>JAQQTO010000061.1:40442500-50442500 GCA_029884595.1 Ormosia semicastrata
CAACATTTAATTATTTTGTTTAATTAATTATTATATAATTTCTAACTTGGTCAATTAAATTCAAGTAATATTATTTGATTAAGTCAATTAATTATCCGAATTTACTAATGAATTAGTTTTGGATTAAATTAGTTCTATCCAAATCTCATCATCTTATCAGATGATAAGGTTGGTTCTTAATAGGATATGTTCCATTTGATCTCAAGTCTCTTGGAACCCTTTGCAAAATGAGTGGGACTCTTAGGAGTGAATAAAAAAAGATACATACATTCTCTCCCATCTAAAAAACACATTCTCTCTATGGTATTCTCTTGAGGGTTTGGAATGTGTATAGCAAATGACTCTAGTAGCCACTTTACAACAAGAGAATGAAGCTTTTTATCTTATTTGTGTATAGAAATTGTAACCAACACAAAGAGGCACATTCAGATTTATAAAGTGAGCATATTTCTTGGGATCTTGAGCATCACATGAGGTATGCCCATCCATATTAATTTTTTAACAGTGGTATCAGCGTTTGTTTACTTCCTTTCATCCATTATGTGTGCCCCTTATGTGTTATCATGTTAATTAAGGAATTATTTTTTACAAGAAAACCCTTTAATGGGATCTTTCAAAATATGGTGTTTTAGCTTATAAAAATTGCATCTTTATAATCCTTATAATGTCAAGAACTTACATCTAAGATTTGGTTGGAAATTGATGCATGTTGAATGAGATATGATATATTTTCTTTCAAATTCTAGCATGATGAAACATGTTTTTCTAACTTATTCTTGAATTCCTAATTCTAGTTTAAAGCATAAAATATTTGTTGAGTTTAGTTTCTTGTCATGAGAGCTTTAAAATGGCATGTCATATACATGAATCAGATGTAAAACGAGTGAAATTTAAGGGTACAAAGTAGGAATAATGGCCATGTTCATGTTGGAAATTTTTTTAGCAGTTAGGGTTCTTCATAAAGAAGAAGACTCATACAGCCATTCTCCTTTATGGAGAGCGTGATCCACCCTAGCATCAAGATCTGTTTTTGATGGTTGAAATAGAATAGGATGAAAGAGCCAAAAAATATGTGCATTGTGACTAGAAACCACCAAGAAGGTGGCATGTGAGCTACACTCACTATTGTCGAGAGTGGGTGTCACTACTGGCTTATGCCAGCAAGCCCTACAATGGGCTGTTTTGGCCCAATTCTTGACTTGTGACTCGATTGTTTGTGATCTTTTCAAATATGGTTAAAATTACCAAAATACCTCTCTCTGAATTAATATAATTTTTGAAAAAAAAGTAGGGTATTTTATCACTTTAAAATTTGAAAAAAATGTTTTTTTAAAAGTTCTTTTTTCTTAAATTTGTTGGTAATTTTCTAAATTATTTTTTCATTAACATGATAGCACCCTAAATGTTAATATTATTTTTTATTTATTTTTTAAATAATATATTTTTCTTTTAATTTAATAATTGGTTGTTTGAATATAGGCAATGGAAAATACATCCTAAAGCTTGGTTGCTTCTTCTTTAGGTGATGAGATTGGGCCTTCTCCATTTTTTTAAACCTTTGCTTGTTATAGTTTAATGGTGAGCATTGATATTTTGATTATTTAGGGCTATATTGTGTGACATGGATTTCCAAAACAATTACTTATATATGGAAATGGTGCTGCAACCTTATTTTTACATTGTAGATTAATGCAGTAGGATTCAATCAATATAATTATTATGGGAATGTATTAATTTTTATTGAGGCCTTGTAAAGGGATGTGTTTGTGCACCAAATTCATATATATTGTTTTTTTTATAGGCACCAAAATATCAATGGGATCCTTCTGTTTGAACTCACTTGTGAATGTATGAATGAATACAATACCCATCAAATGGATGGTGAGAGGTGTTCTCACAATGATAGGCTAGAATCAATTGAATACTTGTTAAACGCTTATATATATATATTTTTAAGAGATCATTACCAGCTGACATGCGAAATTTTTTATCTAATGATATAAGTGAAAAATAAGTGGTTTAATTGAATTATCCTAAATAAGATATGTGCCTAATTATACCAATGCAGTGTGTAGTGAAGTGACATCCAAGAGCGCAATAGATGAATTAAACAAAGAAAAACTTGGTAGCAAGAACTATGACATTTGGCATAGGAGGGTTACGTTCCTTCTTATTTACCAAGACCTAGTTGACCATCTGACCAACAACATGGAGCCATTTGTAGTTAGCAATACGAACTAGCATTATCGTGACTAAGAGGCCTTTAATGCCTAGTGTAAGAAAGATTATAGTGAGCACTTTTACTTTGTTCTGCATGCATGATAACCTTATTGGGGAGTTTGAGAACTACTTAACTGCCGAGGCAATGTGGGAACAACTATGCCTCAAATTTGGTGATACGTTTGCCCAAAGCTTCGTGCCTTAACAATGAAATTGAATTAGCATGTAATGGACCCTAGACATAGCAAGACTGAGCACCTTAAGGTAATGGTTGCTATGATAAGGGACCAGAGTTCAGCTGGATATGAGCTCACAGATGTGCAACAAGTCCTTACTGTCCTCAGGTCACTTCCTGAGCACTTTGGGGTCAAGTGAAGTTAGTGCTAACAATGAAGATATAAAGCCCTTGGAAGATATTTCTCGCCATCTTGGACTTGATGCAGAGTGCAGAGATGCGAACTATAGCATTGTATTAGTTTTATGGGTTTGACAATGTAAGAAATAACAAAGAAAGAGAAAGGCTGAGAATCAAGGACCTAAGACCGAGAAGGTAACTAAGTACTAAAGAGGTAAGCATGGTGGTAAGAAGGATGTATTTAAGATGAAGTGTGTAACATCCCAAATTTAATAACATAATATAACCAAAGTATACTACAATGATTAGATTCAGGCCTACTATTTATTACTCCTAAGCATTTTCAAATATAACAAAGCCATGTATATATAGAAAATATGAGCCACGAATAGATATATTTATTACACAACATCTGTATTTCTCATAAATACAATACGTAAATCATTTTAAAAGAAACTACTCAGCTTCATTAAGCTAAGCACTCTAAGCTCTTACTTGTCTTCACTTTCAATAAGACTTCCTCCTTAGAATCATCATGGAAACACACATAAAGGGTGAGAATCATACATTCTCAGTAGTTTAATCCATAAAACATGTCATCACAATCTTTCCAACCATTTCGAGGAAAAACACATTTCTAAACTCAAGTCTCATACACATCAAGCTAGAAAGGTGGCAAAAGCCAAAACCATGTCCTTTCTCTTCCTGAAATAGATTCTCATTTATAAGGTTGTATAAAAACTCATTTATCACAAGAAGATTTCAAGCAATCACCATGCTCACAAAAACACAACATCTTCATTCTAGATATACAAACACAACAATCTCCTTCTCAGAGATACACACGACTATGACTACAACCATTATCACACCAGTGGCTATGACCACTGTCTTATCTTAACAACAACGATATTATACAACTGCCCATACAATCATGCATATCATTGATTAAGGTAACTGCCCATACAATTATCATGCAAATGCAATACTTGTTATGTTGTATGCTTATGCCTAACATGTCCTAAGACAATGATTATGCAATGAGATTAAAATAGTGTTAGTGCAATGTCATGAAACTCGACTATTCCCAAGAACTTTCTTCCTTGTATTTCTCTTGAATAGTATAGTTCCGACCATTTCGCACTACTTGGCAATGAATAGATTACTCCACCTCTCAACACTGGGTGTTTATTATCTCATATACCATTCATAGATACGTGGGAAATAGCAAGTGTGTGAGAAAATCATACAAAGTAATTTATAAAGCACATACACAGCACCACACCGAGTATTCTCCTACATGAGATTGTACCCAATGCTTCCAGCTGTAAGAAAATCCTTCTCCACAAGGTTTCCACACATTCTTTGAAGAACATTCACATACTTACTCTATGTGCCATTCCTATCACATTTCAATTTCATAAAAGTAATGAGAATATTACTCACCTCCACTACTCAACAAACATAGAGAGGATATTACCCACCTCAAATATGTTCCACAAACATCTCATGCAATACAATTACTAATTACTTCCCATAATTAGTTTCACAATTGATTTACATGCATTTCAAGTTCATTTGATAAACACTTCACTTTATACTCCAATTAGAGTCCCAACACGCATAAGGAAGCATAAGAGAAGAAACTACACCATTCACAGCCTTCACTGCATCAAACACAACTCATAGTTGCTTCCAGGCATCCACGTCGCGGCACACCAAGTGCCACGCCACGGCGCCTAACCTTTGGGTTGAAGTACTAGGAGGAAATACTAACCACGCCGCAGCACACCCAATGCCATGCCAAGGCGTGCTACCTTTTTGTTCATCCACGCCGCAGCACACCCAGTGCCATACCGTGGTGTGCATGATAGAACATAGAATTTTGCTGATATGGGTACTGTTCCATTGGAATCAAACCCTCTTCTAATCACCCAATCCTTACATCCAAGTGATTTCCAACCTTCCACAAGGTCCATCAACACATTGCAACTCTTGTACAACTTCAATTTCACAAAAACATGGATTGATGAACTCATCATCCACCTTGAAACCTAAACCCCCAAATTCAACCCCAATGGGAACAATAGTGTCCAAGTGATGAATAATTCATCCTTAAGCATCTGTTAAACTAATTTTCACACCACCAAGCTATCCTCAAGAATCTCATTAAGATTTAAGCCATAAACATCAAAATCACAGTCAAAACCTAACTTTCCCATCATGCCAACACTCAAGAACAAGATGAAGTAAATAGGAAGATGAGTCAAAAACAAGGTTTCCCCTACCTCAAGGTCTTGAAGATGAAGATGAAGCCAAGATTCCACTTGAATCCTCTTTCTCCTTCTTTTTTCTCTTCTCCTTCGGGTTCCCCCTTTCTCTTTTTTCTCTTTTCTTTCTCTATTTTCTTTTCTTTCTCTGTTTCCTCTCTCAACCGTGAGATATAAGCAAGAGAAATCCAAATTGGCTTCTTATAGCCAAGCACTAAAACTCCTGATTTACTAAAAGCACCTAGATTTCACCAAATCCGATTTCCTAGCTTCTAACAGATTCAAAATAAATCCTAATATTCATTAAAAATATTGTTTCACCATTTCTCTATTTTTTCATATCAGCTGCTAGTCCAATTAACATTAAAACACACAACCAGCTTAAAAATGTTAAACTAACTCTAATTATCCTTAAACTTTAACTGTAGCACAGCTCACACATTTTGTAAACTGAAAACAAAATCTCCACAATTATTTCCACTAACTAAGCTCTTTAAATCACTTCCGGAGCAATTGACAGTTATATTTCACACATAGTGTTATAATAATGTGACTAAACATGCTCAGAAAGCCACAAAACTTAACAGACATGATAAAAAAATATTAGGCTACCTTCGTAACTATATACAAGTATATCATGTTTTCCAAGGTGTTACAAAGTTCTATAATAACCAAAAGAATGGACATTTAGCTCGGGATTGTCCTAAGCCCAAGAAGGTTTGTCCTAATCATACCATTTATTTTTCCTATGTTTGTACACATGTTTTAATGGCTCTTTTTCTCCATGGCTGGATTGTAGATATTGGAGCAAACAAAACATATAACTTGCAATTATGTAGGCTTTGTTGATTACCATTAGATGACAGTGGGTAAACATTTTGTTATGATGGGCAATGGAGCAGAGCAATAGGTCCTAAATGTAGGAACCTATTTGCTTACCTTGCATAGTGGATGCGAGTTGATCTTGCATGATGTGCTTTATGTGCCTTTTGTCCAATGTATTCTACTTTTAGTTTTAGCATTGACGAACTTAGGTTTTTCCTTTAGCTTTAAGAATAATGGTTTGTCTATTTTTCTTTAGTAAGACCTTGTATGGTTATCGCTAAATGAAATATGGAATCTTTATGCTTGATTTAGATTGTGTTTCTAATAATAATTATTTTGCTTTATTTAAGCTTACTTCTTTTGATATTATGATTAATTCCATAAAATGGCATGCTAAATTAGTTCATATTTAAGCTTACAAACCCTAACTTGCTGGAAATCCAGTAAGAAGTCTTCTGGTAAAGCCTATATGAAGGATTCTCATCATCTATACTTGTCCATTTGGACTTATGCAGGCATGAATGTAAAGGTGTGACACGATGCATATTATTTATCATATTCATAAATGATTATTCTCATTATGGCTTAATCTTTATATTAGCTCACCACTCTGAAGCTTTAGATTGTTTCAAACATTTCAAAGCAGAGGTTAAGAATCAGAAAGAAAATAGAGTTAAGGCTTTTCGCATTGATGGAGGTTGAGAATACCTATCTAATTAGTTCAGAGAATTTTGTGAGGCAAATGTAATATGCTAACATTTAACTACACCTAGAACTCTGCAACAAAATGGTCTTACATAGAGAAGAAATCATACTCTACTAGCTATGGTTTGGTTGATGTTGGCTTAAGTCAAACTTCCCAATCAATTTCCAGGGGATGCCCTTTTGACTGTAGCATACATCCTTAATGGAGTCCCTTAAAAATTAGTTCCCTCTACCCCATATGAGTTGTGGAATAGGGCATAGCCTATTTTGGATGGTTTGGGAATTAGCAGGATATCTCCATAACCCTTCCCATAAGTTTAGGAAGTTAGGTCCTAGAGTTAATAAGAGTATCTTTATTAGGTACTCTTGAACACTCCAAGGACTACATGATGTATGGTGATCACCTCGATGGAGGACTGGCCGAGGTAGTATCCAGCAACGTTAAATTTCTAGATAATTACCCTAGTGTTAGTGAGGTGAAAATGGATCTTAAGCTCTATCAGTTAGAGGAATCTCATGATAGTGCACCTCGACCTCCTGAATTAGAAGTGGAAACATAACCAATTCCTAACACTATTGAGAACAATGGGAGTAGTGGGAGCACACCTCAGGATTCACATATTAGAAGAAGCAAGCGTGGAAATGTTCCACTTAAACATTTTAAGATAGAGGGTGAGTCCTTCTTGAGTGTGTATGTGGATGCTTGCGAGCCTTCTTTTCATGAAGAAGCAATGCCTCGCCCTCATCAAATAAGTAGTTAGTTGCAATGGAGAATGATATGGACTCCATGGCTAAGAACCATGTGTAGGAGTTAGTTAACCTACCCATTGGACAAAAGACCATTGGAAACTAGTGGGCCTTGAAATTTAAGCTTAAAGTTTATGGGTCAATTGACAAGTATAAGGACTAACTAGTAGCAAAAAGTTACACCTAAAAGGAAAGTGTTGACTATGAAGAGATGTTTTCTCCGATGGTGAGATTTGCCTTGATTTAGCTCGTCCTAGCTATTGTCACACATTTAGATTTAGAATTGTTCTAGATGGATGTAAAGGCAACTTTTCTCAATGGAAAAATAAATAAGGACATCTATAAGGATGAACTCATTGAGTTTCAGGTTAAAGGATAAGAGCACAAAGTGTGTTGCTTAAAATATTCCATTTATGGCTTGAAACAATTATCTTGACAATGGTGTCTTTGGTTCCATCGACCTATTATCTCAATAGGCTTCATAATGGATGAAGAAGACCGTTGTGTGTATATCAAAAAACATGAGAATAGGTTTCTTATTCTCTTATTATACATAGATGATACCTCCTAACTAGGAGTGACATGGAGTTAATAGTCGTCACTCAGAAGTGGTTGTCTTCTAATTTTGAGATGAAGGATATAAGACAAGCATATTATGTATTCAATGTAAAGATAGAGGTTTCTGAGTTTGTCTCAGGAAACATACATCAAAAGAATCTTAGAATGTTTCTGTATGCAAGACTGCAAACCTATTGAAAATCTTGTGAAAGGGCCTTTACCTTAGCATGGAGCAATGCCCTAAGATAGAGGAAAATAAAAAGCATATGGTTAGAGTTCCATATGCCAACACTATCAGTAATATGATGTACGCCATGTTGTGTACTCGACCTTAAATTTGCTTTACAGTAGGCATGGTCAGTAGATATCAAAGTAATCCTAGTTTGATGCATTGGGCTGCAGCCAAAAGGATACTTAGATAGGAAAGGAACCACCAACATGGCTTTATGCTACCAAGGTGGAAGTCTCAAGTTGATCAGTTACATTGATGTTGATGGGTCAATAGACCGAGATGAGCACAAGTCCACTTCAAACTATGCATTTATACAGAGGAGGAGCTATTTCACAGTGTAACAAAAAGCAATAATGTGCAAGGCTATTAAACGGGCCAACTTGGCTCGTTTAATTTGCAAGTTAATTGGACTAGGCTAAAAGTATGTTTATTTAAACTAGTTGGTATTTTATGAACCCAACTTGTATAAGGGAAACCCTACAGGCCTAAACAAGTTGTTCGCTTATTATTTTTTATTTTGAGATTTTTCTTAACTTTAAAATTAACATATCATTGCATAAAATCAAAACCACAAAGTCAAAATGAAATAAAAATCCAAATGTCCACTTCAAAACAAAAGCAACTTCTAAATTCAAAGCATATCAATTCATAAAATCAAACTCTAAATTCGTATTATTAGTAATTTAAAATAAAATAAATAAATAAATGGCCTAACGGGCTAGCCTATGAGCTAAATGAGTCGGGCTAAAAATATATTGATTTAAATAGACTAACAATTTAAAAGCCCAACCCACCTAGTTTTAACAAGTAAATAGTCTTGCCCAATGAATTTAGCCTGTTTAGATGGCCTTAATAATGTGTGTCCTTGTCTATGATGGAGTCGGAATATGTTGCATCATTGTTGTGGTGCAAGAAGCAATTTGGTTGAGAAGATTCTTGTAGAGTTTGAATATTACTAGGCATCTTCGTGAAGCTATTGAAATCTATTATGATAACACAACTGCCATAGCTTATGCAAAGGATCCCAAATACCATGGAAAGATAAAAGTGCATAGACACCCACTACCACTTCATCCGTGATATCACCGCATAGGGTCAGACTGTGTTGAGGCATGTCTCCACAATTGATATGATTGCTAACTCATTTACTAAACCCATAGATAGAGATTCTTTTCAAAAGCATGTTAGGGGTTTAGGTATAATGAGGATTTAATTATATATCAGACATTGATTATGCAATAAAAGCATTTTGTTTTCCAACCTTTGTTGACTAGCATAATATTGTTTAGGTTTAATTATAATGGCACATATATGAGATTGGCACCGAGATTTTAGATTGTCCTTTTCACACTAGATGTCGTCCAAACGCTTAGAGTGCGAGTAGGATGAGAATAAACAATCATTAGGTACCAAGTAATGGTGATCTCCTCATCGTCTAGGTGACGAGTAAGGACACTTGTATTAGTATTACGTCACCTTAGCTGAGTGCTAAGATGAGACTTTATAAGTCAAACATGGAGCTGTCCATACTCCATGAAGCCTGTATGAAGTCATATTTGAATTTGAGTGATTTAAGTTAGTTTTTGTGATTGAATCTATTCTGCATGGTGTAAGATGAAGATTGACAAACCGTAAGTGGGATCTCCACCATAGCATGCAATTCATACTGCATATAATACAATGCGACCGTTATAAGGGAGTGATTGAATGGACCCTTTCTTCATCATTGTTGAGCCTTATAGACTCTTAGTCCACATTTATACCCTTTTGGGACTTGGGTCTATGTCAAGAAGTTGAAGTTAGGTGTTGCTACTTTAGTATGGTCTCCAAGGATTAGAAGTGATGTAGGAACAAGACTACAAAAATAGCCCAATCCCAATATTTGATGAAAACGCATCCGATATCACACATATGATTTGTAGCTCATAAGCAGGGTGGTTACATGAGCATTAGGCGGTAATGTAATCATAAGTACAAATGCATAGATAAACTTTACGTGGCTCTTTCATTAGAGGGGTCAAAGGTGTAAAATTAGGTATGATTAAGATAGTTTGGAGTGTATCAAGAGACTGAGTGGGTGTTATATTATTTAGATGTTGGCTTAATATAACACTACTCATCAGCACCTTTCTTGTGTGGCCACACGTTCCACTCCCCTGTGTGATTGTGAGAACGAGATCATAAGAATGAGAGATAGCATATTGATACCTATGTGTACAAGTAGGAGATGTTCTAATATGACCATGGTCATGGGTACATTCATATGACATGCAATATTTAATTAATTTGTGTAATTAATTATTAGATAAGTTCTAAAGAGATCAATTAAATTCAAATAATATGATTTGATTAAGTCAATTAATTATTTGAATTTACACTAAAAGAAATTCGGGTATTATTGACAAATTTTTCAAACGGATATGTGACCGCTTGTAATACAAGTATTTTTGGTGGACATATCCACAAGAAACTGAATGTCAATTAAATAAAAAAATAATTTTCTGGCAAAATAATCTCTTGGAAAATAAAAAATGCCAATGATTTTTTTTCATTTCCAAAGGCTAATCTGTAAATGTACTGGTTAAATGTTTCAAGGTTCTGGAGGATTATTTACGGTTGAAAATTTCTCCAACTTTCGAGGTATAAGCATCGTACAATGTTTGACTGGTGATCCGCCAAAAATTAAGCCACTGGAACACTTTGGTAAATGTACCAGTTATGTGTTTCAAGATTTTTGATGGATCATCCACCTGAAATTCAAATATCTTCATCAGTAAAAGTTTTCGGCTGACATTAATCCATTGGAAATGTTTTTATAACTTAGTGCTAGACACTTCGTTTCCATTTTTTCATTTTTCTCTTCATTAGTTCATCTCTGTTCTTCTCTTTTTCTCCGCACTCTCTTCATCAGTTCATCTCCTCTCTTCTCTCTTTTCTACACTCTTCATCACCAATGATGACACCTCTCCTCCTCTGATCCCCCTAACCAATTGTGCCTCCCTCTTCAGGCCCTGCCATCCTATCCCTCTTCATAAGGTGGTTTGGGCTCAATTTTGGGTGGTTGTCATGACCAGAATCACGATGGAACAACAAAAAATAAAATTTATAAAGAAAATATGGAATCGCCACTAATTTTATTTAAATTAAGAAATATTGGAAAACCTTTTTATTTGAGAAATTGGTCTTTTGAAAATGAGATTAGATTTGAGAGTCGATTTATCCACAGTGAAGGGTGGAAACTTAACTTCACAGCACCCCTAATACATTCGCCTTAAGACCACCTTAAGTTAATTGTGCAAATTATTAATAATCTTTAAAAATATTTATTTTACCCCATTTAAAAAAGCAAACAAACCAAAGTAATTGTTCATAATATGACAACTAAATTATGAAGATTTTTATTTTGAATTGGTTAATTTTATTTAAAGAATTTTTTTTATTGTTTTAGATAATTCACTTGATTTTACAAGGAAATTTCAAGTAATCAAAGTGTCATATCTTAGATGACCCTTAAAAAAAGGTAATGAGATTAACAAGTTGTCACAGCTCAACTAATCCATTTTCATTATTTAAAAAAAACTCAACTTTTATTTTTAAAATTAATGTAAGATTGCCATTTAAAATAGAGGTCAATGATAT
The DNA here is from genome assembly GCA_029884595.1 of Ormosia semicastrata. Classification (NCBI taxonomy): domain Eukaryota; kingdom Viridiplantae; phylum Streptophyta; class Magnoliopsida; order Fabales; family Fabaceae; genus Ormosia; species Ormosia semicastrata. Next base: position 40,454,052 of record JAQQTO010000061.1, read on the forward strand.
AATTAAGATAAACACACCAATGAAAAGGAAGCAAATCTCAATAAATCAACAAGAGAATTCAAAACATTTTTTTCTTTATCTTCTTTATTCTTTATGATTTTTATTTGCTTTTTCAATCACTCTAGCTCTAGCCCAAGTTATTTGAAAAATAGATTTTTTGTTTTAAAAAGAAAATTCCTTTATTTTAAAGAAAAAGGTTTGCTTCAAGTATAACAAACTTAGCTAAGAAAAAGACTCAAATAAATCACACCAAAAAAAACTCATAACCCACTAACAAAACTCAGCTCAAGTTACTTAATGTCTTGCCCCCAAAACAAAATTTTAGAACACCACATGGTCTAGCCCAAGTAAATGTCACTAACCCAACCAATATGAGCCTAAAGCAACAAACTTAAAATTAAAATAAATAAAAAACAAAAAGAGGTAGCTAATAAATAAAAAAATGAAAGCAGATAAAAAAAGGTTGGCTTTCATTTTTTGAACCAGCAACAAGACATAGCCACAACCACATAATGGCCTGTTTGGTACGTAAGATAGGATAAGACCTGATTGTATTAAGCCTGATAGTATAAGGGTTTAGGCTTGATAAAATTTTAATACTATCTAGTATTTGACGTGACATTATAAAAGATACTATATTGTATAAGATAATATTATCATGTGTTTGCTGATGCACTGTATAATACTAAATATGATAAAAAAATTAATACTTTTGACAAAAATACCCTTTAATAAAAAATATACTATTAGCCTTCATCAATGACCGGAGTCACACCATTGGTCATACTAATTTTCGGTGACAAACCATTGGTCACTGCTCAAAGATTGGAGTTCGTGGGCCGCTACTTAGAGACCAGAGTATGTGGGTTGCTGCTTAGAGATCGGAGTTTGTGGGTCATGGGTTGCTAATTAAAGACTAGACTTTGTGGGTTGCTACTCAGATCTACACACTTCTGTTTCAATTGGAGTTCGATTGGACTTCACCATACAATTTTCCTTCTGCTGTTCGGCTTCTCAGTGTGAGCAATAGGTGGATTCTCCACCTCCAACAGTGGCGGCGATTCTTTCTTCTCTTCTTCTTAGTCATTTTTTGGTGGGAGCGGCGACTCTTTCTTCTTGACCACTGCTTATGTCGCTCCTCTCTGCAAGACAATGAATCAAAACCAATCCACCAACATAGATGTTTAACAACACTGGCCTAAAGCCTACCATGGTGGAGGAGCAAAGATCTATTAAAAACGAAACTGTTGCTCGCTGTTACTGGGGCTTTAGATGGTAAGGTAGAGATCGACGAAGGAGACGTGGCTAAAGTAGAGATCATTGGTGGTTGAAAAATGAGGCGATGGTGATGGTAGTCGAAAAAGGTAAGCATGGTAGTGGTGGTTAGAACTTGGGTTAGCAGTAGTGATTGTTACAAGATATGAGAGACGAGGGTAGGGTTGAAATAAAAAACTTATTAGAAAGGGAGCATTTTCAAATGATATTGTCCATCAAAACTTAGTCAGGCCTAATCCCACCCCCCAAGGCCTGATTAAGTTATACATGATTTTAATGTATAAAGGGGATATGCTAGATAAGCTTATACAATACTGTGGTCGCACCAAACAACTAATAAAGTCATAATATATTGTATAAGCTTATCCTATCAAGTCTTATCCATCGTTCCAAATATGCCCTAAGTGGTGATAGTGACAAGCCAAAGAGGGACACTGTGGTGCTCAGCTCCGACGATGGTGTATGGTGACCCGGTGTGGCATAGACGGAGACGAGCTCTGGTGCGATGTGGTGGCTCATAGATCTGGTAGTGCTGCTTGCAGTGGAGTAAGACAACATAGGGAGCTGGTTTGGCGTGGATTTGGGCTGAAGAAGGCCAGTGATGTGATTCTGGCGGCAGCGTGGTTGGCGGCTCTAGGCGGTGGTCGTGAGATTTGGTCATGCTGCTAAAGATGATGTTGTGTGGTGGCTCGCAGAGGATGGTGGGGTGGTTTTGGTGAGGACTTTTCTAGTGTTCCGCAGTGGTGGGTCACTGATTCTAGTGGTGGTTGGTGACGATGGCTCATGGTGGCATGGGTGGAGTGGTTTGTTCTTTTTTATGGTGGGTCTGGCTATGGTGTCTAGAATGATGGAGGACAATAGCTTCAATGTTATTTTTTGGTGGAGGAAGGTATCTTAGTCATGGTGATTGGTTGTTTTTATCTCTGATTTGGGATCCTGCTTATGGATTTTGGGTAGAGGCAAAGAAATTTAGGTACAGGTGAATTTACTTGTGTGTATGAAGGGAAATTTAGATTGTCTGATCCTATATGTTGAGGATTAAAAAATAGATTGGTATTTCTGGCTTATTGTTTATGAAATACGTCTATGTGGTGTTACATGAAAATGAGTATATTGATCTCCAAGTTAGGTTGAATGGGATCAGAATGTATGGCCTTTTTCCACTACATTTATTGGTTTTCAAATTTGCCTCCTTTTTTCCCCTCTTCCTACAACCTTCCCTTCTTTGTGTTTCATCTCCTTAGCTCACTTTTTTTTTTGTCATAGCTTGCTTACACTACATGAGCTAATGTTGCATCATGTGGCAGCAAATCCATTATGGTTTGGTGTTTCAATTTGAAAAACTTTAAATCACACTTTTCCTTTTCTTTTGCAATGGCCATAAAAGCATGCTTTTATCTTTTTGTTTTTGGCTTTGTTTACTTGGTTGATTGCTACCCTTATTGCAACATTTTGCCTCTTGTTTTTTATTTCATTAATTTGGGTATTTGAGATAGATGGGCCAAGCCCATGAGAATGAATCAAACCCACATTTGTTCCTTTCTTCTTTTGTTTTTGCCTAAAATTACATTTCCTTAATTAGGCTAATATGAGTTATGGATTTCGGGCCAAGTGAGCAATGAAACTTTGATTTTAAGAAAATTTGGGCCAAGCGGGTGGGCTTATACTAATTTAATTTTTTTTTGAATTTTTCTCTCTTATCTCTTTTTTTTTTTTGGTATTTTTCATTTTCAATTTTTTTTACATGGACAAAATTGAGTATTCACAGTGGCTGTACCTGAGACAATTGTAACATACTACCTCTATTTTTATTAAATTAATTAATTAATATTAATAGAAAATTTGTATGTTTAATTTAAATTGTGTCTCTATGTATTTTTATAATTTACATACCGATAGGAATAGTTTAGCATGTAAATTAAATTATATGTCAAAGCCGAAAAGTGCGTAAAAAATTTAAATGAGTGAGAAAAATTATGAAAATTTACAATTTAGTTACAAATGAATAAAAATAGTTATGGAAAATTTTGGGTATTAAAATAAATTAATTGGGCATTTTTAGTAAATTATAGTGATTTTATTAGCTTAAACATAGTGTAGAAATTAAAATAAATATGATAAACTTATGGAAATAATTTCATAAATTAAGGAATAAACTTAGATGATAAAATTGACCTTATAATTAAGTTATAACTTTAAAATTACATGGAAATAAATTAGAATGAATTTAGAGGATTAAAACTTTATCTAAGTCAAATTAAAAATAATGTCATGATGACTTTCAAACCAATGAGAATTCATGCATCCAAGACTTCTTCACTAAGTTTAATTTTTATTAGACGATAGTAAAAGGTGACATGAGTAGATTGAAGTTAATTAGACCTAAACTAATAGGATTGCATGCACATGTAGGTTACTTGAACCTCGAGTTAGCTACCTATTACAAATAATTAGGACCTAATTAACACTAAATGACTTAAGTTAAGATCTTATATGAACCCTAAGGAGTTTTAAACATAATGAGGTGTTAAAATTATAAGGTTTGAGGATTAAAATTTTATGGGAGCTTTAGAACTAAATTAAGTGGTCAATGGAGGTGCAAACTTGAAAACTAACTCCCCCTCTCCACTTAAGTTACAAAGCCGGCGCCCCTTCCCATTTTCTCTCTTCTCTTTCATTTCTTTCCTCTCCCATGCGAAGAACACAGCAACAAGGCTTCCATGGAGTTCTAACTTTGAGTTCTTGAATGTGCTAGCTAGAGGCTTCGTCCTGACTTGGTCTTGAAGGCAAAAGCGATCCTCATGACTTCCTATTCATTTTGCACTGAATAGAATCCCATTTGAAGCAACTTCATCTTCTCTTCCTCTCATTAATATTGCTTCTTTGGGCATCCAAGGAGGGGTTCTTGATCCTTATCTTCTTCTTCATCCTTTGATTTCCTTGTTGAGTTGATTGCATGTGAACTTTGGCTTGAATTTCGATGAGTTGTTGGAGCCCTAGGTCTCGGCCTCCATGGCTGGTTGGAGGTTGATTAGTTTGTTATTCATTTGAGCATGATTATATGTTGGTTTGCTTGATTATGTGTGTGATTTCATGGTTGCATGTTGGATTGGAATGAAATTGGTGACTTTGAACTTGTAGGGCATGTCTCGAGTTCATGGGGTTTGAGGGAACCTAGAGCTTGATTGCTTGATTTCACATGAAATTGTTGAATTATGCTTTGTTGTGATCCTAGTTGTGTGGTTGAATGTGGCTATTTTATTGGATTTTCCTCCCCTTGGCCGAATGTATGTCTCGGGCTCAAGGGAGGGTATTGAGTTGAATTTGCATTCTTGTTGCTTAGTGATTAATTTGTGTTAGTTGAGTTGGAAATGCATGGAATTGCATGTGGATTTGAAGTTGAAGTTGAATTGGTGAAAATGGCAATTCAGGTTCCATGGTGTAATTGGTACTAAGTTGGTTTGCATTAATATCCTTAATCAAAATGAATCATAATTAACCTAAGGTTAGCTTAACTGAGTGATTAGGCAATGAAGAGAAAATTAATTTGATGAGGTTTGAGCCTTATAGGTCTCGGCCAAGTTGAGTTAGAAGGCTTTGGATTTGATTTGGAAACAAATGGTGATAAATTAAACTTAATTTTAAGGATAATAATTGGGAGTTAATTGGATCCTTGATTGAGGCATGGTAAGCTTAGAAGGTTGGTGCAATACTTTGGGTGAGCTTAAATAAGAATAAAACTTTAGTTGTTAGTAAAAATGATTAATTAGGGTGTATATAGATTGAGGCAAAGTCATTTGGCTAAGTTAATTAAGCCTAGGGGCTAAGTGATGAATATTGAAATTTAGCTAATAAACCAAGATGAGCTAGCTTATATGCAACATGAAATGTCTTATGTGAACACTGTTGATATACTATTGAGATACTGTATGAGATTACTTCTGTCATGAATGAGATAACTTATGTGCTATAATTTTTATACGCCTTATTATGTTGCATTGACATTCTGGTACCATGACATGGATGAGATTATGCATAGAATGACATTGAAATGCTTTTGAAACTATTGAATTAAGCCAGAAAAATAAAGAATGAACTAGTATTGTGATAAATCCTTCAGTGCTCAAATGAAAAAACAATGTTACCATGATGTGGATGTGATCCTTCCGTGCACAAGAGGTGATCCTATGAGCAATTTCCCATTATAGGCGTGGCCCAAGTTATTGAGGATAGGATTGTGTGACAACGTATGGTCGCAAAAAGGATGAGTACTCAACCTAAAAAGTAGTTTATCACCAATTTGAAATAATAGGTGGATCGAAGGTCTCCCTACTCATTAGGAGGATCCGGGATCCCATGGGAATTAGCTTCATGAGATAGTGACTTGATAAATGGGCACTGTAAGGTAAATGAAAGAAAACATGGCATGGCATCACATGAAAGCAAGAATATCATTCATTGCATTGCATTTGGAAATTATGATTCTGTTGACTGTCATGAATTCTACTTGTTCTTGTTGTAAGTAATTATTTTTGGAGAATCTCTATAATTGATGTTGTGCTTTGAGGTTGAATTTTGTGAGCGAATCTTGATTATTTATTTATTGTTCATAATCTAGAATAACAAAATTATATGGACTGTACTATTAAAAATGAACCTCTACCTTAGGGATAATTAACTATTTTGACTTACAACACTTAGTTATTTATTTGTAATTGTTTGCGAAAATCCCGCAACAACTAGAATTATCATGATGTCACTTATGTGTTAGTATTACTGAGAATTAATTCTCACCCTGTTTATATTTTTGTGATAATCCAGACTCTTCTGCTACAGGTTAAAGATGTCATTGTTGTCTATCTATTAGGAGTCGATGGAGTGCTGGTGGGTGTATGACCCATCGACTAACTCCTATATAGCCTACATGAATGTGAGGCTATATCTTAGTTATTCACCCAGGGTTATCATCGTGTTCCCACCTATTTGACACCGTTACTAGAGGATTGATCTTTAGTGATAGGTTACACCTATGATGTGATGTTTTGTTGCTGTGTATGGTGTGCCACATTACGTATATATGTATGGTAGCTATGTATATCTATCAAGATACTTTTTGTACAGCTGACACATTTATTATTTCTTTTGGATGACTGTAGTTTGGTTGTATTGGATACTAATGCCCATAGTTAGTTATACTGATACTTGACTTTTGTTTATGTGGTCGGAGGCTAACTAATGAAAGAGTAGGTGTAGGTATTAATGCTTGCATAGTATGTTATATATGATGTTTAGCTATTTATTTAAGCTGTACTATTAGATTTTGATTTCACGGCAATACTGCTAGAGTTCTCCAAATAGGACTCATGAGTATTAAAATGAAATTAATGATGGTTGATAAACTTAAAAGTGAACTTGATAATTGAGATGGCAATCGGCCTTGTCAAAGTAGTATAGGCAAAACAATCCCTCACAAGGCTTATTAGAAAAAATACTTTTACCATATGAGTAGAGTTAAGCATATGTGTGTGTGTGTGTCTATATATATATATATATATATAAGGTAATGTTCACTTTTAGCTTAGTTGTAGAAATATGTCATGTGCCTAGGTTAATTGCTTTAACTTAAGTCTTGGGAATTAAAGAGGTAATTATACTTAGGGCATTACAGCAATCATGGCAGAGGATGGAGGAGCATGTTTTAGGCAAGATGGGGCTTTAATGGTCACAGACTAAGGCTATGGGTTCATGGTCAATGGTGGCTAAGGCTTGGGGTTTGTCGTGGGTGGTGACTGAGGTTCTGGGTTCAGCGGTTAAAAGTTGCAGTCAATGTGGTTTGGCCATGGATGTCGGTAGGGGTGGAAATGAGTTGAGTTGAATCGAACTAAACTCAACTCGATTCAGCTCGATAAGAAATAGTCCTTCTTAACACTCAATTCGAGTTTGATTTGAACCAGTTTTTATAGCTTGAGATCGACTCGATTCAAGCTCACGAACTATTTGGTTTAGGTCATCACCTCGATTTAAATGAGCCATTCTAGATTAGTCAATTGAATGAACCAATTAAACTGATAACATCAATGGTCTAATCAAAAGATAAAATCAAAATTTTGAACTCTTTAAAGTATCTAATGGAGGCCTACTTTGATGACCCCACTGACTAAATTTTATACTTTTATACACACATGAGCCCGTGGCTCACAAAGCAAGAAGAGGCAACAAAAGCTATGCCCCTCTTTCCTTTTTATAGAAGTAGCGTGATTTGGTGCTTACCCCAGTAAATAATGTGAGACTTTATTTTTGTGGTGTTCTTGGGTTGCTTTACCCATTGTCCAATGTAGGACTTTGCAATGGTAGTAAAAAGACATTTTGCATATAACATATTGAAAAATGCTAGTAACACATTATTTCTAAACACATCTCTCTCACATTTGTCTATATGGTAAAATCAGAGTGTAGGTGTGCAAAAAGAAAGTGGATCTAATTTCAAATAGTGAAAATTATGCAGATGTAAGGTGATATATGTAAATGTGTGTAAGTAACATTGGTGTAACATATTTTATGTACATATTTGCATATGAGATGAGCTCCTCTAAGTATTTTAATGTTGGATTGTTTGGCCATGTTTATGAACGTATTTTAGAACTCATTTTAAAGAAAGTTAGCAAATATTCTCTCCCTATATTGGATGTTGAAGAGCTTTTTTTATTTTAAAATTAGTTTTTAAATATAAGACATTACATAATAATAATAATAATAATAATAATAATAATAATAATAATAATAATAATAATAATAATAATAATAATAATAATAATAATAAAGTCAGTTCATGAACTAAATGAATCGAGTAGTACTTGACTCAAGTTCAACTCATTTATTTAACGAGCACAAATTTGAGCTCAAGATCAACTCATTTGATTCATGAACCAAGTTCATCAAGCTAATTAACGAATCAAGTCTCTAACTACTCACAAGCAGGTTCTGTTCATTGCCAGCCCTAGATATGGGGGCTTGAGGATGGTAGTCATGGTGGCAGTGGATAGGTGTGAACATGGTGCATGGGATGTGGATGTTGAGGCTTAAGGCTGGCAACAGTGGATAGGCGTGGGTGTGGTGCATAGGAGACGTAGGAGCATGAGGTGTGGAGGAACATATTGTATATTATTTTTGTTTATTTGAAAGTTATATTTGTTTACTTGTTTATAATATGCATGCATGTATGCATATGGTGTTTATATTTTGAAAATGTGTTTATGTGTATATTTGAATGAATATTTGTTTGCATGTTATATTGTTATTTGTTGGTGCTTGTGTGCTGGTATTATACATGATAGATTTTATGATGGTATAGGATTTGAATAATAACATTACATTGTATAAGACAAACACTGCCTTCATAATTATAAGAATAATATAGTATTATGTGCTAATTTCAAAAAATGGTGACAAAGATAGTAATATGAAAATTTTCAAATTTTAAGTGAAGAATTTGATAAATTTAATTTAATAATTTATATATTAAACTAAAATAATTAAAAATATTAATAAAATATAAAAATTATAATATGAAATTAAAGAAAGTAGATAATTGAACTATATAAATAATTAAATAAATAATGAATTAAATGAGAATGATCAATTACAAAAATGTGCATCCAACTATCATATGTAAGATGTTTATACGCATGGGTCGAGGACATGAGGCAATGTGACAGATTTTGTAGATGAACGATGGTTTTAAACTAAGAGGAATGATAAATATATAAGAGACATCAATTATAAAACTATGAATTGCGTAAATCGTAAATTTGAATTTGATAAAATATAAAAAATATAATATGAAATTAAAGAAAGTGAAAATTTTAACTATACCAAGAATTAAATAATTAGTTAATTAAACTAAATAACTAATTAATTGATTAAATAAATGAGAATAATCAATTACAAAAATGTGTGAGCAACTATCAAACATACGACATATATAGCATGGGTCTAAGACATGAGGTAGTGTGGCAGATATTACAAATGAATGATAAGTTCAAACTAAGAGGAATGATGAATATATAAGAGGCCATGGATACGGAGCTATGAATTGTGTAATATAGTTGTAACATCTTCTAAAACATGTTAGACTTGTAAATGTTACAGAGGTAGCTTAATACTTGCTTAACATGCTTGTTTAATTTTGTGACAATCTGAGTTAGTTTAGACACTTTGCTGCAGTCCGAAAGGTGAACAGTAGCTTAAAATGACCTAGATATCAGCACAAATGGCTCAGCTAATGGAAATAGATGTGGATAATTTATTTCTAAGTCACAAATATGTATTTTATGATATGGTTAAAGTTTGAGAATAATCAGAGTTAATTTGGTATTTTTCAGCATACTAGTTGTATGTTTAATGTTGGAATGACTACTCACAGATATGAAAATTTATGATACTGGTGAAATAACTTTTTTAATGAATTTTAGTATTTATTTTAAAGTTGTTGGAACTTGAAAAACTTGATTTATTTAAATCTGAGTGTTTTTAACAGATCGGGAAGTACCTGTGTTATAACTTAAGGCTTATAACTAGCCCCAGCTATAGCCCTTTAAGTTGGACTTTTTACTTGGTTCTTTGTCTTTCATTTCTCACTTTTTTCTTTTCTCTTCACGGCTAGACAGAAACAGCAGTAGAGAAGGAAGCACAAAGTGGAGGAAAAGAAGGCAAAAAGCACAAGAAGAAGGGAAAATCCAAGGTTAAGGATTGAGGTTCTATAACACCCTAGAAAACATGTTAGAATTGTATATAGTTACAGAGGTAGCCTAATACTTACTAAACATGTTTGTGTGTTTTTGTGACTGTCTGAATACATTTAGGTACTTTGCTGTAACACTATGTGTGAAATATAGCTGTTATTTGCTCCGGAAGTAGGTTAAACTGCTTAGTTAGTGGAAATAAATATGGAGAGTTTGTTTCTAGGTCACAAATGTGTGAACTGTGCTACAGTTAAAGTTTGAGGTTTATCGGAGTTAGTTTGACATTTTTAAGCATACTAGTTGTGTGTTTTAATGTCGGATTAACAACCAGCAGATATGGAAAAAATGTGGAAATGGTGAGACAGGATTTTTAATGAATCTTAGGATTTATTTTAAATATGTTGGAAGCTAGGAAACTGGATTTGGTGGAATCTGAGTGTTCTTAGCAGATTAGAGGTTTTAGTGCTTATCTGTGAGAAGCCAAATTTGACTTCTATTCTTTAAATATCTTACGGCAGCAGGAAAAGAAAGAAAAACATAGGAAAGAAAATAAAAAGAGAGAGAAAGGAACCAAAGGAAGAAGAGAAAGAAGAAAGGGAGGAAGACTAAAGAGGAGGATCAACCATCAAGGAAGAGAAGTTAAGTGGATGTTGGCTTCATCTTCAAGACCTTGAGGTAGGGGTTTTCCTTATTCTTAAACTCATTTTCCTACTCTCTCCATCCTGTTCTTGAGTTATGGCATGGTGTGTGATTTTAGGTTTTGAGTTGTTATTGGTTGTTTGGGCTTGAATCTTGTTGTAGAACTTGAGGATGGCTTGTTTATGAGTTGTTGGGTGTATAGAAATGGAGTTTCAGCCCTTGTATGCCTTAAATTCCATTTGAGTTGAGATTTGGGGTTTTAGGTTTTGTAATGGATGATTATCCATGATCTTTGGTTTTGAGTGAAATCAAAGTGGAATAAGAGTTGCTATGTGTAGATGAACCTTGTGGAAGGTTAGAAATCACTTGGATGTGAAGTTTGAGTGATTGGAGGAGGAGGAAGTTCCAATGGAACAGTACTTGGACCTGTAGAAGTTGTTGTAGTGTTTCTGGTTGAGAAACATGGCCCATGTCTGAAGACACCGGGGGGGGGGGGAGGTCGTGTCCCTCTCTTCTAGCTGAAATTCGTGAACAGTGCTCACAGAGCAAGACACGCGGGGCGGGGGGGTAGGCATGTAATCAGACATGGCCCGTGTCTGAGGCCAAAATCTTCAAAAATGTCATTTTTGATGTTTTCATGTTCTTGGCTAGATGAGATCATTAGTATATGTTTCCTAAAGTGTGTTGAGACTCTAATAGGAGTATCTAATGAAGTGGATATATGGTGAATGTAAATCAATTAGTATGTTAATTATTGTGGTATTTAACATCATTGTATTTCATGTTTTTAGTTAGGAATGTAAATCAATTGACATGCTAGTTATTGTAGTAATTGGCATTATTGTTGTTCTATAGCTATGTTGAAGAGGTTGAGTCCTCATTGTAGATGATCAAATGTGATTTTGAATGAGAAGATAATGAATCTTTCCTATCACAATGATCATTGTAGATGATCTAATGTGATTTTGAATGAGTAGGTAACCAATCCTTCCTATCACAGATATAATTGTTGTGATCAAATATGATTTTGAATGAGAAGGTAACCAATCCTTCCTATCATAGTGATCGTTGTAAAAGATCACGTTGATGAGGATGGTTCAATTCCCTCACTACCCAGGATGAAGACTGTTGGAACTAGGTTCCAGTGCTTATTCAAAGCTTATGGAACCGGGTTCCTTTGTTTTATTTGAAACTCATGCATAACATGACATTGCCATGGACTTGGTATCATAAAATTATACATTTCATGCTTAGAATATTGCATAGGCATAAACACTAGACATAATTTGGCATAGCATGACGATTGTATGAGCGGTTACTATCGTGACATAATACCATGACATTGCTATTGTATGGGCAATTGCGTATCTTTGAGATGGAGATGTTATGTTTGTATCTCTGAGATGGAGATGATATTTTTGTGAGCATGGTGATTGCTTGAAGACTGTTTGTGATAAATGAGTTTTTATACAAACTTGTAAAATGAGAATCTATTTTGGGAAGAGAAATGACATGGTTTTGGCTTTCACCACCTTTCTAGTATATATATAAGCATGTGACTTGCTTTTAGAAATGTGGCTGGAATGATTATGATGGCATATTTTATGGATTTTAACTACTGAGAATATGTAATTCTCACCCCTTGTATGTATTTCCATGATGATTCTAGGGAGGAAGTCAAATGGAAAGTGAAGACAAGCAGGAGCTTGGAGTGCTTAGCTTAGTGTAGCTGAGTAGTTTCTTTTGTAACGATGTACTTTTTGTATTTATGAGAAATACAGGTGTTGTGTAATCAATATATTCATTCATTCAAGGCTTATATTTTCTATATAATACTGATATGTTATATTGGAAATTGCATAGCTATAGTAAGTAGCATACTTGAATCTAATCATTGTAGTATAGTTTGGTTATATTATGGTTATTAAATTTAGGCTGTTATATTTTGGTATCAGAGTTGTTCATCCTGTTGAGCCGGGGTATGGACTGGCTATGCTTAGGCATGTAGCAGTTTCTCTGTGTGTTATGCATTTCTTTATCTCTTGTTTGAGATGTTTGAAAAGAATTGCATGACTAGCTTTAGGTTGGATGTTGGTAGCTACTGTTGCATGGTTACATGATGTTGAGATTGCAGCTTAATATGTAATGTTCTGTGAGGACAGGAAACTATGACTTCACCTAGGCGAACTAGGGGAGTAGGAGTTCTTCTAGTGAGGGTCCAGTTGGTACAACTGAACTCGTTAGGATTTGTTTGCATCTACACCCTTTGTTGTGGTACCTCTAGTATGAGTAGAGCCCATGTGTTGGATAAAGGGTTGATAGATAAGTTTTGCAAGGATTATGGATTGAGGAATCCAATAGTTTTATGGAAAACAGATTTCTTAGGTAAAGAATATCTGGTATAGGCTTGGCTTGATAAGCTGTTTGGAAGCGGGAGACCCGTATGAGACAAGATTGTCTTGCGTTGTTAATGATGAGTTAGATACCACTAGAGGAGGTGGGATTCCTTCGAGAATGATATCTGATGGAGATCTTGGAATCTTAGTTGTGAGAAACTAAGTGTTGATGGTGAGTGAATTTTAGGGGCAAAATTCTAAAAAGGAGGGGATAAATGTAACACCTTGGAAAACATGTTAGGCTTGTATATGTTTACGGAGGTAGCCTAATACTTACTTAACGTGTTTGTATGTTTTTGTGATTGTCTGAACTCGTGTAGGCACTTTGCTATAACACTATGTGTGAAATATAACTGTTATTTGCTTCGAAAGTGGCTTAAACTATTTAGTTAGTGGAAATAAATATGAAGAGTTTGTTTCCAAGTCACAAATGTGTGAACTGTACTACAGTTAAAGTTTGAGAATTATTAGAGTTAGTTTGACATTTTAAGCATACTAGTTATGTATTTTTAATACCGGATTGACCACCAGCAGATATGAAAAAATTGTGGAAATGGTGAGATAGGATTTTTAATAAATCTTATGATTTATTTTGAATCTATTGGAAGCTAGGAAACTGGATTTGGTAGAATCTGAGTGTTCTTAGTAGATCAGAGGTTTTAGTGCTTATTTGTGAGAAGCCAAATTTGACTTCTCTTCTTTAAATATCTCACGGCAGTAGGAAAAGAAAGAAAAATAGAGGAAAGAAAATAGAAAAAGAGATAAGGGAACCGAAGGTAGAAGAGAAAGAAGAAAGGAAAGAAGACCAAAGAGGAGGATCAACCATCAAGGAAGTGGAATCAAATGGATGTTGGCTTCATCTTCAAGACCTTGAGGTATGGGGAAACCTTGTTCTTAAACTCATTTTTTTACTCTCTCCATCTTGTTCTTGAGTTATGGCTTGATGAATGATTTTGGGTTTTGAGTTGTTATTGGTTGTTTGGGCTTGAATCTTGTTGTAGAACTTGAGGATGACTTGTTTATGAGTTGTTGGGTGTATGGAAATGGATTTTCAGCCTTTGTATGTCTTTACTTCCATTTGAGTCGAGATTTAGGGTTTTAGGTTTTGTAATGGATGATTATCCATGATCTTTGGTTTTAAGTGAAATAAAAGTGGAATAAGAGTTGCTATGCATAGATAAACCTTATGGAAGGTTGGAAATCACTTGGATGTGAAGTTTGAGTGATTGGAGGAGGAGGAAGTTCCAATGGAACAGTACTCGGACCTGCAGAAGCTGCTGTAGTGTTTCTCGTTGAGAAACACGGCCCGTGTTCGAAGACATGGGGGGCGTGTCCCTCTCTGCCAGTTGAAATTCATGAACAGTGCTCACAGAGTAAGACACGCGGGGGAAGGGGCGTGTAATCAGGCATGGCCCGTGTCGAAGGTTAGAATATTCAAAAATGTCATTTTTGATGTTTTCAAGTTCTTAGATAGATGTGATCATTAGTATATGTTTCCTAAAGTGTGTTGAGACTCTAATAGGAGTATCTAATGAAGTGGATATGTGGTGAATGTAAATCAATTGGTATATTAATTATTGTGATATTTAACATCATTATATTTCATGTTTTTAGTTGGGAATGTAAATCAATTGACATGCTAGTTATTGTAGTAATTGGCATTATTGTTGTTCCATAGCTATGTTGAAGAGGTTGAGTCCTTATTGTAGATGATCAAATGTGATTTTGAATAAGAAGATAATCAATTTTTCCTATCACAATGATCGTTGTAGATGATCTAATGTGATTTTAAATGAGTAGGTAACCAATCCTTCCTATCACAGAGATCATTGTTGTGATCAAATATGATTTTGAATAAGAAGGTAACCAATCATTCCTCTCATAGTGATCATTGTAGAAGACCATGTTGATGAGGATGGTTCAATTCCCTCACTACCCAGGATGAAGACTGTTGGAACTAGGTTCCAGTGCTTATTCAAAGTTTATGGAACCAGGTTCCTTTGTTTTGTTTGAGACTCATGCATAACATGACATTACCATGGACTTGGTATCATAAAATTATACATTTCATGCTTAGGATATTGCATAGGCATAAACACTAGACATAATTTGACATAGCATGGCGATTGTATGAACGGTTACTATCATGACATAAAACCATGACATTGCAATTGTATGGGCAATTGCATATCTTTGAGATGGAGATGTTATGTTTGTATCTCTGAGATAGAGATATTGTTGTGGTGTCTCTAAGATGAAGATGATGTTTTTGTGAGCATGGTGATTGCTTGAAGACTGTTTGTAATAAATGAGTTTTTATACAAACTTGTAAAATGAGAATCTATTTTGGGAAGAGAAAGGACTTGGTTTTGGTTTTCACCACCTTTCTAGTTTATATAAGCATGTGACTTGCTTTTAGAAATATGTTTTTCCCCAAAATGGCTAGAATGATTATGATGACATATTTTATGGATTTTAGCTACTGAGAATGTGTTATTCTCACCCCTTGTGTGTGTTTCCATGATGATCGCAGGGAGGAAGTCTAATGGAAAATGAAGATAAGCAAGAGCTTGGAGTGCTTAGCTTAGTGTGGCTGAGTAGTTTTTTTTGAAACGATGTACATTTTGTATTTATGAGAAATATAGGTGTTGTGTAATAAATATATTTAGTCATTCAAGGCTCATATTTTCTATACAATATTGATATGTTATATTGGAAATTGTATAGGTATAGTAAGTAGCATGCTTGATTCTAATTACTGTAGTATACTTTGGTTATATTATGGTTATTAAATTCGGGCTGTTACAGGTTCAATCTGTAGTAGCTTAATGGCTTGAAGGTAGGGGATTTTGAGCTCAAAGTTTCATTTCTCATTTTTCATGTTTAGGCTATTTGAGGTTTGATATGTCAAAATGAGGTTTTGTGGTGTTTTGGGTGATTTTCTTGCTTGGATAAGTTTTAAAGAGTGTTTATGACTTGTTCATGCTAAGAGTTTGGATTAGAAATTGAAAACTCTCCATTTGGACCATTAAAGCTCAAAGTGAAGATTTTAGGGGTTTTGATGAGTGATTTGATTCAAGAATCCATTTTTGATGAAATCAATTAGTGTTTTATGTTTCTTATAGGTTAGTGAACTTGTTAGGAACTTAAAATCACCTAGAAACTAATTTTAAGTGATCAAATTTCGTTATTTGCACCAATGGAATAGTGCAAAACCTACAAAATTATGCAGAACTTGTTGCTAGGTGCTCAGAACTCAAGCCTGCGAGCCTTACGCGCTCAAGCACTCGTCACTAAGAAGAATAGGCTGATAGTGCTACTGGGTTCAAGCGCTTATGCTTTATGCTCTCAAAGCACGCAACGAACAGAACACGCTTGGAAACCAGCCGCGCGCTCAAGCGCTCTAGAGCTTAATGCTCAAGCATTGAGACAGGGCAGGGGCTGTGCTTTAGAATTGTGATGCTAATTTAATTCCCTACTTATTAGGTTCATTTGTGCAAGTCTTTTAGGGTGTAATGAGACACTTTTGAGGATATTTCTTGGAGAGAATTATCAACGTACATATGAGAAAAGTTTATGAATTTTTAAATGTTCGAAGTGTGGGAATTGCTTTAGGATAGAGTTAGAGGACACTAGACACCCAAAATGTGGTGGGGTGTCAAGGATTGGTGTGTTGGGACACCTTAGGCTTCCTTAGTATGATGGTATGCCTATCTTTATACAAAGATTACTATTTTAGAGTTAAAATTGAGTTTGAGATGCATAGTTAAAACATGTTTCCTTGTTTGTCTAGGTTAAGCTTCGTGAATGGTTAGAGACATTAGATTGGTTCCTTTATATGTTAGAGTTGAGCCAAGAGTTTTGATGATAGCAACTACATTGAAAATTATAAATATTTGCTCTTAAGTAATTTAATTCTGCTAACATGATTATTGTGGAGTTTTCTTGTTAGTAGTAACTTTTTCAGGATTAAATTAAAAGTAAGAAAGCTTTTGGGATGATTAGAAAGGGATAAAAGATCAAATTCAAACTTGAGAGAATTCAAGTGCTTCCTGAGAAAGTTTCTAAAGAACATGAGAAAGATCATCTTGAGAAGGTTGTAAGAAAGTTCAGAAATATGATTAATCTCAACAAAGACCAATCCAATAGCAAATCAAAGATTAGAATGAAGCTATCACCATTTATGATATCAAGAAGAAACATGAAACTAATGGTGGAATCAAAGGAAAAGAAGATTTCTGAAAGAACAAACTTGAGATGTTTGCTAATACGGTTAGCTGAGAAGGTTCATAAGATAGTTTCTCATGAGAAGGTTATCACTTGGGCAAGAACATAAGTGACTTTTTTTGACTCAGAACACAAAACAAAACAACGGCTACCTGCCACAAAAAGGACAAGTGACTATTCGAAGCCTTCAATTGTTATAATTCAAAGGCTATAAAAAGGTCCCAAGCTTGAAAAATAGAGGGTTAATGATTTGAACAAGAATCATACTGCAAATACGAAGAACAACTCCCTCACCTTTACCTACTCTGTTATTAAAGTTTTCAAATCTTCAGTAGGTGTATATAGTAGGTCTTGCTAAACTGTGTTTATACACTCCTTAAGTGATTTCAAGACCTACCCACTTGTATTAAATACTTCAAACCTAACTTTGATTGTTGAATGTTGGTAGTGAGCTTGTGGTTTGTACAAGTCACGTAGAAGCTTAGTTAAGCTTGATGCTTGCGCTTGGAAAGGCTAAGGAAAAAAGAATACTTGTTGCTTCGTGCCTGGAGAAGCTGAAGGAAAAGAATACTCAATGTAAGAGCTTTAAAAGGCTTGGTAAGAAAGAATACTTTTTATAGTGAAAATCCTAGTATTTGCTAGGTATTGGACGTAGTCCCAAGTGGTTTAGGGGTGAATCAGTATAAATTCTTGTGTCTTGCTTCATTTCCCCTACTTTATCTCATTCACTCTGATTCTGTATGTAACACCTTCCGAAGGGCATTACATTTCAAACCAACTCCTATTAATTCTTTATCCAAGTTATAAAATATTTAATATTATTTTAATACGGGTTTCAAAATTTCTTTTTCGCGGATAATATAAACTTACCAAATTAGAGAAACACAAGATGTAAGAATTGAATAATATACATCCCTTGTACATAACATAGATTAATAACAACTTAATTACATAAAACTTACGTACTCTAAATAATATGTACAGTTACCATATAAAGACTGAACCTAACCCAAGTCCAAAAACTTGAAGAGTAGGGTCCTGAACCCAATCTTCCTCCAGATCCTCTTCGGGATCCCTAACGGATAAATTCCCCAGTCGGGACATGTCACTACGGACGGGAGTCTGAGCGGTCAACTCCTTGGAGTCTTCCTTAGGAGTGTTATAACGATTACTCCATAACTCAATAATAGGCATAGAGAACTCCAAATAAACAGAAGTGCAACACCCACCGTAGGGTATCACATTTAAAACTAATCCTAATATAACTTACCCAAGTTGTAAAAGAATTAATCTTGTAAAATTATTAATTTTAAAATTTCATTTGAGGAAAAGTGAAAATAAACAAAATAAATAAAAACTATAATTACAACTTGTAACTGAAATAAACACACTAGAATATACATAGATATTACAAACCTTGTTCCCAAATAATTTACATAAACACACTACACTCCAAAAGATAAAATATACAATATGTACATCAAAACATAACTACTAAACCAGAACCTCTAAAAACTACTGAACTAAGGATTCGGGCCCTCTGAAGGATCCTCCTCCTCTAGTCATCAAAGAACCCAGGCGGGTACATCAGTCGCCTAACAGGGGTTCTAGCTGAAGACACTACAGAGTCCCCCCGTGGTGTATAAACAGTACCACCCCAAAGTTCTCATATTGGCATTGAGAATTCAAGATGCACAGATGCATGTTGAGTTAAAACAGGAGTCCCATCACGGGTTCCACTCAGGTTTAAAGTTAAGTACCCGGTGTAAACAAAATGTTCATTATCTAAATTAAACCTCCAAGCATCAGTTTCACCATGGAACTGTACTCGAACAAAACCCAGCAATTGTTGCCTTGCCTCCATTAAGACAAATAACGAAAACTATCACTGATGGAAAGTAGAATTTTGGACTTCCTCGTCTCCTCAGTCTTCATTAAACATACACAATAAAGCAGATATAACATAGTAAAGAGGTGAGATCCCTTACATTAATACCAGTATAGGAAATGACAGTAAATATACAGATATAATATTAACACATTGAATCATATTATCACATCACAGATAAAATATCAGATAAATATAATTATCATGTCAATATGTTAACCAACTATGCATATGCACACAGACCCATTCCTACTCCATGGAGCTAATCACAATTTCAGAGAGAAAGATAGGGAGTACATGTTTGTATATCGTCAGCCTCAAATCATGTGCCAATATATTATATCAATGTGCGCAACATAGCTCATACAAGACACTCTCAACCAATCACTAAAAGAGTAGTAACTCTATCAAGATCGTTAGTGTGTTTGCATAGGATACCACGGCACAGAGGTGCTACCATCTGGCCACGTATGACATTCCACACCCCGATGTCTCCAAGATCACTGAAGATCGTAACTACACAATTCTCACCCGCACAAAGGTGTAAATTCAATCTCCTAGGCACATTCCCTTAACCAATTAAGCTGACATGCTTTTCAATGCATGATGTATGGTTCAATTACACATGCTATTATCATTCTCACAGTATTTCACATACACACGCCATCTTTTGGCGGTATCACTTTTCAACACAACCGAGCCCACCACAACAGCCCGACAGCAACCTGCTGTTATTTCTAATCTCGTAAACATTTATCGCATTTTCACAATTGCAGAACATTTTTCTTACATTTTCAAAACATGTAAGTATTTTCCAGTGTTTTCATAATCGTAGAAATATTTTCAAACGTTTTCTAAATCACGTAGGGATTTTTATACATTTTCTCAATCGCGTAGTAATTTTAAATCATTTTCTTAATCTGATAGCTTAAAAATTACTATTTTAAAAATAAGTGACATTTCTTTAATATTTTTCACATAAAATAATTATTTTGGCTTTATTTACCATATTTTACTATTAAAAATTCTTTAAGTAGCATTTTCTATTATTTCTCACAAAATTACATTTCTTTGATTTAATTTGGATATTACAGCTTGAAATTTTCTAACGCGCTTCAAAACCCAAAGGGTGAGCTATACGTCAGTAAATTTCAAGTTTTAAATTTTATCTTACCTCACAACCTAATTATACCAAATTAATTCTAAAAATTAGTTCATTTTCTTTTTATTTCTAAATAAAAAACTCATTAAATTGAGTTCTTGTTACTTAATTACCGAAGTCTACACTTAGTAAAATAATTTTGGATCTAGAATAGCAAAAATAAGCATGTTGGCCGAATTACACTATATGCTTCATAGATCATATTTAATTATTTTCTATCACTTTATTCTTTGCAAAAACCTTTAATCCAATTTATTATCATTAATTCATTTAATCCATGATTAGAAAAATAATTTAAAACATTTTGCTTCCTTGATGGTGTTAAGGCCGTGAGCCTCTAGGGTTCTTTGGAACCTTTATACACTTCCTCATCATGTATATCACATCCTACTATATACAATAATCAACATACTTTCATAATCACATATTCAAGCATATTTTTAAAGCGATAAAGCATACCAATCAACACATCACAAATAATGAAAACTTAAATAATCAAATGAATAAATCCTTATAGATTTTTCACCACAAACAATTCCATTTCCTCACCACCAACACATGGTTGATGAGGTTAATCTCCCTCTTACCTCAAGGAAGACAAAAACCCTTATTCTTTAGCCTCCTATGAATTTCGTGAATCACCCCAAGAAAATCCTAAGAAACTTAGACCAAACTAAAGTCACAAACAAAGCTTGAAAAAAAGAAATCGTGGATCAATCATGGTTTAAAAACTCAAGAATCAAACTTAGGAACAAGAAACATGAATTTTACCTTGTAGAGTAGAAAACCTTAACTTGGATTCAAGGTAGAAAATGGAAGAACTAGGCTAGGTTCATAACATGAAAAGGTCTTAGAATAGTATATAGGTGAGGAAAATGAGATTAGATGAAATTATGGAAGCTTGGATGATGGTTTGAAGGGCTTGACCATGAGCTTCATGAAGGAGAAGTTGAGAGGTTTTTCTTTGTTCATAAAAGAGAGAGAATGGAGAGAAAGGCTTAAGTCACAAAGGTGATAATAAGTGTAATGAAATATCCTATTTTCAAGTGCTTGGCCATGTAGGTGCATGGATAGGAAGATTAAAGCTTATTCAACAAGATAGAAATTAAGCACATGGCTTCGCATGACTTATGTCGTTAAGTGATCATTCGTTGGTCAAAATAGATTATTAAATTGTTCAAGAACTTCCTAGAAACACTAGGTGACCATGGAGCACATGGAGAAGGGTAACTAAGTTTTGTTTCAATTAGCTCCTAGTTACACTTAAGCTAACTTAGTTTGTTCACTTAGTTGCATGGCTAACTATTTAGTTACAAAGCTTAGGTCATGCATTGGTCATGCATTCTAGAAGACTCTAGAATCTCCTTGAAACCATGGAGCTCTAAGGAGTAGCAAACTAAGTTTGCTCCATTCAGTTACTACTTAGGCTTTAGGTTAGCTTAGTTAGATTACTTAGTTTCTTGGCTAACTAGTCTAGCCATTATTGTTGACCACATCCTATTGGCTTAGAAAATTGAAGCCATTAATATTAACCAATTCCTATTGGATCACCAAAATGTGAGTCACAAAGACTTTTCCCAGTCTATTGTCCAACAGACAAAAGATATAGGATCTATTACCCAATAAGCAGAAACTACTGCTCGCAAATCAGTAGATACTGTCCAACAGATAATAAAATGTGAAATATTTTTATGTCATAGATAAATTTGAAAAATTAAAAGATCGGGTAACGTATCTCTCGGATTCAAGTTTAGTAAGCTCCCCCGGCTCTGAATAAATCGTCAAAGATTTTCCCTGACTCAAAAAGTATTATTTTCTTGACTCAGAGTAAATCACACACAAAGATCAAAAATAGTCATAGAACAGTTAAAATAAATTTACAGCATATAGAAATCACAAAATAGTACAATTCAGACATTACTTAGAAATAGCAAAATTTGGGGTGTTATAAGAAGCATTCACAGAAAACGTAGCAACCCCACGCTACGTCCTACTCCAAAGCAAAGTGACATCTCCAACATATTGGATGCACCCCGCGTCCTAATGGACGTGCCATGCTTCGTTGCCCCCATGCAAATGTAAAAATTCTAAAAAATTCTGCCTCGTCGCCATCACAGTCTTCTCAAAACATAAATATAGAACAGAACAAACAAAACAATACAATAAAGAGGTGAGATCCCCTACATCAATACCATCATGGCAGCAAAGAAACAATAATGACAATAATGCCATTCATATACAGCAATATCACAAAACAAAAGGTATAATCATATTATCAATTAATAGATAATTTAATAATCTATATCACAATATATGAATACTGATCATACCACAAAAATAAGTATACTGACTATGCCATAACAATATATACACTGACTTTTCACATGCATAATGTGTATACTGACCATCCTTATGCACAATGCACCAATTTCCTACTCCATGGAGCTAAACACAATTTCGGAGAGAATGATCCAGAAGATATGTCTGTACGTCATTCGCTTATTCAAGTGCTATAATTTTTTTCTTGGTGTATACATCATGGCTTGTACAAGACATTCTACACCAGATCAGGAATAGGAATAGTGTCTCATCAAGATCGTTACGTTTGCATTGGTTGCACAGCACAATAGTGTGACTAACTAGCCACATGTGGAATCCCGCGCCCCGAGGCCTCCAAGATCATTCATAGACCTTCACTACGTAATTCACACCTACACGAAGGTGTAATTCAACTCCTAGGCAACAATAGCCTTAACAGACATTGTCTGACAAATAATGCATGATCAATGACTCAATGCAATATCCCAAGCCACCATCGGCTACAATCAAACATTGATATATCTGGGTCCAGTACATTGGCCCTACAACAAACTTACTGTTCTTCTCAATCGCGAAGCACTTTTATCAGATTTTCACAATTGCATAACAATTTTGTTACATTGTCAAATTACGTAACAGTTTTCTAACGTTTTCTCAATCGCATAAAGATTTTAAAATATTTTCTTAATCGCGCAGCTAAAAATCACCATTTTTAAACTGCATAAGAGTTTTTTTACGTATTTCTAATCGCGTAAAACATTTTATTGATATTCTAAGCTCAATTTAAAACTTGTCTCATTTAATATAAAATTTAGATTTTAATTCCAACATTTTCTCACTAGTCCACCTCTAAAAATCCTTCTCCATTACTCTTATTAAATAAGATACTTTACTTTCAAAACATCATTCTAACTTTGTTTCCATACTGTTAGCCATGACAACCATCACTCAAGAGGGGGTGAATTGGGTGATTACAAATTTTCAAAGTAACTTTGAGAAATTATGCATTTTGATATTTTCAATCAACATATACAGTGGAATAAGTCTAACAAAGATACAATTATTCTAGATTACTCAAATACAACTTGGGTTATGGGATAAATCAAGTGAATAAGCTACATATCAAGTTCTTAAAATCAAAGCATCAAGATGATAAGATATATAATAAATAACTATGTTGCACTAAATATTTAAATTAAAGAGTGTAGGGAAGAGAGAATCAAATTCAAGAATTTATCCTAGTTCAGCCACCAATTACTTATGGCCTACATCCAGTCCCCAAGCTTAACTTGAGATTTTCTTCACTACCTCCTAGACTTTACGGGTGCTAGGAAAACCTTTGTACAAATAAGAACACTCCTCACACCTTGGGATACCTTACCCTTGTGCTAGAGCCTCCAATTCTTCAAGCTTCACAGGTGCTTAATGACCTTTACAAACTTGAGCACTCAACACACCTTGGGATACCTCACCCCTTGTGTTTGAGCCACTCCTTTCAAGGGATGCCTCACCTAAAGCTGGCAAAATGGGCCAACTCGCCCCGACCCGCCTCAACCCGCTAAAATGTGGGGTGGGGTGGGTTAGCCCTTTTTAAGAAGTGAGTTGGAAGAGCCAACCCAC
Organism: Ormosia semicastrata; assembly: GCA_029884595.1. NCBI lineage: Eukaryota > Viridiplantae > Streptophyta > Magnoliopsida > Fabales > Fabaceae > Ormosia > Ormosia semicastrata. The sequence continues at coordinate 40,478,319 of JAQQTO010000061.1, forward strand.
CCTGCTTTAAGGCGGGTTGGCGAGTTGGCCCGCATAAAAAATAAAATGAGAAAAAGTAGATAAGTTGGCGGGTCAACCGGCTTAACCCACCTAAAAAATAAAGAAAAATTATTTAAAATAATAATAAAATACAATAAAAAAATAATGGTAAAAAATTACAAATCATATATCCAAAATATAATTTTTAAAATAGTCTAATTAAATATTCAAACATAAATTATATAACATCAAAGAATTTTTCATTTATAATATTACATATCATTTTATAAAAAAAAAGTGTCAACCCGCCGAGCCAACCCGCCCCCGCCCCGCTTAACCCGCGGGTTAAGCGGGGCGAGTTATACGGGTTGAAAAAAAAATATGGGTTCAAGAACAACCCGCAAAAAAAGGGCAGTTAACCCAACGGGTTGAACCCGTTTTGCCAGCTCTAGCCTCACCCTTTACAATTCTTGAGAGATACCTCACCCTCTTTACATATTAAACAAGATATGGAAGATTTGAAACTCTCTCTCTAGAGTGGATAATACAAATTGAAACTCAATGGGTATCAAGAAATCACACTTTTAAGCTCAAAATAAAGTATTTGATGAAATGATAGTAAAACTTGTGTTCAATGCCCAAGAATCATTTTCATATTGTTTCCCCACTTTTCTTTGATGCCCAAATACTTGTATTTATAGCCCAAAATATTTTAGAGCCGTTGGGTAATGTTTAGAAATTATTTCTTTATGAAAACTAGCCATTTATAGCCGTTGAGAACGTTTTTAGGCATTTTTACTCGAATAATAACATTGTTATTCGACTAAATCTCATGTTATTCAAATAAAACATTTTTTATTAAATAAAGCTTAAAAAACATGTTCTGGAGCATTTTCTGGGTTTTGTTATTCGAATAAAACATTTGTTATTCGAATAAATCTTTAAAAACATGTTCTGGAATGTTTTCTGTGGTGTGTTATTCGAATAAATATATGCTTATTCGAATAAACCACTCTGGTTTTGAAAACTGACTTTAAATGGTCATAATTTCTTCATTTCTTATCTGTTTAAAGCAAATGACTACTCATTGGAAAGATCTTTAAGCTATTTTCATATGAAAGAAGTTTCATAACAAAACTCAAAGTATTTTGAAAGATATGATCAAAATAGTAACTAAAGATCAGTTTTGCAAAATACAAACTTGGCTATTTTTCAAATGTTTGAACTACCACCAAGACTACCTTTCCAAAAATAGTTTGTTGGGCATTTAAACAAGTAAGAAACACTTTTAAAAATGTTAAAACATATTTTGAGCTTAATGTGATTCCCATTTACCTTTACATAAGATCCAAGTCCTATAAGCTATTCTTAAAGATGTTGGACTTGATCTTTTGCTACCATCAATTCTTGATGTAATCCAAGCTTCCAAAGAAAATCTTTTCTTCAAAACTTACAAATGCTTGGAACATCTTTATCATTTTCATTCTTCTTGAGTTGAGCATAGTTGTGATCTTTTGCTTTCTTGTTACAATGCTTATTCTTGGTACTTGGACTATCCTACAAAGTATTGCTCACTTAAACAAACATAATTAGTCCAAATTCATAATTCAATATCTTTATATGCGTGATTCATAAATGTATGACTCTAGTTAGTCTAACATGCATATAAGACTTTCATAGATACATCCAAATAAGACATTTATTAATTATTAAAGGATATCTCTATATATAATGCAACAAAGAATACTTTGCATATTTTCATTTAAACTAAGTCAAATCTAATATTAATTCATTTATAACTCATATAAAGTATTATTGGATATATTATGTAAAAGATGCTATAAAGAATATGCATGATTCACATAAGAGATATGACAAGGTAAAGTACATGAACATGCATGATCCAATATAAGCTATTAAGTATATCTATGTAGCATAACCATCATTCTTTTGGTAATGCATTTGTCATCATCAAAACTTAACACATTAAATCATTAGGGCAAAGACAATTCTATAATCTCCCTCATCTGATGATGACAAATCACCAAAGAAAAATATGTTAAGGAATATATAAGAATAGATATTCATGTAAGCATATCAAACAATATGCACAATAACATATTTTTCTTTCCAATTTTCACTTCTCCTATTTGACATCAACAAAAAGGCTTAGGAAGGAAAGATAATATTTTCTCTCTCCCTATAGATAAAACTCACGTTGTCAAAAAGAGTAAGATCATCAAAACCAAAACTTCTTCAAGTTATTCAAAACATAATTATCTCCCCCTATTTGATTCTACATATGATTCAAGAAAAGAGAGATGAAACAAGCATGCTTTCAAGATATAAAAGATTATTCATGTAATGCTTGTCACATTTTGGTACATCAACATTTAGCATATGATAGCAATAAGTTTAAGAAATTATGTCTAGCATATAATATCTTGCATACCACATGATAAATAAGTACCACTTGATGTCACTTGTTAGGAGTTACAAAATATCCGTTAAGATCATGGAATTAAGGTTTTCAAATATAAGATCATACAACTTGCCACATATCAAGCATTTTTCAATGAAAGAATCAAAATATATAAAGGGTAAGAATGTTTACCTTCTTTCATTGATAGAGGGAAAGATGATAAGAGATGATCTTTATTGACATATTAATAGTATTAAAATAAAACATTTCATGTCAAATAAGGATGTAAGCCAAGAGATATGAGTAAAAATTTAAGAGCTAGGCTCCCCCTCAAAATGTGCATATTATCAAAATATAAAACATAATAGTTTAACATAGTTATGCATATATTTTTAGTCAACAAGGGCATGAAAGAAAGATATATAAGATAAAAAGGATAAACAATCATTATAAATTAATAAATAATTATAAGGAGTTATAAGAAAAGAAGATAAGCTCCCCCTTATTAAATCACAAGATGGATAAAGGGAAATATGCATGCCAAAATCATGTAAGCATATTACCATAAATTAAAAGAAGATAAAAGTTACTTATTCTTAATCCATCAATTAAAAAAAATTAAAACTTCTCCCCCTTACAAAATGAATTTTACAAGAACATATTACATTTTCAAAAGAATTTTAGAATGGTAGAATGTTTTAATATTAAAACTACATATTCCTTGAGAGTGATCAAATCAAAGTCAAAGGAACATTTGAAAGTACATCTCCTCTCTTTCTCATTGAATAAAAGCCTTGAGAAAATAAAACACTTTGAAGAATAAGGCTTATCTTTTGAAGTATTAAGATGACTCTATAGAACATTTCAAAATATTTATTTAGAAACTTTCTTAAACATTCTCTCAAGATTTAATAAACATTTCAAAGCAAAAGAAGAGAGTACTACATTTATAGCACATATCCAATTATTTTCAAATTTTCAAGACAATTAGGAGGTGAAAATACTTTCAAGGTCATAAAATAAGTTTAAAAGATTCTCAAGGATATGGAACTTGAAAAGCTTCTTTCAAATATGATAAAGGATTTTGCTTTAAAATATTTTTTAAACAAAGCATAAACTCTTTTCAAAACAAAATCATGATTCTCATAGGTGCTATACCACTAAGAGACCATAAATCAAGAGAATCATAGATATCAATCATTCACCTTAATGAAATATGCTATAAGGATCAAAACATATATAGAACTAATATCATCCACCCTATATGCAATGACAAAATTAGAAAGTTAATATCTAATTAAGCATTTTGTCAATGCTAAGCATACTTCTCATGTAAGGAAAGCATCTAATCATTTAAGATCAATTCATCAACAAGTATCATACAATCCATTGCATATAAAATACCACAATAGCTTAGGGATAGAGATACTTATTGAGTTATATAGAGAGTGATGCTTCTTTAGAATGTTCTTCATTTATAGGTCCTTTGAGTTTGTGCTTTCTTCCATTGAGCATTCCATTCCATTGCACTTGAAGAAAGTCTCCTCGTGTCCCTCTTCATTTAACTCTTCTCATTTATCCACATATACTTGACATTTCAATATTTGATGATTATATTTGCAGCACATAGAGACATCATCATTTGCAAAGCTAACTCTAAAAGTTCTCTAAAACATAGGTTAGCATCAAATATCATTTAATCTCATTTACAAGCATAATTTAGGTTAATATATAATTTAAATCATGTATCACATTATCAACCATGCAATGGTAGCTCTAACAAGAATGCATGAAGCACATATGCACTTGAATCCACAAATATGATTTAAGCATTTTAAGGCATGATTCAAGTTTATCAAGAAACACATGATCAATATCAAAACTTATATAAGCATTTTGGAGTAAACAATGATCATGTAAAGCATGTAATATCAAATAAGAAATTCTAGCACACATGCCAATCAAGAACAAAAAGTCCCTTATTGTAATGAAAGAATTGAAAAACCATGGAACTATAACTTTTGAGACCATTTATGATTCATTTCAAGATATACTTCATTAAAAAAATATATTGAAGTTCAAAGGCAAGTTCAAGGCACAAATATGAATTATTTACTTATTGTTTTCAAGATATGAATATATCAAGCAATTTCAAATAAGAAGACATATAACTTCCAACTTTCCAATTTTCAAGTAAGTATATAAGACAATTAAGCATCAAAGAGAAAGGATTAAAACTACTTATAAGTATATGAACTTTCATATTTGATGTGTGAAATCTGTAAGTGTACAGTTTCATCATCAAGTAATAAAAAGATTGAATCCACAGGGACTGTGTCTATGAATACTAATTAATTAATCAATTCAATTAAATTAAACAAAGGGGATAAAATTATTGAGAGATAAAAATGTAGTAAGCAAGCAATTAAATAAATAAATGTTAAAATGCAAAATTGAGGACAAAAATAGCAAGTTGTTATGAGAGGTTTTCAAATTTAAGAGAGCTTCCAGGATTGGGGGTAACCACAATGATATAAGACAAATCTTAATTGACAACCATTTTTATTAAAATTGAAATTTAATTGAAGGTAAATTACCCTAAATTAGTTAATGTTCTTTCTCAAGAGACAAAAATCATGCCTAATTAAACTAATTCCTACTCTTGTGGTAATTGAATTTAAATTGAACCTATTACGCTTTATGGTAATTCATTAAATCCTCGAAAAGCTAAACCTACTCTCATGATTTAGACCTTAAGTTCAATTCTTATGGTTCCAACACCTAGGTTCACCTCTCAGTATGTCCCTAGATATCTATGAGATGTAAATATGTGGCCAGCAAATTCATATGAATAAGCGCAATAAGGATTGAATCAAAGAACATTCAAGATTAATAAAAAGGGTAAACCAAGTCAATTAATCATCATCAATGTATCAAAAGACATTGCCCAATCCTAAAAACAAAAGGAAACTACTCAGACATAAAGAAAAAGAAACAAGAAAACATATTCAAGAACATCCAAACCTGTAGCAAAGGGAGAAGAGAGGAGAAAGATGAAGATCTAGAGCCTCTAAATGTGCCTCCTTCAAAAAAAATTCGAACCCTAATATTGTATTCAGAATATCTATAAATACTCTCAAGGTTTCAACTGGTGCAAGCCCATAAAAAGAAATAAAAATGAAATTAAAATACTGTCTCAGACTGCGATCCACGACCGTGGGAAATTCCACGGCCAGGCCGTGGATCTCTCTGTTAATGAGCATTCTGGATTGCTCTTGAATTCCACAGCTAGGCCGTGGATCTCTCTAGAAAATCACTTTTGTTTCTTTACGCAGCGACTCGATCCATGGTCGTGGAAAATTCAATGGGCAGGTCGTGGAACTCTCTGGAATGAACCTTTAACTCTAATTTGCTATCCGTAAAGCTCCAACTTCAATCATGCAAGCTTTTCATCCATTTCAAGGCCAATTTAGCACCAATCCTACACAACAACACCACAAACACCGCAGTTATTTGAACTAAATAAAAAAATAAAAAAAAACTAATATACCTAAAATACCTGAAACTACATGTAAAACAAGAATAAAATATGTTGTTTCACACACATCAATATTTGAACAAAGAGAATTGGTCACAAGCTCAAGAACAAAGATATTACCATAACATGTCATTCCAAGCAAAATGTGTGCACATCTAGCATGTTAAGGCATAAAAATAACCCTCTACTTATTCAAATATCACATGATATTCAAATTAAAGCATAAGAAAGGATAAGAGAATGATGTCACCAAAAGTGTACTCTTTGAATTTTTGTAGGTGACTCCAACTTCTAAGCTTCAAGTTTTCATGAGGGAATGGAGATTCTTTGCACCCCTTTTAAAAGTTGAATCCTTTTAAACTTTACTATCCTCAAGTTGAATAATCTTATTCCATTTAAATGCTTGCTTGAGGTAGTTATCACCCTACAATACAATTCAAAGTACTTTTCTTGGTATCCATCAATTTTTGATCCATAGAGGTTAGTCATTATGTCAAACTTATAAGCAAATAAGCATTCAAAATAATAAAACAACAAGTGAGTTCATAAGGGCAAAAGATATTTCATTTCATTGATCAATTTAGCTAAGTACATATATTTATCAAAAGAATAGCCAATTATATTTGGTTAAGCATTTGCATTTTCAATCCAATTAAAAAGAATTTAACATGTACAATATATTCTTGAGAAATGAAGGGGAAAAGCAGCAGAATCTTTCATTTAATTTGTGTTTATTCGAATAAGATGTTCTTTATTTGAATAAACTTATGAAAAATAACTAGACTCAGCTTTCTGCCAAGCTTTATTCGAATAATAATGTTTTTATTCGAATAAAAAAACATTCAGATTTGGCTTCCTGCTAAGCTTTATTCGAATAACCATTTGGTTATTCGAATAACACCAATGATGAACAGATTTAAAGTGCTTCTGCCAAGCGCTATTCGAATAAAGGTTTCCCTTATTTGAATAAGACAATCAGAAAAATAGATACCAGGGCTACTGTGTTTTATTATTCGAATAAAAATTGCTTATTTGAATAAGATACATTTTACAAGCAGATTTTAGTGGCTATTGGAAAATGTTATTCGAATAAAATGTTCCTCTATTCGAATAAACACATTAAAAACACAATAGTAAGCATATGCGGTAGGTTCAAAAGATTAACAAAAGCTGATCCAAGGATCAGAGAGATTCATTTCAACATACATGCCAATTAAGAACATAAAGATATGATCACAAAATTCTAATTCTCACAAAACCATTTTAAATTAACTAAGGATCATGTTAGAAAGGACAAAAACAAGATAAAACATATTCATTTTAAGACATGATTGATCAAGTATTTTAAGAACAAATATATCATCATCAAACATGTCATTTCAAATAATAGCATGCTTACTTTCATGATATATAGACAATTCAAAATATAGCAAGCATACCTAGGCATTGTAGAACCTTATGTACCAAAATGTTAATAACAAATTAATGAGTTGTGATACAATAAGAATGACCATAATCATGTGCTATACATAATATTCAAATTTTACTAAGTGCATATGATTCTATTCTTTACCTAAGGCCTAGAAGGAATATACCTCCAATTCATTGACTTTATAAGTGAATGTGTATAAAAGGTAAAAACATTTGATACCTTAACCTTGGTAATCAAGGAAACTCTTTTCCTTACCTATTGCTTCTCTTTTGGTGTTTTGAACTTTGTAAGTTTCACATTTTGTACTTGAGAAGTTTTAGTTGAAACTATCTTCCTTCTTTGACTAAAATTTCTACCATTGGGCTTTGGAAGCATTCTCCTAGATGATTCCTCTTTTCTTTGACTAATAGGTCCATCCTTTTGAGAAATTTTCTATATAATTGAAACACTAGGAGGACATTTTGGTATCCACTTCATCTTGGGTCCTTCAGTGTTAGTACTAGAGCATTTAGGATCTTTGGGAACCCATATCATATTATTTATCATATAATAATTTCTTTTATAATTTCATAAATGAGAAATATGTCCTAGATGACCACAAAAATTATAAGCAATTGAATTTAATGATGGCTTGGTCCTTTGAAGAATATTTTTGAAAATCTTGAGCCTTTGGTTGTTATTACATTCTATGTTATTTTTGCCACAAGCCTTACTTGAAGTTTCATATGGAGTAACATCAATTTCATTTTTATTAACAAGCATGGAATGTAAGCAATTTGAATCATTAGCTTTGACAATTTCGAAATATAAGATCTCAACTTGATTTTTTAAATTAATGCACTTTTCACAAGAAGTTGAGGTTTCATATTTCAAAGATATTTCCTCATCAAGAAAAGCATATTCATTTTTCAAAGTCTCAATTTCATTTTCAATTGAGGAAATATTTTCCAAACAAGATAAGTTTTTCTTTATTCAACAAGCCATCATACAATTCATCATATGCACATTATAACTCATAATAGGAAGTGTAACACCCCAAAATTTATTTGTTTCATCATAAATAATTATTTTATAATATTTGTCATTTTTGAGAATTTTTGTGGAATTTTCTGGAAATATCAAATATTTTAATATATTTTTCATTTTGCGTGTGCACTGAGCGGAGCTAGGAAAAATAAAATATTTTTCCTGAGGCTGGTAAACTTTGAACTGTGGAAACATCGACGGGGGATCTTACTAAACCCAAGGCCAAGCACAGTTTACGAGGTTTACATTTTACGAGATTTTATCTGATAAATAAAATCATAGAAATATTTAATTATCTGAGAGACAATAAAATATTATTTCTTCTAACTGTAATTTTGTCCACTGAGTAATAGCTCTAGTAGATTATTTCTATCTAGTCGCTTTTATGACATCATCTGAGTGACCTCACACTTCACTTTATCGAGAAACGTGCAAAACTTCTCAAGGAAGTTTCAAGGAAAACTTCTAGGAAGTTTCCTTCCAACCACTCCACTCTCTTTTCTCTCTTTTGTGCTGCACGGATGGGGGAAGGAAAAACAAAGGATCATTTTTTATTTTACTTTCCCTATTCACATTTCATTCCTCTCATTTTCTCTCCCTCACGCACCTCTCTCTTTTTCTCTCTTCTACCACACAGTTGCACACACCATTGTTGAGCCTTCAAGCTTCCTTGCTTAAACCAACTTAGACCATTGTTTCTCCTCACCATCTCTAAGCTTTCTTCTTTGTGGGACTCTTCTTGACTCTTTTGTTTTCGTCCTTTGTAGCCCAGCTCCAAAGCTTGAAGCTTTGAGGTAAAGCTCTTAACTTTCTTATCTTTTTCTCCTCATTTTCGTGGTCCTTGGTCACCATTGTGACCAAGGACTTCTCTTTTCAAGTTTTGGTGGTTGATTTGGGAAGTTGATCATCTTAGGTTCTTCTTGTGGGTAGTGGACAAAAAGCTTGAAAGAAGCTCACTTTCCTTGTTGTCTCTTAAGGTAAGAGGAAGAGTATTCCCTTCAACCCATTTTGGTCGTGAGAAACTCTTTGTTGTGTTGATGGGGTGAAACCCATTTATGGGATACCCCTTTGTTTGAGTGATTTTGGTTGTGTAATGATTGTTTGAATGGTAGGATTTAAATGTATGATGGTGGATCTTGGATTGTATGAAGGATGGGTTGAGTTTGGGTGGATTTCTGCATTTACAGAGGAGTACACAGCCTAGTCTGTGTGATCGCACACGATCGTGTACTCCAGGCGTCCCAGAACAGAAATTCTAGAGGCGTACACGGCCTAGGCCGTGTATGGTGGCACGGCCATGTATTTTGGCACGATTGTGAAATCGTGGTCGTGCATTCTTCCTCAGGTCGTGTAATTTGAAAAATGAATGATTTTAGGCTTTTCTTGCCCCTTGGAGGCTCCCGGTCTCCTTGGGCACTTACTATGAGGTTTTAGTACTAAGATAAACTTATTAAACTTAATTAATTGAATGGTTAGAAGTTGATTAGGGATTCATAAAATGGAAAGAACTAAGGATGAAAGTTCGTCTTATAGTTTAGAATAATTTTAGAATAAAGAAAGAACATGAGTATGGGTGAGGTTATGAGAAACATATTGAACTTAAGATTTAACTTTTATTATAACTATGAATGGGGTTGTGTTCACCCTTAAGGTTTGTTATTGGCTTGATGTGGATCCGTGAAAGGGATCGAACCTTGTTGATAAATGATATGACATGATATGATATGATTGTGATTTCATATATGAATATACATATATGTATTGAATCCACATGCATTTGAAGCATGATTGACATAGTTTGTCATGATAAGCATGATTGAAACATGCATTGAAAAGTCCATTGGACTATTGTTAAGGCCAAGTTTCCTAGGAGTTGAATCACACATTTGTGCGGGTGCGAATAGACAAGTGTAGGTCACTAGTTGACCATTGGGTATCAGGGTGCAGGTAACTCGCAATGGACAGTTGGTAGCTCTTTTGTCCGTGGGGTAGACCGATGCAAACGCACCGACGATCCGGACCGAGACACTATCCTATATCGAGATCTGTGTAGAATGTCTTGTATAATGCCATGATGTACACTTTGATAAAAATTAGAATTTTAGCACTTGAAGGGCTCGGCACCGGCGATACAGACATATCTCCTGATCATTATCTCCGATGTTTGTGTCTAGCTCCATGGAGTAGGATTTTGGTGCCATGGGCATATGCATAGTGAGTCGCCATATTATTTGACATTTACTCATTTATATTACAATTTGATCTATTATCTTATTACTATTATAATTGCCCGTAAATGCTAAGTTATTTCTTTACTGCCATAATAGGTAATGAATGTAGAATGTCTTACCTCTTTTCTGTATTTGTTGCTATTCTGTTTGTAATTATGTTCCATCGAAGACGTCAGCGAAGGGGGCGAAGTTCATGACTTCCCCGATTTTTGGCCTGACTTCAGCTAGCACCTGTTTTGGATCATGACAGCACGTCCACGAGGATTTTTGGGTTATGTGCGTTTGGCCTTCCTCGGAGGTCCAGACTGCTGGCACATTAACTTCAGTTCAGATTGTTGTGTCTACATGGGGGACGTGACAGTATCGTTGGCTTGGGGGAGTTAGGATCCACCCATCTACACCTGCAGCGTCAGATTACATTTAGAGTTTTACATGCCCATTAGGGACATGTGGGGTGATCGTTACTACACCCCACGGGAGGATTCTTTCCTCTCCACTACCCAAGCCTCGGCCCGTAAATCGATGGCTCCGATGAGGGTTTCCTCTGACGAGGAAGACCCTGATGAGGAACTTGAGGAGGATCTTGATATGGTTCCTTCCTTCTCTTCTTAGGGGCTGATACTGTCGATAGTCACTGATGGTTATCCGTCTTTTGGGGCTTGATATTCTTTTTGGGGGTCTGTATATCATTTTTGGGGGCTTGTAAAGTTTAGGCTTCTTTTTTATGAGCCTTTATGTAATTAATGACTCATAGTCTGTATCTAAACAATATATATATATATATATGATGTATCTTTCGCATGGATGTATGGATTAGTCTTTATGTTTTTTCGCTTACAATTAAAAAAGATATAAATACACACTTGTGAATCTTTTATAAGTGTTAGTACATTTGAATACTTCATTGATGAACAGGTTATTGAGTACAAATATATATACATATAATGAAAAAAAATATTCACCATTTTATTTACACAATTATGATCAAATAAGTTTAATTGTGATATAATGAACTGGGTCTTAATTTATATTTTTATTTTTCTGCGTTGTATTTAATGATGTGACGTTCCCTCCCAAAAAGGGGCATTACACTAGGTTAGTATCAGAGCCCCGGTTTATGTTTTCTTTAGGTCTTTGTGGTTAGGTCTGTCTTGTGTGTGCTGTGTGATTCTATGTGATTGGTATTTTGAAAAGATACATCTAATTCTTCATTGTGTATTTCAGCTAGTATTACTTGAAGGAACGAGATGGCACGAGGCAGAGACATGGTAGCAGCAATAGAGGCGATGCAAAGAATGGTAGAAGTCATTGCCCAACAAACGGAGATAACTGCTCAACAGCAAGAAAGAGCTGCTCAATAACTCAAAGCTACTACTGACGCGTAAAATTTGGTGGAGTTCCGTCGCCACAACCCTCCTAAATTCAAAGAGAATTTGATCTGGAGAAAGCTAGTTTATGGATCAAGAAGCTAGAGAAAATCTTCCAAGGCATGAACTGTGCCAAAGATAAGAAAGTGACTTACGCTGCTTTTATGCTAATTGGGGATGCTGAAGACTGGTGGAATGGAGCACAGAGAGTGCTAGAAGCTGAAGGTCGCTCAATCAATTGGGAGGTATTCAAGAATAAGTTCTTGGACAAATATTCCCCAACGAGCGCCAGACATGCAAAAGAGATGGAGTTCCTCAGCTTGAGGCAAGGAAACTTGTCCGTCAGTGAATACGCCGCAAAGTTTGAAAGCTTATCCAAGTTTTCGACATATTTCCAGCACCAGCTAGATGAGGTGTGGAAATGTCACAAGTTTGAAGAAGGACTTAGGCATGAGGTGAAGAGAGCAATTATCACCTTGAAAATCAACCAATTTTCAGAGCTGTTAAATATGTGTTGCCAAGTGGAAGCTCTAGATCAAGCTCAAGATATAAGAAGCCGAAACTTTGGACCTACCAGGTTCCAAAGAAGAGGCAGTAATAACACAAACTGTTTCCAAAAGAAGCCTTATTCCCGACCATCGAGAAATCAGCAATAGACATCAAGTGGAGGTCCTAGTAGAGGTTCTGGTGGGAACCGAACCAGACCAAATATGGCATCTTTGCCAAGGTGCATGAAGTGCGCGAAGGATCACCTAACAAGGGATTATTCCATCAAGGGAATTATCTGCTATCGATGTGGAAAACCTAGACATGTCTCCAGAGCTTGCAACCAAGCTAAGGCTGAGCCTTCAGTTAACACTAATCGAGCTGCAAAGCCGCAAGCAGGAGGCAAAGTCTACACCATGAGCAGAGCTGAAGCCTCCGAATCAGAAGATCTTATATAAGGAGAAGGCACTATAGGAGGTAATCTTTTGACTGTACTGTATGACTCCAGGGCAACCCACTCCTTTATTTCATATGACTGTGTGCGATGACTTGGTTTACCTGTGTCTTCCTTACCTTTTGACTTGACTGTTTCTACTTCCACTGATAAACCAGTTATTACTACCAAAGTTTGTTGAATTGTCCATTGATTATTGAGGGTTGAATCTTTTCTGTTGGTTTGATCTGTTTACCCCTTTCTCAGTTAGATGTAATTTTAGGAATGGATTGGTTGTCTTCCAACCATATCTTATTGGATTGTTCTAGTAAAACCATAGTTGTTCCTATAGATGAGGATTCTAGATTTTTGACGGCCAACCAAGTACGAGCTTTCTTGAAAGAAGGAGCTCAGGGATACATGCTATTGTCTTCCTTGAAGGTCGACAACGAGACTGATGTGAATGCAATCCCAGTGGTTAATGAGTTCCTTGAAGTCTTTCCTGATGATGTACCTGGTCTACCGCCGGAGTGGGAGATAGAGTTCGCTATTGATCTTGTACCGAGATCTAGTCCTATATCTATAGTGCCTTACAGAATGTCATCATTGGAGTTAGCAGAGCTTAAAAAGCAGTGGGAAGAGCTTTTAGAAAAGCAGTTCATTAGACCTAGTATGTCACCTTAGGGAGCACCAGTGTTGTTAGTCCAAAAGAAGGATGGTACCTCGTAATTGTGTGTGAGCTATCGCCAACTAAACAAGGTCACAATCAAGAACAAGTATCCACTTCTGAGGATAGATGACTTAATGGATCAACTGAAGGGAGCAGCAGTGTTTTCTGAGATCGATCTGTGATCGGGTTACCATCAGATTCGAGTGAAGGCGAAAGATATACCCAAGACAACTTTTCATACCTGATACGGTCATTACGAATATCTTGTGATGCCATTTAGTATAACGAATGCACCTGCCATATTTATAGACTACATAAACCGAATCTTTCATCCTTACTTGGATAGATTCGTTGTTGTCTTCATTGATGACATCTTGATCTATTCTCAAAATCAGGAGGATCATGTTGAACACCTCAGTATAGTTCTTCAGATGCTAAAGGAGAAGAAGTTGTATGCCAAATTGTCAAAATGTGAATTTTGGCTGGACGAAGTCAAGTTTCTGGGCTATGTGATCTCGAAGGAAGGGATTGTAGTGGATCCATCAAAGGTAGAAGCAATTCTACAATGGGAACGGCTGAAGACAGTGACAGAGATCCGAAGCTTTATGGGCTTAGCTGGATACTATTGGAGGTTCATTGAAGGATTCTCTAAAATTGCAGGACTTCTCACTCAACTCACAAGAAAGAACTAAGCTTTTGAATGGACTGATGCTTGCAAAGAAGGTTTCCAAGAATTGAAGAGACGGCTAACTACTTCACCAGTGTTAGTCCTACCAGATCCGGATGAACAGTTTGAAGTGTACTGCGATGCTTCATATCAAGGATTGGGAGCTGTACTTATGCAAAATGGAAAAGTGGTGGCTTATGCTTCGAGACAGTTGCGAGTGCATGAGAAGAACTACCCAACACATGACTTGGAGTTAGCAGCTGTGGTTTTTACTTTGAAAATATGGAGACACTTCCCGTATAGAGCGACGTTCAACATCTTCAGTGACCACAAGAGCTTGAAATACTTATATGATCAAAAGGAGCTGAATAGGAGACAGAGCAGGTGGTTGGAGTTCCTGAAGGATTATGATTTCTGACTTCTGTATCTTCCTAGAACGGCAAACGTCGTGGTAGACGCATTAAGTAGGAAGATGCTCAGTATATCAGCCATGATGATTAAGGAAAAAGATATGATAGAGTAGTTCAGGGATGTATGGTCTTTTGTGGAATTAGAACCAGGAAAAATTCGTATGAACATGGTTACTATCTCAAGCAAATTAATGGAAGACATCCGGGAAAAATAGAAGATTGATAAGTTCTTACAAGAGGAAAAAGAGCTGATAAGGTAGGGCAACGCGACAACATTCGAGGAAGGAACAGATGGGATTCTAAGGTTCCGAGGTAGGGTTTGTATACCTAGAGATCAAGAGCTAAGGAAGTATATTCTTAAGCACGCTCACACGAGCAAGTGAAGTATGCACCCAGGGATAACTTAAATGTACCAAGACTTGAAGAAGTTATTTTGGTGACATGGGATGAAGAGCAATATTACCAGATATGTGTCTTCTTGTATGGTTTTCCAAAAAGCAAAGGTGGGACATCAAAGACCGTCAGGACTGTTGTAACCTCTATTTATTCCCGAATGGAAGTAGGATAGCATTGCGATGGATTTCGTGGTTGGATTACCGAAGACTAGAAAAGGTTATGACTCGATATGGGTAATCGTTGATCGACTCACAAAGTCAGCATACTTCCTACTGATCAACATAAGATACAACATGGAGAAGCTGACCTAGTTGTACATCGGTGAGATTGTTAGGCTATATGGTGTACCTACTAGTATTGTTTCTGATAGGGATCCAATGTTTACATCCAAGTTTTGGCAAAGTTTGCAAGAACCATTGGGAACAAAGCTACAATTGAGTTCTGCTTACCATCCACAAACTGATGGGCAATCGGAAAGGACGATCCAATTATTGGAGGATCTGCTCAGGGCTTGCGCTTTAGAACAGACTAGAAGTTGGGATGAAGTTTTACCATTGATAGAATTCACCTACAACAATAGTTTTCATTCAAGCATAGGGATGGCACCCTATGAAGCTCTGTATGGACAACGGTGCCGAAGCCTTTGCGTTGGCACCAAGACGGTGAGCGCCTTACTGTTGGACCTGATATTATATAGCAAATGACTGAGAAGGTCAAGAAGATTCAGGAAAAGATGAGGTTGACTCAAAGTCGGCCGAAGAGCTATGCAGACAAGAGAAGAAAGCCTCTTGAGGTTTACGAGGTTACAAGGTTTACGTTTTACGAGATTTTATCTGATAAATAAAATCACAGAAATATTTAATTATCTGAGAGACAATAAAATATTATTTCTCCTAACTATAATTTTGTCCACTGAGTAATAGCTCTAGTAGATTATTTCTATCTAGTTGCTTTTATGACATCATCTAAGTGGCCTCACACTTCACTTTATCGAGAAGCGTGCGAAGCTTCTCAAGGAAGTTTTAAGAGAAACTTCTAGGAAGTTTCCTTCCAACCACTCCACTCTCTCTCCTCTCTTTTGTGCTGCACGGTCGGGGGAAGGAAAAACAAAGGATCATTTCATTTTACTTCCCCTATTCACATTTCATTCCTCTCATTTTCTCTCCCTCACACACCTCTCTCTTTTTCTCTCTTCTCCCACATGGCTGCACATACCATTGTTGAGCCTTCAAGCTTCCTTGCTCAAACCAACTTAGACCATTGTTTCTTCTCACCATCTCCAAGCTTTCTTCTTTGTGGGGCTCTTCTTGACACTTCCATTTTCGTCCTTTGCAGCCTAGCTCTAAAGCTTCAAGCTTTGAGGTAAAGCTCTCAACTTTCTTATCTTTTTCTCCTCATTTTCATGGTCCTAGGTCACCATTGTGACCAAGGACTCCTCTTTTCAAGTTTTGGTGGTTGATTTGGGAAGTTGATCACCTTAGGTTCTTCTTGTGGGTGGTGGATGAAAAGCTTGAAAGGAGCTCACTTTCCTTGTTGTCTCTTAAGGTAAGAGGAAGATTATTCTCTTCAACCCATTTTGGTCGTGAGAAACTCTTTGTTGTGTTGATGGGGTGAAACCCATTTGTGGGATACCCCTTTTTTTGAGTGATTTTGGTTATGTATTGATTGTTTGCATGGTAGGATTTAGATGTATGATGGTGGATCTTGGATTGTACGAAGGATGGGTTAAGTTTGGGTGATTTTCTGTATTTACAGAGGAGTACACGGCCTAGGCCGTGTGATTGCGCACGGCTGTGTACTCCAGGCGTCCCAGAACAGAAATTCCAGAGGCGTACACGACCTAGGCCGTGTATGGTGGCACGGCCATGTATTTTGGCACGGTCGTGAAATCGTGGCTGTGCATTCTTCCTCAGGCCGTGTAATTTGAAAAATGAAGGATTTTAGGCTTTTCTAGACCCTTGGAGGCTCCTGGTCTCCTTGGGCACTCACTATGAGGTTTTAGTACTAAGATAAACCTATTAAACTTAATTAATTGAATGATTAGAAGTTGATTAGGGATTCATAAAATGAAAAGAACCAAGGATGAAAGTTTGTCTTATAGTTTAGAATAATTTTGGAATAAAGAAAGAACATGAGTATGGGTGAGGTTGTGAGAAACATAATGAACTTAAGGTTTAACTTTTATCATAACTATGAATGGGGTTGTGTTTACCCTTAGAGTTTGTTATTGGCTTGATGTGGATCCGTGAAAGGGATTAAACCTTGTTGATAAATGATATGACATGATATGATATGATTGTGATTTCATATATGAAGATACATATATGCATTGAATCCACATGCATTTGAAGCATGATTGACATAGTTTGTCATGATAAGCATGATTGAAACATGCATTGAAAAGTTTGTTGGACTATTGTTAAGGCCAAGTTGCCTAGGAGTTGAATCACACCTTTGTGCGGGTGCGAATAGACAAGTGTAGGTCACTAGTTGACCTTGGGGACGTCAGGGTGTGGGTACCTCGCAATGGATAGTTGGTAGCTCTTCTGTCCGTGGGGCAGACCGATGCAAACGCACTGACGATCCAGACCGAGACATTGTCCTATATCGAGATCTGTGTAGAATGTCTTGTATAATGCCATGATGTACACTTTGATAAATTGAGAATTTTAGCATATGAGGCCTCGGCAGCCGCGATACAGATATATCTCCTATTCATTCTCTCTGATGTTTGTGTCTAGTTCCATGGAGTAGGATTTTTGGTACCATGTGCATATGCATAGTGAGTTGCCATATCATTTGACATTTACTCAATTATATGATAATTTGATCTCCTATTCATGCACCGTATTGTTTCTTTACTGCCATGATAGGTAATGAATGTAGAATGTCTTATCTCTTTTCTGTATTTGTTGCTATTCTGTTTGTAATTATATTCCATCGAAGACGTCAGTGAAGGGGGTGAAGTTCACGACTTCCCCGATTTTTGGCTTGACTTCAACTAGCACCTGTTTCGGATCATGGCAGCACGTCCATGAGGATTTTTGGGTTATGTGCATTTGGCCTTCCTCGGAGGTCCAGACTGCTGGAACATAAACTTCAGTTCAGATCATTGTGTCTACGTGGAGGACGTGATGGTATCACTGGCTTGGGAGCGTTATGATCCGCCCATCTACACCTACAGCGTTAGATTATATTTAGAGTTTTACATGCCCATTAGGGACATGTGGGGTGATCGTTACAACACCCCACGGGAGAATTCTTTCCTCTCCACTGCCCGAGCCCCTGCCCGTAATTCGGTGGCTCCGATGAAGGTTTCCTCTGACGAGGAAGACCCTGATAAGGAACCTGAGGAGGATCCTGATACGGTACCTTCCTTCCCTTCTTAGGGGCTGATACTGTCGATAGTCACTGATGGCTATCCGTCTTTTGGTGCTTGATATTCTTTTTGGGGGTCTATATATTATTTTTGGGGGCTTGTAAAGCTTAGGCTTCTTTTTGATGAGCCTTGATGTAATTAATGACTCATAGTCTATATCTAAACAATATATATATATATAATGTATCTTTCGCTTGGATGTACGGTTTAGTCTTTATGTTTTTTCGCTTACAATTAAACAAGATATAAATACATACTTGTGAATCTTTTATAAGTTTTAACACATTTGAATACTTCATTGATGAACAGGTTATTGAGTACAAATATATATACATATAATGAAAAAATATATATTCACCATTTTATTTACACAACTATGATCAAATAAGTTTAATTATGATATAATGATCCGGGTCTTAATTTATATTTTCATTTTTTCATATTGTATTTAATGATGTGACGTTCCCTCACAAAAAGGGACATTACAGGAAGGACTATAATCTAATTTAGCATTATTTACCTCAAAGTTCTTTTTAGCCATATATAAAGTATTCTCAATTTCTAGCATACTTGGCTCTTTAAGGGAATCACCATCTTCCTCATTGTTGTCCTTTAAGGATTCAAGAGCATCTTCTTGAGGACATTTTTCAATATTGTTTTCCTTTAAATTCTTTTGCTCTTCTTACTCTCTATATACAACTTTATGCAAGAAATCATTGTTAGCAAGATAAAAGGCATCAAGGGTGTCCAAAATTTCGTTGGTACTAGAGCAATTCTTAATTCTAGCATAAGCATCACCATTCAAACTACTTCATAAGATTTGCATTGCTCTAATGTTCAAGGAAAAACATTTCTTGTCATAAGCATTCCAAGTTAGTTTTGATTTGTATGTAAAATCATCAAGCACAATATCGCACAAATCAATATCAATAGATTGCATATAAAACTCCATTCTAGCTTTCCAATAAACAAAATACACACCATCAAAGAATGGTGGTTTATCAATTTCAAAACCTTCCATTTTGAAAAGCTTTCAATAGTTGCCAAACAAACAAGGATCTTTAACTCCAAGCGGTTAAGCTTTTAACAGAGCACAAAGCTGTGATACCACTTGTTAGTCATGACAACCATCACCCAAGAGGGGGGGTGAATTGAGTGATTACAAATTTTCAAAGCAACTTTAAGAAATTATGCATTTTGATATTTTCAATCAACACATGCAGCGAAATAAGTCCAACAAAGATACAACTATTATAAATTACTCAAATACAACTTTGGTTATGGGATAAATCAAGTGAATAAGCTACATATCAAGTTCTTAAAATCAAAGCATCAAGATGACAAGATATACAATAAATAACTATGTTGCACCAAATATTGAAATTAAAGAGTGTATGGAAGAGAAAATCAAACTCAAGAATTTATCCTAGTTCAGCCACCAACCACTTATGGCCTACATCCAATCCCTAAGCTTAACTTGAGATTTTCTTCACTATCTCCTAGACTTTACGGGTGCTAGAAAAACCTTTGTACAAATAAAAGCACTCCTCACACCTTGGGATACCTTACCCTTGTGCTAGAGCCTCCAATTCTTCAAGCTTCACAGGTGCTTGATGACCTTTACAAACTTGAGCACTCAACACACCTTGGGATACCTCACCCTTTGTGTTTGAGCCTCTCCTTTCAAGGGATGCCTCACCCTTTACAATTCTTGAGGGAAACCTCACCCTCTTTAAAGATTAAATAAGATATGGAAGATTGAAACTCTCTCTCTAGAGTGGATAATACAAATTGAAGCTCAATGGGTATCAAGAAATCACACTTTTAAGCTCAAAATAAAGTATTTGATGAAATGATAGTAAAACTTGTGTTCAATGCTCAAGAATCATTTTTAGATTATTTTCCCACTTTTCTTTGATGCCCAAACACTTGTATTTATGGCCCAAAATATTTTAGAGCCGTTGGGTAAAGTTTAGAAATGATTTCTTTATGAAAACTAGCTGTTTATAGCCATTGGGAATGTTTCTGGCCATTTTTATTCGAATAATAACATTGTTATTCGAATAAATCTTGTGTTATTCGAATAAAACATTTGTTATTTGAATAAAGCTTAAAAAACACGTTTTGGAACATTTTCTGGGTTGTGTTATTTGAATAAATCTTTAAAAATATGTTCTGAAACGTTTTCTGGGGTGTGTTACTAGAATAAGTACATGCTTATTCGAATAAATCACTCTGGTTTCAAAAACTGACTTTAAATGGTTATAACTTCTTCATTTCTTTTTCGTTTAAAGCAAATGACCATTCATTGGAAAGAATTTTGAGTCTATTTTCATATGAGAGAAGTTTCAGAACAAAACTCAAAGTATTTTGAAAGATATGATCAAAATAGTAACTAAATGTCATTTTTGTAAAACACAAACTTGACTATTTTTCAAAGGTTTGAACTACCACCAAGACTAGCTTTTCGAAAATAGTTTGTTGGGAATTTAAACAAGTAAGAAACACTTTTAAAGATGTTAAAATATATTTTTAGCTTAGTGTGATTCCTTTTTACCTTTACATAAGATTTAAGTCCTATAAGCTATTCTTGAAGATGTTGGACTTGATCTTTTGCTACCATTAATTCTTGATGTAATCCAAGCTTCCAAAGAAAATCTTCTCTTCAAAACTTGCAAATGCTTGGAACATCTTTATCATTTTCATTCTTCTTGAGTTAAGCATAGTTGTGATCTTTTGATTTCTTGTTACAATGCTCATTCTTGGTACTTGGACTATCCTACAAAGTATTGCTCACTTAAACAAACATAGTTAGTCCAAATTCATAATTCAATATCTTTATATGCATGATTCATAAATGTATAACTCTAGTTAGTCTAACATGCATATAAAACTTTCATAGATATATCCAAATAAGACATTTATCAATTATTAAAGGATATCTCTATATATGATGCAACAAAGAATACTTTGCATATTTTCATTCAAACTAAGTTAAATCCAATATTAATTCATTTATAACTCATATAAAGCATTATTAGAAATATTATATAAAAGATGTTATAAAGAATATGCATGATTCACATATGAGATATAATAAGATGAAGTACATGATCATGCATGATTCAATATAATCTATTCAATACATTTATGTAGCATAAACATCATTCTTTTGGTAATGCATTTGTTATCATCAAAACTTAACATATTAAATCATTAGGACAAACACAATTCTACACATACTAAGGTCAAAAATCACTCTTTGTTCATAAAAACTTTCTTAAATTAAAGTATTTGAAATTTCAACTATCCTTAAAATCATTTCCATTGATATAACTAAAAATCATTACTTCTTAAATTATAAAATTATATTCATATTATTTTTACTTGTAAATCTTTTAATCCTAATTTAATTCCTAAATCATCTAAGTAATATTTTCTAACATTCTTTCCAAAACTTTCATTATTCTAATTCTAAATAAAATCTTTTCCATTTAATTTATCAAAAATCATCTTAAATAAAATACTTTAAGTCTCCAAATTACCTCTCAATCCTATTTCCCTTTATTGGCTGAAATTCACCATTTTATTTTGCAATTTCTTAATTAAGTTTCTTATCACTAATCCATTAGATTAACATTTAATAAAACCATTTTTTCATTGGATTACCCATTTGTGGGCAGAGAGGCTGTGATCCTCATGGTCATTGGAACAAAAAATTGCTTTCCTTTATAACACAATTATAGCATACAACATACTTAAAGCATCACAATCCTACTATAACAAGTTTATGCATAATATTAAAGCAATAAAATCACATAAGCAAAATAAATACAAACCACATTATACAAATATGGTGAATAAATCCTCACATGGATTCATCACCTTCATACAAATTTTGTGTCCTTCACCACCATAAGCTGTTGATGAGGTTAATCTCCCTCTTACCTTAGATGTAGCCTCCTAGCTCCTAGTAGGATCCTTTTTGTCAATTTTCTTCACCAAGTAGCTCTTAGAAATCAAAGTAAACACAAACATATTAACACCTAAGGTTAGGGTAAGATAACCATAGATCAAGTATGGTCTTCGAATTTCAAAAATCAAATAAGAAATCAAGTTTCAAGAACTTTACCTTAGAACCCTAGATCTTGAATTCAAAAATCAAGCTTGAAAATGGTTGAACTAAGTCTTGATCACAACATCAAAGTTGCTTAGAATGATGTTTAGAGTCAAGTAGTATGATTGGTTTGAATTATGAGAGATTGGAAGGTAATTTTGGGTAGTGAGGCCGTGAGCTTTGAGAGAAAATGGAAGAGAGAGTTTTTGTATTTTGCATGAGAAAATGATAAGTGTAGAAATGAAATAGAAAATCTATTTTGGTCACTTTTGAGGCATAATGGCCGTAGGCTTCAATGAGGAGGAGGAGTGATCAATTTGCTCACTATAACCCCTCTCATCCATTGATTAAATCAAGGGTAGACATCCAAAGCTTCTCCTCCAAGCTTGTTTCTAATTGGTTATTCATAAAGTTGTCATAACCATCATTTTTGTCCAACCTAGATATTTTCCAAAAGCTATTACCCAATGGACAAAGACTACTGTTATTTATTATCCAATGGATAATAACAGTACACAATGGATAAAACATTACCCAATGGATAATAATATTATCCAATGGATAATGGAATAGAAGTAAAACTCTGATAAAGAAAATTTTCGTCAACTGTGTTCGATTTCGGGTTTAGTAAGTTCTCCCAGCCCTGCATTAACAGTCCAAAACTTTCTGGTCCTGAAAAATTTTTATTTGTCCGGACCCGCCTCAAACACATATAGTCTAAAATAATATTAAAATAATCAAAATAATTTAAAAATTTTCAAAAATTCACAAAAATTCACAAATATTATAAAACTTATAAATATCAAGAAAAATAAAAAATCGGGGTGTTACAATACTCCCCCTTTAAAAAGAATTTCATCCCCGAAATTATCCTTTTTTAGAACAACGATGAATATTACTCCTTCATTTAGTCTTCTAGTTCCCATGTTGCATCTCCTGTCACATCATTCCAGATTACCTTTACTAAAGCAATTCCTTTTCCTAAGTTGTTCCACTCACCTATCTTTGATCTTAACAAGAAATGTTTCATAGGTCAAATTCTCTTTTTAATCATACTGCATCTGGTGCTATGACATAGGTTGAATCAAGGATATATTTTCTCAATTTAGATACATAGAAGACACTATGAAGGTTAGAAAAAAAGTGGTAAGGCTATTCGATAGATTACCGGACCTATTCAACAAAGAATTTGATATGATCCAATAAATGTAAGAGTGAACTTTCTAGATTCAAATCCAAAAATCTCAATCTCAAGGAACATTAAGGTTTTATTGGAACAGTTTAACAGGATATGGTTAGAAATAACCAATCCATTCCTGAGATCATGTCTATTTGTGAAAGAAGTAGACAAATTAAATTGACAGAAATGTTCCAATTTCTAGCAGTAATAGGACAATTTAAACAGACTTGAGTAGTAATAACAAGTTTAGCAATGGGAAATAGTAATATTCAAGTCAAAAGGAAATGATAACACAAATAAACCCAAATTGGTTTACATAGTCATAAGCAACAAAAAAAAGGGTTGCCCCTGAGTCAAACAGTACAATTAAATGCTTAATTCCTATGGTACAATCTCATTTAATAAGATCTTCAGATTGGGAGGCTTCAGCTCCACTCATTATGTAAACTATTCCTCCTGCTTGAAGTCTCGAAGCACGTACATTACTCACGGAAGGCTCTGTCTTTAGTTATGTACAGTCTCTTAAAAAGTGTCCGGGCTTCCCATACTT
Source organism: Ormosia semicastrata (assembly GCA_029884595.1). Classification (NCBI taxonomy): domain Eukaryota; kingdom Viridiplantae; phylum Streptophyta; class Magnoliopsida; order Fabales; family Fabaceae; genus Ormosia; species Ormosia semicastrata. The sequence continues at coordinate 40,502,602 of JAQQTO010000061.1, forward strand.
GAAATAAATTATTTCCGTATTCCTAGACTCCTTTGTCCAATGACCATTTCCACACTTCCAACATCTTAGTGTAGATGTCACAGTGTGACCCAATCTACTGCGACAAGTACTTCCTCCATTTATTCTTTGTTGCTGTTGATTCCTTGGGGATTGTGAATACAGTTCTTGATGGAATCGGTTACCATTACCATTACTTCCTCTTTGGAACCGAGATGGTCCAAAGTTATGGGATCTCGTATCCCGAGATTGATCCAACTCTTCAATCCAGTGACATTTATCCACCAAGGCTGGGAATTGTTCAATTCCCAAAGGTAGAATCGCTCGCTTCAAGTCATGTCTCAACCTTTCTTTAAATTTCTTGCACTTCCACTCCTCATCAGGCTAGAGTTGAAAATATCGAGAGAATTTTGATAGGCTTTCAAACCTAGCAGCATACGCACTGACCGTCATTCCTTCTTGCTTCAATCCAAGGAACTCCATCTTTTTGGCGTGTCTCGTACTAGCTGAAAAATATTTCTCTAAAAACTTACTCCGAAAAACTTCCCATATGATAAACCTTCCCTCAACTTCCAACAATCATTGCGTTCCTGCCCACCAATCCTCAGCATCTCCAACAAGCATAAAGGTAGTATAAGTTACTTTTCTCTCATCTGTGCATCCCATTCCTTGAAAAATTTTCTCTAACTCCTTGATCGAAAGATCCGCTTTCTCTAGATCAAACTCGCCTTTGAACTGTGGTGGATTGTTACGGTGAAACTCTGAAAAATTTTGTGTTTCAGCTGTCGCTTCTTGCCATTGAGCAGCCCTTTGATTTTGTTGTACAATCACGTCTGCCATCCTTTGCATTGCCGCTACTGTCGTAGCCATATTCTCGTTGTCACATCCTGTGTTCATATGCGCACCTCTACCACCACGAGCATTACTTTTCTTCAATGTCAAACTAATGACAATACAACGAAAACTAAATGTAACCATTTTAAACATGGTTGTCTCTTTTCGGAAACCAAACACAGAGAAACACACAGCACAAACAAGACAAACCTACCCATAAACCCGAAAGACTCAAACTTGGGCTCTAATACTAACTAATGTAACACCCTCCGAAGGGCATTACATTTCAGACCAACTCTTTTTAATTCTTTACCTAAGTTATAAAATATTTAATATTATTTTAATACGGGTTTCAAAAATTTTTTTTTGCGGATAACATAAACTTACTAAATTAGAGAAACACAAGATGTAAGAACTGAATAATATACATCCCTCGTATATAACATAGATTAATAACAACTTAATTACATAAAACTTACGTACTCTAAATAATATGTATAGCTACCATATAAAGATTGAACCTAACCCAAGTCCAAAAACTTGAAGAGTAAGGTCTTGAACCCGATCTTCCTCCAAATCCTCTTTGGGATCCCTATAGACAAATTCCTCGATCGGGGCATGTCACTACGGACGGGAGTCCGAGCGATCGAATCCTCAGAGTCTTCACTAGGAGTATTATAACGATTACTCCATAACTTAACAATAGGCATAGATACTCCAAATAAACAGAAGCATTCACAGAAAATGTAGTAACCCCACGCTGGGTCCTACTTCAAGCAAAATGACATCTCCAACATACTGGATGTGCCCTATGTCCCAATGGACGTGCCATGCTTCGTTGCCCCCATGAAAATGTAAACTAACGAAATTATGAAGATTCTGCCTCGTCGCCACCACAGTCTTCTCAAAACATAAATATAGAATAGAACAATATAATAAAGAGGTGAGATCCCCTACATCAATACCATCATGGCAGCAAAGAAATAATAATAACAATAATAGCATTCATATACAGCAATATCACAAAACAATGGGTATAATCATGTTATCAACTAACAGATAATTTAACAATATATATCACAATATATGAATACTGATCATACCACAAAAATAAGTATATTGACTATGCCACAACAATATGTACACTGACTATGCACATGCACAATGTGTATACTGACCATCCTTATGCACAACGCACCCATGTGTATCAGAGAGAATGATCCAAAAGATATGTCTGTACGTCATCCGCCTATTCAAGTGCTATAATTTTTTTCTGATTGTATACATCATGGCTTGTACAAGACATTCTACGTCAGATCAGGAATAGGAATAGTATCTTGTCGAGATCGTTGGTACGTTTGCATCGGTTGCTATGGCACAGTAGTGTGACTAACTGGCCACATGTGGAATTCCGCGCCCTGATGCCTCCAAGATCATTCATAGACCTTCACTACGCAATTCGCACCTGCATGAACGTGTAATTCAACTCCTAGGCAACAATAGCCTTAACAGACACCATCTAACAAATAATGCATGATCAATGACTCAATGCAATATCCCAAGCCACCATCAGCTACAATCAAACATTGATATATCTAGGTCCAGTACATTGGCCTTACAGCAAACTTACTGTTCTTCTCAATTGCAAAGCACTTTTATCATATTTTCACAATCACGTAACAATTTTGTTACGTTTTCAAATAGCATAACAATTTTTTGACGTTTTCTCAATCGCATAAAGATTTTAAAACATTTTCTTAATCGCGTAGCTAAAGATCACTATTTTTAAATTGCGTATGAGTTTTTCTATGTATTTCCAATCGCGTAAAACATTTTATTGATATTCTAAGCTCAATTTAAAACTTGTCTCATTTAATATAAAAATTGGACTTTAATTTCAACATTTTCTCACTAATCCACCTCTAATTAATGTGTCCAAACGTTTTCCACAAAAACTTACATTTATTTTCATTAAATTAAGATACTACAAAAATCCTTCTCCATTACTCTTATTGAATAAGATACTTTAATTTCAAAACATGGTTATCACTTTGTTTCCATACTAAGGCCAAAAATCACTCTTTGTTCATAAAAACTTTCTTAAATTAAAGTATTTGAAATTTCAACTATCCTTAAAATCATTTCCATTGATATAACCAAAAATCATTACTTCTTAAATTATAAAATTATATTCATCTTCTTTTTACTTGTAAATCCTTTAATCTTAATTTAGTTCCCTAATCATCTAAGTAATATTTTCTAACATTCTTTCCAAAATTTCCATTATTCTAATTCTAAATAAAATTATTTCTATTTAATTTATAAAAAATCATCTTAAATAAAATACTTTAAGTCTCCAAATTACCTCTCAATCCTATTTCCACTATATTGGCCGAAATTCACCATTTTATTTAGTGATAAATGTTTGTTCATTTTCATTTTTATTTTGCAATTCCTTAATTAAGTTTCTTATCAGTGATCCTTTAGATTAACATTTAATAAAACCATTTTTACATTAGATTACCCATTTGTGGGCATAGAGGCTATGAGCCTCATGGTCATTGGAACCAAAAATTACTTTCCTTTATAACACAATTATAGCATACAACATACTTAAAGCATCACAATCTTACTATAACAAGTTCATGCATAATATTAAAGCAATAAAATCACATAAGCAAAATAAATACAAACCACACAATTACATAAATATGTTGAATAAATCCTCATATGGATTCATCACATTCATACAAATTTCGTGTCCTTCACCGCCATAAGTGGTTGATGAGGTTAATCTCCTTTTTACCTTAGATGTAGCCTCCTAACTCCTAGTAGGATCCTTTGTGTCAACTTTCTTTACCAAGTAGCTCTTAGAAATTAAAGTAAACACAAACATATTAACATCTAAGGCTAGGGTAAGACAACCATAGATCAAGTATGGTCTTAGAATTTCAAGAATCAAATAAGAAATCAAGTTTTAAGAAATTTACCTTTGAACCCAAGATCTTGATTTCAAAAATCAAGCTTGAAAATGGTTGAACTAAGTCTTGATCACAACATCAAAGTTGCTTAGAATGATGTTTAGAATCAAGTAGTATGGTTGGTTTGAAATATGAGAGGTTGGAAGGTAATTTTGGGTAGTGAGGCCGTGAATTTTGAGAGAAAATGGAAGAGATAGTTTTTGTGTTTTGCATGAGAAAATGATAAGTGTAGAAATGAAATAGAAAATCTATTTGGGCCACTTTTGAGCCATAATGGCCGTGGGCTTCAATGAGGAGGAGGAGTGATCAATTTGCTCACTACAACCTCTTTCATCCATTGATTAAATCAAGGGTAGACATCCAAAGCTTCTCCTCCAAACTTGTTTCTAATTGGTTATTCATAAAGTTGTCATAACCATCATCTTTGACCAACCTTGATATTTTCCAAAAGCTATTACCCAATGGACAAAGACTACTACTATTTATTGTCCAATGGATAATAACATTACACAATGGATAAAAGCATTACCCAATTGATAATAACATTATCCAATGGATAATGGAATAAAACAAAAACTCAGATAAAGAAAATTTTCATCAACTGTTTCCGGTTTCGGGTTTAGTAAGTTCTCCCGGCCCCGCATTAACAGTCCAAAACTTTCAGGTCTCGAATCATTTTTATTTGTCCGAACCCACCTCAAACACACATACAGTCCAAAATAATATTAAAATAATCAAAATAATTTAAAAATTCCTAAAAATTCACAAATATTCACAAATATTCACAAATATTATAAAACTTATAAATATCAAGAAAAATGAATAATCAGGGTATTACACTGTACTTAAGAAAATCTAAGTTTTACTCTAAGAATTATGGTGTTTTTTTGGGGTTAAAGTGAACTCAACAAGAACATTTTTTTCTGGGGTTTGATTCTTGTGTTTTGAAAGGGTTTTTCAAAGATAAAGTGTTGGTGTTTTGAGAAATTAACTTGAGAAGCGTAATGTCCCAATACTAGTGCAAATAACATATCCAGACTTATGCATTAGTAATTAGAAATTAGGTACATCGCTTATAAACTAATACCCATCTTAGTCAAAACATTTGGAAGATATGCAAAAATATGAGCTTGTTGCAAAATTATAATATACATATATTGAGAATGGTCTTTATGCAAAATTGTACATCATAAAACATTACTTACATAATTTGCCTCTAAGGCACTACTCTTACTATTTAAATACAAAATCTTATACAAAGATAGAATCTAACTATTCCACATCCATTCTTTTCATCTTTTTGCTACAAAATCATTTCCTGGAATTATTATGGAAATATAATACAAAAAAGCGTCAGAATTCTAAAATTCTCAATAATGCTATCAAATACAATGTCATCACAATAATTCCAACTGCTTTGGGAAAAATCATTTCATGAAATATAAAAAATATAACATAAAAAGGTGGCAGAGAAAGCCAAAACAAATCCTTTCTTTTCCCGAGGTAGAAATCCAATTATCATCATTATTAAATAATTTATAAATATTGATCATAATGTAGAACATAGGTTACATTCATAATAAACATATCAGAAATGAGTCTTAGCTCAATATCACTAAAATCATTATGTTTTATCATATCGACTCTATGATCTATATCTAATACTCATGCACAAGAATATTCTCATGCACGAGGCTATAACTAATTCTATTCAGAATGTTCTCATACATAAGTTTATATCCAATACTCATACACTAGTTTATATTCAGTACTCATACACGAGTTTATATCAGGATACTCTCATACACAAGTTTATATCTAATACTCATACACGAGTTTATATTCAATACTCATACACGAGTTTATATTAGGAAACTCTCATACATGAGTTTATATCCAACATTCATACACGAGTATATTCTCATACACGAGATTATATTCATCACTTATACACGAGTATATTCTTATACATGGGATTATATACATTATATACATCACTCATACACGAGTATATTCTCAAACACGAGATTATATTCATCACTCATACATGAGTATATTCTCATCTAATCTAGGTTCTTGCTGCCTCCATTAGTCTTCTGGCATTGTTCCACCAATGCTCAGCATCCCCCTTTAGCATATACATGGAAAAAGATATATTCTATTCATCCATGCACCCCATTACAACAAAATTTTCTCCAACTCCCTCAGCCATTCCCCCGCCTTTGCTTGATTATATTCTCCTTGGAAAGATGGAGGACTTACCTTTCTAAACTCAAAAAGGTCATGAAAATTTTGGTTTCCAACCAAAGCTGCATTATTTGCTGGTTTATCATATCGACTCTATGATCTATATCTAATACTCACACACAAGGATAATCTCATGCACGAGGCTATAACTAATTCTATTCAAGATGATCTTAAACACAAGTTTATATCCAATACTTATACATGAGTTTATATCAGGATACTCTCATACACGAGCACACTCATACACGAGTTTATATTCAATACTCATACACGAGTTTATATCAGGATATTCTCATACATGAGTTTATATCCAATACTCATAGTATATTCTCATGCACGAGATTATATTCATCACTCATACACGACTATATTCTCATACATGAGATTATATTTATCACTTATACACGATGTAACACCCTCCTTAGGGCGTCACACTTCGTGTTACTCAATTACCAAATTACCCCTTCATTGGAAAAATCGTGCTTTGTGATGTAAATACGAGTTATAAAATTTCTTGATGATAGTAAGATAAACTTAGCGGAAAATAAAAACATAACAACATTGTCACAAATTATTTACATCGTATGTACACAAATCTTAGTATTATCATATTTTAATATTTACAAACTAGACTCTCAAAATATTTAAACTTTAATTTAAACTAACATACTGCCCAAGTATTACTACACAGCAGAACCTTCAGATGGGTCCTCTTCAGACTCCTCAGAAGATAGAAGTCCGACTTGACGCGAAGTCCTATGGACAGGTATCCACACAGACAACACTATACTAGTCACACTCGGAGTACGATAGTATACTTCCCAATACTGTCTAATTGACAATGGGAACTCTAAGTATTAATATTCACACTAATGTCCAAGATGTAGTCTACTCAATCTCATATACACAAGGAAACGAGACTCCTCCATCACTTCAAAACTCAGCGTCCTCAACCAGAATCTGCTCTTCCTCAGCTTCTTGCTCAAGTTCTTACTCAACGTCTTTAAAATTATAAAGACAATATAGAATAGACATACAAAGAGGTGAGATCACCTACGCCAATACCAGTATGGTAGCGATGAAGATAAACACATACAAATTCTCATGCCAACACATCATACATAATTACAACTATGTCACCGATATCATTTATCTAACACATATCATATCTCATATCAATACATCATACAGAATTACACTTATGCCAACAATATCATTTATCCTCATAATTCATACAATAAGCCATAATTACGATCATGTCCTTATCAATATTCAATTATTCAGTAATTCAATTATCATAAACAATAATTACGATAATACTCTCAGTATCTCTGCACATTCACCTAGATTCAATTTCCTACTCTATGGAGCTACAACTCAGATCGGAAAGAGTGATCGTAAAAATCTGTCTGCACTATATGCCTCGGACCACGTGCTCAATTTTTGCACATCTAGCATATGCACTAGTCTTTATCAAATCTTGATTACGGATAGTGTCTCGGTCTGGATCATTGGTGTGTTATATCGGTCTAACCCACGTATAAAAGAGCTACCAACTGCACATTGTAGGCAACCCGCACCCCAATGCCCCCAAGGTCAACAAAAGACCTATACTACGCATATCGCACCTACTCAGGAGGTGTATTCTCTCCTTCCTAGGCAAATAGCCTTATCCAGTCCTTCGGACCTTTTCAATGCATATACAAATGCACCATTCTCAGTTCAATTCATTCTACCATATTCTCAATTAAATTTTCTTTATCTCAAGTTTGGGGTCCTCATATTGGCCCAACAGTGTCATTACTGTAATTTCATCGCGAAACCATATTTTTCGCACTTTCTCAACCACGTATCAATTTTTTATCGTTTCTCAATCGTGTAAAATATTTTTCACACGTTTTAAATCAAAAATACTATTTTCCTCATTTAACACCAAAATTCAACTTCATTTTTCATATATGCGTAATAACCCCTCAAAACATAATATTTTCTTTATAATCTTCATTTAAATAATATTTTCACAACAGTCCCTCACAAAATTCACATTTACGAAATAGTCCCTCGTAAAATTCATATTTACGGAATAGTCTCTCATAAAATTCATATTTACAAAATAATCCCTCATAAAATTCATATTTTCAAAATAGTCCCTCCAAAACATAATATTTACGTTTTAGGCCCTCAAAAATTGTTATTTACAATATGACCCTATTAAAATAAAAATTATTATTTTGCCCCTCTAAAAATCATAATTACAATATTACCCTTCTAAAAATCATAATTACAATATGGCCCCTTTTAAAAATAAAAATTACAATATTGCCCCTCTAAAAATCATATTTATAACAATTCATTTTCCCAAAAATCATTTTACTTTGCTATAGTCAAATTTGTCCCAAATTCATTTAAATCTCTCAGTTCTCATTTTAATTCATCAGTTTAATTATATCCAATTTTTTTCCACAACCTTCAAACTTGTTCAAATTCATTTCCTTTTCATTTAAATCCTTCATTTTCAATTGAATCTCTCATTTTCAGGACTTTGGTCCTTTCTAGCCTAGTATGGCAGTAAGCCTCAAGCTCTTTGGAGCTCTCATAAAATCGGTTCATCATATTATTCACATCTTACTTTACTCATACATTTTCATGCACACAATTTCATACATAGAAACATATATCAAAGCAATAGACATAATATCACATATGCAAGCACAAAAACACAATCATACACAACATAAACACAATCAAATAGCATTAAACAATCGGTGAAGAACCCTTATGGAATTTTCCACCATACAAAATCATCCCCACACCACCAAAACTTGGTTGGTGAGGTTAAATCTCCCTCTTACCTCTTGAAGACAATTTAATCGATTAATTCTCCTCCTTTCCTTCAAATTCGTGCAATCCACCAAACAAATCCCTAAAATTCTTAAACAATTAGTAAAAACACAAACAAGGTTTAATATTGAAAAACCATGGAACAATCATGGTTAGAAAAATTAGAAATCCAATTTTGAACCATAAAATCAAGACTTACCCTTAAGTAAGTAAGCAAAAGGTTGGATTTTGGACAAGATAGAGTAGGATTTTGGAAAAACTTTGTGAATGAAAAGTGTTTAGAATAGGATTTGGGTTTAGAAAATATGATGAGATAAAATTATAGAGGTTTGGTTGTATGGGTAGTGAGCTTGGCCGAATATGGAGAGAAAGAAAGAAAAGAAAAGTGTGCTTGGTTCTTGGTAGTTTTTGGAGAGAAAATGGATAGATTGATTTATGATAAGTGTAATAAATGAAAGTGAAATGTAAAACCAAGGCTGCTGCCGTGAGTGAGCTTTAGTGAGGTTGAGTGATTGAATTTGCATGTTAAAATATCCTATTGAATGCACATGGTAGTGCACATGGTTTATGACAATTTGGAGACTTCAAGAACCTAGTAGAACATAGCCACCAAGCCCCCCTTGGCTGCTGCCCAAACCGTGTGGCCTCCTTGAGTTTTAGGGGTTTAATTGTTTTCCATTTAAGTCTAATTAATTGCTAATCAATTCACTAGTTAATTAGGTTTAATTTCCTAACTAATCTTAATTAACATCTTAATCATATAACTAATTAGTTTAATATATATTAGCATATATTATAACCTTTAATCAATATTAAGATATCTAATTAGTATTTAGATTATAATTAATTAATAACTAAGCTAGTTCACTTAGTTTGCTAATTAGGTAATTAGATTAGTCAAATTAAGCTTAATTAGCTACTAACCAAATTCAAGCCTACAATTTTTGACTTAATTCTAACCATTGATTCATCTTTAATTCCTAGCCATAGATCACATCTAAGGTAGATACCAATTGGTCATAAAACTATCATTCTAATCTCACCATTGATTAGATCAACGGCTAAGGTTAAAGGCTTCCTAACTAAGTCTTCATCCAACGGTTCATACTAAAGTCCAAGCCACTAAGTTTGACTTAATCTCAACCCTTGATTTTAACTTTAATTCCTAGCCCTTGATGTAATCTAAGGTAGATATTGCTTAGTGATTTTATCTGGATTCATTTTACGCCATTGATCGGATCAACGGTTAAGATCAAAAGCATTTAAATTATGCTTTTCATCCAACGGTCCTAAATAAAGTCTATGATTCTTTCGTTGACTCATTCTTATTGGTTTAGAAAGTCAAGCTACCTATTTTGACTTGTTCTTATTGGTTCAGAATTCTGTTCAGTCAGAATCGTTGACTACTACGCTAAACGTGGGCCCCACGAACTTTTTCGGGTCCATAAATAATTTTTCTACTGTTTTTGAGATAGTAGGTACTGTTGAATAAAATAATATTATAATAATATAAAATTATTTTATTACACAGTTAAATCGTAAAAATTATAAGATTAATATATATATCAATCAAAATTGGGTTTAGTAAGATCCCCCAGCTCTAATTAATTAAAATAAGAATTTTTTCGGCCTGAAAATTATTATTTTTCTGACCCGGAGCAAATCACACAAAACAATCAAAAATAGTATCGGAATAATCAAATTATTTTTATATTGCACAGAAAACACAAAATAGTGTAATTCTGTCAGTTCTGTAACATAGTCTAGAATTTGGGGTATTACACACGAGATTATATTCATCACTCATACATGAATATATTCTCATACACGAGATTATATTCCACTTATACATGAGTATTATTGTAAATTTTCTGCAAGCGCATAGATCGTTCAAGTAATAAAATAAAGATTGTTCCCTCGAGGATTGATTGATTGATCACTAACTCTTACGGTGAGTTTGATTATTTAAGCAGTTAAAAATAATAGTGAAAACTCAATTAAAATCAAGACAAAAATCAAAGCAATAAAGTAAGCAAATAAATCTAGAAAAGTTAATATTCAACCAAGATTTAAAGGCCTAGGACTAGGAATTCACTACACTACCCCTTATGATAAATTGTAATCCTATCTTTGCTAATGTTCAATTATGTTCTTGAAGGCAATTTGTCCTAAATTGTTTAAAGCCCAATTTCTTGGCACTAAAAATGTGCTAAAACTCCATCAATCCTATTCTCATGGCAATTAATCCAAGTTCCAACCTATTAGGTTTTATGACAATCGTTTGCTCCTCGAAGAATTTAAACCTATGTCTAAGTCTCAATTCCTAAGTTCAATTCTTAGATTATCTAGCAATTAGGTTTCATTTTTTGATCCTTCACCTAAAGCTTGTAAATATGGCCGACAACATACCACAAGCATTAAGCATACCAATAATGAATCAAGAACAATAATTTTCCATTAACAACGAATCAAATTAACAATTCAACATAGAAAAGTAGAGAGTTGCATCCTAATACTAGAAAATGGAATTTAACCACTTATGGCTAATGTAGCATAAACAAGAACAAAAATTAAAGAGGCAACCATGATTCTATCTTGATAAAATAGGAAAGAAAAAGATAAAAAGAGAAGATGGAGAAGATGAAGAAGGAGAAGATGTCTTCAATGGTGGAACTTCAATTACTCTTGCACTTGTCTTCAAAACCCTAGCCTCCAATCTTTGGTTGAGGAAAACTAAAAACTCCCCTTTGCCTTTCAAAGTCTGCCATCGCAAAAGTGTCCTTCAGGTTTAGGGATTCGCTTCTATTTATAATGTTTGGGGTGAAAAACTATTTTTTTTAAGAACAGGAGACCTCATACAATCGTGTCTAAGCTCGATGTAACATCCTGACACCGATAACCTAGTATACCATGCATATACCTGGATAAGTAGTATTAGCTATGCTACTTCTAACTTAAACATCATACTAATCCATATCATTTAAACAAATAATAATGGAGAGCCTTGCAGAAACTAAAAGTTATATACATACATCTTGCCTCAAAAGGACTCATTGTATACATAAACTAAGAAGTATAAATAAATACAAGCTTTAAAACTACTAAGCACAAAACTATTAATCTAGTCTTCATACTTTTTCTTCTTTTCTTTGGAAGAGCTTCCACTTGGAATTATATGGCAACAAACGGGGTGAGAAATCATATTTCTCAGTATGAGTATACCAAAACTAACGTTTAATCAATCACATTGAATTAACCAATCATTACATAAGAATATATACCTCATCTCTACGCAATATTCAAAATGTAATCTATAACTTAATTCTGAATAAACCAATAATGATGTCAAATAACTGCCTATACAATAATTTGAAACCATCAAGCAAGACAACCACCCATACAGTTGTCACCGAAGGCAAAAGTAACACAAACACAACAGGAAGACAAAATTAATCAAAACAAGTACTAAATAATGCAATGATGAGATGATGTATGATTATGCTCAAAGAAAAGTGTATGATAGTGTAGGTGCAGTGAAGTGAAACTTAACTATTCTGCTGGGTAGGAAGGGAATCTGCTATAATAACGTATAACCTCCTATAGCCTACCAAGTAGGAAGGGAGTCTGTTATCATAACACGTAACCTCCTATAGCCTACCAAGTAGCCTACTAAGTAGTCTACTATAAACTGAGTGGACAAGTCCACTAAAAATTTAGTGCACAAGTCCACTAAAAAATGAGTGGATGCCTCCACTATCTCAACTATAGGAATAACAAGTATATAAGAAATGTGATGCGTGCATGTGAAAATGTAAAGTTATGTCTAACTCTAACATAACCACCACATAACTCTATACTAAGGTCCATATTTGCATTACTAACTCTACCTCAACTCTGTGAGAGTATTTCATATACTACGACATTTACACAATGCCAACTAGATTTAGTACACTTTTTATCTTGCATTACTAGCTCTACCTCGCCTCTATGTGAGTTTTCATGCACTAAAGCATTTTACTCTTGCCAATTAGGCACTATGGCACTCTACTATTGCCGATTAAACTAAATTTACTTGTATCTAGTATCCCACCTCCTCATCATTCCACAAATGATATTTAATGCAACATTATATTTCTTAGGGAGCTAGACACCTCATCATGGCAATCCATAGCTAATGGATGATAAACTTTCCTTACTTTCCCTTATATGCTCTATGATCTTTCTTTCTAAGAGATACTTTTACTAATGCCTCAACACACTTTACTAGACATATAAAAGGGATCCTAACAAGTAGCAAAACTCAGAACATCAAATAAAGATTCTGGTAAAAGCTACACTAGGTGCTTGAGCACCTATTGTTCAGCGCCTGAGCACTGATTAGGTAGAGAACAACTTTGTTTTGTCATGAGCAAAGACCTACACACCTTAAACTTTTCAAGAGATCTAAGCAATCAGGAATTTTCTCCCTTGACAATCCAAACCTACAAGTAAAATTAATTAAATTCTAGGGTTAATTCAACATGAAAAATCCTCACTAAAATGCTCTTTCACTCAAGTGTTTTGGGTCTTGTGTTTACTTTCAACCTACTCATGAAAACATGCCCTACCATAGGCTTGGCAAGCCTCTACTTCTCTACCATCTAGGCCACATGCACACAAAGATCAAAGGTCTTTAATTAGGTTGTAATGGGGTCAGGGTTAAGGTAGGATATGTCAAGGATGAGCAAAGTTAGACCATAAGAATTAGAAGAGTAAAGGGGAATATATTCAATCATTACAATAAAAATCAACCAAGCACTCTTCAACCTCAATTTTCATTTTCTATCTTTTCCTTTTTCTTACCTTTCTCCATACAATAGTCAAAATTTTCCTTTTCTTCTTCATTTCTTTCTTTTTCACTCTTGAGGTCATTTTTTTATTGAATAAAAACATATACACCTTGCACTACATTGTTAAATTCCCCCCACACTTATTCAAAACCAATTTCTACCACAACTAAGCTTTTCTACTCCCTTAGGTAGGGTAGCATAATGGTTTTTCGCTTTTAGGCTTGTATTGAGCTATAAATGAAGAAAAATTTAATTAAGCTCAAAGGGGGTAAACAATGGATAAAATGCAAGGATGGCTATTTGGCCAGTAGCTGTTTGAAAGAAATGTCTTTTTCATTTCAAATGTGTGCAATGATCATTTGCAACTTAAAAGAGAGTCAAGAAAAGTTCTGAAGAACACATAGTCATGAGTGGAATCACACAACAAAGAACCAAAATAGCCTAATATTAGCCATTCACATCAAAGCCCAAAATCTCATTAGGTCTTAATCTATCACATTCGAATTAACCCTTTAAATTTTCAAAACCTCACCTGACAGAAAATAAGAAAATCTACTCCTTCATTTTTTTTTAAATGGATCTTTTGCTCACCATTCAAGTCACTCTAAAACCCATTGGAGAGACATGCACCATAAATTCAACTAAGATCATTACTCCCCCCACATTTAAAGCAGACATTGTCCCTAATGTTAAGGCATACACACATTAGAGAAAATAAACTCAAGTAAACCAATACTGCATATTCAAAGAATCATCATTCATATCCAAAATATGATCCAATACAATGCCAAAATATCAATAGGTGAATTAAAAACATGAGGGTTGCGCAAATGGGTGGCACAAGAGAAGGAGAATTCAAAACATGAGGGTTCCTAGAACATTACGAAGTCCAAAAGACATTCGCTTGCTATCAGAAATGGGGTAGATCACCCCTATACTTAGGAGCTTTAGTATCTCATTCTTCATGACTTCTATCATCGGAGGATTCAACCTCCTCTAGGGATCTCTTGCTAGTTTAGCCCCATCCTCCTTTAGGATTCTGTGTATGCAAATGAAGGGGCTAATACCCTTAATGTCTACTATAGTCCAACTAATGGCTATTTTTTGCTCCTTCAAAATAGCCACTAACTTCTCCTCTTGTTCTTGGGTGAGTGACTTAGCAATTATCAATAGAAGTGTGTCTTTCTCTGAAGAATATATATTTGATATGATTAGGTAATTCCTTTAGTTCCAACTCTGGTGCCTACACAACAGAAGGTTTAGGTGCATCATTAGTAATTGGTAGCTCAACATAAGATACATCATGTCCTTCTGAAGTGGAAGAGAGATCATGTATGGTTGGTACTGCATCATGAATATCTTCATTCCATGGCTCTCTTTCATCATCCCTCTTCTCTTCCTGTAAATCTAAGCTATGAGTCAATACTATATCAAGAGCATCAAAGGGAATAAACTCAAAAGCTACAAAAATTAAAGAATCAAAAGTATCAAAGGAATCAATCAAATAGGTAGAGTGCACATCATTCGGGTATCTTATAGCCTTAAAAATGTTGAATCGGATCATTTCCCATCAAATTCCATGGTTAACGTCCCTGAGTGAATATCAATCTTTATTTGTGCAGTCTTCAAGAATGGTCTCCCTAACAAAATAGGAGCAGAGTTGGGGGATTTATCCTCCTCCATGTCCAGCACATAGAAGTCTACCGAAAATACTAATTCATTCACCTATACTAACACATCCTCAACAATACCCTTTGGGTATGCGTTAGATCTTTCAGCTAATTAAATAGTAACACCAGTTGGCTCTAAAGGGGCTAGACATAAAGATGCTGGATTACGAATAAAATAAGATTAAAATTAGTTGTAAGTTCCACCAAAAATATAAAAATCTTACAACCAGTTGTAGTTAGTAAGGGTCAATCCACAGAGAACAAATTCAATTAACACTATAAATCGATTCGTAAATTAAACTCTAAAGAACAAATAACAGTAAAAAGGGATTTTTTTTTGGTAAAACTAAGAATAGAAATTGAATCTAAAGCAACAACAATAAACATGATTTGAATTACCAATTTAAAGAGATTAGTTAAGAGATGGAATCCATCATTAGATTTACATGATAATGCTATCCTACATATCCTTTATCCCAACATGATCAATTATGTCTTTATGTACTTGTGAGATTAATTCTCTATTTTCCTTAGGTTTTGGTTAATTTAGTAACTGCTCAAATTAATCCCTAATTACTAGTTAGTTATAAAGCAACCGCTCTTATATCTACTTAATGACAATATTAAGATTTAGAAAACTAATCACACTAAGGTCCAATCACACACTAGGATTGAATTACTTAGATCATATGTCTCACTAGTCCTACCACCGCAACCTCGCATAGTAGTCCTGGTTTTACCACTTTCGAAATTGGCAAAGAATATAAAAACTTTTATATTAAATTAAGATCAGAAACATATGAATAAAAGCATAACTATATTGAGATAGAGAAATATGTAGGATTCACAAAATCAAAACTAAAGTTTTATCTTCCCTTAACTAAATAAGAAACTTAGCCACGCATGACAAATTCAAAATAAAGATAAAAACGAAAGAAAAACATTGTCAAGAATACAAGTGCGAAAGAAAACTGGAGATCAAACTAGTTTTCAATGATTGAGGTTAATTGATCATTGATGGTTCGAACCCGAATCTCCAATCTCTGATCTAATCCCCCTCTCTCTTGTTCTTCATATTCTCCTTAGTTCTTTGGCGGCTTCTATGTTAGACTCTTCCTCCCTAAACAATCTTATTTATAAACTTGGATACCTAACTCCTCGTCCAAACCCAAAACTAATTTCCTGATACGCAGACACGAGCTATGTCTGATTACATGCCCCCCTCTGTGTTTGAGTTTGCCAGTATAAGTTCCATAGGATTGGAAGTCAAAGAGAAACACGGCTTACCCTGTGTCTTAAGAAACACGGGTCGTGTCACTTAATTTCTTCATATTCTGCCCTGATTCTTCACATATTGTTTCTCCTTTTGCTTTTGAGGGTGATGTTAATCTCCTTGAGTCTTTAGCTCTCAACAAAAGTGCATAGGAATCTTGGTTTGATGCTAATGGACTCCGTCACTCAAAGATCTCCTGAAAAACACAATGCAATTATGAGTGCTTATAAACACACTTAATCATAGTTTCACAATAAGGATCCAATTAATCTTCATATCTAGAAACTTAGCTAAAAGTCGACAATTAAGCATATATGGAGTCCAATTAGATCAAAGACAAGGCATTCAAGATATAGAAATAATCAACAGATCAAGAATCTTCCAAACTTTCTTACAAGGAGACTAAGATTCTCTTTATTTAGCTCAAGGTTTTCTACTCCATCTCCAGCGTCTTCATCATCATTTTCAATTGTGCAGGGAGTGGATTTGAGTGCAATCCCTTTTTTTCTTTTTGTCGAGCACCTCACTTTGGTAGAGTTTATTCAATTTCATTTCATGTTCTTGGAGCTTGCCAAAAAGAGTGGCTAGGGTCATGGTTGAGAAATTTTTTGACTCCGCAATAGTCATCACTTTAGGTTGCCAATACCTGCTTAAACATCTCAATACTTTGTTAATAAGATCTTCATTAGGAAAAGTCTTTCCTAATGAAGCAAGATGATTTATAATGTGTGTGAATCATTTTTACATTTCTTGAATGGTTTCACCTTAGCTCATTCTAAAAAGCTCATACTTATGAGTAAGAGTATTAATCATTGATCTTTTCACTTCACTAGTACCCTCATGGGTTACTTGTAAAGTGTCCCACATTTCTTGGGCAGATTTATAATTTGAAACTCTAAAGAACTCATCATGCACCAAGGTTGTGGTAATGATGTTTTTGGTTCTCAAATTGTATTGGACCTTTTTCTTATCATCATCGGTCCATTCACTTCTTGGAGTATTAACTCTAACACCATTAACAACTTGTGTGGGAACAAAAGGACCATTTATAATAGCATCCCACACATCTAAGTCAATAGCTTCAACAAAAAATTTTATTCTTTTTTTTCAATAAGCATAATCATTCCTATTGAAAAAGGGAGGGCTATAGAGAGAAGAACTTTCTGAAAAGTCATTTAAAGTCATCACTTCTCTTGATGCTACTAAGCTCTTTACACAAAAGTCTAGCTCTGATACCACTTATTACTAAGTGACCTCAATACTCAAGAGAGGGGTGAATTGAGTATGTAAAATATTTTCGCAAATCTTTCACAAAACATTTGATTATCAATTTTCATTGAAACTATTGATTGATTGAAGTGAATAGATAAATGAGATTGATCACTTCACTCACAAATAAATAAGCCAAGATAGAGAGTATTCAAGGAAGCATATAAGATTAAAACATAAATGTAAAGAGATAGAGTTAAGAAGAGCAAACACAAGAATTTATCCTGCTTCAGCCACCCCTTGTGACCTATATCCAGTCCTCAAGTGAACCATCTGAGATTTTTCATTAAACCATCAAGCTTGAATAGGTGCTTGACAACTGATAGCTCCATGAAATGTAGTTATTTATGCCCTATCTCTGTGCTATGAAGAATGCTTAGTCCTTGTTTGTTGTACATATATGGAAGATTTTAGATTATATTTGTCAAATTCTAATTTGAATATCTTCCTATATGTTTTTGAGCAAATTTTGCATCTTTTATATGTGATTAAGTGGATTTGCAATTGTGAATGATTTGGTGATTTCTCTATTTTAGGAAAGTCTCCAATCAAGCTAAAATTTGGAGAATTTGGACAAAAAAATTGCAAGAGAAAGCTAAGTGTGAAGTTCAGCAGCTCACGCCGCGACGCAGACATATCAATGTCGTAGCGTGGTGCATTCCCTGCATCAATACAGAAGACCCGAGGCTTGAAAGTCGCTGCATAGAGGATGGATGCCGCGACGTGGTGACCTAAATTACACATGCGTCGCGGCCTGGTATGTGTGGCGTCATGGCATGACTCTATTTTCTGAGCCTATAAATACTATTTTATTAGTTTTGGTCGAGGAAGGCTTTTAGGTTTAGAGAAGCTGCATCTGGTTTTCACGTTTGGGGCTAAGAAGAAGTTAAGGGAGCTAAGGTTAGAGTCTATCTTCCTCATGGAGGAGGATTCAAGCATCAATGATCATATCCATGAGCTTCCTTCTCCTTTCCCTCTTCTTCCTTCTCTCCCTTGTATCATGAACATGAGGTTTGTGGTTCTATTTTCGTGTTCAATGAGTAGCTCAACTGTATTAGGGATTTGTAACGCCCCTTTTGGAGGAGGGAACGTCACACCATAACCACGAAACGAAAATAAAATGTATAAACTAAGACCCAATTCATTATAATATAGATAAGCCTATTTAGTTGTAATCGTACAAATGATTTGGCGAATTCTTTTTTTATATATAAAACAAGATGATAAGACATAATTACAGTAGAAAGTAATATGAGAATTAAACCATACATTCATACCTCGTATATATATATATATATATACTTATATCATACTTGTGTAGGTACATCATTAGATATACAAAAAATAGAAGCTTTACATGCCCCAAAATGATTACACATATACAGCCCACCAAAAGACAAAACATCAAGCCCCTAAAAGATTCTGAGATAGCCATCGGCGTGACCATCAATGACATCGCCCCTAAAGCGAATGAGAAGGAACTATAGTTAGATCCTCCTCAGAGTCTTCCTCGTCAGAGGAAACCCTCATCGAAGCAACTGAGTTACGAGTGGGGGCTCGTACAGAGGATAAGAATAAATCCTCTTATGGGGAGTAATAGCGCTCACCCCACATATCACGTATGGGCAAGTACAACTCTAAATACAAGTGAGCATTAAAAGTGAAGACAGGTGGATCATAACATCCCCAAGCCAGAGACACAATCACGTCTCTGAGGTAGACGCAGCCATCCGTACTTAGATTGATGTGCCAGCAGTCCAGACCTCCATGAAAAGTCAATCTCATATAACCCAAAAAGCCACGCGGACGGGATGCTATGTCCAAACAGGAAACAAATCAAAATCAGGCCAGAAGCCAGGGAATTCGTACACTTCCCCTTCTTCACCGACGTCTTCAGAGAAACACATAAATAAACAGAATAATAGAAATACAAAAAAAAGGTGAGGCATCCTACATTCAGTACCAATTATGACAGTAAAGAAATAGAATGGCGTAGGACGCCCACATAGCATCGCAAGAATAATAAGAAGTATCAAGATACAAATAGTAAACAACTTAACAAATCTAGGCAGTTATAACATTAATAAGACAACAGTTCCAATCATCATATGAATGCCAAATAATATATTGACTCACTATGCATGTGCACATGATACTGAAATCCTACTCCATGGAGCTAGACACAAACATCGGAGAGAATGATCAGGGAGACATGCCAGTATCTTGTCAGCCTAAAATCAAGTGTTTTCTAGAAAATCAATAATTTTGCGCAACAAGGCTTTATACAGTGGCACGGCCCAAAGGAGCTACCAACTGACCATTGTGAGACACTCGCACCTCGACGCCCCCAAGGTCAACATTATGACATATACTAGTCTATTTGCACCCGCACTAAGGTGTGATTCAATCTCCTAGGCAACATGGCCTTAACAATAGTCCGCCGGACTTTCACAATACATGATGACTCAATGCATATTCATGTATATTCAACGATGATATACTTATCCCATAACATGCCATAATTTGGCCAAGTTAAACATCAGTAGAATTTTGGTCCCACTCATGGACCCATATTAAAATATTATCAAATTCTCAAATATGATAATACACTTTTAAAGTTCATTATGGAGTTTCACTTTAATCTAAAATTTCTTATAAGATCTTTCTATAGAGGAATTCTCTTGTAATTCTCATTCAATCTCTATTTCTCTTAATTAGCCAAGTCCTTTACTCAAATTAAATCATACTTACTTAGAGAATTATCTGAGGTTCTCCAAGTCTCATACACACTCTTATTCTTCCCTTAAGTTCAAAAGAATTACCCTAGGTCATCAAATAAGTTTCTTTCCATCTTATGAATCCATAATAAATTTTTAAGTTACCTAATCACCTAAGCCTTAACTTGATGCATAACTTTTAGCCAATATGGCCCTTGAGGCCGTGACCTCCCAAGGACAAGAGTCCAACTAAGTTTTTCATCACATTGTTAATTACTTAACACTTAATTCCTTAGGTTCCAATTTCTACAAAAATTAAATCTTGAACACCAAAATATTTGGCCTCTTGGCTGTGAATCCAAAAGGGGCAAAGAGCCCTAGATTTTCCATATATCAATCTAAGCAATCCAATATATAAGTCCATAGCCATCAAGATGTTAAATGACAATCAATAAATTCATACAAGTCAAAATAGCTACAAAATCATGAAGAACAACACAACAAAGAGAGCAATCCCACATGGATTCCTCATCAACAACACCAAAAATATTTTCTCACCACCAAGATAGGTTGAAGAGGATCATCTCCCTCTTACCTATAGAAGATAACACAAGAAAGCAAGCTTCTTGGTCTTTTCCTTGCAAAATTCGTCCAACACCTTCAACAAAACTCTAAGAGATTCAAACTCCCCAAAATCAACCATAAAGTCTTAAAAGAGAAGTCCTTGGTCACAAAGAGGACCAAGAATCATGAAATCAAGAAGAGAAAATGAAGATTCAAGAACATTACCTTAAAAGCTTCAAGTCTAGGGCTTGATGGAAAATGGTGAAAATGGAGGAATCAAGTGATGCTCACCAAAGAGAAAAGGATCATCGTGATAAGAGGATTCAAGAAATGAGATTGGTTGGAGCAAACAAAAATTGAGAGTGGAGAAATGGTGCTTGGCTGTGGAAGTGAAAAGAAAATAGAGAGGAGAAAAGTAAAGAGAAGAAAAAGATGAGAGCTTTGTAAGAGAGAGAAAGTGTGTAGAAACTTTTTGAGGATATGTAGTAAAGCTTAAGTGAAAAGATGACTACCCTTGTCATCTTTTTCCTTCCCCCAAAATCGTAGCCTCCCCCCCAAGGCGAGAGAAGGAGAAAGCTTCTCCAAGAAGCCAATAGGAAGGTGCTAGGAAGTTTCCTCTAAAACTTCTTTAAGAAGCCAAAATTCACCATTTTGAAAAGTCAACGATGATGTCACTTGTGTGCTGTCATCAAGGTGAGGTCACATAAAGTGAACACTCTAGAAAAGATGATTAACACTCTACTAGAGTTATTATCCAGTGGACAAAAGTTACAGTTAACAAAAATAGTATTTATTGTTCATCGGATAATTTCATGGTACAACGATTTTGTGTTAGTCATGGCAACCATTACCCAAGAGGGGGGGTGAATTGGGTATAAAAACTTTTTCACAAATGCTCTTAAAATAAATATAAATATTTAGACTATTTAAATAAACGCACAGAAGGAACGTGATGAAGAAAAGAAACTTTAAGAACAATGGAAAGTAAATGTGCAATAAAATAAATTGCATAAAATAAAGAGATAAAGAGAAGAAGAAAGGCAGCACGATATTTATTCTCGGTTCGACCACCAACCACTTGTGGTCTACGTCCGATCCCAGAAACACGGTTCGAGATTTTTCACTATATGTACAAGCTTCAATAGGTGCTTGCAACCGTTACATGAAAGAGCACTTTTCACACACGGGGAAACTCTACCCTTTGTCTTTGAAGTCTCGGCCTGAGGATACCTCACCCTTATACAAACCTTAGAGGGATACCTCACCCCCTTTACAAACCTTGAAGGATACCTCACCCTCAATATAGAAGAATAGAAATATAGATGAAGAGAAACTCTCACTCAGAGTAAATAATACAATTTGAAGCTCTATGAAGCTCTCTAAGGATATCTCAAATTTTTGGCGAAAAGAGCACAGAAATTTAGTAAAATATGTATCACATAATAAAGCAAGAAGGAATCATTTCAGATAAATGGGTGTGTGTCAAAGATGTCCCAAAAACATGTATTTATAGTGGTCTTGAGAAAATAGCCGTTGGGTATCATTTAATATCACATTAAAAGCATAGAAAATAGCCGTTGCGAGATTCTGACCGTGTTTATTCGAATAAGCCAAGTCTTATTCGAATAAAACCTTCAAACGATACGTTCCTAAAAGTCTTTATTCGAATAACAGGTTTACTATTCGAATAACCCTTCAAAAACAAGTTCTGGAACGCTTTAAGGGTCATGTTATTCGAATAGCCTTTTGGTTATTCGAATAAACCACTAAAAGCTCGTCTGATATGAATTTTAAGGTGTGTTATTCGAATAACATTTGGTTTATTCGAATAAACCACTCAGCTTTTGAAAACTGACTTTAAACGGTCATAACTTCTTCATTTCTTATCCGTTTAAAGCAAATGACCAGTCATTGGAAAGATCTTTGAGTCTATTTTCAAATAAAATAAGTTTCACAACAAAACTCAAAGTATTTTAAAAGATATGATCAAAAGAGTGACCAAAGGTCAGTTTTGCAAAACCCAAACTTGGCTATTTTTCATAAAATTGAACTACCACCATAAATAACTTTTCAAAACTTGTTTGTTGGGTATTTTAGCATAGGAAAAACATTTGTAAAAACATATTTGAGATATCCATAAGGCTTCGTACATAAAGACACTAAGTCCTAAAAGCTATACCATTTAATCTTCCTTTGGACTTGGTCTTTGACATGACTGATGTTTATCAATACCTTCATGAAAAGGCATTCATGTTCTCCTTTGTGTTGAGCATAATTGAGATCTTTTGCTTTCTTGTTGCAAGCTCACTCTTGGTACTTGGACTATCCTACAAAGTATCACTCACTTAAACAAGCATAGTTAGTCCAAAAACATAATTTAATATCTTCATATGCATGAATCATAAATATATAGCTTTAGTTAGTTTAACATGCATATAAGACATTCATAGACACATTCAAATAAGATATTTATTAAATATTAATGGATATGTTCTATATAGAATGCAACAAAGAGTATAAGCAAGATATTCTTTTTGTATTGTATTTGTCATCATCAAAACTTAACATATAAAAACATTTGGGGCAGACTTATTTCCACATTTTGTTTATCAGATAAAATCTCAAAAATCAAAAACTCCGTAAATTGTGTCCGACCTCGGGTTTAGTAAGATCCCCCATCAACGTTTTTACAGTCCAAGGTTTTCCGCCATCGGAGAAAATATTTTATTTTCTCGGCTCCGCTCAATGTGTACGTAAATCGAAAAATATATTAAAAAAATCAATAATTCCATAAAAATATAGAAAAATTCAAAAAAATCACAAATATTATAAAATGACTATTTATCATGAAACAAATAATTTTCGAGGTGTTACAGGATTACTTTGGATCTTTTTATGAATATTGTTAATTTTTGTACTTCTTTGAGTTGTTATAGACGTTTGGTTTCGTTCTATCATATTATTCTTAATGCTCTTGATTGTTTGATAAACTTTTAAGTGATTTGTTAAAATTTGATGAACCTAGACATAGGAATATGGATTTAAGATCATACGTATGGTTGATGCATGTTCGATTTCATTCTCGTGGAGGGGATAAGTTGATTCGCTAATGGGAATGAAATATACCTCTTAGCTATGCATAATAGGTGTTTGAGAATAGACCTTAATGAGTGGATTTTGCACTAGCTCTCATGGAAACATAGTGAGTTGGGCAATTGAAGCATGGTTGATTGACCTAGGCATAGGCTTTGAACTAAATTAGATTCTCAAACTAATTAAACAATTCATTTATGTTGATTTAGAGGGTTGCATATTAGAAATTGAAATAAAGGGTGAAGAAGGATTCTCTAATCTCTATCCATTTTCTTTATTTTCAATTTATCACTTTTTAGCCTTTAGTTTACTTGATTTTCACTATTTTTATGTTCTTGAATAGAAATATTTAAGCTATTGATTAATATTTATCTTTGGAAGTATCCTTATCCATGTGGTCTTGGCTATATTACAAGTACGACCTGTGCACTTGCGGTAAGCAAAAGAGCGAACAAGTTTTTGGCATCATTGCTAGGGATAACAGTTTATTTCTATATTGTTAATATTGACAATGAGCTTAGGTATTTCTAATTCAAGTTTTGCATAGTTCATTTTTATTTAAGTTTCAATCTGTTTTGTGTTAGGTATAAATAATAATGGTGAATGACCAAAATCATACGAGGTCTTTGCAGGAGTTCGCGACTCCTCAAAAGGAAAACCTTCAATCAAGTATAAGAAGACAATTCATCCGCGCAAATAATTTTGACAAAGTCCTTCCGAGACTATAATTTAGGCCTTTTTTAGGAGGGAACCCAAGTTTATGTTTTTGTCTTTACCTTTTTGCATTAAATATGTAGTATGCTGATTTTGTAGTTTTATTATATTTTTGTTGTACATATTGTAATCTAGCTTTTTGAACAAGTTTTGCAGATGTTGGAGACCTAAGGGAAGCAGAATTGGTAGCAAAACTCTGTTTACTGCAGAATTTCACAGACTAATCTCTCACGTCATGGCGCAAGACACTTCATGCCGTGGCGCAAGGGTGATTTTTCTATAGAATTCTACAAATAAGATACATGTTGCGGTGTAGGAAGGTTCATGTCGCAGTGTTAACCCCTGTTTTGTACATATTTCTTTTATTTTTCATGTTATTCTGTATTTTAGTATGCTCAAACTAATAGTGTACATATTTTTGAAAAGTTTAGGTACCCTTTGTGCCATGTAAAGTGAGGATGTTGTCTCACTTTAGTTTTGGGGGAGTATCATTACATGTTTTGGATGTTGTAATGTAGAATGTATAACATATGATGATATTTATTGTATGCAGTAGTGATAGCCATCATATTATCATGTTTCTATATTGCGTTGGCTATTACTGATGGGTTTTGCGAAGAATTTTCAATTTTTAACATTAGGCACATGATGTTATGCATGCTTGAATTAAAAAAGTTGGATCTATTTGAATGCATGACATGTTGCTAATTACTGGTGTTGTTTTGGTTGTCCAATGATATAAAAGGTTGCTATTTGCCCCCTTTTCAGTGAAACCATTTGCGATCTTGAAGCAGGTGAAACAATTTAGTCATTTTTTATGCATGATTTACATCCCACTTAGATGCACATGTAACTTTGAAAATGATAAGAGTGTATGTCTAAAGAAAGTTTATGGATGTACATGTCTAGTTTTGATTATCTTAGAAATTGTTTTTAAACTCTCTTGAGGTGAAATCCTAGGTTATACATAATTGAGGAAATGATTAGGGCATTGTTTGGACAGATTGAGCCTTAAATGCAACATCCCAGAAATTCCTTATTTTTTTATATATATTCATTTTATAATATTTGTAATATTTTTTGTGAATTTTTCTAGAATTATTTGAATGATTTGATTATTTTATTATATTTCTTAATTTACGTGTGCACTGAGCGGAGTTGGGAAAGTGAAATATTTTTCCCGAGGCCGAAAAACTTTGGACTGTGGAAACGTCGACGAGGGATTTTACTAAACCCGAAACTGGACACAGTTTACGAAGTTTTCGTCTGTATTATTCGTAAGAAAGGAATTTTAAAACTCGTATTCTACAATATCAACTTTTATAATTTGGTTAAAGTGTTTTGGAAAAAGGAGTCAGTTTAAAATGTAATGCTCTTCGGAGGGGGTGTTACATTAAAAGCTTACCTGATATGATTATATCCATAGGTACCCTTTTAAAGCTTTATAAATTTTTGGCTTTATTTGTTTTTCACCACCCTTGTATTAGTTAACTTGTTAACCATTCTAATGCATGTGAAAGCATTGCATTTTTCTTCCTACCATCATTATTTGTTGAATACATAATATGTTATTTCTTGAAGTGAACCTAGTGATAAAGGGTATTAATGCATATTCAATACAAAATGAGTCTAAATGAACCAGATGTAGTCAAAGAAAAGAAGCATTGCTTTGCAAAATGAAAAAAAGGGAGAGAAAAGAAAAGAAAAGCAAAGTATGAAAAAACGAAGAAAAATACGAAAAACATTGAATGGTTCTGGCAAGTTTTCTTCATTCACTCCTGAATACCCTACCAATATCAGTTGGAGGCTCAAGTCTTGAAATAGCATGTTAAGTTTCTCAATGTTTGTATTGTATCCTTTCCCTATTTTTCTTATGCCTATAACCATTGGCCTTACATTACAAGTTGTTAAAGTCCCTTTTAATCCTCAGTTTTGTGTGATTTACATTAATGGAGAGAGAGTTTAGATTCAATTTTGTGGATTCTATAATTCATATACATGTATAATCATAAATTTATCCAGATGAGTATGACTTGACTAGGAGAAGTTTATCTTGCATGTTTGTGAAAAATGTGAATTGCATAAAAGGATAGCTGAATTGTTAGCATGTTAAGGATTGTGTATGTGTAGAGCTGATTATGAGACATTTGCACATTTTGAGGACTATGCAATCATTATACACTGGTTGTGGTTTAAATGAAAAATTAAAATTTTATTAGATGCTAAATGAATGTTTAAGCATGAATTGTTAAGCATATTTACTTAGTCATACTTTGTTTTGCTCGAGGACTAGTAAAAATTTAGGTTTGGGGTGTGATAACTCCATGAAATGCAGTCATTTGTAGCCTATCTCTGTGTTATAAAGAATGCTTAGTACTTGTTTGTTGTACATATATGGAAGGTTTTAGGTTTATATTTTTCAAATTCTAATTTGAATATCTTTCTCTATGTTTTTGAGCAAATTGTGCATCTTTTATATGTGATTAACTGGATTTGCAATTGTGATTGATTTGGTTATTTCTCTATTTCAGGAAGGGCTCCAATCAAGCTAAAATTTGGAGGATTTGGACAAAAAGTGTAAGAGAAAGCAAGTGTGAAGTTCAACAGCTCACACCGTGGTGCAGGCATATTAATGTCGCGACGTGGTGCATCCCCTACATCAATAGAGAGGACCCGAGGCTTGAACGTCGTGGCAAAGAGCATGAATGTCACGGCATGGTGACCTAAATTACACACGCGCCATGGCGTGGTATGTGTGGTGCCGTGGCGTGACTCTATTTTATGAGCCTATAAATACTATTTTATTAGTTTTGGTCGAGGGAAGCTTTTAGGTTTAGAGAAATTGTGCCTGGTTTTCACGTTTGGGGCTGAGAGGAAGTTAGGGGAGCTAAGGTTAGAGGTCATCTTCTTCATGGAGGAGGATTCAAGCATCCATGAGCTTCCTTCTCCTTTTCCTCTTCTTCCTTTTCTCCCTTGTATCATGAACATGAGTTTTGTGGTTCTATTTTCGTGTTCAATGAGTAGCTCAATTGTATTAGGGATTACTTTGGATCTTTTTATGAATATTGTTGATTTTTGTACTTCCTTGAGTTAATATAGATGTTTGGTTTTGTTCAATCATATTGTTCTTAATGCTCTTGATTGTCTGATCAACTTTTAAGTGAATTGTTGAAATTTGATGAACCTAGACATAAGAATTTGGATTTATGATCATACGTATGGTTAATGCATGTTCAATTTCATTCTCATGGAAAGGATAAGTTGATTCGCTAATAGGATAGAAATATACCTCTTAGTCATGCATAGCAGGTGTTTGAGAATAGACCTTAATGAGTGGATTTTGCACTAGCTCTCATGGAAACATAGTGAGTTGGGCAATTGAAGCATGATTGATTGACCTAGACATAGGCTTTTAACTAAATTAGATTCTCAAGCTAACTAAACAATTCATTTATGTTAATTTAGAGGGTTGCATATTAGCAATTGAAGTAAAGGGTGAAAAAGGATTCCTTAATCTCTTTTCATTTTCTTTGTTTTTAATTTATCACTTTTTAGTCTTTAGTTTACTTGCTTTTCACTATTTTTATGTTCTTGAATATAATTATTTAAGCTATTGGTTAATATTTAACTTTTGAAGTATCCATATCCTTATGAGAATGATATTCGACTCTTGACTATATTACAAGTGTGACCCGTTCACTTACGGTAAGCAAAAGAGTGAACAACAACCTTTATAATTGAGAGCACTCAATACTCCTTTGGGATACCTCACCCTTTGTGCTTGAGCCTCAAAATAGGGATACCTCACCCTTTACAACCTTTGAGGGATACCTCCCATTCTTTACAGGAAATCAAAGAAATATAGAAGGATAAACTCTCAAAAGAGTAGATATTACAAGTCAAAGCCCAATAGGTATAAAGGAATCACACACTGAAGCTCAAAACAGGGGTTTATGAGAAATAATAGTTAAAACTCTTGTTCAATGCTCAAGAATAATTTTCAAATTGTTTCCCCAACTTATCTTTAATGCCCAAATACTTTCATTTATAGTCCAAAGCAATTAAGAGCCGTTGGTGGTTGTTGGGGGCATTAAATGCTCCAATTATGTTGGAAAGTGTTTTCTGGTTGCCCAGATAACTAGTTATTGATTTCCAATAACTAGTTATTTGGTTTTGAATAACCGGTTATTGGTTTTACATAATCGATTATTGTTTTCATCAAGAGGTTCTGTAAAGAGCCAATAACCGGTTATTGGAATCTTATAACTGATTAGGAGCTTTAAAAAAGAAATAGGAACGCTCCAGACTTGATGAATAACCGGTTATGGATATTCCATAATCGGTTATTTCATGCTTATTTTGAAAACTGATTTCAAAAGGTCATAACGTTTTCGTTTCTCATCTGTTTAAAACAAATGACCACTCATTGGAAAGATCTTTGAGTTTATTTTCATATGAAAGAAGTTTCAAAATAAAATTCAAAATATTTTGAAGGATATTATCAAAAGAGTAACCAAATGTCTTTTTTTTGCAAAACACAAACTTGACTATTTTTCATAGATTTGTACTACCACCATGACTAACTTTTCAAAACATGTTTGTCGGGCATTTTAACAAGTAAGAAACAATTGTAAAGATTTTAAAACAAATTTGAGCTTAGTGTGATTCCTATTTACCTTTACACAACATCTAAGTCCTATAAGTTAAACCTAAAGAACCTTTGGACTTTATCTTTGCACCACCATTTATTTCTTATTTGTTATCATCAAAACCATTGCTAGTGCCAATGCCAATTACAAGGATGAGAAAATAAGTAGCAAAGTCTAACTTTGCTACTTATAAGATAGGAACTAACATGTACTGAAGTTCCTGATCTGCTAAGAATGCTTAGATTCCACCAAATCCTATTTTTCAACTTCCAACAAGTTTAAAATAAATCCTAAGATTCATAAAAAATCTTGTTTCACCTTTTCTCCATTTTTTCATATCTACTGGTAGTCAATCTGACACTAAAAGCACAACCAATATGCCTAAAAATACCAAATTAACTCTGATTGTCTTGAAACTTTAACTATAGCATACTTAGCTCATTTATGACCTAGAAACAAATTATCTACATATGTTTCCATTCAAATAGTAGTTTATGCTATTTTCTGATTCATTTTAGGCCACTTTTTGCACTCTGAGTTGCAATAAAGAGCCTAAATTAACTTAGTTTGTCATAAAATTTCACAGGCATGTTAAATAAGTCATATGCTACCTTTGTACATATATACAAGTCTAACATGTTATCGAGGGCCTTACACTCGACACGGCCATATGAGCTTGAATTGCGTAACTTATACCGTAAGGGAGACATGGTCGTGTGACCTAGAGACACAGTCGTGTCTCTTAAAAATAGTGACACAAAAATGTTCTTTAAGTCAGACAGGGTCGTGTGAGCTTGACAGAGATATTTCCCAAGTTAGATAAGGCCGTGTCTAACTCCTCAGTTACTTCTGAAGATAATGATAAAAATCCATCTAAAATTCACTAATAAATATAAGCAAATCACCACAATTTATCCAGTATAAGACTATAAAATAGAGGCTTATCAAGTATATTCTCATTCACAAGATTATATTCATATACTTCAGGATACTCTCATACACGAGTTTATATCCATTACTAATATATGGAGATATTTTTATACTCGAGGTTATATCTTATTCATTTCAAATATTATCTCAACCTCATGGTTTAAGGGAGGAATTCTTAATTCATCATTCAATTATAGCTCAACTTTGTGTTCCAAAGGAGCAATACAATTTCTAATTCACCTATTAATCATAACAAGTGTACAACATATTCATTTCATCATATACTATAAACATAAAATGGTTATTCCCCAGATAGCTAAATACACTTTATCATTCATTCTCAATCAATTCAAATGCACTTTGATATCATCTCAAAGGTTGATTAGATGCACATTCATACCATAAGAAGCTACACGTAATGAATTGATTCATAATTTAGGTTTACATTTGGTTCCTATGGGTGAAGAACTCTGTTTTCACTCAATAAAATCACGTGGAAGCTTTTTCCTTTGGGTGGTTAAGTGCCCAAAAATTGAGTGACTAGAAGCCCAAGTAGAGTTCCATTCTACCACTGACCGATTAATTGGTCAGCTTTGCGGCAACTAATCGCCCAGTGGCAGAATGCCTAGAATCCATTCCTTTGTATTGGACACCAATCCCTACCTCTCATACTGTAATGTCCTATTTTTATCATGTTAGACTTGTATATGATCATAGAGGTATCATAATACTTGCTTGACATGTCTGCTTAATTTTATGACAAACTGAGTTAGTTTAGGCACTTTGTTGCAACACATAATGTGAAAAGTAACTTAAAATGACTCAAATAGTGGCATAAGTTGCTTAGGGGGGAAATAAATAAAGAGAATTTATTTTTAGGTCACAAATATGTGGACAAGGATGTAGTTAAAATTTGAGGATAAACTAAGTCAGTTTGATATTTTTAAGTACACTGGTTGAGTGTTTTAATATTGGATTGATGAGTCACAAATACGAAAACTTATGAAAATGATGAAATTAAGATTTCAATGAATCTTAGGATTTATTCTAATACCTATGAAAGTTAGGAAACTTGATTTGGTAAAATCTAAGTGTTCTTAACAGCTATAAAGTTCAATGGCCTTAGTTTCCAATGATCCTATCCTATATGCTTTTGAATTTCTAAGTTTCTTTCTCTCCTCACACACTGTTTTGATAGCATAAAAACATAGGCAAATACGTGAGAAAATAGAAGAGAAAAGAAAAGAAAAGAAAAGAAAGAAGCAAAAGAGGAAGAGGAAAGGAGCAAGAAGGAAAAAGGCAAGGCCAAGGTTTGAGTTTCATCTACACAAGTGAGGAAGGTCTTGAGAAGGTTATGATGTTTTCTAGGTGTTGAACCTATCTTCAATGGTTAAAATGGTTGTTTATGACTTATTCCATATAAGTTTATGAGTTGTGAACTTAAGGAAGTCCATATGAACCTTTGAGGATATGAGTTGAGAAATGGGTTTTAAGGTTTATTGTAACACCCCCTTCCGGGAGGCATTACATTTAAGATCGACTCCTTTAAAATTCTTTACCTAATTCATAAAAGTTAATATTATAAAATGAGTTTCAAAAACTTCTTTTCGCGAATAACATAAACTGGTCAAATTATAGAGACACAAAACATAAGAACCATAAAATAGACTTTTCATAAAATGAAGTTTGTTACATCCATAAGTACATTACATCATGTTCCAAAAAGTAAATATATACATATAACTACCAAATGAAGATTGAGCCTTGTCCAAGTCCAAATACCTCAAGAATAAGGTCTTGCACCTGATCTTCATCTAGATCCCCTTCGGGATCCCCAGCAAGCAAAGCCCCCAGTCAGGGCATGTCACTCCGGACGGGAGTCCAAGCAGTTGACTCCACAGAGTCCTCCCTAGAGGAAGCTCTCCAACCATCCCAAAGCTCCCCAAGGGGCATGTAGAATTCCAAGTGAACAACTGCATCCATAGTAAACATAGCTGCCTCATGTTGGGTCCTACTCCAAAGCAAAGTGACATCTCCGTCATACCGATTGCGCCCCGTATCCCACTAGACACTCCACGCTCCGATGCCCCCATGGAACTGCAGCTGAGTGAAACCTCGCGGATCTTGCCTCACCGCCATCACAATATTTTGCCATCGTAAGTACAAAAATAGAAACAGACAGAATAATACAATAGAAGAGGTGAGACTCTCTACATCATTACCAACATGGCAGTAAGAAACAACAAATAATAATAAAATCACAGAGTACAAATATAACAATTTGCAATTATAAGGTTAAACAACAGATATCTCAATAATGTATACCAAAAAGAAAATCCACAGTATAATAATTAATTTCATAGTAAAATGCTCAATGATATATGAATGCACAACAGACTGACACCTACTCCATGCAGCTAAATACCAACATCGGAGAGAATGATCAGGAGAACCACTATCTATACATTGTTAGCCTTTTCAATATAATCAATATGCTTAACATGGCTATACAAGACACTCCCAACCAGATCGGGAATAGGATAGTGCCTGGTTGAGATCGTCAGTGAGTTGCACAGTCACCACGGCCTAGTGGAGCTACCAACTGTCCACTTGTGGGATACCCGCGCCCTGATGCCTCCAAGTTCAACAAGTGAACCACACTATGCAATTCGCACCAACACAAAGGTGTAATTCATCTCCTAGGCATTCCACCTTGACAACAAGTCATTCTGACTTTCACAATGTATGATCACATGATACTGAACCTAGGCATTCCGCCTTAACAACAAGTCATTCCGACTTTCACAATGTATGATCACAATACAATGATGCATAATATTCTTTAGCAATAATAATCTCATCAAAAGAAGCCATAACAGGGTTCCAATCAACCATTGACCACCCAAGGTCCAGTCCATTAGCTCAACAACATAATAACATTATGTTCGATCACAAGGCATCTCAAATACACAGTTCTCAGAAAATCATCCTCTTTAAAATTTCATGAAGCATTCTCCACAACCGCACTTATCAAAATGTTCAAGAATTAATGTGAGATTGCACTTTAAATTTAAAACCCTCCTAGTTAAGTTCCACTAAGTAATATCTCTTTACATTTTTCGTAAAGGGCCTAAAAAGGAACTACATGGTATTAACTTCACAATCTCACTTGTCTTTTTTTTTTTCGTAAGCCATAAAGGTACTCTAATTTATTATGAATTCTCTTCCTCACCAATTTTTCCCTCTCAAGGCCAAAACCTCTCTCCATCTAAGGTACTAAATTTATTTTACCACTCACTTATTCTTATCAATCCTCAATCCACTTCTTTTCTCATCTTAATACTTAGGTTTCAATTTAACATAGCATTTTTATCTTGGATGCCTTATTTAGACCTCTTAGCCGTGAGCCCTATAGGACACTAGGGTCTCAATTTTCTTAACTTCCACAAGGAATCTCAAGCAAATGATTCATATCAACCATCAAGATCATAAATATCATCAAGTCACAAAATCACATAAGGCAAAATAATAACAAAATC
Source organism: Ormosia semicastrata (assembly GCA_029884595.1). Lineage (NCBI taxonomy): Eukaryota > Viridiplantae > Streptophyta > Magnoliopsida > Fabales > Fabaceae > Ormosia > Ormosia semicastrata. The sequence continues at coordinate 40,536,749 of JAQQTO010000061.1, forward strand.
ACCAAGAAATCAAACACAAATAAAATGAAGAACCCTCACATGGATCCTTCACTCTCAACACGCCCAAACGTCCCTCACTACCATAGGAGGTAGATAAGAGAAATCTCCCTTTTACCTTAGGAGATATCCAACCACTTTTGTAGAGCTTTTTGAAATAACCTTCCTTTTCCAAGAATCCCCTAAAACCAAAAATGACCTAGCCAAAAATCATCATCTTTAGACTTAGAAAAGAATCACCAAGGATTAAAATCAAAGTCTTGGAAGGAAGAAAAGGGAATGAATGAAAAAGGTGGAACCTTTACCTTACAGATCTCCAAGCCCTAACTTGAAAGAAAGCTTGAAAAGTGATGAACAAGCAAAAATCTTCACACTAGATGATCTTAGAAGGAGGGGTAGATTCATGATTGTGGATGAGTGGGATCAAAGAAAATAAAATGGTGGTTCCTTGGGTGAGTTGCCATGAGGTATGGTGGAGAGAAAAGGAAGAAGATGATGAGAGAAAAGTGAAAATATGCTTTTGGGTGAAGAGAGAGAAAGTAATAGAAAGTTATGATTTGAAAAAGATGAAGGAAACTTGTTCAAGAAGTTCCTCTCCTTGCATGTGGCCGTGTGCCTCCTTGGAAAAGGAAGCCAAGCTTCTCTTGCAAGCTTCTCCAAAACTTGCTTGAGAAGTTTCTCACATTTTCCCAAAAAGTCAACCAATGATGTGACGTGGTGATATCACTTAGATGATGTCATAAAAGTGATTAGATAAAAATAATCTACTAGATTTTTACTATAAGCTATTATCAAATGAATAATAGTCTTAGGTAACAAAGTCGGTATCTATTGTCCAATGGATAATAGAGTGTACCCAAATTTTTATCTGTCAGATAAAATCTCGAAAAATGAAAACTTCGTAAATCTGTATCCAATTTTGGGTTTAGTAATATCCCCCAGCCTCGGTTTGATAGTCCAAAATTTTCTGGCCTTGAAAAAATATTTTATTTTTCTGGCCTTGCTTAACACGCACGTAAATCAAAAAATATAATAAAATAATTAAACAATTCAAATAATTCTAGAAAAATTTAAAAAAATCACAAATATTATAAAATGAATATATATTATAAAACAAGAAATTTTCAGGGTGTTACAACTCTCTCCCTCTAAAAAGAATTTCGTGCCCGAAATTCATCATACCTTAAAATAAATGTGAGTATTGCTCCTTCATCTTGTCCTCTAACTCCCAAGTTACATCTCTGGTCACATAATTCCAAATTACTTTTACTAACATAATTTTCTTGCCCCTGAGTTACTTCACTCTACTATCCTTAATCTTGATAGGAAGTGTTTCATAAGTTAAGTTCTCTTTTAGTTGTACCGTATCTGGTTCTATGATATGGGTTGGGTCAGGAATATACTTTCGTAATTGTGACACATGGAAGACATCATGAAGGTTGGAAAGAAAAGGTGGTAAAGCTATTTGGTAGGCTACTAGACCTATCCGATGAAGAATTTGATAAAGTCCAATGAATTTTGGAGTGAGTTTTCTAGATTTAAGAACCCTTCCAGCACCAGTTGTAGGTGTGACTCTCAAAAACACATGCTTATCTTCCTCGAATTCGAGAGGTCACCGTCTCTTGTCAACGTAGCTTTTCTGTTGGCTCTGAGTTGATTTTTTTTTAATCATCTTAACCTTTTCAGTTATTTGCTGTACCAGTTCAAGTCCTACTACAAAATTTCCACTATCTTGGTACCAACACAATGGTGTTCTACACCGTCACCCATACAATGCTTCATAGGGTGCCATTTCGATGCTTGTGTGGTAACTGTTATTATAGGTGACCTCTATCAAAGGCAAGAATTCATCCCAACTTCTAGTTTATTCTTAAACACAAGCCCTCAATAGATCTTCAAATAATTGGATTGTCCTTTCCGACTGACCGTCTATCTACGGGTGATATGCAGAACTTAAATGAAGTTTCATTCCCAGACTTTTTGCAGACTCTGCCAATATCTTGATGTGAACCTCGGGTCTCTATCAGAAATAATACTCGAAGGCATACCATGTAATCTTACAATCTCACCTATGTACACTTAAGTCAACTTCTCCATTGAATACCTCGTGTTGATTGGCAAAAAGTGCACTGACTTCGTAAGTCGATTAATAATTACCCATATTGAGTCGTACCCTTTTCTAGTTCTTGGCAGTCCACTCACAAAATCCATCGCAATGCTATCCCACTTCCATTCGAGAATAGCCAAGGGTTGCAGCATTCCAGAAGGTCTTTGGTGTTCCACTTTGGCTTTTTGGTAAACTAAACACGATGAGACATACTCGGTAACATCCCCCTTCATCCCCTGCCACCAATATAGTCATTTTAGGTCTTGGTACATTTTGGTAGCTCCGAGGTGTATACTTAGCTTGCTTTTGTGGGCTTCCTCAAGAATCACCTTCCTAGGTTCGGGATCATCCGGTACACAAACTCTGCTTCTGAATCTTAGGACTCCATCTGGTGCTTTCGAGAACGTGGATATAGTGCCTTGCTTCAATAGATCTTTTTCCTCTTGTAAATACGGGTCACCTCCTTGTTTCTCTCTAATCTCTTCCATCAACCCACTGGAAATGGTGATCATACTCAAGCACATCCTTCCCAGTGTTAGTTCCACGAACAACTACATATCCCCAAACTATTCAATCAACTCCCTTTCTCTGAGCATCATAGCAGAAATACTAAGCATTTTTCTACTCAAAGCATCCGCCACCACGTTCACCTTCCCGGGATGATACTAGAGTTTAAAATCATAGTCTTTTAGGAACTCTAGCCACCGTCTTTGTCTTATATTCAGCTCTTTCTGGTCGAACAAGTATTTCAGGCTTTTATGGTCACTGCAGATAATGTCTCCAGATTTTTAGTGCAAACACAACGGCGGCTAACTCTAAGTCATGTGTAGGATAGTTCTTCTCGTGTACCCTCAGTTGCCTTGAGGCATACGCTACCACTCTTTTATTCTGCATAAGAATGCATCCTAAACCCTTATATGAGGTATTACAGTACACCTCAAAAGATTCGTTGGGATCTAGTAGAATCAGTATTGGTGAATCAGTTAATCGTATCTTCAATTCTTGGAAGCTTTCTAAGTTCAAATTCAGAAATCTCAACCTCAAGGAACGATAAAGCCTTATTAAAACAAAATAACAAGATGTAATTAAAAATAACTAATTCATTCCTGAGATCATGTCTTTTGTGAAAGAGATAAACAAGTCAAATTGGTTAGAAGGTTTCGATTTCTAATAATAATAGGGCAATTTAAACAGGATTGAGTAGTAATAGCAAGTTTAGCAAAGGGTAATAGTGATACTCAAGTCAAAGGGAAATGTCAACGCAAACAAACCCAAATGATTCACAGAGTCAAAGGTAACAAAAGAAAGGGTCATCCCTGAGTCAAATAGTACAGCTTAAGGCTTACTTCCTATGGTACAATCTCCCTTGATTAAACCTTCGAATTGGGAGGCTTCTGCTCCACTCAATGTACCAATTCCTCCTCTGGCTTGAGCTCTTGTCGCATGCTCATTGCTAATGGAAGGCTTTATCTTTTGTGAAGGACAATTCCTAAACACGTGTCTTAGCTTTTCGCACTCGAAACAGATCGTTTCCTTACTTCCACAATTCCTCATTAAGTGATTCCTTCCATACTTCTTACAATGTGGTAAAAATTTCACGGTCTGATCGAATCTGCTGTGACTAGTACTTACTCCAACCGTTTATTGTTGATATTAATTCATCGGTGGCCGTAAATACGATTTCTGCCGGAATCGCTTGACCTTACGATTTCTCCTCTTTCAGAACCAATATAGTTCAATGTTATGGGGTCCTATGTCCTAAGACTGATTCAACTCTAACAAAATCTAAGCCTAGGCCATCAATTCCTACTACTGAGTGACTTTATGCTTTTGTTGTACTGTCATGCCAACCATTCCTTGCATTACTTCCATAGACGCAGCCATCCCTTCGTTATCACACTCCATGTTCACACGCGTACATCTACCATGAGCCATTTCCTTTTCTTCAGAAACAGACAAATCAAAACACAATGGGAACAAAAAGTAACCATTTCAAATAATATTGTCTCCCTTCGGAGACCAAGCAATACATCTCTGTGTTTAGTCTTAGAGAAACACTTAGCACAAACAAAGCAAACTTACCCATAAACCCAAAAGATTCGGACTTGGACTTTACTCACACCAAAGGTACCACTTCAAAAGGTGTGGGTACAAAAATTCTGCACGAGTTCAGTCATCCAACTGGACTCTTATAAGAATAACCCCTATTCTTCTAGTCCGCCTAGTTGAAGTCATAGTTTCCTATCAACATAGAACATTACATATTGAGTTAGCCAGTCCTCTATATCATATAACTATGTAACAGTAGCTACTAACATCCAACCTAAAGCAACTTATGAAATCCTCTTTTAACATCTCAAACAAGAGACAAGGAAATGCATAACACACACACAGGAATTTCTACCTGCCCAATCACAATCAGTCCATACCCCCGCTCAACAAGATGAATTGTTCTAATACCACCTAATGTAACACCCCCTTCTGGGAGGCAATACATTTAAGATCGACTCATTTAAAATTCTTTACCCAATTCATAAAAGTTAATATTATAAAATATAAGTTTCAACAACTTCTTTTCGCGAATAACATAAATTGGTCAAATTATAGAGACACAAAACATAAGAACCATAAAATATACTTTTCATAAAATGAAGTTTGTTACATCCATAAGTACATTACATCATGTTCCAAAAAGTAAATATATACATATAACTACTAAATGAAAATTGAGTCTTGTCCAAGTCTAAACACATGAAGAATAGGGTCCTGCACCCGATCTTTGTCTAGATCCCCTTCAGGATCCCCAGTAAACAAAGCCCCCAGTCGGGGCATACCATTACCGACGGGAGTCCGAGAAGTCGACTCCACAAAGTCCTCCCTAGAGGAAGGTCTCCAACCATCCCAAAGCTCCCCAAGGGGTACATAGAATTCTAAGTGAACAACTGCATCCATAGTAAACGAAGGTGCCTCATGCCGGGTCCTACTCCAAAGCAACATGACATCTCCGTCATAGCGAATGCACCTCGTGTCCCACTGGACACTCCATGCTCCGATGCCCCTGTTGAATTGCAGCCGAGTGAAACCTCACGGATTTTGCCTCACCGCCATCATGATCTTTTGCCATCGTAAGTACAAAAATAGAAACAAACAGAATAATACAATAGAAGAGGTGAGACTCTCTAAATCATTACCAACATGGCAGCAAGAAACAGCAAATAATAATAAAATCACAGAGTACAAATATAACAATTTACAATTATAACGTTGTACAATAGATATCTCAATAATGTATACTAACAGGAAAATGCACAGTATAATAAATAATTTCACAATAAATGTTGAATGATATGTGAATGCACAACAGACCGACACCTACTCCATAGAGCTAAAAACCTACATTGGAGAGAATGATCAGGAGAACCATTGTCTGTATATTGTTAGCCTCAAATAATGTGCTTTTCAGTATAATCAATATGCGCAACATGGCTATACAAGACACTCTCAACTGCATCAGGAATAGGATAGTGCCTGGTCGAGACCGTCGGTGCGTTGCACAGTCACCACAGCCTAGTGGAGCTACCAACTGTCCAGTTGTGGGATACTTGCCCCCCCGACGCCTCCAAGTTCAACAAGTGAACCACACTACGCAATTCGCACCCGCACAAAGGTGTAATTCATCTCCTAGGCATTCCGCCTTGACAATAAGTTATTCTAACTTTCACAATGTATGATCACATGATAATGAATCTAGGCATTCCACCTTAACAACAAGTCATTCTGACTTTCACAATGTATGATCTCAATACAATGATGCATAATATTCTTTAGCAACAATAATCTCATCAAAAGAAGCCATAACAGGGTTCCAATCAACTATTGACCACCCAAGATCTAATCCATTAGCTCAACAGCATAATAACATTATGTTCGATCACAAGGCATCTCAAATACACAATTCTCAGAAAATCATCCTCTTTAAAATTTCATGAAGCATTCTCCACAATCACACTTATCAAAATGTTCAAGAATTAATGTGAGACTGCACTTTAAATTTAAAACCCTCCTAGTTAAGTTCCACTAAGTAATATCTCCTCACATTTTTCATAAAGGGCCTAAAAAGGAACTACATGGTATTAACTTCACAATCTCAATTCTCTTTTTTTTTTTCCATAAGCCATAAAGGTACTCTAATTTATTATGAATTCTCTTCCTCACTAATTTTTCCCTCTCAAGGCCAAAACCTCTCTCTATCTAAGGTACTAAATTTATTTTACCACTCACTTACTCTTATCAATCCTCAATCCACTTCTTTTCTCATCTTAACATTTAGGTTTCAATTTAACATAGCATTTTTATCTTGGATGCCTTATTTAGGCCTCTTAGCCGTGAGCCCAATAGAACACTAGGGTCTCAATTTTCTTAACTTCCACAAGGAATCTCAAGCAAATGATTCATATCAACCTTCAAGATCATAAATATCATCAAGTCACAAAATCACATAAGCCAAAATAATAACAAAATCACCAAGAAATCAAACACAAATCAAGTGAAGAACCCTCACATGGATCCTTCACTCTCAACATGCCCAAACATCCCTCACTACTATAGGAGGTAGATAAGAGAAATCTCCCTTTTACCTTAGGAGATATCCAACCACCTTTGTAGAGCTTTTTGAAACAATCTTCCTCTTCCAAGAATCCCCTAAAATCGAAAATGACCTAGCAAAAAATCATCATCTTTAGACTTGGAAAAGAATCACCAAGGACGAAAATCAAAGCGTTGGAAGGAAGAAAAGGAAAAGAATGAAAAAGGTGGAACCTTTACCTTAGAGATCTCCAAGCCCTATCTTGAAGGAAAGTTTGAAAAGTGATGAACAAGAAAAAATCTTTACATTAGAAGATCTTAGAAGGAGGTGTAGATTCAAGATTGTGGATAAATGGGATCAAAGAAAATAAAATGGTGGTTCCTTGGGTGAGTGGCCATGAGGTATGGTGGAGAGACAAGGAAGAAGATGTTGAGAGAAAAGTGAAAGGAAGCTTTTGGGTGAAGAGAGAGAAAGTAATAGAAAGTTATGATTTGAAAAAGATGAAGGAAACTTGTTCAAAAAGTTCTTCTCCTTGCATGTGGCCATGTGCCTCCTTGGAAAAGGAAGCCAAGCTTCTCTTGCAAGCTTCTCCAAAGCTTGCTTGATAAGTTTCTCACATTTTCCCATTAGGTCAACCAATGATGTGATGTGGTGATATCACTTAGATGATATCATAAAAGTGACTAGATAAAAATAATCTACTAGATTTTTACTATAAGCTATTATCAAATGAATAATAGTCTTAGGTAACAAAGTCGGTATCTATTATCCAATGGATAATAAAGTGTACCCAAATTTTATATATCAGATAAAATCTCAAAAAATAAAAATTTTAAAAAACTGTGTCCGGCTTCGGGTTTAGTAAGATCTGCCGATCTTGGTTTGACAGTCCAAAATTTTTCGGTGTTGGAAAAATATTTTATTTTTCTGGCCCCGCTTAACATGCATGCAAATTAAGAAATATAATAAATTAATTAAACAATTCAAATAATTCCATAAAAATTCAAAAAAACCATAAATATTATAAAATAAATATATATTATGAAACAAGAAATTTTTGGGGGTGTTACATTTATGGTTGATTCTTCAATCCATGCTTGCATGAGTTAAGATATATGTATGAGGTTTATGACATGATTAGTGATCATAAATGATGTTACAAAACATATAGGAACTGATTTTAAGGGTTAGAACTTGGTTAGAAATCAAGTTATACAGAAAACCAATTTCTATAATTTTGTAGTGCAACTGGTGCCTAGGCACCAGAGTTGGGCACTTAGGCACCCAAAGACCAGAACGAGTTTAACAGCAGGTAGCACAACTAGTGCCTAGGCACCCACTACCCAGAACCAATTTTTCTGATTCTACGAGAATGGTGCCTAAGGGCCAAGTGAGAGGCGTCTAAGCGCCAGATGAGCGCCTAAGCACTGAGTAACAAGCGCCTAAGCGGGGAATGCTGGCGCCTAGGCACCAGGTTCAAAAAATGTCTAGGACATTTATATGGGAAATTAGAGTTCCTTACTTGTAGTATTCTTTTATGCATGCCTTTTAGTGTAAGTTAAGACATTATTAGAGATATTTTAACAAAGAAATATCTACTTAGTACATGTATAAGGGAATAGAACCTTGTACATCCAAGAGTAGTGGATTGACATAGGTAATGTTTAAGATACTACTAGAGGTTTTTCATAAAAGGAATGACCATTTAGTAGGTATATGAAATGTTTGAACCCTAGTGCAACTAAGATTAATGGATTGCCCAAGGTAAGAATCTAGCATCTTTAGCAACTTAGTGTTGCAGAGATATCACTTAAGATATGATGAGTGATGATATGGTGTATTAGATGCATGGTACTAGGATGGACTGGTAGTATTTTTCCTATGTGTGTAGCCTTTAATGATGTGCACAATCATTTGGCCAATGGAGATAAATGGGAAAGTCCAAAAGGTTCTTTGAATGAGGATTTAGCCCTAGTTTTCGACAGTGCTAGGGTTGTGAATAGTGTGAGGATGCAACATTCTCCCCCTACTATAGAATAATACAAGAAGTCAGAGTTCCTAGTAAAACATCTTGGTTCTTAAATGAGCTAAGTATGTATGCTTGAATGTATAAGTGAAAGTTAACTTGGTTTCTTTAGTTACTAAAGTTAAATCTTGTAGAGTTTTTAAACATATCTTATTTAGCACGTGTTAAGATTATGTCTATAATGTTATGTATGTTTAGGTTGTTTATTCTTTATGAATGTTACAACTGTTGGTTTTGAAATGTTTTTACTAAGGATTATGAATTCTTACCCCATTGTGTTTCCATGTAAATCCAGGTCAAGATCCCTCAAAAGGAAAGAAGAAGAAGAAGCAAATAGGCTAGAGTAGTTTATTTACTTTAGAAACAAAGCTTATGTATTTATTTATATTTGCTTTGTAATGTAAAAAGAGTTATGTATTACAATATGCCTTTTTGAGGCTAGTGTTGTATATATATGTATGTATGTTTTCCGCAAGGCTCTCCATAATGATTTATGTAAATGTTATGAGTTAGAATGATGTTTAAGTTGGAAGTAGCATAGCTAATACTACTTATTGAGGTATATATCAGATATACTAGGGTAATAGTATTATGATGTTATACATACTTTACTCCTAAATAATTTATACATCAAAATATAGTTCTAAAACTTATAAAAATCGTGCTTATACTTCACAACTCATCAAAAACCCATTTGTGAAATCCCAAGTGCATGATATTCATGAATATTCATAAGTCCAGATTTCGCTACGATGTTTATATTAATTCTTCGATATCAAAATTCTCATTTTCTATTCAAGTTTACTAACACAATTCTTGAAAACAAAAAGAAGCATAAGGAAACATCAACCACACATATATTCATATTGTTTCAAGCTAAAGCAAGCTTAAAACCATAAGCATCCTCATATACATATCCTCTAAGAACTTCAATAAATTCTTTCATAACAAATTCTCAACACCACTTTTTATAATCAAAAGAGGAAAAAAATGAAGGAAAGGATCAAGACAACAACCCCTACCTCAATCCTAACTTGTTGATGTTAGCTTCCTTTTCTTTTCTTTCTTTCCTTTTTCCTCTTATTTTTCCTTTTTCCTTTGCTGCTGGTGGCCTTCTTCTTCTATTTTTCTTCCTTTTCTTTCTCTTCTTTCTCCCTTTTTCTACTATGGTAACATGAGAAAGTGTGATAAGATATGAAAGAAAAAGAGGATAATTCAAAGAAAGATAAGAACAAAAGAAGAGAGGTGGTGGAGTGGGAGAGATAAGGATAGAAATTCACCAAAAACTTCTATATCTCTTAAGTATACTTTAATCTTTTATTAATGAGTTTTCTACTTTCTATAAGTGTTAGGAAAAATTCTAGGACTGCTTCCAATTACCAAACTCTTGATTGAATGATTATCCTTATATACTGTTAACAACCACTAAACTATAATACACCTCCAGTGTAGGAAAAAAAATACCAAATCAGTTTAGTTGATTCTTAAATTTTTACCACATCTCATTCTAATCATTTATAACGTAGAAATAAAATCTCCACATTTATTTCTATCATCTTAGAAAATTATGCTAAGTTCTGAGCTAATATGAGCTATTTTTCAAATTCGGTGTTATAGCAAAATACCTAAATGAGCTTAGAATAATCCTAAAATTTAACAAATAACTAATGCTAAAATTAATGAACTTCTATATCAATTCTTATGGCTAATAGATTTCGGAGAATGTTACAAGAAGCTTCTATTGTTAAACATTGAAACTATGAGAGAGTTCATTCTAACTAAACCATCAAACTCTCTCACAAACTCTCTCACCTTATACTGTTCAATCTTCATCTCATACAATGTTGAACTCTCTCACTTAACTATTGTATTTTAAATTAACCTTCTCACCTCCAAGTCTGATCAAGTTGAGAAAGTTATGAGAAGGCTAAAAATTATAGGAAAAAGCAACACAATTCAAGCCCCCTTCTTATGTTTTAGCCAACTTCAATTAGTATCAGAGCTTAGCCTCTTGGTTGAGCACACCAAACAGTGTGAGAGGAAAAAGATCCTGAAGGAAGTATGACAATGCAACAAGGAGGTGAACCTTACTTGCCAAAGGATTCTTCTATAAACAAACCACCTATTTTTGATGGAAGGCACTACTAATATTAGAAGGAAAAGATGGAACTCTTGATTGAATCCCAACATGCTGATCTATGGAATATTATAGAAATTGGTCCTTACATTCCTATGTCAAATTGTGAAGGTGAAATCTGAGTTGAGAAGCCTAAAGCTGAGTGGATAGAAGTTGAGAAGAACAAATATCTTCTAGACTCTAAGGCAAAATACTTCCTCACATGTGTATTGAGTAAAAGGAGAATATAACAACATTGTTAATTATGCTATAGCTAAAAAGATATGGGATACTCTTGTCATAGCTCATGAAGGAACAAACCAAGTAAAGGAAGCAAAAACAAGTATGCTGGTGCATCAATATGAAATTTTCAAAATGAAGGAACTTGAGAGCATAGATGAGATGTTTGCTAGATTCACAGTAATTATGAATGATCTCAAGTTACTTGGAAAGACCTATTCAAACCAAGAACATATAAGAAAGATGTTGAGAAGCTTGCCTAAGGTGTGGAGGCCTAAGGTGACTACTATACAAGAAGCCAAAACTTATCAATTTTGAGGTTGGATGAGCTGCTAGTTCCTTGAAAGTGCATGAGCAAGATCTTGCTTAAATGGAGGAAGATGCACCAAGAAAAGGTAAGATCATTGCTCTTAAGTCCACCCATAAGGTAGTCAAGCAACTCTCTCACCAACCTTCTCAGAGCTCTCTCAGATCTAGAACTGAATCTAAAGAAGAAAGTGCAGATGATGAAGATGATGAATCTGATGAAGATGAGCTTTCATTCATATCTAAAAAGATTCAAAAGATGTAGAGGAAGAAAAGAAGAAGAGGAAGAGGCTTCTAATCCAAAAGAGAACCTCAAAATGAAAAATCTGGAAGGAGCAACAAGAACCAGATAGTTTGCTATGAGTGCAAGAAGTCTGGTCACTTCAAATCTGAATGTCCACTACCGAGGAAAGGATCAAAGAATTTCATAAAGAAGAAGGGAATGATGGCTACCTGGGATAATCTCAATGACTCATCAAGTGAGGAAGATCAAGAAGAAGTTACAAATTTGTGCTTGGTTGATAGAGATCATGAAAGTGGTGATGAGGTATCAGATACTAAACTCTCTCACCCTTCTTATGATGAACTTAAATAAACTTTTGACAACTTACTCTATGATTCTAACTTCTTAGATTAAAGCTGCATTGTTTTCAAAGCCAAAATGGCTGAGTTACAAAAAGAAAATGACTTATTAAAGAGAGATGATGCATCTTTAAGTAAGAGGACTGGATCCTTAGTGAAGATGAATATTGAATTGGCTGCTCGGTTTAAGAAGGTTGAATCTTCTCACCAACCTTCTCAACAACTTTCATTGATGTAGGACCAATGGAGAAAGGAACAAAGAACCCTCGGGGTTCCAAAGGCACTCGATGCCAAGAGAATCGGTCTCAAAGTAGGAATATAATTCACTAAATTAATAATTAATAATCAATCATCATCTAAAATTTGATAGGAAGTGTATATATAACCTTCTTACAAAAGAAACTAAATATAAATCAAATATAACTAAATAAAGATAAGATTTAAGATTTGATAGAATCCCATTAAAACTAAAATCTTAATTATAAATAAAATTCTAAAATAGATAAAATCCCTAATTAACAAAATAAAATCTAAAATAAAATCCTTATAATAAAAATCATAATTTTTCTAATGTAATCTACATCATTCTCCCCCTCTAAAAGAACTCTTCTCTGGAGATGTAGAAATATGGTAGCATGTGTAGCGCTTGAGGACCATAGGCAGAGACTTCTGGTGGCACGTGGCAGTGAAATTTTGGTGGCTGACATATTTGAGGCTTCTGGTCCTTATGGTGGTTGTCGTGGTTCAAAATGAGGTGTGGATGATATCATTCTGAAGAAATCCGTGCAATTATATTTAGCTGTGAGTTATGCGAAGATCTAATGAGCGGTAGGCAACATAATAACTTTGGCTGTGAAAAATCTTTGCTTTTGAACAACTCAAAGCGTGGGGATCAACAAGGCTCGGATGCCAAATTAATGTAGGACCAATGGAGAAAGGAACAAAGAACCTTTGAGGTTCCAAAGGCACTCTGTGCTAGGCACTCATTGTTAAGAGACTTGGTCTCAAAGTAGGAATATAATCCACTTAATTAATAATCAATAATTAACCATCTTCTAAAATATGATAGGAGGGGTATTTATAACCCTCTTACAAAAGAAACTAAATATAAATCAAATCTAACTAATTAAAGATAAGATTTAAGATTTAATGGAATCCCATTAAAACTAAAATCTTAATTATAAATAAAATCCTAAAATAGATCAAATCCCTAATTAACAAAATAAAATCCTAATAATAAAAATCATAATTATTGTAATGTAATCTACATCACTCTCATTTGTCAAAAGAGAATATATTGTTGAAAAGGAAGGTAGAAATGCTGACCAATAACCTAGCCAAGTTTGTCAATGGTACCAAGAATCTTGAGAAGCTTCTTGGAAGCCAATAATGTACCTTTGACAAAGCTATATTAGGATACAAGAGAAGGGTAAAACAAAAGTTGTATAAGATTTTTTTTTGTGCCCGCTAAGAAGATTGAGGTGGTGTGTTTTTGTTGGCGCAAAACTGGCCATAAAGCCTCAAAATGCTATGACAAAAAAAACCACAAAAGGTCCAACCATCTAACATGAAAGGACCCAAGAAAGTTTGGGTACCTAAAGGTTTGATACATTTTCATGCAGGTTTACAGTATCACAAAAAGGAAGAAGAACATATGGTACCTAGACAGTGGATGTTCAAGGCATATGATAGAGGACAAAAGTAAATTTTCGATCCTTAAGGACAAAGATGGAGGTGATGTCACTTTTTTAGATAATAGCAAAACAAAAATAAAAAGGCATAGGTAAAGTTAGCAAGAAAAACTCTACAACTGTTGATAATGTGTATTATGTGAAAAGGTTGGAACAAAACCTTCTTAGCATAAATCATTTTTGGGACAATGGCTATGAAGTAGTGTTTGAAACAAAAAAAAAAGTCATTGTTAGAAAAGCCAATAATGGCAAAGTCCTCTTTTTTGAAAACCGAGACAAGAATGTCTATAGCATTAAGTTAGAGGACCTTAGCGATCAAAATATTGAATGTCTTGTGTCTATGAGTCCTAATAAATGGTTATGACACAAGAGAGTTGGCCATATAAACATGAACACCATTTCCAAATTGCTAAAACATGACCTTGTGAGAGCTTGCGTAAAATTAAATTTGAAAAGGATATGGTATGTGAAGCATGCCAAAGAGGCAAGCAAACAAAATCATGTTTTTAGCCTAAGAATGTTGTCACAACTCATAGACCTCTAGAACTTCTTCATATTGATATCTTTGGACCTAATAAGACTGCTAGCTTAGGTGAAAAGAAGTATAAACTCATCCTAAAAAGCAAGCATGATTCTTCTAAGGCCTTTAAAACCTTTTGCAAACAAGTTCAAAATGGAAAACATTTTTTGCATAACTACCATAAGAAGTGATCAAGGAGGAGGGTTTATGAATGTTCTCTTTAAAATCTTTTGTAAAGAAAATGGCATAGTCCACAATTTTTCTTGTCCATGAACTCTACCTCAATGGTCTTATCCCATCAACTGGGTTTCACAGTGTGGGACTTAGGTATTAATAAACAATTATTTATCTTTGTCTTTTTTTCACTTTTTTTATCATAGGAATTGGTTTTTATACATAGCACACACATCGTGAACTATTTATATGTTTAAGAATTGGACCAATCACTGTGCAATAATTGAAATAGAGTAAGTTTTATACCATATAAGTATAATGTGTAAATATCAAAGCCCTTTCCAATTTGACCACCGTTTTAATTTGTATAACAAAAATAAGAAAAATGATAACTTTAAACAACTAAAAGTCTAAAGGTTATGTTGTTGTGAACAACAAGGAAAAGGTTAGAAAATGTTATGTTGTTGTTTTTAAATGACTTTGTTAAGGGTGAAAAGTAAGATTAAAACCAATTAATATGATTGTTGATCTCTCTTCTCTTCCTTTATCTTCATCCCACATTCTCTTATCCTGCTTTAGGTGTTTTTAAGGAAAATGCTTAATCACACTAAACCATTTCGTGTAAAAAAATATGAATGAGTTGTTATCACTTTTTTTTGTTCTTAATAGTTATATCTAAAATTGTAGCCACCCATGTATGATTATTGGAAACCTAATTGGTCATAAGCAGGTCGTGAGAGAATTCATAAAAAATATTTCATGGGAAGCCGCATTGCTCATTGTTCTTCCTAGCAAGCACACAAAGCACACAATTATGGGATAGAAGAATAACTATGTTTTTTTTTCAATAATGTTATAATATTTTTTTTACAAAGAAATAAATTATTTCATTACTTAAAATGAAATGGAAAACAAAGTTCTAGAAAAGATAATTAAGAGGGAGGCTTCCAAATCACTGCCAACAAGCGTGAAAGGATGGCTAAACCCAAATGAAAGCATCAATAATTATACTAATGGAGCTTTATAGCAAGCTCGTTTTCCATCTACATCGATGTCCATACTTAAAGATCATTTATTTGAGCACAAACACCTTAGTGATGTGATGATTATGGATCTAAATTTGTTTTGGTTTGGTGGTCATTTTCTTCAATTTCCTTTTTGGGCAACCATTCTTTACTTTGGCTCCATTTCATACCAAACAGACCATTTTGTTAGGGAGTTGCTAGCCCCAATTGGAGGTTCCTACATAATTAGATTGGTGGCCACCTTTGAGGTTGCTATGTGTTTAGTGTATTTTTTGTCAAAGACAAATTTCGATTCCAATTCTTAATCTGGGAAGGGAATCTCTTCCTCAATGGATTCTATAGTACTTACTAGTTCATTTTTAATAAGAATTGATAATGCTTAATTTTTATCTATTTTTTCTTATAAAAGTGTGCATTATTATATCTCATTATATTTAATTTTAGTGACTATAATACTATTGATTTATTTATTTAAAGAAGTCATTAATTTAATTATTATGATAATTGTAGGGAATTTGTTAAAAAATCTTGGATAACAAAATAATGACAATTTAGCAGTAAGTTTAATTGATGGAAAAAATCAAGACTTGGGTCCATAACAAAAAAATAATAAAGAAAAAGAAAGACCTAGGCTATTTGTATTATGTTGAGGCGGTGAAGAATTTTTATAAATAAAATAGGCACATTTCTCGAAAAGGATGAACACATAGCACTGCAGGGGAGAGAAAAAAATAAAAAAAGAGAAATAGATTGAAGCGCAACACGAGAATGGCAAAGTCTTTGCCTGCAGAAAAAAGAAGAAAAAAGGATGTGAGTGCAGTGCAGCGTAGGCTCAAGGAGCGAGGAAAGGAAGGAATAGCGCAAGAACATTGCAATAGAGAAGAAAAAAGGAAGTTCTGTGTAATGGAGAATATTACTAAGATGATTTTATTGTATTATAATTTTATCATGTCTTGCTAAATTCTTTATACTAAAGGGATGATGAAACCTTAATTATTTTAGCATTGCTATGATGAATTGTTAGTACCCAATTAAAGGTTTTAATTTTTATTGATTCTATTTTTTTATCAAATTATATGAATGAGTTTTTAGATGAGTTCAGTCATATTTTTCTCATGCTTTGAATTAATCTGTGTTATTTGAGTGTTAGTTGTAACACCCTAATACCGGATACCTTAGTAAAGAGTATTAGTTATGCTACTTCTAATTTAAACATCAAATTAACCCATAATATTTAAACAAATAATTATGGAGAGCCAAAGCAAAAAGGGTTATACGTATATACATCATAGCCTCAAAAGGACAAAGTGTTATACATACAACTTTAAACAAACTTAAAAAGAATAAAAATAAATATTCAAGCTTTGTCTACCAAAGCATAAAAACTACACTAGTCTTCATACTTCTTCTTTTTTACTTTGGAAGAGCTTCTACCTGGATTTATATGGCAGCACACGGGGTGTGAATTCACAATTCTTAGTAATAGTATTCCAATACTAGTAGTTGTAACATTCATAAAGAATAAATAACTCATTACTAAAAACAAACCATGTTCCACAGATAAGACAATTGCCCATACAATTGTTAAGAAATGTAATGTTTATGTCATGTATGATTATGCTCATGAAATATATTTGACAGTATATATGCCATGTCATGAAACTTGATTATTCCTAAGAATCCAGTTCCTTGTATTTCACAGGGTAAGTAGGAATGTGTTACCTGCTTAACCTACCTAGTAGAGAAGGAATGTGTTACGTGTTACCTCCTTCACCTACCTTGTAATGAGTGGACTAGTCCACTACACAACACTAGTAACCTTGACCATAATAGCCCTCGCTACGAGAATCTAGGACTAGTCCTTATTCTCTAGTCAAATGGTTGTGCACACCACAAAAGGTTACAAATACATGGGAATAGCAAGTGTATGTGAAGAATGTGGTGCTGTGTTAACTCAAACATAACCACCACAAAAACTCTATATTAAGTCTATCCTTGCATTACTAGCTCTACCTCAACTCTACGAGAGCACTTCATGCACTATGGCACTCAACTATTGCCAAACAAACTTAGTATACTTGTATCTAGTACCCTACCTCATCATCACTTCTCAAGTAATATCTAATGTAACACTATGTTGCTCAAGGAACTAGACACCTACCTAAGGCAATCAATATCTAATGGATGTACAAAGTCTCCTTACTTTCCCTCGTATGCAAGGTGGTCTTTCTCTCTAAGAAATACCCCTATTAATATCTCAACACTATTTAAAAGGCATATATAAGGGATCCTAGTAAGTAGGGAAGTCCTTTTTCCAAAAATAAATATTTTAAGGGATGTTGCCCTGGGTGCCCCCTTCCCACCGCCTAGGCGTTGAGTGTTCTGTCTCATGATCTTTTGCTTCTAGACGATGGGCGCCTAGGCGCCAGCGTCCTAGAATGCTTGCCCTATTCTACTGGTCCAAGGCACCCAAACTTTGGTGACTAGGCGCCTGTGCACCAAAAAGGATTTTGCAGAAGCTGTTTCTGCATATCTTGGTTTCCAACCAAGTTCTCACCCTCAAAAATCAATTCCTACATGATTTCTAACATCATTCAAGGCCTCTAATCATATTGTAACTCACATAAAACCTCTTAACTCTCTCTAGCATAGATTTAAGAATCAATCATACACCTAAAACACCCATTTCTTAACTCACAACTCAAGTAAAAATAATGGATTCTAAGGGATCAAAACTAATAACCATGCATCAAACCAGTTAAAATGAAACTTACTTCATCCATAGAAGCAAGAATCAAGCGACTTGGATCACTAAACTCACTCAAAGCCATTTCCTTCATCAAGTCAAACCAAGAAACAAAAATGAAGATGAGAAAGAATAAGATAAAGACAAGCACCCATACCTCTTGGGGAGTGAATGATCTTCCTAAACTTTGGTCTTTCCTTTATATCTCTTAGGAATACTTTGATCTTACAAAATCAAGTGTCCTAATTTCCTTAGCTATTAGAAAAAAATCCTAAGATTCATCTAAATCCTAATTTCATCATTTCCATAAACTTCCACATATCTACTAAGTCAATCTGGTATTAAAGCACTCATTCAGTGTGCTTAAAAATATCAAACTAACCCAGTTTACTCTCAAACTTTAACTATGTCCTCATCCACATATTTGTGACCTAAAAATAAATTCTCTTTATTTATTTCTTTCCACTAAGCTACTTATGCCACTATCTGAGTCATTTTAAGCTACTTTTCCACATTCTGTGTTGCAGCAAAGTATTTAAACTAACTCAATTTGTCACAAAATTACACAGCCATGTCAAGCAAGTATTAGGCTACCTCTGTAACCATATACAAGCCTAACATGTTATTAAGGGTGTTACATTAGTGGTAATTGTTGGATATCAATTGTGATTTCGTGTTAGGGATACATTTGATGATTTGATAATTACTATTAATTATGGAAATAAAATCATATATCTAATTACTTGTTTTTGGTGCTTCTTTGATAGATTTTTCGTGAGCACATGCTTTTTGCTTCATGAGATAAATTATTTCGGTATAATAATTTAACATAATTAATGTTAAAATTAATATTGGTGGATTTTGACCCTTAGTCCTTTTACATTTGGTAGAAACCTCATCCACATACTTGCTTTCTTTCAATTTTCATTTTATTTTAGTTATTTATTTTATTTTATTTTTGCATTTTTGGCTCGTCAATTTGTGCAACTAGATTAGGAAAAAATTCTCAATACTTAAATTTAATTCTAAGTTTCTATGGGAACGACCTCATACTTTCTTAACTGTACTTCGGTACGGCTCATGCACTTGTGAGTATTTAAAAGCTTTTAAAAAAAAGATTACAACAAGAATGTCAGAAAGAATTTCAAGTAGAACACAAAAATATGAAAATCAAAAATAAAGTCTAACAGTATTGTAGCATTAAAGAACTGAGTAAAAGTAAAGAAAGTAGAAAAAAGCAGTAAAGATGCAACAACAAAAAACTTGCTTGAAAGTTTAAATTGCAATAAGATAAAGAAAACAATTATGGAAAGCACTAAAATTGCATGAAACATAAAGTACAAAGAAATAAAGGAAAGTAAAGTAAATCTTGATAGAAAATATAAATTGTAGAATGATAAATGAAAGTAATTAAAGGAAAGAAATATAAATGTAGAAATTAAACATGCAAGAAAGTGAAATTAATAGAAAGATAAACTTGCAGAAGAATAAAGAAATCAATTTAAAAAAGTAAAGGAAATCAAATTATCTCGAGAAGATCACTCGATCAGGAGTAGAAAAGGATTTGCAGGAATGTAAATGATTGGAAATAGAAATAAACTTGAATTAAATTTTCATTGGAATTGTAAAGTTTATACAAAAGGAAGCAGAATGGAAACATACTTGACTAATTTCTATTTGCTCGTGTGCATTAGAGTGACTAGGAGCGTGTTTAGAAATGTGTGCAAGTAAGTGAATTCCAACCCCTTAAATGTTTCCATCTTCTTAGTATTTATAGAAATCCTAAGTAACTACCATCTTTATAAGATCTTGACAGGTGTCTAAAACCAAAATAATTGCCTAATCATTGTTAGCAACCCTCGTCATGTCTAGATCTTACACTTGTAACTGTTGCTAACTTCTAATTCAAATTCAAATTCTATCTGATTTGAATTTAAATTTTGAATCTTCAAGTGGCTACTGTCTTCTTAGTTGAAATCTTCACTTTTTCCTTTAGAAACATCTCCAAGTGTAGTTATTGGCGTTCTAGAACTCAAATTTCAAGATCAAGTTGAAATTACCATTTTAGTAACATTTCACAATTTCAACTCAAATATAATCAGAGTATTTCTAACTTACGATAACTTAGTGAATATCATTCACACTAAGATTTCGAATATACTTTGAAATTGTGTGAATTGGAAAGCATTATTTTTATACCACTATATGTCCCTCAATATTTATTCTCAAAGTATGAGAGATAAATACTATTGTTTTGAGCATTACTTTTTGATTAAATCTTGACTTAGAGCTTTAGTTGCTCTTTATCAATTCAAATTGATATGAGCAGATAAGGAAAGGTCAGAGGGAGAATATCTAAATTTTAATTTAAAATTTAAATTACCCCTCAACCACAATGTGGCCTCTCCCCCATTAACCAACATTCCCACTTTTTGCAGAATTTCAATGCTAATGATTGCTTTTATAGGAAAACAGCTTTAGCCATCTTATCATAATGCCAATTTTAATGAGGGCAATGCGCATTTTTTTTAAGAAACACTTTTAAAACCCCAAGCTAGCCCTTTTGCCTCACTTTTCACCTTCGTCTACATTTAAGCTTTCTCTTTTTTCTCTCTCTGCAAACTACCTCGCCCTCCGTTGTTGCATCTTGTAGCTTTTCTTAAATCTCTTAATTTTTATTTTCCTTCTTCAAACATGAAAGCGTATTTTTCCTCCAAAAATGGTTTTTTCGTACCGTTTCACTCCATTTTTGTGCATCTTTTTCTTCTCAACTCAAGTTTCAATGGCGTCTTCTTATACCCGAGCAGCTTCAACTTAGCAATCTAACTCTACCACTGAGACTGATGAGGTGGTTAACCTTATAAACCCTACTACTGTTGCATCTCCCCTTGAGAAGAGAGGTATCTTGCACGCTCCAAACCCATTTACAAATAATTCTGATCTCTAGATATCCCAAGTAATGATTCCTTTCTCCATCGCCAATGAAAAATATGCTTTTCTAGGGCCAACTCTTCCCCTTGATGACTATAAGTCCATTTCACACTTATTCCTATGTCTTGAGGGTGAGTCTATTTGTACTTTTGGCCCCTCTCTAAAAATTGATTTCTTTGATTCCTTCTCCAAAATCTTTAGAAGTTCTCCCCTTTTTGGCCCTCAAAAAAATCACTTTGTCTACAATTGTTGAATAGGGTCAAAAGTGCTAAGAAAGACTAGTGGAAAGCCTCCAGAATCTTCAACTTTATTTAGCTTAGCAGGGAGAACATCGAGTCTAATACCCCAATGTTATCTAGCTCTTTCTTTTTCAAGAACAAGACTACCAACTTTTTTCCATATCCCCTATGGCATGCTCACTCCTATTATCTTCGATCTCATGTGATAATAGGCTTAAAGCTTAAAGCATATAGGAAGAGTCATTACTAGTATATTAGAACCAACCAAAATTATCGAACCTAATTGGTTGAAACTCACATACATAGCCTTTATAAAAAACAATCGACTCAATACCGATATAGTTTCTGACCAAGAACATGTTGCCTTTCTGGTCTTATGGCTTAGTGCTTTTGTCTTCTGTACTAAATCCTTACAAGTCCCTAAATCCTTGCATCATTTAGCCATTTTCATTCATGAAGGAACACCCTTATGCTTGGGCAAATTAATCCTTGCTCAATTCAACACTTCAATGGCTGTAGTTGTAAACTTACTTTGATCTGAGGACAAACCCCTAATAACTTAGGTGGTCCCTTTTGGCTTCTTTAGGTTTGACTTAATGCCATTTTTGAACCTCATCTTCAAAGTACCTCTCCTCCTTATGTTTCCTAGACTATCTTCTCCGTATTCATCAACATGAAATTCCAGACTAATAGCTTTAATTTCTCTCCTTTTTCCAATTAAGGCAGTGGTCCTCAATGGTTTTGACAACCTTTCTCTTGTGAAACCCTAGGGGCCCAGTTTCAAAATTTTGATTTGTGGAGTAATAAGTTCATTACTCAAATCTTCTCCCCTAGTTTCCTAAAGTCCAAAGAATTCAGTCTAATCCTTTACCTTCCCTCTTGTGTCTCAAGACAATTTAGCTTTTCACAATGTATTCCTTCTCCTATCTCGAAAAAAGAAGAGTATCAAATTTGTGAATCCAAAGCTAGAGACCTTAAACAGTAAAAACACTTTCTTAAGAAAAATGCTGACAGAAAGAAGGGTTTAACCCTTTTGTCTGCAAGTGTAATGCCCTCTTTTTCGGGAGGAGGATGTCACACCAAAAATACGAAACTCAAAAAGAAAAAAGCATATTAAGGACATACACTAAGACCCGGTTTATATACATATAGGCGGTAATTTGTTCATTTATAACTCATACAGCAACTTGGCAATTTATCTTTTATATATATATATATATATATATATATATTATATATTTGTAATATTCGAAAAACATAAACTTAGCGGAACTCAACATGAGTATTAAACTATACTTTTATACAAAAGATACATAACATAAGCGTCGAGATACACCAACAGTTTTAGCAAAAGAAAACAGAAGCTTTACATGCCCAAAAAGCTATATACAGACAACCACCAAGGCTACAAAAAGTATCATGCCCCCAAAAAATTACTGAGAATGAGCCTCAGAGGGGTCCTCCTCAGGTTCTTCCTCGAGATCCTCCTCAGAAGAGGAAATCTTTACAAGAGCAACAGATTCACAAGCAGGAGCTCATGCAGAGGATAGGAACGAATCCTCGTGTGGAGTATACTCATGGTCACCCCACACCTCATGCATCGGCATGTAGAACTCCAGTCATATAGAAACATCAAAAGAGAAGACAGGAGGATCATAATGACCCCAAGCCAAAGATACAGTCACATCTCCCACATAGATGAAACGCTCAGTGATCAAGTCGATGTGCCAATAGTCAATGCCTCAATGGAACCTCAGTTTGGCATACCCTAGAAAACCTCACCGAGATGCCATAGCCAAGCAAAAGACTAACTCGCCCCAAAACCAGGAAACTCAGGCTCTTCCTCACCTCAGTCTTTTAAGAAGCATAAATATAAACAAAATACCAGAATATAGAAAAGAGGTGAGATATCCAACATCAATACCAATTATGGCAGTAACGAATCAGACACGGTGCAGGAAGCCTTACAGCATGACAACATAACAAACAGCATCAAGATTCAAATGATAAGCAATTTAATAATATTAATAGTCATAACATCATTAAAAGAAACAATTCCATAATCATATATATTTATGCCAGATGAATGTGTTGACAGACTATGCATATGCACAAGGTACCCAAAATTCTACTCCATGGAGCTAGACACAACATCGGAGAGAATGATCAAGGAGACATGCGGTATCTCATCAGCCTCAAATCAAGTGCTTTCAATATCAACAAATTGTGCAACATGGCTTATACAAGGCATTCTTCACAAGATCGCGATATAGGACAGTGTCTCGGTCTGGATCATCGGTGCGTTTGCATCGGTCTGTCCCACGGCACAGAGGAGCTACCAACTGTCCATTGTGAGATACCCGCACCTCGATGCCCCGAAGGTCAACAAGTGACCTACACTAGTCTATTCACACCTGCACATAGGTGTGATTCATCTTCTAGGCATACAGCCTTACAAACAGAGTCCAACAGACTTTCACAATGCATGATGACTCGATGCAAATATATATACGTATTTTCAATAATAGTATGACTTGTCCATGATTACACGCCACATTAGGCCCAATCAATTATCAATAATCCTTGGTCCCACTTATGGACCCACAACAAGTCATTGTCCAAATCTCGAGGGTGAAAACATATTTTTCCTATTAAACCCCTCTAGGAAAATTCTCTAGTATTTTTCATTCAACCTTTATTACTCTTAATTAGATAATCTCTTTCCATTGTTTTAGTTCAAACTCACTTAAGGTAATTATTTTAAGCTCCTCACAACCTCACCTATACTCATATTCTTTCTTTGTCCAAAAATCACTCTAGGCTATAGGATAAAGTTTTGTTCCTTATTCTTTTCATATTATGAATTCCTAATTAATTATCTAATCACCTAATTACCTAAGTTTTAATTGATACAAAAATTTTGTCAATGGATGCCCTAGATGGCCGTGACCTCCCAAGGGCTTGGAATCTAAAATTTTCATCACATTATTAATTACTTATTACTTGATTTCTTAAGTCCCAAAGTAGCACAAAAAATTCCATCATGGACCCATCAATGGCCCCATGGTCGTGAACCTCCAAGCAAAAGGGGTAAGAATTCGTATCTTTCCATATACACATCCAAGTATTCAAAGCATTCCAATCCATCAAGTTACACAATAGCAAGTATTAAAGTCATACAACACAACCAATTACAGCATTACCAAAAATCACATAACAAATTGAGCAACCCACACATGGATTCCCCACCATCAACACAAAAACATGTTCTTCACCACCATGATAGGTTAAAGAGGATGATCTCCCTCTTAACTAAAGATACAACAAAAGAAAGCAAGCTCCTTGATGCTTCCTTGCAATTTTCGTCCACCACCACCAATGAAACCCTAGGATAGTCAAACTCACACAATCATAATCGAAGCTTGAAAAAAGGAGTCCTTGATCACAAAGGTGACCAAGGATCACAAAAATGAGAAGAGAAAAGATGAAAATCAAGAACTTTACCTCAAAGCTTCAAGTTTTAGGGCTTAGTAGAAAGTGATGAAGATGGAAGAATTAAAATATGATCACCAAAGAGAAAACCTTCAAGATGATGAGAGGATTAAAGAATCTAGATTGGGTTGAGCAAGCAAGCTTGGGTGGCCAACAATGGTGTTGAGGCCGTAAGAGTGGAGAGAAAATGGAGATGAGAGAAAAAGTGAGAGAAAGGAAAAAGTGAGAGAAAGGAAAAAGTGAGAGAATGAATAGTGAAACTCTGTTTGAAATAAAAAAAGTGATGGGTAAGTGAAAACGATGACAATTTTTGGTCTTCTTTCCCCCCCAATAGCCGTTGGGTTCACCAAGGGAGGAGATAGAAAAGTGGCTTCTTTGAGAAGCTTGATACAAAGCTTCCTTGAGAAGCTTCACACACTTTTTGAAAAAGTCAAGGGTGATGTCATGTTGATCATGTCATATTGGTGATGTTATTAAAGTGCTTTCTAGAAAAGATGACTAACACTCTACTAAAGCTATTATCCATTAGACAAAAGTTACAGTTAGCAAAAATACTATTTATCGTTCAACAGATAATAAAACATACCACAATTTTATTTATCAGATAAAATCTTGAAAAATGAAAACTTTGTAAACTATGTTCGGCCTTGGGTTTAGTAAGATCCCCTGTCGACGTTTCTACAGTCCAAAGTTTTATGGCCTTGAGGAAAATATTTTATTTACCTAGCCCCGTTCAATGTGCACGTAAATTGAAGAATATATTAAAATAATCAAACAATTCAAATAATTCCATAAAAATTCACAAAAATCACAAATATTATAAAATGAATATATATAATGAAACAAACAATTTTCGGGGTGTTACAACTCTCTCCTTCTAAAAAGAAATTTTATCGTCGAAATGTTTCATACTTTAGAATAGATGTGGATGTTGTTCCCTCATCTTGTCCTCTAACTCCCACGTCGCATCTCCGGTTATGTCATTCTAAATCACTTTCACTAATGGAATCTCATTTCCTCTGAGTTTCTTCACTCTCCTATCCTCAATCTTTACAGGAAGTGTCTTATAGGTCAAATTCTCTTTTAATTGTACTATATCTGGTGCTATGACATGGTTTGGATCAGGAATGTACTTTCGCAAGTGCAACACATGAAAAACATTGTGAAGGTTAGAAAGAAAAGGTGGTAAGGCTATTTGGTAAGCTACTAGACCTATCCGATGAAGAATTTGATAAGGTCCGATGAATTTAGGAGTAAGTTTTCTAGATTTAAGAACTTGGCCGACCCCAGTCCTGGGTGTGACTTTCAAAAACACATGCTCTCCTTCTTCAAAATCAAGAGGCTTCCTTCTTTTATCCACATAGCTTTTCTGTCGACTCTGAGCCGACCGCATCCTCTCCTGAATCATCTTAACCTTTTCCGTTATTTGCTGCACAAGATCAGGTCTGATCGTAAGGGGCTCCCCATCTTTGTACTAACACAAAGGCGTTCTGCACTTCTTGAAGACTCTGCCAAAACCTTGGTGTAAACCTCGGATCTCTATCGGAGATAATACTAGAAGGCACACCATGAAGTCTAACAATCTCACTAATATACAGTTGGGTTAACTTCTCCATTGAATACCTCATGTTAATCAGTAAGAAGTGCATAGATTTCGTAAGTCGATCCATAATTACCCGTATCGAGTTGTAACCTTTTTGGGTCTTCGTTAATCTAACCACAAAATCCATCGTGATGCTATCCTATTTCCATTCGGGAATAGCTAGAGGTTGCAACATTCCTGAAGGTCTCTAACGTTCAACCTTGGCTTTCTGACAAACCAGGAAAGACGACACGTACTTGGCAACGTCCCTCTTCATTCCATGCTACCAAAATAACTGCTTTAGATCTTTGTACATTTTAGTCATTCCTGGGTGTATACTCAACTAGCTTGTGTGAGCTTCATCAAGAATTAATTTCCTCAGCTCTAGATCGCTAGGCCAACAAATCCTGCCTTTGAACCTTAGAATACTGTCATGTCCTTCCTGAACTGTTGACACAATGTCTCACTTCATCAGCTCCTTCTCATTTTACAGAAACTCATCATCTTTCTGTTTCTCTTAGATTTTTTCCATCAAATCACTTGAGATAGTAACCATATTCAAACAAATCTTCCCCAGTGTCAACTCCACGGATGTCCACATATTCTGAAATTGTTCTATTTATTCCTTTTCCTTGATCATCATAGTAGAGATACTAAGCATCTTCCTACTTAAAGCATCTGCCACCACGTTTGCCTTTCCATGATAATACTGCAGTTGAAAATCGTAGTCTTTCAGAAATTCTAACCACCTCCTTTGCCTTATGTTCAACTCCTTTTGGTCGAATAGGTACTTCAGACTATTATGTTCGTTGTAGTTGTTGAACGTTGCTTTGTATAGAAAATGTCTCCATATTTTCAAAACAAACACCACAGCTACTAACTCCAGGTCATGCATAGGTTAATTCTTTTCATGTACTCTCAGTTATCTTGAAGCATAAGCCACCACTTTCCTATCTTGCATGAGCACGCATCCTAATCCTTGATGTGAAACATCACAATACACTTCAAAGGGTTCATTGGGATCAGGT
Source organism: Ormosia semicastrata (assembly GCA_029884595.1). Taxonomy (NCBI): domain Eukaryota; kingdom Viridiplantae; phylum Streptophyta; class Magnoliopsida; order Fabales; family Fabaceae; genus Ormosia; species Ormosia semicastrata. The sequence continues at coordinate 40,564,136 of JAQQTO010000061.1, forward strand.
AGAACCAAAACTGGTGAAGTAATCAGTCGTCTATTCAATTCTTGAAAACTCTCTTCACAATCATCGGTCCATACAAAAGCTTGGTTCTTTCTCGTAAGTTGAGTGAGAGGTCTTGCTATCTTAGAAAATCTTTCAATGAATATTTGATAATAACTAGCTAATCGCACGAAGCTACGAATCTCTGTCACAGTCTTTGGCCTTTCCCACTACAGAACTGCTTCAACTTTTGATGTATCCACTGCAATTCCATCCTTCGAGATTATATGACCCAAAAACTTAACCTCTTCCAGCCAGAATTCATACTTTGACAACTTCGCATACAACTTCTTCTCCTTCAGAATCTGGAGAACTATATTGAGATGTTCAGCATGTTCCTTCTGATTTCGAGAATAGATCAGAATGTCATCGATGAAGACGATGATGAATCTGTCAAGGTAAGGATGAAAAATCCTATTCATGTAATCCATGAATATGGCAGGTGCATTCGTCACTCCAAACGGCATCACAAGATACTCATAATATCCGTAACGTGTACGTAAAGCTATTTTAGGAATATCCTCTATCTTCACTCGGATCTGATGATAGCCCGAACACAGATCAATCTTAAAGAAAACAAAAGCTCCTTCCAACTGATCCATTAAATCATCTATCCTCGGAAGTGGATACTTGTTCTTGATCGTGACCTTGTTCAGCTGACAGTAATCTATGCATAAGCGTGAAGTTCCATACTTTTTCTTAACCAACAACACTGGTGCTCCCCAGGGTAATACAGTAGGCTTGACAAACTGCTTTTCTAGGAGCTCCACCAACTACTTCTTGAGCTCAACTAATTCTGACGGTGACATCCATTAGGGTGCTATAGATATAGGGCTAGATCCAGGCACAAGATCGATAGTAAACTCTATCTCCCGCTCAGGCGGTAAACCAGGTACCTCATCTGGAAAGATTTTAGGAAACTCATTAACTACTAGAATAGTCTTCACATCCATCTCGCTCTCGACTTTTAAGGAAGACAATAGCATATATCCCTAAGCTCTTTCTTTCAAGAAAGCTTGAACTTGGTTGGCCGTCAAAAATCTAGAAACTCCAGCCATAGGGAAAACTGTGGTTTTACTAGAACAGTCTAACAGGATATGGTTAGAAGATAACCAATCCATTCCTAAAATTATATCTATTTGAGAAAGAGGTAAACAGATCAAATCAACAGAAAAGACTCGACCTTTAATAGATAAAGGACAATTCAAACAAACTTGGGTGGTAACAACAGGTTTAGCAGTAGAGGTAGAAACGCTCAAAAGGTAAAGAAGACATAGGTAAACCTAATCGACGTACACAGTCATAAGCAACAAAAGAATGCGTCGCTCCTGAATCATACAATACAGATAAAAGATTACCTCCTATGGTACCATCTCCATTTATCAGATCGTCATATTGGGAGGCTTCCGCTCCACTCATCATGTAAACTCTGCCTCCTACCTGAGGTTTTGTAACTCGTGCATTATTGACAGAAGTCTCCGCCTTGGGTTGGTCGCAATCTCTAGAGATGTGTCCAGGCTTTCCACATCTGAAGCAGATAAATTCCCTTGATCGTGCAATCCCTTGTCAGGTGGTCATTTCCACATTTCAAACATTTTGATGAAGGCACCACACTCTGACTAACTCGATGGCCACAAAAATTTCCACTAGAGCCTCCACCAGGTGATCGTTGTTGACTTCCCAGTGGTCGAGAATAGCGCTTCCTCTGAAATTGGTTATTGTTTCCTCCCCTTTGGAACCTAGATGGTCTAAAGTTATGGTTCCTTGCCTCTCGAGATGGTTCTAACTCCTCAAGTCTACAACATATATCCATAAAGGCTGAGAACTAATTTATTCTCATTGGCAATACCACTCTCTTCAATTCTACCATTAGATCTTCTTCAAACTTACGTCATTTCCACACCTCATCAGGTTGGATTTGAAGATACCGTGAGAAGTTTGACAAGCCCTCAAACTTTGCAGCATACTCGTTAACCGTCATCCCACCTTATCGTAACCTAAGGAATTCCATTTCTTTAGCATGCCTTGCACTATCCAGAAAATACTTTTCCAGAAATGCATTACAGAATACTTCCCATGTAATTTCCATTCCTTCTGCTTGTAGCAATCTCTGAGTTCATTTCCACTAATTTTCACCGTCTCCTACCAGCATAAATATGGTATAAGTTACTTTGTGGTCATCCGCACATCCCCTTCCTTAATAAATATTTTCCAGCTCTTGAATCCACAAACTTGCCTTTTCCAGATCAAACTCACCTCTGAACTGTGGAGGATTGTGTAACACCCCAACTTTTGGGATAATTACAAAATAGTCCCAAAATGTACTGTTTTGTGAATTCTGTGAGCAGTAAATTTAATTTGACTATTTCATTAGTGTACTTGACTGTTTTATGTGATTTGCTCCGACCTAGGGAAATAATAATTTTTCGTGGGATAAATCTTATTTTAATTAATTGAGTGGGGATCTTACTAAACCCAATTGATTGATATATATATTAATCTCGTAATTTTTGGATTTATCCGTGCAATAAAATAATTTTATATTTTTATAATATTATTTTATATTACAAGACTACCTCTTGTCCCAAAAATAATAAAAATCTGCTTTGATTTGACCACAGATCTTTAAAAGTCTTTGTGGGACCGCGTTAGGAAGAAACAATCAATGTGTCTTGATCAGTATAAATTCTAGCCAATGAGAGCAAGTCAACAAAAGTGGCTTGACTTTCTAAACCAATAGGAATTGGTCAACGAAGGGAGCACAGACTTTCATTTGGACCGTTGAATGAAGACTTAGTTAGGAAGCATTTAACCTAAGCCGTTGATCTAATCAATGGTGAGATTAGAATGATAGATTTATGACTAAGTGATATCAACCTTAGATCTAATCTAGGGCTAAGAATTAAAGATGAATCAAGGGTTAGTATTAAGTCAACAATTGTAGGCTTGAATTTGGTTAGTAACCTAATTAAGCTAAATTTAACTAATCTAATTACTAAATTAGCATACTAAGTGAACTAGCTTAGTTATGAATTAATTATAATCTAAATACTAATTAGATATCCTAATATTAATTACAGGTTATAATATATGTTAATATATACTAAATTAATTGGTTATATTATTAGTATGTTAATTTAGATTGGTTAGGATAATTAACCTAACTAATTACCTAATTAACTAACATGTAATTAGGTGTAATTGGAGAACAATTAAGACACTAACAAGAGGAAGAGCTGCACGATTTTGGGCTGTAAATAAGGAGGCAAGGTGGCTTGGTTCTACATGGTTCTTGAAGGATCCAATGACCTAAGCCATGTGCCTAACTAGTGTGAACACTTTAGGATATTTACATGCAAAATCAAGCACTCAAGCTCCCTACACATTCAACCTCACGGCTGCAGCCCCTCAAATCACACATTCAATATTTAATTTTCACTTATCACATTTAGCTACCCATTTCTCTCTCTAAAAACACCAAGAAACTCAAGCACATTTCTCTCTCATTTTCTCTCTCTAAGGTTCGGCCAACACCCATACACCCACACCCAAACCTTCATAATTTTATCCCATCATATTTCTTAAACCTAAATCCCATTCTATTTGCTAAGATAGGTTAGGTAAGTGATTTATAACATAAATGGATTCTAATGATTCATTGAGAAAAATAAAAGGAATAAATTCAGTTCTAGAAATTTAACTTAGCAGAATTTAGTTTAAGTAAGAAATAAAACAGACGCTAGAAAAATACTAACGTAAAGCTCATTTTATAAATTTTGAAGCGCGTTAGCAAGTTTCAAAGCGTAATTATTGGGTAAAAATAAAATGAACTATATTTAGTGAAAAATGTTGAAAATACCTTATACTGATTTTATAGGCAAAATGCTGCTGAAATTTATTAAAATTCGACACATAAAATGAAAAGATTTCATACTATATTTAGAACATAAGGAAAATACTCTACGTATTTTAAAAGTACTAGATATAGTTTTACACATAGCAAAAATGATGATTTTAAGCTATTCGGTTAAGAAAATGAATTAAAAACCTTACGCGATTGAGAAAATGATTTAAAAACATTTTACGATGTTTAAAAATGTCAAAATATCTTTACGCGATTTAAAAACATTTGTGAAAACGATGAGATTGTGAAAATGCGATAAAATTCCTACGCGATTGAACAATACTGTGAATTTTACTGTCGGGCCAAAGTGGTGGACCCGAACATGTTGTAGTGTAGTATTGTCAGGTGGGACGTACTATACTTTGTTATTTTGTGACTAAGGATATTTTGGTAATTTTTTGTAATTATGGTAAAATTTGCATAATAAGGTTATTTTTGTAATTTTAGATCATGTTTAGAGTGTTGTGCCAATTTGGTTTATAATTGGTGATTGATTGATGAGGCGAATTACACCGTGTTTGGTGTGATAAGCGTAGTGTGGTTCATTTATGAACTTGGAGGCGTTAGTGTGCGGAGAATTCCACATGCGGACAGTGGGTTGCTCCTCTGGGCCGTGGTAACGGGCAACACACTAATGATCTTGACAAGCACTATTCTTAGTCGAGATCTTGAGGGGACTATTAAGTACTATGCCTGTGGTACACGATGTTGGACTGTGTACTACTACACGATGTTTTGGACTGTGGGCTATAGACACAAAGATTGGACAGTGTAATAGTTTGGTTGGGCAGCCATAAAGTATTATTAGTTTCTAATTGGATCATTCTCTCAGATATCCGTGTTTAGCTCCATGGAGTAGGAACGCGTCGGTGTGTGTTCATGCATTACCTGCATTTTACTGCTTACCATAATCTGTGATAAATTGTATGATTTATTGCTTTAATATATTATGCATGACATAATGGTATGTGTTATTGTTATATATTGCTTGATATATTATGCATGATATATTTGTATATACTGTTGTGATAACTATTTTGTACTGTCGTTTTCTTTATTGCCATGCGGGTAGTGATGTAGATTGTCTCACCTCTCTATATGTTTTCTCGAAATTATTATATTATATTCGTAAAGAGTTAGAGGAAGAAGAAGATCAGCCTCTTGAGATACAGTATCCTGACGAGCAACAGTCGGGCGAAGTATACGAGGAGGAGGAGCCGGTAGATCACACTGATCGTTAAGACTGATCTTGAGATCATGGCATTACCAGGATTCTTCGGGTTCGTGAGACTAGAGTTTCATGGGGGTTCCGAGGCGTGGCGTATGCATGTGGACCGAGGGACAGTTGCTTATGTGGGATGTTTGATCGTGTCCCTATTTAAAGAGTATGACGGAGAGGTCATATTCACTACTATGCTTTATTTACATTTAGAGTTACCTCTGACCATTAGGCGTTACTGGCAAGGAATATTCCATGCGCCTAGTGAACTCAGTAGCGAGTCGACAGCTCGGACTCGTGTCCGTTATGCTGTGAGATCTCATAGATGTGACCTTTTCGATGGTTATTCTGGAGGTTCTGGACGATGATCCATCGGAGGGCTTGATATCTATCGAGATGCACTTGGGCAGTACTATGTTATAGCTTTATGTCAACTCTTTACTGCTTTATTAAATATATGTAGTTGTAAATTATGTGTGTACAAAAAGAGATTCATATGTATATTATGGTGAGTTTATGTTTGTTATATTTTGTGTTTCGTGTTATTTTATTTAATGTTATAATTATAAAAGGAAAAAAAAATATTACCACAAATATTACGTAAGTATCAAATGTTTTACAACTTGGGTAAGAGTTTTATTTTTATTTTATTTCATTGCATTCATAAATGTGACATCCCCATAAGGGTGTTACATTAGTTGGTATCAGAACCCAAGTTAGAGTCTTTTGTGGTTGTGGTTAGGTCTGTTTTTGCTTGTGTTGTGTGAATCTCTGTGATTTGTTTCCGAAAGGTTACATCTGACATTATTTTATCTTGTTGAAGAGAAGAGATGTCTGGAGGAAGAGGAAGGCGTGCAAATATGACACATAATGTAGATCCAATGATTGCTGTTGCTGAGGCTATTCAGCAAATGGCAACAGTGATTGCCCAGCAGAATCAAAGAGTAGCTCAATAGCATGATACGACTGCTAATGCTTTGAATTTGTCGGAGTTTAGGCGCAACAATCCACCACAGTTTAGAGGAAAGTTTGACCCTGAGAAGGCAAGTCTTTGGATTCAAGACTTGGAGCGAGTATTCGAAGGAATGGGGTGTGCGGAAAATAAGAAGGTAACATATGCAGTGTACATGTTGAGAGGAGATGCTGAGAATTGGTGGAGGAATACCTGCCAATTGTTGCAAGCGGAAGGAACTGAGATCACCTGGGAGGTGTTTTGTGAAGTATTTCTGGAGAAGTACTTTCCCGGTACTGCTCGACATGCCAAGGAAATGGAATTTCTTGGTCTGCGTCAAGGGAATATGACTGTAGGAGAATATGCTACAAAATTTGAGAGTTTGTCACAATTCTCAAGGTATTTCCAAAACCGACAGACGAGGTATGGAAGTGCGAAGTTTGAAGATGGGTTAAGAATGGAGTTGAGACATGCAGTGCTACCGATGAGAATGGGGGAGTTTCCTGTGTTGATAGACACTTGTCGAAGACTCGAGGCATTGGAGCCGTCTCGAGATCAAAGGAATCGTAATTTTGGGCCGACTAGGTTCCAAAGAGGAGGTAGTAGCAGTGGTGGTAGGTTTCAGAGAAAGCCTTATGCGAGACTGCCAGGAAGTCAGCTGCAACGTCCATCTGTTAGGGGAAGTTTCAGTGGAAATCGAGCTGGTCAGAATGTGGCGTTTACGCCGACCTGTTTTAAATGTGGCAAGAGTGGCCATATATCCACAGATTTCCCGATCAAAGGAACGATCTGCTTCAAATGCAAAAAGCCTGGACATGTTTCTAGGGATTGTACTCAGTCGGAGAGGAAACCTGCTGTGAGGAATGCCCGTGCAACTCAGTCGAGGTCTGGAGGGAGAGTGTATACAATGACCAGAACTGAAGCTTCTCAATCTGAGGATCTTATTCAAGGGGAAGGTGTCATTGAAGGTAATCACCTGACTTTGCTATATGATTCGGGTGCAACACACTCATTTATTGCATATGACTGTGTGGAACGTTTGAAACTGCCTGTGTCTTCTTTGAGTTTTCAACTGATTGTTTCTACACCGACTGCTAAGCCTGTTATTACATCCAAGATATGTATGAACTGTCCTATTGTTATAAAGGATCGTAAGTTTTTGGTCAACTTGATTTGTTTACCTCTTGTTGAGATAGACATAATATTAGGAATGGATTGGTTATCTTCTAACCATATCCTTATAGACTGTGCGAGTAAGGCCATAGTTTTTCCTAAGGAAGAAAGTTCTGGATTCTTGACTGCTGTTAAGGTCAAGTCATTGTTAAGGGATGGAGCTTAAGGGTTTATGTTGCTGTCTTCTTTGGAAGTCAAGTGTGAGAAGAATGTGAGCACTATTCTTGTCGTCAATGAGTTTCCAGAGATTTTTCCTGACGATGTACCTGGTTTGCCACCGAAAAGGGAGATCGAATTCTCTATCGACTTAGTACCAGGAGTAGGTCCTATTTCGATTGCACCATACCGAATGTCACCTGTAGAATTGGCGGAGCTGAAGAAGCAATTGGAGGAACTGTTGGAGAAGCAGTTTATGCGACCTAGTGTTTCACCATGGGGAGCACCAGTGCTACTAGTCAAGAAGAAGGATGGAACTTCGCATCTTTGTGTGGATTATCGACAGCTGAACAAGGTCACTATAAAGAACAAATATCCACTACCGAGGATTGATGACTTGATGGATCAATTGAAAGGAGCCACTGTATTCTCTAAGATAGATCTGCGATCAGGTTATCATCAGATTCGTGTCAAGGTCGACGATGTGCCCAAAACAGCTTTCCGAACTCGTTATGGACATTATGAGTATCAAGTGATGCCGTTTGGAGTGACGAATGCTCCTGCAATATTCATGGACTATATGAATCGGATTTTTCGTCCATACTTAGACAGATTTGTCGTTGTCTTTATCGATGACATTCTGATCTATTCTCAAAGTCAAGAAGAGCATGTTGAACATCTCAGTATAGTTCTCCAGATTTTGAAGGAGAAGAAGTTGTATGCGAAGTTGACAAAGTGCGAGTTTTGGTTGGACGAAGTTCAATTTCTAGGTCACGTAATTTCTAAGGAAGGTATTGCAGTAGACCCATCGAAGGTGGAGACTGTTTTACAGTGGGAAAGGCCTAAGATTGTGACTGAGGTTCGAAACTTTGTTGGATTAGCTGGATATTACAGAAGATTTATTGAAGGTTTTTCCAAGATAGCTGGACCACTTACACAACTCACGAGGAAGAGTCAAGCTTTTGATTGGACGGAGGAACGTGAAGCGAGTTTTCAAGAGCTGAAAAAGAGGTTAACAACTGCACCAGTGTTAATTTTGCCGGATCCTAACAAATCTTTTGAGGTGTATTGTGATGCATCTTATCAAGGGTTAGGATGTGTGTTGATGCAGGATCGGAATGTAGTAGCTTATACTTCAAGACAATTGAAGGTTCATGAGAGGAACTACCCAACGCACGATTTGGAGCTAGCTGCAGTAGTTTTTGCATTGAAAGTATGGAGGCATTTTCTGTATGGAGCTATGTTCAATGTCTTTAGTGATCACAAGAGCTTAAAATACTTGTTTGATAAAAAAGAATTGAATATGAGACAGAGGCGATGGTTGGAATTTTTGAAGGACTATGATTTTCAGCTTCAATACCATGCAGGAAAAGCGAATGTGGTGGCAGATGCCTTGAGCAGAAAGGTGGTTAGCGTTTCTGCTATGATGATTAAAGAGGAAGAACTGATGAATCAATTCAGAGATCTATGGTTATCAATAGAATTGGTACCTGGAAAGATTCGTCTAAGTAGAGTTGTGGTTTTGAATGACTTGTTGGAGATAATAAAGGAGAAACAAGATGAAGATGCGTTTTTACAGAATGAGAAGGAATTGTTGAAACAAGGACATAAAGCGACGGTGGAGGAAGGATCTGATGGAATCTTGAGGTTTGAAGGAAGAGTTTGTATACCTGATGATTCCGAACTCAAGAGAGCGATTTTGGATGAAGCTCATACAAGTAATTTGAGTATGCATCCGGGGATGACGAAGATGTATCAAGACTTGAAACGACTGTTTTGGTGGCCAAGAATGAAGAGAGATGTAGCTGAACGTGTGACGTCTTGTCTTGTCTGTCAGAAGGCAAAAGTGGAACATCAAAGGCCTGCTGGTATGTTACAACCTTTGACTATTCCAGAGTGGAAGTGGGATAGTATCTCGATGGATTTCGTTACTGGATTTCCGAGGACGAGAAAAGGTCATGATTCGATATGGGTTATAGTTGATAGGCTTACGAAATCAGCGCATTTCTTGCCAATCAATATTAAGTATTCATTGGAACGCTAAACCCAGATATATATCGACGAAATTGTTAGACTTCATGGTGTGCCTGTAAGTATAGTTTCTGATAGAGATCCGAGGTTTACGTCAAGACTCTGGCAAAGTTTGCAAGAAGCAATGGGGACTAAATTGCGATTGAGTTCTGCATATCATCCGCAGACTGATGGTCAGACAGAGAGAACGATTCAGTCGTTGGAAGATCTGTTGCGTGCTTGTGTGTTAGAACAGCAAGGGAGTTGGGATGAATTTCTGTCTTTGATAGAATTCACCTACAACAATAGTTTTCACTCGAGCATAGGAATGGCGCCCTATGAAGCACTTTATGGACGACGATGCCGAACACCTTTGTGTTGGTATCAGGATGGAGAGAGTATGACCATGGGCCTGATCTTGTACAGCAGACTACAGAAAATGTGAAGATGATACAAGAAAAGATGCGAACGACTCAGAGCCGTCAGAAAAGTTATGCTGATAAACGAAGACGACCTTTGGAATTTGAAGAAGGCGATCATGTATTCTTACGAGTTACGCCTACGACGGGTGTCGGAAGAGTTCTTAAATCTAGGAAGCTTACACCTAAGTTTATAGGGCCTTATCAGATTATTCGTCGGATTGGTCCTGTAGCTTACCAAATAGCTTTACCAACTTTTCTATCCAATCTTCATAATGTATTTCATGTGTCCCAGTTGAGAAAATACATTCCCGATCCAACCCATGTGATACAACCTGATGAAGTACAGCTGAAGGATAATTTGACGTATGAAACACTTCCTGTTAGAATCGAGGACAGGAAAGTGAAACAACTTCGAGGGAAGATGATTGAACTGGTGAAGGTAGTGTGGAACGACGTAACGGGAGATGCTACATGAGAATTAGAGGATAGAATGAGGGAGCAATACCCTCAATTGTTTGATGTATGATGAATTTCGGGGACAAAATTCTTATTAGTAGGGGGGAGTTGTAACACCCCAACTTTTGAGATAATTACAAAATAATCCCAAAATGTACTATTTTGTGAATTCTGTGAGCAGTAAATTTAATTTGACTGTTTCATTAGTGTACTTGACTGTTTTATGTGATTTGCTCCGACCTAGGGAAATAATAATTTTCTGGTCGGATAAATCTTATTTTAATTAATTGGAGCTGGGGGATCCTACTAAACCCAATTCTGATTGATATATATATTAATCTCGTAATTTTTTGGATTTAACTGTGCAATAAAATAATTTTATATTTTTATAATATTATTTTATATTACAAGATCTAATTGTCTTAAAAACAGTAAAAATCTGCTTCGATTTGACCACAGATCTTTAAAAGTGCTGTGGGACCCGCGTTTAGGAAAAACAGTCAACTGTGCTGACTGTATAAATTCTAGCCAATGAGAGCAAGTCAACAAAAGTGGCTTGACTTTCTAAACCAATAGGAATTGGTCAACGAAGGGAGCATAGACTTTCATTTGGACCGTTGGATGAAGACTTAGTTAGGAAGCCTTTAACCTAAGTCGTTGATCTAATCAATGGTGAGATTAGAATGATAGATTTATGACTAAGTGATATCAACCTTAGATCTAATCTAGGGCTAAGAATTAAAGATGAATCAAGGGTTAGTATTAAGTCAACAATTGTAGGCTTGAATTTGGTTAGTAACCTAATTAAGCTTAATTTAACTAATCTAATTACTAAATTAGCATACTAAGTGAACTAGCTTAGTTATGAATTAATTATAATCTAAATACTAATTAGATATCCTAATATTAATTAAAGGTTATAATATATGTTAATATATACTAAATTAATTGGTTATATTATTAGTATGTTAATTTAGATTGGTTAGGATAATTAACCTAACTAATTACCTAATTAACTAACATGTAATTAGGTGTAATTGGAGAACAATTAAGACACTAACAAGAGGAAGAGCTGCACGGTTTTGGGCTGTAAATAAGGAGGCAAGGTGGCTTGGTTCTACATGGTTCTTGAAGGATCCAATGACCTAAGCCATGTGCCTAACTAGTGTGAACACTTTAGGATATTTACATGCAAAATCAAGCACTCAAGCTCCCTACACATTCAACCTCACGGCTGCAGCCCCTCAAATCACACGTTCAATATTTACTTTTCACTTATCACATTTAGCTATCCATTTCTCTCTCTAAAAACACCAAGAAACTCAAGCACATTTCTCTCTCATTTTCTCTCTCTAAGGTTCGGCCAACACCTATACACCCACACCCAAACCTTCATAATTTTATCCCATCACATTTCTTAAACCTAAATCCCATTCTAAGCATCTTTCATTCACAAAGTTTCCCTAAATTCCTACTCTATCTTGTCCAAAATCCCACTTCTTGCTTACTTACTTTAGGGTAAGTTTGGTTTCTATGGTTCAATATTTGATTTTTAATTTTTCTAACCATGATTGTTCCATGGTTTTTCTATTTTGTACCTTGTATTTGTTTTTACTAATTGTTTAAGAATTTTAGGAATTGTTTTGGAGCTTGTACGAAATTTAGAGGAAAGGAGGAGAACTAACCGATTAAATAGTCTACAAGAGGTAAGAGGGAGATTTAATCTCATCAACCCTAAGTGGTGATGGGAAAATGGATTTGTGTTTGTGTGTAGAATCCATAAGGATTTGGTTTGTATGGTTTATTTGTGGTTTTTATTGTTTTTGATTGTTTAAAATGCTTTCCTATTTGTGATTATTTTTACTAGGCATGATTATAGTTTTTATTATTTTTGCTACGCATGTTTATGGCTTTCAATATATTGTATGTATATTATATGTAATTTAATAATTGTATGTGCTTATAACTGTATAATTATTAAAGTAGGATGTGAATAACATGTGCGATTTGCATGAGTGTTCCAAAGAACACATTATGAGGCTCACTACCTTACATCAAAATAGAGAACCAAAATGTTCTCAAGAATTTTCTAAATCACTGATTTAAGGAATCTAGGTAAAATAATCAAGTTAAAAGTGATTTAAGTTAAATGTGGCCAATATGCCATTTAGTGTATAATCAAATACCATTTTATTTTTGATTTGGCCAACGTGCCATTTTATTTGCTAAGATAGGTTAGGTAAGTGATTCATAACATAAATGGATTCCAATGATTCATTGAGAAAAATAAAAGGAATAAATTCAGTTCTAGAAATTTAACTTAGCAGAATTTAGTTTAAGTAAGAAATAAAACAGACGCTAGAAAAATACTAACGTAAAGCTCATTTTATAAATTTTGAAGCGCATTAGCAAGTTTCAAAGCGTAATTATTGGGTAAAAATAAAATGAACTATATTTAGTGGAAAATGTTGAAAATACCTTATACTAATTTTATAGGCAAAATGCTGCCAAAATTTATTAAAATTCGACGCATAAAATGAAAAGATTCCATACTATATTTAGAACATAAGAAAAATACTCTACGTATTTTAAAAGTACTAGATATAGTTTTACACATAGCAGAAATGATGATTTTAAGCTATTCGATTAAGAAAATGAATTAAAAACCTTACGTGATTGAGAAAATGATTTAAAAACATTTTACGATGTTTAAAAATGTCAAAATATCTTTACGCGATTTAAAAACATTTGTGAAAATGACGAGATTATGAAAACGCGATAAAATTCCTACGCGATTGAACAATACTGTGAATTTTGCTGTCGGGCCAAAGTGGTGGACCCGGACATGTTGTAGTGTAGTACTGTCAGGTGGGACGTACTATACTTTGTTATTTTGTGACTAAGGGTATTTTAGTAATTTTTTGTAATTATAGTAAAATTTGCATAATAAGGTTATTTTTGTAATTTTAGATCATGTTTAGAGTGTTGTACCAATTTGGTTTATAATTGGTGATTGATTGATGAGGCGAATTACACCGTGTTTGGTGTGATAAGCGTAGTGTGGTTCATTTATGAACTTGGATGCGTTATTGTGCAGAGAATTCCACATGCGGACAGTGGGTTGCTCCTCTGGGCCGTGGTAACGGGCAACACACTAATGATCTTGATAAGCACTATTCTTAGTCGAGATCTTGAGGGGACTATTAAGTACTATGCTTGTGGTACACGATGTTGGACTGTGTACTACTACACGATGTTTTGGACTGTGGGCTATAGACACAAAGATTGGACAGTGTAATAGTTTGGTTGGGCAGCCATAAAGTATTATTAGTTTCTAATTGGATCATTCTCTCAGATATCCGTGTTTAGCTCCATGGAGTAGGAACGAGTCGGTGTGTGTTCATGCATTACCTGTATTTTACTGCTTACCATAATCTGTGATAAATTGTATGATTTATTGCTTTAATATATTATGCATGACATAATGGTATGTGTTTTTGTTATATATTGCTTGATATATTATGCATGATATATTTGTATGTACTGTTGTGATAACTGTTTTGTACTGTCGTTTTCTTTATTGCCATGCGGGTAGTGATGTAGATTGTCTCACCTCTCTATATGTTTTCTCGAAATTATTATATTATATTCATAAAGAGTTAGAGGAAGAAGAAGATCAGCCTCTTGAGATAAAGTATCCTGACGAGCAACATTCGGGCGAAGTATACGAGGAGGAGGAGCCGGTAGATCACACTGATCGTCAAGACTGATCTTGAGATCATGGCATTACCAGGATTCTTCGGGTTCGTGAGACTAGAGTTTCATGGGGGTTCCGAGGCGTGGCGTATGCATGTGGACCGAGGGACAATTGCTTATGTGGGACGTTTGACCGTGTCCCTATGTAGAGAATATGACGGAGAGGTCATATTCACTACTATGCTTTATTTACATTTAGAGTTACCTCTGACCATTAGGCGTTACTGGCAAGGAATATTCCATGCGCCTAGTGAACTCAGTAGCGAGTCGACAGCTCGGACTCGTGTCCGTCGTGCTGTGAGATCTCATAGATGTGAACTTTTCGATGGTTATTCTGGAGGTTCTGGATGATGATCCATCGGTGGGCTTGATATCTATCGAGATACACTTGGGCAGTACTATGTTATAGCTTTGTGTCAACTCTTTACTGCTTTATTAAATATATGTAGTTGTAAATTATGTGTGTACAAAAAGAGATCCATATGTATATTATGGTGAGTTTATGTTTGTTATATTTTGTGTTTCATGTTATTTTATTTAATGTTATAATTATAAAAGGAAAAAAAAATATTACCACAAATATTACGTAAGTATCAAATGTTTTACAACTTGGGTAAGAGTTTTATTTTTATTTTATTTCATTGCATTCATAAATGTGACATCCCCACAAGGGTGTTACAGATTGTTTCAATGGAATTTAGACAAATTCTGGACATCAGCATTCGCCTCTTACTGTCGTGCTGCTCGTTGATTTTGTTGCACAATAACTTCCACCATCCGCTGCATAGCTTCAGTAGTTACAGTCATTGCCTCGTTGTCGCGTTCCACGTTAACGTGTCCACCTCTACGACGTGCCATAACTTTTTCTCCAGAGTCAACCAAACAAAACACAATAAAAGTTTATATGTAACCTTTCGAAAACCAAACACAGAGAATCACACAGCATAAATAAGATAGACCTAACCACAAAATCGAAAATAAAACTCAAACTGGGGCTCTGATACCAAACTAGTGTAACGCCCCCTTTTTCGGGAGGAGG
Organism: Ormosia semicastrata; assembly: GCA_029884595.1. NCBI lineage: Eukaryota > Viridiplantae > Streptophyta > Magnoliopsida > Fabales > Fabaceae > Ormosia > Ormosia semicastrata. The sequence continues at coordinate 40,579,259 of JAQQTO010000061.1, forward strand.
ATGCCACACAAAACATACGAAACTCAAAAAGAAAGAAAAACATATTAAGGACATACACTAAAACCCAGTTTATATACACATAGGCGGTAATCTGTTCATTTATAACTCATACAATAACTTGGCAATTTATCTTTTATATAAACATTTTTTTTTTGTAAAAGGAAAAACATAAACTTAGTGGAACTCAACATAAGTATCAAACCATACTTTTATACAAAAGATACATAATATAAGCATCAAGATACACCAACAATTTTAGCAAAAGAAAATAGAAGCTTTACATGCCTAAAAAGATATATACAGACAGCCACTAAGGCTACAAAAAGTATCATGCCCTTAACAAATTACTGAGAAGGAGCCTCAAAGGGGTCCTCCTCAGGTTCCTCCTCAGGATCCTCCTTAGAAGAGGAAATCCTTACAAGAGCAATAGATTCACGAGCAGGAGCTAGTGTAGAGGATAGGAACAAATCCTCCTGTGGAGTATACTCACGGTCATCCCTGTTGGGAATTGCAGATACATTACGTAGTGAAAAACAGGGATTCCCACTAAGGATCCATGCGAAAAAGCCATAATCCGAGTTTTTATTAAATGATTTACCTCTTGAAGCGTGATCAAAAGGAAGGGCGTGAATCACCAACACCGTAATAGAAATGATGTCTCTACGGTATCCACACGAACAGACTCACGAATGTCCAACGTTCGCAAAGAGGAGCCTCACGTCTCTCACATAGTGCTAGCTGTGAAGAGAAGAGAAGAAACCTGTCGCTCTCTCACTCACTTTTTCTATAGTTGTGGCTAGGGTTCTGAATTGTATATATTAGCAGCCCCCTTAGCAGTACTATTTATAATAGTGACTGCCTTAAGTGAGTGTGAGCAGCAGCAAGGTAAGTTGTGCAACCTTAGACCCATCTGTTATGAGTCTGGCCCATATTTGAATCCGAGTCCAACTTGGATTCATTGCTCCAATTTTAGTCTGCTCTATATGTGTGACCCTGCAGGTTCTTATTACGTTAGCAGTAATATTAAAATCCCATTTTAATATTACAAGTAGTGAGTGGTATCTAGCAACACATTGCTGCTACCCAAGTAATAAGAATATTAGTGATTTGACATAACCTTTCCGTGACCAATGTTTCCGTGTCGTTCAGTCCCTTTGTCAAGATATCTAGATTGAACACAAGGCATGGAATGCGTCACCCTTGTATAGTCCAATCTTTCGTTTCCTGATACTTGAGTAGACTTTGCAACAACAAATGAGATCAATATCTCATATTGACTCATTTGAGCATGGCCATGCATTTCGCAGTCTCACTCAATCAGGGGGCCCGAAGATATCGCTCCAGTTATGTAGAAGTGACAAATCCCATCTAGGTCACTCACATCCCTCTGCATGATTCGCGGTATATCTAATAACCAACTTTATAATCACCTTGTTACAGATGACGTTTGATGGCATTAAAACACACAACTCCTCATGTAAGAATCGTAGTGAGTTCAGGTCAAAGGACCACAGACACCATTGTCACTATGAGAATCACTTATGACACTCACGTAACGATCCATGTAGTGTTCTCATGGTGGGTTAGTCCAGTACATCATTACTCTAATATGTACCCATGTGAAGACTTGATATCTCATATCCATGACCCATGAGATGTGGTCATCAGTCTATGCACATACTAGTCTCAATGTATTATTGTTGTCCTAATTAACAATAATACTTGACTAGGGACATTTAAGAATAGTGTTGTAACTAAAAGGATCTCACGATCAAGTCATCCACTTGATGTCCTATGGCATCAAACTTACTATTCTAAGGACTTTATTATGTTTATCAAAAAAGAACACAATAAATAAAATGCCTCATATATAAAATAGCATAATAGAATGTATATAAATACAGAAAATGTATTGGCCTCTAGGGCATACACCAATAATCTCCCATTTGCACTAGAGCCAATCAGGCATATATCTAATGCCTAAAGACCTAGTGTGACCCTCATGCTTTTGCTGTGCAAGAGGCTTCGTCAGTGGATCAGCAATGTTATCATCTGTTGGTACTCTGCATATCTTCACATCTCCTCTATCGATGATCTCTCGAATGAGATAGAAGCGCCTAAGTATATGTTTGGATCGCTGGTGAGATCTAGGCTCCTTAGCTTGTGCAATGGCTCCATTATTATCACAATAGAGGTCCACTGGGTCCACAATGCTAGGAATAGTGCCAAGTTCAGTAATGAACTTCCTGATCCAAACGGCCTCCTTTGCTGCATTGGAGGCAGCAATATACTCAGCCTCTATGGTAGAATCGGCGACTGTCTCCTGCTTTGAACTCTTCTAGCTCACAGCCCCACCATTTAGGTAAAAAACATAACCCGATTGCGATCTGGAGTCGTCCTTATCGGTTTGGAAGCTAGCATCAATGTAACCTTTTACAACTAGCTCTTCCTCACCTCCATATACCAAGAATGAATCCTTAGTCCTTCTTAAGTACTTAAGGATGTTCTTGATAACAGTCCAGTGACTCTCACCGGGATCAGACTGGTACCTACTTGTCATGCTCAAAGCATACGAGATGTCTGGTCGAGTACATAACATGGCATACATGATAGATCCAATTGTAGATGTATATGGAATCTTGCTCATGCGATCCCTTTCATCCTAGGTGGAAAGGGATTGAGCCTTAGATAGGCTTACACCATGTGACATAGGCAAGAGTCCTTTCTGGGATTCAAGCATGTTAAATCGTCTTAACACTTTGTCTATGTATGTACTCTGACTTAGGCCAAGCAATCTCAGTGATCTATCTCTATAGATCCTGATACCTAATACATAGGTGGCTTCGCCCAAGTCCTTCATAGAGAAGCAGATCCCTAACTAAGTCTTTACGGACTGTTGGGTAGGGATGTCATTTCCAATAAGTAGTATGTCATCTACATACAACACCAAAAAGACAATAGTGCTCCCACTAACCTTCTTGTAGACACAAGATTCTTCTTCATTCTTAATGAAACCAAACTATTTTATTGTATCATCAAAATGAAGATTCCAGCTTTTGGAAGCTTGCTTCAATCCATAAATAGATCGTTATAACTTGTATACTTTTCTAGCATCCTCTGGAGTGGCAAAACCCTTAAGTTGTGTTATGTACACATCTTTGAGAAGATTTCCATTAAGGAAAGCAGTTTTGACATCCATTTGCCAGATTTCATAATCATGGTCTACTGCAATAGCAAGCAAGATCCGAATAGATTTAAGCATCACAACTAGGGAAAAAGTCTCATCATAGTCTACACCATGAATTTGTTTGAAACCTTTAGCCACCAATCGCGCCTTAAAAGTATGCACATTACCATTCATGTCAGTTTTCTTCTTGAAAACCCACTTGCACCTAATGGGTTTTACCCCTTCAGGTGGGTCAACCAAGGTCCATACCTGATTGGCATACATGGAATCCATTTCAGATCTCATGGCCTCAAGCCATTTCTCAGATTCTGGGCCAATAACGACTTCTTGGTAAGTCACAAGCTCATCTTGATCCATGAACAATACGTCACCTTGTTGGGTCATGAGAAATTTATATCTCTCTGGTTGATGATGTATCCTGTTAGACCTACGCAGGTCTTGTGCTACTAAGCAGGTTGCTGTTCCACAACATTTTGTGGAGGCTGCTCTATTTTCATCATTGGTTCATTGCTGCTTTGTGAAACTTGAACTTCTTCAAGTTCTACTTTTCTCCTACTGGTTCCTTTGGAGATAAACTCCCTTTCTAGAAACACAACTGTCCGTACGACAAACACTTTGCCCTCGGTAGGATTATAGAAAAAGTATCCCTTGGTTTCCTTTGGATACCCCACAAAGAAGCATTTATCTGATTTAGGTCCAAGCTTATCAAAAATTTGACATTTCACATAAGTTTCGCAGCCCCAAATCTTCGAGAAAGATATACTGGGCTGTCTCCCAGTCCATATCTCATATGGTGTCTTTTGAACCATCTTAGATGGAACACGGTTAAGTGTGAAAGCTGCTGTTAACAGAGCATGTCCCCAGAAGGAGCCTGAAAGGTTTGTATGACTCATCATGGATCGGACCATGTCCAATAAGGTTCGGTTCCTCCTTTCAGAGACACCATTCCGTTGTGGTGTTCGTGGTGGAGTGAGTTGAGATATTATCCCACACTCTTTCAGATGATCATCAAACTGTTGGCTTAAGTATTCTCCTCCTCGATCTGATCGAAGGATTTTAATACTCTTGCCAAGTTGGTTTTGTACTTCATTCTTGAACTCTTTGAACTTTTCAAAGGATTCTGATTTGTGCTTCATAAGATATACAAATCCATATCTACTGAAATCATCAGTAAATGTAATAAAGTATTGAAAACCGCCTCTAGCGAGTGTGTTTAGTGGCCCACATACATCACTATGTATAAGGCCTAAAAGATCACTAGCCCTTTCACCTTGTCCGGTGAATGGGGCCTTTGTCATCTTCCCCAATAAACAAGATTCACATGTGTCATATGATTCGAAATCAAATGAGTCCAAGAATCCATCTTTATGGAGTTTGGATATGCGTTTCTCATTTATGTGGCCTAAACGACAATGCTAGAGAAAAGTTGGGTTCAGATCGTTTGATTTAAACCTCTTTGTATTTATGTTATAGACGGGCATTTCGAGATCAAGTACATAAAGTCCATTACTCAATTGTGCAATACCATAAAAAATATTATTCATATAAATGGAACAACACTTGTCCTTTATAATAAAAGAAAAACCTTTCTTGTCCAAACAAGAAATAGAAATGATATTCCTGCTAATAGCAGGCACAAAATAGCAGTTCTCTAACTCTATTACAAGCCCAGTGGGCAAAGATAATAAATAAGTCCCTACAGCTAATGCAGCAACCTTTGCTCCATTTCCCACTCGTAGGTCGACTTCGCCTCTTCGTCAATGGTCTCATCGCTCTTTAGATCCCGCACATTTACACAAATGTGAGATCCACATCCAAGATATCTAATACCCATGATGCAGAAGTAGATAAATTGACTTCAATAACAAAAATACCTGAAGTGGAAGTCTCACTTCCCTTCTTCTTTTTGAGCTCCTCCAGGAACTTGGCACAGTTCCTCTTCCAATGTCTGGTCTGACCACAATGGAAGCATGTGCCTTCCTTAGCCACTCCACCCACTGGTTTCAAGCCAGAAGTGCTGGGCTTGGACTTATCCTTGCCCTTATTCTTTTAGACCATCATTATGGCCTTCCCTTTGCCTTTGTTAATGTTCTGCTCAGTAGTTCTCAACATGCCTAACAATTCTGGTAGTGATTTGTCAATCTCATTCATGTTGTAGTTCATGACAAATTGACTAAAACTTTTCGGCAACGATTGCAAGACTAAGTCAGTGGCCAACTCTTGGCCCAAAGGAAAACCGAGTCTTTCTAGGTTTTTAATGTACCCAATCATCTTGAGTACATGAGCACCAATAGGGCTTCCTTCTACTAACTTGCACTGAAATAGTGCTTTAGAGACCTCGAATCTCTTATGCCTAGCCTGCTCTTGATAGAGCTTCTTAAGGTGTACGATCATATCGTATGTATCCATGTTCTCATGTTGCTTTTGGAGCTCAGAGTTCATAGTGGCCAGCATTAGACATCCAATGTCCAAGGCATCATCTTGATGCTTCTTATAAGCATATCTTTCAGTTTTAGGGGCATTAGCAGCAGGTGGCTCAAGAATAGGCTGTTCCAAAACATACAACTTTTTCTCTTGCTTGAGGACAATCCTCAAATTCCTATACCAGTCTAGAAAATTCGTTCCAGACAACTTGTCCTTCTCAAGGACGGATCGCAATGATAAAGTACCTAATGTGTTTGTTGCCATGGTAATCTATTAACAGAAATATACAAAATATAAGTATCATGCCATAAACATATTTAATGAGGTCTTTTAATTAAATATGCCTCCCACTATTTTATTCAAGTCAATGACCCTCAGCATTGACTCAGAAAATCCCATCGTAAGATTTCCTAGTGGGCCAAGATCCATATTTCACCTAGTTTTGAGTCAGCTTTGGCTGATCACCCAAAATTCAGTTATTTAGGTAGGAAACACTTTCCAATTACATCACATGTAACTCTTGGATAGTTGGGTGAATAACATTTATTCTAATCCATCTAATGGACTAAAGCCCAACTTCATGCCTCTAAGCCTTCAATCCTATTGAAATAGCCTAGTTAAGTTAGACCCAATGGTTAGCAGTTGGATATTACCTTTATCCCATCGCGTCTTACTAATATAGATAAAGGCATCCTGCTTTGGCAGACCTGCACTTGATCGATACTAGTCTTGACGAGTGCCACACATTGGAAGGCATCACATAATGACTTAATATTTGCTTTGAGGGAATTATTATTATTATTATTATTATTATTAGATCTCACCATTTATTAAACTGTTTATCATACCATAAACATTATCCATGCATCTCATACATAAAAAGCATATAATAAAAGTGACATGGTTATGGCCCCTAAGAGAGTAGCATTAACTAAGCCAGGTTCACCAAGCATCTCCCATCAACGTCCTCACTTGATGCCGTCTTCTTGCCTCCACATCATAATTACATTATGTAGAAACCTCTTCTACATTCGAGGGGAGTTAGGTAAGAAGAGAATGTACAATCAGAATGTAGAGAGAAAGGCGCGACACGTAGGTCATATATATTAAAACCAAAAGGCATTAAAAGAGGACTAAGGCCATAACCATGCACCATGCATCAAAAAAACATATAAACTCATAACAATAATACATTATTATTTTCGCGAGTCATAAAATTGGATATAAAATATCGTGTTTTCAAAAAACACCCTACGCAGAGGTAGCACGGGGGTCCCGCTGAATCTCTTCCGCCTCCCTTGAACCTTTGTGTCGCGGAACCCTAAGCTCGAAGAACATGAACACTGCATGTGCCGTGGGGAACCCTTGCACCGTCGTTCAACACTTGAACCTCTGGTGCCTCCTTGACGGCTTAACATTAACACTTGATGCTGCTGCCGCATAACAAGAATAGGGTTTCTAAAACCCTTTGCGCCGCGCCTCTTGTGTAGAAACAAGGATTCCATAACCCCTGCTGCCGCAAACTAAGAACAAGGTTTCCTAAACCCTTGCGCCGCGCATTGAGAATAAGGATTCTATAATGTTGTACATATCACATACATACCAGAAAGCTTCGTAAAAACATACATCTTAAAACAAAATGGTTTTCACAAAACATATGAACATCTTCATGAAGTTTTGAAAACAATATCACGGTTTTGCATACAACATAAGAAACAGAATATGTTTTCGCAAAGGGTTTCATACAGTTTTCAGAAATAACATATTAAAGATCATATCTTTTGTCAAAAACAAGAACAGAAAACATGTTATCTCCTGTAAATGAAAACAGAAAACTGAATCATGGTTTCGCAAGACTCTCTGATACCACTGTTGAGAATTACGGATACATCACGCAGCGAAAAACAGGGATTCCCACCGAGGATCTATACGAAAAAGCCATAATCCAAGTTTTTTTTAAATGATTTACCTCTTGAAGCGTGATCAAAAGGAAGAGCATGAATCACTAACACCGTAATAGAAATGATGTCTGTGCGGTATCCACACAAACAGACTCACGAACGTGCAACGTCCGCAAAGAGGAGCCTCACGTCTCTCACACAGTGCTAGCTGTGAAGAGAAGAGAAGAAACTTGTCGCTCTCTCACTCATTTTTTCTGTAGGTGCGGCTAGGGTTCTGAATTGTATATATTAGCAGCCCCCTTAGCAGTACTATTTATAATAGTGACTGCCTTAAGTGAGTGTGAGCAGCATCAAGGTAAGCTGTGCAACCTTAGACTCATCTGTTATGAGTTTGGCCTATATTTGAATTCAAGTCCAACTTGGATCCATTGCTCTAATTTTAATCTGTTGTATGTGTGTGACCCTGCAGGTTCTTATTAAGTTGGCAGTAATATTAAAATCTCATTTTAATATTACAAGCAATGAGCGGTATCTAGCGATACATTACTGCTACCCAAGTAATAAGAATGTCAGTGATTTGACATAACCTTTCCGTGACCAATGTTTCTGTGTCATTTAGTCCCTTTGTCAAGATATCTAGATTGAACACAAGGCATGGAATGCATCACCCTTGTATAGTCCAATCTTTCGTGTCCTAATACTCGAGTAGACTTTGTAACAACAAATGAGATCAATATCTCATATTGACTCATTTGAGCATGGCCATGCATTTCACAGTCTCACTCAATCAAGGGTCTCGAAGATATCGCTCTTGTTATGTAGAAGTGACAAATCCCATCTAGGTCACTCACATCCCTCTACATGATTCGCGGTATGTCCAATAACCAACTTTATAATCACCTTGTTACAGATGACGTTTGATAGCACTAAAACACACAACTCCTCATGTAGGAATCGTAGTGAGTTCAAGTCAAAGGACCACAGACACCATTGTCACTATGAGAATCACTTATGACACTCACGTAATGATCCATGTAGTGTTCTCATGGTGAGTCAGTCCAGTACATCATTACTCTAATATGTACCCATGTGAAGACTTGATATCTCATATCCATGGCCAGTGAGATGTGGTCATTAGTCTATGCACATACTAGTCTCAATGTATTATTGTTGTCCTAATTAATAATAATACTTGACTAGGGACATTTAAGAATAATGTTGTAACCAAAAGGATCTCACGATCAAGTCATCTACTTGATATCCTATGGCATCAAACTTACTATTTTAAGGGCTTTATTATGTTTATAAAAAAATAACACAATAAATGAAATGCCACATATATAAAATAGCATAATAGAATATATGTAAATACATAAAATGTATTGGCCTCTAGGGCATACACCAATAATCCCATGCCTCACGGATCGGTATGTAGAACTCTAGTCATACAGAAACATCAAAAGAGAAAATAGAAGGATCATAATGACACTAAGCCAAAGATACAGTCACATTGCCCACATAGACGAAATGCTCGGTGATCAAGTCAATGTGCTAACAGTCAATGCCTCCATGGAACCTCAGTCTGGCATACCCTAGAAAACCTCGCTGGGATGCCATAGCCAAGCAGAAGACTAACTCGCCCGAAAACCAGAAAACTTTGGCTCTTCCTCGCCTCGGTCTTTTAAGAAGCATAGATATAAACAAACTAGCTGTATACAAAAAAGAGGTGAGATATCCAACATTAATACCAGTTATGGTAGTAAAGAACCAAAAACAGCGCAGGACACTTTACAGCATGGCAACATAATAAACAACATCAAGATTCACATGATAAGCAATTTAATAATATAGAGAGTCATAACATTATTAAAAGAAATAATTCCATAATCATATATATATTTATGCTAGATGAATAAGTTGACAGACTATGCACATGCACAAGGTACCCAAAATCCTACTCCATGGAAATAGACACAACATCGGAGAAAATGATCAAGGAGACATGTCTGTATCTCATCCGTCTCAAATCAAGTGCTTTCAATATCACCAAACTGCACAACATAGCTTATACAAGTCATTCGTCATAAGATCACGACATAGGACAATGTCTCAGTTCGGATCGTCGGTGTGTTTGCATTGGTCTATCCCATGGCACAGAGGAGCTACCAACTGTCCATTATGAGCTACCCACACCTCGACGCCCCCAAGGTCAACAAGTGACCTACACTAGTCTATTCGCACCCGCACGTAGGTGTGATTCATCTCCTTGGCATATAGCCTTACAAACAGAGTCGAACGGACTTTCATAATGCATGATGACTTGACGCACATATATATACATATATTCAATAATTGTATGACTTGTCCGTGATTACACGTCATATTAGGCCCAATCAATTATCAATAATCCTTGGTTCCACTTATGGACCCATAACTAGTCATTGTCCAAATATCAAGGGTGAATACATACTTTTCCTATTAAACCCCTCTAGGGAAATTCTCTAGTATTTTTCATTCAACCTTTATTACACTTAATTAGATAAGTCTTTTCCTTTGTTTTAGTTCAAACTCACTTAAGGTAATTATTTTAAGCTCCTCACAACCTCACCCACACTCATGTTGTTTCTTTGTCCAAATATCACTCTAGGCTATAGGATAAAGTTTTGTTCTTTATTCTTTCCATATTATGAATTCCTAATTAATTATCTAATCACCTAATTACCTAAATTTTAATTGATACAAAAATTTTGTCAATGGGTGCCCTAGATGGCATTGACCTCCCAAAGACTAGGAACCTAAAATTCTCATCACATTATTAATTACTTATTACTTGATTTCTTAAGTCCCAAAGTAGTACAAAAATTTCATCATGGACCCATCAACGGCCTCATGGTCGTGAACCTCTAAGCAAAAGGGGTAAGAATTCCTTGCTTTACATATACACATCCAAGCATTCAAAATATTCCAATCCATTAAGTTACACAATAACAAGTATTAAAGTCATACAATATAACCAATTACAACATTTCCAAAAATCATACAACAAATTAAGCAACCCATACATGGATTCCTCACCATCAACACAAAAACGTGTTCCTCACCACCATGATAGGTTGAAGAGGATGATCTCCTTCTTACCTAAAGAGACAACAAAAGAAAGCATGCTCCTTGATGTTTCCTTGCAATTTTCGTCCACCACCACCAATGAAACCCTAGGATAGTCAAACTCACACAATCACAACCAAAGCTTGAAAATAGGAGTCCTTGATCACAAAGGTGACCAAGGATCATGAAAATGAGAAGAGAAAAGATGAAAATCAGAACTTTACCTCAAAACTTCAAGTTTTAGGGCTTCATAAAAAGTGATGAAGATGGAAGAATCAAGAGATGATCACCAAAGAGAAAAACTTCAAGATGATTAGAGGATTCAAGAATCTAGATTAGCTTGAGCAAGCAAGCTTGGGTGGCCAACAATAGTGTTGAGGCCATGAAAGTGGAGAGAAAATAGAGATGAGAGAAAAAGTGAGAGAAAGGAAAAAGTGAAAGAATGAAAAGTGAAACTTTGTTTGAAATGAAAAAGTAATGGGTAAGTGAAAAAGATGACAATTTGTTGTCATTTTTTCCCCTCAATAGCCATGGGGTTCACCAAGGGAGGAGAGAGAGAAGTGGCTTCCTTGAGAAGCTTGATATAAAGCTTCTTTGAGAAGCTTCACACACTTTTTGAAAAAGTCAAGGGTGATGTTATGGTGATTATGCCATCTTGGTGATGTCATTAAAGTGCTTTCTAGAAAAGATGACTAACACTCTACTAAAACTATTATCCATTGGACAAAAGTTACAGTTAGCAAACTGTGTCCAGCCTCGAGTTTAGTAAGATCTCCCATCGATGTTTTCACAGTCCAAAATTTTTTGGCTTCGGGGAAAATATTTTATTTTTCTGGCCCTGCTTAGCGTGCACACAAATTGAGAAATATATTAAAATAATCATACAATTTAAATAATTCCAAAAAAATTCACAAAAATTATAAATATTATAAAATGAATATATATCATGAAAAAGGTAATTTTTGGGGTTACAGCAAGAGCTCCTTTATCACTACCCTCACTTTCACCAATTGGTGGAATCGTTATTATTCCCCCCAAAAAATTTCAATTGAAGAATGCTTTAGGAGGTAACTATTCTAGGCTCTTTTGTGCAGAACAGAGATGCTAGGGAAAATTCGAAAGGTACACACTCAAAGAAATCTCAAAGTTTGAGAAATTTTTTAAAGTTAAAGAAGATCCTCGAAACTTAAGATTGGTAGTTCGAGAAGCTAAATAAAACTTGAAGCAAAAACGAGTAGAATATTACTATAAATGTTATGCGTGGTTTGTTAATGCTTTGATTTCAAATCCTTTTGCTTCATTTAAGGATTTTGAAACCCTTCCTAAGTTCTCTTCACTTCCTAATGCTCCTTTTGGTATGGCCAATTGGCATCCATACCCTAAAGGTGGAGCATTAGGTGTGGGTAAGGACTCGAAGAAGAATGAGGTAACTTTTGTCAATTATTATCTAGAAAACTGTCGCGATCCTATCTATGGATTCACTCAAATAATAAAATATCCTCCCCATGGTAAAATCCATTAATTCTTTCTTAGCGCTTTATTTCTGAATTGATCACTAATCATTTCATTATTTCTTTTTGCATTCTTGAAGAGAACTAGAGTGATGGAGGATCTTGGTGCAGAAGAAAACAGGGAAGATGAACCCCAGAGGCCTAGAAAAGGTTCTAAGATTGTTAAGTCTTGAACAACTGAGAAATCAACCTCCTCTTCTAGTTCAAAAAAGAAGTCTGCTAGGCCAACTTCCTTTAAGTCAAAATCACTCGACAGGGATACTCTCAAAAATCTTGAGGAAAAGCCAACCATTCCCCCTAAGTCTAAGGTAAAGATAAATAACTTTCAATTTCGTTTCCATCATATCTTTACAACTGGCTTAAATTGACTCTTTAAACTTTTTCAAGAAAAAGTCATAAGTGAAAACCCTACGAAGTCAAGCCAAATTAAGCACACAACTATAAAAAGAAGAAAAGCAGTCTTGAACATTGATAGCTCTGTCTCTTCTCAACTTAGGATTGAAGAGCAACTAGCCTCAAAGGTTACAATATTTTCCTCTATAAACCAAGGAACGGAGAATACTATGGTAAGATCCTCTTCTCAATTAACTTGTAGTAATCAAAATCTTTTTTATATATATAACTTTATTTTAGGATCTCGAACATGAACCTTTCTCTCTCCATCCATCCAGAGAAAACTCTCCTGTGACCTCGAGAAGGTCAAGGACTCTATCTCCTCCTCCTTCTCCACAAAGGGACTCGATCCCTTCACAAGGTGTCCAAGCACCTTTTCTTAAAGAAGTCTCTCCAGCTCCCAGTGCTTGATTTGAAGGGCATTTCAAATCCTAAGTTCAACCTGAAAGCGATATGAGCACTGGAGCTACTTGAGATGCCTCTCTCGAAGACATTGAAGCTGCTATTTAGGTTTGATACATTCCTTCAAGTAATTTATTTGAGCTTGAATTTTGTATAAATTATTTTAATTATTTGATTTTGTTAATATAGGAAAGCACTTTCACTCAACCAGAACTAGATCAACCTGAAGCTGAAGCTGACCAACCTTTTGTTGTTGAGACTCTTATTCATCCTCATGAAACAATCGAAGTCGTTAATGACAATAGTGGGGAGGTGAAAGATGTTGGAAGTTTGGGTGAAGATGATGATGAATATGATCCCTTGAAGTTAATTGAAGATATCCTTTCTAGGAAAACCTCAATGTCTTTATTTGATTGCACATTCTAAGGTCGAAGTGCAAAGTATCTCCACCACTAAATTAATAAAGGAGCTTGCCACCTTACTAAACTTGGGACTGGATCAACTTATGGCCTCTGAAGATAATAGGAAAAAAATGATCACTTTGCTTGAACAACTTGGTCAACATAACTAACTTCTAAATTTAGATGTTCGACAAGTTGTTCAAAAGCTCAGAGGTTTATTCAAAGATTTGATGGCTAATTTCTCTGGTTTCCAACAAGAGATTACTGATCACCAATAGCTCCTGGATACAAGGGCCAAGTGGATGAATGATGTGACTAAGGCCAAAAGGAGGCACTCGAAACTCAACACCACTTTATCCACAGCCTAGCAGAGAATAAATCAAAATGAAGAAAAAATTGCTAAGCCTGAAGCCTAACTTCAAGAGCTTTAAAAGTAGTAAGAAGATCTTCGAGCAGTAGTTGGTACATTCACAACCCAAGAACAATAATTGAAAAGTGACTATTCAAGATGGGTTGTCGAAAGTAATGATGTGATGATGGCCATTGAAAACTCAATGCCTGCTTTCGAGAAAGCTTCAGCAAAAAGGTAAAAATCAAAGGAAAATATAGGATCCCTTTAAGCTTTCTTCAATCATCTTTAGTTTTAAGACAATGTATTTATTTTTTATATATATTTAGATCAAAATTGTAATGTATTGTATTAACAACACTTCGAATTTCTTTATAATATGGAATGTTTATCTTATGAATCGTTAGCTGATATCGTTTTTAATACTTGCTATTAATCAAAACAATCCTTTCACTAGAATTTATGTTTATCATCGAATAAGCATTTCCAAAACATACCTTTTAGATTCGATATAGTCCATCCCAATTCGGAGACCATTTTCCATATAGCTTCGACTTTTTCTCCATATGCAAAATGACTTTCCATACTAAGTCATCTAATTTAAACTCCTTTTTTCTTGACTCGAAGATCATAGAACTTTGCAATTTTTTCTTTTTGCTAAATCAAGTTTTCAAGAGCAATTAACTTTTCCTCGTCCAAATGATTCAATTCATCAAACATCGAATTCCAATAATCTTGTGTTGGAATTTTATCTTGACATTGTAATATAACTGACTAAAGGTTAATTTCGATTGGCAATACTATGTCACGACCACATACTAACCATAACATCCTCCCTAACTTATTAGTATTAGTTTATGGTTAAAGATTTATATTAATATTAGTATTATTTAGTTAGGTATTTTTGACTAGCACTGAGGACTAAAATGTCTAAACAGGTATAAATTACCCCAAAGTCAAACAAACTTATCCCCTAAATCTTTCTTTCCACCATCTTTGACCTTAAGGCATAAATATCCCACTTTTTCTTATTTCATACGACTATTAGAAATAGAATAAAAGATAAGAAAGAAAGAAAAGAAAGAAAAAAGAGAGAAATAGAGAATGTGAAACAAAGAAAGGAAGGAAGAAAAAGAAGCAGAAAAAGAAAGAAAGAGTAGCAGGAAGAAAGAGAAAGCAGAACATAAGAAAGAAAGAAGAGAAAGTAAGAATCAAAGGAAGAATCAGAAAAGAGAATCAAACACCATTATAGGGAGCTAAGGTAGGGGATTGTTGTGTTTATTGCTATGCTGTAACATTCTTTGCTTGTCGAGAAACTGGCAAAGAATGAACAACATGGAGTTTTCATGATACTCGAAGAAAAATCATGATTGTGTATTGATATATATATATATATATATATATATATATATATATATATATATATATATATATATATATATATATATATATATATTCAATGAAGAATTGATTCTGTGTATTGATTTGTTCGATTGATGAGATTTGAGCATACATGTGTTTGAACATGCATAATCATGAATAATTCCACAAGAACTTGATGATTTTCCAGAGTTTTACATGATTTATGGATATAAAAGTGATGTTCTGATGCACTAGAAGACATTTTTGCAGTGTTCTGTTCGAATAGGCCAAGAGGCTACTCGAATAGAATATTACAGAATGTTTTAGTTTTGGTATCAGCTATTTGAATTGCATGATTTTGATGTTAAATTGATATATTAAGTGAGAAGTTTGAATGGCATAACTTTCGAGGGTGATCGAATAAACTAGATAAGCTATTCAATCGACATAATGCAAAAGGGCATTGTTAGAGCTAATCGAGTAGACTAAATGTGCTATTCGATTAGTAAGACTTCGATGTTAATCAAAAGATTATGATAGTTATTTGAACGAATATTTTCTATAATAATCAAATAAGCTAAGAGATCTATTCGAAGATCATATTTTCAAAGTTGAACAAATATTGAGAGCATTCAAAGGGTATGTTTTTCAATTACAGTCGAAAAGGTAGTGAATTTTTTTTAAAAGAATGAGGAACTATTTTTCGATGTTGGTCGAAGGCTAAAGTTACATACGGGCACTTAGTCAAATGCTAAAGTTGCGTAAGGTATGAGGAACTCTTTCAATGTTGGTCGAAGGCTAAAGTTGCATATGGGCACTTTGTTGAAGGCTAAAGTCGCGTACAGGCACTTTGTCGAAAGTCATGACATTCCATAAGCATGTCAAAACTATGGACGGAGGACAGGACCTTTGATAAAGGACATGACATTTCATAAGCATTAATATAATACATTTCATAAACATCATCATATTACATTTCATAAACATCAACATGATCAAAGGTCCCGTGTATTGATTTGTTCGATTGATGAGATTTGAGCATACATGTATTTGAACATGCATAATCATGAATACATCCACAAGAACTTGATTATTTTCTAGAGTTTTACATGATTTATGGATATAAAAGTGATGTTTTGATGCACTAGAAGACATTTCTACAGTGTTCTGTTCGATTAGGCTAAGAGGCTACTCGAATAGAATATTACAGAATGTTTTAGTTTTAGTGTCAGCTATTCGAACTGCATGATTTTGAAGTTAAACTGATATATTAAGTGAGTAGTTTGAATGGCATAACTTTTGCGGGTGATCAAATAGACTAGATAAGCTATTCGATAGACATAATGCAGAAGGGCATTGTTAGAGCTAATCGAGTAAACTAAGTGAGCTATTTGATTAGTAAGATTTTGATGTTAACCTGATAGTTATTTGAATGGATATTTTCGATCATAATTGAATAAGCTAAGAGAGCTATTCGAATAGCATATTTTTAAAGTTGAACAAATATTGAGAGTATTTGAAGGGTATGTTTTTCAATTACAGTAAAAAAGGTAATGATTTTTTTTATAAAAAAATGAGGAACTATTTTTTGATGTTGGTCGAAGGCTAAAGTTACGTACAGGCACTTAGTCAAAAGCTAAAGTTGCGTAAGGTATGAGGAACTCTTTCGATGTTAGTCGAAGGCTAAAGTTGCGTACAGGCACTTTGTCGAAAGTCATGACATTCCATAAGTATGTTAAAATTGCGGATGGGACCTTTGATAAAGGACATGAGATTTCATGAGCATTAACATAATACATTTCATAAACATCATCATATTACATTTTATAAACATCAACACAATCATTTTATAAGCATCAATACATAATTGTATACAAAAAATGCTATCTTTATGTATGGAACTATACTGAATTGTCTTTGATTGTGTTATGCTACTGAGAATTTTTTTAATTCTCACCCCTTTGTTTGTGTGCAAATTTATAGATCGAAATTGAAATCCTTCCAAGGATAGGAAGTAAAGATAGTGGCTTCGAGTAGAATAGTTAAGTTCGACTAATGTATTAGTTATTTATATTTGGTGTTTCTGTAGAAAATGTAATATCCTCTTAAACATGTTAGACTTAAATATGGTTACAGAGGTATCACATTACTTTCTTGACATGTATATTTAATTTTGTGACAAACTGAGTTAGTTTAGGCACTTTGCTACAACACAAAATGTGAAAAGTAGCACAAAATAACTCAAATAATGGCATAAGTTGCTTAATTAAGGAAAACAGATATGGAGAATTTGTTTCTAGGTCACAATAGGACTATGTATGATGTAGTTTAAGTTTGAAGGTAAATTGAGTCAATTTGGTATTTTTAAGTACACTAGTTGAGTGTTTTAATACTAGATTGATGAGTAATAGATATGGAAAATTATATAATTGATCAAATGAGTTTTTAGATGAATGTTAGGATTTGTTCTAATGCCTATGAAAGTTAGGAAACTTGATTTAGTAAAATCTAGGTGTTCTAAAATCTCAAGTCACTTTGTGACTCACGTTCAAGTAGCTTCTTTTCTTTTGACTTTGTTGGTTATTCTTTCTTCCTTTCACACTTAACTCATTCACTCTCTCATATAACAATTGCAGCAGCAGTAGAACAAGAAAAGAGAGAAAAGAACAAAGAGGAAGAGGAAGTAGAAGAGGGAAGGAAGAGAAAAGCCAAAGGAAAAGCTAAATATTGAAGATCATCTAAACTATAAGTGAGGTAGGGGTGCTTGAACTTACTTAATTAACTCTCTCTATCTTCATCTTTTATCAAGTGTTTGTGGTTGGATGATGTAACACCCCTTCCTCTCTCCCGAAAGAAGAAGAAGAGAGGCATTACGTTTCAAACTAACTTCATTATTTTCCAAAAGAGAAATTAACACTTTGCTCAACTATAAAATAATCGATGCTCAAAAATTCGAGTTTCAAAATCCTTTCTCTTTTAAAGGAAATAACGTAAAATCACTAAAATCGAGATACTCAAGTTATAAGATCTGAATAAAATACTTTTCATAAAACAAAGTTTACTACATCCATAAATACATTACAACATGTTCCAAAAGCATAAAACTTAAGTGCTCCAAAAGGTAAATATATACATATCACTACTAAATGAAGATTGAGTCTTGTCCAAGTCCAAACACCTGAAGAACAGGGTCCTGCACCTGATCTTCTTCTAGATCCCCTTCGAGATCCCCAGCAGACAAAGCCCCCAATCGTGGCATGCCACTATGAAAGGGACTCTGAGCAGTCGACTCCACAGAGTCCTCCCTAGAGGAAGCTCTCTAATCATCCCAAAGCTCCCCAAGGGACATGTAGAATTCCAAGTGAACAACTGCATCCACAGTAAACGTAGCCGCCATATGTCGGGTCTTACTCCAAAGGAATGTGACATCTTCGTCATACCGAATGCACCCCGTGTCCCACTGAACACTCCTCCCTGGGTCTTGCCTTGCCGCCATCACGGTTTTTACAGAGATGAGCATAAAATAGAAACAGGCATAATAATACAATAAAAGATGTGAGATCCCCTACATCAATACCATCATGGCAGTAAGAAACACAACGAAAGACAATAATGCCTTTCACATACAATGATATCAAGAAATAACAGGTATAATCATAGTAGTACAGGAATAAAACAGATCAATAGGTATAAGATAAATCAACAGATATAAGACAGATCAACAGGTATACTCATGTTATCAACTAATATATGGTTCAGTAAGGTACATCAAAAGACATACACACTGACTATACCACAATAAGATGTACACTAACTATGTATATGCACGATGCGTATGCTGACCATCCTTATGCACAATACAACCAGTTCCTACTCCATGGAGCTAACAATTCAGAGATGAATGTTCCAAAAGATCTGTCTCCCCTTAAAAGACAGTCTACACTAGACCATGAAAAGGATAGTGCTTGTCGGGTCCTCATTGTGCATTGCAACAGTGTTCCACGGCCAGGGGTATACAATGTGACAACAGGTCACTAAGTGGATCATCTCGCCCGGACGCCCCCTAAGATCCATTATGGATCACACTATCCTGTAAGTTCTCGTTCACTCCTAGGCACAAAAGCAAACTGTAAAATGTTCAATGCATGAATGATGAAATCAAACCACCGTGGTACCGTTCCCTAATGGTATTAAAGCAACTGCCCATATAATTATCCAATACCATTAGTATCAATGATATTATATAACCGCCCATACAATTACATAATACGAATAATCTACCCGGGCCTAGTACTTCGGTTCCATAATCCACTCGGGTCCAATACGTCGGCCCAAAAGCATAATGCTAAATCCATAATCCACTTGGGTCCAATACGTCGGCCTAAAAGCACAAATACTAAATCCATAATCCACTTGGGTCGAGTACGTCAGCCCAAAAGTACAATGCTAATGCATTCTTTCACAAAGTATCTCAGTCATGCAAATTCAAGAGTTATCACTATCAATTCACATAAAGCATTCTTATAAATTTCTTTAGCATATAGAACCATTGTTTCACCATTAGGCCTTAATTATAACACTTTCAAGAAAAAAGGTAGAAATCAATCCTAATCACCAAACTCTTCTAACTAAGTTCCTCGAGTGACATTTCCTCATATTGCTCACTAAAACTTAAAAAGAAACCATATTGTCTTAACCTCAAAATTCTTTTCCTTTTCCTCTAAGTTTTTTAAGTTTTCACTATTCCTTTCTCAAGCTTGTTTTTCCCCCTCAAAACCAAAAATCGCTCTTTTGATAAATGATACAATTTATTCTTTTCCATTCTTATCTTATGAATCCTTAATCAAATTTCTCAATTATCAAGTCAACTAGATTCACTACTAATAAATCATTTTTCATTATTCCAATTATGCCCAAAATTATTTCCATTGGTATATGCAAAAGTTATACCTCCTCAAATCATGACATTATGATTATCTTATCTCTTATTCATAGATCCTTTAACCCTAATTTATCATCCAATTCACCTAAACAATATTTTTAACATTCTTTCTAAAACTTTCATTATTCAACTTCTAAATAAAATCATTTCCATCCTAATTACTCTACTATCCCATTATCAAATATTTTAGGTCTCCAAATCACTCTTTCATCCAATTATCAAATATCATGACCAAAATCAATTCTTTTCAATGGTAAAACTTGTTTCTTTCCTCTTTCAACTTGTAACCTCATGAATCATATTTTTATCACCTAATCATCTAAGTCCTTAATCAATAAATATTTTTCTCATGGATACCTCTTCCTAGGCCAAGAAGGCCGTGAGCCTCAAAGATCAAGGGGACCAAAAATCAATTCTTTTACAACATAATCATAGCATGCCGCATACTTTAATCATCACAATTAATTAAGTTCATGCTTACTATCAAAATCATATTGTCACATATATCTATTAAGCCATCATAATCATCTCTTGCATACAACAACATCATATAATCATACAAAATCACACAAACATAAATCAAAAGTCACACAATCGAGTGGATGAATCCTCACGTAGATTCTCCACTCCCAACATAACAATTTGTTATTCACCACCATAGCATGGTTGATGAGGTTAATCTCCCTCTTCCCTTAGAAGATAACTAGAAAAAGACTCCCTTTATGCCTCTTGAAATTCGTCCAACTCCTCCACCAAAACCCTAGGATGATCAAACTCACACAATCAACAACCAAAGCTTAGAAATGTGGAAATAAGTTTGCCCCAATGGTTTAATATGTTAAGTTTTGATGATGACAAATACAAGACAAAAAGAATGATGCTTATACTTGATAAATGTGCTTTATAGATGACAAATGCATCACAAAAGAATATTGATCATGTTACATAAATGTGCTTAATGAGATATATTGTATCATGCATGATTATGTAATTTATCTAGTTATATTTCACTTAATAATCATGCAATGAGATATGTATAATATATCCAATAATGTTTTATATGAGTTGAATTAAATTAATATTAGATTTGACTCTATCTAAATGAAAATGTGCAAAGTATTCTTTGTTGCATCCTATATTGGCATATCTATTTCTAATTAATAAATATCTTATTTGGATGTGTCTATAAAAGTCTTATATGTATGTTAGACTAATTAGAATTGTACATTTATGAATCATGCATATGAAGATATTAAATTATGAATTTGGACTAACTATACTTGTTTTAAGTAAGTAATGTAACACCCCAAATTCCCTATATCTTAAACAATAATTTTGACAGCTAACAGAATTTTACTGTTTAGTAATTTCTGGATGCTGTAAAATTATTTTGTTTATTCCGTCAGCGTATTTGATCGTTTTGAGTGATTTACTCCGTGTCAGGAAAATAATATTTTTTAGGCCGGGAAAAATCTTTCTGTATTTATTTCTCTTGACTGTTAATTATTTTTAACAATCTGACTTGATTTTCATATATTTTCTAATATTTGTGATTTTTGTGGATGATTATAAATTTTTTTTGACTATATGTGGGCCCAGGTGGTCCTAGGTGGGCCCAGGTGACCATACGTGGGCCCAGGTGGGTCCCGCAAAGTAAAAAAAATTTCTACGCATAGAAAAATTTGTACTGTTTAGACGGAAACAGGGGATCTTACTAAACTTCAATCCGAAAACAGTTTTAGAAAATTTGTTTTGTACCGTATTTATTTATTGAAAGATAAAAATACAGTAAATATATTCTTTCGTGGAATTTTTAAAAGATAAAAATAGAAATTATATTGCTTAAGTCAACATTGGTGGTTTGGATATCCACTATTGATTCAATAAACGGTTAAAAAATAAATTTAATAAAGAAACATAAGATAATCATCATTGATTTAATCAATGGTGAGAGAATAAAATTAGACAAGCTTCAATATCAACCGTAGATTTAATCAACAGTGTAAAATTGATTATATAAAGTGACCATTTACAACCATTGGATTTAGAATTAATCAAGAGTGGAGATTTGGTCTTAAAAAGTGACAAAGACCATTTATGACCATTGGATGAAGAATTAATCAAGGGTGGAGATTTGGTCTTAAAAAGTAGCAAAGACTAATTATGACCCTTGGATTAAAAGTAAGAAGAAACAATCTTGACCCTTTATTTTGGAGACACGTCTAATGGCTAGAATTTAAAGGAGAAGGATCTAATGGCTTAGATTTAGTCTTCTAAATCAAAAGTCTACCTAAATCCTAACCATTGAATTAATCAATGGCTAGAAATGCTTCAAATAATGGCCTAATTAACAAGCCAAGTAAACTAAATTAAATGTTAAATTGTTATAATCTAATTCTTAATTAGATATCCTAATTTTAATTAGAGATTATAATATATGAAATAATATGTCTTATTAATTAGTTATGTAATTAGAAAATTAGTTAAGATTGATTAGGAAACTTAATCTAATGAATTAACTAATCAATTAGCAAGTAATTATGACAACTTTGGAGTGCATGATGAAGGGGGGACGGTTGGAGAAGTAAGAAAGAAGAAGAGACATGTTGAGACATGTTGGAGTAGCCTTTTTAGGCCAAAGAAAAAGCTTGAAGACATTAATTAAATGTCTTGACCAATTATTGGTCATTTTCCTAAAGCAAAATTATTTTCTTCTTTCTCTCCATGCAATGCTACAGCTGCCCACTTCAATTCAGCCATTTGATTTCATTTGTATCACATTTTATAACACTTAACTCATTCTCTCTCTTCTCTCTCTTCTAATTTGTCAAGAACACCAAGAACAACACCATTTTCTTTCCTTCCTTGAGCATTCGGTCACCACCCATGGAACCACTTTCAATCTTCCATAATTTTATCTAGCTACATATCTTGAATCCTTTCATCAGTTCAAAACACTTTCATGTTGGAGACTTTCTCTAAATCATTCATCTTCATCACTCAACCAAGCCAAGAACACAAAACAACCATTTTCCTTCATTTTCTCACCAAATGGTTCAGCCATGACCACCAAAAGCACCACCCATCACTTTTAATTTCATCCAACCATAGATCTTGAATCTACATGATATTCTAAGCAACTTTCATGTTGGAGACTTTCCCTAAATCATTCATCTTCATGGACTTTCTTCAAGAACAAAGTTATGGGATTTTTGAGGTGAAGTATAAGAAGACTTCATTTCTTCTCTTCTTTTTCATGATCTAAACCATGTCTGATCCATGGTTCCTCTTAATCAAGCTTAGTATACTAATTTCTATGTATTTTGTTTTGAATTTGAGAAGCCCTTGATGTTGAAAGACTTAGAAAGAGAAGCAAAATCAAGAAGCTTTGAGGATCTTCAAGAGGAAAGAGGGAGATTTATCTCACTAACCAAGCATGGTGGTGAGAGATGGTTATATTTGATGGATGATGAATCCATGTGAGGATTCATATCATGGTCATGTAATAAATTATTTGTGTTATGTGTTTTAATTATTTTGTTTATGCTTGATATGCTTTGCATGAATTAATTGTGTATGCATGCTTAGTATGATTTTCACTTGTTTATATGGTATGCTTACAATATGCATGATGATATATGTTAAATATATTATGACGGATATATGTTGAAATAAGCAAAATTTTGGCTCCAATGGCCAAAGGAGAGGTTCGATTTTGATGCCCAAAATTAGGGTTCATGTTGAAAATTTTTCAAGAACAAAGAAATTGATTTTTGGGTCCTTAGAACAATGAGAATTTCGGTCAAGACACCTCAAAATAGGTGTTTACAAATTAATATGTTTATGGAAGAATAAAATTGGATTGATTTAAGGAGTATGGAAAATGAACTAAAGGTTTATTTTTTTTTAAGAAAACATGAACACAAATTTTAGAATGAAATTTTATTGATTTATTTTGTGTAGAAACAAGAATGGAACTTATTTAAGTTAGAAGAAAAATATTTCATGGTTCCAATGACCATCTATAAGGTTTTGATAATTTAGAAAAATGTTTTGATGCTATGAAATATAAGAATTTTCAAATAAGGATTTTTGAAAAGGGAATTAAGTGTTATAAATTAAGTGAAGTAGAATTTTCATAAATAAAAGAAAAAGAAGATTGAAAGTATTGAACTTCAAATTAATTTTAAAAGAATCAATTTTTAGAAGTGATTTAGAAATATAAAAAAAATGTTTGTAACTTAAATTTACTCACGAAGAATTTATTTGGGTTTTGGAAAACGTTAGGAAATTTAAAGTTAAAAAACAATAATTAAAACAACTCAATATGATTTTGTAGGACTAGATCAATAAAAAGTGATTTTGAGAAAATATATATTAAGGAAAAGATTTTTGATTAAGAATGAAAAAGGATTTGCAAAGAAAGTGAAAATGAATTTGAACAAATGGGTTTGTTATATGACCAATCGGTACTTTGGTTTTGAAAATAAAACTTTAATGGTTTTATTTGTGTAAAACCATATCAATTTAAAAGGAAAAATGTTTTGATAATTTTTCAAATAGTAATGCCTAGATTTTAATGAAACAAAGTAATTTTTCAAGTGGAAATATAATTGACTTAATACAAGAAATTTGAGAAGGGAATCAGAGTATTTTACTCACTTGAAAAATTAAGTTTTGTAAACGAAAATGTTTTCAAACTTCAATTTATTTTGAAGTAGGTTAATTTGGAAATGATTTGGGGAAAAATGGAGAATATAATGGTATTTTGAGAATTTACTCAAGTATAACTTATTTTCAAGTTTTGAAGTACATTTGGAAATTTTAAGATTTGAAACATTGAT
This sequence comes from Ormosia semicastrata, assembly GCA_029884595.1. NCBI lineage: Eukaryota > Viridiplantae > Streptophyta > Magnoliopsida > Fabales > Fabaceae > Ormosia > Ormosia semicastrata. The sequence goes on from JAQQTO010000061.1 coordinate 40,604,080, forward strand.
TTATATCAATGGAAAAGTAATTTTGTGAATTATACCTGAAAAAGAATTTCTTGAGTAAAGAAACGTGGAAAAAGATTTTCTTGAGTAAGAAAATGTGAAAAATGAAGTACAAAGTCATAATATTTTGAGAAATGATGAAATGGAATTTTTGAAGGTTAAGAAATATTTTTCGTAATAGAATTGTGGTGAAAAATGATTTACGTATCTTAAAAACGATTTAGAATATAGTAAAATATTCCTATGCGATTTAAAATATGTTAAAATATTTCTACGTGATTTGAATTACGTTTAAATATTTTACGTGAGTTTAAATATTTGACGTACTGTTGAAAAATCACTATGTGATTTAAAAGTAATAGAATATATTTACGATATTGTGAAAATATAACAGAAACGTTTCAGAATTTTGAAAACGTAACAGAAGTGTTACGATATTTTGAAAATGTAACAGAAACATTTTGGAATTGTGAAAACATAATGAAAATGTTGCGCAATCTTGTAAAAATACGGCGAAAGTGTTTTATAACTATGAAAACATGATAACATGATTTTGTGTTGATAATATAGTATAATTACTGTTTAACCAGTGTATGGACACTGTATGAGAGAGTGACGTGTTTTGCCTATGATTGGTATTTGGTGCATTTTATATGCATTGGAAAGAGATGCCCGTATTTGGATTTGGTGCATTATACATGCATTGAAAAGATTTGGCCCGTTGGGGTTGGACTTGCACTGATATACTCGTGCATTGTACAAATGAAATTGAAAAGATTTGGCCCGTTGGGGTTAGACTTACATTGATAAATTCGTGCATTGTATAAAAGATAGCTAATAGCTATTATGGCCCTTGTGGTTGAAGAGGGAATGAGAATTGATAGTAAGGTCTATGATGGATCTTGGGGGCGTCGAGGCGCGGCGGTCGACCAGTGGACAGCTGGCGAGTACCCTGTGCCACTTGGCGATGCAGTCTGTTGCAACGCATTGACGATACCCGATAAGAACACGATTCTTTTCAACGACTAGGAGATTATCTTTGGGCTAAGGCTGACAATTAACCAGAGCATTCTTCTTGAAATTGTGAAAACCTCCTTGGAGTCGTTTTTGATAAACTAAGTCTTTGTACATATGCATAAATCTGAACATTTATATCTGTATAATATATTAATTGAGGAATGTTGGCTATGACAATTGTTTTGAATACTTGGATGATGATGATAATGTTGAGGGCATTATCATAATTATTGCTTATGATTATTGAACTGATAAATGATTAGATGATGATAGTTGATTAATGTTGATGACATAATCATAATTGTGGTATGATCTATCTGTTTGATATTGCTGTTTGTGTTATCTCTGTGCTGCCATATTGGTATTGGTGTAGGTGATCTCACCTCTTTGTTATATTGTTTTGTTTTGTCTATATTGTTAAAATCAAACAATAGAAGGATCGAGTTGTCTTAGACATAACGGGTGATAAATACTTTGAGATTGGTGACAACAATAAGGAGTGAATATTCAGGACTTGAAGGTGTGCAGTGTTAACAAAGGAACAGATGTTTGATGCATCAAGATGGACAGAAAAAGGAATAAGTATGTTAAAGTTTCTCGTTAGTGTTGTACCGTGCTATTAAGTAGGACCCGTCATGGGGTTTGCTACTGTAAAAAAAAAATAAGTCTGTTAATTTTATATTTATCTTTAAATTGTGTTATTAATTGGTGTCAATATTGCATAATGAATAGTTGAAATATGATTTACAATATTACCTAATATTTTCAGTAAATTTACGTTTCAGTAAATTTTGAAATTTTGAAACCCATATTTTATAACTCAAACTTTGTGCAAACTTATTTTCAGATTATGAGTCGGAAGTCAGAAATGTGATGCCCTAGCTAGGGTTTTACATTAGTTGGTATCAGAACTAGGGTGTTACATTAGTTGGTATCAGAGCTAGGGTGTTACATTAGTTGGTATCAGAGCACAGTTTGAGTCTTTTGGGGTTTGTGATTAGGTCTATTTTGCTTGTGTTGTGTTTCTCTATGTGTTTGTTTTCCGAAAGGAAATAATGTTGTTTATAATGGATATTAGATCCATTGTATTTCGATCCGCACGCCACGAAAAAAAAAATGGCTCAGGATAGTTATACTTGTGTGGAAGTGGAACATGTTACTAGTAATGCAATCGCAGCTACGGGAGCAATGGGAGCAATGTGAAAAGACGACTGCACAAACAAAGGACCGCTGTTCAGTGGAAACTGGAAGTTGAAGTTTAGGATCTGATGGAAGAGAATCAGTCTTGGAATATAAGATTTCGTAATTTTGGAACCTGGTATTTTTTTAGGATATTGAGAGAGTAATTGATTTCGACGGAAGATGTATTTATAACCATTGAGGAAACCAAAACCAGTAAGGGATGTGAAAGAAAGTACTTAAATGAAGGAATGTACGTCAAGGAAACAAATTGTGAAAAAGTTGGACACCTTTTCCCAGAAATTATGCTCTTTGAAAATAGAGTTTTCTATTAGTAAAATTTTAGATAGTAAGGGAAGTTGTTACTCTGAATGGAACGAGAGTGTTCTGAGCGGAAGATTTAATCAATGAAGATTGCATCATTAGAGCTAATCCTATAAACCATACTGAATATTTCTATGAGTGACCTATTCTTTATGACATATGATTGAGTAGATCAACTATATGTTAGAGTTATTCGTTATCCTCTGATTTGTTTACTTCTGTTTCTATTCTTAGCTGATCGAGCTATTCAAGTTATTCAAATTGTTGTTATAGATCAAATCTTTATATTAGTTTGATCAGTTGTTCAAAATTTTTGTATTAGTTTGATCTGTTTCATAAACAGACGTGATCTTTGAAAATGGATTGGTTGTTTTTCAACTATATCTAATGAGATTATTTCAACAGACTGTGAGTAATCCAAAGAAAAATCATTTTTGAAAATTAGGTTACATCCAATTCTTTGCTGGATATGTTCGATAACAGGTTCGATTCGTTTTGTTATCTTCCATGATGTTTTCTTTCATCTCCTGCAACTAAAGGAATATCTTGCAAGAAAGGATATTTCTATATTTGTATCCGTGTTAACGTATCTGAGTAACGTAGCAGAAGCGTGGTGAATTCTTCAAAAGATTGAAATAATTCTTCTATGGGAAAATTTAAGATGGTAATGGAAAATCATAAAAAAAATTTACGGAAGTATCTGGTATCGTGTTGTGGAAAGGAGAATTCGGTTAGTGAGACATTTCCTGTTAAAAGCAAGAATCTAGAATATGTAGTGATACGAGGATAATGAAATTTTAAGTAATACATTACATTAGATGAACATTACATTACATTAGTTGGGAGTTATCTGAGAAAAACTACTCTAGGCATGATTGAAGATTGGTTGTCGTTATGTTGATATCAGAGATATGGAAATTCTTTCTTTCTGGAGTAACATTCAACATCTTCAGTAATAACCAACAAAATCTCTATGATAGGAGTCTGAGATATCTGTTTGATCAGGAGAAGTTGAACATCAGCAAAGAGATTTTGTGGGGTTAAAATAGTATAGCAAGACGTAAGAAAGGAAGCTTCATGAGAATTGGAAAATAAGATGAAAGCACCATATCCGTATTTATTCCGAGAGTGTGAAATCATGGTCATGAAATTTCGAGGACGAAATTTCTATAAAGAGAGGGAGTATTATAATACCCCAAATTCCCTATATCTTAAACAATAATTTTGACAGCTAACAGAATTTTATTGTTTAGTTATTTCTGGATGCTGTAAAATTATTTTGTTTATTCTGTCAGCGTATTTGATCGTTTTGAGTGATTTACTCCGTGTTAGGAAAATAATAATTTCCGGGCCAGGGAAAATCTTTCTGTATTTATTTTCTCTTGACTGTTAATTATTTTTAACAATCTGACTTGATTTTCATACATTTTCTAATATTTGTGATTTTTGTGGATGATTATAAATTTTTTTTTGACTATATGTGGGCCCAGGTGGTCCTAGGTGGGCCCAAGTGACCATACGTGGGCCCAAGTGGGTCCCGCAAAGTAAAAAAAATTTCTACGTATAGAAAAATTTGTACTGTTTAGACGGAGATAGGGGATCTTACTAAACCTGAATCCAGAACAGTTTTAAAAAATTTATTTTGTACCGTATTTATTTATCGAAAGATAAAAATATAGTAAATATATTCTTTCGTGGGATTTTTAAAAGATAAAAATAGAAATTATATTGCTTAAGTCAACATTGACGGTTTGGATATCCACTATTGATTCAATTAACGGTTAAGAAATAAATTTAATAAAGAAACATAAGATAATCATCATTGATTTAATCAATGGTGAGAGAATAAAATTAAGCAAGCTTCAATATCAACCGTAGATTTAATCAACGGTGTAAAATTGATTATATAAAGTGACCATTTACAACCATTAGATATAGAATTGATCAAGGGTGGAGATTTGGTCTTAAAAAATGACAAAGACCATTTATGACCATTGGATGAAGAATTAATCAAGGGTGGAGATTTGGTCTTAAAAAGTAGCAAAGACTAATTATGACCCTTGGATTAAAAGTAAGAAGAAGCAATCTTGACCCTTTATTTTGGAGACACATCTAATGGCTAGAATTTAAAGGAGAAGGATCTAATGGCTTAGATTAAGTCTTCTAAATCAAAAGTCTACCAAAATCCTAACCATTGAATTAATCAATGGCTAGAAATGCTTCAAATAATAGCCTAATTAACAAGCCAAGTAAACTAAATTAAATGTTAAATTGTTATAATCTAATTCTTAATTAGATATCCTAATTTTAAATAGAGATTATAATATATGAAATAATATGTCTAATTAATTAGTTATGTAATTAGAAAATTAGTTAAGATTGATTAGGAAACTTAATCTAATGAATTAACCAATCAATTAGCAAGTAATTATGACAACTTTGGAGTGCATGATGAAGGGGGGGACGGTTGGAGAAGCAAGAAAGAAGAAGAGACATGTTGGAGTAGCCTTTTTAGGCCAAAGAAAAAGCTTGAAGACATTAATTAGATGTCTTGACCAATTATTGGTCATTTTCCTAAAGCAAAATTATTTTCTTCTTTCTCTCCATACAATGCTACGGCTGCCCACTTCAATTCAGCCATTTGATTTCATTTGTATCACATTTTATAACACTTAACTCATTCTCTCTCTTCTCTCTCTTCCAATTTGTCAAGAACACCAAGAACAACACCATTTTCTTTCCTTCCTTGAGCATTCGGTCACCACCCATGGAACCACTTCCAATCTTCCATAATTTTATCTAGCTACACATCTTGAATCCTTTCATCAATTCAAAACACTTTCATGTTGGAGACTTTCTCTAAATCATTCATCTTCATCACTCAACCAAGCCAAGAACACAAAACAACCATTTTCCTTCATTTTCTCACCAAATGGTTCGGCCATGACCACCAAAAGCACCACCCATCACTTTTAATTTCATCCAATCATAGATCTTGAATCTACATCATATTCTAAGCAACTTTCATGTTGGAGACTTTCTCTAAATCATTCATCTTCATGGACTTTCTTCAAGAACAAAGGTATGGGGATTTTGAGGTGAAATATAAGAAGATTTCATTTCTTCTCTTCTTTTTCATGATCTAAACCATGTTTGATCCATGGTTCCTCTTAATCAAGCTTAGTATACTAATTTCTATGTATTTTGTTTTGAATTTGAGAAGCCCTTGGTGTTGAAAGACTTGGAAAGAGAAGCAAAATCAAGAAGCTTTTAGGATCTTCAAGAGGTAAGAGGGAGATTTATCTCACCAACCAAGCATGGTGGTGAGAGATGGTTATATTTGATGGATGATGAATCCATGTGAGGATTCATATCCATGGTCATGTAATAAATTATTTGTGTTATGTGTTTTAATTATTTTGTTTATGCTTGATATGCTTTGCATGAATTAATTGTGTATGCATGCTTAATATGATTTTCACTTATTTATATGGTATGCTTATAATATGCATGATGATATATGTTAAATATATTATGACGGATGTATGTTGAAATAAGCAAAATTTTGGCTCCAATGGCCAAAGGAGAGGTTCGGTTTTGATGCCCAAAACTAGGGTTCATGTTGAAAATTTTTCAAGAACAAAGAAATTGATTTTTGGGTCCTTAGAACAATGAGAATTTCGGCCAAGACATCTCAAAATAGGTGTTTACAAATTAATATGTTTACGGAAAAATAAAATTGGATTGATTTGAGGAGTATGGAAAATGAACTAAAGGTTTGTTTTTTTTTAAGAAAACATGAACACAAATTTTAGAATGAAATTTTATTGATTTATTTTGTGTAGAAACAAGAATGCAACTTATTTAAGTTAGAAGAAAAATATTTCATGGTTCCAATGACCATCTATAAGGTTTTGATAATTTAGAAAAATGTTTTGATGCTATGAAATACAAGAATTTTCAAATAAGGATTTTTGAAAAGGGAATTAAGTATTATAAATTAAGTGAAATGGAATTTTCATAAATAAAAGAAAAAGAAGATTGAAAGTATTGAACTTCAAATTAATTTAAAAAGAATCAATTTTTAGAAGTGATTTAGAAATATAAAAAAAATGTTTATAACTTAAATTTACTCACGAAGAATTTATTTGGGTTTTGGAAAACGTTAGGAAATTTAAAGTTAAGAAACAATAATTAAAATAACTCAATATGATTTTGTAGGATTAGATCAATAAAAAGTGATTTTGAGAAAATATATATTAAGGAAAAGATTTTTGACTAAGAATGAAAAATGATTTGCAAAGAAAGTGAAAATGAATTTGAACAAATAGGTTTGTTATATGACCAATCGGTACTTTGGTTTTGAAAATAAAACTTTACTGGTTTTGTTTGTGTAAAACCATATCAATTTAAAAGGAAAAATGTTTTGATAATTTTTCAAATAGTAATGCTTAGATTTTAATGAAACAAAGTAATTTTTCAAGTGGAAATATAATTGATTTAATACAGGAAATTTGAAAAGGGAATCAGAGTATTTTACTCACTTGAAAAATTAAGTTTTGTAAACGAAAATGTTTTCAAACTTCAATTTATTTTGAAGTAGGTTAATTTGGAAATGATTTGGGGAAAAATGGAGAATATAATGGTATTTTGAGAATTTACTCAAGTATAATTTATTTTCAAGTTTTGAAGTACGTTTGAAAATTTTAAGATTTGAAACATTGATTTATATTAATGGAAAAGTAATTTTGTGGATTATATTTGAAAAAGAATTTCTTGAGTAAAGAAACGTGGAAAAAGATTTTCTTGAGTACGAAAATGTGAAAAATGAAGTACAAAGTCATAATATTTTGAGAAAGGATGAAATGGAATTTTTGGAGGTTAAGAAATATTTTTCGTAATAGAATTGTGGTGAAAAATGATTTACGTATCTTAAAAATGATTTAGAATATAGTAAAATATTCCTATGCAATTTAAAATATGTTAAAATATTTCTACATGATTTGAATTACGTTTAAATATTTTACGTGAGTTTAAATATTTGACGTACTGTTGAACAATCACTATGTGATTTAAAAGTAATAGAATATTTTTACGGTATTGTGAAAATATAATGTAAACGTTTTTAATTTTGAAAGCGTGAAGTATGTTACGATATTTTGAAAACGTAACAAAAACTTTTTGGAATTGTGAAAACATAATGAAAATGTTGCGCAATCTTGTGAAAATACGGCGAAAGTGTTTTATAACTATGAAAACATGATAACATGATTTTGTGTTGAAAATACAGTATAATTACTATTTAACCAGTGTATAGACACTGTATGAGAGAGTGACGTGTTTTGTCTATGATTGGTATTTGGTGCATTTTATATGCATTGGAAAGAGATGCTCGTATTTGGATTTGGTGCATTATACATGCATTGAAAAGATTTGGCCCGTTGGGTATGGACTTGCACTGATATACTCATGCATTGTACAACTGAAATTGAAAAGATTTGGCCCGTTGGGGTTGGACTTGCATTGATAAATTCGTGCATTGTATAAAAGATAGCTAATAGCTATTATGACCCTTGTGGTTGAAGAGGGAATGAGAATTGATAGTGAGGTCTATGATGAATCTTGGGGGCGTCGAGGCGCGGCGGTCGACCAGTGGACAGCTGGTGATTTCCCTGTGCCACTTGGCGATGCAGTCCGTTGCAACGCATTGACGATACCCGACAAGAACACGATTCTTTTCAACGACTGGGAGATTGTCTTTGGGCTAAGGCTGACAATTAACCAGAGTATTCTTCTCGAAATTGTGAAAACCTCCATGGAGTCGTTTTTGATAAACTGAGTCTTTGTACATATGCATAAATCTGAACATTTATATCTGTATGATATATTACATGAGGAATCTTGGCTATGACAATTGTTTTGAATACTTGGATGATGATGATGATAATGTTGAGGGCATTATCATAATTATTGCTTATGATTATTGAACTGATAAATGATTAGATGATGATAGTTGATTAATGTTGATGACATAATCATAATTGTGGTATGATCTATCTATTTGATATTGCTGTTTGTGTTATCTCTGTGCTGCCATGTTGGTATTGGTGTAGGTGATCTCACCTCTTTGTTATATTGTTTTGCTGTGTCTATATTGTTAAAATCAAACAATAGAAGGATCGAGTTGTCTTAGACATAACGGGCGATAAATACTCTGAGATTGGTGACAACAATAAGGAGTGGATATTCAGGACTCGAAGGTGTGCAGTGTTGACAAAGGAACAGATGTTTGATGCATCAAGATGGACAGAAAAAGGAATAAGTATGTTAAAGTTTCTCGTTAGTGTTGTACCGTGCTATTAAGTAGGACCCGTCATGGGGTTTGCTACTGTAAAAAAAAAATAAGTCTGTTAATTTTATATTTCTCTTTAAATTGTGTTATTAATTGGTGTCAATATTGCATAATGAATAGTTAAAATATGATTTACAATATTACCTAATATTTTCAATAAATTTATGTTTCAATAAATTTTGAAATTTTGAAACCCATATTTTATAACTCAAACTTTGTGCGAACTTATTTTCAGATTATGAGTCGGAAGTCAGAAATGTGATGCCCTAGCTAGGGTGTTACATTAGTTGGTATCAGAACTAGGGTGTTACATTAGTTGGTATCAGAGCTAGGGTGTTACAGGTAATAATTGTAGGATAGTCCAAGCACTAAGAGTGAGCATTGCAACAAGAAAGCAAAAAATCACAATTATGCTCAACTCAAGAAGAATGAGAATGATAAGATGTTCTAAGCATTTGCAAGATTTGAAGAGAATAAATTTTTGGAAGCTTGGATTACATCAAGAAACCTAAGGACTAAAATTGGTATATTTTCCTTTTAGGTTTTCTCCTATGTAAAGATAGAGGTTTTACAAGAAAAGAGCTCAAATATGTTTTTTAAGTCTTTAAAAATGGTTCTTACATGTTTAAATGCCCAACAAACTACTTTTTGGAAAGTTAGTCTTGGTAGTAGTTCAAACCTTTGAAAAATAGCTAAATTTGTGTTTTTCAAAACTGACATTTGGTTACTCTTTTGATCATAACTTTCAACCTACTTTGATTTTGTTTGTAAAGCTTATTGCATATGAAAATAAACCCAAAGATCTTTCCGATGAGTAGTCATTTTCTTTAAAAGAATAAGAAATGAAGAAGTTATGACCATTTAAAGTCAATTTTCAAAAACAGTCAAGTTTTAGTTTTGAAAAGCTGACCTTTGATTACTCTTTTGATTATATCTTTCAAAATAATTTGAGTTTTGTTCTAAAACTAATTTTTCATTTGATAATAGACTCAAATATCTTTCCAATGAGTGGCCATTCGCTTTAATCGGATAAGAAATGAAGAAGTTATGACCTTTTAAAGTCAATTTTCAAAACCAAAAATTCTGTAATCGATTACACAAGTCCTGTAATCAATTACCACGTTGGCAGAAGCCATGTAATTGATTACCAGAAGTGTGTAATCGATTACCAAGTGCCCAGAAATCCCAGAACAAGTTTTAAGAGCATTGTAATCGATTATCACATTTATGTAATCGATTACCACGAGTCTGAAACGTTCCCAACGGTTATAAACGATTAGTTTTCACTAAAAAATCATTTCTAAACACTACCAACGATTATTTTATCACTTGGGCTCTATATATAAGTGTTGTATGAAGCTTATACACCTCTTGAACATTTGATTTGATCCTTGAATCACCAAAATCATATTTTGAGCTCTTTATTGCAAAATCCTTATATTCCTTTGTTCTTCAATTTGTATTATCCACTATTGAGAGAGTTTTCTATCATCCATACTTTGTTCTTCAAGTTGTATATTTATTCTTGTGAGAGTTTCTATTCTTTGTATTCACCTTGAAATCATTGTAAGAGGGTGAGCTATCCCTCAAGAGAGAAAAGGGTGAGGTATCCCTTGTAGTGAGACTCAAACACAAAGGGTGAGGTATCCCAAAGGTGTTGTGAGTGCTCTTGATTATAAAGGTCATCAAGCACCTGTGAAGCTTGAAGAATTGGAGGCTCTAGCACAGGGGTGATGTATCCCAATGTGTGAGGAGTGCTCTTGCTTGTACAAAAGTTTTCCTAGCACCCGTGAAGTCTAGGAGATAGTGAAGAAAATCGCAAGTTAAACTTGGAGACTAGATGTAGGCCATAAGTGGTTGGTAGCTGAACTAGGATAAATTCTTGAGTTTGATTCTCTCTTCTCTACACTCTTTAATTTCAGTATTTAGTGTATTATATTTTTCTATTGCATATCTTGTTATCTTGGTGATTTGATTCTATGAACTTGATATCTAGCTTATTTGCTTAATTCATAATATATCTCAAGTTGTATTTGAGTAATCAATAATAGTTGTACCTTTATTGTGCATATTCCGCTACATTTATTACTTGAGTGATTCAAAATGCTTGATTTCTCAAAGTTGCATTAAAATTTGTAATCACCCAATTCACCCCCCTCTTGGGTGATGGTTGTCATGGCTAAGAAGTGGTATCAGAGTTTCGTGCTCTGGTGAAAGCCTAACCACTTAGAGTTAAAGATCATTGTTTGTTGGCAACCATTAAAAGTTTTTCAAAATGGAAGGTTTTGAAATTGATAAACCACCATTCTTTGATGGTGTGAATTTCGTTTATTGGAAAGTTAGAATGAAAATTTATATGCAATCTATTGATCTTGATTTGTGGGATATTGTGCTTGATGAATTTACATGTAAATCAAAACAAACTTGGAATGTTTATGACAAGAAATGTTTTTTCTTGAACGTTAGAGCTATGCAAATTTTAAGAAGTAGTTTAAATAATGATGCTTATGCTAAAATTAAAAGTTACTCTAGTGCTAAAGATATATGGGATGCTTTTGATGATATCTATCTTGCTAATAATGATTTTTTGCATAAAGTTATATATAGAGAGCAAAAAGAGAAAAAGTCATTGAAGAAAACTTGTCATGGATAATGTCCTCAAGAAAATGTTCAAAGTATGAAAAAGAACTCAATGCCTCTTGGTGAAGATGGTGATTCCCTTAAAGAGCCAAGTATATTAGAAATTGAGACTACTTCATATATGGCTAAAAAGGACTTTGAGGTAAATAATGCTAAACTAGATTATAGTCCTTCCTATGATGAGCTACAATGTGCATATGATGAATTGTATGATGGGTTGTTGAATTTAGAAAAGAAAAACTCATCTTGCTTGAAAAACATTTCCTTTATTGAAGTTGAAATTGAGACTTTGAAAAATGAATATGCTTTTCTTAATGAGGAAATGCCTTTGAAATTTGAAACCTCAACTTCTTGTGAAAAGCGCATTGATTTAGAAAATCAAATTGAGGACTTATCTTCTAAATTTGCTAGAGCTAATGATTTTAATTACTTACATTCTATGCTTATTAATGAGAATAAAATTAATGTTATTCCACATGAAAATTCAAGCAAGGCTTATGGCAAAAATAGTTTAGAATGTAATAACAACCAAAGGCTCAAGGTTTTCAAAATTGATCCCCAAAGGACTAAGCCATCATTGAATTCACTTGTTTACAACTTTTGTGGTCATCTAGGACATATTTCTCATTTATGCAAAAATAGAAGAAATTCTTATATAAGAAATAATATGATATGAGTTCCTAAAGATCCTAAATGCCCAAGTACTAAATGAAGTGGGTACCAAAATATCCTCCTAGTATTTCAATTATACAGAAAATTTCTTAAAATGATGGACAAATTGGTCAAGTGAAAAAGGAATCATCAAGGGGAATGCTTCCAATGCCTATTGGTAGAAGTTTTGATCAAAGAAGGAAGATGACTTCAACCAAAGCTTCTCAAGTGCAAAATATGAAACTTGCAAAGTTCAAAAGACCAAAAGGAAAGTAATGGGAAAGGAAAAGAGTTTCCTTGATTACCAAGGCCAAAGGTGACTATTAACTCAAACATGCATTGAAGTGAAATACAAATACGCCACTTGAGATTGGAAAAATTTGAAATGGTCCAAGTTCTCCAAGAGTAATAAAAACATAAAAGGATGGCATGGAGAACCACAACATTCTCAAGGAGCCTTGATGCATATAAGTTGGAATCACCTACAAAAACTCAAAGAGTACACTTTTGATGACAACAATCTCTTATTCTCATCTATGCTTTAAATTGAACATCATGTGATATTTGGAGAAGTAAATAGTTGTTTTTACATGCCTTACATGATCATTGTTTGGCCCAAAACGCTTATATATGTTTTGATGATGATCATGTCTTTCTTGACAAACTTGAATTTTTCTTTGAAAATGCTTAAACTATGCTTTTGGATTCAAGTGCATATATTCTTCCTTTGTTCTTGTAAGAGCTAACATTACATGGTTAATAATGTGGTACATGTTTTACATTGTATATCAACCTAAATTATGCTTGTAAATAAGTTTAAATGATATTTGATGCTAACCCATGTTTTAGAGAACTTTTGAAATATAGTCATCAAATATTGAAATGTCAAACATATGTGGATAAATGAGAAATCTTGAAGGAAGAGGAACATAAGGAGACTTTCTTCAAGTGCAATAGAATGAAATACTCAATGGAAGAAAGTACAAACTCAAAGGACCTATAAATGAAGAACATTCTAAATGAACATCACTTTCTATCTAACCTAATAAGTATCTCTATCCCTAAACTATTGTGGTATTCTATATGCTATGGATTATATGATACTTATTGATAAATTAATATTAAAAAATTAGATGATTTCCTTACATGAGAAGTATGCTTAGCAATGACAAAGTGTCTAATTAGACATTAAATTGCTAGTTTTGTCACTGCATATGGGGTGGATGGCATTAGTTTTATACATATAGCATATTTCATTTTAATGAATGTTTGATATCTATGATTATCTTGATCTATGGTTTCTTAGTAGTATAACACTTTTGAGAATCATGCTCTTTTTGAAAAGAATTTCCTATTTGATCAAAAAGTTTTTTTTAAGGCAAAATATCCTATCATATTTGAAAGAAGCTTTTAAAGTTTCATATCCTTAAGAATCCTTTGAACTTGTCTTAAGACCTTAAAAGTATTATCACCTCCTAATTGTCTTGAAAAATTGGAAATCATTCGATTTGTGCTATAAATGTAGTACTCTCTTCATTGCTTTGAAATATTTTATTAAATCTTGAGAGAGTATTTAAGAAAGTTTCCAAATAAATGTTTTGAAATGTTCTATAAAGACCATCTTAATACTTCAAAAGATAAGCCTTGTTTTGCAAAAGTGTTTTATCTTTCCAAGGCTTTTGTTTAATGAGAAAGAGAGGAGATGTACTTTCAAATATTCCTTTGACTTGGATTTGTTCACTCTCAAGGAATATGTGGTTTCAATATAAAACCCTTCTACCATTCTAAAATGCTTTTGGAAATGTAATGTATTATTATAAAATTATTTTTGAAAGGGGGAGAAGTTTTAAGATGGTTTGTGATTGATGGATTAAGAATATATATCTTTGTCTTGCTTCTCTTTATGGTAATGTGCGTACATGATCTTGGCATGCATATTTCCTTTTATCTATCTTATGCATCAATAAGGGGGAGCTTATCTTGCATATCCTTCTTCCATATCCTTGTTGACTAAGAACATACTATGTTAAACTATTATATTTGATATTTTGATAATATGCATATTTTGAAGGAGAGCCTAGTTCTTAAATTTTTGCTTATATCTCTTGGCTTACATCCTTATTTGACATGAAGTTTTTATTATTAATACTATCAACATATCAACAAAGATCATCTCTTATTGTCTTTCCCTCTATCAATGAAAGAAGGTAAACATTCTTAAACTATATATCTTTTGATTCTTTCATCAAGAAATGCATGATATGTGACAAGTTGTATGATCTTTCATTTGAAAACCTCAAATCCATGACCTTACACGAATATTTTGTAACTCCTAACAAGTGATATCAAGTGGTACTTATTTATCATATGGTATGCAAGATATTATATGCTAGACATAATTTTTTAAGCTCATTGCTATCTTGTGTTAAATGTTGATGTACCAAAATATGACAAGCTTTGCATGAATAATCTTTTATATCTTAAAAGCATGCTTGTTTCATCTTTTTATTCTTGAATCATGTGTAGAATCAAATAAAGGGAGACAATTATGTTTTGAATAACTTGAAGAAGTTTTTGAAGTTTGATGATCCTACTCTTTTTGACAACATAAGTTTTATCTATAGGGGGGAGAAAAATATCACCTTTCCTTCCTAAGCCTTTTTTTTAATGTCAAATAGGGGGAGAGAGAATCGGAAAGAAAAATATGTTCTTTGTGCTTATTGTTTGATATGCTTACATGAATATCTATTCTTCTATATTGCTAAACATATTTTTTCTTTGGTGATTTATCATCATCAAAAAGGGGGAGATTGTGGAAATAAATTTGCCCCAATGGTTTAATATGTTAAGTTTTAATGATGACAAATATAAGATAAAAAGAATAATGCTTATGCTTGATAAATGTGCTTTATAGATGATAAATGCATCACAAAAGAATATTGATCTTGTTATATAAATGTGCTTAATGAGATATATTGTATCATGCATGATTATATACTTTATCTAGTTATATTTCACTTAATAATCATGCAATGAGATATGTGTAACATTCTTCATATAATATATCCAATAATGCTTTATATGAGTTGTATTAAATTAATATTGGATTTGGCTCTATCTAAATGAAAATGTGTAAAATATTCTTTGTTGCATCCTATATAGGCATATCTATTTGTAATTGATAAATATCTTATTTGAATGTGTCTATGAAAGTTTTATATGCATGTTAGAGTAACTACAGTAATACATTTATGAATCATGCATATGAAGATATTAAATTATGAATTTGGACTAACTATGCTTGTTTTAAGTGAGTAATACTTTGTAAGATAGTTCAAGTACCAAGAGTGAGCATTGCAACAAGAAAGAAAAAGATCACAATTATGCTCAACTCAAGAAGAATGAGAATGATAAGATGTTCCAAGCATTTACAAGATTTGAAGAGAAGAAATTTGTAGAAGCTTGGATTACATCAAGAAACCTAAGGACTAGAATTGGTATATTTTTCTTTTAGGTTTTCTCCTATATAAAGATAGAGGTTTTACAAGAAAAGAGCTCAAATATGTTTTTTAAGTCTTTAAAAATGGTTCTTACATGTTTAAATGCCCAACAAACTACTTTTTGGAAAGTTAGTCTTGGTGGTTGTTCAAACCTTTGAAAAATAGCCAAGTTTGTGTTTTGCAAAACTGGCATTTGGTTACTCTTTTGATCATAACTTTCAAACTACTTTAAGTTTTGTTGTGAAACTTATTGCATATGGAAATAGACTCAAACATCTTTCCTATGAGTTGTCATTTGCTTTAAACGAATTGGAAATGAAGAAGTTATAACCATTTAAAGTCAATTTTCAAAAGCAGTCAAGTTTGAGTTTTGAAAAGCTGACCTTTGATTACTCTTTTGATCATATCTTTCAAAATACTTTGAGTTTTTTTTTCTGAAACTTATTTCATTTGAAAATATACTCAAAGATCTTTCCAATCAGTGTCATTCGCTTTAATCAGATAAGAAATGAAGAAGTTATGACATTTTAAAGTAAGTTTTCAAAACCAAAAATTATGTAATCGATTACACAAGTCTTGTAATCGATTACCACGTTGGCAGAAGCCATGTAATCGATTACCAGAAGTGTGTAATCGATTACCAAGTGCCCAGAAATCCCATAACAAGTTCTAAGAGCATTGTAATTGATTACCACATCCATGTAATCAATTACCACGAGTCTGAAACGTTCCCAACAGCTATAAACGGCTAGTTTTCATAAAAAAAAAATTATTTCTAAACACTACCAATGACTATTTTATCACTTGGGCTCTATATATAAGTGTTGTATGAAGCTTATAAACCTCTTGAACACTTGATTTGATCCTTGAATCACCAAAATCATATTTTGAGCTCTTTATTGCAAAATCCTTCTTTTTCTTTGTTCTTCAATTTGTATTATCCACTCTTGAGAGAGTTTTCTATCATCATACTTTGTTCTTCAAGTTGTATATCTACTCTTGTGAGAGTTTCTATTCTTTTCTATTCACCTTGAAGTCATTGTCAGAGGGTGAGGTATCCTTTGTAGTGAGACTCAAACATAAAGGATGAGGTATCCCAAAGGTGTTGTGAGTGCTCTTGATTGTAAAGGTCATCAAGCACCTATGAAGCTTGAAGAATTGGAGGCTCTAGCACAAGGGTGAAGTATCCCAAGGTATGAGGAGTGTTCTTGTTTGTACAAAGGTTTTCCTAGCACCCGTGAAGTCTAGGAGATAGTGAAGAAAATCTCAAGTTAAACTTGGAGACTGAATGTAGGCCACAAGTGGTTAGTGGCTGAACCAGGATAAATTCTTGAGTTTTATTCTCTCTTCCCTACACTCTTTAATTTCAGTATTTAGTATAATATATTTATCTATTGCATATCTTGTCATCTTAGTGATTTGATTCTATGAACTTGATATCTAACTTATTTGATTAATTCATCATATATCCCAAGTTGCATTTGAGTAATCTATAATAGTTGTACCTTTATTGTGCATGTTCCGCTGCATTTATTACTTGAGTGATTCAAAATGCTCAATTTCTCAAAGTTGCATTAAAATTTGTAATCACCTAATTCACCCCCCTCTTGGGTGATGGTTGCCATGGCTAATAGGAAAGAGGAGTCCTTGATCACCAAGGTAACCAAGAATCACAAAAATGAAGGAAAGAAAATAGAAAGTTAAGAACTTTACCTCAAAGCTTCAAGTTGAGGGCTTTATAGAAGAAGATGAATATGAAAGAATCAAGTGATGATCTCTAAAGAGAAAAGCTTCTATGTGGCAAGGAGATTCAAGAACCAAGGTTGGTTGGGCAAGTAAGCTTGGATGGCCATCAATGGTGGTGTTTGGCCGTGAGAGTGATGAGAGAAAAAGAGAGAGAAGAAAATGAGAGAAAACAAATATCTTCACACTAAATAGCCTTAAGAAAGAATGTTAATTCAAGAAATATGATTTGTTAGAATTTTAGAAGATGAGATGGTGGAGCTAAGGTGGTGGCCGTGAGGTTGGAGAGGAGAGGAAGAAGAAAACAATGTGATAGAAAATGAGAAGTTGAGATAGAAAGGAAAAGTAGAGAGAGAAAGTGATAGAAACTTTTGAAAATGTGAAAGCTGAAGCTTTTGTGAAAAGATGACAACCTTGTCATCTTTTCCTCCTCCAAAACCGTGCGCCCTTGAGAGAAGTAGCAAGGCTTCCTTTGCTCCCAAAGCTTCCTTAAGAAGCTTATCACATTTTCTCAAAAAGTCAAATTATGATGTCATGTAGTTATACCACTTAGATGACACCATAAAAGTGACTAAACAGAAATAATCTACTAGATTTTTATTACAAACATTTACCCAATGGATAAAAGTTATAGTTTACAATGTCAGTATCTATTGTCCAATGGATAATAGAGTGTATCCAAATTTTTATCAGTCAGATAAAATCTCAAAAAATAAAAACTTCGTAAGCTGTGTCAGGTATCGAGTTTAGTAAGATCCCCCGTCACTGTTTTCACAGTCCAAGGTTTTCTGGCCTCGGGGAAATATTTTATTTTTTCGGCCCCGCTTAATGTGCACGTAAATCAAAGAATATATTAATATAATCAAATAATTCAAATAATTCTAGAAAAATTCACAAATATTAGAAAATGAATATATATCATGAAACGGGTAATTTTCGGGGTACTACAACTCTCCCCTTCTAAAAAGAAATTTCATCCTTGAAATTTATTATACCTTAGAACACATGCAGATATTACTCCTTGTAGAAAATGTCTCCAGATCTTCAATGCAACCACAAAAGCTATACCGAGTTTGTGTAGGGTAGTTCTTTTCATGTACTCTCAGTTGTCTTGAAGCATACACTACTACTCCTTCTATCCTGAACAAGCACACGTTCTAAACCTTAACGTGGAGCATCACGAGACGTCTCAATAGGTTCGTTAGGATTGGGCAGAATCATCACTGGCAAAGTAGTCGAGTTCCCCTTAAATTCTTGAGAAACTCCCTCACATGCATCAGTCCATACAAAAGCTTGACTCTTTCACGTGAGCTGGATAAGAGGTCTTGCCATCATAGAAAATTCTGTGGTGAAATCTCTAATACTAACCAGCTAATCCTACATAGCTACGAATCTCTGTTACGGTTTTCGGTCTTTACCATTGGAGAACTGCTTCAACTTTTGACGGATCCACAGCAATTCCTTCTTTTGAAATCACATGCCCAAAAATTTAACCTCCTCTAACCAACATTCGTATTTTGATAACTTGGTATACAACTTCTTCTCCTTCAGAATTTGAAGAACCACACTGAAAGGTTCAACATATTCTCCCGAGCTTTAAGAATTGGTCAAAACATCGTTAATAAGGACAACGACAAATCCATCTAAGTAAGAAAGAAAGATCCTATTCACGTGATCCACAAATATTGCTGGAACATTTGTTACTTAGAACGGCATTACTAATTACTCGTAGGGCTCATGACGAGTCAGACTAGTTATTTTGGGAACATCTTCTACTTTCACACGAATTTGAGGGTAACCAAAATTCAAATTGATCTTGGAGAAATAACAGCTCCCTTCAGTTAGTCTATTAGATCATCTATTCTCAATCTTAACAAGAAGTGTCTTATAGGTCAAGTCCTTTTTTCTAATTATACTGTATTCGGCACTATGATATGGTTTGGATCAGGAACATATTTCCTCAATTGAGACACATGGAAAACATTATGAAGGTTAGAAAGAAAAATAGTAAAAACTATTTGGTATGCTACCGGACCTATCCAACAAAATTCGATATGGTCCGATGAATTTAAGAGTAAGCTTCCTAGGTTTAAATTCAAAAATCTCAACCTCAAGGAACGATAAAGCCTTATTGAAACAAAATAACAAGATGTGATTAAAAATAACTAATCCATTCCTGAGATCATGTCTTTTGTGAAAGAGATAAACAAGTTAAATTAGCAAGAAGGTTCTGATTTCCAATAATAATAGGCCAATTTAAACAGGCTTGAGTAGTAATAGCAAGTTTAGCAACAGAATATTCAAGTCAAAAGGGAAATGTCAACACAAACAAACCCAAATGGTTCACAGAGTCAAAGGTAACAAAAGAAAGGGTCGCCCCTGAGTCAAATAGTACAATTTAAGACTTACTTCCTACGGTACCATCTCCCTTGATTAAACCTTCGAATGGGAAGTTTCTACTCTGCTCAATGTACTAACTCCTCCTCCGGCTTGAGCTCTTGTCGCAGGTTCATTACTAACAGAAGGCTTCATCTTTTATGAAGGACAATTCCTAAATGCGTGTCTTGGCTTTCCACACTTGAAACAGATCATTTCCTTGCTCACACAATTCCTCGTTAAGTGATTCCTTCCACATTTCTTACAATGTGGTAAAAATTTCACAGTTTGATCGAATCTGCTGTGACTAATACTTCCTCCAACTGTTTGCTATTGATATTGATTCCTTGGTGGCCGTAAATACAATTTCTGCTAGAATCACTTGACCTTACAATTTCTCCTATTTCGGAACCAATATGGTTCAATGTTATAGGGTCCCATGTCCCGAGATTGATTCAACTCTAACAAAATCTGAGCCTCGGCCATCAATTCCTGCTGCTGAGTGACCTTCTGCTTTTGTTGTACTGTCATGCTAGCCACTCCTTGTATTACTTCCATAGTCCCAGTCATCCCTTTGTTGTCGCGCTCTATATTCCCACGCGTACGTTTACCGCAAGCCATTTTCCTTTTCTCCAAAAAAAAGACAAATCAAAACACAACGGGAACAAGCAGTACCCCTTTCAAATAATATTGTCTCCTTTCGGAGACCAAGCAATATATCTCTGTATTTAGTTTTAGAGAAACACACAGCACAAATAGAGTAAACTTACCTATAATCCCAAAAGATTTAGACTTGGACCTTACTCACACTAGAGGTACCACTCCAAAAGGTGTAAGTACAAAAATTCTGTACGAGTTCAGTCATCCAACTGGACTCTTACTAGAAGAATCCTTATTCTCTTAGTTCGGCTAGTTGAAGTCATAGTTTCCAACCCACATAGAACATTACATATTAAGTTATCCAGTCCTCAATATCATGTAACTATATAATAATAACTACTAACATCCAACCTATGCAATCCTCTTTTAACATCTCAAACAAGAGACAAGAAAATGCACAACACACATATACAAATTTCTACATGTCTAAGCATAGTCAATCCATACCCCGACTCAACAGGATGAACTGCTCTGATACCATCTAATGTAACACCCCTTCCACTCTCCCAAAAGAAGAAGAAAAGAGGCATTACGTTTCAGACTAATTTCATTATTTTCCAAAATAGAAATTAAAACTTTGCTCAACTATAAAATAATTGACACTCAAAAATCCAAGTTTCAAAATCCTTTACTTTTTAAAGGAAATAACGTAAAATACTGAAATCGAGATACTCAAGTTAAAAGATCTGAACAAAAGACTTTTCATAAAATGAAGTTTGCTACATCCATAAATACATTACATCATGTTCCAAAAGCATAAAACTTAAGTGCTCCAAAAGGTAAATATATACATATCACTACCAAATGAAGATTGAGTCTTGTTCAAGTCCAAACACCTGAAGAATAGGGTCCTGCACCCGATCTTCATTTAGATCCCCTTCGGGATCCCTAGTAGACAAAGCCCCTAGTAGGGGCATACCACTACGAAAGGGAGTACGAGCAGTCGACTGCATAAAGTCCTCCCTAGAGGAAGCTCTCCAATCATCCCAAAGCTCCTCAAGGGACATGTAGAATTCCAAGTGAACAACTGCATCCATAGTAAACGTAGCCACTTCATGCTGGGTCCTACTCCAATGCAATGTGACATCTCCGTCATACCGAATGCGCCCCGTGTCCCACTGAACACTCCATGCTCCGATGCCCCCTGTGGAACTGCAATCGAGTGAATCCTCGCAGGTCTTTAAAGTCATGACCTTTTAAAGTCAGTTTTCAAAACCAGAAATGGTGTAATCGATTACACAAGTCATGTAATCGATTACAACGTTGACATAAGCCATGTAATCGATTACATGAAGTGTGCAATTGATTACAAAGTGCCCAGAAATCTTGTAATCGATTACATGAAGCTTGTAATCGATTACCAAGTGCCCAGGAACATTTCTAACGGCTATAAACGGCTAGTTTTCATAGAAAATCATTATAAAACACTACCAATGGCTATTTTATCACTTGAGCTCTATATATAAGTGTTGTATGAAGCTTATACACCTCTTGAACACTAGAATTGATCCTTAAATCATAAAACTCATATTTTGAGTTTTAAAGTGTGAATCTTTTATACCCATGGAGCTTCAACTTGTATTATCCACTCTTGAAAGAGTTTTCATATTATCCATACTTTGTTCTTCAAGTTGTATATCCACTCTTGTGAGAGTTTCTATTCTTTCTCTTCATCTTGAAATAATTGTAAGAGGGTGAGGTATCCCTCAAGAGAGAAAAGGGTGAGGTATCCCTTATAGTGAGACTCAAACACAAAGGGTGAGGTATCCCAAAGGTGTTATGAGTGCTCTTCATTGTAAAGGTCATCAAGCACCTGTGAAGCTTGAAGAATTGGAGGCTCTAGCACAAGGGTGAGGTATCCCAAGGTGTGAGGAGTGCTCTTGCATGTACAAAGGTTTTCCTAGCACCCGTGAAGTCTAGGAGATAGTGAAAAAAATCTCAAGTTAAGCTTGGGGACTGGACGTAGGCCATAAGTGGTTGGTGGCTGAACCAGGATAAATCTCAGTGTTTGCTTTTCTCAACTCTATCTCTTTATATTTGTGCTTTAACTATATATGCTTGAGTTGATCTTGATATCTAGTTTATTTGCTTGATTTATCCTTTAACCCAAGTTATATTTGAGTAATCCTTAATAGTTGTGCCTTTGCTATGCATGTTCTGCTGCATTTATTAATTGAGTGATTTAAAATGCGTAATTTGTCAAAGTTGCATTAAAACTTGTCATCACCCAATTCACCCCCCTCTTGGGTAATGGTTGCCATGGCTAACAAGTGATATAAGAACTTTGTGCTCTGGTAAAAGCTTAACAGCTTGGAGTTAAAGATCCTTGTTTGTTTGGCAACCATTACAATTTTTTCAAAATGGAAGGTTTTGAAATTAATAAACCACCATTCTTTGATGGTGTGAATTTTATTTATTGAAAAGCTAGAATGGAAATTTATATGCAATCTATTGATATTGATTTGTAGGATATTGTGCTTGATGGATTTACTTGCAAATCAAAACAATCTTGGAATGCCTATAATAGGAAATGCTTTTCCTTGAACATTAGAACTATGCAAATCTTGAGAAATAGTTTAAATGATGATGCTTATGATAGAATTAAGAGATGCTCGAGTGCTAAAGATATATGGGATACTCTTGATTCTATCTATCTTGCTAACAATGATTTCTTACATAAAGTTGTATAAAAAGAGCAAGAAGAGCAAAAGACTTTTAAGGAAGACAATATTGAAAAATGTTCTCAAGAAGATGCTCTTGAATTCTTGAAGGACAATAATGAGGAAGATAATGATTCCCTTAAAAAGGATTTTGAGCTAAATAATGGTAAACCATATTATAGTCCTTTCTATTATGAGCTACAATGTGCATATGATGAATTGTATGATGATTTATCAAATTTAAAAAATAAAAATTTATCTTGTTTGGAAAACATTTCCTCCATTGAAAATGAAATTGAGATTTTGAAAAATGAATATACTTTTCTTGATGAGAAAATGTCTTTGAAATGTGAAACCTCAACTTCTTGTGAAAAATGCATTAATTTAGAAAATCAAGTTGAGAACTTATATTGTAAATTTGCTAAAGCTAATGATTCTATTTGCTTACAATCCATGTTTATTAATAAGAATGAAATTGATGCTATTCCACATGAAATTTCAAGTAAGGCTTGTGGCAAAAATAACATAGAATGTAATAACAAATGCTCAAGTTTTTCAAAAATAATCTTCAAAGGACCAAACCATCTTTAAATTCACTTGTTTGCAATTTTTGTGGTCATCTAGGACATATTTCTCATTTATGCAATTATAAAAAAAATTCTTATATGAGAAATAACATGGTTTGGGTTCCTAAAAAATATAAAGGCTCTAGTACTAACATTCAAGGACCCAAGATGAAGTGGGTACCAAAATGTCCTTCTAGCGTTTCAATTATGCAGAAAACTTCTCAAAAGGATGGACAAATTGGTCAAGTGAAAAAGGAATCATCAAGGGGAATGCTTCCAAAGCCCAATGGTAGAAGTTTTGATCAAAGAAGGAAGATGACTCCAACCAAAGCTTCTCAAGTACAAAATGTGGAACTTGCAAAGTTCAAAACACCAAAAGAGAAGCAATAGGTAAAGAAAAGAGTTTCCTTAATCAACAAGGCCAAGGTATCAAAAGTTTTTACCTCTCATGAACATTCACTTGTAAAGTCTATAAAATTGAGGTATATTCCTTGTAGGCATTAAGTGATTAATAGAATCATGTGTTCTTGGTAAAATCTGAATATTTTGTTTAAGCATATGATTATGTTTATTCTTATTGTACCATAGCTCATTAATTTGTCATATATCTTGGTACATGAGGTTCTACAGTGCCTAGGTATGCTTACTATGTTTTGAATTGTCTATATATTATGAAAGCTAGCATGCTATTAGCTATGTGCTTAATGAAAATTGATTATTTAATTTATTTTGCTCAATTTACATACTATAAAAAATTAATATTTATAAGAGCATAATGAATTAATAATCAATGACTTACTCCTATGGATCCAAAATTAGTGGATACCAAAGAAAGTACTATGAATTGTATTGTAGGGTGATTATTAACTCAAGCATGCATTGAAGTGAAGTGAAACTATGCTACTTGAGATTCGAAAATTTGAAATGGTTCAAAGTTCTCCAAGAGTGATGAAAACATAAAAAGAATGGCATGGAGAACCACAACATTCTCAAGGAGCCTTGAGACATGGAAGTTGGAGTCACCTACAAAAACTCAAAAAGTATACTTTTAGTGATATCAATCTCTTATCCTTATTTATGCTTTAAATAGAATATTATGTGATATTTGGATAAGTAGAAAGTTATTTTATGCCTTAACATGTTTTAAGTTGTTCTTTTTCTAGCATTGTATCTTAAAAGTATCTTTACATGTATTAACATGTTAGATAAGTACACACCTTATTTGGAAAAATATGCTTTAGAGTAATACCTCTATTCTTGAGCTTGTGACCAATTCTCCTTGTTTACATATGGAAATACACATGCTCATAAGTAGTTCTAATCCTTTCTCTTTGATTCTTAATCGTCTTATATACTCACTTGGAGATTGGAAAGTAAAATGTTATATGTCTTCTTGTTTGAAATTGCTTAATATGTTCATATCTTAAAAACAAGAAGTAAATAATTCATTTTTGTGCCTTGAACTTGTCTTTCAACTTCAATTATTCTTACATTGAAGTATATCTTGAAATAAGTCGTAATTGGTTCTGAAAGTTATAGTTCCATATTTTTTTAATTCTTTCATTACAATAAGGGACTTTTTGTTCTTGGCATGTGTGAGTACTAAAATTCCTTGCTTGATATTACATGCCTAACATGATCATTGTTTGCTCCAAAATGCTTATATAAGTTTTGATGTTGATTATGTATTTCTTGATAAACTTGAATCATGCCTTAAAATGCTTAAATCATGTTTGTGGATTCAAGTGCATATGTGCTTCATGCATTCTTGTTAGAACTAACATTGCATGGTTGATAATGTGATACATGTTTTATATTATATATCAATCTAAATTATGCTTGTAAATGAGATTCGATGATATTTGATGCTAACCTATGTTTTAGAGAATTTTTAAAGTTAGCTTTGCAAGTGTCTCTATGTGCTTCAAGTATAGCCATCGAATATTAAAGTGTCAAGGATATGTGGATAAATGGAAAAGTTGAATGAAAAAGGACATGAGGAGACTTTCTTTAAGTGCAATGGAATGAAATACTCAATGGAAGAAAGTACAAATTCAAAAGACCTATAAATGAAGAACATTCTAAAGGAGCATCACTTTCTATCTAACTCAATAAGTATCTCTATCCATAAACTATTGTGGTATTCTATATGCTGTGGATTATATAATACTTGTTGATAAATTGATCTTAAAAGATTAGATGCTTTCCTTACATGAGAAGTATGTTTAGCATTGACAAAGTGCTTAATTGGATATTAACTTACTAATTTTGTCATTGCATATATGGTTGATATTAGTTCTATACATTCTTTGATCCCTATAGCATATTTCATCATGAAGAATGTTTGATATCTATGATTCTCTTGATCTATGGTTTCTTAGTAGTATAACACTTATGAGAATCATGCTTTTTTTTAAAAGAATCTCTTATTTGATTAAAAAGTTTTTTTAAAGGCAAAATCTCCTATCATATTTAAAAGAAGCTTTTAAAATTCCATATCCTTGAGAATACTTTGAACTTGTCTTAAGACCTTGAAAGTATTATCACCTCCTAATTGTCTTAAAAAATTGGAAATCATTTAATTTATGCTATAAATATAGTACTCTCTTCATTACTTTGAAATGTTTATTAAATCTTGAGAGAGTATTTAAGAAAGTTTCTAAATAAATCTTTTGAAATGTTCTATAGAGCTCATCTTGATACTTCAAAAGATAAGCCTTGTTCTTAAAAAATGTTTTATCTTTTCAAGGCTCTTATTTAATGAGAAAGAGAAGAGATGTACTCTCAAATGTCCCTTTGACTTGGATTTGATCACTCTCAAGGAATATGTGGTTTCAATAAAAAATCCTTTTACCATTCTAAAATACTTTTGGAAATGTAATGTGTTATTATAAAATTCTTTTTGAAAAGGAGAGAAGTTTTTAAAATGGTTTTGTTTGAGGGATTAAGAATATGTATCTATGCCTTTCTTTTCTTTATGGTAATGTGCTTATATGATCTTGGCATGCATATTTCCCTTTATCTATCTTGTGCTTCAATAAGGGGGAGCTTATCTTACATATCCTTTTTCCATATCCTTGTTGACTATAAATATATGCATAACTATGTTAAACTATTATGTTTAATATTTTGATAATATGTATATTTTGAGGGGGAGCCTAGTTCTTAAATTATTATTTATATCTCTTGGCTTACATCATGGTTTGACATGAAGTGCTTTATTGTTAAGACTATCAACATGTCAGCAAAAATCATCTCTTATTGTCTTTCTCTCTATCAATAAAAGAAGGTAAACTTTCTTAAAACTTCATATCTTTTGATTCTTTTACTGAGAAGACCCTACCCTTCTTGACAACATGAGTTTTATCTATAGGGGGAGAAAATATTATATTTCCTTCCTAAGTCTTTTTGTTGATGTCAAATAGGGGGAGTGAAAATTGGAAAGAAAAATATGTTCTCGTGCTTATTGCTTCATATGTTTACATGAATATCTATTCTTCTATATTGCTCAACATATTTTTCTTTGGTGATTTGTCATCATCAAAAAGGGGGAGAATGTGAAAATAGGTTTGCCCTAATGATTTAATATGTTAGGTTTTGATAATGACAAATACAAGACAAAAAGAATGATGCTTATGGTTTATAGTTGTGCTTAATAAATGACAAATGCATCACAAAATAAGAAATGAAGAAGTTATGACCTTTTAAAGTCAATTTTCAAAACCAGAAATGGTGTAATCGATTACACAAGTCATGTAATCGATTACAACATTGAAAGAAGCCGTGTAATCGATTACATGAAGTGTGTAATCGATTACATGAAGTGTGTAATCGATTACAAAGTGCCCAGAAAGCTTGTAATCGATTACCAAGTGCCCAGGAACGTTTCTAACGGCTATAAATGGCTAGTTTTCATAGAAAATTATTATAAAATACTACCAATGGCTATTTTATCCTTTGGGCTCTATATATAAGTGTTGTATGAAGCTTATACGCCTCTTGAACACTAGAATTGATCTTTGAATCATAAAAATCATATTTTGAGCTTTAAAGTGTGAATTCTTTATACTTATTGAGCTTCAACTTGTATTATCCACTCTTAAGAGAGTTTTCTTATTATCCATACTTTGTTCTTCAAGTTGTATATCCACTCTTGTGAGAGTTTCTATTCTTTCTCTTCATCTTGAAATCATTGTAAGAGGGTGAGGTATCCCTCAAGAGAGAAAAGGGAGATGTATCCCTTATAGTGAAACTCAAACACAAAGGGTGAGGTATCCCATAGGTGTTGTAAGCGCTCTTCATTGTAAAGGTCATCAAGCACCTGTGAAGCTTGAAGAATTGGAGGCTCGCACAATGGTGAGATATCCCAAGGTGTGAGGAGTGCTCTTGCATGTACAAAGGTTTTCCTAACACCCGTGAAGTCTAGGAGATAGTGAAGAACATCTCAAGTTAAGCTTGGGGACTAGACGTAGGCCACAAGTGGTTAGTGGCTGAACCAGGATAAATCTCAGTGTTTGATCTTCTCAACTCTATCTCTTTAAATATGTGCTTTAACTATATATGCTTGAGTTGATCTTGTTATCTAGTTTATTTGCTTGATTTATCCTTTAACCTAAGTTGTATTTGAGTAATCCTTAATAGTTGTGCCTTTGCTATGCATGTTTCACTGCATTTATTAATTGAGCTATTTAAAATGCATAATTTGTCAAAGTTGCATTAAAACTTGTCATCACCCAATTCATCCCCCTCTTGGGTAATGTTGCCATGGCTAACACATGTTCCAAAAGCATAAAACTTAAGTGCTCCAAAAGGTAAATATTTACATATCAGTACCAAATGAAGATTGAGCCTTGTTCAAGTCCAAACACCTGAAGAACAGGGTCCTGCACCCAATCTTCATTTAGATCCCTTTCGGGATCCCTAGCAGACAAAGCTCCTAGTAGGGGCATGCCACTACGAAAGGGAGTCCGAGCAGTCGACTGCATAAAGTCCTCCCTAGAGGAAGCTCTCCAATCATCCCAAAGCTCCTCAAGGGACATCTAGAATTCCAAGTGAACAACTGCATCCATAGTAAACGTAGCCACCTCATGCTGGGTCCTACTCCAATGCAATGTGACATCTCCGTTATACCGAATGCGCCCCGTGTCCCACTGAACACTCCATGCTCTGATGCCCCCGTGGAACTGCAATCGAGTGAATCCTCGCGGGTCTTGCCTTGCCGCCATCACAGTCTTTACAGAGATGAGCATAAAATAGAAACAGGTATAATAATACAATAAAAGAGGTGAGATCCCCTACATCAATAGCATCATGGCAGCAAGAAACATAACGAAAGATAATAATGTCTTTCATATACAATGATATCAAGAAATAACATGTATAATCATAGTAGTATAGGAATAAGACAGATTAACAGGTATAAGATAGATCAGCAGATATAAGACAGATCAATAGGTATAGTCATGTTATCAACTAATATATAATTCAACAAGGTACATCGAAAGACATAAACACTGACTATACCACAACAAGATGTACACTGACTATGCATATGCACGACGCGTATGCTGACCATCCTTATGCACAATACAACCAGTTCCTACTCCATAGAGCTAACAATTCAGAGCTGAACGTTCCAGAAGATCAGTCCCCCCTCAAAAGACAGTCTATACTAGACCACCAAAAGGATAGTGCTTGTCGGGTTCTTGTCGTGCGTTGCAACAGTGTTCCACGGCCAGGGGTATACAATGTGACAACAAGTCACTAAATGGATCACCTCGCCCGGACGCCCCCAAGATTCATCATGCATCACACTATCCTGTAAGTTCTCGATCACTTCTAGGCACAAAAGCAGATTGTAAAATGTTCAGTGCATGAACGATGAAATCAAACCACCGTGGTACCATTCCCTAATGGTATTAAAGCAACCACCCATACAATTGTCCAATACCATTAATAACAATGATATTATATAACCGCTCATACAATTACATAATACCAATGATCCACCCGGGTCCAGTACTTCGGTTCCACAATCCACTCGGGTCTATTACGTTGGCCCAAAAGCATAATGCTAAATCCACAATCCACTTGGGTCTAGTACGTCGGCCCAAAAGCACAAATACTAAATCCACAATCCACTTGGGTCTAGTATGTCGGCCCAAAAACACAATGCTAATGCATTCTTTCACAAAGTATCTCAGTCATGCAAATTCAAGAGTTATCACTATCAATTCACATGAAGCATTCTTACAAATTTCTTTAGCATATAGAACAATTGTTTCACCATTAGGCCTTAATTGTAACACTTTCAAGAAAATGGTAGAAATCAATCCTAATCACCAACCTCTTCTAACTAAGTTCCTCAAGTGACCTTTCCTCATATTGTTCACTAAAACTTAAAAAGAAACCACATTGTCTTAACCCCACAATTCTTTTCCATTTCCTCTAAGTTTTTCAAGTTTTCACTATTGCTTTCTCAAGCTTGTTTTTCCCCCTCAAAATCAAAAATCACTCTTTTGCTAAATGATAAAATTTATTCTTTTCCATTCTTATCTTATGAATCCTTAATCAAATTTATTGATTATCAAGTCAACTAGATTCACCACTAATAAATCATTTTCCATTATTCCAATTATCCCCAAAATTATTTCCATTGGTATATCCAAAAGTTATTACTCCTCAAATCATGACATTATGTCCCGGGGCCGATGAGGGTAGGGAGTGATCATCGGTGCAATGACGTACAGACAAGGAGCGGCTTCTGGCAGGCTTCTAGGCGAAGGGTCGTATGAATGAACTAAATACTCACCGGAATGAGAGGGATTCAGAGACAGTGTAGGTATGGGACTGCATAGTTGAGGATGTCTTAAAGGAATTGATTTGGTGTAGCCATATGAACAAGTTGTAACTTTTTTTTGGGAGCCTAAAACATAAGAACTCCATGGTTAAACGTGCTTAACCTGGAGCAATTGTGGGATGGGTGACCTCTTAGGAAGTTTCTTAGGATGCGTGTGAGTGAGGATAAAGCATGCTGAAAAGGCCCGTGTTGGTTTGTGGAGACACTCGTGAATCCTGCAGGCAATCCCGGGATGTTACAGATGGTATCAGAGATGAGACCTCTCCTAGTACGGTGTGGTTCGGGGATGAACCAAGCAGAAGTTAGTGGGTATGTATGTCCCGGGGCTGACAAAGGCGGGGAGTGATCGCCGGTGCAATGAAGCATGGACAAGGAGCGACTTCTGGTAGGCTTCTAACCGAAGGGTAGCATGAATAAACTGAATACGCATCAGAATAAGAGGGATTCAGAGACTGTGCAGGTATGGGGCTGCATAGTTAAGGATGGCTTAAAGGAATTGATTTGGCGTAGCCATATCAATAAGTTACAACTTCTTTTCGGGAGCCTAGAACATAAGAACTCCATGGTTGAGCGTGCTTGACTTGGAGCAATTGTGGGATGGGTGACCTCTTGGGAAGTTTCCTAGGATGTGTGTGAGTGAGGAAAAAGCACGCTGAAAAGACCTGTGTTAGTTTGTGGAGACACTCGTCAATCCTACAGGCAGTCCCGGGACGTTACAGCAACGACTTAGGTTTTGGGGGTATGATAACTCTATGAAATGTAGTTATTTGTGCCCCATAGTTGTGCTTCATAGAATGCTATATCCTTGTTATTTTATACATATATGGGAGATTTTATGTTTATATTGGTTAAATTTCCTTTGGATGTCTCTCTATATACTATTGAGCAATTTGTGTGTATTTGTTAAGTGATTAAGTGGATTTATAATTTGTATTTAACTTGGTGATTTTCCTAATGTAGGATGGGCTTCAAATATAGGATTTGGAGCGATTCAAGGCTCAAAATCACAAAAGAAAGCCAAGAAGGCATTCCAGGATAGAGCATCGCGGCACAGGTAGTGTGCGCCGCGGCGCAAGAGTGCATCATCAGATTGCCATACAAAAACTCGAAGTTAGAGCACCACGGCACAAAAGAGTGTGCGCTGCAGCCCTTTGTAACTAACTCAATGCACGCCGTGACATGAAGTAGTGTGCGCCGCGACGCGATGTGCAGAATTGAGCCTATAAATAGATTTTTATCATATTTTCTTAAAAATGCTTTCTAGGTTTTGAGAAGCTGTGCCTAGTTCTTCATGGTTGGAGGCTCAGGAGGCCAAGGGAGGCTAGGATGGAGGTCATCTTCCTTATGGATGATGATTTGAGCTATGAAGATGATATCTATGAGATTCCTTCCTTCTCCCTATGTTTTCTCTTGTCTTTCTATTCATTTGAGCATGTATTTTGATTAGTATTTTCGTGTTCAATGATGTAGCAGCTGTTTTAGGGAATACTTTGAATCCCTTTTATAGATATTAATGATTTTATTCTCCTATGAGTTTGTATGGATGTATGGTTTAGTTCAATTGTATTGTGCCTAATGTTCTTAAGTGTCTAATCATCATTTAAGTGATTTGATGGAATCTGATGAACTTAGACATAGGAATTTGGATTTGAGGTCATAAGTATGATTGATACATGTTCGATTCTATTCCAATGGTGGGATGAGTTAATTCACTAACTAGATAGAAATATACCTTTCAGTCATGTATAATGTGTGATTGAGAATAGATTGTTCAAGAGTAGAATTTGCACTAGTTCTCAAGGAAACTTAGTGAATTACGTAAATGAAACTATGGTTGATTGACTTAGACATAGGTTTTTAGCTAATGAAGATTCTCAAGCTAACCTAATCATTACATTCATATTTATGAAGAGGATTGCATGTTGTTGGTTGAAGTAAAGGGTGAAGAAAGATTTCCCTAATCTCTAAACCATTATCTTTATTGCTTTTGTAGATTATATTTAGTTTATTTATGCTTTCTTTATTTTATATGCTCTTGAATAGAATTAGGTAAGCTATTGGTTAATACTTAGCATTGGAAGTAAACTTATCCTCAAGGGAATGAACTTATACTCTGTATCTGTATTACTTGAATGACCTGTGCACTTGTGGCCTATTTTGGGACAAATAATATACTACTATGTTTTTATTTAAGTAGTGACATTGTAGTGTTGTTTGTCTTTGTGTATGCTATATATATATATATATATATATATATATATATATATATATATCTAGATTTCAGTACTAGGGTGTTACATTATAGTATTAGAGCAATTCATCCTATTGAGTCAGGGTATGGACTGACTATGCTTAGACATGTTTAGGAGTTCCTTTTATGAGTTATGCTTTTCTTATCTCTTATGTGAGATACTTTGATGGAATTGCATGATTTGCATTAGGTTGGTATGTTATTAGCTACTGTTGCACGGTTACATGATATTGAGGCTGATCAACATAATATGTATTGTTTTATGTTTATAGGAAACTATGGCACCTCCTAGGAGAACTAGGTAGACCAAGAACTCACCAAGAGAGGGGCCCAATATGACCGAAGCAGTTATGGCAATGGTCAATGCTATAAGGGATCAGAGGACTGTAACTGCTAATGCTATGAAGGACTAAGCAGCTGTAACTACTAATGCTATGAGGGAGCAGACAGCTGTTACAGCTAGTGTACTTGATAGGATGGAAGCAAATCCACCTCAGTAACCTACACAACTTGTATAACCATTACAGGAGGTACAAGTTGGAAGAAGTTAGAACTTCTAAGACTTATCAGCTATTCATCAGACGAACCCTCCACAATTCTGAGGCGAGTACAATCCACTAAGGCTGAGGAGTGGCTCAGTGAGATGGAGAAGATCTTTGAAGTAATGATTTGCTCAGATCAACAAAAGGTATCCTTCGCCTTTTACATGTTAAAGGGAGAGGCGGAACATTGGTAAAAAAGTACTAAGAGGGTAATGGAAGCCATCGGGACTTAAATGTCATGGGAGGTTTTCAAGATAACATTTTTGGAGAAGTATTTTCTTGCGGGCTCTACATGATGATAAGGAAGTAGAGTTCATGAAATTGGAGCTAGGAAGCTTGTCAGTGGGCCAGTATATGTCCAAGTTTGAAGAATTGTCGAAGTTCTCTTCACATTTTCGTTACAATCTAGAAGAGAATTGGCGATGTTTGAAGTTTGAAGTTAGTTTGAGAGAGGAAATCAAAAGTATGATCAAACCTATGGAGATTAGGGATTTTCCTTCCCTGGTCAACAAATACAGAATCGTGGAGTCAAGTGTTCAGAGGTCTCAACTGGAGGAAAGGGCACAAGACTTCTAGAAGAGAAAGCATGATGATGGTAAGAACAAGCAAGGTGCTTCTAAAATGAGCAATCCTAAAAGAAAAGACAAGAAGGACTCTAAGGTATCAAAATGCCCTAAATGTAAGAAAGTATATAGAGGCAGGTTGTGCTTGGCAGGCTAGTCTGTGTGTTACATGTGCAAGTAACTTGGGCATTTTTCCAGAGATTGTCCTCAAAATAAGGAAGATGTGCCTACTCCAAAGCCTCTAGTCAAAGGGAGAGTGTACACTCTAGGAAGAAAAGAGGTGGCCCAGTCTCTTGACTTTATCCAAGGTAAAGTCATAATTCGTAATCATCTTTTAAATGTTATATGTGATTCAAGAGCATCTCACTCCTTTATTTCTTATGATTGTGTAAGGATATTAGATTTACCTATGTCAGAATTATCATATGACTTTTTTGTTTCCACACCTACCAATAAACCAGTCATAATATCGAAAGTATGTCTTGATTGTAGTATAAGAGTAAAAGATAATGTTTTCTTCATAAATCTTATTTGTTTACCCCTTGTGGACATAGATGTCATTCTTGGTATGGATTGATTGTCGTCCAATCATGTAGTCTTTGTTGGTGAATGCCCTAGAGGCTAATACATTTTCTGTATTTACATACATTCTATTATGCTATTTTATATACGAGGCATTTCATTTATTGTGATCTTTTTGATAAACATAAGAAAGTCCTTAGAATAGTAAGTTTGATGCCATAGGACATCAAGTGGATGACTTGATCGTGAGATCCTTTTGGTTACAACACTATTCTTAAATGCTCCTAGTCAAGTATTATTATTAATTAAGACAACAATAATACATTGAGACTAGTATGTGCATAGACTGATGACCACATATCACGGGTCATAGATATGAGATATCAAGTATTCACATGGGTACATATTAGAGTAATGATGTACTGGACTGACCCACCATGAGAACGCTACATGGATCGTTACGTGAGTGTCATAAGCAATTCTCATAGTGACAATGGTGTTTATAGTCCTTTGACCTGAAATCACTACGATTCCTACATGAGGAGTTATATGTTTTAATGCCATCAAACGTCATCTGTAACAAGGTGATTATAAAATTGGTTATTGGACATACCACGAATCATGTAGAGGGATGTGAGTGACTTAGATGAGATTTGTCACTCTTACATAACAGGAGCGATATCTTCGGGCCCCTTGATTGAGTGAGACTGCAAAATGCATGGCCATGCTCAAATGAGTCAATATGAGATATTGATCTCATTTGTTGTTACAAAGTCTACTTAAGTATCAGGAAACGAAAGATTGGACTATACAAGGATGACGCATTCCATGCCTTGTGTTCAATCTAGATATCTTGACAAAGGGACTAAATGACACGGAAACATTAGTCACGGAAAAGTTATGTCAAATCACTAACATTCTTATTACTTGGGTAGCAGCGATGTGTTGCTAGATACCACTCACTACTTGTAATATTAAATTGGAATTTTAATATTACTACCAACGTAATAAGAACTTGTAGGGTCACACACATAGAGCAGACTAAAATTAGAGCAATGGGTCAAAGTTGAACTCGGATTCAAAAATGGGCCAGACTCATAACAGATGGGTTTAGGGTTGCACAGCTTACCTTGCTACTGCTCACACTCACTTAAGGCAGTCACTATTATAAATAGTACTGCTAAGGGGGCTGCTAACATACACAATTCAGAACCCTAGCCGCACCTACAGAAAAGTGAGTGAGAGAGTGACATGTTTCTTCTCTTCTCTTCGCAGCTAGCACTGTGTGAGAGATGTGACGCTCCTCTTGGCAGACGTTAGACGTTCGTGAGTCTGTTCGTGTGGATACCGCAGAGACATCATTTCTATTACGGTGTTGGTGATTCACGCTCTTCCTTTTGATCACGCTTCAAGAGGTAAATCATTTAAAAACTCGGATTATGGCTTTTTCGCATGGATCCTCGGTGGGAATCCCTGTTTTTCGCTGCGTGATGTATCCGCAATTCCCAATAGTGGTATCAGAGAGTTTTGCGAAACCATGATTCGGTTTTCTATTTTCATTTACATGAGATAACATGTTTTCTGTTCTTGTTTTTGACAAAAGATATGATCTTTAATATGTTATTTCTGAAAACCGTATGAAACCCTTTGCGAAAACATATTTTGTTTCTTATGTTGTATGCAAAACCATGATGTTGTTTTCAAAACTTCATGAAGATGTTCATATGTTTTGTGAAAACTGTTTTGTTTTAAGATGTATGTTTTTGCGAAGCTTTCTAGTATGTATGTGATACGTACAGCGTTATAGAATCCTTATTCTCAATGCGCGGTGCAAGGGTTTGGGAAACCTTGTTCTTGGTTTGCGGCAGTGGGGGTTATGAAATCCTTGTTTCTGCACAAGAGGCGTGGCGTAAGGGGTTTGGGAAACCCTATTCTTGTTTTGTGGTAGCAGCATCAAGTGTTGATGTCAAGCTGCCAACGAGGCACCTGAGGTTAAGGTGTTGAACGACGGCGTAAGGGTTCACTGCGGCACATGAAATGTTCATGTTGTTCAAGCTTAGGGTTCCACATGGCACAAAGGCTCGAGGAAGGCACAAGAGATTCAGCTCTTGTTTCTGGTCTAATTTTTCGAGCTAGGGCGCTGCCCTTGCACCCTGCAAGGGGCGGCCTCCCCTTGACCTCTGGTCGTATACCGGGATGCGGCACTCCCGCTCGCTGACCAGGTAGTGGGAACCTTGTGCTACCTCTGCGTAAGGTGTTTTTCGAAAACGCGATATTTTATATCCAATTTTATGACTCGTGAAAATAATAATGTATTATTGTTATGAGTTTATATGTTTTTGTGATGCATGGTGCATGGTTATGGCCTTAGTCCTCTTTTTATGCCTTTTGGTTTTAATAAATATGACCTGCGTGTCGTGCCTTTCTCTTTACATTCTGATTGTATATTCTCTTCTCACCTAACTCCCCTCGAATGTAAAAGAGGTTTCCATATAATGTCTTTATGATGTGGAGGCAAGAAGACGGCATCAAGTGAGGATGTTGATGGGAGATGCTTGGTGAAGCTGGCTTAGTTAATGCTACTCTCTTAGGGGTCATAACCATGTCACTTTTATTATATGCTTTTTTTGTATGAGATCCATGGATAATATTTATGGTATGATAAACAGTTTAATAAATGGTGAGATCTAATAATAATAAAAAATTCCCTCAAAGCAAATATTAAGTCATTATGTGATGCCTTCCAATGTATGGCACTCGTCAAGACTAGTATCGATCAAGTGCAGGTCTGCCAAAGCAAGATGCCTTTATCTATATTCGTAAGACGCGATGGGATAAAGGTAATATCCAACTGTCAACCATTGGTTCTGACTTAACTAGGCCATTTCAATAGGATTGAAGGCTTAGAGGCATGAAGTTAGGCTTTGGTCCATTAGATGGACTTGAATAAGTGTTATTCACCTAACTATCCAAGAGTTACATGTGATGTAATTGGAAAGTGTTTCCTACCTAAATAACTGAATTTTGGGTGATCAGCCAAAGCTGACTCAAAACTAGGTGAAATATAGATCTTGGCCCACTAAGAAATCTTACGATGGGATTTTTCGAGTCAATGCTGAGGGTCATTAACTTGAATAAAATAGTGGGAGGCATATTTAATTAAAAGACCTCATTAAATATGTTTATGGCATGATACTTATATTTTGCATATTTCTGTTAATAGATTACCATGGCAACAAACACATCGGGTACTTTATCATTGTGATCCGTCCTTGAGAAGGACAAGTTGTCTGGAATGAATTTTCTAGACTGGTACAGGAATTTGAGGATTGTCCTCAAATAAGAGAAAAAGCTGTATGTTTTGGAACAGCCTATTCCTAAGCCACTTGCTGCTAATGCCCCTAGAGCTGAAAGAGATGCTTATAAGAAGCATCAAGATGATGCCTTGGACATTGGATGTCTAATGCTGGCCACCATGAACTCTGAGCTCCAAAAGTAATATGAGAACATGGATGCATATGATATGATCATACACCTTAAGAAGCTCTATCAAGAGCAGGCCAAGCATGAGAGATTCGAGGTCTCTAAAGCACTATTTCAGTGCAAGCTGGTAGAAGGAAGCCTTGTTGGTGCTCATGTACTCAAGATGATTGGGTACATTAAAAACCTAGAGAGACACAGTTTTCCTTTGGTCCAAGAGTTGGCCACTGACTTAGTCCTACAATCGTTGTTGGAAAGTTTTAGTCAATTTGTCATGAACTACAACATGAATAAGATTGACAAATCACTACCACAGCTGCTAGGCATGTTGAGAACTGCTGAGCAGAACATTAATAAAGGCAAAGGGAAGGCCATAATGATGGTCCAAAAGAATAAGGGCAAGAAACAACAAAAAAAGCCCAAGGACAACTAGAAAGGCAAGGGCAAGGATAAGTCCAAGCCCAGTACTTCTGGCTTGAAACCAGTGGGTGGAGTGGCTAAGGAAGGTACATGCTTCCATTGTGGTCAGATAGGGCATTGGAAGAGGAACTGTACCAAGTTCCTGGAGGAGCTCAAAAAGAAGAAGGGAAGTGAAACTTCCACTTCAGGTATTTTTGTTATTAAAGTCAATTTATCTACTTCTGCATCATAGGTATTAGATACTGGATGTGGATCTCACATTTGTGTAAATGTGTAGGATCTAAAGAGCAGTAGACCATTGATGAAGGACGAAGTCGACCTATGAGTGGGAAATGGAGCAAAGGTTACTACATTAGCTGTAGGGACTTATTTATTATCTTTGCCCACTGGGCTTGTAATAGAGTTAGAGAACTGCTATTTTGTGCCTGTTATTAGCAAAAATATCATTTTTGTTTCTTATTTGGACAAGAAAGGTTTTTCTTTTATTATAAAGGACAAGTGTTGTTCCATTTATATGAATGATATTTTTTTGTTGTAGTGCACAATTGAGTAATGGACTTTATGTACTTGATCTCGAAACGCCCGTCTATAACATAAATACAAAGAGGTTTAAATCAAACGATCTGAACCCAACTTTTCTCTGGCATTGTCGTTTGGGCCATATAAGTGAGAAACGCATCTCAAAACTCCATAAAGATGGATTCTTGGACTCATTTGATTTCGAATCATATGAGACATGTGAATTTTATTTATTGGGGAAGATGACAAAGGCCCCATTCACCAGACAAGGTGAAAGGGCTAGTGATCTTTTAGGCCTTATACATAGCGATGTATGTGGGCCACTAAACACACTCGCTAGAGGCGGTTTTCAATACTTCATTACATTTACTGATGATTTCAGTAGATATGGATTTGTATATCTTATGAAGCACAAATCAGAATCCTTTGAAAAGTTCAAAGAGCTCAAGAATGAAGTACAAAACCAACTTGGCAATAGTATTAAAATCCTTCGATCAGATCAAGGAGGAGAATACTTAAGCCAACAATTTGATGATCATCTGAAAGAGTGTGGGATAATATCTCAACACACTCCACCAGTAACACCACAATGGAATAATGTCTCTGAAAGGAGGAACCGAACCTTGTTGGACATGGTCCGATCCATGATGAGTCATGCAAACCTTCCAGGCTCCTTCTGGGGACATGCTCTGTTAACAGCAGCTTTCACACTTAACCGTGTTCCATCTAAGATAGTTCAAAAGACACCATATGAGATATGGACTATGAGACAGCCCAGTATGTCTTTCTTGAAGATTTGGGGCTGCGAAGCTTATGTGAAACATCAAGTTTTTGATAAGCTTGGACCTAAATAAGATAAATGCTTCTTTATAGGGTATCCAAAGGAAACCAATGGATACTTTTTCTATAATCCTACCGAGGGCAAAGTGTTTGTCGCACGGACAGCTGTGTTTCTAGAAAGGGAGTTTATCTCTAAAGGAACCAGTGGGAGAAAAGTAGAACTTGAAGAAGTTCAAGTTTCACAAAGCAGCAATGAACCAATGGTGAAAATAGAGTAGCCTCCACAAACTGTTATGGAACAGCAACTTGTTCTAGTAGCACAAGACCTGCGCAGGTCTAACAGAATACGTCATCAACCAGAGAGATATGGATTTCTCATGACCCAACAAGGTGACGTATTGCTTATGGATCAAGATGAGCTTGTGACTTACCAGGAAGCCATTATTGGCCCAGAATCTGAGAAATGGCTTGAGGCCATGAGATTTGAGATGGATTCTATGTATGCCAACCAGGTATGGATCTTGGTTGACCCACCTGAAGGGGTAAAACCCATTGGGTGCAAGTGGGTTTTCAAGAAGAAAACCGACATGGATGGTAATGTGCATACCTTTAAGGTGCGATTGTTGGCTAAAGGGTTCAAACAAATTCATGGTGTAGACTATGATGAGACTTTTTCCCCAGTTGTGATGCTTAAATTCGTTCAGATCTTGCTTGCTGTTGCAGCATACCATGATTACAAAATCTGGCAAATAGATATCAAAACTACTTTCCTTAATGAAAATCTTCTCGAAGATGTGTACATGACACAACCTGAGGGTTTTGCCACTCCAGAGGATGCTAGAAAAGTATGCAAGCTACAACGATCTATTTATAGATTGAAGCAAGCTTCCAGAAGCTAGAATCTTCATTTTAATGATACAATAAAATAGTTTGGTTTCATCAAGAATGAAGAAGAATCTTGTGTCTACAAGAAGGTTAGTGGGAGCACTATTATCTTTCTAGTATTGTATGTAGATGACATACTACTTATTGAAAATGACATCCCTACCCTACAGTCCGTAAAGACTTGGTTAGGGAACTATTTCTCTATGAAGGACTTGGGTGAAGCCACCTATGTATTAGGTATCAGGATCTATAGAGATAGATCACTGAGACTGCTTGGCCTAAGTCAGAGTACATACATAGACAAAGTGTTAAGATGATTTAACATGCATGAATCCCAGAAAGGACTCTTGCCTATGTCACATGGTGTAAGCCTATCTAAGGCTCAATCCCCTTCCACCCAGGATGAGAGGGATCGCATGAGCAAGATTCCATATGCATCTACAATTGGATCTATCATGTATGCCATGTTATGTACTCGACTAGACATCTCGTATGCTTTGAGCATGACGAGTAGGTACCAGTCTGATCCCGATGAGAGTCACTGGACTGCTATCAAGAACATCCTTAAGTACTTAAGAAGGACTAAGGATTCATTCTTGGTATATGGAGGCAAGGAAGAGCTAGTTGTAAAAGGTTACACTGATGCTAGCTTCCAAATCGATAAGGACGAATCCAAATCGTAATCGGGTTATGTTTTTTGCCTAAACGGTGGGGCTGTGAGAGCTAGAAGAGTTCAAAGCAGAAGACAGTCGCCAATTCTACCACAGAGGCTGAGTATATTGCTGCCTCCAATGCAGCAAAGGAGGCCGTTTGGATCAGGAAGTTCATTACTGAACTTGGCACTATTTCTAGCATTATGGACCCAGTGGACCTCTATTGTGATAATAATGGAGCCATTGCACAAGCTAAGGAGCCTAGATCTCACCAGCGATCCAAACATATACTTAGGCGCTTCCATCTCATTCGAGAGATCATTGATAGAGGAGATGTGAAGATATGCAGAGAACCAAAATATGATAACATTACTGATCCACTGATGAAGCCTCTTGCATAGCAAAAGCATGAGGGTCACACTAGGTCTTTAAGCATTAGATATATGCCTAATTGGCTCTAGTGCAAGTGGGAGATTGTTGGCGTATGCCCTAGAGGCCAATACATTTTCTGTATTTACATACATTCTATTATGCTATTTTATATATGAAGCATTTCATTTATTGTTTTCTTTTTGATAAACATAATGAAGTCCTTAGAATAGTAAGTTTGATGCTATAGGACATCAAGTGGATGACTTGATCGTGAGATCCTTTTGGTTACAACACTATTCTTAAATGTCCCTAGTCAAGTATTATTGTTAATTAGGACAACAATAATACATTGAGACTAGTATGTGCATAGACTGATGACCACATCTCATAGGTCATGGATATGAGATATCAAGTCTTCACATGGGTACATATTAGAGTAATGATGTACTGGACTGACCCACCATGAGAACGCTACATGGATCGTTACGTGAGTGTCATAAGCGATTCTCATAGTGACAATGGTGTTTGTGGTCCTTTAACCTGAAATCACTACG
Source organism: Ormosia semicastrata (assembly GCA_029884595.1). Lineage (NCBI taxonomy): Eukaryota > Viridiplantae > Streptophyta > Magnoliopsida > Fabales > Fabaceae > Ormosia > Ormosia semicastrata. Next base: position 40,646,145 of record JAQQTO010000061.1, read on the forward strand.
ATTCCTACATGAGGAGTTGTGTATTTTAATGCCATCAAATGTCATCTATAACAAGGTGATTATAAAGTTGGTTATTGGACATACCGCGAATCATGCAGAGGGATGTGAGTGACCTAGATGGGATTTGTCACTCCTACATAACAGGAGCGATATCTTCGGGCCCCCTGATTGAGTGAGACTACGAAATGCATGGCCATGCTCAAATGAGTCAATATGAGATATTGATCTCATTGTTGTTACAAAGTCTACTCAAGTATTAGGAAACGAAAGATTGGACTATACAAGGGTGATGCATTTCATGCCTTGTGTTCAATCTAGATATCTTGACAAAGGGACTAAACGACACGGAAACATTGGTCACAGAAAGGTTATGTCAAATTAGTGACATTCTTATTACTTGGGTAGCAGCGATGTGTTGCTAGATACCGCTCACTACTTGTAATATTAAAATGGGATTTTAATATTACTGTCAACATAATAAGAACCTGTAGGGTCACACACATAGAGCAGACTAAAATTGGAGCAATTGATCCAAGTTGGACTTGGATTCAAATATGGGCTAGACTCATAACAGATGGGTCTAGGGTTACACAGCTTACCTTGCTGCTACTCACACTCACTTAAGGCAGTCACTATTATAAATAGTACTGCTAAGGGGGCTGCTAACATACACAATTCAGAACCCTAACCTCACCTACAGAAAAGTGAGTGAGAGAGCGACAGGTTTCTTCTCTTCTCTTCATAGCTAGCACTGTGTGAGAGACGTAAGGCTCCTCTTGGCAGACGTTGGACGTTTGTGAGTTTGTTTGTGTGGATACCGCAGAGACATCGTTTCAATTACGGTGTTGGTGATTCACGCTCTTCCTTTTGATCATGTTTCAAGAGGTAAATCATTTAAAAACTCGGATTATGACTTTTTTGCATGGACCCTCGGTGGGAATCCCTGTTTTTCGCTATGTGATGTATCCGCAATTCCCAACAGTCTTAAACTATTCAGATAAGACTTTAGTTTTTCTATCTGATACACCTACCAGAGTTGTTTCTTCTGAGTTTGTCTATCTCAATGCTAACCAGGTCAATCACTGTTTAGTAGAAGGAGCTCTAGGATATGTTCTTCTTTTCTCATTAGATGTAGAGGTTGAGCAGAACCTAGACAATATATCTGTGTTGAGAGAATACCCAGAGATATTTTCAAGTGACGTAGCTAAGTTACCACTAAAGAGAGAAATAGAGTTTTCTATAGATTTAGTGCTGGGTACAGGATCTATATCTATAGCACCTTATAGGATGACACCTTTAGAGTTAGCTGAGCTTAAGAAACAAATAGAGGAGTTGTTAGACAAGCGATTCATTAGGCCTAGTATTTCTCCATAGAGAGCACTAGTGTTACTTGTGAAGAAGAAAGATGGTACCATGAGGTTATGTGTTGACTATAGACAGTTGAACAAAGTAACCATAAAGAAAAAATATCTATTGCCTATGATAGATGATTTGATGGATCAGTTAAGAGGAGTTTCAGTGTTCTCCAAGATTGATCTTAGGTCTGGATATCATCAAATCGGGGTTAGGGAAGAGGATATCCCTAATACCACTTTTAGAACTAGGTATAGACATTATGAGTATCCTATGATGTCATTTGGGTTGAAAAATGCATCAGCAGTGTTCATGGATTATATGAACAGAGTTTTTAGACCCTACCTAGACAAGTTTATAGTAGTGTTTATTGATGACATCCTTATCTATTTCAAGACAATGGAAGAGCATGAGCAATATGTCAGGATAGTTTTTAGAAATTCCTTAAAGAGAATAAGTTGTTTGTCGAACTGTCCAAGTGTGAGTTTTGGCTAACAGAAGTCCAGTTTTTAGGCCATGTAATTTCTCAAGGAGGAATTTCAATGGACCCTAGTAAAGTTAAAGTAGTGTTACAGTGGGAGAGGCCCACCACTGTGACCAAGATTAGGAGCTTTATAGGTCTGACTGAGTATTATAGAAGGTTTATCAAGAGATTTTCTCAGTTAATGCTACCTTTGACTAGGTTGACTAGGAAAGGTAATACTTTTGAGTGGACTCAGAAATGTGAGAATAGTTTCCAAGAACTGAAGAAGAGGTTGACCACTACATTGATTTTGGTGATTCTAGATCCCCATGAGAACTTTTAGGTATACTGTGATGCTTCAAAGATAAGATTAGGGTGTGTTCTGATGCAAGATAGGAGAGTAGTTGTCTATTCATCGAGGAAGTTAAGGTCACATGAGGAGAACTACCCTACGCATGATTTAGAGTTAGCAATTGTAGTGTTTGCCTTAAAGATTTGGAGACATTACCTCTATGGAGTCCAGTTTGAGGTATTCAGCGATTAGAAAAGTTTAAAATACTTGTTTGATCTGAAAGAGCTGAACATGAGATGCAGAAGATGGATGGAATTCTTAAAGGATTATGACTTTGAGTTAAAGTATCACCAGGGTAAGGCCAATGTAGTGGCTGATGTACTAAGTAAGAAATCCCTACATGTTTCCCGGATGATGGTCCAAGAGAGTGAACTTCTCAAGAGTTTCATAAATTTGAGTCTCGCGGTGACTGTGATGTGTAACACCTTAATACCGATAACCTAGTATATCATGCATACTCTAAGATAAATAATATTAGTTATGCTGCTTCTAACTTAAACATCATACTAATTTGTATCATTTAAGCAAATAATAATGGAGAGCCTTGCGAAAAACTAAAAGTTATACATAAACATTTGCCACAAAAGAGCTCATTGTATACATAAACTTTATACAAATTAAAAGCACGTAAATAAATATAAGTTTTAAACTACTAAACATAAAAATTATCCTAGTCTTCATATTTTTTCTTCTTGCCTTTGGATGAACTCCCACCTGGATTTACATGGCAACAAATGGGGTGAGAAATCATATTTCTCAGTATAAGTATACCAAAACCAGTAGTCTAAACATTTGCAATGAATAACATTTCTAAGCAATCTATACATTTGATCTAATAACCAAAACCACGATGATATTAAACAATTGCCCATACAATCATTTGAAATCATCAACAAGACAACCACCCATACAGCTATCTCCAAAGGCACAATGCAACATATACAAACCGAACACAAAAATCCAATCAAAACAAGTATTAAATAATGAAATGGTGAGATGACGTATGCTCAAAGAAAAATGTGTGTAGTGTAGGTGTAGTGTTGTGATACTTAACTATTCCGCTTGATTAAAAAGATACTCTACCATAATAACGTGTGACCTTTTATAGCCTACCTAGTAGGAGTAAAGTCTGTTACCATAACATGTATCCTCCTAATCCTACTAAGTAGTCTGCCAAGTAGTCTATCGTAAACTGGGTGAATATCGCCACTAAACTAAATGGATGCCTCCACCATCTGATCTCTAGGGATAGTAAGTATATGTGAAGTGAGGTGTGTGAAAATACGGTGTTATGTCCTAACTCTAATATAATTACCATATAACTCCATACTAAGTTTATCTTGCACTACTAAGACTACCTCTTCCCTGTAAGAGTAGTTCATGCACTACGGCACTTAACCAATGCCAACTAGACTTAGTACACTACTATCCTTGCATTACTAACTCTATTCAACTCTTAGAGAGCTTTCACGCACTATGGCATTCACCCTTGCCAACTAGGGTCTATGGCACTCCACTCTTGCTAACTAAACTTAATCCTCTTATATCTAATATCTCACATGCTCATCACTCCACAAGTGATATCTAGCACAACACCATGTTGCCTAGGGAGCTAGACACCTAACCATGGCAATCCATAGCCAATGGATGCACAAAGTCACTTTATTTTCTCCTTGTATGCCACTTGGTCTTTCTCTTTAAGGAATACCCTCACTAGTGCCTCAACACCCTTTACTAGGCATAAACAAAGGATCCTAACAAGTAGAGATCTCAAATAATCAAAATAATAACTCTGATGAAATCTGCTCTGGGCACATAAAAAGGCTATTTTTCATAAATGCACATAACTTCAAAAATTCTAAAATTTTACAGACAAATAGCCTTATATCTTAGCTTTCAAATGCCACAAGAATCAGGTAAATTCGATAACTACAGCTCAAGTTACGCTACAAACACTACATGCTGTCAGGCATTTCTATTCTGGGGGTTTAAATGCCTGTTCTTTAGCGCCTGGGCACTTATTGGTCAGTGCCCAGTAATTTCTCTTGGGTCACTGGGTGTCTAGATGCCCAAGTGTTGGAGCCTGAGGGCCTACATAACTCGTTTCTGCAGAACCTTGATTCCAAAACAAGGTTTCTCCTTCAAACTAAAGTTCTACTTAATTTCTACGATCACTGAGAGTCTCTAATCATGTTGTAAACTTCAAACTACCTTTTGATTCAACCAAGCATGGATCAAAACTCAAACTTTAAATTAAAACACTATTTCTCAACTTTAAACTCAATCAAAAACTATAGATTCCATGGACTCTAATCCATCATCCAAGCTTCAAAATAACTAGTGTCTAACTCATTTCAACCTTAAGAGAAAAGATCTAACATCTATTCTCACTATACTCACCCAATCCTATTTTTCCTCATCAAGCTAAACTAAGAAACAAGATGAAGATAGAAGGAAAAGGATGAAAACAAACACCTCTACCTCTTGTATGGATTAAAAACTTTAAGCTTGGCCTTTGTCCTTGAGCTTCTCCTCTTTCTCTTTCTCTCCTACGGTTGCTGCCACTTCTTCCTCTCTTCCTCTCTTTCTTTTCTTCGGTTCCTTCTTTTTTTTTTTCTCTTTTCTTTCTTCTATTTTCTTTCTCTCCTTTCTATCATGGGATAAGCAAGAAACCAAAGAAGCAAAGTCTAACTTTGCCTCTTATAAGATAGGTAGTAAAACCCCTAATCTACTAAGAACACTCAAATTCCACTAAATCCAGTTTTCTAACTTCCAAAAAGTTTAAAATAAATCATAAGATTCATTAAAAATCTTGTTTCACCATTTTTCTATTTTTCCATATTTGCTTGGGGTTTATCCGACATTCAAAGCACAACTAGTATGCCTAAAAATACCAAACTAACTATGATTTTCTTGAAACTTTAACTACACCTTACTTAGCTCATTTGTGATCTAGAAACAAGTTATCCACACATGTTTCCCTCCAAATGGTAGTTTGTGCTATTTTCTGAGCCATTTTAGGCCATTTACCACATTCTATGTTGCAGCAAAGTGTCTAAACTAATTCAGTTCGTCACAAAACTTCACAGGCATGTTAAACAAATCATACGCTACCTTTGTACACATATAAAAGTCTAACATGTTTTTTTGGGATGTTGCATGATGCCACATAGTCTCTTTGTGAGTAAAATGGACATAATAAATGACTTAATGATTTAAATTTTAGAAGCTCAAAAAGAGGATGAAATTTTAAAGGACATTAGTGAGCAAATCTTTTTAAGAACCCAAAAGGATTTTAATATGACTGATGATGGAATGATAAAGTTGAGAGATAGACTTTGTGTTCCAAGAGAGTCAGAAATCAAAGAAAAAATTCTAGAAGAAGCTTACAAAAGTAAGTATACCATTCATCCCAAAGCTAATAAGATGTACCAAGATTTAAAGAAGATGTTTTGGTGGTCTGGAATGAAAAAGGACATAGCATAATATGTCTCAAGGTGTCTAACCTGCCAGAAGGTAAAGATTGAACACTAGAAACTTGCAGGACCATTACAGTCTTTAGGGATCCCTGAGTGGAAATGAGATAAGATCTCTATAGACTTTGTAATAGGTCTACCCAGGGCTTAGCCAGGATATGATGCAGTTTGGGTCATAGTGGATAGATTAACCAAATCTGCCCACTTTTTACCCATTAGAGGTAACTATTCTTTATATAAATTAGCTCAGCTTTATCTGAAGGAGATAGTTAGGTTGCATGGAGTCCTTGTAAGCATAGTTTTAGATAGAGATCCTAGATTCACTTCTAGATTCTGGGGAGCCTTGCAAAAGGCATTCAAGACAAAGTTGAGCCTTAGTATGACTTATCACTCGCAGACAGATATGTAAACAGAGAGAACTATGCAAACCCTTAAGGATATGCTTAGAGCATGTGTTTTAGAAAAACAGGGTAGTTGGAATAAGTTCTCACCGTTAGTGGAGTTTGCCTGTAACAATAGCTACTACAATAGCATAGGAATGGCACCCTATAAGGCTTTATATAGAAGGAAGTGTAGATCACCTTTGTGTTGGTATAAGTTAGGTGAGAGAATCATCCTAGTTCTAAGATTGGTCTAGCAAACCACAAAGAAAATTAAAATGATTAAGGATAGATTGGTTACTTCTTAGAGTAGGCAAAAGAGCTATGCTAACAAGAGAATGAGACCTTTTGAGTTTGATGAAGGAGAGCATGTCTTCTTAAGAGTTTCTCCTACAACAGGGATTGGTGTATAGCATTGAAAACCTAAAAGTTAAATCCTCATTTTCTTAGTCCCTACCAAATTCTGAAGAGAGTTGGACTCGTAGCCTACCTGATAACCCTTCCTCCCAATTTGTCTAACCTTCATTATGTTTTCCATATGTCTTAGTTAAGAAAGTATAATCTAGATCCTTCACATATTATGGAACATGAATCTATACAGTTAAGAGATGATTTGTCTTATGATATACAACCAGTAATGATCATGGACAGAGGGGTCAAGGAGTTTAAAGGTAAGTAGATTCCTCTGGTGACGGTTATATGGGGTGGCATTGACACCGAGGAGGCTACTTGGGCGCTAGAGTCCCACTTGCAATAGGACTATCCAGAGTTGTTTTTATCAAGTAAGCAATTTTGGGGTCAAAATTTTAAAAAGGATGGGAGAACTATAATATCCTTTTAAACATGTTAGACTTATATATGATTACAAAGGTAACACATTACTTGCTTGACATGTATGTTTAATGTTGTGACAAACTAAGTTAGTTCAGGTACTTTGCTGAGTCAGTTTGGTATTTTTAAGTACATTGGTTGAGTGTTTTAATACTGGATTAATGAGTCATAGATATGGAAAATTATGTAAATGATCAAATAAGTTTTTAGATGAATCTTAGGATTTATTCTAATGCCTATAAAAGTTAGGAAACTTGATTTGGTAAAATATAAGTGTTCTTAACAGATAAAATGTTCCAGCAAAATATCAAGTCACTTTGTGACTCACATTCCAGTTGCTTCTTTTCTTTTGACTTTGTTGGTTATTCTTTCTTCCTTTCACACTCAACTCATTCACTCTCTCATATAGCAACTTCAGCAGCAACAGAACAGGAAAAGAGAGAAACGAATAAAGAGGAAGAGGAAGAAGAAGAAGAAGAAAAGAAGAGAAAAGCCAAAGGAAAAGCTAAAGTTTGAAGATCATCTAGATTACAAGTGAGGTAGGGGTGCTTGAACTTACATAACCAACTTTTTCTATCTTCATCTTTTATCAAGTGTTTATGGTTGGATGAAATATGGGTTTTGGGTGATTTATATTGTGCTCTTGCTTGTTTAGTGCCTTTAATGGCTAATTTTGGTTAGGATGAAGCTTAATCAACTCAAGGGTGTTAGTTTGCATCTAGGAATATCCATAGATTTCATTGAGATTAAAGATAGAAAATTGGTATGTTGGATGATTGAACTTTGTTCATGATTGTCGCAACCGTCCCGAAGGGCGTCGCGAAAATAAAAAAGAATAGGAAGGAAAAACCTCGGGGTGTTGGGAGTCGCCACCAATCGCTTTATCCATTGAATGGAATAGTGCAATTGGACACCTGAGAGATGGTCTACGTTTCAGAGTTTATGATCTAGGGGTTGATTACGGATAGAGAATGTATTAGCACCCTACACCATCCGTTCTAAGAACGGTTACCTATTTAATCTAATGTTATTTGCAAGTTAATTAAATTAGTCCTTTAAAAAAATATTTTTTTCCAGTTTTTTCTTTATCATGTTCTATTTCGTCAAGCATAATATCAAGAATGATAAATGATTAAGATCAGAAATAGGTGGCTAAATAGCCATTGTTATTGAACAAATTCTAAGTCTACAACATATTATATAAAAGTGGTGAATCAAGATTTTTTTTTAAGAGAAGTAATTTTCAAAATAAAATGGTCAAATAAAATATTATTTCAATGAATAAATTTTAATTCAAAGAAATTTGTTTGAGGTAAGAGAATGTTTTTTTTTAAGAGTAAATGGCCAAATAAAATCTCATTTATAATCAAGAAAAATATTTTTAGGCATAATGAGATTTTTATAATAATTTCTAAAAAAGGTCTTCATAAAAAATAAAACTTTGATTCACCACTTTTATGATGTTGAAACTGTATGAAATTGTTCACTTTTATTCGAGGATTTTTATTTAAAAAAATTATTTTGATTTATAAAAAAAGTTGTATTTTAATTTACAAAATTATTTAATTTAGTGTGAGGACTAGATCTCGCCAGCGCTCCTGGCAAAATCCAATATAAAGCTTCAAGATTATCAGAAAGAGTGTATTTAATTGGTGCTCCAATCCTCTCCTAATTTTTTCGTCATCTGGCCAATTTTAAAATTATTTGATTAATACAACAATAATTAAATTAAAATCACATACTAATGAGTATAATAATCATAACACAAACAAAATATTATGTATTTTTTTTATTTTATCTTTTATTTGTTATTTTTCTTCTTTTTTATGTATTTTTATTTTTTCATTATATTTTATTTTTTACATTTTTGCTTTATACATTTTTTCCTTGACCACAAGACACAACATAAAATATCATTAAACTAAACAAACACTATCAAATGAGAACTAATCCTAAAAAAAAATTAAACTAAAAAAAATACGTGCTTTTATTATTTTTATTTATATTTTTGTTTTTGCTTCAAAAAGTTAACATTAAGCCAATCCACTCTTTTTATTATTATATTTTATCTCAAATGAAACTACCCACGTAGAAGTGGGCTCGGTGAAACCATTCAAACAACAACTCTTCCTATTATTATTATTTTTTATCATTGTTTAAGAATAAAAAAAACCAATTATTGACATAAGAAACGTACAAACCCACCCAAAAGTCTTCTGCCCAAACACGTAATAAAACAAATAAAGCAAAGATAAAAGAATAAAATAATAATGACATTAATAATAAGAAGAAACAGACTTGAAAAAGAAACAGAGAAATGAAGAATCAAACATGGAAGAAAGCAAAGCACGATAGGAGAGCGGAACTGACCGCGAATCCAGCCGCTTTGGGGGTGCGATGGCAGGGTGGCCGAACCGGTGCGGTGCATCTGGTGGTGCTTAGTTGGCGGCGAGTTCGGATCTAGGCGGTTCTCACGGCTGGTGGAGGTGCTGAGTCGGCTCGGTTGAGGTGAGTTGGTGGTTATGGTGAAGGTTGAAAATTTCTTCGTATTTGTGTGTGTAGCTCTGTGGTTTGTATATCTGAACGAATAATCCCCCATTTTCCACTCAAATCTATGCCTTTTTATTCTTGCCGTATAGTTGATTACCATTTAATTTGCAATAATTTTTCATTCAATTTGCAATGGTTGGAAGAGAAATGGAAAAGAAAACTGACAGAAGTTTTTAATCCAATTAAGTGTAGCTGTTTGTGGAGGCTAGGGCTACAGCAATAGGAAAGGAATTAGGTTATGGGTTGAGATAGAGATTGGGTCATGGGTTGACCCATATTGATTTTTTTTCTTTCTTTCATTTTTTTAAGAAAGAAATTAAATTAAATTAAATAAAGCAAAAATGAAAATAAAAAGAAAATGGACAAAATTGGGTATAACAGCTACCCCTCTTTGTTTTTACATTTAGAATAAATGAAAAACAAAGGAATTGATTCAATTTTGTCCATGAAAAGATAAAAACTTACGGATTCAGGTGTCCGCTGAAACTTAAAGCAGAAAAGATAAAAAGCTTGCAGAATCGGGTGTCTGCTGAAGCTTAGCAGAAAAGGTAAAAAGCTTGCGGATTCAGGTGTCCGCTGAAGCTTAATTGAAAACTTGAAGCAGAAAAGCTTAAAGGCAATGGGTACGGGAACCCAAAAACACAAAAACAATGGGTACGGGAACCCAAAAGATAAAAAAGCTTGCGGAATCAGGTATCCACCAAAGCTTGACAGAAAGCTTAAAGCATGAAAAGGTAAAAAGCTTGCGGAGTCGGGTATCCGCTGAAGCATAACAAAAAGGTAGGAAAACTTGCGGAGTCGAGTATCCGCCGAAACTTAACAGAAAACAAGCATGAAGATAAAAAGCTTGCAGAGTAGGGTATCCGCCGGAGCTTAACAAGAAACTTCAAAGCAAATGGGTACGGGGACCCGAAAACATAGAACAATGGGTATAGGAACCCAAAAAGGTAAAAAGCTTGCAGAGTCAGGTATCTGTTGAAGCTTAACAAAAACAAGTTAAGAAGGTTACGAAGTCGGGTATCCGTTGAAGCTTAACAGAAACTTAAAAGCAAATGGGTACGGGGACCCAAAAACATAGAATAATGGGTATAGGAACCCAAAAAGGCAAAAAGCTTGTGGAGTCAAGTATCCGCTGAAACTTAACAAGAACAAGGTAAGAAGCTTATGGAGTCGGGTATCCATTGAAGCTTAACAGAAAACTTAAAGGCAAATGGGTACGAGGACCCGAAAACATAGAACAATGGGTATAGGAACCCAAAAAGGTAAAAAGCGTGCGGAGTCATGTATCCGCTGAAGCTTAACAAGAACAAGGTAAGAAGCTTACGGAGTCAGGTATCCGTTGAAGCTTAACAGAAAGCTTAAAGGCAATGGGTACTGGGACCCGAAAACATAAAAACAATGGGTACATTGCCCTGACTTTATCACAGAAACTAAAAGCAATAGGTACGAGGACCCAAAAAGAAAAGTAATGGACATAAGGCTCTGATTTGACTGAAAACAGCAAGTTGGACCTTCGTAGGTCAAGGCTAGCAAAATGAAATAGTGCACTATACAATGCATGCTTCAGATGTATGAGAGTATGAAAAACTCTTTTTTTTTTGCTTTTTTTTTGTTTTGTCTCTACGACCCCTAAGGACATAATTGTAATCATTTTCAAAGATGAACTGGAATAGGATTTATTAACATCCTTTCAATTGTCTATTCAGCTGATGGTTGAAATGTCCAATCAGAATGACCCTTGAGGTGTGCATTAGATGTGACACATAAGAGCAATGGGAAAACCCTTCAGATGACCCTTGAGGTGACTTGGTTGTCCTTTCTTTTTATCAACACTCTTATCAGGAATCATTGTGTTTCCCATACCTTTCAAGTCATTAGCAATTCTCAATGCTCTAGTAGCAATGTCACACATTTCATATTCTAATATATGATTATTAGAAAAATGCATATTGGGTTAAAGAAGAGGCAAAAGTAAAAACATGACGATATTGTATTGAAATGGAAATGGTGAAAGGAAAATAATATTGTGGTCATCAACATAAAATTTACAGAGGGATGATAAGGGCAAAGGTCTTCAGTTCTTCTAGTGAAACCCTTTATCGTAATCAGCATCAATCCTCTGCATACCCGATTTTGAACACTCATTAACCAGCCTATGAAGACTTTGACTGCCCCAATTAGGATCATTTGGCCTGCCCCAATATGGAAAACTTAGTTTGCTCTAAAGTAGAGATTTGCTCCTCCCTAGCATGGAGACTAGTCCGCTCAGGTTTCACTTCCTTTGTCATATCAAGCACTATTGTCATTTCATTTTGGACCTTAACTTTTGCCTAGGTCGCTCTTTCGAGTTTTCAACCTACCAGGTCACTCTAACTTTTGCCTAGGTAGCATTTTCAGGTTTTCCACTTAGCGAGCCATGCTTTTCCTTTTTCTTTTCTTTCTCTCTTTTTTTTGACAAGTAATGCTTTTACGCATAATATTTCTTGACTGCGTCTGAATTTACAAGAAGTGGTAGATCTTCACTGTCTATTTTTGCGAGAATCAAGGACCCTCCAAAGAAAGCCTTCTTCACGACATAAGGTCCTTCATAATTGGCAGGATCTTTTTAAGCACTAAGTCTCCTTCTTGAAATTGTTGAAGGCACACTTTTTTTGCATAGGCTTTCATAAGTCTCCTTTGATGTAGCTGGCCATGACATAGTGTAGTTAACCTTTTACTTTTAATAAGATTCAACTGATCTAGTCAAGCTTGGACCCATTCGGCCTCTTCCAAATTTGTCTCCATTAGTACTTTTAATGATGGGATCTTTACCTCAATAGGGAGTACGACTTCCATTCTGTAAACTAAAGAGAAAGGAGTTGCCCCAGTTGAGGTACGGATAGACGTGTGAATGCTTATGTCCCTAAAGCATGTCAAATAGTTTTTGATGGTAACAAAGGCAAAAGTGAAGATCAAGTGCAAAAGTGAAGATCAAGCGCAAAAGGAAAAATCAAGATCAAAAGAAAGAAGTCAAGAGGTTTATGTAGTTATAAGACTTAGAACATTTATGTTAAATGCTCTCAAGATTTCTTAAATGATTTTTCAATATATCATTTCAAAATAAAGTGGGAAATTTCAAAGTTAAACATGGTTTTTCAAGAAACTTGAGTTTCAATCTTAAATCTAGCATTCTTAAAAGGATTTATGTTTAATCAAATGTCTTGAGGTGTTAGAAATGACTTACAAGCTTTATTGAATTTGAAAAATGTGTTCAAAGGCCAATGTAATCGATTACATGATGTTTGTAATCGATTACACAGCAAACAGAGGCCTTGTAATCGATTACATGAGCAATGTAATCGATTACAAGCAAGTCAGAGGCCATGTAATTGATTACACAATTAATGTAATCGATTACAATAAGCGCAGAAAGGCAAGAACACATTCAAAGAGTCATGTAATCGATTACATGGATATTGTAATCGATTACACAGCAAGTAAGAAGTCATGTAATCGATTACATGGATATTGTAATCAATTACAAGTAAAGTCAGAAGCCATGTAATCGATTACACCAATAATGTAATCGATTACACAGAGCCCAGAAAGCCAAGAACACGTTAGAACAACAATGTAATCGATTATATATATTGTGTAATCGATTACACGCACCCTGACAACTTCCAACGGCTACATTAAATGCATTAAATGCATGCCCAAAACCCTCCAACTGCTCCATTTATTGAGAAACTTATAAATACCAATGTTGGGTATTCATTTGAGGTTGACCTTGAACCAAAAACTGATTACCAATACTTCCAAACGTGAATCAATCCTCAGATCCATTTCTTGCTTTATTTTTTGTAAAAATGTGAAAAATCTTTGAGAGCATATTAGAGCTTCAATTTGTAATCATTTACTCTAGTGAGAGCTTCATTCAATCTATCATTATTGCTTTGTAAATAGGGTAAGGCATCCCTCCAAAAGTGTAAAGGGTGAGGTATCCCTTAGTTGAAAGGACTCAAGCTCCAAGGGTGAGGTATCCCAAAGTGTTGAGTGCTCAAGATTGTAAAGGTTATCAAGCACCTATTGAAGCTTGAAGAAATAGTAGAAAATCTCTAGCGGTTGCTTGAGGACTGGACGTAGATCACAAGTGGATTGGTGATCGAATCAGGATAAATCATTGTGTTTATTTTCTCTAAACCCTTCTCTTTACTTTGAGTACTGTTTTATTGAATTGCTTGAATATTGGTCCATTTGGCTATTGCATTTATAAGTGAAAGTGTTTATCTCTTATATCCAATCATCTCTAATCATCGATTAGCTTCAACGAAAATTGTTTATCAAACGATTTGTGAAAGATTTGCGAACTTAGTTTTCATACTCAATTCACCCCCTCTTGAGTATTGAGGCCACTTGGTAACAAGTGGTATCAGAGCTAGACTCTTGTATAAAGAGCTTAGCAGCTTTAAGAGAAGTGATGGCTTCAAATGGTTTTTCAAATGAAGGTTCTTCTATAAACAGACCTTCATATTTCAATGGGGATAGTTATGCCTATTGGAAAGAAATGATGAAAATTTTCATTGAAGCTATTAATTTAGATGTGTGGGATGCCGTTGAAAATAGTTCTTTTGTTCTTACACAAACTAAAGATGGTGTGAAAATCAATACACCTAGAAATGAATGGACCGATGATGATAAAAAGAAGGTTCAATACAATTTGAGAGCCAAGAACATTATCACCACATCCTTGGGGTATGATGAATTCTTTAGGGTGTCAAATTACAAGACCACAAAAGAAATGTGGGATACCCTACAAGTAACTCATGAAGGCACTAGTGAGGTAAAACGATCTCGAATAAACACTCTTACTCATGAATACGAATTGTTTAGAATGAACCAAGGTGAGAGTATTCAAGATATGCAAAAGAGGTTTACTCATATTGTTAATCATCTTATCTCATTGGGAAAGACATTTCCTAATGAGGATCTTATTAATAAAGTCTTGAGATGTCTAAGTAGGAATTGGCAACCCAAAGTAACGGTGATTGTGGAATCAAGAGATTTATCAACAATGGCTCTAGCCACTTTATTTGGGAAGCTTCAAGAACATTAGCTGGAACTAAATAGGCTCAATCAAAATGAAGAGCATGACAAAAAGAAGAAGGGAATCGCACTCAAAGCCATTTCCTCTACAATTGAAGATGATGATGAAGTTGGTGAAGAGGATGCTGAAAGTGTTAAGCTAAGTGAGGAGAATCTTAGTCTCCTTGTGAGAAAATTTGGAAGATTCCTAAAGAACAAGGGATTTCAAAGAAGACCACATTTTCCTCAAAAGAAAGCGTATCACAAAGGAGAAGGATCCTCTACTCCTCCAAAACGCTATGAATGTGGAAAACCGGGGCACATGAAAATGGAGTGTCCTATGTATCTCAAGAAGATGGAGAAGTTTGAGAAAAGGCACTCTAAGGAAAAGAAAGGAAGAAGAGCATATATAGCTTGGGAGGACAATGACTTAAGCTCTTCCGACGATTCGGAGAATGAAGAAACCCATCTTTGCCTCATGGCTCAAGGAGAAGAAAGTGGAGAAAGCGACACCGAGGTAACCTATTCTAACCTAGAACCGTCACCTTCTTATGATGAATTGCAAGATGCCTTTCAAGAATTGCATGATGAATCTTTGAGGCTCACAAAAATGGTTTTGTCTTCCAATAAAACAATTTCCTTATTGGCAAATAAAGTTTCTATTTTAACTAAGGAGATAAATGAGCTTAAAATTGAAAATGAGACCTTAGGACTCATTGATGCTAATTCATTATGCATGACTTGTTCCTCACATGGTAATACATCCATATCATTATCTTGTTTATCATGCAAAGCTTTTGAAAAAGAAATTGAAGACTTAAACAACACTCTTGCAAAATTCACTTTTGAAAGAGATAACTTGAATGTGTTGTTAGGAAAACAAAAATGTGTGTTTCAAAAAGCTGATTTGGGATTCAATCCAAATAACCATAAAAAATCTTATAAGAACTTCTTTGTTTCCTCAAATACTTCAAGTAGTCTCTTTGTTAAATGTTTTCACTGTGGTAAGAAAGGGCGTAGTGCATCAACTTGCAATGTTAGAAAGAACATAAACACTAAAGTTAGAATAAAAAGAGTTTGGGTTCCTAAAAGCAGCATGCCTAACTCTAACACACAAGGACCCAAGACAATTTGGGTACCAAAGGTTAAAATTTGAATATGTGTTGTAGGTGTGCTTGAAGACTAAGAGCTCAAGTTAGTATCTTGATAGTGGTTGCTCCAAGCACATGACCGGTGATGGCTCCAAGTTCTCCTCCTTTACTCACAAGAAACATGGACATGTCACATATGGTGACAACAATAAAGGGAAGATTCTTGGAATTGGCAAAGTTGGTAAGATCCCTTTATCATCTATCGATAATGTTTTGCTTGTTGAAGGACTTAAACATAATTTGCTTAGTATTAGTCAATTATGTGATAAAGGCAATAGAGTTATATTTGATTCCTCTTGTTGCATAATTAAGGGAAAGGATGATAAGCAAGTTAAGTTTGTTAGTCATAGGGTCAATAATATATATATGATTAGTCTCGATGATATCTCCTCCAATGATGCTAAATGCTTTATGAGTAAAGAAAATGATTCATGGTTATGGTATAGAAGAATTGCTCATATTCATATGGATCACTTAAACAAATTGGTTTCTAAAGAACTAGTAATTAGTCTTCCAAAGCTCAAATTTGAAAAAGACAAACTTTGTGATGCATGTCAAAAGGGAAAACAAGTAAAGGTCTCTTTTAAAGCTAAAAACATGGTTTCAACTTCTAGACCTTTACAACTTTTGCACATAGATCTTTTTGGTCCCTCTAGAACTATGAGCTTTGGTGAGAATTACTATGCATTAGTGATTGTGGATGATTTTTCTAGATTTATATGGATATTATTCTTGGCCCACAAAAATAATAATTTTTAATCATTTAGAAAACTTGCCAAAGTTATCAAAAATGAAAAAGGTTTTTGTATTGCATCCATAAGAAGTGACCATGGTGGTGAATTTGAAAATCATGAATTTGAAACTTTTTGTGATGAACATGGCATTGAGCATAATTTTTCTACCCCTAGAACACCACAACAAAATGGTATTGTAGAAAGGAAAAAATCGATCTTTAGAGGAAATGGCAAGAACTATGCTTAATGAAGCCAACCTTCCTAAGTACTTTTGGGCGGATGCGATTAACACCGCTTGTTATGTTATGAATAGAGCCCTAATAAGGCCAATTTTAAAGAAAACATCATATGAATTGTACAAAGAAAGGAAGCCAAATTTGTCACATTTTCATGTCTTTGGATGTAAATGCTTTGTCTTGAATAATGGAAAGGATAACTTGGGGAAGTTTGATGCAAAATCTGATGAGGGAATATTCATTGGTTATTCTATACATAATAAGGCTTTTAGAGTCTATAATAAATGAACTATGACCATAGAAGAGTCCATACATGTTGCATTTGATGAAACTAACCCAAATGAGCCGAGAAAGGATCTTGTTAATGATGTTGCAGAAATCTTGGCAAAAACGCACTTGAAAAATCAAGAGAAAGAGTCCAAGAAGCAAGAAGAGAGACTCCTTGATCACTTATGGCAAAAAAATTCAGAAATCTTGGACCTACCTAAGGAATGGAGGACTTCAAGATATCACCCTCTCGACAAAGTGATTGGTGATGTATCAAAAGGGGTAATCACTCGAAACTCACTTAGAAATGCATGTAATCACCTAGCTTTTGTCTCTCAAGTTGAACCTAAAGACATAAATAAGGCCATTAATGATGAGCATTGGATCTTGGCCATGCAAGAAGAACTAAACCAATTTGAGAGAAATCAAGTTTGGGAATTAGTTCTAAGGCCCAATGATCATCCTATAATTGGCACCAAATGGGTCTTTAGGAACAAAGTTGATGAAACGGGCTTAATAATAAGAAATAAAGCTAGGCTTGTAGCTAAGAGATATAATCAAGAAGAAGGCATAGACTATGAAGAAACTTATGCTCCTGTAGCTAGGTTAGAGGCCATTAGAATGTTACTTGTATATGCTTGCATCATGGATTTCAAACTCTATCAAATGGATATCAAAAGTGTCTTTTTAAATGGTTTTGTACAAGAAGAGGTGTATGTAGAACAACCTCCTGGTTTTGAAGATTTTGAAATGCCCAACCATGTTTTTAAACTGAAAAAGGCATTGTATGGCTTAAAACAAGCTCCTAGAGCTTGGTATGAAAGGTTGAGCAAATTCCTTTTAGAAAAAGGTTTTTCTAGAGGCAAAGTTGACACTACTCTTTTCATAAAACACAAAATGCATGACATACTTCTAGTTCAAATCTATGTTAATGACATTATATTTGGAGCTACCAACAACACTCTTTGTAAAGAATTTTCAAATATTATGCAAAATGGGTTTGAAATATCCATGATGGGTGAGCTCAACTTCTTCCTTGGTCTCCAAATCAAGCAAACAAGAGAAGAAACGTTCATAAGTCAATCCAAGTATTGCAAGGAGCTGCTCAAGAAGTTTGGAATGGACAATGCCAAGCATATGGCCACTCCTATGGGCACCTCTTGCTATTTGGACAAGGATGAAGGAGGTAAATTAGTAGAAATTACGAAATATAGAGGTATGATTGGCTCACTCCTTTATCTAACTACAAGTAGGGCTGATATAATGTTTAGTGTATGCATGTGTGCTAGATATCAAGCTAATCCTAAAGAATCACACCTATGTGATGTTAAAAGAGTAATGAAATATCTAATAGGCACATCACAAATGGGTTTATGGTATCCTAAAGGTGCCTCATGTAGCCTTATTGGGTATTCTGATTCTGATTTTACTGGATGCAAAATAGATAGAAAGAGCACTAGTGGGACATGCCACTTGCTTGGAAGCTCACTAGTTTCTTGGCATAGCAAGAAACAAAATAGTGTGGCATTGTCTACAGCTGAAGCTGAATATGTTGCAGCTGGGAGTTGTTATTCTCAAATCCTTTGGATGAAACAACAACTCTTGGACTATGGTATTGAGCTTGATCACATCCCCATAAGATGTGATAATACTAGTGCAATCAATTTGTCCAAAAATCCCATTTTGCATTCTAGGACTAAACATATTGAAATAAGACATCACTTCATTAGAGACCATGTTCAAAAGGGTGATTGTATGCTTGAATTTGTAGAAACCACTAAGCAACTAGCTGATATTTTCACTAAACCCCTAGCAAAAGAAGCATTTTTCTATATAAGAAATGAACTTGGTATATTGGATCAATCATGCATAAATTAACTATTTGCATAATCATAAAACCAATGCCTAACTTGTATTTTTTCTGCATAATCATGCCATATTGCTGCACAATCTCTGAATTTTTCATCATATTTGAATCCAATACTGACTTGAGCGTCGGAGATTTCCCCTAAGTTGTTTTGCAGGTGCTCCCTCATGCCCAAGACTCCCAAGCAACTCAACATCCTCAGAATTTCACCAAAAATGGTGTAATTCTTTGTAAAAATGGTAATTTTGATCAATTACGTGAGTTGAATCATAATATGATTAGATTATATGTTTGAATGATGATTTGAATTGATCTAAGTTGCTTTGGAACTGATTTGAATGGATTAAGATTGATTATATGCTGATTGGAATGCAAAATCTGAGTTAAAGTGTGCTGGTAATCGATTACAATGCCTTTGTAATCGATTACACAGGTTCTGTCAAGCATGTAATCGATTACACAACTTTTGTAATCGATTACAATTAACTCAAAACTCAGGTAATCGATTACATCAACTATGAAATCGATTACAAGGTTCCCTAGAAGCGTGGTAATCGATTACACCAAAAATGTAATCGATTACATATCCACCAGAATGCATGTAATCGATTACACACTCAATGTAATCGATTACACAGGTTTTTTTAAAAGGTTTTTAACACGTGCAGAGCTCATTTCTCAGAACCTCTTCATCTCCTTCGTCCTCTTCCTTTGCTCCCACGCAACCCAAACCTCCCAATCTCTCATTTCTCACTCAAACCTCCCCTAAAATCCTTCATTTCACCTCCATTTAACTCGAAAATCTTCTCTCTCCATAGCCCATCTGTCAAATCCCCTCACATCCCTCACCCAAATCTCACCATCACCTCTCACGAACCCCATCCCTACTCCTCTGCCCTAACTTCGTCTCTCTCTCCTAATTCATCCCCAACCACTTACCACTTATCCTACTCTACTCCTTCTTATCACATGGCTGAATCCTCGCATCGCTCAAAGTGCCCAAGAATAGGGGCTGCCATTGGAGGGTCCTCTGGTGGTGCTTCACGCAACATCTCTGGCCTGGACCTCACGCGCCACTTCTCCACAGTGAAGCGAGCTGAGTTGTTCCAAAAGAACTTTCAGCTACGCAAGATCATTTCTCCCAGGTATCTTCCCATCACCTTCTATGAGAGTGAACCTTTGGCGAGCTTTAGAACCATAGAAAATTTAGGCTTGCTGGGTTTCCCGAGTATAGAGAAGGCTATCTACCCTAACCTTGTGCGAGTCTTTTATGCGAACCTGAAATTTGAGGATAATTACTTGATCTCTGAAGTGAAAAAGCAACAAATAAGGATAACTGTGGCTGAGTGGTATAGGCTAACAAAGCTCACTCCTAATGGAGCTAACTTCTGTGGGAATGCAAATGTCTAGGGGCATGAGTTTGAGCATAAGGTTGCTATTCTCTCATTGATTAGGACGAGCTACTACCCCCCTAGTGATCCTAAAAGACGAATCATGGCCACTGGCCTAACTATGGAGAACTGGGTTCTCCACTACCTTTTGGTCCGAGGATTGATTCCCAAGGGAGGGAATTACTCCCAGGTTCTCAAGGACGATGTAGTGGCCTTATGGGCAATGACCACAGGGCGGCCAATAAACTAGGGATATTACATTATAGAGCATATGTTGGATGTAAAGAAAAAGAAGAACTCCGCTCTCCCATTTACTATGTTGGTAACCACCATCTTAGAGCACTGTCATATTTTCCTATCTGAGGAGTCCAAGGACACCAGCTCGAAAGGACCACAATCCATTGGCTTGCATACCCTGAAGAAGCTCCAGCTCTACAAAGTGGATGATAGGTGGCATTACATTGCTCATGGCACTTTTGATTATATCAATCATGATCCGGATAGTGATGATGATGAAGAGGCTTAGCATCCTCATCCTGCTCCTACCCCTGCTCCTGCTCCTACTCCAGCTATACTTGACCTCCTGCTCCAAGAGATGCGCTACTGTAGACACAAGCATAGACCACTTAGAGCACAAGATAGATCACCTTGAGCTGAGGATGGATTACTCAAATCAGGAGCTTGCCTCCATTCATCCCTCCTGGGTGGACCTCCTATTCCTCCGAGTACTGCTGCTGCACCTCCCACATCCTCTGCCTCTCCGGTTCCCCTGTCCTTTGCTGGTCCATCTGGTGTCCCTGCTGATGATGAGGAGCTTCTAGACTCTGAGGACGATCTTGAGCTCGGTGATGATAACGTTGATCTAGGAGACATTGCTGCGGATCCAGACAGTGACAACGAGGCTACTGATAGTGATCATGGCCCATTGCCTTGATGTTTCTGATGATTATATTGTATTTTTTTTGTTTTGACTCTGATTATATAACATTGGTATACATTTCTGGTGTTTTTGGTTATTGGCTATACTGGTTGTGAAAGGTTACGTTGTACATGCTGATTAATGATATATGAACTTGTTTCAGCTTTGATTCTATTCTTTGAATGATTGGCTACTTGAAAAATTGATTGGACTGATTAATCTCTTTGGCTTTCTTATTCAGGAAAAATTTGGGAAATCATGAAATATAGCTATCATGCTATCCATTTTTCTTTAAATGCTTATGTCTTTTTTATAACTCCAACGGGGGAGAGAATAAGGAAAAATGAAATGAAATAATGAAATCTAATAAAAGGTTGCATAAGTAAGTAAGGTTGCATGAGTACGGGGGAGTTATTGAGCTTTTGAGCTCTTAAGCTTTTTATATGCAAAATCTAACTCAATATCATGTATAAACTCCAGGGGAGCATTGCGCCTAAATGTCTATCATATACAAATGCAAAAACTCTTTCTTTTTCCTATGATCAGTTTGTCATCATCAAAAAGGGGGAGAATGTGAATGCTTATATCCCTAAAGCATGTCAAATAGTTTTTGATGATAACAAAGGCAAAAGTGAAGATCAAGTGCAAAAGTGAAGATCAAGTGCAAAAGGAAAAATCAAGATCAAAAGAAAGAAGTCAATAGGTTTATGTAGTTATAAGACTTAGAACATTTATGTTAAATGTTCTCAAGATTTCTCAAATGATTTTTCAATATATCATTTCAAAATAAAGTGGAAAATTTCAAAGTTAAACATGGTTTTTCAAGAAACTTGAGTTTCAATCTTAAATCTAACATTCTTAAAAGGATTTATGTTTAATCAAATGTCTTGAGGTGTTAGAAATGACTTACAAGCTTTATTAGACTTGAAAAATGTGTTCAAAGGCCAATGTAATCGATTACACAGCAAATAGAGGCCTTGTAATCGATTACATGAGCAATATAATCGATTACAAGTAAGTCAGAGGCCATGTAATCGATTACACAATTAATGTAATCGACTACAATAAGCCTAGAAAGGCAAGAACACGTTCAAAGAGTCATGTAATCGATTACATGGATATTGTAATCAATTACACAGCAAGTCAGAAGTCATGTAATTGATTACATGGATATTGTAATCGATTAAAAGCAAAGTCAGAAGCTATGTAATCGATTACACCAATAATGTAATCGATTACACAGAGCCCAGAAAGGCAAGAACACGTTGGAACAAAAATGTAATCGATTACATATGTTGTGTAATCGATTACACGCACCTTGACAACGTCCAACGGCTATATTAAATGCATTAAATGCATGCCCAAAACCCTCCAACGGCTCCATTTATTGAGAAACTTATAAATACCAATGTTGGGTCTTCATTTGAGGTTGACTTTGAACTAAAAATTGATTACCAATACTTCCAAACGTGAATCAATCCTCAAATCCATTTCTTGCTCTGTTTTTTATAAAAACCTGAAAAATCTTTGAGAGCATATTAGAGCTTCAATTTGTAATCATTTACTCTGGTGAGAGCTTCATTCAATCTATCATTATTGCTTTGTAAAGAGGGTGAGGCATCCCTCCAAAAGTGTAAAGGGTGAGGTATCCCTTAGTTGAAGAGACTCAAGCTCCAAGGGTGAGGTATCCCAAAGTGTTGAGTGCTCAAGATTGTAAAGATTATCAAGCACCTATTGAAGCTTGAAGAAATAGTGGAAAATCTCTAGCAGTTGCTTGAGGACTGGACATAGATCACAAGTGGATTGGTGATTGAACCAGGATAAATCATTGTGTTTGTTTTCTCTAAACCCTTCTCTTTACTTTGAGTACTGTTTTATTGAATTGCTTGAATATTGGTCCCTTTGGCTATTGCATTTATAAGTGAAAGTGTTTATCTCTTATATCCAATCATCTCTAATCATCAATTAGCTTCAACGAAAATTGTTTATCAAATGATTTGCGAAAGATTTACGAACTTAGTTTTCATACTCAATTCACCCCCCCTCTTGAGTATTGAGGCCACTTGGTAACAAGATGTGCGATAACCATGCAAAGCAAAGGGAAGCATCTCATACCAATCTTTGTATGTCACAACCATTTTTTGGATGATTTTCTTGATGTTTTTATCTGTTGCCTCAACAGCCCCATTCATCTTTAGGCGGTATGGCGAGGAGTTATGGTGTTGGATCTTGAATTTCTCACACATTTCCTTCATCATTTTGTTATTCAAGTTAGTTGCATTGTCAGTGATGATCTTATTTGGTAGACCATAACAACATATCAACTCTCTTTTGATGAACTTGATCACCACATTCCTGGTCACATCGGCATAAGAAGCAGCTTCGACCTATTTGGTGAAGTAATCTATCGCGACAAGGATAAAGCGATGCCCATTTGAGGCCTTAGGTTCAATAGGTCCTATGACATCGATACCCCACATGGAGAATGGCCAAGGTGCTGCTAGGACATTCAAGGGGACTGGCGACGCATTGATCTTATCAGCATATGTTTGGCACTTATGGCACTTCCTCACATGATTGAAGCAGTCAGTTTCCATGGTTAACCAATAATAACCAGATCTTAGGATTTTTCTTGCCATTGCATGTCCATTGGAGTGAGTTCCAAAGGAACCCTCATGTACTTCTTCAATAATCTTTTTTGCTTCCATTGCATCAACACATCTTAGAAGTACCATATCATGGTTTCTTTTGTAAAGTATTTCCCCATTCAAAAAATAACTCATTGCGAGCCTCCTCAAGGTCCTCTTGTCATTTTCTGAAGCGCCTATAGGGTACTCCCTATTCTTGATGAAACATTTGATGTCATGGTACCATGGCTTCCCATCAAGCTCATCTTCCACCACTTGATAATATACAGGACAATCACGACTTTCTATTTTTATAAGTGGTAGGTCTCTTTCATGATTTACTTGAAACATTGATGATAGTGTGGCCAAAGCATCAACCAACTAGTTCTCTTCTCGAGGAACATGATGAAAAATGACTTCATCAAATTGCTCGATCAATTCTTTGATGTAAACATGGTATGCGATCAGTTTGGCATCACAGGTCTCCCATTCTCCTTTTAGTTGATGAATGACCAAGGCAGAGTCCCCATATACTTCCAAGATCTTCGTTTTTGATTCTATCGCCTCCTGAATACCCAAAGCATATGCTTCGTATTCTGCTACATTGTTAGTACAGTCAAAACACAACCTTGCTGTGATTAGGATGAATTTATCTTCAGGGGAGATCAAGATGGCTCCAATGCCGTGCCCCAGTGCATTAGATGCTCCATCAAACCACATAATCCATTTTTCATTTTCAGAGGATTCCTCATTTTTAAACAGAGCCATTATATCTTCATCAGGGAACTCACATTGCATCGACCCATAATCCTCTATGGGTTGGTTAGCCAGATAATCTGTAAGGGCACCTCCCTTAATTGCCTTTTGGGTGACATAAACAATTTCATACTCCGATAATAAAACTTGCTATCGCACGATTCTCCTAGTGAGAGCGGGTTTCTCAAAGATATACTTGATAGGATCCATTTTGGACACCAACCAAGTAGTGTAACACAACATGTATTGCCTCAATCGATGGGCAGCCCATGCCAAGGTGCAACAAGTTCGCTCTAACAATGAGTACTTTGCTTCATAATCGGTGAACTTTTTACTTAAATAATAGATGGCACATTCTTTCCTATCGGATTCATCATGCTTTCCCAGTATGCAACCCATAGACTCATTAAGTACTGTTAAATACATAATGAGAGGTCTCCCTGGCACTGGAGGCACCAAAACTAGGGGTTCTTGTAAATTTTGCTTAATTTTTTCAAAGGCCCTTTGGCAATCTTCATTCCATTTGACTGGCTGATTCTCGCGTAACAACTTGAAGAGCGGCTCACATGTTGTTGTGAGTTAGAATATGAATCGAGCAATGTAATTCAACCTTCCCAAAAATCCCTGAACTTCCTTTTCAGTGCGAGGGACCGGCATGTCCAGTATTGCTCGAACCTTGTCAAGATCAACTTCTATTCCTTTTTGGCTCACCACAAACTCTAATAGTTTGCCTAATCTGACACCAAAAGTGCATTTTGCAGGATTCAGTCTGAGTTTGAACTTCCTCAATCGCTTAAAAAGCTTTTACAGATTGATTATATGGTTTTCTTCTATTTTTGACTTCGCAATCATATCATCCACATAAACTTCTATTTCTTTGTGCATCATGTCATGGAACAATGTCACCATAGCTCTCTGATACGTTGCCCCAGCATTTTTTAAACAAAAAGGCATCACTTTGTAGCAGAAGGTTCCCCATAAAGTGATGAATGTGGTCTTCTCCATGTCTTCCGGTGCCATCTTGATCTGATTGTATCCCGAGAAACCATCCATAAAGGAAAAAAATGAATGTTGAGCAGTGTTGTCCACCAAAACATCAATGTGAGATAACGGGAAGTCGTCTTTAGGGTTGGCCCTATTTAAGTCTCGATAGTCTACACACATTCGGACTTTCCCGTCTTTCTTTTGGGATAGGAACAATGTTGCCAACCCATTGTGGGTATTTTGCAACTGCAGAAATCCTGCATCAAACTGTCTTTTTACTTCATCTCTGATTTTTAGGGACATCTCAGCTTTCATTCTTCTCAATTTTTGCTTAACCGAAGGGTACCCCGATTTTAGTGGCAATTTGTGCTCAACTATGTCAATGTCTAGCCCAGGTATATCTTGGTATGACCATGCAAAGACATCACTATAATCAAACAAGAGTTTAATCAACATGTTACCCTCATCCTCTTTCATCGAGGTACCAATTTTGATTTCTTTCTTATCATTTTCAGTCCCCAAATTAATTACTTCAATTGGTTCCTCACGGGGTTGGATTTCTTTAGCTTCTTGTTCTAGTAATCTCATTAGCTCAGGTGAAGTTTCCCAATCATCCTCATTATCCTCATCAGCATGATTAACAGGGTGTTCAAAATTATATGATGAGATATTGACACTGTCACTTTCAAGAGAGTCATTTTTAGATCTACAATAAGTGATATTGACACAAGAAAGATGAAATGAATAGAAGGTCATGATAATGGTGGGATGAAAGCTAATGGAATGAAAAATAAGAGAACTCAAAAATGCATTTTATTAATAACAATTATTGGAAAGGAAACATATGAGCTCATTTTACAAATGAAAATCCTAAAGCCTTAGGTAGAGCTAAAGGAATAGCACTACAGAATTACTTTGAAAGAGACTCTAAGGTTATGGGAAGCTCAGAGATTTCCCAATTGTCGAGTCTTGTATTTGAAGAACATGCATACACCAGGTCTATATGACTGACAAAGTCATCATCTTCAACTGCAGTCACTTGGTCTACAAACACAACTCCCGCGCTCCGAAAGCTTTATTGTATATCACATATGGGGACTCCCTCCACTTTAGGTTCTTAATTTTCCAAGCGAGCTAATCTCTTCTCTTTTTTCTCTTCCATGATTCTCCTCTTATCAGCCTTGGTGGGTTTGTACCCCAGCCCAAATCTACCTTTATTTTCCAAGGGTTGAAAAAGTCTTGTGGCATCTTGTCGTTTCTTGCCTAGCCCTTCTCCATGCTGATAACCCCCTTCTAGCATAACTTTAGCCATCATTACAAATGCAACAAAGGGCTACGGTTTAGGAATTGGAGCTCCTTTTTTTATATAAATGGTATTGACAACCTCGAGTGCTTGAAAGGCAGTCTCGAGAGCCTCTTCTGTAGCTTCAATATAAGAGGTGTCTAGCGGCTTGCTCACTAGTAGGTCCTCTTCACCAAAGGCAGTAATCATCTTGTTATCAACTATGAATTTGACTTTTTGGTGCAAGGTGGAAGGCACAGCTCCAGTAGAATAAATCCATGGTCGTCCTAAGAGACAACTGTATGATGGTGCAATGTCCATCACTTGGAAGAGTATGTTGAAAGTGCAAGGACCGATTTGAACTGGTATTTTGATCTCCCCTATGACCTCTCTCCTTGTGCCATCAAATACCCTTACTATCATCGCACTTGATTTCATATGTGACCCATCAAAAGGCAATTTGGAGAGTGTCAAATTTGGTATCACATTCAAGGAAGAGCTATTGTCCATCAATACTCTAGCCATGATATGGTCTTGACATTTTACGGAGATGTGAAGTACTTTATTATGTCCCCTTCCTTCATTGGGTATTTCATCATCGGTGAAAGTGATGTAATTATCTGTTGTGATGTTGCTGATAACGCCATCCAACTTGTCAACTATGATGTCATGAGAAACATGAGCTTGATTAAGCACTTTCATTAGCACCTTCCTGTGTGGCTCAGAGTTCATTAATAAAGATAAGAGTGATATTCTTGTAGGGGTGTGGTTCAGTTGATCCACCACCCTGTATTCACTTTGCTTTATGAATTTTAAGAACTCACAAGCTTCTTCCTCAGTCACTTCTTTCTTATAGACCTCTTGCTTTATTGCCTTTAGTTTTTCCTTCT
Organism: Ormosia semicastrata; assembly: GCA_029884595.1. NCBI lineage: Eukaryota > Viridiplantae > Streptophyta > Magnoliopsida > Fabales > Fabaceae > Ormosia > Ormosia semicastrata. The sequence continues at coordinate 40,673,718 of JAQQTO010000061.1, forward strand.
CTTTTAAGACTTTTTCAGTAGAAGTTTCCCCTATTTTGCCTTTTCCTTTCCTAATTCTTCCACTTCCTCCACTTGCTCTTTACGCAGATCCTTAGGTGTATAAATACGACCACTCCGAGTCATTCCATCGATCCCAGATATGCTAGAGACAGCCGATGAGATTTTCATTTGATTGTCTTAGAGATCATTCATAACGACTTGCACATCATATTTCCAAGGCACAGCTCTGGTGTCCTTATAGGGAAAAGGAGTCGGCACTTGGATGGTGATAGGATTCTGACCAAGAGAGACTTGTGGAAACACTTCTTTACTATAATGGATCGTCAATGGCCTTGGTATACCTGGAGCTTGCCTTATGATTAGTTGCGTTGCATATGTATTGGTAGCCTCTTGAACTGGTAGAGGTGTAACTTCTTTGACCATATAGATATCACCATTATCGTATTGGTTATTTATTTGTACTAGGTGACTGTCCATTAAACTTTGGAGGATCTGCTTAAACTCATCACATTCCTCAATAGAATGCCCTACCTTCCCATGAATATTACATACCATTTCATCTTCATTGACTTTTTTTTATCTCAATTTGGTTTTGTATCAACCCAAATTTACAAAGCTCTTGAAAAATTACTCTCATGGGAGTTTTCACATTAGCTACCCGACTTATAAGGCATCGTCCAGAAGACTTCTCTATGGCATTAACTATAAGACCTCCATGATCAGGCAAGGGATTGCAGCCTATATTAGGAGTTTTTTCTTTAAAGTTTAACCATTTGCCATTAATCAAGTCTTTCACTTTGAACTTCAAGGCTTTGCAATTTTCTGTTGAGTGGCCTACAGCCCCAACATGGTACTCATATTTGGCATTTTGGTCAAATCCTCTTGGGTAAGGGGTTCCACTGGCTTTATTGAGCAAAGAACCAATAAGGAGTTTCGGAAGAGTTGTGGTAGCAGTTCAGTATAGGTCATGGGAATTGGGTCAAATTGGACAGGTTTCTTTGCTTGGTTAGCTGGCTGCCTTCTTTGGTTGGTATTTGGGTTTTGGGCCCACGGTTGGGTTAGTTGATATGGCATGGTAGGGAGTGTTTGGTTTGGGATAGAAGATGGTTCACGATAAGGGATGATTGGGTGATAAGGTTGAAGTTATGGAGCTTGAGAGGCATTAGCAATGTATGGGTAGTAAGGCATGTAGGGAGGTTGGAAGGATGGTTGAGGGTTGATAGGTGTTTGGCTATGTCTCCCTTGGGCAAAACTCCTTTGATCGAAAGTCACAGCATGGGCTTCACCTTCTCTTTTCTTCCCTGTTGGGGGCCTTTTGGCACTAAATGTCCCCGTTGAACTTTCAGCAATCTTTCCACTTCTCATTCTTCCTTCAACTCTTTCCTCAATGATAACCATGTTTGAGAAATTTGTTTACACACTTCCTATCATCTTGTCATAGAAGGGTGACTGGAGAGTGTCAATGAATATGGCCACCATTTCTCTTTCTGTCAATGGGGGTTCAACCTGAGCAGCTATCTCTCTCCACTGCTGAGCATATTCTTTAAAGGTTTCAGTTCCTTTCTTAGCCATATTCTACAACTATAGCCTATTTGGTGCCATATCAATTTTGTATTTATATTGCTTCAAGAAAGCATCAGCCAAGTCCTTGAAACATCGTATATGGGCACGTTCCAAGTATGTATACCAATTAGAAGATGCCCCAGCTAAGCTGTCCTAGAAGAAATAAATCAACAGATTATCATCATGAGCATGCGAAGCCATCTTGTGGATGTACATGGTCAAATGGTTCTTTGTGCAAGTGTTTCCCTTATATTTTTTGAAATCTGGGACCTTAAATTTCGGGGGAATCACTACATTTGGGACAAGACAGAGCTCTGCAGCATCCAGAAGACCATAGCTACTTGCTCCTTCTATGGCTCGTAGTCTTTCTTCAAGAACTTCTAATTTTTCTTTGGATTAAAAGCCCTCAGTTGAAGGGTTCAGCGGAGAAGTATCAGCGATCTTATGAGGGAAAAACTGTGGCATGTAGAAAGGAGGTTAGGCCTAATTCGAGCCTTGTGGCCCTGAAGTAGGTATTACCAATGATGAGCCGCTCTCAAGAGGGTTGGTAATTTGGGACGGCATAAAACCAGGAAAAATGCCATAAGGTGGAATAGAAACAGGGTATTGAGGAATCTCACTAGTATTTGGCTGAGATCCTTGGGGAGGGTTTGAAATTGTTGTGACTGTCAGTGCACTGCCCTCAGGAATGTTGGTGGATAATGGTGGCACATAACCAAGTGGAAGGCCATATGGTGGGAATGAAGATGCCTGTGTTTCAGGATTATTTGAGTAGATGGTGAGTGGCATCATGGCCCTTTGAGAGGTGATGCTAGGATACTGCCAAGGAACTGGTGTAAAGCCAGGCGAGTGAGCAAGCATGGCCGAAGGATCATCATTTGCCTTTGAAGGAGTCCCCTCTGTGTCCTTCATTTTTTCCAGAATTTCCAAGATCTTAGTCATTTGTTCCTTTAGCTGACTTACTTCACTTCTCAACTCTTCTTGTGACTGACCCAGTTCATCCATGACTTTTGATTGAGAGCGAGTCCTATATGGGTGTCGTAGAGACAGTTTTCCTTTCTGTATTCATTATTTTTTATTACAAAATATGAAAAAGAAAAAGAAAATGCAAACAAAAATAAAACTATGCATGTAGAGACATGATCCAAAGTAGCAAGCGATATCGATAAACCTCATTCATTCAAAGAGAAGAGCTCTATGGTCATAGAGAGTTTTACACATATTGATCCTTGTTACTCCTCAAGTCGGATGGAGGAGTTAGCTTTACAAAACAAGATGGAAAGAGTCATGCTAACTCTAAATTACATCAGCACTCCTAGAACAAGAAACTAATTTCAGTGATCCTTTTCAGTGAAATTTTCCTAGGAAGTCAAGATCCTTCCTAACCTGAGTCAAAATATCTTGGTTTTCTCCTGGTTCTAGCTTGGCTTCCACTTTGATGATTTCTCTTGCCCTCTTTCTCAAATGGTTAGAGATTTCCCTCATATTGTCAATAACCATTTCGGTTTTCCGCTCCATTTCTTAGCTTGCATTAAGGTAGAAATTCTTTTCATTAGTCAAGAAAAGAACATCATCCTCTAATTGATTCTTCTTACTTTCCAAGAAAGTAGACCATTCAACATGTTTTTCCAAATGTTGATTCAAGATTTTAACTTCATTCTTGAATTCTTGAAGTTGACCATCTTTCCCTTGAATGATTGTTTCGAGGGCTTGACATGTTTTCCTTAACCTCTCTATTTCAATATCTTTAGAGGCTGTCTCCTGTTCTTGACTTTGGATTTTCCTTCTTGTAGTGCTAAGTTGATCTTTCAAGGACCTTCTCTCAGTAGTCCACTGCCGATAAATGATTTCATACCGCCCCTCTACTTTAGCGTAGTAGTCAATGGGTTCATTAAATTAGTTCATTGGGACTCTAAACCCAGTACCTTAGGAGCAAGAAACCCCTTCTTCCTACTAGCCTGCCAAACTAAGTATTTTGGTGTTGTTTCAGACGATGGGAGACCGGGCTTCACACTTCTTGTGTCCTTCCAATCTCCAATGGCTTCTTTTATTTTATGAATGGTTCATTCATTGCTGTAAGAGAATTCGAATTTGGACAGCCCATGAGTCATCAGAATGAATTATAAGGATGCCATTTGTCTTTGGGCCATAGTTGGAGCATAGCCCACCACTCCCCATGGGCCAATAAATGGAACCAAGGTTTGCTTCCACACCTATATATGGTATAAGTGAGAGGAAACCACTTCGCCCTCCAGACCACTTCTTTTATTTCCATGAAAAAATTAATCCATTGCCTCATCATCGGAGTTCGAGGAGGCCAATTGTCATGACCATATAGAGAGAGCGGGTGCTTAGGTATGACCTACTATTTTAGATCAACCTCTGGATGGTTAAAGCACTTCAAGGTTGGCATATGACTAAGCATCCATACTGCAAGCAATGGTGCACATCCCTAAAATCTTCCTTTCTGATGGACTCGGCAATAATTCAGGGATCGAATTATCTCGGCTAAAATTGGTGGGGCTGGGTGTACCCCGTGCTCGATCTGCTCAAACAAATTGATCACATGTCCATCAATTTGATTTTTCCATTTCGGGAAAATTACTAACTCATAAATAATGAGGGCTAGTGCTACCAAACCAAAACTTTGATCAACTTGAACTTCAGCCATCCTAAGCAAGAACTCTGAATCTAGACTTTGTCCTCCATCCATCATGTACTTGTCCAATTCATTGGCATGAATCCCTATCAATTTGGACAGCGTCCTTCTTGGCGTCTTCTTGGGGTCATGTAAGTATACTTTGTCCTTGGGCATGTCGTCTTTATTAAGAAGCCTAGCATACTCCTCAATTGTTAGCACCAAGTCAAATTGTTAGAAAGTATAACACCGATATGAGGGGTCCCAAAAATGGAGCATAGCTTTCAACATTTAGAGGTCAGGGGTGATGAACATGAGAGCTGCAATATCTCCATACTTGTCATTAAACTCTTCTTGTCTTCTCATACTGCACCATACATTACGGAGCCTCCTTAGGTCATTTTGATCAAAGTCATGGCTCCCCATTAAGGGAGGTAAAAGAGCATCCTCGTGATGCAAACTATTTCCTTCCTTGGCTTGAATTCTTGCAGACTCCTCACTGACAGCCCAGATACTCTCTGCCACCTCAGACATTAGAGTCATCTTTCCCTTATTCATGCTCGAGGTTTATCGATATCTTCACAGTATTGGACCACATATGCAAATGCAAGACAAAAGAAAATAACAAAATGGGAGTTAGCAACTACAAAATAAAAGACAAACAGAAATTCCTCATGTGTTAGAGGAAAAGGGGTACCTAATCTTGGTACCCGTCCAGCAGGATGGGTTCTATGAACGATGGTAGCTCTAAGGTTATATCTACAAGTGATAGCTTTAGTTCTAGACCCTTATCAGACAAAAGGTTCCCAAATTGCCCCTTGCTGTCACTAACACTTTGGTTAGCAAGAGTCCTCCATCCTCACCCATGATAGGTTATAAGTGGAAAGAGTTCAATTTGAGTGAAGGGTTTTCATGTGCCTAACCAGAGACCAAAAGGTCTCACAAAGCAACACCACTTCGCCCTCTATCTAAGCCTACAAGGTGTTAAGCTCGGTTATAGAGCTTGTGTGTGCAGGTGTACATGAGAGAATTTATTTACAAAGCAGAAATATAATACATATAATGCAAACAAAATATACAATAATATGAAACAAATAACAAATAAACAAATAAAACAAAAATGGACCAACATAATTAAAGAGCAAATCACATAAGATTAAAATAAGGTTTAACCCTCTAACATGTCCCCAGTGGAGTCGCCAACTGTCGCAACCGTCCCGAAGGGCGCCGCGAAAATAAAAAAAATAGGGAGGAAAGACCTCGGGGTGTTGGGAGTCGCCACCAATCGCTTTATCCATTGAATGGAATGGTGTAATTAGATACTTGAGAGATGGTCTACGTTTCAGAGTTCATGATTCGGGAGTTGATTACGGGTGGCGAATGTATTAGCACCCTACACCGTCTGTTCTAAGAACGGTTACCTATTTAATTTAATGTTATTTGCAACTTAATTAAATTGGTGCTTTAAAAAAAAAGAAATATTTTTTTTGGTTTTTTCTTTATCATGTTCCATTTCGTCAAGCATAATATCAAGAATGATAAATGATTAAGATCAGAAATGGGTGGCTAAATAGCCATTATTTTAGAACAAATTCCAAGTCTACAACATATTATATAAAAGTGGTGATTCAAGATTTTTTTTTTGAAGAGAAGTAATTTTCAAAATAAAATGGCCAAATAAAATATTATTTCAATGAATAAATTTTAATTCAAAGAAATTTGTTTGAGGTAAGAGAATTTTTTTAAGAGTAAATGGCCAAATAAAATCTCATTTATAATCAAGAAAGGCACAATGATATTTTTATAGTATTTCTAAAAAAAGGTCTTCATAAAAAATAAAACTTTGATTCATCACTTTTATGATGTTAAAACTGTATGAAATTATTCACTTTTATTCGAGGATTTTTATTTAAAAAAAGATTTTATTTTGATTTTAAAAAAAAAGTTGTATTTAAATTTACAAAATTATTTAATTTAGTGTGAGGACTAGACCTCGCCAGCGCTCCTGGCAAAATCTAATATAAAGCCTCAAGATTATCGGAAAGAGTGTATTTGATCGGCGCTCCAATCCTCTCCTAATTTTTCTATCATCGGCCAGTTTTAAAATTATTTGATTAATACAATAATAATTAAATTAAAATCACATACTAACGAGTATAATAATCATAACAACAAACAGAATATTATGTATTTTTTTATTTTATCTTTTATTTTTTATTTTTCTTCTTTTTTATGTATTTGTATTTTTTCATTTTATTTTATCTTTTACATTTTTGCTTTATACATTTTTTTCCTTGACCACAAGACACAACATAAAATACCATTAAACTAAACAAACACTATCAAATGAGAACTAATCCTAAAAAAACATTTAAACTAAAAAAAAAATACGTGCTTTTATTATTTTTATTTATATTTTTTTTTTTTTTTGCTTCAAAAAGTAACATTAAGCCAATCCACTCTTTTTATTATTATATTTTATCTTAAATGAAACTACCCACGTAGAAGTGGGCTCGGTGGAACCATTCAAACAACAACTCTTCCTATTATTATTATTTTTTATCATTGTTCAAGAATAAAAAAAAACCAATTATTGACATAAGAAACGTACAAACCCACCCAAAAGTCATCTGCCCAAACACGTAATAAAACAAATAAAGCAAAGATAAAAGAATAAAATAATAATGACATTAATAATAAGAAGAAACAGACTTGAAAAAGAAACAGAGAAATGCAGAATCAAACATGGAAGAAAGCAGAGCACAAGAGGAGAGCGGAACTGACCGCAAATCCAGCCACTTGAGGGGTGCGATGGTAGGGTGGCCGAATCGGTGCGGTGTGTTTGGTGGTGCTTGGTCGGCGGCGAGTTCGGATCTAGACGGTTCTCACGGCTGGTGGAGGCGCTAAGTCGGCTCGGTTGAGGTGAGTTGGTGGTTATGGTGAAGGTTGAAAATTTCTTCGTATCTGTGTGTGTAGCTCTGTGGTTTGTATATCTGAACGAATAATCCCCCATTTTCCACTCAAATCTATGCCTTTTTATTCTTGCCATATGGTTAATTACCATTTAATTTGCAATAATTTTTCATTCAATTTGCAACAATTGGAAGACAAATGGAAAAGAAAATTGACAGAAGTTTTTAATCCAATTTAGTGTAGCTGTTTGTGGAGGCTAGGGCTACAGCAGCAGGAAAGGAATTGGGTTATGGGTTGAGATGGAGATTGGGTTATAGGTTGACCCGTAATGATTTTTTTTCTTTTTTTATTTTTTTAAGAAAGAAATTAAATTAAATAAATAAAGCAAAAATAAAAATAAAAAGAAAATGGACAAAATTGGGTATCAACAATGATTCTAAGCTAGATGAATTAAGTTAGTGTTGATGATTCTATTATGTTTAGATATCATGTTTAGGATTGAAAATCACTTAGAATCCATGAGTTAATGGAAAGAATGAAGGTGTCATGTGTTCTGCCTTGTGATTTGGTGCAGAAAATCACCAGAAAATCGGTTAGCAAAAAAGCTAACCGATTCTAGTTGCTTGGCAGAGAATCACGTTTTCAAGCATAATTGGTTATCCACTTGGATAATAGGTTATTCACATGTGGCAGGGAACCATGTAATGGCAATAACCAATTAGCAAGAAAGGCTAACTGATTATTGTGTCATGGCAAGGAATCCAAGCTAGCTATAGCTGATTATGGGAAAGACCCTAACCAGTTATTGAGCTCGACTAGAACATGATTTCAAAAGTCGTAATAGGTTATTCCAAGCCATAACCGATTATCAGGATCCCATAATCCATTATAGACAATTCAAAAATTAGAATTTGGCTTGTCATAATCAACTTTTCAAGAGGGATAAGGGTTAAGGACTTAAGAAAGCAGAGTTTTTCATTCATGGGCTTCATGTAAAGCTTGTTTTAAGGTAGGTAATGAATACCCATGATTGAACAGATGCTCTTATGTATATTGTCAATATGTATAGGAAATGTATAAACCTTAGAGCAACCAAAAGTGGTGGATTGCCTTGGGTAAGTGTCTAGCACCTTTAGCAACTTAGTGTTGCTTTAGATTTCACTTAAGATGTGATGATGTGGTGTATTAGATGCAAGTAGACTAGGATGGATTGGTAGTGTTTTTCCTATGATTGAAACCTTACATGATATTCATTGTCATTTAGCTAGAAGGAAGGGAATCTCAGAAGTTCCTAAGGGAACAAGTTGTAACACCCCAAATTTTAGACTATGTTACAGAACTGATAAAATTACACTGTTTTGTGTTTTTTGTGCAATATAAAAATAATTTGACTGTTTCAATACTATTTTTGATTGTTTTGTGTGATTTGCTCTAGGTCAGGAAAATAATAATTTTTGGGCCGGAAAAATTCTTATTTTAATTATTCAGAGCTGGAGGATCTTACTAAACCCAATTCCGAGTGATATATATATTAATCTTTTAATTTTTAGGATTTAATTGTGTAATAAAATAATTTTATATTATTATAATATTATTTTATTTGACATTATCTACTGTCTCAAAAACAGTAGAAATCTACTCTAAAATGACCATGGACCCAGAAAAATCTATGGGACCCGCGTTTAGAAAAGCAGTCAACGTTTCTGACTTGACTAAATTCTAAACCAATAGGAATTGGTCAAATAAAGTAGCATGGACTTTATTGTGGACCATTGGATGAAAAGTTTGATTAAGATATTTTCGATCATGACCATTGATTAGATCAATGGTGTGAAATGAATCCTGATAAAATCACTAAGTGATATCCACCTTAGATTAGATCAATGGATAGGAAACAAAGTTAAATTCAATGGTTAGGATTGAGTCAAATATAGTGGCTTGACTTTTACTTAGTAACTAATTAAACCTAATTTAGTTATCTTAATTGCCTAATTAAGAAACTAAGTAAACTAACTTAGGTATTAATTAGTTATAATCTAATTTCTAATTATATATCCTAATTTTATTTAGAGGCTATGATATATGCAATTATATATTTAATTAATTAATTATGTAATTAGAATGTTAATAAAGTGCAATTAGGAAACTTAACCTAATTAATTAGCATGCAATTAGGCTTTCATTGAAATTAAATTAAGTCCCTAATTTCATGGAGGCCACACGGCCAAGCAGCCCAAGGAGGCTTCTCAAGTCTTCTTGAATGGTCTTTTGTGACCATTGCATGACAAATTAGTGACATAGGCCATGTGCACTCAATGTGAACACAATTGTAATCTTTTATTTCAAGTATATCTCCTATTATTTCCTACACACTCACACGGCTGCACCATTCTCCTTTCACTCTTAAATTTCATTTTCTCTCACCAAAAAGCTTAGCTTATTTTCTCTCCAAAATTCCCAAGAACTCAAGAACATTTTTCTTCCCTTTTCTTCATTGAATTTCGGCCCACACACACAAATACACCATCCATCTTCTATAATTTTTGTTTTCATCATTTCCTAAGCCTAAACCACCTCCTAAACACTTTTCATTTAGGAAGTTTTGTCAAAATCTCACTCCTAGTGCTTTAAATCCAAGTTTTTCCTTACTTCCCTAAAGGTAAACTTTGGTTTTTATGGTTTAAAATTTAGTTTGTGATTTTCTAAACCATGATTGTTCCATGGTTTATCATTATTAAGCTTTGTATGTGATTTTGTTAATTGTTTAAGAATTTTAGGGCTTTGTTGTGATCCACACGAAATCAAGGAGAAGGAGAGGAGCTTGAAGATCTTGTCTTCAAGAGGTAAGAGGGAGATTTTACCTCACCAACCAAGTTTTGGTGGTGTGGGGATGGTTGTGTATGGTGAAAAACCCATAAGGGTTTATTCACTTATTGTTTGATGTCTCTTTGTTTGTGATTTTGGTGTCTATGGTTTTATAATTGTGTTTGTATATGTGATATTATGTTTATTGCTTTGATATATGTTTGTATGTATGAAATTGAATGCATGTAAGTGTATGTATAATTTAGGATGTGAACAACATGATAGAACGATTGTATGAATGCTCCAAAGAGCAATGAGGCTCACAGCCTTACCATGGAAAAGAGGACCAAAGTCCTTAAACTGATGGATTAAAATGAGAAATTAAAGATCTAAATGAATTTGGAACAGTTTGAGTATAGTAAAGTAAAATGATTTTCAGAAAATAATTTGATTTAATTAAATGAATGAGTTATGAAATTAATTCGGGTGTCAAAACTTGAAGTTTACTGACGTATAGCTCACCCTACGGGTTTAGAAGCGCGTTGGTAAAATTTGAGCTGTATTAATTGTAGTAAAAGAAAGAATTTCCAATTTTGGGGAAACAGTACAATTACTGATTTTTAGAGGGGTTATACTATAATTTTTATAAAAAGAGGGACTATATGGTAATTAAAATTTTAAGAAGGACTATATTGTAAATATTTTATAAGTGAGGGGTCATATTACAATTATGTTATAAATGAGGAGTCATATTGTAAATATTTTATAAAGGGGGTCATATTACAAATTTTTTATAAAAGAGGGACTATTTCGTAAATATGATTTTTATGAGGGACTATTTCATAAATATGATTTTTGTGAAGGACTATTGTGAAAATATTGTTTAAATGAGGACTATTATGCAAATATGGAAAATAAAGTCAAATTTTGTTATTAAATGGGAAAAATAGTATTTTGATTTAAAACGTATGAAAAATCGATACGCGACTTGAAAATGCGACAGAATTGTTGCACGATTGAGAAAATGTAAAAATATGTTTGCGCGATAAAAATATAGTAATAATACTGTTGGGTTATTGAGTGGACCCCGAATATGTGATAATGAATTAGAACTGTAAATGGTGCATAGTACATGCATTGGAAAGGTCCGAAGGACTGAATAAGGCTAATTGCCTAGGAGAGAATACACCTCCTGAGTGGGTGCAATATGCGTAGTGTAGGTCACTCGTTGACCTTGGGGGCATTGGGGTGCGGGTTGCCTACAATGGGCAGTTGGTAGTTCTTCTGTACCGTGGGTTAGACCGACGTAACACACCAATGATCCGGACCGAGACACTATTCTTAATCAAGACCTGATAAAGACTGTCGTGCATATGTTAGATGTGCAAAAATTGAGCACGTGGTCTAAGGCATGTTGGTGCAAACAGATCTTTTCGATCACTCTCTCCGATCTGAGTTTTAGCTCCATGAAGTAGGAAATTGAATCTAGGTGCATATGCATAGTTATTGAAGGTATTATCGTAATTATTGTTCATGGTATTTGAATTATTGAATATTTGAAAATGATTGAGGGTATTATCGTAAATATTATTTATGATAATTAAATTATTGAATATTTGAATATTGGTAATAGCATGATTGTAATTGTTGTTTATTACATGAGTTATGATGATAAATGATGTTGGTGACATAATTGTAATTATGTATGATGTGCTGGTATGAGATATTGTATGTGTTTATCTTCATTGCTACCATACTAGTATTGGTGTCGGTGATCTCACCTCTTTGCATGTCTATTTGTATTGTAATTATAATTTTAAAGACATTGAGCGAGGACTTGAGCGAGAAGCTAAGGAAGAGCAAACTCTTATTGAAGACGCTGAGTTTTGAAGAAATGGAGATGCCTTGTTTCCTTGGGTATATGAGATTGAGTAGGCTTCGTCTTGGACACCCTTACTTTAGTGGGAATAATAATATACACCTAGAGTTTACTTTATCTATTAGACAGTACTCGGGAGCTTATTACCGTTCTCCCAATGCGATTAGTATTGTGTCGACTGCGCAGACACCTGTCCGTAGGATTTCACGTCAGTCTGGATTCCTACCTACGGAGGAATCTGAGGAGGACCCGTCTGAGGGTTCTACTGTCTAGTAGTACTTGGGCAGTACAATAGTTTAAATTAAAGTTTAAAGTTTAAATGTTTTGAAAGTCTAGTTTGTAAATATTTAAGTAGGATCGTACTAAAGACTTGTACGTATATATGATGTAAATTATTTGTGATGATGTTGAAGTGTTTTTATTTTCCGCTAAGTTTATCTTATTGTTATTAAGAAATTTTACAATTCGTATTTCCATCACAAAGCACGATTTTCCAATGAAGGGGTAATTTGGTAATTATGTAACAAGAAATGTGACGCCCTAAGGAGGGTGTTACACAAGTCATTCTTGACCAAGAGCTAGAGTAACATATAGTTTGAGGCTATAGTCTTCCTCCCTACATATAGTTATTTTACAATGCTTTTTGAAGTTTAAAAGTTAGAAGTAACGAGTCTAATCTTGTTTACTATGTATATTTTGAATATACTATAGTAACTAGAATTAGGACGTTACACTAACCCATAAGGTATAGTACCAATAACCTCTTTAGGAGAATTTCGATATGCCCACAAAACTTGGCCTAATGTTTCATGTCAATTTCTTGGTTTTCGACCAATATGCTTTTTTAATAATCCAATTAGGATTTTATTAGCTACTTTAACTTGACCATTAGTATGAGCATAATAAGGAGGTGAAGTAATTAATTTAATATTCCTCCATTCAACAAACTGGGTAATATTTTAACCAGTAAAAATAGTCCCTTGATTAGTTGTCAAGGTTTGAGGAGTACCAAACATATATATAATATTTTATTTGATAAAATCTATTATATCCTATTGAATAACATCCTTCAAAGGGATGGCTTTGACCCACTTCGTAAAATAATCAACAGCGACTAATATATATTTATTCCCTTTGAAATGTGGGGGATGTATCTATCTTATTAGATCAAGTGCCTATCCTCGAAATGGCCAATGTTTAATAATCGAATGTAACTCACTTGTTGGGACATGCTGAATGTTCCTATGCTTTTGACATTCTTCACATGACTTAGTATAGGAGTTGCAATCCTTAGCAATTGTAGGCTAGTATACCCTTTGTCTATGCAATACCAATTTCAATTTTTCACCAGCCTGATGAGCACTACAAATGTCTTCATGTAATTCTGTTAAGGCTGAGTATGCTTCTTTTTTACTTAGACATGTCAATAAATTTTCATCTATTGACTTCTTATAAAGTGAATCACCCATTATAACATAGTGTAGGGCTCTCTTTCTCTCTCTCTCTCTCTCTCTCTCTCTATATATATATATATATATATATATATATATATTTACTGGTGAACTTGGGTTTCTAAAATAATCAACAATTGACTTCCCCCAATCAGAGCTATCCATATTTTTTATTGAACATATTTCTAAGTTCTCAAATGGATACAATTTCTCCTTGATTTCAATTAACTTAGCTAAAGTTTCACTTGAAATCTTATATCCTGAAGCTGTTTGGGCTAGTTCATTTGCTTCATGATTTTCCTCTCTTGGAATATGTTGCATTATAACCTTATCGAATTCTAATATATAATCTTGCTGCAAAAGCAAAGTATCTAAATAGATTTTGGTTAGTGCATTTATATTCTCGAGTCAATTGTTTAATGACTAATTATGAATCACCCATTACTTTGTTATTTTTAGCTTTGAGTGAAATTAATGTTTCCAAGCTAGCTATCAAGGCTTCATACTCAGCCTCATTATTTGAACATCCATATCTTAGTTCGAACGAAAACTTGGTTGGGATTCCAATAGGTGAAATAATCAAAACTTCCAGACCAACACCTCTACTGTGTTTCGATCAATTGAAATATAACTTCCATGGTTTTAGTCTCACGTAGTTAATATCATTTTCTTCGATGTCAACACAAGGATGATCAGTCAAAAAATCTACCAACACTTGGCCTTTCATAGCCTTCAATGGCATATATTTTAAAGAAAATTTAGTTAAACCAAGAGTGATGCACAAATTTTCAACCAAGTCTACAAACTTAATATGGGATTAATTGTTGCATTGCGAACCCAAGTGCAGGTTGTCTCAAGTAATAAATTTCTCGGGAGTCTGAGGTCGATCCACAGGGAATTGTTGAAAATTAATTAAGGTGAAATAAATATTTTGTTACTATGATAAAAATTATTTACTTGGGTTAAAAGATTCACTCTTGGTAAATAATGTAAAGGTAAGATTAATTCCTTTTATAACTCAATTAGAATCCTCGCAACATAGAGGTTCCAATCGGACAATACAACGTTAAAAGTCCTTTTAAAATAATATACGTAATTATATTATATTTTTAAAAAATATTACCACAACTTATAAATGGGTTAAAGTATTCATTGTGCCAACATTTTGTCTACAATAAATCAAGAACTCCTCTTTAAAAATTTGGTTTCTAAATTATAAGAAACAAATTATAACACGTATAATGGTTACTAGAAAATATAAATCATTTAAGCACAAGAGAAGAATAAATCTAACCTTATTTTATTACCAAGAGCTTCACCCTTTCACCCAAGTAAAATAAAACTTAGTTATTCATAGATAAGAAGAAAGAAAGAAAAAAGAAGAAAAAGAAGAAGAACACGACTTTAATTTAGAACAAAGGAAAATTACTACAATAAAACCTAGTAACAAAATGGCATCTTTTTGAAAACTAACACCTAACACCCTCAATAATTTGCTAAGGTCTCCTTTTATAGAGGATTAGAAATACAAAATGACAAGGGGGCTGAGTCATTAGTGAGTGGATGAGTGGAAAATGAGTGGAAAATGTCAAATGACTTTTGGTGAGTGGAAAATTATGGAGATTCCTTATCTCTGAAATCATTTAGCTCTAAAGTCGTTGAATGCGTCAGAATAAGAAAATGTTAGCTTCATCAAATTTGTAGGGCTTGATCTTGGGTTCAAAATGGACACCAGAATCACCTTATTTGGCCACCTATAACTCAAGATATGGGCCAATTACTACAGAGTGTTCAAGCCTAGTTCCAGCACCTCTGTTCTGAATTTCAAGCGCAATATCACCTATTATACCTCCGATTCTTGAAAAGTGTTCAACATAAAAGTTGTAGATATAGGTCTCAAGTATTCAGCATCAAAATTTTAGCCTATTTGATAACCTCTAACCCGAAATATGTAATGAATAGTATACATAGGCCAAGCTATCAGGAACAGCACTCTAGTTCTTGCTTCAACCCCAATTTGAGTTATCTACTCGTGTGATTGGGCCTTTGAGGTATTCTTGAAAGTTTTAGAAATCTCTCTTATCTTTCAAATGCCACTAGAATCACCTACATAGACCACCTACAGCCCAAGATATGACCCAAATACAGAAACAGTGTAAGACGTGAATCATGCTGAAAAATTCAATTAAGTCCAATTTGAGTCCAAACATACAAAACATAATAAAACTCAATCAATTAAGTACATGGAGAGTGTAAATGACTAAGAATGAAAGCTTATTAATGTATCAAATATGTAATTATCAAATTCTCCCACACTTAGCTTTTTGCATTCCTGAGCAAAACACATAAGACCACTCACAAAAAACGAAACAGACTCAAAAGCTAAACACTCTAAAAGACTCAATTTCTAATAATATTTAAAAATGAAGAGTAATCAATCATTCAAGTAATCAAAACATTCATGAGGTAACATATCTTTACATCTCAAATCAACAAGCAAGGATATTTCAATTGAAAAGCATGAGTTAAGAATGATAAATTTTCACAGGATTAAACTCTCAATCCCTCAAGTGTTTAAAATGTAAGTATTTCTCTCAATTCAACCCATGAGAAATTGCTCTACCATAATCTTTCTTATCTTCTACTTATCCACTACTCAAAACAAATACATACATAAATCATGAGGACTTTATTCAATGTTGTAATGAGGTCAGGGTAAAGGAGGAGGTAATATGGATATGACAAGTTAAATACCAGAGAATAAAAGAGCATGAGAGCTGAGTTCAATTAACAAGTATGAAAGTTCATCCTAACTTCACCTAATACAAATTCACTTTACATATTCTTTTCTTTTCCTTTATTGCCTTGTTAATTCTCTTTTTCTTTTTACATTATTTTATTATTTTATTATTTTATTATTTTTTACAAAAAGAACATCATATATATATATATATATATATATATATATATATATATATATATATATATATATATATTAACCATTCTACACACACACCCCACACTTGTTCAAGAACTCATCGAATGACAAAGCTAATGTTCTCTTATTCCCTAAGGTCAGGTAAGAACATGGTTTTTCATTTAAGGCATATAATGAGTTCGAAACAAAGAATGGTCAAATAAGCTCAAAGGGGTTAAGTAAGGAGAAATAGGTCATTTCCAATGCTTTACGTTGGCAGGAATCAGAGAATTTCCAAGAAGTCATAAGAGTGCTTGATATCATATTGAGACAATATGCTGCTAAGCAAGGTTAACTATTTGATTAAAGTAGTTATTTCAAGAAAAATGCCTCAATCATATTTATGTATGCATATGAAAATGTAGTTTCAAAAAGAATCAAAGTAAGTTCTAGAGTAACAATTCCATGAGTGAAATTCACACAAGAAAGAAGAGAATGGTACAAATGTTCAATCCATTCATCAATAGGCTACAAATCTCACAAGGCATAATTCTATCACTCTCAATCCATCAATTCAACATCCATAACTAAGCATGTGAATTTTAAGAAAGAAGACAATTTACTCAGTCATGCAAATTTTCCTGAATTTGAATTGCTACTTCCAGACAAACTAGTTGTCTACCCAATTACTCCTTACTCTGCCACTAATTTTTGATGCGTCTCAAGAGTAAATAATTTACTCCTTACTCTGCTATCCCTAATTACTTTTGTTGTTAATAAATTGTTGACAAACATGTAAACACAACAAACATATTAACAACACACTTCCTAATTTTTTTTATTTTTTTTGTTTTTTTTAAAGATGAACATAATATATACATTTTAATTTTTTTTTTATCCAACTATCCTTCCCCCCAACTAGATCATAACATAGTCCTCAATGTCAAAATATAGATAGGTAAAGGATAGAAGATAGTACATATTGTTGCAATTACTGAAAAGAGAAACCTCACATAAATTTAAACAAAAACAAAGTACGATAAATAAAACCAAAGCTTGTAATTATTTAAATAGTTAGAGTGTCTTGGTTGGCTTTCTTTTCATTCCGCTTCCTTCACCGCTTCCTTTGGACCAATCTATCTGAGCTGTTACTGGATCAGGTTCATAAACAAAAGCTTCTAATTTATCAATCAACTCATTAGCAGTGGAAGCAGAGATAAGGAGTCGTCTTGCTGAAGGTGTGACAAATTTCTGTTCCACAGCATGGTCAACAAAAGATAACAAATTATCAAAGAAATTATTAACATTCAATAAACCTATGGGTTTATGGTGGATGTTCAGTTGGGCCCAAGAGACAATTTGAAAGACTTCTTCCAAAATACCAAAATCACCAGGTAAGGCAATGAATGCATCAGAGTTTTCAAGCATTGCCTTCATTCGTCCATGCATAGATGATGCTTGAATTTCCAGTCCAATTGTCTTTTCAACGATGTTCCTTCGAGTTAAAGGTTCAGGAATGACACCTAAAACTTGACCACTTCTTACAAATGCAGAAAGTGATACAACCCCTATTAACCCAAGGCAACCTCCCCCATATACTACACGAATGTTCCTTGTAGCAAGTGTTCTACCAATAGTGCTTGCTGCGTTTACAAACTCTAAACTCTTCCCATAACTTGTTCTACAAAATACACAAATATTGGCAAATCTACGAACAGAAGAAAAAGAAGTTCCCTCCATTTCTACACTCACACTATCTTTGAATGATTATGAGTTGTATGAAAGTGAAGAAAATGGAGTGTTTAAATAGGGAAGAGAATAAAAAAAATAATAATAGCTCCTATATGGGTAGGTTGGCTGTTGTCAGAAAACTTTGAAATTAAGAAACATAATTTTTTTTTTTTTGTTTGTTGTTTATTTTTTTTTTACTTCAAGAAAACCATCAAGGTAAAGAAGTCTAGAAACCCCTGAAGGATCCCGTCCAAAGGATCATCTGTCCAAAACCAAAATTCAACAAAATCATACAAAGATAAAATAATAATAACTAATGATTACATACCTTTATATACAGGTTTCATGGCAGATCTTTATACTGCGCGTCATGAGTGCAGTAATACCAAGACGGCTCAGCCAATCTGGGCATTCTTCTCTCTCCCGCTTGTGGGATATCCCAGCCTATGCATCGTCCCTCTAGTTAAAGAGAGAAAATTTGAATACGACGACCAGTGACCACAGCCAGTGAGAGATCGCTGGAGAGCCCCCATGGCATTAAATCACAGGATCCAACTCAGAGGCATTATCACGCGAGAATGCAAACACGGGACGCTTCTATCTGTCCATCAACAAGTAGAGCCTATGGTTAAAACCTGGGAATGCTTGCGCGACTCTCTATAGAGCATGGCACACGAACCTTATTTACCAACCGGCGTGCGAAGGTCCACCCGAGTCAATGACGGGTCTGTCACTGGCAGGGGCTCCTAATTTAATTAAAGATCAAGTACAACTGAAGTTTCGCCCTCTTTTTATTTTATTTAATTTATTTCTTATTTATTTTCTTTTTCTTTTTTCTTTTTCTTTTCTTTTTTTTTTTTTTTTTTTCTTGTTTCTTTTTTTCTTTTTTTTTTCTTTTTTCTTTTTGAAGATGTACAATATAATATATACATGTTGTTGTGATTGTGGCTCACATCTTCCTCTAGTTTCATGTCTAGAAACGGCTTAAACGCCTTCTAGGAGTTGAGGATAAGCTTCCTATCCAATTTTCTTATAAATTGGCAAATAGGGTCTTTTTGAGTCAGATTCCTAAGATTATAACGCTCTTGCTCGTCCCTGAAGAGATTCCATAAACTAAGAAGTTCACGCTGCACAACTCCATAAGAATGCGTCTCAAGAGTCAATAAGATATTATCTAATGACTCCTTACTCAGTCCATTCTTAATGAAGAATATTTTATCTTATCTGTTTATAGAAACCATCCCCAAAGAGCGACATTGCGTGTTGCAATTCCATCGTGCACACTTGTAGCAAACTTTCATTCTTTTTGTTCTTCTTCTTTTTGAAAATGAACTTTTACCGAGGCCAGACATATATGAGACAAATGAATCTAAAGATTCACTAGCTAAATGAACCTTTGCTTCGATTATCCAGCGTATATCTTCTGGGATGCCCTTATACATTAACAGTCTTAGTCTTCACACCTAGCTTCGTAGACTTTTGTTAGAGCATTTAGAGGGAGAGAAGGAAAATGCTTTCTTAGATTTGAGAGAATGATATCCATTTTAAAAGGAGAAGAAATCAGTTATTATGGGAAACTGAAAAACAAACTAACTTGAGAGTCACGGAGTACCATTATCCGCCATTTAACTGGGAACACAAAGAACTGCAAAAAGAAAGAAACAACATTAAAATAAATTCTACTCATAACAAGGATTAGAAAGAGAATTGGATTCTACCTCAATAACTTGATGTTCTAAAAATGGTTTGAGTCTTTGTTCATTGACCTTAAATACAATACCATTCCTAAGATTCTCAATGTCTATGGCCCCATAAGAATACACATGTTTGACAATATAAGGACCAATCCACCTAGATCTCAATTTTCCAGGGAATAGGTGAAGACGAGAATTATAAAGCAGAACTTTTTGACCAATTTCAAGAATTTTTCTCAAAATTGATTTATCATGAAAAGCTTTTGTTCTAGCTTTATAAATCTTTGAGTTTTCATATGCATCATTTCTTAATTCCTCAAGTTCATTCAATTGCAATTTGTGTAACTTAGAAGCATCATCAAGACTTAAGTTGAAAGCTTTAATGGCCCAAAATGCTTTATGCTTCAATTCTACAGGCAAATGACAAGGTTTTCCATAAACTAACCGATAGGGAGACATGACTAAAGATGTTTTAAAAGTAGTACGATAAGCCCAAAATGCATCGTTTAGTCTTAAAGACCAATCTTTACGATTTGGGTTAACTGTTTTTTCCAAAATTTGTTTAATCTCCCTATTTGCTAATTCAACTTGTCCACTTGTCTGAGGATGATAAGGGGTTACAATTTTATGGGTAATGCAATATTTCTTCATTAAGGATTCAAATGGTTTATTACAAAAATGTGTTCCCCATCACTGATGATAGCTCAAGGAATTCCAAATCGACTCAAAACATTTTCTTTTAAAAATTTTAGAACAGTTTTATGATCATTGTGCCGACATGGAATCACCTCAATCCATTTTGAGACATAATCAACTGCAACCAAAATGTACACAAATCCAAAAGATGATGAAAATGGACCTATGAAATCAATTCCCTAACAATCAAAAATTTCAATGATAAGGATAGGGTTCAAAGCATCATATTTCTTTTAGAAATGGACCCTAATTTTTGACAATTTTCACAACTTTTATAAAAAGTATAACTGTCCTTGAATAAAGTGGGCCAATAAAATCCACACTGCAAGATTTTCGCAACTGTTTTCTTTGAAGAAAAATGACCTCCACATGCTTCTGAATGACAAAATTTAATGACACTACTTACCTCATTGTCGGGTACACATCTCTGAAAGATTTGATCAGGACAATATTTGAACAAATATGGGTCATCCCAAAAGAAAATTTTCACCTCAATCATAAACTTTTTTCTGTCTTGGTGTGTCCACTGAGGCAGCATCTTACCTATTACATGAAAATTGATAATGTTAGCAAACCAAGGCATGGAATTGACAGAAAATAAAAATTCATCGGGAAAAGAATCATTGATAGGTGTGCTATCAAAAGATGAGCCTATTGTCAGCCTTGACAAATGATCTGCAACAACATTTTCGGCTCCTTTCTTGTTTTTTATTGTGATTTTGAATTCTTGAAGCAACAAGATCCACCGTATCAACCTAGGTTTGGCATCTTGTTTAGACATTAAATATCTAATAGCAGCATGATCAGTAAAAACAACAGTGGATGAACTAATTAAATAAGCTCAAAATTTGTCCAATTCAAAAATTACAGCAAGTAGTTCTTTTTCAGTAGTGGTGCAATTCATTTGTGCACTATTCAAAGTTCTACTTGCGTCATAAATTACGTGAGGCTTACATTCCTTTCTTTGGCCTAAAATAGCGCCAACAGTAAAATCACTAGCATCACACATCAACTCAAAGGCAGAGACCAGTCAGGAGATTACATGATAGGAGCAGAAGTCAAAAGACCAATTAATTTTTCAAAAGATTTCTGACAATCTTGAGTCCAATCAAATGGTGTATCTTTTGTTAAAAGATTACATAAAGCTCTAGATATGGCACTAAAGTCCTTTACGAATCTTCTGTAAAATCTTGCATGTCCTAAAAAGGAACAAACTTCTCTGACTATTTTTTAGGAAGGTAAATGAGCAATTAATTCAACTTTGGCCTTATCAACTTCAATTCCCTTAGAAGATATCACATGACCTAACACTATTCCTAAGATAACCATGTAATGACATTTTTTCCAATTTAATACAAATCCTTTTTCTTCGCATCTTTTAAGAACTTTTTCCAAATTATCAAGACAATTTTTAAAAGAATTTCCAAAAACTGTCAGATCATCCATGAAAACCTCTAAATAATGCTCAATCATGTCATTGAAAATACTTAGCATGCATCTTTGAAAAGTTACCGGAGCATTACAAAGACTAAAATGCAATCTTCTATATGCAAAAGTGTAACATCCCGAAAACTGTTCATTCATTTATAAAATGTCATTTTATAATATTCTTGATTTTTAGGAATTTTTCTAGAATTTTACGGAAACGTTGAATATTTTAATATATTCCTCGTTTTGCGTGCACACTAGGCTGAGAATTTCTGAGACCAGTGTAACACTCCAGAAATTGATTATTTCATCATCAATAGTCATTTTCTAATATTTGTGATTTATGGGAATTTTTCGGAATTTTACGGAAATGATGAATATTTTAATATATTTCTCGTTTTGCGTGAATACGAATGCAGTCGTGAAAATGATCAGTAACGTTTCAAAAATTGGAAAATAACATGACGAATAATCGTTTTACAATATTTGCAATTTTTGAGAATTTTTGGGAATTTTTCGGGAACGATGAATATTTTAATATATTCCTCATTTTTGCGTGCGTACTGCGCGGAACTGAGAAAATGCGACATTTTCTCTGTGAATCTTGGACTATGGATAAGTCGACGGGGGATCTTACTAAACCCGAGACTTGACACAGTTTACGAGGTTCGCACCATTTTTCGAGAAATCTTAACAGATAAAATAAATTAATACAGCGAAAAATTCATCTGTCAGATTAATTAAATTTCGATTTCTGTCAACTGTAACTATTATCTATTGGATAATAGTGTGTAATAAAAATCCTATCACATTATCCTAATGCAATCTACTTTATGTCTAATCCATTCACTTTAATTCAAATTTAATATTAAATAATCAAAGCTTCTTTGAGAAGCTTTGACCAAATAATGACCCAAATGCCCTTAGCTTCCTTTGGAAGCCAAAAATTCTGATCACACTCTCTCCCCCTCTCACGTCTGCTGCTGCTGTTTGGGAAGGAAAAAAAATTGGTTTTAATTAACCAAATATCACAATTACATCATTATCACCCAAAAGCCTATTTTCCTATCTCATTTACGTTCTTCCTCTTCCATTTCCTTCTTCAACATTTCTTTCTTTTCTCTCCCACTCACCTCACGGCAGCCCACTCTCCCATTCCCCCAACCATTACAAAAACAACACTTGATCATACTTTCTTAATCTCCTACTCATTCTCTTCAACATTTGTGCTTGGAGTTTTCAAGAAAGCTTCCATCTTCAACCTCTTTTCAAGCTTTGAAGGTAAGCTTCCATGGCTGAAAATTTTCAGAATTTAACTCCATTTTCGTTTTCCATTTTCACCTTGATTTTATAGCTATTCTCTTCTTCATTTTCACACCATTACCTTGTCCTAATTCATGTTGCATTTTCTAGGGTTTTTGGAGCCAAAATCCGAAAATCAAAGGGGTTCTTGGAAGTGTTCTTGGTTCTTCTTCTTGGTAAGAGGAAGATTAATCCCCCTCAACCTCTTTAGTAACTAGGGACCTTGTATTTGATTTTTGAAAGAAAAACCACATAGTGGTTATTCTTGAATGTGCTTGTAAATTTGCTTACTTGCTTGCTATCTTAGTTTAGCTTTGAGAAATGGATTGAATGGTTGTTTAATCATGTATGCTTGTGATTGGAATCCATGTTGGCTTGCTGAAAATTCTGGTTGCTGGACATGCATTGAGTGCCATGGTTTTGGGCCATTTTTGGTTGGAAAATGCATGGTGAATGATGCTTAATTTTTGATCAATGCATGCTTAATTAAATCAAGTGGTTAATGTTGGTTTAAGTGGAGTAAAATTCTGGTTGTGTGATCCTAAGTGTGTCACGGTTTTGGGCTGGAAAATGTGGGGAAATTAAGTTAGAATTTTGATCAATGTAAAGCTTAATCAAGACAAGGAATTAAGGGCAAGTTAGGTGAACTAAAATCTAAAAATTTTGGCTAGAAGTTCCATGGTTCTTGGGGCTGTTTTGTGAGGCTGAATTTGGATGGAATTTATGTCAAGAATGATGCTAGGTAAATTGAGTAAAGGAAGGACAAATTAATGAAAAGAAAATGGTAATCTAGTAACCCCTTGAGTGTCACGGTTATGAGGGCTTGAATGAGGGAAATGATGACTAAAATTGTGAGATACTAAGACTTGAGTTAATCAAGAAATTAAGTAAAGCTTAATAGAAGATAATTTGTAACATTAATTTTCATAATGAATTATGGTTAAGACTTAGGAAATAAGCAAGAATTGCAAGGTAATCATAGTGATTAAATAAATTGGATCAAGTAACACTTAAATGGGACTAATCATGTGAATATGACTTAATTGAGACCTTGGGAAGGCCACGGCCCCTAAGTGAGATTTGGGCTAAAATTCCATAACCCATAACTTGAATTACAAGTATTTAAAGAGTACAAGAAATTAAGGGTTTCATAAACCTTAATGAGCCAATGAGATAATTATTATAAGACTTGAGGTTACTAGAAGAAAAGCACAAGAGAGTGTGAAACTTGGAGAGTTTGGGAAATCTATAATGAACCTAAAATGTACTTTGAGAAACATCTGGTTGACGATTGAGTCGGATGTACTTTGAGAAACATCTGGTTGACGATTGAGTCGGATGTACTTTGGGAAAC
Source organism: Ormosia semicastrata (assembly GCA_029884595.1). NCBI lineage: Eukaryota > Viridiplantae > Streptophyta > Magnoliopsida > Fabales > Fabaceae > Ormosia > Ormosia semicastrata. The sequence continues at coordinate 40,698,089 of JAQQTO010000061.1, forward strand.
GTCTGGTTGACGATCGAGTCGGATGTACTTTGGATTTATTCCCATGGAGTAGGATATTGGGCGTCCATACATATGCATCACATTGTCATACATTTATTTATTGATGCTGTTTTGTATACTATGAATGGTTGATTTGCTCTTATTATTATGGACCGCCGGATTTAGCGTCTGGATTTAAGCTGTCTGGATTTACTCGCTGGATTTAAGCTGTCTGGATATTATGACTTATTCATATTCCTGTCGATGATTTACTGTTGGTTATCTGTTTAGAAATTTATTTATTGCCTTTACATGCTACGTGGGCGCTATGTGGATTCGGTTCTTGGTTCTTTGTATTGGTATTGATGGTAGGATATCTTACCTCTTTTACGTATTGCTATTGTGCACTATTTGTATATACCTTATATTTGTCGAAGACGACGGCAAGGAGGTCGGTGCTCTTGAACCTTCGAGCGGGTGGCCGTACCTCAACTAGCATCCGCTTGGAGATGGAGGCGCGCATGCACGGACTTTCCGGGCGACGTGCGTCGACCTTTTGGGAGGGCCGAATGCGGCACATCAACCTCGGCTCCGATCGCTGTGTGTACCTCGGCGACGTGTCTATTGCTCTAGCCTGGAGGCGACACGAGATGCGGTTCTCACGCCATATTCGACTACGTCCGGAGTTCTATCTACCCATTCGCGAGATGTGGGGTTCTCGTTTCCACAACCCGCGTGAAGACTCATTTGATTCTACAGCTCGGCCCCGTCCCGTGTGTCTCGCTATCCCTATGGTGATTTCCTCTGATGATGAAGAAGATCCTGAGGAAGATCCCGAGGAAGTCCCTGAGGATGACCCCGAAGAGGACCCTGAAGAGGATCCTGACACGATTCCTCCTCATATGAGGGATTGACATCACTGGTAGCTACTGATGGCTGCCAGTCTTTTATTTTGGGGGCCTGATGTTATTTTGTCTTATGGGTTGTATATTTTGTTATTCTGGAGTAGTGTTGATATGTAAATCCATAGGCAGGTATAGTTTTGCTTTTTGGATTAATTTCAGGCTTGTAACTAAAACACCATCATATTTAAGTATATGTATGTATGTCATTCAGGTGAAATTTCGTTTACTATTTTATTTTACGATAATTGATATTCCGCATTGTCATCGTTATTATAACAAAAAAAAAATATATTGCTATTTTTACATATTAAGTATCAGGTAATTCAACCTTTAATTATTTAAACCGGGTCTTAAGTGATTAATTATTTAATTTCCGCATTTTATTTTATTTGACAAATGTGACGTTCCCTCCAGAAAAGGGGCGTTACATTTCTTTGGTATCAGAGCCCCGGTTTATGTTTTCTTTGGGTCTTGTGTGTGAGTCTGTCTTGTTTGTGCTGTGTGAAATCTCTGTGATTGGTATTCTGAGTGAATACATTTAACTCTCTCCATATGTTTCAGCTTACATAACTTAAGAGAAAGTGAAATGGCGAGAAGTGGAGATATTGCAGCTGCAGTAGAAGCGATGCAGCGGATGGCAGAACTTATTGCGCAGCAAAATGAGCATGCTGTTCAACATCAAGAACAATCTGCTCAACAACATGAGGCGACTGCGGATGCGCAGAATTTAGCAGAATTTCGTCGTCACAACCCTTCGCAATTTCAGGGAGAATTTGATCTTGACAAAGCTAGTCTATGGATCAAGGAGACTGGAAAAGGTCTTTCGTGGCATGAACTGTGCCGAAGACAAGAAGGTGAATTATGCTACTTTCATGCTTACGGGCAATGCCGAAAAGCGGTGGAACAGAGCTCGAGAAAGCATTGGAAGCGCGCAGAGCGATATCACACTGGGAAATGTTCAAGAACAAGTTTTTGGACAAGTATTTTCCGAAAACGCGAGACATGCAAAGGAGCTGGAATTCCTCAACTTGCGACAAGGAGGTATGACGTCGTCCGAGTATGCACTAAATTTGAGAGCTTGGAGCAATTTTCTACACACTACCAACACCAAATCGATGAAGTCTACGGAAGTGTTGGAAATTCACCGAAGGACCGAGATATGAGGTGAAGAAAGCCGTCATCACCACGAAGATGAAGGTATTCTCGAATTGCTAGACACGTCTTTGTGAAGTTGAAGCCTTGGAACGGGCTAAAGACTCGAGAAACAAGAACTTTGGACCTACTAGGTTCCAAAGAGGTGGAGGCGATGGTTCAAACCGCTTTCGGAAGAAACCTTATTCCGACCGCGGAAATCAAGCAACAATTTGGTGGAGGTTCTGCGGGAACCGATCTGGTCAGAATATGACACGTTCTTCTAAGTGCCTGAAGTGCGGAAAAGATCATCCTACGAGGGAGTGCACCATCAAAGGAGTCATCTGTTTTCGATGTGGCAAACTAGGTCACATATCTAGAGACTGCAATCAAACGAAGGCTGAACCATTAGTCAATGCGACTCAAGCCAAGAAATCGCAAGCCGGAGGTCGAGTTTACACTATGAGCGGAGCCGAAGCTTCTGAATCCGAAGACTTGATTCAAGGGGAAGGCACCATAGGAGGTAATCTTTTAAAAGTACTGTATGACTCTGGGGCAACCCATTCTTTCATATCGTATGACTGTGTGCTACGACTTGGCTTGTCTGTGTCTGAACTACCTTTTGAGTTGACTGTTTCAACCCCTACTGATAAACCTGTAGTTACTACCAAATTCTGTCTAAAATGTCCTCTGATTGTTGAAGGTCGCGTCTTTTTTGTTGATCTAATCTGTCTACCTTTATCACAGTTAGATATAATCTTAGGAATGGACTGGTTATCTTCCAATCATGTTCTGTTAGACTGTTCTAGAAAAACCATAGTCTTTCCTGTGGATGAGAATTCTAGATACTTGACGGCCAACCAAGCGCGAGCTCTATTGAAAGAAGGAGCTCAGGGATACATGCTGCTATCTTCTTTGAGAATCAAGATTGAGGCTGACTTGAGCACTATTCTGTAGTGAGGGAATTCTCGAAGTCTTTCGGAAGAAGTGCACGGATTACCGCCAACTCGTGAGATAGAGTTTGCTATTGATCCGGTACCGGGAGCTGGTCCGTGTCTTTAGCACCCTATCGGATGTCACCTGTGAGGCTGGTAGAGCTTAAGAAACAAGCTGGAAGAGCTTTTGGAGAAGATTCGTCCGACCAAGTGTATCACCTTGGGAGCGCTGTGTTATTAGTTAGGAAAAAGGACGGTACTTCAAGATTGTGCGTGGACTACAGGCAATTGAACAAGTTGATGATCAAGAACAAATATCCTCTCCCGAGAATTGACGATTTGATGGACCAACTGAAGGGAGCAGCGGTGTTTTCGAAGATCGATTTGAGATCTGGGTATCATCAGATAAGAGTGAAAACAGAGGATATACCCAAGACGCTTTTGCGTACCCGATACGGTCATTACGAGTATCTTGTGATGCCGTTTGGCGTGACGAATGCACTGCTATCTTCATGGACTACATGAACCGCATCTTTCGTCCGTACTTGGATAGGTTTGTTGTCGTCTTCATTGATGACATCCTGATATATTCTCAGAATCAGGAGGATCATGCTGAACATCTCAAAGATAGTTCTTCAAATTTTGAAGGAGAAAGAGCTGTATGCAAAACTATCGAAGTGTGAGTTTTGGCTTGACGAAGTGAAGTTTTTGGCCATGTGATCTCAAAGGAAGGAATCGCGGTGGATCCGTCAAAAGTAGAAGCAAGTGTTACAATGGGAACACCAAAGTCTGTAACGGAGGTTCGTAGCTTCGTGGGCTTAGCTGGATATTACAGGAGATTCATTGAAGGATTTTCCAAAATTGCTGGACCGCTCACCCAGTTGACAAAGAAGAGTCAGACTTTTGAATGGACCGATAGCTGCGAGCGGAGTTTCCAAGAATTGAAGGAACGACTCACTACTTCACCAGTATTGATATTACCTGATCCGAATGAGCCATTCGAGGTGTATTGTGATGCTTCGTATCAAGGATTGGGATCTGTCCTTATGCAACACAGAAAAGTGGTGGCCTATGCTTCGCGACAGTTGCGAGTGCACGAGAAGAACTACCCGACACACGATTTAGAGTTGGCAGCTGTGGTCTTTGCTCTAAAGATATGGAGACATTTCCTTTATGGAGCAACGTTCAACGTCTTCAGTGACCACAAGAGCTTGAAATACTTATATGATCAGAAGGAGCTGAATATGAGACAGTGGAGATAGCTAGAATTCCTGAAGGATTACGACTTTCAGTTGTTGTATCATCCTGGCAAGGCAAATGTCGTGGCTGACGCCTTAAGTAGAAAGACTATCAGTGTTTCTGCTTTGATGATCAAGGAAAAGGAACTCATCGAACAATTTAGAGATGTGTGGTCGTTTGTAGAGTTGAAACCGGGAGAAATCTGCATGAATATGGTTACCATCTCAAGCGAGCTGATGGAAGATATCCGGGAAAAGCAGAAAGCCGATGAATTTTTGCAAGAAGTGCGAGAGCTGATAAAGCAAGGCAAAGAAACAGAGTTCAAAGAAGGAACGGATAGAATTCTAAGATTTCGGGAAAGAATTTGTATTCCTTGTGACCAAGAGCTTAGACAATATATTGTGGATCACGCTCACACGAGCAAGATGAATATGCACCCGGGCATAACAAAGATGTACCAGGATTTGAAGAAGTTGTTTTGGTGGCATGGGTGAAAAGTGACGTTACTAGATGTGTATCGACTTGCCTAGTCGTCAGAAAGCAAAAGTGGAACACCAACGACTTGTTGGATTGCTGCAACCATTGTCTATTCCTGAATGGAAATGGGACAGCATTGCAATGGATTTCGTTGTGGGGTTACCTAAGACAAGAATAGGACATGACTCGATATGGGTAATAGTTGACCGACTTACAAAGTCTGCTCATTTCCTCCCGATTAACATAAGGTACAGTTTGGAGAAACTGACCCGACTGTATATTGGAGAAATTGTCAGACTGCATGGTATACCTACGAGTATAGTTTCGGATAGAGATCCGAGGTTTACTTCAAAGTTTTGGCAGAGTTTGCAAGCATCATTGGGAACGAAATTGCGCCTAAGCTCGGCGTATCATCCGCAAACCGATGGTCAATCGGAAAAAACGATCCAATCTCTAGAAGATTTGCTTAGAGCTTGTACCATTGAACAGACTGGAGGTTGGGATCAGATCTTACCATTAATAGAGTTCACTTATAATAACAGTTACCATTTGAGTATAGGGATGGCACCCTATGAAGCTCTATATGGAAGACGGTGTCGAACACCATTGTGTTGGTACCAAGACGGAGAGCGTCTTACGATTGGGCCATATATTATTCAACAGACGACTGAGAAAGTTAAGATGATTCAAGAGAAGATGAAGACTGCTCAGAGCCGGCAAAAGAGTTATGCCGATAAGAGAAGGAAACCTCTTGAGTTCGAAGAAGGTGAGCACGTATTCTTGAAAGTCACACCCACGACTGGGGTCGGCCGAGCTTTGAAATCTAGAAAACTCACTCCAAAATTCCTTGGACCTTACCAAATTCTTCGCCGTGTAGGTCCAGTAGCTTATCAAATAGCCTTACCTCCCATTCTTTCAAACATACACAATGTTTTCCATGTGTCACAGATTCGTAAGTATTTGCCTGATCTAAGTCATGTGATAGCACCAGACACGTACAGTTGAAAGAGAACTTAACTTATGAGGCACCTCCCGTGAGAATCGAGGATCGACGGATAAAGCAACTTCGATGCAAGGAAATTCCATTAGTGAAGGTGATCCGGAATGAAGCAATGGTGATGCTACTTGGGAATTAGAAGACAAGATGAAGGAGCAACATCTGAATTGTTTTGAGGTATGTAAATTTCGAGGACGAAATTTCTTTTTAGTTGGGGAGTGTTGTAACATCCCGAAAACTGTTCATTCATTTATAAAATGTCATTTTATAATATTCTTGATTTTTAGGAATTTTTCTAGAATTTTACGGAAACGTTGAATATTTTAATATATTCCTCGTTTTTTGCGTGCACACTGGTGAGAATTTCGAGACCAGTGTAACACTCAGAAATTGATTATTTCATCATCAATAGTCATTTTCTAATATTTGTGATTTATGGGAATTTTTTCGGAATTTTACGGAAATGACGAATATTTTAATATATTCTCATTTTGCGTGAATACGAACAGTCGTGAAAACGACTGTAACGTTTCAAAAACTGGAAAATAACATGACGAATAATCGTTTTACAATATTTGCAATTTTTGAGAATTTTCTGGGAATTTTTCGGGAACGATGAATATTTTAATATATTCCTCATTTTGCGTGCGTACTGCGCGAAACTGAGAAAATGCGACATTTTCTCTGTGAATCTTGGACTATGGATAAGTCGACGGGGGATCTTACTAAACCCGAGACTTGACACAGTTTACGAGGTTCGCACCATTTTTCGAGAAATCTTAACAGATAAAATAAATTAATACAGCGAAAAATTCATCTGTCAGATTAATTAAATTTCGATTTACATCAACTGTAACTATTATCTATTGGATAATAGTGTGTAATAAAATCCTATCACATTATCCTAATGCAATATACTTTATGTCTAATCCATTCACTTTAATTCAAATTTAATATTAAATAATCAAAGCTTCTTTGAGAAGCTTTGACCAAATAATGACCCAATGCCCTTAGCTTCCTTTGGAAGCCAAAATTTGATCACACTCTCTCCCCCTCTCACGTCTGCTGCTGCTGTTTGGGAAGGAAAAAAAATTGGTTTTAATTAACCAAATATCACAATTACATCATTATCACCCAAAAGCCTATTTTCCTATCTCATTTACGTTCTTCCTCTTCCATTTCCTTCTTCAACATTTCTTTCTTTTCTCTCCCACTCACCTCACGGCAGCCCACTCTCCCATTCCCCCAACCATTACAAAAACAACACTTGATCATACTTTCTTAATCTCCTACTCATTCTCTTCAACATTTGTGCTTGGAGTTTTCAAGAAAGCTTCCATCTTCAACCTCTTTTCAAGCTTTGAAGGTAAGCTTCCATGGCTGAAAATTTTCAGAATTTAACTCCATTTTCGTTTTCCATTTTCACCTTGATTTTATAGCTATTCTCTTCTTCATTTTCACACCATTACCTTGTCCTAATTCATGTTGCATTTTCTAGGGTTTTTGGAGCCAAAATCCGAAAATCAAAGGGGTTCTTGGAAGTGTTCTTGGTTCTTCTTCTTGGTAAGAGGAAGATTAATCCCCCTCAACCTCTTTAGTAACTAGGGACCTTGTATTTGATTTTTGAAAGAAAAACCACATAGTGGTTATTCTTGAATGTGCTTGTAAATTTGCTTACTTGCTTGCTATCTTAGTTTAGCTTTGAGAAATGGATTGAATGGTTGTTTAATCATGTATGCTTGTGATTGGAATCCATGTTGGCTTGCTGAAAATTCTGGTTGCTGGACATGCATTGAGTGCCACGGTTTTGGGCCATTTTTGGTTGGAAAATGCATGGTGAATGATGCTTAATTTTTGATCAATGCATGCTTAATTAAATCAAGTGGTTAATGTTGGTTTAAGTGGAGTAAAATTCTGGTTGTGTGATCCTAAGTGTGTCACGGTTTTGGGCTGGAAAATGTGGGGAAATTAAGTTAGAATTTTGATCAATGTAAAGCTTAATCAAGACAAGGAATTAAGGGCAAGTTAGGTGAACTAAAATCTAAAAATTTTGGCTAGAAGTTCCATGGTTCTTGGGGCTGTTTTGTGGGCTGAATTTGGATGGAATTTATGTCAAGAATGATGCTAGGTAAATTGAGTAAAGGAAGGACAAATTAATGAAAAGAAAATGGTAATCTAGTAACCCCTTGAGTGTCACGGTTATGAGGGCTTGAATGAGGGAAATGATGACTAAAATTGTGAGATACTAAGACTTGAGTTAATCAAGAAATTAAGTAAAGCTTAATAGAAGATAATTTGTAACATTAATTTTCATAATGAATTATGGTTAAGACTTAGGAAATAAGCAAGAATTGCAAGGTAATCATAGTGATTAAATAAATTGGATCAAGTAACACTTAAATGGGACTAATCATGTGAATATGACTTAATTGAGACCTTGGGAAGGCCACGGCCCCTAAGTGAGATTTGGGCTAAAATTCCATAACCCATAACTTGAATTACAAGTATTTAAAGAGTACAAGAAATTAAGGGTTTCATAAACCTTAATGAGCCAATGAGATAATTATTATAAGACTTGAGGTTACTAGAAGAAAAGCACAAGAGAGTGTGAAACTTGGAGAGTTTGGGAAATCTATAATGAACCTAAAATGTACTTTGAGAAACATCTGGTTGACGATTGAGTCGGATGTACTTTGAGAAACATCTGGTTGACGATTGAGTCGGATGTACTTTGGGAAACGTCTGGTTGACGATCGAGTCGGATGTACTTTGGATTTATTCCCATGGAGTAGGATATTGGGCGTCCATACATATGCATCACATTGTCATACATTTATTTATTGATGCTGTTTTGTATACTATGAATGGTTGACTGCTCTTATTATTATGGACTGCCCGGATTTAACTGTCTGGATTTAACTGTCTGGATTTAACTGCCTGGATTTAACTGTCTGGATATTATGACTTATTCATATTCCCTGTCGATGACTGCCTGACTGGTTATCTGTTTAGAAATTTATTTATTGCCTTTACATGCTACGTGGGCGCTATGCGTCGTTCGGTTCTTGGTTCTTTGTATTGGTATTGATGGTAGGATATCTTACCTCTTTTCTGTATTGCTATTGTGCACTATTTGTATATACCTTATATTTGTCGAAGACGACGGCAAGGAGGTCGGTGCTATTGAACCTTCGAGCGGGTGGCCGTACCTCAACTAGCATCCGCTTGGAGATGGAGGCGCGCATGCACGGACTTCTGGGCGACGTGCGTCTGACCTTTTTGGGAGGGCCAGAATGTTGGCACATCAACCTCAGCTCCGATCGCTGTGTGTACCTCGGTGACGTGTCTATTGCTCTAGCCTGGAGGCGACACGAGATGCCGGTTCTCACCTGCCATATTCGACTACGTCTGGAGTTCTATCTACCCATTCACGAGATGTGGGGTTCTCGTTTCCACAACCCGCGTGAAGACTCATTTGATTCTACAGCTCGGGCCCCGTCCCGTGTCTCTGCTATCCCTATGGTGATTTCCTCTGATGATGAAGAAGATCCTGAGGAAGATCCCGAGGAAGTCCCTGAGGATGACCCCGAAGAGGACCCTGAAGAGGATCCTGACACGATTCCTCCTCATATGAGGGATTGACATCACTGGTAGCTACTGATGGCTGCCAGTCTTTTATTTTGGGGGCCTGATGTTATTTTGTCTTATGGGTTGTATATTTTGTTATTCTGGAGTAGTGTTGATATGTAAATCCATAGGCAGGTATAGTTTTGCTTTTTGGATTAATTTCAGGCTTGTAACTAAAACACCGTTATATTTAAGTATATGTATGTATGTCATTCAGGTGAAATTTCGTTTACTATTTTATTTTACGATAATTGATATTCCGCATTGTCATCGTTATTATAACAAAAAAAAAATATATTGCTATTTTTACATATTAAGTATCAGGTAATTCAACCTTTAATTATTTAAACCGGGTCTTAAGTGATTAATTATTTAATTTTCGCATTTTATTTTATTTGACAAATGTGACGTTCCCTCCAGAAAAGGGGCGTTACAAAAAGTGCCAAAGGGGCAAGTAAAAGTGGTATTTTCTTGGTCCTTTAATGCAATTGGTATTTGATTATACCCTGAATAACCATCAAGAAAACAATAGTAGGGATGTCTTGCTACTCTTTCCAGAATCTGATCAAGAAATGGCAATGGAAAATTATCTTTCCTAATGGCTGCATTCAATTTTCTGAAATCAATATATATACGCCAATTAGATGAGACTCGGGTAGGTATTAATTCTCCTTTTTCATTTTCAACCACTGTTATTCTAGATTTCTTAGGCACAACTTGTGTAGGGCTTACCACTGGCTATCAGAGATAGGATAGATAATTCCAACATCAAGTAATTTAAGAACTTCAGCTCTAACTACCTCTTTCATGTGTGGATTTAATCTTCTTTGAGGTTGTCGAGATGTTTTAGCATTATCCTCTAAATGTATTCTATGTGTACAAATTAATGGATTAATGCCTTTTATATGCTTTAATGTCCATCCAATTGCACTTTTATGCTTTTTAAGTACTTCTATTAACCTACCTTCTTGTTCTTTGGTCAGGGATGAGGAAATTACCACTGGAGAGCTTTGTTCTTCTCCTAAAAATGTGTACTTCAACCCATTAGGTAATGGCTTTAGTTCTAGTGTGGGTACTTCTACATGGGTATCATCATTCATGGGTTTTATCTCTTCACATTTCTGCTTCCATCCCTTGTATTCCATTACCTATGAACAATCAAGTAAAGAACATACTTCAGAAATATCATCATCTAATTCTGTACTCGAATCAAAGGAATTAATTAAACAAAATTGTAATGGGTCAGAAGAACTCCTGATTTGAAGATGATCATCTATAATGGCCTCAATCCCTTCAATCTCTTCCTTGTCATCATAAACTTCATGTGGTTGCTTACACATGTTGAAAACATTAAGCTCTAGTGTCATATTTCCAAATATTAGCTTCACCACTCCATTTCTGCAATTTATGAAAGCATTAGATGTTACTAAAAATAGGCGACCCAAAATAACAGGAACTGACTTAGAACTATCAACCATAAATTCAGTTTCCAAGACAATAAAATCTACAGGATATATGAATTTATCAACTTGTACCACCACATCTTCCACTATTCCTTTTGGAATTTTAATTGATCTATCAATAAGTAGAAGAGTTACAGAAGTTAGTTTTAACTCACTAAGATTGAGTTACTGATAAACTGAATATGGAAGTAAATTAACACTAGCACCAAGATCAAGTAAAGCTCGTTCAATTTTATGTTCTCCAATAATACATGAAACTGTAGGACAACCAGGGTCTTTATATTTCAACTCATTATTGTTTTGAATAATGGAGCTTACCTGTTTAGTCAAAAAGGCATTCTTTTTCACATTATGTTTCCTTTTAACAATACACAAGTCTTTCAAAAATTTGGTATAACAAGGAATCTATTTGATAGCATCTAACAGAGGAATATTGACCTTCACTTGTTTAAAGATTTCAAAAATGTCACTGTTATAATTCACTTTACTTGAATTATTTAATGCTTGAGGAAAAGGGGGTGAAAGAGAGGGTTTGGTCTTCTTTTGACTAGGTGGCTTATCAACCCCTTCCTCATCTTTGGGAATTGACTCATCATCTTTCTCAAAAAGTTCAGGAATTTGTTTTTTCACAAACTTTCCACTCCTAAGAGTTATCACTGAGTTAACTTGATCAATTTTTTGACTTTTTGAACTACCCTCATTTAGGCTAAACTGACCCTTGGGATTTGGTTGAGGTTGAGAGGGAAACTTTCCTTTCTCATGAATGGCAAGTGCAGAAGAAAGTTTAGTAAGAATGTCTTTTATATCAATCATGGCTTGAGTGTTTTGGTTATTGATGGCCTCTTATTTTTTCATGAATACATGTAATGTTCCTTCAAGGTTTTTCCTATATGGTGGGACATAGGGTGCATATCCTTGAGGATTTTGAGAATCTTGTTGTGCCTGAGGAGGTGGTGGTTGCATGAATTGTGCCTGGTTGCTATTCCTCCAACTGAAGTTCGGGTGATTTCTCTATCCCAGATTGTATGTATCTGAAAAAGAAGAAGTGAATGACTTTTTAAAATTGTTCATTACATTTACTTGCTCATGCACAACTTCTTTAAAAACAGGAATTTTTGGACATTCATTTGTTGAGTGTCCTAATTCATCACAAATGCCACAAATTTCTTCATTTTGCACAGATTTGATTTCTTTTACTTTCTCGAATTCCATGGCTTCAACCTTTCTAGCCAAACTGGAAAACCTAGCATTTAGATCTTCTTCTTGACTAAGATAATATTTTCCTTTACTAGCACTTGTAAGGTTAGATCTAATTGAATTTTCAGAAGGATTAGTACCATGCCATGATTGAGAATTTTCAGCCAAATGGTCTAAATAGTCTAAAGCTTTATCAGGTTCTTTATCAAGAAATTCATCATTGCATATTGTTTACACAAATTGTTTAGTTTCAGGTGTTAACTTTTCATAAAAGAAGCTTATAGTGCGCCATTTTTCAAAACCATGATGTGGGCAAGAATTCAACAAATCTTTAAAACGTTCCCAACTTTGAAAATATGCTTCATTGGAATTTTGGAAAAAAATTTAGATTTGTCTTTTCAAATCATTGGTTTTATGTGTTAGAAAAAATTTCTTCAAAAACTCTCCTTGCATTTCTTGCCATGTGCCAATTGATCGTGGTTTCAAAGTGTTAAGCTAAGTTTTTGCTTTATCTTTCAAAGAAAAAGGAAATAATTTAAGCTTAACAATTTCTTCAGTGCAAGTTTGATCATTAAAAGCAGTACATATTTTCTCAAATTCTTTTAGATGTAAATATGAGCTTTCAGATTCTAAACCATGGAAATTAGGAAGTAAAGAAATCATACTTGGCTTGAATTTAAAATTGTTGGCATTGAGTGGAAAGATAAAACATGATGGACTAGAATTTCGAGAATGTTGCAAATACTCACGCATGGTTCGCATTGGTTGATTTTCATGTTCATTATGCACACTTTCGTTTTTAGCCATTGTGCTTAATGTGTGTGATTGTGATTCAGATAGATTAATATGTAAAGTACTAGGATTAACTTTAACCAAACGACCAGAATTTAAATCACGATACCAATTAAGCATAAACAAGTAACTTAAAGTATAAAATAAAATGTACAAGCTAGCAGTATAAACCGTCCATTAAATATTAACAAAGATGTAGTATAAACTAACCACCAAATATATATTAACACTTAGTAAATAAATATTAATAAAGGTGTGGTATAAACCAACCACCAAATAAGTTAATAAGCAGAAAAAGTAAAAAGTTAGATAGAGATAAAGTAAAAAGTTAGATAGTTAGTAAGAAAGTTAGTAAGTTAGTAAAAAAAAATAAATGACAGAAAATAAATAACAAAAAAAATTACAGAAAATAAATAACAAAAAAATAAAGTACTGAGAAAGTAAATTTAAAATATGAAAAGCGGAGAATCGACAAGCCGATTTTTTGCTCAAGGTAGAGAGAAGAGAAGAAGAAAGATTATTTCATTAATGATTAAAGATTACAGAGAAATTAGGGAGAGTTTCCCCCACAAGTTAGTATGCATAGAAATTAAAAAGGAAGAGGTTCCCCCACTAGTTAGTATGTTAGTATATATACAAAATTTTTACACCAGAAATTCAGTCTTCAAATCAAGTCCCCGGCAACGGCGACAGAAACTTGATGCACAAATTTTCAACCAAGTCTACAAACTTAATGTGGGATTAATTGTTGCATTACGAACCCAAGTGCAGGTTGTCTCAAGTAATAAATTTCTTGGGAGTCCGAGGTCGATCCACAGGGAATTGTTGAAGATTAATTAAGGTAAAGTAAATATTTTGTTACTATGGTAAAAATTATTTACTTAGGTTAAAAGTTCACTCTTGGTAAATAAAGTAAAGGTAAGATTAATTCCTTTTATAACTCAATTAGAATCCTCACAACATGGAGGTTCCAATCGGACAATACAACGTTAAAAGTTCATTTAAAATAATATACGTAATTATATTATGTTTTCGAAAAATATTACCACCACTTATAAATGGATTAAAGCATTCATTGTGCCAGTATTTTGTCTACAACAAATCAAGAACTCCTCTTTACAAAAATGGTTTCTAAATTATAAGAAACAAATTATAACATGTATAATGGTTACTAGAAAATATAAATCATTTAAGCACAAGAGAAGAATAAATCTAACCTTATTTTATTACCAAGAGCTTCACCCTTTCACCTAAGTAAAATGAAACTTAGTTACTCATAGATAAGAAGAAAGAAAGAAAGAAGAAGAAGAAGAATAATATGACTTTAATTTAGAACAAAGAAAAATTATTACAATAAAACCTAGTAACAAAATGGCAGCATTTTGGTAACTAACACCTAATATCCTCAATGATCTGCTAAGACCCCCTTTTATAGAGGATTAGAAATACAAAATGATAAGGGGGATGAGTCATTAGTGAGTGGATGAGTAGGAAATGCCAAATGACTTTTGGTGAGTGAAAAATTATGGAGATTCCTTGTCTCTGAAATCATTTAGCTCTGAAGTCATTGAATGCGTCAGAATGAGCAAATGTGATCTTCATCAAAATTGTAAGGCTTGATCTTGGATTCAAAATGGACACTAGAATCACCTCATTTGGCCACCTATAGCCCAAGATAAGGGCCAATTACTATAGAGTATTCAAGCCTAGTTCCAGCACCTCTGTTCTGACTTTTAAGCCTAATATCACCTACTAGACCTCCGATTCTTAAAAAGTGTTCAACATGAAAGTTGTAGATATAGGTGTCAAGTATTTAGCATGAAAAGTTCAGCCTATTTCACAGCTTCTAGCTCGAAATATGGAATGAAGAGTATATATAGGTCAAGTTGTTAGGAATAGCACTCTAGTTCTTGCTTCAACCCCAATTTGAGTTATCTACTCGTGTGATTGGGCCTTTGAGGTATCCTGAAAGTTGTAGAAATCTCTCTTATCTTTCAAATTCCACTAGAATCACCTCTAAAGACCACCTACAGCCCAAGATATGGTCCAAATACAAAACAGTGTAAGACGTGAATCATGCTGAAAAATTCAATTAAGTCCAATTTGAGTCCAAACTTACAAAACATAATAAAACTCAATCAATTAAGTACATGGAGAGTGTAAATGACTAAGAATGAAAGCTTATTAATGTATCATATATGTGATCATCAAAGAGTCTATTTTTCTACACTACCATGCAAGATAGATTTTGATAACATGTACTTTATTATATCTGTTTTTAAAATTACAAGTACATCGTAAGGATTTATATAATACTTTAACTTAGTATAGGAGAAATACAAAGCTAAACAAAACTTTTCTAATATACTATATCGAGTTTCAGAATCAAGTAAAACTCTACTAAGATAATAAATGACTTTTTCGATTCCATTCTTATCTTCTTGGGCTAACATGCTCCCAATGGTTTAATCTGATGTTTAAATATATAGCTTCAAGAGACGTCCTGGAGTTAGAGGAGTCATGATTGGAGGATTGACCAAGCAATTCTTGATCTTATCGAAGGCCTCTTTGTGTTCTTTCTCTCATTGAAATTCCTCTTCAGCTTTAAGCTTCAAAAGTGGAGAGAAAACCTTGGTCTTTCTAGATAGGTTCGAAATGAACCTCCTTAGGAAGTTAATCTTCCCTAATAGAGACTGGAATTGCTTCTTATTTAAAGGAGGTGATGTAACACCCACCATAGGGTATCACATTTAAGACTAATACTAATATAACTTACCCAAGTTGTAAAAGAATTAATCTTGCAAAAATATTAATTTTAAAACTTTGTTTGCGGAATAAAATATAATAAGATAAACTGAATTTAAAACATTAATAAGACTTGTAATAAACAAACTAAAATATATATTTACATCATATTACAAAACTTGTCCAAATAATTTACATAAATACAGCCTTGTTTCCAAAAGTAAGATACAAACCTAACTACCAAGTGGTACTCTAAAAACAAACCTAAGGATTTGGTTCCTCGGAAGGATCCTCCTCCTCCTCTACATTATCATCGAAGAACCCAGACAGATACAGACGCCTCATAGGGGTTCTTGCCGATGATACTACAGAATTCTCTTGGGGTGTATAGACAGACATAACTCCACTCCAGAGTTCACGAATAGGTATCGTGAATTCCAAATGCACAGTCGCATGTTGAGTTAACACGGAAATTCCATCCAGGGTTCCACTCAAGCTCATAGTCAAGTCCCTGGTGTAGACAAACCTCTCATTATTATAGTCAAATCTCCAGGCATTACCTCCCCTGTGGAACTAAACCCTTACAAAACCTAAGACTTGTCGTATTGTCGCCATACTAACAAATAAAGAAAACTGCTACTGAAGATAAATAGGGTCCCTTGCCTCCTCGTTCCCTTGGTCTTCAATAAACATATACAATGAAACAGATATAATATGACAACGAGGTGAGATCCCCTACATCAATACTAGTGTGGCAGTAAAAGAAACGACATAAAATAAATAGCATATTATATTAAAACATTAAATCATATTTGTCATATCACAGATAATAATTTAAACAAATTTAAATAACCAATAATATGCTGACCCACAATGTATATGTATAATGACAAATTCCTACTCCATGGAGCTAAACACAGTTTCAGAGAAAAGATCCAGAAGACATATCTGTCACTCAGCTGCCGTGGCAAAAAATGCTATAATATATCAATTTTGTCAAAAGTGCACATCAGGCATTGGACAAGACATTCTACACCAGATCATGATATA
Source organism: Ormosia semicastrata (assembly GCA_029884595.1). Lineage (NCBI taxonomy): Eukaryota > Viridiplantae > Streptophyta > Magnoliopsida > Fabales > Fabaceae > Ormosia > Ormosia semicastrata. Next base: position 40,714,626 of record JAQQTO010000061.1, read on the forward strand.
GGACAATGTCTCGGTCCGACTCATCAGTGTGTTTGCATCGGTCTGCCTTACGGACAGAAGAGCTACCAACTATCCATTGTGAGGTACCCGTACCCCGATGCCCCCAAGGTCAACAAGTGACCTACACTTGTCTACTCGCACCCGCACTTAGGTTTAATTTATCTCCTAGGCATACGGCCTTATCCAAACAAGCAAATACGCTTTTCTATGCATGATATATGCTCAAGGGAGATAAAATCTTCAAGTTCCTCCTTCCTCTTGAATTCATGAGCTTCAAACAATAAACCCTAAAAATCTTAAACAAATTTTAAAGTCATAAACAAAGCTTAAAAATAAAGAACCATGGATCCATCATGGTCTAGAAAATAAAAAATCCAACTTAGAATCAAAGAATCAAAGGATTACCTTTGGAGTAGTAAACTAAAGCTTGGTTTTTGATGCACTTAGAGTAGGATTTTGATAAAACTCACTAAAAGAAAAGTGTTTAGAATGAGGTTTAGCTTTAGAAAGTAGGAAGAAATGAAATTTTAGAAGTGGAGAGGTAGGGTTTAGAGTAGTTGGCCATAGGGTTCAACAAGAAAAAGGAAAGAAAAGTAGTTGTGTGTTCTTGAGTGTTCTTGAATATTTGAGAGAAAAAGATGAAGGCTTGTCACAAAGTGAAGTGAAAGTGAAATTGGATAGCTATATTGAAGTGCGCAGCCATATGATTGCATGGATAGCAACTTAATGTGATAGAAATTCACTCACATGGTCTCACATGGTGTACACATGGCTTAGGTCACACAATAGTCATCAAGTGATCATTTAGATGAACCTAGAACATTGTGGAAAGGCCTTCATGGCCGTATGGCTCTAGGAAATTAGTAACTAGGTTTAACTTCAATTATGTTTTAGTTACATCTTAATTAGATAGTAAGCTAATTAGGTTATGTTATTTAGTTACAAATTAAACTATTTAGAGTAACTTAGTTAGTTATCATAGTTACTTAGCAACTAGTCCAACCATTTATTTTGACCATTTTCTATTGGTCTAGAAAAGTCTAACCACTAATATTGACTCATTTCTATTGGTTCATTTTAAAATAAGTTACAAAAATTATTCTTAATCTATTTTCTAACAAATAAAATGTACCGAGTCCATTACTTGGTAACAGAAATTGCTGTTCAAAAAACAGCGGATATTTTCTAGTAAAATATTTTTATTTCTCAAATAAATTTTAAAAATTAAAAGATTTGATTTCGTGTCTCTTAGATTCGGGTTTAATAAGATCCCCTGTCTCCGAAAAAATCAATAAAGATTTTCCCTGGCCCGAAAATTATTATTTTCCTGACTCGGAGCAAATCTCACACAATGATCAAAAGCAGTCTCAGAATAGTCAAAATAATTTTATATCATACAGGAAACACAAAATAGTATAATTTAGTCATTACTGTAAAATAGCCAAAATCTGGGGTGTTACAACTCTCCCCTTCTAAAAAGAATTTCATCCCCGAAATTCATCATACATTAAAACAACTGAGGATATTGTTCCCTCATTTTCTCCTCCATTTCCCAAGTAGCATCTCCAGTTGTCTCATTCCAGATCACTTTCACTGATAGAATTGCTTTGCCCCTGAGTTGCTTCACCCTCCTGTCTTCAATCTTAATAGGAAGTGCCTCATACGTTAAATTTTCTTTTAATTGTACTTCATCGGGCTATATAACATGTGAAGGATCGGGAATATACTTTCTCAATTGGAATACATGGAAAACATTATGAAGATTTCAAAGAAAAGGCGGTAAAGCTATTTGATATACGACTGGACCTATCCGATGAAGAATTTGATAAGGTCCAATAAATTTAGAAGTGAGTTTTCTAGACTTTATAACCCTGCCAACACCAGTCGTAGGTGTTACTCGCAAAAACACATGCTCACCTTCCTCAAATTCAAGAGGTCTTCTTCGTTTATTAAGATAGCTTTTCTGTCTATTCTGAGTTGCCTGCATTTTCTCTTGAATCATCTTTACCTTCTTTGTTGTTTGCTGCACCATTTTGGGTCCGATAGTCATACTTTCCCCATCTTGATACCAACACAAAGGTGTTCGGCATCGTCGTCCATAAAGAGCCTCATAGGGTGCCATCCCTATGCTTGTGTGAAAAATGTTATTATAGGTGAATTCCACCAAAGATAAGAATTCATCCCAACTCCCTCATTGTTCTAACACACAAGCTCTCAACAAATCCTCTAGAGATTGTATAGTCCTCTCTATTTGCCTATCTGTCTATGGATGGTAAGTAGAACTGAAACGTAATTTAGTTCCCATTGCTTCATGTAAGCTTTGCCAAAACCTCGATGTAGACCTCGGATCTCTATCGGATATGATACTAGTAGGTACACTGTGAAGCTCACTATTTCACCAATGTACACCTGGGTCAACTTTTCCATTGGATACTTGATATTGATTGGCAAAAAGTGAGCAAACTTCGTAAGCCGATCAACAATGACCCAAATAGAATCATAACCTTTTCTAGTCTTTGGCAAACTAGTGACAAAATCCATTACAATACTATCCTATTTCCATTCTGGAATAGTGAGTGGCTGTAACATGCCTGCTGGTCTTTGATGCTCAACCTTTGCTTTGTGGCATACTGGACAAGATGCCATATACTCAGCAACATCTCTCTTCATTCCAAGACACCAAAACAAATGTTTCAGATCTTGATACATCTTCGTCATTCCAGGATGTATACTCAATTTGCTAGTATAAGCTTCACCAAGAATTGCCTTCTTAAGATCGGGATCATCAAGTATACAAATTCTGCCCTTAAACCTTAAGACCCCATCAGATCCTTCCTCAATAGTTGCCTTATGGCCTTGCTTCAAAAATTCTCTCTCATTCTGCAAAAACTGGTCATCCTCCTATTTCTCTCGAATTTCTTCCAATAGATCATTCAGAATAGTGACCATGTTCAGATGCATCCTTCCAGGTGACAATTCCATTGACAACCACATATCCCTAAATTGTTCAATCAATTTTTCCTCTTCGATCATCATAGTAGAAACACTGAGCATCTTCCGACCTAAAGCATCTGCTACGACGTTTGCTTTTCCAGGGTGATACTAGAGTTGAAAATCATAATCCTTTAAGAATTCCAACCATCTTCTCTGTCTTATGTTCAATTCTTTTTGATTAAATAAGTACTTTAAACTTTTGTAATCGTTGAAGACGTTGAACGTAGCTCTATACAAAAAGTGTCTCCAAATCTTCAGTGCAAAAACAACTGCGGCCAATTCCAAATCATGTGTTGGATAATTTCTTTCATGAACCTTCAATTCTCTTGAAGCATACGCTACAACATTTCTGTTTTGCATTAGTACGCATCCTAACCCTTGATAAGAAGCATCGCAGTACACCTCAAAATATTCATTTGGATATGGTAGAATCAACACTGGTGCAGTAGTCAACTTCTTCTTCAACTCTTCGAAACTATTTTCACACTTATCCGTCCAATCAAAAACTTGGTTCTTCCTTGTAAGTTACGTAAGAGGTACGGCGATCTTGGAAAAACCTTCAATAAACCTTCGATAATATCCAGCTAGTCCAACAAAACTTTGGATTTCTATCACAGCCTTTGGTCTTTCCCATTAAAGAATCGTCTTCACCTTGGCTGGATCCACTGCAATTCCATCCTTAGAAATTACAAGACCCAGAAACTGAACTTCATTCAACCAAAATTTGCATTTTGACAACTTTGTGTACAACTTCTTATTTTTCAAAATCTGGAGAACTATACTGAGATGTTCAACATGCTCCTCCTGATTTTGAGAGTAAATCAGAATGTCATCGATAAAAATAACGACAAATTGGTCTAGGTATGGACGAAAAATCTTATTCATGTAATCCATGAATATAGCAGGAGCATTTGTCACACCGAATGACATTACGAGATATTCATAATGACCATAACACGTCAGAAAAGCTATTTTAGGTATATCCTCTATCTTAACACGAATCTGGTGATATCCTGATCGCAGATCTATCTTTGAGAAGATAGTTGCTCCCTTTAGTTGGTCCATCAGACCATCAATTCTTGGAAGTGGATATTTATTCTTTATTGTGACCTTATTCAGTTGGCGGTAATCGACATATAAATGTGAAGTTCCATCTTTCTTCTTAACTAACAACACTGGAGCTCCCCAGGGTGAAACACTAGGTCTCACAAACTATTTTTCCAACAACTCCTCTAATTGCTTCTTCAACTCTGCTAACTCCGATGGTGACATACGGTATAGTGCAATCGATATGGGACCCGCTCCTGGTACAAGATCGATAGTAAACTCTATCTCTCTTTCTGGTGGTAATCCAGGTATGTCATCAGGGAAAACTTCAAGAAAATCGTTCACAACAAAAATAGCATTCATATCTTCCTCACTCTTAGCTTCTAAAGAAGATAGCAGCATGTATCCTTGAGCTCCATCCCTCAATAAAGATTCGACTTGTTTGGCAGTTACAAATCTAGAAACCTCATTAGGAAATACTAAGGTCTTTCTAGAGCAATTTAATAGGATATGGTTAGAAGATAATCAATCTACCCCTAAAATTATATCAATATCGACAAAAGGTAAACAAATCAAATTAATAGAAAAGACTCGATTTTTGACAGTAATAGAACAATTCAGGCATATTTTTGTAGTACTAACTGGTTTGGCAGTAGGTGTGGAAACAATTAATTAAAATTTTAAACAAGACACAAGCAATCCCAAACGATCCACACAGTCATATGTAATAAATAAATGAGTTGCACCCGAATCATATAGTACAGTTAAAAGATTACCTGAGATGACACCTTCTCCCTGAATAATATCCTCAGACTGGGAAGCCTCAGCTCCACTCATTGTATAAACTCCTCCTCCAGCTTGCGGCTTCACCACTCGAACATTGCTCACCGAAGGCTCCATCTTCGCTTGATCACAATCTTTAGAGACATGACCAGGCTTTCCACATCTGAAACAAATTATACCTCTAATCAAACAATCTCTCATCATGTGACCTTTCCCACACTTCAGGTATTTTATTGGCGGTGCTACAGTCTGATTGAACTGATTTCCAATTGGATCACCTCCACGAGGTTGCTGATGTTATTGTTGCTGCTGACTTCCAGAGGGTCGAGAATATGGCTTTCGTTGAAACCGGTTGTTGTTATTGTTACTTCCCCTTTGGAACCTAGTCGGTCCAAAGTTGCGGTTCCTATTATCACGTGCTGGCTCCAACCTTTCCAGCCTACATCACATGTCCATCAGTGTTGAAAACTGATTCACACGCATTGATATCACTCCTCTCTTTAGCTCAATTCTCAAACCTTCTTCAAATTTGTGGCACTTCCAAACCTCATCTGGATGAATTTGGAGATACCTTGAGAACTTAGACAAGCTCTCAAACTTCGCAGCATATTCACTGACAGTCATTCTATTACTAAGTGGCCTCAATACTCAAGAGGGGGGTGAATTGAGTATGTAAAACAAGTTTGTAAATCTTTCATAAATCGTTTGATAAATAATTTTCGTTGAAGCTATTTGATGATTAGAGATGATTGGATATATAAGATAAACACTTTTACTTATAAATGCAATAGCCAAAGGAAATAATATTCAAGCAATTCAATAAAATAATGCACAAAGTAAAGAGAAGGGTTTAGAGAAAGCAAACACAATGATTTATGTTGGTTCGATCACCAATCCACTTGTGATCTACATCCAGTCCCCAAGCAATAACTTGAGATTTTCCATTATATCTTCAAGTTTCAATAGGTGCTTGACAACCACTATAACCTTGAGCACTCAGCACACTTTGGGATACCTCACCGTTATGCTTGAGCCTCTATTTCCAAGGGATACCTCACCCTTTTACAGTTTGGAGGGATGCCTCACCCTCTCTAGAGATTATACAAAGATTGAATAGGTAGAAGCTCTCTTCAAAGAGCAGATAATACAAATGGAAATTCAATGGGTATTTGATTCACAGTTTATGCTTAGAAATAGAGTATTAATGGAGGAAAAGATGAAAACTCATTTTTAATGCTCAACCAAGGTTTTTCAGATTGATTGTCTAACATTCATAAATGCCCAACAACTTCTATTATAAGTCATTGAAGTTTAGAGCCGTTGGGAGGTGGTTGGAGCATTAAATGTTTCGTAACTATTCGTTAATTTCTATTTCTAGAAAGCTCTCTTATTCAAATAAGAGAATCCTTATTTGAATAAGGCTTTAAATAGCACAAGCGTGTTTTCCTCTGTAATGTGTTATTCGAATAACATCTTTGTTATTCAAATAACCACTTAAATATATGGCTTCTGAGAAAACATGTTATTCGAATAACATTCATGTTATTTGAATAACTCATTCAAATATTTGATTTCCTGGGATCTTGTTATTCGAATAACAAGTTTGTTATTCGAATAACTATTTAAATATGGTTTTGCTGAAAGGCTTGTTATTCGAATAATGAATCTATTATTAAAATAACATTTAAATAAAATGATTTCCTGGAGATGTGTTATTCGAATAACACTTTGTTATTCGAACAACTCATTCGTGTCAAAACAATTTTTGAACCATTTATTCGAATAGCACAGGGCTTATTCGAATAAATATTTACCTGAAAGATTATTTGGAATCTCTGACTGGTGTTATTCGAATAAGGAACCCCTTATTCGAATAATACATGTGAAAAACATGTTTTATGCCTTTTTAAATGTTGTTCTTGATTCCATATGATCTTGCAAGCTTATGGACACGAGATGGTTGATTCTTTGGAAATTAAAAACCATATTGAAGCCTTGAAAACTTGTGTGCTATTTTGAAATGTAAGATTGAGCAATTGTGAATCTTTATATATACCTTTACAAATTGATTGAAGTCCTAAAAGCTATACTTGATGGTCTTGAAGGTCTTGGACTTGATCTTGCAACATCTTTAAGTTTGTTATCATCAAAACACATTCTTCATGAGATACTTGCTAATTACATTCTCCCCCTTTTTGATGATGACAAACAACCATTGAGAAAAGAGTTAGCTCATTTGTAAATTGGAAATCACAAGATTAATCAAGGAGACTTGCTCCCCCTCTAGTTTGTAAGAGGAGCATAACTTATCAGAGACAAGCGCAGCTCCCCCTTTCTTTTGGAGTCTCTTGATCCTTTTTAGATTAGTCTTTTAGATCTATCTTTTCTCAACACAATCTCCAAAACCAAAATTTGTCAAATGTAATTATCTTTAAGTACAATTTAACAAAGTTAACTTCTTTAGCTTGTTCTTCTCCCCCTTTTGTCATGATCAAAAAGTTGGGGCAAGACATGCATATACCCAGTATTCACAAACATGCTTTTATATCATTTAGCAAGGAATTAAACGAACATTTAGTAAGAGATGTAAGGCAAGAACAGGCTTAGAAAGTGCAAAGTCAGCAAGGAAGCTAAATCATACTTTATTCAATTATTATAAGCATGGCCAATGATATACAAGTTCAGATGTAGGCAGCCAAAGATACATCAAAAACATCATAAAAAAAAACAGGGATAAAAAAAAATCCTATGATAAAAAATAAGTGTCTGGTGGAGGAGGAGATGAGTCTGGTGCAGGGGCAGGAGGTGCAACTCGCAGGGCAGCAATCTCGCGTTCAACACCTTCTATTATGTCGAAGAGAATAGAAAATGTGTGTTCCATGTAAGCACGATTGTCGAGCAGAGTGGTCATAATGCCTTCCAGGGTTACTGGAGCAGGAGCAGGGTCTTCAGTAGGCTGATCAGCAGGAACAGGGTCATCAGCAAAAATAAAGGCATCTGCAATGTCTTCGTCTGCTGCAGCTTCTTCCAGTTCATCAGGGTATACCCAGCCTCCAACATTGTCCGGAACCATCTTCATTTTCTTTAGAGTAAATTCCCCAAAGATGTTGAAGTGGTTCAATTCCATTGTCCATTCAGTTTGTCTGAGCAGAGAATATTTCTTAAAAAAGGCTGAGATAAAGAGGGCATATGGCAGGTCATAATTCTTGGTGGTCTTGACCTTCATCATGTATTTCCCAATGAAATTTGGCCAGTTGATCTTCCACTTTTTCTTCAGCACCCAGAGAAGAAAGATATCATCCTCAGTCAGATAAGCATAGTTACCTCCACGAGGAGCAAGAATGTGCGCGTATGAGTAGTGAAGAAGCCTTTCTTGACTTTTCAGCATCCCACTCTTTAGACCAACCTTAGGCCCAACTGTTCCAAGCTTCACCAGAAGCGACACAACTTCTTCTCTTTTGTATGCCTTCACATAAGGTCTGCTATCTGGCTCCACAGCAGCACCCGTGGCTTCTAGTTTGAAGAACATCATCCAATCAGCTAGAGTGATGACAATTTCCTGGTCCTTTACTTCAGAGATGAGATTAGAACCATCCATCTTCACGTTGCAGTAAAACATTTTCACAAAATCTGGGAAAATGGAGTCCTTGTAGCTGCAGAGATCGAGCACGCCCTGATAGGAGAGATCATCGAGGAAATCAAATCCTTCATTGTCTTCAAAGAATTGGTGATCCATATACTTGGGCTGGATGACGTCTCTGGTCCAGAATTCTTCCCTGAAGCGTTTGAGATCGTCATTATTGGATGAAAGCCTTCGAAGATCAATGAGGTTGTTGGTGGGAGCGGTTTTGCTACGTGGGCATTTGGAAGAGGATGTCGTGGTGGAGTTTTGGTGGGATATAGAAAGAAGGAGTAGATGGGTGTGACACGAAGAAGAGAAAACAGAGAAGGGGGGAAAATGAGAACTTATGAAATGAGAGAGGAGGCTCGTGAAATCCTTATATGATTCGCGTGTTATTCGAATAACAGTGGTGTTATTCGAATAACAAAGTGGTTCCTGAAGCGTCTTAGCTCACTGCCAAGTGTTATTCGAATAACAATGTTGTTATTCGAATAACAGCGTAGTAGCTCAATCGTTTGTGGGATTCTGTCATTTGTTATTCGAATAACATACTTTGTTATTCGAATAACATGAAAATGGTTTTTGCCACTGACATGCTTTATTCGAATAACTAGTTAGTTATTCGAATAACCAGTTGATATTAGGATTTTATAACACATTCTGTGAGGTGTTATTCGAATATGGGAATCCTTATTCGAATAATACAAACATGTTAGAAAATTAACTAGGCTTTGCTGGCAGGTTTTATTCGAATAATGGACTTCTTATTCGAATAGGGCATAGGATAAAAAACAATTTTACACATCAATTTGTAGAGGATCAATTTTTTCTATCATTCATTTGGTTCAAAGACATGCCAATTTAATTCCAAACAACATATAATCAGCTTTAAACCATTCAAATTAGTTCCAGAACATCTTAAATCAATTCAAATCATCATACAAGCATATAATCTAATCATATTATCTTTCAAATCACACAATTTTGCAAGAATACTATTTTTACCAAGAATTTCACCCTTTTTGGTGAAATTGTGAGGTTGTTGAGTTGCTTGGGAGTCTTAAATATGAGGGAGCACATGCAAAACAACTTAGGGGAAATCTCCAATGCTCAAGTCAATATTGGATTCAAATATGATTAAAAACTCAGAGATTATGCAGCAAAGTGGCATGATTATGCAGAAAAACACAAGTTATGCATTAGTTTTAGGATTATGTAGCAAATAGTTAATTTATGCATGATTGATCCAATATTCCAAGTTCATTTCTTATATAGAAAAATGCTTCTTTTGCTAAGGGCTTAGTGAAAATATCAGCTAGTTGCTTAGTGGTTTCTACAAATTCAGGCATACAATCACCCTTTTGAATATGGTCTCTAATGAAATGATGTCTTATTTCAATATATTTAGTCCTAGAATACAAAATGGGATTTTTGGACAAATTAATTGCACTAGTATTATCACATCTTATGGGGATGTGATCAAGCTCAAGACCATAGTCCAAGAGTTGTTGCTTCATCCAAAGGATTTGAGCATAACAACTCCCAGCTGCAACATATTTAGCTTCAGCTGTAGACAAAGCCACACTATTTTGTTTTTTGCTATGCCAAGAAACTAGTGAGTTTCCAAGTAAGTGGCATGTCCCACTAGTGCTCTTCCTATCCATTTTGCATCCAGCAAAATCAGAATCAGAATACCCAATAAGGCTACATGAGGCACCCTTAGGGTACCACAAACCCATTTGTGATGTGCCTATTAGGTATTTCATTATTTTTTTAACAGCACTTAGGTGTGATTCTTTAGGATTAGCTTGATATCTAGCACACATGCATACACTAAACATTATATCAGGCCTACTTGCAGTGAGATAAAGGAGTGAGCCAATCATACCTCTATATTTTGTAATTTCTACTGATTTACCTCCTTCATCCTTGTCCAAATAGCAAGAGGTGCCCATAGGAGTAGCCATATGCTTGGCATTGTCCATTCCAAACTTCTTGAGCAGCTCCTTGCAATACTTGGATTGGCTAATGGAAGTTCCTTCTCTTGTTTGCTTGATTTGGAGACCAAGGAAGAAGTTGAACTCACCCATCATGGACATCTCAAACTCACTTTGCATAATATTTGAAAATTCTTTACAAAGAGAGTTGTTAGTAGCTCCAAATATAATGTCATCAACATAGTTTTGAACTAGAAGTATGTCATACATTTTGTTTTTTATGAAAAGGGTAGTGTTAACTTTGCCTCTAGAAAAGCCTTTTTCTAAAAGGAATTTGCTCAACCTTTCATACCAAGCTCTAGGAGCTTGTTTCAAGCCATACAAGGCCTTTTTCAGTTTAAAAACATGGTTGGGCAATACAAAATCCTCAAAACTAGGAGGTTGTTCCACATACACCTCTTCTTGTATAAAACCATTTAAAAAGGCATTTTTGACATCCATTTGATAAAGTTTGAAATCCATGATGCAAGCATATGCAAGTAACATTCTAATGGCCTCTAATCTAGCTACGGGAGCATAAGTTTCTTCATAATCTATGCCTTCTTCTTGATTATAGCCCTTAGCTACAAGCCTAGCTTTGTTTCTTATTATTAGGCCCGTTTCATCAAGTTTGTTCCTAAAGACCCATTTGGTGCTAATTATGGGATGATCATTGGGCCTTGGAACTAATTCCCAAACTTCATTTCTCTCAAATTGATTTAGTTCTTCTTGCATGGCCAAGATCCAATGTTCATCATTAATGGCCTCATTTATGTCTTTATGTTCAACTTGAGAGACAAAAGCTAAATGATTACATGCATCTCTAAGGAAGTTTCGAGTGATTACCCCTTTTGATACATCACCTATTACCTTATTGAGAGGGTGATATCTTGATATCCTCCATTCTTTAGGTAGGTCCATGATTTCTGAATCCTTTTGCCATGAGTGATTAAGGAGTCTCTCTTCTTGCTTCTTGGGCTCTTTCTCTTGATTTTCCAAGTGCGTTTTTGCCAAGATTTCTGCAACATCATCAACAAGCTCCTTTCTCGGCTCATTTGGGTTAGTTTCATCAAATGCAACATGTATAGAGTCTTCTATGGTCATAGTTCATTTGTTATAGACTCTAAAAGCCTTACTATGTATAGAATAGCCAATGAATATTCTCACATCAGATTTTGCATCAAACTTCCCTAAGTTATCATTTCCATTATTTAAAACAAAACATTTATATCCAAAGATATAAAAATGTGACACATTTGGCTTCTTTCCTTTGTATAACTCATATGGGATTTTCTTTAAAATTGGCCTTAATAGGGCTCTATTCATAACATAACAAGTGGTGTTAACCGCATCCGTCCAAAAGTACTTAGGAAGGTTGGCCTCATTGAGCATAGTTCTTGCCATTTCCTCTAAAGATGGATTTTTTCTTTCTACAACACCATTTTGTTGTGGTGTTCTAGGGGCAGAAAAATTATGCTCAATGCCATGTTCATCACAAAAAGTTTCAAATTCATGATTTTCAAATTCATCACCATGGTCACTTTTTATGGATGCAATACAAAAACCTTTTTCGTTTTGGATAACTTTGGCAAGCTTTTTAAATGATTGAAAAGTATCATTTTTGTGGGCCAAGAATAATGTCCATGTAAACCTAGAAAAATCATCCATAATCACTAATGCATAGTAATTCCCACCAAAGCTCATAGTTCTAGAGGGACCAAAAAGATCCATGTGCAAAAGTTGTAAAGGTCTAGAAGTTGAAACCATGTTTTTAGCTTTAAAAGAGACCTTTACTTATTTTCCCTTTCGACATGTATCACAAAGTTTATCTTTTTCAAATTTGAGCTTTGGAAGACCAATTACTAGTTCTTTAGAAACCATTTTGTTTAAGTAATCCATGTGAATGTGAGCAATTCTTCTATGCCATAACCATGAATCATTTTCTTTACTCATAAAGCATTTAGCATCATTTGAGGAGATATCATCGAGACTAATCATATATATATTATTGACCCTATGACCAACAAACTTAACTTGCTTATCATCCTTTCCCTCAATTATGCAACAAGAGGAATCAAATATAACTCTATTGCCTTTATCACAAATTTGACTAATGCTAAGCAAATTATGTTTAAGTCCTTCAACAAGTAAAACATTATCAATAGATGATGAAGGGATCTTACCAACTTTGCTAATTCCAAGAATCTTTCCTTTGTTGTTATCACCATATGTGACATGACCATGTTTCTTGTGGGTAAAGGAGGAGAACTTGGAGCCATCACCGGTCATGTGCTTGGAGCAACCACTATCAAGATACCAACTTGAGGTCTTGGTATTCAAGAACACCTACAACACACATTCAAATTTTAACCTTTGGTACCCAAATTATTTTGGGTCCTTGTGTGTTAGAATTAGGTATGGTGCCTTTAGGAACCCAAACCCTTTGATTCCAACCTTGATGTTTATGTTCTTTCTAACCACAATGAAAACATTTGACAAAGGGACTACTTGAAGCTTTTGAGGAAACAAAGAAGTTCTTATAAGACTTTTGATGGTTGTTTGGATTAAATCCCAAACCGACTTTTTGAAAAACACATTTTTGTCTCCCTAACAACACATTCAAGTTGTCTCTTCCAAAAGTGAATTTTGCAAGAGTGTTGTTCAAATCTTCAATTTCTTTTTCAAAAGCTTTGCATGATAAACAAGGTAATGATATGGATGTGTTATCATGTGAGGAACAAGTCATGCAAAATGAATTAGCATCGATAAGTCCTAAGGTCTCATTTTCAATCTTAAGCTCATTTATCTCTTTACTTAAAGTAGAAACTTTATTTACAAATAAGGAAATTGTTTTGTTAGAGGACAAAACCATTTTTGTGAGCCTCAAAGATTCATCATGCAATTCTTAAAAGGCATCTTGTAATTCATCATAAGAGGGTGGAGATTCTAGGTTAGAAGAGGTTACCTCGATGTCGCTTTCTCCACTTTCTTTTCCTTGAGCCATGAGACAAAAATGAGCTTCTTCATTCTCCAAATCGTCAGAAGAGCTTAAGTCATTGTCCTCCCAAGCTATATATGCTCTTCTTCCTTTCTTTTCCTTGGAAGGCCTTTTCTCAAACTTCTCCGTCTTCTTGAGATACATAGGACACTCCATTTTCATGTGCCCTGGTTTTCCGCATTCATAGCATTTTGGAGGAGTAGAGGATCTTTCTCCTTTGTGATACACTTTCTTTTGAGGAAAGGGTGGTCTTCTTTGAAATCCCTTTTTCTTTAGGAATCTTCCAAACTTTCTCACAAGGAGACTAAGATTCTCCTCACTTTGCTCAACATTTTCAGCATCCTCTTCACCATCTTCATCATCATCTTCAATTGTAGAGGAGGTGGCTTTGAGTATGATTCCCTTCTTCTTTTTGTCATGCTCTTCATTTTGATTGAGCCTATTTAGTTCCAGCTTATGTTCTTAAAGCTTTCCGAATAAAGTGGCTAGAGACATTGTTGATAAATCTATTGATTCCGCAATAGCCGTTAGTTTGAGTTGCCAATTCCTACTTAGACATCTCAAGACTTTGTTAATAAGATCTTCATTAGGAAATGTCTTTCCCAATGAGATAAGATGATTAACAATGTGAGTAAATCTCTTTTGCATATCTTGAATACTCTCACCTTGGTTCATTCTAAACAATTCGTATTTATGAGTAAGAGTGTTTATTCGAGATCGTTTTACCTTACTAGTGCCTTCATGAGTTACTTGTAGGGTATCCCACATTTCTTTTGCGGTCTTGAAATTTGACACCCTAATGAATTCATCATACCCTAAGGATGTGGTGATGATGTTCTTGGCTCTCAAATTGTATTGAACCTTCTTTTTATCATCATCGGTCCATTCATTTCTAGGTGTATTAATTTTCACACCATCTTTAGTTTATGTTGGAACAAAAGCACCATTTTCAATGGCGTCCCACACATCTAAGTTAATAGCTTCAATGAAAATTTTTATCCTTTCTTTCCAATAGGCATAACCATCCCCATTGAAATAAGGAGGTCTGTTTATAGAAGAACTTTCATTTGAAAAACCATTTGAAGCCATCACTTCTCTTGAAGCTGCTAAGTTCTTTATACAAGAGTCTAGCTCTGATACCACTTATTACCAAGTGGCCTCAATACTCAAGAGGGGGGTGAATTGAGTATATAAAACAAGTTCGCAAATCTTTCGTAAATCATTTGATAAACAATTTTCGTTGAAGCTATTTGATGATTACAGATGATTGGATATATAAGATAAACACTTTTACTTATAAATGCAATAGCCAAAGGAAACAATATTCAAGCAATTCAATAAAACAGTGCACAAAGTAAAGAGAAGGGTTTAGAGAAAACAAACACAATGATTTATCCTGGTTCAATCACTAATCCAGTTGTGATCTACGTCCAATCCCCAAGCAACAACTTGAGATTTTTCACTATATCTTCAAGCTTCAATGGGTGCTTGACAACCACTACAACCTTAAGCACTTAACACTTTGGGATACCTCACCCTTATGCTTGAGCCTCTATTTCCAAGGGATACCTCACCCTTTTACAGTTTGGAGGGATGCCTCACTCTCTCTAGAGATTATACAAAGATTGAATAGGTAGAAGCTTTCTTCAAAGAGCAGATATTACAAATGGAAATTCAATGGGTATTTGATTCACAGTTTACGCTCAGAAACAGAGTATTAATGGAGGAAAAGATGAAAACTCGTTTTCAATGCTCAACCAAGGTTTTTCAGATTGATTGTCTAACATTCATAAATGTCCAACAACTTCTATTTATAAGTCATTGAAGTTTAGAGCCGTTGGGAGGTGGTTGGAGCATTAAATGTTTCGTAACTATCCGTTAATTTATGTTTCTGGAAAGCTCTCTTATTTGAATAAGAGAATCCTTATTCGAATAAGGCTTTAAATAACACAAGCGTGTTTTCCTCTGTAATGTGTTATTCGAATAACATCTTTGTTATTGGAATAACCACTTAAATATATGGCTTCTGAGAAAACATGTTATTCGAATAACATTCATGTTATTCGAATAACTCATTCGAATATTTGATTTCCTGGGATCTTGTTATTCGAATAATAGGTTTGTTATTCGAATAACCATTTAAATATGGTTTTGCTGAAAGGCTTGTTATTCAAATAATGAATCTATTATTCGAATAACTCATTCGTGTCAAAACAATTTTTGAACCATTTATTCGAATAGCACAGGGCTTATTCGAATAAATATTTACCTAAAAGATTATTTGGAATCTTTGACTTGTGTTATTCGAATAAGGAACCCCTTATTCGAATAATACATGTGAAAAACATGTTTTATGCCTTTTTAAATGTTGCTCTTGATTCCATATGATCTTGAAAGCTTATGGACACGAGATGTTGATTCTTTGGAAATTAAAAACCATATTAAAGCCTTGAAAACTTGTGTGCTATTTTGAAATGTAAGATTGAGCAATTGTGAATCTTTATATAGACCTTTACAAATTGATTGAAGTCCTAAAAGCTATACTTGATGGTCTTGAGGGTCTTGGACTTGATCTTGCAACATCTTTAAGTTTGTTATCATCAAAACACATTCTTCATGAGATACTTGCCAATTACACATTCCACCTTGACGTAATCCCAGAAATTCCATCTCTTTAGCGTGTCTCACACTTTTTGAAAATATTTCCCCAGAAATACTTCGCAGAACAGCTCCCACGTAATTACTCTCCCTTCAGCTATTAGCATCCTTCGAGTGGCTTTCCACCAATTCTCGCCATCACTCATTAGAGTGAACATAACATACGTCACTCTACGATCATCTGTGCAACCTATCGCTTCAAAGATCTTCTCCAGTTCTTGGATCCATAAATCTGCTTTCTCAGGGTCAAACTCACCTTTAAAACGTGGCGGATTGTTCTGATGAAATTCTGACAAATGCTAAGCTTCTTGCTGTTGCATAGCTCATTGATTTTGTTGTGCCATCACTTCGGCCATTCACTACATTGCTTCAACAGTAGCGGTCATTGGGTCATTGTCATGTTCTACATTTGCACGTACACCTCTACCACGAGACATAATTTTCTTCACAAACAATTAAACAAAGTCCAATGAAAGTCAAATGTCATCTTTTGAAAATCAAATTCAGAGAATCACACAACACAAGCTAAAATAGACCTTACCAAAAAACCCAAAAGACTCTAACCGGGGCTTTAATACCAACTAATGTAACACCCACCGTAGGGTATCACATTTAAGACTAATCCTAATATAACTTACCCAAGTTGTAAAAGAATTAATCTTGCAAAAATGTCAATTTTAAAATTTCATTTGCGGAATAAAATATAATAAGATAAACTGAATTTAAAACATTAGTAAGACTTGTAATAAACACACCAAAATATATATTTAGATCATATTACAAAACTTGTCCAAATAATTTACATAAATACAACCTTGTTTCCAAAAGTAAGATACAAACCTAACTACCAAGTGGTACTCTAAAAACAAACCTAAGGATTTGGTTCCTCGGAAGGATCCTCCTCCTCCTCTACATTATCATCAAAGAACCCAGATGGATACAGACGCCTCATAGGGGTTCTTGCCGATGATACTACAGAATTCTCTTGGGGTGTATAGACAGACACAACTCCACCCCAGAGTTCACGAATAGGTATCATGAATTCTAAACACACAGTTGCATGTTGAGTTAACACGGAAATCTCATCCAAGGTTCCACTCAAGCTCATAGTCAAGTCCCCGGTGTAGACAAACTTCTCATTATTATAGTCAAATCTCCAAGCGTTAGCTCCCCTGTGGAATTGAACCCTAACAAAACCTAAGACTTATCGTCTTGTCACCATACTAACAAATAAAGAAAACTGCTACTGAAGATAAACAGGGTCCCTTGCCTCCTTGTTCCCTCGGTCTTTAATAAACATATACAATGAAACAGATATAACATGACAACGAGGTAAGATCCCCTATATCAATACTAGTGTGGCAGTAAAAGAAACGACAGCAAATAAACAACATATTATATTAAAACATTAAATCATATTTTTCATATCATAGATAATAATTTAAACAAACTTGAAAAGCCAATAATATGTTGACCCACAATGTATATGTATAACGACCAATTCCTACTCCATGGAGCTAAACACAGTTTCGGAGAGAAGATCCAGAAGACATGTCTGTCACTTGGCTGTCGTGGCCAAAAGTGCTATAATATATCAATTTTGTCAAAAGTGCACATCAGGCATTGGACAAGACATTCTACACCAGATCACGATATAGGACAGTGTCTTGGTGCGGCTCATCGGTGCGTTTGCATCGATCTGTCCCACGGACAGAAGAGCTACCAATTATCCATTGTGAGGTACCCGCACCCCGATGCCCCCAAGGTCAACAAGTGACCTACACTTGTCTACTTGCACCCGCACTTATGTGTAATTCATCTTCTAGGCATACAGCCTTAACTAAACAAACAAATACGCTTTTCTATGCATGATATATGATTCAAACATATATACAATTATTATTTTTCACAATATTTCATATATTCCCACCATGTCTTGTGGTATAAATATCCAACATAATCGGGCCCACCACAACTGTCTGACAACAAACTACTGTTTACGCTCAATTGCGTAGCGATATTATCACATTTTTGAAATCGCAGAACATATTCCCTACGTTTTTAAATCGCGTAAGGATTTTCCAAAACTTTCTAAATCGCATAAACATTTTATTACGTTTTCTCAATCGCATAACCTAAAATTACTATTTTTGAGTCGCGTAAAGAATTTTTAACATTTTTTTCAATTGCGTAAAATATTTCTAACATATTTAAGCCAAAAATATTGTTTCTCTAAAAAAAATTGGCTTTATTTCCATTATTTGCATAATAGTCCCTCATTAAATAATATTTACATAATAATCCTTATTTAAATAATATTTCCATAATAGTCCCTCTTAAAATAATATTTACAAAATAGTCTATCTTTTAGATAATATTTACAATATAGTCTCTCTAAAAATCAGTATTTTTACTATTTTTCAGAAAATCATTTTTCTTTAATTTACTTGGGATTCTACAGCTCAAAATTTCCTAACATGCTTCAAAACCCATAGGGTGAGCTATACGTTAGAAAATTTCAAGTATTGACATTTATTTTTATTTCATAACTTAATTATTTAATTATGTCAAATTTTATTCTAAAAAGTATATTGCTTTGATTTAGGTTCAAAACCTACTAAAATAATTTCCTTTTCTTTTAAACACCTAAGTGTACACTTAGTAAAATAATTTTGGATCTAAGTTATGAAAAATGGCATGTTGGCCGAAATCCATTTAGGGTTTCATAATCCATCATTTAGTTCTTTTTAACATTTATTCCTTGCAAAAACTCTTAATTTATTTTTCTTATCATAAAATCATTTACTCCTTGGTTAGGAAAATAATTTAGAACCCTAGGTTGCTTTTGAAGTGTGGAGGCCGTGTGCCTCATAGGTCCTTTGGGACCTTCATGCAATAATTCCTTTATGTGATTCACATCTTATATTACACATAAATTTGCATGCTTTCCAATGCATACATACAAGCATATTATCAAAGCTATAATCATACCAACACACATGCAAACATATTTTTAAAACCAAAAGCATAACAAACACAAACAAAGAAAGCATAGAAAAATAAGTGAATAAATCCTTATGAATTTTTCACCACAAACAACCCATTTCCTCACCACCAACACATAGTTGATGAGGTTAATCTCCCTCTTACCTCAAGGGAGACAAAATCTTCAAGTTCCTCCTTCCTCTTGAATTCATGAGCTTCAAACAATAAACTGTAAAATCTTAAACAAATTCTATAGTCATAAACAAAGTTTAAAAACAAAGAACCATGGATCCATCATGGTCTAGAAAATAAAAAATCTAACTTAGAATCAAAGAATCAAAAGATTACCTTTGGAGTAGTAAACTAAAGCTTGGTTTTTGATACACTTAGAGTAGGATTTTGATAAAACTCACTAAAATAAAAGTGTTTAGAATGAGGTTTAGGTTTAGAAAGTAGGAAGAAATGAAATTTTAGAAGTAGAGAGGTAGGGTTTGGAGTAGTTGGTCGTGGGGTTCAACAAGAAAAAAGAAAGAAAAGTAGTTGGGTGTTCTTGAGTGTTCTTGAATATTTGAGAGAAAAAGATGAAGGCTTGTCACAAAGTGAAGTGAAAGTGAAATTGGATAGCTATATTGAAGTGAGCAACCGTATGATTGCATGGATAGCAACTTAATGTGATAGAAATTCACTTACATGGTCTCACACAGTGTACACATGGCTTAGGTCACACAATAGTCATCAAGTGGTCATTTAGATGAACCTAACGCATGGTGGAAAGGCCTTCATGGCCGTGTGGCTCTAGGAAATTAGTAACTAGGTTTGACTTCAATTATATTTTAGTTACATCTTAATTAGATAGTAAGCTAATTAAGTTAGGTTATTTAGTTACAAATTAAACTATTTAGAGTAACTTAGTTAGTTATCCTAGTTACTTAGCAACTAGTCCAACCATTTATTTTGACCATTTTCTATTGGTCTAGAAAAGTCTAACCACTAATATTAACTCATTTCTATTGGTTCATTTTAAAATAAGTTACAAAAATTATTCTTAATTTATTTTCTAACAAATAAAATATACCGGGTCCATTACTTGGTAACAGAAACTGCTGTTCATAAAACAACAGATATTTTTTGATAAAAAATTTTTATTTCACAAATAAATTTTAAAAATTAAAAGATTTGATTTCGTGTCTCTCATATTTGAGTTTAGTAAGATCCCTCGTCTCTGAATAAATCAATAAAGATTTTCCTTGGCTCGAAAATTATTATTTTCCTAACTCGGAGCAAATCTCACACAACGATCAAAAGTAGTCTCAAAATAATCAAAATAATTTTATATCATACAAGAAACACAAAACTGTACAATTTAGTCATTATTGTAAAATAGCCAAAATCTGGGGTGTTACAGGTGATGCTTCAAGTATGGTCTTAACCGTGTTTTAATCAACCTCAAGTTTGTTAAATGTTCCTTTTCTTCTTTTGATTTAACTACAACATCATCAATATAAACCTTAATGAATTTACTAATTATATCATGAAAGATAGTATTCATGGCTCTTTGATATGTGGCTCCAGTATTTTTTAAACGAAATGGCATGACTATCCATTCATATATGTCAATTACCCCTAGACATCAAAAAGCAGTTTTCGATACACCTTCTTTAGCAATATAAATTTGGTTATACCCACAATAGTCATCCATAAAACTTAAAATTTCATGGCCTGATACTGAGTCAACTAACATATCAATAATTGGCATGGGATATTCATCTTTAGGAGTAATAGAATTTAAATCTTGAAAATTAATGCATACTAATTACACCCAAAGAATAATGCAGTAGTGTAGCACAACTTTGGAGTGTCGATTCCACAGAGAGATAAATTAAAAGAATAGATAAAAGAACAAAGAAAATAAAGAAAAATATTAAATGATTAATAGTAAATAAGATTAATTTTGAATACAAATTTAAGTGAAGCAAAGTAAACAAATTTGATTTCTAATAGATGTAAGATGACTAAGGTTCAGAATCCATCAAGATTAATTTTAACATTAATTATGTCAAATTATTATACCCAAATAATTTTACTCATAAACATCTAGTGACAAGTATGTGATCACGGAAGATCTATCAATAAAGCACTAAAAATAATAATGAGGTGTATCATAAAATCTTCCTAATTAATAGTGAATTATCAAATCATCAAATGTATCCTTAATAAGAAACTATAATTGATATCCAACAATTACCACTAACAATCTTAAAATTCATTCATATAATCTGATAAAAAATAAAATTAATAAACATTAAATCTTAAAATTAGATAAAAATAATTTAATATAGTAATATCAAAATAATCAAAATTTTATCATTCTCTTACTAAAAAAAATTAACAAGATATAATAAAATTAGAACATAATAAAATTATCTTATTAATATTCTGAAAACGTTTCTCGTCCAACGTTATACTCCAACTTATTTCCACCGTATGCCACGTGGCCGTATAGCACTTTCATTTTCCCTCCCTCCCTCCTTTCTGCGCGCGCCTCGTCTATTTTTTTGTTTCTGAAATTTTAAACAAACGCATTTGTGCTTGAGTCTTTCACTCTCGGTTTCTCTCCCATTACAGCTCTTCTTCCTTCTCTCACTCTCGGTTTCTCCCATTTCTCTTGCTCCAAGTGTCAACTTCTCCCCCACCACCGTCCACATCTGCCTCTGTGGCCACCAAAACATCACCTAGCCACCAAGACACCACCATCCAGTTTCAAGCTAGTTTGCCCCAACCACGAACCAGACAACCCACATCCTAGCACCAAACCCCGCACGCACCAAGCCTACTAGTAACTTGAAGTAGCACCAAGAACCACCGTCTGAGGCGGTTGCCTATCCTAGCTTCTGCTTCCTCAAGTTCGTGGGAAAATTTCAGAACCCAATAATGTGCAGTGGTAGCTTTGTATCTCCGAGCAAAATTTGGGTAAATTTCATTTCTTATTAGTGGTATAATGATTGTAATTTGAGTTAAAATCATAGCTTTGTGTTAGTTTGTAATAACCACTGTTGTTCTTGATTTTGAGGCTTATGAAATGCAAATAAGTGTGCATGCTTATAATCTATTTGAGAAAATGCCTATTTGAATGGAGTGAATTGAAATAGAGATAATGATGTATGGGGTTTTTTTCTTAGACTCAGTGTTGATATGGTATGGCAGTAGTGTGTATTTTGTTGAATAAAAAAGAGTTATTTTGGTATGCAAGTGTTTGAAGAATGAATGATGTGTTGCAAAGTATTTAGATGGAATGATTTGTGGTGGTTGATGATCTTAAAAATTTTCTGGTTTGTAGTGTGTCAATGTGATTTGAAATAATTTTTTTGTGTCTATGTTATGGGGAATAAGTTCTTCCAGGGTCATAGAAAACTAGTGAGTGAAAGTAGAAATGAAATTATCATATTACAGATGTCCATTTCCATCATTGATGACAACTGTAGGAATGTTTCATATTCAACTCCTGCAACTTGTTTCTTATGGCTTATACCAGCAAATGAGAAATGTTATACTTTCGATCCTCAGTTTGAGATTCTCCCCTGCAAAGCCTTACTCTGAAACATTTTAAGATAGAACATTCACTCAAATCTTAGAATAGATTTATGCTTCAAATTTAAACACTGTATTAGGATATTGAATAATTAAAAAAAAAGTTCATATAATGATAGTAAACAATGTTCAATATGAACCTAAATTATTTATTACTGCATCTGACAAGAGTCTAAAAGTTGTTACATGTGCTTATAAACCCACATGAAGTTCTTTTTCTTTCATTCTTTCCTTCCTAATTCTATATCATGGGAAGATAGCAATCATATTTAGACGATTCAAAACATAAACCAACCACATAGTCAGTGGGCATGTAGTATATGTTATTTAGTGAAGCCATCATAGGAATATCAATTCGTGCTGATTAATCAGCCAGTCAACTGTCAAAACACTGCTCAACAAGAACTCAACTGAGTCTGAAACACTAACCTTTTGCCTATTGTTCTCCTGTGCTTAAGTGGCTTGATATGATCCACAATATAACTGATAACCTCTTTCAATGTAGGCTTTCTTTTTTTGTTGAAGTTCTATACCTCATTAACAGTATACCCACCACTTGCATTGTATTCATTTAATTCTTTCATGGCTATAACAACAGCTGCATGTATCTCATCTCCCCATTCTTGCTTGAGACTTTGTAACTTCTCATGTTCCTCATATATAATTTCCTATATAGATGCAACATAATTTTTTATGTTCAGTATTATACATTTTGTAACTTCCACTGGTAAATGTGTCAATACCTATTATTAAATAGAAGATAATTATAATAACAAAATAAGAAAATTAACCAGAATATGAAGAAGATTTTGGTAGCAACTAGCAAGGTCAGGTGAGTGGTTAAATGTCCTTCATGGCATGTTTTCTTTTATGTTATCTTAAGCCTGGCTAGGTTGTTTTACTTTTGGACTGTAAGGGGTTTCATGTTTTACTTTATCAACCTTCTCTGTTTTGGCAAAGTATTCACTTGTACTTGTAAAGTTTTACAAATAGCCTCTTCAGTTTGATAGTGCGCGTAAGTAGTACATAGACAGAGCTTGTGTGAGTTTGTGTGAGTTGAAATATCTTTTGTTTAAAGAGAGAGAGAGAGAGAAGGATATGAGTGAAGTTTATGAGATGAAGTGACAACAGATAGAAGATAAACATGGCATGAATGTGTTGTGAATGAAACAAGTTAGACGGCATTTTGTTGGAGGTGGGTGAGTGCCTGCTGTGATTGACATTCACTAAATGCAAACGGTTTTGATGTCAACAAACAAGAAAGCAATGGAAAGACAACGAACAAGTCACAAGGAATTCAAGATTAGCATGTATGTCATAGATGTTGTGTAAAAGTATATTAAGGATTCACTCCAAGCTCAAATGGCTTTCTTAAAATGAGTTTGCAAAATGATTTTTTAAGTTAGGGTCAAAAAGTTTTTGAAACACCTATTTGAAATCTCATATCCTTTTTCAAGTCAATCTTATATCTGTCTCATTAGGAGCCAAATTGTAAGGCCCCTAACCGATTAGGAGCAGCTCCTAATCAGTTAGTTTATTAAAACAGAGGCATTACCTCGTTATTCTTTCCAATGCCTAACCGATTGGGTGAGAGACCTAACCGATTATTTTCATTCTCAGAAGCCAAAGTATTTATGTCCTAACCGATTAGGTGAGAGCCTTAACCGGTTATTTTCTATCTCAGAAACCAAACTTATCAAGTCATAATCGATTAGCCTGAAGCTCTAATCGGTTAGCAGCTTTCCCAGAAACCATTTTCATCATGTCCTAACCGATTACGACACATCTCTAATCGGTTATTTAACAAAACAGAATAATTCCTTTATGGCTTAAAAGGGCCCTAACCGATTAGGGTGCTTGGTTAACTGGTTAGTCTGTTATTTGGAAAAATCAGAAGAAGCTCATAAGGGCTATATTAATGAGC
This sequence comes from Ormosia semicastrata, assembly GCA_029884595.1. Lineage (NCBI taxonomy): Eukaryota > Viridiplantae > Streptophyta > Magnoliopsida > Fabales > Fabaceae > Ormosia > Ormosia semicastrata. The sequence continues at coordinate 40,739,201 of JAQQTO010000061.1, forward strand.
ATTTAATGCTCTCATCTACCCCCAACAGCTCTCAATGGCCCTTAACCGATTTGTTGTTCCTTAGGCTTAGGGAACTTTAAATGACACACTTAGTTCAAAATGATAAAGTTGGTGCATGTCTATAAGTTGTGACCAATACGATTGATTATTCATGTGTGCTTTAATCATGCTGAACTGGTTAAAATTCATATTTGGTCTATGTATATGCAGAATACTTAAATGGATAGCTCACAGGCAAGAACTAGGTGTCAAAGGTCCAACATGAATCAGGTAACCAACTTGGTTAATATATTAGAAAAAATGTTTTATACGTGTTTTGCTATGCGCATATGTTGACTAATTTGTTCTCATAATGCAGAAGGTGCGATTGAGGCACGTTTGCACTCCGAAGTTGTTGACTGAGGTGAATAGCTCACTGACGGATGCCCAAAAGTCCCCGCATCGAGTCTACTCCATTCAAGTCATTGTTATACATGCCAAACAATTTAGAAATCAACTGTGTATTGTTGTGGGAGTTAGCATCTAGATGGGTTGAAAGAGATGGGGGGTTTAGAGTTAGGGGGAGGGTTATCCCGTTCAGGCCGTTAGACGTATGCTTGGCACTCGGATTACGGATTGATGGGGAAAGAGCAACCCGATGTGATGATAGAGTGGGCCGAACTTTATCCTTATTTAAGGGGGATGATGTAACGATCGGCACAGTTTATCTCCAGCTGTATCAGCACGTAGGGAACAATGAAATCGATAACTTTTGTCGACTTTATATCCTACTTGCGTTTGGGGAGTTCTATTTTCCCGTCACAGGTGTGAACGTGCATTCTGCCTTCATACACCTGTTGGATGAGTTGGACTCCCTGGATAATTATAGTTGGGGTGTGACGGTGTATGATTTTTTGGTTAATGACTTAACCCGAGTTGCACATGCATTGAATGAGGGTAAGAATATCCGCCAAATCCATTTAATGGGATGTGCTGCACTCTTGTAGGTACATGTTTTGTTATTTACTATGCTTCCTGGTTATTATTATTATTTATACAAAATTGTTGCTATTTTCTGGTCTTTTCCTACTGCACCATTTTGATACCATACATGTCATTTTCTACAAGGTTTGGGCTTTTGATCACCTCTCATTGCACCCCACATCAACTGTGATAAGTGGTCAATCCTTCCCACGATACTTGAACTAGCACGTGTTGAGGGTGAGGGAGGAGAAAGTACGCGCGACTTTTGAAAAAAATAAGGTAATGTACAACTTTTAAATGGTGTGTGTAGTGCTGCGAGATTTTGTATTAAAAAAAGTTATGGTCTTTAGTCGTAGTAGTCCACCTTCACCATACTTAACTACGTATCTATTGGTTATTGACATTTAGGTGACTGAAGATCTGGTTGCATTGAGAAAAGAGAACCAGATTGACATAGTCAGGGATGCAATGGCACCTAAGCAGCAACATGGTGTTCGACATCACCGGCTGAGGCCGTTTGAGGTGGAGGCCCTTGCTAGTGATATTTCTCAGGTGGTTACTGAGAATGTGGAGATGAATAAAAAAAGGATTGTTATTCTAGAAATGGAAGTGAGTACATTGAAACAACTATTACTACACCGGTCAGTGGCTACACCTACACGTTGTCCTGTAGGCAGTCCAGTACGTGACCAGGGTACTCATTTCTACGGATTTGATGAAAGTGGTGAGCTGAGCCAGCAACAACCACCAGTCACAGACATCCCAAACTCCAACATTTGCACCCGCGTTAAGTCTCGACCCAAGAAGCGTGTGGTTGGCAAAAGCACCCGAACTCCATACACCAAACTGCAAAATAATAAGAAGAAAATGAATCTGCATGCCCAACTTTTTACCTACTACACCAGAGAGCTGAAGAAAGAGGACCATGATTCCACGTAAGGTTTTGAATTACTAGCATAGCATGCTAGATAAGTATAATACTGATTTTACTTAGGTTAACATTTGTCATTCGCATGTTGTACAATCTCAGCATTAGATGTATTGTTTTGTGATTTGTCTTTAAACCAATTCGTTTGGGTTGTGGTGTAGGGCGGTGATGAGAATGTACGATCAGTTCCTTACCATTGCAGATGCCTCTTGCATGAAGCCAAGAGGGTGGGTCAACAATATGGTAAGAACGGATTACGTTCAACCCATAAATTAGATTTTGTTTATCACTCCTACTTATTGCGCAGGGTTACATATAAGGACCTTATTTAATTCACTCTCTCAGGTTATTATGCTGGCTACAAGGGTTTTTGCGGGAGATGAAATAAATCGAGCACGAAGAGTAACCCGTCACATGTTTTGTCCCACATTTATGGTAACAACAACATGCTCAATTATTTTAGAACTGTATGCCCATTGACAATGAAACCTTAACTTATTGTTAGTTGTTTATTAAATGTAGGATTTTGTAAAAAGTGGATTGTAGCATTTTGAATCACATCACCACAGGCCCTGACGGAGTATTAATGACTTCATGCCTCATGTTGCAGTGGGATATGACATCGCCCAATGCAACTTGGTAACTTTTACACATTATTTGTAAAAATTGACGTGTTTGGCTGCATACACTTTATTGGGCAACATCTGCGGTTTAACCCATCACTTACCTAGTTGGATTGTGTGTAGTGTTTTGTTTTCTAAATACCGTATAAGAAAAAAGCATTTTAGGACTGATAATGCTATTTATGTATGGATATTACAAGGAACACATTCAATTTAACGTTGGATACATTTCCTCATGTAGATATTTGCTCCAGTCGTGTTTGACTACCATTGGTGGTATTAGGCGTTGGACCCGAGAATTAAAAAGTTGTACGTGTTGGATTCGATAGGCAGCCACAAAGACACTGAAAAAGCTAGGCTAGACCTTTTAACGGTATCACACTCCTCTAATGCTATTGTAATGTTAATGTATTAGTTGTGCTATACATTTTGCCTGTGAACTTTACTTTGAATTTGTAGAAGCGTCGGTTTGAAGAATTGTTGCATATACTTAGTCCAACCTTGATGAATGACCGTCCTTTAGAGCTAGTGGAGGTCGACTTACCCTGGCAGCACTTCGTGAGTACATTTGCACTTATTTAAAAATAATAATTGTTATGTAATGGCATAGGTGTTTAATCTTACCCCTTGTGCTTGCTTGTATGTTATTGAACCAGGGATGATTGTGGAATATATGTTATCAAGTACATGGAGTTGTGGGATGGACACAATATGTTCAGGGAGAAGACTATGCCCCAATGGAAAGAGGTGAGGGTGCATGGCATTTTCTGATTTAACAATTACATTCTTTCCAGGTTATTTTTATTTATTCGTATTATACTGGTACAGGTTGAAGTCGCGCAAATGCGACGTGACTTATTATGTAGCTGGGTCTTGCATCCAAAGAACAAGTGCAGAGAAGAAGTTTTGAGAGCTGTAAATGCTATGGAGTTGCTGTCTTGATTTGCATGTTTTATTCCACACACTTTAGCTTGGCCCTATGTATAGTTATTGGTATGCCCTATGTATAGTTACCCTCAACTTCGGCAGCGTTATTCGTCCATCCAAAATACTCCAACTTTCATCCAACCCTCTCACAAACTCATTCTGTATCCCGTGGAAAAGATACAGCAACATACAGTTTGATTTGACATCTCTCTCATATAAATATATGGTGGATATACGGTGGAAGTATTTGAGTTGGACAAAAATCATTTCCCCCTTAACTTTGGGAACTCTTTAGTGGATTCATCAGGAACATATACTAATCAACAACTTGTATGTAATGAATCAACCATTTACAAATGGATTTAGTGTTGTGTTTTACATTATAGACTTATTTGGAACTGTATTTTATATTATCCAGCAACTTGTCGATATTAGCCATTTTTTCATAGTATATTCACTAGTTATGTTGGACCTCACCAAGTAATGATATTCACCAGAAACTCAAAAATACACTGATCACTTATTTATAATGAATAAACCAGTTACTCATGACTCACCAAATAATGAGATTCACCACTTTATCCATGGTATTCTGACAATGTTAGTCGACATTTTTGGGATTAACTAGAAACTTATACTGATTAATCACTTAGACACAACTGATTAATAACTCATTTTGGAACTGACCACGTAATGACATTCACCACTTTTTGCATGCTTGTGTTCAAAACAACATTTCACCTAAAAGGACAGTTATTGCTTCGTTTCTAACTATTTTGTTGCTTTAATGGGGATATTTTAGGGATTCACCAGAAACGTATACTGATTAACCACTTAGAATTGGGACTCACCAAGCAATGACATTCATCACTTTTAGCATGCTTGTGTGTTCAAAACAATATTATAGGCGGCAAGGACAGCCAGTGCTGCATGTCTAACAAGTTTGCCCCTTTCATCGGAACCCTTGTTGGGATTTAGCACAAACCTATACTGATTAACTACTTAGAGGTAACTGATTAACCACTTAGAATTGGGACTCACCAGGCAATGACATTCACCACTTTTTGCATGCTTGTGTGTTCAACGCTACATTATAGGTGGCCAGGACAGCCAGTGCTGCATGTCTAACAAGTTTGCCCCTTTCATGGGAACCCTTGTTAGGATTCACCAGAAACCTATACTAATTAACCACTTAGAGGTAACTGATTAACCACTTAGAATTTGGACTAACCAGGAAGTGACATTCACCATTTTTTGCATGCTTGTGTGTTCAACGCTACATTATAGGTGGCTAGGACAGCCAGTGTTGCATGTCTAACAAGTTTGCCCCTCTCATGGTAACTCTTTTAAGGATTCACCAGATACCTATACTGATTAACCACTTAACTATAACTGATTAACCACTTAGAAATGGGACTCACTTGGCAATGAGATTCACCACTTTCTACATGCTTTTGTGTTTAAAGCAACATTACACATGTAAAGGACAGCTAGTGAAACATTTCTAACTAGTTTGCCCCTTTAATGGGAACTCTAGTAAGGATTCACCAGAAACCTATACTGATTAACCACTTAGAGGTAACTGATTAACCATTTAGAAATGGGACTCACCAGGCAATGAGATTCACCACTTTCTGCATGCTTTTGTGTTCAAAACATCATTACACATGTAAAGGACAGCTAGTGCAACATTTCTAAATAGTTTTCCCCTTTCATGGGAACTCTGGTAAGGATTCACCAGATACCCTTACTAATTAACCACTTAGAGGTAACTGATTAACCATTTAGAAATGGGACTCACCAGGTAATGAGATTCACCACTTTTTGCATGCTTGTGTGTTCAACACTACATTATAGGTTACAAGGACAGCCAGTACTGCATGTCTAACAAGTTTGCCCCTTTCATGGGAACCCTTATTGGGATTCACCAGAAACCTACACTGATTAACCACTTAGAGGTAACTTATTAACAACTTAGAATTGGGACTCACCAGGCAATTACATTCACCACTTTTTGCATGCTTGTGTGTTCAACGCTACATTATTGGTGGCCAGGATAGCCAGTGCTGCATGTCTAACAAGTTTGCCCCTTTCATGGGAACCCTTGTTGGGATTCACCAGAAACCTATACTAATTAACCACTTAGAGGTAATTGATTAACCACTTAGAAGTGGGACTCACCAAGCAATGATATTCACCTCTTTTTGCATGCTTGTGTGTTCAACGCTACATTATAGGTGGCCAGGACAGCCAGTGCTACATGTTTAACAAGTTTGCTGTAACACCCCTCGATTTAATAACCACGACACAATCGTCATTATGTCATGGTCACTAAATTTCGGCGTGCTACAATTATCAAATAACAAGTTTTTCAAAATTTTAGACATTTTGCATATGAGGAAAATAGGAGTCACGAATGAATAGTTACATATACAACTAATTAAAATGTGAATTATAAGATGTACCCAAATTACAACATTTAAGACTGGTTAATCACCTTAAAACCTACATATGCCCAAAAGTACACTTTATACAGGTAATGTAAAATAAAATATAGACTACCCACAACATATCCACAACTATGGAGTTGGGCACTCCATCGGATCCCGAATGCGTGAGGCAACTCCGGGCTCACCCGTGTAGTGAGAAATACAGAATAAGGTCTTCAATCGCAGTCCTCTTCATGGTCAAGGTCAGATCCCCAACATATCGCATACGTTTATCGATCCAGTCGACTTGCCAAGTCTTGGCACCACCAGTGAACATAATTCGAACGAACCCAATAGAGCCCTCTTCGCGACGACATCACCGGATATAGTGGGTCAAACCAGGAAAGTCCAAAAGAATTTAACCTTGTTCCCACTTACAGTCTTTAACTAAGAATTTACATAGAACAAGAAAAGTACAAGAAAGAGGTAAGACATCCTACCATCATTACCAATTATAGCAATAACAAACCAAACGGCGCAAAGTGCCCACATAGCATTTTTGACAGCAATAATGATAATAAACATTAAGTAGTAGTAATAATCAACTAAGCAGTTCCAGGAAGTTATATATATATATCAGTAATACAACTATTCCAATTATCACAATCATAAATGCCAAGTAATTTATGGACTCACTATGCACATGCATACAATAGTCAAAATCCTACTCCATGGAGCTAGACACAAAATAGTCAGAGAGAACGATCAGGAGGTATGCCTGTATTCTTGGCTGCTGAGGCCCTCAAGTGCTATAATTCTCAATTTATCAACGTGCACATCATGGCATTTTACAAGACATTCTACACAGATCTCGATATAGGACAGTGTCACGGTCAGGATCGTCGGTGCATTTGCAATGGTATGTCCCACGGTCCAGAGGGGCTACCACTGCCCCCTGTGAGACGCCCGCACCCCGATGCCCCCTAAGTCAACTACAGGACCACACTTGTCTATTCACACTCGCACGTAGGTGTGATTCAACTCCTAGGCTAAAGGCCATAACGACAGTCCAACGGACATTTACAATGCATACAGATTCTATGCATAATCATGTATGATCATTATTACATACTATTCCACAATATGCCACAATTGGCCAAAGCAAGAATCGATACAATCATTGGTCACTCACATGGACCCATAATATCATAATATTAGAATTAAATGAATTAATGCATTTTTAAGGTGTATTATGAATTCTTGCTTAGGTTTAGCTTTTCTTACAAAGTTTGTCTCTAAAGGAATTCACGTAATTAATTAAATTCTCTTAGGTAATTTATTCATATACACTTAGAAGGTTATTCTAAGATTTCAAAGTCTCACACTCTCTTGTTCTTACCCTAATTAAAATTATCCTAAGTCTTATGAAAATTTCATTCTTGGTTCTTTAAAATTTATGAATCTCAAAGTATAATTTAATTTTCCAATTTGCTAATTCTTGCATCCTATTACCATTAATTTAATCACTAGGTGTTAGGTGATAAATTATAATTTTGGATTCGACGGAGAAAATGCATCTAGTGTACAAATGGGAGGCTACCTTTTCGTCGAAAAATAATATGATAGAATCAATGTTGGTAGGAAAACATTATTTGACCAGAATGGCTAAAAATTAAGTTTTATCGGATGAAGATTCTGTCGAATGAAGATAAAAAACTGTCGAATATACTAGAAGGTCAGCAGAAATCCTAATTCGATGGATGGGTGTTGACGTTGGAGAATTCATTCAAGCGTTGAACCGACGAAAGCACTAAATGGTCAGAAATTCTAATTCGACGGATATTGTCATTGGAGAAGTTTATCTATTAAATGGTCAGAAATTCTAACTCGACGGATATTGACATTGGAGAAGTTTCTCTACTAAATGGTTAGAAATTCTAACTCGATGGATATTGACATTCTAACTCGACGGATATTAACATTGGAGATGTTTCTCTACTAAATGGTCAAAAATTCTGACTCGACGGATATTGACATTCTAACTAGATGGATATTAACATTATAACTCGATGGAAATTAACATTGGAGAAGTTTCTCTACTAAATGGTCAGAAATTCTAACGCGATGGATATTAACATTGTACTAAATGGTCAGAAGATCAAATTCGACGAATATGGTCAGAAGATCAAATTCGACGGATATTAATGTTGTACTAAATGGTTAGAAGATCCAATTCGACGAATATGGTCAGAAGATCAAATTCGACGGATATGGTCATTGTACTAAATAGTCAGAAGTTCAAATTGTTACAATTGTTCACAAAGAATCCCCAAATTTTGGGCCTCAAAACTGTGGCCATCCGAGAACTAATCCGACATCATTTTCTTCCATGTCATACATTCCAATCCATTCAGATACATCAATATATACAAACAAACAATCTAATAGCATAAACACATCATAAACAACATGCAAACAAAGGATAACCCTCAATAGGGTTTCCTCACAATCAATCACAGACAAGGTTTCTAAATGCTAATACAGGTTGAGGAGGAGTGTCTTCCTCTTGCCTAAGAGAAGCACAAAGAAAGGATGCTCATTTTTACTTAGAAATTTTGTTCTTCACCACCACAGAAACCTTGGTGTTCAAATCCATAAAAATCAAGATCAAAGAGTGGAAATGGCATCCATAGTCACCAATGTGACCATGGAACACGAAAATGGGGAGAAAAGGAGAAGAAAGTTGAGAGCTTTACCTTAAAGCTTGAAGCTTTGGTGTTGGGTTGCCAACCACGAAAATGGAGGAGAAAGGAGGAGTTTCACAAAGAGGAAGGCTTGAGGATGGAGAGGGGAGACAATGGTCTCTATTGGGTTGAGCAAAGGAAGCTTGAAATCAACAATGGTGTTTGTGGGTGTGTAGCCGTATGGAGAAGAGAGGAAGAGAGTAAGAGGAAGAGAGAAAGAGCAGTATGAATAAGAGAAAATGGGAGGGAATAATTATGATATTCCCCCTACAACCATGCTGCACAAAGAGAAGAGAGAGTGTGTAAAGTGGTTGGAGGAAGCTTCCTAGAAGTTTCCTTGAAGCTTCCTTGAGAAGCTTTGCACAAATTAATAAAGTGCATAGTAAGCTCGTCTCCTTAATTAAATACATATGACAGATGATTAATTACACTGTTAGAATTATTTTCTCAGTGAATGAAAGTTAAAGTTGATGAAAATAATATTTTATTATTCATCAGATGATTTTATGATACAGTGATTTTATTTATCAGATAAAATCTCAAAAAACGCAAACCTTACAAACTGTGCTCGGCCTCAGGTTTAGTAAGATCCCCTGTTAACATCTCCACAGTTCAAAGTTTACCAGCCTCAGGAAAAATATTCTATTTTCCCAACTTTGCTCAGCGTGCATGTAAAATAAAGAATATATTAAAATATTCAACATTTTCATAAAAATCCACAAAAATTCCTAAAAATCATAAATATTATAAAATGATTATTTATAATAAAATAAAGAATTTTCGAGATGTTACAACATTCCCCTTCTAAAAAGGAATTTCGTCCTCGAAATTCATCATATCTTAGAACAAACGCGGCTGTGTTTCTTTCATTTTGTCTCCTAATTCTTGTGTTGTATCTTCAGTTGCATCAATCCAAATCACTGGCAAAAAGGTTGCTTCCTTCCACTGAGTATCTTATATTAACGGGCAAAAGCGTGTTGACGTCATAGGCCGATCAATAAAAGATTCTACGCCCTTTGAGTCTTCAGCCATCCAACAGCCAACTCTCCAAACAACTGTACATCGCTGAGTGGCTCTATCGAACTTATTCTCCTTGCTTACTGTAGTAGACAACTGAGCTTATTTTCTTCTTAAGGCATCCGCCACGACATTCGCCTCTTCTGGGATTATACTAAAATGAAAAAGTCAAAATCTTTCGGAACTTCTAATCATCGTCTATGCCTCATGTTTAACTCATTCCAATAGGACAAAATACTTCTAACTCTTGAGATTACCATAGACATTGAGAATTTCTCCTTGTAGAAAATGCTTCTAGATCTTCAATGCAACTACAAAGCTAACTCTGAGTTGGTGTAAGGTAATCCTTCTCATGTATTCTTGATTGTCTTTAAGCGTACATTACTATTCCTTCTATTCTGATCAAGCACACGCTCTAAACTTCCAATACGAAGCATCACTAGGCATCTCAAAAAGGTTCGTTGGGATTTGGGCAGAATCATCTTTAGTGAAGAAATCGAGTATCTCTTCAATCCTTGAAAATTTCTCCCGTATACATCAGTCCATACAAAACTTGACCCTCATGCATGAGTTTGACGAGAAATCTTGCCACTTTGGAGAATTCTGCGACGAGTCTCCCATATTAATCAGCTAATCCTATAAAGTTACGAATCTTTATTACAGTTGTCAGTCTTTTCCATTAAAGAAATGCTGCGAGTTCTGATGGGTTTACAGCAATTCCTTCCCTTGAGATCGCGTAACCCAAAGGTTGAACTGCCTCTAACTAGAATTCGTACTTAGACATCTTTACGCATAACTTCTTCTTCTTCTTCAAAATTTTAAGAATCACTCCGAGAGATTCGGTACGTTCCTCCAAACATCAAGAATAGATCAGAATGTCGCCAACAAGGATAACGACAAATCTGTTTCAACAAAGGAAAGAGACTATATTCAAGTAATCGACGAATATTACCGAAGTGTTCATTACTCGAAATGACATTACGAAATACCCGTAGTGTCCATGACACGTCAGAAAAGTTACTTTGGAAAATCTCCTACCTTTGAGCGAACTCGATGATAGTCTAAAACACAAGTTGATCTTGGAGAAAATAGCGGCGTCCTTCAATTGATTTGTCAAACCATCTTTCCTTGAATCGAACAAATTGTCTCATAGGGTAAGTTCTCACCTAATTGTGCTACACTTAGTGCATTGTTATGGTTCAGATTCAGGAACACATTTACCCAATCGAAGTATACTAGAAACATTATAAATGTTAGAAAGAAAAATAGGGAATTCACTTGATTTACCACTGGACTCGCCTAACGAAGAGTATGATATGGTCCAATAAAACTTAGGAGTGAGTTTCATGGATTCACATCTAGGAAATTTCTGTCTCAAGAAACACTATGTTTCCGTTGAAATCGAATGACGAGACCCGTTTAGAAAACGATTAATCTCTTTCCTGAAATCAAGCATATTCATGAAGAAAGTAAATGATTGAATTGGTAGAAAGGGTTCCAATTTCTAACAACAGTAGAATAGTTTTAAATAAACTTGATGTAATGAGAGTAGGCTTACAAACGAGAATAGTATCATTCGAGTCGAAAGGAAGTAAATACACAGATAATCCAACTCCAGAAACGTACTCTTAGAATTTCATTGGAATATTTCAACAGGATATGATTGGAAGATAACCAATCCCTTCATTAACATTACATCTAATTTGTAAAAGAAGTAAACAAATCAAATCAACAGAAGAATTTAGTCTTTAACAAGTCATAGGATAATTTAAACAACTTAGCTACCATCAACAAGTTCTTAGTAGCAGAAGTAGAAATAACTTAGTCAAAAGATGTCGAAGATTCAAATGACCTTAATAGACTCATACAGTCATACGTCATAAAGAAATGGCTTACCCCCAGAATTATACAGTAAAATCATAGGGTCATTGGTTGTAGTACGAGCTCCCTCGTTTAAGTCTTCAGTCTTGGATGTTTCCACTTCACTTGAGAATTTAACTCTTCCTTCTCCATGAGATCATGAAGTACATACATCTCCAATGAAAGGCTTCATCCTTGCGAAGCACAATTCTTAGCCACATGCCTTAGCTCTCTGCATTTGAAACATATTACTCCTTCAATCTTACAGTCCCTTGTTAAGTGGTTCTTTCCGCACTTAAGGCAGATTACCCTCTTGATTGCATATGGGGGCTTCGTTCCATGCAAAGCACAATCCCTTGACACATGTCCTTGCTTTCCGCACTTGAAACAAATTATTCCTTCGATCGTATAATGCCTTGTTAAGTGGCCCTTGCCACACTTCTTACATTTTGGTAAAGATGCCATGGTCGGATTGGACTTAATACCATTTGCACCTCCTTCATGTGTTCGCTGTTGCTGTTGCTCCCTTGGTCGTAGTGTATACGGTTTCCGCTCAAACCGATTGGCCTTCCTATGGTTCCTCCTTTGGAACTTCAGTAATCTAGAGTTACCCCAAAGTCGACTTTCTTCCATCAAATTCTGGACCTCAACTTCCAGTTCCTGCTGTTGTGCGACCCTTTGATCTTGGTGCGTTGATACATCAACCATTCTAGGCATTACTTCCACAGTTGTATCCACTCCTTTTTTGTTGCGTTCCACATTCCTATGCGTACGTTTTTCGCGAGCCATTATCTTCCTTTGAAAATAGATAATCAGGCACAATGGAGACAAGAAGTAACCATTTCAGACAATAATGTCTCATTTCGGAAACCAAACACAAGGAGTCACACAACACACAAGGGTGAAAATGCAGACAAATCCTAAACAAGTTCAGTCATACCAGCTGAGCTCCTTTCTGAAGAACTCCTATTACCTTAATACGCCTAGGTGAAGTCATAGTTTCCCATAGACACAGAACATTACACATTGAGTGGGCCAATACTCAATATCATGTAACTGTGCAATAGTAGCTACCAACACTCAACCTATGGCAAGCCATGCCTTCATTTCCCAACATCTCAATTCAAGAGACAATGAGGTACACAACATACAAATAAACTTCTAACATGTCTAAGCATAGTCAATCTATACCCCGGCTTAACAGGATGAACTGAGCTCTGATACCACCTAATGTAACACCCCTCGATTTAATAACCACGGCACAATCGTCATTATGTCACGGTCACTAAATTTCGGCGTGCTACAATTGTCAAATAACAAGTTTTTCAAAATTTTAGACATTTCGCATATGAGGAAAATAGGAGCCATGAATGAATAGTTACATATACAACCAATTAAAATGTGAATTATAAGATGTACCCAAATTACAACATTTAAGACTGTTTAATCACCTTAAAACCTACATATGCCCAAAAGTACACTTTATACAGGTAATGTAAAATAAAATATAGACTACCCACAACATATCCACAACTATGGAGTTGGGCACTCCATCGGACCCCGAATGCATGAGGCAACTCCGGGCTCACCAGTGTAGTGAGAAATACAGAATAAGGTCTTCAATCGCAGTTCTCTTCATGGTCAAGGTCAGATCCCCGACATATCGCATACACTTATCGATCCAGTCGACTCGCCAAGTCTTGGCACCACCAGTGAACACAATTCGATCGAACCCAATAGAGCCCTCTTCGCGACGACATCACCGGATACAGTGGGTCAAACCAAGAAAGTCCAAAAGAATCCAACCTTATTCCCACTTACAGTCTTTAACCAAGAATTTACATAGAACAAGAAAAGTACAAGAAAGAGGTAAGACATGCTACCATCATTACCAATTATAGCAACATGAAACTAAATGGCGCAAAGCGCCCACATAGCATTTTTTACAGCAATAATGATAATAAACATTAAGTAGCAGTAATAATCAACCAAGCAGTTCTAGGTAGTTATATATATATCAGTAATACAACAGTTCCAATTATAACAATCATAAATGCCAAGTAATTCATGGACTTACTATGCACATGCATACAATAGTCAAAATCCTACTCCATGGAGCTAGACACAAAACAGTCAGAGAAAATGATCAGGAGGTATGCCTGTATTCTTGGCTGCCGAGGCCCTCAAGTGCTATAATTCTCAATTTATCAACGTGCACATCATGGCATTTTACAAGACATTCTACACAGATCTCGATATAAGACAGTGCCACGGTCAGGATCGTCGGTGTGTTTGCATCGGTATGTCCCACGGTCCAGAGGGGCTACCACTGCCCCCTGTGAGACGCTCGCGCCCCGACGCCCTCAAGGTCAACTACAGGACCACACTTGTCTATTCGCACCCAGACATAGGTGTGATTCAACTCCTAGGCTAAAGGTCTTAACGACAGTCCAATGGACATTCACAATGCATACAGACTCTATGCATAATCATGTATGATCATTATTACATACTATTCCATAATATGCCATAATTGGCCAAAGCAAGAATCAACACAATCATTGGTCACTCACATGGACCCACAACATCATAATATTAGAATTAAATGAATTAATGCATTTTTAAGGTGTATTATGAATTCTTGCTTAAGTTTAACTTTTCTTACAAAGTTTGTCTCTAAAGGAATTCTCATAATTAATTAAATTCTCTTAGGTAATTTATTCATATACACTTAGAAGGTTATTCTAAGATCTCAAAGTCTCACACTCTCTTGTTCTTACCCTAATTAAAATTATCCTAAGTCTTATGAAATTCCATTCTTGGTTCTTTAAAATTTATGAATCTCAAAGTATAATTTAATTTTCCAATTTGCTAATTCTTGCATCCTATTACCATTAATTTAATCACTAGGTGTTAGGTGATAAATTATAATTTTGAATTCGACGAAGAAAATGCATCTAGTGTACAAATAGGAGGCTACCTTTTTGACGAAAAAATAATATGATAGAATCAATGTTGGTAGGAAAAAATTATTTGACCAGAATGACTAAAAATCAAGTTCTATCTGATGAAGATTCTGTCGAATGAAGATCAAAAACTGTCGAATATACTAGAAGGTCAGCAGAAATCCTAATTCGATGGATATTGTCATTGGAGAAGTTTATCTACTAAATGGTCAGAAATTCTAACTCGACGGATATTGACATTGGAGAAGTTTCTCTACTAAATGGTCAGAAATTCTAACTCGACGGATATTGACATTGGAGATGTTTCTCTACTAAATGGTCAGAAATTCTAAATCGATGGATTTTGACATTCTAACTCAACGGATATTAACATTGGAGAAGTTTCTCTACTAAATGGTCAGAAATTCTAACTCGATGGATATTGACATTCTAACTCGACGGATATTAACATTGGAGAAGTTTCTCTACTAAATGGTTAGAAATTCTAACTCAACGGATATTGACATTCAAACTCGACGGATATTAACATTATAACTCGACGGATATTGACATTGGAGAAGTTTCTATACTAAATGGTCAGAAATTCTAACTCGACGGATATTGACATTGTACTAAATGGTCAGATGATCAAATTCGACGAATATGGTCAGAAGATCAAATTCGATGGATATAGTCAAAAGATTAAATTCGACGGATATTGACATTGTACTAAATGGTCAGAAGATCAAATTCGATGAATATGGTCAGAAGATCAAATTTGACGGATATGGTCATTGTACTAAATGGTCAGAAGTTCAAATTGTTACAATTGTTCACAAAGAATCCCCAAATTTTGGGCCTCAAAATCGTGGCCATCCGAGAACTAATCCGACATCATTTTCTTCCATGTCATACATTCGAATCCATTCAGATACATTAATATACACAAACAAACAATCTAATAGCATAAACACATCATAAACAACATGTAAACAAAGGATAACCCTCAATAGGGTTTCCTCACAATCAATCACAGACAAGGTTTCTAAATGCTAATAGAGGTTGATCGAGGAGGAGTGTCTTCCTATTACCTGAGAGAAGCACAAAGAAAGGATGCTCCTTTTTGTTTAGAAATTTCGTTCTTCACCACCACAGAAACCTTGGTGTTCAAATCCATAAAAATCAAGATCAAAGAGTGAAAATGGCATCTATAGTCACCAATGTGACCATGGAACACGAAAATGGGGAGAAAAGGAGAAGAAATTTGAGAGCTTTACCTTAAAGCTTGAAGCTTTGGTGTTGGGCTGCTAACCACGAAAATGGAGGAGAAAAGAGGAGTTTCACAAAGAGGAAAGCTTGAGGATGGAGAGGGGAAACAATGGTCTCTATTGGGTTGAGCAAAGGAAGCTTGAAATCAACAATGGTGTTTGTGGGTGTGTAGCCGTATGGAGAAGAGAGGAAGAGTGTAAGAGGAAGAGAGAAAGAGCAGCGTGAATGAGAGAAAATGGGAGGGAATAATTGTGATATTCCCCCCAAAACCGTGCTGTACAAAGAGAAGAGAGAGTGTGTAAAGTGGATGGAGGAAGCTTCCTAGAAGTTTCCTTGAAGCTTCCTTGAGAAGCTTTGCACAATTCTCAATAAAGTGCATAGTAAGCTCGTCTCCTTAATTAAATACATATGACAGATAATTAATTACACTATCAGAATTATTTTCTCAGTGAATAAAAGTTACAGTTGATGAAAATAATATTTTATTATTCATTAGATGATTTTATGATACAGTGATTTTATTTATCAGATAAAATCTCAAAAAACCCAAACCTCGCAAACTGTGCTCGGCCTCAGGTTTAGTAAGATCCCCCGTCGACGTCACCATAGTTCAAAGTTTACTAGCCTCAGGGAAAATATTCTATTTTCTCGGCTCTGCTCAGCGTGCACGTAAAATAAAAAATATATTAAAATGTTCAACATTTTTAGAAAAATCCACAAAAATTCTTAAAAATCATAAATATTATAAAATGATTATTTATAATGAAATAAAAAAATTTTGGGATATTACATTTGCCCCTTTCATGGTAACTCTTTTAAGGATTCACCAGATACCTATACTGAATAACCACTTAAGCATAACTGATTAACCGCTTAGAAATGGGACTCACTTGGCATTGAGATTCACCATTTTCTGCATGCTTTTGTGTTCAAAGCATCATTACACTTGTAAAGGACAGCTAGTGAAATATTTCTAACTAGTTTGACCGTTTAATGGGAACTCTGGTAAGGATTCACCAGAAACCTATACTAATTAACCACTTAGAGGTAACTGATTAACCACTTAGAAATGGGACTCGCCAGACAATGGATTCACCACTTTCTGCCTGCTTTTATGTTCAAAACATCATTACACATGTAAAGGACAGCTAGTGCAACGTTTCTAACTAGTTTGCCCCTTTCATGGGAATTCTGGTAAGGATTCACCAGATACCCTTACTGATTAACCACTTAGAGGTAACTGATTAACCACTTAGAAATGGGACTCACCAGGCAATGCCGTTCATCACTTTTTGCATGCTTGTGTGTTCAACACTGCATTATAGGTGGCTAGGATAGCCAGTGCTGCATATCTAACAAGGCTGCCCCTTTCATTGTAACTCTTTTAAGGATTCACCAGATACCTATACTGATTAACCACTTACACATAATTGATTAACCACTTAGAAATGGGACTCACTTGGTAATGAGATTTACCACTTTCTACATGCTTTTGTGTTCAAAGCATCATTACACAAGTAAAGGACAGCTAGTGAAACATTTCTAACTAGTTTGCCCCTTTAATGGGAACTCTGGTAAGGATTTACCAGAAACTTGTACTGATTAACCACTTTAAGGTAACTGATTAACCACTTAGAAATGGAACTCACCAGGCAATGACATTCACCACTTTTTGCATGCTTGTGTGTTCAACACTACATTATAGGTGGCCAGGACAGCCAGTGCTGCATGTTTAACAAGGTTGCCTCTTTCATGGTAACTCTTTTAAGGATTCACCAGATACCTATACTGATTAATCACTTACACATAACTGATTAACCCCTTAGAAATAGGACTCACTTGGCAATGAGATTTACCACTTTCTGTATACTTTTGTGTTCAAAGCATCATTACACATGTAAAGGACACCTAGTGAAGCATTTCTAACTAGTTGGCCCCTTTAATGGGAACTATGGTAAGGATTCACCAGAAACCTATAGTGATTAACCACTTTGAGGTAACTGATTAACCACTTAGAAATGGGACTCACTAGGCAATGACATTCACCACTCTTTGCATGCTTGTGTGTTCAACACTACATTATATGTGGCCAGGACAGCCAGTGCTGCATGTCTAACAAGGTTGCCCCTTTCATGGTAACTCTTTTAAGGGTTCACCAGATACCTATACTGATTAATCACTTACTAATAACTGATTAACCACTTAGAAATGGGACTCACTTAGCAATGAGATTTACCACTTTCTGTATACTTTTGTGTTCAAAGCATCATTACACATGTAAAGGACAGCTAGTGAAACATTTCTAACTAGTTTGCCTCTTTAATGGGAACTCTGGTAAGGATTCACCAGAAACCTATACTGATTAACCACTTAGAGGTAACTGATTAACCACTTAGAAATGGGACTCACCAGGCAATGAGATTTACTACTTTCTGTGTGCTTGTGTGTTCAAAGCGTCATTACACATGTAAACGTCAGCTAGTGCTTCTTTTCTAACTAGTTTGCCCCTTTGATGGGAACTCTGGTAAGGATTCACCAGAAACCTATACTGATTAACCACTTAAAGGAAATTGATTAACCACTTAGAAATGGGACTCACCAGGCAATGACATTCACCACTTTTCCATGCCTGTGTTCAAGACAACATTACGCATGTAAAGGACAGCTAGTGCTTTGTGCTAACTAGTTTGCACCTTTATAACTTTTACTCTTGTAAGGATTCACCATAAACCTATACTGATTACCCACTTAGATGTAACTGATGAACCACTTAGAGGTAACTCTCACTAGGCAATGAGATTCACCACTTTTTGCATGACTTTGTGTTCAAAACTACATCAAAGGTGGCAAGGAATGGCAAGTGTTACAATGTACTAATTGGTTATTTGCTCAAATAGAGAGCTCCTCTCTCATTCATACAATGCACTAATCGGTTAGCCCAACAAGCTAACCGGTTATTTGCTCAAACTGAGAGCTCCTCTTTCATTCCTACAATGAACTAATCAGTTAGACCCAACCTGCTAACCGGTTATTTTATCAAGCAGAGAGCAAATTTTTCGTGCTAATTGGTTAGGCATCATGCTATAATCGGTTAGCCCAATCCTTCTAACTGATTATTAAGCCCCTCAAATCCCCAAAATCGTAGCCTCTCTTTCATTTTTCATGACGGTCCCCATACCTCCATTATCATCTTCTTCTACCTCCCTCAAACACCCACTACTCTCCACTTACACCCACTACTTTCCAGCACTCTGCTCTGACTAAAGTCCATTGTTCTTCAAAAATTGTCATTTCCCCTCACACTTTCTCCCTCTTCAAACGTGCCCTGACCACCATTTTCATCCACCATGGCTAGTAACTGCTCTAACTCGAAAAGGTCAAGCTCCAAAAACCCAAATGTCCCAAAGGAGACACCTCCGACAGAAAATGACCCCGATTTCTCCATAGCCTTGAACCTTGGAAGATTTTTCTCCCAACTTGCTCAAATGAAGAAATACCAGTCAAAATTTCATGCTCTACGCATCATTTCACCAAAATGGATGGATTGGGAATTTTTCGTAGATGAAGGATTCACTTCGTTTACAGAGCTCCTTGAATTCCATGGATTGAGAACACTTGTCACTACCAATCCCGGGTATTTCTATCTTGAACCTACAAAGGCTTTTTTCTGCAATTTAACTATTGTGGGCACAAATTTGGTTTATGAAATCAAAAGGCATAAAATTATTGTGAATCCAAGTCAGTGGGTTCTTCTTTTTGGTCTTCCTCACTCTGGAGAGAAGCTTAAATTGGAAAATCATAGCTTATGAAAAAATTATAGCAGAGATCAAGCTGTCATGGGCATGCTTCAGGATGGAATTCAAATGCCAAAGGGGACTTTTACTACAGGCCATTTGAAGTTACAGGATCGTCTTCTCCATTTTATTGTAACTCATATCCTAGCACCAAGGGTAAGTAACTATGCCCTGGTTGAAGAAGAGGACATCTTCATGGTGTGGCTGCTCAAAGAACGCAAAAAGATCAACTGGCCCCCATGACATCATGCATTACATGATGAAAGCTAAAGGAAAGGCAGTTATGGATCTTCCTTATGCCTTATTAGTTGCTCGAATTCTAGACCACTACAATGTCCCTCTAACGGATGATGGAATCATAAAAACTGCGGGTCCCCACAAGTTTGGACTTGCCTCTCTCAATTGAATGCAAGTGAAGAATATAAATGGCGAATGGACTTATGGTCGTGGGCATGTGGCAACATAAGAAGAACTTCCTGCCACACTGACTGATGTTCCTATGGAAGAGGCACCAGTAACAAGTAGCATCTCAGAAGCTACAAGTCAATCACGCATTCTTGCTGCCATTGCAGATCTCAAAACTTACCAGGAGCACAGCAACTCAGTGATCTTCGATCGCTTAACTGCTATGGAGGATCGACTATCGCTACCCAGCACCCGAGGACCATAGGGCTTAGGCATCGAATATCAATTTCAGTTATAGCACTGTTTCGACAGTGTATGCTTTTGTTACAATTATATGTTGGACATTATGTTATGGTTATCCAAGTAATTTTTTATATCATGTTTTTATATGTTGGACATTATGTTATGCCTTTGTAAAATCACTATTTCCATCTATGAAAGCATAGTGTAAACAAATGATTTTTAGTAAGGATCAAAAGCTTTTCTGAAAACCTATTGTAAATATTTCCTTTTCTAAGTCAATAACAAATGTAGAGCAATTTTAGAGCCAAAACAGATACACGTCATTTTGTGTTTTTAAATGAACCAACCAATTAGGCTGAAAGATTAACCTGTTATGTTGACAGTTAGAGGCCAATTTCGAAGGCCCTAACCGATTAGGAGCAGTTCCTAATCGGTTAATCTGATGAAACAGAGGCATTGTCTGCTGATATCTAATATTCCTAACTAATTAGTCAAGTTGAGTAATCGGTTATTTGCTTTCTCAGAAGCAAAATATCTTCATTTCCTAACCAGTTACCTTACGGACCTAATCGCTTATTGAAATTTACAGAAGCCAAGTGATACAGTTCCTAACCGATTAGGAACCTCATCTAATCGGTTAGAATGATACAATAGAGACATTGCCTCTTTTGTTATTTTCCATGCCTAACCAGTTAAGGTTACTTGGTTAATCAACTAATTGAGATAACAAAAGCATTTCCTGTTGTTTCTAAAATGGACCTAACTGATTAGGATATAGCTATAATCGGTTATTCCCTAAAACATAACCGATTAGTGGTTGAACCAAGATAAAGCATTGTGCAAGTTCTGCTATATTCACTCTCCAGTAGTGTGCATTACTTTATTGAATTTGCTTTCATACTATATTGCGTGATTGTTGTATTCATAAGTCAAGATGTTCATGTAATCCATCTATTCATCTCTATTAATCAAATATCTTCAACGAAAATAGTGTTTAAAGACTTATGCGAAACATTTGTGAACTTACACAAGAATCCATTATCACTTCTACTATTCTTAAGGCTGAAGGTAAAAACACACAAAAATTACAGCTGGATTACAAAAGAGCCATCTATCGCTTATGTATCACATTGTCTATCCATGTACATCACTTGGGTTGTGGCATTGCAATAATACAATCCTACGATTCACCCTAAAAAATTTATACACCTTCCTCCTTTACGTGTGATTACATGTACTTTATACACATTAGACATGTCAAGTATAAACAACAACAATACAGAAACAATTCACTTAAAAGGACAAAAAAACTACTTAAGTGGATTCCTTATGATACACTAATATCTTATTGCATGGTTGCCACAAAAAAATATCCACCAAATCACAGTGTGATCACACATTCACTATCATTGCTCCTACGTATTTGTCAGCACACTTGGCCAATGCAAATTATCCCATATACCAAAAAATAGAAATCAACCTACAACACAACAGTAGATTGGATTAGTGCAAAAATATACCTTTGAAGCATGTACATGAAGATACCCTATATAATTTAGATGATTTGGCAATATTGTACTATGTAACAGATGAGCAGCCTGTGTATCTTCGAATTGCATTGCATTACCAGTAACCACCAAATTAGTGTATGACATTTGACTAGGACAACCCTGGACAAAGACATATAAGCATGTCAATTTCAATGACTAGAATGAAATAAATGAGCATATGTTGGACATGCCTATGCCCTTTGACTGACATCATGATCAGTTCCTTCTAAAAATGATAAAAAACCAGCTGATGACTCATGTGATAGTTGCAAAACCCAATAGCTACTGTCACACATTGGTACTGCAATATTTGCACTTAGCTCAACAGCTGTTGACTGTTAAGCAACAACATACCAAACATAAACATAGAAACTATTCAAGTGAGTAACTTAAAATCCTAAGCACCATTTCAACAATCATTACAAATTATACACAGTTTTGGTGTTTACACACACCATAGTACAATCATCATGACATTCTCCACAGCTGTTCATTTCTATAGACGACTCTATGCGTAACTTTTTTCTATCCATATGACTCGTGCTTCCATCAATGCACTCCTACATATTCACATTAAAGTAACTTAATACACTAATAAAAAAGGATGCTAATCAGTCTAAATGAAACATAGTTTAAACCAAAACATCCCATATAATAATAATAACAAAATTCATATATACATACCTCAATTGTCAAAGTTTGACGACGCTGGTCCTTTCTCTTTCTCAATTTGCGGACTACTCAATCAACATTAGATATTTTTCTATTGCTTGGGGGCCGTCCTTTCCGCGGTACACGTAACGGACTACGAATGCTAGTGTTAGCAGTTTCATTGCACGCATTCAACTTCCTTAGACGGTCATCACCCTTGTTTTGGGTTGTTCTACTAGCTTGCTTAGATGCAGCCATCGAGTGCATCTTGCTTTTATATTCATATAGTCCCTGGTGGAGAGCATCTGTGAGATCCTCAAACTCTATAGCAACTTCGGCCACCTCATAGAAATGCTTGCATAATTTTTCAAACCTCTGCATTTGTGGCTTCAACATAGTCACATCATAACTGCTCTTTATGTAAGCATGTCTTCGTCTAATGTTTTTGCTCCATCTTCATAAAACATACTTTGATGGCACTTCTTGAACCATTTCATAACTACAGACACAAAGTGAATGTCTACACATAATTCCTCTAAACTTAAACAACAAGCAATTGCAACTAACATCACGGTTGTCACAATTAAATACCACCTCAAAAATAGCATTCTTTCCTAGCCCTCCAACTACCATATCCACCCTCACATGGTAAGTACAAAGCATTCCCTCCACACACTGAAGGGATGCAAAACAGTCCATTCTTCCTTTGAATTCAGCTTGGACCTCAACAAATTTTGTATAGGTGTACTCGAATTGAAACTGTCTTTCAATGGGTGAGTTTGACCCACATTGAATTATGGAGTCCATTGATTTGAAATCTTCCTGAAATTCCTTTTCTACCTTGCTTCTCAGAGCATTATCATACTACTTCACAAATTGCTGCAAGCTAGTTTTTTCGTCAAAGAAAGCATGTATGCTCTCACTGCGTTGTGTTGTTGACATCCCTGCCCAGAAATATTTCTTTAAGAAAATTGGCACCCATCTATGCTGCTCCATGTACAAATCACTCAACCAATTGTTATCTTCCAGTTCAAACTCTTTGATGAAGGCAGACCACTTTTCTTCAAAATCTTCCACTGTAATTGTATCATAAATAGCTACTTTCATTGCATTCTTGATATTGTTATATTCAATGCAACCTTTCAGCTTCTCAGGGATTTTTTTCATTATATGCCACAGACACCACCTATGTCGAGTTGTTGGAAAAACTATCTCAATAGCATTTTGCATGGCCCTGCATTGGTCCGTGATAATACCAATAGGTGCCTTACCTGACATGCAACGAAGCCATAATTCAAATAACCACACAAATGACTCTGTGTCTTCAGCTGAAATTATACCACATCCAAGCAACACTGATTGGCCGTGATGATTCACACCGATAAATGCAATAAATGGCATGTCATATTTATTTGTCAAATATGTCGTGTCAAAGGTCATAACATCTCCAAATGACTCATAGGTGGCTCTACTTCTAGCATCAGCCCAAAATACATTTTGCACATGAAAATCATCATTAACATCTATCTCGTAGAAAAAATTACTATTATCCTCTTGCATTCTCGCAAAATAATTCTTCAACGCCTTCCCATCACCTTCCTTGCCAATTCTACGTCTTTCCTTGTTGACATAATTTCTAGCATCTTACTCATTAAATGATAAGTTCTCCTACCCTTCTACCTCATACGCAAGAGACCAGACTGTCTTATGTATTCTCACCCCTACATCATTATTCACTTCAATTGTTCTCTTCACGTGCATGCTAAGATTCCTGTTATCTTTCAACATTCTCGCCTTCGTCGGGCTAAGTTCGTGACAGTGTTCAAGTATAGCTATATTGATGCACCATCGTCCATCTGCCATCTTCTTCACTGTAATTTTTGCTTCACAATTTGTCCTTCTAGTTGGAAGTGTCTTCATTGTGTTTGGTATTGTTGACACATGTTTTCCCTGTCTTGAACAAGCTAGCATAACATAATTCACCTTACCATCATCTCCTTTTTTCGAAGTTCTGTTTACAATACCAAACCCCTTTTTGTACGCATATTTCCTATAAAATTCCTTCACGTGCTCCTCCAATGGGAACAACATCCCTCATTTTGGCTCATAACTTTCAAACTCGTTATCCAAGGCATCACTCATTATGACGTCACATTCACATGCTTCTTCCACATTATCAACAGCCTTAGATGTATTCAGATTATTTGAACACTCCATAAAATTCGATTTTGGGGTACTACACACACCTGCAAATTATCAAGTAATCATGGGTGCATGTTAAAAACAAATGGCAGTAGATAATGAGGATAGAGATCCATTCAAATGGGTAAACCCTATAAAAGCCACACTTAACCACTTTTGACATGAAATGAAGCATAAAAAGGGAACCTACAACTATGTACAAAACAGCTTATAACTGTAATCATGTAAATCTTCTTTCACTTCAATGTAGCTCAATTGACACCCATGTTAACCAATTACACATAATGTATTAACCGGTTATTTTGGAACTCACCAAGCAATGAGATTCACTAATTTTTTTCCATTATTTTGTATTCAATACAATATTACACATGTAAACTATAGCTAGTGCTTCGTTTCAAACTCGTTTGCCCCATTATTGGGAATACTTTATGGGATTCACCAAAAACCTATACTGATTAACCACTTAGACGTAACTGATTAACCAGTAAATTTTGGAACTCACCAAGTAATGAGATTCACCACTTTTTCCATGATTTTGTGTTTAAAACAACATTACACATGTAAACATCAGCTAGTGCTTCATTTCTAACTAGTTTGCCCCTTTATTAGGAATACTTTTTGGGATTGACCAGAAACCTCTCCAAGCAATGACATTCACCACTTTTTTCAATGGTTTTCTGCCCATCTACTCCCAACGTGTTCAAAATAACATTACACATGTAAACTCCAGCTAGTACTTTATTTCTAACTAGTTTACCCCCATTATTGGGAACAATTTTTGGCATTCACCAGAAACCTATACTGCTTAACCACTTGGACGTAACTGATTAACCACTTATTTTGGATCTCACCAAGTAATCAGATTTACCACTTTTTCCATGATTTTGTACCCATCCACTCCCAACGTGTTCAAATCAACATTACACATGTAAACTCCAGCTAGTACCTCATTTCTAACTAGATTGCCAGAAACCTATACTGATTAACCAAAATATGCAACATTTCACCCCTCATATAGCCAAACTAGAAAAAGGTTGAAACTTCAAGTACCCATTGCAGGAACCTCAAAATATTTTGAACAAAGAGTGGTCAAAACTCACCTGAAATGCAAAAAACCCTTGAAGTGTTCAAACCCACACATGCGTCTGAGAGTGAGCGTGAGGCAACGATATTGAAAATCCAAAGAGGGGAGTATTGAAGTGAGTGTCAAACTGAAAGCAAGAAGACGAGACCAACGTTTGAGGGTGGGAGTCGAAAGCTTTAAGAGGAACAAATGCAAGGTGGAATGAAGATGGAGGAACAGGAGGAAGAGAAAAGGGAGGGAACGAGGAGAAAGGAGGGAACAAGGGAAATGTTGAAAATGAAAGAAATGAAGAGATATTGAAACTGATAGAGAAAGACAGAGAGAAAGGGAGGGAACCAGGAAATAAAAATATAGAAACGTGACATACGATGGACATAAGTTGGAGTATAAATGTTGGACATATAGCGCAGTTGTTAATATTCTCCCTTACACACAATTGTACGTTCTCACATCCTTTCACTTTTCTTTTTCTATAACGTGCCTTATCTTCTTTTTTTTCTTATTTTCTTGAACCACGTGCCCTTCTCTTCAATATGTTTCTTTTTTACTATTCTCCTCGGCACTGTGCGGCAGCCTTTCTTCCCTTTTTTTATTGTTGTGCACGACGCATCACACATACTTTTTATCTTCTATTTATATATAATCTCCACCGCCTCAGCAATTAGGTTGAAGTTAAGTTTCTTTATTTTGCAACTGGATTAGCCATACTTGTTAAGCATAATTTGGGTTTCAAATTCATGCACTCAGATGTTCATTCTTTGTACATATTAATTTATAAAATAAAATAATTAAATAATGAGACTAAATTGATTAAAATAAATATAAAAAAAATTATTAAATTTAAATATAATATATATGTGAATTATTGCTTAAAAATATTTCAAAGTAAATAGAAATTTAATTTAAAAATATACATTAATTTCAATAATTTTCTATTCGTATTTTAGTATTTTAGTCTTATAATAAAGTATTTAAAGAGCACTTTCGTACACTCATCACATACTTTTAACTTATCATTTTTTTTCATAATAGGAACAACATTAGAAATCCAATTCACATATCTTGCAGTAAGAATGAACTTAGTTTTTAATAGTAATTTGATTTCCTCTTTGATCTTGAGAACCACATCAAGTGTAAACCTTCTTGGGGCCTGCTACACTAGTCTTTAACCTACTCGAAGTGGTAGTTTGTGCTCTAACAAATTTTGACTTAGTCCAAGCTTTTCATCATAATCACATGCAAAATAGTCCTTGAACTCTTCGAGCAATTTGACCACCTCTAATTTGAAGCTATTATCTAATAAACTACTAATATAAATAAGTTTTTTATTTACATCATTTCCTAAATTAATCTCTTCTAAGAGAACTTGTACCTCTATCTTTTTAATTTCTTGAGATAGAGGGGCCTGTTCGAACCCCAAAGAAGAGTCATCATAAATACAATCCAAGTTGACACCTTTTGTAGTGCCAAACTTATCAACCATATAGGCTAAAATATGAGTCAATTAACTTGTAATTGTACCTTCAGTCGTGTTTTTGTTAGCCATGTAGGTTAACAATCGAGCCAAATGGCTCACAAAAGTCATTATTATTACAAATTTGAGGTTGAATTGAATTAGCCATGGGAATTAAAGAGAAGCCGGTAAGGCTTAGAGCCACCATCTTGACGGTCATGTTATCGAAGGCTCCTGAGTCCTATATAATAAAGGGTTTCATCCCAAGGACATATATCTTGAAGTCTGCGTGGTTTTGATGCATGTAACATAAGGTGTCATCTACTTCCTCCATTTCGAGTTCTCCAAGTTCATTCCACAAAAACATTTTCTGATTGACTGTTGATGTACTACTTCCACTGCATGTATCCAATCTCTCCGTAGAAGCAGATTATAACTTGCCTTTGAAGGTACCACTATGACAAGAGTGGATTTTATCACAAATGCTACCCTTCGGAAGTTGAAGACTTCCCATTAAAATTAGTCACCACCATGTTATGGGGCATCAAGTCTGACTCGGTCTTGGCAAACTTCTTTAGCAGACTCTTGGGTATGAGATTTATAGAAGCACCTTCATCTATCAGGACTTTTCCTACTAACTTTCCATCTACCATCGCTTTAATAAAGAAAGGACACAGGTGGTCTTTCATCTTTCTTGTGGGTACATCAAAGATTACATAGTTTTCTTTGACTTCAACTATGTCCTCTTCATCGAGATACCATCTTACATTATCAGAGTCATTTTTGAAGTCCTTATCTGTATTAATGTCTTCTTCATCAAATGAAACTGCAAAATCAAATGACAGCACAAACACCATATTGACTTCAAAAATGGCCTCCAAGTTGTCATTAAAAACATATTCGAATGAATCTATTATCATGTCCTCATCCATAGGACTTAACTCTTTGTTTTTCTTGATGGGTTCACTGGTGATCCCTTCACCACCTCAACATAAAGCCTGGCCTACATCTGCAACTGTGCTATAGCCTGTTGATTTTGTCTCAACCTCTGGGCTTTTCTCTATTGGTTCTTGGACATATAAGGGCTTTATACTTGGTTTAAAGCATATCCTACACTTCAATTCCAAGTGTTGGGCTTAATAACACTTTCTCCCATGGGATATTGCATCCCAAGCTTGAACTTGTGCCAGTTGGGCTTGTTTTGAGGAGCTTTCTAGACGTTTAGGTTGTTTCTAAACTACTTATTACTGGCCATGTTTGCAGGTGGCAGCCTTATCTTTCCTTTCCTCGATCTTTCAGCTGAATCACCTATCACCATAGTCTTTTAGTTAATGGGTTGATTATGGATCTCGATCATATCAGAGCTTTTCACACGAGCCTTTTACTTTTGCTTCCTAGCAGCTTCAAAAGATTTAGTAGCCAACCTGTCAAAGATAGCGCTGCATCTTAGGCATAGGGACACCTCCCTCTCCCCTTCTTTCTTTTTGATCAAGAACTCAATGAGAGTTTCTCCAGCCTTGGGATAGACCTCTTCCTCGTTAGCCTCAAACACATCGAGGTCAACCTTAGCATTGACCTCTGGACTAGCCTCTTCAGCCACATCTACCATGTTCACTTGCATGAAGCTGATAGGCTCAATGTAGCTTGTGTTTACTTCGAAAAGGTCTATGTCAACCTTCATTTTTTTCTTCTCTTCAAATTTTAACCCTCCTTCCTTAATACCTCACTGGATCAAATTCTTGAAATAAACACAGTTGTTAGTCAAATGACCATTTTTATGATGGTATTTATAATATTTTTTACCTTTTATTTCTTCCAAAGAGGGGATTTTATGATCATCAAGAAGTTTAACTTGCTTATCTTTTAGTAATACATCAAAATTTTGATCTGCCTTAGTTATATTGAAAGCATATGATTGCCTATTTGAGAATTTCATATTATCCTTAGCTCGAACAAACTTTAAAGATGGGCAGACATAAAGAGGACCAAATTTTAATTCTACAATATTAACTTCATTTTCCTCGTCATCTTTAGCCTTGTCTTTTTCAACATAGGCTACTTTATCATCTTTCGATTGTGTGAAATATTTTTCCTGAATGTTAGGTGTTTCGATATAAGCAATTTTCTCCCTCCTGAGATTTTTTTTACCCTTTCTTTTTCGAGTCTTAATTGCTCAATCTGTCTTACCTTATCAGCAAGTTAAGACATATCTAATAGTTGCTGGTTTATTAGTTTCTTTCTAATGGAATAATCTAATCCACTAGCAGTCATTTTGACCACTTCAGATTATGGAATCACTATAAAGCATCTAGCCTTCATTTGTCTGAATCTTGCTAAGTAATCATCTATGGATTCACCATTATTTCTTTCAATGTTAAATAGATCCACAAGACTTACCTTAGTCTCTCCTCTAAAGAATTGTTCATGAAAGTTTCTTTCAAGTTGATTCTAGGAATGAATCGAATTAGATGGGAGAGTTGTAAACCAAGTAAATGCAATCTTGGTTAAAGAACTAGGGAAATATTTTATTTTTAAATATTTATAAGTGGCTATATCTCCTGCTTTGATTGTATATTGAGCAATATATTCGACTATGGACTTTCCATTTTCACCAGCAAACTTAGTTGAGATTTTTTGGGTTTTCCATCCCCTATTAAATTTTTCCTGTTGGATAAATCCTGGGAATGCAGACACGAAATAAGGTTGGTTTGCATATCCTACATTAAAACCATACCTATTCAACACTTGCTCAACCACTTGATTAATATTTTGATGCCCCTAAGATTGTTTTGTCTAATTCTTTCTAGGAGGTTGTCAGTGTAACATCCTCCCTAACCTATTAGCCTTAATGATTGTTATAGTAGCTTATTAACACTTGTGTGATTTACTTGTTAATTTTGATGATTTTGTGAGTTAGTTGAGGTGTAATGCTATAACACAAAATGTGAAAAATAACTTACATTAGTTCATAACTTAGCATAAACTGCTTAAATGATGAAAATAAATATAGAAAATTTATTTCTAGGTCATAAATAATTAGAATGAGTTATGGTAATTTTTAGAAAATTAAATAAATTAGTTTGGCATTTTTAATAATTGAAATGGGTGTTTAAAGGATAAATTAAATAGGAGAGTAGCTTGGAAAATCATAAAACTTTGTGGAGTTGTTAAATAAAAGATGGAGATTATATTAGAAATTAATATAGGTTAGAGCAGATACCTGTAAGCATATTAGTTTAACATAACTTAAGGAAGAGTAATAGAGTTTAATGGCTATAAATGGTGTGTATAGATATCTAATAAATGATAAGTATAGGAACTGAATGAAGTCCTAGAATTTTCTATAACACCTATGGAAGCTAGAAAACTCATCAATGTAAGATAAAAGTATCGTTGAGAGATAAATCTCTTCCACTTAATCATGACAACACATTTTTTTCCTTTCATTCTTATCCTTATCTCTTCACCTCTCCACCGCCTCACTCACAAACACATTTCTCACTTTACTCTTCATTTTCTCTATGTAAGAGCAGTAGAAGAAATGAGATAAGAAAGAAAAAAAAAAAAGGAAAAGGGCCACCATTAACAAGGAGCTTAAGAGGAGCAAAGAAGAGACAAGAAACACTATCATCAAGGGAGTATAGGTAGGGGTTTGTGCTTCTTTATCTTACTTTTTTCTTTACTTACTTCCTAAATTATTTATTAGAGGATTGGTTTGAGGATGGTTCTTGTGAGCTGCTTGTTGGATTGATGGTGAATATATGATTGATGGACTTGAAAGTATTTATAAGATTATATAGATTTGTGGTTAATGATATTGGTTTTATTGGATCTTGATTGATAATAAGTTAGGGCTTGATTCAGTTTTGATTGGAAATGAATTGTTCTACAACCTTATGGCTATTTGTGAGAGTATCATGCTTAGGAACCTTTTTATGGTGTTGGAAACCATCTTATAATCGATCATTGAAGCCAATAATCGATCACCAGCCTTTCAAAGGCTGATGCTGAACATGTGGTAATCGATTACCAAGTTACTGTATGTGAAAATTTATATGTGGTAATCGATTACCACGCATGGTAATCAATTACCAAGCTCCTAACTTGAGAAATTTTAAGGTGGTAATCAATTACCAAGCATGGTAATCGATTTCCAAGCCCTTATTTTTAGAGAATGGCTTGTGGTAATCAATTACCACGCATAGTAATCAACTACCAATCCCTTGTTTTGAGAAAACAGAGTTCTCTGCTCTATGGAAACCAAATAGGATATTTCTATACTATATGGTGTGATGAGATTTGATTAAGTTCACTAAGTAAGGTGACTTATACTTAAATAATGTACATTTGATGTGTTTATAAGATGAAATATGATATGCACTCAATATATCTATGAGATAATTTATTATGTCCGATTGATAAACTTATGAGATGATGATAAAGTGCATTGTTACATTTATGAAATGAACTATAATGCACTGAAATTTGATATATTCCTTGAGAATGTTAAAGTTGAGTTTAGTAATTGAATGAGAATATAAAGTACATCCTTAAGTTCTCAAAGTTTAAAAAGAACTTGGACATGATCCTCGTATATGGGGTTGATCCTTAAATGTTATTCCCTTATAAAGGGTTGCCAATTGATTGTTTTGGCCAGTGATTGATATTGGAAATGATCCTCATACCTGGGGTTAAATCTAGATGTTGGGTAGATTGAGGAGGTGATATGTCATCTCTACCTATGATCCTGGTGGATTGAGGAGGTGACATGTCCTCTCTGCCTGTGATCCTAGATTTGGTCAGCGTTACCTAGGATAGTGTTGTGTAACGAAGTACTATTACATACAGGCTGAATACACTGGCCTAATAAGCAAACTATCACTGAGTGTTTGGTAGTGTGAGGATGTGATATTACCTCCCTCCCTCCCTATTTGAAATAAAAGGACAAAAGTACGGGGAATAAGTTAAGAAAGATGATAATTATTGAGCACTAAACGAAAGATTCGTGTCACTACTTGAGCATTTGCACATCATCATGAAACTGCTATATATATAATCATAAATTTGATAATGAATATTTGCATCTTGAGTAATTGTAAATATTCTAATGATAGTGTGAGATGGTTTATATGTTGATACATTTCTAATGAATCATATGATTTATTGGTTAATGTGCTCGTAAATCTATATATTGTTTGAGTATATGTTTGTTGTTCAATGATTAAAATTGAACTTTTGCCCTCAGGAAGAGAAAGGAAATAGTTTGGCAATTGCCACTTTTCTATGAAATATTTTAAAAATGATTTAATTCTCCGAAGCAGCTAGAATTATTATGATGACATATATTTATTAGTTAAACTAGGAATTCCTAAAATTCTCACCCCGTTATTTTGTTTTCCATGATGATTCCAGCACATCATCCACCCGTTGAGTAAAGATGTAGATTTTGATGTAGTACGATATATATATATATATATATATATATATATATATATATATATATATATATATATATATATATATATATATATATATATATATTTTTTGCCATTTTTATGTATTTATATTATACAAAGTGGTTATACATGGTTTATATATACACATATATGCCTATAAAGGCCTAATATGTAGAACTTTGATATTAATGTACTTGGATTGTATAAATTACTAATGAGGATGTTATTTATACATGTTATATATATATATATATATATATATATATATATATATATATATATATATATATATATATATATATATATATATTTATGGACTAAAGATATATGTTTGTATCTCAGGTTAGAATAATTTCTATGATACCCAATTAGAATAATGTATAAATTCCTAGAGTTCTATCAAGACGACTCAGAGGACCTAAGCAAATAATAAAGGAATGATTATACAATCTATGGTATCTTAGTGGTGGTTTTTGGCCATGCTCTTCATATGAGGCTTAAGTACAAAATAAAATTAGTAAAAGTTTAGTTATGACGTGTCTAAGCCTAAGTACTTCAATGTAGTATAGATACATGTGAAGTATTAGTCATGGGGTGTTATATAACACCCTAAAAAACATGTTAGGCTTGTATATGGTTACAGAAATAGCTTAATAATTACTTAACATGTCTGTGTAGTTTTGTGTCTTTCTGAGCACGTTTAGTCACATTACTGTAACACTATGTATGAAATATAGTTATTATTTGCTCCAGAAGTGGCTTAAACTACTTAGTTAATAGAAATAAATGTGGAGAATTTGTTTCCAGGTCACAAATGTGGGAACTGTGCTACAGTTAAAGTTTAAGAGTAATCGGAGTTAGTTTGGCATTTTTAAGCTTACTAGTTATGTGTTTTAGTGTTGGATTGACCCCAGCTAATA
This sequence comes from Ormosia semicastrata, assembly GCA_029884595.1. Taxonomy (NCBI): domain Eukaryota; kingdom Viridiplantae; phylum Streptophyta; class Magnoliopsida; order Fabales; family Fabaceae; genus Ormosia; species Ormosia semicastrata. The sequence continues at coordinate 40,772,667 of JAQQTO010000061.1, forward strand.
TGGAAAAATAAAGAAACGGTGAAATAGATTTTTTAATGAATTTTAGGATTTATTTTGAATCTGTTGGAAGCTAGGAAATAGGATTTGGTGAAATCTATGTGTTCTTAACAGATTGGGATTTAGTGCTTACCTGTGAGAAGCCAAAATTGGCTCCTCTTTATAAGTGACCTACGGTTAGGAAATGAAGAAAAATAGAAACAGAGAAGAGAAAAAAGGAAACGTGAAGAAAAGAGAAAGAAGAAGAAGAAGAAAGAGGAGAAATCAAGAGGCAAGCAAGGATTGGAGAGCTTGGATCCATCCTTGGCTATCATCAAGACCTTGAGGTAGGGGAAAAACCTTGTTTTTGGCTCATCTTCCAATTTTCTTTATCTTGTTCACGAGTGTTGCCATGATAGGAAAGTTAGGTTTTGAGTTGTTTTTAGTGTTTTTAGCTTGAATCTTGTTGTAGAACTTGAGGATGACTTGTTAATAGAAATGGATTTCTAGCCCTTGTATACCTTTAGCCCCTTTTGTGTTGAGATTTGGGGTTTTAAGATTTTAATTGGATGATTATCCATTATTAATGGTTTTGAGTGAAATTAAAGTGGAATTAAGAGTTGCTATGTGTAGATGAACCTTGTGGAAGGTTAGAAACCACTTGGATGTGAAGTTTGAGTAATTGGAGCAGGATGAAATGCCAATAGAACAGTGCTTGGACCTGTAATTTTTACTACAGAGTGTTTCTGGTTGAGAAACACAGCCTGTGTCCGAGGACATGAGGGGAGGGGGCGTGTCTCTCTCTGTCAGAAGATTTTTTGTGAACAGTGTTCACAGAGCAGAACATGGGGTAGGCCGTGTAGTAAGACACGGCCCATGTCTGAAGACACGGGGAAGGCCGTGTAATTGACATGGCCCGTATCAGAGGTCAGAATCTTTAAAAATGTCATTTTTGATGTTTTCTAAGTTCTTGGCTAGATGGGATCATTGATATATGTTTCCTAAAGTGTGTTGAGGCTTTAATAGGAGTATCTAATGAAGTGGATATGTAGTGAATATAAATCAATTGGTATATTAATTATTGTGGTATTTAACATCATTATATTTCATGTTGGTTGTTAGGAATGTGAATCAATTAACATGCTAGTTATTGTAGTAATTAACATTATTGTTATTCCATAGCTATATTGATGAGGTTGAGCCCTCATTGTTGATAATCATAATGTGATTTTGAATGAAAAGATAATCAATCCTTCCTATCATAGCGATTGTTGTGGATAATCTAATGTGATTTTGAATCAGAAGGTAATCAATCATTCCTATCACAGAGGTCATTGTTATGATCAAATATGATTTTGAATGAGTAGGTAACCAATCCTTTCTATCATAGTGATTGTTGTTGAAGACTGTGTAGTTGATGAGACTTCACTACTGGAGAGGGTGATCATACATGATTATAAGTGAAGAGGTAACATACCTTCCCAATCATAGTGATGAGTTGTGGATGGTCTTTCCCTCACACCCCGTGGAATAGCTGGAACTGGGTTTCCAGTGCTTGTTCAAAGCTTATGGAACCGGGTTCCTATGTTTTGTTAAAGGTTCATGCATCTCATGACACTACCATAGAATTGGGTTCTTGTAATGGTATCATACAATATGTGTTTCATATTTAGGTTATTGCATAGGCATGAACATTAGACATAAATTGGCATAGCATGACGATTGTATGGGCGGTTGCTATCATGACATTATTCATGCATTGCAATTGTATGGGCAATTGCGTATCTCTGAGATGGAGATGTTGTGTTTTTGTCTCTGAAATGAAGATTTTGTGTTTGATTCTCTGAGATGGAGATGTTGGGTTTATATCTCTGAGATGGAGATATTGTTGTTGTGTCTCTGCGATGGAGACAGTGCTTTGGTGTCTCTGAGATAGAGATGATGTCTTTGTGAGCGTGGCAATTTCTAGAAGATTATTTGTAGTAAATGAGTTTTTATACAAACTTATAAAGTGGGAGTCTATTTTGGGAAGAGAAATGACTTGGTTTTGACTTTTGCCACCTTTCTAACCTGCTATGTATGAGATTTGAGTTTACAAATATGTTTTTCCCCTAAATGGCAAAAATGATTGTGATGACATGGTTTATGATTTTTTTATCTATTGAGAATGTGTGTGATAGCAATGTATTTTATATATTTTCTAATCCTCTCACTTGGCTTCTTAAGGTTCAATTAGGCTTAACTAAGTTGGTTTTGTCACATTTTATGAAATTGAGCTTAATTGGATCATTGAAGAAATTATTGCTTGAATTGTCATTAATTTGGGTGATTGCATTCTTAAGTAAATAGGCTACAATTTGAGTTGCAATTATCTGATTGATGTGATTCTGGTCTTGTTGGAAAGCTAAGATAATTCTCTAACAACTATTCACTTGATAGCAAGAGCCACATTGATAGCAATATATTTTATTCATTATATAATCTTCTCACTTGGCTTTTTCAGTAAACTGGCTATAATTTGAGTTTCAAATATCTGATTGATGTGATTCTGATCTTGTTGGAAAGCTAAGACAATTCTCTACAACTTTCATGAAGGGTTAGCTTAGAGATCAATATCATGGTTATGTATTAATTGTTTTCTTTTTAGTAGTTTTCTTTTGTTCTAAATTGAAGTTATGTTCATCTTCTTCTTCTCTCTTTCTTTCATCTTGTCTATGAGTAACTAATTTTCATTTTACTTGGGTGAAAGGGTGAAGCTCTTAAAAATGAAATAAGGTTAGATTAATCTTTTTCTTATACTTAAATGATATATTATCAAGTGGTCATTATATGTATTGTATTTTTTTTCCTATCAATTTAGAAACTTTCCTTGTAAAGTGAAAATATTAATTTGTTGTAGACAAGATATTGGCACAATGAATGCTTGAGCCCATTTATAAGTCGTGGTGATAATAGATAATTAAAGGAATCATAATATAATTACATATATAATCTTAAATGAACTTTGAATGTTGTATTTTCTGATTAGAACCTCCATTATGTATGGATTCTAATTAAGTTATAAAAAGAATTAATATTGTTCTTAATTTATTTACCAAGAGTGGATCTCCTAAACTAAGTAAATCCTTTTTATTTGTGACCAAGTTTTATTACCTTTATTGTTGTGACAAAATATTTTCCTTACCTCAAAGAATTTTTCTTCATCAATTCCCTGTGGATCGACCTCGGACTCCCGAGAATTTATTACTTGAAACAACCTGCACTTGGGTTTGTAACTTATAATCCACATCAAGTTTTTGGCGCCGTTGCCGAGGACTTGATTTGAAGTTTTAATTTATTGAGGTTTTCTTTATTTAAGTAAACTTCATCATCTAGTATATTCTTTCTCTACTCTTTTAACTTCCTAACTTTTAATTTTCTTACTTACTAACGTTCTAATTTAGTGTGAAAAACTATTCTTTCTCCCTCTGTAATCTTCGATCATTAATGAAATAATCTTGCTTCTTCTCTTGTCTCTCACTGGAGCAAAAAATCGGCTTGTCGATTCTCTGGGTTTCGTGTTTTAAATTTACTTTTTACACTTTACTTTCTGCACTTTATTTTCTATATTTTACTTTCTGTATTTAATTTTTTACACTTTATTTCTAACTTTTTAACTTACTAACTATCTAACTTTCTTAGTAACTATCTAACTTTTTACTTTATTAGTTTACTAACTTTTTACTTTATCAGTTTCCTAACTTACTACTTGTTAATATTTATTTGGTGGCTGGTTTATACCACATCCTTGTTAATATTTAATGGCTGATTTATACTGCCATCTTGTACATTTTTTATTTTATTTTAAGTCACTTATTTATGCTTAATTGGTATCGTGATTTAAATTCTGGTCGTCTGGTTAAAATTAATCCTGATACTTTTTATATTGATTTGTTTGAATCACAATCACACACAATTGACACAATGATTGAAAATGAAAGTATACATGATGAACATGAAAATCAATCATTGCAAATCATGTGTGAGTATTTGCAACCATCTCGAAATTCTAGTCCATCATATTTTGTCTTTCCACTTAATGCTAACAATTTTAGATTTAAGTCAGATATAATTTTTTTACTTCCTAATTTCCATGATTTAGAATCTGAAAGCCCATATTTACATCTGAAAGAATTTGAGGAAGTATGCATCGCTTTTAATGATCAAACTTGCACTGAAGAAATTGTTAGGCTTAAATTGTTTCCTTTTTCTTTGAAAGATAAAACAAAAACTTAGTTTAACGCTTTGAAACCAAGATCAATTGGCATATGGCAAGAAATGCAAAGTGAGTTTTTAAAGAAATTTTTTCCAACGCATAAAACCAATGCTTTGAAAAGACAAATCCAAATTTTTTTTCAAAATTCAAATGAAGAATATTTTCAATGTTGGAAACGTTTTAAAGATTTGGTAAACTCTTGCCCACACCATGGTTTTGAAAAATGACGCATTATAAGCTTCTTTTATGAATGTTTAACACCTGAAACTAAACAATTTGTGAAAACAATGTGCAATGGTGAGTTTCTTAATAAAGAACCTGAAGATGCTTTAGATTATTTAAACTATTTGGCAAAAAATTCTTAATCTTGGTATGGTACTAATCCTTCTAAAAATTCAATTAGATATAATATTGCAAATACTAGTAAAGGAAAATATCATCTTAGTCAAGAAGAAGATCTAAATGCTAGGTACGCCATTTTGGCTAGAAAGGTTAAAACCATGGAATTAGAGAAAGTGAAAGAAATTAAATTTATGCAAAATGAAGAAATTTGTGGCATTTGTGATGAATTAGGACACTCAACAAATGAATATCTAAAAATTCCTATTTTTAAAGAAGTTGTACATGAGCAAGTAAATGCAATGAATAATTTTAAAAAGTCATATACTTCTTCTTTTTTAGATCCATACAATCTGGGATGGAGAAATCACCCAAACTTCAGCTCGAGGACAAATAGTCAGGCACAATTTATACAACCACCACCTCCTCAGGCATAGCAGGACTCTTAGAATTCTCAAGGATATGCACCTTATGTCCTACCATATAGGAAAAACCTTGAAGGAACATTGCATGCATTCATGGAAAAGCAAGAGGCCATTAATAACTAAAACACTCAAACCATGAGTGACATAAAAGATACTCTTGCCAAAATTACTTTTGCTCTCACCATTCATGAGAAAGGAAAATTTCCTTCTCAACCTCAATCGAATCCTAAGGGTCAGTACAGTCTAAATGAGTGTAGTTCAGAAAACTAACAAATAGATCAAGTCAAGTCACTGATAACTCTTAGGAGTGGAAAACTTATTGAAAAACAAGTTCTTGAGCCTTGTAAGAGAGATAATGAGTCAATTCCCCAAGATAAGAAAGAAGTTGATAAGCCATCTATCCAAAATGAGACCAAACTTTTGTCTCCACCCCCATTTCCTCAAGCATTAAACAAACCAAAGCAATTGAACCTCCACACTGAATTTATGAAATTTTTAAGCAAGTGAAGGTCAATATTCCGTTATTAGATGCTATCAAACAGATTCCTTGTTATGCCAAATTTTTGAAAGACTTATGCACTGTTAAAAGGAAATTAAATGTGAAAAAGAATGCATTTTTGGCTGAACAGGTAAACTCCATTATTCAAAGCAATAATGTTTTGAAACATAAAGACCTTGGTTGTCCTACGGTTTCATGCATTATTGGAGAATATAAAATTGAAAAAGTTTACTTGATCTTGGTCCTAATGTTAATTTGTTTCCATATTCAATTTATCAGCAACTCAACCTAGGTGAGTTAAAACCAACTTTTGTAACTCTTCTACTTGCCGATACATAAAATTTCAAAAGGAATAGTGAAAGATGTGTTGATACAAGATGATAAATCCATATTCCCTATGGATTTTATTGTCTTGGAAACTGAATCTTTGGTTAATAGTTGCAAGTTAATTCCTATTATTTTAGGTAGCCCATTTTTAGCAACATCTAATGCTTTGATAAATTGCAGAAATAGATTGATGAAGCTAACATTTGGAAACATGACATTAGAGCTTAATGTTTTCAACATCTGCAAGCAACCACAAGAAGTCTATGACGAAAAAGAGGAAGCTAATGGGATTGAGGCCATTATAGATGATCATCTTCAAAATGAGAGTTCTTCTAACCCATTAGAAGTTTGTTTAATTAATTCATTTGATTCATGTACACAATTAGATGATGATATTTCTGAAATATGCTCTTTGCTTGATTGTACACAGGTAATGGAATACAAAGGATGGAAGCCAAAATTTGAAGATCTAAAATCCATGAATGATAATACCCATGAAGAAGTATCCATACTAGAACTAAAGTCATTACCTGTTGGGTTAAAGTACACATTTTTGGGAGAAGAACAAAGCTTCCCAGTAGTAGTTTCCTCAACCCTTACTGGAGGACAAGAAGGTATGTTGTTAGAAGTACTTAAAAGGCATAAAAGTGTAATTGGATGGACATTAAAGGATATAAAAGGCATTAATCCATTAATTTGTACACATAGAATATATTTTGAAGATAATGCTAAAACATCTCAACAACCTCAAAGAAGATTAAATCTACACATAAAAGAGGTAGTTAGAGCTGAAGTACTTAAATTACTTGGTGTTGGAATTATCTACCCTATTTCTAATAGTCAGTGAGTAAGCCCTACATAAGTTGTTCCTTAGAAATCTGGAATAATAATGGTTGAAAATGAAAAAGGTGAATTAATACCTACTCGAGTCTCATCCAATTGGCATTAGTGTATTGATTTTAAAAAATTGAATGCAGCCACTAGGAAAGATCATTTCCCCTTACCATTTTTTAATCAAATTCTGCAAAGAGTAGTAGGACATCCTTACTATTATTTTTTTGATGGTTATTCGAGGTATAATCAAATACAAATTGCATTAGAGGATCAAGAAAAGATCACTTTTACGTGTCCCTTTGGCACTTAGAGGAATGCATTTTGGTCTTTGTAATGCTCCTCTAACTTTTTAAAGATGCATGTTAAGTATTTTTAGTGACATAATTGAGTATTATTTAGAGGCTTTCATGGATGACCAGACAGTTTTTGAAAATTCTTTTGAAAATTGTCTTGTTAATTTGGAAAGTTCTTAAAAGATGCGAAGAAAAAAAATTTGTGTTAAACTGAGAAAAATGTCATTATATGGTTACCTCAGGAATCATGTTAGGTCATGTGATATCTTCTAAAAGAATTGAAGTTGATAAGGCCAAAGTTGAATTAATTGCTCATTTGCCTTCCCTAAAAATAGTCAGAGAAGTTGGTTCTTTTTTAGGACATGCAGGATTTTACAGAAGATTCATTAAGGACTTTAGTGCCATATCTAGACCATTATGTAATCTTCTAACAAAAGATGCACCATTTGATTGGACTTAAGAATGTAAAAAATCTTTTAAAAAATTAATTGGTCTTCTGACATCTGCTCCTATCATGTAATCCCCTGACTAGTTTTCGCATTTTGAGTTGATGTGTGATGCTAATGATTTTGCTGTTTGTGCTGTTTTAGGCCAAAGAAAGGAAGGTAAACCTCATGTGATTTGTTACGCAAGTAGAACTTTAAATAGTGGACAAATGAATTACACCACTACTAAAAAAGAACTATTTGTTGTAATTTTTGCATTAGATAAATTTTGACCTTATTTAATTGGTTCTTCTATTGTTGTTTTCACCAATCATGCTACCGTTAGATATTTAATGTCTAAGCAGGATGCCAAACCTAGGTTGATATGGTGGATCTTGTTGCTTCAAGAATTCAACATCACAATAAAAGATAGGAAATGAGCCGAAAATGTTATTGCAGATCATTTGTCCAGACTTATAACAGGCTCATCTTTTGATAACACACCTATCAATGATTCTTTTTTTGATGAATTTTTATTTTTTGTCAATTCCATGTCTTGGTTTGCTAACATAGTCAACTTTCTTGTAACAGGAAAGATGCCGCCTCAGTGGACACACCAAGATAGAATGAAATTTTTGACTGAGGTGAAAATTTTTTATTGGAATGACCCATATTTATTCAAATATTGTCCTGATCAAATTTTTCAGAGATGTGTGCCAGACAGTGAGGTAGGTAGTGTCATTAAATTTTATCATTCAGAAGCATGTGGAGGTGACTTTTTCTCAAAGAAAACAACTGTAAAAATATTGCAGTGTAGATTTTATTGGCCCACTTTATTAAGGACAGCTATATATTTTACAAAAGTTGCAAAAATTATCAAAAAGTGGGATCCATTTCTAAAAGAAATATGATGCCTTTGAGCCCTATCTTTATCATTGAAATTTTTTATTGTTGGAGAATTGATTTCATGGGTCCATTTTTGTCTTCATTTGTATTTTTGTATATTTTGATTGCAGTTGATTATGTTTCAAAATGGATTGAGGCGATTCCATGTCGACACAATGACCATAAAACTATTCTTAAAATTTTAGAAAAAAATGTCTTGAGTCGATTTGGAATCCCGCGAGCTATCATCAGTGATGGGCACATTTTTGTAATAAACCATTTGAATGTTTGATGAAGAAATATGACATTACCCACAAAATTGCCACCCCTTATCATCCTCAGACAAGTGGACAAGTAGAATTAGCAAATAGGGAGATTAAACAAATTTTAGATAAAACGGTTAACCTAAATCGTAAAGATTAGTCTTTAAGACTAAATGATGTACTTTGGGCTTATCGTACTGCTTTCAAAACATCTTTAGGCATGTCACCCTATCGGTTAGTCTATGGAAAACCTTGTTATTTGCCTGTAGAACTGGAACATAAAGCATTTTGGGTCATTAAAGCTTTCAATTTAAATCTTGATGATGCTTGTAGAATATGCAAATTATAATTAAAAGAACTTGAAGAATTGAGAAATAATGCATATGAAAATTTAAAAATTTATAAAGATAGAACAAAAGTTTTTCATAACAAGTCAATTTTGAGAAAATCTTTTGAAATTAGTCAAAAAGTTCTATTTTATAATTCTCGTCTTCACCTGTTCCTTGGAAAATTGAGATCTAGGTGGACTGGCCATTTTATTGTCAAACATGTGTATCCTTATGGGGCCATTGACTTTGAGAATCCTAGGAATGGTAATGATTTAAAGGTCAATGGACAAAAACTCAAACCATTTATGGAAAATCAAGTTGTTGAGGTAGAATTCATCTCCCTTTCTAATCCATGCTATGAGTAGAATTTATTTTAATTTTGTTACTTTTTTTTGCAGTTCTTTGTGTTCTTGGTTAAGTGGTGGATAATAGTACTCTGTGACTCTCAAATTAGTTTATTTTTTAGTTTTTCATAATAATTGATTTATTCTCCTTTAAAAGTAGATGTCATTCTCTCAAATCTAAGAAAGCATTTTCCTTCTCTTCCTCAAAATGCTCTAACAAAAATTTACAAAGCTAGATGTGAAAGACTGAGACTATTAATGCACAAGGGCATGCCGGAAGATGTACACTGGATAATCGAAGCAAAGGTTCGTCTAGCAGGTGAATCTTCAATTTCATTTGACTTTTACATGACAGGTCTTAGTAGAAGTTCGTATTCTAAAAGGAGAAGAGCAAAAAGGTTACAAGTTTGTCACAAATGTGCACGATGGAATTGTAACAAGCGATGTCATTCTTTGGGAATGGTTTCTGCAAATAGAGAAGATAAAATATTCTTCATTAAGAATGGACTAAGTAAGGAGTCATTAGATAATATCTTATTAACTCTTGAGATATATTCTTGTGGATATATGCAGCATGAACTTCTTAACTTGTAGAATCTCTTCAAGGACGAACAAGAACATTACAGTCATGGGAATCTAACTCAAAAAGACCTTGTTTGCCAATTTATAAGAAAATTGGATGAGAAGCTTATCCTCGACTCATAGAAGGGGTTTAAGCCGTTACTGGACGTAAAACAAGAGGAAGAGGTGAGTCATACTCACAACAACATGTATATATTATCTTGTTCTCCTTATTTTTAAAAAAAGATAGAGTATGTACACATCTTGGGTTTAGCCTTGGTAAAACACAAAATGTGAATGGGAAAATGCGCGCATCCTGATCCAGCCTTCTTCATTGAAAAAAAAAATAGGTGGATTGTATCCCATATGTGAGGCAGCCAGTCACATTATGGCCACTTGTCCCTTTTGGGAGCCCTATGTTGTGCTGCTCTTGAACGAGTCTAATACTGGTCAACGATGTTTTGGCACAAAGCCAAAAGAGCATATTACCGCTATCCCATTCTCAAGTGAGTATATACTCACCTTTCATCAGGTTGTCAGTAACTTGGTATTTAGTCCATGAAATCCTTGTGCATGGATCCTTACCCCATTTGTTTGGAAGGTTCTTTGGGGGTATTGTAGTCTTAGAACTAACTTCTTGTTGAGAGTCACCCTAATTGGCTTGAGGGCATAGGTTTTTATGCTTATTCCTGTTGTGTGAAAGTATTTTTATTTCAAAAAAATAAAAAATAAAAAAAAATAATTAAAAAAAAGTTTTGTTAATTTCAAACTTTTCTGATAACAGTCAACCTACCTATATAGGAGCTATCATTATTTTTTCCATTCTCTTCCCTATTTAAAAACTCAAATTTCTTCATTTTCCTCTAACTCATAATTATTCAAAGGGAGTGTGAGTGTAGAAATGGAGGGAGCTTTTTCTTCTGTTCATAGATTTACTAATATCTGTGTATTTTATGGGACAAGTTATGGGAAGGGTTTAGAGTTTGTAAGTGCAGCAAGCACTGTTGGTAGAACACTTGTTGTAAGGAATATTCGTGTAGTATATAGGGGAGGTAGCATTAAGTTAATGGTGGTTGTATCACTTTCTGCACATATAAGAGGTGATCAAGTTTTAGGTATCATTTTTGAACCTTTAACTCGAAGGAACATCATTGGAAAGATAATTGGGCTGGAACTTCAAGTATCATCTATGCATGGATGAATGAGGACAATGCTTGAAAACTTTGATGCAGTCATTGCCTTACTGGGTGATTTTGGTACTTTGGAAGAAGTCTTTCAAATTATCTCTTAGGCCCAACTGAACATGCACCATAAACCCATAGGTTTGTTGAATGTTAATAATTTTTTTGATAATTTGTTATCTTTTGTTGACCATGCTATGGAATAAAACTTTATCACACATTCAGCAAGATAACTCCTTATATCTGCTTCTACTATTGATGAATTAATTGATAAATTATAAACTTTTGTTTATGAACCTGAATCAGTAATAGCTCAGATAGATTGGTCAGAAGGAAGCAGTAAGGAAGGCAGCAAGGAACGTATGTGTGATCTGACACTTCATCTATAACTTTCCTTAAGCTTTGGTTTTATTTATTGCACTTTGTTTTTGTTTAAATTTATGTCAAGTTTCTCTTTTCAGTAATTGCTATAACAGGTAATGTCTTCTATCCTTTACTCATCTGTATTTTGACATTAAGGACAAGGTTGTGATCTGGTTAGGCGAAAGGATAGTTGTGTGAAAAAAAACAAAAAAAAACTAAAAAACTAAAATAAAAAAAATTAGGAAGTGTGTTTATTTATATGTTTGTCAGTAAGTTAGTAACAGCAAAACTAATTAAGGATGACAGAGTAAGGAGTAAATTATGCCCTTGAGACGCATCAAAATTGGTGGTAGAGTAAGGAGTAATTAGGTAGATAACTATGTCGTGTGGAAGTAGCAATTCAAATTCAGGGATCATACCATGATTGAATAAATTATTTTTTTTCTTAAAAATCACATGCTTGGTTTTGGATGTTGAATTGGTGGACTGAGAATGATAGAATTATGTCTTGTGAGATTTTGAGCTTATTGATGAATGGATTGAACATTTGCACCATTCTCTTCTTTCTTGTGTGATTTTCACTCATGGAATTGTTACTCTAGAACTTGCTTTGATTCTTTTTTAGGCTACATTTTCACATACATACATAAACATGATTTAGGCATTTTTCTTGAAATAACTACTTTAACCAAATAGCCAAGAATAATTAGCGCACAAATAGGCAGCCTTGCTTAGCAGCATGTTGTCTCAAAATGATATCAAGCACTCTTATGACTTCTTGAAAATTCTTTATTTCCTACCAACATAAGGCATTAGAAATGGCCTATTTCCCCTTGCTTAACTCCTTTGAGTTGATTTGACCATTCTTTGTTTTCGAGCTCATTATGTGCCTTAAATGAAAAATCATGTTCTTATATGGCCTTAGGGAATAAGAGAACATTATCTTTGTCATTGGATGAGTTCTTGAACAAGTTTGGGGGTGTGTGTGCAGAATGGTTGGTGAAAAAAAAATGTTTAATTTAAAAAATCTATATGCTATATTCTTCTTCTTCAAAAAAAATGTGTAAAGAATGGCCAACAAGGTAATAGAGGAAAGGAAAAGAATATGTAAAGGGAATTTGCATTAGGTGAGGTTGGGATGAACTTTCATGCTTGTTAATTGAACTCAGCTCTTGCGCTCTTTTGTTCTCTTGGGTATTTAACTTATCATATCCATATTACCCCTTCCTTTACCTTGACCCTATTACAACCTTGAATAAAGTCCTCATGATTTGTGTGTGCATGTGTTCTGAGTAGTGGAGAAGTAAAAGATAAGCAAGCTTATGGTAGTGAAATTTTCATGGGTTGAATTGAGTGAAACGCCTACATTTTAAACACTTGAGGGATTGAGAGTGACTCCTGTAAGGATCTATCATTTTTGATTCATTCTTTTCAATTGAAGTTTCCTTGCTTGTTGGTTTGAGATGTAAAGAAATGTTACCTCATTAATGCTTTGATCCCATGAATATTTGGTTGCTTGTATTGAAACATTGAGTCTTTTAGAGTTTTTAACTTTTGAGTCTGTGTCGTTTTTCTTTGTTCTCTAGTCTTGGTCATATGTGTTTTGCCCGGGAGTGCAAAAGTCAAGTGTAGGAGAATTTGATAGAAATATATTTTATATATTTTATAATCCTCTCACTTAGGTTCTTAAGGTTCAATTAAGCTTAATTAAGTTAGTTTTGTCATATTTTATGAAATTGAGCTTAATTGGATTATTGAAGAAATTATTGCTTAAATTGTCATTAATTTTGGTGATTGCATTCTTAAGTAAACTGGCTATGATTTGAGTTGCAATTATCTTATTGATGTTATTCTGGTCTTATTAGAAAGCTAAGATAATTCTCTAACAACTATTCACTTCATAGCAAGAGCCACATTAATAGCAATATATTTTATTCATTGTATAATCTTCTTACTTGACTTTTTCAGTAAATTGACTACAATTTGAGTTTCAAATATCTGATTGATGTGATTCTGGTCTTGTTCGAAAGCTAAGACAATTCTCTACAACTTTCATGAAGGGTTAGCTTAGAGATCAATATCATGCTTGTGTATTAATTGTTTCCTTTGTGGTAGTTTTCATTTGTTCTAAATTAAAGTTATGTTCATCTTCTTCTTCTTCTCTCTTTCTTTTCTCTTGTCTATGAGTAACTAATTTTCATTTTACTTGGGTGAAAGGGTGAAGCTCTTGGTAATGAAATAAGGTTCGATTAATCTCTTTCTTGTGTTTAAATGATATATTATCAAGCGGTCATTATATGTATTGTATTTTGTTTCCAATCAATTTAGAAACTCTCCTTATAAAGTGGAGATCTTGATTTGTTGTAGACAAGATATTGGCACAATGAATGCTTGAGCCCATTTATAAGTGGTAGTGATAACAGATAATTAAAGGAATCATAATATAATTACATATATAATCTTAAATGAACTTTGAAAGTTATATTTTCTGATTAGAACCTCCATTATGTGTGGATTCTAATTGAGTTATAAAAAGAATTAATCTTGTCCTTAATTTATTTACTAAGAGTGGATCTCCTAACCCAAGTAAATCATTTTTACTTATGACCAAGTTTAATTACCTTTATTGTTGTGACAAAATCTTTTGCTTACCTCAAAGAATTTTTCTTCATCAATTCCTTGTGGATCGATCTAAGACTCCGTAGAATTTATTACTTGAAACAACTTGCACTTGGATTTGCAACTTATAATCCTCATCAGTGTGATTCTCACCCCTTATGTGTGTTTCCATGATGATTCTAGGGAAGAAGTCTTATGGGAAGTGAAGACAAGCAGGAGCTTGGAGTGCTTAGCTTAGTGTAGTTGAGTAGTTTCTTTTGAAATGATGGACGTTTTTTTATTTATAAGAAATATTGTTGTTGTGTAATAGATGTATATTCATTCGTGACTCATATTTTCTATATATATACATGGTTTTGTTATATTTGAAAATGTTTAGTAGTAAGTAGCAGTTTTAAATCTAATCACTATAGTATACGTTGGCTATATTATGGTTATAAAATTCTGGATGTTACATTTTGTATCAGAGTAGTTCATCCTGTTGAGCCGCGGTATGGACTGACTATGCTTAAGCATGTAGAAGTTTCTTTGTGTGTTGTGCATTTCTTTGTCTGTTATTTGAGATGTTGGAAAAAGGATTGCATGACTTGCTTTAGGTTAGATGTTGGTAACTACTGTTACACAGTTACCTGATATTGAGGATTGGCCTACTCAATATGTAATGTTTTGTGTGGACAGAAAACTATGACTTTACCTAGGCGAACTAGGGGGACAGGAGTTCTTGTAGTGAGGGTCCAGTTAGTATGACTGAACTCATGTAGGATTTGTTTGCATCTACACCCTTTGTTGTGGTACCTCTAGTGTAAGTAGAGCCCATGTGTTAGATAAAGGGTTAATAGATAAGTTTTGCAAGGATTATGGATTGAGGAATCCAAGAGTTTTGTGGAAAACATATTTCTTAGGTGTAGAATGTCTGCCATAGGTTTGGCTTAGGAGCTGTAGACCTGCATGAGACTAGATTGTCTTGGGTTGATGATGATGAGTTGGATATCGCTATGGAAGGTGAGATTCCTTCGAGTGTGATGTCTGTTGGAGATCTTGGAACCTTAGTTATGAAAGACTAAGTGTTAATGGCGAGTGAATTTTGGGGGCAAAATTCTAAAAAGGAGGGAAGAAATGTAACACCCTGGAAAACATGCTAGACTTGTATATGGTTACAAAGGTAGCTTAATACTTACTTAACATGTTTGTGCAGTTTTGTGTCTTTTTGAGCATGTTTAGTCACATTACTGTAACATTATGTATGAAATATAACTGTTATTTGCTCCGAAAGTGGCTTGAATTGCTTAGTTAGTGGAAATAAATGTGGAAAATTTGTTTCATGGTCACAAAAGTGGAAACTATGTTACAGTTAAAGTTTGAGGTTAATTGGAGTTAGTTTGGCATTTTTAAGCATACTGGTTGTGTGTTTTAGAGCCGGATTGACCCCTAGTTGATATGAAAAAATAGAGAAATGGTGAAACAGGATTTTTAATGAATCTTAGGATTTATTTTGAATATGGTGGAAGCTAGGAAACAGGATTTGGTGAAATCTGTGTGTTCTTAGCAGATCGGGGTTTTAGTGCCTATCTGTGAGAAACCAAAATTGGCTCCTCTTTATAAGTGACTTACAGTTGGGAAATGAAGAAAAACATAAACAGACAAGAGAAAAGAGGAAATGAGAAGAAAGGAGAAAAAAGAAGAAGAAAGAGGAGAAATCAAGAGGCAAGCAAGGATTGGAGAGCTTGGATCCATCCTTGGCCATCATCAAGACCTTGAAGTAGGGGAAAAACCTTGTTTTTGACTCATCTTGCTATTTTCTTTATCTTGTTCATAAGTGTTGGCATGATAGGAAAGTTAGGTTTTGAGTTATTTTTGGTGTTTTTAGCTTGAATCTTGTTGTAGAACTTGAGGATGGCTTGTGTATGAGTTGTTGGGTGTATGAAAATGGATTTCCAGCCCTTGTATACCTTTGGCCCTTTTTGTGTTAAGATTTGGGGTTTTAGGCTTTTAATTGGATGATTATCCATGATTAATGGTTTTGAGTAAAATCAAAGTAGAATTGAGAGTTGCTATGTGTAGATGAACCTTATGGAAGTTTAGAAATCACTTAGATGTGAAGTTCAAGTGATTGGAGGAGGAGGAAGTTCTAATAGAACAGTGCTCGGACCTGCAATTTTTATTGCAGAGTGTTTCTGGTTGAGAAACATGGCCCGTGTCCGAGGACACGGGGGGGTGTCTCTCTCTACTAGAGAATTTTTCGTGAACAGTGTTCACAGAGTAGGACATAGGGTAGGCCGTGTAGTAAGACACAGCCCGTGTCTGAAGACACAAGGAAGGCCGTGTAATGTGACATGGCCCGTGTCGGAGGCTAGAATCTTGAAAAATATCATTTTTAATGTTTTCCAAGTTCTTGGCTAGATGGTATCATTGGTATATGTTTCCTAAAGTGTGTTGAGACTCTAATAGGAGTATCTAATGAAATGAATATATGGTGAATGTAAATCAATTGGTATGTTAATTATTGTGATATTTAACATCATTGTATTTCATATTGGTAGTTAGGAATGTAAATCAATTGACATACTAGTTATTGTAGTAATTGCCATTATTGTTGTTCCATAGCTATGTTGATGAGGTTGAGCCCTCATTGTTGATGATCATAATGTGATTTTGAATGAGAAGGTAATCAATCCTTCCTATCACAGTGATTGTTGTGGATGATCTAATATGATTTTGAATGAGAAGGTAATTAATCCTTCCTATCACAGAGGTCATTGTTGAATGAGTAGGTAATCAATCCTTCCTATCATAATGATCATTGTTGAAGACCGTGTAGTTGATGAGACTTCACTACCAGAGAGGGTGATCATACATGATTGTAAGTGAAGAGGTAACACGCCTTCCCGATCATAGCTGGAACTAGGTTTCCAGTTCTTATTCAAAGCTTATGGAATTGGGTTCCTATGTTTTGTTCAAGGTTCATGCATCTCATGACATTACCATGGAACTGGGTTCTTGTAATGGTATCATACAATATACATTTCATATTTAAGTTATTGCATAGGCATGAACACTAGACATAAATTGGCATAGCATGGCGATTGTATGAGCGGTTGCTATCATAACATTATTCATGCATTGAAATTGTATGGGCAATTACGTATCTCTAAGATGGAGATGTTGTGTTTGTGTCTCTGAAATGGAGATGTTGTGTTTGATTCTCTGAGATGGAGATGTTGTGTTAGTATATCTGAGATGGAGATGTTAGGTTTATATCTCTGAGATGGAGATAATGTTGTTGGGTCTTTGCGATGGAGACGATGCTTTGGTGTCTCTGAGATAGAGATGGTGTATTTGTGAGTGTTAGTCATGGCAACCATTACCCAAGAGGGGGGTGAATTGGGTATTAAAAACTTTTCACAATGCTCTTAAAATAAACACAAATATTTAAGCTATTAAATAAAAGAAAAGGAATTGCGAGATGAAGAGTAAAAGCTTTAAGAATAGTAAATAAATAAATGTGCAATAATATAAAATTGCGTAAAAATAAAGAGATTGAGAAGAGAAAAGCAGGCACGATATTTATCCTGGTTCGACCACTAACCCACTTGTAGTCTACATCCAGTCCTCGAAAATAATCCGAGATTTTTCACTATGTATACAAGCTTCAATAGATGCTTGCAACCGAGTACTTTTCACACACAGGGAAACTCTACCTTTGTGCTAAAGTCTTAGCCTGCAGGGATACCTCACCCTTATACAAACCTTGAAGGGATACCTCACCCTTATACAAATCTTGAAGGATACCTCACCCTCAATATAGCATAACAAAAGTATAGATGAAGAGAAACTCTCACTCAGAGCAAATAATACAAATTGAAGTGCTAAGAGGCTCTCAAAGAATATCTTAAAGTTTCAGCAAAAAGAGCACAGAAAATAGGCGTAAATTATAAATCACATTTTTCAAAGCAAGCGTAAATTAAACAGATAGCTGGGCTCTATACAGATGAGACCCACGGTCTCTATTTATAGAGTCAGATAGAAAATTAGTCGTTGTAGCAATTAATTCCGTAATTATTATGAAAAAAGTGTCTGTTACATACTGTATCCGAATCTGTGTTTACCGTGTTTATTCGAATAAGCCTTCAGCTATTCAAATAACACGTTCTTTTAAAAACGTTTCTGAAACTGGTTATTCGAATAACCTTCATGTTATTCGAATAACGTTGCCACAAAGAATTTCATTTAAACAACTTTAAACTCTGGTTATTCGAATAACAAAGGATCTATTAGAATAATACTATCAAAAACACATTTCTGGGAAACAACTCTATTTGAATAACTTGATGAGTTATTCGGATAGCTAATATGAAATAAGCCATTCAGAAAACTCTTATTCGAATAACAGGAGTGTTTTTTGATTAACACTTTAAAAAACAAAGGCACGCAGCAACCAATTTTAAAACTTTATTCAAATAACCAATGAGTTATTCAAATAACTCAATTTATAAAATAGTTATAAAAGCCTGAAAACCATCCCAGAAAGTTTATCAAAAACACTAAAACATTTTAAAGTTATTTTCAAGATCAAAACAGTTTTGGTATAAGTTTAAGAAAGCATTTTTGTTTTATCTTAATGCACTAAGAGATATCCAAAGAGATCCTCGAACAAAGAGACTCAAAGTCCTAAAGCTATTCGTATAAGATCTTAGACTTGGTCTTCCCATCATGTGTGTTATCATCAAGACAAATCTTCAAAGACATATCTTTAATCACATTCTCCTTGTGTTGAGCTTAATAGATATCTCTTGCTTTCTTGTGGCAATGCTTATTATTGGTTCTTGGACTATCCTACAAAATATTGCTCACTTAAACAAGCATAGTTAGTCCAAATTCATAATTTAATATCTTCATATGCATGATTCATAAATGTATAACTTTAGTTAGTTTAACATGCATATAAGACATTTATGGACACATCCAAATAAGATATTTATTAATTATTAATGGATATGCTCTATATAGAATGCAACAAAGAACATATGCAAAGAGTTCTTTTTGTCTTATATTTGTTATCATCAAAACTTAACATATTAAATCATTTGGGGCAAACTTATTTCCACAATCTCCCCCTTTTTGATGATGACAAATCACCAAAGAAAAATATATTGAGCAATATACAAGAATGGATATTTATGTAAGCATATCAAACAATAAGTACAAGAACATATTTTTATTTCTAATTTTCACTCCCCTTATTTGACATCAATAAAAAGGCTTAGAAAGAAAAAAATAATAATATTTTCTCTCCCTTATAGATTCTACATATGATTCAAGAATGGAGAGATGAAATAAGCATGCTTTTCAAGATATAGAAGATTATTCATGCAATGCTTGTCATATTTTTGTATGTCAACATTTCGCATATGATAGTAATAAAACACTTTATGTAATCAAACAAAGATGTAAAGTAAGAGATATAAACAACTTGAGAGCTAGGCTCCCCCTCAAAATATACATATTATCAAAATAATAGATAAAGGAAATATGTATGCGAAGACCATGTAAGCACATTACCTTAAAGAAAAGTAAGGTAAATATACATCTTCTTAATCCTTCAAATAAAAACCATTTTAAAACTTCTCCCCCTTTCAAAAAGAATTTTATAAGAGCACATTATATTTTCAAAAGCATTTTAGAAGTTTAGAAATATTTTATATTAAAAAAAAACATATTCATTAAGACAGATCAATCCAAGTTAAAAGAATATAAGTACATCTCCTTGATGAAATATGCTATAGGGATCAAAGCACATATAGAACTAATATCATTCACCTTAAATGCAATGACAAAATAGCAAGTTAATATCCAATTAGGCACTTTGTCAATGCTAAGTATACTTCTCATGTAAAGAAAGCATATAATCATTTAAGATCAATTTTTTAACAAGTATCATATGATCCATACCATATAGAATACCACAAAAGCTAAGGGATAGAGGTACTTATTAAGTTAGATAAAGAGTGATGCTTCTTTAAAATGTTCTTTGTTTATTTGTCCTTTGAGTTTGAGCTTTCATCCATTGAGTATTCCATTCTATTGCACTTAAAGAAAGTCTTCTTTATCTTCCTATTCATTTGAATTCCATTCAACTTTTCTCGTTTATCCACATATGCTTGTATGTAAAAATTTGATGGCTATATTTGAAACACATAGAGAGACTTGCAAAGCTAACTTTAAAAGTTCTCTAAAACATAGGTTAGCATCAAATATCATGTAAGCCCATTTATAAGCATAATTTTGATTGATATATAATTTAAAGCATGTATCACATTATCAACCATGCAATGTTAGCTATAACAAGAATGTATGAAGCACATATGCATTTGAATCCAAAATAGTTTAAGCATTTTAAGGTATGATTCAAGTTTATCAAGAAACATATGATCATCATCAAAACTTATTTAGGCATTTTTTTTAGGAAGAAAAAAATAATTATTATGTAAGGTATGTAAAGGTATAACACAATTCTCTATTTCTCCAAATATCACATAATATCAAATTTAAAGCATAGATAAGGATAATAGATTGATATCACCAAAAGTGTACTCTTTGAATTTTTGTATATGACTCTCACTTCCACCAACTTCTAAGTTTCAAGCTTTCATGAGGGAATAGAAATTCTTTGCACCTCTTTTAAAAGGTTGAATCCTTTTAAACTTTACTATCCTCAAGTTGAACTTATTCCATTTAAATGCTTGCTTGAGGTAGTTATCACCCTACAATACAATTCAAAGTACTTTCATTGGTATCTATCAATTTTGGATCCATAGAGGTTAGTCATTATGCCAAACTCATAAGCAAATAAGCGTTCAAAATAATAAAACAACAAATGAGTTCACAAGGGCAAAAGATATTTCATTTCATTGATCAATTTAGCTAAGTACATATAAACATCAAAAGAATAGGCAATTACATTTGGTTAAGCATTTGCATTTTACCTATATATCATTAAGTGCATATTTTCACTCAAAACAAATAAAGAATTTAGCATATATTGATTATTAATGCTATGCAACATATACAGCAACAAATGCAGTAAAACCTTTCAAATAATTTGGTTTTATTTGAATAAAATGGGTTTTATTCGAATAGAAGAAGATCCTATTCGAATAGAGGATCTGGGAAGGCCAAGCGTTGTGGCCATTAAACATATTTTATTCGAATAACCTATGGGTTATTCGAAAAGACAGAGAGTAAACATAAGAGACTGATAAAACAAATCTCAGGTTATTCGAATAGAATGAATTTTATTCAAATAGACAGAGACCACAGCAAAAGTAGAACTGATATGGAAGTCAGTTTATTCAAATAAACTTGTCTTTCTTCGAATAAGTAGAGAAAGTGTGGTTGCTTAAGGATCAGTTTATTTGAATAAATGGAATGTTATTCGAATAACGCTAATGTGCAACACAATTTTTGATCACTTGATTTGATCTTTATTCGAATAAACCAAGATTTATTCGAATAAAACTATCAGAAACACAATGAAGCATAAGTTTAGAACTAGTAGCCAACCAAAAAGACTTATTTGAATAAGACTTGCTCTTATTAAAAAGGCATTCGAAAACATATTTTACTGGCTACAGAAAGGGTTTATCCAAAAAAAAAACTTTTCTATTCAAATAAATATATCAAAATAGCATCAGCGTATTAAAACCAATAAATGCAAAGATTAAAAACAACCAAGCAATTTAGCACTCATTTTAACATGCATTCATGACAATCAACCCAAATTCTTGATTCTTACAAAAGCATTTTGAAACAACCAAGGATTATGTTGGAAATGGATAAATAAAAACCATCTAACACAAATACTCATTTTAAGTCATGATTAAACAAAAACTCATGCTTAAGGACATTATCATCAATCATGTCATTTCAAACAATGAACATACTTTTATCTAGCATATTAACGTGTAGAAACATTATCAAGACATAAAGCTAGAAAAGTATAACACAAGTTTCACTTATCCAAGGATTGCAAGTCTATGCTTCATGGAGACAAGGAAGAGAGCTTTGAAGTTATTTATGATATTTGTATTTGGAGCAGCCATTTTCAAGATGCTAAAGTCATTTCTTGGCCTTCAAGCACACCTACAACACACTTCAATTTTTGACTTTTGGTACCCAAATTTTATTGGGTCCTTGTGTGTTAGTTTTTAAAAATTAATCTATTATATTCTCATAAAGATTAATTTTTCATAGTATGTAAATTCAGCATAATAAATTAAATAATTAAATACCATTAAGCATATAGTTGATAGCATACTTACTTACATGATATATAGACAATTTTAAAGCATACATAGGCATTATAGACCCTTATGTACTAAGATATATAACAAATTAATGAATTATGATATAATAAGAATGAACATAATCATGTGTTAAACATAATATTCAAATTTTATCAAGTACACATGATTCTATCCTCTACCGAAGGCCTACAAGGAATATACCTCATATTTATTATTATCATTTTTAAGTGAATGTGCATAAGAGGTAAAAACTTTTGATACCTCGGCCTTGGCAATCAAGGAAATGCTTTTTCTTACCCATTGCTTCACTTTTGAAGTCTTGAACTTTGCAAGCTCTACATTTTGTACTTGAGAAGCTTGTTACCAAGTGGCTTCCAGTACTCAAGAGGGGGGTGAATTGAGTATAAAACTTTTTCGAAAAACCTCTTTTTATCAAAAACTAATATTAAAAACTTAATAAATAAATGCACAGAAGGAACGAGAAGAAGAAAAGAAACAATAAAGAGCAGCGAAAAATAAATATGCAGTAAATTAAAATTGCTTAAAATAAAGAGATTAAGAAGAGAGAAGCAGGCACAGTATTTATCCTGGTTCGACCATGTAACACCCTAAAAATTCTGACTTTAGGGTAAATGACAATTATGTCCCCAATGTACTGTTTTATGCTTGTCTGTATAAAATGTTATTTTTTGTTTTGTTTTTTTTAGAGCAGAAGGAGTTTAGTAAACTCAATTCTAAAAGACACTGTTTTGAATGTTTTAATTTTTAGAATTTAAGCGTGCGATAAAATAATTTTTAAGTATTATTTTATTACTCAAGTATAAAACTTGACAAAGTGGACCGATACTATATGTGTGGGACCCACGTATGAATAAAGTAAACAATAAGGAAATTAGGAATTTTGGACCAATAGGAACAAGACACCTAGAAGTCAAATTAATAAAGTTAAGTCAACAAAAATGGCTAAGCTAGTTAGATTAGAACTAGAATATTTAATTTAGTTAGTATAGTTACCTTAGAATCTAACTAAATTAATTACTACAACCTTAGTGTAACTAAATAGTGATAACTAGATAGTAATCTAGTTAGGCCTAACTAACTAGAATCCTAAACTAATTAAGTTAACCTAATGTAACTTGAAGTAACTAATTAATTTAATATGTAACTAAACCTACATTTAAATATATAACTAATTAATTGGAAGAAACAAATTTAGATGGCTTTTTAAGTGGAGAATTCGGCCAAGTGAGGAGAGCAACCGAGAAGGCTCTAGATAAATGCTTATTCATGCCATGATTCATCACCCATCAACCAATAAGAAACAAGCTTATCTTGTAAGACCTAATCCTAGCCATTGAACCATTGGATGGCCTAGATTCATTCTTGAATTTTAACACATGCATTAAGTCATTTTCCTACTCACTTCTACGGCTAACACTCCAACATTTAATCAAATAATTCCCTTCCTTCTCTCTTTGTTTCACCGTCCACCATTAGAGCTCCAAAAACCCATTCGGTCAAGCTCCAAAGTATATCATCCTTTCACCCAAAATTTTCTTTTTCTTACTTTTCTACTTCAAAACCTTACTACAAGACCATCTCTAGTTGGAAGTTTCTTCCATTTCTTCCATTTTCAAGCTTGAAGACCACCTTTGAGAATCCTTCTTCAAAGGTAAAACCCTTTGTTTTTCAATTTTATTTTTATTTCTAAGCTTCTAAGCCATGATTGAACCATGGTATTGTTCCTTTTTCTAGTAATAACCTTTATAAAATTTTATTTATTTTCCTAGGACTCTAAGGAGGCAAAACCGAAATCACAAGGGAGAGGAAAAGAAGAAATTTTCATCATTTTAGGTAAGAGGAAGACCAAAATTTAATTAAATTAAAGTGTTATTAAGAAATTAAGGTTTGATTGAATTTGTAAAATCCATAAGGATTCCTTTATGTGTTGATTTTTATAGCTTTTATTAATTGTTTAAGCCTTGATGTATTGTATGTGTTATACATTGTATATGTTTTACATTGTATGTGTTAGATTAGTGTTAGAAATGCATGAGCATTCCAAAGAGTGCAAACCCTAGGTTCGATCACATTACTGAATGGGAAGAATCAAAGTATTTTACAATGTTGTTAATGAATACTAAATATATTTAGAAACTAATTTGAGTATTGTTAGTATTTATAAAGAATACATAATAATATAAAATATTTTACCGTAATTAGGAAAAATATTTTAAATGGTCTCAGATGATTTAACAATTATTTTTATAGTTTAGAAGTATTTATGTGAGTAAATCTGACGAGAACATGATTTAAAAATTTATGCGATTGAGAAAACGACAAAATGTATTTATGCGATTTGGAAATGTGATGTATATTGTGAAAACGGCAAGATTTTGAAAACGAAATAAAATTTCTACGCGATTGATGAAAACAGCGAGTTTCTGTCGGGCCAAAGTGGTGGACCGGATGTGTGGACTATACAAGTGCGCCAAGTGGGAGCGCATCTTGTATTTGAAGATTTTGCCATTGAGGGTATTTTTGTAAATAAATTAAGTTTGAGGGTATTCTCGTAAATAATTAAAGTTTGAAGTGTATTTTTGAAATTATTCAAAGTTTGATGGCATTTTTGTAAATAATAGAAGTTAAGGGCATTTTTGTAAATAATGAAGATTTAATGGTATTTCTGTAAATAATTTGGAAATTTATGGCACTTATATAAATAATTGAAACCTGAGGATATTTTAGTAATTACGCATCTGTTCATGCATTGAGTCATGCCAAATTCGAAATTTGGTGATTTGATTGACGAGATGAATAACATCGTGTTGTCGATGTGATAGGCATAGTATGTTCATTTTCTGATATGAACTTGGAGTTCATAGTGTGCACTTATTCCATATGTTGACAGGAGGTAGCTCATACGGGCCGTGGTGCGTGATGACACACTTATGTTCTCGACGAGCACTAACCTTAATCAAGTTTTGAGAGGACTATCGATCGCTGTAGTACACAATTGATTGATTGTGTGTCGGGTTGTGTGCTATGCCACTATTGTTATATTTATTTTCGTGGGCTATAGACACAAAGTATTGTGATGCAATAGCAATCACAACGATCGCCTATAGACACAAAGTTTTGACAAGTGCAATAGTGGTCTGGGGGTAGCCAAAGCTATAGACACAAAGGGTGAACAAGTGTAATATTTGGATTGGTCAAGCAAGATACTAATAGAAGTCTCATCTCATTCTCTCGATATCCGAGTATGCGTTGTAGCTCCATGGAGTAGGAATGAGTCATTTTATATTTTGTCATATTCATTTTAAATTCATTATATTGTGTGGTGAGTATTTTGGTTGTTATGAGATTTATGTACATTATGGATTTTATTTATGTTAATGTTGTATTATTATTTCATATGTGATATTTATTGGTTACTTTAAGTTGTCTTACCTCTCTATTTGTTGTATATATTGTTTGTTTGTTTGTTGTATGTATATATATATATATATTTAGACTATGAAGAAGGGGTTGAAGAACCGAGTTGGGCAGTGAGTACATAGCAGAGGAAGAACTACGATCCTGATTTTCGGTCCAAGACCGAAGCCTTAGATCATCTCTAGTGTTAGTACCGATAGGGTGAGATGTCGATACCCGGATTTTTGGGTTTTATCGGTTTGGAATTCCACGGAGGAGTTGACGGTTGGCGCATCTATGGAGAACGTAATGTTGTTGCTTATACAGGGATTATTACTATGTCTTTGCGACCCAGTCAGTATCGTCCCAGTTTTTGTATCGATTTCTATGTTCGATTAGAACTACCGTTAGGAGTTCGCCGTCACTGGAACGGTCTATTTCGAACTCCTATGAGTTTAGTGTTGTGTCTTCGCTAGAACACCCTGGCCGTTCGGACCCCTAACTATATTCCGGTCCATGCAGCACCCGAGTTCCTGCTCACGGGTCTTCGGGAGGCGTCATGTATTCTGTCTTTGGAGGAATCATCTAGGAATGTTTCTCCAAGTGACTAAAAATGTATGACGTGCACTTGGGTTTGTTATCCTTTTTGATCTTTGGGTTGTAAATATAAACCTTTTATGCTTTCTTTTTCTTTTGGTATGTATTTTTATTTGGGTTTGTAAATTATGTGTAAATTATTTGTACGACTTATGAAAACAAAACTTATGTAAATTTTTGTATATTAGTATCGATGGATATGTTTATGGATATAATGTATATTGTACAGGGGTGTGCCGATATTATCTATGTATGTGTGTATATATTTTTTTTTTAGGGTGAAATATCTTGAGGATACAACTTTTATGTTTTCGAAACAAAGTAAGTGTACAGGTTTTATTATTTATTTATATCAAAACCTTATAATTTAATTATTCTCGTTAATCGTTATTTTATTTTAATAACAAATGTGACACCCCCACAAGGGTGTTACAGACCACTAACCCACTTGTGGTCTACGTCCAGTCCTCGAAAGCCGAGATTTTTCACTAAGTATACAAGCTTCAATAGATGCTTACTACCGTTACACAAAAGAGCATTTTTCACACACAGGGAAACTCTACCCTTGTGCTAAAGCCTCAGCCTGCAGGGATACCTCACCCTTTATACAAACCTTGAGGGATGTCTCACCCTCGATACAGAATATCAGAAAATAGATGAAGAGAAACTCTCACTTAGAGTAAGTAATACAAATTGAAGTGCTAATGGAGCTCTCACAGAAATATCTCAAAGTTTTTAATTAAAAAGAGCGTAGAAAATAATTTTTACATATTAGAGCAACCAAAAAATAGTTCAGAGTTATGGGCAAAGAAATTCGTGACCCAAGGTTGCTATTTATAGGGAAAAACACTGAGATAGCCGTTTAGGTATAATTAAGAGCATTTAAAAAACAATTTAACCGAATTAAAAAATGTTTGAAAGTTTCCATATCAAACTTCGTGTTCAAACGTGTTTATTCGAATAACTTAATAGGTTATTCGAATAATACTGTTCCTGAAACCAACTTAAAAGGCCATCTGATATGGGTTATTTGAATAACCAATGTGTTATTCGAATAACTCTGTTAAAACCAGAGTTTTAAAACTGAAGAGGTTATTCGAATAGCAACTGAACTATTCGACTAATGTTGTTAACAGAAGTTCAGGCACAAAAGGTTTATTCGAATAACGTTTGAGTTATTCGAATAACTCACTTAAGAATGTGGTTCTGAAAAACTCATTTATTCGAATAACAAAATAGTTATTCAAAAAGTAACCTTATGAAACAAACCAACCGTGAAGGTGTTTATTCGAATAGACTAAGCTCTATTCGAATAACTCAATTCAAAACCGTTTTGAACAAGATGTTTTCAAAGACATTGAGTTTGTTTCAAAACAGTTTTTATCTTTTCTTTCAAAAACAAAGAGATATCAAAGTGAGCTCCGTACAATAGATCCTAAGTCCTAATGCGAATCAAATATAAACTTGGACTTGGTCTATGTATCATCTTATTTTATTCTTCACGTTTGTTATCATCAAAACAAGTCTTCAAAGGTATGCATCCAAACACATTCTCCCCCTTTTTGATGATAACAAACTATCAATGAGAAAAGCATTAGTGCATATAATTGGAATTCACAAAGAGGTATAAAAGCTTACTCCCCCTCTTTAATTATAAGAGGTAATGTATATCAGATATGTGCGCAGCTCCCCCTTTCAATTTGAATCCAATCTCATTTTAAGTTACCTGTCTTTTCTCAATTGAAATCCAAATGATCAAAATTTTCTCCCCCTTTTGTCATGAGCAAAAAGGAGGGGTAAGTCCCATAAACATATAGCAAAGTAAGAGTGCATAAAGAGAAACGTAATCATCAAGAAACTGTATTTATGCATTAATAAAAAAAGGTTCAATTACAAAAGCTAGAAATAAATAACATGAAGCCAAAAACAGATAGCCTAAGAACTAAAGTTCCTAGAAGTAAGTATCCGGAGGTGGTGGTGAAGAAGCTGGTGCAGGAGCAGGTGAAGCAGATCGAAGGGCAGCAACCTCACATTCAACGCCTTCTATTCTATAAAACAGAATAGAGAAGGTATGTTCCATGTAAGCTCGGTTATCCTGCAAGGTGGCCATGATCTGTTCTAAAGTGACAGGAGTAGGAACAGCAGCAGGTACATCAGCGGGGGCGGCAGGGGCGTCAGCAGGATCAAGCTCATCCTCAGCAACCTCATCTGGGTACACCCAGCCTTCATTGGTTTGGATCATCTTCATTTTGCGTAAAGTGTGGGCACCAAAGACGTTATGGTGAGTCAGGGCAATGGCTCGCTCAGTCTCCAGGACCTGAGGATACTTGCTCAGCAAGGTAGTGACGAGAATGCCATAAGGTAATTCTAATTTTTCCTTGCCCTTGGCCCTCATCATGAGTCTCATGATAAACACAGGCCAGTTGATCTGATAGCCATTCTTCAGAAACCAAAGCATGAAGATGTCTTCCTTGCTGAGGTAAACGTAGTTGCCACCGTGGGGAGCCAAGATATGAGCGAAGGCGTAATGTAAAAGCCTATCTTGGCTCTTCAGCATACCCCCCTTGAGACCCTTGTCAGGCAGGGCTAGGCCAGGCTTCAGCAGGTCCTCAATCACCTGAAACTTGTTGAACTCATCAAGAAAAGGGGTGTCACCATCTTCAACAAGGGCGCCAGTGAACTATAGCCCAACAAAGTCATCCAGTCCTGCGGTGTGATCACAATGTTCTGATCATAGACCTCAGAGAGAAGGTTCTGGCCATCAAAAGCCAGATTACAGAAGAACATCTTCACCAGAGCCAGATAAATGGTGGCCCGGTGAGAGTAGAGCTGAAGAACTCCCTGGTTTTGCAGCAAGGTCAGAAAGTCGAAGCCTCGGTGTTGCTGGAAGAAAGAGAGGTCAAGGTATTTAGGTTGGACTAAGTTACACTCCTAGAAGTGCATAATAAAGCGTGCACTATGCTCTTCGTTGGAGGAGAGCCTTCTCAAATCAAGAGGGTTGTTGCATGGAGCATTCTTTATCCATGGGCACTTGCTGGAGGAGGAGGCCATAGTGGAATAAGGTGAGAGAGAGTGAAAATACAGGGGTAAACAAGTTTGAGATGGCAGGAGCTATGGAGACGTGAAGAGCAGAGAAGAAAACAGAAAGTGGAAATGTTTGGGCGCGCAGGGGTTATTTAAAGAAAGCCCCGTGTTTATTCGAATAAACAAAGGTTTATTCGAATAAACCTTGCTGGGAAACTGAAAGGACAGGCGCGCAGGAAACTGAAAAGGTGTTTCTGCTAGGGTTTATTCGAATAGGAAGGGATTCTATTCGAATAGAATGTCTGGGAAAGCCAAGCGTTTTGGGCTAACTGATAGGGTTTATTCGAATAACTATAGGAGTTATTCGAATAGACTGAGAGCTATCAGTCAAGACTGATAAAATGAGGTTCTGGTTATTCGAATAACCTGAGGTTTTATTTGAATAAGCAGAGGGCAGAAATTAACACTGCTAAATGAAGGCATCTGGTTATTCGAATAAGTATATATTTATTCAAATAAACAGAGAGCAAAGACAAAGATTGATAAAAGAAGGAGTCTGGATATTCGAATAAGGGAGGGTTTTATTCGAATAGATAGAAATAAAAACAAACAGTTTGTAACACAGGAGCCAGTTTATTCGAATAAACTAAGTTTTATTCGAATAAAACTGATATACAACACATTTTTAACAAATAGTAAAGAGGTTTATTCGAATAAAAGTTTGTTTATTCGAATAAATCTAACAAAGAAGCACAGAAAAACATACGTTCATGAAATTTAAAGCATATATTCATGTGATAATATTCAGTAATAAAACATGCAATTAGATATTGAATTGATCAATTATGCCCAATTCTCCTCGAATATAAAAGAATGCTTCTTTTGCTAAGGGTTTAGTGAAGATATGTGCAAGTTGTTTAGTTGTTTCAACAAACTCAAGAATGCAATCCCCTTTTTGTACATGATCTCTAATAAAGTGATGTCTTATCTCTATATGCTTTGTTCTGGAATGCAGTATGAGATTCTTAGAGATATTTATTGCACTAGTGTTATCACATCTTATCAGGATGTGATCAAGCTGAAGACCGTAGTCTAAAAGTTGTTGCTTCATCCATAGGATTTGAGCACAACAACTCCCTGCTGCAACATATTCAGCCTCAGCGGTAGACAAAGCCACACAATTTTGTTTCTTGCTATGCCAAGAAACTAAAGAACTACCAAGCAAGTGGCATGTCTCACGAGTACTTTTTCTGTCCAATTTGCACCCAGCAAAATCAGAGTCAGAATAGCCTATTAGGCTACAAGAGGTACCCTTAGGGTACCACAAGCCCATTTGTGAAGTGCCTACTAGGTATTTCATTATTCGTTTAACAGCACTTAAGTGAGATTCCTTAGGGTTTGCTTGATATCTAGCACACATGCATACACTAAACATAATATCAGGCCTACTAGCAGTAAGATAAAGGAGAGATCCAATCATACCTCTATATTTCGTTATTTCTACTGATTTACCTCTTTCATCTTTTTCCAAGTAGCAAGAAGTGCCCATCGGAGTGGCCATGTGTTTAGCGTTTCCATTTCGAATCTCTTGAGCAATTCCTTGCAGTATTTGGTTTGACTTATGAATGTCCCTTCGTTTGTTTGTTTGATTTGAAGTCCGAGAAAGAAATTCAATTCTCCCATCATTGACATTTCAAATTCATTCTGCATTGTCTTAGCAAATTCTTTGCAAAGGGATTCATTAGTAGTACCAAAGATAATATCATCCACATATACTTGCACAAGAAGAATATCATGCTTTTTATTTTTAATAAAAAGGGTAGTGTCGACTTTTCCTCTTGAAAAATCATTTTCTAACAAGAACTTACTCAACCTTTCATACCAAGCTCTAGGAGCTTGCTTTAAACCATATAAAGCCTTTTTAAGTTTAAAAACATGGTTGGGTAGTTCATGATTTTCAAAACCCGGAGGTTGTTCAACGTATACCTCCTCTTGAATAAAACCATTTAGAAAAGTACTCTTAACATCCATTTGATATCATTTGAAATCCATGATGCAAGCATAAGCAAGTAACATTCTAATAGCTTCTAATCTAGCTACAGGTGCATAGGTTTCTTCATAATCTATTCCTTCTTCTTGATTATACCCTTTAGCAACCAATCTAGCTTTGTTTCTAGTTATTAATCCATTTTCATCAAGTTTGTTTCTAAAAACTCATTTAGTTCCAATTATAGGGTGATTATTAGGTTTAGCAACTAATTCCCAAACTTGATTTCTTTCAAATTGATTTAATTCCTCATGCATAGCTAAGATCCAATGTTCATCATCAAAAGCTTCAATTAAATCCTTAGGTTCAATTTGAGAAACAAACGCTAAGTGATTATAAGCATTTCTAAGAGAGTTACGAGTACTTACACCTTTAGATACATCACTGATAATCTGATCAAGGAAATGATATTTGAAGTTTGCCATTCTTTGGGGAGTTCCAAAGCTTGCGAATCTTCTTGTCTTTGTTTATCCTCTTGCTCCTTGATTTATTTTTCTTTACTATCCAAATGTGTTTCCGCCAAGATCTCTGCAACATTATCAATAACAAGATCCTTTCTCGATCCATTTGGGTCAGTTTCATCAAATGCAACATGTATAGATTCTTCAATAGTCATAGTTCTCTTATTATATATACGAAAAGCTTTACCATGATTTGAATAATCAAGAAATATACCTTCATCAGACTTAGCATCAAACTTGCCTAAGTTATCTTTTCCATTATTTAAAACAAAACATTTGCATCCAAAAACATGAAAATATGAGACATTTGGCTTTCTTTCCTTATACAACTCATATGGGGTTTTCTTTAAAATAGGCCTTATAAGGGCCCTGTTCATTACATAACAAGTTGTACTTACAGCATCCGCCTAAAAGTATTTAGGAAGAGCAGCCTCATTAAGCATAGTTCTCACCATGTCTTCTAAAGAACGATTTTTCCTTTCTATAACTCCATTTTGTTGCGGAGTTCTAGGGGCAGAGAAATTATGATTAATGCCATGTTCATCACAGTAATTTTCAAAAACATTATTTTCAAATTCGCCACCATGATCACTTCTTATAGAAGAGATTTGAAAACCTTTTTCATTTTGAATAACTTTGGCAAGTCTTTTAAAAGCTAGAAATGCATCATATTTATTTGCAAGAAATAAAGTCCATGTAAACCTAGAAAAATCATCCACAATCACTAAAGCATAGTAATTCCCACTAAAGCTCATAGTTCTAGAAGGTCCAAAAAGATCCATGTGCAAAAGTTGTAAAGGTCTAGTAGTTGAAACTATATTTTTTGCTTTAAAAGAGACTTTTATTTGTTTACCCTTTTGACATGCATCACATAATTTATCTTTTACAAAACTAAGCTTGGGTAGACCAATTACTAGCTCTTTAGAGACTAACTTCTTTAAGTGATCCATGTGAATGTGTGCAATTCTCCTATGTCATAACCATGAATCATCATTCTTACTTAAAAGGCATTTCGCATCATTTGAAGATATATCATCAAGACTAATCATATAGATGTTGTTTACTCTATGACCAATGAATTTAACATGCTTGTCATTTTTATCTTCAATTATGCAACAGTTTTAATCAAATATTACCCTATTTCCTTTATCACATAACTGACTAATACTAAGCAAGTTATGTTTCAAACCTTCAACAAGTAGCACATTTTCAATAGAGGAGTTAGGGTTCTTACCGACTTTGCCGATTCTAAGGATTTTTCCTTTGTTGTTATCACCATAAGTGACGTGTCCATGATTCTTGGGAATAAACAATGTGAATTTTGAGTCATCCCCGGTCATGTGCTTGGAGCAGTCGCTGTCGAGATACCAATTTGAACTCCTGGCTTTCAAGCACACCTACAACACATGTTTAGTTTTTAACCTTTGGTACCCAAACTTTCTTGGGTCCTTGTGTGTCAGTTTTGGGTATAGTACCATTGGGAACCCAAACCATTTTTGTTCCAATTTTTGTATTTATGTTTTTCCTTGCATTACATGTTGAAGCACTATGTCCTTTCCTTCCGCAATAAAAACATTTACTAAAAGGACTACTTGAAACACAAGAATGCACAAAGAAATTTTTATAGAGTTTTTGTTGATTTTTCGGGTTATAACCTATCCGACTTTTTGAAAAACCACTCTTTGTCTTCCTAATAAAATATTTAAGTTATCTCTTCCAAAGGTGAATTTAGAAAGAGTGTTTTTTAAATCTTCAATTTCTTTTTCAAGCATATGACATGAAGAACAAGATGAAGAGGTAGAAGCATGTGACGTATGATTCGTGCATGCATCAATGATTCCCAAAGTTTCATTTTCAATTTTCAATTCTTCTATTTCTTTATTTAAAACAAGAATTTGGTTTTCTAAAGAAGAAATTATTTTCTTAGAAGAAGAAATAATTTTTGTGAGTTTTAAAGATTCTTCATGTAGTTCCTCAAAAGCATCTTGTAACTCATCGAAAGAAGGCAATAAAGTAGTATTAGAACTTACCTCATTTTCGCTTTCTTCTTCATCTCCTTTTGCCATGAGACAAAGTTAAGCTTCTTCGCTATCTGAGCTATCAGTTGAATCCATTTCGTTTTCATCCCATGTTATATAGGCTTTTCTTCCTTTTCTTTCCTTGAAGAGCTTCTTTTCAAATTTCTCCTTCTTCTTTTGGTAAACTAGGCACTCTATTTTCATGTGACTAGATTTGCCATATTCATAGCAAGTTGGAGTCGATGAAACTCCTTCGCCTTTGTAATGAGTCTTCTTCGAAAGGAAGGGAGGTCTTCTTTGCGTTCCCTTTTTCCTGAGAAATTTACCAAACTTTTTAACTAACAAACTAAGATTTTCTTCACTTACCTCGATGTTCTCTGAGCTTTCTTCATTTTCTTCATCGTCATTGTCGAATGTTGAGGAAGTGGCTTTGAGCGCTATCCCCTTTTTCTTTTTATCGTTTTCTTTGCTTTGACTTAATCTGCTCAGTTCCAATTCGTGCTCATGAAGTTTTCCAAAGAGGGTAGCTAAAGTCATTGTAGACAAATCCCTTGATTCTGATATG
The DNA here is from genome assembly GCA_029884595.1 of Ormosia semicastrata. Classification (NCBI taxonomy): domain Eukaryota; kingdom Viridiplantae; phylum Streptophyta; class Magnoliopsida; order Fabales; family Fabaceae; genus Ormosia; species Ormosia semicastrata. The sequence goes on from JAQQTO010000061.1 coordinate 40,807,017, forward strand.
GTTGTTACTTTGGGTTGCCAAATCCTGCTAAGACATCTCAAAACCTTGTTAATCAAATCTTTGTTAGAAAAACTTTTGCCTAAAGATGCAAGATGATTAACTATGTGGGTGAACCTCTTTTGCATTTCCTGAATGCTTTCTCCTTGGTTCATTCTGAATAATTCATATTCACGAGTTAGAGAATTGATTCTCGACATCTTAACTTCACTAGTACCCTCATGGGTAACTTGTAAAGTGTCCCACATTTCTTTAGCAGTTTTGTAATTTGAAATTCTGAAAAACTCATCATATCCCAAAGTAGTAGTAATAATATTTTTAGCTTTTAAATTATATTAAACTTTTCTTTTGTCTTCATCAGACCATTTGTTTCGTGGTGTTTTGGTCCTTACGCCATCGACCTCATGTGTGGGTATAAAAGCGCCGTTTTCGACAGCATCCCATACATCTAGATCAATAGTTTCGATGAAGATTTTCATTCTTTCCTTCCAATATGCGTAACCATCCCCATTGAAAAAGGGTGGTCAGTTTATGGAAGATCCTTCTGAAAAACCATTTGAAGAAGCCATATTCTCTTGAAGCTGCTAAGCTCTTTATACAAGAGTCTAGCTCTGATACCACTTGTTACCAAGTGGCTTCCAGTACTCAAGAGGGGGGGTGAATTGAGTATAAAACTTTTTCAAAAAACCTCTTTTTATTAAAAACTAATATTAAAAACTTAATAAATAAATGCACAGAAGGAACGAGAAGAAGAAAAGAAACAATAAAGAGCAGCGAAAAATAAATATGCAGTAAATTAAAATTGCATAAAATAAAGAGATTAAGAAGAGAGAAGCAGGCACAGTATTTATCCTGGTTCGACCACTAACCCACTTGTGGTCTACGTCCAATCCTCGAAAGCTGAGATTTTTCACTAAGTATACAAGCTTCAATAGATGCTTGCTACCGTTACACAAAAGAGCACTTTTCACAGACAAGGAAACTCTACCCTTGTGCTAAAGCCTCAGCCTGCAGGGATACCCCACCCTTTATGCAAACCTTGAGGGATGTCTCACCCTCGATACAGAATATCAGAAAATAGATGAAGAGAAACTCTCACTTAGAGTAAGTAATACAAATTGAAGTGCTAATGGAGCTCTCACAGAAATATCTCAAAGTTTTTAATCAAAAAGAGCGTAGAAAATAATTTTCACAGATTAGAGTAACTAGAAAATAGTTTAGAGTTATGGGCAAAGAAATTCGTGACCCAAGGTTGCTATTTATAGGGAAAAGCACTGAAATAGTCGTTTAGGTATAATTAAGAGCATTTAAAAAACAATTCAACCGAATTTAAAAAATGTTTGAAAGTTTCCATATCAAACTTCGTGTTCAAACGTGTTTATTCAAATAAATTAACAAGTTATTCGAATAATATTGTTCCTGAAACCAACTTAAAAGGCCATCTGATATGGGTTATTCGAATAACCAATGTGTTATTCGAATAACTCTGTTAAAACCAGAGTTTTAAAACTAAAGAGGTTATTCGAATAGCAACTGAACTATTCGAATAATGTTGTTAACAGAAGTTCAGACACAAAAGGTTTATTCGAATAACGTTTGAGTTATTCGAATAACTCACTTAAGAACGTGGTTCTGAAAAACTCATTTATTCGAATAACAGGATAGTTATTCGAATAGCAACTTTATGAAACAGACCAACCGTGAAGGTGTTTATTCGAATAGACTAAGCTCTATTCGAATAACTCAATTCAAAACCATTTTAAACAAGATGTTTTCAAAGACATTGAGTTTGTTTCAAAACAGTTTTTATCTTTTCTTTCAAAAACAAAGAGATATCAAAGTGAGCTCCGTACAATAGATCATAAGTCCTAATGCTAATCAAATATAAACTTGGACTTGGTCTATGTATCATCTTCATTTATTCTTCACGTTTGTTATCATCAAAATAAGTCTTCAAAGGTATGCATCCAAACACAAAGCTTTGGTTGAAGTCATCTTCCTTCTTTGACCAAAGTTTCTATCATTGGGCTTTGGAAGCATTCTTCTTGATGACTCCTCTTTCTTTTGACCAATTTGTCCATTTTTTTGAGAAATATTCTATAAAATTGAAATACTAGGAGGATATTTTGGTACCCACTTCATTTTGGGTCCTTGAATGTTAGTCTTAGGGCTTTTAGGATTTTTAGGAACCCAAACCATACAATTTCTCATATAAGAATTTCTTCTATAATTGCATAAATGAGAAATATGTCCTAGATGAGCACAAAAATTACAAACAATTGAATTTAATGATGGCTTAATCATTTGAATATCATTTTTAAAAAAATTAAGCCTTTTGTTATTTTTATATTCTAAATTATTTTTGCCATAAGTTTTGCTTGAATTTTCACATGGAATAACACTAATTTTATTCTTATTAACAAAAATAGAATTTAAGCAATTACAATCATTAACTTTAGCAAATTCGAAATATAAGTCTTCAACTCGATTTTCTAAATCATTGCACTTTTCACAAGAAGTTGAGATTTTACATTTTAAAGACATTTTCTCATCAAGAAAGGCATACTCATTTTTCAAAGTTTCAATTTCATTTTCAATAAAGGAAATGTTTTCCAAACACGATAAGTTTTTCTTTTGTAAATTCAATAAACCATCATACAATTTATTATATGTACTTTGTAACTCATCATACGAAGGATTATAATATAGTTTAGAATTATTTACCTCAAAGTCCTTTTTAGCCATATAGGAAGTAGTCTCAATTTCTAGCATACTTGGCTCTTTAAGGGAATCACCTTCTTCCTTATCAATTTTATTTTGCTTTGCCTCTTCTTCAGATTAAGCACCATCGTCACCAAGTGGCATTTGGTTCCCTTCAATAGTTTGAGTATCTCTTTGAGGATATTTTTCATGACAAGCTTCCTTCAATGGCATTTGCTCTTTTTGCTTTCTATATACAACTTTATACACAAAATCATTGTTAGCAAGATACATAGCATCAAGAGTGTCCAATATATCTTTAGCACTGGAGCAATTTTTAATTTTAGCATAAGCATCATCATTCAAACTACTTCTCAAAATTTGTATAGTTCTAATGTTTAAAAAAAAAAACATTTTTTTGTCAAAACTATTCCAAGTTTGTTTTGATTTGTAAGTAAATCCATTTAACACAATATCCCACAAATCCAAATCAATAGATTGTATATAAAACTCTACTCTAACTTTCCAATAAACAAAATTTACACCATCAAAGAATGGTGGTTTATCAAATTCAAAACCTTCCATTTTGAAAAACTTTCAAGGTTGCCAACAGACAAGGATGTTTAACTCTAAGCAGTTAAGCTTTCACCAGAGCACAAAACTCTGATACCACTTGTTAGTCATGGCAATCATTACCCAAGAGGGGGGTGAATTGGGTATTAAAAACTTTTCACAAATGCTCTTAAAATAAACACAAATATTTAAGTTATTAAATAAAAGAAAAGGAATTGCGAGATGAAGAATAAAAGCTTTAAGAACAGCAAATAAATAAATGTGCAATAATATAAAATTGTGTAAAAATAAAGAGATTGAGAAGAGAAACGCAGGCACGATATTTATCCTGATTCGACCACTAACTCACTTGTGGTCTACGTCCAGTCCTCAAAAACAATCCTAGATTTTTCACTATGTAAACAAGCTTCAATAGGTGCTTGCAACTGTTACATAAAAGAGCACTTTTCACACACAGAGAAACTCTACCCTTATTCTAAAGTCTCAGCCTACAGGGATACCTCACCCTTATACAAACCTTGAAGGGATACCTCACCCTTATACAAATCTTGAAGGATATCTCACCCTCAATATAGCAGAACAGAAGTATAGATGAAGAGAAACTCTCACTCAGAGCAAATAATACAAATTGAAGTGCTAAGAGGCTCTCAAAGAATATCTCAAAGTTTCATCCAAAAGAGCACAGAAAATAGGCGTAAATTATAAATCACATTTTTCAAAGCAAGCGTAAATTAAACAGATAGTTGGGCTCTATACAGATGAGACCCACGGTCTCTATTTATAGAGTCAGATAGAAAATTAGCCATTGTAGCAATTAATTCTGTAATTATAATGAAAAAAGTATCCGTTACATACTATATCCAGATCTGTGTTTACCGTGTTTATTCGAATAAGCCTTCTGCTATTCGAATAACACATTCTTTTAAAAACGTTTCTGAAACTGGTTATTCGAATAACCTTCGTGTTATTCGAATAAGATGCCACAAAGAATTTTGTTTAAACAGCTTTAAACACTGGTTATTCGAATAACAAAGGATCTATTAGAATAACACTGTCAAAAACACATTTCTAGGAAACAACTCTATTCGAATAACTTGATGAGTTATTCGAATAACTAATATGAAATAAGTCATTCTGAAAACTCTTATTCGAATAACAGGAGTGTTATTCGATTAACACTTTAAAAAATGGAGGCACGCAGCAGCCAATTTTAAAACTTTATTCGAATAACCAATGAGTTATTCAAATAACTCTATTTATAAAATAGTTATAAAAGCTTGAAAACCATCCCAGAAAGTTTATCAAAAACACCAAAACATTTTAAAGTTATTTTCAAGATCAAAACAGTTTTGGTATAAGTTTAAGAAAGCATTTTTGTTTTATCTTAATGCACTAGGAGATATCCAAAGAGATGCTCGAACAAAGAGACTCAAAGTCCTAAAGCTATTCGTATAAGATCTTAGACTTGGTCTTCCCATCATGTGTGTTATCATCAAGACAAATCTTCAAAGACATATCTTTAATCACATTCTCCTTGTGTTGAGCTTAATAGATATCTCTTGCTTTCTTGTTGCAATGCTCATTCTTGATTCTTGGACTATCCTACAAAATATTGCTCACTTAAACAAGCATAGTTAGTCCAAATTCATAATTTAATATCTTCATATGCATGATTCATAAATGTATAACTCTAGTTAGTTTAACATGCATATAAGACATTCATAGACACATCCAAATAAGATATTTATTAATTATTAATGGATATGCTCTATATTGAATGCAACAAAGAACATATGCAAAGAGTTTTTTTTGTCTTATATTTGTCATCATCAAAACTTAACATATTAAATCATTTGGGGCAAACTTATTTCCACAGTGAGCATGGCAATTTCTAGAAGATTGTTTGTAGTAAATGAGTTTTTATACAAACTTATAAAGTGGGAGTCTATTTTGCGAAGAGAAAGGACTTGGTTTTGACTTTTGCCACCTTTCTAGCTTATTATGTATGAGATTTGAGTTTACAAATGTGTTTTTCCCCGAAATGGCTGGAATGATTATGATGACATGGTTTATGATTTTTTATTTATTGAGAATGCATGATTCTCACCCTTTGTGTGTGTTTCCATGATGATTCCAGGGAGGAAGTCTTATGGGAAGTGAAGACAAACAGGAGCTTGGAGTGCTTAGCTTTGTGTAGTTGAGTAGTTTCTTTTGAAATGATGTACATTTTTGTATTTATGAGAAATACTGTTGTTGTGTAATAGATGTATATTCATTCGTGGCTCATATTTTCTATATATATATATGGCTTTGTTATATTTGAAAATGTTTAGTAGTAAGTAGCAGTTCTGAATCTAATCACTATAGTATACGTTGGCTATATTATGGTTATTAAATTCTAGATGTTACATGTTACAGTTAGCATTCTAGTTTCGATTAACAAATCGAAAACTTGCATTTTGACCAAGTTGATTTTCTCTTCGCTGATTATCATCAATTTGGTTATTAGTATTTGATTTATTTAGTAATTGATTATTGTCTTGGTACGTTGGTTGAGTATTTCCCCCTCGATTGCTAGTAGATTCGTCTGGATTCCCAAACACATCAGCAAACCTACTCATTTGTTTGGCCAACATTATGTAGGTATTATTTGTTGACTCTATGAGTGGGGTAATGACAATGGTCATTTATTGAGTTAACATATTAGCCATTTCATGATTACTCTTATTTATTTGTTGTATAATATTATTAAGGGTTGTATTCGTGTTTCTAGAAGGGATCGAAGACATATGCCTTGGCAAATTTGGGAAGATAAGTGTTGTTCCCATATTTAGCCTATCAGTTCTAATTACACTGGTTCTTGCTCCTTGGCCATTGGTACCTACCACTTGGTTTTTTAGTGAAACATTTGGTATTGTGCTTATATATGTAGCCTGGGCAGTTCTTATACTTTGTGTAATATTATATAAAGGTGTTGCTCGATTCACTCTAAAACTCTTGTTTTCCAAGTTAGAAACAGGAATCCCTACTATTGATGTATTTTACTCACCACAAGATCTAAAGTTTGTGGCAAAGTTCTAGACACTATAGTGTCTTTATTGCCGTTTGCTTCATTATTTCCCTACCTGAAGGCTTTGAGCACTGATTGATGTATTATTTGACATTCTTGGCACTATTTTTCCACTTCTTAATTGCATAGACAACTAAAAGGATTCTTTTAGGCACCAATTCTCAATCTGGGAAAGGAATATCTTCCTCAAGGGATTCTGTAGTACTTACTAGTTCATTTTTATTAAGAATATCAGGAAGAATTTCAAGTAGAACTGAAAGATGTGGAAATCAAAAATAAAGTGTAACAGTATTGTAGCAGCAAAGAACTGAGTAAAAGTAAAGAAAGCAAATAAAGGTAGTAAAGATGCAACAAAATAAACTTGCTCGAAAGTTTAAATTGCAATAAGATAAGGAAAGCAATTAAGGGAAATCAATTAAATTGCATGAAACGTAAAGTACAGAGAAATAAAGGATAGTAAAGTAAATCTTGATAGAAAAGATAAATTGCATAATGATAAATGAAAGTAATTAAAGGAAAGCAATAGAAATGCAAAAAATAAACATGCAAGAAAGTGAAATTAATAGAAAAATAAACTTGCAAAAGAATAAATAAAGTAATTAAATAAAGTAAAAGAAATCAAATTATCTTGAGAAGATCACTCGATCAGGAGTAGAAGAGTATTTATAGGAATGCAAATGACTGGAAATGGAAATAAACTTGAATTAAATTTGCATAGGAATTGTAAATTTTACAGAAAGGAATCAAGATAGAAACATACTTGACTAATTTATCTTTGCTCGTGTGCGTCAGAGTGACTAGAAGCATGTTTAGAAATGTGTGCAAGTAAGTGAATTTCAACCCCCCCAAGTGTTTCAATCCTCTTGGCGTTTATAAAATTCCTAAGTAACTACCCTCTTTACAATATCTTGACAGATTTCTAAAACCAAAGTAACTGTCTAATCAATGTCAACAAACTTCATCATTTCTGGATCTTACAATTGTAACTGCTGCTAACTTCTAATTTAAATTCAAATTCTATCTTATCTGAATTTAAATTTTGAATCTTCAAGCAGCTACTGTCTTCTTGGTCGAAATCTTCACTTTTGTCTTCAAAAAAATCTCCAAGTATAGTTAGTGGCGTTCTAGATCTTAAATTTCGAGATCAAGTCAAAATTACCATTTTGGTAACATTTCACAATTTCAATTCAAATATAATCAAACTTTTTCTACCTCATGATAACTTAGTGGATATCACTCAAACTAAGCTTTCGAATGTACCTTGAAATTATGTGAATCAAAAAATGTTATTTTTGTACCAATACTATGTCGTCTACTTTGACATGAAGTTCTTGTTATGTCAAGTTGTTGACAATGAAGATTGTGTCCTTGTCAGTAGGATCTTTCAACTTTTGAGGAGGGTCCACCATCTCTTTCTTGTTAGAATTAGTTTGGATAGACAGTGCAGCGGAGAGTTTCCTTTTTAATAGAGTCTTCTTCTTTGTGGTAGATTAGTCTGGGAGCCAGTCGCTACTAACAAATAAGAAAAGTAAGTTGAGTCAAAATATTATAATTGGGATACCTTAATATTAAAATATTGTAATTTAAATTTGAAAGTTTTTAAGTTCAAATTTCATTAGAAGTGTGTAAGATAAGGTTCATAAAAAAGAAAAAGATCACTGCCATTGTACAGCCCAAATTGCGAGGGACCAAACTAAAATTTACTGACCTGACTCTATAAAATGATTTCAGGGAAAATGTAATTTCTACATAATTCAGATAAATTTTATCAACTTCTAAATACTATTTTTCAAAAACGACATTGCACAAAAATTTACTTGGGTGAGATTAATTAGGAGGTGATTTTTACTTTCAATTTTCTTGGTTACCAACTTTACGAGGGCTTATAGTTAATTAAAATATGGAATAAACATTCAATTTAATCCTTTAAAGATATATGAGAGATCAAGTTGATCTTTTAAAGATTTTAGACATTAATTTAATTTTTATAGTGTAAAATAAACATAAATTAGGGACCAAATTGATGTCCCAAGATGCATTAAGGGATTGAATTGATATTCATTCTAAATATTGAGAGACCAAATTGATGTCCAACATTTTTAGAAGATTAACTTGATGTCCAGTGTATTTTTTGCGAACTAATATAAGGGTTTTCTCTTAAAATAATATTATCAAAACTTCGTAAACAATAGCTCCAAAATTTCAGAGATTCATGTTTAAATTGAACACTACTATATGTGACATGACACACAAGACATGCCAAATATATATATGGTCCTGTTTCTAGGTGCATTCTGAGTCTTACAGATGCAGCACTGTAATAGCACGATATTAAGAATTTGAAAAGAGAAGGTGATCAGTCATTTCGAGGTATCGACATAGTATCTATCTCATGGAAAATAATTCATCAACTTTCAAACATCTTGAAAGGTTAGTTTATCCATATCCTATCTTCTATCACTCTTTACTTGAAAAAAATAAAACCAAAAACAAAACATTTTTATTTTTTAAAAAAAAGTTTAAGGTGAAGTGACGTGTTTTGAAGTAGATTCAGAGGAGTACCTGAAATAGGCACGTAAGTGGTTGACTCTTTTGATGCACGTCTATTACCAAGCGCATTGAACCAAAGGGTGGGTACCTGCGAAGGGACTCCAATGCTCAAGTCAGGATGTGCACCAATTGGGTCTATGTTATGGGACTTGATTTAGGTGACTTAGCATGACATTTATAGAGGTTAAATCGATACCTCCTCTTGATGAAGAGATACATTCCCATTATAATTGCAAGAGAAGATATGTTCCTTATTTAGTTATAGAGAATCCCTATATTATCGTAACACTGGTATGACAGTTACAGTGCAATTATTCCATAAGATCATGATTGGCAATTACGATATATCACAAGATTCATCCATTGCGCGGATCTTGCGGTAAAGCTGTTACCATCCAAAATTGGGATCTCACGTTAAGCTGACTCAACTAGAGGCAAGAAGCCTTGGACCTCTGCTTGTATGTGTATTGGGCTGGACTACATATTGAGAGCCCAAGGTACGGTGCAGAACAGTTGCCCCCAGCTTGGCACTTAAGTGGAATAATTAAGTGTCAAAATTTCTAATTTGAGGAGAACCCGTGGCGCTCAATAGATAGAGGTCCATTTAGCCCGAGATCCATTGTTACGGGGTACCTCCGAGGTTGGCATGTGATACCATCCCGCCATCTGAGGTGTATCATTTGCCCCAGCATGTAATTTCACAGGGTTTTCTAACTTTTTCTGAGCTTCCTTGGGAAATCGCTGCCTCAGCTTTATCAGGAATTAAAAATACATTAAAGGGACATTAAATCCATGTTGTTTCCCAACTGCCCATTTACCTCTCTACCAATCAGAAATGAGGAACATTAAGGATGCAATTTAGCTCCTACGATCAGTTCACCTTTCAAGGGACCAATCAGAGTGCCCTATTTTATCTATAAAATAGGGAATGTTTACGTTTGGGTTAGCATTCCTTTTGTTGCATTCTTCTTTTCACTAGAGTATAACCTTCCATGGCTTTCTTCTCATTTTATTCATATTCAAAGAGGGTTTTGTCCCCTACGAATATCATCTTCGTCAAACTGGGGCTTCGGTTACCCTTTATTGAATTCCTGATTGCAATACTCCAAACTCTGAGTGTGGCCCCTACCCAGATTCATCCTAATGGTTGGGGTTATATCATTGGTTTTGAGAGATTTTACCGAATAATGGGGCTGCGGTATTCGACCAATGCCTTTTTCTATTTCTATACCCGGATAAACCCCCAAGGGTCAGCAAAACAGAAGGGTTAGCTCACAATTCGGTCAAGATCCGATCGCAAATCCTTTGATATTTCCCAGGATAGTTTCAAAAGATTTAAGACTAGATTCTTTAAGCTGATGGTAGTAGAGGGGTTTCACCCTTTTTTTTCTGAAGGACGACGGGGAGCCAAAGTTCCCATTATACTGGACTAAAGATGCTTGGTGTTTTCCCACTATGCTGCTTGAGAGAGAATAGAAAGACCTTACTCCGGATGAGGTCGACTGCATTAAATTTATAACCCAGTATTTTGAACAACACAGGTTTATCAAAATGAAGGACGTCCTTCATACCCCTGGTGATGATCTTCTCTTTGTTTTGTTAGGTAGGATTTAGGATATTATTACCCGTAGCTTATCCCGGACTTCTTGCACTTTGATTTTCTGTACTTCACAATTTTGCTTATCTGACTTCCACCTTATTTTGTTGTCTTATTTCAGTAATTAACATGGCATCAAGACCTTCTCTTGTAGCTCTGCAAGCCTCGAGATCAAGGAAGAAAGGAGTAGGATCCTCTAGTGCCCCTACTGCCACTGTCCCAGCATCCTCAAACCGGGGTGTTGTTATTAAAGGGACCTTAGAAGAATCGGACTCCTTAACCCAGAGCCTTCAAGGGAGGAAAAGGAGAGCTATCAAGAGCTCTGCTGACCGGAGTAGGGAAAAAGCTTTTGAGAGCGGTAATGGCGAGAGGACGGACCCTCTGCCTGTTATTTTAGGGCAATCTGATGTCGGGCCATTTATAGATAGGCGATTACTGAGTTATGAAGTGATGGGACATATTTCAGAATGGAATATGGCCTAGACCCTGGCCAAGCTTCAGACTTCTGCATTTTAGACCGCCGTAGAGGTCCGCTATATTGAGAAGTCCATCGAGGCAACCATTTGGAAGATGGCGGAAGAAAACAAAAAAGAAAACGATGAGGCTGCCCAGAAGTTGACCATGGCTCTTAAGCTGAATAAGGATGATCAATCACGGATTACTGAGCTGGAGGCAGCATTGACTTCCTCTGACCTGGCCAAGAAGGTGCTTGAGGCAAAGAGTCTTCAAACCGGCAATACCATCAGCACCCTCCAGGCTCGAATCACTCAATTGGAAAAAGATATGGAGGAGCTCGACACCATTTCAGGAAACATTGGTGGAGAGCAATTCTAGAATGTCATGCCTCAAATCCAACATTTCAACCCCGACATTACTCTTGCCTTAGAGGAGCTTAATTCAAAAAAAGGTCTTTCATGATGGTCAACTCATTTTAGGCAAAGGAGCTTGCTCAAGTCGATTTCGCTGCCAACCAAGATGCTGTTTCAGTTCCGATGGAAGGGGAACCTGACACTTAGATATTTTTCTTTTATCTTTTTCCTTGCCCCCTACATGGGGTTTTATGTTTTTTGTAAGGACAATTACCTGACACCCGGGGTTTTTTAAACTAACTCTTTTCTTTTGGTGAAAGCTTTCCGTTGCTAATTTATTTTATTTCCACAGTCCGTTTTGGGTCCAACGCCCAATATGGAATGTAGCAATTCCCTTATGCGGACTTAGGAAATAGTTTTCTTATTGGAAAGACCATGGTTCGGGATCCCACACCCATAACAATAAGTGCATGGCATTCCACTTGACTTAGGTAAAAAAGAAGCCTTAGTCCATGGTCCAGTGCCTATCAAAACTAAGCGTTTTGGAATTTAAGACTTAAGCAAAAATAATACCTTAATCCATAATCCAAGGCTCATAATAACGAACATTTGGAATCTTAAGATTTAGGCAAATATAACACCTTAATCTATAATCTAAGGTTCATAATAACGAACATTTGGAATATTAAGATTTAGGCAAGCATAACACCTTAATCTATAATCCAATGTTCATAATAACGAACACTTAGAATATTAAGATTTAGGCAAACATAACACCTTAATCTATAATCTAAGGTTCATAATAACGAACATTTGAAATCTTAAGATTTAGGCAAACATAATACCTTAATCTATAATCCAAGGTTCATAATAACGAACATTTGGAATATTAAGATTTAGGCAAATATAACACTTTAGCTAAGGCTTTATTGCCCAAGAAAATTTAGTGCATATGATCCCTTCTGCCTTAGGTATAATTATCAATAGAGCTTATCTGGGGTTTTTTTGGGATCCCACCTGGCTTAGGTATTGGTGAGAACCACACAAGTTGAATCCACACTGCCTCTTGATTGCTTGACCTTTTGATAGTCAATGCTAAGTATGGAGGATGGGTATTGACCCTACCTCATGACCTGGATTTACTAATGTGTCGCATATGTAAAATAAAGTCTGAATGACTCTATTTTTTTAATGATTTTGGGGGGACAAAAGTCCGTACAGAGTGTAGGATACAACATGATATGCAAATTAAACATTAGCTTTACTAAAAGACAAGGTCGTCAAGGGCACCTAGCTATAGTATTTTCTAAGTTTATCCGCATTCCAGTAATTCTTGATTGGGGTACCCGTTAGAGTCTCCAATGTGTAAGCTCCTTTATCAGTGTTGACAACAATACTGTAGGGGCCTTCCAAGTTAGGGACTAATTTCCCTTGGGAGGCATTTTTTCCTCTGATATCTGCTCTTCTGAGCACTAAATCTTCTAGTTGGAACCTTTTAGGGACTAGTTTTTGGTTATATCTAGCCGCTATTCTTTGTTTGAGGGCAGCATCACGTATATGAGCCACGTGTAACATCCCGAAAATTACTTATTTCATGATAAGTATTCATTTTATAATATTTATGATTTTTGAAAACTTTTCTTGAATTTTCTGAATTGTTTGATTATTTTAATATTTTTTTCAATTTACGTACGCACTGAGTAAGGCTGGGAAAATAAAATATTTTCTCCAAGGTCAAAAAACTTTGAATTGTAGAAACATCGATAGGCGATCTTACTAAACCCGAGGCTGGACATAATTTACGAGATTTTCATTTTTTGAGATTTTATCTGATAAATAAAATCGCAGTATATTTCATTATCTATGGGATAATAAAATATTATTTCTACTGACTGTAACATTTGTCCATTGAATAATAGATTTAGTAGATTATTTCTATCTGATCACTTTTATGATAGCAGGTAAGTGACATCATCACCCTTCACTTTATCAAGAAGCGTGTGAAGCTTCTCAAGGAAACTTCAAGGAAGCTTCCTACCAAGCTTCTCAAAGAAGCTTTACACTATCTCTCCTTTCCTTTGAACTCCACAGTTAGAGAGAAGAAAAGATGATAATATTGTCATCTTTTCATTAAAAACCATCACTCCACTTTTCATCACAAAACTCATTTCACCTTTCTCTCTCTATTTCTCTCTTCTCCCTCACGTGTTCTCTCCTCTTCTTCCTCTCTACTCCATGGCAGCCACACCAAGGGGAGGCCATTTTCACTAGCCTATTAAACCAACCTCATTTCTTGCTTCCTCTCACTATTCAAAGACTCTTCTCTTTGAGGGTCATCCCCTAAATCTTCCTTTTTCATCTTCCACCATTGAAGCCCAAAGCTTGAAGCTTTTGAGGTAATGTTCTTCATCTTCATTTTCTCTTCTCATTTTCGTGGTCCTTGGCCACCATTGTGATCAAGGACTTCCTCTTCAAGCTTTGATTTTGGATTTCTTGGGTTTCACCATCTTAGGTTTTTCTTGGAGGTCTTGGACGAAAATTACAAGAAAAACACTAAGAAAATTCCTTTTCTTGTCTTCTCTTAAGGTAAGAGGGAGATAATCCTCTTCACCCAATCTTGGTGGTGAGGAAATATCTTTGGTGTTAATGGTGAGGAATGCATTGTGGGTTTCTCACTTTGTTTGTGATTTTTTATAATGATTTGATTTGGATGTGTTGTATGATTTTCTATGCTTGTCATCATGAATCTTGATGGATTTGTATGTGGCTAAATGCTTAAATATGTATATAGATTGGTACCCACTAGGTTTGGAAGCTTGGAGAAGCTCATTTTCATGGATTCTGGTGTAGATTCACGGGCTGTGTGGATTTACACGGCCCAGGCCGTGTTTTCCATTAGAAACACAGCTCAACACACAAGACAGAGTGTTACACGGCCGTGTAATCGGGCATTCTCATTTTTGGCATGTTTTTAGGTACTTCCAAAGGAGTACATGGCCTAGGCCATGTAATTTGACACGGCCGTGTACTCCAGGCCGTGGAACTTGACACAGGCCGTGTAAAAGGGGATAGTGAAGAATTATTTAGTTTTCTAGTCCCTTGGAGGCTCACACTCTCATTGGGCACTCGTTGTGAGGCTTTGTAACAAGCTAGAACTTAGCTCATTAAATGAATAAGCACTTAAGTAGGAATTCATAATGTGGAAAGAATAATGAACGCAACCTAATTATACAACGTAGTGTAAGGTTTCGATAAAGAAAGAACTTGAGTGTGAGGAGGGTTGTGAGGAACTCAAAGTAAATATTCTAAGAGAGTTAACGCAATAACATAATGCAATTGAAGCATAACTTTCGTAACAACTTTGAATAGTATGTGTTCACCTTAGAGGTTTTAATATTGACTTGAGGTGGGTCCGTAATTAGGATTAAAGATCTTTGGATGAATGATTGGGCCTTATATGGCATGTGAATTTGGATAAGTTATGTTATCATTGTGAATCTATATATATATATATATATGTATGTATACATTGAATCCATATGCACTGAGACATGATTGATATAGTTTGACATGATAAGCATGATTGAAGCATGCATTGACATTGTGATTATGGAACCGAAGTATCGGACCAAGAAACATCAGGTAGACGATTTTGTCAGATGTGGTTTGCTTTTATAACCAGAAACATCAGGTAGACGATTTAGTCAGAAAGGACTGGTTATCAGAGGAAACCTAAATATCGGTGGTACTATGCAGTCGTATAGACGATTATATAATATCATTTATGCAAATGGTATTGAAACAATTGCATAGACGATTGCTTTGATACTATTAGGAATGGTACAACAGAGGGTTGAATCTCGTTGAATATGCATTTGGGCATTATACAATTATGGCATTTTATGCCTAGGAGTGAACGAGAACTTACAGGATAGTGGGGTCTTGCATAGAACTAGGGGGACGTCAGGGCGCGGTGTTTCACTTGTGATCATGTTATCACCTTGTATATCCCTGGCCGTGAACACTGTTGCAATGCACTGGCAGCCTGACAAGGCACTATTGCTTTTCATAGCCCGGCGTAGACTGTCTATTGAGGGGGGACAGATCTCCTGGGGCGTTCATTTCTAAAAAATGAGTCTAGCTCCATGGAGTAAGAAATGAGTACATTGTACATGAGGATGGTTAGCATACGCATTGTGCATATGCATGGTCAGTTCACATAATTATCATGGCATAATCAACATACATATTGTGGTGACATAATTTATTATTTATATATCTATGGTGGATATCTGTTGTTATAAGGCTGTTAATATTTTTTATTATCGTGGGATATGCTTTTCTGATGATATATGTATGTGAAATTGATAACTTGAATATATCTGCAATATCTGTATGTATGGAATGACTTCATCATTCATATTATTTTTCCTTCGCTGCCCTGTTGGTAATGAATGTAGCTCTTGTCTGTACTATTCATGTTCTATGTGAATTTTGGGTAAAGACTGTAAAGGGGACGAGGTCGAATTTCCTAGACCATACTTGGTATGATCTCCTGTGTTTGACGAGGGCAATAAGGAGGGATACTATTGATTTTTCGTCAGGGTTGTGTTCATTGGGGGTGTCAATGCTTAGCGAGTCGACTGGACTGGCGAGCTTAAATGGTATTATTGGGGATCTGACCTTGACTGTGAAGAGGACTGCAATTGAAGATCTCATCCTGGTTCTCACTACATCGGTGCATCCAGAGTTGCCTTACGCATTCGAGAACTATGGAGTGATCTGATTCATGCCCTCAGAGAGGACGAGGAGTCTGTGGCATCAGCTGCGAGGGCGCCTGCTCGTGAGACCACACACTGTTCCGTCCTTGTGTCTTCAGATGAACAAGGGGAGGATCCCAAGGTGGATCCGATGGAGTACCCAGCTCCTTAGTCGTGGCATTGTTGTGGGTAGTTTATATTTTCCTTTGCATTACCTATATAAGGGTTATTTTGAGTATATGTATGTTTTAAGGTAATTAAACAGTTTTATATGTGGTATCTTGAGTATATCTTGAGTAATTAAACTGTGAAGAGGACTGCAATTGAAGATCTCATCCTAGTTCTTACTACATCGGTGCATCCAGAGTTGCCTTACGCATTCGGGAACTATGGAGTGATCTGATTCATGCCCTCAGAGAGGACAAGGAGTCTGTGGCATCAGCTGCGAGGGCGCCTACCCGTGAGACCACACACTGTTCTGTCCTTGTGTCTTCAGATGAACAAGGGGAGGATCCCAAGGTGGATCCGATGGAGTACCAACTCCTTAGTCGTGGCATTGTTGTGGGTAGTTTATATTTTCCTTTGCATTACCTATATAAGGGTTATTTTGAGTATATGTATGTTTTAAGGTAATTAAACAGTTTTATATGTGGTATCTTGAGTATATCTTGTCGAACTATATTTTAAAATGACAGAATGTGTAACTATTCATTCGTGGCTCATGTTTTCTTTATATGCACAATGATTAAATTTGGAAAACTTCTTATTTAAGTTGTAGCATGCCAAAATTTAGTGATCGTGGTATATTGACGATTGTGTTATGGTTATTAAATCGAAGGGTGTTACATTAGGTGGTATCAGAGCGCAGTTCATCCTATTGAGTCGGGGTATGAACTGACTATGCTTAGTCATGTTAGAAGCTCTTTGTATGTTGTGCACTTCCTTGTCTCTTGCTTAAGACGTTTGGGAAAGGAAGGCATGGCTTACCATAGGTCGAATGTTGGTAGCTACTGTTGGATAGTTACATGATATTAAGTATTGGCCTACTCAATGTGTAATGTTCTGTGTTTACGGGAAACTATGACTTCACCTAGGCATATTAAGGTAATAGAAGTTCTTTTAGAAAGAAGCTCAGCCGGTATGACTGAACTTGCTTAGGGTTTGTTTGCATTTACACCCTTGTTGTGTTATCTCTATAATTGTTTGAGTCAATGGGTTAGAAAAAGGGTAGTTAAATAGGACTTGTAAGGTTTGTGGATTGAGGCATCCAAGAGGTTTTGGAAAATTGATTATCTTGGGAAAAGAGTATATGGCGTAAGTTTGGTTCGAGGAGCTGCATGGGAGTCAAAGACTTACAAGAAATCACACCACAGAAGGTAGAATAAAGGACCTCAAGTTAGAGTCTTTTGGGTTTAGTGGTTTGGTTTGTCTTTCTATGTTGTATGACTCTTTGCGTTTGATTTCCAAAAGGAGACAATATTGTTTAAATTAATTACTTTTGATTTTTCTTATGCTTCGATTCGTTTATCCTTGAAGGGAGGCAATGGGTTAGGGTAGACGTAAGCATGTGAATGCAGGGAGTGATGATGATGATACGACTGCGACAGCCGAAGTAGTGCAAAAGATGGATGATGTAACAACACACCAGGATCAAAGGACCGCACGATAGCAGGAATTGGAAGTCGAGGTTCAGAACTTGATGGAAGAAAGTCAATTTTGGGGTAACTCTGGACTACCTAGGTTCCAAAGGATGAATAATAGAAATATCAATCAGCGTAAGCAGAAATCGTATACACGACGACCGAGGGAGCAATAGCAACAGCAAATGCATGAAGGAGGTGCGAGTGGTAGTAAATCCAATTCGACCGTGGTATCTTTACCAAAATGTAAGAAATGCGGAAAAGGCCATTTAACAAGGCATTGTATAAGTGAAGGAATAATTTGTTTCAAGTGCGAAAAGTTAGGACATGTGGCTAGGAATTGTGCTTTCCATAGGACAAAGCCTTCTGTTGGAGATGTATGTACTTCAAAACCTCACGAAGAAGGGAGAGTTAATTCCTCAAGTGGAGCGAAAGTCTCTCAGACTGAAGATCTGAACGAGGGAGGTTGTACTACAATAGATGACCCTGTGATTTTACTGTAAAATTTTGTCCTTTATGACATATGATTGCATGAGTCCATTAGGGTCGTTTGTATTTTCGTCATCTTTTGACTAAGTTATTTCTACTTCTGCTACTAAGGACCTATTGGTGATAACCAAGTGTTTAAATTATCTTATGACCTGTTAAAGACGAAATCTTTCCTGTTGATCTGATTTATTTACTTCTCTCATAAATTAGATGTAATATTGAATATGGATTGGTTATTTTCCAACCATATCCTATTAAATCATTCCAATCAAACTTTAGTGTTTCTTGAGACAAAGATCTCTAGATTTGAATCCATGAAACTCATTCCAAAATTCTGTTGAACCATGTCAAATTCTTCATCAGATAGATCAATGTTGAATGCAGTACAATTAGAAAAGAACATACCCTATGAGACATTTTCTATTGAGATCGAGGATTGATGATTTAATGAATCAGCCGAAAGAAGCCCCTGTTATCTCCATGATCAGTTTGCATTCTGGTTGTCATCAAGATTGCTCGAAAGTAGGAGATATTTCTGGAACAACTTTTTCTAACGTATTATAGGCACTACGAGTATTTGGTAATGTCGTTCCGTGTAACGAATACTTCGATAATATTCATCAATTACCTGAATAGAATCTCTCTTCCTTGTTGAAAACAGATTTGTCATTGTCCTTGTTGGTGACATTCTGATCTATTCTTAATGGATGGAGGAATGTGCCGAACCTCTCGTTGTGATTCTTCAAATCCTGAAGAAGAAGAAAAAGTTATGTGTGACGTTGATCAAGTGTGAATTCTGGTTAGAGACAATTCAACTTTCAGGTCATAAGACCTCAAAGGAATGAGTTACTATGGATCCATCGAAAGTTGAAGCAGTTCTTCAATGAGAACGACCGACGACCGTAACAAAGATTCGTAGCTACATGGGATTAATTAGTTAATATGGGAGACTTGTCACAGAATTTTTCCAGTGTTGCAAGACTTCTCATCTAACTCATGCATGAGAGTCAAGTTTTGTATGGACCGATGTATACGGGAGAAATTTTCAAGGGTCGAAGAGACACTTAACTACTTCACCAGTGATGATTCTGCCTAATCTCAACAAACCTTTTGAGATACCTAGTGATGCTTCGCATTGGAAGTTTGGAACGTGCATTTGATCATAATAGAAGGAATAGTAATGTATGCTTTGAGACAACTGAGAGCACATGAGAAGGATTACTCTACATAAACTCAGAATTAGCAATTATAGTGCATTGAAAATATGGAGGTATTTTCTACATGGAGCAACATTTAAAGTCTACAGAAATCATTAGAGTCTAAAATATCTAGTTGATTAGAGGGAGTTAAATATAAGGCATTACATGGATGGCGATGTAAGACACCTTGTGTTGGCACCAAGACAGTAAAAGGATTGCGATTGGACCCGAGCTTGTACAATGAGCAACGAATAAAGCTAAGATGACTCAGGAAAGGATGTAAATAATTCAAAAGGAAAAGGAAATTGTGTTAGAATAAGCGATTTGGAATGTTGTGCAGGAGGCACAACATCGGAGTTAGTTTCTAAGGTATAAAAATTTCGAGGACGAAATTTCTTTTTGAAGGAGAGAGTTGTAACATCCCAAAAATTACTTATTTCATGATAAGTATTCATTTTATAATATTTATGATTTTTGAAATTTTTTTTGAAATTTTCTGAATTATTTGATTATTTTAATATTTTGCTAGATTTGCGTGCATACTGAGCGAGGCTAAGAAAATAAAATATTTTCCCTGAAGCCAAAAAGCTTTGAACTATAGAAACGTCGATGGGGGATCTTACTAAACCCAATGCTGGACACAGTTTACGAGATTTTTATTTTTTGAAATTTTATCTGATAAATAAAATCACAGTATATTTTATTATCTGTAGGACAATAAAATATTATTTCTACTGACTGTAACATTTGTTCACTGAATAATAGCTCTAGCAGATTATTTCTATCTGATTACTTTTATGCTAGTATCTAAGTGACATCATCACCCTTCACTTTATCGAGAAGCGTGCGAAGCTTCTCAAAGAAGCTTCACACTCTCTCTCATCTCCTTTGAACTCCACGGTTGGAGAGAAGAAAAGATGACAATATTGTCATCTTTTCACTAAAAGCCATCACTCCACTTTTCATCACGAAACTCATTTCACTTTTCTCTGACTATTTCTCTCTTCTCCCTCACGTGTTCTCTCCTCTTCTTCCTCTCTACTCCACGGCAGCCACACCAAGGGGAGGCCATTTTCACTAGCTTATTAAACTAACCTTATTTCTTGCTTCCTCTCACCATTCTAAGACTCTTCCCTTTGGGGGTTATCCCCTAAATCTTCCTTTTTCATCTTCCACCATTGAAGCCTAAAACTTGAAACTTTTGAGGTAATATTCTTGATCTTCATTTTCTCTTCTCATTTTCACGGTCCTTGGCCACCATTGTGATCAAGGACTCCCTCTTCAAGCTTTGATTTTGGATTTCTTGGGTTTCACCATCTTAGGTTTTTCTTGGAGGCCTTGGACGAAAATTACAAGAAAAGCACCAAAAAAGTTCATTTTCTTGTCTGCTCTTAAGGTAAAAGGGAGATAATTCTCTTCACCCAATCTTGGTGGTGAGGAAATATTTTTGGTGTTAATGGTGAGGAATCCATTGTGGGTTTCCCACTTTGTTTGTTATTTTTTATAATGATTTGATTTGGATGTGTTGTATGATTTTCTATGCTTGTCATTATGAATCTTGATGGATTTGTATGTGTCTAAATGCTTAAATATGTATATGGATTGGTACCCACTTGGTTTGGAAGCTCGGAGAAGCTTATTTTCATAGATTCTGGTGTAGATTCAAGGGCTATGTGGATTTACACAGCCCAGGCCGTGTTCCCCACTTGAAACACAGCTCAACGCACAAGAAAAAGTGTTACACGGCCACGGCCGTGTAATCGGGCATTCTCATTTTTGGCACATTTTTAGGTACTTCCAGAGGAGTACATGGCCTAATCCGTGTAATTTGACACGGCCGTGTACTACAGGCTGTGTAACTTGACACAGGCCGTGTAAAAGGGGATAGTGAAGAATTGTTTGGTTTTCTTGTCCTTTGGAGGCTCACAGTCTCATTGGGCGCTCATTGTGAGGATTTCTAACAAGCTAGAACTTAGCTAATTAAATGAATAGGCACTTAAGTAGGAATTCATAATGTGGAAAGGATAATGAATGCAACCTTATTATACAACGTAGTGTGTGGTTTGGATAAAGAAAGAACATGAGTGTGAGGAGGGTTGTGAGGAACTCAAAGTAAATATTCTAAGAGAGTTAACACAAGAACATAATGGAATTGAAGCATAACTTTCGTAGCAACTTTGAATAGTATGTGTTCACCTTGGAGGTTTTAATATTGACTTGAGGTGGGTCCGTAATTGGGATCAAAGATTTTTGGATGAATGATTAGGCTCTATATGGCATGTGAATTTGGATAAGTTATGTTATCATTGTAAATCTATATATGTATATATATATGTATGCATTGAATCCATATGCATTGAGACATGATTCATATAGTCTGACATGATGAGCATGATTGAGGTATGCATTGACATTGTGATTATGGAACCGAAGTACCAGACCAAGAAACATCAGGTAGACAATTTTGTCAGATGTGGTTTGCTTTTATAACCAGAAACATCAGGTAGACAATTCAGTCAGAAAGGATTGGTTATTAGAGGAAACCCAAATATCGGTGGTACTATATAGTCGTATGGACGATTATATAATATCATTGATGCAAATGGTATTGAAACAATTGTATGGATGATTGCTTTGATACTATTGGGAATGCTACAACGGAGGGTTGAATCCCGTTGAATATGTATTTGTGCATTATACAATTATGGCATTTTATGCCTAGGAGTGAACGAGAACTTACAGGATAGTAGGGTCTTGAATAGACCTAGGAGGACGTCAGGGTGTGGTGTTTCACTTGTGATCATGTTATTACCTTGTATACCCCTAGCCGTGAACACTGTTGTAATGCATTGGCAGCCCGACAAGGCACTATTGCTTTTCATGGCCCGGCGTAGACTGTCTATTGAGGGGGGCCAGATCTCCTGGGGCATTCATCTCTGAAAACTGAGTCTATCTCCATAGAGTAGGAAATGAGTACATTGTACATGAGAATGGTTAACATACGCATTGTGCATATGCATGGTCAGTTCACATAATTGTCATGGCATAATCAACATACATATTGTGGTGACATAATTTATTATTTATATATCTATGGTGGATATATGTTGTTATAGGGCTGTTAATATTTATATTATCATGGGATATGCTTTTCTGATGATATATGTATGTGAAATTGATAACTTGAATATATCTGCAATATCTGTATGTATGGAATGACTTCATCATTCGTACTATTTTTCCTTCGCTGCCCTGTTGGTAATGAATGTAGGATATCTCACCTCTTGTCTGTACTATTCTTGTTCTATGTGATTTTTGGGTAAAGACTGTAAAGGGGACGAGGTCAAATTTCCTAGACCATACTTGGTATGATCTCTTATGTTTGATGAGGGCAACAAGGAGAGGTTCTATTGATTTTTCGTCAGGGTTGTGTTCACCCGGGGTGCCAATGCTTGGCGAGTCGACTGGGCCAGCGAGCGTAAATGGTATTATTAGGGATCTGACGTTGATTATGAAGAGGACTGCGATTAAAGATCCCATTCATGTTCTCACTACATCAGTGCATCCGGAGTTGCCTTACGCATTTGGGACCTATGGAGTGATCTGATTTATACCCTCAGAGAGGACGAGGAATCTGTGGCATCAGCTGGGAGGGCGCCTGCCCATGAGACCGCACACTATTCCATCCTTGTGTCTTCAGATGAGCCGGGGGAGGATCCCGAGGTGGATCCGATGGAGTACCCAACTCCTTAGTCATGGCACTGTTGTGGGTAGTTTATATTTTCTTTTGCATTACCTGTATAAGGGTTATTTTGAGTATATGTATGTTTTAAGGTAATTAACTAGTTTTATATGTGGTATCTTGAGTATATCTTGTCAAACTATATTTTAAAATGACAGAATGTGTAACTATTCATTCTTGGCTCATATTTTTTTTATATGCACAATGATTAAATTTGGAAAACTTGTTATTTGAGTTGTAGCACGCCAAAATTTAGTGACTGTGGTATAATGACGATTGTGTCGTGGTTATTAAATCGAGGGGTGTCACACTACGTGTCTTCTTTCTTCTATCAAATTTAGGTTTCTCCTAATCAAACTGGGGTTATTGTCCTCTGAAAATTGCTAATTGCTCAAACTTGGCTCGCCTATCTCTACCAGAATCATAGCCTCACACCCATAGGTAAGCTTAAAGGGAGTTTCACCCGTGGTAGACTAGGGTATGGTCCAGTAGGCCCAGAGAACATGGTCAAGCTGCTCGGCCCAATTCCCCTTAGCTTCATCCAATCTTCTTTTAATTTTACGTACAATAATCTTATTGGCTACTTCAGCCTGTCCATTAGTTCTGGGGTTCTCCACGGAACTACAATGGTGCTTTATCTTTAAGCCAGCCAGTAGCTCCTCAAAGCCTTTATATTAAACTGGGTTTCATTGTCCATTACAATGGACTCTGGAATTTTGAACCTGGTGATAATGTGGTTCCAAGTAAACTTCTGAATCCATGATGAAGTGATCGCGGCCAAAGGTTCTGCCTCAATCCACTACGACCGCCAAGTACTTTAATTGACTTGGGGCCTGGTGAAATGGGTCCATGATGTCTATACCCTATCGGTAGAAAGGCCAAGGTACCGACATTGTAACAACTCTTTTGAGGAAGCCTGATAATGATCCGAGTGGCGCTGACACTTACCACAGATTCAGACAAGTGTATAGGAGTCAGCTTCCATCGGTGGCCAATAATATCCTGCCTTTAGCACTTTTAGGGGCAAGGCTTTGCCTTCTAAATGATGTCCGCATCTTCCCTTGTGAATCTAGGCTAGGACATATTCAGCTTCTTTTGGAGTGAGGCATTTTAGAAGGGGTGATGAGAAACCACGATGGTATAACCGCCCACCATAGACAGTGTACCTTACAACTGTCTTGACCAACTTAGAGGCTTCTTTGGGATCGGAAGGTATAACCCAAACTGCAAGTATTCCATGATAGGGGTGATCCAAGATGGCTCCTTCTCCTCTACTTGAAATACAACATGATCCATGCAAGGCTGAGAGAAGTTTTCTTGGATTACTGACCAATTATTTCTGGGGCTTTAGTACTGGCTAGCTTAAACAAAAAGTCTACCCTGAAGTTATATTCTCTCGGAATGTGCTCAATCTTTGTCTCTTCAAAGTTCTTAAAGAGCTCTTGTACTTTGACTAAGTATCTCCGCAGGAGGGGCTCCTTAGCTTGATATTCACCTCGGATCTAGGAGGTTATAAGTTGGGAATCACTACAAAGTGTGATCCTGGCTACCCCCATATCTTTGGCCATTACTAACCCGGTAATACATGCCTCGTATTCAGCCTGGTTGTTCGAGGTTGGAAATTCTAACTTCAAGGAATGCTCTAATATTAGTCCCTCTGAGTTTTCCAGGATTACTCCAGTGCTACTCCCTTTGAGGTTGGAGGATCCTTCAACAAAGATGGTCCAAGAGATTCTTTTTGGGCTGCTAGGGTCCAATGTGAGTTCTGCTATGAAATCAGATAACACTTGGGTTTTTATTGTTAGCCACGGTTGATAAGTGATCCCATAATCAGAGAGTTCAATTGACCAGGTAATCATCCTTTCGGCTAAATATAGCTTGTGTAATACTTGGCGGATGGGCTAATCCGTTTTACTACCACTAGGTGGCATTGAAAGTATTACCGCAATCTCCTAGCCGTGATGATCAGTGTGAAAGCAACCTTTTCAACTTTCTGGTAGCGGAGCTCAGGTCCCTGCAGAACCTAGCTCACAAAGTAGACCGGTTTCTGTTCTTCGCTTGTCTCTCGGATTAGCACAGAGCTCACTGCTTTCTCATGAACTGAGAGGTATAAGTAAAGCGTCTCACCGGGCTCTGATCTTGTTAAAATAGGAGGGGAGGATAGCAAGTTCTTTAAGGATAAAAAGGCATCCTCACATTCCTGGGTCTATTTAATGCGGCCTATAAGCTGTTGTACCTCCTTAACACTTTGAGGACTTCTCATGTCAAGTACTGCCTGAAATTTATCAGGATTAACCTCAATCCTGCGGTGGGTTAGCATAAAACCTAGGAATTTCCTAGCTAGGACCCCGAAAACACACTTCTCTGGGTTTAGCCTCATGTTATACTTTCTAACCTGGGCAAATACTTCTTCAAGGTCTATCGCATATAATCCTCCTTGTGGGGTTTTCACTATTATGTCGTCTATACAGACCTCTAGCATCTTCCCCACTTAGTTCTCGAAGACTCTGTTCATTATCCTCTGATAGATGGCTCCTGCGTTTTTCAGACAAAAATGCATAATCCTATAGCAGTAGCTCACCTTGTCAGTGATGAAGGCAATTTTATCCTCATCTCCGGGATACATAGGAATTTGGTTGTACCCAAAATATACGTCCATGAACGACAACCACTTGAAACCAGAGGAACTATCCACCAATTTATCCACATTGGGGAGTAGGTATGGATCCTTGGGATAGGCCTTGTTCAGATCTGTATAGTCCACACACATTCTCCACTTCTCATTAGATTTCTTGACCAGGACCACATTGGATAGCCACATGGTATAGGAGATTTTCCTAATGAAGTTGTCGATTAGTAACTCCTTAATCTGTTCCTCAATGACTTGTTGTCTTTCTAGTCTGACCTTTCTTTCTTCTGTGCAACTGGCTTCACACCTTCTCTAATGGACAAGCGGTGACAGAAAAAGCAGGGTCGAGTCCCGGCATGTCAGAGGATGTCCAAGCGAAAAGGTCTATATTATTCAGCAAGAGCTTTGCCAATTTTTGTTTTCCTTTTTCCTCTAAATGTGCTCCAATCTTGCTGACCTGATCCGGCATGGCTCTAAGTTGGAGAGGTTGTAACTCACCCTCTGGCTGGGGCCTGATACCACAGATTTCTTCTCTAACATCCAGTTCAGTCATAAGTATGTTGACCTGGTCCAGGACTGCACCGGGGGTGGTAGATTTTCTATTCTTGGGAACACTAAAAATCTTCAAGCTCTCATTGAAGCATTTCCTGATAGCTACTTAATCTCCCTTAACAGTGATGACCTTATTGTTCTTGTTTGGAAATTTCATCACGAGGTGAGTAGTGGAGACCACGACACTGAGAGCATTTAGAGAAGGACGACCTAAGATAATGTTGTAATCCGAAAGGCAGTCCACGACCAAAAACCTTACTTTCACCATCTTGAAGAGTTTAGAATATCCCAAGGTCATATGGGTTTCGTAGTAACCTACCGGGGTGATCTTCTCACCTGTGAAACCTGTCAGTTCCCCATCGTGAGGAGTCAAATCCGGTGGTGGTAGTTCTAGCTTTTGATAGAGATCTAGGAATATAATATTTGCTAAGCTTCCTTGATCCGCAAAAATTTGGCAGACCTCGGCATTGGATATTATTCTCGAGATGACGAGTGGATCATCATGTTCCAAGATAATTCGACCGTAGTCCTCATCTGAAAAAGTGATGGAAGGCATTTTTTTTTCAGCAGCCTGCATTCTGGGTTTGGAATAGGATACACTAAATACCGCCATCCTCAAGGCTTTTTTCTGGGCTCCTTTTGATGACCCTCCACTAGTGAAGCCACCTGTAATAGTGTTAATCGTTCTATTTGGTTCAGAACGTCGATCACCATTGTCATTAGTGGGAGCGTCCCTATTCCTATCCTGCCAGTCATTGTTATCCCAATGACGTGGAGTTCGGGATCTTCTCCTAGGACTTCGAGTCCTTCTTCTGTGGTTAGGAGACGGGCTTCGCTGTTGACTGTGTTTGTCATCTCTGCGCTTGCCATGATGCTCTTTGTTTTGGCCCCAGAGGATATACCGTTGTAGTCGTTTGGCCTTACTTAGAAATTCAATGGCATCATGGAGTTGATAGTAGTCTTCCGTATCATGCCCATAACCTTTATGCCATGTGCAATGCTTAGAATGGTCTTTCTGCTTATATTTCTTAATAAGGGCAATCTTCATATATTCTGAAACTCGATCTGCATCACTTCCCTCAAGATTATTTCTCGCGGGGGGGTATTTAGTGGAGTATAAATAGAGTATCCAACCCAGGGTGGACTATCTTTGAAAGATCGGGGCTGCGAGGAATTACGATTAGGCTTCTGGTGAGAGGATTCACCTTTGTCCCACCTCCTCTGGTCCACTGTTGCTTCCTCTAGGTCCACGTACTTCTGGGATCGCCTCTGAAACTCACTCAGGTTCTTCGGTTTCTTTTTGACCAAGGAAGCGAAGAACTCGGAACCAACCCGAAGACCACTTCTGGCATAGTGAAGGGCTATTCTATCATCGAAGATTTCCATATTAGTGCAAGTCATCATGAAACGCTTTACATAATCGTGGAGGGGCTCATCCCTCCCTTAGCAGAGCTTTGCCAGGGATTCAATATATCTGGTTTGTTCCTTGCTGGTGGTGTATTGGAGCAGAAAGCGTTGTTTAAGGTCTGGCCAGTCAACCACGGACCTCTGTGGTAAGCCTAAGAACCATTTAAGGGCTCCCTTCTTCAGGGAGAGAGGAAAAGCATGGCATAGCAACTCCATAGATCCTCCGTGAAAATAGAGGGATTGCTCATAAGCGTTGATATGCTCCTGGGGATCCATGGTTCCATCATAAATCTCCAAGTTTGCTAAAAATTTAAAATTCCTAGGAATGCGGTATTCCATAAATTGATCAGAAAAAGGGTGCTCTTCGAACTCGCGGTTCAGATTGTCATTCCAGATATTGACCACGGAAGCATCGGCATGTGCTCTTCTTTGATTGTTTCCTGCGCTAAGACTACCATCATTATGGTGAGGTCTGGGTCAGTTTTCATGCATTGCTCGTTTCATGTCTTCCAACCTCTGATATTGCTCATTCAGCATAGCCATATACTGCTGCAGCATGCCCTGAAACTGGCGTTGGGATGCCAGAGACTGATTCGTGGATTGAGAGCGAGACCCACGATCGCCAGCTTCATTATTAGGCATTCCTAAATGCTGATGAACCAGGATTCTGCGCTGTTGGGCATTAGGGTTGCCTCCTTGTGCTGGGATTCCAAGTCTATCTCTTACAGGAACCCTACGTGGTGGGTTTGGGCTTTCATCGGAAACCAAGGTGGTATGCCCATCGCGTTGGTTCTCTGCATTGAGTGCCTGGTTTCTCACAACGGAGGCTTCAGTGGCAGGTGGAAGGACAGGAAGAGGAAGGAGCTGAGCAGCCTGGTCCTGCCTTTGGTCGATGGAGGCCTGCCCAACATCTCTTCTTGAATTCTGTCTCGTGTTCACTATGACTGGAGTGGGATTATAAGTTTATCGTACCCCACAGACGGCGCCAATATTCTGAAGTAGATTCAGAGGAGTACATGAAATAGGCACGTAAGTTGTTGACTCCTTCGATGCACGTCTGTTACCAAGCGCATTGAATCATAGGGGTGGGTACCTGCAAAGGGACTCTAACACTCAAGTCAGGATGTGCACCAATTGGATCTATGTTATAGGAGAACTCATACCTGATTTAGGTGACTTAGTCTGACATTTATAGAGGTTAAATCGATACATCCTCTTGATAAAGAGATACATTCCCATTATAACTGCAGGAGAAGATATATTCCTTATTTAGTTATAGAGAATCCTTATATTATCATAACACTGATATGACAATTACAGTGCAATTATTCCATAAGATCATGATTGGCAATTAGGATATATCACAAAATTCATACATTACGCGGATCTTGCGGTAAAGCTATTACCATCCAAAATTGGGATCTCACGTTAAACTGACTCAGCTAGAGGCGAGAAGCCTTGGACCTCTGCTTGTATGTGTATTGGGCTAGATTACATAATGAGAGCCTAGGGTACAGTCCAAAGCATAAAGCTTTCTCTAACTAAGATTAAGATAAACTTCCAACCTTAATCAGAATTTGTGTATTCGAACCTAAATCATATAATTATAAACAAAAGGTCAATTAGGTAAGCCAACTTCGTTAACAAAAATGATTTCTATTTAATGATTTCAAATAAAAGAATTTTTGCTGAAATTTAGTCTCAGCAAGATCTACACACACTTTCTCTGCGCAAAGCCATTAAAAATAGAACTTTGATGTGAGATGGGTACGTGACTCCGTTAATAATCTTGGATTGTCATTTCTTCTTGTTCGTTGGGCTCACCACACCCACCAAACCTTAGAAATTGCTAGCAGTCGAATTTCAGAACTAAGTCCTTTCCCACCTCACCAATCTCTGTTTTGTCACCATTCACTTAGTAAAAGTCAAGCTTAGTTTTCTAAGTAGCAGCAGCAACTTGAGACAATTGATATTTGATAAAAGAAAAAATTAAGAGTGTTGAAACCCAATTAAATCTTACAAAATTAAGTGAAATGTAGATGGACAAATAAATCCCACCTTAAATTTAGTATCAGATTGAAAAAAAAATGCTCAAACATTTAGCAGGTTGGATCATATATCGACATCCTTTTATTTAATTACTTAAGAGATTGTTTTCTGTACTAACATCAAGACATGAAAATGTAAAATGGAAAACGTTTTTCGTCCAACCAAAATACTCCAACTTTCTTCCACCGTATGCTTCCGTACGTATGTTTGTTGACTTTTTCGTATGCCAATATTTTCATTTCAAGCTTTTCATTTCCCGCTTCTTGGATTCACCAGAAACTGATACTGATTAACCACTTATTCCTAACGTATTAACCATTTAATTTCTCGCTTTTCATTTCCCGCTTTTGGGATTCACTAAACTGATATTGATTAACCACTTATTCTTAACGTATTAACCATTTAATTTCTCGCTTCTCATTTCCTACTTCTTGGATTCACAGAAACTAATATTGATTAACCACTTATTCTTAACGTATTAACCATTTACTCATTATTGAGAACTCTTTCTTGGATTTACGAAACATATCTTGATTAACCACTTATTCCTAACGTATTAACCACTTATTCATTATTAGGAACTCTTTCTCAGATTCACCAGAAACTGATATAGATTAACCACTTATTTCGAAGGTATTAACCAGAAATTTATATTGATTAACCACTTATTCTTAACGTATTAAGCACTTACTTATTTCGAATGTATTAACCAGAAACTTATACTGATTAACCACTTATTCATAACGTATTAACCACTTATTCTTAACGTGAACAGTTTCATATTTCAAATTTCAAATGATGACACGTGACATACGGTGGATAAAAGTTGGAGTCTTTTCGTTGGACAAATAGCGCGACCGATGTAAAATATAGCTTTCAGTCTTCTGTTCCCACCACACATGTGAACATGTTTCTTCTTGCCTTGTTCTGCAGCTAAAGATTTCACCATTTGAGGTCAATTCTAGAGCTAACTACAAAACATCACCTTTCAAATTAGGTGCTTAGAGATTAACCATTGGTCTGCAGTCCCATTCCTGCATCTTTTCACCTCCAATAATGTTTTAACATAATAAATTATATCCCCTTGGTCACTTTTCCACAAAAGGAAAGTGATGAAGACAGAAGAGCAAGGCAACCCTTCTCTCCAATATAGAAAGAAAAAACAAAGAAATATATCTTTGTTTCTAGGTGGCTTCGCCGGTAGACTAAAAAATCTGAGTCCATCGGTGCATTTTTTTTTTTTAGCTTTCAGTTTCTTTAATTTGTTTTAATTCTATCTTTTGATCATGTAGCATATTATCTATTCTTTCTATATGATGACTTATTCTTTTTATTTCTTTCTCTTTTTGTATTTGAGTTAGTCTTTTTGTCTCTACATAATACCTTAATCTTTCATCTAATTCACATAATGTATTTGTTATACATTGAATTTGTATTTCTAATTCTATTTGCCTTTTGAGATTATCTATACTCATTATATTTGTCTTTTAAATTTGTCTTTTTGTTTATTTTTTACACTATTTCTTTTTATTTTTATTCTCTTAATCTTAATTTTTGTTGTTTTAAATACCTTCTCGATACCAAATCTTTTTCCTATTCTTTTATCTTAATTTTTACTACTAAGTTATTTATTTTTGATGATTTATTCATATTCTTTGTTTTAAATATTGAGATAAATCATTTACTTGTACTTCTAATTTATTAATTTCATTTTCTTCACAAGTATTTTCTATTTCACTGAATCTAATTGGTTTTGGAATTTGTTCTTCTTTAAATTTTAATAATTTTGGTTTATTTGTATAAATTCCTAATTCTGTTATTTCATTTTTCTTGGGATAATAAATCCTTCTAATATCGGTAAATAGGTTTGAAATATTTATTTTATCATTTTCTTTTAATGAAATGCTATGATGTAAATTTGTTAATGCATAACTAACACAATAAGTTACTGAGAATATTTTATCTCCTGGTTTCATTAAATTTTTTCTTAAAAAATTATGTTCTAAAGTTAAAGTTTGTTCTAATCTTTGAGTGTTTAATGGAATTCCAATATTTGGTCGTACTTCAAATTTTAATTTCCCATAGGCTAAGTTTCCTTCTATTACTCCTAATATTTTATCTATTGAATCATTAATTCTATCATCTTTTAAAACTATTTTTATTGATGAATTAATTTCTTCTTGAAAAGTTGATTTAATTAATACTTGTACAACCCCTATATGAATATATCCAATTTTTCTTTTATCTTCTTCTTTCTTTTTTTTTTTTTAATTTTATAAGTTTTTTCTTATTTAGTAATTGTAAACACATATTACCATGTGTATAGGTTATGTCCATTGGTGTTTCATTATTTAATTTTCCATAGTAAATAATATTTTTTCTCTAATTAAATCCTTTTAATATTTCTCTAAATTTTCCCCTTCCCTTCATATTTGCATCTTTTGTTAAGTCTAATTCTTCTTTTTGAATTTTTCTAAAAAGAGATTTATTTATTAGAATACTTCCTTCATAATTTCCATCTTCTTCAGTAATATGCAAGTGTTCAAAATCATCTACCTATTCTATTTCCATTTATATTATTTTGTTTAAGTAGGTTTTTATAGTATAACAACTTAAATTGATTCTTGGAATATTTATCTTTTTATTCATTAGAGATATAATTAATTCTTCAGATTTAATCTTATATGGCTTCACTACTTCAAGAAAGTCTATTCATAATAATTTAGTATCTGATTGTTCTTCTATATATAATTCAGTTTGAATTTTTACTTATGGATTAAAATAGACTTCAATATTAGTTTTTTCTTTAAATATTTTTTCTTTATTAAATTGTATTATTTTTCTTGGTATTGTATCTATTATTTTACTTGTTAAGTCTTTACTTACATAACTAAGATAGGATCCAGTGTCGATAAGTATTGGCATAATGATTCCATTTACTCTTCCTAACATGATATTGAGAATAATTATTCGGGATGAGTTTAATAAACATACCTGGTCTGGGTTTGAAAAGTTTTCATAGCTACTACTTTCACTTGCTTTGTTCTGGAATTTGATTTTGCCCACTGCTGCTTACGTGATTGAATTGATTGAGTTGATTTGGGGTATTTCAGTAGGATAATGAAAGAATTTTAGTAAGGATAAGAAAATTTTATTAATGAGTAATTATAAGTACAAGGGGTTGGACATACTCTCAAATGCCCGACTAGATCTCATGAGAGACTAGGACAAAGTTTTTCCTAAGAAAACAATCTCAAACTTTGAGAATTTTCTATTCGAAAAACTCTACCTTGCCTCAGCATAAGAGGTCTTATTTATAGGCTAGAATGCCTAGAGCTATTTACAAAAATATCCTTACAGATGTAATTGCTTACATCAAATATTTAATAATTTACATAGTGACGTAAGAGCTTACATCACTCTTTTATAATTACCTCATCTAATGAAACGTCTTCTTTAATTGCGTCGGCCACTCCTTTGCTTTTTGCACACCTTTCACATGCATGGTTCTCACTTTCTTTAATCATTGCACACAAGCCATTGAGAACAGCTGGCCTGTATTTCATTAGTGGTCCTTGAAATACGTAAAAAGGAAATTCAAAGCTTGTTAGGAGATTCATATTTTTCTCCTTTATTGCTTTACCACTCATTTTACTGAGTAATAGGGTTGTTGGTGCTTTGTATAGTGTCTTGATAAATGATTCCTTTCCAATGCTTTGACATTGTGAGTAAATGTTGGCAAGCTGATTTGTCAATATTTGAGTGATTTGGTCTTCTTCATAAATGACTCCATGAGGTTCGTCTTTGAGTGTAAAATTATTGTTACTTACTCCCACATAGACTAAGTGCTTGGCCTTTGTTTAGTAATGAAATCTAGGTAGGCTGAGTAGAACTTCAGAAAAATACTTCGTTCCTTTGCTATGTTTTTCTTGAACATCTGGACTGCATCCTTAAAATTATGAGGAAACAGGTTAATTTCTTCTAAATTCAAACTTAAGTAAAGACAATCAATAAATCCAAACTGGCACATATTGAATGCTAATATTGATGGTGCTCTGGGAAGGATAATTGCTTTGATTCCAAAGAGCTTTCGATCAACAATATAGAAACAGTTAACTTTTTCCTTGTCGCTCCAATTTGCTAATCTTTTGAGATTTTCCCAGAAATAATTTTTTGAGAATTGTACCTATAGTTCGTGTTCTTTTCTAGAAATAATTTGAAATTTATCTAGGGAAGAAGGAATTTTCTCCAGAATTTTAAGTGATGACTGTTTTACAGGTGGATTCTTTGTTGCTTCTGAGAAAGTTCTTGGTCCAAGATAAAGTTTTTTCTCTTTCCCTTTTTTGAAATATTCTTTAAATGCCTTTTCTGCTTCTTCTTTGGTTAGGTATGACTTGTGTAGAACTCCTGAAATCTTCTGGCAATATGGTACTGCTTTGAACCATTCATCATATATTCCTGGAAATGGTCCATTGAATACTACATACCATTTGTTGATCTTTTTCTCTTCTTGTTGGAATGCTTCTACAAGAAATCCTTTTGCTTTCAGTTGTAAATTTAGGACTTTAATATCTGCCTCAATAAGTTCTAACTCCTTAAGCTTTTGAGCTTTTAATGCTTCCTTCAGTTCCAATTGTTGCTTGATCATTTCTAAGGTGCTTCGCTCCATTCTCTGGATAGTATGTCTGCAAGAATGTTTTTCTCACCTTTGATATGAAATATTGAATAAGTATACTCAGCAAGCCTCATTTGCCATCTGATTAATCTTCCTTGCTTATAAATTCCTTTATGATTAATGTTTTTGAAACCTGCAACATAAGTGGAATCCGTTCGGACAATAAATTCTTTATCAAGCACATAAATTCGATATTTTTCCAACATATGAATTAGTGCCAAAGTTTATGTTTCATCAGTAGGATAATTAATTTCATTGTCTGCAAATGTTTTAGACATGTATCGATATAGTAATTCTTTCTTTTGACCAAGAGGTTTTGCTTTCATAACCCCACCCCAGTGTTCATTAGATGTGTCGATTTCAATAATATTTAAATCATCATCCGATCGATGATATAGTTCAGGTAAATCCTGACATAAGTACTTTAGTTTGATAATAATTGCTTCATCAACTTTGATCCAAGACCAAAGAGCATCCTTCTTTAGTTTTTGCTGAAGTATTTTCCTTTCTGCAGCCAAATTCTTCATGAAACCTTCATTTGAAATGTATGTTAGTAATCCAAGGAATCGCTGTAAATCTTTTTTGTCTTTTAGTTTAGTTGGAAAATTTTGAAGTTTTTCTAATACATGTTTTTGCATTATTATTATTTTTTTCAATTTTTAATCCTAAATAATTAATCTTATTATGAGCTAAAACAACTTTTTTCTTGCTTAATACTACTCCATGTTCTAAACACTTATTAAGTATTATTTTTATCATTTTAAAATGATCGTTTAAGTCTTTGTTAGTAAAGACTAATATATCATCGATATAGATAAGACAAAAGTCTTTAAATTCCTTAAGAATTGAATCCATTTTTCGTTGAAAAATACCTGGTGATTATTTCATTCCCATTGGGAGTACATTCCATTTGTATTGTCCTTGAGGACAACTAAATGATGTTAATGCCTTAGATTCTTCTATAAGCCGTATTTGATAGAATCCTGACTTACAATCAAAAGTACTAAACTAATTCATATTTCTTATTTGTTCAATAATTAAATCTTTTCGTGGGAGATAATATGCATCTCCTTCCATAGCATCATTTATCTGTTTATAATTAATTACCATTCGTCTTTTGCCTCTTTTAATTCATTATGATTTTCAACATAAAATGCTGGAGCTGAGTGTTTGCCCTTTGATGGTCTTATCAATCCCTTGTCTTCCATTTCTTTAATATCTTTGGAAAATTCATCTCTATCTTGTTTGGTGTAGATCATAGGTTTACATTTTATTTTCTTTGTTGGGTCTTTTAGTCTTAATTCAACTAATTCCATATTTTTATTATTAATTTTTGGGTCAGGAGGATTTTCGCTACATGTTTTATCTAAAAGTACCTCAATATAGGCTGAAATTCTTCTTCCAAGTTCTAAATTTATTAATACATGACAAATTTTTTGACATACTATTTTAACTTTGTCACCACAGTTCAGCTTGCTAAACTCTGATTGCTTTTTTAAGCAGGTACATTCAGAGAAGTGGATAATAGGGATTTCAATTATTTCACGTAATTGTTTGTTCCAAATATATGGTGATTTGAGTGAGATATGTTCTAAGTATTGACAAAACGGAGAATATAATCGTAAAAAATTATTTCCTAAGATCAGATCTAAACCAGTTTCTTGTTGATATATGGTGGGAACAATAAATAATTTTAGTTGGATTACAACAGTGATTCTTTTAATTACAAAATATAGAGGATGTATTGATCCATCCACAATTTGAATCTTTAAGGGTTTTTCTAATTTTTCCCATTTTTCAAATAGTATTTTTGTTGCCAAACAAATACTTGCTCCAGTAACAATATAGACTTCATTTTCTTTATTACTTTTATCAATCTTGATTTTAATATAAGTACTATTCGGATTCTGTTTTTTCTGAAGATAATTCATTTTCTGTATATTCATAAATAATGTTCTCAGATTCACTTAATTCTTCTTCTAATTGTTCTAGGTTGTATATTTTATATATTTTCTTTATTATTTTTGTTTTTTCTTTAAAATCTTTTTCTTTTCTTTGAGGGCATTTATTTGCATAATGTCCTTCCACATTACATATCCAACAAACACATTTCTTTTTCCCTTTTAGGCAATATTTTCTTGGGGTTTGTCTTTTCTTTCTAAAATATTTTTTCTTAGTATTTTTATAGGCTTTCTTTTTAGGATAGGTTTTTCTTAATCTAGGTTTTCTTTTATAGTATTTTCTTTTCTTTGTAGTTTGATTACATCCGTATTTTCCTGGTTTTTCTATTTCTGGTATGTCACAACAAATTGCAAATCTTCCTTTATTTAATTGTCTAACTACCTCTCTTTGTATACATTGTTCTCTTAATTCGTGATAAAATATTTGTATGATTCCACCTAGTATATTAGCTGTTTCCATTGGTTGAGTTTGTCAGGTAGTTCTTATTTTTGTATTAAGTGGGTATGATAATTTATCTATAAAGACATCTATATATATATGTTTTGTATCAGTATTTAGCTGATAGTAATATTTTTTATATTCATATATGAAACTATATATTTCACACATATTACATATTTGCATTTTATTTAGATGTGCTTTTGCTTTTTCATGAAAAAATCTATTTACTTCATCTCTATGTTCAATAAAATTATATCCTATAAATTCTTGATAGATTAAATGCATAATTAATCTAGCAAATTCTTGATTGTTTCCTATAGTTCTTGAATATTGGTACCATGTTTCATCACTAATGCTTATGAGAAATCGTTGTATGTTTCCCCAAGAGGTTTTGCTTTCATAACCCCACCCCAGTGTTCATTAGATGTGTCGATTTCAATAATATTTAAATCATCATCCAATGGATGATATAGTTCAGGTAAATCCTGACATAAGTACTTTAGTTTGATAATAATTGCTTCATCAACTTTGATCCAAGACCAAAGAGCATCCTTCTTTAGTTTTTGCTGAAGTATTTTCCTTTCTGCAGCCAAATTCTTCATGAAACCTTCATTTGAAATGTATGTTAGTAATCCAAGGAATCGCTGTAAATCTTTTTTGTCTTTTAGTTTAGTTGAAAAATTTTGAAGTTTTTCTAATACATGTTTTTGCATTATTATTATTTTTTTCAATTTTTAATCCTAAATAATTAATCTTATTTTGAGCTAAAACAACTTTTTTCTTGCTTAATACTACTCCATGTTCTAAACACTTATTAAGTATTATTTTTATCTTTTTAAAATGATCGTTTAAGTCTTTGTTAGTAAAGACTAATATATCATCGATATAGATAAGACAAAAGTCTTTAAATTCCTTAAGAATTGAATCCATTCTTCATTGAAAAATACCTGGTGATTGTTTCATTCCCATTGGGAGTACATTCCATTTGTATTGTCCTTGAGGACAACTAAATGATGTTAATGCCTTAGATTCTTCTATAAGCCGTATTTGATAGAATCCTGACTTACAATCAAAAGTACTAAACTAATTCATATTTCTTATTTGTTCAATAATTAAATCTTTTCGTGGGAGATAATATGCATCTCCTTCCATAGCATCATTTATCTGTTTATCATTAATTACCATTCGTCTTTTGCCTCTTTTAATTCATTATGATTTTCAACATAAAATGCTGGAGCTGAGTGTTTGCCCTTTGATGGTCTTATCAATCCCTTGTCTTCCATTTCTTTAATATCTTTGGTAAATTCATCTCTATCTTGTTTGGTGTAGATCATAGGTTTACATTTTATTTTCTTTGTTGGGTCTTTTAGTCTTAATTCAACTAATTCCATATTTTTATTATTAATTTTTGGGTCAGGAGGATTGTCGCTACATGTTTTATCTAAAAGTACCTCAATATAGGCTGAAATTCTTCTTCCAAGTTCTAAATTTATTAATACATGACAAATTTTTTGACATACTATTTTAACTTTGTCACCACGGTTCAGCTTGCTAAACTCTGATTGCTTTTTTGGGTAGGTACATTCAGAGAAGTGGATAATAGGGATTTCAATTATTTCACGTAATTGTTTGTTCCAAATATATGGTGATTTGAGTGAGATATGTTCTAAGTATTGACAAAACGGAGAATATAATCGTAAAAAATTATTTCCTAAGATCAGATCTAAACCAGTTTCTTGTTGATATATGGTGGGAACATTAAATAATTTTTGTTGGATTACAACAGTGATTCTTTTAATTACAAAATATAGAGGATGTATTAATCCATCCACAATTTGAATCTTTAAGGGTTTTTCTAATTTTTCCCATTTTTCAAATAGTATTTTTGTTGCCAAACAAATACTTGCTCCAGTAACAATATAGACTTCAGTTTCTTTATTACTTTTATCAATCTTGATTTTAATATAAGTACTATTCGGATTCTATTTTTTCTGAAGATAATTCATTTTCTGTATATTCATAAATAATGTTCTCAGATTCACTTAATTCTTCTTCTAATTGTTCTAGGTTGTATATTTTATATATTTTCTTTATTATTTTTGTTTTTTCTTTAAAATCTTTTTCTTTTCTTTGAGGGCATTTATTTGCATAATGTCCTTCCACATTACATATCCAACAAACACATTTCTTTTTCCCTTTTAGGCAATATTTTCTTGGGGTTTGTCTTTTCTTTCTAAAATATTTTTTCTTAGTATTTTTATAGGCTTTCTTTTTAGGATAGGTTTTTCTTAGTCTAGGTTTTCTTTTATAGTATTTTCTTTTCTTTGTAGTTTGATTACATCCGTATTTTCCTGGTTTTTCTATTTCTGGTATGTCACAACAAATTGCAAATCTTCCTTTATTTAATTGTCTAACTACCTCTCTTTGTATACATTGTTCTCTTAATTCGTGATAAAATATTTGTATGATTCCACCTAGTATATTAGCTGTTTCCATTGGTTGAATTTGTCAGGTAGTTCTTATTTTTGTATTAAGTGGGTATGATAATTTATCTATAAAGACATCTATATATATACGTTTAGTATCAGTATTTAGCTGATAGTAATATTTTTTATATTCATATATGAAACTATATATTTCACACATATTACATATTTGCATTTTATTTAGATGTGCTTTTGCTTTTTCATGAAGAAATCTATTTACTTCATCTCTATGTTCAATAAAATTATATCCTATAAATTCTTGATAGATTAAATGCATAATTAATCTAGCAAATTCTTGATTGTTTCCTATAGTTCTTGAATATTGGTACCATGTTTCATCACTAATGCTTATGAGAAATCGTTGTATGTTTCCTTCCATTTTATAAATTAATAAATATTTAACATCCAATAAACTTAATCCACTAAATCTTTCATCTGTTGCTATGAGTAAGGTCATTTTATTAGTCCATTGTAAGAGTACTTCTTCTTTGTTTTTTACACAATCGATGTTTAATTTACTCTCGATTCTAAAACTTTCATATTGCGGTTTAAATTCTTCTTAAATCTTTGTTAATCTATCATCTTTTCTAGCATATCGTTTATTATACATTGTTTCTTGTTGATATTTATACTAGTAGTCATTAGTTTTTCCCCAATATTCTTCTCATTTTCTTTTATTTTTTGTTTCGCTTGTTTCTCCTTCTTCCATAAATATTTCATCATAATCTGATTCAGATTCCGAAGTGCTATAATTTAATATTACTTATTCATTTTCTTTATTTGTTTCAATTTGTTTTATATTTTGCATTTGTTTATTTTCTTCTTCAACTATTTTTAATTGTTCTAATAATTGTTGAATTTCTTCAATATCATTTGATTTCTTTAATAATTCGATATATTCATCTTTTATCCCCTCCATGAGGTTCTTGATTTTAGAAATTTTGAAGATTTTGTTTCTATTTGTTCTTTTAGTTTTATTTTGATTATTTTTGTTTGTTTAATTTTTAATAACTCTTCTAAATATTTTCTAGTTATATTTCTATTATTTTGTTCATCTTCTAAAAAGTTTTCTAATTGTAATAAAAATTTTTCAATCTGTTTAATATTTTTATTTTCATATATTTCTTTTTTTTATTTATATTACTAAGTGTATCTCTTATATTATTTATTTCATTTATTTCATTTTGTATTCTATCACAAATACAATTTGTAATTCTATTAGTGTTTTATATTAATATCATTATATTTTTATTAATTTCTTCTATCATTTTAATTAATTCTTTATTCATTATTTTAATTTCCTCTGATATTTTCATTATTTTCTAGTTTGTTTTATTTTATTATTATTATTTTTGGAGCCACGATGCTTCGACGCACTGAGAATCCTCCTTGTTTCTAACAACAGCATAACAGAATAAGATAAATGGAAGTTTCCTTTCAAAACACGTTGTCTGAAATGATAGAAGAGTTTATTTTTCATTTTGTTATTTAAGTTTCAATTTATTGTAAAATAATAAAAATATTTAATTTCACAAAATTTGCTAAACTCGACTGCAAAAGTTACATTAAATTGTCCTAGTGAAAAGACTACTACCACTACTCAAAAAAAGTAATAGAACATAATAAAATAATAAAAAAAAGTGAGATACACATCACTTCATATTTGTTTATATGAAAGAATAAGTATTAAAATATGTAAAAAATAAAATGAGATCAAATATATTTAGATGATAAAAATTATGTAAATATAAAGTGATATAAGAAAAATGTGTGACTAAAATTATTCAATAATAAATATCCTCTAATTTATTTGGAGCGTAGTGTCTATTTAACCAAGGATAGGAACAGTTAGGCAGAAAGAAATAATTTAGAACCAAGCCGAAGCCAGCCTACTGTCAGTTGAAGATAATCATGCCAGCTTGCACTTCTAACTATATGTCATTATTTTATTTTATTATTTTATAACATATGTCATTATTTTTTCATTAAAATAGTAAATGAATCATTAGTCTTCAGCACATGTTAGAGAAAAGTTGACTGACTGAGATTTCCAGGTCAATAATCCATCCTTGAGACAAGATCCTGTATTTTTTGGCTGCTTGCATTAACAAATTCACAATAAAGGATGTGTTATAATCAATAGCTATCATTAACGTCATCCTCATTGTATATATCATCTCATGGTGCGTAGCAGATTTTATCTTAAATATTAATATAATTTGTCTTCCCTTATTTAGAAGATTAAGAAATGATTCCCTAGTATGGGATGATAATATGAGTCATGCTGTTCAACAAATTCAAAACTTAGTCAAGACAATTCCTTGTCTAAGCCTTCTAAATCCTTAAGCTTTTCTTATAGTTGAAACAGATGCCTTCGATTTGGAGTATGAGAGAGTGTTAAAGCAAGTATTACCAGAGTCATCCAAAGACCAAGTGGGTAGGTTCTATTCTAGGGTCTGGCAGCCAACTTAACAAAAATATAGTACAATTAAGAAAGAGATTTTATCTATAGTACTAAGTATCACAAAATTTAAAGATAATCTATTCAACAAAAGATTTATGTTAAAAACTTATTGTAAAACCACTCCTTCTATTATTCAAAAAGATGTTAAAAATTTTGTTTCCAAACAGATTTTTGCAAGATGGCAAGCTCTACTATCCTGTTTCGATTTTGATGTTCAACATATTAAAGGAAAAGATAATTATCTTCCAAATTTTCTAATGAGAGAATTTTTGTAGGGCTACAATGGCCGCTAGTTCCTCATCAAAATCAAAGGCTAAGAAAATTACCTTGGATAAGTACATGCAAATCACGGCTAAGAAGAACACTGAGATAAGTACAAGATCATCTACTTCCATTAAAGGGTCATCCACCCCTACTGTTGTTCCTTCCCCAATACAATCAATTCGACCCTCATCTTCCACCCAAAACAGGTTTACACCATTAAGCTACTCACAAATAGTGACTAGTACCCCTACTAAGACTCCTCAAAGATCCAAATAACCCCATTACTCATCAATTCCCCAACTACATAGGAATGTAAGTATGTTAAGAAAAACATTTTTCGAACCCTTATTTACCCTAGAACTAGGGTTTTGATCTCCACAATCCTCACCCTGAGAAATTGTTCAGCAAATGTTTCTTAAAGATTTTCACTTTGTTCCTCAAGAATCACTCAAGAAAGACAGGACCTTTTACAAGCTCATTTTGATATATACTAAATCAATTGAATTGGATCATTATTATAGTGCTACAAACCCAGATTACATTGACTTTTCTAAAGTTAAGATTTTCAAGGTACTCAGTGCAAAGGACTAGAATTAGGCACTTCATATACCAAAATCCTTCTCAATTAGGTACGATCCTCAAACCTATACCTACTAGGATTATTAGTAGGTCTGGTTCAAGTTTATGCTCCTTAGACCCTACTCACATTCCTAGTTTTTCTGGTTCCAAAAGGGGATTAAGAACTTCCCCTCATGGTTTGCCAAGATGTACACCACAGGACCATGTGTAGACATTTTGCCCCAAATTGCTAAGGATTCTTATGCCTTGTTCACAGAAAAAATAGATTTTCTTCAAGGTTCTAGATTATTACATTTTTATGTTGCTTTTGGTATAGCATAGATTAATGTTTGAGATTATAATTTTTATCATAAATTTCAAGTTCAGCATCCAACATAGGTCGCTAGAGAATTCAGTGTCAAGTGGTGGCCCAGCTTCAACATGAAATTGGTAAGTATTGAAGCCATTAATCAATGGTGTGATGCTAATCCTACATTAATAAAGAAAAATCAAAAGAAGCCTACAGAGTTCGAGTAACTCAAAGAACGGCTTCTCCGGGATCTAGCAAATGACTCATCAGAAAAAGAACTATTACTTAAAAAGAAGACCTCAATGTCAACATCTGGATCATCACCCCGGCAAAGCTCTCCTCCCCTGTATAGCAAGCGACAATGATAAACTCCTCAATGAAGATGACTGTTACAGAGTAGACCTTACTGAGCTATAAAGTCCCATCATGTTAATTATGAAGATTCCTCATCAAGTACGATCAGTAAAAGTATTCAAAAACATCATCATAGTAAGAAAACAACAAATCAAGAAAAGTAAAAGCAAAAGAGAATCCTCCTGTTCCCCACACTTGTCCTCCACTTAGACTATCATAGCGGACTTCAAAAATTTAGAATTCGCTACTTCAATCATTTCAGAATTCAAATGAACTTGA
Organism: Ormosia semicastrata; assembly: GCA_029884595.1. Classification (NCBI taxonomy): domain Eukaryota; kingdom Viridiplantae; phylum Streptophyta; class Magnoliopsida; order Fabales; family Fabaceae; genus Ormosia; species Ormosia semicastrata. The sequence continues at coordinate 40,850,573 of JAQQTO010000061.1, forward strand.
ATTCACAACACTCTTCAGCTCCTTGCCTATAAAAGCATTAGTTACTCATCTGTGAAGACATCGAAAAAGTTTTACTGAGAGATTTTAGCTTTCAAAATTTTGTGAAGAGAACCACTCTGTATCACTATTATCTTTGTATTTGCTCCTATTTGATTTTCACTTTTAACATTTGGAATTCGGAAGTTTAATCAAGATCTGTAATTTTTGTATCATCAGTTGTAAGTACTACTTTCTAAATAATTAATATTTTGTTTCTTATTTTCTGATCTATCTTCTTATTTTGAATACATATTTATACTGTTGAGCCCATGTTGTCAATCCTGTCCATTGTGGTTATATATATATATATATATGGCATATTTAGTGAGATGAGTTTTTATTATGAAAGGGTGAGAAGAATAAATCTTGACCATACAACCACACATGAATGGTCAAGATTAAAAGTTATTTAAAAGTCATGTCACCACTTAGAAAAATCACATGAATTTATGTTCTAATCTTGACTATTCATGTAATTAAGATCCAATGTATTAAGATTCACTCATCTCACCTCTAACAATAAACACTACTCTTACCAGATACGCTCCCTATATATATGGGGAGCATAATTAGTGAGAATGTTTATTGTAAGAGGTGGGATGAGTAAATATTGACCTTTAGATCTAACATGAATCGTCAAGATTAAAATATAAATGCATGTGCTTTTTTTAAGTAGTTACATGACCTTTAAGTAACTTTTAATCTTGATTATTCATGTATGGTTGTATAGTCAAGATTCACTCCTCTTAATCAAGTTTGTTTTAATAAAACAATTTTTTCATTTTTGCTAACAATGTTTAATAAAAAGGTTACATCCCAAACTAGTGTGATATCTACATCACAAGCTTGAATTAACATTTTGGAATATATCATGAAGTCATTACTAAATTACGAAGCAAACATAGTTTTTAGAATTTGACTGAATTGGCTGGTCAAACTGAAAGAATCGAGATTATGTCCTCTGATTGGTTCAATCAACTCTCAAAAACTAGATTTCCAAAAATCAATACCAAAATACCAATCCTAAACCTGCAACTCATTTGAACTGGTCAAACGGTTGAACTGATCCTCTTTTTTTTAAAAGAATTAAAACTTTTTCATGGCAATGATTATTTGATTCTCAATTTATAACTAAAACTCATTATTTCTCCTCTTAATTTGTTCAATGTGATACAAATAGGAGCTTGTAATGCAATATGATTTTGACTTCAGTTTATAATGAGAAGTTTCATTTCTTACACTTTAACTTATTCGATGTGGAACTAGTATATTTTAGAAAATTATGTCAGTATTAATATAATACTTTTAGTTTAATATTTATTTACATGATAAATGAGTTTAATTATGTTAGATATACATTTCAATATTTTTTGTTGATATTATTATTATTTATATAATTAACATATATATATATATATTATATTTTTCTTACATATTGTTATATATTTATATAATTTATATGTATATATATAAAACTCTGGTTCAACCCCGATTAACATTGGTTGAACCTCAAAACCTTGACTCTCTCTTTTTCAGAGACATTAGAAACAAACTTGAATTTCAAGCATTGAGTAGTTTTTTTGTAGTTGCTAATTAGTGATTTCACTTCTACATAGAATGAGCTACCTCTATTGCTCAAATTAGGACTACAAAGGCCAACAATAAACTTTTATAGCTTCTAGGCCCAAATATTACAATTGAACTATGTGGCCCATTGATCATCACATATTTTATACATTAAGAAGCCCTCATTTTTAGTGATTTACACTCTCCATGTACTTAATTGTTTGAGCTTGGTCATATTTTATAAGTTTGGGCTCAAATTGGGCTTAATTGATAATTCTCAACATTGTTGAAGTTTTACACTATTTCTATATTTTGGCCATATCTTGAGTTCTAGACATCTAAAATTGTGTATTTTACCTTGTAGGAAAGTTAAGAAGAAGCTCTACAACTTTGATGAAGAGCTCAAAGTCCCAATCAAATGTCTAGTGGGCCTAATTGGGTCTGGAAGTTCAGACTCATGTTTAGGAAGCACATGGCATTAAAGTGAGCATATCTTAGTCAATTCAAGTCCAATTCAGATGAAACTTGGGCCATTGCATTCCTACAAGGCCCAACTATGTTTGGGAAGTATAATGAGGCACTAGAGGCCAATTTAGGGGGCAGTTTATATTTTTAGGAGGAGGAATCTGAGAATCAGTTAATTTTTCTCACCTCTCTCTAGAACTCTCTCCTCTCTTCTCTCCTTCTCTCTAATTTTCATTTCTGGGTTTTCCTCTTCTGATGGAGGGTTAAACACTTTTGTAATCAATTCAGAAATCTTGAAGAAATTTCGGTTTGGATTCTTGAGATCTTGTTCTGATTTTGCTTTTCTTTGATTTGTATTTGAATTCTTCTTCTTCCCCTTTTTTTCTTAATCTTGATCTGATTGGATCTTGATTTGGGATTGAGATTTATGATTGAATTTAGGTTGATTAATTTAGTTTAGTCACGGAATTAGAAGTTAAGTGCTGATTTGTGCTTAGATTAATTGAATTCAGATCTAAAATTAACATAGATCTAACATGAATTATGTGATTGCGAATTTATGTGTCAATTGTTAATTGAATACTAGACGATTGTCTAGTATGAATTCTGGATTTAATGCTGAGATCTCGGTAATTCCAAGTTAATCATTCAAATGCAATTCAAGTATTTGTTTAGTGATCTGTGTTAGAATCCACCAAATTTTGGATAGATTTTTGGATTGATTACGCTTTTAATTGATTGTTCTTTCCTTAATTCTGCTATTTCGTATTCTGTTTCTCAACTTCCTCCTCAATCTCAGCTTGATCTGATTGATTTGCAACTAAGATCCTTAAGAGATGATCCGATGTTAGCTTCTATGCTACAAGTCATAGGTACAACTCGGTTTTAATTTTGATTGAGTTCGGCGCTCGTCAAAATTTTGGCGTCATTGCCGGGGATCCTTTAGTTACAATTTGATTATATTAAGTTCCTTTACTAACAATTAACTCCTGTTCTGATCATGTAGTTGTAGTTGTAGTTTCATCAATTCTACATCCCGTTTCTGCATCCTGTTTCTGTATTCTGTTACATTCATGTAATTGCATTAGTTGCATTCTATTACATACTATTATATACTGTTGCATTGCATTACTTTGTTGCATTATACATTGTGCATTTTGCTATTGTGTTCGTTCATTCTAATCATAATTGCAATTCTGGTTGCTACATAATTCTAGTAATTGTTGCATTGTGCATTCTGCTATTGCGGATAACATGATCTCTTTATAATTGCATTGTATTACATTGCTTAGCATAACATACCATTTTTTACTGCATTCTGCTATATTCTATTACTTTTTACTTGGTTACTGTTCTATTGATTTACATTCTGCTGCATAATTCTGTTGCATACTATTTTTACTGTTCCATTGGTTTTTGCTATATTCCACTGCATTCTGTTGCATTGCATGTGTAACACCCCAAAAATTACTTATTTCATAATATATATTCATTTTATAAATTTTGTTATTTTTGTGAATTTTTTAAAATTATTTGAATTATTTGATTATTTTAATATATTTCTTAATTTACGTACCCGTTAAGCGAGGCTGGAAAAATAAAATATTTTTTCGAGATCAAAAAATTTTGGACTGTCAAACCGGGGCTGGAGGATATTACTAAACCCGAAGCTGAACACAGTTTGCAAAGTTTTTGTTTTTCAAGATTTTATCTGATAAGTAAATTTTGGGTACACTCTATTATCCATTGGACAATAGATACCGACTTTGTTAACTAAGACTATTATTCATTTGATAATAGCTTGTAGTAAAAATTTAGTAAATTATTTTTATCTAGTCACTTTTATGACATCATCTAAGTGATATCACCACATCATATCATTGGTTGACTTTTTTTGGGAAAATGTGATAAACTTCTTAAGCAAGCTTTGGAGAAGCTTGTAAGAGAAGCTTGGCTTCCTTTTCCAAGGAGGCACACGGCCACATGTGAGGAGAGGAACTTCTTGAACAAGTTTCCTTCATCTTTTTCAAATTATAACTTTCTATTACTTTCTCTCTCTTTACCCAAAAGCTTCTTTTCACTTTTCTCTAATCACCTTCTTCCTTTTCTCTCCACCCTACCTCACGGCCACCACCCCAAGTGCCACTATTTCATCTTCTAAAATTCTAACAACCACAATCTTGAATCTACACTTCTTCCTAAGGTCATCTAGTGTGAAGATTTTGTTTTGTTCATCACTTTTCCAAGTATTCTTCAAGTTAGGACTTGTGATTCCTAAGGTAAAGATTCTTCTTTTTCATCATTTTTCCTTTTCTTCCTTCCAAGGCTTTGATTTTCATCCTTAGTGATTCCTTTCCAAGTCTAAAGATGATGATTCTTGGCTAGGTCATTTTCGATTTTAAGAGGTTCTTGGAGGAGGAATGTTGTTTCAAAAAGCTCTACAAAAGTGGTTGGATATCTCTTAAGGTAAGAGGGAGATTTTTCTCATCAACCACTCATGGTGGTGAAGGACGAAATTGGTGTGTAGAAAGTGAGGAAACCATGTGAGGATTACTCACTTTATTGTATTGGTTCTTGGTGATTTGTGTGAATTTTACTTTATGTGAATTTTTTTGTGATTTAGCGTTTGTGTATGACCTTGATGAAATTCTTAATGGTTGATATATTACTTGCCGGAGATTCCTCGTGGAAGTTAGAAAATTTGAGACCCTAGTGCCCTAGAGAGCTCATGGCCAAGAGGCCTAAATAAGGCATTCAAGATGAAAACATTATGTTAAATTGAAATCCAAGTGTTAAGATGAGAAAAGAAGTGGATTTAGGATTAGTAATAATGAATGAGTGGTGAAATAAATCTAGTCCCTTAGTTGGTGAGGGGTTTTGGCCTTGAGAAAGAAAAATGAGTGAGGAAGAGAATTCATAATAAATTAGAGTACCTTTAGGACTTATGGGAAAAAAAGAAGTGAGATTGTGAAGTTAATACAATGTAATTCCTTTTTAGGCCCTTTATGAAAAATGTGAGGAGCATTGCTTAGTGGAACTTAACTAGAAGGGTTTTGAATTTAAAGTGCTATTTCATATTAATTCTTGAAAATCTTGATAAGTATGGTTTGTAGAGAATACTTCATGAAATTTTAAAGATGATGATTTTTTGAGAATTGTGTATTTGAGATGCCTTGTGATCAAACCTAATGTTATTATGTTGTTGAGCTAATGGACTGGGCTTTGGGTAGTCAATGGTTGATTGTAACCCTGTTATAGCTTCTCTTGATGAGATTATTGTTGCTAAAGAATATTATGCATCATTGTATTGTGATGATACATTGTGAAAGTCAAAATGACTTGTTGTTAAGGCAGAATGCCTAGGTTCATTATCATGTGATCATACATTGTGAAAGTCGGAATGACTTGTTGTCAAGGCAAAATGCCTAGGAGATGAATTATATCTTTGTGCGGGTGCAAATTGCGTAGAGTTGTTCACTTGTTGAACTTAGAGGCGTCGAGGGGCGGGTATCCCACAAGTGGACAGTTGGTAGCTCCACTAGGCTGTGGTGACTGTGCAACACACCAACGATCTCGACCAAACACTATCCTATTTCCGATCTAGTTGAGAGTGTCTTGTATAGCCATGTTGCACATATTGATTATATTGAAAAGCACATGATTTGAGGCTAACAATATACAGACAGTGGTTCTCTTGATCATTCTCTCTGATGTTGGTTTTTAGCTCCATGGAATAGGTGCCTATCTATTGTGCATTCACATATCATTGAGCATTTTACTATGAAATTAATTATCATTATACTGTGAATTTTTCCTGTTGGTATACATTATTAAGATATCTGTTGGACAACTTTATAACTGTGAATTATTATATTTATACTCTGTGATTTCATTATTGTATGTTGTTTCTTGCTGCCATGTTGGTAATGATGTAGAGAGTCTCACCTCTTCGTATTGTTGTTCTGCCTACTTCTATTTTATATGTTCCTATGGAAAAAGACTAAGAGGAAGAGTTGCAGTTTGTTGTTATCTTATTTTGGGATGGCTACTAGAAGAGATCTTTTTTGTTATGTCCGAATTCAGTTTCATGATGGTGTGAGCACATGGCACATTGATTGGGATAATGAACGCATTAGATATGTAAGGGATGTAACTTTAACCATCTGTAGGACCCGTAATGATGTTTCTTTCTTTTCTCTTATTATTACTGTATATCTAGAGTTCTTCATGCCAATTAGGGAGCTGTGGGTGACTTACATTACACCCCTAGGGAGGATCGGGACCCCGTGGTGTCTTCTGCCAGGACACTAGTTCGTGAGCTGTTGCCTCAGTTGAGGAACTTTATTGACTTGGAGTCTGAGGAGGAGGAGTATCCTGAGGAAGACCCCGAGGAGGATCCAATGGAGGATCTAGGAGAATACCCTACTCCCTAGATGTCTAGACTTAGGTCGGTTAGGTTTTGTTATCAGTGGGTATTATATATCTTTTTGGGTATAAACTTGTATATTTGTCTTAATTCTTTTGGGTGGATTGTAATCCATGCCACTAATATGTATATAATCTTTTTGGTATGTAATATTAAGTAGCTATATCTCGTGTTGTTATCTTACTTCAAAGTTTATGCTTCTATAAAAAGGAATTTGGAACCCGTATTTTAATATGTCATACATGTTATCCGCAAAAAAGAAATCTACATTTTAAGACTTATACTTTATAACTTGGGTAAAAGGATTTAAAAGAGTTAGTTGAAAATGTGACACCTAAAGGGGGGTGTTACATTAGTTGGTATCAAAGCCTAAGTTTGAGTCTTTTGGGTTTGTGGGTAGGTTTGTTTTGTTTGTGCTGTGTGTTTTCTCTGAGATTGAACATAGAGATGTATTGTTTGGTTTCCGAAAGTAGACAAAATTGTGTGAAAAGATCTCATCTGACTTTCATTATGTGTTGTTTAGTGTAACTTCAGAGAAGCGTGATGGCGTGAGGCGGAGCTGCACGTGTGAACCCAGAAAGAGATAGCGAGAGTATGGCTGCAGTGGCAGAGGCAATGCAGAGAATGGCAGAAGTTATAATGCAACAAAATCAAAGAGCCGTCCAATAACAAGAAGCTACTACTGAGACTCAAAATTTATCAGAGTTTTGTCGCAACAACCTACCCCAGTTCAGAGGAGAGTTCGACCCAGAGAAGGCGAGTCTTTGGATTCAAGAATTGGAGAAAATATTTAAAGGAATGGTGATGCAAATTAAAAGTTTCAAACAAGTCTACAAACTTGATGCAGGATTAATTGTTGCATTGCGAACCCAAGTGTAGGTTGTCTCAAGTAATAAATTTCTCGGGAGTCCGAGGTCGATCCATAGGAAATTGTTGAAGATTAATTAAGGTGAAGTAAATATTTTATTACTACAGTAAAAATTATTTACTTGGGTTAAAAGATCCACTCTTGGTAAATAAAGTAAAGGTAAGATTAATTTCTTTTATAACTCAATTAGAATCCTCGCAACATGGAGATTCCAATCAGAAAATACAACGTTAAAAGTCCAATTAAAATAATATACGTAATTATATTATGTTTCTGAAAAATATTACTACCACTTATAAATGGGTTAAAGCATTTATTGTGCCAATATTTTGTCTACAACAAATCAAGAACTCTACTTTATAAGGAGAGTTTCTAACACCACCACTTGTAAATGGGTTAAAGCATTCATTGTGTTAATCTCTTGTCTACAACAAATCAAGAACTCCACTTTACAAGGAGGGTTGCTAAATTGATTGGAAACAAAATACAATACGTATAAAGACCACTTGAAAATATATCATTTAAGCACAAGAGAGAAATTAATCTAACCTTATTTCATTACCAAGAGCTTCACTCTTTCACCCAAGCTAAATGAAACTTAATTACTCATAGATAACAAGAAAGAAAGAGAGAAGAAGAAGAAGAAGAACATGACTTTAATTTAGAACAAAGAAAAATTACTACAAGAAAACCTAGTAACAAACTAACATCATTTTGGTACTTAACACCTAACACCCTTAATGATCTGCCAAGGCCCCCTTTTATAGAGGATTAGAGATACAAAATGATAAGGGGGCTGAGTCATTAGTGAGTGGATGAGTGGAAAATGAGTGGAAAATGCCAAATGACTTTTGGTGAGTGGAAAATTATGGAGATTCCTTATCTCCGAAATCATTTAACTCTGAAGTCATTGAATGCGTCAGAATGAGCAAATGTTATCTTCATCAAAGTTGTAGGGCTTGATCTTGACTTTCAAATGGCTTTGGTTTGAATTCAATATCATTTCTATAACTCTAGATGCGTTCAAATTACTATACACTACTCAGGCCCAGTCACAGCTCCTCTATTCTGACTTGCAAGCCCAATATTACCTATTAGACCTCAGATTCTGGAAAAGTGTTCAACATAAAAGTTGTAGATATAGGTCTCAACTATTCAGAATAAAAATTTCAGCACATTTGATAACCTCTAGCCTGAAAAATGGCATGAACAGTACGCATAGGTCAAGCTGTCAGGAACAGCACTCTAGTTCTTGCTTCAACCCCAATTTGAGTTATCTACTCCTGTGATTGGGCCTTTGAGATCTTCATGAAAGTTATAGAGTTCTCCCGTATCTTTAAAATGCCATCAGATTCACCTCATTTTATCATCTACATCCCAAGTTATAGCCCAAATACAGAAATAACATAAGACGTAAATTATGCTGAAAAATTCAATTAAGTTTAATTTGAGTCCAAACTTACAAAAAATAATCAAGCTCAATCAATTAAGTACATAGAGAGTGTAAATGACTAAAAATGAAGGCTTATTAATGTATCAAATATGTGATCATCAAATTCCCCCACATTTAGTTTTTTGCACTCATGGGTAAAACACACAAGACCAAAACTAAAAAAAAAAAAATGAAACAGACTCAAAAGTTAAACACTCGAAAAGACTTAATTTCTAATAATATTTAAAAATAAAGAGCAACCAATCATTCAAGTAATCAAAATATTCATGAGGTAACATATCTTCATATCTCAAATCAACAAGCAAGGATATTTCAATTGAAAAACATGAGTCAAGAATGACAGATCTTCACAAGATTCACTCTCAATCCCTCAAGTGTTTAAAAGGTAGGTATTTCACTCAATTCAACCCATGAAAATTGCACTACCATAAGCTTGCTTATCTTCTACTTCTCCACTCTCAGAACACATGCACACACAAATCATGAGGACTTTATTCAAAGTTGTAATGGGGTCAAGGTAAAGGAGAAGATAATATAGATATGACAAGTTAAATACCAAAGAGAATAAAAGAACATGAAAGCTGAGTTCAATTGACAAGCATGAAAGTTCATCCCAACTCCACCTAATACAAATTCTCTTTACATATTCTTTTCCTTTACTTTATTGGCTTGTTGACCCCTTTTTTACACTTTCTTTTTTTTATTTTTTTATTTTTTTTTTGAATTTGAGGAAGAAGAACATAATATATACATTTAAACAGCAAGCTCAATTTTTTTTAAACTATTTTGCACACACACCCCCCACACTTGATCAAGACCTCATCCAATGACAAAGCTAATGTTCTCTTATTCCCTAAGGTCGGGTAAGAACATGATTTTTCATTTAAGGCACATATTGAGCTAGAAATAAGGAATGGTCAAATAAGCTCAAAAGAGTTAAGCAACAGAAAATATACAAGGTTGGCTATTTGGCTAAAGTAGCTATTTCAAGAAAAATGCCTCAATCATGTTTATGTATACAAGTGAAAATGTAGTTTCAAAAAGAATCAAAGCAAGTTCTAGAGTAACAATTCCATGAGTGAAAATCACACAAGAAAGAAGAGAATGGTACAAATGTTCAATCCATTCATCAATAGGCACAAAATCTCACAAGACATATTTCTATCATTCTCAGTCCATTAATTCAATATCCATAACCAAGCATGTAACTTTTAAGAAAGAAGACAATTAACTCAATCATACAAATTTTCCTGAATTTGAATTGCTACTTCCACACAAACTAATTATCTACCCCCACTAAGATGCATCCCAAGAGTAAAATTTACTCCTTACTCTGCCATCATTAACTGGTTTAGTAAGTTACTGATAAACATATAAACACAACAAACATATTAATACACACACTTCCCAAATTTCTTTTTTTGGTTTTTTTTAGTTTTTTTTTTACACACAACTATCCTTCCCCCCCAACCAGATCACAACATTGTCCTCAATGTTAAAAATTAAATCTAAACTGAAGAAATAATCATCAATATACATCAAAGAAATTATTGGGACAAAATTAAACAAAGTAATGGGGAGAAGTCACATACCCGAAATGCTTAGATGAAAAGAGAATAACTACATCTCAACAATGGTTAGCAATGACAAAAAAAAAGTAAACTGAAATAAACAAGCATGCAGACAAAATTTTTTTTTTGTTTTTTTATATTTTTTTTTGTTGGCCGACACTATTTACATCCCCATACAAAGGCTCCGAAATTTGGTAGGCACTTAAGCCGACTCAATAAAAACACGAAATACTAAAAACTTACCTTAACTTTGGTAGACAGGATCATCTACTAAAGTTTCTGCTACATCTGGATCCTTCAACTCAAGTTATAGCTTCAACCGCTGACCATTTACCTTCTTCCAAATTAATTTTATAAGAGTAGACCAAGGGACGAACACTTTTTTTATCAGCAATGCTCCAACCTTTCTTAAGAAACTCCTTAAACTTTGGTTGCCATGCCTGAGTGTCATGATCCTGAGTTTTATCAAAAATAGTATAAATATCAACTATATCAGAGGGATTACTAATAGAATCAAACTCAGAATTGACAAGAAAATTCTCAAGGGGATCAAAATCATAGGTTGTAGAAACTCCCCTATCTATGATTGAGTCAATCATGTATGTCTGGTGGCCCTCGTCATCATTTTCTGGCTTAACAAGACTTTTTGTCACCTCAGGTTCCTTGGGTAGCTCAGCATCACTACTATCTTGATTCTTTTCCACATCCTCTAGCTCATTCACACTCAAGGAGTTCATCACTTTGGACATTTGGCTCTTTATCTCCTTGCTTTCTTCAACAACCTTTCCATTCCTAAGGGTTATCACTGACTTGACTTGATCTATTTGTTGGTTTTCTAGACTACCCTCATTTAAACTGTACTGATCTTTGGGATTTAGTTGAGGTTGAGAAAGAAATTTTCCTTTCTCGTGAATGGTGAGTGCAGAAGAAAGTTTAGCAAGAGTGTCTTTTATGTCAATCATGGCTTGAGTGTTTTGATTAATAATGACATCTTGCTTTTCCATGAATGCATGCAATGTTTCTTCAAGGTTATTCCTGTATGGTGGGACATAAGGTGTATATCCTTGAGAATTTTGTGAATCTTGTTGTGCCTGAGGAGGTGGTGGTTGCATGAATTATGCTTGATTGTTAGTCCTCCAACTAAAGTTCGGGTGATTTCTCCATCCTAGATTGTATGTATCTGAAAAAGAAGAAGTGAATGGCTTTTTAAAATTGTTCATTGCATTTACTTGCTCTTGCACAACTTCTTTAAAAATAAGAATTTTTGAACATTCATTTGTTGAGTGTCCCAATTCATCACAAATGCTACAAATTTCTTTATTTTGCACAGATTTGATTTCTTTTATTTTTCCTAATTCCATGGCTTCAACCTTTCTAGCCAAACTGGCGAACCTAGCATTTAGATCTTCTTCTTGACTAAGGTGATATTTTCCTTTACTAGCACTTGCAAGGTTAGATCTAATTAAATTTTTAGAAGAATTAGTACCATGCCAAGATTGAGAATTTTCAGCCAAATGGTCTAAATAGTCTAAAGCTTCTTCAGGTTCTTTATCAAGAAATTCTCCGTTGCACATTGTTTCCACAAATTGTTTAGTTTCGGGTGTTAACCCTTCATAAAAGAAGCTTATAGTGTGCCATTTTTCAAAACCATGATGTGGACAAGAATGCAACAACTCTTAAAAATGTTCCCAACTTTGAAAATATGCTTCATTTGAATTTTGGGAAAAATTTCGGATTTGTCTTTTCAAAGCATTGATTTTATGTGTTAGAAAAAATTTCTTTAAAAATTCACCTTGCATTTCTTGCCATGTGCCAATTGATCTTAGTTTCAAAGTGTTAAGCCAAGCTTTTACTTGATCTTTTAGAGAAAAAGGAAACAATTTAAGCTTAATAACCTCTTCAGTGCAAGTTTGATCATGAAAAGCGGTACATACTTCCTCAAATTCTTTTAAATGTAAATATGGGCTTTCAGATTCTAAACCATGGAAATTAGGAAGTAAAGAAATCATACCTGGTTTGAATCTAAAATTGTTAACATTGAGTGGAAAGATAAAACATGATGGACTATAATTTCGAGATGGTTGCAAATACTCACGCATGGTTCGCAACGGTTGATTTTCATGTTCATCATGCACACTTTCATTTTCAGCCATTGTGTTTGATGTGTGTGATTATGATTCAAACAAATCAATATGTAACGTACCTGGATTAACTCTAACCAAACGACTAGAATTTAAATCCCGATACCAATTAAGCATACACAAGAAACTTAATAAGGATGTGGTATAAACCAACCACCAATTAAGTTAATAAACAAAAAAAAAAGTTAGTATGCAAATAAATTAAAATGTTAAAAGCGAGGTAAAGTAAAAAGTTAGATAATTAGTAAGAAATGTAGTAAGTTAGTAAACAAAAATAAATGACAAAAAATAAATAAAATAAAATAAATGACAAAAAATAAATACAAAAAATAAAATACAGAAAATAAAATACAGAAAATAAAGTACAAAAAATAAATTTAAAATATGAAAACCAGAGAATCAAGAAGCCGATTTATTGCTCCTAATGACGTAAGAGAAGAAGAAAGATTATTTCATTAATGATTAAAGATTATAGATGGTTAAGGGAGAGGTTCTCCCACTAAGTTAGTACATTAGTAAGTACAAAAAAAAATTAAAAGAGTAGAATATATACACAAAATATTTACACCATAAATTTGTTCTTCAAATCAAGTCCCCGGCAATGGCGCCAAAAACTTGATGCAAATTAAAAGTTTCAAACAAGTCTACAAACTTTGATGCGGGATTAATTGTTGCATTGCGAACCCAAGTGCAAGTTGTCTCAAGTAATAAATTTCTCGGGAGTCCGAGGTCGATCCATAGGAAATTGTTGAAGATTAATTAAGGTGAAGTAAATATTTTGTTACTACGGTAAAAATTATTTACTTGGGTTAAAAGATCCACTCTTAGTAAATAAAGTAAAGGTAAGATTAATTTCTTTTATAACTCAATTAGAATCCTCGCAACATGGAGATTCCAATCGGAGAATACAACATTAAAAGTCCAATTAAAATAATATACGTAATTATATTATGTTTCCGAAAAATATTACCACCACTTATAAATGGGTTAAAGTATTTATTGTGCCAATATTTTGTCTACAACAAATCAAGAACTCCACTTTATAAGGAGAGTTTCTAACACCACCACTTGTAAATGGGTTAAAGCATTCATTGTATCAATCTCTTGTCTACAACAAATCAAGAACTCCACTTTACAAGGAGGGTTGCTAAATTGATTGGAAACAAAATACAATACGTATAAAGACCACTTGAAAATATATCATTTAAGCACAAGAGAGAAATTAATCTAACCTTATTTCATTACCAAGAGCTTCACTCTTTCACCCAAGCAAAATGAAACTTAGTTACTCATAGATAAGAAGAAAGAAAGAGAGAAGAAGAAGAAGAAGAACATGACTTTAATTTAGAACAAAGGAAAATTACTACAAGAAAACCTAGTAACAAACTAACATCATTTTGGTACCTAACACTTGACACCCTCAATGATCTGCCAAGACCCCCCTTTTATAGAGGATTAGAGATACAAAATGATAAAGGGGCTGAGTCATTAGTGAGTGGATGAGTGGAAAATAAGTGGAAAATGCCAAATGACTTTTGGTGAGTGGAAAATTATGGAGATTCCTTGTCTCCGAAATCATTTAACTCTGAAGTCATTGAATGCGTCAGAATGAGCAAATGTGATCTTCATCAAAGTTGTAGGGCTTGATCTTGACTTTCAAATGGCTTGGTTTGAGTCCAATATCATTTCTATTACTCTAGATGCATTCAAATTACTGTACACTGCTCAGGCCCAGTCACAGCTCCTCTGTTCTGACTTGCAAGCCCAATATCACCTATTAGACCTCAGATTCTGGAAAAGTATTCAACAAGAAAGTTGTAGATATAGGTCTCAACTATTCAAAATAAAAATTTCAGCCCATTTGACAACCTCTAGCCCAAAAAATGGCATGAACAGTACACATAGGTCAAGCTGTCAGGAACAGCACTCTAGTTCTTGCTTCAACCCCAATTTGAGTTATCTACTCATGTGATTGGGCCTTTGAGGTCTTCATAAAAGTTATAGAGCTCTCTTGTGTCTTTAAAATGCCATCAGATTCACCTCATTTGACGATCTACATCCCAAGTTATAGCCCAAATATAGAAACAACGTAAGACGTAAATTATGCTGAAAAATTCAATTAAGTCTAATTTGAGTCCAAACTTACAAAACATAATCAAACTCAATCAATTAAGTACATGGAGAGTGTAAATGACTAAAAATGAAGGCTTATTAATGTATCAAATATGTGATCATCAAATGGGATGCACTGATGCTCAAAAGGTGACCTATGCTACCTTTATGCTCATGGGAGATGCTGAAGACTGTTGGAAGGGAGTCCAAAGGTTGATGGTAGTTGAGGGAACCATAATCACTTGGGAAGCCTTCAAGGATAAGTTCCTGGAGAAGTACTTTCCAGCTAGTGCGAGACACGCCAAGGAAATGGAGTTCTTAAACCTGAAGCAAGGGAGTATGTCAGTAAATGAGTATGCTACTAAGTTTGAGAGCCTGTCAAAGTTCTCACGGTATCTTCAAATCTAGCCTGATGAGGTATGGAAATGCCATAAGTTTGAAGAAGGTCTAAGAGTGGAATTGAATAAAGGAATATTGCCAATGAGAATGAATCAGTTCTCAGCCCTGATGGATATATGTTGCAGACTTGAAGAGTTAGAACCATCTCGAGAGGCAAGGAGTCGCAACTTTGGACCATCTAGGTTCCAAAAGGGAGGAAACAACACCAACTGATTTCAGAGGAAGCCCTATTCCCGACCACTGAGAAGTCAATAACAATCACCTGGTGGAGGTTCTAGTGGAAATTTTGGTGGCCATCAAACTGGTCAGACTGTGGCGTCTTCACCAATATGTTTAAAGTGTGGAAGGAACCACTGGACGTGGGATTGCACAATCAAGGAGATCATTTGCTTCAAATGTGGGAAGCCCAGACATATCTCGAGAGATTGCGATCAACCCAAGGCGGAGCCCTCTATTAGTAATGTGCGAGCTGTAAGACCCCAGGTGGGAGGTAGAGTTTACACCATGAGTGGAGCGGAGGCCTCTCAATCCGAAGATCTGATTCAGGGAGATTGTGAAATAGGAGATAATCTTTTAACTGTGCTATATGACTCAGAAGCAACTCATTCTTTTATTACCTATGATTGTGTACACCGATTAGACTTGCCTGTGTCTTCTTTACCTTTTGATTTGAGTATTTCTACTTCTACTGCTAAACTCGTTATTATTATTCAAGTTTGTTTGAATTGTCCTATTTCTATAGAAGATCGAGTCTTTTCAGTCAATTTGATCTGTTTACCCCTTTCTCAAATAGATGTCATTCTAAGAATGGATTGGTTGTCTTCTAACCATGTTCTATTGGAATGTTCTAATAAAACCTTAATATTTCTTGATTCTGAGATTTTTGGATTTATAACTGCCAACCAAGTCGAGATTCTTGAAGGGAGGAGCTCAAGGATACATGCTTTTGTCTTCCTTAGAAGTCAAGGATGAGACAAATATGGATACTATTCTTGTGGCAAATGAATTTCCTGAAGTCTTTTCTAACATACCCGGATTACCACTGAAGAGGGAGATAGAATTACCTATCAATTTTGTGCCAGGATCGGGTCTTATATCCATACCACCGTATCAGATGTTGCCATCAAAATTAGCCGAACTCAAGAAGCAGTTAGAGGATCTGTTAGAGAAGAAGTTTATGAGACGTAGTGTTTCACGATGGGGAGCTCCAGTGCTGTTGGTTGAGAAGAAGGACGGGACCTCTCGGTTATGTGTAGACTATCACCAGTTAAACAAGATCACAATCAAGAATAAGTATCCACTTTCGAGAATAGATGATTTGATGGATCAGCTGAAGGGAGCCGCTGTTTTCTTCAAGATTGATCAATGTTCTAGCTATCATCAAATCCGTGTGAAAGAAGAGGATGTTCCTAAGACGACCTTTCGAACACATTATGGGCATTATGAGTACCTTGTGATGCGGTTCGGAGTAACCAATGCTCCTGCTGTATTCATCGACTTCATGAACAAGATTTTTTGCCCCTATCTGGATATATTTGTTGTTGTCTTTATTAATGACATTTTGGTCTACTCTCGAAGTCAGGAAGAACATGCTGAACATATCAGAGTGGTTCTTCATATTTTAAGGGAAAACAAGTTATATACAAAGCTGTCCAAGTGTGAATTTTGGTTGAGTGAAGTTCAATTTTTGGGGCATGTGATTTCAGAAGAAGGAATTAAACTAGATGCATCAAAAGTCAAAGCAGTTCTTTAGTGGGAAAGACCGAAGACGGTAACAAAAATTCATAGTTTTCTTGGGTTAGCCAGTTACTATTGAAGGTTTATTAAAGGGTTCTCTAAGATAGCAGGACCTCTTACTCAGCTTACAAGGAAGAATACACCTTTTGCATGGATGGATGCATGTGAGGAAAGCTTCCAAGAATTGAAGGGATGATTAACTGATTTTCCAGTGCTGATTCTACCTGATCCCAACGAACCATTTGAGGTGTACTGTGATGCCTCATATTAGGGTTTAGGATGCGTTCTTATGCAGAATAAAATGGTGGTAGCATATGCCTCAAGGCAACTGAGGGTACACGAGAAGAACTACCCTACACATGACTTAGAGTTAGCCGCAGTTGTGTTTGCACTAAAAATCTGAAGACATTTTCTGTATGGAGCAATTTTCACTATCTATAGTGATCATAAAAGCCTGAAATATTTGTTTAACTAGAGAGAACTGAATATGAGACAAAGACGGTGGTTAGAGTTCCTAAAAGACTATGACTTTCAACTCTAGTATCATCCCAGGAAGGCGAACGTGGTGGCAGATGCTTTAAGTAGAAAGACAATTAGTGTTTCTACTATGATGCTCAGAGAGAGGGAGTCGATAGAACAATTTAGGGATATGCAATTGTCCATGGAACTAACTCAGGGAAGGATGTGCTTGAGTATGATTACCATTTCCAGTGAGTAGATGGAAGAAATTAGAGAGAAACAAGGAAGTGACCCGTATTTACAAGACGAGAAAGATCTAGTGAAGCAAGGCACTATATCCGAGTTCTCGGAAGGACCAGATGGAGTCCTAAGATTCAGAAGTAGAGTTTGTGTGTTGGATGATCCCGAGCTTAGGAAGGTGATTCTTGAGGAAGCCTACAATAGCAAGCTAAGTATGCACCTCGGAACTACCAAAATGTACCAAGACCTAAAACGACTATATTGGTGGCAGGGGATGAAGAGGGATGTTGCCGAGTATATCTCATCGTGTTTAGTTTGACAAAAAGCTAAAGTGGATCACCAAAGACCTTCTGGAATGCTACAACCCTTGGCTATTCTCGAATAGAAGTGGTATAGCATTGCGATGGATTTTGTGAGCGGACTGCCAAGAACTAGGAAAGGGTACGACTCGATATGGGTAATTATTGATTGGATTACGAAGTCGACGCACTTCTTGCCAATCAACATGAGGTATTCAATGTAGAAGTTGACTCAAGTGTACATTGGTGAGATTGTAAGACTACATGGTGTGCCTTAAAGTATCATTTCTGATAGAGATCCGAGGTTCACATCAAGATTTTGGCAGAGTGTGCAAAATGCCATGGGAATGAAACTTCATTTAAGTTCAGCGTATCACCCGCAGATGGACGGTCAGTCGAAAAGGACAATCCAATCATTAGAAGATCTGTTGAGGGCTTGTGTTTTAGAACAAAATGGGAGTTGGGATCAATTCTTGCCTTTGATAGAGTTCACCTATAATAACAGTTACCACGCAAGCATCGGAATGCCACCTTATGAAGCTTTGTATGGGCGACGGTGTAGGACACCATTGTGTTGGTACCAAGATGGTGAAGGTTTTACGATGGGACTTGAACTGGTACAACAGACAACTGAAAAGGTTAAGATGATTCAAGAAAAGATGAGATCAACTCAGAGCTGACAAAAAAGCTACGCTGACAAGTGACGGTGACCTTTCGAATTCGAGGAAGGTGAGCATGTGTTTTTGAGAGTCACACCTACGACTGGTGTTGGAAGGATTCTTAAATCTAGAAAACTCACTCCAAAATTCATTAAACCCAATCAAATTCTTCGTCGAATAGGTCCAGTAGCCTACTAAATAGCTTTACCACATTTTCTTTCCAACCTTCATGATGTCTTCCATGTGTCACAGTTACGAATGTATATTCCTGACCCAACCCATGTCATATAACTATATACGGTACAGCTAAAAGAGAACTTAACCTATGAAACACTTCCTATCAAGATTGAGGATAGGAGAGTGAAGCAACTCAGGGGCAAGGAAATTATGTTAGTAAAAGTAATTTGGAATGATGTGACCGAAGATGCAACTTGGGAGTTAGAGGACAAAATGAAGGAGCAATACCCACATTTATTTTAAAGCATGATGAATTTCAGGGACGAAATTCTTTTTAGAGGGAGGGAGTTGTAACATCCCGAAAATTACTTGTTTCATAATATATATTCATTTTATAATTTTTGTGATTTTTGTTAATTTTTTTGGAATTATTTGAATTATTTAATTATTTTAATATATTTTTAGATTTATGTGCGTGTTAAGCGGGGCTGGAAAAATATTTTATTTTTTCTAGACCAAAAAATTTTGAACTGTTTAACTGGGGCCGGGAGATCTTACAAAATTCGAAGTCAGACACAGTTTACAAAGTTTTCGTTTTTCAAGATTTTATCTGACAGGTAAAATTTGAGTACACTCTATTATCTATTAGATAATAGATACTGACTTTGTTAACTAAGACTATTATTCATTTGATAATATCTTGTAGTAAAAATTTAGTAGATTATTTTTATCTAGTTACTTTTATGACATCATCTAAGTGATATCACCACATCACATCATAGGTTGACTTTTTTTAGAAAAATGTGAGAAACTTCTCAAACAAGCTTTGGAGAAGCTTGTAAGAAAAGCTTGGCTTCCTTTTCCAAGGAGGCACATGGCCACATGTGAGGAGAGGAACTTCTTGAACAAGTTTCATTCATCTTTTTCAAATCATAACTTTCTATTACTTTCTCTCTCTTCACCCAAAAGCTTCTTTTCACTTTTCTCTCATCACCTTCTTCCTTTTCTCTCCACTCTACCTCACGACCACCACCCCAAGTGCCACCATTTCATCTTCTATAATTCTAACAACCACAATCTTGAATCTACACTTCCTCCTAAGATCATCTAGTGTGAAGATTTTGGTTTGTTCATCACTTTTCCAAGTATTCTTCAAGTTAGGATTTGTGATTCCTAAGGTAAAGATTCTTCTTTTTCATCATTTTTCCTTTTCTTCCTTCCAAGGCTTTGATTTTCATCCTTAGTGATTCCTTTCCAAGTCTAAAGATGATGATTCTTAGCTAGGTCATTTTCGGTTTTAAGTGGTTCTTCGAGGAGGAAGGTTGTTTCAAAAAGCTCTACAAAAGTGGTTGGATATCTCCTAAGGTAAGAGGGAGATTTTTCTCATCAACCACTCATGGTGGTGAGGGACGAAATTGGTGTGTAGAAAGTAAGGAATCCATGTGAGGATTACTCACTTTATTGTATTGGTTCTTGGTGATTTGTATGCATTTTACTTTATGTGATTTTTTATGATTTAGTGTTATGTATGACCTTAATGAAATTCTTAATGGTTGATATATTACTTGCCTGAGATTTCTTGTGGAAGTTGGAAAATTTGAGACCCTAGTGCCCTAGAGAGCTCACGGCCAAGAGGCCTAAATAAGGCATCCAAGATGAAAATATTATGTTAAATTGAAATTCAAGTGTTAAGATGAGAAAAGAAATGGATTTAGGATTAGTAATAATGAGTGAGTGGTGAAATAAATCTAGTCCCTTAGTTGGTGAGGGGTTTTGGCCTTGAGAAAGAAAAATGAGTGAGGAAGAGAATTCATAATAAATTAGAGCGCCTTTAGGACTTATGGGAAAAAGAGAAGCGAGATTGTGAAGTTAATACCATGTAATTCCTTTTTAGGCCCTTTACAAAAAATGTGAGGAGACATTACTTAGTGGAACTTAACTAGAAGGGTTTTGAATTTAAAGTGCTATTTCATATTAATTCTTGAAAATCTTGATAAGTATGGTTTGTAGAGAATACTTCATGAAATTTTAAAGAGGATGATTTTCTGAGAATTATGTATTTGAGATGCCTTATGATCGAACCTAATGTTATTATGATGTTGAGCTAATGGACTGGGCTTTGGGTAGTCAATGGTTGATTGTAACCCTGTTATGGCTTCTCTTGGTGAGATTATTGTTGCTAAAGAATATTATGCATCATTGTATTGTGATCATACATTGTGAAATTCGAAATGACTTATTGTTAAGGCGGAATGCCTAGGTTCATTATCATGTGATCATACATTGTGAAAGTTGGAATGACTTGTTGTCAAGGCGGAATGCCTAGGAGATGAATTACACCTTTGTGCGGGTACGAATTGTGTAGTATGGTTCACTTGTTGAACTTGGAGGCGTCGGGGTGCGGGTATCCCATAAGTGGACAGTTAGTAGCTTTATTAGGCCATGGTAACTGTGTAACGCACCAATGATCTCGACCAGGCACTATCCTATTCCCAATCCGATTGAGAGTGTCTTGTATAGTCATGTTTCGCATATTGATTATATTGAAAAGCACATGATTTGAGGCTAATAATATACAAACAGTGGTTCTCCCGATCATTCTCTCCAATGTTGGTTTTTAGCTCCATGGAGTAGGTGTCTGTCTGTTGTGCATTCACATATCATTGAGCATTTTACCGTGAAATTAATTATCATTATACTGTATATTTTTCCTATTAGTATACATTATTAAGATATCTGTTGGACAACTTTATAACTGTGAATTGTTATATTTGTACTCTGTGATTTCATTATTGTATACTGTTTCTTGCTGCCATATTGGTAATGATATAAAGAGTCTCACCTCTTCGTATTGTTGTTCTTCTTGCTTCTGTTTTATGTGTTCCTGTGGATAAAGACTGAGAGGAAGAGTTGTAGTTTGCTGTTATCTTATTTTGGGATGGCTGCTAGAAGAGATCTTTTTGGTTATGTCCGAATTCAGTTTCATGATGGTACGAGCGCCTGACGCATTGATTGGGATAATGAACGCATTAGATATGTAGGGGATGTAACTTTAACCATCTGTAGGACTCGTAATGATGTTCCTTTCTTTTCTCTTACTATTGCTATATATCTAAAGTTCTTCATGCCGATTAGGGAGCTATGGGGTGACTTACATTACACCCCTAGGGAGGGTCCAGACCCCGTGGTGTCTTCTGCCTTGACACCAGTTCGTGAACTGTTGCCTCGGTTGAGGAACTTTGTTGACTTGGGGTCTGAGGAGGAGGAGGATCCATAGGAGGACCCCGAGGAGGATCCAATGGAGGATCCAGGGGAAGACCCTACTCCCTAGATGTCTAGACTTGGGCCAGTTAGGTTTTGTTGTCAGTGGGTATTATATATCTTTTGGGGTATAAACTTGTATATTTGACTTGTTTCTTTTGGGTGAATTGTAATCCATGCCACTGATATGTATATAATCTTTTTGTTGTGTAATATTAAGTAGCTATATCTCATGCTGTTATCTTAATTCAAAGTTTACGCTTATAAAAAAAGGAATTTGGAACCCGTATTTTAATATGTCATATATGTTATTTGTGAAAAAGAAACCTACATTTTGGGACTTATACTTTATAACATCAAATATTTTATAACTTGGGTAAAGGGATTTAAAGGAGTTTGTCGAAAATGTGACACCCAAAGGGGGGTGTTACAGCATGATTGCCTCATAATCGTATTGCATTGCATTGCATAACCCAATTGATCATTCTACTGTAACTCACACAATTGCTCAATACCTGCTACTTATAATTCTGCTGCATAATTATTGTTCCATTAGTTCTTGCGACTATTCACCATCCTTTTGCAGCCTTTAGTGATAGTTACATTGCAAGTTGCTCTTGTAAGTGTTATTGAATCATTTTAGATGAGCAACTAACTTCCTCACATTTTTTTTACCCAGCCAACATTCTTCTCCACTTAGTTTCCTTTTTTTTGGTGAGCCAAAAAGGTACTAGTAGAAATCAAAAGGTAAAAAAATAGATTTTTGAGCTGAAACTTGGTCTTCAAAGGTAAAACACCATTTTAAGCAAAGTGATCCTAGGATCTTTTTTCAAAAAATTGGCCAAAATCCATCATTTGGTAAGGTTTATGAGCAAAATTAGTTGAAACAATGACATTTTGGTAATTTTTGTACGGATAAACATGCTCTGATTGAGCTGAAAATTGGTGGGTTGAAGGAAAATGATATTTTACATGAGGCTCACAAGTTTGCCATGAGGTCCACCCTGGTTTGCCCAAAATCATTCATTTAGACCCCTTTTTCATTTTTTGAAATCTTTTTTCTGCATGACAATTTTCTAAAAAAAATGTAGTTTTTATTCTGTGGTGGTCCCATGATTTTTAAAAATCATTTGACGTGTTTTCTATTTTTTCTAGCCATTTTTTTAGTGTAGATTTACATTACTTTGTGTTTTTGCATTTTGCCACCCCTTTAGCTTTGATTGGTACATGACTAGGTCTAATCCTGATTTCTTGCTGGAATTTGATCCTGAGATTGATAGAACATTTCATAGGTTGATTAGTGCTCGTAGGCTAAGTGAGAGACTTGCTTCTGAATTTAATTGTGACATTGATTCTGTCATTGTTGATTCATCTGTCATTGCTGATTCTGTCATTGTATCTGAGAGTTCTAGTGATTTTTCAACCATGGCTGATAACATGCATAATAGGACTCTTAAAGAGCTTGCTGCCCTTGATGTCACTTATCAACCATTATGCATTTAGTATCTTGAAATTGATGTTAATTTTGAACTAAATTCTGGACTAATCCATTTTCTTCCTAAGTTTCATGGGCTTACAGGTGAGGATCCCCACAAACATTTGAAAGAGTTCCATGTTGTGTGCTCAACTATGAGACCTCAAGGCATCCATGAAGAACACATCAAGTTGAGGGCGTTTCCATTCTCCCTTGCTGATGCAGTCAAGGATTGGCTTTACTATCTTTCACTTGGTTCTGTGACTTGTTGGAATGACATTAAGAGGCTGTTTTTAGAGAAATTTTTTCCTGCCTCCAAAGCTGCTGCAATTTGGAAGGACATATGTGGCATCAGACAGATTTCTGGTGAAACTTTGCATGAGTATTGGGAGAGGTTCAAGAAGTTGAGTTCCAGTTGTCCACACTACCAAATTAGTGATCAATTGTTGATCCAATATTTTTATGAAAGGCTGGTGCCAATGGACAGAAGCATGATTGATGCTGCTAGTGGAGGAGCCTTAGTAGACAAGGCCCATGCTACTGCTAGAGATCTGATATCAAACATGGCAGCAAACACTCAACAGTTTGGCACACGAATGATTACCCCAACCAGAGGAGTGAATGAGGTTCAAGTGTCTCATGTAGACCAGCAGAGAATGGAACATAGGCTTGATGAGTTGACCTCTTTGGTGAGATAATTAGCAGTGGGACAGCAACCACCTATGGCTGCAAGGGTATGTGGAATTTGCTCTTATTCATCTCATCCTACTAATGCATGCCCTACACTTCAAGATGATGGTTCTATTTTTCCAGAGCAATCAGTTGCAGCAGCTGGTATTTTTCCTAGTAAACCCCAATGCCAGCAGTCCCAGCAGCTCATATATGATCCATTCTCCAACACATACAACTCTGGTTGAAGAGACCATCTGAATTTGAGATATGAAAATATAACACAGCAGCAGCAATACAAGCAGTCATTCCAACAGCCATTCCAGCAGCCAATGACACAGCAACAACAGTTTCAACATCAAGCTGGACCAAGTAGGCAATTCCAGCAGCCTATGCAGCTGCCTTTCCAGCTACCAGGTCTAGCAACCACAAAATCTAGTTTTCCTTTGAGGACTTAGTGAAGCAGATGGCTACAAATAACATTCAATTCCAGCAAAGGACAAGGCTTCCATCCATAATTTAGAGACACAGATTGGACAATTAGCCTTTACATTAAGTCAGCTGCAGTCCCAAAGTTCTGGGCAGCTTCCCTCCCAAACAGTACCAAATGCTAAAAAAGAAGTGCATGTTATTATGTTATGGTCTGGGAAGTCAGTTCAAGCCTCACTTGAACCTTCAGTTGCAGCTAGCAAACCATAAGCAGTAGTAGATTCTGAGTCTAATTCTGATAAACCAGTGGTTGTTGGTGATGAGCAGCAATCTCCAATAGCTCTACCTTTTCCCCAGAGAGCTATCCAATCAAGAAAAATAGTAGAGGCCGAGAAAGATAAAGATTTCCTCGAGATTTTTAGGAAGGTGGAAGTCAACATTCCACTACTAGATGTAATCAAGCAGATACTGAAATATGCCAAATTCTTGAATGAGCTATGTACTCATAAGAGGAGACTAAAGGGTAATGAGAGAGTTAGTATGGTTCAAAATGTTTCGGCCATCATCCAACCAAATATGCCTCTGAAATGCAAGGACCCTAGAACATTCACCATTCCTTGCATAATAGGCCAAAAGTAATTTCCTTATGCAATGTTGGATTTGGGTGCTTCAATCAATGTGATGCCATAATCAGTTTTTGAATCTCTGCGGTTTGGAGAGTTGAAGCTAACCAGAGTAGTAATTCAGCTAGCAAATAGAAGCACAACTCATCCTGTAGGAGTGCTTGAGGAAGTTTTGGTAAGGGTAAATGAGTTAATATTTCTAGCAAATTTTTATATTCTGAACATGGAAGATGAATTTGCATCTAGTCAGCTGCCATTAATTTTACGTAGACCTTTCTTGAAAATTGCTAAGACTAAGATTAATGTGCATATTGGTACCCCTTCCATGGAGTTTGGTGATAATATAGTTCAATTTAATATCTTTGATGCCATGAACCATCCTTTAGAGGAGCATTCTATTTTTTAGTTAAATGCCCTTGATATGCTAGTTGATGATGTGCATTTTGATATGCTAGCTAAATTTCCTGAGATTATGAGATTCTAGATGGTGTTGCTGTTTCTGAATGTGCTGTTTCTGATTTTGCTGATTCTGATACTGCTGCTAATTTTGATACTGCTGCTGTTCTTCCTAATCGATTCCCTGCTTCTGATCATGCTTCTGTTTTTAATCAATTTGCTGTTTCTAATATTCTTGTTGTTGAAAATGGTAAATTTGAATTTTCTGAGATTCTTACTGTTGTGAATGGTGAATCTGCATGTTCCACATTACCTTATTCTATGAGATATGATCCAGCTGTGTGGGAAGTTTCTGCAACCAGGTTGATACCTTTAATACAGAAACCACCTACCCTTGAGCTTAAGCCTTTGCTTGAGCATCTGAAGTATGCTTATTTGGAGGAAGATGAGCAACTTCCGATTATTGTAGCCAAAAACCTCCATACTGACCAAGAGGTGAGATTACTGTAAGTTTTGAGAGCAAAATAAGCAAGCCATCGGATAGACATTGGCAGATATTCTTGGCATCAGCCCTTCCACATGCATGCACAGAATTTTACTTAAGGATGGAGCTAAATCAGTGAGATAACCCCAGAGGAGACTGAACCCTCTGATTCTGGATGTGGTAAAGAAAGAGGTAACCAAGCTACTACAAGCTGGTATTATTTACCCCATATCTGATAGCACTTGGGTGAGTCCTGTGCAGGTTGTCCTGAAGAAATCTGGAGCAAAGGTTATGGCCAATAAGAAGAATAAGCTGATCCCTACCAGAGTACAGAACAGTTGGCGAGTCTGCATTGATTATAGGAGGCTCAACCAGGCCATGCGAAAAGATCACTACCCCTTGCCTTTCATTGATCAGATGCTGGATCGATTAGTTGGGACATCCCATTATTGCTTCCTGGATGGATACATTGGCTACTTCCAGATCCACATTGCAACTAAGGATCAGGAGAAGACCACATTCACCTGCCCTTTCAGCACTTTTGCTTACAGGCGGATGCCTTTTGGCCTCTGCAACGCCCCTGGTACCTTCCAACGGTGCATGGTAAGTATTTTCTCTGACTTTCTAGAGGGGTGCATGGAAGTGTTTATGGATGATTTCACTGTATATGGCTCTTCTTTTGATTCTTGATTGGATAGTTTATCTATGGTAGTGCATCAATGCATTGAAACTAACATTGTCCTGAATTTTGAGAAATGTTATTTTATGGTAGAACAGGGTATAGTTTTGGGTCATGTAGTGTCTAGTGAAGTTATTGTTGTTGATCCTGCAAAAATAGATGTTATCACCTGTTTGTCTTACCCCACATGCTTGCGGGAAGTCCGTTCTTTTCTTGGACATACAAGTTTCTATAGGTGCTTTATCAGAGATTTTAGTCAAATAGCCCTTTCGCTATCCAGCCTGTTGCAGAAAGATGTGGAGTTCTTGTTTGACCAGAAATGCATGGAGGCTTTTGATCATTTGAAGCGAGCTTTGACCAGTACCACTATCATTCAGCCACCTGCTTGGACACTCCCATTTGAGCTAATGTGTGATGCTTCTAACTATGCTGTGGGAGCTGTCTTGGCACAAATAGTGGGCAGAGCTTCCCATGTGATTTACTATGCTTCACGGACTTTGGATGCTGCTCAAGCAAATTACACAACCACAGAAAAAGAACTTTTAGCTATTGTGTTTGCATTAGACAAGTTTCAATCTTATTTGCTTGGTTCTAAGGTTGTGGTATTTTTTGATCATGTAGCTCTAAAATTTCTTCTGAAGAAGTTTGAAGCTAAACCACATTTGATTAGGTGGATGCTGCTACTCTAGGAATTTGATGTGGAGATTCGAGATAAGAGTGGAGCAAAAAATTTGGTGGCTGATCACTTGAGCAAAATTGAGAGAGCCTTAGATCCCTTTTCCATTGATGATTCATTTCTTGATGAACAACTTTTACAGCTGCAAGGTAAGGTCATTTCTCCTTGATTTGCGGATATGGTGAATTACCTAGTTACTAGTGTTTTCCCTACATGTTTTACTAGAGCTCAGATTGATAAGTTGAAGAATGAGTCTAAGTATTATGTATGGAATGATCCTTACCTTTGGAGATTTTGTAGTGACCAGGTAATTAGGAGATGCATTCATGATCATGAGTTTGATTATGTTCTTTTCTTTTGTCATACACTTGCATGTGGTGGTCATTTTGGTCCCCAATGGACTGCTAAGAAGGTTTTGGACTCTAGTTTATATTAGCCTACCTTATTCCATGATGCATATTTGTTTTGTAAGTCTTGTGCACAGTACCAAAGAACAGGAAATATTTCTCGTAGGAATGAGATGCCCCAACAACCCTTGTTGTTCTGTGAGATATTTGATGTTTGGAGTATTGATTTTATGGGTCCTTTTCCTGTATCATTTGGTTTTGTTTACATTTTGTTTGCTGTGGATTATGTATCTAAATGGGTGGAGGCTATGGCCACTTGGACTAATGATTCCTAAGTTGTTGTGAATTTTGTTAGATCACAGATTTTCTGTAGGTTTGGAATCCCGAGGGCCATCATTAGTGATCAGGGTTCACACTTTTGCAATCGGAGCATGAAGGTTTTGATGAAGAAGTATGGAGTCGTGCACAAGGTTTCTACACCTTACCACCCTCAGACCAATAGGTAAGTCGAGGTCTCCAACAGAGAGATCAAGCAGATATTTCAGAAGATAGTCCAACCAAACAAGAAAGACTGGAACAAGAGGCTTGATGATGCGCTATGGGCTTATAGGACTGCCTATAAGACTCCGATTGGGATGTCTCCTTATCAGATTATTTTTGGCAAAGCATGCCACTTGCCGGTGGAAATTGAGCACTGTGCATTTTGGGCGGTGAAGAGGTGGAGAGAAAGCTACAGTTGCAAGAATTGGAGAAGATCCGTTTGGAGGCCTATGAGAGCTCCAAGATTTACAAGGAGAAGACCAAAGCCTTCTATGATAAACTGATTGCTAGAAAGGAATTTCAAATTGGTCAAAAAATTCTCCTTTATAATTCCCGTCTTAGGTTAATGCCTGAAAAATTAAGGTCTAGGTGGGATGAACCATTTGTTGTTACTAATGTTTTTCGTTATGGTGCAGTTGAACTCCAGGATGTGACAACAAAGAGAAATTTCAAGGTCAATGGGCATAGACTAAAGCATTTTCATGAAGATTGTCAAGAGCACAATGTGGATGTGGAAGTGATGGCTTTGCTCAATGCCATTTACAAGGATGAAAAATGAGGGAGACCCTTACCACACTTTTATTTTACTTGCCATGACTATTTTGGTGATTTGTATTATGCATCTTTCCTATGTTTACATTGAGGGCAATGCAAAATTTAAGTGTGGGGGAGGGATTTTAGCGTGCTACTTTCTGTTTTACTTTGGTGTTTTTACTATGTTTATTTTCTGCATAATTCTGCTGCTATTTTCTGTTTTCTATTTTCTGTCATTAAAATTTTGCTGTCATTGATTTCTGTTTTCTATTTTCTATTTTATTTTTCTATTTTTTTCTGCTATTTTTTGTTGTTTCTATTTTATGCTATTACTAAATTTCTCTTGTTCTTGATGTTGTTTCGATTTTATGTTTCTGCTATTTTTTGTCCTATTTTTAAATTCTATTTTCTGCTTCTGTTTTTACTATTTTTAAATTCAGTTTTCTGTTTTGAAAAAACCAATGTGTTTCTGATTTTAATTGTTTTCCAATGATGTTTTGAAGTTTGTGAAGTTGAAAAGTTTGAGACAATTGAAATTCAAGGTTTATAACATGATTGAATAATTTTCCTTCTTCTTGAATTTGATATGCTTGGTGCTGGATGTTTGAATTGTTGGATTAAGTTTGATAGATGCATACCTTGTGAGATTTTGAGCTTATTGGTGGATTTAACATTTGCACTATTCTCCTCTTTCTTGTGTGATTTTCACTCATGTCTTTTGATTACTCTAGAACTTGCTTTGATTCTTTTTTTAGACTACATTTTTCACTTACATGCATGAACATGATTGAGACATTCTTTCTTAATTAACTACTTTGGCCAAATAGCCAACCTTGCATCATTTCACTTTGTTTAACCCCCTTGAGCCTACTTGCCTATTCTTTGTTTTAGCTCATTGTATGCCTTATGTGAAAAATCATGTTTTTACCTTATCTTAGGGAATAAGAGAGCATTAGTTCATTTTCATTGGAGGAGCTCTTTTGGCTGTGGGTGGATAGTAGTTCAAGTGTGGGGGTTGTGTAATTTGATGTGTAATGTGCAAGATGTTTGGTGATATAAAAAAAAGAAAAAAAAATTAAGAATAAGAAAGAAAAAGCCAAATAAAAAAATGAAATTAAGAAAAAGAAAGAAAAGAAAAAGAATAAATTCAAGAAAGATTGAAAAAGAAATAAGAGAAGAGAAGGAAATATGTAATGAGAATGTGCATTATTTGGAGTTGGGGGATAAAATTTCATGTTTGTTACTTGTCATTTGAATTCCTTCCCAATACTCTTTCATTCTCTTTGGTATTTATCTTGCCATATCCATATTATTTCCTTCCCTTACCTTGGCCCAATTATAACCTTGAATAAAGTCCTCTTGATTTGTGTGTGCATGTGTTTTGAGCAGTGGAGAAATAGAAGATAAGCAAGCTTATGGCAGTGCAATTGTTCATGAGTTGAATTGAGTGAAACACTTACCTTGTAAACACTTGAGGGATTGAGAGTGTATCTTGTGAGGATCTATCATTCTTGATTGATATTTTTCAAGTTGAAGCTACCTTGCTTGTTGGTTTAAAATGTGAAGAAATTTTAATTCATGAATGTCTTGCTCCCTTAAGTCTTTTATTGTTCCTCTTGCTTGTAAGCTTTTGCATTCTTGAATATCATTGGAATTTGAGTCTTTTAGAGTTTTTTATTTTTTTAGCTTTTGAGTGTTTGCTTTTCTTTTGTTTCCTAGTTTTGATCTTATGTGTTTTGTCCAAGAGTGTAAAAAGCTAAGTGTGGGAGAATTTGAATATCACATATTTTATACATTAAGAAGCCTTCATTTTTAGTGATTTACACTTTTCATGTACTTAATTGTTTGTGCTTGTTCATGTTTTATAAGTTTGGGCTCAAATTGAGCTTAATAGATAATTTCCAATATTATTGAGGTTTTATATTGTTTCTTTAGTTTGGCCATATCTTGAGTTCTAGACATCTAAAAATTATTCATTTTACCTTGTAGGAAAGCTGAGAGGAAGCTCTTCAACTTTGATAAAGAGTTCAAAGTCTCAATCAGATGTCTAGTGGGCCTAATTGGGCCTGGAAGTTCAGACTCGGGTTTAGGGAGCACATGACATTAAAGTGAGCATATCTTTAGTCAATTCAAGTCCAATTTAGATGAAACTTGGGTCATTGCATTCCTACAAGGCCCAGTTGTGTTTGGGAAGTGTAATGAGGCATTAGAAGCCAAGTTAGGGGGCAGCTTATAGTTTTAGGAGGAGGAATCCGAGAATCAATTTTGATATTCCACATTTTTCTCACCTCTCTCTAGAACTCTCTCCTCTCATCTTTCCTTCTCTCTAATTTTCGTTTTTGGGTTTTCCTCTTCTGATGAAGGGCTAAACACCTTGTAATCAATTCGGGATTCTTGAAGAAATTTCGGTTTGGATTCTTGAAATCTTGTTTTGATTTTGCTTTTCTTTGATTTGCATTTAGATTCTTCTTTTTCCCCTTCTTTTTCTTAATCTTGATCTAATTGGATCTTGATTTGAGATTAAAATTTGTGATTGAATTTAGGTTGATTAATCTGGTTTAGTCACAGAATTAGAAGTTAAGTGCCGATTTGTGCTTAGATTAATTGAATTCGGATGTAAAATTAACATAGATCTAACATGAATTATGCGATTGCGAATTTATGTGTCAGTTGTTAATTGAATTCTAGATGATTGTCTAGTATGAATTATGGATTTAATGTTGAGATCTCGGTTAATTCCAAGTTAATCATTCAAATGCAATTCAAGTGTTTATTTAGTGGTCTATAATAGAATCCACCAAATTTTGGATAGATTTCTGGATTGATTATGCTTTTAATTGATTGTTCTTTCCTTAATCGCCACTGTTTCTCAACTTTTTCTGGATTTATTGATTTGAAACTAAAATCCTTGAGAGGATTGATTACTATAAGCCATAAGTACAATTGATTGTCTTTTGTCTTGTTTTGATCATATTTCAATTCCATCTTACAAACCTCAAGTCAAAAGAGGATGAGGAATTCTTAGTATGGCTAAACCTAGATTCCGACCGGCCGCTACAAGCCCATAACTCAAATTGTTTAGCCCAAAAGAAGACTCTAGTTGACGAAAAATTGTTATTAAAATGGGGCCCAAAAAGAATAAGGACCGAAAAAATAATTGAAATCGTATTAAAGACATGATGTTGAAGCCTTTCGATTTTACGTGGGTATGCCTTGAAAGGAATCTTTATAAGCTGTTTGCTATTATTTTAAAAACAATTTTTCCTTTGTATAAATCTTTATCTTGTGTTTGAATATTTTTATTTATTAATGGATTACAATTAAAATAAGTAGACATCAAGAACTCATTTAACCTTACCATAAAGAAGGAGAAACTAGAACAAATTAGCTTTCTCTCTTATTTGAAAATTTAATTGAAATTTTATGAAAGAGCAAAATGAAATATTCTTGAAATTTTGCTATTTAAGGATTTCCTTTGTTAAATCTAATTTATGAATTTGATCAAGCCATTTTTATTTTTAATTTTACAAGAACTCGGTCTAAACTTGAACATTCTCCATAATGAGAATCATCCGCTTGAGTTCTGTTGCTCTTGTTTTCCCTCGATCTAAATTAGAGATCTCTTACTTGCCAAGAACCTTTTGAATGACTAAAGGAAGCTGGACACGGCAAAATGCCTCGATTTTTTTAATTCTAAAAGGCCTATGCCATAATTCGATCGACCTTTTGTCTTTTTCTATTGTAACTACGATCCCAGTTATTCGAATCCATTCTATTTGTTAATTTTGTATCTAATATTTCATTAAAGTTCGATTCACTTCCGGTAGACCCATCATTACCAACCTCTTTTGTCTTGTTTTGATCATATTTCAATTCCATCTTACAAACCTCAAGTCAAAAGAGGATGAGGAATTCTTAGTATGGCTAAACCTAGATTCCGACCGGCCGCTACAAGCCCATAACTCAAATTGTTTAGCCCAAAAGAAGACTCTAGTTGACGAAAAATTGTTATTAAAATGGGGCCCAAAAAGAATAAGGACCCCTCAAAAATAATTGAAATCGTATTAAAGACATGATGTTGAAGCCTTTCGATTTAAGTTTAAAACCTTCTTTACGTGGGTATGCCTTGAAAGGAACGACTGCTATTATTTTAAAAATTTTAATTCTTCCTTTGTATAAATCTTTATAACTGTGTTTGAATATTTTTATTTATTAATGGAACGAATTAAAATAAGTGGACATGCATAAGAGAAGGAGAAACTAGAACAAAGCTACTTTCTCTCTTATTTGAAAAAATAATAAGCAAACAAAATGAAATTTCATTATTTTGTTTAAGAGATATATAATAAAAGAGCAAAATGAAATATAAAGTACTTATTTTAACTCTTAAAGGCTGCTATGTTTAAGGATTATCAGTTTAGTTCAGCTGCAAGCCTAATCATTGTGAATACTCCATTTTGATCAAGCCATTTTTTATTTTAATTTTGAAAAGAAAAACAAAATAAAGGATAACCAAATGATGAACCTAAGCGTACTACCATTTATCAAACTAGGCGTTATTGACAAGAACTCGGTCTAACCTTACTTGAACATTCTCCACCCCTTCCTGCCATTGCTCCATGTAACAGGATAACCCTCAAAACCAAGATGCCTCAAGCCACAAAAATCCATAGCCTGATGAGAATCCCAAATCTGCCCAGCAGGTTCGGTTGCTCTTGTTTTTCCCTCTGATCTAATATTTCATTAAAGTCCCCCGCAACAATCCACATGATATCATCTTCCTGGTAGAGATCTCTTAACAGTTGCCAAGAACCTTGTCAATTAGTTACATATGGAGAGCCATAGAAACCAGTATAACGCCAAGAACTAGCTATGGACTCATGAATTTTCGTATAAATGAACTAAGAACAGTAACTTACCACTTCTACATCCACTCCTTGTCTCCATAGTAAACCAAGACCCCCTTCTATCTTCCGCACTTACACCGATACCCATAGAAAAACTAATTTTCCATTTGAAGTTAGAAAATTCTTCTATAGAAAGACCACATCGGAATGATGTAGCCTCAACAAGAGGCGTAGCGACGAAATTGCCTGGGGGTTTTCGATACCTCGGCAATTTCAAATTAATGTTTTCATGGCTATCGGCGGGGTTGCAAAGCAACCACCACCGCTAAAACTTGATAGTCACCTTCCTTTTGTTTCTCCTTTCTTCTCAGCTTTTGATTCACTGGCTGCAAGTCTACCTCCATATCAGTACTTCCCTCCATAGCACACCCATAACAAAAGTTTTGGAGCCTTTCATATTGGATGGTGTACCACTGAGATCCTATCATCTTATTTATCTGTAACATAACTCCTCTTCGTAGAGCTTTGGAGATATACATTAATACCCGAACTTGAAAATACTATCCTTGGGCTCTGGCTTTATTAGTCATGTCTACATCAAGACACTCACCATTCACCAACAACTCCTCCAGTAAGTTTCCCTATACTAACATTCATAGCCACCATTAGAAGGTCCATCACTCTCAACTAGAAAACTTCATGAGTGAATTTGATATCTGAAGGATGCGATTCTCCATCATACTCCTGCAAAGCCAGAAGGTGTTTATCAAAAGACTAGGATTGTCCATTGAGAATCTTGTCATAGTCCTTCTTGCTGAATAGTTCAAATAGCACCAGGTTTTGGCCCATCTTCTTGAAATCCAGTCCCTTCATCGACTTCAAAATTTTCTGCATCGTCTTGCTTAACACATTGATATTAAACTGCCTAACTATGATTAGGCTAGCCATGATAAGATATCGATCATGAATCGGTGAAGATCCACCAACCTCCTTATCGAAAGCAACCAAAACAGCTTCATCTTGTGACAAAGTTTTTTTTCTTTTTTTTCTTGCCCCTTTATGTGATTTCCTCCGCTATGTCGACTAACCCAACCACCACTAAGACTACCTCCCCACCGTAAACACCTCTCTTCCACAAGCCAATCGCGGCCGAGAAGACACTCTCACATTCGTGAGACCCAAACTCTCAAGGGAATCCTAGTTTTCCAACGAAGACCTAGCGCTGCCAGAGAAACCTAGGAGCCAGAGAAGATTGAAATTTGAGAATCCAAAGTAAACTAAATCACAAATTGCCGATGTTAAAGATTATATCTTCACATTTTCTTTATAATTTTCTCTTCTAAGATGATTTCAATATATCGTTGATATCTGGTTAAAATATCGTAACTTATATTCCAAATTCTATGATCTTTTCAAATTTTGTTTATTATATTACTTTTGAATAATATTTTCTAAAATTACTAAATATTTTTATTAGTCGTTCAATTTATTAAATCATATTTTATGTTATTACGTGTATTGCATGAGTACAAATAAAACTATTGTAAGTTACTGGCTAGAGGTGTTTTTTTTTTACATTTTTTATTTTAAATTAATATAAGAAAATATAGATGAAAATTATTAAAAGTAATAAGTATTAACACATATATGTAATATAATCAATATAGATAATTTAGTAATTCAGCGAGGATGGAGATCTCGTGGGGCGGGGGATACGATCCCCATCCCCACATTTCTCTTGGGGAATTTTTATTTTTGTTCTTGTCCCCACGAGAAAAAATTCCCTAAATTTAGATCCTCGAATGGGGTAGTTCCCCCGAAGATCCCAAAATGCAGGGGGATTCTATCATCTCTAGACTTATCACTTGACTTACTCTTTTTGAATTATATAAACATAAATTAAATTAATTTATATGTATTTTTTAATAAAATTAATTTATTAAGATATTTTTATAAAATATTTGGATTAAATTGTACATTTAAAAGATAAATATTTTTGTTTATATTATAAATATATATTTTTCAAGCATATAGGTGGTTTTATAACATTTTTATTTAAATTCTTTAATATTTATATTAGAGTGAAATCCTTTCATGAAAATATAATAAAAAATAATTTAATATATTTATAAACTAAACTTATAAATATTTTTTTCTTGATAAATTATTACATATATTTTATTTAATAAATTTATTTTTAACTATAATTATATTTATTTTTCATTTAATTCTTAATTTATCATTGCATTACACAGATACAAAATCTAGTTAGATGGAACGAGAATGACTTGAAAGTACCAAACCAATTGATGTTGTGTATACCAATGAGTTGTAGCCCAAATAGTATTTTCCAATCCCACTAAAGGCGAAGGTTTGGGGTTTGATTCCCATCTCCCAAATTTGGCAAAGCCAATCCCTTCAACTGTCTACCGGCAAACAATTGACATTGTGTATATTTTTAAAAAAAAATTATACTGTCATTCAATCATGTATCGCTACGTTATTAAAATGTTTAACTCTATCTATAACTACTTCAAAAGTTACACATATGATAATATATAATTGGTTCATATGATAGTGTATGATTAGTTGATAATGATGCAAAAGACTTTACATTGACAATAAATAAAAATTAAACTTGATTTTTAAAAGGTTAATCTAATATATTTAATAAAAGGTCAATATAATATTATGTATATTTTTAAAGTTCTAAGGCCTAAAATAAACGTTTCGTACGAAAATGAAAAATCCTTTAGTTTGTTTTTTTTTCTTTTTTGAAGGAGATAATATCTTGTGAAAAACTTTTTTTTTCAAAAAATTACTTTTCAAACATGCAAAACGGTTTAAATAAGATTTTAAAAAAATTAAAATCTAAAAAAAAATATCAATTTTCTACTTTTAATCATATATTAAGATGAAAAACTTTTTAAAACAATAATTTTATACTTCTTACTTAAGATGAAGACTTGGTGGGTGTATGACCCATCCACTAACTCCTATATACCCTACATGAATGTGAGGCTATATCTTAGTTATTCACCGAAGGTCATCATCTCGTTCCCACCTGTTTGACACTGCTGCTAGAGGATTGATCTTATTGTGATAGGATGCATCTGTGACGTGGTGTTTTGTTGTTGTGTATAGTGTACCACATTATGTATATATGTATGATAGTTGTGTATGCCTTTAAGGATACTTTTTATATAACTGACACAAATACTATTTCTTTTAGATGATTGTGGTTTGACTGTATCGGGTACTAATGCCCAGAGTTATTCATACTGA
Organism: Ormosia semicastrata; assembly: GCA_029884595.1. Taxonomy (NCBI): domain Eukaryota; kingdom Viridiplantae; phylum Streptophyta; class Magnoliopsida; order Fabales; family Fabaceae; genus Ormosia; species Ormosia semicastrata. The sequence continues at coordinate 40,887,428 of JAQQTO010000061.1, forward strand.
TACTTGACTTTTATTTATGTGGCCGGAGGCTAACTGATGAATGAGTAAGTGTAGGAACTGATGCCAGCACAATACTAATGCTATTTATTAAATCATATTTTATATTATTATGTGTATTGCACGAGCACAAATAAAACTATTGCAAGTTACTGGCTAGAGGTGTTTTTTTACATTTTTTATTTTAAATTAATATAAGAAAATATAGATGAAAATTACTAAAAGTAATAAAGTATTAATACATATATGTAATATAATCAATGTAGATAATTTAGTAATTCAGCGAGGATGGAGATCTCGTGGGGTGGGGGATGCGATCCCCATCCCCACATTTCTCTTGGGGATTTTTTATCTCTGTTCTTGTCCCCACGAGAGAAAATTCCCTAAATTTAGGTCCCCAAATGGGACAGTTCCCCCAAGATCCCAAAATGCAAGGGAATTCTATCATCTCTAGATTTATCACTTGACTTACACTTTTTGAATTATATGAACAGAAATTGAATTAATTTATATGTATTTTTTTAATAAAGTTAATTTATTAAGATATTTTATAAAATTATTGGATTAAATTATACATTTAAAAGATAAATATTTTTGTTTATATTATAATTTTTTTTCAAGCATATAGGTGGTTTTATAACATTTTTATTTAAATTCTTTAATATTTATATTTGAGTGAAATCCTTTCATGAACATATAATAAAAAATAATTTTATATATTTATAAACTAAACTTATAAATGTTGTTTTTCTTGATAAATTATTACATATATTTTATTTAATAAATTTATTTTTAACTATAATTATATTTATTTTTTCATTTAATTCTTAATTTATCACTGCATTCACACAGGTACAAAATCTAGTTGGATGGAATAAGAATGACTTGAAAGTGCCCAACCAATTGATGTTGTGTATACCAATAAGTTGTAGCTCAAATAGTATTTTCCAATCCCACTAAAGGTGAAGGTTTGGGGTTTGATTCTCATATCCCAAATTTGGCAAAGCCAATCCCTTCAACTGTCTATCGGCAAACAATTGACATTGTGTATATTTTTAAAAGTTTTTTACACTGTCATCCAATCATGTATCGCTACGTCATTAAAAATGTTTAACTTTGTCTATAACTACTTCAAAAGTTATACATATGATAGTATATAATTAGTTCATATGATAGTGTATGATTAGTTGATGATGATGCAAAAAAATTTATATTGACAGTGCATAAAAATTAAACTTAATTTTTAAAAGGTTATTTTAATATATTTATAAATAAAAGGTCACTATAATATTATGTATATTTTTAAAGTTCTAAGGCCTAAAATAAACGCTTCGTACGAAAATGAAATATCCTTTAGTTTGTTTTTCTTTTCTTTTTTGAAGGAGATAATATCTTGTGAAAAAACTTTTTTTTTTAAAAATTACTATTCAAACATGCAAAACGGTTTAAATAAGATTTTAAAAAAAATAAAATCTAAAAAAATCAATTTTCTACTTTTAATCATATATTAAGATGAAAAACTTTTTAAAACAATAATTTTATACTTTTTACTTAAGATGAAGACTTGGTGAGTGTATGACCCATCGACTAACTCCTATATGGCCTACATGAATGTGAGGCTATATCTTAGTTATTCACCAAAGGTCATCATCTTGTTCCCGCCTGTTTGACACTGCTGCCAGAGGATTGATCTTTTGTGATAGGATGCATCTGTGATGTGGTGTTTTGTTATTGTGTATAGTGTACCACATTATGTATATATGTATGGTAGTTGTGTATGCCTTTAAGGATACTTTTTATATAGTTGACACCAATACTATTTCTTTTAGATTACAGTAGTTTGACTGTATTGGGTACTATTTCCCATAGTTATTTGTACTGAGTGGCCAGAGGCTAACTAATGAATGAGTAGGTGTAGGAACTGATGCCAAAGACAAGATCGATGATATATATATATATATATATATATATATATATATATATAGGAGACATATCTAGTGAGATGAGTTTTTATTGTTAGAGGGTGAGAGAAGTAAATCTTGACCATACAGCCATACATAGGTGGTCAAGATTAAAAGTTACTTGAAGGTCGTGTGACCACTTAAAAAAGTCACATGCATTTATGTTCTAATCTTGATCATTCATGTAAGATCCAATAGTCAAGATTCACTATTCTCAACTCTTACAATAAACACTCCTCTCACCAGAGTAAGATCATATATATATATATAATCCAGTATATGTGATGTTTAGCTATTTATTTGAGATGTGCTATTAGATTTCAATTTCACGGCAATACCACTAGAGTTCTCCAAATAGGGCTCATGAATATTAAAATGAAATTATTATGGTTGGTAAACTTAAAAGTGAACTTGATAATTGAGATGGCAATTGGCCTTGCTAAAGTAGTATAAGCAAAACAATCTCTCACAAGGCTTATTAAGAAATATACTTTTACCATATGAGCAGAGTTAACCATATGTGTGTGTGTGTATAAGGTAATTTTCACTTTTAGATTGGTTGTAGAAATATGTGATGTGTCTGGGTTAATTGTTTTAACTTAAGTCTTGGGAATTAGAGAGATAATTACACTTAGGGTGTTATAATGATCATGGCAGGGGATGAAGGAGCATGTTTCAAGCGAGATGCGACTTAATGGTCATGGACTAAGGTTACAGGTTTGTGGCCGATGGTGGCTGAGGCTCCAGGTTCATCATGGGTGGTGGATGAGGTTCCAAGTTCGACAGTTAAAAGTTGTAGTGAATGTGGTTTAGCAATGGATGTTGATAAGGGTGGAAATAAGTCAAGCTGAACCGAACTGAACTCAGCTTAATTCGGCTCGATAAGAAATAGTCTGACTTGAAACTCAATTCGAGTTCAATATGAACCATATTTTATAGCTCGAAATCGACTCGAACCAAGCTCACGAACTATTTGGTTTAGCTTGTCACCTTGAATTAAATGAGCTATTCTAGATCAGTCAATTGAATGAACCAATTAAAGTGATAACTTTGTTGACCCCACTGACTAAATTTTATACTTTTATACACATATGAGCTCGTGGCTCATAAAGAAAGAAGAGGCAACAAAAGCTATGCCCCTCTTACCTTGTTATAAAAGTTGCATGATTAGGTGCTTACCCCAGTAAGTAATGTGGGACCTTATTGTTGTTGTGTTCTTGGGTTACTTTACCCATTGTCCAATGTGGGACTTTGCAATGGTAATAGAAAGACATTCTGAACATAACATATTGAAAAATGCTAGTAACACATTATTTCTAAACACATCATTCTCACATTTGTCTATGTAATAAAATTAGAGTGTAAGTGTGCAAAAAGTAAGGTAAATCTAATTGCAAATAGTGAAAATTATGTAGATATGAGATGATATATATAAGTGTGTGTAAGTAGCATTGTTGTAACATATTTTATGTACATATTTGCTTATGAGATGAGCTCCTTTAAGTATTTACTGTTAGTACTTGGCTCAAGTTCAGCTCATTTATTTAACGAGCTCAAATTCGATTTCAAGTTTAGCTCATTTGATTTATGAACCAAGTTCATCAAGCTAATTAACAAATCAAGTCTCTAACTTCTCTTAAGCAGGTTCAATTCATTGCTAGCCCTAGATGTGGGGGCTTGAGGATGGTAGTTGTGGTGGCAGCGGATAAGCGTGAATGTGGTGCATGCATGGGACGTGGATGTTGAGGCTTGAGGATGGCAGCAGTGGATAGTCATGGGCGTGGTGCATAGGAGACGTGGGAGCATGAGGCGTGGAGGAACATATTATATATTATTTTTGCTTATTTGTTTATAATATGTATGCATGTATGCATATGGTGTTTATATTTTGAATATATGTATTTATGTGTATATCGTAATGAATATTTTTTTTGCAGGGTAAACTATTATTTGTTGGTGTTTATGTACTATTATTATAGATTATAGATATTATCATGGTATAGGATTTGAATAATAACATTACATTGTATAAGACAAATACTTCTTCATTAAAAGAATAATATAGTATTATGTGCTAATTTAAAAAAATGGTGACATGAGATAGTAATATGAATTTTTTTAAATTTTAAGTGAAGAATTTGATAAATTATTTAATTTAATAATTTATATATTAAACTAAAATAATTAATAATATTAATAAAATATAAAAATTATAATATGAAATTAAAGAAAGTAGATAACTAAACTATATAAATATTAAATAAATAATTAATTAAATGAGAATGATCAATTACAAAAAATGTGCGTCCAACTATCATATGTATATATGCACGGGTGGAGGACATGAGGCAATGTGATAGATTTTGCAAACGAACAATGGTTTCAAACTAAGAGGAATAATAAATATATAAGAGGCATCAGTTACAAAGTTACAAGTTACATAAATCACATATTTGAATTTAATAAAATATAAAAAATAAAATATGAAATTAAAGAAAGTGAAAATTTGAATTATACCAATAATTATATAATTAGTTAATTAAACTAAATAACTAATTAATTGATTAAATAAATGAGAATAATCAATTACAAAAATGTGTGAGCAACTATTAAATGTATGACATATATGGCATGGGTCGAAGACATGAGGTAGTGTGGCAAATCTTGCAAACGAACGATAGGTTCAAACTAAGAGGAATGATGAATGTATAAGAGGCATTGGTTACGAAGCTATGAATTGCGTAATATAGTAATATGTTATTATTATTAACACTTATTTTCATGCATGTTGCTGCGTTTGGATTGATGAAATAATGCTCTACTTAATTAGGAAGTTCTAAACCTTAAATTAAACGATATTAGTTTTGAATTGATAGGATAAGTAACTCTGAGCAGTCCAGGATTTGACTGCTCAAGTAACTTATCTTTTGTCATTCATTAATTATAAGGATGGTGACTCTAGTGATAAGATTATCAAGTGATAAATGCGATAGAAAGTTTGAGTGGTGACATGAGTCCAATCTTTATGATGATGAGGAGAAGACTAGGTAGGGTGATGTAAGAAAAGGAAGAAGAAAAACATTGTGGATTAAAAAAAAATTGCATGTTTTTGTGAAGTAAATTTTCTGATGGACAAAAGTCACATGATAGAGCAGTTGGGGAAAAAGACAGAAATCAAAATTAGACAAGATTTATATAGAGTGATTTCAACAATGATAATGATATTATACAAGAGTCTCGTGGATAGGAAATGTCTGATAAAATCATGAGCTCAACATCATTAGGATTGGGGAAGTTGAGTGGGTAGTGCCTAGACTATGGCTATAACACCCTAGATAATTGTAATAGATTTGTAAATGGTTACGGAGGTAGCCTAGTACTAGTTTGTCATGTTTGTAAAATTTTGTGATTGTCCGAGCACGTTTAGTCATTTTGCTATATCTCTATGTGGGAAATATAGTTGTTTTCAGTCTTGGTTTTGACTTAAACTACTTATTTAATGGAAATAAGTGTGGAGAACTTATTTCTAGGTTACAAATGTGTGAAAGTAGATGAGGTTAAAGTTTGAGATTAATTGGAGTTTGATTGACATTTTTAAGTATACTAGTTATGTATTTTAATACCGGATTGACCCATAACAGATATGGAAAATGATGAAAATGGTGAAATAAGATTTTTAATGAATCTTAAGATTTATTTTAAACTTGTTGGAAGTTAGGAAACTTGGTTTGGTAAAATCCAAGTATTCTTAACTGATCGAGTGAATAGTGAGTTACTTAAGTAACTAAATGAGAGCACGACTCTCTTGTTTTTGTGGCTTGGCTATTTAAGCCTCAAATGAGATATTTGTCTCATTTTCTCTCTTCTCTTTCATGGTTGAAGCAGGAAAGCTCAAGGGAAGGAGCAAGAATCAAGGTAAAGGAGGAGAATCATCAAGCAAGGAGGAGTTGCTTAGTGATTTCAACTTCTGAAGTTTGAGGTAGGGGAAACCTTCTTCTTAACTCATTTTCCTTTTTTCTGCACCTTGTTCATGAGTTTTGGCTTGATGTGATGGTTTAGGTTTTGAATTGTTTTGATTATTTTTTACTTGAATCTTGTTAGAGAACTTGAGGATGTCTTGTTTATGAGTTGTTGGGTGTATGAAAATGAATTTCTAGCCTTTGTATCCCTTAAATCCCTTTTAAGTTGATATTTAGGGTTTTAGGTTTTGTATTAGATGATTATCCATGATTAATGACTTTGAGTGAAATTAGGAGTTGTTATGTGTAGTTGAACCTTGTGGAAAGTTGAAAATCACTTAAATATGAAGTTTAAGTGATTGAAGGAGGGAAAAGAACCAATGGAACAGTTCTACGGTTCTGCAGAAGTTGTTGCAGTGTGTCTAGTTGAGAGACATGGCCTGTGTCTAAAGACACCGGGGGGGGGGGACGTGTAATCAGACATGGCCTATGTTTGAGGCCAGAATTTTCAAAAATGTCATTTTTGATGTTTTCAAGTTCTTGGCTTGATAGGATCATTAGTATATGTTTCCTAAAGTGTGTTAAGACCCTAATAGGAGTATTTGATGAAGATGTGATGAATCAAGTTGATTTGTAATGCTAATATTGGGAATTTAATTAGACATGATTATATACATGATTATACGTTTTGCTTTTTAAAAAGCGTGAGCCCCATAGATGTGGGTGATTGGTTTTTGAAAGGTATAAGCTCCATAGATGTGGGTGTTCTATATTAGATAAGGTGGATTGTATCCTTCTTAATATAGTGTTTTTAAGGATGGACTTCCTTGTTCATTATCGATAACCATGTAGTTGATGGACATCACTACTGGGGGGTTGGATTTCCTCTGTGATAATGATGATTGCTGGAGGGATTTCCAATGCTTGTTCAAGGTTATGGATGTGAGTTCCATTACTTTATTCAGGACTCATGCATTCATGACATTACCATAGAATTGGAGGTTCCTGGATATGGTATCATACATTATTCATTTTCATGCTTAGGATATTGCATATGCATAAACACTAAATATAACTTGGCATAGCATGGCGATTGTATGAGTGGTTGCTGTCATAACATTTTTATGCATTGCAATTGTATGAGTGATTGCGTGTCTCTGAGATGGAGATGTTGTTGCTTCTGTGTTTGAGGTGTTATTTTGATAATTGTAAATATTATCTGATTTTGTGTGTGTGTGTGTGTATACACACACACACACACACACACACACACACACACATATATATATATATATATGCTGGTATATTATAATACTTCTACTGAGATATGTGATTTTTCATCCCGATTGTATTGTCATGTAAATCTATGAACAAGTTCTTCGAAAGGGAAGAATAAGATGTATGAGGACTAGTATATTATAGATGTTGTTTTGAGCTAAGCTTATATATGTTTTATATTTGCTTAGTTGTTTTGAGTTAGGTATAATAGTATGCCCTTTTGTGGTTGTGATATATATATATATATATATATATATATATATATATATATATATATATATATATATATATATATATATATATATAACTTTTGTTACCGTAGCTCTCCATATTTAATCATTGTGTATGAATGATATAAGTTTAGTCTGTTGTTGTATGTTAGAAGTAGCATGATCAATATTCATTATTCTTTTATATGAGGATATATCTGACTAGTAAATATTGGAATGTTACATTATGGTATCAAAGCAGTTCATCCTGTTGAGCCGGGGTATGAATTCACTATGCTTATGCATGTGAAATGATGGATATGCATTCCTTGTCTCTTATATGTGGCTATTTGAGTGGAATTGCATGTTTCGCCTTTGGTATGTATGTTTTAGCTACCGTTGCACGGTTACATGATATTGAGCCTAGCTAACTCAATATGTAATGTTCTGTACAGGAACTATGGCAGCACAAGGGCCATAGGAGCCAGAATAGGGATTCTGGTAATGAGGGAACAGAGATGGGCGCAGCTATGATGGTAATGGCCAATGCCATGAGGCAACAAACAGAGCAAGCTACGACGATTGCTAGAGTGCTAGAGAGGTTAGTACCTCAGCAACTAGAACTACCACTAGTCATGAGAAATCATAATTTTCTTGACATTTAGGAGTTCAAAAAGATGAATCCTCTGATGTTCAAAGATGACTACGATCTGGTTAAAGAGGAAGAGTGGTTGACCAAATTAGAGAAGATCTATGAGGTCATGGTTTGCTCTGAAGAGCAAAAGGTTTTCTTTGCTTCCTTCATGTTGGGAGGGGAAGCGGAGTAATGGTGGTAAAGCACCAGGAGACTGCTAGAGACAGCAGAGACTTTGATCACATGGGGAGTATTCAAGGAGACCATTTTGGAGAAATACTTTTCACAAAGTTTACAGGATGATAAAGAAAGGGAATTTCTATGTCTTCATTAAGAGGACATGACGGTTGGACAATATAAGGCAAAATTTCATAAGTCGTCTAAGTTTTCTTCTCAGTTTAGGCATAATCCAAATGAAAACTGGAAGTGTGTTAAGTTTAAGTCCGAGTTGAGAGGGAATGTGAGAAGGGTGGTGAGACCTTTGGAAATTAGGGATTTTCCATTCTTAGTGAACAAGTGCAGGATTGTGGAGTCGGATAATCTCCAGCTTCAAGCAGAGTGAAATTTGCAAAGCCTTCAAAAGAATAAGAAGGTGGATGGTGGATATGGGAAATATGCTTCTAAATCCAGCTATCCACAAGAGAAAGACAAACAAGTTTAGAGAGATGATCAAGCTCAAAGGTGTACCAAGTGTGACAGACACCATGGAAATAAAGTATGTATAATGGACCAGATAACCTATTACAAGTGTGGTGAGAAGGGACACTATGCCAAGAGTTGTTCTCAAAGGCAAGAGAACAAGACAGAGGATAGACCTATCGCACGAGGAAGAGTCTTCAATCTGCGAGATGTTGAGGCATTACCATCTTCTGGTTCTGGAAAAGGTGAGTACATGGTATTACTTGATGTGCAATTTTGTTTTCTTGAGATTTGGTTACACCTGTTGTTGTGTGTAAGTTGTTTGGACTCCTTACATTAAGTTAACCAAATTTTGGGGACAAAATTCTAAAAAAGAGGGGAGAATGTAACACCCTAGATAATCATTATGATTACCATGCAACATTTATAATGAGTTTTGATGATAACAAATATGGAGATGATGAGAAGATCATGTCCAAGTTGTTCAAGTTTAGCTTTAGGACTTAGGATCTCTCTTGTATAGAGCTCTCATAGGATATCTCAGTGTTTAACTCAAAAGATCTAAGAACTTGTTTTTTTCTACAAACCAAATTAAAGTTTTAATAAGCCTTTGATAATCAAAGAGATTGTGGTTTTTCTAATCTTACATAATCTTGCTCATAGAAGCATTTTTCATGTCTTTAACAGAGGCATTCGAATACCTCTAAGGTCATTCGAATACAACCATTCTGAAAATGCTTCTACAAACGTGTTTTTAACAGAGGTATTCGAATACCATTGGAGGCATTCGAATACAACCCTTTTAAAAAGACTTTTACAAACGTATTTCAAACAGTGGCATTCGAATACCTTGGTATGGTATTCGAATAACGTGGGTCTGATCTATTTTTTATATGCTGATATCAGAGGTATTCGAATACCTCATAATGGTATTCGAATAACCCAAGCTTAAACTATTTTTTATATATTGATATCAGTGGTATTCGAATACCACAATAAAGTATTCGAATAACCCATGAGTTTCAGCTTCTAGTTTTTGAATTTGATACGCAAACGGATTTTGCATTTATTATGCATTCAATTTCCCCAGCGAAATTTTCTGATCAAAGGCTCTATAAATAGAGACCTTCCCTCACGGCTGAAATACACCAATCCTTGAAATTATTTTTTAGCTGTGCTAAAACGCTGCTTACTCAATTCTCTCTTTCTCTCTATACTCTTTTGGTAAAATTCTGAGATATTGTTAGAGAGCTCTATAGTACTTCAATTTGTATTACTTACTCTGAGTGAGAGTTTCTCTTCATCTATTTTTCTGATATTTTGTATCGAGGGTGAGGTATCCCTCAAGGTTTGTATAAGGGTGAGGTATCCCTGCAGGCTGAGACTTTAGCACAAGGGTAGAGTGTCCCTGTGTGTGAAAAGTACTCTATTTTGTAACGGTAGCAAGCACCTATTGAAGCTTGTATACTTAGTGAAAAATATCGGCTTTCGAGGACTGGATGTAGACCACAAGTGGGTTAGTGGTCGAACTAGGATAAATACTGTGCCTGCTTCTCTTTTCCCTAATCTCTTTATTTTATGCAATTTATTTTTTTTGCACATTTATTTTTTTTGCTCTTTATTGTTTCTTTTCTTCTTCTCGTTCCTTCTGTGTATTTATTTATTAAGCTTTTAATTTTTGTCTTATTTAAAAAGAGGTTTTGCGAAAAAGTTTTTATACTCAATTCACCCCCCCTTTTGAGTACTGGAAGCCACTTGGTAACAATCATGATAGACTTGTAAATGGTTACGGAGGTAGCCTAGTACTAGTTTGTCATGTTTGTTAAATTTTATGATTGTCCGAGCACGTTTAGTCATTTTGCTGTATCTCTATGCGTGAAATATAGCGGTTTTCAGCCCTGGTTTTAACTTAAACTGCTTAGTTAATAGAAATAAGTGTAGAGAACTTGTTTCTAGTTTTCGTATGTGTGGAAGTAGATATGATTAAAGTTTGAAATTAATCAGAGTTAGATTGTCATTTTTAAGCATACTAGTTATGTGTTTTAACGCCGAATTGACCCCCAACAGATATAGAAAATGATGAAAATAGTGAAACAAGATTTTTAATGAATCTTAAGATTTATTTTAAACTTATTGGAAGTTAGGAAACTTGGTTTGGTGAAATCTAAGTGTTCTTAACTGATCGAGTAAATCGTGAGTTACTTAAATAACTAAATGAGAGCACGACTCTCTTGTTTTTGTGGCTTGGCTATTTAAGCCCCAAATGGGATATTTTTCTTATTTTCTCTCTTCTCTTTCATGATTGAAGCAGGAAAGCTCAAGGGAAGGAGCAAGAATTAAGCCAAAGGAGGAGAATCATCAAGCAAGGAGGAGTTGCTTAGTGATTTCAACTTCTGAAGTTTGAGGTAGGGGGAAACTTTCTTCTTAACTCATTTTCTTTTTTCTGCACCTTGTTCATGAGTTTTGGCCTAATGTGGTGGTTTAGGTTTTGAGTTGTTTTGATTGATTTTGGCTTGAATCTTGTTACAGAACTTGAGGATGTCTTGTTTATGAGTTGTTGGGTGCATGGAAATAGATTTCCAGCTCTTGTATCCCTTAAATCTCTTTTGAGTTGATATTTGGGGTTTTAGGTTTTGTATTGGTTGATTATCCATGATTAATGGCTCTGAGTGAAATTGAAGTGAAATTAAGAGTTGCTGTGTGTAGTTGAACCTTGTGGAAGGTTAGAAATCACTTAGATGTGAAGTTTGAGTGATTGAATGAGGGAACAGAACCAATGGAACAGTTCTACAGTTCTGCAGAAGTTGCTGCAATGTGTCTGGTTAAGAGACACAGCCCATGTTCAAAGACACGGCGGTGGGGGGGCGTCTCCCTCTCTGCTAGTTGGATTCGTGAAACAATGCTCACAGAGTAAGACACAGGGGGGAGGAGGGCCGTGTAATTAGACATGGCCTCTGTCTGAGGCCAGAATCTTAAAAAATGTCATTTTTTATGTTTTCAAGTTCTTGGCTTGATAGGATCATTAGTGTATGTTTCCTAAAGTGTGTTGATACCCTAATAGGAGTATTTGATGAAGAGTGAATGTGATGAATCAAGTTGATTTGTAATGTTAATTATGGGAATTTAATTAGACATGATTATATACATGATTATATTTTTGCCTTTTTGAAAAGCATAAGCCCCGTAGATGTAGGTGATTACTTTTTGAAAGGTGTGAGCCCTATAGATGTGGGTGTCCTATATTAGGTAAGGTGTATTGTATCCTTCTTAATATAGTGTTTTTAAGGATGAATTTCCTTGTTCATTATCGATAACCATGTAGTTGATGGACTTCATTACCTGGGGGCGATGGATTTCCTCTGTGATAATGATGATTACTGGATAGATTTCCAATGCTTATTCAAGGTTATGGATGTGATTTCCATTACTTTGTTCGGGACTCATGCATTCATGACATTACCATAGAATTGGAGGTTCCGGGATATGGTATCATACATTATTCATTTTCATGCTTAGGATATTACATGGGCATAAACACTAGACATAGTTTGGCATAGCATGGCGATTGCATGGGTAGTTACTATCATAACATTTTCATGCATTGCAATTGTATAGGCGATTGTGTGTCTCTGAGATGGAGATGTTATTGCTTCTGTGTTTGAAGTGTTAATTTGATAATTTTAAATATTATCTGATTTTGTATATGTGTGTGTGTGTGTGTGTATGCTAGTATTGGAATACTTCTACTGAGATATGTGATTTCTCATCCTGATTGTGTTGCCATGTAAATCCAGGTACAAGTTCTTCAAAAGGGAAGAAGAAGATGTATGAGGACTACCATAGTATAGATGTTATTTTGAGCTGAGCTTATATATGTTTTATATTTGCTTAGTTGTTTTGAGTTATGTATAATAGTATACCCTTTTGAGGCTGTGATGTATATATATAACTTTTGTTACCGTGGCTCTCCATATATTAATCATTGTGTATGAATGATATGGGTTTAGTTTGTTGTTGTATGTTAGAAGTAGCATGGCCAAAATTCATTATTCTTTTATATGACGATATATTTGGATAGTAAATATTGGAATGTTACAATGACCCTTGTTGGTGACATGGAAGCATGTGTCTCCTTGAACTCATCTTTTGAGTTTTGGAGAGTAGTTGAGGAAAAAATTAATTTCAGGGGGTATTTAGATGAAGTTGAGTTTAGGGTTTTGATAGTGATTGTGATAACAAGTAGAGTAGATGTATTTTTCTTATTAATTGTAGTATAATTCGAACTCAATGGAAGACTATTCATATGTAATGAGTGAGTTTAGGAACTAGAAGTGGTGTAGTGTCATTTTCATTAGTATCATCATTCTTTATTAAAAAAATTGTTTGCTTTTGGTTTCTTTCTTATTCCCCAGTTTCTCCATCAGGGGGCTTCTGTTAGCCAAATAAATTATTTCCAAAAATCATGTAAATTTATTATTATAATTCACAATGCTTTTCTTCTTCCTTTTTTTATATCTCATTACCTAGTCTTTTTCTCATTATCATAAAAGGTGGAACCATTTTCACTACGCAAACTTTAGATCATATCAACCACCTGAAAATGTTATTATTGGAGTTAATATCCTCACTATTAGTGGAAGATGGAAGATGAGTAAAGCAACCAAATCTCAGACTGCTCAAAATTACTTATATAATGATTATCGGTGGATATGGTCGACGATAATCTCTGAATTTCTTGTAGTGTTACTAACCAATTAGTTTTTAATTAGATCAGCTTTATCCAAATCTCATCATCTTATTAGATAATAAGGTTGGTTCCTAATAGGATGTGTTAGTCTTGATCTCTAAATCTCTTGGAACCCTCTACAAAAGTAGTGGGACTCTTAAGAGTAAATAGAAGAAGATATGTACATTCTCTCCCATCTCAAAAACACTCTCTTTCTATGGTAACTCTCTTAAATTACCATCATTAGGCTTTGAAGGCTTGGAACGTGTATGGTGAGGGCTCTAGTAGCCTCTCCACAACAACAAAAATGAAGCTTTTATTCTTGTTCATGATTGGGATTGTGATCAACACAAAGAGGCACGTCTGGATTCGTAAAATGAGCACCTTTTTTGGGACCTTGATCATCACATGAGGTATGTCCATCCACATTAATTTTCCAATAGAATACATTGAAATCAAAAAGTTAATTTTGAGAAAAGAGTATGTAACCTCCTTGAACTTTGATTTTTTTGTAAATTACCTCCACGAACTTTAAAATTTTCTCAATTAGTCTCTAAACTTTAATTAATGTCCCAATAGACCATTATGTTTAATTTTTATTTGTTAATTAACTAATAATGATACTACATAACAACATCTTATTTGTGTTAATATTAATTTTGGACTATTTATTAATCTATTTATTAAAATTTGATTATAAATATATTTTATTACCACAAAATAAATAAAAATAAATTTTATTTTAAAATAAATTTATTATTATTTATTTGTAAGGAATAAAATATATTTAAAATTAAATTTTAATAAATAAATTATTAAACAGTTCAAAATTAATATTAATATAGATAAAATGTTACCATGCAGTTATAAAGCACGGACACACCATTTTTCAGGCATATCCGTGTGTCAGACACTTGTTTGTGTCAAACATATGGAGACGCGCGCACGACACACGTGTCATGTGCGTCTAAATGTGTCCGATTAAAATGATTATTTTTTCAGCTTGGACACGTCTTAGACATGGTTCGGACACGCTTGGACACGGTTTAGATACGACCCATTAATATTTTTTTTAAAAAAAATATTAGTTTCCATGACTAACGTCCAATTAGAGTCTTCGCCTTTCTCGATTCTCCATCACACAGAGAAAGAAAGATTTGTAGAGTGTGAAGCTTCTAGTGTTTTTAAGTTAAGTAGAGAGAGAAATGATACAAAGAAAAAGGTGGGGATGGGGAAATATGAAAAAATGAGAGAGAGAGAGAGATAGAGTGAGAGAAAGACAAAGATAAGGAAGGGGAATGGGAAATCTAAAAAGACAAGAGAGAGAACAAGAAAGGTTGGAAAGAGATAAGATATTTTTGACGTTGTATTTAAAAAAAAACAAATTTAAGTATATTAAGATACATATAAATTTTTGGATATCATATATTTATTAATATTATCATATTATTTTTAAATATACAAATAGTTTATATATATATATATATATATATATATATATATATATGTTTTAAATTTCAAGAAAATATATATATGTTTTAAATATAAATTTTGGATATCATATTATATATATGTTTTAAATATAAATTACTATTATGTTTTAAAGTAACCTTCTCACCTCCAAGTCTGATCAACTTGACAAAGTTGTGAGAAGACTAAAAATTTCAAGAAAAAATAACACAATTCAAACCCCCTTCTTGTGTTGCAGCCAACTTCACTTAGTATCAGAGCTTAGCCTTTTGGTTGAGCACACCTAACAGTGTGAGAGGAAAAAGATCTTGAAGGAAGTATGGAAATGCAACAAGGAGATGGAACTTACTTGGCGAAGGGTTCTTCTACCAACAGACCACCTGCTTTTGATGGAAGGGACTACTACTATTGGAAGGAAATGATGAAACTCTTCATTGAATCCTAGCATGTTGATATTTGCAATATTATAGAAATTGGTCCTTACATTCCTATGTCAACTGGTGAAGGTGGAATCCTAGTTGAGAAGCCTAAAGCTAAGTGGATAGAAGTTGAGAAGAACGAATATCTTTTGAACTCTAAGGCAAAATAATTCCTCACATGTGTATTGAGTAAAGGAGAATATGACAAGATTACTGGTTATGCTACAACTAAAGAGATATAGGGCACTCTTGTCATAGCTCATGAAGGAACAAACCAAGTGAAGGAAGCAAAAACAAGTATGCTGGTGCATCAGTATGAAATGTTTAAAATGAAGGAACATGAGAGTATAGATGAGATGTTTGCCAAGATTCACAGTAATTATGAATGATCTCAAGTCACTTTTAAAGACCTATTCTAATCAAGAACATATATGAGAAAGCTATTGAAAAGCTTGCCTAAGGTATGGAGGCCCAAGGTGACTACTATACAAGAAGCCAAAGACTATTAGTTTTGAGATTGGATGAGTTGTTGGGTTCCTTGAAAGTGCATGAGCAAGATCTTGCTGAAATGGAGGAAGAAGCACCAAGAAATGGAAAAAGCATTGCTTTTAGGTCTACCGAGAAGGTATTTAAGCAACTCTCTCACCAACCTTCTCAGAGCTCTCTCAATTCTAGAGCAGAATCTGAAGAGGAAAGTGAAGATGATGAAAATGAGCTTTCATTTATATTTAAAAATATTCAGAAGATGTAGAGGAAGAAAGGAAGAAGACGAAGTGTAACACCATGGAAAACATGTTAGGCTTGTATATCGATACAAAGGTAGCCTAATACCTACTTAACATGTCTGTTTAATTTTGTGACTTTCTAAGCATGTTTATTCACTTTGTTGTAACACTATTTGTGATAAATAGCTGTTATTAGCCCCGGTAATAGCTTAAATTGCTCAGTTAATGGAAATAAATGTGGAGACTTTATTTCTAGGTTACAAATGTGTGAACTGTGCTACAGTTAAAATCTAAGGATAATCGAAGTTAGTTTGGAATTTTTAAGCATACTGAGTGTGAGTTTTAATGCCGGATTGACTAGTCACAAATATGAAAAAATGTGATATTGGTGAAATAGGATTTTTAATGAATCTTAAGATTTATTTTAAATCTATTGGAAGTTAGGAACTTGGATTTGGTGGAATCTAAGTGTTCTTAACATATCATAAATTTTGGTACCACTTTGAGGTTATCTTAAAGGTAGCAAAGTTAGACTTTGCTATTGTTGTTGTTCACGGTAGAATAGAAAGAAAAACAGAAAAAAGAAAAGAAAAGGGAGAAAAGGAAGAAGAGAAGGAAGAAGGAGGATTCAAGTGGAGGCTTGGCTTCATCTTTAAGATCTTCATCTTAGCTACAAGAGGTAGGGGTTCTTGCTCTCATCTCCTAACTTCCATCTTTACTTTTATCTTATCATGCTTGGGTATGTTTGAAATAGGTGAAAATGGGGATTTTGGGGTCCTTGAGGGTTTGAGTTGGTTGAACTCTTTCGAATCTAGAATCAGAGACCTTGAATGATGTCAAAAATCATTTGGGAAATGTTTTAGAAGTGTTAGAAACAGGTTGGCTGCATGAGAAAATTGGTTTTTTTGCAAGATGTAATCGATTACAAAGGTCATGTAATCGATTACCAAGCTTCTAGAGCTACGAAATATGTTTCTAGGTAGCTAGTAATAGATTACACAGCCTCTGTAATCGATTACAAGGCCTCTGGATGAGTTGTAATCGATTACAAGGCCTCTGGATGAGTTGTAATTGATTACAACAGTAGATTCTGTAGAAACAGGGCAGCATCCTAATAGCCTATGTTGTTTGTAGCATAAATTGAGTTGTAGTTATCATATTGACCTGATTCTTATTGCATTTGAAAGCTAATACATAAGGCTTCACGTGGTAAAAATTTCAGAATTGTTGAATTTAGGATGTGTATTTGGTGCATTCATGAAAATCATCCTTTCTAGGTGCCAAGTTCTGATTTTCTCAAGATTCTTATTTTCAAGAAAATGGACTTTCCTACTTATTAGGATCCCTTATATATGCTTTGTAAAGTGTATTGAGACACTAGTAGGGGTATTTCATGGAGGGAATTACTACCTTGCATATATGAGAAAATAGGAACCTTTGTGAATCCATTGGGCATGGATTGCCAAAGATGAGTACCTAGGACCTTGTTCAACATGAGGTTGACTGTGGAATCACTTATGAAGAGATAGTGTAAGGTTCTAGATACAAGACCATTAATGTTGAGACACAACTTGCAACACCCCAAAAATTCATATTTTATTTATTTCGGGCGATTCTTAATTGTTTTGAGTAATCCGATTCGATTTCCATGAATTTTATGATTGTTGTGATTTTTAAGAATTTTTTTAGAGTTTTTACTTTTTTGAATATTTTAATATTATTTTGATATTTTAATATTATCTTAAAAACTGTATGTTCGAATTTCATTTTTTTTGAAAATATATGAGTTTTATAATTTTTATGATTTTTGTGAATTTTTGTAAAACTTTCTGCGTTATTTATTATTTTAGTGTTATTTTGAATTATGTGTGGGCCCGAGATAGACCTGAGGCGGGCCTGAAAAAATAAAATTATTTCGTAGACCAGAAAGTTTCAGACTGTCAAGGCAGGATCGTGGGATCTTACTAAACCCGAAACCGAGAATAGTTGACAAGGATTTTCTGTATCTGAGTTTTTCATTACCCATTGTGTAGTAATAGCAGTAGCTATTATCCATTGGGTAATATCTGTTAAGAAAATATCTTGATAAAATATCTCAAGTATAATCATAAAAGTTGAAAATATCTAAATTAAATATCTTAAGAGTCATGATGAGCCATCATTGCATAACTTTATGACAACCAATAGGAATTGGTCAAACATAGTGGTTGGACTTGTTGTGAACCGTTGGATGAAAAACTTGATGGAAAAGCCTTAGATCCTCACCGTTGATCTAATCAATGGTGTGAAAGCAATCTTGATGAAGAAGCTTATGATATCAACCTTAGATTCAATCAATGGTTAGGAAATGAAGTTGATTTTAATGATTAGGATTTAGTCAATAAAAGTAGCTAAATTAATTACTAAGTAGCTAAATAATCTAACCTAATTACCCTAATAGTCTAATTAGTAACTAAATGAATTAATTTAGTTGCTAAATAATTAGAAGTTAGTTACTAAATGAGTATCTAATTATTTAGAAACATGATTTAAGCATAACATATGCAATGACATAATAATGTAACTAATTAATTAGAATGTAATTAGAAATCTTAACTAAATTAGTTTAAGAGAAATTAGAGGAATTAACTATTTAAGTTAAATATAACTAAGAATTGAAATAGAATAAAAAATTAATTAATCTCTCCTTGAACCCCACGGCTTCCTAGGCTTTTCTAGGAGGTTCTTGATTCCTATTTCATGATCATTTGATGACCAATGGATGACAACAAGTGACATAGGTCATGTGCATGCATGTGATAGCTTTCTATCTTGTTAAACCAATTTCTATCTCTCCAATTCACTCACGTCACGGCTGCTTACTTCAACATAAGCCATCCATTTGCATTTTTATCACACTTTGTGACACAAAAGCCTTCCTCTCCATTCTCTCTCTTCCAATTATTCAAGAACACCAAGAACAAACACCATATTCTCTCTTCTTTGAAGGATTCGGTCTCCACTCCTAAACCCATCTCCAATCTTTCAAAATTTTATTTAGCTACATATCTTGAATCCTCTCATCAATCCAAAACACTTTCATATTGAGAACTTCTCAAAATTCATTCATCTTCAGCATCTTATCAAACCAAGAACACAAAAGCTCATATTCTTTCTTCTTGAGGAATTCGGTTTCCACTTCTAAATCCCACTTCCAAGCTTTAGTAATTTTATACAACTTTAGATCTAGAGCCTATACATAATCCTAAGATACTTTGTAGTTGAGATCTAAGCCTAGTTCTATCATCTTCAACCTTGTTCTTCAAGTTAAAGATCAAAAGGCCCTTGTTTTACCTCTTGTGAAGGATTTGGTCAACAACCCTAAGACCACCCTCCAAGTTTATTTAATTTTATCCAACTATATTTCTAGAATCCTTACATCATTCTAAGACTCTTTGATGTTGAGACTTTGGTCTAAATCCATTATCTTCATGCTTGAATCTTGGATTTAAGTTCTATGGCTTCAAGGTAAAAATCTTGAAACTTGGCTTTTTATTTGATTTTTAAAATCCTAAGACCATGTTTGATCTATGGTCATTTTAATCAAGTTTTAGATACTAATTTGTATGTGTTTGTTGTGATTCTAAGATTTATTTGGTGGTGAAAGATTAGTACAAAGAGAGTTTTACAAAGAGCTAGGAAGCATCAACCAGGTAAGAGGGAGATTACCCTCATCAACCATGTGTTGGTGGTGGGGAATGGATATGTGTGTGGTGAAAAATCCATAAGGATTATTTCACTTGTTTGTTTAAGAGCTTTCCATAGTTAAGGTTGTTTGGTGATTGAGATGTTTACTGCTTTGATAACATGCTTTAGTATGTATTTATGATGCATGATTAATTGTGTATGCTTTAAGATGTGAATTACATGACAAAGGAAAATATGTTGGTTCCAAAGGACCATGGAGGCACACAGTCTCAAATTAATTTTTGGGAGCAAATGATTCTAAGTATTTTACTAATTATGAGTTTTAGGAAAAGGTGTAATAAGTTGATGATTTTGAGGATTTGCAATGAAAGTGGACAAAGAAATGAACAAAGATTTTTATGATGAAGATATTTATAATTTTCGGCTAACATGCCAAGGATTGGTAAATTAAGAGTTTCATGAATGGTAAAATTGGATGATTAGAAGGAAAAAGGAAAAGAAAAGATATGATGGTTTCAATGACCATGTAGTTACAGTTTTGTGAGTTGAAATGATTTTACTTTATGTAGAACTTTGATTTAGAAATGAAAAGTTAATTGATTTAGTACAAGAAATTTATAAAAGGATTTAAAAAAATGGAAGAGAAATACTTTGTCACTTGAGAGATGAAGATTTCATTGATGAAAGAAAAAAAGAGGTTGGAAGTGTTTGAACCTCCACTTATTTTGGAGAGGACTGATTTTAGAATTGATTTAGAATTATGGAGAATACGTTGGTGACTTGAAATTTACTAACGTATAGCTCACCCGTTAGGTTTGAGGCGCGTTAGGAAATTTTAAGTTGGAATAATTGATTTTGAAAGAATATTGATTTTGAGTGGAAATGATGAAAAATATTACGTAGAAGATTTTTAAGTGAAGAATACGTGGAAAATAAAGCTGGAAATGGTATTGAGTTTTGAAAATCCAAAAAGATCTTTGAAATATTGAGAAATATTTTACGAATTTGAAAAATGATGAATAAGGGTTTATGCAACTTAAAAGTATGATTTTTAAGTTACGCGATTTTGAAAATACTGAGAAATCGCTACACAATTTGGAAAACATGTAAACATTTTTACGCGATTGAGAAAAATGATGGAAAATGGTTATGAGATTTGAAAATGTAACAAAAGTGTTACGTGATTGTGAAAACGCATTAAAAATGATGCGCGATTGAAAATATGGTAAAGATACTATAAAGAACTGATGTACTGAAAGGGAACCTTTTTAATGATGAAATTGAAAGATATGCATTGAGGCATATGATGAAATTGAAAAATATGCATTGAGGCATATGATGAAATTGAGATGTGCATTGAGTTATTTGTGCATTAAATAGAACTTGCATTGAGATATTCATACATTGAACGAAATATAACTGATAGCTATTATGACCCTTATGGTTAAAGAGGGAATGAGAATTGAAAAGTGAGATCGATGATGGATCTTGGGGGCGTCAAGGCGCGACGGTCGATCCAGTGGGCCGGGACAAGTACCTTGTGCCACATGGTGACGCAGTCCGTTGCAACGCATTAACGATACTCGACAAGAACACGATTCTTTTCGAAGACTGGAGATTGTCTGTGGGCTAAGGCTGAACAAGTAACTAGAGCATTCTTCTCGAAATTGTGAAAACCTCTATGGAGTGGGAAAATTGGTCTAGTATGCATACACATGAGTCAGAACACATATTGTTGTGGCATGAAAAATGTTCATATGATGTGATGTCATCATTTTATATATTGAGGATATCTGTTATGATGAAATTGATACTGGTGATTTAACTGAGATATATGTTTACTGGAATTGTGATAAAATGATAACGAAGTATGATGAATTGATAGGGAATTGTGATGAATTGATAACATGAATGAAACTGTGATATCTGTGCATCTAGAATGACTTTATCATTCGTATCATTCCTTGTTACCACTTTGATATTGATGAAAGGGGATCTCACCTCTTTGTTATATTATTTTGTTGTGTTTGTATTGTTAAAATCATATATAGTAGATGGAACAAGTTTCTTACACGTGACTGGAGGCAAATATTCTGAGTTTGGTGATAACATCGAGGAGTGACCACCCCGGATTGGTTGGTGTGCAGTTTTGAGGTTGAACAGATATATGACGCATTAAGAAGGATACAAGATGGAATAAGTATGTTGAGTTTTTCTCATTAGTATTTTACCGTGCTATTGAGTAGGATCTGTAATGGGGTTTGCTACTGTTTAGAATTGCGTCTGTAAGTTTTATGTTTTATAAATAACTGTTAAATATTATGTGGTATCAATAATGTATATTAATCGGTTTAAATCTATTTTTCAGTATTACCTATAAATTTCAGTAAGTTTATGTTTCCGCGAAAAGAAATTTTAAAACTCATGTTTTATAACTCAAACCTTTTATGAAATCATTTTTTAAATATATGAGCTTGTAGTCAGAAATATGATGCTCTACGGAGGGTGTTACATTAGTTTGTATTAGAGCACGGTTTGAGTCTTTTGGTGTTTGTGGTTAGGTCTATTTTGCTTATGTTGTGTTCTCTGTGTGTTTGATTTCTGAAAGGAAACAATGTTGTTTCAAATGGTTACATCTGGTTTCCATTGTATTTTGATTTGTCCATCTTGGATGAAAGGAAATGGCTTGTGGTATACGTACGTGTATGGAAGCGGAACGTGACACTAATAATACAGTTGCAACTATGGGAGCAATGCGGAGGATAACTGACGTGACAGTATAGCAAGAACAGAGGATTGCTGAACCACAGAAATTAGAGGTTGAGGTTCAGGATCTAATAGAAGAAAATCAATCTTGAAATACCAGATCTCGTAATCTTGGAACCTGAGCATTCCAAAGGATGAATAATAGGAAGGTAAATCGATTTCAACAAAAAATGTATTTATGATCACCGGGAAATCAGAAGCAGCAGCAAATGTGAGGAGAAAGTGCTTGAAATAGTAAATTGAGTTAGACCGTGAAGTCTTTTTTATTTTGTAAGAGATGTGGAAGAGATCACTTAATGAAGGATTGTACGTTCAAGGAAATAATTTGTTTCAAATGCGGAAAGCCTAGATATATTTCCAGAGATTGTGTTCCACCAAAAATGAAGTTTTCTATGGGTAACGTACATATTTCAAAATCTCAGGTAGTAGGGAAAGTCGATACCCCAAATGGAACAGGAGTGTTCTGAGCTGAAGACCTTTAAGCAAGGGAGATGGTACCATAGGAGGTAATCCTTTAACTATACTGCATAATTCTTGGGGCAACCCATTCTTTATGGCATATGATTGTGTGGATCAATTATATGTTATATGTGTCTTCGTTATCTTTGATCTAGTTATTTCTATTTCTCTTACCAAAAACCTATCGCTGATATTCAAGTTGCTTAAACTATCCTATGTCTATCGAAGACTAAATCTTTTCTGTTGATTTACTTTGTTTATCAATTTCAAAATAGATATAACCTTAAAAATGGATTGATTATTTTCCAACCATCCATACTCTGTTTAGATCTGTTGGTTGAATTATTCAACTTAAAGAGCTCACTACCAAATTCATCGAACCATATCAATTTCTCTGTTGGATAGGTCCGATAACATATTAGATGACTTCACTATATTTTCTTTCTACACGTCCATAATATTGTTCATGTGTCGCAATTGCGAAATTACATTCTTGATTCAATCCATTCTTTTATGGTTACTTGACTATGTGGATTGATTAGAGTTATTTGTGTTTTCTTTACCTTCTGATTTGTTTACTTTTGTTTCTATTACTAGCCTATCGTGATACTCAAGTTATTCAAAATTATCCTATTGTTGTTACAGATCAAAATTTTTCGTTAGATTGATCTATTTATTTCTTTCATAAATAGACGTGATCTTTGAAACAGATTGGTTATCTTCCAACCATCTCCTGTAGATTGTTTTAGTAAAATTTTGGTGTCCCAGAAAAAAAACCCATTCTTAAAAATCTGGCAACATAAAATTCTTCATTGGATATGTCCGGTACCATATCGGATAGTTTCACTACCTTTTCTTTCTAACTTTCATAATGTTCTTTCATATATCACAAATTGTAAGAAAGGATATTCCTATTTAAATTCATGTCATAGTATCAGATACAATGTTGTTAAAAGAGAACTCGATTGGTGAGACACTTCCTGTTAAGAGCAAAGGCAAGAAAGGGAGCAATAATATACCGAGTTGTTGAAATGTGAGTTTTGGTTAGATGAAGTTCAGTTTTTGGGTCACGTGATTCTAAGGAAGGGATTACAATTGATCCGTCAAAGGTTGAAATAGTTCTTCAAAAAGGAAAAGTCAAAGACAGTAACGAAAATTTGTAGTTTTGTAAAATTAGTTAGTTACTACCAAAGCTTTATTGAGAGATTTTTAGGATCGCAGGACTTTTCACCCAGTTTACCAAAAAGAATTTCGTGTTTGTATGGATTGATACATACAAGAAGAATTTTCAGGAGTTGAAAATATGTTTGACTACTTCTCTGGTATTAGTTCTGTCTAATCCCAGTGAGCCATTGGAGGTATATTGTGATGCGTCACATTGGAGTTTAAGATGTATGCTTTTGCAGAATAGAAGAGTTGTAGCGTATGTTTCAAGGAAATTGAAGTTACATGAGAAAAACTATTCTACACATGAATGGGGGTTGGTAGCTGCTGTGTTTGTATTAGAAGTATGGAGACACTTTCTTTATGGAGTAACATTTAACGTCTTCAGTAATTATAGGAGTCTAAGATATCTATTTGATCAGGAGAAGTTGAACATGAGACGAAAAATTTTGGTTGGTCAAAGTAATATGGAATGACGTAAGCAGAGATACAACATGAGGACTGGAAGATAAGATAAAAGAATAGTATCCATTTTTGGTTTGGAAACTACTACGAATTTCGAGGACGAAATTCTTTTTAGAGAGGGAGAGTTGTAACACCCTGAAAATTCATATTTTATTTATTTCTGGCGATTCTTAATTATTTTGAGTAATCTGATTCAATTTCTGTGAATTTTATGATGTGATTTTTAGGGATTTTTTTGGAGTTTTTACGTTTTTAAATATTTTAATATTATTTTGATATTTTAATATTATCTTAAAAATTGTATGTCTGAATTTCATTTTTTTTGAAAATATATGAGTTTTAAATTTGATGATTTTTGTGAATTTTTGTAGAACTTTCTGAGTTTTTGATTATTTTAGTATTATTTTGAGTTGTGTGTGGGCCCGGGGTGGACTCGAGGCGAGCCCGAAATTTTTTTTTTCTTGAACCAAAATGTTCCAGACTGTCAAGGCAGGATCGGGGGATCTTACTAAACCCAAAACCGGGAACAGTTGATAGCGATTTTCTATATCTGAGTTTTTCATTACCCATTGTGTAGTAATAGTAGTAGTTATTATTTATTGGGTAATATCTGTTAGGAAAATATATTGATAAAATATCTCAAGTGTAATCATGAAAGCTGAAAATATCTAAGTTAAATATCTTAAGAGTCATGATGAGCCATCATTGCATAACTTTATGACAACCAATAGGAATTGGTCAAACATAGTGGCTGGACTTGTTATGAATCGTTGGATGGAAAACTTGATGGAAAAACCTTAGATCCTCACGGTTGATCTAATCAATGGTGTGAAAGCAATCTTGATGAAAAAGCTTATGATATCAACCTTAGATTCAATCAATGGTTAAGAAATGAAGTTAATTTTAATGGTTAGGATTTAGTCAATAAAAGTGGCTAGATTAATTACTAAGTAGCTAAATAATCTAACCTAATTACCTTAATATTCTAATTAGTAACTAAATGAATTAATTTAGTCACTAAATAATTAGAAGTTAGTTACTAAATGAGTATCTAATTATTTAGAAACATGATTTAAGCATGACATATGCAATGACATAATAATGTAACTAATTAATTAGAATGTAATTAGAAATCATAACTAAATTTGTTTAAGAGAAATTAGAGGAATTAACTATTTAAGTTAAATATAACTAAGAATTGAAATAGAATCAAAACTTAATCTCTCCTTGAACCCCACGGCCTAGGCTTTTCTAGGAGGTTCTTGACTCCTATTTCATGATCATTTGATGACCAATGGATGACAACAAGTGACATAGGCCATGTGCATGCTTGTGATAGCTTTCTATCTTGTTAAACCAATTTCTATCTCTCTAATTCACTCATGGCTGCTTACTTCAACATAAGCCATTCATTTGCATTTTTATCACACTTTGTGGCACAAAAGCCTTCCTCTCCATTCTCTTTCTTCCAATTATTCAAGAACACCAAGAACAAACACCATCTTCTCTCTTCTTTGAAGGATTCAGTCTCCACTCCTAAACCCATCTCCAATCTTCCAAAATTTTATCAAGCTACATATCTTGAATCCTCTCATCAATCCAAAACACTTTCATGTTGAGAACTTCTCAAAATTCATTTATCTTCATCATCTTATCAAACCAAGAACACAAAAGCTCATATTCTTTCTTCTTGAGGAATTCGGTTTCCACTTCAAAATCCCACTTCCAAGCTTCAATAATTTTATACAACCTTAGATCTAGAACCTATACACAATCCTAAGATACTTTGTAGTTGAGATCTGTAACGCTCCTTTTTGGGAGGAGACGTCACATTGTCATTTACAATGTGGAAAAATATAAATATAAATTAAGACCCGGTTCACTCAATCATAATTAAACTTATTTTATTATAGTTGTGTAAATAAAGTAGTGAATATATTTCTTTTTCTTTTTCTTCTTACTACTTATATATATTTGTACCCAATAACCTGCTCATCCATTTAGTATTCAAAGGTACTAACACCTATAAAAGTTTCACAAGTATGTATATATACATTTTTGTTTAATTGTAAGCGAAAAAACATAAAGACTAATCCATACATCTATGCAAGAGATACATCATATATATATATATACTATGTAGGTATAGACTGTGAGTCAATAATTACATCAAGACTCATCAAAAAGAAGCATAAGCTTTACCAGCCCCCAAAAATGATATACAGACCCCCAAAAGAATATCAAGGCCCTAAAAAGATGGATAGCCATCAGTGGCTATCGACAGTATCAACCCCTAAGAGGAGAAGGAACCATGTCAGGATCCTCCTCGGGTCCCTCATTAGAGCCACCGAGTTACGGGTCGGGGCTCGGGCTGAGGAAAGGAAAGAATCCTCTTATTGGATGTAATAACGATCACCCCACATCTCCCTAATGGGCAAGTAAAACTCTAAACGTAAATTGACGCTGCAGGAGAAGATGGGTGGATCATGGCACCCCCAAGCCAGCGACAACGACACGTCCCCCATGTAGATGCAACGATTAGAGCTGAAGTTAACATGCCAACAATCTGGATCCCCAAGGAATGTCAGACGCATGTATCCCAAAAATCCATGAGGTCGGGCCATCATGATCAGGAGCAAGTGCTAATCGAAGTCAGGCCAAAAACTCGAAAACTCGTGGACTTCACCCCCTTCGCCGTCGTCTTCGATGGGACATAAATATAGACAGAGTAGTAGAAAATATAGAAAAGAGGTAAGACATTCTATATCATTACCTATTATGGCAGTAAAGAAACAAAACGGCGCATGACGCCCACATAACATTTCAGAAATGGTAAATAGCATTAAAACAGATAATAAATAATTTAGCATATACATGTAGTTATAGCAGTAATGAAACAACAAATTAAATTCCTATATGAACAAGTAACTATCAAATGGTATGGCAACTCACTATGCACATGCACATGGTACCAAAAACCTACTCCATGGAGTTAGACACAAAACAGTCAGAGAAAATGATCAGGAGATATGTCTGTATCGCGGCTGCCGAGGCCTTCAAGTGCTAAAATTCTCAATTTATCAAAATACGCATCATGACATTGTACAAGACGTTCTACACAGATCTCGATATAGGACAGTGTCTCAATCCGGGTCGTTGGTGCATTTGCATCATTCTAGCCCACGGACAGAAGAGTTACCAACTGTCCATTGCGAGGTACCCGCAACCCGACGCCCCAAAGGTCAACAAATGACCTACACTTGTCTATTCGCACCCGCACAAAGGTGTGATTCAACTCCTAGGAAACTTGGCCTTAATAATAGTCCAACAGACATTTTGAATGCATGTTCCAATCATGCTTATCATGACAAACTCTGTCAATCATGCTTCAAATGCATGTAGATTCAATACATACATGTATATTCATATACGAATCTCAACTCATATCATATCATTTATCAACAAGATTTGATCCCATTCACGGATCCACATCAAGCCAATAACAAACCCTAAGGGTGAACATAACTCCATTCATAGTTATGATAAAAGTTAAGCCTTAGGTTCATTATGTTTCTCACCACATCACCCATACTCATGTTCTTTCTTTATTCCAAAGTTATTCTAAACTATAAGGCAAACTATCATTCTTGGTTCTTTCCATTTCCCTATTCAACTTCTAATCATTTAATTAATTATGTTTAATAAGTTTATCTTAGTACTAACACCTCATAATGAGTGCCCAAGGAGACCGGGAGCCTCTAAGGGGTTAGAAAAACCTAAAATCCTTCATTATACAAATTACACGGCCAGAAGGAAATACACGGCCCCGATTACACGGCCTGTCCAAAATACATGGCCGTGTAACCATACACGGTCTAGGCCGTGTATGCCTCTGGAGCTTCTGTTCTGGGACGCTGGAGTGCACGGCCGTGTATGATCACACGGCCTAGGCCATGTACTCCTCTGTAAACGCAGAAAACCACCAGAAATCAATATAACCTTTATACAATCTAAGATCTATCAACATACAACTAAATCCTACTAATCAAAACACCAATATACAACAAAAATTACCTAAACAAAGGGATACCCACAAATGGGTTTCACCCCATCAACACAACAAAGAGTTTCTCATTACCAAAATGGGTTGAAGAGAATAATCTTCCTCTTACCTCAGTGAAGAACAAGGAAAAGCAAGCTCCTTTTGTCCTTGGAATTTCGTGCTTCACCACCACAAGATCCTTGGGTGTTCATATCCAAAAATCAAGATCAAAGGGTGGAAATGGTATCCATAGTCACCAAGGTGACCATGGACCACGAAAATGAGTTGAAAAAGGGAAGAAAGTTGAGAGCTTTACCTTAAAGCTTCAAGCTTTGGAGTTGGGCTGCCATCCACGAAAATAGAAGAGTCAATGAGAGTTCCACAAAGAAGAAAGCTTGAAGATGGTGAGGGGAAGCAATGCTCTATGTTGGCTTTGAGCAAGGAAGCTTGAAAACTCAACAATAGAGTGTTTGTGTGTGGGAGAAGAGAGGAAGAGCTGTGTGAGGAAGAGAGGAGGAGAAATGAGAAAATGAAATGTGTTATTTTCCTCCCCCAACCGTGCAGCAACATAAGAGAGGAGAGAGAGAGAAGTTGTTAGGAGGAAGCTTCCTAGAAGTTTCCCTTGAAGCTTCCTTGAGAAGCTTCGCACGCTTCTCGATAAAGTGAAGTGTGAAATCACTTAAATGATGTCATAAAAGTAATTAGATAAAAATAATCTACTAGAGCTATTTCTCAGTGGACAAAATTTATAGTTAGCGTAAATAATATTTTATTGTTTCTCGGATAATTAATTATTTTGTGATTTTATTTATCAGATAAAATCTCGTAAAACGTAAACCTCATAAACTATGTCCGACCTCGGGTTAAGTAAGATCCCCCATCGATACTTTCACAGTTCAAGGTTTACCAGCCTCAGGGGTAAACATTTCATTCTCTCGGCTTCACTCAGTGCACACGTAAAACGAGAAATATATTAAAATATTTGACATTTTCAAAAAAATCTAGAAAAATTCCCAAAAATTATAAATATTATAAAATAATTATCTATCATGAAATAAATGATTTTCGGGGTGTTACAACTCTCCCCTTCTAAAAAGAAATTTCATCCTCGAAATTTTCATACCTTGGAATAGTTGTGGGTGTTGCTCCTTCATCTTGTCTTCCAGCTCCCATGTTGCATCTCCAATCGTTTCGTTACAGATTACCTTTACTAATAAGATCTCCTTGCCTCTTAGTTGCTTTATCCTTCTATCCTCAATTCTTATAGGAGGTGTCTCATAGGTTAAGTTCTCTTTTAATTGTACTGTGTCTGGTGCTATGGCATGACTTGGGTTAGGAATGTATTTTCGTAGTTGTGACACATGAAAGACATTGTGAATGTTTGAGAGGAAAAGGGGTAAGGCTATTTGATAGGCTACTGGACCTACTCGGTGAATAATTTGGTATAGTCCAAGAAATTTTGGAGTAAGTTTTCTAGATTTCAAGGCCCGGCCTACCCCAGTTGTAGGTGTGACTTTCAAAAATACATGCTCGCCCTCCTCAAACTCAAAAGGCTTTCTTCTTTTGTCTGCATAACTCTTTTGTCGACTTTGAGCCATCCTCATCTTTTCCTGAATCATCTTGACCTTTCCAGTCGTCTGCTGTATAATGTCAGGTCCAACAGTAAGGCGCTCGCCATCTTGGTACCAACATAGAGGTGTTCGGCACCGTCGTCCATACAGAGCCTCATAGGGTGCCATCCCTATGCTTGAATGGAAACTGTTGTTGTAGATGAATTATACCAACAACAAAACTTCATCCTAAGGTCCAGTCTGTTCTATGGCGTAGGCCCTAAGCAAATCCTCCAACGATTGGATCATCCTTTCCGATTGTCCATCAGTTTGTGGATGGTAAGCAGAACTCAATTGTAGTTTTGTTCCCAATGCTTCTTGCAAACTCTGCCAAAACTTGGAAGTAAACCTTGGATCCCTGTCAGACACAATACTGGTAGGTACTCCATGTAGTCTAATAATCTCACTGATGTACAGCTGGGTCAACCTTTCCATGTTGTATCTTATGTTGATCGACAGGAAGTGTGCTGACTTCGTAAGTCGATCAACCGATTACCGATATCGAGTCATAACCCTTCCGGGTCTTCGGCAATCTAACCACAAAATCCATCGCAATGCTATGCCACTTCCATTCAGGAATAGATAATGGTTGCAGCAATCCTACGGGTCTTTGATGTTCCACTTTAGCTTTCTGACAAACCAAACAAGTCGATACACATCTAGTGACGTCACTCTTCATTCCATGCCACCAAAACAACTTCTTCAAGTCTTGATACATTTTCGTTATTCTCGGGTGCATATTCAACTGGCTGGTATGAGCGTGTTCAAGAATATACTTCCTTAGCTCTTGATCACAGGGAATACAGACTCTACCTCAGAATCTCAGAATTCCATCTGTTCTTTCTGCAAATACTATTTCGTTGCCTTGCTTCATTAGCTCTCTCTCTTCTTGCAAGAACTTGTCGACCTTCTACTTTTCCCGTATGTCCTCCATTAGCTCACTTGAGATGGTGACCATGTTCTTGTAGATCTTTCCTAGTTCTAATTCCACAAAAGACCGTACATCCCTGAATTGCTCTATCAGATCTTTTTCCTTAATCATCAGGGCAGAGACACTGATCATCTTCCTACTCAAGGCATCTGCCACGATGCTTGCCTTGCCGGAGTGATACAGAAGTTAGAAATCATAGTCTTTCAGGAACTCCAACCATCTCCGTTGCCTCATGTTCAACTCCTTCTGATCATACAAATATTTCAAGCTTTTGTGATCACTAAAGATGTTGAACGTCGTTCCCTAGAGCAAATGCCTCTATATCTTCAAAGCGAAAACCACAGCTGCTAATTCCAAGTCGTGCATCGGGTAGTTCTTCTCATGTACCCGCAATTGCCTTGAAGCATAAGCCACCACTCTTCCATGTTGCATAAGCACAAATCCTAGACCTTGGTACGAAGCATCATAATACACCTCGAAGGGCTCATTCGGATCAAGTAGCACTAACACTGGCGAGGTAGTTAGCCGTCTCTTCAACTCTTGGAAACTCTGTTCACAGCTGTCGGTCCACTCAAAAGCTTGGTTCTTCCTCGTGAGTTAAGTACGAGGTCCTGCGATTTTGAAAAATCCTTCAATGAACCTCCAGTAATATCCGGCCAATCTCACGAAGCTACGAATCTCTGTCACTAACTTAGGCCTTTCCCATTGTAGTACTGCCTCCACTTTTGATGGATCCACCGCAATCCCTTCCTTTGAGATTACATGACCCAAAAACTTAACTTCTTCCAGCCAAAATTCACATTTTGACAGTTTGGCATACAGTTCTTTCTCCTTCAGACTCTGGAGAACTATACTGAGGTGTTCAGCATGATCCTCCTGATTTTGAGAGTATATTAGGATGTCGTCGATAAAGACAACAACAAACCTGTCAAAGTAAGGACGAAAGATCCGGTTCATATAGTCCATGAAGATAGCAGGCACATTCATCACGCCAAACAGCATCACGAGGTACTCGTAATGGCCGTATCGGGTACGAAAAGCAGTCTTGGGTATATCCTCCGTCTTCACCCGTATCTAATGATACCCAGATCACAGGTCGATTTTTGAAAACACCGTTGCTCCCTTCAGTTGGTCCACTAAGTCATCAATTCTTGGGAGTGGATATTTATTCTTGATTGTCACTTTGTTTAGCTGTTTGTAGTCCACGCACAACCTTGATGAACCGTCCTTCTTTCGAACTAGCAGTATTGGTGCTCCCCAAGGTGACGCACTTGGTCTAATGAATTACTTTTCCAAAAGCTCCTCTAGCTGCTCCTTAAGTTCAGTTAATTCTATTGGTGACATCCTATAAGGTACTATAGACACGGGACCAGCTCCCGGTACAAGGTCAATAGCAATTTCTATTACTCGCGCTAGTCGTAAACCAGTTACATCCTCAGGAAAGACTTCGAAAAATTCATTCACCATTGGAATTGTGCTCACATCAACCTCACTCTTGATTTTCAAAGAAGACAGTAACATGTATCCTTGTGCTCCTTCTTTCAAGAAAGCTTGAACTTGGTTGGCTGTCAAGTATCTAGAATCCTCATCCATAGGGAAAACTATAGTTTTTCTTGAACAATCTAATAGAACATTGTTGGAGAACAACCTGTCTATCCCTAAAATTATATCTAGCTGAGAGAGGGGTAAACAAATCAAATCAACAAAAAAGATTCGACCCTCAATAATCAACGGACAGTTTAGACAAACTTTGGTAGTAACAACAGGCTTATCAGTGGGGGTAGAAATAGTCAGATCAAAAGGTAAGGTAGACATTGGTAAACCAAGTCGTAGCACACAGTCATAAGATATGAAAGAATGGGTTGCCCCAGAGTCATATAGTACAGTCAAAAGATTACCTCCTATAGTGCCCTCTCCTTGTATAAGATCTTCAGATTTGGAGGCTTCTTCTCTGCTCATTGTGTACACTCGGCCCCTTGCCTGTGGCTTTGTAGCTCGTGCGGCGTTGGCTGAGAGCTCAACTTTTGCTTGGTTGTAATATCTTGAGATGTGTCTAGGCTTCCCACATCTATAGCAGATAATTCCCTTGATGGAACAATCCCTTGTCAAGTGATCCTTCCCGCACTTCATACACCTTGGCAAAGATGCCACATTCGGTCTGGTTCGGTTCCCACTAGAACCTCCGCTAGAACCTCCACCCGACATCTGTTGTTGGTTTCCCGGTGGTCTTGAATAAGGCTTCTTTTGGAAACGTTTAGAACTGTTACCACCGCCCCTTTGGAACCTTGTAGGTCCAAAGTTCCTCCTCCTTGTATCTCTAGCTTGCTCCAGAGCTTCCACTTTGCAGCACGTATCTAGCAGCTCTGAGAACTCGTTGATTTTCAGTGTGATAACAGCTTTCTTCACTTCATATCTCAGTCCTTTTGTAAACTTCCAACACTTCCAGGTTTCGTTCGGTTGGTGCTGAAAGTACATTGAAAACTTTGGCAAGTTTTTAAATCTTGCTGCATATTCACTAATAATCATGTTCCCCTACCTTAGGTTGAGAAACTCCATCTCCTTTGCGTGCCTCGCGCTCGCAGGAAAGTACTTATCCAAGAATTTATCCTTGAATAAATCCCAAGTGATCTCACAATTTTCAGTCTCCAGTATTCTTTGCGCCCCGCACCACCAGTCCTCAGCATTGCTAACCAACATAAAGGTAGCATAAGTCACCTTTTTATTCTCGGCATAGTTCATGCCTTGGAAGACATTTTCTTGCTCTTTAATCCATAGACTGGCTTTATCCGGGTCAAACTCTCCTTTAAATTGGGGAGGATTGTGGCGATGAAACTCCGCTAAGTTTTGAGCGTCAGCAGTAGCTTCGAGCTGTTGAGCAGCCTTCTCTTGTTATTGAGAAACTCTTTCTTGTTGTTGAGCAGCTCGTTTAGTCTGTTGCGCGATGACCTCAGCCATCCTTTGCATCACTTCTATAGCAGCTGCCATGTCTCCACCTCATGCCATCTTGCTTTCTCAAATCAAGTTAGCTGAAAAACATGCGGAAGGTTAGATGCATTCACTCGGAATACCAACACAGAGATTCACACAGCACAAACAAGACAGACTCAATCACAAGACCCAAATAAACATAAACCGGGGCTTTGATACTAACTTAATGTAATGCCCCTTTTTAGGAGGAGACGTCACATTGTCATTTACAATGCAGAAAAATATAAATATAAATTAAGACCCGGTTCACTCAATCATATTTAAACTTATTTGATTATAGCCGTGTAAATAAAGTGGTGAATATATTTCTTTTTCTTTTTCTTCTTACTACTTATATATATTTATACTCAATAACCTGCTCATCCATTAAGTATTCAAAGGTACTAACACCTATAAAAGTTTCACAAGTATGTGTATATACATTTTTGTTTAATTGTAAGCGAAAAAAAATAAAGACTAATCCATACATTCATGCAAGAGATACATCATATATATATATATACTGTTTAGGTACAGACTGTGAGTCAATAATTACATCAAGGCTCATCAAAAATAAGCCTAAGCTTTACCAGCCCCCAAAAATGATATATAGACCCCCAAAAGAATATCAAGGCCCCAAAAAGACGGATAGCCATCAGTGGCTATCGACAGTATCAACCCCTAAGAGGAGAAGGAACCGTGTCAGGATCCTCTTCGGGTTCCTCCTCAGGGACTTCCTCATTATAGGAATCCCTCATTGGAGCCACCAAGTTATGGGCCGGGGCTCGGGCATAGGAGAGGAGAGAATCCTCTTGTGGGGTGTAATAATGATCACCCCACATCTCCCTACTGGGCAAGTAAAACTCTAAACGTAAACTGACGCTGCAGGAGAAGATGGGCGGATCATGGTGCCCCCAAGCTAGCGACAACGACACGTCCCCCATGTAGATGCAGTGATTAGAGCTGAAGTTAACATGCCAACAATCTGGACCCCCAAGGAATGTCAGACGCACGTATCCCAAAAATCCATGAGTTTGGGCCATCATGATCAGGAGCAAGTGCTAATCGAAGTCAGGCCAAAAACCCAGAAACTCGTGGACTTCACCCCCTTCGTTGTCGTCTTCGATGGGACATAAATATAGACAGAGTAGTAGAAAATATAGAAAAGAGGTAAGACATTCTATATCATTACCTATTATGGCAGTAAAGTAACAAAACGGCGTATGACGCCCACATAACATTTCAGAAATGGTAAATAGCATTAAAACAGATAATAAACAATTTAGCATATATAGGCAGTTATAGTAGTAATGAAACAACAGATTAAATTACCATATGAACAAGTAACTATCAAATGGTATGGTGACTCACTATGCACATGCACATGGTACCAAAAACCTACTCCATGGAGCTAGACACAAAATAGTCAGAGAGAATGATCAGGAGATATGTCTGTATTGCGCCTGCCGAGGCCTTCAAGTGCTAAAATTCTCAATTTATCAAAATGCGCATCATGGCATTGTACAAGACATTCTACACAGATCTCAATATAGGACAGTGTCTCGATTCGAGTCATCGGTGTGTTTGCATCATTCTGCCCCACGGACAGAAAAGCTACCAACTGTCCATTGTGAGGTACCCGCACCCCGACGCCCTCAAGGTCAACAAATGGCCTACACTTGTCTATTCGTACCCACACAAAGGTGTGATTCAACTCTTAGGAAACTTGGCCATAACAATAGTCCAATAAACATTTTCAATGCATGTTCCAATCATGCTTATCATGACAAACTATGTCAATCATGTTTCAAATGCATGTAGATTCAATACATACATGTATATTCATATACAAATCTCAACTCATATCATATCATTTATCAACAAGATTTGATCCCATTCACGGATCCACATCAAGCCAATAACAAACCCTAAGGGTGAACACAACTCCATTCATAGTTATGATAAAAGTTAAGCCTTAGGTTCATTATGTTTCTCACCACCTCACCTATACTCATGTTATTTCTTTATTCCAAAGGTATTCTAAACTATAAGGCAAACTATCATTCTTAGTTCTTTCCATTTTATGAATCCCTATTCAACTTCTAATTATTTAATTAATTATGTTTAATAAGTTTATCTTAGTACTAACGCCTCATAATGAGTGCCCAAGGAGACCGGGAGCCTCCAAGGGATTAGAAAAACCTAAAATCCTTCATTATGCAAATTACACGGCCAGAAGGAAATACATGACCCCGATTACATGGCCTGTCAAAAATACACGGCCGTGTATGCCTCTGGAGTTTCTGTTCTGGGACGCTGGAGTACACGGCCATGTACAATCACACAGCCTAGGCCGTGTACTCCTCTATAAACGTAGAAAATCACCAGAAATCAATCCAACCTTCATACAATCCAAGATCTATCAACATACAACTAAATCCTACTAATCAAAACACCAATATACAACCAAAATCACCTAAACAAAAGGGTACCCACAAATGGTTTCACCCCATCATCACAACAAAGAGTTTCTCACTACCAAAATAGGTTGAAGAGAAAAATCTTCCTCTTACCTTAGTCAAGAACAAGGAAAAGCAAGCTCCTTTTATCCTTGGAATTTTGTGCTTCACCACCACAAGATCCTTGGGTGTTCAAATACAAAAATCAAGATCAAAGGGTGGAAATGGTATCCATAGTCACCAAGGTGACCATGGACCACGAAAATGAGTTGAAAAAGGGAAGAAAGTTGAGAGCTTTACCTTAAAGCTTCAAGCTTTGGAGTTGGGCTGCCAACCATGAAAATGGAAGAGTCAATGAGAGTTCCATAAAGAAGAAAGCTTGAAGATGGTGAGGGGAAGCAATGCTCTATGTTGGCTTTGAGCAAGGAAGCTTGAAAACTCAACCATGGAGTGTTTGTGTGTGGGAGAAAAGAGGAAAAGAGGAAGAGCTATGTGAGGGAGAGAGAAGGAGAAATAAGAAAATAAAATGTGTTATTTTCCTCCCCCAACTGTGTAGCAACATAAGAAAGGAGAGAGAGAGAAGTGGTTGGGAGGAAGCTTCCTAGAAGTTTCCCTTGAAGCTTCTTTGAGAAGCTTCGCACGCCTCTCGATAAAGTGAAGTGTGGAGTCACTTAAATGATGTCATAAAAGTAACTAGATAGAAATAATCTACTAGAGCTATTTCTCAGTGGACAAAATTTACAGTTAGCGTAAATAATATTTTATTATTTCTCAGATGATTAATTATTCTATGATTTTATTTATCAGATAAAATCTCATAAAACATAAAATTCGTAAACTGTGTCCGACCTCGGGTTTAGTAAGATCCCCCGTCGACACTTTCACAGTTCAAAGTTTACCAGCCTCAGGGGTAAACATTTCATTCTCTCGGCTCCGCTCAGCGCACACGTAAAACGAAAAATATACTAAAATATTTGACATTTTCAAAAAAATTCAAAAAAATTCACAAAAATCATAAATATTATAAAATGATTATCTATGATTGAAATAAATAATTTTTGAGGTGTTACAAAATTTAAGCCTAGTTCTATCATCTTCAACCTTGCTCTTCAAGTTAAAGATCAAAAAGCCCTTGTTTTTCCTACTGTGAAGGATTCAGTCAACCACCCTAAGACAACCTTCCAAGTTTGTTTAATTTTATCCAACTATATTTCTAGAATCCTTACATCATTCTAAGACTCTTTGATGTTGAGACTTTGGTCTAAATCCATTATCTTTATGCTTGAATCTTGGATTTAAGTTCCAAGGCTTCAAGGTAAAAATCTTGAAACTTGGCTTTTTATTTGATTTTTAGAATCCTAAGACCATGTTTGATCTATTGTCATTTTAATCAAGCTTTAGATACTAATTTGTATGTGTTTGTTGTGATTCTAAGATTTATTTGGTGGTGAAAGATTGGTACAAAGAGAGTTTTACAAAGAGCTAGGAAGCATCAACCAGGTAAGAGGGAGATTACCCTTATCAATCATGTGTTGGTGGTGAGGAATGGATGTGTGTGTGGTGAAAAATCCATAAGGATTATTTTACTTGTTTGTTTAAGAGCTTTCCATATTTATGGTTATTTGGTGATTAAGATGTTTACTGCTTTGATAACATGCTTTAGTATGTATTTATGATGCATGATGAATTGTGTATGTTTTAATATGTGAATTACATGACAAAGGAAAATATCTTAGTTCCAAAGAACCATGGAGGCACACGGTCTCAAATTAATTTTTGGGAGCAAAAGATTCTAAGTATTTTACAAATTATGAGTTTTAGGAAAAGGGGTAAAAAGTTGATGATTTTAAGGATTTGCAAAGAAAGTGGACAAAGAAATGAACAAAGATTTTTATGATGAAGGTATTTATAATTTTCAGCTAATATGCCAAGGATTGGTAAATTAAGAGTTTCATGAATGGTAAAATTGGATGATTAGAAGGAAAAAGGAAAAGAAAAGATACGATGGTTTCAATGACCATGTAGTTACGATTTTGTGAGTTGAAATGGTTTTACTTTATGTAAAACTTTGATTTAGAAATGAAAAGTTAATTGATTTAATACAAGAAATTTATAAAAGGATTTAAGAAATGGAAGAGAAATACTTTGTCACTTGAGAGATGAAGATTTCATTGATGAAAGAAAAAGAGAGGTTGGAAGTGTTTGAACCTCCACTTATTTTGGAGAAGACTGATTTTAGAATTGATTTAGAATTATAGAGAATACGTTGGTGACTTGAAATTTACTAACGTATAGCTCACCCGTTGGGTTTGAGGCGCGTTAGGAAATTTTAAGTTGGAATAATTGATTTTGAAGGAATATTGATTTTGAGTGGAAATGATGGAAAATATTATGTAGAAGATTTTTAAGTGAAGAATATGTGGAAAATGAAGCTGAAAATGGTATTAAGGTTTGAAAATTCAAAACGATGTTTGGAATATTGAGAAATATTTTACGAATTTGAAAAATGATGAAAAAGGGTTTACGCAACTTAAAAGTATGATTTTTAAGTTACACGATTTTGAAAACACTGAGAAATCGCTATGCAATTTGGAAAACGTGTAAACATTTTTACGTGATTGAGAAAAATGATGGAAAATGGTTCTAAGATTTGAAAATGTAACAAAAGTGTTACGTGATTGTGAAAACGCGTTAAAAATGATGCGCAATTGAAAATACAATAAAGATACTGTACAGAACGGATGTACTGAAAGGGAACCTTTTTAATGATGAAATTGAAAGATATGCATTGAGTCATATGATGAAATTGAAAAATATGCATTGAGGCATATGATGAAATTGAGATGTGCATTGAGTTATTTGTGCATTAAACAGAACTTGCATTGAGATATTCGTGCATTGAACATAATATAGCTGATAGCTATTATGGCCCTTGTGGTTGAAGAGGGAATAAGAATTGAAAAGTGAGATCTATGATAGATCTTGGGGGCGTCAAGGCTCGGCGGTCGATCTAATGGGCAGGGGCAAGTACCTTGTGCCACATGGCAATGCAGTCTGTTGCAACGCATTGACGATACCCGACATGAACACGATTGTTTTCGAAGACTGGAGATTGTCTGTGGGCTAAGGCTGGACAATTAACCAGAGCATTCTTCTCGAAATTGTGAAAACCTCCATGGAGTGGGAAAATTAGTCTAGTATGCATACACGAGTCAGAACACATATTGTTGTGGCATGAAAAATGTTCATTTGATGTGACATCATCATTTTATATATTGAGGATATCTATTATGATGAAATTTGTACTAATGATTTAACTGAGATATATGTTTACTGGAATTGTGATGAAATGATAACGAAGTATGATGAATTGATAGGGAATTGTGATGAATTGATAACATGAATGAAACTGTGATATCTGTGCGTATGGAATAACTTTGTCATTCGTATCATTTCTTATTACCACTTTAGTATTGATGAAAGGGGATCTCACCTCTTTGTTATATTGTTTTGTTGTGTTTGTATTGTTAAAATCATATATAGTAGATGGAACAAGTTTCTTAGATGTGACTGGTGGCAAATATTCTGAGTTTGGTGATAACATCGAGGAGTGACCATCCCGGATTAGTTGGTGTGCAGTTTGAGGTTGAACAGATATATGACGCATCAAGAAGGATACAAGATGGAATAAGTATGTTGAGTTTTTCTCGTTAGTATTTTATCATGCTGTTGAGTAGGACCCGTAATGGGGTTTGCTACTGTTTAGAATTGAGTCTGTAAGTTTTATGTTTCCTAAATAACTGTTAAATATTATGTGGTTTCAAT
Source organism: Ormosia semicastrata (assembly GCA_029884595.1). NCBI lineage: Eukaryota > Viridiplantae > Streptophyta > Magnoliopsida > Fabales > Fabaceae > Ormosia > Ormosia semicastrata. The sequence goes on from JAQQTO010000061.1 coordinate 40,927,820, forward strand.
AATGTATATTAATCGGTTTAAATCTATTTTTTAGTATTACCGATAAATTTCAGTAAGTTTATGTTTCCAAGAAAAGAAATTTTAAAACCCATGTTTTATAACTCAAACCTTTTATGAAATCATTTTCAGAATATGAGCTTGTGGTCGGAAATGTAATGCTCTGCGGAGGGTGTTACACAACTAGTGGTAGTTCTTGGAAAAAATAACCACTTACCTTATGTGAAGGACTTTGAGAAGTTAAGATAAGGTGTATTAGAAACAACTAGTTTGGGTTTGTTTGGCATAATGTGCCCATATTTATGCATAGATTACTCCTTTAGAGTTAAAGTTGAGTTTAATATGCATAGTTAATGTTACCAAGTGGCTTCTAGTACTCAAGAGGGAGGGTGAATTGAGTATAAAACTTTTTCGCAAAACCTCTCTTTTAAATAACACAAATATTAAAAGCTTAATAAATAAATGCACAGAAGGAACGAGAAGAAGAAAAGAAGCAATAAAGAGCAGCAAAAAATAAATGTGCAGTAAATTAAATTGCATAAAATAAAGAGATTAGGTAAAAGAGAAGCAGACACAGTATTTATCCTGGTTCGACTACTAACCCACTCGTGGTCTACGTCCAGTCCTCGAAAGCCGAGATTTTTTACTAAGTATACAAGCTTCAATAGGTGCTTGCTACCGTTACAAAATAGAGCACTTTTCACACACAGGGACACTCTACCCTTGTGCTAAAGTCTCAGCCTACAGGGTTACCTCACCCTTATACAAACCTTGAGGGATACCTCACCCTCGATACAGAATATCAGAAAGTAGATGAAGAGAAACTCTCACTCAGAGTAAATAATACAAATTGAAGCACTATAGAGCTCTCTAAGAATGTGTCAGAATTTTACCAAAAGAGCACAGAGAGAAAGAGAGAATTATGTAAACAGCGTTTTAGCACAGCCAAGATTAATTTCAAGGATTTGTGTGTTTCAGCCGTGAGGCAAGGTCTCTATTTATGGAGCCTTTGATTAGAAAAAATTCACTGGGGAAAAATAAAACAATAATAAATGCAAATCCGTTTGTGTATCAAATTCAAAAACCCAGAAGAAGAATTTCGTGGGTTATTCGAATACCTTATCGTGGTATTCGAATACCACTGATATCAATATATAAAAAAACAGTTTAAGCTTGGGTTATTCGAATACCATTATGTGGTATTCAAATACCTCTGATATCAGTATATAAAAAACAGATCAGACCCACGTTATTCGAATACCATAGCAAAGTATTCGAATGCCACTGGTTAAAACACGTTTGTAAAAGCCTTTTTAAAAGGGTTGTATTCGAATACCTCCATATGGTATTCGAATACCTCTGTTAAAAACATGTTTGCAGAAGCATTTTTAGAAGGGTTATATTCGAATGCCTTCAATGGCATTCGAATGCCTCTGTTAAAATTATGAAGAATGCTTCTATGAACCAGATTATGTAAGATTAGAAAAACCACAGTCTCTTTGATTATCAAAGCCTCATTAAAACTTTAAATTGGTTTGTAGAAAGGCATGTTTTTAGATCTTTTGAGTTAAACACTGAGATATCCTATGAGAGCTTTGTACAAGAGAGATCCTAAGTCCTAAAGCTAAACTTGAAGAACTTGGACTTGATCTTCTCATCATCTCCATATTTGTTATCATCAAAACTCATCATCAAGGTTGCATGGTAATCACATTCTCCCCCTTTTTGATGATGATAAACTAACATTGAGAAAAACATTAGTTCATATAAAATGGAATTTTAAAAAGATAGGAGACTTACTCTCAGAGGTAATTTAATAACAAAACAAGCATGTTCTCCCCCTTTCTTTTGGAATCTAAGAGCCAGTGTTAATCCTGTCTTTTCTCAAATAAGATTAATTATTTTTCTCCCCCTTTTGACATGATCAAAAAGGATACAGTCAATCAATAAAACATAGTGATAAATATATATGAGATAATCAAGAAAACGATTGTAATTGATAATAGATTAAAGAAAATACTCAGTGCATTAAATGAAAGTGGCCAAGGGCATATACAATTGTAATTAAAAGACAACCAATACAATAAATAGCCAAAAAGGAACATAACATAAACAATAGATCCTAAGACTAAGCAAGCCCTAGAAATAGGCATTAGGTGGTGGAGGAGGAGAGGCAGGGTCTTTGCCAGTCAGCAGAGCTCGAAGGGCAACCTGTTCACGCTCAACACCAGCGATTCTGTCAAATAGAATAGTGAAGGTGTTCTCCATGTAGTTTCTGTTATCCAATAGAGAAGCCAGGATTTGCTCATTCGTGACAAGAGCGGGAGCAGGGATATCAGCAGCAGCAGCAGCAGCGGGAATGCCTTGAGGGTCGTCCTCATCATCATCAACTTCCACTGGGAACACCCAGCCTTCATCGGTCCTGATCATCTTTATTTTGTTGAGGGTAAAGGACCCAAAAAATATGATGATGGGTTAGCGGGGTCGCTCGCTCGGTTTCCAGAATGTGTGGATACTTGCCTAAGAAGGCAGTGACGATCACGCCGTAGGGAAGTTCACACCGCTCTTTACCTTTTGCTTTCATCATGTGCTTCATAATGAAGACGGGCCAGTTAATCTGATGGCCTTGCTTTAGAATCCACAACATAAACACATCATCTTCACTCATGTAGGTGTAGTTCCCACTTCTAGGAGTGAGGATGTGGGCATAAGCATAGTGGAGGAGCTTGTCCTGGCTCTTCATCATGCCCCCTTTGACTCCCTTTTGAGTCGAAGGTAAAGCCAACCTAGGGCGAAGAACATCTTCAATTGCTCTGTTCTTGTCGAAGAGCTGGAGGAGTGAATCTTCTTCAGCAAAGCGCCCAGTTGACTGCAAGCCAAACATCTGAACCCAATCGCTTGGTGTGATCACGATGTTTTGATCACAGACACTGGAGTGTAGTTCCTGACCTTCAATCTTCAGGTTGCAATAGAACATCTTGACCAGGTCGGGATACAGAGCTGCAGAGAAAGAGTAGAAGCGAAGTACGCCTTGGTGATTTAGCCGGTTCAGAAAGTCAAAACCATCTTCTCTTTCGAAGAACCCCAAGTCGAGGTACTTTGGATGCACCAAGTTACGCTCTCGAAAATGTGTGACGAAACGCCCAAGCTGTTGCTCGTTGGAGGAAAGCCTTCGAAGGTCCAGTGGGTTGTTGCATGGAGCCATTTTTGTACGAGGACACTTAGAGCGAGAGGAAGAGGAGGCCATTGAAGGAAAACAAAGGAGGAAAAAGAGAGAGGAGGGGTGGAGATCGTGAGAGAGGGAGGTTTTAGGAGGAGGGAAAACGAAGAGGTTTTGAAAAAGAAAGAAAACCAGAAGGGGGTATTCGGATACGCAGGTAGGGAGGGGTTATTTAAAGGAAAACCAGATTTATTCGAATACCAAGAGAGGGTATTCGAATACAGTGTTTAGGAAAGCTCAAAGGACACAGCCTTCAGACATAAGGTATTCGAATACCACACCAGGTATTCGAATAGATTACCAGATTGGGCTTAGCTGCCAAACGAAGGTATTCGAATACTTTTGACAGTATTCGAATGTTCACAAAGAAAGAAGAAAAGGCCAGAGGAGCAAGTATTCGAATACTTTTTGACAGTATTCGAATACTCTAGAGAGAAACTGAAACAGGAAGCATCAGGGTATTCGAATAACCCTGATGGTATTCGAATGCTCCAGAGACTTGTGAGAGGAATTGAGACAGAAAGCCTCTGGGTATTCGAATAATCCTAAAGGTATTCGAATGCCTTAAACAAAAAAAATCAGTTTTCTCAAGGGTATTCGAATACCATATGGAGGTATTCGAATAACTAAACAATAATAGCACCTATATATGTCCAGAAAATGCATTTTTGAAAGATAGAAGCATACCTGTTGATGGAGTACCTGCAAAAAAAAGATTTTAGGATAACTCCGACGCTCAAGTCAGTAATAATTCAAGAAGGATTAAACACAAATTTAATCAAATAACAAGCATTTATATGTTGGATTGATCGATTATGCCCAATTCTCCTCTTATATAAAAGAATGCTTCTTTTGCTAGGGGTTTAGTGAAGATATCTGCAAGTTGCTTAGATGTTTCAACAAATTCAAGCATGCAATCCCCTTTTTGTACATGATCTCTAATAAAGTGATGTCTTATATCTATATGCTTTGTTCTGGAATGCAGAATGGGATTCTTAGAGATATTTATTGCACTAGTGTTATCACATCTTATCGAGATGTGATCAAGCTGAAGACCGTAGTCTAACAGTTGTTGCTTCATCTATAGGATTTGAGCATAACAACTCCCGGCTGCAACATATTCAGCCTCAGCGGTAGACAAAGCCACACTATTTTATTTTTTGCTATGCCAAGAAACTAAAGAACTACCAAGCAAGTGGCATGTCCCACTAGTACTTTTTCTGTCCAATTTGCACCCAGCAAAATCAGAGTCAGAATATCCTATTAGGCTACAAGAGGCACCTTTAGGGTACCACAAGCCCATTTGTGAAGTGCCTACTAGGTATTTCATTATTCGTTTAACAGCACTTAAATGAGATTCCTTAGGGTTTGCCTGATATCTAGCACACATGCATACACTAAACATAATATCTGGCCTACTAGCAGTAAGATAAAGGAGAGATCCAATCATACCTCTATATTTTATTATTTCTACTGATTTACCTCATTCATCTTTGTCCAAGTAGCAAGAAATGCCCATCGGGGTAGCCATGTGTTTAGCGTTTTCCATTTCGAATCTCTTGAGCAATTCCTTGCAGTATTTGGTTTGACTTATGAAAGTCCCTTCGTTCGTTTGTTTGATTTGAAGTCCGAGAAAGAAATTCAACTCTCCCATCATTGACATTTCAAATTCGTTCTGCATTGTCTTAGCAAATTCTTTGCAAAGGGATTCATTAGTAGCACCAAAGATAATATCATCCACATATACTTGCACAAGAAGAATGTTATGCTTTTTATTTTTAATAAAAAGGGTAGTGTCGACTTTTCCTCTTGAAAAACCATTTTCTAAAAGGAACTTACTCAACCTTTCATACCAAGCTCTAGGAGCTTGCTTTAAACCATATAAAGCCTTTTTAAGTTTAAAAACATGGTTGGGTAGTTCATGATTTTCAAAACCCAGAGGTTGTTCAACGTATACCTCCTCTTGAATAAAACCATTTAGAAAAGCACTTTTGACATCCATTTGATATAATTTGAAATTCACGATGCAAGCGTAAGCAAGTAACATCCTAATAGCTTCTAATCTAGCTACAGGTGCATATGTTTCTTCATAATCTATTCCTTCTTCTTGATTATACCCTTTAGCAACCAATCTAGCTTTGTTTCTAGTTATTAACCCATTTTCATCAAGTTTGTTTCTAAAAACCCATTTAGTTCCAATTATGGGGTGATTATTAGGTCTAGCAACTAATTCCCAAACTTGATTCCTTTCAAACTGATTTAATTCCTCATGCATAGTTAAAATCCAATGTTCATCATCAAAAGCTTCAATTAAATCCTTAGGTTCAATTTGAGAAACAAACGCTAGGTGATTACAAGTATTTCTAAGTGAGTTACGAGTACTTACACCTTTAGTTACATCACCGATAATTTGATCAAGGGAGTGATATTTTGAAGTTCGCCATTCTTTGGGAAGTTCCAAAGCTTGCGAATCTTCTTGTCTTTGTTTATCTTCTTGCTCCTTGATTTCTTTTTCTTTGCTATCCAAATGAGTTTCCGCCAAGATCTCTGCAACATCATCAATAACAAGATCCTTTCTCGATCCATTTGGGTCAGTTTCATCAAATGCAATATGTATGGATTCTTCAATAGTCATAGTTCTTTTATTATATATGCGAAAAGCTTTACTATGATTTGAATAGCCAATAAATATACCTTCATCAGACTTAGCATCAAACTTGCCTAAATTATCTTTTCCATTATTTAAAACAAAACATTTGCAACCAAAAACATGAAAGTGTGAGACATTTGGCTTTCTTCCCTTATACAACTCATATGGGGTTTTCTTTAAAATAGGCCTTATAAGGGCCCAGTTCATTACATAACAAGCTATACTTACAGCATCCGCCCAAAAGTATTTAGGAAGAGCAGCCTCATTAAGCATAGTTCTTGCCATTTCTTCTAAGGAACGGTTTTTCCTTTCTACAACTCTGTTTTGTTGTGGAGTTCTAGGGGCAGAGAAATTATGATTAATGCCATGTTCATCACAGTAATTTTCAAAAACTTTGTTTTCAAATTCGCCACCGTGATCACTTCTTATAGAAGAGATTTGAAAACCTTTTTCATTTTGAATAACTTCAGCAAGTCTTTTAAAAGCTAGAAATACATCATTTTTATTTGCAAAAAATAAAGTCCATGTAAACCTAGAAAAATCATCCACAATCACTAAAGCATAGTAATTCCCATCAAAGCTCATAGTTCTAGAAGGTCCAAACAGATCCATGTGCAAAAGTTGTAAAGGTCTAGTAGTTGAAACTATATTTTTTGCTTTAAAAAAGACCTTTATTTGTTTACCCTTTTGACATGCATCACATAACTTATCTTTTATAAAATTAAGCTTGGGTAGTCCAATTACTAGCTCTTTAGAGACCAACTTCTTTAAGTGGTCCATGTGAATGTGTGCAATTCTCCTATGCCATAGCCATGAATCATCATTCTTACTTAAAAGGCATTTCGCATCATTTGAAGATATATCATCAAGACTAATCATATAGATGTTGTTTACTCTATGACCAATGAATTTAACATGCTTGTCATATTTATCTTCAATTATGCAACATTTTGAATCAAATATAACTTTATTTCCTTTATCACATAATTGGCTAATACTAAGCAAGTTATGTTTCAAACCTTCAACAAGCAGTACATTTTCAATAGAGGAGTTAGGGTTCTTACCGACTTTGCCGATTCCAAGAATTTTTCCCTTGTTGTTATCGCCATAAGTGACGTGTCCATGATTCTTGGGAATAAGCACGGTGAATTTTGAATCGTCCCCGGTCCTGTGCTTGGAACAGCTGCTATCAAGATACCAATTTGAACTTCTAGCTTTCAAGCATACCTACAACACAAGCTTAGTTTTTAACTTTTGGTACCCAAACTTTCTTGGGTCCTTGTGTGTCAGTTTTAGGTATAGTACCCTTGGGAACCCAAACCATTTTTGTTCCAACTTTTGTATTTATGTTTTTCCTTGCATTACATGTTGAAGCAGTATGTCATTTTCTTCCACAGTAAAAGCATTTAATAAAAGGACTACTTGAGACACTAGAATGCACAAAGAAATTTTTATAGAGTTTTTGTTGATTTTTCGGGTTATAACCTATCCCGGCTTTTTGAAAAACCACTCTTTGTCTTCCTAACAAAATATTTAAGTTATCCCTTCCAAAGGTGAATTTAGAAAGAGTGTTCTTTAAGTCCTCAATTTCTTTTTCAAGTATATGACATGAAGAACAAGATGAAGAAGTAGAGGCATGTGGAGAATGATTTGTGCATGCATCAATGATTCCCAGAGTTTCATTTTCAATTTTCAATTCTTCTATTTCTTTATTTAAAACAAGAATTTGATTTTCTAAAGAAGAAATTGTTTTCTTAGAAGAAGAAATATTTTTTGTCAATTTTAATGATTCTTCATGTAATTCTTCAAAAGCGTCTTGTAACTCATCGTAAGAAGGTAATAGAGTAGTATTAGAACTTACCTCATTTTCGCTTTCTTCTTCTTCTCCTTTTGCCATGAGACATAATTGAGCTTCTTCGCTATCTGAGCTGTCAGTTGAGTCCATGTCGTTTTCATCCCACGCTATGTAGGCTTTTCTTCCTTTTCTTTCCTTGAAGGGCTTCTTTTCAAATTTCTCCTTCTTCTTTTAATAAACTAGGCACTCCATTTTCATGTGACCAAGTTTGCCACATTCATAACAAGTTGGAGTCGATGAAGCTCCTTCGCCTTTGAAATGTGTCTTTTTCGAAGGGAAGGGAGGTCTTCTTTGCGTTCCATTTTTCCTGAGAAATTTACCAAACCTTTTAACCAACAAACTCGGATTTTCTTTACTTACCTCGATGTTCTCTGAGCTTTCTTCATTTTCTTCATCATCATTGTCGAATGTTGATGAAGTGGCTTTGAGCGCTATCCCCTTTTTCTTTTTATCGTTCTCTTCGCTTTGGCTTAATCTGCTCAGTTCCAATTCGTGCTCATGAAGTTTTCCAAAGAGGGTAGCTAAAGTCATTGTGGACAAATCCCTTGATTCTGATATGGCTGTTACTTTGGGTTGCCAAATCTTGCTAAGACATCTCAAAACTTTGTTAATCAAATCTTCGTTAGTAAAACTTTTGCCTAAATATACAAGATGATTAATAATGTAGGTGAACCTCTTTTGCATTTCCTGAATGCTTTCTCCTTAGTTCATTCTGAATAATTCATATTCACAAGTTAGAGAATTTATTCTCGACCTCTTAACTTCACTAGTTACCCTCATGGGTAAATTGCAAAGTATCCCACATTTCTTTAGCAGTTTTGCAATTTGAAATTCTAAAAAACTCATCATATCCTAAAGCAGTAGTAATAATATTTTTGGCTTTTAAGTTAAATTGAACTTTCCTTTTGTCTTCATCAGACCATTTATTTTGTAGTGTTTCGGTCCTTATGCCATTGACCTCATGTGTGGGTATAAAAGCGCCGTTTTCGACAGTATCCCAAACATCTAGATCAATAACTTCGATGAAGATTTTCATTCTTTCCTTCCAATATGCATAACCATCCCCATTGAAAAAGGGTGGTCAGTTTATGGAAGATCCTTCTGAAAAACCATTTGAAGAAGTCATGTTCTCTTGAAGCTGCTAAGCTCTTTATACAAGAGTCTAGCTTGATATCACTTGTTACCAAGTGGCTTCCAAGACTCAAGAGGGGGTGAATTGAGTATAAAACTTTTTCGCAAAACCTCTTTTTTAAATAAGACAAATATTAAAAGCTTAATAAATAAATGCACAGAAGGAACGAGAAGAAGAAAAGAAGCAATAAAGAGCAGCAAAAAATAAATGTACAGTAAATTAAATTACATAAAATAAAGAGATTAGGGAAAAGAGAAGCAAGCACAGTATTTATCCTGGTTCGACCACTAACCCACTCGTGGTCCACGTCCAGTCCTCGAAAGCCGAGATTTTTCACTAAGTATACAAGCTTCAATAGGTGCTTGCTACCGTTACAAAATAGAGCACTTTTCACACACAGGGACACTCTACCCTTGTGCTAAAGTCTCAGCCTGCAGGGATACCTCACCCTTATACAAACCTTGAGGGATACCTCACCCTCGATACAGAATATCAGAAAGTAGATGAAGAGAAACTCTCACTCAAAGTAAGTAATACAAATTGAAGCACTATAGAGCTCTCTAAGAATGTCTCAGAATTTTACCAAAAGAGCACAGAGAGAAAGAGATAATTATGTAAACAGCGTTTTAGCACAGCCAAGATTAATTTCAAGGATTTGTGTGTTTCAACCGTGAGGCAAGGTCTCTATTTATAGAGCCTTTGATCAGAAAAAATTCGCTGGGGAAAAATAAAAGCATAATAAATGCAAATCCGTTTGCGTATCAAATTCAAAAACCCAGAAGTAGAATTTTGTGGGTTATTCGAATACCTTATCGTGGTATTCGAATACCACTGATATCAATATATAAAAAAATAGTTTAAGCTTGGGTTATTCGAATGCCATTATGAGGTATTCAAATACCTCTGATATCAGTATATAAAAAACAAATCAGACCCACGTTATTCGAATACCATACCAAAGTATTCGAATGTCACTGGTTAAAATACGTTTGTAAAAGCCTTTTTAAAAGGGTTGTATTCGAATGCCTCCATATGATATTCGAATACCTCTGTTAAAAACACGTTTACAGAAGTATTTTTAGAAGGGTTATATTCGAATGCCTTCAATGGCATTCGAATGCCTCTGTTAAAATTATGAAGAATGCTTCTATGAACTAGATTATGTAAGATTAGAAAAACCACAGTCTCTTTGATTATCAAAGCCTCATTAAAACTTTAAATTGGTTTGTAGAAAGGCATGTTTTTAGATCTTTTGAGTTAAACACTGAGATATCCTATGAGAGCTCTGTACAAGAGAGATCCTAAGTCCTAAAGCTAAACTTGAAGAACTTGGACTTGATCTTCTCATCATCTCCATATTTGTTATCATCAAAACTCATCATCAAGGTTGCATGGTAATCACAGTTGATGTATGCCCTCTTGTTCTTAAAGGTTGAACTTGAGGATATGCTAGAAACATGGGTTAGTTCCTTTATGTGATAGAGGTGAGCCAAGAGGGCATGTTTGCTACTGATAGTTCTTTCACTTGGTTAGGGTGAACCTTGTGATAGGATTTGGGAAACCCTAGGCATCCTTTGAGAAGTAGAATGCTATAGGTCAATACCTAGAACCTTGAGCAACAGGAGGTTGCTTTGTGAATCACTTGTGTAGTGATGAAGTGAGATATTAGGTGTTGTATACTGAGTGTGCTTGGCTAGTAGCATTTATTGTTATGTATGAGTTGCTTCTTATGAAGAAGGTAGATCTAGAGATATGTAACACCTTAATACAATTTATTGTAAAAAAAAATAAAATATTCCAAAATAAATTACATTAGACATGTCACTTCTAGTAATGTGGAAGATAAAAATCCTTAATAACTTACACAGTCACTATAGAGAGTCACGAATGATCAAAAAGTCATATGTACAACTGTCACTGGCTAACATGCCAAAAAGTATACATAAACTTCTCTATATAACCAGAAATATACTCCTATACAAACTAGTTCACAAAGAAACAAGATACTAATCTAAGCCTTCTATTTTTTCTTTTTCTTGCCCTTATCCTTTTTAGGGACTTTACTTGGATTTACATGGAACACACAGGGGTGAGAAATCACAAATTCTCAGTACAAGCATACCAATACCAGTAGTTAAATCATTCACAACAAATAAATCAACTAAACACATAAACACATTCAATGTAAAAAGAATATCCGATAATTAATAATATCAAAGAATCGCTCATACAATCCTAAGGTATTATCGAACAAGCAACTAAACAATTTATCAATTAAGCCATGACAATTGCCCATACAGGTGTCAACCATGCAATGTCATATGTTATGAAGTATGGTTATACTCAAACAAAGTCCACAAATTATGGATGTGCAATGCCAATGCAGGTTTTAAAGTTAAAAACACAAGTTATTTACTTATTTTCCCTCAAGAACCGCATTCCTTGTATATATTAAGTAGGATAGGCATCCTACCCTGACACTACTTGGTGATGTGTGGACTAGTTTCCCTCACAAAAGTAAGAGTAACGACACTAACTCTACACCGGCAACCCTGACCATACAAGCAAACCCTCAAAGAGAATTTGGATCCAACACCTCATTCTCAAGTCATATGGTTGTGCATACCATCTAAGGTTACAATACATAGGAAAATAAGCAAATACCAAGTTTGAAAATCAAATATCCAGGTCAGGTATCAAACACTAGAATATTAGAATCTTAGCCTCACTTATCCAACAAAGGTAGCTAAATTCATATATCCAGTTAAATAGTATTTAGAACATCTCGAATCACTCCCAAGTGACTTAGAAATCAACGTCATGTTGAACAAACTTTTAAACACTAACCTAGTTATTCCATCACACTTGAATGTCTAAGATTTTTCCCAAATTTTCATAGATGCAAGTTGATAATTCTTTTCAAGAAATATCTCAAAAAGTATCTCAATACACCCTAAAAGACTTGCACAAATGATTTCGTCTAGTCGAGAACTTGAAAACATCAAAAATTGACATTTTTGAAAATTTAGCCTCAGACACGACCGTGTCTAACTACACAGCCTCCCCCGTGGTTTACTCTGTGAATATTACTCATAAAATCCACTGGCAGAGAGAGACACACCCCCCGATGTCTTCAGACATGGGCTGTGTCACCCAACCAGAAGTATTGTAGCACCTCTGCAGAACCGTGGTACTGTTTCATTGGTTTTCCTCATGAAATTCCAACACTCCAAGTTGGTTTGTAAGTGATTTTAAATTCCTAACAAGTTTACTAACATGAAGGGAATATAAAACACTAATTGATTTCATAAAAAATGGATCAAAACACTAAATCACTCATCTAAACCCCTAAAATCATCAAATAGAGCATTTTAGGTCTAAAATGAGGATTTCTAGTTTCTAATCCAATCTCTTGGCATGAACAAGTCATAAACATCATTTAGAACTTATCCAAGCAAGAAAAACACTTAAAACCATTCAAGAACTCAATTTGGCATATTAGATTTCAAATAGCCTAAGTATGGAAAATGAGTAAGGATGAGAGTTTACGTCCAAAAACCCTTACCTTTAAGCTTCGTGATGCTGCCTTGATGTTGCAAATTGATCCTCAATCACTAGCCTTGGATTTCCCCTTTGATATCCTCTTCTTTCTCTCTTGTTCTTCCTCTTTGTCTCCTTTCTCTATTGCTATTTTCACTTCTGTTTTCAACCTTGAAGAACAATAAGAAACAAGGAAAAAGGCCACAAATATCATGAAAGAAAAGTCCACTCAAAAGGCTATAACCGTGGCTGGTTTAAAGCCTTTAGTTACAATACTGATATTTCCTGATCTGCTAAAAATAATTAACTTTAGCTAAATCAGAATTTTCACGTTCCAACAACTTTAAAATAAATACTAAGATTCATTAAAAAGTCATTTCACCAATAACAATATTTTTCATATCTGTGACTAGTCAATCTGACATTAAAACACACAACTAGTATGCCTAAAAATACCAAACGGACTCTGATTATTCCCAAACTTTAACCACATCACAGAATACACATTTGTGACTTAGAAACAAATTATCCACATTTATCTCCATTATCTAGCCATTTAAGCTAATATCAGAGTTTTTTTAAGCTACGTTTCACCTTTTGACTTACAGTAAAGTGTTTAAACTAACTCAGATTGTCACAAAATTAAACAGGCATGTTAAGTAAGTATTAAGCTACCTCTATAACTATTTACAAGTCTAACATGTTGAAGAAGATGTTACATCGACCGTGAAGTCTTAGGCACTCACTTGAGAGTAGTAAGCATGAAAGACGAGCATGAGAAGCAGGAGTACTTACAATTAACCATTGATGGGTTAAAAGATAGGGAATACACCATTCGAGTTTCGTCTAAGCAGAAAAGAGTATGTTCTACTTCAAATTGAAGGTGAGCACTATATATCTATATATATATATATATATATATATATATATATATATATATATATATATATACGAGGCACTTTTTACCAGAATCGAGGTCTGGCTTCTGTTCATCGAGTTCGAGATCGGGGTCCTCAACCATTTACATATGGCTTCAACCCAACTACATCCAAATGAGTGGGGATTCATCTAAGTTTTTGACTGGTCGTATTCCGTCATATCATATATATATATATACGAGGCACTTTTTACCAGAATCGAGGTCTGGCTTCCGTTCATCGAGTTCGAGATCGGGGTCCTCAACCATTTAAATATGGCTTCAACCCAACTACATCCAAATGAGTGGGGATTCATCTAAGTTTTTGACTAGTCGTATTCCATCATATCATTTTTCTTCCTTTTCACTCGATTCTTACCTTTTTGGAATAGTCATCACAAAGGGTGGGCCACTTTGCGAGCACAAGTCAAGCACAAAGTGTTCAAACCTTACTAAGAATCCTTCAAAAACTTCAATAAGGACTTCTTCATAGTTTTGGGGGCTCCAGGGTCAACACTTTTTTTCATTACCCCAGACGGCAAACCCCACATATATTTATACTGGACTCAGACTCTATGGGAATTTAGAATAGCAGAGATAGAAACTCTGATTTCTGATCTTCCTGAAGATGAAACCCAAGTCCTCTACTTGTTGAATAGGTTGACAAAGGTGGGCCCATATACTGTAAAGATATCCTTGATGAGCTTGCTGACTCTATAAAACCATTACTAGGTATCTCATCCTGTATATATCTGACTCATTTATACTTCAAATTTTTCTTGAAGTGTTGTAATGCTTCTTTTCTTTTTGTAGAAAGTATAGCGGCCCCTAGTGGCCTCTGATAAGCCTGTATTTTATAACCCTTAAATGGATGAATTGTGATGTTTTGATTGTGATTATTGATGAATTTTGGATGGATTCTTATCAATTATCTTCGTCTGTGCAAAATAAGAAAGATTAAACACATTTGAAGTGAAAGCAAGTGAAGATATCTCATTTTCAGACCAAAAGAGGGTAATTTTGGCTTAGACAAGGCCCTGTGTCAACTCAGAAGCAATTTAGGAGTTAGACATGACCCTGTCTAACTTGAAGAAAGCTTCTGACTAGGAGACATGACTGTATCTCTCGGTCACACAGCCGTGTCCCCCCCAACACTAAAATTATGCAATTTTGGTACTAGACACAACTCTGTCTTATCTTGATAAAGCTTCTGAGTATAAGACATAATCGTATCTCAATGACACATGGCCGTGTCTCACTTAAAATCCTAAAATGCAGATTTCACAAGACACAACCATGTCAAAGAGAGACACAGTCGTGTTGAAGAGAGTCACGGTGGTGTGAGTCCTTCTCATGTGAAAAAAGGGAAATTTTGCCCCCAAATCATTATAAATTGGGCAAAAACACCAAACTAAAGGGGGACTTTTTGCTAAAGACTTGTGTGATAGCAGATTTTGAAAGGAGAAGCACAAGGATTCAAAAGTGAAGGCTTTGCAGGTAAGAGCAAGACTCTTTGAAGATCAACCATTGAAGTTCTTTTCTTCATCTCCATATTCCCATCTTTTCTTTTTGTTTATCAATCATGGTTGTTTATTTAATCCTTGTTCTTGTTTGTGTTACGATGGTCATTAGCGGCTAAACCCCTTTTCTAGGATAATATGAAACTCTCTATTTCCTTATTATGAATTGTTAATTTGATTCTTTGTTAATGAAATTATTGTTTTTGATTCATTCTTGGTATGCTTAATGCTTGTGATATGTTGCGCACCATATTTACATGATTTTAGGCTTTAAGTGAAGGATCAAAAGATGAAATCTAACTGCTTGATAATCCAAGAATTGAACTTAGGAATTGAGACCTAGACATAGACTTAAATCTTTCGAGGGGTAAATGATTGTAATGAATCTTAATGGGTTAGAACTAGGATTAACTGCCATGAGAATGGGGTTAGTGAAGTTTTAGCATATTTTTAGTGCCAAGAAATTGGGCTTTAAATAATTTAGGATAAATCGCCTTCAAGAACATAATTCAACATTAACAAAGATAAGATTACAATTTATTGTAGGGGGTAGCGTAGTGGATTCCAAATCCTTGAGCTTTAAATCCTTGTTAAATCTCATCTTTTCTAGTTTCAATTATTTACTTTATTGCTTTACTTTTCATATTAATTTTAATTAAACATTCTCTATTACTTTTATTCGCTTAAACAATCAAAATATCTGTAAGAGTTAGTAATCAATCGATCATTGCGGGAACGATCTTTATTTACTACTTGTACGATTCGTGCGCTTAAGAAAAATCCATAATAAGTTTTTGGCGACATTGCCGGGGATCGTGTTGATAATAACACGAGCGGCAATTTGGTTGATTTAAATAATTTTTATTTTATTTTATTACTATTTTTTCTTATTTTATTTTAACTTTCTTTTATTTTTCTTTAAATTTTCAGGTGTTGTTTCTTTCTTATGCGTAGAACGAGGAGTCAAGGAGATCTTATTATCCCTGTTGATCTTGATATCGAGAGGACGCTTTGTAATATTAGAAGAGAAAGAAGAACATATGGATTTAAGGAAGACAACATGGCAGACAACACTAACCAAGTCGCGAATCCAAAGCGAAGGTTGAGGGATTATGGAACTCCTAATGCTAATGCTCATCAGTCTTGCATTGTCAGACCACAGATAGAAGACAACAACTTCGAGATCAAGACATCATTGATCCATATGGTCCAACAATTACAATTCAGTGGGTCACCAACTGAAGACCCAAATAAGCATTTGGATGAGTTCTTGGAGTTATGTGACACTATAAAGATTAATGGGGTCTCAACGGATGCTATACGAATCAGATTTTTTCCCTTTTCTCTTAGGGGGAAAGCTAAGAAGTGGATTCACTCAGAGGCCCCTAATTCACTCACTACTTGGAACTTGATGGAGCAGGCCTTCTTGGACAAGTATTATCTGATTGGAAAGATAATCAAGCTCTACCAAGACATCACTACCTTCTCTTAAAAGGAAGATGAATCTTTTTATGAAGCATGGGAGATGTATAATGATCTTATTCATCAGTGTCCACATCATGGCCTACAGGATTTTGTTGTCATCCAAACATTCTATGCTTAGTTGTCTTTATCTACAAAGGCAGCTCTTGATGCCACAGTTGGCGGTGCTTTGATGGCCAAGACTCTAACAGAGGCAAGAGGTTTAATCAATAAAGTGGCTTCGAATATTTATTTGTGTCCAAGTGATAGATTCTCTTTGAAGAAGCAAGCCGGAATGATAGAACTTGATGCCATTACTATACTGAATGCAAAATTTGATGTTTTGACCAAGTCACTTGAGAAGCTAAATATCAACGTCGTCGCTATCCCTATGATAACTTATGACACATGTGGAAGAGGGCATTTGACTTCAGAATGCAATTCAGTGGAGACCTATTCTCAAGACCCGTCTTTGGAGCAAGCGAGTTATGTGCTAAATAGCAATTTCAAGGCTCAAGGTAACCCCTATGCATATAATCCAGGATGGAGAAACCGCCCAAATTTCTCCTTTTGGTAACCAGTAAAATAGAGGGGCTCTATCCAATAATAGACCACCACCCGGTTTCCAACAATCTCGGCAATCTTCTCAGGGTGCAAAGTCTAATTTAGAAGCTCTTATGGAAACTTTTATAATTACACAAAAGGAGCATAATCAAGCTATTCAAGCTCAAGTCCAACAACATGGAGAATCAATCAAGCAAATTCATAATCGTCTTGATCAAATGGCCACTCATTCTAAGATGCTTGAAACTCAAATAGCCCAACAAGCAAGCTTGTTCAACATGGTTCAAGGGTGAATCCCAAGTTAACCGGAGACTAACCCAAGGGAACACATTCAAGCAATTTCATTGAGAAGTGGTAAGTAACTTAAAGGCCCCACAAGAGAAGAAAAGCTTAAAGCTAAGGACACCAATGAGAAGGAAGAGAAGAGCGAGGACAAGGTAGGAGAAGAAGGAAGCACCAAAAAGTATGTTCCTCCTGAAGCGTATGTTCCCCATTGCCATTCCCTCAAAGATTTCAAAAGGTAAAGCTTGATCAGCAATTTGGAAGATTTTTGGAGGTGTTAAAGAAGCTTTACATCAATGTTCCTTTTACGGAAGCTTTCTCCCAAATGCCCTCTTATGCTAAGTTTTTGAAAGAGATTCTCTCAAACAAAAGAAAGCTTGAAGACTATGAGACTTTTGCTTTGACAGAAGAATGTAGTGCTATCATCCAAAATAAGCTTCCTCCTAAGCTTAAAGATCAGGGTAGCTTTTTAATTCCATGCTCAATTGGAAGCATGCATATTAATAAAGCTTTGTGTGATCTTGGGGCTAGTATAAGCTTGATGTCCCTTTCTCTTTGCAAGAAACTTGATATTGGGGAGCTCAAACCTACCATTGATATGTGTGAAGCATGCATATAATTTTGTCTTAGTTAGCATTTAATTATTGCATATTTTGTGTTGATTTTTAGTATATATCTTAGGTTTTTATTCCTTTAGTTCAGATGACTGCGTTTTGTTTTTATATTTCATAGGTGAATGGATTTGTGACTTTGAAGCACCAAAATATGAAGAGCTAAACTACAAGAGGAGGTGCAGAAAGAACCGCACCCTAGCCATGGAATGATCCACACCTATGGAACCTGTTGCTGGAGAGAAACAAGCAAAACAATAAGATCCACGGCCAGCCTGTGGCACTTGCCACGACCGTGGAGTATTTTGATCATTTACACACGATTGAGAGTAAGACAATAAGATCCACAGCTAGCCTGTGGCACCTACCACAGTCGTGGATAGTGGAGCGTCAACACATTTAAATATGTATTATTGCTCCTTTACAACAAAAGTTAGCTGTATAATAAGCTGAACGAAAAAAGGAAGACAAAAAGGGGATCTAAAGGGGGAGATTAGAGGAGGATATAAACAACCATTGGACTGAAGAAATTGGGAGGATTGGACAAGAGCAAATTAGAAGAAACAACAAGACTCAATCAGAGTTTTTCTTCTCTTCTCCTTTTTGCATTTCAATCTGGTTTTCTGAATGTTCTTGTTCATTCTTATGGATTGTATTTTGACCAACATGTTTGAGTAGTTCTTTGTTCTAGGATTTGGGAGTAACCCGATTGTGTATTGACAATGTTTGGTGTATGAATTTCTTACCTCTTTAATGCTAGTTTCTCTTGATTCAGTTTCTAGAACACCAGTTGTTTGTGAATATGCTTGGCCACATGTTTGCATAATTCATTGATATTAGGGGAAGAACTAAAAGGTGAACCTTGATTTCAGAACTCTAGAAACTGAACTTGAACTTTCAATCACGAAAGTAGATTAATTCTCTTGAGGATTTCTTTGAATTATCTTGTTCTTACAAGGTCCTCTCTAATCCAATTGTTGTGACAATAAGAATTGGATTAGATTGGATACATTATTGTATTTTGAAAGGAAACAATAATTCTTTAGGATAATTCGCCTTCAAAAGTAACTTAGTTTGATAAGAAGAGAAAAATTACAGATTTGTTAATTACCACTGTGGTGAACCCGAATCCTAGAGTCTTTAAAATTGATTCCTTTATTCAATTCCAAAGTTGATCTTCTTTGTTATTTTTCAGATTTTATTTTCTGTGATCTTGTTCTATCACTATGGTTTTGCATCATTGGTTTCGTCTAGATAATCATAATTGTGCGTAATTGGTGATCATCAACTCAGTCCTAGTGGAACGATAATTTTACTACTTGATAAAATCGTGCACTTGCGATTTACACCAACAACCACCATCTCTCTTCAGCTGGAGGATAAGTCAATAAAGCATCCCATTGGTATCTTAGAAAATGTGTTAATGAAGGTGGGGAAGTTTTACATACCGATCGACTTTGTTGTACTTGATATGGAAGTCGATACTCAAATCCCCATTTTTTTAGGGAGGCCATTCTTAGCCACTGCTAGAGCCGTGTTTGATATGAAGCACGAAAAAATAACCCTCAAGGTTGGTGAAGAAGTTGCTGAATTCAATTTGTTTCAAGCCTCAAAGCTACCAGCCGATGTTAATTCTTGTTTGAGGGTTGATGTGGAAGAAAAGCTGACTAGAGAGGTGCACACTAAAAGTCACCCACAAGACCCTTTGGAAAAATGCTTGGTGCACAATGGTGAGTCAAACAATGAAGATGAGGAGGTGGCAACCTATGCTCAAATTTTGGATGCATGCCCAACCATTTCCCTATCTCAAAACAGTAAGTTCAAAATGCTCAAGGGCATCTCAACCGAAGATCCTTTGCTTATAGACAAGGAGGCCCCAAAGGTAGAGCTTAAACCTCTTCCACCCATGCTAAGGTACATATTTCTTAGTCCTAATTCTACATATTCTGTCATTATAAATACAAATCTTAGTGATGATGAGGTTGATAAATTGTTGAATGAACTTAAGGTGCATAGAAGGGTAATAGGGTACACCATTGATGATATCAAAGGAATTAGTCCTTCTATTTGCATGCATTGTATCTTAATAGAGGATGGTTGTAAACTTCTGTAGAGCGTCAAAGAATACTCAACCTAAATATGCAAGAAGTTGTTAAAAAAAAGGTTTTCAAACTCTTAGATGCCGGGATTATTTATCCAATCTCAGATAGTCCATGGGTGAGTCCAGTGCAAGTTGTTCCTAAAAAAGGTGGTATGATTGTGATTAAGAATGAAAAGAATGAATTAATTCCTACTAGGACAGTCACGGGTTGGAGGATGTGTATTGATTATAGGAAGTTGAATAGTGCAACCCGGAAAGACCATTTCCCTCTCCCCTTTATTGATCAAATGCTTGAGAGGTTAGTTAGACACTCTTTCTTTTGCTATTTGGATGGTTATTCTGGTTTCTTTCAAATTCCTATTCACCCTAATGACCAGGATAAAACCACCTTTACTTGTCCTTATGGTACGTATGCTTATAGACGTATGCCTTTTGGACTTTGTAATGCACCTGCTACTTCCCAATGTTGCATGATGACAATTTTCTCTGATTTTATTGAAAATATAATGGAAGTATTCATGGATGATTTCTTTGTTTATGGTACTACTTTTGATAATTATTTGACTAACTTGTCTCAAGTTTTAGAAAGATGTGAGGAGGCTAATCTTGTTTTGAATTAGGAGAAATGCCATTTTATGGTGTGTGAAGGCATTGTATTAGGACACTTGGTGTCAGAGAGGGGCATTGAGGTGGATAAACCAAAGATCGAGGTGATTGAGAGGCTACAACCACCAAACTCGGTCAAATCTATCAGGAGCTTTTTGCATCATGCTGAGTTCTATCGGTGGTTTATAAAGGATTTCTCTAAACTTGCAAAACTTTTGTCTAATTTGCTTAATAAAGATGTGCCTTTTGTATTTGACTAATCTTACATGGATTCTTTTTGTAAGTTGAAGGAGACATTAATCTCTGCTCCTATTATACAATCACCAGATTGAGAATTGTCATTCGAGTTGATGTGTGACGCAAGTGATTTTGTAATTGGAGCTGTGTTGGGGCAAAGGAAGGATAACAAGCTCCATGCCATCTATTATGCTAGTAAGACCCTGGATGATGCATAACTGAATTATTCTATAACTGAGGAAGAGCTCTTGGCAGTAGTTCTTGCCTTTGAGAAGCTCCAGTCTTACCTAGTTGGCTCGAAAGTGATAGTCTACACTGACTATGCTGCTCTCAAATATCTTTTGAGCAAGAAGGATGCGAAGCCTAGGTTGATCCGATGGGTGTTGTTGTTGCAAGAATTCAACTTAGAGATCTGAGACAAGAAAGGAGCTGAGAATTTTATTATTGACCATCTCTCTCGAATTCCACAAGAGAAGGAAACAGAGTGTATTGAGCTACCTATTGATGACAATCTTCCAGATGAGTAACTCTTCTCCATGATGGTGATGCCTTGGTATGCTGACTTTGTCAATTACTTAGTGTGTGGAGTTACACCATCCGATGTTTCATATCAAAAGAAAAAGAAGTTCCTCTCTAATGTGAAGTATTACTTTTGGGAAGAGCCTTTGGTTTACAAAAGATGTGCAGATGGTATCATATGACGATGTCTTCCTGAAGATGAAATTATAAGCATCCTTTGCCATTGCCATTCCTCCCCATATAGAGGCCATTTCATTTCTTCAAAGATAACAGCCAAGGTACTTCAATGTGGTTTTTATTAGCCTACTCTGTGTCATGATGCTCAGAACTTTGTGCTTGCTTGCAATCATTGTCAAAGGACAAGGAATATCTTGAGAAGGAATGAAATGCCCTTGAACAACATTTTAAAGGTTGAGCTTTTCAATGTTTAGGGCATTGACTTCATAGGACCTTTCCCCGTTTCATTTGGTTACAAGTTCATCTTGGTTGAAGTGGATTATGTGTCGAAGTGGGTTGAAGCCATTGTAACTCCAACAAATGACACAAAGGTTGTGGTGAAGTTCCTTAAATAGAATATCTTTTCATGGTTTAGTACACCACGAGCCATCATCAGTGACGACGGTTCGCACTTTTGCAACCATCAATTTGAAGGTTCGTTGAAGAAATATGGGGTGACTCATCGCATTGCTACACCCTATCATCCTCAAACAAGTAGCCAAGTAGAGATCTCTAACCGAGAAATCACGTAGATTATCGAGAAATCACGTAGATTCTTGAAAAGATGATAAACAAGTCTTCTAAGGATTGGTCTTTGAAGCTTGATGATGCTTTATGGGCTTCCTAAACAACTTTCTAGACTCCAATTAGAACCACATCATTCTGATTAGTCTATGGTAAGTCCTGTCACTTGCCAGTTGAGCTCGAACATAAGGCTTTTTAGGAAATTCGGATGCTGAATTTTGATATGAAGGATGCTGGAGCTCAATGCCTTCTACAAATTAATGAGTTGGATGAATTACGCCTTGATGCTTACAAGAGTGCTCAGATTTACAAGGATAAGACCAAGTGTTGACATGACAAGCATATATTGCACCGAGAGTTCCACAAAGGAGAGTTGGTCCTCTTATTCAACTCTCGCTTGAAGCTTTTTCTTGGGCAATTGAAATCTAGGTGGTCGGGCCCTTTTAAGGTCTTTAAAGTGTTTCCTCATGGAGTCGTTGAAGTTTGGAGTGAGGCTAGTGGAGCTTTCAAAGTAAATGGTTAATGATTGAAGCCTTACTTCATTAGGAATCCTATCGAGAAGGGAGTCACTCAACCCCTTTCTGATCCTTCCCCTCCAGCTTAAATGATATGAAGGGTCAAGCTAAGGACCTTAGATTAATGCTTCACAGGAGGCAACTTGTGTTTCTATCCCCTTTCATGCTTTCCTTTTGGTTTCTTTATGCATTCTTAGTCTTTACACTTAGTTTTTCTAGTCATTACTTCGTTTTGCCATTTCCAGAAACGATTTAGGAGTTAGGCACAATAGTGTCTAACTTCCAGAATGCTTCTATTTGAACTCTGATAGGAGACACAGTCGTGTCTCAATGACACACGGCTGTATAACCATCACAAAAGCTTTGAGGGAGTTAGACACGGCTGTGTCTAGCCACGCCAATGCTTTTGTTGGATTTCTGGTTAGAGACACGGCTGTCTCTCTATGAGACACGGCTGTGTTGCTTTTTTAAAAAAAATGAAGAAAAAAATTTTAAAATTTTAAAAAACAAAAAAAAATACCCCACTTTCGTCCCCTTCTAGAAAACCCCTCCTCCCCTTCTCTCTTCTATTTCATTCCCAAAAAATCACTTTCTCTCCCCTCAATCTCCATCGTTCTCACCCCCGCAATCCTTTCCCTCCCCACCTCTCACATCTCCCATTTCCACTAAACCCCACGGTGCACCCACTTTCTCACCACACCCCAAAACCCCATATCCCTTCCCTCCTCCCACGGTACAATCACCGTAAAACACCATCCCTACATCCTTACCATAAACCTCCACCCCCAAACTCGTACCCTTCTTCTCCCACCCCATGCTATTCACCATCACCATATATCCTACACCCCTCCACCGTAACCCCAATCCCCCAAATCTCCACGGTCTCCTCCACAATCCCATTCCATTATCTTTTTCATTTTTCAACCCACTCTCTCCTCTGCCAGGTTTTCTTTTTAATTTTGCTCTATAATTTTTTTTAGTTGGCATTTGATTTTATTTTCTTTTAGTTTCCATTATTTTAATTTCCTTAATCTATTTTTGGCCATTTTCTGCTTATTTTCTTTTTCTTCTAGCTAGGATTTTATTTTGACTTTATGCTACTGTTTGCCAACTGCATCGTTCTGATTTACCTTGCTAATTGCTCTGATTACCCTATTGGATTTTTATTTTGTTGTTCCTAGTTGTTTTTGCTGTGGTTTAGTGCATTTTGGTCTGCCCATCATTCTGCATGTCACTATTCATCTTGCATACTGGTTGTTTTCACTTTGTTGCAACCTTGTCCATGCCAGTCTGGTTATTCTGATTGTTGCTCCTACTGCTTGCTGTTTATACTGCTTGTATACTTGTCTGCTTATGTTGGTTGTTCTCCGTTTGCTATGGTCATGCTGCCCAAATTTTTGCTTACTTTCATACATGCTGGCATTTTTCTAATCTGAATATTTTGCATTGTTTTGGTTCCTGTTTACCTCAACATTATCTCTAATTATATGCTTTTGGTGTTTGCCTGCTCTATTTCTCAAGTTCTGATTTGATTGCTAATATTATCCTTCCTATTTTTCAGGTACCATGGCCCCAAAACGCCAGAAAATGGGTGGCAGCTCTATTCCATCTCACTCAGCGGCAGAGTTTAATCACCTCCTCCATTTTGACTCTCGTGCACACCGCCAGAAGTATGAGTAGTTCCGTCAGTACTCCATCATCACCAACAAATATCTAGACGATGCTACGATGGTGGAGTTTGGTGTTCAGTAGATCATCCATGCTCATTTGGCTCGGGCTGGGTGGGAATTATTCGCCTCCATCCACTGCGATGCATATCTGGAGCCTACCCTTAAGTTCCTCTCTACACTCTCGGTCTCCTGTGAGTGTCCGACGATCGACCAGCCACGTACCATTGAGTTCTGACTCAACCAGTGTCATTTTGCTATATCAATGAATGAGTTCAATGTTCCTATGGGCTTCAAGACCACGATGTCCATTTAGACCCCTGTTTACCTGAACGCCTATATAGACTATCCATGCACTTTTGTTGATAGCGAGTTTTGGATTTCGATCTGTCAGGTGGCTAACCCTTACAACCCTAGCATCTCTAAATCTTCTTCCATTCACGACCCCACTTTGAGATGGATCCATCGTTTCATATCCCACAGCATCTCGGGCCGATTTTACAGCCTTGGGGTTGTCACAAAGAACGACCTTTTCTACTTGTGGTGTTTGGTGCATGGCCACCACTGCAACATTGGTTATTGGTTCCTTTAGCATGTTTTGAAGATTAATAATACCAAAGGAAGGGCCAAATTGATGTACATTCTAGTGGGCTTCTACATTACCAACCTACCCCGGAACCTAGAGGCCCTTCATCCTAGTGCTCATCTCGCCAAACCGATGAAGTCGATTGATCGAGCTATGCTGATTCGCCTCCGCCTTGTATACGAGGTTGCTCTTGGCCATTGGGCTCCGCGATGAACCTGTTCCAAATGCACCTTCTCCACCACTGGAGGATGATGCTGCTGATGCTCCTTCTGCTGCTGCGGTTGACGCTCCACAGTTGCCTCCTCATATCCTAGTTAATCTGAGAGATCGACTTACTCGTATGAAGACTAGTCAGGCTGCCTTTCAGTAGCGCGTCCACAAGGATATGAGCCTTATAGTAACTCAGCAGGCCAGTTTTTGGGATCATGTCACTTCCCAGTTTGACCATCTCTTCGCACTTCTGGCCTCTCGCTTCCCTCAGGATCTACCACCCCCACCCCCTGCATGATGTCAATATGTTCTTTTCAAGGAAATTTCAGTATCTCATATTGCTTCCCTCAGTCCCTCAGGATCTACCAACCCCACCCCCTGCATGAGGACAATATAAATTTCAAGTGTAAGGGAGTGTACTTAATTAATGATATTGCATATTAAATGACACTTGAGTATTGCACTAAATCGAGCTTGATCTTTATTATTATTGTCTTGATTATTTCTAAGTTGATTGAAACATGTTTGAAAGGGAGTCCACAGCTGATGAACTGAATGTTTGTGCAAGGCAATTTCTTTTTAAATTGAATGTTGAAAAATCTAGCATTTTATTTGGGAAATTAGCCATGTCTGCTTGCAATTTATTCTCTTTACTAACTTAAGCCAGAAAGTGAGTTTTAAGTTGGGTTCATGATTGAATTTTTCATACTCAAATTTCTTATGGAATGGATTTTCTCTTGATTTGTGTATGCTAGAACTTGATTTGATATCCTATTGAGATTTTATTAATTCACATACATACTTGAACATGATTGAGGCACCTAGGCTTAATTCTTTCATGGCTTCTAGAGTTGCATTGATAAATAATCCTTAGTTGCCCTATTTGAGCCTGAAATTGATTTTTTCTTAGATACCTTATTGATTAATCAGGTTGAATTTCTTCTGAGCAACTAATGTGGTAATTAAAAAGTCATAAAAAGATTGTTTTCATCCTCAAGGGTTAAAAAAAGAGAAGAAAAATGAAATGATGAAAAGAAAAATAATAAAATAAAAAGGTTTGTTAGTGAATAATTATGAGAATAATTTAGTTGAAAGTGAGAATTATCTTGTGCATTATGCTCTATTAATCATCTTTTCAACCTGATTCTGCTTGGTATAGCTTTATCCTTAAACATTCTTTACCTTAATTCATCTTCTTCCTGCCATTTACTGTACTCTTGGCCTTATTAAAACCAATAGAAGTCCTTTTGATTCTTATTATGTATGTGAACTTGAAAGTGGAGATGAGATGTATAGTCAAGCTTATGATCATGCATTTGTTAAGAGAATTTTGAGTGATCCCTTTGCCCTTAAACACTTAAGAGATAGCAAGATGAGTGACCTCGATTGTTTGGTAGAGAGAATAGGTGCAAGCTAGACTCAAGAGCTTCTAATTGTATTAAGTGCTAGACTTTCTTGTTTGATTGGATTTGATTGCTGAGCATTCATTAAATTTTTAAAACTGTGGAATTTTCCCTTGACTCTTGTTTCTTGATGTTTAGTTTAATCTTGATTTTGATTTATATCTTTGGTTGAGGACAAGCAATGTTCAAGTGTGGGGGAATTTGATAAGCCTATATTTTATAGCCCTTAAATGGATGAATTGTGATGATTCGATTGTGATTATTGATGAATTTTGGATGGATTCCTATCAATTATCTTCGTTTGTGCAGAATAAGAGAGATTTAACATATTTGAAGTGAATGCATGAGAAAATATCTCATTTTCAGACCAAAAGAGGGCAACTTTGGCTTAGACATGGCCCTGTGTCAACTCAGAAGCAATTTAGGAGTTAGACACGGTCTTGTCTAACTTGAAGAAAGGTTTTGACTAGGAGACACGACCGTGTCTCTTGGTCACACGGCCGTGTCCCCCCAACACTAAAATTATGCAATTCTGGTACCAAACACGACCCTGTCTTATCTCAATAAAGCTTCTGAGTATGAGACACAGCTGTATCACAATGACACACGGCCATGTCTCACTTAAAATTCTGAAACACAGATTTCACAAGACACGGCCATGTCGAAGGGAGACACGGCCGTGTGAGTCCCTCTCACGTGAAAAAATGAAAATTTTGCCCCCAAATCATTATAAATTAGGCAAAAACACTAAACCAAATGGGGACTTTTGGCTAGAGACTTGTGTGATGGTAAGTTTTGAGAGGAGAAGCGCAAGGATTCAAAGGCAAAGGCTTTGAAGGCAAGAGCAAGACTCTTTGAAGATCAACCATTGAAGTTCTTTTCTCCATCTCCATCTTCCCATCTTTTCTTTTTGTTTATCAATCATGGTTGTTTCTTTAATCCTTATTCTTGTTTGTGTTACGATGACCATTAGCGGCTAAACCACTTTTCTAGGATTAGAATGAAACTCTCTATGTCCCTATTATGAATTGTTAATTTGATTCTTTGTTAATGAAATTATTGTTCTTGATTCATTCTTGGTATGCTTAATGCTTGTGATATGTTGCGCACCATATTTACATGATTTTAGGCTTTAGGTGAAGGATCGAAAGATGAAATTTAATTGCTTGATAATCCAATAATTGAACTTAGGAATTGAGACCTAGACATAGACTTAAATCCTTCAAGGGGTAAACGATTGTCATGAATCTTAATGGGTTGGAACTTGGATTAACTGCCATGAAAATGGGGTTAGTGAAGTTTTAGCACATTTTTAGTGCCAAGAAATTGGGCTTTAAATAATTTAGGACAAATCGCCTTCAAGAACATAATTGAACATTAACAAAGATAGAATTACAATTTATCGTAGGGGGTAATATAATGGATTCTGAATCCTAGAGCTTTAAATCCTTGTTAAATCTCATCTTTTCTAGTTTCGATTATTTACTTTATTACTTTTCTTTTCGTATTAATTTTAATTGAATATTCTCTATTGATTTTATTTGCTTAAACAATCAAAATATCCGTAAGAGTTAGTAATTAATTGATCCTCACGGGAACGATCTTTATTTACTACTTAGCGAAATGGGTCGAACACTCGATCACGGTGGGAGTTTTAGACTTAGCGAACACTCGTACTATTCTTATCTGAGATGGGTCCAATGCTCGATCTCAGTGGTCGGGTCCGCTCAGAAATGTTTAACACTGAGTTAAATTTTTGAGTTGTAAAACTATGACACAGAAGCCTCTTGGAGTTGTGTCCACTATCCCGAGCAATGGTCTAATGCTCATAACCACATTAAAACTTTTTAAGGATTATAGGTTAGGCTTATTATTGAAATTATATAATATAATTAACACAGAAGCCTCTTGGTGTGGAGTCCACTGTCCCAAGCTATGGTTGGATACGCTTAACCTCTATAAACTTTTTAAGTTTATGGGTTAAGATCAAGCTCATTAGGGTACGAGGGAAAACCCTTGAATTCACTCCTTGAACTCTGATACCGGTCAAGTGGATTCTGTGGATTCCCCTATTTGGTCATCATGTATGGATATCAAAATATCTGATCCTCTTCGGACCTTGTATTCCTCAGACTTCTCCAAGATGTGATAACCTTGTGGGTTGTAGTAGTCATAGATGAACAAAGTAAACAAGTATTGAAGAAATAATAATTGATTTATTCATATCGGAACACGTCATTTACATGATGAAAATAACAATTCAAAGACATTTAACTATAATATTTCCTTAGCTTGTCTTCATTCTAGAAATTCTTAATAGTTTTGCCAGAGAGAGTTTCTAGAGTATAAGCTCTTGTATTAGTTTTGGACATACCTTTGTATGGTCTTTTCCAATTAGGAGCTAACTTCCTATCCTTGAAATTTTTCCCTCTGATATCCGCCCTAAGTAGCACGGGGTCGACAGGATTAAATATTCATGGAATTACTTTAGAGTTATATCATACAATAATCCTCTATTTAAGGGCAGCTTCGTAGACATGGGCAATGCAACATTATTTTTCCAACAAGTCTAATTCATGGTGAACGAGATTTGAGTTTGTTTCAAAAAAATTCTGTCTTCTTTAGCTCAGTTCTCCTATTTTCATCGAGATCATAACTTCACAACCATAAGTCAATTTAAAAGGAGTTTCTCCTGTGGAGGAATGGGGTATGGTCCGATATGCCCATAAGACATGATCGAGCTACTCCACTCAATTCCCTTAGCATCATCATCAAGTCTCTTTTTGATTCCTCTAAGTATGACTCTATTGGCGGCTTCAGTTTGCCCGTTGGTCTTTAGATGTTTCATCAAGCTGAAATGTTGCTTGATCTTGAGACTGGCCAAGAGATCCTTGAACTTCTGATATGTGAATTGGGTTCCGTTATCCATGACAATTGACTCCAAGATTCCAAACCTACTAATGATGTTTTTATAGGTGAACTTTTAGATTCGTGTAGAGGTGATGGTGGATAATGGTTCTGCCTCAATCCATTTGGTGAAATAATCAACAACCACCACTAAGTACTTGATTTGCCCTAGTGCTTAGGGGAAAGGACCTAAGATATCCATCCCCCACAAGTAGAATAGCCAGGGGATGGATATCATAAATAACTTTTCAAGTGGGGTTGTATAGATGTCTGAGTAGCGCTAACATTGATCATGTTTCTAAATGTTTTCTTTATGGTCAACTTCCATAGTAGGCCAATAGTATCCAATCCTCAGCGCTTTCTGTGCTAAAGACATACCGAGATGATGGCCAAAGCTCCCTTCATGAAACTTGGTTAAGACGTACTCCACTTCCCTAGGATCAAGGTACTTAAGGAGGGGAGAAAAAAACCTATGATGATACAACTGATTTTCTAATATGTTATACCAAGCCATTGTCCATACTATTTTCTGGGCTTCCTTTTGATCTTCAGGTAATGAGCCATTGCGAAGGTAGGCAACTAAGGGCGTCATCTAGGTTTCATCATCTTCCAGTAGGAAGACTTCATTATTCGTAATATTAGAGTGAGTTAGGTATCTTGGATCACGGACTTGTTGTTGCCAGGGTTCTTGGTGCTTGTAACACCCTTGTGGGAGTGTCACATTTATGATGCAATAAAATAAAATAAAAATAAAATTCTTACCCAAGTTGTAAAACGTTTGGTACATAAATAATATTAGTGATAAAAATTTTTCCTTTTATACTTATAACATTAAATAAAATAACACAGAACACAAAATATAACAAAACATAGTCACACCATAATATACATGTGATTTGTTTTAAATACACCAATAATTCACAACTACAAATATTTAACAAAGCAATAAAAAGTTGATATAAAACTAAAACATAATATTGCCCAAGTGCACCTCGAAAGATTTCTAACCCTCCGATGGATCATCTTCAGAGAGATCATCGAAAGACAGAACTCCTGGAGTCCTACAGCTCTATGGACACGAGTCCGGGTTGTTGACTCACTACTGAGCTCGCTAGGCGCATGGAAGATTCCTTGCTAATAACGCCTAAGAGTCAGAGGCAACTCTAGATGTAAATACAACATAGTAGTAAAGATAACATCTCCATCGTACTCTCTACATAGGGACACAGTCAAACGTCCCACGTAGACAACTGTTCCTCTATCCACTCGCATACGCCAGGCCTCCGAACCTCCGTCAAACTCAAGTCTTACAAACCCAAAAAATCCCGACAATGCCATGATCTCAAGATCAGTCTTGATGGTGAGAATGATCTATCGGCTCGTCTTCCTCGTACAGCTCGCCCGGTTGGTGCTCGTCCGGATACTGTATCTCAAGAGGTTGTTCCTCTCCCTCTTCCTCAAACTCTTTACGGAAATAATAATAATATAGGGAAAAGCATATAGAGAGGTGAGATAATCTACATCATTACCCGCATGGCAAATAAGAAAATGAAAATACAGCAAATATTAAATAACACATACCATTATATTGTATACAGTATAGCAAATTAATACATCATGCATTTTATCACAGATTATAAAAAGTAGTAAAATACAGATAATGAATGGACACACACCGACTCGTTCCTACTCCATGGAGCTAAACACGGATATTTGAGAATGATCCGAAAAGAACTAATAGTACTTCTGGCTGCCCAACCAAACTATTGCACTGTCTAACGTTGTGTCTATAGCCCACAGTCCAAACATCATGTAGCAGTACACAGTCCAAACATCGTGTACTACAGGCATTATACATAATAGTCTTCTCAAGACCTCGATTAAGAACAGTGCTTGTCAAGATCATTAGTGTGTTGCCCGTTACCACGGCCCAGAGGAGCAACCCACTGTCCCCATGTGGAATTCTCCGCACACTAATGCCTCCAAGTTCATATAATGAACCACACTACGCCTATCACACCACAACCCAGTGTAATTCGTCTCGTCAATCAATCACCAATTATCAACTAAATTGGCACAACACTCTAAAGATGATCTAAAATTACAAAAATACCCTTAATATTCATATTTTACCATATTTACGAAAATTTCCTTAGTCACAATATTCTGAAATATAGCATGTCTCCACTTGACAGTACTATCTCACAACATGTCCGGGTCCACCACTTTGGCCTGATAGCAAAACTCATTGTATCGTTTAATCGCGTAGAAATTTTATCGCATTTTCACAATCGCATCGTTTTCACAAACGTTTTAAAATCGCATAAATATATTTTGACATTTTTGAACATCGCGTAATGTTTTTAAATCATTTTCTCAATCACGTAAGATTTTTAATTCATTTTCTTAACCATATAGCTTAAAATCATCATTTTAAATATGTATAGACTATATCTAGTACTTTTAAACTACCTAAAGTATTTTCCTTATGTTATAAATATATTATGGAATCATTTCATTTTATTCATCTGATTTTAGTAAATTTCGGTAGCATTTTGCCTATAAAATCAGTATAAGGTATTTTTAACGTTTTCGTCTAAATTCTATTTATTTTAATCTTACCCAATAGTTACACTTTGAAACTTGCTAACGCGCTTCAAAACTTATATAGTGAGCTCTACGTTAGTATTTTTCAAGCGTTGGCTTTAATTCTTTCTTAAAATAAATTCTGCTAATTTAGAATTCTAGAACTAAGTTCATTCCTTTTATTTTCTTAAAGATTCATTGGAATCAAATTCTTTTATAAATTAATTACCTAACCTATCTTGGAAAATAAGATGGCATTCAATTATACATTAAATGACATGTTGGCCATAATTAACCTAAATCATTCTTAAAGTTATTATTTTACCTAGATTCTTTAAATCATTAATTTAGAAAATGGTTGAGAACATTTTGGTTCTCTGTTTATTGGTAAGGCCGTGAGCCTCTTTGTGTTCTTTGGAACACTCATACAAATCCTTACATGTTATTCACATCCTACTTTAATAGTTATATAATTATCAACACATACAACTATAAACACATACAATATACGCACAATATATTTTAAGCTATAGACATGCATAGCATATAACATAAATCACAAATAGGAAAGCATTTAAACAATCACACAAATAATAAAAACAATAAACAACTACACAAATGAATCCTTATGGATTCTTTATACACAAACAATCCATTTTTCCATCACCACTTAGGGTTGATGAGATTAAATCTCCCTCTTACCTCTTGAAGACAAAGGTCTCTTAGTCTCCTCCTTCTCCTTTCTTTCTTTAAAACCAACACAAAATCCTAATAATTCTTAAACAATAAGCAAAATCACATACAAGGCTTCATAATGGAAAACCATGGAACAATCATGGTTTAGAAAATCAAAAACCAAACTTTAAACCAAAGAATCAAAACTTACCCTTAAGGAAGTGAACAAAAGCTTTGATTTTGAACTAGATAGAGTAGGTTTTTGTCAAAACCTTGTGAAGGAAAAGTATTTAGAATATGATTTTGGTTTAGAAAAAGTGAAGAGGTAAAATTATAGAAGATTGATGGTGGAGTTTTGGGTGTTGGCCGAATTCTAGGGAGAAAAATAGAAGAGAAAGTTGTTTGGTGTTCTTGGTGTTTTTGAGAGAAAAGAAAGCTTGAATTTGGATAAGTGTAAAATGTGAATATCAAGTGTAAAAATGAGGGGGCTGCCTTGTGAGTATTTTGGGTGAGGTTGAGTGTTTAATTTGGATAGTAAATATCCATTTGTGTTCACACCAAGTAAGCACATGGCTTATGTCATGGACGGTTCAAGAACCATGTAGAACTTGTGAAGACTTGGCCATCTAGCCTTCATGGCCGTGGGCTTCCTTGGGTTTAGGGGAGTTTAATTTGTTTCAATTAAAGACTAATTCTAGGCTAATTAAATAAGTAATTAATTAGGTTAAGTCTCCTAATAATATTTAATTAACATTCTAATTACATAACTAATTTGTTTAATATATATTAGCATATATTGTATCTCCTAAACAATATTAGGATATCTAATTAACATTTAGATTATAACTAATTAATAACTAAGTTAACTTACTTAGTTTGCTAATTAGGTAATTAGATTAACCACATTAGGTTTAATTAACTACTAAACAAAGTCAAGCCACTATGTTTGACTTAATCTCAGCCTTTGATTTTAACTTTAATTCCTAGCCCTTGATGTAATCTAAGGTGGATATTGATTAGTGATAAAACTTGAATTCTTATCTCACCATTGATTTGATCAATGGTTAAGATCAAAGGCTTCCTAACTAAGTCTTCATCCAACGGTCCATATTAAAGTCCATGCTTCTTTCTTTAACCTATTCCTATTGGTTAGAATTTTTCAAGCCTCCTTTGTTGACTTACTCCCATTGGCTTAGAAATTTATCCAGTCAGAATCTTTGACTGCTTTTCTAAACACGGGTCCCACAGACTTTTAAGGGTCCATGGTCATTTTGAAGCAGATTTCTACTATTTTTGAGACAGTAGGTACTGTAATATAAAATAATATTATTATATTATAAAATTATTTTTATTGCACAGTTAAATCCTAAAAATTAAAAGATTAATATATATATCAATCAGAATTGGGTTTAGTAAGATCCCCCAGCTCCAATTAATTAAAATAAGATTTTCCCGGCCAAAAAATTATTATTTCCCTAGCTCAAAGCAAATCACATACAACAATCAAATACACTCACGAAACATTCAAATTTAATTTACTACTCACATAATTCACAAAACAGTACATTTAGGGCTATATTGTAATTATCCCAAAAGTTTGGGGTATTACAACTCTCCCCTACTAATAAGAATTTTGTCCCTAAAATTCATCATACATCAAAACAATTGAGGATATTGCTCCCTCATCCTATCTTCTAGCTCCCATGTAGCATCTCCCGTTACATCATTCCATACTACCTTTACCAGTTCAATCATCTTCCCTCGAAGTTGCTTCACTCTCCTGTCCTCAATCTTAACAGGAAGTGTTTCATACGTCAAATTATCCTTCAGTTGCACTTCATCTGGTTGTATAACATGAGTTGGATCTGGAATGTATTTCCTCAGCTGAGACACATGGAATACATTATGTAGATTGGATAGAAAAGGTGGTAAAGCTATTTGGTAGGCTACAGGACCAATCCGACGAATAATTTGATAAGGCCCTATGAATTTAGGAGTAAGCTTCCTAGACTTGATAACTCTCCCAACACCAGTCACAAGCGTTACTCTTAAGAATACATGCTCACCTTCTTCAAATTCCATAGGTCACCTTCACTTATCAGCATTGCTCTTTTGTCAGCTCTGAGTCGTTCACATTTTCTCCTGAATCATTTTCACATTTTTTGTAGTCTGTTGCACAAGATCAGGCCCAATAGGCATACTCTCTCCATCTTGATACCAACAAAAAGGTGTTCGGCATCGTCGTCCATAAATAGCTTTATAGGGTGCCATCCCTATGCTCAAGTGAAAACTATTATTGTAGGTGAATTCTATCAAAGACAGGAATTTATCCCAACTCCCTTGTTGTTCTAACACACAAGCACACAACAAATCCTCCGATGACTAAATTGTTCTCTCCATCTGACCATCAGTCTGCGGATGATACGCAGAACTCAATCGTAGTTTAGTTCCCATGGCTTCTTGCAAACTTTGCCAGAACCTCAACGTAAACCTTAGATCTCTATCAAACACTATACTTGTAGGTACACCATAAAGTCTAACCACTTCGCTGATGTATATCTGGGTTAATCGCTCCAACAAATACTTAATATTGATCGGCAAGAAGTGCGCTGACTTCGTAAGCCTATCAACTATAACCCATATAGAATCATGACCCTTCCTTGTTCTTGGCAATCCGGTAACAAAATCCATCGAGATACTATCCCATTTCTGCTCTGGAATAGTTAAAGGTTGTAACATACCGGCAGGTCGTTGATGTTCCACTTTTGCCTTCTGAAAAACAAGACAAGACGTCACACGTTCCACTACATCTCTCTTCATTCTTGGCCACCAAAATATCCACTTCATGTCTTGATATATTTTAGTCATCCCTGGATGCATACTCAAATTACTAGTATGAGCTTCATCCAAAATTGCTTTCTTAAGATCGGAATCATTAGGTATACAAACTCGTCCTTCAAATCTTAAGATTCCATCAAATCCTTCCTCCACCGTTGCTTTATGACCTCGCTTTAATAATTCCTTTTCATTTTGTAAAAACAAATCCTCATCTTGTTTTTCTCAGATTACTTCTAGCAAGTCATTTAAAACCACAACCTTACTTAGACGAATCTTTCCGAGTACCAATTCTACTAACAACCATAGATCTCTAAATTGATTAATCAGCTCCTCCTCCTTTATCATCATGGTAGAAACACTAACCACCTTTCTGCTCAAGGCATCCACCACCACATTTGCCTTTCTTGGATGGTATTGAAGCTGAAAATCATAGTCCTTCAAGAATTCTAACCATTGTCTCTGTCTCATATTCAATTCCTTTTGATCAAACAAGTATTTTAAGCTCTTATGATCGCTAAAGACATTGAACATAGCTCCATACAGAAAATGTCTCCACACTTTCAATGCAAAGACTACCGCGGCTAGTTCCAAATTGTGTGTTGGGTAGTTCCTCTTATGAACCTTCAACTGTCTTGAAGCATAAGCTACAATATTCTGATTCTGCATCAACACACATCCTAACCCTTGGTAAGAAGCGTCACAATACACCTCAAAAGATTTGTTAGGATCCGATAAAACTAACACTGGTGCAGTCGTCAATCTCTTCTTCAACTCTTGGAAACTTGCTTCACGTTCCTCTGTCCAATCAAAAGCTTGGCTCTTCCTCGTGAGTTGTGTAAGTGGTCCAACTATCTTGGAAAAACCTTCAATAAAAATTCTGTAATATCCAGCTAGTCCAACAAAACTTCGGACCTCAGTCACTGTCTTAGGCCTTTCCTACTGCAAAACAGTCTCCACCTTTGATGGGTCTACCGCAATACCTTCCTTGGAAATTACGTGACCTAGAAATTGAACTTCTTCCAACCAAAACTCATATTTTTCCAATTTCACATATAGCTTCTTCTCTTTCAAAATCTGGAGAACTATACTGAGATGTTCAGCATGCTCTTCTTGACTTTGAGAGTAGATCAGAATGTCATCGATAAAGACAACGACAAATCTGTCTAAGTACAGAAGAAAAATCCTATTCATATAATCCATGAATATTGCAAGAGCATTCATCACTCCGAATAGCATCACTTGATACTCATAATGTCCATATCGAGTTCGGAAAGCTGTCTTAGGTACATCATCGACCTTAACACGAATATGATGATAACCTAATCACAGATCTATCTTAGAGAATACAGCGGCTCCCTTCAACTGATCCATCAAATCATCAATTCTCGGTAGTGGATACTTATTCTTTATAGTAACCTTGTTCAGCTGACGATAATCAACACAAAGTCGAGAAGTTCCATCCTTCTTTTTGACTAGTAGCACCGGTGCTCCCCCTGGCGAAACACTAGGTCGCACAAACTGCTTCTCAAATAGTTCCTCCAATTGCTTCTTTAATTCTGCTAACTCTGCAGGCGACATTCAGTATGGTGCAATCGAAATAGGACTTGCTCCCAGCACCAAATCGATAGAGAACTCGATCTCCCTTTCCGGTGGCAAACTGGGTACATAATCAGGAAAAATCTCTGGAAACTCATTAACAATAGGAATAGCGCTCATATCCTTCTCACTTTTAACTTCTAAAGAAGATAGCAGCATAAATCCTTGAGCTCCATCCCTCAACAATGACTTGACCTTAACAGCAGTCAAGAATCCATAACTTTCTTCCTTAGGAAAAACTATGGTTTTGCTTGCACAGTCTATCAGGATATGGTTAGAAGATAACCAATCCATTCCTAATATTATGTCTATCTCAACAAGAGGTAAACAAATCAAATTGACCGAAAACATACGATCCTTTATAACAATAGGACAGTTCATACATATCTTAGATGTAACAACAGCCTTGGCAGTTGGTGTAGAAATAATCAATTGAAAACTCAGAGAAGGCATAGGCAGTTTCAATCGTTCCACACAATCATATGCAATAAATGAGTGTGTTGCACCCGAATCATATAGCAAAGTCAGGTGATTACCTTTGATGACACCTTCTCCTTGAATAAGA
Organism: Ormosia semicastrata; assembly: GCA_029884595.1. NCBI lineage: Eukaryota > Viridiplantae > Streptophyta > Magnoliopsida > Fabales > Fabaceae > Ormosia > Ormosia semicastrata. Next base: position 40,965,320 of record JAQQTO010000061.1, read on the forward strand.
TCTTCAGATTGAGAAGCTTCAGTTCTAGTCATTGTATATACTCGCCCTCCAGATCGCGGCTGAGTAGCATGAACATTACTTACAGCAGGCTTCCTTTCCGGCTAAGTGCAATCCCTAGAAACATGTCCATGTTTTCTGCAATTGAAGCAGATTGTTCCTTTGATTGGACAATCTGTAAATATGTGGCCACTCTTTCCACACTTAAAACATGTCGGCGTAAACACCACATTTTGACCAGCTCGGTCTCCACTAGAACTTCCCGTAACAGACGGATGTTAAGGCTGACTTCCTAATGGTCTCGCATAAGGCTTGCACTAAAATCGGTTATTACTGCTATTACCTCCCCTTTGGAACCTAGTCGATCCAAAGTTACAATTTCTTGGATCTCGGGACTGCTCCAACTCCTCGTGTCATCGACAAGTATCCATCAAAATAAGAAACTCCCTCATTCTCATAAGCAGCACTGCTCGCCTCAGTTCTACCCTTAATCCATCTTCAAACTTTTGGTACTTCCATACCTCATCTGGCTGAATTCGAAAATACCTTGAGAACTGCGACAAGCTCTCAAACTTAGCAGCATATTCTCTAACAGTCATATTCCCCTTACGTAGACCAAGAAATTCCATCTCCTTGGCATGTCGGGCAGTACTAGGAAAGTACTTTTCCAGAAATACTTCACTGAACACCTCCCAGGTGATCTCAGTCCCTTCAGCACGCAATAATTGGCGGGTTCCACTCCACCAATTCTCAGCATCTCCTCTCAACATAAAAGCAGCATATGTCACCTTCCTATTTTCTACACACCCCATACCTTCGAATACTCTTTCCAAGTCTTGAATCCAAAGACTCGCCTTTAAACTGTGGCGGGTTGTTGTGCCTAAACTCAGACAAATTCAGAGCATCAGCAGTTGCATCTTGCTGTTGAGATACTCGTTGATTTTGTTGGGTAATCACTTCCGCCATTCGCTAAATAGCTTCAGCAGCTGCAATCATTGGATCCACATCACGTTCCACATTCACACGCGTTCTTCTTTCTCCAGACATCCTTTTTCTTCAATAAGACAAAACAATGTCAGATGTAACTTTTCGGAAACAAATCACAGAGAATCACACAACATAAGCAAAAACAGACCTAATCACAACCCCAAAAGACTCTAACTTGGGCTCTGATACCAACTAATGTAACACCCTTAAGGGAGTGTCACATTTATGATGCAATAAAATAAAATAAAAATAAAATTCTTACCCAAGTTGTAAAACGTTTGGTACATAAATAATATTAGTGATAAATTTTTTTCCTTTTATACTTATAAAAGTCCATTAAAATAATATACGCAATTATATTATGTTTCCTTTAATCATCTATTAATATCATCACTCATAAATGGGATCAACCATTCACTGTGCCAAAATATTGTCTACAACAAATCAAGATCTCCACTTTACAAGGAGAGTTTCTAACACCAACACTTGTAAATGGGTTAAAGCATTCATTGTGCCAATCTCTTGTCTACAATAAATCAAGAATTCCACTTTACAAGGAGGGTTTCTAAATTGATTGGAAACAAAATACAATACGAAATAAAATAATATACGTAATTATATTATGTTTCTTTTAATTATTACCACCACTTGTAAATGGGTTAAAGCATTCACTGTGCCAATATTTTGTCTACAATAAATCAAGAACTCCTCTTTATAATAGTAGTTTCTAAATTATTAGAAACAAAATATAACACGAATAATAACTACTTAAAATATAAATCATTAAAGCACAAGAGAGGAATAAATCTAATCTTATTTTATTACTAAGAGCTTCACACTTTGACCTAAGTAGACAGAAACTTATTTACACATAAACTAAAAGAGAGAAAAAAAAAAAGAAAAAGAGAGAGAAAGGAAATTGGAGGGAGACTGAGGAGAGAGGCTGGGCACTGCCCAAAAGCCTCTCCCCAGCGTCTTCCCCCCAATGAATTGTGTCCTTCCATTTGACATGCAAATGCCTATTTATAGGCAAAGTTTGGTTACTGTGCAATTGCACAGTAACCAAACTTAGTGATTAAGTCTGTTATGTAATCAATGACATATTTTATTATTTTTTTTCTTTTTTCTAAATGATAATTGAGAAAATACACAGCCGTGCGTCCAGTCATTTTTTCATTTTTGAGAGAAGTGGTCTTCATGAAAGTTGTAGGCCTGAATATTTGCTTTAAAATGGCTTTAGTTTGAGTCCAAAATTATGCCTAGAACTCAAGATATGCTCCAATTACTGCAGAGTGTTTAGACACGATTTCAGCTCCTCTATTCTAACTTCAAAGCCCAATATCACCTATTAGACCTCAGAATTTGGAAAAGTGTTCAACATGAAAGTTGTAGAGAATTGTCTTAGATTTCCTACAGACTAAAATCATATCAATAAGATATTTACAACTCAAGTTATAGCTAGTTTACTAAACACTTCCAAAGAGATAATTAAGGCTAATTTATACAATAATTTATATAATTGTCCAATTCGGCTCAAAATCATAAAATGTGTCAAAACTAACTTAATTAAGCCTAATTAAACCTTAAGAAGTCTAGTGAGAGGATTACAAAATGTATAAAATACAGTGTTATCAAATTCTCCCACACTTAACTTTTGCACTCCTGGGCAAAACACAAAAGTCAAAAACCAAAGAATAAAGAAAAACAAACAAAAACTCAAAAACTAAAAACTCCAAAGAATTCAATGACTTAAGAAGAGCAACTAGACATTCAAGGATCAAAACATTCATGAGGTAATATGTCTTCACATCTCAAACCATCAAGCAAGGAAACTTCAATTGAAAAGAATGAATCAAGAATGATAGATTCTCACAGAATTCACTCTTAATCTCTCAATTGTTTAAAAAGATTAGTCTTTCACTCTATTCAACTCATGAATAATTGCACTACCATAAACTTACTTATCTTCTACTTCTCCACTACTCAAAACACATGCATACACAAATCAAGAGGACTTTATTCAAGGTTGTAATAGGGTCAAGGTAAAGGAGAAGGTAATATAGATATGACAAGTTAAATACCAAAGAGAATAAAAGAGCATGAAAGCTTAGTTCAATTAACAAGCGTGAAAGTTCATCCCAACTCCACTTAATACAAATTCTCTTTACATATTCTTTTCCTTTCCTTTATTGCTTTATTGACCTTTATTTACATATTTATTTACTTTTTATTTTTTTGATTTTTATTTTTTTTTCTTTTTTACAAAAAGATCATCATATATACATTTTTTTTAATCATTCTGCACTCACACCCCCATACTTGTTCAAGAACTCATCCAATGACAAAGTTAATGTTCTCTTATTTCCTAAGGTCAGGTAAGAACATGATTTTTCATTTAAGGCATATAATGAGTTCGAAACAAAGAATGGTCAAATATGCTCAAAGGGGTTACACAAAGGAAAATATGCAAGGTTTGCTATTTGGTCAAAGTAGCTATTTCAAAAAAAATGCCTCAATCATTTTTATGTATGCATGTGAAAATGTAGTCTAAAAAAGAATCAAAGCAAGTTCTAGAGTAACAATTTCATGAGTGAAATTCACACAAGAAAGAAGAGAATGATACAAATGTTCAATCCATTCATCAATAGGCTCAAAATCTCATAAGGCATAATTCTATCATTCTCAGTCCACCAATTCAACATCCATAACCAAGCATGTGACGTTTAAGAAAGAAGACAATTTACGTAATCATGTAAATTTTCCTGAATTTAAATTGCTACTTCCATACAACAAAGTTATCTATCCCAATCTAGATGCATCTCAAGAGTAAAATTACAATCATAGTAAAATTTACTCCTTACTTTGCCATCGCCATCCTTAACTGGTTTAGTAAGTTACTGACAAATATATAAACACACCAAACATAAACACACTTTCAAAATTTTTTTAAGCATATATATATAAATATATATATATATAAATATATATATATATATATATATAAATATATATATATATATATATATATTTACACAACTCTATATACGACAAACATAAACACACTCACTAATTTTTTTTAATACATTTTTTTACATAACTAGTCACACAACTATCCTTCCTCTCAACCAGATCACAACATTGTCCTCAATGTTAAAAAATAGAAAGGAAAAGGATAGAATATAGTACCTGTTGCCGTAATTACTGAAAAGAGAAATCTCACACAAATATAAACAAAAACAAAGTACGATGAACAAAACCAAAGCTTGTAATTATTTAAACAATTAGAGTGTCTAAACTGGCTTACTTTTCTTGCTGCTTCTCGCAACATTTCTTTCTGACCAATCTATCTAAGCTGCTACTGGATCAAAGCTGTCATAAGAAGAAGATATACAAGAAAATATATACATGTAGTTGTGATTGTGGCTCACATCTTCCTCTGGTTTTACGTCTAGTAACGACTTAAACGCCTTCTATGAGTCGAGGATAAGCTTCCCATCCAATTTTCTTATAAATTAGCAAATAGGGTCTTTTTAAGTCAAATTCCCAAGATTGTAACGCGCTTACTTGCCTTTGAAGAGATTCCACAAATTAATAAATTCACACTGCACAAATTCACAAGAATGCGTCTCAATAGTCAAAAAGATTTCACCTAATGACTCCTTACTCAGGCCATTCTTTAAAGAAAAATATTTTATCTTTTTTTATTTGCGGAAACCATCCACAAAGAACACTTCACTTGTTACAAGAAAAAATTGACAATTTTGGCAAACCAAGACATGAAATTAAAAATTCATCGAAAAAAAAATCATTGATAGGTGTAATTTAAAAAAAAAGTGAGCCTATTGTAAGTATGGACAAAACATTTTTGGCTCATTTTGAATTCTTGAAACAACAAAATCCACCGTATCAACTTAGGTTTACAAAAACTTGTTGAGAAAATCGACGAGTGACCAAAAGGTCAAAATTAAGTTGACACTTAAAAGGAAAAGGAAAAATAAACACTAAGATACACAATTAAAAGAGAAAACAAAGATTTTTTTTTTTGAAATGAAAGCACATGAAATTAGAATACTAGGGATCAGACTTCACTTGATTCAATAATCTATCATAGACAATAGAGTAGTTTTAGGACCTTCCTTCTAATCAATTTCTAATCATTCAATTGATGGGGAGAATCAGTAATTTAAAAACATTTAAAGGCATGACTTTTACTCTATGGATTCTCATGGAAAAATACCACAGTTCTCCGACACAACCTATAACCTCCATTCCTAGATGATTATAAATCATGGCACTTTATTATTTATGGTCTAGGTCATATGCAAACCTTTTAGGTTCTACGTATACCCACTAGATCAATTTATGAGTGGCCAATTCATAAAAGCATTATGAACCATAATAGGCACTCAAATTGAGTAAAAAAAAATTGATTAAAATTCTAATATTAATACATGTCGATTGAATCAAGTTACGTTTTCACCCGAAAAACACACAAAACAAAAGAGAGAGAAAAATAAGAAAACTAATAATATATACAAATATATGGTATAAACCAATTACCAAATAAATATTTACAAAGGTGTAGAATAAATCAAGTACCAAATAAAAATTAAAAATGGTGTGGTAGAAACCAACCACCAAAAATAAAAATAAAAATAAAATAAAAGTGTGGTATTAAACTAACCACCAAATAAAGAAAAAATATAAACAAAGGTGTGATATGAACTAACCACCAAATAAAAATAAAAAAATAGAAAATAAAATGTGAAAAATAAATTACAGAAAGTAAAAGGGAGAATTTCCTCCACTGTTAGTATGTACAAAAAAGTAAAAGGGAGAGTTACTCCCACTATGCAGAAATAAAAAAAAAATTATCTCCACTGTTAATATGTACAAAAAAATAAAAGGGAGAAGTTCTCCTACAAAGTTAGTACGTACAGAAAAGTAAAAAGGAGAGGTTCTCCCACTGTTAATATGTACAATAAAGTAAAAAGGAGAATTAATCCCACTGTACAAGAAAATAAAAGAGAGAATTATCCCTACTGTTAATATGTATAAAAAATAAAAGGGAGAGTTTCTCCCACTGAGTTAGTATATATATAAAAATAAAAGGCTTAACTTTTTTTTTTTGGTTTTTTTTTATTATTTTTGGTTTTTTTTTGGGTGGTCACACCTGTGACCACCTTTTCTTTTTCTTATTCTTTTCTTTCATGGGGACAAACCTTGTCCCTAAATTAATTTTTTTTTTTGTGGTCACGGGTGTGACCACCTTTTTCATTATTTTTCAAGGGAGGACAGCCTTGTCCCCCATTATTAATTTTTTCTTTTTTTACGTGGGTCCTTTATTTTTTTTTTAATATATAATTTTTTTTACTTTTAATACTATTCACACACTTTTTTATTATTTTTTTCTATATATTATTATTATTATTATTTTACTTTTTTACTATTTATACTATTCACACACTATTCATACTATTCATACTATTCACACAAATTTTTATTTTATTATTATTTTTTTATTATTTCTTTTTTATTTTACTATTCATACTATTTACATTACTATTCACACACTATTCATGCACTATTTACATACTATTCACTTTTTACTATGTATAAAATATTTACACCAGAAATTTATTCTTCAAATCAAATCCCTGGTAACGGCGCCAAAAACTTGATGCACACTTTTTAATTGTCGCATTTGCAAATCCAAGTGCAGGTTGTCTCAAGTAATAAATTTCTCGGGAATCCGAGGTCGATCCACAGAAAATTGATGAAGATTAATTATTGTAAAGTAAATATTTTGTTACTATGGTAAAAAATTATTTACTTGGGTAAAAAGATCCACTCTTGATAAATAAAGGAAAGGTAAGATTAATTCATTTTATAACTCAATTAGAATCCTCGTAACATGGAGGTTCCAATCGAAAAATATAACGTTAAAAGTTTGTTAAAATAATATACATTATTATATTATGTTTCCTTTAATCATCTATTTATATCATCACTCATAAATGAGATTAAGCATTCACTGTGCCAAAATATTGTCTACAACAAATCAAGATCTCCACTTTACAAGGAGAGTTTCTAACACCAACACTTGTAAATAGGTTAAAGCATTCATTGTGTCAATCTCTTGTCTACAATAAATCAAGAACTCCACTTTACAAGGATGGTTTCTAAATTGATTGGAAACAAAATACAATATAAAATAAAATAATATACGTAATTATATTATGTTTCTTTTAATTATTACCACCACTTGTAAATGGGTTAAAGCATTCACTGTGCCAATATTTTGTCTACAATAAATCAAGAACTCCTCTTTACAAGCGTAGTTTCTAAGTTATTAGAAACAAAATATAACACGCATAATAACTACTTAAAAATATAAATCATTAAAGCATAAGAGAGGAATAAATCTAACCTTATTTTATTACCAAGAGCTTCACACTTTAACCCAAGTAGACAGAAACTTATTTGCACATAGACTAAAAGAGAGAAAAAAAGAAAAAGAAAGAGAAAAGAAATTGGAGGGAGACTGAGGAGAGAGGCTGGGCACTGCCCAAAAGCCTCTCCCCAGCGTCTTCCCCCCAATGAATTGTGTCCTTCCATTTGAAATGCAAATGCCTATTTATAAGCAAATTGCACAGTAACCAAACTTAGTAATTAAGTCTGTTACGTAATCAATGACATATTTTATTATATTTTTTCTTTTTTTTTTAAATGATAATAGAGCAAATGCATAGCCGTGCGTCCAATCATTTTTTCATTTTTGAGAGAAGTGGTCTTCATGAAAGTTGTAGACCTGAATATTTGCTTTAAAATGGCTTTAGTTTGAGTCCAAAATCATGCTTAGAACTCAAGATATGGTCCAATTTACTGTAGAGTGTTTAGACCCGATTTCAGCTCCTCTGTTCTGACTTCAAAGCCCAATATCACCTATTAGACCTCAGAATTTGGAAAAGTGTTCAACATGAAAGTTGTAGATAATTGTCTTAGCTTTCCTATAAGACCAAAATCACATCAATCAGATATTTACAACTCAAGTTATAGCCAGTTTACTAAACACTTCCAAAGAGATAATTAAGGCTAATTTGTACAATAATTTATTCAATTGTCCAATTCGACTCAAAATCATAAAATGTGTCAAAACTAGCTTAATTAAGCCTAATTGAATCTTAAGAAGTCTAGTGAGAGGATTACAAAATGTATAAAATATAGTGTTATCACAACCCTTAAACACTTGGTTGAGCCTTATATCTTTCATTTCATAACCCCTAGCCTTGGCCACGTTACAAGCTTCAAAATGTCCATTCTAATCAATGAAGGGTTATTGTCATTTTCATTAACTTTAATTTTGAGACAAATGTTACACTCATCCAAGTATCTAATTCATTGCTCCTTAAAAAAAAAGGAAAGGTGAAAAAATAGACTTGGGCAAGTTTCTACCCTGTTCGAGTTGGCCCTACACTGGGCCATTCTTTTCCCTGGTTCAATTTAACCTATATTGGGGCAAATCTTTTGGTCACTAGGGCAAGTTCCTGCCCTATTCAATTCAGTCCTAGACTGGGGCAAATTTCTCTTTAGTTCAATTTTTTGCCTTACACTAGGATAAGTTTCTATCCTACTCGATTTGACTCTAAGCAGGGGCAATTTTTCTTTTCTTGGTTCAATTTAGCCTATACTAGGGCAAATCTTTTAATTCAATCTGACTCTACATTAGGGCAAGTCTCTATCCTATTCAATTTGACTCTAGACCGAGGCAATTTTTTAGATTTGGACCTACACTAGGGCAGCTTCATGGCATACATTGGGCAAAATTTTTGTTGTCAAATAGCCTTACACTAGGGCAACTTCGTAACTTACACTGGGGTAACTTTGTTCACAAATGATATACCCTGAGTCAAATTCATTTTTTTTATTCCCTAAACGAGGGTAGATGTTTGTAGATACCTGATAAAACAATAGTCATGATGTCCAGTTATTGAGTAGGGATCAATCACATCCATACAAGAGCAAAAACACTCTGGCTTTCTTGCTATTCTACTTTTTGTGTCTTTATCCTTCATAAATGCCCTTGGTGTAGTCATACTCTCCAAATCAGTCGAAAGGTTATTCAGTTAGTAAATCTCTTTCCTATTGTACTTTTGAATCCATGTATATCTGGTACATGATGCTTTAGGTTAGGTGAATATGAGTACAATAGTACAATTTGACTATCTAATGGCAATCCCCTGATGAATAGTTCGGATTGAAAAGAACTTAGAAGTTCCAATCCAAAAACAAGGGGTACTCGAGCAAAAAAAAAAATAAGAAGAATGCCCAAAAGGGCGGCCTAAGCAAAAGTTAGGGGAAATAAATAGGTAAAATCTTAAAGAAAGTTGGCTTGAAACTCCTTGAAAGGTCCACCAAAATAGATCAATTTTTGTTGCATTCAATTGGCCACACTAGGGCAAAAAAAAAAAAAAATAAAAAATAAAAAATAAAAATAAAAATGCAACATTTGTTGGAAATTATTCATTACCAAGGAGAAAATGAGGGTCAAAGTAAAAAGAGAGAGAGAGATAGAGAGAGAGAAAAAAAAATGAAAAGTGAAGAAAGGAAAAGAGAAAGTCAATAGGGTTCCAAGCCGACTGAAGGGTCTAACGAAGAAAAGCATGTGAACAAGGGTTTGATTGGTCAAAGTTTTCCAGAATTGTCGTCTGTTCAAATGTTTTTAAGTCCATGTCTTACTGGTACAAATGTTTTCATCTCATTCATTTTGAACGCATCAACTCCTTGCATTTCATATTCATGTCATTACTTTTGAGCGCATTTGCTCCTTGTATTTTAATTTCTTTTGAACGCATCGACTCCATGCATTTTAATTTCTATTGAGCACATCGGCTCCATGCATTTTAATTTTTGTTGAGTGCATCGGCTCTATACATTTTAATTTCTATTGAGCACATTGGCTCCATCCATTTTAATTTTTATTGAGCGCATCGACTCTAAGTATTTTAATTTCTGTTGAGCGCATTAGCTCCATGCATTTTTAAATTATTGTCTTTTAGTTTTAAGCGCATCGGCTCTTGTCATTTACTTTTGAGCGAATCGCTCTTCGCAGTCTTGTTCTCTCATTGTTTTGTTTTTTTTATGCTCTCGAACAAAATTCGAGTTCATGTCTTTACTTGTTCCTTACAATGATAAAATCAAAAACTATGGTTATTCTTTTAATCTAGTAAGAAATAAGCAAAGAGGACAACTGTGAACACCCAATTTTATCCAGGGCATTTTTTTTAAAAAAAAAAGAGAAAAAAAGAAAGAAAGAAAAAAAAGAGAAAAAGGAAAATAAGGAAAAAAGACCAAACTTTTACCTATTGGCCCATTATCTAACTCATGACTCATTATCCAACCCATGACCCATTTAACCACTCATGACCCATTAACCCATAACCTGACCCTTTGGCCCATTATCCATCTGATAACCCATATGCCATTAAACTTATCCTAAAATAAACTCATCCTAAACCGACTCATCCTAAACAAACTCATCATAAATAAACTAATCCTAAACAAACCTTAGCCATCATTAAACTCCTCCTACACAAACTTATCACCATCACTCCCCAAACCCTATAAATACCCATCACCTATAGACTTCTACATGATAGCAAAAAAAAGCTAGCAGTCTAATCCCCCAAGAGATTTCTGTCCACAGCAAACTCACCTTTTTTTTTTTTTTTACTTACGTAACCTTTATCTTTAGCCTCCCTTTACCACCATCCTTCATCAACCCTCACCACCTTCATCATCTTCAACCTTCAACCACACCTCACTATAACAGTCCCCAATCTCTTCCATAGCCACCATCACATAATCTTCAACACCTACTTTCATCATCATCATCATCAATGCCACGTCCCAAGCTTCCATAACTGTGGCCTCTCACCACTTAGACACCGTCCCTTTGCAACCACTTCATATTCATCATCCTTTTCACCATAACCACAGCCACCATCTCCAACTTTCACCCATTCAATCTAACCGAGAAACACCTCTTCGTCCTCACCATCCTCCATAACCAAACTCCATTCAAAACCAAGACTAAAAACCACCAACGTATAGCCCCCATCTTCACTTTGAACTCATCCTCTGCCATAGCCATCCTCATCACCTTCCCCTGCCAATCTTCAATGCCATAATCACCCATACTAGAACAACACCCATCCACTCGTACCAAAGCCTTCCATCATTCCTAAACTATGAACCAAGGCCTGACCACTACGTTTTCATCCTCACCAGAATTAGATCTTGCTAGCCGTACCCATTATCGCCATACGTGTAGACTTCAGAACCACCGTAGCACCCAGCCTGAGACTGGTGCCCCACCATGCGTCGAACCAGAGCCCAGAGACCGCCAGCCGCTGAACCAGACCCGTAGCCACTCAAACCGGAGCTGTCGCATCCTCTCTCCTCCACTTCGTACCAACGCAAAACCACCATGAACAGAGATCCCAATAGCCGTATTGCTTCTTTTTGGTCACCCACGTGTCGCCTCCCCATTACAGCTCAACGTCCATTGAACCAGAACCCAAAAATTGCCAGCACCGTCATCCACCTCTGCTAGCGTTGTAAACTAGTAAACCGAGTTCAAATGTGACCCTTCACGTACTAGATCTGCAACTCAGTGCCACCTAGCCTCACACCACCAGTCAGCCACCACGACTCAGCACCAGATCTATAACTCAACCACCGTCCGTGTTACCCAACACTGCTATTCCAAGAGCCAGCCACCACACAGCCCAGGTCCCGTGTTTTCTGTTTCTTCATACTTATTTGTTCCTCTGTTACTGCGTTCTTTGTTTTAACCTTTTTTTTTTCTTTTCCTTGAAATTTTTTTTAAAAAGATATTTCTTTTTTTAAATAAAAAAATCATGAAAAATGAAATGAGATGTTTTTTTTATTATTTGTTTTATGCCATTTATGATCAAATAATTTTTTCTAAAAAATAAAAATCAATGCAGTGGCTAATGATAATAATTGAATAGCGGATGTTATCTTCAATGTCATTCAGATAATAAGGGTTTATTGACTAGCCTAGTGCTAACTTGAATCCTGGGCAAAAAGTGAATCTTTTTTAAACAAAGTCTCTTTTCAAAAATCATTTTTTAATTAAAATTAACCAACCCACAATTTTTTTAAAAGAACTACGTGACTTTGAGTTCCTCATTGCACCCGAAGATACGTAGGAGTGGAACTCATCATGCCAAAAGTTCAGTTTTCATAATTTATTTGTCTATTTTTTTATTCTTTTTAAAAGAAAATGGTAAAATAAATATTTTTAAGAGTTATTAAAAATTTGCAAAATTGACTGAAGTACCATCTCAGGACAGATGTGTTAGGTGTGTTGTGGGATTAAGTTTCCGCCCTTCTCTATGCATAACTAACTTTTGAATCCAATATGGTTTCAAAGACTATTTTTCTTAAGTTTTCCAATCTTTTCGAATAAAAAAATAAAATTGGTGGCGACTCCTAATTTCTTTTAATTTAAATTACTATCCCACCGCGATCTCGGTCATAATAATCTAGAACCTCACATTATCTCTTCATAAGTGATTCCACAATTAATCTCATGTTGAACAAGGTCCTAGGTACTCATCTTTGGCAATCCATGCCCAATGGATTCACAAAGGCTCCTACTTTCCCATATATGCAAGGTAGTAATTCCCTCCATAAAATACCCCTACTAGTGTCTTAACATAATGTACAAAGTATATATAAGGGATCCTAACAAGTAGGAAAGTCTATTTTGTCAAAATAAGAATCATGAGAAAATCAGAACTTGGCACCTAGAAAGGATGATTTTCATGAATGCACCAAATGCACATCCTAAGTTCAACAATTCTGAAATTTTTACCACATGAAGCCTTATGTATTAGCTTTCAAATGCAAAAGAATCAGGTCAATCTGATAACTACAACTCAATTTATGCTACAAATAACACTGGTTGTTCAGATGCTGCCTGTTTCTGCAGAATCTGCCACTGTAATCGATTACAATGGTGTTGTAATCAATTACATCATGTAGAAAACCAATTTTCTCATGCAGCCAACCTGTTTCTAACACTTCTAAAACATTTCTCAAATGATTTCTAATATCATTCAAGGTCTCTAATTCCATATTCGAAAGAGTTCAACCAATTCAAACCCTCAAGGAACCCAAAATCCCCATTTTCACCTAGTTCAAACATACCCCAAGCATGACAACATAAAAGCAAAGATGGAAGTTGGGAGATGAGAGCAAGAACCCCTACCTCTTATAGCTGAGATGAAGATATTGAAGATGGAGCCAAGCCTCCACTTGAATCCTCTTTCTTCCTTCTCTTTCCTTGGTTCCCTTTTCTCCCTTTTCTCTTCTTTTTTTTGTTTTCCTTTTTGTTCTGCCATGAACAACAACAATAGCAAAGTTATACCTTTAAGATAACCACAAAGTGATGCCAAAATTCCCGATCTACTAGGAACACTTAGATTCCACCAAATCCAAGTTCATAACTTCCAACATATTCAAAATAAATCGTGAGATTCATTAAAAATCCTATTTCACCATTATCACATTTTTCATATTTGTAACTAGTCAATCTAACATTAAAACACACACTCAGTATCCTTAAAAATACCAAACTAACTTTGATTATTCTCAGATTTTAACTGTAGCATAGTTCACATATTTGTGACCTAGAAATAAAGTCTCCACATTTATTTCCATTAACTGAACAGTTTAAGCCATATGTGGGGCTAATAACAACTATTTCTCACAAATAATGTTACAACAAAGTGACTAAACATGCTCAGAAAGTCACAAAATTAAACAGACATGTTAAGCAGGTATTAGGCTACCTCTGTATCCATATACAAGCCTAATATGTTTTTCAAGGTGTTATATTTCTCCCCTCAATTTTAAGAATTTTGTCCCCAAAATTCAAATTACCACATATCATAAATGATATCACACTCAAAAGGATCACACATTTCCATAGTGATACCTCATTGATTTTAAACACAAGCTAACAACTCAGCTAGCCTAAAACCTACAAAAATATCCTGATGAGTTTCCAACACATGGTACACACAAAAGGATACCTTGCATAGGGTCGGAAGATAAAGCCTCCACTATTCTGACTAGAGTATACACCCTTCCTGGAGCTCGCAGCCTTGGGTCGGGCATAACTCCTTGCCTCTATGGACACCCCCTAGCACAATGCCCCATTTGGCCACACACAAAATTAACCACACAAGTTCTATCGCCATGTGGCCTCCCACACACAGGGCATTCAAGCTCTAAGGTTTCCACCTAAACTTGCTCATCTTCATCACCTTCTGAAGAACTGGATGTAGAAACATTTTCCTCATCTTCGTCTTCATCTGTCCATATCAAACTCTTTAGGATCCCCTTAAAGATTCGATCACTTATAACCCTATGAGTCTCATCTTCCTTTCAAGCTTCTAGGATTTGAGTCCTCAAGTCACTCACCATGTCCACTTGACTCACACTGAGACTATGTGACAACATAATTAATGAAAGACTCATGTCCCTAAAACTCTCAAGAAGTTCACTCTCCTGGATCATCATTATCTGGGACATATGTAAGAATTTCCTACTTAGTGCATCAGCCACCACATTGGCCTTACCCAGATGATACTTTAACTCCACATAAGAAATGTCTCCAAACTTTTAGGGCAAATACTATTGTCGCTAACTCCAGATCATGAGTAGGATTGTTCTCCTCAAAAAACCTCAACTGCCTTGATGCATAAGCAACAACTCTCCTATATTGCATCAGACACCCCCTAGACTCATCCTTGAAATATCACAACATACCTCAAAGTTCTCCAAAAGATCTGGAATTACCAACACCAGCATAGTAGTTAACCTCAATTCAGCACTTGGAAACTATACTTATAAATCGGAGTCCACTCAAAAGTACTACCTTTCCTAGTCTACCTAGGCAAGGGTAGCGCTAATTGAGAAAAACTTTTTTTAAAACCTTCTATAGTACCCTGCTAGGCCTATGAAGCTTCTGATATCGGTCACAGTGGTGGGTTTCTCCTACTGCAACATTGCATCATAATTGTTTGGGTCCGTATATCACATGTCCCAAACACCGCACTTGTTAAACCCAAAACTCACAATTAAATAGCTTGGCAAATAACCTATTCTCCTTAAGGGTTTTCAACACCATCCTCAGATGTGGTCCACACTCCTTCATTAACTACGAATAGATTTAAAATATCATCGATAAGCACCACAACAAACTGATCCAGGTAGGGTCTAAAGATCCTATTCACGTATCATATGAACACTGCCAGTGAATTCGTCAACCCAAAGAACATCACACGAGATACTCATAATGTCCATACCTAGTCCTAAAAGCAGTCTTAGGGATATCCTCTTCCCTAACCCTTATCTAATGATATCCAGACCTAAGATCAATCTTTAAGAAAACCTCGGCTTCTTTCAATTGATCCATTAGATCATCTATCCTAGGTAACAAATACTTGTTTCTGATAGTCACCATAATAAACTATCTGTAGTCCACACAGAGCCTCATGGTTAAATCCTTTTCTTCACTAGAACACAAGTGCTCCTCATGGAGAAACACTCAGCCTAATAAATCATTTATCTAACAAATCCTCGATTTGCTTTTTGAGTTACGCTAACTCTAGTGGTGTCATCCTATAGGGTGGTATAGAGATAGGTCTCATTCAAGGCATTAAGTCTATAGAGAACTTTATTTGTCGCTCGGGTGGCAATTCCACTTCTTCTTTGAAGGTTCTGTGATCTTCGCTCCTCTTGAGACTTACCATCACGGCCCTCAGTAATTCTGTATTTGTTCACCAAGGCTGCAAAATCCCATATTTCAAAAAGCTGGATTACTCTCTGAATGTCTTCTCTCAATCCCTTCTCAAAATTAACATAATTTCGTTGTGCCACTCTAATACAAGGTGAGAAATTCGACAGTTCATTGAGCTTGGCCACAACTGACCAACAGATAACTCACCTTAGTCCAACCTCAGAAATTTCATTTCCTTGAATTCCACAAATTTTGTGGAAAACACTTCTCAGAAATGTATTCTTGAAGATACCCCCCACGTAACAAGAGTCCTTGACACCTCGAAGGATCTCCTGATGTCCATCCACCAATCGTCTGCTTCTCCTTCCAACATGAAAGAAGCAAAGAGCACTCGTTGCCCATCCAAGCAAACCATAACAGTGAAGATCTCCTCCATCTCCTTTACCAACTCTCAACTTTCACAGGGTCATACTCCCCCTTGAAGGATGATAATTAATCTCCCTGAACTTTGAGAGGTCTTAGAAGTTCTGATTCTCCTCACTAGCACCTCTTGGTTTGGTTGCCCCGATTGATGTGGTGGTGGTGTAAGCTATTGATGTTAGGTAGCACCCATCATCTCAAATCTCCTTGTAGTCACAGTTGTTTACTCTCAGATAGCCTCAATAGTACGGTTATCTGCTCCTGCATCACATCAGTAGTAGTGGCTGTCAGCTCCCTTAAAGCATTCGTCATAGCCATAAAGGCTCCAACCAAGTCTGGGCCTTTATAGCTGAATTTTTATTTCCACGGGTTCACCTTGGAGACATCATAGTTTCCAATACACACAGAACAATATATATTGGGGTAGCTAATTCCAATATCATGTAACCGTGTAACAGTAGCTAAAACAGTCACACCAAAGGCAAGCCATATAGTTCTATCACACATTTCCCACAAGAGACTAAGAAATGCACAACAACCTATATAGGAAATCCTAAACAAGCCTCAGCATGATCAGTCTATACCCCGGCTCAACATGATGAACTGCTCTAATACCATAATGTAACATCCTAATACTACAGACCTAATATATCTCACATATACAAGGCATACAGTACCAGCTATGTCACTTCTAACCTAAATAACAAACGAAACCCATGTCATTCATTCACATAAATATATATGGAGAGCCTAAACAATAGAAAAGTTATATATATACATACATCATCAACCTCTCGAGGCAAACTGTAACACAAAACTTTTACAAACTCAAGGTAGCAGGAAATAAATATACAACATATTTATTGCAAGAAACAAAATAAGCTACACCAGTTCTTCTTCTCTTTCTGCTTCCCTCACCTGTACCTGGATTTACATGGAAACACAAATGGGGTGAGAAATCATAATTTCTCAGTATAAGCATTCCAATACTAGTGTTCATTCATTCACAATGAACAAACCACACTATGAACATAAGATTAAGCCTACAACAGATAAATAAGTCATTGCTCAATAATATCAGAACGTATACATATGCTATGTAACATTCACAAAGAAAGCTAAAATCCTATCTCACACTAATACCGAACAATCAATGATATCAAACAACCACTCATACAATTGTGAGATATCATCAAGCAATCAATCAACAAGCAAGGCAACCGCTTATACAGCCATCAACAAATGCAATGCCTTATGTTATGATGTATGGTTATGCTCACCCAAAGTCCTAATAATATGATGATGTAATGCAAATGCAGATTTTAGTTTTTTTAAAAACATATGCCACTTCCTTGTTCCCCAAGAACCGCGTTCCCTTGCATATATTGGGTAGGATAGGCTCCAAGCCCTAATACTACCTAGTGATGTGTGGACTCGTTCCCCTCAGAAAAGTAAAAGCACTACTACCAACCCCATACACCGATAACCCTAACCATAATAGCATTACCCGCTACGAGAACCTAGGTTCACACTTTATTCTCAGGTCATATGGTTGTGCACACCACATGAGGTTACAATACATAGGAAAATAAGACATAACAAGTTTGAAAAGAAGATAGGCAAGGTATTTCACAAATGCATAAAATCATCATTAGGTCCTTCCTAACCAAGTGACTAAGGAAAACTAGTAAACTTCCCAACCAAGCTCCCTTATCACATAAGGTGCAAGGTCGCGTTTCTAGTTCTTCCTACATCTCAAATCTTGTTTCACAAGGGAGTAAATGTCATCTATGTATCTCCAGTTCTACTTTCTTTGCAAGAAGCAACTCATACATAACAACAAATACTACTAGCCAAGCAACCTCAATATACAACACCAAATATCTCACTTCATCACTTCACAAGTGATTCACAAGGCAACCTCTTGTTGCTCAAGGTTCTAAGTATTGACCTATATCATTCTACTTCTTAAAAGATGCCTAGGGTTTCCCAAATCCTATCACAAGGTTCACCCTAACCAAGTGAAAGAACAAGAGGACATACATCAACTATGCATATTAAACTCAACTTTAACTCTAAAGGAGTTATCTATGCATAAATACAAGCATACTATACCAAATAAACCCAAATTAATTATTTCTAGTACACATTGTCTTAACTTCTCAAAGTCGTTCACATAAGGTAAGTGGTTATTCTTTTCAAGAACTACCACTAGTTGTATCTCAACACTAATGGTCTTGTATTTAGAACCTCACACTATATTTTCACAAGTGATTCCATAGTCAACCTTGTAACACCCCGAGAATTGTATATTTTATCATTTATCATTGTTTTATAATATTTATAAATTTTGGAAATTTTTGTAGATTTTTCTGGAAACGTCGAATATTTTAATATATTCTTCGTTTTATGTGAATATAATCCTCATTTTGCGTGCACACTGACCAGAGTTAGTGTAACACCCCGAAAATGATTCGTTTCATCATGAATAGTCATTTCCCAATATTCATGATTTATGGAGATTTTCTGGAATTTTCTAGAAATACTGAATATTTTAATATATTCCTCATTTTATGTGCACATTGAGCAGAGTCAGTCAAACGCTCCAGAAAATTGTTTGTTTTGTGATGAATAGTCATTTTCTATATTTGTGATTTTTAGGAATTTTTATGGATTTTTCTGAAAACGTCAAATATTTTAGTATATTTCTCGTTTTGTGTGCGTGCTGAGCGGAGCCGCGATAACAAAATATTTCTCCTGAGGCTGGTAAACCTTGAATTGTCAACATGTCGACAGGGGATCTTACTAAACCCGAGGCTGGGCACAGTTTACATGGTTTACGTTTTTCAAGGTTTTATCTGATAAATAAAATCACTATATCATAAAATTATCCGATAAACAATAAAATATTATTTTCATCAATTGTAATTTTTATTCACTGGAAAAATAATTCTAACAGTGTAATTAATCATCTGTCAGATGTATTTAATTAAGGAGACAACCTTACTATGCACTTTATTGATAATTGTGCAAAGCTTCTCAAGGAAGCTTCTTGGAAATTTCCTCCAAGCTTCCCATAGAAGCTAATCACTCCCTTTCTCCTCTCTCCTAGCTCACGGCTGCACACTTTTTGGGGGGAGAAATTTGTGCTTTAATTCATTTAATTAAAACTATACAAGCTTTCAAAATTCAAAAGCTATTACTTTAATTTTTCTATTCACTTTCTCGATCTACCTTCATCTTCTTCAAGCTTTTCTCCTCCTTCTCTCTACCAAGGCTCGCGGCCACCACTCCTTCCTCCCCTCATCCATCACAAAATTTTCATCCAATCCCATTTTCTTAATCCTCTCCATCTCCTAAACATTTTTCTAGTTGGTGGTTCTTTGAAAATCCATCATTTTCACCATTTTCTTCAAGCTTCAAGCTTCAAGCTTAGGATTCTTTGGGTAAGTTATTAATTCTTCACTTCCCTTTTCTTATTTTCATTTCTATGGTCTTCCTTGTGACCATCCATGCTTTATTTTTCAAGCATTGGTGCTATTCTAATGAGATTGAAATTTCTAGGGTTTGGTTGGGTGCAAATCTGAAATTGCAAGGAACTCTTGGAGGACTTCTCTTGTTTTCTCCACTTTGGTAAGAGGAAGACACTCCTCCTCAACCTCTTTTAGCACTTAGAAACCTTGTTTGTGGTTGATTGTGAGAAAATCCTAATGAGGGTTATTCTTTGTTTGCATGATTAGTATGTTTGCATGTTGTTTATAATGTGTTTATGCTATTAGATTGTTTGTTTGTGTATATTGATATATTGGATTGGATTAGAAGGCATGAACTGGAAGAAAATAATATTGGAATCTCCCATGGATGGCCACGGTTTTGAGGCCCAAAATGTGGGGTTCTTTGTGAGCAATTTTAACAAGTGGAAAACATAATTAATCTAGTATACACTATGTAATTAATGAAGAGAAAAATTTGGGAACTTAAATCACTAGAGAGGCCACGGCCTCTAAGGCTATTTAGGGCATGATTATGCAACTTTGGTAACCTTGGGACTTGATAATCTAGTGATTAATTTAATGGTAATAGGATGCAAGAATTAGAAAATTGGAAAATTAAATTATACTTTGAGATTGATAAATTTTAAAGAACCAAGAAAGGAATTTTTCATAAGACTTAGGGCAATTTAATTTGAGGAAGAACAAGAAAGTGTGAGACTTTGAGAATCTTAGAATGACTTTCGAAGTGTTTTAGAATAAATTACCTAAGAATTTAATTAATTAAGAGAATTCCTTTAGAGACAAACTTTGTAAGAAAAGCTAAACCTAAGCAAGAATTCATAATACACCTTTAAAATGTATTAATTTATTTAACAACAATATTATGTTATTGTGGGTCCATGTGAGTGACCAATGATTGTGTTGATTCTAACTTTGGCCAATTGTGGCATATTGTGGAATAGTATGTAATAATGATCATACATGATTATGTATAGAGTCTGTATGCATTGTGAATGTCCGTTGGACTGTTGTTAAGGCTGAGTTGCCTAGGAGTTGAACAAACCTTAGTGCGGGTGCGAGTAGACTAGTGTAGGTCATATTGTTGACTATGGGGGCATCCGGGTGCGGGTACCTCGCAATGGATAGTTGGTAGCTCTTCTGTCCGTGGGGCAGACCGATGCAAATGCACCGACGATCCTGACCGGGCACTGTCCTACGTCGTGATCTAGTGTAGACTGTCTGTACAATGCCATGATGTGCATGTGGATAAACTGATGAATTATAGCACTTTGGCCGGGGCAGCCAAGTTGCAGACATGCCTCCTGATCTTTCTTTTTGATCATTTGTGTCTAGCTACATGGAGTAGGATTTTGACTTTGTATGCATGTGCATAGTGGGTCCATATATTATCTAGCATCTATTTATTATTATTATAATTGAAACTGTTATGCTACTGTTATATACATAATTGCCTGTAACTGCTTATTTGTCTATTTCTGCTATTTAATGCTTATGATTATTATTCAATATGCTCTGTGGGCATTTTACGCCGCTTTATTTTTTGCTGCTATAACTGGTAATGATGGTAGGATATCTTACCTCTTTCCTGTATTTCTGTTATTTTCTATTTGTATATTATGTCCCATCGAAGATGATGGCAAGGAAGTTGGAGCTCCCGATTTCCCCGTCTTCTGGCCTGATTACGATTAGCATCTACTGTGGAGTTTGGAGGCACGCATACGTGGATTTCTGGGTGATGTGCATCTGACCTTCCTTGGAGGGCCAAAATACTAGCACATTAACCTGAATTCCAATCGCTGTGGTTACTTGGGAGACGTGTCGATCTCTTTGGCCTAGAGGCGTCATGAGCCGCTGATCTTTACCTGCTGCATCAGCCTGCATCTGGAGTTTTATCTGCCCATCTGGGAAATGTGGGGTAACCGCTTTTACACCCCGCTGGAGGACTCTTTTGATTCCACAGCTCGGGCTTCGGCCTGTAGCTCTGTGGCTCCTATGGTGGTTTCCTCAGATGAGGAAGACCCCGAGGAGGTTCTCGAGGATGATCTCGCGGAGGATCCTGAAGAGGATCTAGACACGATTCCTTCTCATCCGAGGGACTGATATCGCTGGTAGCTATAGATGGCTGCCAATGTTTTTATTTTGGGGGCCTGATGTCTTTTGTAGTGGGCTGTATATTTCTAATATCTTGGGGATGTATATGTATGATCCTTTGGGGCAGGTATAGTTTTGCTTTTTGATATACCATGCTTTGTAACCAAACCGTTTGATAAATATATATATATATATATATATGAATATGCAATGTTAATTCCAATGTATGCTTTACTTCTGTTTTACTCTCTATTTCCATTTCTGTTTCGTCACCGTGTTTATTAATTATTGTTATTATAACAAAAAAAATAGTCACTATTTTAATTTATATAGCTTTAACCTGATAAATTTAACCGTAATTAAAAAGGAACCGGGTCTTAACTTATATAATTTTATTTTCGCATTGTAATTGACCATGTGACGTTCCCTCCCAAAAAGGGGCGTTACATTAAGTTGGTATGAGAGCCCCGGTTTATGTTTCTTTGGGTCTTGTGATTGAGTCTGTTTTGTTTGTACTGTGTGTTCTCTGAAAATCAAACGCAGAGATGTATTGTTTGGTATTCCTAGTGGATGCAACCGACTTTTCTGTATTTTCAGTTAATCCGATCTAAAAAAGTAAGATGGCGCGAAGGGAAGATATGGCAGCAACCATAGCGGTGATGTAGAGGATGGCTGAGGCCGTCGCGCAACAAACTGAACAAGCTACTCAGCAACAGGAGAGAGTGGCTCAACAACAAGAATGAGCTGCTCAATAGCTCGAGGCTACTACAGATGCTCAGAACTTGGCAGAGTTTTGACGCCACAACCCTCCTCAATTCAAAGGAGAATTTGATCCGGACAAGGCTAGTCTGTTGATCAAGGAGTTAGAAAAAGTATTTCGAGGGATGAACTGCGCTGAGAATAAGAAGGTGACCTATGCAACCTTTATGCAGGTGGGCAATGCTGAAAACTAGTGGAATGGAGTGCAGAGAATGTTGGAAGCTGCATACCGCGAGATTACTTGAGACTTATTCAAGGAGAAATTCTTAGATAAGTATTTCCCTGCAAGCGCAAGACACGCGAAGGAGTCAAAATTTCTCAACTTACGACAAGGGAGTATGACCGTTACTAAATACGCAGCCAAATTCAAACACTTGTCCCAGTTTTTGACGTACTTTCAGCATCAACCAAATGAAGCCTGGAAGTGTCAGAGATTCATAGAATGACTGAGGTATAAGGTGAAGAAGGCTGTGATCACCTTGAAGATTAATGAATTCTCGAAACTACTAGACATATGCTGTGAAGTAGAGGCTCTGGAGCAATCTAGAGATACGAGAAAAAGAAACTTTGGGCCGACAAGGTTCCAAAGAGGCGGCGGTAACAGTTCTAACTGCTTCCAGAAGAAGCCTTATTCCCGACCAATGGGAAATCAACAACAAACCACGGGTGGAAGCTCTGGCGGAGGTTCTACTGGGAACCGAATTGGCTAGAACATGGCGTATCCTTCGAAATGTCTAAAGTGTGGGAAAGATCATCTCACAAGGGATTGCACCATAAAGGGAATCATCTGCTTCAGATGTGGCAAACACGTGGCATAAAGGGAATCATCTGCTTTAGATGTGGCAAACCTAGCCACGTGTCTCGAGATTGTAATCAGGCGAAGGCTGAACCTTCGATTAATGTTGTGAGAGCCAAGAAATCATAAGTTGGAGGGCGAGTTTACACCATCAGCGGAGCTGAAGCCTCTGAATTTGAAAATTTGATTCAAGGGGAAGGCACCATAGAAGGTAATCTTTTAATTGTACTGTATGACTCTGGGGCAACCCATTCTTTCACATCGTATGACTGTGTGCAAAGACTTGGTTTACCAGTGTCCACCTTACCTTTTGACTTAACTATTTCTACCCTTACTGATAAACTCGTGGTTACTATCAAAGTCTGTCTAAATTGTTCATTAATTGTTGAAGGTTGAACCTTTTCGGTCGATCTGATCTGTTTACCCTTTTCCCAACTAGATATAATCTTAGGGATGGACTGGTTGTCTTCCAACCATGTTCTATTAGACTGTTCCAGAAAAATCATAGTTTTTCCCATAGATGAGGATTCTAGATTTCTGACGGCCAACTGAGTTCAAGCTCTCTTGAAAGAAGGAGCTCACGGATACCTGCTACTGTCTTCTTTAAAAGTCGAGAGTGAGGTTGACGTGAACACAATTCCAGTGGTGAATGAGTTTCTTGAAGTCTTTCCTGAGGATGTACCTAGTTTACCACTGGAGCGAGAAATAGACTTTGCTATTGACCTAGCATCGGGAGTTGGTCTCGTGTCTATAGCACCTTACAAGATGGCACCGACAGAATTAGCTGAGCTCAAGAAACAACTGGAGGAGCTTTTGGAAAAGTAATTTGTTAGGCCGAATGTGTCACCATGCGGAGCACCAGTGCTGTTAGTTCGCAAGAAGGATGGTTCATCAAGATTATGTGTGGACTATCGGCAGCTGAACAAGGTGACGATCAAGAATAAATATCTATTCCCAAGGATTAACGACTTAATGGACCAACTGAAGGGAGCAGTGGTGTTTTAGAATATCGACTTGTGATCTGGGTCTCATCAGATATGAGTGAAAACTGAGCATATACCAAAGACTGCTTTTCGTACCCGTTACGGCCATTACGAATACCTCGTGATGCCGTTTGGTGTGACGAATGCACCAGCTATCTTTATGGACTACATGAACCGAATCTTTCATCCTTACTTAGACAGATTCATTGTGGTCTTCATTGATGACATTCTGGTATACTCTCAAAATCAGGAGGACCATGCTGAACACTTCAGTATAGTTCTTCAAATTCTGAAGGAGAAGGAACTGTATGCTAAACTGTCAAAGTGTGAATTTTGGCTAGAAGAGGTTAAGTTTCTGGGTCATGTAATCTCGAAGGATAGGATTGCGGTGGATCCATCAAAAGTGGGGGCAGTGCTACAATGGGAAAGGCCAAAGTCAGTGACGGAGATTCGTAGCTTCGTGGGATTAGCAGGATATTATAGGAGGTTCATTGAGGGATTCTCCAAGATTGCAGGACCTCTTACTCAACTCACGAGGAAGAACCAAGCTTTTGAATGGACCGACAGTTGTGAACAGAGTTTCCAAGAGCTGAAGAGTCGGTTGACTACCTCGCCAGTGTTAGTGCTACCTAATCCGAATGAACAATTTGAAGTGTATTGTGACGCTTCATACCAAGGACTAGGATCTGTACTTATGCAACATGGAAGAGTAGTGGCTTATGCTTCGCGGCAATTGTGAGTGCACGAGAAGAACTACCCAACGCATGACTTGGAGTTAGCGGCTGTAAATTTTGCTTGAAGATATGGAGGCATTTTCTCTACGGAGTGACATTTAACATCTTTAGTGATCACAAAAGTCTGAAGTATCTGTATGATCAAAAGGAGTTGAACATGAGGCAGCGAAGGTGGCTAGAGTTCTTGAAAGACTATGATTTTCAACTTCTGTATCACCATGGCAAGGCAAATGTTGTGGCAGACGCCCTAAGTAGGAAGATGATCAACATCTCAGCCCTGATGATTATGGAGAAAGACCTGATAGAGCAGTTCAGAGATGTATGGTCTTTTGTGGAGTTAGAACTAGGAAAGATCTGCATGAACATGATTACCATATCAAGCGAGCTGATGGATGACATACGGGAAAAGCAGAAGGTTGACAAGTTTTTACAAGAAGTAGGGGAGCAAATGAAGCATGACAACGAAACAACGTTTGCGAAAGGAACAGACGGAATTCTGAGATTTCGAGGTAGAGTCTGTATTCCCCGTGACCAAGAGCTTAGAGAATATATCATCAACCATGCTTACACAAGCCAGTTGAGTATGCATCCGGGCATAACAAAAATGTATCAAGACTTGAAGAAGTTGTTCTGGTGGCATGGATTGAAGAGTGACATCACTAGACGCATATCGACTTGTCTGGTTTGTCAAAAAGCTAAAGTGGAACATCAAAGACCAGCGAGATTGCTGCAACCGTTGTCTATTCCTGAATGGAAGTGGGACAGTATTGCGATGGATTTTGTAGTGAGTTTGCCAAGGACAAGAAAAGGTCATGACTCAATTTGGGTGATTGTGGACTGACTCATGAAATCAACACAATTTCTCCCGATTAACATAAAATACAAATTGGAGAGACTGACTCAGATTTATATTGGAGAGATTGTTAGACTACACGGTGTGCCTACAAGTATTATTTTGGATAGGGATCCGAGATTTACGTCAAATTTCTAGAAGAGTTTGCAAAAAGCATTAGGGACGAAGTTACGTCTAAGTTCTGCTTATCACCCACAGACCAATGGTCAATTAGAGAGGACAATCCAATCTTTGAAAGATTTGCTTAGAGCTTGTACCATAGAACAGACTGGAAGTTGGGATGACATTCTACTGTTGATAGAATTCACCTACAACAATATTTATCATTCGAGTATAGGGATGGCACCCTATGAGGCTCTGTATGGACGACGGTGTCGAATGCCTTTATGTTGGTACTAAGACGGCGAGCGCCTTACTATTAGACCAAATGTTATACAGCAGACAACTGAGAAGGTTAAGATGATTCAGGAGAAGATGAGGACGGCTCAGAGCCAACAAAAGAGTTATGTAGACCAAAGGAGAAAGCCTCTTGAATTTGAGGAAGGGGAGCATGTATTCTTGAAAGTCACACCTACGATTGGGGTAGGACAGGCCTTGAAATCTAGAAAAC
Source organism: Ormosia semicastrata (assembly GCA_029884595.1). NCBI lineage: Eukaryota > Viridiplantae > Streptophyta > Magnoliopsida > Fabales > Fabaceae > Ormosia > Ormosia semicastrata. Next base: position 40,991,904 of record JAQQTO010000061.1, read on the forward strand.
TCACTCCAAAATTTCTTGGACCATACCAAATTATTTGCCGAGTAGGTCCTGTAGCCTATCAAATAGCCTTACCCCCTTTCCTCTCAAACATTCATAATGTTTTCCATGTGTCACAACTTCGAAAATACCTATCAAATGTTGAATATTTTAATATATTCTTCATTTTACGTGCACATTGAGCAGAGTCGGTCAAATGCTCTAAAAAATTATTTTTTTTGTGATGAATAGTCATTTTTCAATATATGTGATTTTTAGGAATTTTTGGGAATTTTTCTGAAAATGTCGAATATTTTAGTATATTCTTCGTTTTGCATGCACGCTGAGCGGAGCCGGGATAACGAAATGTTTTCCCTGAGGCTGGTAAACCTTGAACTATCAACGTGTCGATGGGAGATCTTACTAAATCTGAGGTTGGGCACAGTTTACGAGATTTATATTTTCCAAGGTTTTATCTGATAAATAAAATCACTGTATTATAAAATTATCCGATGAACAATAAAATATTATTTTTATCAACTGTAATTTTTATTCACTGGGAAAAATAATTCTAATAGTGTAATTAATCATTTGTCAGATGTATTTAATTAAGGAGACAAGTTTACTATGTACTTTATTGAGAATTGTGCAAAGCTTCTTGGAAATTTCCTCCAAGCTTCCCATGGAAGCTAATCACTTCCTCTCTCCTCTCTCTTAGCTCACGGTTGCACACTTTTTGGGGGGAGAAATTTGTGCTTTAATTCATTTAATTAAAACTATATAAGCTTTCAAAATTCAAAAACTATTGTTTTAATTTTTCTATTCACTTTCTCTCTCTACCTTCATCTTCTTCAAGCTTTTCTCCTCCTTCTCTCTACCAAGGCTCATGGCCACCACTCCTTCCTCCCCTTATCCATCACAAAATTTTCATCCAACCCCATTTTCTTAATCCTCTCTATCTCCTAAACACTTTTCTAGTTTGTGGTTCTTTGAAAATCCATCATTTTCACCATTTTCTTCAAGCTTCAAGCTCAAGGTTCTTTAGGTAAGTTCTTGATTCTTCACTTCCCTTTTCTTATTTTCATTTCTATGGTCTTCCTTGTGACCATCCATGCTTTATTTTTCAAGCATTGGTGCTATTCTAATGAGATTGAAATTTCTAGGGTTTGGTTGGGTGTAAATCCGAAATTGTAAGGAACTCTTGGAGGACTTCTCTTGTTTTCTCCACTTTGGTAAGAGGAAGACACTCCTCCTCAACCTCTTTTAGCACTTAGAAACCTTGTTTGTGGTTGATTGTGAGAAAACCCTAATGACGGTTATTCTTTGTTTGCATGATTAGTATGTTTGCATGTTGTTTATAATGTGTTTATGCTATTAGATTATTTGTTTGTGTATATTGATATATTGGATTGGATTAGAAGGCATGAAATGGAAGAAAATAATGTTGGAATCTCCCATGGATGGCCACGGTTTTGAGGCCCAAAATGTGGGGTTCTTTGTGAACAATTTTAATAAGTGAAAAACATAATTAATCTAGTATACACTATGCAATTAATGAAGAGAAAAATTTGGGAACTTAAATCACTAGAGAGGCCATGGCCTCTAAGGCTATTTAGGGCATGATTATGCAACTTTGGTAACCTTGGGACTTGATAATCTAGTGATTAATTTAATGGTAATAGGATGCAAGAATTAGCAAATTGGAAAATTAAATTATACTTTGAGATTGATAAATTTTAAAGAACCAAGAATGGAATTTTTCATAAGACTTAGGGCAATTTAATTTGAGGAAGAACAAGAAAGTGTGAGACTTTGAGAATCTTAGAATGACTTTCTAAGTGTATGAGAATAAATTACTTAAGAGAATTTAATTAATTAAGAGAATTCCTTTAGAGACAAACTTTGTAAGAAAAGCTAAACCTAAGCAAGAATTCATAATACACCTTAAAAATGGATTAATTTATTTAATAACAATATTATGTTATTGTGGGTCCATGTGAGTGATCAATGATTGTGTTGATTCTTACTTTGGCCAATTGTGGCATATTGTGGAATAGTATGTAATAATGATCATACATGATTATGCATAGAGTCTGTATGCATTGTGAATGTCCGTTGGACTGTTGTTAAGGCCGAGTTGCCTAGGAGTTGAACACACCTTAGTGCGGGTGCGAGGAGACTAGTGTAGGTCATATTGTTGACCATGGGGGCGTCGGGGTGCAAGTACCTCGCAATGGACAGTTGGTAGTTATTTTGTCTGTGGGGCAGACCGATGCAAATGCACCGACGATCCTGACCGGGCACTGTCCTATACCGTGATCTAGTGTAGACTGTCTGTACAATGCCATGATGTGCACGTGGATAAACTGATGAATTATAGCACTTTGGCCGTGGCAGCCGAGTTGCAGACATGCCTCCTGATCTTTCTCTCCGACCGTTTGTGTCTAGCTCCATGGAGTAGGATTTTGACTTTGTATGCATGTACATAGTGAGTCCATATATTATTTGGCATCTGTTTATTATTATTATAATAATTAGAACTGTTATGCTACTGTTATATACATAATTGCCTGCAACTGCTTATTTGTCTATTTCTGCTATTTAATGCTTATGATTATTATTCGATATGCTCTGTGGGCATTTTTGCGCCGTTTTGTTTCTTATTGCTATAACTAGTAATGATGGTAAGATGTCTTACCTCTTTCCTGTATTTCTGTTATTTTCTATTTGTATATTGTGTCCCATCGAAGATGACGGCAAGGAAGTTGGAGCTCCCGATTTCCCTGGCTTCTGGCTTGATTACGATTAGCATCTATTATGCAGTATAGAGGCACACATGCATTGATTTCTGGGTGATGTGCGTCTGACCTTCCTTAGAGGGCCAGAATGTTGGCACATTAACCTGAATTCCGACAGCTGTGTCTACCTAGGAGACGTGTCGATCTCTTTGGCCTGGAGGTGTCATGAGTTACCGATCTTTACCTGCTGCATCAGCCTGCATCTGGAGTTTTATCTGCCCATCCGGGAAATGTGGGGTAACTGCTTATACACCCCCAGGAGGACTCTTTTGATTCCACAGCTCGGGCTGCAGCCCGTAGCTCTGTGGCTCCTATGGTGGTTTCCTCAGATGAGGAAGACCCCAAGGAGGTTCCCGAGGACGATCTCGCGGAGGATCCTGAAAAGGATCCTGACACGATTCCTCTTCATCTGAGGGACTGATATATCTAGTAGCTACTGATGGCTGCCAGTGTTTTTATTTTGGGGGCCTGATGTCTTTTGTAGTGGGTTGTATATTTCTGATATCTTGGGGATGTATATGTATGATCCTTTGGGGGCAGGTATAGTTTTACTTTTTGATATACCAGGCTTTGTAACCAAACAGTTTGATAAATATATATATGGATATGCAATGTTAATTCTAGTGTATGCTTTACTTCTGTTTTGCTCTCTATTTCCATTTATGTTTCGTCACCGTGTTTATTAATTATTGTTATTATAACAAAAAAATAGTCACTATTTTAATTTATACAGCTTTAACTTGATAAATTTAACCGTAATTAAAAAGGAACCGAGTCTTAACTTATATAATTTTATTTTCGCATTGTAATTGACAATGTGACATTCCCTCCTAAAAAGGGGCGTTACAAACCTCATGTTGAACAAGGTCTTAGGTACTTATCTTTGGCAATCCATGCTCAATGGATTCATAAAGTCTCCTATTTTTCCACATATACAAGGTAGTAATTCCCTCTATGAATACATGTACTAGTGTCTCAACACACTCTAAAAGTATATATAAGGGGTCCTAACAAGTAGGAAAGTCCATTTTCTCAAAATAAGAATCTTGAGAAAATCAGAACTTGGAACTTAGAAAGGATGATTTTCATGAATGCACCAAATGCACATCCTAAGTTCAATTATTTTGAAATTTTTACAACACGAAGCCTTATGTATTAGCTTTCAAATGTAAAAGAATCAGATCAATCTGATAACTACAACTCAATTTATGCTACAAACAACACAGGTTGTTCGGATGCTGCCCTATTTCTATAGAATCTGATGTTGTAATCGATTACAAGGGTGTTGTAATCGATTACAACTCATCCAGAGGCTTTGTAATCGATTGCAGAGGCTATGTCATCGATTACTAGCTACCTAAAAACACATTTTGCAGCTCCAAAAGCTTTGTAATTGATTACATGACCTATGTAATCAATTATATCCTGCAGAAAACTAGTTTTCTCATGTACCCAACCTGTTTCTAACACTTCTAAAACATTTCCCAAATGATTTCTAACATCATTCAAGGTCTCTAATTCCAGATTTGAAAAAGTTCAACTAACTCAAACCCTCAAGGAACCCAAAATCCCATTTTTCACCTATTTCAAACATACCCCAAGCATGACAAGATAAAAGCAAAGATGGAAGTTGGGAGATGAGAGCAAGAACCCCTACCTCTTGTAGCTGAGATGAAGATCTTGAAGATAGAGCCAAGTCTCCACTTGAATCCTCCTTCTTCCTTCTTTTCTTCCCTTCCTTGGTTCCCTTTTCCCCATTTTCTCTTCTATTTTCTGTTTTCCTTTCTGTTCTGCTGTGAACAATAACAATAGCAAAGTCTAACTTTGCTACCTTTAAGATAACCACAAAGTGGTACCAAAATTCCCTATTTGCTAAGAACACTTAGATTCCACTAAATCCAAGTTCTTAACTTCCAATAGATTCAAAATAAATCTTGAGATTCATTAAAAATCCTATTTCATCATTATCACATTTTCCCATATCTGTGACTAGTCAATCTGACATTAAAACATACATTAAGTATGCTTAAAAATATCAAACTAACTTTGATTATTTTTAGATTTTAACTCTATCATAGTTCACACATTTGTGAACTAGAAATAAAGTCTCCACATTTATTTCATTAACTAAGCAGTTTAAGTCATTTCCGGGGCTAATAATAGTTATTTCTCACAAATAGTGTTATAGCAAAGTGACTAAACATGCTTAGAAAGTCACAAAATTAAACAGACATGTTAAGTAGGTATTAGGCTACCTCTGTACCCATATACAAGCCTAACATATTTTCCAGATTATTACACTTCCTTTTCTTCCTTTCTTCTTCTACATCTCCTGAATATTTTTAGATATAAATGAAAGCTCATTTTCATCATCTTCACCATCTTCATTTTCCTTTTCAAATTCTGTTCTAGAATTGAGAGAGCTTTGAGAAGGTAGGTGAGAGAGTTACTTGACTGCCTTCTCGGTGGGCTTAAAAGCAATGCTCTTTCCATTTCTTTTTGCATCTTCCTCCATTTTAGGAAGATCTTGCTCATGCACTTTCAAGGAACCCAGCAACTCAACCAACCTCAAAACTAATAGTCTTTGGCTTCTTGTATAGTAGTCACCTTGGGCCTCCACACCTTAGGCAAGCTTTTCAACAGCTTTCTCACATGTTCTTGATTAGAATAGGTTTTTCCAAGTGACTTGAGATCATTCATAATTACTGTGAATCTTGGCAATCATCTCATCTATGCTCTCATGTTCCTTCATTTTGAACATTTCATATTGATGCACCAGCATACTTGTTTTTGCTTCCTTCACTTGGTTTGTTCCTTCATGAGCTATGACAAGAGTGTCCTATATCTCTTTAGTTGTAGCATAACCAGCAATCTTGTCATATTCTCCTTTACTCAATGCACATGTGAGGAATTATTTTGCCTTAGAGTTCAAAAGATATTTGTTCTTCTCAGCTTCTATCCACTCAGTTTTAGGCTTCTCAACTCAGATTCCACCTTCACCAGTTGACATAGGAATGTAAGGACCAATTTCTATAATATTTCAAAGATCAACATGCTAGGATTCAACGAAGAGTTTCGTCCTTTCCTTCCAATAGTGGTAGTCCCTTCCATCAAAAGTAGGTGGTCTGTTGGTAGAAGAACCCTCTAGCAAGTAAGTTCCACCTCCTTGTTACATTTTCATACTTCCTTCAGTGTCTTTTTTCCTCTCACACTGTTAGGTGTGCTCAACCAAAAGGCTAAGCTCTGATACCAACTGAAGTTAGCTGTAACACAAGAAGGGAGTTTGAATTGTGTTATTTTTTCTTGAAATTTTAAGCCTTCTCACAACTTTGTCAAGTTGATCAAACTTGGAGATGAGAAGGTTACTTTAAAACACAATAGTAATTTATATTTAAAACATATATATAATATGATATCCAAAAATTTATATTTAAAACATATATTTTTTCTTGAAATTTAAAACATATATATATATATATATAAACTATTTTTATATTTAAAAATAATATGATAATATTAATAAATAATATAATATCCAAAAATTTGTATTTATCTTAATATACTTAAATTTGTTTTTCTTTAAATACAATGTCAAAAATATCTTATCCTCTTTCCCACTTTTCTCATTTTCTCTCTTGTCTCTTTAGATCTCCCCTTTTCCCTTCCTTATCTTTGTCTTTCTCTCGTTCTTTCTCTCTCTCTCTCTCTCAGTTTTTCAAATTTCTCCATCCCTACCTTTTTCTTTGTATCATTTCTTTCTCTACTTAACTTAAAACACCAGAAGCTTCACACTCTACAAGTTTTTCTTTCTCTGTGTGATGGAGAATCGAGAAAGGCAAAGACTCTATAGCTGGAAAAAGAACTACATAGGGCTGGCAAGGGCAGACAAATGGCGAGGGGCGGTGAAAGGTTAGGGATTGGGCTGTCTTAGTAATTTTTATTTTATTTTGAATCATCGTTTTTCAACAGTTTACTGATCAGACCCAATTTTTGACCGGTCTAATATGGTTTAACTATTAAAATGGTTATATCTATGAACTAAAATTGGAAAAGACTACGTTTCCAAGTTTGGGCACTTGGACCAGTCGATCTAGTTCGGCCTAAGCAACATTGGTTTAATAGATCAGTCACTGCTAGTGAAAGAAAAAGGCAAGCATTATGGAAGTAAATATTGCAGCTGACTAGTTTAAGCACATTTACGTGATATGTTATATGTACTTATTTCTTTTATAAAAAATTAATAACAAAAAAGAGTATAGATACCTCTTAAACTTTGATCATTTTGTAAATCATCACCACAAACTTTAAAACATTCACAATTAGTCCCTAAATTTTAATTAATGTTCTAATAGATCCTTCTATTTAATTTGGATTTGTTAATTCACTGATGATAATATTGCATGGCTATGAAGCACAAACATGGACACGACATATATATATATATATATATATATATATATATATATATATATATATATATATATATATTAATGTCAAAGTAAATTAACGAACTTAGTTTATGTATATATATAATTGCAAAATTTAAGAAAAAAATTCATAATTCATTAATATCATTTCTATAAGCTTGAAGATTTATACTATCTTAATATATGTCATATGTGCCAATATTTGCTACCTAGTAAGTCTCTCTCAAAAAATATGGAGCATAATTTCTATTAACATTTTCTAAAAAATATCCTAAACTAACTTCTCCTAATACAACTAACCATGTACAAGTACATGTGTATCCAAAAAAATTAATTAAATGGAATAATGGTATGAGGCAAGCTTCGGTCACGATGAAGTGGACGGCTTGGTAGCAGCAGAGGTAGAAGGAGCAAATGAAAATAGTAGTGTATGTGAAAAGATAAAACTTAAAATACTAGTATGTAAAAAATAGTGGCTTGAGACGTCAGTCATGTGATTGGATTTGAGTAGGTTATGCGCTTACTAATTAGACATTAGTCATGAAAACTAATATTTTTTTAAAAATATTAATGGGTCGTATCCAACCAGTGTCCAAGCATGCCCAAGACGTGTCCAAGCCAAAAAAAAAATAATCATTTTAATCGAACACATTTAGATGCGCATGACACATATGTCGTATGCGCGTCTCCATATGTGTAACACCCCAAATTTTAGCAATGTTACAGTAATGATAGAATTTTATTGTTTTGTGTTTTCTGTGTGCTATAAAATTAATTTGACTATTCTAAGACTATTTTTTGATTGTTTTGTGTGATTTGCTCTAGGTTAGGAAAATAATAATTTTCAGGCCGGTAAAAATCTTATTTGATTTATTCGGAGACGGGGGATTTTACTAAACCCGAATATGAGAGACACAGAAAAGAATCTTTTAATTTTTAGAATTTATCTGTGAAATAAAAATATTTCACGAAAAATATATGCTATTTTATTTATAGTAGCTTCTACTATAATTTATTTGACCCGGTATAATTTATTTAACAGAAATGGATTTAGAATATTTTCTATAACCTAATTTAAAATAAACCAATAGGATTGGGTCAATAAAAGTGGTTAGACTTTCTCTAGACCAATAGAAAATGGTCAATAAAAGTGGTTGGACTAATTGTTAATTAACAAAGATAATTAACTAAGTTACTTTAAATAGTCTAAATTGTAACTAAGTAACCTAACCTAATTAACTTATCATCTAATTAGCAAGTAATTAAGCTTTAATTGAAGTCAAACCTAGTCACTAATTCCCCTAGAGATCCACGGCCAAGAGGGCCATTTCTATCATGTTCTATAATGTTCTAGGTTCATCTATATGACACTTTGGTGACCATGAGATGACGTAGGCCATGTGATGGTTAATGTGAACACAAATGTGATATTTTACTATCATAGTTATCCTTTAATTCCCTATACGCTCCCTCACACGGTTGCACACTATTCACTTTTCTCTCACCTAAAAGCTAAGCCTTCATTTTCTCTCAAAAATCCCAAGAACACAAGAACACTTTTCCTTTCTTTTTCTCTTGGAGGTTTTGGCCAGCCCCCTTAAACCCTAACTCCAATCTTCTATAATTTTACTTCTCTACATTTTCTAAACCTAAACCCTATTCTAAACACTTTTCATTTAGAAGGTTTTGTCAAAATCCTACTCCTAGTGCTTCAAAATCCAAGCTTTGGTTTACTTCGCTAAAGGTAAACTTTTGATTTTATGGATTTAAATTGAGTTTTTGATTTTCTATACCATGATTGTTCCATGGTTCTTTGTTATTAAGCCTTGAGTATGACTTTGTAAATTGTTTAAGAATTTTTAGGATTTTTGTTGGGTTCACACGAAATCAAGGAGAAGGAGGGAGTTTGAAGATCTTGTCTTCAAGAGGTAAGAGGGAGATTTAACCTCACCAACCAAGTGTTGGTGGTGAGGAGATGGTTGTGTATGGTGAAAAACCCATAAGGGTTTATTCACTTGTTGTTTAATGCTTCTTTGATTGTGATTGTATTGTTTATAAGTTGGTGTTTGTGATTGCATATGTGATAGCATGATTATAGCTTTGATAACATGCTTGTATGTATAATTTTGGAAGCATGTAAGTGTATGTGTAAATTAGGATGTGAATAACATGATGGAAAGATCACATGAGAGCTCCAAAGAGCTTAGAGGCACACGGCCTCACTAGTTCAAAGAGGACCAAGAGTCCTAAAATGGTGATTTTAAATTGAAGATCAAAGGTTCCATGACACTAAAATGAATTAAGGTATTTCACAAGGATTTAAAGTGTTAGAAAAATGAATTACAATGATTTTTGAAACGAGAATGAAAATTTGGCCAACATGCCATTTTTCATAATGTAGAACTTAAACTATTTTATTAAGTGTGGATTTAAAGGTTTAATTGAGAAGGAAAATATTTTGATAGAGTTTGGATTAGTAGCAAGTAAAATACTTTTTGGAAAACAAAATGATGTAATTAAATACTTAGGTTATGAAATAGATGTCAATACTTGAAGTTTTCTAACGTATAGCTCACCCTATGGGTTTGGAAGCGCATTAGGAAAATTTGAGTTGTAATATTTGAAGCAAAGTAAAGAATTACCATTTTTTGAGAAATAGTAGAAATACTGATTTTTAGAGGAGTTATATTACAATTATTATTTTTAGAGAGGTTATATTATAATTATTATTTTTAGAGGGGTTATATTACAAATATTTTATAAAAGAGGGACTATCTCGTAAATATTATTTTATGAGGGACTATTATGAAAATATTATTTAAGTGAGGACTATAACGTAAATATTATGTTATAGAGGGACTATTATGCAAATATCAAAAGTTAGGTCAATTTTTGGTATTAAATGAGAGAAATCGTATTTTTGATTCAAAACATGTTAGAAATATTTTATGCGATTGAGAAACGTTGAAAAATCAATATGCGATTTGAAAATGAGACAGAAGTGTTGCATGATTGAGAAAACGCAAAAATACGACTACGCAATGAAAATACAGTAATGATACTATTGAAGCAATGTATGAACCCTGAATATGAGATAATGAATTTGAACTGAGAATATGAGATGATAAATTGATAGCTGCATAGAATGCAGTTATTTGTGCCCTATCCTTGTGCTAGAATGAATGCTATGTCCTTGTTTAAATGCATATTTGGAGGGTTTTGTGCTTATATCTGATATATTCTGAATCTAAGCCTTTCTGATATGTTATTATGCAAAACTGCGTTTAATTGTTATGAATTGAGTAGATTTATATATGTTACTGATTTAGTGTATTCTCTATGTTAGGAGGGGCTCCAAACAAGGTTAAATATGGAGCGAATGAGCTTAAAGAGGAAGAGAAGCCAAATCTGCCATTTCAGTGGGCAACGTCACGGCGCAAGACAGAGCACGCCGCGACGTGAATATGATTTTCAGCCTGGTCATACTTGGACCCGGGGCAAGAGCGCCGCGGCGTGAGGAAGGCAACGTTGCGGCGGTACTTAACCGACCCATTGTGCGTCGCGGCGCGCATATGTGGCCGTCGTGGCGTGGAGGCGGCTGCTGAGCCTATAAGTAGTTTTTCACGCGTTTTTCTCTCACTTTTCATGTTTTCTCTCTGTTTTTCTGAGTTTTGGCCATTTGGCCATCTCTCTCTTTTTAGGTTTAGTTAGTTTTAGTTAGTTTAGGTTAGTTTTAGGTTAGTTAGCTTGGCTAGATCTTCATTGCTGGTGGATTGGAGGCCAGGATTAAAGGATTGAAGGAGGATTCAAGCTTCAGAGACAAATCTAATGAGCTTCTTTCTCTCTTTTCCCTTTCTCTCTTCTCTTCCTTATCTTTTGTATAGCTAAGCTATGTTTTAGGAGTATTTTGGATCCTTTGATATATATATTAATGATGTGTTTTTCTCTAAGTTTGTGTGGATGTTTGATTATGGTTCAATCATTATCTGTGCTTAATGCTTGTTCTTGGTTGGCCTCAATTGCATGATCATAATATTGGCAAATGAACTAGACATAGGGATTTGTTAATATGGATATGGTGTGGTTGATACATGTTCGGCGAGTTCAATTGGCTTGGATGAGCTGATTCGCTAACTGGATAGAAATATACCTTTTAGCCATGTATAGTGGGAGATTGAGAATAGATCGCTCATGAGTGGATGTTGTGTTAGCTCTCAAGGAAACTTAGTGAGTTGGGCAATTGAAACCAGGGTTGATTGACCTAGACATAGGCTTTTGACTAATGAAGATTCTCAAGCTAACCTAATCAATACATTTGTGTTTATGAGGGGAATTGCATGTTGTTGATAGATGTAGGGGGTGAAGGAGGATTTCCTGAAACCTAACCGCTTTTAGGTTTATAGCTTTTGTAGGTTAGTTTATTTTAGATTATTATTTTCCTATTTTCATGTCCTTGTCTAGAACTGATTAAGCTATTGGTTGGTATTTAGCTTTATAACAATATCCTCGTGGGAATGAACTTTTACTCCGTATCTATATTACTTGTGCGACCCGTGCACTTGCGGTTAGCAAAAAGGGCAACACGTTTGACCCTCAACAAGTTTTTGGCGCCGTTGCCGGGGATATCTCGTTATAAATGGTTAGCCTGATTAGATTCTAGTCCTGTCAATGCCTAACCAGTTTTTGGGTTGCCAGGGTTAGTTTTTATTATGCTAATGTCAACAATGAGTTTGATTAGTTCTAATTCAAGTTGTATATATGTTGTATATAATCTATGTTTTGTTTATGTTTTGTTTTAGTTTCAAATAAGAAGTCGGGTGATTTTATTCATACGAGGCCCTTGAAGGAAGTTGCAAATTCCTGGAGAGGATAACCCTTGGATCAAGTTCTTGAAGACTACTCATCCGCAGTACTTCAATTTTGGTGACAAAGTCCTGCTGGGACTATAACTCAGGCCCTTCGTGGGAGGTACCCCATGTTTATGTTTCATTCCTGTCTTTACTTTGTGCATAAATACATAGTATGTTAATATGCTTATTTGGTTAAATATGTTAGTATATTAGTATGGTGTGTTTTGTTAGTTTTGTTAATATGTTTTTGTTAGTATGTTAGTATTTATGTATGTTAATTAGGTTAGTCGAATGTTTTAGTTAGTTTTTAAGTTTTAAGTTTGTTTTAGGTTTGTATATAGGTTAGTAAGTTGTTTATATGTGTTACTAGGTGTGTGTTGTACATTTTTGTAATCTAGCTTTTTGAACAAGTTTTATTGCAGTTAGAGAACCATATGGACCAATCCAAGTAGCAAAACTGTGTTTACTGCTAAATTTAGCTTGACTTTAGTAGTCTTGGCTGCGGCAATAATGTAGTGCCATTTACGGCGCAAAGGGCATTTTCTGCAGAATTCTGCAGCTTTTTGGTAGCGCCGCGACCTAGTCATGGGTGCGCTACGGCTAGCCAGCCCCTCGTTTTTTTTTTTTTTTTTTTGTTTTTTGTTATTTTTCTCTGTTTTTGTTTTATTTTTATTATTTTCTTTGTTTTTAAATATATAGTAATGCTCAGTACTAGTCTCAGGTTCCCTATAGACCATGTTCTTTAAAGATACATTTCATTTTAGGTTTGGGGGAATATCTTTACATGTTTTGTTACTTTTGAGCTTAATGTTAACATGTATTGGTATTTTGAGTATGCAGTGGTGTTAGTCAATATATTTTCATGATTATATCCTATTTTGACTATCACTGATGTGCTGATGACTAATATTTTCAATTTTCACTTTATGCAAAAGATGTTATGTATGCTTGAACTTAGAAAAGTGAATCTATTTGAATGCATGACATTTGCAAGAATACTGGTGTTGTTTTGGTTGTTCATGATGTGAAAGGTTGCTATTTGCCCCCTTTTCAGTGAAATCTTATGTGATCTGATGCATATGAAATAATTTAGTTGCTTTTGATGCATGATTTACATCTCACTTAGATGTAAGTGTAACTTTGAAAATGATAGGAGTGCATGTTTTGAGAATGTTTATGGATGTACATGTAGAGTTTTGATTATCCTAGAAATTGTTTTTGAACTCTCTTGAGGCGAAATCCTAAGTTGTGCATGATTGAGGAAATGATTAGGGCATTGTTTGGACCGATTGAGCCTTAAAAAGCTTTCCTTGATATGATGATATCCTTAGGTCCCTTTTTGAAGCCTTAAACTGTTTGGCCTTATTTGTTTTTCATAACCATTGTGTTCGTTAACCTGTTAGCCATTCTAATGCATGTGAAAGCATGTCATTTTCTTCCTACCCTTATTGTTTGTTAAGTATATAATGTGTTATTTCTTGAAATGAGTCTGATGATTAGGGGTATGAATATTCAATTCAAAATGAGCCTGAAGGAACCAGATGCAAATCAAAGAAAAGAAAAAGCATTGCTTTGCAAAAATAGAAGAAAGAAAAGAAAGAGAAAATCAAAAGAAAAATGAAAATGAAAAGAAAAGCAAAAACTTAAGAAAAGTAAAGTTCAAAAAGCATCGAACATGGTTCTGGCAAGTTTTATGATCTCACTATTGAATACCCTGCTAGTGTCAGTTTGTGGCTCATTGAATGAAATAGTATGTTATGTGTCTCAATATTTGTATTGTATCTTTCCAGTTCATTTCTTTCGCCCATACCATTGGCCTAACAATATAAGCTGATAAAGTCCCTTTTGATCCTCAATCTTGTGTGATTTACATTAGTGGAGAGAGAGTTGACTTACAATCTTGTGGATTCTGTGAATCATATGCATGTATGCTTATAAACTTATCTGAATGCGTATGACTTCAAACGTGTTGCCCTTTTTGCTAACCGCAAGTGCACGGGTCGCACAAGTAATACAGATACGGAGTAAAAGTTCATTCCCACGAGGATATTGTTATAAAGCTAAATACCAACCAATAGCTTAATCAGTTCTAGACAAGGACATGAAAATAGGAAAATAATAATCTAAAATAAACTAACCTACAAAAGCTATAAACCTAAAAGCGGTTAGGTTTCAAGAAATCCTCCTTCACCCCCTACATCTATCAACAACATGCAATTCCCCTCATAAACACAAATGTATTGATTAGGTTAGCTTGAGAATCTTCATTAGTCAAAAGCCTATGTCTAGGTTAATCAACCCTAGTTTCAATTGCCCAACTCACTAAGTTTCCTTGAGAGCTAACACAACATCCACTCATGAACGATCTATTCTCAATCTCCCACTATACATGGCTAAAAGGTATATTTCTATCCAGTTAGCGAATCAGCTCATCCAAGCCAATTGAACTTGCCGAACATGTATCAACCACACCATATCCATATTAACAAATCCCTATGTCTAGTTCATTTGCCAATATTATGATCATGCAATTGAGGCCAACCAAGAACAAGCATTAAGCACAGATAGTGATTGAACCGTAATCAAACATCCACACAAACTTAGAGAAAAACACATCATTAATATATATATCAAAGGATCCAAAATACTCCTAAAACATAGCTTAGCTATACAAAAGATAAGGAAGAGAAGAGAGAAAGGGAAAAGAGAGAAAGAAGCTCATTAGATTTGTCTCTGAAGCTTGAATCCTCCTTCAATCCTTTAATCCTGGCCTCCAATCCACCAAAGAATGAAGATCTAGCTAAGCTAACTAACCTAAAACTAACCTAAACTAACTAAAACTAACTAAACCTAAAAAGAGAGAGATGGCCAAATGGCCAAAACTCAGAAAAACAGAGAAAAAACATGAAAAGTGAGAGAAAAACGCGTGAAAAACTACTTATAGGCTCAGCAGCCGCCTCTACGCCACGGTGGCCACATATGCGCGCCGCGGCGCACAATGGGTCGGTTAAGTACCGCCGCAATGTTGCCTTCCTCACGCCGCGGCGCTCTTGCCCCGGGTCCAAGTATGACCAGGCTAAAAATCATATTCACGCCGCGGCGTGCTCTGTCTTGTGCCGCGACGTTGCCCACTGAAATGGCAGATTTGGCTTCTCTTCCTCTTTAAGCTCATTCGCTCCATATTTAACCTTGTTTGGAGCCCCTCCTAACATAGAGAATACACCAAATCAGTAACATATATAAATCTACTCAATTCATAACAATTAAACGCAGTTTTGCATAATAACATATCAGAAAGGCTTAGATTCAGAATATATCAGATATAAGCACAAAACCCTCCAAATATGCATTTAAACAAGGACATAGCATTCATTCTAGCACAAGGATAGGGCACAAATAACTGCATTCTATGTAGCTATCACACCCCCAAACCTACATTTTGCTAGTCCTCGAGCAAAACAAAATAGAACTAAGTAAACCATTTAAACATTAAAATCAATTTTTCATTCAGCAAATATATTTCAATCTTCTTTTTCAATTAAAAACAAATACTAGTGTGTATTCATTGCATCAATCCTCAAAAAGTGCAAATGCCCCTTAAACAGATCCACACATACATAACCCTAAACATGCTAACAAGTCAGAAAACTCTCCATGCAATTCACATTTATCACAAACATGCAAGACAAACTTCATCTAATCATAAATCTGAATTGAGAATGGTGCATTGTACATGCATTGAAAAAGTCCGATGGGCTGAGTAAGGCTAAATTTCCTAGGAGAGAATACACCTCTTAAGTGGGTGCGATATGCGTAGTGTAAGTCACTTATTGACTTTGGGGGCATTGGGGTGCGGGTTGTCTACAATAGGCAGTTGGTAGCTCTTCTGTACCGTGGGTTTGACCGATGCAACACATCGATGATCCTAACCGAGACACTATTCTTAGTTAAGATCTGATAAAGACTGTCATGTATATGTTAGATGTGCAAATGATAGCACGTGGTCTGAGGCATGTTGGTACAGACAGATCTTTTCGATCACTCTCTCCGACCTGAGTTTTAGCTCCATAGAGTAAGAAGTTGAGTCTATGTGCATATGCATAATTATTGAGCATAGATATCGGTGTGATATTTGAACTGATGAATATTTGGAAAATACTGAGGGTATTATCGTAATTATTGATTATGATAATTGAATTGTTGAATGGTTGAATATAGTTGAGGGCATGATCATAATTATTATTTTATTACATATATGGTGATGATATTTAATGTAGATGGCATGATTGTAATTATGGTATGATGTATCTGTATGATTTATTATATGTGTTTATCTCCATTGCTACCATACTGGTATTAGCGTAGGTGATCTCACCTCTTTATATGCATATTTGTATTATATTTATAATTTTAAAGACGTTGAGCAAGGACTTGAGCAAGAAGGTGAGGAGGAGCAGATTCCTGTAGAGGAAGCTGAGTTCTGAGAAAATGGAGATGCCCAGTTTCTTAGGATATATGAGATTGACGTTTCGTGGAGGATCGAAGGCGTGGCATATTGATTTAGATCGAGCATGTATTTACTACATAGGAGACTTAAATATTGTTTTAAGTAGGCTTTATCATGGACATCCTTATTTTATTGTAAATATTAATGTGCACTTAGAGTTTCCATTATCCATTAGGCAGTACTGGGGAACTTACTACCGTACTCCTAGTGCGATTAGTATCGTGTCGTCTGCGCGGACACCTGTTCGTAGGACTTCGCATCAGTTCGAATTCTAGTCTGCTGAGGAATCTGAGGAGGACCCGACTAAGGGTTCTGCTATTTAGTAGTGCTTGGGCAGTATGTTACTTTCAATTAATGCTTAAATATTTTGAGAGTCTAGTTTGTAAATATTAAAATATGACAATATTAAGACTTGTGTATATATATGATGTAAATTATTTGTGATGATATTGTAACGTTTTTATTTTTCGCTAAGTTTATCTTATTGTTATTAAGAAATTTTACAACTCGTATTTACATTACAAAGCACGATTTAGACTTGAGGGGTAATTTGGTAAATAAATAATATAAATGTGGTACCCTATGGTGGGTGTTACCATATGTCTGACACAAACAAGTGTTCGACATGCAGATACACCTAAAAAACGGTGTGTCTGTGCTTTATAACTGCATGCTAACATTTTATTTATATTAACATTAATTCTGAACTGTTTAGTAATTTATTTATTAAAATTTAATTTTAAATATATTTTATTCCTCACAAATAAATAATAATATATTTATTTATAATCAAATTTTAATAAATAGATTAATAAATAGTCCAAAATTAATATTAATACAAATATGATATTGTTACGTAGTATTATTATTAGTGAATTAACAAATACAAATTAAACATAAGGGTCTATTAGGACATTAATTAAAGTTTAGAGACTAATTAATAAAATTTTAAAGTTCGTGGAGGTAATTTGCAAAAAAATCAAAGTTCAAGGGAGCTATATACTCTTTTCTCAAAATTAACTTTTTGATTTCAATGTATTCTATTGGAAAATTAATGTTGATGGACATACGTCATGTGATGATCAAGGTCCCAAAAAAGGTGCTCATTTTACGAATCCAGATGTACCTCTTTGTGTTGATCACAATCCCAATCATGGACAAGATTAAAAGCTTCATTTTCGTTGTTGTGGAGAGGCTACTAGAGGCCTCACCATACGTGTTCCAAGCCCTCAAAGCCTAATGATGGTAATTTAAGAGAGTTACCATAGAAAGAGAGTGTTTTTGAGATGGGAGAGAATGTACATATCTTCTTCTATTTACTCCTAAGAGTCCTACTACTTTTGTCGAGGGTTCCAAGAGATTTAGATATCAAGACTAACACATCCTATCAGGAACCAACCATATTATCTGATAAGATGATGAGATTTGGATAAAGCTGATCTAATTCAAAACTAATTAGTTAGTAAAACTACAAGAAATTCGGAGATTATCGTCGACCATATCCACCGGTAATCATTATATAAGTGATTTTGAGCAGTCTGAGATTTGGCTGCTTTACTCATCTTCTACCTTCCACTGATAGTGAGGATATTAACTCTAATAATAACATTTTTAGGTTGTTGATATGATCTAAAGTTTGCGTAGTGAAAATGGTTCCACCTTTTATAACGATGAGAAAAAGATTAGGTAATGAGATAGAAAGGAAGAAGAAAAGCATTGCAAATTATAATAATAAATTTACATTATTTTTTGAAATAATTTCTTTGGCGAATAGAAGCCCCCTGATGGAGAAGTCAGGGAATAAGAAAGAAACTAAAAGCAAATAATTTTTTTCATTAAGAATGATGACACTAATAAAAATGACACTATACCAAGGTATCATGGAGAGGAATATCCCGATAATAATGTATGCTCAACATTATTAGAACTAGGATAATTGAGATCGCAACCCCAAGACCATTATCATTCCAAGTGGCATAGGAACCATGTGTCTACTTGCAGTCGTATAAAGATTTTTAAAGAGTAGTAGAAAAAATTTAATCTCAAGCAAATTTGGACGAAAGTGAAATTAGAATTTTGAAAGTGATGATGATGATAAGTGAAAGCATATATATTTCTCTTATTACATGTAAAACAACATGAATAGAAGGAAAGACTATCCAAATTTAACTAATCAGTCTAGAAACTAAATGTCAGTATCAAAAAAGTCATTTTTCTTTTGAGCTCTTGAATCGATCGTGCTCATGTTTAAACTTTTTTTGTTTGTTTCTCTCCTGATAAACTGGATACTAATCTTGCTCACTACAATTTAAGAAGCACAATTTTTACAAAATCAATGTTTGTTGTGAAATATATCAATCATTATCATTGTCTTCAACTATTAAATATATGAATTTTATTATTATTCTTACGTACACTCTTCTATACAGTTAATGTTAACCAAGTCTTACAGAAGTCAACTCATATGCCTTCTCCAATCCAAAGATATAGACCATACAACCTCTCTAATCCAAAGAGTTCTCTAGAATAGAGAAGACATATGGGTAGAACTGTATGATGTGGCGATCATCAAGCATAAGGAAAAGTGCAAGAATGTTAAGAAAGTTTGAGTATTTAATTGTTGAAGACAAGAATGATGATTGATGTATTTCATAAGGAACATTAATTAGAAAAAAGTCATACTTCTCGAGTAGTTGCCAGTATTTCTATCCTAACTCACCATGAGGTATCTAATACAAAAATCTTTTAACATAAGTGAGAGCAATTCATTAAAGATCAAAAGAAATTTCACTTTTCTTGATACTAACACTTCTAGTTCCTAAACTCACTCATTCAATATGAATAGTCTTCCATTGAGTTCCAATTATACTACAAGTAATAAGAAAAATACATCTACTTTACTTGCCATCACAATCACTATCGAAACCATAATCTCAATTTCATCCAAATACCCTTGAAATTATTATTTTTTTCTCAACTACTCTCCAAAACTCAATAGACGAGTTCAAGGAGACACATGCTTCCATGTCACCAACAAGGGCAATTGTAACATCCCAATATTTATTATCTAGATATATCGTCATATAAAAGAATAATGAATATTGGTCATGCTACTTCTAATATACAACAACAAACTAAACTCATATCATTCATACATAATGATTAAATATGGAGAGCTACACTAATAAAAGTTATATATATACATCACAGCCTCAAAAGGGCATACTGTTATACATAACTCAAAATAACTAAGCAATTATAAAACATATATAAGCTCAGCTCAAAACAGCATCTATATTATGCTAGTCCTTATACATCTTCTTCTTTCCTTTTGAAGAACTTGTACCAGGATTTACATGGCACCATAATCGGGATGAGAAATCACATATTTCAATAGAAGTATTCCAATACTAGCACACACAGATATATATATATATATATATATATATATATATATATATATATATGTATATATATATACACACACATACACACACACACACACACACACACACACACACACACACACACAATCACATAATATTTAAAATTATCAAATTAACACTTCAAACACAAAAGCAATAACATCTTTATCTCAGAGACATGCAATCGCACATACAATTGTAATGCATGAAAATATTATGATAGCAACCGCCCATACAATCGTCATGTTATGCCAAGTTATGTCTAGTGTTTATGCTTATGCAATATCCTAAGCATAAAAATGAATCATGTATGATATCATATCCAGGAACCTCAAATTCCATGGTAATGTCATGAATGCATGAGTCCCGAACAAAGTAATGGAAATCACATCCATAACCTTGAACAAGCACTGGAAATCCATCCAGCAATCATCATTATCATAGAGGAAATCCACCCCCCCGGGTAGCGAAGTCCATTAACTACACGATTATCGATAATGAATAAAGAAATCCATCCTTAAAAACATTATATTAAGAAGGATACAATCCACCTTACCTAATATAGAACATCCAGATCTATGGGGCTCACACCTTTCAAAAAGCAATTACCCGCATCTATGGGGCTCACGCTTTTCAAAAATACAAAACATATAATCATGTATATAATCATGTCTAATTAAATTCCCATAATTAGCATTACAAATCAACTTGATTCATCACATTCACTCTTCATCAAATACTCCTATTACAGTCTCAACACACTTTAGGAAATATATACTAATGATCCTATCAAGCCAAGAACTTGAAAATATCAAAAATGACATTTTTGAAGATTTTGGCCTCAGACACGAGCCATGTCTGAATACATGCCCCTGCGGTGTCTTCAGACACGGGCTGTGTCTCTCAACCAAACACATTGCAGCAACTTCTGCAGAATCGTGGAACTGTTCCATTAGTTCTTTTTCCTCTTCCAATCACTCAAACTTCACATCTAAGTTATTTCCAACCTTCCACAAGGTTTAACTTCACATAGCAACTCTTAATTTCACTTCAATTTCACTCAAAGCCATTAATCATGGATAATCATCCAATACAAAACCTAAAACCCCAAATATCAACTCAAAATGGATTTAAGGGATACAAGGGCTGGAAATCCATTTCCATACACCCAATAACTCATAAACAAGATATCTTCAAGTTCTCCAATAAGATTCAAGCCAAAAACAATCAAAACAACTTAAAACCTAAACCACCACATTAAGCAAAAACTCATGAACAAGGTACAGAAAAAAGGAAAATGAGTTAAGAAGAAGGTTTCCCCCTACCTCAAACTTCAGAAGTTGAAATCACTAAGCAACTCCTCCTTACTTGATGATTCTCCTCCTTTGCCTTGATTCTTGCTCTTTCCCTTGAACTTTCCTGGTTCAACCGTGAAAGAGAAGAGAGAAAATGAGACAAATATCTCATTTGGGGCTTAAATAGCCAAGCCATAGAAACAAGAGAGCTATGCTCTCATTTAGTTGCTTAAGTAACTCACTATTCACTCTATCAATTAAGAACGCTTGGATTTCACCAAACCAAGTTTTCTAACTTCCAACAAGTTTAAAATAAATCTTAAAATTCATTAAAAATCTCGTTTCACCATTTTCATCATTTTCCATATCTGCTGGGGGTCAATTTAGCATTAAAATACACAATCAATATGTTTAAAAATGTCAATCTAACTCCGATTAATCTTAAACTTTAACCACATCTACTTCCACACATTTGTAACCTCGAAACAAGTTCTCCACATTGATTTCCATTAACTAAGTAGTTTAAGTCAAAACTAGGACTGAAAACAGTTATATTTAACACATAGAGCTACAGTAAAGTGACTAAACGTGCTTAGATGGTCACAAAATTTTACAAACATGACAAACTAGTACTAGGTTACCTTTGTAACCATTTACAAGCCTATCATGATTATCTAGGATGTTACATTCTTCCCTCATTTTTTAGAATTTTGTCCCCAAAATTTGGTTTACCTAATGTAAGGAGTCCAAACAACTCACACACAACAACAGGTGCAACCAAATCTCAAAAAAACAAAATTGCACATCAAGTACTACCATGTACTCACCTTTTCCCGAATCAGAAGATGGTAATGCCTCCACATCTCGTAGATTGAAGACTCTTCCACGTGCGATAGGTCTATCCTCCATCCTGTTCTCTTGCCTTTGAGAACAACTCTTGGCGTAGTGTCCCTTCTCACCATACTTGTAACAGGTTATCTGGTCCACTATACATACTTTGTTTCCATGGTGTCTGTCACACTTGGTACACCTCTGAGCTTGATCATCTCTCTGAACTTGCTCGTCTTTCTTTTGTGGATAGCTGGATTTAGGAGTACCTTTCCCATATCCACCATCCACTTTCTTCTTCTTCTGAAGGCTTTGCAAATTTCGCTCTGCCTGAAGCTGGAGATTATCCGACTCCACAATCCTACACTTGTTCACCAAGGATGGAAAATCCCTGATTTCCAAAGGTCTCACTACCTTCTCATATTCCCTCTCAGCTCGGACTCAAACCTGACATACTTCCAGTTTTCATTTGGATTATGCCTAAACTGAGAAGAAAACTTGGATAACTCATGAAATTTTGCCTCATATTATCCAACCGTCATGTCCTCTTGATCATGACTTAGAAATTCCCTTTCTTTATCATCCTGTAAACTTTATGGAAAGTATTTCTCTTAAAAGGTCTCCTTGAATAATCCCCACGTGATCAAAGTCCTCCTAGTGCTTCACCATCATTGCTCTGCTTCCCCTCCCAACATGAAGGAAGCAAAAGAAACCCTTTACTCTTCAGAGCAAACCATGACCTCATAGATATTCTCTAATTCGGTCAACCACTCTTCCGCTTTAACCGAATCATAGTTGCCTTTGAACATTAGAGGATTCATCTTTCTGAACTCTAAAATGTAGAGAAAATTTTGATTTCTCCTGACTGGTACCTCCTGTGCTGGTGGTAGTTCTAGTTGCTGAGATACCAACCTCTCTAGCACTCTAGCAGTCGCCGCTGCTTGCTCTGTTTGTTGCCTCATGGCATTGGCCAATGCCATCATAGCCATGCCATCTCTGTTCCCTCATTACCATAATCCCTATTCTAGCTCCTACGTGGTTGCCCTCGTGTTGTCGGTTGCCCTCGTGCTGTCAGTTGCCCTTGTGCTGCCATACTTTTCTGTAAACACAGAACATTACATATTGAGTTAGCTAGGCTCAATATCATGTAACCATACAACAGTAGCTAAAATAGACATACAAAGGAAAAACATGCAATTCCATTCAAACAATCACATGTAAGAGACAAGGAATGCATATCCATCATTTCACATGCATAAGCATAGTCCTTCCATACCACGGCTCAACAAAATGAACTACTTTGATACCATAATATAACATCCCAATATTTACCATACAGATATATCGTCATATAAAAGAATAACGAATATTGGTCATGCTACTTCTAACATACAACAACAAACTAAACCCATATCATTCATACACAATGATTAAATATAAAGAGCTACGGTAACAAAAGTTATATATATACATCACAGCCTCAAAATGGCATACTGTTATACATAACTCAAAATAACTAAGCAAATATAAAACATATATAAGCTCAGCTCAAAATAGCATCTATACTATACTAGTCCTTATACATCTTCTTCTTCCCTTTCGAAGAACTTGTACTTGGATTTATATGGCAATACAATCGGGGAGAGAAATCACATATCTCAGTAGAAGCATTCCAATACCAGCATATATATATACACACACACACACACACAATCAGATATTATTTACAATTATCAAATTAACTCTTCAAACACAGAAGCAACAACATCTCCATCTCAGAGACACGCAATCGCCTATACAATTGCAATGCATGAAAATGTTATGATAGCACTGCCTATACAATCGTCATGTTATGCCAAGTTATGTCTAGTGTTTATGCCTATGCAATATCCTAAGCATGAAAATGAATAATGTATGATACCATATCCAAGAACCTCCAATTCCATGGTAATGTCATGAATGCATAAGTCAGAACAAAGTAATGGAAATCACATCTATCACCTTGAACAAGCACTGGAAATCCATCCAGCAATCATCATTATCAAAGAGGAAATCCATCCCCCCCCACGAGTAGTGAAGTCCATCAACTACACAATTATCAATAATGAACAAGGAAATTCATCCTTAAAAATACTATATTAAGAAGGATACAATTCACTTTACCTAATATAGAACAATCACATCTACGGGGCTCACACCTTTCAAAAAATAATCATCCATATCTACGGGGCTCACGCTTTTCAAAAAAGTAAAACATACAATCATGTATATAATAATGTCTAATTAAATTCTCATTATTAGCATTACAAATCAACTTGATTCATTACATTCACTCTTCATCAAATACTCTTATTAGGGTCTCAACACACTTTAGGAAACATATACTAATGATCCTACCAAGCCAAGAACTTGAAAACATCAAAAATGACATTTTTGAAAATTTTGGCCTCAAACACGGGTCATGTCTGATTACACGCCCTCCCTGTGTCTTGCTCTGTGAACACTGTTTCATAAATCCAACTGGTAGAGAGGGAAACAGCCCCCCCTGTGTCTTCAGACACGGGTCGTGTCTCTCAACCAGACACATTGCAGCAACTTCTGTAGAACCATAGAACTGTTCCATTGGTTCTTTTCCCTCCTCGAATCACTCAAACTTCACATCTAAGTGATTTCCAACCTTCCACGAGGTTCAACTACACATAGCGACTCTTAATTTCACTTCAATCTCACTCAAAGCCATTAATCATGGATAATCATCCAATACATAACCTAAAACCCCAAATATCAACTCAAAAGGGATTTCTGGGATACAAGGGCTAGAAATCCATTTCTATACACCCAACAACTTATAAACAAGACATCCTCAAGTTCTCCAACAAATTCAAGCCAAAAACAATCAAAACAACTCAAAATCTAAACCACCACATCAAGCCAAAACTCATGAACAAGGTGCAGAAAAAAGGAAAATGAGTTAAGAATAAGGTTTCCCCAACCTCAAACTTCAGAAGTTGAAATCACTAAGTAACTCCTCTTTGCTTGATGATTCTTATAACATCCCAATATTTACTATCCAGATATATCATCATATAAAAGAAAAATCAATAATGACCATGCTACTTTTAACACACACTAACAAGCTAAACCCATATTGTTCATAAGCAATGAGTAAATATGGAGACCCACGTAAACAAAAGTTATATATATACATCACAGCCTCAAAACATAACTCTAAACAACTAAGCAAATATAAAACATATATAAGCTCAGCTCAACACAACATCTGTATTATGTTAATCCTCATACATCTTCTTCTTCCCTTTCGAAGAACTCGCACTTGGATTTATATGGCAACACAATCGGGATGAGAAAACATATCTCAGTAGAAGTATTCCAATACAAGCAATTTATACAATCATAAAGATTATTTAACTATAAATTTATCTCTTCAATCACAAAAGTACACAATTACCCATACAATTGCAATGTCATATTTTTATGTTATGATAGCAATCGCCCATACAATTGCCATGTTATGCTTAATTATGTCTAATGTATATGTCTGTGCAAATCCTAAGAATGAATGCAGTTTCAAGATGCCATGAGCCCTCGGACGTATTGAGGATATTACCCACATCAACTACTCTAGGATATGTTATGATATGTAATGGTTTATCAGGCATAGTGAGGATATGACTCACCAACACTATCCATCAAAACAAACAGAGAATATTACTCGCCTCCACTGGTTAAACAAAGCAAAGAGGATATTACTCACCTCCTTACTCCACAATGTAATAAGGATATTACTCACCTTCCTACACACAATATAGAGAGGATATTACTCACTAATCTATGCTTCTCAAACAACACAAAGAGGATATTACTTACCTCAGTGTGATTCTCAAACAATAGAAAGGACATTATTCACCAATTTATTCAACAAACACATAAAGATGATATTACTCACCAATCTATGCTTCTCAAATAACTCATGCAAAACAATCGCTAATTACCTTTAACAATTAGCATCACAATTGATTTATATGCATTTCAAACTCATCTCACACACACTTCATCAAATACTTATAGAAGTACTTTAACACTCTTAAAAGAGCATATATGAGTGATTCCAACACTTAGGGAAACTCATTTTCTCAATCCAACACAATACACAATATATGTATATGCAACTATGTCAAATTATTTCTCATAATCAACATTATAAACTAACTTGTTTCAACACATTCACTCTGCATTAAATACTCTTATCAGAGTCTCAACATACTTTAAATATGAATTGTATCCCATTAGATCACTCAATGCCAAAACATCAAGGGTTTCCTAGCAAAAATATGCAAGAAAATCTAGTTTGGGCCATTTTTAGGGTAGTGCCACGACACCACTTATTTTGTGCCTTGGCACAATGGCTTGTGCCATGGCACAAATTCTTTGGTGCCTCGGCACCTTTCTCTCGGTGCAAAAAAATTGAAACTAAGACATGAGGGTCGTGGCTTCATCCCAAGAAGTGTCGCGGCACCTTCTGGAAAACCATGAATCTCTGCAAAAATTATGCAGACATTGTTCTATTGGCCGAGTTCTTAGATTTTGGCCATTTCAATCCAATTTATAGGTGATTTCAAGTGATTTCCAACCTCTAACAAGGTCCAACTACACATAGCAACTCTTAACCATCTTCAATTTCACTTAATTCAACACTTTGTAAATCAAAACCCCAACATTAACCTAAACCCCCAAAATTGACCTAAATGGGAATTAAGGCTTCCTAATAATGAAAAATCTATCCTAACACATCCATAAATCAATTCGTAACTCAACCAACCTGTCCACATCAAGATTCAACTCAAGAATCACAAAATCACTCTCAAACCTTAATTTCTTCAATAAGTCCCTCAAGAACCAAACATGAAAGAAAATGAATACAAACTATCAAACTAAGCTTCCCCCTACCTCAAAGGCTAGAAAAGAAGTCTGAAAGCAACTCCTCTCCTCCACTAAACTCTTCCTCCTCTTTATTGGTTGATTCTCCACCTTTGCCTTGCTTTTTGCCTTTCCTTTTGTTCCTCTCTGTTGCAACCAAGAAAGAAAAGAGAAATAAGACAAAATATCTCATTTGTGACTTAAATAAGTCAAGGGCAGCAAAAAGAAAGAAGGAGTCGTGCTCTCCTTTGTCACTTAAGTGACTAGCCAAAAACCCGATTTGTTAAGAACAACTAGATTTCACCAAATCAAGTTTTCTAACTTCCAATGGATTTAAAATAAATCCGAGGATTCATTAAAAATCTTGTTACACCATTTTCACATTTTTTCATATCAGCTAGGGGTCAATCCAGCAAAAAAATACATAACCAGTATGCTTAAAAATGTCAAACTAACTCCGATAAATCTCAAACTTTAACCACATCGACTTCTACATATTTATGACCTAGAAACAAGTTCTTCACACTGATTTCCATTAACTAAGCAGTTTAAGTCAAAATCAAGGCTAAAAATAGTTATATTCCATATATAGTGCTACAGCAAAGTGACTAACGTGCTCAGACGGTCACAAAAATTTACAGGCATGACAAACTAGTGTTAGGCTACTTTTGTAACCATATACAAGTCTATCATAATTATCTAGGGTGTTATAATTATCTTCCTTTGCCTTGATTCTTGCTCTTTCCCTTAAGCTTTCTTACTTCAACCATGAAAGAGAAGAGAGAAAATAAGACAAATATCTCATTTGGGGCTTAAATAGCCAAGCCACAGAAACAAGAGAGTTGTGCTCTCATTTAGTTACTTAAGTAACTCACTATTCACTCGATCAGTTAAGAATGTTTGGATTTCACCAAACCAAGTTTTCTAACTTCCAACAAGTTTAAAATAAATCCTAAAATTCATTAAAAATCTTCTTCCACCTTTTCCATCATTTTTCATATCTGCTAGGGGTCAATCTAGTATTAAAACACACAACCAGTATGATTAAAAATGTCAATCTAACTCCGATTAATATCAAACTTTAACCACATCTACTTCCACACATTTGTAACCTAGAAATAAGTTCTCCACACCTATTTTTATTAACTAAGCAGTTTAAGTCAAAATCAGGGCTGAAAACAGCTATATTTCACACATAAAGCCACAACAAAGTGACTAAACGTACTCGGACAGTCAAAAAATTTTACAAACATGACAAATAGTACTAGGCTACCTCCGTAACCATTTACAAGTCTATCATGATTATTTAGGGTGTTACAGCCATAGTCTAGGCACTACCCACTCAACTTCCCCAAACCTAATGATGTTGAGCTCATGATTTTATCAGACATTTCCTATCAATGAGACTCTTGTATAATGTCATTATCATCATTGAAATCATTCTATATAAGTCTTGTCTACTTTTGATTTCTGTCTTTTCCCCAACTGCTTTACCATGTGACTTCTACCCGTCAGAAAATCTACTCCATAAAAATACGCAAATTTATTTTTTTTAATCCACAATATTTTTCTTCTTCCTTTTCTTACATCACCCTACCTAGTCTTCTCCTCATCATCATAAAGAGTGGACTCGTATCACCACTCAAACTTTCTATCGCATTTATCACTTGATAATCTTATCACTAGAGTCACTATTCTTACAATTAATAAATGACAAAAGATAAGTTACTTGAGCAATCAAATCCTGGACTGCTCAGAGTCACTTAACCTATCAATTCAAAACTAATATCATTTAATTTAAGGTTTAGAACTTCCTAATTAAGTAAATCATTATTTCAACAATCCAAACGCAACAACATGCATAAAAATAAGTGTTAATAACAATAACATATTACTATATTACGCAATTCATAACTTCATAACCAAGGCATCTTATACATTCATAATTCCTCTTAGTTTGAACCTATTGTTCGTTTGTAAGATCTGCCACACAACCTCATGTCTTCGACCCATGCTATATATGTCGTACGTTTGATAGTTGCTCGCACATTTTTGTAATTGATTATTGTCATTTATTTAATCAATTAATTAGTTATTTAGTTTAATTAACTAATTATTTAATTATTGATATAGTTCAAATTTTCACTTTCTTCAATTTCATATTATATTTTTTTATATTTTATTAAATTCAAATATGCGATTTATGTAATTTGTAGCTTTGTAACTGATGCCTCTTATATATTTATTATTCCTCTTAGTTTAAAACCATTGTTCGTTTGCAAAATCTATCACATTGCCTCATGTCCCCGACCTGTGCATATATACATATGACAGTTGGACGCACATTTTTGTAATTGATCATTCTCATTTAATTAATTATTTATTTAATATTTATATAGTTTAGTTATCTACTTTCTTTAATTTCATATAATAATTTTTATATTTTATTAATATTACTAATTATTTTATTTTAATATATAAATTATTAAATTAAATAATTTATCAAATTCTTCACTTAAAATTTAAAAATTTCATATTACTATCTTTGTCACCATTTTTTAAAATTAGCATATAATATTATATTATTCTTTTAATGAAGTAGTATTTGTCTTATACAATGTAATGTTATTATTCAAATCCTATACCATCATAATATCTATCATCTATAATAATAGCACACAAACACCAACAAATAATAGTTTACCATGCAAAAAATATTCATTAAGATATACACATAAATAAATATATTCAAAATATAAACACCATATGCATACATGCATACATATTATAAACAAATAAGAAAAAATAATATACAATATGTTCCACCACACCTCATGCTTCCACGTTTCTTATGCACCATGCCCACAACTATCCATTGCTGCCATCCTCAAGCCTCAACATCCATGTCTCATGCATGCACCACGTTCACGCCTATCCACTGCCACCACAACTACCATCCTCAGGTCCCCACATCTAGGGTTGGCAATGAACTGAACCTGCTTAAGAGTAGTTAGAGACTTGATTTGTTAATTAGCTTGATGAACTTGGTTCATGAATCAAATGAGCTGCACTTGAACTCAAATTTGAGCTCGTTAAATAAATGAGCTGAACTTGAGCCAAGTACTAACGTTAAATACTTAAAGGAGCTCATCTCATAAGCAAATATGTACATAAAATATGTTACAACAGTGCGACTTACACACACTTATATATATCATTTTATATCTGCACAATTTTTACTATTTACAATTAGATTTAGCTTACTTTTTGCACACCTACACTTTAATTTTATTACATAGACAAATGTGAGAGAGATGTATCTAGAAATAATATGTTACTAGCATTTTTCAATATGTTATGTTCAAAATGTCTTTCTATTACCATTGAAGAGTCCCACATTGGACAATAGGTAAAGCAACCCAAGAACACAACAATAATAAGGTCCTACATTATTTACTGGGGTAAGCACCTAATCACGCAACTTTTATAACAAGGTAAGAGGGGCATAGCTTTTGTTGCCTCTTCTTTCTTTATGAGCCATGAGCTCATGTGTGTATAAAAGTATAAAATTTAGTCAGTGGGATCAACAAAGTTATCACTTTAATTGATTCATTCAATTTACTGATCTAGAATAGCTCATTTAATTCGAGGTAATGAGCTAAGCCAAATAGTTTGTGAGCTTGGTTCGAGTCGATTTCGAGCTATGAAATATAGTTCATATCAAACTCAAATCGAGTTTCAAGTCAGACTATTTCTTATTGAGCCGAATTAAGATGTGTTCAGTTTGGTTCAGTTCGACTCATTTCCACCCCTATCGACATCCATTGCCAAACCACATTCACTATAAATTTTAACCATCGAACTTAGAACCTCAGCCACCACCCATGACGAACCCGGAGCCTCGGCCACCTTCAACCACAAACCTGTAGCCTTAGTCCATGACCATTAAAGCCCCATCTCGCCTGAAACATGCTCCTCCATCCCCTGCCATGATCATTGTAACGCAGTAAGTATAATTACCTCTCGAATTCCCAAGATTTAAGTTAAAACAATTAACCCAGACACATCACATATTTCTACAACCAATCTAAAAATGAACATTACCTTATACACACACACACACATATATGGTTAACTCTGCTCATATGGTAAAAGTATATTTCTTAATAAGCCTTGTGAGAGATTGTTTTGCCTATACTACTTTAGCAAGGCCGATTGTCATCTCAATTATCAAGTTCACTTTTTAGTTTACCAACCATCATTAATTTCATTTTAATACTCATGAGTCCTCTTTGGAGAACTCTAGCAGTATTTCCGTGAAATCAAAATCTAATAGCACATCTCAAATAAATAGCTAAACATCACATATACTGGATTATATATATATATATATATATATATATATAGCATCAAATCTTGTCTTTGGCATCAGTTCTTACACCTACTCATTCATCAGTTAGCCTCCAGCCACATAAATAAAAGTCAAGTATCACTACGAATAACTATGGGCATTAGTTCCAAATACAGTCAAACTACAGTCATCTAAAAGAAATAGTATTTGTGTCAGCTATATAAAAAGTATCCTTAAAGGCATACACAACTACCATACACATATACATAATGTGGTACACTATACACAACAACAAAACACCACATCACAGATGCATCCTATCACAAAAGATCAATCCTCTAACAGAAATGTCAAATAGGTGGGAGCAAGATGATGACCTTTGGTGAATAACTAAGATATAGTCTCATATTCATGTTGGCTATATTGGAGTTAGTCGATGGGTCATACACCCACCAAGTCTCCATCTTAAGTAAAAAGTATAAAATTAGTTTTAAAAAGTTTTTCACCATAATATCTGATTAAAAGTAGAATATTGATATTTTTAAGATTTCAATTTTTTTAAATCTTATTTAAACCGTTTTGCATGTTTGAAAAGTAATTTTTTGAGAAAAAAGGTTTTTTCACAAGATATTATCTCCTTCAAAAAAGAAAAAAAAACAAACTAAAGGATATTTCATTTTCGTACGAAACGTTTATTTTAGGCCTTAGAACTTTAAAAATATACATAATATTATATTGACCTTTTATTTATAAATATATTAAAATAGCCTTTTAAAAATTAAGTTTAATTTTTATGTTTATGTACTGTCAATGTAAAGTTTTTGCATCATCGTCAACTAATCATACACTATCATATGAACTAATTATATACTATTATATGTGTACCTTTTGAAGTAATTATAGACAGAGTTAAATATTTTTAATGGCATAGCATATATAATTAGATGACAATGTAAAAAACTTTTAAAAATATACACAATATCAATTATTTGCGGTAGACAGTTGAAGGGATTGGCTTTGCCAAATTTGGGAGATGGGAATCAAACCCCAAACCTTCACCTTTAGTGGGATTGGAAAATACTATTTGAGCTACAACTCATTGGTATACACAACATCAATTGGTTTGGCACTTTCAAGTAATTCTCATTCCATCCAACTAGATTTTGTACCTGTACGATGTAGTGATAAATTAAGAATTAAATGAAAACATAAATATAATTATAATTAAAAATAATTTATTAAATAAAATATATGTAATAATTTATCAAGAAAAACAATATTTCACTACAAGAAATTCACGATTTAGCGAGGGAAATTTGTGAGAGAACATTTCCCTCGCTAATCCCTCGCTGATTAGAGAGGAAATAGAGAGGGATTAGCGAGGAAAATTTTATCCTCGCAAAATTAAAAAAATAAAATTGAGGAAAAAATAGCGAGTAAATAGCGAGAGAATTGCAAGATATATATTTCTTCGCTGAAATTAGCAAGAGAATTGTGAGGTATATCTTCCCTCGCTAAAAAAATAATGTGATTAGCGATGGAAGTGAGAGGGATATTTTCCCTCGCTAAAATTAGCGAGGGAATTGCGAAGGTTATATTCCCTCGCTAAAAGTATAGTTAAAACCTTTTCAAATTGGCGACGAAATTTTGCGAGGGATAATATCCCTTGCTGATCGCTCGCAGATCAGCGAGGGAACAGCGAGTGATCAACGACGGAAATCTTAACCCTCGCAAATTTTCAAAAATAAATTTTGGGAAAAAATAGCGCATTAATAGCGAGGAAATTGAGAGGAAAAATATCCCTCGCTAAAATTAGCGAGGGGATTGAGAGGGATATTTTCCCTCGCTAAATGACAAAAATTTAGCGACGGAAAGTCCGTCATAAATCCCTCGTAAAATCCACTTAACCTAATTGTAGAATTCTAAATCCCTCACAGTCGCGCTCACTTCTCACTCTCACCTCTCTGTTCTGCTCTCCCTCTCCCTCACCCTCTCCCTCTCCCTCTCAATCTCACTCTCACCTCTCTCTATTCTGCTCTCCCTCTCCCTCACCCTCACCCTCACCCTCACCCTCTCACTCTCATTCTGTCTCACTGAAAGCCGCAGCCACCGTCACGCCCTGCCCCTGCCGTGCCACTCTTCTCGGTCCACTCTCACCTCTTCTCTCTTCTGCCCTGCCATTCTTTCCGCGTTGAAACGGATTTGGGCTTTTCTTTTCCTTTGGTAAGAATCACATTTATCTTCATGTTGTTATATTTATATACATTTGGTCTAGTTTTGATGCATATATGAGTGATTATTCTACTAAATATGAGATTTTTTTTGGGTACATATGTGTGATTTGTTCACTGGGTATCGTTCCTACATCCTTCATTTCATTTATAATCTTATTTGTCTCCATTTTCGACTCCTTCGCTTACTTGAGGTGTTTTGCATGTTGGTTTATATCTGCACACTAGGTTTATATTATTAAAATGCTCATAGATGTATTATTATTTTTTATTTATACAGCAAGAGTATAGATTTTAAAGGTGCTTTATCAGTTTCTCTGCATTCATATTATTAAATGGCTTAAAATATTTTTTACCGAGATTTAGAGAAAATGAAACTTGTCTCATTTTAAGATGTCGACATACTGCAAGCCAAACTTGTCTCGTACACTGGGATTGAATCCCTGCCTGGATCTGTCTCTAACTTAGGGAATCTGTGTGCCTTGTTAGTAAGCAATTGCTGGAACATAATGACTTTAGACCTGTCTTGTTCCCGAAACATAAGAAACCTTCCACATGGAACAAAACAGTTAGGCAACCTGAGAAGGCTAAATATTTCCAATACCATGATTAAAATCTTGCCATCTGGTTTGCTGTCAGCGTTAACTCTTCTGGAAGAGTTATTGGCATCTAATGCTCTAGTCTTTCAAATACCACTGCCAAGAACCACTTCGAAATCAGCATTGACGAAGTCATATCCTCCTCAAGTTTATCTTCTCTTGAAGTGGACTGGTATTTTGACCTCTATGATCTATATATTTGATCTAGTCACTGGGTTCACTAGAGAAATTAAAGTTTAACGTAGGACCGGAGAGCTCCAACAAGTTTCAGACAAAAGGAGTGTGGCATTTCTCGGGATATCCATTTCGAAAGGAGGAATTTTGATCCCAGCAAATACTACTTGAGTTGAAGTTTGTTGATTGTCATGATATTATAGAGCTAACTACTTGCCTCTTGCATGTAGAAAGGCTTAAAAAATGTACTGATGTAGTATCTTTCACATTACAGTGTAGAAAATATTGTTGACCCTGGGAAGAACGATTTATCAATGCTGGAGACCTTGGTACTACGATTTTTGATAAATTTGTAGATGATATGCAGGGAAGTGGTGACACCATCTACACTTAGGAGCCTGAAGATCATCAATGTGGAATGCTATCCAAATTTGAAGAATCTATTCTCAGGGAACCTGTTACTCCAACTAGCAAATCTTGAAGAAATTAGAGTCAGTCACTGTAACAGTATAGAGGAGTTGATGAGATGGGAAGGAGGAGACAATATTCATGCTTGCTAAAATCCTCTGCCCCACAATTCTTGCGCAGCTGCAACTGGAGTGTCGCGACATGCACTCCCTTGGGATTGCATGAATAGTACAAAATTCTGGTTTTCCAGCATTGCACCAGGAGCTTCATCCTTTTGAACCCAAATCGAAATTTCAATCATTCTACACTAACTCATCACTACTCAACTCAATCAAGCTTCAACTATACTATATCTTCCTATTCTCACCCAAAACCATTATTCCTCATCAAGTCTCTCAAAGAACAATGTTAAGAAGATGGAAAAGAGTAAGAATCAAGAACCCCTACCTTTAGGTGATGACCAACCTTGGAGCCTTGCTCTTTTTCTTTTCCACTATGTGTCCATGTGAATTAGCATAAGAATCACTCATTGAGACCAATTATGAAACACTTGCTATACATGACTAATGGGTATGTGTCCATCCCATTAGCTAATCAACACACTCCTACCAATAGAATGTAATTGAACATATATCAACCATACCATATCCATATTCACAACACCCTATTTCTAGTTCAATTGGAAATGTCCACGCCTAGGCGTGGATTAGTAGCATTTTCCTTTGATATTTTCTTCACAATTTGAGCCATTCTTCACCTTCCTCATCCCTTCTAGGGTCTTTCTCATATTGAATACCTATGTCAAAATAATGATAATGCCCATCAAACCACAATCCACCCAACTTCGATAAACAAAATCTTCAAAGATTCAATTCTAAATCATTTGAATCAACAAGCTTAATTCACCAAAGTCATGCAATAATTGAACTTATGACCTTGAAAACCTTGGGATAGCATACTCAAATACAATCACATTCAAGTGACATAACTTTATTTTCTGAAGTTATCAACCCTCAAGTAATTACACACTGCTTCACCATATTCAGAACAATTTTCTTCATTTCTTCCTCAGGCGACTGAAATTCACGAATCAAAATAATCATAACTTTCTTAGTATAGTAACTAGCATATAGGGCTTCCATCAACGGAATTGTAAAACCAATTGCCTTTAAGAAATGCTTTAGTCTCCTACCCCAGTACATTTAGGACTATCTAAATATGACATAAATTTTGGATGTTGAAAATAAAAGTTACGAATTTCTAGCGAATTATGTGTTAAGAATATTGGTTTGATTTAATTTTCCATGATTGTGCTTTAACATATGCTTAAAGTTTTATTTTCTTATTCGAGTAAAAGTTTAATTAAAACCTTAGTTTCCCGTTTGAGATTCTATATTAATGAGTACGCATACCTTTTCAAGGTACTGCTCATTGTATTGAATCTTGAATTGTCTAAGTGGGACAGTTTGGTAAGAAATTTTGTCTTCGCTTGGTTAATAGTTATTCTTTAAATCTTATATGTTATATTTGTTGAAATTTTGGTCTGTAATATTTCTTTTTGTTCTCTGGGTGTATACTTAAACGCAGTTGATCTCACTGCGTTCAAGTCATGCACTTGGAGACCAATAGGAAATGCTGCTGAAATTTCGTCAAGTATAAAATATAAGATTTAAGGAATAATTATTAATCAAGTGTTGAAAATGTTTCTTATCGAATGGGATAGGGCCATAACATGTTAAGAAGGAGATGGGGATATAAGGATTGTGTTAATGTGCTAAATCAATTTCAGCAATGATGAGACCCGATCGAAGTTGGATGTCACGAAGAAATGATCCTACTGGCTATGTAAGTGAAGAATTGAAGGATGGAGTTGATGATTTCATTAGGGTTGCTCAAGGAGACCCGACAGTTATTGATACATTAAATCGCATCCTTTGTCCATGTGCTAGATGTAAGAATCGTGCTTGGAGGGAGGTATTTGGGGTAGAACAACATCTGTATAAGTACGGATTTGTAGATAGTTATGTAAATTGGATCATTCATGGTGAGGACAGATAGGGGGATAGCAGCTCAACATCCATTGTCTATGATGATGAAGTCGAGCCTAGGAATCCATACGTGGATATGGTTATGGATGCCGCAGGTGATAGGTTAAATCCAGAAGCTCAAGATTTAGAAGAGGATCCAAATCCGTCAGCTGCGAAGTTTTATGATTTGCTCAAAGACGCTGACGAACCTTTATGGGATGGTTGCCACAAGCACATGAAATTGTCAACTGTAACTCAACTTTTGAACTTGAAGTCGGAGTTTAACATGAGTGAGAGTTGTTATGATAGAATGATTGTCATAATTAAGAGCATGCTTCCAGAGCCTGAAAGGTTACCCGAAAACTTCTACAAATCAAAGAGAATGGTTCGTGAGTTAGGATTAGGATATAAGAAGATAGATGCGTGTCTTAATCAGTGCATGTTGTATTACAAAGAATACAGTGACAAGAGACTCTACTCAGTTTGCTTAGTATGTGGACACCCACGATTCAAACCGAAGGCGGGACGTTCATCGAATGAGAAGGATGTACCGCACTTAGTGTTGCGATATTTTCCCATTATGCCAAGACTCCAACGTCTATTTATGTCAAAAAACACTACACAGTATATGACTTGGCATGCGGATGGAGTGCGTCAAGATGAATCAGTGATCAGGCATCCAACTGATGCTGAGGCTTGGAAACGATTTGACGCTACCCATCCTACATTTGCCCTAGACATTCGAAATGTTAGGCTTGGCCTGTGTACAGATGGTTTTAATCCATTCAGCGGTTCAACCACACCATATTCATGTTGGCCTGTTTTTGTCACATTGTACAATCTACCTCCAAGTATGTGTATGAGAAGGGAATACATATTCTCACTCTTGTGATTCTTGGACCAAAGTCACCTGGTAAAAATTTAGATGTCTATCTTAGACCCCTAATTGACGATCTGAAGATATTGTGGGATGTTGGGGTGCAAACTTATGATGCCTAGAAGAAGCAAAATTTTGATATGAAAGCGGCTTTGTTGTGGACAATAAGTGACTTTCCAGCCTATGGAATGCTGTCTAGGTGGAGCACTCATGGAAAACTTTCTTATCCGCTTTGTATGAATCACAGTAAGTCATTTGTGTTGAAGCACGGTAGGAAATGTTGTTAGTTTGATTGTCATCGCCAATTTTTGCCCTTTGATCATCCATTTCACCTTGATCGAAACTTTTTTAAGAGATCAACAGTGGAAAAATTGAATCCACCGCAACGCCTGAGTGGGACAGATGTCTTCAATAGAGTGACTCAACTTAAGGAAATCATTTTTGGCTTGAATTCAGGTAAACAAAAATAAGATGGCTTTGGTATACACCACAATTGGGTGAAGAAGAGCATATTCTGGGAATTGCCTTATTGGTCGACTAATCTAATACGACATAATTTAGATGTTATGCATGTTGAGAAGAACGTGTTTGATAATATCTTCAACACTGTCATGGACATAAAGGGCAAGACAAAAGACAATGCAAATGCAAGAGAAGATTTGAAGATAATATGCAAACGTCCTACCTTGGAGCTAATAGTTGACAATGGCAAGTGTAAAAAATCAAAGGCGATGTATGTCTTGGATGCCAATAAAAGAAGGATGGTGTGTGAGTGGATAAAACAGTTAAAATTTCCTGATGAGTATACGTCGAATATCGCACGTTGCATCAATGTAGACAGCGGGAAGATATATGGAATGAAAAGTCACGATTGTCATGTTTTTATGCAAAGGTTAATTCCTCTGGCATTTCGTGATATCTTGCCAAAACCTATATGGGGACCGTTAACAAAACTAAGCTTGTTCTTTAAAGAAGTTTTCACAACTGAAATTCGTGCTTCCACCATTGAGAATGCAGAGCTTTCTATCATTGAAACAATTTGTAAGTTAGAGAAGATTTTCCCTCCAGCATTCTTTGACGTGATGGAACATCTAGTCGTGCATCTCCCTTATGAAGCTAAGGTTGGAGGACCAGTGCATTACAGGTGGATGTACCCCTTTGAGAGGTGTATGCTGTACTTGAAAAGAAAGGTCCGAAATAAGGCGAAAGTTGAAGGATCTATTTGTGAAGCGTATATTTTAGAAGAAATTTCTAATTTTGCTTCTATGTATTTTGATCCCCACCTACAGACCAGGCGCACTCAAGTTCCTCGAAATGACGACGGTGGGGAAGATGCAATTAATGAACGGTTATCTATTTTTAAACATCCATGTCGTCCTGTCGGGAGAGGTCGAAATAGATTCTTGACGGATGTGGAACTTCAGATTACTGAGACATATGTGCTTGTAAATTGTGGAGAAGTAGAACCTTATCTCCAGTAAGTTTACTCTTTATTTAATGAATTTGTTATTAATGTGCTAAATTTATGCTAAATATTAATTGTTGTATTGATTAGACAATTCGAGGATTCGTTAAGGGATATAGATCCCAATATAGCTGATGATCAATTATTGGAAGCTCGAGATAAGGACTTCAGTAGGTGGCTAAAACATCTAGTGAGTCCTTTTATCCATAATAGTGATCTATCATATTAAATTCAATGTGCATTATGCTAGATGTTACAACTATCCACCGTCTATGTAATGATACAGCTTAATATAGGCCAAGTCGAGGATCAAATGATACAAGAGATAAGTTACGGTCCATCCAAGTCCGTGACTTCTTACTGTGGCCTAATAGTTAATGGGTACAGATTTTATACCAAGGTGTACGGACAAAATAAAGCTACCATGAATAGTGGCGTATGTGTTAGAGGTAGTATATATGGTGAGAATGACTTCGACTATTATGGCATAATTAAAGATATATTAGAATTGTCATATGTAGGAAATCAGAACAAAGTATTTCTTTTACAATGTCATTGGTTTGACCCGATAAATGGAGTCAATGTTGATGAGAGATATGGGTTGGTTGACATCAAGCATAAATCAAGACTTCACTCAAATGAGCCATTCGTCTTAGCCGAACGAGCACAACAAGTGTACTATACAAGATACCCACAAAGCGGGAATATAGCTAATGGTGAATGGTGGGCAGCTTGCAAGGTCAGAGCAAAACTCTTCGTGGCTGAGACATTGAATAAGGAAGGTGATGAATTGAATGACTTAACTGCCACTGATTATTACCAAGATGATGGATCCCTTAGAACACACAATCCTGTGATAGATGATGAAACAGTCTCCTTGTTTGATGCACATGCCCAAATAGAAGAAGTTAACATACGTGATATACATTATCCAATGGACGATCTGGTTGATGATGAGTTCATTGATGACAATGAAAATAATGAAATTAATGAATTCTCAGATGAAGTTGAGGAATCTTTTGCTTCAGACTCAAGTACTTAAAATTGAAGCTTGTTCAATAAATTTCGTTAATGGTATTTACACTGGATTATCATTATTATATTTTATGGTTTTTATTGACATATAGTTGCTTAAATGGAGTCATGTTTCATTATGTTTCCTTGTGTAGATATCCATCATGACCATTCGAGGTAGAGGTGCTGGACGCAGTCGTGGGAGAGGCCATAATGTTGTATCTACCTATGATTCTCCACCAATACAGCATTCTCAGCCCTCTCCAGGTATACCTATAGGATAATCCTTTTAATTATTATTAACTCGTAGTTTATATAAATGTAATATATATGTATTTTTTTATGTATAATTATATTAGGTGTAACTTCAGCTACTGGCCCATCGACCAGTGCAGGCCTACCAGCGTCTAGTCCATTGACCATTGGAGGCGCATCAGCTTCTGTCCCACCCCGTACTGACCTAGCGATTTCTATGCCACCCCCTGCTGACCCACCCACTAGCAACCCGAATGTGGTGCCTTCATGTGGAGAATCAAATGTAGAAACAGATAGCAGGGAACTTATATATGTGGCGCCTGTCCCTGAACCGTAAGTACTAGTGGCATATCATCTTTTATTACATGTATTTACTTTCAGATAACTAACATTATCTTATTGTACTTACAGGAGGAGGTTTCTACCGTCGAGGGTGACACGTGACATTATGTACAATGTCATGGCACGGATGCCTGTTCAGGCTAGTACGTGGCGAGGTTATCCAACTGAGATGAAGGGAATACTATTTATCGACTTCATGGTAAGTAATTGTGTTTATAAAATTATCTATTATATGTTTATTGAAAAATAAATATACATACATATCCTTTGTGTAGGCTAAGCATCGGTTCACATCTGATGCTGATCGTGGCATGGCGAGAACTGTCTGGGAACGGACTATCTTGGACCGTTATCCAGACCATTTGAACAAAGCACGAGATAAGGCCTTTGAGAGGGCAAATTCAAATAACTTGACTGATATTAAGGGTCATGGGCCCAGAGGAATGAGGACGGAAGTGTGGGATGGCCTGGTCGACATTTGGCTGACAGATAAATGGATGACGAGGTCTGCAGCTACCCGAAGGAACAGGGCAGCCATGCCTGATGCCTTGAAGCATACCGGCGGGTCGATAAGCTTTGGTCAACACAAGAGCAAGATGGTAATATAACTTCCGCATTTAAAGTTTTAATGATAAGCATATGTATATGAACATGTTGTAATTACTTGAGTTATTTGCCTATCTTGAGTATGACATAGTATTTTAGAGGGATTGCCTTACTTTTGATATGTGTTTCTTATATAATATTCTTCTATATGGGATTACAGGAGGCAGAGTTAAAGCATCTGGTTTCTTATAGAGATCTGTATGCAAAAGTTCATAAGAAGAAAGACAGAAGCTATGTTTCTGAGCGCTCGAGGAATTTTATTGTAAGTGTCTTGTTCCTATTCAACAGTCATATATATTTTAGATTGTTCATTTTTTTTTAATATTTTTCTTGTTTTGTTATTTTTAGGAGTCATATGACACCGCAATGACAGAAAAGTATGGAGAAAACTCTTCCTCTCACCTTATGGTTGACCTAGAGGTCTGGTTGGATGCGGCGGGTCCCAACAAGAAGGGACGTGTGCATGGCATAGGTAACAGCTTGCACATTGGTAATAACACTAGGCCAGCTTCATCCTCCTCGGTTGCGGGTCCTTCCCACTCTACACCATTGACACAAGACATATCTGAAGCTGTAAACACAGCAGTGGCAGCAGCGATGGCTTCGTTTGTCCAAAGTCAACTTGTCCCTATGTTGGCGCCCTTCCAATCGTTTCTATCTACGATCAGATCAACAAATGTTGCTCCACAACCACTATCGCAAGATTTAGGCAGGGAGGGTCGAGAGGAAGACGAAGATGAAGACGAAGATAATTTAGACTGATTGTTATTTTTTATTCGTATTGTTACATTTGTATAACTTTCAACTATATTGATTGATTATTTGTATAATAACTTTTAACTATATATTATTGGATTATTTTGTATAAGTTTTTTGTTGTAGCATTTTATAATTATTGGATTGTTGTTTGTTGGATTTTTGTTTGCTGGATTGTGGTTTGATATGCAGGTTTTTAGGGAAAGTTTAGCTCATTACCGAGGGATTAGCGACAGAAAACTCACACTGCAAATAGCGAGGGATTAGAGAGGGAATAGCAAGTAAAATATTAGCGAGGGATTAGAGAGGAAATGGCGAGGGAAAATTTAGCGAGGGATTAGCGAACAAATGGCGAGGGAAAATTTAGCGAGGAAATAGTGACTGAGTACTACAAGCAATTAGCGACTGCTTAGCGAAGGATTAGCGAGGGAATTTAGAGAGGGATTAGCGACAAAATAGAGATGGATTTAACAAAGACAGAATAGCGAGGGAAATTGACAAAATTAGTAAATAATTTAGCGAAGGAATAGCGAGGAAAATTCCATCGCCATTTTGCAAGGGAATATTAGCGAGGGATTAGAGAGGAATTAGCTAGGGAAATAAATTTTCTAGAGACGGATTAGAGAGGGAATACTTTCCCTCACTAATTAGCGATGAAAAAAAAGTGAGAAAAAATTCCCTCGCTAATCCCTCTCTAATCCCTCGCTGATCATATTAGCGAGGGATTAGAGAGGGATTAGCGAGGGAAATTTCCCTCACTGTTTTCCTAATTTCTTGTAGTGTTTAAAAGTTTAGTTTATAAATATATAAAATTATTTTTTATTATATTTTCATGAAAGGATTTCACTTTAATATAAATACTAAAGAATTTAAATAAAAAATGTTATAAAACGACCTATATGCTTGAAAAAAATATTTATAATATAAAAAAATATTTATCTTTTAAATGTACAATTTAATCTAATAATTTTATAAAAATATCTTAATAAACTAACATTATTGAAAAAATACATATAAATTTATTCAGTTTATATTCATATAATTAAAAAGAAGTAAGTCAAGTGATAAGTCTAGAGATGATAGAATCCCCCGCATTTTGGGATCTTCGGGGGAACTACCCCATTTGAGGACTTAAATTTAGGAAATTTTCTCTTGTGGGAACAATAATGGGGATAAAAATTCCCCAAGAGAAATGTGGCGATGGGGATCGTATCCCCACCCCACGAGATCTCCATCCTCATTTGAATTACTAAATTATCTATATTGATTATATATTACATATATGTATTAATACTTTATTACTTTTAATAATTTTCATCTATATTTTCTTATATTAATTTAAAATAAAAAATATATATATAAAAAAACACCTCTAGCCAAGTAACTTGCAATAGTTTTATTTGTACTCGTGCAATACACGTAATAACATAAAATATGATTTAATAAATTGAACAACTAATAAATATATTTAGTAATTTTAAAAAATATTATTCAAAAGTAATATAATAAACAAAATTTGAAAAAATCATAGAATTTGAAATATAAGTTACAATATTTTAACCAAATATCAACAGTATATTGAAATCATCTTAGAAGAGAAAATCATAAAGAAAATGTGAAGATATTATCTTTAACATCGGCAATTTGTGATTTAGTTTACTTTGGATTCTCAAAATTCAATCTTCTCTGGCTCCTAGGTTTCTCTGGCAGCGCTAGCTAGGTCTTCGTTGGAAAACTAGGATTCCCTTGAGAGTTTGGGTCTCACGAATGTGAGAGTGTCTTCTCGGCCACGATTGGCTTGTGGAAGAGAGGTGTTTACGGTGGGGAGGTAGTCTTAGTGGTGGTTGGGTTAGTCGATATAGCGGAGGAAATCACATAAAGGTGCAAAAAAAAAAACTTTGTCAAAAGATGAAGCTGTTTTGGTTGCTTTCGATAAGGAGGTTGGTGGATCTTCATCGAATCATGATCGATATCTTATCATGGCTAGCCTAATCATAGTTAGGCAGTTTAATATCAATGTGTTAAGCAAGACGATGCAGAAAATTTTGAAGTCGATGAAGGGACTGGATTTCAAGAAGATGGGCCAAAACCTGGTGCTATTTGAATTATTCAGCAAGAAGGACTATGACAAGATTCTCAATGGACAATCCTAGTCCTTTGATAAACACCTTCTGGCTTTACAGGAGTATGATGGAGAATCGCATCCTATATCAAATTCACTCATGAAGTTTTCTAATTGAGAGTGATGGACCTTCTAATGGTGGCTATGAATGTTAGTATAGGGAAACTTATTGGAGGAGTTGTTGGTGAGTGTCTTGATGTAGACATGAATAATAAAGCCAAAGCCCAAGGATAGTATTTTCAAGTTAGGGTACTAATAATGGATATCTCCAAAGCTCTACGAAGAG
Source organism: Ormosia semicastrata (assembly GCA_029884595.1). NCBI lineage: Eukaryota > Viridiplantae > Streptophyta > Magnoliopsida > Fabales > Fabaceae > Ormosia > Ormosia semicastrata. The sequence continues at coordinate 41,036,461 of JAQQTO010000061.1, forward strand.
GAGTTATGTTACAGATAAATAAGAAGATAGGACCTCAGTGGTACACCATCCAATATGAAAGGCTCCAAAACTTTTGTTATGGGTGTGCTATGGAGGGAAGTACTGATATGGAGGTAGACTTGCACCTAGTGAATCAAAAGCTGAGAAGAAAGGAGAAACAAAAGGAAGGTGACTATCAAGTTTTAGCAATGGTGGTTGCTTTGCAACCCCGCCGATAGCCATGAAAACATTAATTTGAAATTGCCGAGGTCTCGAAAACCCCCAGGCAATTTCGTCGCTACGCCTCTTGTTGAGGCTACGTCATTCCGATGTGGTCTTTCTATAGAAGAATTTTCTAACTTCAAATGGAAAATTAGTTTTTCTATGGGTATTGGTGTAAGCGCAGATGATAGAAGGTGGTCTTGGTTTACTATGGACACAAGGAGTGGATGTAGAAGTGGTAAGTTACTGTTCTTAGTTTATTGATACGAAAATTCATGAGTGCATAGCTAGTTCTTGGCGTTATACTGGTTTCTATGGCTCTTCTTATGTAACTAATAGACAAGTGTCTTGGCAACTGTTAAAAGATCTCTACCAAGAAGATGATATCCCATGGATTGTTGCGGGGGACTTTAAAGAAACATTAGATCAGAAGGAAAAAACAGGAGCTACAAGACCTGATTGGCAGATTCGGAATTCTCGTCAGGCTATGGATTTTTGTGGCTTGAGGGATCTTGGTTTTGAGGGTTATCCTTTTACATGGAGCAATGGCAAGAAGGCAGTGGAGAATGTTCAAGTAAGGTTAGACTGAGTTCTTGTCAATAACGCCTAGTTTGATAAATGGTAGTACGCTCAGGTTCATCATTTGGTTATCCTTTATTTTGTTTTTCTTTTCAAAATAAAAATTAAAAAAATGGCCCTATCAAAATGGGATATTCACAATGATTGTACTTGCAACTGAACTAAACTGGTAATCCTTAAACATGGCAACCTTTAAGAGTTAAAATAAGTATTTTATATTTCATTTCACTCTTTTATTATGATAATGAAATCTCATTCTGTTTGCTTATTATTTTTTCAAACAATCGCGATTTTCCTACTGCGAACAGTGTCACACCAATCTCAACACCGTATTATTGTACCCGTATCTCTCCCTTTGTCCCCGTATATCTCCCTTTGTCTCTCTGCTTTTTTCATTTTCATTTCCCTCTCATTCTCTTTTCTCCCGTCACTTCTCCCTCTCAAATTTCTCCTATCCTCTCCACATTTTCTCCTCCATCTGTTACGCTTTTCGTTCCTATTTCTCGAAACTTCTGCTCTGTTGTCACTTCCTCCTGTCCCTTCGTCCCTTTCATTTGGCATTTTCACTTCCCCTTCGCACCATCCTGAGTCGGAGACAACTGTTTGTCAGAGACCACGCAGGCGCACTCGGCGTGCGAAGTTGCAGTTGGCACTCCTAGTTGCCGTGCGAGGTACCAGTTGGCGAAGAGCACACATCGTCTTCGTATTCTTCCCCCAATCTCTCTGCGCCGCCCCCATCCCTCGCGCGCTAGCGACCCTTTGCACAAAACAGGTATACATAGTTCATTTAAATTTGACATTTTGTTTGGTAAATGTCAATTCTAACTTACAAAAGCCTTTAGCTTAATTATACATAATGATTAATTGATTACTGAAATTATATATGTATGGTGGGTGGACAGAAGAGTAGTAAATGTAACCCTTTTCTTTCAACCAAAATTTGCTGTCTACCATAACTAACCCACCTGCATAGAAGAGCTCAACTAGTGAAAGTTATGTGGGATATTAGACATAAATTACTGTTATTTTCCTCACTATGGTTCACACTTGGAAGCATATACTTGTCGGTGTGTAGAAAAATGGATAGAGATAGCGAGAGAGAATAGAACCTTAGTGTCAATGTCATTGATGGTGAATTGGTAATGATGTACCATTTGTAAGAACAATGAAGTGTGTGTTTAGTTTGCAGTTGAGCACTCTGAACGGACGTTTGGCCCTTGCCTCGTCCTTCTCCCCTCCTCGCACGAACCAGACATCGCTTCGTCTGGGTTCGGACCCCACCCCCAACACCCTCACGGAGCCTGTCTGGGACTGTGTATAGGACCAAGCAGTGAAGGATTACGTGCTCTTAAGTTGTTTGGCATAAAAAAATTTCTGTCTCTTCATGTTTAGGCTACCTAAAAATTTGTTTCCTGCTTCTACAATGATGTTTCTTTGCACAATTACAAATTTCCTGCTATATACAATACAACCATTTGATTATATGAAATGATGACAAAATGTTGGATGTTAGATCAAATTGTATTTTGGTTCAATCTTTGAGTTTTTTTTCTTCTTTTTTTTTTCCTTCTGGTTAATAAGTAGTTATAGTAATGGTAATGAGCCTTCAAGTAGATATATGCAACTTGTGTGACTAGAAAGGAAGGCGTGGGGTGGGTGGGGTGGGGGTGGGGTATGGAAGTAAGCCTTATATCAAATTTACAACTTTAATCTCAAGCTTAAAAAATCCTTCAGGGTATGTTTGGACGGAGGAGTTACAGGGGAAGGGAGGGGAGGAGAAATTTTTAATTTTAAGTAAAAATTTCCCTTAACGACATACCAACAGGATGTGGTAGATCAATATTTGTTTAAATTTTAAGTAAAAACTTTCAAGATTTCCTGCCTGAAATTGAAAGCATGTAGTAGATTTTTTATTTCTACTAACCAAAATGCATGATGGGGTAAATCTTGGAAGAATGGATTCTGAGTTGTTTAGTTAGTTTTATTACCTGCAAACCTGTTTATTCTTTTAATCACGATCTATTGAGTGAATGCAGAAGATATGTTTATTGTTATAAAAGGAGCTGATTAAGGATGATACTTGTCTTGTCTATGAGCAACTAGTTCCCCCTGATTCTTCTACCATATGAATATCTTTCTTTGTATTGATCTCTTAATTATGGTACCTTCTCTCTGATGCGTTTGCAAATTTAAGATACAATATTTAATTGATAATTCTCTTATTGTGGGACTATACAATGGATCAACACTTTCACTATGCTTTCAATTTGAGATACATTATATATAAAATTGAATTTCTATTTAAATGCTTTTGTTTGTTATTAGTATGTGCGTTATGTGAATGGATATTTTTTGATAAGTGAGTAATCAATAATATGATGAAGATAGATGTCAAAGATTTAGTGGCAAGTTTTATATATTTTAACATTGGAGGAAATAAGTCCACTGTGAGACAAAGGCTATTTGAAATTGCTATTGCTTGGGGTCAAATATTATTGTTCATATTCTGGTATAAAAGCTTGGACCTTTTCTAAGTTATCTAATTACTTTGATAGGAATTTGAGGCTCTGGATCTACTATTCTCATACAAGAATATTCTACAAGGGTGAAAAGGGTGCACATGCATCCTATTTAGAGAATGGAATAGATGTTTGAAACACCTATTATTATACCTTAAGCTAGAGGTTCAATAGCAACATATCTTCCAGCAGTGTACGTTTTCCTTCTAAATTATGATGGCTCAAATAATTGGTTAAAGACTTATTTAACCATCCATCTCTTTACTGGACCGAGAGTGGCTGGAATGGAGAACGTGAGATAAGCTTTTAATGTCAATATAATAAGTAACATGGATCAAAACTGATTATACAAACCTTTGCACTTTTTGTCTTAAGATATAATCGGTTATATGAGTTGCTTAACCGATTATAACAAAATGTGGAGCTCCTGACTACCACTAATAACCGGTTAGAAAAAGGAATGTAACTAGGTTATGCAAACTTTCAAAAACAAACCAATTAAATGTTTAACCGATTAGCTAGATGAAATAATTGGTTAGGAAACTTAAGAAAAATGTAGCACTAGAGAATCTAACCTCTTACATAAGTTATGTAATCAGTTATTGCTTTAGTAAGAATAGAGTTCTTGCATATTCAAGTTTAAAAATATCCTTGGACAAGCTATGTAATATTTGTAGGAATCTAATAAAGACAAGTTATGAAAGATAGGAGCTTTAGGAGCTCTAATTTCTTTCCTAGATAAATTCCTATAAAATTTGTTCTTATTAGAACAAATCTGGTTACATGAGTTATATAATTGGTCAAAAGTTTTTGTATTATGTGTAACTTAAGTTCCTAACCAGTTATAATACTTTTATAATAGATATCTGTTTTATAATTCACTTTTTTATCTGCTTCTTGGTTGGACTAGTTTAAAAGTGATTATAATTATTCGTCATATTTTTCATTTACTAATTATGTTATATGCTTCTTACATAGGGAAACTAGTTCCACTGGTTAAAGACCACATTGACAAATATGCTTTTTAAAAAATTATTAAAATGATATTTAGATTATGTGATTGAGTAGAATTTGCTATTGCTGAAAATGATGAGTAGAATGTTTCAAGAACTATGCTCTCTAAGTCTTAACCCTCTATATTGATTACATTGTTGTACCATTACATTGATTACTTGGGGTTCGGTTATAGTACGAGACATATTTAAATGCTTTCAATTATTTTGCAGGTGTTGTGGCTTCGTTTGCAAAGTGTGTTTGTTGAATCAATTGTTTGGAGCATGGCAAACAGTCAAAATGTATGGTACACATGAACTGCTTTCACTATTTGCATGACTGCTATTTATTTATTACTAATATGGACTTTATTGTTATACTCTTCAGTTACGTTTGAGGCATGCCTGCGCACCCCATGTGTTGGTTGAGATTAACTATAATTTGACCACTGCGCAACGAACCCGAATATTGACCACTCCATTTAGATCACTTCTAAATATGCCAGAGAATTTACAAATCTCTGGTGTACTACTGTGGGAGTTAGCTTGTCGATGGGACGACCAAGCTACGGGGTTCAGAGTTAGAAGTCGGGTGGTTGGTTTTAAGCCCATTGATGTATGTTTGGCGCTTGGACTGCGCGTTCGAGGTGAACGTCTCCAACCTGATGATGGAGGGGAATGTAATACATTGTCTCTGCTTGGGAGTGAAGTTGTCACCGTTGACAGAATAGTCCAACTGCTCCATGCGCATCAAGGTGATCATCAGGTGGATGATTTCTGTAGACTGTACATTCTACTTGCATTTGGGGTGTTTTACTTTCCACGAACAGGAAGACATGTGTATGGTGGCTTCACTCAGATGTTAGATGACTTAGATGCTCTAGGTAATTACTCCTGGGGTGTAGCAGTGTACGATTACTTAGTTGATAGCTTAACCATAGCTGCCTCAGTTGTCAGAAGAGGGGAGAATTCACGCCAGAGACACATAATAGGGTGTGCAGCTATCCTTCAGGTATAAATTTATAATATTTGAAAAATCATTGTATTTTATTCATATGAATGAATTTTATTAGTATATATATATATTGACCTTCTTAGTAAAACTATGTACTTGATTATTGGGTATTGCACGAGTAAAAGGATTGATGAATCTGTGAGCCTCTTCAATGAAATGCATTGCACAAAGTTGGTTCCTAATATTATAACTTACAGTTCTCTTGTTGATGGTTTGTGCAAATATGGGACAATCTCTTATGCATGGGAACTTTTTAATGCAACTCATGATGGTGGCCCACCCCCTAATGCAACCCATGATGGTGGCCCACCCCATAAGACTTCTTTCGATTATGCATGATTTGTGATGTTGATTTTAAAACAAATTGATTGGTCATGATGTTGATTAGTATAACAAATTTTTGTTCGTGATTAACCAATTTCGCTTCAAGTATGGAAAAGGTTGCATTCAAGTTATGCATGACCGTTAACCAACTACTACAGTTTATTCACCACTTTTTTATTCATCATTAACCAATTTTATTTCAATACTTCTGAAAATAGTTAGTTAACGAAGAACAAAAAAATGGTTAATCTCCTTGGAAAGTTGGTTAACGAGGTCAAGGATGGATGGTTGCATTCAAGTTGTGCATGGTCATTAACCAACTTCTGTAGCTCATTAACCATCTTTTTGTTCATGATTAACCAACTTTGTTTCAAGTATGAATTGTTGCATTCAAGTTGTGCATGACCATTAACCAACTTCTATAGCTGATTAACCACTTTTTTGTTCGTTATTAACCAACTATATTTCAATGCTTCTGAAAATAGTTGGTTAACGAAGAATAAAAAGGTGATTAATTTCCTTGGAAAGTTGGTTAACGTGGTCAATGATGGATGGGGTTGCATTCAAGTTGTGCATGGACATTAACCAACTTCTGTAGCTCATTAACCACATTTTTGTTCATGATTAACCAACTTTGTTTCAAGTCTGGAGAACCTCATTCAAGTTGTGCATGGCCATTAACCAACTTATGTAGCTCATTAACCACCTTTTTGTTCATGATTAACCAACATTGTTTCGAGTCGGGTTGCATTCAAAGTTGTGCATAACCATTAACCAACTTCTATAGCTTATTAACCACTTTTTTGTTCGTGATTAACCAACTATATTTCAATGCTTCTGAAAATAGTTAGTTAACGAAGAATAAAAAAGTGGTTAATTTCCTTCAAAAGTTGGTTAACGAGGTCAATGATGGATGGGGTTGTATTCAAGTTGTGCATGGACATTAACCAACTTCTGTAGCTCATTAACCATATTTTTATTCATGATTAACCAACTTTGTTTCGAGTCTAAAGAACCTCATTTAAGTTGTGCATGGCCATTAACCAACTTCTGTAGCTCATTAACCACATTTTTGTTCATGATTAACCAACTTTGTTTCGAGTCGGGTTGCATTTGTGCATGACCATTAACCAACTTCTATATTTTATTAACCACATTTTTGTTCATGATTAACCAACTATATTTCAATGCTTCTGAAAATAGTTGGTTAACGATGAACAAAAAGGTGGTTAATTTCCTTCAAAAGTTAGTTAACGTGGTCAATGATGGATGGGGTTGCATTCAAGTTGTGCATGGACATTAACCAACTTCTATAGCTCATTAACCACATTTTGTTCATGATTAACCAACTTTGTTTCGAGTCTGAAGAACCTCATTCAAGTTGTGCATGACCATTAACCAACTTCTGTAGCTCATTAACCATCTTTTGGTTCAAGATTAACTAACTTTGTTTTAATGCTTCTAAAAGTAGTTCCTTAACGAAGAACAAATAAATGGTTAATTGCCTTGGGAAGTTGGTGACGAGCGCCGAACTCAGTCAAAATTATAACCGAAGTTATTACCTAAGCTTGTAGCACAGTGACAACACCGGATCGTCTCCACGAGGATTGTAGATGCAATTTAATCAAATCAAGTGAAAGTTAGCAAAGGGGGGTTTGACAGTTTAAGATCGTACTTAACAAAATTAATGGAAGAAATAACAATTAAAGAGTAGTCAATTTAGAAACCTATCCAAGATTGGGTGGATTCAATCATAGACCATTCAACGCTTTTGCAGATCATTAACCATTACAAAATAGTGGTTAATGAACCTCATGCAAGTTGGTTAATAGGCATGCACAAATGCATCCCTTCCAGCCTTTACCCCATTAACCAACTTCTGTAAGTCATCAACCACTTGTTTGTTCTCTATTAACCAATTTTTTTCAAAAGCGTAAAAATGGTCAAAATGATTAGTTTCTTTTGAAAACATGAAAGACTGATTTAGCCTTCGAAAATTAAATGGGTAAACGGCTCATGAGAAAGCAAACTCTTTGAATACTTATCCTTGGTATTGATGGCGGTGTGTAATTGACATTGAACTGATCTTGGAATGAGTAATATTTGTTTAAAAATCAAAATGGCATTACCAATCAAACAAAAATAATCAAACAAATACATTCACATCATAAGTACCAAAAAAATATAATTGTGCTTCATACATGTACAATTTTCATTGGATACCTTATAAACTTATACCAAAATATTGGTTTTACCCGACCATTTTCATAACCTTATATAATTATGTACACATTGTAAGTACTATGTCATTCACTAAACTATACAAACAACCTATTCCAAAAAAATACATAAGTTGGTTACTTTACTTACAGCAAAATAAACATTCAAAATAATAATAAAAACTAGCGTAATACTATGTCATCACATATCACCCTTTGCCACTCCCATGCATTAATCTCATCAAAAGTGGCCAAAAAATATTGATGTCAGCTAGCACTAATCTTTGCACCCATTATAGGTAATTCGACAGTTGCCCCATAAACCTGCAACACCAAAGTTAATTGCCTTAGTCTTTCAAACTAAACATTAACTCCAATAAAAACTATTACAAATATAATTGATTGAAAGAGTTAAGTACAACGTCAGTGTTACTCGACTCGTGTTTCTTCAAATTACTTTGAATAACTACTCATGCCAAAATTCATGTATGAATTCTCACTACTAGCAGCCTGAAAAAAACATTTGAAAAAGTTAACTACAACCACTTTGACAACCTAAAATTTAGCATACGTTTCACATGCCTTTGGACCACTGGTGAAATCATGTTGAAAATCTGCAAGTAATGATAGAGAACTTTGTCTTGGACTTTCTACCAATTGCGAAGTCCAACAACTATCATTGTAATCATCAACATTTGTGTTCAGGTCAACAAGCTGTTGACTGTAAGGGAGAAATATAACTAAAGTTAAATTATAAATTCTTATAAAAGTTTACAAATAAGAATGACTCCATCAATACTACTCCAAATGATAATAATCATTTCAACACTAATTACAATTTAAATTTTATTTCGTGCACACACACACACTACAGTACAATCGTCATCTCGTTCTCCAGGAGTCATAATTTCCATAGATGAGCATACATGTAGCTTGTTTCCATTGATCTGACTCATGCTTCCCTCGATACACTCCTACATAAACCAACACAAATAAGTTAAAAATACATTTCATAATATATGCACTCTTTCTAAGAGAGTTAACGGCAAAGAGTTATTCCATACACTAAGAAAATATATCCAAATGCACTCACATCAATTGTCAACATGTGTGACCTTTGAAGTGTTGTCTTTCTCTTTTTCCTCACAATTTGGTCAACTATTGATACTTTTCTATTTGATCGAGGGCGGCCTTTACGAGCAACACGTAATGGACTATGAATCTCACTCGATAACTCCTTGGTTTGACTGCTTCCAGTGCCAATCATATTGCCTATTTTGTGTTGACCTTTATGACATGTGACATTATTGTGGTTCGATGTAGCAATCGACTGCACCTTGCCTTTACATGCACGCAATGTTTGGAGAAAAAAATCACTAGCATTGTCACATTCAGCAGCAACTTCGGCAACCTCGTAAAACTCCTTCAATAAATTATCAAATCTTTGCATTTGAGGTTGCAATTGTTTCACATCATAACTGCTCTTGATGTATGCATGTTTCCTTCTTATATTTTTGCTCTATCTTGGCAAAATATATTTCGAAGGCATTTCCTTCACCTTTTCTTGCGCAAGAACAGCAAGAGAATGTCTACACACAATGCCTTTGAACTCAAACAACAAGCATTTGCATCTAACATCATGATTGTTGCGATTAAATACCACCTCTACTGTTCTTTCTTTCATACATCCAACTACTACCATCTCCTCTAACACATCATAAGTAGAGATTCCATCCTCAACATATTTAATGCAAATAGAACAATTCATTTTACCCCTAAATTCAGCTTGAACCTCAGCAAACTTCGAATGGGTATACTCGTCTTGGAATTGCCTCTCAATCATAGAGTTCGACCCGCATGCAATAATGCTGTTAAATGATCGACAATCTGCCTCATATTCTTTTTCTGCCTTATCGTGGAGAGCATTATCATACTGCCTTACAAATACCTGCAGAGTTGTTGATGAGTTTATATACCCATCAAAAAATGCGTTAATGCTCTCGCTCCTCTGGTTCATTGACATTCCAGCCCAAAAATCTTTCTTCAAAAAGATTGGGACCCATCTCTGTCGCTCATTGTACAACCCACTCAACCATTCATTGTCTTGTAGGTCATGTTGTTGGACGAAAGTAACCCACTTTCCTTCAAATTCAGCCTCTGTCAAGGAATCATAAACTGCATTTTTCATTGCATCCTTGATACTGTTATATTCACCATAACCTTTCAACTTCTCTGGGATTTTTTTCATGATATGCCATAAGCACCATCGATGGAGAGTAGTAGGAAACACTATCTGTTATATTTACCATCACCCTCCTTCCTAATCGTACGTCTTTCCCTCCCAACATAGTTTCTCACGTCTCGTTCAACAAATGGTAAATTATCATACCCTCCAACATCATGAACAAGAGAACGGAAGGTCTTGTTCAACCTCACGCCTGCTTCATTATTGATCTCTATTCTTTTCTTCACGTGCATGCTGATGTTTCTGTTTCCTTGGAACATCCTTGCCTTCGCAGGGCTAAGATCATGAGAGTGGTCAAGTACAGCTTTTTTTATGCACCAAAGTCCATTTTTGTTCAAACCAACAATTATCTTCGCTTGATAGTTCTTCTTGATTGTTGGATAGGTATTCAAATCATTTGGAACCGTTGACACACAACTGCCTTCTCGTGAACATGCTAGAATGAAGTATTTTAACTCTCCATCATCTCCTTTTCTTGAATTTCTAATGATGAAATCGAATCCTTTTGCCTTAGCATACTGCCGATAGAATGACTTAACGGCATCTACCGAAGGAAATATAATACCTGCTGCAGGTTCACAAGGTTCAGATTGCTCATTGCAGCTATAACTCACAATTATCTGAGTTTCATTTGCTTCTTCAATGCATTGAGCACCGCCACCAACATCAGATAACACCCCACTGCCATTCACAATATTTTCATCCTCCATGGAAGCACCTATTTCCAATTCCATTAACCTGCACATGCACAACTCGCGTTACCATCCAAAAAATTGGCAAGTGGAAAGCATTTTATCTATCTATTAATGGTCAACAAATTTCTCAAAGTGACTATAAGACATGGTCTTTTATATTATGTATGAGTTAGAGTAATGCTAAAGAAAAATGTGACTATTATTTTACTGCATTTTTTAATCTTGGTTAACACAGTAGAAATTTATGGTTAATAACTTGTATATGTTGGTTACTGGGTAGAATCATGGTCAGTGGTTAAACCGTTAACCATCCACTACACGTCATTAACCATATATTTATACCTCGTTAACCAAGAGTTATAAATGGTGTAAAAAAAGTTACATGGTAAGAAGCATAATCAACGAACACAAGCAACCATCTAACATGCCACAAAGATAACAAACCAAAGAAAGAATCCAACCCTTCTCATTTACATGCAAAATTAAACCCATTCATAAGTCAATAATTTCCCAACAACAAGACAAAGTAAAAACTGCAAGTACTCATCTTTAAAGTCACATGGTTTAGTGTTGTAATTGATATGCAGCAACAGTATAGGCAGTTAGTTTTTATCTGTTAATTTATTCATCTTCTGTGCACAATCAATCCTAACATTATTGTTTCTTTATTACTTCTTACATGTACTTATTCTAGTAAGAAGATTATATATGATTAAGTTAGAGTTAAACCAAAATGAGTTCTCATCCACCCAAATAAAGCTATAGAAAAATAAATAATTAAATTTCAAAGCAAGTCACTGTAAAATGTTTTCCCTATGCAAAAAAAGACATTTTGAATGCCAAGAACAGTTTAGAATATAACGCAATGCATATTGTGGTTTGGGTTAATACAGTCACCAGGTAACTTAGAGACACTATACTCAGAAGTGCATCTCTTAAAGTCATTGAAGCACAATAACATAGTAAAGTTCTACAATTCCTAGATTGATGACAAGCACAAGACTGTTAACATGATTACTGAGTTGTTCACCTCGAGGAGCCTCAGACAGTATGTTCACTACCTTTTTTAAACGTATTTAATCTCTTTTTCTCTTTTATTGTGAAATCATCTTTTTGGTGAGTGGATTTTATGTATCATTTAGGTATTGTAAAAAACACAAGAAGGTTGACATAAAGGCTATTAAAGGATGGGCAAGACAGATTTTAATGGGTCTAAATTACCTCCACAGTCGTAACCCACCAATTATACACAGGGACCTGAAGTGTGATGATATATTTTTATAAACGGTCACCAAGGAGAACTTAAAATTGGAGATTTGGGGTTGCAACTCTCCTGGAGCAAAATAATGCCAAGAGTGTTATTGGTACGATTGTTCAGTTTCCCTTCATGTAGTGACCATTTAGAACATTGTTGAGCTTAAGCTCTTCACTACATGTTCTTAGAACATTGTTGAGCTTACGTATCTAATGGAGAAAGTACCTTGATGAAGCACAGAGGGAAGCGAAGGCAGCGGTGTTGCGGAGCTTCGAGCAGGCTACGAAGGCAGTGGTGTTGCTGGCTACGAAGGGCTGTGTGCGACAGAAATGCGACGGAGATGAGAGGGAGAGAGAGTCACCAGTTTTCAGACATAGAGAAAGTAGAGAAAGAGGGGGAAATGAGAGGGAGTCGGAAATGAGAAAGAGAGGGAGCAGCGGTGTTGCGGGCTACGGAGGGCTGTGTGCGACGGAGAAGCGACGGAGATGAGAGGGAGAGGGAGTCACCAGTTTTCAAACATGGAGAAAGTAGAGAAAGAGGGGGAAATGAGAGGGAGACGAAAATGAGAAAGAGAGGGAGCAGCGGTGTTGCTACGAGGCTCGGAGGCTGTGTGCGACGGAGATGCGACGGAGATGAGAGGGAGAGAGAGTCACCGGTTTTCGGACATGGAGAAAGTAGAGAAAGAGGGAAATGAGAGGGAGACGAAATGAGAAAGAGAGGGAAACCGTATATCAACGTATATAAACTTTTTTCTTTGTTTTTTAAATGAAAAATAATGACATGGCATAGGTGTTAAAACTGGTGTACCTACTGTACACGATAGGAGCATCATTTTCCTTTTTCAAATAAGAGAGAAGGTAGCTTTGCTCTATTTTTTTCATTAATTCTCTTATGCATCTTGTAACATTCTTCCTAATATAATAGTCATAAGAATTAATATAGAAGTTTATTAATATTAGTATTAATTATCTGTTAATTTTAATATATTCTAAGTTAGTTTAAGTATGATATTATAACTCGAGAATAAAAAAATAATTCAAAATTTAGTACAAATGACTTAGATGATAAAAATAAATAAATAACATTTATTTTTAGGTCATAAATAATTAAAAAAATTGTTAATAGAAGATCAAGGTATTGTAACATCCCAAATTTTTGCTATTTGATAGTAATGCTTAAATTGTACTGTTTTGTGTTTTCTGTATGATATAAAATTATTTTGACTGTTTTGAGACTATTTTTGATCGTTGTGTGAGATTTGGTCTGAGTCAGGAAAATAATAATTTTCGGGCCGAAAAAAATCTTATTTGATTTATTCGGAGATGGGGGATCTTACTAAACCCGAATCTGAGAGACACGAAAACTAATCTTTTGATTTTTAGAATTTATCTGTGAACTAAAAATATTTCGCAAAAAAATATCTGTTGTTTTATTAACAGTAGTTTCTGTTACCAAGTAATGGACCCGGTATATTTTATTTGTCAAAAAATAGACAGAATAATTTCTGTAACTTATTTTAAAAATGAACCAATAGAAATGAGTCAACATTAGTGGTTAGACTTTTTCTAGACCAATAGGAAATGGTCAATATAAAGGGTTGGACTAGTTACTAAGTAACTAGATAAACTAACTAAGTTACTCTAATAGCTTGATTAGTAACTAAATGAACTAACTTAGTTACTAAATACTTAGAATCTAATTACTAGTTAAATATCTAATCATCTAGAAACATGACATAACCATAACATAACAATGACCTAATAATGTAACTAACTAGTTAGAATGTAATTAGAAATCCTAACTAGATTAGTTTAAGTGTAACTAGATGGAGTAACTAACTAGTTCAAGGGTAACTAGGGAATTAGGATAAAACCAAATTGGTTCCATTCCTCCTAGAGCCACACGGCCATGAAGGCCTTTCTACCATGTTCTAGGTTCATCTAAATGACCACTTGATGACTATGGTGTGACCTAAGCCATGTGCACACCATGTGAGACCATGTGAGTGAATTTCTATCACATTAAGTTACTATCCATGCAATCACACGGCTACTCACTTCAATATAGCCATCCATTTGCATTTTAATCATATTTCATAAAACCAAGCCTTCATCTTTTTCTCTCAAAACTCAAGAACACTTAAGAACTCTTCATCTTCTCCCACCTTGAACCCCACGGCCTCCTACTCCAAATCCTACTTCTCCACTTCTATAATTTCATCTCTTCATACTTTCTAAACCCAAATACTATTCTAAACATCTTTCCTTTAGAAAGTTTTATCAAAATCCTACTCTAAGTGCATCAAAAACCAAACTTTAGTTTACTACTTCAAAGGTAATCTTTTGATTCTTTGATCCTATGTTGGATTTTTTATTTTAAATTATCAGAATCAAAATATAATATGTATAATAACTACTTGAAAATATAAATCATTAAAGCACATGAGAAGAATAAATCTAACCTTATTTTATTATCAAGAGCTTCACACTTTGACTCAAATAGAAGAAAAATTATTTACACATAATCTAGAAAAGAGAAAAAGAGAAAGAGAAAAGAAAAGAAAAGTGAAAGGAGACTGAGGAGAGGAGGAAATCCTCCTCTCGTCCTCTGGAAATAAGCCCAGAGGCTCCTCTTCGTAACGTCCTAATTCAATTCTTCAATTGCCTTTATATAGGCAAATTTGGCCACTGTAGCTACAGTGGAAACTTAGTGGCTAAGTTTGTGACGTATTTTCCCTTTTTTTTTCTTTTTTTTAATAATTGAGCAAATGCACAGTCGTTTGTCCAGTCATTTTTTCATTTTTGAAAGAAGTGATCTTCATAAAATTTGTAGACTTGGATATTTGCTTTAAAATGGCTTTAGTTTGAATCCAAAATCATGCCTAGAACTCAAGATATAGTCCAATTACTGCACACTATTTAGGCCCAATTTTAGTTCCTTTATTCTGACTTTAAAGGCCAATATCACCTATTAGACCTCAGAATTTGGAAAAGTGTTCAACATGAAAGTTGTAGAGAATTGTCTTAACTTTCCTACAAGATTAAAATCACATCAATCAGATATTTATAACTCAAGTTATAGACAGTTTACTAAACACTGCCAAATAGATAATTAAGGTTAATTTATGCAATAATTTGTTTAATGATCCAATAAGGTTCAATATCATAAAATGTGTCAAAATCAATTTAATTAAGCTTAATTGAACCTTAAGAAGCCTAGTGAGAGGATTACAAAATGTATAAAATATAGTGTTATCAAATCCCTCTACACTTAACTTTTGCACTCCTGGGCAAAACACAAAAGACAAAAACTAAAGAAAAACGACACAGACTCAAAAACTAAAAACTCTAAAGGATTCAATGACTCAAGAAGAGCAACTAGACAATCAATGGATCAAAACAGTCATGAGGTAACATGTCTTCGCATCTTAAACCAACAACAAGGAAACTTCAGTTGAAAAGAATGAATCAAGAATGATAGATCCTCACAGAATTCACTCTCAATCTCTCAAGTGTTTAAAAAGGTAAGTATTTCACTCTATTCAACTCATAAATAATTGCACTACCATAAGCTTGCTTATCTTCTACTTCTTCGCTACTCAAAAACAACATATATACACAAATCATGAGGACTTTATTCAAGGTTGTAATGGGATTATGGTAAAGGAGGAAGTAATATAGATAAAACAAGTTAAATACCAAAGAGAATAGAAGAGCATTATGTTACAGTTAGAGTGCAGAAGATGTTTGAGAACATTCAGTCTAACTTTCCCAAGATTTCCTTAATTCTTTCTCTGTTTATTTTTTTTTCATAAAGGGCATTGACTAATATTTGACTAATGTTTCATAAAAGATCAATTGGTAGGTTGAATTCATTGTTAGACTTGAACATTCTCCTTCTATTCTTGTTATTTCCAAGAATTCACTGGCCAGCTCTTTTTTTTTTATCGATACGCACATGCACCCCCACACTTGTTCAAGAACTCATTAAATAACAAAGTTAATGCTCTCTTATTTCCTAAGGCTGGGTTAGAACATGGTTTTTCATTTAAGGCACGTAATAAGTTAGAAACAAAGAATGGTCAAATAAGCTCAAAGGGGTTAAACAAAGAAAAATATATAAGGTTAGCTATTTGGTCAAAGTAGTTAATTCAAGAAAAAATATGCCTCAATTATGTTTATGTATGCATGTGAAAATGTAGCCTAAAAAAGAATCAAAACAAGTTCTAGAGTAACAATTCCATGAGAAAAATTCACGCAAGAAAGAAGAGAATGGTACAGATGTTCAATCATTTCATCGATAGGCTCAAAATCTCATAAGGCATATATCCATCATTCTCAGTCCAAAAAAAATTTCAACATCCATAACCAAGCATGTGATGTTTAAGAAAGAAGGCAATTTACTCAATTATGCAAATTTCCCTGAATTTGAATTGCTACTTCTACACAAACAAGTTATCTACCCCAATCTAGATGCGTCTCAAGATTAAAATTACCTCCACAGTAAAATTTATCCCTTACTCTACCATTCCTAATTGGTTTAACTATTAGAAAATTGTTGACAAACATATAAACACAACAAACATAAACACACTTTAAAAAAAAATTCAAGCATTTTTTTTACACAACTCTACACACGAAAAAAAGAAACACATTTATTTATTTTATTTTATTTTTTCATACATTTTTTACACAATTAGTCACACAACTATCCTTGCCCCCAACCAGATCACAACATTGTCCTCAATGTTAAAAAATAGAAAGGAAAAAGATAGAAGATAGTGCCTGTTACCATAATTACTGAAAAGAGAAACCTCACACAAATATAAACAGAAACAAAGTACGATGAACAAAACCAAAGCTTGTAATTATTTAAACAATTGGAGTGTCGAATCGGCTTACTTTTCTTCTTGCTTCCCCATGACATTTCTTTCGACCAATCTATCGATTTTTGCTATTGGATCAATATTTGTTATAAGAAGAAGATATACAAGAAAATATATACATGTAGTTGTGATTGTAGCTCACATCTTTCTCTGATTTTACGTCCAAAGAATGGCTTAAACGCCTTCTATGAGTTGAGGATAAGCTTCCCATCCAATTTTCTTATAAATTGGCAAACAAAGTCTTTTTGAGTCGATTCCCAAGACTGTAACGCGCTTACTTGCCTTTGAAGAGATTCCACAAATTAATAAATTCACACTGCACAAATTCGTAAGAATGCGTCTCAAGAGTCAAAAAGATTTCACCTAATGACTCTTTACTCAGGTCATTCTTTAATGAAAAATATTTTATCTTTTTTTTTATTTGCGAAAACCATCCACAAAGAACAACTTCACTTTTTACAAGAAAAATTGACAATTTTGGCAAATCAAGACATGAAATTAAAAATTCATCAGAAAAAAAAATCATTGATAAGTATAATTTTTTTTAAAAAAAGTGAGCCTATTGTAAGTATGGACAAAATATTTTTGGCTCATTTTGAATTCTTGAAGTAACAAAATCCACCATCCTAGTTTTGCAAAAACTTGTTGAGAAAATCGACACGTGACCAAATTGTCAAAATAAAGTTTGACTATTTAAAAAGAAAAGAAAAACAAATACTAAGACACAAAATTAAGAAGAAAAGAGAAAACAAAGTTTTTATTTTTATTTTTTTTTATTTTTTTGTATTTTTATTTTGAAATGAAAACACATGAAATTAGAATACTAGGGATCAGACTTCACTTGATTAAAAGAGAAAAAGAAATAAGAAAATAAAATAAAAATTTATACAAAACTCAACTCTTTTTTTTTAATATATATATATATATATATATATATATATATATATATATATATTATATATATATATATAAAGGCGGTATAAACCTGCCATGATAAAAAAAAAAAATAATATTAAAAAGTAGGCGGTATAAACCGCCATTAAATATTAACAAAGGTGTGGAATAAACCAACCACCAAAGAAAAATTAAAAATGGTGTGGTAGAAACTAACCACCAAATAAAACTTAAAAATAGTGTGGTAGAAACCAACCACCAAATAAAGAAAAAAATATATAAACAAAGGTGTGATATTAAACCAACCATCAAATAAAAAAAATAACAAAGGTGTGGTATGAACCAACCACCAAATACAAAAAATAACATAAAATAAAATAAAATACAAAAAGTAAATTACAGAAAAGTAAAAGGGAGAGTTTTTCCCACTGTTAGTATGTACAAAAAAATAAAAGGGAGAAATTTTTCCCACAAAGTTAGTATGTACAGAAAATAAAAGGAAGAATTACTCCCACTGAGTTAATATGTACAAAGAAAATAAAAGGGAGAGGCTCTCCCACTAAATTAGTATATACAGAAAATAAAAGGAAGAATTATCCCCACTATACAAGAAAATAAAAGGTAGAATTAACCCCATTTGTTAATTTTTTTATTAATTTTTTTTTTTTCATTTTTTATTATTTTCATTTTTTATTTTCATTTTTTTATTTTTTTTATTTTTTCATTTTTTTATTTTTTTCATTTTTTTTACTTTTTTTTTTTTTGGGTGGTCACACCGTGACCACCTTTCTTTTTCATTTCTTTCAACGGGGGACAACGTTGTCCCCACTTCAATTATTATTATTAACATCATTTTAAAACACTATTCACTCAATTATTTTTTTTACTATTCATACTATTCACACACTGTTCATGCACTATTTATATACTATTCACACATTATTTACACACTATTCATGCACTATTTACACACTATTTATGCACTATTCATGCACTATTTATACACTATTTATGCACTATTTACTTTTTACTATGCATAAAAATATTTACACCAAAAATTTATTCTTCAATACAAGTCCTCGGCAACGGCGCCAAAAACTTGATGCACACTTTTTAATTGTCGTATTTGTAAACCCAAGTGCAGGTTATCTCAAGTAATAAATTTCTCAGTGACTCCGAGGTCGATCCATAGGAAATTGTTGAAGATTAAGGTGAAGTAAATATTTTGTTACTACGGTAAAAATTTATTTACTTGGATAAAAAGATCTACTCTTGGTAAATAAAGTAAAAGTAAAATTAATTCCTTTTATAACTCAATTAGAATCCTCGCAACATGGAAGTTCCAATCGAAATATACAACGTTAAAAGTCCATTAAAATAATATACGTAGTTATACTATGATTCTTTTAATTATTACTACCACTTGTAAATGGGTTAAAGCATTCACTGTGCCAAAATCTTGTCTACAATAAATCAAGAACTCCTCTTTACAAGAATGGAGTATTTCAGTCTGTCACTCGGGATTTTAAATTATCATAATCAAAATATAATACGTATAATAACTACTTGAAAATATAAATCATTAAAGCACAAGAGAGGAATAAATCTAACCTTATTTTATTACCAAGAGCTTCACACTTTAACTCAAGTAGAAGAAAAATTATTTACACATAATCTAGAAAAGAGAAAAAGAGAAAAGAAAAGAAAAGTGAAAGGAGATTGAGGAGAGGAGGGAATTCCTCCTTTCCTCCTCTGGAAATAAGCCCAGAGGCTCCTCTTCGTAACGTACCAATTCAATTCTTTAATTGCCTTTACATATGCAAATTTGGCCACTGTAGCTACAGTGGAAACTTAGTGGCTAAGTTTGTGACGTATTTTCCCTTTTTTTTCTTTTTTTTAATAATTGAGCAAATGCACAGCCGTGTGTCCAGTCATTTTTTTCATTTTTGAGAGAAGTGGTCTTCATGAAAGTTGTAGACCTGGATATTTGCTTTAAAATGGCTTTCCTTTGAGTCCAAAATCATGCCTAAAACTCAAGATATGGTCCAATTACTGCACACTATTTAGGCCCAGTTTTAGCTCCTCTATTTTGACTTCAAAGCCCAATATCACCTATTAGACCTCAGAATTTGGAAAGTGTTCAACATGAAAGTTGTAGAGAATTATCTTAACTTTCCTACAAGACTAAAATCACATCAATCAAATATTTGCAACTCAAGTTATAGCCAGTTTACTAAACACTGCCAAAGAGATAATTAAGGTTAATTTATGCAATAATTTGTTTAATGATCCAATAAGGTTCAATATCATAAAATGTGTCAAAATCAATTTAATTAAGCTTAATTGAACCTTAAGAAGTCTAGTGAGAGGATTACAAAATGTATAAAATACAGTGTTATCATATGGCTAGAAATTAAATTAAATGAGTTTATAACAATTAAAGTGTTAAAAAATGATTTAAATATGAATTTTGAAACACAATGGGAACTCGGCCAATATGCCAATTTTTTATGATCAAGATCCAAAATTATTCCACTAAATGTAAACTTAGGTGTTTTAATAGTAAGAACTCAATTTGGTAAGTTTAGGAATTTAAAATGAAAGTAAATTAATTTTTAGAACTAAAATTGGCTTAAGTAAACTATGTAGTAAAATGAAAGTGAATACTTGAAATTTACTGACATATAGCTCACCCTATGAGTTATGAAACGTGTTAGAAAATTCTAAGCTGTAATATCCCAAGTAAATTAAAGAAAACACAATTTTCTGAAAAATAGTAGAAATACTAATTTTTAGAGAGATTATATTACAAATATTATCTAAAGAGGGACTATTTTGTAAATATTATTTTAGGAGGGACTATTATGGAAATATTATTTAAATAAGGATTATTATGTAAATATTATTTAATGAGGGACTATTATGCAAATAATGGAAATAAAGTCAAATTTTTGAGAAAAACATTATTTTTGGTTTAAATATGTTAGAAAACATTTTACGTAATTGAAAATACGTTGAAAAATATTTACGCGACTCAAAAATAGTAATTTTAGGCTACGCGATTGAGAAAATGCAATAAAATGTTTACGCGATTTAGAAAACGTTGAAAAATCCTTATGCGATTTAAAAACATAAGAAAAGTGTTCCGCATTTTTCAAAAATATGATAATATCGCTACGCGATTGAGCGTAAATAGCAGTTTGCTGTCGGGCAGTTGTGGTCGGCTCGATTGTGTTGAATATTGATACAGCCAAGGAAAGGTAAGGATATATGAGGTATTGTAAAAATAATAATAGTATGTGTGTTTGAATCATATATCATGTATAGAAAAGCGTATTTGCTTGTTTGGTTAAGGCAGTATGCCTAGGCGATGAATTACACCTAAGTGCGAGTGCGAGTAGACAAGTGTAGGTCACATGTTGATCTTGGGGGCATCAGGGTGCGGGTACCTCGCAATAGATGGTTGGTAGCTCTTCTGTTCGTGAGGCAGACCGATGCAAACGCACCGATGATCCGGACTGAGACATTGTCCTATATCATAATCTGGCGTAGAATGTCTTGTCCAATGCCTGATGTGCACTTTTGACAAAATTGAAATATTATAGCACTTTTGGCCACAACACCCGAGTGACAGACATGTCTTCTAGATCATTCTCTCCGAAACTGTGTTTAGCTCCATGGAGTAGGAATTGGTCTGTATGCATATGCATAGTGGGTCAGCATAATAACATGATATTTATAATTATCTGATCCATAATTATTTGATTTATTATCCGTGATATGATAATATGATTTATTGTCTTGATATTATACTTTATTTATTTGCTGTCGTTTCCTTTACTGCCATACTAGTATTGATGTAGGGGATCTCACTTCGTTATTGTATTGTATCTGTTTATCTGTGTATGTTTAATGAAGACTGGGGAGATGAAAACACTAATAATTCTACACGTTATCAGTAACTGTATGTGTTTTGTTATGGCGACAAGGCGACAAGTCTTAGGTATTGTCAGGGTCCAGTTCCATGGCGGAATTGACGCCTGAAGGTTTGACTATAACAATGAGAGGTTTGTTTACACCGGGGATTTGGCTATGAGTTTGAGTGGAACCCTGAATGGGATTTCCGTGTTGACTCAACATGCTACTATACTCCTGGAATTCACGATACCCATTCGTGAACTCTGGGGTGGAACTGTGTCTGTCTACACACCCCAAGATAATTCTGTAGTATCATCGGCAAGGACCCCTATGAGGCGTTTGTATCCGCCTGAGTTCTTCGATGATAATGTAGAGGAGGAGGAGGATCCTTCCGAGGAACCAAATTCTTAGGTTTGTTTTTAGGGTACTGCTTAGTAGTTATGTTTATATTTTACTTTTGGAAACAAGGTTGTATTTATATTAATTTTTTGGACAAGTTTTGTAATATGATGTAAATATATATTTTGGTGTGTTTATTACAAGTCTTACTAATGTTTTAATTCAATTTAACTTAGTATATTTTATTCAGCAAACAAAATTTTAAAATTGACGTTTTTTACAAGATTAATTCTTTTACAACTTAGGTAAGTTATATTAGGATTAGTCTTAAATGTGATACCCTACGATGGGTGTTACAGGTATCCTTAAGGGATATCAAACTTCCACATGGTCAGGAAAGTTGCATGTTCTTATCTTTTCTTTTATCCTCCACCGCCTTTGACTTTTGCTTTTCATCTCTTAACCTTTCCTCCAAGCATACGTAACCTACTCAGCAGAAACTAGATAAGGGAAAGAAAGAAAAGGGAGAAGGAAGAAGGGAGAGGAAGGAGGAAAGAAAAAAGAAAGAACCCAAGGAAGAACAAGCCAATGAATAGAATAACAACCACATAGGAGTAGAGATAGGGGGATTGTTTGAACTTTCAATACTTTTTTCTCCTTATTTCTTGACTTTTGCATGAATAACTAAGTTGATAATGATGAATGGGTATGTATGTGTAGTTGATGAGATTTGAGTATAGATTTATGCACAACCAATAAAGTTGATATTGATGAAAAAATGTTGATTTTTTTTGTCATACTATATGATTTAAAGCATGATTTGATGTATATGATGATTGAGATGATTTGATTTATGAAAGAATGGCATTTTTTGGTGCTTCTGAGGCATTTTTGTATGTGCTATTCGAATAGATTTGTGACCTATTCGAATAGACTTTGGCAGAATGCACCAGATTGAGATTTTGAAGCAGCTATTCGAATAGACTAGGGGTCTATTCAAATAGGTATTCCTGAATGCTAGAATTTTGATTCTATTCGAATAAACTAAATGAGCTATTTGAATGGTATAATCTTGAATGATATGTTTTCAATTCTATTCGAATAGATTAAGTGAACTATTTGAATGGTATAATCTCAAATGACATCTTTTCGATTGCTAATCGAATATGCTTAGTGAGCTATTCGAATAGAAGATTCCAAAAAGCCATAAAATTGGATGCTATTTGAATAATAGGCTAGCTTATTCGAATAACAGAGTTTAAAATATAAACTTATATGATATCATATGTATTGAATTGAATGAGATCTCTAATTAGATTGTTGTTTACCTTGAACGTGCACTTGATAAATTAGAAATATGATGATAATGTGCACTAGATATATTCGAATGATAAGATATGTTGAGATGTTATTTCATTTTGAAAGATAGTCATTATTTGCTATGGCTAAAGATTGATATAGGAGATGATTCTCATACATAGGGTTAGTCAAAGTAGTGTGAGGAAGGATGATTCCCTCAGGATGGACATTCTCTCTCTACTTGGGGTGATCCCAGATGATTGGTAATGTGAGAAAGAATGATTCTCATCCTATCAAATATTGGTAGTGTGAGGAAGGATGATTCCTTCCTACTTTAATTTATAGATTGAGGATGAATATTTTCTCGTTACCTATTTGATAAAAAGAACAAAGTTTGGAGAATATGTTTGATATATGATGAATGATGATTATTTTTTGGGTGAATAGCTTAACATAATTTTGAGCTTATTATCTTTGACTTATTAATATGATAATGAGATATAGATTGAATATGAAAATGATTTTAGTAAATGATTTAAATTGAAATTTCTACTTTGGGAAGAGAAAGGAATTCCTTTTGACTTTAGTCACATTTCTATAATTAATGATTATGATTTATTGATTTCTCCAAAGTAACTAGAATTATTATGATGACATGATTTATACATTTGATTTACTGAAAATTTTTAAAATTCTCACCCTTTATATTTGAATTTTCATGATAATTCTAAAAAAAGAGATTACTGAAAAGTAGAATACAAGACGTGGAAGTACGAAGCATAATCTACTTTTTAGGACTGTAGTTATGTATATATACTTTTGTATTAAGGATATTTTTGTAAATTTGTATATATTTGTATCTTGAAAGACTTAGTTTGTAAATAATGTACATGTTGTATTTATAAGTAATGTAGTTATAAGTGTTTTAATTATCCCTCATATATAGGCTCATATATATATATATATATATATTACTTATATTTTAAGGAAGTTTTTTTTAGTAGATAATAATGTGTCTAAACCAAATTACTTATGTATTGTATTGGGTTTGAGATGTTACACATCTCCCCTTATTGTAATTCGTTCTGTTAATAAATAAAATATTCAAACATAGTTTTAAAGATATATAGAAGGAAGAATTAAAATTTTTAAAATAATAGCAATCGTTCCTTTCTAGGCATACCCACGTAAAGAAAGGTTTAAACTTCAATCAAAAGGCTTCCACATCATGTCTTTAATACGATTTCAATTATTTTTGGGGGTCCATATTCTTTTTGGGCCCCATTTTAAAATCAAATTTTCGTCAACTACAGTCTTCTTTTGGGCCAAACAATTTGAGTTGTAAGTTTGTAGCGGCCGGTCGGAATCCAGGTTCAGCCATACTAAGAATTCCCCATCCTCTTTTGACTTGAGGTTGGTAAGATGGAATTAGAATATGGTCAAAACAAGACAAAAGAGGTTGGTAATGATGGGCCACACTGTTCAATTGTAATATTTGGGCCCAGATGCTATAAAAGTTTATTGTTGGCCTTTGTAGTCCTAGTTCGAGCAACAGAGGTAGCTCATTCTGTGTAGAAGTGAAATCACTAATCAGCAACTACAAAAGCTACTCAATGCTTGAAATTCAAGTTTGTTTCCAATGTCTCCGAAAAAGAGAGAGATTTAAGGTTTTAAGGTTCAATTAAAGTTAATCGGGGTTGAATTAGAGTTTTATATATATACATATAAATTATATAAATATATAACAATATGTAAAAAAATATAAAATATATATGTTAATTATATAAATAATATCAAAGAAAAATATTGAAATGTATATCTAACATAATTAAATTTATTTATCATATAAATAAATATTAAACTAAAAATATTATACTAATACTAACATAATTTTCTAACATATACTAGTTCCACATCAGATAAGTAAAAGGTAAGAGATGAAACTTTTCATTATAAACTAAAGTCAAAGTCTTATTGTATTACAAGCTCCTATTTGTCTCACATTGGACAAATTAAGAGGAGACATAATGAGTTTTAGTTATAAATTGATAATCAAATAATCAGTACCATAAAAAAGTTTTAATTTTTTTTTCAAAAAAAGGATTTTTTTTAAAAAAAGGATTGGTTCAAACATTTGACCAATTCAAATGGGTTGACAGGTTTAGAATTGATTTTTAGTTTTTTTAATTGATTTTTGGAAATCCAATTTTTGAGAGTTGATTGAACTAATTGGAGGATCGATTCCCGATTTTTTCAGTCTGACTAGCTAATCTAGTTTAGTTCTAAAAATTATGTTTGTTTCTTAATTTAATAATGACTTCATGATATATTCCAAAATGTTAATTCAAGCTTGTGATGTGGATATCACACTGGTTTGGGATGTAACCTTTTTTTATTAAACATTATTGGTAAAATGGAAAAAAATTGTTTTATTAAAACATATTTGATTTATATATATATGACATATCTAGTGAGAGGAACTTTTATTGTGAGATGGTGAGAGGAGTGAATCTTGACTATACAAACATACATAGATGATCAAGATTAAAAGTTATTTAAAGGTCATGTAATCACTTAAAAAAGTCACATACATTTATGTTCTAATCTTGACTATTTATGTAAGAACTAAATGTCAAGATTTGCTCACCTTACTTCTTACAATAAAGATTCTCACTAATTATGTTCTCCATATATATATATATATATATATATATATATAGGGGACATATCTAGTGAGAGAAGTTTTTATTGTGAGAAGGTGAGAGGAATAAATCTTGACCATACAACCATACATGGATGGTCAAGATTAAAAGTTACTTAAAGGTCATGTGACCACTTAAAAAAGTCACATGCATTTATCTTCTAATCTTGATCATTTATGAAAGATCCAATGGTCAATATTCACTCATCTCCCCTCTCACAATAAACACTCCTCTCACCTGAGTAAGATCTTATATATATATATATATATATATATATATATTCTTGCTACTGGAGAATGAAAACTAGAACTAAAAACTGCACTCACGTTGTGAGATGGGTGAATCTTGACCCATTGAATCTTACGTGAATGATCAAAATTAAAATATAAATATGTGTGACTTTTTAAAGTGATCACATGACCTTTAAGTAACTTTTAATCTTAACCATCTATGTATAGTTGTATGGTTAAGATTTATTCCTCTCACCCTCTCACAATAAAAACTTCACACACACACACACACACACACAGAGGAGCACGCATATATATTTGTTCTGGATCGGATTCTGAGATATCATTGTGAGTAGCAACCTGGCATGTCTAGGATGGACCACGACCCACACCGTTTGAAACCATGATAGCACTCAGCAAATAACGAGAAAATCTCTCCCTAATCCCTTATTTCTAGGAATCATAGTTGAGGAGATAATTACTTCAACCAGTTCCTCATTTTTAGGGATTACCATCAACATCATTCTTTATTCTTTAATGAATATTTCAAATGTGATTTTCCTCCATCATAAAACTCCTATAAATATTAGATAAAGTCATTAAGGTATAGATCTAAACCTTTAAACACTATCCACCTAGTGCATAGTTTAACTTGAGGGTCGGAGTGTCTTTTGCATATACTCATCCCTTTCACATCTGTCTCTACTGTTGTGCTATGGAGAAACCACCACCATCAACCTTTCTGAGCCTCTTAAACCCATTTATAACAATAATCTTGCTATCGGAGATTGAAAACAAGAACTAAAAACTACACTCACGTTGTGATGACTTTTCCTCGAAACGAACCTAAAAAATTTAGGTAGTGGGGGTAAAAGTAATATACAAGCATTAAAAAGAAATTAAATGAAAAAATATATTAATATGCAATGATAAAAAATCAATTTATAATTGTTCTCTTCATGGTATAAATAATTTTTTTACTATCAATATTATCAAATATTTTTTTATTTATGTATGTATTAATGACGTTGACATTTAATTATGTGAGATGCAGTTTGAAAAAATGTTATAAGAATTTTAACTTTTCTTATAATAAATTTATTTACTTACATATTATATGAGGATAAAGTTAAAAATATAAAAAAATAAAAATTTTAAATAATTAGTATAAATAATAAAAAAAAATTTTAAAGTGAGTGGAGACATATATCTCACTATTATACAAGTGGATCGTCCTATTAATAGTTAATTGGCTAGCATCGCACCATGAGATGGGTTGACGTTAATTATAACTATTGACTATAACACATCCTCTATTGTGATTTTGTTAATGCAAGCAGCCAAAAAATACAGGATCTTGTATCAAGGATGGGTTATTGACCTGGAAATCTCAGTCAGTCAACTTTCCTGCAACATGTGCTGAAAACTAACGATTCATTTAGTATTCTAATGAAAAAAAAAATGACATATGTTATAAAATAATAAAATAAAATGATGACATATAGTTAGAAGTGCAAGCTGGCATGATTATCTTCAACTAACCGTAGGTTGGCTTTGGCTTGATTTAAATCATTTCTTTCTGCTCAACTGTTTCTATCCTTGGTTAAGTAGCTGAGCAGAAGTAGACACTACTGTCCAAATAAATGAGAGGATATTTATTATTGACTAATTTTAGTTACATACACTTCAATTTATATAACTTTAAATTTGTATAATTTTTATTATTTAATTATATTTAGTTTTATCTCATTTTTACATATTTCAATGCTTAGTTACCATATACACATATATAAAGTGATGTGTACCTCACTTTTTTTTTTATTTTATTATTTTCTATTATTTTTTTGAGTAGTGGTAGTAGTCTTTTCACTAGGACAATTTAATGTAATTTTTACAGTCGAGTTTAGTAAATTTTGTGAAATTAAATATTTTTATTATTTTACAATAAATTCAAACTTAAATAACAAAATGAAAAATAAACTCTTCTATCATTTCAGACAACGTGTTTTGAAAGGAAACTTCCATTTATCTTATTCTGTTAGAATAATATTATCTTACCTCAAATAATATTTATACCCATTTTAACATCACACATTAATTAATAAAGTATAAATTATTAATTAATAGATATGTACAAATATATAACTTTTTTAATTTAATTCCGTTAATCAATTTATATATGTTATTAAATATTTTTTTATTTTTAATTAACTAACTTTTTATATATTTATTAATTAACTTTTATATGTCATTAATCATAAATTTATATTTTATTAACTAACTTTATTTAGTATGAAAAGTAATATTATTGAAAATGAATAAAATTATCGAGATTAATTCTGTTATACTGTTGTTAGAAACAAAGATATATTTCTTTGTTTTTTCTTTCTATATTGGAGATAAGGGTTGACTTGCTCTTTAGTCTTCATCACTTTCCTTGTGTGGAAAAGTGACCAGTGGAGATATAATTTATTATGTTATAACATTATTGGAGGTGAAAAGATGCAGGAATGGGACTGCAGACCAATGGTTAATCTCTAAGCACCTACTTTGAAAGGTGATGTTTTGTAGTTAGCTCTAGAATTGACCTCAAATGGTGAAATCTTTAGCTGCAGAACAAGGAAAGAAGAAACATGTTCACATGTGTGGTGGGAACAGAAGACTGAAAGCTATATTTTACATTTTCATGTCTTGATATTAGTACAGATAATAATCTCTTAAGGAATTAAATAAAAGGATGTCGATATATATATGATCCAACCTGCTAAATGTTTGAGGATTTTTTTTTTTCAATCTGATACTAAGGTGGGATTTATTTGTCTATCTACACTTCACTTAATGTTGTAAGATTTAATTGGGTTTCAACACTCTTAATTTTTTTTTTATCAAATATCAATTGTCTCAAGTTGCTGCTTTACTTAGAAAACTAAGCATGACTTTTACTAAGTGAATGGTAACAAAACAGAGATTGGTGAGGTGGGAATGGAATTAGTTCCGAAATTCGACTACTAGCAATGCCTAAGGTTTGGTAGGTGTGGTGAGCCCAACGAACAAGAAGAAATGGCAATCCATGATTATTAATGGAGTCACGGTACCCATCTCACATCAAAGTTCTATTTTTAATGGCTTTGCGCAGAGAAAGTTTGTGTATATCTTGCTGAGACTAAATTTCGGCAAAACATCTTTTATTTGAAATCATTAAATAGAAATCATTTTTATCAACGAAATTGGCTCACCTAATTGACTTTCCTTTTATAAATATATGATTTGGGTTCTGCTCTAGACCAAATTTTGAATTAGCAGTTTAAGAGTAACCTGACTTACCAAAATAAGATCTCAGATATTTATGCGCGCTATTAGATAAGTTAATCTACCTATTTATGAGATACAAATCTCTCATAATCCTTTATAAATATAAATACTAATTACATCTCACATAAATAGGAAAATCGTTATAAGAGATAACAATCTCATGGATTTTGATCCTAAATAATAGTATTCAATTCAGATTGAATTATGATTCTTATCATCCAAGACGTTCTTATAAATACCATGCAAGATCACAAAGGTATGCATCTAATTCCAAATACTACCAATCTTTGTACGATCTAACTTAAGCATCGAAGTACCTTTTGAAGGTTCTCCCTCCTCGCCCCACCATCACTGCCACTGTGCTACAAAGGATTCCACCTTCAACCACCTATTCAAGTATTTCTCTAAACTTTGTTTAGAACATTGGCGCCGTCTGTTATTCTCATCATCAGCATCATGGTTACCACGAGGAGAAATCAAGCCTCTACTGCACAAAACCAACCTTGCTCTAGCTGCCAACCGATGTCTGCCTCCACCCATGAGCCAATCCAAGAACCAGTCGTTGCCCAACTAGAACCCAAGCAGGATGGGATGGAGAGTTCTTATACTAGTGAGAATCTCCCCCCTTCGCTCGTGCAAATTTTGGTTAGGTAATGTCTCGGTCCATAAGGAGCACCTTCTAAAGATGCCAGACAACAGGTGTCAACGCTACAACGCCTAGGAGCTCAGGTACAGAATGAAGAAATTCGGTCCCACCATGATGAATCTACTCTCCTGGGGCTATCCAGAGCAGAACTCATCTCTTCGGTTAGACTCCAGGATGAACACATTCACAATCTGGAGAAAACTGTAAACTAGGAGAAAGAAGGCGAAAACCAATCTCCAAGAAGGAATCAAGAAAACCAAAGGAACAAAGCCCATGATAGGGTTTCCTATCCAGAATTTTCCATGGTCGCGGAACCCGGTCAGAAGGTTTAAATCCCTATTCGAGGAAAAAAGGAGCAGGATCAAGGAGTAAGGAACTCAATTTCACAAAACCAACCTTTCTCTGATAAGCTAATGGCCTATAAGATCCCTAGGCATTTCAAATATCCCACAAATATTGGAGCCTATGATATGACCACATACCCTTAAGAGCACTTAGTTACTTATGTTTCTACTCTCCTATTTGCTAGAGGAGATGTGTAACACCCCAAAATTAATAATAATAGTATATCCGAATTTACACAAAAGTAATTAGGTTTAGTCATATCACAACTAAACTAGCATCATTATTTGATAATCAACTATATATATATATATATATATATATATATATTTGAGCCTTGTAAGGAAAAAGTAATATATACATATAATTAGAAAGTCTGATCTATACTGATATAGTTCATACAAACTAGTACATCAGTGTTCAAATAATACAAACTAAGCCTTTAAAGGCACTTATACATATAAACTATATACAATCCACTGCACAACTGTAAATACAAGGCAACAGTCAAAAAGAGTAGACAATTCTACACTACATCAACATCTTCTGTCCTACTTCACAGGTGGATCCCGCGCTGGAATTATCATGGAAATAAGAGATACAAGGGGTGAGAATTCTAAAATTCTCAATAGATCTACATATAACATGTCATCATAATAACTCCAGCTGTTTCGAAGAAATTAAATCATAAATGTAAATAACATATAGAAAGGTGGCTAAAGCCAAAAAAGATTTCTTTCTCTTCTCGAGATAGAAATTTCATTATTATCATTGATCAATAATTCATAATCAACCATTATATCTAAATCCAAAACATCACCAATAGATAATAGATTACATAAAATATATATCATGTATGAGTTATAACTCACTATCACTAGAATATTCACATTTTCTCATAATGCAAACATTCATTAACAACTTTATAATCTATATAACTAACATCTTTATGATGATGTAAAAATTCTTATTCATGTATAAAAATTTCATTAGTACTCATTAATTATCATCTTTCTAAGCATATTCCTAGGAACCTGGTTCTTATATCACTAGGTAGGGAGGAAATGTTACATCATCACACTACTAGTAGCCCTGGCCACATCTGATGAGGAAACTAATGAGGAATTACATCTAAGAATTTAGGATCACTTTTCCCATCGAGGATCACTTCAAAAAATTCAATACTAAGAATTCAAGATCACCCCCCTTACGAGGATCATTTCCAAAATTCAATACTGGCCACCTCATAATATGACTACTCATACTAAGGGAATAGCAACTAAGGATCACCCCCGTACGAGGATCATATCCAATATTTTTTAAACTTTGAGCACATTACTTATCAAATCAATACTAGCTCAACTTTATCTCATAAAGGAGCAAATCATCTTCTAGTACACTTCATAAGCATGGCAAGTGTGCATCTCACTTTATCTCATCAAGTAAATGTTTCTAGTGCACATTATCATCAATTCATTAGTTTATCAAGTGCACAATATCAACATTTCATAAGTATACTGATAATCACATATTTGATACGTTAATAAACCCTCATTTTTAGTCATTTACACTCTCCATGTACTTAATTGATTGATTTTGGTTATGTTTTGTAAGTTTGGACTCAAATTAGACTTAATTGAATTTTTTAGCAAAATTTACGTCTTACACTATTTTTGTATTTGGACCATATCTTGGGCTGTAGGTGGTATTTTTAGGTGATTATGATGTCATTTGAAAGATAAGAGAGAGCTCTACAACTTTTATACAGATCTCAAAGTACAAATCACACATTTGGATAACTTAAATTGGAGTTGAAACAAGAACTAGGATGTTGATCCTGACAACTTGACCTATTCGTACTATTCATAATATATCTCGGGTTATAGGATGTCAAATGGGATACAATTTTTATGGTTGATAGTTAAGACCAAAATCTACAACTTTCATGTTGAACATATTTCCAGAATATGAGTTCTAATGGGTCATATTGGGCTTGGAATTTAGAACAGAGGAGCTATCATTGGACCTGAGCAGTATGCAGTAATCAGACCATATCTTGAATTGTAGAAATGATTTGTGACCCACACTAACGATATTTGAAAGCTAAGATCCAGGCCTTATAAAGACCATATTTCTCAAAAATGATGAATACAATGACTTTAGAGCTAAATGATTTTGGAGATAAAGAATCTTCATAATTTTTCACTCATCAAAAGTCATTTGGCATTTTCCACTCATTTTTCACTCATCCACTCACCCATGACTCAGCCCCCTTGTTATTTTGTATCCCTAATCCTCTATAAAAGGCACCATTGGCAGATCATTTAGGAGTCTTGGTCTTAGAGGCTAAGATCATGCTATTGTGTTATTTGTTTATTTTGTTGTAATTTTCTTTTGTTCTAAATTAAAGTTATGTTCTTCTTCTTCTTTTCTCTTCCTTTCTTCTTGTTTATGAGTAACTAAGTTTCATCTTGCTTGGGTGAAAGGGTGAAACTCTTGGTGATGAAATAAGGTTAGATTAATCTCTTTCTTGTGCTTAAATGATATATTATCAAGTGATTATTATATTTGTTGTATTTTGTTTCTAATCAATTTAGAAGCCCTCCTTGTAAAGTGGAGTTCTTGATTTGTTGTAGACAAAAGATTGGCACAATTAATGCTTGAACTCATTTACAAGTGTTGGTGTTAGAAACTCTCCTTGTAAAGTGGAAGTCTTGATTTGTTGTAGACAAAAGATTGACACAATGAATACTTGAACCCATTTATAAGTGTTGGTGTTAGTGGATAATTAAAGGAATCATAATATAACTTATATAACTTTTAAAGAACTTTGAATATTGTATTTTTCGATTGGAACCTCCTTTATGTGTGGATTCTAATTGAGTTATAAAAGAATTAATCTTGTCCTTAATTTATTTACCAAGAGTGGATCTCCTAACCTAAGCAATTCCTTTTTACTTGTGAACAATTTTATTTATCATCTATTTTTGTGACAAATCTTTTCCTTACTTCAACAAATTTTTCTTCATCAATTTCCTGTGGATCGACCTCGGACTTCCAAGAATTTATTACTTGAAACAATCTACACTTGGGTTTGCAACTTTTAATCCGTATCAAGTTTTTGGCACCGTTGTCGGAAACTTGATTTGAAGAACAAATTTATGGTGTAAATATTTTGTATATATATATTTTTATTTTTTTTCTGTGGATCTTGTATATATATATTTTTCTACTCTTTTAATTTTTTCTTTCTTTCTTTGTACTTATTAACATACTAACTTTAGGGGAAACTCTCCCTTAACCCTCTATAATCTGCAATCATTAATAAAATAATCTTTCTTTTTCTCTTCTCTCTCGTTGGAGCAAAAAATCGGCTCTGCCGATTCTTCAGTTTTCATATTTTAAATTTACATTCTGCACTTTACTTTCTGCACTTTATTTTCTGTACTTTATTTTTGTATTTTATTTCTAACTTTCTAACTTACTAACCTACTAACCTTTTAATTTTCTTGCTTACTAACTTACTAACTTTTTAATTTTCTTGTTTACTAACTTACTAACTATCTAACTCTCTTACTAACTTTCTAACTTTCTAACTTTTTAAATTACCTACTTCTAACTTTTTAATTTATTAGCTTACTAACTTTTTAATTTATCAGCTTATTAATATATTTGGTGGTTGATTTATACCACACTCTTGTTAATATTTATACTATGGTTGGTTTGTTTCACACCCTTGTTAATATTTATTTGGTGGCTGATTTATACCACACATTTGTTAATATTTATTTGGTGGCCGGTGTACACCACACCCTTGTTAATATTTAATGGCAAGTTTATACCGCCTACTTGTTAATATATATATATATATATATACATATGTATATATTTTACCATGGCAGTTTTACCTACTTGTTATTATTATTATTATTATTATTATTATTATTATTATTATTATTATTATTATTATTATTATTATTTACCATGGCGGGTTTAACGCCTACTTGTTAATAATTTTTTTTACCATGGCAAGTTTATACCGCCTACTTGTTAATATTTTTTTTCGGAAGGATGAGCTCTGTATATATTTTTATTTTATTCTACCTATTTCTTCTTCTCTTTTGTCATGTGTACTTAAATTTGTGTGTTTTTATGGTGAAGACGTAACTTGATTCAATTAACATGTATTAAGATTGAAATTTTAATTAACTTCTTTTTTTATTCAATTTGAGTACTTATTATGATTCTTAATACTTTTATGAATTGGCCATTTATAAATTGATCTAATGAGATGTATGTAGAATCGAAAGGTTTGCATATGACCTAGACCATAAATAATAAGTGTCATGATTTATAATCATCTAGGAAATGAGGTTATAGGTTGTGTGGGAGAATTATGGTATTTTCCATGAGTATCCATAGAGTAAAGGTCATGCCTTTAAGAGTTAAGGTTTAGACTAAAGAATTGAGTTTTAATTAATTACTGGATTCTCCCCATCAATTGAATGATTAGAAATTAATTAGAATGAAGGTCCCAAAGCTACTCTATTGTCTATGATAGATTATTGAATTAAGTGAAGTTAGATCCCTAGTATTTTAATTTCATGTGTTTACATCCTTAATGTGTTTTGCATTCATGTTCTTTGTTCTTTTTCTTTCCCTCTTAATTTTGTGTGTTTTTTTTTCTCTTAATCGTCAACTTTATTACTTTGACAATTTGGTACACTTGTCGATTTTCTCAACAAGTTTTTGCAAACCTAGGTTGATACAGTGGATTTTGTTGCTTCAAGAATTCAACATCACAATAAAAGATAAGGAAAAAGCCAAAAATATTGTTGCAGATCATTTGTCCATACTTATTACAGGCTCACTTTTTGATATCACACCTATCAATGATTATTTTCTTGATGAATTTTATTTCTATCAATTCCATGCCTTGGTTTACTAATATTGTCAATTTTCTTGTAACAAGCGATGTCTTTCTTTGTGGATGGTTTCTGTAAATCGAGAAGATAAAATATACTTTATTAAGAATGGGCTGAGTAAGAAGTCATTAGATGATATCTTATTGACTCTTGAGACGCATTGTTGTGGAGTTGTGCATCATGAACTTTTTAGTTTGTGGAATCTCTTCAGAGATGAGCAAAAGCATTACAATCTTGGGAATCTGACTCAAAAATACACTGTTTGCCAATTTATAAGAAAATTGGATAAAAAATTTATCCTCGACTTATAGAAGGCATTTAAGCTGTTGCTAAACATAAAACCAGAGGTAGATGTGAGCCACAATCATAACAACATGTATATATTATCTTGTTCTTCTTCTAAAAAAAAGAAAGAAGGGCGAACTTTTGTGTACTCTGTCCTTAACTAGATGGAGAGTCCCTAACCTTAGGGCTTCAAATCAAATGGAGAGCCCCTAACCTTAAGGCTTCAAATCAAATGGAGAGCACTTAATCTTATGGCCTCAGATCAATTCCCTAAGGGTTAGACCTGTCATTGACTCAGGTGGACCTTCACACGTCGGTCCGTAAACAAGGTTCGTGTGCTATGCTCTGTAGAGAGCCACGCAAGCATTCCTAGGTTTTAACCATAGGCTCTGCTTACTGATGGACAAATAGAAGCATCCCGTGTTTGCATTCTCTCATGACAATGCCTCTGAGCTCAATTCCTGGTATTAATTTATTGGGTTCCTGAGTGTACCTCTCACTGGCTGTGGTTGTTGGTGGTAGCTGTCAGATTTACGCACTTTAATTAGTTGCGTTGTAGCTTAATCCAAAATATCCCACAAGCAGGAGGAAAAAGAATTTCAAGATTGGCTAAGCCGTCTTGGTATTACTGCACTCATGACACGTAGTATAAAGATACACCATGAAAACTGTACATAAAGGGCATGTCATCATTTATTATTATAATTTTATTTTTGTATGATTTTGTTGTATTTTAGTTTTGGACAGATGATCCTTTGGACAGGATCCTTCAAGGGTTTCTAGACTTCTTTACCCTAATGGTTTTCTTGAAATAAAAAAAAAATAAAACAAAACCAAAAAAAAATTGTTTCTTAATTTCAAACTTTTTTGACAATAGCCAACCTACCCATATAGGAGTTATTATTACTTTTTCTATTCTCTTCCCTATTTAAACACTCCATTTTTTTTTCTCACTTTCTTGTAACTCATAATCATTCAAAGAGAGTGTGAGTGTAGAAATGGAGGGAGCTTCTTCTTCTTCTATTCGTAGACTTACCAATATTTGTGTATTTTGTGGGTCAACTTATAGGAAGGGTTTAGAGTTTGTAAACGCAGCAAACACTATTAGTAGAACACTTGCTGTAAGGAATATTCATGTTGTATGTGGGGGAGGTTACCGTGGGTTAATGGGGGCTGTATCACTCTCTGCATATATAAAAGGCAATCAGGTTTTAGGTATCATTCCTGAACCTTTAACTCGAAAGAACATCATTGGAAAGACAATTGGGCAAGAACTTCAAGTATCATCTATGCATGAACGAATGACTAAAATGCTTGACAATTCTGATGCATTCATAGCCTTACCGGGTGGTTTTGGTACTTTGGAAGAAGTCTTTCAAATTGTCTCTTGGGCCCAACTGAACATCGACCATAAACCTATAGGTTTGTTGAATATTAATAATTTCTTTGATAATTTGTTATCTTTTGTTGACTATGCTGTGGAACAGAAATTTGTCACATCTTTGGCAAGACGACTCCTTATCTCTGCTTCCACTGTTGATGAGTTGATTGATAAATTAGAAGCTTTTGTTTATGAACGTGATCCAGTAACAGCTCAGATAGATTGGTTAGAAGGAAGCGGTGATGGAAGCAATATGAAAAGCAAGCCAGATCAGATACTCTAACTATTTAAATAATTATAAGCTTTGGTGTTATTTATTGTACTTTGTTTCTGTTTAAATTTATGTTAGGTTTCTCTTTTCAGTAACTGCAACAATAGGTACTATCTTTTATCCTTTACCTATCTATGTTTGACATTGAGGACAATGTTGTGATCTGGTTGAGGGGAAGGATATTTGTGTAAAAAAAAAACTAAAAAAAAAAGACAAACAAAATAAAAAAATAAAAAAATTAGGAAGTGTGTTTATTATTATGTTTGTTGTGTTTATAAGTTTGTCAGTAATTTATTAACAATAAAAGTAATTAGGGATGACAGAGTAAGGAGTAAATTATTTACTCTGGAGACGCATCAAAATTGGTGGCAGAGTAAGGAGTAATTAGGTAGATAACTAGTTTGTGTGGAAGTAACAATTTAAATTCAGAAAAATTTACATGATTGAGTAAATTGTCTTCTTTCTTAAAAATCACATGCTTGGTTATGGATGTTGAATTGGTGGATTGAGAATGATAGAATTATGCCTTATGAGATTTTGAGCCTATTGATGAATGGATTGAACATTTGTACTATTCTCTTCTTTCTTGTGTGAATCTCACTCATGGAATTGTTACTCTAGAACTTGTTTTGATTCTTTTTTAGATTACATTTTCATATGCATACATAAATATAATTGAGACATTTTTCTTGATATAGCTACTTTAACTAAATAGCCAACCTTGTATATTTTCCCTTACTTAACCCCCTTTGAGCTTATTTGACTATTCTTTGCATCGAACTCATTATATGCCTTAAAAAAAAAACATGTTCTTACTTGGCCTTAGGGAATAAAAGAACATTAGCTTTGTCATTGGATGAGTTCTTGAACAAGTGTGGGGGTGTGCGTATAGAATGGTTGAAAAAAAAATTGTTTAAATGTATATATTATGTTCATCTTAAAAAAAATGTAAATAAGGGTCAAGAAGGAAATAAAGGAAAGGAAAAGAATATGTAAAGGGAATATTTATTAGGTAAAGTTGGGATGAACTTTCATGCTTGTTAATTGAACTCAGCTCTCATGCTCTTTTATTCTCTTTGGTATTTAACTTATCATATCCATATTACCTCTTCCTTTACCTTGACCCCATTTCAACCTTGAATAAAGTCCTCATGATTTGTGTGTACGTGTGTTCTGAGTAGTGGAGAAGTAGAAGATAAGCAAACTTATGGTAGTATAATTTTCATGGGTTGAATTGAGTGAAATACCTACCTTTTAAACACTTGAGGGATTGAGAGTGAATTTTGTGAAGATTTATCATTCTTGACTCATACTTTTCAATTGAAGTTTCCTTATTTGTTAGTTTGAGATGTGAAGAAACGTTACCTCATAAATGTTTTGATTACTTGAGTGATTGGTTGCTCTTCATTCTTAAATATTATTAGAAATTGAGTCTTTTTAGTTTTGGTCTTGTGTGTTTTGCCCAGGAGTGCAAAAAGCTAAGTGTGGAAAAATTTAATAATCACATATTTGATACATTAATAAACCTTTATTTTTAGTCATTTACACTCTCCATGTACTAAATTGATTAATTTTGGTTATGTTTTGTAAGTTTGGACTTAAATTAGACTTAATTGAATTTTTTAACATGATTTATGTCTTACACTATTTTTGTATTTAGATCATATCTTGGGCTGTAGGTGATATTTTTAGGTGATTATGGTGTCATTTGAAAGATAAGAGAGAGGTCTACAACTTTCATGAAGATCTCAAAGTCCAAATCATACGTTTAGATAACTCAAATTGAAGTTGAAACAAGAACTAGGGTGCTGATCCTGACAGCTTGACCTATTCGTACTTTTCGTGATATAACTTAGGCTATAGGATGTCAAATAGGCTGAAAGTTTTATGGTTGATATTTAATACCCAAATCTACAACTTTCATGTTGAACATTTTTCCAGAATCTGAGGTATAATGGGTCATATTGGGCTTGGAAGTCAGAATAGAGGAGCTGTCATTGGACCTGAGCAGTATGTAGTAATCAGACCATATCTTGAGTTGTAGAAATGATTTCTGACCCAAACTAACGACATTTGAAATCTAAGATCCAGGCCTAAAACTTTTATGAAGATCACATTTCTCAAAAATGATGAATGCAATGAATTTAGAGCTAAATGATTTCAAAGACAAAGAATCTCTATAATTTTTCACTCATCAAAAGTCATTTGTCATTTTCCACTCATTTTCCACTCATCCACTCACCCATGACTCAGCCCTCTTGTCATTTTGTATCCCTAATCCTCTATAAAAGGCATCATTGGCATATCATTTAGGAGTCTTGGTCTTAGAGGCTAAGATCATGCTATTGTGTTGTTTGTTTATCTTGTTGTAATTTTCTTTTGTTCTAAATTAAAGTTATATTCTTCTTCTTCTTCTTCTCTCTTTCTTTCTTCTTGTCTATGAGTAACTAAGTCTCTTCTTGCTTGGATGAAAGGGTGAAACTCTTGGTAATGAAATAAGGTTAGATTAATTTTTTTCTTGTACTTAAATGATATATTATCAAGTGGTCATTATATTTGTTGTATTTTGTTTCTAATCAATTTAGAAGCCCTCCTTGTAAAGTAGAGTTCTTGATTTGTTGTAGACAAGAGATTGACATAATGAATGCTTAAACCCATTGACAAGTGTTGGTATTAGAAACTCTCCTTGTAAAGTGGAGATCTTGATTTGTTGTAGACAAAAGATTGGCACAATGAATGCTTGAACCCATTTACAAGTGTTAGTGATAGTGGATAATTAAAGGAATCATAATATAACTAATATAACTTTTAAAGAACTTTGAATGTTGTATTTTCTGATTGGAACCTTCGTTATATGTGGATTCTAATTGAGTTATAAAAGAACTAAACTTATCCTTAGTTTATTTACTAAGAGTGGATCTCCTAGCCCAAGCAATTCCTTTTTACTTGTGAACAATTTTATTTATCATCTTTATTTTTGTGACAAATCTTTTCTTTACCTCAATAAATTTTTCTTCATTAATTCCCTGTGAATCGACCTCGGACTCCCGAGAATTTATTACTTAAAATAACCTGTACTTGGGTTTGTAACTTTTCATCCGCATCATATACAAAGTGCACATAAACATCATATCTCAAGATTATTAAGTGCACAATAATATCATAAGTCATCCCTTGAGATTTTACACAGTAAAGAACTCTATTTATTCAAACAGGAGACTGATAATTGATTAAAACTTTTGGGTAATCGATTATCACCCAAAAATATAGCATTCTGGAAGTTGATAATCAATTAGCACTTTACTCTAATAGTTTATCACTCAAAATATACCATTCTGGAAGTTGATAATTGATCATCACATGCTGATAATCGATTATCATATGCATTCTGATGAACCGTTAACATGTCTTATTTTTACGATTCAATTCCTTACTTTTTCATATTCCTTTTATTTATTTTTAATGAATTTTATTTGTTAGTTTTGTTATATTTTTAGTACTGTTTAATTGTGTTTCTATTAAGTGTTTTAAGCGTTTTTGTCAAGTAATTATGCTTGGAGAAGTTTGGACGTGCAAAGGAGCAAGAAAAAGAAGAATTTAGCAAGAGTCCAGCGCTTGAGCGCTGGTGTTGGGGCGCCTGAGCGCCCAGAGCGTATGCAGCAGCGGTGATTTAGTGTCCTAGCGCCTGAGCGCTGGGTGGGGAGCGCTTGAGCGCGCAACGTGTAGCAGCGCGCATCCAGGAGTAAGTGGCTGAGCACTTGAGCGCTCAGGAATGGGCGTCTAGGCGCTGAGAGCGTAACAATAGACGTGATTTTCATTAAATAGGAAAAGTTACGCCACAGACAACAGATTGAGCACTTTACACAGAAAATCCTTAATCTTGAGAGAGTTGTTTTTTGGTAGCAGACCTTGGAGGGCGATTTCAAAGGAGGATTCTTGAAGACTTGAAGATCATAATCTCTATTAAAGGGGTTTTGATTTCTCTTTCTTTTTAGTTTTCCTTTTTCTTTGGGTTTTCTTTCCATGAGTTTGTATTCTGATATGGGTTTGTTTTTATTGAACATGAGTAGCTAAACCTATAGCTAGGGCTATGGGGGATCTTGTTTTCCTTATTATTTGGATTTGATTTCTAATTTGATTATGGTAATTTCTTTTTGGGTTTATCATATTACTTATATTCTTGTCAGAATTTGATCACTTTTGGTATGTGTTAATTCATTGTTTGACTGGTGACCATCCGCATTCAATGAGTGGATCTATATGGT
This sequence comes from Ormosia semicastrata, assembly GCA_029884595.1. Classification (NCBI taxonomy): domain Eukaryota; kingdom Viridiplantae; phylum Streptophyta; class Magnoliopsida; order Fabales; family Fabaceae; genus Ormosia; species Ormosia semicastrata. Next base: position 41,078,199 of record JAQQTO010000061.1, read on the forward strand.
AAGCCTAGGATTAGATTGGTGAATGACCAAATATCGATTTATCCTACCAATGGAATTGACGGTATGTTAGTTCATCTCTTGAATTGAAACTTAAATCATTCTTGATTAATTCAACTAAATGACCAAATAGGTGAATTAAATTAGGAATAGAATATTGTTTCATCCATGACCATTGGGATTCAATAGCAAATAAGAGAATGTTGGCAAAATAATTACCTACATCATAATTGAAAGAAAATCTAAATAATTGGATTTAAGTGAACCTTGCACCCTAGTCTCTTTCTCATTGATTATCTTTTCTTTGTTTAATTGTTCATTGTTTTTCTTTATTTGTTTATTTTGATTTAAACTTGAATTTCTTCATACACTTTCGATTGTCTAGATAACAAAGAGTTTTGCGAATCTAGTAGTTACCATTTATTCCTCGTGGGATCGATAAGTGTGACTCAAGTCCTAAATTACTTAGCGATAGAGTGCACTTGCTCTTAGTGCATTTTACGCACACCAAGTTTTTGGTGCCGTTGCTGGGGAATAAATTTGGTAATATTAGAAGTAAAAAACTCTAGTTAATTTAGATGCCCTTTTCTTTTATTCCTTATCTTATTTTTATTTTTATTTTTGATTTTATTTTATTTTATTATTTTTAATTGATTTTTTTTCATTTTTTTATTTTTATTTCTATTTATTTTTATTTAATTTTTCTTCTTCTTATTTTTATTTATGCTCACCGATCTAAGTGTCCTGATTTGGTTTTTGATCTAGAAATTGAGAAAACAGCTTGCAGGTTAAAGAAGTAGACTTTTATTGCAGCTGAAACAGAAGACATAAGTAGGATGGAGAGACAACTAGTTGTTGAGGCCAATCATGAAGAAAGAGCTATCCCAGCAGAGCAAACCATGTTTGAGTACTCTATACCCACTGCTGAAGGGTATGGAAGAAGTATAATAAGACCAGCTATGGCGGCAAATAATTTTGAGATCAAACCAGTACTGATCTCCATTATTCAGAATTCAGTTCAGTTTGGTGGATTGCCCTCGGATGATCCTAATCAGCATTTGGCCAAATTCTTGCAGTTGTGTGATACTATCAAGTACAATGGAGTGACAGATGATGCAATCCGATTGCGACTCTTTCCTTTCTCTCTTAGGGACAGAGCAAGCCAATGGTTAACATCACTACCGAGGGGTTCCATCACTACATGGGATCAATTAACACAACAGTTTCTAGCTAAGTATTTTCTTCCTTCTAAATCTGCTAAGTTGAGAAATGATATATCTTCTTTTGTGTAGTTTGAGATGGATACTCTTTATGAAGCTTGGGCGAGCTTTCAGGAGTTGTTGAGGAGATGTCCACATCATGAATTTCTTGTATGGCAGCAGGTTCAGACTTTTTACAATAGTTTATCACCTGCAAATCGTTCACTTATTGATGCTGCTGCGGGAGGTACTATATGGAGGAAAACACCTACTGAGAGCCAAGCTTTGATTGAAGAAATGGCGCTGAACAGTTATCAGTGGCAGAATAAGCGTCAGGCTCCTAAGAAACAAGCAGGTGTGCATGTTGTTGATTCTTCTACTGCAATTCTGAGTCAACTGGAAGCTTTGACCAAGAAGGTGGAGACTTTGATGGTAACAAATAGTGCAACCCCACCTATCATTTGTGAGGCATGTGGGGGACAGGGTCATATAAGTGTAAATTGTCAAGTTGGTAGTCCTTTTGCCCCCGAGCCTGAAGGAGTAAATTTTATTGGTAATTCCAATCGACAGCAGTACAATCCGTATTCAAATACGTATAATCCTGGTTGGAGGGATCACCCGAATTTCAAATGGGGAAATCAGAAAGGCTATCAGCAGAATCAGCAGAGAGTTCCACCACCACCTCCTAGTTTCCAAGCACCTGTAGAGAAGCCAAGTTTTGAAGATCTGGTAATGAAGTATATGCAGAATTTCGATGCCAAAATGAAGAACATGGAGACTCAAATCAGTCAGCTGACTACATTGATGACAGCGAGGGCACCAGGGACATTGTCTAGCACTTCTGAGACTAATCCAAGGTAACAGGCCCATGTAATTTTTCTTAGAAGTGGAAAGGAAATTAAGTAGTCCTTTCAAAAGAAGGAAATACCAGAGCTTGGAGATACTCTTATTGAGTATTTTCATGATGAAGAGAATGCAACTGAAGATGTCCTTACTGAAGATGTCAATCAAGAAAGAGAGGTTGAGAAGAAAGCACCAAAATGGCAGAGAGCGAAGAAGGGTTGTGAGCAGAGTACAGTTTATGAACCATCCCCATATGCCAAGATCCCATTTCCTCAGAGGCTCAAGAACAATCATCCAGATCCGCAATTTGCCAAATTCTTGGAGATATTCAAGAAATTACAAATTAACATACCATTTGTTGAAGCCGTCTCTCAAATGCCCAAGTATGCGAAGTTTCTAAAGGAAATACTTACAAAGAAACGCAAGCTTGAGGAATTTGAGACTGTATGTCTTACTGAGGAGTGTTCTGCCATTCTTTTAAAGAAGTTACCCCCAAAATTGAAAGATTCAGGGAGTTTTACTATTCCTTGCACTATTGGTAACTCTTATTTTGATAAGGCATTATGTGATTTGGGTGTTAGTATTAATTTAATGCCTTTCTCTGTATTTAAGAAATTGGGAATGCAGGAACTGAAGCCCACCAACATTTCACTACAGTTGGTTGATAGATCCTTCGCTTACCCGCGTGGTGTGGTGGGGGATGTTTTGGTGAAGGTGGATAAATTCATATTCCCAGTCGATTTTGTGGTGCTCGATATGGAAGAGGATGCTGATATTCCTCTCATTCTTGGAAGACCATTTTTTGTCACTTCTGAAGCTGTAATTGATGTACCTCGGGGTGAGCTCATATTGAGAGTGGATAGAGATTATATGATCATCAATGTCTTTAGGGAGGCTAAATCTTCCTTAATGTCAAATCTCCATGCTCCTATCAATTTTGTTCAAGTTAAGAAGCAGGAAACCTTAGCTATTAAAGACCCCCCGCCATCATACAGTGTTGATGTTGATATGTTGGAATGTCAAGCTGCTGAGATAGATAAAGGTCCTCCCAAGATTCATGCTTCTTCACAGATTGTTCCTTCATCTATTGATCGAGTGCGACCACCTTGGCCTAGTGGAGTCAAGGTGCAATTGGGACAATCCAGCTCTTGTCAAGTTCTGAATGCTAATGGAAGCAGTCCCAAGGCCATTGACGAAGGGAGGAAGAACTGTTTTGAAAAGAAAAAGATGTCCTCCTATTTCTCTTGCTTTAAGCCACCTTGATTCATAAAAAAAAGGCAACGTCGAGCTAATGACATTAAACAAGCGCTTCATAGGAGGCAACCTATGTTTCTTCTTTATTTATTTTATTTTAGTTGTTTTGTTATTTTTCTTTTTCTTTTAGATTTTACTCATGTGTTTTGGGATTTTATTTTTCAGATTGTGTTGTTGTGCTGACTCTTGTGTTTCTCCTTTGCCTGGCATTGTATCATTTTTCATCAGGTTGTATTGTTCTTTTCTTTACCCTCTTTATTTATTTTTCTTCTACATTGAGGACAATGTTTATTTTAAGTGTGGGGGGTACTTTTATAATTTTTTTATCAATTTTTTTTTGAAGCACTTGAGTAATGTTGGTAATTAAGCTGGAATTGTGTGTTGATATCTTGATTTATTCTGAACTGATGGAGATATGTTTTTAAAGGGGATTCCATTGATCATGAGCTGATAATGTGTGAAGCAATCTTTTTCAATGAAGAAAAGTGAAATTTAGCCATGTCTGCTTACTTTTGTTCTCTTTATCAACTTAGCCAGAAAGTGAGTTTTCAGCTTTAATGATTGGATTTTTCATAAATGAAATCCTATTTTTCTTCTAGAGTGAGTTTTCTCTTGATTGATGTGCACTATAACTTGCTTTGATATTTTGTTGAGGCTTTAATGATTCACATGCATACTTGAATATGATTAAGGCAATTAGGTTTAATTCTTTCTTGACTTCCAGAGTTGTATTGATTAAATAACCCCTTAGTTACCCTATTTGAGCCTGAAATTGATTTCTTTAAATACCCAATTGAATAATCAGATTGAATTCTTTGGAGCAATTGATGTGCTGATTGAAAGGTCTTCAAAGGTTGCTTTTGTCTTCAAGGGTTGAAAAAAAAAAGAAATTTTGGAAAAAAAAGAGAAAAAAATGCAAAAGAAAGAAAAGAAAAGAATTGTTGGTGAAGAATAATGAAAATATTGGGTTGAAAGTGAGAAGTCGTTATATTCTTGTGCATCATGCTCTATCTGTCATCTTTTCAGCCTTATTCTGCTTTGTATTGATTTATTTATGAGCATTCTTTATCCTATTTTATCCTTTCTTCCTACCTTTCATTATACCCTTGACCCTGTTACAACCAAATGAAAGTCCTTTTGATTCTTGTGTTGTATGTGAACCTAAGTGGAGATGAGATTGATAAGCAAGCCTATGATATTACATTTTTCAAGAGAAATTTGAGTGATCTCTTTGTCCTTTAAACACTTGAGCGATGATAAGTTGAGTGATCTCAGATGTTTGATGAAGAGAACAGTTGCAAGCTAGACTCAAGCTTTAATTGTTTAAGTGTTAAATGATCTTGCTTGATTGGATTTGATTGCTGAACTTGAATTTCTTTTAATTATGGAATTTTCCTTTGATTAATATTTCTTGATGTTGAGTTTGATCTTGTTGTTGATTCCTATTCTTTGCTTGAGGACAAGCAAAGCTCAAGTGTGGGGGAGTTGATGAACCGTTAACATGTCCTATTTTTACGGTTCAATTCCTTAGTTTTTCATATTCCTTTCATTTATTTTTAATGAATTTTGTTTGTTAGTTTTGTTATATTTTTAGTGCTGTTTAATTGTGTTTTTATTAAGTGTTTTAAGCGTTTTTGTCAGGTAATTATGCTTGGAGAAGTTTGGACGTGCAATGGAGCAAGAAAAAAAAGAATTTAGCAAGAGTCCAGCACTTGAGCGCTGGTGTTGGGGCGCCTGAGCGTCCAGAGCATATGCAGCAGTGGTGATTTAGTGTCCCAGCGCCTGAGTGCTGGGTGAGGAGTACTTGAGCGCGCAACGTGTAGCAGTGCGCATCCAGGAGTAAGTGGCTGAGCGCTTGAGCGCTCAGGAATGGGCACCTAGGCGCTGAGAGCGTAACAGTAGACGTGATTTTCATTATATAGAAAAAGTTATGCCATAGACAACAGATTGAGCACTTTACACAGAAAATCCATAATCCTGAGAGAGTTGTTTTGTGGTAGCAGACCTTGGAGGGCAATTTCAAAGGAGGATTCTTGAAGGCTTGAAGATCATAATCTCTATTAAAGGGGTTTTGATTTCTCTTTCGTTTTAGTTTTCCTTTTTCTTTGGGTTTTCTTTCCATGAGTTTGTATTCTGATATGAGTTTGTTTTTATTGAACATGAGTAGCTAAACCCATAGCTAGGGCTATGGGGGATCTTGTTTTCCTTATTATTTGGATTTGATTTCTAATTTGATTATGGTAATTTCTTTTTGGGTTTATCATATTATTTGTATTCTTGTCAGAATTTGATCACTTTTGGCATGTGTTAATTCATTGTTTGACTAGTGACCATCCGCATTCAATGAGTGGATCTATATGGTAAGCCTAGGATTAGATTGGTGAATGACCAAACATCGATTTATCCTACCAATGGAATTGGCGGTATGTTAGTTCATCTCTTGAATTGAAGCTTAATGCATTCTTGATTAATTCAACTAAATGACCAAATAGGTGAATTAAATTAGGAATAGAATATTGTTTCATCCATGACCATTGGGATTCAATAGCAAATAAGAGAATGTTGGCAAAAGAATTACCTACATCATAATTGAAAGAAAATCTAAATAATTGGATTCAAGTGAACCTTGTGCCCTAGTCTCTTTCTCACTGATTATATTTTCTTTATTTAATTGTTCATTATTTTTCTTTGTTTGTTTATTTTGATTTAAACTTGAATTTCTTCATACACTTTCGATTGTCTGGATAGCAAAGGGTTTTGCGAATCTAGTAGTTACCATTTATTCCTCATGGGATCGATAACTAGGACTCACGTCCTATATTACTTGGCGATAGAGTACACTTGCTCTTAGTGTATTTTACGCGCACCACATTCCCAGACCAGAAACAGCTCTATAAACTTAGTAACTTCCATTTATTCTATTCATTCTATCAACATATCATCAAACCTTCATCATACAATTTCCAATCTAAAATCCATGTGATAAACCAATAAGAATCAATCCCATAGAATTCTATATATATCATCAATCTTAAGTTCTTAAAGTTGTGTGTGTGTGTGTGTGTATATATATATATATATAAAACCTTAAACTAATCAATCATATATATAAACATATATAACTAATACATCATAGAATTCATAAGGACTTCTCATCCGATCCATTTATACATGATTTGAGGAAACAAGAAGGAGTATGAGTATGGTAAGGATGCACAAAAACCCTATCTATATTCCTTTATTGATGGTGTTCTATTCGTCTTCTTGTTCTTCCTTTGTTTTTCTTCTTCTTCTTTCTTCCTCTTCTTTTTTTCTTTCTTCCTTCAGTTTTATTTCTTTTCTGCTGCTACTAATGTGTGAGTGAAGAGAAAGTGAGAAATTAGAAAGTGATAAAGTCAAAGACGATGGAGAAACATAAGAAGGATAAGAATGAGAAGGTATTGAGCTGTCATGGCTAAATGGGGAGAATTTATCTCTTAAAGATACTTTGATATTCCATTGATAAGTTTTCTAAATTCCCTAAGCGTCATAGAAATTCTAGGATTCCATTTTGTTCCTGTACTCATCATTTAATAACTATTTATATACACCTTTAACAACCACTGAGCTCTATTATTCTTCCTTAAGTTAAGATAAATTTAAGGAATTAAACTTATATACTTACAAGTATCTGCCTTAACTTGTAATCATTACCAAAATAATCTCCACTCTTTATTTGACATTTCCATAAAATCTCATGATTTTCCAAGCTACTTTCCTATTTAATTTAGCCTTTAAACACTCATCCTATATTATTAAAAATATTAAACTAATTCAGTTAATTTTCCAAAATTTATCACAACTCATTCTATTTATTTGTAACTTAGAAATAAATTTTTTATATTTATTTCTATCATCTAAGCCATTTATGTCAAGTTCTGAGCTAATATGAGTTATTTTCCACGGCTAGTACTATAACATTATACTTATACTAACTTAGAAATTCACCCAAATTAACAGGTAACTCATACATATGTATTTACATGTTACTATAACAATCTTTAAGATTAATAAGTTAGGGAGGATGTTACAAGATAACACACTCATGTTTCGCACTTTCCCTATGTCTCTAAAGAAAGCCACCTTGAGATGGTTTGCCACCTTAACTTCTAAGTCCGTTGTCAACTGGGAGGGCTCGTCCTTGAGAACTTTGCTGCACTTTACCACCAGCAAGGTGTAGCCGAAATCCATCTCATGCCTCTCCCAAGTCAAACAAGGAAAGGAGGAGTCTCTCCAAGGCTTTATATCCTAGTTCAACAAAGAGACAGTGAATATACGTGACTGGGATAAAAGGCTCAGACTGCACTACATGAGAAAAGGACTCTGCCCAGGGCCACTTTTCTTATCTCTTACCAAAAAGGAGCCCAAGACCATGGATGAGTTCCGCGCTCGAGCTGACAAGTACATTAACGCTGAAGACATTCTCTAGGCTAGGAAGCATATTGAGAAAAGAGAATATGCTAAACATAAGCCTGAATAACCTAATCAATAAGGCCAGAGCTCAAAGCCACCTTTCAAGGGAAAGTATAAGAACTACACTCCCCTTAACACACCTCGGACTCAAATTTACCAAGAAATGATGACCACAAAATTCAAAGATGTGCAAAGACCTCCCCTCTTGGAGAAACATGCGCAGAGGTACAAGTATAAGTACTATGCATGGCACGACGATCATGGGCATAATACGGAGGATTGCATCAACCTCCAAGATGCCATTGAGTCACTGACCTGAGATGGACTTTTAGGGCGCTATGTGCACCAATCTCGAAATAATAATCAGTAGGGAGGACATCACTATAAGAAGCAGAGCTATAGCCCACAAAGAAGCCCATCTCTGCCCTACTAGAGAAGACACTCTCTTGTAAGGAATGATAATCTCAGCCCAACCCCTTCCTGTGGTAATGCCCAAAATTAAGAAAGGGCATAACCCCGAGATGACAATCAAGGTAATGACTCTCGTCATACTGAAGTAACCCGAACAATCAACACCATCTCAAGGGGTTTCGCGGGTGGCAGTGAGTCAAGAAATGCTAGGAAGAAAGCGTTCTGAGCTGTATTGAGTGACATCCATCTCAAGAACTAACTTAGATAGTAGCGTGAGAAAAACCCCACTAATTTCGTTCTTTGACGAGGATTACGGATGCACAACTCCGGATCACGATGACCCCATGGTGATCTTTGGGATAATTACTAATGCCGAGGTTTACCAAATATTTGTTGATCAGGGGAGCTCGACTGACATCATGTTCCTAGACTTGTTTGAGAAGATGGGATTATCAAAGAAGGAACTGATCCTATACACCAGCGAGCTGATCGGGTTTACTGGAGACAAGATCACCCTGGTGGGATACATTGAGACCTACTTGACCTTTGGGAAAGACTCCCTCTTCAAGACACTTAAGGTTAAATTCTTAGTTAACCATGAAGATCTAGACCGCCCTTCACTCAACACCTTTGGCTCCACACCTTACTTGACCATGAAGTTTCTAGACCAACATGCAAGGGTTGTTACAATCAAAGGGGACTAGTCCATAATGAGAAGATGCTACAATGAAAGCCTAAAAATTGCCAAGAAGCCTCGGACCATGGACTAACATAACAATTCAGCTTCAGTCACTATGGACCCCGTCAATGTCTTCTTGACTGACCTAGATGTTCGTGAAGAGATCAGTGGTACATGCCCTCAACTTGATAGAGAATTGCAACCCCTTCAACTTGGCACCAAGCTAGACCAGGTGACCAAGATTGAAGGTGATGCGAATTAAAAGTTACAAACCCAAGTGCAGGTTGTTTCAAGTAATAAATTCTCGAGAGTTTGAGGTCGATCCACAAGAAATTGATGAAGAAAAAATTTATTGACGTAAGGAAAATATTTTGTCACAATAATAAAAGTGATAAAACTTGGTCATAAATAAAAAAGATTTACTTGGGTTAGGAGATCCACTCTTAGTAAGTAAATTAAGGACAAGATTAATTTTTTTTTATAACTCAATTAGAATCCACGCATAATGAAGGTTCCAATCGAAAAATACAACAATCAAAGTTTATTTAAGATTATATACATAATTATATTATGGTTCCTTTAATTATTTATTAACACCATTACTTATAAATGGACTCAAGCATTCATTGTGCCAACCTCTTGTCTACAATGAATCAAGATCTCTACTTTACAAGGAGGGTTTCTAAATTGATTGAAAACAAAATACAACACGTATAATGACCAGTTGATAATATATCATTTAAGCACAAGAAATAAATTAATCTAACCTTAATTTATTACCAAAAGCTTCACCCTTTCACCTAAGTAAAATAAAAATTAGTTATTCATAAACAAGAAGAAAGAAAGAGAGAAGAAGAAGAAGAAGAAGAACATAACTTCAATTTAGAACAAAAGAGAACTACAACAAGATAAACAAACAACACAATAGCATAATCTTGATATCTAACACCAAGATTCCTAAATGATCAGCCAATGTTGCCTTTTTATAGAGGATTAGGGATACAAAATGACACAGGAGCTGATTAATGAGTGAGTGGATAAGTGGGTGGATGAGTGAAAAATGCCAAATGACTTTTGATGAGTGGAAAATTATTGAGACTCTTTGTCTTTGAAATCGTTCTGTGCTAAACTCATGGCATGCATCAGATTTTGGAAACGTGTCTTCATAAAATTTGTAGGCTTTTGTCTTAGCTTTCAAATGCCATTAGTTTCAGCCCAAAAGCATTCATATAACTTGAGATATGCCCCAATCACTACACACTGCTCAGGCCCAGCTACAGCTCCTCTGTTGTGACTTGCAAGCCCAATATGACCTCTAAGAAATCCGATCTGGGTCTTGTGTTCTTCATGAAAGTTGTAGATATGGGTCTTAACTTTCAGTTCCTACATCCCAAGATCTACCCTGATTACTGCACACTATTCAGGTTCTAATCACAAAACCCATGTTCTGACTTCTAAGCCCAATTAGCTCTACTAGATGTCTGATTTTTCCCTGGAGCTCTTCATGAAAGTTGTAGAGCTCTCTCTTATATTTCCTACAAGGTAAAATACATAATTTTTAGATATTTAGAACTCAAGATATGGCCAACATACAAAAATAGTGTAAGGTGAAGATCATGCTGAAAAAAATCAATTAAGTCCAATTTGAGTCCAAACTTACAAAATATAACCAAACTCAATCAATTAAGTATATGGAGAGTGTAAATGACTAAAAATGAGGGTTTCTTAGTGTATAAAATATGTGATTATCAGGAGGACATTTGAATTAGGAAGAAAGAGCCCAGCTAAATGAGTTCCTGGTGAAAGATAGATCTTTCTTCCTAGACCTCCGCGGACATGTCGGGGCTAGACCTAGAGTTTATTTGCCACTCACTCTTTATCATCTAGGATGCGAAGCCAATGGCTCAACCAAAAAGGAAAGTTGAACTTGAGAGACAAGAAGTAATCCAAAAATAGGTAAATGAACTCCTTGATGCCGGATTCATCAAGGAAGTTTCTTATATCACTTGGCTCTTTAATGTGGTTTTGGTCAAAAAGGTCAATAGGAAGTAGCGTATGTGGGTCGATTAAACCTAACTAAACGAGGCATATGACGAGCACCGAACTCAATCAAACAGTTGCACCTATGGCTTGTAACATAGGAGTTAACACCGGATTGTCTTTCAAGGATCTTAGTTGCAAATCAACCAGATCAAGCCGAGATTGGGGGGGAAAGTTAAGAAACAGAATACGAAATAGCAGAATTAAGGAAATAACAATCAATTAAAAGCGTAATCAATCCAGAAATCTATCTGAAATTTAGTGGATTCTATCACAGATCACTAAACAAACACTTGAATTGCATTTGAATGATTAACTTGGAATTAACCGAGATCTCAGCATTAAATCTAAAATTCATACTAGACAATCGTCTAGAATTCAATTAACAATTGACATATAAATTCACAATCGCATAATTCATGTTAGATTTATGTTAATTTTAGATCCGAATTCAATTAATCTAAGCACAAATCAGCACTTAACTTCTATTTTCATAACTAAACTAGATTAATCAACCTAAATTCAATCATAAATCTCAATCCCAAATCAAGATCCAATGAGATCAATATTAAGGAAGAGAAGGGGAAGAATAAGAATCCAAATACAAATCAAAGAAAAGCAAAATTAGAACAAGATCTCAAGAATCCAAACCAAATTTTCTTCAAGAATCCCAAATTGATCACAAGATGTTTAGCCCTCCATCAGAAGAGGAAAACTCATAAAATGAAAATTAGAGAGAAAGAGAGAAGAGAGGAGAGAGTTCTAGAGAGAGGTGAGAAAAGTGTAGAATATCCAAAAATTGATTCTCAGATTCCTCCTTCTAAAACTATAAACTATCCCCTAAATTGGCCTCTAGTGCCTCATTACACTTCCCAAACACAGTTAGGCCTTGTAGGAATACAATAGCCCAAGTTTCATCTGAATTGGACTTGAATTGACCAAGATATGCTCAATTTAATGTCATATGCTCCCTAAACTCGAGTATGAAATTCCAGGCCCAAAGGCCCACTGGACATCTAATTGAGACTTTGAGCTCTCATCAAAGTTGTAGAGCTTTCTCTCAGCTTTCTTACAAGATAAAATTCACAATTTTTAGATGTCTAGAACTCAAGTTATGGCTGGAATACAGAAATAACGTCAAAACTTAATAATACTGAAAAAATTCAATTAAACCCAATTTAAGCCCAAACTTATGAAACATGTCCAAGGTCAAACAATTAAGTGCATGAAGAGTGTAAATCACTAAAAATGAGGGCTTATTAATGTATAAAATATGTGATTATCAAATTCTCCCACACTTAGCTTTTTGTATTCCTAGGCAAAACATAAGAGACCAAAACTAGGGAATAAAGAAAAGCAAAAACTCAAAAGCTAAAGAAAAACTCTAAAAGAGTCAAATTTCAATGACATTCAAGAATGTAAAAGCTTACAAGCAAGAGGAATAATAAAAGATTCAAGGGAACAAAACATTCATGAATTAAAATTTCTTCACATCTCAAACCAACAAGCAAGGTAGCTTCAACTTGAAAAACATGAATCAAGAATGATAGATCCTCATAAGATACACTCTCAATCCCTCAAGTATTTACAAGGTAAGTGTTTCACTCAATTCAACTCATGAACAATTGCACTGCCATAAGCTTACTTATCTTCTACTTATCTACTACTCAAAATACATGCACACACAAATCAAGAGGACTTTATTCAAGGTTGTAATAGGGCCAAGGTAAGGGAAGGGAAGGAAACAATATAGATATGGCAAGATAAATATCAAAGAGAATGAAAGAGTATTGAGAAGGAACTCAAATGACAAGTAACAAACATGAAATTTTATCCCCCAACTCCAAATAATGCACACTCTCTTTTCATATTTCCTTTTCTTCTCTTTTTTTTTCAACCTTTCTTGAATTTATTCTTTTTCTTTTCTTTCTTTTTCTCAATTCTATTTTTTTATTTGGCTTTTTCTTTCTTATTCTTAATTCTTCTTTTTTTATATCACCAAACATCTTGCACATTGCACATCAAATTACACAATCCCCACACTTGAACTACTACCCTCCCACAAGCCAAAAGAGCTCCTCCAATGAAAATGAATCAATGCTCTTCCATTCCCTAAGGTAAAGTAAAAACATGATTTTTCACCTAAGGCATATAATGAGCTAAAACAAAGAATAGGCAAGTAGGCTCAAGGGGGTTAAACAAAGGTAAATAATGCAAGGTTGGCTATTTGGTCAAAGTAGTTAATCAAGAAAGAATGTTGCAATCATGTTCATGCATGTAAGTGAAAAATGTAGCCTAAAAAAGAATCAAAGCAAGTTCTAGAGTGATCAAAAGACATGAGTGAAAATTACACAAGAAAGAGGAGAATGGTGCAAATGTTAAATCCACCAATAGGCTCAAAATCTCACAAGGTATGCATCCATCAAACTTAATTCACTAATCCAAACATCCACCACTAAGCATATCAAGTTCAAGAAGAAGGAAAATTATTCAATCATGTTATGAACCTTGAATTTCAATTGTCTCAAACTTTTCAACTTCACAAACTTCAAAACATCATTGGAAAATAATTAAAATCAGAAACACATTTTTTGTTTTCAAAACAGAAAATAGAATTTAAAAATAGCAAAAACAGAAATAGAAAATAGAATTTAAAAATAGGAAAAAAGAGCAGAAATAGAAAATCCAAAATAGCGAGAATTCAAGAATAGCGAGAAATTCAAGAATAAAGACAAAAAATAGAAACAATAGAAAACAAACAATAGAAAATAGAAAAGTAAAATAGAAAATGGAAAATAAAAATCAATGACAGCAAAATTTTAATGACAGAAAATAGAAAATAGCAGCAGAATTATGCAGAAAATAGACATAGTAAAAATAACAAAGTAAAACAGAAAATAGCATGCCAAAATCCTTCCCCCACACTTAAATTTTGCATTGCCCTCAATGTAAACATAGGAAAGATGCATAATGCAAATCACGAAAATAGTCATGGCAAGTAAAATAAAAGTGTGGTAAGGGTCTCCCTCATTTTTCATCCATGTAAATGGCATTGAGCAAAGCCGTCACTTCCACGTCCATATTGTGCTCTTGACAAACTTCATGAAAATGCTTTAGTCTATGCTCATTGACCTTGAAAGTTTTCTTTGTTGTCACATCTTGGAGTTCAACTGCACCATAACGAAAAATATTAGTAACAACAAATGGTCCATCCCACCTATACCTTAATTTTCCCGGCATTAACCTAAGATGGAAATTATAAAAGAGAACTTTTTGACTAATTTGAAATTCCTTTCTAGCAATCAGTTTATAATGGAAGGCTTTGGCCTTCTCCTTGTAAATCTTAGAGCTCTCATAGGCCTCCAAACGGATCTCCTCCAATTCCTGCAACTGTAGCTTTCTCTCCATGCCAGCTTGGTCTAGGTCCAAGTTACACCTCTTCATCACCCAAAATGCACGATGCTCAATTTCCACTGGTAAGTGGCATGCTTTGCTGAAAACAATCCGATAAGGAGACATCCCAATCGGAGTCTTATAGGCGGTCTTGTAAGTCCATAGAGCATCATCAAGCCTCTTGCTCCAGTCCTTCCTATTTGGTTGGACTGTCTTTTGAAGTATCTGCTTGATCTCTCTATTGGAGACCTCGGCTTGCCCATTAGTCTGAGGGTGGTAAGGTGTAGAAACCTTGTGCACGACTCCATACTTCTTCATCAAAGCCTCCATATTCCGATTGTAAAAGTGTGAACCCTGATCACTAATGATGGCCCTTGGGACCCCAAACCTACAAAAAATCTGTGATCTAACAAAATTCACAACAACTTGGGAATCATCAGTCTGAGTGGCCATAGCCTCCACCCATTTAGATACATAATCCACAACAAGCAAAATGTAAACAAAACCAAATGATACAGGAAAAGGACTCATAAAATCAATACCCCAAACATGAAATATCTCACAGAATAACAAGGGTTGCTAAGGCATCTCATTCCTACGAGAAATATTCCCTGTTCTTTGGCACTGTGCACAAGACTTACAAAACAAATATGCATCATGGAATAAGGTAGGCCAATATAAACCAGAGTCCAAAACCTTCCTAGCGGTCCGTTGGGGACCAAAATGACCACCACATGTAAGTGTATGACAAAAGCTAAGAACAAAATCAAACTCATTATATGGAATGCATCTCCTAATTACTTAATCACTACAAAATCTCCACAAGTAAGGATCATCCCACACATAATACTTAGACTCACTCTTAAACTTATCAATCTGAGCCCTAGTAAAACATGTAAGGAAAACACTAGCAACTAGGTAATTCACCATATCCGCAAACAAGGGAGAAATGACCTTACCTTACAGTTGTAAAAGCTGCTCATCAGGAAACGAATCATCAATGGGAAGGGGATCTGAGGCTCTCTCAATTTTGCTCAAGTGATCAGCCACTAGGTTTTCTGCTCCACTCTTATCTCGAATCTCCACATCAAATTCCTGGAGTAGCAGCATCCACCTAATCAATCGTGGTTTAGCTTCAGGCTTCTTTAGAAGAAATTTCAAAGCTACATGATCAGAAAAATACCACAACCTTAGAACCAAGCAAATAAGATCAAAACTTGTCTAATGCAAACACAATAGCTAAAAGTTCTTTTTCTGTGGTTGCATAATTTGCTTAAGCAACATCCAAAGTCCTTTAAGCATAGTAAATCACATGGGAAGCTCTGCCCACTCTCTGTGCCAAGACAGCTCCCACAACATAGTTAGAAGCATCACACATTAGCTCAAATAGGAGTGTCCAATCAGGTGGCTGAATGACAAGGGTACTGGTCAAAGCTCGCTTCAAATGATCAAAGGCCTCCATGCATTTTTGGTCAAACAAGAACTCCATATCTTTCTACAACAGGTTGGATAGCGGAAGGGCTATTTGACTGAAATCTTTGATAAAACGCCTATAGAAACCTGCATGTCCAAGAAAAGAATGGACTTCCCACACGCATGTGGGGTAAGACAAACAACTGATAACATCTATTTTTGCAAGATCAACAACAATACCTTCACTAGATACTACATGACCCAAAACTATACCTGTTCTACTATGAAATGGCATTTCTCAAAATTCAGGACAAGGGTAGTTTCAATGCATCGATGTAGTACCCTAGATAAACTATCCAATCAAGAATCAAAAGAAAAGCCATATACAGTGAAATCATCCATAAACACCTCCATGCACTCCTCTAGAAAGTTAGAGAAAATACTTACCATGCACCGCTGGAAGGTACCAGGGGTGTTGCAGAGTCCGAAAGGCATCCGCCTGTAAGTAAAAGTGTCGAAAGGGCAAGTGATAGTGGTCTTCTCCTGATCCTCAGGTGCAATGTGGATCTAGAAGTAGCCAGTGTATCCATCTAGGAAGCAATAATGAGATTTCCCATCCAATCGATCCAACATCTGATTAATGAAAGGCCAGAGGTAGTGATTTTTTCGCGTGGCTTGGTTAAGCCTCCTATAATCAGTGCAGACTCTCCAACTGTTCTGCACTCTGGTAAGGATCAGCTCATTCTTCTGATTAGCCATAACCGTCACTCCAGATTTCTTGGGGACAACCTGCACAAGACTCAGCTAAGTACTATCTGATATGGGGTAAATAATACTAGCTTGCAGTAGCTTGGTTAGCTCTTTCTTTACCAGATCCAGAATCAGAGGGTTCAGTCTCCTCTGGGGTTGTCTCACTAATTTAGCTCCATCCTCAAGTAAAATTCTGTGCATGCATATGGAAGGGCTAATGCCAGGAATATCTGCTAATGTCCATCCGATGGCCCTCTTATTTGCTCTCAAAACCTGCAGCAATCTTACCTCCTGGTTAGCATGGAGGTTTCTGGCTATAATAACCGAAAGCTGCTCATCATCTGCCAAATATGCATACTTCAGATGCTCAGGCAGAGGCTTAAGCTCAAGGGTAGGTGATTTCTGTATTGAAGGTATCAACCTGGTTGCAGAACCTTCCCAAACAGCAGGATTATATCTCATAGAATAAGGTAATTGAGAACATGTAGATTCGCCATTCACGACAATAAGAATCTCAGCAAATTCAGATTTACCACAATTAAGAATAACAGACTTATCAAAAATAGAAGCATCAGAAGCAGGAAATTGATCAAAAACAGTACATTAAGAAACAACAAATTAATTAGAAGTAGCAAATTTATCACAATAAAAAATAGTATCACAAACAGCAGAACCTTCACAAACAACAGTACTATCAAAATCAGAGTTTGTAAAATCAGCAAAATCAGAAACAACACATGCAGAAACTGCAACACCATCTAGAAATCTCCCAATCTCAGGAAATTCAGTTAGCATATCAAAATGCACATCATCAACCAGCATATCAAGGACATCTAACTGAAAAATAGAATGCTCCTCTAAAGGATGTTTCATGACATCAAAGATATTAAATTGAACTATATTATCACCAAACTCTATGGAAAGGGTACCAGCATGCACATCAATCTTAGTCTTAGTAGTTTTCAAGAAAGGTCTACCTAAAATTAATGGTGGCTGACTAGATGCAAATTCATCTTCTATATTCAGAATATAAAAATCTACTGGAAATATTATCTCATTTACCCTTACCAAAACATCCTTAAGCACTCCTAATGGATGAGCCGTGCTCCTATTTTCCAACTAAATGATGATTCCGGTAGGCTTCAACTCTCCAATGTGCAAGGATTCAAAGACTAATTTAGGCATGACATTAATGGAGGCACCCAAATCCAGCATTGCATGAGTGAATTATCGGCTGCCTATTATGCAAGGAATGGTGAATGTTCTAGGGTCCTTGCATTTTGGAGGCATATTTGGCTGGATGATAGTTGAAACATTCTGCCCCATGCTAACTCTCTCATTGCCCTTTAGTCTACTCTTATGAGTACACAGCTCCTTCAAGAATTTGGCATATTTTGGTATCTACTTGATTGCATCTAGTAATGGAATGTTGATTTCCACCTTCCTAAAAGTCTTAAGCAAATCTCTATCTTTCTCGGCCTCCACTATTTTTCTGGAGTGGATAGCTCTCTGGGGAAAGGGTAGAGCTAAGGGAGACTACTGCTCATCACTAACAACAGCTGGTTTATCAAAATCAGACTCAGAATCTTTTACTGCTTATGGTTTACTAGCAGCAACTTGAGGTTCAAGTGATGTTTGAACTGACTTCCCAGACCTCAACATAATAGCATGCACATCTTTTTTAGGATTTGGTATTGTTTGGGAGGGAAGCTGCCCAGAACCTTGGGATTGCAGCTGACTTAATGTAGAGGCTAATTGTCCAATCTGTGTCTCTAAATTCTGTATAGAAGCCTCTGTCCTTTGCTGGAACTAAATGTTATTTGTAGGCATCTGCTTCACTAAGTCCTCAAAGGAAGGCTCAGATTTTGTGGTTGTTGGACCTGGTAGCTAGAAGGGTTGCTGCATAGGCTGCTGCCTAGGCTATTGGAATGGCCTACTTGTACCAGCTTGATGTTGAAACTGCTGCTGTTGTGCCATTAGCTGTTGGAATGGCTGCTTGTACTGCTGTTGTGTTGTATTTTCATATCTCAAATTCGGATGATCTTTCCAACCTGGGTTGTATGTGTTGGAGAATGGATCATATCTGGGTTACTGGGGCTGCTAATATTGGGATTTGCCAGGAAAAATTCCTGCTGCAGTACCAGGAAAGGCTTGAGTGGCAGAATATTCCTCCTGAAGTGTTGGCAAGCATCTGTAGGATGAGATGGATAAGAACAGATTCCATATATAGTTATAACCATTTGCATAGGTGGTTGTTGTCCCACTGCTAACTGCCTCACCAAAGTAGTCAACTCATCAAGCCTATGTTCCATTCTCTGCTGGTTTACATGAGACATTTGAGCCTCATTCACTCCTCTGGTTGAGGTAATCATTCGTGTGCCAAACTGTTGAGTGTTTGTTGCCATGTTTGCTATTAGATCTGTTGCAATAGCAGGGGTCTTGTCTACTAAGGCTCCTCCACTGGCAGCATCAATCATGCTTCTGTCTATTGGCATCAGTCCTTCATAAAAATATTGGATCAACAACTGATCACTAATTTGGTGGTGTGGACAACTGGAACACAACTTCTTGAACCTTTCCCAATACTCATACAAGGTTTCACCAAAGATCTGTCTAATGCCACATATGTCTTTCTGAATTACAGCAGCTCTGGAGGCAGGAAAGAACTTCTCTAAAAATAGCCTCTTCATGTCATTCCAACAAGTCACAGAACCAGGTGAAAGATAGTAAAGCCAGTCCTTGGCTGCATTAGCAAGGGAGAAGGGAAATGCCCTCAGCTTGATGTGTTCTTCATGGATGCCCTGAGGTCTCATAGTTAAGCACATAACATGGAACTCTTTCAAATGCTTGTGAGGATCCTTACCTGCAAGTCTATGAAACTTAGGAAGCAAATCAATTAGTCCAGACTTTAGTTCAAAATCAACATTAATTTTAGGATACTGAATGCATAATGGTTGACAAGTGACATCAGGGGCAGCAAGCTCTTTAAGAGTCCTATTATGCATGTTATCAGTTATGGTTGAAAAATCACTAGAACTCTCGGAGACAATGACAAATGAATCAACAATGACAGATGAATCAGCAATGACAAAATCAATGTCACAATTAAATTCAGAAGCAATTCTCTCACTTAGCCTACAAGCACTAATCAGCCTATGAAATGTTCTATCAATCTCAGGATCAAATTCTAGCAAGAAATCAAGATTAGACCTAGTCATGTACCAATCAAACCATGTAAAACACAAAAACAACAAACAAGCAAAATACACTAGACAATACTAAAAATCTACCAAAATAAATCTAGTTTACCTATCTAAACATTTTTAAAAATTATGGGACTTGTACAGCATGAAAACTACACAAAAATGGAACTAAAAAATACAATAAGAAATATTCAAAAAATGAAAAAAGTAGTCTAAAAGATGGAATTTTGGCAAACTAGAGATGACCTCATAGAAAGCTATGAGCCTTGTGTAAAATGTCATTTTCCTTCAACTGACCAATTTTCAGCTCAATCAAAGCATGTTTGTCCGTACAAAAATTACCAAAATGCCATAGTTTCATCTAATTTTGCTCAAAAACCTTACCAGATGATGGATTTTGGCCAATTTTTTGAAAAAAGGATCATTTTGCTTAAAATGGTATTTTACCTTTGGAGACCAAGTTTCAGCTCAAAACTCCATTTTTTTTACCTTTTGATTCCTACTAGTACCTTTTTGGCCACCAAAAAAAATGGAAACCGAGTGAAGAAAAGTGCTGGCTGGGAAAAAATGTGAGGAAGTTAGGAACTCATCCAAAATGATTCAATAACACTTACAAGAGTAACTTGCAATGCAACTATCACGAAAGGATACAAAAAGGGTGCAAAACAGTTGCTAGAACCAATGGAACAGTACTTATGCAGCAGAATTACAAGTAGCAGGTATTGAGCAATTGTGTGAGTTGCAGCAGAATGATCAATTGGGTTATGCAATGCAATAGAATACAGTAAAAAGTAATGGAATAGTAAAACCAAAAAAACAAGAATTATACAGCAGAATGGCAGCTCAGCAGAATGCACAATTATGCAGTAAAAGGGTATGTTATACTAAGCAATGTATTACAATTATAAAAAGATCATGCTATGCATAACAGCAGAATGCACAATGTAACAGTTAACAAGATTATGCAGTAACCAGAATTATGCAGTATCAAGCAAAATTATGCAGTAGACAGAATTACAATTATGATCAGAATGAATGAACAATGCAGCAAAATAATGCAATGTAACAACATATAACAGTATGCAATAGAATGCAACTACATGGAAGTAACAGAATGCAAAAATAGAATGCAGAAACAAAATGCTAAATTGATGAAACTACAACTACAACTACATGATTAGAAAAGGAGTTATTTGTTAGTAAAGGAACTTAACAAGATCAAATTGCAACTAAAGGATCCCCGGTAACGTTGCCAAAATTTTGACGAGCGCCGAACTTAATCAAAATTAAAATCGAGTTGTACCTATGGCTTGTAGCATAGGAGTTAACATCGGATCATCTCTCAAGGATCTTAGTTACAAATCAATCAGATCAAGCCAAGATTCGGGGGGGAAAGTTGAGAAACAGAATATGAAATAGCAGAATTAAGGAAAGAACAATCAATTAAAAGCGTAATCAATCCAGAAATCTATCCAAAATTTGGTGGATTCTATCGCAGATCACTAAACAAACACTTGAATTGCATTTGAATGATTAACTTGGAATTAACCGAGATCTCAGCATTAAATCCAGAATTCATACTAGATAACCGTCTAGAAGTCAATTAATAATTGACACATAAATTCCCAATCGCATAATTCATGTTAGATCTATGTTAATTTTAGATCCGAATTCAATTAATCTAAGCACAAATCAGCGCTTAACTTCTAATTTTATGACTAAGCCAAACTAATCAACCTAAATTCAATCACAAATCTCAATCCCAAATCAAGATTAAGAAAAAGAAGGGGAAGAAGAAGAATCCAAATACAAATCAAAGAAAAGCAAAATCAGAACAAGATATCAAGAATCCAAATAGAAATTTCTTCAAGAATCCCGAATTAATTACAAGATGTTTAGCCCTCCATCAGAAGTGGAAAACTCAGAAAACAAAAATTAGAGAGAATGAGAGAAGAGATGAGAGAGTTCTAGAGAGAGGTGAGAAAAGTGTGGAATATCCAAAAATTGATTCTCAGATTCCTCCTTCTAAAACTATAAACTGCCCCCTAAATTAGCCTCTAATGCCTCATTACACTTCCCAAACATAGTTGGGCCTTGTAGGAATGCAATGGCACTAGTTTCATCTGAATTGGTTTTGAATTGACCAAGATATGCTCACTTTAATGCTATATGCTCCCTAACCTGAGTCTGAACTTCCAGGCCCAATTAGACCCATTAGACATCTGATTAAGACTTTGAGCTCTTCATCAAAGTTGTAGAGCTTCCTCTCAGCTTTCCTACAAGGTAAATGCATAATTTTTAGATGTCTAGAACTCAAGTTATGACTAGAATACAGAAACAATGTCAAAACTCAATAATGCTAGAAAAATTCAATTAAGCCCAATTTAAGTCCAAACTTATAAAACATGTCCAAGGTCAAACAATTAAGTGCACGAAGAGTGTAAATCACTAAAAATGAGGACTTATTAATGTATAAAATATGTGATTATCAGTATACCCAAAAGACCCTTATCCACTTCCTAATGTAGACAAATTGGTGGATAACTCATCCGGATTTAGGCTATTTTCCTTCATGGACGCCTATTCCGAATACAACCAGATTCCTATGAACCTGAAGGATAAAGACAACACTGCCTTCATAACCAAGTTAGAAAGTTATTGTTACCGTGTCATGCTGTTCGGATTGAAGAATACAGGGACAACTTACCAACGAATGATGGACAAAGTCTTTAAAGGCCAAATTGGTAAGATGCTAGAAGTCTATATAGATGATATAATAGTCAAGACAACGGAGATCAATGACCATATCAAAGTCCTGGGAGAAGTGTTCACCTAAATACGGAAGCACAACATGAGACTGAACCCAAAGAAATGCATCTTTGGTGTACAAGCCAGTAAATTTCTAGGGTTTTTGTTGACAAACTGAGGTATTAAAACTAACCTAGAAAAATGTCAGGTCATCCTCAACATGTGCAGCTCATAGTCCGTGAAAAAAGTTCAACAACTGACAGGTCAAATAGCGGCCCTCAAACACTTCCTAGCCAAGGCTGCCCAAAAATCTCTTCCCTTCTTGGAAACCTTAAAAAAAAGAAAGAATTTTAAGTGGACCCTAGAGTGTGAGGTGATAACAAAATATTTTATTCATTTAATTATCCTCTCACTAGGCTTTTTAAGGTCCAATTTGGTTTAATTAAGTTGGTTTTGTCACATTTTATGATATTAGGCTTAGTTGGATCATTGAAGGAATTATTGCATGATTTGGCCTTAATTTGTCTATTTGGCAATGTTTAGTAATTTGGCTATAATTTAAGTTTTAAATATATAATTGATGTGATTATGGTCTTGTAGGAAAGAAAAGACAAATCTCTACAAGTTTTATGCAGACTTCAGGAGCTGGATCGCACGTTTGGGTAATTTAAATTGGAGTTGAAGCAAGAGCTAGAGTGTTGATCCCAATAGCTTGACTTTTGCACACTTATCAGCCCATATCTTGAGTTATAGGAGTCTAATGGATGTCAAATCAGACTCAAATGGAAGCTGAGACACAAAGTGACAATCATATGAAGGTTCCTAGTTAACTACGTCATTTTGGCATGCAATTGAAGCTGGAAGTCAAAGGCATGTAGCTAGCAAGTTAGGCCACTTAATTGGGCATAACTTGAGTTTTAGGCCTCTAAATGACATGGGACTAGGGCCTAGTGATTCTTAATTGACCCAACTTTGTACTAATAGGATTCTAATCATGTAAGGCCAAAAGAAGAGTTAGTTATAGGGGTATTCTCACAAAAAATAGAGGACAACAATTCATTCAACACTTTTCACTTTCTCTTTTTATTTTTCTTCCTCTCCTTTCTCTCTAGGTTTTATTCCTTTTTCTGCATTTCTTCCCTCCCATCCATGGAGGGCTAGAACCTTTCAATCAATCTTAGGGATTGGCAATCTTGATGTTTAATTCTAAGATCTTGTTTTAATTATTCTACATTTAATTATTAATCAAGTTTCTCTTCTACCTCTTTTGATTTTGAGTGAATCTGGATTAAATTACTTAATTTGATTAAGGAGGATTGAAGAGGCTAAACAATGTATCAAAGGTGTTTTATGGATTATTTATCTTAGTTGAATTCTAGTTTCTAGGTTAATTAAGGCCTAGATAGGTGCTTAATTCGTTTAACCTTGATTAACTAAATTCTCGATGCTTCTCTAGTAGAGAATTCATGGATCATCTTAAGACTTCTTGATGTGATCTAAGGCCAAGAACTTGGTTAACAATTGAATAGACTTCTAGTGATCAAGGATGGATTAAACTTAAGATTAGTTGATTTCCTTGGATTGGTTGTTTACCTAATTCTGTTTATAATTTTTAATTCCTTTCTGTTAATTAATTTTATAACTTTTCCCCTATTAATCTCTTAACTTGATTGCTTAATTAAAGAGATCCAAGTGCTCAACCTGGTTGTACCTTTTACTATAAGCACTTTGGTGAATCAATTTATAAATTGATATAATTTGATAGTCTCGGCAACTATCAAGAGGTTGCCTTTTAAGAACTGAAGTAGACCATCGATTTTGACAAGACCAAACACCGGTGAAACACTTTATGCCTACCTTTCTATTAGTAATGAGGCAATCAACTTAGTTCTAATAAGAGAAACTTATGAAGGTTAGAGGTCAGTTTATTTTGTCAGCAAAGTCTTCCAAGGCCCCGAGATCGGCTACCAGAAGATTGAGAAACTGGCCCTAGCACTGTTGATTACTGTAAGAAGGCTAAGGAAGACTTTCAGTGTTACCCTATGATAGTGAAGACAAACTAGCTAATCTGAAAAGTACTGCATAAGTCGGATCTCACTGGGAGAATGATTGCTTGGTCAGTGGAGCTCATTGAGTTCGATATTACTTACGAGCTAAGACCATCTATAAAAGTTGAATTATTATCTAATTTCCTGGTTGAGCTTACACTGGACTCTGTCAATCCTAGAACACATTCTTGGACCATTTACGTTAATAGATCCTTCAATCCCAAAAATAGTGTTGCCAGAGTAATGTTATAAAATGAAGTTGACCTTGTGTTAGAACATTCTCTGAGGTTTAAGTTTTCAACTTCAAACAACCAAGTTGAACACAAAGCATGTACCATTGACATCAACATGGAAAAGGAGATGGGAGCCACAAATATAATCTTATGCAGTGATTCACAGCTGGCGGCATCCCAGATCCGCGGTGTATATCTGGCTAAGGAGCCTCTATTGTAGAAGTACTTAGCCAAAGTCAAGAAGCTGATGGAAAGCTTTGACAGTGTTAAGGTTAAACATATCCTAAGGGAGTAGAACTCCATAGTCAACATCCTATTAAAGATTGCCAACACTGTAACACCCCAAACTTTTGGGATAATTACAATATAGCTCTAAATGTACTGTTTTGTGAATTCTGTGAGTAGTAAATTAAATTTGAATATTTCGTGAGTGTATTTGACTGTTGTATGTGATTTGCTCCGAGCCCGAGAAATAATAATTTTCTGGCCAGAAAAATCTTCTTTTAATTAATTGGAGCTGAGGGATCTTACTAAATCTAATTCTGATTGATATATATATTAATCTTTTAATTTTTAAGATTTAATTGTGTAATAAAATAATTTTATAATATAATAATATTATTTTATATTACAATACCTACTGTCTCAAAAATAGTAAAAATTTGCTTCAAAATGACCATGGACCCTTAAAAGTCTGTGGAACCCGCGTTTAGAAAAGCAGTCAACGATTCTGACTGGACAAATTTCTAAGCCAATGGGAGCAAGTCAACAAAGGAGGCTTGAAAAATTCTAACCAATAGGAATAGGTCAAAGAAAGAAGCATGGACTTTAATATGGACCGTTGGATGAAGACTTAGTTAGGAAGCCTTTGATCTTAACCGTTGATCAAATCAATGGTGAGATAAGAATTCAAGTTTTATCACTAATCAATATCCACCTTAGATTACATCAAGAGCTAGGAATTAAAGTTAAAATCAAAGGTTGAGATTAAGTCAAACATAGTGGCTTGACTTTATTTAGTAGTTAATTAAACCTAATGTGGTTAATCTAATTACCTAATTAGCAAACTAAGTAAGTTAACTTAGTTATTAATTAGTTATAATCTAAATGTTAATTAGATATCCTAATATTATTTAGGAGATACAATATATGCTAATATATATTAAACAAATTAGTTATGTAATTAGAATGTTAATTAAATATTATTAGAAGACTTAACCTAATTAATTACCTATTTAATTAGCATGGAATTAGTCTTTAATTGAAACAAATTAAACCCCCCTAAACCCAAGGAAGCCCACGGCCATGAAGGCTAGATGGCCAAGTCTTCACAAGTTCTACATGGTTCTTGAACCATCCATGACATAAGCCATGTGCTTACTTGGTGTGAACACAAATGGATATTTACTATCCAAATTAAACACTCAACCTCACCCAAAATACTCACACGGCAGCCCCCTCATTTTTACACTTGATATTCACTTTTTACACTTATCCAAATTCAAGCTTTCTTTTCTCTCAAAAACACCAAGAACACCAAACTACTTTCTCTTCTATTTTTCAACCTAGAATTCGGACAACACCCAAAACCCACCATCAATCTTCTATAATTTTACCTCTTCACTTTTCCTAAACCAAAATCATATTCTAAACACTTTTCTTTCACAAGGTTTTGTCAAAAACCTACTCTATCTAGTTCAAAATCAAAGCTTTTGTTCACTTCCCTAAGGGTAAGTTTTGATTCTTTGGTTTAAAGTTTGGTTTTTGATTTTCTAAACCATGATTGTTCCATGGTTTTCCATTATGAAGCCTTGTATATGATTTTGCTTATTGTTTAAGAATTATTAGGATTTTGTGTTGGTTTTCAAGAAAATAAGGAGAAGGAGGAGACTAAGAGACCTTTGTCTTCAAGAGGTAAGAGGGAGATTTAATCTCATCAACCCTAAGTGGTGATGGAAAAATGGATTGTTTGTGTATAAAGAATCCATAAGGATTCATTTGTGTGGTTGTTTATTATTTTTATTATTTTTATTATTTGTGTGATTGTTTAAATGCTTTCCTATTTGTGGTTTATGTTATATGCTATACATATCTATAGCTTAAAATATATTGTATGTATATTGTATGCGTTTATAGTTGTATGTGTTGATAATTATATGACTATTAAAGTAGGATGTGAATAACATGTAAGGATTTGTATGAGTGTTCCAAAGAACACAAAGAGGCTCACGGCCTTACCAATAAACAGAGAACCAAAATGTTCTCAACCATTTTCTAAATCAATGATTTAAAGAATCTAGATAAAATAATAAATTTAAGAATGATTTAGGTTAATTATGACCAACATGCCATTTAATGTATAATTGAATGCCATCTTATTTTCTAAGATAGGTTAGGTAATTAATTTACAAAAGAATTTGATTCCAATGAATCTTTAAGAAAATAAAAGGAATGAACTTAGTTCTAGAATTCTAAATTAGCAGAATTTATTTTAAGAAAGAATTAAAGCCAACGCTTGAAAAATACTAATGTAGAGCTCACTATATAAGTTTTGAAGCGCGTTAGCAAGTTTCAAAGTGTAACTATTGGGTAAGATTAAAATAAATAGAATTTAGAGAAAAACGTTAAAAATACCTTATACTGATTTTATAGGCAAAATGTTGCCAAAATTTACTAAAATCAGACGAATAAAATGAAAAGATTCCATAATATATTTATAACATAAGGAAAATACTTTACGTAGTTTAAAAGTACTAGATATAGTCTATACATATTTAAAATGATGATTTTAAGCTATATGGTTAAGAAAATAAATTAAAAATCTTACGCGATTGAGAAAATGATTTAAAAATATTACGCGATGTTCAAAAATGTCAAAATATATTAACGCAATTTTAAAACATTTGTGAAAACGATGCGATTGTGAAAATGCGATAAAATTTTTACGCGATTAAACGATACAACAAGTTTTGCTGTCGGGCCAAAGTGGTGGACCCGGACATGTTGTGAGATAGTACTGTCAAGTGGAGACAGGTTATATTTTGGAATATTGTGACTAAGGGTATTTTCATAAATATGGTAAAATATGAATATTAAGGGTATTTTCATAATTTTAGATCATGTTTAGAGTGTTGTGCCAATTTGGTTGATAATTGGTGATTGATTGACGAGACGAATTACACTGGGTTGTGGTGTGATAGGCGTAGTATGGTTCATTATATGAACTTGGAGGCGTTAGTGTGTGGAGAATTCCACATGGGGACATTGGGTTGCTCTTCTGGGCCGTGGTAACGGGCAACACACTAATGATCTT
Organism: Ormosia semicastrata; assembly: GCA_029884595.1. Lineage (NCBI taxonomy): Eukaryota > Viridiplantae > Streptophyta > Magnoliopsida > Fabales > Fabaceae > Ormosia > Ormosia semicastrata. The sequence continues at coordinate 41,106,175 of JAQQTO010000061.1, forward strand.
GACAAGCACTGTTCTTAATCGAGGTCTAGAGAAGACTATTATGTACAATGCCTATAGTACACGATGTTTGGACTGTGTACTACTACACGATGTTTGGACTGTGGGCTATAGACACAACGTTAGACAGTGCAATAGTTTGGTTGGACAACCAGAAGTACTATTAGTTCTTTTCGAATCATTCTCTCAGATATCCGTGTTTAGCTCCATGGAGTAGGAACGAGTCGGTGTGTGTCCATTCATTATCTGCATTTTACTACTTATTATAATCTGTGATAAAATGCAAGATGTATTAATTTGCTATACTGTATACAATATAATGGTATGTGTTATTTAATATTTGCTGTATTGTCATTTTCTTATTTGCTATGCGGGTAATGATGTGAATTGTCTCACCTCTCTATATGCTTTTCCTTATATTATTATTATTTTCGTAAAGAGTTTGAGGAAGAGGGAGAGGAACAGCCTCTCGAGATACAGTATTCGGACGAGCACCAACCGGGCGAGCTATACAAGGAAGACGAACCGATAGATCATTCTCACCATCAAGACTGATCTTGAGATCATGGCATTGTCGGGATTTTTTCGGTTTGTGAGACTTGAGTTTCGCAGAGGTTCGGATGCCTGGCGTATGCGAGTGGATAGAGGAACAGTTGTCTACGTGGGACGTTTGACTGTGTCCCTATGTAGAGAGTACGATGGAGATGTTATCTTTACTACTATGTTGTATTTAGATCGAGAGTTGCCTCTGACTCTTAGGCGTTATTGGCAAGGAATCTTCCATGCGCGTAGCGAGCTCAGTAGTGAGTCAACAGCCCAGACTCGTGTCCGTAGAGCTGTAGGACCTCTAGGAGTTCTGTCTTTCGATGATCTCTCTGAAGATGATCCATTAGAGGGTTAGAAATCTTTCGAGGTGCACTTGGGCAATACTATGTTTTAATTTTATGTCAACTTTTTACTGCTTTGTTAAATATTTCTAGTTGTGAATTATTGGTGTATTTAAAACAAATCACATGTATATTATGGTGTGACTATGTTTTGTTATATTTTGTGTTCTATGTTATTTTATAATATTTTCTGATTGGAACCTCCATGTTGCGAGGATTCTAATTGAGTTATAAAAGGAATTAATCTTACCTTTCCTTTATTTACCAAGAGTGGATCTTTTTACCTAAGTAAATAATTTTTTACCTTAGTAACAAAATATTTACCTTACAATAATTAATCTTCATCAATTCCCTGTGGATCGACCTCAGACTCCAGAGAAATTTATTACTTGAGACGACCTGCACTTGGGTTTGCAAATGTGACAATTAAAAGTGTGCATCAGGTTGAATAGGACTAACCCTATGTTTGGATGTTTTTTCTTAATGGAACGGAACGGAATAGGTAGGAATGGAATGGAAAGGAAAGGAATGGAATGGAACATAATTTCCATTCTCTTTGTTTGGAAGTTTCATTAACGGAACGGAATTACCTATGTGTTCCCCCCATTCCCCCTCAATTTTGGAAGGAACAAAAGTTGGGCATTTGAGGGGAAGAGGGGGGAAATGATTCCCCATGTGTTCCGTTCCGTTCTTATACATTTTAAAACTCCCAAACAAGGGAAGTTATTTCTGTTCCCCTATTCCCTTTCCATTCCCCTCATTACCTATCATCCAGACATAGTGTAAGGATACTTGTTCAAAATTAAACTTTGTCAACTACTTTTGCCCTTTCAAGCACATTTTTCTCTTATTGTTCTTCATTTCTTCCCCATTTCATTTCATTTTCTTTTATGACCCACTTCATTTCATTTTCTTTCTTCTTTCTCTCCCTTCTCTTTTTTTTTTTTTTTTTTTCTTTTTCTAGTTTTTCATCATTTTTTATTTTTACTTCTTCTCTTTTTCACCTTTTCTTTCTTTTCTATTATGCTTTAAAATGGTTACCATGACAATCAACCTTGTTTTGTGTTATCCCATAGTGTAAGAGTGATCCTTATCCAGGGTTTATTGAAAAAAATTTTAAGCTCAAAAGGGGTAACAAAGGATAAAGATGATGAAATTTTGTAAAAGATAGAGAAAAATGACCAGTCTTCATTTTCAAATCATGATTATTTATCTTCAAAAATTTAATTTTGAGACAAAAAGATAGTGCACACCAAGTGATTACTTCTTTGCACCTTTTTTTCATTTTGATTCATTTTTTCTTTTTCTTTTTCTTTTTACAAAAGGCACTTGCACATGCGGACTTTATCTAGCAAACTGAGAATCGCCAAGATTTGGAGTCCAATGGGGTCCAAATACAAGGAAGATATTTTGAAGGAATGAAAGAGAATAAATGTCAAGAAAGACAATGTGATGAAAATAAAAGGAAACAAGGTACCTATGCAAATTCGCTACATTAATGCTTCAAGAAAGTGAACATGAGTTCAACATCACTAATTATTTTATAGCAATCATTTCAATTAAATGCCTTATATCTCCAATTGTTCAGAGGTTTCGAGTTGTTGGAGGGCGAATGACTTCCTCAGAGGAATCTACCCCTTGTCTAGCTTGTATTACTCCCAAAGTGAGTAATCCCTGGACTCGAGCCTTAAAGTCCCAACAGTTCTCAATATCATGTTTGATTCTCCCACAATGATAGGCACAACTTGACTCTTCATCCTACTTATTCTCTTCTTTCATCATTGTAGTTAGTGCAGTGATATCATAACCTGTTTTCTTCAACCCTTCAAATATTTCCACCATAGGTGTATGCAAGCTCATGACCTTCCTTACCGGTGGTCCTTCCTTATCTAAAGCATTCACGACATTCCTTTCACCATGATTTAGGTTGTTGACAATACTGGGTCCAACCTCCTCTTGAATATCTAACTTTCCATAAGCAATTAGCTTCCTTACTGTAGTCTTGAAAGATTTGTAATCTTCAATTGAGTGCCCTAGGATATCCATGTGGTATTTGCAAGTTAAATTTGGGTTATACCACGTTGGGAATGGTGGTTTTAGGGGACGTACAGGATTTCTCGAGATGAGGTGAGCATTTAACAACCTTTGGAATAAGTCTACATTTAAAATGGATAATCTTAGGAAGGGGGTAGGTTTTGGGGGTGAGAACGGCCTTGATTTTGGAAGTTTGGCTGAGGTTGTGGGTGATTTGGGAAATTTTGTGAAGGTATAGGTGGATATTGGATATAGGTTGGGTGAGCTGATACATATGGTTGTGGTGCAAGAACATTATTAATTTTGAATTGTGGAATTGGGATGATGTTTGAGGTTGGCATAACTTGGTGGGGTGGGTAGTATGGACCGGGTGGAGGAGTTGATAGGGCTCAGTAGGCAAGGTAAGACGGTGGATAACGGGGTTATGAAGGTTGTTGGTTTTGCATGTAACTCTCTTCCGGCTCCTTTTTCTTAGGGGAAAACTCTTTCTTGAAACTACTTTTATTATTGTTAGTCGGCAATTTGCTAGGCTTTATTAGAATTTCAACCCTCTCTCCGACAACAATTAATTTAGCAAAGTCTCGGTAAGAAGCACCAGCCATCGTCCCAATATAGGGAGCTCCTAAAGTCCCCAAAAAATATGAGCACATTTCTATCAACGTCAACGGTGCCTGAACTTATGCTGCGAGAGCTCTCCACCTCTGGGGCATACTACTTGAATGTTTCCTCACTTTTCTTTTGTAGTGTTCCCAACTGTTCCTGAGTAGGAGCTGCATCCAGATTGAACTTGTATTGATCCATGAATAGATCAGCAAATTTCTTCCAACAAGAAATCTTAGAGTGGTCTAATTGAAGATACCACTCTAAAGCGGGACTTGTAAGACTCTCGTGGAAAAAGCTGATGAGGAACTTATCATCCCTTGAACAAACAACTATCTTGGTTCCATAACTGATGAAATGAAACTGAAGGTTGCCATTCCCGTCATACTTGGCAAAATTAGGAATCTTGAAGTCTTTAGGGATCATGACATCTGTGGTAGGGAATAGTTCTTCTACTCTGAGAGGTCCATAAGCACTAGGACCCTTGATTGCCTTGATCTGCTCTTCCATTTTCTCCATCCAATCTTCCTTCATCTTGTCTTTCTCTATCATGGTGTGACTATTCCCAGAGTGAGGCATTATTGCCTGCCCCAAAATGGACACCTGAGGTTGTTCCCAGGTAGGTCTAGCGTAACCAGGGATTTCATTATGAGCATCTTTCAAGCTGCGATACCCCTCCCTAATAGGCATGACTATCTATGTCATTTGATGTGGTTGCTCATAGATCCCCATAGTGATACCTAAGGTTACAGTCAAGAATGTCGGGGTGGTTATCGGTGACACACTTATATATGCTTCAACCCTATTTGCACCCCTATTTTCACTGATTAAATAGAGAGACTCCCTTACATCTTGCAATATTGCTTCCAACCTCGCTTGGGTCTCGAACATTTCATTCATTTGTCCTATCATTTCATCAATTTCCTTGCTCAAATTTCTCCTTGCCTCAGGATTACTTGCAGCCATTTTGGTATGAGATCTAGTATTGTGAAGTCGGGTTTGATTGGTCTCTTCTTTCCTAGGTCACTCAATGATTCTTAAGCTAATAACATTAAACAAAGAACGAGATGAGGTGCATGAGATACATAAGATGAAATGAATGAACTTTTTGATGAAAATATTTTCTTTTCTTTCTCATTTAAAAAAAAGGCTAGGAATGCCATGAAAATGGAATATGATGTATATTTTTTTTAATGCTATGAATGCCATGAAAATGCAAGATGATTTTTTTTAATGCTACGAATGCCATGAAAATGTAAGATGAATTTTTTTTTTCAAAGAATGCTAGAGATGCCATGGAAATGCAAGATGATTTTTATTAATTTTTTTTAAGAATGTTAGGAATGCCATGAAAATACAAGATGATGTATTTTTTTTTTAAGAATGCCACGAAAATGTAAGATGATGTATATATCTATATTTTTTAAATGCTAGGAATGCCATGAAAATGAATGATTTTTTTTAAGGAATGCAAGAATGAATGACATGAGAAATGCATAGATAAAGAAAAAGTACACTCCCTTTGTGTCCTAGTTAGATGGAACCTAAAGGTTGGATTTCCCTAAAGTCATGACTCTAATTTTGGTGGCCATTATGTTCAATCTATTAGTGCAAGATTTTCAGGATAGATCTAAACTTTATAAAAGCCATGGTCCCCAGATTGCCCCTATCTCGAAAGACAAGGACCTAATTATTAAATTAATCACAAGTAGGGATGAACCCTCTCAATATGACTAGCCCATGATACTGGTAACAATCTAAGTGGTGTCTCACAAATGTCAAGTGAACATAAAGCTCCTTAATAACAAAAGTCAAGACCCCTCCTATTCCTCGGGTTCGCACAAACTTGGGTATAGAGTTCAAAAAGTGTGTGAAGTTAGTGATAGTGATTGTGTGTGAGGGAGCATACAAACATGTATATAAAAAAAAAAATTACCCCTAGCTTGCAAAACATATATATAACAACTAACTAACAATCATCTATCCTAGGGTTTCAACAGTTAAGCACAAAGATATTTACATAAAATAAAATAAAATAAAATCTACTTACAAATAAATAAGAAAACAAAAACAAAGACAAAAAGGGGTAACACAAATAACTAGAGATAATTAATAATTTACATAACTAACAACAATAAACACGACTCTCCAACTATCCCTAGTGGAATCGCCATCTGTCGTGACCAAGATCATGGCGGGATAGTAACTTAAATTAAAAGAAATTAGGAGTCACCACCAATTTTTTTTTATTAGGAAAAATTGAAAAACCTAAGACAAATAATATTTGAAACCAGATTGGATTCAAAAGTCGGTTATGCATAGGGAAGGGTGGAAACTTAATCCTATAGCACACATAACATATCCATCCTGAGATGGTACCTTCAGTCAATTATGTAAATTTTTAATAACTCTTGAAATATTACTATTTTATTTAAAAAAAATAAAATAGACAAATAAATTATGAAAACTTAATTTTTGGCTTGGTGGAATATGAGTTTCGCTCCTATGTATCCTTGGGTGCAATGAGAAACTTAAAGTCACGTAGTTCTTTAAAAAAATGGTGGGTTGGTTAATTTTAATTTAAAAAAAAATGATTTTTGAAAAGAGATTTTGTTTAAAAAATATTCATTTTTTGCACAGGATTCAAGTTAGCACTAGGCTACTTAATAAACCCTTATGATCCGAATGATATTGAAGATATCATTTGCTATTCAATCATTATCATTGGTCACTGCATTGATTTTTTTTTTTAGAAAAAATTATTTGATCATAGATGACATAAAACGGACAATAATAAAAAACATCTTATTTCATTTTTTATGATTTTTTTATTTTTTATTTTTTTTATTTTAAAAAAGAAATATCTTTTTAAAATAGTTTTCAAGGAAAAGAAAAAAAAAAGGGTTAAAATAAAGAACGTAGTAACAGAGGAACAGAGAAGTTCGAAGAAACAGAAAACACGGGACCAGGGTTGCGTCGTGGCTGGCTCTTGGAACAGCGACACTGGGTAACATGAACAATGGCAGAGATGTAGATCTGGTGCTGAGTTATAGTGGCTGACTAGTGGTGCGAGGCTAGGTGGCGCTGAGTTACAGATCTAGTGCGTGAAGGGTCATGGTTGAACTTGGTTTGGTGGTTTGCAATGCTAACGGAGGTGGATGACGGTGCTGGCAGTTTTTGGGTTCTGGTTCAACGAAAGTTGAGTAGCGACGGGGAGGCGGTGCGTGGGTGACCTAAAGCAGCATCACGATTACCGGGATCTCCATTCACAGTGGTTCTGCGTTGGCACGGAGCGGAGGAGAGAGAATGCGGTGGCTCCGATTCAAGTGGCTACGGGTCTGGTTCAGCGGCTGGCGGTCTTTGACCTTTGGTTCGATGCAAGGTGGAGCTCCGGTCTCAGGCTGGGTGTTGTGGTGGTTCTAGAGTCTGCAAGTATGGCATCCATGAGTACGACTGGATGGATCTGATTCTGGTGAGGATGAAAACGCGGTGGTCAGGCCATGGTTCACTGTTTGGGAAGGAGGAAGGCTTTGGTACGGGTGGATGGGTGTTGTTCTGGTACGGGTGGTTATGGCATCAGATTAGCAGAGGAAGGTGATGAGGATGGCTATGGCAAAGGATGAGTTCAAAGTGAAGATGGGGGCTCTACGTTGGTGGCTTTTGGTCATGGTTTTGAATAGAGTTTGGTTATGGAGGATGGTGAGGACGAAGAGGTGTTTCTCGGTTAGGATGGATGGGTGAAAGTTGGAGATGGTGGTTGTGGTTATGGTGAAGGATGATGAATATGAAGTGGTTGCAAAAGGATGGTGTTTGAGTGGTGAGAGGCCACGGTTATGGAAGCTTGGGACGTGGGATTGATGATGATGGTGATGAAAGTGGGTGTTGAAGATTATGTGATAGTGGTTATGGAAGAGATTGGGGGATGTTATAGTGAGGTATGGCTGAAGATGATGAAGGTGGTAAGGGTTGATGAAGGATGCTGGTAAAGGGGAGGTTGAAGATGAAGGTTATGTAAGTAAAACAAAAATGGTTGAGTTTGCTGTGGGCAGAAGTCTCTTGGGGGACTAGGCTGCTAGCTTTTTTTGCTGTCATGTAGAAGTCTACGAGTGATGGGTATTTATAGGATTTGGGGAGTGATGGTGATAAGTTTGTTTAGGAAGAGTTTGATGATGGCTAAGGTTTGTTTAGGATTAGTTTGTTTATGAGTTTGTTGAGATAAGTTGTTTAGCTTGATTTGGTTTAGGATGAGTTTTGTTTTAGGATAAGTTTAATGGCATATGAGTTATCAGATGGATAATGGGTCAAAGGGTCAGGTTATGGGTTTATGGGTCATGAGTGGTTAAATGGGTCATGGGTTGGATAATGGGCCAATGGGTGAAAGTTTGGTCTTTTTTCTTTATTTCCCATTTTCTTTTTTTTTCTTCCTTTTTCTCTCTTTTTTTTTAACAAAATGTCCAGGATAAAATTGAGTATTCACAGTTACCCCTCTTTACTTGTTTCTTACTAGATAAAAAGAATAACCATAGTTTTTTATTTTATCATTGTAAAGAACGAGTAAAGACATGAACTCGAATTTTGTTTGGGAGCATAAAAAAAAACCAATGAGAGAACAAGATTGCGAAGAGTGATGCGCTCAAAGGTAAATAATAGAATTTTAAATGTCAAGAGTCGATGCGCTCAACAGAAATTAAAATGTATGGAGCTGATCCACTCAACAAAAATTAAAATGCATAGAGCCGATGCGCTCAATAGAAATTAAAATATATGGAGCTGATGCGCTCAACAAAAATTAAAATACATGGAACCGATGCGCTCAACAGAAATTAAAATGCATAGAGCCAATGCACTCAATAGAAATTAAAATGCATGGAGCCGATGCGCTCAAAAGAAATTAAAATACAAGGAGCAGATGCGCTCAAAAGCAATGACATGAATATGAAATACAAGAATCTGATGCGTTCAAAATGAGTGAGATGAAAACATTTGTACCAGTTAGACATGGACTTAAAAAAATTTGAACCAATGACAAGTCTGGAAAGCTTTGACCAATCAAACCCTTGTTCACGTGCTTTTCTTCATCAGACCCTTCGGTCGGTGATAACTCCACAAAGTATAGTTATTTGTGCCCTATATCTGTGCTATATAGGTTTCTTAGTCCTTGTTTGTATGCTTGAATGGAAGATTTTAGCATCATATTCATCTGATTCCATTTTGATGGCTTCCATTATGATTTTGAGCAAATACTTCTAAAACTTTGATGAATTGGGTATATTTGCATGAGCTATTAAAGTGGTACTTTCTCTGTGATAGGTAGGGCTCAAATAAAGCTTGAAAATGAAGAACTTGGAGTAGCTTTGGACCAGGAAGTCCAAGAGAAAGCCAAAATTGAAGATCAGTATTCAACACCGCGACGTGTGCATGTTAATGTCGCGGCGTTGAGCATCCCCTATTTCAGTACATGAAACCCGAGGCCAAAGAGCCGCGACGTTGAGAGTGGACGCCTCAGGCATCTGTGACCTAATTGTATGCGCACCGCAATGTGGTGTGTATAGCGTTGCGGAGTAACTCTGTTTATTCAGCCTATAAATATTGTCATATCCATTTTGCACGAGAGTTTTGTGTGTTTTTTAGAAAGCAGCTGATAGGGTTTTATATTTTAGACAAAAAAGAAAGCAGAAGCTATCAAGATTAAGGGCTTTCTTCACCTTGGAGGAGGATTGAAGCTTGGAGGATCATCACCCTTGAGCTTTCTCTTCTCTATCTTCTACTTTCTTATTTTCCTTCTCATGAACATGATGTATTTTGCTATATTTTGGTGGTTCATGGCTGGCTCAGCTATGTAGTAGGGTTTTCTTTAGATCCTCCTATGAAAATTGAATAATATTGTAACCCTTTGAGTTTATATACATGATATGGTTTTGTTTAATCATATAGTGCTTAATGCTTTTGATTGTTTGATCAACTTTTAATTAATTTGTTAAAATCTACTGAACCTAGACATAGGAATTTGGATTTGAGATCGTATGTATGATTGATGCATGTTCTATTTCATTCAATTGGTTTGGGTGAGATGATTCATTAACAAGATAGAAATATACCTATTGGCCATGTATAGCAACTATTGGGAATAGATCTTAATGAGTGGATTTACTCTAGTTCTCATGGAAACATAGTGAATTAGGTAACTGAAGCATAGTTGATTAATCTAGATATAGGCTTTTAACTAATTTAGATTCTCAAGCTAACCTAATCATTTTATTTATATTTTTCATGAGGATTACTTGTTATCAATTAAAGTAGGAGGTGAAAAAGGATTCCCTATTCTGTAATTCTCAAATTCAATTTAAAGATTTTAAAGTTTTTAAGTTCTTTTAATTAGTTTAGATACTCATCCCTTAATTTATATGCCCTTGGATAGAAACTCTTAAACTTTTGGTTTATATTTAGCACTGATTTTAATCTTAGTCCTTATGGGAATGATATCTGATTCTTAGCTATATTATAAGTGCAATCCGAGCACTTACGGTAAGAAAAAGAATGAACAAGTTTTTGGCACCGTTGTCGGGGACTACGGTTTAAATTCAGTAGAGCTAATATTAACAATCAGTTTAAGTAACTCTAGTTCAAGTTTTTTTTTGTGCATATTAATTTAAATCTTAATTCTTTAATTGTTTCAGGTGATTATATAACGGTAGAAGAACACGATACGCATGAGGTGGAGGACGATAGTCGCACTAGACCATTGAGGGAGTTTGCTACTCCTCAAATGGATAATCTACAATCCAGTATTCGACGTCCTGCCATTTGGGCAAATAACTTTGAGATAAAGCCGACCATTTTCCAAATGATTCAAACTTTTGTATAGTTTGGTGGCTTATCCAATGAGGACCCCAACGGGCATCTCTCAAATTTCCTGGAGATTTGTGACACGTTTAAGCACAACGGAGTATCCAAGGATGCTATTCGCCTAAGGCTCTTCCCTTTTTCTTTAAGAGATAGAGCCAAAAGCTAGTTACATTCTTTTCTAATAGGATCAATTACAACTTGGGCAGAGGTATGCACTAAGTTTTTGAACAAATACTTCCCTCCTGCCAAGACTGCCGAAATGGTGAATGATATTACATCATTCACTTAGACTGAATTAGAATCCCTGCACAAAGCATGGGAACAGTATAAGGATCTTTTGAGAAGGTGCCCAGATCATGAGATACCACTTTGGCACTAAATCTACTCATTTCACAAGGGCTTGTTACCGCATCACTGCCCAATAGTAGATGCTGCTACTGGAGGCTCTTTGTTAAGCAAATCCTTTGATGATGCCTTCCAACTGTTAGAGGAATTAGCTACTAATAGCTATCAATGGCCATCAGCAAAAAACACTCCATGAAGGATAGCTGGAGTGCATGAAGTAGATGCTATAACCTTATTGTTAGCTAGGGTTGCAACATTGACAAGTAAAATGGACAGTATGGGACAATAAGCTCACTAGAGCCCATTTGTGTTATGTGACAAATGTGGTGACAATTATTCCATTGATAGGTGCCCTTCCACCTTTGAAAGTGCACATTATTTAGGGAACTACCGATCACAACAGAATAACCCATACGTAAACCAGTATAATCATGGATGGAGGAACCATCCAAACTTCTCGTGGAGAGATAATCAATGGGCTTCCTCCTCAGCACTTGAAGCTGAGCGAACTTACAATCCTCTTGGATTCCCTTCCCAGTCTAGACAACCAGTTCAAGAAAAAAAACTATCTCTTGAAGAGATGTTTATGCAATTAATGGTGAAAACTGATTCCTTCATGACAAAGATGGACACTCATTTGGCTAAGAACAACTCAGTGATATAGAGTTAGTCAGCTTCTATGAGGGCTTTAGAAACTCAGGTGGGGAAGTTAGCTAATGCAATCAATAATAGGTCCTCTGGCACCTTCCTAACTGACATAGTTAACAATCCTAAGGGTGCCTAAGGTCATCTTACTGAGGAGTGGGAAAGACATTAAGGGAAACCCTAAGACAAAGTTAATGGAAGATAAGGTAGAAAAAAGCCAGAAAAAGGAAGAAGAGGTCCACAAAAAGGCCAAAGACAATGAAGTGAATAAGGAAACTGACCATAAGACGGTTGAAGATAGGAAGATGGTGAATAAGCCATATATACATCCTTTGCCTTTTCCAAGCAAGCAAATCAAGCACAAGATGGATGAGCAGTTTAAGAAAAATTTTAAAGTTTTCAAGAAACTTCATATCAACATCCCTTTTGGAGAAGCACTGGAACAGATGCCCAGCTATGTTAAGTTTATGAAGGATATATTATCCAAGAAACATAAGCTGGGTAAGTTTAAAACTATTACATTATCTGAAGAATGCAGTGCTGTCCTGCAACAAAAGCTTCCCCCAAAGTTGAAGGATCTAGGAAGCTTTACAATTTCTTGTGCCATCGGTGACAAATTCTTGGGTCAAGCATTGTGTGATATGGGGCAAGCATCAATCTTATGCCCCTATCCATATTTCAAAGGCTAGGTTTAAGGGAATGCAAGCCCACATCTGTAACCCTCTAGCTGGCTGATCGTTCATATATATATTTGATGGGAATAGTGGAAGATGTCCTAGTGAAAATGAATAAATTCATATTCCCTGCAGATTTTGTTATTCTGGATATGGAAGAGGATCAAAGGGTGCCATTGATCCTAGGCAGACTGTTTCTAGCTACGGGAAGAACACTCATAGATGTCCAAAAAGGTGAACTGACTATGAGAGTTCAAGATCAAGAGGTGACTTTAACTTCTTCAAAGCAATTAAGTTTCCTCAAGATCAGGAAGAGTGTTCTTATGTTAGTCTGTTAGATAATATCATTAACAATGCATTTCAAGCCAACAATTCTGAAGATCCCCTTGCCTTAGCATTGACTTCATCAACTGAGGATGATGAAGATTCTAGAAATAATGTATCTGAATGCATCAAACACCTTGATGCGGTTCCTAGGCAATATTGTTCGCCCAAGTTTGAAACCTTGGAGTCCGAGGTAACAAAAGTGATATCTAAGCCTTCCATTGAGGAACCTCCAAAGCTTGAGTTAAAGCCTCTATCGAACCATTTGCAATATGCCTATTTGGGAGCAACATCTACCCTACCAGTAATCATATCATCATCCCTCTCATATGATCAAGAGGAAAAGCTTCTTCGTGTGCTTAGGAAATACAAGCATGTTCTAGGTTAGACTATTGCCGATATTCAAGGCATTAGCCCTTCCATCTGTATGCACAAAGATCTTGTTAGAGGACAATGAAAGTGGAGTTGTGGAACACCAAAGGAGGCTAAATCCAATTATGAAAGAGGTGGTGAGGAAAGAGATAATCAAGTGGCTGGATGCTGGCATTATTTATCCTATTTTTGACAGCCTCTAGGTATCACCAATCCAATGTGTGCCGAAGAAAAGTGGCATGATGGTGGTCACAAATGAAAATAATGAGCGTATTCCCTCCCTCCCGTAAGGTCACTGGATGGATGGTGTGCATGGACTATCGTAAATTAAATAAGGCCACCCAGAAAGACCATTTCCCACTTCTTTTCATAGATCAGATGTTGGATAGACTGGCAGGGAAGACCTATTATTGCTTCTTGGATGGTTATTCTGGATATAACCAAATTGCCATAGCGTCGAAGGACCAAGAAAAGACAATATTTACTTGTCCTTATCATACATTTACTTTTAGAAGGATGTTCTTCGGGCTATATAATGCTCCTGCAACTTTTCAACGTTGCATGATGGCTATATTTGATGATATGATTGAACATGGGCTAGAGGTGTTTATGGATGACTTTTTAGTATTTGGGGATGATTACAATAGTTGTTTACAGACATTATCATACGTGCTGAAAAGGTGTGAGGAGACCAACCTCATCCTGAATTGGGAAAAGTGACATTTTATGGTCCAAGAAGGCATAGTTCTTGGCCATAAGGTTTCTATAAAAGGGATGGAGGTGGACAAGGCAAAGATAGAAGTGATTGACAAGCTGCCTCAACTAAACTCAGTAAAAGGAATTTGTAGTTTTCTTGGCCATGCGGGTTTCTACAATAAGTTTATTAAAGACTTTTTAAAGATAGTCAAGCCTCTTTACAACCTTCCGGAGAAAGATATCCAGTTTACATTTGGTGATTCATGTCAGGTTGCATTTGAGGAACTAAAAAAGAAACTGGTTTCAGCTCCAATTATAATCACACCAGATTGGGATTTGCCGTTAGAGCTCTTGTGTGATACGAGTGACTATATTGTGGGTTTAGTGTTGGGACAAAGAAAAGACAAAGTGTTTCGCTCCATTTACTATGTAAGCAAAACACTCAACGATGCCCAGCTGAACTACACAACAACAGAAAAAGAGCTACTGGCCATTGTCTTCACATTTGATAAGTTCAAAGCATATTTGGTGGGAACCAAGGTGATTGTGTACATAGATCATTTGGTAATAAAGTACTTAGTGAGCAAGAAGGACGCGAAACCATGATTGATTAGGTGGGTTTTGCTTTTACAAGAGTGTAGAAAATTAAGTAGCAGACCACCTTTCAAGACTTAAAAAATGAAGATTTCTAAGTTGAACTAATCACAATCAAGGAAACATTTCCTTATAAGTAGCTATTTGTAGCCACCACTCAATCATATCCATGGTATGCTGACATGGTGAACTACATTGTGGGTGGTGTGTTGCCACTTGACTTAACCTCTCACCAAAAGAAGAAATTCTTATATAATGTCAGGCACTATATCTGGGATGAGCCATTTTTGTTCAAACAGTGCTATTTGTGTGTAATCTCCGCAAGCGCACAGGTCAACAAGTAATATATGAGAGTTAGAGTATCATGTCCTAAGGGATTGACACTTAGAGAAATGCTAAATTTAACCAATTTCCACAAATTCTTATCCAAGCAATCAAAATGTGAATGTAGTTTGCAATTAGATTAACAAATTAAAAGAAACAAAACAAGAATGTACCAAACATTAAATTCATAAGAGAAAGATGAGAATGATTAAGGCCTAGGGGTCCCTATTCACTTACTACTTCAATGAGTATTTGTATTTCACAAGCACCTATCAATGAATTGATTTTGTTAGCTAAAACAAGCAATAGATAAAAGCCTATATCTAGGATAATTACCCATGTGAAACCTAGTCAATCCACTATGTGTCCATGTGAGTTAACATAAGAACCACTCTTTGAGACCAAATATCAAACACTTGCTATGCATGACTAATAGGTATGTGTCCATCCCATTAGCTAATTAACACACTCGACCCAATAGAATGTTATTGAACAAGCATCAATCATACCATATCCACATTCATAAATTCCTATGTCTAGTTCATTTGGAACTCTAAGATCATGCAATTGGTGGCCAAACAATAGCAAGCATTACGCATAGGTATGGAAGAACAAAACCAAATTCATTAAAAGAATACTCAACCAATTTGCAAGATATTCAAATCCATAGCAAGATCCTAGAGAGCCCCTATATTAGAGTTTAGTTACACATCATGAAAGAAGAGAAAACTAATAGAGTCATGAAACCCATCAAATTACAAATTAAGAGAGAAAATGGGAAGAATGAACAAGAATGGTAAGAATCCAATGTTTGATCTTCCTCCTTGATCTTGATTCTTCACTTGAATCACCTCTATCTTCCAAGGTTTTCTCCTCCTCTCCCTTTCTCTATAAAGTTCATCCTTGGTCAAAAATAGAAGCCTCTAAAATGCCCTCAAAAATCAGATAAAAAGGGCTAAATCTGCGAACCAAGGCTTTTCCCACGCTTAGGCGCAGCTTTCCCACACCTAGACGTGGGTGTCTCTGTCTGAAATTCCTGAAAACCTGAGAGGGCCATGCCTAGGCGTATGTTTGTCAAGCCTAGGCGTGGGTTTTTCAAGCCTAGGCGTGGGTTTGTCAAGCCTAGGCGTGGGTTGGCAGTAGCTTCTCTTTTCTTGTTTTCTTCCAAATTTGAGCTCTTCTTTGAGTTCCTTGGCCCTTCCAAAGCTTCTTCATCTTGAATACCTACATCAAGATCATGGCAAAGTCCACCAAATCATGATCAATCCAAATTCTTTAAATAAAATCCTCAAAGATTCAATTCTCAATCATTTAAGTTAACAAGCTTAAATTATCAAATTTATGCATGAATTGAACCTTTGACCTATAAAAATTAAGGATAGCATGCTCATATTCATTCAAATACAAGTGAAATAACTTCATTTCCAGATGTTATCACACCCCAAACCTAAAGATTTGATAGTCCTTGAGCAAACTAATCTAAGCAAGGGAAGAAGGAATACAAAGAACAGAAAACATGGGGTAAATTGAACTAGAGCATATCCAGTTTCCAATCATCATTCATAACCTCAAAAATCACTTCTCAACCTCACACAAGGTTCACACATGCAAGAAATTTCCAACTATGATGATTACCCTTGAATGCAATTTTTGTACATGAATGATTTCCCAAACTCATGTGTTGAAGACCCTTTCCTAAACTTGAAGAGCAAGATGGATGAATTTATAAAATGCATATGCACTCTCAAAAGAATGTCTTTCATCCCTTTCTCCACTAATATAGGCAACACAAAATCAAAGATCATAAAGGTCTTTTAAGCTTGTAATGTGAGGCTATGGGTAGTGGTTAAGAAAGAAGGGGAAGGATTTAAATTCAAATATCAAACACATAATCACACATTTTCATTGAATCAAGCCAAGCATAGAAGATGTACAAAAGGATCCAATATGAAAAATCAACTTTCTTTATTCCATTTTTTTTATTTTTTCTTTTTTTTAGAAGAACATATGTACATATTTATTTTCTTTGCAAAAGGAGGCTACATTTTGTGCAGCTCACACATTTTTCTTTTTTTTATTTATTTATACTTTTTTTTTATTTTGAACTAGAGTTTGTTCCAAATAGATCTTGGTTTCCTAGTATTATGCAAAACACTTAGGCTCACACCAACAAAAATGCCCAATCATATGTTCAACAAAGGACTTGTAATGAGGGTAAGAGATTTTCTTAACACAAGCAGGGGTGAAGGGGATGGAGAAATGAGGTTTAAAGAAGAATTTAGGCCACACACACACTAGGCTTCAAAAGGGTACTAGGGATATCATCCAATTAAGGTTAGCTTGAAAGACTCAGTCGATCCAAACAAGTGCCCTAGTCATTTTCTCAAATATGCATCACCTAGGATTTCACCTCGAAAGGGAATCAGACAAGCCTCTAAGATGCAAATTGACTATACACATGCCTTTTATAAATTTTCTCCAATCATGCATTTCATTCATATTCCAAAATCCACCACGCATGCAACAAGGAAATATACTCACACACATTTTTATGATAACAAGTGTAAGCACAACATTTGAATTTCTACATGTGATTTCCCATGCAATGAGGCACATCTTTGATCCATACAATCATCGGATACTCAAATCAATATTCTGGCATGCACAAATTCAACCTACCTCCAAGTACACTCATCATTTTAATGTATATTCTCAGGCAGCCCATTAATCCTAAACAAGCTTTCTCAAATCCATCAATTACACAACAACAAAAAAAATCGCCAATAACACTAAAGCAATTAGAACATAAAAACTACTTCATCAAAAAGATAAGGTAAATGCAAAGCCAAAAAGATAAAGTAAACAAAATTAAATGTAATCAAGAAATCAAAACTCATCAGAATCAAAAGCAGGTAGATAACTAAACTAGGAATGTAAAAACATCAATAAAGCAAAATAAAGATAAGGTAAAGAACTTGGGTTGCCTCCCAAGAAGCGCCACGTTTATAGTCTTAGGCTGGACTTTCTCTATAATAGTAGCTGGGAAATGTAGCTTTGTCACCAAGATAGGCATAACTCAAATGAGATGGTAACAACTTGAGCTCTCTCAATTCCTCATCTTCCCTTTCATATGTAGAAAGTAAAGAAGCTTCAAGAAGGTCACACGAGACATTTGCACTAAATCTTTTAGTTTTCATCCCACCAAGCACATTCACATACGAACATTCTTCAAGATTTTGAGTAATTTCATTGCTTTGAAAATACTAAAGGTTACCTCTTGATCTTGCACCCTTATGGTAAGCTTCCCTTTTTGAACTTCAATAAGAGCTCCTCTAGTTGCAAGGAACGGTCTCCTAAGGATGAGAAGGACATTTCTATCTTCCTCCATATCCAGGATGATGAAATCAGCTAGGAATATGAACTTGTCCACCTTGACCAAGACATCTTCTATGACTCCCTTAGGATAAGTGAGAGAACGGTCAACTAATTATAAAGTAACCGAAGTTGGATTCACCTCCCCCAAACCTAGTCTTTGGTATATTAAAAAAGGCATGAGATTTACACTGGCCTCCAAATCACATAATACCCGACTAGAGAATTTCTCATTAATGGTGCAATGGATAGTAAAGCTTTCGGGATTTTTGAGCTTGGGAGGAAGTTTATTTTGCAAGATAGCACTACATTCCTCTAAAAGAGCAACAGTTTCAAACTCACCAAGCTTCATCTTCCTTGACAAGATATTTTTCATGAATTTTACATAGCTTAGCATCTGCTCTAAAGCTTTAGCAAATGGTATGTTGATATGTAGTTTCTTGAAAACTTCTAAGAACTTTTTGAATTGCTGATCAAGATTTTGTTTTGTAAGCCGGTTGGGGAAAAGTGGAGATGGTGTATAAGGTTTGGCCTCCTTCTTCTTTGCAGTTTCCTTATTCTTCTACACCTCGTGACTCACACCCTCCTCATTTTTTATCACCTTGACATCTTTTTTAAGTAAATGGGTCCTAGGATTTCCTTCTATTTCCTTCACACTCCTTAATGATATGGCCTTGCAATACTCAGGAGGGTCACTTTTTGGATTATTATTAGTGTCGCTTGGAAAAGTCCCTAAGAGCCTATTGTTTAGAGGCTGGGCGAGTTGGCCAACTTGAGTCTCAAGATTCTTCAAGGAAGCTACTTGACTTTGCATCAAAGCATCATAGGAAGTAAGCCATGAATCAGTTTTAGTCATATACTCTTATTGGCTAGTCATGAACTGAGAAAATATCTTCTCCAAATTAGAACTTGAAGTTGATGTTGAAGTTTGGGCTTGAAGGGGGCTCTATTGTTGAAAACCTAGAGGAGCACGGGGAGATTCTCTAGTCTGATAAGAAGAAGAAGAAGGGCCTTGAACTTTTCCACCCCATGAGAGATTAAGATGGTTTTTCCAACTAGGATTATAAGTGTTACCAAAAACATTGTTGTGATTTGGATGACGGAATTGATTTGCATAGTGCACACTTTCCAGGCTAGCTGTGCTATTACCAATTGAGTGAAGGTCCCCACAATGATCACAAATTTTAACTGAGTTACTAGCTCCACTTGCTACTGAATTGACTTCCATGGTGTCAAGCTTCTTAAAAAGAGCTGCCACTTGAGTTGTAAGCGATATGAGAGCATCAACTTCATGTATACCAGTTACTATTCTCTTAAGAGTAATCCTCTCTGCTGGCCACTGATAATTATTGTTAACCATTTCCTCCAAAAGGTTGTTGGCTGCATCTACAGTCTTGCTCATGAGAGCCCCTCCAGCTGCTGCATCAATTATGGAATGACTGGAGGTTGTCAACCTGTTGTAGAAAGTATGTACCAACATCCATTTTGCTATGCCATGGTGAGGGCACTTCCTTAGCAAATCTTTAAATCGCTCCCATGCCTTATATAAAGTCTTTCCTTCAAACTTCTTGAAGGACAAGATGTCATTCCTATACTTCATTACCTTCATGGGAGGAAAGAATCGGTCCAAAAACTTCTGAGCTAGCTCTTCCTAAGTAGTGATGGAATGCTCAGGTAAGGATTGAAGCCAGGCCTTGGCCCTATCTCTCAAGGAAAAAGAGAAGAGCCTCAACCGAGCTGTATCATCAGTCATCCCTTGATGCTTAAAAGTATCACAAATCTCCAAAAAGTTGGCCAGATGAGCATTAGGATCTTCATGGGATAGATCCGTAAATTATAAAATATTCTGAACCATCTGGATAATAGCGGGCTTGATCTCAAAAGTTTGTGCTTGTACAGCTAGCCATCTAATGCTAGATTGGATGTCTCTAGCATTTGGAGTGGCATACTCTCGCAAGAGTCTTTCAGCATTTGCTTCTTCTGCCATCTTAAATTTACTGTCCAAGTTTAGTGTCTGCCCTTGCACTTGTTGTTCTTTTAGCAATCTACGAAAGGTCCTCTCAATCTCAAGATCGTAAGGAAATTGAGATACACTTTGAGTTCTTCACATACAAGAGCCAAGTACCTGAAAAACAAAAAACAAACAAACAAAACTTGAAATAAGAGTTGTGAATAGATATAAGAAATAACACAAAATCTAATTTCAATCATTGGCAATGGCACCAAAAAAACTTGTTTGTGTGTAATCTCTACAAGCGCACGGGTCAACAAGTAATATGTGAGAGTTAGAGTATCGTGTCCCAAGGGATTGACAATTTGAGAAATGCTAAACTTAACCAATTTCCACAAATTCTTATCCGAGCAATCAAAATGTGAAAGTAGTTTACAATTAGATTAACAAATTAAAAGATACAAAACAAGAATGTACCAAACACTAAATTCATAAGAGAAAGATGAGAATGATTAAGGCCTAAAGGTCCCTATTCACTAACTACTTCCATGAGTATTTGCATTTCACAAGCACCTATCAATGGATTGATTTTGTTAGCTAAAACAAGCAATAGATAAAAGCCTATGTCTAGGGCAATTACCCATGTGAAGTTAATCCACTATGTATCCATGTGAGTTAACATAAGAACCACTCTTTGAGACCAAATATTAAATACTTGCTATGCATGACTAATGGGTATGTGTCCATCCTATTAGCCAATCAACACACTCAACCCAATAGAATGTAATTGAACAAGCATCGACCATACCATATCCACATTCACAAATCCCTATGTCTAGCTCATTTGGAACACTAAGATCATGCAATTGATGGCCAAATAATAGCAAGCATTAAGCATATGTATGGAAGAACAAAACTAAATTCATTGAAAGAATACTCAACCAATTTGTAAGATATTCAAATCCATAGCAAGATCCTAGAGAGCCCCTATATTAGAGTTTAGTTACACATCATGAAAGAAGAGAAAACTAATGGAGTCATGAAACCCATCAAATTACAAATCAAGAGAAAAAGGGGAAGAATGAATAAGAATGATGAGAATCCAATGTTTGATCTTCCTCCTTGATCTTGATTCTTCATTTGAATCAGTTTTATCTTCCAAGGTTTTCTCCTCCTCTCCCTTTCTCTATGAAGTTCATCCTTGGTCAAAAACAGAAGCCTCTCAAATGCCCTCAAAAATCAGATAAAAAGGGCCAAATTCGCGGATTAGGGCTTTTACCACACCTAGGCGCAGCTTTTCCACGCCTAGGCGTGAGTGTCTCTATCTGAAATTCTTGAAAACCTGAGAGGGCCACACCTAGGTGTGGGTTTTTCAAGCCTAGGCGTGGGTTAGCAGCAGCTTCTCATTTCTTGTTTTCTTCCAAATTTGAGCTCCTCTTTGAGTTCCTTGGCCCTTCCAAAGCTTTTCCATCTTGAATACCTACATCAAGACCATGCCAAAGTCCATCAAATCATGATCAATCCAAATTCTTTAAATAAAATCCTCAAATATTCAATTTTTAATCATTTGAGTTAACAAGCTTAAATTATCAAAGTCATGCATGAATTGAACGTTTGGCCTATAAAACTTACGGATATCGTGCTCATATACATTCAAATTCAAGTGAAATAACTTTATTTCTAGAAGTTATCAAGTGCTCGGACCATATATTGAGGAGGTGTGTGCCTGTGGAGGAAGTCGAGCAGATTCTAAGCCAGTGTCACGATTCTCCATACAGTGGACACTATAGTGGTGAGAGGACGACTGTAAATGTACTCCATTCTGGCTTTTATTGGCCATCGCTCTTCAAAGATGCACATTTCTATGTGCAAAAATGTGATCGATGCCAAAAATTGGGGATACCTCGAGAAGGAATGAAATGCCCCTGAACTCTATTTTGGAGATAGAGATTTTTGATGCATGGGGCATAAACTTCATGGGCCCCTTTATTCCCTCCTTTGGGAATCAGTACATACTAGTGGCCATGGACTACGTGTCCAAGTGGGTGGAGGCATGTTCATTTCCTACTAATGATTCAAAAGTAGTGATCAGCTTCATGAGAAAATAGATCTTCACTAGATTTGGAACACCTAGGGCCATAATCAGTGATGGAGGGTCACATTTTTGTAACAAATATTTTGAAGCCCTCTTAGCTAAGTATGAAGTGATGCATCGGATTGCCACTGCGTATCACCCATAGACAAGTGGGCAAGCAGAGGTATCCAATCGCGAGATAAAGAGAATCTTGGAAAAAATAGTGTGTCAAACCAGAAAGGATTAGTCAAAGAAACTGAACGATGCACTGTGGGGCTTACAAGGGTCCCATTGGTATGTCTCCTAATAAGTTGGTATTTGGAAAGGTATGTCATTTGCCAGTTGAGCTTGAGAATAAGGCTTATTGGGCAATAAAGTAGCTCAACTTTAATTTGCAAGCGGTTGGGGGGAAAAGGCTTTTGCAGCTTAATGAACTGGACGAATTTAGGCTGCAAGCCTATGAAAATGCAAAATTGTATAAGGAGAAAGTCAAATTATGGCATGACCGTAAGATTGTGCATAAAAAGTTTGAAGAAGGCCAGTGAGTGCTACTTTACAATTCTAGGCTCAAACTCTTCCCAGGAAAACATAAATCGAGGTGGTCGGGGCCCTTTGTGGTAATAAAAGTGTTTCCCCATGGAGCTGAACCTTATTTTGGAGGAGAGATTGATCGGGGGAAGGCTTCCCTCCCTTTAATAGCCCTAACTTGAGATCTGCATAGTCCTATTAAGACTATAAATAAGGCCCTTTTTGGGAGGGTACCCAAATGTTTATGTTTGGTATTTTAAGTCTTTAATATGTCGATATGTTAATTTTGTAGTTTAACTAAGTTTTTGTTATATAAACTGTTATTTGACCTGTTGGACATGTTTTACAGGTATTGGAGACCTATTTTGGCCATAAGTCTCAGCAGAACTCAATTTGCTGCAGAATAATGCAGTTAGCCTCCTAACTCCATGGCATAACATGTTACGCGCCGCGATGTGATGGTGTCATGGGCCAAAATCTAGAGAGTAAAGCGCCGAGATGCATCATAACATAACGTCACGGCATTCCTACGAGTAAAAAAAAAAAGGTAAATAGTAAATAGTAAATAGTATTTATTTAAATAATTAATTTAGGAGGGAATTAATGAGCGCAGTGGTGCATTTTTGTTAAGGTCGCGGCTGGCAGTGTCTGTTAGGGTTTTATAAGTGCAACGTTTGGAGTTCCTTACACCACAACTACTCTCTCTCTCTCATTTCCTCTGTTCTCTCTCTCCCTTTCTTGTTAATTTTTTATTTTCTCTACTTTTTCATCTCCTTTTCAGTCTACATCTGTTTCCATTAAGGTATGTTCATATTTATTTTAAGTTTTTTTTGTAAATTTTTAGCATATTTTTTCTATTTAGGTCATTTATTTTTGTCTTTATTTTTAGTTTTGTTGTTTTCTATGATAAATAGCTGTTGTTTGTTAGTTAGTTATAGGTGTTTGTTAGTTTTTTGTGTTAATTTCTACCGGGAATACCTGAAAATGGATTAATCTATTTTGGACTGCGTTATTTGAGGTGAATGGGTTTTTGCGCGTCGCGATATTGATGGTTAGCACCACGACATTATTATGAACTGCTTTGAACGTTGTGGCGCTAGTCATGAATGTTGCGACGTTGACATGAACACCGCGGCGTTATGTTGAACATTTGAATGCCGCAGCGCTGGTCATGAATATCGCAACGTTGGCCCCCTGATTTTCTAGAATTGCTTTATTTTAAATGCATTTCATACTTCCAATTGCTCAAATCTGACTTTTAGCAATTCTTTTTCAGGATGTATGGGTCCAAAGAGGGGAAGGTTTATTCAACGTGGTTCAGCTAGTCATCGGAATAGGGAGTCTTCTCCCCCTCCTGTAGATTATGATAAGGGGAGGTTTATCTCGGCGGATGCTACTGAGAGATACACTGTTCTCATTACTAGACCGCTCATCCTGGAGCGAGGCTTCTCCTTTTCCAAGGCTATTCACCAGGACTTAGAGGGGCTCATTAACCACCTTAACTAGAGCATATTTTCCAGACACCCTGAGTCATCTGCTATTTTACTTGTGGTTCACGAATTCTATGCGAACCTAGCCTACTCGGGTGAAGGGGTGACTACAGTTAGAGTCAGAGGGCACACGATCTCATTCTCTATAGCTTCTATTCGTGCAGCTCTTTGCCTGCCGACAGCCCCTAAGATTTGTGAGTTTACTGAGCTAAGTCGCTGGGAGCCGGTGGAGGGCATCGATGTGAATGTGGTCACGACCAAGATATGGACGACTAACTCTCATCCTGTAGTTTGGACTACGAGTATTCAGACCATCAGGCCGATATACTTTTTATGCACCTACCTGACACCAGAAGCCTAAGCTTGGTACCACTTCATTAGCATTCGGATTCTGCCATCCGCTAACCTCTCTGAGGTGACACGAGACCGAGCCATACTAATTTATTCCATCTTCGAGCACCGGTCTATCGATGTTGCTCAACTTATTTTTGAGCAGATCTAGAGGTCAGCGAGGGAGTCCAAGAGCCTCTTCTTCTCATTCCTCATATAGACTCTGTGCACCCGGCATATTGTACGCTGGGGGCCACATGAGGAGCTTACAGATGCTCAGTAGCCTCTTAATGATACTTTTATTGAGAAGGTAGGAGCAGTTCCAGCTCCCTTACTAGCTAGATAGAGGCGGGCTCGTAGAGCAGCAGCAGCACCTGATGCAACAGTACATGAGCCCCAGGAAGCACCTGCTATTGGCGCAGATTGGCGTACTCGTGTGGAGGCTCGGCTAGCCCATATGGAGGCCCAGAGTACACAGATGACAACTATGTTTTCTTATACTATCCAAACACAAAGATGGATAGTAGCACGCCTCGGCCTTCCGATAGCTGACTATCCAGTTCTTGCCTTCCTGCCTACTACTATGGTGCACCCCTCCCAGGCTGGACCTTCTAGAGCACCTGCTGCAAAGCATGATGATGATGATGAGGATGATGATGAGACTGATGCTGAGGCCCCAGACAGTGATGATCCACTCATTTAGCCATGGCATTCAGGGCACTTTCTTTCATTGTATTTTCTTTTTAATATATATGTATGTTTCTTTTGTACAGTGAGGACACTGTTTCTCTCAGGTTTGGGGGGTGTCTTTAACTTTATATTTTGACTTTATATGTAGTATTATGATATTTTCATACTATTATGTTTATATGCATATGTTTTAGTCTTATGTGTATGTTAGTTTTATACTTTTTGTAGTATAGGCATGTGTAGATAATAATCATAGGAGCAAGTATCTTGATAAAAGTTTTTGAAAATCTCATTCAAGATACAATTGTCATTCCCTTTCACAACATGCATTGTAATATTTGAAAAGCATAATGTTTCATCAATGTAATGTTGAGAACTTTTGAAAAACATCATGTAGTCAAAAGCTAGTGTGTATGATTGTCCAATGATAAATATGGATGCAAAATGACCTTCATTTTTCTGTGAATTCATATCCAATCTTTGGTGCATGTTGAAGTATTCTAATTTATTTTTGTGTATGATGCGTTTCCCTTTTGCATGCTTCTTGAACTTTGGAAAAAATAAGAATGTTTATCTAGAAAAAGTTTATGGACGATACATGTGCAAAATTCAATTATCTTAGAAATTATTTTGCAACTCTCTTGAGGCGAAATCCTAGGTTATGCATGATTGAGGAAATGATTAGGGCATTATTTGGACCGATTGAGCCTTTCGAGCTTACCTTGATATGATTATATCCATAGGTCCCCTTTTGAAGCTTATATATGTTTGGCCTTATTTGTTTTTCATAATCATTATAATCATTAACCTATTAATCGTTCTAATGCATGTGAAAGCATTACATTTTCTTCTTACCATCATTGTTTATTGAGTACATAATATGTTATTTATTGAAGTGAGTCTTGTGATTAGGGGTATTAAGGATTTAATACAAAATGAGCCTGAAGGAACCAGATGCAGTTAAAGAAAAATCATTGCTTTGCAAAAATTAAAAAAAAAAAGAAAAGAAAGAAAAAAATGAAAATCAAAAGAAAAAGAAAAAAAAAAAGAAAAGCAAAGGCAAAGCTTAAGAAAAGTAAACTACGATAAGCATCAAAATGGTTCTGGCGAGTTTTCTACATTCACTGTTGAATACCCTGCTAATATATGTTAGAGACTCAAGACTTGAAATAACATGTTTATGTTTCTCAATGTTTATGTTAAATCCTATCCTTTTAATCTGTTACCCACTACCCATGGCCTTACATTACAAGCTAATAAAGCTTCTTTTGATCCTTAATCTTATGTGATTTACATTAGTGAAGAGAGATTTGTATTACAATCTTGTGGATTCTTTGAGTTATATTCATGTGTATGTTCATAACCTCATCTGGGTGAATATGAATTGAATGGAAGAAGTTTACTTTGCATGATTTTTGAAAAAATATCTTGTATGAAAGGAAGTTGTGAATGCTAGCATGATGAGAATTGTATATGTGTGAAACTGATTATGAGGTATCAGTATTCTCTGAGGTTTTATACAATCATCATACACTAGCTTGGGTTAGGTGAAAGTGGAATGTTAAAATTGACTGAATGCAGGTTAATAATGTTGATCTTTATGAATGTACTTTGTTTTGCTCGAGGACTAGCAAAAATCTATTACCAAGTGGCTCCAGTACTCAAGAGGGAGGTGAATTGAGTATAAAAACTTTTCAGAAATACTTTTAAAATAAACACAAGTATTGAAACTATTAAATAAATAAAGTGAAAATACGAGAGGAAGAAGAAAAGCTTTAAGAAAAGAAATAAATAAATATGTAATAATATTAAACTGCATTAAATAAAGAGATTGAGAAGAGAAAAGCAGGCACGATATTTATCCTGGTTCGACCACTAACCGACTTGTGGTCTACATCTAATCCTCGAAAACTATCTGAGATTTTTCACTATGTATACAAGCTTCAATAGGTGCTTGCAACCGTTACACAAAAGAGCACTTTTCACACATGAAAACTCTACCCTTGTGCTAAAGCCTCAGCCCGCAGGGATACCTCACCCTTATACAAACCTTGAGGGATACCTCACCCTCGATACAAAAGAGTAGAATATTGATGAAGAGAAACTTTTATTCAGAGTAAATAATACAAATTGAAGTACTAAGAAGCTCTCTATGAATATCTCAAAATTATAGCGAAAAGAGCATAGAAAATAGGCATAAATTATAAATCACGTTTCAAGGAAAGCGTAAAATTAATCAGATAGCTGGACAAGAAAAAGAAGAGACCCACGGTCTCTATTTATAGAGTCAAAAAATAAATTACCGTTGAAACAATTAATCTTGTAATTAATTTGAAAATATGGCCATTTTTTTCTATATCGGGATCCCGTGTTTATTCGAATATATATCCAGTTATTCGATTAACACGCTCTTTTCAAAACAGTTTAGAAACTGGTTATTCGAATAACATATGTGTTATTCGAATAACACTGCCACAAAAGAATTTCTGGAAAATAGTTCTAAAACTGGTTATTCGAATAACTCTGCCACAAAAAGATTTCTGGAAAATAGTTCTATTCGAATAACTCATCAGTTATTCGAATAGCTGATATAAAATAGGTCATTCTGAAAACATTTTATTCAAATAACAAGAGTGTTATTCGAATAACACTTCTAAAACCAAAGGCATGCAGAGCAAATTTAAAACTTTATTCAAATAACTAATGAGTTATTCGAATAACTCAATTTCTAAAACATGTGTATGTGCTTAAAAGAGTAGCCCAGATGGTTTTTCAAAAACACCAAAACTTGTTAAGTTATTTTCGAGATCAAAAATAGTTTTGGGATAAGTTTAAGAAAACATTTTTTTTTTTGTTTTATCTTGTTAAACCATGAGATATCCATAAAGATCCTCGTATAAGGAGACTCTAAGTCCTAATGCTAATCTTGAAGATCTTGGACTTGATCTTCTTATTATCTTCATGTTTGTTATCATCAAAACCAAACTTCGTTGAGCATAGTCAAATACATTCTCCCCCTTTTTGATAATAACAAACTATCATTGAGAAAAGCATTAGTTCACAAAAAATTGGAATTCACAAAGATAAAGTTTGGAGAGAACTTACTCCCCCTTTTTTTTATAAGAGGTGTTTTTAAATATCAGATGTACGCAGCTCCCCCTTTCTTTTGGAATCTAATAACTGGTTTATGTTTATCTAACTTTTCTCAAGAAGTACTTGTTACTTATTTTTCTCCTCCTTTGGCATAATCAAAAAGTACAGAAGATAAAGGCAAAAACATGTAATAAGCATGGCAAACATATAAAATGTGTATAAAATCAAAAGTATAGAAATAGATAACATGATCAAAACATCAATGTCATTTATATTAAATTTTCAAAGTCATGTATAGCTAGAACAAATACACTAAGAAACGAACAATAAAAACAAAGCAAAATAAAAGCAAAGCCTAAAAGTAGGCATCCGGTGGCGGAGGAGGGGAGTCAGGTGCTCGCTGGGTCAGCAAAAAGCGAAGGGCAGCTTGCTCGCGTTCTACACCTTCTATTCTATCAAATAGAATAGAAAATGTGTTCTCCATGTAGGCCCTACTGTCCTACAAGGCTGCCATGATTTGATCCAAGGTGACTGGATCAGGTGCAGCAAGAGCAGGAGCAGGTGCATCAGCAGCAGGGACAGCAGGGACTTCGTCTTGATCTTCATCTTCAACTTCATCGGGGTACACCCAGCCATCAAAAGTCTTGACCATCTTCATTTTGTTCAAGGTAAAGGACCCATAAACATGATGGGGGTTCAGCTTTGTCGCCCGTTTCGTTTCCACAACTTGAGGGTACTTGCCTAAGAAGACAGAGATGATTAAACCATAGGGCAAATCAGACCGTTCTTTGCCCTTTGCCTTCATCATATGCTTCATGATAAAGGCAGGTCAGTTCACCTTGTATCCTTTCTTGATGAGCCATAGTATGAAGATGTCGTCCTCACTCAAGTAGGTATAGTTGCCTCCCCAAGGTGCTAAGATGTGAGCAAAGGCATAGTGTAAAGGCCTATCTTGGCTCTTCATCATGCCTCCCTTGACTCCCTTAAGAGGCAGGGCCAAACCAGCCTTCAGCAATTCTTCAATGGCCTGGAGCTTCTTGTACTCTTGATCTAGAGCTTCAATATCATCATCAAGGTTGCGCCCAATGGATTGCAACCCAAATATCTGTTGCCAATCACTGGGAGTGATGACCATGTGCTGATCAGAGACGTCAGAATGCAAGTCTTCACTAACTATCTTCATGTTGCAGTGGAACATCTTTACCAAGTTTAGGTAAAAAGGGGCTTGGTGTGAGCAGAAGCAAAGAACACCCTATGTGTCCAGAAGGTTAAGGAAGTCAAAGCCACCTTCGTTCTAGAAGAAGTTGAGGTCCATGTACTTTGAGTGCACAAGGTTACGGTCTTGAAAGTGCGTAACGAAGTGACCTAGTTCCTCTTGGTTAAAGGACAGCCTTCTAAGATCTAGAGAGTTGTTGCAGGGGGCTATCTTCATACGTGGGCACTTGGCACGTGAAGAGGAGGAGGCCATGATGAAAGGTGTATGGTGAGAAAGGGTGGTTAAGGTGAGAGAGGGTGGAGAGGAAGGTGAAGGGGTGGAAAAACAGAGAAGAGAGAAAAAGAGATGGTTGTGGAGGAGAGGGGCGTGTAGAACAGAGAGAGAGAATGATATAGAACAGGTGGAAAATGATAGAAACAGATATAAGAACGTTGAAGAACGCAGGGAGACTATATAGAATACCCATGTTTATTCTAATAACAAGGGTGTTATTCGAATAAAACAGCTAGGAGACCCAAAGGTCGTGACGTTTCAAACTCAAGTTATTCGAATAGCTTTTATTTTATTCGAATAACAAGATTTGTGAGAGGGCTGTATGCTAAAGATTTATTCAAATGACACTATGGTTATTCAAATAACCAAAGCAGAACAAATGCCTTGATAAGGCATTTATTCAAATAAGGAAGGAAAGATGAAACACAAGAACAGAGAAACCACTTCAGGTTTATTCGAATAAAGCATGAAGACAAAAATGCATTTAACACATATTATTCAAATAACATTGGAGTTATTCGAATAGGACAGATACCAGGGATTAAAAATTGTAGTTGCTTAACTCATTTTATTTGAATAAATGGGGTGTTATTTGAATAAAACTAATGTGCAACAGATTTTTCTTAACAACAGATGGAGTTTATTTGAATAACCATAAGTTTATTCGAATAAACTTATCAGAAAAACATTTAAAAACATGTTCAGAGGATATAAAATCAGAATCAGAGACTTACCTCATGTTATTTTATTTGCAAAAAGAGAATTTAAGGATATCTCCAATGCTCAAGTCAGTAAAATTCAAGATCAATAAATCAAAAAGATAGATCAATAAACATAAACATTAAATACAAGATTGATCCAATATTCCAAGTTCTCTTCTCAAGTGAAAGAAAGTGTCTTTAGGCAAAGGTTTTGTGAAAAAATCAGCAAGTTGATTAGATGTTTCAACAAATTCTAAAACACAATCACCTTTTTGAATATGATCCCTTATAAAATGATGTCTTATTTCAATATGTTTAGACCTTGAATGCATGATAGGGTTCTTAGTCAAGTTAATTGCACTAGTATTGTCACATCTTATAGGGATGTGATCAAGCTGCAGACCAAAGTCTAGAAGTTATTGCTTCATCCATAGGATTTGAGCGCAACAACTTCCGGCTGCAACATATTCAGCCTCAGCGATGGATAAAGCCACATTGTTTTGTTTCTTGCTATGCCAAGAAACTAAGGAATTTCTAAGCAAGTGACATGTTCCACTAGTACTTTTCCTATCCAATTTACAACCAGCAAAATAGGAGTCAGAATAACCAACAAGACTACAAGTGACACCTTTAGGGTACCACAAGCCCACTTTTGGAGTGCCACTAAGATATTTCATGATTCGTTTTACTGCACTTAAGTGCAATTGTTTAGGATTAGCTTGGTATATAGCACACATGCATACGCTAAATATGATATCAGGTCTACTAGCAGTGAGATAAAGAAGGGATCCAATCATACCTCTGTATTTGGTGATTTCAACAAGTTTACCTACTTCATCCTTGTCTAAGTAGCATGAGGTGCTCATTGGAGTGTTCATATGTTTTGAGTTATCCATTCCAAATCTTTTGAGGAGTTCTTTGCAATACTTTGATTGGCTAATGAAAGTTTCACTCCTTTTTTGTTAAATTTGAAGTTCAAGGAAAAAGTTAAGCTCTCCCATTATGGACATCTCGAACTCAATTTACATGATATTAGAAAAATCCTTGCATAGAGACTCGTTAGTAGCACTAAAGATAATATCATCTACATGCACTTGTACAAGGAAAATGTCATACGTTTTATTTTTAATAAAAAGAGTTGTATCAACTTTGCCTCTTGAAAACCGTATTCCAAAAGAAACTTACTCAACCTCTCATACCAAGCTCTAAGAGCTTGTTTTAAACCATATAAAGCCTTTTTAAGTTTGAAAGCATGGTTGGGTAGTTCATGATTTTCAAAACCTGGAGATTACTCAACATATATGTAACACCCCAAATTTTAGACTATGTTATAGAACTGACAGAATTACACTGTTTTGTGTTTTCTGTGCATTATAAAAATAATTTGATTATTTCAATACTGTTTTTGATTGTTTTGTGTGATTTGCTCCGGGTCAGGAAAATTATAATTTTCGGGCTAGGAAAATTCTTATTTTAATTAATTGGAGCTGGGGGATCTTACTAAACCTAATTCTGATTGATATATATATTAATCTTATAATTTTTAAGATTTAACTATGTAATAAAATAATTTTATATTATTATAATATTATTTTATTCAATAGTACCTACTGTCTCAAAAACAGTAGAAAAATTATTTGTGGACCCGAAAAAGTTCGTGGGGCCCACGTTTAGTGTAGCAGTCAACGATTCTGACTGAACAGAATTCTGAACCAATAAGAACAAGTCAAAATAGGTAGCTTGACTTTCTAAACCAATAAGAATGAGTCAACGAAAGAAGCATAGGCTTTATTTAGGAACGTTGGATGAAAAGCATAATTTAGATGTTTTTGATCTTAACCGTTGATCCGATCAATGGTGTAAAATGAATCTAGATAAAATCACTAAGCAATATCCACCTTAGATTACATCAAGGGCTAGGAATTAAAGTTAAAATCAAGGGTTGAGATTAAGTCAAACTTAGTGGCTTGGACTTTAGTATGAACCGTTGGATGAAGACTTAGTTAGGAAGCCTTTAACCTTAGCCGTTGATCTAATCAATGGTGAGATTAGAATGCTAGTTTTATGACTAATTGATATCTACCTTAGATCTAATCTATGGCTAGGAATTAAAGATGAACCAATGGTTAGAATTAAGTCAAAAATAGTAGGCTTGAATTTGGTTAGTAGCTATTTAAGCTTAATTTGACTAATCTAATTACCTAATTAGCAAACTAAGTGAACTAGTTTAGTTCTTAATTAATTATGACCTAAATATTAATTAGATATCTTAATATTGATTAAAAGTTATAATATATGCTAATATATATTAAACTAATTAGTTATATGATTAGAATATTAATTAAGATTGCTTAGGATATTTAACCTAACTAATTCCCTAATTAATTAGCATGCAATTAGGAATAAATTGAAAACAATTAAGCTCCTAAATTCCTAAAGGGCTGCACGGTTTTGGGTAGCTTGGAGGCTTGGATGGTTTGGTTCTACACGGTTCATGAACTCTCCAAATTGTCATAAACCA
This sequence comes from Ormosia semicastrata, assembly GCA_029884595.1. NCBI lineage: Eukaryota > Viridiplantae > Streptophyta > Magnoliopsida > Fabales > Fabaceae > Ormosia > Ormosia semicastrata. Next base: position 41,138,752 of record JAQQTO010000061.1, read on the forward strand.
TGTGCACTACCATGTGCATTCAATTGGATATTTACCTAGCAAATTCAAACACCCAACCTCACCCACACAAGCTCACTACGACAGCAGCCCTCCCATTTCCTTCTCAATATTTATTTCACATTTATCCTAAATCAAGCTTTCCATTTTCTCTCCAAAAACTACCAAGAACCAAGCACACTTTTCTTTTCTTTCTTTCTCTCCATATTCGGCCAAGCTCACTACCCATACAACCAAACCTTTATAATTTTATCTCATCATATTTCCTAAACCCAAATCCTATTCTAAACACTTTTCATTCACAAAGTTTTTCCAAAAAACTAATATATCTTGTCCAAAATCACACCTTTTGCTTACTTACTTAAGGGTAAGTCTTGATTTTATGGTTCAAAATTGGATTTCTAATTTTTCTAACCATGATTGTTCCATGGTTTTTCAATATTAAATCTTGTTTGTGTTTTTACTAATTGTTTAAGAATTTTAGGGATTTATTTAGGAGATTGTACGAATTTGAAGGAAAGGAGGAAACTAACCGATTAATTGTCTTCAAGAGGTAAGAGAGAGATTTAACCTCACCAACCAAGTTTTGGTGGTGTGGGGATGGTTTTGAACGGTGGAAAAATCCATAAGGGTTCTTCACCGATTGTTTGATGCTATTTGATTGTGTTTGTGTTGTGTATGATTGTGTTTTTGTGCTTGCATGTGTGATATTATGTCTATTGCTTTGACATATGTTTGTATGTATGAAATTGTGTGCATGAAAATGTATGAGTAAAGTAAGATGTGAATAATATGATGAACAGATTTTATGAGAGCTCCAAAGAGCTTGAGGCTTACGGCCATACTAGGCTAGAAAGGACCAAAGTCCTGAAAATGAGATATTCAATTGAAAATGAAGGATGTAAATGAAAAAGAAATGAATTTGAACAAGTTTGAAGGTTGTGGAAAAATAATCGGATATAATTAAACTGATGAATTAAAATGAGAACTAAGAGATTTAAATGAATTTGGGACAAATTTGAGTATAGCAAAGTAAAATGATTTTTGGGAAAATGAATTATTATAAATATGATTTTTAGAGGGGCAATATTATAATTTTCATTTTTAAAAGGGGCCATACTGTAATTATGATTTTTAGAGGGGCAATATTGTAATTATGATTCTTAGAGGGATAAAATAATAATTTTTGTTTTTAATAGGGCCATATTGTAAATAACAATTTTTGAGGGCCTAAAACATAAATATTATGTTTTAGAGGGACTATTTTGTAAATATGAATTTTATGAGGGACTATTTCGTAAATATGAACTTTACGAGGGACTATTTCGTAAATGTGAATTTTATGAGAGACTGTTGTGAAAATATTATTTAAATGAGGATTATAATGCAAATATTATGTTTTGAGGGGTTATTATGCAAATATGAAAAATGAAGTTGAATTTTGGTGTTAAATGAGGAAAATAGTATTTTTGATTTAAAACGTGTGAAAAATATTTTGCATGATTGAGAAACGATGAAAAATTGATATGTGATTGAGAAAGTGCGAAAAATATGGTTTCGCGATGAAATTACAGTAATGACACTGTTGGGCCAATATGAGGACCCCGAACTTGAGATAAAGAAAATTTAATTGAGAATATGATAGAATGAATTGAGCGAGAATGGTGCATTTGTATATGCATTGAAAAGGTCTGATGGACTGGATAAGGCTATTTGCCTAGGAAGGAGAGAATACACCTCTTGAGTGGGTGCGATATGCGTAGTGTAGGTCTTTCGTTGACCTTGGGGGCATTGGGGTGCAGGTTGCCTACAATGGATAGTTAACAGAGCTTCTGTACTGTAGGTTAGACCGATGCAATACACCGATGATTCGGACCGAGACACTATCCTTAATCAAGATCTGATAAAGACTATCGAGTATATGCTAGATGTGCAAAACTGAGCACGTGGTCTGAGGCACCTTTGTACCGACATGATCTTTACAATCACTCTTTCCGATCTGAGTTGTAGCTCCATGGAGTAGGAAATTGAGTCTAGGTGCATATGCAGAGATACTGAGAGTATTATCATAATTATTGTTTATGATAATTGAATTATTGAACAATTGAATGTTGATAAGGACATGATCGTAATTATGGCTTATTGTATGAATTATGAGGATAAATGATATTGTTGGCATAAGTGTAATTCTGTATGATGTGTTGATATGAGATATGATATGTGTTAGATAAATGATAATGGTGACATAATTGTAATAATGTATGATGTGTTGGTATGAGAATTTGTATGTGTTTATCTTCATTGTTACCATACTAGTATTGGCGTAGGTGATCTCACCTCTTTGTATGTCTATTCTATATTGTATTTATAATTTTAAAGACGTTGAGCGAGAACTTGAGCAAGAAGCGAGGAAGAAGCGATTCCCAGGTGAGAGGACGCTGAGTTTTGAAGTGATGGAGGAGTCTCGTTTCCTTGTGTATATGAGATTGAGTAGACTACATCTTGGACATTAGTGTGAATATTAATACTTAGAGTTCCCATTGTCAATTAGACAGTATTGGGAAGTATACTATTGTACTCCGAGTGCGACTAGTATAGTGTTGTCTACGTGGATACCTGTCCGTAGGACTTCGCGTCAAGTCGGACTTCTATCTTCTGAGGAGTCTGAAGAGGACCCGTCTGAAGGTTCTGCTGTGTAATAATACTTGGGCAGTATGTTAGTTTAAATTAAAGTTTAAATATTTTGAGAGTCTAGTTTGTAAATATTAAAATATGATAGTACTATGACTCGTATATATATGATGTATATTAATTTATGATGTTGTTGTAATGTTTTTATTTTTTGCTAAAATTATCTTACTATCATCAAGAAATTTTATAACTCGTATTTATATTACAAGCATGATTTTGAAAAGAATGGATAATTTGGTAATTGAGTAACAAGAAGTGTGGCACCCTAAGGAGGGTGTTACATTAGTTGGTATCAGAGCCCAAGTTTGAGTCTTTTGGGTTTGTGGGTAGGTTTGTCTTGTTTGTGCTGTGTGAATCTCTGATGTTGAACATAGAGATATGTTTTGGTTTTCGAAAGGAGACGATGTTGTGTGAAATAGTTACGTTAAGTTCGTCGTGTTTTGATTTTATATATCTTTGAAGAAAGATAATGGAACGCAGTGAACATGAGCATGTGGACGCGAGACGTGATGAAGATCGTATAACTGCAACTAGAAGTGTGATGCAGAAGGTGATTGAAGTAGCAGTACAACAGAGACAGATGATCACTCAGTAGCAGGAACTAATAATCGAACTTCATAGCTTACTAGGATTAGAGCAGCCATCGGATGTGAGAAGCTGTAACTTAGAACCTTCGATAATCCAAGACGGGAGGAAGCGTAAGGTCGATCAAGTTCAGCAAAAGCAGTGTGTACGACCACTGGGGAAGCAACAACAAACAAAGAGGGGGAGTACTAGTGATAACGATTTTGGTCAGACTGTGGCATCAACCATGAAATGTTTCAAGTATGGGAAAAATCATCTCACCAAAGATTGTCAGCATAAAGGGTTTATTTGTTATGGATGTGGGAAGCCTGGACATTTCTCTAGAGATTGTGATCAACTGAAGATGGAACTTTCCATTAGTGATACACATATTTCAAAATCTCATGAAGAAGAAAGAGCTGATGCAAAGAATGTAGTGAGAACGTTCAAATACAAAAACTTAAGGAGCGAGAAAATTGTGCCATAGAGGGTAATCTTAAAACTATACTATATGATGCGTAAGGTAACCCAGTCTCTTGCGTTCTGTGACTGTGTAAAATCTTTTGGGGTTAACTGTGTTTTGTTTCTTTTCATAATATTACTTCAACTTCTAAACTTGTTATTACTACTCGAGTCTGTTTGAAACTATCCTATTATTATTGGAGTTTGAAACTTTTCTGTTGATCTGGTTTGTCTATTTCTTTCTCAAATAGACTGAGTAGATCAATTTGACTTATCCGTGTCTTCGTTATAATGTGATCTGAGTATTTCTACTCTTCTTGTTAAACTTGTTGTTTATACTCAAGTTTTCTAATTCTACCCTATATCTATTGGATATCAAATCTTTTCTGTTGATTTGATTTGTTTATCTTAAATTACAACTATTTGAGAACCCGACTCTATAAATGGATTGGTTATTTTCCAACTATATCCTATTAGATTGTTACAATGTAACCTTAATGTTTCCTTGACCTGAGATTTTTGGATTTGAATCCAGAAAGTTCATTTCTAAAATTTTTGGACTATGTTCATTTCGAAATCTATTAGACCATTTCAAATTCTTGTTGGACTAATCTAGTAACCTATTGAATAGTCTTATTATTTTTCCTTATAACTTTCAAAGTGACTTTCATATATCTCAATTAAGAAGGAGTTATACGTAAAACTAGTCAAATACAAATTCTGTTAGAAGTTCAACTCGTGAATTTAAATTGAGAGTTAAGATCAAATAGAAAGGTGGTGGCGTATACTTCGAGACAGTGGAACGTGCATGAGAAGAATTATTCAATTTGCGTTTTAGGATCTACGATAGTCGTTTTGCAAGGAGAATTTGAAAACATTTTCTTTCCTATAAAGTCTATAATAATTACAAGGGCTTGAAGTACCTGTACAATCAAGAGGGGCTTGGATATAAGGAGAAGACGATAACTAGAATTTTCAAAGGATTTGTTGAGAACTTGTGTTCTAGAACAAGCTGGTTGTTGGGATGAATTTCTACCATTGATAGAATTCACATACAACAATAGTTTTCATTCGAGTATAGGGATGGTACCCTATGAGGTATTATATGGAAGAAGATGTAGAACGTCATTGTGTTAGCATCATGATGTTGAAAGTACTGAGGTAGGACCAGAAATTGTGCAGCAGACTACTGAGAAAGTAAAGACGATCTATGACAAGATGAGGACAACTCAGACGCGACAAAAGAGTTATGCTGATAAAAGACGAAGACCGCTTGAAATTGAAGAAGGTGACCATGTATTTCTACGTGTGACGTTTATAACTAAAGTTGGACGAGTGATTAAGTCGAGGAAAACCCGCTTCGAAGTTTATCAGACCGTATCAGATACTCCGTTGGAGATCGTACAAATGAAGGAAAATTTAACCTAGGAGACGTTTCCAGTCAAGATTGAAGATTGAAGGACAAAGCAACTTCGAGGTAAAGCAATCGCATTGGTTAAAGTGGTTTGGAATGATATACGTGGTGAAGCAATATGGGGATTGGAAGATAAGATAAGAGAATAGCATCCATTTTTATTTTAAGTGCGTCAAGTTTCAAGGACGAAACTTCTTTTTAGAGAGGGAGTATTGTAACACTCCAAATTTTAGACTATGTTATAGAACTGACAGAATTACACTGTTTTGTGTTTTTTGTGCATTATAAAAATAATTTGATTATTCTGATACTGTTTTTGATTGTTTTGTGTGATTTGCTCCGGGTCAGGAAAATAATAATTTTTGGGCTGGGGAAATTCTTATTTTAATTAATTGGAGCTGGGGGATCTTACTAAACCCAATTCTGATTGATATATATATTAATCTTATAATTTTTAGGATTTAACTGTGTAATAAAATAATTTTATATTATTATAATATTATTTTATTCAACAGTACCTACTGTCTCAAAAACAATAGAAAAATTATTTGTGGACCCGAAAAAGTTCGTGGGGGCCACGTTTAGTGTAGCAGTCAACGATTCTGATTGAACAGAATTCTGAACCAATAAGAATAAGTCAAAATAGGTAGCTTGACTTTCTAAACCAATAAGAATGAGTCAACGAAAGAAGCATAGGCTTTATTTAGGAACGTTGGATGAAAAGCATAATTTAGATGATTTTGATCTTAACCGTTGATCCGATCAATGGTGTAAAATGAATCTAGATAAAATCACTAAGCAATATCCACCTTAGATTACATCAAGGGCTAGGAATTAAAGTTAAAATCAAGGGTTGAGATTAAGTCAAACTTAGTGGCTTGGACTTTAGTATGAACCGTTGGATGAAGACTTAGTTAGGAAGCCTTTAACATTAGCCGTTGATCTAATCAATGGTGAGATTAGAATGCTAGTTTTATGACTAATTGATATCTACCTTAGATCTAATCTATGGCTAGGAATTAAAGATGAACCAATGGTTAGAATTAAGTCAAAAATAGTAGGCTTGAATTTGGTTAGTAGCTATTTAAGCGTAATTTGACTAATCTAATTACCTAATTAGCAAACTAAGTGAACTAGTTTAGTTCTTAATTAATTATGACCTAAATATTAATTAGATATATTAATATTGATTAAAAGTTATAATATATGCTAATATATATTAAACTAATTAGCTATATGATTAGAATATTAATTAAGATTGCTTAGGATATTTAACCTAACTAATTCCCTAATTAATTAGCATGCAATTAGGAATAAATTGGAAACAATTAAGCTCCTAAATTCCTAAAGGGCTGCATGGTTTTGGGCAGCTTGGAGGCTTGGATGGTTTGGTTCTACAAGGTTCATGAACTCTCCAAATTGTCATAAACCATGTGCACTACCATGTGCACTCAATTGGATATTTACCTAGAAAATTCAAACACTCAACCTCACCCACACAAGCTCACTACGGCAGCAGCCCTCCCATTTCCTTCTCAATATTTATTTCACATTTATCCTAAATCAAGCTTTCCATTTTCTCTCCAAAAACTACCAGGAACCAAGCACACTTTTCTTTTCTTTCTTTCTCTCCATATTCGGCCAAGCTTACTACCCATACAACCAAACCTTTATAATTTTATCTCATCATATTTCCTAAACCCAAATCCTATTCTAAACACTTTTCATTCACAAAGTTTTTCCAAAAAACTACTATATCTTGTCCAAAATCACACCTTTTGCTTACTTACTTAAGGGTAAGTCGTGATTTTATGATTCAAAATTGGATTTCTAATTTTTCTAACCATGATTGTTCCATGGTTTTTCAATATTAAACCTTGTTTGTGTTTTTACTAATTGTTTAAGAATTTTAGGGATTTGTTTAGGAGATTGTACGAATTTGAAGGAAAGGAGAAAACTAACCGATTAATTGTCTTCAAGAGGTAAGAGGGAGATTTAACCTCACCAACCAAGTTTTGGTGGTGTGGGGATGGTTTTGTACGGTGGAAAAATCCATAAAGGTTCTTCACCGATTGTTTGATGCTATTTGATTGTGTTTGTGTTGTGTATGATTGTGTTTTTGTGCTTGCATGTGTGATATTATGTCTATTGCTTTGATATATGTTTGTATGTATGAAATTGTGTGCATGAAAATGTATGAGTAAAGTAAGATGTGAATAATATGATGAACCGATTTTATGAGAGCTCCAAAGAGCTTGAGGCTTACGGCCATACTAGGCTAGAAAAGACCAAAGTCCTGAAAATGAGAGATTTAATTGAAAATGAAGGATGTAAATGAAAAAGAAATGAATTTGAACAAGTTTGAAGGTTGTGGGAAAATAATCGGATATAATTAAACTGATGAATTAAAATGAGAACTGAGAGATTTAAATGAATTTGGGACAAATTTGAGTATAGTAAAGTAAAATGATTTTTGGGAAAATGAATTATTATAAATATGATTTTTAGAGGGGCAATATTATAATTTTCATTTTTAAAAGGGGCCATACTGTAATTATGATTTTTAGAGGGGCAATATTGTAATTATGATTCTTAGAGGGATAAAATAGTAATTTTTGTTTTTAATAGGGCCATATTGTAAATAACAATTTTTTGAGGGCCTAAAACGTAAATATTATGTTTTGGAGGGACTATTTTGTAAATATGAATTTTATGAGGGACTATTTCGTAAATATGAACTTTATGAGGGACTATTTCGTAAATATGAATTTTATGAGGGACTGTTGTGAAAATATTATTTAAATGAGGATTATAATGCAAATATTATGTTTTGAGGGATTATTATGCAAATATGAAAAATGAAGTTGAATTTTGGTGTTAAATGAGAAAAATAGTATTTTTGATTTAAAACGTGTGAAAAATATTTTACACGATTGAGAAACGATGAAAAATTGATACGTGATTGAGAAAGTGCGAAAAATATGGTTTCGCGATGAAATTACAAGATAATGACACTTGTTGGGCCAATATAAGGACCTAGAACTTGAGATAAAGAAAATTTAATTGAGAATATGATAGAATGAATTGAACTGAGAATGGTGCATTTGTATATGCATTGAAAAGATCCGATGGACTGGATAAGGCTATTTGCCTAGGAAGGAGAGAATACACCTCTTGAGTGGGTGCGATATGCGTAGTGTAGGTCTTTCGTTGACCTTGGGGGCATCGGGGTGCGGGTTGCCTACAATGGACAGTTAACAGAGCTTCTGTACCGTAGGTTAGACCAATGCAACACACCGATGATCCGGACCGAGACACTATCCTTAATCAAGATCTGATAAAGACTATCGAGTATGTGCTAGATGTGCAAAACTGAGCACGTGGTCTGAGGCACCTTTGTACCGATATGATCTTTACAATCACTCTTTCCGATCTGAGTTGTAGCTCCATGGAGTAGGAAATTGAGTCTAGGTGCATATGCAGAGATACTGAGAGTATTATCGTAATTATTGTTTATGATAATTGAATTATTGAACAATTGAATGTTGATAAGGACATGATCGTAATTATGGCTTATTGTATGAATTATGAGGATAAATGATATTGTTGGCATAAGTGTAATTCTGTATGATGTGTTGATATGAGATATGATATGTGTTAGATAAATGATAATGGTGACATAATTGTAATAATGTATGATGTGTTGGTATGAGAATTTGTATGTGTTTATCTTCATTGTTACCATACTGGTATTAGTGTAGGTGATCTCACCTCTTTGTATGTCTATTCTATATTGTATTTATAATTTTAAAGACGTTGAGCGAGAACTTGAGCAAGAAGTCGAGGAAGAAGCGATTCGGTAGAGGACGCTGAGTTTTGAAGTGATGGAGGAGTCTCGTTTCCTTGTGTATATGAGATTGAGTAGACTACATCTTGGACATTAGTGTGAATATTAATACTTAGAGTTCCCATTGTCAATTAGACAGTATTGGGAAGTATACTATCGTACTCGAGTGCGACTAGTATAGTGTTGTCTGCGTGGATACCGTCCGTAGGACTTCGCATCAAGTCGGACTTCTATCTTCTGAGGAGTCTGAAGAGGACCCGTCTGAAGGTTCTGCTGTGTTGTAATACTTGGGCAGTATGTTAGTTTAAATTAAAGTTTAAATATTTTGAGAGTCTAGTTTGTAAATATTAAAATATGATAGTACTATAACTTGTATATATATGATGTATATTAATTTATGATGTTGTTGTAATGTTTTTATTTTCCGCTAAAATTATCTTACTATCATCAAGAAATTTTATAACTCGTATTTATATTGCAAGCATGATTTTTAAAAGAAGGGTAATTTAGTAATTGAGTAACAAGAAGTGTGGCATCCTAAGGAGGGTGTTATAATATACCTCCTCTTGGATAAAACCATTTAGAAAAGTGCTTTTAATATCCATTTGATATAATTTAAAATTCATGATGCAGGTAAAAATAAGTAACATTCTAATAGCTTCTAGTCTAGCTACAGGTGCATAAGTTTTCTTCATAGTCTATTCCTTCCTCTTGATTATATCCTTTAGCTACAAGCCTAGGTTTATTTCTTGTTATTAGGCCACCTTCATCAAGCTTGTTCCTAAAGACCCATATGTAACAAGCAATAGTACTATGATTCTTTCCTTTGTTGTTATCACCATATGTAACATGTCCATGATTCTTGGGAACAAGAGATGTGAACTTAGAGTCATCTCCGGTCATGTGTTTGGAGCAGCCGCTATCGAGATACCAATTTGAGCTCCTGGCCTTCAAGCACACCTATAACACATGTTTAATTTTTAACTTTTGGTACTCAAATTTTCTTGGGTCCATAAGTGTTAGTTTTAGGAATAGTACCCTTAGGAACCCAAACCATTTTTTTCCACTCTTTGTATTTATATTTTTCCTAGCATTGCATGTTTACGCACTGTGTCCCTTCTTCCTACAATAAAAGCATTTAATAAAAGGACTACTAGAAGTACTTGAATGAACAAAGAAATTTTTATAGAATTTATGCTGATTTTTGGGATTGTACCCTATCCCAACCTTTTGAAAAACAGCTCTTTGTTTTTTTAATAAAATATTTAAATTATCTCTTCCAAAAGTAAATTTAGAAAGTGTGTTTTTTTAAGTCCTCAATTTCTTTTTCAAGATTTTGGCATGATAGACAAGATAAAGAAGTTGAGACATATGAAGAACAACTCGTACAAGCATCAATTAATGGTAATGTTTCATTTTCAATTTTTAATTCTTCAATTTCTTTGTTTAAAACAAGAATTTGATTTTCTAGAGAAGAAATTGTTTTCTTAGAAGAAGAAATTAATTTTGTAAGCCTTATTAACTCTTCATGTAATTCTTCAAAGGCATTTTGTAATTCATCATAAGAAGGTAATAAGTCACAGTTAGAACTTACCTCATTGTCGCTTTCATCTTCTTCTTCTCCTTTGGCCATAAGATATAGATGGCCTTCTTCACTATTTGAATTATCAGTGGAGTCCATGTCATTGTCATCCTATGCTATGTAGGCTCTTCTCCCTTTTCTATCCTTGAAGGGCTTCTTTTCAACTTTCTCCATTTTCTTTTGATAGATTGGGCACTCCATCTTCATATGGTCCAGTTTTTCACATTCGTAGCAAGTTGGAGTTGATGATGCTCCTTCTCATTTATGATAATTTTTCTTTTGAGGAAAAGGCGGTCTTCTTTGTGTTCCTTTCTTTTTGAGGAACCTCCCAAATTTCTTCACTAGGAGATTGAGATTTTCTTCATTCAGCTCAAGGTTATTCACTTCATCTCCATTATTTTCATCTTCATTATCGATATTAGAGGAGGTAGCTTTAAGTGCGATGTCCTTTTTCTTCTTGTCATTTTCTTCACTTTGGCTTAACATGCTCAACTCTAGCTCGTGTTCATAAAGTTTCCCAAAGAGGGTAGCTCATGTCATTGTTGATAGATCCCTTGATTCTGATATGGCTGTTACCTTAGGTTGCCAAATCCTACTCAGACATCTCAAAACTTTGTTAATCAAATCTTCATTAGAGAAATTTTTTCCTAATGATGCAAGATGATTAACAATGTGGGTGAACCTCTTTTGCATTTCTTGAATGCTTTCTCCTTGGTTCATTCTGAATAATTCATATTCACGAGTAAGAGAATTTATTCTCGACCTCTTTACTTCACTAGTACCCTCATGGGTAACTTGTAAAGTATCCCATATTTCTTTAGCATTTTTACAATTTGAAATTCTAAAAAATTCATCATACCCCAAATCAATGGTAATGATGTTTTTGACTTTTAAATTATGTTGAACTTTTCCTTTATCCTTATCTGACTAATTATTTCTTGGTGTCTCGGTTTTTACACCATCGACCTCTTTTGTAGGTATAAATGCACCGTTTTCGATAGCATCCCATACATTGAGATCAATAGCTTCGATGAAGATTTTCATTCTTTCTTTCCAATAGGCATAACCACCCCCATTGAAAAAGGGTGGTTAGCTTATGGAAGATCCCTCTAAAAAGCCACTTGAGGAAGCCATGTTCTCTTGAAGCTGCTAAGCTCTTTAAACAAGAGTCTAGCTCTGATACCACTTGTTACCAAGTAGCTCCAACAATCAAGAGGGGGGTGAATTGAGTATAAAAAAATTTTCAGAAATACTTTTAAAATAAACACAATTGTTGAAGCTATTAAATAAATAAAGTTGAATTACGAGAGGAAGAAGACAAGCTTTAAGAATAGCAAATAAATAAATATGCAATAATATTAAATTACGTTAAATAAAGAGATTGAGAAGAGAAAAGCAGGCACGATATTTATCCTAGTTCGACCACTAACCCACTTGTGGTCTACGTCCAGTCCTCGAAAACTATCTGAGATTTTTCACTATGTATACAGGCTTTAATAGGTGCTTGCAACCGTTACACAAAAGAGCACTTTTCACACACAGGGAAAATCTACCCTTGTGCTAAAGCCTCAGCCTACAGGGATACCTCACCCTCGATAAAAAAGAGCATAATATAGATGAAGAGAAACTCTCACTCAGAGTAAATTATACAAATTGAAGTGCTAAGAAGCTCTCTATGAATATCTCAAAATTGTAGCAAAAAGAGCACAAAAAATAAGCGTAAATTATAAATCACATTTTCAAAGCAAGCGTAAAATTTATTAGATAGCTGGACAAGAAAAAGAAGAGACCCACGGTCTCTATTTATAGAGTCGAAAAATCAATTAGCCGTTGAAACAATTAATCCCGTAATTAATATGAAAATATGGTCGTTTCTTTCTATATCGGGATCCCGTGTTTATTCGAATATATATCTAGTTATGCGAATAACACATTCTTTTCAAAACAGTTCTGAAACTGGTTATTCGAATAACATATGTATTATTCGAATAACACTGCCACAAAAGAATTTCTAGAAAATAATTCTAAAACTGGTTATTCGAATAACATATGGCTTATTCGAATAACTCTTCCACAAAAGGATTTCTGGAAAATAGTTCTATTCGAATAACTCATCAGTTATTCAAATAGCTGATATAAAACAGGCCATTCTAAAAACATTTTATTCAAATAACAAGAGTGTTATTTGAATAACACTTCTAAAACCAGAGGCGCGTAGAGAAAATTTAAAACTTTATTCAAATAACTAATGAGTTATTCGAATAACTCAATTTCTAAAACATATGTAGATGCTTAAAAGAGCAGCCCAAATAGTTTTTCAAAAACACCAAAACTTGTTAAGTTATTTTCAAGATCAAAAACATTTTTGGGATAAGTTTAAGAAAACATTTTTTTTTGTTTTATCTTGTAAAATCATGAGATATCCACAAAGATCCTCGTACAAGGAGACTCTAAGTCCTAAAGCTAATCTTCAAGATCTTGGACTTGGTCTTCTTATTATCTTCATGTTTGTTATCATCAAACCAAACTTCATTGAGCATAGTCAAATACAAAATCTAGGTTTAGGGGTGTGATAACTCCATAAAGTGTATTTATTTGTGCCCTATATCTGTGCTATATATGTTGTTTAGTCCTTGTTTGTATGCTTGAATGGAAGATCTTAGCATCATATTCATCTGATTCCATTTTGATGGCTTCTGTTATGATTTTGAGAAATACTTACAAAACTTTGATGAATTGGGTACATTTGCATGAGCTATTAAAGTAGTACTTTCTCTATGATAGGTAGGGCAGAAATAAAGCTTGAAAATAAAGAACTTGGAGTAGCTTTCGACTAGGAAGCCAAAGAAAAAGCCAAAATTGAAGATCAACATTCAACGCTGTGACGTGTGCATGTTAATGCCACGGCGTTGAGCATCCGTTGTTTCAGTACATGAGACCCGAGGCCAAAGAGCTGCGACGTTGAGAGTGGACGCCTCAGGAGTCTGTGACCTAATTGTATGCGCGCTGCGATGTGGTATGTATAATGTCGCGGCGTGACTCTATTTTATTCAGCCTATAAATACTGTTGTATCCATTTTGCATGAGAGTTTTGTGTGTTTTTTAGAGAGCATTTGCTAGAGTTTTACATTTTAGACAAAAAGAAAGCAGAAGTGATCAAGATTGAGGGCTTTCTTCACCTTGGAGGAGGATTGAAGCTTGGAGGATCATCACCCTTGAGCTTTCTCTTCTCTATCTTCTACTTTTTCATTTTCCTTCTCATGAACATAATGTATTTTGCTATATTTTCATGGTTCATGGCTGGCTAAGCTGTGTAGTAGGGTTTTCTTTAGATCCTCCTATGAATATTGAATAATATTGTAAACCTTTGAGTTTATATACATGATATGGTTTTGTTTAATTATATAGTGCTTAATGCTTTTAATTGTTTGATCAACTTTTAATTAATTTGTTAAAATCTAATGAACCTAGACATAGGAATTTGGATTTGAGATCGTATGTATGATTAATGCATGTTATATTTCATTCAATTAGTTTGGGTGAGATGATTCGTTAATAAGATAGACATATACCTATTGGCTATGTATAGCAACTATTGGGAATAGATCTTAATGAGTGGATTTACTCTAGTTCTCATGGAAATATAGTGAATTAGGTAATTGAAGCATGGTTGATTGATCTAGGCATAGGCTGCAACACCCCTAGATTTAATAACCACGGCACAATCGTCATTATGTCACGGTCACTAAATTTTGGCGTGCTAACATTGTCAAATAACAAACTTTACAAATAAATTAAAACATTTCTCATATGAGGAAAATAGGAACCGCGAATGAATAGTTACATATACAACCAATTAAAATATGAATTATAGAATGTACTCAATTTACAACCTTTAAGTCTGGATAATCACCTTAAAACATACACATACCCAAAATACATTTTTATATAGGTAATGCAAAATAAAATATCAATTACCCACACCCTATCTACAACTAAGGAGTAGGGCACTCCATCGAATCCCAAATACGTGAGGCAATTCCGGGCTCATCGGTGTAGTGAAAAATACAAAATATGATCTTCAACCGCAGTCCTCTTCATGGTCAAGGTCAGATCCCCAACTATGTCGCATACGCTTGTCAGTCCAGTCGACTCGCCAAGCCTTGGCACCACCAGTGAACATAGTTCGAACGAACCAATAAAACTCTCTTCGCGACGACATCACCGGATACAGTGGGTCAAACCAAGAAAGTGTAAAAGAATCCAACCTCGTTCCCACTTACTGTCTTTAACCAAAAATTGACATAGAGCAAGAAAAGTACAAGAAAGAGGTAAGACATCCTACCATCATTACCAATTATAGCATCAAGAAAACAAACGGCGCAAAGCGCCCACATAGCATTTCCAAATAATAAGCATAGGCATTGAATAACAGAAGTAAACAAATAAGCAGTTCCAAGCAGTTATATATATATAACAGTAGGACAACAACTCCAATTATAATGACAATGTATGCCAGATAATTCATGGACTCACTATGCACATGTGCCCTCAATAGTCAAAATTCTACTCCATGGAGCTAGACACAAAACAGTCGGAGAGAATGATCAAGGAGACATGCCAGTATCTCGTCAGCCATAAAATAAGTGCTTTTCAGAAAATAATGAATCATTTTGCGCGTCAAGGCTTTATACAGCGGTATTCTCACAAGACCTCGATATAGGACTGTGGCCAGTCAGGATCGTCGGTGCGTTTGCATCGGTTTGTCCCACGGTCCAGAGGGGCTACCACTGCCCTCTGCGCGACACCCGCGCCCCGACGCCCTCAAGGCCAACTACAGGACCCCACTTGTCTATTCGCACCCGCACTAAGGTGTGATCATCTCCTAGGCAACTCGGCCTTAACAAAGTCCAACGGACAATCTCTTTCTTTTTGTGCAATGCATGACTCAATCATGCTTCTCATGACAACTCGGTCAATCATGCTTTAGATGCATGTCATATGATTTATCCACAAGTTTTGAACTCATTCACAGATCCACATCAAACTAATAGCACATTTTAAGGGTAACCACAATCCCATTCAAAATCATGATAGAAATCAACCATTAAATTCATTATGTGCCTCACAAGCTCACCCACACTCATGTTCTTCCCTGTTTATGAATCCCTAATTAATTTCTAGTCATCCAATTATTTATGATTAATATGATTTTATTAATCCAAAGGTTTTAAGTCCAGGAAGATACACGGCCTGAATCACCATCAAAGCCACGAAATTAATTGCTAGGTGTTGGGTGATAAACTATACTGTTGAATTCGACAGAGACAAGGTATTTAGTGAAAAATTGAGGCTGCCATTCGACGAAAAATGACATGGCAAAAGGATGAAAGATGAGGGAACATTTTATAACAAGATTGGCTAAAAATCAATTTCCGCCGGATGGAGGTTCTGTCGAACGGAGATCAAAATTGTCGAATTATTCCAGAAGATCAGCAGAAGTCCTAATTCGACGAACATGGGTGTCGACATTGGAGAAATCTCCCAAGTGTCGAACTGACGAAGAATACTATGGTCAGAAACTCTAATTCGATGGATCTTGACATTCTACTCGACGAATATTAACTTTTGGAAGCTTCAGTTAAATGGACAGAAAATCTACTCGACGGGTATGTCTCTCGATGGGTATTGGCATTCTAACTCGATGAATATGTCACTCGACGGATGTGGTCATTCTAATTCGACGGATTTAGCATTGGAGGAGTTTCTCTCCTAAGTGGTCAGAAACTCTAATTCGATGGGTTTGGCCTGAAGATGAATTTCGACGGACATGGTCAGGAGTTCATACTCGACGGATTTTGACATTGCACTCAATGACCAGGAATAAAATTCGACGGGCACAGCCAGGGTTCATACTCGTCGAATTTTAATATTTCACTAGATGATTAGGATATCATATTCGACGGGTTTGGCCAAGAGTTCATACTCGACGGATTTTAACATTTTACTAAGTGATCAAGACATCAAATTCGACGGATTTGGCCAAGAGTTCATACTCGACGGATTCTAACATTTTACTAAGTGATCAAGATGTCAAATTCGATGGGTTTGGCCAGGAGTTCATACTCAACGGATTTTAACATTTTACTAAGTGATCAAGACATCAAATTCGACGGGTTTGGCCAGGAGTTCATACTCGATGAATTTTAACATTTTACTAAGTGATCAAGACATCAAATTCGATGGGTTTGGCCTGGAGTTCATACTCGACAGATTTTAATATTTCACTAGATGATTAGGATATCATATTCGATGGGTTTGGCCAGGAGTTCATACTCAACAGATTTTAACATTTTACTATGTGATCAAGACATCATATTCGATGGGTTTGGCTAGGAGTTCATACTCAACAGATTTTAAAATTTTACTAAGTGATCAAGACATCAAATTCGACGGGTTTGGCCAGGAGTTCATACTCGACGGATTCTAACATTTTACTAAGTGATCAAGATGTCAAATTCGACGGGTTTAGCCAAGAGTTCATACTCGACGGATTTTAACATTTTACTAAGTGATCAAGACATCAAATTCGACGGGTTTGGCCAGGAGTTCATACTCGACAGATTTTAACATTTTACTAAGTGATCAAGACATCAAATTCGACGGGTTAGGCCAGGAGTTCATACTCGACGGATTCTAACATTTTACTAAGTGTTCAAGATGTCAAATTCGACGGGTTTGGCCAGGTTCATACACGACAAATTTTGACATTACACTTAATGGTCAGAAACTCAAGTTATTACCATTTCTCACCAAGAATCCCAAAATTTTAGTCTCAAAGCGTGGCCATCCGAGAGCCAGCCCGACGGCGTTCCTTCCAGATTATACGCTCCAGTACATACAGATATATCAAAACACACAAAACAATCAACTAGCATATATACATCACCAACAGCATACAAACAAAGATGACTCTCAGTACCAATCACAAACAACGTCCCTAAATGCTAAAAGAGGTTGAAGGGGAGTGTCTTCCCCTTACCTTGGAGAAGCACAAAGAAAGGCTGCTCCTTTTGGTCAGGATTTACGTTTTCAGCTTCCAGGAAATCCTTAAACATTTAAACTTGCAAAATCAGAACCCAATATTGAAATGAATACCCATGGTCATCAAAATGACAGTGGGTTACGAAAATGAGAAGAGAGGAAGAAATAGCTAAGAGCTTTACCTTAAAGCTCCAACCTTTAAGCTTCAAAGTAGAAGAGAATGAAGATGAAGAGAATGCAGAACTTTGAAGATGGTTTCCTCAATGATGGTGGTCCTTCAACACAGAATGGTGCAAGGAGTGTGACAGTTTTGAAGTACAAAATAGAGGTGTGGGTGGACGGTGTTGCTGCTGTTGGGTGAAAGAGAAGAGAGAAAGATGAGTGAATAGTAGCTGCGTATTGGGAGGAGGGAAAATGTGAGAAAGAAAGTGAAATATGCTCCCCCCTATAGTCAAACGTGCTGCACAAAAATGGGAGGAGAGAGAGTGAATAGTGGCTGGGAAGGAAGCTTCCTAGAAATTTCCTTGAAGCTTCCTTGAGAAGCTTCGTGCGCTTCTCGATAAAGTACATAGCAAACTTGTCTTCTCAATTAAGTACATTTGACAGATGATTTAATTACACTGTTAGAATTATCTTCTCAGTGAATGAAAGTTACAACTGATGAAAATAATATTTTATTATTCATCAGATAATTTTATGATACAGCGATTTTATCTAGTAGATAAAACCTCGAAAAATGCAAACCTCGCAAACTGTGCCTAGCCTCGAGTTTAGTAAGATCCTCCGTCGACACATTGACAGTTCAAGGTTTACCAGCCTCAGGGAAAATATTTTATTTTCCCGGCTCTGCTTAGCGCATACGCAAAACGAGAAATATATTAAAATATTTAACATTTTTAGAAAATTCCACAAAAATCACCAAAAATCACAAATATTATAAAATGATTGTTTATAATGAAATAAATAAATTTTTGGGATGTTACAACACTCCCCTTCTAAAAAGGAATTTCGTCCTCGAAATTCATCGTATCTTAGAACAAACGCGACTATGTTTCTTTCATTTTATCTCCTAGTTCTCACGTTGTATCTTCAGCTGCATCAATCCAAATCACCGGCAATAAGGTTGCTTCCGTCCACTGAGCATCTTATATCAACGAGTAAAAACGCGTTGACGTCATAGGCCGATCAATAAAGATTCTACGCTCCTTGAGTCTTTAGCCATCCAACAGCCAACTCTCCGAATGACTGTACACCACTGAGTGGCTCTATCGAACTTGTTCTTCTTGCTCACTGTAGTAAACAACTAATCGTACTTTGTTCTTAAGGTCTTCGCTATGACGTTCGCCTCTTCTGGGATTATACTAAAATAGAAAAGTTGAAAACTTTCGAAAGTTATAATCACCGTCTTTGCCTCGTGTTCAACTCATTCCAATATGCCAAAATACCTTTGGCTCTTAAGATTACCATAGGCATTGAGAATTTCTCCTCGTAGAAAATGCTTCTAGATCTTCAATGCAACTACAAAGCTAACTCTGAGTTGGTGTAAGGTAATCATTCTCATGTATTCTCGATGGTCTTAAAGCGTATGTTACCATTCCTTCTATTCTGATCAAGCACATGTTCTAAACTTCCAATGCGAAGCATCACTAGGCATCTCAAAAAGTTCATTAGGATTGGACAGAATCATCTTTGGCGAAGAAATTGAGCGTCTCTTCAATTTTTGAAAATTTCCCTCGTATACATCAGTCCATACAAAACTTGACCCTCATACATGAGTTAGATGAGAAGTCTTGCCACTTGGAAAATTCTGCGACGAGTCTCCCGTATTAACCAGCTACCCCTATATAGCTACGAATCTTCGTTACAATCGTCCGTCCTTCCCAAAAATTGGTTCGAGTTCCGATGGGTTCACAACAATTCCTTCCCTTGAGATCGCGTAACCCAAAGGTTGAACTGCCTCCGACTAGGATTCGTACTTAGATATGTTTGCGCCTAACTTCTTCTTCTTCTTCAAGATTTTATGAATCACTCTGAGAGATTTGGTACGTCCCTCTAAACGTCAAGAATAGATCAGAATGTCACCAACAAGGACAATGACAAATCTTTGAGCGAACTCGATGATAGTCCAGAATACAAGTTGATCTTGGAGGAAATAGCGGCGTCCTTCAATTGATTTGCTAAACCATCTTCCCTTGATTTGAACAGATGTCTCATAGGGTAAGTTCTCATTTAACCATGCTACACTTAGCACATTGTTATAGTTTAGATTTGGGAACATATTTACTCAATCGAAGTATACTAGAAACATTACAAAGGTTAGAAAAAAAATAGGGAAGTTGCTTGATTTACCACTGGACCTGCCTAACGAAGAGTATGATATGGTCCAATAAAACTTAGGAGTGAGTTTCATTGATTCACATCTAAGAAATTTTTGTCTCAAGAAGCACTAAGTTTCCGTTGAAATCGAATGACGAGACCCATTTAGTAAACGATCAATTTCTTACTGAGATCGAGCTGATTCATGAAGAAAGTAGATGATTGAATTGGAAAAGGGGTTCCACTTTCTAACAATAATAGGGTAGTTTTAAACAGACTTGTTGTAATGAGAGTAGACTTACAAACAAGAATAGTATCATTCGAGTCGAAAGGAAGTAAATATACAGATAACTCAATTCCAAAAACAAGCTCTTAGAATTTCCTTGAAGCATTTTTGACAGAATATGGCTGGAAGATAACCAATCCCATCGTTAACATTACATCTAGTTTGCAAAAGAAGTGAACAAATCAGATCAACAGAAGGATTTAGTTTTTAACAGGTCATAGGACAATTTAAACAACTTGGCTACCATCAATAAGTTCTTAGCAGCCGAAACAGAAATAACTTACTCAAAAGATAACGAAGGTATGAACATCCCTACTGGATTCATATATTCATACATCATAAAGAAATGGGTTACCCCCGGAATTATACAGTAAAATCACAGGGTCATCAGTTGTAGTACAAGCTCCCTCGTTTAGGTCTTCAATCTTGGATGTTTCTACTCCACTAGAGAAATTAACTCTCATTCCTTTGTGAGATTGTGAAGTGCGTGTATTACTAACAAAAGGCTTCATCCTTTGCGAAGTACAGTTCTTAGCCACATGTCCTAACTCTCTGCATTTGAAACAAATTATCCCACCATTCGTACAATCCTTGGTTAAATGGTCCTTTCCACACTTGAAGCAGATTACCTTTTTGATTGCATGTGGAGGCTTTGTCTCATGTAAAGCACAATCCCTCCACACATGTCCTTGCTTTCCGCACTTGAAACAAATTCTTCCTTCGATCTTACAGTCCCTCGTGAAGTGGTCCTTTTCGCACTTCTTACACATTGATAATGGTACCATAGTTAGATTAGACTTATTACCACTCGCACCACCATGATGCGTTTGATGTCGCTGCTGCTCCCTTGGTCGTAGTGTATACAGTGTCTACTTAAACTGATTAGCCTTTCCATGGTTCCTCCTTTAGAACTTCTGTAATCCAGAGTTACCCCAAAATTGACTTTCTTCCTTCAAATTTTGAACCTCAACTTCCAATTCCTGCTGTTGTGCAGCCCTCTGATTCGGTTGCACTGTTGCGTCAGCCATTCCCTGCATTGTTTCCATAGTTGCATCCACTCCTGTGCTGTTGCGTTCCACATTCCTACGCATACGTCTTTCGCGAGCCATTATCTTCCTTCGAAACAGACAATCAGGCACAGTGGAGACAAGTAACCATTTCAGACAATAATGTCTCCTTTCGGAAACCAAACACAAGGAGTCACACAACACACAAGGGTGAAAATGCAGAAAATTCCTAAACAAGTTCAGTCATACTAGCTAAGCTTCTTTCTAAAAGAATTCCTATTGCCTTAACACGCCTAGGTGAAGTCATAGTTTCCTGTAGACACAGAACATTACACGTTGAGTGGGCCAGTACTCAATGTCACGTAACCGTGTAATAGTAGCTACCAACACTCAACCTATGGCAAGCTATGCCTTCCTTTCCCAACATCTCAATCAAGAGACAAGGAAGTACACAACGTACAAAAACTTCTAACATGTCTAAGCATAGTCAGTCCATACCCTGGCTCAATAGGATGAACTGAGCTCTGATACCACCTTAATGCAACACCCCTAGATTTAATAACCATGGCACAATCGTCATTATGTCACGGTCACTAAATTTCGGCGTGCTAACATTGTCAAATAACAAACTTTACAAATAAATTAAAACATTTCTCATATGAGGAAAATAGGAGCCGTGAATGAATAGTTACATATACAACCAATTAAAATATGAATTATAGAATGTACTCAATTTACAACCTTTAAGTCTGGATAATCACCTTAAAACATACACATACCCAAAATACATTTTTATATAGGTAACGCAAAATAAAATATCAACTACCCACACCTTATCTACAACTAAGGAGTTGGGCACTCCATCGAATCCCGAATGCGTGAGGCAATTCCGGGCTCACCGGTGTAGTGAAAAATACAGAATATGATCTTCAATTGCAGTCCTCTTCATGGTCAAGGTCAGATCCCCAACTATGTCGCATACGCTTGTCAGTCCAGTCGACTCGCCAGGCCTTGGCACCACCAGTGAACATAGTTTGAATGAACCAATAAAACTCTCTTCGCGACGACATCACCGGATACAGTGGATCAAACCAAGAAAGTGTAAAAGAATCCAACCTCGTTCCCACTTACAGTCTTTAACCAAAAATTGACATAGAGCAAGAAAAGTACAAGAAAGAGGTAAGACATCCTACCATCATTACCAATTATAGCATCAAGAAAATAAACGGCGCAAAGCGCCCACATATCATTTCCAAATAATAAGCATAGGCATTGAATAATAGAAGTAAACAAATAAGCAGTTATATATATATAACAGTAGGACAACAACTCCAATTATAATGACAATGTATGCCAGATAATTCATGGACTCACTATGCACATGTGCCCTTAATAGTCAAAATCCTACTCCATGGAGCTAGACACAAAACAGTCAGAGAGAATGATCAGGGAGATATGCCAGTATCTCGTCAGCCATAAAATAAGTGCTTTTCAGAAAATAATCAATCATTTTGTGCATCAAGGCTTTATACAGCGGCATTCTCACACGATCTCGATATAGGACTGTGGCCAGTCAGGATCGTCGGTGCGTTTGCATCGGTTTGTCCCACAGTCCAGAGGGGCTACCACTGCCCTCTGCGCGACACCCGCGCCCCGACGCCCTCAAGGCCAACTACAGGACCCTACTTGTCTATTCGCACCCGCACTAAGGTGTGATCATCTCCTAGGCAACTCGGACTTAACAAAGTCTAATGGACAATCTCTTTCTTTTTGTGCAATGCATCACTCAATCATGCTTCTCATGACAACTCGGTCAATCATGCTTCAGATGCATGTCATATGATTTATCCATAAGTTTTGAACCCATTCACAGATCCACATCAAACCAATAGCATATTTTAAGGGTAACCACAATCCCATTCAAAATCATGATAGAAATCAACCATTAAATTCATTATGTGCCTCACAAGCTCACCTATACTCATGTTCTTCCCTGTTTATGAATCCCTAATTAATTTCTAGTCATCCAATTATTTATGATTAATATGCTTTTATTAATCCAAAGGTTTTAAGTCCAGGAAGATACACGGCCTGAATCACCAGCAAAGCCACAAAATTAATTGCTAGGTGTTGGGTGATAAACTATACTGTTGAATTCGACAGAGACAAGGTATTTGGTGAAAAATTGAGGCTGCCATTCGACGAAAAATGACATGGCAGAAGGATGAAAGATGGGGGAACATTTTATAATAAGATTGGCTAAAAATCAATTTTCGTCGGATGGAGGTTTTGTCGAACGGAGATCAAAATTGTCGAATTATTCCAGAAGATCAGCAGAAGTCCTAATTCGACGAACATGGGTGTCGACATTGGAGAAATCTCCCAAGTGTCGAATCGACGAAGAATACTATGGTCAGAAACTCTAATTCGACGGATCTTGATATTCTACTCGACGAATATTAACTTTGGGAAGCTTCTGTTAAATGGACAGAAAATCTACTCGACGGGTATGTCTCTCGATGGGTATTGGCATTCTAACTCAACGAATATGTCACTCGACGGATGTGGTCATTCCAATTCGATGGATTTAACATTGGAGGAGTTTCTCTCCTAAGTGGTCAGAAACTCTAATTCGACGGGTTTGGCCTGAAGATGAATTTCGACGGACATGGTCAGGAGTTCATACTCGACAGATTTTGACATTGCACTAAATGACCAGGAATCAAATTCGACGCGCACGGCTAGGGTTCATACTCGACGGATTTTAATATTTCACTAGATGATTAGGATATCATATTCGACGGGTTTGGCCAAGAGTTCATACTCGACGGATTTTAACATTTTACTAAGTGATCAAGACATCAAATTCGACGGGTTTGGCCAGGAGTTCATACTCGATGGATTCTAACATTTTACTAAGTGATCAAGATGTCAAATTTGACGGGTTTGGCCAGGAGTTCATACTCGACGGATTTTAACATTTTACTAAGTGATCAAGACATCAAATTCGACGGGTTTGGCCAGGAGTTCATACTCGATAGATTTTAACATTTTACTAAGTGATCAAGACATCAAATTCGACGGGTTTGGCCAGGAGTTCATACTCGACGAATTTTAATATTTCACTAGATGATTAGGATATCATATTCGACGGGTTTGGCCAGGAGTTCATACTCGATGGATTTTAACATTTTACTAAGTGATCAAGACATCAAATTCGATGGGTTTGGCCAGGAGTTCATACTCGACGGATTCTAACATTTTACTAAGTGATCAAGTTGTCAAATTCGACGGGTTTGGCCAGGAGGTCATACTCTACTGATTTTAACATTTTACTAAGTGATCAAGACATCAAATTTGACGGGTTTGGCCAGGAGTTCATACTCGACGGATTTTGACATTTTACTAAGTGATCAAGACATCAAATTCGACGGGTTTGGCCTGGAGTTCATACTCGATGGATTCTAACATTTTACTAAGTGATCAAGATGTCAAATTCGACGGGTTTGGCCAGGTTCATACACGACAGATTTTGACATTACACTTAATGGTCAGAAACTCAAGTTATTACCATTTCTCACCAAGAATCCCAAAATTTTAGTCTCAAAGCGTGGCCATCCGAGAGCCAGCCCGACGACGTTCCTTCCAGATTATACGTTCCAGTACATACAGATATATCAAAACACACAAAACAATCAACTAGCATATATACATCACCAACAGCATACAAACAAAGATGACTCTCAGTACCAATCACAAACGACGTCCCTAAATGCTAAAAGAGGTTGAGGAGGAGTGTCTTCCTCTTACCTTGGAGAAGCACAAAGAAAGGCTGCTCCTTTTGGTCAGGATTTACGTTTTCAGCTTCCAGGAAATCCTTAAACATTTAAACTTGTAAAATCAGAACCCAATGTTGAAATGCGTCAAAATGACAGTGGGTTACGAAAATGAGAAGAGAGGAAGAAAAAGCTAAGAGCTTTACCTTAAAGCTCTAACCTTTAAGCTTCAAAGTAGAAGAGAATGAAGATGAAGAGAATGCAGAACTTTGAAGATGGTTTCCTCAATGATGGTGGTCCTCCAACACAGAATGGTGCAAGGAGTGTGACGGTTTTGAAGTACAAAATGGAGGTGTGGGTGGACGGTGTTGCTGCTGTGGGGTGAAAGAGAAGAGAGAAAGATGAGTGAATAGTAGCTGCGTATTAGGTGGAGGGAAAATGTGAGAAAGAAAGTGAAATATGCTTCCCCCCTATAGTCAAACGTGCTGCACAAAAATGGGAGGAGAGAGAGTGAATAGTGGCTGGGAAGGAAGCTTCCTAGAAATTTCCTTGAAGCTTCCTTGAAAAGCTTCGTGCCCTTCTCGATAAAGTACATAGTAAACTTGTCTCCTCAATTAAGTACATTTGACAGATGATTTAATTACACTGTTAGAATTATCTTCTTAGTGAATGAAAGTTACAACTGATGAAAATAATATTTTATTATTCATCAGATAATTTTATGATACAGCGATTTTATCTAGTAGATAAAACCTCGAAAAATGCAAACCTCGCAAACTGTGTCCAGGCCTCGGGTTTAGTAAGATCCCCCGTCGACACATTGACAGTTCAATGTTTATTACCTCAGGGAAAATATTTTATTTTCCCGGCTCCGCTTAGCACACATGCAAAACGAGAAATATATTAAAATATTCACCGTTTTTAGAAAATTCCACAAAAATCACCAAAAATCACAAATATTATGAAATAATTGTTTATAATGAAATAAATAAATTTTTGGGATGTTACATAGGCTTTTAACTAATTTAGATTCTTAAGCTAACCTAATCATTTCATTTATATTGCTCATAAGGATTACTTGTTATCAATTGGAATAGGAGGTGAAAAGGATTCCCTATTCCCTAATTCTCAAAGTCAATTTAAAGATTTTAAAGTTTTTAAGCTCTTTTAATTAGTTTAGATACTTATCCCTTAATTTATATGTCCTTGGATAGAAACTCTTAAACTTTTGGTTTATATTTAGCACTGATTTTAATCTTAGTCCTTGTGGGAATGATATCTGACTCTTAACTATATTATAAGTACGATCCGTGCACTTGTAGAAAGCAAAAGAGCGAACAGTCGGCTTGGAACCCTCTTGACTTTCTCTTTTCCTTTCTTCATTTTTCATTTTCTTTTTTTTCTCTCTCTCTCTATTTTCTTCAACCCTCATTTTCCCCTCGGTAATGAATAATTTCTAATAAATGTTGCATTTTTTTATTTTTACTTTTTTTGCCCTAATGTGGCTAGTTGAATGGAAACAAAAATTGACCCATTTTGGTGAACCCTTCAAGGAGTTTCAAGCCAATTTTCTTCGACATTTTACCTATTTATTTGCCCTAACTTTTGCTTAGGCCGCCCTTTCGGGCGTTCTTCTTATTTTCCTTTTTTTTTTTGCTTGAGTACCCCTTATTTATGGATTAGAACTTCTAAGTTCTTTTCAATCCAAACTATTCATCAGGGGATTGTCATTAGATGGTCAAATTGTACTATTGTACTCATGTTCACCCAACCTGAAGTATCATGTACTAGATATACATGGATTCAAAAGTACAACAGGAAAGAAATTTACTAACTGATTAACCTTTCGACTGATTTGGAGAGTATGACTACACCAAGGGCATTTATGAAGGATAAAGACACAAAGAAGTAGAATAACAAGTAAGCCAGAGGGTTTTTGCTCCTGTATAGATGTGATTGATCCCTACTCGACAGTTAGACATCATGACCATTATTTTATCAAGTATCTACAAACATCTGCCCTCGTGTAGGTATAAAAAAAATGAATTTGACTTAGGGTATGTCATTTGTGGACAAAGTTGCTCCAGTGTAAGTCACGAAGTTACCCTAGTATAGGGCCATTTGACAACAAAAATTTTGCCCTAATGTGGGACAATTGAGAACAAAAATTTTGCCCAATGTATGCCATGAAGTTGCCCTAGTGTAGGTCCAAATCTAAAAAATTGCCTCAGTCTAAAGTCAAATTGAATAGGACAGAGACTTGCCCCAATGTAGAGTCAGATTGAACCGAAAGATTTGCCCCAGTATAGGCCAAATTGAACTAAGGAAAAGAAAAATTGCCCATGCTTAGAGTCAAATCGAACAAGGTAGAAACTTATCCTAGTGTAAGGCCAAATTGAACCAAAGAGAAATTTGCCCCAGTCTAGGACTAATTTGTATAGGGCGAGAACTCGCCCTAGTGACCAAAAGATTTGCCCTAGTGTAGGTTAAATTGAACTAGGGAAATGAATGCCCTGGTGTAAGGCCAGCTCGAATAGAGTAGAAACTTGCCCAAGTCTCTTTTTTCTCCTTTCCCTTTCTTTTCATTTTAAGAGCAATGAACTAGATACTTGGATGAGCGTAACCTTTGTCTCAAAATTAAAGTTAACAAAATTGATAACAATCCTTCATTGATCAGAATAGACTTTTTGAGGCTTGTAATGTGGCTAAGGCTAGGGGTTATGAAAGAAAAGATATAAGGCTCAACCAAGTGTTTAAGGGTTGAATGGGACCAAGGATCCTTGTTCAAAATTAAACTTTGTCAACTACTTTTGCACTTTCGAGCACATTTTTCCCTTATTGTTCTTCATTTCTTCCCTATTTCATTCCATTTTCTTTTATGACCCACTTCATTTCATTTTTTTCTTCTTTCTCTCCCTTCTCTCTTTTTTTCTTTTTTTTTCTAGTTTTTCATCATTTTTTATTTTTACTTCTTGCCTCTTTCACCTTTTCTTTCTTTTCCATTGTGCTCCAAAATAGTCACCATGACAATCAATCTTTGTTTTGTGCTATCTCCCAGTGTAGAAGTGATCCTTATCCAGGGTTTATTGAAGAAATTTTGAAGCTCAAATGGGATAACAAAGTATAAAGATGATGAAATTTTGTAAAAGATAGAGAAAAATGATCAGTCTTTATTTTCAAATCATGATTGTTTATCTTCAAAACTTTAATTTTGAGACAAAAAAATAGTGTACACCAAGTAATTACTTCTTTGCACCTTCTTTTTTTCTTTTTGATTCATTTTTTTTCTTTTTCTTTTTTTTTTTGCAAAAGGCACATGCACGTGCGGACTTTATCTACCAAACTGAGAATTGCTAAAAATTGGAGTCCAATTGGGTCCAAATACAAGGAAGACACTATGAAGGAATGAAAGAGAATAAATGTCAAGAAAGACAATGTGATAAAAATAAAAGGAAACAAAGTACCTATGCAAATTCACTACATTAATGCTTCAAGAAAGTTAACATGAGTTCAACATCACTAATTATTTTATGGCAATCACTTTAATTAAATGCCCCTTATCTCCAATTGTTCAGAGGTTTCGAGTTGTTGGAGGACGAATGACTTCTTCAGAGGAATCTACCCCTTGTCTAGCTTGTATTACTCCTAAAGTGAGTAATCCCTGGACTCGAGCCTTAAAGTCCCAACAGTTCTCAATATCATGTCCTATTCTCCCATAATGATAGGCACAACTTGACTCTTCATCTTGCTTCTCCTCTTCTTTCATCATTTTAGTTGGTGCAGTGATATCATAACTTGCTTTCTTCAACCATAGGAGTACACAAGCTCATGACCTTCCTTACTGGTGGTCCTTCCTTCTCTAAAGCATTCACGACATTCCTTCCACCATGATTTGGGCTGTTGATAATACTGGGTCCAACCTCCTCTTGAATATCTAACTTTCCATAAGCAATTAGCTTCCTTATTGCAGTCTTGAAAGATTCACAATCTTCAATTGAGTGCCCTGGGATATCCATGTGGTATTTGCAAGTTAAATTTGGGTTATACCATATTGGGAATGGTGGTTCTAAGGGACGTACAGGATTTCCCGAGATGAGGTGTGTAACACCGCCTTCGAGGAGCATTACATTTTAGATTGACTCATTTTACTTTTCGGGAAAACTTTAACCAAGTCATAAAAATACGTTGATATTGTAGAAATACGAGTTTCAAAAATCTCTTTTAATGAATAACATAAGCTTTCAGAAATAGATAAAAGACTCAAGTTATAAGAGCTGAACAGAAAATTTTTCATAAACCAAAGTTAACTACTCTCTTAAGTACATTATACTTACATTCCAAAAGCATGAACTTACATACTCAAAATATCATTATATAATTGCCATATGAAAAATGAGCCTAGACCAAGTTCAAACACCTGAAGAACAGGGTCTTGTACTCAATCACCATCTAGATCCCCTTCGGAATCCTCAGCAGACACGACCCCCCAGTCGAGCCATGTCACTACAGATGGGAATCCGAGTAGTTGACTACATAGAGTCCCCCTAGAGGAAACTTTCTAATCATCCCAAAGCTCCCCAAGAGGCATGTAGAACTCCAAGTGAACATCTGTGTCCATAGTAAATGAAACTGCATCATGTCAGGTCCTGCTCCAACTCAAAGTGATATTTCTGTTGTACCGGACGCGCCCCGTGTTCCACTGAACACTCCATGCACCTATGCCCCCATGGAACTGTAGCCTAGTGAAACCTCACAGGTCTTGCCTCACCGCCATTACAATCTTTCCCAACATAAATATAAGGAAAATAGAAGCAGATAGAATAACACAATAGAAGAGATGAAATCCCCTACATCAATACCACCATGGTAGCAAGAAACATAATGAAAGACAGTAATGCCTTTCATACACAACAATATCAAGTAATATCAGATATAATCATGTCAATACAGGAATAGTCATAGAATAAAAAATATAATCATGTCAATACAGGATTATTATAGAGCAACAGCATAATCATGTTATTAACTAATAAGTAATTCAGTAATGTACATCAAAGCCTATATGTATATGTGTGGATCATGTCACAATAACAGATGTACTGACTATGCATATGCATGATGTGTATGTTGACCATCCTTATACACAATACAACTAGTTCCTACTCCATGGAGTTAAGGTTCAGAGATGAGCATTCCAGAAGATCTGTCCCCCCTCAAAAGACAGTCTACGCTGGATCACGAAAAGGATAGTGGTTATCGGTTCCTCGTCGTGCGTTGCAACAGTTTTCCAAGGCCAGGGGTATACAGTGTGATAGTGGTCACTAGGTGGATCACCTCGCCTTGACGCCCCCTGAGATCCATCCAGGATCACACTTATCCAAATTCTCACTCACTCCTAGGCATCACAAGCCGACAGTCAAATACTCAAGTGCATGCTCAAAGAGATCAAACCACCATTGCACCATTCCCAATAGTATCAAGGCAACCGTCCATACGATTGTCCAATACCATTAGTATCAACGATATTATATAGCCGACCATACAACTACATAATACTAATGATCTACTCGGGTCCAGCACTTCGGCCCAAAAGCACAAGGCTAAATTCATAATCCATTTGGGTCTAGTACATCGACCTAACAACATGATACTAATGCATGCTTTCACGGAGTATCTCACTCGTGCAAATATAAGAATCATGCATGCTTGCACAAAATATCTCAATCATACAAATTCAAGTATCATCACTATCAATTTGTATGAAGCATTCATACAATTTTCTTTAGCATATAGAACCATTATGTCATCTTTAGGCTTTAATTAAAACACTTTTCAAGAATAAAGATAGACATTAATCCTAATCAACAGATCCTTCTAACTAAGTTCCTCGAATAACCTTTCCTCGTATCGTTTATGAAAATCTTAAAAGAAAACACATTATCTTACCCTCACAAATTCTTTTCCATTCTTCTCTTATAATTTCTCTATTAAAATTCTCGATTATCAAGTCAACTAGATTCACCACTAATAAATCACCTTCCCTTATTCCAATTATCCCCAAAATTATTTTCATTGGTATTCTTAAAAGTTATTACTCCTCAATCATAACATTATGATCGTCTTTTCTTAGTTCTAAACATAACCCACTTAAATTAATTATTTTAAGTTCCTCACTACCTCACCCACACTCAAGTTCTTTCTTGTCCAAACCTTACTATAGGCTATTGGATAAAGTTTTGTTCTTTATGCTTTCCACATTATGAACTCCTAATTAAATGTCTACTTGTTTTTTTATTATAAAAGGCTATTGGCTTGCTAAAGCATCACTAGAGAGAAAGGAATCCCAACTAGGTTGGAACCCTAGACTCCCCCAATCATTTGCAGCAAGCCAAAAATTTATTAAAAAATAAAAAATAAAAAGCAAAACAAAAAACATGGGGGGACTTAAGCCAAAATCGATGCAAAGAAAATACATTATTTGAATCTATAATAAGGAAGACCCAATCTATCATGAACAAGGTTTTGATGTTTTCTCTAGTGTTTTGATCGTGCACCACCATGGAGGTTGCGGTTCCATGGGAATTCCTTTTCCCTGAGTCTTCTTCTTCTTTCTGTAAAGGCTGCTCCTCCCCATTTTGATTCCCATCATCCTCTTTCTGTAAAGGCTGCTCCTCCTTCTTCTTCTTCTGCGCCTCCAAAGACTTTTGCACAAGCTTTAAACAATGCCTGTGATATTCCATTAAGCCAACTACCAATCCCTTGTGTAAAAGGAGATGCAGTTGCTGTGAAAATTCCAGAAGGTGAATACAAAGCTGGTATTGAAAGCTGCAAAAATAATCTTCATGGTAGATTAATGTTATCAAAAGGTGATGCTCCATACAAAGTGGAGGACTTATGTCTCAAGTTACTGCAACAATAGAAGCCTATAAACCAATGGAAGATGATTCCGATTGGTAAAGGGTTTTTTGAGTTTTCATTCTCCTTAATTGACGATTTGAGAAATGTGCTAGCTGTTGGCTCCTGGTCCTTATCTCCTGGAATCCTAAGACTTTTTTCATGGACTCTAGACTTTTGCCCGAATCTTGTTAAGCAAACCAACACTCAATGCTGGAAAAGGATTCTTGGTTTACCTCAAGAGTATTAGAGACCAAAAATCCTATTTGCTATTGCTAGAGGTATAGGATTTCCACTATCATTAGATAATGCAACCATTACAAGGTCTCTCGGTCACTTTGCACGTGTCTTGGTGGATCTTGATTTATCAAAACCATTGCAAAATCAAATCCTGGTAGAGAGGGAGGGTTTTACTTTTCTAGTTGGTATTGTTTATGAAAAGCTATCTCCTTACTGCTCTTCATGCAATATAATTGGTCACTCTATTGCTATTTGTAACAAGAACAAAAAATATGATACAATGATCAAGGAGAATAAGGCCCCGAAAAAACCTATCAACAGGTATGTTCCTAAAATCTTGGATGATAGTATTCGTGTAATGGATAAATTTGTCTCTTTTAAGACTGATTCTATGAGGTCTGATAAGGGGAAAAGTATCTATGTTCCTTCTTCTCCTAAAGAGCTAGGAGAAACAAGTAAAATCCCAGATCAAACTATCCCTTCTTCTACTGCAGTTTTGGGAATGTGTTTTAATAAGATTCATGCAGATATGCATAACTTGAACTTAAGGGCTCAGAAGGTTGTTGTTGTTTCAGATGATATTCGTCAGAGAATTGATTCATTTTATGATCATGTAATTTAGCAACTTTCACTAAAGGAGGTTGATGATGCAATCAATGTGGATGATAATGATGATTCTTCTTCTGTTGAGACTATCTTTGATGAATCTCTTCAGTAATTTCCTAATTATGTTTCAGATTCCTTCCCTAACCAATCTGGTTCTCTAGGTGACGATTTGAATAACATTTCCTCCTCTCGGGTAGATGCTGCTCATCTGGTTCCTGATAGGCCTAGCCACACTAATGTTGTCTCAGACAGTGCTGCTAGTACTTCTGGCTCCCCTGTTGTCCTCTCATCCGACTTAGCTCCACAAGTTAAAAAAGATCTTAGGTTTGTTTCAAGGCTGTGGAGTGATGACATAGAGGATCAAGCTGCCGATGACTCTTCTCCAATTGATATAAGAGCTCAGGATGGTGATTCTAACGCTGATTTCACTTTGGTTCTTTCAAAATCTCAGAAAAAGAAGCTTAGGCAAGCTAAATCTAAAGTGCATAATACCCGATCAAGGGCTGGTGCTAAGGAGAATGCCATATGAAGGTCTTCTTTTGGAATGCCCGTGGCCTAGCTAATGTTAAGACTAGGCAAGTTTTGAATAAATTCTATGTTGATAATAAACCATATTTGGTGCTTCTGGCTGAACCTTGGATGGATTTTAATCATTTCCCTGGTACTTTCTGGAACTCAATTGGTTTGACTCCTTTTTGTTTTAATAATAGAGGTAATAGCCTTCCAAGTCTTTGGTGCCTTTCTTCTTCTAGCGTTTCTCCTACTATGGTTTTTATTTCTTCCTAGTTTTGTGTTTTCTCCATTACTTGGAATAATCAAAATATTTTCATAGCAGCAATATATGCCTCAACCTCTCATATTGTTAGAAGACAGCTTTGGAATGATCTTTCAAATTTGGAACAAGCTAATGTTGGTCCTTGGCTTTTTATCGGAGATTTCAATGCAGTTTTAGGGGCTCGTGATGAAAGAGATGGAGGTTTACCTCTAAAAGTCTCTTGCGATGGCTTCTCTTCTTAGACAAATAATGGTAAGTTCACTAATGTTTCAGCAAAAGGAGCTTTCTACATATGGTCAAATTTAAGAAGTTCTTCTGCTCACACAGAAAAGAGGTTGGACAGAGGTGTTGTTAATGATGTTTGGTTTGATTTTTGGAGTAACATGTCATGTTGTACTTTGCCAAGGAATTGCTCAGATCATTTTCCTATTTTGCTGAATGTCAGCTCAGGTTCTAAAGCCTTCCCTTCTTCTTTAAAATTATTCATCATATGGATAGAACATGCAGATTGTTTAAGATTAGTTAAAGAAACCTGGTCCAAAGATGTAGTAGGTTGTCCTATGTTTATCCTAGTTCAGAAACTGAAAATGCTAAAGAAAGAATTTAAATCTTGGAATAAACTTGTTTTTGGAGATGTTAAATAGCAAGTTGATGCAGCTATGGCTGAAGTTGATTTGATCCAACAGCAACTTGACACTTCTGGTTATTCTGATACTTTACATGATCAGGAACTGAAAGCTTAATTGAATTTGAACAAAGCACTTTCAATTGAGGAATCCATTTGGAAGCAAAATTCCAATCTTAATTGGTTTTGTCATGGAGATAGGAATACAGCCTTCTTCCACAGGGTAACAAAATTTAGACATGCTTCAAAGCAAATGTCTATTTTAAAGAAGGGAGATGAAATTCTTTATTCTGTTGAGCTAATTGAACAGCAAGTACTAGACTTCTATCAGGAACTCTATGCCTCTAGTAATTCTTATGTTGATAATGACCTTATTGATAAAGTGATTCCACCTCTTGTTTCTGTGGAAGATAACACTATGCTCTCTAATGTTCCTACCATGGAAGAAGTTAAATTAGCAGTTTTCTCCATGAATGGTTCTAGAGCTCCTGGTCCAGATGGCTTTGGGGGTCACTTCTATCAAACCTTCTGGCATGTTATTGGTGAGGATGTCTATAAAGTTGTCCTACAGTTCTATATGCAGAATTGGATCCTTCCAGGCCTTAATTCAAATTTTGTTGCTTTGATTCCTAAATTCACTAAGGCTGACAGAATTGAAGATTATAGGCCTATTGCCTTGGCAAATTTCATTTTCAAAATAATAACCAAGGTTCTTACAGATAGGTTGGCTTTGATTGCTGCCAAGATTGTTTCAGAACAATAAATAGGCTTTTTGAAAGGTAGACACATAAATTAGTGCATTTGTTCTGCATCCGAGGTAATTAATCTTCTGGATTCCAAGTCTTTTGGTGGTAATTTGGCATTAAAATTCGATATTAAAAAGGCTTTCGATACTCTAGACTGGAATTTCCTATTGAAAGTTCTCTCATCCTTTAGTTTCTGCACTCAATTTTGCAATTGGATAGAAAAAAATCCTGAATTCTACTAAGCTCTCTTTTTTGGTAAATGGCAAATCAGTAGGCTTATTCTCTTGTAAAAGAGGTGTAAGACAAGGGGATCCTTTGTCTCCTCTTTTATTTTTCCTAGCTGAAGATGTTTTAAGCAGAAGTATTTCCTACTTGGTGGATAGTAATCAGCTGAAGCCAATGTCAGGGCCTAAGAATGTTGTTGTTCCTTCACATGTCCTCTTTGCAGATAATATTCTTATTTTTTGTAAAGGGACTAAGCATAATCTTAGGAATTTGATGCAGTTTTTTAAAGATTATGCATATGTTTCAGGCCAACATTTGAGTTTACCTAAATGTAAATTTTACTCTAGTACTGCTAATGTAAGGAGACTGCAAGATATTAGTTCAACTCTGGGCTTCTCTTTGGGTCCTATTCCCTTTATTTACCTTGGAGTTCCAATCTTTAAAGGAAGACCTAAAATGATTCATCTCCATCCTATAGCTGATAGGATCAAAGCTAAGTTAGCTTCTTGGAAGGACTCTCTCCTCTCAATAATGGGGAGAGTCCAATGAGTTAATTCTATTATTAATGGAATACTTCTACATAGTTTTCACATATACTCTTGGCCTATTGCTTTACTGAAATCTATTGACAAATGGATTAGGAACTTTGTTTGGTCAGGGGATATTCACTCAAAAAAAGTGGTTACTGTTGCTTAGAAAAAGGTTTGTTCTCCCATTAGTGAAGGTGGTCTTGGACTTAGATCAATTCGATCCATAGATGATATTGCCATATTCAAACTTAGCTGGGAAGTAATGTCATCCAATGTTGCCTAGGCTAAACAATTGAGGGACAGATTCTTTAAACATAAGCAGCCTATTTCTTCTTATTGTAAATCCTCTATCTGGCCTGGTCTTAAAAGGTTTTGCAGCCTCATTGCTTCTAACTCTTCTTGGCTGATTGGTGATGGATCTCAAGTAAACTTCTGAAATGATAAATGGTTATCAAGACCAATTGTGAATTATATTGGTATTCCAACTGATATGCAAGGAATGTTGGTTGCTAATGTAAGTGATTTCTTGAGTAATAAGACTTGGAACTTACCTGAGATCTTTCTTGATAAGTTCCCAGCCTTGTCTAGTGAAATTCAATCAATTCATATTCCTTATTCAAATGAGCAGGACATATTGGTTTGGAATGATTTAAATTCTGGTATTCTGAGTTTCAAGGAAGCTTTTGACTTTTTGAATCTTACAAATTCCAGTGATAAATGGTTCAGTCAGATTTGGAAACAATACATCCCTCCCTCGAAATCTTTTATTATTTGGAGAATACTTCATTCTAGGATGCCTACAGATGATAACCTCAAAGCTAGAGGTTTAATTATGGTTTCCATTTGCAGCCTTTGTGGGGAGATTAATGAAACATCATCTCACTTGTTTTTAGATTGCAAATATGCTGCTAGTCTTTGGGCTTAGTTGAGTTATGTAATTGGCATTCCTTTTAACTGCTCTTCAGTTTCAGCAGTTCTTTCCTCAGTCTGTGATGCTTCATGGTGCAGTCAGGTTGCTAATATAGTCCTTGCAGTAGTTATTAATGTCTTTTGGACAATTTGGTTTTGTAGAAATCAATATAGATTTAAGAACTCTTGGATTAATTTCAATAGAGCTAGAAGTCTCATTGTTTCAGCAACCTCCTTATCTAGTTCTTTCTCTAAAGGAACCATGTCAAATTCAATGACAGATTTCCTAATCTTAAAGGCTTTTTCAGTAGAAACTCATGTATCAAAAGCTCCTAGGATCATGCAAGTTGATTGGTGTCCTCCATTAACAGGTTGGATAAAATG
The DNA here is from genome assembly GCA_029884595.1 of Ormosia semicastrata. NCBI lineage: Eukaryota > Viridiplantae > Streptophyta > Magnoliopsida > Fabales > Fabaceae > Ormosia > Ormosia semicastrata. The sequence goes on from JAQQTO010000061.1 coordinate 41,175,672, forward strand.
TAATGTAGATGGAGCTACAAAGGGTTATCCTGGTCATGCTGCAGGGGAAGGCCTTTACAGAGATTCGAATAGTGCTTTCTTGGGAGGCTTCTCTTCTTATTTTGGTATTCAAAATTCTATACATACAGAATTTTCAGCAGCCATCATTGCAATTGAGCATGCTTCTCAAAAGGGTTGGAATCACCTTTGGTTGGAATATGACTCGAAGATTGTAGTGGATGCTTTCTCATCTAAATACATTGTGCCTTGGAAGCTAAGAACAAGCTAGAGGAATAGTCTTAGTTTGTGTAGTGCAATGAATTTTAGAATATCTCACATTTTTAGGGAGGGGAATAAATGTGCAGATAAACTTGCTAATCATGGGTTTATTACCAAATCTACTATTTGGTGGGATTCTTTTCCATTTTTTATAAGTGAGGACTTCTATCATGATAGATTAGGTCTTCCTTATTATAGATTTAAATAATGTATTTTCTTTGCATGGGTTTTGGTTTAAGTCCCCCTATGTTTTTTGTTTTGCTTCTTATTTTTTATTTTTTAATAAATTTTTGGCTTGTTGCAAATGATTGGGGGAGTTTGGGGTGCCAACCTAGTTGGGATTCCTTTCTCTCTAGTGATGCTTTAGTAAGCCAATAGCCTTTTATCCAAAAAAAAAAATCTATCATGATAGAAGTCCTCACTTATAAAAAATGGAAAAGAATCCCACCAAATAGTAGATTTGGTAATAAACCCATGATTAGCAAGTTTATCTGCACATTTATTCCCCTCCCTAAAAATGTGAGATATTCTAAAATTCATTGCACTACACAAACTAAGACTATTCTTCCATCTTGTTCTTAGCTTCCAAGGCACAATGTATTTAGATGAGAAAGCATCCACTACAATCTTCGAGTCACATTCCAACCAAAGGTGATTCTAACCCTTTTGAGAAGCATGCTCAATTGCAATGATGGTTGCTGAAAATTCTGCATATATAGAATTTTGAATACCAAAATAAGAAGAGAAGCCTCCCAAGAAAGCACCATTTGAATCTCTGTAAAGGCCTCCTCCTGCAGCATGGCCAGGACAACCCTTTGCAGCTCCATCTACATTACATTTTATCCAACCTGTTAATGGAGGACACCAATCAACTTGCATGATCCTAGGAGCTTTTGATACATGAGCTTCTACTGAAAAAACCTTTAAGATTAGGAAATCTGCCATTGAATTGGACATGGTTCCCTTAGAGAAAGAACCAGATAAGGAGGTTGCTGAAACAATGAGACTTCTAGCTCTATTGAAATTAATCCAAGAGTTCTTAAATCTACATTGATTTCTACAAAACCAAATTATCCAGAAGACATTAATAACTGCTGCAAGGACTATATTAGCAACCTAACTGCACCATAAAGCATCACAGACTGAGGAAAGAACTGCTGAAACTGAAGAACAGTTAATGGGAATTCCAATTACATAGCTCAACCAAGCCTACAGACTAGCAACATATTTGCAATCTAAAAACAAGTGAGATGATGTTTCATCAATCTCCCCACAAAGACTACAAATAGAAACCACAATTAAACCTCTAGCTTTGAGGTTATCATCTGTAGGCTTCCAAGAATGAAGCAGTCTCCAAATAATAAAAGATTTCAAGGGAGGGATGCATTGTTTCCAAATTTGACTGAACCATTTATCACTGGAATTTGCAGGATTCAAAAAGTCAAAAGCTTCCTTGAAACTCATAATACCAAAATCTGAATCATTCTAAACCAACATGTCCTACTCATTTGAATAAGGAATATGAATTGATTGAATTTCACTAGACAAGATTGGGAACTTATCAAGAAAGATCTCAGGTAAGTTCCAAGTCTTATTACTCAAGAAATCACTTACATTAGCAGCCAACATTCCTTGCATATCAGTTGGAATACCAATATAATTCACAATTGGTCTTGATAACCATTTATCATTCTAGAAGTTTACTTGAGACCCATCACCAATCAGCCAAGAAGAGTTAGAAGCAATGATGCTGCAGAACATTTTAAGACCGACCCAGATAGAGGATTTACAATAAGAAGAAATAGGCTGCTTATGTTTAAAGAATCTATCCCTTAATTGTTTAGCCCAGGCAGCATTGGATGACATTACTTCCCAGCTAAGTTTGAATATGGTAGCATCATTTATGGCTCGAATTGATCTAAGTCTAAGACCACCTTCACTAATGGGAGAACAAACCTTTTTCCAAGCAACAATAACCACTTTTTTTGAGTGAATATCCCCTGACGAAACAAAGTTCCTAATCCATTTGTCAATAGATTTCAGCAGAGCAATAGGCCAAGAGTATATATGAAAGCTATGTAGAAGCATTCCATTAATAATAGAATTAACCAATTGGACTCTCCCCATTATTGAGAGGAGAGAGCCTTTCCAAGAAGCTAACTTAGCTTTGATCCTATCAGCTATAGGCTGGAGATGAATCATTTTAGGTCTTTCATTAAAGATTGGAACTCTAAGGTAAATAAAGGGAATATGACCCAAAGAGAAGCCCATAGTTGAACTAATATCTTGCAGCCTCCTTACATTAGCAGTACCAGAGTATAATTTACATTTAGGTAAACTCAAATGTTGGCCTGAAACATCTGCACAATCTTTAAAAAGCTGCATCAAATTCCTAAGATTCTGCTTAGTCCTTTTACAAAAAATAAGAATATCATCTGCAAAAAGGACATGTGAAGGAACAACAACATTCTTAGGCCCTGACATTGGCTTCAGCTGATTACTATCCACCAAGTAGGAAATACTTCTACTTAAAACATCTTTAGCTAGGCAAAATAAAAGAGGAGACAAAGGATCCACTTGCCTTACACCTCTTTTACAAGAGAAGCCTACTGGTTTGCCATTTACCAAAAAAGAGAGCTTAGCAGAATTCAGGATTGTTTCTACCCAATTGCAAAACTGAGTGCAGAAACTAAAGGATGAGTGAACTTTCAAAAGGAAATTCCAGTCTAGAGTATCAAAAGCCTTTTTAATATCAAATTTTAATGCCAAATTACCACCAAAAGACTTAGAATCCAGAAGATTAATTGCCTCGGATGCAGAACAAATGCACTCAGTTATGTGTCTACCTTTCAAAAAGTCTCTTTGTTGTTCTGAAACAATATTAGGAGCAATCAAAGCCAACCTATCTGTAAGAATCTTGGTTATTATATTGAAAATGAAATTTGCTAAGGTAATAAGCCTAAAATCTTTAATTCTGTCAGCCTAAGTGAATTTAGGAATCAAAGCAACAAAATTTGAATTAAGGCCTAGAAGGATCCAATTCTGCATAAAGAACTGTAGACAGCTTTATAGACATCCTCACCAATAACATGCCAGAAGGTTTGATAGAAGTGACCCCCAAAGTCATCTGGACCAGGAGCTCCAGAACCATTCATGGAGAAAACTGCCAATTTAACTTCTTCCATGGTAGGAACATCAGAGAGCATAGTGTTATCTTCCACAGAAACAAGAGGTGGAATCACTTTATCAATAAGGTCATTATCAACACAAGAATTACTAGAGGCATAGAGTTCTTGATAGAAGTCTAGCACTTGCTGTTCAATTAGCTCAATAGAATAAAGAATTTCATCTCCCTTCTTTAAAATAGACATTTGCTTTGAAGCATGTCTAATTTTTGTTACACTGTGGAAGAAGGCTGTATTCCTATCTCCATGACAAAACCAATTAAGATTGGACTTTTACTTCCAAAAAGATTCCTCAATTGAAAGAGCTTTGTTCAAATTCAATTGTGCTTTCAGTTCCCGATCATGTAAAGTATCAAAATAACTAGAAGAGTCAAGTTGCTATTGGATCAAATCAACTTCAGCCATAGCTGCATCAACTTGTTATTTAACATCTCCAAAAACAAGTTTATTCCAAGATTTAAATTCTTTCTTTAGCATTTTTAGTTTCTGAACTAGAATAAACATAGGATAACCTACTACATCTTTGGACCAGGTTTCTTTAACTAATCTTAAACAATCTGCATGTTCTGTCCACATGCTGAAGAATTTGAAAGAAAAAAGGAAGGCTTTAGAACCTAAGCTAATATTCAGCAAAATAGGAAAATGATCCGAGCAATTCCTTGGCAAAGTACAACATGACATGTTACTCCAAAAATCAAACTAAGCATCATTAACAACAACTCTGTCCAACCTCTTTTCTGTGTAAGCAGAAGAACTTCTAAAATTTGACCATGTGTAGAAAGCTCCATTTGCTAAAACAAGAGTGAACTTACCATTATTTGTTCAAGAAGAGAAGTCATCGCAAGAGGCTTTTAGAGGTAAACCTCCACCTCTTTTTTCATGAGCCCCTAAAACTGCATTGAAATCTCTGATAAAAAACCAAGGACCAACATTAGCTTATTCCAAATTTGAAAAATCATTCCAAAGCTGTCTTCTAATAATATGAGAGGTTGAGGCATATATTGCTGCTGTGAAAATATTTTGATTATTCCAAGTAATGGAGAAAGCACAAAACTGGGAAGAAATAGAAACCACAGTAGGAGAAACACTAGAAGAAGAAAGGCACCAAAGACTTAGAAGGCTATTACCTCTATCATTAAAACAAAAAGGAGTCTAACCAATTGAGATCCAGAAAGTACTAGGGAAACAATTAAAATCCATCCAAGGTTCAGCTAGAAGCACTAAATCTGGTTTATTATCAACACAGAATTTTTTCAAAACTTGCCTAGTCTTAACATTAGCTAGGCCACGAGCATTCCAAAAGAAGACCTTTATATGGCATTCTCTTAGCACTAGCCCTTGATCGGGTATTATGCACTTTAGATTTAGCTTGCCTAAGCTTCTTTTTCTGAGATTTTGAAAGAACCAAAGTGAAATCAGCGTTAGAATCACCATCATGAGCTCTTATATCAATTAGAGAAGAGTCACCAGCAGCTTGATCCTCTATGTCATCATTCCACAGCCTTGAAACAAACCTAAGATCTTTTTTAACTTATAGAGCTAAGTCAAATGAGAGGAAAACAGGGGAGCCAAAAGTACTAGTAGCACTGTCTGAGACAACATTAGTGTGGCTAGGCCTATCAGGAACTAGATGAGCAGCATCTACTCGAGAGGAGGAAATATTATTCAAATCATCACCTAGAGAACCAGATTGGTTAGGGATGGAATCTGAAACATAACTAGGAAATTGTTGAAGAGATTCATCAAAGATAGTCTCAACAGAAGAAGAATCATCATTATCATCCATATTGATTGCATCATCAACCTTCTTTGGTAAAGTTGCTGAATTACATGATCATAAGATGAATCAATTCTTTGAGCAATATCAACCGAAACAACAAGAACCTTCTCAGCCCCCGAGTTCAAGTTATGCATATCTTCATGAATTTTATTACAAGACATTCCCAAAACTTCAATAGAAGAAGGGATAGTTTGATCTGGGATTTTACTTGTTTCTCCTAGCTCTTTAGGAGAAGAAAGAACATAGATATTTTCCCCCTTATTGGACCTTATAGAATTAGTCTTAAAAGGGACAAATTTATCCATTACACGAATACTATCATCCAAGATTTTAGGAAAATACCTGTTGACAGGTTTTTTCGGGGCCTTATTCTCCTTGATCATTGCATCAGATTTTTTGTTCTTGTTACAAATAGCAATAGAGTGACTAATTATATTGCATGAAGAGCAGTAAGGAGGTAGCTCTTCATAAACAATACCAACTAGAAAAGTAAAACCCTCCCTCTCTACCAGGATTTGATGTTGTAATGGTTTTGATAAATCAAGATCCACCAAGACATGTGCAAAGTGACCGAGAGACCTTGTAATGGTTGCATCATCTAATGATAGTGGAACTCCTATACCTCTAGCAATAGCAAATAGGATTTTTGGTCTCTAATACTCTTAAGGTAAACCAAGAATCCTTATCCAGCATTGAGTATTAGTTTGCTTAACAAGATTCAAGCAAAAATATGGAGTCCATGAAAAAAGTCTTAGGATTCCAGGAGATAAGGACCAGGAACCAACAACTAGCACCTTTCTCAAATCTTCAATTGAGGAGAATGAAAACTTAAAAAACCCTTTGCCAATCGGAATCATTTTCCATTGGTTTATAGGCTTCCATTGTTGTAGTAATTTGAGATGCAAGTCCTCCACTTTGTATGGAGCATCACTTTTTGATAACATTAATCTACCATGAAGATTATTTTTGAAGCTTTCAATACTAGCTTTGTATTCATCTTCTGGAATTTTCATAGCAACTGCATCTCCTTTTACACAAGGGATTGGTAGTTGGCTTAATGGAATGTCACAAGCATTGTTTAAAGCTTGTGCAAAAGTCTTTGGAGGTGCAGAAGAAGAAGAAAGAGGAGCAGCCTTTACAGAAAGAGGATAATGGGAATCAGAATGCGGAGGGGGGGGAAGAAGAAGACTCAAGGAAAGGAATTCCATGGAACCGCAGCCTCTATGGTGGTGCACGATCAAAACCCTAGAGAAAACATTAAAACCCTGTTCATTCAAATCCGTGTCTACTCATTTAATTACTAAGTTCTAGCTTGATACAAATCCTCCTGTTGAGTGCCCAATAAGGCCGTGGGCCTCCAAGGGACTAGAAACCCAACCATTTTCCATCATCTCTATTACACGGCTGTGTCCCATTGCATGGCCTCGGCCGTGTACTCCATTGGAAGAACAGAAAAGACCCCATCTAGTCATTGACTGACACGGCCTATGTCTCCAAACACAGCCTGCCTCACACGGTCGTGTCCCATTACACAGCCTAGGCCTTGTAACCCTCTGGAAGGGTAGAAAAACCCTAATATATTCAAGCATCCAAGCATTTAAGCATTTTCAAATCCATCAAGTTACACAATAACAAGCATTAAAAGTCATACAACATAACAAATCACAACATTACCGAAAATCACATAACAAAAGTGAGCAACCCACATATGGATTCCTCACCATCAACATAAAAATGTGTTCCTCACCACCATGAGTGGTTAATGAGGTTAATCTCCCTCTTACCTAAAAAGATAATAAAGAAAGCATGCTCCTTGATGCCTCCTTGTGATTTTCGTCCACCACTACCAAGAAAACCCTAGGATAGCCAAACTCATGAGATCAATAACCAAAGCTTGAAAAGAAGAGTCCTTGATCACAATGGTGACCAAGGGTCACGAAAATGAGGAGAGAAAGGAAGAAAGTCAAGAATTTTACCTCAAAGTTTCAAGCTTTAGAGCTTAGTAGAAAATAGTGAAGATGGAGGAATCAAAAGAAGACCACCAAAGAGAAAAGCTTCAAGATGATGAGAGGAGTCAAGATCCTAGATTGGCTTGAGCAAACAAGCTTGGATGATCACAAATGGTGTTGAGGCCGTGTGGATGAAGAGGGAATGGAGAAGAAGAGAGAATGTGAGGGATAGAAAGAAAGAGAGAGAGAAGAGAGAAAGGTAGAGAGAGAAAGTGATAGATTTTTTTTTTGAAATGAAAAGGGAAGTGATGTCCTTGAGTGAAAAAATGACAAGATTGTCATCTTTTCTTCCCTCCAAAACTGTGGAGCCCAAAGGAGGAGAGAGAAAAGGGAAGCTTCCTTGAGAAGCTTGGTAGGAAACTTCCTTGAGAAGCTTCACACACTTTTTAATAAAGTAAAGAGTGTGTCATGGTAATGATGTCATATTGGTGATGTAATTAAAGTGCTTTCTAGAAAAGATGACTAACACTCTACTAAAGTTATTATCTAGTGGACAAAAGTTACAGTTAGCACAATAATATTTATTGTCTGACAAATAATAAAATTATACTGTGATTATCAGATAAAATCTCAAAAAATAAAACTTCGTAAACTGTGTCCAGCCTCGGGTTTAGTAAGATCCCCCATTGACATTTCCACAATCCAAAGTTTTCCAGCCTCAGGGAAAATATCTCATTTTTTCGGCCCCACTCAATATACACGTAAATCAAGAAATATATTAAAATAGTCAAACAATTCAAATAATTTCAAAAAAATTCACAAAAATTACAAATATTATAAAATGAACATATGTCATGAAACACGCAAATTTTTGGCGTGTTACAACTCTCCACTTCTAAAAAGAAATTTCATCCTCAAAATTCATTATACCTTAGAATACATGCAGATATTGTTCCTTGTAGAATTAGTCTATAGATCTCGAATGCAACTACAAATGCTAACTCTGAGTTTGTGTAGGGTAGTTCTTCTCTTGTACTCCTAGTTGCCTTGAAGCATACGTTCTAAACTCTAACGTGGAGTATCACGTGATGCCTCAAGAGGTTCGTTGGGATTAGGTAGAATCTCCACTGGCGAAGTAGTCGAGTATCTCTTTAACCCTTGAAATTTTTTCCTCACATGTATTGGTCCATACACAACTTGACTCTTTCGTATGAGTTGGACGAGAGGTCCTGCCATTTTGGAAAATTCTACAATGAATCTCTCACATTAACTAGCTAATCCCATAAAGTTACGAATCTCTGTTATGGTCGTTGGTCTTTCCCATTGAGGAACTACTTCAATTTTTTACGAATCCACAATAATTCCTTCTTTTGAGGTCATGTGACCCAAAAGTTGAACTGCCTCTAGCTAGAATTCGCACTTGGACAACTTCACGCATATCTTCTTCTTCTTCTTCAGAGCTTGGAGAACCAAATTGAGAGGTTCAATATGTTCTTTCGAGCTTTGAGAATAGATCAGAATGTCATCAACAAAGACAATGACAAATCTGTCTTAATAAGGATGAAAGATCCTATTCATGTAGTCGACGAATACTACTGAAGCGTTCGCTACACGGAACGACATTACTAAATACTCACAGTATCCATAACGCGTTTGAAAGTTGTCTTGGAAGTATCTTTTATTTTCAATCGAACCCGATGATAACTAGAATGCAAACTGATCTTGGAGAAAACAACGACTTCCTTCAGTTGATCCATCAAACCATCTATCCTCAATCTTAACAGGAAGTGTCTCATAGGGCAAGTTCTTTTTCTAATTGTACTATATTTGGTACCATGACATGGTTTGGATCAGGAACGTATCTCCTTAATCGAAATACATGGGAAACATTATGAAGGTTTGGAAAAAAAAAAGGTAGTGAAGCCATTTGGTATACTACCGGACCCATCCGACGAAGAATTTGATATGGTCCAACAAAATTTAGGAATGAGCTTTATGGATTCAAATCCAGAAATCTCTGTCTCAAGATAACAATCAATTTAGCAGAAAAGTTTCAAATTTCTAACAATAACAAGATAGTTCAAACAAACTTGTGTAATGAAAGTAGGCTTAGAAATGAGAATAGCAATATTCGAGTCAAAAAGAACCAATACACAAACAACCCAATTCTAGAAACGAACTCTTAAAATCTCTTTGGAACAATTTAACAGGATATGGTTGGAGATAACCAATCCATTTTCAAGATCACTTCAAATATGTGAAAGAGGTAAACAAATCAGATTAACCGAAAAGATTCAGCCTTTAATAGGTCATAGGATAATTTAAATAACTTGGCTATTAACAACAGGTCTTTGTAATAGAAGTAGAAATAACTTGGTCAAAGATAACGAAGATACAGATAACCCTAACTGATCCATACAATCATATGCCATAAAGAAATGGGTTACCCCCAGAATTATACAGTATAGTTAAAGGATCTCTCATGACATAGTCTCCCTCATTTAGGCCTTCAGTCTGGGACGCTATTACTCCACTTGGGAAATTGACTCTTCCTTCTTCGTGAGATTTTGAAACACATACATCACTAACAGAAGGTTTCGTCTTTTGCGAAGTACAATTCCTAAACACATGTCCTAGCTTTCCACACTTGAAACAAACTTTTCCCTTGATCGTACAATCCCTTGTTGCATGGCTTTTTGCACACATCTTATATATCAGTAAAAGTGCCATGGGCTGACTGGGTCTATCACTACTAACACTACCTCTATACGATTGCTGTTATTGTTGATTTCTTGGTGGTCACGAATACGATTTCTGCTAGAATCGCTTGACTTTACAATCTCTCTTTTTTCGGAACTAATGTGATCCAACGTTATGGAGTTCCATATCCTGAGACTGATTCAACTCTAACAAAATCTGAGCATCGGCTATAAATTCCTGCTGTTGAATGATCCCCTGATTCTGTTGCAATGTTACACCAACCCATTCCTTGCATTGCTTCCGTAGTTGCAGCCATCCCTACGTTGTTGTGTTCCTCATTTCCACGCGTACATCTACTACGATCCATTTGCCTTTCCTTCGAAAATAGACAAGTCAAAACATAATGGAAACAAGAAGTAACCATTTCAAACAATGTTGTCTCCTTTTAGAGACCAAACAATACATCTCTAAGTTTAGCTTTAGAGAAACACACAATACAAATAAGACAACCTTCCCATAAACTCAAAAGACTCAGACTTGGACTCTACTCACACTAAAAATACCACTCCAAAGGTGTAGGTACAAACAATTCGACACGAGTTCAGTCATCCCATTGAACTCTTACTAGAAGAACTCTAATTTCTCCTAGTTTGCCTAGTTGAAGTCATAGTTTCTTGTCCACACAGAATATTACATATTGAGTTTGCTAGTCCTCAATATCATGTAACTATGTAACAGTAACTACTACCATCCAACCTAAAGTAACTTATGCAATCCTCTTTCAACATCTCAACAAGAGATAAGGAAATATATAACACACACATATAGAAATTTCTACATGTCTAAGCATAGTCAGTCTATACCCCAGCTCAACAGGATGAACTGCTCTAATACCATTGACTGTAACACCCCCTCCGAGGAGCATTACATTTTAGAACGACTCTTTTTACTTTTCGGGAAAACTTTAACCAAGTCATAAAAATACGTTGATATTGTAGAAATACGAGTTTAAAAAATCTCTTTTAACGAATGACATAAGCTTTCAGAAATAGATAAAAGACTCAAGTTATAAGAGCTGAACAAAAAGTTTTTCATAAACCAAAGTTGACTACTCCCTTAAGTACAATATACTTACATTCCAAAAGCATGAACTTACATACTCAAAATATCATTATATAATTACCATATGAAAAATGAGCCTAGACCAAGTCCAAACACCTGAAGAACAAGGTCTTGTACTCGATCACTATCTAGATCCCCTTCGGAATCCCCAGCAGACACGACCCCCCAGTCGGGGCATGTCATTAATGACGGGAATCCGAGTAGTCGACTCCACAGAGTCCCCCCTAGAGGAAACTTTCTGATCATCCCAAAGCTCCCTAAGAGGCATGTAGAACTCCAAGTGAACATCTGCGTCCATAGTAAACGTAACCACATCATGCCGGGTCCTGGTCCAACTCAAAGTGACATTTTCATCATACCAGACGCGCCTCGTGTCCCACTGAACACTCCACGCACCGATGCCTCCATGGAACTGTAGCCTAGTGAAACCTCGCGGGTCTTGCCTCGCCGCCATCATAATCTTTCCCAACATAAATATAAGGAAAACAGAAGTAGATAGAATAACACAGTAGAAGAAGTGAGATCCCCTACATCAATACCATCATGGCAGCAAGAAACATAACGAAAGACAGTAATGCTTTTCATACACAAAAACATCAAGTAATAGCAGATATAATCATGTCAATACAGGAATAGTCATAGAATAACAAACATAATCATGTCAATACAGGATTATTATAGAGCAACAGCATAATCAAGTTATTAACTGATAAGTAATTCAGCAATGTGCATCAAAGCATATATGTATATGTGTGGATCATGTCACAATAATAGATGTACTGACTATACTTATGCATGATATGTATACTGACCATCCTTATACACAATGCAACCAGTTCCTACTCCATGGAGTTAAGGTTCAGAGATGAGCATTCCAGAAGATCTGTTTCCCCTCAAAAGATAGTCTACGCTAGATCACGAAAAGGATAGTGCTTATCGGGTCCTAGTTGTGGGTTGCAACAGTTTTCCACGGCCAGGGGTATACAATGTGACAGTGGTCACTAGGTGGATCACCTCACCTTGACACCCCCTGAGATCCATCCAGGATCACACTTATCCAAATTCTTGCTCACTCCTAGGCATCACAAGCTGACAATCTAATACTCAAGTGCATGCTCAAAAAGATCAAACCATCGTTGTACTATTCCCAACAGTATTAAGGCAACCACCCATACAATTGTCCAACACTATTAGTATTAATGATATTATATAGCCGCCCATACAACCACATAATACCAATGATCCACTCGGGTCCAGCACTTCAGCCCAAAAACACAGGGCAAAATTCATAATCCACTTGTGTCCAGTACGTCGGCCCAACAACATGATGCCAATGCATGCTTTCACGAAGTATCTCAGTCATGCAAATTTAAGAATCATGCATGCTTGCACAAAATATCTCAATCATACAAATTCAAGTATCATCACTATCAATTCGCATGAAGCATTCATACAATTTTCTTTAGCATATAGAACCATTATGTCTTCTTTAGGCTTTAATTAAAACACTTTTCAAGAATAAAGATAGACATTAATCCTAATCAACAGATCCTTCCAACTAAGTTCGTCGAATAACCTTTCCTCGTAGCGTTCATGAAAATCTTAAGAGAAAACACATTATCTTACCCTCACAAATTCTTTTCCATTCTTCTCTTATAATTTCTCTATTAAATTTCTCGATTATCAAGTCAACTAGATTCACCACTAATAAATCACCTTCCCTAATTCCAATTATCCCCAAAAGTATTTCTATTGGTATTCTTAAAAGTTATTACTCCTTAAATCATAACATTATGATCGTCTCCTCTTAGTTCTAAACATAACCCACTTAAATTAATTATTTTAAGTTCCTCACTACCTCGCCCACACTCATGTTCTTTCTTGTCCAAACCTCACTCTAGGCTATAGGATAAATTTTTGTTCTTTATTCTTTCCACGTTATGAACTCCTAATTAAGTGTCCATTCATTTAATTACTAAGTTCTAGATTGATACAAATCCTCCTGTTGAGTGCCCAATGAGGCCGTGGGCCTCCAAAGGACTAGAAACCCAACCATTTTTCATCATCTCTGTTACACGACCGTGTCCCATTACATGACCGTGTCCCATTACATGACCATCCCAACACGGCCGTGTCCCATTACACGGCCTGGGCTGTGTACTCCTCTGGAAGAATAGAAAATACCCCATCTAGTCACTGACTAACACGGCTTGTGTCTCCAAACATGGCCTACCTCACATGGTTGTGTCCCATTACACGACCTAGGCTGTGTAACCCTTTGGAAGGGCAGAAAAACCCCAACATATTCAAGCATCCAAGTATTTAAGCATTTCCAAATCATCAAGTTACGCAACAACAAGCATTTAAAAGTCATACAACACAACCAATCACAACAATACCAAAAATCACACAACAAAAGTGAGTAACCCACATATGAATTCCTCACCATCAACACAAAAATGTGTTCCTCACCACCATGAGTGGTTGATGAGGTTAATCTCCCTTTTACCTAAACAGACAATAAAGAAAGCAAGCTCCTTGATGCCTCCTTGTGATTTTCATCCATCACCACAAAAAAAACCCTAGGATAGCCAAACTCAAGAGATCAATAACCAAAACTTGAAAAGAAGAGTCCTTGATCACAATGGTGACCAAGGGTCACGAAAATAAGGAGAGAAAGGAAGAAAGTCAAGAACTTTACCTCAAAGTTTCAAGCTTTAGAGTTTGGTAAAAAATGGTGAAGATTGAGGAATCAAAAGAAGATCACCAAAGAGAAAAGCTTCAAGATGATGAGAAGAGTCAAGATCCTAGATTAGCTTGAGTAAACAAGCTTGGATGGTCACAAATGGTGTTGAGGCCGTGTGGATGAAGATGGAATGGAGAAGAAGAGAAAACGTGAGGGAGAGAAGGAAAGAGAGAGAGAAGAGAGAAAAGTAAAGAGAGAAAGTGATAGAATTTTTTTTTGAAATGAAAAGGGAAGTGATATCCTTGAGTGAAAAGATGACAAGATTGTCATTTTTTCTTCCCTCCAAAACCGTGGAGCCCAAAGGAGGAGAGAGAAAAGGGAAGCTTCCTTGAGAAGCTTGGTAGGAAACTTCCTTGAGAAGTTTCACACACTTTTTGATAAAGTGAGGAGTGATGTCATGGTGATGATGTCATCTTGGTGATATCATTAAAGTGCTTTCTAGAAAAGATGACTAACACTCTACTAGAGTTATTATCTAGTGGATAAAAGTTACAGTTAGCATAACAGTATTTATTGTCTGACAGATAATGAAATATACTGCGATTTTATTTATCAGATAAAATCTTAAAAAATAAAAATTTCATAAACTGTGTCCAGCCTCAGGTTTAGTAAGATCCTCCATCGATGTTTCTATAATCCAAAGTTTTCCGACCTCAGGGAAAATATCTCATTTTCCCAACCCCACTCAACATGCACGCAAATTAATAAATATATTAAAATAATCAAATAATTCAAATAATTCTAAAAAAATTCATAAAATCATAAATATTATAAAATGAACATATGTCATAAAACGAGCAAATTTTCTGGGTGTTACAAGGTGAGCATCAAATAACCTTTGGAATAAGTCTGCATTTGAAATGGATAATCTTGGGAAGGGGTAGGTTTTGGGGGTGAGAGTGGCCTTGATTTTGGAAGCTTGACTGAGGTTGTGAGTGATTTGGGAAATTTTGTGAAAGTATAGGTGGATATTGGGTATAGGTTAGGCAAGCTGATTCATATGGTTATGGTGCGGGAACATTATTGATTTAGAATTGTGGAATTGGGGTGATGTTTGAGGTTTGCACAACTTAGTGGGGTGGGTTGTAAGGACTGCTTGGAGGAGCTTGATAAGAAGGGTAAGAGTTTGGGTTATACGGAGGGGCTCGGTAGGCAGGGTAAGACGGTGGATAACGGGGTTGTGAAGGTTGTTGGTTTTGCACGTAGCTCACTTTCGGCTCCTTTTTCTTAAGGGAAAACTCTTTCTTGAAACCACTTTCATTATTGCCAGTCAGCAATTCACTAGCCTTTATTAGAATTTCAATCCTCTCTCTGAAAGTAATTAATTCAGTAAAGTCTCGGTAAGCAACACCCGCCATCGTCCCAATATAGGGAGCTCCTAAAGTCCCCAAAAAATATAAGCACATTTCTGTCAACGTCAACTGTGGCTGAACTTATGCTATGACAACTCTCCACCTTTGGGCATACTGCTTAAAGGTTTCCTCACTTTTCTTTTATAGTGTTCCCAACTGTTCCCGAGTAGAAGCTGCATCCAAACTGAACTTGTATTGATCCATGAATAGATCATCTAATTTCTTCCAACGAGAAATCTTAGAGTGGTCTAATTGAAGATGCCATTCTAAAGCGAGACTTATAAGAATCTCGTGCAAAGAGCTGATGAGGAATTTAACATCCCTTGACGAAACAGTCATCTTGGTTCCATAACTAATCAAATGAAACTGAGGGTTACCATTCTCGTCATACTTGGCAAAATTAGGAATCTTGAAGTCTTTAGGGATCACGACATTTGTGGTAGGGAAAAGTTCTTCTATTCTGAGAGGTCCATAAGTCCTAGGACCCTGGATTGCCTTGATATGCTCTTCTATTTTCTCCATCCAATCGTCCTTCATCTTGTCTTTCTCTGTCATGGTGTGACTATTCCCAGAGCGAGGTATTGTTGCTTGCGCCAAAATGGACACCTGAGGTTATTCCCAGGTAGGTCTAGCATAACTAGGGATTTCATTGTGAGCATCTTTCAAGGCACGATACCCTTCCCCAATGGGCATGACTATCAATGTCGTTTGATGTAGTTGCTCATGGATCCTCACAATGATACCTGAGGTTACAGTTGAGAATGTCGGGGGGGGTTATCGGTGACACATTTACATATACTTCAACCCTATTTGCACCATTATTTTCACTGATTAAATGGAGCGACTCCTTTACATCTTGAAATATTGCTTCTAACCTCGCTTGGGCCTCGAACATTTCATTCATTCGCCCTATCATTTCATTAACTTCCTTGTTCAAATTTCACCCTGCCTCAGGATTACTTACAGCCATCCTGGTCCGAGATCTAGTATTGTGAACTCGGGTTTGATTGATCTCTTCTTTCCTAGGTCGTTCAATGATTCCTGAACCAATAACATTAAACAAAGAATGAGATGAAGTGCATGAGATACATAAGATGAAATGAATGAACTTTTTGATGAAAACATTCTCTTTTCTTTCTATTTTTTTCAAAAAAAAATGCCATGAAAATGCAAAATGATGTATCTTTTTTTTTAATGCTACGAATGCCATGAAAATGCAAGATGAAAATTTTTTTCAAAGAATGTTAAGGATGCCATGGGAATGCAAGATTATCGTTGGTTATTAGAGGAGGTTTGATGAATTCAAAACAAATCTCTTTTCCTAAAGCATTACTGATTAATCTTTTCTCAATTACCGAAAATGGGTATAATAAGGAAAAAAAAGGGGTCCTAAAATTATTTGTTCAGAGATATTCTTAACCAATAAAAATGAAGTTTTATAAAAAAATTTATTTTTACATATCTTAGCAATATTTAATTTATATTTAATTAACATTTTATTTCTAGATGCCCTACTAAGCGATTCTATTGTTTTATCATAATACTTTGTTAGAATTAATCCTTCTTTTACATAATTCATATATGCTCCTGAATCTATTAGAGCTATAAAAATAAATCTTTCGTCTTTTATTACTAAATCTATTGGACAATGCCCTTAATGAACAATTACTTGGCTTAATAAATGAATATAAGGATCTTTTTGTATATTTTCTTGATCATGATTAGTACTTGTGTCTTGATTTTGTACTATTATATGTGCTTGTAAATTTAACATTTTAAATTCTAAATTAGTATCTTTTTCTTTGAGTAATTTAACTTCATTCTTTAAATTTTTTTATCTCTTGTTGTAAATCTTTTAACATAATTTCATTTCTTTGTAGTTTTTTAAATCTTTCTAGCACCTCTTTCATATCTATTTTTTGTACTTCTTTTTTCTTATTTTCAAAATCTAGAAATTCTTTTATTTGTTGAATAAATTCTTGCTTTACTGACGATTCTTCCATATTTTCTACTATGCTTAATAATGATAATGCTTGATCTCTTGTAATTATTGTTACCAAGTGGCCCCAATACTCAAGAGGGGGGTGAATTAAGTAAGTAAAACAAGTTCGCAAATCTTTCACAAATCGTTTGATAACTAATTTTTGTATTAGAGATAATTGGATAGATGAGATAAACACTTTTACTTATAAATGTGATAGCCAAAGGAGACAATATTCAAGCAATTCAATAAAACAGTGCACAAAATAAAGAGAAGGGTTTAGAGAAAACAAACACAATGGTTTATCCTGGTTCGATCACCAATCCACTTGTGATCTACGTCCAGTCCCCAAGCAACAACTTGAGATTTTCCACTATATCTTCAAGCTTCAATGGGTGCTTGACAACCACTACAACCTTGAGCACTCAACACTTTGGGATACCTCACCCTTATGCTTGAGCATCTATTTTCCAAGGGATACCTCACCCTTTTACAGTTTGGAGGGATGCCTCACCCTCTCTAGAGATTATACAAAGATTGAATAGGTAGAAACTCTCTTCAAAGAGCAAATAATACAAATGGAAATTCAATGGGTATATGATTCACAGTTTACGCTCAGAAATAGAGTATTAACGGAGGAAAAGATGAAAACTCATTTTTAATGCTCAACCAAGGTTTTTCAGATTGATTGTCTAACCTCCATAAATGCCTAACAACTTCTATTTATAAGTCATTGAAGTTTAGAGCCGTTGGGAGGTGGTTAGAGCATTTAATGATACGTAACTATCCGTTAATTTCTGTTTCTGGAAAGCTCTCTTATTCGAATAAGAGAATTCTTATTCGAATAAGGCTTTAAATAGCATAAGCGTATTTTCCTCTGTAATGTGTTATTCGAATAACCACTTAAATGTATGGCTTCTGGGAAAACATGTTATTCGAATAACATTCATGTTATTCGAATAACTCATTCGAATATTTGATTTCCTGAGTTCTCGTTATTCGAATAACAACATTGTTATTCGAATAACCATTTAAACATGGTTTTGCTGAAAGGCTTGTTATTCGAATAACAACTCTGTTATTCGAATAACCATTTAATAAAATGATTTCATGGAGATGTGTTATTCGAATAGCACAGGGCTTATTCGAATAAATCTTTTCCTAAAAGATTATTTGGAATCCCTGACTTGTGTTATTCGAATAAGAAACTCCTTATTCGAATAATACATGTGAAAAAACATGTTTTATGCCTTTTTAATTGTTGCTCTTGATTCTAGGCTTATGGACACGAGATGGTTGATTCTTTGGAAGTTAAAAACCATATTGAAGCCTTGAAAACTTGTGTGCTATTTCGAAATGTAAGATTGAGCTATTTGTGAATCTTTATATATACCTTTACAAAATGATTGAAGTCCTAAAAGCTATACTTGATGGTCTTGAGACTCTTGGACTTGATCTTGCAACATTTTTAAGTTTGTTGTCATCAAAACACATTCTCCCCCTTTTTGATGATGACAAACAACCATTGAGAAAAGAGTTAGTTCATTTGTAAATTGGAAATCACAGGATTTAATCAAGGAGACTTACTCCCCCTCTTGTTTGTAAGAGGAGCATTAATTATCAGAGACAAGCACAGCTCCCCCTTTCTTTTGGAGTCTCTTGATCCTTTTCAAATTAGTCTTTCAGATCTGTCTTTTCTCAACGCAATCTCCAAAACCAAAATTTGTCAACAATGATTATTTTTATCTTTAAGTACAAATTAACAAAGTTAATTTTAGCTTGTTCTTGTTCTTCTCCCCCTTTTGTCATGATAAAAAAGACGGGGCAAGACATGCGTATACCAGGTAATTACAAACATGTGTTTATATCATTTAGCAAGGAATTAAACGAATATTTTGTAAGAGATGTAAGGCAAGAATAGGCTTAGAGAGTGCGAAGTCAGCAAGGAAGCTAAATTATACTTTATTCAATTATTGCAAGCATGGCCAAGGATAAACAAGTGTAGATATAGGCAGCCAAAGATACATCAAAAACATCAAAAAAAGGATCTAAAAACTAAATTCCTATGATAAAAAATAAGTGTCTGGTGGAGGAGGAGGTGAATCTGGTGCAGGGGCAGGAGGTGCAACTCGTAGGGTAGCAATCTCGCATTCAACACCTTCTATTCTGTTGAAGAGAATAGAAAATGTGTGTTCCATGTAAGCACGATTGTCGAGCAGAGTGGTCATAATGCCTTCCAGGGTTACTGGAGTAGGAGCAGGGGCTTCAGTAGGCTAATCAGCAGGAACAGGGTCATCAGTAGGAACAGGGGCATCTGCAAAGTCTTCATCTGCTGTAGCTTCTTGCAGTTCATCAGGGTATACCCAGCCGCCAACATTGTCCGAAACCATCTTCATTTTCTTTAGAGTAAATTCCCTAAAGATGTTGAAGTGGTTCAATTCCATTGTCCGTTCAGTTTATCTGAGCAGGGAGTATTTCTTAAAAAAGGCTGAGATAATGAGAGCATATGGCAAGTCAGAATTCTTTGTGGTCTTGACCTTCATCATGTATTTTCCAATAAAATTTGGCCAGTTGATCTTCCAATTTTTCTTCAGCACCCAGAGAAGAAAAATGTCATCTTCAGTCAGATAAGCATAGTTACCTCCACGAGGAGCGAGAATGTGCGCGTATGAGTTGTGAAGCAGCGTTTCTTGGCTTTTCAGCATCCCACTCTTCAGACCAACCTTGGGCCCAACTGTTCTAGGCTTCACCAATAGTGACACAGCTTCTTCTCTTCTGTATGCCTTCACGTAGGGTCTGCTATCTAGCTCCACTGCAGCACCCGTGGTATCTAATTTGAAGAACAACATCCAATCACCTGGAGTGATAACTATTTCTTAGTCCTTTACTTCAGAGATGAGATTAGAACTGTCCATCTTCATGTTGCAGTAAAACATTTTCACCAAATCTGGGAAAATAGAGTCCTTGTAGCTGTAGAGATCGAGCACGCCCTGATGGGAGAGATCATCGAGGAAATCAAATCCTCCATCGTCCTCAAAGAACTGGCGATCCATGTATTTGGGTTGAATGACATCTCTGGTCCAGAATTCTTCCCTGAAGCATTTGAGATCATCGTTATTGGACGAAAGTCTTCGAAGATCAATGGGGTTGTTGGTGGGAGCGGTTTTGCTACGTGGATGTTTGGAAGAGGAGGCCATGGTGGAATTTTGGTGGGTTATAGAGAGAAGGAGGAGATGGGTGGACACGAAGAAGAGAAAACAGAGAAGGGGGGAAAAAACTTATGAAATGACAGAGGAGGCTCGTGAAATCCTTTTATAATTCCCGTGTTATTTGAATAACAGTGGTGTTATTCGAATAACAAAGTGGTTCCTGAAGCGTCTTGGCTCACTGCCAAGCATTATTAGAATAACAATATTGTTATTCTAATAACAGTGTAGTAGCTCATGTGTTTGGGGAATTCTGTCAATTGTTATTCGAATAACATACTTTGTTATTCGAATAACATACTTTGTTATTCGAATAACATACTTTGTTATTCGAATAACATAAAAATGATTTTTGCCACTGACATGCTTTACTCGAATAACTAGTTGGTTATTCGAATAACTAGTTGATATTAGGTTGTGATAACACATTCTGTGAGGTGTTATTCGAATAAGGGAATCCTTATTCGAATAATATAAACGTGTTAGAAAAATAACTAGGCTTTACTGGCAGGTTTTATTCGAATAAAGGGCTTCTTATTCGAATAGGGCATAGGATAAAAGACAATTTTATGCATCAATTTGTGGAGGATCAATTTTGCTATCATTTATTAGGTTCAGAAACATGCCAGTTTAATTCCAAACAACATATAATCAACCTTAAATCATTCAAATCAGTTCCAGAACATCTTAAATCAATTTAAATCATCATACAAGCATATAATCTAATCATATTATGTTTCAAATCACTCAATTTTGCAAGAATACTATTTTTACCAAGAATTTTACCCTTTTTGGTGAAATTGTTAGGTTGTTGAGTTGCTTGGGAATCTTGAACATGATGGAGCACCTGCAAAACAACTTAGGGGAAATCTCCGATGCTCAAGTTAGTATTGGATTCAAATATGATTAATAGCTCAAAGATTATGCAGCAATATGGCATGATTATGCAGAAAGCAACATGATTTGATTTTAGGATTATGCAGTAAAATGTCAATTTATGCATGATTGATCCAAAATACCAAGTTCATTTCTTATATAGAAAAATGCTTCTTTTGCTAAGGGTTTAGGGAAAATGTCAACTAGTTGCTTAGTGGTTTCAACAAATTCAAGCATATAATCACCCTTTTGAACATGGTCTCTAATGAAATGATGTCTTATTTCAATATGTTGAGTCCTAGAATGTAAAATGGGATTTTTGGACAAATTAATTGCACTAGTATTATCACATCTTATAGGGATGTGATCAAGCTCAAGACCATAGTCCAAGAGTTATTGTTTCATCCAAAGGACTTGAGCATAACAACTCTCAGCTGCAATATATTCAGTTTCAGCTGTAGATAATGCCACACTATTTTGTTTCTTGCTATGCCAAGAAACTAGTGAGCTTCTAAGCAAGTGGCATGTCCCACTAGTGCTCTTTCTATCCATTTTGCATCCAGCAAAATCAGAATCGAAATACCTAATAAGGCTACATGAGGCACCTTTAGGGTACCATAAACCCATTTGTGATGTGCCTATTAGATATTTTATTATTCTTTTAACAGCACTTAGGTATGATTCTTTAGGATTAGCTTGATATCTAGCACACATGCATACACTAAACATTATATCAGGCCTACTTGCAGTGAGATAAAGGAGTGAGCCAATCATACCTCTATATTTCATAATTTCTACTGATTTACCTCCTTCATCCTTGTCCAAATAGCAAGAGGTGCCCATAGGAGTAGCCATATGCTTGGCATTGTCCATTCCAAACTTCTTGAGCAGCTCCTTGCAATACTTGGATTGGCTTATGAAAGTTCCTTATCTTGTTTGCTTGATTTGGAGACCAAGGAAGAAGTTGAGCTCACCCATCATAGACATTTCAAACTCACTTTACATAATATTTGAAAATTCTTTACAAAGAGAGTTGTTAGTAGCTCCGAATATAATGTCATCAACATAAATTTGAACTAGAAGTATGTCATGCATTTTATGTTTTATGAAAAGGGTAGTGTCAACTTTGCCTCTAGAAAAACCTTTTCCTAAAAGGAATTTGTTCAACCTTTCATACCAAGCTCTAGGAGCTTGTTTCAAGCCATACAAGGCCTTTTCAGTTTAAAAACATGGTTGGGCATTTCAAAGTCCTCAAAACCAGGAGGTTGTTCTACATACACCTCTTCTTGTATAAAACCATTTAAAAAGGCACTTTTGACATCCATTTGATAGAGTTTGAAATCCATGATGCTAGCATATGCAAGTAACATTCTAATGGCCTCTAACCTAGCTATGAGAGCATAAGTTTCTTCATAGTCTATGCCTTCTTCTTGATTATATCCCTTAGCTACAAGCCTAACTTTATTTCTTATTATTAAGCCCGTTTCATCAAGTTTGTTCCTAAAGACCCATTTGGTGCCAATTATAGGATGATCATTGGGCCTTGGAACTAATTCCCAAACTTGATTTCTCTCAAATTGGTTTAGTTCTTCTTGCATGGCCAAGATCCAATGCTCATCATTAAGGCCTCATTTATGTCTTTAGGTTCAACTTGAGAGACAAAGGCTAGGTGATTACATGCATCTCTAAGTGAGTTTCGAGTGATTACCCCTTTTGATACATCACCAATCACCTTGTCGAGAGGGTGATATCTTGAAGTCCTCCATTCCTTGGGTAGGTCCAAGATTTCTGAGTCTTTTTGCCATGAGTGATCAAGGAGTCTCTAGTCTTGCTTCTTGGACTCTTTCTCTTGATTTTTCAAGTACGTTTTTGCCAAGATTTCTGCAACATCATCAATAAAATCCTTTCTCGGCTCATTTGGGTTAGTTTCATCAAATGCAACATGTATGGACTCTTCTATAGTCATAGTTCGTTTATTATAGACTCTAAAGGCCTTACTATGTATAGAATAGCCAATGAATATTCCCTTATTAGATTTTGCATCAAACTTTCCTAAGTTATCCTTTCCATTATTCAAAACAAAGCATTTACATCCAAAGACATGAAAAAGTGACACATTTGGCTTCCTTCCTTTGTACAATTCATATGGGGTTTTCTTTAAAATTAGCTTTATTAAGGCTCTATTCATAACATAACAAGCGGTGTTAACCGTATCCGCCCAAAAGTACTTAGGAAGGTTGGCCTCATTGAGCATAGTTCTTGCCATTTTCTCTAAAAATTGATTTTTCCTTTCTACAACACCATTTTGTTGTGGTGTTCTAGGGGCAGAAAAATTATGTTCAATGCCATGTTCATCACAAAAAGTTTCAAATTCATGATTTTCAAATTCACTACCATGGTCACTTCTTATGGATGCAATACAAAAACTTTTTCATTTTGGATAACTTTGGCAAGCTTTTTAAATGATTGAAAAGCATCATTTTTGTGAGCCAAGAATAATGTCCATGTAAACCTAGAAAAATCATCCACAATCACTAATACATAGTAATTCTCACCAAAGCTCATAGTTCTAGAGGGACTAAAAAGATCCATGTGCAAAAGTTGTAAAGGTCTAGAAGTTGAAACTATGTTTTTAGATTTAAAAGAGACCTTTACTTGTTTTTCCTTTTGACATGCACCACAAAGTTTGTCTTTTTTAAATTTGAGCTTTGGAAGACCAATTACTAGTTCTTTAGAAACCAATTTGTTTAAGTGATCCATGTGAATGTGAGCAATTCTTCTATGCCATAACCATAAATCATTTTCTTTACTCATAAAGCATTTAGCATCATTTGAGGAGATATCATCGAGACTAATCATATATATATTATTGACTCTATGACCAACAAACTTAACTTGCTTATCATCCTTCCCTCAATTATGCAACAAGAGGAATCAAATATAACTCTATTGCCTTTATCACATAATTGACTAATGCAAAGCAAATTATGTTTAAGTCCTTCAACAAGCAAAACATTTTCAATAGATGATGAAGGGATCTTACCAACTTTGCCAATTCCAAGAATCTTTCCTTTGTTGTTATCACCATATGTGACATGACCATGTTTCTTGTGGGTAAGGGATGAGAACTTGGAGTCATCACTGGTCATGTGCTTGGAGCAACCACTATTAAGATACTAACTTGAGCTCTTGGTTTTCAAGTACACCTACAACACACATTCAAATTTTAACCTTTCGTACCCAAATTGTTTTGGGTCCTTGTGTGTTAGAATTAGGTATGGTGCCTTTAGGAACCCAAACCCTTTTGATTCCAACCTTGGTGTTTATGTTCTTTCTAACATTGCAAGTGGATGCACTATGCCATTTCTTACCACAATGAAAACATTTGACAAAGGGACTACTTGAAGTTTTTGAGGAAACAAAGAAGTTCTTATAAGACTTTTGATGGTTGTTTGGATTAAATCCCAAACCAACTTTTTGAAAAATACATTTTTGTCTCCCTAACAACATATTTAAGTTATCTCTTCCAAAAGTGAATTTTGCAAGAGCATTGTTCAAATCTTCAATTTCTTTTTCAAAAGCTTTGCATGACAAACAAGGTAATGATATAGATGTGTTATCATGTGAGGAACAAGTCATACATAATGAATTAGTATCAATAAGTCCTAAGGTCTCATTTTCAATCTTGAGCTCATTTATCTCTTCACTTAAAGTAGAAACTTTGTTTACTAATAAGGAGATTGTTTTGTTAGAGGACTAAACCATTTTTGTGAGCCTCAAAGATTCATTATGCAATTCTTGAAAAACATCTTGCAATTCATCATAAGAAGGTGGAGATTCTAGGTTAGAAGAGGTTACCTCGGTGTCGCTTTTCCTTGAGCCATGAGACAAAGATGGGCTTCTTCATTCTCCGAATCGTCAAAAGAGCTCAAGTCATTATCCTCCCAAGCT
This sequence comes from Ormosia semicastrata, assembly GCA_029884595.1. Lineage (NCBI taxonomy): Eukaryota > Viridiplantae > Streptophyta > Magnoliopsida > Fabales > Fabaceae > Ormosia > Ormosia semicastrata. The sequence goes on from JAQQTO010000061.1 coordinate 41,200,778, forward strand.
ATATATGTTCTTCTTCCTTTCTTTCCCTTAGAAGGTCTTTTCTTAAACTTCTCCGTCTTCTTGAGATATATAGGACACTCCATTTTCATGTGCCCCGATTTTCCGCATTTGTAGCATTTTGGAGGAGTAGAAGATCCTTCTCCTTTGTGATACACTTTCTTTTGAGGAAAGGGTGGTCTTCTTTGAAATTCCTTTTTCTTTAGGAATCTTCCAAACTTTCTCACAAGGAGACTAAGATTCTCCTCACTTAGCTCAACATTTTCAGAACCCTCTTCACCATCTTCATCATCATCTTCAATTGTGGAGAAGGTGGCTTTGAGTGTGATTCCTTTCTTCTTTTTGTCATGCTCTTCATTTTGATTGAGTCTATTTAATTCCAGCTTATGTTCTTGAAGCTTTCCAAATAAAGTGGCTAGAGACATTGTTGATAAATCTCTTGATTCCGCAATAGCCGTTACTTTGGGCTGCCAATTTCTGCTTAAATATCTCAAGACTTTGTTAATAAGATCCTCATTAGGAAATATCTTTTCCAATGAGATAAGATGATTAATAATGTGAGTAAATCTCTTTTGTATATCTTGAATACTCTCACCTTGGTTCATTCTAAACAATTCGTATTCATGAGTAAGAGTGTTTATTCGAGATCATTTTACCTCACTAGTACCTTCATGAGTTACTTGTAGGGTATCCCACATTTCTTTTGCGGTCTTACAATTTGACATCCTAAAGAATTCATCATACCCCAAAGATGTGGTGATGATGTTCTTGGCCCTCAAATTGTATTGAACCTTCTTTTTATCATCATCGGTCCATTCATTTCTAGGTGTATTAATTTTCACACCATCTTTAGTTTGTGTTGGGACAAAAGCACCATTTTCAACGGCGTCCCACACATCTAAGTCAATAGCTTCAATGAAAATTTTCATCCTTTCTTTCCAATAGGCATAACCATCCCCATTGAAATAAGGAAGTCTATTTATAGAAGAACCTTCATTTGAAAAATCATTTGAAGCCATCACTTCTCTTGAAACTGCTAAGCTCTTTATACAAGAGTCTAGCTCTGATACCACTTGTTACCAAGTGGCCTCAATACTCAAGAGGGGGGGTGAATTGAGTAAGTAAAATAAGTTCACAAATCTTTCGCAAATCATTTGATAACTAATTTTCGTTGAAGCTATTGAATGATTAGAGATAATTGGATAGATGAGATAAACACTTTTACTTATAAATGTGATAGCCAAAGGAGACAATATTCAAGCAATTCAATAAAACAGTGCACAAAATAAAGAGAAGGGTTTAGAGAAAATAAACACAATGGTTTATCCTGGTTCGATCACCAATCCACTTATGATCTACGTCCAGTCCCCAAGCAACAACTTGAGATTTTCCACTATATCTTCAAGCTTCAATGGGTGCTTGACAACCACTACAACCTTGAGCACTCAACACTTTGGGATACCCAATACTTTGGGATACCTCACCCTTATACTTGAGCCTCTATTTTCCAAGGGATACCTCACCCTTTTAAGAGGGATGCCTCACCCTCTCTAGAGATTATACAAAGATTGAATAGGTAGAAACTCTCTTCAAAGAGCTAATAATACAAATGGAAATTCAATGGGTATATGATTCACAGTTTATGCTCAGAAACAGAGTATTAACGGAGGAAAAGATGAAAACTCATTTTTAATGCTCAACTAAGGTTTTTCAGATTAATTGCCTAACCTCCATAAATGCCCAACAACTTTTATTTATAAGTCATTGAAGTTTAGAGCCGTTGGGAGGTGGTTGAAGCATTTAATGATACGTAACTATCTGTTAATTTCTATTTTTGGAAAGCTCTCTTATTCGAATAAGAGAATTCTTATTCGAATAAGGCTTTAAATTGTATAAGCGTGTTTTCCTCTGTAATGTGTTATTTGAATAACATCTTGGTTATTCGAATAACCACTTAAAGGTATGGCTTCTGGGAAAACATGTTATTCAAATAACATTCATGTTATTCGAATAACTCATTCGAATATTTGATTTCCTGAGTTCTCGTTATTCGAATAACAACATTATTATTTGAATAACCATTTAAACATGGTTTTGCTGAAAGGCTTGTTATTCGAATAACAACTTTGTTATTCGAATAACAACTTTGTTATTCGAATAACCATTTAATGAAATGATTTCCAAGAGATGTGTTATTCTAATAACACTTTGTTATTCGAATAACTTATTCGTGCCAAAATGTTTTTTGAACCATTTAGTCAAATAGCACAGGGCTTATTCGAATAAATCTTTTCCTGAAAGATTATTTGGAATCCCTGACTTGTGTTATTCGAATAATACATGCGAAAAAAACATGTTTTATGCCTTTTTAAATGTTGCTCTTGATTCCATATGATCTTGTAGGCTTATGGACACGAGATGGTTGATTCTTTGGAAGTTAAAAACCATATTGAAGCCTTGAAAAATTGTGTGCTATTTTGAAATGTAAGATTGAGCTATTTGTGAATCTTTATATATACCTTTACAAAATGATTGAAGTCCTAAAAGCTATACTTGATGGTCTTGAGACTCTTGGACTTGATCTTGCAACATCTTTAAGTTTGTTATCATCAAAACACATTCTTTTTAAGATACATGCCAATCACAATTATATTAACAGTTTTTAGACATGATGAACAATCACATAATTCTAGTCCTAAACCTGTACATTCTTTTTCTTCAACACTTTCTGAATCTGATGAGGAAGTTTCTTTTAATTGATTAATTATTTCTTCATCAAAGCTATGTTCTTCTTTTGAGGATTCTGATTCATTAATTAATATATTTTTTAACGATTTCTTTAATTCTTCATCGATTTTGAAATTATTAGTTTTTTGTTTTACTTTGTAATCTTTTTTATAGTGTCCTACTTGACCACATTTGTAATATACTGTTTCTCTTTTAGAAGATTTATGATTATCTTTCTTTGATGATCTGGGTTTTGATGCGCTTCCTTATTCTCTATAATGTTTTTTATAGTATTGCCTAGACTTTCTTGATTTATGAGGAACATACCTTTGAACTTTCTTTTGCTTTTGCCTTCTTGGAGCTTTTGTAACACCCTAAACTTTCTATGTATTAAATAAGTAATTTTAACAGTTAGCAGAATTCTATTGTTTAGTGATTTCTGTGCACTGTAAAATTATTTTAAATATTCCATCTGCATATTTGACCGTTTTGAGTGATTTGTTCCGTGTCAGGAAAATAATAATTTTTGGGTTGAGAAAATTTACGTAATTTAATTTTCTTGTTTAGTCTTAATTAATTTACGTAATCTGATTTGATATTTGTGAATTTTCTAATTTTTGTGATTTTATGTGTGATTTTGATTTTTTTTACCATTTGTGGGCCCCGCGAGGTGTTTGTGGGCCCAGGTGGCCATACGTGGGCCCAGGTGGGTCCCGCAAAGTGAAAAAATTTTCTACGCACAGAAAAATTTGTACTATTTAGACGGAGACAAGGGATCTTACTAAACTTGAATCCGGAAATAGTTTTAGAAAATTTCTTTTATTGTATTTTGTACTGTATTTAATTATCGAATGATAAAAATACAGTGAATGTATTCTTTTATGAGGTTATGATAGATAAAAATAAAATTCTATGCTATTAAGTCAGTATTGGTGGTTTGGATATCCACCATCGAATTAATTACCATTGGAGATTTAATCTTGATTTAATCAACGGTGGAGATTTGATCTTAAAAGTAAATAGGATCAATTATAACCGTTGGATGGAAATTAAACCAAGGGTAAAAATTTAATCTTATAAAAGACTATGACCATTATCAACCCTTGGATGTAAAATAAATCAATGGTGGAGATGGATCATTAATGACCATTGGATTTGGATTTAGATCAATGGTGGAGAATTGGTCATCAAAAATGATTACAACCATTTTGGACCCTTGGATGTAAAGTTTGAAGGTGTAATCTTGACCCTTATTTTGGAGACACATCTAATGGCTAAGATTTAAAGGAGAAAGATCCAATGGCCTAGATTTTGTCTTCTAAAAATCAAAAAAATCTACTTAAATCCTAACCATTGAATAAATCAATGGCTAGAAAGGCTTCAAATAATTGTTTGAAAAGATGACAATTTGCATGAATCATGCAAGGGGGGGCGGTTTTGAAGAAGCAAGGAGAAAGGGAGACAAAGTTAGTATAGGCTTTTTAGGCCAAGGAAAATGATGAAGACAATGGTCAAATCTCAAGACAAGTTCCTATTGATCAATTAATGAGCATGTTTTTCAAACTTCACTTTTCATTTCTCTCCATGAAGGCCACGGCCATGCATAGTTTAGGATACCAAACAATTCATTTCTACACTTCACATTTTCATTTCTTCATTCTCTTACTTATGTTTCATGAACCAACCAAATGAAAAACTCCATTCTCTCTCCCTAAAGAGCCATTCGGCCAAGCACTCTCATCCACCCTCCATCACTCTTTAATTTCATACAACTTAGTTTCTTGAATCCTTACCTTATTCTAAACAACTTTCATGTTGAAGACTTTCTCTAAATCTTCCATCTTGAAGGACTTTTACTAAGATCAAGTTCTAGAGCTTTTGTTAGTGAAGAGTAAGGAAATTTCTTTCATTCTTTTCTTTTTCATGTTCTAAACCATGTTTGATCCATGGTTCCTCTTAATCAAGCTCAATATACTAATTTTCTTGCATTTGTTTTATGTTCAAGAGACTTTTCTTGGTGGAGATCTTGTTCTAAATCCAAAGCAAGGAGCTTTTGGAGTTCTTCAAGAGGTAAGAGGGAGATTTATCTCACCAACCAAGCATGGTGGTGAGAGATGGTTATATTTGATGGATGATGAATCCATGTGAGGATTCATATCCATGGTCATGTAATAAATTATTTGTGTTATGTGTTTTTAATTATTTTGTTTATGCTTGATATGCTTTGCATGAATTAATTGTGTATGCATGCTTAGTATGATTTTTACTTGTTTATATGGTATGCTTATAATATGCATGATGATATATGTTAAATATATTATGATGGATGTATGTTGAAATAAGCAAAATTTTGGCTCCAATGGCCAAAGGAGAGGTTCGGTTTGATACCTAAAATTGGGGTTCATGTTGAAAATTTTTCAAGAACAAAGAAATTGATTTTTTGGGTCCTTAGAACAATAAGATTTTTGGCCAAGACATCTCAAATTAGGTGTTCACCAAATTAATATTTTCATGAATAATAAAATTTTATGATTTGAGAAGTAAAGGAAATGAACACAAGGATTTTGGTTTTGCAAAAGAGAATGCACACGTTTTCTTTTTAGTTATGTTGATATTAATTAATTTTGCGTAGAAACAAAAATGTAATTCATTTAAGTTATAAGAAAAATCTTTCATGGTTCCAATGGCCATCTATAAGATTTTGATAATTTAGAAAAATGTTTTGATGTTATAAAATATAAGAATTTTCTAATAAGGATTTTTGAAAAGGGAATTAAAGTGTTATCAAGTGGAATTTTCATAAATAAAAGAAAAAAAAGAGATTGAAGGTGTTGAACTTCAAATTATTTTAAAGAGAATTAATTTTTAGAAGTGATTTAGAAATATAAAAGAAAACGTTTGTAACTTAAATTTACTAACGTAGAATTTATTTATTGGGTTTTGGAAAACGTTATAAAATTTAAAATTAGAAATAGTAATTAAATCAACTAAATGTGATTTTGTAAAATTAAATCAATAAAAAGTGATGTTGAGACAATATATTATGGAAAAGAATTTTTTAAGAATCGAAGAAAATAAAGTAAGAAATTATATTAAGAAAAGTCCAAAATAATATTTTAAAGTTAAGAAATATTTTACGAAGGGTAAAAATGGTAAAAAATGATTTATGTAACTCAAAAACATAATTTTTAAATTATGCAATTTGAAAAAATATTAAAATATTTCTACGCGATTTTTAAAGCGTTTAAATATTTTACACGATCGAAATATTGTAGAAAAATTACAATGCAATTTAAAAATGAAAGAATATTTTTACGCATTTTAGAATACAGTAGAAAATTGTTACACAAATTTTTAAACGTAATAGAAATGTTACAAATCATTGTTTACGTAATAAAATATTACGTGACCGTAAAAACGTGAAAAAAAATATATTTTATGAATGAGAAAAAATGCAATAATATAAGGTTGCTGTTAATTATACAGTAAACTTTACAGTTAAAAAATCAATATATGAATACTGTACAAGAAATTGAGCAATTTACTTATAATTGGCATGAATCCATTTTATGAACGTAAAATAGTATTTGAACTTTGTATGAGAAATTATGTGATTTACCTTTGGTTGGTAATTGGTGCATTACATATACATTGAAAATGGTCCGATGGACTGTAAATGACTAATTACCTAGGAGAAACGTACACCTCTTGAGTGGGTGCGATACGCGTAGTGTAGGTCACTTGTTGACCTTGGGGGCATCGGGGTGCGAGTTGCTCGCAATGGGCAGTTGGTAGCTCTTCTGTACCGTGAGTTAGACCGATGCAACACACCGATGATCCGGACCGAGACACTATTCTTAATCGAGATCTGACAAAGACTGTTGTGTATGTGCTAGATGTGTAAGATATAATAATAAGCACTTGGTCTGAAGCACGAAATACCAGCAGCTCTTTTCGATCAATTTCTCTGACTTGAGTATTAGCTCCATGGAGTAGGACATTGAGTCTATGTACGCATGCATGAACTGAGCATCTATATCTATATGATGGTGTTATTCTTGTAATTGTTGTATGATTTAAACAGTGATAGTGGCATGATGGTAATTATTATGATGATGGTATAATTGTGATCATGATATGATATTTTTACATGATGTGTTGTTTGTATTATCTCTGTACTATCATGCTTGTATTGGCGTAGATAATCTCACCTCTTTGTATGTATATCTATATATTGTATTGATAATTGGGTGAAGACGTTGAGAAAGAAACGGTACAAGAAGCAGAAGAAGAGTTACTTCTCACTACGGGAACGCCGACTCGACAAGATGACGACAAGAGCCAGTTTCTTCGGATATGTACGTCTACAATTTCACGGAGGAGCTGGAGAATGGAGGACAAGTCCCGATGAGCAAGGACTTATTTACGAGGGGTACCTGACTGTTAGTATTAGTAGACTGTTTTGTGGAAATCCATTTTTCTGTGTGACTATCTTTGTTCATGTTGAATTTCCTTTACATATCAGGCGACATTGGGATACTAGAAATTATGTCCCAACGGAAATCAGCATAGTATCGTCAGCCCAGACACCTGTCCGTAGGGCTACTCGTTATAACGAATTTCTATCTGCTGAGGAATTCGAGGAGGACCCATCTAAGGGGTCCGTTGCTTAGTTAAACTTGGGCAAGTTTGAACTCTGATATGAACTATGTGTGTAATTTATTTAAGTGTGTTTTAGTTTGAGACATGGGCTGTAAAATAAATAATTTCAACAGTACGTTTGTAATATGTATATGATGTAATCTATATGTGAGGTTGCTATAATGTTTTATTTTCCGCTAAGTTTATTTTATGGTTATCAAAAAAAAAATTTTTGACTTATCTTTTTATTACAACGTCACCTTATATGAACTTGGGGGTTATTAAGTAACATAAATGTGACACCCTACGGCTTAGGGTGTTACAGCTTTAACTCCTTCTATTCCCCACTGGGAACGGAGCGTCCCTAGTTCTTTCCTAGTAGTTTTGGCTTCATTCTTAAGCTTATGTTGAAGTTTAAGATCTAAATAAACTTGCAGTCCAGTTTCTATTACATAATTAGACAGTTGACCAAATGTAAGTTGATCATAAGGAATTGTACCTTCATGTTAATTTTGAATCATTACTTTTACCTTTTCTGCAAACAATTTAGGAAGTCCAGCAATAAATCTTTTTTTCCACTAATCAGCTGATGCATCACTTCTTAAGTATAGCTTACACAAAAACATATCCTTATACCATCTATAATCAGACATAGAGGGACAATATAAATTAACAACTTGGTTTGCTATTTTTTGTTGAAATTTTAAAGGTTCTCTTATAAAATGCTTTTTTATTGTACAAAGAAGAGTTGTTACTACATCTTCAAATACTTATCCATTTTGATCAATTTTTGTGGAATTCATTATAAAATCCTTTTCTTCTTGAGTAAGTACATTATCCCACCAGCCTTTAAGTTAGCCCGTAAATCCCATAACAATTAAGAAGGTTGTAGTTATATCAATATTATTCTTTCCTTTAAAGGCTGTTGCGACCATGGCCTTTTGTTGGACAGTATCTAAAATTTGTTATTCGCCTAACCCATCTATATTCCATTCGTTAATTACTTCACAAGTAAAGGATACAGCATCTTGAAAAGGTCTTTCTTCATATTGGACATCAGGATATGTAGGTCTTGAATAGTAATTCCTAGTTGTTGAAATAGACATATCTTTTCTTAACTTATTAACTTGAAGATTTAAAAGTTCATTTTTTAACTCTTCAATTTTCTGTAATGTATGTATCTTTGGTGTAGATGTTATTCCTATGGTTAATTGTTCTAATTTTTTCTTAATCTCTTCAATAGAATTATCTAATTTTGAACCAAAATGCATATTAGTTAAATTTGATTCTGGAACATTAATTACTTTGTAAATAGGTCTATTAGGATCTAAATTTTTATTAATATTTTGAACTGATACATATTCTTTAGGTTTTTCACCTATTTGATTATCTATCCTTTCTAAAGTCTTTGACATAGTATGGAGCATTTGGTTAGAGTAATTAAGTTGTTGATGAATTTTATTAAAATCTCCTTTTTCTATGCATAGATTATGTGCTCGTGAAGCTATTGCCATAAAAGGTGTGGCTTCAACTTCTAATCCTTCCTTAGTGATTACTTTGATAGTTTTTAATGGAGGAAATTATGAAATTATTATATTATCTCGTTCAGTTTTCCAAGTAGTTGATACGTTATTATTTAATAATATTTTTTGTATTCTTATGCAAGGATTTTGAACATTATTTTCTTTGCAATACTTTTGAAACGAATCAAAGAAATATATGTTGATCTGTTGTTCTATTAAATATGAATAAAATTCTTCTCTATATCTAGTAGTTTGTTCTTTACTAAAGGTTTTAAAATACCAATTTCTTTTATCTTTGTTATAAGGAGCTTCAAAATCATTGCTTATCCATTTCTTATCTATTTTAAAAGGATCTTCTCTAATTAGAGTATTAATCACTTGAGATCTAGTGGGTGAGTATTCTGGGGAGTCTGATTTATTAGTTTGCTGATAAATTGGTTGAGGAACATTAGGTTTGAAATTTACACTAGTTAGGTTTACATTAATTGCAGATCCATCTACAGAATGTCTTGAGGAAGCAGAGACAGTTGAAGGAATATTAATTATCGGGTTTGTAGGAATGTTTAGTCTAGATGAATTAGATCTAAGCATTCTTATTCTTATACTAGAACCATCTTGAACTACTGATCTTATTCTAGTATTTCTTATCTGTTGAGGGGGTATTACTTTTGGAAACACCTAATCTTTAGGAATTCTTGACAAGATCTCATCATGAGATAATCTTTTGGGAGTTAATATCGATGATTTCTTAAGGTTTGCTTCTATAATTACAGTTTCATGCCTTGGAGATTGTCTTGATGCTTTAAAGTTTTGATCTTCATAAGAAACTTTATAATGAACTCTATACATAACAGACATATGCTTAGTTCCTTCATCATCTAATATCTTAACATTTAATTCTAAAGCTTGCTTAGTCATATAATCATTTAAAGGCATAGCATAATTAGGATAGCAATTAAAAATAACAGGACCATCATGTAGATTAGATCCTAAAATGGTAGTTATTTGATCATGAATTTTCCTTAGTCTTTTATCTCTTAACAATATCAACACAGGATTATCAACTCCTAATCGATGTTGTCCTTTAGTGACTACTTGGATTAATCCTATATGTATAAACTAATAATTATCTTTAACATGTTGATCTATGATATTGTCTTTTAATAAACTTATTGATTGACAAGGTTTTTCTAAAATATGAGTAGCTTCAAACATATGAACTTGATTCTTAGGCTTAAATAAGGAAGTACTTGTCTTATAAATTTCTTTTAGAGGAACATAAGGAATTGCTCAGTTTTGAAGATTATTCTCAATATTAGCAATTACTAATTCATTTTGTTGAACCTGATCTTCATCTACTTCTAATCTTGAAGATGCAGATCTAAACTGTGAGGAACCTATGCTGGACGCCTTCCTACTATGGGAGGAGAATCCAATGTTTGATCTTCCTCCTTGATCTTGATTCTTCACTTGAATCACCTCTATCTTCCAAGGTTTTCTCCTCCTCTCCTTTTCGCTATGAAGTTCGTCCTTCGTCAAAAACAGAAGCCTCTCAAATGCCCTAAAAAATCAGATAAAAAGGGCCAAATTCGCAGACCAGGGCTTTTACCACGCCTAGGCACAGCTTTTCCATGCCTAGGCGTGGGTGTCTTTGTCTAAAATTCTTGACAACCTGAGAGGGCCACACCTAGGCATGTGTTTGTTAAGCCTAGGTGTGGGTTTGTCAAGCCTAGGCGTGGGTTTGTCAAGCCTAGGCGTGGGTTAGCAGTAGCTTCTCATTTCTTGTTTTCTTCCAAATTTGAGCTCCTCTTTGAGTTCCTTGGCCCTTCCAAAGCTTTTCCATCTTGAATACCTGCATCAAGACCATGCCAAAGTCTATCAAATCATGATCAATCCAAATTCTTTAAATAAAATCCTCAAAGATTCAATTCTCAATCATTTGAGTTAACAAGCTTAAATTATCAAAGTCATGCATGAATTAAACCATTGGCCTATAAAACTTAAGGATAGCATGCTCATATACATTCAAATTCAAGTGAAATAACTTCATTTCCAGAAGTTATCAAGTGCTCGGACCATATGTTAAGGAGGTGTGTGCCTGTGGAGGAAGTCGAGCAGATTCTAAGCCAGTGTCATGATTCTCCATACGGTGGACACTATAATGGTGAGAGGACGACTGCAAAAGTACTCCAGTCTAGCTTTTATTGGTCATTACTCTTCAAAGATGCACATTTCTATGTGCAAAGATGTGATTGATGCCAAAAATTGGGGAATATCTCGAGAAGGAATGAGATGCCTTTGAACTCTATTTTGGAGGTAAAGATTTTTGATGCATGGGGCATAGACTTCATCGGCCCTTTTATTCCCTCCTTTGGGAATCAGTACATACCAGTGGTTGTGGACAACATGTCCAAGTGGGTGGAGGCATGTGTATTTCCTACTAATGATTCAAAAGTAGTGATTAGCTTTATGATAAAATAGATCTTCACCAGATTTGGAACACCTAGGGCCATAATTAGTGATGGAGGGTCACATTTTTGTAACAAATATTTTGAAGCCCTCCTAGCCAAGTATAGAGTGACGCATCGGATTGCCACTGCGTATCACCCATAGACAAGTGGGCAAGTAGAGGTATCCAATCGCGAGATAAAGAGAATCCTGGAAAAAATAATGTGTCCAACCAGAAAGGATTGGTCAAAGAAATTGGACGATGCACTGAGGGCCTGCAGGACCGCTTATAAGGGTCCCACTGGTATGTCTCCCTACAAGTTGGTACTCAGCAAGGCATGTCATTTGCCGGTTGAGCTTGAAAATAAAGCTTATTGGGCAATAAAGTAGCTCAACTTTGATTTGTAAGCAGTTGGGGGGAAAAGGCTTTTGCAGCTTAATGAACTGGACGAATTTAGGCTGCAAGCCTATGAAAATGCAAAATTGTATAAGGAGAAAGTCAAATTCTGGCATGACTATAAGATTGTGCATAAAAAGTTTAAAAAAGGCCAGCAAATCCTCCTTTACAATTCTATGCTCAAACTCTTCCCAATAAAACTTAAATTGAGGTGGTCGGGGCCCTTTGTGGTAATAAAAGTGTTTCCCCATAGAGCTGTGGAGATTACTCCACTGGATCGATCATCAAGTTTTAAGGTTAATGGCCACGCCTAAAACCTTATTTTGGAGGAGAAATTGATAGGGGGAAGACTTCCCTCGCTTTAATAGCCCCAACTTGAGAAATGCATAGTCCTGTCAAGACTATAAATAAGGCCCTATTTGGGAGGGAACCCAAATGTTTATGTTTGGTGTTTTAAGTCTTTAATATGTCGATATGTTAATTTTGTAGTTTAACTAAGTTTTTGTTATATAAACTGTTATTTGACCCGTTGGACATGTTTTACAGGTATTGGAGACGTATTTTGGCCATAAGTCCTAGCAGAACTGAATTTGCTGCAGAATTATGCAGTTTGTCTCCTAACGTCGCATCGTAACACATTACGTGTTACGATATGATGGTGTCATGGGCCAAAATCTAGAGAGTAAAGCGTCGCAACGCATCATAACATAACGTCGCAGCATTCCTATAGGTAAAAAAAAAGGTAAATAGTAAATAGTAATTATTTAAATAATTAATTTAGGAGGAAATTAATGTGCGCCGCAGTGCATTTTTGTTAACGTCGCAGGGCGCATTGCCTGTTAAGGTTTTATGTTGCAATATTTGGAGTTCCTCACATCGTAACTACTCTCTCTCTCGTTTCCTTTGTTCTCTCTCTCCCTTTCTTATTAAATTTTTGTTTTCTCTACTTTTCCATCTCCTTTTCAGTCTACATCTGTTTCCATTAAGGTATGTTCATATTTATTTTAAGTTTTTTTTGTAAATTTTTAGCATATTTTTTTGTTCAGTCATTTATTTTTGTCTCTGTTTTTAGTTTTGTTGTTTTCTATTATAAATAGTTGTTGTTAGCTAGTTCATTATAGTTTTTGTTAGTTTTTTGTGTTAATTTCTGCCTGGAATGCATAAAAATGGATTAATCTATTTTGGACTGCATTATCTGAGGTGAATGGGTTTTTGCACATCACGACGTTGATGGTTAGCATCGCGACGTTATTATGAACTGCCTTGAACGTTGTGGTGCTAGTCATGAATGTCGCGACATTGTAATGAATGTCACGATGTTGACATGAATGCCGCAGCGTTAAGTTGAACATTTGAATGCCGCAGCTCTGGTCATGAATGTCGCGACGTTGGCCCCCTGATTTTGAAGAATTACTTTATTTTAAATGCTTTTCATACTGCCAATTGCTCAAATCTAACTTTTAGCAATTCTTTTTCAGGATTTATGGGTCCAAAGAGGGGAAGGTTATTCAATGTGGCTCAGCTAGTCAGCAGAATAGGGAGCCTTCTCCCCCTCCTGCAAATTATGATAAGGGGAGGTTTATCTTGGCGGATGCTACCGAGAGATACACTGTTCTTATTACCAGACTGCTCATCCTAGAGCGAGGCTTCTCTTTTTCTAGGGCTATTCACCAGGACTTAGCGGGGCTCATTGACCACCTTAACTGGAGCACATTTTCCCGATACCCTAAGTCATATGCTATTTTACCTATGGTTCACAAATTCTATGCGAACTTAGCATACTCGGGTGAAGGGGCGACTATAGTTAAAGTCAGAGGGTGTATGGTCTCATTCTCTACAGTTTCTATTCGTGCAGCTCTTAGCCTGTCGGCGGCCCCTAAGATTTGTGAGTTTACTGAGCTATTCCGCTGGGAGCCGGTGGAGGGCATTGATGTGAATATGGTCATAACTAGGATACGCACGGCTGACTCTTAGCCTGTAGTTTGAACTATGAGTATTCAGACCAACAGGGCGATATACTTTCTACGCACCTACCTGACACCAGAGGACTGAGCTTGGTACCACTTCATTAGCACCCGGATTCTGCCATCCGCTAACCTCTCTGAGGTGACATGAGACTGAGCCATACTAATTTATTCCATCTTAGAGCGCCGGTCTATCGATGTTGTTCAGCTTATTTTTGAGCAGATCTAGAGGTCAGCGAGGGAGTCCAAGAGCCTCTTCTTCCCATTCTTCATACAGACTCTATGCACCTGGCATAATGTACGTTGGGGGCCACATGAGGAGCTTACGGATGCTCGGCAGCCTCTTAATGATACTTTTATTGAGAGGGTAGGAGCAGTTCCAGCTCCCATACCAGTTAGACAGAGGCGGGCTCATAGAGCAGCAGCAGCACCTAATGCAACAGTACGTGAGCCCCAGGCAGCACCTGCAGCTGGCGCAGATTGGTGTACTTGTGTGAAGGCTCGGCTAGCCCATATGGAGGCCCAGTGTATGCAGATGACAACTATACTGTCTTATACTATCCAAGCACAGAGATGCATAGTGACATGCCTCTGCCTTCCGATAGCTGACTATCCAGTTCCTGCCTTCCCACCCACTACTGTGGTGCACCCTTCCCAAGCTGGACCTTCTAGAGCACCTGCTGCAGAGCATGATGATGAGGAGGAGGAAGATGATGATACTAATGTTGAGACCCCAGACAATGATGATCCACTTATTTAGCCATGGCATTCAGGGCACTTTTTTTCATTGTATTTTCTTTTTAGTATATATGTATGTTTCTTTTGTACAGTGAGGACACTGTTTCCCTCTAGTTTGGGGGGTGTCTTTAACTTTATATTTTGACTTTATATGCAGTATTATGATATTTTCATACTATTATGTTTATATGCATTTGTTTTAGTTTGATGTGTATGTTAGTTTTATACTTTTTGTAGTATAGGTATGTGTAGATAATAATTATAGGAGCAAGTATCTTGATAAAAGTTTTTGAAAATCCCATTCAAGATACAATTGTCATTCCCTTTCATAACATGCGTTGTATATTCGAAAAGCACGATGTTTCATCAATGTAATGTTGTGAACTTTTGGAAAACATCATGTAGTCAAAAACTAGTGTGTATGATTGTCTAATGATAAATATGGATGCAAAATGACTTTCATTTTTCCGTGAATTCATATCCAATCTTTGGCGTATGTTGAAGCATTCTAGTTCATTTTTGTGTATGATGCATTTCCCTTTTGTATGTGATGCAGTATTAAAGGTTAAGTTACAAACCCAACTACAGGTTATCTCAAGTAATAAATTCTCAGTGAGTCCGAGGTCGAACCACAGAGACTTGATGAAGAAAAATAAATTAAGGTAAAATAGATATTTTGTTACAACAATAAAGGTGATAAAACTTGGTCACAAATAAAAAGGAATTGCTTGAGTTAGAAGATCCACTCTTGGTAAATAAATTAAGGACAAGATTAATTCTTTTATAACTTAATTAGAATCCACACATAATGGAGGTTCCAATGGAAAATACAATGTTTAAAGTTCATTAAAAATTATATACGTAATTATATTATGATTCCTTTAATCATCTATTAACACCACCACTCATAAATGGGATCAAGCATTCATTGTGCCAAAATCTTGTCTACAATAAATCAAGATCTCCACTTTGCAAAGAGAGTTTCTAACACCAACATTTATAAATGGGTTCAAGCATTCATTGTGCCAATCTCTTTTCTACAACAAATTAAGAACTCCACTTTACAAGGAGGGTTTTTAAATTAATTGGAAACATAATACAATACATATAATGACCACTTGAAAATATATCATTTAAGCACAAGAGAGAAATTAATCTAATCTTAACTTATTACCAAGAGCTTCACCCTTTCACCTAAGTAAAATGAAACTTAGTTACTCATAGACAAGAAGAAAGGAAGAGAGAAAAAGAAGAAGAAGAACATGACTTCAATTTAGAACAAAGGAAAATTACTACAAGAAAACTTAGTAACAAACTAACATCATTTTGGTATCAAACACCTAACACCCTCAATGATCTATCAAGACTCCCTTTTATAGAGGATTAGAGATATAAAATGACAAGAGGGCTGAATCATTAGTGAGTGGATGAGTGGAAAATGAGTGGAAAATGCCAAATGATTTTTGGTGAGTAGAAAATTATGAAGATTCTGTCTCCGAAATCATTCAGCTCTGAAGTCATTGAATACGTTAGAATGAAGTAATTTGGTCTTAATGAGGTTGTAGGCCTGGATCTTATCTTTCAAATGGCTTTCATTTGAGTCCAATATCATTTCTATAACTCCAGATACGTTCAAATTACTGCATACTACTTAGGACCAGTCATAGCTCCTCTATTCTGACTTGCAAGCCCAATATCAAACATTAGGCCTCAGATTCGAGAAAAGTGTTCAACATAAAAGTTGTAGATATGGGTCTTAACTATCCAGTATCAAAATTTCAGCCCATTTGACAATCTATAGCATGAGATATGGCATGAAAAGTATACATAGGTCAATCTATTAGGAACAATACTTTAGTTCTTACTTCAACCCCAATTTGAGTTATCTAATCATATGATTGGGTCTTTTAACGTCTTCATGAAAGTTGTAGAGCTCTCTTTTATCTTTAAAATGCCACTAGATTCACCTCATTTGGTCACCTACATCCCAAGATATAGCCAAAATACAAAAATAATGTAAGACGTAAATTATGCTAAAAAATTCAATTAAATCCAATTTGAGTCCAAACTTACAAAACATAATCAAACTCAATCAATTAAGTACATGGAGAGTGTAAATGACTAAAAATGAAGGCTTATTAATACATCAAATATGTGATCATCAAATTCCCTCACACTTAACTTTTTGCACTCCTGAGCAAAACACCCAAGACCAAAACAAAAAAAAACGAAACAGATTCAAAAGTTAAACACTCTAAAAGACTCAATTTGTAATAATATTTAAAAATGAAGAGCAACCAATCATTCAAGTAATCAAAACATTCATGAGGTAACATATCTTCACATCTCAAACCAACAAGCAAGGAAATTCAATTGAAAAGTATGAGTCAAGAATGATAGATCTTCACAAGATTCACTCTCAATCCCTCAAGTGTTTAAAAAGTAGGTGTTTCACTCAATTCAACCCATAAAAATTACACTACCATAAGCTTGCTTATCTTCTACTTCTCCACCACTCAGAACACATGCACACACAAATCATGAGGACTTTATTCAAGGCTATAATAGGGTCAAGGTAAAGGAGAAGGTAATATAGATATGACAAGTTAAATACCAAAAAAAATAAAAGAACATGAAAGCTGAGTTCAATTAACAAGCATGAAAGTTCATCCCAACTCCACCTAATACAATTTCCCTTTACATATTATTTTCATTTCCTTTATTGCCTCGTTGACCCTCTTTTTCTTTTTACATTTTTTTAATTTTTGATTTTTTTGATGATTTTTTTTACAAAAAGAACATTATATATACATTTTTTTTAACCATTCTGCACACACACCCCCACACTTGTTCAAGAACTTATCCAATGACAAATCTAATGTTCTCTTATTCCCTAATGTCAGGTAAGAACATGGTTTTTCATTTAAGGCACAAAATGAGTTCGAAACAAAAAATGGTCAAATAAGCTCAAAGGGGTTAAGCAAGGGAAAATAGGCCATTTTCAATGCTTTACGTTGGCAGGAATCAGAGAATTTACAAGAAGTCATAAGAGTGTTTGATATCATATTAGGAATCAGAGAATTTTCAAGAAGTCATAAGAGTGTTTGATATCATATTGAGACAATATGCTGCTAAGCAAGGCTAGCTATTTGATTAAAGTTGCTATTCCAAGAAAAATGTCTCAATCATATTTATGTATGTATATGAAAATATAGTCTAAAAAAGAATCAAAGCAAGTTCTAGAATAACAATTCCATGAGTGAAATTCACATAAGAAAGAAGAGAATGGTACTAATGTTCAATCCATTCATCAATAGGCTCAAAATCTCACAAGGCATAATTCTATCATTCTCAGTCCACTAATTCAACATCCATAACCAAGCATGTGATTTTTAATAAAGAAGACAATTAACTCAATCATGCAAATTTTCCTGAATTTGAATTGCTACTTCCACACAAACTAGTTGTCTACCCCAACTAAGATGTGTCTCAAGAGTAAAATTTACTCCTTACTCTGCCATCCTTAACTAGTTTAGTAAGTTACTGACAAACATATAAACACAACAAACATATTAATACACACACTTCCTAAATTTTTTTTTAGTTTTTTTTATACAACTATCCTTCCCCCCAACCAGATCATAACATTGTCCTCAATGTCAAAGATAGATAGGTAAAGGATAGAAGATAGTACCTGTTGTTGCAATTACTGAAAAGAGAAACCTCACACAAATTTAAACATAAACAAAGTACGATAAATAAAACTAAAGCTTATAATTATTTAAATAGTTTGAGTGTCTTGGCTGGCTTTCTTTTCATTCTGCTTCCCTCATCACTTCCTTCGGACCAATCTATCTGAGCTGTTACTGGATCAGGTTCATAAACAAAAGCTTCTAATTTATCAATCAACTCATCAACAGTGGAAGCAGAGATAAGGAGTCATCTTGCTGAAGGTGTGACAAATTTCTGTTCCACAGCATGGTCAACAAAAGATAACAAATTATCAAAGAAATTATTAACATTCAACAAACCTATGAGTTTATGGTGGATGTTCAGTTGGGCCCAAGAGATAATCTGAAAGACTTCTTCCAAAGTACCAAAACCACCAAGTAAGGCAATGAATGCATTAGAGTTTTCAAGCGTTGCCTTCATTCGTCCATGCATAGATGATACTTGAATTTCCAATCCAATTGTCTTTCCAACAATGTTCCTTCGAGTTAAAGGTTCAGGAATGACACCTAAAACTTGACCATCTCTTACAAATACAGAAAGTGATAGAGCACCCATTAACCCAAGGCAACCTCCCCCATATACTATACGAATGTTCCTCGCAGCAAGTGTTCTACCAACAGTGCTTACTGCGTTTACAAACTCTAGAATCTTCCTATAACTTGTCCCACAAAATACACAGATACTGGCAAATCTACGAACAGAAGAAGAAGGTCCCTCCATTTCTACACTCACACTCTCTTTGAATGATTATGAGTTGCAGGAAAGTGAAGAAAACAGAGTGTTTAAATAGGAAAAAGAATAGAAAAAGTAATAATAGCTCCTATATGGGTAGGTTGGCTGTTGTCAGAAAACTTTGAAATTATGAAACAGAGTTCTTTTTATTTTTTTTATTTTTTAATTTTAATTTTATTTTTTTTAATTTTTTTATTTTTTTATTTTTTTTACTTCAAGAAAACCATCAGGGTAAAGAAGTCTAGAAACCCCTGAAGGATCCCGTCCAAAGGATCGTCTGTCCAAAACCAAAATACAACAAAATTATACAAAGATAAAATAATAATAACAAATGATGACATACCTTTATGTACAGGATTCATGGCGTATCTTTATACTGCTCGTCATGAGTGCAGTAATACCAAGACGACTCAACTAATCTTGGAATTCTTCTCCCTCCTACTTATTTGAAGAAAAGAGAATAAAGAAACCATCGTGGTTTTTCATCTTGGGTCTAGAACCTGGAGAGCTCACACTTGGGTTCATAATGTCAACAAAGATGCTAAAATCTAAAACCCGCATTGTTTAAGATCCAGAACGCTCCATCCCAGGGCGTTGAGAGCCCCTTTTAATAAAAGAGAGGATCAAGCTCAGATGCCTCATATGCCTTGGCAGCCGCGAGTTACTTCTCACTAATAACCAAAGTGGGACGCTTCTACCTGTCCATCAACTCCACAGTGCCTAGATGGTGAACATTGGGTTGTGGAGTGCGGCTCTCTACAGAGCATGACACGCAAACCTTATTTACAGACCAGCGTACGATGGTCCACCTGAGTCAATGATGGGGTTGTCGCTGGTAGGGGCTCCTAATCTAATTAAAGACTAAGTACAACCGAAGTTTCGCCCTTTTTTTATTCTTTTTTATTTCATTTTTTTTTTTTTTTTTTTTTTTCTTCTTTTTTTTTTTTTTTTTTTTTTTTTTTTTTTTTTTCTTTTGTCTTTTTTTTTAAAGATGTACAAGATAATATATATATGTTGTTGTGATTGTGGCTCACATTTTCCTCTGGTTTTACATCCAGAAATGGCTTAAATGCCTTCTATAAGTCGAGGATAAGCTTCCCATCCAATTTTCTTATAAATTGGCAAACAAGGTCTTTTTGAGTCAGATTCCCAAGACTGTAATGCTTTTGCTCGTTCTTGAAGAGATTCCACAAACTAAGAAGTTCACGATGCACAACTCCACAAGAATGCGTCTCAAGAGTCAATAAGATATCATCTAATGACTCCTTACTCAGTCTATTCTTGATAAAGTAAATTTTATCTTCTCGATTTGCAGAAACCATTCCCAAAGAACGACATCACGTGTTGTAATTCCATCGTGCACATTTATAACAAACTTGCATTCTTTTTGCTCTTCTCCTTTTTGAAAATGAACTTTTACCGAGACCAGGCATGTATGGGACAAATGAATCTGAAGATTCACAGCTAAACGAACCTTTGTTTCGATTATCCAGCATATATCTTCTGGGATGCCATTGTACATTAATAGTCTCAATCTTTCACTCCTAGCTTTGTAGATTTTGGTTAGAGCATTTTTAGGAACAGAAGGGAAATGTTTTCTTAGATTTGAAAGAATGACATCCATTTTGAAGGAGAAGGAATCAATTATTATGGGAAACTGAAAAACAAACTAACTTGAGAGTCACAGAGTACCGTTATCTGCTATTTAACCGGGAACTGCAAAAAGAAAGAAACAAACTTAAAATAAATTTTACTCATAACAAGGATTAGAAAGGGAGATGAATTCTACCTCAGCAACTTGATGTTCTAGAAATAGTTTGAGTCTTTGTCCATTGACCTTTAAAACATTACCATTCCTAGGATTCTCAATGTCTATGGCCCCATAAGGATACACATGTTTGAAAATAAAGGGACCAATCCATCTAGATCTCAATTTTCTAGGGAATAGGTGAAGACGAGAATTATAAAGCAGAACTTTTTGACCAATTTCAAAAGATTTTCTCAAAATTGATTTATCATGAAAAGTTTTTATTCTAGCTTTATAAATTTTTGAGTTTTCATATACATCATTTCTCAATTCCTCAAGTTCATTCAATTGCAATTTGCGTAACTTGGAAGCATCATCAAGATTTGAGTTGAAAGCTTTAATGGCCCAAAATGCTTTATGTTCCAATTTTGCAGGCAAGTGACAAGGTTTTCCATAGACTAACCGATAGGGTGACATGCCTAAAGATATTTTAAAAGCAGTATGGTAAGCCCAAAGTGCATCATTTAATCTTAAAGACCAATCTTTACGATTTGGATTAACTATTTTTTCTAAAATTTGTTTAATTTCCCTATTTGCTAATTCTACTTGTCCACTTGTCTAAGGGTGATAAGGGGTAGTAATTTTGTGCGTGATGCCATATTTCTTCATTAAAGATTCAAATAGTTTATTACAAAAATGTTTTCCCCCATCACTGATGATAGCTCGAGGGATTCCAAATTGACTCAAAATATTTTCTTTTAAAAATTTTAAAACAGTTTTGTAATCATTGTGTCGACATGGAATCGCCTCAATCCATTTTGAGACATAATCAACTGCAACCAAAATATACACAAATCCAAATGATGATGGAAATGGACCCATGAAATCAATTTCCCAACAATCAAAAATTTCAATGACAATGATAGGGTTCAAAGGCATCATGTCTCTTTTAGAAATAGAACCCAATTTCTAACAACTTTCACAACTTTTGCAAAAAATATAGTTGTCTTTAAATAATGTGGGCCAATAAAATCTACACTGCAAGATTTTTACAACTATTTTCTTTGAAGAAAAATGACCTCCAGATGCTTCTGAATGACAAAATTTAATGACACTACTTACCTCATTGTCGGGTACACATCTCTGAAAGATTTGATGGACAATATTTGAACAAATATGGGTCATCCCAATAGAAAATTTTCACCTCAATCAAAAACTTTTTTCTGTCTTGGTGTGTCCATTGAGGCGGCATCTTACCTGTTACAAGAAAATTGACAATGTTATCAAACTAAGGCATGAAATCGACAGAAAATAAAAATTCATCGGGAAAAGAATCATTGATAGGTGTGCTATCAAAAGATGAGCTTGTTGTAAGTTTGGACAAATGATCTGCAACAACATTTTCGGCTCATTTCTTGTCTTTTATTGTGATGTTGAATTCTTGAAGCAACAAGATCCACCGTATCAACCTAGGTTTAGCATCTTGCTTTGACATTAAATATCCAACAGTAGCATGATCAGTGAAAACAACAGTAGAAGCATAAATTAAATAAGCTCAAAATTTGTCCATTGCAAAAATTACAGCAAGTAGTTCTTTTTCAGTAGTGGTGTAATTCATTTGTGCACTATTCAAAGTTCAACTTGTGTAATAAATTACATGAGGCTTAACTTCCTTTCTCTGTCTTAAAATAGCACCAACAGCAAAATCACTAGCATCATACATTAACTCAAAAGGCAAAGACCAGTCAGGAGATTGCAATATAGGAGCAGAAGTCAAAAGACTGATTAATTTTTCAAAAGATTTCTGACTATCTTGGGTCCAACCAAATGGTGCATCTTTTGTTAGAAGATTACATAATGGTCTAGATATGACACTAAAGTCCTTTACAAATCTTCTGTAAAATCCTGCATGTCCTAAAAAAAACAAACTTCTCTGACTATTTTTGGGGAAAGCAAATGAGCAATTAATTCAACTTTGGCCTTATCAACTTCAATTCCCTTAGAATATATCACATGACCTAACATTATTCCTGAGGTAACCATGTAATGACATTTTTCCCAATTTAACACAAATCTTTTTTCTTCGCATCTTTTAAGAACTTTTTCCAAATTATCAAGACAATTTTCAAAAGAATTTTCAAAAACTGTCAGATCATCCATGAAAACCTCTAAATAATGCTCAATCATGTCACTGAAAATACTTAGCATGCATCTTTGAAAAGTTGCCAGAACATTACAAAGACCAAAAGACATTCTTCTATATGCTAAAGTGCCAAAGAGGCAAGTAAAAGTGGTCTTTTCTTGTTCCTCCAATGCAATTGGTATTTGATTATACCCTAAATAACCATCAAGAAAATAATAGTAGGGATGTCCTGCTACTCTTTCCAAAATCTGATCAATTAATGGCAAAGGGAAATGATCTTTCCTAGTGGCTGCATTCAATTTCTGAAATCAATACACATACGCCAACTAGATGAGACTCGAGTAGGTATTAATTCTCCTTTTTCATTTTCAACCACTGTTACTCCAAATTTCTTAGGCACAACTTGTGTAGGGTTTACCCACTGGCTATCAGAGATAGGATAGATAATTCAAACATCAAGTAATTTAAGAACTTCAGCTCTAACTACCTCTTTCATGTGTGGATTTAATCTTCTTTGAGGTTGTTGAAAAGTTTTAGCATTATCCTCTAAATGTATTCTATGTGTACAAATTAATGGATTAATACCTTTTATGTCCTTTAATGTCCATCCAATTGTACTTTTATGCCTTTTAAGTACTTCTATCAACATACCTTCTTGTTCTTTGGTCAGGGATGAGGAAATTACCACTGGACAGCTTTGTTCTTTTCCTAAAAATGTGTACTTTAACCTAGCAGGTAATGGCTTTAGTTCCAGTGTGGGTACTTCTTCATGGGTATCATCATTCATGGGTTTTAGCTCTTCGAATCTTGGCTTCCTTCCTTTGTATTTCATTTCTTGTGTACAGTCAAGCAAAGAGCATATTTCAGAAATATCATCATCTAATTGTGTAACTGAATCAAATGAATTAATTAAACAAATTTCTAATGGGTCAAAAGAACTCCTGATTTGAAGATGATTATCTATAATGGCCTCAATCCCTTCAATTTCTTCATTTCCATCATAAACTTCATGAGGTTGCTTGCACATGTTGAAAACATTAAGCTCCAGTGTCATATTTTCAAAAGTTAGCTTCACCACTCTATTTCTGCAATTTATTAAAGCATTAGATGTTGCTAAAAATGGGTAACCTAGAATAATAGGAACTAACTTAGAACTATCAACCATAGGTTCAGTTTCCAAGACAACAAAATCCACAGGATATACGAATTTATCAACTTATACCAACACATCTTCCACAGGATTTTAATTGATCTATCAGCAAGTAGAAGAGTTACAGAAGTTAGTTTTAACTCACCAAGGTTGAGTTGCTGATAAACTGAATATGGAAGCAAATTAACACTAGCACCAATATCAAGTAAAGCTCGTTTAATTTTATGTTCTCCAATAATGCATGAAACTGTAGGACAACCAGGGTCTTTATATTTCAACTCATTATTGTTTTCAATAATGGAGCTTACCTATTCAGTCAAAAAGGCATTCTTTTTCACATTATGTTTCCTTTTAACAGTGCAAAAGTCTTTCAAAAATTTAGCATAACAAGGAATTTGTTTGAAAGCATCTAACATAGGAATATTGACCTTCACTTGTTTAAAGATTTCAAAAATATCACTGTTATGATTCACTTTACTTGAATTGTTTAATGCTTGAGGAAATGGGGGTGAAGACGAAGGTTTGGTCTCTTTTTGGCTAGGTCGCTTATCAACTCCTTCCTCATCTTTGGGACTTGACTCATCATTTTTCTCACAAGATTCAGGAATTTGTTTTTCAACAACCTTTCCACTCCTAAGAGTTATCACTGAGTTGACTTGATCTATTTTTTGACTTTCTGAACTACCCTCATTTAGGGTGTACTGACTCTTGGGATTTAGTTGAGGTTGAGAGGGAAATTTTCCTTTCTCGTGAATGGCAAGTATAGAAGAAAGTTTAGCAAGAGTGTCTTTTATGTCAATCATTGCTTGAGTGTTTTGGTTATTAATGGCCTCTTGCTTTTCCATGAATGCATGCAATGTTCCTTCAAGGCCTTTCCTATATGGTGGGATATAGGGTGCATATCCTTGAGGATTTTGAGAATCTTGGTGTGCCTGAGGAGGTGGTGGTTGCATGAATTGTGCCTAATTGTTAGTCCTCCAACTGAAGCTCGGGTGATTTCTCCATCCCGGATTGTATGTATCTGAAAAAGAAGAAATGAATGACTTTTTAAAATTATTCATTGTATTTACTTGCTCATGCACAACTTCTTTAAAAATAGAAATTTTTGGACATTCATTTGTTGAGTGTCCCAATTCATCATAAATGCTACAAATTTCTTTATTTTGACAGATTTGATTTCTTTTACTTTCCTTGATTCCATAGCTTCAATCTTTCTAGCCAAACTAGCAAATCTTGCATTTAGATCTTCTTCTTGACTAAGATGATATTTTCCTTTACTAGCATTTGTAAGGTTAGATCTAATTGAATTTTCAAAAGGATTAGTACCATGCCAAGATTAAGAATTTTCAGCTAACTGGTTTAAATAGTCTAAAGCTTCATCAGGTTCTTTATCAAGAAACTTACCATTGCACATTGTTCCCACAAATTATTTAGTTTCGGGTGTTAACCCTTCATAAGAGAAGCTTACAGTGCGCCATTTTTCAAAACCATGATGTGGGCAAGAATTCAACAAATATTTAAAACGTTCCCAACTTTGAAAATATGCTTCATTTGAATTTTGAGAAATATTTTGGATTTGTCTTCTCAAGGCATTGGTTTTATGTGTTGGAAAAAATTTCTTTAAAAATTCACCTTGTATTTCTTATCATGTGCCAATTGATCTTGGTTTCAAAGTATTAAGCCAAGCTTTTGCTTTATCTTTTAAAGAAAAAGAAAATAATTTAAGTTTAACAACCTCTTCAGTGCAAGTTTGATCATGAAAAGTGGTACATACTTCCTCAAATTCTTTTAGATGTAAATATGGGCTTTCAGATTCTAAACCATGGAAATTAGGAAGTAAAGAAATCATACATGGCTTGAATCTAAAATTGTTAGCACTGAGTGGAAAGATAAAACATGATGGACTAGAATTTCGAGATGGTTGCAAATACTCACGCATGGTTCACAACAGTTGATCTTCATGTTCATCATGCACACTTTTATTTTCAGCCATTGTGTTTGATGTGTGTGATTGTGATTCAGACAAATCAATATGTAAAGTACTAGGATTAACTTTAACCAAACGACCAGAATTTAAATCACGATACCAATTAAGCATAAATAAGTAACTTAAAATAGAAAAAAAAAATGTACAAGTAAGCGGTATAAACTTGCCATTAAATATTAACAAGGATGGGGTATGAACCAGCCATCAAATAAATATTAACAAAGGTATGGTATAAACCAACCACCAAATAAGTTAGTATGCAGATAAATTAAAATGTTAGAAGCAGGTAAAGTAAAAAGTTAGATAGCTGATAAAGAAAAAGTTAGATAGTTAGTAAGAGAGTTAGTAAGTTAGTAAACAAAAAATAAATGAGAAGATAAATACGAGAAAATAAAGTACGAGAAAATAAAATACAAAAAATAAAGTGCAAAAAGTAAATTTAAAATATGAAAATCAGAGAATCGGCAAAGTCGATTTTTTGCTCCAGTGAGAGAGAAGAGAAGAAGAAAGATTATTTCATTAATGATTAAAGATTACAGAGAGATTAGGGAGAGTTTACCCCACTAAGTTAATATGTTAGTAAGTACAAAGGAAGAAAAAATTAAAAGAGTAGAATATATATATACAAAATATTTACACCATAAATTTGTTCTTCAAATCAAGTCCCCGGCAACGGCGCCAAAAACTTGATGTGGTATTAAAGGTTAAGTTGCAAACCTAAGTGCAGGTTATCTCAAGTAATAAATTCTCGGTGAGTCCGAGGTCGAACCACAGAGACTTGATGAAGAAAAATTAATTAAGGCAAAGTAAATATTTTGTTACAATAATAAAGGTTATAAAATTTGGTCACAAATAAAAAGGAATTGCTTGGGTTAGAAGATCCACTCTTGGTAAATAAATTAAGAACAAGATTAATTCTTTTATAACTCAATTAGAATTCACACATAACGGAGGTTCCAATTGAAAAATACAATGTTCAAAGTTCATTAAAAATTATATACGTAATTATATTATGATTCCTTTAATCATCTATTAATACCACCACTCATAAATGAGATCAAGCATTCATTGTGTCAAAATCTTATCTACAATAAATCAAGATCTCCACTTTACAAAGAGAGTTTCTAACACCAATATTTGTAAATAAGTTCAAGTATTCATTGTGTCAATCTCTTGTCTACAACAAATCAAGAACTCCACTTTACAAGGAGGGTTTTTAAATTAATTAGAAACAAAATACAATACATATAATGACCACTTGAAAATATATCATTTAAGCACAAGAGAAAAATTAATCTAACCTTAACTTATTACCAAGAGCTTCACCTTTTCACCTAAGCAAAATAAAACTTAGTTACTCATAGACAAGAAGAAAGGAAGAGAGAAAAAGAAGAAGAAGAACATGACTTCAATTTAGAACAAAGGAAAATTACTACAAGAAAACCTAGTAACAAACTAACATCATTTTGGTACCTAACACCTAACACCCTCAATGATCTGCCAAGGCTCCCTTTTTTAGATGATTAGAGATATAAAATGACAAGGGGGCCAAGTTGTTAGTGAGTGGATGAGTGGAAAATGAGTGGAAAATGCCAAATGACTTTTGGTGAGTGGAAAATTATGGAGATTCTTTGTCTCTAAAATCATTCAGCTCTGAAGTCATTTAATGCATTAGAATGAAGTAATTTGGTCTTCATAAAGGTTATAGGCCTGGATCTTAGCTTTAAAATGGCTTTAGTTTGAGTCCAATATCATTTCTATAACAACAGATACATTCAAATTACTGCACACTACTCAAACCTAGTCACAGCTCCTCTATTCTTACTTGCAAGCCCAATATCACCCATTAGGCCTCATATTTGGGAAAAGTGTTCAACATAAAAGTTGTAGATATGGAGCTTAACTATTCAGAATCAAAATTTCAGCCTATTTTACAATCTATAGCACGAGATATGGCATGTAAAATACACATAGGTCAATCTATCAAGAATAACACTCTAGTTCTTGCTTCAACTCCAATTTGAGTTATCTAATCATATGATTGGGTCTTTGAGATCTTCATGAAAGTTGTAGAGCTCTCTCTTATCTTTAAAATGCCACTAGATTCATCTCATTTGGCCAACTGTATCCCTAGATATAGCCCAAATATAGAAACAATGTAAGACGTAAATTATGCTAAAAAATTCAATTAAATCCAATTTGAGTCCAAACTTATAAAACATAATCAAACTCAATCAATTAAGTACATGGAGAGTATAAATGACTAAAAATAAAGGCTTATTAATGTATCAAATATATGATCATCAGCATGCTTCTTGAACTTTGGAAAGAATAGGAATTTTTGTCTAGAGAAAGTTTATGGATGATATATGTGCAAAAGTCAATTATCCTAGAAATTATTTTGCAACTCTCTTGAGGCAAAATCCTAGGTTATGCATGATTGAGGAAATGATTAGGGCATTATTTGGACCAATTAAGCCTTTCGAGCTTACCTTGATATGATTATAATCATAGGTCTCCTTTTGAAGCTTATATATGTTTGGCCTTATTTGTTTTTCATAATCATTGTGATCATTAACCTGTTAACTGTTCTAATGCATGTGAAAGCATTGCACTTTCTACATTCACTGTTGAATACCCTACTAATATCTGTTAGAGACTCAAGACTTGAAATAACATGTTTATATTTCTCAATGTTTGCATTAAATCCTATCCTTTTATTATGTTACCTACTGCCCATGACCTTACATTACAAGCAAATAAAGTCTCTTTTGATCCTCAATCTTGTGTGATTTACATTAGTGGAGAGAGATTTGTATTACAATCTTGTGGATTCAGAGTTATATTCATGTGTATGTTCATAACCTCATCTGGGTGAATATGAATTGAATAGAAGAAGTTTACTTTGCATGATTTTTGAAAAAATATCTTGTATGAAAGGAAGTTGTGAATGCTAGCATGATGAGAATTGTATATGTGTGAAACTGATTATGAGGCATGAGTATTCTCTGAGGTTTTATATAATCATCATACACTAGCTTGGGTTAGGTGAAAGTGGAATGCTAAAATTGGCTGAATGCAGGTTAATAATGTTGATCTTTGTGAATGTACTTCGTTTTGCTCGAGGACTAGCAAAAATTTGTTACCAAGTGGCTCCAGTACTCAAGAGATAGTGAATTGAGTATAAAAACTTTTCAGAAATACTTTTAAAATAAACACAAATATTGAAGCTATTAAATAAATAAAGTGAAATTACAATAGGAAGAAGAAAAGCTTTAAGAACAACAAATAAATAAATATGTAATAATATTAAACAGCGTTAAATAAAGAGATTGAGAAGAGAAAAGCAGGCACGATATTTATCTTGGTTCAACCACTGATCCACTTGTGGTCTATGTCCAGTCATCAAAAACTATCAGAGATTTTTTGCTATGTATACAAACTTCAATAGGTGCTTGAAACCGTTATATAAAAGAGCACTTTTCACACACAGGGAAACCCTACCCTTATGCTAAAGCTTCAGCCTGCAGGGATACCTCACCCTTATACAAACCTTGAGGGATACCTCACCCTTGATACAGAAGAGCAGAATATAGATGAAGAGAAACTCTCACTCAGAGTAAATAATACTAATTGAAGTGCTAAGAAGCTCTCTATGAATATCTCAAAATTGTAGCAAAAAGAGCACAGAAAATAGGCGTAAATTATAAATCACGTTTTCAAAGCAAGCGTAAAATTAATCAGATAGTTGGGCAAGAAAAAGAAGAGACCCACGGTCTCTATTTATAGAGTCGAAAAAAATTTAGCCATTGAAACAATTAATCTCGTAATTAATATGAAAATATGGCCATTTCTTTCTATATCGGGATCCCGTGTTTATTCGAATATATATCCAATTATTCGAATAACACATTCTTTTCAAAATAGTTTAGACACTGGTTATTCGAATAACATATATGTTATTCGAATAACATTGCCACAAAAGAATTTCTAAAAAATAGTTCTAAAACTGGTTATTCGAATAACATATGGCTTATTCAAATAACTCTGCCACAAAAGGATTTCTAGAAAACTGTTCTATTCGAATAACTCATCAGTTATTCAAATAACTGATATAAAATAGGCCATTCTGAAAACATTTTATTCGAATAACAAGAGTGTTATTCGAATAACACTTCTAAAACCAGAGGCGTGTAGAGCAAATTTAAAACTTTATTCGAATAACTCAATTTCTAAAACATGTGTAGATGCTTAAAAGAGCAGCCAAGATGCTTTTTCAAAAACGCCAAAACTTGTTAAGTTATTTTCAAGATCAAAAACAGTTTTAGGATAAGTTTAAGAAAACATGTTTTTTTTGTTTTATCTTGTAAAACCATGAGATATCCACAAAGATCCTCGTACAAGGAGACTCTAAGTCCTAAAGTTAATCTTGAAGATCTTGGACTTGGTCTTCTTATTATCTTCATGTTTGTTATCATCAAAACCAAACTTCATTGAGCATAGTCAAATACATTCTCCCCCTTTTTGATGATGACAAATGATCATTGAGAAAAGCATTAGTTCACAAAAAATTAGAATTCACAGAGATAAAGTTTGGAGAGAACTTACTCCCCCTCTTTTCATAAGAAGTCTTTTTAAATATCAGTTGTGCGCAGCTCCCCCTTTCTTTTGGAATCCAATAACTGATTTATTTTTATCTGACTTTTCTCAAGAAGTACCTATTACTTAATTTTCTCCCCCTTTGGCATGATCAAAAAGTATAAGGGATCAAGGCAAAAACATGTAATAGGAATAGCAAACATATAAAATGTGTATAAACTCAAAAGCATAGAAACAGATAACATGATCAAAACATCAATGTCATTTATATTAAATTTTCAAAGTCATGTACAACCAGAACATAAACACCAAGAAATGAACAATAAAAACAAAGCAAAATAGAGCAAAGTCTAAAAGTAGGCATCCAGTGGCGGAGGAGGGGAGTTAGGTGCTCACTGGGTCAGCAAAGAGCGAAGGGTAGCCTGCTTATGTTCTACACATTCTATTCTATCAAATAGAATAAAAAATGTGTTTTCTATGTAGGCCCTGTTGTCCTACAAGGCTGCTATAATTTAATCCAAGGTGACTGGATCAGGTGCAGCAGGAGTAGGAGCAGGTGCATCAACAGCAGGGGTAGTAGGGACTTCATCTTGATCTTCGTTTTCAACTTCATCAGGGTACACCCAGCCATCAGAAGCCTTGACCATCTTCATTTTGTTCAGGGTAAAGGACCCAAAAACATAATGGTGGGTCAGCTTTGTCGCCCATTCAATTTCCACAACTTGAGGGTACTTGCCTAGGAAGGTAGAGATAATTAAACCATAGGATAAATCAAACCATTCTTTGCCCTTTGCCTTCATCATATGCTTCATGATAAAGGCAGGTCAGTTCACCGTGTATCCTTTCTTAATGAGCCACAGCATGAAGATGTCGTCCTCACTCAGGTAGGCAAAGTTGCCTCCCCGAGGTGCTAAGATGTGAGCAAAGGCATACTGTAAGAGCCTATATTGGCTCTTCATCATGCCTCCTTTGACTCCCTTAGGAGGCAGGGCCAAACCAGGCTTCAGCAGTTCTTCAATGGCTTGAAGCTTCTTGTACTCTTGATCCAAAGCTTCAATATCATCATCAAGGTTGCACCCAAAGGATTGCAACCCAAACATCTGTTGCCAATCACTGGGAGTGATAACCATGTGCTGATCAGAGATATCAGAATGCAAGTCTTCACTAACTATCTTCATGTTGTAGTAGAACATCTTTACCAAGTCTAGGTAAAAAGGGGCTTGGTGTGAGCAAAAGCGATGAACACCCTGTGTGTCCAGAAGGTTAAGGAAGTCAAAGTCGCCTTTGTTCTGGAAGAAGTTGAGGTCCATGTACTTCGGGTGCACAAGTTTAAGGTCCCGAAAGTGTGTAACGAAGCGACCCAGTTCCTCTTTGTTAGAGGATAGCCTTCTAAGATCCAGAGGGTTGTTGTAGGGGGCTGTCTTCATATGTGGGCGCTTGGCACGTGAAGAGGAGGAGGCCATGATTAAAGATGTATGGTGAGGAAGGGTGGTTGAGGTGAGAGAAAGTGGAGAGGAAGGTGAAGGGGTGGAAAAATAGAGAAGAGAGAAAAAAAGATGGTTGTGGAGGAGAATGGCACGTAGAACAAAGAGAAAGAGAAGGATATAGAACAGGTGGAAAACTGATAGAAACAAATAGAAGAACATTGAAGAGTGCAGGGAGAATATATAGAATACTCGTGTTTATTCGAATAACAAGGGTGTTATTCGAATAAAACAGCCAGGAGACCCAAAGGTCGTGACGTTTCAAACTTAAGTTATTTGAATAGCTTTTATTTTATTCGAATAACAAGCTTTGTGAGGGCTATTGGCTAAATATTTATTCGAATGACCCTATGGTTATTCGAATAACCAAAGCAGAACAAATGCCTTGATAAGGCATTTATTTGAATAAGGGAAAAAAATATTCGAATCAGGCAGGAAAGATGAAACACGGGAACAGAGAAACCACTTCAGGTTTATTTGAATAGATTATTGTCTATTCGAATAAAGCATGAAGACAAAAACACATTTAACACATATTATTCGAATAACATTGGAGTTAATTGAATAGGACAGATACTAGGGATTAAAAATTGTAGTTGCTTAACTTAATTTATTCGAATAAATGGGGTGTTATTCAAATAAAACTAATGTGCAACAAATTTTTCTTAACAATAGATGTAGTTTATTCAAATAACCATAAGTTTATTTGAATAAACTTATCAGAAAAACATCTAAAAACATGTTCAGAGGATATAAAATCAGAATCAGAGACTTACCTCATATTATTTTACCTGCAAAAAGAGAATTTAAGGATATCTCCAACGCTCAAGTCAGTAAAATTCAAGATCAATAAATCAAAAAGATAAATTAATAAACATAAACATTAAATGCAAAATTGATTAAAATTCCAAGTTCTCTTCTCAAAGGAAAGAAAGTGTCTTTAGGCAAAGGTTTTGTGAAAAAATCAGCAAGTTGATTAGATGTTTCAACAAATTCTAAACCACAATCACCTTTTTGAACATGATCCCTTATAAAATGATGTCTTATTTCAATATATTTAGACCTTGAATGCATAATAGGGTTCTTAGTCAAGTTGATTGTGTAACACCCTTGTGGGGATGCCACATTTATGAATGCAATGAAATAAAATAAAAATAAAACTCTACCCAAGTTGTAAAACATTTGATACTTACATAATATTTGCAGAATATTTTTTTTTCTTTTTATAATTATTAACATTAAATAAAATAACACGAAACACGAGATATAACAAACATAAACTCACCATAATATACATATGATTCTCTTTTAGTACAAACATAATTCACAAACTACAAGTATTTAATAAAGCAATAAAGAGTCGACACAAAGCTAAACATAGTACTGCCCATGTGCATCCCAGTAGATAACAAACCCTCCGATGAATCACCATCCGTCACCTCCAGAATAACCATCGAAAAGTGTGCATCTATGAGATCTCACAGCACTTCGGACACGAGTCCGAGCTGTCGACTCGCTACTCAACTCACTAGGTGCGTGGAAAACTCCCTGCCAATAACGCCTAATGGTCAAAGGTAACTCTAAATGTAGATAAAGCATAGTAGTGAATATGACCTCCCCGTCATACTCCCTACATAGGGACACAGTCAATCGTCCCACATAAGCTACTGTCCCTCGGTCAGCATGCATACGCCACGCCTCGGAACCCCATGGAACTCCAGTCTCACGAACCCGAAGAATCCTGGCAGTGCCATGATCTCAAGATCAGTCTTGACGATCAGCGTGATCTACCGGTTCCTCCTCTTCGTATAAGTCGCCCGACTGTTGCTCGTCAGGGTACGTACCTCAAGAGGCGATCCTCCTCTACCTCAAACTCTTTACGGAAACAATATAGTAATATCGAGAAAACATATAGAGAGGTGAGACAATCTACATCACTACCCGCATGGCAATAAAGAAAACGACAGTACAAAATAGTTATCACAACAATATATATCAATACATCATGTACAAGATAACAAGTGATATATATATAAATAACACATACAATAATATCATGCATAGTATAATAAAACATTTAATCATGCAATTTATCACAGATTATGATAAACAGTAAAATGTAGATAATGCATGAACATTTAAAATGCAGATGATGAATGATACACACACTGACTCGTTCCTACTCCATGGAGCTAAACACGGATATCTGAGAGAATGATCCGAATAGAAACTAGAAATACTTTATGGCTGCCCAACCAAGCTATTGCACTGTCAATACGTCGTGTCTATAGCCCACAGTCCAAAATATCGTGTAGCACTACACAATCCAAACATCGTGTACCACAGGTATAGTACTTAATAGTCCCCTCAAGATCTCGACTAAGAATAGTGCTTGTCAAGATCATTAGTGTGTTGCCCGTTACCACGGCCCAGAGGAGCAACCCACTGTCTGCATGTGGAATTCTCCGCACACTAATGCCTCCAAGTTCATAAATGAACCACACTACGCTTATCACACCAAACACGGTGTAATTCGCCTCGTCAATCAATCACCAATTATAACCCAAATTGGCACAACACTCTAAATATGAGCTAACATTATAGAAATACCCCAATTATCTAAATTTTACCATATTTATGAGAAATTACCAAAATACCCCTAGTCACCAGAAAACAAAGTATAGTACGTCCCACCTGACAGTACTACACTACAACATGTCTGGGTCCACCACTTTGGCTCGACAGCAAAACTCATAGTATTGTTCAATCGCGTAGGAATTTTATCGCATTTTCACAATCTCGACGTTTTCACAAACGTTTTTAAATCACGTAAAGATATTTTGACATTTTTAAATATCGTAAATTGTTTTTGAATCATTTTCTCAATCGCGTAGGATTTTTAATTCATTTTCTTAACCGAATAGCTTAAAACTATCATTTTTAATATGTGTAAAACTATATCTAGTACTTTTAAAATACGTAATGTATTTTCCTTGTGTTCTAAATATAGTATGGAATCTTTTCATTTTATGCATCTGATTTTAATAAATTTCGGCAGCATTTTGCCTATAAAATCAGTATGAGGTATTTTTATCGTTTTCCTCTAAATATAGTTTATTTTATTTTTACCCAATAATTTCACTTTGAAATTCACTAACGCGCTTCAAAATTTATAGTATGAGCCCTACGTTAGTACTTTTTAAGTGTTTGATTAATTTCTTACTTAAATTGAATTCTACTAGGTTAAAATTCTAGAACAGAATTAATTCCTTTGATTTTCTCAATGATTCTTTGGAATCAATTTATGTTATAAAACAATTACCTAACCTATCTTAGTAAATAAAATGGCATGTTGGCCAAATCAAAATAAAATGGCATTTGGTTATACACTAAATGGCATGTTGGCCATAATTAACTTAATTAATCCATTATTTACCTAGGTTCATTAAATCCTTGATTTAGAAAATTGTGAGAACATTTTGGTCCTCTATTTTTGTGAGAAGGCCGTGAGCCTTAAATGTGTTCTTTGGAACACTCATGCATTTCGTACATGTTATTCACATCCTACTTAAATAAATACACAATTATAATTACATACAATTATGTAATCACATATGAAACACATACAATATATTTTAAGCCATAATCTTGCATAGCAAAAATAATAAAAACTATAATCATGCATAACAAATTAAAATCACAATTAGTAAAGCATTTAAACAATCAAAAACAATAAAAATCACAAATAAACCATACAACCGAATCCTTATGGATTCTACACACAAACACAATCCATTTTCTCATCACCACTTAGGGTTGATGAGATTAAATCTCCCTCTTACCTCTTGTAGACAAAACAATCGGTAAGATTCCTTCCTTTCCTCCAAATTTCGTACAAGCTCCAAAACAATTCCTAAAATTCTCAAACAATTAGTAAATACACATACAAGGTACAAAATAGGAAAACCATGGAACAATCATGGTTAGAAAAATGAAAAATTCAGTTTTGAACCATAGAAACCAAACTTACCCTTAAGTAAGTAAGCAAAAAGTGGAATTTTAGGCAAGATAGAGTAGGAATTTGGGAAAAGTTTGTTAATGAAAGATGCTTAGAATGGTATTTGGGTTCAAGATATGTGATGATCTAAAATTATGAAGGTCTTGGTGTGGTTGGATGAGGGCTGGCCGAATTTAGAAAGAGAAAATGGGAGAGAAGTGTTCTTGAGTTTTTGGTGTTTTTAGAGAGAGAAATGGATAGTTAAAATGAGATAAGTGTGAAAAACTAAAGTGAAAGTGAATATGAAGTGCAGCAGCCGTGTGAGAGAGTGTAGAGAGCTTGAGTGTTCAATTTTGCATGCAAAAATATCACCAAGTGTTCACACTAGGTGCACATGGCTTTGTCATGTTGGATCCTTCATGAACCATGTAGAACCAAGCCACCTCCAAGCCCACTTGTTGCTGCCAAAATTGTGCTCTCTCTCCTCTCCTTAATGTCTTAATTGTCCTCCAATTACACCTAGTTATATGTTAGTTAATTAGGCAATTAGTTAGGTTAATTATCCTAACCATTCTTAATTAACATACTACTAACATAACTAATTAACTTAGTATATATTAACATATATTATATCCTTTTATCAATATTAACATAGCTAATTAGTATTTAGATTATAATTAATTCATAACTAAACTAGTTCACTTAGTATGCTAATTAAGTAATTAGATTAGTTTAATTAAGCTTAATTAGGTTACTAACCATTTTCAAGCCTACAATCTTTGACTCAATCCTAGCCCTTGATTCATCTTTAATTCCTAACCATTGATTAGATCTAGGGTAGATATCACTTGGTCATAAACTTATCATTCTAATCTCACCATTGATTAGATCAATGGCTTAGATTAAAGGCTTCATCATTAAGTCTTCATCCAACGGTCCAAATGAAAACACATGCTCCCTTAGGTGTCCAATTCCTATTGGTTTAGAAAGTCAAGCCTACCTTTGTTGACTTGCTCTCATTGGTTAGAAATTGTACAGTCAGCACAGTTGACTGTTTTTCCTACACGCGGGTCCCACAGCACTTTTAAAGATCTGTGGTCAAACCGAAGCAGATTTTTACTGTTTTTGAGACAGTAGGTACTGTAATATAAAATAATATTATAAAAATATAAAATTATTTTATTGCACAGTTAAATCTGAAAAATTACACTATTAATTTATATATCAATCAGAATTAGGTTTAGTAAGATCCCCCAGCTCCAATTAATTAAAATAAGATTTATCCGGCCAGAAAATTATTATTTTCTTAGGTCAGAGCAAATCACATACAACAGTCAAGTACACTCACGGAACAGTCAAATTAAATTTACTGCTCACAAAATTCACAAAACAGTACAAATCGAGACTATATTGTAATTATCCCAAAAGTTAGGGTGTTACAGATTGCACTAGTATTGTCACATCTTATAGGGATGTGATCAAGCTGAAGACCAAAGTCTAGAAGTTATTGCTTCATCCATAGGATTTGAGCGCAACAACTTCCAGTTGTAACATATTCAGCCTCAGCGGTGGATAAAGCCACACTGTTTTGTTTCTGACTATGCCAAGATACTAAGGAACTTTCAAGCAAGTGGCATGTTCCACTAGTGCTTTTCCTATCTAATTTACAACCAGCAAAATCGGAGTCGGAATAGCAACAAGACTACAAGTGGCACATTTAGGGTACCACAAGCCCACTTGTGAAGTGCCACCAAGATATTTCATGATTCGTTTTACTGCACTTAAGTGCAATTCTTTAGGATTAGCTTGGTACCTAGCATACATGCATATGCTAAACATGATATCAGTTCTACTAGCAATGAGATAAAGAAGGGATCCAATCATACCTTTGTATTTGGTGATTTCAACAGGTTTACCTGCTTCATCCTTGTCTAAGTAGCATGAGGTGCTCATTGGAGTGTTCATATGTTTTGAGTAATCCATTCCAAATCTTTTGAGGAGTTCTTTACAATAGTTTGATTGGCTAATGAAAGTTCCACTCCTTGTTTGTTTAATTTGAAGTCCAAGGAAAAAGTTAAGCTCTCCTATCATGGACATCTCGAACTCGCTTTGCATGATATTAGAAAAATCCTTGCATAAAGACTCGTTAGTAGCACCAAAGATAATATCATCTACATACACTTGTACAAGGAGAATGTCATGCATTTTATTTTTAATAAAAAGAGTTGTATCAACTTTGCCTCTTGAAAAACCATGATCCAAAAGAAACTTACTCAACCTTTCATACCAAGTTTTAAGAACTTGTTTTAAACCATATAAAGCCTTTTTAAGTTTGAAAACATGGTTGAGTAGTTCATGATTTTCAAAACCTAGAGGTTGTTCAACATATACCTCCTCTTGGATAAAACCATTTAGAAAAGTGCTTTTAACATCCATTTGATATAATTTAAAATCCATGATGCAGGAAAAAGCAAGTAACATTCTAATAGCTTTTAGTCTAGCGACAGGTGCATAAGTTTCTTCATAGTCTATTCCTTCCTCTTGATTATATCCTTTAGCTACAAGCCTAACTTTATTTCTTGTTATTAGGCCACCTTCATCAAGCTTGTTCCTAAAGACCCATTTGGTGCCTATAATTGGATGATCATTAGGCCTTGCAACTAATTCCCATACTTGGTTTCTTTCAAATTGATTTAACTTTTCTTGCATTACCAAGATCCAATGTTCATCATCAAAGGCTTCATTTAAGTCTTTAGGTTCAATTTGAGAAACAAAAGTCATATGGTTGCATGCATTTCTAATTGCGTTTCAAGTACTTATACCTTTGGATGCATCACCTATTACTTGGTCAAGTGGATGGTATCTTGAAGTTCGCCATTCTTTAGGAAGGTCCATGGCTTGTGAATCCTCTTGAGTTGATGGGTCCTCTTGACTTTCTTCTTACTTTCTTTCTTCTATCTCCTTGTCATCCAATTTAGTTTTTGCTAAGGCTTCTGCAACATCATCAACAACATGATCCTTTCTCGATCCATTTGGATCAATTTCATCAAATGCAACATGAATGAATTCTTCAACAATCGTAGTTCTCTTATTATAAATTTTAAAAGCTTTACTATGATTAGAATAACCAAGAAATATACCTTCATCAGACTTAGCATCAAACTTGCCTAGGTTATTCTTTTCATTATTCAAAACGAAACATTAGCAACTAAAAATATGAAAATGTAAGACATTCAGATTTCTTCCCTTGTATAATTCATACGGGGTTTTCTTTAAAATAGGCTTTATATGGGCCCTGTTCATTACATAACACTCGCCATTTCTTCTAAAGATCAATTTTTCCTTTCTATAACTCCATTTTGTTATGGAGTTCTAGGGACAGAAAAATTATACTCAATATCATGTTCATCACAAAAGGTTTCAAAAGCATGATTTTCAAATTCACCACCATGGTCTCTTCTTATAGAAGAAATTTAAAAACCTTTTTCATTTTGGATAACTTTGGCAAGTCTTTTAAAAGCCATAAATGCATCATTTTTATTTGAAAGAAATAAAGTCTATGTGAACCTAGAAAAATCATCCACAATCACTAAAGCATAGTAATTCCCACCAAACTCATAGTTCTAGATGGTCCAAAAAGATCCATGTGCAAAAGTTGTAAAGGTCTAGCAGTTGAAACTATATTTTTTGCTTTAAAAAAAACATTTACTTGTCTTCCCTTTTGACATGCATCACATAATTTATTTTTTATAAAATTGAGCTTGGGTAGTCCAATTACTAGCTCTTTAGAGACTAACTTTTTTAAGTGATCCATGTGAATGTGTGCAATTGTCCTATGCCATAACCATGAATCATCATTCTTACTTAACAGGCATTTCAAATCATTTGAAGATATATCATCAAGACTAATCATATAAACGTTATTAACTCTATGACCAATGAATTTAACATGCTTATTATTTTTATCTTCAATTATGCAACAATTTGAATCAAAAATTACTCTATTTCCTTTATCACATAATTGGCTAATACTAAGCAAGTTATGTTTGAGTCCTTCAACAAGTAATACATTATCTATTGAGGAGTTAGGACTCTTACCAACTTTGCCGATTCCCAAAATCTTTCCTTTGTTGTTATCACCATATGTAATATGTCCATGATTCTTGGGAACAAGAGATGTCAACTTTAGAGTCATCTCCGATCATGTGCTTGGAGTAGCCGCTATCAAGATACCAATTTAAGCTCTTGGCCTTCAAGCACACCTATAACACATGTTTAATTTTTAACTTTTGGTACCCAAATTTTCTTGGGTCCGTGAGTGTTAGTTTTAGGAATAGTACCCTTAGGAACCCAAACCATTTTTTTCCACTCTTTGTATTTATATTTTTCCTAGCATTGCATGTTGACGCACTGTGTCCTTTCTTCCCACAATAAAAGTATTTAATAAAAGGACTACTAGAAGTACTTGAATGAACAAAGAAATTTTTATAGAATTTATGCTGATTTTTGGGGTTGTAGCCTATCCTAGCCTTTTGAAAAACGGCTCTTTGTTTTCCTAATAAAATATTTAAATTATCTCTTCCAAAAGTGAATTTAGAAAGTGTGTTCTTTAAGTCCTCAATTTGTTTTTCAATATTTTGGCATGATAGATAAGATGAAGAAGTTGAGATATATGAAGAACAACTCGTACAAGCATCAATTAATCCTAATGTTTTATTTTTAATTTTTAATTCTTCAATTTCTTTGTTTAAAACAAGAATTTGATTTTCTAGAGAAGAAATTATTTTCTTAGAAGAAGAAATTAATTTTGTAAGCCTTATTGACTCTTCATGTAATTCTTCAAAGGCATTTTGTAATTCATCATAAGAAGGTAATAAGTCACAGTTAGAACTTACCTCATTATCACTTTCATCTTCTTCTTCTCCTTTAGCCATAAGACATAGATGGGCTTCTTCACTATTTGAACTGTCAATGGAGTCCATATCATTATCATCCTATGCTATGTAGGCTCTTCTCCGTTTTTCTATCCTTGAAGGGCTTCTTTTCAACTTTCTCCATTTTCTTTTGATAGATTGGGTACTCTATCTTCATGTGGCCCGATTTTTCGCATTCGTAGCAAGTTAGAGTTGATGATGCTCCTTCTCCTTTATGATAATTTTTCTTTTGAGGAAAAGGTGATCTTCTTTGTATTCCTTTCTTTTTTAGGAACCTCCCAAATTTCTTCACTAGGAGACTGAGATTCTCTTCATTCAGCTCAAGGTTGTCCACTTCATCTCCATCATTTTTGTCTTCATTATTGATATTGGAGTAGGTAGCTTTAAGTGCGATGCCCTTTTTCTTCTGGTAATTTTCTTCACTTTGGCTTAACCTGCTCAACTCCAACTTGTGTTCATGAAGTATCCCAAAGAGGGTAGCTAATGTTATTATTGACAGATCCCTCGATTCTGATATGGCTGTTACCTTGGGTAGCCAAATCCTGCTCAGACATCTCAAAACTTTGTTAATCAAATCTTCGTTAGAGAAATTTTTTCCTAATGATGCAAGATGATTAACAATGTGGGTGAACCTCTTTTACATTTCCTAAATGCTTTTTCCTTGGTTCATTCTGAATAATTCATATTCGTGAGTAGGAGAATTTATTCTCGACCTCTTTACTTCACTAGTACCCTCATGGGTAACTTGTAAAGTGTCCCACATTTTTTTAGCAGTTTTACAATTTGAAATTCTGAAAAATTCATCATACCACAAAGAAGTGGTAATGATTTAATGATGTTTTTGGCTTTTAAATTATGTTGAACTTTTCTTTTATCCTCATCTGACGAATCACTTCACGGTGTCTCGATTTTTACACCATCGACCTCTTTTGTAGATATAAATGCACCATTTTCGACAGCATCCCACACATTGAGATCAATAGCTTCGATGAAGATTTTCATTCTTTCCTTCCAATAGGCATAACCATCCCCATTGAAAAAGGGTGGTCAGTTTAAGGAAGATCCCTCTGGAAAGCCACATGAGGAAGCCATGTTCTCTTGAAGTTGCTAAGCTCTTTAAATAAGAGTCTAGCTCTGATACCACTTGTTACCAAGTGGCTCCTATACTCAAGAGGGGTGTGAATTGAGTATAAAAGTTTTTCAGAAATACTTTTAAAATAAAC
This sequence comes from Ormosia semicastrata, assembly GCA_029884595.1. NCBI lineage: Eukaryota > Viridiplantae > Streptophyta > Magnoliopsida > Fabales > Fabaceae > Ormosia > Ormosia semicastrata. The sequence continues at coordinate 41,242,941 of JAQQTO010000061.1, forward strand.
ACAAATATTGAAGCTATTAAATAAATAAAGTGAAATTACAAGAGGAAGAAGAAAAGCTTTAAGAACATTAAATAAATAAATATGCAATAATATTAAACTACGTTAAATAAAGAGATTGAGGAGAGAAAAGCAAGCACGATATTTATCCTGGTTCGACCACTAACCCACTTGTGGTCTACGTCCAGTCCTCGAAAACTATCTGAGATTTTTTACTATGTATACAAGTTTCAATAGGTGCTTGCAACCGTTACACAGAAGAGCACTTTTCACACACAAGAAAACTCTACCCTTGTGCTAAAGCCTTAGCCTACAGAGATACCTCACCCTTATACAAACCTTGAGGGATACCTCACCCTCGATACAGAAGAGCAGAATATAGATGAAGAGAAACTCTCACTCAGAGTAAATAATAAAAAACTAAAGTGCTAAGAAGCTCTCTATGAATATCTCAAAATTGTAGCGAAAAGAGTACAGAAAATAGGCGTAAATTATAAATCACATTTTCAAAGCAAGCGTAAAATTAATCAGATAGCTAGGCAAGAAAAAGAAGAGATCCACAGTCTCTATTTATAGAGTCGAAAAACAAATTTGTCGTTGAAACAGTTAATCTCCTAATTAATATGAAAACATGGTTATTTCTCTCTATATCGAGATCCCGTGTTTATTCGAATATATATCCAATTATTCGAATAACATGTTCTTTTAAAAATAGTTTAGAAACTGGTTATTCAAATAACATATGTGTTATTCGAATAACACTACCACAAAAGAATTTCTGGAAAATAGTTCTAAAACTGGTTATTCAAATAACATATGGCTTAATCGAATAACTCTGCCACAAAAGGATTTCTTGAAAATAGTTCTATTCAAATAACTTATCAGTTATTCGAATAGCTGATATAAAACAGACCATTCTGAAAACATTTTATTTGAATAACAAGAATGTTATTCGAATAACACTTCTAAAACCAGAGGTGCGCAGATCAAATTTAAAACTTTATTCGAATAACTAATGAGTTATTCGAATAACTCAATTTCTAAAACATGTGTAGATGCTTAAAAGAGCAGCCAAGATGCTTTTTCAAAAACCCCAAAACTTGTTAAGTTATTTTCAAGATCAAAAATAGTTTTAGGATAAGTTTAAGAAAATAATTTTTTTTTGTTTTATCTTGTAAAACCATGAGATATCCATAAAGATCCTCGTACAAGGAGACTCTAAGTCCTAAAGCTAATCTTGAAGATCTTGGACTTGGTCTTCTTATTATCTTCATGTTTGTTATCATCAAAACCAAACTTCATTGAGCATAGTCAAATACAAAATCTAGGTTTGGGGGTGTGATAACTCCACAAAGTGTAGTTATTTGTGCCCTATATTTGTGCTATATATGCTGCTTAGTCCTTTTTTGTATGCTTGAATGGAAGATTTTAGCATCATATTCATCTGATTCCATTTTGATGGCTTCTGTTATGATTTTGAGCAAATACTTCCAAAACTTTGATGAATTGGGTACATTTGCATGAGCTATTAAAATGGTACTTTCTTTGTGATAGATAGGGCTCAAATAAAGCTTGAAAATGAAGAACTTGGAGTAGCTTTATACCAACAAGCCCAAGAAAAAGCAAAAATTGAAGATCAACATTCAACGCTGCGACGTGCGCATTTTAATGCCGCGACGTTGAGCATCCCCTATTTCAGTACATGATACCCGAGGCCAAAGCACCGCGACGTTGAGAATGGACGCCTTAGGAGTCTGTGACCTAATTGTATGCGCGTCGTGACGTGGTGTGTATAACATCACGGCGTGACTCTTTTTTATTCAGCCTATAAATACTGTTGTATCCATTTTGCATGAGAGTTTTGTGTGTTTTTTAGAGAGCAGTTGCTAGGGTTTTATATTTTAGACAAAAAGAAAGTTGAAGTGATCAAGATTAAGGGCTTTCTTCACCTTGGAGGAGGATTGAAGCTCGGAGGATCATCACCCTTGAGCTTTCTCTTCTCTATCTTCTACTTTCTCATTTTTCTTCTCATGAACATGATGTATTTTGCTATATTTTCGTGGTTCATGGCTGGCTAAGCTATGTAGTAGGGTTTTCTTTAGATCCTCCTATGAATATTGAATAATGTTGTAATCCTTTGAGTTTATATATATGATATGGTTTTGTTTAATCATATAGTGCTTAATGCTTTTGATTGTTTGATCAACTTTTAATTGATTTGTTAAAATCTAATGAACCTAGACATAAGAATTTGGATTTGAGATCATATGTATAATTGATGCATGTTCTATTTCATTCAATTGGTTTAGGTGAGATGATTCGTTAATAGGATAGAAATATACCTGTTGGCTATGTATAGCAACTATTGGGAATAGATCTTAATGAGTGGATTTACTCTAGTTCTCATGGAAATATAGTGAATTAGGTAACTGAAGCATGGTTGATTGACCTAGACATATGCTTTTAACTAATTTAGATTCTTATGCTAACCTAATTATTTCATTTATATTGCTCATAAGGATTACTTGTTATCAATTGAAGTAAGAGATGAAAAAGGATTCCCTATTCTCTAATTCTCAAATTCAGTTTAAAGATTTTAAAGTTTTTAAGTTCTTTTAATTAGTTTAGATACTCATCCCTTAATTTATATGTCCTTGGATAGAAACTCTTAAACTTTTGGTTTATATTTAGCACTGATTTTAATCTTAGTCCTTGTGGGAATGATATCCGACTCTTAGCTATATTATAAGTGTGATCCATGCACTTGCGGTAAGCAAACGAGTGAACAGTCGGCTTGGAACCCTCTTGACTTTCTCTTTTCCTTTCTTCATGTTTTATTCTCTCTCTCTCTCTCTCTCTCTCTCTCTCTCTCTCTCTCTCTCTCTCTCTCTCTCTCTCTCTCTCTCTCTCTTTTCTTCGACCCTCATTTTCTCCTCGGCAATGAATAATTTCTAACAAATGTTGTATTTATTTATTTATTATTATTTTTGCCCTAGTGTGGTTAGTTGAGTGCAAACAAAAATTGACCCATTTTGGTGGACCCTTCAAGGAGTTTCAAGCTAACTTTCTTCGAGATTTTATCTATTTATTTGCCCTAACTTTTGCTTAGGCCACCCTTTCGGGCATTCTTCTTATTTATTATTTTTTGCTCGAGTACCCTTTGTTTCTGGATTGGAACTTCTAAGTTCTTTTCAATCCAAACTATTGATCAGAGGATTGTCATTAGATGGTCAAATTGTACTATTGTATTCATGTTTACCTAACCTGAAGCATCATGTACTAGATATACATGGATTCAAAAGTACAATAGGAAAGAGATTTACTAATTGAACAACCTTTCGACTGATTTGGAGAGTATGACTACACCAAGGGCATTTATGAAGGATAAAGACACAAGAAGTAGAATAGCAAGTAAGCCAGAAGGTTTTTGCTCCTGTATGGATGTGATTGATCCCTACTTGACAACTGGACATCATGACCATTGTTTTATCAGGTATCTACAAACATTTTCCCTCGTGTAGGTATAAAAAAAAATAAATTTAACTCAGGGTATGTCATTTGTGAACAAAGTTGTCCCAGTGTAAGTCACAAAGTTGCCCTAGTGTAGGGCCATTTGACAACAAAAATTTTGCCCCAATGTGGGACAATTGAGAACAAAAATTTTGCCCAATGTATGCCATGAAGCTGCCCTAGTGCAGGTCCAAATCTAAAAAATTGCCCCAGTCTAAAGTCAAATTGAACAGGACAGAGACTTACCCCAATGTAGAGCCACATTAAACCAAAAGATTTGCCCCAGTATAGGCCAAATTGAACTAAGGAAAAGAAAAATTGCCCATGTTTAGAGTCAAATCGAGCAAAGTAGAAACTTGTCCTAGTGTAAGACCAAATTGAACCAAAGAAAAATTTGCCCCAGTCTAGGACTGAATTGTATAGGGTAGGAACTCGCCCTAGTGACCAAAAGATTTGCCCCAGCGTAGGTTAAATTGAACCAGGGAAATGAATGCCCCAGTGTAGGGCCTGCTCGAATAGGGTAGAAACTTGCCCAAGTCTCTTTTTTCTCGTTTCCTTTTCTTTTTTTTTAGGAGCAATGAACTAGATACTTAGATGAGCGTAATTTTTGTCTCAAAATTAAAGTTAACGAAAATGACAACAACCCTTCATTGATCAGAATGGACTTTTTGAGGCTTGTAATGTGGCCAAGGCTAGGGGTTATGAAAGGAAAGATATAAGGGTCAACCAAGTGTTTAAGGGTTGAATGTGACCAAGGATCCTTGTTCAAAATTAAACTTTGTTAACTACTTTTGCACTTTCAAGCACATTTTTCTCTTATTGTTCTCCATTTTCTTTTATGACCCACTTCATTTCATTTTTTTCTTCTTTCTTTCCCTTCTCTCTTTTTTTTTATTTTTTTCTTTTTTCTAGTTTTTCATCATTTTTTATTTTTACTTCTTGCCTCTTTCACCTTTTCTTTCTTTTCCATTATGCTTCAAAACAGTCACCATGACAGTCAACCTTTATTTTGTGCTATCCCCCAGTGTAGAAGTGATCCTTATCCAGGGTTTATTGAAAAAATTTTCAAGCTCAAATGGGATAACAAAGTATAAAGATGATGAAATTTTGTAAAAGATAGAGAAAAATGGTCAGTCTTCATTTTCAAATCATGATTGTTTATCTTCAAAACTATAATTTTGAGAAAAAAAAAGATATTGTACACCAAGTGATTACTTCTTTGCACCTTTTTTTTTCTTTTTCATTCATTTTTTTTTTTTTTGCAAAAGGCACTTGCACGTGCAGACTTTATCTACCAAACTGAGAATTACCAAGAATTGGAGTCCAATGGGGTCCAAATAGAAGGAAGACACTTTAAAGGAATGAAAGAGAATAAATGTCAAGAAAGACAACGTGATGACAATAAAAGGAAACAAAGTGCCTATGCAAATTCACTACATTAATGCTTCAAGAAAGTTAACATTAGTTCAACATCACTAATTATTTTATGGCAATCACTTCAATTAAATGCCCCTTGTCTCCAATTGTTTAGAGGTTTTGAGTTGTTCGAGGGTGAATGACTTCTTCAGAGGAATCTACCCCTTGTCTAGCTTGTATTTATAACACCCCCTCCGAAGGGTATCACATTCATACCAATTCCTTATAAATAATTAATTTCCCAAGTTATAAAATATTTAATCTTATTTAAATACGGGTTTCAAAATTTCTTTCTCTCGAAAAACATCAATTAATCAAATTAACGTAACTCAAAATGTAATAACTGAATAACATACTTTTCGTATAAACAGAGTTTACAACAACTATACATTCACTATCTTTACATACCCAAAAACATAACACCTAATATATGAGCCCTCGTCAGAAGACAAATTCCCTAGCTGGGAATGTCTCGACGGATAGAAATTTACCCAAAGATATATCGAAGTTCTCTCTAGGAGTATAGTGAAATTCATTCCACAACTCCCTAATAGGTAAAATAACCTCTACATAAGCAACTGTATAAAATGAAGTAACGATCCCATGGCGAGTCCTACTTACTGATAGAGTAATGTCACCACAATACTCTATATGCCATGTGTCCTAATGAACACACTAAGCAGCAGAGCCTTCAAGAAATTGTAGCCTAAAGAAATCTAGTTGAATCCTCTTTGCTGCCATCATGGTCTTTATAAACGTAAAATAGAAACAAAACAGAATAAAATAGCAAAGAGTTGAGATCCCCTACATCGCATACCAATATGGCAGTAAAGAAATGATACGAACAACAGTGTCATTCCATACATACAATCCATAGATTTATATATAATTAGCAGATATATTTATGACATTTAATAAATAGACAATCTAATAAATTTGTAACACAATATCAGGCATAATGATAATACCACAATCATATTATATTATAACAATGTAAATGCTGACTATGCATATGCTCAATGCAACCAGTTCCTACTCCATGGAGTTTACTCAAATTCAGAGATGAACACCCAGAAGATCTGTCCCCCCTAAAAAGACAGTCTATACTGGATAATGAAAAGTAATAGTGTTTGTCGAGATGTTAGTGCATTGCAATCGGTGTTCACGGCCAGGGGTTTATATATATGACTCAATGTCAATTGACTCAATGTCAATAAGTGAATCACTATGCCATGACGTCCCCAGGATCCCTCCCACAATCCTGTAAGTTCTCGTCTACTCCTTAGGCATAAAACGCCCAACAAATCAAGTGAATACGCTTTTCTATGCATGATAAATGATTCAAACATATACTGTCATTGATCACACAGTATTTCATATTCACACACCGTCACATGGCTATATCGCAGTATATTACTCAAAAACATTTTTAATTGAAACAAAGTGTCGTTGTATTGTTCCCAATGATATTAACGCAACTGCATATGCACATAAAGTTGTCCAATACCATTAGTATCTATGGTATTATATGACCGCCCATACAATCAATAATACCAAAAATCCACTCAGGTCCAATACTTCAGTTTCACAAATTACTTGGTTCAATACGTTGGCACTATAGCAAAACTTGTTGTTCCTTTCAATCATATAGTAATATTATCGTGTTTTCACAATCGCGTAAAGATTTTCTAATATTTTCTAAATTGCGTAAAAGATTTTAAAACATTTTCTCAATCGCGTAGCTAAAAATTATTGTTTTTAAATTGCATAAAGATTTTCAACGCATTTTCAATCGTGTAAAATATTTCTAACATATTTTAAATCCAAAATAAGATTTTTCTCATTTAATATCAAATTTTTTATTATTTGCATAATAGTCCTTGTATAAAATAATATTTACACAATAGTCTCTCTTTAAATAATATTTCTAAAATAATCTTTCTTTAAATAATATTTTCAAAATAGTCCATTTTTAAATAATATTTTCAATATAGTCCCTCTATAGAGAATATTTTCAATATAGTCTCTCTAAAAATCAGTATTTCTACTGTTTCTCAGAAAATTGTGTTTCTTTAATTTACTTGGGATATTACAGCTCAAAATTTCCTAACGCGCTTCAAAACCTAGAGGGTGAGTTATACGTCAGTAAATTTCAAGTATTCACTTTTATTTTACTACATAGCTTAATTAGACTAATTTTAATTCTAAAATATCATTTTTAAATTTATAAACTTACCAAATTTAATTCTTACTATTAAAACACCTAAGTCTACACTTAGTAAAATAATTTTGAATATTGAACATCAAAATGACATGTTGGCCGAAAATCAACTTATATTCCATTATCAAATATTGAATCATTTCCTATTTCATTTCTCATAATCCAATTACTTGTTACATAACCATTTAAAATCCACACTTCGTAAAATATTTTCAATTGGTTTATTCCAAAATCCTCATGAAAACCGTGAGCTTCTTACTTCATTGTAACCAAAATAATTTTATTTTTCACATGATTCTTATTATACTCAACATATCATTCATAATAATTGTACTATGACATGTTCATGCTTATTATTAAAGCAATAAAAATCATGTTAAGCATTTAATCACAATTTAAGCAATATCATACCATCTTATAAAATTATTCAAGTAATAAAATCGTGCATAATTAATAAATAATAAAATCATATATCATAGAACATAGAACACATGAACATACACAAACAAGTGAATAAATCCCTTAAGGGATTTTTCACCACAAACACAACCAAGTTCATTCCCTCACCACCACATATAGCTGATGAGGTTAATCTCCCTCTTACCTTAAAGAAGACAACAAACTTCAAGCCTCTCCTTCCTCTTGAATTCGTGTGGCACCAAGAAAAATCCTAAGAAATCTTAAACGAATCTAAAAGTCATAAACAAGGCTTGAAAACAATAAACCATGGATCAATCATGGTATAGAAAATTAGAAATCCTACTTAGGATCAAAGATTCAAGAAATTACCTTTGATGTAGGAAATCAAAGCTTGATTTTTGAAGCACATAGAGAGAGATTTAGACAAAACTTACTAAAGAAAAAGTGTTTAGAATGATGTTTGTGTTTAGAAAGTAAGGTTAGATAAAATTATAGAAATGAGGAGGTTGGTTTGGTGAGTGGAAGCCGTGAGCTCTCAAAGAAGAGCAAGGTTGGAGTTTTTGGTTTTCTTTGGAAGAGAGAGAAGAGAGAAAATTGTTTAAGTGTCAAAGTTGATAGGAAATGAAAATGAAATAGCCAAATGTGTAGTGCATGGCCGTGGGCTTTAGTGTGTAGGAAAATATCAAGATTTAATCATTGTAATAAAACATCACATGCATTCACATGGCATAGGTCATCTTGGAGTCAACAATTGGTCATAAAAGACCATTCAAGAATATGGTAGAAGGCCTCATGGCCGTGTGGTGCATGGAAAGAGAAGAGTGAGATATTTTTGCATGTAAATATTTTAGGAGGCATGGATATTTACTACAAGTGATAGGCATGAAAATTAAGCCTTTGAACCCTTCCATTTTGTACCTTGGTCGTAGCTTCCTCCAAACAAAAAGAGTAGTCAAAGTTTTCACCTTCTAATTTGTTCATCCAATGTGTAGCACCAAAAAGGTCAAAGCCACTATTATTGACTATTTCTTGGTTACTTTATTAATTAATAGAAAGGTGATATAAATGAAATGAATTAGCCTATTCTTCCATGCATGGCCGTGAGACACTCTAGGAAAAGGCACAAAAATTTTGAGTCAACCCACTTTGTGAGACTAGCTTCCTATTGGTGGCCACTTTCTTTGACTACTCCTAAACTTGTTTCTTATTGGTTCATCAAGGAAGACTAAATTCCTATTGGTTCATGGAAAGTCCAAGCCACTAAGTTGGACTCATCACCACCATTGGTTAGATCAAGGGTGGAGATCCAAAGGCTTCCCCTCTAAACTTGCTCAAGATATTTTCTGACAGATATTACCCAATAGACAATAGCTACTGCTATTATTACTCAATGGATAATAGAAAACTCAGATATAGAAAATTTTTGTCAACTGTTCTCGATTTCGAGTTTAGTAAGATCTCCCGATCTCGCCTTGACAGTCTAGAACTTTCTAGTCCAGGAAAAATTTTTATTTTTTCGAGTCCGCCTCAAACACACATACAGCTTAAAATAATATTAAAATAATCACAAACTCAGAAATTCTACAAAAATTCTCAAAAATCATAAAAATTATAAAACTCATATATTTTTAGAAAAAATTAAATTCAGACATATATTTCAAAAATAATATTAAAATAATCAAAATAATATTAAAATATTTAAAATAATATTAAAATATTTAAAATAATTAAAAATTCTCAAAAATTCACAAAAACTCATAATTATTATAAAACGTATTTATTTCAAGGACTACGAAAAAATTGGGATGTTACAGTATTACTCCCAAAGTGAGTAATCCCTGGACTCGAGCCTTAAAGTCCCAACAGTTTTCAATATCATGTCCTATTCTCCCACAATGATAGGCACAACTTGACTCTTCATCTTGTTTCTCCTCTTTTTTCATCATTGCAGTTGGTGTAGTGATATCATAACTTGCTTTCTTCAACCCCTCAAATATTTTCACCATAGGAGTACACAAGCACATGACCTTCCTTACTGGTGGTCCTTCCTTCTCTAAAGTATTCACAACATTCCTTCCACCATGATTTGGGTTGTTGACAATACTGGGTCCAACCTCCTCTTGAATATCTAACTTTCCATAAGCAATTAGCTTCCTTATTGCAGTCTTGAAAGATTCACAATCTTCAATTGAGTGCCCTAGGATATCCATGTGGTATTTGCAAGTTAAATTTGGGTTATACCACATTGGGAATTGTGGTTCTAAGGGACGTATAGGATTTCCCGAGATGAGGTGAGCATCAAACAACCTTTGGAATAAGTCTGCATTTGAAATGGACAATCTTAGGAAATGGTAGGTTTTGGGGGTGAGAGCGGCCTCGATTTTGGAAGTTTGACTGAGGTTGTGAGTGATTTAGGACATTTTGTGAGTGCAGGTGGATATTGAGTATAGGTTGGGCGAGCTGATACATATGGTTATGGTGCGAGAACATTATTGATTTGGAATTGTGGAATTGGGGTAATGTTTGAGGTTTGCACAACTTGGTGAGGTGGGTAGTAAGGACCGGGTGGAGGAGTTTGATAAGAAGGGTAAGAGTTTGGGTTATATGGAGGGGCTCGGTAAGTAGGGTAAGACGGTAGATAACGGGGTTGTGAAAGTTGTTGGTTTTGCACGTAGATCACTTTCGGCTCCTTTTTCTTAAGGGAAAACTCTTTCTTGTAACCACTTTCATTATTGTCAATTGGCAATTTGCCAGCCTTTATTAGAATTTCAATCCTCTCTCTGACAACAATTAATTCAGCAAAGTCTCAGTAAGCAGCACCCGCTATCGTCCTAATATAGGGAGCTCCTAAAGTCCTAAAAAAATATAAGCACGTTTCTGTCAACGTCAACGGTGGCTGAACTTATGCTGCAATAGCTCTCCACCTCTAGGCATACTGCTTGAAGGTTTCCTCACTTGTCTTTTATAGTGTTCCCAACTGTTCCCGAGTAAGAGCTGCATCCAAATTGAACTTGTATTGATCCATGAATAGATCAACTAATTTCTTCCAATGAGAAATCTTAGAGTGGTCTAATTGAAGATATCACTCCAAAGTGAGACCTGTACGACTCTTGTGGAAAGAGCTGATGAGGAATTTATCATCCCTTGACGAAACAGCCATCTTGGTTCCATAACTGATAAAATGAAACTAAGGGTTGCCATTCTCATCATATTTGGCAAAATTAGGAATCTTGATGTCTTTAGGGATCACGACATCTGTGGTAGGGAACAGTTCTTCTATTATGAGAGGTCCATAAACATTAGGACCCTTGATTGCCTTGATCTGCTCTTCCATTTTCTCCATCCAATCTTCATTCATCTTGTCTTTCTCTATCATGGTGTGACTATTCCTAGAGTGAGGCATTGTTGCCTGCCCCAAAATGGATACCTGAGGTTGTTCCCAGGTAGGTCCAGCATAACTAGGGATTTCATTGTGAGCATCTTTCAAGGCGCGATACCTCTCCCCAATAGGCATGACTATCAATGTCGTTTGATGTGGTTGCTCATAGATCCTCACAATGATACCTGAGGTTATAGTCGAGAATGTCGGGGGGTTATCGATGACACAGTTACATATCCTTCAACCCCATTTGCACCACTATTTTCACTGATTAAATGGAGAGACTCCTTTACATCTTGAAATATTGCTTCTAACCTCGCTTGGGCCTCAAACATTTCATTCATTCGCCCTGTCATTTCATCAACTTCCCTCCTCAAATTTTACCCTGCCTCAGGATTACTTACAGCCATCTTGGTCCGAGATCTAGTATTGTGAACTCGGGTTTGATTGGTCTCTTCTTTCCTAGGTCGTTCAATAATTCTTGAACCAATAACATTAACCAAAGAATGAGATGAAGTGCATGAGATACATAAGATGAAATGAATGAACTTTTTGATGAAAACATTCTCTTTTCTTTCTTTTTTTTTCAAAAAAAAATTGCTAGGAATGCCATGAAAATGCAAGATGATGTATCTTTTTTTTTTAATGCTACGAATGCCATGAAAATGCAAGATGAAATTTTTTTTCAAAGAATGTTAGAGATGCCCTGGAAATGCAAGATGATCGTTGGTTATTAGAGGAGGTTTGATGAATTCGAAACAAATCTCTTTTCCTAAAGCATTACTGATTAATCTTTTCTCAGTTACCGAAAATGGGTATAATAAGGATAAAAGGGGGTCCTAAATTATTTGTTCAGAGATATTCTTAACCAATAAAAATGAAGTTTTATAAAAAAAATTATTTTTACATATCTTAGCAATATTTAACATATATTTAATTAACATTTTATTTCTAGATGCACTACTAAGTGATTCTATTATTTTATCGTAATACTTTGTTAGAATTAATCCTTCTTTTACACAATTCATATATGCTCTTGAATCTATTAGTGCTATAAAAATAAATCTTTCGTCTTTTATTACTAATTCTATCAGACAATGCCATTAATGAACAATTACTTAGCTTAATAAATGAATATAAGGATCTTTTTGTATATTTTCTTGATCATGATTAGTACTTGTGTCTTGATTTTGAACTATTATATGTGCTTGTAAATTTAACATTTTAAATTCTAAATCAGTATCTTTTTCTTTGAGTAATTTAACTTCATTCTGTAAATTTTTTATCTCTTGTTATAAATCTTTTAACGTAATTTCATTTCTTTGTAGTTTTTTAAATCTTTCTAGCACCTCTTTCATATCTATTTTTTGTAGTTCTTCTTTTTTCTTATTTTCATAATCTAGAAATTCTTTTATTTGTTGAATAAATTCTTGCTTTACTGACGATTCTTCCATATTTTCTACTATGCTTAATAATGATGATGCTTGATCTCTTGTAATTATATTAACAGTTTTTAGACATGATGAACAATCACATAATTCTAGTCCTAAACCTATACATTCTTTTTCTTCAACACTTTTTGAATTTGATGAGGAAGTTTCTTTTAATTGATTAATTATTTCTTCGTCAGAGCTATGTGTTAGTCATGACAACCATTACCCAAGAGGGGGTGAATTGGGTATTAAAAACTTTTCACAAATGCTCTTAAAATAAACACAAATATTTAAGCTATTAAATAAAAGAGAAAGAATTGCGAGATGAAGAATAAAAGTTTTAAGAATAGCAAATAAATAAATGTGCAATAATATAAAATTACGTAAAATAAAGAGATTGAGAAGAGAAAAGCGGTACGATATTTATCCTGGTTCGACCACTAACCCACTTGTGGTCTACGTCCAGTCCTCGAAAACAATCTGAGATTTTTTACTATGTATACAAGTTTCAATAGGTGCTTGCAACCGTTACATAAAAGAGCACTTTTCACACACAGGGAAACTCTATCCTTGTGCTAAAGTCTCAGCCTGCAGGGATACCTCACCCTTATACAAACATTGAAGGGATACCTCACCCTTATACAAACCTTGAAGGATACCTCACCCTCAATATAGAAGAATAGAAATATAGATGAAGAGAAACTCTCACTCAGAGTAAATAATACAAATTGAAGTGCTAAGAGGCTCTCAAAGAATATCTCAAAGTTTCAGTAAAAAGAGCACAGAAAATAGGCGTAAATTATAAATCACATTTTTTAAAGCAAGCGTAAATTAAACAGATAGCTGAGCTCTTGCAGATGAGACCCATGGTTTCTATGTATAGAGTCGGAAAGAAAAATTAGCCATTGTAGAAATTAATTCCGTAATTATTACGAAAATAGTGTTCGTTACATACTATATCCGGATCTGTGTTTACCGTGTTTATTCGAATAAGCCTTCTGCTATTCGAATAAAACGTTCTTTTAAAAATGTTTCTGAAACTGGTTATTCAAATAACCTTCGTGTTATTCGAATAACGCTGCCACAAAGAATTTCTTTCAAACAAAGAATTTCTTTCAAACAGCTTTAAACACTGGTTATTCGAATAACAAAGGATCTATTCGAATAACACTGTCAAAAACACATTTCTGGGAAACAACTCTATTTGAATAACTTGATGAGTTATTCGAATAGCTAATATGAAATAAGCCATTCTGAAAACTCTTATTCGAATAACAGGAGTGTTATTCGAATAACATTTTAAAAAATGGAGGCACGCAGCAGCCAATTTTAAAACTTTATTCGAATAACCAATGAGTTATTCGAATAACTCAATTTATAAAATAGTTATAAAAGCTTGAAAACCATCCCAGAAAGTTTATCAAAAACACCAAAACATTTTAAAGTTATTTTCAAGATCAAAACAATTTTGGTATAAGTTTAAAAAAACATTTTTGTTTTATCTTGATGCACTAGGAGATATCCAAAGAGATCCTCGAACAAAGAGACTCTAAGTCCTAAAGCTATTCGTATAAGATCTTGGACTTGGTCTTCCCATCATGTGTGTTATCATCAAGACAAATCTTCAAAGACATATGTTTAATCATATTCTCCTTGTGTTGAGCTTAATAAATATCTCTTGCTTTCTTGTTGCAATGCTCATTCTTGGACTATCCTACAAAATATTGCTCACTTAAACAAGCATAGTTAGTCCAAATTCTTAATTTAATATCTTCATATGCATGATTCATAAATGTATAACTCTAATTAGTTTAACATGCATATAAGACATTCATAGACACATCCAAACAAGATATTTATCAATTATTAATGGATATGCTCTATATAGAATGCAACAAATAATATAAGCAAAGTATTCTTTTTGTCTTGTATTTGTCATCATCTAAACTTAACATATTAAACCATTTGCAGCAAACTTATTTTCACAATCTCTCCCTTTTTGATGATAACAAATCACTAAAGAAAAATATGTTGAGCAATATACAAGAATGGATATTCATGTAAGCATATCAAACAATAAGCACAAGAACATATTTTTCTTTTCAATTTTCACTCCCCCTCTTTGACATCAACAAAAAGGCTTAGAAAGAAAAAATAATATTTTCTCCCCCTTAGATTCTACATATGATTCAAGAATAGAGAGATGAAATAATCATGCTTTTCAAGATATAGAAGATTATTCATGCAATGCTTGTCATATTTTTGTATGTCAACATTTCGCATATGATAGCAGTAAAACACTTTATGTAATCAACCAAAGATGTAAGGCAAGAGATATAAACAACTTAAGAGCTAGGCTCCCCCTCAAAATATGCATATTATCAAAAATAATAGATAAAGGAAATATGTATGTGAAGACCATGTAAGCACATTACCTTAAAGAAAAGTAAGGCAAATATACATCTTCTTAATTCCTTAAACAAAAACCATTTTAAAACTTCTACCCCTTTCAAAAAGAATTTTACAAGAACACATTATATTTTCAAAAACATTTTAGAAGGGTAGAAATATTTTATATATAAAAAAAAAACATATTCATTAAGACAGATCAATCCAAGTCAAAAGAACATAAGTACATCTCCTTGATGAAATATATTATAGGGATCAAAGCATGTATAGAACTAATATCATTCACCCTAAATGCAATGACAAAATAATAAGTTAATATCCAATTAGGCACTTTGTCAATGCTAAGCATACTTCTCATGTAAAGAAAGCATATAATCATTTAAGATCAATTTTTTAACAAGTATCATACAATTCATATCATATAAAGTACCACAATAGCTTAGGGATAGAGATACTTATTGAGATAGATAAAGAGTGATGATCCTTCTTTATTGGTCCTTTAACTTTGAGCTTTCTTCCTTTGAATTCTCCATTCCATTGCACTAGAAGAAAATCTTCTTTATCTTCCTCTTCATTTGAATTCCATTCAGTTTTTCTCATTTATCCATATATACTTGTATGTACAAAATATGATGGCTATATTTGAAATACATAGAGAGACTTGCAAAGCTAACTTTAAAAGTCCTCTAAAACATAGGTTAGCATCAAATATCATGTAAGCCCATTTATAAGCATAATTTTGATTGATATATAATTTAAAGCATGTATCACATTATCAACCATGCAATGTTAGCTTTAACAAGAATGTATGAAGTACATATGAACTTGAATAAATAAAAAAAAGTTTAAGCATTTTAAGGGATGATTCAAGTTTATCAAGAAACATATGATCATCATCAAAACTTATTTAGGCATTTTTTAGGAAAAAAAATAATTATCATGTAAGGTATAACGCAACTCTCTACTTCTCCAAATAGCATATGATATCAAATTTAAAGTATATAAAAAGAAAATGATAATAGTTTGATATCACCAAAAATGTACTCTTTGAATTTTTGTAGATGACTCTCACTTCTGCCAACTTCCAAGCTTCAAGCTTTCATGAGGGAATAGAAATTCTTTGCACCCCTTTTAAAAGTTGAATCCTTTTAAACTTTACTATCCTCAAGTTGAACTTATTCCATTTAAATGCTTGCTTGAGGTAGTTATCACCCTACAATACAATTCAAAGTACTTTCATTAGTATCCATCAATTTTGGATCCATAGAGGTTAGTTATTATGCCAAACTCATATGCAAACAAGCATTCAAAATAATAAAATAACAAATGAGTTCACAAGGGAAAAGATATTTCATTTCATTGATCAATTTAGCTAAGTACATATAAACATCAAAAGAATAGCCAATTACATTTGGTTAAGCATTTACATTTTCAGTCTAATTAAAAAGAATTTAACATGTACAACAAATTCTTAAGAAAAGAAGCAACAGAACCTTTCATGCAGATTGTGCTTATTTGAATAAAATAGGTTTTATTCGAATAGAAGAGCAGGGAAAGAGAGGGTTGGCACGTAGGGGCCTTTTAAAGAGAGGCTCGTGTTTATTCGAATAAACAGAGGTTTATTTGAATAAACCTTGTGTAGAAATTGATGGGTTAAGCATTGAACAAGGATTTCTGCTACGGTTTTATTCGAATAGAGGGTGAACCTATTCGAATAGAGTATCTGGGAAGGCCAAACGTTTTGGCCATTTAACAAGAGTTATTCGAATAACTTAGGGGTTATTCGAATAAGCAGAGATTAGCCAAGATAAAACTGATAAACCAAGTCTTTGGTTATTTGAATAAGTTTGATTTTATTCGAATAGACAAAGATTTGTCAAATAAGACTGATGAAACAAGCTTCTGCTTATTCGAATGATCTGAAATTCATTCGAATAGACAGTGAACACTGAACTGACATAGAAGTCTATTTATTCGAATAAACTTAGTTTTATTCGAATAAAGCAATTAAAAAAACACAGTAAAGCATACGTTTAGAAAGTGATTTAAAAGAGAGTTAACTTACCCAAATATAAAGTACCTGCAAAACAAGATTTGGGATATCTTCGAAGCTTGAGTCACTAAAAGATTCAAGGGAGATAAAACTCAAGCTCAATGATATTATCATTAGACATGCCATTTCAAACAAGAAGTATACTTTATCTAGCATATTAACATATAGAAATATTTTCAAATTATAAGGCTAGAAAAGCATAATAAAAGTTTTCACTTATCCAAAAATTGTAAGTCCAAACTTCACAGAGACAAAGAAGAGAGCTTGAAATTATTTCTAGTCTTTGTACTTGGAGTAACCACTTTTAAGATGTCAAAGTCAGTTCTTGGCCTTCAAGGACACCTACAACACACTTCAATTTTTGACTTTTGGTACCCAAATTTTCTTGGGCCCTTGTGTGTTAGTTTTTGAACATTAATCTATTATGCTCTCATAAATATTAATTTTTTTTATAGTATGTAAATCGAGCACAATAAATTAAATAATTAAATACCATTAAGCACATAGTTGATAGCATGCTTACTTTCATGATATATAAACAATTTTAAAGCATATAAAGCATACATAAGCATTGATAGACTCTTATGTACCAAGATATAACAAATTAATGAATTATGATATAATAAGAATGATCATAATCATGTGTTAAACATAATATTCAAGTTTTATCAAGTATACATGATTCTATTAATTACTTAAGGCCTACAAGGAATATACCTCAAATTTATTGACTTTGTATGTGAGTGTGCATAAGAGATAAAAGCTTTTGATACCTTGGTCTTGGTAATCAAGGAAATACTTTTTCTTATCCATTGCTTCTCTTTTGGAGTCTTGAACTTTGCAAGTTCTACATTTTGTACTTGAGAAGCTTTGGTTGAAGTCATCTTCCTTCTTTGACCAAAGTTTCTACCATTAGGCTTTGGAAGCATTCTTCTTGATGATTCCTCTTTCTTTTGACCAATTTGTCCATCCTTTTGAGACATATTCTGCATAATTGAAACACTAGGAGGACATTTTGGTACCCACTTCATTTTGGGTCCTTGAATGTTAGTATTAGGGCCTTTAGGATTTTTAGGAACTCATACCATATAATTTCTTATATAAGGATTTCTTTTGTAATTGCATAAATGAGAAATATGTCCTAGATGACCACAAAAATTGTAAACAATTGAATTTAATGATGGCTTGATCATTTGAATATCATTTTTGAAAAACTTAAGCTTTTTGTTATTTTTATATTCTAAATTATTTTTGCCATAAGCCTTGCTTGAATTTTCACATGGAATAACACTAATTTTATTCTCATTAACAAGTATAGAATTTAAGTAATTACAATCATTAGCTTTGGCAAACTCAGAATATAAGCCCTCAACTTTATTTTTTAAATCAATGCACTTTTCACAAGAAGTTGAGATTTTATATTTTAAAGACATTTTCTCATCAAGAAAAATATATTCATTTTTCAAAGTTTTAATTTCATTTTCAATAAAGGAAATATTTTCCAAACACGATAAGTTTTTCTTTTTTAAATTCAACAAACCATCATACAATTCATTATATGCACTTTGCAACTCATCATAGGAAGGACTATAATATAGTTTAGAATTATTTACCTCAAGGTCCTTTTTAGCCATATAGGAAGTAGTTTCAATTTCTAGCACATTTAGCTCTTTAAGAGAATCACATTCTTCCTCATCAATTTTGTTTTGCTTTGCCCCTTCTTCAAATTGAGCACCATCATCACCAAGTGACATTTGGCTCCCTTTAATAGTTTGAGTATCTCTTTGAGGATATTTTTCATGACAAGCTTCCTTCAATGACATTTGCTCTTCTTGCTTTCTATATAATATTTTATATAAAAAATCATTGTTAGTAAGATAAATAGCATCAAGAGCGTCCAATATATCTTTAGCACTAGAGCAATTTTTAATTTTAGCATAAGCATCATCATTCAAACTACTTTTCAAAATTTGCATAGCTCTAATATTCAAAGAAAAACATTTCTTATTATAGGCATTCCAAGTTTGTTATGGTTTGCAAATAAATCCATTTAGCACAACATCCCACAAATCTAAATTAACAGATTGCATATAAAACTCTATTCTAGTTTTCCAATAAACAAAATGCACACCATCAAAGAATGGTAGTTTATCAATTTTAAAACCTTCCATTTTAAAAAACTTTCAAGGTTGATAACAAATAAGGATCTTTAACTCTAAGCGGTTAAACTTTCATCAGAGCACAAAGCTCTGATACCACTTGTTAGTCATGGCAACCATTACCCAATAGGGAGGTGAATTGGGTATTAAAAACTTTTCACAAATGCTCTTAAAATAAACACAAATATTTAAGCTATTAAATAAAAGAGAAAGAATTACGAGATGAAGAATAAAAGCTTTAAGAACAGCAAATAAATAAATGTGTAATAATATAAAATTACGTAAAATAAAGAGATTGAGAAGAGAAAAGCAAGCACGATATTTATCCTGGTTCGACTACTAACCCACTTGTGATCTACGTCTAGTCCTCGAAAATAATCCAAGATTTTTTACTATGTATACAAGCTTCAATAGGTACTTGCAACCGTTACATAAAAGAGCACTTTTCACACACAGGAAAACTCTGCCCTTGTGCTAAAATCTTAGTCTGCAGGGATACCTCACCCTTATACAAACCTTAAAGGATACCTCACCCTCAATATAGAAGAACAGAAATATAGATGAAGAGAAACTCTCACTCAGAGTAAATAATACAAATTGAAGTGCTAAGAGGCTCTCAAAGAATATCTCAAAGTTTCAGCAAAAAGAGCATAAAAAATAGGCGTAAATTATAAATCATATTTTTCAAAGCAAACGTAAATTAAACAGATAGCTGGGCTCTTGCAGATGAGACCCACAGTCTCTATTTATAGAGTCGCAAAGAAAAATTAGCCGTTGTACAAATTAATTCCGTAATTATTATGAAAAAAGTGTCTGTTACATACTATATCCAGATCTGTGTTTACCGTGTTTATTCGAATAAGCTTTCTGCTATTCGAATAACACGTTCTTTTAAAAACGTTTCTGAAACTGGTTATTCAAATAACCTTCATGTTATTCGAATAACGCTGCCATAAAGAATTTCTTTCAAACAGTTTTAAACACTGGTTATTTGAATAACAAAGGATCTATTCGAATAATACTGTCAAAAACACATTTCATGGAAACAACTCTATTCGAATAACTTGATGAGTTATTCGAATAGCTAATATGAAATAAGCCATTCTGAAAACTCTTATTCGAATAACAGGAGTTTTATTCGAAGAACACTTAAAAAATGGAGGCACGCAACAGCCAATTTTAAAACTTTATTCAAATAGCTAATGAGTTATTCAAATAACTCAATTTATAAAATAGTTATAAAAGCTTGAAAACCATCCCAGAAAGTTTATCAAAAACACCAAAACATTTTAAAGTTATTTTCAAGATCAAAACAGTTTTAGTATAAGTTTAAGAAAACATTTTTGTTATCTTGATGCACTAGGAGATATCCAAAGAGATCCTCGAATAAAGAGACTCTAAGTCCTAAAGCTATTCGTATAAGATCTTGGACTTGGTCTTCCCATCATGTATGTTATCATCAAGATAAATCTTCAAAGACATATGTTTAATCACATTCTCCTTGTGTTGAGCTTAATAAATATCTCTTGCTTTCTTGTTGCAATGCTCATTCTTGGTTCTTGGACTATCCTACAAAATATTGCTCACTTAAACAAGCATAGTTAATCTAAATTCATAATTTAATATCTTCATATGCATGATTCATAAATGTATAACTCTAGTTAGTTTAACATGCATATAAGACATTCATAGACACATCCAAATAAGATATTTATCAATTATTAATGGATATGCTCTATATAGGATGCAACAAATAACATAAGCAAAGTATTCTTTTTGTCTTGTATTTGTCATCATCAAAACTTAACATATTAAACCATTTGCGACAAACTTATTTTCACACTATGTTCTTCTTCTGAGGATTCTGATTCATTAATTAATATATTTTTTAAAGATTTCTTTAATTCTTCATCGATTTTTAAATTATTAATTTTTTGTTTTACTTTGCAATCTTTTTTATAGTGTCTTACTCGACCATATTTGTAATATATTATTTTTCTTTTAGAAGATTTATGCTTATCTTTCTTTGATGATCTGGGCTTTGATGAGCTTCCTTCTTCTCTATAATTTTGTTTATAGTATTGCGTAGACTTTCTTGATTTATGAGGAACATGCCTTTGAACTTTCTTTTACTTTTGCCTACTTGGAGCTTTAAATCCTTCTATTCCCCACTGGGAATAGAATGCCCTTAGTTCTTTCTTAGTGGTTTTGGCTTCATTCTTAAGCTTATGTTGAAGTTTAAGATCTAAACAAACTTGCAGTCTAGTTTCTATTACATAATTAGACAGTTGACCAAATGTATGTTGATCATAAGGAATTGTACCTTCATATTGATTTTGAATCATTACTTTTACCTTTTCTACAAATAATTTAGAAAGTCTAGCAATAAATCTTTCTTTCTAATAATTAGCTGATGCATCACTTCTTAAGTATAGCTTAGACAAAAACATATCTCTATACCATCTATAATCAGACATAGAGGGACAATATAAATTAACAATTTAGTTTGCTATTCTTTGTTGAAATTTTAAAGGTTCTCCTATAAAATATTTTGTTATTGTTTAAAGAAGAGTCGTTACTACATCTTCAAATACTTGTCCATTTTGATCAATTTTTATGGAATTCATTATAAAATCCTTTTCTTCTTGAGTAAGTACATTATCCCACCAGCCTTTTAGTTGGCCCGTAAATCCCATAACAATTAAGAAGACTGTAGTTCTATCAGTATTATTCTTTCCTTTAAAGGCTGTTGTGGCCATGGCCTTCTGTTGGATAGTATCTAAAATTTATTGTTCGCCTAACCCATCTATATTCCATTCGTTAATTGCTTCACAAGTAAAGGATACAGTATCTTGAAAAGGTCTTTCTTCATATTGGACATCAGGATATGTAGGTCTTGAATAGTAATTCCTAGTTGTTGAAACAAACATATCTTTTCTTAACTTATTAACTTGAAGATTTAAAAGTTCATTTTCTAACTCTTCAATTTTCTATAATGTATGTATCTTTGGTGTAGATGTTATTCTTATGGTTAATTGTTCTAATTTTTTCTTAATCTCTTCAATAGAATTATCTAATTTTGAACCAAAATGCATATTCTTTAAATTTGATTCTGGAACATTGATTACTTTGTAAATAGGTCTATTAGGATCTAAATTTTTATTAATATTTTGAACTGATACATATTCTTTAGGTTTTTCACCTATTTGATTATCTATCCTTTCTAAAGTCTTTGACATAGTATGGAGCATTTGGTTAGAGTAATTAAGTTGTTGATGAATTTTATTAAAATCTCCTTTTTCTATGGGTAGATTATGTGCTCATGAAGCTATTGCCTTAAAAGGTGTGGCTTCAACTTCTAATCCTTCCTTAGTGATTACTTTGATAGTTTCTAATGGAGGAAATTCTGAAATTATTATCTTATCTCGTTCAATTTTCCAAGTAGTTGATACGTTATTATTTACTAATATTTTTGGTATTCTTAGGTAAGGATTTTGAACATTGTTTTCTTTGCAATACTTTTCAAACCAATCAAAGAAATATATGTTGATTTGTTGTTCTATTAAATATGAATAAAATTCTTCTCTAAATCTAGTAGTTTGTTCTTTACTAAAGGTTTTAAAATACCAATTTCTTTTATCTTTGTTATAAGGAGCTTCAAAATCATTATTTATCTATTTCTTATCTATTTCAAAAGTCTCTTCTCAAATTAGAGCATTAATCATTTGAGATCGAGTGAGTGAGTATTCTGGGGAGTCTAATTTATTAGTTTGATGATAAATTGGTTGAGGAACATTAGGTTCGAAATTTACACTAGTTAGGTTTACATTAATTGCAGATCCATCTACAGAATGTCTTGAGGAAGAAGAGGCAATTGAAGGAATATTAATTATAGGGTTTGTAGGATTGTTTAGTCTAGAGGAATTAGATTTAAGCATTCTTATTCTTATACTAGAATCATCTTAAACTATTGATCCTATTCTAGTATTTCTTATCGGTTGAGGGGGTATTACTTCTGGAAACACCTAATCTTTAGGAATTCTTGAGAAGATCTCATCATGAGATAATCTTTTGGGAGTTAATATCGATGATTTCTTAAGGTTTGCTTCCATAATTACAGTTTCATGCTTTGGAGATTGTCTTAATGCTTTAAAGTTTTGATCTTCATAAGAAACTTTATAATGAACTCTATACATAACAGACGTATGCTTAGTTCCTTCATCATCTTATATCTTAACATGTAATTCTAAAGCTTGCTTAGTCATATAATCATTTAAAGGCATAGCATAATTAGGATAGCAATTAAAAATAACAAGACTATCATGTAGATTAGATTCTAAAATGGCAGTTATTTGATAATGAAGTTTCCTTAGTCTTTTATCTCTTAACAATATCAACACAGGATTATCAACTCCTAATCGGTGTTGTCCTTTAATGGCTACTTGGATTAATCCTATGTGTATAAACTGATAATTATCTTTAACATGTTGATCTATGATATTGTCTTTTAATAAACTTATCGATTCATAAGGTTTTTCTAAAATATGAATAGCTTCAAACATATGAACTTGATCCTTAGGCTTAAATAAGGAAGTACTTGTCTTATAAATTTCTTTCGGAGGAACATAAGGAATTGCCCAATTTTGAAGATTATTCTTAATATTAGCAATTACTAATTCATTTTGTTGAACCTGATCTTGATCTACTTCTAATCTTGAAGATGCAGATCTAAACTTTGAGGAACCTATGCTGGAAGCCTTCCCACTATGGGAGGAGAGCTCGCTTAAAGTTCTAAATATCCTAGACATAATGAATGAATTCTCTTACTGGGACCACCACACACTCGTATGGGACCACCTAACCTGCCTTATCCGGCACAAACATGGCTGACCAATGTACAAACCGAGGGCTGACCAACGCTAAGTCCTTCTCCCTTCCTTAAGCTTCGGATATTCAGAACCTCTAATGAGGATCTAATACCACAAATGATAGAGGTTCTGAATATCTGAAGCTTAAGGAAGGGAGAAGGACTTAGCGTTGGTCAACCCTCAGTCCGTACATTGGTCAACCATGTAAAAAAGATTTGGTAAGTAGAGTTTATCGGGCTAACATATTCTCAAAATTTGATATGAAATCAGGATACTATCAAATTGAGGTTGCCGAGGAAGATAGGTATAAGGCAACTTTTGTAGTCCCTTTTGGTCATTATGAGTGGAATGTAATGCCTTAAGGCCTAAAGAATGCTCTTTCAGAATTTCAGAATATTATGAACACTATTCTAAACCTGTATTCAAAATTTACTATAGTATATCTAGATGATGTTTTGGTATTTAGTAATTCAATCGATCAACATGTTAATCATTTATAAATTTTCTTTAATATTATTAAAGAAAATGGATTAGTAATTTCAACTAAGAAAATAAAGTTATTTCAGACTAAGACAAGATTCTTAGGATTCGAAATCAATCAGGGTACTATCATTCCTATAGAAAGATCCATAGAATTTGCAGATAAGTTTCTTGATGAGTTAAAAGATAAGAATAAACTTCAAAGATTTTTAGGATATGTTAATTATGTGGCAGATTTTCTCCCGAATATTAGGGTAATCTGTGCTCCTTTGTTTAGAAGACTAAGAAAGGATCCTCCTGCATGGGATGAAAACATGACTCATGTCGTCCAACGAGTAAAAAAGTTAGTCAAAACAATTCCTTATCTAGGCCTCCCTGATCCTCAAGTTTCCCTTATAGTTGAAATAGATGCCTTTGATTGGGGATATGGTGGAGTATTAAATCAAATCTTACCAGAGTCATCCAAAGAACAAGTTGTTAAGTACCATTCTAGTGTTTGGCAACTGGCTCAACAAAAGTATATTATTGTTAAGAATGAAATTTTGGCTATAGTGCTAAGTATCACAAAATTTCAAGATGATTTGATTAACAAAAGGTTTTTACTAAAACCTGATTGCAAGGCTGCTCCTTAAATTATTTAAAAGGATGTTAAGAATTTGGTTTCCAAATAAATTTTTGCTAGATGGCAAGTACTGTTATCTTGCTTTGATTTTGATGTTCAACACATTAAAGGAAAAGATAATTATCTTCCTAATTTTTTAACCAGAGAATTTTTGCGGGTTATAATGGCTATATTGGCCGCTAGCTCCTCATCAAAATCAAAGGCTAAGAAAATCACTTTTGATAAGTACATACAAATCACTACTGATAAGGACACCAAATTAAGTACACGGTCATCTACCTCTGTTAAAGGGTCATCCACCCTTGCTGTTATTCCTACTCCACTTCAATCAATCAGACCTTCATCATCCACTCAAAATAGGTTTACACCGTTAAGCTACTCATAAACCATAACTAGTACTCCTATCAAAACTCCTTAAAAATCCAAATAGATATTTCTGCCTCAAACCAATTCTCCTACCACCAAAGAATGTAAGTATATTAAGAAAAATATTTTTGAACCTTCCCTAGAACCAGGATTTTATTCTTCGCAGTCTTCACCTTGAGAAATTTCCCATAATATATTTCCTAAAAACTTTCACTTTGTTCCACAAGATTCTCTTAAAAAGAATAGAATCTTTTATGAGCTCATTTTAGTAGATACTAAGTCAATTGAATTAGATCATTATTATAACACTACTAATGCAGATTATATTGACTTTTCAAAAGTAAAGATCCTTAAGATACTCAGCCCAAGAGATTGGAATCAGGAGCTTCATACTCCAAAGTCTTTTTCCATTAAATTTGATCCTCAGACTTATACTTATTGGGATTATCAACAAGCTTGGTACAAGTTTATGTTGATTAGGCCCTATTCACACTCATGGTTCTTCTAGTTTCAGAAAGGAATTAAGCATTTTCCTTCTTGATTAGCAGACTGGATGCGTATAACAGGACCATGTTTGGAAAACTTACCACAAGCAGCTAAAGATTCTTATAATTTGTTTACTGAAAGACAGACTTTGCGCAAGGAGCTAGGTTATTACACTTTTATGTTGCCTTTGGAATTGCTTGGATCAACATCTGGGATTATAATTTCTTTAATAAAAATCAAGTACAACATCCTCAATGGGTTGCCCGTGAATTTAGTGTGAAATGGTGGCCTAGTTTTAACATGAAGTTGGTAAGCACTGAAGCTGTAAATCAATGGTGTATTGCTAATCCTACTCTGATAAATAAAAATGAAAAGAAGCCCATAGAATTAGAACAACTCAAAGAACAGCTCCTTCGAGATTTAACAAATGCCTCATCAGAAAAAGAATTATTACTCTAGATGAAAACTTCAATGTCTACCTCAGGATCCTCACCTCGGCAAAGTACTCCCCTTAGTGAAGAAAGTGATAATGATGATCTCCTCAATGAAGATGACTGTTATGGGGTAAATCTTTCTGAATTATAAGGATCCACAAGATAAGAAAAAGAAAAGCTGAAAGATTCTTTTGTCTTTGTCTCCCACGTTTGTCTCCCATCATGAAGAAAATCATCATGATCAGAAAAGAAAAAGAGAAAAGTTGAAAGATTCTTTTGTCTTTGTCTTCCACATTTGTCTCCCACTCCGACCAGTATTATTCCAGATTTCAAACTTTTAGAATCCGGTTCCTCAATTATACGGATTTCAACTAGTCTCAATTTCGAAAAAGTTCCTCAACTTCTTCATTATATAAGCAATAGCTCCTCATTCGGAAAGACATCATACTTTTTGGAGAAAATTACAGTTTTAAAATTCTTGTAAAAACACCTTGTATTTCTATTCTCTTTGCATTTGCTCTTATTTGATTTTCACCTGTAACATTTGGAACTCAGACGTTTAATCAAGATCTGTAATATTTGTATCATCAGTTGTAAGTACTATTTTTTGAATAATTAATATTTTGTTCCTTTTCTCTCTGATCTATTTCTTTATTTTAAATGCATATTATATATATATATATATATATATATATATATATATATATATATACGAGGCACTTTTTTTACCAGAATCGGTCCGCTTCCATTCACCGAGTTTGAGATCGGGGTCCTCAACCATTTACATGTGGCTCCAACCCAACTACATCCAAATACGTGGGGATTCATCCAGGTTTTTGACTAGTCGTATTCCATTAGATCATTTTTCTTCCTTTTCACTTGGTCCTCACCTTTTGGGAATACATAAAAATGGGTGGGTCACTTTGTGAGCATAAGTCGGGCGCAAAGTGTTCAAACCCTACCAAGAATCCTTCTAAAACTTCAATAAGGACTTCTTCAAAGTTTAAGGGGCTCCAAGATCAACACCTTTTTTCATTACCCCAGATGGCGAACCCCGCATATATTTATATTGGACTCAGACTGTATGGGAATTGAGAATAACAGAGATAGAAACTTCGATTTCTGATTTTCTTGAAGACGAAACCCAAGTCCTCTACTTCCTTATTGAATAGGTCGACAAAGGTGGGCCCATATATTGTAAAGATATCCTTGATGAGCCCACATACTCTATAAAACCATTACTAGGTATCTCGTCCTTATATATCTAACTCATTTGCACTTCAAATTTTTCTTAAGTGTTGTAACACTTCTTTTCTTTTTGTAGAAAGTATACCGCCCCCTGGTGGTCTCAAGCTCCTTGCCTAACATTTGGTTATTAGGAGAGCGAGGGCTTCTGGATCCGGATCATGGGCCTCGACTGCTACTCCAAGGGTCACAGTCGCAATTCCTCCACCTCTACCTGCAATGCAAGAGGCGGAGCCGAGTTCCCTGTGCACCCTGGTCGAACTCGAAAGAGGAAGACCGACAACATGAGGGAGCAAAGGGGTCAAAGGTCGACTTCCAAGGCTGCTCCTGTAACACCCCAAAAATTGTTTATTTTTTGATAAATAGTCATTTTATAATATTTGATATTTTTGTGAATTTTTTTGGATTTTTTCGAAACTGTTGATTATTTTAATATATTTCTCGATTTTGCGTACGCATTGAGCAGAGCCGAAAAAATAAAATATTTTTTCTGAGGCTGGTGATGATCACATATTTGATACATTAATAAGCCTTCATTTTTAGTCATTTACACTCTCTATGTACTTAATTGATTGATTTTGATTATGTTTTGTAAGTTTGGACTCAAATTGGACTTAATTGAATTTTTCAGCATAATTTACGTCTTACGTTATTTCTGTATTTGAGCTATATCTTGGGATGTAGGTGGTCTTTGGAGGTGATTCAAGTGGCATTTGAAAGATGAGAGAAAGTTCTATAACTTTCATGAAGACCTCAAAGGCCCAATCACACGAATAGATAACTCAAAATGGGGTTGAAGCAAGAACCAGAGTGCTTTTCCTGACAACTTAACCTACATGTACTGTTCATAATAGTTTTCGGGCTAAAAGTTGTCAAATGGGATGAAATTCGGATGCTGAATATTTAAGACCCATATCTACAACTTTCATGTTGAACACGTTTCCAGAATCAGACTCCTTGAAGGTGATATTGGGCTTGGAAGTCAGAATAGAGGAGCTGTGACTGAGCCTGGATAGTGTACAGTAATTTAAATGTATATGGAGTTATAAAATGATATTAGACTCAAACCAAAGCCATTTGAAAGCTAAGATCTAGGCCTACAACTTTCATGAAGACCACTTGGTTAAAAAATGACGAATGCAATGACTTCAGAGCTGCATGATTTCGGAGACAAGGAATCTCCATAATTTTCCACTCACCAAAAGTCATTTGGCATTTTCCACTCATTTTCCACTCATCCACCCACTAATGACTCAGCCCACTTATCATTTTGTATCTCTAATCCTCTATAAAAGGGGTCCTTGGCAGATCATTGAGGGGTGTTAGGTGTTAGTTACCAAAATGATGCCATTTTGTTACTAGGTTTTCTTGTAGTAATTTTCCTTTGTTCTAAATTAAAGTCATGTTCTTCTTCTTCTTCTTCTTCTTCTCTCTCTCTTTCTTCTTATCTATGAGTAACTAAGTTTCATTTTACTTGGGTGAAAGGGTGAAGCTCTTGGTAATAAAGTAAGGTTAGATTTATTCTTCTCTTGTGCTTAAATGATTTATATTTTCTAGTAACCATTATACGTATTACAATTTGTTTCTTATAATTTAGAACCATCTTTGTAAAGAGGAGTTCTTGATTTATTATAGACAAAATATTGGCACAATGAATGTTTTAACCCATTTATAAGTTGAGGTAATATTTTTAGGAAACATAATATAATTACGTATATTATTTTAAACGGACTTTTAATGTTGTATTTTCCGATTGGAACCTCCATGTTGCGAGGATTTTAATTGAGTTATAAAAGAAATTAATCTTACCTTTACTTTAATTACCAAGAGTGGATCTTTTAACCCAAGTAAATAAATTTTACCATAGTAACAAAATATTTATTTCACCTTAATTAATCTTTAACAATTACGTGTGGATCGACCTCGGACTCTCGATAAATTTATTACTTGAGACAACCTGCACTTGGGTTCGCAAAGCAACAATTAATCCCGCATCAAGTTTGTAGACTTGTTTGAAACTAAAAATTGTACATCAAGTTTTTGGCGCCGTTGCCGGGGACTTGATTTGAAGACTAAATTTCTGGTGTAAAATTTTTTTTTGTATATATACTAACATACTAACTAGTCGGGGAACCTCTCCCTTTTTAATTTCTGTGCATACTAACTAGTGGGGGAACCTCTCCCTAATTTCTCTATAATCTTTAATCATTAATGAAATAATCTTTCTTCTTCTCTCCTCTCTCGCTGGAGCAAAAAATCAGCTTGCCGATTCTCCAGTTTTCATATTTTAAATTTACTTTCTGTACTTTATTTTCTGCATTTTAATTTTTGTACAGTGGGGGTAATTCTCCATTTTATTTTCTTGTACATATTAACTTAGTGGGGTAACTCTCCCTTTTATTTTTTTCTCGTACTTTATTTTCTGTATTTATTTTTCTGTCATTTTTTTTGTTTACTAACTCTCTTACTAACTATCTGACTTTTTACTTTATCAGCTATCTAACTTTTTACTTTTTCTGCTTCTAACATTTTAATTTATCTGTATACTAACTTTTTAATTTTTATGCTTATTAACTTATTTGGTAGTTGGTTTATACCACACCTTTGTTAATATTTAATAGACAATTTATACTGCTAGCTTGTACATTTTATTTTTTACTGTAAGTTACTTGTTTATGCTTAATTGGTATCGTGATTTAAATTCTGGGCGTTTGGTTAAAGTTAATTCAGGTACTTTACATATTGATTTGTTTGAATTACAATCACACACATTAAGCACAATGGCTGAAAATGAAAGTGTGCATGATGTGGAAATAAGTTTGCCCCAAATGGTTTTATATGTTAAGTTTTGATGAAGACAAATACAAGACAAAAGGAATATCTTGCTTATACTCTTTGTTGCATTCTATATAGTGCATATCCATTAATATTTAATAAATATCTTATTTGGATGTGTCTATGAATGTCTTATATGCATGTTAAACTAACTAAAGCTATATATTTATGATTCATGCATATGAAGATATTAAATTATGTTTATGGACTAACTATGCTTGTTTAAGTGAGTGATACTTTGTAGGATAGTCCAAGTACCAAGAGTGAGCTTGCAACAAGAAAGCAAAAGATCTCAATTAAGCTCAACACAAAGGAGAATGTGAATGCCTATTTCATGAAGGTATTGATAAACATCAAAGTCATGTCAAAGACCAAGTCCAAAGGAAGATTAAATAGTATAGCTTATAAGACTTAGTGTCTTTATGTACAAAACCTTATGGATATCTCAAATATGTTTTTACAAATGGTTTTCCTATGTTAAAATACCCAACAAATAAGTTTTGAAAAGTTATTTATGGTGGTAGTTCAAATTTATGAAAAATAGCCAAGTTTGAGTTTTGCAAAACTAACCTTTGGTCACTTTTTTAATCATAGCTTTCAAAATACTTTGAGTTTTGTTTTGAGACATATTTCATTTGAAAATAGACTCAAAGATCTTTCCAATTACTGGTCATTTGCTTTAAACGGATAAGAAATGAAGAAGTTATGACCATTTAAAGTCAGTTTTTGAAATCTGAGTGGTTTATTCGAATAAAGCATATGTTATTCGAATAACACACCACAGAAATCATACCAGAACGAGTTTTTAATGGTTTATTCGAATAACCAAATGGTTATTCGAATAACATGACCCAGAAAACGTTACTGAACGTGTTTTTAACATTTTATTCGAATAACTAAACGTTTATTCGAATAACCAAATGTTTATTCAAATAAATAGACTTCCAGAAAGGTTTCTCTCAAATGAATTATTCGAATAACTCAGTAGTTATTCGAATAATCCTAGTTTTTCAGAACTCTGTTTGTTAAAGAATTATTTGAATAAATTTAAGGTTATTCGAATAACCCATGTCAGTTTGCTTTTTACGATGGTTTTATGAACAGTGTTATTCGAATAATGGTTTATGCTATTCGAATAACCTTGGGCTTTTACGAATACTGATATGGAAACTAATGGACATTTTCTCATAATAATCACGGATTTAATTACACCCAACGGCTATTTTCTATCTGGCTCTATAAATAGAGACCGTGGGTCTCATCTGAAATACCTGAGCTATTTGTTTAATTTGCGCTTGCTCTGAAAAATGTGATTTATATTTCACGCTTATTTTCTGTGCTCTTTTTGCTAAAACTTTGAGATATCCTGTGAGAGCCTCTTAGCACTTCAAATTGTATAATTTGCTCTGAGTGAGAGTTTCTATCTATCTATAATTTCTATTCTACTATATTGAGGGTGAGGTATCCTTCAAGATTTATATCGAGGGGAGGCATCCCTCAAGGTTTGTATAAAGGGTGAGATATCCCTGCAGGCTGAGACTTTAGCACAAGGGTAGAGTTTCCCTGTGTGTGAAAAGTGCTCTCTTATGTAAAGGTTGCAAGCACCTATTTGAAGCTTGTACATATAGTGAAAAATCTCGAACTGTGTTTCGGGGACTAGACGTAGACCACAAGTGGTTGGTGGTCGAACCAGGATAAATATCATGCCTGCTCTTCTTCTCTTTATCTCTTTATTTTATGCAATCTTTATTTTACGTAATTTTATATTATTGTACACTTATTCATTTGTTGTTCTTAAAGCTTTTATTATTCATCTCGCAATTCTTTCTCTTTTATTTAATAGCTTAATTATTTATGTTTATTTCAAGAGCATTTGTGAAAAGTTTTTAATACCCAATTCACCCCCCTCTTGGGTAATGGTTACCATGACTAACAAGTGGTATCAGAGCTTCGTGCTCTGGTGAAAGCTTAACCGCTTAGAGTTAAAGATCCTTGTTTATTAGCAACCTTGAAAGTTTTTCAAAATGGAAGGTTTTGAAATTGATAAACCACCATTCTTTGATGGTGTGAATTTTGTTTATTGAAAAACTAGAATAGAGTTTTATATGCAATCTATTGATTTGGATTTGTGGGATGTTGTGCTAAATGAGTTTACTTACAAATCAAAACAAACTTGGAATAGTTTTGACAAAAAATGTTTTTCTTTGAATATTAGAGCTATGCAAATTTTGAGAAGTAGTTTAAATGATGATATTTATGCTGAAATTAAAAATTATT
This sequence comes from Ormosia semicastrata, assembly GCA_029884595.1. Classification (NCBI taxonomy): domain Eukaryota; kingdom Viridiplantae; phylum Streptophyta; class Magnoliopsida; order Fabales; family Fabaceae; genus Ormosia; species Ormosia semicastrata. Next base: position 41,275,551 of record JAQQTO010000061.1, read on the forward strand.
CTTGTGCTAAAGATATATGGGATGCTCTTAATGCTATTTATCTTGTTAACGATGATTTTGTGCATAAAGTTGCATATAGAAAGCAAGAAGAGCAAAAGTCATTGAAGGAAGCCTGTCATGAAACGCATGCTCAAAGAGATGTTCAAACTACTGAAGCAAGCCAAATGTCTCTTGGTGACGATGGTGCTCAATTTGAAGAAGAGGCAAAGCAAAATAAAATTGATGATGAAGAAGGTGATTCTCTTAAAGAGCCAAGTGTGCTAGAAATTGAGACTACTTCCTATATGGCTAAAAAGGACTTTGATGTAAATAATTCTAAACTATATTATAGTCCTTCTTATGATGAGTTACAAAGTGCATATAATGAATTATATGATGGTTTGTTACATTTAGAAAAGAAAAACTTATCGAGTTTGGAAAACATTTCTTCTATTGAAAATAAAATTGAGGCTTTGAAAAATGAATATGCTTTTCTTAATGAGGAAATGCCTTTGAAATATGAAACCTCATCTTCTTGTGAAAAATGCATTAATTTAGAAAATCAAGTTGAGGACTTATCTTTCAAACTTTCCAAAGCTAATGATTCTAAATACTTACATTCTATGCTTGTTAATGAAAATAAAATCAATGTTATTCCACATGGAAATTCAAGTAAAGCTTGTGGCAGAAATAACATAGAATGTAATAACAAGAAAATGCTTAAGTTTTTCAAAGATGATCTTTAGAAGACCAAGCCATCATTAAATTCAATTGTATGTAATTTTTGTGGTCATCTAGGACATATTTCTCATTTATGCAATTATAGAAGAAATCTTTATATGAGAAATTGTATGGTATGGGTTCCTAAAAATCCTAAAGGCCCTAATATTAACATTCAAGGACCCAAAATGAAGTGGGTACCAAAGTGTCCTCCTAGTATTTCAAATGTGCAGAAAATTTCTCAAAAGGATGGACTTATTGGTCAAAGGAAATAGGAATCATCACAAAGAGCGCTTCCAAAGCCCAATGAAAGAAATTTTAGTCAAAGAAGGAAGATGACTTCAACCAAAGCTTCTCAAGTACACAATGTAGAACTTGCAAAGTTCAAAACACCAAAAGAGAAGCAATGGGTAAGGAAAAAAGTTTCCTTAATTACCAAGGCCAAGGTATCAATAGTTTTTACCTCTCATGAGCATTTACTTGTAAAGTCAATTAATTTGAGGTATATTCATTGTAGGCCTTAAGTGATTAATTGAATCATGTGTACTTGGTAAAAATTGAATATTAAATATAACACATGATTATATTCTTGTTACACCCTTTGCTCACTGTCTTGCATATTTATTGATCATAAGATATTCTATGATTATGTATGCTTTATATGCTTTAAAATTGTCTATATATCATGAAAGTGAGCATGCTATCAACTATGTGCTTAATGATATTTAATTATTTAATTTATTGTGCTCAATTTACATATTATGAAAAATTAATCTTTATGAGAGCATAATAGATTAATATTCGAAAACTAACACACAAGGACCCAATAAAATTTGGGTACCAAAAGTCAAAAATTGAAGTGTGTTGTACGTGTACTTGAAGGCCAAGGAGTGACATTGACATCTTGAAAATGGCTGCTCCAAGTACATAGATTAAAAATAATTTCAAGCTCTTTTCCTCGTTTCCAAGAAGCCTAGACTTGCAAATTTCGGATAAGTGAAAAATTTTATTATGCTTTTCTAGCCTTATAATCTGAAAATATACTTCTTGTTTGAAATAATAATATCCTTGAACTTGAGTTTTTGATCAATCCAATATATGATTGCATGTTTTATTGTTGAAGATTATCTCTCTTTAAATCACATATATATATATGCTTTGAATTCTTGAACGTATTCATCTCTGTGTTTCCTTGTTAGTTTTATAAGGTTTTTATTCGAATAAACTCCTTTGCAGCTTGTTAAATAATGTGTTGAATATCGACTTTATTCGAATAATACTTAGTTTATTCGAATAAACTGGTTCCTGTGTTCAAACCTGTGTGTATCATGCGCTCTGTCTATTCGAATAAAAGCTGATTTATTCGAATAACCTGAAACTTGTTTTATCAGTTGTTTACGTTTGCTCTCTGTCTATTCGAATAGAACTCATATTATTCGAATAACCAGAGACTTGGCTTATCAATATTGATTGTTTGTTTTTTTGTCTATTCGAATAACTCCTGGTTATTCGAATAAACTGCTAAAATGCCAAGACGCATGGCTCTCCAGATCCTTTATTCGAATAGGATCCTCTTCTTATTCGAATAAACACGGTTTGTTTTTAAATGTAATCTGTTCTGCTACGTTTCGATTAATACATGTTAAATTCTTTTGATGCTTATATATAATTGGCTTGATTGATCATGAAATATATTTTGCCATTGTGAACTTATTTATTGTTTTGAATGCTTATTTGTTTATAAGTTTGGCATAATAACTAACCTTTATGGATCCAAAATTGATGGATACCAAAGAAAATTCTTTGAATTGTGTTGTAGGGTGATAACTACCTCAAGCAAGCATTTAAATGGAATAAGCTTATTCAAGTTGAGGATAGTAAAAGAATTCAACTTTTGAAAGGGGTGCAAAGAATCTCTATTCCCTCGTGAAAACTTGAAGCTTGGAAGTGAGAGTCATCTACAAAAATTCAAAGACTACACTTTTGGTGATATTAATCTATTATCCTTATTTATGCTTTAAATTTGATATCATATGATATATTGAAAAGTAGAGAGTTATGTTATATCTTTGCATGCCTTACATGATAATTATTTGCCTAAAAATGCCTAAATAAGTTTTGATGATGATCATATGTTTCTTGATAAACTTGAATCATGCCTTAAAATGCTTAAACTATTTTTTTTTCATTTATTCAAGTTCATATGTACTTCATACACTCTTGTTAAAGCTAACATTGCATGGTTGATAATGTGATACATGCTTTAAATTATATATCAACCTAATTTATGCTTGTAAATGAGATTAAATGATATTTGATGCTAACCTATGTTTTAGAGGAGTTTTAAAGTTAGCTTTGCAAGTCTCTCTATGTATTTCAAATATAGCCATCAGATTTTTTTTTTACATACAAGCATATGTGGATAAATGAGAAAAGCTGAATGGAATTCAAATGAAGAGGAAGATAAAGAATACTTTCTTCTAGTGCAATGGAATGTAGAATTCAAAGGAAGAAAGCTCAAAGTTAAAGGACCAATAAAGAAGGAGCATCACTCTTTATATGATTCAATAAGTATCTCTATCCCTTAGTTTTTATGGTATGCTATATGTTATGAATTGTATGATACTTGTTGATAAATTAATCTTTAATAACTAGATGCTTCCAAGGAATATATGGTTTTTTTTTAAAACACCTCTACCTTTCTAAAATGCTGCTCTTATAAAATTCTTTTTGAAAGGGGGAGAAGTCTTAAAATTTTGGATTAAGAATAAATATCTTTGCCCTTGCTTTATTTTGATAATATGCATATTTTGAGGGGGAGTCTAGCTCTTAAGTTGTTTATATCTCTTGCCTTACATCCTTGGTTGATTACATAAAGTGTTTTATTGTTATCATATGCAAAATGTTGACATACAAAAATATGACAAGCATTGCATGAATAATCTTATATATCTTGAAAGCATGATCGTTTCATCTCTTTGACAACATGATTTTTATCTATAAGGGGAGTGAAAATTATTATCTTTCCTTCCTAAGCCTTTTTGTTGATGTCAAATAGGGGGAGAGAAAATTAGAAAGAAAAATATGTTCTTGTGCTCAATTGCTTGATATGCTTACATAAATATCAATTCTTGTATATTCCTCAACATATTTTTCTTTGGTGATTTGTCATCATCAAAAAGGGGGAGATTGTGGAAATAAATTTGCCCCAAATGGTTTTATATGTTAAGTTTTGATGATGACAAATACAAGACAAAAGGAATATCTTGCTTATACTCTTTGTTGCATTCTATATAGAGCATATCCATTAATATTTAATAAATATCTTATTTGGATGTGTCTATGAATGTCTTATATGCATGTTAAATTAACTAAAGCTATATATTTATGATTCATGCATATAAAGATATTAAATTATGTTTTTGGACTAACTATGCTTGTTTAAGTGAGTGATACTTTGTAGGATAGTCCAAGTACCAAGAGTGAGCTTGCAACAAGAAAGCAAAAGATCTCAATTAAGCTCAACACAAAGGAGAATGTGAATGCCTATTTCATGAAGGTATTGATAAACATCAAAGTCATGTCAAAAAGTCCAAAAGAAGATTAAATGGTATAGCTTATAGGACTTAGTGTCTTTATGTATGAAGCCTTATGGATATCTCAAATATGTTTTTACAAATGGTTTTCCTATGCTAAAATACCCAACAAATAAGTTTTGAAAAGCTATTTATGGTGGTAGTTCAAATTTATGAAAAATAGCCAAGTTTGAGTTTTGTAAAACTGACCTTTGGTCACTCTTTTAATCATATCTTTCAAAATACTATGATTTTTGTTTTGAAACTTATTTCATTTGAAAATAGACTCAAAGATCTTTCCAATGACTGGTCATTTGCTTTAAACGAATAAGAAATGAAGAAGTTATGACCATTTAAAGTCAGTTTTTGAAATCTGAGTGGTTTATTCGAATAAAGCATATGTTATTCGAATAACACACCATAGAAATCATACCAGAACGAGTTTTTAATGGTTTATTCGAATAACCAAAGGGTTATTCGAATAACATGACCCAGAAAATGTTACTGAACGTGTTTTTAACGTTTTATTCGAATAACTAAACGTTTATTTGAACAACCAAATGTTTATTCGAATAAATAGACATCCAGAAAGGTTTCTCTCAAATGAATTATTCGAATAACTTAGTAGTTATTCGAATAATCCTAGTTTTTCAGAACTCTGTTTGTTAAAGAGTTATTCGAATAAATTTAAGGTTATTCGAATAACCCATATCAGTTTGCTTTTTACGATGGTTTTATGAACAGTGTTATTCGAATAATGGTTTATGCTATTCGAATAACCTCGGGCTTTTATGAATACTGATATGGAAACTAATGGACATTTTCTCATAATAATCACGGATTTAATTACACCCAACGGCTATTTTCTATCTGGCTCTATAAATAGAGACTGTGGGTCTCATCTGAAATACCTGAGCTATTTGTTTAATTTGTGCTTGCTCTGAAAAATGTGATTTATATTTTACGTTATTTTCTGTGCTCTTTTTGCTAAAACTTTGAGATATCCTGTGAGAGCCTCTTAGCACTTCAAATTGTATAATTTTCTCTGAGTGAGAGTTTCTATCTATCTATAATTTCTATTCTACTATATTGAGGGTGAGGTATCCTTCAAGATTTGTATCGAGGGTGAGGCATCCCTCAAGGTTTGTATAAAGGGTGAGGTATCCCTGCAGGCTGAGACTTTAGCACAAGGGTAGAGTTTCCCTGTGTGTGAAAAGTGCTCTCTTATGTAAAGGTTGCAAGCACCTATTTGAAGCTTGTACATATAGTGAAAAATCTCGAACTGTGTTTCGGGGACTGGACGTAGACCACAAGTGGTTGGTGGTCGAACCAGGATAAATATCGTGTCTGCTCTTCTTCTCTTTATCTCTTTATTTTATGCAATCTTTATTTTACGTAATTTTATATTATTACACACTTATTCATTTGTTGTTCTTAAAGCTTTTATTATTCATCTCACAATTCTTTCTCTTTTATTTAATAGCTTAATTATTTGTGTTTATTTCAAGAGCATTTGTGAAAAGTTTTTAATACCCAATTCACCCCCCCTCTTGGGTAATGGTTGCCATGACTAACACATGATGAACATGAAACTCAACCTTTGCGAACCATGCGTGAGTATTTGCAACCATCTCGAAATTCTAGTCCATCATGTTTTATCTTTCCACTCAATGCCAACAATTTTAGATTCAAGTCAGGTATGATTTCTTTACTTCCTAATTTCCATGGTTTAGAATCTGAAAGCCCATATTTACATCTAAAAGAATTTGAGGAAGTATGTACTGCTTTTCATGATCAAACTTGCACTGAAGAGGTTGTTAAGCTTAAATTATTTCCTTTTTCTTTGAAAGATAAAGCAAAAACTTGGCTTAACACTTTGAAACCAAGATCAATTGGCACATGGCAAGAAATGCAAGGTAAGTTTTTGAAGAAATTTTTTTCAACACATAAAATCAATGCTTTGAAAAGACAAATCCAAAATTTTTCCCAAAATTCAAATGAAGCATATTTTCAAAGTTGGGAACGTTTTAAGGATTTGTTGAATTCTTGCCCACATAATGGTTTTGAAAAATGGCGCACTATAAGCTTCTTTTATGAAAGGTTAACACCTGAAACCAAACAATTTGTGGAAACAATGTGCAATTGTGAATTTCTTGATAAAGAATCTGAAGAAGCTTTAGACTATTTAGACCATTTAGCTGAAAATTCTCAATCTTGGCATAGTACTAATCCTTCTGAAAATTCAATTAGATCAAACCTTGCAAATGCTAGTAAAGAAAAATATCATCTTAGTCAAGAAGAAGATCTAAATGCAAGGCTTGCTATGTTAGCTAGAAAGGTTGAAGCCATAGAATCTGGGAAAGTAAAAGAAATCAAATCTGTGCAAAGTGAAGAAATTTGTGGCATTTGTGATGAATTAGGACACTCAACAAATGAATGTCCAAAAATTCCTATTTTTAAAGAAGTTGTGCATGAGCAAGTAAATGCAATGAACAATTTTAAAAAGTCATTCACTTCTTCTTTTTCAGATACATACAATCCGAGATGGAGAAATCACCTGAATTTCAGTTGGAGGAATAACAACCAGCCATAATTCATGCAACCACCACCTCCTCAGGCACAACAAGATTCTCAAAATTCTCAAGGATATGCACCCTATGTCCCACCATATAGGAAAAACCTTGAAGGAACATTGCATGCATTCATGGAAAAACAAGAGGCCATCAATAACCACAACAATCAAACCATGATTGACATAAAAGACACTCTTGCTAAACTTTCTTCTACACTTGCCATACATGAGAAAGGAAAGTTTCCCTCTCAACCTCAACCAAATCCCAAGGGTCAATTTAGCCTAAATGAGGGTAGTTCAGAAAGTCAAAAAATAGATCAAGTCAACTCAGTGATAACTCTTAGGAGTGGAAAGGTTGTTGAAAAACAAATTCCTGAACTTTTTGAGAAAGGTAATGAGTCAATTCCCAAAGATGAGGAAGGAGTTGATAAGCCACCTAGTCAAAAGGAGATCAAACCCTCGTCTTCACCCCCATTTCCTCAAGCATTAAACAATTCAAGTAAAGTGAATCATAATAGTGATATTTTTGAAATCTTTAAACAAGTGAAGGTCAATATTCCTCTATTAGATGTTATCAAGCAAATTCCTTATTATGCCAAATTTTTGAAAGACTTGTGCACTGTTAAAAGGAAACATAATGTGAAAAAGAATGCATTTTTGACTGAACAGGTAAGCTCCATTATTCAAAACAATAATAAGTTGAAATATAAAGACCCTGGTTGTCCTACAGTTTCATGCATTATTGGTGAACATAAAATTGAACGAGCTTTACTTGATCTTGGTGCTAGTGTTAATTTGCTTCCATATTCAGTTTATCAGCAACTCAACCTTGGTGAGTTAAAACCAACTTCTGTAACTCTTCTACTTGTTGATAGATCAATTAAAATTCCAAAAGGAATAGTAGAAGATGTGTTGGTACAAGTTGATAAATTCATATATCCTGTGGATTTTATTGTCTTGGAAACTGAACCTATGGTTGATAGTTCTAAGTCAGTTCCTGTTATTTTGGGTCGCCCATTTTTAGCAACATCTAATGCTTTAATAAATTACAGAAATGGAGTGGTGAAGCTAACTTTTGAAAATATGACACTGGAGCTTAATGTTTTCAACATGTGCAAGCAACCACATGAAGTTTATGATGAAAAGGAAGAGATTGAAGGGATTGAGGCCATTATAGATGATCATCTTCAAATCAGGAGTTCTTCTGACCCATTAGAAATCTATTTAATTAATTCATTTGATTCAGCTACACAATTAGATGATGATGTTTCTGAAATATGCTCTTTGCTTGACTGTACACAGGAAATGGAATACAAAGGAAGGAAGCCAAGATTCGAAGAGTTAAAATCCATGAATGATGATACCCATGAAGAAGTACCCACACTGGAACTGAAGCCATTACCTGATGAGTTGAAGTACACATTTTTTGGGAGAATAACAAAGCTCTCCAGTGGTAATTTCCTCATCCCCGACCAAAGAACAAGAAGGTAAGTTGATAGAAGTACTTAAAAGGCTTAAAAGTGCAATTGGATGGACATTAAAGGATATAAAAGGTATTAATCCATTAATCTATACACATAGAATACATTTAGAGGATAATGCTAAAACATCTCAACAACCTCAAAGAAGATTAAATCCACACATGAAAGAGGTAGTTAGAGCTGAAGTTCTTAAATTACTTAATGTTGGAATTATCTATCCTATCTCTGATAGCCAGTGGGTAAGCCCTACACAAGTTGTGCCTAAGAAATCTGGAATAACAGTGGTTGAAAATGAAAAAGGAGAATTAATACCTACTCGAATCTCATCTAGTTGGCGTATGTGTATTGATTTCAGAAAATTGAATGCAGCCACTAAGAAAGACCATTTTCCATTGCCATTTCTTGATCAGATTCTGGAAAGAGTAGCAGGACATCCCTACTATTGTTTTCTTGATGGTTATTCAGGGTATAATCAAATACCAATTGCATTTGGAGGATCAAGAAAAGACCACTTTTACTTGTCCCTTTGGCACTTTTGCATATAGAAGAATGCCTTTTGGTCTTTGTAATGCTCTGGTAACTTTTTAAGGATGCATGCTAAGTATTTTCAGTGACATAATTGAGCATTATTTAGACGTTTTCATGGATGATCTAACAGTTTTTGAAAATTCTTTTGAAAATTGTCTTGATAATTTGGAAAAAGTTCTTAAAAGATGCGAAGAAAAAGGATTTGTGTTAAATTGGAAAAAAATGTCATTACATGGTTACCTCAGGAATAGTGTTAGGTCATGTGATATCTTCTAAGGGAATTGAAGTTGATAAAGCCAAAGTTAAATTAATTGCTCATTTGCCTTCCCCAAAAATAGTCAGAGAAGTTCGTTCCTTTTTAGGACATGCAGGATTTTATAGAAGATTTGTAAAGGACTTTAGTGCCATATCTAGACCTTTATGTAATCTTCTAACAAAAGATACACCATTTGATTGGACTCAAGATTGTCAGAAATCTTTTGAAAAATTAATCGGTCTTTTAACTTCTGCTCCTATCATGCAATCTCCTGACTGGTCTTTGCCTTTTGAGTTGATGTGTGATGCTAGTGATTTTCTTTGTTGTATTACTGTTTTAGGCCAAAGAAAAGAAGGTAAGCCTCATGTAATTTATTACGCAAGTCGAACTTTGAATAGTGCACAAATGAATTACACCACTACTGAAAAAGAACTACTTGCTATAATTTTTGCATTGGACAAATTTCGAGCTTATTTAATTGGTTCGTCCACTGTTGTTTTCACTGATCATGCTGCTGTTAGATATTTAATGTCTAAACAGGATGCCAAACCTAGGTTGATATGGTGGATCTTGTTGCTTCAAGAATTCAACATCATAATAAAAGACAAGAAAGAAGCCGAAAATGTTGTTGCAAATTATTTGTCAAGGCTGACAACAAGCTCATCTTTTGATAGCACACCTATCAATGATTCTTTTCCCGATGAATTTTTATTTTTTGTCAATTCCATGCCTTGGTTTGCTAACATTGTCAATTTTCTTGTAACAGGTAAGATGCCGCCTTAGTGGACACACCAAGATAGAAAAAAGCTTTTGATTGAGGTGAAAATTTTCTTTTGGGATGACCCATATTTGTTTAAATATTATCCTAATCAAATCTTTCGGAGATGTGTACCTGACAATGAGGTAAGTAGTGTCATTAAATTTTGTCATTCAGAAGCATGTGGAGGTCATTTTTCTTCAAAGAAAATAGCTGCGAAAATCTTACAGTGTGGATTTTATTGGCCCACTTTATTCAAGGACAGTTATACTTTTTGCAAAAGTTGTGAAAGTTATCAAAAATTGGGGTCCATTTCTAAAAGAAATATGATGCCTTTAAACCATATCCTTGTCATTGAAATTTTTGATTGTTGGGGAATTGATTTTATGGGTCCATTTTCATCATCTTTTGGATTTGTGTACATTTTGGTTACAGTTGATTATATCTCAAAATGGATTGAGGCGATTCCATGTCGGCACAATGATCATAAAACTGTTCTAAAATTTTTAAAAGAAAATGTTTTGAGTCGATTTGGAATTCCTCGAGCTATCATCAGTGATGGGGGAACACATTTTTACAATAAACCATTTGAATCTTTAATGAAGAAATATTGCATTACCCACAAAATTGTAACCCCTTATCATCCTCAGACAAGTGGATAAGTTGAATTGGCAAATAGGGAGATTAAACAAATTTCAGAAAAAATGGTTAACCCAAATCATAAAGATTGGTCTTTAAGACTAAACGATGCACTTTAGGCCTACCGTACTGCTTTTAAAACATCTTTAGGCATGTCTCCCTATTGGTTAGTTTATGGAAAACCTTGTCATTTACCTATAGAATTGGAGCATAAAGCATTTTGTGCCAGTAAAGCTTTCAACTTAAGCCTTGATGATGCTTCCAAGTTACGCAAATTGCAATTGAATGAACTTGAGGAATTAAGAAATTATGCATATGAAAACTCAAAGATTTATAAAGGTAGAACAAAAGCTTTTCATGACAAATCAATTTTGAGAAAAACTTTTGAAATTGGTCAAAAAGTTCTGCTTTATAATTCTCATCTTCACCTATTCCCTGGAAAATTGAGATCTAGGTGGATTGGTCCTTATATTGTCAAACATGTGTATTCTTATGGGGCCATAGACATTGAGAATCCTAAGAATGGTATTGTATTTAAGGTCAATAGACAAACACTCAAACCATTTCTAGAACATCAAGTTGTTGAGGTAGAATCCATTTCTCTTTCTAATCCTTGTTATTAGTAGAATTTATTCTAATGTTGTCTCTTTCTTTTTGCAGTTCTTTGTGTTCCCGGTTAAATGGCGGATAACGGTACTCCGTGACTCTTAAGTCGGTTTGTTTTTCAGTTTTCCATAATAACTGATTTCTTCTCCTTTTAAAATGGATGCCATTCTCTCAAATCTAAGAAAACATTTTCCTTCTCTCCCTCTAAATGCTCTAACAAAAGTCTATGACGCTAGGTGTGAAAGACTAAGACTGTTAATGTATAAGGGCATCCCAGAAGATATACACTGGATAATCGAAGCAAAGGTTCGTTTAGCTGGTGAATCTTTAGATTCATTTGTCCCATACATGCCTGGTCTCGGTAAAAGTTCATTTTAAAAAAGGAGAAGAGCAAAAAAAATGAAAGTTTGCTACATGTGTGCACGATGGAATTGCAACACGCGATGTCGCTCTTTAGGAATGGTTTCCGTAAATAGAGAAGATAAAATTTTCTTCATTAAGAATGGACTGAGTAAGGAGTCATTAGATAATATCTTATTGACTCTTGAGACGCATTCTTGTAGAATTGTGCAGCGTGAACTTCTTAGTTTATGGAATCTCTTCAAGGAAGAGCAAGAGCATTATAGTCTTGGGAATCTGACTAAAAAAGACCCTGTTTGCCAATTTATAAGAAAATTGGATGGGAAGCTTATCCTCGACTCATAGAAGGCGTTTAAGTGATTTCTGGACGTGAAACCAGAGGAAGATGTGAGCCACAATCATAACAACATGTATATATCATCTTGTACATTTTCTGTGATTACCATGCAACATTGATGATGAGTTTTGATGATAACAAATATGGAGATGATGAGAAGATCAAGTCCAAGTTTAGCTTTAGGACTTAGGATCTCTCTTGTACAGAGCTCTCATAGGATATCTCAGTGTTTAAGTCAAAAGATCTAAAAACATATTTTCTTATAAACTAAATTAAGGTTTTAATTTGATCAAAGAGTTTGTGAAAATCAGAAATCACCTAATCTGTTTTCTAAAGGTGTTTATCATGTTTTCAAATAGAGGCATTCGAATAACCTTAGAGGTATTCGAATACAATCTCTTAAAAGCCTTTAAAAAACGTGTTTTATTCAGAGGTATTCGAATACCTCATAATAGTATTCGAATAAACTGTCTCTAAAATGCCTTCTGAAACATTTTTCAAGCAGTGGCATTCGAATACCTTGATATGGTATTCGAATAACATGGGTCAGAACTGTTTTTTATATACTGATATAAGTGGTATTCGAATACCACAATAAGGTATTCAAATAACCTGAGCTTAAACTGTTTTTATATATTATGATATCAGAGGCATTCGAATACCACAATAAGGTATTCGAATACCCACGAGTTTCTGGTTTTAAATTTTGAATTTGATACACAAACGTATTTTGCATTTATTATGCATTCATTTCCTCAGCGTTTTTTTCTGATCAAAGGCTCTATAAATAGAGACCTTCTCTCACGGCTGAAACACACCAATCCTTGAATTTATTTTCTGGTTGTGCTAAAATACTGCTTGCATAATTTCTCTTTTTTCTCTCTGTGCTCTTTTGATAAAATTCTGAGATATTGTTAGAGAGCTCTATAGTGCTTCAATTTGTATTACTTACTCTGAGTGAGAGTTTCTCTTCATCTATTTTTCTGATATTTTGTATCGAGGGTGAGGTATCCCTCAAGGTTTGTATAAGGGTGAGGTATCCCTGCAGGCTGAGACTTTAGCACAAGGGTAGAGTGTCCCTGTGTGTGAAAAGTGCTCTATTTTGTAACGGTAGCAAGCACCTATTGAAGCTTGTATACTTAGTGAAAAATCTCGGCTTTCGAGGACTGGACGTAGACCACAAGTGGGTTAGTGGTCGAACCAGGATAAATACTGTGCCTGCTTCTCTTTTCCCTAATCTCTTTATTTTATGCAATTTATTTTACTGCACATTTATTTTTTGCTATTCTTTATTATTTTTCTTCTTCTTCTCATTCCTTCTGTGTATTTATTTATTAAGCTTTTGATATTCGTTTTAATTAAAAAGAGGTTTTGCGAAAAAAAATTTATACTCAATTCACCCCCCCTCTTGAGTACTGGAAGCCACTTGGTAACATTTTCTTCAAAAAAAAAAAATCAAAAAAAAATAAAAAAAGAAAAACAAAATTTTTTTTTCTTAATTTCAAACTTTTCTGACAACAGCCAACCTACCCATATAAGTGCTATCATTACTTTTTCTATTCTCTTCCCTATTTAAACACTAAATTTCCTTCACTTTCCTTCAACTTAAAATCATTCAAAGGGAGTGTGAGTGTAGAAATGGAGGGAGCTTCTTCTTCAACTCGTAGATTTCTCAGTATCTGTGTATTTTGTGGAACAAGTTATGAGAAGGGTTTAGAGTTTGTAAACGTAGCAAGCACTGTTGGTAGAACACTTGCTGCGAGGAACATTCGTGTAGTATATGGGGGATGTTGCCTTGGGTTAATGGGGGCTGTATCACTTTCTGCATTTATAAGAGGTGGTCAAGTTTTAGGTGTCATTCCTGAACCTTTTACTCGAAGGAACATCGTTGGAAAGACAATTGGACTGGAAATTCAGGTATCATCTATGCATGGACGAATGAAGGCGATGATTGAAAACTCTGATGCATTCATTGTCTTACCTAGTGGTTTTGGTACTTTGGAAGAAGTCTTTCAAATTGTCTCTTGGGCCCAACTGAACATCCACCATAAACCCATAGGTTTGTTGAATGTTAATGATTTCTTTGATAATTTGTTATCTTTTGTTGACCATGCTGTGGAACAGAAATTTGTCATACCTTCTGCAAGACGACTCATTATCTCTGCTTCCACTGTTGATGAGTTGATTGATAAATTAGAAGTTTTTGTTTATGAACCTGATCCAGTAACAGCTCAGATAGATTGGTCCGAAGGAAGTGGTGAGGGAAGCAAAATGAAAAGAAAGCCAGCCAAGACACTCTAACTATTTAAATAATTACAAGTTTTAGTTTTATTTATCGTACTTTGTTTCTGTTTAAATTTGTGTGAGGTTTTTCTTTTCAGTAATTGCAGCAACAGGTAATAAATTCTATTCTTTTCCTATCTATGCTTTAACATTGAGAACAATGTTGTGATCTGGTTAGGGGGAAGGATGGTTGTGAAAAAAAAAAACCAAAAAAAAAAAATTAAGAAGTGTGTTTGTTAATATGTTTATTGTGTTTATATTAAAAAAAACAAAAAAAAAAATTAGGAGTGTGTTTGTTAATATGTTTGTTGTGTTTGTCATCAATTTATTAACAACAAAAGTAATTAGAGATGACAAAGTAAGGAGTAAATTATTTGCTCTTGAGACGCATCAAAAATTAGTGGCAGAATAAGGAGTAATTGGGGTAGTAACTAGCTTGTGTGGAAGTAGTAATTCAAATTCAGGGAAATTTGCATGATTGAATTAATTGTCTTCTTTCTTAAAAATCACATGCTTGGTTATGAATGTTGAATTGGTGGACTGAGATTGATAGAATTATGTCTTGTGAGATTTTGAGCCTATTGATGAATGGATTGAACATTTGTACCATTCTCTTCTTTCTTGTGTGAATTTCACTCATGGAATTGTTACTCTAGAACTTGTTTTGATTCTTTTTGAGACTACATTTTCATATGCATACATAAATATGATTAAGGCATTTTTCTTGAAATAGCTACTTTAATCAAATAGCCAGCCTTGTTTAGCAGCATGTTGTCTCAATATGATATCAAGCACTCTTATGACTTCTTGGAAATTCTCTGATTCCTGCTAACATAAAGCATTAGAAATGACCTATTTTCCTTTGCTTAACCCCTTTGAGCTTATTTGACTATTCTTGGTTTCGAACTCATTATGTGCCTTAAATGAAAAACCATGTTCTTACTTGACCTTAGGGAAGAGAACATTAGTTTTGTCATTCGATGAGTTCTTGAACAAGTGTGGGGGTGTGTGTGCAGAATGGTTAAAAAAATGTATATATGATGTTCTTTTTGTACAAAAAAATAAAAAAAAATCAATCAAAAAAAAATTTGTAAAAGGAAGAGGGTCAACAAGGTAATAAAGGAAAGGAAAAGAATATGTAAAGGGAATTTGTATTAGCTGGAGTTGGGATGAACTTTCATGCTTGTGAATTGAACTCAGCTCTCATGCTCTTTTATTCTCTGGTATTTAACTTGTCATATCCATATTACCTCCTCTTTTACCTTGACCCCATTACAACCTTGAATAAAGTCCTCATGATTTGTGTGTGCATATGTTCTGAGTAGTGGAGAAGTAGAAGATAAGCAAGCTTATGGTAGTACAATTTCATGGGTTGAATTGAGTGAAATACCTACCTTTTAAACACTTGAGGGATTGAGAGTGAATCTTGTGAAGATCTATCATTCTTGACTCATGCTTTTCAATTGAAGTTTCCTTACTTGTTGGTTTGAGATGTGAAGATATGTTACCTCATGAATGTTTTGATTACTTGAATGATTGCTTGCTCTTCATTTTTAAATTAAGTCTTTTAGAGTGTTTAACTTTTGAGTCTGTTTCATTTTTTTTAGTTTTGGTCTTGTGTTTTGCCTAGGAGTGCAAAAAGCTAAGTGTGGGGGAATTTGATGATCACATATTTGATACATTAATAAGCTTTCATTTTTAGTCATTTACACTCTCCATGTACTTAATTGATTAATTTTGATTATGTTTTGTAAGTTTGGACTCAAATTGGACTTAATTGAATTTTTCAGCATAATTTATGTCTTACGTTATTTCTGTATTTGAGCTATATCTTGGGATGTAGGTGGTCTTTGGAGGTGATTCTGGCATTTGAAAGATAAGAGAGAGTTCTATAACTTTCATGAAGACCTCAAAGGCCCAATCATACGAATAGATAACTCAAATTGGGGTTGAAGCAAGAACCAGAGTGCTTTTCCTGACAGCTTAACCTACGTATACTGTTCATCATAGTTTTCGGGCTAGAGGTTGTCAAATGGGCTAAAATTTGGATGCTAAATAGTTAAGACCAATATCTACAACTTTCATGTTGAACACTTTTCCAGAATCGGAATCCTTAAAGGTGATATTGGGCTTAGAAGTCAGAATAGAGGAGTTGTGACTGGGCCTAGGCAGTGTGCAGTAATTTGAACGTATCTGGAGTTATAGAAATGATATTGGACTCAAACCAAAGCCATTTGAAAGCTAAGATCTAGACCTACAACTTTCATATAAAGACCACTTAGTTCCAAAATGATGAATGTAATAACTTTAGGGCTGCATGATTTCAGAGATAAGGAATCTCCATAATTTTCCACTCACCAAAAGTCATTTGGCATTTTCCACTCATTTTCCACTCATCCACCCACTAATGACTCAGCCCACTTATCATTTTGTATCTTTAATCCTCTATAAAAGGGGTCTTTGGCAGATCATTGAGGGGTGTTAGGTGTTAGTTACCAAAATGATACCATTTTGTTACTAGGTTTTCTTGTAGTAATTTTCCTTTGTTCTAAATTAAAGTCATGTTCTTCTTCTTCTTCTTCTTCTTCTTCTTCTTCTTCTTCTTCTTCTTCTTCTTCTTCTTCTTCTTCTTCTTCTTCTTATCTATGAGTAACTAAGTTTCATTTTACTTGGGTGAAAGGGTGAATCTCTTGGTAATAAAGTAAGGTTAGATTTATTCTTCTCTTGTGCTTAAATGATTTATATTTTCTAGTAACCATTATACGTATTACAATTTGTTTCTTATAATTTAGAAACCATCTTTGTAAAGAGGAGTTCTTGATTTGTTGTAGACAAAATATTGGCACAATGAATGCTTTAACCCATTTATAAGTGGTGGTAATATTTTTAGGAAACATAATATAATTACGTATATTATTTTAAATGGACTTTTAATGTTGTATTTTTTGATTAGAACCTTGCGAGGATTCGAATTGAGTTATAAAAGAAATTAATCTTACCTTTACTTTAATTACCAAGAGTGGATCTTTTAACCGAAGTAAATAATTTTTACCATAGTAACAAAATATATACTTCACCTTAATTAATCTGCAACAATTCCCTATAGGTCTACCTCGGACTCCAGAGAAATTTATTACTTGAGACAACCTGCACTTGGGTTCACAAAGCAACAATTAATCCCGCATCAAGTTTGTAGACTTGTTTGAAACTAAAAATTGTGCATCAGCTGGTAGACCTTGAACTGTGAAAACGTCGACGGGAGATCTTACTAAACCCAAGGCCTGGCACAGTTTACAAAGTTTACATTTTACGAGATTTTATCTAATAAATAAAATCATAAAATATTTTATTATCTATGAAACAACAAAATATTATTTCTGCTAGCTGTAAATTTTGTCCATTGAGTAATAGCTCTAGTAGATTATTTCTATCTAGTTACTTTTATAATATCATCTAAGAGACATCACACTTCACTTATCGAGAAGCGTGCAAAGCTTCACAAGAAAGCTTTAAGGAAGCTTCCTACATACATTCTCTCTCCTCTCAATTTTTGGCTCCACGAATGGACGGAAAGAAAGATGACAAGCCATCATCTTTTCCATTTTTCCTATTCACTTTTCATTTCACACTCTTTCACTTTCCTCTCACTTCTTCTTCTCTCTCTCACGTTCTCTCTTCTCTTCTTCTCTTCTCCCACACAGCCACACCACCATTGATGAGCATTCAAGCTTTTCTTGCTCAAGCCAATCTAGGCTATTGACTCTCCTTATCATCTTGAAGCTTGCTTCTTTGGTGGACACCTCTTGATTCTTCCATTTTCACCATTTTCTATCAAGCTCTAAAGCTTGAAGCTTTGAGGTAAAGTACTCAACTTTCTTCTCTTTTATTCTCTTTTTCGTGGTCCTTGGTCACCATTGTGATCAAGGACTCTCCTTTTCAAGTTTTGGTGGTTGATTTTGTGAGTTGACTATCCTAGGGTTTTCTTGTGGATGGTGGACGAAAATCTTGCAAGGAGCTTGCTTTCTTTGTTGTCTCTTAAGGTAAGAGGGAGATCATTCTCTTCAACCTATCTTGGTGGTGAGGAACACATTTTGTGCTGATGGTGAGAAACCCATATGTGGGTTACTCATTTGGTTTTGTTGTATGACGTTAATATTTGCTATGGTATGACTTAATGACTTGGTTGAGCCATGAGTACTTGCATGACATGATCTTGATGTTGTTGTTGAGGTTTGATGGTTTGGTTGGGTTAAAATGGTGTAAAGACTCTATTTTTCTGTAAATTTTCACTTTATAATCGATTACATGGATCATGTAATCGATTACCAAGCTTCTAGAATTGCGAAATAGGTTTCTGAGCAGCTTGTAATTGATTTCATGGTTTATGTAATCGATTACCAAGCTTCTGGAGCTGCAAAATGTGTTTCTAGGCAGCTTGTAATCAATTACATGACTCATGTAATCGATTACAAGGCATTTGGGCAGCTTGTAATCGATTACATGGCTCATGTAATCGATTACAAGGCTTTTGGGCAGCTTGTAATCGATTACATGGTTCATGTAATCGATTACAAGGCTTCTAGGCAAGATGTAATCAACTACATCCAGCTTGTAATTGATTACATGGCTTCTGTTAGGCTTGTAATCGATTACCAAGTCTTTGTAATCGATTACCAGACCTCTAATTTGAGGATTTTAGTCTGAAAATGATGGAATTAGAGTTCTTTAACCCTGATAACTTAAATACAAACCTTAAATCTTGACTTGAATGATTAGCATTCATTAAATTGTGAAAAGACTATTCGTCCTAACAAATTGGATAAATGACTTTATGATTATATTGAATCATATGTGATTGATTTATGAATTTGAACATCTATGATGAGCATGATTGAAACATGCATGGAGAAAGTCTGACATGATGAGCATGATTGAAATATGCATTGTTGAAGTAAGGCCATGTTTCCTAGGAGATTGAATCACACCTATGTGTGGGTGCGAATAGACTAGTGTAGGTCATATTGTTGACCTTGGGGGCGTCGGGGTGCAGGTGTCTCACAATGGTCAGTCGGTAGCTCTTCTGAGCCGTGGGATAGATCGATGCAAATGCACCAACAATCCGGACTGCGATACTATCCTATATCATGATCTAGTGTAGAATGTCTTATGTAACACCCCAAAATTTTCTATCTTTTAAACAGTAATTTTGACAGTTAACAGAATTTTACTGTTTAGTAATTTTTGGATGCTGTAAAATTATTTTGATTATCCCATTAGCGTATTTGATCGTTTTGAGTGATTTACTCCGTGTCAGGAAAATAAAAATTTTCGGGCCGTGGAAAACTTTACGTAATTTAATTTTTACCGTTAGGTTTTAATTATTTTACATGATCTGATTTAATATTTGTGTGTTTTCTAATATTTGTGATTTTTGTAGATGATTATGATTTTTTTTACTGTATATGGGCCCAGGTAGTCCTATGTGAGCCCAGGTGGCCATAAGTAGGCCCAGGTGGGTCCCGCAAAGTGAAAAAATATTTTACGGATAGAAAAATTTGTATTGTTTAGACGGAGACAGGGGATCTTACTAAACTTGAATCTGGAAACAGTTTTTATAATTTTTTTTACTGTGTTTTGTACTGTATTTATTTATCAGGTGATAAAAATACAGTAAAAATATTATTTGTAGGATTATAGCAGATAAAAATAATAAAAATTATACTGCGTAGTCAACAAAGAGGGCTTGACTTGATTTGTACCCTTAGATGAGAATACTTAGTTTGAAGATTAACCATTGATTTAATCAACTGTTAAGAAACAAACTTAATAAAGAAGCATTGGATAATCACCATTGATTTAATCAATGGTGTGAGAACAAACTTAGTTAGGAAGGCTTCAATATCAACCGTAGATTTAATCAACGGTGTAAAATTGGTTATGTAAAGTGGTTATAACCATTTACAACCATTGGATTTAGAATTGATCAAGGGTGGAGATTTAGTCTTAAAAAGTGACAAAGACCATTTATGACCATTGGATGAAGAATTAATCAAGGGTGGAGATTTGGTCTTCTAAAAAGGCTATGACTAATTATAACCCTTGGATTAAAAGTAAGAAGGAGTAATCTTGACCCTTTATTTTGGAGACACATCTAATGGCTAGGATTTAAAGGAGAAAGATCCAATGGCCTAGATTTAGTCTTCTAAAAATTTAAAAGTCTACCTAAATCCTAACCATTGAATTAATCAATGGTTAGGAATGCTTCAAATAATGGCTTGAAAAAGATGACAATATTATTGCATGCATAATGCAAGGAGGGGACGGTTTTTGTAGTATTTTGGAGCTAAAGGTGATTTGATGACCATTATTGCTTGTCATGGTCAATATTATATCATTCTTGACCATTATTACTTTGTTTGCTTCCTTAGGAGAATGCTTGGAGGGGGAGCACGGTTTTGGTGGCTTAATAGCTTAGCCAAGTTTCAAGACATTAATTATATGTTGTCTTGGTCATTATTGATTAGTAACTAATTAAACCTAATTTGGTTAATCTAATAGCCTAATTAGCAAGTTAAGTAAACTAACTTAATAATTAATTAGTTATAATTTAATTCTTAATTAGATATCCTAAATTTAATTAGAAGATATAATATATGTAATTATATGTTTAATTAATTATTTATATAATTGGATAATTAAAGAGATTGGTTAGGAAACTAAACCTAATTAATTAGCTATTTGTTTAGCAAGTAATTGGACTTAAATTAAAAGCAAATTGAACCCCAAATTGCCCTTGAAACTCACGGCCATGCAGCAGCTTGGGGGAGGCATCTACATGGTTCTTGAACCATCTAATTAGCCATGAAAGTCAAGAGAATGACATAAGTCATGTGCTACTCCATGTGCACTCAAAAGGGGATATTTAATTCATGCTAATCTCCTAAAATTCTCTACAATCCCACGGCAGTAGCACTCACCAATTTACTCTCACAAATTTCATTTTCTCTTTCATCAAAAAGTCTACAACACTTTCTCTCAAAAATTTCAAGAACCAAAGCACCATTTTTCTTCCTTTTCTCTCCACATGGTTCGGCCTCTTCACCCAAATATACCATCCATCACCTATAATTTTCACTCTCACCATTTCCTAAAGCTAAACAATATTCTAAACACTTTCCATTTAGAAAGTTTTCCCAAAATCTCACTCTAAGTGCTTCAAAATCCCACTTCTATCTTACTTTCCTAGAGGTAAACTTTGGTTTTTATGGTTTAAATTCATGTTTATGATTTTCTAAGCCATGATTATTTCATGGTTTGTTATTATTGAGCTTTGTTTGTGATTTTACTAATTATTTTAGAATTGTTAGGAATTGTTTGTGGCTTGTACAAAAACAAGGAGAAGGAGAAGAGTTTAAAAAGCTTGTCTTCAAGAGGTAAGAGGGAGATCCATCTCACCAATCAAGTATGGTGGTGAGAGATGGTCTTATATTTGATGGATGGTGAATCCATGTGAGGATTCCAATCCATGGTCATATAATAATTTATGTGTGTTTATGAGCTTTGATTTATTTGCTTATGCTTGATATGCTTTGCATGATTTTATGGCTTTGATGATATGCTTATATTATGCATGATAAGTATATGGCATGCTTATAGTATTTATGATGAAATATATATATATATATATGTCATGATGTGGTGATGAAAAGGAATTCAATTTTTGGCTCCAATAGCCAAAGGAGAGGGTTCAGTTTTTTATGCCATTGATTAGGGTTCATGTTGAAATTTTTCAAGAACAAGGAAATTGATTTTTGGGTCCCTAGAACAATGAGAATTTCAGCCAAGACACCTCAAAATAGGTGTTCACAAATTAATATTTTCATGAAAAATGAAAATGGATGATTTGAAGAGTATGAAAAATAAACAAAGGGTTTATTTTTCAAGAAAACAAGAATACGGTCTTCGAGGAATTTTTCACTACAACATTTTTGGCTTTAGGCAACGCTATTTTTAGCAACGCTTCAAAAGCGTTGTCTAAAGTTGTATAGGCAACGTTTTCTAAAAGTTGCTATTAATTCTTAGTATAGGCAACGTATTTTAAGCAACGTTTTAAAAACGTAGCCATAGAGTGTACAGGCAACGGTTTTTGGATGTTCTCTAAATTTAATCATATTTAGGCAACGAATTTTAGACAAGTTTTAATAAACGTTGCCAGAAACATTATAGGCAACGTTTTAAAGCTGTTCCCAATTGTATTACCTTTTAAAACTTTTTAAAATATTACTTAACATGTATTTTTTTAACTTTTATTAATTTCTTTCAAATTTTTTGGCCAAAAAGGCAGAAATAATAAAGCCATTACGCGGGAGTGACCAAATTTTTCCAACCCCCTCACATTTGTCTAATATCACATTTGGTTTTTGTTTGTGAAGAAAAGCTACCAACCCACTCTCTTCTGTCCACATTGCCACATTGGGGGTTTCTGGCCACATTGCCACATTGGGGGTTTTTGGCCAAGCTCAGAAACGCAACCCACTCTCCTCTCGCCGGCACCTTCACGCGACTCTGATCTGCGACCAGCCACCTTTCGCCGGCACCACCCACGCGTCTCAGATCTACGACGAAGCTCCAGCAACCAACTCGACCTAAGCGTCTCGGATCTGCGACGAAGCTCCGATGACCAGCTCAACCCATGCGACTCGAATCTGCAGCGAAGCTCTAAGCAGGTATTTGACTCTATTAAATGTGCTTCTTGTTTCCTTTTCCTGATTTTTTCTGTTTCCCTTTTGTGAGTGTTGGATTTGTTATAATAGGGGTTTGGAATGATCATTTGGATTTTAAAGAAAGGATTAATGGCAACTGCTTTAACTAATTATTTTTACTTCCCCACTAAGAACTTCCATTCGACGATCCCATAATTCAATCACAGCATCGGATCTGACCAAGTATTTCATTGTTGCTGGTGGTTTACGATCTGCTTTCATTGGTTCCCTGCAACTCCCAATTCGTGCGTGGATAGCATTGGATTTGGATTCAAGTTTAACAGAGTCAATGGTAAAATGTGGTGGATGATGGGTGATACCAGAAGCCATTACTGTCCTAAGAAGACTGACGATTTCTGCGGTGATGTTTGTGGCCAGGTATACTATATTATTATTATTATTATAAATATTTCATCTTTTTCATGCTAATTTCCAATTTTATGTGTTTTTCATTACATTGATCTTTTACATAGTCGCCCCTTTAATTAATTGCTTTCGTGATTCTAGGTGTCTTTGGTTTCTGGGAAAATTTTAAAAAAATAAATTAAAAGAAAAAACTGAAATTGGATGACATTTGTGTGTTTAAGAATTTGATTTTGAGTTAGACACAAATGAAGATAGTGTAATCTCTCATAGTGGCTGGTCGTGGCCATTCTATACTAGAGTTGACTCTTTTTTCTGTGTGTTTTTATGTTTACGTGATTTTCGTGATCTAAGTATTTGGCTGCGGGAAAAGGATGTGTCTTTTTTCTTTAAAAAAAAGCCATTTTTTCCATTTCTTTTGTTTTTGAGGTAGAGGGGTTTGATTGCTCACATAATGGGTTTGATTGCATTTTGGGATTTATTACATGTATCTGATCTCTTCATGATGTAGCTCTAGGCTTTATGATTAGAATTGCCCTTGGTGCTCTGCTTTCTTCCATGGTCTTCTGGAAATTTCTGATACATGTTAAATGATAATTGAAAAATATATATTGTTAAGAGTTGCACCAGATTTCAAGCTTTTTGCTGCTGTGCAAATTAACTTGTGGAGAAATGAAGAAGAAGCAACCATATATATGTTGGGTTGGGGTGTGTCATACCTATTACCAAACTTTGCGTGTAGTTTGACTATAGTAGCTTCTTCTTCTTGAGTGTAGTTCCCTTTTTTGATGTCTGGTGTTAAATAATTCTTCCACCTCAATCTGCAACTCTTTCCACACCTTGCAAGACCTGAAAATATATTACACAAATAATTTGGTTTGTGAACATCACCGATGGATTCAAGCAGGAGAGAATTTGAGTGTAATTCATCCCTCTTTCGACGATTGACTATAGATTATTATGAATAGGGGAATAAGTGGAAAATTGATAACCTATGGTGGCTACGTATATGCTACCAGAATTTAAAGCCAAATTAGAATGGAGATGCAGCTAGCTAAGACGAAGGGAATTAGTGTTTATTTGTGGAAGAGGTTCAAAAGTACATTTGGGGGACATAAAAGCATGATGACTTTCTCGGTTGATAATTATTGTTAACAATTCAACTCAACTTGGCTATAAGAACTCAAGTAAATTTGAGGTCAATCTATACATTGAACTGGGTGTGTGCTTTTGTACATGTACTTACTATACATTAGTTTACTACATTATATATATATATATATATATATACATATATATATACATATACATATACATACATTACTATACATTCGACTTCATTAACATGCCAAAATGATTTTTTACCATAAGCACATGCGCTCCACCTCCAGACTCAAAGTTGAAGGTTACTAAAAATCTCCATCTCTATGTTCTCTAACTTCTCCGTGTCCTCTATGTCCCTGTCTATCTACCTCTAATGTGACATAAAATAGGAAATGAAGAGAACACAGCAGAATTTATATCCAGTAGAATTGGTTTGGCCTTGTTGATTAATTCTGATGAAGAAATATGTCATTTTCATTAGAGTTATGGGATTTTTTTTTTTGACACATTGGATTTGTGCAAATGATTTTTCTATTTTGTGTGTTCTTGTTTCTAGGGTTGGAGTGGGATGTGAAATTTTGTGTATTCTTGTTTCATAATAGTGGTCATCTAAGCTCCACTTATGTTGAATATTAAGCTGGAATGGAAATATAACCAATAGTGGTGTCATCTATTAGATAAGACCAAAGTGTTTTGAAGCTTTATTTAGAATGAGCAAGTGTAGTCAAATATAATTATAATATATTTGAAATATTCAGAATGGATTTTTTGCCAATATTTCACCCAATTCCATAATTTCTCTTTTTGTTTTTTCTAGCATTGGTAAAGGTACTCAATTAGCTCCTACAGTCTGAACTCAAAAAGGATGGCTAATCCCAACTCTTTTACCTGGTAAGACATAAAATTCTCCTATTTAAGTCTTACTTTTTATCCCGCATTATTTACCTGAACTAGTTTATATGGTATCATTGTTTAGACTAGTTTAGTACTATGAATATTTGTGTTAGCATTTGAACATTAATACCAAAAATAACTTTCTTATCAGTGAATTAAAAGATGAGTTCAAGGAGTGGATGGATTTACCGAGGTTTAGCAAAGAGTACATTGATGGTGTCAATTTTTTCTTAGATTTTGCATTTACTATTGGAGAACCTGATGGAGAGGAGATATTATGCCCTTTTGCAAAATGTGCAAATTCTTATTGGAGAACAAGAGATGTTGTGTACGAACATTTAATATGCAAGGGATTTGTTGTGGGCTACCGAAAATGGATCAACCACGGAGAGGGGCTAAGCGCATTGGGTCTTGATGCTGACATAGATGTTGAAGACCCATGTGATGACATTGATAACTTATTGAACGATAGGTTTAGAGATGTAGTGCAAGAGGATGGGCTTCATGAAGGTGCTAATGAAGATGAAAAGAAGTTTTATAAACTAGTTGAGGAAGCAAATCAATAACTATACCCAGGTTGTGAAAACTTCTCTACATTGTCATTCACCATCCGACTTTATTTGTTGAAGTGTCTTCATGGATGGAGCAATGCATCTTTCACATCTCTCCTTGAGTTGTTGAAAGAAGCTATACCTAATTTGAATATTCCTCCATCTTTCAACAAAACCAAGGCCATGATAAAGGACTTGGGTCTTGACTACGAGAAGATCCCTGCATGTCCCAATGATTGCATGCTATATAGGGGTTGTTATGCTGATAAAGAGTTTTGCCATATATGTGGAGCTTCACGATATATTCAATATCCTAGTGTCGATTGTGAGGCTGAATCTTCTAAGAAACCTAATGTAAATGCTAAGATCTTGAGACACTTTCCTTTGATTCCCAGACTCAAAGGATGTTTATGTCTTCAAGGACGGCCCAATACGCTTAGGTGGCATGAAGACGAGCGTTCAAAGGATGGAAAGTTGAGACATCCTGCCGATGGTCAAGCATGGAAAGACTTCGATAGGCATAATCCTGATTTTGCAAAGGATTCTCGCAACGTAAGGCTTGGGCTGGCTAGCGATGGATTCAATCCATATCGGACCATGAGTATATCTCATAGTACATGGCCTGTGGTGTTGATGGCATATAATTTACCTTTGTGGTTGTGCATGAAGCCAGAATATTGCATGTTATCCTTACTAATCCCTGGAAGACATTCACCTGGAAATGACATTGATATTTATCTAGAACCATTGATTGAGGAGTTAAAGTTGTTATGGGATTTGGGAATAGAAACGTATGATGCTTCAGCCAACCAGACTTTTCAAATGCGAGCAGCTCTTTTATGGACTATTAGTGATTTCCCTGCTTATGCTATGTTGTCTGGTTGGAGCACCAAAGGAAAGTTGGCTTGTCCTTGTTGTAATTATGGGACTTGTTCTACTTATTTGAAACATAGTCGAAAGATGTGCTATATGGATCATCGAATTTTTCTACCCATGAGTCATCCATGGAGATCTAATAAAAGGTCTTTTAATGGAGATACAGAATTTAGATCTCCACCACCAACATTAAGTGGGATAGAAATCTTAACTGAATTAGAAGACTTTGACAATGTGTTCGGAAAGAAGCAGAAGAAAAAGAATGATGGTCCGTGGAAAAAGAGGTCAATTTTCTTTGAGTTGCCATATTGGAAGCATAACCTCATGCGCCATAACCTTGATGTGATGCACATAGAGAAAAACATATGTGATAATATTATTGGAACTCTATTAGATATCTCTGGGAAGACAAAGGATCATGCAAAAGCTCGTTTTGACCTAAAAGAAATGGGCATAAGAAAGAACCTTCAACCAAAGGAGACAAAAGATGGAAAAACCACTAAGTTTGCAAAAGCTTGTTTTTCTATGACAGCAGCAGAAAAATCTTTATTTTGTGTTGTCTTGAAGTCAGCAAAATTGCCAGATGGTAGTGCATCAAATATCTCTCGATGTGTTCAAGTTGGTGAAAGAAAAATATCAGGCTATAAGACCCATGATGCTCATTTCATGTTGCATTACCTGTTGCAAATACCAATAAAAAGTATACTGCCTAATCCTGTTGCCATCCCTTTGATCCGTCTTTGTTCTTTCTTTCGATGTTTATGTCAGAAAGTTGTTACACTAGAAGAATTAGATCACTTGGAAGCAGAGATTGCAGAAACACTTTGTCAATTGGAGAGAATTTTTCCTCCATGTTTTTTTGATATAATGGTTCATTTGCCTATTCATCTAGCAAATGAAGTGAGATTAGGTGGATTCAATTTCGGTGGATGTACCCTCCAGGAAAGATATATGTGTAAGTTGAAGTCTTATGTTCGCAATAGAAGTCGTCCGAAGGCTCAATTGCGAGAGGCATATTTGGTGAAGAATGCTTGACATTTTGCTCAAGATATTTGCATGAAGGTGTGCAAACTATGTTGAATAAACTAAGTGAAACAATGATGAATGCTATAGTGAGGTGACTCATTAGATCTTTTTCCTAGCAAAGGACGTCCTATAGGAGGGAAAAAGAAAGGTGTTCTAATTTTTGTAGATCACAAGTCACTAAACCAAGCACATGGATACATATTGATCAATTGTGATGAAGTACAAGAATACCTTAGGTACGGTGCTTTCCTTCATTATCTTTCTTTTTCATAAGTAGATTAAGATTATAATTATATTAATGCCTTTAATTTTTTCCACTTTAGAGAGCATGAGAATGTTGTTAAAAATCAAGCTAGAAGAACAAAGTGGAAGAAAGCAAAAATTCAAAGCCAAGACTTCATTGAATGGTTTGAAACTCGTGCCATGAAAGAGGATACTCCAGACTTCATTAAAGCTTTGTATAGAGGGCCTAATTCTGTTGCAAAAAGATTTAATGGGTATCTTATTAATGGATATCGATTTCATACAATGAGGCGTGATGCGAGACGGAAGACTCAAAATAGCAGTGTAACATTGATGGCATTAACTACAAGCTTTGCTAGCTCTAAGGATGAGCACCCAATCACAGCAAATGTAACTTATTATGGAAGAATAAATGACATGATCGAATTAGATTATTATGGCCATTTTAAAGTTGTGGTGTTTAGATGTGATTGGCCATTTTAAAATATTCTGTTTGTTTAATATCTTTAAATGGTAGTTCAGCACCCATTAAACTTACAATTGAGATTGTAGTGTGTTTTATATCTAGCTTCTTAAGGAATAACTAATGTGTTTATTTTTAGGAGAAAAGATAAATCCATAACCCTTGTGGCTTTAAAATGTCACAACTGATTGTTTTGTGCTGTTAATTTGACTGATTGTCTCTGAGATCACTGGTACAGAAGCAGAGTTGTGTTATTCTATGAATGTATGGTTGTGTGACTAGAATGAGTCCCTGTTATATAAGTGAATTCAAACTATAGTCTTGATGTTGTTGTCTTATACTTCAGTCTTGCTTTCAGTTTTCCCAATTGTATCTGTAAGCTCTATATTCTTTGACCATAAATCATGGATTTATCTCTTATTCTCTCTTAGTGGTGCTTTTATCTTTAATTCAGACTAGGAACTCTGTAGGGAGGAATATAGATCAATCCATTGTTACTTCACCCAAGTTTCCCATAATAGCTCAATTTTTAAATAATAGCTCAATTTTCATTTATGTGATTTTTTTCCTTTTTGTAAATTAAAACAGGGATATTGTTTCTGACAGTAATTCCCTCTGAGTTTGACATTACATATTGTTAATATGTCTTGTATTGCCAATCCATTTTGGTGCAATTTATTAAATCCACAGAATCTATTATTGTTCATTTTCCATGCTTTTTGCTTGTTCTTTATTTTCTAAGCTTTTGCTTGTAGTATTTAAGTTGGCAATTATAATGTTATAAGCTAATGAATTTTAATTTGCCAATTTTTCAGATTAAAACCTTCACTTTGAAACAAAATGAACAAGGGAGAAAGCAACAAAAAAAGGGTGTCAACTTTAAACAAGGGATGTGAAGGTCCTAATAAGAGAGGCAATTTGGATCTCAATTTCAGTGCAAGGTCAAGTGCTGAATTGTCAAAAATATTTAAAATCAAGCAAGAAGAAGTTGAGAAGCTTGGAAAGAATAAAGTAGATGGTAGGCAGTTGAATGCTACACATACAGCCCAAAGTGAAGAAAATGGTAAATCTTTAAAAAGGAAGCATGCAACTCCTTCACAAGTCACTCAAAAGGATGAGAGGCAGCCTAAGAGCACTAAAATGAATTCACAAGTTGGAGGAGCTAGTCAAATGAGAATGAGGCAGCCATTGCCTACAAATGTGACTCAAACACAAGTTACTCAAATGGAAAATAAGTTGCCTAAGAGTACTAAAATGACTGCACAAGTTGGAGGCTCTAGTGAAATGGCAATGAGACAACCCTTATTTACAAATTTGACTCAAACACGAGTCACTCAAATGGAAGTCCAAGGTGGTTGTCTCATGACACCAAGTTTACCTTTGTTGAAAGAAACAAGTGGAAAAGAAGTTCCAAATGAAAAAAAGAGACAATCAATCACCACAAGTGTGAACCAAGGGTCGAACCAAAATAATCATGGTCCTAAAGTTAAGAGGATGAATGCAGTTTGCCCAGCAATGTCTCTTGATGACTTCCTTGAAGAAAATGGTGTGTATGAACAAGAAAATCAATTGCTACATGATGAAGAACAAGAAGCTGAAAATGAAAGAGTAGTTCAAGAAGTTGGAGAAGTAGGTCAAAATCATCAGGTAGATGATCACTTCATTGACCAAGATGTTGACAGAGAGGAAGTTGAGGAAATGGATAATAATCCAGAAGGTAACATCATTGTCTTCAACTACTATTTTTCCAACTACTTAGTTTTCACTAATATTTCTCAAATACTTTGTATGCATTGACTTATAAAACTTATGCCTCTACTTATGTAAAATTAGGGACAGTGAAGAAGAAAAAAACTCGAGGCAAGACTGAATGCAAAGATATCCATGCTAGATCGGAGGAAGAACGAGAAGAAATCATTTTTGAGAAAAGAGTAGCAATTGGGCCCACTAATAAAAGTGTTTCTAATTTAAGCTTGTTCTTGGGCACAATTGCTAGAAATTCAAAATTTTGCCCCTTGAACTACACCAATTTTAAGGCCATTCCAAAAAGCTACACAGATAATATTATGAAATATGTCCGGGTATGCATAAGATTAATTTCTATCATTTTAAATGTAATATTAGTATATTAATGATGCTAACATCATTGTGGTACTTTCCTTAGTCAAAATTCATCATTCCAAAAGAAGGAGAAGATTGCGTACTTTCAGGAGTAAAGGAAGCTTGGAAAAGGCACAAGTGTAAGATCAAGAAAAAGCATTTTAGGCCTTATGACAACTCCGAAGATATGTTAAAGAATCGTCCAAGAGATGTACCAATTTCAATTTTTAAAAAATTGATTGCCTTTTGGAGTCTTCCTGCCATTCAAGTAAGATCTAAATTATAAGGTCATATTTCAATTTCATGTAACTTATGAGATGTATTTGTCATAACATTATAATTCTTTTTTTGTTTTATGGAATATAGGCAATCGGCAAGATGAATTCTGAAAATAGAAAGCGTCAAAGGTGGAACCATCGAATGGGACCTGTGAATTTTGCTAGAGTTCGGAATCGTTTGGTATTGTGCTTGAGAATTTGTGAATTTTACTCATTGATAAATATCTTACTTACTTTTTTTAAATTTGTTGAAGCGTTTGGCAAATGAGAATGATGAAGATGTCACCCAAGTTGATTTATTCATTACAACTCGCACGGGAACAAAAGGAAAGGAATTGGATTTAGAAACTAAGAGTGCAATTGTAAGTTATATAATGTAAAATTATAACAAATGCAAATCTTTTATTGATGTTTAACATTATGTTTTGATGAGTGCTCTATCTTTTTGCAGGATGAAGTTCAAGATCGGATTGAAAACTCTGGAGAGAATGCTGATGAAGCCTTTCAAGCTGTGTTCGGCAAGGAAAGGCCAGGGAGAGTTCGAGGGTATGGAAGAGATGTCACTAAAACTAGTTTAAAAATGGATGCTGAGATTGACGCTGTAAAGCGCAAGCACTCTGAAGAAATGTTAACCTTGAAAACTGAGATGGAAAATCAGAAGCAGGACACTGACAATCAGATGAATAACATGAAGAAACAAGTAGAGGGATTAGAAAATCTTGTGAAGGCTTTACTTCAAAGAGCTAGCCCTGGTGTTAACTTGGAAGACTTGGCACCCTTAATGCACTCATCTCCAGCTGATGCGAATAGTGCACCTAACATGGATAAAAATGGACTTCCACACTCTTCTACATCAATGCATATTCCAAGCCAAGAAAAGGTAATAATAACACGTTGATTTAGAATGGTGATTTGAATTTTGTTTCAGTTTCAGTTTGATATGAATGGATGGGTTATTGTTCTGGTTTTAGTCTTGATTTTTGCATATTAATTTGATTGAAAAAGGATGTAATATCTGTTAATGAATAATGGGAGCATTAATTGATGCTATAGTCCTTGGTTTGATTTTGGTTTTACATAATGGTGGTCTAGTCTGTCTTAATCTGATCTCTTAGATTGTCTTAGTTTTTTATAACATATGGATTCTTAGTTTCCATTTGGGGAGTGGCACTGCTCAACTTCATTTTATGGTGGTAACTTCCTATTTACTCTGCTGGTGTGATTAGACTTAAGATAGGGAGGTATGAGCTTGTGAATTTAATTTCATTCTTCTAAAGAGGAGGCCTTAATCTATGGCCAGCATAGATGGACTTGGAAGACTTTGACATTTTATAAGGAATCTTGTCATTTATTCCATTATAGCTTATTATTCTTCTTACTTAGATTTGAGATTTTGGTTGCAATGTTCTAAAAGAGACACAAACAGTAAGGCAACTCCCAGGAAGGTCTAGCACTGTTGAAAACTTTGTCTTATTTTTATGTGTGCTTGTCATCGTTTCAGTCAGTCCCCTTTGTTCTTAACGATTTTTAGTTTCTCATTTGCAGCCACAAGTTCAGCAGCTATGCCTGGTTCATTAGCTGAATGTCTTGCATCTGGAACAACCTGTTTCATAGTAATTAGTATGATTCAGTAACTTGATCACGTTATGCATAAGATTAGGTGGAATTAAAATTGCAAGGAAAACTTTTTTTTTTTGCATGATTGCTTGCCTAAGTTTCTTGATAAGAAGAAAAAAAAATAAAAATCATCCTTATAGTATATGTAACTAACCACTTTAATATTTTATTTTGTTGCTGAATTCAATATGTATTGAGGGAGACTACTTATGTCTTTTAGAATATGTATTTACATATATTTATTATTTTTTCTTTTGCAGTGAAAATATACCATATAAAGCAAAACATGCAGATACAATTATGGAGATTTATGAAGGATATTCAGCTTTAGTTTTGTTGGTTATTAATTTCATTTGTGTTATATATGATTAAGAACAATCGTACTACTTTTGTACAATAGTAGTAAATGACTTTATTTTTAGTTTTGGTGTATATATATAGTAAATACTTGCATAATTTAATATATTGTACTTGAGCAGGATTAGTTTTTTAATGCATTATTAATATGTGATTTTTTAAATATGTAAGTAGAAAGTGTTGACTACAAGTAGCTTTTTTTTTTTAATTTTCAAAAAAAATGGCCTACGTTTCATGCAAGTTGCTTTATAGCATATTTAAAAGTAACATAACTACCAAAATCATCATTGCTTAAAGTATGAAAATGTTGGCCAAATTTAAACCTATAGGCAACGTTTTTTAGAAGTTGCCTTATGGCAAACTTAAGAGCACCAGCAATAAAACGTTGCCTAAAGAACCTACGTGTGCAAAACGTTGCCAAAACCTTAACTTATAGGCAACGTTTTTTACAAGTTGTCTTACGTCAAACTTAAAAGCAACAGATAGAAAACGTTGCCTAAAGTACTAGCTATGGCCAACGTGTGAAAAACGTTGCCAAAAGCTTAATCTATAGGCAACGGTTTTTAAACGTGGACTTAATATCAACGCAAGGAAAGCGTTGCCTAAAACAGTACCTATAGCCAAGATGTAAAAAACGTTGCCAGAACCATCCATAGAGAACGTTGCAGAAGCGTTGCCAGAAGGTAAGAATAGGCAACGTTTTTCACAAAGTGTTGCCAAAAGTCTAAAAAAACGTTGCCTATTATAATAGGCCACGATGGAAAAGGCAACGGCTTGGCAAGGGCTGGAAAACGTTGCCATAGACTTTAGGCAACGGTTTTCAGCTAAAGACAACATTTTTCAGCCCTTGCCAAAGGGTAAATTTGTTGTAGTGTTTATTGATTTATTTTGTGTAAAAAGATCCTAAGTGATTTTCTAAATATGAGTTTTGAATGAAACGGGCAACACTGATTTTAAGGATTTGCAAAGAAAGTGAACAAGGATTTGTAAAGAAAGTGAAAAAGGATTTGAACAAATGGGTTTGGTTTTTATAACCATCGGTATTTCGGTTTTGAAAATAAAATTTTAATGATTTTATTTGTGTAAAACCATATCAATTTAGAAGGAAAAATATTTTAATAATTTTCAATAGTCATGTCCACGTTTTCGAAGGCTTGTAATGCATTGATTTTGATGAAACAAAGTGATTTTCTAAGTGAAAATATAATTAATTTAATACAAGGAATTTGAAAAGGGAATCAGAGTATTTTAGCACTTGAGAAATGAATTTTGATGTAAATGGAAAAGAGAGGTTGCAAGTGAGCCTCAATTTGTTTTAAAAAGAATTTATTTTTGTTAAAATTCCGTTGAATTTTGGAAAGCATTAGTAATTTTTAAAGTTAGAAACATTGATTTAATTCAATAGAATTGTGAATTTGTGGAATATACTGTGAAAAAGGATTTTCTTGAATAAGAAGATATATTAAATGAAGTATAAAGTTATATTATTTTGAGGAAGGTTGATTTGGAAATAATTTGGGAAAAATGGAGAATATAGGGTATTTTGAAAATTTACTAACGTATAACTTATTTTCAAGTTTTGAAGTATGTTAGAAAATATTAAGTTATGAAACGTTGATTTATATCAATGGAAAAGTGATTTTGTGAATTATATTTTAGAAAAGGATTTCTTGAGTAAAGAAATGTGGAAAACGATTTTCTTGAGTAAAGAAAATGTGTTAAATAAAGTATAAAGTCATATTATTTTGAGAAAAGTGGAAATGGAATTTTTGAAGAAATGAGAAATATTTTCTGTAATGGAATTGTGGTGAAAAAATTATTTACGTATCTTAAAAATGTAATTTTTAAAGTACGTGATTTGAAATATAGTAAAATATTTCTAAGTGTTTAGAAATACTGATAAAATATTTTTACGCAATTTGAAATATGATAAAATATTACTACGCGATTGGAGATGCGTTGAAACATTTTAAGTGATTTGAATTACGTTTAAATATTTTACGTAATTTGAACTACTGTTGAAAAATTACTATATGATTTAAAAGTGATAGAATATTTTTACGTGATTGTGAAAATGACAGAAAATAATTATGTGATTTGGAAAGTGTTTTAAATATTTTGAGAATGATGGAAAATGTTTTATGCGACTTAAAAGAATGATTTTTAAGTTATGCGATTTTGAAAATGATGAAAAATCATTACGTGATTTAAGAAACGTATATTTTTATGCGATTGAGAAAAATGTTAAAAAAATTTAATACGTGATTTAAAGGTGCAACAGAAGAGTTGCAGTATTGTGAAAACGTAACAGAAACGTTTTAGAATTGTGAAAATGAAATGAAAATGTTGCGCAATTTTGTGAAAACACGACGAAAGAGTTTTATAACTATGAAAATGTGATAATATGATTTTTCTGTTGAAAGTACAGTATAAATACTGTAGAACTAGTATATGGATGCTGTGTGAGAAAATGACATGTTTTACCTGTGATTGACATTTGGTACATTATACATGCATTGGAAAGATATGTCTATGATTGGATTTGGTGCATTATATGTGCATTGAAAAAATATGCGTTGAAGCATATGATTACATTGAACAAATGAAATTGAAAAGATTTGGCCCTTTGGGGTTGGACTTGCACTGATATATTCGTGCATTGTATAAAATATAGCTAATAGCTATTATGGCCCTTGTGGTTGAAGAGGGAATGAGAATTGATAGTGAGGTCTATGATGGATCTTGGGGGCGTCGAGGAGCGGCGGTCGACCAGTGGACAGTTGGCGAGTACCCTGTGCCACTTGGCGATGCAGTCCGTTGCAACGCATTGACGATACCCGACAAGAACACGATTCTTTTCAATGACTGGGAGATTGTCTTTGGGCTAAGGCTGACAATTAACCAGAGCATTCTTCTTGAAATTGTGAAAACATCCATGGAGTTGTTTTTGATAAACTGAGTCTTTGCATATGCATAAATCTGAGCATTTATATCTGTATGATATATTAATTGAGGATGTTGGCTATGACAATTGTTTTGAGTACTTGGATAATGATTGAACTGATAAATGATTAGATGATGATACTTGATTAATGCTGATAGCATGATTATGGTATGATATATCTGTATGATATTGCTGTTTGTGTTATCTCTGTGCTGCCATGTTGGTATTGGTGTAGGTGATCTCACCTCTTTGTTATATTGTTTTGCTTTGTCTGTATTGTTAAAATTATACAGTAGAAGGAATGAGTTGTCTTAGACATAACGAGTGGTAGATACTCAGAGATTGATGGAAACATTGAAAAGTGGCTGTCTCAAGTTCGAAGATGTGCCAGGTAGACAAGGAGTAAAGTTCTGATGCATCAAGTTGATACAAGAGAAGGAACGAGTATGTTAAGATTTAATGTTAATGTTGTACCGTGCTATTAAGTAGGACCCGTCATGGGGTTTGCTACTGTTAAAAAAATAAGTCTGTTAATTTTATATTTCTCTTTAAATTGTGATATTAATTGGTGTCAATATTGCATAATGAATAGTTAAAATATGATTTTCAATATTACCTAATATTTTCAGTAAATTTACGTTTCAGTAAAGAAGAAATTTTGAAACTCATGTTTTATAACTCAAACTTTGTGCGAACTTCTTTTCAGATTATAAGTCGGGAGTCGGAAATGTGATGCCCTAAGAAGGGTGTTACATCTTGTACAATGCCATGATGTGCACGTTGATAAATTGAGAAATTATAGACATGTCTCCTGATCATTCTCTCCGATGTTTGTGTCTAACTCCATGGAGTAAGATTTTGGTATCATGCGCACGTGCATAGTGAGTCAATATATTATTGGGCATTTATTCATATGATGATTTGAACTATTGTCTTATTAATTTTATAACTGCCGGGATTTATTAAGTTGTTTACTATTTGCATCTTGATGTTGCTTATTATTCTTATAAAGCTATGTGGGCGACCTACACCATTCTATTTCTTTACTGCCATAATTGGTATTGAATGTAGGATGTCTCACCTCTTTTCTATATTTTTGTTATTCTGTTTATTATGTGTTTCTCCAAAGATGTCGGTGAAGAAGGGGAAGTGCATGAATTCCCTGGCTTTTGGCCTGATTTTGATTAGCTTCCTGTTTGGATATGGTGTCCCGTCCGCAAGGCTTCTTGGGTTATACGAGACTGACTTTTCATGGAGGTCTGAGCTACTGGCACATCAACCTGAGTACGGATTACTGTGTCTATCTTGGAGACGTGACTGTGACTCTTGCTTGGGGACGTTATGATCCGCCTATCTTTAATTTTCATGCTCGCTTGTATTTACAGTTTTACTTGCCCATACGTGATACGTGGGGTGAGCATAATTACTCCCCTCAAGAGGATTCTTTCTTATCCTCTGAGCAAGCCCCCACTCGTAACTCAATTGCTCCGATGAGGGTTTCCTCTGATGAGCAAGACCCTGAGGAGGATCTAACTATGGTTTCTTCTCATTCGCTTTAGGGGCTTATGCTGTTGGTAGCCGCTAATGGTTATCGTTAAATCTTTTGGGGGGCTGATATTTTATCTTTTTGGCGGGCTATATATGTGTAATCATTTTAGGGCATGTAAAGTCTTATGCTTTTTGTATATCTAATGATGTATCTAAACAGGTGTGATATAAGTATATATACAAGTATGATGTACGAATGTATGGTTTACTTCCCATGTTATCTTCTGTTGTAACCATGTATTATCATCTTATTTTATTATTTTGTAAACAAATAAAAAAAAGAATTCTCCTAATCATTTGTACAATTACAACTAAATAGACTTATCTATATTAAAATGAACAGGGTCTTAATTTACACATTTTGTTTCTGTTTTGTTGTTATGGTGTGACATTCCCTCCTCAAAAAGGGGCGTTACACTAGTTTGGTATCAGAGCCCTAGTTTAAGTTTCCGTTTGGGTATTTGTGGTTAGGTCTGTCTTGTTTATGTTGTGTGATTCTCTATGTTTGGTATTTCGAAAGGATACATCTAATTCTTCCTTGTGTTTTTCATTCAGTCTACCCTGAAAAAGTGAAATGGCACGCGGTGGAGGCATGGCCATAGCAATCGAAGCAATGCAACGAATGGCGGACATCATTGCACAACAAACTGAGAGAGCTACTCAACAGCAGGAAAGGGTTGCACAACAGCAAGAAGCTTCAGCCGATGCTCAAAATCTATTGGAGTTCTGTCGTAACAACCCTCCCCAATTTAAAGGAGAATTTGATCCAGAGAAGGCTAGTCTTTGGATCAAGGAGTAGGAGAAAATTTTCAGAGGCATAAACTGTGTCGATGACAAGGTAACCTATGCTGCTTTTATGCTAATCAGGGACGCGAAAGATTAGTGGAACGGAGTGCAGAGATTACTAAAAGATGAAGGTCAAGTAATCACCTAGGGGTGTTCAAGGATAAATTCTTAGAGAAGTATTTCCCAGCAAGCGCAAGACATGCCAAAGAGATGGAGTTCCTTAGCTTGAGGCAAAAGAACTTGACTGTCAGCGAGTATGCCACGAGGTTGGAGAGCTTGTCCAAATTTTCAATGTATTTCTAACACCAGCCGGACAAGGTGTGGAAGTGTCAGAAATTTGAGGAAGGATTGAGGCATGACGTAAAAAGGGTTGTCATAACCTTGAAAAACAACTAGTTTTTAGAGCTGTTGGACACGTGTCACCGAGTGGAAGATCTGGATCAGGCGTGGGACACGAGGAATCGTAACTTTGGACCTACTAGGTCCCAAAGAGGAGGTGGCAACAATGCAAACCACTTTTAGAAGAAACCCTATTCCCGACCACTGGGAAGCCAGCAACAGTCATCTGGTGGAGGTTCTAGGGGAGGTTCTGGTGGAAATCGAACTAGTCAGAATGTAGCATTTTCGTCAAAGTGTTTAAAGTGCGGGAAAGACACCTAACGAGGGATTGCACCATCAAAGGGATGATCTGCTTCAAATGTGGGAAACTTGGACACGTCTCTAGGGACTGTAATCAAGCTAAGGCAGAGCCTTCAGTTAACACTGCACGAGCTGCAAAACCGCAGGCAGGAGGCTGAGTCTACACTATGAGTGGAGCGAAAGCCTCCAAATCTGAAGATCTGATACAAGGAGAGGGTACCATAGGAGGAAATCTTTTGACTGTATTATATAACTCTGGGGTAACCCACTCTTTCATTTCTTATGACTGTGTGCGACGACTTGGTTTACCTGTGTCTTCCTTACCTTTTGACTTGATTATTTCTACCCCTACTGCTAAACCTGTTGTTACTACCAAAGTTTCTTTAAATTGTCCTTTAATCATTGAAGGTCGAATCTTTTCTATTGATTTGATCTGTTTACCTCTTTCCCCATTAGACGTAATTTTAGGAATGGATTGGTTGTCTTCCAACCATATCCTGTTAGACTGTTCTAGTAAAATCACAGTTTTCCCTACAGATGAAGTTTCTAGATTTTTGACGGCCAACCAAGTTCTAGCTTTCTTGAAAGAAGGAGCTCAGGGATACATGTTATTGTCTTCCTTGAAAGTCGAGAGTGAGGCAGATGTGAATGCAATTCCAGTGGTTAATGAGTTTTTTGAAGTCTTTCCTGATGACATACTTAGTTTACCGCCGGAGCGAGAGATAAAGTTTGCCATTGATCTTGTGCCTGGATCTGGTCCTATATCTATAGCGCCCTACAGGATGTCACCATCGGAGTTAGTTGAGCTTAAGAAGCAGTTAGAAGAACTCTTGGAGAAGCAGTTTGTTAGACCTAGTGTGTCACCATGGGGAGCACCAGTATTGCTAGTTAGAAAGAAGGATGGGACTTCGCGATTGTGTGTGGACTATCGTCAGCTGAATAAGGTCATAATCAAGAATAAGTATCCACTTCTGAAGATAGATGACTTGATGGATCAACTAAAAGGAGCAGCAGTGTTCTCTAAGATCGATCTGCGATCGGGCTATCATCAGATCCGAATGAAGGTCGAGGATATTCCCAAGACAACTTTTTGTACCCGTTATGGTCATTACAAATATCTTTTGATGCCGTTTGGTGTAACAAATGCACCTGCTGTATTCATGGACTACATGAACAAAATCTTTCGTCCTTACTTGGACAAATTTGTTTGTTATCTTCATTGACGACATTCTGATCTATTCTCAAAATCAGGAGGATCATGTTGAACACCTCAGTATAGTTCTCCAAATCCTGAAGGAAAAGAAGCTGTACGCCAAATTGTCAAAGTGTGAATTCTGGCTGGAAGAAGTTAAGTTTTTGGGTTGTGTGATCTCAAAGGAAGGGATTACAGTGGATCCGTCTAAAGTGAAAGCGATTCTACAATAGGAAAGACCGAAGACAGTGACAGAAATTCAAAGCTTTGTGGGATTAGCTAGATACTATTAGAGATTCATTGAGGGATTCTCTAATATAGCAGGGCCTCTTACTCTGCTCACGAGAAAGAATCAAGCCTTTGAGTGGACTAATACTTGCGAAGAAAGTTTTTAAGAACTGAAGAGACAACTAACTACTTCACCAGTGTTAGTTCTATTTGATACAAGTGAACCCTTCGAAGTGTATTATGATGCTTCATACCAAGGATTAGGATGTTTGCTTATGCAAAATGGAAAATTGAAGGCTTACGCTTCGAGACAGTTGCAAGTGCATGAGAAGAACTACCCAACACATGACCTGGAGTTAGCAGGTGTGGTATTTGCTTTGAAGATATGAAGGCATTTTCTTTATGGGGTGACATTCAATGTCTTTAGTGACCACAAGAGCTTGAAGTACCTGTATGACCAAAAGGAGTTGAATATGAGACAGCGAAGGTGGTTGAAATTTCTAAAAGATTATGATTTTTAACTTCTGTATCACCCCGGAAAGGCAAACGTTGTGGCAGACTCTTTGAGTAGGAAGATGCTCAGTATCTCTGCTATGATGATCAAGGAAAAAGATTTGATAGAGCAATTCATGGATGTATGGTCCTTTGTGGAATTGGCACTAGGGAAGATTTGTATGAACATGGTCACTATTTCAAGTAAGTTAATGGAAGACATTCAAGAGAAATAGAAAGTACATAAGTTTTTGCAAGAAGAAAGGGAGCTAATGAAGCAAGACGGTATGACAACATTTGAGGAAAGAACTGATGGAATCCTAAGGTTCAGAGGTAGAGTTTGTATACCCAAGGATCAAGAACTTAGAAAGTATATTCTCGAACATGCTCACATAAGCAAGTTGAGTATGCATCTGGGAATAACCAATATGTATCAAGACCTGAAACGGTTATTTTGGTGGCACGAAATAAAGAGTGATATTGCCAGATGTGTATCGTCTTGTCTAGTGTGTCAAAAAGTAAAGGTTGAACACCAGAGACTGCCAGGAATGCTGCAACCCCTAGTTATTCTCGAATGGAAGTGGGATAGTATTGCGATGGACTTTGTGGTTGGATTACCAAAGACCAGAAAAGGTTATGATTCAATATGGGCAATAGTTGATCGACTCACGAAGTCAGCATATTTCTTACCAATCAACATAAGGTACAACATGGAGAAGTTGACTCAGCTGTCTATTAGTGAGATCGTTAGGCTGCATGGTGTGCCTACCAGTATTATTTCTGATAGAGATCCAAGGTTCACATTGAAGTTTTGGCAAAGTTTGCAAGGAGCATTGGGAACGAAGCTACGTTTGAGTTTCGCTTATCATCCTCAAACCGATAGTCAATCGAAAAGGACGATCCAATCATTGAAAGATTTGCTCAGAGCTTGCGCTTTGGAACAAACTGGAAGTTGGGATGAAGTTTTACCATTGGTAGAGTTCACCTATAATAATAGTTTTCATTCGAGCATAGGGATGGCACCCTATGAAGCTCTATATGGATGACGGTGCAGAACACCTTTGTGTTGGTTGTAACACCCCAATTTTTGGGTAAAAGACCGATGTATCCTTATTTTACTGTTTCTTATTTTTCTGTATGAAATACAGACATATAATACTGTCTGTTATTTTATTTGACCGTTTTGAGTGTTTTGCTTCGTGATGGGGAAAAATGGAAAAATGACCATTTCATCCCGAATGTCTTGTTTTTGGTTTTTCTACATGATACGTGTGTTTGATATTACTTGTCTGTGATTTTATTTGGACTTTTTGTGAGATTTGTTAAGGGGACGGAAAATAATAATTTTTCTCGTCGAAAAATATTATTTTAATTAATTAGAGTTGGGAGATCTTACTAAACCCAATTGATTGATATATAAATTAGTTTCGTAATTTTTAGAATTTAATTGTGCGATAAAATAATTTTTAGTATTATTTTATTCCTCAGTATAAATTTTGACAATGGACCCGATACTGTGTGTGGGACCCACGTATAAATAAAGTAACCAATAGAAACAAGAAACTTGGACCAATAGAAATAAGACACCTAGAAGTCAAACTAATAAAGAGAAGTCAACAAAAGTGGCTTGACCATTTTGGACCATTAGATTTAATCTTGGTGGATAAGCTTGAATAATGACCATAGATTTGATAAAAGACTAGGATTGAATCTTGGTGGATAAGCTTGAATGATGACCATATAGATTTGATGAATGGCTAGGATTGAATCTTGATGGATAAGCTTGGATGATGACCATGGATTTGATCAATGGATAGGATTTAAAGATGAATCAATGGCTAGGATTAAGTCAAAAATTTGTAGACTTGACTTTAGGATTAGTAAATTAATTAAGCTTAGTTTGACTAGATTAATTATTTAATTAGCAAACTAATTAAACTAATTTAGTTATTAAATAATTATAATATAAATACTAATTAAATATACTAATATTGTTTAGAGATTATAAATTATGTAATTATTTATTTAATTAACTAGTTATGTAATTAGATAAACAATTAAGTAAACTAGTTTAATTCTTAACTAAGTATAATCTAAAATATTAATTGAAAGTTCTAAAATTAATTAAAGGTTATGATATATGTTAGTATATGTTAGATATATTAGTCATAGGATTAAAATGTTAATTAGGATTTAATTAGGATATTTGACCAAATAAATTTTCCTAATTGACTAACATGTAATTAAAACAAATTAAATACTTAAAATGGACTTGGAGGATACGGTTGGGCAGCAGCCTTTAGGGGCTTATTGGACAAGTTTTACAAGCTTCTTAAGCACTACAATAAAGACCTCATCTCAACCATTGAAGGAATGGAGGGTTAGGATAGTTTGCATGTGATTAAATCACTTAAACTCACCCAAATTTTCCACACGGCAGCAGTAACATGGCAGCAGCAAGGAGCAGCTGAAATGAGTGGATAAGGATGCAATAAAGTCCTTATTTTATCACCACAATTATTCACGAAGGTTAGCTAGACTTTTCACTCAAAATGAGATAAGTTTCAAGTGAATTTGCTCACTTTTCACGTGTTAAAATACGCTGGGCAGCAGCTGATTTATGACTTTTTTCTTCACTTTTATTTCCCAAAAATATAAGCCATTACCTCCCAAAATATACACGGTTAGCAGCCTCCCAAAAACCCATTCATTCTTCACTTTCCTACTTACCTAATATAAGCTTATTTTCTCTCAAAGTTCCAAGGAAACTCACGCATCCTCCTCTCCCATTTTCTTTCTTTCCATTCGGTCTTCACTTCCAAACCACACCATCCAATCTTTAATCCTTCATCTCTTGATTTTATTTTAATTCAAGTTGTGCTTTAACTATTTCTTCTCCTATTTTCTTCTCTTTTATTCGGTCAATATCTCAACCCACATACTCACTCCCTTATAATTTTTATCAACACCATTTCC
Organism: Ormosia semicastrata; assembly: GCA_029884595.1. Classification (NCBI taxonomy): domain Eukaryota; kingdom Viridiplantae; phylum Streptophyta; class Magnoliopsida; order Fabales; family Fabaceae; genus Ormosia; species Ormosia semicastrata. The sequence continues at coordinate 41,319,083 of JAQQTO010000061.1, forward strand.
TAAAGCCTAACACCATTTTAAGCAATTTTTATTCTCAAGGTTTTGCTAAAAAACCACTCTAGCTAGTCCAAACTCAAGCTTTTTGCTTACTTCCCTAAAGGTGAGTTTTGATTTCTTTGGTTTAAATCTTGATTTTTAATATTTCTAACCATGATTGTTCCATGGTTTTTCCATATTAAACCTTGTATGAGTTTTTACTAATTATTTTAAATTGTTAGGATTTTGTTTGGAGGCTACCCGAAATTTCAAGGAGAAGGAGGAGACTAAGGTTATTTTGCTTCAAGAGGTAAGAGGGAGATTACCCTCATCAACCATGTGTTGGTGGTGAGGAATGTTTTTTGTCAGTGTATGAAGAATCCATGAGGATTCGGTTTGTGTAATTGTGGTGGTTTGAATTGTTGTGGCTTGTGTTAATTATTTGATTATTTAAGTGTTTTTCGGTTGGTGATTTATTTATTTTTATATGCATGATTATAGCTTTAGAATATTTTGCATGCCTATAGTGTTGAAATATGTGGCATATGTATTGTATGTGTTATTATAATGTTAGAAATGCATGAGCATTCCAAAGAATGCAAAACCCTAGGTTCGGTCATACCATTGAATGGAAGGAATTAAGGTGATTTACAATGTTTTTAATGAATATCAAGTGAATTCAAGTGAATTAGAACAAAGAAATGAATTTTTGGAATTTTATTTATACTATGAGATTTCGCCAACATGCCAAAAAGTGAGAAAAATTGGATTCTAAATAATCTAAGGTAAGTAAGCATGTTAAAGGGAATTTTATCAAAATGTTTTGATTATTAAAAATGAAATGGTCGAATTGAATTTTAGAAACTAATTTAAGTATTGTTAGTATTTACAAAGATTATACATTAATTTGAAATATTTTACAAGTAGCTTGAAAAATATTTTAAATGGTTTTAAATTGCTTAATAATTTTGTTTATTAGTCAAAAAGCTGTTTATTTGAGGAAAACGGAAAAGAAAATGATTTAAAAAGCTTATGCGATTGAGAAAATGATATAAAATTATTACGCGATTGAGGAGCTTGACAAATTATATTTACGCGATTGGAAATGTGATATATATTGTGAAAATGACAAGATTTTGAAAATAAAATAAAATTTCTACGCGATTGACAAAACAAAAATTTTACTATTGGGCCAATGTGGTGAACCCAGATATATGAGAAGTTATGTTGCGCCAAGTGGGTGCGTATTGTGATTTGGTTTTATGAAAAGATAGTGCGCCAAGTGGGAGCGTCATCGTATTTTGAGATTTATGCCATTGAGGGCATTTATGTAATTATTTATGCCATTGAGGGCATTTATGTAATTATTTTCGCTATTGAGGGCATTTATGTAATTATTTTCGCTATTGAGGGCATTTATGTAATTATTTTCGCTATTGAGGCGTTTTTGACATTATTTGAAATCTGAGGCGTTTTTGTGATTATTTAAAGTTTGATGGCATTTTTGTATATAATGGAAGTTTAGTGGCGTTTTTGTAAATGATGGAGATTTGATGGTATTTTTGTAAATAATTGGAAATTGATGACACTTATATAAATAATTGAAATATGAGGATATTTTGGTAATTATTGCTTTGTTCATGCACTGAGTTGTGCCAATTTACGAATTGGTGATTTGATTGACGAGATGAATAACATCGTGTTGTCGATGTGATAGGCATAGTGTGTTCAGTTCCTGATATGGACTTGGAGTTCATAGTGTGCATTATTCCATATGTGGACAGGAGGTAGCTCCTTCTGGGTCTTGGTGCGTGATAACACACTTATGATCTCGACGAGCACTATCCTTAATCAAGTTTTGAGAGGACTATTGGACTGCCTGTAGTATACAATTATTTGACTGTGTGTCTGGGTTGTATGCTATGCCATTGTTTTTATTATGATTATTTTTCGTGGGCTATAGACACAAAGTATTGACAGTGCAATAGCAATCACAACGGTCAGCTATAGACACAAAGTTTTGACAAGGTAATAATAGCTGGTCGGGGTAGCCAAAGCTATAGACACAAAGTTTTGACAATCTGCAATAAATTGGATTGGTGGCAAGATACTAATAGAAGTCTCAACTCATTCTCTCGATATCGTTGTGTGAGTTGTAGCTCCATGGAGTAGGATTGTGTCACATTGCATATGTTTATATGTAGTACATTATTATCTTTTATCGTGATCGTTTATCTATGATCTTTTATTTGGGATATTATATGTTGATATTGCATTTAATCTTTATTCTATATATTATTATGATTTATGGTTATGGCATTTTATATAGTGTGAATTGTTATATCTATCCTGGTAATGTTATTGTGGTTTATTCGATTACAATATATGCTTATTAGAATTAATTGTAAATCGATAATATGACTAAATTCATGTATTGACTGTGTGTATGGAATGATCTAGTCATTCGTATCATTCTTTGCTATCAGATATTGGTAAAGGTGAAAGGGGATCTCACCTCTTTATTGTATTGTTTTGTTTGGTTTGTATTGTTTAAATTCGTGTAGTAGGCGAAGCGTATTTTGAGGCTTATTGGAGACAATATTCTGAAGACGGTGACGGCATCAAGGAGTGATCTTTCAGACTTCAATAGGATGCAGTTGGTGAAGAAGCAGGACATGTTAGGTTGGGTTTTTCTCGTTAGTGTTATTACCGTGCTATTAGTAGTAACTTTCTTTGGGTTTACTACTGTTCCTCTGAGTTTGTAATTTTCATGTTTTAATTTATTGTTGATTATTTTGTGATGTATATGGCATATGTATATTAATCAGTTCAATCTAATTTCATTGTTACTCTTAATTTTTGGTAAGTTTATATTTCTGCGAAAAAGAAATTTTAAAATTTGTATTTTGAAACTCAAGCTTTTATAAAATAATTATAATTGGTTTAAGTTTTTATTTTAAAATGTGACGCCCTAGGGAGGGTGTTACATTGGTACCAAGATAGAGAGCGTCTTACTATTGGACCTGATCTAATACAACAAACGACTGAGAAAGTCAAGATGATTTAGGAAAATATGAGGACGGCTCAGAGTCTACAGAAGAGCTATGTGAAAAAAAGGAGAAAGCCTCTTGATTTTGAGAAAGACGAGCATGTGTTTTTGAAAGTCACGCCTATGACTGGGGTCGACCGAGTTCTGAAATCTAGAAAACTTACTCCTAAATTCCTTAGACCTTACTAAATTCTTCACCGGATAGGTCTAGTAGCTTACCAAATAGCCCTACCACCTTTTTTTTCTAACCTTCACAATGTTTTCCATGTATCGCAATTGCAAAAATATATTCCTGACCCAAGCCATGTCATAGCACCGGACACAGTACAATTGAAAGAGAACTTAACCTATGAGGCACTTCTTATAAGGACTGAAGATTGGAGAGTAAAGCAACTCAGAGGGAAAGAAATCCTGTTGGTAAAAGTGATCTGGAATGACGCGACCGGAGATGCAACGTGGGAGTTAGAAGACAAGATGAAGGAAAAACATCTACATCTATTCTAAGGTATGAAAATTTCGAGGACAGAATTTTTTTTAGAAGGGGAGAGTTGTAGCGCCCTGAAAATTGTTTTTTTTATAATAAATAGTCATTTTATAATATTTGAATTTTTTGTGAATTTTTTTGGATTTTTCCGAAACTGATGATTATTTTAATATATTTATCGATTTTGCGTGTGCACTGAGCAGAGCCGAAAAAATAAAATATTTTTCTTGAGGCTGGTAGACCTTAAACTGTGAAAATGTCGACGGGAGATCTTACTAATCCCGAGGTCGGGGCACAATTTACGAAGTTTACATTTTACGAGAATTTATGTAATAAATAAAATCATAAAATATTTTATTATCTGTGAGATAACAAAATATTATTTCTGCTAGCTGTAACTTTTGTCCATTGAGTAATACCTTTAGTAGATTATTTCTATCTAGTTACTTTTATGATATCATCTAAGTGACATCACACTTCACCTATCGAGAAACGTGCAAAGCTTCTCAAGGAAGCTTCAAGGAAACTTCAAGGAAGCTTCCTACACACATTCTCTCTCCTCTCAATTTTTAGCTCCACGAATGGAGGGAAAGAAAGATGACAAGCCATCATCTTTTCCATTTTTCCTATTCACTTTTCATTTCACACTCTTTCACTTTCCTCTCACTTCTTCTTCTCTCCCTCACGTTCTCTCTTCTCTTCCTCTCTTCTCCCACACAGCCACACCACCATTGATGAGCATTCAAGTTTTTCTTGCTCAAGCCAATCTAGGCTATTGACTCTCCTTATCATCTTGAAGCTTGCTTCTTTGGTGGACACCTCTTGATTCCTCCATTTTCACCATTTTCTATCAAGCTCTAAAGCTTGAAGCTTTGAGGTAAAACACTTAACTTTCTTCTCTTTTTCTTCTCATTTTCGTGGTCCTTGGTCACCATTGTGATCAAGGACTCTCCTTTTCAAGTTTTGGTGGTTGATTTTGTGATTTGACTATCCTAGGGTTTTCTTGTGGGTGGTGGACGAAAATCTTGCAAAGAGCTTGCTTTCTTTGTTGTCTTTTAAGGTAAGAGGGAGATCATTCTCTTCAACCTATCTTGCTGGTAAGGAACACATTTTGTGTTGATGGTGAGAAACCCATGTGTAGGTTGCTTACTTGGTTATGTTGTAAAACGTTAATATTTGCTATGGTATGACTTAATAACTTGGTTGAGCCATGAGTACTTGTATGACATAATCTTGATGTTGTTGTTGAGGTTTGATGGTTTGGTTGGGTTGAAATGGTGTAAAGACTCTATTTTTCTATAAATTTTCACTTTGTAATGATTACATGGATCATGTAATCGATTACCAAGCTTCTGGAGCTGTGAAATATGTTTTTGGGTAGCTTGTAATTGATTACATGGCTCATGTAATCAACTACAAGGCTTCAGGGCAGCTTATAATCGATTACATGGTTCATGTAATCGATTACAAGGCTTCTGAGCAAGATGTAATCGACTACATCTAGCTTGTAATCGATTACTTGGCTTCTGTTAGGCTTGTAATCGATTACCAAGTCTATAAAATCAATTACCAAGTCCCTAATTTGAGGATTTTAGTCTGAAAATGATGGAAATAAAGTTCTTTAACCCTGATAACTTAAATACAAATCTTAAATCTTGAATTGAATGTTTAGCATTCATTAAATTATGAAAAGACTATTCATCCTAACAAATTGGATAAATGACTTTATGATTATATTGAATCATATGTGATTGATTTATGAATTTGAACATCTATGATGAGCATGATTGAAACATGCATTGAGAAATTCTGACATGATGAACATGATTGAAACATGCATTGAGTCATCATGCATTGTTGAAGTAAGGTCATGTTGCCTAGGAGATTGAATCACACCTATGTGCGGGTGCGAATAGACTAGTGTAGGTCATACTATTGACCTTGGGGGCGTCGGGGTGCGGGTGTCTCACGATGGTCAGTTGGTAGCTCCTCTAGGCCGTGGGATAGACCGATGCAAACGCACTGACGATCCGGACTAAGACACTGTCCTGTATCACGATCTAGTGTAGAATGTCTTGTACAATGCCATGATGTGCACATTGATAAATTGAGAAATTATAGCACTTGTTGGCCGCGGCAGCCGAGTTGCAGACATGTCTCCTGATCATTCTCTCCGATCTTTGTGTCTAGCTCCAAGGAGTAGGATTTCAGTATCATGTGCACGTGCATAGTGAGTCAACATATTATTTGGCATTTATTCATATCATGATTTGAACTATTGTCTTATAAATGTTATAACTGCCTGGATTTGTTAAGTTGTTCACTATTTGCATCTTGATGTTGCTTATTATTCTTATAAAGCTATGTGGGTGTCCTATGCTATTCTGTTTCTTTACTACCATAATTGGTACTGAATGTAGGATGTCTCACCTCTTTTTTGTATTTCTACTATTCTGTTTATTTATGTGTTTCTCCGAAGACGTCGGTGAAGAAGGAGAAGTGCAAGAATTCCCTGGATTCTGGCCTGATTTTGATTAGCTTCCTATTTGGATATAGCATCCCGTTTGTAAGGCTTCTTGGGTTATACGAGACTGACTTTTCATGGAGGTCCGGACTACTAGCACATCAGCCTGAGTACGGATCGTTATGTCTACCTCGGAGACGTGACTGTGAATCTTGCTTGGGGATGTTATGATCCGCCTATCTTTACTTTTCATACTTGCTTATATTTAGAGTTTTATTTGCCCATACATGATACGTGGGGTGAGCGTTATTACTCCCCTCAAGAGGATTCTTTCGTATCCTCTGTGCAAGCCCCCACTCGTAACTCGGTTGCTCCGATGAGGGTTTCCTCTAACGAGGAAGACCCTGATGAGGATCTAACTATGGTTTTTTCTCATTCGCTTTAGGGGCTGATGCTATTGGTAGCCGCTGATGGCTATCGTTAAATCTTTTGGGGGACTGGTGTTTTGTCTTTTTTGTGGGCTGTATATGTGTAATCATTTTAGGGCATGTAAAGTTTTTTGCCTTTTGTATATCTAATGATGTATCTAAACAGGTGTGATATAAGTATATATACAAGTATGATGTACGAATGTATGGTTTACTTCCCATGTTACCTTCTGTTGTAACCATGTATTATCATCTTATTTTATTATTTTTTAAACAAAAAAAAAAGAATTCATCTAATCATTTGTATGATTACAACTAAATAGACTTATCTATATTAAAATGAACTGGGTCTTAATTTACATATTTTGTTTCCGTTTTGTGGTTATGGTGTGACGTTCCCTCCTCAAAAAGGGGCGTTACAGCTCCTATCGAGGTTCCTATTGATCTGGGCTCTGTAATCCTGGAGGACACTCCATTGTGTTTCTCTTTTGGGTTGGTTTGGGGCAGAGGGGTTGATCCCACAAGGATCATTGACAATGCTCTTTTGTCTCCTGCTAACTCAGATGTATTTATTGAGCATGATATGATGGAGCTTCTCCAGGATGCTCAAGTGTGGTGCCTAGGCAATGCCTCCGTCCTCCAATTTCTAGAGGAAGCTTTCAAGTCTATTTGTGGGGCTCGAGAGGTAGAAAGAGAGCTTGATGCCCTCCAAGGTGAAAAGTAGGGGCTTGAGCTAGCTGTTGCCTAAAATGATGGGTAGTTGGCTCAAGTCACTGAAAAGCTTGAGGTGCGCAAGGCCGAAGTCTCTGGGCTCCAGACCAGGGTTGCCGTCTCTCTAAGGAGGTTGCTGAGGTGGCCGCACTCTGAGCTCAAATCACCAAAGGAGTGACTCTGGAGAACACTTTGAAAGATCACATATCTTCTACCGAGACTACTCCAACCACCCTCTGAGCTGAAAACAAACTTCTCCACCAGACTGAAGCCAGGATGAATGAAGAAACTATGGTTCTTGAAGATGAATGGGCTAAGTCAGTGGATGAATCATTTGCAAATATGCTCGCCCAGCTCCGCCTTCTGAACCTAAACCTTAATGAGGAGGGAATTGGTTCAATGAAGTTAGTCTGGGATAGTCATATTATAGATGCTGCTACCACGACTACTCCTGTTGACCAAGTTATTCCCAGGGTGGATGTTGGTGAAGAGGAGGAGGAGGGGGCATCAGAGGGTGGCCAGATAGTGGAGAGGACCTAGGAGACGATCGTGGAGGCAACCTTTGAAGATGTCTAACATATTTTTCTTTTGTTTTTTTACTTTTTACTTTGCCCCCTATGTGTTGTTTTTATGATTTTTTTAAATGAACAAGTCCTAACTCCAGGCATTAATTTAAGCACTTAGTATATTTTTCTCATATTCTTACTGATTTCTTTTTCATCACCGAGATGGGTCCAATGCTTGACCTCAGTGTTTTCCTTTTACACTTTGCAAATGCTCGTGTTTTTTTTTATCGAAATGGGCCCAACACTCGATCACGGTGATAGTTTTAGACTTAGCAAACACTTGTACTATTCTTATCCGAGATGGGTCCAATTCTTATCTGAGATTGGTCCAATGCTCGACCTCAGTGGTAGGGTCCACTCAAAAATGTTTAACACTTAGTCAAATTTTTGAAATATAAAACTATGACACGAAAGCCTCTTGGAGTGGTGTCCACTATCCCGAGCAATGGTCTAATGCTTATAACCATGTTAAACCCTTTTTTAGGCATATAGGTTAGGCTTATTGTTGAAATTATATAATATAATTGACATGGAAGCTTCTTGGTGTGGAGTCCACTGTCCCAAGCTATGGTTGGATATGCTTAACCTCTGTAAACTTTTTAAGTTTATGGGTTAAGATCAAGCTCATTAGAGTACGAGTGAAAACCCTTGAATGCACTGCTAGAACTCAGATACTGGTCAAGTAGATTCCCCTGTTTGGCCATCATGTATGGATATCGAAATATCTAATCCTCTTTGAACCTTGTATTCCTTCGACCTCTCTAAAGTGTGATAACCTTGTGGGTTGTAGTAGTCATAGATGAACAAAGTAAACAAGTGTTGAATAAATAATAATTGATTTATTCATATCGGAACACATCATTTACATGATGAAAATAACAACTTAAAGGCATTTAACTATAATATTTCCTTAGCTTGTCTACATTCCAGAAATTTTTAATAGTTTTGCCAAAAAGAGTTTCTAGAGTATAGGCTCCTGTATTAGTTTTGGACATAACTTTGTATGGTATTTCCCAATTAGGGACTAACTTCCCATCCTTGACATTTTTCCCTCTAATATCCGCCCTACGTAGCATGAGGTCGCCAGGATTAAATCTTCATGGAATTACTTTAGAGTTATATCATACAATAATCCTCTATTTAAGGATGCTTCGCAGACATGGGCAATGCAGCATTGTTCTTCTAACAAGTCTAATTCATAGCGAACGAGATATGGGTTGGTTATTTCAAAAAAATTATATTTTCTCTAGTTCAGTTCTCCTATTTTCATCGGAATCATAACTTCACAACCATAGGTCAATTTAAAGGGAGTTTCTCCTGTGGAGGAATGGGGTGTGGTCCGATATGCCCATAAGACATGATCGAGCTACTCCACTCAATTCCCTTAGCATCATCGTCAAGTCTCTTTTTGATTCCTCTAAGTATAACTCGGTTGGCGGCTTTAGCTTGCCCGTTGGTCTTTAGATGTTCCATTAAGGTGAAATGTTGCTTGATCTTGAGACTGGCCAAGAGATCCTTGAACTTCTAATCTATGAATTGGGTTCCATTATCCGTGACAATTGATTGCAGGATTCTAAACCTGCTAATAATGTTCTTATAGGTGAACTTTTATATTTGTGTAAAGATGATGGTGGATAACGATTTTGCCTCAATCCACTTAGTGAAATAATCAACAGTCACCACTAAGTACTTGATCTGCCCTGGTGCTTGGGGGAAAGGACCTAGGATATCCATCCCCCACTAGTAGAATGGCTAGGGGATGGATATCATTGATAACTTTTTAGGTAGGGCTACATAGATGTTTGAGTAGCGCTAACATTGATCACATTTCTAAACATTTTCTTTGTGGTCAGCTTCCATAGTAGGCCAATAGTATACAACCCTCAGTGCCTTCCGTGCAAAAGACATTCTACCGAGATGATGGCCAGAGCTCCCTTCATAAATCTCAGTTAAGACGTACTCCACTTCCTTATGATCAAGGCACTTAAGGAGGGGAGAAGAAAACCTATGACGATACAGCTAATTATCCAAGATGTTATACCAAGCCATTGTCCATATTATTTTCTAGGCTTCCTTTTGATCTTCAAATAATAAGCCATTGCGAAGGTAGGCAACTATGGGCATCATCTGGGTTTCATTATCTTCCAGTAGGAAGACTTCATTGTCTGTAATACTAAAGTGAGTAAGGTATCTTAGATCATGGTCTTGTTGTTTCCAGGGCTCTTGGTGCTAGAAAGCTTTGATAGGATATCAGCTTTGGAGTTTTGCTCCCTTGGGATATGTTTAACCTTAACACTATCAAAGCTTTCCATCAGCTTCTTGACTTTGGCTAAGTACTTCTATAATAGAGGCTCCTTAGCCTGATATTCACCCTGGATCTAGGATATCACCAGCTGTGAATCACTGCATAAGATTATATATATGGCTCCCATCTCCTTCGCTATGTTGATGTCAGTGATACATGCTTTGTATTCAGCTTGGTTGTTTGAAGTTGGAAATTTAAACCTCAGAGAATGTTCTAACACAAGGTCGGCTTTAATTTCTAACATTACTCTGGCACCACTCTTTTTGGGAATCGAGGATCCATTAACGTAGATGGTCTAGGAATGTGCTCTAGGATGGACAGAGTTCAATGTAAGCTCAACTAGGAAATTAGATAATAATTGAGCCTTTATGGATGGTCTTGGCTAGTAAGTAATATCGAACTTAGAGAGCTCCACCGACTAAGTAATCATTCTCCCAGCAAGATCCGACTTATGCAGTACTTGTTGGATTAGCTGGTTTGTCTTCACTGTCACGGGGTGACACTGAAAGTACTGCCTTAGCCTTCTTACAGTAATCAACAATGCTAGGACTAGTTTCTCAATCTTCTGGTAGCTGATCTCGGGGGCCTTACAAGACTTTACTGACAAAATAAACTGGCCTCTGACCTTCATAAGTTTCTCTTATTAGAACTACTTTGATCACCTCATTACTAATAGAGAGGTAGGCATAAAGTGTTTCACCAGGGTCTGGTCTTGTCAGAATCGACAGTGTGGATAACATCTACTTCAGTTCTTGAAAGGCAGCCTCTTGATAGTTGCCAAGACTATCAAATTATATCAATTTATAAATTGATTCACCAAAATACTTATAGTAAAAGGTACAACTAGGTTGATCACTTGGATCTCTTTAATTAAGCAATCAAGTTAAGAGATTAATAAGGGAAAAGTTACAAAATTAATTAACAGAAAGGAATTAAAAACTGTAAATAGAATTAGGTAAACAACCAATCCAAGGAAATCAACTAATTTTGAGTTTAATCCATCCTTGATCACTAGGAGCCTATTGAATTGTTAACTAAGTTATTGACCTTAGATCATATCAAGAAGCCTTAAGATGATCCATGAATTCTCTACTAGATGAGCATCGAGAATTTAGTTAATCAAGGCTAAACGAAATAAGCACCTGTCTAGGCCTTAATTAACCTAGAAACTAGAATTCAACCAAGTTAAACAATCTATAAAACATCTTTGATGCATTGTTTAGCCTCTACAATCCTCTTTAATCAAATTAAGCAATTCAATCCAGATTCAATCAAAATCAAAAGAGGTAGCAGAGAAACTTGATTAATAATTAAATGAAGAACAATCAAAACAAGATCTCAAAATTAAACATCAAGATTATTAATCCCTAGGATTGATTGAAAGGTTCTAGCCCTCCATGGATGGAAGGGAAGAAATGCAGAAAAAGGAAGAAAACCTAGAGATAAGGGAGAGGAAGAGAGATGAAAAGAGAAAGTGAAAAGTGTTGAATGAATTGTTGTCCTCCATTTTCTACAAGTCTACCCCTATAACTAACTCCTCCTTTGGCCTTACATGATTAGAATCCTATTAGGTACAAAGTTGGGTCAATTAAGAATCACTAGGCCCTAGTCCCATGTTATTTGGAGGCCTAATCAAGTTATGCCCAATTAAGTGGCCTAACTCGCCAGCTACATGCCCTTAACTTTCAGCTTCAATTGTATGCCCAAAACGATGTAGTTTAGCTAAGAACCTTCATAAGAGTTGTCACTTTGTGTCTCAGCTTCCATTTGAGTCTGATTTGACATCCATTAGACTCGTATAACTCAAGATATGGGTTGATAAGTGTGCAAAGGTCAAGCTATCGGGATCAGTACTCTAGCTCTTGCTTCAACTCTAATTTAAATTACCCAAACATGTGATCCAACTCCTGAAGTCTGCATGAAACTTGAAGAGATTTATCTTTTCTTTCCTACAAGATTAGAATCACATCAATTACATGTTTTAAACTCAAATTATAGGCAAATTATTGAACATTGCCAAATAGACAAATTAAGGTCAAATCATGCAATAATTCATTCAATGATTCAACTAAGCCTCATATCATAACATGTGACAAAACAAACTTAATTAAGCCAAATTGGACCTTAAGAAGCCTAGTGAGAGGATGTTGGTGTATGCCCTAGAGGCCAATACATTTTCTGTATTTACATACATTCTATTATGCTATCTTATATATGAGGTATTTCATTTATTGTGTTCTTTTTTATAAACATAATAAAGTCTTAGAATAGTAAGTTTGATGCCATAGGACATCAAGTGGATGACTTGATCGTGAGATCCTTTTGGTTACAACATTATTCTTAAATGTCCCTAGTCAAGTATTATTGTTAATTAGGACAACAATAATACATTGAGACTAGTATGTGCATAGACTGATGACCACATCTCACGGGTCATGGATATGAGATATCAAGTCTTCACATGGGTATATATTAGAGTAATGATGTACTGGACTGACCCACCATGAGAACATTACATGGATCATTACGTGAGTGTCATAAGTGATTCTCATAGTGATAATAGTGTCTGTGGTCCTTTGACTTGAACTCACTACGATTCCTACATGAGGAGTTGTGTGTTTTAATGCCATCAAACGTCATCTGTAACAAGGTGATTATAAAGTTGGTTATTGGACATACCACAAATCATGCAGAGGGATATGAGTGACCTAGATGGGATTTGTCACTCCTACATAACAGGAACGATATCTTCGGGCCCCCTGATTGAGTGAGACTGCGAAATGCATGGCCATGCTCAAATGAGTCAATATGAGATATTGATCTCATTTGTTGTTACAAAGTCTATCGAGTATCAGGAAACGAATGATTGGACTATACAAAAGTGACGCATTCCATGCCTTGTGTTCAATCTAGATATCTTGACAAAGGGACTAAACAACATGGAAACATTGGTCACGGAAAGGTTATGTCAAATCACTAAGATTCTTATTACTTGGGTAGCAGCGATGTGTTGCTAGATACCGCTCATTGCTTGTAATATTAAAATAGGATTTTAATATTATTGCCAACGTAATAAGAACCTGCAGAGTCACACATATAGAACAGACTAAAATTAGAGCAATGGATCCAAGTTGGACTCAGATTCAAATATGGGCCAGACTCATAACAGATGGGTCTAGGGTTGCACAGCTTACCTTGCTGCTGCTCACACTCACTTAAGGCAGTCACTATTATAAATAGTACTGCTAAGGGGCTGCTAAGATAGATAATTTCAAAACCCTAGTCGCACCTACAGAAAAGTGAGTGAGAGAGTGACAAGTTTCTTCTCTTCTCTTCATAGCTAGCACTGTGTGAGAGACGTGAGGCTCCTCTTGCGGACGTTGGATGTTCGTGAGTCTGTTCGTGTGGATACCGTAGAGAAATTGTTTCTATTACGATGTTCGTGATTCATGCTTCAAGAGGTAAATCATTTAAAAACTCGGATTATGGCTTTTTCGCATGGATCCTCGGTGGGAATCCCTGTTTTTCGTTGCGTGATGTATCCGCAATTCCCAATAGAGGATATTTAAATGAATAAAATATTTTGCTATCACCTCACACTCTAGGGTCCACTTAAAATTCTTTCCTTTCTTTAAGGTTTTGAAGAATGGAAGAGATTTTTGGGTAGCCTTGGCTAGGAAGCATGTGAGGGCCGTTATTCGACCTGTTAGTTGTGAACTTTTTTCACAGACTGTGAGCTACGCATGTCGAGGATGGCTTAACATTTTTCTAGGTTAGTTTCAATACCTAAGTTTGTCAACAAAAACCTTAGAAATTTGTCAGCTTGTATACCAAAGACGCATTTCTCTGAGTTTAGTCTCATATTGTGCTTTCATATTTGGGTGAACACCTCTTCCAGGCCTTTGATGTGGTCACTGATCTCCATTGTCTTGACTATCATGTCATCTATATAGACTTGTAGCATCTTACCAATCTGGCTTTCAAAGACTTTGTTCATCATTCGTTGGTAAGTTGCCCTCGCATTCTTCAATCCAAACAGCATGACACGGTAACAATAGCTTCCTATCTTGGTTATGAAGGCGGTCTTGTCTTTGTCCTCCGAGTTCATAGGAATCTGATTGTATCCGGAATAGGCATCCATGAAGGAAAGTAACCTGAATCCAGTGAGTTGTCTACTAATTTGTTAATGTTAGGAAATGGATAAGGGTCTTTTGGGCATGCCTTGTTTAGTTCGGTTTAATCGACCCACATACACCACTTCCTATTGACTTTTTTAAGCAAAACGACATTAGAGAGCTAAGTGATATAAGAAACTTCCCTGATGAATCCGGCGTCTAGGAGTTCATTTACCTATTTTTGGATTACTTCTTGTCTCTCATGTTCAACTTTCCTTTTTGGTTAAGCCATCAGCTTCGCATCCTAGATGATAAAGAGTTAGTGGAACTCTAGGTCTAGCCCTGACATGTCCGCGGAGGTCACTACAAAAAATACGCTAAATTACGGGGTTTTTTGTTTCAATTTGTGAGGGTTTTTAACCCCCGCTAATTAAATTGGGGCGAATTTAAAAATCGCTGCATTTACGTTCGCTGGAATATATTGCGGCGATTTTTAACCAACCTCCACAATAGTGAATACGTTGTGGCGGTTTAAAACCCCAACAATTTGCGGTGAATTTTATCTAATTTGCGGAGGTTTTTAACCTCCACTATCTACTTGCCTAATTCTATTTATCAAAAAATTGCAGAGGTTTAAAACTGCCATTATTTAACATATTTGTCTTTTTAAAAAAAAAGATTTACAAAATATAAAACCGTTGATATGAATGTGAATCAAATTGCATTAAAAATATTCATAGTAACATACAACATCACAAGCTTGAATAAACTAAATAAATTCATCCCTTGTAACTTAAGCTTACAACTTAAAATTCTTAATAACCTAAAGTAGTGTCATAATAAATGCACATAAAAAATTAACACTAAATATGCTATTGGTGATTTGTGTTGCTACCGCCAGATGATCTTCTTGCATCTAATGGCGTAGTAGGTTCACTTGAAGCATCACCTGACTGAAATAATAAAAGACATTTGGTAAGAAATTACAAAGAAATAAAGATATATAGTGCTATTTGACTCTAATTTCAACAATTTGGCTCATGAAAATTTACATGCATGCTTGTATTTTTATATTTAGTAGAAACTAAATATGCTATTTGCATGTTGTGTTTCGTTTTGTTTGGCATCCTAGAGAAGTTAACCCAGTATCTCTCCATGTCCACTATCAGCCTGTAAATGAAGATTTTATATATCACATAAAAACATCTCCTCTTTCCTTTACTCAGCAGATGAGAGAGAGAGAGAGAGAGATTGGAAGATATCATTGAGTAGATGGGGTGGCCTTCTAAACACTTCAAGACTTTTTGAACCACCAGACCATAAAAAAGCCCTACTGCAAGGGTTGCTATCTAATGAGACATCCAAATAACTCAAAGGTCAAAGCTAACCAAAAATATGTGAGGACATTGGCTATCCCAATTGTCTATTTATATTTTTTATTAATCATTCATAATTTAATAAAAAAATTATGATAGATTAATATAGAGTGTAAATAAATAATGGAGAATATCAATAATTTCATTGTAAAAAAAAATACTAAATAGATTGATGATGATTGTATCCAATCAAGAAATTGTAAAATCAAGTATATAAATTAGACTATCATGAGACAAAAAGAAGAATAATGTCATCCGCAAATTATGGATGAGACACATTACATATTCAAAATCAACTTTTTGTGCCATAGATCAAACATATTCAGAGTAGCTAAAATCAGTCTAAATTTTCTATTTAAATTCTTATTACTTTTCCTCTTAGACAAACATGTAAGATTACCGAGCTTCCACTCATCAAGACTTGTTACTTTGGGGGCATCACTTATAAATTATGTATTCTCTGTTGATTTTAATGCATGCTTCTTCCATTCTCCTGTTGTCACTTAAACATCTACATACAACTTTAGTATAGTGATTTTAGCATAAGCAAATAGAGATTTTCCCAACTCATCACTTTACTAAAGTTTATACAAGAAAAGAAGCCATGAAAAAATCCTTGTTCAGTTGTTCTTTCCCAGCTCATCACTTTAATAAAGACATTTGTCATTTCTAGTTCTATACTTCTATGTAAGTTCTCATTCACAATTAATACAAATAACAAATAGTGTTTATTTTTTTATGTTTATTTTATTAATTTTTTATTAAAAGAGTTAACTTGACCTATTAAATTAAAATAAATTAAAAATCATTACAAAATTTTGATTGAACAAAGATACCAAAATTCAAATGAAATTGCATATAACCCAATTGTTTTGTAGAATAATATAAAATGATGAAATCTATAAGCAAGAAGGATCGATAAGCTAATAACTATCTTTAAAAAAAAAAAAAAAAAAAAAAAAAAAACACCTATCTTAATTTACCCAAAAGAAAATGTTTCAATAAAAGGATGAAATTAAAAAAAATCATTTTCCAAGCAATGAACCTCACTATGCATTCACAGTAATTGAATTACACACTCACCTTAATACCTCCAAGATTGTACTTCACATTGTAATTCTTGGCCAGCTCGTCATACCTTAAATCCATTTCCCAATAATTTAGTTAATCAAAATGTAGAAAATTAATTATTGGGAAAATTTAATAACTCCAATTATATTGATTTTAAACTAATTTTAAAAATATTTTAAATATGTTACTTCAATACCCTTTCACGTAAAGAATCTATCCAATGCTCCTCAACTGATCATGAAGTACATACCTTTCCCAACTTTCCAAACTTCCAAATGATGCCATAAAGCATAAAAACATTCTAAAAAACAAAAAAAAAAATTTAAGTGGAAAAGAAACAATGCTTATTATCGCATTTCCAATAATATTATGGTCTCCACCCCATTTTGGGAGGCTTTCCATAGCTAGATATCACTGGATCTAAAAATACACAATATTTGAAAGATACAACAGACAGACAACACTTGGAGAAACAACTTAATTAAAATAAATTTTGCATTGTGGATATAAGTTTGCCCCAAATGGTTTTATATGTTAAGTTTTGATGATGACAAATACAAGACAAAAAGAATATATTGCTTATACTCTTTGTTGCATTCTATATAGAGCATATCCATTAATATTTAATAAATATCTTATTTGGATGTGTCTATGAATGTCTTATATGCATGTTAAACTAACTAAAGCTATATATTTATGATTCATGCATATGAAGATATTAATTATGTTTTTGGACTAACTATGCTTGTTTAAGTGAGTGATATTTTGTAAGATAGTCCAAGTACCAAGAGTGAGCTTGCAACAAGAAAGCAAAAGATCTCAATTAAGCTCAACACAAAGGAGAATGTGAATGCCTATTTCATGAAGGTATTGATAAACATCGAAGTCATGTCAAAGACCAAGTCCAAAGGAAGATTAAATGGTATAGCTTATAGGACTTAGTGTCTTTATGTACGAAGCCTTATGGATATTTCAAATATGTTTTTACAAATGGTTTTCCTATGCTAAAATACCCAACAAACAAGTTTTGAAAAGTTATTTATGGTGGTAGTTCAAATTTATGAAAAATAGCCAAGTTTGGGTTTTGCAAAACTGACCTTTGGTCACTCTTTTAATCATAACTTTCAAAATACTTAGAGTTTTGTTTTGAAACTTATTTCATTTGAAAATAGACTCAAAGATCTTTCCAATGACTGGTCATTTGCTTTAAACGGATAAGAAATGAAGAAGTTATGACCGTTTAAAGTCAGCTTTCAAAAGCTGAGTGGTTTATTCGAATAAACCAAATGTTATTCGAATAACACACCTTAAAATTCATATCAGACCGAGCTTTTAGTGGTTTATTCGAATAACCAAAAGGCTATTCGAATAACATGACCCTTAAAGCGTTCCAGAACTTGTTTTTGAAGGGTTATTCGAATAGTAAACCTGTTATTCGAATAAAGATGTTCAGGAACATATCGTTTGAAGGTTTTATTCGAATAAGACTTGGCTTATTCGAATAAACACGGTCAGAATCTCGCAACGGCTATTTTCTATGCTTTTAATGTGATATTAAATGATACCCAACGGCTATTTTCTCAAGACCACTATAAATACATGTTTTTGGGACATCTTTGACACACACCCATTTATCTGAAATAATTCTTTCTTGCTTTATTTTGTGATACATATTTTACCAAATTTCTGTGCTCTTTTTCGCCAAAATTTGAGATATCCTTAGAGAGCTTCATAGAGCTTCAATTTGTATAATCTACTCTTTGTGAGAGTTTTCTCTTCATCTATATTTCTATTTTTCTATATTGAGGGTGAGGTATCCTTCAAGATTTGTATAAGGGTGAGGTATCCCTTCAAGGTTTGTATAAGGGTGAGGTATCCCTGCAGGCTGAGACTTTAGCACAAGGGTAGAGTTTCCCTGTGTGTGAAAAGTGCTCTTTTATGTAACGGTAGCAAGCACCTATTGAAGCTTGTACATATAGTGAAAAATCTCGAACTGTGTTTCGGGGACTGGACGTAGACCACAAGTGGTTGGTGGTCGAACCAGGATAAATATCGTACCTGCTCTTCTTCTCTTTATCTCTTTATTTTATGTAATTTTATTTTTATTGCACATTTACTTTCCGCTGTTCTTAAAGTTTCTTTTCTTCATCACGCTCCTTTTGTGCTTTCATTTAAATAGCTTAAATATTTATATTTATTTTAAGAGCATTTGTGAAAAAGTTTTTATACCCAATTCACCCCCCCTCTTGGGTAATGGTTGCCATGACTAACAAGTGGTATCAGAGCTTCGTGCTCTGGTGAAAGCTTAACCGCTTAGAGTTAAAGATCCTTGCTTGTTGGCAACCTTGAAAGTTTTTCAAAATGGAAGGTTTTGAAATTGATAAACCACCATTCTTTAATGGTGTGAATTTTGTTTATTGGAAAGCTAGAATAGAGTTTTATATACAATCTATTGATTTGGATTTATGGGATATTGTGCTAAATGGATTTACTTATAAATCAAAACAAATTTGGAATAGTTTTGACAAAAAATATTTTTCTTTGAATATTAGAGCTATGCAAATTTTGAGAAATTGTTTAAATGATGATACTTATGCTGAAATTAAAAATTGTTCTTGTGCTAAAGATATATGGGATGCTCTTAATGCTATTTATCTTGCTAACGATGATTTTGTGCATAAAGTTACATATAGAAAGCAAGAAGAGCAAAAGTCATTGAAGGAAGCTGTCATGAAACGCATGCTCAAAGAGATGCTCAAACTATCAAGCAAGTCAAATGTCTCTTGGTAACGATGGTGCTCAATTTGAAGAAGAGGCAAAGCAAAATAAAATTGATGATGAAGAAGGTGATTCTCTTCAAGAGCCAAGTGTGCTAGAAATTGCGACTACTTCTTATATGGCTAAAAAAGACTTTGAGGTAAATAATTCTAAATTATATTATAGTCCTTTCTATGATGAGTTGCAAAGAGCATATAATGAATTGCATGATGGTTTACTAAATTTAGAAAAGAAAAACTTATCGTATTTGAAAAATATTTCCTCTATTGAAAATGAAATTGAGACTTTAAAAAATGAATATATTTTTCTTAATGAGGAAACGCCTTTGAAATATGAAACCTCATCTTCTGGTGAAAAATATATTAATTTAGAAAATCAAGTTGAGGACTTATATTTGAATTTGCCAAAGCTAATGATTGTAATTGCTTAAATTCTATGCTTGTTAATAATAAGAATAAAATTAATGTTATTACATGTGAAAATTCAAGCAAGACTTATGGCAAAATTAATTTAGAATATAATAATAATAAAATGCTTAAGTTTTTCAAAAATGATATTCAAAGGATCAAGCCATCATTAAATTCAATTGTTTGTAATTTTTGTGGTCATCTAGGACATATTTCTTATTTATGCAATTATAGAAGAAATCATTATATGAGAAATTGTATGGTATGGGTTCCTAAAAATCCTAAAGGCCCTAATACTAACATTCAAGGACCCAAAATGAAGTGGGTACCAAAATGTCCTCCTAGTATTTCAATTATGCAGAAAATTTCTCAAAAGGATGGACTTATTGGTCAAAGGAAAGAGGAATCATCACGAAGAGCGCTTCCAAAGCCCAATGAAAAAGATTTTAGTCAAAGAAGGAAGATGATTTCAACCAAAGCTTCTCAAGTACAAAATGTAGAACTTGCAAAGTTCAAAACACCAAAAGAGAAGCAATGGGTAAGGAAAAGAGTTCCCTCGATTACCAAGGCCAAGGTATCAAAAGTTTTTACCTCTTATGCACACTCACATGCAAAGTCAATAAATTTGAGGTATATTTCTTGTAGGCCTTAAGTAATTAATAGGATCATGTGTACTTAATAAAATTTGAATATTATGCTTAACACATGATTATGTTCATTTTTTTATTGTACCATAGTTCATTAATTTGTTATATATCTTGGTATATAAAGTTCTATAATGCTTATGTATGCTTTATATGCTTTAAAACTGTCTATATATCATGAAAGTAAGCATGCTATCAACTATGTGCTTAATGGTATTTATTTATTTAATTTATTGTGCTCAATTTATATATTATGAAAAAATTGATCTTTATGAGAGCATAATAGATTAATAGCCAAAAACTAACACACAATGACTCAAGAAAATTTGGGTACCAAAAGTCAAAAATTAAAGTGTGTTGTAGGTGTGCTTGAAGGCCAAGAGCTGACTTTGACATCTTGAAAGTGGTTGCTGCAAGTACAAAGACCAGAAATAATTTCAAGCTCTCTTCCTTGTTTCCATGAAGCATGGACTTACAATCTTCGGATAAGTGGAAATTTTTATTATGCTTTTCTAGCCTTATAATTTGAAAAAAAAATTTTATATTAATATGCTAGATAAATATGTTCCTTGCTTGAAATAATTTTCTTGAGCTTGAGTTTTTGATCAATCTTTTTTTTATGAGTTGTATCTCTCTGGAACCTTTAAATCATATGAATATATGCTTTGAATTTCTTGAACGTATGCATCTCTGTATTTCTTTGTTAGTTTATTCGAATAAATTGATTCTGTGTTAAATCCTTTTTGAAAATGCTCTCTGTCTATTCGAATAAAGGCGTCTCTATTCGAATAACCAAGCCTTCTTTTATCGATCTCTTTTTCCTTTGTTTATTCGAATACATTCGAATAAGCTCAGCTATTCGAATAGCCGAGAGCCTTTGGTTTATCAGTCTTAACTGATAGTCTTCTGCCTATTCGAATAACCCTTAGGTTATTCGAATAAAACTTGTTAAAATGCCACAACGATTGGCTTTTCCTACTCATCTATTCGAATAAAACCATTTCTTATTCGAATAAACACGTTTTTTGTTTTTTAAACAAAAAGTTCTGCTACGTTAATACATGTTAAAATTCCTTTGATGCTTATATATAATTGGCTTGATTGATCATGAAATATCTTTTGCCATTGTGAACTTATTTATTATTTTGAATGCTTATTTGTTTATAAGTTTGGCATAATAACTAACCTCTATGGATCCAAAATTGATGGATACCAAAGAAAATTCTTTGAATTGTGTTGTAGGGTGATAACTACCTCAAGCAAGCATTTAAATGGAATTTATTCAAGTTGAGGATAGTAAAAGAATTCAACTTTTGAAAGGGATGCAAAGAATCTCTATTCCCTCGTGAAAACTTGAAGCTTGGAAGTGAGAGTCATCTACAAAAACTCAAAGAGTACACTTTTGGTGATATCAAACTATTATTGAATATCATGTGATACTTGGATAAGTAGAAATTTGTTTTTATGTCTTACCATGTTTTAAGTTGTACTTTTCTAGCATTATGTCTTGAAAGTATCTCTACATATGCTAACATGCTAGATATGCATACATTTTTGCTTGGAATAACATGCTATGGTAATATCTTTGTTATTAAGCTTGTGATCAATTCTCTTTCTTTAAATATGAAAATTCACATTCTCAGAAGTCATTCTAATCCCTTCTCTTTGATGCCTAATTGTCTTATATACTTACTTGGAGATTGAAAAGTAAAATATTACATGTCTTCTTGCTGGATATGTTAAATTTTGAAAACAAGAAGTAAATAATTTCAAAAGTTACAGCTCCATGGCTTTTCAATTCTTTCATTACAATAAGGGACTTTTTGTTCTTAGTATGTGTGAGTATTAAAATTCCTTACTTGATATTACATGCCTAACATGATCACTGTTTGCCCCAAAATGCTTATATAAGTTTTGATCATGTATTTCTTGATAAACTTGAATCATGCCTTAAAATGTTTAAACTATTTTTTCATTTATTCAAGTTCATATGTACTTCATACATTCTTGTTAGAACTAATATTGCATGGTTGATTATGTGATACATGCTTTAAATTATATATCAACCTAATTTATGCTTGTAAATGAGATTAAATGATATTTGATGCTAACCTATGTTTTAGAGGACTTTTAAAGTCAGCTTTGCAAGTCTCTCTATGCATTTCAAATATAGCCATCAGATTTTTTACATACAAGCATATGTGGATAAATGAGAAAAGCTGAATGGAATTCAAATGAAGAGGAAGATAAAGAAAACTTTCTTCTAGTACAATGGAATGGAGAATTCAAAGGAAGAAAACTCAAAGTTAAAGGACCAATAAAGAAGGATCATCACTCGTTATCTATCTCAATAAGTATCTCTATCCCTAAGCTGTTGTGGTATTTTATATGATATGGATTGTATGATACTTGTTGATAAATTAATCTTAAATGACTAGATGCTTTCCAAGGAATATATGGTTTTTTAATATAAAATATTTCTACCTTTCTAAAATGTTTTTGAAAATATAATATGCTCTTGTAAAATTCTTTTTGAAAGGGGGAGAAGTTTTAAAATGATTTTGTTTGATGGATTAAGAATATGTATCTATGTATTACTTTTCTTTTTGATAATATGCATATTTTGAGGGGGAGCCTAGCTCTGAAGTTGTTTATATCTCTTGCCTTACATCTTTATTTGATTATATAAAGTGTTTTATTGTTATCATATGTTAAATGTTGACATACAACAATATGACAAGCATTGCATGAATAATCTTCTATATCTTAAAAGCTTGTTTATTTCATCTCTCTTTGAATCATGAGTTTTATCTATAAGGGGAGAGAAAATTATTATCTTTCCTTCCTAAGCCTTTTTGTTGATGTCAAATAGGGGGAGAGAAAATTAGAAAGAAAAATATGTTCTTGTGCTCAATTGCTTGATATGCTTACATAAATATCAATTCTTGTATATTGCT
Source organism: Ormosia semicastrata (assembly GCA_029884595.1). Classification (NCBI taxonomy): domain Eukaryota; kingdom Viridiplantae; phylum Streptophyta; class Magnoliopsida; order Fabales; family Fabaceae; genus Ormosia; species Ormosia semicastrata. The sequence continues at coordinate 41,342,414 of JAQQTO010000061.1, forward strand.
CAACACATTTTTCTTTGGTGATTTGTCATCATCAAAAAGGGGGAGATTGTGGATATAAGTTTGCCCCAAATGGTTTTATATGTTAAGTTTTGATGATGACAAATACAAGACAAAAAGAATATATTGCTTATACTCTTTGTTGCATTCTATATAGAGCATATCCATTAATATTTAATAAATATCTTATTTGGATGTGTCTATGAATGTCTTATATGCATGTTAAACTAACTAAAGCTATATATTTATGATTCATGCATATGAAGATATTAAATTATGTTTTTGGACTAACTATGCTTGTTTAAGTGAGTGATATTTTGTAAGATAGTCCAAGTACCAAGAGTGAGCTTGCAACAAGAAAGCAAAAGATCTCAATTAAGCTCAACACAAAGGAGAATGTGAATGCCTATTTCATGAAGGTATTGATAAACATCGAAATCATGTCAAAGACCAAGTCCAAAGGAAGATTAAATGGTATAGCTTATAGGACTTAGTGTCTTTATGTACGAAGCCTTATGGATATTTCAAATATGTTTTTACAAATGGTTTTCCTATGCTAAAATACCCAACAAACAAGTTTTGAAAAGTTATTTATGGTGGTAGTTCAAATTTATGAAAAATAGCCAAGTTTGGGTTTTGCAAAACTGACCTTTGGTCACTCTTTTAATCATAACTTTCAAAATACTTTGAGTTTTGTTTTGAAACTTATTTCATTTGAAAATAGACTCAAAGATCTTTCCAATGACTGGTCATTTGCTTTAAACGGATAAGAAATGAAGAAGTTATGACCGTTTAAAGTCAGCTTTCAAAAGCTGAGTGGTTTATTCGAATAAACCAAATGTTATTCGAATAACACACCTTAAAATTCATATCGATCGAGCTTTTAGTGGTTTATTCGAATAACCAAAAGGCTATTCGAATAACATGACCCTTAAAGCGTTCAGAACTTGTTTTGAAGGGTTATTCGAATAGTAAACCTGTTATTCGAATAAAGATGTTCAGAACATATCGTTTGAAGGTTTTATTCGAATAAGACTTGGCTTATTCGAATAAACAAATCGAGAATCTCATAACGGCTATTTTCTATGCTTTTAATGTGATATTAAATGATACCCAACGGCTATTTTCTCAAGACCACTATAAATACATGTTTTTGGGACATCTTTGACACACACCCATTTATCTGAAATAATTCTTTCTTACTTTATTTTGTGATACATATTTTACCAAATTTCTGTGCTCTTTTTCGCCAAAATTTGAGATATCCTTAGAGAGCTTCATAGAACTTCAATTTGTATAATCTACTCTTTGTAAGAGTTTTCTCTTCATCTATATTTCTATTTTTCTATATTGAGGGTGAGGTATCCTTCAAGATTTGTATAAGGGTGAGGTATCCCTTCAAGGTTTGTATAAGGGTGAGGTATCCCCAGGCTGAGACTTTAGCACAAGGGTAGAGTTTCCTGTGTGTGAAAAGTGCTCTTTTATGTAACGGTAGCAAGCACCTATTGAAGCTTGTACATATAGTGAAAAATCTCGAACCTGTGTTTCGGGGATCGGACGTAGACCACAAGTGGTTGGTGGTCGAACCAGGATAAATATCGTGTACTGCTTCTTCTTCTCTTTATCTCTTTATTTTATGTAATTTTATTTTTATTGCACATTTACTTTCCGCTGTTCTTAAAGTTTCTTTTCTTCATCACGCTCCTTTTGTGCTTTCATTTAAATAGCTTAAATATTTATATTTATTTTAAGAGCATTTGTGAAAAAGTTTTTATACCCAATTCACCCCCCCTCTTGGGTAATGGTTGCCATGACTAACATGCATTAGTTAATTATTTAGTTATTGAAATCACCCATTAGAACTAGCAACATAGTGTTGTGGCTTCTCAGCAAAAAAAGAGATTATAAAAAAAAAGACTTGTAATTAACGGATTCGTCCAGACACACATATATATAAAGTAAACAAAACAAAGTGGAATTGAAACTTCATGCTCTACCAAAGCAAACTATGGTAGATACTTAATTCTTGGTCCACAGAAATCAGATACTGCAACAGTTTGGATCATCATGATGGCAGCACCTATAATTAACAGATGTCACCTCCATCACACGCTTACACGTCGGATTTGGGTATGTTATGGTTGCTAGCATATCTGAAGTATAGTTATCAATTATTTTAGGAATTTACTCTGTTAGTGTTCTGGATTATTAGACTGATTTTGACAAAATTGGCAAGCGGTGAATCACTCTACTAAAACACAAACAGTACCTTAACTGATAGCTTTTTAAATGGAATCAGGCTTGAAACTTATACTAGATCAGTGCTAAACAACACAAGCTCATTTATGACAAAATCAGAAATCTTTCCTCTAAACAACCCTTTACAGCTAATTTGGACTCCAACTTACTGAATACCTTTAAAAAAAACCTTATATAACTATATACACATTTCACTTTCACACGACCTAAGCAGCAATATACAAGCCCAAAAAGAGGAAGTTATGTGCACCCCACATGCTACCAAGAGTCTAATTAATACCAAGATAGTTAAGTTTAGGGAATACAACACAATATAATTTTTTTATTTCTTTCTTAAATTTCTTTCCCAACTAATACTACTCTCTTGTTTTTCTATCCAACATTTATAACGTAATTAAACCCAAAAAAAAAAATTAAGGCATGGCAGTAGTGCGTAGGTTCAATTCACTATCCTCCAATAGTACAATCTCTTTGATTTCCTGCAACATCTTCAAGACCTGCCACATAGTGGGCCTCTGCTCTGGCAAAGTCAAGCGAATACTACTCTCTTATCTTTCTATCCAACATTTATAACGTAAATAAACCCCAAAAAAAATTAAGGCATGGCAGTAGTGCGTAGGTTTCATTCACTATCCTCTAATAGTACAATCTCTTTGATTTCCTGCAACATCTTCAAGACCTGCCACATAGTGGGCCTCTGTTCTGGCAAAGTCAAGCTACAAGTTGTCGCCACCTGAAGAAGCATGTCCATTCTACTGTCTTCTCCCCCATTGTCATCATTTGAAGGCTATGTCAAAGTCTTTCTCCATCACATTCTCTTTCCATTTATTAAAATCCAGCACGATTTGTAACATAGGCTCACCATGACCAAGAAGCCTTATGTGACGCCCTTTACTAAGGAGAACCCATCATAGTTGATATTGTTTAAGGCAAAGCAAGCTCTTCACGGCTTCTTGAATCTCACAGTCCACACCCTCCTCGCACTTCTTTTTTAATTTCTTGCCATCTATCCTAACTCATAGCGCTCTATTGTATCAGAGACATGCTTGGAAGATTTGGAATTATAAAAAAAAAAAATTTGATGACTGCAGATCTAAATGAAGTTGGGGAAGGGGTTCAACCAAAGCAACCCATCCTAGATTCCTTAGTTTCCTCAATCTCTATGCTATTAACAAAAACACAAAAAATAAAAATAAAAAAAAACCATCAAGTTGAATATGATGTTCTAGATTGGATGGTGGAAGTGGCAATGAACAGAACTGAAGCAAATGAATTGAAGAGAAGAGAAAGAGAGTGCCTCCAGTAGCTGTGAGCTCAGCACGAGGTAGAGGCAGTGAACAAATAGAATAGACACAGTACCTCCAGTAGATGAAGGGAGAGTGATAGGCAGGGAATGCTTCCAGATCTTTTATGCCACCACCAGATCTCCAGTGCCACCACCAAATATACAAAGTTTGGGGTTTTATAAAAAAAATTGGATGGGCAAAGGCTTTGGTGGGTTGCAGATCTGAGAAGGAGTTTCAAATGGTGGAGAGGTTTCAAATGGCAGATTTGAGAGGGAGGCAAAAAAAATCAAAAGAGGAAAGTGAGAGGGCGAGGACGAGAGAGTGAGAGGAAGAGGGTGAGAGTGAGAGAAAATGAAATTAGAAGGGACACTAAGAGGGAGAGGGAGTGAGGGGGAAACGAAATCTGGAAGCAAAAAAAAAAATCACCATCAGCACTTTTTAATTTGTCGGGGTTAAAAACCTCCACTGAAAGACACAAAAATCCCTGTAAAATATATTTATTTATGGCGTTTGATAACCTCTGCAAAAAAAACCGCCACAATTTAGTGCTTTTTTGTAGTGGATCCAGGAAAAAGATCTTTGTTTTTCACCAAGAACTCGGTTAGCTAGGCTCTTTCTTCCTGATTCAAATGTCCTCCAATCTTGGTTACTTGGTCTAGCTTGGTGCCAAGTTGAAAGGGTTGCAATTCTCCATCAAGTTGAGGGCATGTACCACGGATCTCTTCATGAACATCTAGTTCAGTCAAGAGGACATTGACGGGGTCCATAGTGACTGAAGCTGAATTGTTGTGTTGGTCCGTGGTCCGAGGCTTCTTGGAGATTTTTAGGCTTTCATTGTAGCATCTTCTCATTGTGGCCTAGTCTCCTTTGAATGTAACAACCCTATCATGTTGGTCCAGAAACTTCATAGTCAAGTGGGGTGTGGAGATCACAGCCCTAAAGGCATTGAGTGAAGGACAACCTATATCTTCATGGTTAACTAAGAATTTAACCTTAAGTGTCTTGAAGAGGGAGTCTTTCCCCAAGGTCAAGTAGGTCTCAATGTATCCCATCCGGGTGATCCTGTCTCTAATAAACCCGATCATCTCACCGGTGTATAGGATCAGTTCCTTCTTTGATAATCCTAGCTTCTCAAACAAGTTTTGGAACATGATGTCAGTCGAGCTCCCCTGATCAATAAATATTCGACAAACCTCGGCATTGGTAATTATCCCAAAGATCACCATGGGGTCATTGTAACACCCTCCTTAGGGCATCACATTTCTGACTCCTGACTCATAATCTGAAAAGAAGTTCGCACAAAGTTTGAGTTATAAAAGATGGGTTTCAAAATTTCTTCTTTACTGAAACGCGAATTTACTAAAAATATTAGGTAATATTGAAAATCATATTTCAACTATTCATTATGCAATATTGACACCAATTAATATCACAATTTAAAGAGAAATATAAAATTAACAGACTTATTTTTTTTTTTTGAACAGTAGCAAACCCCATGACGGGTCCTACTTAATAGCACGGTACAACACTAACATTAAATCTTAACATACTCGTTCCTTCTCTTGTATCAACTTGATGCATCAGAACTTTACTCCTTGTCTACCTGGCACATCTTCGAACTTGAGACAGCCACTTTTCAATGTTTCCATCAATCTCTGAGTATCTACCACTCGTTATGTCTAAGACAACTCATTCCTTCTACTGTATAATTTTAACAATACAGACAAAGCAAAACAATATAACAAAGAGGTGAGATCACCTACACCAATACCAACATGGCAGCACAGAGATAACACAAACAGCAATATTATACAGATAGATCATACCACAATTATGATCATGTCATCAACATTAATTAACTATCATCATCCAATCATTTATCAATTCAATTATCATAAGCAATAATTATGATAATGCCCTCAGCATTATCATCATCATCATCCAAGTATTCAAAACAATTGTCATAACCAATATTCCTCAATTAATATATCATACGAGATATAAATGCTCGATTTATGCATATGCATAAAGACTCGCTTTATCAAAAACAACTCCATGGAGGTTTTCACAATTTCGAGAAGAATGCTCGGTTAATTGTCGCCTTTAGCCCAAAGACAATCTCCCGGTCGTTGAAAAGAATCGGGTTCTTGTCGGGTATCGTCAATGCGTTGCAACGGATTGCATCGCTAAGTGGCATGTGGTACTCGCTAACCGCCCACGGTCGACCGCCGCGCCTTGATGCCCCCAAGATCCATCATAGACCTCACTATCAATTCTCATTCCCTCTTCAACCACAAGGGCCATAATAGCTATTAGCTATATTTTATACAATGCACGAATATAGCAGTACAAGTTCAACCCCAAAGGGCCAAATCTTTTCAATTTCATTTGTTCAATGTAATCATATGCTTCAACGCATATTTTTCCAATGCACGTATAATGCACCAAATCCAATCACAGACATATCTTTCCAATGCATGTATAATGCACCAAATGCCAATCATAGGCAAAACATGTCATTTTCTCACACAGTATCCATATACTAGTTCTACAGTATTTATACTGTATTTTCAACAGAAAAATCATATTATCACATTTTCATAGTTATAAAACTCTTTCGTCGTATTTTCACAAAATTGCGCAATATTTCCATTTCGTTTTCACAATTCCAAAACATTTCTGTTACGTTTTCACAATTCCAAAATGTTTCTGTTATATTTTCACAATACCATAACACTTCTTTTACGTTTTTAAAATTTTGTAACATTTTTGTTATATTTTCCAAATACTGCAACACTTTTGTTGCACTTTTAAATCACGTATTTAATTTTTTAATGTTTTTCTCAATCACATAAAAATATATGTTTCTTACATTGCATAACGATTTTCCACCATTTTTAAAATCGCATAACTTAAAAATCATTCTTTTAAGTTGCGTAAATCATTTTCCATCATTCTCAAAATATTTAAAACACTTTTCAAATCACATAAGATTTTCTGTCATTTTCACAATTACGTAAAAATATTCTATCATTATTTAATCACGTAGTGATTTTTCAATAATATTTTTAATAGTGTAAAATATTTAAACGCTTTCCAAATCACGTAGAAATATTTTTACATTTTTTAAATTGCGTAGAAATATTTTAATATTTTTCAAATTGCATAAAAATATTTTCTTGTATTTCCAAACACTTAGAAATATTTTACTGTATTTCAAACCACGTACTTTAAAAATTACGTTTTTAAGATACGTAAATAATTTTTTCACCACAATTCCATTACAGAAAATATTTCTCATTTCTTCAAAAATTCCATTTCCACTTTTCTCAAAATAATATGACTTTATACTTTATTTAACACATTTTCTTTACTCAAGAAAATCTTTTTTCACATTTCTTTACTTAAGAAATCCTTTTCCAAAATATAATTCACAAAATCACTTTTTCATTGATATTAATCAACGTTTCAAAACTTAACATTTTCTAACATACTTCAAAACTCGAAAATAAGTTATACGTTAGTAAATTTTCAAAATACCATTATATTCTCCATTTTTTCCAAATCAACCTTCCTTTCAAAATAATATAAACAAATTGAGGCTCACTTGCAACCTCTCTTTTCCATTTACATAAAAATTCATTTCTCAAGTGCTAAAATACTCTGATTCCCTTTTCAAAATTCTTGCATTAAATTAATTATATTTCCACTTAGAGAATCACTTTGTTTTATCAAAATCAATGCATTACAAGCATTCGAAAACGTGGACATGACTATTGAAACCATCAAATATTTTTCCTTCTAAATTGATATGATTTTACACAAACAAAACCATTAAAATTTTGTTTTCAAAACCGCAAGACTTATGGTTATAAAACCAAACTCATTTGTTCAAATTCATTTTTATTTTCTTTGCAAATCTTTTTTTTTTTTACTTTCTTTGCAAATCCTTAAAATCATCATTGTTATTTTCATTTAAATCTCATGTTTTGTAAAACACTTAGAAACTTTTTACACAAAATAAATCAATAAAAATTCCTCAAAAACCATGTTCTTGTACTCTTTGAAAAATAAACTCTTTTTTTATTTTCCTTATTTTTCTAAACATCCATTTTCATCATTCATGAAAATATTCATTTATGAACACCTATCTTGAGGTGTCTTAACCGATATTCACTATGTTTCTAGGGACCAAAAATTAATTCCCTTGTTCTTGAAAAATTTTAATATGAACCCTAATCAAGGGCATCAAAATCGTAGTCTTTCTTTGGCCATTGGGACCAAAATTAATTTTCTTTCCATTACCAAATCATGGCATACACATCATATATATATATCAAAAGCATGCTATATTATCATCATGCATAGTATAAGCATACCATCAAAATCATAAACTCATGCAAAGTATATATTAAGCATAGGCAATTAATCAAAGCTCATAAACACATATAAATTATTACATGACCATGGATATGAATCCTCACATGGATTCACCATCCATCAAATATAAGACCATCTCTCACCACCATGCTTGGTTGGTGAGATGGATCTCCCTCTTACCTCTTGAAGATCCTTAAAAACTCCTTGTTTTGCTTCTTTTTCCAAGTCCTTCACCACCAAGGGCTTCTCAAATACAAAACAAAATATATAGAAATTAGTATACTAAACTTGATTAAAAGGAACCATGGATCAAACATAGTTTAGATCATGAAAAAGAAGAGAAGAAATGAAGTCTTCTTATACTTCACCTCAAAAACCCAATAACTTTGATCTTGAAAAAAGTCCATGAAGATGAATGATTTAGAGAAAATCTCCAACATGAGAATATCATGTAGATTCAAGATCTATGGTTGGATTAAATTAAACAAACCATGGAACAAACATGGTTTAGAAAATCATAAACATGAATTTAAACCATAGAAATCAAAGTTTACCTCCAAGGAAGTAAGGTAAAAGTGGGATTTTGAAGCACTTAGAGTGGGATTTTGGGAAAACTTTCTAAATGGAAAGTGTTTAGAATGTTGTTTAGCTTTAGGAAATGATGTGAGTGAAAATTATAGGTGAGTAATGGTGCTTGTGGGTTGCTTGGCCGAACCATATGGTGAGAAAAGGAAGGAAAATGGTTGTTTTGTATTCTTGGAACTTTGAGAGAATTTGAGAGAATTTGATGAAAGCTTTTTGGTGAAATAGAAAAATGAATATTGGGAGAGTAAATTAAAGGTGCTGCTGCCGTGGGAGTCTTGGAGAGATTAAGTGATATACTTGACTCAAAATATCACCAATTGGATGCACATGGAGTAGCACATGGCATAGGTCATCAATTTAACTTGCATGGCTATTATGGATGGTTCAAGATTCATGTAGAAGCCTCCCAAGCTGCTGCCAAAACCGTGGGACACTTTGGGGTTTTATGGAATTAATTGTTTTCAATTTACACCTAATTGTATGCTAATTAATTAGGTAATTAGTTAGGTTAAATTTCCTAATCAATCTTAATTAACATTCTAACTATATAACTAATTAATTAAACATATTATTTCATATATTATAATCTCTAATTAAAATTAGGATATCTAATTAATAATTAAATTATAACCAATTAACAATTAAATTAGTTTACTTAACTTGTTAATTAGGCCATTAGATTAACCAAATTAGGATTAATTAGTTACTAATCAAATTCAAACTACTATTGTTGACTTCATCTTTTTCTTTGGCCTAAAAGCCTATTCAAAGTTGTCTCCTCCTTCCTATGCATTCTCCAAAACCGTCCCCCCTCTTCCTAATGCATTCATGAAGTTGTCATCATTATTAGTCACCATCTAAAGCATTTCTAGCCATTGATTAATTCAATGGTTAGGATTTAGGTAGACTTTTGATTTCGAAGACTTAATCTAGGCCATTAGATCTTTTTCCTTTAAATTCTAACCATTAGATGTGTCTCCAAAATGAAGGGTCAAGATTACTCCTTCTTACTTTTAATCCAAGGGTCATAATTAGTCTTTGCTACTTTTTAAGACCAAATGTCCACCCTTGATTAATTCTTCATCCAATGGTCATAAATGGTCTTTTTCACTTTTTAAGACTAAATCTCCACCCTTGATTTAATCTAAATCCAATGGTTATAAATGGTCCTTGTTACTTTACAAGACCAATTCTACACTGTTGATTAAATCTACGGTTGATATTGAAGCCTTTCTTATTAAGCTTGTCTAGATTAAATCTCTACCATTGATTAGATCAATGGTTAACATACAATATTTCTTTATTAAATTTATTTCTCAACCGTTGATTAAATCAAGATCAAGTCTCCACCATTAATTAAATCAATGGTGGATATCCAAACCACCAATGTTGGCTTAAGCAATATAATTTCTATTTTTATCTACTAAAAACCTCACGAAAGAATATATTTACTGTATTTTTATCGTCCGATAATTAAATACAGTACCAAACACAATACAAGAAAATTTCTAAAACTGTTTCCGGATTCAGGTTTAGTAAGATCCCCTATCTCGGTCTAAACAGTACAAATTTTTCTATGCATAGAAAAATTTTCACTTTGCGGGACCCACCTGAGCCCACGTAAGGTCACCCGGGTCCACATAAGACCACCTGGGCCCACATACAGAAAAAAATTTATAATCATCTATAAAAATCACAAATATTAGAAAGCGTATGAAAATCAGGTCAGATTGTTAAAAATAATTAACAGTCAAGAGAAATAAATACAGAAAGATTTTTCCCGGCCTAAAAATTATTATTTTCTTGACACGGAGTAAATCACTCAAAAAGATCAAATACGCTGACGGAATAATCAAAATAATTTTACAGTATCCAGAAATTACTAAATAGTAAAATTCTGTTAATTGTCAAAATTATTGATTAAGAGATAGAAAATTTTGGGGTGTTACAGTCATCGTGATCTAGGATTGTGCATCCATAATCCTTGTCAGAGAACGAAATTAGTGGGGTTTTTCTCAAGATGCTATCCGACTTAGTTCTTGAGAGGGATGTCCCGCTCAGTACAGCCCAGAATGCTTTCTTCCTAGCATTTCTTAACTCACCGCCACCCGCGAAGCCCCTTGAGATGGTGTTGATTGTCCAGGTCACTTTAGTATGACGAGAGTCATTACCTTGATTGTCATCTCGGGGTTGTGCCCTTTCTTGATTTTGGGCATTACCATGGGATGGGGTTGGGCTGAGATTATCATTCCTTACAAGAGAGCGTCTTCTCTAGTAAGGCAGAGATGAGCTTCTCTGTGGGCTGTAGCTCTGCTTCTTGTAGTGATGTCCTCCCCGCTGATTATTATTTCGAGATTAATGCACATAGCACCCTAAGCGTCCATCTCAGATTAGTGACTCAATGGCATCTTGGAGGTTGATGCAATCCTTCGTATTTTGCCCATAATTGTCGTGCCATGCACAATGCTTAGACTTGTACCTCTGTGCATGTTTCTTCAAGAGGGGAAGTCTTTGCACATCTCTGAATATCATGGTCATCATTTCTTGGTAAATCTGAGTTCGAGGTGTGTTAAGGGGAGTGTAGTTCTTATACTTCCCCTTGAAAGGTGGCTTTGAGATCTGGTCTTGTTGGTTGGGTTGTCCAGGCTTATGTTTAGCATATTCTCTTTTCTCAAGATGCTTCCTAGCCTAGAGAACGTCTTTAGCGTTAATGTACTTGTCAGCTCGAGTGCAAAAATTGTCCATAGTCTTGGGCTCCTTTTTGGTAAGAAAGAAGGAAAGTGGTCTTGGCCAGAGTCCTTTTCTCATGTAGTGCAGTCTGAGCCTTTCATCCCAGTCATATATATTCACTATCTCTTTGTTGAACCGAGATATAAAGTCTTGGAGAGACTCCTCTTTTCCTTGTTTGACCTAGGAGAGGCATGAGATGGATTTTGGCTACACCTTGCTGGTGGTAAAGTGTAGCAAAAATCTCAAGGACGAGCCCTCCCAGTTGACAATGGACTTAGGAGTTAAGGTGACAAACCATCTCAAGGTGGCTTTCTTCAGAGACAGAAGGAAAGCACGGCACATGAGTGAGTCATCTTGTAACATCCTCCCTAAACTATTAACCTTAAAGATTGTTATAGTAAAATGTAAATACACATGTATGAGTTACTTATTAATTTTGGTGATTTTCTGAGTTAGTATAAGTATAATGTTATAACACTGGACGTGAAAAATAACTCATATTAGCTCAGAACTTGACATAAATGACTTAGATGGTGGAAATAAATTTGAAAAATTTATTTCTAGGTTACAAATAAATTGAATGAATTGTGGTAAATTTTGGAGAATTAACTGAATTAGTTTGACATTTTTAATAACACATGATAAGTGTTTAAAGGCTAAATTAAATAGGAAAGTAGCTTGGAAAATCATGAGATTTTATGGAGATGTCAAATAAAGAGTAAGATTATTTTGGGAATAATTACAAGTTAAGGCAGATACTTGTAAGTATATAAGTTTAATTCCTTAGATTTATCTTAACTAAAGGAAGAATAATGGAGCTTAGTGGTTGTTAATGGTGTATATAAATAGTTATTAAATGATGCGTACAGGAACAAAATAGAATCCTAGAATTTTCTATGATGCTTAGGGAAGTTAGAAAACTTATTAATGGAATATCAAAGTATCTTTAAGAGATAAATTCTCTCCATTTAGCCATGACAACTTAATACCTTCTCATTCTTATCCTTCTTATGTTTCTCCATCATCTTTGACTTTATCACTTGCTTATTTCTCACTTTCTCTTTACTCACACATTGGTAGCAACAGAAAAGAAATAAAAGAGAAGGAAGAAAGAAAAGAAAGAAGAGGAAGAAGGAAGAAGAAGAAGAAAAACAAAGGAAGAACAAGAAGAGGAACAGAACACCATCAACAAAGGAGTATAGGTAGAGTTTTTGTGCATCCTTACCATACTCATACTCCTTCTTCTTTCCTCAAATCATGTATAAATGGATTGGTTGAGAAGTCCTTATGAATTCTATGATGTATTAATTGTATATGTTTATATATATGATTGATTACTTTAAGGTTTTATACACACACACACACACACACACACACACACACAAAACTTTAAGAACTTAAGATTGATTATATGTATAGAACTCTATGGGATTGATTCTTATTGGTTTATCACATGGATTTTAGATTGGAAATTGTATGATGAAGGTTTGATGATATGTTGATAGAATGAATAGAAGAAATGGAAGTTACTAAGTTTTTAGAGTTGTTTTTGGTCTGAGAATGCACATGATAATCGATTATCAGCATGTGATAATCAATTATCAACTTTCAAAATGGTATATTTTGAGTGATAAACGATTAGAGTAAAGTGCTAATTGATTATCAATTTCTAGAATGCTATATTTTTGGGTGATAATCAATTACCCAAAAGTGCTAATTGATTATCAGTCCTCTATTTTGAATAAACAAAGTTCTTTACTATGTAAAAACTTAAGGGATGACTTATGATATTATTGTGCACTTAATAAACTTGAGATATGATGTTTATGTGCACTTAGTATACTTATAAAATGTTGATATAGTGCACTTGATAAACTAATGAATTGATGATAATGTGCACTACATACATTTACTTGATGAGATAAATTGAGGTGCACACTTGTCATGCTTATGAAGTGTACTAGAAGATGATTTGCTTCTTTATAAGATAAAGTTGAGCTAGTATTGATTTGATAAGTAATGTGCTCAAATTTTAAAAAATATTGGATATGATCCTCGTACGGGGGTGATTCTTAGTTCCTACTCCCTTAGTATGAGTAGTCATATTATGAGGTGGCCAATATTGAATTTTGGAAATGATCCTCATAAGGGGGTGATCTTGAATTCTTAGTATTGAATTTTTGGAAGTGATCCCCAATGGGAAAGGTGATCCTAAATTCTTAGATGTAATTCCTCATTAGTTTCCTCATTAGATGTGGTCAGGGCTACCAGTAGTGTAATGATGTAACATTCCCTCCCTACCTATTGATATAAGGAACCAGGTTCCTGGGAATATGCTTAGAAACATGATAATTAATGACTACTAATGAAAGTTTTATACATGAATAAGCATTTTTACATTATCATAAAGATGTTAATTATATAGATTGTAAAATTGTTAATGAATGTTTGCATTATGAGAAAATGTGAATATTCTAGTGAAAGTGAGTTATGACTCATACTTGATATATATTTTATGTAATCTATAATCTATTGGTGATATGCTAGATTTAGATATAATGATTGATTATGAATTATTGATCAATGATAATAATGGAATTTCTGTCTCGGGAAGAGAAAGGCATCTTTTTTTGGTTTTAGCCACCTTTCTATATGTTATTGACATTTATGATTTAATTTCCCCAAAACAGCTGAAGTTATTATGATGACATGTTATATGTAGATTTACTGAGAATTTTAGAATTCTCACCCCTTGTATCTCTTATTTCCATGATAATTCTAGCGTAGGATCCACCTATGGAGTAGGACAGAAGATGTTGATGTAGTGTAGAATTGTCTACTCTTTTTTACCATTGCCTTGTATTTACAGTTGTGCAATGGATTGTATATAGTTTATATGTATATGTGCCTTTAAAGGCTTCGTTTGTATTATTTGAACACTAATATACTAATTTGTATGGACTATTCATATCAGTATGGATCAGACTTTCCAGTTATATGTATATATTACTTTTTCCTTACAAGGCTCAAATATATATATATATAGTATAGTTGATTATCAAATAATGATGTTAGTTTAGTTGTGATGTACCTAAGCCTAATTACTTTTGTGTAAAATCGGATATACTATTATTATTAGTTTTGGGGCATTACACATCTCCTCCAGCAAATAGGAGAGCATAAACATAAGTATCTAAGTGCTCTTAAGGGTATGTGGTTACATCATAGGCTTCAATATTTGTGATATTTGAAATGCCTAGGGATCTTGTAAGCCATTAGCTTATCAGAGAAAGGTTGGTTTTGTGAAACTGAGTTCCTTACTCCTTGATCCTGCTCCTTTTTTGCTCGAATAGGGATTTAAACCTTCTGACCAAGTTCCGCGATCATGGAACATTCTGGATGGCAAACCCTGTCATGGGCTTTGTCCCTTTGATTTTCTTGATTCCTTCTTAGAGATCAGTTTTCGCCTTCTTTCTCCTAGTTTACAGCTTTCTCTAGGTTGTGAATATGTTCATCTTGGAGTCTAACCGGAGAGATGATTTCTTCTCTGGATAGCCCCAGGAGAGTAGATTTAGCATGGTGGGACCGAATTTCTTCATTCTCCACCCGAGTTCCTAGGTGTTATAGCATTGACACCTGTTGTCTGGCATCTTTAGAAGGTGCTCCTTGTGGGCTGAGACATTCCCTAACCAGAATTCGTGTTGGAAGAGGGGGGAGATTCTCACCAGTAAAGAACTCTCCATCCCGTCCTACTTGGGTTCCAGTTGGGCAACGACTGGTTCTTGGATCAGCTCATGGGTGGAGGCAGACATCGATTGGCAGCTAGAGCAAGGTTGGTTCTGTGTAGTAGAGGCTTGATTTCTCCTCGTGGTAACCATGATGGTGATGATGAGAATAGAAATTTATCTTTCTCATAGACGGCGCCAATGTTCTGAATAAGGTTTAGAGAAATAGCTGAATAGGTGGTTGAAGGTGGAATCCTCTGTAGCACAGTGGCAGCGATGGTGGGGCGAGGGGGGAGAACCTTCAAAAGGTACTCCGACACTCAAGTTAGACCGTGCAAAGATTGGTAGTGTTTAGAATTAGATGCATACCTTTGTGACCTTGTAGGGGTATTTATAAGAACATCTTAGGTGATAAGAATCATAGTTCAATCTAAATTGAATACCATTATTTAGGATCAGAATTCATAAGATTGTTATCTCTTATAACTAATTACCTTATTTATGTGAGATGTAATTAGTATTCATATCTATGAAGGGTTATGAGAGATTTGTGTCTCATAAATAGGTAGATTAACTTATCTAATAATACGCATAAATATCTGAGATCTTATTTTAGTAAGTTGAGTTACTCTTAAACCGCTAACCCAAAATTATAAAAGGAAAGTCAATTAGATGAGCCAACTTCGTTGACAAAAATGATTTCTATTTAATGATTTCAAATAAAAGATGTTTTGCCGAAATTTAGTCTCAGCGAGATTTACACAAACTTTCTCTGCGCAAAGCCATTAAAAATAGAACTTTGATGTGAGATGGGTACCGTGACTCCATTAATAATCATGGATTGCCATTTCTTCTTGTTCGTTGGGCTCACCACACCTACCAAACCTTAGGCATTGCTAGTCGAATTTCAGAACTAATTCCATTCCCACCTCACCAATCTCTGTTTTGTTACCATTCACTTAGTAAAAGTCATGCTTAGTTTTCTAAGTAGAAGCAGCAACTTGAGACAATTGATATTTGATTAAAAAAAAATTAAGAGTGTTCAAACCCAATTAAATCGTACAACATTAAGTGAAGTGTAGATAGACAAATCCCACCTTAAATTTAGTATCAGATTGAAAAAAAAAAAAATCCTCAAACATTTAGCAGGTTGGATCATATATATATCGACATCCTTTTATTTAATTCCTCAAGAGATTATTATCTGTACTAACATCAAGACATGAAAATGTAAAATATAGCTCAGTCTTCTGTTCCCACCACACATGTGAACATGTTTCTTCTTTCCTTGTTCTGCAGCTAAAGATTTCACCATTCGAGGTCAATTCTAGAGGTAACTACAAAACATCACCTTTCAAATTAGGTGCTTAGAGATTAACCATTGGTCTGCAGTCCCATTCCTGCATCTTTTCACCTCCAATAATGTTATAACATAATAAATTATATCTCCACTGGTCACTTTTCCACACAAGGAAAGTGATGAAGACTGAAGAGCAAGTCAACCCTTCTCTCCAATATAGAAAGAAAAAACAAAGAAATATATCTTTGTTTCTAACAACAGCATAACAGAATAAGATAAATGGAAGTTTCCTTTCAAAACACGTTGTCTGAAATGATAGAAGAGTTTATTTTTCATTTTGTTATTTAAGTTTGAATTTATTGTAAAATAATAAAAATATTTAATTTCACAAAATTTACTAAACTCGACTGTAAAAATTACATTAAATTGTCCTAGTGATAAGACTACTACCACTACTCAAAAAAAGTAATAGAAAATAAAAAAAAATCAGATACACATCACTTTATATCTGCGTATATGACAAATAAGCATTGAAATATGTAAAAAATGAGATAAGACTAAATATAATTAAATGATAAAAATTATACAAATTTAAAGTGATATAAATAGAAGTGTATGTAACTAAAATTAGTCAACAATAAATATCCTCTCATTTATTTGGACAGTAGTGTCTACTTCTGCTCAGCTACTTAACCAGGGATAGTAACAGTTGAGCAGAAAGAAATGATTTAGAAGCAAGCCAAAGCCAACCTACGGTTAGTTGAAGATAATCATGCCAGCTTGCACTTCTAACTATATGTCATTATTTTATTTTATTATTTTATAATATGTCATTTTTTTTTCATTAGAATAGTAAATGAATCGTTAGTTTTCAGCACATGTTGGGAGGAAAGTTGACTGACTGAGATTTCCGGGTTAATAATCCTTCCTTGAGATAAGATCCTGTATTTTTTGGCTGCTTGCATTAACAAAATCACAATAGAGGATGTGTTATAATCAATAGTTATAATTAACGTCAACCCATCTCATGTGCGATGCTAGCTAATTAACTATCAATAGGACGACCCACTTGTATAATAGTAGAGACACATGTCTCTACTCATTTTAAGAAATTTTTTATTATTTATAATAATTATTTGATATTTTTATCCCTTTATATTTTTAATTTTGTTCCCATATAATGTGTAAATAAGTAAAGTTGTTAAAAGAGAAGTTAAAATTCTTATAACATTTTTTTAAGCTGCACCTCACATAATTAAATGTCAAGATCATTAATATATATATAAATAAAAAAATATTTGATAATATTGATAGTGAAAAGATTATTTACATTGTGAAGGGAACAATTATAAATTAATTTTTTATCTTTGTGTATTAATATATTTTTTTCATTTGAAATTTTTTTTATATTTGTATATTACCTTTGCCCCCACTGCTTAAATTTTCTAGGTTCATTTTAAGGAAAAGTCATCACAACGTGAGAGTAGTTTTTAATTCTTGTTTTCAATCTCTGATAGCAAGATTATTGTTCTAAATGGGTTTAAGAGGCTCAGAAAGTTGACGATGGTGGTTTCTCCATAGCACAACAGTAGTGACAGATGTGTAAGGGGTGAGTATATGCAAAAAATACTCTGACGTTCAAGTTAAACTATGCACTAGATGGATAGTGTTTAGAGGTTTAGATTTATACCTTAATGACTTTATCTAATATTTATAGGAGTGTTATAATGGAGGAAAATCACATTTGAAATATTCATTAAAGAATAAAGAATGATGTTGATGGTAATCCCTATAAATGAGAAATCGTATTAAAGACATTATGTGGAAGCCTTTTGATTGAAGTTTATGTGGAAATAAGTTTGCTCCAAATAGTTTAATATGTTAGTTTTGATGATGACAAATACAAGACAAAAAAGAACTCTTTGCATATGTTCTTTGTTGCATTCTATATAGAGCATATCCATTAGTAATTGATAAATATCTTATTTGGATGTGTCTATGAAAGTCTTATATGCATGTTAAACTAACTAGAGTTATACATTTATAAATCATGCATATGAAGATATTGAATTATAAATTTGGACTAACTATGCTTGTTTAAGTGAGCAATACTTTGTAGGATAGCCCAAGTACCAAGAGTGAGCATTGCAACAAGAAAGCAAAAGATCTCAATTAAGCTCAACATAAGGAGAATGTGAATGCCTATTTCATGAAGGTATTGATAACATCAAAGTCATGTCAAAGACCAAGTCCAAAGGAAGATTAAATGGTATAGCTTATAGGACTTAAGGTCTTTATGTAAGAAGCCTTATGGATATCTCAAATATGTTTTTACAAATGGTTTTCCTATGCTAAAATGTCCAACAAATAAGTTTTGAAAAGCTAGTTATGGTAATAGTTCAAATCTATAAAAAATAGCCAAGTTTGAGTTTTCCAAAACTGACCTTTGGTCACTCTTTTGATAATATCTTTCAAAATACTTTAAGTTTTATTTTGAAACTTATTTCATTTGAAAATAGACTCAAAGATCTTTCTAATGACTGGTCATTTGCTTTAAACAGATAAGAAATGAAGAAGTTATGACCATTTAAAGTCAGTTTTCAAAATTAGAGTGGTTTATTCGAATAAAGCATATGTTATTCGAATAACACACCACAGAAATCATACCAGAATGAGTTTTTAAAGGTTTATTCAAATAACCAAAGGGTTATTCGAATAACATGACTCAGAAAACATTCCAGAACTTGTTTTTGAAGGTTTATTCGAATAACAAACTTGTTATTCGAATAGAGACGTTAAGGAATGTATCTTTTGAAGGATTTATTCGAATAGGACTACGTTTATTTGAATAAACATAGTTAGAATCTCGCAATGACTATTTTCTATGCTTTTAATGCTGAAATAAATTATACCCAATGACTCTTTTTCTTAGAACACTATAAATACATGTTTTGGGAATATCTTTTAGCAACACCCATTTATCTGAAATAATTCTTTCTTGCTTTATTTTGTGATACATATTTTACTAAACTTCTGTGCTCTTTTTCGCCAAAATTTGAGATATTTTTAAAGAGCTTCATAGAGCTTCAAATTGTATCATCTACTCTTTGTGAGAGTTTCTCTTCATCTATATTTCTGTTCTTCTGTATTGAGGGTGAGGTATCCTTCAAGATTTATATAAGGGTGAGATATCCCTTCAAGGTTTGTATAAAGGTGAGGTATCCTTGCAGGCTGAGACTTTAGCACGAGGGTAGAGTTTCCCTGTGTGTGAAAAGTGCTCTTTTATGTAACGATTGCTAGCACCTATTGAAACTTGTATACATAGTGAAAAATCTCGAATTGTCTTCGAGGACTGGACGTAGACCACAAGTGGGTTAGTGGTCGAATCAGGATAAATATCGTGTCTGCTTCTCTCTTCTCAATCTCTTTATTTTATGTAATTTTATATTATTACACATTTATTTATTTGTTGTTCTTAAAGCTTTTATTCTTCATATCGTAATTTCTTTTCTTTTATTTAATAGCTTAAATATTTGTGTTTATTTTAAGAGCATTTGTGAAAAGTTTTTAATACTCAATTCACCTCCCCTCTTGGGTAATGGTTGTCATGACTAACAAGTGGTATCAGAGCTTCGTGCTCTGGTGAAAGCTTAACCGCTTAGAGTTAAAGATCCTTGTCAGTTGGCAACCTTGAAAGTTTTTTAAAATGGAAGGTTTTGAAATTGATAAATCACCATTCTTTGATGGTGTGCATTTTGTTTATTGGAAAGCTAGAATAGAGTTTTATATGCAATCTGTTGATTTAGATTTGTGGGATATTGTGCTAAATAGATTTACTTACAAATCAAAACAAACTTGGAATAGTTTTGACAAAAATTGTTTTTGTTTGAACATTAGAACTATGCAAATTTTGAGAAGTAGTTTGAATGATGATTCTTATGCGAAAATTAAAAATTGCTCTAGTGCTAAAGATATATGGGATGCTCTTGATACTATCTATCTTGCTAACAATGATTTTGTGTATAAAGTTATATATAGAAAGTAAGAAGAGCAAACGTCATTGAAGGAAGCTTGTCATGAAAAATATCCTCAAAGAGATACTCAAACTATTGAAGAAAGCCAAATGCCACTTGGTGACGATGGTGCTCAATTTGAAGAAGAGACAAAGCAAAACAAAATTGATGAGGAAGAATGTGATTCTCTTAAAGAGGCAAGTACCCTATAAATTGAAACTACTTCCTATATGGCTAAAAAGGACTTTGAGGTAAATAATTCTAAACTATATTATAGTCCTTCCTATGATGTGTTACAATGTGCATATAATGAATTGTATGATGGTTTATTGAATTTAGAAAGGAAAAACTTATCGTGTTTGGAAAACATTTCCTTTATTGAAAATAAAATTGAAACTTTGAAAAATGAATATATTTTTCTTGATGAGGAAATGTCTTTAAAATATAAAATCTCAACTTCTTGTGAAAAATGCATTGATTTAGAAAATCAAGTTGAGGACTTATATTCCGAATTTGCCAAAGCTAATGATTGTAATTGCTTAAATTCTATACTTGCTAATGAGAATAAAATTAGTGTTATTCCATGTGAAAATTCAAGTAAGGCTTATGGCAAAAATAATTTAGAATATAAAAATAATAAAAGGCTTAAGTTTTTTAAAAATGATATTCAAATGATCAAGCCATCATTAAATTCAATTGTTTGTAATTTTTGTGGTCATCTAGGACATATTTCTCATTTATGCAATTATAGAAGAAATTCTTATATGAGAAATTGTATGGTATGGGTTCCTAAAAATCCTAAAGACCCTAATACTAACTTTCAAGGACCCAAAATGAAGTGGGTACCAAAATATCCTCCTAGTATTTCAATTTTGCAGAATATTTCTCAAAAGGATGGACAGATTGGTCAAAAGAAAGATGAGTCATCAAGGAGAATGCTTCCAAAGCCCAATGGTAGAAACTTTGGTCAAAGAATGAATATGACTTCAACCAAAGTTTCTCAAGTACAAAATGTAGAGCTTGCAAAGTTCAAGACTTCAAAAGAGAAGCAATGGGTAAGAAAAACATTTCCTTGATTGCTAAGGTCAAGGTATCAAAAGTCTTTACCTCTTATGCACATTCACTTAAAAATGATAATAATAAATATGAGGTATATTCCTTGTAGGCCTTAGATAGAGGATAGAATCATGTGTACCTGATAAAATTTGAATATTATGTTTAGTACATGATTATGTTCATTCTTATTGTATCATAATTCATTAATTTGTTATATATCTTAGTACATAAGGTTCTATAATGCCTAGGTATGTTTGCTATGCTTTAAAATTATCTATATATCATGAAAGTAAGCATGCTATTAACTATGTGCTTAATGGTATTTAATTATTTAATTTATTGTGCTCAATTCACATACTATGAAAAATTAATCTTTATGATAACATAATAGATTAATATTCGAAAACTAACACACAAGGACCCAATAAAATTTGGGTACCAAAAGTCAAAAATTGAAGTGTGTTGTAGATGTGCTTGAAGGCCAAGAAGTGACTTTGGCATCTTGAAAGTGGCTACTCCAAATACAAATATCATAAATAATTTCAAGCTCTCTTCCTTGTCTCCGTGAAGTTTGGACTTCCAATTTTTGGATAAATGAAAACTTTTATTATGCTTTTCTAGCCTTATAATTTGAAAATATTTCTACATGTTAATATACTAGATAAATTATACTTCTTGTTTGAAATGACATGTCTAATGATAATATCATTGAGCTGAGTTTTATCTCCCTTGAATCTTTTAGTGACTTAAGCTTTGGAGATATCCCAAATCTTATTTTACAGGTACTTTTTATTTGGGTAAGTTAACTCTCTTTTAAATCACTTTCTGAACGTATGCTTTACTGTGTTTTTTTTAATAGTTTTATTCGAATAAAACTAAGTTTATTCGAATAAACTAACTTCTATGTCAGTTCTGTGTTTGCTGTGCTCTCTGTCTATTCGAATGAATTTCAGATCATTCGAATAAGCAGAGGCTTGTTTCATCAGTCTTATTTGACTGATCTCTGTCTATTCGAATAAAATCAAGGTTATTCGAATAACCAGAGACCTGGTTTATTAGTTTTATCTTGGCTAATCTTTGTTTATTCGAATAACCCCTAGGTTATTCGAATAACTCTTGTTAAATGGCCAAAACGTTTGGCCTTCCCAGATACTCTATTCGAATAGGTTCACCCTCTATTCGAATAAAACCCTAGCAGAAATCCTTGTTCAATGCTTGACCCATCAATTTCTATGCAAGGTTTATTCGAATAAACTTCTGTTTATTCGAATAAACACGGGCCTCTCTTTAAAAGGCCCCTGCGTGCCAACCCATCTCTTTCCCTACTCTTCTATTCGAATAAAACCCATTTTATTCAAACAAACACAATCTGCATAAAGGTTCTGTTACTTCTTTTCTTAAGAATTTGTTGTACATGTTAAATTCTTTTTAATTAGACTGAAAATGCAAATGCTTAATCAAATGTAATTGACTATTCTTTTGATAAATATATGTACTTGGCTAAATTAATCAATGAAATGAAATATCTTTTGCCCTTGTGAACTCATTTGTTGTTTTATTATTTTGAACGCTTATTTGCTTATGAGTTTGGCATAATGACTAACCTCTATGGATTCAAAATTGATGGATACCAATGAAAGTACTTTGAATTGTATTGTAGGGTGATAACTACCTCAAGCAAGCATTTAAATGGAATAAATTCATTCAACTTGAGGATAGTAAAGTTTAAAAGGATTCAACCTTTAAAAGGAGGTGCAAAGAATTTCTATTCCCTCATGAAAGCTTGAAGCTTGGAAGTTGGTGGAAGTGAGAGTCATCTACAAAAATTCAAAGAGTACATTTTTGGTGATATCAAACTATTATTCTTTTTTTTATATACTTTAAATTTGATATCATATGCTATTTGGAGAAGTAGATAGTTGTTTTTACGCCTTTACATGTCTTACGTGATCATTATTTGCCTAAAAATGCCTAAATAAGTTTTGATGATGATCATATGTTTCTTGATAAACTTGAATCATGCCTTAAAATGCTTAAACTATTTTTTTATTCAAGTTCATATGTACTTCATACATTCTTGTTAAAGCTAACATTGCATGGTTGATAATGTGATACATGCTTTAAATTATATATCAATCAAAATTATGCTTATAAATGGGCTTACATGATATTTGATGCTAACCTATATTTTAGAGGACTTTTAAAGTTAGTTTTGCAAGTCTCTCTATGTGTTTCAAATATAGCCATCAGATTTTTACATACAAGCATATGTGGATAAACGAGAAAAGTTGAATGAAATTCAAATGAAGAGGAAGATAAAGAAGCATTTCTTCAAGTGCAATGGAATGGAATACTCAATGGAAGAAAGCTCAAACTCAAAGGACAAATAAACGAAGAACATTCTAAAGAAGCATCACTCTTTATCTAACTCAATAAGTATCTCTATCCCTAAGCTATTGTGGTACTTTACATGATATGAATTGTATAATACTTGTTGATAAATTGATCTTAAATGATTATATGCTTTCTTTACATGAGAAGTATGCTTAGCTTTGACAATGTGCCTAATTATATATTAACTTGCTAATTTGTCATTGCATTTAGGGTGGATAATATTAGTTCTATACATGCTTTGATCCCTATAGCATATTCCATCAAGGAGATGTACTTATGTTCTTTTGACTTGGATTGATTTGTCTCAATGAATATGTGTTTTTTAATATAAAATATCTCTATTCTTCTAAAATGCTTTTGAAAATATAATGTGCTCTTATAAAATTCTTTTTGAAAAGGGGATAAGTTTTAAAATGGTTTTTGTTTGAGGAATTAAGAAGATGTATATTTGCCTTACTTTTCTTTAAGATAATGTACTTACATAGTCTTCGCATACATATTTCCTTTATCTATTATTTTGATAATATGCATATTTTGAGGGGGAGTCTGGCTCTTGAGTTGTTTATATCTCTTGTCTTACATCTTTGTTTGATTACATAAAGTGTTTTACTGCTATCATATGCGAAATGTTGACATACAAAAATATGACAAGCATTGCATGAATAATCTTCTATATCTTGAAAAGCATGCATATTTCATCTCTCTATTCTTGAATCATATATAGAATTTAAGGGGGAGAAAATATTATTTTTTTTTCTAAGCCTTTTTGTTGATGTCAAATAGGGGGAGTGAAAATTTGAAAGAAAAATATGTTCTTGTACTTATTGTTTGATAAGCTTACATGAATATCCATTCTTGTATATTGCTCAACATATTTTTCTTTGGTGATTTGTCATCATCAAAAAGGAAGAAATTGTGGAAATAAGTTTGCCCCAAATGATTTAATATGTTAAGTTTTGATGATGACAAATACAAGACCAAAAAAGAACTCTTTGCATATGTTCTTTGTTGCATTCTATATAGAGCATATCCATTAGTAATTGATAAATATCTTATTTGGATGTGTCTATGAAAGTCTTATATGCATGTTAAACTAACTAGAGTTATACATTTATGAATCATGCATATGAAGATATTGAATTATAAATTTGGACTAACTATGCTTGTTTAAGTGAGCAATACTTTGTAGGATAGTCCAAGTACTAAGAGTGAGCATTGTAACAAGAAAGCAAAAAATCTCAATTAAGCTCAACATAAGGAGAATGTGAATGCCTATTTCATGAAGGTATTGATAACATCAAAGTCATATCAAAGACCAAGTCCAAAGGAAGATTAAATGGTATAGCTTATAGGACTTAGGGTCTTTATGTAAGAAGCCTTATAGATATCTCAAATATGTTTTTACAAATGGTTTTTCATAACTTCAGAAAATGAAGTTATGTCACTTGAAAGTGATTGTATTTGAGCATGCTATCCCTAGGTTTTCAAGGTCATAAGTTCAATTATTGCATGACTTTGGTGAATTAAGCTTGTTGATTCAAATGATTTAGAATTGAATCTTTGAAGATTTTGTTCATGGAAGTGGGGTGGATTGTGGTTTGATGGACATTATTATTGTTTTGATATAGGTATTCGAGATGAGAAAGACCTTGGAAGGGATGAGGAATGTAAAGAATGGCTCAAATTGTGAAGAAAATATCAAAGGAAAGTGCTGCTAATCCATGCCTAGGCGAGCCAAATCCACGCCTAGGTGTGCTCCTCGCAGTTTCTCAGGAATCTCAGGCAGAGACCACCACGCCTAGGCATGGTAAAGTCACGCCTAGGCATGACAAGCAGAAGAAAGGCACGTGATTATAACCACGCCTAGGCAAGGGAAAAATCCTGGCACGTAACTTTTACCCTTATATTTTGATTTTTGGGAAAAGAAAGAAGGCTGTTTTGGGAACCAAAACGACGAAGTGAAGAGAGCAAGTGAGAGGAAAAGGAACCCATTTTGATTGAAGGTGACTCAAGGGAGAATCAAGATCAAGGAAGAGGATCAAGCTTGGAATCTCTCTATTTTTGTCTATTCTTTCCCTTTACCTCTTGATTTGTAACTTAATGGATCATTTTATTTCATTTGTTTTCTTCTCCTTCATGATGTGTAACTAAACCCTAATCTAGAGGCTCTCTAGGATCTTGCCATGGATTTGATTAATGTGTAATTAGTTGGGTATCCTTTCAATGAAATTGGTTTTGTTCATCCATATCTATGCTTAGTGCTTGTATTTGATTAGCCATCAATTGCATGTTTTTAATATTCCAATTGAACTAGAAATAGGGTGTTGTGAATATGGATATGATATGGTTGATGTATGTTCAATTACATTCTATTGGTATGAGTGTGTCGATTAGCTAATGGGATGGACACATACCCATTAGTCATGCATGGCAAGTGTTTGATAATTGGTCTCAATGAGTGATTCTTATGTTAACTCACATGGACACATAGTGGATTAGCTAGGTTTTGCATGGGTAATTGTCCTAGACATAGGCTCTTATCTATTGATGGTTATCAGCTAACAAATATCATTTCATTGATTGGTGCTTGTTAATTACAATTATTCATTGAAGTAGCAAGTGAATAGGGACCCCTAGACTTTAATCATTCTCATCTTCTCTTGTGGAATTGGTGTTTGGTGTTTTCTTATTTTGTTTCTCTTAAATTGTTATTTTAATTACACCCCCATTCTCTTAATTCATTTGCTTGGATAAAAATTTGTGAATTTTGGTTAAGTTTAACATACTTCTAATTATTCAATCCCTTGGGACACGATACTCTAGCTCTCCTTTATATTACTTGTCGACCCGTGCGCTTGCGGATTTACGGACCCAACAAGTTTTTGGCGCCGTTGCTGGGGATTGAGTTTAGATTTTGTGTTATTTCTTACAATTATTCACAATTCTTATTTCAAGTTTTCTTTGTTGTTTTGTTTTGTTTTTCAGGTACTTAGCTCTTGTATGCGAAGGACTCAAAGTGTATCTCGATTTCCTTACGATCCTGAGATCGAGAGGACTTTTCACAGATTGCTAAGAGAACGACTAGAACAAGGGAAGGCACTTGAATTGGATAGTGACTCAGAGATGGCGGAAGAAGCGAATGCTGAAAGACTTTTGAGAGAGTATGCCACTCCAAATGCTAGGGACATTCGATCTAGCATTAGAAGGCCAGCTGTACAGACACAGACTTTTGAGATTAAACCTGCTATTATCCAGATGGTGCAAAATAATTTGCAATTTGCGGATCTTCCCCATGAAGATCCTAATGCTTATTTAGCTAACTTTCTGGAGATTTGTGATACCTTCAAGCATCAAGGGATGACTGATGATGCGGCTCGCTTGAGGCTTTTCTCTTTTTCCTTAAGAGATAGGGCCAAGGCATGGCTTCAATCATTACCTGAACATTCCATAACTACTTGGGAAGAGCTGGCTCAGAAGTTCTTAGATCGATTCTTTCCTCCCATGAAAGCAATGAAGCATAGGAATGACATCTTGTCCATCAGACAATTCGAAGGAGAAACCTTGTATGAGGCATGAGAGCGATTCAAGGAGTTACTAAGGAAATGCCCCCATCATGGTATAGCAAAATGGATGTTGGTTCATACTTTTTACAATAGCTTGGCAACCTCCATTCGATCCATAATTGATGCAGCAGCCGGAGGGGCTCTTATGAGTAAGACTGTGGATGCAGCCTACAACCTTTTGGAGGAAATGGCTAATAACAATTATCAGTGGCCAGCTGAAAGAGTTACTCCCAAGAGATTAGCAGCAGGTATTCATGAAGTTGATGCTCTTACATCACTTACAGCTCAAGTGGCAGCTCTTTCTAAAAAGCTAGACACCATGGGAGTCAATTCTATAGCAAGTGGAGTTAGTAACTCAGCTGAAATTTGTGATCATTGTGGGGACCTTCATTCAACTGCTAATTGCACAGCTAGCCTGAAAAGTGTGCAATATGCAAATCAATTCCGTCAGCCAATTCACAACAATGTTCTAGGCAATTCTTATAATCCTAGTTGGAAGAATCATCCTAATCTCTCATGGGGTGGTCAAGTTCAAGGTCCTTCTTCTTCTTCTTATCAGACTAGGGAAGCTCCCCGTGCTCCTCTAGGTTTTCAATAGCAGAGCCCCCTTCAAGCCCAAACTTCAACATCAACTTCAACTTCCAATTTGGAGAAGATGTTTGCTCAGTTCATCACTAGCCAACAAGAGTACATGACTAAGACCGACTCAAGGCTTGCTTCCCATGATGCTTTGATGCAAGGTCAAGCGGCCTCCTTGAGAAATCTTGAGACTCAAGTTGGCCAACTTGCCCAAGCCTTAAGTAGTAGGCCTCAAGGGAGTTTTCCAAGTGACACCATCAACAATCCAGGAGGTTTTCCCAAGGAGCATTGCAAGGCTATAACACTGAGGAGTGGGAAAGAAATTGAAGGAAATGTGAAGACCAAGCTACTTGAAAAAGAAGTTGAAGTTGCAAAAGATGAATTGGTTGTGAGCAATGAGGTTGACAAGAGTGAAGAGCTAGCAAAGGGGAAGATTAAAGACAAGAAGAAGGAAGACAAGCCTTATACACCACCTCTACCTTTTCCCAACTGGTTAGTTAAACTAAAGCTTGATGCTCAATTCAAAAAGTTTTTGGAGATTTTCAAGAAACTTCACATTAACATACCGTTTGCTGAGGCTTTGGAACAAATGCCTAGTTATGTGAAGTTCATGAAAGACATTTTGTCTAAGAAAAGAAGACTGGGGGATTATGAGACAGTAGCTCTCACAGAGGAGTGCAGTGCCATATTGCAAAACAAACTACCTCTGAAGCTCAAGGATCCAGGGAGTTTCACCATCCCTTGCACAATCGGTGAGAAATTTTGTGGTAAGGCATTATGTGATTTGGGAGCTAGCATTAATCTCATGCCTTATTCCATTTACAAAAGACTAGGTTTGGGGGAAGCTGCGCCTACTTCAATTACCTTACAGTTGGCAGACAGAACCCTCATTTACCCGAAGGGGGTTCTTGAAGATGTGTTAGTTAAAGTGGATCAGTTTTTCTTCCCTGCGGATTTCATCATACTTGATATGGAGGAAGATAGTAAAGTCCCTTTGATTTTAGGCCGACCCTTCCTTGCAACTGGAAGAACCCTTATTGATGTGGAGAAAGGAGAACTTACCATGAGAGTTCAAGATAAACAAGTTACCGTCACTATTTTCAAAAATACCAAGAGCCCTCAAGATAAAGTAGAATGTTCTGTGGTGACAGTAGCTGAAGGGAAGACATTCGAGGCAAGGGATTTAATTAGAGTTTGTGCTCCTGGTGCAAGTCATGAGATCTCTGCGGATGATAGGGAAGAAGTTCAATTAAAGTAGCGGCACGCAAGCAAGATGGTTTACTCATGCAAATCACCCATTGAGGAGGCTCTAACCATGGAGTTAAAACCTTTGCCATTTCATGCATACCATGCTTACTTTGAAGAAAATGAGGAAGATCCTTCTCCCATAAGCACGTGCAAGTGAAACTGAAAATAAAGTCCAGCCAAGACTATAAATAAGGCGCTTGTTGGGAGGCAACCTAATTTTCTAACCCTTTCTCTTCGCTTAGGACAATTTTATGCATGATTTTTCTTTAATTTTGTTTTTTTTATTTGATTTTGTTTTATTGTCTTTTAGTGTTTGTTTTTCAATTTGAGGCTTTGATTGTTCCTGTCATTCCTATGTTGTTTCTTAGATGTTTGAGAATAAGGAGGTTGCATGGATGTGGGGTATTCTGGTGTTGCTGTTTAGAAATTTGCTCCAGGGTCCCACGCCTAGGCGTGACTTTTACACACCTAAGCATGGTTGTCTCAGCTGCTGTAAGGATCTTTTCCAGAGAGTTCCACACCTAGGCGTGTGTTTCCCGCGCCTAGGCGTGGTCCTCTCTGTGTTTTTAGGAATTCTGACCTGTGAGCATCACGCCTAGGCGTAGTTTCCTGTGCTGTAAAAAAAATAAAAAAAATATAATAAATAATAAAAAATTTTAAATCCCATGCCTAGGCGTGGGAATGTCACGCCTAGGCGCGATGTGTCTGCTACTGCACAAAACGCAGCAGCCCTCTCAAATCCCTAATCCCTAATTCCCATTTTCTCGTTTTCTGCCTCACCCATTCCACTTTGTAAGCCCTCACCTCCCCACCTTAGCCTTCCTTTCCTCCAATCTTCTTCTCTAACCCCCCTTATCCACATTTTCTTCTCCACACCACCCACACCACCGTAACCCCTCCTATCCTCTTCCTCCCCACCATTCCTTCTTCCTCCTCTTTCCACTCTTCTTCTTCCCCACCACCGTAAACCCCTCCACCACAACCCACATTTCCCCTACCCAATAGCCACCGTACCCACACCACCGGTCTCTTCGTGTTTCTTTTTGTTCGTTGTGCATTTGGTGCTTCCTCCTTTTCTCTGGTGCTTGCTATTCTTGGTCTTCATCCTAGGTTTTTAATTGCTCTTCCTATCTTTCTTTACTTCCAAATTCTGAAACCCTTGCATGATGTGTCTGTTCCATTATAGATAGATGGTTAACATGTGATTAAAATTGAACTGTGTGGATGTGATATGATATGATACTAGGATTTTTGGGGTTATATGCACATTGTTCTGACTATTGGTCAGTTTTCTGCCTTTATGGTGCTGCTGATTTACTTAGAACTGATTGCTTGTTTCTGCTCAGTCAATCTGCCATAAATTGGAATTATTGTGTTATGTTGGTCTTAATGTGGGAAAATAGTTCTGGTCAGTGTCCCTGCTCTGTTCAAATTTGTTAATTGTTTATATGTTCAAATGCACTATAATTTCTGCAGTAGTGTTGTGGGTTGTTGATTTTGAACTGGTTGAGCTAAAAAATTGGTTTTCACTTCGCATCATTTGGTACTATTTGGTCTGGTTGGACAATGCAGTAATTGAGTTGTGCTTGGGTTTGGCTATGTGTTGGTTGTGACTTAACATGGTAAAATTGGGGGTGGCCTAGATTTGGATATTTTGCAAAGCATGAACTTCATTGTTAATAGTACCCTTGTTAATATTTGATTGGCAATACTAAGTTGGACCCTGTTGCATGCTGTGGTTTGTTGAATTATTTTTGGTTCTGCTTGCATTTTTGGTTGGTTATTGACCTGGGTTGCTTGATTGCATTGCATGCTGTCTTCTTGGAAGTGACTGATTTCATTACAATTATTCTCAGTCTTTGTTCAAATGATAATAACCAGCACCTCTTCTTTTCAGGTAATCAATCACCATGTCAAAGCGTCAAAGAAAAACTGTTGAAGCTGGGCCAAGTAACACTGATGATAGTGAAGCGATTCCAGTATATGACCCTGCCTTTTTAATTTCTCAGCAGGCCTTTGACCACTTTTGGAAGAACTTGAGAAAGATCAATATCATACCGGAAAGAGGGTTCCATGAGTTAAATGTGGTGCGTTATCCAGCTATCTCACGCGCCACAGCTACTTTTCATTGGGCAACTTTTGCTGAACATCCCATTGAAGAACCAGTGGCTGCGGTGGTGAAAGAGTTCTATGCCAACGCCTATGCTGAGCAAAGGTCTTCTACAACTGCTAGAGTTAGAAGACAGACAGTTGATTACTCAGTTGAGCGCATTCGGCAAGTCATGGACCTTGGCCCCCTTCCACTAGTCTATTCGTACAGAGAGTTGCAATTACCTGAGGAGCAAGAGGGCACCCCCTTTAGCACTGTGATGGACAGTATTTGTGACTCTACTTTTCCGGTCCATGTCCAGAGGAACACTGATAATTCCATCTGCTTTATCAAGCAGGAGAGTTTGCGTCGTGAGCTGCACCCGTGGAACCACTTTGTGTGTTCCTGTTTGCTCCCTACTGAGCACAGGTCGGAAATTTATCCTGAGCGTGCCTATATGCTTTATGCAATTTATAATCTTCTTCAGGTGGACACCGCTTAGATACTTCATGATCAAATCTGGCTGTGCATTACCGAAAAGCTCAAATCCTTGTTCTTTCCATTCCTCATATGTCAACTGTGTGCGCATGCGAAGGTGCCTTGGAAGGATACTGAAGTTTGTGTGAAGCTGAAGACTCCCATGACAGAACGAGCAATACAGACCATTATGACTGCTTAGGAGAAGCGCCGGTGAGCCCCGGTCCAGCCCCCTGTTCCAGATCCCAAGCCTGCGCCTGCACCTGCTCCACAGCCTACTCCACCGCCTGCTCCAGTCTTTGATGACGCCTGGGCAAACTCCATTGAGCAGCGCTTGGATCGGCAGCAAGAGATGCTGACTACGCAGCTGGAGATGTTGGCTTCGCTTTACTAGGGCATTCATTGGATGGCATTGGGTCAGGGGCGCCCAATGGATGATTTTCTCGCTTTTCCGCCTTTTGCAGCTCCACCAGTGGCAGCTTCACCTTCTCCTCCACCTCCTCCACCTGCTGATGATCCGGAGATGGGCGCAGAGGGCGATGACCTGTTGGATGAGGATGACTTGATTTGAGGCACCAGGGCCTATTGCTTTCATGCTCTTTTCTGCTTTGTTTTTCTGTCTTTACTTTTAGTGCACTGTCTGTACTTATTGGATATTTTCCTTATTTTGTATGCAGTGGGACACTGCCTGACTTAGGTTTGGGGGAGAATTATTAAAAATTAGTTTTTGTTGATATATATGGATTTCTCTCTTATTCCTTTGCTTTTGCATAGTTTGGTCTTGTTTTACTTTTCCAAATTTGTGGATCTGAGAGTGCTTGATTAGGATTAGTGAGCTGCTTGAATTATGCTCTTAATTGATGAGTATGTTGAGAGGCAAGTTGAACTTATGCATGCTAAAATTTTGATTTGACTATCCAATGATTGTGTGGATCAGAGATATACCTCATTGCTTGGGAAATCACATGTAAAAATTTCAAATTTTGTGTTTACACTTTTTGCTATATTAGTGTATGAGTGTATTTCCCTATTGCATGTGTGGTAAATCTTGGAATATAAATGAAATGCATGATTGGAGAAAATTTATAAAAGGCATGTGTATAGTCATTTTGCATCTTAGAAGCTTGTCTGATTCCCTTTCAAGGCGAAATCCTAGGTGATGTGTTTTCAAGGAAATGACTAGGGCAGTTCTTTGAGCCGATTGGGCCTTTCAAGCCAACCTTGACTGAATGAGTTCCCTAGTACCCCCTTTGAAGCCTAGTGTATGGGTGTGCTGCTTAATTTTTCCTTCTTTAAACCTCATTTTTCCACCCTGTTACCCCTGCATGTGAAAAATCATTTTACCCTTGATTACATGTCCCTTGTTGAATGCATGATCTGACATTTTTGTTGAGTTGAGCCAATTCAATTTTTGTATGGTAATAGAAAATCAGGATCTTTTTGGAACAAACTCTTGTTAAAAAAAAGTATAAAAAGAAAAGAAAGTAAAATGCGTGAGTTGCACAAAATGCAGCCCCCTTTTGCAAAGGAAATAAACATAAAAAAAATGGAATAAAGAGAGTTAATTTTTTCATATTGGATCATTTTGTACATCTTGCATGCTTGGCTTGATTCAATGAAAATGTGTGATTATGTGTTTGATATTTGAATTTAATTCCTTCCCCTTCTTTCTTAACCATTACCCTTAACCTCACATTACAAGCTTAAAAGACCCTCATGATTCTTGATCATGTGTTGCCTACATTAGTGGAGAAAGGGATGAAGGACATTCTTTTGAGAGTGCATGTGCATTTTATAAATTCATCCATCTTGCTCTTCATGATTAGGAAAGGGTCTTAAATTCATGAGCTTGGGAAATCTTTCATGCACAAAAATGGCATTAAAGGGTGAGCATGACAGTTGAGAATTTCTTGCATGTGTGGACCTTGTTGTGAGGATTGAAATGTGATTTTTGAGGGTATGAATGATAATTGGAAGCTGGATTTGCCCTAGTTTAATTTGCCTCATATTTTTTTGACCTTTGGATTGGATTGTGATTCCTTTTCCTGCTTGGTTTAGTTTGCTCGAGGACTAGCAAAACTTTAGGTTTGGGGGTGTGATAACTTCAAAAAATGAAGTTATGTCACTTGAAAGTGATTTTATTTGAGCATGCTATCCCTAGGTTTTCAAGGTCATAAGTTCAATTATTGTATGACTTTGGTGTATTAAGCTTGTTGATTCAAATGATTTAGAATTGAATCTTTGAAGATTTTGTTCATGGAAGTGGGGTGGATTGTGGTTTGATGGACATTATTATTGTTTTGATATAGGTATTCGAGATGAGAAAGACCTTGGAAGGGATGAGGAATGTAAAGAATGGCTCAAATTGTGAAGAAAATATCAAAGGAAAGTGCTGCTAATCCACGCCTAGGCGAGCCAAATCCACGCCTAGGCGTGCTCCTCGCAGTTTCTCAAGAATCTCAGGCAGAGACCACCACGCCTAGGCGTGGTAAAGTCACGCCTAGGCGTGACAAGCAGAAGAAAGGCACGTGATTATAACCACGCCTAGGCGTGTAAAGCCACACCTAGGCATGGGAAAAATCTTGGCACGCAACTTTTACCCTTATATTCTGATTTTTGGGAAAAGAAAAGAGGCTATTTTGGGAACCAAAACGACGAAGTGAAGAGAGCAAGTGAGAGGAGGAGGAACCCATTTTGATTGAAGGTGACTCAAGGGAGAATCAAGATCAAGGAAGAGGATCAAGCTTGGAATCTCTCCATTTTTGTCTATTCTTTCCCTTTACCTCTTGATTTGTAACTTGATGGATCATTTTATTTCATTTATTTTCTTCTCCTTCATGATGTGTAACTAAACCCTAATCTAGGGGCTCTCCAGGATCTTACTATGGATTTGATTAATGTGTAATTAGTTGGGTATCCTTTCAATGAAATTGGTTTTGTTCATCCATATCTATGCTTAGTGCTTGTATTTGATTGGCCATCAATTGCATGTTTTTAATATTCCAATTGAACTAGAAATAGGGTGTTGTGAATATGGATATGATATGGTTGATGTATGTTCAATTACATTCTATTGGTATGAGTGTGTTGATTAGCTAATGGGATGGACACATACCCATTAGTCATGCATGGCAAGTGTTTGATAATTGGTCTCAATGAGTGATTCTTATGTTAACTCACATGAACACATAGTGGATTAGCTAGGTTTTGCATAGGTAATTGTAGTAGACATAGGCTCTTATCTATTGATGGTTATCAGTTAACAAATATCATTTCATTGATTGGTGCTTATTAATTGCAATTATTCATTGAAGTAGCAAGTGAATAGGGACCCCTAGGCTTTAATCATTCTCATCTTCTCTTGTGGAATTTGTGTTTAGTGTTTTCTTATTTTGTTTCTCTTAAATTGTTATTTTAATTGCACCCCACTCTCTCAATTCGTTTGCTTGGATAAAAATTTGTGAATTTTGGTTAAGTTTAACATTCTTCTAATTATTCAATCCCTTGGGATACGATACTCTAGCTCTCCTTTATATTACTTGTCGACCCGTGCGCTTGCGAATTTACGGACCCAACAGTTTTCCTATGCTAAAATGTCCAACAAACAAGTTTTAAAAGCTAGTTATGGTAATAGTTCAAATCTATAAAAAATAGCCAAGTTTGAGTTTTGCAAAACTGACCTTTGGTCACTCTTTTGATCATATCTTTCAAAATACTTTGAGTTTTATTTTGAAACTTATTTCATTTGAAAATAGACTCAAAGATCTTTCCAATGACTGGTCATTTGCTTTAAACAGATAAGAAATGAAGAAGTTATGACCATTTAAAGTCAGTTTTCAAAATAGGAGTGGTTTATTCGAATAAAGCATATGTTATTCGAATAACATACCACAGAAATCATACCAGAACGAGTTTTTAAAGGTTTATTCGAATAACCAAAGGGTTATTCAAATAACATGACCCAGAAAATGTTCCAGAACATGTTTTTGAAGGTTTATTCGAATAACAAACTTGTTATTCGAATAGAGACGTTAAGGAACGTATCTTTTGAAGTATTTATTCGAATAGGACTACGTTTATTCGAATAAACACAGTTAGAATCTCGCAACGGCTATTTTCTATGCTTTCAATGCTGAAATAAATTATACCCAACGGCTCTTTTTCTTAGAACACTATAAATACATGTTTTTGAGATATCTTTTAGCAACACCCATTTATCTGAAATAATTCTTTCTTACTTTATTTTGTGATACATATTTTACCAAACTTCTGTGCTCTTTTTCGCCAAAATTTGAGATATCCTTAAAGAGCTTCATAGAGCTTCAAATTATATCATCTACTCTTTGTGAGAGTTTCTCTTCATCTACTCTTTGTGAAAGTTTCTCTTCATCTATATTTCTGTTCTTCTGTATTGAGAGTGAGGTATCCTTCAAGATTTGTATAAGGGTGAGGTATCCCTTCAAGGTTTGTATAAGGGTGAGGTATCCTGCAGGCTGAGACTTTAGCACGAGGGTAGAGTTTTCCTGTGTGTGAAAAGTGCTCTTTTATGTAACGGTTGCAAGCACCTATTGAAGCTTGTATACATAGTGAAAAATCTCGAATTGTTTTTGAGGACTGGACGTAGACCACAAGTGGGTTAGTGGTCGAACCAGGATAAATATCGTGCCTACTTCTCTCTTCTCAATCTCTTTATTTTACGTAATTTTATATTATTACACATTTATTTATTTACTGTTCTTAAAACTTTTATTCTTCATCTCGTAATTTCTTTTCTTTTATTTAATAGCTTAAATATTTGTGTTTATTTTAAGAGCATTTGTGAAAAGTTTTTAATACCCAATTCACCCCCCTCCTCTTGGGTAATGGTTGCCATGACTAACAGTTTAAACCCATCTTTACGTGGGTATGCCTAGAAAGGAATGATTGCTATTATTTTAAAAATTTTAATTCTTCCTTGTATATATCTTTATAATTGTGTTTGGATATTTTTATTTATCAATGGAACGAATTAAAATAAGGAGAGATGTGTAACATCCCAAATCTAATACTAATAGTATATTCAGAATTATACAAAAGTAATTTGGTGTAGACACATTATTATCTACTAAAAAAAAACTTCCTTAAAACATAAGTATATATATATATATGAGCTTTATATATGAGGGATAATTAATACACTTAAAACTATATTACTCATAAATGCAACATGTACATTATCTACAAACTAAGTCTTTCAAGGCACAAATATATACAAATTTATAAAAACATCCTTAATACAAAAGTATATACATAACTACAGTCCCAAAAAGTAGATTATACTTTGTACTTCCACGTCCTGTATTCTACTTTTCAGTAGTCTCTTTTCTTCAAATTATCATGGAAATTCAAATATAAGATGTGAGAATTTTAAAAAAATTCAGTAAATCGAATGGTTAAATCATGTCATCATAATAATTCTATCTACTTTGGAGAAATCAATAAATCATAATCATTAATTATAGAAAGGTGACTAAAGTCAAAAGGAATTCCTTTCTCTTCTCAAAGTAGAAATTTCAATTTAAATCATTCACCAAAATCATTTTCATATTCAATCTATATCTCATTATCATATTAATAAGTCAAAGATAATAAGCTCAAAATTATGTTAAGCTATTCACCCAAACAACAATCATCATTCATCATATATCAAACATATTCTCCAAACTTTGTTCTTTTTATCAAATAGGTAGGGAGGGAATCATCAATTCTCGTACTACCTTGGTAAGGAGGGAATGTTCATCCTCAATTTATAAATTAAAGTAGGAAGGGAATCATCTTTCCTCACAGTAAGAATCTTTAATAGGGAGGGAATCATTCTTCCTCACACTACCAATCATTTGGGATCACCCCAAGTAGAGAGGGAATGTCTATCTTCAACTTCAATTACTATAGTAGGGAGGGAGTCATCTTTCCTCACACTACTTTGACTAACCCTAGGTATGAGGATCATCTCCTATATCAATCTTTAGCCATAGCAAATAATGACTATCTTTCAAAATGAAATAGCATCTCAACATATCTCATCATTTGAATATATCTATGCACATTATCATCATATTTCTAATTTATCAACTGCACATTCAAGGTAAACAACAATCTAATTAGAGATCTCATTCAATTCGATGCATATGATATCATATAAGTTTCTATTTTAAACTTTGTTATTCGAATAAGCTAGCCTATTATTCAAATAGCGTCCAATTTTATGGCTTTTTGGAATTTGCTATTCGAATAGCTCGCTAAGCATATTCGATTAGCAATCGAAAACATGTCATTCGAGATTATACCATTCAAATAGCTCACTTAGTCTATTCGAATAGAATCGAAAACATATCATTCAAGATTATACCATTCAAATAGCTCATTTAGTTTATTCGAATAGAATAAAAATTCTAGCATTCTGGAATACCTATTCGAATATACCCCTGATCTATTCGAATAGCTGCTTCAAAATCTCAATTTGGTGCATTCTGCCAAAGCCTATTCAAATAGGTCACAAATCTATTCGAATAGCGCATACAAAAATGCACCAGAAGCACCAGAAAATGCCATTCTTTCACAAATCAAATCATCTCAATCATCATATACATCAAATCAAGCTTTAAATCATGTAGTATGACAATAAAAATCAACATTTTTCATCAATATCAACTTTAGTGGTTGTGCATAAATCTATACTCAAATCTCATCAACTACACACATACATACCCATTCATCATTATCAACTTAGTTATTCATGCAAAGGTCAAGAAATAAGGAGAAAAAAGTATAGAAAGTTCAAACAATCCCCCCTACCTCTACTCCTATGTGGTTGTTATTCTATTCATCGGCTTGTTCTTCCTTGGGTTCTTTCTCTTTTCTTTCTTTCTTCCTCTCCCTTCTTCCTTTTCCCTTTTCTTTCTTTTCTTTTCTTTCTTTTCCCTTATCTATTTTCTGCTGAGTAGGTTACGTATGCGCGGAGGAAAGGTTAAGAGATGAGAAGCAAAAGTCAAAGGTCGTGGGGGATAAAAGAAAAGATAAGAACATGCAACTTTCCTGATCATGTGGAAGTTTGTATTCCTTAAGGATACCTTGATTTTCTATTAACGAATTTTTTAATTATGTGTAACTTAAAAATAAATTTTATTTATTTATTTTTATCATCTAAGTCATTTGTGTTAAATTCTGAACTATTTTTCCCATTCTAAATTATAGTATCATATATACCTAAATTAGTGTAGAATATCCCAAAATTAACAGATAATTAACACTAATATTAATAAACTTCTATATCTATTCTTATAACTATTATGTAAGGAAGAATGTTATAAGATGCATAAAAGAATGAAAAAATAGAGCAAAGCTACCTTCTCTCTTGTTTGAAAAAATAATAAGCAAATAGAATGAGATTTCATTATTTTGTTTAAAAGATACATAATAAAAGAGTGAAATGAAATATAAAATACTTATTTTCACTCTTAAAGGTTGCAATGTTTAAGGATTATCAGTTTAGTTCAGTTGCAAGTACAATCATTATGAATATCCCATTTTGATAGGGCCATTTTTTTAATTTTTATTTTGAAAAGAAAAACAAAATAAAGGATAACCAAATGATGAACCTGAGCATACTACCATTTATCAAACTAGGCGTTATTGACAAGAACTCGGTCTAACCTTACTTGAACATTCTCCAACACCTTCTTGCCATTGCTCCATGTAAAAGGATAACCCTCAAAACCAAGATCCCTCAAGCCACAAAAATCCATAGCCTGACGAGAATCCCGAATCTGCCAATCAGGTCTTGTAGCTCCTGTTTTTTCCTTCTGATCTAATGTTTCTTTAAAGTCCCCCGCATGGTTTTAAATTGCGATCCGCAACCGCAATTGCGGCCGCAATATTGCGATTTTCATGGTCTCCGCAACCGCATCGCAATCGCAATTGTGGCTGCATCGACCGCATTTTCCCGCAATTGGCCACAATATTGAGGTTTTAGTAGTCTCCGCAACCGCGACCGCAATCGCAATTTAAAACCATGGTCCCCCGCAACAATCCATGGGATATCATCTTCTTGGTAGAGATCTTTTAACAGTTGCCAAGACACTTGTCTATTAGTTACATAAGGAGAGCCATAGAAACCAGTATAACGCCAAGAACTAGCTATGGACCCATGAACTAAGAACAGTAACTCACCACATCTACATCCACTTCTTGTCTCCATAATAAACCAAGACCCCCTTTCTATCATCCGCACTTACACTGATACCCGCAGAAAAACTAGTTCTCCATTTGAAATTAGAAAATTCTTCTGCAGAAAGACCACATCAGGATGATGTTGCCTCAATAAGAGGCGCCGGAATTGCCTGGCGATTTCCGAGACCTTAGCAATTTCAAATTGATGTTTTCATGGTTGTCAGCGGGGTTGCAAAGCAACCACCGCTGCTGAAACTTGATAGTCACCTTCCTTTTGCTTCTCCTCTCTTCTCAGCTTTTGATTCACTGGGTGCAAGTCTACCTCCATATCAGTACTTCCCTCCATAGCACACCCATAAGAAAAGTTTTGGAGCCTTTCATATTAGATGGTGTACCACTGAGGTTCTATCTTCTTATTTATCTGTAACATAACTCTTCTTGTAGAGGTTTGGAGATATCCAACAGTACCCTAACTTGTAAATACTACCCCTAGGCTCTGGCTTTATTATTCTTGTCGATAGCAAGACACTCACCAACAACTCCTCCAATAAGTCTCCCTATACTAACATTCATAGCCACCATTGGAAGGTCCATCACTCTCAACCAGAAAACTTCATGAGTGAATTTGATATCTGAAGGATGCGATTTTCCATCATAATCCTGCAAAGCCAGAAGGTGTTTATCAAAAGACCAGGATCGTCCATTAAGAATCTTGTCATAGTCCTTCTTGCTGAATAGTTCAAATAGCACTTGGTTTTCGCCCATCTTCCTGAACTCCAGCCCCTTCATCGGCTTCAAAACGTTCTGCATCGTCTTGCATAACTCATTGATATTAAACGGCCTAACTGTGATTAGGCTAGCCATGATAAGATATCGATAATGATTCGATGAAGATCCACCAACCTCCTTATCGAAAGCAACAGAACAGCTTCATCCTGTGACAAAGTGTTTTTTTTTTTTTTGCACCTTTACGTGATTTCCTCCGCTATATCGACAAACCCAACCACCACTGAAACTACCTCCCCACCGTAAACAGCTATCTTCCACAAGCCAATCGTGGCCGAGAAGACACTCTCACATTCGTGAAACCCAAACTCTAATGGGAATCCTAGTTTTCCAACGAAGACCTAGCGCCACCAGAGAAACCTAGGAACCAGAGAAGATTGAATTTTGGGAATCCAAAGTAAACTAAATTACAAATTGCCAATGTTAAAGATTATATTTTCATATTTTCTTTATGATTTTTTCTTCTTCTAAGATGATTTTAATATATTGTTGATATGCGGTTAAAATATTGAAACTTATATACCAAATTCTATGATTTTTTCAAAATTTGTTTATTATGTTATTTTTTAATATTATTTTCTAAAATTACTTAATATTTTTATTAATTGTTCAATTTATTAAATCATATTTTATGTTATTACATGTATTGTATGAGTACAAATAAAACTATTGCAATTTATTGGTTATAGGTTTTTTTTACATTTTTTAT
Source organism: Ormosia semicastrata (assembly GCA_029884595.1). NCBI lineage: Eukaryota > Viridiplantae > Streptophyta > Magnoliopsida > Fabales > Fabaceae > Ormosia > Ormosia semicastrata. Next base: position 41,383,798 of record JAQQTO010000061.1, read on the forward strand.
TTTAAATTAATATAAGAAAATATAGATGAAGATTAGTAAAAGTAATAAAGTATTAATATATATATATATATATGTAATATAATCAATATAGATAATTTAATAATTCTTTAAGGACTGAGATTTCATGGAGCTAGGGATATGATCTCCATCCCCACATCTATCTTGGAGAAGTTTTATTCTTGTTCTTGTTCTCACCGGAGAAAATTCCCTGAATTTGGGTCTCCGAATGGGGCAAGTCCCCAAGGATCCCTAAATGCGAGAGATTCTATCATTTCTGAACTTATCACTTGACTTACTCTTTTTGAATTACATTGAATATAAATTGAATTAATTTATATATATTTTTCAAGATAAAGTTAATTTATTAAAAATATTTTTATAAAATTATTGGATTAAATTGCATATTTAAAAGATAAAAAATTTTGTTTATATTATAAACATTTTTTTCAAGTATATAGGTCGTTTTATAACATTTTATATTTAAATTTTTTAGTATTTATATTAGAGTGAAATCTTTTGATGAAAATATAATAAAAAATAATTTTATATATTTATAAACTAAACTTATAAATATTATTTTTTTCGATGAATTATTATACTTATTTTATTTAATAAGATTATTTTTATTTATAATTATATTTATTTTAATCATTTAATTTTTAATTTACTCCTACATCATACAGGTACAAAATCAAGTTAGATGGAATGAGAATGACTTGAAAGTGCCAAGCCAATTGATGTTGTGTATACCATTGAGCTGTAACTTAAATAGTATTTTCTAGCCCCACTAAAGGTGGAAGGTCTGGTGTTTGATTCCCATCTCCCAAATTTGGCAAAGCCAATCCCTTCAACTATCTATAAGCAAACAATTGATATTGTGTATATTTTTAAAAGTTTTTTATTCTGTTATCTAAATTATTTTAAAAATTATATATATAATAATATATGATTGATTAATTATACAAAAAAATTTACATTGACAATACGTAAAAATTAACTCTATTTTTAAAAGGATATTTTAATATATTTATAAATAAAAGGTCAATATAATATTATGTATATTTTTAAAGTTCTAAGGCCTAAAATAAACGTTTCATACGAAAATGAAATATCCTATACTTTATATTTTTTCTTTTGTGAAGGACATAATATCTTGTGAAAAACATTTTTTTTTCAAAAAATTACTTTTTAAACATACATAACACTTAAATATTAAGATGAATAACTTTTAAAAAAATAGTTTTATACTTTTTACTTAAGTAAAAAATATTTTTTTATAATTATATCTAAATGCAAAATAATTTTTACATTTTATAAAAATCTCTTCAGAAAAAGAAAATGAACTTTTCATACCATCTTAAAATCACTTTTTCTTTCAAACTTATCCCAACACACCCTTAATCTCCAATCAGAGCTGAAATGACACTAGTGTCCAGTCGAATCACTATCTTATTTATATTTTTGTTTATTTTGAGACTTGAGAGAATGTAAGACTTCAAAGCACCTACTAACCTTAACTTTCTACTTCATGTTAAAGTTCTATATAAAAATAAACGGTAAGATTTATTTTCTTCAGTAAATTTCAACAAGAACTGTAGCATTTTAACACTTGTATGTTCTTAGTAACAGCTCGGATAAAAAAGTATTCTCTATTCCAGTTCAAAAAATCACAACACCCATATAGTTGCTGAACCAGAAGTAAAAGTGAAGAGTTACTGGAAACATTTTGTTCTGCCCCTGAAAAAAAAAATGGAGCCTAGATTTGCTTTCCTTGCACACCACTCCCAAACAACACCAACAAAAGAGACATTTTTACACTACCCATTTAACGCGAAACAATATTTAACCAGCATCTTTTTTTTTTTTTTTTTTAAAAGATGGCAGCTGAACATCTACAAATTGGGGAAGTATTGATATGGGGATATCTAGCAATAATAATGTGGCTATTGTAAAGATATCCGAGAAAATAATTCCTCCAGCTGATTTTCCTTTATCACCACACCAAGTTTCTGGGTAAAAATTGGATCTTTGACTGAACTGATACTAGCATCGGTAATAGCATCAGCAGCAGATATGTTAATGTATTCATTCAGGTTGTGCACTGTTCCATCTGCATAGATGAAGATACCGTAAGAGTGAGCAACTCAGAATATATTCATTAATATCAAACATATAACCATTGGCTCATCCTATTAATAGCAGAATATTCCTTCTCAAAATATATATATGTATATAGCATTCTATGATCGAATTTTAAACTCGTACTGGAGCTCGCACTGCTTAACCTTTTTCATTAATAGAAAACTCCTGCCTGCAGGTTAATCAGACAAGTGACTTGACTTGGAAGAAATGGTTCATACTGTGCAACCATTGCCACCATTGTGCAGGTTGCGTTGGGATTGCAAAGATCCCACCATTGACACCAGTTGAGAGCTCGACCTCTCAGAGCCCTTACAACTGCCGGTAGCTTTTCCCAGTCATGCATATCCTAGCTTCTAAATATTTCACCAATAAGAACTGTAATTGCTTGATCTTGCCTCTCTCTCCAAATTCACACCAATAACTTCGGTATTTTTCTGTCCGCTTGCAAGTAAGGACTTCATAATATTTGAATGGAATTCATTTCTTTGATTCTGTAACTCAGGCTGTAGTAATCAATAACATAAATTTACAGAGATTTCATAACTGTTTCTTATGCTTGATGAACAATGTTAGAATCTAGAACCTAACCCTAAGTAAATAAAACTGGAGCATAAAATATATGGGACTTCAGGAGAACCGTGTAAAATGAGGGCTTAATATTATCAAACTTGAATCATGGAAGTTTTTGAAAGTTGCTTTCTCCGTTCATATATATCTTTTTATTATGACATATAGCATAATGATCTGTTTATATCAAAGCCAAACAAGTCCATCTTCTAATACAATTTTTCCTAGTCATTCATTACCTTCAGCAACTATGGGTTCATGCAGAGGAGGTTCTTCAATCCAGTTTCCATCAGAATCTTTCATGTGTCTTCTATCAGAGGCAAAACACCGAAGGAAAATCGGAGCATGCACAACTCGGAATAATCTGATATCAAAAGAAACCATTTCATATACTAATACTTGGGTATCAAACTATATTTCATCAATGAACAATCAATAGGTTATTTCATCGACAAAATTAAGTAAACTTGTCCAATGTAAGGAAAAAGGATGATATGATACAATATCACAGACAAATAAATTTTGACAATACAATATCAAATGCTTGGGATATTCTTGGTTAGAATATATTTTTAAACATTGACTTTGATAAGCATTTAATAGCACCCAAAAAAAGTATTACAAACATGCATAATAAGCTTCTATATAAAAAAACATAAACATGCATACTAAAAATATTATACTAGTATATTACTGTAAAAATTTGACATTACACTGTAAAGTTGGTTAGTTAACTAAGAATAAGCATTTATCATACTATGTATTGTTTATATGGAGGAAGTAAGAAAGCTACTTGGTGCTTGACAATCTACCAAGAATGCAAGAAAGTATTTCTTTGGCAGAATTGTGGTTAGCAAGAAGATCAAACCAAAACACACACACACACACACAACCCCCTTTGGTTTTACTTAAGACGGTTCACACTCAACCAATTTAGATAGTAGGTTTTTGGACCTTGGATTCTTCTGGTTATATAACTAGTAAATCTTTCTTTCAGTTTCTTACTCACACTCTTAATCTTCAAAGGTTCCTCATTGACAAACCCATTTGGAAACACAGAGCTCCCTCTAAGGTAAAATCTTTTGTTTGGACAACAGTACTTAACAGGATTAATAAAAATGACTTGTAGATTCATAGAACTTAGATCACTCTTTCTCTGAAATATGTTGTGTTATGTGCAGATCTAACTCAGAGATAGTAGGCCACTTATTCTTGCATTGTAAGGTATTCCTATGGAACAACCTTTTTGGGATTATTGGAGAGCATTGTTTTGTCTCTCTACTCTAGAGCAGTTTTTGCGGGTCCGATGTAAAGGATTTGGTATAAGCAAGGAGACTAAGATTTTATGGCAGTGTGCAGTTTATGCAGTCCTTTGGTGTGTGTGGTTGGGGAGTAACCGAGTAACTCAGGTATCTTTTGGGGTATGTCTGCCAACAATTTTGATTTGGGAAAGAATTACTTCTCTGGCTTCACTGTGGTGTTCTACGCATGGATGCTTCAAGGGTGTTGCAATCACAGATTTGAAGAGATTTGGAAACCTTGCTGCATATCTAGTTTTTTTTTCTCCCCTATTTTTTTCTTCTTGTTGTATTTAGTCTTTTCTGTTTTGGAGCATTTCTTATCCTCCCCTTTAGTTGTATTTCTCTTCACTCTTTAATAAAATTTCTTCTTCTATCAAAAAATTTAAAAAAAAAAAGTCACACCAAGAAGGATGCTAACAAACCACCATTTCTGACAACCTAAAAGAGATGATTAATAAGGAAGCTAATTGAAAATCATTATAATATCATATCTTAATTATTACTTCCTCAAATAACAGGGACAAGAAACCATGCATGGACTTCTTCACAACATGACAATAGGGGATAAAAAATTGTGCTCCCCTATCAGGAACTTGATAAGTAATAAAACAAATCTTGTTAGAAAGAAAAATGAAAAAAGAAAATAGTAACAGCATTACTACTAGGATTTCTAAATATCTTTCCTTGTACTTAAATCATTCAAGGCAAGGAAGTATGAGGGAGGAAAAAGAGGTAAATATATAGTTCATAATTCTCTGTTTCACCCATGTCAAAAAAACACAAAGACAAAACCAATTAGGTCACCCACCCTAGGGTGACTAGATCATGGCTGCTATAATGTTACATATGCACAGCGTGGACATGCAGATCATTGTGGTTGGAGAGCCCAAGGCCATATAAACCCCACACCGGAATCCCATACTTCCGATGTAGGACTCAAGTCCCATACCTTGCAATTGGATCCTAACATTCCACCACGCCCCGCAACCCCGATGCCCATGGGGGCTGGCTGTGCACTAACCCTCTGACTAGTCCCGGGCAAACACTGCAATGTCGGCATCACCACCCACGCCGCTCGTTTGCAGCTGAGAGGCATGGTGGAAGGCTCTGATACCAATTGATACGAACCTTAGGAGAACTACACCACAAAAGCTAGTTATTGTGGTTAGAGAGCCCAAGGCCATATAAACCCCACACCGAAATCCCATACTTCCGATGTGGGACTCAAGTCCCATACCTTGCAATTGGATCCTAACGAAAACATTTATAAAGCACCAAAGTACCTATAGTTAGAACATAACAAAGTGGCAGAAAAACAGAAGGTACAATACCTATTATAATCAGAAAAAAGCTGAAAAGATGGGCGAATTGTTTCAGACACATATGAAGTTAGAGGTGAAGGAAAAGGAAGACTTGAATCCAAGTCCCACACTAGAGGAGAGCCACCTCCATGATTTATCTGTAATGCCAGTCACAAGAAAAGTATGACAAATGATCCCTATAATAACCAAATTTAGATATAGAATAAACAGCTTTTTTCAAAACCTAGTTAACTGGCTGCCTCAACTCATTGAAAGAAAATACATATTTGGCAATACCTGAATGCAAATGACATGATAATCCCAGAGAATAACCCCATCTGCTCTTTTGCTTGCCTTTTGATTCCAGAGTGGGATCTAGAAAACTTAAGACAAACACTTCAAATACTAATTAAAAATGAATCGTAATTTTGGAACAAGTTATAATAGATAACTCTTCAATTCAAATATGCAGTCGCAATGCAATAAAAAAAGGTTCCATATAGATTTAAACATGTAACTAGTACTCTGTCCACATGTCAGTATTGCAGAATTAGGAAATAAGCAAATAGCACGAAAGGTAAGTACTGTCCATGTTCCAAATAGCAAACATTGATATTTTTTAATATTGACATATTCAACTTGCATAGTGCCAGACCCAGAGAATTATTCCCTTTCTCACTATCATTCTTCCCTTCACTTTTTTGCACGTCTGAGCAAGAGAGGAGAGAAATTACAACTGGGGGGCAGGATAAAAAACCCTATTAAAAAGAAAATTAAAAAAAAGTAAAGAAAACACCGAGCAAAAGAGGCTCAAAAATGTCAATTATTATTAACAATAATCAAGTCTATGCCATGATTCACCTTCAACTAGAAAAGTATCAAACAAATCTCCCCAATGAAGAATGAATAATACATGCCTGTTTCTTTTCATTGGAAATGAAGACAACAAAAAGATCAGATCCCTCGGCATTTGTTATTCCATCAGTGCACAAATTCTTGCAAAGCAAGTATACATTCTCCTCACTACAAATAAATTCAGGAGAAACAATCATAAGCAGATACTGGAGCTGGAATATAAGCTTTAGAACAAAGAAGAGCTTCATAACAGTATACCACTATCAACATGCATCTAGTGGATGTTAAATTAGATGTAGAAAGACTACTAGTCCCACCAAAAAATATGCTATATTGCCATATGTATTTTATTAAAAATATATATATATTCTCTAATTGGTTCTCTAACAAGAGCAAGTCCAAAATGAAATCACCACCACTCAAGGATGTTGAGATAGTAAATAAAAAGAATACAAAAATGCCCCGAAAAATTGACTGATACAAACACTAAAAGTCTAAAATCCTATACATTTTACCCCCCACCCCCCCCCCCACCCCAAAAAAAAAGCCAAAATTTGATAAAGAAAAATTGGTTTCCGTAGAATTTGACAAGTAAAAATATTTTTTCCTTTTTTATCACCAGTACCTATAGCATGAACCAAACATGATCAAACAACCAGTCTCACCAAAAACCCTAAAAAGGTTAGAAGCCCAAGAGAGAGAGAGAGAGAGAGAGAGAGGCTCACCAATAAAAAGGGGTGTGGTGGAAGTGAGAAACATCCACAGTTGGTTGTTCCGTAGTTGAGGTTGCCATTGTTGTCTTCCTATTCCTTTTTCAGCAGCAACCTTCCTGCACCATCTGCCTCCTTAATAAGCAGTTATAACCAACAGCACAGCACTGTGTTTTCTTTGTGTTCCTTGTTCCAATATTTTTCTGCTGCTGTGGACCTCAAACAGTCTGGGCCATAAGCAAAAACCCGGCCCATATATTTAACGAAACGCTGCGTTTAGCAGCTGATAGGTGAGACAAAGATCTTTGCTTCTTTGGACACTGATTATTCTGTGTGTTTTCTCTGTGATTCAAAATCTTCAACCTGGTTGAATCGAGCCTGCACCTCCGGTCACACACCTCGGTTAGCTCTTATTCTAATTTTCTTAGCTCTGTGAATTCCAGCTAGTGGCTTGTAATTTGGTTTATTGTTGGGTGTTTATTTACAAGTAAAGCTAGTAAACTGGGATTGTAAGATTTACAATTAAGATACGTTTGTTTAGATAAGCTTTAGAAAACATAATTTTAAGAGAAAATATTTTTTTCTTCTATTTTTATTTTTTATTTTTTCAGTAGTTCATCTTACGTTGTGTTTATTTGTGCTTTTTTTTTTATAAAAAGGTACTTTGTTCTCAAATACTTTTAACTTTTAGATAAAATTCTTAAAATAAGTAGAATCTAAATTTTTTATTTTTATTTTTCTTGATAATATAAGATGAGCGGCTTCTAAAAAAAATAGAAAAGTTGAAGAAAGAGTTTTTTAAAGTTTATTCAAAAGCATCCTTAATATCTTTGAAAAAGTTAAAAAAAATATTATTTTTAGATTATGCTTATTTTAAGAAATTTATCCAAACAATTAAAAGTATTTGAGAATTATTTTTTTTAAAAAAATATTTTTCCTGAATAAATTTAGGGAGATGTTAGCGTGATAATTATAATTGAAATTATGATTAATCACGCTAACAAGAAGAGTTTATCCTTTTTCATTATGCAGAGTTTATGGAACTCATTAGAATCGTTATTAATCACCATCAAATTCATATTTAGTTTTGTTATTCTCCTTATTTTTGTTCATTTCGGTTTAATCTTTCTGCTCACTGTCACTATTTTTTTGTAACTTCGTTTTAAACTCAATCATCATCTTGGCCGATTTCACACTCTAGTTTCCAAACTCAAGTTAGTTTCTTCTATACCCACTTGAGTTTGAGGAAAGATATTAGCGTGATTAATTATAATTGAGATTATGATTAATCACAATTAATTTTAGAGATGATTGTAATTAATTTAGCATAAAATTAGATTTATTTAGTACATAATTTTATTTTATTTTATTTTTTTCTATACAGCAGCCTTCACCATAAAACAAGGCCAATCTCATCCTCTTCTTAGTTGACAAAGACCATGCTCTTTTGGAGGATTAACAACTTTCTACCTCTTCATAGAAGAGTCTTGTCAGAAAGGGAGAATGATGTAGAATAGATCATGATTATTTATGATTTTGATAATTTAAAATTTTACAGATAATTACATTATTTAGAGATTTTATCTTTTCATATTTTTAGAAAATTTATCTTCATTATTTTTAAGAATTTTATCTTTTAGAGATATTTGGTTTTAAGAAAATATTATCTTATTAAGATTTTGAATTTAATTAGGATTTGATTACCTTAGGTTATAAATACCCTATAGATGTTTATGTTATTGAAACTTTGGCTCTGATACCAAGTTAGATTTCAACTTAAAACCAAATTGACTTTGTGTATATTTCTGAATGAATGTATATCGGTGGACTAGTCTCTATTTATAGAAGAATGTTGATATACAAAAAAAAGAAATAATAAAATATAATTATGTACAAAATCAATCTAATTCTATATTAAATCAAATACAATTATCTTTAAAATCAATTGTGATCAATCATAATATCAATTATAATTAATCAAGCTAACAAAAAAAACACAAATAATCATATCTTTAATCTTTTGGTTAGTTGATTTTGCTCTAAATACTTCTATGTTGATAATCTATTGTGGCTTAGAATTTTTCATTTCCTCAATCACCAAAAATAAAAACAATAAAGCCAACTCAGGCTACCAATAAGTGAAGATGGTAAAACAAATTTACATGCAGTAATTAGAAGTACAGTAAATCATTTTATAGCACATCAATAATGCATGAAACCCACGAATCAAACTTTCATAAATCACAAGTTTAGACCAAAAAAGGATTCTGGTCAATCTTGTAAATCCTCCAAGGTCGGATTCACTATAAATACTCTACCAGGTACCAACATAAAACAATCAGAGAAAAAATGTAAATAGTTCAAGGGACCGACATGACAAAGGTAATTAAACTTAAGGGCCTTAGAAATGAACTATTTTGTTGCTTGTGAGTTTTAGTTTGTATATGTATTCCTTACCTTCTCTAGGATGACTGGTACAAGATGATGAAATTACTCTAGAAAGCTTCTGTTTGGGTCAGATCCGTTGGGTTGGGAGCACTTACAAGGACTTCGACGCTCAAGTCAATAAGAAATATAGGAGAAAATACTAGGAAAATATTAAAGTGTAGAGAGAGAAAGGATAAAACCATTTTAGTCAAAGAAAAAATGCCTATTTATAGTAGGATTAAGGTGCATAGTATGTTGCCTACGATATAGCTAGGCCAGTAATAGGCCAAAAAACTATCAATTACACCGCTGACACGTATTTTGACTGTTATGGATATTTTGGAGTATATCTTAGGTGATAAGATCGGGTATGACTCTCGAGTTAAGGGTTAGGTATTGGTCAATGGGTTGAGGCGTGTTGAGTGGTCCTTATCCAACAAAGTTTGATAGGTCGGGTCCTACAAGAAGAATCAGGTCGGGTATAATCTTGGGAAATTGGTCATCACAACATATACGATCATGGGAGGTGTTGTCCAATTTGGGCAAGTTTAGGGTGTTGGGTTGGGCTTTTTCTCTTGGTACGGTCCAATATGGTAGCACCATAATAATTTTATTATTAACTTTATTTTTTGCTTTATGATTGACTAAAGAAAATTAGTCATATAATTTTTCTTGGTTACTTCTAATTATATTCTACTTCTCGGACTCATTCAATTCTTTTTGGATGCAAAAACAAGTCCCTTGTACCAGAATGTCTAACCCAAAATCAGTTTCCTTTTTACTTAAGGGGAGAAATTTTTTGTCCATTACATTGCAGCCCAGAGGACCTTGGTTTCAAGTTACATGTGCAGTAAGTTTTTCAGCCATAAACCCACATGTTTCTCCTTGCCTCAAAGTCATCTGCCTCGACAATGGGACCATTTGGCATAATCTACTCAGTTTCCATCATCTTTGTCTTTAGTGTCAAATGCTTAAACGAGTTTTGGATTGTGGAGTTTTCATATTTCATCCCTAGTTTCTACAAATGATAGTTGGTATTGTACTAAAACATCTCCGTGACAAAAGCTAATGTTTTATTGTTATTTGTTGTAAAAAAATCTTTTTTCTATTGAAATTATCATTGATGCCACATGCTCATCATTCTTGATTATGTGCTTAGAATTACAGAAAAATATAACAAATGGCAATATTAATGTGGCCTGAACTTTTGTAATATTTAACATGATATAAATAGCATGAACTTTATTATTTTGTGCAGGCCAAATTGGAGACCATGGTTTTAAATTAGGAAAACATGTTTGTAGCTCTTTTTATGATAGGGTCAATAAATGAGTTGTGTCTCCTTTTACTTTAGTCCATTCAGATATTTGGGGTACTAGTCGTGTCACTTCTACTTTGGGTTATCAATAATTTGTTATCTTTATTAACGATTTTTTTGTTGTACTTAGCTATTTCTAATGAAAAATTATACTAAACTTTTCTCTACATTTCAAGGTTGTTGCACCAAAATTCAAACTCAATTTGATGCACCTATTAAATTTTGCAAGTGATAATGCAAGTGAGTATTTTGTTTTTTTGCTCCATTTCAATCTTTTTTGAACTCACAAGGAATCTTATACCAATCATCATGTGCTTATGCCTTATAACAGAATGGCATAGCCGAAAGAAAAAATAGACACATGGTTGACACAACTTGTACCTTGCTCTTACACTTCAATGTGCCATTTCATTTTTGGGCCAACACTATCCTTAGCACATGCTATCTAATTAATCGCATGCCTTCCTCTATCCTCCAAAATCAGGTTCCCTATTCTCTCTTGTTCCCTAAACAGGATCTCTTTTCTTTTCCTTTTTGCATTTTCAGTTGCACTTGTTTTCTCCAAAATCTCACTCTAAGAAAAGATAAATTTGTTGTGAAATCCCTAAAGTGTCTTTTCCTAGGCTACTCTCAATTGCAAAAAGGCTCGGAATGCTACTTTCAAGAACTCAAAAGATATCTTGTCTCAACTGATGACAGTTTCTTTGAGACCCAGCCTTTCTTCCCATTTACTTTTGATGTACATCATGACATTGCCATTAGCTTCCAGGTGGTCATTCTTCCCTACAGGTTGCCACCACACTTATCTCAGCTCCTTCCTTGCTCATATATCATTGGAGATCACGACCATAGCCTCTTGATGCGTCCATAGGCCTATATGATTAGCTAGCTATTCCAACCACTATAGAACTAGCTCCTACTCTACTTCGTGACTCATCTCCTACTCCACCTCCTACATTGGAACTGCCCATAGCATTATGCAAAAGTATCAGGTCTACTCATAATCCTAACTCTCTTTATGCCTTTCATTTAAGTTATCATCATTTATCTCCTTTCTATATTTCATTTGAGTCCTTTTTGGTTGTTGTTTCTATACCCAAAACTACAGATAAAGTTGTCTCTCATCCTAGATAACAATAGGCTATAGTTGACAAAATGGTTACTTTACACTCTAATAGTACTTGGGAACCTGTCCCCTTACCTCTTGGCAAAAAGACTGTTGGTTGTCAATGGGTATATATAGTTAAGATTGGCCATGATGAGAAAGTTGATTGTCTGAAAGCTTGATTAGTGGCCAAAGGGTACACACAAATATTTAGCCTCGATTATGGGGATACCTTCTCTCTTGTGGCCAAGATTAGTTCTATTTACCACTTTCTTGCTATGGTTGTTATTCACTATTGCCCTCTTCATCAGCTCGACATGGTGATGAAGTAGGTCTATATGCTACAGTCACCAGGATTTGCTACTCATGGAGCATTTGACTTAGTTTGCTGACTATGTCAGTTGCTCTATAAAGTGAAACAATCTCTTCGTGCAGAATCAGCTTTGTTATCCAGCAATTCAACATGACTCAATGTGAGGCTGATCATTCTGTATTCTTCTAACACTCTTTAGCTAGCCTCTACATCTATCTTGTTGTCTATGTAATTGGCATTGTCATCACGAGCAATGATCAGGCCAGTATCCAAAATATTAAGCAGCATCTATTAGACTGCTTTTAGACAAAAGATTTCAAGCCTCTGAAATACTTTTTAAGGATTGACGTAGCTCAATCTAGTGCAAGTGTTGTCATCAATTAGAAAAAGTATACTTTAGACATACTTGAAGAAATAGGCATGTTGGACTCCCAACCTAGTGATACTCCAATAGATCTCAATGTCAAACTACTATCAGGTCGGGAGGAGCCATTAATAAACCTTGATAAATATAGACATCTTATTGTTAAACTTAACTACTTTACAGTAACTAGACCAGACAACATTTTTGCTATAAGTGTGGTAAGCCAATTTTTGAATGCTCCTTATGATAGTCGTTGAGATGTTGTGGTCCGCATTCTTAGATACATCAAGAGTGCACCAGGTAAAGGGTTACTTTATAAAAACAAAGGCAATGCTCAAATTGTTAGCTATTTTGCTACTGAATGGGCAGGCTCATCATCTGATAGAAGATCCGCTTCTGGTATTGTGTGCTTATTGGATGTAACTTTATCTTTTAGAAGAGTAAGAAACATAACATAGTTGCCAGATTTAGTGGAGAGGCTACATATTGTGCTATGGCAGCAACAACCTGTGAACTTGCATGGTTAAAGCAATTGCTTCAACAACTTGAATTTGGAGATGTTAAGGAAATGAAATAGATTTGTGACAACCAAGTTGCATTACATATTGTTTCTAACCCAGTTTTTTATGAAAATACCAAACAGATAGCAATTGACTGCCATTTTGTCAACTTTAGTGATCAACTAGCTGATATATTTTCTAAGTCCCTTGGAGAGCTTCAAGTTGATTTTATTTGTAACAAACTTGGCGCATACTGTAATATGCTTTAAAACATGTTAGACTTGTAAATAGTTATAGAGGTAGCTTAATACTTACTTAACATGCCTGATTAATTTTGTGACAATCTGAGTTAGTTTAGGCACTTTGCTGCAACCCAAAAAGTGAAAAATAACTTAAAATGACCCAGATATTAGTATAAACGGCTTAGCTAATGAAAATAAACATGAATAATTTGTTTCTATGTCACAAATATGTAGATGGTGTTAATGGTTAAAATTTAAGAATAATCAGAGTTAGTTTTGTATTTTTAAGCATACTAGTTGTGCATTTAATACCAGATTGACTAGCAGCATATATGAAAATTTACGATAATGGTGGAACAACTTTTTGATAAATCCTAGGATTTATTTTGAACTTGTTGGAAGTTAGGAAACTTGGTTTAGAGAAATTTAAGTGTTCTTAGCATATATAGTTGATATTGCAAAATATCATAAGTGACTTAGGTCACTCACGTTCTACAACCCTTATATTTGACTTTCCTGAGATATTTCTTCACTTTTTCACTCATTCTCTCTTTGCTCTCTCACACTCCAGTAGCTTCAGCAGAAGAGAAGGAAAACAAGCAAAGGAAGGAAGAGGAAACAAAAGGAGAAGAAGATAGAATGAAGAAGGAATCAAAGGGGAAATGCAAGCTTGTGATCTTCTAGCCATCATCATCAAAGTTTTGAGGTAGGGGATTAGAGTTCTTTTTAGCTTCTTCTCTCCATTTTCACTATTGATGCATACTTGATGCATAATAGGTCAATTTGGATTTTAGAGGTGTTTGGACTATTTTTCTTGCTTGAATGTGTTTCAAAAGTTATTTATGACTTGTTCATGGTATGAGTTTGAGTTAGAAACTTAAAACTCTTCATTTGAACTTTGGATGCACAAAGTGGGAAACTAGGTTTTGGATGAGTGATTTTGTCGTTGAATCCAAAGTTAGTGGTTTGAGTTAGTGATTGATGATTCCTATGTGTTGGTGAACTAGTTAGGGACTTAAAATCACCTAGAAACTGCTTTGGAATGACTAATCTTATGAGATGCTTCCAATGGAACAATGCACAGTGAACGCTTCGCGCCTCGATGTGACTGGGAATTATGCTGAGGCATGGGAGAGGCTGAGAGCTAGTTGCCACGGCGTGAATGAACCATGTCAAGGCGTGATGGGGCAGAGAGCTGCGTGCTGCGATGTGATAAGTGCTGCACTGAGGCATGAGTTCCAGGATCTTCAAGAATTGTGTTCTTGATGTGTTGGAATTTCCTAAGTGTTGAGACCACTCATATATATTTTTCTAAGTGTGTTAAGATACTAATGATGGTATTTCTTAGAGAGAATAACCACCTAACATATATGAGGAGTTGAAAAACCTTAGGCATCTTTCAGATGTAGAATGCCATAGGGAGTACCTAGGACCTTGTTCAACATGAGGTTGACTTTGAAATCACCTGTGGAGTGATGACGTGAGGTTCTAGATATAAGAGTGCTAGTGACATGGTTCTAGCTACTTTGTTGGACAAGTAAGACTAAGGTTCACATGTACTCATATTGCTTTTTCACTAGATTGTGAAAATCTTGTGATTGTTTCAAAATGTGAATTGGAAATACTCTTGTATATTTGGTTTTCAAACTTGTTATTTGTTATTTCCTATGTACTGTAACCGTAGATAGTGTGCACAACCGTATAGTCTAAGAATGAGGTGTTGAATCTAAATTCTCCTAGCTTTTATGCTATTATGGTCAATGTTACTGGTATGAGAGTGATAATAGTACTCTTACATTTGTGAGGGGAAAGTATACACTTATTACTAAGTAATGCATAGACTTTTAGGTCTATCCTGCTTAGTATATATAAGGGAATGTGGTTCCTAGAAATGAGCAAGTAACATGTATTTTCTAAAACTAAAATTTGCATTAGCATTGCTTAATCATAGTATTAGTACATTGTATGAGTATAATCATACATCATAACTTAAAGCATTGCATTTGTTGACGACTGTATGAGTGATTGTCTTGTTGGCTTGATGATATCTTAAGATTGTATGAGCGATTGTACGATATCATTGATTGTTGTGTATTTTTGTTACATAAAGAGTATGTATGTGTTTTAGTAGTGTTGAGCAGTACCTCATTTATATATTGCAAGTTTAGCTTTATGTATTTAGTATGTTTATTCAATGTGAATGAATAACTACTGGTTTTGGTATACTCATATTGATGATTTTGTGAATTATCACCTTGCTGTGTTTCCATGTAAACTCAGGTCAAGACCCTCCAAAGAGAAAGGGTAAGAAGAAGCAAAAGACTTAGTTGTAGTTATTTTGTTTCTTTATGTATCATCTAATAATTATTTACTTTGCTTTTAGTTTGTAAAAGTTTATGTATTATAGTGTGGCTTTTTAGTCAGTGATGTATATATATAACCTTTTTCATTCCTCGTGGCTCTCTATAATGATTACATAGGTTGTTATGGATTTATGTTTTATGCATTTTTAGGAAGTGACATACTTGATACACTTTATCTTGAAATATACCAATTATTTTACGATAATTGTATTAGGGTGTTACACATACGATATATATGTTCTAGTTTGAGGATTGTTGTTAGAATTAAGCACATGTTTATTATGCATTAGCATAGGGCAATTATATTTATTTTGATTAGCTGATTATTAGTCCTATAATTAGTGTTAGAAAGAGAAAAGTCCAAAATATCGAGGAGATTTGAAACAATAGACTTAAAGTGGAAAAACAACAATGGGTCGGGCATCACTTTAACCCAAAACCTTAAGACATTATAAGTTTATGAGTTCAACCACTTATAAAGTCCTTAGTATGTTCATTCCTAAATGATGTGGGGATTGGAACTCACACTTGAATTCCCAATAATCCCTCCTTAAGTGCGAGTCCACACATAGGGACCCTACATATAAAGGACACTCACCCTTGAGTGAAGTAATGGTCAATAATCTTACCCCAAAGTTAGGTTTTTTTTTCCTCTAATGGGATGGGCAACCATGACAACACCAACAATCATGATAAAGATACTCTCCCAAACTAAACCAATGGCTTTGATACCACTTGTTAGAAAGAAGGGAATTCAAATTACCAAGGAGATATTAAACAATGGACTTAAAGAGAAATAACAACAATAGGATGGAGACCATGTTTTAACCCAAAACATTAAGGTGTCAAGTTCATGGGTCCAACCACTTATAAAGTCTTCACTTTGTTCATTCTTAAACAATGTGGGGCTTGAAACTTACACTTGAATTCTCAACAATCTCCCTTGCAAGTGCGAGTCCACACACGAGGACATCACACACAAAGGACGCTAACCCTCGAGTATAATAACGGTCAATGATCTTACCCTAAATTTGACTTTACTTCTGTGTTGGCAACATCAAACCATGAGAATACCAATAACTATGATAAAGATACTTGCCTAAACTAAACTAGCAGCTCTGATACCACTTGTTAGAAAGAGGCGAGCCAAAATACCAAAGAAGTCTAAAACAAATGGACTTAAAGAGGAACAATAACAATGGGTCGTACACCACATTTTAACCCAAAACCTTAAGACATTAAGTTTATGGGTCCAGCCACTTATAAAGTCCTTAGTTTGTCCATTCCTACATGATTTGGGGCTTGGAACTCAAGTTTAGATTCTTAAGAATCTTTCCCTCAAGTGTGAGTCCATACATAGGGACATCACACACTAAAGACATTCACCCTCGAGTAGAGTAACGGTTAACGATCTTGCCCCCAAAATTGGCTTTTATTCTCTAATGGGATAGGCAACCATGAAAACACTAACAATTGTGATAAAGATACTCGCCCAAACCGAACTAGGGGCTTGGAACTCACACTTGAATTCCTAACAATCTTTCCCTTAAGTGAGAGTCCACACATTGGGACACCACACACAAAGGACACTCTCCTCGAGAAGAGTAACGATCAACGGTCATGCCTCAAAGTTGGCTTTATTTCTCTAATGGGATGGGTAACCATGAAAACACCAACAACCGTGATAAATATACTCACCCAAACTGAACCAGTGGCTTGATACCACTTGTTAGAAAGAGTGGAGTCCAAAATACCTAGGAGATTTGAAATGATGAACTTAAAGAGGAATACCAAAGTGGGTCGGATAGCATGTCTTAACCTAAAATCTTAAGGTATTAAGTTTATAGATCTATTCATTTATAAAGTCATCACTTTGTCCATTCTTAAATGATGTGGTTCTTGGAACTCATACTCGAATTTTCAACAATCTCCTCCTCAAATGTGTCCGCACATAAGGACACTACACACAAAGGAGACTCACCCTCAAGTAAAGTAATGATTAATGGTCTTGCCCCAAAGTTGGCTTTTTTCTCTAATGAGATAGGCAACAATGAGAACATAACAATTGTGATAAAGATACTTGCCCAAACCGAGCTAATGACTCTGATACCACTTGTTAGAAGGAGATGAGCCTAAAATACTAAAGAGATATGAAACAATGGACTTAAAGAGATATAACAACAATGGGTTGGACACCATGTTTTAGCCCAAAACTTTAAAGTGTCAAGTTCATGAGTCCAACCACTTATAAAGTCCTTACTTTGTCCATTCCTAAATAATGTGAGGCTTGAAACTCACACTTGAATTTCTAACAATTAGTCCATTCTTTACCATATATATTGTATATGTATTAATGAATCAGTGTGTATTATGACACATAACTTCCTATTCTCTTGAAAACTTTCTAATCTTCTGAAAACTTTGCATGTAGTGGAAGGTGAATTTGTGCAAAAGTTTGTAGATTTCACTAGCTTGATGATCCAGTAGGCTTTCTCTTTATTCAGAAAACTAGCTTAATGAGCCATTGATTCATAAGTTTAGAAGTAATGTATGAGAATCTGGAATGAAATATTAATTTCAGCATTGCTTATTATAAAATTCTTGTTTGTCATATTTTGAATTCACCAATCTTTCTTAGGACAACTTATAAAATAAATAGTTTTTTTTATCCCCAAAAGCCAATCATTGTTGCAAACTCTCATTAAATTTTGTGGCATGCCTTGATCTTGAAATTAGATAACCTTTTATCCTCTTAAACTTTTGTCCTAAAAATGAAAAAGACCAATCATAAAACAATTACACGCGATAATATTTGAATTTCTTTTGAGAGCCAAATTGACTATTTTCCTTTTTCTCTTAATATCCTTTACAAGTTCAGGTCTCTTATTTGAATGTTTATCCAATTCAAGTGGCAATAATAGTTTTGTAATCATAGTTGCATAATCACTAATGAGTCAAACTCTATTATTTATTATAGAAATCAATGAAACATCCAATTAAAAAAAAGTGTTTTGTTATATTCTCCTAAAAGATCCTCTTAATAATTCTTCTAATACTTAATGAAGTAAGTATTAAATGAAAAAATAGATATATTTAATGTCTGAAGTATAAAAAGTATTAAATACTCTCTTCATTTAGTAATTACGAAGATTATTTATGAGGATTGATTAGGACGATTTAGAATTTTTTTAAAAAAAGAGTTTTACTATATCATTCTAAAACATCTTTTTAATAATTCTCCTCATACTTAATAAAGAAAGCATTAAATGAAAAACTAAATGTATCTAACATCTTGAGAAAAAAATGCATTTAATACTTTCTTTATTTATTCTTTATTTAGTAATTAGTAGGTAAAGTTGACAAAATGAGTTCAACCCGTTGAGTTAACCCATCAACCTGCCATTTTTTGGTGGGTTGGGTTCTATCTTGAACCTATTTTTCTTTTCCAACCTGTATAACTCGGCCAGCTTAATGATGCACAAATTTTTCAAACAAGTCTACAAACTTGATGCGAGATTAATTGTTGCATTGCGAACCTAAGTGCAGGTTGTCTCAAGTAATAAATTTCTCGGGAGTCCGAGGTCGATTTATAGGGAATTGATGAAGATTAATTAAGGTAAGGTAAATATTTTGTTACTATAGTAAAAAACTATTTACTTGGATAAAAAAATCTACTCTTGGTAAATAAAGTAAATGTAAGATTAATTCCTTTTACAACTCAATTAGAATCCTCGCAACATGGAGGTTCCAATCGAAAAATACAACATTAAAAGTCCATTAAAATAATATACGTAATTATATTATGTTTCCTTTAATTATTACCACCACTTGTAAATGGGTTAAAGCATTCACTGTGCTAAAATCTTGTCTACAATAAATCAAGAACTCCTCTTTACAAGAGTAGTTTCTAAATTGATTGGAAACAAAATATAACACGTATAATAACTACTTGAAAATATAAAACATTAAAGCACAAAAGAGAAATAAATCTAACCTTATTTTATTACCAAGAGTTTCATACTTTGACCCAAGTAGACTGAAACTTACTTACACATAAACTAGAAAAGAGAAAAGGAGAGAAAGAAAGAAAAAGAAAAGTGAAGGGAGGAGGAAGAGAGGTTGGGCACTGCCCAGAACCTCCTCTGTCTCTCCTCTCCTGAATGTGTTTTCGTTTCTGAATTCTGCCTTCTATTTATAGGCAAATTTGAGGTTATTGTGCAATGCACAGTGAAACTTAACGATTAAGTTTCCTTACGTCATTTATTATTATTATTTTTAATAATAATAATTGAGCAAATGCATAGCAGTGTGTCTAATTTTTTTTCATTTTTGAAAAAAGTGGTCTTCATGAAAGTTGTAGGCCTGGATCTTTACTTTA
The DNA here is from genome assembly GCA_029884595.1 of Ormosia semicastrata. NCBI lineage: Eukaryota > Viridiplantae > Streptophyta > Magnoliopsida > Fabales > Fabaceae > Ormosia > Ormosia semicastrata. The sequence continues at coordinate 41,403,684 of JAQQTO010000061.1, forward strand.
AAATGGATTTGGTTTGAGTCCAAAATCATTCATAGAACTCAAAATATGGTCCAATTATTGCAGAGCAATTTTAGCTCCTCTGTTCTGACTTGCAAGCCCAATATCACCTCCAAGGAGTCTGATCTGAGTTTTGTGTTCTTCATAAAAGTTGTAGGGAATTGTCTTAGCTTTCCTACAAGACTAAAATCACTTCAATAAGATATTTACAACTCAAGTTATTGCCAGTTTACTAAACACTGTCAGAAAGATAATTAAGGCTAATTTATGCAATAATTCATTTAATTGTTCAATTTGGCTCAATATCATAAAATGTGTCAAAATCAACATAATTAAGCCCATTTGAACCTTAAGAAGCCTAGTGAGAGGATTATAAAATGTATAAAATACAGTGTTATCAAATTCTCCCACACTTAACTTTTGCACTTCTAGGTAAAACACAAAAGATAAAAACTAGGGAATAAAGAAAAATAACACAAACTCAAAAATTAGAAACTCCAAAGGATTCAATGACTCAAGAAGAGCAACTAGACATTCAAGGATCAAAACATTCATGAGATAACATTCTTCACATCTCAAACCAACAAGCAAAGAAACTTCAGTTGAAAAGAATGAATCAAGAATGATAGATCCTTATAGAATTCACTCTCAATCTCTCAAGTGTTTAAAAAGGTAAGTATTTCACTCTATTCAACTCATGAATAATTGTACTACCATAAGCTTGTTTATCTTCTAATTCTTCGCTACTCAAAAACAACATATATACACAAATCATGAGGGCTTTATTCAAGGTTGTAATGAGGTCAAGGTAAAGGAGGAAGTAATATAGATAAGACAAGTTAAACACCAAAGAGAATAAAATAGCATTATGATATAGTTAGAGTGGAGAAGATGTTTGAGTACATTCAGTCTAAATTTCTCAAGAATTTCTTAGTTCCTTCTCTGTTTGCTTCTTTCTCATAAAAGAAAATGACTAATATTTGACTAATGTTTTGTTAAAGACCAATGCCAATATGGTAGATTGAATTCATTATTAGGCATGAACATTCTCCTTGTCTTCCTATTATTTCCAAGCATCCACTCTCATTCTAGGTATGAATATGTCACAAGGTGCATTATTTAGTTGCAGCAGTGATCAGCTCTTTTTTTCTTTTTCTTTTTTTAAATCTTGCACACATACCCCCACACTTATTCAAGAATTCATCCAATAACAAAGCCAATGCTCTCTTATTCCCTAAGGTCAGGTAAGAACATGGTATTTTTTCATTTAAGGTATGTAATGAGTTAGAAACAAAGAATGGTCAAATAAGCTCAAATTGTAACACCCACCTTAGGGTGCTACATATATGTTACATAATTACCAAATTAACCTCATTTATAAAATGTACATTGTAGGGAAAATATGAAATTCAAAATTTCTTAATAACAAGAAAATAAACTTAGCAGAAAATAAAACATCACAGCATCACTACAAATAATTTACATCATTATACATATCCAAGTCTCTGGTTATACATATACAATTCTTTAACATCTTGTCATACTATAAATATTACAAACTAGTCACTCCAAAAAGTTTTAAACACTATTTACATTGACATCTTTGCCCAATGAGCCCTCGAAGTGGCCGGATCCTCGATGGATCCTCCTCGGACCTTCCAGGGTGGGGGAATTCCAACCCGACGTAAAGTCCGTGGAGCAAATGTCCGAGCGGACGATACGACACTACTCTCTCGAGGGGTGCGATAGTACGCTCCCCAATGCTGCCTAATAGATATAGGAAATTCTAACTGTACATAAATAGTGACAGAAAAGTAGGGATTTCCTAACTGTAACCTACTCAGTCTAATGTTTACATCTCCTAAATAACATATAATCTCTCTATCTAGGTCTTCAGTCCATGCATTGTCCCCATCAATGAATGTCAGTCTCAGATAACCCAAGAAGCTAGGAATCTCTACCGCCATCAGAACTCGAAGTTCTCAACAGAATCTGGATCTTTCTCTGCTTCTCGCTCAACGTCTTGCTCAATCTCTTTACAATTATAAATACAATACAGAAATAGACAGACAAAGAGGTGAGATCACCTACGCCAATACCAGTATGGTAGCAATGAAGATAAACACATACTAACACATCATACATAATTACAATTATGCCACCAACATCATTTATCTAACACATATCATTTATCATCATAATTCATACCATAATTCATAATTACATCCATGTCCTTATCAATATTCACTTATTCAATAATTTAGTTATCATAAACAATAATGATGATAATGCCCTCAAAGATTATCATCATCATCATCTTCCAAGTATTCAAAACAATTGTCATAACTTATAATCAATATTCCTCAATTATTATATCACACAGATGTAAATGCTCGATTTATGCATATGTACAAAGACTCGGATTTATCAAAACAATTCTATGGAGGTTTTTCACAATTTCGAGGAGAATGCTTTGGTTAATTATTCAAACCTTAGCCCATGAGACAATCTCCATTTTCTTCGTTAATTGTCCAATTTTTAGCCCACAGACAATCTCCGGTCTTAAGTTAATTGTCTAGCCTTAGCCCACAGACATTCTCCATTCTTCTGGTTAATTGTCCAGTCTTAGCCCACAGACAATCTCCAGTCTTCTGGTTAATTGTCTAGTCTTAGCCCACAAACAATCTCCGGTCTTAAGTTAATTGTCCAAATTTTTATTGCCCATCGAGACTTTTTCAATGCACATTCAAATGCACCATGCACGTTCATTTTCTTTATCTCATATTCTCAATTCATTTTTCTTTATCTCATATTCGGGGTCTTCATATTAGCCCAACAAGATTATCATTCTTGTATTTCCATCGCTAAATCATATTTTTCGCATTTTCTTAATCACATATCAATTTTTCATCGTTTCTCAATCGCGTAAAATATTTTTCACATGTTTTAAAATCAAAAATCTTGTTTTCCTCATTTAACACCAAAATTCAACATCATTTTTCATATTTGTATAATAATCCCTCAAAACATAATATTTGCTTTATAATCCTCATTTAAATAATATTTTCACAACAAGTCCTTCATAAAATTCACATGTTAAAAAAGTCCTCAGTAAAGTTTATATTTATGAAATTGTCCCTCATAAAATTCATATTTCCAAAATAGTCCTTCATAAAATTCATATTTCCAAAATAGTCCTTCCAAAACATAATATTTACGTTTTAGGCTTTCAAAAATTATTATTTATAATATGACCCTCTTAAAATAAAAATTACTATTTTAATCCCTCTAAAAAAAATCATAATTACAATATTGCCCTTCAAAAATCATATGAATTACATTTTAGTCCCTCAAAAATATACTAATTACTTTCTTGTCTCTCAAACATATAAATTACATTTTAATCTCTCAAAAATAGAATAATTACTTTCTTGTCCCTCAAAACATATAAATTATGTCTTAGTCCCTCAAAAATAGAATAACCGTATTTTCGTCCTTCAAAACACATAAATTACATTTTCGTCTCTCAAAACATAGTATTTTCACTATAGTCCCTCAAAGTTTTATATTTACATAATGACCCCATATTTTCATAACATTTACAATTGAATCCCTTTCTCATAAAATTTACAGTATCAATTCCACATACGTACAGTATAAGTTTCTCTACAGTATATATTTCACATACATACATATTATCAATTCCTTAAGCATTACAGCATACAGGCAAACATTGAAAGAAAATCATATCTCACAGATGCTACACATACAAACATAGAAATACAAGCAGACACATCCCAAGTACAGTCCAAACACACAAACACAATCAGTCACATCTCAATTTCAATCAATACCCAAGAACCTCAAACAATAGGTGATTAACCTCAAACAATAGGTGAATAAATCCTTAAGGATTTTTCACCGAACAAACCATCCTCATACTACCAGAACATGGGTGGTAAGGTTAAGTCTCCCTCTTACCTCTTGAAGACAACTTTGTAAGCTTTCCTCCCTTGTCTTGAAGCTTTATAAATCTCCTAACAAGCCCTAAATTTTTCAAGAAAAATTAGTGAAGGACCATAGGATCATCAAGGTTGAAAACCATGGAAAAATCATGGTTAAACAAATTAAAATCAAAGTTAGAATTCTTAAATTAAAGCTTACCTTTTTAAGAAAGATTGAAGAAGCTTAGATTGATGAAGCTTTGAAGCTTTGAACAAGTAGGATATTAGAGTGGAGTTTAAATTTAAACAAGCCAAAAGATAAGTGTTTAGAAAGGATGAATGGTGTAGTTTTGGAGATGGTGACCGGTTGAAGAAGAAGAGAAATGGGAGAGAAGGATGCGTGAGTTTCCTTGGTATTTTGGAGAGAAATAGATGGATGTTTTGATAAGTAGAAAGTGGAGAATGAAGAAGTGTTTGGGGATGCTGACCGTGTATGATTTTGAGAGGCAAATGACTTACATTTGAGGGATAAAAGTGAAGGATGAAGATGTATTTGGAGTCTTCTTTGACCGTGTGAGATTTTGAGAGACAAATGGACTTATGCTTTTGGGAAATAAAAGTGAAGAATGAAGATAAAGTTTAGGCTGCTTGTCCAGCAGTGTTTCAACACGTGAAAAGTGAGTAATTTCACTTGAAATTTTTCTCATTTTAGGTGCTAAAATCCAGCTGCCATCGTGAAGGATTGTGGTGATAAAATAAAAGTTTTATTGCATGATTATCCATCCCAATTCCAGCTGCCCTCTTGTTCCGTGTGTGCCTTCCTTGGTGATGGACGTGAGTGAGCCTTTGCTTGAGCAAATGGCCATGCATTAATTGCATAACAACTCTCTCTTCTCATTGGTTGGAAGCTTGACTTTTGCATGGCATTTGGACATTCAAATGTCACTTGAATCTTCACAATTTCTGAATGTTTGCTGCTGCCTTGGACGTCCATTCTGCTACATGCTATTAGGCCAATTTTCTGCTGCTGTTGGGCCGTGAGTTTCTTTGGACATGGAGCTCAATTTGCTCCAAATCAATCATTGGTCCAAGCCCTTTTAGGTAAGTTTATGTCCTTTAATTTATGGTTAAACCAAGTTAAATTCTACTACTATTGGGCCACAAACTTCATTATTTGGGCCTAAAATTAAAATTTGCTCAACAATTTTTTACTGGACATGAATTTAGGTGCTGCTATCCATAGTAGTTTAGGTGGGTTTTAAATACTTAATTCCTCATTAGTTCAAGCCTAATTACTAGTTAATTGGTTAGCTAATTTATTGGGTTTAATCTCCTAACCATTCTTACTTAATTCTTCAAGTACATAACCCATTTTAGTTTAACATATTTAGCTTGTATCTAATACTTTTTAATCATACATCATCACTTTTAATTAGAATTAGGATATTAAATTAAAGATTAAGTTATAACTAATCCCTAATCAAGTTAGTTTACTTAGTTGCTTAATTAGGTAATTAGGACATGACTAAATCAAGGTTAATTAGTTTCTAAATAAAAGTCAAGCTATTAATGTTGACTCAATCTCATTCATTAATCTTATCTATGGTAAATACTACTTGATAGTTTTAGTAAGCTTGTTTTACACCATTGATTGAATCAATGGTGAAGATTAAGGCTTCTAAGTCAAGTTTCAAATCTAATGGTTCATAAAGAAGTCTAAACTTATTCCCTTGACCAATTTTCATTGGTTAGAAAAAGTCTAACCAATTGTTTTGACTATATCCTGTTGGTTCACTTTAATTTTACTTACAAGAAATGTTCTAAACACTTTTTCTTATTAATTAAAACTTATAGGGTCCAACATTCATAGCAACGATTGCTATAAATGCAATTACGGATATTTATTAATACAATATTATTTATCTTCATAGATGGATTCTAAAAGTTAAAAGATTCTTTTCTGAATCACTCAGAGTCGGGTTTAGTAAGATCCCCGCTTCCAAATGAGACAGATTGATCAATTTCCTACCTGAAAAATATTATTTTTCCTAGCCAGAAGAGCAATCACAATAATGATCAAATATGATCTCGAAGTCAAATTAATTTTATACTACACAAAAAATGCAAACAAGTTGTAATTCCGCTATTATCATTCATATAGTCGAATTTGGGGTGTTAAACTACGCATGTGGCGTCCGGGGCCGACGAGGGCGGGAGTGATCGCCGTGCAATGAAGCACGGACAAGGAGCGGCTCTGGCGGTGCTTCTAGGCGGAGGGTCTGCATGAATGAACCGAATACGCACTTGAATGAGAGGGATTGAGACTATGCAGGTATGGGACCGCATAGTTGAGGATGGCTTAAAGGAATTGATTTGGTGTAGCCATATCAACAAGTTGAGAGCCTAGAACATAAGAACTCCATGGTTAAGCGTGCTTGACCTAGAGCAATTGTGGGATGGGTGACCTCCTGGGAAGTTTCCTAGATGCGTGTGAGTGAGGACAAAGCACGCCGAAAAGACCCGTGTTGGTTTGTGGAGACACTCATCAATCCCGGGCAGTGGCCCCGGTCGTTACATTAATGGTATCGAGACGGGACCTCTCCCAAGACGGTGTGGTTCTGGGACGAACCAAGCGGAAGTTGGTGGGCATGTGGCGTCCGGGCCGACGAGGGCGGGAGTGATCGCCGGTGCAATGAAGCACGGACAAGGAGCGGCTCCTGGCAGGCTTCTAGGCGGAGGGTCTGCATGAATGAACTGAATACGCACCGGAATGAGAGGGATTCAGAGACTATGCAGGTATGGGACTGCATAGTTGAGGATGGCTTAAATGAATTGATTTGGTGTAGCCATATCAACAAGTTGCAACTTCTTTTCAGGAGCCTAGAACATAAGAACTCCATGGTTAAGCGTGCTTGACCTAGAGCAATTGTGGGATGGGTGACCTCCTGGGAAGTTTCCTAGGATGCGTGTGAGTGAGGACAAAGCACGCTGAAAAGACCCGTGTTGGTTTGTGGAGACACTCATCAATCCTGCAGGCAGTCCCGGGTCGTTACACAAATGGGTTATACAAAGGAAAATATGCAAAGTTGGCTATTTGGTCAAAGTAGCTATTTCAAGAAAAAAATGTCTCAATTATGTTTATGTATGCATGTGAAAATGTAGCATAAAAAAGAATCAAAACAAGTTCTAGAGTAACAATTCCATGAGAAAAAATCACACAAAAAGAAGAGAATGGTACAAATGTTTAATTCATTCATCAATAGGTACAAAATCTCACAAGACATATTTCTATCATTCTCAGTTCAAAAAATTTCAACATCCATAATCAAGCATGTGATGTTTGAGAAAGAAGACAATTTACTCAATCATGCAAATTTTTCTGAATTTGAATTGTTACTTCCATACAAACTAAGTTGTCTACCCCAATCTAGATGCGTCTCAAGAGTAAAATTACCTCCATAGCAAAATTTACTCCTTACTTTGTCATCTTTACTTAGTTCAGTTGTTAGTAAACATGACAAACATATTAATAAACACACTTCCTAATTTTATTTTTTTTACATAATTATTCACACAACTATCATTCCCCCTAACCAAATCACAACATTGTCCTCAATGTTAAAACATAAAAAGGTAAATGATAGAAGAAAGTACCTATTGTTGCAATTACTGAAAAGATAAAACTCACACAAATTTAAACAAAGCCAAAGTATAATGAATAAAACCAAAGCTTGTAATTATTTAAATAGTTGGAGTGTCTTGGTTGGCTTTCTTTTCATTCTGCTTCCCTCACTGCTTCCTGTGGACCAATATATTTGAACTGTTACTGGATCAGGTTCATAAACAAAAGCTTCTAATTTATCAATCAGCTCATCAACAGTGGAAGCACAAATAAGGAGTCGTCTTGCCGAGTGTGATGAATTTCTGTTCCACAGCATGGTCAAAAAAATATAAGATCAAAAAAATTATTAACATTCAACAAACCTATGGGTTTATGGTGGATGTTCAATTGAGCCCAAATGACAATTTGAAAAATTTCTTCCAAAGTACTAAAACCACCCGGTAAGGCTATGAATGCATCAGAGTTTGCAAGCATTGTCCTCATTCGTTCATCTATAGATGATACTTGAACTTCCTCCCCAATTGTTTTTTCAGTGATATTCTTTCGAGCTAAAGGTCTAAGAATGATACCTAAAACCCGACTGCCTCTTAGATGTGCAGCAAGTGATACAGCCTTCATTAACCCAATATTACCTCCCCCATATACTACATGAATTTTCCTCGCAGCAAGTGTTCGACCAAGAGTGATTGCTGCGTCTACATACTCTAAACCATTCTCATAAGTTGACTCACAAAATACACAGATATTTGTAAGTCTACGAACAAAAGAAGAAGAAACTCCCTCTATTTCTACACTCACCCTCCCTTTGAATGATTTTGAGTTGAAGAAAAGTGAAGGAAATGTAGTGTTTAAATAGGAAAGAGAATAGAAAAAGTAATAATAGCACCTATATGGATAGGTTGGCTTGTGTCAGAAGATTAAGAAACACATTTTTTTAAAGAAAAAGATATACAAGAAAATATATGCATGTAGTTGTGATTGTGGCTCACATCTTCCTTTGATTTTACGTCCAGTAACGGCTTTGTAACACCCCAATTTTTGGGTAAAAGACCGATGTATCCTTATTTTACTGTTTCTTGTTTTTCTGTATGAAATACAGACATATAATACTGTCTGTTATTTTATTTGACCGTTTTGAGTGTTTTGCTTTGTGATGAGGAAAAATGGAAAAATGACCATTTCATCCCGAATGTACTGTTTTTGGTTTTTTTACATGATACAGTGTTTGATATTACTGTCTGTGATTTTATTTGGACTTTTTGTGAGATTTGCTCAAGACGGAAAATAATAATTTTTCTCGTCGAAAAAATATTATTTTAATTAATTAGAGTTGGGGATCTTACTAAACCCAATTGATTGATATATAAATTAGTTTCGTAATTTTTAGAATTTAATCTGCGGCGATAAAATAATTTTTAGTATTATTTTATTACTCAAGATAAATTTTGACAATGGACCGAATCATTGTGTGTGTGCGGGACCCACGTATAAATAAAGTAACCAATAGAAACAAGAAACTTGGACTAATAGAAATAAGACACATGGAAGTCAAAGTAATAAAGACAAAGTCAACAAAAGTGGCTTGACCATTTTGGACCATTAGATTGAATCTTGGTGGATAAGCTTGAATGATGACCATAAATTTGATGAATGGCTAGGATTGAATCTTGGTGGATAAGCTTGAATGATGACCATAGATTTGATGAATGACTAGGATTGAATCTTGATGGATAAGCTTGGATGATGACCATGGATTTGATCAATGGATAGGATTTAAAGATGAATCAATGGCTAGGATTAAGTCAAAAGTTGTAGGTTTGACTTTAGGATTAGTAAATTAATTAAGCTTAGTTTGACTAGATTAATTATTTAATTAGCAAACTAATTAAACTAATTTAGTTATTAAATAATTAAAATATAAATACTAATTAAATATGCTAATATTGTTTAGAGATTATAAATTATGTAATTATTTGTCTAATTAACTAGTTATGTAATTAGAATAAACAATTAAGTAAACTAGTTTAATTCTTAACTAAGTATAATCTAAAATATTAATTGGGAATCCTAAAATTAATTAAAGGTTATGATATATGTTAGTATATGTTAGATATATTAGTCATAAGATTAAAATGCTAATTAGGATTTAATTAGGATATTTGACCAAATAAATTTTCCTAATTGACTAACATGTAATTAAAACAAATTAAATACTTAAAATGGACTTGGAGGATACGGTTGGGCAGCAGCCTTTAGGGGCTTATTGGACAAGTTTTACAAGCTTCTTAAGCACTACAATAAAGACCTCATCTCAACCATTGAAGGAATGGAGGGTTAGGATAGTTTGCATGTGATTAAATCACTTAAACTCACCCAAATTTTCCACACGGCAAGAAGAACATGGCAGCAGAAGGAGCAAAGCTGAAATGAGTGGATAAGGATGCAATAAAGTCCTTATTTTATCACCACAATTATTCACGAAGGTTAGCTAGACTTTTCACTCAAAATGAGATAAGTTTCAAGTGAATTTGCTCATTTTTCACGTGTTAAAATACACTGGTGGGAAGAAACTGATTTATGACTTTTTCTTCACTTTTATTTCCCAAAAATATAAGCCATTACCTCCCAAAATATACACGGTTAGTGACCTCCCAAAAACCCATTCATTCTTCACTTTTCTACTTACCTAATATAAGCTTATTTTCTCTCAAAGTTCCAAGGAAACTCACGCATCCTCCTCTCCCATTTTCTTTCTTTCCATTCGGTCTTCACTTCCAAACCACACCATCCAATCTTTAATCCTTCATCTCTTGGTTTTATTTTAATTCAAGTTGTGCTTTAACTATTTCTTCTCCTATTTTCTTCTCTTTTATTCGGTCAATATCTCAACCCACATACTCACTCCCTTATAATTTTTATCAACACCATTTCCTAAAGCCTAACACCATTCTAAGCAATTTTTATTCTCAAGGTTTTGCTAAAAAACCACTCTAGCTAGTCCAAACTCAAGCTTTTTGCTTACTTCCCTAAAGGTGAGTTTTGATTTCTTTGGTTTAAATCTTGATTTTTAATATTTCTAACCATGATTGTTCCATGGTTTTTCCATATTAAACCTTGTATGAGTTTTTACTAATTGTTTTAAATTGTTAGGATTTTGTTTGGAGGCTACCCGAAATTTCAAGGAGAAGAGGAGGAGACTAACTAGGTTATTTTGCTTCAAGAGGTAAGAGGGAGATTACCCTCATCAACCATGTGTTGGTGGTGAGGAATGTTTTTGTCTCAGTGTATGAAGAATCCATGAGGATTCGGTTTGTGTAATTGTGGTGGTTTGAATTGTTGTGGCTTGTGTTAATTATTTGATTATTTAAGTGTTTTTCGGTTGGTGATTTATTTATTTTTATATGCATGATTATAGCTTTAGAATATTTTGCATGCCTATAGTGTTGAAATATGTGGTATATGTATTGTATGTGTTATTATAATGTTAGAAATGCATGAGCATTCCAAAGAATGCAAAACCCTAGGTTCGGTCATACCATTGAATGGAAGGAATTAAGGTGATTTACAATGTTTTTAATGAATATCAAGTGAATTCAAGTGAATTAGAACAAAGAAATGAATTTTTGGAATTTTATTTATACTATGAGATTTCGCCAACATGCCAAAAAGTGAGAAAAATTAGATTCTAAATAATCTAAGGTAAGTAAGCATGTTAAAGGAAATTTTATCAAAATGTTTTGATTATTAAAAATGAAATGGTCGAATTGAATTTTAGAAACTAATTTAAGTATTGTTAGTATTTACAAAGATTATACATTAATTTGAAATATTTTACAAGAGCTTGAAAAATATTTTAAATGGTTTTAAATTGCTTAATAATTTTGTTTATTAGTCAAAAAGCTGTTTATTTGAGGAAAACGGAAAAGAAAATGATTTAAAAAGCTTACGCGATTGAGAAAATGATATAAAAATATTACGCGATTGAGAAAATAGCAAATTACATTTACGCGATTTGGAAATGTGATGTATATTGTGAAAAAGGCAAGATTTTGAAAATGAAATAAAATTTTTATGCGATTGACTAAAAACAAAAATTTTATTGTTGGGCCAATGTGGTGGACCCAGATATGTGGAAAATTATAGTGCGCCAAGTGGGTGCGTATTTTGATTTGGTTATATGTGGAAATGATAGTGCGCCAAGTGGGAGCGCATCTTGTATTTTGAGATTTATTGCCATTGAGGGCATTTTCGTAATTATTATTGCCATTGAGGGTATTTTTGTAAATATTTGAAGTTTCAGGATATTTTCGTAAATATTTAAAGTTTGAGAATATTTTTGTAAATATTTAAATTTTGAGGATATTTTCGTAAATGTTTGAAGTTAAAGGGTATTTAGTAAATAATGAGGGTTTGATGACGTTTTTGTAAATAATGGAAAATTGATGGCATTTCGGTAATTATTTGAGACTTGAGAATGTTTTGGTAATTATTGTTTTGTTCATGCACTGAGTCGTGCCAATTTACGAATTGGTGATTTGATTGACGAGATGAATAACATCGTGTTGTCGATGTGATAGGCATAGTGTGTTCAGTTCCTGATATGGACTTGGAGTTCATAGTGTGCATTATTCCATATGTAGACAGGAGGTAGCTCCTTATGGGCCGTGGTGCATGATAACACACTTATGTTCTCGACGAGCACTATCCTTAATCAAGTTTTGAGAGGACTATTGATTTGCTGTAGTATACAATTATTTGACCGTGTGTCTGCGGGTTGTATGCTATGCCATTGTTTTTATTATGATTATTTTTCGTGGGCTATAGACACAAAGTTTTGACAGTGCAATAGCAATCACAACGGTCAGCTATAGACAAAAAGTTTTGACAGTGCAATAGTTGGTCGGGGTAGCCAAAGCTATAGACACAAAGGGTGGACAAAGGCAATATTTGGATTGGTCAAGCGATACAAATAGAATTCTCATCTCATTCTCCGATATCTGAGTATGTGTTGTAGCTCCATGGAGTAGGATTGTGTCACATTGCATATGTTTATATGTGGTACATTATTATCTTTTATCTGTGATCGTTTACCTATGATCTTTTATTTGGGATATTATATGTTGATATTGTATTTAATCTTTATTCTATATTATTATGATTTATTGTTATGGCATTTTATATAGTGTGAATTGTTATATCTATCCTGGTAATGTTATTGTGGTTTATTCGATTACAATATATGCTTATTAGAATTAATTGTAAATTGATAATATGACTAATTTCATGTATTGATGTGTGTATGGAATGATCTAGTCATTCGTATCATTCTTTGCTATCAGATCTTGGTAAAGGTGAAAGGGGATCTCACCTCTTTATTGTATTGTTTTGTTTGGTTTGTATTGTTTAAATTCGTGTAGTAGGCGAAGCGTATTTTGAGGCTTATTGGAGACAATATTGAAGATGGTGACAATCAAGAAGTAATCTTCCAAGTTTCAACATGATGCGAGTTGGTGAAGAAATGGAATTTTTTTAGTTGAGTTTTATTCTTCCTCGTTAGTGTTATTACCGTGCTATTAGTAGTAACTTTCTTCGGGTTTACTACTGTTTCTCTGAGTCTGTAATTTTCATGTTTTAATTTATTGTTGATTATTTTGTGATGTATATGGCATATGTATGTTAATCAGTTCAATCTAATTTCATTGTTACTCTTAATTTTTGGTAAGTTTATATTTCTGCGAAAAAGAAATTTTAAAATTTGTATTTTGAAACTCAAGCTTTTATAAAATAATTATAATTGGTTTAAGTTTTTATTTTAAAATGTGACGCCCTAGGGAGGGTGTTACAGGCTTAAATGCCTTCTATGAGTCGAGGATAAGTTTCCTATCCAATTTTCTTATAAATTGACAAACAGGGTCTTTTTGAGTCAGATTCCCAAGACTGTAACGCACTTACTTGCCCTTGAAGAGATTTCACAAATTAATAAGTTCACGATGCACAACTCCACAAGAATGCGTCTCAAGAGTCAATAAGATATCTCCTAATGACTCCTTACTCAGTCCATTTTTAATGAAGAATATTTAATCTTTTCTGTTTGCAAAAATCATCCCCAAAGAACAACTTCGCTTGTTACAAGAAAATTGACAATATTAGGAAACTAAGACATGAAATTGAAAATTAAAAATTCATCGAAAAAATGATCATTGATAAGTGTGATTTCAAAAAGGTGAGCCTATTGTAAGTATGGACAAATGATCTACAACAACATTTTCGACTCATTTTGAATTCTTGAAGCAACAAAATCCGCTGTATCAACCTAGGTTTGCAAAAACTTGTTGAGAAAATCGACAAGTGACCAAATTGTTAAATAAAGTTGACGATTAAGAGGAAAAATAAACACTAAGACACACAAAATAAAGAGGAAAAAAATGAAATTAAAATATTAGGGATCTGACGTCACTTGATTCAATAATCTATCATAGATAATAGAGTAGTTTTGGGACTTTCTTTCTAATCAATTTCTAATCATTTAATTGATGGAGAGAATTAGTAATTAATTAAAACTTAATTCCTTAGTCGAAACCTTAACTCTTAAAGGCATGACTTTTACTCTTTGGATTCCCATGAAAAATACCACAATTCTCCTACACAACCTATAACCTCCATTCCTAGACAATTATAAATCATGGCACTTATTATTTATAGTCTAGGTCATATGCAAATCTTCCGATTCTACATATACCTCACTAGATCAATTTATGAGTGACCAATTCATAAAAGCATTAAGAATCATAATAAGTACTCAAATTAAATAAAAAAGAAACTGATTAAAATTTCAATCTTAATACATGTCGATTGAATCAAGTTACGTTTTCACCCTAAAAATACACAAATTAATTACACATAACAAAATAGAAAAAGAAATAGAAAAATAAAAAATAGAAAATATATACAAAGGTGTGGTATAAACTAGCCACCAAATAAATATTTACAAAGGCGAGGTAATAAACCAACCACCAAATATATATATTAATACGTAATAAATAAATATTAATAAGGTGTGGTAATAACTAACCACCAAATATATATATTAACAAAGGTGTGGTAATAAACCAACAACTGAATAAAAGAAAATAACAAAAGTGTGATATAAATCAACCACAAAAAAATAAAAAATAAAAAATAAAAAAAATAAAGGTGTAGTATGAACCAACCACCATAAAAATAAAAAAATACAAAAAGTAAATTACAGAAAAAGTAAAAAGGAGATGTTCCCCCACTAAGTTAATGCGTAAAATAAAAGGGAGAGTTTACCCCCACTAAATTAGTATGTATAGAAAATAAAAAGGAGAGTTTCTCCCACTAAATTAGTATATACAAAAATTAAATGGGAGAGGTTCCCCTACTAGTTAGTATGTACAAGAAAAGTAAAAGGGAGAATTGTCTCCACTAGTTAATATGTACAAAAAAATAAAAGAGAGAATTAATCTCACTGTATAAAAATTAAAAGGAAAAATTATCCCTACTGTTAATGTGTACAAAAAAATAAAAGGCTTAACTTTTTTATATATATATTTTTTAACTTTTTATTATTTCCATTTTTTTATTTTTTAATTTAATATTAGAAAAAAAACAGATTCGTTTTCAACTTTCCGTAAAGTTGTTTTTATTTTTAATTTATAAAGTTGTCTGGAAGTGGATTGCTTTTTTATTATTTTATTTTTTTCGTTTTTTCAATTTTTTTTATTTTTTTAATTTAATATTAAAAAAAAAGAATAGATTCCTTTTCAGCACACAGTGATGCTGTCATCACTCTGCGCATCTTTACTTAGCACAACATTTTGCTATTTTTTATTTTTATTTTTATTTTTATTAATTTTTTTATTTTTATTTTTTACATATAAAATACTATTCACACACTATTTACGTTACTATTTATGTTACTATTCATGTTATTATTCATGTTACTATTCACGTTACTATTTATATTATTATTCACATTACTATTCACTCAAATTAGTGTGGGAGAATTAAAAGGGAGAATTACTCCCACTAGTTAGTGTGTTAGTATGTACAAAAATATTTACACTAAAAATTTATTCTTTAAATCAAGTTCCCGATAATGGCGCCAAAAACTTGATGCATAAATTTTTCAACCAAGTTTACAAACTTGATACGGGATTAATTGTTGCATTACGAACTCAAGTGCAGGTTGTCTCAAGTAATAAATTTCTCGGGAGTCTGAGGTCGATTCACAGGGAATTGATGAAGATTAATTAAGGTAATGTAAATATTTTGTTACTATAGTAAAAAATTATTTACTTGGGTAAAAAGATCCACTCTTGATAAATAAAGTAAATGTAAGATTAATTCTTTTTATAACTCAATTAGAATCCTCGCAACACGGAAGTTTCAATCGGAAAATACAACATTAAAAGTCCATTAAAATAATATATGTAATTATATTATATTTCCTTTAATTATTACCACCACTTGTAAATGGGTTAAAGCATTCACTGTGCCAAAATCTTGTCTACAACAAATCAAGAACTCCTCTTTACAATGGTAATTTCTAAATTGATTGGAAATAAAATATAACACGTATAATAACTACTTAAAAATATAAAACATTAAAGCACAAGAGAAAAATATATTTAACCTTATTTTATTACCAAGAGCTTCACACTTTGACCCAAGTAGACTGAAACTTATTTACACATAGACTAGAAAAGAGAAAAAGAGAGAAAGAAAGAAAAAGAAAAGTGAAGGGAGGAGGAAGAGAGGCTGGGCACTACCCAAAACCTCCTCTGTCTCTCCTCTCCCGAATGTGTTTTCGTTTCTGAATTCTGCCTTCTATTTATAGGCAAATTTGAGGTTAGTGTGTAATGCACAGTGAAACTTAACAATTAAGTTTCCTTACGTCATTTATTATTATTATTTTAATAATAATAATTGAGCAAATGCACAACCGTGTGTCTAGTTTTTTTTTATTTTTGAGAAAAGTGGTCTTCATAAAAGTTGTAGGCCTGAATCTTTACTTTAAAATGGTCCAATTACTGCAGAGTGTTTAGACCCGATTTCAGCTCCTCTATTCCGACTTGCAAGCCCAATATCACCTCCAAGGAGTTCGATATGAGTTTTGTATTCTTTATGAAAGTTGTAGAAAATTGTCTAAGCTTTCCTACAAGACCAAATCACATCAATAAGATATTTGCAACTCAAGTTATAACTAGTTTACTAAACACTGCTAAAGAGATAATTAAGGCTAATTTATATAATAATTTATTTAATTGTCCAATTTGGCTCAATATCATAAAATGTGTCAAAACTAACATAATTAAGCCCATTTGAACCTTAAAAAGCCTAGTGAAAGGATTATAAAATATATAAAATACAGTGTTATCACATAACTCGCGAGTTAAGTGATGTGTGGATAAAATACACACTTCTTGTGCTTGATTTGAGGTGGATTTAGGTGTGCTTTGATGATTTATGTTAGAATTTATGCCACATTTAATCTAATTATCCTTGGTATTTCATGATTAGTCTTTTTCTATGTTTTTAGGTCCAAAAGAGGTGTTTTGACATGGCTCTATGAAGCTTTGGATGGATTCATTGCAATGGAGTTGAGCTCAGAATTTATTTGGCTAAGATTCGCGGAGTTTTTGACCTTTGCGCAATAAAATGAGTATAACTTGAGTTACAGAAGTCGAAATGAGGTGATTCTGGTGGTATTGGAAAGATAAGAAAAAGATCTACAATTTTCATAAGACCACTTCTCCAAAAACTAACGTTTTGAGTGATTAAAGAGTTAGGCACGACCGTGTCTAATCTCAAAAAAGCTTTTGTCAAGCTCACAGGGCCCTGTCTAACTTCAATGAAGCTTTTGTGTGGGAGACACGACCATGTCTCTTGGAGACACGACCGTGTGACCCCTGAACGTGTAAATTACGCTGTTTTTAAAGCTCACACGGCCGTGTCAAAGGGAGACACAGCCGTGTGAGTCCCTCTGACGTAAAAAAAGGGAAATTTTACCCTCAAATCATTATAAATAGGGCAAAACACCAAACAAAATAGACTTTTGGCTAGAGACTTGTATGACGGCAGGTTTTAAGAGGAGAAGCGTAAGGGTTCAAAGGCGAAGGCTTGGAAGGCAAGAGTAAGAGTCATTGAAGATCAACCATTGAAGTATTTTCCCCCATCTTCATTTTCTCCATCTTCTCCTTTTGTTTTGGAATCATGGTTGTTTCTTTAACCTCTGTTCTTGTTTGTCCTACAATTGCCATGAGCGGCTAAACTCTTTTTCTAGGATTAGGATGAAACTCTCTATTTCTCTTTTATAAATTGTTAATTTGATTCTTTGTCAATGAAATTATTATTTTTGATTCATTCTTGGTATGCTTAATACTTGTGATGTGTTGCGTGCCATATTTACATGATTTTAGGCTTTAACACGAGCGATAACTTGGTTGATTTAAGCATCTTTTATTTTATTTTATTTTATTTTCACTTTCTTTTATTTTTCTTTGAATTTTCAAGTGCTATTTCCTTTTTATGCGAAGAACGAGGAGTCAAGGAGATCTTACTATCTTTATTGATCCTGAGATCGAAAGGACACTTTGTCACATTAGAAGGGAAAGAAAAGCACAGAGAATTGAGAAAGACAACATGGCAAACAATAATGACCAAGCCGCCAATGCAGAGCTAAGTCTGAGGGATTGTGGAGCTCCCAATGCTAATCCTCATCAGTCTTCCATTGTTAGGTCACGAGTAGAGGCCAACAATTTTGAATTAAAGACGTCACTAATTCAGATGGTCCAATAAATGCAATTTAGTGGGTTACTAACCGAAGACCCGAATCAATATTTGGACGATTTCTTGCAACTATGTGACATAATCAAGATCAATGGGGTTTCGACGGATGCTATAAGGATTAGACTTTTTCCCTTTTCTCTTAGGGGGAAAGCAAAGAAATGGATTCACTCAGAAGCCCCAAATTCACTTACCACTTGGGCTTTGATAGAGCAAGCCTTCTTGGATAAATACTACCCAATTGGGAAGATAACTAAGCTCCGTCAAGACATCACTACATTCTCTCAAAAAGGTGATGAGTCTCTTTATGAAGCATGGAAGAGGTATAGTGATCTGATTCGTCAATGTCCACATCATGACTTACAGGATTTTGTGGTCATCCAAACATTCTATGCTAGATTGACTTTCTCTTCAAAGGCAACTCTTGATGTCGCAGCTGGCGGTGCTTTGATGGCCAAGACTCCAACTGAGGCAAGGGCCTTAATTAATGAAGTGGTTTTGAATATTTATTTATGGCTAAGTGATAGATCATTTTCGAAGAAGCAAGCCGAAATGATAGAGCTTGATGTCATTAGTATGCTGAATGCCAAATTTGATGCTTTGACCAAGTCACTTGAGAAGTTGAATGTCAATGCCATCACTACTCCTAAAATAATTTGTGAAATATGTGGAAGAGGGCTTCTTACTTCAGAATGTAATGCAGTAGACCCGTCTTTGGAGCAAGAGAATTATATGCAAAATGGTAATTTCAAGGCTTAGGGGAATTCATTTTCCAATTCATATAACCCCGGCTGGAGAAACCACCCAAATCTCTCCTATGGCAATTAACAACATAATGAGGGCCCACCTGGATTTCAACAGGTTCAACAATCTTCTCAAGGTGGGAAATCCAATTTAGAAGCTCTCACGGAGAACTTCATTGTCACTCAAAAGGAGCATAATAATGCCATTCAAACTCAAGTGCAACAACATGGGGAGTCCATTAAGAAAATTCATACTCGCCTTGATCAAATGGCGACTCATTCTAAGATGCTTGAAACTCAAATAGCCCAACAAGCAAGCTTGTTCAACATGGTTCAGGGGTGAATCCCAAGTCAATGGGAGACAAACCCAAAGGAGCAAGCAAATACAATTTTCTTGAGAAGTGACAATCAAGTTAAAAGCCCTATAAGGGAAGAAAAGCAAGAAGATGAGAAATCCCAAGAAAAGGAAGAGAAGCAAGAGAAGGGCGAGGCCAAGAAAGAAGAAGAAGAAAGTGCTAAAAGGTATGTTCCTCCACTAGCATATGTTCCACCTTTGCCCTTCCCACAAAAATCTCAAAGGGCAAAGCTTGATGAGCAATTTGGAAAGTTTTTGGAGGTTCTTAAAAAGTTGTATATAAACATTCCTTTTACGGAAGTGCTCTCTCAAATGCCCATCTATGCTAAATTCTTGAAAAAGATCCTTTCTAATAAGAGGAAGCTTGAGGATTATGAAATTATTGCTTTAACTGAGGAATGCAGTGCTCTCATTCAAAACAAGCTTCCTCCTAAGCTTAAGGATCCCAGTAGCTTCTCTATTCCGTGCTCGATTGGGACTATGCAAATTAACAAGGCTTTATATGACCTTGAGGCAAGTGTTAGTTTGATGCTCCTTTCCCTTTGCAAGAAACTTAATATTGGGGAGCTCAAACCGACCACCATCTCTCTTCAACTGGCCGATAGGTCAATAAAACGTCCTATTGGTATACTAGAGAATGTCCCCTTGAAGGTTAGTAACTTTTACATGCTGGTGGATTTTGTTATGCTTAACATGGATGCTGATGATAAAATGCCGATCATACTTGGGCATCTATTCCTTGCCATTGGAAGGGCAATCATTGATGTCCACGAAGGGAAATTGACTCTACGACTAAATGATGAGGAAGTAGTTTTTGATGTTTTTAATTCTGAAAATAATTCTAATTCCTTAAATTCATGTAATCATATAGATGCTACTAACGTTGTGGATAATGTTGTGCTTTCAGGTGTGCAAGAATCAGTGACTGATGTTGTGCTAGAAAAGACCTTGCCCAAGGCTACTACAAAATTTAAGAACTCCAAGCCCTGCAAGAAAGGACCTAAGAAGCGAAATGACAAGTGTGCCGAGAAGCATGAATTTAAACTTGGGGATAAATTTCTTGTGGATAACTCACTTCTACATTTCTGTCCTGGTAAGTTATGGTTGAAATGGTTAGGACTATATGAGATTATTCGAGTTTTATCTTACGGTGTGCTTGAGGTGAAGAAAGAAGGTCATAAGACATTCCTGATAAATAGTCAAAAAGTGAAACACTATGAAGAAGGAGTGAGACTGAGCACCACTCCATTGACATCACCTAAGCATAGAACTAACCCATAGTCAAGCTAATGACTATAACTTAGCACTTCTTGGGAGGCAACCCAAATTTTCTCTCTTTTTCTTTACTCTCTTATTTTTTATTTTGTTCTTATTTTGTTATTACTTATTTTATTATCATTGTTTTTTCTGTTTTTGTTTTGTAGTTAGCTAATGTTGAGTCAGCTTAAGTGCCTCACTGAGTTCGAAGCTTTTGTAAGGGGATGTATATAGTTGTCGGCCATAAAAAATATTTTATATTCTTGCATTTTATTTTTCAATTTTTACTTTATTTTTCTTATGCAGTTTTTAGGATTATGAGACCACTCAGTTTGACCAAGTATTTGCTTATGGCTACACGCCTCTCGCCGGGTCCCCTTCTCCCACCACCTTCGTGATCTTGCATTTCCATTTTTCAGGGAAGTTTCGTTGTCCTTTGCTCTGTTATTTTTCTTATTTAAACATTGAAGACAAAGTTTATTTTAAGTGTGGGGGAGTAATCTTAATTTGGTGCAAATTTTTGTGAAATCAGTGATCACTTGAGTATTGTTGGTAATCAAGCAGAAATTGTGTATTAATTTCTTGATTATTTTTGAGCTGATAGGAATATGTTTAAGAAGGGAATCCACTGCTCATGAGCTAATTTTGTAAAAGACAATTCTTTTTCAATTGAGTTTTGAAATATCTAGTATTTTATTTGGGAAATTAGTCATGTCTGCTTGCAATTTATTCTCTTTACTAACTTAAGCCAAAAAGTGAGTTTTGAGCCGGGTTCATGATTGGATTTTTTTATAGTCAAAATCTTATTTTTTTCTAGAGTGAATTTTCTCTTGATTTATGTATGCTAGAATTTGATTTAATATCCTGTTGAGATTTTATTGATTTACATACATTCTTGAATATGATTGAGGCACCTAAGCTTAATTCTTTCATGACTTCCACAGTTGCATTGATAAAATAATCCTTTAGTTGCCCCATTTAAGCCTAAAATTAATTTTTTCTTAGATACCTCATTGATTAATCAAGTTAAATTTCTTCGGAGCAACTGATGTGTTAATTGAGAAGTTATAAATGATTATTTCTGTCTTCAAGGAGTTTATTGCTAAAAAAAAGAAAAAAGAAACAAAATGAAAATGAATGAAGAAGGAAAAAAGAAAGAAAAAGAAAGAAAGAAAAAATTTATGGTGAAGAATAATGAGAATATTTGGTTGAAAGTGAGAATTGGCTATCTCCTTATGCATTATGTTTTCAACTTGATTCTGTTTTGTATCGATTTATCCATGAATATTCTTTACCCTTTCTTATCCTTTTCCTACCTTTCATTATACCCTTGGCCCCATTACAACTAGAGAAAGTCCTTTTGATTCTTGTTATGTATGTGAACTTAGAAGTGGAGATTAGATTGATAACCAAGCCTATGATATTCTATTTTTCAACAGAAATTTGAGTGATCTCTTCATCCTTAAACACTTGAGTGATGAAAAGATGAGTGATCTCAAATGATTGGTAAAGAGAAAAGGTGCAAGCTAGACTCAAGCATCTAATTGTATTAAGTGCTAAATAATCTTGCTTGATTAGATTTGATTACTGAGCTTAATTAAATTTTTAATTTGTGGAATTTCCCTTGATTCATGTTTCTTGATGTTGAGTTTAATCTTGTTTTTGATTCATATTCTTTGTTTAAGGACAAGCAAAGTTCAAGTGTGGGAGAATTTGATGTGTGGATAAAATACACACCTCTTGTACTTGATTTGAGGTGGATTTAGGTGTGCATTGATGATTTATGTTGGAATTTATGTCACATTTAATCTAATAATCATAGGTATCTCATGATTGGTCTTTCTATATGTTTTTAGGTCTAAAAGAGGTATTTTGACATGGCTCTATGAAGCTTTGGATGGATTCATTGCAATGGAGTTGAGCTCGGAATTTATATGGCCAAGATTTGAAGAGTTTTTTACCTTTGCGCTATAAAATGAGCATAACTTGAGCTACAGAAGCCAAAACGAGGTGATTCTAGTGGCACTGAAAAGCTAAGAAAAATATCTACAACTTTCATGAAGACCACTTCTCCAAAACCTAACATTTTGAGTGATTAAATAGTTAGACACAACTATGTCTAATCTCAAAAATGCTTCTATCAAGCTCACAGGGCCCTGTCTAACTTCAATGAAGCTTTTGTGTGGGAGACACGGCCGTGTCTCCAAGAGACACGGCCTTGTGACCCCTGAACATACAAATTATGCTATTTTTAGAGCTCACACGGCCGTGTCGAAGGGAGACATAGCCGTGTGAGTCCCTCTGACGCGAAAAAAGGGAAATTTTGCCCCCAAATCATTATAAATAAGGCAAAAACACCAAACAAAAAGAGACTTTTGGCTAGAGACTTGTATGACGACAGGTTTTGAGAGGAGAAGCGCAAGGATTCAAAGGCGAAGGCTTGGAAGGCAAGAGCAAGAGTCATTGAAGATCAACCATTGAAGTTTTTTCCCTCATCTTCATCTTATCCATCTTCTCTTTTTATTTTGGAATCATGGTTGTTTCTTTAACCTCTGTTCTTGTTTGTGCTACAATTGCCATGAGCGGCTAAACCCTTTTTCTAGGATTAGGTTAAAACTCTCTATTTCCCTTTTATGAATTGTTAATTTGATTCTTTGTCAATGAAATTATTATTTTTGATTCATTCTTGGTATGCTTAATGCTTGTGATATGTTACGCGCCATATTTATATGATTTTAGGCTTTAGGTGAAGGATCGAAAGATGAAATCTAATTGCTTGATAATCCAAGAATTGAACTTAGGAATTGAGACCTAGACATAGGCTTAAATCCTTCGAGGGGTAAACGATTGTCATGAATCTTAATGGGTTGGAACTTGGATTAATTGCCATAAGAATGAGATTGATGAAGTTTTAGCATGTTTTTAGTGCCAAGAAATTGGGCTTTAAATAATTTAGGATAAATCGTCTTCAAGAACATAATTGAACATCAACAAAGATACGATTACTGTAACGTCCCTTTTTAGGAGGGAACGTCACATCATTAATTACGATGCAGAAAATAAAAGTATATATTAAGACCCGATTCATTATGTAAATATAAATTTACTTGGTTTTAATTGTGTGATTAAATTAGAGAATATTTTTTTGTTATAATTAATAAAATATAGTGACAAGACATAATTGTAATAAAGAGTAAGATAGAAGTAAAACATACATTCGAACAATATGCGTATACATATATATATATAATTATATCAAACTTGTTTGGTTACAATACCTAATGTACAAAAAGCAAAACTATGTATGCCCCCAAAAGATCATAAATGTACAGCCCACCAAAAGGTAAATCATCAGGCCCTAAAAAGACGGATAGCCATTAGTGACTATCGATAGTATCAGCTCCTACTGAGAAAGAGAAGGAACCGTGTCAGGATCCTCCTCAGGGTCTTCTTCATTAGAGGAAACCCTCATCGGAGCCACCGAATTATAGGCCGGGGCTCGGGCAGTAGAGAGGAATGAATCCTCCTGTGGGGTGTAATAACGATCACCCCACATGTCCCTAATGGGCATGTAAAATTCTAAATGTAAACGAACACTGCAAGTGAAAATAGGCGGATCATAACACCCCCAAGCTAGCGACACTGACACATCTCCTAAGTAGACACAGCGATCTGAGCTAAAGTTAACATGCCAACAGTCTGGACCTCAGAGGAATGTTAGGCGTACGTATCCCAAAAATTCCTGTGGACGGGGTGTCATGATCAAAAGCAAGTACTAGTCGAAGTCAGGCCAGAAACTGGGAAACTCGTGAACTTCCCCTTCTTCACCACTGTCTTCAGAGAATCATATATATATACACAGAGATAGCAGAGATACAGGAAAATGTGAGACATCCTACTTTCATTACCAATCATGGTAGTAAAGAAACAAAACAGCGTAGGATGCCCACATAGCATTACAAGAGTAATAAACACTAATCAAGAAGCAAATATTAAATAACTTAACAATTACAGGAAGTTATACATCAGTAAGGTAACAGCTCCAATTATCATAAGAATTAAATGCCAGACAGATATTGACTCACTATGCGCATGCATACGATATCAAAATCCTACTCCATGGAGCTAGACACAAACATTCGGAGAGAAAGATCAGGAGACATGTCTGTAACTCGGCTACCGTGGACAAAGTGCTATAAATCATCAATTTATCCATGTGCACATCATGGTATTGTACATACATTTATCACTAGATCGCGATATAGGACAGTGTCTTGGTCCTGATCGTCGGTGCTTTTGCATCGGTCTACCCCACGAACAGAAGAGCTACCAACTGTCCATTGCGAGGTACCCGCACCCCAACGCCCCCAAGGTCAATATTATGACTTACACTAGTCTACTTGTACCCACACTAAGGTGTGTTTAATCTCCTAGGCAACATAGCCTTAACAACTGTCCATCGGACTTCCATAATGCATGATGACTCAATGCATATATCATGTATATTCAACAGTAATATACTTTCTATGTCATGTCGCAATTCAGCTAAGATAAGCACCAATGCATTCTTGGTCTCACCCATGGACCCACAATAAATATTATTAAGTCCTTAAATAATACATTACATTTTTAGGATACATTATGGAATTATTTAACATTCTTACTTACACTCATGATCTTACTTTAATTGAAAATTATTCTAAGTCTTTGGATAAAACTTCATTCTTGGTTCTTTCCATTTTATGAAATCCTAATTAATTCCTAATTATCCAATTAATTAAGTTTCACTTCAATTTAATATTTCTTATGAAATTCTTCTCTAGAGGAATTCTCTTGATTGTTAAGTTCCTTACTTTAAGTTTATCCAAAACTCACTTAGAGAATTATTCTACGTTTTTCCAAGTCTCACACACTCTCATTCTTGTCTTAGGTCTAAAGAATTACTTTAGGTTATCAAATTGGCTTCTATCCATTACATTATTAGCCATTTAATCACTTGATCATTTAAAGTCCAAGGTTGCATGATGTTACATAATTTGATCCTAAGTTGGCCTTAGAGGCCGTGGCCTCCCAAGGGTGGAACCTGTAACATCCTGAAAATTACTTATTTCATGATAGATAATCATTTTATAATATTTATGATTTTTAAGAATTTTTCTGAATTTTTCTGAATTGTTTGATTATTTTAATATTTTTCTCAATTTACGTGCGTGCTAAGTGAGACAGGGAAAATAAAATATTTTCCCCGAGGCCGAAAAACTTTGAATTATAGAAACATCGACGGGGGATCTTACTAAACCCGAAGTTGGACATAATTTACGAGGTTTTGTTTTCTAAGATTTTATCTGACAAATAAAATTACAGTATATTTTATTATCTGTGAGACAATAAAATATTATTTCTACTGACTATAATATTTGTCCACTGAATAATAGCTCTAGTAGATTATTTTCATCTAATCACTTTTATGATAGCATCTAAGTGATATCATCACTTTTCACTTTATCGAGAAGCGTGAGAAGCTTCTCAAGTAAGCTTCAAGGAAACTTCAAGGATGCTTCCTATCAAACAACACACACTCTCTCCCCTCTCTTTTAGGCTCCATGGCTGGAGGGAAAAGATGACCAAAGTCATCTTCTTTTCCCTATTTTCTCATTTCCCATTTCAAACCCATTTCACTTTGTCTCTCTCACTCTCACGTTCTCTCTTCTGTGAATGCTTATGACCTTAAAGCATGTCAAATGGTTTTTGATGATAACAAAGTCAAAGATGAAGATCAAGTGCAAAAATAAAGATCAAGTGCAAAAGAAAAGATTAAGATCAAAGAAGGGATTCAAGAGGTTTATTTAGTCATAAGACTTAGAACATTAATGTTGAATGCTCTCAAGATTTCTCAAATGGTTTTTCATATATCATTTCCAAAATAAGTGTGAGAATTCAAAGCTAAACATGTTTTTCAAAGAAACATTATTTTCAATATTAGATTTAACACTCATGAAAGGATTTATGTTTAATCAAATGTCTTGAAGAGTTAGAAATGACTTACAAACTTAATTGGACTTGAAAAATATGTTCAAAAGCCAAGGTAATCGATTACACATGTTTTGTAATCAATTACAAGCTAAACAAAGTGCTGGTAATTGATTATACAGAGCATGTCATCGATTACAAGCAAGTCAGAGGCCTTGTAATCGATTACACCAGTAATGTAATCGATTACATTGAACCCAGAAAGGCAAGAACACGTTCAAGAATGTATGTAATTGATTACATGGAAATGGTAATCGATTACAAAGCAAGTTAGAGGCCTTGTAATCGATTACACCAAGAATGTAATTGATTACACAGAGCCCAGAATGCCAGGAACACGTTGGAACAATAATATAATCGATTACATTTGCTGTGTAATCGATTACAAGAAATCTAACAGAGTCCAACAGCTATATTAATGGCATTTAATGCTTGGCTAAAAATGTCCCAATGACTCATTTACTTACAAAACTTATAAATACCAATGTTAGGGCTTCATTGGAGGTTAACATTGAACCAAAAACTGATTACCAATACTTCAATACGAGATTTAATCTTCAAATCCATTCTTGCTTTATTTTTTTGTGTGAAAAACTTGAGTTATTCTTTGAGAGCATATTAGAGCTTCAATTTGTAATCATTTATTCTTGTGAGAGTTTCATTCTATCAATCTAAATTACTTTGTAAAGAGGGTAAGGCATCCCTCTAAAAGTGTAAAGGGTGAGGCATCCCTTAGTTGAAGAGACTTAAGCTCCAAGGGTGAGGTATCCCAAAGTGTTGAGTGCTCAAGGTTGTAAAGGTTGTTAAGCACCTATTGAAGCTTGAAGATATAGTGGAAAAGTAGTGGTTGCTCCAAGCACATGACCGGTGATGGCTCCAAGTTCTCCACCCTTGCTCCTAAGAAGCATGGTCATGTCACATGTGGTGATAACAACAAAGGGAAGATCCTTAGAATTAGTAAAGTTAGTAAGATCCCTTCCTCATCAATTAATAATGTCTTTCTTGTTGAAGGATTCAAACATAATTTGCTTAGCATTAGTCAATTATGTGATAAAGACAATAGAGTTATATTTGATTCTTCTTGTTGCATAATTGAGGGAAAGGACGATAAGCAAGTTAAGTTTGTTAGTCATAGAGTCAATAATATATATATATGATTAGTCTTGATAATATTTCCTCAAATGATGCTAAATGCTTTATGAGTAAAGAAAATGATTCATGGTTATGGCAACATTCACATGGATCACTTAAACAAATTAGTTTCTAAAGAATTAGTAATTGATCTTCCAAAGCTCAAATATAAAAAAGACAAACTTTGTGATGCATGTCAAAAGGGAAAACAAGTAAAGGTTTCTTTTAAAGCTAGAAACATAGTTTCAACTTCTAGACCTTTACAACTTTTGCACATGAATTTTTTTGGTCCCTTTAGAACTATGAGCTTTGGTGGGAATTACTATGCATTAGTGATTGTGGATGATTTTTCTAAGTTTACATGGACATTATTCTTGACCCACAAAAATGATACTTTTTAATCATTTAAAAAGCTTGCCAAAGTTATCCAAAACGAAAAAGGTTTTTGTGTTGCATCCATAAGAAGTGACCATGGTGGTGAATTTGAAAACCATGAATTTGAAACTTTTTGTGATGAACATGACATTGAGCATAATTTTTCTGCTGCTAGAACACCACAACAAAATGGTATTGTAGAAAGAAAAAATCGATCTTTAGAGGAAATGACAAGAACTATGCTCAATGAGACTAACCTTCCTAAGTACTTTTGGGCGGATGCGGTTAACACCGCTTGTTATATTATGAATAGAGCCCTAATAAGGCTAATTTTAAAGAAAACCCCATATGAATTATACAAGGGAAGGAAGCCAAATGTGTCACATTTTCATGTCTTTGGTGTAAATGTTTTGTCTTAAATAATGGAAATGATAACTTTGGGAAGTTTGATGCAAAATCTAATGAGGAAATATTTATTGGCTATTCTATATATAGTAAGGCCTTTAGAGTCTATAATAAACAAACTATGACCATAGAAGAGTCTATACATGTTGCATTTGATGAAACTAACCCAAATGAGTCGAGAAAGGAGCTTGTTGATGATGTTGTAAAAATCTTGGCAAAAACACACTTGAAAAATCAAGAGAAAGAGTCCAAGAAGCAAGAAGAGAGACTCATTGATCACTCATAGTAAAAGGATTCAGAAATCATGGATCTACCCAAGGAATGGAGGACATCAAGATATCACCCTCTCGACAAGGTGATAGGTGATGTATCAAAATGGGTAATCACTCAAAACTCACTTAGAGATGCATGTAATCATTTAGCTTTTATCTCTCAAGTTGAACCTAAAGGCATAAATGAGGTCATTAATGATGAACATTGGATCTTGGCCATGCAAGAAGAACTAAATCAATTTGAGAGAAATTAAGTTTGGGAATTAGTTCCATGGCCCAATGATCATCCTATAATTGGCACCAAATGGGTCTTTAGGAATAAACTTGATGAAACGGGCTTAAAAATAAGAAACAAAGCTAGGCTTGTAGCTAATGGCTATAATAAAAAAGAAGGCATAGACTACAAAGAAACTTATGCTCCCGTGGCTAGATTAGAGGCCATTAGAATGTTACTTTCATATTGTTGCATCATAGATTTCAAACTCTATCAAATGGATGTTAAAAGTGCCTTTTTAAATGGTTTTATACAAGAAGAGGTGTATGTAGAACAACCTCTTGGTTTTGAGGATTTTGAAATGCCGAACCATGTTTTTAAACTGAAAAAGGCCTTGTATGGCTTGAAACAAGCTCCTAGAACTTGGTATGAAAGATTGAGCAAATTCCTTTTGGGAAAAGGTTTTTCTAGAGGCAAAGTTGATACTACCCTTTTCATAAAACATAAAATGCATAACATACTTCTAGTTCAAACTTATGTTGATGACATTATATTTGGAGTTACTAACAACTCTCATTGTAAAGAATTTTCAAATATTATGCAAAGTGAGTTTGAGATGTCCATGATGGGTGAGCTCAACTTCTTCCTTGGTCTCCAAATCAAGCAAACAAGAGAAGAGACTTTCATAAACGAATCCAAGTATTACAAGGAGCTGCTCAAGAAGTTTGGAATGGACAATGCCAAACATATGGCTATTCCTATGGTCACCTCTTGCTATTTGGACAATGATGAAGGAGGTAAATCTGTAGAAATTACAAAATATAGAGGTATGATTGGCTCACTCTTTTATCTCACTGTAAGTAGGCCTAATATAATATTTAGTGTATGCATGTGTGCTAGATATCAAGCTAATCCTAAAGAATCACACCTAAGTGCTATTAAAAGAATAATAAAATATCAAATAGGCACATCACAAATGGGTTTGTGGTACCCTAAGGGCGCCTCATGTAGCCTTATTGGGTATTCCGATTCTGATTTTGCTAAATGCAAAATGGATAGGAAGAGCACTAGTGGGACATGCTACTTACTTGGAAGATTACTAGTTTCTTGGCATAGCAAGAAACAAAATAGTGTGACATTGTCTATAGCTGAAGTTGAATATGTTGCAGCTGGGAGTTGTTGTGGTCAAATCCTTTGGATGAAGCAACAGCTCTTAGACTATGGTCTTGAGCTCGATCATATCCCCATAAGATGTGATAATACTAGTACAATTAATTTTTCCAAAAATCCCATTTTGCATTCTAGGACTAAACACATTGAAATAAGACATCATTTCATTAGAGACCATGTTCTAAAGGGTGATTATATGCTTAAATTTGTAGAAACCACTAAACAACTAGCTGACATTTTCACTAAGCTCCTAGCAAAAGAAGCATTTTTCTATATCAAAAATGAACTTGGTATATTGGATCAATCGTGCATAAGTTAATTAGTTACTACATAAACCAAAAATCAATTTGCTGCATAATATGCCATCTTGATACATAACATGTTGCTTTCTGTATAATTGTAACCATTTACAGCATAAATCTTTGAATTTTAATCATATCTGAATCCAACACTGACTTGATCGTCGGAGATTTTCCCTAAGTTGTTCTGCAGGTGCTTCCTAATATAAAAGACTTCTAACTAACTCAACAACTTCACAATTTCACCAAAAATGGTATAATTCTTGTTAAAGTAGTAATTTTGCACAATTATGTGATTTGAATCATATGATTAGATTATATGCTTGCATGATGATTTGAATTGATTTAAGATGTTCTGGAACTGATTTGAATAGTTTAAAATTGATTCTATGATGTTTGGAATGCAAAATCTGAGTTTAAGTATGCTGGTAATCGATTACAATTCCTTTGTAATCGATTACAAAGGTTCTGTCAAGCATGTAATCGATTACACAACTATTGTAATCGATTACAATTAACTCAAAACTCAGGTAATCGATTACACCAACAATGTAATCGATTACAAGGTTCCCTAGAAGCATGGTAATCGATTACACCAAAAATGTAATCGATTACATAAGTAACAGAAGGCTTGTAATCGATTACAATACAAATGTAATCGATTGCACAGGATTTTTAAAAGGTTTTCTGACGCGCGCAGGCTTCATTTATTAGAAACCTTTCAGTTTCTTCGTCTTCCTCCTCTGCTCCCACGAAGACCCAACTTCCAAATCCTATTTTCTCACTCAAATCTCACCCAAATCCCTCCATTTCACCTCCTTCTCACTCGAATATCCCTTCTCTACACAGCCTATCTCCCAAATCCCATCACAATCCATCACCCAAATCTTTCCATCACCTCTCTCCATCTCTACCCTAAACTGTCCTTCTATCATCCCTCTCTTGACTCACTCATCTCCAAACACATTCCCTTCATCCCATTCTCTTCTTCCTCATCAAATGGCAGAGCCTTCTCACTGTTCAAAACGCCCCTAGAATAGGGGTTGTCATTGGAGAATCCTCATGTGCAGCTCCACACAATATTTCAGGCCTGGACCTCACTCACCATCTCTCCACCATAAAGAAAGCTGAGTTATTCAGGAAAAACTTCCAGCTACAAAAAATAATATCCCTCAGGTATTTCCCTATAGCTTTCTGTGAGAGTGAACCCCTGCACAGTTTTAGAACCATTGAAACCATAGGACTGCTGGGTTTCCTTAGCATTGAGAAGGCCATCTATCCAAATTCAGTGAGAGTATTTTATGCCAATCTGAAGTATGAGGATGAGCGTTTAATTTCTGAGGTGAAGAAGCAACAGATCAAGATCACTATGCATGAATGGTATAGGTTGACCAAACTCACTCTTGATGGAGCAAATTTTTATGGAAATGCTAAAATTTGGGGTTATGAATTTGAGCATAAGGCTGCTCTTCTTTTTCTGATAAGGTCAAGATACTATCCCCCCAGTGATCCCAAGAAGAGGGTCATGGCCACTGGCCTAACCATGGAGAATAGGGTACTCCACTGTCTTCAGGTCAGGGGGTTGATTCCTAGGGGAGGGAATTACTCTCAGGTTCTAAAGAATGATGTGGTGACCTTATGGGCAATGACCACTGGGAGACTAATCAACCAGGGATACTACATCATTGAGCACATGTTGGATGTGAAGAAAAAGAAAAACTCTACTCTACCATTTCCTATGCTGGTGACAACAATCTTAGAACACTGTCGCATTTCCTTAGCTGAGGAGTCCAAGGACACCAGCTCAAAAGGGCCACAGTCCATAGGCCTGTATACTTTGAAAAAGGTTCAGCTCTAGAAGATAGATGATAGCTGGCACTACGTTGGCCATGGTAATCTTGGGCTCATTCATCATGATCCGGACAGTGATGACGATGAAGAAGCTCATCATCCTGCTCCTGTTCCTACTCCTGCTCCAACTACAGCCGCACTCAGCCTCCTGTTCCAAGAGATGCGAAACCTGAGCACTACCGTGGAAACATGCATGGATCGCATTGAGCAGAGGTAGATCACCTTGAGCTGAGGATGGACTACTCAGATTAGGAGCTTGCCTCCATTTGCTCCCTCCTGACTAGACCTCATTTTACTCGGGGTGATGCTGGTGCTCCTCCCACATCCTCTGCCTCTCCTATTCCCCTATCCTTTGCTGGTCCCTTTGGCATCCCTGCTGATGATAAGGAGCTCCTCGGTTCTGAGGACAACCTTGAGCCCAGCGATGATAATATTGATCTAGGAGACATCGCTGCGGATGAGGACAGTGACAGCGAGGCTACTGATAGTGATCATGGCCCATTGCTCTGATGCTTTCATTGTATTTTCTTATGGCTACATTGTACATGTTTTGGCTCACCTATATAACATTAGTATCAATCCTTATTTTGGATATTGGTTATATTGGATATGTTGGGTTACATTGTATATGTTTTTGCTGATATGTATACTTGGATCAGCTACATTGTATCTGTTTGGTTATATTCTCTCTGAAATATTAGATATTGAATATTGGTTATATTGGATATTCTCTTGATCTGAATATACTGGATTCATTATATTCTCTTTGCATTTCCTGTTTTGGCTATACTTGTTTACTTCCTGGGAAATCATGAAATACAGCTGAAATGCGGTCCAAATTTTTCTTCTAAATGCTTATGACTTTTTGATAATGCCAACGGGGGAGAGAATAGTGAAAAATGAAATCTAATTAATGTTGCATGTGTACGGGAGAGCTTTTTGAGCTTTTTACATGAAAAATCTTATTCTATATCATGCATAAACTCCGGGAGAGAGTTGCGCCTAAATATCTAATATATACAAATGCAAAAACTCTTTCTTTTTCCTATGATCAGTTTATCATCATCAAAAAGGGAGAGAATGTGAATGCTTATGTCCTTAAAGCATGTCAAATTGTTTTTGATGATAACAAAGTCAAAGATGAAGATTAAGTACAAAAATGAAGATCAAGTGCAAAAGAAAAGATCAAGATCAAAGAAGGGAGTCAAGAGGTTTATTTAGTCATAAGACTTAGAATATTAATGTTGAATGCTCTCAAGATTTCTCAAATAGTTTTTCATATATCATTTCCAAAATAAGTGTGAAAATTCAAAGCTAAACATGTTTTTCAAAGAAACGTTATTTTCAATCTTAGATTTAACACTCGTGAAAGGATTTATGTTTAATCAAATGTCTTGAAGTGTTAGAAATGACTTACAAACTTAATTGGACTTGAAAAATGTGTTCAAAGGCCAAGATAATCGATTACACATGTTTTGTAATCGATTACAAGCTAAACAAAAAGCTGGTAATCGATTACATGGAGCATGTAATCGATTACAAGCAAGTCAGAGGCCTTGTAATCGATTACACCAATAATGTAATCGATTACATTGAACCCAGAAAGACAAGAACACGTTCAAGAAGGTATGTAATCAATTACATGAAAATGGTAATCGATTACAAAGTAAGTCAGAGGCCTTGTAATCAATTACACCAAGAATGTAATCGATTACACAGAGCCCAGAAACCCAAGAACACGTTGGAACAACAATGTAATTGATTACATTTACTATGTAATCAATTACAAGCAATCTAACAGAGTCCAACGGCTATATTAATGGCATTTAATGCTTGGCTAAAAATGTCCCAACGGCTCCTTTACTTACAAAACTTATAAATACCAATTTTGGGGCTTCATTGGAGGTTAACCTTAGACCAAAAATTGATTACCAATACTTCAATACGAGATTTAATCTTCAAATCCATTCTTGCTCTATTTTTTTTTTGTGAAAAACTTGAGTTATTCTTTGAGAGCATATTAGAGCTTCAATTTGTAATTATTTACTCTTGTGAGAGTTTCATTTTATCAATCTAAATAGCTTTGTAAAGAGGGTGAGGCATCCCTCCAAAAGTGTAAAGGGTGAAGCATCCTTTAGTTGAAGAGACTCAAGCTCCAAGGATGAGGTATCCCAAAATGTTGAGTGCTCAAGGTTGTAAAGGTTGTCAAGCACCTATTGAAGCTTGAAGATATAGTGAAAAATCTCGAGTGGTTGCTTGAGGACTGGACGTAGATCATAAGTGGATTGGTGATCGAACCAGGATAAATCATTGTGTTTATTTTCTCTAAACTCTTCTCTTTACATTATGCACTATTTTATTGAACTGCTTGAATATTTTTTTCTTTGGCTATTACATTTATAAGTAAAAGTGTTTATCTCATCTATCCAATCATCTCTAATCATCCAATAGCTTAAACGAAAATTGATTATCAAACGTTTTGCGAAAGATTTACGAACTTATTTTACATACTTAATTCACCCCCTCTTGAGTATTGACGCCACTTGGTAACAAGTGGTATCAGAGTTAGACTCTTGTATAAAGAGCTTAGCAGTTTCAAGAGAAGTAATGGCTTCAAATGGTTTTTGAAATGAAAGTTCTTCTATAAATAGACCTCCTTATTTCAATGGGGATGGTTATGCCTATTGGAAAGAAAGGATGAAATTTTTTATTGAAGCTATTGACTTAGACATGTGGGACGCCGTTAAAAATGGTGCTTTTGTTCCCACACATACTAAAGATAGTGTGAAAATTAATACACCTAGAAATGAATAAACCGATGAGGATAAAAAGAAGGTTCAATACAATTCGAGAGCCAAGAACATCATCACCACATCCTTGGGGTATGATGAATTCTTTAGGGTATCAAATTGCAAAACTGTTAAAGAAATGTGGGATACTTTACAAGTAACTCATGAATGTAAAAGTGAAGTAAAGCGATCTAGAATAAACACTCTTACTCATGAATATGAATTATTTAGAATAAACCAAGGTGAAAGTATTCAAGAGATGCCAAAGATATTCATACATATTGGTAATCATCTTATCTCATTGGGAAAGACATTTCCTAATGAAGATCTTATTATCAAAGTCTTGAGATGCTTGAGCAGGAATTGGTAACCGAAAGTAACAGCTATTGCGGAATCAAGAGACTTATCAACAATGTCTCTAGCCACCTTATTTGGGAAGCTTCAAGAACATGAGTTGGAGCTAAATAGGCTCAATCAAAATGAAGAGCATGATAAGAAGAAAAAGGGAATTGCACTCAAAGCCACCTCCTCTACAATTGAAGATGATGATGAAGATGGTGAAGAGGATGCAGAAAATCTTGAGTTAAGTGAGGAGAATCTTAGTATCCTTGTGAGGAAGTTTGGAAGATTCTTAAAGAAGAATGGATTCCAAAGAAGACCACATTTTCTTTAAAAGAAAGCTTATCACAAAGGAGAAGGATCCTCTACTCCTCCAAAATGCTACGAATGTGGAAAATCGAGGCACATGAAAATAGAGTGTCCTATGTATCTCAAGAAGACGGAGAAGTTTGAGAAAAGGCCTTCCAAAGGGAAGAAAGGAATGAGAGCATATATAGCTTGGGAGGACAATGACATAAGCTCTTCCGATAGTTCGGAGAATGAAGAAGCCCATCTTTGCCTCATGGCTCAAGGAGAAGAAAGTGAAGAGAGCGACACCGAGGTAACATCTTCTAACTTAGAATCTCCACCTTCTTATGATGAATTGCAAGATACCTTTCAAGAATTGCATGATGAATCTTTGAGGTTCACAAAAATGATTTTATCTTCTAACAAGACAATCTCCTTATTGGTAAACAAAGTTTCTATTTTAAATAAGGAGATTAATGAGCTTAAGATTGAAAATGAGACTTTAGGACTTATTGATGCTAACTCTTTGTGCATGACTTGCTCTTCACATGATAACACATCCATATCCTTACCTTGCTCATCATGTAAAGCATTTGAGAAAGAAATTGAATATTTAAATAACATTCTTGCAAAATTTACATTTGGAAGAGACAACTTGAATGTGTTGTTAGGGAAACAAAAATGTGATTTTCAAAAAGCCGGTTTGGGATTTAATCCAAATAACCATCAAAAGTCTTATAAGAATTTCTTTGTTTCCTCAAAT
Organism: Ormosia semicastrata; assembly: GCA_029884595.1. Taxonomy (NCBI): domain Eukaryota; kingdom Viridiplantae; phylum Streptophyta; class Magnoliopsida; order Fabales; family Fabaceae; genus Ormosia; species Ormosia semicastrata. The sequence continues at coordinate 41,440,337 of JAQQTO010000061.1, forward strand.
ACTTCAAGTAGCCCCTTTGTCAAATGTTTTCATTGTGATAAGAAAGGACATAGTGCATCCACTTGTAATGTTAGAAAGAACATAAACACTAAGATTGGAATCAAAAGGGTTTGGGTTCCTAAAGACACCATGCCTAACTCTAACACACAAGGATTCAAGACAATTTGGGTATCAAAGGTTAAAATTTGAATGTGTACTGTAGGTGTGCTTGAAGACCAAAAGCTCAAGTTAGTATCTTGATAGTGGTTGCTCTAAGTACATGACCGGTGATGGCTCTAAGTTCTCCTCCCTTGCTCCCAAGAAGCATGGTCATGTCACATATGATGATAATAACAAAGGAAAGATCCTTGGAATTGGTAAAGTTGGTAAGATTCCTTCCTCATCAATTGATAATGTCTTGCTTATTGAAGGACTCAAACAAAATCTACTTAACATTAGTCAATTATGTGATAAAGGCAATAGAGTTATATTTGATTCTTCTTGTTGCATAATTGACGAAAAGGACGATAAGCAAGTTAAGTTTGTTGATCATAGAGTTAATAATATATATATGATTAGTCTTGATGATATTTCTTAAAATGATGCTAAATGCTTTATGAGTAAAGGAAATGATTCATGGTTATGGCATAGAAGAATTGCTCACATTCACATGGATCACTTAAACAAATTAGTTTCTAAAGAACTAGTAATTAGTCTTCCAAAGCTCAAATTTGAAAAAGACAAACTTTGTGATGCATGTCAAAAAGGAAAACAAGTAAAGGTTTCTTTTAAAGCTAAAAACATAGTTTCAACTTCTAGACTTTTACAACTTTTGCGCATGAATCTTTTTGGTCCCTCTAGAACTATGAGCTTTGGTGGGAATTACTATGCATTGGTGATTGTGGATGATTTTTCTAGGTTTACATGAACATTATTCTTGGCCCACAAAAATGATGATTTTCAATCATTTAAAAAGCTTGCCAAAGTTATCCAAAACGAAAAAGGTTTGTGTATTGCATCCATAAGAAGTGACCATGGTGGTGAATTTGAAAACCATGAATTTAAAACTTTTTGTAATGAATATGGCATTGAGCATAATTTTTCTGCCCCTAGAACACCACAACAAAATGGTGTTGTAGAAAAGAAAAATCAATCTTTAGAGGAAATGGCAAGAACTATGCTCAATGAGGCTAACCTTCCTAAGTACTTTTAAGCGGATGCGGTCAACACCGCTTGTTATGTTATGAATAGAGCCCTAATAAAGTCAATTTTAAAGAAAACCCCATTTGAATTATACAAGGGAAGGAAGCCAAATATGTCATTTTTCATGTCTTTGGGTGTAAATATTTTGTCTTAAATAATGGAAATGATAACTTTGCAAAGTTTGATGCAAAATCTGATGAGAGAATATTTATTGGCTATTCTATACATAGTAAGGCCTTTAGAGTCTATAATAAACGAATTAAGACCATAGAAGAGTCTATACATGTTGCATTTGATGAAACTAACCCAAATGAGCCGAGAAAGGAGCTTGTTGATGATGTTGCAGAAATCTTAGCAAAAACGCACTTGGAAAATCAAGAGAAAGAGTCAAAGAAGCAAGAAAAGAGACTCCTTGATCACTCATGATAAAAGGATTCAGAAATCATGGATCTACCCAAGGAATGAAGGACATCAAGATATTGCTCTCTCGACAAGGTGATAAGTGATGTATCAAAAGGGGTAATCACTCGAAACTCACTTTGAGATGCATGTAATCATTTAGGTTTTGTCTCTCAAGTTGAACCTAAAGACATAAATGAGGCCATTAATGATGAACATTTGGATCTTGGCCATACAAGAAGAACTAAATCAATTTGAGAGAAATCAAGTTTGGGAATTAGTTCCAAGGCCTAATGATCATCCTATAATAGGCACCAAATGGGTCTTTAGGAACAAACTTGATGAAACGGGCTTAAAAATAAGAAACAAAGCTAGGCTTGTAGCTAAGGGCTATAATCAAGAAGAAGGTATAGACTATGAAGAAACTTATGCTCCCGTGGCTAGATTAGAGGCTATTAGAATGTTACTTGCATATGCTTGCATCATGGATTTCAAACTCTATCAAATGGATGTCAAAAGTGCCTTTTTAAATGGTTTTATACAAGAAGAGGTGTATGTGGAACAACTTCCTGGTTTTGAGGATTTTGAAATGTCCATCCATGTTTTTAAACTGAAAAAGGCCTTGTATAGCTTGAAACAAGCTCCTAGAGCTTGGTATGAAAGGTTGAGCAAATTCCTTTTGGAAAAAGGTTTTTCTAGAGGCAAAGTTAATACTACCCTTTTCATAAAATATAAAATGCATGACATACTTCTAGTTCAAATCTATGTTGATGACATTATATTTGGAGCTACTAACAACTCTCTTTGTAAAGAATTTTCAAATATTATGCAAAGTGAGTTTGAGATGTCCATGATGGGTAAGCTCAACTTCTTCCTTGGTCTCCAAATCAAGCAAACAAGAGAAGGGACTTTCATAAGTCAATCCAAGTATTGCAAGGAGCTACTCAAGAAGTTTGGAATGGACAATGCCAAACATATGGCTACTCCTATAAGCACCTTTTGCTATTTGGATAAGGATGAAGGAGGTAAATCTGTAGAAATTACAAAATATAGAGGTATGATTGACTCACTCCTTTATCTCACTGCAAGTAGGCCTGATATAATGTTTAGTGTATGTATGTATGCTAGATATTAAGTTAATCCTAAAGAATCACACCTAAGTACTGTTAAAAGAATAATGAAATATCTAATAGGCACATCGCAAATGGGTTTGTGGTACCCTAAGGGCGCCTCATATAGCCTTATTGGGTATTCCGATTCTGATTTTACTGAATGCAAAATGGATAGGAAGAGCACTAGTGGGACATGCCACTTGCTTGGAAGCTCACTAGTTTCTTGGCATAGCAAGAAACAAAATAGTGTGGCAGTGTCTACAGTTAAAGCTGAATATGTTACAGCTGGGAGTTGTTGTGCTTAAATCCTTTGGATGAAGCAACAACTCTTGGACTATGGTCTTGAGCTTGATCACATCCCCATAAGATGTGATAATACTAGTGCAATTAATTTATCCAAAAATCCCATTTTGCATTATAAGACTAAACACATTGAAATAAGACATCATTTCATTAGAGACCATATTCAAAAGGATAATTGTATGCTTGAATTTGTAGAAACCACTAAGCAACTAGCTGATATTTTCACTAAGCCCTTAGCAAAAGAAGCATTTTTCTATATAAGAAATGAACTTGGTATATTGGATCAATCGTGCATAAGTTGATTAGTTGCTGCATAAACCAAAAATCAATTTGCTGCATAATATGCCATCTTGATACATAACATATTGCTTTCTGCATAATTGTAACCATTTGTGTAACACCCCTCGATTTAATAACCAAAACACAATCGTCATTATGTCACGGTCACTAAATGTCGGCGTGCTAACTTTGTCAAACAACAAATTTACCATAAAATTTTAAACATTTCTTATATGAGGAAAATAAGAGCCACGAATGAGTAGTTACATATACAACCAGTTAAATTATGAATTATAATATGTACTCAATTTACAACATTTAAGTCTGGATAATTACCTTGAAGCATACATATACTCAAAAATACACTTTATATAGGTAATGCAAAATGAAATATAAACTACCTAATATATCTATGACTAAGGAGTTGGGCACTCCATCGTATCCCGAATGCGTGAGGCAATTCCGGGTTCACCGGTGTAGTGAGAAATACAAGATAAGGTCTTCCATCGTCCTCTTCATCGTCAAAGTCGGTGCATGTCACACACGCTACTAGTCCAGTTGACAAAGTATCACCAAAGTGAAATAATTCGAACCAAAACCCAAAAGAAGCTCCCTTCAACGGTTACAATGGGTCAAGCCAATAAAGTCCAAGGGAAAAACCAACCTTTCCCACCTTTAACCAAAGATTTACATAGAATAAAGAAAGTACAAGAAAGATAAGACATCCTACCATCATTACCAATTATAGCATCGAGAAACCAAACGGCGCAAAGCGCCCACATAGCATTTATGAAAGCAATAATGATAATAAACATTTAGTAGCAATTATGATCATCCAAAAACAGTTCAGTGCAAATCACATACATATATATATAGATATATCAAAAATGCAAATAGTTCCAATTATAATAACAATGTATGCCGATAATTCATGGACTCACTATGCACATGTGCCCTCAATAATCAAAATCCTACTCCATGGAGCTGAAGAGAATGATCGGGAGACATTCGTCACCATAAAAACAATGCTTTCCATATAATATAACTGATCATTTTGAATAGCTTTATAAAATTCTCACAAGATCTTGATATATGATGTTAGGATCGTCGGTGCGTTTGCATCGTCTCCGTCCCACGGCAAGGGGCTACCATCGCCCCTTGTGAGACTTTAACGCCCTCAAGGTCGTCTACAGGACCCCACGTGTCTATTCGCACCCGCACTAAGGTGTTATTCAACTCCTAGGCAACTCGGCCTTAACAAAGTCCAACGGACATTCTCTTTCTCTTTTTATGCCATGCATGACTCAATCATGCTCTTCATGACAAGCTAAGTCAATCATGCCTCAAATGCATATCATATGATTTAACAATCAGGTTTGTTCCCATTTTTGGATCCACAAGACATTTACAATGCATAATATGTATGATTCAAAATTCCATACAATTTCATAATATGCCACAGTTGGCCAAGAGAGCATCAATATACAAGTGGTCATTCACGTGGACCCTTAGCATCATAATATTAAGGTCAAATATTAGGTTCATTATGTTCCTTACTACCTCACCCATACTCTGGTTCTTCCTTTATTCCAAGTTCTCACTAGTTGTGGCTCAATCACGCTCCTTGTTTTTCCTTCATTATGTGTCCCTACTTTGTTTCTAGTCTGATGTTATTTATGATTAATATAGTGTATATTAGTCCCAAAAGTTGAAATCAGGAGGTCACAAGGCCAGAATCACCCATTCCTTTGTTAGGTAAAAAAAAGAATTGGAATATACTTATAATTTCGACGGAACAGTGTATCTGGTGAGAAACTGGAGCTGCCGTTCGACGAGTAGCAGCATGACAGGATCAAGGTAAATTCGCGGGGATAAACTCTAAGTTTTCGAATTGGGAACGAACTTCGACCAGATGAAGTATATAACTGTCGAATATGCTACCACATTTACAGGAAACATGATTCGACGGACACTGACATTAGGTCGGTTCCTCTATTAAACCTTCAGAATTCTACTCGACGGATTTGGAGAAAATCTCTCTATTTAATAATCAGGAACTCCACTCGACGGGCATTCACATCCTAACTCGACAGATATAATTCTCAGCCTAACCCGATGGATTTTCACATCTTAACTCGACGGATTCCCACACTTTAGTTCGACGGATATTCTCATTGGGTAAGTTTCTCCATTAAACCTTCAGAACTCTACTCGACGGGTTTTCACACCTTAACTTCGACGGATATTCCCATCCTAACTCGACAGATTTTCACATCTTAACTTCGACGGATATGATTCACAGCCTAACTCGACAGATTTTCACATCTTAACTCGACGGAAATGATTCATGACCTAACTCGAATGATTTTCACATCTTAACTCGACGGAAATGATTCACAGCCTATCTCGACGAATTTTAACTTTGAAGGAGTTTCACTCGTGTACAACCGACGAATACGCTAAAAGTTCAATTCTAACTCGACAGATTTTGGATAATGGGAAAAGTCCCGTTCCTGTCGAACCGACAAGAATGTTAGGGTTACAAGGTTCTAATTCGACGGATTCTGGAAACGTTGAGATTTCACTCCTACTGATCCGACAGATGCAACTCGACAGATCCTGGAAAACGCTAAGGTTTCACTCATGCTAATTCGACAAATACACTCGACAGATCCTGGAAAATGCTAAGGTTTCACTCATGCTAATTCGACAAATACACTCGACAGATCCTGGAACACGCTAAGATTTCACTCATATTAATTCGACAAATACACTCGACGGGTTTTGACATTCAACGGAAAAGTAAGAAGTCTAAACTCGACGGATTCTCACATTGCGTTTTAGTGGTCAGAAATCTAAACTCGACAGGGATGTCACTCGACGGATTCTGACTTTGGGAAAATGTTGAGGTTTCACCTATACCACCGACAGACACTAAGAGGGCCACTCTTTCTAATTCGTCGAATTCACCGACGGAGGTGTTCATGGGGGGGTCACTAGCTTCGACAACTTTTGACATGATGAAGGGCCCCACTTGTCGATGTGTTTGGCCAGAGCTCATACTCGATGTGTTTTAACATCTTAATTCGACGGACATAAAGCTTACTCACTCTCGACGGATTTTAACATTTACTTTAGGATGGATCGACAAACCAAGTCATTACCATTTTCAATATAGGATCTCTCGGGTTCAAAACCGTGACCATACGAGAACCAAAATGGGGCTCATTTCTTTCCATATTACACATTCCAAATATATATATATATACATACAAAACTCCAAAGAATCGGCCTAGCATCTATACATCACAAACAACATTTAAAAACAGAAAGACCCTAAACACAAATTACCGACGTTCCTAAATGCTAAGAGAGGTTGAGGAGGAGTGTCTTCCTCTTACCTAAGTGAAGAACAGGATAAAGAAGCTCCTTTCATGCTTGAAAATCTGATTTTCTTCACCACCACGAGAACCTTGGGCGTTCAAGATCCACAGAAATTAAGGTCAAAGGGAGAGAATGGCGAGGAAATAGAAAGAATGCACGAAAATGAGGAGAAGGGAAAAAGTTAAGAACTTTACCTTAAAGGTCCAAGCTTTGGGGCTGTTTTGAGCAGAAAGAAAAATGAAGACACGGGGAGGAGTTCCAGCAGAAACAAGGTGTGAAGGTGGAGAGGGAAAATGGTCTGTCGGGTTGAGTAAAGGAGACTTGAAGGATCAACAATGGTGAATGGGTGGTGTGCGGCCGTGAAGAAGAAGAGAGAAAAGAGAGTGAGAGTGTATGAGGGGAGGATGAGGCGTGAATGAGAGAAAATGGGAGAAATGAAATGGAAAACGTGAATGAAAGCAGACGTGGGGGAGTGGGAAAAATGGAATAGTCAAGGTAATAATTCCCTCAACAAGAGTCGTCATGCATAAATTGGGAGGAGAGAGGAAAGGTTGATTAGATGGAAATAGGAAGCTTCCTTGAGAAGCTTTGTGCGCTTCTCGAGGAAATGAAGTGTAAGGTTGTCACCTTAATTAAATTCATGGATGAATAATTAAGTCTAAAATTATTTTCTCGGTGAAATAAAATTACAATTGATGAGAATAATATTTTATTACTCATCGATGATTTTATGATACGGTGATTTCATGTATCGATAAAGTCTCGTGAAACGTAAACCTCGAGGTGTCCCTCGGGTTTAGTAAGATCCCCTTTGACGTTTCCACTAATCCAAAGTTTATCGCCTTAGGAAAAATATTTTATTTTCAGGCCGTGAGAATATACACGTAAAACGAAAAATATATTAAAATATTCATCATTCACAGAAAAATTCCAGAAAGTTTCCTAAAATTCACAAATATTATAAAATAATTATTTATAATGAAATAAAGAATTTTCGGGATGTTACAATTTGCTGCATAAATCTTTGAATTTTAATCATATTTGAATCCAACACTGACTTAAGGGTCAGAGATTTCCCCTAAGTTGTTCTGCAGGTGCTCCCTCATGTCAAAGACTTCTAAGCAACTCAACAACTTCACAATTTCACCAAAAATGGTGTAATTCTTGGTAAAAGTAGTAATTTTGCACAATTATGTGATTTGAATCATAATATGATTAGATTATATGCTTGCATGATGATTTGAATTGATTTGAGATGTTCTGGAACTGATTTGAATAGTTTAAAATTGATTCTATGATGCTTGGAATGCAAAATTTGAGTTTAAGTATACTGGTAATTGATTATAATTCCTTTGTAATCAATTACAAAGGTTCTGTCAAGCATGTAATCGATTACACAACTTTTGTAATCGATTACAATTAACTCAAAACTTAGGTAATCGATTACACCAACAATGTAATCGATTACAAGGTTCCCCAGAAGCATGGTAATCGATTACACCAAAAATGTAATCAATTACATAAGTAACAGAAGGCTTGTAATCGATTACAATACAAATGTAATCGATTACACAGGGTTTTAAAAGGTTTTCTGACGCGCACAGGCTTCATTTATTAGAAACCTTTCAGTTTCTTTGTTTTCCTCCTCTGCTCCCACGAAGACCCAACTTCCAAATCCTTCTTTTCTCACTCAAATCTCTCCCAAATCCCTTCATTTCACCCTTCTCTCACTTGAAAATCCCCTCTCACAAACCTCTATCTCCCAAATCCCATCACAATCCATCACCCAAATCTCCCCATCACCTCTCTCCCTCTCTGCCCTAAACTGTCCTTCTATCATCCCTCTCTTCACTCACTCATCTCCAAACACATTCCCTTCATCCCATTCTCCTCTTCCTCATCAAATGGCAGAGCCTTCTCACCGTTCAAACCGCCCCAAAACAGGGGTTATCATTAGAGAATCCTCACGTGTAGCTCCTTGCAATATTTCAGGCCTAGACCTTATTCGCCATCTCTCCACCGTAAAGAAAGCTGAGTTGTTCAAGAAAAACTTCCAGCTACGGAAAATAATATCCCCCAGGTATCTCCCTATAGTTTTCTGTGAGAGTGAACCCCTGCAAAGTTTTAAAACCATTGAAACCTTAGGACTACTGGGTTTCCTTAGCATTGAGAAAGCTATCTATTTAAATTTAGTGAGAGTATTTTATGCCAATCTGAAGTCTAAGGATGAGTGTTTAATTTTTGAGGTGAAGAAGCAATAAATCAAGATCACTATGCATGAATGGTATAGGCTGACCGAACTCACTCCTGATGGAGCAAATTTCTACGAAAATGCTAAAATTTGGGGTCATGAATTAAGCATAGGCTGCTCTTCTTTCCCTAATAAGGTCAGGATACTATCCCCTCAGTGATCCCAAGAAGAGGGTCATGGCCACTGGCCTAACCATGGAGAACAAGGTACTCCACTATCTTCTGGTCAGGGGGTTGATTCCGAGGGGAGGGAATTACTCTCAGGTTCTAAAGGATGATGTCGTGACCCTATGGGCATTGACCACTAGGAGACCAATCAACTGGGGATACTACATCATTGAGCATATGTTGGACGTGAAGAAAAAGAAAAACTCTGCTCTACCATTTGCTATGCTGGTGACATAATCCTGGAACACTGCCGCGTTTCCTTGGCTGAGGAGTCCAAGGACACCTGCTCAAAAGGGCCATAGTCCATAGGCCTGCATAACTTGAAAAAGCTTCAACTCTACAAGATAGATGATAGCTGGCACTACGTGGCCCATGGTAATATTGGGCACATTCATCATGATCCGGACAGTGATGACGATGAAAAAGCTTAGCATCCTACTCCTGTTCCTGCTCTTGCTCCAGCAACAGCCACACTGGACCTCCTGCTCCAAGAGATGCGAAACTTGAGCACTACCATGGAAACACGCATGGATCGCATTGAGCAGAAGGTAGATCACCTTGAGCTGAACATGGATTACTCAGATCAGGAGCTTGCCTCCATTTGCACCTTCCTGACTAGACCTCATTTTACTCGGAGTGCTGCTGTTGCACCTCCCACATCCTCTGCCTCTCCTGTTCCCCTATCCTTTATTGGTCCCTCTAGCGTCCCTACTGATGATGAGGAGCTCCTCGATTCTGAGGATGACCTTGAGCCCGGCGATGATAATATTGATCTAGGAGACATCACTGCGGATGAGGACAGTGACAACGAGGCTTCTGATAGTGATCATGGCCCATTGCTCTGATGCTTTCATTATATTTTCTTATGGCTACATTGTACATGTTTTGGCTCAGTTATATAAATAACATTAGTATCAATTCTTATTTTGGATATTGGTTATATTGGATATGTTGGGTTACATTGTATATGTTTTTGGTGATATGCGTACTTGGATCAGCTACATTGTATCTGTTTGGTTATATTCTCTCTGAAATATTAGATATTGAATATTGGTTATATTGGATAGTCTCTTGATCTGAATATACTAGATTCATTATATTCTCTTTGCATTTCCTGTTTTGGCTATACTTGTTTACTTCCTGGGAAATCATGAAATACAGCTGAAATGCGGTCCAAATTTTTCTTCTAAATGCTTATGACTTTTTGATAATGCCAACGGGGGAGAGAATAGTGAAAAATGAAATCTAATTAATGTTGCATGTGTACGGGGGAGCTTTTTGAGCTTTTTACATGAAAAATCTTATTCTATATCATGCATAAACTCCAGGGGAGAGTTGCGCCTAAATCTCTAATATATACAAAGGCAAAAAGTCTTTCTTTTTCCTATGATCAGTTTATCATCATAAAAAAGGGGGAGAATATGAATGCTTATATCCTTAAAGCATGTCAAATGATTTTTGATGATAATAAAGTCAAAGATGAAGATCAAGTGCAAAAATGAAGATCAAGTGCAAAAGAAAAGATCAAGATCAAAGAAGGGAGTCAAGAGGTTTATTTAGTCATAAGAATTAGAACATTAATGTTAAATGCTCTTAAGATTTCTCAAATGGTTTTTCATATATCATTTCCAAAATAAGTGTGAAAATTCAAAGGTAAACATGTTTTCCAAAGAAACGTTATTTTCAATCTTAGATTTAACACTCGTGAAAGGATTTATGTTTAATCAAATGTCTTGAAGTGTTAGAAATGGCTTACAAACTTAATTGGACTTGAAAAATGTGTTCAAAGGCCAAGATAATCGATTAAACATATTTTTTTAATCGATTACAAGCTAAACAAAGAGCTGGTAATCGATTACATAGAGCATGTAATCGATTACAAGCAAGTCAGAGGCCTTGTAATCGATTACACCAGTAATGTAATCGATTACATTTAACCTAGAAAGGCAAGAACACGTTTAAGAAGGTATGTAATCGATTACATAGAGCATGTAATCGATTACAAGCAAGTCAGAGGCCTTGTAATCGATTACACCAGTAATGTAATCGATTACATTTAACCCAGAAAGGCAAGAACACGTTCAAGAAGGTATGTAATCGATTACATAGAAATGGTAATCGATTACAAAGCAAGTCAGAGGCCTTGTAATCGATTACACCAAGAATGTAATCGATTACACAGAGCCCAGAAAGCCAAGAACACGTTGGAACAACAATGTAATCAATTACATTTGCTGTGTAATCAATTACAAGCAATCTGATAGAGTCCAACGACTATATTAATGGCATTTAATGCTTGGATAAAAATGTCCCAACGACTCTTTTACTTACAAAACTTATAAATACCAATGTTGGGGCTTCATTGGAGGTTAACCTTGAACCAAAAATTGATTACCAATACTTCAATACGAGATTTAATCTTCAAATCCATTCTTGCTCTGTTTTTTTGTGTGAAAAATTTGAGTTATTCTTTGAGAGCATATTAGAGCTTCAATTTGTAATCATTTACTCTTGTGAGAGTTTTATTCTATTAATCTAAGTTGCTCTGTAAAGATGGTGAGACATCCCTCCAAAAGTGTAAAAGGTGAGGCATCCCTTAGTTGAAGAGACTCAAGCTCCAAAGGTGACGTATCCCAAAGTGTTGAGTGCTCAAGGTTGTAAAGGTTGTCAAGCACCTATTGAAGTTTGAAGATATAGTGGAAAATCTCGAGTGGTTGCTTGAGGACTGGACGTAGATCACAAGTGGATTGGTAATCGAACCAAGATAAATCATTGTGTTTGTTTTCTCTAAACCCTTCCTTTTATATTGCGCACTGGTTTATTGAATTGCTTGAATATTGTTTCCTTTGGCTATTACATTTATAAGTAAAAGTGTTTATCTCATCTATCCAATCATCTCTAATCATCCAATAGCTTCAACGAAAATTGATTATCAAACGTTTTGCGAAAGATTTGCGAACTTGTTTTGTATACTCATTTCACCCCCCTCTTGAGTATTGAGGCCAGTTAGTAACATCTTCTCCCCCACGCCCTCTCCTCTCTTTTTCCTCTCTACTCCACGGCAACCACACCAAAGGGAGGCCATTTTCACTAACTTGTTAAACTACTTCCATTTCTTACTTCCTCTCATCATCCTAAGACTTTTCTCTTTGGTGGTCATCCCCTAAATCCATCTTCATCTTCCTCCACCATTGAAGCTCAAAGCTTGAAGCTTTAAGGTAAAAGATCATAGCTTTTCCATTTTTCCATCTCATTTTCGTGGTCCTTGACCACCATTGTGATCAAGCACTCCCTTTCAAGATTTGATTTTGGATTTCTTGGGTTTCACCATCTTAGGGTTTTCTTGGAGGTCTTGGATGAAAATTGCTAGAAGAGCACCAACAAGGTTCCTTTTCTTGTCTTCTCTTGAGGTAAGAGGGAGATAATCCTCTTTACCCAATCTTGGTAGTAAGGAAATGTCCTTGGTGTTGATGGTGAGGAATCCATTATGAGTTTCTCACTTGGTTTGTGATTTTTGATAATGTTATGATTTGATTGTGTTGTATGATTTTCTATGCTTATTATTGAGTATCTTGATGGATTTGTATGTGTCTAAATGCTCAAATATGTATATGGATTGGTACCTATTTGATTTGGAAGCTTGGAGAAGGTTATTTTCATGGTTTCTGGTGTAAATTCACGGGCTGTGTTGATTTACACGACCAAGGCCGTGCTCCCCACTGAAAACACAGCTCAACGCGCAAGACAGAGTGTTACACGGCTGTGTAATCGGGCAACTCAGTTTAGGCACATTTTCAGGTTCTTCCAGAGGAGTACACAGCCTTGGCCATGTAATTTGACGCGGCCGTGTACTCTAGGCCGTGAAATTGGTCATGGCCGTGAAATCAAGGGCAGTGAAGAATTGTTTGGTTTTTTCTAGTTCCTTAAAGGCTCACAGTCTCATTGGGCACTCATTGTGAGGCTTTATAACAAGTTAGATCTTAACTAACTAAATGAATAGGCACTTAAGTAGGAATTCATAATGTGGAAATGATAATGGACATAACCTTATTATACAACTTAGTGTGAGGTTGGATAAAGAAAGAACATGAGTGTGAGGAGGGTTGTGAGGAACTCAAAGTAAATATTCTAAGAGAGTTAACGCAAGAACATAATAGGATTGAGGCATAACTTTCATAGAAAACTTTAAATAGTATATGTTCACCTTTGAGGTTTTAATATTGACTTGATGTGGGTCCATAATTGGGATCAAAGATTTTTGGATGAATGATTGGGCTCTATATGGCATGTGAATTTGAATAAGTTATGTTATCATTGTGATTCCATATATATATATATATGTATATATATATATGTATACCTTGAATCCATATACATTGAGGCATGATTGATATAGCCTGACATGATGAGCATGATTGAAACATGCATCGACATTGTGATTATGGAACCGAAGTACCAGACCAAGAAACATCAAGGAGACAATTTAGTCAGATGTGGCTTGCTTTTATAACCAGAAACATCAGGTAGAAGATTTAGTTAGAAATGACTGGTTATTAGAGAAAACCCAAATATCGGTGGTACTATGTAATCATATGGACGGTTATATAATATCATTGATGCAAATGGTATCGAAACAATTGTATGGACAATTGCTTTAATACCATTGGGAATGGTACAACGGAGGGTTGAATCCCGTTGAATATGCATTTGTGCATTATATAGTTATGGCATTTTATGCCTAGGAGTGAATGAGAACTTACAGGATAGTGGGGTCTTGAATAGACCTAGGGGGACGTCAGGGCGCAGTGTTTCACTTGTGATCATGTTATCACTTTATATACCCTTGGCCGTGAACACTGTTGCAATGCACTGGCAGCCTGACAAGGCACTATTGCTTTTCATGACCCGGCATAGATTGTCTATTGAGGGGGGACAGATCTTCTGCGGTGTTCATCTCTGAAAACTTTGTGTCTAGCTTCATGGAGTAGGAAATGAGTACATTGTACATGAGGATGGTCAGTATACGCATTGTGCATAAGTATGGTCAGTTCACATAATTGTCATGGCATAGTCAACATACATATTGTGGTGACATAATTTATTATTTATATATCTATAGTGGATATCTGTTGTTATAGTGATGTTAATATTTATATTATCATGCGATATGCTTTTCTGATGGTATATATATGTGAAATTGATAACTTGAATATATCTATAATACCTGTATGTATGGAATGACTTCGTCATTCGTATTATTTTTCCTTCGTTGCCCTGTTGGTAATAAATGTAGGATATCTCACCTCTTGCTTGCACTATTCTTGTTCAATGTGATATTTGGGTAAAGACTGTAAAGGGGACAAGGTTGAATTTCCTAGACCATACTTGGTATGATCTCCTGTGTTTGACGAGGGCAACAAGGAGGGGTTATGTTGATTTTTCATTAGGATTGTGTTCACCAGGGGTGCCAATGCTTAGCGAATCGAGTGGGCCGACGAGTGGAAATGGTATTATTGGGGATCTAATCTTGACCATGAAGAGGACCGCGATTGAAGATCCTATCTTAATTTTCACCACATCAGTGCATGCGGAGTTGCCTTACTCATTCGGGAGCTATGGAATGATTTAATGCATACCTTTAGAATGGACGATGAGTCTATGGCATCAACTACGAGAGTACCTGCCCATGAGACCGCACACTGTTCTATCCCCGTGTCTTCAGATGAACCAGGGGTGGATTTTGAGGTGGATCCGATGGAGTGCCCAACTTCATAGTCGTGGTTTTGTTATGGGTAGTTTATATTTTCTTTTGCATTACCTGTATAAGGGTTATTTTGAGTATATGTATATTTTAAAGGTAATGAACCAGTCTTATATGCTATATTTGGAGTATACCTTGTTAAATTATATTTCAAAATGACAGAATGTGTAACTATTCATTTGTGACTCATATTTTCCTCATATGCAAAATGAATAAATTTGGAAAACCAGTTATTTGAGTTGTAGCACGCCAAAATTTAGTGACCGTGGTATAATGACAATTGTGCCGTGGTCATTAAATTGATGGGTGTTACATTAGGTAGTATCAGAGCTCAGTTCATCCTGTTGAGCCGAGGTATGGACTAACTATGCTTAGACATGCTAGAAGTTTCTTTGCATGTTGTGCATTTTCTTGTCTTTTGATTGAGATGTTTGGGAAAGGAAGGCATGGCTTGCCATAGGTTGAATGTTGATCGCTACTATTGCATGGTTACATGACATTTAGTATTGGCCCACTCAATGTGTAATGTTCTGTATTTATGGGAAACTATGACTTAACCTAGGCGTATTAAGGTAATAGAAGTTCTTTTAGAAAGAAGCTCATCTAGTATGACTAAACTTGCTTAGGATTTGTTTGCATTTACACCCTTGTTATGTTACCTCTAGAATGGTTTGAGCCAATAGGTGGGAAAAAGGGTAGTTAAATAGGACTTGTAAGGTTTGTGGACTGAGGTGTCCAAGAGGTTTTGGAGAACCGATTTTCTTGGGAAAAGAATATCTGGCGTAAGTATGGTTCGAGGAGCTACTTGGAAGTTAAAGACTTATAGGAGATCGCGCCATAGGAGGCAAAATGAAAGAGCTCAAGTTAGAGTATTTTGGGTTTGGTGGTTAGGTTTGTCTTGCTGAGTTGTGTGACTCTTTGTGATTGGTTTCCATAAAGGAGACAATAATGTTTGAATTGATTACCTTTGATTTTCCTTATATTTTGATTTGTTTGTCCATGAAGGGAGGCAATGGCTCGGGGTAGACGTAAGCGTGTGAATGTGGGGAGTGACGATGATGATACGACTGTGACAGCTGAAGTAATGCAAAGAATGGTCGATGTAACAACACACCAGGATCAAAGGACCGCACAACAGCAGGAATTGGAAGTTGAGGTTCAGAATTTGATAGAAGAAAGTCAATTTTGGGGTAACTCTGGACTACTTAGGTTTCAAAGGAGAAATAATAGAAAGATCAATCAGCATAAGCAGAAACCGTATTTGCGACGACCGAGGGAACAACAGCGACAATAAACGCATGAAGGAGGTGCGAGTGGTAGTAAATCCAATCCGACCGTGGTATCATTACCAAAATGTAAGAGGTGCAGCAAAGGCCACTTAATAAGGTGATGCAGATTAAAAGTTGCGAACCCAAGTGCAGGTTATCTTAAGTAATAAATTCTCGGTGAGTCCGAGGTCAAACCACAAAGATTTGATGAAGAAAAATTAATTAAGATAAAGTAAATATTTTGTCATAACAAATAAAAAGATTTACTTGGGTTAGGAGATCCACTCTTGGTAAATAAAATAAGAACAAGATTAATTCTTTTTATAACTCAATTAGAATCCACACATAACGGAGGTTCCAATCGAAAAATACATCGTTCAAAGTTCATTGAAAATTACATATGTAATTATATTATGCCTCTTTTAATCATCTATTAATAGCACCACTCATAAATAGGATCAAGCATTCACTGTGCCAAAATATTATTTACAACAAATCAAGATCTCCACTTTGCAAGAAGAGTTTCTAACACCACCATTTGTAACTGGGTTCAAGCATTCATTGTGTCAATCTCTTGTCTACAAAAAATAAAGAACTCCACTTTACACGGAGCGTTTCTAAATTAATTGGAAACAAAATACAATACGTATAATGATTGCTTGAAAAATAAATCATTTAATCACAAGAGAGAAATTAATCTAACCTTATTTCATTACCAAGAGTTTCACCCTTTCACCCAAGTAAAATGAAACTTAGTTACTCATAAACAAGAAGAAAGGAAGAAAGAAGAAGCAGAAGAAGAAGAACATGACTTCAATTTAGAACAAAGGAAAACTACAAAAACATAATAGCATGATCTCTGCCTCTAGGACCAAGACTCCTAAATGAGCAGCCAATGGTGCCTTTTATAGAGGATTAGGGATATAAAATGATAAGGAGGCAGATTAGTGAGTGGGTGGATGTGTAACACCCCAACTTTTGGGATAATTATAATATAGTCCCGATTTGTACTATTTTGTGAATTCTGTGAGCAGTAAATTTAATTTGACTGTTCCGTGAGTGTACTTGACTATTGTAGGTGATTTGCTCCGACCTAAGGAAATAATAATTTTCTGGCCGGATAAATCTTATTTTTAATTAATTGGAGCTGGGGGATCTTACTAAACCCAATTCTGATTGATATCTAAATTAATATCATAATTTTTTGGATTTAACTGTGCAATAAAATAATTTTATATTTTTATAATATTATTTTATATTACAGTACCTACTGTCTCAAAAATAGTAAAAATCTACTTCGGTTTGACCACAGATCTTTAAAAGTGCTGTAGGACCCGCGTTTAGGAAAAACAGTCAACTGTGCTGACTGGATAATTTCTAACCAATGAGAGCAAGTCAACAAAAGTAGGTTTGACTTTTTAAACCAATAGGAATTGGACACCTAAGGAAGCATAGGTTTTCATTTGGACCGTTGGATGAAGACTTAATGATGAAGCCTTTAATCTAAGCCATTGATCTAATCAATGGTGAGATTAGAATGATAAATTTATGACCAAGTGATATCTACCTTAGATCTAATCTAGGGCTAAGGATTAAAGATGAACCAAGGGTTGAGATTAAGTCAACAATTGTAGGCTTGAAAATGGTTAGTAACCTAATTAAGCTTAATTCAACTAATCTAATTACTTAGTTAGCATACTAAGTGAACTAGCTTAGTTATGAATTAATTATAATCTAAATACTAATTAGATATACTAATATTGATTAAAGTTTATAGTATATATTAAATTAATTAGTTATGTTAGTAGTATGTTAATTAAGATTGGTTAGGATAGTTAACCTAACAAATTACCTAATTAATTAACATGTAATTAGGAGTAATTGGAAAGCAATTAACCCCCTAAATAGATGAAGGAGAACATGGTTTTGGCAGCAGCAAGTGGGCTTGGAGGTGGCTTGGTTTTACATGGTTCTTGAAGGATCCAAAGTGACATAAGCCATGTGCTTGGTCATGTGAACACACCATGATATTTTGCATGCAAAATCAAACACTCAAGCTCCCTACACACTCAACCTCATGGCTGCAGCCCCTCAAATCACTCACTCAATATTTACTTTTCACTTATCACATTAGCTATCCATTTCTCTCTCTAAAAACACCAAAAACTCAAGAACACTTCTCTCCTATTTTCTCTCTCTAGTTCGGCCAGCCACCATACACCCACACCCAAGCCTTCATAATTTTATCCCATCACATTTCTTGAACCCAAATACCATTCTAAGCATCTTTCATTCACAAAGTTTCCCCAAATTCCTACTCTATCTTGCCTAAAATTCCACTTCTTGCTTACTTACTTAAGGGTAAGTTTGGTTTCTATGGTTCAAAACTGATTTTTTGATTTTTCTAACCATGATTGTTCCATGGTTTTTCTATTTTGTACCTTGTATGTGTTTTTACTAATTGTTTAAGAATTTTAGGAATTGTTTTGGAGCTTGTACGAAATTTGGAGAAAAGAAGGAAATCTAATCGGTTAATTTGTCTACAAGAGGTAAGAGGGAGATTTAATCTCATCAACCCTAAGTGGTGATGAGAAAATGGATTGTGTTTGTGTGTAGAATCCATAAGGATTAGGTTGTATGGTTTATTTGTGATTTTTATTATTTTTGATTGTTTAAATGCTTTACTAATTGTGATCTTAATTTGCTATGCATGATTATAGTTTTATTATTTTTGCTATGCATGATTATGGCTTTAAATATATTGTATGTGTTTTATATGTGGTTATATAATTGTATGTATTTATAATTATGTAATTATTTAAGTAAGATGTGAATAACATGTACGAAATGCATGAGTGTTCCAAAGAACACATTTGAGGCTCACGGCCTTCTCACAAAAATAGAGAACCAAAATGTTCTCACAATTTTTCTAAATCAAGGATTTAATGAACCTAGGTAAATAATGGATGATTTAAATTAATTATGGCTAATATGTCATTTAGTGTATAAACAAATGTCATTTTATTTTGATTTGGCCAACATGCCATTTTATTTACCAAGGTAGGTTAGGTAATTATTTTATAACATAAATTGATTCCAAAGAATCATTGAGAAAACCAAAGGAATTAATTCTGTCCTAAAATTGTAACTTAGCAGAATTTGGTTTAAGTAAGAAATTAATCAGACACTTGAAAAGTACTAACGTAGAGCTCATACTATAAATTTTGAAGCACGTTAGTGAATCTCAAAGTGAAATTATTGGGTAAAAATAAAATAAATTATATTTAGAGGAAAATGTTAAAAATACCTTATACTGATTTTATAGGCAAAATGCTACCGAAATTTATTAAAATCAGATGCATAAAATGAAAAGATTCCATACTATATTTATAACACAAGGAAAATACATTACGTATTTTAAAAGTACTAGATATATAGTTTTACACATATTGAAAATGAAAATTTTAAGCTATTCGGTTAAGAAAATGAATTAAAAATCCTACGCGATTGAGAAAATGATTCAAAAACAATTTTACGATCTTTGAAAATGTCAAAATATCTTTACGCGATTTAAAAACGTTTATGAAAACGATGAGATTGTGAAAACGCGATAAAATTCCTACGCGATTGAACAATACTGTGAGTTTTGCTGTCGGGCCAAAGTGGTGGACCCAGACATGTTGTAGTGTAGTACTGTCAGGTGGGACGTACTATACTTTGTTATTTGGTGACTAGGGATATTTTGGTAATTTTTCGTAAATATGGTAATATTTGGATAATAGGGGTATTTTTGTAATTTTTAGCTCATGTTTAGAGTGTTGTGCCAATTTGGGTTATAATTGGTGATTGATTGACGAGGCGAATTACACCGTGTTTGGTGTGATAAGCGTAGTGTGGTTCATTTATAAACTTGGAGGCGTTAGTGTGCAGAGAATTTCACATGTGGACAGTGGGTTGCTCCTCTGGGCCGTGGTAACGGGCAACACACTAATGATCTTGACAAGCACTATTCTTAGTCAAGATCTTGAGGGGACTAGTAAGTACTATGCCTGTGGTACACGATCTTTGGACTGTGTACTGCTACATGATGTTTTGGACTGTGGGCTATAGACACAAAGATTGGACAGTGCAATAGTTTGGTTGGGCAGCCATAAAGTATTATTAGTTTCGAATCGGATCATTCTCTCAGATATCCGTGTTTTAGCTCCATGGAGTAGGAACGAGTCAGTGTGCGTATCATTCATCATCTGCATTTTAAATGTTTAATATGTTCATGTATTATCTGCATTTTACTGTTTATCATAATCTGTGATAAATTACATGATTTATTGCTTAATATATATTATATATGTATTATTGTTATATATTACTTGATATATATTATGCACGATGTTTTTGTATGTACTGTTGTGATAACTGTTTTGTACTGTCATTTTCTTTATTGCCATGCGAGTAGTGATGTAGATTGTCTCACCTCTCTATATGTTTTCTCGATATTACTGTATTACTTCCGTAAAGAGTTTGAGGTAGAGGAGGATCAGCCTCTTGAGGTACGATGTACTGACGAGCAACAGGCCGGGCGATTTATACGAGGAGGAGGAACCGGTAGATCACACTGATCGTCAAGACTGATCTTGAGATCATGGCACTACCAGGATTCTTCGGGTTCGTGAGACTGGAGTTTCACCGGGGTTCCGAGGCGTGGCGTATGCATGTGGACCGAGGGACAGTAGCTTATATGGGACGATTGACTGTGTCCCTATGTAGAGAGTATGATGGAGAGGTCATATTCACTACTATGCTTTATTTACATTTAGAGTTACCTTTGACCATTAGGCGTTATTGGCAGGGAGATTTCCATGCGCCTAGTGAGCTTAGTAGCGAGTCGACAGCTCGGACTCATGTCCAAAGTGCTGTGAGATCTCATAGATGTGAACTTTTCGATGGTTATTCTGGAGGTGATGGACGATGATTCATCGGAGAGTTTGATATCTACCGAGGTGCACTTGGGCAGTACTATGTTTTAGCTTTGTGTCAACTCTTTACTGTTTTATTAAATACATGTAGTTGCAAATTATGTTTGTACTAAAAGAGAATCATATGTATATTATGGTGAGTTTATGTTTGTTATACCTTGTGTTTCATGTTATTTTATTTAATGTTACAATTATAAAAGAAAAAATATTCCGCAAATTTTATGTAAGTATCAAATGTTTTATAACTTGGGTAAGAGTTTTATTTTATTTTATTTCATTGCATTCATAAATGTGACATCACCACAAGGGTATTACAGGATGAATGGAAAATGAGTGAAAAATGCCAAATGTCTTTTGATGAGTGAAAAATTATGGAGATTCTTTGTCTCCCAAAATAATTTAGCTCTGAAGTCACTGTATTCGTCATTTTCTCACCAAGTGGTCTTCATAAAAGTTGTAAGCCTGGATATTAGCTTGCAAATGCCATTAGTTTGGGTCAAAAATCATTTCTACAACTCAAGATATGGTCTGATTACTGCATACTACTCAGGTCCAACCATAGCTCCTCTATTCTGACTTCCAAGCCTAATATGACTAACTAGACCTTAGATTCTGGAAAAGTGTTCAACATGAAAGTTATGGATTTGGGTCTTAACTATCAACCATCAAAATTGCATCCTATTTGACATCTTATAACCTAAGCTATGTCATGATTAGTACACATAGGTTAAGCTATCAAGATCAGCACCCTAATTCTTACTTCAACTCCAATTTGAGTTATCCAAACATATGATTTAGCCTTTGAGGTCTTCATGAAAGTTGTATTTAATTGTCTTAGCTTTCCAACAAGACCAAAATTACATCAATCAGATGTCTACAACTCAAGTTATAGCTATTTTACTAAACACTACCAAAAAGATAAATTAAGGCTGATTCATGCAATAATTCTTTCAATGATCTAATAAGGTCCAATATCATAAAATGTGTCAAAACTAACTTAATTAAACCTAATTTAACCTTAAGAAGCCCAGTGAGAGGATTATAAAATGTATAAAATATATTATTATTAAATTCTCCTACACTTAACTTTTGCACTCTTAGGCAAAACACATAAAACAAAAACTAGGGAATAAAGAAAAATGAGACAGACTCAAAAACTAAAAACTCTAAATGATTAAATGAATGAAGAAGAGCAACTAGACATTCAAGGGATCAAAACATTCATGAGGTAACATTTCTTCGCATCTCAAACCAATAAGTAAGGAAACTTTAGTTGAAAAGAATGAATTAAGAATGATAGATCCTCACAAAATTCACTCTCAATCTCTCAAGTATTTGAAAAGGTAAATATTTCACTCTATTCAAAACATGAATAATTGTACTACTATAATCTTGCTTATCTTCTACTTCTCCACTACTCAAAAACAACATATATACACAAATCATGAAGACTTTATTCAAGGTTATAATGAGGTTAAGGTAAAGGAGGAAGTAATATAGATAAGACAAGTTAAACACCAAAGAGGATAAAAGAGCATTATGTTACAGTTAGAGTAGAGAAGATGTTTGAGAACATTCAATTTTCCAAGGATTTCTTAGTTTTTTCTCATACAAGACAATGACCAATATCTGACTAATGTTTTGTTAAAGATCAATTGGTAGGTTGAATTCATTGTTAGGCTTGAACATTCTCTTGTTGTTTCCAAGCATCCACTGGTCATCTCTTTTTTTTTTTTTAGAAATACTTGCACACATAGCCCCACACTTATTCAAGAAACTCATCCGATAACAAAGTCAATGCTCTCTTATTCCTTACGGCTGGGTAAGAACATGATTTTTCATTTTAAGGCACGTAATGAGTTCGAAACAAAGAATGATCAAATAAGCTCAAAGGGGTTAAGCAAAGGAAAATATGCAACATTGGCTATTTAGTCAAAGTAGTTAATTCAAGAAAATTACTCCAATCATATTTATGTATGCATATGAAAATGTAGCTTCAAAAAGAATCAAAGCAAGTTCTAGAGTAACAATTCCATGAGAAAAAATAACACAAGAAAGAAGAGAATGGTACAGATGTTCAATCCATTAATCGATAGGCTCAAAATCTCACAAGGCATATATCCATCATTCTCAGTCCAAAAAAATTCAACATCCATAACCAAGCATGTGATGTTTAAGAAAGAAGACAATTTACTCAATCATGCAAATTTTCCTAAATCCATTTGCTACTTCCACACAAACTCATTATCTACCCCAATCTAGATGCGTCTCAAGAGTAAAATTACTCCTTACTCTGCCATCCTTAATTGGTTTTGCTGTAGGTAAATTGTTGACAAACATATAAACACGACAAACATATTAATAAACACACTTCTTATTTTTTTGTTTTGTTTTGTTTTTGTTTTTTTTACAATTATTCACACAACTATCCTTCCCCCAACCAGATCACAACATTGTCCTCAATGTTAAAAATTAAATCCAGATGAAGAAATAATCATCAATATACATCAAAGAAATTATTGGGACAAAATTAAACAAAGTAATGGGGAGAAGTCACATACCCGAAATGCTTAGACAAGAAGAGAATAACTACATCTTGACAATGGTTAGCAATGACAAAAATAAAAAAAAAGTAAAATTAAATAAACAAGCATGCAAACAATTTTTTTTTGGGTTCTTTTGTTTTATATTTTTTTTTGTTGGCTGACACTATTTACATCCCTATACAAAGCCTCCGAAATTTGAGAGGCACTTAAGCCGACTCAATAAAAACTTACCTCAACTTTGGTAGACAAGATCGTTTACCAAAGTTTCTACTACATCTGGATCCTTCAGCTCAAGTTATAGCTTCAACCGCTGACCATTTACCATCTTTCAAATTAATTTTATAAGAACAAACCAAGGGACGAACACCTTTTTTATCAGCAATGCTCCAACTTTTCTTAGGAAACTCCTTAAACTTTGGTTGCCATGCCTTAGTGTCATGATCCTGAGTTCTATAAAAATAGTAGAAATATCAATTACATCAGAGGGATTACTGATAGAATCAAACTCAAAATTGACAAGAAAATTCTCAAGGGGATCAAAATCATGGGTTGTAGAAACTCCCCTATCCATGATTGAGTCAATCATGTATGTCTGGTGGCCCTCGTTATCATTTTCTAGCTTAACAAGACTTTTTGTCAACTCAGGTTCCTTGGGTAGCTCAGCATCACTACTATCTTGATTCTTTTTCACATCCTCTAGCTCATTCACACTCAAGGAGTTCATCACTTTGGACACTTGACTCTTTATCTCCTTTCTTTCTTTAACAACATTTCCATTCTTAAGTGTTATCACTGACTTGACTTGATCTATTTATTAGTTTTCTGGACTACCCTCATTTAGACTGTACTGATCTTTAGGATTTAGTTGAAGTTAAGAAGAAAATTTTCCTTTCTCATGAATGGTGAGTGTAGAAGAAAGTTTAGCAAGAGTATCTTTTATGTCAATCATGACTTGAGTGTTTTGATTAATAATGGCATCTTACTTTTCTATGAATGCATACAATATTTCTTCAAGGTTATTCCTATATGGTGGGACATAGGGTGCATATCCTTGAGAATTTTATGAATCCTGCTATGCCTGAGGAGGTGGTAGTTGTATGAATTATACCTGATTGTTAGTTCTCCAACTGAAGTTCAAGTGATTTCTCCATCCCGGATTGTATATATCTAAAAAAGAAGAAGTGAATGGCTTTTTAAAATTGTTCATTACATTTACTTGCTCATGCACAATTCTTTAAAAATAGGAATTTTTGAACATTCATTTGTTGAGTGTCCTAATTCATCACAAATGCTACAAATTTCTTCATTTTGCACAGATTTGATTTCTTTTACTTTCCCAGATTCCATGGCTTCAACCTTTCTAGCCAAACTAGCAAACCTTGTATTTAGATCTTCTTCTTGACTAAGGTGATATTTTCCTTTACTAGCACTTGCAAGGTTAGATCTAATTGAATTTTTAGAGGGATTAGTACTATGCCAAGATTGATAATTTTCAGTCAAATGGTCTAAATAGTCTAAAGCTTCTTCATGTTCTTTATCAAGAAACTCACCATTGCACATTGTTTCCACAAATTGTTTAGTTTCAGGTATTAACCCTTCAAAAAAGAAGCTTAGAGTGTGCCCTTTTTCAAAACCATGATGTGAGCAAGAATTCAACAAATCTTTAAAACGTTCCCAACTTTGAAAATATGCTTCATTTGAATTTTGGGAAAAATTTTGGATTTGTCTTTTCAAAGCATTAGTTTTATGTATTGGAAAAAATTTCTTTAAAAACTCACCTTGCATTTCTTGCCATGTGCCAATTGATCTTGGTTTCAAAGTGTTAAGCCAAGTTTTTGTTTTATCTTTTAAAGAAAAAGGAAGCAATTTAAGCTTAACAACCTCTTCAGTGCAAGTTTGATCATGAAAAGCAGTACATACTTCCTCAAATTCTTTTAGATGTAAATATGAGCTCGCAGATTCTAAACCATGGAAATTAGGAAGTAAAGAAATCATACCTGACTTGAATCTAAAATTGTTAGCATTGAGTGGAAAGATAAAACATGATGGACTAGAATTTCGAGATGGCCGCAAATACTCACGCATGGTTCGCAACAGTTGATTTTCATGTTCATCATGCACACTTTTATTTTCAGCCATTGTGTTTGATGTGTGTGATTGTGATTCAGACAAATCAATATGTAAAGTACTAGGATTAACTTTAACCAAATGACCAGAATTTAAATCACGATACCAATTAAGCATAAATAAGTAACTTAAAATAGAAAAAAAAATGTACAAGTAGGCAGTCTAAACCTGCCATTAGAATAATGAACAAGTAGGCGGTAAAATCAACCATTTAAATATTAACAATTAAGCATAAATAAATGACTTAAAATAGAAAAGAATATAAACAAGGATGTGGTATAAACTAGCCACCAAATAAATATTAACAAAGTAAATAAATATTAATAAGATAAATAAATATTAACAAAAGTGTAGTATAAATCAACCACAAAATAAAATAAAATAAAAAAAAATAAAGTACAAAAAGTAAATTATAAAAAAATAAAAATAAAATAAAAGGAGAGGTTCCCCACTACGTTAGTATGTACAGAAAATAAAAGGGAGAGCTTCCCTCACTGTTAATATATACAAGAAAATAAAAGGAAGAGATTCCCCCACTTAGTTAGTACGTTAGTATATATATAAAATATTTACACCATAAATTTGTTCTTCAAATTAAGTCCCCGGTAACGGCACCAAAAACTTGATGCAGATTAAAAGTTACGAACTCAAGTGCAGGTTATCTCAAGAAATAAATTCTCGGTGAGTTCGAGGTTGAACCACAGAGACTTGATGAAGAAAAATTAATTAAGGTAAAGTAAATATTTTGTCACAACAAATAAAAAGATTTACTTGGATTAGGAGATCCACTCTTGGTAAATAAAATAAGAATAAGATTAATTCTTTTTATAACTCAATTAGAATCCACATATAACAGAGGTTCCAATCAGAAAATACATTATTCAAAGTTCATTAAAAATTATATACGTAATTATATTATGCCTCCTTTAATCATCTATTAATACCACCACTCATAAATGGGATCAAGCATTCACTGTGCCAAAATATTATCTACAACAAATCAAAATCTCCACTTTGCAAGGAGAGTTTCTAAATTAATTGGAAACAAAATATAATACGTATAATGATTGCTTGAAAAATAAATCATTTAAGCACAAGAGAGAAATTAATCTAACCTTATTTCATTACCAAGAGCTTCACCCTTTCACCCAAGTAAAATGAAACTTAGTTACTCATAGACAAGAAGAAGAAGAAGAAGAAGAAGAAGAAGAAGAAGAAGAAGAAGAAGAAGAAGAAGAAGAAAGGAAGAAGAAGAAGAAGAAGAAGAAGATGAAGAAGAAGAAGAGGAAGAAGAAGAAAAGGAGGAAGAAGAAGAAGAGGAGAAGAAGAGGAGGAGGAAGAAGAAGAGGAGGAGGAAGAAGAAGAAGAAGAAGAGGAAGAGGAAGAAGAGGGAGAGGAAGAGAGGAGAGGAAGAGGAAGAAGAGGAAGAGGAAGAAGAGGAAGAGGAAGAAGAGGAAGAGAAGAAGAAGAGGAAGAGAAGAAGAGAGAGAGGAAGAAGAAGAAGAAGAAGAAGAAGAAGAAGAAGAAGAAGAATATGATTTCAATTTAGAACAAAGGAAAACTACAAAAATATAATAGACAAAAGAAGAAGAAGAAGAATATGATTTCAATTTAGAACAAAGGAAAACTACAAAAATATAATAGACAAAGGAAAACTACAAAAATATAATAGCATGATCTTGGCCTCTAGGACCAAGACTCCTAAATAAGCGACCAATGGTACCTTTTATAGAGGATTAGGGATACAAAATAATAAAAGAAGAAGAAGAGGAGGAAGAAGAAGAGGAGGAAGAAGAAGAGGAGGAAGAAGAAGAAGGAAGAAGAAGAAGAAGAAGAAGAAGAAGAAGAAGAAGAAGAAGAAGAAGAAGAAGAAGAAGAAGAAGAAGAAGAATATGATTTCAATTTAGAACAAAGGAAAACTACAAAAATATAATAGCATGATCTTGGCCTCTAGGACCAAGACTCCTAAATGAGCAGCCAATGGTACCTTTTATAGAGGATTAGGGATACAAAATAATAAGGGGGCTGATTAGTAAGTGGGTGGATGAGTGGAAAATGAGTGAAAAATGCCAAATGACTTTTAAGGAGTGGAAAATTATGGAGATTCTTTGTTTCCCAAAATCATTTAGCTTTGAAGTCATTGTATTCATCATTTTCTCACCAAGTGGTCTTCATGAAAGTTGTAGGCCTGGATATTAGCTTTAAAATGCCGTTAGTTTGAGTCAAAAATCATTTCTACAACTCCAGATATGGTGTGATTACTATATACTACTCAGGTCCAATCATATCTCCTTTGTTCTGAATTCCAAGCCCAATATGACCAATTAGAACTCAGATTCTAGAAAGGTGTTCAACATAAAAGTTGTGTATTTGGGTCTTAACTATCAACCATCAAAATTTTGGCCCATTTCACATCCTATAACCCGAGCTATGTTATGAACAGTACACATAGGTCAGCTATCAGGATCAGTACCCTAGTTCATGCTTAAACTCCAATTTGAGTTATCCAAACGTGTGATTTGGCCTTTGAGGTCTCATGAAAGTTGTAGGCAAATGTCTTAGATTTTCTACAAGACTAAAATCATATCAATCAGATATTTACAACTCAAGTTATAGCCATTTTACTGAACATTGCCAAAAAGATAAATTAAGGCTAATTCATGCAATAATTCTTTCAATGATCCAATAAGGTCCAATATCATAAAATGTGTCAAAACTAACTTAATTAAACCTAATTGAACCTTAAGAATCCAAGTGAGAGGATTATAAAATATATAAAATATATTGTTATCACAAGGCATTATATGATTGAGAGAATAATTTGTTTTAAGTGTGGAAAGCTAGGACATATGGCTAGGAATTGTGCCTTGCATAGAGCGAAGCCCTCCGTTGGAGATGTACGTACTTCATAATCTCATGAAGAAGGGAGAGTTAATTACTCAAGTAGAGCGAAATTCTCTCAGATTGAAGACCTAAACGAGGGAGATTATGCTACAATAGATGACCCTTCGACTTTACCGTAAAATTCTGAGGGATAACCCATTCCTTTATGACATATGACTGTATGAATCCATTAGGGTCGTTTGTATCTTCGTCATCTTTTGACTAACTTATTTCTACTTTTGCTACTAAGAACTTGTTGATGGTAGCCAAGTTGTTTAAATTATCCTATGACTTGATAAAGATAGAATCTTTTCTGTTGATCTGATTTGTTCACTTCTTTCACAAATTAGATGTAACATCGAAAATAGATTAGTTATTTTCCAACTATATCCTGTTAAATTATTCCAATCAAACTTTAGTGTTTCTTGAGACAGAGATTTTTGGATTTGAATCCATGAAGCTTATTTTAGGATTTTGTTGAACCATGTCAAATTCTTCATCAGATAAATCTGTGCTAAATGTAGTATAAATAGAAGAGAACATATCCTATGAGATGTTTCCTGTTAAGATCGAGGATCGATGGCTTAATGAATCAACTGAAGGAAGCCGCTGTTATCTTCATGATCAGTTACATTCTAGTTAAGATCAAGATCGCTCAGAAGTAGGCGATATTTTCGGAACAACTTTTTCTAACGCGTTATGGGCACCACAAGTATTTTGTAATGTCGTTCCGTGTAACGAACACTTCGGTAGCATTCATCGATTACGTTAATAGGATCTTCTTATCTGTTGAAACAGATTTGTCATTGTCTTTGTTGGTGACATTCTGATTTATTCTTAACACTCGGAGGAATGTACCGAACCTCTCGTTGTGATTCTTCAAATCTTGAAGAAGGAAAAGAAGATATGTGTGAAGTTGTCCAAGTACGAATTTCGGTAGGAGGCAATTCAACTTTTCGGTCACGTGTCTTAAGTGAAGGAATTGTTGTGAATCCATCAAAAGTCGAAGCATTTCTTCAATGGGAACGACCGATGATCGTAATGAAGATTCATAACTTTATGGGACTAGCTAGTTAATATGGGAGACTAGTCGTAGAATTTTTTTAGTGTGGCAAGACTTCTCATCTAACTCATGCATGAGAGTTAAGTTTTGTATGGCCGATGCATACGGGGGAAATTTTCAAGGGTCGAAGAGACACTCAACTACTTTACCAGTGATGATTCTGTCCAATCCCAATGAACTTTTTGGGATGCCTAGTGATGCTTTGCATTGGAAGTTAAGAACGTAAGTTTGATCAGAATAAAAGGAATAGTAACGTATGCTTCGAGACAACCGAGAACACAAGGGAAGAACTACTCTACACAAACTCGAAATTAGCAATTATAGTGCATTGAAAATCTGGAGGCATTTTCTACATGGAGCAACATTTAACATCTGCAGAAATCATTAAATTCAGAAATGTCTGGTTGATTAGAAGGAGTTAAATATGAGGTGTTACATGGGCGACGATGTAAGACACCTTTGTGTTGGCACCAAGGCAGTGAAAGGATTGTGATTGGACCCGAGCTTGTACAATGAGCAACGGATAAAGCTAAGACGACTCAGGAAATGATGCAAATAATTCAAAGGGAAAAAGAAATTGTGTTAGAATAAGCGATTTGGAATGTTGTGTTGGAGGCACGACAACAGAGTTAGTTTCTAAGATATGATAAATTTCGAGGACGAAATTGCTTTTGAAGGGGAGAGTTGTAAAATCCTGAAAATTACTTATTTCATGATAGATAATCATTTTATAATATTTATGATTTTAGGGAATTTTTCTGAAAGTTTTTGAATTGTTTGGTTATTTTAATATTTTTATCGATTTACGTGCATACTGAGCGAGGCTGGGAAAATGAAATATTTTCTCCGAAGCAGAAAAACTTTGAACTGTAGAAACGTCGATGGCGGGTTTTACTAAACTCGAGGCTGGACACAGTTTATGAGATTTTTATTTTCTAAATTTTATCTGATAAATAAAATCACAGTATATTTTATTATCTGTGAGACAATAAAATATTATTTCTATTGACTGTAACATTTGTCCACTGAATAATAGCTCTAGTTGATTTTTTCCATCTGATCACTTTTATGATAGCATCTAAGTGATATCATCACCCTTTACTTTATCGAGAAGCATGCAAAGTTTTTCAAGTAAGCTTCAAGGAAACTTTAAGGAAGCTTCCTATCAAACAACACACACTCTCTCCCCTCTCTTTTGGGCTCCACGGCTGGATGGAAAAGATGACCAAAGTCATCTGCTTTTCCCTATTTTCTCATTTCCCATTTCAAACCCATTTCACTTTTTCTCTCTCACTCTCACGTTTTCTCTTCTCCCCCACGCCCCCTCTCCTCTCTTTTTCCTCTCTACTCCATGGCAGCCACACCAAGGGGAGGCCATTTTCACTAACTTGTTAAACTACTTCCATTTCTTACTTCCTCTCATCATCCTAAGGCTTTTCTCCTTGCTGGTCATCCCTTAAATCCATCTTCATCTACTTCCACTATTGAAGCTCAAAGCTTGAAGCTTTAATGTAAAAGATCATAGCTTTTCCATTTTTCCATCTCATTTTTATGGTCCTTGACCACCATTGTGATCAAGAACTCCCTTTCAAGCTTTGATTTTAGATTTCTTAGGTTTCACCATCTTAGGATTTTCTTGGAGGTCTTGGACGAAAATTACAAGAAGACACCAAGAAGGTTCCTTTTCTTGTCTTCTCTTGAGGTAAGAGGGAGATAATCCTCTTCACCCAATCTTGGTAGAAAGTAAATGTCCTTGGTGTTGATGGTGAGGAATCCATTATGGGTTTCTCACTTTGTTTGTGATTTTTGATAATGTTATGATTTGATTGTATTGTATAATTTTCTATGCTTGTTATTGAGTATCTTGATGGATTTGTATGTGTCTAAATGCTCAAATATGTATATCGATTGGTACTCATTTGATTTGGAAGCTTGGAGAAGCTCATTTTCATGGTTTCTGGTATAAATTCATGCGCTGTGTGGATTTACACGGCCTAGACCGTGTTCCCCACTGGAAACACAGCTCAACGCGCAAGACAGTGTGTTACACGACCTAGGCCGTGTAATATTACACGGCCGTGTAATCGTGTAACTTAGTTTAGGCATGTTTTTAGGTTCTTCTAGAGGAGTACACGGCCTTGGCCGTGTAATTTGACACGACCGTGTGCTCCAGGCCGTGAAATTGGTCATGGTCGTGAAATCAAGGGTAGTGAAGAATTGTTTAGTTTTTTCTAGTCCCTTGGAGGCTCACAGTCTCATTGGGCACTCATTGTGAGGCTTTATAATAAGCTAGAACTTAGCTAACTAAATAAATAGACACTTAAGTAGGAATTCATAATGTGGAAAGGATAATGGACACAACCTTATTATACAATTTAGTGTGAGGTTGGATACAGAAAGAATATGAGTGTGAGGAGGGTTGCGAGGAACTCAAAGTAAATATTCTAAAATAGTTAACGCAAGAACACAATGGGATTGAGGCATAACTTTCATAGCAAACTTTAAATAGTATGTGTTCACCTTTGAGGTTTTAATATTGACTTGATGTGGGTCCGTAATTGGGATCAAAGATTTTTGGATGAATGATTGGGCTCTATATGGCATGTGAATTTGAATAAGTTATGTTATCATTGTGATTCTATATATATATGTATGCCTTAAATCCAATGCATTGAGGCATGATTGATATAGCTTGACATGATGAGCATGATTGAAACATGCATTGACATTGTGATTATGGAACCGTAGTACCCGACCAAGAAACATCAGGTAGATGATTTAGTCAGATGTGGTTTACTTTTATAACCAGAAACATCAGGTAGACAATTTAGTCAGAAAGGACTGGTTATTAGAGAAAACCCAAATATCAGTGGTACTATGTAGTCGTATGGACAGTTATATAATATCATTGTGGCAAATGGTATTGAAACAATTGTATGAACAATTGCTTTGATACCATTGGGAATGGTACAACGGAGGGTTGAATCCTATTGAATATGCATTTGTGCATTATACAGTTATGGCATTTTATGCCTAGGAGTGAACGAGAATTTACAGGATAGTGGGGTCTTGAATAGACCTAAGGGGACGTCAGGGCGTGGTGTTTCACTTGTGATCATGCTATCACCTTATATACCCCTGGCCGTGAACACTATTACAATACACTGGAAGCCCAACAAGGCACTATTGCTCTTCATGACTCGGCGTAGACTGTCTATTGAGGGGGGATAGATCTTCTGGGGCGTTCATCTCTGAAAACTTTGTGTCTAGCTCCATGGAGTAGGAAATGAGTACATTGTACATGAGGATGGTTAGCATACGCATTGTGCATATGCATGGTTAGTTTATATAATTGTCATGGTATGGTCAACATATATATTGTGGTGACATAATTTATTATTTATATATCTATGGTGGATATCTGTTGTTATAGTGCTGTTAATATTTATATTATCGTGGGATATGCTTTTCTGATGACATTATATGTGAAATTGATAACTTGAATATATCTATAATACCTGTATGTATGGAATGACTTCGTCATTCGTATTATTTTTCCTTCGCTGCCCTGTTAGTAATGAATGTAGGATATCTCACCTCTTGCTTGCACTATTCTTATTCCATGTGATTTTTGTTGGGAATTGCGGATACATCACGTAGCGAAAAAACAGGGATTCCCACCGAAGATCCATGCGAAAAAGTCATAATCTGAGTTTTTTAAATGATTTACCTCTTAAAACGTGATCAAAAGGAAGGGCGTGAATCACCAATACCGTAATAAAAATGATGTCTCTGCGGTATCCACATGAACAGACTCACGAACGTCCAACGTCCGCAAAGAGGAGCCTCACGTCTCTCACACAATGCTAGCTGCGAAGAGAAGAGAAGAAACCTGTTGCTCTCTCACTCACTTTTTTGTAGATGTAGCTAGGGTTCTGAATTGTGTATCTTAGCAGCCCCCTTAGCAGTGCTATTTATAATAGTGACTGCCTTAAGTGAGTGTGAGCAGCAGCAAAGTAAACTGTGCAACCCTAGACCCATCTATTATGAGTCTGGCCCATATTTGAATCTGAGTCCAACTTGGATCCATTGCTCCAATTTTAGTCTGCTCTATGTGTGTGACCCTGCAGGTTTTTATTATGTTAGCAGTAATATTAAAATCCCATTTTAATATTACAAGCAGTGAACGGTATCTAGCAACACATCGCTGCTACCCAAGTAATAAAAATGTCAGTGATTTGACATAACCTTTCTGTGGCCAATGTTTCTGTGTTATTTAGTCCCTTTGTCAAGATATCTAGATTGAACACAAGGCATGGAATGTGTTACCCTTGCATAGTCCAATCTTTCTTTTCCTGATACTCGAGTAGACTTTGTAACAACAAATGAGATCAATATCTCATATTGACTCATTTGAGCATGGCCATACATTTCACAGTCTCACTCAATCAGGGGACCCGAAGATATCGCTTCTGTTATGTAGGAGTGACAAATCCCATCTAGGTCACCCACATCCCTCTGCATGATTCGTGGTATGTCCAATAACTAACTTTATAATCACCTTGTTACAGATGACGTTTGATGGCATTAAAACACACAACTCCTCATATAGGAATCATAGTGAGTTCAGGTCAGAGGACCACAAACACCATTGTCACTATGAGAATCACTTATGACACTCACGTAACGATCCATGTAGTGTTCTCATGGTGGGTCAATCCAATACATCATTACTCTAATATGTACCCATGTGAAGACTTGATATCTCATTTCCATGACCCGTGAGATGTGGTCATCAGTCTATACACATACTAGTCTCAATGTATTATTGTTGTCCTAATTAACAATAATACTTGACTAGGGACGTTTAAGAATAGTGTTGTAACCAAAAGGATCTCACGATCAAGTCATCCACTTGATGTCCTATGGCATCAAACTTACTATTCTAAGGACTTTATTATGTTTATCCAAAAAGAACACAATAAATGAAATGCCTCATAATAAAATAGCATAATAGAATGTATGTAAATACAGAAAATGTATTGGCTTCTAGGGCATACACCAACAATTTTTAGGTAAAGACTGTAAAGGGGATGAGGTTGAATTTCCTAGACCATACTTGGTATGATCTCCTATGTTTCACGAGGACAACAAGGAGGGGTTCGGTTGATTTTTCGTCAGGATTGTGTTCACCGGGGGTGCCAATGCTTGGCGAGTCGACTGGGCCGACGAGCGTAAATGGTATTACTGGGGATCTGATCTTAATCGTGAAGAGGACTGCGATTGAAGATCCTATCTTGATTCTCATTACATCAGTGCATGCGGAGTTTCCTTACTCATTCGGGAGCTATGAAGTGATTTGATGCATACCCTTAGAGAGGACGAGGAGTCTGTGGCATTAGCTGCGAGGGTACCTGCCCGTGAGACCACACACTGTTCTATCCTCATGTCTTCAGATGAACCGGGGGTGGATTCTAAGGTGGATCCGATGGAGTACCTAACTCCATAGTCGTGGTTTTGTTATGGGTAGTTTATATTTTCTTTTGTATTACCTGTATAAGGGTTATTTAGAGTATATGTATATTTTAAATGTAATGAACCAGTCTTATATGCTGTATTTGGAGTATACCTTATTAAATTATATTTCAAAATGACAGAATGTATAACTATTCATTTGTGGCTCATATTTTCCTCATATGCAAAATGAATAAATTTGGAAAACCTATTATTTGAGTTGTAGCACACCAAAATTTAGTGACCGTGGTATAATGACGATTGTGCTGTGGTCGTTAAATCGACGGGTGTTACATTAGGTGGTATCAGAGCGTAGTTCATTCTGTTGAACCGAGGTATAGACTGACTATGCTTAGACATGCTAGAAGTTTCTTTATATGTTGTGCACTTCCTTGTCTTTTGATTGAGATGTTTGGGAAAGGAAGGCATGGCTTGCCATAGGTTGAATGTTGATCGCTACTATTGCATAGTTACATGACATTTAGTATTGGCCCACTCAATGTGTAATGTTCTGTGTTTATGGGAAACTATGACTTCACCTAGGCATATTAAGGTAATAAAAGTTCTTTTAGAATGCTCAGCTAGTATGGCTGAACTTGCTTAGGATTTGTTTACATTTACACCCTTGTTGTGTTACTTTTAGAATGGTTTGAGCCAATGGGTTGGAAAAAGGGTAGTTAAATAGGACTTGTAAGGTTTGAGGACTGAGGCGTCTAAGAGGTTTTGGAGAACCAATTTTCTTGGGAAAAGAATATCTAGCGTAAGTATGGTTCGAGGAGCTGCTTGGAAGTTAAAGACTTATAGGAGATCGCGCCATAGGAGGCAGAATGAAAGAGCTCAAGTTAGAGTATTTTAGGTTTGGTGGTTAGGTTTGTCTTTCTGAGTTATGTGATTCTTTGTGTTTGGTTTCCAAAAAAAAGACAATAATGTTTGAATTGATTGCCTTTGATTTTCCTTATATTTTGATTTATTTGTCCATGAAGGGAGGCAATGGCTCGGGGTAGACGTAAGTGTGTGAATATGGGGAGTGACGATGATGATACGATTGTGACAGCTGAAGTAATGCAAAGAATGGTCGATGTAACAACACACCAGGATCAGAGGGCCGCACAGCAGCAGGAATTGGAAGTCGAGGTTCAGAATTTGATGGAAGAAAGTCAATTTTGGGGTAACTCTGGACTACCTAGGTTCCAAAGGAGAAATAATAGAAAGATCAATCAGCGTAAGTGAAAACCATATTTGCGATGATCGAGGGAACAACAGCGACATCAAACACATGAAAAAGGTACGAGTAGTAGTAAATCCAATCTGACCCTAGTATCATTACCAAAATGTAAGAGGTGCGTCAAAAGCCACTTAACAAGGCATTGTACGATCAAGGGAATAATTTGTTTTAAGTGCGGAAAGCTAGGACATGTGGCTAAGAATTGTGCCTTGCATAGAGCGAAGCCCTTCGTTGGAGATGTACGTACTTCACAATATCATGAAGAAGGGAGAGTTAATTCCTCTAGTGGAGCGAAAGTCTCTTAGACTGAAGATCTAAACGAGGTAGATTGTACTACAATAGATGACACTGTGACTTTACTATAAAATTCTGAGGGATAACCCATTCCTTTATGACATATGACTGTATGAATCCATTAGGGTCGTTTGTATCTTTGTCATCTTTTGACTAAGTTATTTCTACTTCTGCTACTAAGAACTTGTTGATGGTAGCCAAGTTGTTTAAATTATCCTATGACTTGATAAATATAGAATTTTTTCTGTTAATCTGATTTGTTCACCTCTTTCACAAATTAGATGTAATATCGAAAATGGATTGGTTATTTTCCAATCATATCTTATTAAATTATTCCAATTAAACTTTAGTGTTTCTTGAGACAGAGATTTCTGGAATTGAATCCATGAAGCTCATTCTAGAATTTTGTTGAACCATGTCAAATTCTTCATCAGATAAATATGTGTTGAATGTAGTATAGAAGAGAACATACCCTATGAGACGTTTCCTGTTAAGATCGAGGATCGATGGCTTAATGAATTAACAAAAGGGAGCCGCTGTTATCTCCTTGATCAGTTTGCGTTCTGGTTATGATCAAGATCGCTCAGAAGTAGGAGATATTTTTGGAACAACTTTTTCTAACGCGTTATGGGCACTATGAGTATTTCGTAATGTCATTCCGTGTAACAAACACTTCGGTAGCATTCATCGATTACATGAATAAGATCTTCTTCTCTGTTGAAACAGATTTACCATTGTCTTTGTTGCGACGTTCTGATTTATTCTTAACGTTCGGAGGAACGTACCGAACCTCTCGTTGTGATTCTTCAAATCCTAAAGAAGGAGAAGAAGATATGTGTGAAGTTGTCCAAGTACGAATTCTAGTAAAAGGCAATTCAACTTTTGGGTCACGTGATCTCAAGGGAAGGAATTGTTGTGAATCCATCTAAAGTCGAAGCATTTCTTCAATGGGAACGACATACGACCGTAATGGAGATTCATAACTTTATGGGACTAGCTAGTTAATGTGGGTGACTTGTCGCATAATTTTTTCAGTGTGGCAAGACTTCTCATCTAACTCATACATGAGAGTCAAGTTTTGTATGGACCGATGCATACGTGGGAAATTTTCAAGGGTCGAAGAGACACTCAACTACTTCACCAATGATGATTCTGTCCAATCCCAACGAACCTTTTGGGATGCCTAGTGATGCTTTGCATTAGAAGTTTGGAACGTGTGTTTCATTAGAATAGAAGGAACAGTAACGTATGCTTCGAGACAACCGAGAACATATGAAAAGAACTACTCTATACAAACTCAGAATTAACAATTGTAGTGCATTGAAAATTTAGAGGCATTTTCTACATGGAGCAACATTTAACGTCTGTAGAAATCATTAAATTCAGAAATATCTGGTTGATTAGAAGGAGTTAAATATGAGGCGTTACATGGACGACGATGTAAGACACCTTTGTGTTGGCACCAAGACAGTGAAAGGATTGTGATTGGACCTGAGCTTGTACAATGAGCAATGAATAAAGCTAAAATGACTCAGGAAAGGATGAAATAATTCAAGGGGAAAAAGAAATTGTGTTAGAATAAGCGATTTGGAATGTTGTGTTGGAGGCACAACATTGGAGTTAGTTTCTAAGATATGATAAATTTCGAGGACGAAATTGCTTTTGAAGGGGAGAGTTGTAAAATCCTGAAAATTACTTATTTCATGATAGCTAATCATTTTACAATATTTATGATTTTTGGGAATTTTTCTAGAATTTTCTAAATTGTTTAATTATTTTAACATTTTCTCAATTTCTATGCATACTGAGCGACGCTGGGAAAATGAAATATTTTCCCCAAGGCCGAAAAGCTTTGAACTGTAGAAACATCGATGAGGGATCTTTCTAAGATTTTATCTGACAAATAAAATCACAGTATATTTTATTATCTGTGAGATAATAAAATATTATTTCTGTTGACTGTAATATTTGTCTACTGAATAATAGCTCTAGTCGATTATTTCCATCTGATGACTTTTATGATAGCATCTAAGTGACATCATCATCCTTCACTTTATCGAGAAGCGTGCAAAGCTTCTTAAGTAAGCTTTAAGGAAACTTCAAGGAAGCTTCCTATCAAGCAACACATTCTCTCTCCCCTCTCTTTTGGGCTCCACGGCTAGAGGGAAAAGATGACCAAAGTCATCTTCTTTTCCCTATTTTCTCATTTCCCATTTCAAACCCATTTCAATTTTTCTCTCTCACTCACACGTTCTCTCTTCTCCCCCACACCCTCTCCTCTTTTTTTCCTCTCTACTCTATGGCAGCCACACCAAGGGGAGGCTATTTTCACTAACTTGTTAAACTACTTCCATTTCTTACTTCCTCTCATCATCTTAAGGCTTTTCTCCTTGCTGGTCATCCCCTAAATCCATCTTCATCTTCTTCTACCGTTGAAGTTCAAAGCTTGAAGCTTTAAGGTAAAAGATCATAGCTTTTCCATTTTTTCATCTCATTTTCGTGGTCCTTGACCACCATTGTGATCAAGGACTCCCTTTCAAGCTTTGATTTGGGATTTCTTGGGTTTCACCATCTTAGGATTTTCTTGGAGGTCTTGGATGAAAATTGCAAGAAGACACTAAGAAGGTTTCTTATCTTGTCTTCTCTTGAGGTAAGAGGGAGATAATCCTCTTCACCCAATCTTGGTAGTAAGGAAATGTCCTTGGTGTTGATGGTGAGGAATCCATTGTGGGTTTCTCACTTTGTTTGTGATTTTTGATAATGTTATGATTTGATTGTGTTGTATGATTTTCTATGCTTGTTATTTAGTATCTTGATGGATTTGCATGTGTCTAAATGCTCAAACATGTATATGAATTAGTACCCATTTGATTTGGAAGCTTGGAGAAGCTCATTTTCATAGTTTTTGGTATAAATTCATGGGCTGTGTGGATTTACACGGCCCGGGCTGTGTTCCCCACTGGAAACACAGCTCAACGCGCAAGACAGAGTGTTACACATCCGAGGCCGTGTAATATTACACGGCCGTGTAATCAGGCAACTTAGTTTAGGCACGTTTTCAGGTTCTTCCAGAGGAGAACACAGCCTTGACCGTGTAATTTGACACGGCCGTGTACTCCAGGCTGTGAAATTGGTTATGGTTGTGAAATCAAGGGTAGTGAAGAATTGTTTAGTTTTTTCTAGTCCCTTGGAGGCTCACAGTCTCATTGGGCACTCATTGTGAGGCTTTATAATAAGTTAGAACTTAGCTAACTAAATGAATATGCACTTAAGTAGGAATTCATAATGTGGAAAGGATAATGGACACAACCTTATTATACAACTTAGTGTGAGGTTGGATAAAGAAAGAACATAAGTGTGAGGAGGGTTGCGAGGAACTCAAAGTAAATATTCTAAGAGAGTTAACGCAAGAACACAATGGGATTGAGGCATAACTTTCGTAACAAACTTTAAATAGTATGTGTTCACCTTTGAGGTTTTAATATTGACTTGATGTGGGTCCGTAATTGGGATCAAAGATTTTTGGATGAATGATTGGGCTCTATATGGCATGTGAATTTGAACAAGTTATATTATCATTGTGATTCTATATATATATATGTATATATATATGTATGCCTTGAATCCATATGAATTGAGGCATAATTGATATAGCCTGACATGATAAGCATGATTGAAACATGCATTGACATTGTGATTATGGAACTGAAGTACCGGACCAAGAAACATCAGGTAGATGATTTAGTCAGATATGGTTTCTTTTATAACTAGAAACATCAGGTAGACGATTTAGTTAGAAAAGACTGGTTATTAGAGAAAACCCAAATATCGGTGGTACTTTGTAGTCGTATGGACGGTTATATAATATCATTGATGCAAATGGTATTGAAATAATTGTATGGATAATTGCTTTGATACCATTGGGAATGGTACAATGGAGGGTTGAGTCCCGTTGAATATGCATTTGTGCATTATACAGTTATGGCGTTTTATGCCTAGGAGTGAACGAGAACTTACAGGATAGTGGGTCTTGAATAGACCTAGGAGGACATCAGGGCACAATGTTTCACTTGTGATCATGTTATCACCTTATATACCCCTGGCCGTGAACACTGTTGCAACACACTGGTAGACCGACAAGGCACTATCGCTTTTCATGACCCGGGTAGACTGTCTATTGAGGGGGGACAGATCTTCTAGGGCGTTCATCTCTGAAAACTTTGTGTCTTGCTTTATGGAGTAGGAAATGAGTACATTGTACATAAGGATGGTCAACATACGCATTGTGCATATGCATGGTCAGCTCACATAATTGTCATGGCATGGTCAACATATATATTGTGGTGACATAATTTATTATTTATATATCTATGGTGGATATCTGTTGTTTTAGTGCTGTTAATATTTATATTATCGTGGGATATGCTTTTCTGATGATATATGTATGTGAAATTGATAACTTGAATATATCTATAATACCAGTATGTATGGAATGACTTCGTCATTCGTATTATTTTTCCTTCGCTGTCGTGTTGGTATTGAATGTAGGATATGTCACCTCTTGCTTGCATTATTCTTGTTCCAAGTGATTTTTGGGAAAATACTGTAAAGGGGACGAGGTTGAATTTCCTAGACCATACTTGGTATGATCTCCTGTGTTTGATGAGGGCAACAAGGAGAGGTTCTATTGATTTTTCATCTGGATTGTGTTCACTGGGGTTGCCAATATTTGGCGAGTTGACTGGGCCGGCGAGCATAAATGGTATTATTGGGGATCTAATCTTGACCGTGAAGAGGACCGCGATTGAAGATCCTATCTTGATTCTCACTACATCAGTGCATGCGGAGTTGCCTTACTCATTCGGGAGCTATGGAGTTATCTGATGCATACCCTTAGAGAGGATGAGGAGTCTGTGGCATCAGTTGCAAGGGTACCTACCCGTGAGACCGCACACTATTCTGTCCTCGTGTCTTCAGATGAACTGGGGGAGGATTCCGAGGTGGATCCGATGGAGTACCCAACTCCGTAGTCGTGATTTTGTTATGGGTAGTTTATATTTTCTTTTGCATTACCTGTATAAGGGTTATTTAGAGTATATATATATTTTAAAGGTAATGAACCGGTCTTATATGTTGTATTTGGAGTATA
The DNA here is from genome assembly GCA_029884595.1 of Ormosia semicastrata. Classification (NCBI taxonomy): domain Eukaryota; kingdom Viridiplantae; phylum Streptophyta; class Magnoliopsida; order Fabales; family Fabaceae; genus Ormosia; species Ormosia semicastrata. Next base: position 41,482,220 of record JAQQTO010000061.1, read on the forward strand.
CTTTGTTAAATTATATTTCAAAATAACAGAATGTGTAACTGGTCATTTGTGGCTCATATTTTTCTCATATGCAAAATGAATAAATTTGGAAAACTTGTTATTTGAGTTGTAGCACGCCAAAATTTAGTGACCGTGGTATAATAACGATTGTGCCGTTGTTATTAAATCAAGGGGTGTTACATTAGGTGGTATCAGAGCGCAGTTCATCCTGTTGAGCCGGGTTATGGACTGACTATGCTTAGACATGCTAGACGTTTCTTTGTATGTTGTGCACTTCCTTGTCTTTTGATTGAGATGTTTGGGAAAGGAAGGCATGGCTTGCCATAGGTTGAATGTTGATCGCTACTATTGCATGGTTACATGACATTTAGTATTGGCCCACTCAATGTGTAATGTTCTGTGTTTACGGGAAACTATGACTTCACCTAGGCGTATTAAGGTAATAAAAGTTCTTTTAGAATGCTCAGCTTGTGTGACTGAACTTGCTTAGGATTTGTTTACATTTACACCCTTGTTGTGTTAGCTCTAGAATGGTTTGAGCCAATGGGTTGGAAAAAGGGTAGTTAAATAGGACTTGTAAGGTTTGTGGACTGAGGCGTCCAAGAGGTTTTGGAGAATTGATTTTCTTGGGAAAAGAATATCTGGCGTAAGTATGGTTCAATGAGCTGCTTGGAAGTTAAAGACTTATAGGAGATCGCGCCATAGGAGGCAGAATGAAAGAGCTCAAGTTAGAGTATTTTGGGTTTGGTGGTTAGGTTTGTCTTACTGAGTTGTGTGACTCTTTGTGTTTGGTTTTCAAAAAGGAGACAATAATGTTTGAATTGATTGCCTTTGATTTTCCTTATATTTTGATTTGTTTGTCCATGAAGGGAGGCAATGGCTTGGGGTAGACATAAGCGTGTGAATGTGGGGAGTGACGATGATGACACGACTGTGACAGCCGAAGTAATGCAAAGAATGGTCAATGTAACAACACACAAGGATCAGAGGGCCGCACAACAACAGGAATTGGAAGTCGAGGTTCAGAATTTGATGGAAGAAAGTCAATTTTGGGGTAACTCTAGACTACCTAGGTTCAAAAGGAGAAATAATAGAAAGATCAATCAGCGTAAGCGAAAACCGTATTCGCGATGATCGAGGGAACAATAGCGACAGCAAACACATGAAGGAGGTGCAAGTGGTAGTAAATCCAATCCGTCTGTGGTATCATTACCAAAATGTAAGAGGTGCGTCAAAGGCCACTTAAGAAGGCATTGTACGATCGAGGGAATAATTTATTTTAAGTGTGGAAAGCTAGGACATATGGCTAGGAATTGTGCCTTGTATAGAGCAAAGCCCTCCGTTGGATATGCACATACTTCACAATCTCACAAAGAATGGAGAGTTAATTCCTCAAGTGGAGCGAAAGTCTCTCAGACTGAAGACCTAAACGAGGGAGATTGTACTACAATAGATAACTCTGTGACTTTACTGTAAAATTCTGTGGGATAACCCATTCCTTTATGACATATGACTGTATGAATCCATTAGGGTCGTTTGTATCTTCGTCATCTTTTGACTAAGTTATTTCTACTTCTGCTACTAAGAACTTATTGATGGTAGCCAAGTTGTTTAAATTATCCTATGACTTGATAAAGATAGAATCTTTTCTGTTGATCTGATTTGTTCACTTCTTTCATAAATTAGATGTAATATCAAAAATGGATTGGTTATTTTCCAACCATATCTTGTTAAATTATTCTAATCAAACTCTAGTGTTTCTTGAGACAGAGATTTCTGGATTTGAATCCATGAAGCTCATTCTAAAATTTTGTTGAACCATGTCAAATTCTTCATCAGATAAATTTGTACTGAATGTAGTTTAAATAAAAGAGAACATACCCTATGAGATGTTTCTTATTAAGATCGAGGATCGATGGCTTAATGAATCAACTGAAGGAAGCCGCTGTTATCTCCATGATCGGTTTACATTCTGGTTATGATCAAGATCGCTCAGAAGTAGGAGATATTTTCGGAGCAACTTTTTCTAACGCGTTATGGGCACTACGAGTATTTCGTAATGTCGTTCCGTGTAACGAACACTTCGGTAGCATTCATCGATTACGTGAATAGGATCTTCTTCTCTGTTGAAATAGATTTGTCATTGTCATTGTTGGCGATGTTCTGATTTATTCTTAACGTTCGGAGGAACGTACCGGACCTCTCATTGTGATTCTTCAAATCTTGAAGAAGGAGAAGAAGATATGTGTGAAGTTGTCCAAGTACGAATTCTGGTAGGAGGTAATTCAACTATTGGGTCACGTGATCTCAAGGGAAGGAATTATTATGAATCCATCGAAAGTTGAAGCATTTCTTCAATGGGAACGACCAACGATCGTAATAGAGATTCGTAACTTTATGGGACTAACTGGTTAATATGGGAGACTCGTCGTAGAATTTTTTTAGTGTGGCAAGACTTCTCATCTAACTCATGCATGAGAATCAAGTTTTGTTTGGACCGATGCATACGGGGAAAATTTTCAAGGGTTGAAGAGACACTCAACTACTTCACCAGTGATGATTCTGTCCAATCCCAACGAACCTTTTGGGATGCCTAGTGATGCTTCGCATTGGAAGTTTGGAACGTGTGTTTGATCAGAATAGAAGGAATAATAACGTATGCTTCAAGACAACCAAGAACACAAGAGAAGAACTACTTTACACAAACTCAGAATTAGTAATTATAGTGCATTGAAAATGTGGAGTCATTTTCTACCTAGAGCAACATTTAACGTCTGCAGAAATCATTAGATTCAGAAATGTCTGGTTAATTAGAATGAGTTAAATATGAGGCGTTACATGGACGATGATATAAGACACCTTTGTGTTAGCACTAGGACAGTGAAAGGATTGTGATTGGACCCGAGCTTGTACAATGAGGAACGGATAAAGCTAAGACGACTCAAGAAAGGATGCAAATAATTCAAGGGGAAAAAGAAATTGTGTTAGAATAAGCGATTTGGAATGTTGTGCTAGAGGCACAACATCAAAGTTAGTTTATAAGATATGATAAATTTCGAGGACGAAATTGCTTTTGAAGGGGAGAGTTGTAAAATCCCGAAAATTACTTATTTCATGATAGATAATCATTTTATAATATTTATGATTTTTAAAAAATTTTCTGAATTTTTCTGAAATTTTCTGAATTATTTGATTATTTTAATATTTTTCTCGATTTACGTGCATACTGAGTGAGGTTGGGAAAATGAAATATCTTTCCCGAGGCCAGAGAACTTTGAATTACAGAAACGTCGATAGGGGACCTTACTAAACCCGAGGTTGGACACAGTTTACGAGGTTTTCATTTTCTAAGATTTTATTTGACAAATAAAATCACAGTATATTTTATTATTTATGAGATAATAAAATATTATTTCTACTGACTGTAATATTTATCCACTGAATAATAGCTCTAGTCGATTATTTCCATCTGATCACTTTTATGATAGCATCTCAGTGACATCACCACCCTTCACTTTATCGAGAAGCGTGCAAAGCTTTTCAGGTAAGCTTCAAAGAAACTTCAAGGAAGCTTCCTATCAAACAACACACACTCTCTCCCCTCTCTTTTGGGCTCCACGGCTAAAGGGAAAAGATGACCAAAGTCAACTTCTTTTCCCCATTTTTTCATTTTGCCATTTCAAACCCATTTCACTTTTTCTCTCTCACTCTCACTGTGGCGTCCCAGGGCCGACGAGGGCGGGGAGTGATCATCGGTGCAATGAAGCACAGACAAGGAGCGACTCCTGGCAGGTTTCTAGGTGGAGGGTCTGCATAAATGAACTAAATACACACCGGAATGAAAGGGATTCAAAGACTATGCAGGTATGGGACTGTATAATTGAGGATGGCTTAAAGGAATTAATTTGGCGTAACCTTATCAACAAGTTGCAACTTCATTTCGGGAGCCTAGAACATAAGAACTCCATGGTTAAGCGTGCTTAACCTGGAGCAATTGTGGGATGGGTGACCTCCTGGGAAGTTTCCTAGGATGCGTGTGAGTGAGGATAAAGCACGCTGAAAAGACCCGTGTTGGTTTGTGGAGACACTCATCAATCCTGCAGGCAGTCCCGAGTCGTTTCATTTAATGGTATCAGAGACGGGACTTCTCCCAGTACGGTGTGGTTCGGGGACAAACCAAGCAGAAGTTGGTGGGCATGTAGCGTCCTGGGCCCGACGAAGGCAGGGAGTGATCGCCGGTGCAATGAAGCACGGACAAGGAGCGGCTCCTGGCAGGCTTCTAAGCGGAGGGTCTGCATGAATGAACTGAATACGCACTAGAATAAGAGGTATTCAAAGACTATGCAGGTATGGGACTGCATAGTTGAGGATGGCTTAAAGGAATTGATTTGGCGTAACCATATCAACAAGTTGCAATTTTTTTTCAGGAGCCTAGAACATAAGAACTCCATGGTTAAGCGTGCTTAACTTGGAGCAATTGTGGGATGGGTGACCTCTTGGGAAGTTTCCTAGGATGCGTGTGAGTGAGGACAAAGCACGCTGAAAAGACCCGTGTTGGTTTGTGGAGACACTCATCAATCCTGTAAGCAGTCCCGGGTCATTTCATGTGAACCCTGATCACTGATGATGGCCTTCGGGACTCCAAACCTATAGAAAATCTGTGATCTAACAAAATTCACAACATCTTGGGAATCATCAGTCCGAGTGGCCATAGCCTCCACCCATTTAGATACATAATCCATAGCAAGCAAAATGTAAACAAAACCAAATGAAACAGGAAAAGGACCCATAAAATCAATACCCCAAACATCAAATATCTCACAGAACAACAAGGGTTGCTGGGGCATCTCATTCCTATGAGAAATATTCCCTATTCTTTGGCACTGTGCACAAGACTTACAAAACAAATATGCATCATGGAATAAAGTAGGCCAATATAAACTAGAGTCCAAAACCTTCCTAGCAGTCCGTTGGGGACCAAAATGACCACCACATGTAAGTGTATGACAAAAGCTAAGAACAGAATCAAACTCATAATCAGGAATACATCTCCTAATTACCTGGTCACTACAAAACTCCATAAGTAAGGATCATCCCACACATAATACTTAGACTCACTCTTCAACTTATCAATCTGAGCCCTAGTAAAACATGGAGGGAAAACATCAGCAACTAGGTAATTCACCATATCCGTAAACAAATGAAAAATGACCTTACCTTGCAGCTGTAAAAGCTGCTCATCAGGAAATGAATCATCAATGGGAAGGGGATCTGAGACTCTATCAATTCTGCTCAAGTGATCAGCTACCAGGTTTTCTGCTCCACTCTTATCTCGAATCTCCACATCAAATTCCTGGAGTAGCAGCATCCACCTAATCAATCATGGTTTAGCTTCAGTCTTCTTTAGAAGAAATTTCAGAGTTGCGTGATCAGAAAATACCATAACCTTAGAACTAAGCAAATAAGATCGAAACTTGTCTAATGTAAACACAATAGCTAAAAGTTCTTTTTCTGTGGTTGTGTAATTTTCTTGAGTAGCATCCAAAGTCCATGAAGCATAGTAAATCACATGGAAAGCTCTGCCCACTCTCTGCACCAAGACAGCTCCCACAGCATAGTTAGAAGCATCACATATTAGCTCAAATAGGAGTGTCCAATCAGGTGGCTGAATGATAGGGGTACTGGTCAAAGCTTGCCTCAAATGAACAAAGGCCTTCATGCATTTCTAGTCAAACATGAACTCCACATCTTTCTGTAACAAGTTGGATAGCAGAAGGGTTATTTGACTAAAATCTCTGATAAAACGCCTGTAGAAACTTGCATGTCTAAGAAAAGAATGGACTTCCCACACACATGTGGGGTAAGACAAATAGGTGATAACATCTATTTTTGTAGGATCAACAGCAATACCTTCACTAGACACTACATGACCTAAAACTATACCCTATTCTACCATGAAATGGCATTTCTCAAAATTCAGGACAAGGTTAGTTTCAATGCATCGATGCAGTACCCTAGATAAACTATCCAAATAAGAATCAAAAGAAGAACTATATACAGTGAAATCATCCATGAACACCTCCATGCACTCCTCTAGAAAGTCAGAAAAATACTTACCATGCACCGCTGGAAGGTACCAGGGGCGTTGCAAAGGCCGAAAGGCATCCGCCTGTAAGCAAAAGTGCCGAAAGGGCAGGTGAATATGGTTTTCTCCTGATCCTCAGGTACAATGTGGATCTGAAAGTAGCCAGTGTATCCATCCAGGAAGCAATAATGGGATTTCTAAGCCAATTGATCTAGCATCTGATCAATGAAAGGCATGGGGTAGTGATCTTTCCACGTGGCCTAGTTGAGCCTCCTGTAATCAATGCAGACTCTCCAACTGTTCTGCATTCTGGTAGGGATCAGCTCATTCTTCTGATTAGCCATAACTGTCACTCCAGATTTCTTAGGGACAACCTGCACTAGACTCACCCAAGTGCTATCAGATATGTGATAAATAATACCTGCTTGTAGTAGCTTGGTTACCTCTTTCTTTACTATATCCAGAATTAGAGGGTTCAGTCTCCTCTGGGGTTGTCTCACTGATTTAGCTCCATCTTCATGTAAAATCCTGTGCATGCATGTGGAAGGGCTAATGCCAGGAATATCTGCCAACGTCCATCTGATGACCTTCTTATTTGCTCTCAAAACCTACAGCAATCTCGCCTCCTGGTCAGCATGGAAGTTTCTAGCTACAATCACCGGGAGCTGTTCATCTTCTGCCAAATAAGCATACTTTAGATGCTCAGGCAAAGGCTTAAGCTCAAGGGTAAGTGGTTTCTGTATTGAAGGTATCAACCTAGTTGCAGAAACTTCCCAAATAGCAGGATTATATCTCATAAAATAAGGTAATATAGAGCATACAGATTCATCATTCACAACAGTAAGAATCGCAGAAAATTCAAATTGACCATTCACAACAACAAGAATATCAGAAGCAACAAATTCCTAAAATATAGAAGCAGGAAATTGATTCGAAACAACAAATAAAGAAACAACAAATTGATCACAAATAGCAAAATCTTCACAAATAGCAACATTATCAAAATCAGCAGTAAAATCACATACATAATCACATACAGCAGCAGTATCAAAATCAGAGTTAATAGGATCAGCAAAATCAGAAACAGCAACACCATCTAGAAATCTCACAATCTCAGGAAGTTCAGCTAGCATATCAAAATGCACATAATCAACCAGCTTATCAAGGACATCTAAATGAAAAATAGAATGCTCTTCTAAAGGATGTTTCATGGCATCAAAGATATTAAATTGAATTATATTATCACCAAACTCCATGGAAAGGGTACCAGCATGCATCAATATTAGTCTTAGCAGTTTTCAAGAAAGGTCTTCCTAAAATTAATGGCGTCTGACTAGATGCAAATTCATCTTCTATGTTCAGAATATAAAAATCTGCCTGAAATATTAACTCATTTACCCTTACCAAAACATCCTCAAGCACTCCTAATGGATGAGTCGTGCTCCTATTTGCCAGCTGAATAATGATTCTGGTAGGCTTCAACTCTCCAATATGCAAGGATTCAAAGACTGATTTGGGCATAACATTAATGGAGGCACCCAAATCCAATATTGCATGAGTGAATTGTTGGCTACCTATGATGCAAGGAATGGTGAATATTCCAAGGTCCTTGCATTTTGGAGGCATATTTGGCTGGATAATGGCTGAAACATTCTGCCCCATGCTAACTCTCTCATTGCCCTTTAGTCTCCTCTTATGAGTACACAGCTCCTTTAAAAATTTGGCATATTTTGGTATCTGCTTAATTGCATCTAGTAGTGGAATGCTGACTCCCACCTTCCTAAAAGTCTCAAGCAAATCTTTAGCTTTCTCGGCCTCCACTATTTTTCTTGACTGGATAGCTCTCTGGGGAAAGGGTAGAGCTATGGGAGACTGCTGCTCATCACCAACAACCACTGGTTTATCAGAATCAGACTTAGAATCTACTACTGCTTGTGGTTTGCTAGCTACAACTGGAGGAGGTTCAAGTGATGCTTGAACTGGTTTCCCAGACCTCAACATAATAATATGCACATCTTTCTTAGGATTTGGTACTGTTTGGGAGGGAAGCTGCCCAAAACCTTGGGACTGCAGCTGACTTAATGTAGAAGCTAATTGTCTAATTTGTGTCTCTAAATTCTAGATGGAAGCCTCTGTCCTTTATTGGAACTGAATGTTATTTGTAGCCATCTACTTCACTAAGTCCTCAAAGGTAGGCTCAAATTTATTGGTAGTTGGACTTGGTAACTGGAAGGGCTGCTGCTGCATAAGCTGCTACCTAGGCTGTTGGAATTGCCTACTTGGTCCAGCTTGATGTTGAAACTGCTGCAGTAGTGTCATTGGCTACTGGAATGACTGCCTGTACTGCTACTGTTGTGTTGTATTGCCATATCTTAAATTTGGATGGTCTCTCCAACCAAGGTTGTATGTGTTGGAGAATAGATCATATCTGGGCTATTGGGGGTTACTGGTATTGGGATCTGCTAGGAAAAATTCTTGCTGCAGCAACAGGAAAGGCTTGAGTGGCAAAAGTTTCCTCCTAAAGTGTTGGACAAGCATCTGTAGGATGAGATGGACAAGAACAGATTCCACATACAGTTGCAACCATTTGCATAGGTGGTTGTTGTCCCATTACTAACTGCCTCACCAAAAAGATCAACTCATCATGCCTATGCTCTATTTTTTGTTAGTCTACATAAGACACTTGAGCCTCATTCACTCCTCTGGTTGAGGTAATTATTCATGTGCCAAACTGTTGAGTGTTTGCTGCCATGTTTGCTATTAGATCTCTTCCAGCAGCAAGAGTCTTGTCTACTAAGGCTTCTCCACTGGCAGCATCAATCATGCTTTTGTCCATTGGTATCAGTCCTTCATAAAAATATTAGATTAACAACTGATCACTAATTTGGTGGTGTGGACAACTTGAACACAACTTCTTGAACCTCTCCTAATACTCATGCAAAGTTTCACCAGAAATCTGTCTGATGCCACATATGTTCTTCCTAATTGCAGCAACTCTGGAGGCAGGAAAGAATTTCTCTAAAAATAGCCTCTTCATGTCATTCCAGCAAGTCACAGAACCAGGTAAAAGATAGTGAAGCTAGTCCTTGGCTGCATCAGCAAGAGAAAAAAGAAATGCCCTTAGTTTGATGTGCTCTTCATGGATGCCTTGAGGTCTCATAGTTGAGCACACAACATGGAACTCTTTCAAATGCTTGTGAGGATCCTCACCTGCAAGTCCATGAAACTTAGGAAGCAAATGGATTAGTCCAGACTTTAGCTCAAAATCAACATCAATTTCAGGATACTAAATGCATAATGGTTGATAAGTGACATCAAGGGCACCAAGCTCTTTAAGAGTCCTATTATGCATGTTATCAGCCATGGTTGAAAAATCACTAGAACTTTCACTCTTGGATACAATGACAGAATCAGCAATGACAGATGAATCAGCAATGACACAATCAATGTCACAATTAAACTCATAAGCAATTCTCTCACTTAGCCTACGAGCACTAATCAGCCTATGAAATGTTCTATCAATCTCAAGATCAAATTCCAGCAAGAAATCAGGATTAGACCTAGTCATGTACCAAGTAAGGCTAAAGGGGTGGCAAAATGCAAAAACACAAAGTAATGCAAATTTACACTACAAAAATGGCTAAAAAAATGGAAAACACATCAAATGATTTTTAAAAATCATGGAACTACCACAGGATGAAAACTACACTTTTTTAGAAAATTGTCATGCAGAAAAAAAGATTTCAAAAAATGAAAAAGTGGTCTAAATGAATGATTTTGGGCAAATCAGGGTGGACCTCACAAATTTGTGAGCCTTGTGCAAAATGCCATTTTCCTTCAACTAACTAATTTTCAGCTTAATCAAAGCTTTTTTGTCCATACAAAAATTACCAAAATGCCATTCTATCACCTAATTGTGCTCAAAAACCTTACCAAATGATGGATTTTGGCCAATTTTTTGAAAAATGATCCTTAGGATCTCTTTGCTCAGAATGGTGGTTTACCTTTGGAGACTAAGTTTTAGCTCGTAACTCATCCATTTGACCTTTCGATTTCTACTAGTACCTTTTTGGCCACTAAAAAAAGGAAACCAAGTGAAGAAAAGTGCTAGCTGGGAAAAAAATCTTAGAAAGTTAGGAACTCATCCAAAATGATTCAATGATACTTACAAAGAGATCTTGCAATGCAATTGTCAATAAAGGCAGCAAAAGGATGGTGAACTGCAATCAAAACCAATGGAACAGTAATTATGCAGCAGAATTACAAGTAGCAAGGAATTAAGCAATTATGTTAGTTTCAGCAAAAAGAGCAGTTGCGTTATGCAATGCAATGCAATACGATTATGAGGCAATCATGCAATGCAACAGAATGCAGTGCAATGCAGCAAAATACAATGGAACAGTAAAAATAGTATACAATAGAATTATGCAGCAAAATGCAATTATACAGCAAAATGCAAACCAATGGAACAGTAAGCAAGTAAAATGCAATAGAATATAGCAGAATGCAGTAAAATGGTATGTTATGCTAAGCAATGTAATGCAACTAGAAGGAGACCATGCTATGCATAATGTAGAATGCACAGAACAACAGTTACCAGAATTATGCAGCAACCAGAATTATACAGCAGACAAAATTGTAATTATGATCAGAATGAATGAACAATGCAGAAGTTAACAGAAGAATTATGCAGCAAAATAATGCAAAGCAACAGTATATAACAGTATGCAAAAATAGAATGCAACTAATGATCAGAATGCAAATGCAACTACAACAACATGATCAGAATAGGATTGTTAGTAATGAAACTTAATATGATCAGATTGCAACTAAAGGATCCCCCGCAACGGCGCCAAAATTTTGACGAGTGCCGAACTCAATTAAAATTAAAATTGAGTTGTACCTATGGCTTGTAGTATAGGAGTTAACATCGGATCATCTCTCAAGGATCTTAGTTACAAATTAATTAGATCAAGCCAAGATTGGGGGGTTGAGAAACAGAATATGAAAATGCAGAATTAAGGAAAGAACAATCAATTAAAAATGTAATCAATTCAGAAATCTATCCGAAATTTGGTGAATTTTATCATAGATCACTAAACAAACATTTGGATTGCATTTGAATGATTAACTTGGATTTAACCGAGATCTCAGCATTAAATCCAGAATTCATACTAGACAATCATCTAGAATTCAATTAACAATTGATACACAAATTTGTAATCGCATAATTCATGTTAGATCTATGTTAATTTTTTATCCGAATTCAATTAATCTAAGCACAAATTAACACTTAACTTCTAATTCTATGACTAAACCAGATTAATTAACCCAATTCAATCACAATTCTTAATCCAAATTAAAATCCAATCAGATCAAGAAAAAGAAAAAGAAAGGGAAGAAGAAGAATCCAAATACAATTCAAAATAAGAAATTAGAACAAGATCTCAAGAATCCAAACTGAAATTTTTTCAAGAATCCCGAATTGATTACAAGGTGTTTAGCCCTTCATCAAAAGATGAAAACCCAGAAACAAAAATTAGAGAGAAGGATAGAAGAGAGGAGAGAGTTCTAGAGAGAGGTGAAAAAAGTGTGGAATATGAAAATTGATTCTCAGATTCCTCTTTCTCAAACTATAAACTACCCCCTAAATTGGCCTCTAGTACCTCATTACACTTCCCAAACACAGTTGGGCCTTGTAGGAATGCAATGACCCAAGTTTCATCTGAATTGGACTTGAATTGACCAAGATATGCTCACTTTAATGCCATATGCTCCTCAAACCCGAGTATGAACTTCTAGGCCCAATTAGGTCCACTAAACATTGGATTGTGATTTTGAGCTCTTCATCAAAGTTGCAGAGCTTCCTCTCAACTTTCCTACAAGGTAAAATGCACAATTTTTAGATGTCTAGAACTCAAGGTATGACTGGAATATAGAAACAACGTCAAAACTTAATAATACTGGAAAAACTCAATTGAGCCCAAATTTAAGCCTAAACTTATAAAACATGTCCAAGGTCAAACAATTAAGTACATGAAGAGTGTAAATCACTAAAAATGAGGGCTTATTAATGTGTAAAATATGTGATTATCACTACCCTTGACTAGATTGACTAGGAAAGGTAGTTCTTTTGAATGGACTAAGAATTGTGAGCCTAGTTTCCAAGAGTTAAACCTAAGGTTGACTACTACACTGGTGTTGGTAAATCCAGATCCTTCGGAGAACTTTGAGGTGTATTGTGATGCTTTAAAGATGGGTTTGGGATGTGTTTTGATGCAACATAGGAGAATTATTGCCTATGCATCAAGGTAGTTGAGGCCTCATGAGGAGAACTACCATACTCATGATCTGGAGTTAGCTGTAGTAGTGTTCGCCCTAAAGGTTTGGAGACATTACTTGTATGGAATCCAATTTGAGGTGTTCAATGATTACAAGAGTTTAAAGTACTTATTTGATCAAAAAGAGTTGAACATGAGAAAACGAAGATGAATGGAGTTTTTGAAAGACTATAACTTTGAGTTAAAGTACCATCCAAGTAAAGCCAATGTGGTGGCTGATGCATTAAGTAGGAAATCTTTACTTGTGTCCCAGATGATGATCCAAGAGAGTGAACTTCTTGAGAGTTTTAGAGACATGAGCCTTTTAGTAACTATGTTGCCATGTAGTCTCAGTGGGAGTCGTGTGGACACAGTGAGTGACTTTAGGACTCAGATTTTAGAAGCTCAAAAGGAAGATAAAACTCTTAGAGATGTATGTGAGTAGATCATTTTAAGTAATCCTACAGAGTTTGATATGTCGGATGATGGGATGATCAAGTTTAAAGGTAGACTTTGCATTCCCTATGAATCCAGAATCAAGGAAAGGATCCATAGAGAAACTCACAGTAGTCAATACACTATCCATCCCAGGGCCACTAAGATGTATCAAGACTTGAAGAAGTTGTTTTAGTGGTTTGGTATGAAGAGAGACACAGTCGAGTTTGTGTCTAGGTGCCTAACTTGCCAGAAGGTCAAAATAGAACACCAGAAACCCTTTGGATCTCTTCAATCTTTGGGAATCCCTGAGTGGAAATGGGATAACATCATAATGGATTTTGTGATGGGGTTGCCTAGGACTCACTTAGGATTTGATGCAATATGAGTTGTAGTGGATAGACTAATCAAGTCTGCCCATTTCATACCTATTAGAGCTAACTACTCCATGGATAGACTCGCCCAATTATACCTTCAGGAGATAGTTAGGATACATGGTATTCCCCTTAGTATAGTTTCTGATAGAGACCCTAGATTTACATCTAGATTTTAGGGAGTCTTGCAGAAAGCTTTTAGGACAAAACTTAGTCTAAGTACAACATATCATCCATTGACTGATAGTCAATCGAAAAGGACTATTCAAATCCTTGAGAATAGGCTAAGAGCATGTGTGCTAGAGCAGAAATGGAGTTGGGATAAGTTCTTACCCTTAGTGGAGTTTGGTTACAATAATAGTTATCATACCAGCATAGGTATGGCATCATATGAAACACTTTATGGTAGAAAGCGTAGGTCCCTTTTGTGTTGGTATGAGGTTGGAGAGAGAAACATCCTAGGTCTTGAGTTAGTACAGCAGACCACTGATCATATCAAAATGATTCGAGATAGGTTGGTTATGGTTCAGAGTAAGCAGAAGAGCTATGGTGATAAAAGGAGAAGACCTCTAGAGTTCAGTGAGGGATATCATGTATTCTTGAGAGTCACTCCTATAACAAGGATTGGTAGAGCATTGAAAACACAAAAGTTGAACCCTCGTTTTATTGGTCCCTACCCAATCCTAAAGAGAATTGGACCCGTAGCCTACCAAATTGCCCTTCCTCCCAGTTTGTCAAACTTTCATGATGTATTCCATATGTCACGGCTTAGGAAGTACAATCCAGATCCTTCATATGTTATAAGAAATGAATTTATGCAATTAAGAGATGATTTGTCTTATGTTATGCAGACAATGAGGATCATGAACAAAGGGGTCAAAGAGCTTAGAGGTAAACAGATTCCTCTAGTGAAGGTGCTTTGGGATGGTGCTGGTTTTGAGGAGGTGACTTGGGAGTTGGAGTCCCATATGCAGCAAGACTGCCCACAGTTATTTATATGAGGTAAGCAATTTCAGGAGCAAAATTTTAAAAAGGGGGAGAAATGTAACATCCTCTTCAACATGTTAGACTTATAAATAGTTACATAGGTAGTTTAATACTTGCTTAACATGCCTATTTAATTTTGTAATAATCTGAGTTAGATTAGACACTTTGCTACAGCCTAAAAGGTGAAAAGTTGTTTAAAATGATCCAGATATTAACATAAATGGCTTAGCTAATGGAAATAGATGTGGATAATTTATTTTTAAGTCACAAATGTGTATTCTGTGATGTGGTTAAAGTTTGAGAATAGTCGTAGCCCGTTTGGTATTTTTAGGTATACTGGTTGTGTGTTTTAATGTTATATTGACTAGTCATAGATATGAAAAATTATGATACTAGTTAAATGACCTTTTTAATGAATCTTAGTATTTATTTTAAAGTTGTTGGAACTTCAAAAACTTGATTTAGCTAAATCTAAGTGTTTTTAGCATATCAGGAAGTATTAGTATTATAACTTAAGGCTTATAACCAGCCACAGTTACAACCTATTTCTTGGACTTCTTTAAATGACTTTGTTATTTTATTTTCTCACTTTTCTCTCTTCTCTTCATGGCTGTATAAAAAATAGCAAAAAGAGTGGAAGCTCAAGTGGTGAAAAAAGAAGGCAAGAAGCACAAGAAGAATGGGAAATCCAAGGTTCTTGATTGAGGCTCAAATCTGCAACATCAAGTCAGCTTGAGGTAGGGGTTCTTGAGCTTAAAACTCTATTCCTTCTCATTTTTCATGTTTAGCTTGTTTGAGGTTTAATATGCCAAAATGAGATTTTGTGATGTTTTCAATAATTTTCTTGCTTGGATAAGTTTTAAGTGTTGTTTATGACTTGTTCATGCTAAGAGTTTGGATAAAAAACTGAAAACTCTCCTTTTGGACCTTAAATGCTCAAAGTGTAGATTTTGAGGTTTGGATGAGTGATTTGATTCAATAATCCATTTTTGATGAAATCAATTGGTGTTTTATGTTTCCTTCATGTTAGTGCACTTGTTAGGGACTTAAAATCACCAAGAAAATAATTTGAAGTGATCAAATTTCGTAAATTGCATCAATGGAACAGTCCACAACCTGTAAAATTATGCAGAACTTGTTGCTGGGCACTTGACACTCAAGCACTTGTGTGATGCGCACTTAAGCGCTGGTGTTCAACGTGCTCAAGCACTGGTGCTCAAAGCACTCAAGCATTGGTGCTCAACGCCCTCAAGCGCTGAGACATGGCAGAAACAGAATTTTAGCATTGTGATGCTAATTTAATTCCCTACTTGTTGAGATCATTTATGCAAGTCTTTTATTCTATTACATAGAGTGTGTATATGTGTTCAGTTGATATATTTTTTATAAATGATTAACTGATGATCTTAGTATGCTTATATTGAGAAATTATGATTTCTCACCCCTATGTGTGTTGGTGTATGCCCTAGAGGCTGATTCTTTTTCTGTATTTATATACATTCTATTATGCTTATTTTAATATATGAGGCATTTCATTTATTGTGTTCTTTTTTTTATAAACATAATAAAGTCCTTAGAATAGTAAGTTTGATGCCATAGGATATCAAGTGGATGACTTGATCGTGAGATCCTTTTGGTTACAACACTATTCTTAAATGTCCCTAGTCAAGTATTATTATTAATTAGGACAACAATAATACATTGAGACTAGTATGTGCATAGACTGATAACCACATCTCACAGGTCATGGATATGATATATCAAGTCTTCACATGGGTACATATTAGAGTAATGATGTACTGGACTAACCCACCATGAGAATGCTACATGGATCGTTACGTGAGTGTCATAAGCGATTCTCATAGTGACAATGGTGTCTGTGGTCCTTTGACCTGAAATCACTACGATTCCTACATGAGGAGTTGTGTGTTTTAATACCATCAAACGTCATCTGTAACAAGGTGATTATAAAGTTAGTTATTGGACATACCACAAATCATGCAGAGGAATGTAAGTGACCTAGATGGGATTTGTCACTCCTACATAACAGGAGCGATATCTTCGGGCCCCCTGATTGAGTGAGACTGCGAAATGCATGACCATGCTCAAATGAGTCAATATGAGATATTGATTTCATTTGTTGTTACAAAGTCTACTCGAGTATCAGGAAACAAATGATTGGACTATACAAGGGTGACGCATTCCATGCCTTATGTTCAATCTAGATATCTTGACAAAGGGACTAAATAACACGGAAACATTGGTCACAGAAAGGTTATGTCAAATCACTGATATTCTTATTACTTGGGTAGCAGCAATGTGTTGCTAGATATCGCTCACTGCTTGTAATATTAAAATGGGATTTTAATATTACTGCCAACGTAATAAGAACCTGCAGGGTCACACACATAGAGCAGACTAAAATTGGAGCAATGGATCCAAGTTCGACTCGGATTCAAATATGGGCCAGACTCATAACAGATGGGTCTAAGGTTGCACAGCTTACCTTATTGCTGCTCACACTCACTTAAGGCAGTCACTATTATAAATAATACTGCTAAGGGGCTGCTAAGATACACAATTACAAAACCCTAGCCGCACCTACAGAAAAGTGACTGAGAGAGCGACAGGTTTCTTCTCTTCTCTTCACAGCTAGCACTGTGTGAGAGACGTGAGGCTCTTCTTTGTGGACGTTGGATGTTTGTGAGTCTATTCGTATGGATACCGCAGAGACATCATTTTTATTACGGTGTTGGTGATTCACGTCCTTCCTTTTGATTACGCTTCAAGAGGTAAATAATTTAAAAACTCGGATTATGGCTTTTCGCATGGATCCTCAGTGGGAATCCTAATTTTTCCACTGCGTGATGTAACCGCAATTCCCAATAATGTGTTCCATGTAAATCTAGGTGAAGTCCCTCCAAAGGGAAAGAGCAAGAAAAAAAAGAAGCAGAAGGCTTAGTTTAGTCACTTTATTTCTTTTTGAATCAGATTGTATATGTATACTCTTCTGGTTATTTGTAAAAGTATATGTGTATAGTATGACTTGTTAGCCAGTGATATATGTATATATGATCTTTTTATCATTCGTGACTCTCTATAATGACTACACAAGTAATTATGGATTTATGTTTTATGCATTTTAGAAATTCACATGCTTAATGCAATTCATCTTGAAATAGTCCATTTATTTTACGATAATTTGTATTAGGGTGTTACACTTTCAATATCAAAAAGCTTCAAATTTAATGAGTTGTGGGTTAACCAAATTGCATCTGAAACAAAAACGGTTCAATAACAAAATATAGTGACATACCCTGTCAACAATTGTGCATGCTATACATCAAACCGTGGTACTAGGGTTTACTTTCAAATTTTAGATCCTGACCATTTCTAGAGTCATTCACCTTATTGATTATCTTTTTATATAGTACAAAGGTCTCTATTGTGATAAGATACTCACAATTTATTTAGGCTACTAAGACTAGGCAATAGAGGATTCATTCTAAGTTCTAAATTAATAAGCACATTAGTTTAAGGAATGGATCGCCATGTTTGGTCAATACCTATAAACAAAACAATTAACTAGCCATGTTTAGTTATGTTAACTTAGGGAATCATCACAAGGTCAACATTTAAAATAACTCTATTGGACCAAGAATTATGTAAGTTTGCAGTAGAAGATTCTCATCTATTCCATCAATACATAGGTATAATCATTCATAACAAAAGAATCAACCACTCCATAACAAAAAACATAATCCTATTCTTTAGAGGGATATACAAAGGTAATGCAAAACCATAAGAGATTTTCATCTAAAGCTCAATTTATCAAAATTAATAATATAAGGGAAGAGAATATATATATATATACATGCAAAACAAAATTAAAAACAACCCACATTACAAGGTGCATGTAGGATTTAATCCTCAAACATAACTCTTAACATTCACAACCTCAATAAGTAGCTTTGACTCAACACATAACATTTAACGTATAGATTTCAATAATAACCAAACAACCTCCATACACATAAGGTCCAATTCAAATTCAACAAGTATACATGGTACTAAGAAATTAGAATTATCATTTACAATCACTTTCCTAAAGACTCCCATGAGTTCTGTCATTTCCCTGTTGGCAAAAGATATGCCTGATGGATGCTATTGGCTTCTGGCACACAGAACAATACATATTGAGTTAATCAGTATCAATATCATGTAAACTATAACACCCCAAAAATTAATTATTTCATGATATTTATTCATTTGATAATATTTGTGATTTTTGTGAATTTTTTTGGAATTATTTTAAGTGTTTGATTATTTTATTATATTTTTTGATTTACGTGCACATTAAGCGAGGTCGAGAAAATAAAATATTTTCCTCGAGGCCAGAAACTTTAGACTGTAGAAACGTCCACGGGAGATCTTACTAAACCCGAGACCGGGCACGATTTAAGAAGTTTTCATTTTTTGAGATTTTAACTGATAAGTAAAATCATAGTATATTTTATTATCTGTGGGACAATAAATATTATTTCTGCTAACTGTAATATTTGTTCATTGGATAATAGCTCTAGTAGAGTGTTAGTCATATTTTCTAGAAAGCACTTTAATGACATCACCATGATAACATCATCACCATGACATCATCCTTTACTTTATCAAAAAATTGTGTGAAGCTTCTCAAGGAAGCTTCACCTTTCCTCTCTCTTCTTTTGGCTCCACAGTTAGGAGGGAAAAGATGACCAAAGTCATCATCTTTTCACTTTTTTTACCACTTTTTCATTTCAAACACTTTTTCTTTTCTCTCTCTACCTTTCTCTCTTCTCTCCCTCAAGTTTTCTCTTCTCTTTTCCTCTTCACCCAAACTTTTACAACACCATTTATGACCATCCAAGCTTGTTTGCTTAAGCCAATCTAAGTTCTTGACTCCCCTCATCATCTTGAAGCTCTTCTCTTTGGTGAGCATCTATTGATTCCTTCATCTTCATCATTTTCTACCAGGCCCTAAAACTTGAAACTTTAAGATAAAGTTCTTAACTTTCCTCTTTTCTCTTCTCATTTTCGTGGTCCTTGGTCACCCTTGTGATCAAGGACTCCTCTTTTCCAGCTTTGGTTGTTGATTGGGTGAGTTTAACTATCCTAAGGTTTTCTTGGTGGTGGTGGATGAAATCTTGCAAGTAGCTTGCTTTCTTTGGTTGTCTCTTGAGGTAAGAGGGAGATTTCTCTTGTCTACTTTCTATGGTAGTGAGGGAAGTTTGGAGGTGTCGGGAGTGAAGAATCCATGTGAGGATTCTTCACTTGATTTGTGTTTGATTCTTGGTATTTGGTTATATCTTGCCTATATGATTTGTGCGACATGATAGATTGAATGTTTGAAAGTCTATTTTGGGGTTTTGAAGCAAAATACATGGGTTGTGTGAGTTTACACGGTCCAGGCCGTGTAACTCACTGGAAAACACAACACACACTTCATAAGTCAGAGGAGAACACGACCCAGGCCGTGTTAGGGGACACGGCCGTGTAATGTAAGTGGTTCAGATTAGATCGTGTTCTGTCCTTCTAGAGGAGAACACGGCTGTGTTATCCTGGCCGTGTAATGGGACACGACCGTGTAAAAGAGATGATGGAAAATTTGAAGCTCTAGCGTTCTAGGAAGCTTTCAGACATGATAAAATGATATGTATTGAGTTCGGATGTAAGAGTTTTAATAAAAAAGGAAGTAAATTAAGGAGTTGTAATAATAAGAGAGTGGCAATATAATTTAGTCTCTTAGTGAGAGAGGGATTTTGGTCTTGAGAAGGAAAAATAGGAGAGGGAGATAATTCATAATAAATTAGAGTACTTGGAAAAGAAAGAAAAAAAAGAAGAGAAGTGAGAATTGACATACTTGAGATGCCTTTTGATTTTAAACATGATGATTGGTTTGCTATTAATAAATGAATAGGACCCTGAGTGGTCAATGATTGATTTAGGCCTGTTGTGGCTCCTATTAATGAAATTAATATTGATAAAGCATATTATGCATTTATGTCATGTGATCATGCATTGTGAAAGTCAGAATGACTTATTATAAAGGCAGAATGCTTATGTTCATTGTCATGTGATCATGCGTTGTGAAAGTCAGAATGACTTGTTATTAAGGCGGAATGCCTATGTTCATTGTCATGTGATCATGCATTGTGAAAGTCAGAATGACTTGTTGATAAGGCGGAATCCCTAGGAGATGAATTGCACCTTTGTGCGGGTGCGAATTGCATAGTGTCGTTCACTTGTTGAACTTGGAGGTGTCGAGGCATGGGTATCCCATAAGTGGACAGTTGGTAGCTCCACTGGGCCGTGGTGACTGTGCAACGCACCAACGATCTCGACCAGGCACTATCCTTTTCACGATTCTGTTGAGAGTGTCTTGTATAGCCATGTTGTGCATACTGATTATATTGAAAAGCACATTTGAGGCTAATGATATACAGACAGTGGTTCTCCCTATCATTCTCTCCGATGTTGGTTTTAGCTCCATAGAGTAGGTGTCTGTCCATTGTGCATACACATATCATTTAATATTTTATTATGATAAACCTATATGGTGAATTTATCTGTTATTATACTGTGGACTTAGTTGTGACATGTATAGATGAGATATCTATTGGAAAGTTTAATTAACTGTAAATTGCTATGATCGTATTCTGTAATTTATTGATGTTGCTATCTCTTACTGCCCTATTGGTAATGATATAGAGAGTCTCACCTCTTTGTAATGTTGTTCTGCTTGCTTCTGTTTTATGTGTTCCTATGGATAAAGATTAAAAGGAAAAGTGATTGTTTGCTATTGTATTTTGGGATGCTGCTAGAAGGGATCTTTTTGGTTACATCCGAGTTTAGTTTCATGATGGGGCGAGTGCCTGGCGTATTGATTAGGAAAACAAACGTATTAGATATGTTGGAGATGTAACTTTAACCATCTGTAAGACCCGTTCTGATGTTCTTTTCTTTTCTCTTACTATTGCCATATACTTAGAGTTGTTTATGCCGATTAGGGAGTTGTGGGGTGACCTATATTATACCCCTAGGGAGGATCCGGACCCAGTGGTGTCTACTTCCAGAATATCAGTTTGTGAGTTATGGTCCCATGTGGGAAATTTTGTTGACTTGGGGTCTGAGGAGGAGGAGGATCTAATGGAGGACTCTAGGGAAGACCCTACTCCCTAGGCAGTCCAGACTTGGGTCAGTGTATATTTTGTTGTCGTGGGTTGTATATATATATATATATATATATATATATATATATATATATATATATTAGTACAAACTTTATTATATTTTGGGTGGACCATGATCCACGCCACTGATGTATATCATTTTTTTTTGAGATGTAATTATGTAATGACTATATCTCGTATATGCTCCTGCTTTATTCGAGTTTATGCCTTTTAAAAAAGAAAATTAAAAAAAATCCCTATTTTATTATATTATACTTTCCGCACTTTTATCAATCATTGGTTAAAAAAGGATTCATTAAGGAATTGGTCGTAAAATATGACATCCAAAGGAAGGTGTTACATTAATTGGTATTAGAGCCCAAGTTTGAGTCTTTTGGGTTTGTGGATAGGTTGTTTTGTTTGTATTGTATGTTTTCTCTAGGACTAAACACAGAGATGTGTTGTTTGGTTTCTGAAAGGAAACAAAATTATTTGAAATGACCTTATCTGACTTTCATTATGTGTTGTTTAGTGTAACTTTAGAGAAGCAAAATGGCACGAGGCGAAGCTGCACGTCTGAACCCTAAACGGGATAGTGAAAGCATGGCTATAGCAGCAGAGACAATGCAGCGGATGGCAGAAGCTATAATGCAATAATCTCAAAGAGCTGCCCAGCAACAAGAAGCTACTGCTGAGACTCAAAATTTATCAGAGTTTCATCGCAATAATCCACCATAATTTAGAGGAGAGTTTGACCCGGAGAAGGCGAGTCTTTGGATTCAAGAGTTAGAGAAGATATTTGAAGGAATGGGATGCACTGATGCTCAAAAGGTAACCTATGCTACCTTTATGCTCATGGGAGATGCCGAACACTGGTGGAAGGGAGCCCGACGGTTGATGGTAGTAGAGGGAACCATAATCACTTGGGAAGTCTTCAAGGACAAGTTCCTAGAGAAGTAATTTCTAGCCAGTGCTAGACACGCCAAAGAGATGGAGTTTCTAGGCCTAAAGCAAGGGAACATGTCAGTAAATGAGTATGTTGCTAAATTTGAGAGCTTGTCAAAGTTCTCGCGGTATCTGCAAATCCATCCTGATGAAACATGGAAATGTCGTAAGTTTGAAAAGGGCCTTAAAGTTGAATTATAGAAGGGAGTGTTGCCAATGAGAATGAATCAGTTCTCAGCCCTGATGGACATGTGTTGTAGACTCGAAGAGTTGGAAGCATCTTGGGACATAAGAAATCGTAACTTTGGACCCTCTTGGTTCCAAAGGGGGAAAAGTAGCGGTGGCAGTCGTTTCCAGCAAAAGCCATATTCGAGACCACCGGGAAATTAAGCCTAACAACAATCCCGTGGAGAAGGTTCTTGTGGCTGCAAGTTTGGTGTATCCGGGGCACCTATGCCAAGATTTCTAAAGTATGGAAAGAACCACTGGACAAGGGACTACACAATTAAAGGAATCATTTGCTTCAAATGTGGGAGGCCCAGACATATTTCCAAAAATTGTAATCAACCCAAGGTGGAACCCATTGTGAGTAATGTGCAAACTATAAGACCCCAGGTGGGAGGAATAGTATATACCATGAATGGAGAGGAAGCCTCTCAATATGAAGATTTGATACAAGGAATTATGAAATAGGAAGTAATATTTTAACTGTACTATATGACTCATGGGTAACTCTTTCTTTTATTGCCTATGATTGTGTGCACCGATTAGGATTGCTTGTGTCTTCCCTACCTTTTGATTTGAGTATTTCTACTCCCACTGCTAAAGCAGTTGTTACTAACCATGTTTGTCTGAACTGTCTTATTTCCGTAGAAGGTCGAGTCTTTTCAGTAACTTTGATTTGTTTACCCTTTTCCTAGATAGATGTTATTCTAGGAATGGATTGGTTATCTTCTAATCATATTCTGTTAGATTGTGCTGGTAAAACCTTAATATTTCCTAATTCTGAGATTTCTGGATTTATAACTGCTAACCAAGCCATAATTTTCTTAAGGGAAGGAGCTCAAGGATACATGCTTTTGTCTTCCTTAGAAGTCAAGGGTGAGACCAATGTGGATGCTATTCCTGTGGCGAATGAATTTCCTAAAGTCTTTTATGATGATATACTTGGATTACCGCTGAAGAGGGAGATAGAATTCTCTATCGATATTGTGCCAGGGTCGGGTCCTATATCCATGGCACCATATCGAATGTCGCCATTAGAATTAGCTGAACTCAAAAAATAATTGGAGGATCTATTAGAAAAGAAGTTTGTAAGACATAGTGTTTCACCGTGGGGAGCTCCAGTGTTACTAGTTAAGAAGAAGGATGAAACTTCTCGATTATGTATGGACTATCGCTAACTGAACAAGGTTACAATCAAGAACAAGTACCCACTTTTGAGAATAGATGACCTAATGGATCAGCTGAAGGGAGCTGTCATTTTCTCTAAAATCGATCTACGTTCTGGCTACCAACAGATCCGCGTGAAGGTAGAAGACGTTCCTAAGACGGCCTTTCAGACCCGTTATGGTCATTATGAATACCTTGTAATGCCGTTCGGAGTCACCAATGCTCCTGTAGTATTCATGGACTTCATGAACAGGATCTTTTGCCCCTATCTGGATAGATTTGTTGTTGTCTTTATTGATGATATTTTAGTCTACTCTTGAATTCAAGAGGAACATGCTGAACATCTCAAAGTGGTTCTTCAGATTTTGAGGGAAAACAAGTTATATGCAAAATTGTCCAAGTGTGAATTTTGGTTGAGTGAAGTTCAATTCTTGGGATATATAATTTTAGAAGAAGGAATTGAAGTAGATGCGTTAAAAGTTGAAGCAGTTCTTCAATGGGAAAGACCGAAGATGGTAACAGAGATCCATAGTTTTCTCGGATTGGCCGGTTACTATTGAAGGTTTATTGAAGGGTTCTCCAAGATAACAGGACCTCTCACTCAGCTTACAAGGAAGAATCAACCTTTTGCATGGACAGACGGGTGTGAAGAAAGCTTTCAAGAATTGAAGAGACGTCTAATTGATTCATCAGTGTTAATCCTACCAGATCCCAATGAGCCTTTTGAGGTGTACTGTGACACTTCATATCAAGGGTTAGGGTGCATTCTCATGTAGAATAGGAGAGTGGTAGCATATGCTTCAAGGCAATTGAGAATCCACAAGAATAATTATCCCATACACGACTTGAAGTTAGTCGCGATTGTGTTTGCATTGAAAATCTAGAGACATTTTCTATATAGGGCAACATTCAACGTTTACAGTGATCATAAAAGCTTGAAATACTTGTTTGAACAGAAAGAGCTAAATATGAGATAGAGACGGTGGCTAGAGTTCCTAAAAGATTACGATTTTCAACTCTAGTATCATCCCGGGAAGGTGAACATTATAGCGAATGCTCTAAGTAGAAAGACATTTGGTGTTTCTGCTTTAACGCTCAAAGAAAGAAAGTTGATAGAACAGTTTAGAGATATGCAGTTGTTAGTGGAACTGACTTAGGGAAGGATGTGTTTGAATATGATCACCATTTCCAGTGGATTAATGGAAGAGATTAAAGAGAAACAAGGAAGTGACTTATATTTACAAAAAGGAGAAAGAATTAGTGAAGCAAGGTGCTCCGTCTGGATTCGCGAAAGGACTAAATGGAATCCTAAGATTCAGAAGTAGAGTTTGTGTACCTGATGATCCCGAACTTAAGAAGGTGATTCTTGAGGAAGCCAATAAGAGTAAGCTAAGTATGCACCCCGAAACTACCAAAATGTACTAATATCTAAAACGACTGTATTGGTGGCAGGGGATGAAGAGGGATGTTGCCAAGTATGTCTCATCGTGCTTAGTTTGCCAAAAAGCTAAAGTAGAACACCAAAGACCTTCTGGAATGCTACAACCCCTAGCTATTCTCGAATGGAAATGGGATAGCATTGCGATGGATTTTGTGAGTGGATTACCAAAAACTAAGAAAGGGTATGATTCGATATGGGTAATTATTGATAGACTTACGAAGTCAGCGCACTTCCTGCCAATCAACATGAAATATTCCATGGAGAGGTTGACTCAAGTGTACATTGGTGAGATTGTAAGACCACATAGTGTGCCTTTGAGTATTATTTTTGACAGAGATCCGAGGTTTACATCAAGATTTTGGCAGAGTATGCAAGAAGCCTTGGGAATAAAGCTTCATCTGAGTTCTGCGTATCATTTATAGACAGATGGTCAGTCCGAGAGGACAATCCAATCATTGGAGGATTTGTTAAGGGCTTATGTTTTGGAGTAGACTAGGAGTTAGGATGAATTCTTACCTTTGATAGAGTTCACCTATAATAATAGTTTCCATGCAAGTATCGAAATGGCACTATATGAAGCATTGTATGGGCTACGGTGTAGAACACCATTGTGTTGGTACTAAGATGGTAGAAGTTTTGCGGTAGGACTTGAACTTGTGCAACAAACAACTGAAAATGTTAAGATGATTCAGGAAAGAATGAGAGCAACTCAAAGCCGACAGAAGAGCTATGCTGACAAGAGACGATGATATCTTGAATTCAATGAAGGTGAGCATGTGTTTTTGAGCGTCACGCCTACGACTGGTGTTGGGAGAGTTCTTAAATCTAGGAAACTCACTCCTAAATTCATCGGTCCGTATCAAATTCTTTGACGGATAGGTCCAGTAGCCTACCAAATAGCTTTACCACCCTTTCTTTTCAACCTTCATGATGTCTTTCATGTGTCACAATTGCGAAAGTAAATTCCTGACCCAACCCATATCATTGAGCCAGATATAGTACAGCTAAAGGAGAACTTAACCTATGAAACACTTCCTATCAAGGTCGAGGATAGGAGAGTGAAGCAACTCAAGTGTAAGGAAATCGTGCTAGTATAAGTACTTTGGAATGAGATGACCGGAGATGCAACTTGAGAGTTAGAAGACAAGATGAAGGAGCAATATCCACATTTATTTTAAGGTATGATGAATTTCGGGGATGAAATTCTTTTTAGAGGGGGAGAGTTGTAACACCCCAAAAATTAATTATTTCATGATATTTATTCATTTTATAATATTTATGATTTTTGTGAATTTTTCTGAAATTATTTGAAGTGTTTGATTATTTTATTATATTTCTCGATTTATATACGCGTTAAGTGGGGTCGAAAAAATAAAATATTTTCCCTGAGGTCGAAAACTTTGGACTGTAGAGACATCGCCGGGGGATCTTACTAAACCCGAGGTCGGGCACAGTTTACGAAGTTTATTTTTAGAGATTTTATCTGATAAGTAAAATCGCAGTATATTTTATTATCTGTGGGATAATAAATATTATTTCTGCTAATTGTAATATTTATTCACTGGATAATAGCTCTAGTAGAGTGTTAGTCATCTTTTCTAGAGAGCACTTTAATGACATCACCAAGATACCACCATCACCATGACATCATCCTTCACTTTACCAAAAATTGTGTGAAGCTTCTCTAGAAAAATTCACCTTTCCTCTCTCCTCTTTTGGCTCCATGGTTGGGAGGAAAAAGATGACCAAAGTCATCATTTTTTCACTTTTCTACCACCTTTTCATTTCAAACACTTTTTCTTTTCTCTCTCTACCTCTTTCTTCTCTCCCTTATGTTCTCTCTTCTCTTTTCCTCTTCACCCACACGGTTCCAACACCATTTATGACTATCCAAGCTTGTTTGCTCAAGACAATCTAAGTTCTTGACTCCCCTCATCATCTTGAAGCTCTTCTCTTTGGTGAGCATCTATTGATTACTCTTTTTTCATTATTTTCTACTAAGCCCTAAAGCTTGAAAGTTTGAGGTAAAGTTCTTAACTTTCCTCCTTTCTCTTCTCATTTTCATTGTCCTTGGTCACTCTTCTGATCAAGGACTCCTCTTTTCCAGCTTTGGTTGTTGATGGGGTGAGTTTGACCATCCTAGGGTTTTCTTTGTGGTGGTGGACGAAATCTTGCAAGGAAATTGTTTTCATTGGTTATCTCTTTAGGTAAGAGGGAGATTTCTCTTGTCTACCTTCTATGGTAGTGAGGGACATTTGGGGGTGTTGGGAGTGAAGAATCCATGTGAGGATTCTTCACTTGATTTGTGTTTGATTCTTGGTATTTGGTTGTATCTTGCCTATATGATTTGTGTGACTTGATGAATTGAATGTTTGAAAGTCTATTTTGGGGTTTTGGAGAAAATAACACGGGCTGTGTGAGTTTACATGGCCTAGGCCATGTAACTCACTGGAAAACACAACACACACTTCATAAGTTAGAGGAGAACACGGCCCAGGCCATATTAGGGGACACGACTGTGTAATGTAAGTGGTTCAAATTAGACCATGTTCTGTCCTTCTAGAGGAGAACACGACTGTGTTATCTAGGCTGTGTAATTGGACACGGCTGTGTCAGCCAGGCCGTGTAAAAGAGATGATGGAAAATTTGAAGTTCTAGTGCTCTAGGAAGCTTCCGGACATGATAAAATGATATGTATTGAGTTGGGATGTAAGAGTTTGAATAAAGAAGGAAGTAAATTAAGGGGTTGTAATAATAAGGGAGTGGTAATATAATTTAGTCTCTTAGTGAGAAAGGGATTTTGGTCTTAAGAAGGAAAAATAGGAGAGGGAGATAATTCATAATAAATTAGAGTACCTTTAGGGCTCTTGGAAAAGAAAGAAAAAAGAGAGAGAAAAGAAGTGAGAATTTACGTACTTGAGATGTTTTGTGATTTTAAACATGATGATTGGTTTGCTATTGAACAAATGAATGGGACCTTGAGTAGTCAATGATTGATTTAGGCCTGTTGTGGCTCCTATTAATGAAATTAATATTGATAAAGCATATTATGCATCTATGTCATGTAATCATGTGTTGTGAAAGTCGGAATGACTTGTTATTAAGGAGGAATGCCTATGTTCATTGTCGTGTGATCATGCGTTGTGAAAGTCAGAATGACTTGTTATTAAGGCGGAATGCTTATGTTCATTGTCATGTGATCATGTGTTGTGAAAGTCGGAATGACTTGTTGATAAGACGGAAATCTAGGAGATGAATTACACCTTTGTGCAGGTGCAAATTGCGTAGTGTGGTTCACTTGTTGAACTTGAAGGCATCGGGGCGCGGGTATCCCATAAGTAGATAGTTGGTAGCTCTACTGGGCTGTGGTTACTGTACAACGCACTAAAGATCTCGACCAGGAACTGTCCTATTCACGATTCGGTTGAGAGTGTCTTGTATAGCCATGTTGCGCATACTGATTATATTGAAAAGCACATTTGAGGCTAACGATATACAAATAGTGGTTCTCCCGATCATTCTTTCCAATGTTGGTTTTAGCTCAATGGAGTAGGTGTCTGTCCATTGTGCATACACATATCATATAATATTTTATTATGATAAACCTATATGGCGAATTTATCTGTTATTACTATGGACTTACCTGTGACATGTATAGATGAGATATCTATTGGAAAGCTTAATTGACTGTAAATTGCTATGATTGTATTCTATAATTTATTGATGTTGTTGTCTCTTACTGCCATGTTAATAATGATATAGAGAGTCTCACCTCTTTGTATTATTGTTCTCCTGCTTCTATTTTATTTGTTCCTGTGGATAAAGATTAAGAGGAAAGGTTGTTGTTTGCTGTTGTATTCTGGGATGGCTGCTAGAAGGGATCTTTTTAGTTACATCTGAGTTTAGTTTAATGATGGGGCGAGTGTCTGGCGTATTGATTGGGAAAACAAACATATTGGATATGTTGGAGATATGACTTTAACCATCCATAGGACCCATTCTGATGTTCCTTTCTTTTCTCTTACTATTGCCATATACTTAGAGTTGTTCATGTCAATTAGGGAGTTATGGGGTGACCTACATTATACCCCTAGGGAGGATCCAGACCCAGTGGTGTCTACTGCCAGAATATTAGTTTGTGAGCTGTGGTCTCATGTGGGAAATTTTGTTGACTTGGGGTCTGAGGAGGAGGAGGAGGATCCTGAGGAGGATCCAATGGAGGACTCTGGTGAAGACCCTGCTCCCTAGGCAGTCCAGACTTAGGCCAGTGTATATTTTGTTGTCGTGGTTGTTATATATATATATATATATATATAAATATATATATTTAGTACAAACTTTATTATATTTTGGGTGGACCATGATCCACGCCACTGATGTATATCATTTTTTTGAGATGTAATTATGTAATGACTATATCTCATATATGCTCATGCCTTTTAAAAAAGAAAATTAAAAAAAAATCCATATTTTATTATATTATACTTTTCACACTTTTATTAATCGATGGTTAAAAAGGGATTCATTAAGGAATTGGTCATAAAATGTGACATCCAAAGGAGGGTGTTACATAAATAGTGTGATATTAACCTATAACAATCACACCTAAGGCAGTTATGCATATCTAAACTAACTATACATCTCTCCATTAGAGACAAGAAAACTATAATGCATAACATAAAATAGGAACTTCTGATGTGCTATAAGCATAGCCAGTCCATACCTCAGACTCGATAGAATGAACTGCTCTGATACCAAAATGTAACACCCTAAAACTACAACTGTGTATATAGTCAATATACTCAAGTAAGTTGCATTAGGATTATCATTTTAAAACGTAAAACATAATTATAAAACCTGTGTAATCACTAGCAACGCATAAATATATAGAGCCTATGATAAAAGTAAAAAGAACAAGATATTTTACATAACTGGAAGCTTGCTCCTTACTACGAATTTACATTATATATCTGAGATATACAAGGATATCGAAAACAAACCACGAGTGTTTAAATACAAAACTAAACTAATAAACTAAGTACATCATTAATATATGTACAAAATAACCATGCTAAGTCTTCATTGTCCTCCTTTTTGCTCCTGCTCTGATTATTTGCTGGATTTACATAGAAATAAGAAACTGGGGTGAGAATTAAAATTCTTAGTAGTAAGTTTTAGAACATGTCATCATAATAAATTCAGCTACTTTGGGAAAAAAATAAGTTTAACATATTAAATAAATGGAAAGGTGGCATAAGCCAAAACTTAGCCTTTCCGTTCCCGAAGTAGACATTCCATTTATTTTAATAAAATAGTTTAGTCAGTACATAGCAATTCAACTCAATTTAACATATTTATTTACTACCCTTATGGCAACAAGCAAGCATATGCATCCTTTATAATTGTATACCTTTAAATTAACCATCAACTCTTCATCAAGATAAAATAAGACAATTGCCTATACAATTGTCATTTTGTGCAATGCATGATAATGTACGAGTATGTCTAAGAAATGCCCATATATATATTCTTATGCAATGTTAGTAATAACAATAGATTTTATACATTTTATAATCCTCTCACTCGGCTTCTTAAGGTTCAATTAGGTTTAATTAAGTTGGTTTTGACACATTTTATAATATTGGACCTTATTAGATCATTGAAAGAATTATTGTATGAATTAGCTTTAATTTATCTTTTTGGCAGTGTTCAGTAAACTGGCTATAACTTGAGTTTCAAATATCTGTTTGATATAATTCTAGTCTTGTAGGAAAGCTAAGACAATTCCCTACAACTTTCATGAATACCTAAAAGGCCTAATTATACGTTTGGATAACTCAAATTGGAGTTGAAGCAAGAACTAGGGTACTAATCCTGAAAGCTTGACCTATGTATACTATTCATGACATATCTTGGGATATAGGATGTCAAATGAGTTGAAATTTTGATAGTTGATAGTTAAGACCCAAATATACAATTGTCATGTTGAACACTTTTCCACAATCTGAGGTCTACTGGGTCATATTTAGCTTTGAAGTTAGAACAGAGGAACTAAAACTGGGCCTGAATAGTATGCAGTAATTAGGCCATATCTCCGGCTATAGTTGGTCTTTGGAGCTAAAATTTTACTAGATGATAGTTACGATCCATATCTACAACTTTAATGAAGACCACTTGGTGAAAAAATGACGTATTCAATAACTTCATAACTGAATGATTTCGAAGATAAAGAATCTCCATAATTTTCTACTCATCAAAAGTCATTTGACATTTTCCACTCATTCACCCACTCATACACTCACTCATTAATCAGCCCCCTTGTCATTTTGTATCCCTAATCCTCTATAAAAGGCACCATTGGATATTCATTTAAGAGTCTTGGTCCTAGAGGCCAAGATCATGCTATTTTGTTGTTTGATTATCTTATTGTAGTTTTCTTTTGTTCTAAATTGAAGTTATGTTCTTCTTCTTCTTCTTCTCTCTTTCTTTCTTCTTGTCTATGAGTAACTAAGTTTCATTATGCTTGGGTGAAAGAGTGAAGCTCTTGGTAATAAGTTAAGGTTAGATTAATTTCTCTTTTGTACTTAAATGTTATATTATCAAGTAACCATTATATTTGTTGTATTTTGTTTCCAATCAATTTAGAAACTCTCCTTGTAAAGTGGAGTTCTTGATTTGTTGTAGACAAGATATTAACACAATGAATGCTTGAACCCATTTATAAGTGTTAGTATTAGAAACTTTCCTTGTAAAGTGGAGATCTTGATTTGTTATAGACAAGAGATTGACACAATGAATGCTTGAACCCATTTACAAGTGTTGGCGTTAGTGGATAATTAAAGGAACCATAATATAACTAATATAACTTTTAAAGAACTTTGAATGTTGTATTTTTCGATTGGAACTTTCGTTATGTGTGGATTCTAATTAAGTTATAAAAGAATTAATCTTGTCCTTAATTTATTTACTAAGAGTGGATCTTCTAGCCCAAGTAATTCCTTTTTACTTGTGAATAATTTTATTTATCATCTTTATTTTTGTGACAAATATTTTCCTTACCTCAACAAATTTTCTTCATCAATTCCCTATGGATCGACCTCAGACTCCCGAGAATTTATTACTTGAGACAACCTACACTTGAGTTTGTAACTTTTAATCCACATCAGTTAGTAAAAGCATTTTGTTTTAGAAAAACTCATGATATTTGCTTATTCCCAGGAAAACCTTTGTTCCTTGTATTTCCTTTAGGTATTGGAAAAACCTTTGTTCCCAGGTAAAATGAGGTATTAGGAAGACCTTTGTTCCTTGACCTCCCTTAATATCATAACCCTAGCATTAGGAGTACCTTTGGCTCAAGCCCAATACGTGGAAATATCAAACATCAAGTTTGAAAACCAAAACATACAAGAATATTTAAAACCACTTCTTCATTCGCCTTTCCCATAATTAAGATTTTCCTTGCATAATAAAGAAACAAATCCTTAATCATCATAATGTGCGTAGTGGTTACCTCTTTCTTGAAATACCTCTTTTAATGTTGTAACACACTTTAGGATGCATCTATGAAGGATCCCAATGAGTCGGGAGCTCCATTTTATCAAAAACACAATGCTAGCAGTTTCTGGGAGTGGCGCCTAGGCGTGGCCCTTTGGCGCCGATGTGCCAAACTCTCTACCTCGCATTTTCCTAATACTGGACATTGGGCGCCTATGCACCCAATGCTGGTGCCTAGGCGCCAGTGGACCAGCAAATGTCTCCTGCTCTAATTTATCATACAACCCAGAAACCATTCACCAAAAATCAATTTTAAGCATCCACAATGATCCATAAACATCTTATAATACTCACACATCAATTTAATCCATTCAACCATGATTTAAAAGAATCAAATATAATCACAAAACCCACTTTTAAACAAAATACACACTCCATGGAATAACAAGAACTCAAAGGTCACACTCATGGTTCACAACTTAAAAAAAACAACCAATATCCAGCTCAAAGAGATGATAATCAAGCATAAAATTCACCATTGACACAAAAACCCCTCTTTGTTTCATCATCAAACATGCAGCAAATAGGAAGAAAGAAAGAAAGGAGTTATGAAAGTGTTTTCCCCTACCTCAAGTTTTGGCCTTTCCCCTTTCTTTTCTCTTCTTTCCTTCCTCTTTCTCTCCCTCTTTTTGTCCTCTGGTTTCCTATGCCTCTGCCCTTTGTTTTCTCCCATTCCCCAACTGCTCCCCCTATTTCTCTATTACTCCCAAATTATCTTTGATGGTGGATGTGAGTAGGGTTAGTGTTGAGAAAGGGTGAGGCCGTGGAAGATAATGGAGAAGCCATATGTGTGAAGACTGATTATGAGAGAGTGAAATATGAGGCGGTGAAGAAGGGATAAAATGATAAGAACAATTGTGTGGCTATCAATTAGTATGAGTAATTTATCTCTTAGGGATACTTTGATTTTTCACTAACGAATATTTTAGCTTTCATAAATGTTGTAGAAATTTCTAGAATCTAATTTAGTTCCCATACACCTCATTTAACAACTATTAGCCTCTATTTCTTTTTCTCAGGTTAATATAACCTCTAGGAAGTAACTAATACATATCTGATTTAACCTGTATTTGCCTACAGGTACCTGTCCTAACCTGTAATCATTTTAAAAATAAAGTCCATTCTCTATTTAATAGCCTCATAATTCATAATTTTTCGAGCTATTCTCTTATTTAATTTTGATCTTTAAACACTTATTTTATTTATTAAAAATATCAATCTAATTTATTTAACTCTCCAAAAATGACCATAATTCATTCTAATTATTTATGACCTAAAAATAAATTTTTTATATTTTTTTTTCATCATTTAAGCATTCTAAGCTAATTTTTGAGCTATTTTTCATGTTATGTGTTAGAGCATTATGCCCAAACTAATTCAAAAAAATCACCAGAATTAACAAGTGGCTCATATAAGGATTAACAAGCTATTATGATCATCATTAAAGTTAATAGACTAAGGAGGATGTTACATGATTGATGTGATTTGGGTCTTGTAAGAAAGTTAAGAAAAATATCTATATAAGTTTCATGAAGACCTCAAGAGCTAGATCATACGTTTGGATAATTTAAACTAAAGTTGAAGTAAGAGCCAGAATGATGATCCTGATAGCTTGATCTTTGCGCACTCATTAGCCCATATCTTGAGTTATAGAAGTCTAATGGACGTCAGACTAAGCCCAAATGGAAGCTAAGACACAAAGCTACAACTCTTATGAATACTCTTAAGTTGAACTACGTCATTTTGGGCATGCAATTAAAGATGGAAATCAGAGGTGAGTTATTGACGAGTTGGGCCACTTAATTGAGCATAACTTGAGTTTGAGGCCTCTAAATAACATGAGACTTAGGCTCAATGATTCCAAATTAACCCAGCTTTGTACCTATTAGAATTCTAATCATGTAAGGCTAAATTAGGAGTTAATTTAAAAGGATAGAGCAGAAGAATGAAAATCATCTTTGCATTCAGTACTTTTCATTCTCTCTCTTCATCTCTCTTCCTCTCCCTTCTATCTAAGTTTTCTATCTTTTTCTTTAATTCTTCCTTCTCATTCATGGAGGGCTAGAGCCTTTAATCAATTTTAGGAATTGACAATCTTGATGCTTAATTTTAAGATTATGTTTTAATTGTTCTACATTCAATTATTAATTAAGTTTTTTTCCTTCCTCTTTGTTTAATTCTGATTGAGTTGCTTAATTTGATTGAGATGATCATATGATAATTGCATAATTACCATGTGTTAAAAGAGGATTACAGAGACTAAATAAGGCATCAAAGGTGTTTGATGAATTATTTAACTTGGCTGGATTCTGGTTTTTAGTTTGATTTGGAATTAGATGAATGCTTAATTTGTCTAACCTTGATTGAATGAATTCTGAATGCTTATCTAGTAGAGGATCCATAGATCATCTTGAGGCTTCTTGATGTGATCTAAGACCAAGAATTCGGTTAATGATTGAATGGATCTGTAGTGATCAAGGATAGATTAAAATCAAGATTGGTTAATTCCCTTAGATTGGTTGTTTTCCTAATTTTGTTTACTGTTTTAATTGCTTTCTATTGATTAATCTTACAAACCCTTCCCCCTATTTATTAACCTCTTAATGTGATTGCATAATTAGAGTTATCTACGAGCTTGACCCGATGTTACCTTATACTGCAAGTAGTTTTGTTGAATTGGTTATAATTTGATAGCCTTGGCAGTTATCAACCATTCACAATAATTAAACTGAATAACAAGGGATTAAGATCGCAAAAAGTAAATGAGCTACTACTCATTACCATTGGAACATTAACATACTCTTTATACAATATTCACGAAGCAAACCATAATCCTTAAACATAGCTAATAAAGATAAAAACAACTGCACATACAATTGTGAGATATCATTATTCCTTAGCAAAGAGTTCATATCACTCCTTTGCATTAGCAAATAGTCTTACTCACTCTTATTGCCTTTGGTAGAGAGTTTTTCTCACTTCTCTACTATCTTTGGTAAAGTATTTTTCTCACTCCTTGACACGAGCATTGCACTCAGGCCAAAATACAACTAGGTTTCTTGATTAAATGTAGTATAAGGCACAACCTAGGTCATTCTTCCAAGGACACACATAGATGTTTCTAATCTAATTATGAGGTAGCAAGCAAGAGTTTTTATATTCATCAATTTAATTCAAAATTAAAATCAAATGTAGTAGAAGAATTCATATTAAGCAAACATCAATGCAAGGCATTAAAGTTCATGTGGTAGAATTTATCATAGTTCTCAAAGACATATTTTGCATGTAGTTTCTTGTTAAATTCGAAATTCAACTAGGTAATCACCTAGAATCCAACCAACACAAACAGAATTACAATTGCAATCCATAAATTTATATTGATTTTAAATTGATTCACTTAACCTAAATTTCCAATCGGTAAAACTAGCTTCAATTGATTTCAAATTAATCAATCTTACTTTTTATCACTTCAATTGTGAACAAAGAATCTAAATCTAATTAGAATTAGATCAAAACATAATTGAAGAGATATAGAAGAAGAAAATACATACAAAATAACCATTTAGTATAGGAACTCAAAATTCAAACCACACTTCTTGGATGTCTTGGATTGACAAGGCCTTTAGCCTTCTATAGCAATCACCATTGGAGAAGCTTCAAGAACATACAAAAATGAAAATAACAAAGAGAGAGGAGGAGATGAGGAGAGGAGGAGAGGAGGAGAGGAGGAGAGGAGGAGAGGAAAAGAAGCCAAGTCTGAAAACTAAGACTACCCTCGTGAATGAAAAATGCAAAGCTCATCATAATACAATATGATTGTCATCCTACTAACAATCCACTAACAAGCTTCATTATCTAGTCCACCCACTATTGCCAATTATTCCTCCACCTACTCCATTATGAAAGTGTCTAAAGCATGTCTCCCACCTTCTCCATCATGAAAGCATGTCTTCCACCTTCTCCATCATGAAAGTGGTTCAACCACTTTTGCTAATGATTCTTCCAACTATTTTCCACTTTTCTACCTTCTCTTTAGTTTAGATTTCTGCCACAATTTTGAATTAATCTCAAGTCCATAAGATAGGCCTTGAAATAATTTTTCCAAGGAGTGCTCATATGCTTAATTTGGGCTTGAAATGAGTGAGATATGCCCAAAATAGTGAAGGTATGTCCAGAAATTTGTGACAGCACCATTGGTCCAACTTCAAGGCTACATTTGACCACTTTAGTGTCCAATTTTGCCAATTTGACATTTCAAAAATGTGTAGATCTTTTTCTCATCTTTCCTAGTATATAAAGAACATCCAAATCAGAGATTTACAACTCAAGTTATGGTTAAAATACTAAACCAATATCAATATGCATTAAAATCCAAAATTTTTGCTTTAAAGCCCAATTCAACCCAATGATCTAAATGGGTGCTAAACATAATTATTAAATACTCCCACACTTACTCCTTTGCACATCTTCGGGCAAAAACACAAAAGACCAAAACTAAGAAACAAAGAAAAACAAAACAAACTCAAAAGCTAAAAACTCTAAAAGACTCAAATTCCAATGACATTCAAGAATGCAAAAGCTTTAAGAAAGAAAAGCAACCAAAGATTTAAGGGAACAAAGTATTGATGAGGTAACTTTTATTCATATCTTTAATTTGAACAAGCAAGGTATCTTCAATTTGAAAAACATGAATTAAGAATGATAGATCCTCACAGGATACACTCTCAATCCCTCAAGTGTTTTCAAGGTAAATATTTCACTCAATTCAACCCATGAACAATTGCACTACCATAAGCTTGCTTATCATCTACTTCTCTACTACTCAAACACATGCACACAAAAATCAAGAGGACTTTATTCAAGATTGTAATAGGATCAAGGTAAGGAAAGGAAATAATATGGATATGGCAAGTTAAACACCCAAGAGAATAAAAGAGCATTGGGAAGGAACTCAAATGACAAGTAATAAACATGAAATTTTATCTCCCAACTTCAAATAACACACATTCTCTTTACATATTTCCTTCACTTTCCTTCTCATATTTGTTTTTTTTTTATAACCTTTCTTGCATTTATTCTTTTTTTCTTTTTATCTTTCTTTTTTTTTTTACATACTTTTTTTTTCACCAAACACTTTGCATATTGCACACCAATTTGCAAAAGCCCCACACTTGAACTATTAATTACCCACAAGCTAAAGAGCTCCTCCAATGAAAATGAACCAATGCTCTCCCATTTCCTAAGGTAAGGTAAAATATGATTTTTCACATAAGGCATATAATGAGCTAAAACAAAGAATAGGCAAGTAGGCTCAAGGGGGTTAAATAAAGGGAAATGATGCAAGGTTGGCTATTTGACCAAAGTAGTTAATCAAGAAAGAATGCCTCAATCATATTTATGCATGCAAGTGAAAATGTACTCTAAAAAAAGAATCAAAGCAAGTTCTAGAATGATCAATTGACATGAGTGAAAATCACACAAGAAAGAGGAGAATGATGCAAATCTGAAAATCCACCAATATGCTCAAAATCTCACAAGGTATGCACCTATCAAACTCAATCCACCAATTCAAACCATGAACCTTTTACTTAATTTACTTCTACTCATCACTTTGACACAACTTAAAATCCATTCGAAAACACATTTTTTTTTCAAAGCATTGTTTTTAATTTTTGTTTTTGTTTGATCTTTGTTTGCTTTTTTTTATAGTAAACAAACACAGAAAACACGACCAAAACATAAATAGAAATAGTAACAAAAAAATAAACAACAGAGCTTAAACATCAAAATAGCAGAAACATCAGAACCAGAAAATTAAACAGCAGAAGCATTAAAATTGAAAACAAAAACAAAAACAGAATGCTAAAATTCCTTTCCCATACTTAAATTTTGCATTGCCCTCAATGTAAACATAGGAAAGATGCATAATGCAAATCACCAAAGTAGTCATGGCAAAAAATAAAAAAATAAAAAAATAAAAGTGTGGCAGGGGTCTCCCTCATTTTTCATCCGTGTAAACGGTATTGAGCAAATCCATCTCTTCCACATTTTACTCTTGACAATCTTCAAGAAAATTCTTAAGTCGATGTCCATTGACCTTAAATGTTCTCTTTGTTGTCACATTTTGGAGCTCAACTGCACCATAACGAAAAACATTAGTAACAACAAATGGTCCATCCCACCTATACTTTAATTTTTCGGGCATTAACCTAAGACGAGAATTATAAAGAAGAACTTTTTGACCAATTTGAAATTCCTTTCTAGCAGTGAGTTTATCATGGAAGGTTTTAGTCTTCTCCCTGTAAATCTTGCAGCTCTCATAGGCCTCCAAATGGATCTCCTCCAATTCCTGCAACTGTAGCTTTCTCTCTGTGCCCGCTTGGTCTAGGTCCAGGTTATACCTCTTCACCGCCCAAAATACACGATACTCAATTTCCACCGGCAAGTGGCATGCTTTGCCAAAAATAATCTGATAAGGAGACATCCTAATCAGAGTCTTATAGGGGTCTTGTATGCCTATAGAGCATCATCAAGCCTCTTGCTCCAGTCCTTCCTGTTTGGTTGGACTGTCTTCTGAAGTATCTGCTTGATCTCTCTATTAGAGACCTCGGCTTGCCCATTGGTCTAAGGATGGTAAGGTGTAGAAACCTTGTGCAAGACTCCATACTTCTTCATCAAAGCCTCTATGCTTTGATTGCAAAAGTATGAATCCTGATCACTGATTATGACCCTCGGAATGCTGAACCTTTATAGGATGTGAGACTTAACAAAATCCACAACCACTTGAGAATCATCAGTCCGAGTGGCTTTAGCCTCCACCCATTTAAATACATAATCCACAGCAAGCAGAATGTAAACAAAACCAAATGATACAAGAAAAATAACCCATAAAATCAACACCCCATACATCAAAAATCTCATAGAACAACAAGGATTATTGGAGCATTTCATTCCTACGAGAAATATTTCCTATTCTTTGGCACTGTTCACAAGATTTACAAAACAAATAAGCATCATAGAATAGGGTAGGCCAATATAAACTAGAGTCCAAAACCTTTCTAGCAGTCCGTTAGGGACCAAAATGACTGTCACATGGAAGTGTATGACAAAAGCTAAGAATAGAATGGAACTCATTATCAGGTGCAAATCTCTTAATGACTCGATCACTACAAAATCTCCAAAGATAAGGATCATCCCACACATAATGCTTAGACTCACTCTTCAACTTATCAACCTGTGCCTTAGTAAAACATTGAGGGCAAACACCAACAACTAGGTAATTTACCATATCCACAAACCAAGGAGAAGTGACCTTACCTTGCAGCTGTAAAAGCTGCTCATCAGGAAATGAACCATCAATGGGAAGGGGATTTGAGGTTCTCTCAATTTTGCTTAAGTGATCAGCCACCAAATTTTCTACTCCACTCTTATCTCGAATCTCCACATCAAATTCATAGAGTAGCAGCATCCACCTAATCAATCGTGGTTTAGCTTCAGGCTTCTTCAGAAGAAATTTTAGAGCTGCATGATCAGAAAATACCACAACCTTAATGTTGGGAATTGCGGATCAAAATATCTCGCAGCGGAATAATAGGATTCCCACACAGGATCCATGCGAAAAGTCCATAATCCGAGTTTTTAAAAAATTACCTCTTGAAGCGTGATAAACACAAGCGAGGTGAATCACCAACACCGTAATAGCGACGATGTTTCTGCGGTATCCACACGAACAGACTTGCAAAAGGAGTCACGCTTCTGTTTCGCGGTGCTAGCTGCGAATAGAAGAGAAGAACCTTTCACTGTCTCTCACTCACTTTCTTAGGTGCGGCTAGGGTTGTGATGTAACATGTATAGCAGCCCCTTAAAAAGACTATTTATAATAGTGGTCGCCTTAAGTGAGTGTGAGCAAGTAGCAAGGTAATTTGTGCAACCCTAAAACCCATCTGTCATGAGTTAGGCCCACAATTGAATCCGAGTCCAACTTGGATCCTTATTGCTCCAATTTAGTCTGTTCTAAGTGTGCGACCCTGCGGTTCTCATGACGTTGGTAGTAATATTAAAATCTCATTTTAATATTACAAACAAAGTGAGTGATATCTAGCAACACATCACTGTTACCCAAGTAATGAGAATGTCGGTGATTTGACATAACCTATCCGTGATCAATGTTTCCGTGTAGTTTAGTCCCTTTGTCAAGATATCTAGATTGAACACAAGGCATGGAATGCGTCACCCTTGTATAGTCCAATCATTCGTTTCCGATACTCGAGTAGACTTTGTAACAATAAATGAGATCAATATCTCATATTGACTCATTTGAGCATGGCCATGCATTTCAGCAAGTCTCACTCAATCAGTCCCGAAGATATCGCTCCGTTATGTAGGAGTGACAAATTCCATCTAGGTCACTCACATCCTCTCGCATGATTTGCGGTATGTCCAACAACCAACTTTATAATCACCTTGTTACGATGACGTTTGATGGCATTAAAACACACAACTCCTCATGTAGGAATCGTAGTGATTTCAGGTCAAAGGACCACAAACACCATTATCACTATGAGAATCGCTTATGACACTCACGTAACGATCCACGTAGCGTTCTCATGGCGGGTCTGTCCAATACATCATTACTCTAATATGTATCCATGTGTAGACTTGATATCTCATATCCATGACCCGTGAGATGTGGTCATCAGTCTATGCACATACTAGTCTCAATGCATTATTGTTGTCCTAATTAACAATAATACTTGACTAGGGACATTTAAGAATAGTGTTGTAACCAAAAGGATCTCACGATCAAGTCATCCACTTGATATCCTATGGCATCAATCTTACTATTCTAAGGACTTTATTATGTTTATCAAAAAAGAACACAATAAATGAAATGCCTCATATATATATAAAATAGCATAATAGAATATATGCAAATACAGAAAATGTATTAGCCTCTAGGGCATACACCAACACTTAAAACCCAGCAAATAAGATCGAAACTGGTCTAATGCAAACAAAATATCTAAAAGTTCTTTTTCTATGGTTGTGTAATTTGCTTGAGCAGCATCCAAAGTTCGTGAAGCAAAGTAGATCATATAAGAAGCCTTGCCCACTCTCTGTGCCAAGATAGCTCCCATAGCATAGTTAGAAGCATCACACATTAGCGAAAACGTGAGTGTCCATTCAAGTGGTTGAATGACAGGTGTACTGATCAAAGCTCGCTTCAAATGATCAAAGGCCTCCATGCATTTCTGGTCAAACAAGAACTCCACATCTTTTTGCAACAGGTTGGATAGCGGAAGGGCTATTTAACTGAAATCTCTGATAAAGTGCCTATAGAAACCTGCATGTCCAAGAAAAGAACAAACTTCACGCATGCATGTGGGGTAAGATAAACAAGTAATAACATTTATTTTCGTAGGATCAACAGTAATACCTTCACTAGACACTATATGACCCAAAACTATACCTTGTTCAATCATGAAATGACATTTCTCAAAATTCAAGACAAGGTTAGTTTCGATACATCGATGCAATACTCTAGATAAACTATCCAAACAAGAATCAAAAGAAGAACCATGTACAGTGAAATCATCTATAAACACCTCCATGCACTCCTCTAGAAAGTCAAGGAAAATACTTACCATGCACCACTAGAAGGTACCAGGGGCATTACAAAGGCTGAAAGGCATCTGCCTGTAAGTAAAGGTGCCAAAAGGATAGGTGAATGTGGTATTCTCCTGATCCATAGGTGTAATGTGAATTTGAAAGTAGCCAGTGTATCCATCCAGGAAGCAATAATGTGATTTCCCAGCCAATCGATCCAACATCTGATCAATGAAAGGTAAGGGGTAGTGATCTTTCCGAGTGGCCTAGTTGAGCCTCCTATAATCAATGCAGACTTGCCAACTGTTCTGCAATCTAGTAGGTATCAACTTATTCTTCTGATTAGCCATAACCGTCACTCCAGATTTCTTGGGGACAACCTGCACAAGACTCACCCAAGTGCTATCAGATATGGGATAAATAATGCTAGCTTGCAGTAGCTTGATCACTTCTTCCTTTACGACATCAAGAATCAAGGGGTTTAGCCGCCTTTGGGGTTACCTCACTGGTTTGGTACCTTCCTCCAATAAAATCCTATGCATGCAAGTGGAGGGACTAATACCAGGAATGTCTGCAACTATCCACTCGATGGCCTAGTTATGCTGCCTCAAAACCTGCAGCAATTTTTCTTCTTGTTCAAGTTGCAGATTCTTAGTGACAATCACTAGCAACTTTTCACTATCTCCCAAATAAGCATATTTAAGGTAGTCTGGTAGAGTCTTCAACTCTAAGGATGAGGGCTGCACAATGGAAGGCAACAAGCTATTTGAAACAGCTAACTCCGCAGCATTAAACTCAGTATAAATCTAATCCTCAGTTACACATGCTACATATTCTAAGTCAGCAACTATAGCAATACTCATAACTTCAAGAATTTCAACACAAGCAGCACATGGTGTTCTATCACAGCCAACATATGTATCATAAGTAACAAAATCTAGAAAATTAGCAATATCAGGGAATTCAACATACAAATCAGCAGAAACATCATCAACCAGCATCTCAATCACATCTACATGGAAAACTGAATGCTCCTCCAAAGGATGTCTCATGGCATAAAAAATGTTAAACTATACCACATCTTCACCAAATTCCATAGAGAGGGTGCCAGCATGCACATCAATCTTGGTCTTGGCTGTCTTGAGGAATGATCTGCCTAAAATCAATAGAGCATGGTTTGTGGCCGACTCATCTGCCATATCCAGAATGTAAAAGTCTACTAGAAAATTAACTTGTTCACTTTAACTAAAACATCTTCCAACACTCCTACAGGTTGAGCAGTAGACCGATTTGCTAGCTGAATCACTATACCAATAGGCTACAAAGTGCCAATGTTCAAAGACTGATAAACTGACATAGGCATGACATTAATGGAAGTGCCCAAATCCAGCATTGCATTTTCGAATCTAGAATTGCCTATTGTGCAAAGAATGGTGAATGTTCTAAGATCCTTGCATTTCAGAGGCATAATTGGCTGGATAATGGCCAAAACATTTTGCCCCATACTAACTCTCTCATTGCCCTTTAGTCTTCTCTTATGATTACACAACTCTTTCAAGAATTTGGCATATTTTGGTATCTGCTTGATTGCATCTAGTAGTGCAATATTGACTTCCACCTTCCTAAAACTCTCAAGAAAATCTTTATCTTTCTCGGCCTCTACTATTTTTCTTGACTGGATAGCTCTCTGGGGAAAGGGTAGAGCTGTGGGAGACTGCTGCTCATCATCAACAACTACTGGTTTATCAGGTTCAGGCACAGAATCTTTTACTGCTTGTGGTTTGCTAGCTATAACTTAAGGTTCAAGTGATGATTGAAATGACTTCCCAGACCTCAACATAATAGTATGCACATCTTTTTTTAGATTTGGAACTGTTTGGGAGGGAAGTTGCCCAGAACCTTGGGACTGCAGCTGACTTAATGT
The DNA here is from genome assembly GCA_029884595.1 of Ormosia semicastrata. Lineage (NCBI taxonomy): Eukaryota > Viridiplantae > Streptophyta > Magnoliopsida > Fabales > Fabaceae > Ormosia > Ormosia semicastrata. The sequence continues at coordinate 41,526,488 of JAQQTO010000061.1, forward strand.
AGATGCTAATTGTCCAATCTGTGTCTCTAAATTCTGTATGGAAGCCTCTGTCCTTTGCTAGAACTGAATGCTATTTGTAGCCATATGTTTCACTAAGTCCTCAAAGGAAGGTTCAAATTTTGTGGTTGCTGGACCTGGTAGCTGGAAGGGTTACTACATAGGCTGTTGGAATTGCCTACTTGGTCCAGCTTGATTTTAAAACTGCTGCTATTGTAATGGCTATTGGAATGACTGCTTGTACTGTTGTTGTGTTGTATTTCCATATCTCAAATCTGGATGGTCTCTCCAACCAGGGTTGTATGTGTTAGAGAATGGATCATATCTAGGCTGCTGGGGTTGCTGATATTGGGATCTGCTAGGAAAAATTCCTGTTGCAGCAACAGGAAAGGCTTGAATGGCCAAATTTTCCTCCTGAAGTGTTAGATAAGCATCTGTAGGATGAGATGGACAAGAACAGATTCCACATACAGTTGCAGTAATTTTCATAGGTGTTTGTTGTCCCACTGCTAACTGTCTCACCAAAGAGGTTAACTCATCAAGCCTATGTTCCATTCTCTGCTGATCTACATGAAACACTTGAACCTCATTCACTCCTCTGGTTGAGGTAATCATTCGTGTGCCAAACTATTGAGTGTTCATTACCATGTTTGCTATCAGATCTCTTGTAGCAGTAGGGGTTTTGTCTACTAAGGCTCCTCCACTGGTAGCATCAATCACACTTCTGTCCATTGGCATCAGTCCTTCATAAAAATATTAGATCAACAACTGATCACTAATTTGGTGGTGTGGATAACTTGAACACATCTTCTTGAACCTCTCCCAATACTCATTCAAAGTTTCACCAGAAATCTATCTGATGCCACATATGTCCTTCCTAATGGCAACACCTCTGGAGGCAGGAAAAAACTTTTCTAAAAATAGCCTTTTCATGTCATTCTAGCAAGTCACAGAACTAGGTGAAAGATAGTAAAGCCAATTCTTTGCTGCATCAACAAGGGAGAAAGGAAATGCCCTCAGCTTGGTGTGTTGTTCATTGATGCGTTGATGTCTCATAGTTAAGCACACAACATGGAACTCTTTCAAATGCTTGTAGGGATCCTCACCTGCAAGTCCATGAAACTTAGGAAACAAATGGATTAAGCCAGATTTTAGTTCAAAATCAACATCAATTTCAGGATACTGAATGCATAATGGTTGATAAGTGACTTCAGGGGCAACAAACTCTTTAAGAGTTCTATTATGCATGTTATCAGTCATGGTTGGAAAATCACTAGAACTCTCGGATGCAATAACAGGTTTAGTAATGACAAATTCCACAATGACAGAATCAATGTCACAATTAAATTCAGAAGTAATCCCCTCACTTAGCCTACGAGCACTAATCAACCTATGAAATGTTCTATCAATCTCAAGATCAAATTCAAGCAATAAATCAGGATTAAACCTAGTCATGTACTAATCAAAGAACATAAAACACAAAAACAACAAACAAACAAAATACACTAGACAACACCAAAAATCTACCAAAATAAATCTAGTTCACCTATCTAAACATTTTTAAAAATTATGGGACTTGTACAGCATGAAAACTACACAAAAATGAAATTAGAAAATATAATAAAAAATATTAAAAAAATGAAAAATTGGCCTAAATGATGGAAATTTTGAAAAATAGGGGCGACCTCATAGTTCTTGTTTATTAAGCCGTTTTCTTTCAACTAACCAAGCTTCAACTCATTCTGGGCACATTTTCAGTGCGAAATTTGTAAAGTAACCCGTAATCACCCGTTTTCGCCTAAAAACCACCAAAACACAGCAACACAGGGGTTAGTGAGGGATTAGTAGTTAAATAAACTCTTAATAAGATTGAACAAAATCAGAGTGTATCCCCAGCAACGACACCAAATTTTTACACGAGCGTCGCACTCAGGCCAAAATATAACTAGGTTTCTTGATTTAATGTAGTATAAGGCACAACGTAGGTCATTCTTCCAAGGACACGCATAGAAGTTTCTAATCAAAATAAGAGGTAGCAAGCAAGGGCTTTTTGTATTCAGCAATTCAATTCAAAATTAAAATCAAATGTAGTAGAAGAATTCAGATTAAGCAAACATCAATTCAAGGCATTGAAGTTCATATGGTAGAATTTATCATAGTTCTCAAAGTGATATATTTTGCATGTAGTTTCTGGTTAAGTTTGAAATTCAACTAGGTAATCACCTGTAACCCAATCAGCACAAATAAAATTACAATCGCAATCCATAAATTTATATTGATTTTAAATTGATTCACTTAACCTAGATTACCAATCGGTAAAACTAGCTTCAACTGAGTTCAGATTAATCAATCTTACTTTTTGTCACTTCAATTATGAACAAAGAATCTAAATCTAATTAGAATTAATCAAAACATAATTGAAGAGATATAGAAGAAGAAAATACATACAAAATAACCATTTAGCATAGGAACTCAAAATTCAAACCACACTTCTTGGATGTCTTGGATTGACAAGGTCTTTAGCCTTCCATAGCAATCACCATTGGAGAAGCTTCAAGAACTATACAAAAACAAAAATAACAAAGAGAGAGGAGGAGAGGAGAAGAGGAAAAGAAGCCAAGTCTGAAAACTAAGACTACCCTCGTGAATGAAAAATGTAAAGCTCACTATAATACAATACGATTGTCATCCTACTAATAATCCACTAACAAGCTTCATTATCAAAGTGGTCCACCCACTATTGCCAATTATTCCTCCACCTACTCTATTATGAAAGTATCTAAAGCATGTCTCCCACCTTCTCCATCATGAAAGCATGTCTCCCACCTTCTCCATCATGAAAGTGGTTCAACCACTTTTGTTAATGATACTTCCAACTAATTTCCACTTTTCTGCCTTCTCTTTAGTGTAGATTTCTTCCATAATTTTGAATTAAGCTCAATCCCATCAAATAGGCCTTGAGATGATTTTTCCAAGGAGTGCTCATATGTTTAAGTGAGATATGCCCAAAATAGTTAAGGTATGTCCAGAAATTCGTGACAACACCACTGGTCCAACTTCAAGGCTATATTTGACCACTTTAGTGTCCAATTTTTCCAATTTGACATTTCACAAAACTTTTAGATAATTTACACAATCCTAGCATATAAAGAACATAAAAATCAGAGATCTACAACTTAAGTTATGGTTAAAATACCGAACCAATGTCAATATGCATTAAAATCTAAAAATTTTGCTTTAAAGCCCAATTCAACCTAATGATCTAAATGGGTGCTAAGATCACTTAATTACAACCTGGACATCATTAATAAGATAATTATGTGGATAATTAATATGTTAAAATCGTAATTATCACTCTTCTACCATGACAGGGTACTTTTCTCACTCCCTTATCTCATAAATTCATCCTTAACAAAGTACTTTTCTCACTCCTTTATTGTTAGATAGATTGTGATGTGGCTCAACTCTAACTAAAAAAGGAGCCATTCTTAACAAATATGTAATTCTAGCTCAACTTTATCACATAAAGGAGCAATTCATGTTTCTAGGTTACTCTCACAGCTCAACCCTAGCAAATAAGGGAAACAACTACCATTCATGCATCTCTAGCTCTACTTTCATCATAAAGGAGCAATTCATGCACTATGACAAATAATTATTGCCAAACAACTCAATATACTTACATTTAGTATACCACATCATCACATCACAAGTGACAACAAATGCAACATCATTGCTCTTCAATGATTGACAACTTGCCTATGTCAATCCACTACCATTGGATGTACAGAGGCCTATTCTTTTATACATGTGCTAGGTAGATATTTTTTTCATGAAATATCCCTATTAGTGTCTTAACTCACACTAAAAAGCATGCATAAAATATCCCATCAAGTAAGGAACTCCAATTTCTAAAACTAAAAAGCATGGGAAATTCTGTATCTAGGCACTTAAGCGCTCACTCTCCCAGCGCTTAGGCGCTCCATGACAGCAAACCTCTCTTGTTTCTTCTGCTATTGAGCGCTTAGGCGCCCAGCTTCTAAGTGATTGAGCACTCAGCACTAAAGCTATTTATTCTTGCGCGCTTAGGTGCTCACTCTTAAGCGCCCATCATGTTTCTGCTTTCTAGCCTTGGGTGCTTAGGTGATCCCTTCTTGGGCACCTAACCAAACTTAGATGCTCTGTTCTACTGAGTTTTTAACCAATCCTTGACTCCCAAACACAAGTCTTGGATGGTTTTTAACACCAAACATGGTCTCTAAACATACTAAAATTTTCATACATATTCTCAAATCACCAACATAATGATCAAGCACATGTATGTTAAATCTCTTATCCTAAAACCCATATTTCTTCAACACAAGATCATGGATGTAACACCCTAACTCTATATACTATAGTATATTATCAATATACTCAAGTAAATAAAATTAAACATGTCACTTCTATATTTAAAACTTAAACACAACCTGTATAATAACTATTAACAAATAAATATATAGAGCCTTTAACATCAGAGTAAAGAGGACAAGATATTTTACACAATCTGGAAACTTGCACTTTACTACGAATTTACAACATATATGTCTGGGACATACTTTATACTAATGGGGCCATATTGGCACTAAAAAAACTATAAAAACTACATATAACAATAATATATATAAAGGAAATGCTATAAGTCTTCAGCACTTTGACTTACTCCTGCTTCGGTCCTCCGCTGGATTTATCATGGAAATAGAAAACTGGGGTGAGAATTTATGAATTCTCAGTAGTACATTTTAAAAACGTGTCATCACAATAAATCCAGCTACTTCAGGGAAAAACAAGTTGCACATAAATATATATGGAAAGGTGGCATAAGCCAAAACTTAGTTCTTTCCCTTCCCAAGGCAAACAGTTCATTTAATTAAAAAAAATAATGTAAACATCACATTATAATCATCATAAGTAAATATACTTGCCCATAAAGCAAAATATATAAATAACATATTTCATCATTCTAAGGGTAACAAGACCATTATCCTCAGTCCTCATCAATTTTAGAAAGAACAAGATAATTGCCTATACAATTGTCATTTTATGCAATGCATTATGATTTATGAATATGCCTAAGGAATGCCCTAAATTATGCTTATGCAATGTTTCTAAATGGTTTTGTTTTAAGAAAACTCATGATATTTGCATATTCCCAAGACAACCTTTGTCCATTGTATTTCCTCTAGGTAAAAATGAGGTATTAGGAAACCTTTTTGTTCCTTGACCTCCCTTAATATCATAACCCTAATATTAAGACCTCCTTTGGCTCAAGCCAAATACATGGGAATAACAAATATCAAGTTTGAAAACCTAAGCATGCAAGAATGTTTAAAACCACTCCTTTATTTACCTTTCACATAATCAAGATTTTCCTTGCATAATAAAGAAGCAAAACCTTAATCATCAACCTTTTCATCTATGCAATTTAGTGTATATAAAGTCATTCAATCTCTTTATATTCCAAGTAGAGAGGGAGTGACTCACTCAACCTCAATCTACCATTATCCTTTTCTTATTATACTTCCCAATACTATACCTATCAATATTATTCATTAACATGCATATATCATTATGCTCCTCATCATCATTCACATATATCATTCATTCCATACAAAGTACAGGCAATGATTCATATAATAAGTAATTCAATTCATTATATTCATACATCAAATGTCATACATTCATTTCATTTTAAAACTCAATAAAGGAACATTTAGTTTAAGTTTAACCTATAAGAGAGTAACCACATTCATACTACAGTACCTTAACTAAAATTTAGCTGTTAAAGGAGCTACTAGTATTCCTAGGGTTCAAACCATCACCAAAATACCTCAATTTTTCCTAAAAAGGATGTTTTTCAAGAGTGCACCAAATGTGCATTCTAACATCATAAATTCTAAAATTTTATAGGCAAATAGCCTTACCTCATATATTTCAAATGAAAGAAACTTCACTTCATTTGGCTAAGTGTGGCAAAATTTATGCCACATAATGCAGAAGCTAAAACAGAGCACTAACTATTTTACCCGAATCTAATCCTTCTTTAAATTGAAACTAGGAACGGATAAAGAATGTAAAAATTACAAATTTTTTACCTCTTATATAATTACATGTTAGCTTAAAAATTTCACAAGTTTCATATAATTACAACCTCGAAGCAGGAAGTTATGCAATCTGGTTTACTAAGTGCCAGATTTCTTATTTCTACAGAATTTGTCTCAGATTCAAACAGAAACTAGTGCTATTTGGGTTGGCCTAAAAATATGAAATTTTTCCTACATAAAGTTTGTATCCTAGCTTTCAAATGCAACAAGAAGCAAGTCATTTTGATGTCTGTAGCGCAAGTTATGCAACAAACACCATAGGCTGTCAGAGAATTTTGCAGAAACATGTTTTGCATAATCTTGGGTACTAACTGAGTTCTAACCCTTAAAATCAGTTTCTAGATGTTCTCCAACATCACAATCATATTGTAACCTCTAAATACACTTCTAACTCATCAATATTTGATCAATAATCAACTGAACTTCCACTAAATATCAAATTTTCAACCATTAAAACATACTTCAAGCAAATTAAAACCAAACCAGAAATTCAAACCACCAACCTTCCTATATCAGTTTCTAGGCGTTTCTCAGCACCATTCAAGGTTCCTAATCATATATAAACATTCATAACTCAGAGAATCAAGGAACAATAACTGCACTTTAATATACTACAAACCCTTTTCCTCATCTATTAACACAAAAAGACTCATGGTAGTTTATAAGTTCAAAACTACTAACCAAATTTCCAGTAAGCTAGAAACATCTCCATTTCAGCCACAAGAAATAAAGAACAATTAAGCAAAATACAAGCTCATATTAAATCCATTTTTGTTCAGTAAAGAAATAATAAACAACAAGTGAAAGAAAGAAAGGAATGGAGCCCTAGAAATAAGTCTCCTATCTTAAGCTTGGATTTTTGCCTCTTGCTTTCCTTCCTTCCTCTTCTTCTTGTGAATGCTTATGTCCCTAAAGCATGTCAAATAGTTTTTTATGATAACAAAGGCCAAAGTGAAGATCAAATGCCAAAGTGAAGATCAAGCACAAAAGGAAAAATCAAGATCAAAGAAAGAAGTCAAGAGGTTTATTTTTAGAACATTAATGTTAAATGCTCTCAAGATTTCTCAAATGGATTTTCAATATATCACTTCAAAATAAATGGGAAATTTCAAAGTTAAACATAGTTTTCAAGAAACTTGAGTTTCAATCTTAAATCTAACACTCTTAAAAGGATTTATGTTTAATCAAGTGTCTTGAGGTGATAGAAATGACTTACAAGCTTTATTGGACTTGAAAAATGTGTTCAAAGGCCAATGTAATCGATTACTTGATGTTTGTAATCGATTACACAGCAAATAGAGGCCTTGTAATCGATTGCATGAGCAATGTAATCAATTACAAGTAAGTCAGAGGCCATGTAATCGATTACACAATAAATGTAATCGATTACAATAAGCCCAGAAAGGCAAGAACACGTTCAAAGAGTCATGTAATCGATTACATGGATATTGTAATCGATTACACAGCAAGTCAGAAGTCATGTAATCGATTACACGGATATTGTAATCGATTACAAGCAAAGTCAGAAGCCATGTAATCGATTACACCAATAATGTAATCGATTACACAAAGCCCAGAAAGCCAAGAACACGTTGGAACAACTATGTAATCGATTACATATGCTGTGTAATCGATTACACGCACTCTGACAATGTCCAACGGCTATATTAAATGCATTAAATGCATGGCTAAAACCCTCCCAACGGCTCCTTTATTTGAGAAACTTATAAATACCAATGTTGGGTCTTCATTTGAGGTGGACCTTGAACCAAAAACTAATCACCAATACTTCCAAACGTGAATCGATCCTCAAATCTATTCTTGCTCTGTTTTTTGTAAAAACATGAAAAATCTTTGAGAGCATATTAGAGCTTCAATTTGTAATCATCTACTCTAGTGAGAGCTTCATTCAATCAATCTATATTGCTTTGTAAAGAGGGTGAGGCATCCCTCCAAAAGTGTAAAAGGTGAGGTATCCCTTAGTTGAAGAGACTCAAGTTCCAAGGGTGAGGTATCCCAAAGTGTTGAGTGCTCAAGGTTGTAAAGGTTATCAAGCACCTATTGAAGCTTGAAGAAATAGTAGAAAATCTCTAGCGGTTGCTTGAGGACTGGACATAGATCACAAGTGGATTGGTGATCGAACCAGGATAAATCATTGTGTTTGTTTTCTCTAAACCCTTCTCTTTACATTGAGTACTGTTTTATTGATTTGCTTGAATATTGGTACCTTTGGCTATTGCATTTATAAGTGAAAGTGTTTATCTCCTATATCCAATCATCTCTAATCATCTATTACCTTCAATGAAAATTGTTTATCAAACGATGTGCGAAAGATTTGCGAACTTAGTTTTCATACTCAATTCACCCCCTCTCTTGAGTATTGAGGCCACTTGGTAACAAGTGGTATCAGAGCTAGACTCTTGTATAAAGAGCTTAGCAGCTTCAAGAGAAGTGATGGCTTCAAATGAATTTTCAAATAAAGGTTCTTCTATAAACAGGCCTCCTTATTTCAATGGGGATGGTTATGCCTATTGGAAATAAAAGGATGAAAATTTTTATTGAAGTTATTGATTTTGATGTGTGGGACGCCATTGAAAATGGTGCTTTTGTTCCTACACAAACTAAAGATGGTGTGAAAATCAATACACCTAAAAATGAATGGACCGATGATGATAAAAAGAAGGTTCAATACAATTTGAGAGCCAAGAACATCATCACCACATCCTTGGGGTATGATGAATTCATTAGGGTGTCAAATTTCAAGACCGCAAAAGAAATGTGGGATACCCTACAAGTAACTCATAAAGGTACTAGTGAGGTAAAACGATCTCGAATAAACACTCTTACTCATGAATACGAATTATTTAGAATGAATCAAGGTGAGAGTATTCAAGATATGCAAAGGAGGTTTACTCATATTGTTAATCATCTTAACTCACTGGGAAAGACATTTCCTAATGATGATCTTATTAACAAAGTCTTAAGATGTCTAAGCAGGAATTGGCAACCCAAAGTGATGGCGATTGCGGAATCAAGAGATTTATCAACAATGCCTCTAGCCACCTTATTTAGAAAGCTTCAAGAACATTAGCTGGAACTAAATAGGCTCAATCAAAATGAAGAGCATGACAAAAAGAAGAAGGGAATCGCACTCAAAGCCACTTCCTCTACAATTGAAGATGATGATGAAGATGGTGAAGAGGATGCTGAAAGTGTTGAGCTAAGTGAGGAGAATCTTAGTCTCCTTGTGAGAAAATTTGGAAGATTCCTAAAGAAAAAGGGATTTCAAAGAAGACCACCCTTTCCTCAAAAGAAAGTGTATCATAAAGGAAAAGGATCCTCTACTCCTCCAAAATGCTATGAATGTGGAAAACTGGGGCACATGAAAATGGAGTGCCCTATGTATCTCAAGAAGACGAAAAAGTTTGAGAAAAGGCCCTTAAAAGAAAAGAAAAAAAGGAGAGCATATATAGATTGGGAGGACAATGACTTGAGCTCCTCTGACAATTCAGAGGATGAAGAAGCTCATCTTTGTCTCATGGCTCAAGGAGAAGAAAGTGAAGAGAGCGACATCGAGGTAACTTCTTCTAACTCAGAATCTCTACCTTCATATGATGAATTGCAAGATGCTTTTCAAGAATTGCATGATGAATCCTTAAGGCTCACAAAAATGGTTTTGTCCTCTAACAAAACAATTTCCTTATTGGTAAACAAAGTTTCTATCTTAAGTAAGGAGATAAATGAGCTTAAAATTGAAAATGAGACCTTAGGACTTATAGATGCTAATTCACTATGCATGACATGTTCCTCATATAATAACACATCCATATCCTTACCTTGTTCAACATGCAAAGTATTTGAAAAAGAAATTGAAGACTTGAACAATACTCTTGCAAAATTCACTTTTAGAAGAGACAACTTGAATATGTTGCTAGGGAAACAAAAATGTGTGTTTCAAAAAGCCAGTTTGGGATTTAATCCAAACAACCATAAAAAATCTTATAAGAACTTCTTTGTTTCCTCAAATACTTCAAGTAGTCCCTTTGTTAAATGTTTTCACTGTGGTAGGAAAGGGCATAGTGCATCAACTTGCAATGTTAGAAAGAACATAAACACTAAAGTTGGAATAAAAAGAGTTTGGGTTCCTAAAGGCACTATGCCTAACTCTAACACACAAGGACCCAAGACAATTTAGGTACCAAAGGTTAAAACTTGAATATCTGTTGTAGGTGTGCTTAAAGACCAAGAGCTCAAGTTGGTATCTTAATAGTGGTTGCTCCAAGCACAAGACCGGTGATGGCTCCAAGTTCTCCTCCCTTACACATAAGAAACATGGTCATGTCACATATGGTGACAACAACAAAGGGAAGATTCTTGGAATTGGAAAAGTTGGTAATATCCCTTCATTATCTATTGATAATGTTTTGCTTAGTATTAGTCAATTATGTGATAAAGGCAATAGAGTTATATTCGATTCTTCTTGTTGCATAATTGAGGGAAAGGATGATAAGTAAGTTAAGTTTGTTGGTTATAGAGTTAATAATATATATATAATTAGTCTTGATGATATCTCTTCAAATGATGCTAAATGCTTTATGAATAAAGAAAATGATTCATGGTTATGGCATAGAAGAATTGCTCACATTCACATGGATCACTTAAACAAATTGGTTTCTAGAGAACTAGTAATTGGTCTTCCAAAGCTCAAATTTGAAAAAGACATGCATGTAAAAAGGGAAAACAAGTAAAAGTCTCTTTTAAAGCTAAAAACATGGTTTCAACTTCTAGACCTTTATAACTTTTGCATATGGATCTTTTTGATCCCTCTAGAACTATGAGCTTTGGTGAGAATTACTATGCATTAGTGATTGTGGATGATTTTTTTAGGTTTACATGGACATTATTCTTGGCCCACAAAAATGATGCTTTTCAATCATTTAAAAAGCTTGCCAAAGTTATCCAAAATGAAAAAGGTTTTTGTATTGCATCTATAAGAAGTGACCATGGTGGTGAATTTAAAAATCATGAATTTGAAACCTTTTGTGATGAACATGGCATTGAGCATAATTTTTCTGCCCCTAAAACACCACAATAAAATGGTGTTGTAAAAAGGAAAAATCAATCTTTAGAGGAAATGACAAGAACTATGCTCAATGAACCCAACCTTCCTAAGTACTTTTGGGCAGATGCGGTTAACACCGCTTGTTATGTTATGAATAGAGCCCTAATAAGGCCAATTTTAAAGAAAACCTCATATGAATTGTACAAAGGAAGGAAAGCAAATGTTTCACATTTTCATGTCTTTAGATGTAAATGCTTTGTTTTGAATAATGGAAAGGATAACTTAGGGAAGTTTGATGCAAAATCTGATAAGGGAATATTCATTGGCTATTCTATACATAGTAAGGCCTTTAGAGTCTATAATAAACGAACTATGACCATAGAAGAGTCCATACATGTTGTATTTGATGAAACTAACCCAAATGAGCCGAGAAAGGATCTTGTTGATGATGTTGCAGAAATCTTGGCAAAAACGCACTTGGAAAATCAAGAGAAAGAGTCCACGAAGCAAGAAGAGAGACTCCTTGATCACTCATGGCAAAAAGATTCAGAAATTTTGGACCTACCCAAGGAATGGAGGACTTAAAGATATCACCCTCTCGACAAGGTGATTGCTGATGTATCAAAAGGGGTAATCACTCGAAACTCACTTAGAAATACATGTAATCACCTAGTCTTTGTCTCTCAAGTTGAACCTAAAGACATAAATAAGGCTATTAATGATGAGCATTGGATCTTAGCCATGCAAGAAGAACTAAACCAATTTGAGAGAAATCAAGTTTGGAAATTAGTTCCAAGGCCCAATGATCATCCTATAACTGGCACCAAATAAGTCTTTAGGAACAAACTTGATGAAACGGGCTTAATAATAAAAAATAAAGCTAGGCTTGTAGCTAAATGATATAATCAAGAAGAAGGCATAGACTATGAAGAAACTTATGCTCCTGTAGCTAGGTTAGAGGCCATTAGAATGTTACTTGCATATGCTTGCATCGTGGATTTCAAACTCTATCAAATGGATGTCAAAAGTGCCTTTTTAAATGGTTTTATACAAGAAGAGGTATATGTAGAACAACCTCCTGGTTTTGAGGATTTTGAAATGCCCAACCATGTTTTTAAACTGAAAAAGGCCTTGTATGGCTTGAAACAAGCTCCTAGAGCTTGGTATGAAAGATTGAGCAAATTCCTTTTAGAAAAAGGTTTTTCTAGAGGTAAAGTTGACACTACCCTTTTCATAAATCATAAAATGCATGACATACTTCTAGTTCAAATCTATATTGATGACATTATATTTGGAGCTACTAACAACTCTCTTTGTAAAGAATTTTCAAATATTATGCAAAGTGAGTTTGAAATGTCTATGATGGGTGAGCTCAACTTTTTCCTTGGTCTCCAAATTAAGTAAACGAGAGTAGAAACTTTCATAAGTCAATCCAACTATTGTAAGGAGCTGCTCAAGAAGTTTGGAATGGACAATGCCAAGCATATGGCTACTCCTATGGGCACCTCTTGCTATTTGGACAAGGATGAAGGAGGTAAATCAGTAGAAATTATGAAATATAGAGGTATGATTGGCTCACTCCTTTATCTCACTGCAAGTAGGCCTGATATAATGTTTAGTGTATGCATGTGTGCTAGATATCAAGCTAATCCTAAAGAATCACACCTAAGTGCTGTTAAAAGGATAACGAAATATCTAATAGGCATATCACAAATGGGTTTATGGTACCCTAAAGGTGCCTTATGTAGTCTTATTGGGTATTTCGATTCTGATTTTACTGGGTGCAAAATGGATAGAAAGAGCACTAGTGGGACATGCCACTTGCTTGGAAGCTCACTAGTTTCTTGGCATAGCAAGAAGCAAAATAGTGTGGCATTGTCTACATTGTTTGAATATGTTGCAGCTGGGAGTTGTTGTTCTCAAATCCTTTGGATGAAACAATAACTCTTGGACTATGGTCTTGAGCTTGATCACATCCCTATAAAATGTGATAATACTAGTGCAATCAATTTGTCCAAAAATCCCATTTTGTATTCTAGGACTAAACATATTGAAATAAGACATCATTTCATTAGAGACCATGTTCAAAAGGGTGATTGTATGCTTGAGTTTGTAGAAACCACTAAGTAACTAGCTGACATTTTCACTAAACCCCTAGCAAAAGAAGCATTTTTCTATATAAGAAATGAACTTGGTATATTGGATCAATCATGCATAAATTAACTATTTGCATAATCATAAAACCAATGCCTAACTTATATTTTTCTGCATAATCATGCCATATTGTTGTACAATCTCTGAATTTTTCATCATATTTGAATCCAATACTGACTTGAGCATCGGAGATTTCCCCTAAGTTGTTTTGCAGGTGCTCCCTCATGCCCAAGACTCCCAAGCAACTCAACATCCTCAAAATTTCACCAAAAATGGTGTAATTCTTGGTAAAAATGGTAATTTTGATGAATTATGTGAGTTGAATCATAATATGATTAGATTATATGTTTGCATTGATCTAAGTTGCTTTGGAACTGTTTTGGATGAATTAAAATTGATTATATGCTGATTGGAATGCAAAATCTGAGTTAAAGAGTGTTGGTAATCGATTACAATGCCTTTGTAATCGATTACACAAGTTCTGTCAAGCATGTAATCGATTACACAACCTTTGTAATCGATTACAATTAACTCAGAACTCAGGTAATCGATTACATCCACTATGTAATCGATTACAAGGTTTCCCAGAAGCGTGGTAATTGATTACACCAAAAATGTAATCGATTACACAGGATTTTTTAAAAGGTTTCTGACGCACGCAGTGTTCATTTTTCAGAACCTTTTCATCTCCTTCGTCTTCCTCCTCTGCTCCCACACAACAAAAACCTCTCAATCTCTCATTTCTCCCTCAAATCTCCATTAAAATCCCTCATTTCACTTCTCTCAATCTCGGAAAACTCCTCTCCACACAGCCCATCTCTCAAAATCTCCTCACATCCCTCACTCAAATCTCCCCATCACCTCTCACGAACCCCATCCCCACTTCTTTGCCCTAACCTCGTCCCTCTCTCTCTCCTCACTCATCCCCAATCACTTACCACTCATCCCACTCTACTCCTTCTCATAAATGGCTGAATCCTCTCATCGCTCAAAGCGCCCAAGAACAGGGGCTGCCATTGGAAGGTCCTCTGGTGGTGCTACACGCAACATCTCTAGCCTGGACCTCACGCGCCACTTCTCCACAGTGATGCAAGCTGAGTTGTTCCGGAAGAACTTCCAGCTTCGCAAAATCATTTCACCCAGGTATCTTCCCACCACCTTCTGCGAGAGTGAACCTTTGGAGAGCTTTAGAACCATAGAAAATTTAGGCTTGCTAGGTTTCCTAAGTATAGAGAAGGCTATCTACCCAAACCTAGTGAAAGTCTTTTATGCCAACCTAAAATTTGAGGACAATTGCATAATCTCTGAAGTGAAAAAGCAACAAATAAAGATAACAATGGCTGAATGGTATAGGCTAACGAAGCTCACTCCTGATGCAGCTCACTTCTGTGGGAATGCAAATGTCTGGCGGCATGAGTTTGAGCATAAGGCTGCTCTTCTCTCATTGATTAGGACTGGCTACTACCCCCCTAGTGATCCTAAATGAAAAATCATGGCCACTAGCCTAACTATGGAGAACAGGGTTCTTCACTACCTTTTGGTCCGAGGATTGATTCCCAGGGGAGGGAATTACTCCCAGGTTCTCAAGGATGATGTGGTTGCCTTATGGGTAATGACCACAGGGCGGCCGATAAATTGGGGTTACTACATTATAGAGCATATGTTAGATGTAAAGAAAAAGAAGAACTCTGCTCTCTCATTTGCCATGTTGGTAACCACCATCCTAGAGCACTGTCGCATTTCGCTGGCTGAAGAGTCCAAGGACACTAGCTCGAAAGGACCACAATCCATTGGCTTGCATACCCTGAAGAAGCTCCAGCTCTACAAAGTGGATGATAGGTGGCATTACATTGCATACCTAGAGCACTGTCGTATTTCGATGATGAGGAGGCTCAGCATCCTGCCCCTGCTCCCGCTCCAACTACCCTTGACCTCCTGCTTCAAGAGATGCGAAACCTGAGTGCTAATGTTGACACTCACATGGATCACCTTGATCAGAAGATAGATCACCTTGAGCTGAGGATGGACTACTCAGATCAGGAGCTTGCCTCGATTCGATCCCTCTTGGGTGGACCTCCCATTCCTCTGAGTACTGCTGTTGCCCCTCCCACATCCTCTGCCTCTTCGGTACCCCTATCCTTTGCTGGTCCATCTGGTGTTCCTACTGATGATGAGGAGCTTCTAGACTCTGACGATGATCTTGAGCCCGACGATGATAATGTTGATTTAGGAGACATTGGTGCGGATCCAGATAGTGACAGCGAGGCCACTGATAGTGATCATGGCCCATTGCCCTGATATTTTTGATAACTACCTTGTATTTTCTTTTTTGTTGTTTCGACTCTGATTATATAACATTAGTATACATTTCTGGTGTTTTTAGTTATTGGCTATACTGGTTGTGAAAAGTTATTGTGTACATGCTGATTAATGATATATGAACTTGTTTCAACTTTGCTTCTATTCTTTGAATGTCGGTCATTTTGTTTGAAAAATTGATTGACCTGATTAATCTCTTTGGATTTCTGTTCGGCAAATTTTGGGGAATCATGAAATATAATATAGTCATCTTTGTCCATTTTTTCTTTAAATGCTTATGTCTTTTTGATAATGCCAACGGGGGAGAGAATAAGGAAAAATGAAATGAAAAAGGAAAAATGAAATGAAATCTAATTAAAGGTTGCATGAGTACGGGGGAGTTATTGAGCTTTTGAGCTCTTAAGCTTTTTATATGCAAAATCTAACCCAATATCATGCATAAACTTTGGGGGAGCATTGCGCCTAAATGTCTATTATATACAAACGCAAAAACTCTTTCTTTTTCCGATGATCAAGTTGTCATCATCAAAAAGGGGGAGAATGTGAATGCTTATGTCCCTAAAGCATGTCAAATAATTTTTGATGATAACAAAGGCCAAAGTGAAGATCAAATGCCAAAGTGAAGATCAAACACAAAAGGAAAAATCAAGATCAAAGAAAGAAGTCAAGAGGTTTATTTTTAGAATATTAATGTTAAATGCTCTCAAGATTTCTCAAATGGTTTTTCAATATATCACTTCAAAATAAATGGGAAATTTCAAAGTTAAACATGGTTTTCAAGAAACTTGAGTTTCAATCTTAAATCTAACACTCTTAAAAGGATTTATGTTTAATCAAGTGTCTTGAGGTGTTAGAAATGGCTTACAAGCTTTATTGGACTTGAAAAATATGTTCAAAGGCCAATGTAATCGATTACATGATGTTTGTAATTGATTACACAGCAAACAAAGGCCTTGTAATCGATTACAAGCAAGTCAGAGGCCATGTAATCGATTACACAATAAATGTAATCGATTACAATAAGCCCAGAAAGGCAAGAACATGTTTAAAGAGTCATGTAATCGATTACATATACTGTGTAATCGATTACACGCACTCTGATAACGTTCAACGGCTATATTAAATACATTAAATGCATGGCTAAAACCCTCCCAACGGCTCCTTTATTTGAGAAACTTATAAATACCAATGTTGGGTCTTCATTTGAGGTGGACCTTGAACCAAAAATTGATCACCAATACTTCCAAACGTGAATCAATCCTCAAATCCATTTCTTGCTCTGTTTTTTGTAAAAACATGAAAAATCTTTGAGAGCATATTAGAGTTTCAATTTGTAATCATCTACTCTAATGAGAGCTTCATTCAATCAATCTATATTGCTTTGTAAAGAAGGTGAGGCATCCCTCCAAAAGTGTAAAGGGTGAGGTATCTCTTAGTTGAAGAGACTCAAGCTCCAAGGGTGAGGTATCCCAAAGTGTTGAGTGCTCAAGGTTGTAAAGGTTATCAAGCACCTATTGAAGCTTGAAGAAATAGTAGAAAATCTCTAGCGGTTGCTTGAGGACTGGACGTAGATCACAAGTGGATTGGTGATCGAACCAAGATAAATCATTGTGTTTGTTTTCTCTAAACCCTTATCTTTACATTGAGTACTGTTTTATTAATTTGCTTGAATATTAGTACCTTTGGCTATTGCATTTATAAGTGAAAGTATTTATCTCCTATATCCAATCATCTCTAATCATCTATTAGCTTCAACGAAAATTGTTTATCAAACGATTTGTGAAAGATTTGTGAACTTAGTTTTTATACTCAATTCACCCCACTCTTGAGTATTGAGGCCACTTGGTAACACTTCTCTCGCTTCATTTTTCTTTCTATTTTCCTTTGCTTTTGGCTGCTCGTTCTCTGCTATGGGAGATGTAGAATGAGGGCCAAAAATGAGTAAAGGTCATAGTTGATAGGATAAGTTTATTGACTTACTAGTATTAGTTGTTGAACTTTTTATCTCTTAGAAATACTTTGATCTTGCTAAATCAAGTTTCCTAACTTCCAAAGATATCAAAATAAAATTTAGGACTCACCTAAATCTTCATTTAACATTTTCCTTAATTTTTCATATCTGCAATAAGTTAATTTGGTATTAAAACACTCACTCGATCTCCTAAAAAATATCGAACTGGCTCCGTTTATCCTCAAAATTGAACTACATCCTTTTCTACACATTTATGATTTAGAAAGAAAATTTTTCATATTTATTTCTCTTAACCAAGCAATTTATACTATTTTATTGAGTTAAAATAGTCATTTTACACATTCTATGCTGCGGCAAAGTGCCTAAACTAACTCGACTTGTCACAAAATTTAGCGAACACATTAAACAAGTATTAAGCTACCTCTGTAACCTTATACAAGTCTAACATGCTAAAAAGAGGATGTTACAATGGAGTTTTATAGATGTTTACATGCTCTAAGCCACAACCATACATGTAATAACTCAATACAAAATCACATCTCAAGTTTACTCAAATCCTTGAGCAACACCTCAAAACCCATTTTCTAACTAATCAAGCATACACCATGTATTAAGAAAGTGTAGAAAAGTATAGAACTAGATAATCAAACACCCCTACCTCGAGTCTCTAAGGATGATGCTTGAACTTGGTCTTCTTGCCTTTCCTTGGTTCTTCCTCCTTGTCCTTGTCCTTTTTCTTTCCTTTCTTTCCTTTCTTTTTCTTTTCTTTTCCTTTCTGCTGGTTCCATTTTGAGAGATGAGAGAAATTAGGGGAAAAGTCAAAGAAAAGAGAGATAAGAATGGTGGAGGGATAAGCATGGACTAAATATTTAGCTAGAAACTTTATATCTCTTAAGAATACTTTGATCTTACCAATCATAGTTTCCTAACTTGTATAGGTGTTATGAAAAATCCTAGGATTCATCTCAATCCTATTCTTATCATAACTTAATCTTCCATACACCTAAAATTGTCACTTAAGTTCTTCTACTCTTCCTTAAGTTATATTAAACCTAAGGAAATAAGCTAATAAGCTTAAAGGTATCTAACTTAACATGTTCTCATTACTAAAAAATTTCTCCATTCTTTACTTGATATCTTCACAAATTTTCATAATTTTCTAAGATATCTGCCTATTAAATCTGGCCTTCAAACGCTTATTCAATATTATTAAAAATACTAAACTAACTCAGTTAATTCTCCAAAGTTAACCATTTTACTTTCTAGTCATTTATGACCTACAAATAAATTCTTCTTATTTATTTCCCTCATCTAAGTAGTTTTCACACTCAGTATTATAGCAAAATAACCTAAGTAACTTAAAAAGATTACTAAAGTTAACAGGTGACTCTTACAAGAGTTACTGAACTTCTATAACCATGATTAAAACTAACTAGTTTGGGAGGATGTTACATCAACTGTATTTAGAAGAAATTGTTAGGTTGTATGGAATCCCCACAAGCATAGTATTTAACAAACCCTAGATTTACTTTTAGATTTTGGGGAGCATTGCAGAAGGCCTTTGGGACTAAGCTAAGTTTTAGCACAACTTATCATCCATAGACTGATGGACAAACTGAGAGAACTATCCAAACCCTAGAGGATATGCTTCGAGCTTGTGTTCTTTACCAAAAGGGTAGTTAGGATAGATTTCTCTCTTTAGTGAATTTTTCCTACAATAATAACTACCACACTAGCATTGGAATGGTACCATATGAGGCTTTATATGGTAGGAAATATAGATTACTAATATGTTGGTATAAGGTAGGAGAAAGAACCATCCTAAGTCCTAAGTTAGTACAGCAAACCACAAAATAAATAAAAATGATCAGGAATAGATTGGTTATTATTTAAAGTAGGCAGAAGAGTTATGTAGATAAGAAGAGGAGACCTCTAGAGTTTGAGGAAGGAGAACATGTTTTTCTGAAAGTCACTCTTACTACAGGAGTTAGTATAGCTTTGAAAACTAAGAAGTTAAACCCTCGATTTCTTGGTCCTTACGAAATCTTGAAAAGAATTAGACCTATAGCCTACCAAATAGCCTTTCCACCTAACTTGTCTAACCTTCACAATGTCTTCCATGTTTTATAAATCAGAAAATACAACCCAAATCCTTCACACATTATGGAAATTCAATTAGTATAATTAAAAGATGACTTAACATATGTAATAAAACCTATATGGATCATGGACAAAGGAGTCAAAGAGCTCAGAGGAAAGCAAATTCCTTTGGTGAAGGTTATATGGGATGGAATTAGCACAGAGGAAGCTACCTGGGAGTTGGAGTCCCACATGAGGTATGACTATCTTAAACTTTTTACATAAGGTAAGCAATTTTAAGGATAAAATTTTCAAAAGGAGGTTGAGAAATGTAACATCCTTCCTAACCTATTAGCTTTAATTAAAGTTATAGAAGTGCATTAACACTAGTATAAGTTACCTGTTAATTTTGGTCACCCTTTATTTTATAAATGTGGAGAATTTATTTTCAAGTTAGAAAAAAATAGAACGTGATAAGATAGAGTTTGGAGGGTTATCTGAATTAGTAAGGCATTTTTGATAATATAGAAATTAAGATATCTTTACAAGGAACAAAATTTCCAAATTGTTACCCAAAGTCAAACTAACTTATCTCTTAACCTTTTTTTCCACCGTCTTTGACTTTATTGCATGAATATCTCTCACTTTCTCTCATTTCATACAACTGTTAGCAATAGAAAAGAGGTAAAAAAAGATAGAGATAGGAAAAGAAAAGAGAAAATAAAGAAGAAAGAAAGAAAAGAAATAAAAGAAAAGAGAAAGCAAAACGTGAAAGGAAAGAAGAGGAAGAAGTAAGAACCAAAGGAAGAACAAGAAAGAACCATAGCCTATCATCACTTTAAGGAGTTGAGATAAGGGGTTGTTGTGTTTGTTTTCTATGTTTTATCATTCTATGCTTCATTAAAATTAGCAAAGAATGGGCATAATCAAGTTTTTCATGATACTTAAAGAAAATTGTGATTGTGTATAACAAGAGATATGTTTAATGAAATTATAACAATATATTTTATTCATTTCATGATCCTCTCACTAGGCTTATTAAGGTTCAATTTGGCTTAATTAAGTTAATTTTGTCACATTTTATGATATTGGGCCTAATTGGATCATTGAAGAAATTATTGCATGAATTAGCCTTTATTTGTCTATTTAGCAATGTTCAATAATTTCTTATTGAAGTGATTCTAGTCTTGTAGGAAAGATAAAACAAATCTCTACAAGTTTCATGAAGACCTCAGGAGCTGGATCATATGTTTGGATAATTTAAACTAAAGTTGAAATAAGAGCCAGAATGCTGATCCTGACAGCTTGGTCGATGCACACTCATTAGCCTATATCTTGAGTTATAGTAGTCTAATGGATGTCAAATTAAGCCCAAATGGAAGCTAAGACAAAAATCTACAACTCTTATGAAGACACCTAAGTTGAAATACATTGTTTTGGGCATACAATTGAAGATGGAAAGCAGAGTCGAGTTACTAACGAGTTGGGCCACTTAATTGAGCATAACTTGAGTTTTAGGCCTCTAAATGACATGAGACTTGGGCCCAGTGATTCCTAATTGAACCATGCAACATTATCCTTAGCCTAATAGTCCTAATCAGGATTATAGAAGCTTCGTAATATTGATATAAGTTATCAGTTAAATTTTGGATCAGTTTGAGCGTAATTCTATAACACTAAATATGAAAAATAGCTAAAGTTTTTACATAAACAGAAGATATGATGGAAATAAATATAAAAAATTTATTGCTAGGTTATAAGTGATTGGAAAGAGATGTGGTAAATTTTGGAGAATCATATGAATTGATCTGGTATTTTTAACAATACTGAATGAGAGTTTAGAAGATTGATTGGACAACTAAGTAGCTCAGAAAATTATGAAATTGTATGGAGATGACAAGTGAAACATAGAGAATAATTTGGTATATAATACAGACTAAGATAAGTATCAGTAAGCAAATTTACTTAATTCCTGAGTTTAATTTAACTTCGGATCGAGTAATGAAGCTTAACTGATAAATAGTAGTATATGAAAAATTATGAAAAAATAGATCCAAGGACTAAGTTGAGTCCTAAAATTTTCGATAACACTCATGGACACTTAAAAACTCAACTTTGGAAGATTAAA
Source organism: Ormosia semicastrata (assembly GCA_029884595.1). Lineage (NCBI taxonomy): Eukaryota > Viridiplantae > Streptophyta > Magnoliopsida > Fabales > Fabaceae > Ormosia > Ormosia semicastrata. Next base: position 41,548,342 of record JAQQTO010000061.1, read on the forward strand.
ATATGCATAACAGATACAAAAGTTTTAGCACAACCATTTTTATTCATTTTATTGGTCTTCCACTGCCAAACTTTCTTCATCTTTATCTAACATAATATTTGACTTTTCCTTCATTCTTCCTTCACTCTCTCACGTGGTTCAGGGGCTGAAAAATAGAGAAAGAAAACAAAACAAAGAAAGGAGAAAAGGTGAAGAATAAAATGGAAGGAAGCTTCATGTTTTCTTCATTTTTATTCTCTCTTTGATTCCTAACTCTTTTCATTAGTTTTTCTTCAATTTCACACAGTTGTCTCTTCATTTTTCTCACAGAAACAGTAGTCCAAAAATAGGGTAGAATCAGTGATGAAAAATAGAAAGAAGAAAGAAGAAGAAAAGAAGGAAAAGGAAGGTGAATAAAGGGAAGGAAAGTTAAAGAATTAAGCTCTAACAAGCTAGGGAATTAAGGCAGGGGGTTCTTGTCTTCACTTACTATAATTCCTCATTTATTTTAATTTAAATTGTGGCCTTTGAGCCTTTATGGAGACCACAATTAGAGCAAAAAAAGTGAGGGTGTTTCTCAATCTTTTGAGTTTTTGTTTCTTGCTATATGTTAATCTTCTTCATTTACAAATTCTTGCAAGAAAAATATATGTTTTGGTTGTACCCTTGGACCATGTGATTCATGACTAAATCGCAAGAAGAAGGGAAATTTTGTTATTTTGTACTCTTGTTTGTTAATTATAGTTAATGAAGGTTAAATTCAAGCTAGAAGTGAATTTGTATGCTTGATTAAATGAAGAAGTAATGCTAGTTACCATAAGATGAACTGTGTGCATAAATTATGATTTCTTCAACTTTTATATTCGTTTGCTAATTAGGCTAATTGATGAGTTTATCAAAATGGTCATCAAGAGACATCTTGGTCGTGACTTGTGTTTGGTCACTTATGCTTGTGTATGGTTGGTTTGAAGAGCTAGGTGTTAAACAATTTCGGCAAGTGCACCGAATCTCTGCAAGTAATATAATGGTGAGAAAAGAAGTATCATCTCCATAGGGATTGTAATCGTTTTATCAACACAAAAACAAAAATTGTTTCTACTTGAACTGAAAATATGATTTTGGTAACTCTGAATTGTATTGATTTTAAACAAGTATAAGAGAAATGTATTAAAAACAGAGTAATTAACAAATTAAGGAATATTTTTTGATTTTTAAGGAGAAGAAAATTAATCAAGAAAAGCTCTAGGGTTCGAATCCCATTGTTTACCCTCTTACGCTACTAATTAACTCTCAAAACAAGTAATAATCATGCATTTGAAGTTCCAATCAACAAAATTAGGCCAAGATCAATCCCTTGATTCAAAGCTCCTTTAACCCAAATCACAACTCCCAATTCCTTAGGTAATTGTTGATTCAAATTAAGCATTCATGGTAGTTATTTCATGAAACACATAATAACAATGATATATTCCTATATTTAATCATAATTATGCCAACCCAACTCAGTTCCAACATTAAAACTAATTTTCCAATTAGAAGAAATACCCACATTCAAACCAATAGTGATCAAGTATTGATTAGCATTAAGCAAGGAGTAGAGTGCTCAAACACATAAAATTAACTTGTAAAGAGAGTATAAAACAGATCATATAAGAGTATCTATAATGTTCATTTGACCCTAACCTAAAAAGATTTAGCTACTCATGATGGAAAAAGAAGAGATGAGGAAAATCAAACTAATGGAGGAAGAAGAAGCCATTGATCCTCCAAAATCTTGTTCCTAAGCTTGAATAATCAATGGAGGTGGAAGAAGACGAAACCCTCTCACGCTCTGGCTAACACCCAAAATAAGAAATCAAGAAATAAATAAAAATCCCTGTCAAAAGTGTGAATGCTTATGTCTTGAAGCATATCAAATGGGTTTTTGATGATAACAAAGGCCAAAGTGAAGTTCAAGTGCAAAAGAGAAGATCAAGCGCAAAAGGAAAAATCAAGATCAAAGAAAGAAGTCAAGAGGTTTATTTAGTTATAAGATTTAGAACATTAATGTTAAATGCTCTCAAGATTTCTCAAATGATTTTTCAATATATGATTTCAAAATAAGTGAGAAATTTCAAAGTTAAACATGGCTTTCAATAAAACTTGAGTTTCAATCTTAAATCTAACACTCTTAAAAGGATTTATGTTTAATCAAGTGTCTTGAGGTGTTAGAAATGACTTACAAGCTTTATTGGACTTGAAAAATGTGTTCAATGGCCAATGTAATCAATTACACGACGTTTGTAATCGATTACACAGCAAACAGAAGGCATGTAATTGATTACATGAGCAATGTAATCGATTACAAGCAAGTCAGAGGCCATGTAATCGATTACACAATATATGTAATCGATTACATCAAGCCCAGAAAAGCATGAACACGTTCAAAGAGTCATGTAATCGATTACATGGATATTGTAATCGATTACATAGTAAGTCAGAAATCATGTAATCGATTACATAGATATTGTAATCGATTACACATAAGTCAGAAGCCATGTAATCGATTACACCAAGAATGTAATCGATTACACAGAGCCCAGAAAGTCAAGATCACGTTGGAACAACATATGTAATCGATTACATAAGTTGAGTAATCGATTACAAGAATCCTAACAACGTCCAACGGCTATATTTAAAGCATTAAATGCATGCCCAAACCACCCCAACGGCTCTATTAATTGATAAACTTATAAATACCAAAGTTGGGTCTTTATTTGAGGTTGACCTTGAACTAAAAACTGATTACTAATACATCCAAACGTGAATCAATCCTCAAATCATTTTCTTGCTCTGTTTTCTGTCAAAAACGTGAAAAATCTTTGAGAGCATATTGAGAGCTTCAATTTGTATTTATCTACTCTTTAAGAGAGTTTCTATCTTCTATACTTTGTGTAATCTGAAAAGAGAGGGTGAGGTATCCCTCTAGAGTGAAGGGTGAGGTATCCCTTAGAGAGTGAGGTATCTCTCAAAGTTAGAAAAGGGTGAGGTATCCCTTGAGGGTGAGGCATCCCTCAAAAAGTGGTAAAGGGTGAGGCATCCCTATTTTTGAGGCTCAAAGCACAAGGGTGAGGTATCCCAAGGTGTTGGTGAGTGCTCTATTGTGTAAAGGTTTTCAAGCACCCATTCAAGCTTGAAGTTTAGTGGAAAATCTCGAGTGGTTCGCTTGAGGACTGGATGTAGGTCACAAGGGGTGGCTGAACCAGGATAAATCCTTGTGTTTGATTCTCTCAACCATATCTCTTTACATATTTGCATTTACTTTATATGCTTGCTTAAATATTATTCATCTTGGTTTATTTAATTTGTGAGTGAAGTATTCAATCTCATTTATCTATTCACTTCAATTATCCAATAGCTTCAACGAAAATTGTTTAACAAACGTTTTACGAAAGATTTGCGAAAATATTTCATAAACTCAATTCACCCCCCTCTTGAGTTAGAGGCCACTTGGCTAACAAGTGGTATCAGAGCTAGGCTCTTGTGTAAAGGGCTTAGCAGCTTCAAGAGAAAGTGATGGCCTCCTCAAAGGAGTTTTCAGAAAGTTCTTCATCTATAGACCTCATTTTTTCAATAGGGATGAGTATGCTTATTGGAAAGAAAGAATAAAAATTTTTATTGAAGCTATTGATTTAGATGTATGGGATGCTATTGAAAATGGTCCTTTTTTCCCCACAAAAGATGTTAATGGTGTAAGGGTTAATACACCAAGAAGTGAATGGACCAATGATGATAAGAAAAAGGTCCAATATAATTTGAATGCCAAAAACATCATTACCACATCCTTGGGGTATGATGAAGTCTTTAGAGTCTCAAATTGTAAATCTGCCCAAGAAATGTAGGACACTTTAGAAGTGACTCATGAGGGTACTAGTGAAGTGAAAAGATCAATGATCAATACTCTCACTCATAAGTATGAGCTTTTTAGAATGAATCAAAATGAAAGCATTCAAGAAATGGAAAAACGTTTTACACATATTGTAAATCATCTTGCTTCATTGGGAAAGACTTTTCCTAATGAAGATCTTATTAACAAAGTGTTGAGATGTTTGAGCAGGCATTGGCAACCTAAAGTGACGGCTATTGCGGAGTCAAGAAATCTCTCAACCATGACCTTAGCCACACTTTTTGGCAAGCTCCAAGAACATGAATTGGAGTTGAATAGACTCAAACAAAATGAAGAAGTTAACAACAAAAAGAAAGGAATTGCTCTCAAAGCCACTTCCTCCATGGTGAATGAAAATGATCATGATCAGATGAATATGATGGAGATAGCTTGGAAATAGATGAGGAGAATCTTGCTCTACTAGTAAAGAAATTTGGAAGATTCTTCAAGATGAGTGAAGCTCAAAGAAGACCTCCTTTTCCCAAAAAGAATATCTATCACAAAGGGGAAGGAACCTCATCCACTCCTAAATGCTATGAATGTGGAGAGTTGGGTCACATGAAGATGGAGTGCCCGATTTATCAAAGTAAAGTGGAAAAATACCACCAAAAATCCTCAAGGGAGAAGAAAGAAAGAAGAGCCTACATAGCTTGGGATGATAATGACATGGATTCAACCGATAGCTTGGATAATGAGAAAGTCAATCTATGTTTCATGGCTAGAGGAGAAGAGGAAGATGAAAATGACATAGAGGTAACATCTTCAAATTCTGAATCAAACTTTTTCCCTTCCTATGATGAATTGCAAGATGCTTTTGAAGAATTACACAATGAATCTATAAGACTTGCAAAACTTGTTTCATCATCCAAGAAATCAATTTCCTCTTTTGAAAATAATATATCTATGTTAAATAAGGAAATTGAGGAACTTAAATTAGAAAATGAAACTCTTGGGTTGATTGATGCAAACTCTTCATGCATGACATGTTTATCTCTTGATAATGCATCTACACCCTCATCTTGCTCATCATGTAAAGCATTTGAAATTGAGATTGAGGACTTGAAAAACACTCTTTCAAAATTTACCTTTGGAAGAGATAATTTGAACATATTGCTTGGGAACCAAATATGTGTTTTTCAAAAAGCTGGTTTGGAGTATAATCCCAATAAACAACAAAAGTTTCTCAAGAACTTCTTTGTTTCATCAAGTACATCAAATAGTCCCTTTATTAAATGCTTTCATTGTGGTAGGAAAGGGCATAGTGCATCAAATTGCAATATAAAGAAGAATATCAATAACAAGCTAGGAACTAAATTAGTTTAGGTTCCCAAAGGCACTTTACCAAAAACTAACACACAAGGACCCAAGAAAATTTGGGTACCAAAAGTCACAAATTGAAGTGTGTTGTATGTGTGCTTGAAGGCCAAGAACTAACTTTGGATATATTGAAAAGTGGCTGCGCCAAGCACAAAACCAGAAAATACTTCAAGCTATCCTCCTTGTCTCCAAGAAAGCTTGAACTTACATCCTTTGGTTAAGTGTGACTTGCTCTATGCTTTACTAGTTTAATATCTTGAATATGTTAAATGAATATATTTTTCATGTGAAATGGCATGTATAATATCAATATCTTTGAACTTGTCATAATGGATCAATCATGCATCTAATTTTGCTGTACAATATATTGGTCTACTGCATAATATGCTTATCTGCTGCATAAATTGGTCACCTTGTTGCATAATGTCTTATTGCATAACACTTTGCTGCATAATGTCACAATCTTCTACATAATACATCAACTTGATGCATAATATGTTGTTTTGCTGCACAATAATGTGTTTTGGATCATAATCTGACTGGAATATATGCTTAAATGATGTTTGAAATTGTCTTGGAATGATTTGAAACTTTTTTTTTTGTTTCAAGTTTGGTCCTTCATGATGCTTTCCTTTTGCTTAATCTCTATTAAATATGAATGCTTATGTCTTCTTTTTGATAATGCCAACGGGGGAGAAATTAGTGAAATATATTGTATGTGTACGGGGGAGTTTTGCACTTTCACATATTCTATCTCATGCATACATTACGGGGGAGTGTTGCACTTAATTATCTGATAATCAAATAAATGCATATATTTCTCATTCTGTTGAATGTTTAGTTTGTCATCATCAAAAAGGGGGAGAATGTGAATGCTTATGTCTTGAAGCATATCAAATGGGTTTTTGATGATAACAAAGGCCAAAGTGAAGTTCAAGTGCAAACGAGAAGATCAAGCGTAAAAGGAAAAATCATGATCAAAGAAAGAAGTCAAGAGGTTTATTTAGTTATAAGACTTAGAATATTAATGTTAAATGCTCTCAAGATTTCTCAAATGGTTTTTCAATATATGATTTCAAAATAAGTGGGAAATTTCAAAGTTAAACATGGCTTTCAATAAAACTTGAGTTTCAATCTTAAATCTAACACTCTTAAAAGGATTTATGTTTAATCAAGTGTCTTGAGGTGTTAGAAATGACTTACAAGCTTTATTGGACTTGAAAAATGTGTTCAATGGCCAATGTAATCGATTACACGACGTTTGTAATCGATTACACAGCAAACAGAAGGCATGTAATCGATTACATGAGCAATGTAATCGATTACAAGCAAGTCAGAGGCCATGTAATCGATTACACAATATATGTAATCGATTACATCAAGCCCAGAAAAGCATGAACACGTTCAAAGAGTCATGTAATCGATTACATGGATATTGTAATCGATTACACAGCAAGTCAGAAGTCATGTAATTGATTACACAGATATTGTAATCGATTACACACAATTCAGAAGCCATGTAATCGATTACACCAAGAATGTAATCGATTACACAGAGCCCAGAAAGTCATGATCACGTTGGAACAACATATGTAATCGATTACAAGAATCCTGACAACGTCCAATGGCTATATTTAATGCATTAAATGCATGCCCAAACCACCCCAACGACTCTATTAATTGAGAAACTTATAAATACCAAAGTTGGGTCTTTATTTGAGGTTGACCTTGAACCAAAAACTGATTACCAATACGTCCAAACGTGAATCAATCCTCAAATCATTTTCTTGCTCTGTTTTCTGTCAAAAACGTGAAAAATCCTTGAGGGCATATCAAGAGCTTCAATTTGTATTTATCTACTCTTTAAGAGAGTTTCTATCTTCTATACTTTGTGTAATCTAAAAAAGAGAGGGTGAGGTATCCCTCTAGAGTGAAGGGGTGAGGTATCCCTTAGAGAGTGAGGTATCTCTCAAAGTTAGAAAATGGTGAGGTATCCCTTGAGGGTGAGGCATCCCTCAAAAAGTGGTAAAGGGTGAGGCATCCTTGTTTTTGAGGCTCAAAGCACAAGGGTGAGGTATCCCAAGGTGTTGATGAGTGCTCTATTGTGTAAAGGTTTTCAAGCACCCGTTCAAGCTTGAAGTTTAATGGAAAATCTCGAGTGGTTCGCTTAAGAACTGGACGTAGGTCACAAGGGGTGGCTGAACCAGGATAAATCCTTGTGTTTGATTCTCTCAACCCTATCTCTTGACATTTGTGCATTTACTTTATATGCTTGCTTAAATATTATTCATCTTGGTTTATTTAATTTGTGAGTGAAGTATTCAATATCATTTATCTATTCACTTCAATTATCCAATAGCTTCAATGAAAATTATTTAACAAACATTTTACGAAAGATTTACGAAAATATTTCATAAACTCAATTCACCCCTCCTCTTGAGTTAGAGGCCACTTGGCTAACAAAAATCATTTCATCTGACTATTTAAAATTGGATGGGTAACGGCCGTCACCTCGCGATGGCCCATTCTCCCTTTGCGATGGCCCACGTACGAGGTGAAGCCCACTGCAATCTCGAAAATCCTTTCATTAATTAGCTCGCCTCACGATGGCTGTTCCTCGCCTCGTGATGGCACATATGAAGGCTCGCCTTGTGAGATGTTAAGCTCGCCAGGTGACAAACTAAGTGAGGATCATCTTCCTTTTTCTTTTAAGTTAAATCCAAATCTGTTTCATCAAAAATTTAAATCTCATTTGCTAGTGAACACAAAAACCTATAATACTCTTAAACAATTAAAACTTCTCTAATTTCTACCAAAATTCTTTAATTCTAAAACTAATTTGACATCAAAAACTTATTTGTGCTAGAGGTTTAACACATCCCCAAACTTAGAGTTTTGTTTTTCCTCAAGCAAACAACCAATTTCAAACAAGAGTTAGAGAATAAAACCAAATTTTGATTCATTTTTCAAATAAGTCATTCAAACAAAATCACAAAATTGAACAATCCACAAAATTTGTATCAATCATTGCATAATTAATTTACCTACCCTTTTGCATTCATGCTTCCTAATCATCACAACGCTAGGTAACCAAAACCATTGATCCACTAAGAGCAACATATCAATCCTCACTACTCCTCTCCAGAATAGGTGCTTCACTCAACTCAAGTGTTTAGAGGTGTTATTTACACTCAATTCACATCACAAGCAGCACCCTACCATAAGCTTGACAAAGTTCTAGAGAAGTAAATGCAAAGCAATGCACACACACACTAAAAAAGGTCTTTTTGGGTTATAATGGGGCTTAGGTAAAGGTAGGAAATCATTTGGATAAGAGGCTTTTTGTACTTGGAATTAGACACAAGCCATTTCATGACACTTATAAACTAACCCTCAAATTATTCAATACAAAATTCCCCAAAACAATTCTTCAAAACAAATGAAATAAGAAACAAAAGGAAAATATTTACACATATGTACAATTTTTTTTATTTTTTTGTTTTTGTTTTTTTATGTTTTTCTTTTTCTATGTAAATATATATATATATATATATATATATATATATATATATATATATTTAATTGACACAAAAATAAAATAAAATAAAAAATATGGACAAGGAAAAGTCCTTGTATGCCCACCCTAAACTTAGAATGTTGCTTGCCCTCAAGTAACCTCAAACTTAGTAATTTGCCAAGACATGTCATGAATTGACCCATACCTAACTCCAAGTAAGTAGGGACTATGGTTTTCCTGTTGGGAATTTTTGCGGATACATCACGCAGTGAAAAACAGGGATTCCCACCGAGGATCCATGCGAAAAAGTTATAATTCGAGTTTTTAAATGATTTATCTCTTGAAGCGTGAATCACCAACACCGTAATAGAAACGATGTCTCTGCGGTATCCACACGAATAGACTCACGAACGTCCAACATCCGCAAAGAGAAGCCTCACGTCTCTCATACAATGCTAGCGGCGTAGAGAAGAGAATAAACCTGTCACTCACTTTTTTGTAGGTGCGGCTAGGGTTCTGAATCATGTATCTTAGCAGCCCCCTTAACAGTACTATTTATAATAATGACTGCCTTTAGTGAGTATGAGCAACAACAAGGTAAGCTGTGCAACCCTAGACCTATCTGTTATGAGTCTGGCCCATATTTGAATCTGAGTCCAACTTGGATTCATTGCTCCAATTTTAGTCTGCTCTATGTGTGTGACCCTGTAGGTTCTTATTACGTTGGTAGTAATATTAAAATCTCATTTTAATATTACAAGCAGTGAGTAGTATCTAGTAACACATCGCTGCTACCCAAGTAATAAGAATGTCAGTGATTTGACATGACCTATCCGTGACCAATGTTTCCGTGTCGTTTAGTCCCTTTGTCAAGATATCTAGATTGAACACAAGGCATGAAATGCGTCACCCTTGTATAGTCCAATCATTCGTTTCCTGATACTCAAGTAGACTTTGTAACAACAAATGAGATCAATATCTCATATTGACTCATTTAAGCATGGTCATGCATTTCGCAGTCTCACTCAATCAGGGGGCCCGAAGATATCGCTCCTATTATGTAGGAGTGACAAATCCCATCTAGGTCACTCACATCCCTCTGCATGATTCACGGTATGTCCAATAACTAACTTTATAATCACCTTGTTACAGATGACGTTTGATGGCATTAAAACACACAACTCCTCATGTAGGAATCATAGTGAGTTCAGGTCAAAGGACCACAGACACCATTGTCACTATGAGAATCACTTATGACACTCACGTAACGATCCATGTAGTGTTCTCATAGTGGGTCAGTCCAGTACATCATTACTCTAATATGGACCCATGTGAAGACTTGATATCTCATATCCATGGCCCGTGAGATGTGGTCATCAGTCTATGCACATACTAGTCTCAATATATTATTGTTGTCCTAATTAACAATAATATTTGACTAGGGACATTTAAGAATAGTGTTGTAACCAAAAGGATCTCACGATCAAGTCATCCACTTGATGTCCTATGGCATCAAACTTACTATTCTAAGGACTTTATTATGTTTATCAAAAAAGAACACAATAAATGAAATGCCTCATATATATAAAATAGCATAATAGAATGTATGTAAATACAGAAAATGTATTGGCCTCTAGGGCATACACCAACAATCTCCCACTTGCACTAGAGCCAATCAGGCATATATCTAATGCCTAAAGACCTAGTGTGACCCTCATGCTTTTGCTGTGCAAGAGGCTTCATCAGTGGATCAACAATGTTATCATCTATTGGTACTCTACATATCTTCACATCTCTTCTATCGATGATCTCTCGAATGAGATGGAAACGCCTAAGTATATGTTTGGATCACTGGTGAGATCTAGGCTCCTTAGCTTGTGCAATGGCTCCATTATTATCACAATAGAGGTCCACTAGGTCCACAATGCTAGGAATAGTGCCAAGTTCAGTAATGAACTTCCTGATCCAAATGGCCTCCTTTGCTGCATTGGAGGCAGCAATATACTCAGCCTCTGTGGTATAATCAGCGATTGTCTCCGCTTTGAACTCTTCCACCACAAACGGCCCCACCATTTAGGCAAAAAACATAACCCGATTGCAACTGAGTCGTCCTTATCGGTTTAGAAGCTAGCATCAGTGTAACCTTTTACAACTAGCTCTTCCTCGCCTCCATATACCAAGAATGAATCCTTAGTCCTTCTTAAGTACTTAAGGATGTTCTTGATAGCAGTCCAGTGACTCTCACTGAGAGCAAACTGGTACTTACTCGTCATGCTCAAAGCATACGAGATGTCTGGTCGAGTACATAATATGGCATATATGATAGATCCAATTGCAGATGCATATAGAATCTTGCTCATGCGATCCCTCTCATCCTGGGTGGAAGGGGATTGAGCCTTAGATAGGCTTACACCATGTGACATAGGCAATAGTCCTTTCTTGGATTCATGCATGTTAAATCGTCTTAACACTTTGTCTATATATGTACTCTGACTTAGGCCAAGCAGTCTCAGTGATCTATCTCTGTAGATCTTGATACCTAATACATAGGTGGCTTCGCCCAAGTCCTTCATAGAGAAGCAGTTCCCTAACCAAGTCTTCATGGACTGTAGGGTAGGGATGTCATTTCCAATAAGTAGTATGTCATCTACATACAATACCAGAAAGACAATAGTGCTCCCACTAACCTTCTTGTAGACACAAGATTCTTCTTTATTCTTGATGAAACCATATTGTTTTATTGTATCATCAAAATGAAGATTCCAGCTTTTGGAAGCTTGCTTCAATCCATAAATAGATCGTTGCAACTTGCATACTTTTCTAGCATCCTCTGGAGTGGCAAAACCCTCAGGTTGTGTTATGTACACATCTTCGAGAAGATTTCCATTATTGACATCCATTTGCCAGATTTCATAATCATGGTATGCTGCAACAGCAAGCAAGATCCGAATAGATTTAAGCATCGTAATTGGGGAAAACGTCTCATCATAGTCTACACCATGAATTTGTTTGAAACCTTTAGCCACCAATCGCGCCTTAAAGGTATGCACATTACCATCCATGTCAGTTTTCTTCTTGAAAACCCACTTGCACCCAATGGGTTTTACCCGTTCAGGTGGGTCAACCAAGGTCTATACCTAGTTAGCATACATGGAATCCATCTCAGATCTCATGGCCTCAAGCTATTTCTCAGATTCTGGGCCAATAATGGCTTCCTAGTAAGTCACAGGCTCATCTTGATCCATGAGCAATACGTTACCTTGTTGGGTCATGAGAAATCCATATCTCTCTGGTTGATGACTTATCCTGTTAGACCTACGCAGGTCTTGTGCTACTAGAGCAGGTTGCTGTTCCACAACATTTTGTGGAGGCTGCTCTATTTCCATCATTGGTTCATTGCTGCTTTGTGAAACTTGAACTTCTTCAAGTTCTACTTTTCTCCCACTGGTTCCTTTGGAGATAAACTCCCTTTTTAGAAACATAGTTGTCCGTGCGATAAACCCTTTGCCCTCAGTAGGATTATAGAAAAAGTATCCCTTGGTTTCCTTTGGATACCCCACAAAGAAGCATTTATCTGATTTAGGTCCAAGCTTATCAGAAACTTAACGTTTCACGTAAGCTTCACAGCCCCAAATCTTTAAGAAAGACATACTGGGTCGTCTCCCAGTTCATATCTCATATGGTATCTTTTGAATTGTCTTAAATGGAACACGGTTAAGTGTGAAAGCTGCTGTTAACAGAGCATGTCCCCAAAAGGAGCCTGGAAGGTTTGCATGACTCATCATGGATCAAACCATGTCCAACAAGGTCCGGTTCCTCCTTTCAAAGACACCATTCCATTGTGGTGTTCCTGGTGGAGTGAGTTGAGATATTATCCCACACTCTTGTAGATGATCATCAAACTGTTGGCTTAAGTATTCTCCTCCTCGATCTGATCGAAGGATTTTAATACTCTTGCCAAGTTGGTTTTGTACTTCATTCTTGAACTCTTTGAACTTTTCAAAGGATTCTGATTTGTGCTTCATAAGATATACAAATCCATATCTACTGAAATCATTAATAAATGTAATGAAGTATTGAAAACTACCCCTAGTGAGTGTGTTTAGTGGCCCACATACATCACTATGTATAAGGCCTAAAAGATCACTAGCCCTTTCACCTTGTCCAGTGAATGGGGCCTTTGTCATCTTCCCCAATAAACAAGATTCACATGTCTCATATGATTTAAAATCAAACGAGTCCAAGAATCCATCTTTATGGAGTTTAGAGATGCGTTTCTCATTTATGTGGCCCAAACGACAATGCCAGAGAAAAGTTGGGTTCAGATCGTTTGATTTAAACCTCTTTGTATTTATGTTATAGACGGGCATTTCGAGATCAAGTACATAAAGTCCATTACTCAATTGTGCACTACCATAAAAAATATCATTCATATAAATAGAACAACACTTGTCCTTTATAATAAAAGAAAAACCTTTCTTGTCCAAACAAGAAACAGAAATGATATTCCTACTAATAGCAGGCACAAAATAAATAATAAATAAGTCCCTACAACTAATGCAGCAACCTTTGCTCCATTTCTGACTCATAGGTCAACTTCGCCCTTCGTCAATGGTCTACTGCTCTTTAGATCCTGCACATTTACATAAATGTGAGATCCATATCTAGTATCTAATACCCATGATGCAGAAGTAGATAAATTGACTTCAATAACAAAAATACCTGAAGTGGAAGTCTCACTTCCCTTCTTCTTTTTGAGCTCCTCTAGGAACTTGGCACAGTTCCTCTTCCAATGTCCGGTCTGACCACAATGGAAGCATGTACCTTCCTTAGCCACTCCTCCCACTGGTTTCAAGCCAGAAGTGCTAGGCTTGGACTTATCCTTGCCCTTGCCCTTCCAGTTGTCCTTGGGCTTTTTCTGATGTTTCTTGCCCTTATTCTTTTGGACCATCATTATGGCCTTCCCTTTGCCTTTGTTAATGTTCTGCTCAGCAGTTCTCAACATGCCTAGCAGCTCTGGTAATGATTTGTCAATCTCATTCATGTTGTAGTTCATAACAAATTGACTGAAACTTTTCGGCAATGATTGCAGGACTAAGTCAGTGGCCAACTCTTGGCTCAAAGGAAAACCGAGTCTTTCTAGGTTTTCAATGTACCCAATCATCTTGAGTACATGAGCACCAATAGGGCTTCCTTCTACCAGCTTGCACTGAAATAGTGCTTTAGAGGCCTCGAATCTCTCATGCCTGGCCTGCTCTTGATAGAGTTTCTTAAGGTGTACGATCATATCGTATGCATCCATGTTCTCATGTTGCTTTTGGAGCTCAGAGTTCATGGTGGCCAGCATTAGACATCCAATGTCCAAGGCATCATCTTGATGCTTCTTATAAGCATTTCTTTCAGTTCTAGGGGCATTAGCAGCAGGTGGCTCAGGAATAAGCTGTTCCAAAACATACAGTTTTTTCTCTTGCTTGAGGACAATCCTCAAATTCCTGTACCAGTCTAGAAAATTCATTCCAGATAACTTGTCCTTCTCAAGGACGGATCACAATGATAAAGTACCTGATATGTTTGTTGCCATGGTAATCTATTAACAGAAATATGCAAAATATAAGTATCATGCCATAAACATATTTAATGAGGTCTTTTAATTAAATATGCCTCCCATTATTTTATTCAAGTCAATGACCCTCAGCATTGACTCAGAAAATCTCATCGTAAGATTTCCTAGTGGGCCAAGATCCATATTTCACCTAGTTTTGAGTCAGCTTTGGCTGATCACCCAAAATTCAGTTATTTAGGTAGGAAACACTTTCAAATTATATCACATGTAACTCTTGGATAGTTGGGTGAATAACACTTATTCAAGTCCATCTAATGGACCAAAGCCCAACCTCATGCCTCTAAGCCTTCAATCCTATTGAAATGGCCTAGTTAAGTCAGACCCAATGGTTGGCAGTGGGATATTACCTTTATCCCATCGCGTCTTACTAATATAGATAAAGGCATCCTGCTTTGGCAGACCTACACTTGATCGATACTAGTCTTGACGAGTGCCACACATTGGAAGGCATCACATAATGACTTAATATTTGCTTTGAGGGAATTATTATTATTATTATTATTATTATTAGATCTCACCATTTATTAAACTGTTTATCATACTATAAACATTATCCATGCATCTCATACATAAAAAGCATATAATAAAAGTGACATGGTTATGGTTCCTAAGAGAGTAGCATTAACTAAGCCAGCTTCACCAAGCATCTCCCATCAACGTCCTCACTTGATGCCGTCTTCTTGCCTCCACATCATAATTACATTATATAGAAACCTCTTTTACATTCGAGGGGAGTTAAATGAGAAGAGAATGTACAATCAGAATGTAGAGAGAAAGGCACGACACGCAAGTCGTATTGATTAAAACCAAAAGGCATAAAAAATGGACTAAGGCCATAACCATGCACCATGCATCACAAAAACATATAAACTCATAACAATAATACATTATTATTTTTTACGAGTCATAAAATTGGATATAAAATATCACATTTTTGAAAAACACCCTACGCAGAGGTAGCACGGGGGTTCCGTTGAATCTCTTGGACCAAAAATAAGAGTTGAATCTCTTGCACCTCCCTTGAGCCGTTGTGCCGTACGGAACCCTAAGCCTGAACAACATGAACACTTCATGTGCTGCGAGGAATCCTTGCCCGTCGTTCAACACTTGAACCTCAGGCGCCTCCTTGACGGCTTCACATCAATACTTGATGCTGCTGCCGCAAAACAAGAATAGGGTTTCCAGAAACCCTAGTGCTGTGCCTCTTGTGCAGAAACAAGGATTCCATAACCCCTGCTACCGCAAACCAAGAACAAGGTTTCCTAAACCCTTGTGCCACGCATTGAGAATAAGGATTCTATAACGCTGTTCATATCACATATATACCAGAAGCTTTGCAAAAACATACATCTTAATACAAAACGGTTTTCATAGAACATATGACCATCTTCATGAAGTTTTGAAAACAATATCACAGTTTTGCATACAACAAAAGAAATAAAATATGTTTTCGCAAAGGGTTTCATACGGTTTTCAGAAATAACATATTAAAGATCATATCTTTTGTCAAAAACAAGAACAGAAAACATGTTATCTCATGTAAACAAAAATAGAAAATTGAATCATGGTTTCACAAGACGCTCTGATACCACTGTTGGGAATTTTTACGGATACATCACGCAGCGGGAAACAGGGATTCCCACCGAGGATCCATGCGAAAAGTCATAATCCGAGTTTTTAAATGATTTACCTCTTGAAGCGTGAATCACCAACACCGTAACAGAAACGATGTCTCTGCAGTATCCACACGAACATACTCACGAACGTCCAATGTCCGCAAAGAGAAGCCTCACGTCTCTCACACAGTGCTAGCTGCATAGAGAAGAGAATAAACCTATCGCTCTCTCACTTACTTTTTTGTAGGTGCGGCTAGGGTTCTGAATTGTGTATCTTAGCAGCCCCCTTAGCAATACTATTTATAATAGTGACTGCCTTAAGTAAGTGTGAGTAGCAGCAAGGTAAGCTGTGCAACCCTAGACCCATCTGTTATGAGTAGGGATGGAAACAGGCCAGGCCAGGCCAGGCTTCACCCTAAACAGGCCAGGCCTGTGTTACAAATATTTGGCCTGAGCCTGGCCTATTACCTGTCAAAGGCCTTTTTTTGGGCCTGGCCTGGCCTGAAGCCTGTTTAGAAGCCTGATTTATATTAAGGCTTCTAAATAGGCCAACAGGCCAAGGCCTTTATATAGGCCTTAAATAGGCCTAAGCCTTTAAACAGGCCTTGAAAGACCATTGAAAAAATAAAATAAAATTTTATAAATAAATATAAACAGGCCGGCCTAATAGGCCTAACAGGCCTTGCTGAGAGGCCAGACATGGCCTACTAAATGAAACAGGCTTTTAAAAAAGCCTGAGCCTGACTCATTTTCTAAACAGGCCAGGCCAGGCCAAGCCTAAAACAGGCCAGGCCACAGGCCCCTGATAGGCCGGCTGGCCTATTTCCATCGCTAGTTATGAGTCTGGCCCATATTTGAATCCGATTCCAACTTGGATCCATTGCTCCAATTTTAGTCTGCTCTATGTGTGTGACCCTGCAAGTTCTTATTACGTTGGCAGTAATATTAAACTCCTATTTTAATATTACAAGTAGTGAGCGGTATCTAGCAACACATCGCTGCTACCCAAGTAATAAGAATGTCAGTGATTTGACATGACCTTTCCATGACCAATATTTTCGTGTCGTTTAGTCCCTTTGTCAAGATATCTAGATTGAACACAAGGCATGGAATGTATCACCCTTGTATAGTCCAATCATTCGTTTCCTGATACTCGAGTAGACTTTGTAACAACAAATGAGATCAATATCTCATATTGACTCATTTGAGCATGGCCATGCATTTCACAGTCTCACTCAATCAGGGGCCCCGAAGATATCGATCCTGTTATGTAGGAGTGACAAATCCCATCTAGGTCACTCACATCCCTCTGCATGATTCACGGTATATCCAATAACCAACTTTATAATCACCTTGTTACAGATGACGTTTGATGGCATTAAAATACACAACTCCTCATGTAGGAATCATAGTGAGTTCAGGTCAAAGGACCACAGACACCATTGTCACTATGAGAATCACTTATGACACTCACGTAACGATTCATGTAGTGTTCTCATGGTGGGTCAGTCCAGTACATCATTACTCTAATATGTACCCATGTGAAGACTTGATATCTCATATCCATGACCCGTGAGATGTGATCATCAGTACATCTTTATTGTTGTCTTAATTAATAATAATACTTGACTAGGGACATTTAAGAATAGTGTTGTAACCAAAAGGATCTCACGATCAAGTCATCCACTTGATGTCTTATGGCATCAAACTTACTATTCTAAGGACTTTATTATGTTTATCAAAAAAGAACACAATAAATGAAATGCCTCATATATAAAATCGCATAATAGAATGTATGTAAATACAAAAAATGTATTGGCCTCTAGGGCATACACCAACATTTCCAATTATTGGCTTGTAATGAGGGTTAAGTTCAAAGAAAAGGCTAAAGGCTCAAGGCGTTAGCATAAGACAAAAATGTTTAGGTGGTTTATTTAGTCCCTAGTGAAGAACAAGAAAAATGTCTCAGTGTGACTAAACAAGCATGCAAAAACAACTAAGAACTAGGTCAAGTTCTGAAGAATGCCACATGTAATGGAAGCACTCATGAAAGAGATGACGGTGTTTAGGCCCAAGTACTCACAAGTGTTTGAGAGTGATATGCTTTGATTACTTTTGTCTATGCTTAATATGCTTTGCATGATTTTATGGCTTTGATAGTATACTTATAATATGCATGATGAGTATATGGCATGTTTGTGATATTTATGATGAAATATATATATGTATGCCATGATGTGTGGATGGAAAGAAAACTAATCTTGGTCTCAATGGCCAAGGCAGAGCTACGGTTTTGATGCCCTTGATTTGGGTCAATGTGGAAAATTTTCAAGAACAAGGAAATTAAATTTTTATTCCTAGAATAATGAGAATTTCGATCAAGACACCTCAAAATAGGTGTTCACAAATTTATATTTTCATGAATGATAAAATTGAATGATTTGAGAAGCAAAGAAAATAAACAAAAGGTTTGTGTTGCAAAAAGAATTCATACGGTTTTGGAATTTATTTAAGTTAGAAAGAAAAATAATAATAATAATTCATGGTTTCAATGGCCATTTATAAGATTTTGATAAATTTAGAACAAATGTTTTACATATCTTTAAATTAATATTTTCATGAAGAATGATAATGGATGATTTGAAGAGTATGAAAAATAAACAAAGGGTTTGTTTTTTTTTAAGAGAACAAAAATATGATTTTAGAGGAATTTTTATTGATTTATTTTGTGTAAAAAGATCCTAAGTATTTTTCTAAATATGAGTTTTAAATGAAATAGGCAAACATTGATTTTAAGGATTTGCAAAGAAAGTGAAAAAGGAATTGTAAAGAAAGTAAAAATGAATTTGAACAAATGGGTTTGGTTTTTATAACCATCGGTACTTCGGTTTTGAAAATAAAATTTTAACAATTTTGTTTGTGTAAAATCATATCAATTTAAAAGGAAAAATATTTGATGATTTCAATAGTCATGTCTACATTTTTGAATGCTTGTAATGCTTTGATTTTTATGAACAAAGTGATTTTCAAAGTGGAAACGTAACTTGAGTTAATACAAGAATTTGGAAATGGAATTAGAGCATTTATCACTTGAGAATTAAATTTTTGTAAACAAGAATGTTTTCGAACTTCAATTTATTTTGAAGAAGGTTGTGTTTGGAAATGCTTTGAGAAAAATGGAGAATATAATGGTGATTTAAGAATTTACTAAAATATGACTTATTTTCAAGTTTTGAAATATGTGTGGAAATTTTAAGATTTGAAACATTGGTTTATATAAATGAAAAAGTAATTTTGTGGATTATATTTGAAAAAAATTTTTGAGTAAAGAAACGTGGAAAAAGATTTTCTTGAGTAAGAAAATGTGAAAAATGAAATACAAAGTCATAATATTTTGAGAAAAGATGAAATGGAATTTTTGAAGGTTGAGAAATATTTTTTTCGTAATAGAATTAAGGTGAAAAATTATTTACGTATCTTAAAAACGTGTTGAAAATGATATTGACTTATTTGAAAGTCCAAAATAATGTTTGGAATATTAAGGAATATTTTACATGATTGTAAAATGGTGAAAAATGATTTAAGTATCTTAAAATGATTTAAAATACAGTAAAATATTTCTACGCAATTTGAAATATGTTAAAATATTTCTACGTGATTTGAATTACGTTTAAATATTTTATGTAAGCTTAAATATTTTACATGATTTGAAATATTGTTGAAAAATCACTACGTGATTGAACAAACGATAAAACATTTTTACGCGATTATGAAAAATGGTAGAAAATTGGTGAAAAATTGTTATGAGATTTGGAAAGCGTTTAAATATTTTACACTATTGAAAATATTATTGAAAAATATATGCAATTTTGAAACAGTGAAAAAATAATATGTGATTTGAGAAACGTATATTTTTACGCGATTGAGAAAGACATTGAAAAATTAATACGTGATTTAAAAGTGCAATGTAAGAGTGCGGCATTTTGAAAACGTAACAAAAGTGTTACAAGATTGTGAAAATATAAATGTAAACGTTTTAATTTTGAAAATGTAACAGAAACATTTTGGAATTGTGAAAACATAATGGAAATGTTACGCAATTTTGTGAAAACACGGCGAAAGTATTTTATAACTATGAAAACATGATAACATGATTTCGTGTTGAAAATATAGTATAATTACTATTGAACCAGTGTATGGACACTGTATGAGAAAGTGACGTTTTTTGCCTATGACTGGTATTTGGTGCATTTTGTATGCATTGGAAAGAGATGCCTGTGAATGGATTTGGTGCATTATACATGCATTGGAAAAGTATGCGTTGAAGCATATGATATAAATTGAACAAATGAAATTGAAAAGATTTGGCCCTTTGGGGTTGGACTTGCACTGATATATTCGTGCATTGTATAAAATATAGCTAATAGCTATTATGGCCCTTGTGGTTGAAGAGGGAATGAGAATTGATAGTGAGGTCTATGATGGATCTTGGGGGCGTCGAGGCGCGGTGGTCGACCAAAGGGACACCTAGCGAGTACCCTGTGCCACTTGGCGATGCAGTCCGTTGCAACGCATTGATGATACCCGACAAGAACACGATTCTTTTCAACGACTGGGAGATTGTCTTTGGGCTAAGGCCGACAATTAACCTGAGCATTCTTCTCGAAATTGTGAAAACCTCCATGGAGTCATTTTTGATAAACTGAGTCTTTGTACATATGCATAAATCTGAGCATTTATATCTGTGTGATATATTAATTGAGGAATATTGGTTATTAGCTATGACAATTGTTTTGAGTACTTGGATGATGATTGAACTGATAAATGATTAGATGATGATAGTTGATTAATGCTGATAGCATGATTATGGTATGATCTATCTGTATGATATTACTGTTTGTGTTATCTCTGTGCTGCCATATTGGTATTGGTGTAGGTGATATCACCTCTTTGTTATGCTGTTTTGCTGTGTCTATACTGTTAAAATCAAATAATAGAAAGATCGAGTTGTCTTAGACATAACGGGTGATGGATACTCTGAGATTGGTGACAACAATAAGAGGTGGACATTCAGGACTCGAAGGTGTGCAGTGTTGACAAAGGAACAGATGTCTGATGCATCAAGATGGACAGAAAAAGGAATAAGTATGTTAAAGTTTTCCGTTAGTGTTGTACCGTGCTATTAAGTAGGACCCGTCATGGGGTTTGCTACTGTTAAAAAAAATAAGTCTATTAATTTTATATTTCTCTTTAAATTGTGATATTAATTGGTGTCAATATTGTATAATGATTAGTTGAAATATGATTTACAATATTACCTAATATTTTCAATAAATTTATGTTTCAGTAAAAGAAGAAAATTTTGAAACCTATATTTTATAACTCAAACTTTGTACGAACTTATTTTCAGATTATAAGTCAGAAGTCAGAAATGTGATGCCCTAGCTAGGGTGTTACATTAGTTGGTATCAGAGCTAGGGTGTTACAATATCCGTCGAATTTGATCTTCTGACTATATCCGTCGAATTTGAACTTCTGACCATTTAGTAGTGTCAATGTCCATCGAATTTGATCTTCTGACCATATCCGTCGAACTTGAAACTTCTGACCATTTAGTACAATGTCAATATCCGTCGAATTTGAACTTCTGATCATTTAAGTACAACGTCAATATTCGTCAAGGTTGAACTTCTGACCATCTAGTAGAGAAACTTCTCCAATGTCAATATCCGTCGAGTTAGAATGTCAATATCCATCGAATTAGAGTTTCTGACCATTTGGTGTTTTCGTCGGTTCAACACTTGGAAGATTTCTTCAACGTCAACACCCATCCATCGAATTGGGATTTCTACTGATCTTCTAGTATATTCCACAGTTTTGATCTTCATTCGACAGAAATTGATTTTTTTGCCATTCTGTCGAATTGTAACCCAGCCATTTCCATCACCAAATCCCCTTTTATGGCTGACTTCTTCCATCATTCTGACCTGTTATTTTTCGTCGAAAGGTAGTCTCTAATGTACACTGGAGACATTTCCTCATCGAATCCAAAATAAAAGTTTATCACCTAACACCTAGTGATTAAATTAAAGGTAATAGGATCCTAGAATTAGCAAGTTGGAAGATTAAATTATACTTTATGAGATTCATAAATTTTAAAGAACCAAGAGGGGAATTTTCATAAGACTTAGGATAATTTAAATAGGGTAAGAACAAGAGAGTGTGAGATTTTGAGATCTTAGAATAACCTTCTAAGGGTATGTGAATAAATTACCTAAGAGGATTTAATTAATTAAGAGAATTTCTTTAGAGACAAACCCTGTAAGAAAAGCTAAACCTAAGCAAGAATTCATAATACACTTTAAAAAGGTATTGGTTATGATATTGTGGGTCCATGTGAGTGACCAATGATTGTGTTGATTCTTGCTTTGGCCAATTATGCCATATTGTGAAATTGTATGTAATAATGATCATACATGTTTATGCATAGAGTCCGTATGCATTGTGAATGTCCGTTGGACTGTCGTTAAGGCCTTTAGCCTAGGAGTTGAATTACACCTATATGCGGGTGCGAATAGACATGTGTGGTCCTGTAGTTGACCTTGAGGGCGTCGGGGCGCGGGTGTCTCACAAGGGGCAGTGGTAGCCCCTCTGGACCGTGGGACAAACCGATACACATGCACCGACGATCCTGACCGTGGCACAGTCCTATATCGAGATCTATGTAGAATGTCTTGTAAAATGCCATGATGTGCACGTTGATAAATTAAGAATTATAGCACTTGAGGGCCTCGGCAACCAAGAATACAGATATACCTCCTGATCGTTCTCTCCGACTGCTTTGTGTCGAGCTCCATGGAGTAGGATTTTGACTATTGAATGCATGTGCATAGTGAGTCCATGCATTATCTGGCATTTATGATTATTATAATTTGGAATTGTTGTCTTACTGTTATATATATAATTACTTGGAATTGTTTATTTGTTTATTTCTACTATTTAATGCTTATGATTATTATTTGGAAATGCTATGTGGGCGCTTTGTGCCGTTTTGTTTCTTGTTGCTATAATTGGTAATGATGGTAGGATGTCTTACCTCTTTCCTGTCTTTCCATTACTGTTTGTCTGTATATTGTGTTCTATCGAAGACGACGGCAAAGAAGGCGAAGCTCCTGACTTCCCCGGCTTTTGGCCCGATCGCGATTAGCGTCTAGTGTCGGATCATGGAGGCGCACCTGAGTGGATTTCTAGGTTATGTATGTCTGACTTTCCTCGGAGGGCCAGAGTGCTGGCATATCAACTTTGATTGTGAGTGCTGTGTCTACTTGGGGGACGTGTCGTTAGCTTTGGCCTGGAGGCGTCGCGAGCCACCGATTTTCACCTGCTGTATCAGCCTATGTCTGGAATTTCATTTTCCTATACGAGAGATGTGGGGTGACCGCTACTACACCCCGCGAGAAGACTCTTTTGATTCCACAGCTCGGGCCCCGTCTCGTAGCTCTGTGGCTCCTATGGTGGTTTCCCTGGATGAGGAAGACCCCGAGGAGGTCCCTGAGGACGACCTTGCGGAGGATCCTGAAGAGGATCCTGACACGATTCCTCCTCATTTAAGGGACTGATATTACTTGTAGCTACTGAGGGCTATCAGTATTTTATTTTAGGGGCCTGATGTTTTGACTGTAGTGGACTGTATATTTTCTGATACCGTGGGGATGTGTATGTATAATCCTTTGGGGGCAGGTATAGTTTTGCTTTTTGGTATACCAGGCTTTGTAACCAAATAGTTTGATAAATATATATATAAAGATGCAATGTTAATTCCCATGTATGCTCTACTTCTACTTTTATTCTTTATTTCCATTGATGTTCTGTTACCGTGGTTATTAATTATTGCTATTATAACAAAAAAAAATATTCACCAATTTAACTACATAACTATAATCAAGTAAATATATATTATATTAAAAGGAACCGGGTCTTAACTTAGAGAATTTTGTTTCCGTATTGTAATTGACAATGTGACGTTCCCTCCCAAAAAGGGACGTTACATTTGCTATGTGTTATTAAACTTGTTAAGGACTTAAAATCACCTAGAAACCAATTTGGAGTGAGTAAATTTCATGAGAACCATTAATGGAACAGTTGCACATTCTGTAAAAATTCTGCAGAATTGTTGTCACACTGAGAGCGCCTAGACACTCTATACGGAGCGCCTAGACGCCCGTGGTCCAGAGAAGAGTGATTATGCAACAGGGCGATGAACGCCTAGATGCTCATTACAGGGCGCTTAGATGCCCAGTACAAATTTCATCAGAATCTTTATTTTGATGTTTTGAGATTCTCTAATTATTAGGATCCTTTGTTTATGCCTAATAGAGGGTGTTGAGGCACTAATGATGGTATTTTAAGGAAGAAATCACCACCTAGTATATGTGAGGAAAGTGTGAAACTTTAGGCAACCAATGGTTTAGGAATGTCATAGACTAACACCTAAACTTTTGATCTATATGGATTGATTTAGTATCATTTGTGATGCTGTGATGTGATGGGAATGACACATAGTGTAAGTATGTGAGTATTCCTAATTGAAGCTGGAAAGCCTCTAAAGGAGGAAAAACACGTTTAAAGGCATTGGTTATGATCTCGTGTATGAGAGTATTCAATGTGGTGTTGAATGTGTGTTAAATATCACTTTGCATATTTTCTCACACACTTGCTATTTCCATGTGTCTGCAAATGGTATATGAGATGATAACAGTACACTCAATGTTATAGGGTGGAATAGTCTATTCATTACCAGGTGGTATATGAGATGGTAACAGTACACTGATTGTTATAGGGTGGAATAGTTCATTCATTGTCAAGTAGTGTTAAATGGTCGTAGTCATACTACTCAAAGGAATACAAGGAACAGAGTTCCTGGGAATAGTCGAGTTTCATGACATTGCACTGACACTATTTTACTTCATTGCACAACCATTGTCTTAGGACATGTTAAACATAAACATACAACATAACAAGTGTTGCATTTGCATGGTAATTGTATGGGCAATTACCTTAATCAATGATATTTACGATTGTATGGACAGTTGTATAATATTGTTGATAGTTTTCTTATAATCTGTGATTAGGAATGTGGTTTGCTTGAGAATACTACATAAAGTGGCTATGTGAGTTATTCTTTTGGTAGTAAGTAGTGATTCTTATACCTGTTGTAAACTTATTCCTAATGCTATTTATTAGTTTATTCTTTGTGAATGAATAAATGTTAGTTTGAAATACTTATACTGAGAAATTATGATTTCTCACCCTGATTGTATTTTCATGTATATCCAGGTGGAAGCATATCAAAAGGAAAGAGAAAGGCATTTGATGATGCATAGCTTAAATGCTCTTTTAGACTAAACTTGTATATATTTTATATTTGTTTACTTGTTTAAGGCTATGTATGACAGTACGCTGTTCTGTGGCAATGATGTATATATATAACTTTTGTTAACGTGACTCTCCATAATTATTTTATATAAATGTTATGGGTTTAGT
The DNA here is from genome assembly GCA_029884595.1 of Ormosia semicastrata. NCBI lineage: Eukaryota > Viridiplantae > Streptophyta > Magnoliopsida > Fabales > Fabaceae > Ormosia > Ormosia semicastrata. The sequence continues at coordinate 41,573,862 of JAQQTO010000061.1, forward strand.
TGATGTATGTTTTGAAGTAGCATGACTAGTATTGTTATTCTTATATATGTCAGATATATCGGAAAAGAAATATTGGGATGTTACACATATCACATCATAGCCTGATTGGGTTCTTGGAAATCCCATCATAAAGTCTATTGAAATACTTTTTCCATTTCTATTCTGGGATTTCTAATGGATGCAATGGTCCAGAAGGTTTCTGGTGTTCTATCTTAACTTTTTGACAAACTAAACACTTCGACACATAATCAGCTATGCCTTCATCTTAGGCCACTGAAACAATTTCTTAAGATCTTGATACATTTTTGTTGTACCTGGATGTATTGTGTATTTACTCTTATGAGCCTTTTCTAGATTTTTTTTTTGATTTTGGTATCTTTTGGATTGAAAAGTCTATTTCTAAACATAATCATTCTATCATCTGCTTTACTAATTTCCTTTTGCTTTCCCAGTAAGGTTTGTGTAATTGGCATTGACTAAAGTAATGGTTTTGATTATAACAAACAATAAAAGAATGGTAGTGAAGATGGTAAATGAAAGTCAGAGGCACAGGCTTTTTTTTAATGGCTCATAATCTGTTATGGCTTTTCTAATAACCGGTTATGCTAAACCAAATAATCAGTTATTGAAAATCAATAATCGATTATCTGAGATAGTAGAAAACTTTTCCTAATAACTCTATTGGAGCATTTAATTCCCCCAACAACCACCAATGGCTCTAAAAAGCTTTGGGCTATAAATGAAAGTGGTTAGGCATTAAAGACAAGTTGGAGAATAATCTAAAAATCATTTTTGAGCATTAAATTCGTGTTTTACTATCATTTCTCCAAAACCCCTAATTTGAGCTTCAATTGTGTGAACTCTTGATACCCATAGAATTTTAATTTGTATTATCCACTCTTGAGAGAGTTTCAATTCATCTATACTTTGTTTAATTTGTAAAAAGGGTGAGGTATCCCTCAAAGAATTGTAAGGGTAAGGTATCCCTTGAATTTGAGGCTTAAGCACAAAGGGTGAGGTATCCCAAAGTATGTTGAGTGCTCTAATTTGTAAATGTTACAAGCACTTGTTGAAGCTTGAAAATATAGTGAAAAATCTAGGGTGATTACTTGAGGACTAGATGTAGGCCACAAGTGGATTGGTGGCTGAACCAAGATAAACCTTATATTTGATCTTCTAAACTCTACTCCTTTACTTTTGAGCACTATTTTATTGGCTTGCTTGAATACTATCTTGCTTGGGTGTTTTATTTGTGAGTGAAAGCTTTCAATCTTATCTATCCATTCATCTCTATCAATTAATAGCTTCAACGAAAATTGATAATCAAATATTTTGTGAAAGATTTACGAAAATATTTTACAAACTCAATTCACCCCCTCTTGAGTATTGAGGCCACTTGGTAACAAGTGGTAACAAAGTTAGACTATTGTGTAAAGAGCTTAGCAACTTCAAGAGAAATAATGGCTTCAAATGGTTTTTCTTCTGAAAGCTCTTCTATAAATTGACCCCCTATTTCAATGGGGATAGTTATGCCTATTAGAAAGAAATGATGAAAAATTTTATTGAAATTATTGATCTTAATATGTGGGATGTCATTGAAAATGCTCCCTTTATTCCCACATGTATGGTTGATGGTGTAAGAACCAATACACTAAGTAGTGAATGGACCGATGAGGACAAAAAGAATGTTCAATACAATTTGAGAGTCAAGGACATCATTACCATATCCTTGGGGTATGATGAATTCTTTAGGGTGTCAAATTGTAAGACCACCCAAGAAATGTGGGATACCTTACAAGTAAACCATAAGGGCACAAGTGAGGTAAAAAAATCAAGGACAAACACTCTCACTCATGAATATGAACTGTTTAGAATGAACCAAGGAGAAAGCATTCAAAAAATGCAAAAGAGGTTAACTCATATTGTAAATCATCTTGCTTCATTGGGAAAATATTTTCCTAATGAAAATCTTATTAACAAAGTGTTGAGGTGTTTGAATAGGAATTGGTAATCCAAAGTGACGGCTATTGCAAAGTCAATGAATCTATCAACAATGACACTAGCCACTCTATTTGGAAAGCTCAAAGAGCATGAATTAGAGCTAAATAGGCTCAATCAAAATGAGGAGCATGACAAGAAAAAAAAAGGATTGCACTCAAAGCCACCTCCACCACAATTGAAGATGATGATGAGGATGATGGAGATGGAATAGAGAACTTTAAGCTAAATGAGGAGAATCTTAGTCTTCTTGTAATAAAGTTTGGAAGATTCCTCAAGAAGAAATGAATTCAAAGAAGATAATTTTTCCTTCCTAAGAAGACCTATCACAAAGGGGAAGGTACCTCATCTACTCCAACATGCTACGAATGCAGTAAACCGGGACACATGAAGATGGAATGTCCCTTGTATCTAAAGAAGACGGAGAAGTTTGAGAAAAGACTTTCTAAAGAAAAAAAAGGAAGGAGAGCCTACATAGCATGGGAGGACAATGATATGGATTCTATCGATAGTTTAGAAAATGAAGAAGCTCATCTATGTCTCATGGCTAAAGGAGAAAAAGAAGAAGAGAATGAACTTCTAACCTAGACTTTTCACCTTCCTATAGTGAATTACAAGATGCTTTTGAAGAATTGTATGATGAATCCATGAGGCTCACAAAAATGGTTTTATCTTCCAACAAAATAGCCTCCTTATTAGTAAACAAAATTTTTATTTTAAATAAGGAGATTAATGAACTCAAAATTGAGAATGAGACTCTAGGACTTATTGATGTTAACTTATCATGCATGATTTGTTCTTCACATGATAATGCATTTACACCCTTATCTTGCTCATCATGTAAAGTATTTGAAAATGAAATTGAAGATTTGAAAAATACTCTTGCAAAATTTACTTTTGGAAGAGACAACTTGAATGTGTTGCTAGGGAAACAAAGATATGTTTTCCAAAAGGCCGGTTTAAGGTATAATCTTAATAACCAACAAAAGTTTCTCAAGAATCTCTTTATTTCCTCAAGTACATCAAATAGTCCATTTATCAAATGCTTTCATTGTGGGAGGAAAGGGCATAGTTCCTCAACATGCAATGTTAGGAAGAACATAAACACGACGGTTGGGACTAAAATGGTTTGGATCCCTAAGGGCACCTTGCCTAAATCTAACACATAAGGACCCAAGAAAATTTGGGTACCAAAAGTTAAAATCTGAATGTGAACTTGAAGCCAGGTTGCTTTATTATTCTATTGAGTTGCCTACCCTCAGGTCATTCGCTTGAAGGCCAAGAGCTCAAATCAGTATCTTGATAGTGGTTGCTCCAAGCACATGACCGGTGATGACTCCAAGTTTTCCTTCCTTGTCCCCAAGAAAAATGGACATGTAACATATAGTGACAACAACAAAGGGAAGATCCTTAGCATTGGCAAAGTTAGTAAAATCCCTTCCTCTTCTATTGATAATGCTTTACTTGTTGAAGGGCTTAAACATAATGTGCTTAGTATTAGTTAATTATGTGATAAAAGAAATAGAGTTATATTTGATTCTAATTATTGCATAATTGAAGGAAAATATGATAAGCAAGTTAAGTTTGTTGGTCATATGGTCAATAACATATACATGATTAGCCTTGATGATATATCCTCAAATGATGCTAAATGCTTTATGAGTAAAGAAGATGATTTATGGTTATGGCATAGAAGGATTGCTCACATTCATATGGATCACTTAAATATAGTTGGTCTCAAAAGAACTAGTAATTAGACTTCCAAAGATCAAATTTGAAAAAGATAAACTTTGTGACACATATCAAAAGGGAAAGCAAGTAAATGTCTCTTTTAAAGCTAAAAATGTGGTTTCAACTTCTAGACCTTTACAACTTTTTGCACATGGATCTTTTTGGTCCCTCTAAAACTATGAGCGTTGGTGGGAATTACTATGCGTTTATGATTGTGGATGATTTCTTTAGGTTTACATGGACATTATTCCTAGCTTACAAAAATGATGTTTTTCCTTCTTTTAAAATACTTGCCAAAGTTATCCAAAATGAAAGGATTTTTGCATTGCATCCATAAGAAGTGATCATGGTGGTGAGTTTGAAAATCATCATTTTGAAACCTTTTATGATGAACATGGCATTGAGCATAATTTTTTTGCCCCTAGAACTCCACAACAAAATGGGGTTGTAGAAAGGAAAAATTAATATTTAGAAGAAATGGCAAGAACTATACTCAATGAGACCAACCTTCCTAAGTACTTTTGGGTGGATGTGGTAAATATTGCTTGTTATGTTATGAATAGGGTTCTAATAAGGCCAATTTTAAATAAAATCCCTATGAGTTGTATACGGGAAGAAAGTCAAATGTTTCACACTTTCATGTCTTTGGATGTAAATGCTTTATGTTGAACAACGGAAAGGATAACTTGGGGAAGTTTGATGCTAATTCTGATGAAGGAATATTTCTTAGCTATTCCATGCATAGTATAATACCCCAAATTCTGACTATGTTAATAGTAATAGTAGAATTACGTTATTTTGTATTTTTTGTATGTTATAAAAATAATTTGACTGTTCTGAGATCATTTTTGATCGTTCTGTGTGATTTGCTCCTGGTCAGGAAAATAATAATTTTCGGGCCGGGAAAATTCTTATCTGATTTATTCGGAGGCGGAGGATCTTACTAAACCCAAATCTGAGTGACATAGAAAAGAATCTTTTTATTTTTAAAATTTATCTGTGAAATAAAAATATTTCACGGATAAATATCTGTTGTTTTATTTATAGCAGTTATTGCTATAAATTATTTGACCTGATCAATTTTAACTGACAAAAAATGTGCTTAGAATATTTTCTGTAAGCTAAATCAAAACGAACCAATAGGAATCAGTCAAAAATGGTGGCTGGACTTTTCTATCTAATAGGAAGTGGTCAAACAAAGGAGCATAGACTTTGTTGTGGACTATCGGATGAAAAGCTTGATTAAGATGTTTTTGATAATAACCGTTGATCCAATCAATGGTGTGAAATGAATCCTGATAAAATCACTAAGTAATATCCACCGTAGATGTGATCAATGGATGGGAAACAAAGTTCATTTCAAAGGCTAGCATGGAGTCAAATATAGTGGCTTGACTTTTACTTAGTAGCTAATTAAACCTAAATTAATCATAATAGTTATCTAATTAATAAACTAAGTAAACTAATCTAGTTATTAATTAGTTATAATCTAATTTCTAATTAGATATCCTAATTTTATTTAGAGGCTATAATATATGTAATTATATATTTAATTAATTAATTATGTAATTCGATAATTAATTAAAAATGATTAGGAAACTTAACCTAATTAATTAACTAATTAATTAGCATGCAATTAGGTTTTAATTAAAAATAAATTAGGTCCCTAATTCAAGGAGCTACACGGCCATGCGGCCTTGGGAGGCTTCTCCAAGGTTCTTGAACCATCTTGCATGACGATTTGATGATCAAAAGATGACCAAGCCATGTGCTTCAAGTGTGAACACAAATAGGATATTTTATTTCATGCAAATCCCTTTAATCTCTCCTATACTCACACGGCAGCCCACTCCCATTTTGCTATCTATATTCACTTTTTTCTCTCACCAAAAAGCTTACATTATTTCCTCTCAAATTTCCCACGAACTTGAACACTTTCCTTTCCTATTTCTCTCTAGGTTTCGGCCCCAACACCCATATACACTACTTATCTTCTATAATTTTTGTTCTCATCATTTCCTAAACCTAAACTACCTCCTAAACACTTTTCATTTAGGAAGCTTTCTCAAAATCCCACTCTAAGTGCTTCAAAATCCAAGTTCTATCTTACTTCCCTAGAGGTAAACCTTTGATTTTATGGTTTAAAATTCATTTTGTGATTTTCTAAACCATGATTGTTCCATGGTTTATCATTATTAAGCTTTGTATATGATTTTACTAATTGTTTTAGAATTGTTAGGGTTTTGTGTTGGTTCCCACGAAATCAAGGAGAAAGAGAGGGGCTTGAAGGACTTGTCTTCAAGAGGTAGGAGGGAGATTCTACCTCACCAACTTAGTTTTGGTGGTGTGGGGATGGTTTTGTACAGTGAAAAATCCATAAGGGTTCTTCACCTATTGTTTATTGCTTCTTTGCTTGTGTTTGTATGGTTTATAATTTTGTTTTTGTGATTGCATGTGTGCTAATATGTCTAATGCTTTGATATATGCTTGTATGGATAATTTTGAATGCATGCAAGTGTATGTGTAATTTAGGATGTGAACAACATGCTTAAACAATTGTATGAATGCTCCAAAGAGCAATGAGGCTCACGGCCATACTAGGGATTAGAGGACCAAAGTCCTAAAAATGAGGGATTCAAATGAGAATGAAGGATTTAAATGAATTTGAACAAGTTTGAAAGTAGCAAGCAAAAATGGTTTTGGGAAAATAATCTGATATAATTAAATAAATAGGTTATGAAATAAAATGAGTGTCAATACTTGAAGTTTACTGACGTATAGCTCACCCTATGGGTTTTGAAGCGCGTCCGTAAAATTTGAGCAGTAATATGGGAAGTAAAAGAAAGAAATATCAATTTTTGGGAAACAATACAAATATCAATTTTTAGAGGGGTTATACTGCAAATTTTTATAAAAGAGGGACAAAATTATAATTAATATTTTAAGAAGGACCATATTGTAAATTTTATTCAAAGAGGAGTCATATTGCAAATATTTTATAAAAAAAGGGGTCATTTCATAGATATTAGTTTTATGAGGAGCTATTTTGTAAATATTAATTTATGAGGGGCTATTTCATAAATATTAGTTTTATGAGGGACTATTTCATAAATACTAATTTTATGAGAGACTATTGTGAAAATATTATTTAAGTGAGGATAAAAATATAAATATTATATTTTTTAGGGGTTATTATGCAAATATGGAAAATAAAGTTAATTTTAGTGTTAAATGAGAAAAATAGTATTTTTGATTTAAACCGTATGAAAAATATTGTATGCGATTTGAAAATGTGACAAAATTATTGCGCGATTGAGAGAATGCAAAAATATGACTATGCGATGAAAATACAGTGAAGATACTGTTGGGTTCATGTGTAAACCCCGAATAGGAGATAATAAATTGGAACTGTGATTGGTGCATAGTACATGCATTGGAAAGGTCTAAAAGACTATATGAGGCTAGTTGCCTAGGAGAGACTACACCTCTTGAGTGGGTGCGATATGCGTAGTGTAAGTCACTCGTTAACCTTGGGGGCATTGGGGTGCGGATTGCCTATAATAGGCAGTTGGTAGCTCTTCTGTACCGTAGGTTAGACCGATGCAACACACCAATGATCCTAACCGAGACACTATTCTTAATCAAGATCTGATAAAGACTGTCGTGTATGTGCTAGATGTGCAAGATTGAGCACGTGGTCTGAGGCATGATGGTACCGACAAATCTTTTCGATCACTCTCTCTGACCTGAGTTTTAGCTCAATGGAGTAGGAAAATTGAGTTTGTGTGCATACATATAGTTATTGAGGGTAATATCGTAATTTTTGCTTATGATAATTGAATTGTTGATTATTTAGTTATTATTAGTGGCATGATCGTAAATGTTATGTATTTCATGTGTTTTATTTATAAATGATTTTGATGGCATATTTGTAATTATGGTATGATAGCTGTATGAGATATTGCATGTGTTTATCTTCATTGCTATCATACTGGTAATGGCGTAGGTGATCTCACCTCTTTTTATGCCTATTCTATATTGTGTTTATATCTGTTAAGACGCCAAGCAAGAAGTTGAGCGAGAAGCTAAGAATGAGCAGATTCCTGTAGAGGAAGCTGAGTTTTGAGATAATGGAGATGCCTTATTTCCTTGGCTATATGAGGTTGACGTTTCTTGGAGGAGAAGAGTCATGGAACGTGGATTTGGAGAAAGAGCGTATTTACTACTTGGGCGACCTAAATATTAGATTGAGTAGATAACAACCAGGACATCATTACTTTAGTGTTAATATTTATGTACAACTAGAGTTTCCAATCTCTATTAGGCAATACTGGGGGACTTACTACCGTACCCCTAGCGAGGCCAGTATTGTGTCGTCTGCTCGGACACTTGTCCGTAGGACTTCACGTCAAGCTGGATTCCTATATGCTGAGGAATCTGAGGAGGACCCGTCTGAGGGTTCTGCTGTCTAGTAGGACTTGGGCAATATGTTAGTTTAAGTTAAAGTTTAAATATTTTGGAAGTCTAGTTTGAAATTATTTAAGTATGACAATACTAAAGGCTTGTATGTATATATGATGTAAATTATTTGTGACAATGTTGTTATGTTTTTATTTTCTGCTAAGTTTATCTTATTATTATTATGAAATTTTATAACTCGTATTTATATTACAAGCACGATTTCTAATGAAGGGGTAATTTGGTAATTAAGAAACATAAAATGTGGCGCCCTAAGGAAGGTGTTACGTTAGTTGGTATCAGAGCCCAAGTTAGAGTCTTTTGGGTTTGTGGTTAGGTTTGTCTTGTTTAAGTTGTGTGATTCTCTGTGTTTGTTTTATGAAAGAAAACAATATTGTTTGGAAAATTAACTTCAACTCTTCTTTGTGTTGTTCAGTCTATTTGAGAATATGAAATGGCTGGACGAGGAAGAGGACGCATGAATGCGAGGGCAGGAGCTGGAAATGGTGGCGATGATAATCAGAATATGGCTGCAGCTGTCACAGCAATACAATGGATGGCTGAGGTTTTTGCATAGCAGAACCAAAGAGCAAATGATGATGCTCACAGCTTGTCGAAATTTCGGAGGAACAATCCACCAAAGTTTCATGGAGAGTTCAACCCAGAGAAAGTTAATCTTTGGATCAAGGAACTGGAGAAGATATTTGACGGCATGGGTTGTATTGATGAGTGAAAGCTTACTTTCGCTACGTTCATGCTAGTTGGTGATGGAGAGGCTTAGTGGGCAGGAGCCCGGAGATTAATTCAAGCTGAAGGAGAGTTGTGACATGGCAACTCTTCAAACAGAAGTTTCTGGGGAAGTATTTCCCAGCCAGTGTTCGACATGCTAAGGAGATGGAATTCCTTAGTCTGAGGCAAGGAGCGATGACCATGAGTGAGTGCGCAACAAAGTTTGAAAACTTGTCTAAGTTTTTGAGGTACTTCCAGATGCATCCAGATGAGGAATAGAAGTGTAGGAAGTTCGAAGAGGGGTTGAGGCTTGACATCAAGCTAGCTTTAGCAACTGTGGATATTGATCAGTTTCCGGTATTACTAGATAAGTGCAGAAAGGTGGAAGAAATTGATTATTTACGTGAGGCTAAGAATAAGAACTTTGGACCTACGCGATTCCAAAGGGGAAAGAGTAGTGGTGGCAACCGTTACCAATAGAAACCATATGCCAGACCAGCTGGAGGTCAGAATCGGCAACAATCGTTTGGAGGAAGTTCTAGTGGTAGTAGGACAGTTTCAACTGGAACTTCTGCACTTAAATGTTTTAAATGTGGGAAAGGACATCTCACCAAGGACTGTCAGCATAAGGGGGTGATTTGTTATCGATGTGGGAAGCTTGGACATTTCTCTAGAGAGTGTGATCAGCAGAAAGCGGAGCCATCAGTGGGCAGTGTTCGTACTACAAGGCCACAGGCGGGTGGTCGAGTGTATACTATGAGCAGGGAGGAAGCCGCTAAATCCGAGGACTTGATAATGGAGGAGTGTGCCATTGAAGGTAATCCTTTAACAGTATTATATGACTCGGGAGCAACACATTCTTTCATTACATGTGATTGTGTGGAGCATTTGGGATTGACTGTGACTACATTGCCACATGATTTGAGTGTTGTTACTCCTACTGATAAGCCTGTGATAACTACAAAAGTGTGTTTGAATTGCCCTGTATATGTTAGGGATAGAATCTTTCATGTGGATTTGATTTGTTTGCCTCTTTCCAAGATTAATATAATCTTAGGAATGGATTGGTTATCCTCTAACCATATCCTGATAGACTATTCGAATAAGACATTAGTTTTTCCTAAGGTTAAGGATTCTAGATTCCTAACAGTTACTCAAGTGGAAGCTTGTTTGAAGGAAGGAGATCAGGGGTACTTGTTGATGTCTTCGATGGAGGTGCAATGTGAAGAGGTTCTGAAGGATATTTTCGTAGTGAATAAATTTCTTGAGGTATTTCCTGAAGACATACCTAGACTACCGCCGGAAAGGGAGATTGAATTTTCTATTGATTTGGTACCTGGAGCTGGACCTATATCTATGGCGCTTTATTGGATGTTGCCAGTAGAATTGGCAGAGCTTAAGAAATAATTGGAGGATTTATTGGAGAAGCAATTTGTGAGACCAAGTGTATCACCTTGGGGAGCTCCGGTATTGCTGGTAAAGAAGAAGGATGGAACTTCTCGTCTATGTGTAGACTACCGGCAATTGAACAAGATTACGATCAAGAACAAGTATCCACGACCAAGGATCGATGATCTGATGGACCAATTGTGAGGAGCTGCAATATTTTCCAAGATTGATTTACATTCTGGTTATCACCAGATACGTGTGAAGGTGGAGGATATTCCAAAGACTGCGTTTCAGACACGATATGGGCATTACGAGTATCAAGTGATGCCGTTTGGTGTGACTAATGCACCTGCGATATTTATGGACTTCATGAACCAAATTTTCCATTCGTACTTGGATAAGTTTATTGTTGTCTTTATTGATGACATCTTGATTTATTCTCGAAGTCAGGAGGAGCATACTGAACATCTCAGAGTGGTTCTCCAGATTTTGAAGGGGAATAAGTTGTATGCCAAGTTGTCCAAATGTGACTTTTGGTTAAGCAAAGTTCAATTTTTGGGACACGTTATATTGGCGGATAGAATTGAAGTTGATGCTACAAAAGTGGAGGCAGTTGTAGAATGAGAAAGACCGAAGACTGTATCGAAGATCTGTAGTTTCGTCGGATTGGCTGGTTATTATCGACGATTTATTGAGGGGTTTTCAAAGATTGCAAGACCTCTTACCCAACTTACATGGAAGAATCAACCGTTTGCATGGACTGAAGCATGTGAGGAAAGTTTTCAGGAGTTGAAACGATGACTGACTACTTCATCGATTTTGATTCTACCTGATCCAAACGAATCTTTCGAGGTATATTATGATGCTTCGTATCAAGGATTGGGTTGTGTACTTATGCAGAACCATAAGGTTGTGGCATATGCGTCGAGACAGTTGAAAGTGCATGAGAGGAATTATCCGACTCATGACTTGGAGTTAGCAGTAGTAGTGTTTGCATTGAAGGTATAGAGACATTTTCTCTATGGGGCAACGTTCACTATTTTTAGTGACCATAAAAGTTTGAAGTATCTGTTTGACCAGAAAGAGTTAAACATGAGATAAAGGCATTGGCTAGAGTTTCTGAAGGACTATGACTTTCAGTTACAGTATCATCCCGGGAAGGCGAATGTCGTAGCAAATGCTTTAAGTAGGAAAGCGCTTAATGCTTCTGTTATGATGATGAAGGAGAAGGAACTGATAGAAGAATTTCGGGATATGCGTCTATCTGTGAAGTTGACACCGGGGAAGATATGTTTGAATATGATCGCTATTTCGAATGATTTGATGAATAGAATACGAGAAGGATAAAACAGTAATCAGTTTTTGCAAGAAGCAAAGGAAGCCAGAAGTCAAGGAGCAGAATTAGAATTCAGCGAGGGTGTTGATAAAATTCTGAAGTTCAAGGGAAGAGTTTGTGTACCAAACGATCTAGAACTGAGAAGATCGATTTTGGATGAAGCTCATAGAAGTAAGTTGAGTATGCACCCAGGAGCCATGAAGATGTATCAAGATTTGAAACAGCTGTATTGGTGGCAAAGAATGAAGAGGGATGATGCTGAATATGCATCATCCTGTTTGGTTTGTCAGAAGGCCAAAGTGGAACATCAGAGACCATCAGGAATGTTGCAGCCATTGCCTATTCCTAAATAGAAATGGGATAACATAGCAATGGATTTCATCACGGGACTACCAAGAACTCGGAAGGGTCACGATTCTATATGGGTAATTATTGATCGGCTTACAAAGTTAGCGCACTTTTTACTGATTAATATCAAGTACTTAATGAAAAATTTGGCTCAAGTGTACATCAATGAAATTGTTAGACTTCATGGTGTACCATCTAGTATAATTTCTGATTGAGATCCACGATTTACATCAAGATTTTGGAATAGTTTGCAAGAAGCGATGGGAACAAAGCTACGTTTGAGTTCTACTTACCATCCACAAACAGATGGTCAGTCAGAAAGGACGATTCAGTCATTGGAGGACTTGTTGAGAGCTTGTGTTCTAGAGCAAACTGGTTGTTGGGATGAATTTCTACCGTTGATAGAGTTCACCTACAGCAATAGTTTTCACTCAAGCATAGGGATGGCACCCTATGAGGCATTATATGGGAGAAGATGTAGAACACCGTTGTGTTGGTACCATGATGGTGAAAGTACTGTGGTAGAACCTGAATTTGTGCAGCAGACAACTGAGAAAGTGAAGATGATCCAAGACAAGATGAGGACAACTCAGACGCGGTAAAAGAGTTACGCTGATAAATGACGAAGACCGCTTGAATTTGAAGAATGTGACCATGTATTTCTACGTGTGATGTCTATGACTAGAGTTGGACGAGTAATTAAGTCGAGGAAGCTCACTCTGAAGTTTATCAGGCCGTATCAGATACTCCGTCGGGTAGGTCCGGTAGCTTATCAAGTTGCACTACCATCGTTCTTATCCAATCTTCAAAATGTATTTCACGTATCACAACTACAGAAATATATTTCTGATCCGACACATGTTATCGAGCCAGACACCGTACAACTAAAGGAGAATTTAACCTATGAGACGTTTCCAGTCAAGATTGAAGATTAAAGGACCAAGCAACTGATGTAAGTGGTGAAGCCACATGGGAGTTAGAAGAGAAGATCAAAGAGCAATATCTGTTTTTGTTTTAAGTGTGTGTCAATTTCGAGGATGAAACTTAATTTTAGAGGGGGAGAGTTGTAACACCCCAAATTCTGACTATATTAATAGTAATAGCAGAATTATGCTGTTTTGTATTTTTTGTATGTTATAAAAATAATTTGACTGTTCTGAGATCATTTTTGATCATTTTGTGTGATTTGCTCCTGGTCAGGAAAATAATAATTTTTGGCCCGGGGAAATTCTTATCTAATTTATTCGGAGGCGGGGGATCTTACTAAACCTAAATCTGAGTGACACAGAAAAATATCTTTTAATTTTTAGAATTTTTCTATGAAATAAAAATATTTCATGAATAAATATCTACTGTTTTATTTATAGTAGTTATTGCTATAAATTATTTGACCCGATAAATTTTAACTGACAGAAAATGTGCTTAGAATATTTTCTGTAAGCTAAATCAAAATGAACCAATAGGAATCAGTCAAAATTGGTGGCTGGACTTTTCTATCCAATAGGAAGTGGTCAAACAAAGGAGCTTAGACTTTATTGTGAACCATCGGATGAAAAGCTTGATTAAGATGTTTTCGATCATAACCGTTGATCCGATCAATGGTGTGAAATGAATCCTGATAAAATCACTAAGTAATATCCACCGTAGATGTGATCAATGGATGGGAAACAAAGTTCATTTCAAAGGCTAGGATGGAGTCAAATATAGTGGCTTCACTTTTACTTAGTAGCTAATTAAACCTAAATTAATCATCTTAATTGCCTAATTAAAAAACTAAGTAAACTAATCTAGTTATTAATTAGTTATAATCTAATTTCTAATTAGATATCCTAATTTTATTTAGAGGCTATGATATATGTAATTATATATTTAATTAATTAGTTATGTAATTAGATAATTAATTAAAAGTGATTAGGAAACTTAACCTAATTAATTAACTAATTAATTAGCATGCAATTAGATTTTAATTGAAAACAAATTAGGTCCCTAATTCAAGGAGCCACACGGCTATGCAGCCTTGGGAGGCTTCTCCAAGGTTCTTGAACCATCTTGCATGACAATTTGATGATCAAAAGATGACCAAGCCATGTGCTTCAAGTGTGAACACAAATAGGATATTTTATTTCATGCAAATCCCTTTAATCTCTCCTATACTCACATGGCAGCCCATTCCCATTTTGCTATCTATATCCACTTTTCTCTCTCACCAAAAAGCTTACATTATTTCCTCTCAAATTTCCCAAGAACTCGAGAACACTTTCCTTTCCTATTTCTCTCTAGGTTTCGGCCCCAACACCCATATACACTACCTATCTTCTATAATTTTTGTTCTTATCATTTCCTAAACCTAAACTACCTCCTAAACACTTTTCATTTAGGAAGTTTTCTCAAAATCCCACTCTAAGTGCTTCAAAATCCAAGTTCTATCTTACTTCCCTAGAGGTAAACCTTTGATTTTATGGTTTAAAATTTATTTTATGATTTTCTAAAAGATGATTGTTTCATGGTTTATCATTATTAAGTTTTGCATGTGATTTTATTAATTGTTTTAGAATTGTTAGGGTTTTGTGTTGGTTCCCACGAAATCAAGGAGAAGGAGAGGAGCTTGAAGGACTTGTCTTCAAGAGGTAAGAGGGAGATTCTACCTCACCAACCAAGTTTTAGTGGTGTGGGGATGGTTTTGTACAGTGAAAAATCTATAAGGGTTCTTCACCTATTGTTTATTGCTTCTTTGCTTGTGTTTGTATTGTTTATAATTTTGTTTTTGTGATTGCATGTGTGCTAATATGTCTAATGCTTTGATATATGCTTGCATGGATAATTTTGAAAGCATGCAAGTGTATGTGTAATTTAGGATGTGAACAACATGCTTAAACGATTGTATGAATGCTGCAAAAAGTAATGAGGCTCACGGCCATACTAGGGATTAGAGGACCAAAGTCCTGAAAATGAGGGATTCAAATGAGAATGAAGGATTTAAATGAATTTGAACAAGTTTGAATGTAGCAAGCAAACATGGTTTTGGGAAAATAATTTGATATAATTAAATAAATAGGTTATGAAATAAAATGAGTGTCAATACTTGAAGTTTACTGACGTATAGCTCACCCTATGGGTTTTGAAGCGCGTCCGTAAAATTTGAGTTGTAATATGAGAAGTAAAAGAAAGAAATATCAATTTTTGGGAAATAATACAAATATCGATTTTTAGAGGGGTTATACTGCAAATTTTTATAAAAGAGGGACAAAATTATAATTAATATTTTAAGAAGGACCATATTCCAAATTTTATTCAAAGAGGGGTCATATTGTAAATATTTTATAAAAAGGGTCATTTCATAAATATTAGTTTTATGATGTGCTATTTTATAAATATTAATTTATGAGGGGCTATTTCATAAATATTAGTTTTATGAGGGACTATTTCGTAAATACTAATTTTATGAGGGACTATTGTGAAAATATTATTTAGGTGAGGACAAAAATATAAATATTATATTTTTGAGGGGTTATTATGCAAATATGAAAAATAAAGTTAATTTTAGTGTTAAATGAGAAAATTAGTATTTTTGATTTAAAACGTATGAAAAATATTGTACGCGATTTGAAAATGCGACAAAATTATTGCACGATTGAGAGAACGCAAAAATATGACTACGAGATGAAAATACAATAAAGATACTGTTAGATTAATATGTAAACCCTGAATATGAGATAATAAATTGGAGCTGTGATTGGTGCATAGTACATGCATTGGAAAGGTCTAAAAGACTATATGAGGCTAGTTGCCTAGGAGAGATTACACCTCTTGAGTGAGTGCGATATGCGTAGTGTAAGTCACTCGTTGACCTTGGGGGCATTGGGGTGCAGATTGCCTACAATAGGCAGTTGGTAGCTCTTCTGTACCGTAAGTTAGACCGACGCAACACACCAATGATCTTAACCGAGACACTATTCTTAATCAAGATCTGATAAAGACTGTCGTGTATGTGCTAGATGTGCAAGATTGAGCACGTGGTCTGAGGCATGATGGTACCGATAAATCTTTTCGATCACTCTTTCCGACCTGAGTTTTAGCTCCATGGAGTAGGGAAATTGAGTCTGTGTGCATACATATAGTTATTGAGGGTAATATCGTAATTTCTGCTTATGATAATTGAATTGTTGATTATTTGGTTGTTATTAGTGGCATGATCGTAAATGTTGTTTATTTCATGTGTTTTATTGATAAATGATATTGATGACATATTTGTAATTATGGTATGATAGCAGTATGAGATATTGCATGTATTTATCTTCATTGCTACCATACTAGTAATGGCGTAGGTGATTTCACCTCTTTGTATGCCTATTCTGTATTGTGTTTATATCTGTTAAGACGCTGAGTAAGAAGTTGAGTGAAAAGCTGAGGAGGAGCAGATTCCTGTAGAGGAAGCTGAGTTTTGAGACGATGGAGATGCCTTGTTTTCTTGGCTATATGAGGTTGACGTTTCTTGGAGGAGAAGAGTCATGGAACGTGGATTTGGAGAGAGAGCGTATTTACTACTTAGGCGACCTAAATATTAGATTGAGTAGACAACAACTAGGACATCATTACTTTAGTGTTAATATTTATGTACAACTAGAGTTTCCAATCTCTATTAGGTAGTACTGGGGGGCTTACTATCATATCCCTAGCATGGCCAATATTGTGTTGTCTGCTCGGACACCTGTCCGTAGGACTTCACCTCAAGCCGAATTCCTATATGCTGAGGAATCTGAGGAGGACCCGTCTGAGGGTTCTGTTGTCTAGTAGGACTTGGGCAATATGTTAGTTTAAGTTAAAGTTTAAATATTTTGGAAGTCTAGTTTGTAATTATTTAAGTATGACAATACTAAAGGCTTGTATGTATATATTATGTAAATTATTTGTGACAATGATGTTATGTTTTTATTTTCTGCTAAGTTTATCTTATTATTATTATGAAATTTTATAACTCGTATTTATATTACAAGCACGATTTCTAATGAAGGGGTAATTTGGTAATTAAGAAACATAAAATGTGGCGTCCTAAGGAGGGTGTTACACATAATAAAGTTTTTAGAATTTACAATAAAAGAACTATGATCATAGAAAAGTCCATACATGTTGTATTTGATGAAATATCCCAAATGGCTCAAGAAAAGATTTGGTTGATGATGTTATAGAAATCTTGTCAATAATACACTTGGAGGACCAAGAGAAAGAGGCCAAGAAGCAAGAAGAAAGCCCATTTAATCCCCCAAGGCAAGAGGATTCACAAATCATGGACCTTCCAAGAGAATGGAAGACATTTAGATATCATGTTCTTGACAAAGTAATAGGTGATGTATCAAAAGGGTAACTACTCGAAACTCTCTTAGAGATGCATGTAACCATATGACTTTTGTCTCTTAAGTTGAAGCTAAAGACATAAATGAGACCATTAATTATGAACATTGGATCTTGACCATGCAAGATGTACTAAACCAATTTAAGAGAAATAAATTTTGGGAATTAGTTCTAAGGCCCAATGATCATCCTATAATTAGCACCAAATGGGTCTTTAGGAACAAACTTGATGAAATGGGCTTGATAATAAGAAACAAAGCTAGGCTTGTTGCTAAAGTCTATAATCAAGAAGAAGGTAGATTATGAGGAAACATATGCTCTCGTAGCTTGATCAGAGGCCATAAGAATGCTACTTACATATACATGCATCATGGATTTTAAACTTTATCAAATGGATGTTAAAAGTGCTTTCTTAAATAGTTTTATACAAGAAGAGGTGTATGTGGAACAACGTCCTAGTTTTGAAAACTTTGAACTGTCCAACCATGTTTTTAAATTGAAAAAGACATTTTATGGCTTAAAATAAGCTCCTAAAGCTTGGTATGAGAGGTTGAGCAATTTCTTTTTGGAAAAAGGCTTCTCTAGAGGAAAGGTTGACATTGCTCTCTTCATCAAGCATAAAAAGCATGACATACTTCTTGTTCAAATATATGTTGACAATATAATATGGTGTTACTAATGAGTCTCTTTACAAGGAGTTTGCTTACATTATGCAAAGTGAGTTTGAGATGTCTATAATGGGTGAGCTCAACTTCTTCCTTATACTCCAAATCAAGCAAACAAAGGATGGGACTTTCATAAGTCAATCCAAGTATTACAAGGAGCTACTCAAAAAGTTTGGAATGGACAATGTCAAGCTACACCAATGGTCACTTCTTGTTATTTGGACAAGGATGAAGGAGGTAAATTATAGAAATCTCAAAATATAGAGGTATGATTGACTCACTCCTTTATCTTACAAAAAGTAAGTCAGATATTATGTTTCGTGTGTGCATGTGTGCTAGATTTCAAGCAAATCCTAAAGAATCACACCTATGTGCTATAAAAAGAATTTTGAAATATCTAATAGGCACTTCACAAATGGGTTTGTGGTACCCTAAAGGTGCCTCATGTAGTCTAATTGGTTATTCTGATTTTGATTTTGCTGGATGCAAAATGGATAAGAAGAGCACTAGTGGGACATGCCACTTGCTTGGAAGTTCACTAGTTTCTTGGCATAGCAAGAAACAAAATAGTGTGACATTATCTACAGCTGAAGCTGAATATATTGTAGTTGAGAGTTATTGTGATCAAATCCTTTGGATGAAGCAACAACTTCTAGACTATAGTCTTGAGCTTGATCACATCCTTATAAGGTGTGATAAAATTAGTGCAATCAATTTGTCTAAAAATTTAATTTTTCACTCAAGAACAAAGCACATAGAAATAAAGCACCACTTCATTAGAGACTATGTTCAGAAAGGTGATTGTATGCTTGAGTTTATGGAAACAACTAAACAACTAACTAATATCTTCACTAAACCTTTAAATAAAGAACAATTCTTTTATATAAGAAGTGAACATGGTATATTGGATCAATCATGCATTTAATTTGAAAAATAGCTTGCTGCATAATGCCTTGCTGCATAATAATGTGTTGCATAATTTTATCTTGTATTATTATCTCTTGAATCCAATACTGACTTGAGCGTCGGAGAATCCCTCGAGTTTGTTTTGTAGGTGCTTGATCCATGTTTAAGTCCCCCAAATTTCAAATCTCAAGCTCTTGTTGATGAATATTACTTTCTGAGGTTCTTGAAGAAGAATAATCAGTTTTTGGGTTGCATTTAAGGTGTTTAGAGTTGATAAAAATGAGGCCAAGCTAAGATGTCCCTCAAGATGGCATGAGTTGGTGTTTTAAGGGCTGAATTCTTGAAGAATTTCTGTTTCTAGTGGTGAAATAACTTGTGATGAAAAGTTAATAATTGGTTATTTGCTCTTTGGAATTGCATGGCACATTGGTGTTACTATCTGCCAAGCTAAAATAACTGGTTAGGAGAATCCTATAACTGGTTATTGAGATGTGGGTGCTCTCTAGAACACCAAAATAACCGGTTATCCAAAAGGGTATACCGGTTATTCAAGGGTGCAGTAACGTGGGCACATTCTGACTTCATTAATAACCAGTTATAGAAATCCACATAATCGGTTATTGAGCTCCTTTAAACAACCACACAATAGCCTCCCTTCCCATTCACACGTTCCCTTCCTCTATTTTCATCTTCTTCCTCTTCTTCCTCTCAATCACCCACTCACACCCATTCCCTCAAACTCTTCACCCACCTCAAATTTATCCAAATCCACCACTCAAAGACATTTTCCACTAAAATCCCTCACTTTCCACCGATTAAAACTCACATTTTCTTCTAAATTTTCACCTTCCTTCACGATTTCTCTCTCCTAACCGAGCCCTAACATCCATTTTCCACCCTGGTTAGCAGCTCCTCTCATCCCAAGTGAGCACACACGAAAAATCCCTTTGTACCCAAGGAAAACCCTACCCCAGCCAATGACCCAGACTTTTCCCTAAGCCTACATCATGGCAGATACCTCTCCCATCGAAATCAAATGAAGAAATATTGATTGTAGTTTCAAGCTCGAAATATCATTCAACCTAAGTACAAGGACTAGGATTTCTTCATCAGAGAAGGGTTTACATTCCTCACGGAGCTATTGGATTTTCATAGGTTGAAAACTTTTGTTACTACCCACTGTGGGTACTACTATCTTGAACTAACCAAAGTTTTCTTCTGCAATTCGAGCATTACTAGAGGAAATCTGGTCTCAGAGTTCAAAAGGCACAAAATTATTGTGACCCCTAGTCAGTGGACTCCCTGTTCGATCTCACTCATTCTGGAGAAAAATTTATGGTGGATAGTCACAACTCTTGAGAAGGATATGATAGAGACCAGGTTGTAGAGAGCATGCTTTAGCCAGGCAATCAGTACCAAAAGGATCCTTCACCGTTGGCTGTCTGACTCCTCAGGTTCGTCTTCTTCATTTTGTCGTAATACACATAGTGGTTCCTAGGGCAAGCAACTTTGCCTTGGTTGAGGACGAAGATGTCTTCCTACTATGGGCCCTTACATAGCAATTGCATATCAATTGGCCCTTTTACATCATGCACTACATGATAAAAGCCAAAGAAAAGATGATGATGGATCTCCCTTACGCCTTAATCATTGCTAAAATTCTAGATCAATATAAGGTCATCTTAGAGGATGATGGAGTCATTAACATTATTGGTCACCCCAAGTTTGGAAAAGGCCTCTATCAATTGCATGCAAATAAAGAAAGTGAACGATGAATGGGTTTATGGTCGTGGACGTGAGGCAGCTGCACAATAAGGAGAAATCCCTACTGCCCCTATTGATGTGCCTATGGAAGAGGCCCCTACCACCAATGAAAACTCTATCCTGGCTACCCTAGCAAGCATTCAAGCCCAGATTGTGGATCTTTGGGCTTATCAAGAACATAGCATTAGAGTCATCTATGACTGCTTAGACTATATTGAGCATCATTTTCCACCACCGTAAGATGATGGGGCTTAGGCATGGATTACTTCCTTCTGTTCTTAGCTATATCATTCTGTTTTAGCTACTTTATTGTGTTTAAAGCTCATCTAACTATAATAGGTTATCTTTTGGATATGTTATTCATTGTCTTAGGTTATGACTTACTTACCTATGTTTAGTATGACATGGATATTTTACAATGGATAGTCTGTTGAAATGAATATAATGTTGATTTGGTTATTGATGTGTGTGAAACAATATCATGTTTTATTCTTGTTTTGCATACATTTTGTAGGCATTTTAAGCATTTTAGTTTCCCTTTTTAGTTAGTTTTTCCCTTAGTTCGGGTAACTGCGGTGTTTTTGGTGTTCTCGTGCAGATTGGTGCTGATTTGACCTTGGATTGAATGGAATGCTCACATGTTTGAAGTTAGAGCTTAATGGATAGCAATAAATGTGCAAAAAGGCCATTCCAGAGAGATCCACGGCCTGCCTGTGGATCAAACCACGGCCATGGATTGAGGGATAACTTAAAGAAGGAAAAAGGGAGTTCCAGGGAGTTCCACGGCCTGGCCGTGGAACCATCCACGGCCGTGGAACTCAAATGTTGCAGAATTGGCTTTTTGGCAGAGACATCCACGACCTAGTCATAGAATGATCCATGGCCGTGGATCGCAGTGCGCAGCAGTTTTTATGTTTTTCTTTTTATTTCTTTTGGGGGATTTTTAGCCAATTAAAACCCTAAGCTTATAAAGAGGGGTTCTAAATACAATGAAGGGGTTCCAATTGAGTTCCAATTAGGTTTTGAGAGGAGGTAAAATTGGAGGCTTGGCTTTTGATCTTCATCTTTCTCCATTGTTACAGGTTTGGGATGTTTTTAAGTTTGATTTCTTGTCTCTTCTTCTCTATGTCTGAGTAGTTTCCTTTGTTTCTAGGATTGGGCAATGCCCTTTGATACATTGATAATGATTAATTGACGTTGTTTCCCCTTTTATTAATCTTGATTGTTCTTTGATTCAATCCTTATTGCTTTTATTCATGTGAATTTGCTGGCCACTTATTTGCATCTCATAGGCATTTAAGGACGTACTGAGAGGTGAACCTAAGTATTGGAACCATAAGAATTGAACTTTAGGTCTAAATCACGAGAGTAGTTTTAGCCTTTCGAGGATTCAATGAATTGCCACAAAGCGTAATGGGTTCAATTTAAATTCAATTACCACGAGAGTAGGAATTGGTTTAATTGGGCACGGATCTTGTATCTTGAGAAAGAACATTAACTAATTTAGGGTAATTCACCTTCAATTGAATTTCAGATTTAATAAAAGGGTTGTCAATTAGGATTTATCTTATATCATTGTGGTATCCCAATCTTGGAAGCTTTCTTGAATTTGAAAATCCCTTTCTTGATAACTTGCTATCTTTGTTCTTAATTCTGTTTTCTTGTTTTTTTTATTGTTTTGTTATTACGTTCTTCTTAATCAACAATCATATTCCCTCTTTGTTTAATTTAATTGAATTAATTAATAAATTAGTATTCATAGACACAGTCCCCTGTGGATTCGATTATTTTATTACTTGACGAAATTTAAACCGTACACTTGCGGATTTCACGCATCAAGTTTTTGGCGCCGTTGCTAGGGATTGTGTTTTTCTTGAATATCGTTTAATTTTAATTTAATTATTTTAAATCTTTTTCTTTTATTATATTATTACGTTCTTGTTTTCTCTTTGACTCTTTGCGGGTAATTTCTCTAGTTTATGCAAAGTACTAGACGTTTTGGGACTCTTATTGAAGCTGATCCTGAAATTGAAAGAACTTTACGTAGAAGGAGAAGACAACGAAGGCAAAGAGCGGGAGAAATATTTGAACCAATACTTGTCATGGCAGCAGCTGAAGACAATAAATCGTTGAAAGAGTATGCAGTCCCTAATGCTCGGGGTTTGCGATCTGGGATTGCTAGGCGACATTGAAGCTAGGCACTTCACCATACCTCCCGCTTCTTGTCTATGATAAGGCGAGAACCGGTTGGAGGTTTACCCTCGGAGGACCCAAATGATCATGTGGAGATGTTCTTAGAATTCTGTGAGACTCTCAAAATTGAAGGTGCCTTAGTTGATGCCATTCGCCTCCGGTTGTTTCCATTATCATTAAGGGACAAGGCTAGAGCTTGGTTGAAATCAGTACCCACTGATACATTAACCACATGGAATCAATTGGAGCAAGCCTTTTTGGAGAAATTCTTTCCACCTTCCAAGACTGCTCACCTAAGGACCCAAATCACAAGCTTCGTTCAGAAAGATGGAGAGTCATTGTCAGAAGCTTGGGATGGATATAAGGCTTTGCTGGAAGCCTGCCCACACCACGGGTTAGAGAAGTGGTTGATCGTTCACACCTTCTACAATGGATTAGAATATTCTTCGAAGGTGTCTCTTGACTCCGCATGGTGGTGGAGCTTTAATGAACGAGAAGGTTGAGAAGCCTATGAGATTATTGAAGTGTCATTGTAAACCATCACCAATGGGCCAGTGAAAGAGGTAACAACCCGAGAAAGCTCTCGGAAGGTAAGTTTGAGGTGGATGGTGTTAGTTTAATTATGGCTAAGTTTGACTCATTGAATAAACGTTTTGATAAGCTTGAAAAAGCTAGTGCTAATGCCATAAGTCTTTGCTAACATCTTTTGTGAGATTTGTGGAGTACAGGGACATATGAGTGCAGAATGCCAAGCTGAAAAGGGTTCCTCACATGGTGCACTGGTGGAGCAAGTGGAATCATGCCACAATTTCTATGACATTCAACCAAAGGTGCACAATGATCCATATTCACAGACTTACAATCCTGGTTGGAGGTCTCACCCTAACTTCTCCTATCGGAACAATCAATATCAAGCTAGCCATGGTAGTGCTCAGCCCTCTTCTGGATTCCCCCAGGTACAAAAGTCTAAACTCGAAACTCTCCTCGAAAATTTTGTAGAGAGTCAAACCAAGCAAAATGAAGAGTTTAGGCACCATGGTCAAGTTGTTAGTGAGGCTATTAAGGATTTGACATCTAAGGTTGATAATTTAGCTATTCATAACAAGATGTTAGAAACTCAAATAGCCCAACAAGCTAGCTCTTCATATAGACCACACGGGAAATTTCCAGGACAGCCTGAAATAAATCCTAATGAACATTGTAAGGCTGTGAGTTTAAGAAGTGGAAAACAACTAGAAGATTCCAAAGCAAAGGGGGAAAATGACAAAGATGGGAGGGATAAAGAAAAAGAAACAACTTGGACACAACCCTTAGAAGAAAAAGAGACCAATGAGAAAGTGTCTAAGTATGTACCCCCTGAGCCATACCAACCCCCGGTGCCCTTCCCTCAAAGATTGGCCAAGGCCAAGCTAGATAAGCAGTTTAGGAAGTTTCTTGAGGTCCTTAAGAAGTTGTACATTAATGTACCCTTCACTGAGGCATTGCAACAAATGCCTACCTATGCTAAATTTCTTAAGGACATTTTGTCTAATAAGAGAAAGCTAGAGGAGTATGAGACCGTAGCATTAACTGAGGAGTGTAGCGCTTTAATCCAAAATAAGTTACCTCCTAAACTCAAAGATCCCTGGCAGCTTCTCTATTCCTTGCTTGATTGGGAATACCGGTTTGATAAAGCTTTGTGTGACTTGGGGGCTAGTGTTAGTCTTATGCCCCTTTCTGTGTGTAAGAAGCTGGAAGTGGGTGAGCTGAAACCCACAACAATCTCACTTCAATTGGCGGATCGGTTTGTTAAGTACCCCATAGGTATCTTAGAGGATGTTCCCATTAAGGTTGGTAAGTTTTACATGCCGGTGGATTTTGTTGTGCTTGACATGGAAGTTGATGATATAATGGCGATCATACTTGGGCGTCCATTCCTTGCCACTGGAAGGGCGATCATTGATGTCCACAAAGGGAAATTGACTTTGCGATTAAATGATGAGGAAGTAGTTTTTGATGTTTTTAAATCTGAAAATAATTCTAATTCCTCAAATTCATGTAATCGCATAGATGCTACTAATGTTGTGGATAGTGTTGTGCTTTCAGGTATGCAGGAATCAGTGACTGATGCTATGCCCTGCAAGGAAGGACCTAAGAAGCAAAGTGACAAGTGTGTTGAGAAGCGTGAATTTAACATCGGGGATAAAGTTCTTCTTAATAACTCACTTCTACGTTTCTATCCTAATAAGTTATGGTCAAAATGGTCAGGACCATATGAGATTGTTCGAGTTTTATCCTACGGTGTGCTTGAGGTGAAGAAAGAAGGCCATAAACCTTTCATGATAAATGGCCAGAGAGTGAAACACTTTGAAGGAGTGGGGACTGAGCACTACTCCGTAGATGTCACCTGAGCACAGAAACCTGACCAAAGTCAAGCTAATGACTTTAAACAAGCGCTTCTTGGGAGGCAACCCATGTTATCTTGTTTTTCTATTTTATTTCATCTTTTTCTTTTAATTTTGTTTGTTAGATTGTTGTTTTGATGTTTGTCTTTTGGATTCTGTCTAGGTTTGACCTTTCTTGAAGTCATATTTAGAAGAAGAGAGAGATCAGAAGGTTCCACACTCAGCCCATGAAAAATTCTATGGCCATGGATTGAACACCAGAAGTTTTTCCACCACCGCAGTGAGTTCTTTTCTTTTATCCCTTCTCTTGTTTTAGATTTTTACATTGGGGACAATGTAAGTTCTAAGCTTGGGGGGGGAATTTTCATTTTCATTTTCTTATTTTCATTTTAGATCATTAGTTTCATGCATTTTCATGTCTTGTTATGCATTGCATTTTCATGTTGCATTTTCACACCATCATATCTCTTGGATTTTTGGTTGAACTTGTGCCCCTCTCTTTTGAGGATTTTGAGATGGTATTAATTTGGAACCCAATTGTTGATTCTTGTGGTAGGCTACAGGCATTGTTTTAATTGTTGGTGGAGGTGATCTCTTGATAGTTGATAATTAGCATAATGTTCTCTGAATTTGTGCTTCTTATTGAATTTTTAAACCTCTAAATGTGAGTTTTAAGCCTATTTGGGACTTATGCACTATATTATTTTTACTCTCATTCTTTGTGTTGAGTGATATTCCTCATTGATCATGTGTTCTAAAACTTGATTTCAAACCTTTTTGAGGCGAAATTTTTGGTTGCATGCTTGAATGTGATTAAGGCATTTTAGGTATTTTTCTGGCCTTCTGAAATTGTTATACTTTCATCCTCTAGTTGCCCATTTTGAGCCTATTGCATACTTGTTTTCTTGATACCTATGCTGAAACATTGTTGGTTATCATTTAGAATATTAAATGGAGCGAATTGGGCTTGAAAGTTGTGTTGGGAATTATATGTATTTGAACTTCCTCTTTCTCAAAAAAAAAAGAGAAAAATAAAAGAAAAATAAAAGAAACATCATAAGATGAAAGCTTGAAAAAGAAGAGAAAGAGAAGAAGGAAAAGAAAGGAAGAAAATACTTGGAAATGTGGAGTTATGATCCTTTTTGAAAAAAAAAATATATACCTTTGCTCCATTTATGTTTTATTGTATTTCTGGTGATTATTGAAAATTTGGTTAGCCCTTTGTGCATACCTTCCTTTCTCTACCTTACCTATCATCATTCCCATGGCCCCATTACAACCCTTGAAAGATCTTTTGATTCTTACATGCATGTTGATTATTAGTGGAAATTTGGTTTCTTATTAAGCATATAGAAGTGCATTTTCTTTGAAGGATTTTGAGCGTATGGTTTTCACCCTTAAACACTTTGAATGTGGTTAGTGGAGTGAACTTAATTCAATCAGTGATGATGCATGATTTCTGAGAACTTAGCCTCTAATTGGACTTGATTTTGATTACCTCTCAGATTCTTTGTTTGCCTTAGCCTATTGTTTGGATATTATTTTCTCGGGTTCCTTATTCTTTATTGTCTTTTGATCCCACTTCTTGGTTTGACATTGGTTATTGCTTGGGGACAAGCAAAATCTTAAGCTTGGGGGGATTTGATGTGTGTGAAACAACATCATGTTTTGTTCTTGTTTTGCATACATTTTGTAGGCATTTTAAGCATTTTAGTTTCCCTTTTTAGTTAGTTTTTCCCTTAGTTCGGGTAACTGCGGTGTTTTTGGTGTTCTCGTGTAGATTGGTGTTGATTTGACCTTGGATTGAATGGAATGCTCGCATGTTTGAAGTTGGAGCTTAATGGATAGTAATAAAGGTGCAAAAA
Source organism: Ormosia semicastrata (assembly GCA_029884595.1). NCBI lineage: Eukaryota > Viridiplantae > Streptophyta > Magnoliopsida > Fabales > Fabaceae > Ormosia > Ormosia semicastrata. The sequence goes on from JAQQTO010000061.1 coordinate 41,600,977, forward strand.
GGCCATTCCAGAGAGATCCACGGCCTGCCCGTGGATCAAACCACGGCCATGGATCGAGGGACAACTTAAAGAAGGAAAAAGGGAGTTCAGGGAGTTCCACGGCCTGGCCGTGGAACCATCCACGGCCGTGGAACTCAAATGTTGCAGAATTGGCTTTTTGGCAAAGACATCCACGGCCTGGCCATGGAATGATCCACGGCCGTGGATTGCAGTGCGCAGCAGTTTTTATGTTTTTCTTTTTATTTCTTTTGGGGGCTTTTTAGCCAATTAAAATCCTAAGCTTATAAAGAGGGGTTCTAAATACAATGAGGGGGTTCCAATTGAGTTCCAATTAGGTTTTGGGAGGAGGCAAAATTGGAGGCTTAGCTTTAGATCTTCATCTTTCTCCATTGTTACGGGTTTGGGATGTTTTTAAGTTTGATTTCTTGTCTCCTCTTCTCTATGTCTGAGTAGTTTCCTTTGTTTCTAGGATTGGGCAATGCCCTTTGATACATTGATAATAATTAATTGACGTTGTTTCCCCTTTTATTAATCTTGATTGTTCTTCGATTCAATCTTTATTGCTTTTATTCATGTGAATTTGCTGGCCACTTATTTGCATCTCATAGGCATTTAGGGACGTACTGAGAGGTGAACCTAAGTGTTGGAACCATATGAATTGAACTTAAGGTTTAAATCACGAGAGTAGTTTTAGCCTTTCGAGGATTCAATGAATTGCCACAAAGCGTAATGGGTTCAATTTAAATTCAATTACCACGAGAGTAGGAATTGGTTTAATTGGGCACGGATCTTGTATCTTGAGAAAGAACATTAACTAATTTAGGGTAATTCACCTTCAATTGAATTTCAGATTTAATAAAAGGGTTGTCAATTAGAATTTATCTTGTATCATTGTAGTATCCCAATCTTGGAAGCTTTCTTGAATTTGAAAATCCCTTTCTTGATAACTTGCTATCTTTGTTCTTAATTCTGTTTTCTTGATTTTTTTTATTGTTTTGTTATTACGTTCTTCTTAATCAACAATCATATTCCCTCTTTGTTTAATTTAATTGAATTAATTAATAAATTGGTATTCATAGACACAGTCCCTGTGGATTCGATCTTTTTATTACTTGACGACGAAACCGTACACTTGCGAATTTCACGCATCAGTTATATTGTTGCTCATCTAACCATAATATTTGTTAATTGGCAATGATTTTGTATTACTTCTCTCTTTGTCAAATCTACATATTGCATATCTTTTTTATCATGACCAAAGGGGGACAAGTTTATGGATTATGGTTTTGAGAAAAGAAAGGTAAAATAAAAAAAGATATAATTTCAATATTCTTGGGATTCCAAAATTAAGGGGGAGTTGTGCATCTCTGATCTAATCACCTCTTGAAAAATAGAGGGGAAGTAAGTCTCTAATACCTTTTTATGAATTCCAATTTATTTGAACTAATTATTTTCTCAATAATTGTTTGTCATCATCAAAAAGAGGAAGAATGTAATTGACATTGACTAAAATAATGGTTTTGATGATAACAAATAAGAAATGAATGGTAGTGCAAAGATCAAGTCTCAAGAATCTTCAAGTTTAGCATATAGCACTTAGATTTTGTGTAAAGGTAATTAAGAATCACATTAAGCTCATTTCTTGGCTTTTACTCAACTTAAATGGCTTTGCAAAATCATGATCTATACTTGTGAAAATTTTGTTTAAGTTTTAAAAAAATGATTTTAGAAAAGTTTGAAAAGATTTTGGGAATCTTTGGTTGCAAAATCCTTAGAAATCTTGTTTTTCTTGACAAACCAATAATAGGTTATTACTGTTCAATAATAGGTTATTTGACTAAACAGAAATGCGCCAAAATGTTTTTAAAAGGGAATAACTGATTATGGAATTCCTATAATCGGTTATTCACTAAGTCAAGAGCCTCCTTTTATGTTTTTCGAAAGCTCCTAACCGATTATGGAATTCCTATAATCAATTATTATGAAAGTCAGAGGTGCATGCTTCTTTTTTAATGGTTCATAACTGGTTATGACTTTTTCAATAACCGATTATGCTAAACTAAATAATCAGTTATTAGAAATCAATAATCAGTTATCTAGGATAGCAGAAAACTTTTCCCAATGGCTCTATTGGAGCATTTAATGCCCTCAACAACCACGAATAGCTCTAGAAAGCTTTGGGCTATAAATTAAAGTGGTTGGGCATTAAAGACAAGTTGGAGAACAATCTAAAACTCATTCTTAAGCATTAAATTCGTGTTTTACTATCATTTCTCCAAAACCCCAATTTTGAGCTTCAATTGTGTGAATCCTTGATACCCATAGAACTTCAATTTGTATTATCCACTCTTGAGAGAGTTTCAATTCATCTATACTTTGTTTAATCTGTAAAGAGGATGAGGTATCCCTCAAAGAATTGTAAGGGTTAGGTATCCCTTGAAGTTGAGGTTTAAGCACAAAGGGTGAGGTATCCTAAAGTGTGTTGAGTGCTTTAATTTGTAAAGGTTGCAAGCACCTGTTGAAGCTTGAATGATTACTTGAGGATTAGACATAGACCACAAGTGGATTGGTTGCTGAATCAGGATAAATCTTGTGTTTGATCTTCTAAACTCTACTCATTTACTTTTGAGCACTGTTTATTGGCTTGCTTGAATACTACCTTGGTTGGGTGTTTTATTTGTGGGTGAAGGCTTTCAATCTTATCTATCCATTCTTCTCTATCAATCAATAGCTTCAACAAAAATTGATAATCAAACATTTTGTGAAAGATTTGCGAAAATATTTTACAAACTCAATTCATCCCGCCTCTTGAGTATTGAGGCCACTTGGTAACAGTTTGTTCACTTATTCCTTTTAAGGCTTCATATTTTTCTTGAGCTTCTCTAATTTGAGTCTTCAAATCTCTAGTTATTTCTAATTTACTCATACAAAGACTATGTGGTGACACAATCACTACTAGATGCAAGTTTCTAAAACTTTCCAAAAGCTGCATTTCTTGAACCATCATTTGGGACACATATAAAAATTTTCTACTAAGTGCATCAGCCACTATATTGGCTTTACCCGGATAATATTTCAATTTAAAATCATAATCCTTCATAAATTCAATCCATTTTCTTTGTCTCTTGTTTAATTTTTTTTATCAAACAAATATTTTAAGATCTTAAGATCACTAAATATCTCAAACTTAACCCTATACAGGTAGTGCCTCCAAATTTTCAAGGTAGAAACAACTGCTACTAACTCCAAATCATGAGTAGGATAATTCTCCTCATGAGGTCTTAACTACCTAGAAGCATAGGCAACTACCCCTTTGTCCTGCATTAGAACACATCCTAATCCTTTCTTTGAAGCATCACAGTATACTTCAAGACTTTCCTGAGGATTTGGAATTATTGGCACAAGTGTTGTGGTCAACTTATGTTTCAACTCTTGGAAACTAACTTCAATTTCTGGTGTCCAATCAAATGAAATACCTTTCCTAGTCAGTCTAGTCAAAGATAATGTTATTTGAAATAATCTATTTATAAACCTCCTATAATATTCTACCAGTCCTAAGAAAGTTTTGATCTTAGTCACAGTAGTAGGCCTTTCCCATCACACTACTGCTTCCACTTTACTGGGATCCACTGATACCCCTCATTGGGATACCACATGACCCAAGAATTGTACTTCCTTCATCCAAAACTCATACTTTACCAATTTGGCTAACAATTGTTTCTCCTTTAGGATTTCCAAAACTACTTGATAGCTACCGAGGCTACCAAATTAGAAGATATTTGTTTACCAGTTCACCAAAAACTTGTAGTATGCGGTGTAACCGGGTCAAGCCCTTAGATCTTTCCAATTAATCAATTATATTAGGAAATTAGAATCGGGGGGGTTTGGTTGCAAAAGTAATTAAAAGATAATAATTAAAAGGCAGTAATTAAAGGACATTAATTAAAAGATAGAAATTGAAAGACAATAATTAAAAGGCAGTAAATAAAAGATAATAATTTAAAGGTAATAAATAAAAGATAATAATTAAAAGGCAGTAAATAAAAGAAATTAGTCAAAGGACAATAATCAAAATGTTGTAAAATGTTGTAAAGAGAATGAAGAAAAATAATTAATCTAAGGGAATCAATAACTCTTGAATTTAATCCATCATTGACCACTATGGACTTATTCACAACCTAACTAGATTCTTGGTATGCTCTATTCGATAAGCGTCTAGCATTTGGTTAATCAACGTTAGATGAAATTAGCATTCATCCAACCCTAACTCAACCTAATACTTAGCATTCAACCAAGTTAGGTAATTCATCAAACACCTTTTGTGCATTACCTAATAGCATGTAAAATCTTCATCCAAGTATAAATTCTCTACTAGGTAAGCACTTAGGATTTGGTCAATCAACGAAAAATGGATTAAGCATCCATTTTACCCTAAATCAACCTCATACAAGAATTCATGCTAGCTAGACAAAACATCAAACACCTTTGATGCATAACCTAGTTTTTGAAAACATATGATAGTTAAGCAACTATAACATGAACACCAAAATTAAGTTAAGAACTCAGTCAATATGCAACAAAATCAAGAGAAGGAGGAGAGAAATTTGATTAATAACAAGAATGTAAACATTTATCACAAGGTCTCAAGATTACACATCATGAGTGTTTCAATCCTTATGATTGATTACAAAACTTTAGCTCTCCATGAATGGAGAGCACAAAATAGAAAAGTAAAGTGCAAAAAAAATAAAGATCCGAAAATGTAGAACAGAGCAAGAGAAGAGGAGAGGAGAAAGTGAGAAGTGAAGTTTGAATTGAGTGATCTCGATTTTAGGCTTTCTCTCCCATATAATAGACCCTAAAAGTGAAATTATAAGTTTGTCCCTAGCTTATACTCTTCCTCTTCTAATTAGCATTAATTGGACACCTAATTTACAAGATTTGGATACCTAATGAAGTAGTTATGGCCAAAACACGTTTAACAGCTCCTAGATCCTGTCATCTTCATTCAGATGTTAAAAAACCCTATCAAAATATCACCGTTTGGATAAGTGGTCCTAATGAAATTTAATGAATTTTGTCTCAGCTTTCTAATACCACTAGTTTCAGCCCATTATCACTCCTACAACCCAAGATACAACCCAATCTTTGCACACTGCTCAAGTTCCAGTGACAGCACCTCTATTCTGACTTCTAGGCTCAATATGACCCACTAGACGTCTGATTCAACTCTAGATCTCTTCATCAAAGTTGTATAGCTTCCTCTTGGATTTCCTACAAGGTAAAGTTCATAATCTTTAGATGTCTATAACTCAAGTTATACCCAAAATACAGAAATAGTGTAAAATTATCACAATGCTAAAAAATACAACTAAGTCCAATTTGAACCCAAACTTATAAATGGTTGTAAAAACTAATCAATTAAGCACAATAGAGGTCTAAAATACTGAATATAAGGGTTAAGTAATATATAAAAATGGTGTTTATCACTACCCTATGGTGTTGCTCATGTTCTTCTGCTATCTTTGAATAGATAAGAATATCATCTATAAAGACAACTACAAATTTATCTAGGTAATGTCTAAAAATTTTGTTCTTCTAATCCATGAGCACTACGGGTGCATTGGTCAAACCAAAGGACATCACAAGATATTCGTAATGTCCATACCTGATCCTAAAAGCAGTTTTAGGGACATCCTCTTCCCTAACTCTAATATGATGATACCCAAATCTTAGATTAATTTTTGTGAAAACTGTGGCTCCTCTCAATTGATCCATCAAATCATCTATCCTAGGCAAAGGGTACTTATTCTTAATGGTTACTTTATTTAACTTCCTATAATCTATACACAACCTCATACTACCATTTTTCTTCTTTACCAGGAGTATTGGTGCTCCCCAAGGTTACACATTGGGTCTAATGAATTTCTTATCTAATAATTCTTCTATTTGCTTCTTGAGTTTTTCCAGCTCTAAAGGTGACATCCTATAGGAGGCTATATGTAACGCCCCAACTTTATCTTATTTTTGGTTTATCTGTGCTATCTGTGTTGTTATGAATTTCTATAAATTTTTATGAATTATTTGGCTTATGTGAATTATTTTAATATTATTTCTAGAAAATTTTGGACTATTAATATGGGGCCGGGAGATCTTACTAAACCCGAAATTAGAGACAGTTTTTAAAGTTTTCATTGTCTGAGATTTTATCTGATAGATAAAATTTGGGTACTCTCTATTATCCATTAGACAATAGATACCAACTTTGTTAACTGTGACTTTTATCTATTGGATAATAGCCTGTAGAAAAGATCCAGTAAATTATTTCTATTTAGTCACTTTTGTGACATCACCCATGTGACATCACCCACATGACATCACCTTTGACTTTTGAACGAAGAAAGAAGCTTCTCAAGGAAGTTTTGTGAAGCTTGTTGAGAAAGCTTGGCTCCTTCTCTCTAGATAGAGTGCACGGCCAAGAGAGAGGAAGGAGACTTCTAGAGGAAGCTTGCATCTAACTTTTCAATTCATCACTTTTCTATCCATTTCTCTCTCTTCATCCAAAAGCTACACACTTTGTTTTCTCTCATTTTCTTCTTCCATTTTCTCTCCCTAAGGCTCACAGCCACCCTCCAAAAATCCACCCTCTCATCTTCTTTAATTTTAACCATTCACATTTCTTGAACCTAAATCTCCTTCTAAGACCATTTGGTGTGAAAATCTTAACTTGTTCATCATTTTTCAAGTATCTCTTCAAGTTAGGGCTTGAAGACTCTTAAGGTAAATTTTTCCATCTTTATTCTTCTTTCTTTTCTCATTTCTTTTCTTCTTTCTAAGATCATGATTTTGATCATGGTCATTCTCTCCTAGTCTTTGATGTTGATCTTTGCATGTGTTTTTCATTTTCAAGAGGCTCTTGGAGGAGAAAGCTTGTTTCAATGAGATATCCAAGTAGTGGTTGGACATCCTCAAAGGTAAGAAGGAGATTAACCTCATCAACCAAGTTATGGTGGTGGGGAACAAAATGTTTGGGTTTGGGAGTCAAAAATCCATGTGAGGATTTATTCACTCGATTGTGTGATTATTGGTTTATGCTTGTTTGACTTTACATAATTATATGATGTTGATTGTATACATGAAATTGTTATGGTTGCTTATTGACTATGTTTGATTTTTATTACTTTGATATTATGCAAGAACTTGATATAGTAGATTGGTAATTACTAGAGTATGTTGTATGCTATAAATTGTGCTAAAAAGGAATAATTTTGGGTCCTAATGATCTCTTGAGGCTCACGGCCTTTTGGCCTAGGAGGAGGTATCCATGAGAAAAATATATTATTGATCAAGAACTTAGATGATTACATAGCAAGAGTATGATTTATGAGGTTACAAGTTGAAAGAGGAAAGAAACAATGTTTTAACTATTGAAAAGAATTGGTTTTCGGCCATGGTATTTGATAATAGGATAGAGAAGCAATTTGGAGACTTAAAGTATATTAGTTAAGAGGATTTTGATAAGTTGAATGGAAAGGATTTTATTTAGAATTAGAATAATGGAAGTTTGGAAAGAATGTTAAAAAATAGTATTTAGATGATTTGGGGGCTAAGTTAGGATTAAAGGAAATGATTTTCGACTTCAATTATAAAAATAAGATAGAAAGATGATCTGAAATTTGAAGTATTTTATTTGATAGAGTTCTAGTTGGAATCTTGATGTTGGAGATGAAAATTTTGAGGTCTAAAGACTTTAGGCTCACGGCCAAGTGGTTTTAAAAAGGGTATCCAAGACAAACTTTGTGTTGATTTGTAACTTAGATGCTTAGGTGAAAAAGGAAATAGATTAAGGATTTATAATAATGAAGGAGTGATACAATAAGTTGTGGTCATTTAATAAGAAAGGGATTTCAGCCTTGAGAGGAAAAACATGCTTGAGAGAGAAATAGTGAAAACTTGAAAGACTTAGGGAAAATAGAAAAGAATTGTGAGGTTAAGACAATATGGTTTCTTTTTACGTTTTTCGTGAAAAATATGAGGAAATGTCACTCGAGGAACTTAGTTAGAAGAGTATGGTGATTAGAGTTAATTTCTACTTTTATTCTTGAAAGTGTTACAGTTAAAGCCTAAAGGTGAAATAATGGTTCTATATGTTAAAGAAATTTGTGAGAATGCTTCATGTGATTTAAAAATGACGATTCTTGAATTTGCACAACTGAGATACCTTGTGAATGAATATAATAGCATTGTGTTATCGGGCCGACGTACTGGACCCGAGAATGTCAGTGATTGACTTAAACCTGTTGTGGCTCATTTGGTGGAACTTATACTGTTCATGAGCATTGTTTTTACCTATGTTATGTGATCATGCATTGTGAAAGTTGGAATGACTTGTTGTTAATGTTGTATGCCTGGGAGATGAATTACACCTTAGTGTGGGTGCGAATTATATGTGGTGAAGATCTATAAATGATCTTGAAGGCAACGGGGTGCGGTAATTCCACAGAAGGCCAGATGAATAGCGCTATTGTGCCGTGGTTTCCGATGCAAATGCACCGATGATCTCGACGAGACACTGCTCTATTCATGATCTGGTGTAGACTGTCTTGTATAAGCCGTGTTGCACAAATTGAGAAATTATAGCACTTGACTTGAGGCTGACGAGATACCAACAGGACTTCTAGATCATTCTCTCCGGATTTGCATTTAGCTCCATGGAGTAGGAAATGAGCGCAGTATGCATAAGAAGGGTCAGCATACACATGGTTCACATGCATAGTTAGTGTACATCTTGTCGTGGCGTAGTCAATATGCATATTATGGTAGCATATGCAGTATACTTATTGTTGTGGCATGGTCAGTGTTCATGTGTTTTGATGTACATTACTGAATTATCTATCAGTTGATAACATAATTGTATCTGTTGTTCTGTGATATTCCTGTATTAACATGATTTTATCTATTGTTCTTTGATATTGCTATATATGGATGGCACCATTGTCATTACTATTTCTTGCTGTCATGTTGGTATTGATATAGGGGATCTCACCTCTTTATTATCTTGTATTGTTTGCTTTGTCATTTTTATGTTCTTAAGAAGGCTGCGATAGCGATAAGGCAAGATCTACAAGGTTTTGTTAGGCTATAGTTTCATGGGGGCATCGAAGCGTGGAATGTTTATTGGGATACGAGGCACATTCAGTATGTCAGATATGTCACCTTATTTTGGAGTATGACCCAGTTTGGGGCTGCTACGTTTACTGTGGACGTAGCTGTTTACTTGGAGTTTGTTTTGCCTTTTAGGGAGTTATGGGGAAATCGTAGAACTATCCCTAGGGAGGACTCTGTAGAGTCAATTGCTCGAACTCCCGTTCGTGATGACGTGCCCCGACTGGGGGTTTTGTCCATTAAGGATCCCGAAGAGGATCTGGAGGAAGATCGCGTGCAGGACCCTACTCTTCAAGTGTTTGGACTTAGGTTAGGTTCAGTTTTTATATGATAGTCATTCTTGTCTTTTGGGAGTACGTAAGTTTTGTGAAATTAAGTTGTTACTAATCTGTGTTATGAATATGAGATGTGTGTTATTATGTTCTAATATCTTATGTTTCTCTATTTTGGTAAGTTTATTCTATTCGTGTAAAAGAAATTCTAAAACTCCTATTTTATAACATTAAATATTTTATAACTTTGGTAAAGATAATAAAAGGAGTTAGTAGGAAATGTAATGCCCTTCGGAGGGGTGTTACACTATAGATATAGGTTCAGTTCCTAGTACAAAATCTATAGTAAACTCTATTTCTCGCTCAAGTGGCAAATTAATTATCTCATTAGGAAATACTTCTGGGTACTCCCTCACCTCTGGTATGTTTTTTAAGTTCTACTCAACTTAAGAATTTAAAGAGAATAGGAGATCCCTGAGCCTCCTCTACTAAATAGTTTATAACCTGGTTGGCATTTAAATACATAGACTTAGAAGAAACAATCATAGAAGGGATATCAGACATAAACATTAAGGTATTATCTAAACAATTCAAGGCAACATAGTTCGCAGACAACCAATCTATACCCATGATGATATCAATATAAACAAAAGGCAAACAAATAAGATTTACAAAGAAAGTCCTATCTTCTACTTGTACACAATAATTTAGACAAACATGGGAGGTTGTTACTGGCTTTCCTATTGGTGTAGAAACAGACAAATCATAAGGAAGCTCAAACACAGGTAAATCTGACATCTTCACACAATTATAGGAAATGAAGGAGAGAGATGCTCCTAAATCATACAATATAGTTAAGAGATTATCTTTAATTATACATTTACCTTGTATTAGATCAAGAGATTGAGTTGCCTCTTTTTCACTCAGAGTGAAGGCTCTTCCCTTGGCTTGGGGTCTGGGGTTAGGTGTCACTTGTAATGTCCTAATACCAATACCTTAGCATATTCCAAATATACAATAGTAAATAGTATTATCCACGTCACTTATAACTTAAAAACAACATACTAGATTTATAATAACCTTACACATTATTATAAAGAGTTAAGAGTGAAAGAAAATATCATATATATACAAAATTAGCCTCCTAAAGGAACAATGTAATACATAAAACCTTTATACCAACCAAAGCAAATATAATAAAATACAAGCTTTGTTCAAAAGTAACTAAAAACTATTTATTCTATTCGCTTCTTCTTCTTCCCCTTAGAAGGGTATTGACTTAGATTTATCATGGAAAACAACACATAGGGTGAGAATTCACAATTCTCTATAGTAAATACATATATATGACATCATGATAACTCAACCTACTTTGGGGAAAAACAAAATCATTTAATAACATCTAGAAAGGTGGCAAAAGTAAAAAATTGTTCATTTCTCTTCCTGAGATAGACAGTCCAATTATTCATAACTATGGTTCAATTATCACATAATTAAACATTAATAATGAATAAGTTGATTATGATCGCAACAAGTAAATGAGTCACTACTCAATATCAATGAAACATTAACATACCATTTCTATGTAATGTTCACATTGCAATCCATAATCCTCAACCTTTCAAAGATAAAACAATTGCTTATACAATTATTTTTGAAATACAGATGCATGTGCATGTTCATGCCTAAGATATGCCCTAAGGTAATGATCATGAAATGTAAATGTGTTATGAAAATATTTGTGCAATGTCTAGAAACCTACATATTCCGGCAAAGTGTTTTTCTCACACTTGTTCCTGACAAAGAGTTTTTCTCACTCCTTTGTCCCTGGTAAAGAGCTTTTCTCACTTCTCTACTATGACAAGGTGTTTTTCTCACTCCTTTGTCTCATAAATCCATCCTTGATAAAGTATTTTTCTCATTCCTTTGCTTTTGGATAGATTATGTTGTGGCTCAACTTCAACTAGTAAAAGAGTCATTCTTAGCAAACATGCACCGAATCATCACATCAAAAGTGATATCAAGTACAACATCATTGTTCTTCAATGACTAGTAACATACCTATGTCAATCCATAACCATTGGATGTATAAAGGCCTATTCTTTTACATATTCTAGGTAGTTATTTCCTCTATGAAATATCCCTAATAGTATCTTAACTCACACTAAAAAGCATGCAATAAAGATCCTAATAAGTAGGAAACTACATTTTCTCAAAAAGAATCACATGGCACATTCTGCCCTTGGGCGCTTGATCGCCCATTCTCCCAGCTCTTAAGTGCTCCATAATAGTAAAACCCTCCCAATTTTTCTATCATTAAGTGTAATACCTTGATGGCATGTTAGACTTGTTTATCTATTCAAAAGGTAGCATATGACTTGCTTAACATGTATGTTTAATTTTGTGACAATCTGAATTAATTTAGGTACTTAATTGCAACCCGAACTGTGAAAAGTATCTTAAAATGACTCAAATAATAGTATAAATTACTTAGGAGAGGGAAATAAATATGAATAATTTATTTCTAGGTCACAAATATATAGAATAAGTCACATTTAAAGTTTCAAGGTAAATTGAGTTAGTTTGCTAAGAGAAAGGAAAGAAGGAGAAGTAAACGCCAAGGAAGAGGAAGAGAAAAAGAGGAAAGCCAAAGGAAAAGCTAAGGCTTGAAATCCAACCAACCTTGAATCTTTACGCAGCTGCCAAAGGTAGGGGTTTTTATGATCAAATCTACTTCTTATTACTTTTTTCTCTATTTATGAAATTAGGTTGCTTAATAGGCCAAATTGAGTTCTAGAGGTGTTTGATGTGTTTTGATTGCATGATTGAGTTTTTTTGGTCATTTGTGACTTATTCAAAGCATAAGTCTGAGATATAAGCTTAGAATTTGTCATTTAGGCCTTCGAATCCCAATTTAGGGGTTAGGTCACCCTAGGGTGATTTTGGTGCATTAATCCAAATTAAGAGGTTTAAGTTAGTGATTGATGATTCCTATGTGTTAGTGAACTTATTAGGGACTTATAATCACTTAGAAACTGATTTGGAATGGTCAAAAATTGAGCAAAAGACCAATGGAACAGTACCACGGTCTGCAGAATTCTGTAAAACCTGGGTTCAGCTATGAATGTCGCGGCGTGAGAGATGTCGTTCCGCGGCGTGAAGATGAATTGGCTTGAGTGTTGTGACGTAATAAGGTTACGTCGCAACGTGAGGCCAGTTTTTTCAGCACATGCCGCGATATGAAGAACACCGTACCGCAACGTGAAGGAGATGCTGCATCAGTATTAGAACCCGTGGCTTGGGCACTGCGGCGTGCCCAAGTTAGTGTCGCGGCGTGAGTACCAGGAACCTTAAAAATGTCATTTGTGATGTTTTTGAAGTTCTGAACTAGATGGAATCATTAGTACATATTTCCTAAGGTGGGTTAAGGCACAAATAGGGATAGTTTTCAAGAAGAAAACTATACCTAGTATGTATGGGAATGATTGGTAGGGTTGATTTTGTGAGTATCCTTTGATGTCATTCATGAAGGCCAAGAGAGATTGAAAGGTGTCTGATAGACTCAATTGAGGAAGGACATAACCTTAATATTTCGTTAGTGCCAAGGCCAAAGGAGATAAGTAGGGGTCCATAAAGTTCTTCGAAATCAGGATTTAGACCGAACTTCTTAATGTGCTAGGATATATGTGATGTGAGGAGTGAGATCTCCCTCTATTTACCACAAAATAACATATTAAACCAATATTCCTAAGATTTACATTTTTGGTTCTAAGTTGGACTAGATGTATGTATGAGATGTGTATTACTTGGGTTTATCTAAAAGCTTTAGTTAGACCTTATAGATGCTTTAAACATATCTTATTAGTAGTTATTGAGATTATATATATGTTGTGTATGTACGTTTGGTTTTGATTACTCATACTGATAATATAGTTTCTCACCCCGCTATGTATCACGTAATTCTAAGTGAAACTTCTTTCAAAAGTAAGAAGAAGAAAGAAGCTAAAGAGTATATTAGTTCATGTTTTATGTTTTAATTGTTGTACCTTCAGTATCTCTTTTTAAATGTATAGAGTTATGTAATACTTCAAGTCTTTGTTAAGGCTAATGATGTATATGTATTTTGATGCATTATGATATAAATATTGTATTTTCGCATTGGCCCTCTATAATGTTTCCAACGAACATTATGGATATAAGTATTTCCTTAGTATGTATGTAGTGACATTGTAATGCTGCATGTCTCCTTATATGATGTATATACTAGGATTTTGGTATTAGGATGTTATATTAGGTGCTTTGTCACTCAACTTCTAAGCGATTAATCGCTCAATACTTTGGCTTTTTGCCTACGTGTGATTAAGCACTAACCTCTTGGGCGCCTAAGCGCCCAACATGCCTCTACTCTCTGGTCTTGAGTGATTAAACACCTAACTTCTAGGTGCTTAAGAGCCCAGCACTAGACTCTGATGCCTTGTTCCATTGAATTTTTAACTAATTCTTGGCCCTCAAAAATCAGTTCTAGGGGGCTTTCAACCCCATACATAGTCTATAAACATGTTATTGCACTCAAGCACAAACTCAAATCAATCAATCATAGATTTATGAACAACATGTAAATCATCCAAATCCATTTTTCAAACTTACAATCATGAAGTTATAAGGATATTTATAAGTTTCAAAACAACAACCATACATGTATTAACTCAATACAAATCACATCTCCAGTTCCTAGTGAGTTCACCCAACTTAAACCATTGAAAAACACCTAAAAACCCATTTTATACCCAAATAAGAAAGCATCATGCATCAAGAGGGTGTAGAAAAGGATAGAACTAAATAAACAAACACCCCTACCTCAAGTTTTGTGGTTGATGCTCAAGCTTTCCTCTTATTCTTCCTTGATATCTCCTCTTCCTTTCCTTCTTTCCTTCTCTTCTTTCTTTCCCTTTTCTTTTCTCTTCCCTTTCTGCTGGCCATAATGTGAGATGAGAGAAAATGAATGAAAAGAAAGTCAAAGAGGAATGTTGAAAAGTGAAGGGCGGTGAAGAGATAAGGATGGGTTAAGATATTTAGCTGGAAACTTTATATCTCTTAGAAATAATTTGATCTTACAAATCCAAGTTTCTTAACTTTCATAGGTATTATGAAAAATCCTAGGATTCATCTCAATATTATTCTCATCATTACTTTATTATTCATACACCTAAAACTATCACTTAAGTTCTATTACTCTTCCTTAAGTTACATTAAACCTAAGGAAATAAGCTAATATACTTACAGGTATCTACTTTAATCTGTTCTCATTATTAGAAAATTCTCCATTCTTTACTTGATATCTCCACAGATTCTCATAATTTTCAAGATATCTGCCTATTTAATCTGGCCCTTAAATACTCACTCAGTGTTATTAAAAATACTAAACTAAGTCAGTTAATTCTCTAAAATTAACCATATCATATTCTATTATTTGTAACCTAGAAATAAATTCTCCATATTTATTTCCTTTATCTAAGCAGTTTATGTTACTCTCTAAGCTATTAAAAGCTATTTTTCACATTTAGTATTTATAACAAAATAACCCAACTAACTTAAAAAGGTTATCAAAGTTAATAGGTAATTCTTACAAGAGTTACTGAACTTTTATAACCATGAATAAGACTAACTGGTTTGGGAGGATGTTACATTTCTTCCCTCCTTTGTAAAATTTTGTCCTCAAAATTTAGTTTCTTGACCTTAAAAGTTCTGAGATCTCTATCATACTCGAAGGAATTTCACCTTTCTTGATTGTATCTATCTTATTATTTCTAATTTCTAACAAAACTTAAAATTTTATGTAACATCCTACCAATAATTTAATTACATTTTAATTATATATTAAATAATTTCTACGTACCTCATTTAAATTTATATTTACTTAACACGATAGAATATTACGTACTTCCTTATTTATTTAAGATTTAATTAAATACGTCATAGAATTAATATGATACTTAAATTAATTAAGTTGAAGTTCCTATATATATATATATTTACTTTTTATAATCCATATGATAAACGTATAATGGAACATAAATCTAATAAAATACAAGCATAAAATTTTAATAAACACATTAGCTGCATTTATATTTAATATTTACATATGGTGTGCTAGTATATCTGTCTAAAATATTTGCAAACCCTGAACATGTTAAAAACTACAAAAAAAATGACATCTAAAATGTCTGAATAATCAATATTAGTCAGTACATCAGTAGACAAAGCATACCCAAAAACCAGCCAGGTCAGCTATATACATCTATATACAATCACATCATGCACGCTTGCATGATAAAGTAGCAAATGTAAATGCCATTAATCATAATATGAATTTCTTCAGTGGCAGGGTGAAAAACAAGGTGATCATCAATATCAATCAGCAGTGTGATGTGTACCATCCTGTTTCTCTAAACATAACAAATAAAGGGGTGAGAATTTATAATTCTCAGTAGAGAAATCATATAGTTAACAAAATCATTTATTTTGAACTATGCTATGTCCAACTGCATTCACTGAAGAAAATAAATTTCAAATAGAGTACTACACTATGAAGCACCGACACGGATACGGAGACACACCAAATTTAAAAAATTGTAGGACACGGACACGACATATATATATATAAATATCAAAGTATATAAAAGGACATATATATATATATATAATTGCAAAATTTAAGAAAAAATATTCGTAATTCATTAATATCATTTCTATAAGCTTAAAGATTTATAATATCTTAATATATGTCATATATGCCAATATTTATTACCTTATAAGCCCCTCCTAAAAAATATGGAGCATAATTTTTATTAACATTTTCTAAAAAATGTTTTAAATTAATTTCTCCTAATAGAACCAACTATGTACAAGTACATATACATAAAAAAAAATTAACTAGAGGGAATATTAGTGTGAGACAAGTTTCGGTAACAATGAAGTGGACGGCTTGGTACGAGTAGAGGTAGAAGGAGCAGATGAAAATAGTGGTGTGTGTGTGTGTGTGTGTGTGTGAAAAGATAAAAACTTAAAAGTCTAATAGTGGCATATGAAAAGATAAAACTTAAAATACTGGTATGTGAAAATAGTGACTGGGGACATCAGTCATGTGATTGGGCTTGGGTGGGTCACAGGCTTACTAATTGAATCTTAGTCACGGAAACTAATTTTTTTAGAAAAATATTAATGGGTCGTGTTCAAACCGTGTTCTAGACGTGATCAAGGGTGTCCGAGACATATCCAAGTGTGTCCGAGACATGTCTAAACTGAAAAAAATAATCTTTTTAATTAGACACATTCGGACACGCAAGACGTGTGTGTCGTACGGGTGTCCCCATGCGTTCAACACGAACACGTGTCCAACATGCGGTGTAACACCCTGATTTTTTTATTTTCTTGAAATAAATACGTTTTATAATATTTAAGAGTTTTGTGAATTTTTAGAAATTTTTAATTATTTTGAATATTTTAATATTATTTTGATTATTTTAATATTATTTTTGAAATATATGTCCGAATTTACTTTTTTCAGAAAATATATGAGTTTTATAATTTTTATGATTTTTGAAAATTTTTGTGAAATTTTCTGAGTTTGTGATTATTTTAATATTATTTTAAGCTGTATGTGTTTTTGAGGCGAGCCCGAAAAAATAAAATTTTTTTCTAGGCCAGAAAGTTCCAAACTGTCAAGGCAGGATCGGGAGATCTTACTAAACCCGAAACCGGGAACAGTTGACAGGGATTTTTTATATCTGAGTTTTCTATTATCCATTGAGTAATAATAGTAGTAGCTATTGTTCATTGGATAATATCTTCTAGAGAATATCTTGATGGCAATGACTTAAAGTGACGGATCAATAGGAGCTGGACACCTTACATGACACCTCAGTGCGATGACTCACCATGTTCTAGAAACGATGACTCACCTAATAAAATATCTAGGAATAAATATCTAATAGGAAAATATCTCAATAAAATATCTCAGAAAAATATCTATGTAAAATATCTGAATGAAAATAACAAAGTTAAATATCTTAGGTGTAATCATGAAAGCTGAAAATATCTAAGCTAAATATCTTAGGAGTAGTGATGAACCAGATTACATAGTTTAATGGCCAACCAATTAGAATCAAGTTAGTTTGTTAAAAAGTCAACAAAAGTGGTTAGACAAGTTAGATAACTAACTAGATAATCTAACTTAGTTACTCTAATAGCCTAATTATTAACTAAATGGAACAAACTAAGTTAGCAAATGCTTAAAGTCTTTAGTTACAAGAAAATATCTAGAGTTTCTAGAATCATTACCTATACATGACAAGAGCATGATTTAATCATGTAACTAGATAGTTATAATGTTACTAAATGATTTAACTAAGTTACCTTAATAGCTTAATTAGTAACTAAATGAACTAACTTAGTTACTAAATATTTAGAAGCTAGTTACTATATAAATATCTAGAACCATTTAGAAACATGACTTAAGCATGACATATTCAATGACTTAAGCAAGTAACTAACTAGTTAGAATGTAACTAGAAATCCTAACTAATTAGTTAAAGTGTAACTAGAAAATTAGAATGAAAACCAAATTGATTTTGTCTTCCTAGAGCCACATGGCCAACTTGACCATTCTAGCATAATTTTGAATGTTCCTAATGACCAAAGGATGACTAGCTTATGACTTAAGCCATGTGAAACCATGAGCTACTCAAGCTTGGAAGTTAAGTCTTTGACTTCTCTTAGTGAAGCACCACACGGCCATGCACTTAGATATTAGGGAATTTCATTTCATTTCTATCATCTTTGTGACATAAATCATTCTCTCCATTCTCTTTCATCCAAAGAAAACCAAAGAACTCCATTCTCTTTCTCAAGTGGAGCTCACAGCCTCCATCACCAAAGCCATCATCTATACGTCTATAATTTCATCTCTTCATATTTTCTAAACCTAAACATAATTTTAAACATCTTTCCTTTGAAGAGTTTTGTCTAAATCCTTCTCTAAGTACTTCAAAAATCAAGCTTTGGTTCCTTACTTCTAAGGTAATTTCTTGAATTTTTTTATCCTAAGTTAGATTCTAATTTTCTATACCATGATTGATCCATGGTTTATTGTTTTCAAGCCTTGTTTATGACTTTTAGATTTGTTTAAGATTGCTTAGGATTTTTCTTGCTGCCACACGAATTCAAGAGGAAGGAGAGACTTGAAGTTTGTTGTCTTCCTTAAGGTAAGAAGGAGATTAACCTCATTGGCCACATGTGGTGGTGAGGGAATGGATCTGTTTGTGCTTGTGAAAAATCCATAAAGATTTATTCACTTGCTTGTTTAAGTTCTCTTTGTTTGTGCTTGTTATGTTTATAGTTTTGAAGTTATGCTTGCATATGTGTTGGTATGATTATAGCTTTGATAATATGCTTGTATGTGTGAATTGTAAAGCATGCAAATTTATGTATAATTTAGGATGTGAATAACATGATGAGGAAAATTGTATGAAGGCCCCAAAGAGCCTAGAGGCACATAACCTTATCACTACAAATGGGATCAAGAGTCTTAAATTATTTTCTTAATTAAGGATTAAATGATTTTATGACAAGAAACTTAATTAAGTAATTTTATAAGAATTTAAAGTGTTAGAAAATGATTTATATATGAATTTTTAAGCACTATATAATTCGGCCAACGTGCCATTTTAGATATTCAAGATCCAAAACTATTTTACTAAGTGTAGACTTAGGTATTTTAATAGTAAGAATTCAATTTGGTAAGTTTATGAATTTAAAATGATATTTTAGAATTAAAATGGCTTAATTAAGGCTATATAGTAAAATAAAAGTCAATACTTGAAATTTACTAACGTATGGCTCACCCTCTGGGTTTTGAAGCGCGTTAGGAAATTTTGAGCTGTAATATCCTAAGTAAAATTAAGAAATACAGTTTTCTGAGAAATAGTAGAAAATACTAATTTTAAGGGGACCATGTTACAAATATTATTTAAAGAGGGACTATTTTGGAAATATTATTTAAAGAGGGACTATTTTGGAAATATTATCTAAAGAAGGACTATTATGTAAATATTATTTCATAGAAGGACTATTATGCAAATATTGAAAATAAAGTAAATTTTTGGTATTAAATGAGAAAAATCTTATTTTGGACTTAAAATATGTTAGAAATAATCTACGCGATTGAAAAAATATTTTAAAATCTTTACGCGATTAAGAAAATGTTAAAAAATCTTTATGCAATTTGAAAATGTAACAGAAGTGTTAAGTGATTGTGAAAATGTGATAATGTTGTTACATGATTGAGAGGAACGGCAAGTTGTGCTGTAGGGCCATTGCACTGAACTAAGTAATTTATGGAATGTGAAACTAAAGTACTAAACCCAAATGGATCTTTGGTATTATGTAGTTGTATGGCCAGTTATATAATATCCTTGATACTAATAATATTAGACAATTGTATGGGCGGTTGCGTTAATATCATTGGGAACAGTACAACGGTACTTTAAAGGTGCTTTTAAGCATTATACGGTGATACTGCCATGTGATGGAGTATGAACAAGAAATATTGTGTAATCAATGACAGTATATGTTTGAATTAATTATAATGCATAGAAAAGCGTATTTGCTTGATTTGTTGGGATGTTTTATACCTAAAGAATGTGTAACACCCACCGTAGGGTGTCACATTTATGTTACTTTATTACCCAAAATACCCTCAATAGTCATAAAATAGGATGTTGTGATAAAAATACGAGTTGTAAATTTTTTTTCTTTCTTCATGGATAACAATAAAATAGACTTAGCGGAAAATAAAACTATTATACAACAACCTCACACATAATTTACATCATATACATATTACACAAGTGCTGTCAGGCTTATTTATTATAGACCATGTCTCGGAACAATAAACACACTTAAATAATTACACACATAGTTTATATCAGAATTCAAACTTGCCCAAGTTTAACTAAGTAGAAGACCCCTCAGACAGGTCCTCCTCGGGTTCCTCAGCAGGTAGGAATCCGTTATGACGAGTAGCCCTACGGACAGGTGTCCATCTGACGATACTATGCTTGATTTCCGTTGGGACATAATTTCTAGTATCCCAATGTCGCCGATATGCAAAGGAAATTCAACATGAACAAAGATAGTCACACAGAAAAATGGATCTCCACGAAATAGTCTACTAATACTAACGATCGGTACCCCTCGTAAATAAGTCCTCGCTCATCGGGACTTGTCCTCCATTCTCCGGCTCCTCCGTGAAATTGTAGACGTACATATCCGAAGAAAGCGGCTCTTGACGTCATCTTGTCGATTCTGCGTTCCCTGATGTGAGAAGTAGTTCCTCTTCTCCTTCTTGTACCGTTTCTTTCTTAATGTCTTCACCTAATTATAAATACAATATACAGATATACATACAAAGAGGTGAGATCACCTACGCCAATACCAGCATGATAGCACAGAGATAATACAAACAACATATCATGCAAAAATATCATATCATGATCACAATTATGCCATCATCATAGTATAAAATAATAATTACCATCATGCCACTATCACTGTTTAAATCACAAAATAATTACAGTAACACCATCATATAGATATAGATGCTCAGTTTCATGCATGCGCACATAGACTCAATGTCCTACTCCATGGAGCTAATACTCAAGTCAGAGAAATTGATCCAAAAGATCTGCTGGTACCACGTGCTTCAGACCAAGTGCTATAATTATATCTTGCACATCTAGCACATACACGACAGTCTTTATCAGATCTCGATTAAGAATAGTGTCTCGGTCCGGATCATCGGTGTATTGCATCGATCTAACTCACGGTACAGAAGAGCTACCAACTGCCCATTGCGAGCAACCCACACCCCGATGCCCCCAAGGTCAACAAGTGACCTACACTACGCGTATCGCACCAACTCAAGAGGTGTACGTTTCTCCTAGGCAATTAGCCATATACAGTCCATCGGACCTTTTTCAATGTATGTGTAATGCACCAAATTACCAACCAAAGGTAAATCACATAATTTCTCATACAAAGTTCAAATACTATTTTACGTTCGTAAAATGGATTTATGCCAATTATAGGCAAATTGCTCAATTTCTTGTATAGTATTCACATATTGATTTTTAACTGTAATGTTTACTGTATAATTAACAACAACCTTATATTGTTGCATTTTTCTCATTCAAAAAATATTTTTGTCACGTTTTTACGGTCACGTAATATTTTATTATGTAAACAACGATTTGTAACATTTCTATTACGTTTAAAAATCGCGTGACAATTTTCTACTATATTCTAAAAAGCGTAAAAATATTCTTTCATTTTTAAATCGCATAGCGATTTTTCAACAACATTTCGATTGTGTCAAATATTTAAACGCTTTAAAAATTGTGTAGAAATATTTTAACATTTTTCAAATTGCGTAATTTAAAAATTATGTTTTTGAGTTACGTAAATCATTTTTCACCATTTTTACCCTTTGTAAAATATTTCTTAACTTTAAAATATTATTTTGGACTTTTCTTACAATAATATAATTTCTTACTTTATTTTCTTCCTATTCTTAGTAAAAAAAATTCTTTTCCGTAATATATTTCCTCAAAATCACTTTTTATTGATTTAATTTTACAAAATCACATTTAATTGATTTAATTACTGTTTCTAATTTTAAATTTCCTAACGTTTTCCAAAACCCAATAAATAAATTCTACGTTAGTAAATTTAAGTTACAAATGTTTTCTTTTATATTTCTAAATCACTTCTAAAAATTAATTCTCTTTAAAATAATTTAAAGTTCAACACCTTCAATCTCCCTTTTTCTTTTATTTATGAAAATTCCACTTGATAACACTTTAATTCCCTTTTCAAAAATCCTTATTGGAAAATTCTTATATTTTATAATATCAAAACATTTTTCTAAATTATCAAAACCTTATAGATGGCCATTGGAACCATGAAATATTTTTCTTCTAACTTAAATAAATTCCATTCTTGTTTCTACACAAAATAAATTCATGAAAACTCAACTCCAAAAATCGTGTGCATTCTCTTTACAAAACAAGATTAAAACCTGATTGCCTCTTATATGTGTAGAGAGTGATATAGCCCCTATTAACCCACGACAACCTCCTCCATATACTACACGAATGTTCCTTGCAACGAGCATTCGACCAAGAATGCTTGCTGCTTTTACAAACTCTAAACCCTTCCTATAACTTGACTCACAAAATATACAGATACTGGTAAGTCTACGAACAGAAGAAGAAGAAGCTCCCTCTATTTCTACACTCACACTCCCTTTGAATGATTTTGAGTTAAAGGAAAGTGAAGGAAATTTAGTGTTAAAATAGGGAAGAGAATAGTAATGATAACATCTATATAGGTAGGTTGGCTTGTGTCAGAAGATTAAGAAATACTTTTTTTTTAAGAAAAAGATATACAAGAAAATATATACATGTAGTTGTGATTGTGGCTCACATCTTCCTCTGGTTTTACGTCTAGTAACGGCTTAAACACCTTCTATGAGTCGAGGATAAGCTTCCCATCCAATTTTTTTATAAATTGACAAACAAGGTCTTTTTGAGTCAGATTCCCAAGATTATAGCGCACTTACTTGTCTTTGAAAAGATTTCACAAATTAATAAGTTCACGATGCACAGCTCCACAAGAATGTGTCTCAAGAGTCAATAAGATATCACCTAATGACTCCTTACTCAATCCATTTTCAATGAAGAATATTTTATCTTTTCTATTTGCAGAAATCATCCCCAAAG
Organism: Ormosia semicastrata; assembly: GCA_029884595.1. Lineage (NCBI taxonomy): Eukaryota > Viridiplantae > Streptophyta > Magnoliopsida > Fabales > Fabaceae > Ormosia > Ormosia semicastrata. The sequence goes on from JAQQTO010000061.1 coordinate 41,624,252, forward strand.
AACAACTTCGCTTGTTATAAGAAAATTGTTTATTTTCTTTACTTCTCAAATCATTCAATTTTATTATTTATGAAAATATAATTTTGTGAACACCAAATTGGTTGATGTCTTATCCGAAATTTACTTTAGTTCAAGGACTAAAAATGAACTCCATAGTTCTTGAAAAATTTCAATAATAATTTTAGTTTTGGAAGTTCAAAACCGTGACCTCCTCCATGGACTTTGGAGCCAAAATTTTGCTTATTTCAACATACATCCATCATAATATATTCAACATATATCATCATGCATATTATAAGCATACCATATAAACAAATAAAAATCATACTAAGCATGCATACATAAGTAAATCATACAAAGCATATCAAGCATAGGCAAAAATAATCAAAGCACATAACACACATAACTTATTACATGACCATGGATATGAATCCTCACATGGATTCACCATCCACTAAATATAAAACTATCTCTCACCACCATGCTTGGTTGGTGAGATGGATCTCCCTCTTACCTCTTGAAGAACTACCAAAAAGCTTGTTGCTTTGTGTTTTGAACAAGATCTCCACCAACACAAGTTCTTAAACATGAAACAAATACAAGAAAATTAATATATCAAGCTTGAATAAGAAGAACCATGGGTCAAACATGGTTTAGAACATGAAAAAGAAAAGACTAAATGAAGTTTCCTTACACTTCACCAACAAAAACTCTAGAACTTGATCTTAGTAAAAGTCCTTCAAGATAGAAGATTTATATAAAGTCTTTAACATGAAAGTTGTTTAGAATAAGGTAAGGATTCAAGAAACTAGGTTGTATGAAATTAAAGAGTGATAGAGGAGAGAATTAGAGTGCTTGGCCGAATGGTCTGCTTTTGGGAGGGAGAATGGAGTTTTCTTTAGTTTGTTCTTGAAGTTTAAGTGGAAAAGGTGAAGAAGTGATAATAATATGAAGTGTAGAAATGAATTTTCTTGGTCTTCCAAAGTGATATTGCCGTAGCATGCATTGGGGAGAAGTGTAAAGTGAAGTTTGAAAAACATGATCATTAATGATCAATAAGAAATGGTCTTGACACTTGGCTATTGTCTTCATCCTTTTCTTTGGCCTAAAAAGCCTATACAAAATTGTCTCCCTTCTTCCTTGCTTCTCCAAACCGTCCCCCCCTCTTCATGCACTCCAAATGTGACAAATTTCATAACCATCACTTTAAGCCATCCTAATCATTGATTAAAAGAATGGTTTGGATTAAAAATAGTTACTAGGTTTAGGTTATAGATGGAAGACTTTATTTGAGCCATTGGATCATTTTTGGCTTGCAATCCTAATCATTGAATGTGTCTCCAAAATGAAGGGTCAAGATTACACCTTCAAACTTTACATCCAAGGGTCCAAAATGGTTGTAGTCATTTTTTTGATGACCAATTCTCCACCATTGATCTAAATCCAAATCCAATGGTCATTAATGATCCATCTCCACCATTGATTAATTTTACATCCAAGGGTTGATAATGGTCATAGTCATTTATAAGACTAAATCTCTACCCTTAATTTAATTTCCATCCAACGGTTATAATTGATCCTATTTACTTTTAAGATCAAATCTCCACCATTGATTAAATCAAGATTAAATCTCCAACGGTAATTAAATCGATGGTGGATATCCAAACCACCAATATTGACTTAACAGTATAGAATTTTATTTTTATCTGTTATAACCTCATGAAAGAATATATTTACTATATTTTTATCATTCAATAATTAAATACAGTACAAAATACAGTAAAATTTTTTTTTCTAAAACTGTTTCTGAATTCAGGTTTAGTAAGATCCCCTGTCTCTGTCTAAACAGTACAAATTTTTCTATACGTAAAAAAATTTTCACTTTACGGGACCCACCTGGGCCCATGTATGGCCACTTGGGCCCACATACACCTCGTGGGGTCCACAAATAGTAAAAATTTCAAAATCACACATAAAATCACAAAAATTAGAAAATTCATAAATAACAAATCAGATTACATAAATTAATTAAGTTTGAATCAATTATCATGCATTGAAAAGCGTATTCGCTTGATTTGTTGGGGCGTTTTATGCTTAAAGAATGAATGGGAACTTATAGGATAGTGGATCGTGATAGATCTTGGGGGATGTCAGGGTGCGGTGATTCACACGGTGGAGTTGTTACCACCCGGGATTATTATATCACGTAATACCCCTGGCTTATGGACATTGATTGCAACGCACTGGCAAGCCTGACAAATACTATTGCTTTTCATTATCCAGCATAGACTGTCTTTTTAGAGGGGGACAGATCTTTTGGGCATTCATCTCTGAATTTAAGTAAACTCCATGAAGTAGGAACTGGATGCATTGTGCATATTGATGGTCAGCATACACATTGTGCATATGCATAATCAGCATTTCGTACTATCATGATGTAGTATTATTGCGATATAATATGATTGTGGTATTATCATTATGTCTGATATTGTGTTGCAAGTTTATTGTATTGTTTATCTATTAAATGACATGAATATATCCATTGATTTTATATTAATCTATGGATTGTATGTATGGAATGACATTGTTGTTCGTATCATTTCTTTGCTTCCATGTTGGTATGCGATGTAGGGGATCTCACCTCTTTGCTATTTTATCCTGTCTGTTTCTATTTTATGATTATATCTGTGAAGACTATGATGGCTAGAAGGAGGAATTTCTCTGATTATATGCAAGCACAGTTCCACGATGGCATTGATGCTTGGAATGTTGACTCTGATACTGAAAGTTTTAGTTATATAGGAGTGGTGACTCTATCTCAGAGTGATACCTACCATGGAAACCCTATTATTACATATAATACTGCCTGTGTACATGTAGAGTTTTCCATGCCTATTGTAGAACTATGAGACATTGCTCACCGTTTGCCTAGTGAAGACTCTACGAAGTCAACTGCTTGGACTCCTGTCCAAAGAGACACTTCCCGATCAGAGAACGTGCCTTTAGAGGATTCAGGAGAGGATCAGGTTCAGAACCTTACTCTCCAGGTGTTTTGGCTTGGGACAGGTCAAGTTTTTATGTGGTAATTAAGGTAATCTACCGAATAGCCTTATCACTTTTCTTTCTAACCTTCAAGGTGTCTTCTATGAAATCCTAATTGAGAAAATATATTCTTGATTCAAACCATGTTATAGTACTAAATATAGTACAATTAGAAAGAGGACCTGATCAATGATACTTTTTCTGTTAAAATTAAGGATAAGCGAGTGAAACACCTTATCATGGAAAAGGTAATCTGGAACAATATGACAGAAAATACAACATGGAAACTAGAAGATCAAATGAAGAAAGCCATTGTCTCTAAGATCGATTTGCGTTCTGGTTAACATCGGATTCGCGTGAAAGTAGAAGATGTTCCAAGACAGATTTGTCATTGTCCTTGTTGGCAATATCTTGATCTATTCTCGAAGTCTGAAGGAGCATGCTGAACATCTGGATGTAGTTCTTCAATTTCTGAAGAAGAAAAAGTTATACGTGAAGCTGGTCAAGTGCGAATTTTGATTTAAGGAATGGTAGTGATGTATGCTTCAAGACAAGGAAAGTGCATGAGAAGAATTAGCTGATTCATATTTTGGATTTTACGATTGTTGTTTTGTGTTGAAGATCTAAAGATGTTTCTTTTCTACAATGCCTACAGTAAATCAAATGAGCTTGGAGTACCTGTTCGATCAAGAAGGAGTTAGTTACGAGGAAGAGATGACAGTTGGAATTTTCAAAGGACTATGATTATGATTCGAATAATCTGATGGAGGAATTCAAGAAAAGCTGGAGGATCATCTGAAACAACATAGCTAGAAAATGCTATGTGAAAGTTTGAAGAGAAGATAAAGGAGTAATATCCTTTTTGTGTGTTATGTAAGAGAAATTTCGAGGATGAAATTTTTTTAGAGGAGGAGAGTTGTAACACCTCAATTTTTTTTATTTTCTTGAAATAAATACATTTTATAATATTTAAAAGTTTTTGTGAATTTTTAGAAATTTTTAATTAAATTGAATATTTTAATATTATTTTTGAAATATATGTCCGAATTTAGTTTTTTTCTGAAAATATGAGTTTTATAATTTTTATGATTTTTGAAGATTTTTGTGAAATTTTCTGAGTTTGTGATTATTTTAATATTATTTTAAGCTGTATGTGTGTTTGAAGCGAGCTTGGAAAAATAAAAAATTTTCTTGAACCAGAAAGTTTCGGACTGTCAAGGCGGAATCAGGGGATCTTATTAAACCCGAAACCGGGAACAGTTGACAGGAATTTTCTATATCTGAGTTTTCTATTATCCATTGAATAATAATAGCAGTAGTTATTGTTCATTGGATAATATCTTTTAGAAAATATATTGATGGCAATGACTTAAAGTGACGGATCAATAGGAGCTGGACACCTTGCATGACACCTCAGTGCAATGACTCGCCATGTTCTAGAAACGATGACTCACCTAATAAAATATCTAGGAATAAATATCTAACAGGAAAATATCTCAATAAAATATCTCAGAAAAATATCTATGTAAAATATCTGAATGAAAATATCTAAGTAAAATATCTTAGGTGTAATCATGAAAGTTGAAAATATCTAAGCTAAATATCTTAGGAGTAGTGATGAACTATCATTACATAGTTTAATGACCAACCAATTAGAATCAAGTTAGTTTGTTAAAAAGTCAACAAAGGTGGTTAGACTAGTTAGATAAGTAACTAGATAATCTAACTTAGTTACTCTAATAGTCTAATTATTAACTAAATAGAATAAACTAAGTTTGCAAATGCTTAAAGTCTTTAGTTACAAGAAAATAGCTAGAGTTTCTAGAATCATTACCTATACATGACAAGAGCATGATTTAATCATGTAACTAGATAGCTATAATGTAACTAAATGATTTAACTAAGTTACCTTAATAGCTTAATTAGTAACTAAATGAACTAACTTAGTTACTAAATATTTAGAAGCTAGTTACTATATAAATATCTAGAACCATTTAGAAACATGACTTAAGCATGACATATTCAATGACTTAACCAAGTAACTAACTAGTTAGAATGTAACTAGAAATCCTAACTAATTAGTTTAAGTGTAACTAGAAAATTAGAATGAAAACCAAATTGGTTTTGTCTTCCAAGAGCCACACGGCCAACTTGACCATTCTAGCATAATCTTGAATGTTCCTAATGACCAAAGGATGACTAGCTTATGACTTAAGCCATGTGAAACCATGTGCTACTCAAGCTTGGAAGTTAAGTCTTTGACTTCTCTTTGTGAAGCACCACATGGCCATGCACTTAGATATTAGGCAATGTCATTTCATTTCTATCATCTTTGTGACATAAATCATTCTCTCCATTCTCTCTCATCCAAAGAAAACCAAAGAACTCCATTGTCTTTCTCAAGTGGAGCTCACGGCCTCCATCACCAAAGCCATCATCTACACCTCTATAATTTCATCTCTTCATATTTTCTAAACCTAAACACAATTCTAAACATCTTTCCTATAAAGAGTTTAGTCTAAATTCTTCTCTAAGTGCTTCAAAAATCAAGCTTTAGTTCCTTACTTCTAAGGTAATTTCTTAATTTTTTTTATCCTAAGTTGGATTTCTAATTTTCTATACCATGATTGATCCATGGTTTGTTGTTTTCAAGCCTTGTTTATGACTTTTAGATTTGTTTAAGATTGCTTAGGATTTTTCTTGGTGCCACACGAATTCAAGAGGAAGGAGAGGCTTGAAGTTTGTTGTCTTCCTTAAGGTACGAGGGAGATTAACCTCATCGGCCACATGTGGTGGTGAGGGAATGGATCTATTTGTGCTTGTGGTGAAAAATTCATAAGAATTTATTCACTTGCTTGTTTAAGTTCTCTTTGTTTGGACTTGTTATGTTTATAGTTTTGAAGTTATGCTTGCATATGTATTGGTATGATTATAGCTTTGATAATATATTTGTATGTGTGAATTGTAAAGCATGCAAATTTATGTGTAATTTAGGATGTGAATAACATGATGAGAAAAATTGTATGAAGGCCCCAAAGAGCCGAGAGACACACGACCTTATCACTACAAAGGGGATCAAGAGTCCTAAATTATTTTCTTAATTGAGGATGAAATGATTTTATGACAAGAAACTTAATTAAGTAATTTTATAAGAATTTAAAGTGTTAGAAAATGATTTATATATGAATTTTTAAGCACTATATGAATTCGGCCAACATGCCATTTTAGATGTTCAAGATCCAAAATTATTTTACCAAGTGTAGACTTAGGTATTTTAATAGTAAGAATTCAATTTGGTAAATTTATGAATTTAAAATGATGTTTTAGAATTAAAAATTAGCTTAATTAAGGCTATGTAGTAAAATAAAAGCCAATACTTGAAATTTACTAACGTATGGCTCACCCTTTGGGTTTTGAAGCGAGTTAGGAAATTTTGAGCTGTAATATCCTAAGTAAAATTAAGAAATACAATTTTCTAGGAAATAGTAGAAAATACTAATTTTAAGGGGACCATATTACAAATATTATTTAAAGAGAGATTATTTTGAAAATATTATTTAAAGAGGAACTATTTTGGAAATATTATTTAAAGAGGGACTATTATGTAAATATTATTTTATAGAAGGACTATTATGTAAATAATGAAAATAAAGTAAATTTTTGGTATTAAATGAGAAAAATCTTATTTTGGACTTAAAATATGTTAGAAATAATCTACGCGATTGAGAAAATGTTTTAAAATCTTTACGCGATTGAGAAAATGTTAAAAAATCTTTACGCGATTTGAAAACGTAACAGAAGTGTTACGCGATTATGAAAATGCGATAATATTGTTACGCGATTGAGAGGAACAACAAGTTGTGCTATAGGGCCAACGCACTGAACTAAGCAATTTGTGGAATGTGAAACTGAAGTACTGGACCTGAATGGATCTTTGGTATTACATAGTTGTATGGGCGGTTATATAATATCCTTGATACTAATGATATTAGACAATTGTATGGGCGGTTGCGTTAATATCATTGGGAACAGTACAACAGTACTTTAAAGATGCTTTTGAGCATTATACGGTGATACTGCCATGTGATGGCGTATGAATAAGAAATATTGTGTGATCAATAACAGTATAAGTTTGAATCAATTATCATGCATTGAAAAGCGTATTCGCTTGATTTGTTGGGGCGTTTTATGCCTAAAGAATGAATGGGAACTTATAGGATAGTGGATCGTGATAGATCTTGGGGGATGTCAGGGTGCGGTGATTCACACGGTGGAGTTGTTACCCCTTTGATTATTATATCACGTAATACCCCTAGCCTGTGGACACTGATTGCAACGCACTGGCAAGCCTGACAAACACTATTGCTTTTCATTATCTAGCATAGACTATCTTTTTAGGGGGGACAGATCTTCTGGGCGTTCATCTCTGAATTTGAGTAAACTCCATGGAGTAGGAACTGGATGCATTGTGCATAATGATGGTCAGCATACACATCGTGCATATGCATAATCAGCATTTCGTACTGTCATGATGTAGTATTATTGTGATATAATATGATTGTGGTATTATCACTATGTCTGATATTGTGTTGCAAGTCTATTGGATTGCTTATCTATTAAATGACATGAATATATCCACTGATTTTATATTAATCTATGGATTATATGTATGGAATGACATTATTGTTCATATCTTTTCTTTGCTTCCATGTTGGTATACGATGTAGGGGATCTCACCTCTATGCTATTTTATTCTGTCTATTTCTATTTTATGATTATATCTGTGAAGACTACGATGGCTGGAAAGAGGAATTTCTCTGATTATATGCAAGCACAGTTCCATGATGGCATTAATGTCTGGCATGTCGACTCTGATACTAAAAGTTTTAGTTATATAGGAGAGGTGACTCTATCTCAGAGTGATACCTACCATGGAAACCATACTATTACATATAATGCTGCTTGTGTACATGTAGAGTTTTCTATGCCTATTGTAGAACTATGGGACATTGCTCACCGTTTACCTAGTGAAGACTCTATGGAGTCAACAACTCAGACTTCTGTCCAAAGAGACACCTCCCGACCAGAGAATGTGCCTTTGGAGGATTCAAGAGAGGATCAGGTTCAGAACCTTACTCTCCAAGTGTTTTGGCTTGGGCCAGGTCAAGTTTGTATGTGGTAATTAAATATTGCTTAGAATATAAGTTTTATGTAATGATAACGTTACGAATTTATGTTATATGCGAAAGATGTATTTTATTTAGTTCTTATATTGTATGTTTTTATAATTCAATAAAGTTTCTTTCATCTACAAAAAAGAAATTTTGAAACCCGTATTTAAATGATATTAAATATTTTACAACTTGGGTAATTATTTATAAGGAGTTGATTTGAAATGTGATACCCTTCAGAGGGGGTGTTACATGCGGACACGCGTCATAAATGGCATGTCCATGCTTCATAGGTACTACATAACTTTACTTTATATCAATAAAATACATGCTAAATATACTATTTCACATTCCATTATATATTACTTTTCTCTTCTTGTTCACGTGGCCAATAACATAACATATCATAGTTGAGATCTCAAATTTTCTAAGGCATCCCCTAACTTAGTGGTCATTCCAATCAAAGAACCCAATAAAGTTGATCACTCCATATGCTCGGGGAAGGGAGATATGGAGCTCAATAAAGTGATCCATGTAAGACTTCCCATTAAGTTTTGCTGTGCCTTTTAGTCCATGGACCTCCTTAATGAGTCCTAGAAGATATAATATTATTTTTTCTTAAACATTGATATCACATCTTTAGGTTTAATGCCAATTAGTAAAATGTCACAACTTTGAGTATTATTCTTTCACAAAAACAACATCAATAATTCATAATTTGTGACATTAACATAATGAATTATTTCAGACAATTTCCATTACTTAATCATAGAGTATGTCATCTACATATTCCACTTCATCATCTTTTATGGCATCAACCATTTAATCAAAATTGCTACATCAATAAAATCTATATCATTTATTTCTATAATTATAACAATAAAATACAATATAATTCATCAACAAGCAAATTTAACTTTAATATCTATGCTTGGCCAAATTCACCATCTTGTGACAAAGAATATTTCTTCTTATTCTCATCATTTCTAGACTACTTCTAGCATCAAGAGTCTATTTGTAACATCAATTTCAGATTAACTCAAAGTTTAGACCAAAATTCCTAGTTTGATTTGAATAAAATCCTAATTCTTGAATCTTTGTCTCTTGACCATATTTTCTCAAAATTAATATCATCCTTATGGTTCTTTTTTCATCAACAACACTATCCATCATTAATCCTCCATAGAAACTCAAATAAAGTCTCAAGATCACAACTTAAGTCTTACTAACCTATGATTCCAATATAGCAAAAATAATCATAGACAAGACTTCTTGATTCAAAAACATGATGAAGAGGCATACTAAAACACTTTTAAGAACAAGAACAACTCAAGAAAATTTGGAGAAAAAGTATGACTCCCTACCTCTTCGTCTTGTAAGAAACTTGAACAAAGAAGGACTTGAAATTTGATTCTAGCCTAGATTCCTCGAAAATCTTCTTGTTCCTCCTCTAGCTTGTAGATTTCTATTTTCTTCCAATTTTCTCTTGGTTTTTCTCTTCTTCTTCCTCCTTGTCTCTAACTTGGCCAAACCTCTTAGCTCATGGAGTGTTCATCCTTTTCTTTTTCTCTTTAATTCTTTTCCTTTTATAATTTCTAATCATCTAATAGCAAATGCACCAAGTGGCCTTTCTCCAAGTTTCTAACCAATTAGAAACCGACCAAATATCTAGGTTTTCATTGGTTCATGGTTGATTCATGATGACACTTAGTTACTCTAACCAAACTAACCTAACTTAGCTATCAACCTAGTTTCACAAACTAACTACACTACTAAATAAATTAGTTAGCTTAATTACTTAGGGTTTAGAGCTTTGTCTTTCTTACTTTTTATTAAATTTCCATTTAATATATCTTATAAATGTTTTTAAGAATTTCCAGCATTCTAAAAAAATCTTCTGTTAGTCTTTCGGATTCACTGTAAATAAATAATTCAATTTGTATGCAAAAAAATTTAATTTCACATACGTCCTTTGTGTGCATAAATTTTTAATTTCACGTACGTCCCTAATAATAATTTAATAAATTACACGTATGTCCTATGAATACAGAACATAAATTAAATATTGTCATATATAAGAATTTAATTTAGAAGGAATATTACATTTCTACCATCCTTTTTAAAAATTGTCCTCAAAATTTACCTAGTGAGAATAACTCTGGATACTTCCGTTGCATTTCCTCTGTCTTTTCCCAAGTAACCTTTTCTGTTGTTAATCCTTCCCATAATACCTTAACCAAAGGGATTGTTTTTCCTGTTAACTGTTTATTAGAAGTTTCTAGAATCTATACAGGTTTAATGGGATAGGTCAAGTCTTTCCTTAACTGTACTGGTTCACTGGATAAGATGTGAGAAGGATCTAAACAATATTTTCTAAGATGAGATACATGGAAGACATTATGAAGATTTGATAGACTGGAAGGAAGAGCTATTTGATAAGCTACTGACCCTACATTTTTTAGAATTTGAAATGGACCTAAGAACCAAGGACTCAGTTTCTTGGATTTAAGAGCTTTGCCTATTCCAGTTATAGGAAAAATTTTCAAAAATACATGTTCTCCTTCTTGAAATTCCAGAGGTCTTCTTCTTTGATCAACGTAACCATTTTGCGTACTTTATGCAGCAAGCAGTTTATCTCTGATGAATTTTATTTTCTCTGAAGTTTGTTGCACTATGTCTGGTCCTAATAAATTCCTCTCTCCAACTTCATATCAACATAGTGATGATCTACACTTTCTTTCATATAAAGTTTCATAAGGTGTCATCCCAATATAAGAATGATGACTGTTATTGTATGCAAACTCTATTAATGGCAAATACTGATCCCAATTTCTTGTCTGTTCCAAGACACAGGCTCTCAACATATCCTCTAGTGTTTGAATGGTTCTTTCAGTTTGTCCATCAGTTTGAGGATGATATGTTGTACTAAAACAAAGTTTAGTGCCTAATGCTTGCTGTAGTGTTCCCCAAAATCTAGAGTTAAACCTAGGGTCCTTGTCAGATATGATACTAGAAGGAATACCATGTAGTCTAACAATCTCATTAATGTACATTTGAGCCAATCTATCTAATGAATAAGTGGCTTTAATTGCCAAAAAGTGAGTTGTTTTGGTTAATCTATCTACAATAACCCAAATAGCATCATGCCCTGAAGAAGTTTATGGTAATCCCATTACAAAATCCATTGCCACACTATCCCATTTGCATTCAAGGATATCTAATGGTTAAAGTAGACCAGTTGGTCTTCGGTGTTCTATCTTAACTTTTTGACATGTTAAATGTAACACCTCAAAAATTTCTTATTTCATGATATATATTCATTTTATAATATTTTTGAATTTTGAGAATTTTTCTGAAATTATTTGAATTGCTTGATTATTTTAATATTTTTTTCAATTTACGTGCACACTAAGCGGGGCTGGGAAAATGAAATATTTTCCCCGAGGTCGAAAAACTTTGGACTGTAGAAACGTCAATGGGGGATCTTACTAAACCCGAGGCCAGGCACAGTTTACAAAGTTTTTATTTTTTGAGATTTTATCTGATAAATAAAATCGTGATATATTTTATTATCTGATGGATAATAAATACTGTTTCTGCTAACTGTAACTTATGTCCACTAGATAATAGCTCTAGTAGAGTATTAGTCATCTTTTCTATAGAGTACTTTAATGACATCACCAAGATGACATCATCACCATGACATCACCATTCACTTTATTAAAAAATATGTAAAGCTTCTCAAGGAAGCTTCCTATCAAGCTTCTCAAGGAAGCTTCACCTTTCCTCTCTCCTCTTAGGGCTCCACGGTTTTGGAGGGAAGGAAAGATGACAATATTGTCATCTTTTCACTCAAAGACATCACTTTCATTTTCATTCCAAAAAGCTATCACTTTTTCTCTCTACCTTTCTCTTTTTTCTCCCTCACGTTCTCTCTTCTTTTTTTCCTCTTCACCCACACGGTTCCAACACCATTTGTGACCATCCAAGCTTTTTGCTCAAGCCAATCTAAGTTCTTGACTCCCCTCATCATCTTGAAGCTTTTCTCTTTAGTGATCATCTCTTGATTCTTCCATCTTCATTATTTTCTACTAAGCCTTAAAGCTTGAAACTTTGAGGTAAAGTTCTTGACTTTCATCTTTTCTCTTCTCATTTTTGTGATCCTTGGTCACCTTTGTGATCAAGGACTCTTCTTTTCAAGTTTTGGTTGTTGATTGTGTAACATTGACCATCCTAGGGTTTTCTTAGTGGTAATGGACAAAAATCACAAGGAGGCATCAAGAAGCTTGCTTTCTCTTGGTTGTCTCTTTAGGTAAGAGGGAGATCATTCTCTTTAACCTATCTTGGTGGTGAGGATCACATTTTTTATGTTGATGGTGAGGAATCCATGTGTGGGTTGCTCACTTTGTTGTATGATTTTCTTTGATATTGAGGGATTTAGTTGTGTTGTATGACTCTAATACTTGATATTGTGTAACTTGATGGATTGGAATGCTTGAATGCCTGAATGTACATGTGGAAAACACCTTCTGGTGCAAATACACGGGCCGTGTAGTTTGACACGGCCCAGTCCGTATTGCTATCTGGAAACACAATTTTCATAGAGTTCTTGAGTTAGAGAAGAACACGGCCCAGGCCATGTTTGAGAACACGGTCGTGTAATCGAGTAGTTCAGATTTGAAACATTTACTGTACTTCCAGAGGAGTACACGACTTAGGCCGTGTAAGGGGACACGGCCGTGTTAGGTAGGCCGTGTTAGGGGACACGGCCATGTTTAGGGAAATGATTGAAAATTGTCAGATTCTTAGTTCATTGGAGGCTCACGACCTCATTGGGCACCCAATGTGAGACTTTTGTATCAAGTTAAAACCTAGTCAATTAAATGAGTAGACACTTAATTAGGAATTCATAATGTGTAAAGAATAAAGAACAAAACTTTATCCTATAGCCTAGAGTGACTTTTGGACAAGGAAAGAACATGAGTGTAGGTGAGGGTGTGAGGAACTTAAAAATGATTTATTTAAGTGAGTTTGATTTAAAACAAAGGAAAGAACTTATCTAATTAAGAGTAACAAAGGTTGAATGAGAAATACTAGAGAGGTTTGATAGGAAAAGTATGTTTTCTTTCTTGAGAATTGGACAATGACTTGCTATGGGTCCATAAGTGGGACCAAGGAATGTTGATAGTTGATTGAGTCTACTGTGGCGTGAAATTATGGACAAGTCATACTATTATTGAAATTTTGTGTATCTGTGCATTGAGTTATCATGCATTGTGAAAGTCCGTTGGACTCTGTTGAAAGGCTGTATGCCTAGGAGATGAATCACACCTATGTGCTGGTGCAAATAGACTAGTGTAGGTCACTTGTAGACCTTGGGGGCGTCAGGGTACGGGTATCTCACAATAGGCAGTTGGTAGCTCATCTGTGCTATGGGACAGACCGATGCAAACGCACCGACTATCCGGACTAAGACACTGTCCTATATCACGATCTAGTGTAGAATGTCTTGTACAATGCCTTGATGTGCACGTTTTGCTATGCTATAAGGCGTCCTGCACCGCTTCTATTTCTTACTGTCATAATTGGTAATGATGTTGGATATCTCATATCTTTTCTATATTCTGCTATTTTGTTTATATCTATACTTATTAATAGACCGAGGCGAAGAAGAGCCTGAATTTCCTAGTTCTGAGATGAGTTAGTTTTTGTTTGGCAAGTCCTCCAACTGAAAAAGGGGGCGTTACATTAAACACCTAGCTACAAATCTTGCAATTTCCTCTTTCATCTTAGGCCACTAGAAAATTTTCTTAAGATCTTGATACATTTTGGTGGTTCCTGGATGAATGATATATTTACTACAATGGACTTCTTCCAGTATTTGATTTTTCAATTCTTTATCATCTGGAACACACAGTCTGTCTTTATACATCATAGTCCCATCATTTGTTACTTGAAATTCCCTTTGTTTTCCTTGAGCAACCTAGTCTTTGATCATTTGTAGAAATTGATCAGTGCTTTATTTTTGCCTAACTTGTGATTTAATTTCACTGACAATTTCTGTTTGACTTATGCACAAAATTTTAGGTTGCAAAGTTATTGAAAGATTCAAATCTCGAAATTTCTCTAACAACTCAAATTCTTGAATCATCAGATAAGATACATGTAGTGACTTTCTGCTAAGGGCATTAACTACTACATTAGCTTTTCCTACGTGATATTTCAATTCAAAATTATAATCTTTCAGAAATTCTACCCACCTTTTTTGCCTCATGTTAAGTTCCTTCTAGTCAAAATGATATTTCAAACTCTTATGATCACTAAATAATTCAAATTTAACTCCATAAAGATAATGCCTCCATATTTTTAAGTCAAAAACCACTACTACTAATTCTAAATCATGGGTTTGGTAGTTTTCCTCATGTGGTCTCAATTGTCATGAAGCATAAGTCATAACTCTCTCATTTTGCATCAAAACACATCCAAGACCCTTCTTGGACGCATCACTATACACTATAAATTTTTCTTTAGGATCAGGGATAATTAATACAGGAGTTGTAGTTAACCTGACTTTTAATTCCTAAAAATAATTTTCACATTCATCAGTTCATTCAAAAGGCTTTTCCTTCCTAGTTAGTCTAGTCAAAGGTAACATCAATTTAGAAAATTCCTTAATGAATCTTTTGTAATACCCAACTAATCCTAGAAAACTCCTAATTTTAGTGATGGTTGTTGGTCTCTCCCACTGCATTACCGCTCCCACTTTACTAGGATCAACTGAAACTCCTCCTTGTGATATTACATGCCCTAGAAATTTTACTTCTTGAAGCCAAAATTCACATTTTTCTAACTTAGCAAATAATTGTTTTTCTCGTAAGATTTAAAGGACCTGTCTAAGATGTTGTTTATGTTCCTCTAGTGTCTTCGAATAGATGAGAATATTATCTATGAAAACAACCACAAATTGGTCCAAATAAAGTCAAAAAATGCGATTCATGTAATCCATAAATACTGCTGGGGCATTAGTCAATCCAAAAGGCATAACTAGATATTCATAGTGTCTATATCTAGTTCTAAATGCATTTTTAAGAATATCTTCTAGCTTAATTCTAATTTGATGACATACTGATCTCAAATCTATTTTAGAAAATATTTAGGCTCTCCTAAGTTCATCTAGTAAATCATCAATTCTTAGAAGTGAGTATTTATTTTTATTGGTCACTTTATTCAATTGTCTATAATCCACACACAACCATAAACTTCCATCATTTTTCTTTACAAAAAGCACAGGGGCTCCTCAGGGTGATACACTAGGCCGAATAAATTTCTTGGTCAAGAGTACCTCTATTTGTTTCTTAAGTTCACTTAACTCCAATGGAGACATTCTATAGGATGCTATTGAGATAGGACCTGTTCTTAGTATCAAATCAATAGAGAAAAAAATTTCCCTTTCTAAAGGTAAATCATTTATTTTAGAGGAAAATACTTCAGGAAATTCTCTCACTACAGAAATAGTTTCTAATTTTTATTGTTCCTCTAAATTTAAAGAAAACAAGAGAACATATACTTGTGCACCTTCTTTCAAATATTCCCTAACTTGAATGACAGAGCAATAAACAGACTTACCCTCAACAAATTTAGACACTAAAGTTTCAACAAAATTTATAGATTTCTCATAACAATTGAGAACAACTTGATTTTGAGACATTCTATCCATTCTAAATATAACATCAATATCTTTTGTAAGCAAACAAATAAGATCTATCATTGACAATTTATTTTGCACATAAACAAGACATTGCAAACAAACTTGATAGATTGCCACTTTTCCTCTTGTAGGAATGGAAACTAATAAGTCATATGATAACAAAGAAATAGATAATTTCAATTTTTTCACACAATCAAGAGATGCAAATGAATGTGTAGCTTCCAAATCAATCAGTGCAATTAAGAAATGATTTTGAATTAGATGTTTACCCTATTATTGTGACTTTTTTTAAAAGCCTAAAAATACTTGCAAGTGCACGAGCCATATCGAAGTACAGTTGAACAAGTACGAGATCGATCTCATATAGACTTAGAGTTAATTGTAAGTATTGAAAAATTCTTTCTAATTTAGTTGCACAAATTAATGAGTCAAAGATACAAAAATTAAATTAAATAAATACCTAAAATAAAAAAATAAATTAAAAGAAAACAAGTATATAAATTTGGTTTCAACCAGATGAAAAAGGACTAAGAGTCAGAATCTACCAAAATTAATTTTAACATTAATTATGTTAAATTATTATACCTAAATAATTTATCACATTTGAACATCTAGCGACAAAGTATATGGTCACAGAAGATTTATCAATGAAGTATTAAAAATAATAATCAAGTGTATGATAAAATTTTCTTAATTAATAATAAATTATCAAATCATCAAATATATCTCTAAAAAGAAATCACAATTAATATCTAACAATTATTACAAATATTCAAATAACACAAATAAATTACAATGCATAAAATAACCATAACTAAACTCATCTAAAATTTTATTTATATAATTTAATAAAAAAATAAAATTAATAAACATTAAATTTTAAAATTAAATAAAAATAATTTAATATAATAATATCAAAATAATCAAAATTTTATCATCCTCTAAATATAAAATTTTAATAAAATATAAAAAAATTAAAATATAATAAAATTATCTCACTAATATTTTTCACTAATATATCTCTTCTTCCGTGCGTCAGGCTTCGTTTCTCTCTGCGCTCCAATCTGTTTCCCACGGCGTTGTCACTGTGCTTCCATTCTTTCCTTGAGCGATGTGCTGGCCCCTAATTCTCAATCTTTCAATTCTGCTTCGTGAAGAGCGCTGTACTATCTCCTTTATTTATATCAATTCTTCACCCCTCAGCATCAAGTGCACCATTCACTTATGGCAACAATTGGGCTAATTATGCTTCAATTCCATTGGACCTTTTAAATTCTCTTTCACGTGGTCCAGCTGCTAACTTCTTTCTTTCAATATTTCTTCCTTTAATTGTTGATGTAGTCACGGCCCCCCTTGGTTCATGACAAGTGATTGTGCCATATCTTTATATGCTCACTTCTTTCCAATATTCAAAGTGGATTGTGCTTATAATTTCGGCTTCAACATCTAAAATTTTTGCTTACTTTTTATTGAAATTAATCATTTAATTCTATAATTTATCATAATAATTAAATTAATAATTTTTTAAATAAATAAATTAATAATATCATAAAATTTCTAAAATTAAATATAATGAAATATAATAATATTTATTTTTTATAAAATATATATAAAAATTAGGCTATTATTACAATTCTCAATCAATTTATTTCTAATCTCTAACAATGAAAGTGACTTAAAACAAAACTCAAAGAAGATAATATCTCCAACTAATTTAATCAAATCCAATTTATTTCAACTCAAGAATATCAGTAATGTATTAGAACATCACAATTGCCACAAAAACTCTACTATCATCAAACTCAAAGTGTGTAAATAATATAACTGCTACGACATATACCCATTGTTTCCAAATATTACAACTAGAATCCCCATCAAAAAACATCTTTTAATTATATACAATCCTCACAAGAGTTACACTCAACAATAAAAATTACTCAGAAGTATAGTGTCACTCATAGTAAGTATATGTGAGTAGAGTAGTAGGTATAAATTAAAACAAATATTTCACATATACAATGATAGAAAGAACACTAAGAAAATAGAATAAATATCATTTCATGAAAAGATGTGAAGAAAAGACTTCACATCACACCTTAATATTAGTAACGTATATTGAAAGAACTATGCAATCTCTTAAGATCAAATAGGACTTTATTAAACTTTTAATGTGAGTAAAAGAAAAATATGAAGGTTTAGGAAAATAATGAAAATAAAAAGTATTTCAAGAATATTTAGAAGCATGATTTCTACACTTTCAATATATTTTTCTTTACCTTCTTTAAATTACATTTTTTTAAACTCCCAAACAATATTTTTTTTCTTTTCTCAATTTTTTTCTAACTTCGTAGCATTTCAAAATTTTTTCCTTTTTTTTTTTTGCACTTTCACTATACCTTCTTTTTTTATATTTTTCCTTCTCTTGTACCTTCCTATATTGAAATAATATTGCTTCTTTCTTGAAACACTTTGGGAAAAGGGTTAAAAAAGAAAGGCTTAATAAATAGGCTCAAATGGGTGACTAGCGGCAATATGTAAAAGAACAAAAATATTGTTCCAAGACTCAAAATAAGAAACATGACCTAATATATTCTCTCTAGAAAACACACAATTTTACTAACTTCCATGATATTAGATTAAATGCAGGTGTGATATAAAACTTCTCTTTAGCCAAAAATAATAATAATGAAACGATCTAGTGAGAAAAAAAATTATGAGCACCACACAAAAAAATTAGAAGGTCAAGAAAATACTTTCACAATAAAAATGAATAGTTCAAAACTCACTAGATAAAAATAGTATCCACATGTTTTCATCAAGTTTTCTAATTATTTCAATTTTTCAACAAAGAGACATGCAAAAGCAGTTATGAATAATGTGAAACAAGCTGAGCAAAATGATAAAAAAGAATTCTTCACAAAAGTGGCATAATGATAACATTACTGAAATTCAAGTAACTCCCACCATCAATCAAAACCAAACATTGTCCTCAATGTTTCAAATTAAACCCAAACATCAGAAATAATCAACAATATGCATTAAAGAAATTATTGGAACAAAAATAAACAGAGTAATAAGGAGGAGTCATCTACCTAAAATGCTTAATAATTAAAGGAGAAGACGAGAATATAATAACTATACCTTGACAATGGTTAGCAACGACAAAAATAACAAAAACAAAATAAAGTAAAATGAAATAAATAAGCAAGAAAACTAAATATTTTATTATTTTGATTTTGAATTTTTAAAATGTTTTTTATGGCCGACATTATTTGCATCCACATATAAAGGCTCCGAAATCTAGGAGGCACTTAAGCTGACTCAATGAAAATAAAATTGAAACTAAAACCTTACCTTAGTTTTGGTAGACAAGATTGTCTACTAAACTTTCTTCTATATCTGGATCCTTCAACTTAAGGTATGACTTCAACTGCTAACCATTTACTTTAAAAATATTACCATTCTTGAGATTCTCTATCTCAATAGCACTATGAGGGTAGACAGTCCTCACAACATATAGACCACACCACCTGGATCTCAATTTACTTAGAAATAAATGCAAGCGAGAGTTGTACAAAATGACTTTTTGACCAGGTTGAAAAGACTTCCTAAAGATGTAACTATCATACACTCTCTTCATCCCATCCTTATAAGACTTTGCACACTCATAAGCATCATTATGAATTTCTTCCATTTCAATGAGATGAAGTTTCCTTTGATTAGTAGCCTTATCCAACTCAAAATTAAGATACTTGATAGCCCAATATACTCTATGCTCCAACGCAACAGGGAGATGATAAGCCTTACCATAAACAAGTCTATATGGAGACATCCCGATAGGAGTCTTAAATGTCATGCGGTATGCTCATAATGCATCATCTAGACATAAAGACTAGTCTTTCCTAGAGGGGTTTACAATTTTCTCCAAAATTCTTTTAATCTCCCTATTAGATACCTTAACTTGACCATTAGTTTACGGGTGATAAGGGGTAGCTACCTTATGAGTTATGCCATACTTTTTCATTAAATGCTCAAATGGCCTACTGCAAAAATGCTTGCCCCCATCACTAATGATAGCTCGTGGTGTCCCAAAACGTGTAAAAATATTTTCTTTCAAAAATTGGACAACTACCTTGTGGTTATTGCTTTTACATGCTTTTGCCTCAACCCATTTGGAAACATAATCAATACCAACAAGAATATATAGATAACCAAAAGAGTTAGGGAATGGTCCTATAAAATTAATACCCCAAACATCAATTATATCAATAATCAAAAGAAGATTCAAGGGCATCATATTTTTCTTACCAATACTCCCTAACTTTTGGCATCTTTCACAAGTAGAACAAAAAGCATGAGAATCACGAAAAATAGAAGGCCAATAAAAACCATACTGAAAAATTTTGGCTGCTGTTTTCCTAGAGCTAAAATGTCCACCACATGCATGATCATGTCAAAAAGATATGATACTTTGTTGTTCCCATTCAGGAATGCATCTCCTAATAATCTGATCAGGACAATATTTAAACAAGTATAGATCATCCCAAAATAAATGTTTTATTTGAGACAAGAACTTCAATCTATCCTGTTTAGACCAATGGTATGACATTTGTAAAATAACCAAATAATTCACAATATCAGCATACCAAGGGATTTGTGAAACATGTAGTAACTGCTCATTAGGAAAAGATTCTATAATAGGAGAAGTATCACTGTAATATCCTAGAAAATCATGTTAGGCTTGTATATGGTTACAGAGGTAGCGTAATACTTACTTAACATGTCTGTGAAGTTTTGTGACTTTCTGAGCACGTTTAGGCACTTTGCTGTAACGCTAAGTGAGAAATATAACTGTTATTTGCTCTGAAAGTGGCTTAAACTGCTTAGTTAGTGGAAATAACTATTGAGAGTTTGTTTCCAAGTCATAAATGAGGAAACTGTACTACAGTTAAAGTTTGAGAATTTTTGGAGTTAGTTTGGCATTTTTGAGCATACTGGTAATGTGTTTTAGTGCCGGATTGACCCCTAGCTGATATGGAAATATCAGTTTTTGGTGAAACAGAATTTTTAATGAATCTCAGGATTTATTTTGAATCTGTTGAAAGTTATGGAATCAGATTTGGAGAAGTCCGAGTGTTCTAAGCAGATTGGGATTTTGGTGCCCAACTAAGAGAAGTTAAAATGAACTTCTCTTGTTAAATATCCCACGGTGGGGATATTTATGAATCAGAAACAGAGAAGAGGCAGAAAACGTAAAGGAGAGAAGCAGAAAAATAGAGGGGCTGAAAACGTGAGAAAGAAGAAGAGAAGAGAAAGAAAGGAAAGAAGAGAGAAGGAGAAGAAGGAAGAGGAGGATTCAAGTGAAGGTCTTGCTTCATCTCCATCTTCTTGATCTTGAGGTAGGGGGTTTATGTTGGTTCTTGACTTCATCTTCTTCATTAGGTTTATGGGAACTTGATGGGGGAAATGGGATTTTGAAGTATGAGAATTGGATTTATGTTAGTAAATGCATGAATCTTGTGTATAAGCTTGATAATAGCATGTTTATGATTTGCTAGAGGCATGAGAATAGTTTTTCATCACTTGAACATCCTTGAATGTTATTTGAATGAAGAATTGGGGTTTTAGGTTTTGAAATTATCCATGATCATTAGTTTGAGTGGAATCAAAGTGGTTTAAGATGTTTAAGTAGTGATTAATGTTTCCTAAGTGTTATTGAACTAGTTAGGAACTTAAAATCACATAGAAAATGATCTTGAATGATTGAAATTGAGAATTGTTTCAAAGGAACCATTTTCGGATTCTGCAGAATTCTGCAGAATCCAGTGAGCAGTCAGCGATGTTTGCTGCATAACTCGAGCTACCGATATCGGAATGACCTGATTCTAGAGCCATTTGAAAGCTAAGACATAAGGCTTCATGTAGTAAAAATTTCAGAATTTTGAAGCAAGCCAATCAATACCAGTTTCTGTTTGAACCCACGGCAGATTCTGCAGAAAAAGGTATTCTGGCAGTCAGTAAACCAGATTGCATAATTTCTTTCTCCGATGTCGTATGGACATGAAACCGGTGCCATTTGAAAGCTAAGACATGAGGCTTCATGTGGTAAAAATTTCAGAATTTTCCCACATGTAGTTTGTTCCCAGTTTCAATTTAAAGTTAGGTCAGAAATGGGTAAAACAGAGAATACTCTGTTTTGGCCTCTGCAAAATGTTGCATAACTTTGGCTACATTTATCCAAATGAGGCAAGGTTTGTGGAATTGTAAAGATATGAGAAAGATCTATGTACTCATAAAATTTCAGAATTCTAGAGGTTATGATGCATGTTTGGTGCAACCTTGAAAAACATCCTTTTTAGGGTACCTAAAGAAGATTTCATCAGAATTTCTATTTTGATGTTTTGAGGTTCCTAATTGCTAGGATACTTTGTTTATGCCTAGTAGAGTATGTTGAAACTCTAATAGGAGTAATTGATGAAGTGTTGAGAATTGAACCTGAAATGGTAAATCAATTGTGAAAACTAATTATGTGAAGTAATTAGTAATTGGATTGCATGAGATGTAAGTGAAACCTATTGAGGTTTGTAATGCTAATTATGAGAAGTTAATTAGACATGATGATAAGTGAAACCTATTGAGGTTTGTAATGCTAATTATGAGAAGTTAATTAGATATGATGATATACTTAACGGTATGATTTTGCCTTTTTGAAAGGTGTGAGCCCCGTGAAAGTGGGTGTTCTATATTAGGTAAGGCACATGGTAACCTTCCTAATATAGTGAAATTTTTGAGGATGAATTTCCTTGTTCATTATCGATAACCTTGTAGTTGATGAGACTTCACTACTCGGGGGGGATGAGATGTCCTCTGGGATAATAATGTATGCTGGATGAGACTTCCAGTGCTTGTTCGAGGTTATGGATGAAACTATGGACTTCCATTACTTTGTTCAAGTTTCATGCATTCATGACATTACCATGGGATTGGAGGTCTTAGATGTGGTATCATGCATTATTCACTTCCATACTTAGAAAATTGCATAGACATAATCATTAGTCATAATTAAGCATAACATGGCGATTGTATGGGCGGTTGCTATCATGACATTTTCATGCATTGAAATTGTATGGGCGATTGTGTGTTGTTGAGATGAGGAGTTGTTGCTTCCTTGATTGAAGTGTCAACTTGATAATTGTGATATTATCTGATTGTACATATATGTGTATATGCTGGTATTGGAATACTTCTACTGAGATATGTTTTCTCACCCCGATTGTATTGCCATATAAATCCAGGTGCGAGCTCTTCGAAAAGGAAGAAGAAGATGTATGAAGACTAGCATAGTATAGATGCTGTTTTGAGCTGAGCATATGTAAATGTTGTATATTTGCTTAGTTGTTTCAAGTTATGTATAACAGTATGCCTTTGAGGCGGTGATGTATATATATGACTCTTGCTATCGTGGCTTTCCATATTTATTCATTATGTATGAACGATATGGATTAGATGTTGGTAAATGTTAGTAGTAGCAGGCCAGTATTGAGTTATTCATTTATATGACGATATATTTGGGTAGCAAATATTGGGCTGTTACAATCACTATCATGCTCAACAATCAATCTAGACAAATGATCAGCAAGCACATTATCAGCAACCTTTTTATCCTTGATTTGAATGTCAAATTCTTGCAAAAGTCATACTCACCTAATAAGTCTAGCTTTTGCATTAGCTTTAGCAAACTGATATTTCAATGCAACATGATCAGAATATATCATAACTTTTGATCCAATAACATATGATCTAAATTTGTCTAAAGCAAACACAATAGCTAGCAATTCCTTCTCAGTCTTGGAAAAATTCAATTGGACAGCATTCAGACTCTTACTAGCATAACAAATCACATGGAGCAACTTATTCTCTCTTTGCCCCAAGACAGCACAAATAACAAAATCAGAAGCATCACACATAATCTCAAAATGTAAGCTCTAATAAGGTGGCTTAATAATCGGAGTAGAAGTTAATTCAAGTTTTAGCTTATTAAAAGATGCTTCGTAAAAAACATATGGAACATCCTTGCCAAGAAGGTTGCATAATGGCCTCTTGTAGAAATCCTTGATGAGTACAAAAAGGTTGCATAACAACCTTGCTGAAATCCTTGATGAACCTCCTGTAGAAACCTGCATGCCCTAGAAAAAATCTAATTTCCTTCACAAATTTAGGGGAAGGAAGATTAGAAATCAAGTCAACTTTAGTCTTATCAACCTCAATGTCATCTTTAGATATGGCGTGACCAAGCACAATACCCCTTTTAACCATGGAATGATATTTTTCCCAATTAAGCACAAGATTCTTTTCTTTACACCTAGCCAAAACCAAAGATAAGTGATGCAAACAGTCACTAAAAGTAGATCCAAAAACATAAAAGTCATCCATGAACACTTCCAAAAATTCACCAACCATATTAGAAAAAATACTAATCATACATCTTTGGAGAGTAGCAAGTGCATTACATAACCCAAAAGGCATGTGATGATATGCAAAAGTATCAAACAGACATGTAAAAGTAGTCTTTCCTTGATCTTCAGGTGTAATGGGAATCTGATTATACCATGAATATTCATATAGAAAATAATAATACTCATGACCAGCAAGTTTTTCCAACATTTGATCAATAAAAGGGAGAAGGAAATGATCTTTTCTAGTTACAACATTTAATTTCCTATAATCAATACACACTCTCCACCCCATTTGCACCCTAGTTGGAACTAACTCATTGGCCTCATTTTCAATCACATTTATTTTAGAATTCTTAGGCATAACTTGCACAAGACTAACCCATTTACTATCAGAGATAGGATAAATAATCATTACATTTAACAATTTTAACACATCTTTTCTAACTACTTCCTGCATGATTGGGTTCAAACGTCTTTGGGCCTCACGAGTAGCTTTAACACCCTCCTCTAAATGAATCCTATGCACCACTACCGAAGGACTAATACCCTTAATATCTGCAACTGACCATCCTATAGCTTCCTCATCCTCTTTCAACATGTCCACTAACTGATGTTCTTAGGACTCATCTAAATCATAAGCTACAATAACAGGCAATGTCTCATTAGTGCCTAAAAATACATACTTGAGGATGCTCGATAAGGGCTTCATTTCTAACTTTGGCGGCTCTACAATGGATGGCAAAGGTGGGGATGAAGACAAGGTGATTGGCTGGACTATGGGTTGCAACTTATCCATATTCATCAGAAGAACAAAATCTAACAAAGAATTTGTATCCTTGATGCCTAAATCAATATCAAAATCAGCATTAAAAATGATTCAAGCATTCTAATAATGGATCATCACAACTAGAATGCATAAATGAGTCAGGAACCAAACTATCAATCAAATTCAATTCATGCACCTCATTATCATTATCTTCAAGCATCTGTTTACTGATATGAAACATATTAAGTGATAACACTGTATTTTATACATTTTGTAATCCTCTCACTAGGCTTCTTAAGGTTCAATTAGGCTTAATTAAGTTGGTTTTGACACATTTTATGATTTTGAGCCAAATTGGACAATTAAATAAATTATTGCATAAATTAGCCGTAATTATCTTTTTGGAAGTATTTAGTAATCTGGCTATAATTTGAGTTACAAATATCTGATTGATGTGATTTTTGTCTTGTAGGAAAGCTTAGACAATTCCCTACAACTTTCATGTTGAACACTTTTCCAGAATCGGACTTCTTGGAGGTCATATTGGGCTTTGAAGTCAGAATAGAAGAGCTGAAACTGGGTCTAAACACTCTGCAATAATTGGACCATATCTTGAGTTCTAGGCATGATTTTAGACTGAAACCAAAGCCATTTTAAAGTAAATATCCAGGCCTACAACTTTCATGAAGACCACTTCTCTTAAAAATGAAAAAATGACTGGATGCACCGCTGTGTATTTACTCAATTATTATTTAAAAAAAAGAAAAGAGAAACGTCACGGATGACGTTTTTGTTCAAATGATTCAGGTTACTGTGCATTGCACAGTAACCATAAAATTGCCTATAAAAGGCACAACGCACAATTCATTTAAGATTTCAGAATTCGGGGGGAGGGGGAAACTCTGGGCATATTTCCAGAGTCTCCTCAGTCTCCCTCTAATTTCTTTTCTCTCTTTTTCTCTTTTTCTTTCTTTTAGTTTATGTGTAAATAAGTTTCAGTCTACTTGGGTTAAAGTGTGAAGCTCTTGGTAATAAAATAAGGTTAGATTTATTCCTCTCTTGTGCTTTAATGATTTATTTTTCTAGTATTCTTTATACGTATTATATTTTGATTCTGATAATTTAAAATCCCGGGTGACAGACGGGAATACTCCATCCTTGTAAAGTGGAGTTCTTGATTTATTGTAGACAAGATTTTGGCACAGTGAATGCTTTAACCCATTTACAAGTGGTAGTAATAATTAAAGGAATCATAGTATAATTACGTATATTATTTTAATGGACTTTTAACGTTGTATTTTTCGATTGGAACCTCCATGATGCGAGGATTCTAATTGAGTTATAAAAGGAATTAATCTTACTTTTACTTTATTTACCAAGAGTGAATCTTTTTACCCAAGTAAATAATTTTTACCGTAGTCACAAAATATTTACTTCACCTTAATCTTCAACACTTCCCTATGGATCGATTCTCGGACTCACCGAGAAATTTATTACTTGAGACAACCTGCACTTAGGTTTGCAAATGCGACAATTAAAAAGTATGCATCAAGTTTTTGGCACCATTGCCGGGGATTTGATTTGAAGAATAAATTTTTGGTGTAAATATTTTTGTACATAGTAAAAAGTGAATAATGTGTGAATAATGCGTCAATAGTAATGAATAATATTGTGAATAGTAATATGAAATATGAATAGTATTGTAAATAGTAATATGAATAGTATGTGAATAGTAATATGAATAGTATCATGAATAGTGTGTGAATAGAAAAAAAAAAAAAATAAAAAAATGAAAATAACATAAAAAAAAACAAAAAATAAAAAAAAAAAATGAAAATGAAAAAAAAATGAAAATAAAAGAAAATAAAAAAAATGAAAATAAAAAAATGAAAATAATAAAAAATTAAAAAAAAATTTAAAAAAAATTTAATGTTGATGTTAATTCTTCCTTTTATTTTTTTGTACAGTGGGATTAATTCTCCCTTTTATTTTCTTTGTATATATTAACAGTGGGGGAACCTCTCCTTTTTATTTTCTTTGTACATACTAACTCAGTGGGGGAAACTCTCCCTTTTCTTTTCTTGTACATATTAACAGTGGAGGGATTCTCTCCTTTTTATTTTTATTTATTTATTTTTTGTCCTTACTAATTAGTGGGAAAAACTCTCCCTTTTATTTTTTTGTACATCCTAACTCCGTGGGGGAAATCTCTCCCTTTTATTTATTTTTATTTTCTGTACATACTAACTTAAGTGGAAACTCTCCCTAATCTCTCTATAATCAGTAATCATTAATGAAATAATATTTCTTCTTCTTCTCTCTCATTGGAGCAAAAAATTGGCTCGCCAATTCTCTCGATTTTCATATTTTAAATTTACTTTTTACACTTTATTTTTTGTATTTTATTATCTCGCACTTTATTTTTTTGTTATTTATTTTCTATCATTTTTTTTGTCATTTATTTTTGTTATTTATTTTTTTATTTTTTTTGTCATTTATTTTTGTTTACTAACTTACTAACTTACTAACTTTCTTACTAACTATCTAACTTTTTACTTTACCCGCTTCTAACATTTTAATTTATCTCGCATACTAACTTTTTTTATTTTTTGCTTATTAACTTATTTGGTGGTTGGTTCATACCACACATTTGTTTATATTTTTTTTTTTTCTTTATTTGGTGGTTGGTTCATACCACACCTTTGTTTATATATATATATTTTTTCTTTATTTGGTGGTTGGTTTCTACCACACCATTTTTAATTTTTTATTTGGTGGTTGGTTTATTCCACACCTTTGTTATTTTTTTATTTGGTGGTTGGTTTCTACCACACTATTTTTTATTTTTTTTATTTGGTGGTTGGTTTCTACCACACCATTTTTAATTTTCCATTTGGTGGTTGATTTATTCCACACCTTTGTTATTTTTTTTATTTGGTGGTTGGTTTAATACCACACGTTTATTTTATTTTATTTAATTTTTTTTGGTGGTTGGTTTAATACCACGCCTTTATTAATATTTAATTGCAGGTTTATACCACCTACTTTTTAATATTATTTTTTATCATGACAGTTTATACCGCCTATTTTTTCATATTATTATTATTTTTATCATGGCAGTTTATATCGCCTACTTGTATAATATATATATATATATATATATATATATATATATATATATATATTTAAAAAAATGTCTTGGGAATCGACTCAAAAAGACTCGTTTGTCAATTTATAAGAAAATTGAATGGGAAGCCTATCATCGACTCATAGAAGACGTTTAAGCGTTCTATCGGACGTAAAACCAGAGAGGAAGATGTGAGCCACAATCACAACTACATGTATATATTTTCTTGTATAGAATTTAAAAAAAAAAAAAAGAGCAAGAAGTAGTCTGAAGGAAATGTTGTGTGAAGCAGTAAGAAAATGAAGCCAGTCAAGACACTTCATCTGTATAAATAATTTCAATCTTTGGTCATACTTTGTTTCTGTTTATATTTGTGTGAGGTTACTTTTTTCAGTAATTGCAGTAACAGGTACTATTTTCTATCTTTTTCCTTTCTATTTTTTAACATTGAGGACAATGTTATGATCTGGTTGGGGGGAAGGATAGTTATGTAAATAGTTGTGTGAATAATTGTGTAAAAAAATGCTTGAAAAAAAAAGAATTTGAACGTGTGTTTATGTTTGTTGTGTGTATATGTTTGTTAGCAATTTTCTAACCTAAACCAGTTAAGGATGGCAGAGTAAGGAGTAAATTTTGTTGTGGAGGTAATTTTACTCTTGAGACGCATCTAGATTGAGGTAGATACCTTGTTTGTGTAGAAGTAGCAAATGGATTTAGGGAAATTTGCATGATTGAGTAAATTGTCTTCTTTCTTAAACATCACATGCTTGGTTATGGATGTTGAAATTTTTGTAAACTGAGAATGATAGATATATGCCTTGTGAGATTTTGAGCCTATCAATGAATGGATTGAACATCTGTACCATTCTCTTCTTTCTTGTGTGATTTTTTTTCACTCATGGAATTGTTACTCTAGAACTTGCTTTGATTCTTTTTTAGGCTACATTTTCACATGCATACATAAACATGATTGAGGCAAATTTTCTTGAATTAACTACTTTGACCAAATAGCTAACCTTACATATTTTCCTTTACTTAACCCCTTTGAGCTTATTTGACCATTCTTTGTTTCTAACTCATTACGTGCCTTAAATGAAAAACCATGTTCTAACCTAACCTTAGGGAATAAGAGAGCATTGACTTTGTTATTTGATGAGTTCTTGAACAAGTGTGGGGGTGCATGTGCAGATTGGTTATATAAAAAAAAGAAAAAAAAAAGAAAAAATGTTTCCATATAAAAAAAGAGCTGATTATTGCTACAATCAAAAGAATGCACCATGTGATATATTCATACCTAGAATGAGGGTGGATGATTGGAAATAACAGGAATAGAAGGAGAATGTTCAAGCTTAAAGGAATTCAATCTACCAATTGATCTTCAACAAAACATTAGTCAGATATTGGTCATTGTCCTGTATGAGGAAAAACTAAGAAATTCTTGAGAAATTTAGACTGAATGTTCTCAAACATCTTCTCCATTCTAACTGTATCATAATGCTCTTCTATTCTCTTTGGTCTTTAACTTGTCATATCTATATTACTTCCACCTTTACTTTGACCCCATTATAACTTTGAATAAAGTCCTCATGATTTATGTATATATGTTATTTTTGAGTAGCAGAGAAGTAGAAGATAAGCAAGCTTATGGTAGTGTAATTATTCATGAGTTGAATAGAGTGAAATACTAACCTTTTTAAACACTTGAGAGATTGAGAGTGAATTCTGTGAGGATCTATCATTCTTGATTCATTCTTTTCAACTAAAGTTTCCTTGCTTGTTGCTTTGAGATGTGAAGACATGTTACCTCATGAATGTTTTGATCCTTGATTGTCTAGTTGTTCTTCTTGTGTCATTAAATCCTTTAGAGTTTTTTTTTAGTTTTTGAGTTTGTGTTGTTTTTCTTTATTCCTTGGTTTTTGTCTTTTGTGTTTTGCCCAGGAGTGCAAAAGTTAAGTGTAAGGGAATTTGATAATACTGTATTTTATACATTTTGTAATCCTCTCACTAGGCTTCTTAAGGTTCAATTAGGCTTAATTAAGTTGGTTTTGACACATTTTATGATTTTGAGCCAAATTGGACAATTAAATAAATTATTGCATAAATTAGTCGTAATTATCTTTTTGGAAGTATTTAGTAATCTGGCTATAATTTGAGTTGCAAATATCTGATTGATGTGATTTTGGTCTTGTAGGAAAGCTTAGACAATTCCCTACAACTTTCATGTTGAACATTTTTCCAGAATCGGACTTCTTGGAAGTCATATTGGGCTTTTAAGTCAAAATAGAAGAGCTGAAATCGGGTCTAAACACTCTGCAGTAATTGGACCATATCTTGAGTTCTAGGCATGATTTTAGACTGAAACCAACGCCATTTTAAAGTAAATATCCAGGCCTACAACTTTCATGAAGATCACTTCTCTTAAAAATGAAAAAATGACTGGATGCACCGCTGTGTATTTACTCAATTATTATTTAAAAAAAAAGAAAAGAAAAACGTCACGGATGACGTTTTTGTTCAAATGATTCAGGTTACTGTGCATTGCACAGTAACCATAAAATTGCCTATAAAAGGCACAACACACAATTCATTTAAGATTTCAGAATTCGGGGGGAGGGGGAAACTCTGGGCATATTTCCAGAGGAGGAGAGGAGGAATTCCCTCCTCTCCTCAGTCTCCCTCTAATTTCTTTTCTCTCTTTTTCTCTTTTTCTTTCTTTTAGTCTATGTGTAAATAAGTTCCAGTCTACTTGGGTTAAAGTGTGAAGCTCTTGGTAATAAAATAAGGTTAGATTTATTTCTCTCTTGTGCTTTAATGATTTATTTTTCTAGTATTCTTTATACGTATTATATTTTGATTCTGATAATTTAAAATCCCGGGTGACAGACGGGAATACTCCATCCTTGTAAAATGGAGTTCTTGATTTATTGTAGACAAGATTTTGGCACAGTGAATGCTTTAACCCATTTACAAGTGGTAGTAATAATTAAAGGAATCATAGTATAATTACGTATATTATTTTAATGGACTTTTAACATTGTATTTTTCTATTGGAACCTCCATGATGCGAGGATTCTAATTGAGTTATAAAAGGAATTAATCTTACTTTTACTTTATTTACCAAGAGTAGATCTTTTTACCCAAGTAAATAATTTTTATCGTAGTCACAAAATATTTACTTCACCTTAATCTTCAACAATTCCCTGTGGATCGACCTCGGACTCACCGAGAAATTTATTACTTGAGACAACCTGCACTTGAGTTTGCAAATGCGACAATTAAAAAGCGTGCATCATTAAGCTCAACGGTTATGTTCCCAAATGATAGTTTCATCACACCACTCCTACAATTAATCAATGCATTAGATGTAGCAAGGAATTGGCAACCCAAAATAATATGAATTAGGGGATAGGGACTACAAATAAGCTCAGTATCAAGCACAACAAAGTCAACAGGAAAGTAAAAATTCACAATTTTTATCAACACATCCTCAACAATGCCCCTGGGATATTTAACAGATCTATCAACCAATTGGAGAGTCATCTTAGTTGGTTTCAACTCCCCTAAACCCAACTACAAGTAAACAGAATAAGGCAACAAATTTACATTTGCACCTAGATCTAGTAAAGCTCTCTCAACATGATGATCCCTAATTTTACAAGCAATGGTGGGAGGTCCAAGGTCTTTATACTTAACAGGATATTTATTGAAAATCACAGAACTTACATGCTCTGTCAAAAAGGCCTTCTTGGGAACATTAGACATCCTATTCACAGTGAAAAGATCATTCAAGAATTTAGCATATGTAGGCACTTGTCTAATAGCATCTAGAAAAGGCAAATTAATTTGCACTTGTTTAAAAATCTCCAAAATATCACCTGACTGCACAGTGTTCTTGGTGTAACACCCTCCTTTGGATATCAAATTTTACGACCAATTCCTTAATTTATCCCTTTTAACCAATGATTGATAAAAGTACGAAAAGTATAATATAATAAAATATGAATTTTTAAATTGTCTTTTTTTTAAAAGGTATAAACCCTAATAAAGCATGAGCATATACGAGATATAGTCATTACATAATTACATCTAAAAAATGATATACATCAGTGGCGTGGATCATGGTCCACCCAAAATATAATAAAGTTTGTACTCAAAAAAATATAACAACCACTGACAACAAAATCTACACTGGCCCAAGTCTGGATTGCCTAGGGAACAGGGTTTTCCCCAGAGTCCTCCATTGGATCCTCCTCAAGATCCTCGTCCTCCTCAGACCCCAAGTCAACAAAATTTCCCACATGGGACCACAACTCACGAACTGATATTCTAACAGTAGACACCTCTAGGTCCGGATCCTCCCTAGGGGTATAATGTAGGTCACCCTACAGCTCCCTAATCGGCATGAACAACTCTAAGAATATGGCAATAGTAAGAGAAAAGAAAGGAACATCAGAACGATTCCTACGGATGGTTAAAGTTACATCTCCAACATATCTAATACATTCATTTTCCCAATCAATATGTCAGGCACTCGCCCCATCATGAAACTGAGCTCGGACGTAACCAAAAAGATCCCTTCTAGCAGCCATCCCAAAATACAATAGCAAACAACAACCTTTCCTCTTAAGCCCATAGGAACACATAAAACAGAAGCAGGCAGAAACAACGATACAAAGAGGTGAGACTCTCTATATCATTACCAACATGGCAATAAGAGATAGCAACATCAATAAATTACAGAATATAATCATAGTAATTTATAGTCAATTAAGCTTTTCAACAGATATCTATCTATACATGTCACAAGTAAGGCCACAGTATAATAACAGATAAATTCACCATATAGATTTATCATAATAAATATTAAATGATATGTGTATGCACAATGGACAAACACCTACTCCATGGAGTTAAAACCAACATCGGAGAGAATGATCAGGAGAACCACTATCTGTATATCGTGAGCCTCAAATGTGCTTTTTTATAAAATTAGTATGCGCAACATGGCTATACAAGACACTCTCAACCGGATCATGAATAGGATAGTGTCTGGTCAAGATCGTCAGTGCGTTGCACAGTCACCACGGCCTAGTGGAGCTACCAACTGTCCACTTGTGAGATACCCGCGCCTCGACGCCTCCAAGTTCAACAAGTGAACCACACTACGCAATTCACACCCGCACAAAGGTGTAATTCATCTCCTAGGCATTCCGCCTTATCAATAAGTCATTCTGACTTTCACAATGCATGATCACATGAAAATGAACATAGGCATTCCGCCTTAACAACAAGTCATTCCGACTTTGACAACGCATGATCACATGACATAGATGCATAATATGCTTTATCAATATTAATTTCATCAATAGGAGCCACAACAAGCCTAAATCAATCATTGACCGCTCAAGGTCCCATTCATTTATTCAATAGCAAACTAATCATCATGTTTAAAATCACAAGGCATCTCAAGTAAAGGTACTCTAGTTTATTATGAATTATCTCCCTCTCCTATTTTTCCTTCTCAAGTCCAAAATCCCTCTCTCACTAAGAAGCTAAATTATATTACCACTTCCTTATTATTACAACTTCTTAATTTACTTCCTTCTTTATTCAAACTCTTGCATCCAAACCCAATACATATCATTTTATCATGTCCGGAAGCTTCCTAGACCACTAGAGCTTCAAATTTTCCATCATCTTCTTTACACGGCTGTGTATCTTTACACGGCCTAGCTGACACAGCCGTGTCTCATTACACGGCCTAGGTCGTGTTCTCTAACTGTGGAGCCAAAAGAGGATAGAGGAAAGGTGAAGCTTCCTTGAGAAGTTTCACACAATTTTTTGATAAAGTGAAGGATGATGTCATGGAGATGATGTCATCTTAGTGATGTCATAAAAAATGCTTTCTAGAAAAGATGACTAACACTCTACTAGAGCTATTAGCCAGTGGATAAATATTACAATTAGTAGAAATAATATTTATTATCTCACAGATAATAAAATATACTTCAATTTTATTTATCAGATAAAATTTTGAAAAACGTAAACTTCGTAAACTGTATCCGGCCTTAGGTTTAGTAAGATCCCTCGTCGACGTTTCTACAGTCTAAAGTTTTTCGGCAGCAGAAAATATTTTATTTCTTCGGCCCCACTCAGTGTGCATGCAAATTGAGAAATATAATAGAATAATCAAACACTTCAATTAATTCTAGAAAAATTCACAAAAAATCACAAATATTATAAAATAAATAAATTTAATGAAATAATTAATTTTCAGAGTGTTACAACTCTTCCCCTCTAAAAAAAATTTCATCCTCGAAATTCATCGTATCTTAAAATAAATACGGATATTACTCTTTTATCTTATCTTCTAACTCCCAAGTTGCATCTCTGGTCACCTCATTGCAAAGTACTTTTACTAGTACAATTTTCTTACCCCTGAGTTGCTTCACGCTCCTATCCTCGACCTTAATAGGAAGTGTTTCATAGGTTAAGTTCTCCTTTAGCTGTACTATATCTGGCTCAATGATATGGGCTGGGTCAGGAATGTACTTTCGCAATTATGACATATGAAAAACATTGTGAAGGTTAGAAAGAAAAGGTGGCAAAGCTATTTGGTAGGCTATTGGACCTATTCGGCGAAGAATTTGGTAGGGTCCAATGAATTTTGGAGCGAGTTTTCTAGATTTAAGAACCCTTTCAACACCAGTTGTAGGTGTGACTCTTAAAAACACATGCTCGCCTTCCTCGAATTCAAGAGATCGACGTCTCTTGTCAGCATAGCTCTTCTGTCAGCTTTGAGTTGCTCTCATTCTTTCCTGAATCATCTTAACCTTTTCAATTGTTTGTTGCACAAGTTCAGGTCCTACTGCAAAACTTCTACCATCTTGGTACTAACACAATGGTGTTCTACACCGTCCCCTATACAATGCTTCATATGATGCCATTCCGATACTTGCGTGGAAACTATTATTATAGGTGAACTCTATCAAAGGTAAGAATTCATCCCAACTCCCAGTCTGCTCCAAAACACAAGCCCTTAACAAATCCTCCAATGATTGGATTGTCCTCTCGGACTGACCATCCGTCTGTGGGTGATATGCAGAACTCAGATGAAGCTTCGTTCCTAGGGCTTCTTACAGACTCTGCCAAAACCTTGATGTGAACCTCGGATCTCTGTCAGAAATAATACTCGAAGGCACACCATGTAGTCTTACAATCTCACCAATGTACACTTAAGTCAACCTCTCTATGGAATACTTCATGTTGGTTGGCAAGAAGTGCATTGACTTCGTAAGTCTATCAACAATTACCCATATTGAATCATGCCCTTTCTTAGTTTTTGGTAATCTACTCACAAAATCCATCGCAATGCTATCCCATTTCCATTCGGGAATAGCTAAGGGTTGCAGCATTCCAGAAGGTCTTTGGTGTTCTACTTTAGCTTTTTGGAAAACCAAGCACGATGAGACATACTTGGCAACATCCCTCTTCATCCCATGCCACCAATACAGTCATTTTAGATCTTGGTACAGTTTGGTAGTTCCGAGGTGTATATTTAGCTTACTCTTGTGGGCTTCCTCAAGAATCACCTTCTTAAGTTCGAGATCATTGGGTACACAAACTCTGCTTCCAAATCTTAGGATTCCATCCGGTCCTTCCACGAATCCAGATAGAGCGCCTTGCTTCACTAATTATTTCTCCTCTTGTAAATATAGGTCACTTCCTTGTTTCTCTTTAATCTCTTCCATCAATCCACTGAACATGGTGATCATACTCAAACACATCCTTCCTTGAGTGAGTTTCACTGACAATTACATATCTCTAAACTGTTCTATCAATTCCCTTTCTTTGAGCATCATAGCAAAAACACTAAGCGTCTTCCTGCTTAGAGCATCTGCTATGATGTTGGTCTTCTCGAGATGATACTGGAGTTGAAAATCATAGTCTTTTAGAAACTCTAGCCACCGTCTTTATCTAATATTTAGCTCTTTATGGTCAAACAAGTATTTCAAGCTTTTATGATCATTGTAAATGTTGAATGTTGCCCCATATAGAAAATGCCTCCAGATTTTCAATGCAAACACAACCGCGGCTAACTCCAAGTCGTGTGTGGGATAATTCTTCTCGTGAATTCTCAATTGCCTTGAAGCATATGCCACCATTCTTCTATTTTGCATGAGAACGCACCCTAACCCTTGATATGAAGCGTCACAGTACACTTCAAAAGGCTCATTGGGATCTGGTAAGATTAGCACTGGCGAATTAGTCAGACGTCTCTTCAATTCTTGAAAGCTTTCTTCATATGCGTCTGTCCATGAAAAAGGTTAATTCTTCCTTATAAGCTGAGTGAGAGATCCTGCTATCTTGGAGAACCCTTCAATAAACCTTCGATAGTAACCAGTCAATCCGAGAAAACTACGGATCTTCGTTACCATCGTCGGTCTTTCCCACTGAAGAACTGCTTCAACTTTTGATGCATCTACTTCAATTCCTTCTTCTAAAATTACATGTCCCAAGAATTGAACTTCACTCAACCAGAATTCACACTTGGACAATTTTGCATATAACTTATTTTCCCTCAAAATCTGAAGAACCATTCTAAGATGTTCAACATATTCCTCCTGACTTCGATAGTAGACCAAAATATCATTAATAAAGACAACAACAAATCTATCTAGATAAGGGTGAAAGATCCTGTTCATGAAGTCCATGAATACTACAAGAGCATTATTAACTCCAAACGACATTACAAGGTATTCATAATGCCCATAACGGGTCCGAAAGGCCATCTTAGGAACGTCTTCTACCTTCACGCAGATCAGATGGTAGCCAGAACATAGATCGATTTTAGAGAAAATGGCAGCTCCCTTCAGCTGATCCATTAGGTAATTTATTCTCAGAAGTCGGTACTTGTTCTTGATTGTAACCTTGTTCAGCTGGCGATAGTCCACACATAATCGAGAAGTTCCATCCTTCTTTTTAACCAGCAACACTGGAGCTCCCCACGGTGAAACACTAGGTCTCACAAACTTATTTTCTAACAGATCCTCTAACTATTTCTTGAGTTCGGCTAATTTTGATGGCAACATTCGATATGGTGCCATGGATATAGGACCCAACCCTGGCACAAGATCGATAGAGAATTCTATCTCCTTTTTTGGCGATAATCCAGGTATATCATCATAAAAGACTTCAGAAAATTCATTCGCTACAGGAATAGTATCCACATTGGTCTCACCCTTGACTTCTAAGGAAGACAACAACATGTATCCTTGAGCGCCTTCCCTTAAGAAAATTCTGGCTTTGTTGGTAGTTATAAATGCAGAAATCTCAGAATCAGGAAATATTAAGGTTTTACGAGCACAATCTAACAGAACATGGTTAGAAGATAACCAATCCATTTCTAAAATAACATCTATCTGAGAAAGGGGTAAACAAATCGAATTAACCGAAAAGACTCGACCTTCTACAAAAATAAGACAGTTCAGACAAACTTGGGTAGTAATAACTGGTTTAGCAGTGGGGGTAGTGTTAGTCATGGCAACCATTACCCAAGAGGGGGGGTGAATTGGGTATTACAAAACTTTTCACAAATGCTCTTAAAGTAAATACAAATATTTAAGCTATTAAATAAAAGAGAAAGAATTGTGAGATAAAGAATAAAAGCTTTAAGAACAGCAAATGAATAAGTGTGCAATAATATAAAATTACGTAAAATAAAGATTGCATAAAATAAAGAGATAAAGAGAAGAAGAGCAGACACGATATTTATCCTGGTTCGACCACCAACCACTTGTGGTCTACGTCCAGTCCCCGAAACACAGTTTGAGATTTTCCACTACATGTACAAGCTTCAATAGGTGCTTGCAACCGTTACATAAAAAAGCATTTTTCAGACACAGGGAAACTCTACCCTTGTGCTAAAGTCTCAGCCTGTAGGGATACCTCACCCTTATACAAACCTTAGAGGGATACCTCACCCCCTTTACAAACCTTGAAGGATACCTCACCCTCAATATAGAAGAATAGAAATATAGATGAAGAGAAACTCTCACTCAGAGCAAATAATACAATTTGAAGCTCTATGAAGCTCTCTAAGGATATCTCAAATTTTGGTGAAAAAGAGCGCAGAAATTTGGTAAAATATGTTTCACAAAATAAAGCAAGAAATAGTTGTTTCAGATAATTGGGTTATGTTAAAAGATGTCCCAAAAACATGTATTTATAGTGTTCTAAGAAAAAGAGTCGTTGGGTATAAATTAATATCACATTAAAAGCCTTTGAAAATAGGAGTTGCGTGATTTTGGGTGTGTGTATTCGAATACCCCTTAAGTTATTCGAATACTCCTTTAAAAAGTTACGTTCCTTAACATTTCTATTCGAATACCAAGTTTGGTATTCGAATAAACCTTCAAAAACGTGTTCTGGAACATTTTCTAAGTCATGGTATTCGAATGCCACATCCTGTATTCGAATACCTCTTTAAAAAACTCATTCAGGAACGTTTCCTGGACTGTGGTATTCGAATACCACATGCTGTATTCGAATACACCTTCCTGATTTCAACAACTGACTTTAAAAGGTCATAACTTCTTCATTTCTTATCCGTTTAAAGCAAATGACCAGTCATTGGAAAGATCTTTGAGTCTATTTTCAAATGAAAGAAGTTTCAAAACAAAACTCAAAGTATTTTGAAAGATATGATCAAAAGAGTAACCAAAGGTTAGTTTTGCAAAACTCAAACTTTGCTATTTTTCAAGTATTTGAACTATTACCATAACTAGCTTTTCAAAACTTGTTTGTTGGACATTTTAACATGTGAAAATCATTTGTAAAAATATATTTGAAATATTCGTAAGGCTTGTTACATAAAGACCCTAAGTCCTAAATGCTATACCATTTAATCTTCCTTTGGACTTAGTCTTTGACATGACTTTGATGTTATCAATACCTTCATGAAGTAGGCATTCACATTCTCCTTGTGTTAAGCTTAATATATATCTTTTGTTTTCTTGTTTGCAAGCTCATTCTTGGTACTTGGACTATCC
This sequence comes from Ormosia semicastrata, assembly GCA_029884595.1. Classification (NCBI taxonomy): domain Eukaryota; kingdom Viridiplantae; phylum Streptophyta; class Magnoliopsida; order Fabales; family Fabaceae; genus Ormosia; species Ormosia semicastrata. The sequence continues at coordinate 41,663,573 of JAQQTO010000061.1, forward strand.
TACAAAGTATTGCTCACTTAAACAAGCATAGTTAGTCCAAATTCACAATTCAATGTCTTCATATGCATGATTCATAAATGTATAACTCTAGTTAGTTTAACATGCATATAAAACTTTTATAGACACATCCAAATAAGATATTTATCAATTACTAATGGATATGCTTTATATAGGATGCAACAAAGCACATAAGCAAAGTATTCTATTTGTCTTGTATTTGTCATCATCAAAACTTAACATATAAAACCATTTGGGGCAAACTTATTTCTACAATCTCCCCCTTTTTGATGATGACAAATCACCAAAGAAAAAAAATATGTTGATGAGCAATATTCAAGAATGGATATTCATGTAAGCATATCAAACAATAAACACAAGAACATATTTTTATTTTTAATTTTCACTCCCCCTATTTGACATCAACAAAAAAGCGTAGAAAGAAAAGATTTTCTCCCTCTTAGAGATTCTACATATGAGTCAAGAATAGAGAGATGATATAGAGGATTATTCATGCAATGCTTATCATATTTTTTGTATGTCAACATTTAGCATATGATAGTAATAAAACACTTTATGTAATCAAACAAGGATGTAAGCCAAAAGATATAAACAGCTTAAGAGCTAGGCTCCCCCTTAAAATATGCATATTATCAAAATAATAGATAAAGGAAATATGTATGCGAAGACCATGTAAGCACATCACCTTAAAGAAAAGCAAGGCAAATATACATCTTCTTAAATCCACAAACAAAAACCATTTTAAAACTTCTTCCCATTTCAAAAAGAATTTTACAAGAACACATTATATTTTCAAAAGCATTTTAGAAAGATAGAGATGTTTTATATAAAAAGTCATATATTCCTTGGAAAGCATCTAGTCATTTAAGATTAATTTATCAACAAGTATCATACAATCCATAAAAAATACCATAATAGCTTAGAGATAGAGATACTTATTGAGTTAGATAAAGAGTGATGCTTCTTTAGAAAGTTCTTCGTTTATTTGTCCTTTAAGTTTGAGCTTTCTTCCATTGAGTATTCCATTCCATTGTAATTGAAGAAAGGCTTCTTTATCTTCCTCTTCATTTGAATTTCATTCAATTTTTCTCGTTTATCCACATATGCTTGTATGTAAAAATCTGATGGCTATATTTGAAACACATAGAGAGACTTGCAAAGCTAACTTTAAAAGTCCTCTAAAATATGAGTTAGCATCAAGTATCATGTAAGCCCATTTATAAGTATAATTTTGATTGATATATAATTTAAAGCATGTATCACATTATCAACCATACAATGTTAGCTCTAACAAGAATGCATGAAGCATATATGCACTTGAATCCAAAAAAAAATAGTTTAAGCATTTTAAGGCATGATTCAAGTTTATCAAGAAACATATGACCATCATCAAAACTTATTTAGGCATTTTTAGGCAAATAATTTTCATGTAAGGCATGTAAAGGTATAACACAACTCTTTACTTCTTCAAATATCACATGATATCAAATTTAAAACATAATTAAGGATAATAGATTGATATCACCAAAAATGTATTCTTTGAATTTTCGTAGATGACTCTCACTTCCACTAACTTCCAAGCTTCAAGTTTTCATGAAGGAATAGAAATTATTTGCACCCCTTTAAAAGTTGAGTCCTTTTAAACTTCACTATCCTCAAGCTGAATGAACTTATTCCATTTAAATGCTTGCTTGAGGTAGTTGACACCTTACAAAATAATTCAAAGTACTTTCTTTGGTATCCATCAATTTTGGATCCATAGAGGTGAGTCATTATGTCAAACTCATAAGCAAATAAGCATTCAAAATAATAAAGCAACAAATGAGTTCACAAAGGCGAAAGAAATTTCATTTCATTGATCAATTTAGCTAAGTACATATAATCATCAAAAGAATAGCCAATTACATTTGGTTAAATATTTTCATTTTTCATACATATCATTAAGTGCATATTTTCAGATAAAACAAACAAAGAATTTAGCATAAATTGATTATTAATGCTAGGTAACATATACAATAACAAATGCAGCAGAAACTTTTAAAATAAAGCAGGGGTAGGAAATACAGCAGTAGCAGCAGCAGAGGCAGCAGGAGCACCCTTCTCATAGAGGGTATTCAAATACCTTCCCAAGTATTCGAATAGATGGCCAAACTGGTTTGGCTGCCAGATAATAGTATTTGAATACTTACTGATGTATTCGAATATCCACGCAAAAAGAAAGCAACATAAGGTCAAGTATTCGAATAACTTACATGGTATTCGAATACGACAGAGACAAGCTAGAAACACTGATAAGCAAAGCCTCAGGTTATTCGAATAACTACTTAGGTATTCGAATAGCCCTATCAGAAAAACACAATTTAGCAAGTATAACAGCAATGGTATTCGAATACCATATGAAGGTATTCGAATAACTTAAGCAAGAAATCACATATATGTATGTCTAAGATTTGTATTTTGAGCGAAGAAGACATACCTTTGATGGAAATACTTTATCTAGCATATTAACGTGTAGAAACATGTTCAAGACATAAGGTTAGAAAAGCATAACACAAGTTTCACTTATCCAATGATTGCAAGTCCATGCTTCATGGAGACAAGGAAGTGAGCTTGAACCTATTTCTGGTCTTTGTACTTGGAGCAGCCACTTTCAAGATGTCAAAGTCACTTCTTGGCCTTCAAGCACACCTACAACACACTTTAATTTTTGACTTTTGGTACCCACATTTTCTTGGGTCTTTGTGTGTTAGTTTTTGAAAATTAATCTATTATGCTCTCATAAAGATTAATTTTTCCATAAAATATAAATTGAGCACAATAAATTAAATAATTAAATACCATTAAGCACATAGTTGATATCATGCTTACTTTCATGATATATAGACAATTTTAAAGCATATAAAACATACATAAGCATTATAGACCCTTATGTACGAAGATATATAATAAATTAATTAATTATGATATAATAAGAATGAACATAATCATGTGTTAAATATAATATTCAAATTTTATTAAGTACACATGATTCTATTAATCAATTAAGGCTTACAAGGAATATACCTCAAATTTATTGACTTTGCATGTGAGTGTGCATAAGAGGTAAAATCTTTGATACCTTGGCCTTGGTAATCAAGGAGATACTTTTTCTTATCCATTGCTTCTCTTTTGGAGTCTTGAACTTTGTAAGTTCTACATTTTGTACTTGAGAAGCTTTGGTTGAAGCCATCTTCTTTCTTTGATGAAAGTTTCTATTATTAGGCTTTGGAAGCATTCTCCTTGATGATTCCTCTTTCTTTTGACCAATTTGTCCATCTTTGTAAGAAATATTCTGCATAATTGAAACACTAGGAGGACACTTTGGTACCCACTTCATTTTGGGTCCTTGAATGTTAGTATTAGGGCCTTTAGGATTTTTAGGAACCTATACCATATAATTTCTCATATAAAGATCTCTTCTATAATTGCATAAATGAGAAATATGTCCTAGATGACCACAAAAATTACAAACAATTAAATTTAATGATGACTTAATCATTTGAATATCATTTTTGAAAAACTTAAGCATTTTATTATTATTATATTCTAAATTAATTTTACCATAAGCCTTGCTTGAATTTTCACATGTAATAACATTAATTTTATTCGTATTAACAAGCATAGAATTTAAGCAATTTCAATCATTAGCTTTGACAAATTCAGAATATAAGTCCTCAACTTGATTTTCCAAATCAATGCATTTTTCATAAGAAGATGAGGTTTCACATTTTAAAGACATTTCTTCATCAAGAAAAATATATTCATTTTTGAAAGTTTTAATTTCATTTTCAATAAAGGAAATATTTTCTAAACACGATAAGTTTTTCTTTTCTAAATTCAATAAACCATTATATAATTCATTATATGCACTTTGCAACTCATCATAGGAAAGACTATAATATAGTTTAGAATTATTTACCTTAAAGTCCTTTTTAGCCATATAGGAAGTAGTTTCAATTTCTAGGGTACTTGCCTCTTTAAGAGAATCACATTCTTCCTCATCAATTTTGTTTTGCTTTGCCTCTTCTTCAAATTGAGCATCATTGTCACCAACTGACATTTGGCTCCCTTCAATAGTTTGAGTATCTCTTTGAGGATATTTTTCATGACAAGCTTCCTTCAATGACGTTTGCTCTTCTTGCTTTTTATATACAACTTTATACACAAAATCATTGTTAGCAAGATAAATAGCATCAAGAGCATCCCATATATCTTTAGCACTACAGCAATTTTTAATTTTAGCATAAGCATCATCATTTAAACTGCTTCTCAAAATTTGCATAGCTCTAATATTCAAAGAAAAACATTTTTTGTCAAAACTATTCCAAGTTTGTTTTGATTTATAAGTAAATCCATTTAGCACAATATCCCACAAATCCAAATCAATAGATTGCATATAAAACTCTATTCTAGTTTTCCAATAAACAAAATGCACACCATCAAAGAATGGTGGTTTATCAATTTCAAAACCTCCCATTTTGAAAAACTTTCAAGGTTGCCAACAAGCAAGGATCTTTAACTCTAAGCGGTTAAGCTTTTACCAGAGCACGAAGCTCTGATACCACTTGTTAGTCATGACAACCATTACCCAAGAGGGGGTGAATTGGGTATTAAAAAACTTTTCACAAATGCTCTTAAAGTAAATACAAATATTTAAGCTATTAAATAAAAGAGAAAGAATTGTGAGATAAAGAATAAAAGCTTTAAGAACAGTAAATAAATAAGTGTGCAATAATATAAAATTACGTAAAATAAAGATTGCATAAAATAAAGAGATAAAGAGAAGAAGAGTAGACATGATATTTATCCTGGTTCGACCACCAACCACTTGTGGTCTACGTCTAGTCCCCGAAACATAGTTCGAGATTTTCCACTATATGTACAAGTTTTAATAGGTGCTTGCAACCGTTACATAAAAGAGCGCTTTTCACACACAGGGAAACTCTATCCTTGTGCTAAAGTCTCAGCCTGCAGGGATACCTCGCCCTTATACAAACCTTAGAGGGATACCTCACCCCCTTTACAAACCTTGAAGGATACCTCACCCTCAATATAGAAGAATAGAAATATAGATGAAGAGAAACTCTCACTCAGAGCAAATAATAAAATTTGAAGCTCTATGAAGCTCTCTAAGGATATCTCAAATTTTGGCGAAAAAGAGTGCAGAAATTTGGTAAAATATGTTTCACAAAATAAAGCAAGAAATAGTTGTTTCAGATAATTGGGTTGTGTTAAAAGATGTCCCAAAAATATGTATTTATAGTGTTCTAAGAAAAAGAGCCGTTGGGTATAAATTAATATCACATTAAAAGCCTTTGAAAATAGCCGTTGCGTGATTTTGGGCGTGTGTATTCGAATACCCCTTAAGTTATTCGAATACTCCTTTAAAAAGTTACGTTCCTTAACATTTCTATTCGAATACCAAGTTTGGTATTCGAATAAACTTTCAAAAACGTGTTTTGGAACGTTTTCTAAGTCATGGTATTCGAATGCCACATCCTGTATTCGAATACCCCTTTATAAAACTCTTAGAGGGAATACCACATGCTGTATTCGAATACACCTTCCTGATTTCAACAACTGACTTTAAAAGGTCATAACTTCTTCATTTCTTATCCGTTTAAAGCAAATGACTAGTCATTGGAAAGATCTTTGAGTCTATTTTCAAATGAAAAAGTTTCAAAACAAAACTCAAAGTATTTTGAAAGATATGGTCAAAAGAGTAACCAAAGGTCAGTTTTGCAAAACTCAAACTTTGCTATTTTTCAAGGATTTGAACTATTACCATAACTAGCTTTTCAAAACTTGTTTGTTGGACATTTTAACATGTGAAAATCATTTGTAAAAACATATTTGAAATATCCATAAGGCTTCTTACATAAAGACCCTAAGCCCTAAACGCTATACCATTTAATCTTCCTTTGGACTTGGTCTTTGACATGACTTTGATGTGAAAGGCATTCACATTCTCCTTGTGTTGAGCTTAATATATATCTTTTGCTTTCTTGTTTGCAAGCTCATTCTTGGTACTTGGACTATCCTACAAAGTATTGCTCACTTAAACAAGCATAGTTAGTCTAAATTCACAATTCAATGTTTTCATATACATGATTCATAAATGTATAACTCTAGTTAGTTTAACATGCATATAAAACTTTCATAGACACATCCAAATAAGATATTTATCAATTACTAATGGATATGCTTTATATAGGATGCAACAAAGCCCATAAGCAAAGTATTCTATTTGTCTTGTATTTGTCATCATCAAAACTTAACATATAAAACTATTTGGGGCAAACTTATTTCCACAGGTAGAAATACTCAAATCAAAAGGTAGGGAAGACACAGGCAATCCTAATCGGTGCACACAATCATAAGCAATAAAAGAATGAGTTGCCCCTGAGTCATATAGTACAGTTAAAGGATTACCTCTTGTAACGCCCCCTTTTGGGAGGGAACGTCACATTGTTAATTACAATGTAAAAAATAAAAATGATGAATTAAGACCCGGTTCTTTTGATTACAGTTAAATTTATCTGGTTAAAGCTATATAAATAAAATGGTGACTATTTTTTTTTATAATTAGTAAAATATGACGACGAAACGTAAATGGCAATAAAAGCAAGCAGTATAAAGCAATACATTTGGTCAACATTGCATATATATATATATATATATATATATATATATATATATATATATATATATATATATATATATATATATATATATATATAATTATACCAAATCTGTTTAGTTACAAAGCCCGATATACCAAAATGTAAAACTATACCTGCCCAAAGGATCATACATATACATCCCCAAGATATCAGAATACACAGCCCACCAAAATAAAGACATCAGGCCCCCAAAATAAAATACTAGCAGCCATTAGTAGCTACCAGCAATATCAGTCCCTCAAATGAGGAGGAATCGTGTTAGGATCCTCTTCAGGATCCTCCGCAAGGTCCTCCTCGGGAACCTCCACGGGATCTTCCTCATCTGAGGAAACCTCCATAGGAGCCACAGAGCCATGGGCCGGAGCCCGAGCCGTGGAATCAAAAGAGTCCTCTTGCAGGGTGTAGTAGCGGTCACCCCACATCTCCTGGATGGGTAGATAAAACTCCAAACGTAGGCTGATGCAGCAAGTAAAGATCGGTGGCTCATGACGCCTCCAGGCCAAAGAGATCGACACGTCTCCCAGGTAGACACAGTGGTCAGAATTCAGGTTAATGTGCCAGCTTTCTGGCCCTCCAAGGAAGGTCAGACGCACATTACCTAGAAATTCATGCATGTGTGCCTCCATGCTCCACAATAGATGCTAATCGTGATCAGGCCAGAAGCTAGGGAAATCGGGAGCTCCAACCTCCTTGTCGTCATCTTCGATGGGACACAATATACCGATAGAAAATAATGGAAATACAAGAAAGAAGTAAGACATCCTACCATCATTACCAATTATAGCAGCAAAAAACAAAACGGCGCAAAACAAAGTATTTTTAACAGCAATAATAATAATAAACATCCAGTAGCAGTAATAAACAACCAAGCAGTTCTAGGCAGTTATTTATATCAATAGCACAACAATTCCAATTATAATAATGAATAAATGCCAGATAATACATGGACTCACTATGCACATGCATACGAAGTCAAAATCCTACTCTATGGAGCTAAACACAAACAGTCGGAGAGAAAGATCAGGAGACTTGTCTGTAACTAGGCTGTCGCGGCCAAAGTGCTATAACTCATCAGTTTATCCACGTGCACATCAAGGCATTGTACAGACAGTCTATGCTAGATCATGATATAGGACAGTGTCCGGTCAGGATCGTCTGTGCGTTTGCATCGGTTTGCCCTATGGACAGAAGAGCTACCAACTGTCCATTGTGAGGTACCCGCACCCCGACGCCCCCATGGTCAACAATATGACCTACACTAGTCTACTCGCACCTACACTAAGGTGTGTACAATCTCCTAGGCAACATGGCCTTAACAACAGTCCAAAGGACTTTCACAATGCATAAAGACTCTATGCATAATCATGTATGATCATCATTACATATTATTCCACAATATGCCACAATTGGCCAAACTAAGTATCAACACATCATTGGTCACTCACATGGACCCACAATATCATAATATTGAAGTTAAATAAATTAATACATTTTTAAGGTTTATTATGAATCTTTACTTAAGTTTAGCCTTTCTTACAAAGTTTGTCTCTAAAAGAATTCTCTTAATTAATTAAATTCTCTATTGTAATTTATTCTCATACACTTAGAAAGTTATTCTAAGAGTCTCAAAGTCTCGCACTCTCTTATTTTTACCCTAATTAAAATTACCCTAAGTCTTATGAAAATTTCATTCTTAGTTCTTTAAAAATTTATGAATCTCAAAGTATACCCTAATCTTCCCATTTACTAATTGTCTATTCTATTATCAATAATTTGATCACTTGATTATTTAAGTTCCAAGATTACCAAAATTGCATAATCAAGCCCCAAAAGGCCATAAAGGCCGTGGTCTCCCTAGAGGATTAAGTTCCCAAATTTTTCTTTCCATTAATTACATTATGTACACTTGATTATTTATGTTTTCCACTTGTTACAATTTTTCACAAAGAACCCCAATTTTGGGCCCCCAAAACCGTGGCCACCCAAGAGAGAATCCAACATTATTTTCTTCCATTTCATGCATTCCAATCCATTCCAATATATCAATATACACAAGCAATCAATCCAATAGCATAAACAAATTTCAAACAACATGTAAACATACTAATCATGCAAACAAAGAATAACCCTCAATAGGGTTTTCTCATAATCAATCACAAGTAAGGTTTCTTAATGCTAATAGAGGTTGAGGAGGAGTGTCTTCCTCTTACTAAAATGAAGAAAACAAGAGAAGCCTCCTAGAATTTCCTTGCAATTTTTGGATTGGATACCACCAAGAACCCTAAAATTTCAATCTCATTAAAATAATACCAATGCTTGAAAAATAAGGCATAGATGGTCACCAAGAAGACCATAGAAATGAAAATGAGTAAAAGGAAGTGAAGAATCAAGAAGCTTACCCAAAAACCCTAAGCTTGAAGCTTGAAGAAAATGGTGAAAATGATGGATTTTCAAAGAACCACCAACTAGAAAAGTGTTTAGGATATGGAGAGGATTAAGAAAATAGGGTTGGATGAAATTTTTGTGATGGATGAGGCACAATGGGGCTGCTGGCCATGAGCTCTTAGAGAGAAGGAGGAGAAAAAAATTCAAAGGAAGAAGAAGGTAGAGATAGAAGTAAATAGAAAAAAAATAAAAGTGATAGCTTTTGAATTTTGAAATTGGTTAGATTGGATTAATTAAATGAAACACAATTCCCTTGGCTCGAAAAAGGGTGCAGCCGTGTGAGTGAGAGAGGAGAGAGAGAGTGCATGGCTTCCTTGGGAAGCTTGGAGGAAATTTCCTAGAAGCTTCCTTGAGAAGTTTTGCACATTTCTCAATAAAGTGCATAGTAAGCTTGTCTCCTTAATTACATACACTTGACAGATAATTAATTACACTGTTAGAATTATTTTCTCAGTGAATAAAAGTTACATTTAATGAAAATAATATTTTATTGTTCATCGAATAATTTTGTGATACAGTGATTTTATTTATCAGATAAAATCTTGGAAAACATAAACCTCGCAAACTGTGCCCGACCTCGAGTTTAGTAAGATCCCCCATTGACACGTCGACAGTTCAAGGTTTACTAGCTTCAGGAAAAATATTTCGTTATCCCAACTCCGCTCAGTACGCACGCAAAGCGAGAAATATATTATAATATTTGACATTTTCAAAAAAATTCACAAAAATTTCTAAAAATCACAAATATTAGAAAATAGATATTTGTCATGAAATAAACAATTTTCTGGGGCTTTTGATTGACTCTGCTCAGTGCGCATGTAAAACGAAGAATATATTAAAATATTCAGCATTTCCGAAAAATTCCAGAAAAATGTCCAAAAATCACGAATATTAGGAAATGACTATTCATGATGAAACAAATCATTTCTGAGGTGTTACACTGACTTTGCTCAGTGTGCACGTAAAATTAAAAATATATTAAAATATTCGACGTTTTCGAAAAAATCCACAAAAATTTCTAAAAATTATAAATATTATAAAATAATGATTAATGATAAAATAAATAATTTTCGGGGTGTTACACCTCCCATTTCACAGTTTCCTTGTATCAAATCTTCAGATGGAGAGGCTTCCTCTCCACTCATGGTATATACTCTTCCTCTTGCCTAGGGTCTTGCAGCTTGCACATCTCTCACAGTGGGTTCCACCTTGGGTTATTTACAATCTTTGGAAATACATCCTGTGCCTCCCATATTTGAAGCAAATGATTCCTTTAATTGTGTAGTCCCTCGTCCAGTGGTCCCTTCCACACTTTAGACAACTTGGCGTAGGTGCCCCAGCTACACCAAACTTGCAGCTACTAGAACCTTCTCCACAAGGTTGTTGCTGGGCTTGATTTCCCTGTGGTCTCGAATATGGCTTTTGCTAGAAACGACTGCCACCACTACTCCTCCCCCTTTGGAATCGAGAGGGTCCAAAGTTGCGATCTCTTGTGTCTCGAGATGGTTCCAACTCTTCGAGTCTACAACACATATCCATCAGGGCTGAGAACTGATTCATTCTCATCGGCAGCACTCCGTTCTTCAATTCAACTCTAAGGCCCTCTTCGAACTTACGGCATTTCCATGCTTCATCAGGATAGATTTGCAGATATTGCGAGAACTTTGACAAGCTCTCAAATTTAGCAGCATACTCATTTACTAACATGTTCCCTTGCTTCAGGCCTAGGAACTCCATCTCTTTGGTGTGTCTAGCACTGGCTGGAAAGTACTTCTTCAGGAACTTGTCCTTGAAGGCTTCCCAAGTGATTATGATTCCCTCTGCTACCATCAACCATCGAGCTCCCTTCTACCAGTCTTCGGCATCTCCCATAAGCATAAAGGTAGCATAGGTTACCTTTTGAGCATCAGTGCATCCCATTCCTTCAAATATCTTCTCTAACTCTTGAATCCAAAGATTCGCCTTCTCCGGGTCGAACTCTCCTCTAAATTACAGTGGATTATTATGACGGAACTCCGATAAATTCTGAGTCTCAGCAGTAGCTTCTTGTTGCTGGGTAGTTCTTTGAGTTTGTTGCATTATAGCTTTTGCCATCTGCTGCATTGCCTCTGCTGCTGTAGCCATGCTTTCACTATCCCGTTCAAGGTTCACACGTGCAGCTCCGCCTTATGCCATTTTGATCCTCTGAAGTTACACTAAACAACACACAATGAAAGTCAGATAAGGTCATTTCAAATAATTTTGTTTCCTTTCGGAAACAAAACAACACATATCTATGTTCAATCCCAGAGAAAACACACAGCACAAACAAAACAACCTACCCACAACCCCAAAAGACTCAAACTTAGGCTCTAATACCAACTAATGTATTACCCTCCTTTGGATATCACATTTTACGACCAATTTCTTAATTTATCCCTTTTTAACCAATGATTGATAAAAGTGCAAAAAGTATAATATAATAAATATGAATTTTTAAATTGTCTTTTTTTTAAAGGCATAAATCTTAATAAAGCATGAGCATATACGAGTTATAGTCATTACATAATTACATCTCAAAAATGATATACATCAGTGGTGTGGATCATGGTCCACCCAAAATATAATAAATTTTGTTTTAAAAAATATATAACAAGCACTGACAATAAAATCTACACCGGCACAAGTCTGGACTGCCTAGGGAACAGGGTTTTCCCCAGAGTCCTCTATTGGATCCTCCTCCTCCTCAGACTCCAAGTCAACAAAATTTCCTACATGGGACCACAAATCACAAACTGATATTCTGGCAGTAGACACCACTCGGTCCGAATCCTCCCCAATGGTATAATGTAGGTCACCCCACAACTCCCTAATCGGCAATAGTAAGAGAAAAGAAAAGAACATCAGAATGATTCCTATAGATGGTTAAAGTTACATATCCAACATATCTAATACATTTGTTTTCCTAATCAATATGCTAGGCACTCGCCCCATCATGAAACTGAGCTCAGACGTAACCAAAAAGACCCTTTCTAGCAACCATCCCAAAATACAACAGCAAACAGCAACCTTTCCTCTTAATCTTTATCCACAGGAACACATAAAATAGAAGCAGGTAGAAATAATAATAAAAAGAGGTGAGACTCTCTATATCATTACCAACATGGCAGTAAAAGACAACAACATTAATAAATTACAGAATACAATCATAGCAATTTACAGTTAATTAAGCTTTCCAATAGATATCTCATCTATACATGTCACAGGTAAGTCCACAGTATAATAGCAAATAAATTCACCATATAGATTTATCATAATAAAATATTAATTGATATGTGTATGCATAATGGAAAGACACCTACTCCATGGAGCTAAAACTAACATTAGAGAGAATGGTCGGGAGAACCACTATCTGTATATCGTTAGCCTCAAATGTGCTTTTCAATAAAATTAGTATAGACAACATGGCTATACAAGACACTCTCAACCGGATCGTGAATAGGATAGTGCCTGGTCGAGATCATCGGTACGTTGCACAGTCACCACGGCCCAGTGGAGCTACCAATTGTCCACTTATAGGATACTCGCACCCCGACGCCTCCAAGTTCAACAAGTGAACCACACTACGTAATTCGCACTTGCACAAAGGTGTAATTCATCTCCTAGGCATTTCGCCTTATCAACAAGTCATTCCGACTTTCACAATGCATGATCACATGACAATGAACATAGGCATTCCACCTTAACAACAAGTCATTCCGACTTTGACAACATATGATCACATGACATAGATGCATAATATGCTTTATCAATATTAATTTCATCAATAGGAGCCACAACAGGCCTAAATCAATCATTGACCTCTCAGGGTCCCATTCATTTGTTCAATAGCAAACCAATCATCATGTTTAAAATCACAAGGCATCTCAAGTAAAGGTACTCTAATTTATTATGAATTATCTCCTTCTCCTATTTTTCCTTCTCAAGACCAAAATCCCTCTCTCACTAAGAAACTAAATTATATTACCACTCCCTTATTATTACAACTCCTTAATTTACTTCCTTCTTTATTCAAACTCTTGCATCCCAACTCAATACATATCATTTTATCATGTTCGAAAGCTTTCTAGAACACTAGAGCTTCAAATTTTCCATCATCTCCTTTACACCGTCGTATATCTTTACACGGCCTGACTGACACAACTGTGTCTCATTACACGGCTTGGGCCATGTTCTCCTCTGACTTTTGAAGATGTGTGTTGTGTTTTCTAGTGAGTTACACGACCTGGGCCATGTAAACTCACATAGCCCATGTATTTTGCCCCAAAACCCCAAAATAGACTTTCAAACATTCAATCCATCAAGTCACACAAATTATGTAGGCAAGATACAACCAAATACCAAAAATCAAACACAAATTAAGTGAAGAATCCTCACATGGATTCTTCACTCCTAACACCCCCAATGTCCTTCACTACCATAGAAGGTAGACAAGAGAAATCTCTCTCTTACCTCAAGAGACAACCAAAGAAAGCAAGCTCCTTGCAAGATTTTGTCCACCACCAACAAGAAAATCCTAGGATGGTCAAACTCACCCAACCAACAACCAAAACTTGAAAAGAGGAGTCCTTGATCACAAGGGTGACCAAGGACCACGAAAATGAGAAGAGGAAGGAGGAAAGTTAAGAACTTTACCTTAAAGTTTCAAGCTTTAGGGTTTAGTAGAAAATGATAAAAATGGAGGAACCAATAGATGCTCACCAATGAGAAGAGCTTCAAGATGATGAGGGGAGTCAAGAACCTAGGTTGGCTTGAACAAACAAGCTTGGATGATCACAAATGGTGGGGGAGCCATATGGATGAAGAGGAAAAGAGAAGAGAGGACGTGAGGGAGAGAAGAGAGAAAGGTAGAGAGAGAAAAGGAAAAATTGTTTGAAATGAAAAGATGTAGGAAAAGTGAAAATATGATGATTTGGTCATCTTTTCCCTCCCAACTGTGGTGCCAAAAGAGGAGAGAGGAAAGGTGAAGCTTCCTTGAGAAGCTTCACACAATTTTTTGATAAAGTAAAGGATGATGTCATGGAGATGATATCATCTTGGTGATGTCATAAAAAATGCTTTCTAGAAAAAATGACTAACACTTTACTAGAACTATTATCCAGTAGACAAATATTATAGTTAGTAGAAATAATATTTATTATCCCACAGATAATAAAATATACTACAATTTTATTTATCAAATAAAATCTCATAAAATGAAAACTTCATAAACTGTGCAGTCGATGTTTCTACAGTCCAAAGTTTTTCGGGCTCAAAAAATACTTTATTTCTCTGACTTCGCTTAGTGCACACGTAAATTAAGAAATATAATAGAATAATCAAACACTTCAATTAATTCTAGAAAAATTTAAAAAAATCACAAATATTATAAAATGAATAAATGTCATGAAATAATTAATTTTCAGGGTGTTACACTTGGGGTTTACTAATCTGTGAGGAAAAGGGGTCTTAGGCACATAGTCCTTAATTTCAAGCTCTACAACTTTAGAAGTAGACACATTAAGCTTTGATGGTACATTATCCTTATCTAAGTTATTCTTATCCCTAGAACTACTGGCTTCTAACTTCATATTATCCTTCACAGGCTCTACGACATGATTATCTATTTGCTTCCCAAACCTAAGGGTGGTGATAGAATGAACCTGCTCATTTTCCTTATTAGAGCTAGATGTCTCATGAACTGCATACTGTCCTTTGAGATTAGGGATAGGTTGACTAGGGAGCTTTCCTCTTTCTCTTTCTACCATTTGACTGGCCAACTGACCCATCTAAACTTCCAACTTTGCTATAACATTAGTGTGCACTTGGGTAACATTCTTTATCTCTTGAATGACATTGGTAGTCAATTAGCTAGTATTTCTCATCTCTTGCATAAATTGACCAAGAGTCTCCTCTAAAGATGATTGTTGCCTAGACTGACTTGTTCCTTGATTTAAGAAATATGATGGCTATTAGTAACCTTGGCTAGGCTGCTGGAATTGAGTCTGACTCTCCATAGGTTGACCACCTAAGTTACCTAAAAAGTTATTTTGCTTTTAAAAAAAACTAGGATGATTTCACTAATTAGGATTATAAGTATTTGAAGAAGTATTAGCAAAAGATCGCCCTATTGCGTTTCCCTACTCAACAAAACAATCATTGTTAAATGCAAAAGAAGAACACATAGAAGAAGCATGCATATTACTCCCACAAAATGCACAATTTTCCTATTGGACACTTTTAGTCTGATCAACTGTTTTATTGAGTGATAAGGACTTAACTTCATGTACAATAGCATCCACTCTAGCTTTGATATATGTATCCTCACTAACCTCATATAAACCTCCCTTCTTAGGTTGGCTTGATCTATCCTTACGATTAACAAAGTCCCACTTTTGTGCATTCAAATTAAAAAATGTGCCACCATTCATTATTTCAAATAAATCCTCAAAAAATTGATAACCTTATTGTGCATTCAAATTAAAAAATGTGTCACCATTCATAGATTCAACTAAGCCCTTATTAGATTGTGTCAACCCATTATAAAAATATTGTACAAGGCGCCATTTTTCTAAACCATGGTGAGGACACCTGACAAGTAAATCTTTAAACCTCTCCTAACTTTCAAAAAAAAATTCATGTTCTTGACAAAAATTTGAAATTTCCCTTCTCAAAGAATTTGTTTTGGACATGGGAAAAAATTTAGATAAAAACTTTTGACTTAACATTTCCCATGACATAATAGAGTTAGAAGATAAAGAATTTAGCTAAATTTCTGCTTTATCTTTTAATGAAAAAGGAAAGAGACGCAAACGCATATATTCTACAGAAAAATTTTGAAATTTAAATGTTTCACAAATTTCTATAAAATCCTTAACATGCAAGTATGAGTCTTCCCTATTTAAGACATGAATAATTAGAAGTAGATTGATAACTTGAGCTTTAATCTCAAAATGGGTTGCAATAATAGTAAGTAAAACAATGCATGAAGGTGGATTCAAAGATATTAGGCAAAATAATTTCCTAAGTGGTCTAACATCATCTCCTTGCACAACCACATTTGTCTCTACTATGTTTTCAACATTAACTCCTTGCACAGTCACATCCATCTCTGTTATGGATTCTATATAAGCTCTTATTAATCTATGTGTATGATCACGAACCTAAGCTGTCATGCAATGCTCAAACAACAAAAAAATTAAAGAAAATAGAGCAATTAACTAACTAAGTCTCTGACAATGGAGCCAAAAACTTGTTGTGACTTTTTTAAAAGCCTAAAAATACTTGCAAGTGTACGAGCTGTACCGAAGTACAGTTGAGCAAGTACGAGATTGATCCCACAGAGACTTAGAGTTAATTTTAAGTATTGAAAAATTCTTTCTAATCTAGTCGTACAAATTGATAAGTTAAAGATGCAAAAATTAAATTAAATAAATAACTAAAATAAAAAACAAATTAAAAGAAAACAAGTATATAAATTTCGTTTAGACCATGTGAAAAAGGACTATGGGTCACAATTCACTAAGATTAATTTTTATAATAACTATATTAAATTATTATACTCAAATAATTTATTTCATGAACATCTAGTGGTAAAGCATGTGATCACGGAAGATCTAACCATGAAATACTAATAATAATAATAAAATATATGATAAAATTTATCTAATTAATAGTAAATTATCAAATCATTAAATATATCCCCTAAAAAGAAATCATAATTGTTTTCTGTTCTGGACCGTGGACCGGGATCTTACCCAGAAGGGTCAACCCAGCACACGCTCCACCTCATTCCTCCATCCACACCCCGGAAAGGACTGTAGGACCTCGGAATGCATAACTCATGAGGATTAGGGAATCAACACAGACTTTCGTAACTGCTGATATGGATCTCTCTGATTCTATAACTTCTCCTCTCAATAAATGACTATAATGTCCACACTCCAATAATACCTACATTGAATGCCCTGACTCTAATCATGCTCTATAAAGATCAGGCTAAGTAAACCTAAAAGAGGTAACGGTTATTGAATTACTGAGACACCTTAGCACACTGTCTGACTTGAGCATCGGAGTCCTTTTTGCAAGTACCACCCCCGCTGGACCCTAACGGTGGAACGCAGTTGTAGAAAGGAGGAAACCACTAAACCATACCTTCTACAGGTATCCTTCTGAATTCGTTCAGAACATTTGGTGTCGTCTATGAGAATTCTGATAAATTACTATTCCCACATTCATTATGGTGAGTACAAGGCAAAATCAATGGAGAGGAAGTGCTGCGCATGCTGCCCCTGCTCACGGACAGGGCCCAGCGTTTCAGCGAGACCCTCCTTCCGTCGCACCACCAGAAACCTCCGTCGTAAGGAGTAGGCCTGTTCTGGTAGAGACGCTCAACGGGGGACATGAAACATTAGCATCAGCAGAAAAGCCCAATCCCCTCGCGAAGGATCTCTGTCCGGGATAGACTTATCTACCCTCCAACTAGAGAGAATAACGCAAATCAAGGTGCAAGGGTCCCAGCGCATGCCTGCTTGGGAATCCCGAACTTGGATGCTGACCATTCGTATTATGAGGACAACTCGCATTCTGGAATGGCGAGGAATGAACTTCGGGAATTACTATGCCAACAGACTGCACTGATTGATAACCAACAGTGTCAATTGGAGGAACAACGCCGTCGTTTAGACAATTTAGAAAGGTTTGTGCAGGCTGGCAATGAGGGTGGAGAGCGGATCGCAGTTTAAAAGGAAGCCCATCATGTCGGTGCCGGGGTCATAGAAAACAATGACCCGGTCCCCGGCTGCCAGCAGCAATTCTCCAACGCCTTAATGGCGTACAGGGTCCCGAAGAACTTCAAGCCCCCAAGCAACTTAGAGCCTTACGACGGGACCACGAATCTGCAAGAGCACTTGGATGCCTATACTCAGTCTATGCAGCTCTACGGGTATACCCCAGAATTGTTATGCCATGCTTTCCCGCTCTTCCTGAAGAAGGATGCTCTTCGCTGGTTCGTGACCTTACGGACAAAAATTACAGGATGGGGGGACCTCACGCAGCGATTCTTGTTGCAACATATTGATGATCACATATTTGATACATTAATAAGCTTTCATTCTTAATCATTTACACTCTCTATGTACTTAATTGATTGAGTTTTATTATGTTTTGTAAGTTTGGACTCAAATTGAACTTAATTAAATTTTTTAGCATAATTTATATCTTACACTTTTCTGTATTTGGGTCATATCTTGGGCTGTAGGTGGTCTTTGGAGGTGATTCTAGTGGCATTTGAAAGATAAGAGATAATTCTACAACTTTTATGAAGACCTCAAAGGCCTAATCACACGAGTAGATAACTCAAATTGGAGTTGAAGTAAGAACTAGAGTGCTTTTCTTGATAGCTTAACCTATGTGTACTGTTCATCACAGTTTTTGGGCTAGAGGTTGTCAAATATGCTGAAATTTGGATGCTAAATAATTAAGACCTATATCTACAACTTTCATGTTGAACACTTTTCCAGAATCGGACTCCTTGAATGTGATATTAGGCTTGGAAGTCAGAACAGAGGAGCTATGACTGGGCTTGAGCAGTGTTCAGTAATTTGAACGTATCTAGAGTTATAGATATGATATTAGACTCAAACCAAAGCCATTTGAAAGCTAAGGTCCATGCCTACAACTTTCGTGAAGGCCACTTGGTTCAAAAATGATGAATGCAATGACTTCAGAGCTGCATGATTTCGGAGACAAGGAATCTCCATAATTTCCCACTCACCTAAAGTCATTTGGCATTTTCCATTCATTTTCCACTCATCCACCCACTAATGACTCAGCCCTATTGTCATTTTGTATCTCTAATCCTCTATAAAAGGAGGCCTTGGCAGATCATTAAGGATGTTAGGTGTTAGTTACCAAAATGATGCCATTTTGTTACTAGGTTTTCCTGTAGTAATTTTCCTTTGTTCTAAATTAAAGTCATGTTCTTCTTCTTCTTCTTCTTCTTCTTCTTTCTTTTTCTTTTTATCTATGAGTAACTAAGTTTCATTTTACTTGGGTGAAAGGGTGAAGCTCTTGGTAATAAAGTAAGATTAGATTTATTCTTCTCTTGTACTTAAATTATTTATATTTTCTAGTAACCATTATACGTATTATAATTTGTTTCTTATAATTTAGAAACCATCTTTGTAAAGAGGAGTTCTTGATTTGCTGTAGACAAAATATTGGCATAATGAATGCTTTAACCCATTTATAAGTGGTGGTAATATTTTTAGGAAACATAATATAATTACTTATATTATTTTAATTAGACTTTTAATGTTGTATTTTTCGATTGGAACTTCCATGTTGCGAGGATTCTAATTGAGTTATAAAAGGAATTAATCTTACCTTTATTTTATTTACCAAGAGTGAATCTTTTTACCCAAGTAAATAATTTTAATTGTAGTAACAAAATATTCACTTCACCTTAATTAATCTTCAACAATTCCCTGTGGATCAACCTCGGACTCCCGAGAATTTTATTACTTGAGACAACCTGCACTTGGGTTCGTAATGCAACAATTAATCCCGCATCAAGTTTGTAGACTTGTTTGAAATTAAAAAGAGTGCATCAAGTTTTTGGCGCCGTTGCTGGAGACTTGATTTGAAGACTGAATTTCTGGTGTAAAAATTTGTATATATACTAACATACTAACCAGTGGGGGAACCTCTCCCTTTTATTTTACGCACTAACTTAGTGGGGGAATCTCTCCCTTTTACTTATTTTATTTTTTTTGTAATTTACTTTCTGTACTTTATTTTCTACATTTTAATTTCTGTACAGTGGGGGTAATTTTCCATTTTATTTTCTTGTACATTTTAATTTAGTGGGGTAACTCTCCTTTTTTTTTTTGTACTTTATTTTCTATATTTATTTTCTGTCATTTTTTTTATTTACTAACTTACTAACTCTCTTACTAACTATCTAACTTTTTACTTTATCTGCTTCTAACATTTTAATTTATCTGTATACTAACTTTTTAATTTTTATGCTTATTAACTTATTTGGTGGTTGGTTTATACCACACCTTTGTTAATATTTATTTACTAATTGTTAATATATATTTGGTGGTTGGTTTATACCACACCTTTGTTAATATTTAATGGACAGTTTATATTACTAGCTTGTACATTTTCTTTTCTATTGTAAGTTACTTGTTTATGCTTAATTGGTATCGTGATTTAAATTCTGGTCGTTTGGTTAGAGTTAATTTAGGTACTTTACATATTGATTTATTTGAATCATAATCACACACATTAAGCACAATGGCTGAAAACGAAAATGTGCATAATGAACATGAAAATCAACCGTTGTGAACTATGCGTGAGTATCTGCAACCATCTCAAAATTCTAGTCCATCATGTTTTATCTTTCCACTCAATGCCAACAATTTTAGATTCAAGTCAGGTATGATTTCTTTACTTCCTAATTTCCATGGTTTAGAATCTGAAAGCCCATATTTACATCTAAAAGAATTTGAGGAAGTATGTACTGCTTTTCATGATCAAACTTGCAGTGAAGAGGTTGTTAAGCTTAAATTATTTCCTTTTTCTTTGAAAGATAAAGCAAAAACTTGGCTTAACACTTTGAAACCAAGATCAATTGGCACATGGCAAGAAATGCAATGTAAGTTTTTGAAGAAATTTTTTCCAACACATAAAACCAATGCTTTGAAAAGACAAATCCAAAATTTTTCCCAAAATTCCAATGAAGCATATTTTCAAAGTTGGGAACGTTTTAAAGATTTGTTGAATTCTTGCCTACATCATGGTTTTGAAAAATGGCGCACTATAAGCTTCTTTTATGAATGGTTAACTCCTGAAACCAAACAATTTGTGGAAACAATGTGCAATGGTGAATTTCTTGATAAAGAGCCTGAAGAAGCTTTAGACTATTTAGACCATTTAGCTGAAAATTCTCAATCTTGGCATGGTACTAATCCTTCTGAAAATTCAATTAGATTTAACCTTGCAAATGCTAGTAAAGGAAAATATCATCTTAGTCAAGAAGAAGATCTAAATGCAAGGTTTGCTAGTTTGGCTAGAAAGGTTGAAGCCATGGAATCCGGGAAAGTAAAAGAAATCAAATCTGTGCAAAGTGAAGAAATTTGTGGCATTTATGATGAATTGGGACACTCAACAAATGAATGTCCAAAACTTCCTATTTTTAAAGAAGTTGTGCATGAGCAAGTAAATGCAATGACCAATTTTAAAAAGTCATTCACTTCTTTTTTTTCAGATACATACAATCCGGGATAGAGAAATCACCCGAACTTCAGTTGGAGGAATAGCAACCAGCCACAATTCATGCAACCACCACCTCCTCAGGCACAACAAGATTCTCAAAATCCTCAAGGATATGCACCCTATGTCCCACCATATAGGAAAAACCTTGAAGAAACATTGCATGCATTCATGGAAAAATAAGAGGCCATCAATAACCACAATAATCAAACCATGATTGACATAAAAGACACTCTTGCTAAACTTTCTTCTGCACTTGCTATTCATGAGAAAGGAAAGTTTCCCTCTCAACCTCAACCAAATCCCAAGGGTTAGTTTAGCCTAAATGAGGGTAGTTCAGAAAGTCAAAAAATAGATCAAGTCAACTCAGTGATGACTCTTAGGAGTGGAAAGGTTGTTGAAAAACAAATTCCTGAACTTTTTAAGAAAGATGATGAGTCAATTCCTAAAGATGAGGAAGGAGTTGATAAGCCACATAGTCAAAAAGAGATCAAACCTTCGTCTTCACCCCTATTTCCTCAAGCATTAAACAATTCAAGTAAAGTGAATCATAACAGTGACATTTTTGAAATCTTTAAACTAGTGAAGGTCAATATTCCTCTGTTAGATGCTATCAAGCAGATTCCTTGTTATGCCAAATTTTTGAAAGACTTGTGCATTGTTAAAAGGAAACATAATGTGAAAAAGAATGCATTTTTGACTGAACAGGTAAGCTCCATTATTCAAAACAATAATGAGTTAAAATATAAAGACCCTGGTTATCCTACAGTTTCATGCATTATTGGTGAACATAAAATTGAACGAGCTTTACTTGATCTTGGTGCTAGTGTTAATTTGCTTCCATATTCAGTTTATCAGCAACTCAACCTTGGTGAGTTAAAACCAACTTCTGTAACTCTTCTACTTGCTGATAGATCAATTAAAATTCCAAAAGGAATAGTAGAAGATGTGTTAGTACAAGTTGATAAATTCATATATCTTGTGGATTTTATTGTCTTGGAAACTGAACCTATGGTTGATAGTTCTAAGTCAGTTCTTGTTATTTTGGGTCGCCCATTTTTAGCAACATCTAATGCTTTGATAAATTGTAGAAATGGAGTGGTGAAGCTAACTTTTGGAAATATGACACTGGAGCTTAATGTTTTCAACATGTGCAAGCAACCACAAGAAGTTTATGATGAAAAGGAAGAGATTGAAGGGATTGAGGCCATTATAGATTATCATCTTCAAATCAGGAGTTCTTCTGACCCATTAGAAATCTGTTTAATTAATTCATTTGATTCAGCTACACAATTAGATGATGATGTTTCTGAAATATGCTCTTTGCTTGACTGTACACAGGCAATGGAATACAAAGGAAGGAAGCCAAGATTCGAAGAGCTAAAATCCATGAATGATGATACCCATAAAGAAGTACCCACACTGGAACTGAAGCCATTACCTGATGGGTTGAAGTACACATTTTTGGGAGAAGAACAAAGCTCTCCAGTGGTAATTTCCTCATCCTTGACCAAAGAACAAGAAGGTAAGTTGATAGAAGCACTTAAAAGGTATAAAAATGCAATTGGATGGACATTAAAGGATATAAAAGGTATTAATCCATTAATCTGTACACATAGAATACATTTAGAGGATAATGCTAAAACATCTCAACAACCTCAAAGAAGATTAAATCCACACATGAAAGAGGTAGTTAGAGCTGAAGTTCTTAAATTACTTGATGTTAGAATTATCTATCCTATCTCTAATAGCTAGTGGGTAAGCCCTACACAAGTTGTGCCTAAGAAATCTGGAATAACAGTGGTTGAAAATGAAAAAGGAGAATTAATACCTGCCCGAGTCTCATCTAGTTGGCGTATGTGTATTGATTTCAGAAAATTGAATGCAGCCACTAGGAAAGACCATTTCCCTTTACCATTTCTTGATCAAATTCTAGAAAGAGTAGCAGGACATCCCTACTATTGTTTTCTTGATGGTTATTCAGGGTATAATCAAATACCAATTGCATTAGAGGACCAAGAAAAGATCACTTTTACTTGCCCTTTTGGCACTTTTGCATATAGAAGAATGCCTTTTGGTCTTTGTAATGTTCTGGCAACTTTTCAAAGATGCATGCTAAGTATTTTCAGTGACATGATTGAGCATTATTTAGAGGTTTTCATGGATGATCTGACAGTTTTTGGAAATTCTTTTGAAAATTGTCTTGATAATTTGGAAAAACTTCTTAAAAGATGCAAAGAAAAAAGATTTGTGTTAAATTGGGAAAAATGTCATTACATGGTTACCTCAGGAATAGTGTTAGGTCATGTGATATCTTCTAAGGGAATTGAAGTTGATAAGGCCAAAGTTGAATTAATTGCTCATTTGCCTTTCCCAAAAATAGTCAGAGAAGTTCATTCCTTTTTAGGACATGCAGGATTTTACAGAAAATTTGTAAAGGACTTTAGTGTCATATCTAGACCTTTATGTAATCTTCTAACAAAAGATACACCATTTGATTGGACTCAAGATTGTCAGAAATCTTTTGAAAAATTAATTGGTCTTTTGACTTCTGCTCCTATCATGCAATCTCCTGACTGGTCTTTACCTTTTGAGTTGATGTGTGATGCTAGTGATTTTTCTTGTTGGTCTTTGTTTTAGGCCAAAGAAAGGAAGGTAAGCCTCATGTAATTTATTACGCAAGTCGAACTTTGAATAGTGCACAAATGAATTACACCACTACTGAAAAAGAACTACTTGCTGTAATTTTTGCATTGGACAAATTTTGAGCTTATTTAATTGGTTCGTCCACTGTTGTTTCACTGATCATGCTACTGTTAGATATTTAATGTCTAAACAGGATGCCAAACGTAGATTGATACGATGGATTTTGTTGCTTCAAGAATTCAACATCACAATAAAAAACAAGAAATGAGCCAAAAATGTTGTTGCAGATCATTTGTCAAGGCTGACAACAGGCTCATGTTTTGATAGCACACCTATCAATGATTCTTTTCCCGATGAATTTTTATTTTCTGTCAACTCCATGCCTTGGTTTGCTAACATTGCCAATTTTTTTGTAACAAGTAAGATGCCGCCTCAGTGGACACACCAAGACAGAAAAAAGTTTTTGATTGAGGTGAAAATTTTCTTTTGGGATGACCCATATTTGTTCAAATATTGTCCTGATCAAATCTTTCGGAGATGTGTACCCGACAATGAGGTGAGTAGTGTCATTAAATTTTGTCATTCAGAAGCATGTGGAGGTTATTTTTCTTCAAAGAAAACAGCTGCGAAAATCTTGCAGTGTGGATTTTATTGGCCCACTTTATTCAAGGACAGTTATACTTTTTGCAAAAGTTGTGAAAGTTGTCAAAAATTGGGGTCCATTTCTAAAAGAAATATGATGCCTTTGAACCCTATCCTTGTCATTGAAATTTTTTATTGTTAGGGAATTGATTTCATGGGTCTATTTCCATCATCTTTTGGATTTGTGTACATTTTGGTTGCAGTTGATTATGTTTCAAAATGGATTGAGGCGATTCCATGTCGGCACAATAATCATAAAACTGTTCTAAAATTTTCAAAAGAAAATGTTTTGAGTCGATTTGGAATTCTTCGAGCTATCATCAGTGATGGGGGAACACATTTTTGCAATAAACCATTTGAATCCTTAATGAAGAAATATTGCATTACCCACAAAATTGTAACCCCTTATCATCCTCAGACAAGTGGACAAGTTGAATTAGCAAATAGGGAGATTAAACAAATTTTGGAAAAAATGGTTAACCCAAATCGTAAAGATTAGTCTTTAAGACTAAACGATGCACTTTGGGCTTACCGTACTGCTTTTAAAACATCTTTGGGCATGTCTCCCTATCGGTTAGTTTATGGAAAACCTTGTCATTTGCCTGTAGAATTGGAGCATAAAGCATTTTGGGCCATTAAAGCTTTCAACTTAAGTCTTAATGATGCTTCCAAGTTACGCAAATTGCAATTGAATGAACTTGAGGAATTAAGAAATGATGCATATGAAAACTCAAAGATTTATAAAGTTAGAACAAAAGGTTTTCATGACAAATCAATTTTGAGAAAAACTTTTGAAATTGGTCAAAAAGTTCTGCTTTATAATTCTCGTCTTCACCTATTCCCTAAAAAATTGAGATTTAGGTGGATTGGCCCTTATATTGTCAAACATGTGTATTCTTATGGGGCCATAGACATTGAGAATCCTAGGAATGGTATTGTATTTAAGGTCAATGGACAAAGACTCAAACCATTTCTGGAACATCAAGTTGTTGAGGTAGAATCCATTTCTCTTTCTAATCCTTGTTATGAGTAGAATTTATTTTAATGTTGTTTCTTTCTTTTTGCAGTTCTTTGTGTTCCCGGTTAAATGGCGGATAACGGTACTCCGTGACTCTCAAGTCAGTTTATTTTTTAGTTTCCCATAATAACTAATTTCTTCTCCTTTTAAAATAGATGTCATTCTCTCAAATCTAAGAAAACATTTTCCTTCTCTCCCTCTAAATGCTCTAACAAAAGTCTATGAAGCTAGGTGTGAAAGACTGAGATTGTTAATGTATAAGGGCATCCCAGAAGATATACGCTGGAAAATCGAAGCAAAAGTTCGTTTAGCTAGTGAATCTTCAGATTCATTTGTCCCATACATGCCTGGTCTCGGTAAAAGTTCATTTTCAAAAAGGAAAAGAGCAAAATAAATGAAAATTTGTTACAAGTGTGCATGATGGAATTGCAACACGCGATGTCGCTCTTTGGGGATGGTTTCCGTAAATAGAGAAGATAAAATATTCTTCATTAAGAATGGACTGAGTAAGGAGTCATTAGATAATATCTTATTAACTCTTGAGACGCATTCTTGTGGAGTTATGCAGCATGAACTTCTTAGTTTGTGGAATCTCTTCAAGGACGAGCAAGAGCGTTATAGTCTTGGGAATCTGACTCAAAAAGACCCTGTTTGCCAATTTATAAGAAAATTGGATGGGAAGCTTATCCTCGACTCATAGAAGGCATTTAAGCCGTTTCTGGACATGAAACCAGAGGAAGATGTGAGCCACAATCACAACAACAAGTATATATTATCTTGTACATTTTTAAAAAAAAAAGAAAAAAAAAAAAAAAATAAAAAAAATAAAAAAATGGAAAAAAATGAAATAATTTAAATTAAATAAAAAAGGGCGAAACTTCGGTTGTACTTGGTCTTTAATTAGATTAGGAGCCCCTGCCAGTGGAGTGGCGGCAGACCCGTCATTGACTCGGGTAGACCTTCGCAGCTGTGCCGGTCGGTAAATAAGGTTCGTGTGCCATGCTCAGTAGAGAGCCGCGCAAGCATTCCCTGTGTTTTAACCAAAGGCTCGCTTTGGCGATGGACGAGAAAGAAGCGTCTCGTGTTTGCATTCTCGTGTGACAATGCCTCCGAGTGAATCCTGTGATTTAATGCCATGGGCTCTTCAAACGACCTCTCACCTTGGTGTGGTCATTGGTGGTGATAGTCATTTGTCGATTTACGCACTTTAATTAGTGGCGTCGTAGCTCAATCCAAAATATCCCACAAGCGGGAGGGAGAAGAATGCCCAGATTGGCTGAGTCGTCTTGGTATTACTGCACTCATGTCGCGCAGTATAAAGATCTACCATGAAACATGTACATAAAGGTATGTAATCATTTATTATTATTATTTTATCTTTGTATGGTTTTGTTGAAATTTGGTTTTGGACAGACGATCATTTGGATGGGATCTTTCGGGGGTTTCTAGACTTCTTTACCCTGATGGTTTTCTTGAAGTAAAAAAAAAAAAAACAAAACAAAAAAATAAAAAAAAACAAAACAAAAAACAAAACAAAAACAAAACAAAAAAAAAAATTACTATTATTATTATTTTTAAAATTTCAAACTTTTCTGACACCAGTCAACCTAACAGTATAGGAGCTATTATTACTTTTTCTATTCTCTTCCCTATTTAAACACTTCATTTTCTTCACTTTCCTGCAACTCATAATCATTCAAAGAGAGTGTGAGTGTAGAAATGGAGGGAGCTTCTTCTTTTGTTCATAGATTTGTCAGTATCTGTGTATTTTGTGGGACAAGTTATGGGAAGGGCTTAGAGTTTGTAAACGCAGCAAGCACTGTTGGTAGAACACTTGTTGCGAGGAACATTCGTGTTGTATATGGGGGAGGTAGCATTGGGTTAATGGGGGCTGTATCACTTTCTACACATATAAGAGGTGGTCAAGTTTTAGGTGTCATTCCTGAACCTTTAACTCGAAAGAACATCGTTGGAAAGACAATTAGACTGGAAATTCAGGTATCATCTATGCATGGACGAATGAAGGCGATGCTTGAAAACTCTGATGCATTCATTGTCTTACCTGGTGGTTTTGGTACTTTGGAAGAAGTCTTTCAAGTTGTCTCTTGGGCCCAATTGAACATCTACCATAAACCCATAGGTTTGTTAAATGTTAATAATTTCTTTGATAATTTATTATCTTTTGTTGACCATGCTGTGGAACAGAAATTTGTCACACCTTCTGCAAGACGACTCCTTATCTCTGCTTCTACTGTTGAAGAGTTGATTGATAAATTAGAAGCTTTTGTTTATGAACCTGATCCAGTAACAGCTCAGATAGATTGGTCCGAAGGAAGCGGTGAAGGAAGAGGTGAAGGAAGCAAAATGAAAAGAAATCCAGCCAAGACACTCTAATTATTTAAATAATTACAAGCTTTAATTTTATTTATCATACTTTGTTTCTGATTTGTGTGAGGTTTTTCTTTTCAGTAATTACAGCAACAGGTAATATATTCTATCCTTTTTCCTATCTATGTTTTGACATTGAGGACAATGTTGTGATCTGGTTGGGGGGGAAGGATGGTTGTAAAAAAAAAATCCAAAAAAATAATTAGGAAGTATGTTTGTTAATATGTTTATTGTGTTTATATTAAAAAAAACCCAAAAAAAAATTTCAAAAGTGTGTTTGTTAATATGTTTGTTGTGTTTGTCATCAATTTATTAACAACAAAAGTAATTAGGGATGGCAGAGTAAAGAGTAAATTATTTACTCTTGAGACGCATCAAAAATTGGTGGCAGAGTAAAGAGTAATTGGGGTAGTAACTAGTCTGTGTGGAAGTAGCAATTCAAATTCAGGGAAATTTGCATGATGGAGTAAATTGTCTTCTTTCTTAAAATTCATATGCTTGGTTATGGATGTTGAATTGGTGGACTGAGAATGATAGAATTATGCCTTGTGAGATTTTGAGCCTATTGATGAATGGATTGAACATTTGTACCATTCTTTTCTTTCTTGTGTGAATCTCACTCATGAAATTGTTACTCTAGAACTTGCTTTGATTCTTTTTGAGACTATATTTTCATATGCATACATAAATATGATTGAGACATTTTTCTTCAAATAGCTACTTTAATCAAATAGCCAGCCTTGTTTAGCAGCATGTTGTCTTAATATGATATCAAGCACTCTTATGACTTCTTGGAAATTTCTCGATTCCTGCCAACATAAATCATTAGAAATGACCTATTTCCCTTGCTTAACCCCTTTGAGCTTATTTGACTATTCTTTGTTTCGAACTCATTATGTGCCTTAAATGAAAAATCATGTTCTTACTTGACCTTAGGGAATAAGAGAACATTAGTTTTGTCATTCGATGAGTTCTTGAACAAGTGTGGGGTGTGTGTGCTGAGAATAGTTAAAAAATGTATATATGATGTTCTTTTTGTAAAAATAAAAAAATAAAAAAAATAAAAAAAATAAAAAAAAAGTAAGTAAAAAGAAAAAGAAGGTCAACAAGGCAATAAAGGAAAGGAAAAGAATATGTAAAGAGAATTTGTATTAGGTAGAGTTGGGATGAACTTTCATGCTTGTTAATTGAACTCAGCTCTCATGCTATTTTATTCTCTGGTATTTAACTTGTCATATCCATATTACCTCCTCCTTTACCTTGACCCCATTACAACCTTGAATAAAGTCCTCATGATTTGTGTGTGCATGTGTTTGAGTAGTGGAGAAGTAGAAGATAAGCAAGCTTATGGTAGTGCAATTTTCATGGGTTGAATTGAGTGAAATACCTACCTTTTAAACACTTGAGGGATTGAGAGTGAATCTTGGGAAAATCTATCATTCTTGACTCATGCTTTTCAATTGAAATATCCTTGCTTGTTGATTTGAGAAGTGAAGATATGTTACCTCATAAATGTTTTGATTACTTGAATGATTGCGCTTCATTTTTAAATATTATTAGAAATTGAGTCTTTTAGAGTGTTTAGCTTTTGAGTCTGTTTCGTTTTTTTTTTTTTTGTGAGTGATCTTATTTGTTTTGCTCAAGAGTGCAAAAGGCTAAGTGTGGGAGAGTTTGATGATCACATATTTGATACATTAATAAGCTTTCATTCTTAGTCATTTACATTCTCTATGTACTTAATTGATTGAGTTTTATTATGTTTTGTAAGTTTGGACTCAAATTGAACTTAATTGAATTTTTCAGCATGATTTATATCTTACACTATTTCTGTATTTGGGTCATATCTTGGGCTGTAGGTGGTCTTTGGAGGTGATTCTAGTGGCATTTGAAAGATAAGAGAGAATTCTACAACTTTCATGAAGACCTCAAAGGCCCAATCATACGAGTAGATAACTAAAATTGGGGTTGAAGGAAGAACCAGAGTGCTTTTCCTGACAGCTTAACCTATGTGTACTGTTCATCACAGTTTTTGGGTTAGATGTTGTCAAATAGGCTGAAATTTGGATGCTGAATAATTAAGACCCATATCTACAACTTTCATGTTGAACACTTTTCCAGAATTGGACTTCTTGAATGTGATATTGGGCTTGGAAGTCAGAACAGAGGAGCTGTGACTGGGCCTGAGCAGTATTCAGTAATTTAAACTTATCTAGAGTTATAGATATGATATTAAACTCAAACTAAAGCCATTTGAAAGCTAAGGTCCAGGTCTACAACTTTCATGAAGACCACTTGATTCAAAAATGACGAATGTAATGACTTCAGAGCTACATGATTTCGGAGACAAGGAATCTTCATAATTTCCCACTCACCTAATGTCATTTGGCATTTTCCATTCATTTTCCACTCATCCACCCACTAATGACTTAGCCCTCTTGTCATTTTGTATCTCTAATCCTCTATAAAAGGAGGCCTTGGCAGATCATTAAGGGTGTTAGGTGTTAGTTACCAAAATGATGCCATTTTGTTACTAGGTTTTCCTGTAGTAATTTTCCTTTGTTCTAAATTAAAGTCATGTTCTTCTTCTTCTTCTTCTTCTCTCTTTCTTTCTTCTTATGTATGAGTAACTAAGTTTCATTTTACTTGGGTGAAAGGATGAAGCTCTTGGTAATAAAGTAAGGTTAGATTTATTCTTCTCTTGTGCTTAAATGATTTATATTTTCTAGTAACCATTATACGTATTATAATTTGTTTTTTATAATTTAGAAACCATCTTTGTAAAGAGGAGTTCTTGATTTGTTGTAGACAAAATATTGACATAATGAATGCTTTAATCCATTTATAAGTTGTGGTAATATTTTTAGGAAACATAATATAATTACGTATATTATTTTAATTAGACTTTTAATGTTGTATTTTTCGATTGGAACCTCCATGTTGCGAGAATTCTAATTGAGTTATAAAAGGAATTAATCTTACCTTTATTTTATTTACCAAGAGTGAATCTTTTTACCCAAGTAAATAATTTTAATTATAGTAACAAAATATTCACTTCACCTTAATTAATCTTCAACAATTCCCTGTGGATCGACCTCGGACTCCCGAGAATTTTATTACTTGAGACAACCTGCACTTGGGTTCGCAATGCAACAATTAATCCCGCATCAAGTTTGTAGACTTGTTTGAAATTAAAAAGAGTGCATCACATACCACTGCTAAAGAACGACCGAAGTCGATTGATTCTCTCTATGGAATTCACCAAAAAAGTGATGAATCCCTGCGCGAATACATCAAGAGATTCAGTCATGCTTGTATGGGTATAGAAAACCTCGATGATAGAATAGCCTTCCATTACGCCAGAAATGGCTGACGGACTGATTCAGATTTCTTCCGGTCACTAGCTAAGAAGAAGCCAGCCAATTTAGATAAGTTTCACTTACGGGCAGACAAGTACGTTGAATTGGAAGAAATTACCAGGGCAAAAGAGCCTTGAGAAAGGTGAACCAGTTCAGAAAAAGAATCACAATTCCAGCTTGCCCTGAGATCCCTCCAAGAGTGAGCGGTATAGGTCCAAGTATTCTGAGTATACTCCTTTGAACACCCCTCGAGAAACAATCTTAAAGGAGGTCCTTCAAACCGAGTTCCAGGATATCAAAAGGCCATCATCTGTTAAAAAATAATCCCAGAGGGATCATTCAAAGAACTGCAAGTGGCACAACAGTTACGGCCATGAAATCGAGGATTGTTATCAACTCCGAGACGTTATCGAGTCCCTGATCAAAGAGGGATGTCTGCAGAAGTACATTAGTGGTTTTCATGGTAATCAAGACCACGGAAGGAGAAGGAATCAGAGACGAAGCCGAAGTCCACGGCGGAGTCCAAACCAACATCGGCAAAGAACCCGCAGCCCGACCGGAAGAAACTGAAGTCCCGCCAGAAGATCCCAAACCCCGACACATCGAGATGGGGAGAACAGACAAGGACCGAACCGGGATGCTCAAGGAGGCGGATACCGAAAAGATAGATTAATCTATATCATCGCTGGAGGGTTCGCTGGAGGAGGAATGTCAAATAATTCCTGAAAGAAGGCACTTCGGACGGTGGTCTTAAGCGTGTCAAGTTCCTCACGAAGACCACCTGCCCGAGATAATGGCGCATCTCCCATCTCCTTCTCGGAAGAGGACTACGGCAATATTATCCGGGATCATGACGACCCACTAGTAATTTTTGGAGTAATATCTAACGCCAAAGTCTGTCGAATCTTTATGGATCAGGGGAGTTCGGCAGATATCATGTTCATGGACGCCTTTGAGAGGCTGGAATTCCCTTTGTCTGAATTAACACCATATAAAGGTGAGCTTACTAGTTTCTCTGGAGAGAAGGTCACCCCGGTGGGATATTTTGATATTTTCCTGACCTTGGGTGACGACAGCACGCATAGAACTGTAAAGGTGAGATTCTTGGTTGTGGATTATCCCTCGGCCTACAACATCATTTTGGGATGTCCTACGTTGAACGGCATTGTCGCTGTAGTCTCCACCGCCCACCAGGCCATGAAATTCCTTAACCGGGATAACAAAGTGGTCACGGTCAAGGGCGATCAGATTGCAGCCCGCAAATGTTACAACAAAAGTTTGAAAATCAATAGAGTGTCCAGAAACAAGAAGGCGCGCACACCTATCCCAACCCACCAAGTCAATGTTTTAATGACCGAATTGGATGCACGAGAGGAAATCCGAGGCACTAGACCCCAGCCTGACGGAGACTTGATTTTGTTACAACTTAGTGATAAACCTAATCAAACCATTAAGATTGGGGTAAGCCTTGACGAACAAGAGAAAGCTTAGTTGGTAAAACTCTTGCAAAGGAATAAAGATTTTTTTGCCTGGACATCTGCTGACATGCTTGGAATTGACCTTGCTTTCATCTGCCATCGTTTATCTATTAAACGAGATGCGAAACCGGTCTCCCAAAAGAAAAGGAAGGTTGGCCCAGAAAGGCAGCAGGTCATTGAAGGGCAAGTAAAAGAACTCTTGAACGCCGGATTCATCAGGGAGATCTCGTATACCACCTGGCTATCAAATGTTGTCCTAGTTAAAAAATCTAACGACAAGTGGAGGATGTGTGTGGATTATACTGATTTGAACAAGGCATACCCTAAAGATCCATACCTCCTCCCCAACGTGAACAAGCTGGTCGATAGTTCCTCTGGTTTTCATCTACTATCTTTCATGGATGCTTACTCATGAAGATAAAACTGCGTTCATCACCGAAAAGGCAAGTTACTGCTACAAAGTAATGCCTTTTGGGTTGAAAAATACCAGAGCTACGTATCAGAGAATGATGAACAGGGTCTTTGAAGATTAGATAGGAAGAATGCTAAAGGTCTTCATCGATGATATGATAGTCAAGATCCAGTCGTCAGGATCACACACCTCGGATTTAGAAGAAGTATTTGAACAGCTTAGGAAGCACAATATGAGGCTTAACCGGAAAAGTATGCATTCGGGGTCGAGGCTGGAAAATTTCTGGGGTTCATGCTGACACACCGGGGAATCGAGGCAAACCCCGACAAGTGTAAGGTCGTGCTCGACATGCACAGCCCCCGGAATGTGAAAGAAGTACAGCAGTTAAATGGATGGATCGCAACCCTTACTCGTTTCCTGGCTGGAGCTGCTCATAAATCCCTCCCACTCTTCAAATTATTGAAAAAGGGGACCAGGTTTGAATGGACTCAGGAGTGTGAGGACGCATTCGTCTCTTTGAAAAATATCTTGTCATCCCTTCCAATTCTCACAAGACTTGAGCCAGGAGAAACGCTGTACATATACCTTTCCGTTCATGAGGAAGCCGTTAGTGTAGTACTTATCAGAGAAACCAAGAGCGTCCAGAAGCCGGTCTATTTTGTAAGCAAGGTATTGCAAGGCCCCGAGCTCCGGTATTAGAAGATCGAGGAGGTCGCATTTGTACTCATCATCACAGCCAGAAGATTAAGGCAATACTTCCAATGCCATCCGGTGGTGGTAAAGACAGACCAGCCTATTCGACAGATATTGCACAAATCAGACTTGGCAGGAAGGATGATTGCCTGGTCTATTGAGCTTTTCGAGTTTGGAATCACCTACGAACCCAAAGTGGTGATTAAGGCGCAAGCACTCTCGGATTTTTTAGCTGAATTAACCTCGGAAACTAGCAAAGCTGAGAAAAAATAATGGACCGTGTTTGTTAATGGGTCTACACACCCGAAAGGAAGCGGCGCTGGGGTAATAATAGAAAATCCTGATGGGGTCACCATAGAAAATTCCCTCAGGTTCGAATTTTCCACCTCGAACAATCAGGATGAATATGAAGCATGCATTACCGGGCTAACAATGGCGAGGGATTTGGAGGCCACCTAACTTAAACTTTGCAGTGACTCCCAACTAGTGACTTCCCAAATCTGAGGTGATTATCAAGCCAAAGAGTCACTTTTACAGAGATATTTGCTGAAAGTAAAGCAACTTCTCTCAAGTTTTTAGTCAGTACAGCTAGAACACATCCCAAGAGAGCAGAATTCAAGGTCCAATCTCTTGTCCAAATTGACTAGCACTAAAAGCCCGGGTAATAACCGCTCTGTGATGCAGGAGATCATCCAACAACCGTCAAACGCCGATATGGCAATTTTCCAAGTTGACGGGCAGCAGCACGATTGGACTATGCCGTTGGTGGAGTACTTACAGTCCGACAGCCTCCCGGATGACCCAAAGGAAGCTTCCAGACTAAAGAGAACCGCAGTCAGATATACTATCTATAATAGGCAGCTTTACCGATGTGGATTTTCCTTACCCCTCCTTAAGTGCCTTATGCCAAAAGAGGCCAAATATGTATTGGCCGAAGTCCATGAAGGAAGTTGTGGACACTATCTAGGAGGGAAAGCCCTAGCTTTGAAGGCTCTCAGGGCAGGTTATTACTGGCCGACAATAGAAGCAGATGCTCTTGCACATGTTCAAGTATGTAACAAGTGCCAGCGGCATTCGGATCACTATCACGCCCCACCTAAAGAACTATCCATGATGTCCATACCCTGGCCTTTTTATCAGTAGGGAATGGACATCCTGAGTCCGTTCCCTCAAGCTCTCGAGCAGCTGAAGTTTTTGATTGTTGCCGTGGATTACTTTACTAAGTGGATTAAAGCTGAGCCCGTGGTCACCATCACCTCGGCTTGAGTTCAGAAATTTACTTGGCGTCACATTATTACCAGATTCGATGTTCCGGAGTCAATTGTTACGGATAATGGGACGCAGTTTAAAGACAAGGGGTTCGAAGAACTACTTTCTGGGCTGAAAATAAAACATCATTATAGTGCAGTCGAGAACCCTAGGACAAACGGGCAAGCCAAAGCCGCAAACCGGATTATCGTTCGAGGATTAAAGAGAAGGTTAGATGAAGCAAAAGGGAACTGGGCCGACCAGTTGGAGCATGTCCTGTGGGCCTACCGAACTACTCCCCATTCCTCGACGGGCGAAACTTTTTTCAAACTCACATTCGGATGTGAGGCCATGATCCCAGTGGAAATTGGAGAACCAAGCTTGCGTTCTCAAAACTTCTCGTTGTTACCAAGTGGCTTCTAGTACTCAAGAGGGGGGGTGAATTGAGTATAAAACTTTTTCGCAAAAACTCTTTTTAAATGAGACAAATATTAAAAGCTTAATAAATAAATGCACAGAAGGAACGAGAAGAAGAAAAGAAACAATAAAGAGCAGCAAAAAATAAATGTGCAGTAAATTAAATTGCATAGAATAAAGAGATTAGGGAAAAGAGAAACAGGCACAGTATTTATCCTGGTTCAACCACAAACTCACTTATGGTTTACGTCCAGTCCTCGAAAGCCGAGATTTTTCACTAAGTATACAAGTTTCAATAGGTGCTTGCTACCGTTACAAAATAGAACACTTTTCACACACAGGGACACTCTACCTTTGTGCTAAAGTCTCAGCCTACAGGGATACCTCACCCTTATACAAACCTTGAGGGATACCTCACCCTCGATACAGAATATCAGAATATAGATGAAGGGAAACTGTCACTCAGAGTAAGTAATACAAATTGAAGTGCTAAAGGAGCTCTCACATAAATATCTCAAAGTTTTTAATCAAAAAGAGCGTAGAAAATAGTTTTCACAAAACAGAGTAATCAGAAAATAATTCAGAGTTATGGGCAAAGAAATTCGTGACCCAAGCTTGCTATTTATAGGGAAAAACACGGAGACAGCCATTTAGGTATAATTAATAGCATTTAAAACAAATTTGAAAGCTGTCTGTTTCCATATATGTAAACAAAAGCTTCGTGTTTATCCGAATAGAGCAAAAGCTTATTCGAATAACACTGTTTCTGAAACCAAATTAAAAACTCATCTGAAATAGGTTATTCGAATAACCAATATGTTATTCGAATAACTCTGTTAAAACCAAAGTTTAAAAACCGAAGGGTTATTTGAATAACAGCTTATCTATTCGAATAACGTGGTTTAAAAGAAGTTCAGATAGAATAGATTTATTCGAATAACGTATGAGTTATTCGAATAACTCACTTAAAGCACAGTTCTGAAAAACCTCATTTATTCGGATAAAAGGCCATGCTATTCGAATAAGAGCTTTAAACACAGAGTCTCGTAAAAGGATTTATTCGAATAGACTAGGTTCTATTCGAATAACTTAGTTTAGAAAATGTTTTGAAAATTAAGTTTAAAAACAAGCTTTATCTTTTCTTTCAAAAACAAAGAGATATCAATGTGAGCTCCGTACAATAGATCCTAAGTCTTAATGCTAATCAAATATAAACTTGGACTTGGTCTATTTATCATCTTCATTTATTCTTCACGTTTGTTATCATCAAAACAAGTCTTCAAAAGTATGCATTCAAACACATTCTCCCCCTTTTTGTTGATGACAAACTATCAATGAGACTATCAATGAGAAAAGCGTTAGTGCATATAATTGAAATTCACAAAAAGGTATAAAAGCTTACTCCCCCTCTTTAATTATAAGAGGTAATGTATATCGATATATGCGCTTGTACCCCCTTTCAATTTGAATCCAATCTCATTTTAAATTTACCTGTCTTTTCTCAATTAAAGTCAAATGATCAAATATTTCTCCCCCTTTTGTCATGAGCAAAAAAGGAGGGGTAAGTCCCATAAACATATATAAGAATGTATAAAAGGAAATGTACTCATAGCAATAGATCAACAGGAAATTTTATTTATGCATTAATAACAAAGAGAGTCAATTACACAAGCCAGAAATAAATAACATGAAGCCAAAAAATAGATAGCCTAAGAACTAAAGTTCCTAGAAGTAAGCATCCAGAGGTGGTGGTGAAGAAGCTGGTGCAGGAGCAGGTGAAGCAGATCGAAGAGCAGCAACCTCACGTTCAACGCCTTCTATTCTATCAAACAGAATAGACAAGGTATGTTCTATGTAAGCTCGGTTATCTTGCAAGGTGGCCATGATCTGTTCTAGGGTGACCGGAGCAGGAGCAGCAGGGGCATCAGCAGGGTCAAGCTCATCCTTAGCGACCTCATCTGGGTACACCCAGCCTTCATCGGTTTGGATCATCTTCATCTTCCGTAAGGTGTGAGCTCCAAAGACGTTGTGGTGAGTCAGAGCAATGGCCCGCTCAGTCTCCAAGACCTGAGGATATTTGCTCAGCAAGGTAGTGACAAGAATGTCATAAGGCAAGTCAAATTTCTCCTTGCCCTTGGCCCTCATCATGTGCCTCATGATGAACACAGGCCAGTTGACCTGATGGCCATTCTTCAGAAACCACAGCATGAAGACATCTTCCTCGCTGAGGTAGGCGTAATTGCCACCACGAGGAGCCAAGATGTGAGCATAGGCGTAATGCAGAAGCCTGTCTTGGCTCTTTAGCATTCCACCCTTGAGACCCTTATCAGGCAGGGCTAGGCCAGGCTTCAGCAGGTCTTCAACCGCCTGAAGCTTGTTGAATTCTTCCAGAAACGGGGTGTCACCATCTTCTACAAGGGCGCCAGAGAACTGCAGTCAGAACAAAGTCAGCCAGTCCAGCGGTGTGATCACAATGTTCTGATCACATACCTCGGAGAAGAGATTCTGGCCATCGAAAGCCAGATTGCAGAAGAACATCTTCACCAAAGCTGGATAGATGGTGGCCTGGTGAGAGCAAAGCTGAAGAACTCCCTGGTTTTGCAGTAGAGTCAGGAAGTCGAAGCCGTGATGCTGCTGGAAGAAAGAGAGATCCAGGTACTTGGGTTAAACCAAGTTTCGCTCCCAGAAGTGCGAGATGAAGCGTGCACGATGCTCTTCGTTGGAGGAGAGCCTTCTCAGATCAAGAGGGTTGGTGCCTGGAGCATTCTTCGTGCGAGGACGCTTGCTGGAGGAGGAGGCCATGGAGGAAGGTGAGAGAGAGTGAAAACACAGGGTTAAGCAAGATAGCAGGAGCTAAGGAGACGTGAAGAGTAGAGAAGATGGAGGGTGAAAACGTTTTGGGCACGCAGGGGGTTATTTAAAGGAAACCCGTGTTTATTCGAATAAACTGAGGTTTATTCGAATAAACCTTGCTGGAAAGCTGAATAGACAAGCGCGCAGGAAACTGAAAAGGTGTGGCTGCTAGGGTTTATTCGAATAGGAAGGGTTCTATTCGAATAAAACAACTGGGAAAGCCAAGCATTTTGGCTAGCTGACAGGGTTTATTCGAATAACTATAGGAGTTATTCGAATAGACTGAGGCCAATCAGTCAACACTGATAGAAACGAGTTCGAGTTATTCGAATAACTGGGTCTATTCGAATAGACAGAGACCAAGACCGTAACTCGATAAAGCGGGACTCTGTTTATTCGAATAAAGAGGACTTATTCGAATAAGCGATTTGAGGCGAAAGAAACACTGATAAACGAAGGCTTCTGGTTATTCGAATAGGGAGGGTGTTATTCGAATACACAGAGAAGAAAAACACACAGGATTTAACAGAGTAATCAGTTTATTTGAATAAACTAAGTTCTTATTCGAATAAGGCTGATGTTCAACACACATTTTAACAAGCAGTAAAGGAGCTTATTCGAATAAAGCCTTTGCTTATTCAAATAAAACTAACACAGAAGCTTAGTAAAGATATACATTTATGAAATAGAAAGCATATATTCATGTGATAATATTCAGCAACAAAACATGCAAACTTAAATATTGGATTGATCAATTATGCCTAATTCTCCTCGAATATAAAAGAAAGCTTCTTTTGCTAAGGGTTTAGTAAAGATATCTGCAAGTTGCTTAGATGTTTCAATAAACTCAAGAATGCAATCCCCTTTTTGTACATGATCTCTGATAAAGTGATGTCTTATCTCTATATGCTTTGTTCTGGAATGCAGTATGGGATTCTTAGAGATATTTATTGCACTAGTGTTATCACATCTTATTGGGATGTGATCAAGCTGAAGACCGTAGTCTAAGAGTTGTTGCTTCATCCATAGGATTTGAGCACAGCAACTCCCGGCTGCAACTTATTCAGCCTCAGCGGTAGACAAAGCCACACTATTTTGTTTCTTGCTATGCCAAGAAACTAAAGAACTACCAAACAAGTGGCATGTCCCACTAGTACTTTTTCTGTCCAATTTGCACCCAGCAAAATCAGAGTCAAAATAGCCTATTAGGCTACAAGAGGCACCCTTAGGGTACCACAAGCCCATTTGTGAAGTGCCTACTAGGTATTTCATTATACGTTTAACAGCACTTAAATGAGATTCCTTAGGGTTTTCCTGATATCTAGCACACTTGCATACACTAAACATTATATCTGGCCTACTAGCAGTAAGATAAAGGAGAGATTCAATCATACCTCTATATTTCGTTATTTCTACTGACTTACCTCCTTCATCTTTGTCCAAGTAGCAAGAAGTGCCCATCGGAGTGGCCATGTGTTTAGCGTTTTCCATTTTGAATCTCTTGAGCAATTCTCTGCAGTATTTGGTTTGACTTATGAAAGTCCCTTCGTCTGTTTGTTTGATTTGAAGTCCAAGGAAGAAATTCAATTCTCCCATCATTGACATTTCAAATTTATTCTGCATTGACTTAGCAAATTCTTTGCAAAGGGCTTCATTAGTAGTACCAAATATAATATCATCCACATATACTTGCACAAGAAGAATGTCATGCTTTTTATTTTTAATAAAAAGGGTAGTGTCGACTTTTCCTCTTGAAAAACCATTTTGCAAAAGAAACTTACTCAACCTTTCATACCATGCTCTAGGAGCTTGCTTTAAACCATATAAAGCCTTTTTAAGTTTAAAAACATGGTTGGGCAGTTCATGATTTTCAAAACCTGGAGGTTGTTCAACGTATACCTCCTCTTGAATAAAACCATTTAGAAAAGCACTCTTGACATCCATTTGATATAATTTGAAATCCATGATGCAAGCATAAGCAAGTAACATTCTAATAGCTTCTAATCTAGCTACAGGTGCATAGGTTTCTTCATAATCTATTCCTTCTTCTTGATTATACCCTTTAGCAACCAATCTAGCTTTGTTTCTAGTTATTAACCCATTTTCGTCAAGTTTGTTTCTAAAAACTCATTTAGTTCCAATTATGGGGTGATTATTAGGTCTAGCAACTAATTCCCAAACTTGATTCCTTTCAAACTGATTTAATTCCTCATGCCTAGCTAAGATCTAATGTTTATCATTAAAAGCTTCAATTAAATCCTTGGGTTCAATTTGAGAAACAAAAGCTAAGTGATTACAAGTATTTCTAAGGGAGTTACGAGTACTTACACCTTTAGATACATCACCGATAATTTGATCAAGGGAGTGATATTTTGAAGTTCGCCACTCTTTGGGGAGTTCCAAAGCTTGTGAATCTTCTTGTCTTTGCTTATCCTTTTGCTCCTTGATTTCTTTTTCTTTATTATCCAAATGTGTTTCCGCCAAGACTTCGACTTTGCCGATTCCAAGAATTTTACCCTTGTTGTTATCACCATACGTGACGTGTCCATGATTCTTGGAAATAAGCATGGTGAATTTTGAATCGTCCCCGGTCATGTGCTTGGAGCAGCCACTATCAAGATACCAATTTGAACTCCTGGCTTTCAAGCACACCTACAACACAAGTTTAGTTTTTAACTTTTGGTACCCAAACTTTCTTGGGTCCTTGTGTGTCAGTTTTGAGTATAGTACCCTTGGAAACCCAAACCATTTTTGTTTCAATTTTTGTATTTATGTTTTTCCTTGCATTACATGTTGAAGCATTGTGTCCTTTTCTTCCACAATAAAAACATTTAATAAAAGGGTTACTTGAAATACTAGAATGCACAAAGAAATTTTTATAAAGTTTCTGTTGATTTTTCGGGTTATAACCTATCCCGGCTTTTTGAAAAATCATTCTTTGTCTTTCTAACAAAATATTTAAGTTATCCCTTCCAAAAGTGAATTTAGAAAGAATGTTCTTTAGGTCTTCGATTTCTTTTTCAAGTATATGACATAAAGAACAAGATGAAGAAGTAGAAGCATGTGGAGAATGATTTGTGCATGCATCAATGATTCCCAGAGTTTCATTTTCAATTTTCAATTCTTCTATTTCTTTATTTAAAACAAGAATTTGATTTTCTAAAGAAGAAATTGTTTTCTTAGAAGAAGAAATAATTTTTGTCAATTTTAACGATTCTTCATGTTATTCTTCAAAAGCGTCTTGTAACTCATCATAAGAAGGTAATAGAGTAGTATTAGAACTTACCTTATTTTCGCTTTCTTCTTCTTCTCCTTTTGCCATAAGACATAATTGAGCTTCCTCGCTATCTGAGCTGTCAGTTGAATCCATGTCGTTCTCATCCCACGCTATGTAGGCTTTTCTTCCTTTTCTTTCCTTGAAAGGCTTCTTTTCAAATTTCTCCTTCTTCTTTTGGTAAATTGGGCACTCCATTTTCATGTGACCAGGTTTGCCACATTCATAGCAGGTTAGAGTCGATGAAGCTCCTTCGCCTTTGAAATGTGTCTTTTTCGAAGGGAAGGGAGGTCTTCTTTACGTTCCCTTTTCCTGAGAAATTTACCAAACCTTTTAACCAACAAACTTAGATTTTCTTCACTTACCTCGATGTTCTCTGAACTTTCTTTATTTTCTTCATCATCATTGTCGAATGTTGATGAAGTGGCTTTGAGCGCTATCCCCTTTTTCTTTTTATCGTTCTCTTCGCTCTGGCTTAATCTGCTCAGTTCCAATTCGTGCTCATGAAGTTTTCCAAAGAGGGTAGCTAAAGTCATTGTGGACAAATCCCTTGATTCTCGATATTCTTTGTCACTTTGGGTTGCCAAATCCTGCTAAGACATCTCAAAACTTTGTTAATCAAATCTTCGTTAGAAAAACTTTTGCCTAAAGATGCAAGATGATTAACTATGTGGGTGAACCTCTTTTGCATTTCTTGAATGCTTTCTCCTTGGTTCATTCTGAATAGTTCATATTCACGAGTTAGAGAATTGATTCTCAACCTCTTAACTTCACTAGTACCCTCATGGGTAACTTGCAAAGTGTCCCATATTTCT
This sequence comes from Ormosia semicastrata, assembly GCA_029884595.1. Taxonomy (NCBI): domain Eukaryota; kingdom Viridiplantae; phylum Streptophyta; class Magnoliopsida; order Fabales; family Fabaceae; genus Ormosia; species Ormosia semicastrata. Next base: position 41,706,298 of record JAQQTO010000061.1, read on the forward strand.
TTAGCAGTTTTACAATTTGAAATTCTAAAAAACTCATCATATCCCAAAGCAATAGTAATAATATTTTTGGCTTTTAAATTAAATTAAACTTTTCTTTTGTCTTCATCAGACCATTTATTTCGTGGTGTTTCGGTCCTTACGACATCGACCTCATGTGTGGGTACAAAAGCACCGTTTTCGACAGCATCCCAAACATCTAGATCAATAGCTTCGATGAAGATTTTCATTCTTTCCTTCCAATATGTGTAACCATCCCCATTGAAAAAGGGTGGTCGGTTTATGGAGGATCCTTCTGAAAAACCATTTGAAGAAGTCATGTTCTCTTGAAGCTGCTAAGCTCTTTACACAAGAGTCTAGCTTTGATACCACTTGTTACCAAGTGGCTTCCAGTACTCAAGAGGGGGGGTAAATTGAGTATAAAACTTTTTCGCAAAAACTCTTTTTAAATAAGACAAATATTAAAAGCTTAATAAATAAATGCACAGAAGGAACGAGAAGAAGAAAAGAAACAATAAAGAGCAGTGAAAAATAAATGTGCAGTAAATTAAATTGCATAGAATAAAGAGATTAGGAAAAAGAGAAGCAGGCACAGTATTTATCCTGGTTCGACCACCAACCCACTTGTGGTCTACGTCCAGTCCTCGAAAGTTGAGATTTTTCACTAAGTATACAAGCTTCAATAGGTGCTTGCTACCATTACAAAGTAGAGCACTTTTCACACACAGGGACACTCTACCCTTGTGCTAAAGTCTCAGCCTACAGGGATACCTCACCCTTATACAAACCTTGAGGGATACCTCACCCTCGATACAGAATATCAGAATATAGATGAAGAGAAACTCTCACTTAGAGTAAGTAATACAAATTGAAGTGCTAAAGGAGCTCTCACAGAAATATCTCAAAGTTTTTAATCAAAAAGAGCGTAGAAAATAGTTTTCACAAAACAGAGTAATCAGTAAATAATTCAGAGTTATGGGCAAAGAAATTCGTGACCCAAGCTTGCTATTTATAGGGAAAAACACAAAGACAGCCGTTTAGGTATAATTAATAGCATTTAAAACAAATTTGAAAGCTGTCTGTTTCCATATACGTAAACAAAAGCTTCGTGTTTATTCGAATAGAGCAAAAGCTTATTCGAATAACACTGTTTCTGAAACCAAATTAAAAACTCATCTGTGTTACCAAGTGGCTTCCAGTACTCAAGAGGGGGGGTGAATTGAGTATAAAACTTTTTCGCAAAACCTCTTTTTTTAATTAATACGAATATCAAAAGCTTAATAAATAAATGCACAGAGGGGATGAGAAGAAGAAAAGAAACAATAAAGAACAGCGAAAAATAAATGTGCAATAAAATAAATTGCATAAAAATAAAGAGATTAGGGAAAAGAGAAGCAAGCACAGTATTTATCCTAGTTCGACTACTAACCCACTTGTGGTCTACGTTCAGTCCTCAAAAGCCGAGATTTTTCACTAAGTATACAAGTTTCAATAGGTGCTTGCGACCGTTACAAAATAGAGCACTTTTCACACACAGGGACACTCTACCCTTGTGCTAAAGTCTCAGCCTACAGGGATACCTCACCCTTATACAAACCTTGAGGGATACCTCACCCTCGATACAGAATATCAGAAAATAAAGATGAAGAGAAACTCTCACTCAGAGTAAGTAATACAAATTGAAGTGCTAATAGAGCTCTCATAGAAATATCTCAAAGTTTTTAAACAAGACGACCGTAGAAAATAGTTTTCACAAAAATAGAGTAATCAAAAAATAGTTCAGAGTTATGGGCAATGAAAAACGTGACCCAGGCTTGCTATTTATAGGGAAAACTAGGTTAATTAGCTGTTGGGTATAATTAATAACAATTAACACGAATTTAAAATCTTGTCTATTTCCATATGCGTAAACAAAAGCTCCGTGTTTATTCGAATAGAGCAAAGGCTTATTCGAATAACACTGTTTCTGAAAAACTCATTTGAGATGGGTTATTCGAATAACCAACCTGTTATTCGAATAACTCTATTAAAACCAGAGTTTGTGAAAAGGAACGGTTATTCGAATAAAGACTCATCTATTCGAATAATGTGTTTAAAAGAAGTTCAGATAAAAAGAATCTATTCGAATAACGTATTAGTTATTCGAATAACTCATTTAAAGCACAGTTCTGAAAAACCTTGGTTATTCGAATAAGAGAAGGTTTATTTGAATAGCCATTTACAAAGCAGTTGACTGGAAAGCCTTGGTTATTTGAATAACAGGGTAGTTATTCGAATAACACATTTTAGAGATCAAACCACGTGAGGATGTTTATTCGAATAGGCAAGGCCTTATTCGAATAACTCAATTTCAAAAAAGGTTTCTAAAAGATGTTTTCAAGGATACCGAGTTTAAAAACAATTTTTCTCTTTTCTTTCAAAAACAAAGAGATATCAATGTGAGCTCCGTACAATAGATCCTAAGTCCTAATGCTAATCAAATATAAACTCGGACTTGGTCTATATATCATCTTCATTTATTCTTCCCGTTTGTTATCATCAAAACAAGTCTTCAAAGGTAAGCATCCAAACACAATCTGAAATGGGTTATTCGAATAACCAATATGTTATTCGAATAACTCTGTTAAAACCAGAGTTTAAAAACCGAAGGGTTATTCGAATAACAGCTTATCTATTCGAATAACGTGGTTTAAAAGAAGTTCAGACAGAATAGATTTATTCGAATAACGTATGAGTTATTCGAATAACTCACTTAAAGGCACGATCTGAAAAACCTCATTTATTCGGATAAAAGGCCATGCTATTCGAATAAGAGCTTTAAACACAGAGTCTCGTAAAAGGATTTATTCGAATAGACTAGGTTCTATTCGAATAACTTAGTTCAGAAAATGTTTTGAAAACTAAGTTTAAAAACAAGCTTTATCTTTTCTTTCAAAAATAAAGAGATATCAATGTGAGCTCCGTACAATAGATCCTAAGTCTTAATGCTAATCAAATATAAACTTGGACTTGGTCTATTTATCATCTTCATTTATTCTTCATGTTTGTTATCATCAAAATAAGTCTTCAAAAGTATGCATTCAAACACACTCGTATGATGATAACCCCGGATTAATCAGGGAGGACTTGGACCTGTTGGAGGAAAGGAGACGCATTGCCCACATACGTGATGCCACAATCAAGTAGAGAACGGCATCCCGGTACAACTTGAGGGTCATTCCGAGAAAATTCCAGTCGGGCGACTTAGTAGGGCTGATGTCGGCGGAAGTAATGCCTCCCAAGGGAAACTAGCCCCTAACTGGGAGGGTCCTTACCCCGTCGTAATCAGCACCGGCAAAGGAGCTTATACCCTAGAGACTTTGACAGGGAAGTCAGTAAAAATTTTTGGAACGCAGACAAACTTAGAAAGTACTACAGCTAAGTGCCTTCAGGCCTAGTCTCCTAGTTAACTATGTTTGACCTACCAATTGTTATAAAACGCAATGATATTTAATAAAGTAAGTGTTATTTTTCTATTCTATTGTTTTTATACTCAATTTTTAAGCTTTCAAGAGAATTTTGTAATATCTAATCACTTCATGGTACCAACTGAGATGTGCTAAATAGTTCGTGCAGTAGAAAAATCCTATATGGGAAAATTCTAGCACCAAACTAAAAGCACGAAAGGACCTTGGGAAGGACCAGTCTTTTAGAACATCGTCACGCGGTATCCTAAAAAGCCAAATTGGTCAAACGGACCCCGGACATTGTTTCTTACCTTTGGCACGGATCTTAAATGCCAGACTTATTTGGACATTGGATCCTAAGCCAAGGTATAAGCAGTTCCAACAAAGAATAAAGAATATGGCATCTCGATCAATAAGAACAGCAATTGATAAAAGCCCCAAATCTGGGGTAGTGTTTACAAGAAACTGGGGTACAGATAAACCAATACCTCGCGCAGAAGGTTAAAAAAAAAACCCTAATCTGCAGCTGAGTCCGGACCACGGGTATTAGAATCTTTAGCCAAATTTGAAGCCACACGGGGCGCTACAAGAGCTCCCTCCCGAACCACCTTCTCGAAGTCAAGCCCATCCAAGACCAATACAACCCCGGGGTTGAAATGTTGAACTTGGCTAATAGCGTTGCAGAATTGATCTTCCTTTATCTTGGTATACAACGATATTAGCTGGTTGACATCGGCCTACAGAGAGGTAATTTTAGCCTCACACCACTGAGACCTAGCTCGAGAATTATCACTCTCAGCCTGGAGCACGGCAATCTGCTTCTGCTGCTCAGTCAGGGTAGCCTCTTTTGCCTTACCGGCATCCTTCAAAGTAGCTACTTCTATTTTCAGCTCCCATATCCGATGTAAAGCTTCATCCTTGACCTTGACCGAATCCTCCAGGTCCTTGAGAGCTTTGCTTTCACCTCTCTTGGCCGCTGCCAGCTTGTCTGCCATTTCTTGTTCATGTTCCTCGAGGGCATGCTCTAAGAACCGAGCCTCAGCAGCAATATGGATTCCCATGTTATGGAAAGCCAGCAGAGCTTCTTTTGGACTACGTCAGGCAAAGTAATCCCCAACCTCTTCATCAAGAATGTGGAAGTCAATAAACTCTCGGGGATCTGCCTCCTCCCAAAACAGTTCTATTGGCCCGAAAGTTTCTTCTGTTGCTCTCCTTTTACTCTGCCCACTAGACTGGCCTTCTTCCAATGCTGCCCTCTTGCGTCCACGGGGTGATTCGGGAGAATCATCCACATTGATAAGTTCCACCGCCTTAGAAGGAACCTTGGTCACCGTGGTCATGAGGGACGGCATGAACCCCATTGGAGGACTCGTTGGGATGTCAGAATTCCTTGCCTTCAGTGCCTCCAAATCACCATCCACCATCTCGACTAAACTCTCTGCAAAACATAGAAAGAAGTCATGCATTAAAATATTGGGCATTTAAATATACACCACGGTCGGTCGACATTACCTAGCACGGTCCAAAACTCATCGTCATTTGGACTGTCTAAAATATCTTTAGGCCGAATCTTCCCGACCTCTTCAACCCACATCTGGAAGAAGTTTACATATTCAACCTCTTCATCGGTAAGCTGGTTTATCTCCCTCTCAAATGATTGAGTAGGGATGCTCCACGCCGTCGGGTTCCAGTAAATGCTGAATATTGTCTCCTCACCATTACCCAGGTAGAAAGGACGACTTCTGCTAGCCGCCTTTAATTTGAAAAATTTCTCCTTGAAGTCATTGTAACTCTCCAAGTATGGCAAGAATATAGTCCTTCCTTGCCGAGATCGAACTGAGAGCCAGGACTACTATCGAGCACGGGATCCAAGGGTTGAATACCGTGTGTGGAAGTAGAAGAATGCCCTGTCAGAGCATCTCAACGCCACTACCCGGCATATTCTTTCGAAGGCCAAGATGTTTGCCCAACCGTTGGGATAGATTTGACTGGGGGCAGCATGAAGAGTTTGGAGAATAGCAATGTGAAAATCGTTTAAGGGAAGCCATAGTTCGAACCGCGTGAAAAAGTCCTCGTAAAGATACATGAAGTGCTCTCCTTCTTCCTCGGGGACAAAATCACGAGCTCACCGTCCCTTTCACCCCCCTCGGTGAGCTCCAGATATTCCTTCAGCTTATCTAGTTCCGCGCCGGTCTCATAACAGGATATCCTATCATAAGCGTCATCGGCAACCCACGTACAGGGTAACAACGGACCTCGGCGAATCTAATCGCCTGCTCAGCTTGTTGATCCGAGGCCGGGGCAGGGGCTTTCAACTCTTAGCCGCCTCCTTCTGACCATTTAGTTTCTTGGAAGACACACAGAGGCCTAGGGTCAGAACCAGTGATGTTCGAAACATCCAAACACAGTAGTGGGTAAGCAGCAAACTGAACACCCACGCACCGGCCTCTGCACCCACCGAGGCTTAAGCCTCGGAAAGACACCCCCGCCCGCCGCACACGGCACAGTAGGGGAGGTGCAACATTAGGCAACGCCGTTGGAAAGGGGGATGAAATAACTATTCCAAAAATCTTTATTAACAGAAGAAAACAGAAAAATAGTCCACCAGAAGGATGTTCGAACATTCAAGTTATCAATACTGGTGTTTAGAGGATGAAAATACCTTGACAAAGGCTAGTAGAAGCTTTGAAACGTCAACAACGCTGCTAACAACTGTGAAGTTTGTTGGATTCCTTCTTAGACCAGTTAAGCAGAAACAGCAAAAGGTAAAAAATGGAAGGACGAAACCCTATTTATAGAGGCTACAGTTAGGGGATATTTCCATCCATTCAGTATGAATTTGAAAATATGTTCATTATGGCACGCAAAGCACTATGCACGTCCTCTCAACCATAGCAAGCCACGTGGCCCACGTCGCTGTCATGGTAGTTGAGGGGATGGCCACTCAGCAGACCGAAACAACCCTAGTATCTACAACGTTCACAGAATGTTAAATACCCTAGCTCATTATATATCCCGGTAATTTCCCTCACGATACCAAGTACCCCGGTTAATTTGCTTAAGCTTCGTACTTCGTCTATCTCGCCAAAATACAGAGCTGGGGGCAACATGGTATACAGGGTGAGCTTTGGACTCACCCCAGCATAATATAAATTCCACAGATAAAAAAGATGGTCAAAGAAGTTGGATGATTCAACTAGATTTTTCATTTCATTTCATACATCGTCATACATCAATACAAGGAAAAGAAAAACATGGGATATGGTTAAATAGCACTGACGAGCCCGGAGGCCAACTTCTTGCTTGTATTTCACATCCAGATTCTCTATAGCCCACACCGGTCTCTTCCCTGTTGAGGCTTCTTGAAAAAGTGGATAGGCTTTAGAAAACTGAAGATAACTGGAATAGGACATTGCTGCGGGATCAGGGAATTCCAGCCACTCCACTCATCGGTTCCACTCACAAGGATAAGAAAAGACCAGGGTTAACCCTCTTCGGTTGAACAGGGCTCGGAATGATCATGAAGAAGTTCATTTCACTGGAGATAGACCAGTCTCACGACCATCCCAGGTTGTGTGAAAGCAGCCACCTCAATAGTCCCCCCGGCTTATCTAAAAGGAGGACCAAGAGGGGCTCTATTTCTCCAATTGCCTTCGTCCAACGTGACAGGGACTACAGGGCTTCCTAGTGAAGAAGCATGAATTAGACTCACCTTCGTACGTTGGGAAGGTAAAGTCCCCACCCTCATTACGCTGGGAAAGAAAAGTTCCTAATGAAACAAGGTTTTCGGCAAAAAAAGAGGTATCTTCAAATACTTTGGGAAAAGCAGAAAAATGGTGGCCTTCGCAGAAGGCAAAACTTCTCTAACTCCCTTTGAACATAAGCACAGGCATAAGAACAGCCAAACCATTCTGGAAGATAGAAGGAAAAAGGAATGATTGTACCAGGCGTGAACCTTCTGTATTTATAGAATAGGAGGCTTTGACCAACCCTATGAATCAAATCAGCTGCATTAAATACTCTCCCTTTGCTATTGGTTACGAGAGCAACGAGTGTTTGGGAAACATTGAAACTGATCCTCTTTTAAAGGATCCTTATCTCCCAATTAAGTCAAAAGCAACAGTTTCCAAAGATAAGGATTCGGATCTCTACAAGTTTCAAAAGATCTCGCAACAAGATCCAGACTCCAAGGAAGCAGCAAGATCCAGACTCCGGGATAAGGGGTACGGATTTACCGATTTCCAACCCCGGAGATATTTTAATACAATGGACGTCGGCCTCGGTACGGGACATCGCAAAACCTGGCTCTGAAGTCAGGGCATAGCCCGTTAAGTTTTATGAAGCTAAATACCTTGACACTTGACTATCCTATCTAAGCGCCAAGCTGGGGGCAACTGTTCTGGACCGTGGACCGGGATCCTACCCAGAAGGGTCAACCCAACACACGCTCCACCTCATTCCTCCATCAACACCCCGAAAAGGACTGTAGGACCTCGAAATGCATAACTCATGAGGATCAGGAATCAACATAGACTTTCGTAACTGCTGATATGGATCTCTCTAATTCTATAACCTCTCCTCTCAATAAATGACTATAACGTCCACACTCCAATAATACCTGCATGGAATGCCCTGACTCCAATCATGCTCCATAAAGATCAGGCTAGGTAAGCCTAAAAGAGGTAACAGTTATTGAATTACTGAAACACCTTAGCACACTGTCTGACTTGAGCATCAGAGTCCTTTTTGCAGGTACCATCCCGCCGGATCCTAACGGTGGAACGCAACTACAAAAAGGAGGAAACCACCAAACCATACCTTCTACAAGTATCATTCTAAATTCGTTCAGAACATTATCCAATAATTACCACTAATATTCACATGATACAAATAAATTATAAAGTATAAAAAAAATATGACTGAATTCATCTAAAAATTTATTTATATAATTTGATAGAAAAATAAAATTAATAAACATTAAATTCTAAAATTAAGTAAAAATAATTTAACATAATAAAATCAAGACAATTAAAATTTTATCATTCTTTTAATACAAAAAATTTAATAAGACATAAAAAAATTAAAATATTATAAAATTATCTCACTAATATTATATGCGTGGGGCTTCGATTCTCTGCGCGCTCCAATCTGTTTCCCACGGCATTGTCACTGTGCTTCCATTCTTTTACCTGAGCGGCGTGCTGCCCTCTAATTGTCAATGTTCCAATTCTGCTTCGTGAACGGCGTTGTACTATCTCCTTTATTTATATCAATTCTTCACCCCTCAGCATCAAGTGCACCATTCACTTATGGCAACAATTGGGCCAATTATGCTTCAATTCCACTGGCCCTTTTAAATTCTCATTCACGTGGTCCAGCTGCTAACTTCTTTCTTTCAATATTTCTTCCTTTAATTGTTGATGTAGTCATGGCCCCACTTGGTTCATAGCAAGTGTGCCGTATCTTCATATGCTCACTTCTTTCCTATATTAAAAGTGGATTGGGCTTGTAATTTGGGCTTCATCATCAAAAAAATTTCTTCATCATTTTTTATTTAAATTAATCATTTAATCCTATATTTTATCACAATAATTAAATTAATAATTTTTTAAATAAATAAATCAATAATATCATAAAGTTACTAAAATTATATATAATGAGATATGATAATATTTATTTTTTAAAGAGAAATATATAAAAATTAAACTATTATCACTTGTATCAAATTTAGAGATTGTTCAACTTCTTCTATAGTTAGAGTAAAAACATGTCACTTGACTTGAGGTCTATGAGCAGAATTTTGAGTACCAAGTTTATGGAAATCTCTTATATAATGACCTTGTTGTCCACAATTAAAACAAACTCAAGTTCCTTGTAGACAAGGTTTGTTGTCATGGACTTTCTTACATTTAGGGCAAATTTGCATCTTATTGCTATCTTGTATCTGTTTTCCTTTATTCCAATTAGGCGTAAATTGAGTATTATCCTCTTTTTGCCTCTTATTTTCCATCCTTCTTTTCAAGACATTTTCATTTATCTTCATCTGAGTTTGCTCCATTATTCTGCATTTATTAACCAACACAGAATAATTTCTAATTTCTAAAGCAGCCACAATACTCTGAAGTTCAGGTCTCAATCCAAATTCAAACTTTATTGCTTTCCACTCTTCATCTTGATGATTTCTTAGGTAAGTGGAAAATTTAACTAATTTCTTCAAATTTTGCAACATATTGTCCCATAATCATACTACCTTGTTCTAACTCCAGAAACTCAGTTTCCTTCTCATTCTTAATATTAACAAGAAAGTATTTACTCAGAAAAGTATTCTAAAATACTTGCCAAGTAATTGGTGTCCCTTGTGCCTCTAATAATCCTCTAGCTCCTTGCCACTAATACTTCGCCTCTCCTTCTAACATATAGATGGCATAAGTAACCTTCTGAGCATCAATACAACCCATTAGGTGTATCTTGGTCTCGAATAGCTTTAGCCATTTCTTTTAAAGTATTCCACACCCTTTCTTTAGGAACATTAAGGCCATTCACTTCTTCTGTAGAAGTATTCCTATTCCTAGTACGTCTAGGTGGTGCCATTCAATCCCTGCACACATAGACAAAAAATTATTGAGGTGACTAGTCTCAATAATACTATACTTATGGCTAGGAATAAATCACATCACACTAAGACCGATATGCACATAATACTCTGCATACCATCTATAAAATTTTCCTAGGAGATGCATCTCAAATTAGGTCTAGATCATACCAATTTTAGCTACATAGGCACACTATAGACTATTGTTTTGATACCATAATGTAACATACTACCAGTAATTTAATTACATTTTAATAATATAATAAATAATTGCTACGTACCTCATTTAAATTTATATTTACTTAAGGCTGATAGAATATTACGTACTTCCTTATTTATTTAAGATTTAATTAAATACATGCAGCGGTTAATGTAACGTCCCGAGACTGCCTGTAGGATTCATGAGTGTCTCCACAAACCAACACGGGTCTTTTCAGCGTGCTTTTGTCCTCACTCACATGCATCCTAGGAAACTTCCCAGGAGGTCACCCATCCCACAACTGCTCCAGGTCAAGTACGCTTAACCATGGAGTTCTTATGTTCTAGGTTCTTGAAAAGAAGTTGTAATTTGTTGATATGGCTAAACCAAATTAATTCCTTTAAGTCATCCTCAACTATGCAGTCTTATACCTGCACAGTCTCTGAATCCCTTTCATTTTGGTGCGTATTCAGTTCCTTTATACGACCCTTCACCTAGAAGCCTGCCAAAAGCCGCTCCTTGTCTGTGCTTCATTGCACCGGTGATTACTTCCCGTCCTCGTCGGCCCCGGGACACACATGCCCACCAAGTTCCGCTTGGTTCGTCCTCGAACCACACCGTACTGGGAGAGGTCCCATCTCTGATACCATCTGTAACATCCCGGGACTGCCTGTAGGATTGACGAGTGTCTCCACAAACCAACACGGGTCTTTTCAGCGTGCTTTTGTCCTCACTCACATGTATCGTAAGAAACTTCCCAAGAGGTCACCCATCCCACAATTGCTCCAGGTCACACACGCTTAACCACGGAGTTCTTATGTTCTAGGCTCCCGAAAAGAAGTTACAATTTGTTGATATGGCTACACCAAATCAATTCCTTTAAGACATCCTCAACTACGCAGTCCCATACCTGCACAGTCTCTGAATCCCTCTCATTCTGGTGCATATTCAGTTCATTCATGCGACCTTTTGCCTAGAAGCCTACCAGAAGCCGCTCCTTGTCCATGCTTCACTGCACCAGCGATCACTTCCCACCCTCGTCGGCCCTGGGACACACATGCCCACCAACTTTTGCTTGGTTCATCCCCGAACCACACTGTACTGGGAGAGGTCCTATCTCTGATACCATCTGTAACGTCCCGGGATTGCCTGTAGGATTAACGAGTGTCTCCACAAACCAACATTGGTCTTTTCAGTGTGCTTTTGTCCTCACTCACATGCATCCTAGGAAACTTCCCAGGAGGTCACCCATTCCACAACTGCTCCTGGTCAAGCACGCTTAACCATGGAGTTCTTATGTTTTAGGCTCCTGATGCACAAATTTTAGTTTCAAACAAGTCTACAAACTTGATGCGGGATTAATTGTTGCTTTGTGAACCCAAGTGAAGGTTATCTCAAGTAATAAATTTCTCGGGAGTCTAAGGTCGATCCATAGGGAATTGTTGAAGATTAATTAAGATGAAGTAAATATTTTGTTACTATGGTAAAAATTATTTACTTGGGTTAAAAGATCCACTCTTGGTAAATAAAGTAAAGGTAAATTTAATTTCTTTTATAACTCAATTAGAATCTTCGCAACATGGAGGTTCCAATCAGAAAATACAACATTAAAAGTCCATTTAAAATAATATACGTAATTATACTATGTTTCCTAAAAATATTACCACCACTTATAAATGGGTTAAAGCATTTATTGTGCCAATATTTTGTCTACAACAAATCAAGAACTCCTCTTTACAAAGATGGTTTCTAAATTATAAGAAACAAATTATAATACGTATAAAGGTTACTAGAAAATATAAATCATTTAAGCACAAGAAAAGAATAAATCTAACCTTACTTTATTACCAAGAGCTTCACCCTTTCACCTAAGTAAAATGAAACTTAGTTACTCATAGATAAGAAGAAAGAAAGAGAGAAGAAGAAGAAGAAGAATATGACTTTAATTTAGAACAAAGGAAAATTACTACAAGAAAACCTAGTAACAAAATGGCATCATTTTGGTAACTAACACCTAACACCCTCAATGATTTGCCAAGGCCTCCTTTTATAGAGGTTTAGAGATACAAAATGATAAGGGGGCTGAGTCATTAGTGGGTGGATGAGTGGAAAATGAGTGAAAATGCCAAATGACTTTTGGTGAGTGGAAAATTATGGAGATTCCTTGTCTCCGAAATCATGCAACTCTGAAGTCATTGCATTCGTCATTTTTGAACCAAGTGGTCTTCATGAAAGTTGTAGGCCTAGATCTTAGCTTTCAAATGGCTTTGGTTTGAGTCCAATATCATTTCTATAACTCCAGATACTGCACACTGTCTAGGCCCAGTCACAGCTCCTCTGTTCTGACTTCCAAGCCCAATATCACCTTCAAGGAGTCCGATTCTGGAAAAGTGTTCAACATGAAAGTTGTAGATATGGGTCTTAACTATTCAGTATCCACATTTCAGCCCATTTAACAACCTCTAGCCTGAAAATTGTGATGAACAGTACACATAGGTTAAGCTGTCAGGAAAAATACTCTGGTTCTTACTTCAACCCCAATTTGAGTTATCTACTCATGTGATTGGGCCTTTGAGGTCTTCATGAAAGTTATAGAACTCTCTCTTATCTTTCAAATGCCACTAGAATCACCTCCAAAGACCACCTACATCCTAAGAGTCCAAATACAGAAACAACGTAAGACGTAAATTATGCTGAAAAATTCAATTAAGTCCAATTTGAGTCCAAACTTACAAAACATAATCAAAATCAATCAATTAAGTACATGGAGAGTGTTAATGACTAAAAATGAAGGCTTATTAATGTATCAAATATGTGATCATCAAATTCTCTCACACTTAATTTTTTGCACTCCTAGGCAAAACACAAGACCAAAACTAAAAAAAAAAAACGAAACAGACTCAAAAGTTAAACACTTTAAAAGACTTAATTTAAAAATGAAGAGCAACCAATCATTCAAGTAATCAAAACATTCATGAGGTAACATATCTTCACATCTCAAACCAACAAGTAAGGAAACTTTAATTGAAAAGCATGAGTCAAGAATGATAGATTTTCACAAGATTGACTCTTAATCCCTCAAGTGTTTAAAAGGTAGGTATTTCACTCAATTCAACCCATGAAAATTGCACTACCATAAGCTTGCTTATCTTCTACTTCTCCACTACTTAGAACACATGCACCCATAAATCATGAGGACTTTATTTAAGGTTGTAATGGGGTCAAGGTAAAGGAGGAGGTAATATGGATATGACAAGTTAAATACCAGAGAATAAAAGAGCATGAGAGCTGAGTTCAATTAACAAGCATGAAAGTTTATCCTAACTCCACCTAATACAAATTCTCTTTACATATTCTTTTCCTTTCCTTCATTACCTTGTTGACCCTCTTCTCTTTACATTTTTTTTATTTTTGATTTTTTTTTTACAAAAAGAACATCATATATACATTTTTTTAACCATTTTGCACACACACCCCACACTTGTTCAAGAACTCATCGAATGACAAAACTAATGTTCTCTTATTCCCTAAGGTCAAGTACGAACATGATTTTTCATTTAAGGCACATAATGAGTTTGAAACAAAGAATAGTCAAATAAGCTCAAAGGGGTTAAGCAATGGGAAATAGGTCATTTCTAATGCTTTATGTTGGCAGGAATCAGAGAATTTCCAAGAAGTCATAAGAGTGCTTGATATCATATTGAGACAACATGCTGCTAAACAAGGCTGGCTATTTCATTAAAGTAGCTATTTCAATAAAAATGCCTCATTCATATTTATGTATGCATATGAAAATGTAGTCTCAAAAAGAATCAAAGTAAGTTCTAGAGTAACAATTCCATGAGTGAAATTCACACAATAAAGAAAAGAATGGTACAAATGTTCAATCCATTCATCAATAGGCTCAAAATCTCACAAGGCATAATTCTATCATTCTCAGTCCACCAATTCAACAACCATAACCAAGCATGTGAATTTTAAGAAAGAAGACAATTTACTCAATCATGCAAATTTCCCTGAATTTGAATTGGAACTTCTACACAAACTAGTTACTACCCAAATTACTCCTTACTCTGCCATCCCTAATTACTTTTGTTGTTAATAAATTAATGACAAACACAACAAACATTTTAACAAACACACTCTTATTTTTCTTTTAGTTTTTTTTAATATAAACACAATAAACATATTAACAAACACACTTCCTAATTTTTTTTTTACAACCATCATTCCCCCCAACCAGATCACAACATTGTTCTCAATGTCAAAACATAGATAGGTAAAGGATAGAATATATTATCTGTTGCTGCAATTATTGAAAAGAAAAACCTCACACAAATTTAAACAGAAACAAAGTATGATAAATAAAACTAAAGCTTGTAATTATTTAAATAGTTGGAGTGTCTTGGCTGGCTTTCTTTTCATTTTGCTTCCCTCACCACTTCCTTCATTGCTTCCTTCGGACCAATCTATCTGAGCTGTTACTGGATCAGGTTCATAAACAAAAACTTCTAATTTATCAATCAACTTATCAATAGTGGAAGCAGAGATAAGGAGTCGTCTTGCAGAAGGTGTGACAAATTTCTGTTCCATAGCATGGTCAACAAAAGATAACAAATTATCAAAGAAATTATTAACATTCAACAAACCTACGGGTTTATGGTGGATGTTCAGTTGGGCCCAAGAGACAATTTGAAAATTTTCTTCCAAAGTACCAAAACCACTAGGTAAGGCAATGAATGCATCAGAGTTTTCAAGCATTGCTTTTATTCATCCATGCATAGATGATACTTGAATTTCCAGTCCAATTGTCTTTCCAACGATGTTTCTTCGAGTTAAAGGTTCAGGAATGACACCTAAAACTTGACCACCTCTTATAAATGCAGAAAGTGATACAGCCCCCATTAACCCAAGGCAACCTCCCCCATATACTAAACGAATGTTCCTCGCAATAAGTGTTCTACCAACAGTGCTTGCTATGTTTACAAACTCTAAACTCTTCCCATAACTTGTCCCATAAAATACACAGATACTGAGAAATCTACGAACTGAAGAAGAAGCTCCCTCTATTTCTACACTCACTCTCTTTGAATGATTAAGAGTTGCATAAAAGTAAAGAAAATGGAGTGTTTAAATAGGGAAGAGAATAGAAAAAGTAATAATAGCTCCTATATAGGTAGGTTGGTTGTTGTCAGAAAAGTTTGAATTTAAAAATTTTTTTTTTGACTTCAAGAAAACCATCAGGCTAAAGAAGTCTAGAAACCCCTGAAGGACCCTGCCTAAAGGATCATCTGTCCAAAACTCAAATATAACAAAATCATACAAAGATAAAATAATAATAACAAATGATTAAATACCTTTATGTACAGGTTTCATGGCAGATCTTTATACTGCGCATCATGAGTGCAGTAATACCAAGACAGCTCAGCCAATCTAGGCATTCTTCTCCCTCCCGCTTGTGGGATATCCCAGCCTATGCATCGTCCCTCTAGTTAAAGAGAGAAAATTTGAATACGACGACCAGTGACCACAGCCAGTGAGAGGTCGCTGGAGAGCCCATGACATTAAATCACAGGATCCAGCTCAGAGGCATTGTCATGCGAGAATGCAAACACGGGACGCTTCTTTCTGTCCATCAGCAAGCAGAGCCTTTCGTTAAAACCTGGGAATGCTTGCGCGACTCTCTACAGAGCATGGCACACGAACCTTATTTACCGACCGGCGTGCGAAGGTCCACCCGAGTCAATGACGGGTCTGCCACTCCACTGGCAGGGGCTCCTAATCTAATTAAAGACTAAGTACAATCGAAGTTTTGCCCTTTTTATTTTATTTAATTTATTTCATTTTTTTTCATTATTTTATTTTTTTTCTTTTTTTTTTTTTTCTTTTTTTCTTTTTTTTTTTTTTTTTTTTTTTTTTTTTTTTTTTCTTTTTGAAAATGTACAAGATGATATATACATGTTGTTGTGATTGTAGCAAACATCTTCCTCTGGTTTCACGTCCAGAAACGGCTTAAACGCCTTCTATGAGTCGAGGATAAGCTTCCCATCCAATTTTCTTATAAATTGGCAAACAGGGTCTTTTTGAGTCAGATTCCCAAGACTATAACGCTCTTACTCATCCTTGAAGAGATTCCATAAACTAAGAAGTTCACGCTTCCACAAGAATGCGTCTCAAGAGTCAATAAGATATTATCTAATGATTCCTTACTTAGTCCATTCTTAATGAAGAAAATTTTATCTTTTCTGTTTACGGAAACCATCCCAAAGAGCGACATCGCGTGTTGCAATTCCATCGTGCACACTTGTAGCAAACTTTCATTCTTTTTGCTCTTCTCTTTTTTGAAAATGAACTTTTACCGAGACCAGGCATGTATGAGACAAATGAATCTGAAGATTCACCAGTTAAACGAACCTTTGCTTCGATTATCCAGCGTATATCTTCTAGGATGCCCTTATACATTAACAGTCTCAGTCTTTCACACCTAGCTTCATAGACTTTTGTTAGAGCATTTAGAGGGAGAGAAGGAAAATGTTTTCTTAGATTTGAGAGAATGACATCCATTTTAAAAGGAGAAGAAATCAGTTATTATAGGAAACTGAAAAACAAACCGACTTAAGAGTCACGGAGTACCGTTATCCGCCATTTAACCGGGAACACAAAGAACTGCAAAAAGAAAGAAACAACATTAAAATCAATTCTACTCATAACAAGGATTAGAAAGAGAAATGGATTCTACCTCAACATTTTGATGTTCCAGAAATGGTTTGAGTCTTTGTCCATTGACCTTAAATACAATACTATTCCTAGGATTCTCAATATCTATGGCCCCATAAGAATACACATGTTTGACAATATAAGGACCAATCCACCTAGATCTCAATTTTCCAGGGAATAGGTGAAGACGAGAATTATAAAGCAGAACTTTTTGACCAATTTCAAAAGCTTTTCTCAAAATTGATTTGTCATGAAAAGCTTTTGTTCTAGCTTTATAAATCTTCGAGTTTTCATATGCATCATTTCTTAATTCCTCAAGTTCATTCAATTACAATTTGCGTAACTTGGAAGCATCATCAAGACTTAAGTTGAAAGCTTTAATGGCCCAAAATGCTTTATGCTCTAAATCTACAGGTAAATGACAAGGTCTTCCATAAACTAACCGATAGGGAGATATGCCTAAAGATGTTTTAAAAGCAGTACGGTAAGCCCAAAGTGCATTGTTTGGTCTTAAAGACCAATCTTTACGATTTGGGTTAACCATTTTTTCCAAAATTTGTTTAATCTCCCTATTTGCCAATTCAACTTGTCCACTTGTCTGAGGATGATAAGGGGTTGCAATTTTGTGGGTAATGCAATATTTCTTCATTAAAGATTCAAATGATTTATTGCAAAAATGTGTTCCCTCATCACTAATGATAGCTCGAGGAATTCCAAATCGACTCAAAACATTTTCTTTTAAAAATTTTAGAACAGTTTTATGATCATTGTGCCGACATGGAATCACCTCAATCCATTTTGAGACATAATCAACTACAACCAAAATGTACACAAATCCAAAAGATGATGGAAATGGACCCATGAAATTAATTCCCCAATAATCAAAAATTTTAGTGACAAGGATAGGGTTCAAAGGCATCATATTTCTTTTAAAATGAACCCCAAATTTTGACAACTTTCATAACTTTTACAAAAAGTATAACTGTCCTTGAATAAAGTGGGCCAATAAAATCCACACTGCAAGATTTTCGTAGCTATTTTCTTTGAAGAAAAATGACCTCCACATGCTTTTGAATGACAAAATTTGATGATACTACTTACCTCATTGTCGGGTATACATCTCCAAAAGATTTGATCAGGACAATATTTGAACAAATATGGGTCATCCCAAAAGAAATTTTTCACCTCAATCAAAAACTTTTTTCTGTCTTAGTGTGTCCACTGAGGCGGCATCTTACCTGTTACAAGAAAATTGACAATGTTAGCAAACCAAGGCATGGAATTGACAGAAAATAAAAATTCATTGGGAAAAGAATCATTGATAGGTGTGCTATCAAAAGATGAGCCTGTTGTCAGCCTTGACAAATGATTTACAATAACATTTTCAGCTCCTTTCTTGTCTTTTATTGTGATGTTGAATTCTTGAAGCAACAAGATCCACCGTATCAACCTAGGTTTAGCATCCTGTTTAGACATTAAATATCTAACAGCAGCATGATCAGTGAAAACAACAGTGGAAGAACTAATTAAATAAGCTCAAAATTTGTCCAATGCAAAAATTACAGCAAGTAGTTCTTTTTCAGTAGTGGTGTAATTCATTTGTGCACTATTCAAAATTTGACTTGCGTAATAAATTACATGAGGCTTACCTTCCTTTCTTTGGCCTAAAACAGCGCCAACAGCAAAATCACTAGCATCACACATCAACTCAAAAGGCAAAGACCAGTCAGGAGATTGCATGATAGGAGCAGAAGTCAAAAGACCGATTAATTTTTCAAAAGATTTTTGACAATCTTGAGTCCAATCAAATAGTGTATCTTTTGTTAGAAGATTACATAAAGGTCTAGATATGGCACTAAAGTCCTTTACAAATCTTCTATAAAATCCTGCATGTCCTAAAAAGGAACGAACTTCTCTGACTGTTTTTGGGAATGCAAATGAGCAATTAATTCAACTTTAGCCTTATCAACTTCAATTCCTTTAGAAGATATCACATGACCTAACACTATTCCTGAGGTAATCATATAATGACATTTTTCCTAATTTAACACAAATCCTTTTTCTTCACATCTTTTAAGAACTTTTTCCAAATTATCAAGACAATTTTCAAAAGAATTTCCAAAAACTGTCAGATCATCCATGAAAACCTCTAAATAATGCTCAATCATGTCACTGAAAATACTTAGCATGCATCTTTGAAAAGTTACCGGAGCATTATAAAGACCAAAAGGCATTCTTCTATATGCAAAAGTGCCAAAGGGGCAAGTAAAAGTGGTCTTTTCTTGGTCCTCTAATGCAATTGGTATTTGATTATACCCTGAATAACCATCAAGAAAACAATAGTAGAGATGTCCTGCTACTCTTTCTAGAATCTGATCAAGAAATGGCAATGCAAAATGGTCTTTCCTAGTGGTTGCATTCAATTTTTTGAAATCAATACACATACGCCAACTAGATGAGACTCGGGTAGGTATTAATTCTCCTTTTTCATTTTCAACCACTTTGTTATTCCAGCATTTCTTAGGCACAACTTGTGTAGGGCTTACCCACTGGCTATCAGAGATAGGATAGATAATTCCAACATCAAGTAATTTAAGAACTTCAGCTCTTACAACCTCTTTCATGTGTGGATTTAATCTTCTTTGAGGTTGTTGAGATGTTTTAGCATTATCCTCTAAATGTATTCTATATGTACAGATTAATGGATTAATGTCTTTTATATCCTTTAATGTCCATCCAATTGCACTTTTATGCCTTTTAAGTACTTCTATCAACTTACCTTCTTATTTTTTGTCAGGGATGAGGAAATTACCACTAGAGAGCTTTGTTCTTCTCCAAAAAATGTGTACTTCAACTCATCAGGTAATGGCTTCAGTTCCAGTGTGGGTACTTCTTCATGGGTATCATCATTAATGGATTTTAGCTCTTCGAATCTTGGTTTCCTTCCTTTGTATTCCATTTCCTGTGTATAGTCAAGCAAAGAGCATATTTCAGAAACATCATCATCTAATTGTGTAGTTGAATCAAATGAATTAATTAAACAGATTTCTAATGGGTCAAAAGAACTCCTGATTTGAAGATGATCATCTATAATGGCCTTAATCCCTTCAATCTCTTCCTTTTCATCATAAACTTCATATAGTTGCTTGCACATGTTGAAAACATTAAGCTCTAGTGTCATATTTCCAAAAGTTAGCTTCACCACTCCATTTCTGCAATTTATCAAAGCATTAGATGTTGCTAAAAATAGACGACCCAAAATAACAGGAACTGACTTAGAACTATCAACCATAGGTTCAGTTTCGAAGACAATAAAATCCATAGGATATATGAATTTATCAACTTGTACCAACACATCTTCTACTATTCCTTTTGGAATTTTAATTGATCTATCAGCAAGTAGAAGAGTTACAGAAGTTGGTTTTAACTCACCAAGGTTGAGTTGTTGATAAACTGAATATGGAAGCAAATTAACACTAGCACCAAGATCAAGTAAAGCTCGTTCAATTTTATGTTCACCAATAATGCATGAAACTGTAGGACAACCAGGGTCTTTATACTTCAACTCATTATTGTTTTGAATAATGGAGCTTACCTGTTCAGTCAAAAATGCATTCTTTTTCACATTATGTTTCCTTTTAATAGTGCACAAGTCTTTCAAAAATTTGGCATAACAAGGAATCTGCTTGATAGCATCTAACAGAGGAATATTGACCTTCACTTGTTTAAAGATTTCAAAAATGTCACTGTTATGATTCACTTTACTTGAATTGTTTAATGCTTGAGGAAATGGGGGTAAAGACGAGGGTTTGATCTCCTTTTAGTTAGGTGGCTTATCAACTCCTTCCTCATCTTTGGGAACTGACTCATCATCTTTCTCAAAAGGTTCACGAATTTGTTTTTCAACAACCTTTCCACTCCTAAGAGTTATCACTGAGTTGACTTGATCTATTTTTTAACTTTCTGAACTATCCTCATTTAGGCTAAACTAACCCTTGGGATTTGGTTGAGGTTGAGAGGGAAACTTTCCTTTCTCATGAATGGCAAGTGCAGAAGAAAGTTTAGCAAGAGTGTCTTTTATGTCAATCATGGCTTGAGTGTTTTGGTTATTGATGGCCTCTTATTTTTTCATGAATGCATGCAATGTTCCTTCAAGGTTTTTCCTATATGGTGGGACATAGGGTGCATATCCTTGAGGATTTTGAAAATCTTGCTGTACCTGAGGAGGTGGTGGTTGCATGAATTGTGGCTGGTTGTTGTTCCTCCAATTGAAGTTCGAGTGATTTCTCCATCCCGGATTGTATGTATCTGAAAAAGAAAAAGTGAATGGCTTTTTAAAATTGTTCATTGCATTTACTTGCTCATGCACAACTTCTTTAAAAATAGGAATTTTTGGACATTCATTTGTTGAGTGTCCTAATTCATCACAAATGCCACAAATTTCTTCACTTTGCACAGATTTGATTTCTTTTACTTTTTCGAATTCCATGGCTTCAACCTTTCTAGCCAAACTAGCAAACCTTGCATTTAGATCTTCTTCTTGACTAAGATGATATTTTCCTTTACTAGCATTTACAAGGTTAAATCTAATTGAATTTTCAGAAGGATTAGTACCATGCCAAGATTGAGAATTTTCAGCCAAATGGTCTAAATAGTCTAAAGCTTCTTCAGGTTCTTTATCAAGAAATTCACCATTGCACATTGTTTTCACAAATTATTTAGTTTCAGGTGTTAATCCTTCATAAAAGAAGCTTATAGTGTGCCATTTTTCAAAACCATGATGTGGGCAAGAATTCAACAAATCTTTAAAACATTCCCAACTTTGAAAATATGCTTCATTGGAATTTTGGGAAAAATTTTGGATTTGTCTTTTCAAAGCATTGGTTTTATGTGTTGGAAAAAATTTCTTCAAAAACTCACCTTGCATTTCTTGCCATGTGCCAATTGATCTTGGTTTCAAAGTGTTAAGCCAAGTTTTTGCTTTATCTTTCAAAGAAAAAGGAAATAATTTAAGCTTAACAACCTCTTTAGTGCAAGTTTGATCATGAAAAGCAGTACATACTTCCTCAAATTCTTTTAGATGTAAATATAGGCTTTCAGATTCTAAACCATAGAAATTAGGAAGTAAAGAAATCATACTTGACTTGAATCTAAAATTGTTGGCATTGAGTGGAAAGATAAAACATGATGGACTAGAATTTCGAGATGGTTGCAAATACTCACGCATGGTTCGCAACAGTTGATTTTCATGTTCATCATGCACACTTTCATTTTCAGCCGTTGTGCTTAATGTGTGTGATTGTGATTCAAACAAATCAATATGTAAAGTATCTTGATTAACTCTAACCAAACGACCAGAATTTAAATCACGATACCAATTAAGCATAAACAAGTAACTTACAGTAAAAAAATAAAATGTACAAGCTAGAAGTATAAATTATCCATTAAATATTAACAAAGGTGTGATATAAACCAACCACCAAATAAGTTAATAAGCATAAAAATTAAAAAGTTAGTATACAGATAAATTAAAATGTTAGAAGCAGAAAAAGTAAAAAGTTAGATAACCGATAATGTAAAAAGTTAGATAGTTAGTAAGAGAGTTAGTAAACAAAAAAAAAACAGAAAATAAATAACAAAAAAATGATGAGAAAATAAATACGAGAAAATAAAGTACGAGAAAAGTAATAAAAGGGAGAGTTACCCCCACTAAGTTAATATGTACAAGAAAATAAAATGAAGAATTACCCCCATTTGTCTGCAGAAATTAAAATGCGAGAAAATAAAGTGCAGAAAGTAAATTTAAAATATGAAAAGCGGAGAATCGACAAGCCGATTTTTTGCTCCAGCGAGAGAGGAGAGAAGAAGAAAGATTATTTCATTAATGATTAAAGATTATAGAGAAATTAAGGAGAGTTTCCCCCACAATTTAGTATGCATAGAAATTAAAAAGGGAGAGGTTCCCCCACTAGTTAGTATGTTAGTATATATACAAAAAAATTTTACACCAGAAATTCAGTCTTCAAATCAAGTTCCCGGCAACGGCACCAAAAACTTGATGCACAATTTTTAGTTTCAAACAAGTCTACAAACTTGATGCGGGATTAATTGTTGCTTTGCAAACCCAAGTGCAGGTTGTCTCAAGTAATAAATTTCTCGGGAGTCCGAGGTCGATCCACAGGGAATTGTTGAAGATTAATTAAGGTGAAGTAAATATTTTGTTACTATGGTAAAAATTATTTACTTGGGTTAAAAGATCTACTCTTGGTAAATAAAGTAAAGGTAAAATTAATTTCTTTTATAACTCAATTAGAATCCTCGCAACATGGAGGTTCCAATCGAAAAATACAACATTAAAAGTCCATTTAAAATAATATACGTAATTATACTATGTTTCCTAAAAATATTACCACCACTTATAAATGGGTTAAAACATTCATTGTGCCAATATTTTGTCTACAACAAATCAAGAACTCCTCTTTACAAAGATGGTTTCTAAATTATAAGAAACAAATTATAATACGTATAATGGTTACTAGAAAATATAAATCATTTAAGCACAAGAGAAGAATAAATCTAACCTTACTTTATGTTAGTCATGGCAACCATTACCTAAGAGGGGGGTGAATTGGGTATTAAAATTTTTGGCAAAACCTCTTCTAATTAAAATATAAATATTAAAACTAATTAAATAAAAGCACAGAAGGAATGAGATAAAACAATAAAAGCTTTAAGAACAATAAATGAATAAGTGTGCAATAATATAAAATTACGTAAAATAAAGATTGCATAAAATAAAGAGATAAAGAGAAGAAGAGCAGGCACGATATTTATCCTGGTTCGACCACCAATCACTTGTGGTCTACGTCCAGTCCTTGAAACACAGTTCGAGATTTTTCACTATGTATACAAGCTTCAATAGGTACTTGCAACCATTACATAAAAGAGCAGTTTTCACACACAAGGAAACTCTACCCTTGTGCTAAAGTCTCAGCCTGTAGGAATACCTCACCCTTATACAAACCTTAGAGGGATACCTCACTCCCTTTACAAATCTTGAAGGATACCTCACTCTCAATGTAGAAGAATAGAAATATAGATGAAGAGAAACTCTCACTCAGAGCAAATAATACAAATTGAAGTGCTAAGGGGCTCTCAAGGGATATCTCAAAGTTTTAGCAAAAAGAGCACAGAAAATAAGCGTAAAATATAAATCACATTTTTCAGAGTAAGCGCAAATTAAACAAATAATTGGGGTTATTACAGATGAGACCCACGGTCTCTATTTATAGAGCCAAATAGAAAATAGCCGTTAGAGCAAATTAATGTGATAATAAATGCGTTAACGTTTTCGTATGAATTCAAAAATGAAACAGAATTCTCGTGGGTTATTCGAATACCATCATTGAGTATTCGAATACCACTGTTCCAATTCTCATAAAAAAACCATTCGGAAGCCAGTTATTCGAATACCACAATGAGGTATTCGAATACCTCTATTTTAAACGCATTCTGGAATGTTTTTTAGGCTGTGGTATTTGAATAGCACATCCTGTATTCGAATGCCCCTTTAAAAAACTCGTTTAGGAACTTTTTCTAGGCTGTGGTATTCGAATACCACATGTTGTATTCGAATACACCTTACTGATTTTGAAAACTGAATTCAAATGATCATAACTTCTTCATTTCTTATCCGTTTAAAACAAATGACCAGTCATTGGAAAGATCTTTGAGTCTATTTTCAAATGAAAGAAGATTCAAAACAAAACTCAAAGTATTTTGAAAGATATGATCAAAAGAGTGACCAAAGATCAGTTTTACAGAACTCAAACTTTTCTATTTTTCAAGGATTTGAACTATTACCATAACTAGCTTTTCAAAACTTGTTTGTTGGACATTTTAACATGTGAAAACCATTTGTAAAGATTTGAAAAACATATTTGAGATATCCATAAGGCTTCTTACATAAAGACCCTAAGTCCTAAAAACTATACCATTTAATCTTCCTTTGGACTTAGTCTTTGACATGACTTTGATGTTATCAATACCTTCATGAAATAGGCATTCATATTCTCCTTATGTTGAGCTTAATATATATCTTTTGCTTTCTTGTTTGCAAGCTCATTTTTGGTACTTGGATTATCCTACAAAGTATTGCTCACTTAAACAAGCATAGTTAGTCCAGAATCATAATTCAATATCTTCATATGCATGATTCCTAAATGTATAATTCTAGTTAGTTTAACATGTATATAAAACTTTCATAGACACATCCAAATAAGATATTTATCAATTACTAATGGATATACTCTATGTAGGATGCAACAGAACACATTGCACATTTTCATTTAAGCAAGATTAAATCCAATATTAATTCATTTAAAGCATTATTAGATATCTTATATGATGAATGTTACATATATCGTATTGCATGATTATTAAGTGAGATATAACTAGATAAGGTACATATCATGCATGATACAATATATCACATTAAACACATCTATCAAGCATAAGCATCATTCTATTTGTCTTGTATTTGTCATCATCAAAACTTAACATATAAAACCATTTGGGGCAAACTTATATCCATAATCTCCCCCTTTTTGATGATGACAAATCACTAAAGAAAAAAATATGTTGATGAGCAATATTCAAAATATGTTGATAAGCAATATTCAAGAATGGGTATTCATGTAAGCATATCAAACAATAAGCATATCAAGCATATATTTTTCTTTCCAATTTTCACTCCCCCTATTTGACATCAACAAAAAGGCTTAGAAAGAGAAAAAACTATTTTCTCCCCCTTATAGATTCTACATATGATTCAAGAATAGAGAGATGAAATAAATATGCTTACAAGATATAGAAGATTATTCACACAATGCTTGTCATAGTTTTGTATACCAATATTTAGCATATGACAATATTAAAACACTTTATGTAATCAAACAAAGATGTAAGCCAAAAGATATAAACAACTTAAGAGCTAGGCTCCCCCTCAAAATATACATATTATCAAAAAATAAATAAAGGAAAAAGATATTTATTCTTAATCCATAATTTTAAGATTTCTCCCTCTTTCAAAAAGAATTTTACAAGAGCACATTATATTTTTAAAAGCATTTTAGAAAGGTAGAGATATTTTATATAAAAAGCCATATATTCCTTGGAAAGCATCTAGTCATTTTAAGATCAATTTATCAACAAGTATCATACAATTCATATCATATACCATAAAAGCTAAGGGATAGAGATACTTATTGAGTCAGATAAAGAGTTATGCTTCTTTAGAATGTTCTTCGTTTATTTGTCTTTTGAGTTTGAGCTTTCTTCCATTGAGTATTCTATTCCATTGTACTTGAAGAAATGCTTCTTTATCTTTTTCTTCATTTGAATTCCATTCAACTTTTCTCGTTTATCCACATCTGCTTGTATGTAAAAAATCTGATGGCTATATTTGAAACATATAGAGAGACTTGCAAAGCTAACTTTAAAAGTCCTCTAAAACATAAGTTAGTATCAAATATCATGTAAGCTCATTTATAAGCATAATTTTGATTGATATATAATTTAAAGCATGTATCACATTATTAACCATGCAATATTAGCTCTAACAAGAATGCATGAAGCACATATACACTTGAATCCAAAAAAAAAAATAGTTTAAGCATTTTAAGGCATGATTCAAGTTTATCAAGAAGCATATGATCATTATCAAAACTTATTTAGGTATTTTTAGGCAAATAATTATCATGTAAGGTATGTAGAGGTATAACACAACTCTCTACTTCTCCAAATAGCATATGATATCAAATTTAAAGTATATAAAAAAAGAATAATAGTTTGATATCACCAAAAATGTACTCTTTGAATTTTTGTAGATGACTCTCACTTCCACCAACTTCCAAGCTTCAAGCTTTCATGAGGGAATAGAAATTCTTTGCACCCCTTTTAAAAGCTGAGTCTTTTTAAACTTTACTATCCTCAAGTTGAATGAACTTATTCCATTTAAATG
Source organism: Ormosia semicastrata (assembly GCA_029884595.1). Lineage (NCBI taxonomy): Eukaryota > Viridiplantae > Streptophyta > Magnoliopsida > Fabales > Fabaceae > Ormosia > Ormosia semicastrata. Next base: position 41,733,270 of record JAQQTO010000061.1, read on the forward strand.
CTTGCTTGAGGTAGATATCACCCTACAATACAATTCAGAGTACTTTCTTTGGTATCCATCAATTTTGGATCCATAGAGGTTAGTCATTATTCCAAACTCATAAGCAAATAAGCATAATAAAATAACAAATGAGTTCACAAGGGCAAAAGATATTTTATTTCATTGATTAATTTAGCTAAGTACATATAATCATCAAAAGAATAGCCAATTGCATTGCATTTTTCATACATATCATTAAATGCATATTTTTAGATAATACAAACAAAGAATTTAGCATATATTGATTATTAATGCTAGGCAACATATACAATAACAAATGCAGCATAAACTTTTAAAATAAAGCAGGGGTAGGAAAAAGCAAAGAGCAAGAAAGAGAGGCAACAGGGGCACCCTTCTGATAAAGGGTATTCGAATACCTTCCCAAGTATTCGAATAGATGGCCAAACTGGTTTGGCTGCCAGATAATGGTATTCGAATGCTTGTTGCAGTATTCGAATATTCACAGAAAAGAAGAGAAGGCCAGAGGAGCAAGTATTCGAATACTCATACTGGTATTCGAATACTCCAGAGAAGCTGAAAGAAAACTGAAAAAGATCAGCCTCTGGGTATTCGAATGACTGCTTAGGTATTCGAATACACCAGCTTTTAGAAAAGCTGTACTGAAGTAAGGTATTCGAATAACCATCAGTGGTATTCGAATAGCCTTAACAAAAACACAAGATTGCACGTAAAACATCAATGGTATTCGAATATCATATGGAGGTATTCGAATAACTTAAACAATAAATCACATATATATGTCCAGGAAATGCATTTTGAGAGACGAAAGCTTACCTTTTGAAGGAGTACCTGCAAAAATGATTTTGAGATATCTCCAAAGCTCAAGTCAGTGCTAATTCAAGAAGGATGAAATCATAATTAAGCAATAAATTCAAATATTATATGTATGATTGATCAAAAAGGCAAGCTCAAGGATATTCTCATTAGACATGTCATTTTAAGCATGGAGCATACTTTATCTAGCATATTAATATGTAGAAGAATTTCCAAATAATAATTACAAAGATTAAAAACAACCATGCAATATAGCACTCATTTTAACATGCATTCATGACAATTAAACCAGATACTTGATTCTTACAAAAATATTTTGAAACAACCAAGGATTATGTTAGAAAGGGATAAAACAAGATAAAACCATCTAACACAAATACTTATTTTAAGTCATGATTAAACAAAAACTCATGCTCAAGGATGTCAAAACAATGAGCATACTTTTATTTATCATATTAACGTGTAAAAACATGTTTAAGACATAAAGTTAGAAAAACATAACACAAGTTTCACTTATCCAATGATTGCAAGTCCATGCTTCATGGAGACAAGGAAGTGAGCTTGAAATTATTTATGGTCTTTGTCCTTGGAGCAGCCACTTTCAAGATGTCAAAGTCACTTCTTGGCCTTCAAGTATACTTACAACACACTTTAATTTTTGACTTTTGGTACCCAAATTTTCTTGGGTCCTTGTGTGTTAGTTTTTGAATATTAATCTATTATGCTCTCATAAAGATCAATTTTTCATAATATGTAAATTGAGCACAATAAATTAAATAATTAAAAACCATTAAGCACATAGTTGATAGCATGCTTACTTTCATGATATGTACACAGTTTTAAAGCATATAAAGCATACATAAGCATTATAGACCCTTACGTACCAAGATATATAACAAATTAATGAATTATGATATAATAAGAATGAACATAATCATGTATTAAACATAATATTCAAATTTTATCTAGTACACATGACTCTATTAATCACTTAAGACTTACAAGGGATATACTTCAAATTTATTGACTTTGCATGTGAGTATGCATAAGAGGTAAAAGCTTTTAATACCTTGGCCTTGGTAATTAAGGAAATACTTTTTTCTTATCCATTGCTTCTCTTTTGGAGTCTTGAACTTTGCAAGTTCTACATTTTGTACTTGAGAAGTTTTGGTTGAAGCCATCTTCCTTCTTTGACCAAAGTTTCTACCATTAGGCTTTGGAAGCATTATCCTTGATGATTCCTCTTTATTTTGACCAATTTGTCCATTCTTTTGAGAAATATTCTACATAATTAAAACACTAGGAGGACACTTTGGTACCCACTTCATTTTGGGTCCTTGAATGTTAGTATTAGGGCCTTTAGGATTTTTAGGAACCCATACCATATAATTTCTCATGGAAGGATTTCTTCTATAATTGCATAAATGAGAAATATGTCCTAGATGACCACAAAAATTACAAACAATTGAATTTAATGATGGCTTAATCATTTGAATATCATTTTTGAAAAACTTAAGCATTTTATTGTTATTATATTCTAAATTAATTTTGCCATAAGCCTTGCTTGAATTTTCACATGTAATAATATTAATTTTATTTTTATTAACAAGCATAGAATTTAAGCAATTACAATCATTAGCTTTAGCCAATTCAGAATATAAGTCCTCAACTTGATTTTTTAAATTACTGCACTTTTCACAAGAAGATGAGGTTTCATATTTCAAAGGTATTTCCTCATTAAGAAAAGCATATTCATTTTTTAAAGTCTCAATTTCATTTTCAATAAAAGAAATATTTTCTAAACACAATAAGTTTTTCTTTTCTAAATTTAACAAACCATCATACAATTCATTATATGTACTTTGCAACTCATCATAGGAAGGACTATAATATAGTTTAGAATTATTTACCTCAAAGTCCTTTTTAGTCATACAAGAGGTGGTCTCAATTTCTAGCACACTTGACTCTTTAAGAGAATCACCTTTTTCCTTATTAATTTTGTTTTGCTTTGCCTCTTCTTTAATTTGAGCACCATCGTCACCAAGTGACATTTGGCTCCCTTCAATAGTTTGAGTATCTCTTTGAGGACACTTTTCATGACAATCTTCCTTCAATGGCGTTTGCTCTTCTTGCTTTCTATATACAACTTTATGCACAAAATCATTGTTAATAAGATAAATAGCATCAAGAGCATCCCATATATCTTTAGCACTAGAGCAATTTTTAATTTTAACATAAGCATCATCATTCAAACTACTTCTTAAAATTTGCATAGCTCGAATATTCAAAGAAAAGCATTTCTTATCATAGGCATTCCAAATTTGTTTTGGTTTGCAAATAAATCCATTTAGCACAACATCCCACAAATCCAAATCAATAGATTGCATATAAAACTCTATTCTAGTTTTCCAATAAACAAAATGCACACCATCAAAGAATGGTGGTTTATCAATTTCAAAACCTTCCATTTAAAAAAAAAACTTTCAAGGTTGCTAACAAGCAAGGATCTTTAACTCCAAGCGGTTAAGCTTTCACCGGAGCACGAAGCTTTGATACCACTTGTTAGTCATGGCAACCATTACCCAAGAGGGGGGGTGAATTAGGTATTAAAAATTTTGGCAAAACCTCTTTTAATTAAAATACAAATATTAAAACTAATTAAATAAAAGCACAGAAGGAATGAGATAAAAGAAAAAAAGCTTTAAGAACAACAAATGAATAAGTGTGCAATAATATAAAATTACGTAAAATAAAAATTGCATAAAATAAAGAGATAAAGAGAAGAAGAGCAGACACGATATTTATCCTAGTTCGACCACCAACCACTTGTGGTCTACGTCCAGTCCCCAAAACACAGTTCGAGATTTTTCACTATGTATACAAGCTTCAATAGGTGCTTGCAACCACTACATGAAAGAGCACTTTTCACATACAGGGAAATTCTATCCTTGTGCTAAAGTCTCAACCTGCAGGGATACCTCACCCTTATACAAACCTTAGAGGGATGCCTCACCCCCTTTACAAATCTTAAAGGATACCTCACCCTCAATGTAGAAGAATAGAAATATAGATGAAGAGAAACTCTTACTCAGAGCAAATAATACAAATTGAAATGCTAAGGGGCTCTCAAGGGATATCTCAAAGTTTTAGCAAAAAGAGCACAGAAAATAAGCGTAAAATATAAATCACATTTTTCAAAGCAAGCGCAAATTAAACAAATAGCTGGGGTTATTGAAGATGAGACACACGGTCTCTATTTATAGAGCCAAATAGAAAATAGCCGTTAGAGCAAATTAATGTGATAATAAATGCGTTAACGTTTTCGTATGAATTCAAAAACGAAACAGAATTCTCGTGGGTTATTCGAATACCATCATTGAGTATTCGAATACCACTGTTCCAATTCTCATAAAAAAAACCATTCAGAAGCCAGTTATTCGAATACCACAATGAGGTATTCGAATACCTCTATTTTAAACGCATTCTGGAATGTTTTTTAGGCAGTGGTATTCGAATACCACATGCTGTATTCGAATACACCTTACTGATTTTGAAAACTAAATTCAAATGATCATAACTTCTTCATTTCTTATCCGTTTAAAACAAATGACCAGTCATTGGAAAGATCTTTGAGTATATTTTCAAATGAAGAAGTTTCAAAACAAAACTCAAAGTATTTTGAAAGATATGATCAAAAGAGTGACCAAAGGTCAGTTTTGCAAAACTCAAACTTTGCTATTTTTCAAGGATTTGAACTATTACCATAACTAGCTTTTCAAAACTTGTTTGGTGGACATTTTAACATGTGAAAACCATTTGTAAAGATTTGAAAAACATATTTGAGACATCCATAAGGCTTCTTACATAAAGACCCTAAGTCCTAAAAACTATACCATTTAATCTTCCTTTGGACTTGGTCTTTGACATGACTTTGATGTTATCAATACCTTCATGAAATATGCATTCATATTCTCCTTGTGTTGAGCTTAATATATATCTTTTGTTTTCTTGTTTGCAAGCTCATTCTTGTTACTTGGACTATCCTACAAAGTATTGCTCACTTAAACAAGCATAGTTAGTCCAGAATCATAATTCAATATCTTCATATACATGATTCATAAATGTATAACTCTAGTTAGTTTAACATGCATATAAAACTTTCATAGACACATCAAAATAAGATATTTATCAATTACTAATAGATATGCTCTATGTAGGATGTAACAGAACACATTGCACATTTTCATTTAAGCAAGATTAAATCCAATATTAATTCATTTAAAGCATTATTAGATATCTTATATGATGAATGTTACATATATCGTATTGCATGATTATTAAGTGAGATATAACTAGATAAGGTACATATCATGCATGATACAATATATCACATTAAACACATCTATCAAGCATAAGCATCATTCTATTTGTCTTGTATTTGTCATCATCAAAATTTAACATATAAAACCATTTGGGGCAAACTTATATCCACAATCTCCCCCTTTTTGATGATGACAAATCACCAAAGAAAAAAAATATGTTAATGAGCAATATTCAAAATATGTTGATGAGCAATATTTAAGAATGGATATTCATGTAAGCATATCAAACAATAAGCATATCAAGCATATATTTTTCTTTCCAATTTTCACTCCCCCTATTTGATATCAACAAAAAGGCTTAGAAAGAGAAAAAACTATTTTCTCCCCCATATAGATTCTACATATGATTCAAGAATAGAGAGATGAAATAAATATGCTTGCAAGATATAGAGGATTATTCATGCAATGCTTGTCATAGTTTTGTATACCAATATTTAGCATATGACAATATAAGTCATCCTCACCTATGCAGTCCCATACCTGCACAATCTCTGAATCCCTCTCATTCTGGTGGGTATTCAATTTATTCATGCGACCCTTCGCCTAGAAGCCTGCCAGAAGCCGCTCTTTGTCCATGCTTCATTACACCGGTGATCACTTCCCGCCCTCGTTGGCCCTGGGACACACATGAATGTAACACCCCAGATTTTGAGCTATTTTGTAGTAATGACTAAATTTCACTATTTTATGTTTTCTGTATGCAATAAAATTAATTTGACTGTTCTGAGACTGTTTTTGATCGTTGTGTGAGATTTGCTTTGGGTCAGGAAAAATCTTATTTGATTTATTCGAAGACGGAGGATCTTATTAAACCCGAATCTGAGAGACACAGAAAAGAATATTCTAATTTTTAAAATTTAACTGTGTAATAAAAATATTTCCCAGAAAATTATCCGCTGTTTTATTTATAGCAACTTCTGCTATAAATTTTGGACCCGGTATAATTTATATGACAGAAAATGTGCTTAGAATATTTTCTGTAACTTAATTTAAAATGAACCAATAGGATTGGGTCAATAAAAGTGGTTAGACTTCTTTAGACCAATAGGAGATAGTCAATAAAAATGGTTGGACTAGTTACGAAGTAACTAAATAAACCTAATTTAGTTACCTAAATTGCCTAATCAAGGAACAAAGTGAACTAACCTAGTTACTAATTAGTTAGGATCTAGTTACTAGCTAAATATCCTAATTTCATCTAGAAGCCATGATTAAGCATGATATATGCAATGACCTAATTCACTAGTTAGCTATGTAACTAGATAGTTAATCAAGTAACTAGAAAACCTAATTTAGTTAGTTGTTAATTGCTTGAGGTGTAACTAGAACTAAATGAGAAACAAACTTGGTTAGCCTTCCCTATGGAGCCACACGGCCAAGTAGGTTCTCAAGCCTTCTTGAATGGTCTTTTATGACCATTTGGTGACCATGAGATGATATAGGCCATGTGATCTTCCATGTGAACACAAATGTGATATTTTAATATCATAATTGGTTTTCTATTTTCCTACACTACCTCACGGCTGCACACACTCACTTGTTACTATCCATTTTCATATTTCTCTCACCTAAAAGCTAAGCATTCATCTTTTCTCTTCAAACTCTCAAGAAACACAAGAACATTTCCTCTCCTTTCCTTCCTTGTAGTTTCTGTAACACCCCAACTTTTGGGATAATTACAATATAGTTCCGAAATGTACTGTTTTGTGAATTCTGTGAGCAGTAAATTAAATTTGACTGTTCCGTGAGTGTACTTGACTGTTGTGTGTGATTTGCTCCGACCTAGGGAAATAATAATTTTCTGGCCGAAAAAATCTTATTTTAATTAATTGGAGCTGGGGGATCTTACTAAACCTAATTCTGATTGACATATATATTAATCTCGTAATTTTTAGGATTTAACTGTGTAATAAAATAATTTTATATTATTATAATATTATTTTATATTACAGTACCTACTGTCTCAAAAATAGTAAAAATCTGCTTCGGTTTGACCACGGATCTTTAAAAGTACTATGGGACCCGCGTTTAGGTTTGCAATAAAAATGTGCTGACTGGACAAATTCTAGCCAATGAGAGCAAGTCAACGAAAGTGGCTTGACTTTTTAAACCAATAAGAATGAGTCAACGAAGGGAGCATAGACTTTGATTTGGACCGTTGGATGAAGATTTAGTTAGGAAGCCTTTAACCTTAGCCGTTGATCTAATTAATGGTGAGATTAGAATTCTAGTTTTATGACTAATTAATATCTACCTTAGATTACATCTATGGCTAGGAATTAAAGATGAAATCAATGGTTAGAATTAAGTCAAAAATAGTAGGCTTGAATTTGGTTAGTAGCTAATTAAGCTTAATTTGACTAATCTAATTACTTAATTAACAAATTAAGTGAACTAGTTTAATTCTTAGTTAATTATAATCTAAATACTAATTAGATATCCTAATATTAATTTAAAGGATATAATATATGCTAAAATATATTAAACTAATTAGTTATACTATTAGTATGTTAATTAAGATTGATTAGGATATTTAACCTAACTAATTACCTAATTAATTAGTGTAACACCCCAAATTCTGACTATATGAATAGTAATAGCAGAATTACACTGTTTTGGTATTTTCTTTGTGGTATAAAAATAATTTGACTGTTCTAAGATCATATTTGATCATTTTGTGTGATTTGCTCCTGGCTAGGAAAAATGATATTTTTCAGGCCGGGGAAATTCTGATCTGCCTCATTTGGAGACGGGGGATCTTACTAAACCCGAATCCAAGTGACTCAGAAAAGAATCTTTTAATTTTAGAATCTATCTGTAAAGATAAAAATATTGTATTGATAAATATCTGTGATTATATTTATAGCAGTTGTTGCTATGAATGTTGGACCCGATAAGTTTTAATTAATAGAAAAGTGTTTAGAATATTTCTTGTAATTAAAATTAAAGTGAACCAATAGAATATAGTCAAAACAAATGGTTGGACTTTTCTAACCAATGAGAATTGGTCAAGGAAAGAAGCTTAGACTTCCTTGTGGACCATTAGATTTGAAGCTTGACTTAGAAGCTTTGATCTTCACCATTGATCCAATCAACGGTGTAAAACAAATCCTACCAAAACTATCAAGTAATGTTCACCATAGATAAGATTAATGGATAAGATTGAGTCAACAATAATTGCTTGACTTTTTCTTAGGAGACTAATTAACCTTAATTTAGTTGTCCTAATTACCTAATTAAGAAATTAAGTAAACTAACTTAATTAGGGATTAGTTATAACTTAATCTTTAATTTAATACCCTAATTCTAATTAGAGGTGATGATGCATGCTAAATATGTATTAGATGCATGCTAAATATGTTAAAATTAAATTAGTTATATACTTGAAGGATTAAGTAAGAATGGTTAGAAAATTAAACCCAATCAAATAGCTAATCAACTAACTAGTAATTAGGCTTGAACTAATAATGAATTAAGGACCTAAACTCACCTAAACAATCATAGTTCAGCAGTAAAATTGGAATGGCCCAGCAGCAGAATTTGGACGGTCTAGCAATGTTTTGAAGCAGCAGAATTGGAGGCCCAACAGCAGCAAAAATTGACGGCTTAGCAGCACCAAGTTCCACGGTTCAGCAACGTTTTGGGAGCAGCAGAATTGGAGATGGTCCAGCAGAAATAGCAGCTACGGTTTCAACAATTTGAAGAAGCTTCCAAGTGATATTTGAATATCACCAAGTTATGCAAAACCATGCAAAGTCAAGCTTGTGACCAATGAGAAGTGAGTGTCCTTGTGCAATTAATGAATGGCTACTTACTCAAGCAAAATGTTCACTCACGGTCATTCACAAAAACACAGCACGGCAGCAGCTGGAAATGGGAGAATTACCCAAATAATTCTCTTCATTTCTCCTCACCAATCACACGGCAAAAGCTCATGGTAGCAGATGTAAAGATTGGACAAATATACAAGTGATTTCCTTTTTTTTTTCTCACCATATGACTCACGGCTGGCAGCTGTCTTATACACTCAAGAATTGGATAATTATTCAGATAAAATCATCCCACATTTCACGTGTTATCACACGGCTTGGCAGCAGCCTTCTCACATCCTCACCCTTCACTTTTTACTTCTCAAACATAAGCCTATTTCTCTCAAACACCAAGGAACTCACGCACCTCTCTCCCATTTCTTTTCTTCACAACCGGTCATCACCTACAACTCACACTATCCATCCTTTTAAACACTCATCTCTTGGTTTGTTTTAACTCAAATTCTACTCTAAGCATTTCTCCTTCACAAGGTATTGTCACAAAACTATCTTACCTTGTTCAAAGCTTCTTCAACCTAAGCTTCTTCAACCTTTTCCTAAAAGAGTAAGCTTTGATTCAAGAATTCCAAGTTTGATTTTAATTTTATTAACCACGATTTCTCCATGGTTTTCAACCTTGATTCTTGTATGAACCTTCACTAATTTTCTTGGAAATTTGGGGCTTGTTTAGGAGTTAAACAAAGTCTCAAGGAAAGGAGGAAAGCTTAGAAAGCTTGTCTTCAAGAGGTAAGAGGGAGACTCAACCTTACCACCCATGTTCTGGTAGTATGAGGATGGTTTATTCGGTGAAAAATCCTTAAGGATTTATTCACCTATTGTTTGAGGTTCTTGGATTTGTATTGATTGGACTGTATTGTTTGGACTGTATTTGGGATGTGCCTGCTTGTGTTTTTATGTTTGTATTTGTAGTATCTATGATGTATGATTTTATTTCAATGCTTGCCTGTATGCTGAAATGCTTAAGTAGCTGATATTATGTATGAATGTGAAATATATATTGTAAAGAAATTTATACTGTATGTATGTGAAATTTATACTGTAAACTTTATGAGAAAAGGACTAAATTGTAAAATGTTATGGAAACACGGGGCCATTATGTAAATATAAAGTTTTGAGGGGCTATAGTGAAAATACTATATTTTGAGGGACGTGAGGGATGAAAATGTAATTTATGTGTTTTGAAGGACAAAAACTTAATTAATCTGTTTTGAGGGACGAAAATGAATTATTATAAATATGATTTTGAGGGGCAAGATTATAATTTTCATTTTTGAAAGGGGCTATATTATAAATATGAGTTTTAGAGGGGCAATATTATAATTATAATTTTTAGAGGGGTAAAATAGTAATCTTCATTTTTAATAAGGTTATATTGTAAATAACAATTTTTGAGGGACTAAAATGTAAATATTATGTTTTGGAGGGACTATTTTGGAAATATGAATTTTATGAAAGACTATTTTGAAAATATGAATTTTATAAGGGACTATTTTGAAAATATGAATTTTATGAGGGACTATTTTGGAAATATGAATTTTATGAGGGACAATTTTATAAATATGAATTGTACGAGGGATTATTTTGTAAATGTGAATTTTATGAGGGATTATTGTGAAAATATTATTTAAATGAGGATTATAAAGAAAATATTATGTTTTGAGGGATTATTATGCAAATATGGAAGATGAAGTTGAATTTTGGTGTTAAATGAGGAAAATAGTATTTTGATTTAAAACGTGTGAAAAATATTTTACATGATGGAGCAACAATGAAAAATTGATACATGATTTGAAAATGTGATAGAACTGTTGCGCGATTAAGAAAATGCGAAAAATATGGTTTCGCGATGAAATTATAGTAATGACACTATTGGGCCAATATGAGGACCCCGAACTTGAGATAATGAAAATTTGATTGAGAATATGATAGAATCAATTGAAATGAGAATGGTGCATTTGTACATGCATTGAAAAGGTCCGATGGACTGGATAAGGCTATTTGCCTAGGAAGGAGAAAAATACACCCCCTGAGTGGGTGCGATATGCGTAGTGTAGGTCTTTCGTTGACCTTGGGGGCATTGGGGTGCGGGTTGCCTACAATGTGCAGTTGGTGGCTCTTCTGTACGTGGGTTAGACCGATATAACACACCAATGATCCGGACCGAGACACTATCCATAATCAAGATCTGATAAAGACTATCGAGTATGTGCTAGATGTGCAAAACTGAGCACGTGGTCTGAGGCACTTTGTACCGATATGATCTTTTCGATCACTTTCTCCGATCTGAGTTGTAGCTCCATGGAGTAGGAAATTGAGTCTAGGTGCATATGCAGAGATACTAAGAGTATTATCATAATTATTGTTTATGGTAATTTAATTATTGAATAATTGAATGTTGATAAGGATATGATCGTAATTATGGCTTATTGTATGAATTATGTATGATATGTTGGCATGAGAATTTGTATGTGTTTATCTTCATTGCTACCGTACTGGTATTGGCGTAGGTGATCTCACCTCTTGTATGTATATGTTGTATCATGTTTATATGATATTAAGACATCGAGCCAGCCGTAGAGCGAGAAGCAGAGGAAGGTCTAGATTCTGTTGAAAATCTCGAGTTTTGATGGCGGTGGAGATCCCTAGCTTCCTGGGTTACGTGAGACTGACATTCATCGATGGGGACGAGGCATGGACCGAAGATCTAGAAAGAGAGAGTATATATTATCTAGGAGAAGTAAATATTAGATTGAGTAGGCTATAGTCAGGGAACCCTTACTTTTCTGTTACTATTTATGTACAATTAGAGTTCCCTATATCCATCAGACAGCACTGGGGAGCGTACTATCGCACCCGTAGAGAGAGTAGTGTCGTATCGTCCGCTCGGACATTTGCTCCCCGGACTTTACGTCGAGTTGGAATTCCCCCACCCGGGGAGTCTGAGGAGGACCATCTGAGGGTCCTGCTACTTCTGAGGGCTCAGCTGCCTAGTAGTACTTGGGCAAAGATGTCAATGTAAATAGTGTTTATAATTTTTGGAGTGACTAGTTTGTAATATTTACAGTATGATAGTGTTAAAGACTTGTATATGTAAAACAAGAAACTTGGATATGTATAAATAATGTAAATTATTTATAATGATGCTGTGATGTTTTATTTTCTGCTAAGTTTATCTTACTATCATCAAAAAATTTTACAACTTGTATTTTTCTTTCCTATAAAGTACGTTATCTAGCATAAGGGTAATTTGGTAATTAGTAACATAAATGTGGCATCCTAAGGTGGGTGTTACATTAGTTGGTATCAGAGCCCAAGTTAGAGTCTTTTGGGTTTGTGGGTAGGCTTGTCTTATTTGTACTGTGTGAATCTCTAATGTTGGACACAGAGATATGTTTTCATTTTTCGAAAAGGAGACGATATTATGTGAAATAGTTACGTTTAGTTCATCGTGTTTTAATTTTATTTATCTTTGAAGAAAGATAATGGAATGTAGCGAACATGAGTATGTGGACGCGAGACGTGATGAAGAACGTATAGTCGCAACTAGAAGTGTAATGCAAAAGATGGTTGAAGTAGCAGTACAACAGAGACAGATGATCATTCAGCAGCAGGAACTGATAATCGAACTTCATAGCTTACTAGGATTGGAGCAGCCATCGGATGTGAGAAGCTGTAACTTAGAACCTTCAATAATCTAAGATGGAAGGAAGCGTAAAGTCGATCGTGTTCAGCAAAAGTCGTATGTACGACCATTGGAGAAGTAACAACGAGCAAAGAGGGGGAGTACTAGTGATAACGATTTTGGTCGGACTGTGGTATCAACCATGAAATGTTTCAAGTGTGGGAAAAGATCATCTCACCAGAGATTGTCAGCATAAAGGGATTATTTGTTATCGATGTGGGAGGCCTGGATATTTATTCAGAGATTGTGATCAACTGAAGATGGAACTTTCCATTAGTGATACACGTATTTCAAAATCTCAAGAAGAAGAAAGAGCTAGGTGCAGAGAGTGTAGTGAGAACATTCAAATACAAAAAAAAAAAAAAAAACTTAAGGAGCAAGGAAGTTGTGCCATAGCGGGTAATCTTAAAGCAGATCTTGTATGATGCGTAAAGTAACCTAGTCTTTTGTGATCTGTGACTGTGTAAATCTTTTGGGGTTATCTGTGTTTTGTTCTTTTCATAATACTACTTCATTTTTTAAACTTGTTATTACTACTCGAGTCTGTCTGAAACTACCTATTATTATTGGAGTTTGAAACTTTTCTGTTGATCTGGTTTGTCTATTTCTTTCTCAAATAGACTGAGTAAATCAATTTGACTCATCCGTGTCTTTGTTATAATATGATTTGAGTATTTCTACTCTTCTTGTTAAACTTGTTGGTTATACTTAAGTTTTCTAACTCTATCCTATATCTATTGGATATCAAATCTTTTCTGTTAATTTGATTTGTGTATCTCAAATTTCATCTATTTGAGAACCTAACTTTATAAATGGATTGGTTATTTTCTAACCATATCCTACTAGATTAATACAATGTAACCTTAGTGTTTCCTTGGCCTAAGATTTTTGGATTTGAATCCAGAAAGTTCATTTCTAAAATTTTTGGATTATGTTCATTTCGAAATCTACTAGACTATTTCAAATTCTTTGTTGAACTAATCTAGTAACCTACCAAATAGTCTTGTTACTTTTTCCTATAACTTTCAAAATGTCATTCATGTATCTCAATTAAGAAGGAGTTATGCGTAAAACTAGTCAAGTGTAATTGTTGTTAGTAGTTCAACTCATGAATTTAGATTGAGTGTTGAGATCAAATAGAAAGGTGGTGGCGTATACTTCGAGGCAATGGAAAGTGCATGAGAGGAATTATCCGACTCATGACTTGGAGCTAGCAGCAGTGGTGTTTGCGTTGAAGGTATGGAGACATTTTCTCTATGGGGCAATGTTCACTGTGTTTAGTGACCATAAAAGTTTGAAGTATCTATTCGACCAGAAAGAGTTGAACATGAGACAAAGGCGTTGGCTCGAGTTTCTGAAAGATTATGACTTTCAGTTACAATATCATCCTGGAAAAGTGAATGTCGTAGCAGATGCTTTGAGTAGAAAATCGCTTAATGCTTCTGTTATGATGATGAAGGAGAAGGAATTGATAGAAGAATTTCGGGATATGCGATTATCTGTGAAGTTGACACCGGGGAAGATGTGTTTGAATATGATCACCATTTCGAATGATCTGATGGATAAAATACGAGAAGGACAGAATAGTGATCAATATCTACAAGAAGCAAAGGAAGCAAGAAGTCAAGGAGCAGAATTAGAATTCAGCGAAGGTGTTGATGGAATTTTGAAGTTCAGAGGGAGAGTTTGCGTACCAAATGATCCAGAACTTAGGAGATCGATTTTGAATGAAGCTCATAGAAGCAAGTTGAGTATGCATCCAGGAGCCACGAAGATGTACCAAGATTTGAAGCAGCTGTATTGGTGGCAAGGAATGAAGAGGGATGTCGCAGAATATGTATCATCCTGTTTGACTTGTCAGAAGGCCAAAGTAGAACACCAGAGACCATCAGGAATGTTGCAACCTTTGTCTATTCCTGAATGGAAATGGGATGACATAGCAATGTATCTCGTCACGGGACTACCAAGAACTCGGAAGGGTCACAATTCTATATGGGTAATTATTGATCGGCTTACAAAGTCGGCGCACTTTTTATCGATTAATATTAAGTACTCAATGGAGAAGTTAGCTCAGATATACATCAATGAAATTGTTAGACTTCATGGTGTACCATCCAGTATAATTTATGATCGAGATCCACGATTCACATCTAGATTCTGGACTAGTCTACAAGAAGCGATGGGGACAAATCTACATTTGAGTTCTGCTTACCATCCACAAACTGATGGTCAGTCAGAAAGAACAATTCAGTCGTTGGAGGACTTGTTGAGGGCTTGCGTTCTAGAGCAAACTGGTTGTTGGGATGAATTTCTGCCATTGATAGAGTTCACCTACAATAATAGTTTCCATTCGAGTATAGGGATGACACCCTATGAAGCTTTATATGGGAGAAGATGTAGGACACCATTATGTTGGTATCAGGATGGTGAAAAATCTTGTAATAGGACTGAATTTGTGCAGCAGACAACTGAAAAGGTAAAGATGATCCAAGACAAGATGAGGACAGTTCAGACGCGACAAAAGAGCTATGCAGATAAAAGGCGAAGACCACTGGAATTCGAAGAAGGTGACCATGTATTTTTACGTGTGACGCCTATGACTGGAGTTGGACGAGTAATTAAGTCAAAGAAGCTTACTCCTAAGTTTATCGGACCGTATCAGATACTTCGTCGGATAGGTCCGGTGGCTTATCAAGTCGCGCTGCCGCCGTTTTTATCAAATCTTTATAATGTATTTCACGTATCACAATTACGGAAATATATTCCAGATCCGACTCACATTATCGAACCAGACACTGTACAACTAAAGGAAAACTTGACCTATGATACAGTTCCAGTCAGGATTGAAGATCGAAGGATAAAGCAGCTTCGTGGAAAAGACATTTCATTAGTTAAAGTAGTTTGGAACGATGTAAGTGGTGAAGCCACATGGGAGTTGGAAGAAAAGATTAGAGAGCAATATCCGTTTTTGTGTTAAATGTATGTCAAGTTTCGAGGACGAAACTTTATTTTAGAGGGGGAGAGTTGTAACACCCCAAATTCTGACTATATGAATAGTAATAGCAGAATTACACTGTTTTGGTATTTTCTTTGTGGTATAAAAATAATTTGACTGTTCTGAGATCATACTTGATCATTTTGTGTGATTTGCTCCTGGCTAGGAAAAATAATATTTTTCAGGCCTAGGAAATTCTGATCTGCCTCATTTGGAGACGGGAGATCTTACTAAACCCGAATCCGAGTGACTCAGAAAAGAATCTTTTAATTTTAGAATCTATCTGTAAAGATAAAAATATTGTATTGATAAATATCTGTGATTATATTTATAGCAGTTATTGCTATGAATGTTGGACCCGATAAGTTTTAATTAATAGAAAAGTGTTTAGAATATTTCTTGTAATTAAAATTAAAGTGAACCAATAGAATATAGTCAAAACAAATGGTTGGACTTTTCTAACCAATGAGAATTGGTCAAGGAAAGAAGCTTAGACTTCCTTGTGGACCATTAGATCTGAAGCTTGACTTAGAAGCTTTGATCTTCACCATCGATCCAATCAACGGTGTAAAACAAATCCTACCAAAACTATCAAGTAATGTTCACCATAGATAAGATTAATGGATAAGATTGAGTCAACAATAATTGCTTGACTTTTTCTTAGGAAACTAATTAACCTTAATTTAGTTGTCCTAATTACCTAATTAAGAAATTAAGTAAACTAACTTAATTAGGGATTAGTTATAACTTAATCTTTAATTTAATACCCTAATTCTAATTAGAGGTGATGATGCATGCTAAATATGTATTAGATGCATGCTAAATATGTTAAAATTACATTAGTTATATAATTGAAGGATTAAGTAAGAATGGTTAGAAAATTAAACCCAATCAAATAGCTAATCAACTAACTAGTAATTAGGCTTGAACTAATAATGAATTAAGGACCTAAACTCACCTAAACAATCATAGTTCAGTAGCAAAATTGGAATGGCCCAGCAGCAGAATTTGGACGGTCCAGCAACGTTTTGAAGCAGCAGAATTGGAGGCCCAACAGCAGCAAAAATTGACGGCTCAGCAGCACCAAGTTCCACGGTTCAGCAATGTTTTGGGAGCAGCAGAATTGGAGATGGTCCAGCAGAAATAGCAGCTACGGTTTCAACAATTTGAAGAAGCTTCCAAGTGATATTTGAATATCACCAAGTCATGCAAAACCATGCAAAGTCAAGCTTGTGACCAATGAGAAGTGAGTGTCCTTGTGCAATTAATGAATGGCTACTTACTCAAGCAAAATGTTTACTCACGATCATTCACAAAAGCACAGCACGGCAGCAGCTGGAAATGGGAGAATTACCTAAATAATTCTCTTCATTTCTCCTCACCAATCACACGGCAAAAGCTCATGGTAGCAGATGTAAAGATTGGACAAATATACAAGTGATTTCCTTATTTTTTTTTCTCACCATATGACTCACGGCTGGCAACTGTCTTATACACTCAAGAATTGGATAATTATTCAAATAAAATCATCCCACATTTCACGTGTTATCACACGGCTTGGCAGCAGCCTTCTCACATCCTCACCCTTCACTTTTTACTTCTCAAACATAAGCCTATTTCTCTCAAACACCAAGGAACTCACGCACCTCTCTCCCATTTCTTTTCTTCACAACCGGTCATCACCTACAACTCACACCATCCATCCTTTTAAACACTCATCTCTTGGTTTGTTTTAACTCAAATTCTACTCTAAGCATTTCTCCTTCACAAGGTATTGTCACAAAACTATCTTACCTTGTTCAAAGCTTCTTCAACCTAAGCTTCTTCAACCTTTTCCTAAAAGAGTAAGCTTTGATTCAAGAATTCCAAGTTTGATTTTAATTTTATTAACCATGATTTCTCCATGGTTTTCAACCTTGATTCTTGTATGAACCTTCACTAATTTTCTTGGAAATTTGGGGCTTGTTTAGGAGGTGAACAAAGTCTCAAGGAAAGGAGGAAAGCTTAGAAAGCTTGTCTTCAAGAGGTAAGAGGGAGACTCAACCTTACCACCCATGTTCTGGTAGTATGAGGATGGTTTATTCGGTGAAAAATCCTTAAGGATTTATTCACCTATTGTTTGAGGTTCTTGGACTGTATTGATTGGACTGTATTGTTTGGACTGTATTTGGGATGTGCCTGCTTGTGTTTTTATGTTTGTATTTGTAGTATCTATGATGTATGATTTTATTTCAATGCTTGCCTCGTATCTTTGAAATGCTTAAGTAGCTGATATTATGTATGAATGTGAAATATATATTGTAAAGAAATTTATACTGTATGTATGTGAAATTTATACTGTAAACTTTATGAGAAAAGGACTAAATTGTAAAATGTTATGGAAACACGGGGCCATTATGTAAATATAAAGTTTTGAGGGGCTATAGTGAAAATACTATATTTTGAGGGACTGAGGGACGAAAATGTAATTTATGTGTTTTGAAGGACGAAAACTTAATTAATCTGTTTTGAGGGACGAAAATGAATTATTATAAATATGATTTTGAGGGGGCAATATTGTAATTTTCATTTTTGAAAGGGGCTATATTATAAATATGAGTTTTAGAGGGGCAATATTGTAATTATGATTTTTAGAGGGGTAAAATAGTAATCTTCATTTTTAATAGGGTTATATTGTAAATAACAATTTTTGAGGGACTAAAATGTAAATATTATATTTTGGAGGGACTATTTTAGAAATATGAATTTTATGAAGGACTATTTTGAAAATATGAATTTTATAAGGGACTATTTTGAAAATATGAATTTTATAAGGGACTATTTTGAAAATATGAATTTTATGAGGGACTATTTTGGAAATATGAATTTTATGAGGGACAATTTTATAAATATGAATTGTACGAGGGATTATTTTGTAAATGTGAATTTTATGAGGAATTATTGTGAAAATATTATTTAAATGAGGATTATAAAGCAAATATTATGTTTTGAGGGATTATTATGCAAATATGGAAGATGAAGTTGAATTTTGGTGTTAAATGAGGAAAATAGTATTTTGATTTAAAACGTGTGAAAAATATTTTACACGATGGAGCAACAATGAAAAATTGATACATGATTTGAAAATGTGATAGAGCTGTTGCGCGATTAAGAAAATGCGAAAAATATGGTTTCGCGATGAAATTATAGTAATGACACTATTGGGCCAATATGAGGACCCCGAACTTGAGATAATGAAAATTTGATTGAGAATATGATAGAATGAATTGAAATGAGAATAGTGCATTTGTACATGCATTGAAAAGGTCCGATGGACTGGATAAGGCTATTTGCCTAGGAAGGAGAAAAATACACCCCCTGAGTGGGTGCGATATGCGTAGTGTAGGTCTTTCGTTGACCTTGGGGGCATTGGGGTGCGGGTTGCCTACAATGTGCAGTTGGTGGCTCTTCTGTACGTGGGTTAGACCGATATAACACACCAATGATCCGGACCGAGACACTATCCATAATCAAGATCTGATAAAGACTATCGAGTATGTGCTAGATGTGCAAAACTGAGCATGTGGTCTGAGGCACTTTGTACCGATATGATCTTTTCGATCACTTTCTCCGATCTGAGTTGTAGCTCCATGGAGTAGGAAATTGAGTCTAGGTGCATATGTAGAGATACTGAGAGTATTATCATAATTATTGTTTATGGTAATTTAATTATTGAATAATTGAATGTTGATAAGGACATTATCGTAATTATGGCTTATTGTATGAATTATGTATGATATGTTGGCATGAGAATTTGTATGTGTTTATCTTCATTGCTACCGTACTGGTATTGGCGTAGGTGATCTCACCTCTTGTATGTATATGTTGTATCATGTTTATATGATATTAAGACATCGAGCCAGCCGTAGAGCGAGAAGCAGAGGAAGGTCCAGATTCTGTTGAAAATCTCGAGTTTTGATGGCGGTGGAGATCCCTAGCTTCCTGGGTTACATGAGACTGACATTCATCGATGGGGACGAGGCATGGACCGAAGATCTAGAAAGAGAGAGTATATATTATCTAGGAGAAGTAAATATTAGATTGAGTAGGCTACAGTCAGGGAACCCTTACTTTTCTGTTACTATTTATGTACAATTAGAGTTCCCTATATCCATCAGACAGCACTGGGGAGCGTACTATCGCACCCGTAGAGAGAGTAGTGTCGTATTGTCCGCTCGGACATTTGCTCCCCGGACTTTACGTCGAGTTGGAATTCCCCCACCCGGGGAGTCTGAGGAGGACCATCTGAGGGTCCTGCTACTTCTGAGGGCTCAGCTGCCTAGTAGTACTTGGGCAAAGATGTCAATGTAAATAGTGTTTATAATTTTTGGAGTGAGTAGTTTGTAATATTTACAGTATGATAGTGTTAAAGACTTATATATGTAAAACAAGAAACTTGGATATGTATAAATAATGTAAATTATTTATAATGATGCTGTGATGTTTTATTTTCTGCTAAGTTTATCTTACTATCATCAAAAAATTTTGCAACTCGTATTTTTCTTTCCTATAAAGTACGTTATCTAGCATAAGGGTAATTTGGTAATTATGTAACATAAATGTGGCATCCTAAGGTGGGTGTTACAATTAGCATATAATTAGGAGTAAATGGAAAACAATTAAACTCTTAAAATGCAAAGGAGCCACACGGTTTGGGCAGCAGCCTTGAGAGGCTTGGTGGCTAAGTTCTACTAGCTTCTTGAACCCTCCAAAATGTCATAAACCATGTGCACCACCATGTGCATTCAATTGGATATTTACCTTGTAAAATCCAACACTCAACTTCACCCACACAAGCTCACTACGGCGAGCAGCCCCTCCCATTTCCCTCTCAATAATTATTTCACACTTATCCTAAATTTAAGCTATTCATTTTCTCTCCAAAAATACCAAGAAGCCATGCACACTTTTTCTTCCATTTTCTTCTCTCTATTCGGCCATACACCCCACCTACACCACCAAACCTCTATAATTTTATCTCATCATATTTTCTAAACCCAAATCCTATTCTAAACACCTTTCATTCACAAGGTTTTGCCAAAAAACTACTCTATCTTGTCCAAATCCAACCTTTTGCTTACTTTTCTAAGGGTAAGTCTTGATTCTATGGTTCAAAATTGGATTTCTAATTTTTCTAACCATGATTGTTCCATGGTTTTTCAATATTGAACCTTGTATGTGTTTTTACTAATTGTTTAAGAATTTTAGGGATTTGTTTGGGAGATTTCACGAAATTTCAAGAAAGAAGGAAACTAACCTATTAATTGTCTTCAAGAGGTAAGAGGGAGATTTAATCTCATCAACCCTAAGTGGTGATAGGAAAATGGATTTGTATGTGTGTGTAGAATCCATAAGGATTCATTTGTGTGATTGTTTATGGTTTTTATTATTTTTGTGATTGTTTAAATGCTTTCCTATTTGTGATTTATTTTGCTATGCATGATTATAGTTTTTATTATTTTTGTTATGCATGTTTATGACTTTAAATATATTGTATGTATATTATATGTGATTATATAATTGCATGTGTCTATAATTGTATAATTATTAAAGTAGGATGTGAATAACATGTAACGATTTGCATGAGTGTTCCAAAGAACACAGAATGAGGCTCACGACCTTACACCAAAATAGAGAACCAAAATGTTCTCAGCAATTTTTTAAATCAATGAGTTAATGAAACTAGGTAAAATAATAAGTTAAAAATGATTTTGATTAAATTATGGCCAACATGCCATTTAGTGTATAATTGAATGCCATTTTATTTTCAACTTTGGCCAACATGCCATTTTATTTTCTAAGACAGGTTAGGTAATGGATTTACTAAACAAACTGATTCCAATGAATCATTGAGAAAATAAAAGGAATAAATTCAGTTCTAGAATTTTAACTTAGCAGAAATTAGTTTAAATAAAAATTAAATCAGACGCTTGAAAAATATTAACGTAAAGCTCATTTTATAAATTTTGAAGCGCGTTAGCAAAGTTTCAAAGCGTAATTATTGGGTAAAAATAAAATGAAACCATATTTAGTAAAAAATGTCAAAAATACCTTATACTGATTTTATAGGCAAAATGCTGCCGAAATTTATTAAAATCAGACGCATAAAATGAAAAGATTCCATACTATATTTAGAACACAAGGAAAATACTCTACGTATTTTAAAAGTACTTGATATAGTTTACACATATTTAATATGATGATTTTAAGCTATTCGGTTAAGAAAATGAATTAAAAATCCTACGCGATTGAGAAAATGATTTAAAAACATTTTGCGATGTTTAAAAATGCCAAAATTTATTTACACAATTTTAAAACGTTTGTGAAAATGACAAGATTGTGAAAATGCGATAAAATTCCTACGGGAGTGAAAGATACAGTGAGTTTTACTGTCGGGCTAAAGTGGTGGACTCGGACATGTTTTGGTGTAGTACTGTCAGGTGGGACGTACTATACTTTGGTATTTTGTGACTAAGGGCATTTTTATAATTTTTCATAATTATGGTAAAATTTGGATAATAAAGGTATTTTTGTAATTTTAGATCATGTTTAGAGTGTTGTGTCAATTTGGTTGATAATTGGCGATTGATTGATGAGGCGAATTACACCGTGATTTGGTGTGATAGGCGTAGTGTGGTTCATTTATTGAACTTGGAGGCATTAGTGTGCGGAGAATCCCATATGTGGACAGTGGTAGCACCCTCCGGGCTGTGGTAACGGGCAACACACTAATGATCTTGACAAACACTATTCTTAATCGAGATCTTGAGGGGACTATTAAGTACTATACCCTGTGGTATACGATGTTTGATTTGTGTACTACTACACGATGTTTGGATTTGTGGACTATAGACACAAAGATTGGGACGTGCAATAGTTTGGTTGGGCAGCCATAAAGTATTATTAGTTTCTATTCGGATCATTCTCTCAGATATACGTGTTTAGCTCCATGGAGTAGGAACGAGTCAGTGTGTGTTCATGCATTATCTGTACTTTACTGTTCATGCATTATCTGCATTTTACTGCATACCATAATCTGTGATAAAATGTATGATCTATTGCTTTGATATATTGTGCATGATATGATGTATTAATTTGCTATACTGTATATGATGTATTAATTTGCTATAATGTGTATGATATAATGGTATGTGTTATTTTAATATGTATTGTATTGTCATATGTTATATTGTCGTTTTCTTTATTGCTATGCGGGTAATGATGTAGATTGTCTCACCTCTTTATTGTATTGTCTGTTTTGTTTCTACTTTATGTTTATATTATCGAAGACTACAATGGCGGCAAGAGGAGGCCAATTAGGTTTCTTTAGACTACAATTTCTCGAAGGCACTGAGGCTTGGTACGTCCACTGGGACACTGGACACATAGAGTACAGTGGTAACGTGACTTTATCAGTAAGTAGGACTCGACAGGGGTTCTTTACTACTCGTTATATGGTTACTTTCGTACAGGTTATTTTGCCTATTAGGGAGTTATGGGATGAGTTTCACTATACTCCTAGAGAGAACTTCGATATACTTTTGGGTCGAATTTCTATCGGTCAAGATATTCCCAACTAGGGAAATTGTCTTATGACAAGGGCTCATGTCTTAGGCATTATGTCTTAGTATCATACTTGACTTTTTGACTTTATTAAATATTTTGTAGTTGTAAATTAATTGTAGACTTTAGACAAAATCATATGTATATTATGGTGTGATGATGTTTTATCCTTTTTCGTATTCTCGCATTATTTTATTTAATATTATAAATATAAAGAAAAGAAAAAAAATTACCACTAATATTAATTATGTACCAAAAGTTTTATAACTTGGGTAAGTATTTTATTTTATTTTATTTTTCTGCATCATAAATGTGACATCCCCAAGGAGGGGTGTTACATTAGTTGGTATCAGAGCCCAAGTTAGAGTCTTTTGGGTTTGTGGGTAGGTTTGTCTTATTTGTGCTATGTGAATCTCTGATATTGAACCTAGAGATATGTTTCAGTTTCTAAAAGGAAACGATTCTGTGCGAAATCATTACGTTTAGTTAGTGTGTGTTGATTCTGTTTATCTTTGAAGAAAGATAATGGAATGTTACGAGCATGAGTATGTGGACGCGCAACGTGATGAAGATCGTATAACCGCAGTTTGAAGTATGATGCAAAAGATGATTGAAGTAGTAGTACAACAGAGACAGATGATCGCTCAGCAGCAGGAACTGATAATCGAACTTCATAGCTTATTAGGATTGGAGCAGCCATTGGATGCGAGGAGCTGTAACTTAGAATCTTTGATAATTCAAAGTAGAAGGAAGCATAAGGTCAATCGTTTTCAGCAAAAGTCATATGTACAATGACCAAGGAAGCAACAACGAATAGAGAAAGGAAGTACTGATGGCAGCAATTTTTGTCAGGCTGTGGCATCACCAACGAAGTACTTGAAGTGTGGAAAGCCTGAACACTTATTCAAAGAGTGTGATCAGCTGAAGATGGAAATTTTCGTTAGGAATACACGTGTTTCAAAATCTTAAAACGAAGAAAGAGTCAGTGCAAAGAATGTACTAAGAACATTCAAGTACAAAAACTTAAGAAGCGAGAAAGCCGTGCCATAGAGGGTAATCTTAAAACTGTGCTGTATAATTCGCGAGGTAACTCAGTCTCTTGTGATCTGTGACTGTGTGAATCTTTTGGAGTTATCTGTGTCTTACTTCTTTTCATAATGTTACTTCAACTCCTAAACTTGCTATTACTACTTGAACTTGTTTAAAACTATCCTATTATTACTAGAGTTTAAAATTTTTCTATTGATCTGGTTTGTCTATTTCTTTCTCAAATAGACTGAGTAAATTGATTTGATTTATCCGTGCCTTTGTTATAGAGTGATTTGAGTATTTCTATTCTTCTTGTTGAACTTGTTGTTCATACTCAATTTTTCTCATTCTACCCTATGTTTATTGAATATCAAATCTTTTCTGTTGATTTGATTTGTTTATCTAAAATCACATCTATCTGAGATCCTGATTTTTTTTAAATGGATTGGTTATTTTTTAACCATATCCTACTAGATTGTTGGAATGTAATTTTAGTGTTTCCTTGACCTGAGATTTTTGGATTTGAATCCAGAAAGTTCATTTCTAAAATTATTGGACTATGTTCATTTCGAAATCTATTAGACTATCTCAAATTCTTTGTTGGACTAATCTAGTAACCTACTAAACAGTCTTATTATTTTTCCTTATAACCTTCATTGTATCTTTCATGTATTTCAATTAAGAAGGATTATTCTTAATCCAACTTATGTCATAGTATCAAATACAGTGCAATTAGAAGAAAACTTGATCTATGAGACATTTTCTGTTAAGATTAAAAATAAGCAAATAGAACAACTTCTCTTGATGAAGAAAATCTGGAATGATGCGACGATAGGGGAACTAGAAGACCAAATGAAGGAAATCACTATTTGCTCCAAGATCGACTTGTGTGTTGGTTATTATCAGATTCGAGTAAAGGTAGAGAATGTTCCAAGACAGTTTTTCAGATGCGTTGCAGGAACTATGTATATTTAGTACTACCGTACGATGTAAGAAATATTTTGGCGGTGTTCACGAACTATATAAATAGGATCTTTCGTTCTCATCTAGGAAAATTTGTCATTATTGGCAATATTTTGACCTATTCTCAAAATCCAAAGGAACACGCTGAAGATCTTAATGCATTTCTTCAATTTCTGAAGAAGGAGGAAAAGGAGTTATGCGTGAAATTGGTCAAATGCAAAATTCTGTTAGAAGCAGTTCAACTCGTGGATTTAGATTGAGTGTTGACATCGAATAGAAAGGTGGTGGCGTATACTTCAAGGCAATGGAACGTGCGTGAGAAGAATTATTCAATTTACGTTTTAGGATACACGATAGTCATTTTGCAAGAAAAATCTGAAGATGTTTTCTTTCCTATAAAATTCATAATAATTTCAAAGGCTTGAAGTACCTGTTCAATCCAGAAGGGCTTGGATATCAGGAATGTTACCAAGTGGCCTCAATACTCAAGAGGGGGGTGAATTGAGTATGTAAGTCAAGTTCGCAAATCTTTCGCAATTCGTTTGATAAACAAATTTTTCGTTGAAGCTATTTGATGATTAGAACTGATTGGATATATGGAATAAATACTTTTACTAATAAATGCAACAATCAAGAAGAACAATATTCAAGATATTCAATGAAACAGTGCTTAATGTAAAGAGAAGGGTTTAGAGAGAGCAAACACAGCGATTTATCCTGGTTCGATCACCAATTCACTTGTGATCTACGTCCAGTCCCCAAGCAACAACATGAGATTTTCCACTATATCTTCAAGCTTCAATGGGTGCTTGATAACCGCTACAACTTTGAGCACTCAATACAATGGGATACCTCACCCTAATGCTTGAGCCTCTATTTTCAAAGGGATACCTCACCCTTACAATACTTGAGGGATACCTCACCTTCTCTAAACAGATTGTATAAGATTTAAATGGATGAAACTCTCTCAAAGAGCAAGTATTACAAATTGAAGAACTATGATATTTAGGATTCACACAACCTCAAGCTCAAAACAGAGGATTTGGTAAAATGATGAGAAAAACTTGTTTGAAGCTCAATAGAGATTTTCCAGAATAGATGATTCAGTTTTTCTAACCTTCCAAAGAAGCCGTTGGAGGTGGTTGTGAGTAATTAATGCTCTGCAATATAGCTGTTACGAGCTTCTGCATATTTTTCCAGAACTTAGGCTAACCGGTTAGCCAAGTGTTCTAACCGGTTGGGGGGTCATTTAGGCTTAAGGAGAAGTGTTCTGATTAGATAGCTAACCGGTTAGGAATATGTCCTAATCGGTTAGGATATTACCAACATGGGTTCTGAGTTGATGAATAACCGGTTAGGTCTTCTACCTAATCGGTTAGGGTAACACGTTTTTGGCTTCTGAGTTTGTGAATAACCGGTTAGGCTATTTGCCTAATCGGTTAGGACAAAAGAAGAAAGGCTTCTGAGTTTATGAATAACCGGTTAGGCTATCTGCCTAATCGGTTAGGACAAAACACTTTTGGCTTCTGAGAGTGAGACTAACCGGTTAGGTCCTCTACCTAATCGGTTAGGGCAAAAATAATTTGGCCTCTGAGTTATTAGATAACCGGTTAGGAACCTTGCCTAATCGGTTAGGCATTTGACAGAACACGAGGCAAGCCATTTTTTTGAGCAAGCTAACCAGTTAGGAGATAGTCCTAATCGGTTGTGGGCCTTAGAAATTTGAATCCTAACAAATACAGAAACAGTTTTGTGCATGTTAAAAAGAGTTGGCAAGTTCTAAAAGACTTGTCTCAAATTTGACATATGCATGGAAACTTGCTTGATAGAGAATATAAGATTTCAAAGCATTTATTGCACACAAAAAAAAAAAAACGTTTTTGAACCTTACTTGAAAAACCATTTTGCAAATACATTTTAAGGAGGTCATTTGAGCTTGAGGTGAATCACTAGGATACCTTTACACTAGTTCTATAGCCTATATGCTAAGCTTGAGTTTCTTGTGACTTGATCATTGTATTCCCATGCTTTCTTGTTTGTCGACATCAAAACCATTTGCATCTTCTCCATGTTAATCACAAGGAAGAGACGGATAGTTAGGATTTTCAAAGGACTTGTTGAGATGAATTTCTACCATTGATAGAGTTCATATATAACGATAGTTTCGTTCGAGCATAGGGATGACACCTTATGAGGCATTATAGGGGAGATGCTATAGAACGCCATTGCATTGGTATCATACTGTGGAAAGTAGTATTGTAGGACCCGAGTTTGTGCAGCAGACAATTGAGAAAGTGAAGATGATTCGAGACAAGATGAGGACAACTCAGACGCGGCAAAATAGTTATGCTGATAAAAGATGAAGACTGTTTGAATTTGAAGAAGGTGATCATGTGTTTCTACGTATGACCCTTATGACTGGAGTTGAACAAGCATTTAAGTCGAGGAAACTCACTTTGAAGTTTATCGAGCCGTATCAGATACTTCATCGATAGATCCGATAGCTTATCAGATTTCACTACCACCATTCTTATCGAATCTTCATGATGTATTTCATGTATCACATCTACGAAATATATTTCTGATCTGATTCATGTCATCGAACCACACACCGTGCAACTGAAAGAGAATTTAATCTATGAGACGTTTTCAGGCAAGATTGAAGATCGAAGGACAAAGCAAATTCAAGAAAAGGAGATCGCATTAGTTAAAGTAGTTTAGAACGATGTAAGTGGTGGAGCCACATGGGAGCTAGAAGATAGGATGAGGGAGCAATACTCTCAATTGTTTTGATGTATGATGAATTTCGGGGATGAAATTCTTATTAGTAGGGGAGAGTTGTAACACCCCAACTTTTGGGATAATTACAATATAGTCCCAAAATGTACTGTTTTGTGAATTTTGTGAGCAGTAAATTAAATTTGACTGTTCCGTGAGTGTACTTGACTGTTGTGTGTGATTTGCTCCGACCTAGGGAAATAATAATTTTTTGGCCGAAAAAATCTTATTTTAATTAATTGGAGCTGGGGGATCTTACTAAACCTAATTCTGATTTATATATATATTAATCTCATAATTTTTAGGATTTAACTGTGTAATAAAATAATTTTATATTATTATAATATTATTTTATATTACAGTACCTACCGTCTCAAAAATAGTAAAAATCTGCTTCGGTTTGACCACGGATCTTTAAAAGTACTATGGGACCTGCGTTTAGGAAAAGCAGTCAATTGTGCTGACTGGACAAATTCTAGCCAATGAGAGCAAGTCAACGAAAGTGGCTTGACTTTTTAAACTAATAAGAATGAGTCAACGAAGGGAGCATAGACTTTGATTTGGACCGTTGGATGAAGACTTGGTTAGGAAGCCTTTAACCTTAGCCGTTGATCTAATCAATGGTGAGATTAGAATTCTAGTTTTATGACTAATTAATATCTACCTTAGATTACATCTATGGCTAGGAATTAAAGATGAAATCAATGGTTAGAATTAAGTCAAAAATAGTAGGCTTGAATTTGGTTAGTAGCTAATTAAGCTTAATTTAACTAATCTAATTATCTAATTAACAAATTAAGTGAACTAGTTTAATTCTTAATTAATTATAATCTAAATACTAATTAGATATCCTAATATTAATTTAAAGGATATAATATATGCTAAAATATATTAAACTAATTAGTTATACTATTAGTATGTTAATTAAGATTGATTAGGATATTTAACCTAACTAATTACCTAATTAATTAGCATATAATTAGGAGTAAATGGAAAACAATTAAACCCTTAAAATGCAAAGGAGCCACACGGTTTGGGTAGCAGCCTTGAGAGGCTTGGTGGCTAAGTTCTACTAGCTTCTTGAACCCTCCAAAATGTCATAAACCATGTGCACCACCATGTGCATTCAATTGGATATTTACCTTGCAAAATCCAACACTCAACCTCACCCACACAAGCTCACTACGGCAGCAGCCCCTCGCATTTCCCTCTCAATAATTATTTCACACTTATCCTAAATTTAAGCTATTCATTTTCTCTCCAAAAATACCAAGAAGCCATGCACACTTTTTCTTCCATTTTCTTCTCTCTATTCGGCCATACACCCCACCTACACCACCAAACCTCTATAATTTTATCTCATCATATTTCCTAAACCCAAATCCTATTCTAAACACTTTTCATTCACAAGGTTTTGCCAAAAAACTATTCTATCTTGTCCAAATCCAACCTTTTGCTTACTTTTCTAAGGGTAAGTCTTGATTCTATGGTTCAAAATTGGATTTCTAATTTTTCTAACCATGATTGTTCTATGGTTTTTCAATATTGAACCATGTATGTGTTTTTACTAATTGTTTAAGAATTTTAGGGATTTGTTTGGGAGATTTCATGAAATTTCAAGAAAGAAGGAAACTAACCGATTAATTGTCTTCAAGAGGTAAGAGGGAGATTTAATCTCATCAACCCTAAGTGGTGATAGGAAAATGGATTTGTATGTGTGTAGAATCCATAAGGATTCATTTGTGTGATTGTTTATGGTTTTTATTATTTTTGTGATTGTTTAAATGCTTTCCTATTTGTGATTTATTTTGCTATGCATGATTATAGTTTTTATTATTTTTGTTATGCATGTTTATGACTTTAAATATATTGTATGTATATTATATGTGATTATATAATTGCATGTGTCTATAATTGTATAATTATTAAAGTAGGATGTGAATAACATGTAACGATTTGCATGAGTGTTCCAAAGAACACAGAATGAGGCTCACGGCCTAACACCAAAATAGAGAACCAAAATGTTCTCAGCAATTTTCTAAATCAATGAGTTAATGAATCTAGGTAAAATAATAAGTTAAAAATGATTTTGATTAAATTATGGCCAACATACCATTTAGTGTATAATTGAATGCCATTTTATTTTCAATTTTGGCCAACATGCCATTTTATTTTCTAAGATAGGTTAGGTAATGGATTTACTAAACAAACTGATTCCAATGAATCATTGAGAAAATAAAAGGAATAAATTCAGTTCTAGAATTTTAACTTAGCAGAAATTAGTTTAAATAAGAATTAAATTAGATGCTGGAAAAATACTAATGTAAAGCTCATTTTATAAATTTTGAAGCGCATTAGCAAAGTTTCAAAGCGTAATTATTGGGTAAAAATTGAATGAAACCATATTTAGTAAAAAAATGTCAAAAATACCTTATACTGATTTTATAGGCAAAATGCTGCCGAAATTTATTAAAATCAGACGCATATAATGAAAAGATTCCATACTATATTTAGAACACAAGGAAAATACTCTACATATTTTAAAAGTACTAGATATAGTTTACACATATTTAATATGATGATTTTAAGCTATTCGGTTAAGAAAATGAATTAAAAATCCTACGCGATTGAGAAAATGATTTAAAAACATTTTGCGATGTTTAAAAATGTCAAAATATATTTACGCAATTTTAAAACGTTTGTGAAAACGATGAGATTGTGAAAATGTGATAAAATTCCTACGCGATTGAAAGATACAGTGAGTTTTACTGTCGGGCCAAAGTGGTGGACCCGGACATGTTTTGGTGTAGTACTATCAGGTAGGACGTACTATACTTTGGTATTTTGTGACTAAGGGCATTTTTGTAATTTTTCATAATTATGGTAAAATTTGGATAATAAGGGTATTTTTGTAATTTTAGATCATGTTTAGAGTGTTGCGTCAATTTGGTTGATAATTGGCGATTGATTGATGAGGCGAATTACACCGTGATTTGGTGTGATAGGCGTAGTGTGGTTCATTTATTGAACTTGGAGGCATTAGTGTGCGGAGAATCCCATATGTGGACAGTGGTAGCACCTCTGGGCTATAGTAACGGGCAACACACTAATGATCTTGACAAACACTATTCTTAATCGAGATCTTGAGGGGACTATTAAGTACCATGCCTGTGGTACACGATGTTTGGACTGTGTACTACTACACGATGTTTGGACTGTGGACTATAGACACAAAGATTGGACAGTGAAATAGTTTGGTCGGGCAGCCATAAAGTATTATTAGTTTCTATTCGGATCATTATCTCAGATATACGTGTTTAGCTCCATGGAGTAGGAACGAGTCAGTGTGTTCATGCATTATCTGTACTTTATTGTTCATGCATTATCTGCATTTTACTGCATACCATAATCTGTGATAAAATGTATGATCTATTGCTTTGATATATTGTGCATGATGTGATGTATTAATTTGATGTATTAATTTGCTATACTGTATATGATGTATTAATTTGCTATAATGTGTATGATATAATGGTATGTGTTATTTTAATATGTATTGTATTGTCATATGTTGTATTGTCGTTTTCTTTATTGCCATGCGGGTAATGATGTAGATTGTCTCACCTCTTTATTGTATTGTCTGTTTTGTTTCTACTTAATGTTTATATTATCGAAGACTACAATGGCGGCAAGAGGAGGCCAATTAGGTTTCTTTAGACTACAATTTCTCGAAGGCACTGAGGCTTGGTACGTCCACTGGGACACTGGACACATAGAGTACAGTGGTAACGTGACTTTATCAGTAAGTAGGACTCGACAGGGGTTCGTTACTACTCGTTATACGGTTACTTTCGTACAGGTTATTTTGCCTATTAGGGAGTTATGGGATGATTTTCACTATACTCCTAGAGAGAACTTCGATATACTTTTGGGTCGAATTTCTATCGGTCAAGACATTCCCAACTAGCGAAATTGTCTTATGACAAGGGCTCATGTCTTAGGCATTATGTCTTAGTATCATACTGACTTTTTACAGCTTTATTAAATATTTTGTAGTTGTAAATTAATTGTAGACTTTAGACAAAATCATATATATATTATGGTGTGATGATGTTTTATCCCTTTTCGTATTCCGCATTATTTTATTTAATATTATAAATATAAAGAAAAGAAAAAAAAATTTACCACTAATGTTAATTATATACCAAAAGTTTTATAACTTGGGTAAGTATTTTATTTTATTTTATTTTTCTGCATCATAAATGTGACATCCCCAAGGAGGGGTGTTACAGTTTCGGCCAGCACCTAAAGTCCCACTTCCCATCTTCTATAATTTTTCTTCTCTACACTTTCTAAACCTAAACCATATTCTAAACACTTTTCCTCTTGGAGTTTTTGGTTGAATCCATCTCTAAAGGCTTCAAAAACCAAGCTTTGGTTTACTTCCCTAAAGGTAAACTTTTGATTTTATGGTTCTAAGTTGAGTTTTTGATTTTCTAAACCATGATTGTTCCATGGTTCTTTGATCTTAAGCCTTGTTTGTGACTTTTATGATTGTTTAAGATTTTTAGGGCTTTGTTTGTGTGTCACACGAAATCAAGTGGAGAAGGGAACTTGAGGATTTTTGTCTTCCTTAAGGTAAGAGGGAGATTAACCTCATCAACTAAGTGTTGGTGGTGAGGAAATGGTTTTGTGTGTGGTGAAAAACCCATAAGGGTTTATTCACTCGTTGTTTTATGCTTCTTTGTTTGAGGTTGTGGTATTTATGATTTATGATTTTGAATTTATAATTGCATGTGTGATTGTATGTTTATAGCTTTGATAATATGATTGCATATGTAATTTTGGAAGCATGCAAATGTATGTGTAATTTAGGATGTGAACAATATGTTGGGAAGATTACATGAGAGCTCCAAAGAGCTTAAGAGGCACACGGCCTCACCACATTAAAAAGGGCCAAGGTGTCCTAAATTAGGGTTTTCAAAATGAGGATTTAAAGTTTTATACAAATAAGATTAATTAAAAGATCCTTATAATGATTTAAAGTGTTAGAAAATAAATTACAATGAATTATGAAGCAAGGTGGAAATTCAGCCAACATGCTAAGTTTTATCATTCAAGATCCAAAAATACTCTTCTAAGTATAACCTTAAGTGTTTTTAACAATAAGAAGTTATTTTGGTAAGTTTGGTAATTGACTATGTTGTTAGAAATAAAAGTAGCCTACTAAGCTATGTAGTAAAATAAATGCGAGTACTTGAAACTTACTGACGTATAGCTCACCCTATAAGTTTTAAAGCGCATTAGAAAGTTTTGAGCTGTAAAATCCTAAGTGAAACAAAGAAATACAATTTCCTGGGAAACAGTAGAATTATTGAATTTTATAGGGGTCATACAGGAAATATTATTTTTATAGGGGTCATTTCATAAATATTTTCTAAAAGAGGGACTATCTTGTAATTATTATTCCAGGAGGGACTATTACGAAAATATTATTTAAACAAAGACTATTATGTAAATATCATTTAAATGAGGGACTATTATGCAAATAATAGAAATAAAAATCAAATCATTGAGAAAAAAATATTATTTCTGGTTAAATATGTTAGAAATATTTTACGAGATTGAAAATAGTTGAAAAATATTTACGCGACCCAAAAATAGTAATTTTAGGCTACACAATTGAGAAAATGCAATAAAATGTTTATGCGATTTGAAAAATCCTTACGCGATTGAAAAACATAAGAAAAGTGTTCTGCGATTTCAAAAATATGATAATATCACTATGCGATTGAGCGTAAGTAGCAGTTTGCTGTCAAGCAGTTATGGTGGGCCCGATGATGGTGAATCTTGATATCACCAAGAAGGGGTAAATATATGTGTAACACTGTAGAAATAATAATGATTGTGTGTTTGAATCATACATCATACATAGAAAAACATGTTTTGCTTGTTTGGTTAAGGCTACATGCCTAAGAGATGAAATTACACCTAAGTGCGAGTGCGAGTAGACAAGTGTAGGTCACTTGTTGATCTTGGGGCATCGGGGTGCGGGTACCTCGCTATGGATGGTTGGTAGCTCTTCTGTCCGTGGGGCAGACCGATGCAAACACACCAATGATCCAGACCGGGACACTGTCCTATATCGTGATCTTGTAAAGAATGTCTTGTCCAATGCCTGATGTGCACTATTGACAAAATTAATAAAATATAGCACTTTTGGCCACGGCAGCCTAGTGACAGACATGTCTTCTGGATCTTCTATCCGAATTTGTGTCTAGCTCCATGGAGTAGGATTTCATCGTTGTGCATATGCATAGTTGGTCAGCATATTGATTGGTTATTCATGCTTACTAATTTTACTATCTGCTTTATAATAACATGATTTACAATTGTGATATTATTTACTGCTTGTCTACTATCATTTCCTTTACTGTCATACTAGTATTGATGTAGGAGATCTCACCTCTTTGTTATACTATGTCTGCTTTATTGTATGTGTTTATTGAAGATCAAGGAAACAAGGAGGCAAACAATTCTGTGTATCATTAGTAGTTGTTCATCTGTTTATTAGTAGTTATGTCGGCTAGATGACAAATCCTAGGTTTTGTGAGGGTACAGTTCCATGGGGGAACTGATGCATGGAGATTTGATTTTAATAATGAACATTTTGTATACACGAGAGATCTAACTATGACTTTGAGTGGGAACCAAGACGATGTCCCTGTGCTGATGCAACATGCAACAGTGCGTCTAGAGTTCACGATACCTATACGTAAACTTTGGGGTGGTAATGTGTCTTTTTATGCGCCACAGGAGGATACAGTGGTGTCTTTTGCTAGAGCCCCCATGAGACAACTGTCTCCACCTGGAGCTTACGTTGACTATGTTGGGGATGGTGAGGATGTTGAGGAGGAGGATCCTTCTAAGGAACCAAATCCTTAGGTCTACTAGTGTTTAGTTAGAGTGCTGTTTAGTTTTATGTCTTTACTTTGCTTTTGAACAAATATGTATTTTACTTTTGAACTGGTTTGTACCTATGTAAATTATTTCGGAACAAAGTTGCAGCATATGTATATATATAGTTTGGTATGTTTATTATGAGTTCTACTAATGTTTTAATTCAGTTATTTTATTTTATTTTATTTCACAAACGAAATTTTAAATTTGGCCTTTTTACAAGATTAATTTTTTTATAACTTGGGTAAGTTCTAATGGGATTAGTCTTAAATGTGATACCTTACGGTGGGTGTTACATTAGTTGGTACCATAGCTCCCGATTAGAGTCTTTTGGGTTTTTGTGGTTAGGTCTGTTTTAGCTTGTGTTGTGTGATTCTCTGAGTTTGATTTTCAATGGATGATATCTAAATTTCAGTGGAATTTGTTTGATTGTTTGTAAAGAATACTCTATCTCGTGGTAGAGGTGCACGCGCAAATATGGAACGTGACAACGACCCAATGATTGCTGCTGTTGAAGCAATGCAGAGGATGGCTGAAGTAATGGCACAATAGAATCAACAGGCTATGCAATAACAAGAGGCAAATGTAGAGGTTCAGCATTTGTCAGAGTTCCGTAGGAACAATCCGCCACACTTTAGAGGCGAATTTGACCCTGAGAAAGCGGAGTTATGGATCCAAGACTTAGAGAAGATTTTTGAGGCAATAGGATGTAACGATGATCGACGAGTGACGTACGCTACTTTTATGCTAAAGGCTAATGGTGAAAATTGGTGGAAAGCCACTAGAAGAGAGCTAATAGTTGATGGGACAGAAATTACTTGGGAGCTATTTTGTGAGGTGTTTCTTGAAAAGTACTTTCCTGAAAGTGCGAGGCACGTGAAGGAAATGGAATTTTTAAGTTTATGCCAAGGTGGTATGATGGTGAGCGACTATGCTGCGAAGTTTGAGAGCTTGTCTAAGTTCTCATGGTACCTTCAGATCCAGCCGGATGAGGTCTGGAAGTGCTGTAAGTTTGAAGAAGGACTACGTTTTGAGCTAAAGAAAGGAGTGATATCAATACGTGTAAATCAGTTTTCAACACCGATGAACATGTGTTGTAGGTTGGAAGCATCAGAGTCGTCAAGGGACATGAGAAATCGTAACTTTGGACCGACTAGGTTCCAAAGAGGAGGCAACAATAACAACAACCGATTTCAATGAAAGTCGTATTCTCGACCTTTGGGAAGTTAGCCGCAACAACAACATCAGCAACCTCGTGGATGTGGTCCAAGTGGGAATCGATTCAATTAGACTGCATCACCGCCAATGAAATGTTTGAAGTGTGGGAAGGGTCATCTAACGAGAGATTGTTCGATTAGAGGTATAATTTGTTTTAGATGCGGTAAGCCTAGTCATGTATCTAAAGATTGTGATCAAGCTAAGATGGAGCCTTTGGTGAGTAATGTTCGAGCCGTGAAGCAGCAAGCTGGAGGAAGAGTTTATACAATGAGTCGTGCTGAGGCCTCCCAATATGAGAATCTTATTCAGGGAGAAGGTGTTATCACAGGTAATCTTTTAACTGTACTATATGATTCGAGTGTAACTTATTCATTCATTGCATATGACTGTACGGATCGTTTGGGATTACTTGTGTCTTCTTTAGATTTCCAATTGATTGTTTCCACTCTTACTGCCAAACCAGTTAGCACTACAAAAATATGCTTAAATTGTTCTATTACTATCAAAAATCGAGTCTTCTCTGTTAATTTGATTTGTTTACCTCTTGTTGATCTCGATATAATTTTAGGAATAAATTGGCTATCTTCTAACCATATCCTATTAGATTGTTCAAGAAAGACCTTAGTTTTTCCTGACGAGGTTTCTGGATTAGTAACTGCCAAACAAGTCAAATCTTTAGTGAGGGGTGGAGCTCAAGGATACATGCTGCTATCTTCTTTAGAAGTTAAGAGTGAGAAAGATGTGAACGCTATTGATGTGGATTAAAAGCTGCAAACCCAAGTGCAGGTTGTTTCATGTAATAAAATTCTCGATGAGTCTGAGGTCGAACGACAGAGACTTGATGAAGATTAATTAATTAAGGTAAATATTTTATTACTACAGTAAAACAAAAGATTTACTTGGGTTAAGAGATCCACTCTTGGTAAATAAAGTAAAGATAAGATTAATTCTTTTTATAAATCAATTAGAATCCATACATAACGGAGGTTCTAATCGGAAAATATAACGTTTAACGTTTATTAAAATTATATACGTGATTATATTATGATTCCTTTAATCATCTATTAACACCACCACTCATAAATGAGATTAAGCATTCACTGTGCCAAAATATTGTCTACAACAAATCAAGATCTCCACTTTACAAGGAGAGTTTCTAACACCAACACTTGTAAATGGGTTCAAGCATTCATTGTGCCAATCTCTTGTCTACAACAAATCAAGAACTCCACTTTACAAGGAGGGTTTCTAAATTGATTGGACACAAAATACAATATGTATAATGACTGCTTGAAAATAAATCATTTAAGCACAAAAAAGGAATAAATCTAACCTTACTTTATTACCAAGAGCTTCACCCTTTCACCCAAGTAAAATGAAACTTAGTTACTCATAGACAAGAAGAAAGAAAGAGAGAAGAAGAAGAAGAAGAACATAACTTCAATTTAGAACAAAGGAAAACTACAACAACATAATAGTATGATCTTGGCCTCTAGGACCAACACCCCTAAATGAGCAGCCAATGGTGCCTTTTATAGAGGATTAGGGATACAAAATGATAAGGGGGCTGATTCATGAGTGGGTGGATGAGTGGAAAATGTCAAATGACTTTTGATGAGTGAAAAATTAAGGAGATTCTTTGTCTCCCAAAATCACTAAGCTCTAAAGTCATTGTATTCATCATTTTTGAGAATTGTGGTCTTCATAAAAGTTTTAGGATTGGATCTTAGCTTTCAAATTTCGTTGATTTGGGTCAAAAAGCATTTCTACAACTCAAGATATGGTCTGATTACTGCATACTACTCAGTCTCAGTGACAGCTCCTCTGTTCTTACTTCCAAGCCTAATATGACCCATTAGACCTCAGATTCTAGAAAATGTTCAACAAGAAAGTTGTAGATTTGGATCTTAACTATCAACCATAAACATTTCAGCCCATTTGACATCCTATATCCCGAGCTATGTCATGAACAGTATGCATAGGTCAAGTTATTAGGATCAACACTCTAGTTCTTGCTTCAACTCCAATTTGAGTTATCCAACCGTGTGATTGGGCCTTTGAGTTTTTCATGAAAGTTGTATAGAATTGTCTTAACTTTGCTAAAAGATCAAAATCACATTAATCAGATATTTGTAGCTCAAGTTATAGCCAGTTTACTAAACACTGCCAAAAAGATAATTAAGGTTAATTTATGTAATAATTCATTTAATGATCCAATAAGGTTTAATATCATAAAATAAGTCAAAATCAACTTAATTAAACTTAATTGAACCTTAAGAAGCCTAGTGAGAGGATTATAAAATGCATAAAATACAGTGTTATCAAATGCTCCCATACTTAACTTTTACTCTCTTGGGCAAAACACAAAAGACAAAAACCAGAGAACAAAGAAAAACGATACATACACAAAAACTAAAAACTCTAAAGCATTCAATAACTCAAGAAGAGCAACTAGACAATCAAGGATCAAAACATTCATGAGGTAACATTTCTTCAATCTCAAACCAACAAGCAAGGAAACTTCAGTTGAAAAGAATGAATCAAGAATAATAGATCATCACAGAATTCACTCTCAATCTCTCAAGTGTTTAAAAAGGTAAGTATTTAACTCTATTCAACTCATGAATAATTATACTACAATATACTTGCTTATATTCTACTTCTCTGCTACTCAAAAATAACATTTATACATAAATCATGAGGACTTTATTCAAGGTTATAATGGAGTTAAGGTAAAGGAGGAAGTAATATAGATAAGACAAGTTAAATACCAAAGAGAATAAAAGACATTATGTTACAGTTAGAGTGGAGAAGATGTTTGAGAACATTCAGTCTAAATTTCCCAAGGATTTCTTAGTTCCTTCTCTATTTGCTTCCTTCTCATAAAGGACAATGACCAATATTTGACAAATGTTTTGTTGAAGATCAATGCTAATATAGTAGATTGAATTCATTGTTAGGCTTGAACATTCTCTTGTTGTTTCCAAGCATCCACTGGTCATCTCTTTTTTCTTCTTCTTCTTTTTTTTTTTAGAAATACTTGCACACATACCCCCACACTTATTCAAGAAACTTATCCGATAACAAAGCCAATATTCTCTTATTTCCTAAGGTCAGGTAAGAACATGGTTTTTCATTTAAGGCACATAATGAGTTCGAAACAAAGAATGGTCAAATAACCTCAAAGGGGTTAAGCAAAGGAAAATATGCAAGGTTAGCTATTTGGTCAAAGTAGTTAATTCAAGAAAATTGCCTTAATCATGTTTATGTATCCATGTGAAAAAGTAGTCTAAAAAAGAATCAAAGCAAGTTCTAGAGTAACAATTCCATGAGTAAAAAAAAATCACACAAGAAAGAAGAGAATGGTACAGATGTTCAATCCATTCATTGATAGGCTCAAAATCTCACAAGGCATATATCCATTATTCTCCATCTATCAATTCAACTTCCATAACCAAGCATGTGAAGTTTAAGAAAGAAGACAATTTACTCAATCATACAAATTTCCCTGAATCCATTTGCTACTTCCACACAACAAAGTTATTTACCCCAATCTAGATGCGTCTCGAGAGTAAAATTACCTCCAGAGCAAAATTTACTCATTACTCTGTCATCCATAATTGGTTTTATTATAGGTTTCTAACAATCATATCAATTAACATATATTCCATTTTTTTGAGATTTCAAGAAAATCATCAGGGTAAAGAAGTCTAGAAACCCCTGAAGGACCTCACCAAAGAGATCATTCACTTAAAAGCTATATACAAGGTGGTATATCTTTATACTGCGTGTCACCAGTGCAGTCCATCCTTACAAGGCATGGCTTCAAATCTCTACCGTGGGTAGAATTTACACAACCTGTCCGAAACACCTACTTAAAGGCATTCAATCTGAATATAGGTGCATACTCGATACCACCGGCATGACCTGGCGTATTAGAGCTCATACAGTTAAGTACAAGATAATGCTCAATAGCTGTTTATGTTTCACAGCAAAGACGGAACTCCTCTTTTGGTCCAACAGCGCTATAGAGCCTAAGTTCCAAGAACTGGGAATGTAGCATGTGGCTCTCTACAGAGCATGGTACACGAACCTTATTTACAGACTAACGTACGAAGGTCTCCTTCTGAGTCTATGACAGGACGAGCATTCGCCCGGGACTCCTAATCTAATTATAGACTAAGTACAACCGAAGTTTCGCCCTTCTTCTTTTTTTTTTTTTGGTCAACTATCCTTCCCCCTAACCAGATCACAACATTGTTCTCAATGTTACAATATAGATGAGTAAAAGATAGAAGATATTATGTGGGTATTATGGAGATAAGACACCTAACACAAATTTAAATAGAAACAAAGTACAATAAATAAAATCAAAGGTAAAGGAAGATTATAGATGGAGTGTCAGATCAAACTCGCGTTTCTTGCTGCTTCCCTCACCACTTTTCTTGTTGCTTCCTTCTGACCAATCTATTTGAGCTATTACTGGATTAGGTTCATAAACAAAAGCTTGTAATTTATCAATTAATTCATCAACAGTAGAAGCAGAGATAAGGAGTTTTCTTGCCGAATGTGTGATAAAGTTTTGTTCCACAGCATGATCAAAAAAAGATAACAAACCAGAAAAAAATTATTAACATTCAACAAACCTATGAGTTTTTGGTGGATGTTCAATTGGGCCCAAGAGACAATTTGAAAAATTTCTTCCAAAGTACCAAAATCACCCGGTAAGGCAATGAATGCATCAGAACTGTCAAGCATTTTAGTCATTTGTTCATGCAAAATGATACTTGTAGTTCCTTTCCAAGTGTCTTTCCAAGGATGTTCTTTTGAGTTAAAGCTCTAGGAATGATACCTAAAACTTGATTGTCTTTTATATATGCAGAGAGTGATACAGCCCCCATTAACCCACGACAACCTCCCCCATATACAACATGAATATTCCTTGCAACAAGCATTCGACCAAGAGTGCTTGCTGCTTTTACAAACTCTAAACTCTTCCCATATCTTGTCCCACAAAATACACAGATACTGGTAAGTCTATGAACAGAAGAAGATGATCCCTCCATTTCTACACTCACACTCCCTTTGAATGATTTTGAGTTAGAGGAAAGTGAAGAAAATTGAGTGTTTAAATAGGGAAGAGAATAGAAAAAAGTAATGATAG
Source organism: Ormosia semicastrata (assembly GCA_029884595.1). Taxonomy (NCBI): domain Eukaryota; kingdom Viridiplantae; phylum Streptophyta; class Magnoliopsida; order Fabales; family Fabaceae; genus Ormosia; species Ormosia semicastrata. Next base: position 41,774,707 of record JAQQTO010000061.1, read on the forward strand.
CACCTATATGGGTAAGTTGGCTTTTGTTAGAAAAGTTTGAAATTAAGAAACACAATTTTTTATTTTATTTTATTTTGTTTTATTTTGTTTTTTTTATTTTTTGAAACAGATCAATATATAAAGTACCAGGATTAATTTTAACCAAACGACCAGAATTTAAATCACAATACTAATTAAGCATTAATAAGTAACTTAAAATAGAAAAAAAAAATACAAGTAGGCAGTATAAACCTGCCACTAGAATAATGAACAAGTAGGTGGTAAAATTGACCATTTAAATATTAACAATTAAACATAAATAAATGACGTAAAATAGAAAAGAATATAAATAAGGATGTGGTATAAATCAGCCACCAAATAAATATTAACAAAAGTAAATAAATATTAACAAGGTAAATAAATATTAACAAGATAAATAAATATTAACAAAGGTGTAGTATAAATCAACCACAAAATAAAATAAATAAAGTGCAAAAAGTAAATTATAAAAAAAATAAAAAAGAGAGTTTACCCCACTAAGTTAGTAAAGTACAGAAAAAAAATAAGAAGGAGAGGTTCCCCCACTAAGTTAGTACGTACAAGAAAATAAATGGGAGAGTTTTCCCCCACTAAGTTAGTATGTACAGAAAATAAAAGGGAGAGTTACCCCCACTAAGTTAATATGTACAAAGAAAATAAAAGGGAGAGCTTCCCCCACTAAGTTAGTGTAACACCCTTCTTAGGGCGTCACACTTTATGTTACTTAATTTCCAAATTACCCTTCAATTAAAAATCGTGCTTGTATTATAAATACGAGTTATAAAATTTCTTGATGATAATAAGATAAACTTAGCAAAAAATAAAAACATAACAACATTGTCACACATAATTTACATCATATATATACATACGAGCCTTTAGTACTGTCGTACTTAAATATTTTACAAACTAAACTTCCAAAATATTTAAACTTTAATTTAAAACTAACATATAGCCCAAATCCTACTAGACAGCAGAACCCTTAGACGGGTCCTCCTCAGATTCCTCAGCATATAGGAATCCATCATGAGGTGGGGTGTTCGAGCAGACGACACAATACTAACCGTATTGGGAGTACGATAGTAAGCTCCCCAATATTGCCTAATAGATATTGGGAACTCTAGTTGTACATAAATATTGACAGAAAAGTAAGGGTGTCCTAAATATTGCCTGCTCAATCTAATATTTAGGTCTCCCATATAATATATACTCTCTCTCTCTAAGTCTACAGTCCACGCCTCATCTCCTCCAATGAATGTCAGCTTCAGGTAGCCAAGGAAACTAGGCATCTCCATCTCTTCAAAACTCGACGTTTCGGCAGGAATCTGCTCCTCCTCAACTTCTCGCTCTATCTCTTGCTCGACGTCTTAACAATTATAAAAATAATACAAAGCATGCATACAAAGAGGTGAGATCACCTATGCCAATACCAGTATGGTAGCAATGAAGATAAACACATACAATATTTCATACAGCTATCATACCATAATTACAGTTATGCCACTAACATCATTATCATCACAAAACATGTAATACACAATAATTACAATCATGCTATTATCAATAATCAAATAACCAATAAATCAATTATCATAAACAAAAATTATGATAATACCCTCTATTATTATATGTATGCACACAGACTCAATTTCCTACTCTATGGAGCTAAAACTCAGGTCGGAGAGAGTGATCGAAAAGAATTATCGGTACCAACATGCCTCGGACCACGTGCTCAGTCTTGCACACCCAGTATATACACGACAGTCTTTATCCAATCTTGATTAAGGATAGTGTCTCGGTTAGGATCATTGGTGTGTTGCGTCGGTCTAACCTACGGCACAGAAGAGCTACCATCTGCCCATTGTAGGGAAGCCGCACCCCAATGCCCCCAAAGTCAACGAGTGACTTACACTACGCATATCGCACCCACTCAGGAGGTATAGTCTCTCCTAAGCAACTAGCCTCATACAGTCCATCGGACCTTTCCAATGCATGTACTATGCACTATTCACATTTCCAATTTATATCCCATAATCGGGGTTCACATAATAATCTAACAGTATTATTACTGTATTTTAATCGCGTAGTCATATTTTCACATTTTCTCAATCGCGACTCAATTTTGTCGCCTTTTCAAAATAGTGTAGCGATTTTTCAACGTTTTCAAATTGCGTAAATATTTTTCTTACGTTTTAAATCAAAAAATACTATTTTTTCTCATTTTAATACTAAAATTGGCTTTATTTTCCAAATTTGCACACTAGTCCCTCAAAAATTCATATTTACAAATTAGTCCCTCAAAAATTAATATTTACGTCATAGTCCCTCAAAAATTAATATTTACGAAATAATCCCTCAAAATTTAATATTTACAAAAAAGTCCCTCATAAAATTCATATTTATAAAATCGTCCCTCTTTTATAAAATATTTATAATTTGACCCCTCTAAAAATAGTATTTATAATATAACCCCTCTAAAAACAAGTATTTATACAATGGCTCCTCATTTTGATAAAATTTGTAATTTAGTCCCTCTTTTATAAAAATTTGTGGTATAATTCCTCTAAAAATCAGTAAATGGTATTGTTTTTCAAAAATCGTTATTTCTTTTCTTTACTACCCATAAAAATCATTTTACTTTACTATACTCAAATTTTTCCCAAATTCATTTAAATCTCTCAGTTCTCATTTTAATTCATCAGTTTGAGGACTTTGGTCCTCTTTTCCATAGTATGGTCGTAAGCCTCTGTACTCTTTGGAGTACTCATACAATCGATTCATCATGTTATTCACATCCTAAATTACACATACAATCTCATGCTTTCATAATTACACATACACACATAATATCAAAGCTTTAAGCATTTTATCACACATGCAAGCATAAAAACACAATCAAACACAACACAAACATAATCAAAGCACATCAAATAATCGGTGAAGAACCCTTATGGATTTTTCACCATACAAAACCATCCTCACACCACCAAAACTTGGTTGGTGAGGTTAAATCTCCTTCTTACCTCTTGAAGACAAGTTTTTCAAGCTCCCCTCATTCTCCTTAATTTTCGTGTGGCTCACAATTCCTAACAATTCTAAAACAATTATCAAAATCACAAACAAAGCTTAATAATGATAAACCATGGAACAAACATGACTTAGAAAATCATAAACATGAATTTAAACCATAGAAATTCAAGTTTACCTCCAAGGAAGTAAGCTAGAAGTGGGTTTTTGAAGCACTTAGGATGTGATTTTGGGAAAACTTTCTAAATGGAAAGTGTTTAGAATATTGTTTAGCTTTAGGAAATGATGTGTGTGAAAATTATAGGTGAGTGATGATGCTTGTGGGTGAAGAGGCCGAACCTATGGAGGAAAAAGGAAGGAAAAATGGTTACTTGGTTCTTGGGATTTTTGAGAGAAAGTGTTGTAAGCTTTTTGGGTGAGAGAGAAAATGAAATTTGTGAGAGTGAATTATGTGAGTGCTGCTGCCGTGTGGGATTGTAGAGAATTTTAAGAGATTAGCATGAAGGAAATATCTCATTTTGAGTGCACATGGAGTAGCACATGGCATAGGTCATCAATTTGACTTGCATGGCTATTATGGATGGTTCAAGAACCATGTAGATGCCTCCCCTAAGGCTGCTGAAAACCGTGAGCTTCAAGTCTAATTACTTGCTAATCAATTCACTAGTTAATTAGGTTTAGTTTCCTAACCAATCTTAATTAACTTTCCAATTACATAATTGATTAATTAGACATATAATTATATATATTTTATCCTCTAATAATAATTAGGATATTTAATTAGTAATTAGTTTATAACTAATTAATTATTAAGTTAGTTTACTTAACTTGCTAATTAGGCCATTAGATTAACCAAATTAGGTTTAATTAGTTACTAATCAAAATTTAAGCCACTATTGTTGACTTCATCTTAGCCATTGAAATCATCTTGATTTCCTATCCATTGATCTCATCTACGGTGGATATTACTTAGTGGTTTTATCAAGATTCGTTTTACAGCATTGATCGGATCAACAGTTAAGATTAAAGCTTCTAAAGTAAGCTTTACAATCTAATGGTTCACAAAGAAGTCTATGCTTCTTTTGTTAACTCATTCTAATTGGTTTAAAAAGTCAAGCCACCTATTTTGACTTGTTCTTATTGGTTTAGATTCTGTCGGTCGGAGAATCGTTGATCTTGCACTAAACGTGGGCCCCACGAACTTTTTCAGTCCACAAATAATTTTTCTACTATTTTTGAGACAAGTAAGTCTTGTTGAATAAAATAATATTATAATAATATAAAATTATTTTATTGCTCGATTAAATCCTAAAAATTATAAGATTAATATATATATCAATCAGAATTGGGTTTAGTAAGATCTCCCAGCTCCAATTAATTAAATTAAGATTTTTCTCGGTCAGAAATTTATTATTTTCTTGACTCGGAGCAAATCACACAAAATGATCAAAAATGATCTCAGAACAGACAAATTATTTTTATAACACACGAGAAAATGTAAAATAGCATAATTCTCGCTATTACTATTAACATAGTCGAATTTGGGGTGTTACAACTACGTTAGTAAGTACAAAGAAAAAAAAATAAAAGAGTAATAATATATATATATATATATATATATATATATATATATATACACACAAGATCCACAAGAAAAAATAAATAAATAAATATATACAAAATATTTACACTATAAATTTGTTCTTCAAATTAAGTCTCCGACACCGGCGCCAAAAACTTGATGCGGTATTAAAAGATAAGTTGCAAACCCAAGTGCAGGTTGTTTCAAGTAATAAAATTCTCGGTGAGTTTGAGGTCGAACCACAGAGACTTAATGAAGATTAATTAGTTAAGGTAAATATTTTATTACTACAGTAAAACAAAATATTTACTTGGGTTAAGAGATCCACTCTTGGTAAATAAAGTAAAGATAAGATTAATTCTTTTTATAACTCAATTAGAATCCACACATAACAGAGGTTCTAATCGGAAAATATAACGTTTAACGTTCATTAAAATTATATACGTGATTATATTATGATTCCTTTAATCATCTATTAACATCACTACTCATAAATGGGATTAAGCATTCACTGTGCCAAAATATTATCTACAACAAATCAAGATCTCCACTTTACAAGGAGAGTTTCTAACACTAACACTTGTAAATGGGTTCAAGAATTCATTGTGCCAATCTCTTGTCTACAACAAATCAAGAACTCCACTTTACAAGGAGGGTTTCTAAATTGATTGGAAATAAAATACAATACGTATAATGACTACTTGAAAAATAAATCATTTAAGCACAAGAAATGAATAAATCTAACCTTACTTTATTACCAAGAGCTTCACCCTTTCACCCAAGTAAAATGAAACTTAGTTACTCATAGACAAGAAGAAAGAAAGAGAGAAGAAGAAGAAGAAGAAGAAGAAGAAGAAGAACATAACTTCAATTTAGAACAAAGGAAAACTACAACAACATAATAACATGACCTTAGCCTTTAGGACCAAGACCCCTAAATGAGCAGCCAATGGTGCCTTTTATAGAGGATTAGGGATATAAAATGACAAGGGGGTTGATTCATGAGTGGGTGGATGAGTGGAAAATGAGCAGAAAATGCCAAATGACTTTTGATGAGTGGAAAATTATGGAGATTCTTTGTCTCCTAAAATCATTAAGCTCTGAAGTCATTGCATTCATCATTTTTGAGAAATATGGTCTTCATGAAAGTTGTAGGCTTGGATCTTAGTTTTCAAATTCTATTAGTTTGGGTCGAAAACCATTTCTACAACTCAAATATGGTCTGATTACGGCATACTGCTTAGGCCCAGCAATAGCTCCTCTGTTCTAACTTCCAAGCCTAATATAACCCATTAGACCTCAGATTCTAGAAAAGTGTTCAACATGAAAGTTGTAGATTTAGGTCTTAACTATCAACCATAAAAATTTTAGCTCATTTAAAATCCTATATCCCGAGCTATGTCATGAACAATATGCATAGGTCAAGCTGTCAAGATCAGCACTCTAGTTCTTACTTCAACACCAATTTGAGTTATCCAACTGTGTGATTAGGCCTTTGAGTCATTCATGAAAGTTGTAGAGAATTGTCTTAAATTTCCTACAAGACCAAAATCACATCAATCAAATATTTGAAGCTCAAGTTATAGTCATTTTACTAAACACTGCCAAAGAGATAATTAAGACTAATTTATGTAATAATTCGTTTAATGATCCAAGAAGGTTCAATATCATAAAATGTGTCAAAACCAACTTAATTAAACCTAATTAAACCTTAAGAAGCCTAGTGAGAGGATTATAAAATGTATAAAATATAGTGTTATTAGCTATTTCTATCATGAACGAGTTTCCTGAGGTTTTCCCTGATGAGGTACCTGGATTACCACCAGAAAGATAGATAGAGTTTTCTATCGATCTTGTACCAGGAGCGGGTCCCATCTCAATTGCACCGTATCGTATGTCACCATCAGAGTTGGTAGAATTGAAAAAGTAATTAGAAGAGCTGTTGGAAAAATAGTTTGTGAGACCTAGTGTTTCACCCTGGGGAGCTCTAGTGCTGCTAGTCAAGAAGAAGGATGGAACTTCACATTTATGTGTTGACTACCGCCAGCTGAACAACACCACGATAAAGAACAAGTATCCACTACTAAGGATTGATGATTTAATGGACTAATTGAAGGGGGCAGTTGTCTTTTCAAAGATAGATCTACGAATGGGATATCACCAGATTCGTGTTAAGGTAAAGGATATACCTAAAACAGTTTTTAGGATGCGTTATGGTCATTATGAATATCTCGTAATGCCTTTCGGTGTGACGAATGCTCTTACTATATTCATGGATTACATGAATAGGATCTTTCATCCATACCTAGACCAATTTGTCATTGTTTTTATCGATGACATTCTGATCTATTCTCGAAGCCAAGAAAAGCATGCTGAACACCTCAGTATAGTTCTTCAGATTTTGAAAGAGAAAAAGCTGTATGCAAAATTGTCGAAATGCAAATTTTGGTTGAATGAAGTTCAGTTTCTGGGTCATGTAATTTCTAAGGATGGAATTGTAGTGGATCCAGCTAAAATGGAGATGGTTCTTCAATGGGAAAAACCAAAGACTGTGACAGAGATCCAGAGTTTTGTTGGATTAGCTGAATATTATCGAAGATTTATTGAAGGTTTTTCTAAGATCGCCGAACCTCTTACGCAACTTACAAGGAAGAACCAAGTTTTTAATTGGACAAAAAAGTGTGAAGAAAGTTTCCAAGAGTTAAAGAAGTTGACTACTGCACCAGTGCTGATCCTACCAAATCCAAATGAGTCTTTTGAGGTGTATTGTGACGCTTCTTATCAAGGGTTAGGATGCATGCTGATGCAGAATAGGAAAGTTGTAGCATATGCTTCTAGACAGTTGAAGGTTATGAAAGAAATTACCCAACACATGATTTGGAATTGGCTACAGTTATTTTTGCACTAAAAATTTGGAGACACTTTTTGTATAGGGCTACGTTTAATGTCTTCAGTGATCACAAAAGTTTAAAGTACTTGTTTGATCTAAAAGAGTTGAACATGAGGCAGAGAAGATGGTTGGAATTCTTAAAGGATTATGATTTTCAACTCCAATATCACCTTGGGAAAGCAAATGTTGTAGCAGATGCTTTGAGTCAGAAAATGCTCAGTGTTTCTGCTATGATGGTTGAAGAGGAAAAATTGATTGAACAATTTAGAGATATATGGTTGTCAGTGGAATTGGCACCTAGAAGGATGCGTTTGAATAAGGTCACTATTTTGAATGATTTGTTGGAAGAAATTTGGGAGAAATAGGAAGATGATCAATTTTTACAAAATGAGAGAGAATTTTTGAAAGAAGGCCATAAGGCAACTATTGAGGAAGGATCAGATAGGATTTTAAGGTTCAAAGGCAGGATTTGTATACCCGATGATTCTAATTTTAAGAAAGCAATTCTTGGTGAAGCTCATACTAGTAGATTGAGTATACATCCTGGGATGACCAAGATGTATCAAGATCTGAAACATTTGTTTTGGTGGCCTAGGATGAAGAGAGATGTAGTTGAGTATGTGGCATTTTGTCTAGTATGCCAGAAAGCAAAGGTTGAGCATTAAAGACCGGCAGGCATGTTATAGCCTCTTACTATTCCAAAACGGAAATGAGATAGTATTGCAATGGATTTCGTTACAGCATTGCCAAAGACTAGGAAAGGTTATGATTCTATTTGGATCATTGTAGATTGACTTACAATATCTGCTCACTTTTTGTCGATCAATATCAAATGTCCAATGGAGAAGTTGACACAGTTGTACATTGGTGAAATAGTCAGACTTCACGGTGTACCTGCTAGTATCATATCTGACAGAGATCAGAGATTTACATCAAGGTTCTGGTAGAGCTTACATGAGGCAATGGGGACTAAACTACGTTTGAGTTTGACTTATCATCCTCAGACTGATAGGCAGACGGAGAGAACTATACATTCTCTAGAAGATTTGCTGAGAGCTTGTGTGTTAGAACAACGAGGGAGTTGGGATGAATTCTTACCTTTGGTGGAATTCACCTATAATAATAGTTTTCACTCGAGCATAGGGATGGCACCCTATGAGGCTCTTTATGGAAGACGATGCCGAACACCTTTGTGTTGGTATCAAGATGGGGAGAGTATGACTGTCAGACCCAAAATGGTGCAGCAAACCACAGAAAAGGTAAAGATGATTGAAGAGAGAATACAGGCAACTCCAAGCAGGCAGGAAAGCTATACTGATAAATGAAGAAGACCTCTTGAATTTGAGGAAGGTCAGCATGTGTTTTTACGAGTAACACCTATGACTGGTGTTGGCAGAGTTATAAAGTCCAGAAAACTCACTCCAAAATTCATTGGACCTTATCAAATTCTTCGTTGAATAGGTCCAATTGCATACCAAATAGCCTTACTGCCTTTTCTTTCCAATCTCTATAATGTTTTCCATGTGTCTTAGTTAAGAAAATATATTCCCGATCCTTCATATGTCATACAGCCCGATGAACTGCAATTGAAGGAAAATTTGAAGTATGAGGCACTTCTTATTAAGATTGAAGACAGGAGGGTAAAGCAACTTAGAGATAAAGCGATTCTATTGGTGAAGGTAATTTGGAATGAGGCTACTGGAGATGCTAATTGGGAAATGGAGGAGAAAATGAGGGAGCAGTATCCTCAATTGCTTTAAATGTGTGATGAATTTCGGGGATGAAATTTTTTTTAGAGGGGGAGAGTTGTAACATCCTAGATGTTGAGCTATTTTGTAGTAATGACTAAATTTCACTGTTTTGTGTTTTTTGTATGCAATAAAATTAATTTGACTGTTCTGAGACTATTTTTGATCGTTGTGTGAGATTTGCTCTGGGTCAGGAAAGTAATAATTTTCGGGTCAGAAAAAATCTTATTTGATTTATTCGGAGACGGAGGATCTTACTAAACCTGAATCTGAGAGACACAGAAAAGAATCTTCTAATTTTTAAAATTTAACTGTGTAATAAAAATATTTCCCAAAAAATTATCCACTGTTTTATTTATAACAGCTTCTGCTATAAATTTTGGACCCGGTATAATTTATATGACAGAAAATGTGCTTAGAATATTTTCTGTAACTTAATTTAAAATGAACTAATAGGATTGGGTCAATAAAAGTGGTTAGACTTCTCTAGACCAATAGGAGATGGTCAATAAAAGTGGTTGGACTCGTTACAAAGTAACTAAATAAACCTAATTTAGTTACCTAAATTGCCTAATCAAGGAACTAAGTGAACTAACCTAGTTTCTAATTAGTTAGGATCTAGTTACTAGCTAAATATCCTAATTTCATCTAGAAGCCATGATTAAGCATGACATATGCAATGACCTAATTCACTAGTTAGCTATGTAACTAGATAGTTAATCAAGTAATTAGAAAACCTAATTTAGTTAGTTGTTAATTGCTTGAAGTGTAACTAGAACTAAATGAGAAACAAACTTGGTTAGCCTTCCCTATGGAGCCACACGACCAAGTAGGTTCTCAAGCCTTCTTGAATGGTCTTTTATGACCATTTGGTGACCATGAGATGACATAGGCCATGTGATCTTCCATGTGAACACAAATGTGATATTTTAATATCATAATTGGTCTTCTATTTTCCTACACTACCTCACGGCTGCACACACTCACTTGTTACTATCCATTTTCATTTTTCTCTCACCTAAAAGCTAAGCATTCATCTTTTCTCTCCAAACTCTCAAGAAACACAAGAGCTTTTCCTCTCCTTTCCTTCCTTGGAGTTTCGGCCAGCACCCAAAGTTTCACTTCCCATCTTCTATAATTTTCCTTCTCCACACTTTCTAAACCTAAACCATATTCTAAACACTTTTCCTCTTGGAGATTTTGCTTGAATCCATCTCTAAAGGCTTCAAAAACCAAGCTTTGGTTTACTTCCCTAAAGGTAAACTTTTAATTTTATGGTTCTAAGTTGAGTTTTTGATTTTCTAAACCATGATTATTCCATGGTTCTTTGATCTTAAGCCTTGTTTGTGACTTTTATAATTGTTTAAGATTTTTAGGGCTTTGTTTGTGTGTCACACAAAATCAAGTGGAGAAGGGAACTTGAGGATTTTTGTCTTCCTTAAGGTAAGATGGAGATTAACCTCATCAACTAAGTGTTGGTGGTGAGGAAATGGTTTTGTGTGTGGTGAAAAACCCATAAGGGTTTATTCACTTGTTGTTTTATGCTTCTTTGTTTGTGGTTGTGGTATTTATGATTTATGATTTTGAATTTATAATTGCATATGTGATTCTATGTTTATAGCTTTGATAATATGATTGCAGATGTAATTTTGGAAGCATGCAAATGTATGTGTAATTTAGGATGTGAACAATATGTTGGGAAGATTACATGAGAGCTCCAAAGAGCTTAAGAGGCACATAGCCTCACCACATTTAAAAGGGCCAAGGAGTCCTAAATTAGGGTTTTCAAAATGAGGATTTAAAGTTTTATACCAATAAGATTAATTAAGAGATCCTTATAATGATTTAAAGTGTTAGAAAATAAATTACAATGAATTATGAAGCAAGGTGGAAATTCGGCCAACATGCTAAGTTTTATCATTCAAGATCCAAAAATACTCTTCTAAGTATAACCTTAAGTGTTTTTAACAATAAGAAGTTATTTTGGTAAGTTTGGTAATTGACTATGTTGTTAGAAATAAAATTAGCCTACTAAGCAATGTAGTAAAATAAATGCGAGTGCTTGAAACTTACTGACGTATAGCTCACCCTATGGGTTTTGAAATGCGTTAGAAAGTTTTGAGTTGTAAAATCCTAAGTGAAACAAAGAAATACAATTTCCTGGGAAATAATAGAATTATTGAATTTTATAGCGGTCATACTGCAAATATTATTTTTATAGGGGTCATATCGTAAATATTTTCTAAAAGAGGGACTATCTTGTAATTATTATTCTAGGAGGGACTATTACAAAAATATTATTTAAACAAAGACTATTATGTAAATATCATTTAAATGAGGGACTATTATGCAAATAATAGAAATAAAAATCAAATCATTGAGAAAAATATTATTTTTGGTTAGATATGTTAGAAATATTTTACATGATTGGAAATACATTGAAAAATATTTATGTGACCCAAAAATAGTAATTTTAGGCTACACAATTGAGAAAATGCAATAAAATATTTATGCGATTTGAAAAATCCTTATGCGATTGAAAAACGTAAGAAAAGTGTTCTACGATTTCAAAAATACGATAATATCGCTACGCGATTAAGCGTAAGCAGTAGTTTGCTGTCAGGCAGTTATGGTGGGCCCGATGATGTGAATCTTAATATCACCAAGAAGGGGTAAATATATGTGTAATGGTGTAGAAATAATAATGATTGTGTGTTTGAATCATACATCATACATAGAAAAGCATGTTTTGCTTGTTTAGTTAAGATTATTTGCCTAGGAGATGAAATTACACCTAAGTGCGGGTGTGAGTAGACAAGTGTAGATCACTTGTTGATCTTGGGGGCATCGGGGTGCGGGTACCTCGCTATGGATGGTTGGTAGATCTTCTGTCCGTGGGCAGACCGATGCAAACACACCGATGATCCAGACCGGGACACTGTCCTATATCGTGATCTTGTAAAGAATGTCTTGTCCAATGCCTGATGTGCACTGTTGACAAAATTGATAAAATATAGCACTTTTTGCCACGGCAGCCTAGTGACAGACATGTCTTCTGGATCTTCTCTCCGAATTTGTGTCTAGCTCCATGGAGTAGGATTTGGTCGTTGTGCATATGCATAGTTAGTTAGCATATTGATTGGTTATTTATGCTTACTAATTTTACTATCTGTTTTATAATAATATGATTTACAGTTGTGATATTATGTACTGCTTGTCTACTATCATTTCTTTTACTGTCATACTAGTATTGATGTAGGGGATCTCACCTCTTTGTTATACTATGTCTGCTTTATTGTATGTGTTTATTGAAGATCAAGGAAACGAGGAGGCAAACGATTTTGTGTATCATCAGTAGCTGTTCATCTGTTTATTAGTAGTCATGTCGACTAGACGACAAATCCTAGGTTTTGGGAGGTTACAGTTCCATGGGGGAACTAATGCATGGAGATTTGATTTTAATAATGAACGTTTTGTATACACGGGAGATCTAACTATAACTTTGAGTGGGAACCAAGACGGTGTCCCTGTGCTGACGCAACATGCAACAGTGCGTCTAGAGTTCATGATACCTATACATGAACTTTGGGGTGGTAATGTGTCTTTTTATACGCCACAGGAGGATACAGTGGTGTCTTCTGCTAGAGCCCCATGAGATAACTGTCTCCACTTGGAGCTTACGTTGACTGTGTTGGGGATGGTGAGGATGTTGAGGAGGAGGATCCTTCTGAGGAACCAAATCCTTAGGTCTGCTAGGGTTTAGTTAGAGTGCTGTTTAGTTTTATGTCTTTATTTTGCTTTTGAACAAATATGTATTTTACTTTTGAACTAGTTTGTACCTATGTAAATTATTTCAGAACAAAGTTGCAGCATATGTATATATATAGTTTGGTATGTTTATTATGAGTTCTACTAATGTTTTATTTTAGTTTATTTATTTTATTTTATTCCGCAAACGAAATTTTAAATTTGACCTTTTTACAAGATTAATTTTTTTACAACACACACACACACATACACACACACACACACACACACATATATATATATACACACACACACACACACACATATTTATATATATTTACTTTTTATAATCCATACGATAAACATATGAATGGAAGATAAATATAATAAGAAACAAGTAGAAAAATTTAATAAACATAATAGTTGCATTTATATTTAATATTTACATATGGTGTGCAAGTACATTTGTTTAAAATATTTACAAACCCTGAACAAGTTCAAAACTGCAAAAAAAGACATCTAAAATGTTTGAATAATCAATGTTGGTTAGTATATAACACCTTAATACAATTATTGTAAAATAATTAAAATATTTCAAGATAAAGCTTAACAAGATTGTCACTTCCTAAATATGCATAAAACATAAATCCATAACAACTTGTGTAGTCATTATAGAGAGCCACAAAGGATGAAAAAAGTTAAAAATATATACATCCCTGGCTAAAAAGCCACTCTGTAATACATAAAAAAAGCAAAGTAAATAAATACAAGCTAGTACGTAAAGAAACAAAATAACTAAAACTAAGTCTTTTGTTTCTTCTTGCGATTTCTCTTTGGAGGGTCTGAACCTGGATTTACATAGAAACACAACAGGGTGAGAATTCAAAAAATTCTCTGCATGAGTAAACCAAAACCAACAATTACGAATAAACAACTAAACACAACAGATTACATTTGCAATAGCTAAATGAACCTCAATTCATAACTATAAGAATATTTACATACACATTATGTAAAACTCATAAAGCAAACAATATAGTTAACACAATTTTTATACCAAAAGGAATGGAATAACTGCCTATACAGCTGCCAAACAATGCAATGCATAGTATACCAGATGGTTATGCCTAGAAAATGTCCTAAAGGTATGATTGTGCAATGGTTATGCAAGTTTTTTTTTTCCAGAAACACACATGATACTTACTAAATTCCCAGAACCAAGTTCCATTGTATATGCTAAGTAGGATAGGCATGATAGCCCTTACACTACTTGGTCATAAGTGGATTCTTTCCCCTCACGATAGTAAAAGTACTACTACCACCCTCATATCGGTAACCCTGACCATAATAGCATAAATGCTAAGAGAATTTAGATCCAACACCTCATTCTCAGGCCATATGGTTGTGCACACCATCTAAGGTTACAATACATAGGAATAGCAAGCTTTAAAAACATGCAAATATGTCACAAGGTTCTCATTAACCTAGTGAGATCAACACTAGAAATCATGAAATTCTAGGCTAACTTATCATACAAAGTAGCAAGATTCATGACACTAGCAAAGATGGTATCTAATACCTCACTCCATCACTTTACAAGTGATTTCAAAGTCAACCCCATGTTGAACAAGGTTCTAGACACAACACTATGGCATTCCACCACACTTTGGATGCCTAAGATTCCCAAACTTCTCACATATGTAAGGTGGTAATCCCTTCCATGAAATGTCCTAATTAGTGCCTCAACACACTTAAAAAGGCATATATGAGTGCTCCCAACACTTAGGAAACCCCAAAACATCAAAAATACAATTCTTGAAAAATTCTAGAACTCACGCCTTGGTATGACTTTCCCACGCCTAGGCGTGGCACTCTCTGGCTGATCCTGGACTAAAAATTTTCAATCCATGCCTAGGTGTGGCAACCCTGCACCTAGGTGTGACCTTGCTGCAGAAAATTCTACAGAAGGCACATCACTGTTTCATTGGTGAACCACACAAATTTTAAATACTCCAAAGTAGTTTCTAGGTGATTTTAAGTCCCTAACTAGTTCACTAACATATAGGAATCATCAACCACCAAATTTGGATCCATGAACCAATCACTCATCCAAAAATACTCATTTTCTCACTTTGTGCATCAAAGGTCCAAATGAAGAGTTCCAAGTTTCTAACTCAAACTCATACCATGAACAAGTCATAAACAACCATTGAAAACACATTCAAGCAAGAAAACACTAAAAACACCTAAAAACCCCAGTTTGACCTATTATGCATCAAGTATGAATCAAGGATGAAGAAAGCAAAAGGAAGCTAAAATGGACTCTAATCCCCTACCTTTTGTGCAGCAAAGATGAAGTCTAAGCCTTAAATTTGCCCTTCATTTTCCTCTTCCTTTCTTCCTCTTTGGTGGTAGCTTCTCCTCCTCTAACTTTCTTCTCTTATTTTCCCCTTTGCTTTCCTACTGCAATCATGAGAAAAGAAGGGAAAATGAGACAAATATCTTATTCTAAAGACATAAAAGTCAAGGCAGCAGAAAAGAGAGAAAATATGAGAGACTTGGTCACTTAAGTGACTAAGCTGTAACCCCGATCTGTTAAGAACACTTAGATTTTTCCAAGTCAAGTTTCCTAACTTTTAACAAGTTTAAAATAAATCCTAAGATTCATAAAAAATCTTATTTCACCATTACCATATTTTTTCATATGTGCAACTAGTCAATCCGACGTTAAAACACACAACCAGTATGCTTAAATATACCAAACTAACTCTGATTATTCTCAAATTTTAACCATATCACAGTCTACACATTTGTGACATAGAAACAGATTTTCCAGATTTATTTCCATTAGCTAAGCCATTTATGCTAATATCTGGGTCATTTTAAGTTACTTTTCACTTTCCGTGTTGCAGCAAAGTGCATAAACTTACTCAGATTATCACAAAATTAAACAAGCATGTTAAGCAAGTATTAAGCTACCTCTGTAACTATTTAAAAGTCTAACATGTTTTAGAGGATGTTACATTTCTCCTCTTATTTTTAAAATTTTGACCCTAAAATTGTTTACCTCATATAAATAACTGCAGGTAGTCTTACTGCATATGATACTCCAACTCCCAAGTTGCCTCCTCAAAGCCAGCACCATTCCAAAGCACCTTCACCAGAGGAATCTATTTACTTTTAAGCTTTTTTACCCCTCTGCCCACGATCCTTACTGGTTGCATAACATAAGAAAAATCATCCCTTAACTGCACAAATTCATTTCTTATGACATGTCAAGGATCTGGATTGTACTTCCTAAGTTGTAACACATGGAAGACATTATAAAAGTTAGACAAGCTAGGAAAAAGGGCAATTTAGTAAGCTGCATGTCCAACTCTTTCTAGGATTTAGTAGGGACCAATGAAATGAGGATTTAACTTTCGTGTTCTCAATACTCTACCAATCTTTGTTGTAGGAGTGGCTCTTAAGAAAACATGATCTCCCTCATTGAACTCTAGAGGTCTTCTCCTCCTATCAACATAGCTCTTCTGCCTACTTTGAACCATAACCAACCTATTCCTGATCATCTTAATCTGATCTGTGGTCTGCTGTACTAACTCAGGTCCTAGGATGGTTCTCTCTCCAACCTCATACCAACACAAAGGGAACTTACACTTTCTACCATAAAGCGCTTCATATGGTGCCATGCTTATGCTGGTATGATAACTGTTGTTGTAGTTAAACTCCACTAAGGGTAAGAACTTATCCCAACTACCCTTCTACTCTAGCACACACACTCTAATCATATCGTTGAGGGTTTAGATAGTCCTTTCCGATTGACCATCTGTCTGTGGATGATATGCTGTACTTAAACTAAGCTTTGTCCTAAAAGCTTTATGCAAGGCTTCCTAAAATCTAGATGTGAATTTAGGGTCTCTATTTGAAACCATACTAAGGGGAATACCGTGCAATCTAACTATCTCCTGAAGGTATAATTGGGCTAGTTTATCCTTGAAGTAGTTAGCTCTAATAGGTATAAAATAGGCAGACTTGGTTAGTCTATCCACTATAACCCAAATCACATCAAATCCTAACTGAGTCCTGGGTAACCCAGTCACAAAATCCATTATGATGTTATCTCATTTCCACTCAGGGATTCCTAAAGATTGAAGAGGTTCAGAGGGTTTCTGGTGTTCTATCTTTACCTTCTGACAAGTTAGGCACCTAGACACAAACTCGGTTATGTCCTTCTTTATTCCAGACTACCAAAACATCTTATTTAATTCTTGATACATCTTAATGGCTGCCCCGGGATGGATAGTGTATTGACTATAGTAAGCTTTTTCAAGGATCCTTTCCTTGATTCCGGATTCACTTGGAATGCAAAGTCTACCTCTAAACTTAATTATCCCATCATCCAGCATATCAAACTCTCTAAGATTCCCTAAAATGATCTACTCATTTATATCTCTAAGAGTCCCATATTCCTTTTGAGCTTCTAAGATCTGAGTTCTTAAGTCATTCACTATGTCCACTCGACTCACACTGAGGCTATGTGGTAACACAGTTACTGAAACACCTATGTCTCTAAAACTCTCAAGAAGTCCACTCTCTTGGATCATCATTTAGGACACGTGTAGGAATTTCCTAAGTGCATCAGCCACCACATTGGCCTTACCCAGATGATACTATAACTGAAAGTCGTTGTCTTTTAAAAACTCTATCCATTTTTGTTGTCTCATGTTCGGCTCTTTCTGATCAAATAACTATTTCAAACACTTATGATCACCGAACACCTCAAATTGGACTCCATAGAAGTAATGTCTCCAAACTTTTAAGGAAAACACTACTGCAACTAACTTCAAATCATGAGTAGGGTAGTTCTCCGCATGTGGCCTCAACTGCCTCGATGCATAAGCAACTACTCTCCTATGTTGCATCATAACACACCCCAAACCAATCTTTGAAGCGTTACAGTACACCTCAAAGTTCTCGAAAGGATCCAGATTTACCAACATCAGTGTAGTAGTCATCCTCAATTTTAAATCTTGGAGACTGTTCTCTCAATCCCGACTCCACTCAAAAGTACTACCTTTCCTAGTTAATCTAGTCAAGGGTGGCGCTAATTGAGAAAATTCCTTTATGAACCTCCTATAGTACCTTGCTAGGCCTATGAAGCACCTGATTTTGGTTACAATGGTAGGTCACTCCCATTGCAACACTGCATCAACTTTACTCAAGTCCACTGAAATCCCACCCTGAGAAATCACATGGCCTAGAAACTGTACCTACTCAAGCTAGAGCTCACACTTTGATAGCTTGGCAAACAATTTCTTTCCCTTAAGGGTTTCCAAAACCACCTTAAGATGCTGCTCATGGTCCTCCATTGTCTTGCAATAGATTAGGATATCGTCAATAAACACCACAATAAACTAATCTAGGTAGGGACTAAAGATCTTCTTCATGTAATCCATGAACACTGCCGGTGCGTTGGTCAACCTAAAGGACATCACGAGGTACTCATAATGCCCATACCTAGTCTTAAAAGCGGTTTTAAGGATATCCTCTTTTCGAACCCTTATTTAGTGATATCGAGATCTAAGATCAATCTTTGAGAAAATCGAAGCTCCTTTTAGTTGATCCATAAGATAATCTATCCTAGGCAACGAATACTCATTCTTGATGGTTAACTTGTTCAACTATTTGTAATCCACACAGAGCCTCATGGTACTATCCTTTTTCTTCACTAGTAACACAGGTGCTCCCACGTAGAAACGCTTGGCCTAATGAATTGTTTGTCCAACAAATCCTCAATTTGATTTTTGAGTTCTGCTAACTCTAGTGGTTCCATCCTATAGGGTGCTATAGAGGTAGGTCTCGTCCCAGGCACTGTAACGCCCCTTTTTGGGAGTGAACGTCACATTATTTATTTACGATGCAAAAATAAATAATATAAACTACAGTGTGAAAAACAAAAGTATAAACTTAGACCCGGTTCATTATATAAATATAAACTTGCTTGATTGAGATGGTATGATTAAATTAGCAATTTTTTTTGTTATAAAATAATATTAAAATATAGTGATGAGACGTAGTTACAGCAAAGGGTAAAATAAAGCAAACCATACAATCGAACAACATGGATATACATATATATATATTTCACTATATTGAATTTGTTTAGTTACAACACCTGATATACAAAAAACAAAACTATACATCCCCCAAAATATTATACATGTATAGCCCACCAAAAAGATAAATCATCAGGCCCCAAAAAGAACACAGATAGCCATCAGTGACTATCGACAGTATCAGCCCCTAAGAAGAAAGAGAAGGAACCGTGTCAGGATCCTCCTCAAGGTCTTCTTCGTCAGAGGAGACTCTCATTGGAGCCACTGAGTTGCGGGCCGGGGCTCGGGTAGTAGAGAGGAATGAATCCTCCTGTGGGGTGTAATAACGTTCACCCCACATATCCCTAATGGGTAGGTAAAATTATAAATGCAGACAAACACTATAGGAAAAAATAGGCAGATCATATCGCCCCCAAGCTAGCGACACTGTCACGTCTCCTAGATAAACACAGCGATCCGAAGCTAGGTTGATATGCTAGCAGTCTGGACCTCCGAGGAAAGTCAGTTGCATGTAACCCAAAAAACCTTGTGGATGGGTCATTATGATCAAAACAGGTTCTAATTGAAGTCAGGCCAAAAATTGGGGAACTCGTGTACTTCCCTTCTTCACCACCGTCTTCAGAGAAACATATATATATATATATATATACACACACAGAGATAGTAGAAATAAAGAAAAGAGTTGAGACATCCTACGTTCATTACCAATTATGGCAGTCAAGAAACAAAATGGCGTAGGATGCCCACATAGCATTACAAAAGTAATAAACAGCAATCACGAGGCAAATATTAAACAACTTAACAATTCCAAGAAGTTATACATCAGTAAGGTAACAGTTCCAACTATCATAAGAATTAAATGCCAGACAATATATTAACTCACTATGCACATGCATACGATATCAAAATCATACTCTATGGAGCTAGAGACAAACATTCAGAGAGAAAGATCAGGAGACATGTCTGTAACTCGGCTGACGCGGTCAAAGTGCTAAAGTCATCAATTTATCCATGTGCACATCAAGGCATTGTACAAGACATTCATCACTAGATCACGATATAGGCAGTGTCTCAGTATGGATCGTTGATGCATTTGCATCGGTCTACCCCACAAACAGAAGAGCTACCAACTGTCCATTGTGAGATACCCGCACCCCGACACCCCCAAGGTCAACATTATGACCTACACTAGTCTACTCGCACCCGCACTAAGGTGTGTTCAATCTCCTAGGCAACATGGCCTTAACAACAGTCCATCAGACTTCCACAATGCATGATGACACAATGCATATATCATGTATATTCAACAATAATATACTTTCTATAACATGCCACAATTTGGCTAAGATAAGCATCAACACATTCTTGGTCTCACTCATGGACCCACAATAAATATTATTAAGTCTTTAAATAATACATTACACTTTCAGGGTACATTATGGAATTATGCCTGAATTTCTACATTCTTCTTAATAAGTTTCTCTTTTAGAGAAATTCTCTCGCATTATCTATTTAACCATTATTATTTTAATTAGATAAGTACATCACTAAATTTTAAGCCTCATTCCCTTAGAATGATTTAAATTGAGTTATTCAGCATTTTTACTTACACTCATGGTCTCACTTTATTTAAAATTATTCTAAGTTTTTGAATCAAACTTCATTCTTGGTTCTTTCCATTTTATGAATCCCTAATTAATTCCTAATTATCCAATTAATTAAGTTTCAATTCAATTTAATATTTCTTATGAAATTCTTCTCTAGAAGAATTCTCTTGATTGTTAAGTTCCTTATTTTAAGTTTATTCAAACTCACTTAGAGAATTATTCTAAGGTTTTCCAAGTCTCACACTCTTGTTCTTTAGTTAGGTCAAAGGATTCACTTTTAGGTTATCAATTAAATTTCTCTCCATTACCTTATCAACTACTTATTACTTGATTATTAAATTCCCAAAGTCACCTAAAAATTACATTTTTTGAGCCCAAAATGGCTTAGAGGCGGTGGTCTCCCAAGGGTAGTAACTCTAACATTTTTCTTAACTCCATTACATTTTATTCACTTGATTAACTATGTTTCCATCTTGGTTACAAAATTTCAACCATTATCACTCCATTTGAGGGTCATGGCCGTGAGCCTCCATGAGGAAAGTCAGGGGCTTTTATTTCCATTTCATTTTTCCAATCCATCCAAATTAAACCAAAGTAATCAATATACATATACAATCAACCAAACATATCAAACAAGATAAAATCAACACATAAGCATAAAGATCAAACATCAAATAGAGTAACCCTAATATGGGTTTCTCACAACCAACACAAAATCAAGTCTCTTACTACCAAGAGAGGTTGAAGAAGATCATCTCCCTCTTACCTAAGAAATCAAGAAAAGAAATCTCCTTGTTTGCTCCTTGACAATTTCGGTCACATTCCTTCAAAACCCTAGAAATTTCAACTTCAACCAATCAACACTAATGCTTAGAAAAGAGAAAATAAATGGTCATGAAGATAACTTTGAAAATGAAAATGAAGAAGAGAAGGTGAGTGATCAAGAATCTTACCCTAAAGCTTCGAACTTGAAGCTTGAAGAAGATGATGAAGATGGATGATCCAAGTGATGCTTACCAAAGAGAAAAAAGTAATGGTGATGAGGGGAGTTAAGAAATGTGGTTAGTTGGGGTAAACAAAAGAGAATGGAGGGTGATGGTGGTGTGGCCGTGAATGGAGAGGTAGAGAAAGGGAGGAGAAAACTTGAGAAAAGAAAAGGGTAGAGAGAGAAGTTGATAGTAAAAGTGATGCACACTTTTAGGGTTTTCGAAATTAGAAAGATAAAGTGTTAAGTGAAAAGTTTATGTTTGGCTCCAAAAAGACCATTTTGCCCGTGGAGTTGGGAGGGAAGAGAGAGGGTGTGTAGCTTCCTTGAGAAGCTTGGTAGGAAGCTTCTTTGAGGCTTCCTTGAAAAGTTTTGCACGCTTCTCAATAAAGTGAAAAGTGATGTGATCACATAAAGTAAACACTCTAGAAAAGATGATTAATACTCTACTAGAGCTATTATTCAGTGAACAAAAGTTATAGTTAATAAAAATAGTATTTATTATTCATCGGATAAATTTACGATACAGCGATTTTATTTATTAGATAAAATATCAAAAAACATAAACCTCGTACACTGTGCTCGACCTCGGGTTTAGTAAGATCCCCCGTCGACGTTTTCACAGTTCGAAATTTACCAGCCTCGGGAAAAATATTTTATTTTCCCGGCTACGCTCAGCGCGCACGGGAAAATAAGGAATATATTAAAATATTCAACATTTTCAAAAAAATTCACAAATTTTTCAAAAATCACAAATATTAAAAAATAACTATTTATTACGAAATAAATAATTTCCGAGGTGTTACACTGACTCTACTCAGTGTGCACGTAAAATGAGAAATATATTAAAATATTCGACGTCTCTGAAAAAATCCAGAAAAATTCTCAAAAATCACAAATATTGAAAAATGATTATTTATGATGAAACAAATAATTTTCGGGGTGCTACAACTCTCTCTTTCTAAAAAGAAATTTCATCCTCGAAATTTTCATACCTTAGAACAGTTGTGGGTGTTTCTCCTTCATCTTGTCTTCTAATTCCCATGTTGCATCTCCGGTCTTTTCGTTCCAGATCACTTTCACCAATGAAATTTCTTTTCCTCTGAGCTGTTTTACTCTCCTATCTTCAATCCTTACAAGAGGTGTCTCATAGGTTAAGTTCTCTTTCAGTTGTACTATGTCCAGTGCTATGGCATGGTTCGGGTCAGGAATATATTTCCATAGTTGTGACATATGAAAGACATTATGAAGGTTTGAAAGAAAAAGGTGATAAGGCTATCTGGTAAGCTACTGGACCTATCCGGTGAAGAATTTGGTAAGGTCCAAGGGATTTGGGAGTAAGTTTTCTAGATTTCAGAACTCGGCCGACCCTAGTCATTGGCGTGAATTTCAAAAATACATGCTCGTCTTCCTTAAACTCAAAAGGCTTTCTCCTCTTGTCTGCATAGCTCTTCTGCCAAATTTGAGTCATCCTCATCTTTTCCAGAATCATCTTGACCTTTTTAGTCATTTGCTGTATATTATCAGGTCCAATAGTAAGGCGCTCTCCGTCTTGGTACCAACACAAAGGTGTTCGGCACTGTCGTCCATATAGAGCTTCATAGGGTGTCATCCCTATACTTGAATGAAAATTGTTATTGTAGGTGAACTCTACCAATGGTAAAACTTCATCCCAACTTCCAGTCTGTTCTAAAGCGCAAGCCTTGAGCAAATCCTCCAACGATTGGATCGTCCTTTCTGATTGCCCATCAGTTTGTGGATGGTAAGCAAAATTCAATCGTAGCTTTGTTCCCAATGCTTCTTGCAAACTTTGCCAAAACTTTGAGGTGAACCTTGGATCCCTATATGAAACAATACTATTAGGCACACCATGTAGCCTAATGATCTCACCGATATACAGTTAGGTCAGCTTCTCCATGTTGTATATTGTGTTTATTAGTAGGAAGTGTGCTGACTTCATGAGTCAATCAATGATTACCCATATTAAGTCATAACCTTTTTTGGTTTTCGGCAATCCAACCACAAAATCCATCGCAATGCTATCTTACTTCCATTCGGGAATAGATAGAGGTTGTAACATTCTTGACGGTCTTTGATTCTCAACCTTCGCTTTCTGGAAAACCAGACAAGAAGACACATATCTGGTAATATCGCTCTTCATCTCGTGCCACCAAAATAACTTCTTCAGGTCTTGGTATATTTTAGTTATCCCTGGGTGCATACTCAACTTGCTCGTGTGAGCGTGTTCGAGAATATACTTTCTAAGCTCCTGATCCCTGGGTATACAAACCCTACCTCGGAACCTTAGAATTCCATTCATTCCTTCCTCGAATGTTGTCGTATTGCCCTGTCTCATCAGCTTTCTTTCTTCTTATAAAAACTTATTAATTTTCCACTTTTCCGGGATGTCTTCCATTAATTCGCTTGAGATAGTAACCATGTTCATGCAAATTTTTCCCGGTGCTAATTCCACGAAAGACCATACATCCCTGAATTGCTCTATCAAATCTTTTTCCTTGATCATCATTGCTGAGATACTGAGCATCTTCCTACTCAATGCATCTGCCATGACGTTTGCCTTCCCAGGGTGATACAGAAGTCAGAAATCATAATCCTTCAGAAATTCCAACCACTTGCATTGTCTTATATTCAACTCCTTTTGATCATATAAGTACTTCAAGCTCTTGTGGTCACTAAAGACATTGAACGTCGCCCCATACAGGAAATGTCTCCATATCTTCAAAGCGAATACCACAGCTGCTAACTCTAAGTCGTGCGTTGGATAGTTCTTCTCATGCACTCGCAACTACCTTGAAGCATAGGCCACCACTTTTCCACTTTGCATAAGCACAGCTCCTAATCCTTGATATGAAGCATCGCACTACACTTCAAAGGGTTTATTCGGATTAGGTAGAACTAACATTGGTGAAGTAGTTAGTCGTCTCTTCAATTCTTGGAAGCTCTCTTCACAAGCATTAGTCTACTCTAAGGCTTGATTCTTCCTCGTGAGTTAGGCCTTGATATTTTAGAGAATCCTTTAATGAACCTCCGATAGTATCCAACCAAACCCACAAAGCTTCAGATTTTTGTCATTATCTTCGGCCGTTCCCATTGTAGAACTACTTCTACTTTTGATGGATCTACTGTAATCCCTTCCTTCGAGATCACATGGCCCAAAAACTTGACTTCGTCTAGCCAAAATTCACACTTCGACAATTTGGTGTACAACTTCTTCTCCTTCAGAATCTGGAGAACTATATTGAGGTGTTCAATATGATCCTCCTGATTTTGAGAGTAGATCAGAATGTCGTCAATGAAGACAACAATGAATCTGTCCAAGTAAGGACAAAAGATTCTGTTCATGTAGTCCATGAATATGGCAGGTGCATTCGTTACGCCAAACGGCATCACAAGGTATTCATAATGATCGTAACGGGTATGAAAAGCCGTCTTGGGAATATCCTTCGCCTTCACTCGAATCTGATGGTAGCCCAATCGTAGATCGATCTTAGAGAACACTGCTGCTCCTTTCAGTTGATCCATTAGGTCGTCTATCCTCAGAAGTGGATACTTATTCTTGATCGTGACCTTATTTAGTTGGCGATAGTCCACACATATTCGCGAGGTACCATCCTTTTTTCAGACTAGCAACACTGGTGCTCCCCAGGGTGACACACTAGGTCTAACAAACTACTTTTCCAAGAGTTCTTCTAACTACTTCTTAAGCTCTACTAACTCCGATAGTGACATTCTGTAAGACGCTATAGATACAGGACCAGATCCAGGTACAAGGTCAATAGCGAACTCTATTTCCCGCTTCGGTGGTAAACCATGTACATCATCAGGAAAGACTTCGGGGAACTCATTAACCACTGGAATTGCATTCACATCAGCCTCGCTCTCTACCTTCAAGGAAGACAATAGGATGTATCCATGAGCTCTTTCTTTCAAGAAAGCTCGAACTTGGTTGGCCATCAAAAATCTAGAAGCCTTATTCATAGGGAAAACTATGGTTTTACTAGAACAATCTAACAGGATATGGTTGGAAGACAACCAATCCATCCCTAAAATTATATCTAATTGAGAAAAAGGTAAACAGATTAAATCAATAGAAAAGATTTGACCCTCAACAATCAAAGGACAATTCAAATAGACTTGGGTAGTAATAACAGGTTTATCAGTGGGAGTAGAAACAGTCAAGTCAAAAGGTAAGGAAGACATAGGTAAACTAAGTCGTCGCACACAATCATAAGAAATGAAAGAGTGGGTTGCCCCAGAGTCATACAATACAGTTAAAAGATTACCTCCTATGGTACCTTCTCCTTGTATCAGATCTTTGGATTTGGAGACTTCGGCTCCACTCATGGTATAGACTTGGCCCCCTGCTTGCGGCTTTGTAGCTCGTGCGGCATTGACTGAAGTCTCAGCCTTAGCTTGGTTGCAATCTCTAGAGACGTGCCCAAGTTTCCCACATCGGAAACATATGATTCCTTTGATGGTGCAGTCTCTTGTTGCATGATCCTTCCCGCATTTCAAGCATTTCAAAGAAAATTTCACATTTTGTCTAGTCTGATTTCCACCAGAACCTCCACCAAATGTCTACTGTTGATTTCCCTATGGTCTGGAATAAGGCTTCTTTTGGAAATGGTTTGCGTTGCTGCCACCTCCTTTTTGGAACCTGGTAAGTCCAAAGTTTCGATATCTTGAGTCCCGAGCTTGACCCAGAGTTTCCACTTGGTAACACGTATCTAACAGCTCCGAAAATTGGTTGATCTTTAAGATGATGACTGCTCTTTTCACTTCGTGCCTCAGTCCTTCCTCAAATTTTTGACATTTCCACACCTCGTCCAGTTGGTGTTGGAAATATGTCAAAAAATTGGATAAGCTTTCGAACTTCATGACGTATTCGCTGACAAACAAGCTTCCTTACCTCAAGTTGAGGAACTCCATTTCTTTTGCATGCCTGGGGCTTGCGGGGAAATATTTTTCCAAGAACTTATTCTTGAATACCTCCCAAGTGATTGTGCAACTTTCAGCTTCTAACACTCTCTATGCCCCATTCCACCAGTCTTCAGCATCCCCAATCAGCATAAAAGCGGCATAAGTTACCTTCTTGTAGTTGGCACAGTTCATGCCTCTGAAGATTTTCTCCAGCTCCTTGATCCACAGACTAGCTTTCTTCAGATCAAATTCTCCTTTAAATTGAGGAGGGTTGTGGCGACAGAACTTTGCCAAATTTTGAGTGTTAGGCGATGCTTCCAGCTGTCGTGCAGCCCTTTCCTACTGTTGAGCAGTCCTATCCATTTGTTGTGCGATAACCTCAGCCATTCGTTGTATCGCCTCAATTGTTGCAACCATGTCTCCACCTCGTGCCATTACGCTCTTTCAAGTAAGACTAACTGAAAACACAAGGAAGAATTAGATGTATCCTTTCAGAATACCAAACACAGAGAATCACACAGCACAAACAAGTCAGACCTAACCACAAAAACCTTAAGAAAACATAAACCGGGGCTCTGATACCAACTAAATGTAACGCCTCTTTTTGGGAGAGAACGTCACATCATTTATTTACGATGTGGAAATAAATAATATAAACTACAGTGCAGAAAACAAAAGTATTAACTTAGACCCAGTTCATTATATAGATATAAACTTGCTTGATTGAAATGGTATGATTAAATTAGCGAATATTTTTTTTGTTATAAAATAATATTAAAATATAGTGACGAGACGTAGTTACAGCAAAGGGTAAAATAAAGCAAACCATACATTCGAACAACATGGATATACATGTATATATATATTTTAGTGTATTGAACTTTTTTAGTTACAACACCTGATATATAAAAAGTAAAACTATGCATGCCCCAAAAGATTATACATGTATAACCCACCAGAAAGATAAATCATTAGGCCCCAAAAAGAACACATATAGCCATCGGTGACTATCGACAGTATCAACCCCTAAGAAGAAAGAGAAGGAACAGTGTCAGGATCCTCCTCAGGGTCTTCCTCGTCAGAGGAGACCCTCATCGAAGCCACCGAGTTCCGGGCCGGGACTTGGGTAGTAAAGAGGAATGAATCCTCCTGTGGGGTGTAATAACGTTCACCCCACATATCCCTAATGGGCAGGTAAAATTCTAAATGCATATGAACATTACATGTAAAAATAGGTAGATCATATCACCCCCAAGCTAGCCACTCCGTCACGTTTCCCAGATAAATACAGTGATCCGAAGCTAGGTTGATATGCCAGTAGTTTGGACCTCCAAGGAAAGTCAGTCGCACGTAACCCAAAAAGCCTTGTAGACGGGTCATCATGATCAAAACAGGTTCTAATCGAAGTCAGGCCAAAAATCGGAGAACTCGTGTACTTCCCTTCTTCACCGTCGTCTTCAGAGAAACATATATAAATATATATACACAGATAGTAGAAATAAAGAAAAGAGGTGAGACATCCTACATTCATTACCAATTATGGTAGTAAAGAAACAAAATGGTGTAGGATGCCCACATAGCATTACAAAAGTAAGAAACAGTAATCAAGACGCAAATATTAAACAACTTAACAATTCTAGGCAGTTATACATAAGTAAGGTAACAGTTCCAACTATCATAAGAATTAAATGCCAGACAAGATATTAACTCACTATGCACATGCATACGATATCAAAATCCTACTCCATGGAGCTAGAGACAAACATTCAGAGAGAAAGATCAAGAGACATATTTGTAACTCGGCTGCCGCAGCCAAAGTGCTAAAGTCATCAATTTATCCACGTGCATGTCAAGGCACTATACAAGACATTCATCACTAGATCGCGATATAGGACAGTGTCTCGGTCCGGATCACGGTGCATTTGCATCGGTCTGCCCCACGGACAGAAGAGCTACAAACTGTCCATTGCGAGGTACCTGCACCCTGACACCCCCAAGGTCAATATTATGACCTATACTAGTCTACTCGCACCCGCACTAAGGTGTGTTTAATCTCTTAAGCAACATAGCCTTAACAACAGACCATCGAACTTTCACAATGCATGATGACTCAATGCATATATCATGTATATTCAACAATAATATACTTTCCATGACATGCCATAATTTGGCTAAGATAAGCATCAACACATTCTTGGTCTCACTCATGGACTCACAATAAATATTATTAAGTCATTAAATAATACATTACACTTTTAGCGTACATTATGGAATTATGCCTGAATTTCTACATTCTTCTTAATAAGTTCCTCTTTTAGAGAAATTCTCTCGCATTATCCATTTAACCATTATTATTTTAATTAGATAAGTCCATCACTAAATTTTAAGCCTCATTCCCTTAGAATGATTTAAATTGAGTTATTCAACATTTTTACTTACACTCATGGTCTTACTTTCATTAAAATTATTCTAAGTTTTTGGATCAAACTTCATTCTTGGTTCTTTCCATTTTATGAATCCCTAATTAATTCATAATTATCCAATTAATTAAGTTTCACTTCAATTTAATATTTCTTATAAAATTCTTCTCTAGAGGAATTCTCTTGATTGTTAAGTTCCTTACTTTAAGTTTATTCAAACTCACTTAGTGAATTATTCTAAGGTTTTCCAAGTCTTACACTCTTGTTCTTTAGTTAAGTCAAAGGATTCACTTTTAGGTTATCAATTAAATTTCTCTCCATCACCTTATCAACTACTTATTACTTGATTATTAAATTCCCAAAGTCACCTAAAAATTACATCTTTTGAACCCAAAATGGCCTAGAGGCTGTGGTCTCTCAAGGGTAGTAACCCTAAAATTTTTCTTAACTCCATTACATTTTATTCACTTGATTAATTATGTTTCCATCTTGGTTACAAAATTTCAACCATGATCACTCCATTTGAAGGTCATGGTCGTGAGCCTCCGTGAGGAAAGCAAGGGACTTTTATTTCCATTTCATTTTTCCAATCCATCCAAATAAAACCAAAGTAATCAATATACATATATAATTAACCAAACATATCAAACAAGATAAAATCAACACATAAGCATAAAGATCAAACATCAAAGAGAGTAACCCTAGTAAGGGTTTCCTACATCCAACACAAAATCAAGGTTCTTACTACCAAGAGAGGTTGAAGAGGATCATCTCCCTCTTACCTAAGAGAAATCAAGAAAAGAAATCTCCTTGTTTGCTCCTTGACAATTTTGGTCACACTATTTCAAAACCCTAGAAATTTCAACTTCAACCAATCAACACCAATGCTTGGAAAAGAGAAAATAAATGGTCATGAAGATGGCCTTGAAAACGAAAATGAAGAAGAGAAGGCGAGTGACCAAGAATCTTACCATAAAGCTTCAAACTTGAAGCTTGAAGAAGATGATGAAGATGGAAGATCCAAGTGATGCTTACCAAAGAGAAAAGAGTAATGGTGATGAGAGGGGTTAAGAAATGTGGTTAGTTGGGGTAAACAAAAGAGAATGGAGGGTGATGGTGGTGTGGCCGTGAATGGAGAGGTAGAGAGAGGGAGGGGAAAACTTTAGAGAAGAAAAGGGTTGAGAGAGAAGTTCATAGTAAAAGTGATGCACACTTTTAGGGTTTTTGAAATTAAAAAGGTAAAGTGTTAAGTGAAAAGTTTATTTTTGCCTCCAGAAAGGCCCTCTTGGCCGTGGAGTTGGGAGGGAAGAGGGAGGGTGTGTAGCTTCCTTGAGAAGCTTGGTAGGAAGCTTCCTTGAAGCTTCCTTGAGGCTTCCTTGAGAAGCTTCACATGCTTCTCAATAAAGTAAAAAGTGATGTGATCACATAAAGTAACAATCTAGAAAAGATGATTAACACTCTACTAGAGCTAATATCCAGTGAAAAAAAGTTAAAGTTAATAAAAATAGTATTTATTGTTCATCGGATAAATTTACGATACAACGATTTTATTTATCAGATAAAATCTCAAAAAATATAAATCTCGTAAACTGTGTCCGGCCTCGGGTTTAGTAAGATCCCCGTCGATGTTTCCACAGTCCAAAGTTTACCAGCCTTGGGAAAAATATTTCATTTTCCTGGTTCCGCTCAGCGCGCACGCATAAATGAGGAATATATTAAAATATTCAATCTTTCCAGAAAAATTCACAAAAACTCTCAAAAATTAAAAATATTAAAAAATAACTATTCATCACAAAACAAACAATTTCTGGGGTGTTACACTGACTCTGCTCAATGTGCACGTAAAATGAGAAATATATTCAAATATTCGACATCTCTAAAAAATCCAAAAAAATTCCCAAAAATCACAAATATTGGAAAATGATTATTTATGATGAAACAAATTCGGGGTGTTACAAGCACTAAGTCTATAGAAAACTCTATTTCTTGCTTGAGTGGCAACTCCACTATATCACTCGAGAATACTTCAAGATATTCACTCACCACACGTATATCACCTAAGCTTTGCTCAACCTCAACACTTAGGGAAA
Organism: Ormosia semicastrata; assembly: GCA_029884595.1. Taxonomy (NCBI): domain Eukaryota; kingdom Viridiplantae; phylum Streptophyta; class Magnoliopsida; order Fabales; family Fabaceae; genus Ormosia; species Ormosia semicastrata. The sequence goes on from JAQQTO010000061.1 coordinate 41,805,878, forward strand.
ACAAAAGAACATATCCTAGATCTCCCTCCTCTAAACAGAGATTAACCTGATTCACATTGAGATACACTAACTCAGATGGAACGACTCTGGTAGGTATATCTGACAAGAAAACCAGGGATTTATCTAAACAATTCAACACTACATGGTTGGCGGACAATCAATCCATGCCAAGAATGATATCAATATTTACAAGAGGCAAACAGATAAGGTTTACAAGGAAAATCCTATTTTCTACCTTTACACAACAATCAAGACACACTTTGGATGTTGTAACTGGTTTACTGGTGGGAGTATATACAGATAAGTCATATGAAAGTTCAGGCACAAGTAAATCTTGCATTTTCTCACAATCATTAGAAACAAAGGAGTGAGATGCTTCTGAATCATATAACACAGTTAAAAGGTGATCATGAATTATGCAGCTACCTTGGATAAGGTCGGAAGACTGAGTCATCACTTCAGTGCCTAGAGTGTAAACTCTCCTTTTGGCTTATGGTCTCCAGGTAGGCACAACTTCCTTCCTCTGCGGACAATCCTTAGTAAAATACCCAAGCTGACCACACACAAAGCACACCGAGCAAGGCTAGTCTTTGTGCTATTTCCCACACTTGGAACATTTTGGGCCCATAAACTGTAACACCCACCTTAGGGTATCACATTTAAGATTAAAACTTCTAAAACTTAACCTAAGTTATAAAAACTTTAACCTTGTACGAAACGAACTCCAAAATTTCCTTTTAGTGGATAATATAAATTTACCAAACCTTTAGAGATTATAAAATATAATTAACTGATTAACACACATTACATAAAACAACATAATTCACCAATATTATTTAATACATAAGATTTACATAACTCAAAGCTTATACCCAACTACCATATAAAAGCTCGACCTGGCCCAAGCCCAAAAACCTAGAGAGAAAGGTCCTAAACCTGATCCTCTCCCGGATCCTCTACAGACACGTTCTCTAGTCGGGACGTGTCTCTATGGACAAGAATCCGAGTAGTTGACTCCATAGAGTCTTCTCTAGGCAAACGGTGAGCAATATCCCACAGTTCTCTAATAGACATGAAGAATTCTACATGTACACAAGCGTTATATGTAACAGTAGGGATTACATGGTACGTCCTACTCTGGGATGGGGTCACCTCTCCTATATAACTAAAACGATGGAGTATCTGGGTCGACATGCCAGGCATTACTGCCTCCATAGAACTGCGCTTGCACGTAATCAGAGAAATCCCTCCTTGTTGCCCTTGTAAACCGATCAAACAAAGTCAATCCAACTCAAACCTAGGCGATCCAACCTCGTCCTTCTTACGGTCTTTATCAAACATAATCATAAAAACATAACAGACAAACAATATAGCAAAAGGGTGAGATCCCCTACATCACATACCAATATGGTAGCAAAGAAATGATAAACAAGCCAGCACAGTTCAACATACAATCTATAAAATAACATAAAATCAACAGATATATTCATGATATTTAATAAATAAATAATCCAATAAACTTGCAACACAATATCTGGCATAATGATAATACTACAACAATATTATATCACAATAATACTATATTACAACAGTATAAATGCTGAATATGCATATGAATAATATGTACACTGACCATGCACAACAATGCAATACTAATCATGCCACATCCACACTGGACAAACCCCTACTCCATGGAGCTAAACCAACATCAGAGATGAACGTTCTAGAAGATCTGTCACCCTCAATGACAGTCTACGCCAGACCATGAAAAGAATAATGTTTGTCGGGTCCTTGTTAGTGCGTTGCAACGATTTTTCACAGAAGAGGTATATAATGTGATAACAGATCACTAAGTGAATCACCTCGCCCTGACGCCCCCTGAGATCCATCATAGATCACACTATCCAAATTCTCGTTCACTCCTAGGCAACAAAAGCTGACTGTACAATGCTTAGATGCATGAACAATGAAATCAAACCACCGTTGTACTGTTCCTAATGATATTAAAGCAACTACCTATACAATTGTCTAATACCATTAGTATCAATGATATTTTATAACCGCCCATATAATTACATAATACCACTGATCCGCTCGGGTCCAATACGTCAGCCCTACAGCAAAACTTGCAGTTCGTCTCAATCGTGTAGTGATATTATCGCATTTTCACAATTGCAAAAAACTTCTATTACGTTTTCAAATCACGTAATGATTTTTCAACGTTTTCTCAATCGCATAGAGATTTTAAAACATTTTCTCAATCGTGTAACTAAAAATCACCATTTTTAAATTGCGTAAGGTTTTATCACTATTTTTCAATTGCGTAAAATATTTCTTAACATTCTAAACTTAATTTTGAAACTTTCTATATTTAATATATAAATTAACTTCAATTCCATTATTTCTTTACAACATCTTTTTAAAATAATATTTCCTAACGTTATTCACAAAAACTACGTTATTCTTGACTTAACAAATTATAAAGAATTCTTTTCCATGTTTAATAAAATTTGAATCTCATTTCTAATAAATTTCCTCTTAATAATACTTTCTAATATTTTCTTCACAAAATTTTACGCTTCTATGATTCAATTAAATATTATAGCTCAGAGTTTTCTAACGTGCTTCAAAACCCAAAGGGTGAGCTATACGTTGGTAAACTTTAACTTATAAATTTATTTCCCATCATGACCTCAATTCATTAATTTAATTAATTACAAAAATTAGTTTACTTTCTTTTTATATCTCAAAATTCACTAAATTGAGTTCTTGTTAATTAATCCTTTAATACTACACTTGAGAAAATATTTTTGGTCTAAAATACCAATTCTTGGCATGTTGGCCGAAAATCAATTTATATTCCATAACCAAATTTATTCATTTCCTATCTCATTTTTCTTTGTAAAAATCTTTAATCCAATTACTTGTTACATAATCATCTAAAATCCACACTTAGTAAAATATTTTAAGTGATTTGCTCCAAAATACTCATGGAGGCTGTGAGCCTCTTGATTCTTTAAAACCAAAATAGTTTTCCTTTCCACATGATTCTTATCATATACAACATATCACTCATGATATTTCTACTATTACATATTCATGCTTACTATTAAAGCAATAAAATTATATTAAGCATCTAATCACAATTCAATCAAAATCATAACATCTCACATAGTAATCACTTAATAAAAATCATGCATAATTATCAAAGCAATAAAATCACATATAACAACACATAGCACTTAAACACACACAATCAAATGAATAAATCCTTTAAGGGATTTTTCACCCACAAATACAAACAAATCCATTCCCTCACCATCACATATGGCCGATGAGGTTAATCTCCCTCTTACCTTGATTAGCAACCAAAAAGCTCCAAAAACTCCTCCTTGTAGGTTCGGTATCAACCACAAACAAACCCTAACACTTCAAACAAACACATCCATCATAACCAAGACTTAAAACAAGACAACCATGAACTGAAATCATGATTTAGGGCTTTAGAAACACAAAGGGGTCAGAAAACTCAAACTTTACCTTTGAAGCTACAAACTTCAAGCTTGGAGAAAAACTTGAAAATGGTAGAACCAAGTTAAGGTCTCAACACTAAAGCTTCACTAAATGGTCTCTAGTTTTCAAATGGTGTGATTGGGTAGAATTATAAAAGCTTGGATGGTGTTTTCATGGTGTTGGCTGAGAGGTTGGAGAAGAAAAAAATGGAAAAGCTTTGGTTTCTTGAAGAGAGAGAAGAGAGAAAAGATGAATGGTCACAAAGTTTAAGAGAGATAAAATGAAACCATGCACTCTAAGTGCTTGGCCGTGAGGGTGGTCATCTAAAGGAGGGGTCAAAGCTTCTCCAAGAAGCTTTATGAAGGTCAAAACTTGTTCTCCAAGCTCTCCTCCCATTAGCTAGCCACTAAGCTTGACCAATTTCTATTAGTTAGACACTTCTGTTGACTATTCAACAACTTAGCAAGCAAGCTTGCTTCTCCCATTGGTGCACACATAAAGCTTGTCATAATTAGCTTCTAAGATATTTAAGCTTAGATATTTTCACCTAGATATTTTACGTAGATATTTTACTAAGATATTTTACTGAGATATTTTCCATTAGATATTTATCTTTAGATATTTATCCTTAGATATTTTACTAGGTAAGTCATCACAAAGAAGTCTCTAGAATGTGTGACTCACTATGGTGAGTCACAGGGTGAGTCAGTGTTCTACAACCTTCTAGAATGTGGCAAGTCGCCATTCTAGAACATGGCGAGTCATCGCTTCTACAAGCTTCTAGAACACACTGAGTCATGGTGCTCAGGTGTCACGCAAGGTGTCCAGCTTCTATTGGTCCTCCACGATGAGTCATAGCCGCTAAGTTTGACCAGTTCCTCATTAGTGCATACAAGGTGAGTCACAGCTACTAAAATCTTCTGAAACATTCTAGAATACGCGAGTCACCAGTTTAGTCACCTAGGTGAGTCATCAAACGACGAGTCATCATTCTAGAATACGCAAAATATTTTTATTTGACAAATAAATTCTAAAAATTAAAAGATTTAGAACTGTGTCATTCGATTTCGAGTTTAGTAAGCTCCCCCGGCCCTGAATAAATAGTCTAAAATTTTCCCGGCCCCGAAAAATATTATTTTTCCTAGCACTGAGCAAAGCACATGAAAAGATAAAAAATAACAGCAAAATAGTCAAAATAAATTATATAGAGCACAGAAAACACAAAATCAGTAAAATCACATTTTATTGAAAAATGAGAAATTTTGAGGTGTTACAATAGAGGAGGGCGGGGAGTGGTCACTAGTGCCAAAGATGAAGCACGGACAAGGAGCGGCTCCTGGCAAGCTTCTAGGCGGAGGTACATTTGAATGAACTGAATACACACCAGAATGAGAGGGATCCAGAGACTGTGCAGGTATAAGACTGCATAGTTAAGGATGGCTTAAAGGAATTGATTAGCACCACCCATATCAACAAGATGCATCTTTTTTTCGAGAGCCAAGAACAAAGTACTCCATAGTTAAGCATGCTTGACTTGGAGCACTTGTGGGAAGGGTGACCTCCTGGGAAGTTTTCTAGGATGCGTGTGAGTGAGGACAAAGCACGCTGAAAAGACCCGTGTTGGTTTGTGGGGACACTCGTCGATCCTGCAGGTAATCTCGGGACGTTACAAATGGTATCAGAGATGGGACCTCTCCTAGTACGGTGTGGTTTGGGGACAAACCATGCGGAAGCTGGTAGGCATGTGACACTTAGGGCCGACGAGGGCGGGGAGTGGTCGCCGGTGCCAAAGATGAAGCACGGTTAAGGAGTGGATCCTAGAAGGCTTTTAGGTGAAGGGACACAAGAATGAACTGAATACACACTGGAATGAGAGGGATCCAGAGACTGTGCAGGTATGGGACTGCATAGTTAAGGATGACTTAAAGGAATTGATTAGCACCACCCATATCAACAAGATGCATCTTCTTTTCGAGAGCTAAGAACATAAGTACTCCATAGTTAAGCGTGCTTGACTTGGAGCACTTGTGGGATGGGTGACCTCTTGGGAAGTTTCCTAGGATGCGTGTGAGTGAGGACAAAGCACGCTGAAAAGACTTGTGTTGGTTTGTGGGGACACTCATCGATCCTGTAGGCAGTCTCGAGGCGTTACACAAACTCCTTCTAAACCTGCTTGCCTTTCTCTTGAGGAAAGCTAGGTTTAGAGGCTGCCTTCTTGAACTTTTTGTCACCTCACTTCCTTTTCTGAAAGCTTTGTGACTTCGGCTCCATTGAAGGCTTCCTGTCATGTCCCTCTATTATCCGACATTTATTCACCAAGGTTGCAAAGTTTGGATTCTCAAACGGTTGGATGGCTTTTTAGATATCCTTTCTCAATCCTTCCTCAAACTTAACACACTTCCAAGACTCATTTGGGTTAAGCTTGATGCAAGACCAGAATTTTGACAACTCATTGAATTTGGCCACATACTGACCAATAAACTTGTCTCCCTGCTCTAACCTAAGAAATTCCATTCTTTTGCATTCTGCAGATTTTGTGGAAAGAACTTCCCTAAAAAAGAATTCTTGAAGATCTCCCACATAACAAGAGTTCCTGATGCCTGAAAAGATCTCTTGATGTCAATCCATCAATCCTCTGCTTCTCCCTCCAGCATATAAGAAACAAAAAGCACCATTTGCTCATCCGAGCAAGCCATGACAATAAAAATATTCTCCATATCCTTGAGCCAACCCTCCACTCTAACTGGGTCGTACTCCTCCTTGAAAGAAGACGGATTAAATTTCCTGAACTCTGAGAGGTCTTGGAAGTTCTGATTCCTCCCAACTATGTCTTAGTTTGGTTGCCCCGGTTGATGTGGTGGTGGTGTAGGCTGTTGATGTTGAGTCATTCCTATCCTCCCAAACATTCTAGTAGTCGCAGCTATTTACTCTATGATAGCCTCAACAGTAGCGGTTGTCTGCTCCCGTATAGCATCAGCAGTAGCAGCTATTTGCTTCCTCATTGCATCAGCCATTCCCATAAAGGCTCCAACCATGTCTGGGCCTTCATTAGCTGAGTTCCTATTCCCGTGGGTTCGCCTTGGAGATGCCATAGTTTCCTGTACACAGAGAACAATATATATTGAGTTGATCAGTCTCAATATCATGTAACCATGCAACAATAGCTAAAAATAGTCATACCAAAGGTAAGTCATGCAATTCTATTAAACATCTCATACAAGAGATAAAGAAATACACAACACACAAAGGAACTCCTAAAAAAAATACCTAAGCATAGTCAACTCATACCCCAGCTCAACAGAATGAACTGCTCTAATACCATAATATAACATCCTAATACAATTACATAAAATAACTAGAATATTTCAAGATAAAGTGTAACAAGAATGTCACTTCCTAAATATGCTTAAAGCATAAATCCATAACAACTTGTATAGTCATTATAAGAGCCACGAAGGATGATACAAGTTAAATATATATACATCATTGGCTAAAAAGCCACACTGCAATACATAAACTTTTACAAACTAAAAGCAAAGTAAATAAATACAAACTAATACATAAAGAAACAAAATAACTAAAACTAAGTCTTTTTCTTCTTCTTGCCCTTTCTCTTTGGAGGGTCTAGACATAGATTTACATGGAAACACAGTGGGGTGAGAATTAACAAAATCCTCAGTATGAGTAAACCAAAACTAGTAGTTATTCATTCACAACGAATAAACAACTAAACACAACAGATTACATTTTCAATTGCTAAATGAACCTTAATTCATAACTATAAGAATATTTGCATACATATTATGTAAAACTCATAAAGGAAACAATACAGTTAACACAATTTTTATACTAACAAGAATAGAACAACTACCCATAAAGCTGTCAAACAATGCAATGCATAGTATGCCAGATGGTTATTCCTAGAAAATGTCCTAAAGGTATGATTATGCAATGCGTATGCAAGTTTTATTTTTTGAAAACACATGATACTTACTAAATTCTCATAACTAAGTTCCATTGTATATACTAAGTAGGATAAGCACAATAGCCCTTACATTACTTGGTAATAAGTGAATTCCTTCCCTTCATGATAGTAAGAGTATAGCTACCACCCCTATACTAGTAACCTTGACCATAATAGCATAAATGCTAGGAGAATTTAGATCCAACACCTCATTCTCATGCCATATGGTTGTGTACGTCATCTAAGGTTACAATACATAGGAATAACAAGCTTTAAAAACATGCAAAGGTGTCATATGGTTCTCATTAACCTAGTGAGATCAACACTAGAAATCATAAAATTCTAGGCTAACTTATCATACAGCGTAGCAAGATTCATGACACTAGCAAAGATAGTATCTAATACCTCACTCCATCACTTTACAAGTGATTTCAAAGTCAACCCTATGTTGAACAAGGTTCTAGACACAACACTATAGCATTCCACCATACTTTGGATGCCTAAGATTCCCAAACTTCTCACATATGTAAGGTGGTAAGCCCCTCCAAGAAATGTCCTCATTAGTGCCTCAACACACTTAAAAAGGTATATATAAGTCATCCTAACACTTAGGGAACCCCAAAACATCAAGAATACAATTCTTGAAAAATTATGGGACTCACGCCTAGGCATGACTTTCCTATGCCTAGGCGTGGCACTCTCTGGATGATCCTGGACTGAAAAATTTTAGTCCATGCCTAGGTGTGGCAACCCTGCGCCTAGGTGTGACCTTGTTGCGAAAAATTCTACAGAAGACACATCACTATTTCATTGGTGAACCACACGAATTTCAATTACTCCAAAGCAGTTTCTAGGTGATTTTAAGTCCCTAATAAGTTCATTAACATATAGGAATCATCAACCACTAACTCAAACCACCAAATTTGGATCCATGAACTAATCACTCATCCAAAAATACTCATTTTCTCACTTGGTGCATTAAAGGTCCAAATTAAGAGTTCTAAGTTTCTAACTCAAACTCATACCATTAACAAGTCATAAACAACCTATTAAGAGTATTATGCACATGTTTTAATTTGTATTATTATTTACTATTCATACTAGGTTTTACTGCTAGCCCATTTACTATTAGCCCATCTTACATATATAAATACTGAACTTGTATTTATATTGGGTACAGTTTTCTATTCTTCTCTTCTCATTACATGGTATTAGAGCCAAGATTTCATCTTTGTTTCTGCCTATTCTGTCCAGGCATCTATGCAGGAGGGGTGTTAAGAGTACCACATCAAGAGCTAGGCTCTAAATTTTTTTTCTCTCTCTCATCTTTCTACACAAAAAAAAGCATTGCATTTGCAGATCTAGGGCAGCTTCTAGTATGGCTACTGCTTAGCTTCGAGTTCTAGCTAGCAGGGAGTGCCGGTAAGAGGCCGTCTGGCACTTGAGGAAGACTAGTGAGGCAGTGGGTGGCATCGGTGATGTAGGAGGAATGTTGTTTGGGTGCTCTGTTTGTGCAAAACTCGCGGGTCTGGAGCGTGGGGAACACCTAGACCTCAAGGGTGGTCGGTGTAGAGTTCATTCGCCACAGAGAGGCGCGACCGGTGGTTAGGGGTGGTTTACCGGTATACGGAGGTTCGGTGACGTCTCTGGCGAGGTGATTTCAGTGTTTTTGTGCTGGTTTTTTAGTCATTTTTAGGTGGTTTTGTTCTAGGTTAGCATGATCTGCATCGTTTATGGTATTCCAAGCTCGTTTGGTGTGTTGTTGATGATATTTTCCCTCCTTCTAGGTTGATTTGTTGTGTGTATGGCTATGGGTGACAAAAACTTTGATATTGTGGGTACGAGCAGCACGAGTGGAGCTTCTGATACCTCCTCTACTAATGTTCTGGTTGAGGTGATTCCCTCTAACTCCAAAATTACTGACCGAAAGCTTGATGGTGATGGTGCTAGCTATCCTCAGTGGAAGAAGGCAATTCTGATGTACTTGAAAGGTCACAGGAAGGAAGACCATCTCACCCACGATAGTCCGCAGGATGAAACAACTAATGATATGTGGATTCGGGAAGATATGCGATTGTATTCACTGATTCAGAGGACCCTGGATCCTTGGGTTGATGATATTACCACTCATTACACCACTGTTAAGGAATTATGGCAGTACCTTTACTCTTTGTTCTCTGGTGCCGATAATTTAGCCCTCCTATATACGAAGACATAGGATCTATATCGTTCCAATAAGAAGGATAAATCTCTTAGTGACTATTATATAGGCTTCAAACACCGATTTGAAGAATTGAACACATTATTACTTATCACTTCAGATATGCAGGAGATGCAAGCTCAGTGAGAGCAGTTGGCAGTGATGTGTTTTTTGTCAAGGTTGCGTAGTGAATTAGGTGCTGCCCGATCTCAGATTTTGACTGATTCTAGTAGTTTGACCCAGAAAGAGGTATACTCTTGCCTCTTCCAGGTTGCTTATGAGCTGTCTAAGTCTCATCCCTTAGCCTCGAGCGAGGCCTCTGCTTTGGTGAGTTTTAGTTCTTGATGGGACAGTTCCCATGGTGGTTCTCATGGTAGACGAAGTGGTGGTCGTGATACTAGAGATCTATGGGGTAGTGGAGGTGGAGGACAGGATCCTGGAGAACCACTTATTTGTCACTATTATAAGGAACCTGGTCACATTAAGCAGAACTATTGGAAACTTCAATAGAAAGATCAGTCCAATCAAGCACGTTTTGCTCATATTGCTACTGATGAAGGCATTCCTCCTAGTAACCCATTAGTCATGCCTGTTATGGTGATAGCATACGAGTTTGCTCAGTACACTCAGTTTCAAGCCTCTCGGTCTATTCCACCATCTCTTTCTGTTGCCTCTGTCACTTATACAGGTAATCATACTGCATGTTTATCATCACTTTCCCACTACTAGGTCATTGATTCAAGGGCTTCTGACTATATGACTAGATAGACAGGTACTCTTGCATCCTTTACCCCCTCCCCTTATCTTCCTAGTATTACTTTAGCTGACGATTCCGCTGCTCCTGTCATTGGGAGTGGTACTGCATCTCTTACCTCTGCCCTCCCTCTTTCTCGAGTCTTATGTTTGAATCATTTTCTGTTTAATTTACTTTCTGTTAGTCAGATTACTCAATCACTTAATTATAGTGTTCACTTCTTCCCTGATTATTATATCTTTCAGGAACTTGGGACGAAGAGGGTGATTGGTAAAGGTCATGAGCAGAATGACCTATACATCCTTGAATGGTGTCCAGATCAAGAATTGGTGCTAGTTGCTTGTTTAGGTGTGGCTGATCCTCTCCAACTTCATTTTCGTTTGGGTCATCCCTTTCTATAGTCTTTGAAAAGTTATGTCCTAATTTAAGTCATTTATTTACTTTAGAATGTCAGTCGTGTCAGTTGGCTAAACACTATAGGAGTCCTTACCCTCACGAGTCAATAAGCAGACTGCGTCCCCATTTGAGCTAGTTCATTTTGATGTTTGGGGTCTATGTCCTATTACTTCAAAGTTTGGTTTTCGATATTTGTGACTTTTATGGATGATTATTTAAGAATGACTTAGTTATATTTTATGAAATCTTGTTCTGAATTATTCTTTATATTTACAGCTTTTTGCTATGAAATTAAAACTCAATTTAGCACCTCAATGCGTGTTTTCAGAAGTGATAATGCAAAAGAATATTTCTCTCAAGAGTTCACTTCCTATATGATTCAACATAGGATGGTCCACTAATCCTCCTTTATTGTTACTCCTCAGTAGAATAGGGTTGTTGAATTAAAAAATAGGCATCTTTTGGAAGTTACTCAATGCTTATTGCTTCATATATCTGTTCTTAAAGTTTTTTACGCTGATGCTATTTTTACTGCTTGTTTTCTAATTAATCGGATGCCATCTTCTATCTTACAAGGCCAAGTTCCTTATTCTATCCTTTGTACTCCCCAATCCCTATTTCCCCTACCTCCTCATATTTTTGTTATCAATGTTTTGTGCAGGATGTTCGGCCTCAACTTTCGAAACTACATCCTCGCTCACTTAAATGTGTCTTTTTGGGTTATCCTCGCCATCAGAAAGGGTATAGATGCTTCTCCCTTGACTTGGGCCGGTATCTTGTGTCCGCTGATGTAACCTTCTTTGAGTCTGCTCTATTCTTTGTTCAGTCTCCTCCCCTAATTATTGAGAAAGATGAAGAAATTCTCGTTTATAAAGAACTTCAGTCTCATACTTTTGCGTCAACTCATTCTTATGATGTTTTTGTTCCATCTTGTGCTCCTCCCCTTCGGCCGCCCATTCAACAGGTATATATTCCCCGAAATTGTACTCCCTTTGCCAGTGCTGCACCCATAGATGTACATTGCTCTTCAGTCGACACACCACCGCCATCCACCTCTTCGTCACAGGATCTAACTCTAGATCTTCCTATTACCCTTTGTAAAGGTAAATGTTCTTGTGTCATTAAACATCCTATTGCATCCTTTATTCATTATGACCATCTTTCCCCTTCCTCCTAATCCTTTGTTGCCTCTCTTGATGTTGTCACAGTTCCCAAAACTATTGCTGAGGCTCTGTCTCATGATGGGTGGTGCAATGCCATGAAGGAGAAAATGCTTGCTTTGGAACATAACCAGATGTGGAATCTCATTCCTTTTCCCTCTAGTAAGCGTGTCATTGGATGCAAGTGGGTGTTCACTATTAAAGTCAATTCGGATGGTACTATTACTCGTTTAAAGGCTCGGCTGGTGGCCAAGGGTTATGCTTAGACTTATGGTGTTGATTACTCAAAGACCTTCTATCCTGTGGCCAAATTGGCCTCTGTTTGCATATTCATCTTGTAACACCCCAAAAATTAGTATTTTATTTATTTCAGCGATTCTTAATTATTTTGAGTGATCTGATTCGATTTTCGTGAATTTTATAATTGTTGTGATTTTTAGGAATTTTTTGGAGTTTTTACGTTTTTTAATATTTTAATAATATTTTAATATTTTAATATTATCTTGAAAACTATATGTCTGAATTTCATTTTTTCTGAAAATATATGAGTTTTATAATTTTTATGATTTTTGTGAACTTTTGTAGAACTTTTTGACTTTTTGATTATTTTAGTGTTATTTTGAGTTGTGTGTGGGCCCGAGATGGACCCGAGGTGGGCTCGGAGAAATAAAATTTTTCCTGCACTAGAAAGTTTCAGACTATCAAGGCGGGATAGGAGGATCTCACTAAACCCGAAACTGGGAACAATTGACAGGGATTTTCTATATTTGAGTTTTCTATTATCCATTGTGTAATAATAGCAGTAGCTGTTATCCACCGGGTAATATCTGTTAGAAAATATCTAAGCTAAATATCTTAAGGGTCATTATGAGTCATTATTACTAAGCTTTATAACAACCAATGAGAATTGGTCAAATATAATGGCTGGACTCCGTTGTGAACCATTGGAAGAAAAACTTGATTAAGAAGCCTTAGATCCTCACCCTTGATCTAATCAATGATGTGAAAACAATCTTGATCAAGAAGCTTGTGATATTAACCTTAGATTCAATCAATGGTTAGGAGATGAAGTTGATTTTAATGGTTAGGATTTAGTCAAAAAAAGTGGCTAGATTGATTAGTTACTAAGTAACTAGATAATCTAACTTAGTTACCCTAATAGTCTAATTAGTAACTAAATGAACTAGTTTAGTTGCTAAATAATTAGAAGCTAGATAAATATCTAATTATCTAGAAACATGACATAATCATGATCTATGCAATGACATAATAAACTAGTTAGAATGTAATTAAATGGCTTAACTAAATTAATTTAATTATAACTTGCTGGTAAGCTAAGTAACTAATTAAATTAGCTTAAGTATAAGTAGAAAACAATTTAATTAAGATTTACTTAGCTATCGTAAGTGAACTCCACGGCTGCCTAGCATGATCTAGGAGGTTCTTGATTCATCTTTGATGATCATTTGATGACCAATTGATGACACTAAGTGACATAGGCCATGTGCATGCATGTGCTTATGTTTAATCTTGCAAAACAAGCCTAGAACTCTCTACACACTCACTCCCACGGCTGCTCACTTCAATTAAGCCATCTATTTTCATTTTTTATCACACTTTGTAACACAAAAATCATTCTCTCTCCTCTCTCTCTTCCAATTATTCAAGAACACCAAGAACAAACACCATGAAACTCCATCTTCTTCTTCTCTTGAACCATTCGGTCATGACCCATAGAACCACTTCCAATCTCCATAATTTTATCTAGCTACATATCTTGAATCCTCTCATCAATCCAAAACACTTTCATGTTAAGAACTTCTCAAAATTCATTCATCTTCATCATCTTATCAAGCCAAGAACACAAAAGCTCATATTCTTTCTTCTTGAGAAAATTCGGTCTCCACTTCTAAATCCCACTTCCAAGCTTCAATAATTTTATACAACCTTAGATCTAGAACCTATACACAATCCTAAGATACTTTGTAGTTAAGACCTTGGCCTAGCTCCATCATTTTTAACCTTGTTCTTCAAGTTAAAGATCAAAAAGCCTTGCTTTGTTTCTTGAGGGAGCTCACGGTTTCACTCCCTAATCCATCTTCCAAATTTGTTTAATTTTAACCTCCCATATTTCTTGAATCCTTACCTCATTCTAAGACTCTTTGATGTAGACATTTTGGTTTAAATCCATCATCTTCATGCTTGAATCTTGGATTTAAGTTCTAGGGTTTTACGGTGAAAATCTTGGAACTTGGCTTTTTATTTGATTTTTAGAATCCTAAGCCCATGTTTGATCTATGGTCATCTTAGTCAAGCTTTTAGATACTAATTTGTATGTGTTTGTTGTGATTCTAAGATCTATTTGGTGTTAAAGGACTTGTACAAGAAGCAAAACAAGGAGCTTTGGAGGTTTCTCCAAGAGGTAAGAGGGAGATTACCCTTATCAACCATGTGTTGGTGGTGAGGAATGGATGTGTGTGTGGCGAAAAATCCATAAAGATTATTTCACTTGTTTGTTTAAGAGCTTTCCATATTTATGGTTGTTTGGTGATTGAGATGTTTATTGCTTTGATAACATGCTTTAGTATGTGTTTATGATGCATGATGAATTGTGTAAGTTTTAAGATGTGAATTACATGACAAAGGAAAATATGTTGGTTCCAAAGAACCATGGAGGCACATGGCCTCAAATTAATTTTTGAGAGCAAAAGATTCTAAGTATTTTACTAATTATGAGTTTTAAATAAAAGGGTAATAAGTTGATGATTTTGAGGATTTGCAAAGAAAGTGGACAAAGAAATTAACAAAGATTTTTATGATGAAGGTATTTGTAATTTTTGGCTAATATGCAAAGGATTTGTAAATTAAGAGTTTCATGAATGGTAAAATTGGATGATTTGAAGGAAAAAGGAAAAGAAAAGATATGACGGTTTCAATGACGATGTAGTCACGGTTTTGTGAGTTTGAAATGATTTTACTTTAGGTAAAACTTTGATTTAGAAATGAAAAGTTAATTGATTTAGTATAAGAAATTTATAAAAGGATTTAAGAAATGGAAGTGAAATACTTTGTCACTTGAGAGATGAAGATTTCGTTGATGAAAACAAAAAAAAAGTTGGAAGTGTTTGAACCTCCACTTATTTTGGAGAGGACTGATTTTAGAATTGATTTAAAATTATGGAGAATACGTTGGTTACTTGAAATTTTGCTAACATATAGCTCACCCATTAGGTTTGAGGTGCATTACGAAATTTTAAGTTGGAATAATTGATTTTAAAGGAATATTGATTTTGAGTGGAAATGATGAAAAATATTACGTAGAAGATTTTTACGTGAAGAATACGTGGAAAATGAAGTTGGAAATGGTATTGAGTTTTGAAAATCCAAAACGATGTTTGGAATATTGAGAAATATTTTACGAAGTTGAAAAAAAATAAAAAAGAGTTTACGTGACTTCAAAGTATGATTTTTAAGTTACGCGATTTTGAAAACATTGAAAAATTGCTACGTGATTTGGAAAACGTGTAAATATTTTTATGCGATTAAGAAAAATAATGAAAAACGGTTATCAGATTTAAAAATGTACCAAAAGTGTTATTCGACTGTAAAAATGCGATAAAAATGATGCGTGATTAAAAATACAGTAAAAAAATCCTGTAAGGAATGGATGTACTGAAAGGGAACCTTTTTAATGATGAAATTGAAAGATATGCATTGAGGCATATGATGAAATTTAAAGATATGCATTGAGGCATATGATGAAATTGAAACATACATTGAGATATTCGTGCATTGAACAGAATATACTGATAGCTATTATGGCCCTTGTGGTTGAAGGGGGAAGGAGAATTGAAAAGTGAGATCTATGATAGATCTTGGGGGCGTCAAGGCACGGCGGTCGATCCAGTGGGCAGGGGCAAGTACCTTGTACCACATGGCGACGTAGTCCGTTGCAATGCATTGACGATACCCGACAAGAACACGATTCTTTTTGAAGATTGGAGATTGTCTGTGGGCTAAGGCTACACAATTAACCAGAGCATTCTTCTCGAAATTGTGAAAACCTCTATGGAGTGGGAAAATTAGTCTAGTATACATACACATAAGTCAGAACACATATTGTTTTGGCATGAGAAATGTTCATGTGATGTGGCATCATCATTTTATATACTGTGGATATTTGTTATGATGAAATTGGTACTGGTGATTTAACTGAGATATATGTTTACTGGAAGTATGATGAATTGATAACGAAGTATGATGAATTGATAACGAAGTATGATGAATTGATAGGGAATTGTAGTGAATTGATAACATGAATGAAACTGTGATATCTGTGCATATGGAATGACTTTGTCATTCGTATCATTCCTTGTTACTGCTTTGGTATTGATGAAAGGGGATCTCACCTTTTTGTTATATGGTTTTGTTGTGCTTGTATTATTAAAATTATATATAGTAGATGGAACAAGTTTCTTGGACATGACTGGAGGCAAATATTCTGAGTTTGGTGATAACATCGAGGGGTAACCACCCCGAATTGGTTGGTGTGTAGTTTTGAGGATGAACAGATATAAGACGCATCAAGAAGGATACAAGACGGAATAAGTATGTTGGGTTTTTCTCGTTAATATTTTATCATGCTATTGAGTAGGACCCGTAATGGGGTTTGCTACTGTTTAGAATTGAGTCTGTAAGTTTTATGTTGTTAAATATTATGTGGTGTCAATAATGTATATTAATCAGTTTAAATATATTTTTCAGTATTACCTATAAATTTTAGTAAGTTTATATTTTTGCGAAAAGAAATTTTAAAACCCATGTTTTATAACTTAAACTTTTTATGAAATCATTTTCAGATTATGAGCTTGTAGTTGGAAATGTGATACCCTACAGAGGGTGTTACATTAGTTAGTATTATAGCACGATTTGAGTCTTTTGGGGTTTGTGGTTAGGTCTATTTTGCTTGTGTTATGTTCTCTGTGTGTTTGATTTCTGAAGGGAAACAATGTTGTTTGAAATGGTTACATTTGGTTTCCATTGTATTTTGATTTGTCCATCTTGGAAGAAAGGAAATGGCTTGTGGTATATGTACATGTGTGGAAGCGGAACGTGACACTAATAATACGGTTGTAACTACGGGAGCAATGCGGAGGATAACTGACGTGACAGTACAGCAGGAACAGAGGATCACTGAATAGCGAGAACTGGAGGTTGAGGTTCAGGATCTGATAGAAGAGAATTTGTCTTAAAATACCAGATCCCGTAACTTTGGAACCTGGGCATTCCAAAGGAGGAATAATAGGAAGGTAAATCGATTTCAGCGAAAAACGTATTTATGATCACCAGGAAATTAGAAGCAGCAACAAATGTGAGGAGAAAGTGCTTGTAATAGTAAATTCAGTTAGACTGTGACATCTTTACTATTTTGTAAGAGATGTGGAAGAGGTCACTTAATGAAGGATTGTACGTTCAAGGAAATAATTTGTTTCAAGTGCGGAAGGCCTGGACACATTTCTAGAGACTGTGTTCCACCAAAAATGAAGTTTTCTATGGGTAACGCACATATTTCAAAGTCTCAGGTAGTAGGGAGAGTCGATATCCTGAATGGAATAGGAGTGTTCCGAGCTGAAGACCTCTAAGCAAGGGAGATGGTACCACAGGAGGTAATCCTTTAACTATACTACATAATTCTAAGGGCAACCCATTCTTTATGGCATATGATTGTGTGGATCAATTATATGTTATATGTGTCTTCGTTATCTTTGATCTAGTTATTTCTATTTCTCTTACCAAAAACCTATCGTTGATATTCAAGTTGCTTAAACTATCCTATGTCTATCGAAGACTAAATCTTTTCTGTTGATTTGATTTGTTTATCTATTTTAAAATAGATATAATCTTAAAAATGGATTAATTATTTTCCAACCATCCATACTTTGTTAGATCTGTCGGTTGAATTATTCAACTTAAAGAGCTCACTACCAAATTCATCGACCATATCAATTTCTCTATTGGATAGGTCCGATAACATATTAGATGACTTCACTATATTTTCTTTCTACACGTCCACAATATTGTTCACATGTCGCAATTGTGAAATTATATTCTTGATTCAATCCATTCTTTTATGGTTACTTGACTATGTGGATTGATTAGAGTTATCTGTGTTTTCTTTACTTTCTGATTTGTTTACTTCCGTTTCTATTACTAGCCTATCGTGCTATCCAAGTTATTCAAATTATTCTATTGTTGTTATAGATCAAAATTTTTCGTTAGATTGGTCTATTTATTTCTTTCATAAATAGACGTGATCTTTGAAACAGATTGGTTATCTTCCAACCATCTCCTGTAGATTGTTTTAGTAAAATTTTGGTGTCCCAAAAAAAAATTTTATTTTCTAGGATCGCAAGACTTCTCACCCAGCTTGCTAGAAAGAATTAAGCATTTGTATGGACTGATGCATACAAGAAGAATTTTCAGGAGTTGAAAATATGTTTGACTACTTCTCTGGTATTAGTTCTGTCTAATCCCAGTGAACTATTAGAGGTGTACTGTGATGAGTCACATTAGAGTTTAAGATGTGTGCTTATGCAGAATAGAAGAGTTGTAGTGTATGTTTCAAGTAAATTGAAGTTACATGATGAACACTATTCTACACATGAATGGGGGTTGGTAGCCACTGTGTTTGTATTAGAAGTATGGAGACACTTTCTTTATGGAGTAACATTTAACGTCTTCAGTAATCATAGGAGTCTGAGATATCTGTTTGATTAGGAGAAGTTGAACATGAGACGAAGAATTTACATTGGTCAAAGTAATCTGGAATGACGTAAGCAGAGATACAACCTGAGGACTGGAAGATAAGATAAAAGAGTAATATCCATTTTTGGTTCGGAAACTACTACGAATTTCGAAGACAAAATTCTTTTTAGAGGGGGAGAGTTGTAATACCCCAAAAATTCGTATTTTATTTATTTCGGCGATTCTTAATTATTTTGAGTGATCCGATTCGATTTTCGTGAATTTTATGATTGTTGTGATTTTTAGAAATTTTTTTGGAGTTTTTACGTTTTTGAATATTATAATATTATTTTGATATTTTAATATTATCTTGAAAATTGTATATCCAAATTTTGTTTTTTCTGAAAATATATGAGTTTTATAATTTTTATGATTTTTGTGAATTTTTATAGAACTTTCTGAGTTTTTTATTATTTTAGTGTTATTTTGAGTTGTGTGTGGGCCCAGGGTGGACCCGAGGTGGGTCCGAAAAAGTAAAAATTTTTCCTGGACCAAAAAGTTTTGGACTGTCAAGGCGAGATTGGGGGATCTTACCAAACCCGAAACTGGGAACAGTTGATAGGGATCTTCTATATCTGAGTTTTCTATTATCCATTGTGTAATAATAGTAGTAGTTGTTATCCATTGCGTAATATCTGTTAGAAAATATCTAAGCTAAATATCTTAAGGGTCATTATGAGTCATTATTACTAAGCTTTCTGACAACCAATGAGAATTGGTCAAATATAATGGCTAGACTCCGTTGTGAACCGTTGGATGAAAAACTTGATTAAGAAGCCTTAGATCCTCACCGTTGATCTAATCAATGGCGTGAAAACAATCTTGATCAAGAAGCTTGTGATATTAACCTTAGATTCAATCAATGGTTAGGAGATGAAGTTGATTTTAATGGTTAGGATTTAGTCAAAAAAAGTGGCTAGATTGATTAGTTACTAAGTAACTAGATAATCTAACTTAGTTACCCTAATAGTCTAATTAGTAACTAAATGAACTAGTTTAGTTGCTAAATAATTAGAAGCTAGATAAATATCTAATTATCTAGAAACATGACATAATCATGATCTATGCAATGACATAATAAACTAGTTAGAATGTAATTAAATAGCTTAACTAAATTAATTTAATTATAACATGATGGTAAGCTAAGTAACTAATTAAATTAGCTTAATTGTAATTAGAAAACAATTTAATTAAGATTTAGTTAGCTATCCTAAGTGAACTCCACGGCTGCCTAGCATGATCTAGGAGGTTCTTGATTCATCTTTGATGATCATTTGATGACCAATTGATGACACCAAGTGACATAGGCCATGTGCATGCATGTGCTTATGCTTAATCTTGCAAAACAAGCCTAGAACTCTCTACACACTCACTCCCATGGCTGCTCACTTCAATTAAGCCATCTATTTTCATTTTTTATCACACTTTGTAACACAAAAACCATTCTCTCTCTTCTCTCTCTTCCAATTATTCAAGAACACCAAGAACAAACACCATGAAACTCCATCTTCTTCTTCTCTTGAACCATTCGGTCATGACCCTTAGAACCACCTCCAATCTTCCATAATTTTATCTAGCTACATATCTTGAATCCTTTCATCAATTCAAAACACTTTCATGTTGAGAACTTCCCAAAATTCATTCATCTTTATCATCTTATCAAGCCAAGAACACAAAAGCTCGTATTCTTTCTTCTTGAGGAAATTCGGTCTTCACTTCTAAATCCCACTTCCAAGCTTCAATAATTTTATATAACCTTAGATCTAGAACCTATACTCAATCCTAAGATACTTTGTAGTTAAGATCTTGACCTAGTTCCATCATTTTCAACCTTGTTCTTCACATTAAAGATCAAAAAGCCTTGCTTTGTTTCTTGAGGGAGCTCACGGTTTCACTCCCTAATCCATCTTCCAAATTTGTTTAATTTTAATAACCATATTTCTTGAATCCTTACCTCATTCTAAGACTCTTTGATGTTGAGACTTTGGTCTAAATCCATCATCTTCATGCTTGAATCTTAGATTTAAGTTCTAGGGTTTCAAGGTAAAAGTCTTGAAACTTGGCTTTTTATTTGATTTTTAGAATCCTAAGACCATGTTTGATCTATCGTCATCTTAATTAAGCTTTAGATATTAATTTGTATGTGTTTATTGTGATTCTAAGCTCTATTTGGTGTTAAAGGACTTGTACAAGAAGCAAAACAAGGAGCTTTGGAGGTTTCTCCAAGAGGTAAGAGGGAGATTACCCTCATCAACCATGTGTTGGTGGTGAGGAATGGATGTGTGTGTGGTGAAAAATCCATAAGGATTATTTCACTTGTTTGTTTAAGAGCTTTCCATATTTATGGTTGTTTGGTGATTGAGATGTTTATTGCTTTGATAACATGCTTTAGTATGTGTTTATGATGCATGATGAATTGAGTAAGTTTTAAGATGTGAATTACATGACAAAGGAAAATATATTGGTTCCAAAGAACCATGGAGGCACACGGCCTCAAATTAATTTTTGGGAGCAAAAGATTTTAAGTATTTTACTAATTATGAGTTTTAGATAAAAGCGTAAGAAGTTGATGATTTTGAGGATTTGCAAAGAAAATGGACAAAGAAATGAACAAAGATTTTTATGATGAAGGTATTTGTGATTTTCGGCTAATATTCCAAGGATTGGTAAATTAAGAGTTTCATGAATGGTAAAATTGGATGATTTGAAGGAAAAAGGAAAAGAAAAGATATGATGGTTTCAATGACCACGTAGTTACGATTTTATGAGTTTGAAATGATTTTACTTTAGGTAAAACTTTGATTTAGAAATGAAAATTTAATTGATTTAGTACAAAAAATTTATAAAAGGATTTAAGAAATGGAAGAGAAATACTTTGTCACTTGAGAGATGAAGATTTCGTTGATGAAAGAAAAAAGAAGTTGGAAGTGTTTGAACCTCCACTTATTTTGGAGAGGACTGATTTTAGAATTGATTTAAAATTATGGAGAATACGTTGGTGACTAGAAATTTACTAACGTATAGCTCACCCGTTAGGTTTGAGGCGCGTTAGGAAATTTTAAGTTGGAATAATTGATTTTGAAGGAATATTGATTTTGAGTGGAAATGATGAAAAATATTACGTAGAAGATTTTTAAGTGAAGAATACGTGGAAAATGAAGTTGGAAATGGTATTGAGTTTTGAAAATCTAAAATGATGTTTGGAATATTGTGAAATATTTTACGAAGTTAAAAAAATAATGAAAAAGAGTTTACGTGACTTAAAAGTATGATTTTTAAGTTAAGCGATTTTGAAAACATTGAAAAATCACTACGTGATTTGGAAAATGTGTAAATATTTTTACGCGATTAAGAAAAATGATGGAAAATAGTTATGAGATTTGAAAATGTAACAAAAGTGTTACTATACTGTGAAAACGTGTTAAAAATGTTATGTCATTGAAAATATAGTAAAAAAATACTGTAAGGAACGGATGTACTGAAAGGAAACCTTTTTAATGATGAAATTGAAAGATATGCATTGAGGTATATGATGAAATTGAAAGATATGCATTGAGGCATATGATGAAATTGAAACATGCATTGAGATATTCGTGCATTGAACGGAATATAGCTGATAGCTATTATGGCCCTTATGGTTGAAGAGGGAATGAGAATTGAAAAGTGAGATCTATGATGGATCTTGGGGGCGTCAAGGCATGGTGGTCGATCCAGTGCGCAGGGGCAAGTACCTTGTGCCACATGGCGGCGCAGTTTGTTGCAACGCATTGACGATACCCGACAAGAACACGATTCTTTTCGAAGACTGGAGATTGTCTGTAGGCTAAGGCTAGACAATTAACCAGAGCATTCTTCTCGAAATTGTGAAAACCTCCATGGAGTGGGAAAATTGGTCTAGTATGCATACACATGTGACAGAACACATATTGTTGTGGCATGAGAAATGTTCATATGATGTGGCATTATAATTTTATATACTAAGGATATCTGTTATGATGAAATTGGTACTGGTGATTTAACTGAGATATATGTTTACTGGAAGTATGATGAATTGATAACGAAGTACGATGAATTGATAGGGAATTGTAGTGAATTGATAACATGAATGAAACTGTGATATCTGTGCGTATGGAATGACTTTGTCATTCGTATCATTCCTTGTTACCGCTTTGGTATTGATGAAAGGGGATCTTACCTCTTTGTTATACTGTTTTGTTGTGCTTGTATTGTTAAAATTATATATAGTAGATGGAACGAGTTTCTTGGACGTGACTGGAGGCAAATATTCTGAGTTTGGTGATAACATCAAGGAGTAACCACCCCAGATTGATTGGTGTGCAGTTTTGAGGATGAACAGATATAAGACGCATCAAGAGGGATACAAGACGTAATAAGTATGTTGGGTTTTTTTCATTAATATTTTACCATGCTATTGAGTAGGACCTATAATGGGGTGTGTTACTGTTTAGAATTGAGTCTGTAAGTTTTATGTTGTTAAATATTATGTGGTGTCAATAATGTATATTAATCAGTTTAAATCTATTTTTCAGTATTACCTATAAATTTTAGTAAGTTTATGTTTCCGCGAAAAGAAATTTTAAAACTCATGTTTTATAACTCAAACATTTTCAGATTATGAGCTTGTAGTCGGAAATGTGATGCCCTACAGAGGGTGTTACACATCGCGTTGGCTGCCTCTCATCACTGGCCCCTTCACCAGCTTGATGTTAAGAATGCCTTTCTTCATGGTGATTTACAAGAGGAAGTCTATATGGAGCAACTTCCTGGCTTTATTGCTTAGGGAGAGTTTGGGCGAGTTTGTCAGCTGAGACACTCTTTGTATGGGTTGAAACAATCCCCCCGGACTTCATTTGGGAGATTGAGTGAAGTTGTTATGAATTTTGACCTAAAAAGGAGTAGCTATAATCACTCGATCTTTTGCAAAAAGTTCGAGGGAGGATGCATTCTCATGGTTGTGTATGTTGACAATATAGTAATAACAGGAAGTCACTTCTTTGGTATCTCAGAACTCAAGAGCTTCCTTCAAACTAAATTTCAAACAAAGGATCTTCGTCCTCTAAAATATTTCCTAGGAATTGAGGTGAGCAGAAGCAGAAAGGGCATTTTCCTCTCAAAACGAAAACATGTCCTTGACTTATTATCTGATGTTGGCATATTAGGAACCAAGCCTTGTGATACTTCGATGGTTTCAAATGTGAAACTCAATGCTGATGATAGAGAACCACTATCAGATACCGAGAGATACAGGAAATTGGTGGGCAAACTTAACTACCTTACTATGACATGTCCAAATATCTCTTTCCCAGTAAGTGTAGTTTGTCAATTTATGTCATCTCCTTGACAATCTCATTGGGATGCAATATTTTATATCCTGAGATATTTGAAAGGAGCCCTATGTCATGGGATTCTTTATAAAGATAATGGACATTGCAGGTTAGAAGGTTATTCTGATGCAGACTGGGTTGGGTGTCCAGTAGATCGGAGATCAACTTTTGGGTATTGTGTGTTCCTTGGAGGAGATCTAATCTCTTGGAAAAGTAAGAAACAAAATGTAGTAGCAAGGTCAAGTACTGAGTCCGAATATCGAGCAATGGCTCAAACCTTTTGTGAATTACTATGGGTCTATCATTTACTTGATGAGATTGGGTTCAAGGTTTCTCTACCTATGAGACTATGGTGTGACAACTAGGTTGCCCTTCACATTGCCTCGAACCCAGTCTTTCATGAACGAACAAAGCACATAGAAGCTAATTGCTATTTCATTCAAGAGAAGATCCAGCAGGGACTTATATCTATAGGGCATATTAGGACTGGTGAACGGATAACAGACATCCTCACAAATTCTCTTAACGGGAATCAAATCAATTATCTTTGCAACAAGTTGAGCATGATTAACATCTATGATCCAACTTGAGGGAGAGTGTTAAGAGTAGATATTATGCACATGTTTTAATTTGTACTATTGTTTACTATTTGTACGAGGTTTTACTGCTAGCCTATTTACTACTAGCTCATTTACTGTTAGCCCATCTTACATATATAAATACATAACCTGCACCCATATTAGGTACGGTTTTCCATTCTTCCTTTCTCATTACACAACCATTGAAAACACATTCAAGCAAGAAAACGCTAAAAACACCTCAAAAACCCAATTTGACCTATTATGCATCAAGTATGCATCAATGATGAAGAAGGGAAGAAGAAGCTAAAATGGACTCTAATCCCCTACCTTTTGTGCAACAAAGATGAAGTCTAAGCCTTGGATTTGCCCTTGATTTTCCTCTTCCTTTCCTCCTCTTTGGTGGTAGCTTCTCCTCCTCTAGCTTTCTTCTCTTCTTTTCCTCTTTGCTTTCTTACTGTAGCCGTGAGAAATGAAGGGAAAATAAGACAAATACATCATTTTAAAGACATAAAAGTCAAGGCAGCAGAAAGGAGAGAAAACGCCAGAGACTTAGTCACTTAACCCCGATCTGTTAAGAACACTTACATTTCTCCAAATCAAGTTTTCTAACTTTTAACAAGTTAAAAATAAATCCTAAGATTCATAAAAAATCTTGTTTCACCATTACCATATTTTTTCATATCTGCGGTTAGTCAATCCGGCATTAAAACACATGACTAGTATGCTTAAAAATAACTAACTCTAATTATTCTCAAATTTTAACCATATCACAGTCTACATAATTCTGACATAAAAACAAATTATCCATATTTATTTCCATTAGCTAAGTCATTTATGCTAATATCTGGGTTATTTTAAGCTACTTTTTACTTTCCGTGTTGTAGCAAAGTACCTAACTTTACTCTAATTGTCACAAAATTAAATAGACATGTTAAGTAAATATTAAGCTACCTCTGTAACTATTTACAAGTCTAACATGTTTTAGAGGATGTTACACAGTACATCAGTAGACAAAGCACACCTAAAAAGCAGCCAAGTCAACTATATACAATCACATCACACATGCTTGTCAGTAATCTGAATCATGCATGATAAAGTAGCAGATTTAATGTCGTTAATCACAATATGAATTTCTTCAGTGGTAGGGTGAAAAACAAGGTGATGATCAATATCAATCAGCAGTGTGATGTACACCATCCTGTTTCTCTGAACATAATAGATAAAGGGGTGAGAATGTATAATTCTCAGTAGAGAAATCATATAGTTAACAAAATCATTTATTTTGAACTATGTTATGTCCAGCTGTATTCACTACAGAAAATAAATTTCAAACAAAGTACTACATAACTTTACTTTATATCAATAAAATACATGCTAAATAATACTACTTCATATTCCATTATATATTACTTTTCTCTTCTTGCTCATATGGCTAATAACATAACATATCATTGTTGAGATCTCAAACTTTCTAGGGCATCCCCTAACTTAGTGGTCATTCCAATCAAGGAACCCAATAAAGGTGATCACTCCACATGCCTGGGGAAGGGAGATATGGAGCTCAATAAAGTGACCTATATAAGACTTTCTATTAAGTTCCACTATACCTTTTAGCCCATGGACCTCCTTAATGGGTCCTAGAAGACATAATATTCTTTTTCTCTTAAACATTGATATCACATCTTTAGATTCAATGCCAATTAGTAAAATGTCACAACTTTGAATATCATTCTTTCACAAAAAAAAATCAATAATTCATAATTTGTGACATTAACATAATAAATTATTCAAGACAATTTCCATTACTTAATCATAGAGTATGTCATCTACATATTCCACTTCATCATCTTTTATGGCATTAACCATTTAATCAAAATTGCTACATCAATAAAATCTATATAATTTATTTCTATAATTATAACAAAAAAATGCAATATAATTCATCAACAAGCAAATTTAACTTTAATATCTATGCTTCGTCGAATTCACCATCTTGTGACAAAGAAGATTTTCTTCTCATTCTCATCATTTCTAGACTACTTCTAGCATCAAGAGTCAATTTGTAGCATCAATTTCACATTAACTCAAAGTTTAGACCAAAATTCCCAATTTGATTTGAATAAAAGCCTAATTCTTGAATCTTTGTCTCTTGACCACATTTCCTCAAAGTTAAGATCATCCTTATGGGTTTTTTTCATCAACAACACTATCCATCATTAATCCTCCATAGAAACTCAAAGTTAGTCTCAAGATCACAACTTAAGTCTTACTAACCTAGGGTTCCAATATAGCAAAAATAATCATAAACAAGACTTCTTGATTCAAAAACATGACGAAGAGGCATACTGAAACACTTTTAAGAACAAGAACAACTCAAGAAAATTTGGAGAAAAGTATGACTTTCTACGTCTTGGTCTTGTAAGAAACTTGAACAAAGAAGGACTTGAAATTTGATTCTAGCTTAGATTTCTTGAAAATCTTCTTGTTCCTCCTCTAGCTTTGTAGATTTCCATTTTCTTCCAATTTTCTCTTGGTTTTTCTCCTCTTCTTCTTCCTTGTCTCTACCTTGGCTGAACCTCCTAGCTCATGGAGTGTTCATCCTTTTCTTTTTCTCTTCAATTCTTTTCCTTTCATAATTTCTAACCATCCAATAACAAATGCACCAAGTGGCCTTTCTCCAAGTTTCTCACCAATTAGAAAGCTACCAAATGTCTAGGTTTTCATTGGTTCATGTCTGATTCATGATGACACTTAGATACTCTAACCAAACTAACCTAACTTAGTTATCAATCTTGTAACACCCACCGTAGGGTATCACATTTAAGACTAATCCTAATATAACTTACCCAAGTTGTAAAAGAATTAATCTTATAAAAACATTAATTTTAAAATTTTGTTTGTGGAATAAGTAAAAATAAATAAAATAAATAAAAACCATAAGTACAACTTGTAACTGAAATAAACACACCATAATATACATAGATATTTTAAACCTTGTTCCTAAATAATTTACATAAATACACCAACTCTCAAAAGATGAAATATACAATATGTATATCAAAACATAACTACTAAACCTGAACCTCTAAAAACTGAACTAAGGATTCGGGCCCTCTAAAGGATCCTCTTCCTCTACGTCATCAAAGAACCCAGACGGGTACATCGATCACCTGACAGGGGTTCTAGTTGAAGACACTATAGAGTCCTCTTGTGGAGTATATACACTATCACCCCAAAGCTCTCGAGTAGGCATCGTGAACTCCAAACAAACAGATACATTCATCGACATAAATGGAACCCCATCCCTAGCTCCACTAAGATTCAGAGTCAAATCCCTGTTATACAGAAAACGTTCGTTATTCAAATTAAATCTCCAAGCGTTAGTTCCACCGTGGAACTGTACTCAAACAAAACCTAACACTTGGCGCCTTGCCGCCATTTAAACAAACTAAGAAAACTGTTACTGATGGAAAATAGAATTTCCAGCTTCCTCGTCTCCTAGGTCTTCATCAAACATACACAATAAAATAGATAAAACACAGTAAAGAGGTGAGATCCCCTACATTAATACCAGTATGGCAATATAGAAAATGACAGTAGATATACAGATATAATAACAACACATGAAGTTATACTATTGCATCACAGATAATATATCAGATAAGCATAACTATCATATCAATATGCTGACCAACAATGCATATGCACACAGACCCATTCCTACTCGATGGAGGTAACGACAATTTCAGAGAGAAAGATAGGGAGTACATGTCTGTATATCGTCAGCCTCAAATCATGTGCCAATATATTATATCGATGTGCGCAACATGGCTCATACAAAACACTCTCAACCAATCACGAAAAGAGTAGTAATTCTGTCAAGATCGTTGGTGTGTTTGCATAGGATACAACGACCCAAAGGTGCTACCATCTGGCATTCTCACAGTATTTCACACACACACGCCATCTCTTGGCGGTATCACTTTTCAACATAACTGGGCCCACCACAATAGCCCGGCAACAACCTGTTATTATTTCCAATCGCGTAAATATTTTATCGCATTTTCACAATCATAGAACATTTTTCTTAAGTTTTCAAATCGCATAAGTATTTCCCAATGTTTTCATAATCGCAGAAATATTTTCAAACATTTTCTAAATCGCATAGTGATTTTTAAACATTTTCTCAATCAGGTAGCAATTTTAAATCATTTTCTCAATTTGATAGCTTAAAAATCACTATTTTAAAAACAAGTGATGTTTCTCTGATATTTTTCACATAAAATAATTATTATGGCTCTATTTATCATATTTTACTATTAAAAATTCTTTAAGTAGCATTTTCCATTATTTCTCACAAAATTACATTTCTTTGATTTAATTTAGATATTTTAGTTTGAAATTTTCTAACGCGCTTCAAAACCCAAAGGGTGAGCTATACGTCAGTAAATTTCAAGTTTTAAATTGTATCTTACTTCAAAACCTAATTATACCAAATTAATTCTAAAAATTAGTTCATTTTCTTTTTTTTTTTTTCTAAAAAGAAAACTCATTAAATTGAGTTCTTGTTACTTAATTACCTAAGTCTACACTTAGGAAAATGAATTTTGGATCTAGAATATAAAAAATAAGCATGTTAGCTGAATTACACTATATGCTTCATAGATCATATTTAATTATTTTCTATCACCTTATTCTTTGCAAAGACCCTTAATCCAATTTCTTATCATTAACTCATTTAATCCATGATTAGGAAAATAATTTAAAACATTTTGCTACTTGATGGTGTTGAGGCCGTGAGCCTCTAGGGTTCTTTGGAACCTTCATACACTTTCTCAACATGTATATCACATCCTACTATATATAGTAATCAACATACTTTCATAATCACATATTCAAGCATATTTTCAAAGCTATAAAGCATACCAATCAACATCATCACAAATAATGAAAACTTAAACAATCAAGTGAATAAATCCTTATGGATTTTTCACCACAAACAATTCCATCTCCTCACCACCAACACATGGTTGATGAGGTTAATCTCCCTCTTTCCTCAAGGAAGACAAAAACCCTTCTTGTTTGGCCTCCTATGGATTTCGTGAATCACCCCAAGAAAACCCTAACAAGCTTAAACCAAACTAAAGTCACAAACAAAGCTTGAAAATAAGAAACCATGGATCAATCATGGTTTAGAAACTCAAGAATCAATTTAGAAACAAGAAATAAGAATTTTACCTTGTAAAGTAGAAAACCTTAACTTGGATTCAAGGTAGTAAATGGAAGAACTAGGCTAGGTTCATAACATGAAAAGGTCTTAGAATAGTATATAGGTAAGAAAAATGAGATTAGATGAAATTATGGAAGCTTGGATGATGGTTTGGAGGGATTCAGCCGTGAGCTTCATGAAAGAGAAGTTGAGAGGTTTTCTTTGTTCATAGAAGATAAAGAATGGAGAGAAAGGCTTAAGTCACAAAGTATGATAGAAATGAAATGGAAATATCTTATTTTTCTTAAGCTTGGCCGTGGAGTGCATAGGATAGGAAGGTTAAAATTATTCAACAAGATAAAAACTAAGCACATGGTTTCACATGGCTTATGTCATTAAGTGATCACCCATTCATCAGATTAGATGATTAATTTGTTCATGAACATCCTAGAAGCACTAGGTAGCCATGGAGCACATGGAGAAAAGGTAACTAAGTTTTGATTCATGTAGTTCCTAGTTACACTTAAGCTAACTTAGTTAGTTCACTTAGTTACATGGCTAACTATTTAGTTACAAGGCTTAGGTCATGCGTTCTAGAAGACTCTAGAACCTCCTTGAAATCGTGGAACTCTAAGGAGTAGCAAACTAAGTTTATTCCATTTAGTTACTACTTAGGCTTTAGGTTAACTTAGTTAGATTACTTAGTTTCTTGGCTAACTAGTCTAGCCATTATTGTTGACCACATCCTATTGGCTTAGAAAATTCAAGCCATTAACATTAACCAATTCCTATTGGTTCACCAAATTATGAGTCACAAAGACTTTTCCCAGTCCATTGTCCAATGGACAAAACATACAGGATCTATTACCCAATGGGCAGATCTACTAGTCGCAAATTAGTAGATACTGTCCAACAGATAATAAAACGTAAAATATTTTTATTTCACAGATAAATTCTAAAAATTAAAAGATCGGGTAACGTATCTCTCGGATTCGAGTTTAGTAAGCTCCCCCAGCTCCGAATAAATCGTCAAAGATTTTTTCTGACCTTAAAATTATTATTTTCTTGACTTGGATTAAATCACTCAAAAAGATAAAAAATAGTCACAGAAAAGTAAAAATAAATTACAGCACACATAAATCATAAAATAGTACAATTCAGACATTATTGAGAAACAACAAATTTTGGAGTGTTACAACTCTCCCCCACAAAAAAAATTTCATCCCCGAAATTTATCATACCTTAGAACAATTGCGCATATTGTTCCCTCATCTTATCTTCCATCTCCCACATAGCATCTCCTGTTGTTTCATTCCAAATCACTTTTACTAATGAAATTTCCTTCCCTCTGAGTTGCTGCACCCTCCTATCTTCAATCTTAACAGGAAGTGTCTCATACGTCAAATTTTCTTTCAATTGTACCTCATCAGGCTGAATGACATGAGAGGGATCGGGGATATACTTTCTTAATTGGAACACATGAAAAACATTATGAAGGTTAGAGAGAAAAGGCAGTAAAGCTATTTGGTAAGCAACTGGACCTATCTGACGAAGAATTTGATAAGGTCTAATGAATTTAGGAGTGAGTTTTTTGGATTTTATAACCCTTCCGACACCAATCATGGGTGTGACTGGCAAAAACACATGCTCACCTTCCTCAAATTCAAGAGGTTTTCTTCTTTTATCAACATAGCTTTTCCGTCTACTCTGAGTTGCCCTTATTTTCTCTTGAATCATTTTCACCTTCTCCGTCGTTTGTTGCACCATCTCAGGTCCTATGGTCATACTCTCTCCATCTTGATACCAACACAAAGCTGTTCATCATCGTCGTCCGAATAGCGCTTCATAAGGTGCCATCCCTATACTTGAGTGAAAACTGTAGTTATAGGTGAATTCTACCAAAGGCAAGAATTCATCCCAACTCCCTTTTTTTTTCTAACACACAAGCTCTTAGCAGATCCTCCAGTGACTATATAGTTCTCTCCATTTGACCATCAGTTTGTGGATGGTAGGCAGAACTCAAACGAAGTTTAGTCCCTATTGCTTCATGTAGACTTTTCCAAAACCTTGATGTGAACCTTGGATCTTTATTGGAAATGATACTAGAAGGTACACCGTGAAGTCTAACAATTTCACTAATGTACACCTGGGTCAATTTCTCCATTGAATACCTGATATTGATTAGCAAGAAGTGAGCAAATTTCGTATGTCGATCAATAATGACCCATATAGAATCTTGACCTTTTTTAGTCTTTGGCAATCCAGTAACAAAATCCATTGTAATATTATCCCATTTCCATTTTGGAATAGTTAGGGGTTGCAGCATACCTGCTGGTCTTTGATGTTCAACCTTTGCCTTTTGACATACAAGACAAGATGACACGTGCTCGGCAACATCTCTCTTCATTCCAGGGCACCAAAATAATCGCTTTAGGTCTTGATACATCTTGGTCATTCCGGGATATATACTCAACCTGCTGGTGTGAGCTTCATCGAGAATCGCCTTCCTAAGATCGGGATAATTCAGTATACCAATCCTACCTTTGAACCTTAAGACCCTGTCAGATCCTTCCTCAACCATTGCCACACGACCTTGCTTTAAGAATTCCCTCTCATTTTGCAAAAACTGATCATCTTCCTGCTTTTCTCGAATTTCTTCTAACAAATCATTCAGAATAGTGACCATATTCAAACGAATTCTTCCTAGCGCTAATTCTACCGATAGCCGCATACCTCTAAATTGCTCTATCAATTTTTCCTCTTTGATCATCATAATAGAAACACTGAGCATCTTCCTACTTAAAGCATCTGCCACAACATTCGCCTTTCTAGAGTGATATTGAAGCTGAAAGTCGTAATCCTTTAGAAATTCTAACCATCTTCTCTGCCTCATATTCAACTCCTTCTGATCAAACAAATATTTCAAACTTTTGGTGATCACTAAAGACATTGAATGTAGCTCCATAATGAAAATGCCTCCAAAACTTTAATGTGAACACTACTGCGGCTAATTCTAAATCATGGGTTGGGTAATTCTTTTCATATACCTTCAGTTGTCTTGAAGCATACGCTACCACATTTCTATTCTGCATCAATACACATCCTAATCCTTGATAAGAAGTATCACAATGTACTTCAAAAGATTCATTCGGATCTGGTAGAATCATCATTGGTGCGGTAGTCAACCTTTTCTTTAATTCTTGGAAACTCTCTTCGTATTCATCCATCCAAATAAAAGCTTGATTCTTCTTGGTGAGTTGTGTAAGAGGTTCGACTATCTTGGAAAAACCTTCAATAAACCTCCGGTAATATCTGGCTATTCCAAAAAAACTCCGGATCTCAGTTAGTGTCCTTGGCATTTCCCATTGAAGAACCGTCTCCACCTTTGCTGGATCCACCGCAATTCCTTCCTTGGAAATCACGTGACCCAAAAACTGAACTTCTTCTAACCAAAATTCACATTTTGATAACTTTGCGTATAATTTCTTCTCCTTTAAAATCTGGAGAACTATGCTAAGATTTTCAACATACTTCTCCTAACTTTGAGAATAGATCAGAATGTCGTCAATAAAGACAATGACAAATCTGTCTAGGTATGGATGAAAGATCCTATTCATGTAATCCATGAATATCACAAGAGCATTCGTCACTCCGAACGGCATCACAAGATACTCATAGTGCCCGTAGCGCATTTGAAAAGTTGTCTTAGGTATATCCTCTACCTTGACACGAATTTAATGATAACCTGAAAATAGTTGCTCCTTTCAATTAGTCCATCAAATCATAAATCCTTAGAAGTGTATACTTATTCTTTATCGTGACCTTGTTTAACTGGCGGTAGTTCACACACAAACGCGAAGATCCATCCTTCTTTTTGATTGACAACAATGGAGCTCCCCATGGTGAAACACTAGGTCTCAAACTATTTTTCCAACAGTTCCTCCAATTGTTTCTTTAACTCTGCTAATTCTGACGATGACATCCGGTACGATGCAATCGAAATAGGACCCGCTCCTGGTACAAGATCGATAGAAAACTCTATCTCTCTTTCTAGTGGTAATCCGGGTACCTCATTAGGAAAAACTTTAGGAAATTCATTCACAACAGAAATAGCATTCACATCATTCTCACTCTTGACTTCTAAAGAAGACAACAACTTGTATCCTTAGGCTCCATTCCTCAATAAAGATTCGATTTGTTTGGCAGTCAAAAATCCAGAAACCTTATTCTCAAGAAATACTAAGGTCTTTTTAGAACAGTCTAACAAGATATGGTTAGAAGATAACCAATCCATTCCTAAGATTATATCAATATCGATAAGAGGCAAACAAATTAGATCAACAGAAAAAGCTCGATTATTGATAGTAACAAGGCAATTTAGGCATATTTTAGAAGTACTAACAAGTTTGGCGATAGGTGTAGAAACAATCAATTGAAAGTTCAAAGAAGACATAGGCAATCCCAAACGATCCACATAGTCATATGCAATAAACGAATGTATTGCACCTGAATCATATAGTATAATTAAAAGATTACCTGATATGACACCTTCTCCCTTGATAAGATCATCAGACTGAGAGGCCTCAGCTCTACTCGTTGTATATACTCGCCCACCAACTTGCAATTTAGCAATACGAACGTTACTTACTAAAGACTCCATCTTCACTTGATCACATTACCTCGAGATGTGACTAGGTTTTCCATATCTAAAGTAAATTATTCCCCTGATCGTGCAGTCCCTTGTCATATGGCCCTTTCCACACTTCAGACACTTCATTGGCGGTGCCACAATCTGACCAAAATGACTGCTACTCGAACCTCCCCCACGTGGTTGCTATTGTTGCTGCTGGCTTCCTGATGGTCGAGAATATAATTTCTATTGAAATCGACTATTGTTATTGCTTCCTCCCCTTTGGAACCTAGATGGTCCAAAGTTACGACTCTTTATATCTCGCGATGGCTCTAATTTTTCAAATCTGCAACACATATCCATTAATGATGAGAATTGATTCATTCGCATTGGCAGTACCCCTTTCTTCAATTTAACTCTTAAACCTTCCTCAAACTTGCGGCATTTCCAAACCTCATCCGGCTGGATCTGGAGATACCGTGAGAATTTTAACAAGCTTTTAAACTTCGCAGCATACTCATTAACCATCATCCCACCTTATCGTAGCCCAAGGAATTCCATCTCCTTGGCATGCCTTGAACTATCCGAAAAATATTTTTCCAGAAATACTTCACAGAATACCTCCCACGTAATTTCCTTTCCTTCAACTTGTAGTACTCTCCAAGTTGCTTTCCACTAATTTTCACCATCTCCCATCAACATAAATGTGGCATAAGTCACTTTGTGGTCGTCCGTACATCCAATTCCTTCAAAAATCTTTTCTAGCTCTTGGATCCATAAACTTGCCTTCTCCAAATCAAACTTGCCTCTAAAATGTGGTGGATATTTCGGTAAAACTCAGACAAATTCTGGGCTTCTACATTTTCTGCATGTTGTTGAGCAGCTCTTTGGTTCTCCTGCATAATGACATCTGCCATCCTTCACATCGCATTAGCCACTGCAGTCATGCTTTCGTGATCTCGTTCATTATCCACGCTTGCACCTCTTCCTCGAGCCATTTTATTCCTTTGAAATTAAACTAAACAATGCAAAATCAAAGTCAAAATGTAATCGCTTCAAATAATATTTGTCTCCTTGCGGAGACCTAACACAAAGAATCACACAACACAAGCAAAATAAACTTAACCACAAAAACCCAAAAGACTCTAACCGGGGCTTTGATACTAACTAATGTAACACCCACCGTAGGGTATCACATTTAAGACTAATCCTAATATAACTTACACAAGTTGTAAAAGAATTAATTTTGTAAAAACATTAATTTTAAAATTTTGTTTGCAGAATTAGTGAAAATAAATAAAATAAATAAAAACCATAAGTACAACTTGTAACTGAAATAAACACACCATAATATACATAGATATTTCAAACCTTGTTCCTAAATAATTTTCATAAATACACCAACTCTCCAAAGATGAAATATGCAGTATGTACATCAAAACATAACTACTAAACATGAACCTCTAAAAACTGATCTAAGGATTCGGGCCCTCTGAAGGATTCTCCTCTTCTACGTCATCAAAGAACCCAGGCGGGTACATCGGTCACCTGACAGGGGTCCTAGCTGCAGACACTACAGAGTCCTCTTGTGGAGTATGGACACTATCACCACAAAGCTCTCGAATAGGCATCGTGAATTCCAAATGAATAGATACATTCATTGACATAACTGGAACCCCATCCCTAGTTCCACTAAGATTCAGAGTCAAATTCTTGGTATACACAAAACATTCATTATTCAAATTAAATCTCCAAGCATCAGTTCCACCGTGGAACTGTACTCAGACAAAACCCAACACTTGGCGCCTTGTCGCCATCCAAACAAACTAAGAAAACTGTTACTGATGGAAAATAGAATTTCTAGCTTCCTCATCTCCTCGGTCTTCATCAAACATACACAATAAAATAGATAAAACACAGTAAAGAGGTGAAATCCCCTACATCAATACCAACATGGCAGTATAGAAAATGAAAGTAGATATACAGATATAATAACAACACATAAAGTCATACTATTGCATCACAGATAATATATCAGATAAGCATAACTGTCATATCAATATGCTGACCAACTATGCATATGCACACAGACCCATTCCTACTCCATGGAGCTAATCACAATTTCGAAAAGAAAGATAGGGAGTACATGTATGTATATAGTCAGCTTCAAATCATGTGCCAAAATATTATATCGATGTGCGCAACATGGCTCATACAAAACACTCTTAACCAATCACGAAAAGAGTAGTAACTCCGTCAAGATCGTCAATTTGTTTGCATAGGATACCACGGCCCAGAGGTGCTACCATCTGGTCACATATGACATTCCACACCCCGACGTATCCAAGATCACCGAAGATTGTAACTACGCAATTCTCACTCACACCAAGATGTAAATTCAATCTCCTAGGCATATTGCCTTAACCAATTAAGTTGATACGCTTTTTAATGCATGATGTATGATTCAAATACACATGAAATCATCATTCACACAGTATTTCACACACACACATGCCATCTCTTGGCGATATCACTTTTCAACATAACTAGGCCCACCACAATAGCCAGACAGCAACCTGTTGTTATTTCCAATCGCATAAACATTTTATCACATTTTCACAATCACAGAACAATTTTCTTATGTTTTCAAATTGCATAAGTATTTTCCAGCGTTTTCATAATCGCGGCAATGTTTTCAAATGTTTTCTAAATCACGTAGGGATTTTTAAATATTTTCTCAATCGCATAGCAATTTTAAATCATTTTCTCAATTTGATAGCTTAAAAATCACTATTTTGAAAACAAGTGATGTTTCTCTGATATTTCTCACATAAAATAATTATTTTGGCTCTATTTACGATATTTTACTATTAAAAATTCTTTAAGTAGCATTTTCCATTATTTCTCCCAAAATTACATTTCTTTGATTTAATTTGGATATTTCAGCTCAAAATTTTCTAACGTTCTTCAAAACCCAAATGGTGTGCTATACGTCAGTAAATTTCAAGTTTTAAATTTTATCTTACTTCATAACCTAATTATACCAAATTAATTCTAAAAATTAGTTCATTTTCTTTTTTTTATTTTAAAAAAAACTCATTAAATTGAGTTCTTGTTACTTAATTACCTAAGTCTACACTTAGGAAAATGAATTTTGGATCTAGAATATAAAAAATAGGCATGTTGGCCAAATTACACTAAAAATTCTTTAAGTAGCATTTTCCACTATTTCTCACAAAATTACATTTCTTTGGTTTAATTTAGATATTACAACTCAAAATTTTCTAACGCGCTTCAAAACCTAAAGGGTGAGCTATACGTCAGTAAATTTCAAGTTTTAAATTTTATCTTACTTCATAACCTAATTATACCAAATTAATTCTAAAAATTAGTTCTTTTTTTTTATTTCTAAAAAGAAAACTCATTAAATTGAGTTATTGTTACTTAATTACCTAAGTCTACACTTAGGAAAATGAATTTTGGATCTAGAATATAAAAAATAGGCATGTTGGCCAAATTACACTATATGTTTCATAGATCATATTTAATTATTTTCTATCACCTTATTCTTTGCAAAAATCCTTAATCCAATTTCTTATCATTAACTCATTTAATCAATGATTAGGAAAATAATTTAAAACATTTTGCTCCCTTGATGGTGTTGAGGCCGTGAGCCTCTAGGGTTCTTTGAAACCTTCATACACTTCCTCATCATGTATATCACATCCTACTATATACAATAATCAACATACTTTCATAATCACATATTCAAGTATATTTTCAAAGCTATAAAGCATACCAATCAACACCATCACAAATAATGAAAACTTAAACAATCAAGTGAATAAATCCTTATGGATTTTTCACCACAAACAATTCCATTTCCTCACCACCAACACATGGTTAATGAGGCTAATCTCCTTCTTACCTCAAGGAAGACAAAAACCCTTCTTGTTTGGCCTCCTATGGATTTCGTGAATCACCCCAAGAAAACCATAACAAGCTTAAACCAAACTAAAGTCACAAACAAAGCTTGAAAATAAGAAACCATGGATCAATCATGGTTTAGAAACTCAAGAATCAATTTAGAAACAAGAAACAAGAATTTTACCTTGTAGAGTAGAAAACCTTAACTTGGATTCAAGGTAGTAAATGGAAGAACTAGGCTAGGTTCATAACATGAAAAGGTCTTAGAATAGTATATAGATAAGGAAAATGAGATTGGATGAAATTATGGAAGCTTGGATAATGGTTTGGAGGGATTCGGACGTGAGCTTCATGAAGGAGAAGTTGAGAGGTTTTCTTTGTTCATAGAAAAGAGAGAATGGAGAGAAAGGCTTAAGTCACAAAGTGTGATAGAAATGAAATAGAAATATCCCATTTTTCTTGAGCTTGGTCATGGAGTGCATAGGATAGGAAGGTTAAAACTTATTCAACAAGATAAAAACTAAGCACATGGTTTCACATGGCTTATGTCATTAAGTGCTCACCCCTTGGTCACATTAGATGATTACTTTGTTCATGAACATCCTAGAAGCACTAGGTAGCTGTGGAGCACATGGTGAAAAGGTAACTAAGTTTTGATTCATGTAGTTCCTAGTTACATTTAAGCTAACTTAGTTAGTTCACTTAGTTATATGGCTAACTATTTAGTTACAAGGCTTAGGTCATGCATTCTAGAAGACCTAGAACCTCCTTGAAACCGTGGAACTCTAAGGAGTATCAAACTAAGTTTGTTCCATTTAGTTACTACTTAGGCTTTAGGTTAACTTAGTTAGATTACTTAATTTCTTGGCTAACTAGTTTAGCCATTATTGTTGACCACATCCTATTGGCTTAGAAAATTCAAGCCATTAACATTAACTAATTCCTATTGGTTCACCAAATCATGAGTCACAAAGACTTTTCCCAGTCTATTGTCCAACGGACAAAAGATACAGGATCTATTACCTAATGGGCAGAAGCTACTGGTCGCAAATCCGTAGATACTGTCCAATAGATAATAAAACATGAATTATTTTTATTTCATAGATAAATTCTAAAAATTAAAAGATCGGGTAACGTATCTCTCGGATTCGGGTTTAGTAAGCTCCCTCGGCTCGGAATAAATCGTCAAAGAGTTTCCCCGACCCAAAAATTATTATTTTCCTGACTCAGAGTAAATCACTCACAGAGATCAAAAACTGTTGCAGAACATTCAAAATAAATTTATAGCACATAGAAATCACAAAATAGTATAATTCAGACATTACTGAGAAACAGTAAATCTTGGGGTGTTAGAAATCTAGTTTCACAAACTAACTAAACTACTAACTAAATTAGTTAATTACTTAGGGTTTAGAGCTTTGTCTTTCTTACTTTTTCTTAAATTTCCATTTGATATATCTTATAAATATTTTAAAGAATTTCCAGCATTCTAAAAAAATCTTCTATTAGTCTTTCGGATCCATTGTAAATAAATAATTCAATTTGTACACAAAAATTTTAAATTCCACATACATCCCTTGTATGCAGAAATTTTTAATTTTACATACATCCTTAACAACAATTTAATAAATTATATGTATGTCCTATGAATACATAACATAAATTAAATACGCCATATATAATAATTTAATTTAGAAGT
This sequence comes from Ormosia semicastrata, assembly GCA_029884595.1. Lineage (NCBI taxonomy): Eukaryota > Viridiplantae > Streptophyta > Magnoliopsida > Fabales > Fabaceae > Ormosia > Ormosia semicastrata. The sequence continues at coordinate 41,846,060 of JAQQTO010000061.1, forward strand.
GATATTATAGTGTTCATTATGTAAGAATTACTTACTGAATCTAAAACTATCTAACAACATAACTTGTACCAATCCTTTAAGAATATCCTAATGAGTTTCCAACTATTAGTACACACAAAAGGATACCTTGTATAAGGTCAGAAGGTTAAGCCACCTCTTTTCCGCTTAGAGTATATACCCTTCCTGTAGCTTGAGGTCTAGGGTTGGGCATAACTCCTTGCCTTTGTGGACACTGATGTGGATATTGGCAAGTGTACCAAATTGTCAAAAGTAATAAAGAGTGAGTAGAGTATCGTCCCACGAGGATTAAGTTATTAATTACTAAATTCACTGAAAATAACACTATTTAAGCTAACAAAAAGAGAGTTGATAAAATAATAAAAAGAAAGAATAAACAAAAAATAACAAAAGCCAAATTTAATTAATTGGGTTGAGTTGAAAAACAATGATATGAAAAGGTTAGGGGTCAGATTTCACTTGAACTTTTTAAATGCATATTCAAATATTGGTTTAATTATGTTCTATTTCAATAATTTATGGTTAATTTTCAAAATTAATTAATATCCAATCCCTTGGTATATTAATCCTCTTACACTGATTGGAATTAACTAATCCCTTAGTCTAACCCCAATTAGAAAGGCATTATCAAGAACGAGGGAATTAAAAGAAAGACCACATAACCCACAATGTCTATTCCTAGCAATTGCAGAAGTTATGGTGTTTATCACAAGTTCTAGGTTTATGCACATTTTCTCAAATCATACATAAACCCAAAAAATCATTCCCAAATTGGCCAGATTTAGAAAAACATTAAAAAATAGAGATAAACATGTAAATCATGAAATAGAAACATAAATTTAACCCATAAAAGAAAGTTACATCATCCAAGAACAAGATCCATAATCCCTTTAACAATGGAAAATTAGTTACACATGGAAAAAGAAGAACACAAAGGGATGAATATAACAAACTCCATTGTAGAAAGGTTGAAGAAAATCTCTAATCTTCAATCCTAATTGCGCCTACACTACATTAGGGTTTGTGCCTCTGGATGACTGCTGCGTTCTGTTCAAGTGTATAAGAGTGTGTAACAAGTGTCAAAGAGTGTGAAGAGTTTGGCAAAACTTTCTTTTTTATAAGAAATTCACTCTGCTGTTACGCGTTCAGCGCTCAGGCGCTCATCTTTCAGCGCTCAGGCGCTGGCCCACCAAAGTCATGGTACAGCATACGCAATCAGCGCTCAAGCGCTCCTTATTCAGCGCTCAGGCACTGGCCCACCAAAACAAGAATCCTCTAGCGCACATTGCACACTCAAGCGGTGAGCGCTTGGCTTCTGAATTAATTTTCTTATTCTTTTCTGCTCCTCAAATTTCCAGTCTTTTTCCATATGCAATTACCTACAAAAAATACATAAAAACGCGTAATAAGAACGCAATTAAAATAATAAAAAATAATAAAATTTGAGAACAAAATTAAATCAAAAAGATTAAAAGAGGATGAAAACCAAAGATTTTGAACCGTAAAAATATGAATTTTTGCAGGTTCATCACTCCCCCAAACTTAAGCTTTTGCTTGTCCTCAAGTAAAAGAAAAACAAAACAAAATAAAACAACCTAAAACTCAAAACAGACTCAAACATGGCAATACCGGGTATTATCATTTATATCCTCAGGAACTGCTTCACAATCTAATTCCAAAGTGTCACACATGAACAATCCAATTATCACATCGTCTCTCACATGCAACTCTTATGCACAAATAACTTCCCAAAAACATGAATGAAAGACTCAATCTCTTCATAGAGTACAAGCCCAAATGAGTTTATAAAACTGCAAATGCACATCAAACCCACACCCATAGGGTTATTTTTCATCTCTCTCTCCACTAATGTAAACAACATATAACCAATGATCAACAGGGACTTTTCAAAGCTTGTAACGTAAGGCCATGGGTATGAGTTAAGAAAGAAGTGGTAGGATAATGAAAACAAAAGTTGAGATACAAAATCATGTAAATTTCACAATTCAAGCCTCAAAATACTGAACAAGTGCAAAAAGGAGCAAAAGAATCAACATAACATTCACTTTTTCTTTCTTTCTTTTCTTTTCTTTTTCAGCAACCTCCACTCCCAAACTTATTTCTTTGCAATACTTTGGGTGGACTTTCTTGTTTGTTTTTTTTTCTTCTTTTTTCTTTGAAATTTTTCAGCTCCACAAAACTTCATGCACAAAAATAATGAAGACTTGAATAATAAAATAATACAAAATATGCACTCAACAGAGTTATGTAAGAGAGAATTTTTCTTTTCATATGGGTATGGGAAAGGAAAATGTGGGTAAAGAAAAGAAACAAAGGCCAAACAATAGCAAAGCTGCAAAAGGGACCTAAAGATAAACTGTGTTTATAGGTTGGCTTGAAAGGCTCAAATGGTCCAAAGAAGGCCCTTATCATTTCCTTAATCATGCACTGCCTAGGATTTCGCCTCAAGAGAGAATCAAACAACTTCTAGATACAAATCGTCCACACATATGCAATCTCATAAACTTTCTCTAAGCTTGACATGCATGTATAATCCAAGGTCTATCAATCATAAAGATGGGAAGAACATCCATACACAATTGAAACAATAGAGATAAATGCAACTCATAAATTCTCATGTGCTATCCCAAGAAATCAAATCAATCCACAATTCAGGCAATCATTGGATATTCAATTCAACACACCGGCATGCACAAAATCAACACAAAAACTCAAAACACAAAAGGGATGATGATGACAAAATAAAAACAAAAAAAAAAAACAAATAACTAAATGAAATAAATAAAAAAAAAGAAAAGAAAAACTCTTTTTGGCGGCCGACAACTATATACATCCCCTATAAAGGCTCGAACTTAGGGAGGTACTTAAGCCGACTAAACACTACCTTCAAAATGAAAATAAAAAAAAAAATATTAGTCAACAAAATAACAAATAACAAAATAAAAACAAAAACAAAAATAAAAGATAAAAAGAGAGAAAATTTGGGTTGCCTCCTAAAAAGCGCTTGTTTAACGTCATTAGCTCGACGTTGCCTTTTCAACTAGTCAAGGTGGCTTGAAGCAAGAGAAGTAGGATGACATTTTTCTCTTATCAGCTCTTTGCCTCCATACTTTATCACTACTTCTGGAATCAATCTGTAATATATCAGTGGAAGCTAGAGGATCTTTTTCAATTGTAGCACTTTTAGAAAGAGGAGGTCCTTTCACCTTTTCGTCAACCATCTTGGGAGTAGGAAAATTAGCATTGATTGATGATGAAGAGCTCTTACTAGCCAAAGCCTGTAGAAGCTTGTCTTGAATGCATTTAACAGGGGCATAGAGATCTGATGTTGATGCAGATTTATCAAAAACACTAATAGTCACCTGATCTCCATCCACCCTCAAAATAAGCTCTCTTCTAGGTACATCAATCAACGCTCTTGAAGTAGCCAAGAATGGTCTTCCAAGAATCAAAGGAATATCAGCATCCTCATCTATATCCAAAATCACAAAATCAGTTGGAAAAATAAACTTGTCAACCTTCACTAGCAAATCTTCCACTATACCATATGGATGTTTAATTGACCGATCAGCTAGCTGAAGAGACATTATAGTTGGCTTCACTTTATCAATCCCAAGCTCGCGGAGAATTGACAATGTCATTAAATTGATACTAACTCCTAAATCACATAGAGCTTTCTCAATAGTCAGTTTGCCAATGGTGCAAGAAATAGTGAAACTACCTGGATCTTTCAATTTAGGTGGCAGTTTCCTCTAAATTATAGCACTGCACTCCTCAAAAAGTACCACAGTCTCATCTTCTTTCAATTTCCTTTTCTTCAAGAGCAAATCTTTCATGAACCTTGCATAAGAGGACATATGCTCAAGTGCCTCAGCAAAAGGAATGTTAATCTGCAACTTTTTGAAAACTTCTAAGAACTTGGAAAATTGCTTTTCTCGAATCTCCTTCCTGAATCTTTGAGGATAAGGAAGTTTAGCATAAAGTGAAGGATCAACTATTTTCTTCTCACATTCTTTTTTCTTCCTCTGCCACTTTGGTTGCTCTTCTTTAACTTCTTCATTACAGCACTTTTGAGATTGGACATCTACAACAGAAACATCAATTTCCTTAACTAGTCCATCCAAAGTCTTACTGCTTCTCAGTGTAATTGCATGGCATTACTCCTTTGGATTGACAACAGTATCACTTGGGAAGGCGCTTGGAGGTCTCTCTTGAAGCTGTTTGGCTATCTGCCCCGCTTGATTCTCTAAATTTTTAATTGCAGCTCCTTGATTCTGAAAATTCACCATTGTTTCCTCCATAAAAGCAGAAGTCTGTTGCACAATAGTAGATGTCTGTACAGAGAGTTTCTCAAGTGCAATCTCAAGAGGAGACTTCTTATCTGGTTGAGGATTCAATGACACTGTTTGATTGCTCCAAGAAAAATTAGGATGATTCCTCCAACCTGGATTGTAAGTATTAGAATAAGGATTACCTATATAGTTCACTTGCTCTGAAATGTTGACACCTGAATTCCCTGCCTCATATTGACCATTGACATGGTGACCTCCACAAAAATCGCAAGTCAAACCTTGATGATTAACTGTATTTACCTGTAAATTTCTAACTTGCTTTATAAGGTTGACAATGTGTTGCATCATAGTCTGATTCTGTGCAAGTATAGTATCAACAACACCAAGCTCCAACATTCCCTGTTTAACTGCTGCTTTCTCACTAGGCAACTGATATTCATTGGTTTCCATGATCTCAAATAGTTCTAGAGCTTCTTCAGGAGTTTTAGTATTTAAAGATTCGCCTGCAGATGCATCCACCATAAGTCTTGTGGAATGATTCAAACCATTGTTAAATATCTGCACCTACTGCCAAACCTCAAATGCATGGTGAGGACACCTCCTTAGTAGCTCCTTGAATCTCTCCCATGCTTCATAAAGAGATTCTCCTTGATTTTGAGTGAAACAAGCAATTTCACCCCTCATCTTCACAAACACTGATGGAGAAAGTATCGAGTAAAAAATTTTTCAATTAGATCCTCCCAAGTAGAAATGCTCCCTTGTGGCTAGGCTTGTAGCCAGCTCTTTGCTTTGTCTCTGAGAGAAAATGGGAACAGTCGTAATATAATGGCATCATCAATAACACCATTATACTTAAAAGTATCGCAGAGCTGCAAGAAATTCGCAATATGCAAGTTTGGATCTTCTACATGGCCTCCCCCAAACTGATTATGCTGCACTAGCTGTAGAAGTGCTGGTTTAATCTCAAAATTATTGGCCTGAATAGCAGGACGCATAATACTGGTAGAAATATTTTCAGTAGATGGAGTAGCATAGTCAGCCAATGTGCATCTTCACTCTACAGTTACAACTCTTTCTGCCATCTTTTGCTCTACTTCTTCAAGCCTCTTCCTCTCTCTAGCTGCTTTCCTGTTTGCTCTAGTTGTTCTCTCTATCTCTGGATCAAAAAGTAATTCTTCTGACTCTAGAGAACCTTGCATAAACAAACAAACAAACAAATCGAGTGAAGTAAAGAAGGAAATTAAAAATAAAATAAATAACTAATAAAAATAAACAAAGAAAACAAAAAAATAAAAGAAACAAATTAAAAGAAAATTAAATGAAGAAAAATGAAATTAAATAAGAAAAATAATTATCTAAAAATAAAAGAAAATGTAAAGAAAAAAATTAAATTAAAATTAAAAATAAACAATTAAAAATAAAATTAAACAATTATAAAAAATACTTAAATTAGTGTCTTTTCAACTACTATTTAATATTAATAACAATAATCCCGAACTTGGCGCCAAAAACTTGATGTGGATATTGACAAGTGTACCAAATTGACAAAAGTAATAAAGAGTGAGTAGAGTATTGTCCCACGAGGATTAAGTTATTAATTACTAAATTCACTGAAAATAACACTATTTAAGCTAACAAAAAGAGAATTGGTAAAAATAATAAAAAGAAAGAATAAACAAAATAACAAAAGCCAAATTTAATTAATTGGGTTGAGTTGAAAAACAATGATATGAAAAAGTTAGGGGTCAGACTTCACTTGAACTTTTTAAATGCATATTCAAATATTGGTTTAATTATGTTCTATTTCAATAATTTATGGTTGATTTTCAAAATTAATTAATATTAGATCCTTTGGTATATTAATCCTCTTACACTGATTGAAATTAACTAATCCCTTAGTCTAACCCCAATTAGAAAGGCATTATCAAGAATGAGGGAATTAAAAGAAAGACCACATAACCCACAATGTCTATTCCTAGCGATTGCAGAAGTTATGGTGTTTATCATAAGTTCTAGGTTCATACAAATTTTCCCAAATCATACATAAACCCAAAAAATCATTCCCAAATTGGCCAAATTTAGAAAAGCATTAAGAATAGAGATAAACACGTAAATCATGAAATAGAAATATAAATTTAACCCATAAAAGAAAGTTACATCATCCAAGAACAGGATCCATCATCCCCCTAATAATGGGAAATTAGTTACACATGAAAAAAAAAAGAACACAAAAGGAAGAATATGACAAAGTCCATTGTAGAAAGGTAGAAAGGTTGAAGAAAATCTCTAATCTTCAATCCTAATTGCGCTCACACTACATTAGGGTTTGTGCCTCTTGATGACTGCTGCGATCTGTCCAAGTGTATAAGAGTGTGTAAAAAGTGTCAAAGAGTGTGAAGAGTTTGGCAAAACTTTCTTTTTTATAAGAAATTCACGCTGCTGTTACGCGTTCAGCGCTCAGGTGCTTATCTTTCAGCGCTCAGGCGCTGGCCCACTAAAGTCATGGTGCAGCATACACAATCAGCGCTCAAGTGCTCCTTATTCAGCGCTCAGGCACTAGTCCACTAAAACATGAATCCTCTAGCGCATATTGCGCGCTCAAGCAGTGAGGGCCCAGTGCTCAAGCGCTGGGCTTCTGAATTAATTTTCTTATTCTTTTCTACTCCTCAAATGCCTAGTCTTTTTCCATATGCAATTACCTACAAAAAATACATAAAAACACGCAATAAGAACACAATTAAAATAATAAAAATATAATAAAATTTGAGAACAAAATTAAATCAAAAAGATTAAAAGAGGATGAAAACCAAAGATTTTGAACCGTAAAAATATGAATTTTTGCAGGTTCATCAGACACTCTCTAGCAAAATGCCCTGGTTGACCACACACAAAACACACTACACAAGGTTTATTGCCATGTTGCCTTCCACACTTAGGGCATTCTGGCTCCATAGTTTCCACCTGAACTTGCTCGTCTTCATCTTGTGGATAGTTGGGTTTAGAAACACCTTTCTCATACCCATCATCCACCCATTTCCTCTGTTGAAAGTCTTGTGATCTTTGCTCCACTTGAGGCTTATCATCATGACCCTCTACAATTCTACATTTGTTTATCAAGGTCTGAAAGCCTCGAATCTCAAAAGGTCTAATGACTATCTGAATGTCATCTCTCAACCCCTCTTTGAATTTAACACACTTCCACTATTCATATAGGTTGAATCTGAAGTAGGAAGAGAACTTTGATAGTTCTTCAAACTTGGCCACATATTGACCAACCAACATATCACCTTGTTCTAGTCTCAAGAATTCCATCTCTTTGGCATTTTGTAGGGTCTTAGGGAAGTATTTATCCAAAAAAGAACTCCTAAACACCCCCAAGTGATCTGAGTACCGAATATCTCAAACAACCTCTTGGCATCTATCCACCAATCCTCTACTCCCCCCTTTAACATATAGGAAGCAAACAAAACTCTCTGATCATCAGAACATACCATAACCGTAAAGATTTTATCCATTTCCTTAAGTCACCCCTCAGCCCTGACTAGGTCATACTCCCCCTAAAAGGATGAAGGGTTGGATTTACTCCGAGAGATTTTGGAACTTTTGGTTCCTACTCACTAGTTCTTCTTGCACTGGTTGTACTGGTGGTATAGGAGGAGCTGACTGTTGTGGTGGATTAACTTCCATCCTCTAAAGCATCCTAGTAGTAGAAGCAGCCTGCTCCCTCATAGCAGCTTCCTTTGCCATAAACACTTCAGCCATATCAGTTGAACCATCACTAGAAGAATTCTTGTTTCCCCTAGTTTGCCTTGGTGATGTCATAGTTCCCTGTATACATAAAACAATACATATTGAGTTAATCAATCTCAATATCATGTAACAGTGTGACAGTAACCATTAACATTCAAACCTATGGTTGTCATGCAATTCTATCCATGCACCTCACAATGAGACAAGAAATGCACAACACACAACAGAAACTATTAAACTTGTCTAAGCATAGTTAGTCTATACCCAGGCTTAACAAGATGAATTGCTCTGATACCGTAATGTAATATCCTAATACCAATACCTTAGTATATTCTGAATGTACAATAGTAAATAATATTAGCCACGTTACTTCTAACTTAAAAACAACATACTAGATTCATAATAATCATACACGTTATTATAAAGAGCCAAGAGGGAAAGAAAATATCATATATATACAACATTAGCCCCCCTAAGGGCATAGTGTAATATATAAACCTTTATACCAACCAAAGCAAATATAATAAAATTCAACCTTTGTTCAAAAGTAACTAAAAACTATATATTATATTTGCTTTCTTTTCTTCCCTTTGGAAGGGTCTTGACCTAGATTTACCATAGAAAATAACACACGGGGTGAGAATTCACAATTCTCAGCAGTAAATACACATATATGATATCATGATAACTCCAGCTACTTCGGGAAAAAAATCATTTAATAACATCTACAAAGGTGGCAAAAGCCAAAAACTATTACTTTCTCTTCCCGAGGCAGACAGTCCAATTATTCATACCTATGTTTCAATTATCACATAATTAAACATTAACAATGAATAAGCTAATTATGATCGCAAGAATTAAATGAGTCATTACTCAATACTAATGGAACATTAACATACTATCTCTATGTAATGTTCACACCGTAATCTATAATCCTCAACCTTTCAAAGATAAAATAATTGCCCATACAATCGTTATTGAAATGCAAATGCTTGTGCATGTTCATACCTAAGATATGCCCAAAGCTAATTATTATGAAATGTAAATGTGTTATGAAAGTGTTTATGAAATGTCTAGAAACCTACATATTCCTTGGCAAAGTGTTTTTCTCACTCCTTGGTCCCTAGTAGAGAGCTTTTCTCACTTCTCTACTATGACAATGTGCTTTTCTCACTCTATTGTCTCACAAATCCATCCTCGGCAAGGTGTTTTTCTCACTCCATTTCTTTTGGATAGATTGCGTTGTGGCTCAACTCTAACTAGTAAATGAGCAATTCTTAACAACTATGCACCACATCGTCACATCACAAGTGATATCAAGTGCAACACTATTGCTCTTCAACGACTAGTAATATACCTATTTCAATCCATAACCATTTGATGTACAAAGGCCTATTCTTTTACACATATTCTAGGTGTTTATTTCCTCCATGAAATATCCCTAAGAGTGTCTTAACTCACACTAAAAAGCATGCATAAAAGATCCCAACCAGTAGGAAACTACATTTTCTCAAAAAGAAACACATGGCACATTCTTCCCTTGGGAGCTTGATCGCCCATTCTCCCAGTGCTTAAGTGCTCCATGGTAGTAAAACTATTTCAGTTTTTCTATCATTGGGCAGTTAGTCACTCAACTTCTAAGCAATTAATCGCTCAGTACTTTGGCTCTCTACCCACGTGTAATTAAGCACTCACCTCTTAGGTGCTTAACCCTAACACGCCTCTACTCTCTAGCTTTAGGCGATTAAGTGCCTAACTTCTGGGTGCTTAAGCGCCTAGCACCAGACTCTAATACCCTATTTCATTGAATTTCTAACTAATTCTTGGCCCTTAAAAATTGGTTCTATGGGGCTTTCAATCCCATACATAGTCTATAAACATGTTATTACACTCAAGCACAAACGCAAATCAATCAATCATAGATTTATGAACAATATGTAAATCATCCAAACTCATTTTCCAAACTCATAATCATGAATTTATAAGGATATTTACGAGTTTCAAAACAACAATCATACATGTATTAATTCAATACAAATCACATCTCTAGTTCCTAATGAGTTCACCCAACTTAAACCATTGAGAAACATCTAAAAACCCATTTTCTACCCAAACAAGCATGCATCATGCATCAAGAGGGTGTAGAAAAGGATAAAACTAAATAAACAAACACCCCTACCTTAAGTTGTGTGGTTGATACTTAAGCTTTCCTCTTGCTCTTCCTTGATATCTCTTCTTCCTGCTTCTTTCTTTCATTCTTCTCTTCTTTTCTTTCTTTCCCTTTTCTTTTCTCTTCCCTTTCTGCTGGCCAGAATGTGAAAAGATAGAAAATGAATGAAAAGAAAGTCAAAGATGAAGGTTGAAAAGTGAAGGGCGGTGGAGAGATAAAGATGGGTTAAGATATTTACCTGGAAACTTTATATCTCTTAGGAATACTTTGATTTTACTAATCCAAGTTTCCTAAATTATGAAAAATCCTAGGATTCATCTCAATATTATTATCATCATTACTTTATTATTAATACACCTAAAACTATCACTTAAGTTTTATTACTTTTCCTTAAGTTACATTAAACCTAAAGAAATAAGCTAATAAGCTTACAGGTATCTACCTTAACTTGTTCTAATTATCAAAAAATTCTTCATTTTTTGACTTGATATCTGTAACACCCTCAGTAACATGTTAGCCTTGTAAATGGTTATAAAGGTAGCCTAATACTTATTTGATAAGTCAATTCAATTTTAAAGCAAACTGAGTTAATTTAGGCATTTTACTACAACACAGAAGTTGTAAAGTATCCTAAAATGACTCAGAAAATAGCTTTAAAGACTAAGTTGAGGGAAAAAAATATAGATAACTTGTTTCTAGGTCACAAATGACCTAAGTAAGATGTAGTTAAATTTTGAGCACAATCAGAGTTAGTTTGGTATTTTTAAACATACTAGTTATGTGTTTTAATATTGATTGACCAGTAACAGATATGGAAAAATAGGATAAAAGTGAAACAATAATTTAGATAAATCCTAGTATTTATTCTAAAGTTGTTGGAAGTTGAAAAAAGTGAATTAGTGTGATTCAAGTATCCTTAGCAGATATAAATTTCAGCACGGAAACTTAAGATACCCTTTTTCCTTCTTATTTCTCTCTTATTTTCTAAGTTGAGAACAAAAAGAAATAGAAAAAGAAAGAAATGAGGGGAGAACGAGAGAAAAGGGAAGAAAGAAAGGAATGGAAAATTAAAAGAAGAAGAAGGACCAAAGATAAGGATAAAGAGCAAGATCAAGAGGCTTGAAGATTGATCATTACATGAGGTAGGGATTTATATTCTTTTTCCCTCTTTATTCTTATGAATGGGGTTAGGGTTTTTGAATGGAAAAAAGAATTTGGAGAGTCAAATCCTAGTTCTTAGCTTGACCCTTGATACCAAGGATTATGTTAGGTTAGTTTCAGCTCAATGAGTGTTAGTTGACCATTTATGGCTCAACCCAAACCATGTAGGTTCATAGATGAGGAATTGGTAAATAGTTGGGGTTAGTGTGATTTGGAACCTAAATCTATGCCTAAGTGAACCAATAGGTTGTATGAGAGTTGCAATAAGTTTAGGGGCGTGGATTGGTGTTAGAAATCACACAAAAACTGATCATGAGTGATTGGGAAATGATTTAGGGCCAAAGAAATTAATGGCTCGATTTTGCAGAATTTTCTGCAGAATTGGTCACGCTTAGGCATGAAGCATCCATGCCTAGGCATGGGCTAATCAGTTTTCAGTCTAGGCGAGATAGAGAGTGTCAAGCCTAGGTGTGGGAATTCCATGCCTAGGCGTGAGTTCTAAGTTTTCACAAGAAGTGAATTCTTGAAGTTTGATGATCCCTGTTAGTTGGGATCACTCATATAAGCTTCCTTAAGTTTAATGCAACACTTCTAGGGATATTTCACAAAGGATACAATCCAACTAGTATATAAGAATAAGTTGAGTTTCCAAACTTTTCTAGAGTAGGATTTGTTTGGAATAGAAGTCTAGAACCTTTTATCACATTAGTGTGGTATACCATACCATTACTGATGTGATGGTAAGGTAGTTTATATACAAGTTTAAGAAGAAATTTATAAGCATGATTCACTCTCTCATAGTTAAAGATGAGTTGATTATACTAGTTTTAAGAAGAATACTTTGTTATCTTATTAAGTTGGAAGTAAATGGGGTGTTTAGCAAGAATGGTTCCTTTGTTATCAAAGTTGAACCACAGTGAGATTGGCTCCCTTATGCAATAAGGTCAAACTCTAATGAATTGGCTCCCTTATGCAATAAGGTTGAACCCTAGTGAATTGACTCCCTTATATAATAAGGTTGAACCCCAGTAAATTAGCTCCCTTATGCAATAAGGTCAAACCCTAGTGAATTGGCTCCCTTATGCAATAAGGTTGAACCCTAGTAAATTGCCTCCCTTATGCAAGAAGGTCGAACCCTATTGAATTGGCTCCCTTATGCAATAAGGTCAAACCCTAGTTAATTGGCTCCCTTATGCAATGAGGTTGAACATTAGTAAAACTTGGTTCCCTTAATGAGGTTGAACCTTAGTAAGACTTGGATCCTTTAATGAGGTTGAACCCTAGTAAGATTTGGTTCCTTTATTTATTAAAGTTGAGCCTAGTAAAACATGGATCCCTTATTAATTAAGGTTGAACCATAGTTGATCACGATTCTTAACTAAGGTAGCAATACAAGCCCCCTTGACCTGGTAAAAGAGTGAGAAAAGCACTTTGCTAAAGGTGGAGTTGTGATAAGTTAAGCCTTATGTTAGGCTATGGACGAGATAGTCCTATGCTAGGCTAAGGACCAGTATATCCTATGCTAGGCTAAGGCTGAGCATATCCTATGTCAGGCTAAGGATAAGTAAGTAATATGCCAGATGAAGGAATTTAGTTCCTAAAAATACTTAAGCTACATGTTTGAGCTTAGTGACGGATTACATAATTGTTAGATAAATGTTTACATAAAGTCAGAATGTGAATGTTCTACTTGTAGTGTGTATAGTCTCACTTAGTGCAATTGTTAATCCAATGTTCATAGTGTTATTCATTGTAAGGTGATATTCGTATAGTACTTATATCATAATAATGAATAACTAGACCAGCAAAGTTAGTATAGTATATTTAGTTTTAGAGAACATTTATTCAGTATAAATGCTTTAGTACTGGTATTGGTTACTTATACTGAGAATTTTGTTACCCAGCTGTGTTTCCATGTAAATCCAAGTCAAGGTCCTTCAATAGGGTATGAAGACAAAGATATAGAAGAACTAGATGAGTTTAGTTTATGCTATTAGTTCGAAGCTTATGTATTAATTTATATTTTCTTTGAAATCATAAAAAATGTATAATGTTGTATACATGTATGACTTTTAGTTTTAGCTATCCATAATTATTTGTTTAAATGTTATGGATTATTTGGAGTATAAGTAGAAGTATAGGGAGATGGCTTAATAAAATAGAGAAAATCTCTACAGTTGAGGTTTGTTCAGATGACCTGAGAGTTTTGGTTGTCTCCTATATGTTAGAATGGGAGGCAGAGTTTTGGTAAGCAGAATGACAAGGAGATAGAGTTCTTAAGACCTGAACAAGGTGGCATGTTGGTAGGCCAGTTGTGGCTAAGTACAAAGAAATAAGCGATAAGTACAGAGCAAGCTATAGAATCGAACTTCAACCCATAGAACTCTGAATTAAGGGGTTGTGGCATTCATTTTTCTGTGTTTATCATTCTTTGTTTATGAAGGCTGACGAGGGATGATAAAATCAAGTTCTTCATGATACTCGAAGTAAAATCATAAATAAGTAAAGTTGAGTTTCCAATCCTTTTCTATGTGAGTTATGGTGTCATCAAATACTTTTGGAATGAAGGATTGGTAGAAAAGTGAAAGAGTAAGAAAGTCATTGTTCTAGAAGTTTTCAGTTTGTTCTCCTGCAATATTCTTTTCGAATCAGACCAGAGTGGTAGTTCGAATAGAATAGATGGTATTAAGTTTTTAAGGCATTAGTTATTTGAAATTGCAAGATCTCAGTAGTGAGCCAAAGTTTACCAAGTAGGCAAATTTCGAATAGCATGGTCCTCAAGACTAATTGAATAGACTAAGAAAGCTATTCGATTAGCTTAATTTAGGGAGACAGATTAGCTTTAATTGGATAAACTAAGTGTGCTATTTGATTAAGTAAGATTTTGATGTTAATCGAAATATGATGTTTGTAATATCCCTTCTAAATCAAATATGACGGTATTTATTTTATATTCTGTATTCATAGGACATACACATAATTTATTAAATTGTTATTAGGGACATACGTGGAATTAAAAAATTTTGCCCACATGGGACGTATATGGAATTAAAAAAATTTTGCATACACATTGAATTATTTGTATATAGTAAGTCCAAAGGACTAACAGAAGATTTCCTATGACATTAGAAATTGTGAAAAAGGTTTATAAGTTATTTAAGATATAAATTTACTAGTAGCTAACTTATTAATTATAGAAATTGGAGTAGTCTTAACTTGATTGGTTGATGATTAATCAATAGTAAGAAGATATCAATTATAAGGTAATTGGCTAATGAATTACACTAGTTTCAAGGTGGTTAGTTAGTAAGGAGTAGCCAATGGGAGTTAGATAACTTAGTGTGATCAACCAATAGAAGTTAGATAACATACAAGACATAAGTACAAAATTGATTGGTTAATGATTAACCAATATGAATTTGATATTATGCAAGACATGAGTTTAAAATAACTGGTTCTTAGAAATACTAGGTTATTTCCTATTGGTGGGTTGAAGACACTAAACCCATTCAAAGTGGTTGATTTAGTAGCCAATGAAGGTTAGCCACCATAGAGACTCCTAACTAGATGTCCTAACTAGAAGTTAGACTAGTTTGATTAGTAATTTAGTTAGTTATGTAACTAGATAGTTAACTAAGTTAGGTTAGTTTAGTTACTCTAACTAAGTGTCATCATGAATAAACCATGAACCAATGGAAACCTAGACATTTGGTAAGTGATGAACCTACAAAAATTCATATTTTTATGGAACAAAATCTTGGGTTTTTATCCTCTTTTAATCTTTTTGATTTGGTTTTGTTCTCAAGTCTTGTTATATTTTTATTATTTTAATTGTGTTCTTATTACATGTTTTTCTGTGTTTTTATAGGTAATTGCACATGGAAAAGATGGGAGGCTTAAGCGCGCAAGAAAAACAAGAGTAATTTTCATCCAGCGCCTGAGCGCTAGACACCCACCTCTTGAGCACGCGTTACGCGCTGGAGTTTTCCCTTTAAGTGAGCCAGTGCCTAAGTGCTAGATAGTCAGCGCTTGAGCGCTGGTTACAAATACCACACCGTGATTTAAGTGACTCAGCTCCTGAGCGCTAGAAACTGAGCACTGAAGTGCTGATTGCGTAAATAGCAACATTGATTTTTATAAATAAGAGGGTTTTGGAAAATCAAACACACACTTGGACAGAACGCAACAATCATCAAGAGGCACAAACTCTAATGTGGTGTGGGTGCAATTAGGCTTGAAGATTAGGGATTTTCTTCAACCTTTCCATCTTTCTACAATAGAGTTTGTCATATTCTTCCTTTTATGTTCTTCTTTTTCCATGTGTAACAAATTTTCCTTTTGTTAAGGAGATGATGGATCTTGAACTTTGATGATGTAACTTCTTTTATGGGTTTAATTCATGTTTTTATTTCTTGATTTACGTGTTTATCTCTATTCTTAATGTATTTATAAACCTGATCAATTTGGGAATGATCTTTTGGGTTAATGTATGATTTGAAAAAATTTGTATGAACCTAAAACATGTGATAAACATCATAATTTCTACAATTGTTAGGAATAGACGTTGTGGGTTATGTAATCTTTCTTTTAATTCCCTTAATCTTGATAATGCCTTTCTATTTGGAGTTAGACTAAGGGATTAGTTAATTTCAAATAGTGTAAAAGGATTAATATACTAAGGGATTGTGTATTAATTAATTTTAGGAATTGACCATAAATTATTAAAATAGAACATAGTTAAATCAATATTTGAGTATGCATTTAAAGAGTTCAAGTGAAGTCTGAACCCTAATGCTTTACTACCATTGTTTTTCACCCCTTTGATTTATTATTTTATTTACTTATTATTCTTGTTAATTAAATTTTTAATAACTCTTTTTCTTCGTTAGCTTAAATAATGTCACTTTCAGTGAATTTAGTAATTAATAACTTAATTCTCGTGGGACGATACTTTTACTCACTTTTTATTACTTTTGCGCTTCAGTGCACTTGTCGATTTCACAACAAGTTTTTGGCATTGTTCTTTGGGGATTATTGTTATTAATATTAAATAGTAGTTGAAAAAATACTAATTTAAGTATTTATTTTTCTTTGTTTAATTTTATTTTTAATTGTTTATTTTTATTTTTATTTTATTTATTTAATTTTATTTTTAATTTGTTTCTTTTATTTTTTTTCTTTGTTTATTTTTATTAGCCATTTATTTTTTTAATTTTAATTTTAATTTTTAATTTCTTTTCTTTACTTTACTCTAATTTACTTGTTTGTTTGTTTATGCAAGGTTCTTTGAAGTCAAAAGAGTTACTCTTTCATCCAGAGATAACAAGAATAGAAAAAGCAATCAGGAAAGCAATTAGAGAAAGAAAAAGAATTGAAGAAGAGAAAATGGCTAAAACTAATGCATTGAGAAGATGCACTATAGTTGATTATGCATCTCCTTCTTTTGAGAATATCTAACGAGTATTGTGCGACTTGCTATCCAAGCAAATAATTTTGAGATTAAACCAACTTTGCTTTGGCTGGTACAACAGAATCAGTTTGGGGGAGGTCAAGCAGAAGATCCTAACTTGCACATTGCTAATTTCCTACAGCTCTGTGATACTATCAAATATAATGGAGTTAGTGATGATGTCATACGGTTACGACTTTTTCCATTATCTTTGAGAGATAAAGCCAAGAGCTGGCTACAAGCCCAGCCTCAAGGAAGCATCACTATGTGGGATCAGTTGGTGAGCAAATTCCTTATCCAATATTTTCTTCCCTTTATGTTCGTCAAGATTAGGAGTGAGATTGCACGTTTCACTCAAAATCAGGAGGAATCTCTGTACGAAGCCTGGGAGAGATTTAAAGAGTTGTTGATAAAATGTCCACACCACGCTTTTGAAGTTTGGCAACAGATGCAAATATTTTATAATGGTTTGGATCTTGCCACTAGAGCAATGGTGGATACATATACAAGTGGGTCTTTAAACACTAAGACTCCTGAAGAGGCTCAGGAATTGTTTAAGATTAAACAGGGGATTATGGAAGATATCACAGTTGAAGCTTTACTTGCGCATAATAAGATGATTCTATAATACGTTGCCAACCTTACCAAGCAAGTTGGTGGTATACAAGTAAATTTAATCAATCACCAAGCCTTAACTTACGATTTCTATGGGGACACTAAAGAGATGCCCTCCTATGCCAAATTTATGAAGGATTTGTTATCAAAGAAAAGGAAGCTAAAGGAGGATAAGATAGTGATACTTACTAAAGAGTACAGTGCCATAATTCAAAGGAAATTACCACCTAAATTAAAAGATCCTGGTAGCTTCACCATTCCAAGCACCATCAGAAAGCTTACTATTGGGAAAGCCTTATGTGATTTTGGGGGCTAGCGTAAATCTCATGTCGATATCTATGATGCGCAAGCTTGAAATTGGAGAGGTTAAGCCTACATGTCGATATCTATGATGCGCAAGCTTGAAATTGAAGATGTGTTGGCCAAAGTAGATAAGTTCATTTTTCTAGCAAATTTTGTTGTCTTAGATATGGAAGAAGATGCAGATATGCCACTCATCTTGGGTAGAACTTTCTTAGCAACTGGGAGAGCATTGATTGACATGTAACAAGGTGTGTTGGTTGTGGCTTCTGATTACTCAAGAAAGGTGGGTTGAATTGAGTATTATAGGTTTTTGAAACTTTTTCCCTTTTTGCAAAAATTGATTCTTTTCTTTAATCAAAGAAAGTGATTTTGTCAACCAACAAACCAAAATGTATTTTTGCAAGATGTATTACATTCAAGAATTGAAATTTACAAAGAAATATAAATAATAAGATTGATTTCAGATTAAACACATGATCATTAACAAATTAGATCATACAAACATCCCTAACATATTGCTTAATTCATACATTCAATAATAAAGCAAATAAAGAGTTAAGGGATAGAGAAAATTGCAAACTGAAATTTATCCTGGTTCAGCTACCTCCTTTGGTAACCTACATCCAGTCCGTACACCACTGTGAGATTTATTCACTATAGAAAATAATTATATACAAGATTCTTTTACAAAAGCTCCACCTTTGAGCTCCTTCTACCCAAATGACAGCTTTTTAGTCAAAGCAATCTTGCAAAACTCACAAGAATTCCTTCTATTCTTGCACAACACCAAGAGTCCCTTCTACTCTTGATCTAAACAATGAGAGAACCTTCTCTCTTATCTCTCTTTTACAAAATTTGAAAAGATTGAATCAGATTCTAAGAAATCAGAAATTACAAATTGAAACTCTAGAGAAAAATACTCTATTTTTCTTCAAATGAAAAAGTTCTCTGAATTTAAGTGTTTGATTTCGTATATTGAATCAATTGTTATGGAAAAATATTTTACCAATGTCTTTATATAGGTATATATCAAAATAGATCCGTTGGTTACACTTTACAAGTTAGTTGAAATCATAACAGACTTAAAAGAAAAATTCTGTTATTGGTCAATCGATGTGTACACAAATGTATTAATCAAGATTTCACTTTTATTACATGTGTACATCGATTGCCTAATCGATTGTTATATTCAATATTCTTGATCTTAAAGATACACACATGAGTACATCGATGTTGTTCTTAAAAAAAAAAACACTTTAAATTTCAGCCCAGAAGATTATACATCGATTAACTAATCGATTGTATAGTTATTTTAAAATGTTCTTTCTTCTGTTATGGCTTATACATCGATGTATCAATAGATGTATTAAAGTAAAATGCTTCTGTTTTGACTTATACATAAATGTACTAATCGATGTATATATGTCAAAAACTTTTGTCTTATTTATACATAGATGTACTAATCGATGTATATATATGTCAAATGCATTTTAGCCTCTATTTTATTTATACATCGATGTGCCAATCGATGTATATATGCAAACGTGCATATTGATCAAGTAAGTCCAGAATTAATCAATGTATACATAGATGTATAACATTTATACATAGATGTACACATAGGTTTTCATCAAAAGTTAGTTAATTAACTGAAAGTACATTGATGTACACATAGATGTACAAACTTATTAATTAACCTTGTTCATCCTTAGTCCATTTATTCTTTTGAAAAACCATTTTTACTTAATTGAGAGCTTAATCAAAGAATTAAACTGAGTCTTTTCTTTACAACATGTTCCTAATGATCTTCATTGTATTTGCTTCTTCTTCAAGTAATCCTTCTTGATCCTTGCATTGAGGTTACTTGCTCCTTTAAATCTCATTGAAAAATTCAAGCTTGGCAAGCAGTTAGTGACTCAAAATAATAATCATATTAAGTTTAGTCATTAATCAAAACACACTAGGGTCATTTATCCACAAACTCCCCATTTTTGATTGATGATAAACTTATCATACATAATATGTTTAACATTCAATATATCAAAGTAATTAAAATGTATATCAGAGTAATATTAAGATTTGCTCCCCCTATCTAATTGACAGTTCTTTAATATGTAAACATGTATAGGATAGAATCATTGCATCATTTTTTATATTTTAGATCATTAGCTTTAGTTGTATGGTACCCATTTCTCCCCCTTTAGTCATTATCAAAAAAAAATATATAAGGGAGAATCAAAGTACAAAAGCATATAAAACAAGGTACATACTAAAAAATTCAATCATTCATTCAGTCATCGCAACATAATCAAAACAAGTCATACAATCATTTATCATCAGCATTGTTCAAAATAGAATTGAAAATAGTTCAAGTAATATCAAAAGAAACAGCATTACAGACACACTTAAAACATCCTAAGACCTAAATTTCTTCATTGGGTCTAGGTTCTTCTATGTAGCTTGACTTGCTTGCCCTTCAGGATTAACTTCCTCTTCAGGTGCAGCAGCAGCAGTAGCAGCTTCTCTAGCTATGTTCACAATATCTTCAGAAGTAGGATGAACTTCTAGAGGTGCAGTAATAGAAATTCCTAGGTGTTGATGTAGAGTGGCCATTTGGCCTTCTAAGGTACTGAGTATAATACTCAAGTAGTTAATAGATTATTTTTGCATCAGATGATGTTTTGTTTGCTTAGCCTCAAAGCCTGCAAACATTTGTATTAACTTGTCTATTTTGCTATTCAGTTCTGAATTTTCCTCAGGAGCTCTTGGTGGTTCTTCACCAGCTATTCTGATCCATTCTCCATCTACTTTAGCAAGCTTCATCTTGCTAATTGTGCCTTCACCAATTTTGTGAGCTACCCTTGTGGCATCAAATTTTTCTTTATTTTCCAGAGAAACACCAAAATGTTCTAGCAGACACATCACCAAACCAGGGTATGGTAGGGTAGCTCCACTGATTTTACAATCCAACATGTGTCTAGCAATTATGTAGCTCCAACTTAGTTCCTTCTTTTGTGGCATAGCCCAAAGCATCAAAATGTCATTGTTCTACACCACAGCATGATTTCCTGATCTTGGTAACAGCATCCTGCTTAGCACATATTGTAGGAGCCTATGCTGAATGTGCATTGAACTGATATTTATCAGTCTTCCTTCTGGTGCATTTTCAATTAGAAGCACCTTCTTTGTCGCTTCTCTTATCAAAGGTCTTTATCCAAATCATGTCGTTCCGATCAAAGACAAAATTACTTCCTTTATAATCTAATCCAGTAAATTGAGCAAATTCTTCAAAAGTCATCTCAATTTTAGTGTTCTTTACTTCAGCAGAGAATCCCTCATTGTCCATTTCATATGTGCAATAAAATGCTTTGATTAATGTAGGGTAAATATCACTCTTAATCTGCAGAAATTGACACAGATTGTACTCTTCTAAAATTTTGTGAAAAGTAAAGTCATGAGCTTCAAAATAATTGAAATCTATAGTTCTAGCTTCATGAGTATCTCTATGCTTAAAATTGTTCTTATAAAGCATAATGTGCTCTTCATCAGAGAAATACCTCCTGAGAAGTTCAATCTCAGTAACTCTTTCATCGTCTTCTTCTTCTTCCTCTGTCCTCTTTCTTTTCTTTTGGACATTTTTCTTTTTGGGTGTATCCTTTACCACTTTTTTCTTCCTTTCTTGTTTCATAGGTGTTGGTCTTGAAGATTCAGCAACCTTCTTTCCTTTGTCCTGTGTTTTCTTCTTCAAGCTTTTGATTTGAAGCTTGTCAATCCTTTGAGAAGGCTGTGCTTTCTCAATCCCTTTTCTTTTAGGACGAACAGGGGTTGTTGTGGGTGATAAATGTTAAGGTGTGGAGGATTGAGTTGAGGAGGAAGATGTAGAGTTAGAGGGAACAGGTGTAAAGGGTTCAGGATGCTTCACACGAGCCATTGGAGAAGACTTTGAGCTCTGCTAGGGTTTAGGATCTCTGAGTTTTGGTTTAGACAAGTGAAGATTTTGGAAGGAAGTTGAAACTAATAAACCCGTATAGTTAATCGATTTCCCAATTGATGTACTTAGCATCAGGATTTTAATTTTAAATCATATACATCGATGTGTCAATCAATGTATAAGCTATGTCAGATAGTACCAAATTTTAAAAACTTTAACACAATCTATGTGTGAATCGATGTATAATCAATGTCAGAGAGTCCAACAATTTGCAGTAACAGGCAATCAATGTTACAATCGATGTATAAACATGGTCAGTGTTTTAAAAACATTCTAATCGATGTGTCAATCGATGCATAACCTTTTACAGTAAGTATTAGTTATTCAATCGATGTGTAAATCGATTTCTATCATATACTGGACCTATTCAATTAAAAGTAATCGATTGTTCAATTGATTCATAAAATTTCTTGTTCTTATTTTGTCACAATAATCAATTATCTAATCGATGTATAATGACTTCCAGAGAGTCATGTATACTGATTTTTTATTTCAATCGATGTACAAATTGATGTTCTAATTATTTTAAGTATTTAATGCTTATATTAATCGATTGTGCAATCAACGTATAACATCAAACATCAAAATATCACGCATTCAACATTCAAAACATCAAGTATAGGTAGGATCAATTATTCCTAACTCTCTTCTTATGTAGAAAAGGCTTTCTTTAGCCAATGGTTTAGTGAAAATATTAGCTAATTGTTTAGATGTATCAATATATTCAATGATTATATCTCCACTTTGAATGTGATCCCTTATGAAATGATTTCTTATCTCAATATGTTTGGTTCTTGAATGCATTATAGGATTCTTAGTGAGATTTATAGCACTAGTTTTATCACATTTGATTGGTACTTTCTCTAAGAGAACACCATAATCAATAAGTTGTTGTTTCATCCATAAGATTTGTACACAATAACTTCCTGCTGCAACATATTCTGCTTCAGCAGTTGATAAAGCCACACTTGTTTGTTTCTTACTAAACCAAGAAATTAATGAGTTTCCTAAAAGGTGGCAAGTTCCACTAGTACTTTTCCTACCTAACTTGCATCCAGCAAAGTCAGAATCAGAATATCCTACTAAGTTACATGTTAATCCTTTAGGATACCATAATCCCATTTCTTTAGTTCCTAATAAGTATTTCATGATTCTTTTTAAAGTAGTTAAGTGTGATTCCTTAGGATTGGATTAATATCTAGCACACATACAAATACTGAACATTATATCAGGTCTACTAGCAGTTAAATAAAGTAAGGAACCAATCATACCTCTGTACTTGGAAACATCTACTGATGTACCTTTCTCATCTTTATCCAAGTAACATGATGGACTCATTGGAGTAGCCATTTCCTTTGCATTCTCCATTCCAAACTTCTTCAATAGTTCTTTGCAATACTTAGTTTGGCTTATGAAAGTCCCATCATCACATTGTTTGATTTGTAGCTCGAGGAAGTATGTAAGCTCTCCCATCATAGACATTTCAAACTTGTTTTGCATTGATTTGGCAAATTCCTTACATAAAGATTCATTAGTAACACCAAATATAATATCATCAACATAAATTTGAACAAGTAGTATGTTTTGTGCTCTTCTTTTTGTAAATAGTGTTGTGTCAACTTTTCCTCTTATGAATCCCTTTTGAAGTAAGAAATTACTTACTCTTTCATACTAAGCTCTTGGAGCTTGTTTAAGTCCATACAAGGCTTTAGTGAGTTTATACACATGATTAGGAAATTCATTTATTTCAAATCTAGGAGGTTGACCAACATACACTTCTTCTTGTATATATCTATTTAGGAATGCACTCTTAACATTCATTTGATACAATTTAAAATCCATAATACATGCATATGATAACAACATTCTAATAGCCTCTAATCTAGCCACAGGTGCATATGTTTCATCATAGTCAATTCCTTCTTCTTGATTATAGCCTTTGGCTACTAATCTTGCTTTATTTCTTATTATGATACCATTTTCATTAAGCTTATTCCTAAACACCCATTTTGTACTAATTATTTGTTTGTCCTTGGGTTTAGGAACAAGTTTCCAAACCTTATTTCTTTCAAACTGATTAAGTTCTTCTTGCATTGCCATTATCCAGTTTTCATCAATAATTGTTTCATCTATAGTTTTAGGTTCAACTTATGATACAAAAGCCATATTATTGCATGCATTTCTTAAGGAATGTCTAGTGGTTACCCTTTTGGATATTTCACCAATTATGTTGTCCAGAGGGTGATTCCTTGCAATTTTCCATTCTTTAGGTAGATCTTCATGTTGAGCATCTTCTGAAATTTCCACTGCTTCATCCACTTTGGCATAGTCTGATTTTCTTCAAGTTGAATCTCTTCTAAAACTTCTGCAACATCATCAACAAATTCCTTTCCCAACCTTTTGGGGTTAGTTTTATTAAATGCAACATGTACAGATTCTTCAATTATTTGTGTTCTTTTATTAAAAATTCTAAAAGCTTTACTAGATGATGAATAGCCTAGAAATATTCCTTCATCATCTTTAGGATCAAACTTTCCTAGATTGTCTTTTCCATTATTTAGTACAAAACATTTACAACCAAAAACATGAAAATGTGAAACATTTGGTTTTCTACCTTTATAGAGTTCATATGGAGTCTTTTTCAAAATTGGTCTAATCAAGACTCAATTCATTAAATAGCAAACTGTGTTTACAGCATCTGTCCAAAAATAATTTGGCATGTTTGAGTCATTCAACATAGTTCTTGCTATTTCTTCTAAGGATCTATTTTTCCTTTCTACTACTCCATTTTGTTGTGGAGTTCTTGAAGTAGAGAAATTATGTTGAATTCCCCACTCTTCACAGAAATTATCAAATTCTTCATTTTGAAATTCTCTACCATGATCACTCCTTATAGTAGTTATTTTCATGCTTTTTTCATTTTGTACTAACTTAGTCATTTTCTTAAAGGCTTTAAAAGCTTCATTCTTATGTGCTAAGAAGAAGGTCCATGTAAATCTAGAGTAATCATCAATTATGACTAATGCATACAAGTTTCCTCCAAAACTTTTGGTCCTAGAGGGTCCAAATAAATCCATGTGCAGTAGTTATAATGGTTTTTTAGTTGAAACTATATTTTTAACTTTAAAATATACTTTTGTTTGTTTGCCCTTTTGGCATGCATCACATAAACCATCTTTTGAGAATTTGGTTTTAGGAAGTCCAATTACTAATTCTTTAGAAATAAGTTTGTTCAGATGATCCATGTGAATATGTCCTATTCTTCTATGCCATAGCCAATTTTCCTCTTCCTTAGATATCAAACAACATACATCATTAATAGAATTACTTTCTAAATTTATCATGTATATGTTATTCAATCTATTATCTATCAGCTTTGCATTACTATCATGCTTGTTTTCTATAATGCAACTACTAGAGTTAAAGAATACATTATAACCTATATCACATAGTTGGCTGATGCTTAGTAGATTGTGCTTGAGCCCTTCAACATATAGTACACCTTCTATCTTGGTAGTTGTGCTTCTTCCAATTGTTCCAATTCCTAGAATCCTTCCTTTATTGTTATCACTATAGGTGACACTTCCATTTTGTTTAGGAGTGAAGGATGAGAACTTAGTGATATCTCCAGTCATATGTTTAGAGTAGCCACTATCAAGATACCAATTTGAACTTTTGGCTCTCAAACACACCTACAAAATAGATTTAAGCATTTCTCTTAGGTACCCATATTTTATTAGGTGCTGTAGTGTTAGTCATAACATATGTTCCCTTGGGAACCCAAATTTGTTTAACACTTATCCTTGAAGGATTTCTAAAATAGCATGTAGAAGATGTATGTCCTTTTCTTGCACAATAGAAACATTTAACAAAAGGACTAGTAGAGGATTTAGGTGCAACAAAGAGTTTCTTAAAAGCTTTTTCATGCATTACTAGTTTATAGCCTATTTCAGCTTTATCATAAACTCCTTTTGGTTGTCCTAACATGGCATTTAGATTTTCTCTTCCTATTTTAAATTTAGATAGAGTGGATTTCAGTTTTTCCACTTCTTTTTCCAGAATGTTGCAATTAGAACATGCAGAACTAGATGTACTTAGCTTAATGTTTTTAGCTTCTAACTCTTTAATCTTAATTTGAAGAGATGCATATTCACTACATTGTTTGGCAATGACTTTCCTAGATGACATTAATTGCTTAGCAGTTTTCAGATATTTACTATGCAATTCATCAGAAGCATCTTGTAGTTCATCATAGGTAGGGGGGATTTCATTTACCTCATCTTCATTGTCAATGTGATGGTTAGTCATGAGACAAAGATTGGCTCCTTCTTCCTCAAAATGTTCAGAGGAATCCATATCATTTTCTTCCCAAGTTATGTATGCTCTTCTTGATTTTCTATTCTTCTTATCCTTGGACTCATGATTGTCATGCTTGTTCTTCTTTTGAAGTTTAGGACACCCATTCTTGTAATGTCCAAGTCTGCCTTATTCATAGCACTTCACATTTGATGTTAAACTTCAGCTTTTGAAGTGTTCTTTTTGGAAAAGAAATTTGAGGGCCTTTTGTTGAAGGTTTTCTTATTTTTGAGGAATTTCTTGAACTTTCTAACTAGCAGTCCCATATCCTCTTCAGATTCATCTTCATCTTCAACTTCAACTTCTTCATCTTCATCACTATCAATACTTTCTTTGGAGATAATTGCTTTAAGTGATAAGCTTCTTTTCTTTTTCTCTTTCTCTTCATGATCATTCAATCTATGCAACTCCATCTCATGTTCTTTGAGTTTTCCAAATAGTGTCGCAATATTCATGGTTTCCAAGTCCTTTGATTCAGCTATAGCAGTAATCTTTGGTTGCCATTCTCTTGTCAAACATCTCATGATCTTATTGATTTGTTGTTCATCTGAAATATTCTTTCCTAGTCCATTCAGCTGATTCACTATATGACTGAACCTTCTTTGCATATCATTGATGTCTTCACCATTCTTCATGTGAAAGAGTTCATACTCGTGCATGAGTGAGTTCATTCTTGCTCTCTTTACATCACTGGTTCCTTCATGAGTAATTTGCAGCGTATCCCACATTTGCTTGGCTGTCTTACAATTTGAAACCCTAAAAAATTCATCATAACTCAAGGCAGCAGTTATAATATTCTTAGCTTTAGCATTATA
This sequence comes from Ormosia semicastrata, assembly GCA_029884595.1. Lineage (NCBI taxonomy): Eukaryota > Viridiplantae > Streptophyta > Magnoliopsida > Fabales > Fabaceae > Ormosia > Ormosia semicastrata. The sequence continues at coordinate 41,873,001 of JAQQTO010000061.1, forward strand.
ACCTACTTTCTTTTTGTCCTCATCATCCCAATCACTTCTTAGTTTTTCTTTCTTGTTGCCATTTGCATCAAGAGAGTGAGGAATGTATGGGCCATTCTCAACAGCATCTAAAACATCAATGCCACTTGCCTCTAGAAATATTAACATTCTTTCTTTCCAATACATATAGGCAGTGCCATTGAAAGCAGGAGGTCTTGCCAAGGAAGCCCCTTCTCCAAAGATGTCATTTGAAGCCATCCTCTTAAGCTGTTAAGCTTTACACAAGAGTGAAAGCTCTGGTACTACTTATTAGTTGTGGCTTCTAATTACTCAAGAAGGGGGTTGAATTGAGTATTATAGGTTTTTAAAACTTTTTTCCTTTTTGTAAAAACTGATTCTTTTCTTTAATCAAAGAAAGTGATTTTGTCAACCAACAAACCAAAATGTGTTTTTGCAAGATGTATTACATTCAAGAATTAAAATTTATAAAGAAATATAAACAATAAGATTGATTTCAGATTAAACACATGATCATTAACAAATCAGATCATACAAACTTCCCTAACACATTGCTTAATTCATACATTCAATAATAAAGCAAATAAAGAGTTAAGGGGTAAAGAAAATTATAAACCGAAATTTATCCTGGCTCAGCTACCTCCTCTAGTAACCTACATCCAGTCCTCACACCACTGTGAGATTTATCCACTATAGAAAATTAATATACAAGATTCTTTTACAAAAGCTCCACTTCTAAGTTCCTTCTACCCAAATGACAGCTTTTCAGTCAAAGCAATCTTGTAAAATCCACAAGAATTCCTTTTATTATTGTATAGCACCAAGAGTCCCTTCTACTCTTGATCTAAACAGCGAGAGAACCTTATCTCTTATCTCTCTTTTACAAAATTTGAAAAGATTGAATTAGATTCCAAGAAATCAGAAATTACAAATTGAAACTCTAGAGAAAAATACTCTATTTTTCTTCAAATGAAAAAGCTCTCTGAATTTGAGTGTTTGATTTCGTATATTGAATCAATTGTTATGGAAAAAGTGTTTACCAATGTCTTTATATAGGTATATCTCAAAATAGATCCGTTGGTTACACTTTACAAGTCAATTGAGATCATAACAGACTTAAAAGAAAAATTCTGTTATTGGTCAATCGATGTGTACACAGATGTATTAATCAAGATTTCACTTTTATTACATGTGTACATCGATTGCCTAATCGATTGTTATCTTGGATATTCTTGATCTTAAAGATACACACATGAGTACATCGATGTTGTTCTTAAAAAAAAACACTTTAAATTTTAGCCCAGAAGATTATACATCGATTAACTAATCAATTGTATAGTTATTTTAAAACGTTCTTTCTTCTGTTATGGCTTATACATTGATGTATCAATAGATGTATTAAAGTAAAATGCTTCTGTTTTGACTTATACATAGATGTACTAATCGATGTATATATGTCAAAAACTTCTGTCTTGTTTATACATAGATGTACTAATCGATGTATATATATATCAAATGCATTTTAGCCTCTGTTTTATTTAAACATCAATGTACCAATCGATGTATATATGCAAACATGCATATTGATCAAGTAAGTCCAGAATCAATCGATGTATACATAGATGTATAACATTTATACATAGATGTACATATAGGTTTTCATCAAAAGTTAGTTAATTAACTGAAAGTACATTGATGTACATATAGATGTATAAACTTATTAATTAACCTTGTTCATCCTTAGTTCATTTATTCTTTTGAAAAACCATTTTTACTTAATTGAGAGCTTAATCAAAGAATTAAACTGAGTCTTTTCTTTACAACATGTTCCTAATGATCTTCATTGTATTTGCTTCTTCTTCAAGTAATCCTTCTTGATCCTAGCATTGAGGTTACTTGCTCCTTTAAATCTCATTGAAAAATTCAAGCTTGGCAAGTAGTTAGTGACTCAAAATAATAATCATATTAAGTTTAGTCATTAATTAAAATACACTAGGGTCATTTATCCACAAGGTGAGCTTATGTTAAGAGTGCAGGATGAGAAGGTCACTTTCAATGTTTTCGAGGCTATGAAACATCCTTTGGAAGAGGAACAATGTCTCAAGGTGGATATCATTGATTCTTTGGTTGAAAAGACATTTGAGTAGAGCTTTCCAGCATCTCCACCTGAGTCAGTATTGGTAAATTCCAAAACCTCAATGAATGATGATGAAGAGACAACACTCGAGACACTCAAGTGCATTTCTAATTTGGAGTCTTTTCCAGTTTTCCCTCATACAAACTTACTAAAAGAAAAGTTGAAGGATAATGTTAAAAAGAGTCCACAAAAGTTAGAATTGAAGTAGCTTCCCTCTAATCTCAAATATGTTTTTCTTGGTGAAGACAAAACTTTTCCAGTAATTGTGAATGTTGATCTCAATTATGTGGAAGAAGAGAAGCTTTTGAGGGTTTTAAGAGAATACAAGTCAGCAATAGGTGGACCATTGATGATCTTAAGGTATCAGTTCTACAATTTGTATGCATAAGATCTGAATGGGAGATGATTACAAGCCGGTGATCCAACCACAAAGAAGATTGAATCCTACCATGAAGGAAGTGGTGAGAAAAGAAGTAATGAAGCTTTATGATGCAGGTATCATTTATCTAATCTTAGACAGTTCGTGGGTAAGTCCGGTACAGGTTGTTCCAAAGAAAGGAGGAATGACAATAGTCGTTAATGAAGAAATTGAACTCATTCCCACAAGGACAGTTACTGATTAGAGAATGTGCATTGACTACAAGAGACTTAATGATGCAATAAGGAAAGATCACTTTCCCCTTCTGTTCATTAATTAGATGGTAGAGAGGCTAGCAGGTCACTTCTATTTTTACTTCTTAGATGGTTATTCTGGTTATAATCAGATCTTGGTGGCACCTGAGGATCAGGAGAAGACAGCTTTTACTTGTCCATATGGAATCTTTGCATATTGAAGGATGCCCTTCAGATTATACAACGCTCCAACAATTTTTCAAAGGTGTATGCTTTCTATTTTTTCTGATATGATTGAAAAGTTTGTTGAAACTTTTATGGATGATTTCTCTGTATTTGGATTTCTTTTGATACTTTTCTTTCTAATTTTGCTTTGGTTTTGAAAATATGTCAGGAAACTAACTTGGTTTTAAATTGGGAGAAGTGTCATTTTATGGTGTAGGAAGGAATTGTTTTAGGGCATCGCATTTCTTCGAGAGGCATTGAGGTAGATCAAGCAAAAGTTGAGGTTATTGAACAATTACCTCCTCCTGCCAATATTAAGGGTATAAGGATTTTCCTTGGGCATGTTGGATTTTACAGGAGATTCATCAAGGATTTCTCTAAGATCATAAAACCACTATGTGAATTGCTTGTCAAATATGCACCGTTTGTCTTTAATGATGATTGTTTAAATGCATTTAGTGTTTTGAAAAGCAAACTTATTTCTGCTCCTATAATTGTTGCCCCTGATTGGAATTTACCATTTGAATTAATGTGTGATGCAAGTGACTTTGCTGTAGGTGTTGTGTTAGGACAAAGAAAAAAATAAAGTTTTGCATGTCATTTATTATGCAAGTAAAGTTTTGAATGACACACAACTTAATTATGCCACCACAAAAAAGGAATTACTTGCTGTAGTTTTTGTATTTGATAAATTTCGTTCTTATTTGGTTGGATCAAAGGTCATTGTTTATACTGATCATTCAGCTCTTAAATATCTTTTGAGTAAACAAGATGCAAAGCCTAGACTCATTAGATGAATTTTGCTTTTGCAAGAAGTTGACTTGGAGAATTTGGTGGATGGCCACTTATCAAGGACCACACAAGAAAGAGATCCAGAAGAGGAACAAGAGCCAATTAAGGAAGAGTTCCCACATGAGCAGCTACTTGTTTTACAAGAGCTTCCTTGGTATGCAGATCTTGTGAACTGTAAGGCTGCTAGATTCGTCCCATTAGAATTAACATGGCAACAAGAAATGAATTTTTTGCATGATGCCAGATCTTATGTTTGGGATGAACTCTTTCTTTTTAAGATATGTGCTGATGGTATGTTGAGAAGATGTGTTTCAAATGAAGAAGTGTTAAGTAGTCTTAGGCATTGTCACAGTTCTAACTATGGAGGTCACTTTGGAGGTAATGGAACAGCTGCTAAGGTATTACAATCTGGTTTCTATTGGCCCACTTTTTTTAAAGATGCTCATAAATTTATTGAAAGCTGTGATAGGTGCCAACGAGTTAGTAACATTTCTAGAAAACATGAAATACCCCTCAATAATATTTTGGAAATGGAATTGTTTGATGTTTGGGGGATTGATTTCATGGGTCCTTTCCCTTCTTCTTTCTCTAATCAGTTCATTCTAGTAGCCGTTGACTATGTTTCTAAATGGGTGGAGGCCATAGCCACACAAACCAATGATGCCAAGGTGGTTGTTAGGTTTATTAGAAAGAATATTTTCACTAGATTTGACATCTCTAAGGCAATAATCAATGATGGTGGGAAACATTTCTGTAATAGGCAGTTTGAGACTATTATGAGCAAATTTGGAGTTAGACATAAGATGGCCACTCCCTATCATCCCAGTCTAGTGGTCAGGTAGAGGTTTCTAATAGGGAATTAAAAAGTATTTTGGAAAAGACTGTTAATGCCTCTAGGAAAGATTGGTCACTCAAGTTAGACGATGCATTATGGGCATACAGGACTGCATTTAAGACTCCCATTAGTATGTCTCCATATAGGCTAGCCTTTGGTAAATCTTGCCATCTGCTTGTGGAACTTGAGCATAAGCTTCTTGGGCAATTAAATTTTTGAATTTTGATATTAAAGCTGTAGGTGAGAAAAGATTACTACAAATGAATGAAATAGATGGGTTCAGAAATGAGGCTTATGAAAATGCTCGTCTGTATAAAGAGAAGACCAAAAGGTGGCATGATAGGAAGATTACTTCAAGACAATTTGAACCAGGTCAACAAGTGTTATTATGTAACTCAAGGTTGAAATTGTTTCCAGGTAAATTGAAATCTAGATGGTTGGGTCCATTCCAAGTTAAAGAAGTTTCCTTTCTTAGAGCAATTGAAATTGTAGATCCTTGTTCGGGAAGAAGCTTCAAAGTTAGTGGTCAGAGGTTGAAGCATTATTGGGGAGGAGAGTTTGATAGATAGCAGTCTTTTCAGGCCCTTAGCCAGCCTAACTGAGAACAGGAAACGTCGAGCTAATGACATTAAATAAGCACTTTTTGGGAGGCAACCCAAATTTTCTTTATTTTTCTTTAATCTTTATTTTGTTAATTATTTTTCTTCAGTTAGTTATTAATTTTTTTATTCTTTATTTTAGTGACTAACATTTTTCTATTTTTTTTTGTAGTTAGCTAGTGTTGAGTTGGCTTAGGTGCCTCCCTAAGTTCGGAGCCTTTGTAAGGGGATGTATATAGTTTTCGGCTGCCAAAAAGAGTTTTTCTTTTCCTTTCTTGCATTTATTTCATTTAGATATTTGTTTTTTATTGATTTTATTTTACCATCATCACCCTATTGTGTTTTGAGTTATTCTGTGCATGCCGGTGTGTTGAATTGAATATCTAATGATTGCTTGAATTGTGGATTGATATGATTTCTTGGGATAACATATGAGAATCTATGAGTTATGTTTATCTCTATTATTTCAATTGTGTATGGATGTTCTTCTCATCTTTATGTTTGATAGACCTTGGAATTTAATTGCATGTTAAGCATAGAGAAAGTTTATGGAGTATATGTGTGTGGATGATTTGCATCTAGAAGTTGTTTGATTCTCTCTTGAGGCAAAATCCCTAGGCAGTGCATGATTAAGGAAATGATAAGGGCCTTCTTTGGATCGTTGAGCTTTTCAAGCCAACTTGTGAACACATTATATCCTTAGGTCCCTTTTGTAGCCTTGTTATTATTTGACCTCTATTTCTTTTCTTTTACCCACATTTTCCTTTCCCATACCCACATAAAATTTTTTTTTCTCTCTTACATAACCTTTATTGAGTGCATATCTTGTATTATTTTATTATTCAAGTCTTCATTATTTTTATGCATAAAGTCTTGTGGAGTTGGAAAATTCAAATTAAAAAAAAGAAAAGAGAAAGTTCACCCAAAGTATTGCAAAGAAATAAGTTTGGGGGTGAAAGTTGTTGAAAGAAAAAAAGAAAAAGAAAAAGAAAAAGAAAAGAAAAAGGAAAAAAAAAGAATGATGTGTTGTTTCTTATGCTCCATTTTGCACTTATTTTACATTTTGATACTTGAATTTTGAATTGTGCTTGATTATGTATCTCAACTTTTATTTTTATTGTCTTACCCTTTCTTTCTTAACCCATACCCTTGGCCTTACATTACAAGCTTTGTAAAGTCCCTTTTGATCCTTGGTTATTTGTTGTTTACATTAATGAAGAGAGAGATAAAAAAAACCCTATGGATATGGGTTTGATATGTATTTGCCATTTTATAAACTCATTTGGGCTTGTACTTTATGAGGAGATTGGGTCTTTCATTCATGTTTTTGGAAAGTCATTTTTGCATAAGAGTTGCATGTGAGAGATGATGTGACAAATGGATTGTTCATGTGTGAAACTTTGAAATTAGATTATGAAGTAATTTCTAATGATATGAATGATTTTTAATACCTGGTGTTGCCATGTTTGAATCTGTGTGTTTTTAGTTTTTATTTGTTTAGTCTTTTTGTGTTGTTTTTGCTTTTCTTTTTACCTGAGGACAAGCAAAAGCTTAAGTTTGGGAGAGTGATGAACCTGCAAAAATTCATATTTTTACAGTTCAAAATCTTGGATTTTTATCCTTTTTTAATCTTTTTGATTTAGTTTTGTTCTCAAGTCTTATTATATTTTTAGTATTTTAATTGTGTTCTTATTACGTGTTTTCATATGTTTTTATAGGTAATTGTGCATGGAAAAGATGGGAGTCTTAAGCGCATAAGAAAAAATAGAGGAATTTTCATCTAACGTACAGCGCTCAGGCGCTGGACACCCACCACCTGAGCACGCGTTGTGCACTAGAGATTTCTATTTAATTGAGCCAATGCCTAAGCACTGGATAGTCAGTGCTTGAGCACTGGTTGCGAATACCACATCGTGATTTAAGTGACTCAGGGCCTGAGCACTGGAAACTGAGCGCTTGAGCATTGGTTGCGTAAATAGCAGTGTTGATTTTTATAAATAAGAGGGTTTTGCCAAATCAAACACACACTTGGACAAAACGCAGCAGTCATCAAGAGGCACAAACCTTAATGTGGTGTGGGTGCAATTGGGCTTGAAGATTAGGGATTTTCTTCAACCTTTCCATCTTTCTACAATGGAGTTTGTCATATTCTTCCCATTGTGTTCTTCTTTTTTCATATGTAACAAATTTTTCCTTCGTTAGGGGGATGATGGATCTTGAACTTTGATGATGTAACTTTTTTATAGGTTTAATTTATGTTTCTATTTCATGATTTACGTATTTATCTCTATTCTTAATGCTTTTTTAAACCTAATCAATTTGGGAATGATCTTTTGGGTTGATGTATGATTTGGAAAATTTTGCATGAACCTAGAACATGTGATAAACACCATAATTTCTGCAATCGTTTGGAATAAACGTTGTGGGTTATGTGGTCTTTTTTTTAATTTCCTCGATCTTGATAATGCCTTTCTATTTGGAGTTAGAATAAGGAATTAATTAATTTTAAACACTGTAAAAGAATTAATATACCAAGGGATTGGGTATTAATTAATTTTGGGAATGACCATAAATCATTGAAGTAGAATATAGTTAAAACAATATTTGAGTGTGCATTTAAAGAGTTCAAGTGAAGTCTGAACTCAAACGATTTACTACCATTATTTTTCACCCCTTTGATTTATTATTTTGCTTACTTATTATTCTGCTTAATTAAATTTGCAATAACTCTTTTTCTTCATTAGTTTAAATAGTGTCACTTTCAGTGAATTTAGTAATTAATAACTTAATCCTCATGGGATGATACTCTTACTCACTTTTTATTACTTTTGCGATTCGGTGCACTTGCCGATTTCATAATAGTAAGCTTCTAATTGGTTAGAAAACTAAGTCATCATGAATTAAATAAGAACCAATAAAAAGCTAGACAATTGGCAAGTCTTTTATTGGTTAGAAGCTTAGAGAAGTCACACTTGTTACACTTATCATTAGATGCCATCATAGCCTAATTAAGAACCAATCAAGACCTAGCCATTTGGTAAACCTTCTATCGGTTGGAAACTTAGAGAAAGGCCACTTGTTTCAATTTCTATAGGTTAGTTAGAAAATATAAAAGGAAAAGAATTGAAGAGAAAAAAAAAAAGATGACCATTTGAGCTCCTAGAGGTTTCGGCCAAGAGAGAACCAAGGAGGAGGAAAGAAGAAAAAATTGAAGAAAAAGAAGAAAAGCCAAGGAACAAGGAGGATCAAGGGTTTCCAAGTTCATCCACCAAGAGATTAGGCCAAGAATCTTACCTTTTTCATCTTAGTTTCATTTATCTTGAGGTAGGGAGTCATACCTTTTCTCTAATGATTTCTTGAGTTGTTCTTGTTTCTAAAAGTGTTTAAGTATGTTTTTCACCATGCTTTTAGATCAAGAAGTCTTGTTTATGATTATTTTTTATAATTTGAAATCCTAGGTTAGTAAGAGTTAAATTGTGCTCTTGAGATTTTGTTTGAGTTTTTATGAAAGATTATTGAAGAATAAGGTTGTTGGTGGAGAAAGAATAATAAGGATGATGTTAATTTTGAGAAATTATGGTTAAGAAATGAATATTCAAGAATTAGGGTTTTATTCAAAATTAATTTGGGGATTTTGATTGATGTTAAAAATGATTTTTTGATGCTAGAAGTAATCTAGTAATGATGAGAATGAGAAGAAAATCTTCTTGTCTAAAAATGGATGTCCAAGCATCAATTTTAGGGTTGGAATTGTTTGTTGATGTGTTATAATGTATTCTATGGTTATAATATTATAAATAAATGCCATAGATTCTATTGATGTTTAAATTTTGAGTAAATGATTGATTATGTTAATGTCATAAACTATGAACTAATAATATAGTTTTGATGAAAGAATGATATTCAAAGTTGTGATATGTTATCAATTGGCTTTGAGCCTAAAGATGTGACATTAATATTCAAGAGAAAAGAATGTATGTCTTCGAGGACCCATTAAGGTGATCCACGGGCTAAAAGGAGTCTTTAAGATGATCCTCAGGCTAAAAGGTGCCTTAATGGGGAGTCTTACATAGGTCACTTTTATTGAGCTCTATATCTCGCTTCCCAGGGCATGTTGGGTGATCACTTTTATTGAATTCCCGGAGGGAGAACAACCATTGAGCTAGGGGATGCCCTAGAGAATTTGAGATCTCAACTATATGGTATGTTATTGGCCATGTGAGAAGAAGAGAAAGTAAGATATGATGGAATATGAAATGATATTATTATGTGAGCAAAAAGAGAAAGTAAAATTTAATGGAATGTGAAATGATACTATTTAGAATGTATTTTATTGATATAAAGTATAATTATGTAGTACTCTGTTTGCAAGTATTTTTTGCAGTGAATGCAGCTGGACATAATGTAGTTCAAAATAAATGATTTTATTAATTGTATGATTTTCCTACTGAGAATTATAAATTCTCACCCCTTATCTGTTATGTTCAGAGAAACAAGATGGTACACATCACTCTATTAGTTGATATTGATGTTTACTTTGTGTTTGGCCCTGCTACTAAAGAATTTCATTTGGTTGTAAATGGATGTATATAGCTGACTTGGCTACATAGTGGGTGTGCACTGTGTATTGATGTACCGACCTCATTTATTTATTTGGACATTTTGAGATGTCTTCTTTTTGTAATTTTGTAACTTTTGGGATTTTGTAAATATTCTAGACAAATATAATGGTACACCAGATGTAAATATTAATTATAAATGCAGTTAGTGTGGTACTAAAAATTTTCTGTTTGTAAGCTGTTAGAATTATATGCCAGTGATACATGAGTCTCATAGTTTTACAACTACAAATAATAATTTCAACCTAATTAATTCAAGTATCACATTAATTCCTTTACATACTTAACTGTTGCATGTATTTAATCAAATCTTAAATAAATAAGGAAGTACGTAATATTCTATCAGGGTTAAGTAAAAATAAATTTAAATGAGGTACGTAGCAATAATTTAGTATATTAGTAAAATATAATTAAATTACTGGTAGGATGTTATAATGTTAGCTTTCGAGTAGTAGTTCAGAATGACGTACTTTCGAAGGTGATCGAATAGATAGAGAACTATTTGAATAAGCCATTATAGAATGATACATTAAGCTAACCAAGTAGACAAAGAGAGATATTCATTTGGCAAAAGTTCAAGGTTAATCGAGTATACTATAAGAATTATTCGATTAGCATAGTTTTGATTAGTCAAAATAGGCAAAGAGATGTTTATTTTTGATTGATCAAAAAAGGCAAAATGATGCTGTCAATGCCATTCAAGAGAACAGTTGAGTGTCCCTATAGCTAGCCTCAAGTGGAACAAAAGTCACAAGGTTTTCATAAGAGGAAAAAAGAAAAGATAATAGGTATATGAAGTGTGCTTCTAGACTTAGTCATCCTCAAATTAAAGGCAAGTAAGTTTAAGCAAAAGTGAAGGGACCAAAGTTTGACAGTTGTGGGAGATAACATGGTGGCAGACCTTGTTAAGCTGGCCAAATAGTATGTTATATTTATGGCTAACCAGAACACTTTTAAATAAATGTATATAGAAGTAGGGAGTGGTGCCTAATCTCAAAGTTCAAGTTAAAGTAAGAGTTTATACTCTGAGTAATAAGGAGGTGGCTCAGACTCTCGATCTTATGCGAGGTAAGGACATAGTTAAAAATGATCTCTAATTTTTATTATATGATTTTGGAGTACCCCACTCCTTGATTTCATATAAGTATGTAAAGATATCAGATTTACCTATGTTTGAGTTTCCGCATGTTTTATCCTTGTCTACACCAACAGGAAAGTTAATCACAACTTCCTTAGTAAGTTTGGATTGTTGTGCAAAGTTAGAAGGTAAGATTTCTTTTGTGGATCTTATTAGTTTATTTTTTTTAACATGGACGTTAGACTAGGCATGGTTTTGAGTTTATTAGATAAGTCCTTGAGGTTTATATCTAATGATTCTTATACACCTATTTCTTTCAAGTCTATGTTTTGAGAGCTAGATAAGTGAACAACTTCTTAATAGAGGGGATTTATGTGATTAACATTGGCAATGGCAATGGTTTTGATGAAAACAAAGAAGAGAAGTGATGGTTGTGCAAAGATCAAGTCCTAAGGTTCTTCAAGTATAGCTTATAGGACTTAGATCTTATGTTAAGGATAATAGGAACCACACTACCTCATGTTTTATTTCCACTCAACTTTGATCTATTTGCAAAATCATGTTTTATGTTGATTAAGTTTGAGTAAAATGTTTTTAGAAAGGATGAGAAGAAAACCATGTTTTTATACTTGTGAAAATACTCTTCAAGTATGTAGAAAATGTTTTTAGAAAGGTTGAAAATGATTTGGGAAAGTTTAGTTATGAAATCCTTTAGAAATCTTGTTTTCTTAGTGAACTAATAACAGATTAGGTGTTTTGTATAACAGATTATTCATCTTAGTAGAGACGTTCCAATTGATGTTTTGAAGTGAATAATCTGTTATGAAAAGTCCATAACAGGTTATTTGCATGTTGGAAACGTTCTCTCTTTGTTTTTTAAATGTTCTTAACTAATTAGGACTGCCAAATAATCTGTTATTTTCGTGCTACAGAGTTTCCTAATGAAACAAATAATATGTTAGGCAAAACTAATAATCTGTTATGAGAAACCAAATAATCTATTAGTGGAAACTAATAATCTATTATCTGGGATAGCAGAAAACATTTCTCAATGGCTTTTTTGGAGCATTTAATGCCCCCAACAATCACCAACGGCTCTAAATTGATTTGGGTTATAAATGAAAGTGTTTGGACATTAAAGAGAGGTTGGAGAACAATCTGAAAAACATACTTAAGCATTAAATTCGTGTTTCATAATCATTTTCTCTAAACCCCTGTTCTTGAGGTAAGTTTGTGATTCTTTAATTCCATAAGCTTTAAGTTGTATTATCTACTCTTTGAGTGAATTTTTTTTCATCTACATCTTTGTATAATTTGTAAAGAGAGGGTGAGGTGTCCCTCAAATTTGTAAAGGGTGTGGTATCCCTTGAAAGAAGAGACTAAATCACAAAGGTGAGGTATCCCAAGATGTTGAGTGCTCTAACTTGTAAAGGTCATCAAGCACCTGTTGAAGCTTAAACAATTAGTGAAAAATCTCGGGTATTTACTTGAGGACTAGATGTAGGCCACAAGTGGTTTGGTGGCTAAACCAGGATAAATTCGGTGTTTGTTCTTCTAAACTCTACTCTTTAATATTGTGCACTATTTCATTAGATTTGCCTAAATATTATCCTGCTTGATTGTGATATTTGCAAGTGAAAGCCTTATTTCTTATTTATTCAATCATCTCTATCACTTAATAGCTTCAACAAAAATTGATAATCAAGTGTTTTATAATGGTTTTGTGAAAATATTTTATATACTCAATTCACCCCCTCTTGAGTATTGAGGCCACTTGGTAACAAGTGGTATCAGAGTTAGACTCTTGTGTAAAGAGCTTAGCAGCTTCAAGAGAAGACATGGCTTCAAATGGTTTTTCTAATTAAAGTTCTTCTATAAATAGACCTCCCTTTTTCAACGGGGATGGTTATGCACATTGGAAAGAAAAAATAAAATTTTTTATTGAAACTATTGATTTAGATGTATGGGATGCCGTTGAAAATGGTGCTTTTGTTCTCACACATATTATTGATGGTGTAAGAACTAATACACCTAGAAATGAATAGACCGATGAGGACAAAAAGAAGGTTCAATACAATTTGAGAGCTAAGAACATCATCGCCATATCCTTGGAGTATGATGTATTCAAGAGATGCAAAAGAGATTCACACACATTGTAAATCATCTTATCTTATTGGAAAAGACATTTCCTAATGAAAATCTTATTAACAAAGTTTTGAAATGTTTGAGCAGGAATTGGCAACCCAAAGTAACAGCTATTGTGAAATCAAGAGATTTGTTAACAATATCTCTAGCCACTCTATTTGGGAAGCTCTGTGAGCATGAATTAGAACTAAATAGGCTCAATCACAATGAAGAGCAAGACAAGAAGAAGAAGGGAATTACTCTTAAAGCCACCTCCTCCAAAATTGAAGATGATGAAGAAGGGGTAGGAAACCTTGAGCTAAACGAAGAAAATCTTAGTCTTCTTATGAGGAAATTCAAAAGATTCCTTAAGAAGAAAGGAACTCAAAGAAGACCACTTTTCCCTCCAAAGAAAACCTATCACAAAGGGGAATGAACCTCATCAACTCCAACGTGTTATGAATGCAGTAAACCAGGACATATGAAGATGGAATGCCCTATATAAGGGAAAGAAAGGAAGAAGGGCTTACATTGCATAGGAGGATAATGAAATAGATTCTACCGATAGCTCGAAAAGTGAAGAAGCTCATCTTTGTCTCATGGCTCAAAGAGAAAAAAGTGAAAAGAGTGATACTGAGGTAACATCTTCTAACTTAGATTGCTCACCTTCTTATAATGAATTACAAGAAGCTTTTCAAGAATTGCATGATGAATCTATGAGGCTCACAAAAATGGTTTTATCTTCCAACAAAACAATCTCCTTATTGATAAACAAAGTTTCTATTTTAAACAAGGAGATTAATGAGCTTAAAATTGAAAATGAGACCTTAGAACTTATTGATGCTAACTCATTGTGCATGACTTGCTCCTCACATGATAACACATCCATACCCTTACCTTGCTCATCATGCAAAACATTTGAAAAAGAAATTGAAGATTTAAATAATACTCTTGCAAAATTTACTTTTAAAAGAGACAACTTGAATGTATTATTAGGGAAACAAAAATGTGTTTTTCAAAAAGCTGGTGTAGGGTATAATTCTGATAATCAATAAAAGTCTTACAACAACTTCTTTGTTTCCTCAAGTACATCAAGTAGCCCTTTTATCAAATACTTTTATTGTGGTAGGACAGGGCATAGTGCATTAACACATAATATAAGAAAGAATATCATCACCAAAATTGGAACTAAGAGGGCTTGGTTCCCTAAGGGCAACTTGCCTAATGCTAACACACAAGGACCCAAGAGAATTTAGGTACCAAAGGTTAAAATTTGAATGTGTGTTGTAGGTGTGCTTGAAGACCAAAAATTCAAGTTGGTATCTTGATAGTGATTGCTCCAAGCACATGACCGGTGATGGCTCCAAATTTTCCTCCCTTGTCCCCAAGAAGAATGGTCACGTGATATATAATGATAACAGCAAAGGGAAGATCCTTGGAGTTGGTAAAGTTAGTAAGATCCCTTCCTTATCCATTGATAATATTTTACTTGTTGAAGGACTCAAACATAACTTACTTAGCATTAATCAACTATGTGATAAGGGGAATATAATGATATTTGATTCTAATTGTTGTATAATTGAGGAAAAAAATGATAAGCATGTTAAGTTTGTTGGTCATATGGTCCATCATATATATATATATATATGATTAGCCTTGATGACATTTCCTCAAATAATGCTAAATGTTTTATGAGTAAAGAAAATGATTTATGGTTATGGCATAGAAGAATTGCTCACATTCACATGGATCACTTAAACAAATTAGTTTCTAAAGAACTAGTAATTGGTCTTCCAAAGCTCAAATTTGAAAAAAGATAAACTTTGTGATGAATATCAAAAAGGAAAATAAGTAAAGGTCTCTTTTAAAGCTAAAAATGTGGTTTCAACATCTAGACCATTACAACTTTTGCACATGAATCTTTTTGGTCCCTCTAGAACTATGAGCTTTGGTGGGAATTACTATGCACTAATGATTACAAATGATTTTTTTAGGTTTACATGGACACTATTTTTGTCTCACAAAAATGATGCTTTTCAATCATTCAAAAAGCTTACCAAAGTTATCCAAAATGAAAAAGGATGTTGTATTGCATCCATAAGAAGTGACCATAGTGGCAAATTTGAAAACCATGAATTCGAAATCTTTTGTGATGAACATGCCATTGAGCATAATTTTTCTGCCCCTAAAACACTATAACAAAATGGTATTGTAGAAAGGAAAAATCGATCTTTAGAGGAAATGGTAAGAACTATGCTCAATGAGGCAAACTTTCCTAAGTATTTTTGGGCGGATGCGGTTAACACTGCTTGCTATGTTATGAATAGAGCTATAATAAGGCCAATTTTAAAGAAAACCCATATGAATTGTACAAGGGAAAGAAGCCAAATGTTTCACATTTTTATGTCTTTGGATGTAAATACTTTGTTTTGAATAATAGAAAAGATAACTTGGGGAAGTTTGATGCAAAATCTAATGAGGAAATATTTCTTGGTTATTCTATACATAGTAAGGCCTTTAGAGTTTATAATAAACGAACTATGACCATAGAAGAATCCATACATATTACTTTTGATGAAACTAACCCAAATGAACCGAGAAAGGAACTTATTGATGATGTTGCAGAAATCTTGGCAAGAACACACTTGGAGAGTCAAGATAAAGAGCCCAAGAAGCAAGAAGAGAGACCCCTTGATCACTTATGGCAAGAGGATTCAGAAATCTTGGATTTACCCAAAGAATGGAGGACATCAAGATATCATCCTCTCAACAAGGTGATAGGTGATGTATCAAAAGAGGTAATCACTTGAAACTCTCTTAGAGATGCATATAATCATTTAGCTTTTGTCTCTCAAGTTGAACCTAAAGACATAAATAATGCCATTAATGATGAACATTGGATCTTAGCCATGCAAGATGAACTAAATCAATTTGAGAGAAATCAAGTTTGGGAATTAGTTCCAAGGCCCAATGATCATCCTATAATTAGCACCAAATGGGTCTTTAGGAACAAACTTGATGAAATAAGTTTAATAATAAGAAACAAAGCTAGGCTTGCTGCTAAAGGTTATAATCAAGAAGAAAGAATAGATTATGAGGAAACATATGCTCCCGTAGCTAGATTAGACGCCATTAGAATGCTACTTGCATATGCATGCATCATGAATTTTAAGCTTTATCTAATGGATGTTAAAAGTGCCTTTTTAAATAGTTTTATACAAGAAGAGGTGTATGTGGAACAACCTCCTAGTTTTGAGAATTTTGAATTGTCCAACCATGTTTTTAAACTGAAAAAGGCCTTGTATGGATTGAAGCAAGCTCCTAGAGCTTAGTATGAAAGGTTGAGCAAGTTTTTTTTAGAAAAAGGCTTCTCTAGGGGAAAGGTTGACACTACTCTTTTCATCAAGCATAAAAAGCATGACATACTTCTTGTACAAATATATATTGATGATATAATATTTGGTACTACTAATGACTCTCTTTGTAAAGAATCTGCTAACACCATGCAAAGTGAGTTTGAGATGTCCATGATGGGTGAGCTCAACTTCTTCCTTGGTCTCCAAATTAAACAAACAAAGGATAGAACCTTCATAAGTCAATCCAAGTATTGCAAGGAGTTGCTCAAGAAATTTGAAATGGGCAACACCAAGCATATGGCTACACCAATGAGCACTTCATGTTATTTAGACAAGAATGAAGAAGGTAAATTTATAGAAATCACAAAATGTAGAGGTATGATTGGCTCACTCCTTTATCTTACAGTAAATAGGCCATATATTATGTTTAATGTGTGCATATATGCTAGATATCAAGCAAATCCTAAAGAATCACACTTATGTCTATAAAACAAATTATGAAATACCTAATAGGCACTTCACAAATGGATTTGTGGTATCCTAAGGGTGCCTCACGTAGCCTAATTGGATATTCTGATTCTGATTTTGCTGGATGCAAAATGGATAGGAAGAGCACTAGTGGGACATGCCACTTGCTTGGAAGTTCACTAATTTCTTGGCATAGCAAGAAACAAAACAGTGTGGCATTGTCAACAGCTGAAGCTGAATATGTTGCAGCTATAAGTTGTTGTGCTCAAATCTTTTGGATGAAGCAACAACTTGTAGACTATGGTCTTGAGATGGATCACATCCTTATAAGGTGTAATAACACAAGTGCAATTAATTTGTCTAAAAATTCCATTTTGCACTCTAGAACAAAGCACATTGAGATTAGACATCATTTCATAAGGGATCATGTTCAAAAAGGTGATTGCTTGCTTGAATTTGTTGAAACCACTAAGCAATTGGCTAACATCTTCACTAAACCATTAAACAAAGAAGCATTCTTCAATATAAGAAGAGAACTTGACATTTTGGATTAATCATGCATCTAATTTTATTGTATATTATATGTTTGTGGTGCAAAACTTGTCATATTGCTACATAATATGCCAATTTGTTGCATATGTGGACTAATTGCATAGTTATTTTGTTTTAATCATTTTTAAATCCAATATTGACTTGAGCGTCAGAGTTTCCCCTAAGTTTGTTTTGCAAGTGCTTGATCGATGCTTAAGTCTCCCTACATTCCCAATCTCAAGTTCTTAATGAAGAAAAATTGCTTCTTGGTACTTTTGAAAAAGAGAAATCAGCTTATGAGTTGCATTTATGGTGGTTTGAGAGAATGGAAAATAAGGCAAAGCCATGATAATCCTCAAGATGGAATAAGTTTGTGCTTTAAGGGCTTAAATCTTGAAGAATTTCTGGTTTTGGACATGAAATAACCAGATGTAAAAAGTGCTGGTTTTGAAATTGGAATAAGTTTGGCACAGTGAAACTACTTTCTGTCAAGGCAATTACTGGTTAAGAGAAGTACCTAACCTGTTATTCACAAAGTCAGAGGATAATGGTCTTTCAATCCATGAAGATAACCAATTACAAGACTTCTCTAACTAATTATGAAGGTATTTTGAAGTTCCTGGAGACCACAAACAACCAATTAGGACCATTTCCTAATCTATTATTAAAGCAAACAGAGGCTTGATCTATTGTGGGTCACGAAAATAATTTGTTAGGAGCGTTGCCTAACCTGTTATTCAAGCAAAAAATGGCAAAACCTTGATGTGGAGCACGAAAATAACCAATTAGGCACAAGTCCTAATCGGTTATTGTGGCTGACAAAAAGCCACTCATCTATTTTTCTCTTCCCCCTAACCGATTACCACTTTTCCTAATGGATTATTCCAACTCACAAAGGCTTCCCATTTCTGTTCCAACATGCAAATAATCGATTAGCCTCACCCCCTAACCAATTATTCTAACTTATAAAGGCTTCCCATTTCTGTTCCAACACGCAAATAATCAATTAGCCTCACCCCCTAACCAATTATTCCAGCTCACAGAGGCCTCCAATTTTTTTCTCCAAAATGAGAATAACAAATTAACCTCACCCTCTAACAAGTTATTCACTCAACCCATGGCCACCCATGTGAATTCTTCTCACCATAACCGGTTACCAAATGCACCTAATCAGTTATTGCACTCCATAAAACACAAAAATCGTGACCTCCCCTCATCATTCACGTCCCAAAACCTCCATTGTCATCTTCTTCCTCTCACATCCACTAACACCCACTCCCTTAAACTCTTCACCTATTCCAAATCCAACCAAAATCAACCATTAAAACACATTTTCCATTATTTTCCATCACTTTCCACGACTTTCCACTAATTAAAACTCACAAATTCTTCCAAAAATCTCACTCCACTCAACCTTTCTCTCTCTAAAAATGTGACCTAACCTCCATTATCAACCATGGCAAGTAGCTCCTCTCATCCTAAGAGATCACGCACAAAAAATCCCTTCATTCCAAAGGAAACTCCTAACCTAAACCTTAAGCCTGATCTTCCTTTGAGTTTGGACCAAATGAGATACTTCTCACATAAAGCTCAAATGGGCAAGTATAGGCTAGAATTTGAAGCTCGAAATCTTATTCAACCGAAGTATATAGATTGGCATTACTTCGCCAACAATGGGTTCACCTTTCTCACTGACCCACTGGAGTACCATTGACTGAAGACCTTTGTCATAACAAAATGTGAGTATCAACTCACCAAAGCATTTTACTACAATCTGAGTATATCTAAAATAAATTTGGTGTTTGAACTCAAAAAGCATAAGATAATAGCAAGACCCAATGATTGGGCTCTATATTTTGGTTTGAATCATGCTAGAGCAATTCTTACTGAGAATAGTCACAAAGACTGGGAAGGGTATGTTAGAAATGATGCTGTTAGGGACATGATTCAACCAGGCAATAGAATTTCAAGGGGATCCTGAAAGTAGAAGATCGTCTTCTCCACGTTGGCTCATATTTTAGTTCCAAGAGCCAGTAACTATGCCTTGCTTGAGGAAGAGGATATCTTCCTGCTTTGGGCCCTGAAACAGAGACTGCACATTAATTGGCCACTCTACATCATGCATTATATGAAGAAAGCAAAAGACAAGATGATGATGGATCTTCCATATGCAATGCTGATTGCTAAAGTTCTCAGTCACTATAAGTTGTGTTTATAAGATGATGGAATTCTTCCTCTTACTAGTCACCACAAGTTTGGCAAGGCCACCATAAATCGAATGCATATCAAGATGCTTAATGGTGCCTGGGTCTATGGAGTTGGGCATGATGCAGCTGCACCAGAAGAAGAAATGCCAGCTACCCCTAAGGATATGATTATGCAAGAGGCTCCAACAATGACTGAAACTCGTATCCTTACTGCCATTGCGGATCTTCGAGCTTATCAAGAGCATAGCAACACAATCATCTTTGATCGCTTAAGTGCTTTAGAAGATGCCACACCTCGAATTTTCATTTTTCTTAATATTTATGAGTTTTATAATATTTGGGAATTTTCATGAATTTTTGGAATTTTTTAATTTATTTTAATTATTTTAATATTATTTTGAACTGTATGTGTGTTGAGGCGAGCCCAAAAAAATAAAAAAAAATTTCTAGACTAAAAAGTTTTGGACTGTTAATGCGGGGCCGGGGGAACTTACTAAACCGAAATAAAAAATAGTTGAAAATTTTTGTATCTAATTTTTCTATTATCCATTGGATATGTTATTATCCACTGGGTAATTCTTTTATTCATTGTGTAATGTTATTATCCATTGGACAATAACTAGTAGTAGCTATTATCCATTGGGTAATAGTTTCTAAAAAATCTAAGCTTTTGGAAAATATCTATGCTTTTGAAAAATATCTAAGTTTTTGGAAAATATCTAGCTTGAATTCAAAGAAAGGGGCTATGACACCTTTATGATGCACCAATAGAAAACAAGTTTGGAGGAGAAGCTATGCATATCCACCTTTGATCTAATCAATGGTGGTGAGGGCAAGCTTAGTGAGGAAGCTTAGGATATCCACCCTTAATTTAATCAATGGTTATGATAGCTTGTAGCAAATCAAAATATCTCTCTCACTCTCTCTACGAAGCCTCATCGCCACTTAGTCTCTAAAGTGGCTAAGTTTCATTTTTCTATCACATTCAAAAAGCTATCATCTTTTCTCTCAAAGCTAAATACCATTTTCTCTCCTCTAGCCCACGGCCTCCTCACCCAAAAACACTATCCAATCACTCATAACTCAAATAAACTTTACCACTTAGTCCTAAACACCATTCCAAGCAACTTTGAAGTTGTGATCAAGGCTTGATTCTATCATCTTCAAGCTTGATTTTTGGATTCAAGTTATAAGGTTTCAAGGTAAAGATCTTGAAACTTGATTTCTTATTTGATTCTTGAAATTCTAAGACTATATTTGATCTATGATTACCTTAATCAAGCTTTAAATGTTAATTTTTATGTGTTTATTTGGATCTCAAGAATTACTTGGTGGAGGAAATTGATACAAAGGATCATACAAGGAGCTTAGGAAGCTACATCTAAGGTAAGAGAGAGATTAACCTCATCAACCAATTATGGTGGGGAGGAATGAAATTTGTATGAAGGTGATGAATCCATGTGAGGATTATTCACCTTGTTTGTATGATTTTGTGATTTGTGTTTAATTGCCTTATATGATTTTATTGCTTTGATATTATGCATGAAATTGTTATAGTAGGATTATGATGTTTTATGTATGTTGTATGATATAAATTGTGATTGAAAGGAAAAGAATTTTGGCTCTAATGGCCATAGAGGCTCATGGCCTCCAAGCCCTCCAAAGAGGAAATCCAATATAAAAATGTTTATTAAGTGTTAACTTAGAGGATTAGTGGTAATAAATTTAATTAAGGAATTACAAAATAAAAATGAAAATGGATATATTTTTATCACTAATTAAAATGTGATTTTCGGCCAATATAGTGGAAAATAGGATTGGGAATTAAGTTTGAAACTTAAAGTATTTTATTTAAGAAGATTTTTAATATGAAAAATAGAAAATGTTTTATTTAATTAAAATAAACGTAAGTTTTGGAAAGGGTATTAGAAAATATTATTTAGAGGAGTTTTAGCAAGAAAATAATTTTTAATAATAGTTTGGGTTAAAATATTTTGTTTAAGAAAGTTTTATTAAGAGTAAAGAATAAGGATTTTGAGATATCTTGAATTAATTTAGTTAATACAAGTTTTTGTGAAAAATGTTAGGAAATATTATTTGGAGGAGGTTTAGTATAAAAATGTTAGAAATATTATTTAAAGGTGATTTATTAAGGAAACATTGGAATTAAAGTCAAATTTTAATATTAAATGAGAAAAGTTTTAGTTTAAGTTTAGAATATTGAGAAAATATTTACGCAATTGAAAATACATAGAAAAACTCTTACGCAATTTAAAAATGATGATTTTTAGCTATGCGATTAAGAAAACATTTCAAAATCGCTACGCGATTGAGAAAATATTAAAAAATTATTATGCGATTTGAAAACGTAACAGACGTGTTACGCGATTGTGAAAATGCAATAAAAATGCTACGTGGTTTAGGAATGCAGTAATTTACTGTCAAGCTAATATATTCAACCCAGATATATCAATGTATGGTTATAGCCGGTAAAGGCTTGTAATATGCAGAGAGTCATTGATCATGCATTATTTGTCAATCGGTGTCTATTAAGGCTATTGTTGCCTAGGAGTTGAATTACACCTAAGTATGGGTGCGAATTACGTAGTGGAGGTCTATATAGATCTTGGAGGCATCGGGACGCGGAATTCCACATAAGGCCAGTTGAATAGCACTAGTGTGCCGTGGCAGCCGATGCAAACGTACCGACGATCTTGACGATAACATTATTCCTATTCCCGATCTGGCGTAGAATGTCTAATATAATGCCTGATGTGCACATTACAAATTTATAGCACTTGGTTTGAGGCAGTTGACATACAAACATATGTTTTGGATCATTCTCTCCGAAATTGTGTTTAGCTCCATGGAGTAGGAAATGAGTGCACTGTGCATAAGGATGGTTAGTATGCACATTGTGCAGGTGCATAGTCAGTGTACATATTATTGTGGCATAGTCAGTATATTTATTTTGTGGTATGGTTAGCATTCGTGTTATTGTGATATATATATTGTTGAAATATTTATTAATTGATAACATGATTATACTTGTTTGTTCTGTGATATTGCTGTATAGGATTGACATTATTGTCATTATTGTTCTTAATGCCACGATGGTATTGATGTAGGGGATCTCACCTCTTTATTGTATTGTTCTGTTTGTTCTGTTCTATATTTATATTTTAAGAAGTTTGTGATGGCGGGGAGGCAAGATCCACGAGGTTTCGTTAGCGTACAATTTTATGGAGACATCAAAGCATGGAATGTCCATTGGGACACGGGATGCATTCAGTATGCTGGAGATGTTACTTTGCTTTGGAGTAGGACCCAGCGTGGGGTTTCTATGTTTTCTTTGGACGCTGCTATTTGTTTGGAGTTTTATATGCCTATTGGGGAGTTATGGGGTGATCGTAGAAATACCCCTAGTGAGGATTTTGTGGAGTTGACTGCTCGGACTCCCATTCGTAGTGACATGCCCCGACTGGAGAATTTATCCGTTAGGGATCCTAAAGAGGATTTGGATGAAGATCAGGTTCAGGACCCTACTCTTCAAGTTTTTGGACTTGGGTTAGGTTTATTTTTTATATGGTAGTTATGTGTTGTTTAGAGTACGTAAGTTTTACGTAATTAAAATGTCACTAATCTATGTTATGTACTATAGGTTTATATTATTCAGTTCTTGTGTACTATGCTTCTAAAATTCTGTAACTTTATATTATTCGCAAAGAAGAAATTTTGAAACTCATATTCTATAATATTAAATATTTTATAACTTGGGTAAAGAATTAAAAGAAGTTAGTCTGAAATGCAATGCCCTAAAGGGGGTGCTACATTAGTTGGTATCAAAGCCTAAGTTAGAGTCTTTTGGGTTTGTGGGTAGGTTTGTCTTGTTTGTGCTGTGTGTTACTCTGACACCGAACACAGAGATATATTGTTTGGTTTCCGAAAGGAGACAACCTTGTTTGAAATGATTATATTTAGTTTTCATTATGTTGTGTTAGTTTGGCGTTGGAGAAAGGAGATGGTTCGTGGTAGACATACGCATGTTGCCCGTGGTAAATGAACAAAAGTGGATGCGAGATGTGATAATGATGATATGGCTGCAGCTGTGATAGCAATGCAAAAGATGGCTCATGTGATTGTACAACAAAATCAAAGGGCTGCTCAGCAGTAGGAAGCGATGGCCAAGGCTCAAAATCTGTTAGAGTTGAATCAATCTTAGAGTACAAGACCCCGTAACTTTGGACCAACTAGGTTCCAAAAAGGGAGGAAATGTAAGGTCAATCGACCTAGCGGAAATTGTATTTACAACCATCAGGGAATCAACAACAATAACGAACAAATGGAGGAAGTACTAGTGGCAGTAGTTTCAATCAGACCGTAAAGTTTTTACCATATTCTAAGAAGTATAGAAACAACCATTTGACGAAGGAGTGTAGGAGCAAGGAAAGGATTTGTTTCAAGTGCGGGAAACTTGGACATTTTCTTAGAGACTGTACTAAATCAAAGATGGAACCTCTCATGAGTAATGAACGTACGACAAGATCTCTAGCACGAGGAAGAGTCTATACGTTGAGTGGAGCAGAAGCCTCCCAATATGAAGATCTTATCGAAGGAGATTGTGATATAGCGAGAAATCCTTTAATTGTACTATATAACTTGGGAGGCAACCCATTCTTTTATTGCCTATGACTATGTGAACCATTTGGGTTTAGTTATGTTTTCATTTCCTTTTGACTTGAATATTACTACTTCTAAACTTGCTATTACTATTCAATCCTGTTTAAAACTATCCTATTATTGTTCGAGATCAGAACTTTTCTGCTGGTTTGATTTGTCTACTTCTTTCACAAATAGACAAAATCTTAGGGATGGATTGGTTACTTTCTAACCATATCCTGTTATATTGTTTCAATAAAACTTTAGTGTTCCTTGAGACTGAGATTTTTGGATTTGAATCTAGAAAGTTCACTCCTAAATTTATTGGACCGTATCAAATTCTTTGTTAGATAGGTCCGGTAATCTATCGAATAGTCTTATCACTTTTCTTTCTAACCTTCATAGTGTCTTCCATATATTTCAATTAAGAAAATATATTACTGATTTAACCCATGTTATAGTACCAGATACAATACGATTAAAAAGAGAACTTAATCTATAAGACATTTCCTGTTAAGATTAAGGATAGGCGAGTGAAACAACTCAGAGAAATTACCTTGGTAAAGGTGATCTGGAATGATGTGACGTGAGATACAACATGGGAACTAGAAGACCAAATGGAGAGAGCTGCTTTTTTCTCCAAGATTGATTTGCATTCTTATTATCATCAGATTCGTGTGAAAGTAGAAGATATTTCAAGATAGTTATTTAGATGCATTATAGGCACTACGAGTATTTAGTAATGCCGTTCGGGGTAACGAATGTTCCTGTGATATTCATGAATTAAATAAATAGGATCTTTCATCCCTATTTAGACAGATTTGTCGTTGTCCTCATTGACAACATTCTGATCTATTCTCGAAGTCCAGAGGAACATGCTGAACATCTCAGTATGGTTCTTCATATTCTAAAGGAGAAGAAGTTATACGTTAAGCCGTCCAAGTGTGAATTTTGGTTAAAGGAAGTTCAACTTTTAGGTTTAGGTTGTGTGTTGATGTAAAAATAGAAAGGTTGTGGCGTATGCTTCAAGGCAGTTCAAAGTGCATATGGAGAATTATCCTACTCATGATTTGGAATTTGCGGTAGTCATTTTTGCGTTGAAGATCTGGAGACATTTTCTTTATGGAGCAACCTACAATATCTACAGTGATCACATGAGCCTGAAGTACCTGTTCTATCATAAGGAGTTGAATATGAGACAGAGACGATAGTTAGAATTCTTGAAAGAATACGATTTTCAACTTCAGTATCATTCTGAAAAGGTGAATGTCGTAGAGGATGCCTTGAGTAGAAAAGAACTTAGTGTATATGCTATGATGATCAAGGAGAGTGAATTGATAAAACAATTAAGGGATATATGGTTGTCTATGGATTTGACACTGGGGAAAATTTTGTTTGAATACAATTACTGTTTCGAATAGACTGATGGAAGAAATTCGAGAGAAGCAAAAAGGTGATCAGTATTTACATAACGAGAAGGAGTTTGTAAAGCAAGGTGCTGAGACATTGTTTAGGGAAGGACTTGATGAAATTCAAAGAAATGGATATGCGATAGCATTGCCATAGACTTTGTCGTTGGATTGCCGAAGACTCGAAAGAGTTATAATTCTATATGGTCAGTTGTTGATCGGCTTATGAAGTCATCACACTTCTTGCCTATTAACATAAGGTACTAAATGGAAAGATTGACTCAAGTGTACATCGATGAGTTTGTTAGACTACATGGCGTACTCTTTAGCATTATTTCTGATAGAGATCCAAGGTTATGTCAAGGTTTTGGCAAAGTTTACAAGAGACGATGAGAACAAAACTTTGTCTAAGTTCTGCTTATCATCCATAAACGGATGGCCAGTCGGAGAGGACAATTTAGTTGCTGGAAGATTTGTTAAGGGTTTTTACGTTAGAAGAATTAGGAGGTTGGGATGAATTCTTCTCTCTGGTAAAATTCACCTACAATAACATTTACCACTCAAACATAGCGATGGTACCCTATGAGGCGTTGTATGGATGATAATGCAAACCACTTTTGTGTTGGTATTAAGATAAGGAAAATTTCGTGCTAGGACCTGATCTTATACAACAAACGACGGAGAAAGTAAAGATGCTTTAGGAAAAGATGCGAATAACTTAGACTCGACAAAAGAGTTATTCTGACAAATGAAGGAGTAATATCCATATTTGTTCTAAAAAGTAAGAAATTTCGAGGACGAAATTTTTATTAGAGGGGGAGAGTTGAAACACCCCGATTTTTTGTTTTTCTTGATATTTTTGAGTTTTATAATATTAGGGAATTTTAGTGATTTTTTGGAATTTTTTAATTTATATTGATTATTTTAATATTATTTTGGACTGTATGTGTGTTGAGGCGGGCCTGAAAAAGTAAAAAAATTTCCTGGACCAGAAAGTTTTGGACTGTTAATGCGGGGCCGGGGAAACTTACTAAACCTGAAACTGGAAATAGTTGACAAAAATTTTCTGTATCTGAGTTTTCTATTATCCATTGGGTAATGCTTTTATTTATTGTGTAATGTTATTATCCATTGGACAATAACTAGCAGTAGCTATTATCCATTGAGTAATAGTTTACGAAAATATCTAAGCTTTTGGAAAATATCCATGCTTCTGAAAAATATCTAAGCTTTTGGAAAATATCTAGAAAATATCTAGCTTGATGTCAAAGAAAGGGGCTGTGACACCTTTATGACAGACCAATAGAAAACAAGCTTGGAGGAGAAGCTTTGCATATCCACCCTTCATCTAATCAATGGTGGTAAGGGCAAGCTTAGTGAGGAAGCTTTGGATGTTCACCCTTGATCTAATCAATGGTGGTGAGAGCAAGCTTAGTGAAGAAGCTTTGGATATCCACCCTTGATTGAATCAATGGTTATGATAGCATGAAGCAAATCAAAATATCTTTCTCACTCTTTCCATGAAGCCTCACAATCACTTAGTCTCTAAAGTGGCTAAGTTTCAATTTTCTATTACATTCAAAAAGCTACCATCTTTTCTCTCAAAGCTAAATACCATTTTCTCTCACTTTCTCTCATTTTCTCTCCTCTAGGTCATGGCCTCCTCACCCAAAAACACTATCCAATCACTCATAATTCAAATAAACCTTACCACTTAGTCCTAAACACCATTCCAAGCAACTTTAATGTTATGATCAAGGCTTGATTCTATCATCTTCAAGCTTGATTTTTGGATTCAAGTTCCAGGGTTTCAAGGTAAAGATCTTGAAATTTGATTTCTTATTTGATTCTTGAAATTCTAAGACCATATTTGATCTATGGTTACCTTAATCAAACTTTAAATGTTAACTTTTATAATTTTATTTGGATCTCAAGAATTACTTGGTGGAGGAAATTGATACAAAGGATCATACAAGGAGCTTAGGAAGCTACATCTAAGGTAAGAGAGAGATTAACCTCATCAACCAATTATGGTGGGGAGGAATGAAATTTGTATGAAGGTGATGAATCCATGTGAGGATTATTCACCTTGTTTGTATGATTTTGTGATTTGCGTTTAATTGCCTTATATGATTTTATTGCTTTGATATTATGCATGAAATTGGTATAGTAGGATTATGATGTTTTATGTATGTTGTATGATATAAATTGTGATTGAAAGGAAAAGAATTTTGGCTCTAATGGCCATAGAGGCTCATGGCCTCCAAGCCCTCCAAAGAGGAAATCCAATATAAAAATGTTTATTAAGTGTTAACTTAGAGGATTAGTGGTAATAAATTTAATTAAGGAATTATAAAATAAAAATAGAAATGGATATATTTTTATCACTAATTAAAATGTGATTTTGGCCAATATAGTGGAAAATAGGATTGTGAATTAAGTTTGAAACTTAAAGTATTTTATTTGAGAAGATTTTTAATATGAAGAATAGAAAATGTTTTATTTAATTAAAATAAATGTAAGTTTTGGAAAAGGTATTAGAAAATATTATTTAGAGGAGTTTTAGCAAGAAAATAATTTTTAATAATAGTTTGGAGTTTAAAATATTTTATTTAAGAAAGTTTTATTAAGAGTAAAGAACAAAGATTTTGAGATATCTTGAATTAATTTAGTTAATACAGGTTTTTGTGGAAAATGCTAGGAAATATTATTTGGAGGAGGTTTAGTATAAAAATGTTAGAAATATTATTTAAAGGTGATTTATAAAGGAAATATTGGAATTAAAGTCCAATTTTGATATTAAATGAGAAAAGTTTTAGTTTGAGTTTAGAATATTGAGAAAATATTTTACGCATTTGAAAATACGTAAAAAAACTCTTACACGATTTTAAAATGATGATTTTTAGCTATGCGATGAAGAAAACGTTTTAAAATCTCTATGCGAGTGAGAAAACATTGAAAAATTGTTACGCGATTTGAAAACGTAACAGATGTGTTTCGTGATTATGAAAATGCGAGAAAAATGCTACGCGATTGAGGAATACAGTAATTTGCCATCGAGCTAGTATATTGAACCCAAATATATCAACGTATGGTTATAGTCGGTAAAGGCTTGTAATATGCATAGAGTCATTGATCATGCATTATTTGTCAGTCGGTGTCTGTTAAGGCTATTGTTGCCTAGGAGTTAAATTACATCTAAGTGCGGGTGTGAATTGCGTAGTGGATGTCTATAATGTTCTTGGAGGCGTAGGGACGCGGAATTCCATATAAGGCCAATTGAATAGCGCTACTGTGTCGTGGCAGCCGATGCAAACGTACCGACGATCTTGATGATAACACTATTCCTATTCTTAATCTGGCGTAGAGTGTCTAGTATAATACCTGATGTACACATTAAAAATTTATAGCACTTGGTTTGAGGCGGCCGACATACAAACATATCTTTTGGATCATTCTCTCCGAAATTGTGTTTAGCTCCGTGGAGTAGGAAATGTAACACCCACCATAAGGTATCACATTTAAGACTAATCCTAATAGAACTTACCCAAGTTATAAAAGAATTAATCTTGTAAAAACATCAATTTTAAAATTTTGTTTACAGAATAAAATAAAGTAAGTATACTAAATTAAAACAATAGTAAGGCTTGTAATAAACACACCAAAATATATTTATACATTATGTTACAACTTTGTCCGAATAATTTACATAATTACAACCCTGCTTCAAAAGTAAAATACAAACATAACTACTAAGCAGTACTCTAAAAACAAACCTAAGGATTTAGTTCCTTAGAAGGATCCTCTTCCTCCTCTACATTATCATCAAAGAACTCAGGCGGATACAGATGTCTCATAGGGGTCCTTGCCGACAATACTACAGAATTCTCTTGGGGTGTATAGATAGACACAACTCCACCCCAGAGTTCACGAATGGGCATCGTGAATTCCAAACACATAGTTGCATGTTGAGTCAACACGGAAATCCCATCCAGGGTTCCACTCAAGCTTATAGTCAAGTCCCCGGTGTAAACAAACCTCTCATTATTATAGTCAAACCTCCAGGCGTCAGTTCCACCATGGAACTGGACCCTGACAAAACCTAAGACCTGTCGTCTTATCATCATTACAGATAATAAACAAACAAACAGCTACTGATGGTAAATAGATTTACCCGCTTCTTCATCTTCCCGGTCTTTAT
This sequence comes from Ormosia semicastrata, assembly GCA_029884595.1. Taxonomy (NCBI): domain Eukaryota; kingdom Viridiplantae; phylum Streptophyta; class Magnoliopsida; order Fabales; family Fabaceae; genus Ormosia; species Ormosia semicastrata. Next base: position 41,902,850 of record JAQQTO010000061.1, read on the forward strand.
CAAACATACACAAATAAACAGACACAATATAATAACGAGGTGAGATCCTCTACATCAATACTAGCATGACAGTAAAGGAAACGGAAACCAATAAAGAAAGTATAATATCAGGACAATAAATCATGTTATCATATCACCGATAATGAATCAAGTAATCATGAATTAGATAATTATAAATTTCATGTTATTATGCTGACCCATTATACATATGCACATAGACCAATTTGTACTCCATGGAGCTAAATACAGTTTCGGAGAGAAGATCTAGAAGACATGTCTGTCACTCGACTGCCATGGCCAAAAGTGCTATACTATATCAATTTTGTCAAAAGTGCACATCAGGCATTGGACAAGACATTCTATGCTAGATCACGATATAGGACAGTGTCTCGGTTCGAATTATCGGTGCGTTTGAATCGGTCTACCCCACGGACAGAAGAGCTATCAACCATCCATTGCGAGGTACCCGCACCCCGATGCCCCTAAGGTCAACAAGTGACCTACACTTGTCTACTCGCACCCGCACTTAGGTGTAATTCATCTCCTAGGCATACAACCTTACTCAAATCAGTGAACACGCTTTTTTATGCATGATGTATGATTCAAACACACATACAATTATTATTTTTACAATATTTCATATATTCCCTCTATGTCTTGGCGTTATAAATATCCAACACAACCGGGCCCACCACAACTGCCCAATAACAAACTACTGTTTACGCATAATCGCGTAGCGCTATTATCACATTTTTGAAATCACAGAATATATTTCCTACGTTTTTAAATCGTGTAAGGATTTTCCAATGCTTTCTAAACATTTTATTGAGTTTTCTCAATCGTGTAGTATAAAATTACTATTTTTGAGTCGCATAAATATTTTTCAATGTATTTTCAATTACGTAAAATGTTTCTAACATATTTAAACCAAAAATAATGTTTTTCTCAAAAATTTGATTTTTATTCCCACTATTTGCATAATAGTCCCTCATTAAATAATATTTACATAATAATCCTTATTTAAATAATATTTTCATAATAGCTCCTCCTAAAATAATATTTACAAAATAGTCCCTCTTTAGATAATATTTATAATATAGTCCCTCTAAAATTTAGTTTTTCTACTATTTCCCAGAAAATTGTGTTTTCTTGATTTACTTAAGATATTACAGCTCAAATTTTCCTAACGTGCTTCAAAACCCATAGGGTGAGCTATACGTTAGAAAATTTCAAGTATTGACATTTATTTTTATTTTATAACTTAATTATTTAATTATGTCAATTTTTATTTTTAAAAAATATTTTGCTTTGAATTTAGGTTCAAAACCTACCAAAATAATTTCCTTCTCATTTAAACACCTAAGTCTATACTTAGTAAAATAATTTTTGGATCTAAGTTATGAAAAATGGCATGTTGGCCGAAATCCATTTAGGGTTTCATAATCCATCATTTAGTTCTTTTTAACATTTATTCCTTGCAAAAACTCTTAATTTATTTTTCTTGTCATAAAATCATTTACTCCTTGGTTAGGAAAATAATTTAGAACCTTAGGTTCCTTTTGAAGTGTGGAGGTCATATGCCTCATAGGTCCTTTGGGACCTTCATACAACAAATCCTTCATGTGATTCACATCTTATATTACACATAAATTTTGCATGCTTTCTAAATTTCACATACAAGCATATCATCAAAGCCGCAAGCATACAAATACACATGCAATCATATTTTCAAAGCCAAAAGCATAACAAATACAAACAAAGAAAGTATAGAAAATTAAGTGAATAAATCCTTATGGATTTTTCACCACAAACAACCCATTTCCTCACCACCAACACATAGTTGATGAGGTTAATCTCTCTCTTACCTCAAGGGAGACAAAATCTTCAAGTTCCTCCTTCTTCTTGAATTCGTGAGCTTCAAACAAAAATCCCTAAAAATCTTAAACAAATTCTAAAGTCATAAACAAAGCTTAAGAACAAAGAACTATGGATCAATCATGGTCTAAAAAATCAAAAATCCAACTTAGGATCAAAGAATCAAAAGATTACCTTTGGAGTAGTAAACTAAAGCTTGGTTTTTGATGCACTTAGAGTAGGATTTTGATAAAACTTACTAAAAGAAAAGTGTTTAGAATGAGGTTTAGCTTTAGAAAGTAGGAAGAAATGAAATTTTAGAAGTAGAGAGGTAGGGTTTGGAGTAGTTGGCCATTGGGTTCAACAAGAAAAAAGAAAGAAAAGTAGTTGGGTGTTCTTGAGTGTTCTTGAATATTTGAGAGAAAAAGATGAAGGTTTGTCACAAAGTGAAGTGAAAAATGAAATTGGATAGCTATATTGAAGTGTGCAGCCATGTGATTGCATGGAGAGTAACTTAATGTGATAGAAATTCACTCACATGGTCTCACATGGTGTGCACATGGCTTAGGTAACACAATAGTCATCAAGTGGTCATTTAGATGAACCTAGAACATGGTAGAAAGGCCTTCATGGCGTTGTGGCTCTAGGAGATTAGTAACTAGGTTTGACTTCATCTAGGTTTTAGTTACATCTTAATTAGATAGTAAACTAATTAGGTTAGGTTATTTAGTTAAAAATTAAACTATTTAGAGTAATTTAGTTAGTTATTCTAGTTACTTAGCAACTAGTCCAACCATTTATATTGACCATTTTCTATTGGTCTAGAAAAAGTCTAACCACTAATGTTGACTCATTTCTATTGGTCCATTTAAAAATAAGTTACAAAAATTATTCTTAATATATTTTCTAATAAATAAAATGTACCAGGTTCATTACTTGGTAATAGAAGCTGCTATAAATAAAACATCAGATATTTTTCTGTGAAATATTTTTATTTCACAAATAAATTTTAAAAATTAAAAGATTAGCTTTCGTGTCTCTTAGATTCGGGTTTAATAAGATCCCCCGTCTCTGAATAAATCAAATAAGATTTTCCCTGACCCGAAAATTATTATTTTCCTGACTCAGAGCAAATCCGACAGAACGATCAAAAATAGTCTCGGAATAGTCAGAATAATTTTATATCATATAGGAAACACAAAATAGTACAATTTAATCATTACTATAGAATAGCCAAAATCTAGGGTGTTATAGGAAATGAGTGCATTATGCATAAGGATGGTTAGTATACACATTGTGCAGGTGCATAGTCAGTATACATATTGTTGTGGCTTAGTCAGTATATTTATTTTGTGGTATGATTAGTATTCATATTATTGTGATATATATATTGTTGAATTATTTATTAATTGATAACATGATTATACTTATTTGTTCTGCGATATTGCTGTATAGGAATGGCATTATTGTCATTATTGTTCTTTGATGCCATGATGGTATTGATGTAGGGGATTTCACATCTTTATTGTATTATTCTATTTATTCTGCTCTATATTTATGTTTTAAGAAGTTTACAATGGCGGCGAGGCAAGATCCACGAGGTTTCGTTAGCATACAATTTCATGGAGACATCGAAGCATGGAATGTCCATTGGGACACGAGACACATTCAGTATGTTGGAGATGTTACTTTGCTTTGGAGTAGGACCCAACGTGGGGTTGCTGTGTTTTCTTTGGACACTGCTGTTTGTTTGGAGTTTTATATGCCTATTTGGGAGTTATGGGGTAATCATAGAACTACCCCTAGTGAAGATTCTGTGGAGTCGACTGCTCGGACTCCCGTCCATAGTAACATGTCCCGACTAGGGAATTTGTCCATTAGGGATCCCAAAGAGGATTTGGATGAAGATCGGGTTCAAGACCTTACTCTTCAAGTTTTTGGACTTAGGCTAGGTTCAATTTTCATATGGTAGTTATGTATTGTTTGGAGTACGTCAGTTTCATGTAATTAAAATGTCACTAATCAATGTTATGTACTACAGGTGTATATTATTCAGTTCTTGTATACTATGCTTCTAAAATTCAGTAAGTTTAAATTATCCGCGAAGAAGAAAATTTGAAACTCATATTCTATAATATTAAATATTTTATAACTTGGGTAAATAATTAAAAGAAGTTGGTTTGAAATGTAATGCCCTAAAGGGGGTGTTACATTAGTTTATATCAGAACCCAAGTTAGAGTCTTTTGGGTTTGTGGGTAGGTTTGTCTTGCTTGTGCTGTGTGTTTCTCTGACACCGAACACAGAGATGTATTGTTTGATTTTCGAAAGGAGAAAATCTTGTTTGAAATGGTTATATTTAGTTTTCATTGTATTGTGTTAGTTCAACGTTGAAGAAAGGAGATGGTTCATAGTAGATATACGCATGTGGCTCATGGTAAACAAACGACAGTGGATGCGAGATGTGACAATGATGATATGGCTACAGTTGCGATAGCAATGCAAAAGATGGCTGACATGATTGCATAACAAAATCAAAGGGCTGCTTAGCAGCAGGAAGCGATGGTTGAGGCTCAAAATTTGTTAGAGTTGAATCAATCTTAGAGTACAAGACCCTGTAACTTTGGACCAACTAGGTTCCAAAAAGGGAGGGAATGTAAGTTTAATCGATCCCAGCAAAAATTGTATTTACAACCATCGGGGAATCAACAAACAAATGGAGGAAGTACTAGTGGCAGCAGTTTCGATCAGACCATAAAGTTTTTACATATTGTAAGAAGTGTGGAAATAGCCATTTGACGAAAGAATGTAGGAGCACAGAAAGGATTTGTTTCAGGTGCGGGAAACCTTGACATTTTCTTAGAGACTCTACTAAATCAAATATAGAACCTCTTGTGAGTAATGAACGTACGACAAGATCTCTAGCAGGAGGAAGAGTCTATACGTTGAGTGGAGCAGAAGCCTCCCAATCTGAAGATCTTATCGAGGGAGATTGTGATATAGCGAGAAATCCTTTAACTGTACTGTATAACTTGGGAGGCAACCCATTCTTTTATTGCCTGTGGCTGTGTGAACCATTTGGGTTTAGTTATGTTTTCATTTCCTTTTGACTTGAATATTATTACTTCTAAACATGCTATTACTATTCAAGCTTGTTTAAAACTATCCTATTATTGTTCAAGATCTAAACTTTTCTATTAGTTTGATTTGTCTACTACTTTCACAAATAGACAAAATCTTAAGGATGGATTAGTTACTTTCTAACCATATCCTATTATATTGTTTCAATAAAACTTTAGTGTTCCCTGATACTGAGATTTTTGGATTTGAATCTAGAAAGTTCATTCCTAAATTTATTGGACTATATCAAATTCTTTGTTGGATAGGTCCGGTAATCTATCGAATAGTCTTATCACTTTTCTTTTTAACCTTCATAGTGTCTTCCATATATTTTATTTGAGAAAATATATTCCTGATTTAACCCATGATATAGTACCAGATACAGTATAATTAAAAAGAGAACTTGATCTATAAGACATTTCCTATTAAGATTAAGGATAGGCGAGTGAAATAACTCAGAGTAATTACCTTGGTGAAGGTGATCTGGAACGATGTGACATGAGATATAACATGGGATCTAGAAGACCAAATGAAGGGAGTCGCTGTTTTCTCCAAGATCAATTTGTGTTCTAGTTATCATCAGATTCGCATGAAAGTAGAAGATATTCCAAGATAGTTATTTGGACGTGTTATGGGCACTACGAGTGTTTAGTAATGTCATTCGGGGTAGCGAATGCTCTTGTGATATTCATGAATTACATGAATAGGATCTTTCATCCCTATTTAGACAAATTTGTCATTGTCCTCATTGACGACATTCTGATCTATTCTCAAAGTCCAGAGGAACATGCTGAACATCTCAGTGTGGTTCTTTATATTCTATAGGAGAAGAAGTTATACGTTAAGTCGTCCAAGTGTGAATTTTGGTTAAAGGAAGTTCAACTTTTGGGTTTAGGTTGTGTGTTGACGCAAAAATAGAAAGGTTGTGGCGTATGCTTCAAGGCAGTTGAAAGTGCATGAGGAGAATTATCCTACTCATGATTTGGAATTTGCAGTAGTCGTTTTTGTGTTGAAGATCTGGAGATATTTTCTTTATGGAGCAACCTATAATGTCTACAGTGATCACATGAGCCTGAAGTACCTGTTCGATCAGAAGGAGTTCAATATGAGGCAGAGATAATAGTTAGAATTCTTGAAAGACTACGATTTTCAACTTCAGTATCATTCCGAAAAGGCGATCGTCGTAGTGGATGCCTTGAGTAAAAAAGTACTTAGTGTATCTGCTATGATGATCAAGGAGAGTGAATTGATAAAACAATTTGAGGATATGCGATTATCTATAGATTTGACACCGAGGAAAATTTTGTTTAAATACAATTACTGTTTCGAATAGTCTAAATGATGAAATTTGAGAGAAGCAAAAAGGTGATAAGTATTTGTAGAACGAGAAGGAGCTTGTAAAGCAAGGTGCTGAGACATCGTTTAGGGAAGGACTTGATGAAATTCTAAGAAGTTGAGATGGGATAGCATTGCTATGGACTTTGTCATTAGATTGCCAAAGACTTGAAAGAGTTATGATTCTATATGGGCAGTTGTTGATCGGCTTATGAAGTCATCACACTTCCTGCCTATTAACATAAGGTACAAAATGGAAAGGTTGGCTCAAGTGTACATCGGCGAGATTGTTAGACTGCATGGCGTACCCTCTAGCATTATTTTTGATAGAGATCCAAGGTTATGTCAAGGTTTTGGCAAAGTTTGCAAGAGGCGATGGGAACAAAACTTCGTCTAAGTTCTGCTTATCATCCATAAATGGATGGCCAGTTGGAGAGGACAATTCAATCGCTAGAAGATTTGTTAACGATTTATATGTTAGAACAATTAGGAGGTTGGGATGAATTCTTATCTCTAATAGAATTCACCTACAATAACAGTTACTACTCAAACATAGGGATGGTACCCTATGAGGTATTGTATGGACGACGATGCAAAACACTTTTGTGTTGGTATCAAGATGGGGAAAATTTCACGTTAGGACCTGAGCTTATACAACAAACGACAGAGAAAGTAAAGATGATTCAGGAAAAGATACGAATAACTCAGACTCGGCAAAAGAGCTATTCTGACAAATGAAGGAGTAATATCCACATTTGTTCTAAAAATGTAAGAGAAATTTTGAGGACGAAATTTTTATTAGAAGGGGAGAGTTGTAACACCCCGATTTTGTTTTTATTAATATTTATGAGTTTTATAATATTTGGAAATTTTCATGAATTTTTGGAATTTTTTAATTATTTTGATTATTTTAATATTATTTTAGACTGTATGTGTGTTGAAGCGGGCCCGAAAAAATAAAAAATTTTCCTGGACCAGAAAGTTTTGGACTATTAATGCGGGGCCGGAGGAACTTACTAAACCCGAAACCAAAAATAATTGACAAAAATTTTCAGTATCTGAGTTTTCTATTATCCATTGGATAATGTTATTATCCATTGGGTAATATTTTTATTTCTTTGTGTAATGTTATTATCCATTGGATAATAACTAGCAATAGCTATTATCCATTGGGTAATAGTTTCTAAAAATATCTAAGCTTTTGAAAAATATCTAAGCTTTTGGAAAATATCTAGAAAATATCTAGCTTGAAGTCAAAGAAAGGGGCTATGGCATCTTTATGATGGACCAATAGAAAAAAAGCTTGGAAGAGAAGCTTTGCATATCCACTCTTGATCTAATCAATGGTGGTGAGGGCAAGCTTAGTGAGGAAGCTTTGGATATCCACCCTTGTGTTGGGAATTTTTTGCGGATACATCACGCAGCGAAAAACAAGGATTCCCACCGAGGATCCATGCGAAAAAGCCATAATCCGAGTTTTTAAATGATTTACCTCTTGAAGTGTAAATCACTAACACCGTAATAGAAACGATGTCTCTGCGGTATCCACACGAACAGACTCACGAACGTTCAACGTCTGCAAAGAGGAGCCTCACGTCTCTCACACAGTGCTAGCTGCGAAGAGAAGAGAAGAAACCTGTCGCTCTCTCTCACTCACTTTTCTGTAGGTGCGGTTATGGTTCTGAATAGCGTATATTAGCAGCCCCTTAGCAGTACTATCTATAATAGTGACTGCCTTAAGTGAATGTGAGCAGCAGTAAGGTAAGCTGTGCAACCCTAGACCCATCTGTTATGAGTCTAGCCCATATTTGAATCCAAGTCCAACTTGGATCCATTGCTCTAATTTTAGTCTGCTCTATGTGTGTGACCCTGCAGGTTCTTATTACGTTGGCAGTAATATTAAAATCTCATTTTAATATTACAAACAGTGAGCGATATCTAGCAACACATCGCTACTACCCAAGTAATAAGAATGTCAGTGATTTGACATAACCTTTCCGTGACCAATGTTTCCGTGTCGTTTAGTCCCTTTGTCAAGATATCTAGATTGAACACAAGGCATGGAATGCGTCACCCTTGTATAGTCCAATCATTGGTTTCCTGATACTCGAGTAGACTTTGTAATAACAAATGAGATCAATATATCATATTGACTCATTTGAGCATGGCCATGCATTTCACAGTCTCACTCAATCAGGGGGCCCGAAGATATCGCTCCTGTTATGTAGGAGTGACAAATCCCATCTAGGTCACTCACATCCCTCTGCATGATTCGCGGTATGTCCAATAACTAACTTTATAATCACCTTGTTATAGATGACGTTTGATGGCATTAAAACACACAACTCCTTATGTAGGAATTGTAGTGATTTCAGATCAAAGGACCACAAACACCATTGTCACTATGAGAATCGCTTATAACACTCATGTAACGATCCATGTAGCGTTCTCATGGTGGGTCAGTCCAGTACATCATTACTCTAATATGTACCCATGTGAAGACTTGATACCTCATATCCATGACCCGTGAGATATGGTCATCAGTCTATGCATATACTAGTCTCAATGTATTATTGTTGTCCTAATTAACAATAATACTTGTCTAGGGACTTTTAAGAATAGTGTTGTAACCAAAAGGATCTCACAATCAAGTCATCCACTTGATGTCCTATGGCATCAAACTTACTATTCTAAGGACTTTATTATGTTTATAAAAAAGAACACAATAAATGAAATGCCTCATATATAAAATAGCATAATAGAATGTATGTAAATACAGAAAATGTATTGGCCTCTAGGGCATACACCAACACCTTGATCTAATCAATGGTGGTGAGGGCAAGCTTAGTGAAGAAGCTTAGGATATGCACCCTTGATTGAATCAATGGTTATGATAGCTTGTAGCAAATCAAAATATCTCTCTCACTCTCTCCATGAAGCCTCATGGCCACTTAGTCTCTAAAGTGGCTAAGTTTCAATTTTCTATCACAGTAAAAAAGCTATCATCTTTTCTCTCAAAGCTAAATACCATTTTCTCTCACTTTCTCTCATTTTCTCTCCTCTAGCTCATGGCCTCCTCACCCAAAAACACTATCCAATCACTCATAATTCAAATAAACCTTACCACTTAGTCCTAAACACCATTCCAAGCAACTTTAAAGTTATGATCAAGGCTTGATTCTATCATCTTCAAGCTTGATTTTTGGATTCAAGTTCTAAGGTTTCAAGGTAAAGATCTTAAAACTTGATTTCTTATTTGATTCTTGAAATTCTAAGACCATATTTGATCTATGGTTACCTTAATCAAGCTTTAAATGTTAATTTTTATATGTTTATTTGGATCACAAGAATTACTTGGTGGAGGAAATTGATACAAAGGATCATACAAGGAGCTTAGGAAGCTACATCTAACGTAAGAGGGAGATTAACCTCATCAACTAATTATGGTGGTGAGGAACAAAATTTATATGAAGGCGATGAATCCATGTGAGGATTATTCACCTTATTTGTATGATTTTGTGATTTGTGTTTAATTGCCTTATATGATTTTATTACTTTGATATTATGCACGAAATTGATATAGTAGGATTATGATGTTTTATGTATGTTGTATGATATAAATTATGATTGAGAGTAAAGGAATTTTGGCTCCAATGGCCATAGAGGCTCATGGCCTCCAAGCCCTCCAAAGAGGAAATCCAATATAAAAATGTTTATTAAGTGTTAACTTAGATGATTAGTGGTAATAAATTTAATTAAGGAATTACAAAATAAAAATAGAAATGGATATATTTTTATCACTAATTAAAATGTGATTTTTGGCCAATATAGTGGAAAATAGGATTGGGAATTAAGTTTGAAACTTAAAGTATTTTATTTAAGAAGATTTTTAATAAGGAAGATGGAAAAAGGTTTTATTTAATTAAAATAAATGTAAGTTTTGGAAAGGGTATTAGAAAATATTATTTAGAGGAGTTTTAGCAAGAAAATAATTTTTAATAATAGTTTGGAGTTTAAAATATTTTATTTAAGAAAGTTTTATTAAGAGTAAAGAACAAAGATTTTGAGATATCTTGAATTAATTTAGTTAATACAAGTTTTTGTGGAAAACGCTAGGAAATATTATTTGGAGGAGGTTTAATATAAAAATGTTAAATATTATTTAAAGGTGATTTATTAAGGAAATATTAGAATTAAAGTCCAATTTTGATATTAAATGAGAAAAGTTTGAGTTTGAGTTTAGAATATTGAGAAATATTTTACGCATTTGAAAATACATAGAAAAACTCTTACGGGATTTAAAAATGATGATTTTTAGCTACGTGATTAAGAAAACATTTTAAAATCTCTACACGATTGAGAAAACGTTGAAAAATTGTTACGCATTTTAAAAACGTAACAGAAGTGTACGCGATTGTGAAAATACGATAAAAATGCTATGCGATTGAGGAATACAGTAATTTGCCATTAGGCTAATATATTGAACCCAGATATATCAACGTATAGTTATAGTCGGTAAAGGCTTGTAATATGCATAGAGTCATTGATCATGCATTATTTGTCAGTCGGTATCTATTAAGGCTATTGTTACCTAGGAATTGAATTACACCTAAGTGAGGGTGCGAATTGCGTAGTGGAGGTCTATAATGGATCTTGGAGGAGTCGGGATGCGGAATTCTGGATAAGGCCAGTTGAATAGCACTACTGTGCTGTGGCAGCCGATGCAAACGTACCGACGATCTCAATGATAACACTATTCTTATTTTCGATCTGGCATAGCATGCCTAGTATAATGCCTGATGTACACATTGAAAATTTATAGCACTTGGTCTGAGGCGGCCAACATATAGACATATCTTCTAGATCTTTCTCTCCAAAATTGTGTTTAGCTCCATGGAGTAGGAAATGAGTGCATTGTGCATAAGGATTGTTAGCATACACATTGTGCAGGTGCATAGTTAGTGCACATATTGTTATGGCATAATCAGTATATTTATTTTGTGGTATGATTAGTATTTGTGTTATTGTGATATATATATTGTTGAATTATTTATTAATGGATAACATGATTATACTTGTTTGTTCTGTGATATTGCTGTATAGGAATGACATTATTGTCATTATTGTTCTTTGCTACGATGATGGTATTGATGTAAGGGATCTCACCTCTTTATTGTATTGTTCTGTTTGTTTTGTTCTATATTTATATTTTAAGAAGTTTGCGATGGCGGCCAGGTAAGATCCATGAGGTTTCGTTAGTGTACAATTTCATGGAGACATCGAAGCATGGAATGTCCATTGGGACACGAGACGCATTCAGTATGCTGGAGATGTTACTTTGCTTTGAAGTAGGACCCAGTGTGGGGTTGCTATGTTTTCTTTGGATGTTGCTATTTGTTTGGAGTTTTATATGCCTATTGGGGAGTTATGGGGTAATCGTAGAACTACCCTTAGTGAGGATTCTGTGGAGTTGACTGCTTAGACTCCCATTCGTAGTGACATGCCCCAACCGAGGAATTTGTTCGTTAGGGATCCGGATGAGGATTTGGATGAAGATTGGGCTCAGGACCCTACTCTTCTAGTTTTTGGACTTGGGCTAGGTTCAGTTTTTATATGGTAGTTATGTGTTGTTTGGGGTACGTAAGTTTTATGTAATTAAAATGTCACTAATCTATATTATGTACTATAAGTGTATATTATTCAGTTCTTGTATACTATGCTTCTAAAATTCAGTAAGCTTATATTATTCGCGAAGAAGAAATTTTGAAACTCATATTCTATAATATTAAATATTTTATAACTTGGGTAAAGAATTAAAAGAAGTTGGTCTGAAATGTAATGCCCTAAATGGGGAGTTACAGAAGACCGCTTAGATAGGCTTGGGCATCATCATCCATCATCAGAGGATACTGAAGATTAGGCATGGATCACTTCAGCATTTTTTATTATGCTTAAGCTAATCTAATTGTCTATCTTTTGAATATGCTGTTAGCTTATAACCTTACTGAACCATTGTTTGATTTTGATATAATTTGGTATGACTTGGATTATGTTTTGGCATGACTAGTCTGTTTATACATATCTTCTGATCTGATTATGATATTGCTAGCGTACTCTTGAATATTTGTTGAATGGCAATGATTTTGTGGACATGTTGTTACTTTTCTCTTTATCAAACACTCTTTTTGCATATCTTTTTTATCATGACAAAAAGGGAAGAAGTTTTCGGGTATTTACGTCATTGAGAAAAGGAACACAAAATACAACAAGGTATGATTTATGTCATTGATAAAAGGAACACAAAATACAACAAGGTATGATATTTTTTAATGATCTTGAGATTCCAAAATTAAGGGGGAGCTGTGCATCTCTGATCCAATCACCTGTTGAAAAATAGAGGGGGAGTAAGTCTCTATCCTTTTGTGAGTTCTAGTTTATCTCAACTAACCTTTTTCTCAATGGATGTTTGATCTATCGATTTTTCCTACACTTGAGTGTTTTATAATTGATTAAATTGGTTTCCATTCGTGCTTAATTGTTATCATTTAGCTAAGTTTCTGATATCAAGCTTAACCGGAACATTATTGCGAAACTTTGCTTAAATGTGTTTATTAGCGCTCATAGTTGAATTATGTCTTTCAGGAGATCTATGAGTGATGGAGTCCATTAGCCTCAAAATGGGCCTACTATCCACTTGAAGAAAAAGCTAAGGACTCAAGGAGATCAATATCACCTCTTGAAACAATGAAAGAAAAGTCTTTGTAAAGAATCCAGGATGAAAATGAAGGAATCAAATGACAGGGCCCATGTCCCCTGATAAGGGGGCCGTGTCAAATGACAGGGGGTAGGCCGTGTCAAATGACATGGCCCGTGTCATCTGGCAGGGGGTGGGCCATGTCCTTCTCTGACTTGTAATTTTGTGAAAATCTGTTGATAGAGTCAGACAGGGGGTGGGCTATGTCTCGCATTAGGAGGAAAATTTTGGGCTTTCATGAGAAGCTAGGTCAAGAGACCTATAAATAAAAGTGCTTAGACTCTTAGGAAAGGAGTTCTGGCCTGGAGGCAGCTCAGAAATAGTTAGGAAACGGAGAAAGTGGGTTTGGATTGAAGATTAGAGTCTCGAGTTCGAGCAATCGAAGATCTATCATCCTCAATTCTTGGAAATTCGTTTGATATTTAGTTTTTCTTCTGCAATTTCATTTCATATGATGTTTCTTTTCTATTTTTCATTTGATCTTGTGTTTGCCATGTGTGGCTAAGTTTCTCTTGGTTAAGGGAAGATGAAACCCTAGTTTTGATATTGTGAATCTTGCATATTCGTTTATTTCAACACAATTTTGTTTTTATTCATATATTTCTGAACATACTGTACTATGAAGGTTTTTATACTCTTTGCTAATTTAAAAGTGGTAGATCAGGGTTTATTATGCGCGGTTGCGGTAATAGATCTAGAGGAATATATGATCTAAGTAATTTAATCCCGGTGTATAATTATATCTTAGCGTGATTGGTTTTCTAAATCTTAATGCAATTATTGGATAGTTATAAGAGTGGTTGCTTATAGCTAATTAGCGATTAGGAGTTAATTTGAGCGGTTGCTAAATTGACCAAAACCTAAGGAAAACATAGATTTATTCTCACAATTGCATAAAAACATAATTGATCTTGTTGGAATAAAAAGATATGTGGATTAGCATTATCATATAAATCTAGTGGTGGATTCCATCTCTTAACCAATTCCTTTAAATTGTTAATTCTAGTTTGTTTATTATTAGTGTTTTTGAAACTGTTCATTGTTCATCAAAACCCCCATTTTTACTATTTTTGGTTCTTCAAAGTTTAATTTAGGAATTGGATTGATTGTGTCAATTGAATTGGTTCTCTGTGGATCGACCCTTGCTAACTACAACTGGTTGTAAAGTTTTTATATTTTTAGTGGAACTTAACAACTATTTTTAATTATAATCTGTAGCATACCAAATTTTGGTGTCATTGCCGGGGAACCAATTTTCTAATTGCGCTATTGATTTGTTTCCTATTTTTGACTCTGTTTTTGTTTGGTTTTTACTTTTTTTTTAATTCATTGTTTATGACTGTTTTGTAGGTGTTGATGTCCATTGATCATGGTTCAGCGGTTAATGGATAATGGGAAAGCACCAGTACATGCTTGTGGAATTTGTACTTCACCTGGACATCTCACTGATTTGTGTCCCACTCTCCAAGTGGACACAAATGAGGAGGTAGAGGCAGTATGGGGATATTCTGAACCTTCCAACAACTACAACCCCTACTCCAATACATATTATCCAAGGTGGTGGGATCATCCTAACTTGAGTTATGGACAGCAGCAAGTTCAAGCTCCTAGGCAACCTGAGCCTTCACTAGAGGAGCTAATGAGACAAATGGCCACTAATGATATCCAACTCCAACAAGAAACAAGGGCCATATTCAATAACCTGCAGAACCAATTAGGGCAGTTAGCCACAAAATTCAACAAGGTGCAGAACCTAATTTTTGAAAGACCTCCCTCACAACCAGAAGTGAATGTGAAGGAAAATGCTAGTCCTATCACACTTCAAAATGGGAAGACGTTAGATGAACCCACCTCCCCTCCACAAGCCACTAAAGAGAAAGAACCAGAGCCTAAAGAGGTAAATGAGGAAGGGAAAAACTTTATGGCCCCTAAAGTAAGTATTCTTGAACCCTTTCTTAATGTAGTGGAAGAGCAATATGATGAGTTGTGTGATGAATTTCTTGATTTTATTGGTTTCAATAATTCTATTCATTGCCACTCATGTACTGATTATAATGGTGATATGATATTTACTAGTTGTGTTGAAATTTTTGCATACTTGAAAGTTAATCATTCCGTTTATGCAGCAGCTAATGGTATTGAAGGATCTATCAACAAGGTTCTTGACGCAGTTGCAGACTCTAAGACCCAAAAGGAGGTGAAATTGCAGGCCACTGAAGAATTTTCACAAGGGGAAGAAGCGCACAGGATGGTAGTCGCTACTGTGAATTTTGTTTTTGGACCTTGGTCCAACCTAAACATTGACAGCAGAATTGTTAAATTACACATATTATATCCTAGTGGTGAAGCCAAGGAAATTAAGGAAGGCCAATGGGATCCTGGTGGAAGCCCTCATGCTATTTCAACCATAACTTGGTCATTACGTTTCGGCCAATTGGATCCTGGTGGAGTCTTTTCACTTACCTCACTTGATAAGGCCAATGGACACCATTTCAAGCCTTCCCATGAGCTTTCGGAAAGTGTGGAAGTGGAAGTGATGACTTTTTACCATCCACATTATAAAGATCACTAAGGAGTGTCCCATTGTCGGGCTGAGGACAATAAACTAAGCGTTTAATAGGAGGCAACCCATCATCAAGAAAATCAGATTTGTTTTATTTTTCTCTCTTATTTTATGTTTCTTTATTGTTTTCTTGCTAAGTTTCTTAAGTTAAGTAGACCTTGGTGTGTTTCTTGCATGGTTACCCATGTCTCTAACAAAGTGAAGTACCAATTTCTCCTTCTCTTGTGCCATCCATTTGCACAACCGTCACTTATGTGTTTGACTCTGACTGTTGATATTTTGGCATTGTATTGGATATTATTTTGGACATGAATGATAATTAATGGTCAGGGATTCAATGTTCTTCTTAATGTCTTTGAATATGCATTGTTGATTCACTTACGATATTCTTTCTGATGGGTGTATTTCTTGACATTGGGGATAATGTCTGCTTTAAGTATGGGGGGGTGATGCTCATGTTGAATTTATGGTGCATGTCTTTCTAATGAGCCTTCAAGTGATCTGAATGGTGAGCAAATGACCCAAATTTTTCTGAAAAATTTAATAAAATGTTAAGCTTGATGGAATGGAATTTCTTGATTTTAATTTTGTCGAGCAGGATTTTGAAAAATTAAAGGGTTAATTTGAATGTGATAAATTGAGACCTAGTGAGATTTTGGGCCTTGATGTGAATGGCTAATTTTAGGCCATTTTGGTTTTTTGTTGTGTGATTCCACTTATAATTATGTGTTCTGTAGAACTTGTCTTGACTCTCTTTTAAGCTGCAAATGACTATTGCACACATTTGAAATGATAAAGGCATTTCTTTCAAATATTGGAAAGGTGAGAGACTTAGAAACTTTGGATCTTTCCTCCAACCAACTCTCTGGATACACTCCTATTGAGCTTCAAAATCTACACGTCCTTCATTTTTTGAACCTCTCTTATAATAATTTAAAAGGAACCATTCCTAGTGGTGGAGTTTTCCAAAATCTCTCTACTGTCTATTTAGAAGGCAATAAAAAACTTTGTTTGCATTTTGTATGTGAGCCTCATGGCCATGGAAGAAGGCATGTTAGACATTACATCATCATAGCCACAATGGTAACACTGTTGCTACTATACATAAAGAACAGAAAAGTGAAGCTAACAGCAACAACATCATCTGAACTTGGAAGCTTGGAAACGATGAATTTACTTTAAATACTCTAGTATTGACTTTAAAAACAATGAATTTTTGGCTCTGGTTATGAGTACTTAAGTATTGAGAGCTTGGAAGATTGGATTAAGGGGAAGAGAAAGCATGCAAACAAAAATGGATTGAACCTTATGGAGAGACTGAATGTAGATATTGATGCTGCTTGTGCATTGGATTACTTGCACAATGATAGTGAAGTTCCTATTATGCATTGTGATTTGAAGCCCAACAACATTCTCTTGGATGAAGATATGACTGCAAAGGTTGGAGACTTTGGATTCGCTAGGTTGCTGATTCAAAGTTCAACTAATCAAGTCTCCATTAGCTTCACTCATGTCCTTAAAGATTCAATTAGTTACATATATACCTATAGGTTAGTAGCCTCATAACTTCCTCTTTAATTGAATAGTAGTAGTATACAACTTGTCAAGTTAAACCTCTCTTGAAGAATTTTTTAACTTATTCAAATATAATTTCTTAATACAAATATCAAAATGTTTCTTTATTCTCTCTTTATGAACCTTTTAATATACATTCTGAAATATGAAATAATTATTAGTGTTCAAATCAATAAGTTTGATTCTATTTTTAGAAATTTTTTCATAGGTTTATTATATATTTTTTTTGCTATGGAAAAAATGACCACCCTGATCACCTGAACCAAACCAATCCTTAGATGTTCGGATCGGTTTGGTTCGGATTTGACTATCAAAAAACACAAAAATCGAACCAAACCAAACTTATTGATTTTGATTAGTTCAGATTTATTTTTTCTCAGAAACCGAACCAAACCACTAACTTACACCCCTACTTGAGTGTGATATTTGTAAGTGAAAGCCTTATTTCTTATCTATCCAATCATCTCTATCACTTAATAACTTCAACAAAAATTGGTAATCAAGTGTTTTACACGAGTTTTGCAAAAATATTTTATATACTTAATTCACCCCCTCTCTTGAGTATTGAGGTCACTTGGTAACAATTTAAGGATATGTTCTCCTTTTCCTCCTTGAAAGTGAAAGTTGAGTAAGTCTTAGGGAGTACATATGTGATAATTAGACATCCAAAGGTATTTCCTAGGAAAATAATCAAGTACCACCTAAGAGAGAAATAGAACTCTTATGGGTATGGTACAAGATAAGCTAGTTGAGGTGTTCGGTGATTATACGAGTTTGCAACACTTATTTTATCAGAAGAAACTACACATGAGGCAGAGATGATGGATGGAATGCTAAGCAGAACTCAGTTGTGATGAAATGATCATGATTTTGAGTTATAGTATCATTCGAGTTAAGCTATTGCAATGGCTGATACACTAGGTAGGAAAGTCCTACATGCATCCCCAATGATGGTCAAAGAGAGTGAACTTCTTGAGAGTTTCAAAAATTTGAGTCTCACGGTGACTATGATGCCACATAGTTTTATAGTAAGCAGAGTGGGCATAGTAGTGACTTAAGGATTCATATTTTAGAAACTCACAAGGAGGATGAAGCTCTAAGGAATAGTAGTGAGTAGATCTTCTTAGGAAACTAAGGATTTTATTATGACTAAGGATGGAATGACAAAGTTTAGAGACAGACTTTGTGTTCCAAGAGAGTCAAGAATCACAGGAAGGGATTCTAAGGGAAGCTCACAAGAGAAAGTATACCATCCATCTAGAGGCTACTAAATATGCCAAGATCTTTGGATAATGTTTAGTGGCCTAGAAGGAAAAAAACATAGCAAAATAGGTGTCTAGGTGCCTTTTTGCTACAGAATGGTAAAGGTGAAGTTGGCACTGAAAGAGCCCTTTTGGGAGTTAGAGTCCCATATAAAGTAAGATTGCCAAAAGTTATGGCAAGAGAAAAGTAATTTTAAGGACAAAATTTTAAATAGGAGGGGAGAAATGTAACACCCTCAGTAACATGTTAAGCTTATCAATGGTTACAAAGGTAGCCTACTACTTACTTGACATGTTAGTTTAATTTTGTGACAATCAGAGTTAGTTTAGGCACTTTGTTGCAACACAGAAGTTGAAAAGTAGTCTAAAATGACTCAGAAAATAGCTTTAAAGGCTAAGTTGAGGGAAACAAGTATGAATAACTTGTTTCTAGGTCACAAATAAGCTAAGTAAGATGCAGTTGAATTTTGAGCATAATCAAAGTCAGTTTGGTATTTTCAAGCATACTGGTTGTGTGTTTTAATACCAATTAACTAGTAGTAGATATGGAAAAATATAATAAGGGTGAAACAATAATTTATATAAATCCTAGTATTTATTCTAAAGCTATTGGAGATTGGAAAAGTTGAATTAGTGTAATTCAAGTGTCCTTAGCAGATATAAGTTTCAGCACAAAAACTTAAGATACCATTTTTCCTTTTTATTTATCTCATATTCTCTCGGCTAAGAACAAAAAGAAACAAAAAAAAAAAGAAACAAGGGGAGAATGAGAGAAATCATAAGAAAGAAAGGGGGGAAAAAGAAGAGAAGAATAAGGACCAAAGACAAGGATCAAGAGCAAGATCAAGAGGCTTGAAGATTGATCATCATATGAGGTAGGGGATTTTTATTCTTTTTCCCTCTTTATTCTTTTGAATGGGGTTAGGGTTTTTGAATGGAAAAAGAGATTTAGAGAGTCAAATCCTGGTTCTTAGCTTGATTCTTGATACCAAGGATTAATTTAGGTTAGTTTCAGCTCAATGAGTGTTAGTTGGTCATTTATGGCTCAACCCAAACCGTGTAGGTTCATAAACAAAGAATTGGTAAATGGTTGGGGTTAATGTGATTTGGAACCTAAATCTATGCTTAAGTGAACCAATAGGTTGTATGAGAGTTGCAACAAGTTTAGGGGCATGAATTGGTGTTAGAAATTACAAGAGAAATGATCATGAGTGATTGGAAAATGATTTAGGGACATAGGAATAAGTGGCTCGATTCTGCAGAATTTTTTTGCAGAATTGGTCACACCTAGGCGTGAGGCAGCCATGCCTAGGTGTGAGCTAATCAGTTTTCAGTCTAGGAGAGATAGAGAGTGTCATACCTAGGCGTGGGAATTCCATGCCTAAGCGTGAGGCAGCCATGCCTAGGCGTGGGAAAGTCATGCTTAGGCATGAGTTCCAGGTTTTCACAAGAAATGAATTCTTGAAGTTTGATGTTCCCTATTAGTTGGGATCACTCATATAAGCTTCCTTAAGTGTAATGCAACACTTCTAGGGATATTTCACAAAGGATATAATCCAACTAGTACATAAGAACAAGTTGAGTTTCCAAACTTTTCAAGAGTAGGATTTGTTTGGAATAGAAGTCTAGAACCTTTTATCACATTAGTGTGGTATACCATACCATTAGTAATATGATTGTAAGGTAGTTTATATATATAAGTTTAAGAAGAAAGTTATAAGCATGATTCACTCTCTTTTAGTTAAAGATGAGTTGATTATGCTAGTTTTAAGAAGAATGCTCTGTTATCTCATTAAGTTGGGAATAAATGGGGTATTTAGAAAGAATAGTTCCTTTATTATTAAAGTCGAACCATAGTAAGATTGGCTCCTTTATGCAATAAGGTCGAACCTTAGTGAATTGGCTCCTTTATGCAATAAGGACGAACCCTAGTGAATTAGCTCCCTTATGCAATTAGGTCGAATCCTAGTAAATTGGTTCCCTTATACAATAAGGTCGAATCCTAGTGAATTGGCTCCCTTATGCAATGAGGTTGAACCCTAGCAAAACTTGGTTCCCTTAATGAGATTGAACCTTAGTAAGACTTGGCTCCCTTAATGAGGTTGAACCCTAGTAAGATTTGGTTCCTTTATTTATTAAACTTGAGCCTAGTAAAACATAGATCCCTTATTAATTAAGGTTGAACCATAGTTGATCACGATTCCTAACTAAGGGAGTGATACAAGCCCCCTTGACCTGGCAAAAGAGTGAGAAAAACACTTTACTAAAGGTAGAATTGTGATAAGTTAAGCCCTATGCTAGGCTATGGACAAGATAGTCCTATGCTAGGCTAAGGACCAGTATATCCTGTTCTAGGCTAAGAATGAGCATATCCTATGTCAGGCTAAGGATAAGTAAGTAATATTCCAGATAAAGGAATTCAGTTCCTAAAAATAGTTAAGCTACATGTATGAGCTTAGTGATAGATTATATAATTGTTAGATGAATGTTTACATAAAGTCAGAATATGAATGTTCTAGTGGTAGTGAGTATAGTCTCACTTACCTAGTGCAACTATTAATCCAATGTTCATAGTGTTATTCATTGTAAGGTGATATTCGTATAGTATTTATATCATGATAATGAATAACTAGACCAGCAAAGTTAGTATAGTATATTTAGTTTCAGAGAACATTTATTCAATATAAATGCTTTAGTACTGGTATTGGTTACTCATACTGAGAATTTTAATTTTCACTCAGCTGTGTTTCCATGTAAATCTAGGTCAAGGCCCTTCAATAGGGTATAAAGATGAAGATATAGAAGAACTAGATGAGTTTAGTTTATGCTTTTAGTTCAAAGCTTACGTATTAATTTATATTTGCTTTGAAATTGTAAAAGTTGTATGTTTAATGTTGTATATATGTATGACTTTTAGTTTTGGCTCTCCATAATTATTTGTTTAAATGTTATGGATTAGTTGGAGTATAAGTAGAAGTAATATGTTTGATACTGTTTATTCAGGTATATGTAAGATATTCTAGGGTATTGGTAAGGATGTTACAATATATCCACAGATTCTCATAATTTTGCAAGATATCTATCTATTTAATCTGGCCCTTAAACACTCACTCGATGTTATTAAAAATATTAAACTAACTTAGTTAATTCTCTAAAATTAACCACATCACATTCTATTTATTTGTAACTTAGAAATAAATTATCCATATTTATTCCCTCATCTAAGTAGTTTATGCTACTCTCTGGGCTATTAACTATTTTTTACATTCAGTGTTATAGCAAAATAACCTAACTAACTTAAAAAGGTTACCAAAGTTAACAGGTAATTCTTACAAGAGTTACTGAACTTTTATAACCATGATTAAGTCTAACTGGTCTGGGAGAATGTTACATCACTTCCTCTCTCTAAGGGCAATTCTTGGCATAATGTCCTAGTTTACCACAAGTATAACACATTGTCTGTTCTATCATGCAAGGCTTAGTACCATGATGCCTCCCACATTTTGTGCACATTGGCCCCTAAGTTCCTACTTAAACTTGTTTTCCTTTGTCTTATGGTACTTGGACTGAGACGCACCCCCTTTAAACCTATCATCTGTCCTCTTCCTCTTTTGGAAATTCTATGGCCTTTGCTCTTTTGTAGCTTAAAGTCATAAGCCTCTATAATCCTTCACTTATTAACCAAGGTAGGGAAGTCTCTAATTTCCAAGTGTCCTATGTTCCTCTTAATGTCTTCCCTCAATCCTACCTCAAATTTTACACATTTCCATTCTTCATCAAGATCGTATCTAAAATAAGAGGAGAACATAGAGAATTCTTCAAATTTGGCCACATATTGGCCCATAAACATACTTCTCTATTCAAGTTTTAGAAACTCTAATTCCTTTGCATTCTGTAAATTCTAAGGAAAATACTCATCTAAAAAGGTCGTCCTAAATACCTTCTAAGTGATTTGAGTTCTTGATGTCTCTAATAATCTTTTAGCATCAGTCCACTAACTTTTTGCTCCCCCTACCAATATATAAGAGGCAAAGGATACCATCAGTTCATCAGTATAGGCCATAACAGCAAAGATCTTTTCCATCTCCCTAATCCATCCTTCAGCTTTAACCGAATTATATTCTCCTCTAAAAGATGAAGGATTAGCCTTCCTAAACTTTGAAAAATCATGAAAGTTCTGGTTTCGAACAAGTGTTGCATTATCTATCAGCTGTGGAGGTGGGTTTGTTCTTGTCCTTTCTAATATCCTATTTGTGATGGCAGTTTACTCCCTCACAACAGCAGCCATCTCCCTAAATGCTCCTATCATCTCTACCATATTTTCATTAGCAGGTTCTCTATTGCCATGAGTTGCCTAGTAGATGTCATAGTTTCCTATATACACAGAATAGTACATATTGAGTTGATCAGTTTCAATATCATGTAACAGTGCAATAGTAACTATTAACATTCATACCTAAGGTTGTCATACATTTCTATCCATATACCTCACCATCAAGATAAGAAAGTGTATAACATATAATAGGAACATCTAATCATGCCAAAAGCATAGCAGTCAATACCCTAAGCTCAATAGGGTGAACTGCTGTGATACCACAAAAATTAATGCCCCAAAACTAATACTATAAGTATATCTAGATTACACAAAAGTTTTTAGGTTTAGGCACGTCATAGCTAAACTATTATTTTCCTTGATAATTAACTATACTAATTCTATTGCTTATTTGAGCCTTGTGAGGGATAATAATATTTCCATGTATAAACATACACCAGAAATGTCTAATTATATATACTTGATATGTATAAGCCATAATAACATTAATATACCATACAATCTAGTACATTAGTATTCAAGTGATGCATACCAAACCTTTATAGGCATATGTACATATAAACTATATATAAACCACTACATAATTATAAGTACATGACAATGGTAAAAAAGAATAAGTAAACCTGTACTACATCAACATCTTCGTCTCTACTCCATAGATAGGTCTTGTGCTGGAATTATCATGAAAAGAAAAGATAAAAGGGTGAGAATTCTAAAAATTCTCAGTAGTTCTAACATATAAATGTTATCATAACAATTCCAACTACTTTGGGGAATCAAATCAAATCTTAAAATATCTCATAGAAAGGTAGCTAATGCCAAAATGATTCCTTTATCTTCCCAAGGGTAGAAATTCAATTTTAATCATTGATCAACAACTCATATTCAAATAATATAAGTATTTTCAAACATATCATCAATCAATCATAGGAATCTTCAAGAATGTATCACTATTATTAGAATATTTACAATTTCTCAAGATGCAAATATTCTATATCAAATCTATGATTTATATAAATAATAACTTCATGATGATGTGTAAATGCTCAACAATGCATAAATCTTTCTTTAGTTCTCCTTAATTATCATCTTTCTAAGCATATTCCTAGGACCTATATCCTTTTATATCAATAGGTAGGGAAAGAATGTCGCATCCTCACACTACCAAACAATTGGTGATAATCAGCTTATCAGGCCTGAGTACTCATCCTATACGTAACAGTACTTCGTTACACAGCATTACCCCAGGTAACCCTGGCCAAATCTATAAAGAATCACATCTAGGATCACCCCCATATAAGGATCATCTCCTTTCACGAAATAATTCACATCAAGGATCACCCTCGTATAAGGATAATTTCCAATATCACATTCAGGATCATTGCCCCCCCGGTACAAGGATCATTTTCAAAAATCTATCACTCAATATCAGATATAGGATCACCCCCCCATATGAGGATCATTTCCAAAATCCATCACTAGCTAAAACAATCAATGGGCTACCCTTCAAAAGGGAATAACATCTAATTGTAACGCCCTTTTTTGGGAGGGAACGTCACATCATTTAATCTCGATGCAGAAATAAATAATATAAACTATAGTGCGAAAAACAAAAGTATACACTTAGACCCGGTTCATTATATAAATATGAATTTGCTTGATTGAAGTGGTATGATTAAATTAGCGAATTTTTTTTTGTTATAAAATAATATTAAACTATAATGATGAGACATAGTTACAGCAAAGAATAAAATAAAGTAAACCATACATTCGAACAACATGGATATGCATATATATATATATATTTCATTATATTAAACTTGTTTAGTTACAACACTTGATATACAAAAAGCAAAACTATGCATGCCCCAAAAGATTATACATGTACAGCCCATCAAAAAGATAAATCATCTGGCCCCAAAAAGAACACAGATAGCCATCAATGACTATCGACAATATCAGCCCCTAAGAAGAAAGAGAAGGAACCATATCAGGATCCTCCTCTGGGTCTTCCTCGTCAGAGGACACCCTCATCGGAGCCACCAAGTTGCGGCTCGGGGCTCGGGCAGTAGAGAAGAATGAATCCATGTGGGGTGTAATAACGTTCACCCCACATATCCCTAATGGGCAAGTAAAACGCTAAATGTAAATGAACACTACAAGAAAAGATGGGTGGATCATATCGCTCCCAAGCTAACGACACCGTCACGTCTCCCAGATAAACACAGTGGTCCAAGTTAAAGTTGATATGCCAACAGTCTGGACCTCCGAGGAAAGTCATGTGCACATATCCCAAGAAACCTTGCGAATGGGTCGTCATGATCAAACAGGTACTAATCGAAGTTAGGCCAAAAATCAGGGAACTCATATACTTCCCCTTCTTCACCGCCGTCTTCAGAGAAACATATATAAATATATATACACAGATAGTAGAAATAAAGAAAAGAGGTGAGACATCCTACGTTCATTACCAATTATGGCAGTAAAGAAACAAAACGGTGTAAGACACCCACATAGTATTACAAGAGTAATAAACAGTAATCAAGAGGCAAATATTAAATAACTTAACAATTCCAGGCAGTTATACATCAGTAAGGTAATAGTTCCAATTATCATAAGAATTAAATGCCAGACAAGATATTGACTCACTATGCACATGCATATGATATCAAAATCCCACTCTATGGAGCTAGACACAAACATTCGAAGAGAAAGATCAGAAGACATGTCTGTAACTCGGCTACCGCAGCCAAAGTGCTATAAATCATTAATTTATCCACGTGCACATTAAGGCATTGTACAAGACATTCATCACTAGATTGCGATATAGGACAGTATCTCGGTCCGGATCGTCGGTGCGTTAGCATCGGTCTGCCCTACAGACAAAAGAGCTACCAACTGTCCATTGCGAGGTACCCGCACCCCGACACCCCCAAGGTCAACATTATGACCTACACTAGTCTACTCGCACCCGTACTAAGGTGTGTTCAATATCCTAGGCAACATGGCCTTAACAACAGTCCATCGGACTTTCACAATGCATGATGACTCAATGCATATATCATGTATATTTAGTAATAATATACTTTCTATAACATGCCATAATTTGGCTAATATAAGCATCAACACATTCTTGGTCTCACTTATGGACCCACAATAAATATTATTAAGTCCTTAAATAATACATTACACTTTTAGGGTACATTATAGAATTATGCCTGAATTTCTACATTCTTTTTAATAAGTTTCTCTTTTAGAGAAATTCTTTCACATTATCCATTTAACCATTATTATTTTAATTAAATAACTCTATCACTAAATTTTAAACCTAATTCCCTTAGAATGATTTAAATTGAGTTATTCAACATTTTTACTTACACTCATGGTCTCACTTTAATTAAAATTATTCTAAGTTTTTGGATTAAACTTCGTTCTTGGTTCTTTCCATTTTATGAATCCCTAATTAATTCCTAATTATCCAATTAATTAAGTTTCACTTCAATTTAATATTTCTTATGAAATTCTTCTCAAGAGGAATTCTCTTGATTGTTAAGTTCCTTACTTTAAGTTTATTCAAACTCACTTAGAGAATTATTCTAAGGTTTTCCAAGTCTCACACTTTTGTTCTTTAGTTAGGTCAAAAGATTCACTTTTAGGTTATCAATTAAATTTCTCTCCATCACCTTATCAACTACTTATTACTTGATTATTTAATTTCCAAAGTCACCTAAAAATTATATCTTTTGAACCCAAAATGGCCTAGAGGCCGTGGCCTCCCAAGGGTAGTAACCCTAAAATTTTTCTTAACTCCATTACATTTTATTCACTTGATTAATTATGTTTCCATCTTGGTTACAAAATTTTAACCATGATCACTCCATTTGAGGGTCATTGCCGTGAGCCTCCATGAGGAAAGCAAGGGACTTTTGTTTTCATTTCATTTTTCCAATCCATCCAAATCAAACCAAAGTCATCAATATAATATACAATCAACCAAACATATCAAACAAGATAAAATCAACACATAAGCATAAAGATCAAACATTAAAGAGAGTAACCCTAACAAGGGTTTCTCACAACCAACACAAAATCAAGTCTCTCACTACTAAGAGAGGTTAAAGAGGATCATCTCCCTCTTACCCAAGAGAAAACAAGAAGAGGAATCTCCTTTGTAGCTCCTTGATGAATTCGGTTTCACTCCTTCAAAACCCTAGAAATTTCAACTTCAACCAATCAACACCAATGCTTGAAAAAGAGAAAATAAATGGTCTTGAAGATGGCTTTGAAAACAAAAATGAAGAAGAAAATGCGAGGAACTAAAAATCCTACCCTAAAGCTGCAAACTTGAAGCTTGAAGAAGATGATGAAGATGGAGGCTTTTCAAGTAGATTCAAGGTAGAAAAGTGTTTAGAGTGTGATGGAGATTGAGGAAATATGGTTCACTGAAATTTTTGTGATCAAGGAGGCATAGAGAGGGAGTGAGGCCGTGTGGGTGGTAGAGAGAAAGAGGAGAAAATGAGAGAAAGATGAGTGTAGAGAGAGAAGTTGATAGTAGAAAATGACGATGACTTTTGATTTTTGGAATTAGAATAGAAAACTTAATTAAGTGAAAGCACATTTTTGGCTCCAAAAAGGCCATGCAGCCGTGGAGTTAGGAGGAGAGAGGGAGTGTGTGTAGCTTCCTTGAGAAGCTTGGTAGGAAACTTCCTTTAGAAGGTTCGTACGCTTCTCGATAAAGTAAAAAGTAAAGTTATCTCCTAAAGTGAACACTCTAGAAAAGATGATTAACACTCTACTAGAGCTATTATCCAGTGAACAAAAGTTACAGTTAATAGAAACAGTATTTATTGTTCATCAGATAATTTTACTGTACATAGATTTTATTTATCAGATAAAATCTTAAAAAAATGTATACCTCGTAAATTGTGCCAGACCTCGGGTTTAGTAAGATCTCTTATCGACGTTTCCATAGTTCAAAGTTTACCAACCTCGGGAAAAATATTTCATTTTCCCAGCTACGCTCGACGCGCACGTAAAATGAAGAATATATTAAAATATTCAACGTTTTTGAAAAAATTTACAAAAATTCTCAAAAATCACAAATATTAGAAAATAACTATTTATCATGAAACAAATAATTTCTGGGGTGTTACATTGACTCTACTCAATGTGCATGTAAAATGAGAAATATATTAAAATATTTGACATTTCTTAAAAAATCTAGAAAAATTTTCAAAAATTACAAATAGTAGAAAAATGATTATTTATAATGAAACAAATAATTTTTAGGATGTTACACTAATGATCATCCCCCGTATGAGGATCATGTCCAATATCTTTTAAACTTTGAGCACTTTACATGTCAATTCAATACTAGCTCAACTTCAACATTCTAAAGGAGCAAATCACAATTCATCATATAATAATATCAAATGCACATTATCTTCATCACATAAATATATCAAGTGCACAATATCATCATTATACAAGTACATTAAGTGCACAATATCATTATTTCACAAGCTTATCAAGTGCACATAACTAAACATAAGTCACTTTACTTAGTGAACTTAATCAAATCTTATCACATCACATAGAATAGATGTATCCATTTAGGTTTTTATGTAGTTGAGAAGTCTATTTACTTAAGAAAGGGGGACTAATAATTGATTATCATATTCTGATAATCAATTATTGCTATCCCGTAGTAGTATTCTGTAAGTTGATAATTGATTATCACCACTTGATAATCGATTATCACATGCTAGTGTTAGCATTTTGTAAGTTGATAATCGATTATCACTAATTAGTAATAGATTATCACACTCGATCATTAGCATTCTGGAAATTGATAATCAGTTATCATATTTGATAATTGATTATTAGGTGCATCTCCAACCCTAAAATATGCTCTCAAATATGGCAATCTCAAAAGAATATATTTCTTTTCATTTACAATCAAAACAACATCATGCCTCTATATATATATTCTCAAGCCAAAATCCACTAGGTTTAACAATAATGATCAACCAATAAAATTCCTTATATCATCAACCTCAAATCCTTAATGAATTATAGATAACCTCAAGTTCAACAATTATATATATGTATATGTCATCAATACAACATAAATCTCACAAGACAATTCTCAAACCAATCCACTCATACAAGATTTGAGAAAATAAGAAGAGAAAAGAGTAAGGTAGAGATGCACAAAACCCCTACCTAAGCTCCCTTGTTGATAGTGTTTATCTTTTCTCTCATTGGTTCCTCCTAAGCTCCATGTTAATGGTGATCTTTCTCTTTTCTTTCTTCTTTTTTCTTATATTTTTTCTTCTACTACTCTATGTATATGAGTGAAAAGGAAAGTGAGAAAGAGAATTGTGATAGTGTGGGTGTGAGTGAGGCAGTGGAGTGGAGAAAAAGAAGGATAAGAATGAAACAGTTATGCTGTCTTGGTTCAATGGAAGAGATTTATCTATTAGGGATACTCTGATTTTTCATTGATGAGTTTTCTAACTTCTATAGGTGTTTTAGAAAAATCTAGGACTCCATTCAGTTCTTATACTCATCTTTTAATAACTATCTATACACATCGTTGATAGTCATTAAGCTCTACTACTCTTCCTTAAGTTAAGATAAACCTAAGGAATCAAACTTATATGCTTATAGGTATCTGCCTTAACTTGTAATCTTTTCTAGAATAATATTCATCCTTTATTTAACATCTCCACAAAGTCTTATGATTTTCTAAGCTATTCTCTTATTTAATTTTGGCCTTTAAACACTCATTCTATTTATTAAAAAAAGCCAAACTAATTCTTTTAAATCCCCAAAAATTACCATAACTTATTCTAATTATTTGTGATCGAGAAATAAATTTTTCATATTTATTTTCATCATCTAAGTAGTTTATGCTAAGTTCTGAGCTAATATGAGCTATTTTTCGCGTCTTGTGTTATAGCATAATGTCCAAACTAACTAAGAAAGTTACCAAAATTAACAGGTAACTCATACAAGTGTTAATAAGCTACTATAACAATCATTAAGACTAATAGGTTAGGGAGGATGTTACAGACAAGCTAGTAGATAATTCATCCGGCTTCTGCCTTTTGTCATCCTTGGATGCTTATTCCAGCTATAATTGCATTCCCATGCACCCCGATGATGAAGGTAAAATTACATTTATCACAGAAAGGGTAGCTATTGCTACTGGGTTATGCCTTTCAGCTTAAAGAATGTTGGTGCCACCTACTAAAGGATGATGAATAGGGTTTTTGACAAATAAATTAGTAAAATGCTGGAAGTCTATATTAACGATATGATTGTAAAAATAACGGAGGCCAGAGACCACGTCCAAGATCTCTGCAAAGTCTTCATACAACTTCAAAAGCATAACATGAGATTGAACTCAAAGATATGCGCATTCAGAGTATAGGCTACAAAATTCTTATGCTTTTTGTTGACGAACTGCGGCATTGAGGTCAATCCAGAAAAATGCCAAGCAATGCTAAACAGATGGAGTCTACAATCCATGAAAGAAATATAACAGTTGATAAGACGGATAGGGGCCTTGACTCACTTCCTCACAAAAGGTACTCACAAATCTCTCCCCCTCTTCAAACTACTCAAAAAGGGGAAAGATTTTGAGTGGACATCAGAGTGCATAGCCACTTTTGTAGAGATCAAGAATACATTGGCTTCACCCTCAATTCTAACGAGACTAGAACATGGCGAGACTTTGTACACCTACCCTCTCTGTCAGTGAAGAAGCCATTAGTTCTGTACTGATTATGGAGATCCTGGAAGGGCAACGACCAGTTTATTATGTTAGCAATGTCTTGCAAGGGTCCGAAATACAGTATCAGAAGATCAAAAAGCTAGCTCTAGCACTCCTAACAATGGCGAGACGGCTTAGGAGATACTTCTAATGCCACTCTGTTGTTGTAAGGACAGATTAACCTATCTGCCAAGTGCTACACAAACCTGATCTTGTAGGAAGAATGATTGCCTGGTCTATTAAGCTTTCTGAGTTTAGAATCATTTATAAACCATAGGAAGTCATTAAAGCTCAGGCTTTGTCTAATTTCATAGTAGAACTAACTTAAGATTTGGCCATCCTAGAGGAAGTTCTTGGACTATCTATGTCGATGGATACTCGAATCCCAAAAAGAGCAATGCTAAGGTTATCCTTGAAAATGGACAAGGTCTGACCATAGAACACTCCTTGAGGTTTGACTTCCCAACTTCAAGCAACTAGGCAGAATATAAGGCTTGAATTATCAGGATCGCATTAGCAAAAGACATGAGAGCTATTGAGATAACCCTATGTAGTGACTCATAACTGCCGATATCATAGATTCGGGGTGAGTATTAGGCAAAGGAACCATTGCTCTAGAGTTATTTAGCCAAAGTAAAAAGTTTACTGAATGGCTTCACCAGTACCAAAGTAGAGCACATTCCCAGATAGTAGAATTCACGTGCCAATATCCTCTCTAACCTTGCGAGCTCAAAGAATCTTGATAGCAACTGGTTTATCATCTAGGAAACACTTCTTGCACTAAGCATTACGGACTCTGAGTGTTGGAAATTGTGGATACATCACGCAGCAGAAAAATAAGATTCCCACTAAGGATCCATGCTAAAAGTCATAATTCGAGTTTTAAAATATTTACCTCTTGAAGCGTGATCAAAAGGAAGTGACGTGAATCACCAATATTGTAATAGCAACGATGTCTCTGTGGTATCCACACGAACAGACTCACGAACATCTAACATCCACAAAAAGGAGCCTCACGTCTCTCACACAGTGCTAGCTGCGAACAGAAGAGAAGAAACCTATCGCTCACTCACTCACTTTTTCTGTAGGTGCGACTAGGGTTCTGTAATATGTGTGTCTTAGCAGCCTCTTAGCAGTACTATTTATAATAGTGACTACCTTAAGTGAGTGTGAGCAACAACAAGGTAAGCTGTGCAACCCTAGACTCATTTATTATAAGTCTGGCCCATAATTGAATCCGAGTCCAACTTAGATTTATTGCTCCAATTTGAGTTTGCTCTATATGTGTGACCTTGAAAGTTCGCATTACGTTGGCAGTAATATTAAAATCCTATTTTAATATTATAAGCAATGAGTGGTATCTAGCAACACATCGCTGCTACCCAAGTAATAAGAACGTCAGTGATTTGGCATAACCTTTCCATGACCAATGTTTCCGTGTCGTTTAGTCCCTTTGTCAAGATATCTAGATTGAACACAAAGCATGGAATGCGTCATCCTTGTATAGTCCAATCATTCGTTTCGTGATACTCAAGTAGACTTTGTAACGACAAATGAAATTAATATCTTATATTGACTCATTTGAGCATGGCCATTCATTTCACAGTCTCACTCAATCAGGGGGCCCAAAGATATCGCTCCTGTTATGTAGGAGTAACAAATCCCATCTAGGTCGCTCACATCCCTCTGCATGATTCGCGGTATATCCAATAACTAATTTTATAATCACCTTATTACAAATGAAGTTTGATGGTATTAAAACACACAACTCCTCATGTAGGAATCGTAGTGATTTCAAGTCAAATGACTGTTACCAAGTGACCTCAATACTCAAGAGAGGGGTGAATTGAGTATGTAAAACAAGTTCGCAAATCTTTCACAAAACGTTTGATAAACAATTTTTGTTGAAGCTATTTGATGATTAGAGATGATTGGATAAATGAGATAAAATTTTTTACTTATAAATGTAATAGCCAAAGGGAACAATATTCAAGCAATTCAATAAAGCAGTGCTCAATGTAAAGAGAAGGGTTTAGAGAAAACAAATATAATGATTTATCCTAGTTCGATCACCAATCTACTTGTGATCTACGTCTAGTCCTCAAGCAACCGCTAAAGATTTTCCACTATATCTTCAAGCTTTAATAGGTGCTTGACAACTTTTACAATCTTGAGCACTCAACACTTTGGGATACCTCACCCTTGGAGTTTGAGTCTCTTCAACTAAGGGATGCCTCACCCTTTACACTTTTGAAGGGATGCCTCACCCTCTTTACAAAGCAATATAGATTAATTGAATAAAACTCTCACAAGAGTAGATGATTACAAATTGAAGCTCTAATATGCTCTCAAAGAATAACTCAAGTTTTTCACAAAAAAATAGAGCAAGAATGGATTTGAAGATTAACTCACGTTTTAAAGTATTGGCAATCAGTTTTTGGTTCAAGGTCAACCTCTAATGAAGTCCCAACATTAGTATTTATAAGTTTTGTAATAAATGGAGCCATTAGGGACTTTTGCCCAAGCATTAAATGCCATTAATATAGTCGTTGGGCTCTGTCAGATTGCGTGTAATCGATTACACAACAAATGTAATCGATTACATTGTTGTTTCATTGTGTTCTTGGCTTTCTGAGCTCTATGTAATCGATTACATTATTGGTGTAATCAATTATATGGCTTCTAACTTGCTTGTAATCGATTACAATATCCATGTAATCGATTACATGGCTTCTGACTTGCTTTGTAATCGATTATATGACTCCTTGAACGTGTTCTTGCCTTTCTGGGCTCATTGTAATCGATTACCAATTTGGTGTAATCGATTACATGGCCTCTGACTTTCTTGTAATCGATTACATTGATCGTATAATCGATTACAAGGCCTCTGTTTGTTGTGTAATCGATTACAAACATTATGTAATCGATTCCATTGGCCTTTGAACACATTTTTCAAGTCCAATTAAGCTTGTAAGCCATTTTTAGCACCTCAAGACATTTGATTAAACATAAATCCTTTCACGAGTGTTAGATCTAAGATTGAAACTCAAGTTTCTTTGAAAAACATGTTTAGCTTTGAATTTTTGCACTTATTTTTGAAATGATATATTGAAAAATCATTTGAGAAATCTTGAGAGCATTTAACATTACTGTTCTAAGTCTTATAACTACATAAACCTCTTGACTTCTTTTTTTGATCTTGATCTTTTCTTTTGCACTTGATCTTCAATGATCTTCATCTCTGACTTTGTTATCATCGAAAACCATTTGACATGCTTTAAGGACATAAGCATTCACATTCTCCCCTTTTTTGATGATGACAAACTAATCATAGGAAAAAGAAAGAGTTTTTGTATTTGTATATATATATGAGATTTAGGCGTAACTCTCCCCCGAAGTTTATGCATGATATTGAGTTAGATTTTTCATATAAAAAACTCAAAAGCTCCCCCATACACATGCAACATTAATTAGATTTCATTTTTTACTTTATTTTTCACTATTCTCTCCCCCGTTGGCATTATCAAAAAGACATAAGCATTTAAAAAAAATGGACAGCATTTCGGCTGTATTTCATGATTTCCCAAGAATCGC
The DNA here is from genome assembly GCA_029884595.1 of Ormosia semicastrata. Classification (NCBI taxonomy): domain Eukaryota; kingdom Viridiplantae; phylum Streptophyta; class Magnoliopsida; order Fabales; family Fabaceae; genus Ormosia; species Ormosia semicastrata. The sequence goes on from JAQQTO010000061.1 coordinate 41,937,018, forward strand.
CAAAACAAGAAATCCAAAGAGAATATAATGAAGCCAGTAAATTTAGATCAAGAGAATATTCACTATAACCAATATTCAAAAACCAAACATTCAGAGAATATTATCAAAGCTGATTCAAGTTCATATATCATAAAAAAAACATATACAATGTAACTCATTATAACCAATATAACCAATATAACCAATAACCAAAAATACTAAAAACGTATACCAATGTTATATAACTGAGCCAAAAAGAGAATGTACAATGTAGTCATAAGCAAATAACAATGAAAACATCAGGGCAATGGGCCATGATCACTATCAGTAGCCTCGCTATCACTGTCCGCATCTGCAACGATGTCTCCTAGATCAACATCATCATCGCTGGGCTCAAGATCATCCTCAGAGCCTAGGAGCTCCTCATTATCAGCAGGGATGCCAGATGGACCAGTAAAGGACAGGGGAACAGGAGAGGCAGAGGATGTGGGAGGTGCAGTAGCAGCACTCAGAGGAAAATGAGGTGCTACCAGGAGGGATCGAATGGAGGCAAGCTCCTGATCTGAGTAGTCCATCCTCAGCTCAAGGTGATCTATCTTATGCTCAATGTGATCCATGCGTGTGTCTGCAGTAGCGCTCAGGTTTCGCATCTCTTGGAGTAGGAGGTCTAGTATGGCTGTAGCTAGAGCAGGAGCAGGAGCAGGGGCAGGATGCTGAGCCTCTTCATCGTCAACACTATCCGGATCATGATGGATATGCCCAAAACTACCATGGGCAATGTAGTGCCACCTATCATCGACTTTGTAGAACTGAAGCTTCTTTAAGGTATGCAAGTCGATGGATTATGGTCCTTTTGAGCTGGTGTCCTTGGACTCCTCAGCCAAGGAAATGCAACAGTGCTCCAAGATTGCTGTCACCAGTATAACAAACGGTAGAGCAGAGTTTTTCTTTTTCTTTACGTCCAGCATGTGCTCTATAATGTAGTATCCCCAGTTGATTGGTCACCCCATGGTCATCGCCCATAAGGACACCACATCATCCTTAAGAACCTGAAAGTAATTCCCTCCTCTAGGAATTAACCCCCTGACCAAAAGATAGTGGAGTACCCTATTCTCCATGGTTAGGCCAGTGGCCATGATTCTCCTTTTGGGATCATTGGGGGGATAGTATCCAGTCCTAATCAGTGAATGAAGAGCAGCTTTACGCTCAAATTCATTACCCCAAATATTGGCATTTCCACAGAAGTTTGCTCCATCAGGAGTGAGCTTGGTCAGCCTATACCATTCAGCCATAGTTATCTTGATTTGTTGCTTCTTCACCTCAGATATGGAGCAATCATCTTCATATTTCAGATTTGCATAAAAAAACTCTCACTAGGTTTAGATAGATGGCCTTCTCAATACTAAGGAAACCCAGCAATCCTAAGTTTTCGATGGTTTTAAAACTCTCTAGAGGTTCACTCTCACAGAAGTTGATGAGAAGATACTTAGGGGAAATTAACTTGCGCAGCTTGAAGTTTTTTTTGAACAACTCTACTTTCTTCACGGTGGAGAAATGGCGAGTGAGGTCCAGGCCAGAAATGTTGCGTGAAGCTCCACCTGAAGACCCTCCAATGGCAGCCTCTGTTCTTGGGCGCTTTGAACAATGAGAGGATTCAGTCATTTGATGAGGAAAAAGAGAGTGGGATGAGGGGAAAGTGTTTGGAGATGAGTGAGGAAAGAGAGAGGGATGAGTGAGATTAAAGTGAGAAAAGAGAGATTGGGAGGTTAAGTGTGCATGGGAGCAGAGGAGGAGGATGAAGAAAATGAACAATTTTTGATAAATGAACTCTGCGCGCATCAGAAACCTTTTAAAAACCCTGTGTAATCGATTACATTGGTTTTGTAATCGATTACAAGCGTTCTGGTTCTCATGTAATCGATTACATTTTTGGTGTAATCGATTACCATGCTTCTGGGGAACTTTGTAATCGATTACATGGTTGATGTAATCGATTACCTGAGTTCTGAGTTGATTGTAATCGATTACAAAAGTTGTGTAATCAATTACATGCTTGATAGAACCTTTGTAATCGATTACAAAGGCATTGTAATCGATTACCAGCACACTTTAACTCAGATTTTGCATTCCAAACAGCATAGAATCAATTTTAAACCATTCAAGTCAATTCCTGAGCATCTTAAATCAATTCAAATCATGATGCAAACTTGTAATCTACTCATAATATGATTCAAATCACATAATTGTGCAAAAATACTAATTTTACCAAGAATTGCATCCTTTTTAGTGAAATTGTGAAGTTATTCAGTTGCATGGGAGTTTTTTGACATGAGGGAGCACCTGCAAAACAACTTAGGGGAAATCTTCAATGCTCAAGTCAGTATTGGATTCAAATATGATTAAAAACTCAAAGATTATGCAGCAAAATGGCATGATTATGCAGAAAGCAACCTGATTTGATTTTAGGATTATGCAGCAAAAAGTCAATTTATGCATGATTGATCCAAAATAGCAAGTTCATTTCTTATATAGAAAAATGCTTCTTTTGCTAAAGGCTTAGTGAAAATGTCAGCTAGTTGCTTAGTGGTTTCCACAAATTCAAGCATATAATCACCCTTTTGAACATGGTCTCTAATGAAATGATGTCTTATTTCAATATGTTTAGTCCTAGACTGCAAAATGGGATTTTTGAATAAATTAATTACACTAGTATTATCACATCTTATGGGGATGTGATCAAGCTCAAGACCATAGTCCAAGAGTTATTGTTTCATCCAAAGGATTTAAGCACAACAACTCCCAGCTGCAACATATTTAGCTTCAGCTGTAGACAATGCCATACTATTTTGTTTCTTGCTATGCCAAGAAACTAGTGAGCTTCCAAGCAAGTGGCATGTCCCACTAGTGCTCTTCATATCCATTTTGCATCTAGCAAAATCAGAATCAGAATACTCAATAAGGCTACATAAGGCACCCTTAGGGTACCACAAGCCCATTTGTGATGTACCTATTAGATATTTCACTATTCTTTTAACAACACTTAGGTGTGATTCTTTAGGATTAGCTTGATATCTAACACACATGCATACACTAAACATTATATTAGGCCTACTTGCAGTGAGATAAAGGAGTGATCCAATCATACCTCTGTATTTTGTAATTTCTACCGATTTACCTCCTTCATCCTTGTCCAAATAGCAAGAGGTGCCCATAGGAGTAGCCATATGGTTGGCATTGTCCATTCCAAACTTCTTGAGCAACTCCTTGCAATACTTGGATTGGCTTATAAAAGTTCTTTCTCTTGTTTGCTTGATTTGGAGACCAAGGAAGAAGTTGAGTTCACCCATCATGGACATCTCAAACTCACTTTGCATAATATTTGAAAATTCTTTACAAAGAGAGTTGTTAGTAGCTCCAAATATAATGTCATCAACATAGATTTGAACTAGAAGTATGTCATGCATTTTGTGTTTTATGAAAAGGGTAATGTCAACTTTGCCTCTAGAAAAACATTTTTCCAAAAGGAATTTGCTCAACCTTTCATACCAAGCTCTAGGAGCTTATTTCAAGTCATACAAGGCCTTTTTCAGTTTAAAAACATGGTTGGGCAATTCAAAATCCTCAAAACCAGGAGGTTGTTCCACATATAGCTCTTCTTGTATAAAACCATTTAAAAAGACATTTTTGACATCCATTTGATAGAGTTTGAAATCTATGATGCAAGCATATGCAAGTAATATTCTAAGGGCCTCCAATCTAGCTACGGGAGCATAAGTTTCTTCATAATCTATGCCTTCTTCTTGATTATAACCCTTAGCTACAAGCCTAGCTTTGTTTCTTATTATAAGACCCGTTTCATCAAGTTTGCTCCTAAAGACCGATTTGGTGCCAAGTATAGGATGATCATTGGGCCTTAGAACTAATTCCCAAACTTGATTTCTCTTAAATTGGTTTAGTTCTTCTTGCATGACCAAGATCCAATGTTCATCATTAATGGTGTCATTTATGTCTTTAGGTTCAACTTGAGAGACAAAAGTCATGTGATTACATGCATCTCTAAGTGAGTTTCGAGTGATTACTCCTTAGATACATCACCTATCACCTTGTCGAGAGGGTTATATTTTGATATCCTCCATTCCTTGGGTTGGTCCATGATTTCTGAATCCTTTTGCCATGAGTGATCAATGAGTCTCTCTTCTTGCTTCTTGGACTATTTCTCTTGATTTTCCAAGTGCATTTTTGCCAAGATTTATGCAACATCATCAACAAGCTCCTTTCTTGGCTCATTTGGGTTAGTTTCATCAAATGCAACATGTATAGACTCTTCTATGGTCATAGTTCATTTATTATAGACTCTAAAGGCCTTACTATGTATAGAATAGCCAATGAATATTCCCTCATCAGATTTTGCATCAAACTTCCCCAAATTATCCTTTCCATTATTTAAAATAAAACATTTACATCCAAAGACATGAAGATGTGACACATTTGGCTTCTATCCTTTGTACAATTCATATGGGATTTTATTTAAAATTGGCCTTATTAGGGCTCTATTCATAACATAACAAGCGGTGTTAACTGCATCCACCCAAAAATACTTAGGAAGGTTGGCCTCATTGAGCATAGTTCTTGCCATTTCGTCTAAAGATCGATTTTTCCTTTCTACAACACCATTTTGTTATGGTGTTCTAGGGGCAGAAAAATTATGCTCAATGCCATGTTCATCACAAAAGGTTTCAAATTCATGGTTTTCAAATTCACCACCATGGTCACTTCTTATGGATGCAATAAAAAAACCTTTTTCATTTTGGATAACTTTGGCAAGCTTTTTAAATGATTGAAAAGCATCATTTTTGTGAGCTAAGAATAATGTCCATGTAAATCTAGAAAAAACATCCACAATCACCAATGCAGTAATTTCCACCAAAGCTCATAGTTCTAGAGGGACCAAAAAGATCTATGTGCAAAAGTTGTAAAGGTCTAGAAGTTGAAACCATGTTTTTAGCTTTAAAAGAGACCTTTACTTATTTTTCCTTTTGACATGCATCACAAAGTTTGTCTTTTTCAAATTTGAGCTTTGGAAGACCAATTACTAGTTCTTTAGAAACCAATTTGTTTAAGTGATCCATATGAATGTGAGCAATTCTTCTATGTCATAACCATGAATCATTTTCTTTACTCATAAAGCATTTAACATCATTTGAGAAAATATCATTAGGACTAATAATATATATATTATTGACTCTATGACCAACAAACTTAACTTGCTTATCATCCTTTCCCTCAATTATATAACAAGAAGAATCAAATATAACTCTATTGCCTTTATCACATAATTGACTAATGCTAAGTAAATTATATTTAAGTCCTTCAATAAGTAAAACATTATCAATAGATGATGAAGGAATCATACCAACTTTGCCAATTCCTAGAATCTTCCCTTTGTTGTTATCACCATATGTGACATGACCATGTTTCTTGTGGGTAAGGGAGGAGAACTTGGAGCCATCACCAGTCATGTGCTTGGAGCAACCACTATTAAGATACCAACTTGAACTCTTGGTCTTCAAATACACCTACAATACACATTCAAATTTTAACCTTTGGTACCCAAATTGTTTTGGGTCCTTGTGTGTTAGAGTTAGGCATGGTGCCTTTAGGAACCCAAACCCTTTTGATTCCAACCTTGGTGTTTATGTTCTTTCTAACATTACAAGTGGATGCACTATACCCTTTCTTACCACAATGAAAGCATTTGACAAAAGGGGCTACTTGAAGTTTTTGAGGAAACAAAGAAATTATTGTAAGACTTTTGATGGTTATTTGGATTAAATCCCAAACCAGCTTTTTGAAAAACACATTTTTGTTTCCCTAATAACACATTCAAATTATCTCTTCCAAAAGTGAATTTTGCAAGAGTGTTGTTAAAATCTTTAATTTCTTTTTCAAACACTTTGCATGATGAACAAGGTAATGATATGGATGTATTATCATATGAAGAACAAGTTATACATAATGAATTAGCATTAATGAGTCCTAAGGTCTCATTTTCAATTTTAAGCTCATTTATCTCCTTGCTTAAAATAAAAACTTTGTTTACTAAAAAGGAGATTGTTTTGTTAGAAGATAAAACCATTTTTGTGAGCCTCAAAGATTCATTATGCAATTCTTGAAAGGCATCTTGCAATTCATCATAAGAAGGTGGAGATTCTAAGTTAGAAGAAGTTACCTCGGTGTCGCTCTCTCCACTTTCTTCTCATTGAGCCATGAGACAAAGATGGGCTTCTTCATTCTCTAATCTATCGGAAGAGCTTAAGTCATTGTCCTCCCAAGCTATGTATGCTCTCCTTCCTTTCTTTTATTTGGAAGGTCTTTTCTCAAACTTCTCCGTCTTCTTGAGATATATAGGACATTCTATCTTCATGTGCCCCGGTTTTCCACATTTATAGCATTTTGGAGGAGTAGAGGATCCTTCTCCTTTGTGATACACTTTCTTTTGAAGAAAGGGTGGTCTTCTTTGAAATCCCTTTTTTGTTTAGGAATCTTCCAAACTTTCTCACAAGGAGACTAAGATTCTCCTCACTTAGCTCAACATTTTCAGCATCCTCTTCACCATCTTTATCATCATCTTTAATTATAGAAGAGGTGGCTTTGAGTGCAATTCTCTTTTTTTTTTATCATGATCTTCATTTTGATTTAGCCTATTTAGTTCTAACTCATGTTCTTGAAGCTTTTCGAATAAAGTGGCTAGAGACATGGTTGATAAATCTCTTGATTCTGCAATAGCCGTTACTTTGGGTTGCCAATTCCTGCTTAAGCATCTCGAGACTTTGTTAATAAGATCCTCATTAGGAAATATCTTTTCCAATGAGATAAGATGATTAACAATATAAGTAAACCTCTTTTGCATATCTTGAATACTCTCACCTTGATTCATTCTAAACAATTCGTATTCATGAGTAAGAGTATTTATTCAAGATCGCTTAACCTCACTAGTACCTTCATGAGTTACTTGTAAGGTATCCCATATTTCTTTTGCGATCTTGCAATTTGACACCCTAAAGAATTCATCATACCCCAAGGATGTGGTGATGATGTTCTTGGCTTTCAAATTGTATTGAACATTCTTTTTATCATCATCGGTCCATTCATTTCTAGGTGTATTAATCTTCACACCATCTTTAGTTTGTGTGGGAATAAAAGCACTATTTTCAACGGTATCCCACACATCTAAGTCAATAGCTTCAATGAAAGTTTTCATCATTTCTTTCCAATAGGCATAACCATCCCTATTGAAATAAGGAGGTCTGTTTATAGAAGAACCTTTATTTGTAAAACCATTTGAAACCATCACTTCTCTTGAAGCTCCTAAGCTGTTTATACAAGAGTCTAACTCTGATATCACTTGTTACCAAGTGGCCTCAATACTCAAGAGGGGGTGAATTGAGTATGTAAAACAAGTTCGTAAATCTTTCGCAAAACGTTTGATAAACAATTTTCGTTGAAGCTATTTGATGATTAGAGATGATTGGATAAATAAGATAAATGCTTTTACTTATAAATGCAATAGCTAAAGGGAAAAATAATCAAGCAATTCAATAAAATAGTGCTCAATGTAAAAAGAAGGGTTTAGAGAAAACAAACACAATGATTTATCCTAGTTCGATCACCAATCCACTTGTGATCTACATCCCATCCTCAAGCAACCGCTAGAGATTTTTCACTATATCTTCAAGCTTCAATAGGTGCTTGACAACCTTTATAATCTTGAGCACTCAACACTTTGGGATACCTTACCTTTGGAGCTTGTGTTTCTTTAACTAAGGGATGCCTCACCCTTTACACTTTTGGAGGGATGCTTCACCCTCTTTACAAAGCAATATAGATTGATTGAATAAAACTCTCACAAGAGTAGATGATTACAAATTGAAGCTCTAATATGCTCTCAAAGAATAACTTAAGTTTTTCACAAAAAAACAGACCAAGAATGGATTTGAAGATTAAATCACGTTTTGAAGTATTGACAATCAGTTTTTAGTTCAAGGTCAACCTCTAATGAAGTCCCAACATTAGTATTTATAAGTTTTGCAATAAATGGAGCCGTTGGGGACTTTTGTCCAAGCATTAAATGCCATTAATATAGTCGTTGGGCTCTGTCAGATTGCGTGTAATCGATTACACAACAAATGTAATTGATTACATTGTTATTCCAACGTGTTCTTGGCTTTCTGGGCTCTGTGTAATCGATTACATTATTGGTGTAATCGATTACATGGCTTCTGACTTGCTTGTAATCGATTACAATATCCATGTAATCGATTACATGGCTTTTGACTTATTTTATAATCGATTACAATATCCATGTAATCGATTACACGACTCCTTGAACATGTTCTTGCCTTTCTGGGCTCATTGTAATCGATTACTAACTTGGTGTAATCGATTATATAGTCTCTGACTTTCTTGTAATCGATTACATTGATCATGTAATCGATTACAAGGCCTCTGTTTACTGTGTAATCGATTACAAACATTATGTAATCGATTACATTGGCCTTTGAACACATTTTTCAAGTCCAATTAAGCTTATAAGCCATTTCTAACACCTCAAGACATTTAATTAAACATAAATCCTTTCATAAGTGTTAGATCTAAGATTGAAACTCAAGTTTCTTTGAAAAACATGTTTAGCTTTGAATTTTCTCACTTATTTTTGAAATGATATATTGAAAAATCATTTGAGAAATCTTGAGAGCATTTAACATTAATGTTCTAAGTCTTATAACTACATAAACCTTTTGACTTCTTTCTTTGATCTTGATCTTTTCTTTTGCACTTAGTCTTCAATGATCTTCATCTCTGACTTTGTTGTCATCAAAAACCATTTGACATGCTTGAAGGACATAAGCATTCACAAGGACCACAGACATCATTGTCATTATGAGAATTGCTTATGACACTCACGTAACGATCCATGTAGCATTCTCATAAAGGGTCAGTCCAGTACATCATTACTCTAATATGTACCCATGTGAAGACTTGATATCTCATATCCATGACTTGTGAGATGTGGTCATCAGTCTATGCACATACTAGTCTCAATGCATTATTGTTGTCCTAGTTAACAATAATACTTGACTAGGGACATTTAAGAATAGTGTTCTAATTTTATCTAATAGGATCTCACAATCAAGTCAACAATGTCCTATAGCATCAAACTTTCTATTCTAAGGACTTTATTATGTTTATTAAAAAGAACACAATAAATGAATTACCTTATATATTAAAATTAGCATAATAGAATGTATGTAAATACAGACAAATGTATCAGCCTCTAAGGCATACACCAACATTGAGGTCCTCTTACTTGAAGATGAAGCAGAAAATTGGATTACCTCGATTGTCACCTACTTCCGTAATGAGATCTTGCTTAATGATTCTAAAGAAACACAAAAGCTAATACAGACTGTGGCATGGCATACGCTCTATGACAATCAACTATACTGTCATGGATTCTCATCCCTTCCCCTCAAGTGCCTTGGTCCCAAGGAAGCTAAATACGCCTTGACTGATATCCACGAAGGGAGTTGCAAACACCTTCCCAGAAGAAAGTCTTTAGTGTAACATCCTAATACTAATATCACAGTATGCGTAGCACATAAAGAGATATTTAGCACTACAACGTCACTAAATACTTACTAACCTAATACTTATATCCATAATGTTCATTGGTAACATTATAGAGAGCCATATGAAATGCTGAAAACATAAAGTCATAGCAAAATGCATATACATATACAACATTAACCTTAGCAAAGGCTTACAGTATTACATAATTCTTTACATTACAAAAGAAGTACTAAAAGATATAACAATCGTAACATAAACTATAAAACCAATCTACTCTTTAGCTTCCTTTTTCTTCTTACTCTTTGAAGAACTTTCACCTGAAATTACATGGTAACATAGAGGGGTGAGAAACAACATTTCTTAGTATAAGTAAACCAAAACCAGCATACATAGCATAATAAACATAATCTTAACACAAGCTAAATAAGATATGTATAAAGCATCTACAAGGTCTAACTTTAGTATCTAGATAAACTAAGTTAACATACATTTCATACATACATGCTTAGTCCAACTTAGAACCAAGATGTTAAGCTTAAGAATACTAGTTTAGTATATTATCTTAAGGTAAATAGAGGGAAAGGTCATCCTCACATCACAAGTACCCTGGCACGCTGAGAAGATTGGGCTAAATCCTTGCTCGAAAGAACCTTACAGATTCCCCACTTATCTCCTTTGGCCTTAATGATGGTGCACAACATCAAAGGATACTTACAAAGATTAATACTACTAATCATTCCCATCATACATATATCTAAACACCACCTCATCACTTATTTCTCTTAAGTGACATACATTACTACAAAAGTGGCCTAAGGTGCTAGATACTTACCTAAGGCAAACTATAACTCTTGAGTGCTCAAAGATTTAAACTTCTGCATCTATTCTAGTTGATAATTTTCCTCTAGAAAATATCTCTATTTGTGCCTTAACACACTCTAGGAAACATATATATATGATCCTAACTAACCAAAAACTTCAAAACATAAAAAATGACACTTTTAGCCATTCTGGGCCTTACGCCGCGGCACAAGATAAGGCACATCGCGATGCCCTGCTCCTTGCCTGCTAAAAACTAAAAACCCAATCTTCACATGCCGCTGCACGACGTTGGTACACCACGGCACACTCAGAAAATTCAACCTCACACCGTAGCATGCATAGTAGAATCCAGATTCTGCATAATTCTGCAAAACTATGGTACTATTCCATTGGTTCTTTTATGGATTTTGGCCATTCCAAACCAGTTTATAGATAATCTTAGGTCCCTAATATGTTCCTAAACACTTAGGAATCATCAATCACTAACTTAAACCTCTTAATTTGGATTATGAATCAAAACCTCCATACTTGACCTAAAACTCATCTTTTATGAATCAAGGGCCTAAATGAGATGTTCTAAGCTTCTAAATTCAACTTATGCTATGACCAAGTCATAAATGACCAAAGATTTCATACAAAGATTAATACTACTAATCTTCTCTCACGGTTTCTGCCTCTGTTTTGGTAACAAAGAGTCGTGAACAAACCTTATAAAGAGAAGGCAAAAGACTTTTAAGTCATATATAATAAATCCTAATCTGCTAAAAACACTTAGATTTAGCTAATTCAAGATTTTCAACTTCTAACAACTTTAAAATAAATACTAAGATTCATATAAAAAGCTGTTTCACCATTATTTGATATTTTCATGTTTGGTGCTAGTCAATCTGTCTATAATTAGTCAACCAGCATGCCTAAAAATGCCAAACTAACTCAGTTTACCTTGAAAATTTAACTATATCTTGCTTCACACATTTGTGACCTAGAAATAAATTATCCATATTTATTTTCCTCATCTAAGCAATTTATGCTATTATCTGAGTTATTTTAAGCTACTTTTCACACTCTGGGTTATAGCAAAGTACCTAAATTAACTCAGTTTGTTACAAAATTAAATATGCATGTTAAGCAAGTCATATGCTACCCTTTGATCACATAAACAAGTCTAACATGTCATTTAAGGGTATTACATTTCTGCCCTCCTTTTTAAAATTTTGACCCTAAAATTGCTCACTTGAATGGAACAACTCCTGGTAATCCTACTGTATGTGGGGCTCTAACTCCCATGTAGCCTCCTCGGTGTCATTGACACCCTATAAAACATTCATTAGAGGAATCTGCTTACCTCTGAGCTTTTTGATCCCTTTGTCTACGATCCTTACTGGGTATACATCATAAGACAAATCATCTCTTAACTATACAGATTCATGTTCTATAATATGCAAAGAATCTGGATTATACTTTCTCAACTGAGACACATGAAAAATATCACAGCTTAGAAAAACTAGGAGGAAGGGATATTTAGTAAGCTACGGGTCCAACTTTTTTCAGAATTTGGTAGGGACCAAGAAAACGAGGATTTAAATTTTGAGTTTTGAATGCTCTACCAATCCCTGTAGTAGGAGTAACTCTTAAGAATACATGATCTCCCTCATCAAACTCAAGAGGCCTCCTTCTCTTGTCAGCATAGCTCTTTTGCTAACTTTGAATGACAACCAACCTATCTTTAATCATCTTAATTTGTTTTGTGGTCTACTGGACCAACTTTGGACCTAGGATGGTTCTCTCACTTACTTCATACCAATATAGAGGCAATCTACACTTCCTTCTATACAAAGCCTCATAAAGTGCCATACATATACTAGAATGGTAGCTATTGCTATAGGAAAACTCCATAAAAGGTAAGAACTTGTCCCAATTACCCTGTTCTTCTAAAACACATGCCCTAAGCATATCTTCAAGGGTTTGGATAGTCCTCTCTATTTGCCCATCTGTCTGCGAGTGATAAGCTATGCTAAGGCTTAACATAGTCCCAAAAGCCTCTTGCAAAGCTCCCCAGAATCTAGATGTGAATCTATGATCTCTATATGAAACTATGCTTATGGGGATTCTGTGCAATCTAACTATCTCCTTTAGATATAGCTGAGCTTATTTCTCTAAATGATAGCTAGTTCTCAATGGCAGAAAGTAGGTAGATTTGGTTAATCTATCCACTATGACCTAAACTGCATCAAAACATTGTTGAGTCTTGGGTAGACCCATTACAAAGTCCTTAGAAATCTTATCCTATTTCTATTTTAGGACTCCCAAAGACTGTAATGGTCCTGCTAGTTTTTGGTGTTCAATCTTCACTCTTTGACAAACTAAACACCTTGCGACATACTCTGTTATGTCTTTTTTCATTCCATATCACTAAAATGTTTCCTTTAAATCTTGATACATTTTAGTGGTTCCAGGATGGATGGTATACTTATTGCTGTGAGCATCTTCTAGAATCCTCTATTTGATCTTTGACTCTCTTGGAGCACAAAGTCTGTCTCTAAACTTTATCATTCCATCATTAGTAATATCAAAATCCTCTAAGGTTCCTAAAAAGATCTACTCACTAATATCCATTAAAGCTTCATCCTCCTTTTGATTTTCTAAAATCTAAGTCCTTAAGTTATTTACTATGTCCACTCTATTCACAAAGAGACTATGTGGCATCATAGTCACTGCTAGACTCAAATCTGAAACTCTCAAGAAGTTCACTCTCTTGGACCATCATTCAGGACACATGTAAAGATTTCCTACTTAGTGCATTAGCCACTGTATTGGCCTTAATCGGATGATATCTTAACTCAAAGTCCTAATCCTTTAAGAATTCTATCCATCTTCTTTGTCTCATGTTCAGCTCTTTTTGATCAAACAAATACTTTAAACTCTTATGATCGTTGAACACCTCAAACTGGACTCTATAGAGATAATGTCTTCAAATCTTTAAGGCAAACACCACAGCTACTAACTCCAAATCATGCGTAGGGTAGTTCTCCTCATGTGGCCTTAACTGCCTTGATGCATAGGTAACTAATCTCCTATTCTGCATCAGAACACACCCTAGTCCTATCTTTGAAGTGTCACAAAAGACCTCAAAGTTCTTATGAGGATCTGGAATCACCAACACTGGTGTAGTAGTCAACCTCATCTTTAACCCTTAGAAACTATTCCTATAGTCCTGAGTCTACTCAAAAGTACTACCTTTCCTAGTCAACCTAGTTAAAGGCAGCGCTAACTGAGAAAAACCCTTGATGAACCTTCTATAGTACCTAGCTAGGCCTATAAAACTCTTGATTTCGGTCACAATGGTAGGTCTCTCCTACTTCAACACTACTTCAACTTTGCTCAGGTCCACTGAGATTCTTCCTTGAGAAATAACATGGCCCAAAAATTGAACTTCAATTAACCAAAACTCACACTTGGACAATTTGGAAAACAGTTTCTTTTCTTTAAGGATGTCCAAAACTATCCTTATATGTTGCTCATGCTCTTCTCTCGTCTTTGAATAGATAAGGATGTCATCAATAAACACTACCACAAACTTGTCTAGGTAAGGTCTAAAACTATGTTCATGTAATCCATAAATATTGCTGGAGCATTTGTCAACCCAAAGGACATCACAAGATACTCATAATGCCCATACCTAGTTCTAAAAGTGGTCTTAGGGATATCCTCTCCCTTAACTCTGATTTGATGATACCCAGATCTCAGATCAATCTTGGAAAACACTGAAGTTCTTCTTAATTGATCCATCAGATAATCTATTCTAGGCAACAGGTACTTGTTCTTGATGGTTACCTTGTTCAATTGTTTGTAGTTAACACATAACCTCATGGTACTATCTTTCTTCTTCACTAGTAACACTGGTGCTCCCCACGGAGAAATACTAAGCCTAATGAATTTCTTATCCAATAACTCCTCTAAGTATTTCTTAAGTTCTGCTAACTCTAGAGGTGTCATCCTATAATGTGCTATATATATAGGTCCTGTACCCGATACTAAATATATAGTAAACTCTATTTCTCACTCTGGTGGCAACTCTGCTACGTCACTTAGAAACACCTCAAGGTATTCCCTCACCACAAGTATACTGTCTAGGCTCAACTCAACCTCTACATCTAATGAGAAAAGAATAACATATCCTAGAGCTCCTTCTACTAAAAAATGATTGACCTAATTAGCATTGAGATAGACAGACTCGGAAGAAACAACTCTGGTAGGAATATTGGACAGAAAACTAAGGTCTTATCAGAACAGTTCAAAACCATATGATTGGACGACAACCAATCCATACCAAGGATGACATCTATGTCCACAAGGGGTAAACAGATAAGGTTTACAAAGAAAACTCTATCTTTGATCCGTATACAATAGTCAAGACATACTTTTGAAGTTATGACTGGCTTACCGGTGGGTGTGGAAACAGATAAGTCATATGGTAACTCTAACATAAGCAAATCCAACTTCCTTACACAATCATAAAAAACAAAAGAGTGGGATGCTCCTGAATCATACATGACATTTAAAAGATGATTATGAATTATGCCTTTACCTTGGATGAGGTCGAAAAACTGGGTCACCTCAATTCCACCTAGAGTATAAACTCATCCTTTGGCTAGCGACTTTGGGGTAGGCGCATCTTCCTTATTCTGAGGACAATCCTTGGAGAAATGTCCTGGCTTCTCATATGTGTAACACACTGATAACTGTCGAGATTACCAAAATTAAATCAATTTATAACCGATTTACCAAAACTACTTGCAGCATAAGGTACACCAGGTCGAGCCCGTAGATCACTCTAATTATGAAGTCAGATTAAGAGGTTAATAAACAGGGGAGAAAAGTTTTGCAAGATTAAACAACAAAGAGCAATTAAAATGAGTAAACAAAATAAGGAAAACAGCTAATCTAAGAGAATTAACCAATCTTGATTTTAATCCATCCTTGATCTTTATAGATCCGTTCAACTATCAACCAAATCCTTGATCTTAGATCACATCAAGACACTTCCCAATGATCCATGGATCTTCTACTAGAAATGCTTCTAGAATTCAATTAATTGAGGTTAAACAAATTAAATATTCATCTAAAATCCAAATTAACTTAAAAAAACTAAGATCCAACCAAGCTAAACATTTCATCAAACACCTTTGATGCATTATTTAGCCTCTGAATTCATCTCTTGGCACATAATAATTATGCAATTAACATATGCAAATCCCAATCAAATTAAGCATTAAATCAGAATTTAAACAAGAGAAGAAGAGAAAGAGAAACTTGATTAATAGATGAATGTATAACAATTAAAACAAGATCTCAAGAATAATAATCAAGAATGTCAATCTCTTAGATTGATTAAAGAAGTTTAGCTCTCCATAGCCATCACCATTGGAGAACCTTCAAGAACCATACAAAAATGAAAATAATAAAGAGAGAGGAGGAGAGGAAGAGAAGAAGAGAAGTCTCCTAATAAAAAAAATTAAAACTACAATAACCACACACTTCTACGTAGAAGATCTCCATCTTTTCATCAAAAATCTGATTGCTCTCCTCTTTATCATCCACTAAGAGTCAAAAGTGGTTCACCCACTTTTGTTAATTATTCCTCCATTATCAAAGTGTGTCTCCCACCTTCTAATATTTTATTTTCTCATTATGAAAGTGTGTCTCCCACCTTCCAATGATTTTTTTTCTCATTATGAAAGTGTGTCTTCCACCTTCCAATGATTCCTACACTCTTTTCACATTTCCATCTTCTGGATTTCTGTCATAATCTTTGATTCAAATCAAGTCCTTCAGATAGCCCTTGAAATAACCTTTCCAAGGAGTGCTCTTATGCATAATGTGGGCTTGAATTGAGTGAGATATGCCCAAAATAGTGAAGGTATGTCTAGAAATTCGTGACAGCACCGCTGGTCCTACTTCAAGGCTATATTTGACCACTTAAATGTTTGAATCTGCCAATTTAACATTTCACAAAACTTGTAGATATTTCTCTCATCTTTCCTAGTATATAAAGAAAATTAAAATCAGAGATCTACAACTCAAGTTATGATCCAAATACTGAACCAGTGTCAATATGCATTAAAATCTGAAAATTTTACTTTAAAGCCCAATTCAACCCAATGATTTAAATGAGTGCTAAGATCACTTAATTACAATGTGGACATCATTAATAAGGTAATTTTGTGGATAATTAATATGTTAAAAATCATAATTATCACACACAGATTGGCCTGCCAAGCACTTGCCTCCATGTATCTTCCCACATTTAGTACATTGAGGTACTTTAGATTCCTTCTTGCCTTTTCTTTTTCCTTTATGGTTGCTTGCTTTAGAAGCACCCTGCTTGTTCTTGTCATCCTCTCGCTTCCTCTTTGGGACATCTTGCACCCTTTCCTCTGATTGAGGACTTTGAGCACTTGACTCCACAATCCTACACTTTTTTACCAAAGCAGAAAGTCCCTAATCTCCATAGGACTCACCATACTATTGATCTCACTTCTCAAACCAGTTTTGAATTTCAAGCATTGCCATTTCTTGTTCGGATGATAATAGAAATGCGAATAGAACTTTGAAAACTCATCAAGCATCTTCCCACATCACACGTACCCTAGCACGCTGAGAAGTTCGAGTTGAATCCTAGTTCAAAAGAACCTTACGGACTCCCCACTTATCTCCTTTGGCCTTAATGATGGTGTACAACATCAAAGGATACTCACAAAGATCAATATTACTAATCATTCTCATCATACATATATCTAAACACCACCTCATTACTCATTACTCTTAAGTGACATACATTACCACAAAAGTAGCCTAAGGTGCTAGATATTTACCTAAGACAAACCATAACTCTTGAATGCTCAAAGGTTTAAACTTTCTCATCTATGCTAGGTGATAATTTACCTCTTGAAAATATCACTGTTTGTGCCTTAACACACTCTAGGAAATATATATATATATATATATATATATATATATATATATATATATATATATATATATATATATATATATGATCCAAACTAACCAAGTACTTCAAAACATCAAAAATGACAAGGAACGTTGTGGCACAAGACAGGGCACGCAGCGGCACCCTGCTCTCTGCTTACTAAAAACTAAAAAGTCGAGCCTTACGCGCCGCGACACGACATTGGTACGCCACGGCGCACTCAGAAAATTCAATCTCACGCCGCAGCATGCATAGGAGAATCCAAATTCTATAGAATTCTGCAGAACCATGGTACTGTTCCATTAATTCTTTTTATGGATTTTGGCCATTCCAAACTAGTTTCTAGGTAATCTTAGGTCCCTAGTAAGTTCTTAAATACTTAGAAATCATCAATCACCAACTTAAACCTCTTAATTTGGATTATGAATCAAAACCTCCATACTTGACCTAAAACTTATCTTTTATTAATCAAGGGCCTAAATGAGATGTTCTAAGTTTCTACCTTCAACTTATGCTATGAAAAAGTCATAAATGACCAAAGAAGCACAAACATGCAAGTCATACACATCAAATACCTCTAGAATTTAATTTGACCTTTTAAGCACCAAAGGTGCATCTATGGTGAAAAGAGTGAAAAGAAGTGAAGATAAGCATAAAACCCCTACCTTAGGTAGTTGTGAAGAAGATTCAAGCTTGGTTGGATCTTAAGCCTTGGCTTTGCCCTTGTCTTTCCTCTTTCTCTTTTCCTCTTCCTTGGTCTTTGCTTCCTCTTCTTTCATTTCTTCTCTCACAGTTTCTGCCTCTATTTTGGAAACAAAGAGCCGTGAATAAGGCTTATAAAGAGAAAGCAAAAGACTTATAAGCCATATCTGATAAATCATTATCTACTAAAAATACTTAGATTTAACTAATTCAAGATTTTTAACTTCCAAAAACTTTAAAATAAATATTAAGATTCATATAAAAAGTTATTTCACCATTATCTGATATTTGAATATCTTCTGCTAGTTAATATGGCTATAATTAGACAACCAGTATGCCTAAAAATGTCAAACTAACTCAGTTTACCTTGAAACTTTAATTGTATCTTATTTCATACATTTGTGACCTAGAACTAATTTATCCATATTTAGTTCCTTCATCTAAGCAATTTATGCTATTATCTGCGTCATTTTAAGCTACTTTTCACACTTTATATTACAACAAAGTACCTAAAACTTAATTTATCACAAAATTAAACATGCATGTTAAGCAAGTCATATGCTACCTTTTGAACACATAAACAAGTCTAACATGTCATTTGAGGGTATTACATTTAGTGCTCGGATACTCCTAGCCCAGTATGGAGGCTGATTCCATGGAACATGTCCAATAACACGATAAATGTCAATGGTTCTCAAACCTTTACTCCACCCCACCTGAAGAACTCAAAACCATCTTGATCCCCTGACCTTTTTACCAATGGGAGATGGACATCCTTGGACCATTCCCACAAGCTGCTGGATAACTCAAGTACTTAGTGGTAGTTGCGAGCTACTTTACCAAGTGAATTGAGGCCAAACCACTAGCCATGATCACCTCGGTCTGAATACAAAAATTCACATATAAAAACATTATTAGTCATTTCAGGATTCTAGAGTCCATTGTCATGGATAATAGTACCTAATTCACTAATAATAATTTTGAAGACCTAGTCTTTGGGCTCTGCGTTAAACACCATTTCTTTATAGTGGAGCACCCTCAAACCAACGGACAAGCTGAAACTGCGAATTGAGTCATCATTAAGGGGTTAAAAAAAACTTGACGAAGCCAAAAGGAAATAGGATGAGCAACTCGACCATGCACTTTGGGCATACCAGAGCACGCCCCACTGAACCACAAGAGAGATTGAAAGTTGACATACAGATGTGAGGTAATGATCTTGGTAAAAATCGAAGAGGCCAGTTGGCGGACGTAGTATTTCTTAGAGGGTTCCAACCTGGATCTTATCCATTAGAATTTAGGCTTGTTGGAGGAGCAACGTCGCATTCCCATATCCGAGATGTCACTATGAAACAAAGAACGATAGCCAGGTACAACATCAAAGTTGTAAAATTTTCTCTTAGTTTTCCTACAAGATAAAATTCATAATTTTTAGATGTTTTGAACTCAAGTTATAGCCAAAATACAGAAACAATGTAAAATTTCCAATAATGCTAAAAAAATATAATTAAACCCAATTTGAACCCAAAACTTATAAAATGTGGCCAAGAATAATCAATTAAGCACATGAGGTCTAAAAGACTAAATATGAGGGTCAACTAATATATGAAAATTGTGTTTATCAGCACATATCCCTTCAAGTTCAGCTATCTTGATAATACGCTCCACGCAACCCACATGATAGCCTTCGCCATCCTTAAGAGATTCGAAGGATGCGCTCCCCTTCTTGGATCTGCCATCTCGATTGCACTCTCAAAGGTCAAAATGATTTTGCCTTAAGATCATTTTTTCCATCCAATGTGGATACGAGATTTTAACCTATATTTCAAATGACAACCTTAACTAGGGAAGGTTTATTGGCCGCTTTGAAATAGTGAAAATTCAGTTTTGAACAAGTCATGTCAATCAAAATTTTTGTCAAGTTATAAACAATTAATGCAGGTCGACAAGATCTGGAATACGCAATCTCTGTAACATCCTTTAAAACATGTTAGCCTTGTATATGGTTATATATGTAGCATATTACTTACTTAACATGCCTGTGAAGTTTTGTGATAAACTGAGTTAATTTAGCTACTTTGCTGCAATACAGAATGTGGAAAGTAGCTTAAAATAACTCAAATAATAGCATAAAAGGCTTAGTTGAAGGAAATAAATATGGAGAATTTATTTCTAGGTCACAAAAATATGAATTGAGATGTGGTTAAAGTTTCAAGATAATCAAAGTTAGTTTAGTATTTTTAAGCATACTGGTTATGTGTCTTAATGCCGGATTGACTGGCAGCATATATGAAAAATTAGAGAAATGGTGAAACAATAATTTAGATGAATCCTTGGATTTATTCTAAAGTTGATGGAATTAGGAAACTTGATTTAACAAAATCAAAGTGTTCTTAATAGATAAAAAATTCCAACAAAATATTCTAAGTTATTTTGGTCACTCCTTCTCACTTATCTCTCCTTCTCACATGAGAAGCAGCAACAATAACTACATAAAAGAAAATAAAATAGAAACAAAAGGAAAGAAACAAAAATAAAAGAAAAGAAAAGAAGAAAGGAACCAAAGGAGATAAAGAGAATAGGAAAAGAAGGAAGAATAGGAGAGCTCAAGGAGCAAAGTTAGAGCTTGGAGTTCATCTTCTTGGCTTCAAGTGGTAAGGGTGTTCCTTACTAAAATCCAACTTTCCTCTCCATCTCTTATAGTTTATGTATGTATGTATGGTTTAGGGAAAAATGGCTATTTGAGGTAAAGATGGTTTGTTTGGCTAGTTCTTGCTTCAATGGCTGGGTTTAGTTTGGTTCTATCTTGACCTATGCTTGGTTGTTGATTGTGAGGTGAGAAACACTTTCTTGAGTGTTTGAATCAAAAGTTGAGAATTAGGTTTTGAATGATTAAGTTTTGTTCCTAATCTAAGTATAATGAGTTAAAGTTAGTGTTTGATGATTTTAATATGATTAGAGATCATGTTTAAGATTGGAAATCACTTAGAATCCATGATTTGAGGATTAGGACTTGGTTAGAAACCAAGATTGTGCAGAACCCGATTCTGCAGAAACAGGGAAGCATCCAAACATCCTATGGTGTTTATAGCATAACATGAGCTGTAGTCATCCGATTGACCTGATTCTTATTGCATTTGAAAGCTAAGACATAAGGCTTCATGTGATAAAAATTCAGATTTTTATAACAACTAATTAGCCCTAATTTAGGTTTGAATTTGAGTCAGATTCTCCAGAAACAAGAAGACCGACACCTGTTAAACTAGATTGCATAACTTATTACTCAGAGGTTGTATTTTATATGAGACCAATGACATTTTGAAACTAACATCTAAGGCTATAAGGGTTAAAAATTTCAGAATTTTTTCAATCCTTATGCTTTCCTAGTTTTAGTTTAAAGTAAGGACAGATTCTAGGAAAATAGATAGTTGTCCTATTTCAGCCTCTGCATTTTGATGCATAACTCTGGCTACACTAAGTCAAATGAAGTGACGTTTGTTGCATTTGAAAGATATGAGATAACGGTATTTTCCTGTAAAATTTCATAATTTTATAAGTTAGGATGTACATTTGGTGCATTCAAGAAAATCAGCATTTTTAGGTGACAAACCAGAAAATGTCAAGATATGAATCTTGTTGAAATAGGGTTTCCTACTTGATAGGACCTCTTATATATGATTTTTAGAGTATTTTAAGGTACTACTAGGGGTAATTCAAGATAGGAATGACCATCTAGTAAATTTATGAATCATATGAACCTTAGAGCAACCAAAGGTAGTGGATTTACCTTGGGAATATACTTAGAACCTTAAGCAACAAAGTGTTGCCTTTGCTAACCACTCTTGCACTAAATTCACTTGAGTGGAGATAGAGTTGTGTATTTAGTCCCTAAGTGAGGGGATGTTTTATGTATTAAGTTCTTTAGGAAAGTGAGATATTGTACATTACTAAATACACAATAGGATGAATTGTGATTAGTAAACTTGTCATATTCATGAAGTGTAGCAAAAATATGCATTAACTATTTTATTAGTAAAGTTGAGTTAGAATTGCATGATGAATAGGATTTACTTCCTTAAATACGAAGTTAAATATGGAAGTTTAAGTCCTTAAGCATTCCATAAGTTAGGAATTGCTAAAATAGATATCTGGGACTTTAAACACTCTAGTGTGGCATAGGTTACTACTGGGGTGTGATAATAAGGAAAGCTAGATACAACCAAGATAGATATATTCTATTTATCTAGATGCATGAATTACTCACTTTAAGTTAAAATTGAGTTAAGTATGCAGAGTTTCAAAGAAATGCTAATTTATTCCCATAAGTTGAACAAAAATGAAGCAGTAGCTATGATAGACTCTTTCATTTAGTTGAGTTGAGTTATAGGGAAGGTTTGCGGTGTGTATGTTTTTAATATATATCACTATATGTTTTGCTTGCTCTTCCAATGTATTTGTAACCTATATGATATGTACAACCATATGGCCGAAGGAGAAAATTGGAAAGTCCAAAAGGTTCTTTATGTAATTAGTATTAACTAAAGGAATGGTTTTGATGATAACAAATAAGAAAAGAATAGAAATGCATTGATCAAGCTCCAAGAATATCTAAGATTAGCATATAGGGTCTAGATCATGTGTAAAGGTAAAAAGGAATCACACTAAACTCAAATATGTTTTCAAATATTTACAAATGGTTTTTCACATGACAAAATGCCCAACAAACATGTTTTGAAAAGCTAATCATGGTGGTAGTTCAAATCTATGGAAAATAGCCAAATTTGTGTTTTGTAAAACTGACCTTTGGTTACTCTTTTAATCATATCTTCCAAAATACTGAGTTTTGTTCTGAAATTATTTCATATGAAAATACACTCAAAGATTTTTCCAATGAGTGGTCATTTATTTTAAATAGATAAAAGACGAAGAAGTTATAACCATTTAAAGTCAATTTTCACAACCAGAGTGCAATAACCGATTAGGGATTTTTCCTAACAGATTATTCACCATGTCAGGAGAGTTTTTCATATTCTAAAAGCTCTTAACCGATTAGGCAATTCACCTAACTGGTTAGTATGATAAATAGGAGCATTTTTCATGTTTTAAAAGCTCCTAACTAATTAGGCAATTCACTTAATCGGTTAGTGTAAAAATTAGGAGCATTTTTCAAGCTCCTAACTGATTAGACATATTTCCTAACTGATTATTCCATTGCACAAAAGCCAACTATTTAAGGTCCTAATCGATTAGGAAAAGCTCTTAACCGGTTGTTCTAAATGTCAATGGCCAAAACTTAAAGCCCCTAACCGATTAGGACAATCTCCTAACTGGTTATCTGGACAACCAAAAAACACATTCTAACAGCTATAAACGACTAGTTTTCATAAGAAATCATTTTTAATCACCACCAACGGCTCTTATTTGCTTTGGGCTATAAATGAAAATGTTTGGGCATTAAAGAAAGGTTGGAGAACAATCTGAAAATCATCCTTGAGCATTAAATTCGTGTTTCATCATCTTTTTCTCCCAACCCCTATTTTGAGCTATAACTGTGTGATTCTTTCATATCCATAGAACTTCCATTTGTAATATCCACTCTTGTGAGAGTTTCATCTTAAAGGGTGAGGTATTCTTTGTTTGTAAAAAGAGTGAGGTATCTCTTAAAAGCTGTAAAGGGTGAGGTATCCCTTGGTTGTAGAGGGTGAGATATCCCTCTAAGGTTATAAAGGGTGAAGTATCCCTGGTTGAGGCTCAAGCACAAAAGGTGAGGTATCCCAAGGTGTGGTGAGTGTTGTAGTTTGTAAAGGTTGTCAAGCACCTGTTGAAATTTGAAGATATAGTGAAAAATCTCTAGTGGTTGCTTGAGGATTGGACATAGGCCACAAGTGGATTAGTGGCTGAACCAGGATAAACCTTGTGTTTGATCTTCTAAATTCATCTCTTTACATTTGTGCATTTATTTTATATGCTTGCTTGAATGTTATTCATCTTGGCTTGTTTAATTTATGAGTAAAGTGTTCAATCTCATTTATCTATTCACTTCAATCATCCAATAGTTTCAACGAAAATTAATAAACAAACGTTTTATGAAAGATTTTCAAAAATATTATATAAACTCAATTCACCCCCTCTTGAGTTTGAGGCCACTTGGTAACAAGTGGTATTAGAGCTAGGCTCTTGTGTAAAAGGCTTAACAGCTTCAAGAGAAAGTGATGCCTCCTCAAATGATTTTTCAGAAAGTTCTTCTATCTATAGACCTCCATTTTTCAATGGGGATGAGTATACTTATTAGAAAGAAAGAATGAAAATTTTTATTGAAACTATTGACTTAGATGTATGGGATGTTACCAAGTGGCCTCAATACTCAAGAGGGGGGGTGAATTGAGTAAGTAAGACAAGTTCGCAAATCTTTCACAAATCGTTTGATAAACAATTTTCGTTGAAGCTATTTGATGATTAGAACTGATTGGATATATGGAATAAATACTTTTACTTATAAATGCAATAATCAAGAAGAACAATATTCAAGCTATTTAATGAAACAGTGCTTAATGTAAAGAGAAGGGTTTAGAGAGAACAAACACAACGATTTATCCTGGTTCGGTCACCAATTCACTTGTGATCTACGTCCAGTCCCCAAGCAACAACTTGAGATTTTCCACTATATCTTCAAGCTTCAATGGGTGCTTGACAACCACTACAACCTTGAGCACTCAACATAATGGGATACCTCACCCTAATGCTTGAGCCTCTATTTTCAAAGGGATACCTCACCCTTACAATACTTGAGGGATAACTCACCCTCTCTAAACAGATTGTATAAGATTTAAATGGAAGAAAGTCTCTCTAGAGCAAGTATTACAAATTGAAGAACTATGGTATTTGAGATTCACACAAATTCAAGCTCAAAACAGAGGATTTTGTAGAATGATGAGAAAACCTTGTTTAAAGCCAAGTAGTAATTTTCAGAATGATAGACTCAGTTTTTCTAACCTTCCAACGAAGCTCCATAACCAAATATATAGGTAAGTGCTATTTAATGCCGTTGGAAGTGGTTGTGAGCAATTAATGCTCATCAATATAGTCGTTACGGGCTTCTTCTTATTTTTCCAGAACAAAGGCTAACCGATTAGCCAAGTATCATAACCGGTTAGGGGCTCATTTAAGCTTATTCAGAATTGTTCTAGTTTGATAACTAATCGGTTAGGAATGTGTCCTAATCGGTTAGGACCTCACGAAAAAGAGTTCTAGGAAAGATGCTAACCGGTTAGACCTGCAGGCTAATCGGTTAGGACATGGTCAGGATAGTTTCTAAGTTGATGAACAATCGGTTAGGTCTTCTACCTAATCGGTTAGGGCAACACGTTTTTAGCTTCTGAGTTATAGAATAACCGGTTAGGCCATCTGCCTAATCGGTTAGGACAGGATTAAAATGGTTTCTGAGTTTATTAAATAACCGATTAGCTACTTTGCCTAATCGGTTAGGCATGTTATATAAAACGAGGCAAAGCTTTTGTTTGAACTAACTAACCGGTTAGGAGCTGGTCCTAATCGGTTAGGAGCCTTGAAATTTTGGCTCCTAATGTTTATCAAGAAATTTGGTAAGTTTCCAAAAAGGCTTAGGATATTAGATTTGAAGGAGTTGTTGCATAAGACCTTTTTTATCCTAACTTGAAAAACCATTTTGCAAATACATTTTAAAGAAGCTATTTGAGCTTGAGGTGAATCTTTAGAATACCTTTACACAAGATCTATAATCCTACATGCTAAGCTTGAGTTCCTTGTGACTTGATCATTGTGTTCCCATTGCTTTCTTGTTTATCGACATCAAAACCATTTGCATCTTGTCCATGTCAATCACATTCTCCCCCTTTTTGATGATGACAAACACTTATTAAGAAAGAGATTAGTTCAAATGATAATTGGAATTTATAATTGAATTTGGAGGCTTACTCCCCCTCTTTTGTTCAAGAGGTGCCTTAATCAGAGATGCACAGTTCCCCCTTTGTTTTGGGATTCCAGGACCATTAACAGACACAATACACTATCATAGCACATTCAATTACTGTTCTTACTTTTCTCAATGAATAGAAAGCGAATCTAAATAGAAAGCTCCTTATCCTTCTCCCCCTTTTGTCATAATCAAAAAAAGTAGAGAATTCGAAACCAAGTATTCAAAACAGGAACTAATAAATAAGATTAAGCATAGTGTCCAGAAAATGCATAAGCAGTCACACAGAGACGTATAAGCAGGCATACTATACTTAAATATATCCAAGATTCAGAATAAGAAACAAAGGTCACTATGGAGATAGTCATGCCAATTTCCAAAAATAAGTCAAGGAAAAACAGTCATTAGATATGCCAAATAATTGTCTCAAAATATCCAAAATAAGATAACTAAGCAAGGTCAAAATAGAGTTCAGAGACAATTAGTGCAGCAACACAACTATGATAAAAACAGAGAGTCCATGCCTAAGCCCCAGGGTCCTTGGGTGCTGGAAAGCGACGCTCGATCCTATCCAAGCGGTCCTCCATGGCACTCAACCGATCAAAGATGACTGAGTTGCTATGCTCTTGGTAGGTGCGCAGATCCGCGATGGCTGCAAGAATGCGAGCTTCACTGGTGGATTCGGAGACGCTACTCATATCTGGTGCCTCCTCCATAGGGACATCAGCTGTGTTAACAGGAATTTCTTCTGGTGGCGCTCCTCCCACTCGTGCTTGACCATATGTCCATTCACCATTGACGTTCTTCATGTGCATTCTATTAAGAGAGGCAAGACCAAATTTATGAGGGCCGGCAGTGTTTACAATGCCATCGTCCAATAGGGGAACCTTATGGTGGTCTAGGATTCGAGCAACCAGAAGGGCATACGGAAGATCCATAACTGCCTTGTTTTTAGCTTTCATCATAGTGTGTATAATGTAAAAAGGCCAGTTGATCTTTATGCATTCCTTGAGAAGCCACATCAGGAAGATGTCTTTCTCTTCAACTAGGGCATAATTACTTGCCCTTGGTGCGAGAATATGAGTGACGATGAAATGAAGAAGGCGATCAAGTATCTTCAGAAGTCTGGTGGTAAAAGTTCCTTTTGGCATTGGAACACCAGGCTAAAGCATACCCATTGCAGCGTTATCTCTCTTATAATTTTTCCACTGGCCATGTTTTTCCAATCTAAGCTTTTCACCGGAGTGGGGAAGATCAAACAAAGGGACCCACTCACTGGGATTCACAACAATCTTATGCTTCTTAACTTCAGAAATTAAAGTTCCACCCTTAATAGATAAATTGCAGAAGAAGACTTTAGTGGGTTCAAGATAAAAGTACCCTGGATTTGTGGTGACGAGGGTTCTCAACCCATGGAACTCAAGAAGCTCTGTGAGAGGAGTGAATTCTTCTTGGATGAAAAACTCCCAGTCCATCCATTTCGGTGAGATGATACGCCTTGCATGGAATTCCAATTAGTACTTCTTCATCTGAGCAGGATCAGTGAAGTATCTGCCAAGATTTAATGCTACTGAAAAATTTGGGTCAGTGTCAGTAGGGGTTGTTTCCTTTGGGACATTGAGATTTTTTGTACGTGTTCTTTTGGGGAAGGAAGAGCTGCTGGCCATGGTGGAAATGGAGGCTTAGGGCACGGTAGTGGAGAGAGAGAATGTGAGGGAGATTGAAATAGAGGTTTAATTGAAGAAAGATGATGGAAGATGATGGAATGTAAGAGAAATAGTGTTTAAAGACCGAATTTAGGGTGGATTTATGGTGAGGGATGAAGGTGAGGGAGTGGGCGTGAGAGAGCTTGAGAGAATGGAGATGAAAAAGGAGGTAGGGTGCGTGAATGGAGGGAACCACGCTGTTGAGGGGTGTTTAATTTGGAGTGACCTAACCGGTTAGGGAAGGTGGGTAACCGGTTAGGGCAATTTGGAAATAGCCACTGAGTTTTCCAATAACCGGTTAGGATTGATGGCTAATCGATTATTGTGCAAAGTCAGAACGCACAAAATGGTTTCTTAATACATGGTAACCGGTTAGGAGTCATGCCTAACCGATTATTTGGCCATGATAGAGAGCCCCTCAGTATTCCAAAACACTTCCAAAGCCCAAACGAAAACATATTTTTCTTCTTTTACTTGATCATTGCATTGATAGCATTATAACAAACTCATGGGAATAATCCTTGACATATATATTTCTTCTTGATGTTCATCTTGGCTTGATTCCATTCTCATATAGAGACAAATGTCTCCCAATATCAGTAGGAACTTTGACCTTTCAGATTAGGAGCCTTAAGCATGAACTCAGCTCCTGCAAAACAAAAAGGGGACACTCCGACGCTCAAGTTAGTATTGGATTCAAATATGATTAATAGCTCAGAAAAATTTGCAGTAAAATGTCAATTTATGCATGATTGATCCTAGATACCAAGCTCATTTCTAATATAGAAAAATGCTTCTTTTGCTAGGGGTTTGGTGAAAATGTCAGCTAGTTGCTTAGTTGTTTCAACAAATTCAAGTATGCAATCATCCTTTTGAACATGATCTCTAATGAAATGATGTCTAATTTCAATATGTTTAGTCCTAGAATGCAAAATGGGATTTTTTGACAAGTTAATTGCACTAGTATTATCACATATTATAGGGATATGATCAAGCTCAAGATCATAGTCCAAGAGTTGTTGTTTCATCCAAAGGATTTGAGAACAACAACTCCCAGTTGCAACATATTCAGCTTCAGCTGTAGACAATGCCACACTATTTTGTTTCTTGCTATGCCAAGAAACTAGTGAGCTTCCAAGCAAGTGGCATGTCCCACTAGTGCTCTTTCGATCCATTTTGCATCCAGCAAAATCAGAATCGGAATACCCAATAAGGCTACAAAAGGCACCTTTAGGGTACCATAAACCCATTTGTGATGTGCCTATTAGATATTTCATTATTCTTTTAACAGCACTTAGATATGATTCTTTAGGATTAGCTTGATATCTAGCACACATGCATACACTAAACATTATATCAGGCCTACTTGCAGTGAGATAAAGGAGTGAGCCAATCATACCTCTATATTTCGTAATTTCTACTGATTTACCTCCTTCATCCTTGTCCAAATAGTAAGAGGTGCCTATAGGAGTAACCATATGCTTGGTATTGTCCATTCCAAACTTCGTGTGTAGCTCCTTGCAATACTTGGATTGGCTTATGAACGTTCCTTCTCTTGTTTGCTTGATTTGGAGACCAAGGAAGACGTTGAGCTCACCCATCATGGACATTTCAAACTCACTTTGCATAGTATTTAAAAATTCTTTACAAAGAGAGTTGTAAGTAGCTCCAAATATAATGTCATCAACATAGATTTGAACTAGAAGTATGTCATGCATTTTGTATTTTATGAAAAGGGTAGTGTCAACCTTGCCTCTAGAAAAATCTTTTTCTAAAAGAAATTTGCTCAACCTTTCATACCAAGCTCTAGGAGCTTGTTTCAAGCCATACAAGGCCTTTTTCAGTTTAAAAACATGGTTGGACAATTCAAAATCTTCAAAACCAGGAGGTTGTTCCACATATACCTCTTCTTGTAAAAAACCATTTAGAAAGGCACTTTTGATGTCCATTTGATAAAGTTTGAAATCCATGGTGCAAGCATATGCAAGTAACATTCTAATGGCCTCTAACCTAGCTACGGGAGCATAAGTTTCTTCATAGTCTATGCCTTCTTCTTGATTATATCTCTTAGCTACAAGCCTAGCTTTATTTCTTATTATTAAACCTGTTTCATCAAGTTTGTTCTTAAAGACCCATTTGGTGCCAATTATAGGATGATCATTGGGCCTTGGAACTAATTCCCAAACTTGATTCCTCTCAAATTGGTTTAGTTCTTCTTGCATGGCCAAGATCCAATGCTCATCATTAATGACCTCATTTATGTCTTTAGGTTCAACTTGAGAGACAAAGGCTAGGTGATTACATGCATCTCTAAGTGAGTTTCGAGTGATTACCCCTTTTGATACATCACTTATCACCTTGTCGAGAGGATGATATCTTGAAGTCCTCCATTCCTTGGGTAGATCCAAGATTTCTGATTCTTTTTGTCATGAGTGATCAAGGAGACTTTCTTCTTGCTTTTTGGACTCTTTCTCTTGATTTTCCAAGTGAGTTTTTGCCAAGATTTCTGCAACATCATCAACAAGCTCCTTTCTCGGCTCATTTGGGTTAGTTTCATTAAATACAATATGTATGGACTCTTCTATGGTCGTAGTTTGTTTATTATAGACTCTAAAGGCCTTACTATGAATAGAATAACTAATGAATATTCCCTCATCAGATTTTGCATCAAACTTCCCCAAGTTATCTTTTCCATTATTTAGCACAAAGCATTTACATCCAAAGACATGAAAATGTGACACATTTGGCTTCCTTCCTTTATACAATTCATATGGAGTTTTCTTTAAAATTTGCCTTATTAGGGCTCTATTCATGACATAACAAGCGGTGTTAACTGCATCCGCCTTAGGAAGGTTGGCCTCATTGAGTATAGTTCTTGCCATTTCCTCTAAAGATCTATTTTTCCTTTCTATAACACCATTTTGTTGTGGTGTTCTAGGGGCAGAAAAATTATGCTCAATGCCATGTTCATCACAAAAAGTTTCAAATTCATGATTTTCAAATTCACCACCATGGTCACTTCTTATGGATGCAATACAAAAACCTTTTTCGTTTTGGATAACTTTGGCAAGTTTTCTAAATGATTGAAAAGTATCATTTTTGTGGGTCAAGAATAAGGTCCATGTAAACCTAGAAAAATCATCCACAATCACTAATGCATAGTAATTCCCATCAAAACTCATAGTTCTAGAGGGACCAAAAAGATCCATATGCAAGAGTTGTAAAGGTCTAGAAGTTGAAACTATGTTTTTAGCTTTAAAAGAGACCTTTACTTGTTTTCCCTTTTGACATGCATCACAAAGTTTGTCTTTTTCAAATTTGAGCTTTGGAAGACCAATTACTAGTTCTTTAGAAACCAATTTGTTTTAGTGATCCATGTGAATGTGAGCAATTCTTCTATGCCATAACCATGAATCATTTTCTTTACTCATAAAGCATTTAGCATCATTTGAGGAGATATCATCACGACTAATCATATATATATTATTGACTCTATGACCAACAAACTTAACTTGCTTATCATCCTTTCCCTCAATTATACAACAAGAGGAATCAAATATAACTCTATTGCCTTTATCACACAATTGACTAATACTAAGCAAATTATGTTTAAGTCCTTCAACAAGCAAAACATTATCAATAGATGATGAAGGGATCTTACTAACTTTGCCAATTCCAAGAATCTTCCCTTTGTTGTTGTCACCATATGTGACATGACCATGTTTCTTGTGTGTAAGGGAGGAGAACTTGGAGCCATCACCAGTCATGTGCTTGGAGCAACCACTATCAAGATACCAACTTGAACTCTTGGTCTTCAAGCACACCTACAACACACATTCAAGTTTTAACCTTTGGTACCTAAATTGTTTTGGGTCCTTGTGTGTTAGAATTAGGCATGATGCCTTTAGGAACCCAAACCCTTTTGATTCCAACCTTGGTGTTTATGTTCTTTCTAACATTGCAAGTGGATGCACTATGCCCTTTTCTACCACAATGAAAACATTTGACAAAGGGGCTACTTGAAGTATTTGAGGAAAAAAAGAAGTTCTTATAGGATTTTTGATGGTTGTTTGGATTAAATCCCAAACCGGCTTTTTGAAAAACACATTTTTGTTTCCCTAACAACATATTCAAGTTATCTCTTCCAAAAGTGAATTTTGCAAGAGTGTTGTTCAAATCTTCAATTTCTTTTTCAAAAGCTTTACATGATAAACAAGATAATAATGTGGATGCATTATCATGTGAGGAACAAGTCGTGCATAATGAATTAGCATCTGTGAGTCCTAATGTCTCATTTTTTATTTTAAGTTCATTTATCTTCTTAGTTAAAGTAGAAACTTTGTTTGTCAATAAGGAGATTGTTTTATTGGAAAACAAAATCATTTTTGTGAGCCTCAAAGATTCATCATGCAATTCTTGAAAGGCATCTTGCAATTCATCATAAGAAGGTAGAGGTTCTAGGTTAGAAGAAGTTACCTCAGTATCGCTTTCTCCACTTTCTTCTCCTTGAGCCATGAGACAAAGATGGGCTTCTTCATTCTCTGAATCGTCGGAAGAGCTTAAGTCATTGTCCTCCCAAGCTATATATGCTCTTCTTCCTTTCTTTTCCTTGGAGGGTCTTTTCTCAAACTTCTCTGTCTTCTTGAGATATATAGGATACTCCATTTTCATGTGCCCTGATTTTCCGCATTCGTAGCATTTTGGAGGAGTAGAGGATCCTTCTCCTTTGTGATATGCTTTCTTTTGAGGAAAAGGTGGTCTTCTTTGAAATCCCTTCTTCTTTAGGAATCTTTCAAACTTTCTCACATAGAGACTAAGATTCTCCTCACTTAGCTCAATATTTTCATCATCCTCTTCACCATCTTCATTATCATCTTCAAGTATGGAAGAGGTGGCTTTGAGTGCAATTCTCTTCTTTTTTTATCATGCTCTTCATTTTGATTGAGCCTATTTAGTTCCAACTCATGTTCTTGAAGCTTTTCGAATAAAGTGGCTAGAGACATGGTTGATAAATCTCTTGATTCTGCAATAGCCGTTACTTTGGGTTGCCAATTCCTGCTTAGACATCTCAAAACTTTGTTAATAAGATCCTCATTAGGAAATGTCTTTTCCAATGAGATAAGATGATTAACAATATGAGTGAACCTCTTTTGCATATCTTGAATACTCTCACCTTGGTTCATTCTAAACAATTCATATTCATGAGTAAGAGTGTTTATTCGAGATCATTTTACCTCACTAGTACCTTCATGAGTTACTTGTAGGGTATCCCATATTTCTTTTGCGATTTTGCAATTTGACACCCTAAAGAATTCATCATACTCCAAGGATGTGGTGATGATGTTCTTGGCTCTCAAATTGTATTGAACCTTCTTTTTATCATCATCGGTCCATTCATTTCTAGGTGTATTGATTTTCTCACCATCTTTAGTTTGTGTAGGAACAAAAGCACCATTTTCAACGGCGTCCCACACATCTAAATCAATAGCTTCAAAAAAAAATTTCATCCTTTCTTTCCAATAGGCATAACCATCCCTATTGAAATAAGGAGGTCTGTTTATAGAAGAACCTTCATTTGAAAAACTATTTGAAGCCATCACTTCTCTTAAAGCTGCTAAGCTCTTTATACAAGAGTCTAACTCTGATACCACTTGTTACCAAGTGGCTTCAATACTCAAGAGGGGGGTGAATTGAGTAAGTAAGACAAGTTCGCAAATCTTTCGCAAATCGTTGATAAACAATTTTCGTTGAAGCTATTTGATGATTAGAACTGATTGGATATATAGAATAAATACTTTTACTTATAAATGCAATAATCAAGAAGAACAATATTCAAGCTATTCAATGAAATAGTGCTTAATGTAAAGAGAAGGGTTTAGAGAGAACAAACACAACGATTTATCTTGGTTCGATCACCAATCCACTTGTTATCTACGTCTAGTCCCCAAGCAACAACTTGAGATTTTCCACTATATCTTCAAGCTTCAATAGGTGCTTGACAACCATTAAAACCTTGAGCACTCAACACAATGGGATACCTCACCCTAATGCTTGAGCCTCTATTTTCAAAGGGATATCTCACCCTTACAATACTTGAGGGATACCTCACCCTCTCTAAATAGATTGTATAAGATTTAAATGGAAGAAACTCTCCCTAGAGCAAGTATTACAAATTGAAGAACTATGGTATTTGAGATTCATACAAATTCAAGCTCAAAACAGAGGATTTTGTAGAATAATGAGAAAAACTTGTTTAAAGCTCAATAGTAATTTTCAGAATGATAGACTTAGTTTTTCTAACCTTCCAACAAAGCTCCATAACCAAATATATAGGTAAGTGTTATTTAATGCCATTGGAAGTGGTTGTGAGCAATTAATGCTCATCAATATAACCGTTACGGGCTTCTTCTTATTTTTTCAAAATAAAGGCTAACCGGTTAGCCAAGTATCATAACCGGTTAGGGGCTCATTTAGGCTTATTCAGAATTGTTCTGGTTTGATAACTAACCGGTTAGGAATGTGTCCTAATCGTTAGGACCTCACGAAAAAGAGTTCTAGGAAGGATGCTAACCGGTTAGACCTGCAGGCTAATCGGTTAGGACATGGTCAGGATAACCGGTTAGGCCATCTGCCTAATCGGTTAGGACAGGATTAAAATGGTTTCTGAGTTTATTAAATAACCGATTAGCTACTTTGCCTAATTGGTTAGGCATGTTATATAAAACGAGGCAAAGCTTTTGTTTGAACTAACTAACCGGTTAGGCGCTGGTCCTAATCGGTTAGGAGCCTTGAAATTTTGGCTCCTAATGTTTATCAAGAGGCTGGTAAATTTCCAAAAAGGCTTAGGATATTAGATTTGAAGGAGTTGTTGCATAAGATCTTTTTGATCCTAACTTGAAAAACCATTTTGCAAATACATTTTAAAGAAGTTATTTGAGCTTGAGGTGAATCTTTAGAATACCTTTACACAAGATCTATAATCCTACATGCTAAGCTTGAGTTCCTTATGACTTGATCATTGTGTTCCCATTGCTTTCTTATTTGTCGACATCAAAACCATTTGCATCTTGTCCATGTCAATCACATGGGATGCTATTAAAAATAGTCCTTTTATCCCCACACAAGTTGTTAATGGTGTAAGGGTTAATACACCAAGAAGTGAATGGACCAATAATGATAAGAAAAAGGTCCAATATAATTTGAGTGCCAAAAATATAATTACCACATCCTTGGAGTATGATGAGTTCTTTAGAGTCTCAAATTATAAATCTGCCTAAGAAATGTGGGATACTTTACAAGTAACCCATGAGGGTACTAGTGAAGTGAAAAGATCAAGGATTAATACTCTCATTCATGAATATAAGCTTTTTAGAATGAGCCAAAATGAAAGCATTCAAGAAATGCAAAAACGTTTTACACATATTGTAAATCATCTTGCTTCATTGGGAAAGACTTTTCCTAATGAAGATCTCATTAACAAAGTGTTGAGATGTTTGAGCAGGCATTGACAACCTAAAGTGACGGATATTGCGGAGTCAAGGAATCTCTCAACCATGACTTTAGCCACACTTTTTGGTAAGCTCCAAGAACATGAGCTGGAATTGAATAGACTTAACCAAAGTGAGGAGTTTGACAAGAAAAAGAAGGGGATAGCTCTCAAGGCCATTTCCACCATAATCAATGATGACGATGATGAAGATGATGAAGATGACTTAGAAATAAAATGAGGAAAATCTTACTCTACAAGTAAAGAAATTCAGAAGATTCTTCAAGAAGAATGAAGCTCATAGAAGACCTCCCTTTCCCTAAAAGAATGTCTATCACAAAGGGGAAGGAACCTCATCCACTCCTAAATGCTATGAATGTGGAGAATTGGGTCACATGAAGATGGAGTGCCCAATTTATCAAAGTAAAATGGAAAAATATGACAAAAGATCCTCAAGGGAGAAGAAAGAAAGAAGAGCCTACATAGCTTGGGATGATAATGACATGGATTCAACTGATAGCTTAGATAATGAGAAAGCCAATCTATATTTCATGGCTAGAAGAGAAGAGGAAGATGAAGATGACATAGAGGTAACATCCTCAAATTCTGAATCAAACTCTTCCCCTTCCTATGATGAATTGTAAGATGCATTTGAAGAATTGCATAATGAATCTATGAGGCTTGCAAAAGTGATTTCATGTTCAAAGAAAACAATTTTCTCATTTGAAAATCAAATTTCTACTTTAAATAAAGAAATTGAGGAGTTGAAATTAGAAAATGAAACTCTTGGGTTGATTGATGCAAATTCTTCATGCATAACATGCTCTTCACATGATAATGCACCCACACCCTCATCTTGCTCATCATGTAAAGCATTTGAAATTGAGATTGAGGATTTGAAAAATACACTTTCAAAATTTACCTTTGGAAGAAATAAGTTGAATGTATTGTTAGGGAAAACAAAGATGTATTTTTCAAAAGGCTAGTTTAGGGTACAATCCTAATAACTAACAAAAGTTTCTCAAGAATTTCTTTATTTTCTCAAGTGCATCAAGTAGCCCTTTTATCAAATGTTTTCATTGTGGGATGAAAGGGCATGGTGCTTCTACATGCAATGTTAGGAAAAACTTGAATACTAAGGTTAGGACTAAAATGATTTGGGTCTCTAAGGGCACCTTGCCAAAATCTAACACATAAGGACCCAAGAAAATTTGGTTACCAAAAGTCAAAAATTGAAGTGTGTTGTAGGTATGCTTGAAGGCCAAGAATGAACTTTGGAATCTCGAAAGTGGCTACTGCAAGCACAAGATCAGAAAATACTCCAAGTTCTCTCCATTGTCTCCAAGAAGCTTGGACTTGCAACATTTGGATAAGTGGAGACTTGTTTTATGCTTTAACTTGCTTTAAAGTAGTACTTTCTAGCTTTATATCTTGAAAATATCTCTACATGTGATAATATGCTAGACAAGTTCACTTCTTATTTGAAATAGCATGTTTGATGAAAATATCTTTGTTCTTGACATAACATACCTAACATGATCATTGTTTTATCTAATGTGCATATATAAGAGAAAACCTGGCATATTAGATCAATCATGCATCTAACTCTTGCTAAAAATCATTTTTATTGCATGATTCATCATTGTGCTACATAACTTGTCATTTTATTGCATATTATGTCATTTTGGTGCAAAACTTATCATGTTGCTGCATAATATGTAATTTTGCTGCATAATTTGATTGAGTTCATTGCATAATACTCTTGCTTTAATTGTTTATGAATCTATTACTGACTTGAGCATCGAAGTTTTCCCTAAGTTTGTTTTGTAGGAACTTGATCCATACTCAAGTCCCTCAATCATTCAATCTCAAGTTCTTACTAAAGAAATTGGATTCAAGCTCCTTCAAAGAAGTATAATCAGTTTTTGAGCTATATTTAAGGTATTTAGAGGTGATGGAAATGAGGCCAAGTCAAGTAACTCCTTAAGGATGGAATAAGCTGTTGATATATTAAAGAATGCATTCCTGAAGATTTCTCTGGTTTGTTGGTGAAAGGCAAGTTTTGATGGTCTTAAAGGATGGATTCTTGAAGGATTTTTTGGTTTAGTTTGAAAAATAATCAGTTGCAAGAAGGTCATAAGCTATTATGGAAAGCATCTAACCTGTTATGAGAGTTGTGGAAAAGTCTGGCACGTTGGAAAAGCTCTCTGTCAAGCCAAAATAATCGGTTAGTAACAAGCCCCTAATCGGTTACCCATTTTCCCTAACCGGTTAAGCCACTCCAAGTTAAACTCTCCCAGTTGTGCTCTCGTTCAACTAATCTCTCTCTGACTTTTTTAAATAGATCAATCATGCATTTAAATAGCTTTGCTGCATCATTTTCTTTTTGTTGCTTAAAGTCATATTTTTCTGCATAATGCCATTAATCTTGCTATATAATGTGACATTTGTGCTGCATAATCTAATTTTCACTGCATAAATTGGTCATTTTGCTTCATAATTCATACTTTTTGTTGTATAATGTATAATACGGTAAACAATTGCATTAAACTCAATATTACTTTAGAAATGATATGGCAATGCATGTTCTGTTTTGATGATACCATTATTCAATATTAGTCTAGAATATTTACACTTACTATAAACATGGTATTATTACAAATAACTTCTTTCTTTGTCAAAATTTATATATAGTATATCTTTTTTATCATAACAAAATGAGGAGAAGTTTATAAAAGGTAAATAACAAGGTATAAATTCAATAATCTTGGGATTCCAAAATTAAGGGGGAGCTGTGCAATCTCTGATCTAATCACCTCTTGAAAAATAGAGGGGGAGTAAGTCTCGAATATACCTTTTGTGAATTTTAATTTATTTAAACTAACTCTTTTCTCAATGGATGTTTGTCATCATCAAAAAGGGGGAGAATGTAATTGGCATTGACTAACGGAATGGTTTTGATGATAACAAACAAGAAAAGAATAGAAATGCATTAATCAAGCTCTAAGAATATCCAAGATTAGCATATAGGGTCTAGATCATGTGTAAAGGTAAAAAGGAATCACACTAAGCTCAAATATATTTTCAAATATTGACAAATAGTTTTTCACATGCCAAAATGCCCAACAAACATGTTTTGAAAAGCTAATCATGATGGTAGTTCAAATCTATGGAAAATAGCCAAATTTGTGTTTGTAAAACTGACCTTTGGTTACTCTTTTGATCATATCTTCCAAAACACTTTGAGTTTTGTTCTGAAACTTATTTCATATGAAAATGGACTAAAAAATCTTTCCAATGAGTAGTCATTTGTTTTCAACGGATAAGAGATGAAGAAGTTATGACCATTTAAAGTCAGTTTTCAAAACCACAGTGCAATAACCGATTAGGGATTTTCCCTAACCGATTATTCACCATGTCAGGTGCATTTTTCATGTTCTAAAAGCTTTTAACCAATTAGGCAATTCACCTAACCGGTTAGTATGATAAATAGGAGTATTTTTCATGTTTTAAAAGCTCCTAACCGATTAAGAAATTAACCTAATTGGTTAGTGTAAAAATTAGGAGCGTTTTTCAAGCTCCTAATCGATTAGACATATTTCCTAGCCAGTTATTCCATTTCACAGAAGCCAACTATTTAAGGTCCTAATCGATTAGGAAAAGCTCTTAACCGGTTATTCTAAATGTCAGTTGCTAAAACTTAAAGCTCCTAACTGATTAAGACAATCTCCTAACTAGTTATCTGGGCAACCAGAAAACACGTTCCAACAGTTATAAACGGCTAGTTTTCATAAGAAATCATTTTTAATCACCACCAACGACTCTTATTTGCTTTGGGCTATAAATGAAAATGTTTGAGTAATAAAGAAAGGTTAGAGAATAATATGAAAATTGTAACACCCCGAATTTGATTTTTTTTAATATATATGAGTTTTATAATTTTTATGATTTTTGTGAAATTTTGTGAATTTTTCTGAATTTTTGATTATTTTAATATTATTTTGGGCTTTATGTGGGCCCGGGGCAGGCCCAAAAAAATAAAAAATTTTCGAGGCAGATTTGAACTGTTGATGTGAGGCCAGGGGAGTTTACTAAACCTGAAACCGAGAACAGTTGACAAAATTTTTCTTTATCTGAGTTTTTATTATCCATTGGATAATAACTAGCAGTAGCTATTATCCATTGGGTAATAATTTCTGAAAATATCTAGAAATATCTAGCTTAGTCAAATACGGTGATTATGACGACTTTATGAAGAACTAATAGAAAGGAAGCTTACTTGTGAAGCTAACCAATAGGAAGAAAGCTTAATGGTGAAGCTAGTTGAAGTCAACAAAGAGGGCTTGACTTTGATTTGAACCGTTGGATGGTAAGACTTGGAGGAGAAGCTTTGCATATCAACCCTTGATCTAATCAATGATTGTGAGAGCAAACTTAGTAAAGAAGCTTTGGATGTTCACCATTGATCTAATCAATGGTTGTAAAGGCAAGCTTAATGAGGAAGCTTAGGATATATACCCTTGATTAAATCAATGGTTGAGAATGGTTGAAAATGATCAAAATTGTCACACTATTCTCTCTCCTGCCTCACGGCCATGTAGCTCTCAAATTGGCTAAGTGTTCATTTTCCATTTCATTCAAGAAAACTATCTTCTTTTCTCTCAAAAACTACACACCATTTTCTCTCCTCTAGCTCACGGTTTCCTTCACCCAAAATACATTCCAATCACTCATAAATTAAACAAAGCTTACTACTTAGTCCTAAACATCATTCCAAACAAATTTGAAGTTGTGATCAAGCCTTGATTCCATCATCATCAAGCTTGATTTTTGCATTCAAATTCTAGGGTTTCAAGGTAAAGATCTTGAAACTTGATTTCCTATTTGATTCTTGAAATTCTAAGACCATATTTGATCTATGGTTACCTTAATCAAACTTTAACTATTAATTTTTATGTGTTTGTTTGGATTTCAAAATTCACTTGGTGAAGAAAGTTGATAGAAAGGATCAAACAAAGAGCTTTGGAAGCTACATATAAGGTAAGAGAGAGATTAACCTTATCGACTATTTGTGGTGGTGATGGACACGAAATTTGATGTGCTTGTGTGATTGTAATTATTTATCCTATGTGATTTATTGCTTTGATATTATGCATGAACTTGTTAAAGTAGGATTTTTATGTTTAAACATGTTGTATGCTATGATTTAAGCTTGAAAGGAAAGAAATTTTGGCTCCAATGGCCAAGTGAGGTGCACGGCCTTTAAGCTCTTCAAAGGGGTATCCATTTCAAAATATTTTATTAAATGGTAATTTAGAGGATTAGTGATAATGAACCTAATTAAGGATTTATAAAATAAAAATGGAAATGAATATATTTTTTATCACTAATTAAGAAATTGATTTTCGGCCACATAGTGGATTTAGGACAAAAAATGTAATTTAGAGACTTTAAAATGATTTATTTATGAAGATATAAATAAATAAAATGGAAAAGGATTAAAATTAAGATAACATGGATTTTAAGAAAAATAGTAGAAATATTGTTTAAAGGGAATTTAATAGGGAAATAATGGAAATAAAGTCTAATTTTGATATTAAATAAGAAAAGTTTTAATTTGAGCTTAGAATATTAAGAAAATGTTTTACACGATTGAAAATACGTAAAAAAATTTCTATGCGATTTAAAAATGGTGATATTTAGCTACACGATTAAGAAAATGTTTTAAAATCCCTACGCAATTAAGAAAATGTTGAAAAATTGTTACGCGATTTGAAAACGTAACAGAAGTTTTTTGCGATTGTGAAAACGCGATAAAATGCTACGCGATTGAGTGAAATAGCAAGTTTTGCTATCGAGCCAATATAATGGACCCGGATATATCACTATATGTTTATGGCCAATAGTGGCCTATATTGTGTATTAAGTCATTGGACATGCATTTGTCAAACAGACGGTGTCTGTTAAGGCTATTGTTGCCTAGGAGTTGAATTACACCTAAGTGTGAGTGCGAATTGCGTAGTATTGTTCACTTGTTGAAGTAGGAGGCGTAGGAGCACAGGAATTCCACAAATGAACAGTAGGTAGCTCCACTGGGCCGTGGTAACTGAGCAATGCTCCGACGATCTTGACTAAAAACTATTCTATTCATGATTTGGCATAGAATGTTGTGTATAATGCCTGATGTGCACTTTGAGAGATTATAGAACTTGGTCTGAGGTAGCCGATATACCGACATATTTTCTGGATCATTCTCTCCAAAATTAAGTTTAGCTTTATGGAATAGGAAATTGGTTCATCATACATGTGCATAGTTAGTCATTGTTCGCTATGATATATATATATATATATATATATATATATATATATATATGTATATATATATATGTATTGTGTTAATTAGTTGCTATTTGACACAATAATCATATGATGCTATGAATATATTTGTTAATTACTGTGTATGAATAGTATGTTGTTTTACTATCTTTTACTTCCATGATGGTATTGATGTAGGGGATCTCACCTCTTTGCTATGTTATTCTGTTTATTTGTATGATTGTTTTAAAGTGTGAAGAAGAGGAAGAAGGATCGCCTCATTTCTGTCTAGGTTAGTTTGTCTTTTGTTGTTAGGGCGTCGAGGGGTTTTCTGGGATATGAGAAGGTTCTGTTTAGAGGTGGTACGAACGCCACCGTGTAGTGTATATCGGAGCAGTATCTGTGACTGTTAGTAGGACTTTCCATGGGGATCCTATGTTTACTTTTAATGCTTTTGTGCATTTACGTTTTACTATGCCCATAGAGTTTTTGTGGAGTACTCGCGGTACTACTCCTACGGAGGATTCAATTGTTTCTTCCGCGCGGACTCCTGTCCGTAGCCCTGTGACCCATTAGGGGCTATTGTCTTCCAAGGAGTCAGAGGAAGATCTAGAGGAGGATCCAGATGAGTATCCTTCTAACTAGATGTGGGTACTAGGTTAATTTATATTTGGGCTATAGTAGTTGTATAGTCTTTTTGAGAACAAAACTGGATGTTTTAAAGTTTTAGATCTTGGTATGTATGTAATGTAAATTATTTTAATTTGGTATATTTTACAATTTATTTAATTGTCAGTTTTAATTATCCGCAAAGAAAAATTATTTGAAAAACGTACAAATTTGGTAAAATTTGGTAAGTGAAAATCCATAAATGTGATGCCCTAAAGGGGGTGTTACAAAATCATCTTTGAGCATTAAATTCGTGTTTCTTCATCTTTTTCTCCCAACCCCTGTTTTGAGCCATAATTGTGTGATTTTTTCATACCCATTGAACTTTAATTTGTAATATTCACTCTTGTGAGAGTTTCATCTTATATACACTTTGATTCTTTGTCAAGAGGGTGAGGTATCCCTCTAAAGAAAAAAGGTGACGTATCCCTTGTTTGTAAAGAGAGTGAGGTATCTCTCAAAAGCTATAAAGGGTGAGGTATCCCTTGGTTGTAGATGGTGAGGTATCCCTCAAAGGTTGTAAAGGGTGAGATATCCCATAGTGTGGTGAGTGCTGCGTTGGGAATTGTGGATACATCACGCAGCGAAAAATAGGGATTCCCACCGAGGATTTATGCGAAAAAGCTATAATCCGAGTTTTTAAATGATTTACCTCTTGAAGCGTAAATCATGAACACCATAATAGAAACGATGTCTCTGCGGCATCTACACGAACAGACTCACGAATGTCCAACGTCCGCAAGAGGAGCCTCACGTCTCTCACACAGTGCTAGCTGCGAAGAGAAGAGAAGAAACATGTCACTCTCTCACTCACTTTTCTGTAGGTGCGGCTAGGATTCTGAAATTTATCTATCTTAGCAGCCCCTTAGCAGTACTATTTATAATAGTGACTGCCTTAAGTGAGTGTGAGCAGCAGCAAGGTAAGCTGTGCAACCCTAGACCCATCTGTTATGAGTCTGGCCCATATTTGAATCCGAGTCCAACTTAGATCCATTGCTCCAATTTTAGTCTGCTCTATGTGTGTGACCCTGCAGGTTCTTATTACATTTTCAATAATATTAAAATCTCATTTTAATATTACAAGCAGTGAGCGGTATCTAGCAACACATTGCTGCTACTCAAGTAATAAGAATGTCAGTGATTTGATATAACCTTTCTGTGACCAATGTTTCCGTGTTGTTTAGTCCATTTGTCAAGATATCTAGATTAAACACAAGGCATGGAATGCATCACCCTTGTATAGTCCACTCATTCGTTTCCTGATACTCGAGTAGACTTTGTAACAACAAATAAGATCAATATCTCATATTGACTCATTTGAGCATGGCCATGCATTTCGCAGTCTCACTCAATCAGGGGCCCCGAAGATATCGCTCCTGTTATGTAGGAGTGACAAATCCCATCTAGGTCACTCACATGCCTCTACATGATTTACGGTATATCCAATAACCAACTTTATAATCACATTGTTATAGATGACGTTTGATGGCATTAAAACATACAACTCCTTATGTAGGAATCGTAGTGATTTCAGGTCAAAGGACCGCAAACACCATTGTCACTATGAGAATCGCTTATGACACTCACGTAACGATCCATGTAGCGTTCTCATGGTGGGTCAGTCTAGTACATCATTACTCTAATATGTACCCATGTGAAGACTTGATATCTCATATCCATGACCCGTGAGATGTGGTCATCAGTCTCTGCACATACTAGTTTCAATGTATTATTGTTGTCCTAATTAACAATAATACTTGACTAGGGACATTTAAGAATAGTGTTGTAACCAAAAGGATCTCACAATTAAGTCATCCACTTGATGTCCTATGACATCAAACTTACTATTCTAAGGACTTTATTATGTTTTTCAAAAAAGAACACAATAAAT
Source organism: Ormosia semicastrata (assembly GCA_029884595.1). NCBI lineage: Eukaryota > Viridiplantae > Streptophyta > Magnoliopsida > Fabales > Fabaceae > Ormosia > Ormosia semicastrata. The sequence continues at coordinate 41,981,160 of JAQQTO010000061.1, forward strand.
GAAATGCCTCATATATAAAAATAGCATAATAGAATGTATGTAAATACAGAAAATGTATTGGTCTCTAGAGCATACACCAACAATCTCCCACTTGCACTAGAACCAATCAGGTATATATCTAATGCCTAAAGACCTAGTGTGATCCTCATGCTTCTGCTGTGTAAGAGGCTTCATCAGTGGATCAGCAATGTTATCATCTGTTGGTGCTTTGTATATCTTCACATCTCCTCTATTGATGATCTCTCGAATGAGATGAAAACGCCTAAGTATATGTTTAGATCGCTGGTGAGATCTAGGCTCCTTAGCTTGTGCAATGGCTCCATTATTATCACAATAGAGGTCCACTCGGTCCACAATGCTAGGAATAGTGCCAAGTTCAGTAATGAACTTCTTGATCCAAACGGCCTCCTTTGTTGCATTAGAGGCAGCAATATACTCAGCCTTTGTGGTAGAATCGGTGAATGTCTCCTGCTTTGAACTCTTCCAGCTCATAGCCCCACCATTTAGGCAAAAAAAAAAAAAAAATAACCCGATTGCGATCTGGAGTCGTCCTTATTGGTTTGGAAGCTAGCATCAGTGTAACCTTTTACAACTAGCTCTTCCTCGCCTCCATATACCAAGAACGAATCCTTAGTCCTTCTTAAGTACTTAAGGATGTTCTTGATAGCAGTTCAGTGACTCTCACTGGGATCAGACTGGTACCTACTCGTCATGCTCAAAGCATACGAGATGGCTGGTCGAGTATAGAACATGGCGTACATGATAGATCCAATTGCAGATGCATATGGAATCTTGCTCATGCGATCCCTCTCATCCTGGGTGGAAGGGGATTGAGCCTTAGATAGGCTTACACCATGTGACATAGGCAAGAGTCTTTTCTTGGATTCATGCATGTTAAATCGTCTTAACACTTTATCTATATATGTACTCTGACTTAGGCCAAGCTATCTCAGTGATCTATCTCTATAGATCTTGATACCTAATACATAGGTGGCTTCGCCCAAGTCCTTCATAGAGAAGCAGTTCCCTAACCAAGTCTTTACGGACTGTAGGGTAGAGATGTCATTTCCAATAAGTAGTATGTCATCTACATACAATACCAGAAAGACAATAGTGCTCCCACTAACCTTCTTGTAGACGCAAGATTCTTCTTCATTCTTGATGAAACCAAACTGTTTTATTGTATCATCAAACCGAAGATTCCAGCTTCTGGAAGTTTGCTTCAATCCATAAATAGATCGTTGCAACTTGCATACTTTTCTAGCATCCTTTGGAGTGGCAAAACCCTCAGGTTGTGTCATGTACACATCCTCGAGAAGATTTCTATTAAGGAAAGCAGTTTTGACATCCATTTGCCAGATTTCATAATCATGGTATGCTGCAACAGCAAGCAAGATCCGAACGGATTTAAGCATCGCAACTAGGGAAAAAGTCTCATCCTAGTCTACACCATGAATTTTTTTGAAACCTTTAGCCACCAATCACGCCTTAAAGGTATGCACATTACCATCCATGTCGGTTTTCTTCATGAAAACCCACTTGCACCCAATGGGTTTTACCCTTTCAGGTGGGTCAACCAAGGTCCATACCTGGTTAGCATACATGGAATCCATCTCAGATCTCATGGGCTCAAGCCATTTCTTAGATTCTGGGCCAATAATGGCTTCCTGGTAAGTCACAAGCTCATCTTGATCTATGAGCAATACGTCACCTTGTTGGGTCATGAGAAATCCATATCTCTCTGGTTGATGACGTATCCTGTTAGACCTACGCAGGTCTTATGCTACCAGAGCAGGTTGCTATTCCAACACATTTTGTGGAGGCTGCTCTATTTCCACCATTGGTTCATTGCTGCTTTGTGAAACTTGAACTTCTTCAAGTTCTACTTTTCTCCCACTGGTTCCTTTATAGATAAACTCCCTTTCTAGAAACACAGCTGTCCGTGCGACAAACACTTTGCCCTCGGTAGGATTATAGAAAAAGTATCCCTTGGTTTCCTTTAGATACCCCACAAAGAAGCATTTATCTTATTTAGGTCCAAGATTATAAAAAACTTGACGTTTCACATAAGCTTCGCAGCCCCAAATCTTCAAGAAAGACATACTGGGCCATCTCCTAATCCATATCTCATATGGTGTCTTTTGAACCATCTTAGATGGAACACAGTTAAGTGTGAAAGCTGCTGTTAATAAAGCATGTCCCCAGAAGGAGCCTGGAAGGTTTGCATGACTCATCATGGATCGGACCATGTCCAACAAGGTCTAGTTCCTCCTTTCAGAGACACTATTCCATTATGGTGTTCCTGGTGGAGTAAGTTGAGATATTATCCCACACTCTTTCAGATGATCATCAAACTATTGGCTTAAGTATTATCCTCCTTGATCTGATTGAAGGATTTTAATATTCTTGCCAAGTTAGTTTTGTACTTCATTCTTGAACTCTTTGAACTTTTCAAGGGATTCTGATTTATGCTTCATAAGATATACAAATCCATATCTACTGAAATCATCAGTAAATGTAATGAAGTATTGAAAACCGCCTCTGGCGAGTGTGTTTAGTGGCCCACATACATCACTATGTATAAGGCCTAAAAGATCACTAGCCCTTTCACCTTGTCCGGTGAATGGGGCCTTTGTCATCTTCCCCAATAAACAATATTCATATGTCTTATATGATTCGAAATCAAATGAGTCCAAGAATCCATCTTTATGGAGTTTAGAGATGCGTTTCTTATTTATGTGGCCCAAACGACAATGCCAAAGAAAAGTTGGGTCCAGATAGTTTGATTTAAACCTCTTTGTATTTATGTTATAGACGGGCGTCTCGAGATCAAGTACATAAAGTCCATTACTCAATTGTGCACTACCATAAAAAATATCATTCATATAAATAGAACAACACTTGTCCTTTATAATAAAAGAAAAACCTTTCTTATCCAAACAAGAAATAGAAATGATATTCCTGCTAATAGCAGGCACAAAATAGCAGTTCTCTAACTCTATTACAAGCCCAGTGGGCAAAGATAAGAAATAAGTCCCTACAGCTAATGCAGCAACCTTTACTCCATTTCCCCCTCGTAGGTCAACTTCGGCCTTCGTCAATGGTCTACTGCTCTTTAGATCCTGTACATTTACACAAATGTGAGATCCACATCTAGTATCTAATATCCATGATGCAGAAGTAGATAAATTGACTTCAATAAAAAAAATACCTGAAGTGGAAGTCTCACTTCCTTTCTTCTTTTTGAGCTCCTATAAGAACTTGGCACAGTTCTTCTTCCAATGTCCGGTCTGACCACAATGGAAGCATGTACCTTCCTTAGGCACTCCACCCACTGGTTTCAAGCCAAAAGTGCTAGGCTTGGACTTATCCTTGCCCTTGCCCTTCCAGTTGTCATTGTGCTTTTTCTATTGTTTCTTGCCCTTATTCTTTTGGACCATCATTATGGCCTTCCCTTTGCCTTTGTTAATATTCTGCTCAGCAGTTCTTAACATGCCTAGCAGCTCTGGTAGTGATTTGTCAATCTCATTCATGTTGTATGTTCATGACAAATTGATGAAACTTTCCAAGCAATGATTGCAGGACTAAGTCAATGGCCAACTCTTGGCCCAAAGGAAAACCGAGTCTCTCTAGGTTTTCAATGTACCCAATCATCTTGAGTACATGAGCACCAACAGGGCTTCCTTCTACCAGCTTGCACTGAAATAGTGCTTTAGAGACCTCGAATCTCTCATGCCTGGCCTGTTCTTGATAGAACTTCTTAAGGTGTACGATCATATCGTATGCATCCATGTTCTCAAGTTACTTTTAGAGCTCAGAGTTCATGGCGGCCAGCATTAGACATCCAATGTCCAAGGCATCATCTTAATGCTTCTTATAAGCATCTCTTTCAGTTTTAGGGGCATTAGCAGCAGGTGGCCCAGGAATAGACTGTTCCAAAACATACAGCTTTTTCTTTTGCTTGAGGACAATCCTCAAATTCCTATACCAGTCTAGAAAATTCGTTCCAGACAACTTATCCTTCTCAAGGATAGATCGCAATGATAAAGTACCTGATGTGTTTATTGCCATGGTAATCTATTAACAGAAATATGCAAAATATAAGTATCATGGCATAAACATATTTAATGAGGTCTTTTAATTAAATATACCTCCCACTATTTTATTCAAGTCAATGACCCTCAGCATTGACTCAGAAAATCCCATCATAAGATTTCCTAGTGGGCCAAGATCCATATTTCACCTAGTTTTGAGTCAGCTTTGGCTGATCACCCCAAATTCAATTATTTAGGTAGGAAACACTTTCCAATTACATCACATGTAACTCTTGGATAGTTGGGTGAATAACACTTATTCAAGTCCATCTAATGGACCAAAGCCCAACTTCATGCCTTTAAGCCTTCAATCCTATTGAAATGGCTTAGTTAAGTCAGACCCAATGGTTGGCAGTTGGATATTACCTTTATCCCATCGCGTCTTACTAATATAGATAAAGGCATCCTGCTTTGGCAGACCTGCACTTGATCGATACTAGTCTTGACAAGTGCCACACATTGGAAGGCATCACTTAATGACTTAATATTTGCTTTGAGGGAATTATTATTATTATTATTAGATCTCACCATTTATTAAACTGTTTATCATACCATAAACATTATCCATGCATCTCATACATAAAAAGCATATAATAAAAGTGACATAGTTATGGCCCCTAAGAGAGTAGCATTAACTAAGCCAGCTTCACCAAGCATCTCCCATCAACATCCTCACTTGATGCCGTCTTCTTGCCTCCACATCATAATTACATTATATAGAAACCTCTTTTACATTCGAGGGGAGTTAGGTGAGAAGATATTGTACAATCAAAATGTAGAGAGAAAGGCACGACATGCAGGTCGTATTTATTAAAACCAAAAGGCATAAAAAAAAGACTAAGGCCATAACCATGCATCATGCATCACAAAAACATATAAACTCATAACAATAATACATTATTATTATTTTACGAGTCATAAAATTGGATATAAAATATCACATTTTTGAAAAACATCCTACGCAGAGATAGCATGGTCAAGGGGAAGCCGCCCCTTGCAGGGTGCGGGGCAGCGCCCTGGCCCGAAAAATTGGACCAAAAATAAGAGCTGAATCTCTTGTGCCTCCCTTGAGCCTTTGTGCCACGTGGACAATATGAACATTTCATGTGCCACGGGAAATCCTTGCGCCGTCGTTCAAAACTTGAACCTCAGGTGCCTCCTTGATGGCTTCACATCAACACTTGATGCTGCTGCCGCAAAACAAGAATAGGGTTTCCAAAACCCCTTGCGCTACGCCTTTTGTGCAGAAACAAGGATTCCATAACCCTTGCTACTGCAAGCCCAGAACAAGGTTTCCTAAACCCTTGCGCCGCGCATTGAGAATAAGGATTGCATAACGCTGTTCGTATCACATACATACCAGAAAGCTTCGCAAAAACATACATCTTAATACAAAATGGTTTTCACAGAACATATGAACATCTTTATGAAGTTTTGAAAACAACATCATGGTTTTGCATACAACATAAGAAGCAGAATATGTTTTTGCAAAAGGGTTTCATACGATTTTCAGAAATAACATATTAAAGATCATATCTTTTGTCAAAAACAAGAACAGAAAACATGTTATCTCATGTAAACAAAAATAGAAAACCGAATCATGGTTTCGCAAGACGCTCTGATACCACTGTTGGGAATTGCGGATACATCACGCAGCGAAAAACAGGGATTCCCACCAAGGATCCATGCGAAAAAACCATAATCCGAGTTTTTAAATGATTTACCTCTTGAAGCGTGAATCACGAACACCGTAATAGAGACGATGTCTCTACAGTATCCACACGAGCAGACTCACGAACGTCCAATGTCCGCAAAAGGAGCCTCACGTCTCTCACACAGTGCTAGCTGCGAAGAGAAGAGAAGAAACTTGTCACTCTCTCACTCACTTTTCTGTAGGTGCGGCTAGGGTTCTGAAATTTATCTATCTTAGCAGCCCCTTAGCAGTACTATTTATAATAGTGACTACCTTAAGTGAGTGTGAGCAGCAGCAAGGTAAGCTGTGCAACCCTAGACCCATCTGTTATGAGTCTAGCCCATATTTGAATCCGAGTCCAACTTAGATCCATTGCTCCAATTTTAGTCTGCTCTATGTGTGTGACCCTGTAGGTTCTTATTACGTTGGCAGTAATATTAAAATCCCATTTTAATATTACAAGCAGTGAGCGGTATCTAGCAACACATCGCTGCTACCCAAGTAATAAGAATGTTAGTGATTTGACATAACCTTTCCGTGACCAATGTTTCCGTGTTGTTTAGTCCCTTTGTCAAGATATCTAGATTGAACACAAGACATGGAATGCGTCACCCTTGTATAGTCCAATCATTCATTTCCTGATACTCGAGTAGACTTTGTAACAACAAATGAGATCAATATCTCATATTGACTCATTTGAGCATGGCCATGCATTTCGCAGTCTCACTCAATCAGGGGGCCCGAAGATATCGCTCCTATTATGTAGGAGTGACAAATCCCATCTAGGTCACTCACATCCCTCTGCATGATTCGCGGTATGTCCAATAACCAACTTTATAATCACCTTGTTACAAATGACGTTTGATGGCATTAAAACACATAACTCCTTATGTAGGAATCGTAGTGATTTCAGGTTCAAGGACCACAAACACCATTGTCACTATGAGAATCGCTTATGACACTCACATAACGATCCATGTAGCGTTCTCATGGTGGGTCAGTCCAGTACATCATTACTCTAATATGTACCCATGTGAAGACTTGATATCTCATATTCATGACCTGTGAGATGTGGTCATCAGTCTCTGCACATACTAGTCTCAATGTATTATTGTTGTCCTAATTAACAATAATACTTGACTAGGAACATTTAAGAATAGTGTTGTAACCAAAAGGATCTCACGATCAAGTCATCCATTTGATGTCCTATGGCATCAAACTTACTATTCTAAGGACTTTATTATGTTTATAAAAAAGAACACAATAAATGAAATGTCTCATATACAAAAATAGCATAATAGAATGTATGTAAATACAGAAAATGTATTGGCCTCTAGGGCATACACCAACATGTTGTAGTTTATAAAGGCTGTTAAGTACTTATTAAAGCTTGAGGATATAGTGAAAAATCTCTAGTGGTTGCTAGAGGACTGAACGTAGGCCACAAGTGGATTGATGGCTGAACCAGGATAAACCTTGTGTTTGATCTTCTAAACTCATATATTTATATTTGTGCATTTATTTTATATGCTTGCTTTAATGTTATTCATCTTGGCTTGTTTAATTTGTGAGTGAAGTGTTTAATCTCATTTATCTGTTCACTTCAATCATCCAATAGCTTCAACGAAAATTGATAAATAAACTTTTTACGAAAGATTTACGAAAATATTTTTTAAACTCAATTCACCCCCCTCTTGAGTTTGAGGCCACTTGGTAACACTTTGAACAAGGATTTAGCCCAAATTCTGAGAGTGTTAGTGTACATAATCATTAGCCAAAGGAGATAAATAGGAAAGTCCAAAAGTTCCTTTGGGTGAGGACTAGTACTAAATGCTCTGAGAGCCAAAGGTTACAGGTAGAGTGAGGTTGCAACACGTCCAACGTCCTCAAAGAGAAGCTTTACGTCTCTCAAATAGTGCTAGCTGCGAAGAGAAGAGAAGAAACCTGTTACTCTCTCACTCACTTTTTCTGTAGGTGCGGCTAGGGTTCTGTAATATATATCTTAGCAGCCCCTTAGTAGTACTATTTATAATAGTGACTACCTTAAGTAAGTGTGAGCAGCAGCAAGGTAACTGTAGGACATTACTTAGGCATAATCATATTGCATATTACAAGCATTGCATTTGAACGACAGTTATATGGGCAATTGTCTGTTACTGTTAATATTTACAATTGAATGAGCGGTTGTTTATATTTTGGCAGTGTGTTGGCTATCCGTTGAACCACATTACAAAGTAGTGTGCAGTTATGAGTAATAGTGGAGGAAACTCCTGTGTTGGTTATTAGAGAATTGTTTATATAATGTTATAACTAACTGGTATTGGAATTGCTTTTACTTAGAATTATAATTCTAACCCCGATTGTATTTTCATGTAAATCCAGGTCAAGACTCTGCTAAAGGAAAGAAGACGAAGCATGAAGACTAGTTTTATTTTATTGCTTCCTGGACAAAGCTTATGTATATAGTTTATATATGCTTTGTATTGTTTTAAAAAGTTATGTATTACAATATACCCTTTTGTGGCTAGTGTTTTGTGTGTGTGTGTGTGTGTGTGTGTGTATGAGTTTATGTTTTTTCGCTTTCTCTCAAGGCTCTCTATAATGACTCGATTATGATTATGGATATATTTTTGGTTAGGTATAATGTAAGTGACGTGGCTAGTACTGTTTATCTCTACATAATCCAGATATATCCAAATATTTGTATTAGGGTATTACATTATGGTATTAGAGCAGTTCATCCTGTTGAGCGAAGGTATAGACTAACTATGCTTTAGGCATAAGTAGATGTTTTAGTTTTAGGTCATGCATTATTCTATCTCGATGTGAGATATGTGAATAGAATTGCATGATAGCCTTAGGTATGGATGCTAATGGTTACTGTTGCACTGTTACATGATATTGGCACTAATTAACTCCATATGTTATGTTTTGTGTGTACAGGAAACTATAGCAACTACTGGGCAAACCCATGAGACTAGGAGTCTTGCAAGTGAAGATATAACTAGAGCTCTTAGAGAAATGGCTGCTGTAGTGAGAGAGCAGACTAGCATTAGTACAAGACTATTAGAAAAGATAGAAAAGGATGCGCTTGAAAAGTTGATAGACATTAGGGAACTCAAGAGCAATCAAGATTTCTCAGGGTTCAGTAAAGTTACTTCTTCATTCTTTAAAGGAGAGTATGGTTCGATCAGAGCTGAAAGATGGCTTCAAGAGATGGAAGAGATATTTGTGGTCATAGCATGCACTAATGAATAGAAAGTGACCTTTGCTTCTTATTTGTTAATAGGAGAGGTAGAAAGCTAGTGGGTTGAAACTAAGAGGTTACTAGAGATAGTTGGTACTCAAATCACCTGGAAGGTGTTTAGAGCTACATTCTTGGATAAGTATTATTCCCTTGAGTTACAGAGAGCAAAGGAATTGGAATTTCTGAGGCTCGAACAAGGGGATATGACTGTGGGTCAATATGTAGAGCTTTTTGAAGAATGTTCTAAGTTCTCTTCTTATTTTATAAGTAATCCAGATGAAGACTAGAAGTGTGAAAAATTTTAAATGGGACTAAGAGAAGATATTATAAGAGTTGTGAACCAAATGGAGATTAAGGACTTTTGCACTCTAATTAGTAAGTGTAAGGTGGTAGAAGTAGATAATCTCATAACCACAATGAAGTATGAATTAGAAAGTTCCCTAAAGAGGAAAAGATCAAACGTTGAGATCAGTGAGGGCGCTTCTTGGTCTCAATTTTTACCAGAAAAAGGAAAACATATTCAAGTGGAAACTTGGGGTAATGATAAGTCCAAGCAGGGTGCTTCTAAATTGAGCAGCCCTAAGGGAAAAGGTAAATCGAACTCCAAGGTACCAAGATGTGCTAAATGTAAAAAGATACATAGACGTAGACCGTGCTTGGCAGGCAAATCTGTGTGTTACATATGTGAGCAACCAAGACATCATATGAAAGATTATCTATAGAAAAAGGGAGCAATGAAATCTTCTAACTCCTTATGACGTAAGAGCACATTTAAAGAGAAATCTTTTAAAAATGTGTATAAGTAGAGTATAGATTTACTTTGTGAATCTAGTTTTATTTACCTTTATTGGTATAGTTTGGTTACTATATAGACAAATGATATTATGTTCTTGTTTAGTTAGAAGTGTGAGATTGTGCTTAGATTATAGGCAGTTGAACAAGAGGCTATCGAGAATAAATGTCTTTGTTTAGAATGGATGATCAGATAGATTAGTTAAGAGAAGCTTTGGATTTTCTCATAAGATTATCTAATATCTGGTTATCATAGAATCAAACTTAAGAAGAGAATATCTCTAAAAAATTTCTAGGATTATAAAAGAACATGATTAGTATGTTAAAATAGTTTTGGGAAGCATTTAGAAAAAAAAAAGTGGTTGCGTGCCAAATTAACCAAGAATAAGTTTTGGTTATAAGTGGTATAGTTTTAGGGTCATGTAGTTTCTCAAAGAGGAATTTCAGAGACCCCAGCAAAGTTTAAGCAATGGTATAATGGGAAAGACCAACCATTGTGACCAAGGTTAGAGAGTTTATCAGTAGACTTTCTCAGTTCATGCTACCCTAACTAGGTTAACTAGGACAGGTAGTAGTTTGAGTGGACTCTAGGTTGTGAGAATAGTTTCCAAGAGTTGAAGATGAGGTTGACCACTACCCCAGTGTTAGTAATTTCATATTCCGATGAGAACTTTGAGGTGTTTTGTGATGTTTCAAAGATGAGCTTAGGGTGTGTTCTGAGACAACATAGGTGAGTAGTTGCCTATGTTGGTGTATGCCCTAGAGGCTGATACATTTGTCTGTATTTACATACATTCTATTATGCTAATTTTAATATATGAGGCAATTCATTTATTATGTTCTTTTTAATAAACATAATAAAGTCCTTAGAATAGAAAGTTTGATGCCATAGGACATTAAGTGGTTGACTTGATCGTGAGATCCTATTGGATAAAATTAGAACACTATTCTTAAATGTCCCTAGTCAAGTATTATTATTAACTAGGATAACAATAATGTATTGAGACTAATATGTGCATAGACCGATGACCACATCTCACGGGTTATGGATATGAGATATCAAGTCTTCATATGGGTATATATTAGAGCAATAATGTACTGGACTGACTCGCCATGAGAACGCTACATAGATCGTTACGTGAGTGTCATAAGTGATTCTCATAGTGACAATGGTGTCTATGGTCCTTTGACCTGAAATCACTACGATTCCTACATGAGGAGTTGTGTGTTTTAATACCATCAAACGTCATTTGTAACAAGGTGATTATAAAGTTAGTTATTGGACATACCGCGAATCATGCAGAGGGATGTGAGTGACCTAGATGGGATTTGTCACTCTTACATAACAGGAGTGATATCTTCAGGCCCGCTGATTGAGTGAGACTGCAAAATGCATGGCTATGCTCAAATGAGTGAATATGAGATATTGATTTCATTTGTTGTTACAAAGTCTACTTGAGTATCAGGAAACGAATGATTGGACTATACAAGGGTGACACATTCCATGCCTTGTGTTCAATCTAGATATCTAGACAAAGGGACTAAATATAACATCCCAAAAAATATATTTATTTCATTATAAATAATCATTTTATAATATTTATAATTTTTGAGAATTTTCCTAGAATTTTTCAAATATGTCAAATATTTTAATATATTTTTCGTTTAGCGTGTACACTGAGCAGAGTCAGTGTAACGTTGCGAAAAACTATTTGGTTCATGATAAATAGTTGTTTTCCAATATTTACAATTTTTGATAATTTTTCTGGAATTTTTTGAATTATTTGATTATTTTAATATTTTCTCTATTTACGTGCGCACTGAGCGAGGCTGGGAAAATGAAATATTTTCCCTGTGGCCGAAAAAATTTGAATTGTAGAAATATCGACGGGGGATCTTACTAAACCCGAGATTGGACACAATTTACGAGGTTTTCATTTTTCAAGATTTTATCTGATAAATAAAATCGCAGTATATTTTATTATCAGTGGAACAATAAAATATTATTTCTGCTAACTGTAAATTTTGTCTACTGAGAAATAGCTCTAGTAGATTATTCCTATCTAGTTGCTTTTATGACATCATTTAAGTGACTTTACACTTTACTTAATTGGGAAGCGTGCGAAGCTTCTCAAGGAAGCTCCATGGAAAGAAGCTTCTAGGAAGCTTCCTCCCAACCACTTTTCTCTCTCTCTCTTCTCTCTTTGTGCTGCACGGTTTTGGGGGGAAATATCACAATTATTCCCTCATTTTCTCTCATTCACGCAAATCTTTCTCTCCCTCACGCAGCTGACTCTCTTCCTCTCTTCTCCCACACCCACACACTCCATTGTTAAGCTTTCAAGCTTTCCATGCTCAAGCTAACTTAAACCATTGTTTTTCCCTCACCATCTTCAAGCTTTCTTCTTGGTGGAGCTCTTCTTGGCTCTCCCATTTTCGTGGTTGGCAGCCCAGCTCCAAAGCTTTAAGTTTTGAGGTAAAGCTCTTAACTTTCTTCTCCTATTCTCCTCATTTTCGTGGTCCATGGTCACCTTAGTGACTAAGGATACCATTTCCACTCTTTGATCTTGATTTTTATGGATTTGAATACCCAAGGATCTTGTGGTGGTGAAGCACGAAATTCCAAAGACAAAAGGAGCTTGCTTTCCTTGTTCTTCACTAAGGTAAGAAGAATATTATTCTCTTCAACCCATTTTGGTAGTGAGAAACTCTTTGTTGTGTTGATGGGGTTGAAAGCCATTTATGGGATACCCATTTGTTTGAGTTATTCTGGTTGTATTTTGATTGTTTGAATGGTAGGATTGAGTTGTATGTTGATAGATCTTGGATTGTTTGAAGATTGGAATGGTTTCTGGTGATTTATGCATCCATAAAGTGATACATAGCCTAGGCCGTGTATGAATACACGGCCATGTATCTCCCTGTGTGACTAAAACATGTTTTTTTGGTGCACTCCAGAGGAGTACACGGCCTAGGCCGTGTATGACCACACGGCCATGTACTCGGGGTCGTGTATTTTATGCACGGTCGTGTAACGTGTTCAGCAATGGAATTAAGGTTTTTCTAACCCCTTGGAGGTTCAAGGTCCCCTCGGGCATTTGACTCAAGGCTTTTAGAGTAATGTAAGCATAATAATCTTAAATAATTGAATGACTAGAAACTAATTAGGGATTCATAAAGAGGGAAAAACAAGGAACGGGAGCATGCCTTACAACTTATAAGAACTTTGAATAGAGATAGAACATGAGTGTGATAGAGGTTGCGAGCGACATAATGAAATTAAGAATTGACTTACTTGAGGACTTTGAATAGGGTGTGAATGCCTAGAAACTTATTATTGACTTAGTATGGACCCTTGAACGGGATTGAATATTGTTGATAAAAGACATAACATGTGATCTTAGACCTGAAATGCTATGACTATGAATTTGTATATATACACATGAGTACGTATTGAATCTACATACATTTGAAGCTTGATTAACCTAGTTGTCATGATAAGCATGATTGAAACAAGCATTGAAAATGTCCGTTGGACTATTGTTAAGGCTATGTTGCCTATGAGTTGAATCACACCTTTGTGCGGGTGCGAATAGACTAGTGTAGGTCCTGCGGTTGACCTTGGGGGCATCGGGGCGCGGGCGTCTCACAGCGGGTAGTTGGTAGCCCCGCTGGACCATGGGACAAACCGATGCAAACGCACCAACGATCCTGACTGGACACTGTCCTATATCGAGATCTGTATAGAATGTCTTGTAAAATGCCATGATGTGCACGTTGATAAATTAAGAGTTTTAGCACTTGAAGGCCTCGGCATCCAAAATACAGACATACCTCCTGATCGTTCTCTCCGACTGTTTCATGTCTAGCTCCATGGAGTAGGTTTTTGGTATCATATGCATGTGCATAGTGAGTCGTCATATCATTTGATATTTGCTTATTCATATGAAAGTTGAAACTGCTGTCTTATTACTTTTGTATCTACTTATAATTGCGAAGTTGATCACTATCTATTTTAATACTGCTTATTATTATTGAATGGTTATATGGGCGTTATGCGCCGTTTTGTTTCTTTACTGCCATCATAGGTAATGAATGTAGAATATCTTACCTCTTTTTCGTATTTGTTGCTATTCTGCTTGATTTTTGGTTAAAGTTGCGAAGGGGGCGAGGTTGAATCTCCTAGATTTCACTTGGTTTGATCTTCTGCGTTCGGTAAGGACAACTAGAAGGGATTCTATTGGTTTCATCATGATTGAGTTCACCGGAGGTGCCAAGGCTTGGCGAGTCGATTGGACCGACAAGCGTATACGATATGTTGGGGATCTAACCTTGACCATGAAGAGGACTGCGATTGAAAATCTTAACCTGTATTTCTCACTACACCGGTGTGTCCGGAGTTGCCTTATGTATTCAAGATTCGATGGAGTGCCCAACTCCTTAGTCGTGGATATATTGTGGGTAGTTTATACTTTATTTTGCATTACCTGTATAAAGTGTATTTTGGGTATATGTATGTTTTAAGGTGATTATGCAGTCTTAAATGCTGTAATTTGAGTATATCTTATAATTCATATTTTCAACTAGCTGTATATACAACTATTCATTCATGGCTCATATTTTTCTCATATGCGAAATGATTAAATTTTGGAAAAATTTTTATTTGAATTGTAGCACACTGAAATTTAGTGACCTTGACATAATAACGATTGTGCCATGGTTATTAAATCGAGGGGTGTTACATTAGGTGGTATCAGAGCTCACTTCATCTTGTTGAGCCGGGGTATGAACTGACTATGCTTAGACATGTTAGAAGTTTATTTGCATGTTGTGCACTTCCTTGTCTTTTGCTTGAGATGTTGGGAAAGGAAAGCATGGCTTGCCATAGGTTGAGTGTTGGTAGCTACTGTTGCACAGTTATATGATATTGAGTATTAGCCCACTCAATGTGTAATGTTCTGTGTCTACGGGAAACTATGACTTCACCTAGGCGTATTAAGGCAATAGAAGTTCTTTAGAAAGAAGCTCAGCTGGTATGACTGAACTTGCTTAGGACTTGATTGCATTTACACTCTTGCTGTGTTACCTCTAGAGTTGTTTGAGCTAATGGGTTGGAAAAGGGTAGTCGAATAAGACTTGCAAAGTTTACGGACTGAGACGTCCAAGAGGTTTTCAAAAATCGATTCTCTTAGGAAAATAGTATCTGGCGTAAGTTTGGTTCGAAGAGGTACATGGGAGTCAGAGACTTACGGGAGATCGTGCCATAGAAGGCAGAATAAAGGAGCTCAAGTTAGGATTTTTCGGTTTGGTGGTTTTGTTTGTCTTACTGCTTTAGGTGACTCTTTATGGTTGGTTTCCATAAGGAGACAATAATGTTTGAATTGATTGCTTTTGATTTTTCTTATGTTTTGATTCGTTTGTCCTTGAAGGAAGACAATGACTCGGGGTAGACGTAAGCATGTGAATGCGGGAAGTGACGATGGTGATACAACTGCGGCATCAAGAGTAATGCAAAGGATGGTTGATGTAACGACACACCAGGATCAGAGGGCCGCACAACAGCAGGAATTGGAAGTTGAGGTTCATAATTTGATGGAAGAAAGTTGACTTTGGGGTAACTTTGGATTACCTAAGATCCAAAGGAGGAACAATAGGAAGGTCAATTAGTCTAAGCAGAAACCGTATACACTACGACCGAGGGAGCAACAACAACAGCAAACACATGAAGCGGGTGCGAGTGGTAGTAAATCCAAACCGATACCTTTATCGAAATATAAGAAGTGCGGAAAAGACCATTTAATAAGACATTGTACGATCGAAGGAATAATTTGTTTCAAGTGCGGGAAGCCAGGACATGCAACACCCCTCGATTTAATAATCACGACACAATCGTCATTATGTCACAGTCACTAAATTTTGGCGTGTTACAATTGTCAAACAATAATTTTTCCAATGACTATCAATCATTTCGCATAAGAGGAAAATAGGAGCCACGAATGAATAGTTACATATACAACCAGTTAAAAATATGAATTTATAAGATGTACTCAATTTACAACATTTAATATTGGGTAATCACCTAAAAACATACATATTCCAAAAAATACATTTTATACAGGTAATGCAAAATAAAGTATAAACTACCCACAACACATCCACGACTAAGGAGTTGGGCACTCCCTCGGATCCTGAATGTGTAAGGCAACCCCGGGCACACCGGTGTAGTGAGAAATACGGGATAAGGCCTTCAATTGTAGTCCTATTCATGGTCAAGGTCAGATCCCCAACAAATTGCATACGCTTGTCGGTCCAGTCGACTCGCCAAGCCCTAGCACCTTCGGTGAACTCAAATACTACGAAACCAAAAGGGTCCCTTCAAGATGTCCTTATCAAGCGTAGAAAATCAAAACCTAGTGAAGTCTAGTAGATTCAACCTCACCCCCTTTACAAAACTTAACCAAAAACCACATAGAATAGCAACAAATACAGAAAAGTGGTAAGACATTCGACTTTCATTACCTATGATGGCAGCAAAGAAACATAACACAAATGATGAAGTCATTCCATATATACTGATATCACAAACATGCTCAAGTTATCAATTGCATAGATATTTTTAGAAAACATATTCCACGATAACATAATTATCAACATCACTATAACGACAAGTATTCACTATAGATATATAACAAGTATTTATGTTTCCACAATATGGATGTTAACCATGCCATGATAATATATGAACTGAACATGCATATGCACAATGCGTATGCTGACCATTCTCATGTACCATGTACTCATTTCCTACTCCATGGAGTTAAACTCAAAGTTTTCAGAGATGAATGCCCCAGAAAATTTGTCCCCCCTCAAAAGACAGTCTACGCCGGGCCATGGAAAGCAATAGTGCCTTGTCGGGCTGCCAGTGCGTTGCAACAGTGTTCACGGCCAGGGGTATATATATAAGGTGATAACTTGATCACAAGTGAAACACCGCGTCCTGACGTCCCCCTAGGTCTATTCAAGACCCCATTATCCTGTAAGTCCTCGTACACTCCTAGGCATAATACGTCATAACTGTATAATGCACAAATGCATACTCAATGGGGTTCAACCCTCCGTTGTACCATTCCCAATGGTATTGAAGCAACCATCCATACAATTGTTCAATACCATTTTCATCAGTGATATTATATAATCGTCCATACGGCTACATAGTATCACTATTAACTAGGTTTCCTTTGATAACCAGTCCTTCCTAACTAAATCGTCTACCGATGGTTCTAGTTATAAAAGCAAACCATATCTGACTAAATAGTCTACCTGAGGTTTCTTGGTCCGGTACTTCGGTTCCATAATCACAATGTCGACGCATGCTTAAACCATGCTCAATGCATATGGATTCAATGCATACATATATATATATATGTAAATTCACAATGATAGCATAACTTATCCAAATTCACATGTCATAACGAATCAATACTAAAATCTCAAAGGTGAACACATACTATTCAAAGGTACTATGAAAGTTATGTTTTAATTCCATTATGTTCTCGTGTTAACTCTCTTAGAATATTTAGTTTAAGTTCCACACAGCCCTCCTCACACTCTTGTTCTTCCTTTATTAAAAAAAACTGCTCTAAACTATAAGGCAAACTATCATTCTTGGTTCTTCCCATTTTATGAATCCTTAATCACTTCTAATTCATTCAATTAATTATGTTTAATAAGTTTATCTTAGTACTAAAGCCTTACTATGAATGCCCAAGGAGACCGGAGGCTCAAAGGGGCTAGAAAAAGCTTAAATTCCATTGCTGAATGTGTTACACGGCCGTGTAAAAATTACACGGCCCCGAGTACACGGCCGTGTGGTCATACACGGCCTAGACCGTGTACTCCTTTGGAGTGTACCAGAAAACACGTTTCAGTCACATAGGGAGATACACGGCCGTGTATCACTCTATGGACGCAGAATCACCAGAAAAACCATTACAATCTTCATGCAATCCAAGATCTATCAACATATAACTAATTTCTACCAATCAAAACACCATTAAATAACCAAAATCACTCAAACAAAGGGGTACCCATGAATGGGTTTCAACCCCAACAACACAACAAAGAGTTTCTCACTACCAAAATGGGTTGAAGAGAATAATCTTCCTCTTACCTTAGTGAAGAACAAGGAAAGCAAGCTCATTTTGTCCTTGGAATTTTGTACTTCACCACCACAAGATCCTTGAGAGTTCAAATCCAACAAATCAAGATCAAAGAGTGGAAATGGCACCTATAGTCACCAATGTGACCATGGACCACGAAAATGGGGAGAAAAGGAGAAGAAAGTTGAGGGCTTCACCTTAAAGCTTGAAGCTTTGGAGCTGGCTGTGGAGGACGAAAATGGAGGAGCAAAGAGGAGTTCCAAACAAAGAAGAAAGGTTGGAGATGATGATGGGAAGCAATGGTCTATATTGGCTTGAGCATGGAAGCTTGAAGGTTCAACAATGGAGGTGTGTGGTTGGAAGAAGAGAGGAAGAGAGGGAGAAGAAGAGAGCTGCATATGAGGGAGAGAAAATGGGGGGAATGAAAATGTGTTTCCACCCTAGGCAACTGTGCAGCACATATGGAAGAAGAGAGAGAAAGTAAAAAGTGGGTGGGGAGGAAGCTTCCTTGAGAAGCTTCGCACGCTTCTCGATAAAATGAAGTGTGTGGTCATTTAAATGATGTCATAAAAAAAATTAGGTAGAAATAATATACTAGAACTATTTTTCAGCGGACAAAATTTTACAGTTAGCGTAATAATATTTTATTATTCCACAGATAATAAAATATACTGCGATTTTATTTATCAGATAAAATCTTGAAAAACAAAAATCTCGTAAACTGTATCTAGCCTCGGGTTTAGTAAGATCTCCTGTCGACGTTTCTACAGTCCAAAGTTTTTCAGCCTCAGGAAAAATATTTCGTTTTCTCGACTCCGCTCAGTGGGCACGTAAAACGAAGAATATATTAAAATATTCAACGTTTCCAGAAAATTCCACAAAAATCATCAAAAATCATAAATATTAGAAAATGACTATTTATTATGAAACAATCAACTTTCGGAGTGTTACACTGACACTGCTCAGTGTACACGCAAAATGAAAAATATATTAAAATATTCGACGTTTTCGAAAAAATCTAGAAAAATTCTCAAAAATCATAAATATTATAAAACGATTATTTATAATGAAATAAGTGAATTTTTGGGATGTTACAGGACATGTGGCTAGGAATTGTACCTTACATAGGATAAAGCCTTTCGTTAGAGATGGATGTACTTCAAAATCTCACGAAGAAGGGAGAGTAAATTCCTTAAGTGAAGCGAAAGTCTCTCAGACTGAAGGTCTAAACGAGGGAGCTTGTACTACGATAGATGACCCTGTGACTTTACTATATAATTCCGGGGGTAACCCATTTCTTTATGATGTATGACTTTATGAGTCCATTAAGGTCGTTTGAATCTTCGTCATCTTTTGACTAAGTTATTCTACTTCTGCTACTAAGAACATGTTGATGGTAGCTAAGTTGTTTAAATTATCTTATGACCTGTTAAAGACTGAATCTTTTTGTGATTTGATTTGTTTACTTCTTTTACAAATTAGATGTAATGTTAACAAAGAGATTGGTTATCTTCCAACCATATCCTCTTGAAATATTCCAATGAAATTCTAAGAGTTCGTTTCTGGAATTAGGTTGTCTGTGTATTTACTTCCTTTCGACCCAAATATTACTATCCTCGTTTGTAAGCCTGCTCTCATTACAACAAGTTTACTTAAAACTATCCTATTGTTATTAGAAATTGGAACCCTTTTTCCAATTCAACTATCTACTTTCTTCATGAATAGGCTTGATCTCAGGAAGGAGATTGGTCATTTTCTAAACGGGTCTCGTCATTCGGTTCCAATAGAAACTTAGTGTTTCTTGAGACAGAAATTTCCTAGATGTGAATCCATGAAACTCACGCCTAAGTTTTATTGGACCATGTCACATTCTTCGCTGGACGGGTCCAGTGATAAATCAAGTGATTCCCCTACTTTTCTTTCTAACCTTCCTAATGTTTGTAGTATACTTTGATTGATGAAATGTGTTCCCGAATCTAAACCATAACATTATGCCAAGAGTAGCACAATTAGGTGAGAACTTACCCTATGAGACATTTTGTTCGGATCAAGGAAAGATGGTTTGACAAATCAATTGAAGGACACCGCTGTTTTCTCCAAGATTATTTTGAGTTCTCAACTATCATCAAGATCACCTGAGAGAAGGATATATTTCCAAGGCAACTTTCTCTGGCGCGTAGTGAACACCACGGGTATATCATAATGTCGTTCCATGTAACGAATGCTTCGATAGTACTCATCGACTACACAAACAAGACCTTTCTTCCCTATTGAGACAGAATTGTCATGTTGTTCTTCAGATTCTGAAGAAGAATAAGGAGTTACGCTAGAAGCTGTCCAGGTGCAAATTTCGGTTTAAGGTAGTTTAACATTTGAGTCACGTGATCTTTAAAAGAAGGAATTATTGGAGATCCGTCACAAGTTAGAGCAGTTCTTCAATAGGAAAGATCAAAGATTGTATTGGAGATTCGTCATTGTGTGGGATTAGTTGGTTAATACAGGAGACTCGTCACATGGTAAGACTCCTCGTCTAACTCATGCATGAGAGTCAAGTTTGTAGGATTGGTGCATATAAGGAAAGATTTTCAAGGATTGAAGAGACACTTGACTACCTTACCGGCGATTATTCTGCCCAATCCCAACGAACCTTTTAGGATACCTAGTGATGCTTCGCATTGGAAGTTTAGAACGCGTACTTGATCAGAATAGAAGGAATGGTAACATATGCCTTGAGACAATCGAGAGCACATGAGAAATATTTCCTTACACTAACTTGGAGTTAACCTTGTGGTTGCATTGAAGATTAGGAGGCTTTTTCTATAAGGAGAAATTTTCAATGTCTATGGTAATCTCAATAGTCAGAAGTATTTTGTTCAATCGGAATGAGTTGAATATGAGGCAAAGATGATGATTAGATGTTCTGAAAGATTTTGATTTTCTATTTTGGTATAATCCCGGAAGAGGTGAATGTCGTAGCAGATGCCTTAAGGAGAAAATAAGCTTAGTTTGTCTACTATAGTGAGCAAGGAGAATAAGTTTGATAGGGCCACTCAGTGATGTACAGTTGTTAGGGGAGTTGGCTATTGGAATGGCTAAAGACTTAAAGGGCCTAGAATCTTTTATTGATCGGCCTACGACGTCATCACGCTTTTGCCTGTAAATATAAGATACTCAATGGAAGGAAGTAACTTCAGTACCGGTGATTTGGGTTGATGCAGCTGGAGATGCAACATAAGAACTAGAAGACAAAATGAAAGAAACATAGTCGCGATTGTTCTAAGACAAGATGAATTTCGAGGATGAAATTCCCTTTTAGAAGGGGAGAGTTGTAACATCCTGAAAAATTTATTTATTTCATTATAAATAATCATTTTATAATATTTATGATTTTTGGGAATTTTTTTAGAATTTTTTGAATATGTCGAATATTTTAATATATTTCTTGTTTAGCGTGTACACTGAGCAGAGTCAGTGTAACATCGCAAAAAATTATTTGTTTCATGATAAATAGTTGTTTTCCAATATTTGTAATTTTTGAGAATTTTTCTGGAATTTTCTGAATTGTTTGATTATTTTAATATTTTCTCGATTTGCATGCGCACTGAGCGAGGCTGGGAAAATGAAATGTTTTCCATGTGGCTGGAAAACTTTGAACTGTAGAAACGTCGACGTGGGATCTTACTAAACCCGAGGTTGGACACAGTTTACGAGATTTTTATTTTTTAAGATTTTATCTAATAAATAAAATCGCAGTATATTTTATTATCTGTGGAATAATAAAATATTATTTTTACTAACTGTAAATTTTGTCTACTGAGAAATAGCTATAGTAGATTATTCCTATCTAGTTACTTTTATGACATCATTTAAGTGACCTTACACTTTACTTTATCGGGAAACGTGCAAAGCTTCTTAAGGAAGCTCTAAGGAAGCTTCCTCCCAACCACTTTTCTCTCTCTCTCTTCTCTCTTTGTGCTGCACGGTTTTGGGGGGAATATCACAATTATTCCCTCATTTTCTCTCATTCACGCAGGTCTCTCTCTCCCTCACGTAGCTCACTCTCTTCCTCTCTTCTCCCACACCCACACACTCCATTGTTAAGCTTTCAAGCTTTCCATGCTCAAGCTAACTTAAACCATTATTTTTCCCTCACCATCTTCAAGCTTTCTTCTTGGCTCTCCTATTTTCGTGGTTAGCAGCCCAGCTCCAAAACTTCAAGTTTTGAGGTAAAGCTCTCAACTTTCTTCTCCTCTTCTCCTCATTTTCATGGTCCATGGTCACCTTGGTGACTATGGATACCATTTCCACTCTTTGATCTTGATTTTTATGGATTTGAACACCCAAGGATCTTGTGGTGGTGAAGCACGAAATTCTAAGGACAAAAAATGAGCTTGCTTTTTTTGTTCTTCACTAAGGTAAGAGGAAGATTATTCTCTTCAACCCATTTTGGTAGTGAGAAACTCTTTGTTGTGTTGATGGGGTTGAAACCCATTTATGGGATGCCCATTTGTTTGAGTTATTTCGGTTGTATTTTGATTGTTTGAATAGTAGGATTGAGTTGTATGTTGATAAATCTTGGATTGTTTGAAGATTGGAATGGTTTCTGGTGATTTTTGCGTCCACAGAGTGATACACGGCCATGTATCTCCCTATGTGACTAAAACGTGTTTTTCTGGTGCACTCCAGAGGAGTACACGGCCTAGGCCGTGTATGACCACATGGCCGTGTACTCGGGGCTGTGTATTTTACACACGGCTGTGTAACATGTTCAGCAATGGAATTGAGGCTTTTCTAACCCCTTGGAGGTTCAAAGTCCCCTCGGGCATTTGACTCAAGGCTTTTGGACTAATGTAAGCGTAATAATCTTAAATAATTGGATGACTAGAAACTAATTAGGGATTCATAAAGAGGGAAAAATAAGGAACAGGAGCATGCCTTACAACTTATAAGAACTTTGAATAGAGATAGAACATGAGTGTGATAGAGGTTGCAAGCGACATAATGAAATTAAGAATTGACTTACTTGAGGACTTTGAATAGGGTCTGAATGCCTAGAAACTTATTATTGACTTAGTATGGACCCTTGAACGGGATCGAATATTGATGATAAAAGACATAACATATGATCTTAGACTTGAAATGCTATGACTGCCAATTTGTATATATACACATGAGTACGTATTGAATCTACATGCATTTGAAGCATGATTGACCTAGTTGTCATGATAAGCATGATTAAAACATACATTGAAAATGTCTGTTGGACTATTGTTAAGGCTAAGTTGCCTAGGAGTTGAATCACACCTTTGTGCATGTGCGAATAGACTAGTGTAGGTCCTGCAGTTGACCTTGGGGGCGTCGGGGCGCGAGCGTCTCACAACGGGCAATTGGTAGCCGCACTGGACCGTGGGACAAACCAATGCAAATTCACCGACGATCCTGGATGGACATTGTCCTATATCGAGATCTGTGTAGAATGTCTTGTAAAATGCCATGATGTGCACGTTGATAAATTGAGAATTTTAGCACTTGAAGGCCTCGGCAGCCAAAATGCAGATATACCTCTTGATCGTTCTCTCTGACTGTTTTGTGTCTAGCTCCATGGAGTAGGTTTTTGGTATCATATGCATGTGCATAGTGAGTCACCATATCATTTGATATTTGCTTATTCATATGAAAGTTGAAACTGTTGTCTTATTACTTTTGTATCTACTTATAATTGCGAAGTTGTTCACTATCTATTTTAATACTGCTTATTATTATTGAATGGTTATATGGGCGTCATGCGCCGTTTTGTTTCTTTACTGCCATCATAGGTAATGAATGTAGAATGTCTTACCTCTTTTCCGTATTTGTTGCTATTCAGTGTGGTTTTTGGTTAAAGTTGCGAAGAGGGTGAGGTTAAATCTCCTACATATCACTTGGTTTGATCTTCTGCGTTAGGTAAGGACAACTGGAAGGGATTCTATTGGTTTCATCATGATTGAGTTCACCGGAGGTGCCAAGGCTTGGCGAGTCGACTGGACCGACAAGCGTATGCGATATGTTGGGGATTTGACCTTGATCATGAAGAGGACTGCGATTGAAGATCTTACCCTGTATTTCTCACTACAACGGTGTGTCCGGAGTTGCCTTACATATTCGAGATTCGATGGAGTGCCCAACTCCTTAGTCATGGATATGTTGTGTGTAGTTTATACTTTATTTTGGGTATATGTATGTTTTCAGGTGATTATCCAATCTTAAATATTGTAATTTGAGTATATCTTATAATTCATATTTTCAGCTGGCTGTATATATAACTATTCATTCATGGCTCATATTTTTCTCATATGCGAAATGATTAAATTTTGGAAAATTTGTTTTTTGAATTGTAGCACGCCAAAATTTAGTGACCGTGACATAATGACGATTGTGTCGTGGTTATTAAATCGAGGGGTGTTACACTAAACGATACGAAAACATTAGTCACGAAAAGGTTATGTCAAATCACTGACATTCTTATTACTTGGGTACCAGCAATGTGTTGCTAGATAGCGCTCACTACTTGTAATATTAAAATGGGATTTTAATATTACTACCAACATAATGAGAACATGCAGGGTCACACACATAGAGCAGACTAAAATTGTAGCAATAAATCCAAGTTGGACTCGGATTCAATTATGGGCCAGACTCATAACAAATGAGTCTAGGGTTGCACAGCTTACCTTGCTGCTGCTCACACTTACTTAAGGCAGTCACTATTATAAATAGTACTACTAAGGGGCTGCTAAGATATATATTACAGAACCCTAGCCACACCTACAGAAAAAGTCAGTGAGAGAGTGACAGGTTTCTTCTCTTCTCTTCGCAGCTAGCACTGTTTGAGAGACGTAAGGCTTCGCTTTGAGGACGTTGGACGTGTTGGGAATTGGGGATATATCAAGCAGTGGAAAAATAGGGATTCCCACTGAGGGTCCATATGAAAAGCCATAATCTGAGTTTTTTAAATTATTTACCTCTTGAAGCATGATAAAAAAGAAGGACGTGAATCACCAACACCGCAATAGAAATGATGTCTCTGCGGTATCCACACGAACAGACTCACGAACGTCCAACGTCCACAAAGAGGAGCCTTACGTCTCTCACACAGTGCTAGCTGCGAAGGGAAGAGAAGAAACATGTCGCTTTCTCACTCACTTTTCTGTAAAAGCGGCTAGGGTTTCTTAGCAGCCCTTTATATTTATAATAGTGACTGCCTTAAGTGAGTGTGAGTAGCAGCAAGGTAGGCTGTGCAACCTTAGACTCATCTGTTATGAGTCTGACCCATATTTGAATCCGAGTCTAACTTGGATCCATTGCTCCAATTTTAGTCTGCTCTATGTGTGTGACCCTGCAGGTTCTTATTACGTTGGCAGTAATATTAAAATTTCATTTTAATATTACAAGCAGTGAGCAGTATCTAGAAACACATCGCTGCTACCCAAGTAATAAGAATGTCAGTGATTTGACATAACCTTTCTGTGACCAATGTTTCCGTGTCGTTTAGTCCCTTTGTCAAGATATCTAGATTGAACACAAGGCATGGAATACGTCACCCTTGTATAGTCCAATCATTCGTTTCCTGATACTCGAGTAGACTTTGTAACAACAAATGAAATCAATATCTCATATTGACTCATTTGAGCATGACCATGTATTTCGTAAAATCACTCAATCAGGGGGTCCTAAGATATCACTCCTATTATGTAGGAGTGCAAATCCCATCTAGGTCACTCACATCCCTCTGCATAATTCACGGTATGTCCAATAACTAACTTTATAATCACCTTATTACAGATGACGTTTGATGGCATTAAAACACATAACTCCTCATGTAGGAATCATAATGATTTCAGGTCAAAGGACCACAGACACCATTATCACTATGAGAATCACTTATGACACTCACGTAACGATCCATGTAGCATTCTCATGGCGGGTCAGTGCAGTACATCATTACTCTAATATGTACCCATATGAAGACTTGATATCTCATATCCATGACCCGTGAGATGTGGTCATCAGTCTATGCACATACTAGTTTTAATGCATTATTGTTGTCCTAATTAACAATAATACTTGACTAGGGACATTTAAGAATAGTGTTATAACCAAAAGGATCTCACGATCAAGTCATCCACTTGATGTCCTATGGCATCAAACTTACTATTCTAAGGACTTTATTATGTTTATTAAAAAAGAATACAATAAATGAAATGCCTCATATATTAAAATAAGCATAATAGAAGGTATGTAAATACAAAAAACTATCGGCCTCTATAGCATACACCAACAGGATGTTCGTGAGTCTGTTCGTGTGGATACCGCAGAGACATCGTTGCTATTACGGTGTTGGTGATTAACGTCACTTCCTTTTGATCACACTTCAAAAGGTAAATATTTTAAAACTCAAATTATGGCTTTTCGTATGGATCCTTGGTTGGAATCTTGTTTTTCCGCTGCGTGATGTATCTGTAATTCCCAACAGTGGTATCAGAGCGTCTTATGAAACCATGATTCAGTTTTCTATTTTCATTTTGTGTGAGATAATATGTTTGCTCTTTTTTTTTTATAAAAGATATGATCTTTAATTTGTTATTTTAGAAAAACGAGTGAAACCCCTTTGCGAGAACATATTCTATTTTATGCGATGTATGCAAAACTGTGATGTTGTTTTCAAAAACCCATAAAGATGTTCATATGTTCTGTGAAAATCATTTTGTTTTAAGATGTATGTTTTTGCGAAGCTTTCTAGTATGTATATGATACGTACAACGTTATGGAATCCTTGTTTCTGCATAAGTGGCGCAGCGCAAGGGGTTTTGGAAACCTTATTCTTATTTTGTGGCAGTAACATCAAGTGTTGATGTCAAGCCGTCAAGGAAGCACAAGGGTTCAAGTGTTGAACAGCAGCACAAGGGTTCCCCGCAGCGCATGAAGCATTCATGTGTTTTCAGTTTAGGGTTCAAGGCGTCAAGGGAGGTACAAGAGATTCAGCGGGACCCCCATGCTATCCCTGCATAGTGTGTTATTCGAAAGCACAATATTTTCTATCCAATTTTATGACTCACGAAAATAATAATGTATTATTATTTTAAGTTTATATGTTCTTTGTGATGCATGGTACATGGTTATGGCCTTAGTCCTCTTTTTTATGCTATTTTGGTTTTTATAAATACGACCTGCATGTCGTGCCTTTCTCTCTACATTCTGATTTGTACATTCTCTTCTCACCTAACTCCCCTCAAATGTAAAAGAGGTTTCTATATAATGTAATCTTAATGTGGAAGCAAGAAGACGACATCAAGTGAGGACATTAGTGGGAGACAATTGGTGAAGCTGGCTTAGTTAATGCTACTCTATTAGGGGGCCATAACCATGTCATTTTTATTATATACTTTATATGTATGAGATGCATGGATAATGTTTATGGTATGATAAACAGTTTAATAAATGGTGAGATCTAATAATAATAATAATAAAAATTTCTCAAAGCAACTATTAAGTCATTATGTGATGCCTTCCAATGTTTGGCACTCATCAAGACTAGTATTAATCAAGTGCAGGTCTGCCAAAGTAGGATGCCTTTATCTATATTAGTAAGACGCAATGGGATAAGAGTAATATCAACTGTCAACCATTGGGTCTGACTTAACTAGGACATTTCAATAGGATTGAAGGCTTAGAGGCATAGAGTTGGGCTTTAGTCCATTAGATGGATTGGAATAAATGTTATTCACTTAACTATCCAAGAGTTACATGTGATGTAATTGGAAAGTGTTTCCTACCTAAATAATTGAATATTGGGTGATTAGCCAAAGTTGACTCAAAACTAGGTGTAATATGGATCTTGGCCCACTAGGAAATCTTACGATGGGATTTTCCAAGTCAATGCTGAGGGTCATTGACTTGAATAAAATAGTGGGAGACATATTTAATTAAAAGACCTCATAAAATATGTTTATGGCATGATACTTATATTTTGCATATTTTTGTTGATAGATTACCATGGCAAAAACACATCAAGTAACTTATCACTGCGATCCATCCTTGAGAAGGACAAGTTGTCTAGAATGAATTTTCTAGATTGGTACAGGAATTTGAGGATTGTCTTCAAGCAAGAGAAAAAGTTGTATATACTAGAACAACCTATTCTTGAGCCACCTGCTACTAATGTCCCTAGAATTGAAAAGGATACTTATAAGAAGCATCAAGATGATGCCTTAGACATCGAACGTCTAATGCTAGCCACCATGAACTCTGAGCTCCAAAAGCAACACAAGAACATGGATGCCTGCGATATGATCGTATCACCTTAAGAAGCTCTATCAAGAGCAGGCCAGGCATGAGATATACGAGGCCTCTAAAGCACTATTTCAGTGCAAGATGGTAGAATGAAGCCCTGTTGATGCTCATGTACTCAATATGATTGGGTACATTGAAAACCTAGAGAGACTTGGTTTTCCACTGGGCCAAGAGTTGGCCACTGACTTAGTCCTGTAATCGTTGCTAGAAAGTTTTAGTCAATTTATCATGAACTACAATATAAATGAAATTGACAAATCACTACCAGAGTTACTAGGCATGTTGAGAACTACTAAGCAAAACATAAACAAAGGCAAGGGAAAGGCCATAATGATGGTCCAAAAGAATAAGGGAAAGAAACAGCAGAAAAAGCCCAAGGATAAGTGGAAGGGCAAGGGCAAGGATAAGTCCAAGCCTAGCACTTCTGGCTTGAAACCAGTGGACGAAGTGGCTAAGGAAGGTACATGCTTCTACTGTGGTCAGACCGGATATTAGAAGAGGAATTGTGCCAAGTACCTGGAGGAGCTCAAGAAGAAGAAGGGAAGTGAGACTTCCACTTCAGGTATTTTTGTTATTGAAGTCAATTTATCTACTTCTGCATCATGGGTATTAGATACTGGATGTGGATCTCACATTTGTGTAAATGTGCAAGATCTATATAGTAGTAGACCATTGACGAAGGGCGAAGTCGACCTACGAGTGGGAAATGGAGCAAAGGTTGTTGCATTAGCTGTAAGGACTTACTTATTATCTTTGCCCACTGGGCTTATAATAGAGTTAGAGAACTGCTATTTTGTGCCTACTATTAGTAGGAATATCATTTTTGTTTCTTGTTTGGACAAGAAAGGTTTTTCTTTTATTATAAAGGACAAATGTTGTTCCATTTATATGAATGATATTTTTTATGGTAGTGCACAATTGAGTAATAGACTTTATGTCCTTGATCTGAACCCAACTTTTCTCTAACATTGTCATTTGGGCCACATAAATGAGAAACACATCTTCAAACTCCATAAAGATGGATTCTTGGACTCGTTTGCTTTTGAATCATATGAGATATGTGAATCTTGTTTATTGGGGAAGATGACAAAGGCTCCATTCACTGGACAAGGTGAAAAGGCTAATGATCTTTTAGGCCTTATACATAGTGATGTATGTGGGTTACTAAACACACTTGCTAGAGGCGGTTTTCAATACTTCATTACATTTATTGATGATTTCAGTAGATATGGATTTGTATATCTTATGCAGTACAAATCAGAATCCTTTGAAAAGTTCAAAGAGTTCAAGAATGAAGTACAAAACTAACTTGGAAAAAGTATTAAAATCCTTCGATCAGATCAAGGAGGTGAATACTTAAGCCAACAGTTTGATGATCATCTAAAAGAGTGTGGGATAATATCTCAACTCACTCTACCAGAAACACCACAATGGAATGGTGTCTCTGAAAGGAGGAACTAGACCTTGTTGGACATGGTCCGAACCATGATGAGTGATGCAGACCTTCTAGGCTCCTTATGGGGACATGCTCTGTTAATAGTAGCTTTCACACTTAACTGTGTTCCATCTAAGATGATTCAAAAGATACCATATGAGATATGGACTGGGAGACGACCCAGTATGTCTTTCATGAAAATTTGGGGCCGTGAAGCTTATGTGAAACGTCAAGTTTTCGATAAGCTTGGACCCAAATCAGATAAATGCTTCTTTGTGGGTTATCCTAAGGAAACCAAGGGATATTATTTCTATAATCCTACTGAGGGCAAAGTGTTTGTCGCACAGACAACTGTGTTTCTAGAAAGGGAGTTTATCTCCAAAGGAACCAGTAGGAGAAAAGTAGAACTTGAAGAAGTTCAAGGTTCACAAAGTAACAACAAACCGATGATGGAAATAGAGCAGCCTCCACAAAATGTTATGGAATAGCAACCTGCTCTAGTAGCACAAGACCTGCGTAGGTCTAACAAGATATGTCATCAACTAGAGAGATATAGATTTATCATGACCCAATAAGGTGATGTATTGCTTATGGATCAAGATGAGCCTGTGACTTACCAAGAAGCCATTATTGGCCAAGAATCTGAGAAATAGCTTGAGGCCATGAGATCTGAAATGGATTCTATGTATGCCAACCAGGTATGGACCTTAGTTGACCCACCTGAAGGGGTAAAACCCATTGGGTACAAGTGGGTTTTCAAGAAGAAAACCGACATAGATGGTAATGTGCATACCTTTAAGGCATGATTGGTGGCTAAAGGTTTCAAACAAATTCATGGTGTAGACTATGATGAGACTTTTTCCCCAGTTGCGATGCTTAAATCCGTTCAGATCTTGCTTGTTATTGCAGTATACCATGATTATGAAATCTGGTAAATGGATGTCAAAACTACTTTTCTTAATGGAAATCTTCTCGAGGATGTGTACATGACACAACCTGAGGGTTTTGTCATTCCAGAGGATGCTGGAAAGGTGTGCAAGTTACAACAATCTATTTATGGATTGAAGCAAGCTTCCAGAAGCTGGAATCTTCATTTTAATGATACAATAAAATAGTTTGGTTTCATAAAAAATGAAGAAGAATCTTGTGTCTACAAGAAGGTTAGTGGGAGCACTATTATCTTTCTGGTATTGTATGTAGATGACATACTACTTATAGGAAATGACATCCCTACCCTACAGTCCATAAAGACTTAGTTAGGGAACTGCTTCTCTATGAAGGATTTGGGTGAAGCCACCTATGTGTTAGGTATCAGGATCTATAAAGATAGATCACTGAGACTGCTTGGCCTAAGTCAGAGTACATACATAGACAAAGTATTAAGACGATTTAACATGCATGAATCCAAGAAAGTACTCTTGCCTATGTCACATGGTGTAAGCCTATCTAAGGCTCAATCCCCTTCCACCTAGGACGAGAGGGATCGTATGAGCAAGATTCCATATGCATCTGTAATTGGATCTATCATGTATACCATATTATGTACTCGACCAGACATCTCGTATGCTTTGAGCATGATGACCAGGTACCAGTCTGATCCCGGTGAGAGTCACTAGACTGTTGTCAAGAATATCCTTAAGTACTTGAGAAGGACTAAAGATTCGTTCTTGGTATATGGAGCCGAGGAAGAGCTAGTTGTGAAGGGTTACACTGATGCTAGCTTCCAAACTGATAAGGATGACTCCAGATTACAATCGGGTTATGTTTTTTGCCTAAATGGTGGGGCTATGAGCTGGAAGAGTTCAAAGTAGGAGACAGTCACCGATTCTACCACAGAGGCTGAGTATATTGCTACCTCCAATGTAGCAAAGGAGGCCATTTGGATTAGGAAGTTCATTGCTGAACTTGGCACTATTCCTAGCATTGTGGACCCAAGTTACCTCTATTGTGAGAGACGTGAGGCTCCTCTTTGCAGACGTTGGATGTTCGTGAGTCTGTTCGTGTGGATACCGTAGGGATATTATTTCTATTACGGTGTTGGTGATTCACGTCACTTCCTTTTGATCACGCTTCAAGAGGTAAATATTTTAAAACTCGAATTATGGCTTTTCGTATGGATCTTTGGTGGGAATCCTATTTTTTCACTGTGTCATGTATCCGCAATTCCCAACAGCCTAGGCTTTGAGGCAGTTAAAGCCACACGAGAAGGACTACCCTATACATGATTTGGAATATATCGTAGCAGTGTTTGCCTTAAAAGAATTGGAGACATTACTCATAAGGAGTCTTGTCAAAGGTGTTCAGTAATCAAAGGAGTTTGCAGCACTTGTTTGATCAAAAGGAATTAAACATGAGGCAGAGAAGATTGATGGAATTCTCAAAAGTTTATAACTTTGAGTTATAGTATCATCCGGATAAAGTCAACATAGTGGCTGATGCACTAAGTAGGAAATTCTTGCATGTGTTCTGGATGATGGTCCAAAAGAGTGAATTTCTTGAGAGTTTTGGGAATTTGAGTCTTGCAGTAATTATGATGCCATATAGTCTCTTAGTGAGCAAAGTGTGCATAGTAATGACTTAAAGACTCAGATTTTAGAAGCTCAAAATAAGGATAAAGTTCTAAGGAACCTTAGTGAGCAAATCTTCATAGGAACCCAAAAGGATTTCTAAATGACAAATGATGGAATGATAAAGTTTAGAGACGGACTTTGCGTTCCATGAGAGTCAAAAATCAAGGAAAGGATTCTGGAGGAAGCTCACAAAAATAAGTATACCATCCATCTAGGGGCTACTAAGATGTACCAAGTTTTAGGAAAGATGTTTTGGTAGCCTAGAATGAAAGGGATACAACAAAATATGATGCATTTTAGGTAATAATGGATAAATTAAGTAATCTGCCCACTTCTTGCCAAGTAGAGCAAGCTATTCTCTAGATAAATTAGTTAATCTATATTTGAAGGAGATAGTTAGATTTCATGAAGTACCTATGAGTATAGTGTTTGACAGAGATACTAGATTCACACTTAGTTTTTGGGAAACTTTACAAAGGCGTTTGAGACTAAGTTGAGTCTTAGTACAACTTATCATCGGCAAACAGAGGGGTCAAAGAGCTTATAAATAAGAGGATTCCTCTGGTGAAGGTACGGTTGGGAGAAAATAGCACTAAAGAGGCTATTTGAGAGATGGAATCCTATATAAAGTAAGATTACCCAGAGTTGTTTGCATAAGGTGAGCAATTTTGGGGTCAAAATTTTAAAAAAAGGGGAGGAGAAATGTAACATCCTTTAAAACATGTTAGTCTTGTATATAGTTACATAGGTAGCATATTACTTGCTTAACATGCCTGTGAAGTTTTGTGAAAAATTGAGTTAGTTTAGGCACTTTGCTACAACATAGAATGTGGAAAGCAGCTTAAAATAACTCATATAATAGCATAAAAGGTTTAGTTAAAGGAAATAAATATGGAGAATTTATTTCTAGGTCACAAAAGTATGAATTGTGATGTAGTTAAAGTTTCAAAATAATCAGAGTTAGTGTGGTATTTTTAAGCATACCGGTTATGTGTTTTAATACCGAATTGACTAGCAGCTGATATGGAAAATTAGAGAAATGGTGAAACAATAATTTAGATGAATCCTTGGATTTATTCTAAAGTTGTTGGAAGTTAGGAAACTTGATTTAACAAAATCTAAGTATTCTTAACAGATAAAAAAGTTTCAGCAAAATATCCTAAGATATTTTGGTCACT
Organism: Ormosia semicastrata; assembly: GCA_029884595.1. Classification (NCBI taxonomy): domain Eukaryota; kingdom Viridiplantae; phylum Streptophyta; class Magnoliopsida; order Fabales; family Fabaceae; genus Ormosia; species Ormosia semicastrata. Next base: position 42,014,657 of record JAQQTO010000061.1, read on the forward strand.
CCCTCTCACTTAACTCTCCTTCTCACGTGAGAAGTAGCAGTTGTAGCTGCATAAAAGAAAAGGAAATAGAAACAAAGGGAAAGAAATGAAAATAGAAGAAAAGAAACGAAGAAAAGAACTGAAGGTGAGAAAGAGAAAAGGAAAAGAAGGAAGAAGAGGAGAGCTCAAGGAGCAAAGTTGGAGCTTAGAGTTCATCTTCTTAGCTTCAAGAGGTTGGGGTGTTCCTTCGTAAAATCCAACTTTCCTCTCCATCTATTGTAGTTAATCCATGTTTGTATAGTATGGGGAAAATGGCAATTTTAGGTAAAAATGGTTTCTTTGGCTAGTTCTTCTTTCCATGGTTGAATTTAGTTTGGTTCTAGCTTGACCTATGCTTGGTTGTTGATTGTGAGGTTAGAAATAGTCTCTTGAGTGTTTGAATCAAAGTTGAGAATTAGGTTTTGAATGATTAAGTTTTGATCCTAATATAAGTTTAATGAGTTAAAGTTAGTGTTTGATGATTCTAATAAGATTAGGGATCATGTTTAGGATTGGAAATCACTTAGAATCCATGATTTGAGGATTTGAACTTGGTTAGAAACCAAGATTATGCAGAGCTCGATTCTGCAGAAACAGGGCAGCATCCAAATAGCCTGTGGTGTTTGTAGCATAACTTGAGTTGTAGTCATTAGATAGACCTGCCTCTTATTGCATTTGATAAGACATAAGCTTAACGTATTAAAATATTTAGATTTTTATAACAATCCAATTAGCCCCAATTTAGGTTTGAATTTGAGTCAAATTCTATAGAAACAAACAGATTGACACCTGTTAAACCAGATTGCATAACTTCTTGCTCAGAGGTCGTATTTATATGAGACTAGTGGAATTTTGAAGATAACATGTAAGGCTATAAGGGGTAAAAAATTCAGAATTTTTTCACTTCTCATGCATTCCCAATTTTAGTTTAAGTAAGGACAGATGCTAGGAAAACATGTAGTTGTCTTATTTCAACCTCTGCATTTTGATGCATAACTTTGGCTATACTAAGTCAAATGAAGTGAGGTTTGTTGCATTTGAAAGATATGAGATAAGGCTATTTTTCTATAAAATTTCATAATTTTATAAGTTAGGATGTACATTTGGTGCATTCATGAAAATCAGCCATTTTAGGTGACAAACCAGAAAATGTCAAGATATAAATCTTGTTGAAATAGGGTTTCCTACTTGATGGGACCTCTTATATATGCTTTTTAGAGTATGTTAAGGTACTAATAGGGGTAATTCAAGATAAGAATGACCATCTAGTAAATTTATAAATGGTATGAACCTTAGAGCAACCAAAGGTAGTGGATTTGCCTTGGGAATATACCTAGAACCTTAAGCAACAAAGTGTTGCCTTTGCTAACCCCTCTTGCACTAAATGCACTTAACTGGAGATAGATTTGTGTATTTAGTCCCTAAGTGAAGGGATGTTTTATGTATTAAGTTCTCTAGGCAAGTGGGATCTTGTGCATTACTAAATACACAATAGGATGAATTGTGACTAGTAAGCTTGTCGTATTCATGAAGTGTAGCAGAAATATGCATTAACTCCTTTATTAGTAAAGTTGAGTTGAAATTGCATGATGAAAGGGGTTTACTTCCTTAAATACGAAGTTAAGTGTGGAAGTTTAAGTCCTTAAGCATTCTATAAGTTAGGAATTGCTAAAATAGGTATCTGGGACTTTAAACACTCTAGTATGACATAGGTTACTACTAGGGTGTGATAATAGGGAAAGCTAGATACAACCAAGATAAGTATATTCTACTTATCTAGAAGCATGAATTACTCATTTCTAGTTAAAGTTGAGTTAAGTATGTAAAGTTCTAGAGAAATGCTTATTTATTTTCTTAAGTTGAACTAAAATGAAGCATTAGCTATGATAGACTTTTTCATTAGGTTGAGTTGAGTCTATAGGAAAGGTTTGCAGTGTGTATGTTTTTAATATATATCATTACATGTTTTGCTTGCTCTTCTAATGTATTTGTAACCTATATGATGTGTACAACCATATGGCCGAAGGAGAAAATAGGAACGTCCAAAAGGTTCTTTGAACAATGATTTTGCCCAGATTCTTAGAGTGCCAATGTGAATAATCATTAACCAAAGGAGAAAATGGGAAAAGTCCAAAAGTTCATTCAGGTGAGGATAGTACTAAATGCTCAGAGAGCCAAAGGTTACAGTTAGAGTGAGGTTGCAGCTCTTCCTCTCTACCATTGTAGATTACATGGAGCATTCAGGTTCTTGGAATGAGCAGGTATTCATAGTTTTCAAAACAAAAGTCCGCATGGATTTAAAAATAAAACTCTGCATTTGCATAACTATAGGACATTACTTAGGCATAATCATATTGCATATTACAAGCATTGCATTTGAATGACAGTTGTATGAACAATTGCCTGTTACAGTTGATATTTACAATTGTATAGGCGGTTGTTTATATTTTGGCAGTGTGTTGGCTATCCATTGAACAACACTACAAAGTAGTGTGCAGTTATAAGTAATAGTGGAGGAAACTCCTATGTTGGTTATTAGAGAATTATTTATATAATGTTATAACTAACTGGTTTTGGAATTACTTTTGCTGAGAATTATAATTCTCACCTCGATTGCATTTTCATATAAATCCAGGTCAAGACCCTACTAAGGGAAAGAAGACGAAGCATGAAGACTAGTTTTGTTTTATGGCTTCCTAGACAAAGCTTATGTATATAGTTTATATCTACTTTGTATTATTTTAAAGAGTTATATATTACAATATGTCCTTTTGTGGCTAGTGTTGTGTGTGTGTGTGTGTCTGTGTGTGTGTGTGTATATATATATATTTTCTCGCTTTCTCTCAAGGCTCTCTATAATGACTCAATTGTGATTATGGATATATTTTTAGCTAGTTATGATGTAAGTGACATGGCTAGTACTGTTTATCTCTATATAATTTGGATATATCCAGATATCTATATTAGGGTGTTACAATATCTGGCATCTACAACACTAAAAAACCAAGGGCATTGGATCCAAGGCCAATTATGGAAGGCAAAGGCATAATAAAGAAACAATGAAGAAAAATAATAAGTAATTAAAGAGGTACCCATAATTTGGGACTTGTCATCAATATTTCCGAAATTAGGACTTGTCCTCTAAACAAAAAAGCCCCCTGAAGAGAAAAGTTTAAAAAAAAAATCGGGTAGAGTAGGGTCAACGACGATAGCCTCTTCATCAACTATAACAGTGGTTGAAGAAGGGTTGGTCGAAGCAAAACAACCCAACTGAGGGTAGCGAGGCTATGTCCACTGTGCACCCATCCCTTACACGACGATGGGATCCAACACCATCAGTTATCAACCCTGATGGGTTCAAGGTCTGGAACTGCTCCATTATATTAACAAAGGATTCATCCATAGACCTCGATCTCTTTGATCTCAGCATCAAGGCCTTATTCTTTTTTTCTAGTTCCCCTACCTTTGTCCGAAAATCAGTCATTATCAACTTGGAGTCCGCTAGATGTTTCTCTAAATTAGTAATTTGTTATTTCATAGTCTAGTTCTAATCATGAGCACCCTCGAATTTCTTCCTAGCCTCCTCTTCCTGGACTCGCTACTCCCCAAGGTTTTTTTCGAGGGCCTTCTTCTCCCCACGCAGCTTCTCTAAGTCAGCCTCTAGCTCAGCCACCTTATTGACCTTAGTGAGTGACTTCCCCAGAAAATGGAAGATAATCGTATTCCATAAACATTGGATCTCCCCAGATGAATCTATTGGGAGATGTCCACCTTAGCCATCTTCTCCATATCATTGTCCATTGTCAGCAACCTCTTAATGAATTCAAAAATTGAGAAATCTTTACCTTGTACGAAAGAGGCCACAAAGCGAACCGGGGCGTTGGGTGACAGTAATACCCTCAATAATATGTTAGACTTGTATATGATTACAGAGGTAGCATAATACTTGCATAACATGCTTATTTAATTTTATGGCTTTCTGAGTTAGTTTAATCACTTTGTTGTAACACTATATATGAAAAATAATTGTTATTAGCTCGAGAAATGACATAAACTACTTATTTAATAAAAATAAATATGGATAATTTGTTTCTAGATCATAAATGAGTGGAATATGGTATAGTTAAAATTTGAGAACTAACTGAATCCATTTGGTATTTTTAAGCACACTGCGTGAGTGTTTTAATATCGATTTAACTTAGCAAATATATGGAAGTTTATGGAAATGATAAGAATAGGATTGAGATGAATCCTAAGATTTTGTATAATACCTATAGGAGTTAGGAAACTTAATTCAGTGAGATTAAAGTATTCCTAAGTGATAACTTCGGAAAATGAAGTTATTTCACATGTCTTTGAATGTATAGGAGCATACTTTCCTTAAATTGACATTACCCAATGGTCCAAATTCATGCATGATCTTGATTCTTTAAGCTTTGTATCTCAATTGTTTGATACTTTAATTGTTAATGCTTGTAATAAGAAATTGAGATTGATCATGGCTTGATGAGTTAAAGCATTGTTTTTGTTGCGAGAGATTCAAGAAGGAAAGACCTTGGAATGGAAGCATAGAAGAGTTCAAAATGAAGAAATATGCAAAAAGGAAGCAAAGGCAGCAAATCCACGCCTAAGCGTTAGCTAATCCACGCCTAGGCGTGTTCCTTCGATTTATCGGAATCCCGGTGAGAGACCACCACGCCTAGGCGTGGTAAAGTCACGCCTAGGCGTGACAAGCAGGAGAAGGGCACGTGATTCATAACCACGCCTAGGCGTGGTAAATACACGCCTAGGCGTGGGAAAAAACCCTGGCACGCAAATTTCAGCCTTCTTATTCTGATTTTTGGGGAAGCAAAGGAAGGTATGTTTTTGGGACACTCGACCACGAATTTCAGAGAGCAAGTGAGAAGAGGAGGAACCCATTTGGGTTGAAGGTGACTCAAGGGAGAATCAAGATCAAGGAAGAGGATCAAGCTTGGAATCTCTCCATTTTTGTCTATTCTTTCCCTTTACCTCTTGATTTGTAACTTGATGGATCATTTGATTTCATGTGTTTTCTTCTATTTCATGATGTGTAACTAAACCCTAATCTAGGGGCTCTCTAGGATCTTGCTATGGATTTGATTAATTTGTAATTAATTGGGTATCCTTTCAATGAATTTGGTTTTGTTCATCCATATCTATGCTTAATGCTTGTTGTTGATTGGCCATCAATTGCATGATTTTAGTATTCCAATTGAACTAGAGATAGGGAGTTGTGAATATGGATATGGTATGGTTGATGTATGTTCAATTACATTCTATTGCATTGAGTGTGTTGATTAGCTAATGGGATGGACACATACCCATTAGTCATGCATAGCAAGTGTTTGATAATTGGTCTCAAAGAGTGATTCTTATGTTAACTCACATGGACACATAGTGGATTAACTAGGTTTTGCATGGGTAATTGTCCTAGACATAGGCTCTTATCTAATGAAGGTTATCAGCTAACAAATATCATTTCATTGATTGGTACTTGTTGATTGCATTTATTCATTGAAGTAGTAAGTGAATAGGGACCCCTAGGCTTTAATCATTCTCATCTTCTCTTGTGGAATTAGTGCTTGGTGTTTTCTTATTTTGTTTCTTTAAATTGTTATTTCAATTGCAACCCATTCTCACAATTCGTTTGCTTGGATAAAAATTTGTGAATTTTGATTAAGTTTAACATTCTTCTAATTAATCAATCCCTTGGGACACGATACTCTAACTCTCCTTTATATTACTTGTCGACCCGTGCGCTTGCGGATTTATGGATCAATTACGGACCAACAAGTTTTTTTGGCGCCGTTGCCGGGGATTGAGTTTAGATTTTGTGTTATTTCTTACAATTATTCACAGTTCTTTTTTCAAGTTTTCTTTGTTGTTTTGTTTTGATTTTCAGGTACTTAACTCTTGTATGCGAAGGACTCAAAGTGTATCTCGATTTCTTTACGACCCTGAGATCGAAAGGACCTTTCGTAGATTGCTAAGAGAACGACTAGTACAAGGAAAGACACTTGAATTGGATAGTGACTCGGAGATGGCAGAAGAAGCGAATGCTGAAAGACTCTTGAGAGAGTATGCCACTCCAAATGCTAGAGACATTCGATCTAGCATTAGAAGGCCAGCTGTACAGGCACAGACTTTTGAGATCAAGCCTGCTATTATCCAGATGGTGCAGAATAATTTACAATTTGCGGATCTTCCCCATGAAGATCCTAATGCTCATTTAGCCAACTTCCTGGAAATTTGTGATACCTTCAAGCATCAAGGGATGACTGATGATGCGGCTCGATTGAGGCTTTTCTCTTTTTCCTTGAGAGATAGGGCCAAGGCATGGCTTCAATCATTACCTGAACATTCCGTCACTACTTGGGAAGAGCTGGCTCAGAAGTTCTTGGATCGATTCTTTCCTCCCATGAAAGCAATGAAGTATAGGAATGACATCTTGTCCTTCAGACAATTTGAAGGAGAAACCTTGTATGAGGCTTGGGAGCGATTCAAGGAGTTGCTAAGGAAGTGCCCCCATCATGGTATAGCAAAATGGATGTTGGTTCATACTTTTTACAATAGCTTGACAACCTCCATTAGATCCATAATTGATGCAAAGGTGGAGGGGCTCTCATGAGCAAGACCGTGGATGCAACCTACAACCTTTGGAGGAAATGGCTAATAACAACTATCAGTGGTCAGCTGAAAGAGTTACTCCTAAGAGATCGGCAGCAGGTATTCATGAAGTTGATGCTCTTACATCTCTTACTGACTCAAGTGGCGACTCTTTCTAAGAATTTGGACACCATGGGAGTTAATTCTGTAGCAAGTGGAGTTAGTAACTCACTGAAATTTGTGATCACCTTGTGGGGACCTTCATTCAATCGCTAATTGCACATTGCCTAGCCACGGAAAGTGTGCAATATGCAAATCAATTCCGTCAGCCAATTCACAACAATGTTTTGGGCAATTCTTATAATCCTAGTTGGAAGAACCATCCCAATCTCTCATGGGGTGGTCAAGTTCAAGGTCCTTCCTCTTCTTCTTATCAGAATAGGGAAGCTCCCCGTGCTCCTCCGGGTTTTCAACAACAGAGCCCCCTTCAAGCCCAAACCTCAACATCCACATCCAATTTGGAGAAGATGTTTGCTCAGTTTATGACTAGCCAGCAAGAGTACATGTCTAAGACCGACTCAAGGCTTGCTTCGCATGATGCTTTGATGCAAGGTCAAGCAGCCTCCTTGAGAAATCTTGAGACCCAAGTTGGCCAACTTGCCCAAGCCTTAAGTAGTAGGCCTCAAGGGAGTTTTCCTAGTGACACCATCAACAATCCTGGAGGTTCTCCCAAGGAGCATTGTAAGGCTATAACACTGAGGAGTGGGAAAGAAATTGAAGGGAATCCCAAGACTAAACTGCTTGAAGAAGAAGTGGAGGTAACTCAAGATGAAGAGGTTGTGAGCCAAAGGGTGGAGAAGAATAAAGAGCTAGCAGAGAGTAAGGTTGAAGACAAGAAGAAGGAGGACAAGCCTTATACACTACCTCCACATTTTCCCAACCGGCTAGCTAAACAAAAGCTTGATGCTCAATTCCAAAAGTTTTTGGATATTTTCAAGAAACTTCACATAAACATACCGTTTGCTGAGGCTTTGGAACAAATGCCTAGTTATGTGAAGTTTATGAAGGACATCTTGTCTAAGAAGAGAAGGTTTGGGGATTATGAAACCGTTGCACTTACTGAAGAATGCAGTGCCATTTTGCAAAATAAGCTACCTCCTAAGTTGAAGGATCCAGGGAGCTTCACCATTCCATGCACCATTGGCAACCAATTCTTTGGAAAGGCTTTGTGTGACCTAGGGGCAAGCATAAACTTGATGCCTCTATCCATCTTCCAACGACTAGGTTTGGGGGAGGCGAAGCCAACTTCGATTACATTGCAACTTGCTAACCGATCTCTCACTTATCCTAAGGGGGTCATTGAAGATGTCTTGGTCAAGGTTGACAAGTTCATCTTTCCAACGGATTTCATCATCCTGGATATGGAGGAAGATCGCAATGTACCTTTGATTCTTGGAAGACCTTTCCTAGCCACCAGTAAGACTATGATTGATGTTCAAAAAGGTGAGCTCACTATGCAAGTCAATGATGAGAAGGTAACTTTTAATATTTACAAGGCCATGAAATTTCCAAATGATCATGAAGAGTGTTCTTACATAGGTATGATTGATCAAGTAGTTAATAATGCATTCCATGCTAATTTCACTAATGACTCTCTTGCTTTATCATTGACATCCATATATGAGCATGTAGATAGGGAAGATGTTTTGGAATGTATTAAACCTTGCTTTGACTCGTCGCTAAGTGTTTCAGGACACCAGGCTTTGAACCGTTGAACATACCTTCTGACAAGCCCATTCTCCAGCCTTCTATAATCACTCCTCCCACGTTAGAGCTCAAGCCATTGCCTGATCATTTGAGGTATTCATATTTGGGGGATTCATCCACATTGCCAGTCATTATTTCTTCATATTTGTCAGAGGAGCAAGAATCCAAGTTGCTTAGAATGCTCAGAGAATACAAAAGGGCCTTGGGGTGGTCTATTGCGGATATCAGAGGCATTAGCCCCACCATATGCATGCACAAAATATTGTTGGAATCAGATCATAAGCCAACAATTGAACATCAAAGGCGCCTTAATCCTATCATGAAGGAGGTAGTCAAGAAAGAGATCATTAAGTGGCTGGATGCGGGTATCATATACCCTATCTCTGATAGCAAATGGGTGAGCCCAGTTCAGTGCGTGCCTAAGAAGGGTAGGATGACTGTGGTCGCCAATGAGAATAATGATTTGATTCCGACTAGGACTGTCACAGGATGGCGCATTTGCATGGACTATAGGAAGCTTAACACTGCAACCCGGAAGGATCATTTTCCATTACCATTTATTGATCAGATGCTAGATAGGTTGGCAGGATGTGCTTTTTACTGTTTTTTGGATGGGTATTCAGGGTACAACCAGATTGCCATTTCCCCGGAAGATCAAGAGAAGACAACATTCACCTGTCCATATGGCACTTATGCCTTCAGAAGAATGCCCTTTGGGTTATGCAATGCCCCAGCTACGTTTCAGCGATGTATGATGGCTATTTTCACTGACATGGTGGAGAACTGTTTGGAGATATTTATGGATGACTTCTCTGTGTTTGGTGATTCCTTTGATGAGTGTCTCCATAACTTGGCCATTGTACTTCAAAGGTGTGAGGAAACAAGTTTGGTGCTTAATTGGGAGAAATGTCATTTTATGGTTCAGGAGGGCATAGTACTTGGCCATAGAGTGTCTCATAAGGGAATGGAGGTGGATAGAGCCAAGATTGAGGTGATTGAGAAATTACCACCACCAATTTCAGTGAAAGGAGTTCGGAGTTTCCTAGGGCATGCCGGCTTTTATCGACGGTTTGTCAAAGACTTTTCTAAGCTTGCCAAACCATTGTGTAATTTGCTGGAAAAAGATGTGCCTTTCAAGTTTGATGAGCCATGTATGGAAGCCTTTGTGGAGCTTAAGAAGAGACTTGTCTCAGCGCCCATTATTACTACTCCTGATTGGTCCTTACCTTTTGAGCTCATGTGTGACGCTAGTGATTATGCAATTGGAGCGGTGTTGGGTCAAAGGAAAAATAAAATCTTTCATTCCATCTATTATGCGAGCAGAACACTCACTGATGCTCAGTTGAACTACACCACCACTGAGAAGGAGCTCCTTGCAGTTGTCTTTGCATTTGACAAATTCCGGGCTTATTTGGTTGGTACTAAAGTCATTGTCTTCACGGATCACTCGGCCATCAAATATCTAGTGAGCAAAAAGGATGCTAAGCCAAGATTGATTCGTTGGGTGTTATTACTACAAGAGTTTGACCTTGAGATTAGAGATCGAAAGGGTGCTGAAAATCAGGTGGCAGACCATCTTTCTAGGTTGGAAAATGAGAAATATCAAAAGAACCCAACTTTGATTTGTGAGACATTCCTAGATGAACAACTATTTGCTGTGTTTGCTTGTTCAGATCCATGGTATGCTGATTTTGCTAATTACATTGTGAGTGGATTGTTACCAACTGAATGGTCTTATCAGCAGAAGAAGAAATTCCTCCGGGATGTCAGATACTATGTTTGGGATGAACCATATCTCTTTAAACAAGGTGCAGATCAGGTGCTTCGGAGGTGCATTCCTATGGAAGAGACTAGTGCTGTACTTGAGCATTGTCATACTTCACCTTATGGAGGTCATTATGGGGGTGAACGAACAGCAGCTAAGGTGTTACAATCTGGTTTTTATTGGCCAACTTTGTTTCGTGATGCTCACTCATTTGCAGCAAAGTGTGATAGATGTCAGAGGACTGGAAATATCTCCAGGAAGAATGAGATGCCATTGAATTCCATTCTGGAAGTAGAGCTCTTTGATGTGTGGGGCATCGACTTTATGGGGCCCTTTGTATCATCTTTTGGTAACCGATACATCCTTGTGGCGGTGGATTATGTGTCAAAGTGGGTAGAAGCTTGTGCCTTACCAACGAGTGATTCTAAGGTGGTTCTAGTTTTCCTCAAAAAGAATATCTTTACAAGGTTTGGGACCCCTAGAGCCATTATCAGTGATGGAGGATCACACTTCTGCAACAGGCATTTTGCTACTCTACTTGCTAAATATGGTGTGAAACATAGGGTAGCCACAGTCTACCATCCACAGTCCAGTGGTCAAGCTGAGATTTCTAATAGAGAGTTGAAGCGGATCCTTGAAAAAACTGTAAGTCCTTCTAGGAAGGATTGGTCTAAGAAGTTGGACGACACCTTATGGGCTTATCGCACTGCCTACAAAACCCCTCTTGGCATGTCTCCTTATCAAATGGTCTTTGGTAAGGCTTGCCATCTTCCTGTTGAGCTTGAGCACCACGCTTATTGGGCCATCAAACAATTGAACTGGGATTCCAACGCTTGTGGGGAGAAGAGATTGTTGCAACTGAATGCACTCGAGGAATTCCGCTTACAAGCATATGAGAATGCTAAATTATATAAGGAGAAAGTGAAGCGGTGGCATGACAAGCACATTATCCCAAGAAGCTTTGAGTTAGGCCAGAAGGTCCTCTTATTCAACTCAAGGCTGAAATTGTTTCCTGGCAAGCTCAAATCCAGATGGTCAGGTCCATTTTTAGTGGTGGAAGTGTTTCCCCATGGTGCTGTAACCTTAGAGGATCCAGTTTCAAAGTCAACGTTCAAGGTCAACGGCCAGCGGCTTAAGCTCTACTTAAGTGGTGAGGTGGAGAGGCACAAAACCTCACTCACCTTGGCTCCTCCAACTTGACAATCTGCAAAGTCCAACCAAGACTATAAATAAGGCGCTTGTTGGGAGGCAACCCAATTTCCTAACCCTATCTCATCACTTAGGACAATATTTTGCATGCTTTTTCTTTTATTTTGTAGTTTTATTTGATTTTGTTTTATTGTTTTGTTGTGTTTGATTTTCATTTGGAGGCTTTGGTTGTTCGTATTAGTCCTATGCTTTTTCTTAGGTGTTTGAGAATAAGGAGGGTGTGTTTGATGCTTGGTTGTGGGGTTTTCTGGTGTTTTTGTTTAGTATTTTGTTCCAGTAATCCACGCCTAGGCGTGGGTTTTACACGCCTAAGCGTGTCCCTCTCAGCTGCTATTAGAAACTTTTCCAGAGAGTTCCACGCCTAGGCGTGGTTTTATCACGCCTAGGCGTGGTCCTCTCTGTGTTTTCAGTAGTTTTAACCTGCGAGCATCACGCCTAGGCGTGGTTTTTACACGCCTAGGCGCAGGTTTCTGCTAATTAAAACAAAAAAAACAAAAAAAAAATAAAAAAAAAACCAAAATTCAAAAAAAAAAATTAAAAAAATTACACGCCTAAGCGTGGTATAGTCACGCCTAGGCGTAATGAGCCTCTTTGCACAAAACGCAGCCCCCCATTTAGTCCCTAAATCCCTAATTTCCCCCCTCCTCTCTCTTTGTTGACTGCATTTGTTTCATTCCACCGTCCCCTCATCTCCTTCTTCTCTAACCTTAGCCTTCTTCCTCCTACAAACTTCCCCTCCACCATAACCACTACATCCTTCTTCCCTCTTCCTCCTCTTCCTTCTCCACACACACCACATTTCCACCAACACACCACATTTTCACCGTACCCACCACACGGCCAATCCACCAATACATCTTCCTGCTGCTTGTTTGTGTGCTTGATTGGGGTTTCTTGCTAGTTTTGGGTACCTTGTCTATTTCCCCCTTCTTAAAGGTCATCATTCACCATGTCAAAGCGTCAGAGAAAAAATGTTGAAGCTGGGCCAAGTAACCCTGATGAAAGTGAAGCAATTCCAGCATATGACCCTGCCTTTTTCATTTCACAGCAGGCCTTTGACCATTTTTGGAAGCACTTGCGAAAAATCAATATCATACCGGAAAGGGGGTTCCATGAGTTAAATGTGGTGCGTTATCCAGCCATCTCTCGCGCCACAGCTGCTTTTCATTGGCAAACTTTTGCTGAACATCCCATTGAAGAACCAAGTGGTCGTGTAGTGGTGAAAGAGTTCTATGCTAATGCCCATGCTGAGCAAAGGTCTTCTACAACTGTTAGAGTTAGAAGATGGACAGTTGACTACTCCGTGGAGCGCATCCGACAAGTCCTGGACCTTGGCCCCCCTCCACTAGTCTGTTCATACAGAGAGATGCAATTACCTGAGGAGCAGGGGGCACCCCCTTTAGCACTGTGATGGACAGTATTTGTGACTCCACTTTCCCGGTCCAAGTCAAGAGGAACACTGATAATTCCATCCGCTTTCTCAAGCAGGAGAGTTTGCACCGTGAGCTGCGCCCGTGGAACCATTTTGTGTGTTCCTGTTTGCTTCCTACTGAGCACAGGTTGGAAATTTATCCTAAGCGTGCCTACATGCTTTATGCAATTTATAATCTTCTTCAGGTGGACACCGCTTAGATACTCTATGATCAAATCCGGCTGTGCATCACTGAAAAGCTCAAGTCCTTGTTCTTTCCATTTCTCATATGTCAACTGTGTGCGCATGCGAAGGTGCCTTGGAAGGACACTGAAGTCCGTGTGAAGCTGAAGACTCCTATGACAGAACGGCCAGTGCAGACCATTATGACTGCCCAGGAGAAGCGCAGGCGAGCCCCGGTCCAGCCCCCAGTTCCAGATCCCGAGCCTGCTCCTGCACCTACACTCTGCTCCTGCTCCGGCCCTGTTCCAGTTTTTGATGCCACCTGGGCACACTCCATTGAGCAGCGCCTGGATCGGCAACAGGAGATGCCGACTACGCACAGGAGATGCCGGCTTCGCTTTACCTGGGCATTCATTGGATGGCCTTGGGTCGTGGGCGCCCGATGGATGATTTTCCGCCTTTTCCACCTTTTGCGGCTCCACCGGTTCCACTTCACCTCCTCTCACCGCCTCCCCACCTGCCGATGATCCGGAGATGGGCGCAGAGGGCGATGACTTGTTGGATGAGGATGACTTGATTTGAGGCGCTGGGCCTATTACTTTCATGCTATTTTCTCGCTTTGTTTTTTCGTCTTGACTTTCGTGCAACCGTCTGTACTTATTGGATACATTCCCTATTTTGTATGCAAAGTGAGACACCGCATGACTTGGGTTTGGGGAGATTTAGTACTTTCTCGTTAATTCTTTGAATCGCTTTTGTTGATATTATGGATTTCTTTCTCATTCCTTTGGTATTGCTTTGTTTTTCCAAATTTGTGGATGCGAGTGTGCTTGATTGATTAGGATTAATGGGTCACTGAATTATGCTCTTAATTGATGAGTATGTTGAGAGGCAAATTGAACTTATGCATGCTGGAATTTTGATTTGATTATCCAATGATTGTGTGGATCACAGATATGCCTCATTACTTGGGAAATCACATGTAAAAATTTCAAATTTTGTGCTTACACTTTTGTTATATTAGTGTATGAGTGGATTTCCATTGTATGTGTGATAAATCTTGGAATATAAATGAAATGCATGTTTGGAGAAAAATTTATAAAAGGCATGTGTATAGTCATTTTGCATCTTAGAAGCTTATCTGATTCCCTTTCAAGGCGAAATCCTAGGTGATGTGTTTTCAAGGAAATGACTAGGGCAGTTCTTTGAAGCGATTGGGCCTTTCAAGCCAACCTTGACTTAATGAGTTTCCTAGTACCCCCTTTGAAGCCTAGTGTGTGTGTATGTGCTGCCTAATTTTTCCTTCTTTAAACTTCAATTGTCCACCCTGTTATCCCTGCATGAGAAAAATCATTTTACTCTTGATTACATGTCCTTTGTTGAATGCATGATCTGACATTTTTGTTGAGTTGAGCTAAATCAATATTTGTGCATGATAAAAAAAAAATCAGGATTATTTTGGAACAAATTGTCAAAAAAAAAAAGTATAAAAAGAAAAGAAAGAAAAATGTGTGAGTTGCACAAAATGCAGTCCCCTTTTGCAAAGGAGATAAAAAAAAAAAAAAAAAAAAGGAATAAAGAGAGTTGAATTTTTTTTTTATATTGGATCCTTTTTGTACATCTTGCATGCTGGGCTTGATTCAATGGGAATGTGTGATTATGTGTTTGATATTTGAATTTAATTCCTTCCCCTTCTTTCTTAACCATTATCCTTAGCCCTACATTACAAGCCTAAAAGACCCTCATGATTCTTGATCATGTGTTGCCTACATTAGTGGAGAAAGGGATGAAGGACATTCTTTTGAGAGTGCATGTGCATTTTATAAATTCATCCACCTTGCTCTTCATGATTAGGAAAGGGTTTTAAATTCATGAGCTTGGGAAATATTTCATGCACAAAAGATGGCATTAGAGGGTGAGCATGACAGTTGTGAATTTCTTGCATGTGTGGACCTTGTTGTGAGGATTGAAATGTGATTTCTGAGGGTACGAATGATAATTGGAAGCTGGATTTGCCCTAATTCAATTTGCCTCATATTTCTTGACCTTGGGATTGGATTGTGTTTCCTTTTCTTGCTTGGTTTAGTTTGCTCGAGGACTAGTAAAACTTTAGGTTTGGGGGTGTGATAACTTCGGAAAATGAAGTTATTTCACATGTCTTTGAATGTATAGGAGCATGCTTTCCTTAAATTGACATTACCCAATGGTCCAAATTCATGCATGATCTTGATTCTTTAAGCTTTGTATCTCAATTGTTTGATACTTTAATTGTTAATGCTTGTAATAAGAAATTGAGATTGATCATGGCTTGATGAGTTAAAGCATTGTTTTTGTTGCAGAGATTCAAGAAGGAAAGACCTTGGAATGGAAGCATAGAAGAGTTCAAAATGAAGAAAGATGCAAAAAGGAAGCAAAGGCAGCAAATCCACGCCTAAGCGCAGCTAATCCACGCCTAGGCGTGTTCCTTGCAGTTTATCAGGAATCCCAGGCAGAGACCACCACGCCTAGGCGTGGTAAAGTCACGCCTAGGCGTGACAAGCAGGAGAAGGGCACGTGATTCATAACCACGCCTAGGCGTGGTAAATACACGCCTAGGCGTGGGAAAAACCCTGGCACGCAAATTTCAGCCTTCTTATTCTGATTTTTGGGGAAGCAAAGGGAGGTCTGTTTTGGGGGACACTCAACCACGAATTTCAGAGAGCAAGTGAGAAGAGGAGGAACCCATTTGGGTTGAAGGTGACTCAAGGGAGAATCAAGATCAAGGAAGAGGATCAAGCTTGGAATCTCTCCATTTTTGTCTATTCTTTCCCTTTACCTCTTGATTTGTAACTTGATGGATCATTTGATTTCATGTGTTTTCTTCTCTTTCATGATGTGTAACTAAACCCTAATCTAGGGGCTCTCTAGGATCTTGCTATGGATTTGATTAATTTGTAATTAATTGGGTATCCTTTCAATGAATTTGGTTTTGTTCATCCATATCTATGCTTAATGCTTGTTGTTGATTGGCCATCAATTGCATGATTTTAGTATTCCAATTGAACTAGAGATAGGGAGTTGTGAATATGGATATGGTATGGTTGATGTATGTTCAATTACATTCTATTGCATTGAGTGTGTTGATTAGCTAATGGGATGGACACATACCCATTAGTCATGCATAGCATAGCAAGTGTTTGATAATTGGTCTCAAAGAGTGATTCTTATGTTAACTCACATGGACACATAGTGGATTAACTAGGTTTTGCATGGGTAATTGTCCTAGACATAGGCTCTTATCTAATGAAGGTTATCAGCTAACAAATATCATTTCATTGATTGGTACTTGTTGATTGCATTTATTCATTGAAGTAGCAAGTGAATAGGGACCCCTAGGCTTTAATCATTCTCATCTTCTCTTGTGGAATTAGTGCTTGGTGTTTTCTTATTTTGTTTCTTTAAATTGTTATTTCAATTGCAACCCATTCTCACAATTCGTTTGCTTGGATAAAAATTTGTGAATTTTGATTAAGTTTAACATTCTTCTAATTAATCAATCCCTTGGGACACGATACTCTAACTCTCCTTTATATTACTTGTCGACCCGTGCGCTTGCGGATTTACGGATCAATTACGGACCAACACTAAGAGATATAAGTTTCCAGTATGAATTAGAGTCACTTAGTGACTCATGAATCCAGTAACTTCTCCTTGACTTTTTGGGTTAATTCCTTCCATTTCATTCAATTTGACTCATTTGTCTCTTAATCTCATGTGAAGTAGCTATACCAGAGGGGGAAAGAGCATAAAATAGAGAAGGAAAGGAAAGGAAAGAAGAAGAGGAAAAGAGAAGGAAAGAAAAGGGAAATACCAAAGCTTAGGAAGATCATCCACTCTACTTGAGGTAGGGGTGCTTGGCTTCATCTAACTCTTTCTTATCTTCATCTTGGTGCATGGTATTGCTTGATAAAGGAAAAAAAAGTTTGAGTGATTTTAGTGACTCCTGTTGCTTGTTTCTTGCTTCTATAGTTGAAATGAGTTTGTTATTAGCTTGTTTAATGCATGGTTGTTAGTTTTGGTCTCTTAGATTCCATTTTATCTACTTGAGTTGTTAGCTAAGAAATGGGTTTTGAGTTTTATGATTGATTCTTTAATCCATGCTTGAGTGAGTTAAGAGTGTATATGTGAGTTTACTTAAGGTTTGCTATATGATTAGCGACCTTGGTTGTGTTTGGAAAGCACTTAGAACCCATGAATGGGTGTTGGTTTCTAGTTTGGAAACCAATAGAACAGGAAAACCAGTTTCTAGTGCATTGGCGCTTAAGCACCAAAGGTTAGACACCCAGTTGTCCACTGCCCAAAATGGCTTCCTGCGTGATACTGAAGCCTGGCACCTGAGCGCTTATTAGGGAGAGCTTGAGTGCTAGTGACAGAGTGAAACAAGGTGGAGTTTTTGATGCTTGGGTACCTGAGCTCCCCGTGCCCACCGCCCAAGCGCTAGTGGAGCACTTGAGCGCCAAGATTGGAGCGCTTAGGCGCCACTTCCAACTTTTGACAAGGTGTTTAGTTGATGCAATGGAGCTTCCTACTTATAGGGATCCTTCATTTTTGCTTCCTAAAGTGTGATGAAACACTGATAGGAGTATTTTATGAAGTGATGATGAGATGAACAATATTTATTGATATGTTAATTATTGTGGTAATTAATCTTTGTGTTTCTTGTTTGTGATTGATGAAGGACATAATCCTCACATTTGGTGATAATCTTTGGTAGTTGAGGGAACATTCCCTCCCTCTTTGCTAGATGTTATCCTAAATGGAAGGTAGATGAGGAGGGACATTCCCTCACTATCGGAGGTGATCCTATATCATAGAGTAGTTGAGATTGATGTTTCCTCTTTGCTCTTGGAAGTATATGGACCTAGGTTCTCGGAGATGGTCAAGACTCATGACATATCATAGTATTACCAATTTACATTTCATAAATACATTCTTAGGATATTGCATACGCATGAACATAAGGCTTTACTAAGCATTTGCATTGCAATTGTATGGGTAATTGCTATCATCACATGAGCATTTGCTTTTTGGTGACAATTGTATGGACAGTTCTCTCTTTTGGTATCGAAGTGTGATAAGGTTATAGTTGCTTTATGAGTATTACATATTGAGCATGTGTATATTCTTATAGTAATGAGTAGAGTCTCATTTATCTATTGCAAACATAATATGGTGTTTATAGTTTTGTTTATTCATTATGAATGGATAAATGCTAGTTTTGGAATGCTTTTACTGAGAATTTATGAATTCTCACTCCACTATGTTTCCATGTAAATCCAAATCAAGACCCTTCAAAGGGGAAGAGGACATAAGAAGGCAGTAGATAAACTAGAGTATTTATGTTTCAGTTTGAACAAAGCTTATGTATTTATTTGTATTTGTTTTGGTTTGTATGAAAGTTTTATGTATTACAATATGTCTTTCTAAGGGTGAGGCTATATTTATATAATCTTTCGTTTCTGCTTAGCTCTTTATAATAACGCGTATGGTTATTATATATCTAGTTTAATGAAATCAGGTTAGAAGTGACATGACTAATAATGTTTATCTGTGTATATATCCAATATATTAAGGTATCTGGTATTAGGATGTTACAGTGACAACTCCTCACCTTAGGGCCTGTTAAGTCCAAGATCGGGCCTGAGGCTGGAGGCCTCTAGGGTTGACCACCCTGACCTCCTGCCCTCCATTTACGGGACTGGAGTTGAGCACCTTGATTCGGGGCTTTGATGCTTTGGTCCTGGATCTCTAGGATTCGTTCATTAGGTGAGTGGGCTATGCTTTTGCCTTTTGCTTCCTTACAAGGTGCTCTCTCTATGATCTACCTATAGAGGTCATCAAGGTTGTCAGCTAGGGCCGTACTCTCTACACAAGAGAAAAAGAAAATCTCAGTTCCAGAACACAATTAAAAGGAAAACATAAATAAACAAGTTCATATTGCTGCACCTAGAAGAGCGCAAAGTTCATTTTCTAGAATCTCAATTAAATCTTGGAATAGATAACATTTGCATTGGTGACCTATCTAATAAGGAAGGCTGCCACATCCACTTCATCCTTCGTTAAGTCTTGATTGCGGACCTCATACTCCTCAAGATGGAAACTAAAATGTTAGGATGTCTAGTAAAGATACATCGTCGACTCCTCCTTTGCAGTCAAGTAAAATGGCCACATTCCGAGGGCTACCTCCAGTTGAAAGTTTGGACGTAAGCCCATGCATTTAGGTGCAGTTTGCCTTGGTGCTAACCTAAGATGGTTCAGAATGATCATCTCGAAATGAGAAAAATGGAAGCTGGATTCCGAGATTCACAAACATTATTTCGTATAAGTACATGTAATATTTGTCACCTGAAGTTTATGTTGTACAAACCATTTCTTCTAGGCTTATAGGGTGCACCTCGAACTCCTTATCCTAAATGTTGCCTTCCAGTAGGTAAAAGTATGCCTGCAAGTCAGATACCTCTATCATGGTACTATATTGGGAAACAATGTTTTTAACTTTAGGGCTTACCCATCTGTATAAATCTGAACACGAAGTTACGCTCGACACGTGTGTGGGGACCGTAGGTGGGGCCGTTGCTTTCCTCTTCCTCCCTATATGCCGGACACTGGTAGGACAAGCTATAGAGGCTGAGTTTTCATCAGAACTAGAAGGAATAAAACTCTTATGCAATAATTCGTTCATGCTCTCGTAAAGCGAATGTGAGGGTCTAAGGCTAGCTGCTTCCCTTGCGACCTTTGTAACACCCTCCGAAGGGCATTACATTTTAAGCCAACTCCTTTTAATACATAAACTTACCAAATTATAGAAACATAAGATACAAGAATTGAATAATATACATCTCTACTATATAACATAAATTAGTAACAACATAATTACATAAAACTTATATACTCCAAACAACACATAATTACCATATAAAAACTGAACCTAGCTCAAGTCCAAAAACTTGAAGAGTAGGGTCCTGTACCCGATCCTCCTCCAAATCCTCCTCAAGATCCCTAACGGACAAATTCCCTGATCGAGGCATGTCACTATGAACGAGAGTCCGAGCAATTGACTTCACTGACTCTTCTCTAGGGGTAGTTCTACGATTACCCCATAACTCCCCAATAGGCATATAAAATTCCAAGCAAACAATAGCGTCCAAAGAAAACGTAGCAATTGCATGTTGGGTCCTACTCCAAAGCAAGGTAACATCTCCATCATAATGAATACGCCCTGTGTCCCAATGGACATTCCACGCTTCGATGTCCCCATGAAATTGTACACTAACAAAACCCTGTGGATCTTGCCTCACCGACATTGCAGCCTTCATAGAATAATAGCATAACATAGAATAGGCAAAACAATAATACGAAGAGGTGAGTTCCCCTACATCAATACCATCATGGTAGCATAGAGACAATAACAACAATAGCATAATTCATGTACAGCATTAATAAATATATTCATGGCATCATATAATTATTGCATCAAATAGCAGATAATTACCACAACATATATATATACCACAATAGTATGATGACTGACTATGCACATGCACTATGACCAATTTTCCTACTCCATGGAGCTAAACACAATTTCAGAGAGAATGATCCAAAAGATATGTCTGTATATCGGCCGCCTCAGACCAAGTGCTATAATTTATCAATGTGCACATCAGGCATTATACAAGACATTCTACGCCAGATCGTGAATAGGAATATTGTCTTATCGATATCGTCGGTACGTTTGCATCGGTTGCCACGGCATAGTAGCACTTTCTAATTGACCATATGTAGAATTCTGCGTTCCGACGCCTCTAAGATCATTCATAGATCTTTACTACGCAATTCGTACCCGCACTAAGGTGTAATTCAACTCTTAGGCAACAATAGCCTTAATAGACACCATCTATCAAACAATGTATGTTAAATGACTTTATGTATATTATGAGCCACCATCGACCACAAACACACAGTAATAGTTCCAGGTCCAGTATATCGGGCTGACAGCAAAACTTGTTGTTTCTCTCAATCTCGTAGCGTTTTTATTGAGTTTTCACAATCGCATAAAACTTTTATTACGTTTTCAAATCACGTAACAATTTTTTAACATTTTCTTAATCGCGTAGTTAAAAATCATTATTTTTAAATCGCATAAGAGTTTTTCTGTATATTTTCAATCGCATAAAATATTTTCTCAATATTCTAAACTCAAATTAAAACTTTTCTTATTTAATATAAAATTAGACTTAAATTTCAATATTTCCTTATTAAATCACCTTTAAATAATATTTCTAACATTTTCTCACTAAAACCTTAAATCATTTAAATTAATTCAAAATACCTCAAAATCTTTGTTCTTTACTCTTAATAAAACTTTCTTAAATAAAATATTTTAAACTTCAAACTATCATTAAAAATTATTTCCTTGCTAAAACTCCTCTAAATAATATTTTCTAATATCCTTTCCAAATCTTACATTTATTTTAATTTAATAAAATCTTTTCCATCTTCCTTAAAAAAATCCTCTTAAATAAAATACTTTAAGTTTCAAACTTAATTCTCCATCCTATTTCCAATACTATGGCCGAAATCCACTTTTTATTTAGTGATAAAATTATATTCATTTTCATTTTTATTTTGTAATCCCTTAATTAAGTTTCTTACCACTAATCCTCTAGGTTAACATTTAATAAAACATTTTACATTGAATTTTCCCTTTAGAGGACTTGGAGGTCGTGAGCCTCTATGGCCATTGAAGCCAAAAATTGCTTTCCTTTTTAATACTATTATAGCATACAACATACTTTAATATCAAAATCTTACTATAACTAGTTCATGCAAAATATCAAAGCAATAAAATCACATAGAACAAATAATTACAAATCACACAATCACACACATATGGTGAGTAAATCCTCACATGGATTCATCACCTTCATACAATTTCATGTTCCTCACCACCATAATTGGTTGATGAGGTTAATCTCTCTCTTACCTTAGATGTAGTTTCCTAAGCTCCTTGTACGATCCTTTGTATCAACTTCCTCCACCAAGTAGTTCTTAGAATCAAAGTAAACACAAATATATTAACATCCAAGGCTAGAGTAAGGCAACCATAGATCAAATATAGTCTTAGAATTTCAAGAATCAAATAAGAAATCAAGTTTTAAGAACTTTACCTTAGAACCCTAGAACTTGAACTCAAAAATCAAGCTTGAAAATGATTGAATCAAGTCTTGATCACAACATCAAAGTTGCTTAGAATGGTGTTTAGAATCAAGTAATATGGTCGGTTTTAGTTATGAGAGATTGGAATGTGTTTTTGGGTGGTGAGGCTGTAAGATAAGGGAGAGAAAATGAGAGAGATTTGTGTTAGTTTTTGCATGAAAGATGATAAACTTGAAGAGTGTGATAGAAAAATGAAACTTAGTCACTTTGGAGGCTAAATGGTCGTGAGGCTTCATGGAGAGAGAAAGAGATATTTTAATTTACTACAACCCCTCACAACCATTGATTCAATCAAGGGTAGATATGCAAAGATTTCTTTCCAAGCTTGTTTCTAATTGGTTATACATAGAGTTGTCATAACTATCATATTTGACTAAGCTAGATATTTTATAGATATTTTCAGAAACTATTATCCAATGGGCAAAGGCTACAACTTTTATTGTGCAATGGATAATAATATTACATAATGGATAATAGCATTACCTAATGGATAATAGAATTAAACAAAAACACAATAACATTACTCAATGGATAATAGCATTATCCAATGAAGAATAACATTATCCAATGGATAATAGAATGTAATAAAAACTCAGATAAAGAAAATTTTTGAAAACTATTTTCGGTTTCAGGTTTAGTAAGTTTCCCCAGCCCCGCATTAACAGTCTAAAACTTTCTGGTCTAGAAAAAAATTTTATTTTTTCGAACTCACCTCAAACACACTTACAATCCAAAATAATATTAAAATAATCAAAATAAATTAAAAATTTTCAAAAATTTACAAAAATTCTCAAATATTATAAAACTCATAAATATCAAGAAAAATGAAAAAATGGGGTATTACAACCTCCGCCCTCCAAATTGCACTTTGGATCTCAGAGCTTGAAAGTGGCCTCTACACCCTAGTGGTGTCCCTACGGGAAACCCTTCACTACGCCTACACTGCTTGGGGAGGCAGCACTACAAATAATGCTCCCACAGAGTTGCTACCTTCCTTACTGTTACTCTCTAACTCTTGCACCCTTACCATGGTCCAAATTAAAGGGAAATGGGCTAAACAAAGGAGAAAATGGTTTTTGCTAGTACCTGATAGCTGTTAAGACTATCAAATTAAATCAATTTATAAATTGATTCACCAAAATACTTGTAGTATAAGGAACAACCGGGTCGAGCCCTTGGATCACTCTAATCAAGCAATCAAATTAAGAGGTTAACAAGGGGAAAAAAGGTTTAGAATTAATTAATAGAAAATAATTAAAAACTATAAACATAATTAAGTAAACAATCAACCTAACGAAATAAACTATTCTTGAGTTTAATCTATCCTTGATCACTAAGAATCCATTCAATTGCTAACCAAGTTCTTGGTTTTAGATCACATCAAGAAGCCTTAAGATGATCAATGAATTATCTACTAGATAAGCATCTAAAATTTAATTAATCAATATTAAATGAATTAAGTACCCATTTAATTCTAAATTAACTTAAAATTCATAAGTCAACCAAGCTAAACAATCCATCAAATACCTTTGATGCATTGTTTAATCTCTTCCATTCAATTGCTAATCAGATTCTTGGTCTTAGATTACATCAAGAAGCCTTAATATGATCCATGAATTCTATACTAGATAAACATCTAGAATTTAATTAATCAAAGTTAAATAAATTAAGCACCCATCTAATCCTAAATTAATCTAAAACCCAGAATTCAACTAAGCTTAACAAATAACATCCAAGAAGCCTTTAATGCATTATTTAGTCTCTTTAATCCTCATTAACATGTGGTAATTATGTAATTATTACATTAACATCTAAATCAAATTAAGAAATTCAATTTATATTTAACAAAATCAAAACAGGTAAAGAGAAACTTGATTAACAAGTAAAAGAAACTTGATTAATAAGTAAAGAGAAACTTGATCAACAATTAAATGTAAAACAATCAAAACAAGATCTCAAAATTAAACATCAAGATTGTCAATCCCTAGGATTGATTAAAATGTTCTTCTCTCTCATCCATGGATGAGAAGGAAAAAAAATAAAAGAAAGAAACCTAGAGAGAAGGGAAAGGAAGAGAGAAAGTGCAAGCAAGAGCGGTTAGGAGAAAATTAGGGTTAAGTTTCGTGGTTGCTGATGCTGCGTAAATAACTATCTCTAAAATTAAAAATTCAAGTTTGCCCTCAACTTAGGATTAATCCTCTTCCTCTTAGCTTTAATTGGTGACAACTCCATAATCGATAGTTATTTGTGCCTCATATCTGTGCTATAATGATTGCTTAGTCTATGTTTTGATGCATGAATGGAAGACTTTAGCTTTATATTCATATAATTTAATGTCGATGACTTCTATCATGATTCTGAGAAAATGTTTCTGAATCTTTAATACATTGAGTACATTTGCACTTATTAATGATCTGGTAATTTCTCTATGGCAGGAATGGCTCCAACCATGTGAAACTTAGAAGATTTGGACAAGCATTGCAAGAGAAAGCTAAGTGCAAGGATCAGCAAGTGACGCCACGACGTGGCATGTGAATACCACAGCGTGGTGCATGTTGGGAATTGTGGTTACATCACGTAGCGGAAAAATTAGGATTCCCACTGAGGATCTATGCGAAAAGCCATAATCCGAGTTTTTAAATTATTTACCTCTTGAAGCGTGATCAAAAGGAAAGACGTGAATCACCAACACCATAATAGAAACAATGTCTCTACGGTATCCACACAAACAGACTCACGAACGTCCAATGTCTGCAAGAGGAGCCTCACGTCTCTCACACAGTGCTAGCTGCGAAGAGAAGAGAAGAAACCTGTTGCTCTCTCACTCACTTTTCTGTAGGTGCAGCTAGGGTTCTGAAACTATGTCTCTTAGCAGCCCCTTACAGTACTATTTATAATAGTGACTACCTTAAGTGAGTGTGAGCAGCAGCAAGGTAAGCTGTGCAACCCTAGACTCATCTGTTATAAGTCTGGCCCATATTTGAATCCGAGTCCAACTTGGATCCATTGCTTTAATTTTAGTCTGCTCTATGTGTGTGACCCTGCAGGTTCTCATTACGTTGGCAGTAATATTAAAATCTCATTTTAATATTACAAGCAGTGAGCGGTATCTAGCAACACATCGCTGCTACCCAAGTAATAAGAATGTCAGTGATTTAACATAACCTTTCCATGACCAATGTTTCCATGTCATTTAATCTCTTTGTCAAGATATCTAGATTGAACACAAGGCATGGAATGTGTCACCCTTGTATAGTCCAATCATTCGTTTTCTTATACTCGAGTAGACTTTGTAACAATAAATGAAATCAATATCTCATATTGACTCATTTGAGCATGGCCATGCATTTCACTGTCTCACTCAATCAAGGGGCCCTAAGATATCGCTCATGTTATGTGGGAGTGACAAATCCCATCTAGGTCACTCACATCCCTCTGCATGATTTGCTGTATGTCCAATAACCAACTTTATAATCATCTTGTTACAGATGACATTTGATGGTATTAAAACACACAACTCCTCATGTAGGAATCGTAGTGATTTCAAGTCAAAGGATCACAGACACCATTGTCACTATAAGAATCGCTTATGACACTCACGTAACGATCCATGTAGCGTTCTCATGGTGGGTCAGTCCAATACATCATTACTCTAATATGTACCCATGTGAAGACTTGATATCTCATATCCATGACCCGTGAGATGTGGTCATCAGTCTATGCACATACTAGTCTCAATGTATTATTGTTGTCCTAATTAACAATAATACTTGACTAGGGACATTTAAGAATAGTGTTATAACCAAAAGGATCTCACGATCAAGTCATCCACTCGATAACCTATGGCATCAAACTTACTATTCTAAGGACTTTATTATGTTTATCAAAAAGAACACAATAAATGAAATACCTCATATATTAAAAAAAGCATAATAGAATATATGTAAATACAGACAAATGTATCAGCTTCTAGGGCATACACCAATAATCTCCCACTTGCACTAGAGCTAATCAGGCATATATCTAATACCTAA
The DNA here is from genome assembly GCA_029884595.1 of Ormosia semicastrata. Taxonomy (NCBI): domain Eukaryota; kingdom Viridiplantae; phylum Streptophyta; class Magnoliopsida; order Fabales; family Fabaceae; genus Ormosia; species Ormosia semicastrata. Next base: position 42,040,926 of record JAQQTO010000061.1, read on the forward strand.
AGACCTAGTGTGACCCTTATGCTTCTGCTGTGCAAGAGGCTTCGTCAATGGATCAGCAATGTTATCATCTGTTGGTACTCTGTATGTCTTCACATCTCCTCTATCGATGATCTCTCAAATGAGATGGAAGCGCCTAAGTATATGTTTGGATCGCTGGTGAGATTTAGGCTCCTTAACTTGTGCAATGGCTCTATTATTATCAGAATAGAGGTCCACTGGGTCTACAATGCTAGGAATAGCGCCAAGTTCAGCAATGAACTTCCTGATCCAAACGGCCTCCTTTGCTGCATTGGAGGCAGCAATATACTAAGCCTCTGTGGTAGAATCAGTGACTGTCTCCTGCTTTGAACTCTTCCAGCTCACAGCCCCACCATTTAGGTAAAAAACATAACCCGATTGTGATCTGGAGTCGTCCTTATCGGTTTGGAAGCTAGCATCAGTGAAACCCTTTACAACTAGCTTTTCCTTGCCTCCATATACCAAGAACGAATCCTTAGTCCTTCTCAAGTACTTAAGGATGTTCTTGATAGCAGTCCAGTGACTTTCACCAAGATCAGACTGGTACCTACTCATCATACTCAAAGCATACGAGATGTCTGGTCGAGTACATAACATGGCATACACGATAGATCCAATTGTAGATGCATATAGAATTGATGCGTGAAATCCGCAAGTGTACGGTTTCGTCGTCAAGTAATAAAAAGATCGAATCCATAGGGACTGTGTCTATGAATACCAATTAATTAATTAATTCAATTAAATTAAACAAAAGGGATAAAATTGTTGATTGATAAGGATGTAGTAACCAAGCAATTAAGTAAATAATTATTAAAGTGCAAAATTAAGAACAAAAACAGTAATTTATCAAGAAAGATATTCAGATTCAAGAAAGCTTCCAAGATTGGGATACTACAATGATACAAGATAAATCCTAATTGATAACCCTTTTATTAAATCTGAAATTCAATTGAAGATGAATTACCCTAAATTAGTTAATGTTCTTTCTCAAGATACAAGATCCGTGCCCAATTAAACCAATTCCTACTCTTGTGGTAATTGAATTTAAATTGAACCAATTATGCTTTGTGGTAATTCATTGAATCCTCGAAAGGCTAAAACTACTCTCGTGATTTAGACCTTAAGTTCAATTCTTATGGTTCCAACACTTAGGTTCACCTCTCAGTACATCCCTAAATGCCTATGAGATGCAAATAAGTGGCCAGCAAATTCACATGAATAAAAGCAATAAGAATTGAATCAATGAACAATCAAGATTAATAAAAGGGGAAACAAAGTCAATTAATCATTATCAAAATATCAAAGGGCATTGCCCAATCCTAGAAACAAAAGAAACTACTCAGACATAGAGAAGAGGAGACAAGAAATCAAACTTAAAAACATCCAAAACCCGTAACAATGGAAGAAGAAAGGAGAAAGATGAAGATCAAAAGCCAAAGCCTCCAATGTGCCTCCACCAAAACCAAATTAGAACTAGGTTAGCCCCCCTCATTCTATTCAGAACATCTATTTATAGCCTAGGGTTTTCATTGGCTAAAAGGCCCCAAAAGAAATAAAAATAAAAACTAAAATTCTACTGCGCGCTCCGAACCACGGCCGTGGGTCATTCAACGGCCAGGCCGTGGAACTTGCTGTCAGAATTCCATGGGGTCGTGGATCATTCCACGGCCAGGCCGTGGTTCTTTCTGCCAGAATTCCATGGGGCCGTGGATCATTCCACGGCCAGGCCGTGGTTCTCTCTGCCACAGGCCAATTTTGCATGCTGTTGAGTTCCACGGCCGTGGTTGGTTCCACGGCCAGGCTGTGGAACTCTCTGGAAGTCTCTTTTTGCACCTTTTTGCTATCCATAAAGCTCCAACTTCAATCATGCAAGTTTCCATCCATTCCAAGGCTAATTTAACACCAATCCTACACAATAACACCACAAACACCGCAGTTATCCGAACTAAGGGAAAAACAAACAAAATAGGGAAACTAAAATGTCTAAAATGCCTAAGAATACATGCAAAACAAGAACAAAACATGATGTTGTTTCACACACATCAAATCCCCCCAAGCTTAAGACTTTGCTTGTCCCCAAGCAATAACTAATGTCAAACCAAGATGTGGGATCAAAAGACAATAAAGAATAAGGAACCCGAGAAAACAATATCCAAGCAATAGGCTAAGACAAACAAAGAATCTGAGAGGTAATCAAAATCAAGTCCAATTAGAGGCTAAGTTCTCAGAAATCATGCATCCTCACTAATTGAATTAAGTTCACTCCACTAACCACACTCAGAGTGTTTAAGGGTGAAGACAATGCGCTCAAAATTCCTCAAAGAAAATGCATTTCCATATGCTTGATAAGAAACCAGATTTCTACTAATAATTAGCATGCATGCAAGAATCAAAAGGTCTTTCAAGGGTTGTAATGGGGCCATGGGAATAATGTTAGGTAAGGTAGAGAAAGGAAGGTATGACACAAAGGGCTCATCAAATTTTTTTTTTCAATAAGCACAAGAAATCCAATAGAACATCAATGGAACAAAGGCATTTTTTCAATCTAAAACATAACTCCACATTTCAAAGAATTTTCTTCCTTACTTTTCCTTCTCCTCTTTCTCCTCTTTTTCAAGCTTTCAACTCATGATGTTTCTTTTATTTTCTTTTTCTTTTTTTTTTGAGAAAGAGGAAGCTCAAATACATATAATTCCCAACACAACTTTCAAACAACTTTCAAGCCTAATTCGCTCTATTTAATATTCTAAATGATAACCAATAATGTTTCAGCATAGGTATCAAGAAAACAAGTATGCAATAGGCTCAAAATGGGCAACTAGAGGATAAAAGTGTAACAATTTCAGAAGGCCAGAAAAATATCTAAAATGCCTTAATCACATTCAAGCATGCAACCAAAAATTTCGCCTCAAAAAGATTTCAAATCAAGTTCTAGAGCACAAGATCAATGAGGAATATCACTCAACACAAAGAATTGGAACAAAAATCATATAATGCATAAGTCCCATATAAGCTCAAAACTCACATTTAGAGATTTAAAAATTCAATGAGAAGCACAAATTCAGAGAACATATGCTAATTATCAATTATCAAAAGATCACCTCTACTATCAAATTAAAACAATGCCTGTAGCCTATCACAAGAATCAACCAATTGGGTTCCAAATCAATACCATCTCAAAATCCTCAAAAGAGAGGGACACAAGTTCAACCAAAAACCCAAGAGATATGATGATATGAAAATGCAATGCAAAATAAGACATGAAAATGCATGAAACTAATGAAAATAAAAATATAAAAATATAAAAATAACCCCCCAAGCTTAGAACTTACATTGTCCCCAATGTAAAAATCTAAAATAAGAGAAGGGATAAAAGAAAAGAACTCACTACGGTGGTGGAAAAACTTCTAGTATTCAATCCATAGACTGGGTGTGGAACTTTCTGACTTCACACTTCTCTCGCTTTCTAAATTTAGCTTCAAAAGGGGTCAAACCTAGACAAAATCCATAAGATAAAGATCAAACCAACAAAACAATACACAAAATCAAAAGAAAAAAAAGAAATTAAAAGGAAAAACAAAAATAAAGAAACTTGGGTTACCTCCCAAGAAGCGCTTGTTTAAAGTCATTAGCTTGACTTTAGTCTGGTTTTTGTGCTCAGGTGATGTCAATGGAGTAGTGCTCAGTCCCCACTCCTTCAAAGTGTTTCACTCTCTGGCTATTTATCATGAAAGGCCTATGACCTTCTTTCTGCACCTCAAGCACACCGTAGGATAAAACTCGAATAATCTCTTATAGTCCAGACCATTTCAACCATAACTTACTAGGACAGAAACGTAGAAGCGAGTTATTGACAAGAACTTTATCCCCGAGTTTAAATTCACGCTTCTCAACACACTTGTCATTCTGCTTCTCAGGTCCTTTCTTGCAGGGCTTGGACTGCTCAAAATTTGTGGTACCCTTGGGCAAGTTCTTTTCTAGCATAGCATCAGTCACTGACTCCTGCATACCTGAAAGCACAATACTATCCACAACATTAGTAGCATCTATGCAATGACATGAATTTAAGGAATTAAAATTATTTTCAGATTTAAAAGCATCAAAAACTACTTCCTTATCATTCAATCGCAAAGTCAATTTTCCTTCATGGACATCAATGATCGCCCTTCCAGTGGCAAGGAATGGACGCCCAAGTATGATCGGCATTGTAGCATCAGCTTCCATGTCAAGCACAACAAAATTCACCGGTATATAAAACTTACCAACCTTAATGGGAACATCCTCCAAGATGCCTATGGGGTACTTGACAGACCGATCTGCCAATTGAAGTGAGATTCTTGTGGGTTTTAGCTCACCCACCTCCAACTTTTTATACACAGAAAGGGGCATAAGACTAACACTGGCTCCCAAATCATACAGAGCTTTATCAAAATTCGTGTTGCCAATCAAACAGGGAATAGAGAAGCTACTTGGATCTTTTAACTTAAGAGGCAATTTATTTTGAATTAACGCACTACACTCCTCAGTTAAAGCTACTGTCTCATAGTCTTCTAGCTTCCTCTTATTAGACAAGATGTCCTTAAGAAACTTAGCATAGGTAGGCATTTGTTTTAACGCCTCAGTGAAGGGTACATTAATGTACAATTTCTTTAGGACCTCTAGGAACTTCCCAAACTGCCTATCTAACTTGGCCTTAGCCAATCTTTGAGGAAAAGGCACTGGGGGTTGGTAAGGTTTAGGGGGTACATACTTAGACACTTTCTCACTAGTTTCCTCCTCCTCTAAGGGTTGTGTCTTAGTATCTTTTTCCTCATTCCCCTCATCTTTGTCATACTTTCCTTTACCCTTGGAATCCTTTAATTTCTTGCCACTTCTCAAACTCACAGCCTTACAGTGTTCATTCCCTGGGTTTATTTCTGGTTGACCAGGAAACTTACCTTGTTGCCTATGTGAAGTGCTTGCTTGTTGGGCAATCTGGGTTTCCAACATCTTATTATGAATATCTAAATTGTCAACCTTAGCTGACAACTCTTTAATTGCCTCAGTTACAACTTGTCCATGGTGCCTAAACTCCTCATTCTGCTTAGACTGGCTCTCAACAAAATTCTCAATAAGAGACTCAAGTCTAGATTTTTGTACCTATTGAAATCTAGAAGAGGGTTGAGCACTACCTTGCCTAGCTTGATATTGACTATTCCGGTAAGAGAAGTTAGGATGTGACCTCCAACCAGGGTTGTAAGTTTGAGAATACGGATCATTCTCCCCTTTTGGTTGAAGTCATGGAAATTGTGGCATGATTCCACTTGCTCCACCGGTGCACCATGTGAGGATCCCATTCCAACTTGGCATTCAGCACCAATATGTCCCTGTGCTCCACAAATCTCACAAAAATTGTTAGAGGCACCTATGGCATTTACATGAGTTTTCTCAAGCATGTCAAAATGTTTATTCAAAGAATCAAACTTTGACATAATTAAATCAACACCATCAACCTCAAACTTACCTCCCGAGAGCTTTCTCGGGTTGTGCCCTCTTTCATTTGCCCATTAGTGATGATTTGAAGCTACACTCTCAATTATCTCATAAGCCTCTGTGAGCCTCCTATTCATCAGAGCTTCACCAGCTGCGGAGTCAAGAGACACCTTCGAAGAATATTCTAAACCATTGTAGAAGGTGTGGACGATCAACCACTTCTCTAACCCGTGGTGTGGGCAGGCTTCCAGCAAAGCCTTATATCTATCCCAAGCTTCTGACAATGACTCACCATATTTCTGAACAAAGCTTGTGATTTGGGTCCTTAGGTGAGCAGTCTTGGAAGGTGGAAAGAATTTGTCCAAAAAGGCTTGCTCCAATTGGTCCCAAGTAGTTATCGTCTCAGCCGGAATGGACTTCAACCAAGTTCTAGCTCTATCTCTCAATGATAGAGGAAACAAGCAGAGACGAATAGCATAAACAGAGGTGCCTTCGATCTTGAGGGTCTCACAGAACTCCAAGAACATATCCACATGATCATTAGGATCCTCTGACGACAATCCTCCAAACTGGTTCTGCCTTATCATAGAAAGTAGGGCAGGAGGTATGGTGAAGTGCCTGGCTTCAATGTCTGGCCGAGCAATTCCAGATCGCAAACCCCAAGCGTTAGGAGCTGCATACTCTTTTAATGGTTTACTGTCCTCAGGTTCAGCCATGATGTGTATTGGCTCCAATATTTCTCTCACTCTTTGCCTTTGTTGTCTTCTCCTTCTACGTAAAGTTCTTTCAATTTCAGGATCAGCTTCAATAAGAGTCTTGAAACATCTAGTACTTTGCATAAACCAGAGAAATTACCTGCAGAGAGTCAAAGAGAAAACAAGAACGTAATAATATGGTAAAAATAAAAAGGTTTAAAATAATTAAATTGATATTCAAGAAAAACACAATCCTCGGAAACGGCGCCAAAAACTTGATGCGTGAAATCCGCAAGTGTACGGTTTCGTCGTCAAGTAATAAAAAGATCGAATCCACAGGGACTGTGTCTATGAATACCAATTAATTAATTAATTCAATTAAATTAAACAAAAGGGATAAAATTGTTGATTGACAAGGATGTAGTAACCAAGCAATTAAGTAAATAATTATTAAAGTGTAAAATTAAGAACAAAAACAGCAATTTATCAAGAAAGATATTCAGATTCAAGAAAGCTTCCAAGATTGGGATACTACAATGATACAAGATAAATCCTAATTGACAACCCTTTTATTAAATCTGAAATTCAATTAAAGATGAATTACCCTAAATTAGTTAATGTTCTTTCTCAAGATACAAGATCCGTGCCCAATTAAACCAATTCCTACTCTCGTGGTAATTGAATTTAAATTGAACCCATTACGCTTTGTGGTAATTCATTGAATCCTCGAAAGGCTAAAACTACTCTCGTGATTTAGACCTTAAGTTCAATTCTTATGGTTCCAACACTTAGGTTCACCTCTCAGTACGTCCCTAAATGCCTATGAGATGCAAATAAGTGGCCAGCAAATTCACATGAATAAAAGCAATAAGAATTAAATCAATGAACAATCAAGATTAATAAAAGGGGAAACAAAGTCAATTAATCATTATCAAAGTATCAAAGGGCATTGCCCAATCCTAGAAACAAAAGAAACTACTCAGACATAGAGAAGATGAGACAATAAATCAAACTTAAAAACATCCCAAATCCGTAACAATGGAAGAAGAAAGGAGAAAGATGAAGATCAAAAGCCAAAGCCTCCAATGTGCCTCCACCAAAACCAAATTAGAACTAGGTTAGCCCCCCTCATTCTATTCAGAACATCTATTTATAGCCTAGGGTTTTCATTGGCTAAAAGGCCCTAAAAGAAATAAAAATAAAAACTAAAATTCTGTTGCGCGCTGCGAACCACGGCCGTGGTTCATTCAACGGCCAGGCTGTGGAACTTACTGTCAGAATTTCATGGGGCCGTGGACAGGCCGTGGTTCTTTCTGCCAAAATTCCATGGGGTCGTGGCTCATTCCACGGCCAGGCCGTGGTTCTCTCTGCCACAGGCCAATTTTGCATACTGTTGAGTTCCACGGCCGTGGTTGGTTCCACGTCCAGGCCGTGGAACTCTCTAGAAGTCTCTTTTTACATCTTTTTGCTATCTATAAAGCTCCAACTTCAATCATACAAGTTTCCATCCATTCCAAGGCCAATTTAGCACCAATCCTACACAATAACACCACAAACACCGCAGTTATCTGAACTAAGGGAAAAACAAACAAAAAAGGGAAACTAAAATGTCTAAAATTCCTAAGAATACATGCAAAACAAGAACTAAACATGATGTTGTTTCACACACATCAGGAATCTTGCTCAAGTGATCCCTCTCATCCTGTGTGGAAGAGGATTAAGCCTTAGATAGGCTTACACCATGCAATATAGGCAAGAGTCCTTTCTTGGATTCATGCATGTTAAACCGTCTTAACACTTTGTTTATGTATGTACTCTGACTTAGGCCAAGCTGTCTCAGTGATCTATCTCTATAGATCCTGATACCTAACACATAGGTGGCTTTGCCCAAGTCCTTCATAGAGAAGTAGCTCCCTAACCAAGTCTTTACATATTGTAAGGTAGGAATGTCATTTCCGATAAGTAGTATGTCACCTACATACAATACCAGAAAGACAATAGTGCTCCCACTAACCTTCTTGTAGACACAAGATTCTTCTTCATTCTTGATGAAACCAAACTGTTTTATTATATCATCAAAACGAAGATTCCAGCTTCTGGAAGCTTGCTTCAATCCATAAATAGATCATTACAACTTGCACACCTTTCTAGCATCCTCTGGAGTGACAAAATCCTCAGGTTGTGTCATGTACACATCCTCGAGAAGATTTCCATTAAGGAAAGCAGTTTTGACATCCATTTGCCAGATTTCATAATCATGGTATGCTGCAATAGCAAGCAAGATCTGAACAGATTTAAGCATCGCAATGGGGAAAAAGTTTCATCATAGTTTACACCATGAATTTGTTTGAAACCTTTAGCCACCAATCGTGCCTTAAAGGTATGCACATTACCATCCATGTCAGTTTTCTTCTTAAAAACCCACTTGCACCCAATGAGTTTTACCCCTTCAGGTGGGTCAACCAAGGTCCATACCTAGTTGGCATACATGGAATCCATTTCAAATCTCATGGCCTCAAGCCATTTCTCTGATTCTGGGCCAATAATGGCTTCTCGGTAAGTTACAAGCTCATCTTGATCCATGAGCAATACGTCACATTGTTGGGTCATGAGAAATCCATATCTCTCTGGTTAATGACATATCCTGTTAGACCTACGCAGGTCTTGTGCTACTACAGCAAATTATTATTCCATAACATTTTGTGGAAGCTGCTCTATTTCCACAATTGGTTCATTACTGCTTTGTGAAAATTGAACTTTTTCAAGTTCTACTTTTCTCCCACTGATTCCTTTGGAGATAAACACAGTTGTCCATGCGACAAACACTTTGCCCTCGGTAGGATTATAGAAAAAGTATCCCTTGGTTTCCTTTGGATACCCCACAAAGAAGCATTTATCTGATTTAGGTCCAAGCTTATCAGAAACTTGACGTTTCACATAAGCTTCGCAGCCCCAAATCTTCAAGAAAGACATACTGGGCCGTCTCCTAGTTCATATCTCATATGGTGTCTTTTGAACCGTCTTAGATCGAACACAATTAAGTGTGAAAGCCATTGTTAACAGAGCATGTCCCCAGAAGGAGCCTGGAAGGTTTGCATGACTCATCATAGATCGGACCATGTCCAACATGGTCCAGTTCCTCCTTTCAGAGACACCATTCCATTGTGGTGTTCCTAGTGGAGTGAGTTGAGATATTATCCCATACTCTTTCAGATGATCATTAAACTGTTGGCTTAAGTATTCTCCTCCTCGATCTGATCGAAGGATTTTAATACTCTTGCCAAGTTAGTTTTGTACTTCATTCTTGAACTCTTTGAACTTTTCAAAGGATTCTGATTTGTGCTTCATAAGATATACAAATCCATATCTACTGAAATCATCAATAAATGTAATGAAGTATTGAAAACCACCTCTAGCGAGTGTGTTTAGTGGCCCACATACATCACTATGTATAAGGCCTAAAAGATCACTAGCCCTTTCACCTTGTCCGGTGAATGGGGCATTTGTCATCTTCTCCAATAAATAAGATTCACATATCTCATATGATTCGAAATCAAACAAGTCCAAGAATCCATCTTTATGGAGTTTGGAGATGCGTTTCTCATGTATGTGGCCCAAACGATAATGCCAGAGAAAAGTTGGGTTTAGATCGTTTGATTTAAACCTCTTTGTATTTATGTTATAGACGGGCGTTTTGAGATCAAATACATAAAGTCCATTACTCAATTGTGCACTACCATAAAAAATATCATTCATATAAATAGAACAACACTTGTCCTTTATAATAAAAGAAAAACCTTTCTTGTCCAAACGAGAAACAGAAATGATATTCCTGCTAATAGCAAGCACAAAATGACAGTTCTCTAACTCTATTACAAGCCTAGTGGGCAAAGATAAAAATTAAGTCCCTACAGCTAATGCAACAACCTTTGCTCCATTTCCCACTCGTAGGTCGACTTCGCCCTTCGTCAATGGTCTACTGCTCTTTAGATCCTGCACATTTACACAAATATGAGATCCACATGTAGTATCTAATACTCATGATGCAGAAGTAGATAAATTGACTTCAATAATAAAAATACCTGAAGTGGAAGTCTCACTTCCCTTCTTCTTTTTGAGCTCCTCCAGGAACTCGGCACAGTTCCTCTTCCAATGTCCGATCTAACCACAATGGAAGCATGTACCTTATTTAGCAACTCCACTCACTAGTTTCAAGCCAGAAGTGTTGGGCTTGGACTTATCATTGCCCTTGCCCTTCCAGATGTCTTTGGGCTTTTTCTGCTATTTCTTGCCCTTATTCTTTTGGACCATCATTATGGCCTTCCTTTTGCCTTTGTTAATGTTCTACTCAACAGTTCTCAACATGCCTAACAGCTCTGGTAGTGATTTGTCAATCTCATTCATGTTGTAGTTTATGACAAATTGACTAAAACTTTCCAACAACGATTGTAGGACTAAGTCAGTGGCCAACTCTTGGCCCAAAGGAAAACCAAGTCTCTCTAGGTTTTCAATGTACCCAATCATCTTGAGTACATGAGCACCAACAGGGCTTCCTTCTATCAGCTTGCACTGAAACAGTGCTTTAGAGACCTTGAATCTCTCATGCCTGGCCTGCTCTTGATAGAGCTTCTTAAGGTATACAATCATATCGTAGACATCCATGTTCTTGTGTTACTTTTGGAGCTCAGAGTTCATGGTGACCAGCATTAGACATCCGATGTCTTAGGCATCATCTTGATGCTTCTTATAGGCATCCTTTTCAAGTCTAGGAGCATTAGCAGCAGGTGGCTCAAGAATAGGCTGTTCTAGTACATACAGCTTTTTCTCTCACTTGAGGACAATCCTCAAATTCCTGTACCAGTCTAGAAAATTTGTTCCAGATAACTTGTCTTTCTCAAGGACGGATCGCAATGATAAGTTACTTGATGTGTTTATTGCCATGGTAATCTATCAATAGAAATATGCAAAATATAAGTATTATGCCATAAACATATTTAATGAGGTCTTTTAATTAAATATGTCTCCCACTATTTTATTCAAGTTAATGACCCTTAACATTGACTCAAAAAATCCCATCGTGAGATTTTCTAGTGGGCCAAGATCCATATTTCACCTAGTTTTGAGTCAGCTTTGGCTGATCACCCAAAATTCAGTTATTTAGGTAGGAAACACTTTCCATTTACATCACATGTAACTCTTGGATAGTTAGGTGAATAACACTTATTCAAATCCATCTAATGGACCAAAGCCCAACTTTATGCCTCTAAGCCTTCAATCCTATTAAAATGACCTAGTTAAGTCAGACTCAATGGTTGGCAATTGGATATTACCTTTATCCCATCACGTCTTACTAATATAGATAAAGTCATCCTGCTTTGGTAGACCTGCACTTGATCGATACTAGTCTTGACGAGTGCCACACATTGGAAGGCATCACATAATGACTTAATATTTGCTTTGAGGGAATTTTTTTTATTATTATTAGATCTCACCATTTATTAAACTGTTTATCATACCATAAACATTATCCATGCATCTCATACATAAAAAACATATAATAAAAGTGACATGGTTATGGCCCCCTAAGAGAGTAGCATAAAAAAAGCCAGTTTCACCAAGTATCTCCCACCAACGTCCTCACTTGATGTTATCTTCTTGTCTCCACATCATAATTACATTATATAGAAACCTCTTTTACATTCGAGGGGAGTTAGATGAGAAGAGAATGTACAATCAGAATGTAGAGAGAAAGGCACGACACGCAGGTCATATTTATTAAAAACCAAAAGCATAAAAAGAGGACTAAGGCCATAACCATGCACCATGCATCTCAAAGGACATACAAACTCAAAACAATAATATATTATTATTTTCATGGGTCATAAAATTGGATAGAAAAAAATGCACTTTCGAAAAACACACTGCGCAGAGGTAGGACGGGGGTATCAACACTTGACCCCTAAACCCGAAAACACATGAACGTTTAATGTGCCGGGGGGATCCCTTGTGCCGCTGTTCAACACTTGAACCCTTGCGCCTCCTTGACGGCTAGGGTATCAACACTTGAACCCTAAACCTGAAAACACATGAACGCTTCATGTGCCGCGGGGAACCCTTGTGCCGCTGTTCAACACTTGAATCTCTGTGCCTCCTTGACGGCTTGACATCAACACTTGATGCTACTGCCGCAAAAAGGAGTAGGGTTTCCAAAACCCCTTGCACTGCGCCGCTTATGCAGAAACAAGGATTCTATAACCCTTGCTGCCGCAAACCAAGAATAAGATTTCCTAAACGTTGTACATATCACATACATACCAGAAAGCTTCGTAAAAACATACATCTTGATATAAATAGGTTTTCACAGAACATATGAACATCTTCATGGGTTTTTGAAAACAACAGAACAGTTTTGCATACAACATATAAAACAGAATATGTTTTCGCGAAGGGGTTTCAATCATTTTCTGAAATAACATATTAAAGATCATATCTTTTATCAAAAAAACAAGAACAACAAACATGATATCTCACGCAAAAATTAAAACAGAAAATTGAGTCATGGTTTCACAAGACTCTTTGATGCCACTGTTGGGAATTACGATTACATCACGCAGCGGAAAAATTAGGATTCCCACCGAGTATCCATGCGAAAAGCCACAATCTGAATTTTTAAATTATTTACCTCTTGAAGCGTGATCAAAAGGAAGGACGTGGATCACCAACACCGTAATAGAAATGATGTCTCTACGGTATTCACACAAACAGACTCACAAATGTCCAACGTCCGCAAGATGAGCCTCACGTCTCTCACACAGTGTTACCTGCTAAGAGAAGAGAAGAAACTTATCGCTCTCTCACTCACTTTTCTATAGGTGCGGCTAGAGTTCTGAAATTGTGTCTCTTAACAGCCCCTTAGTAGTACTATTTATAATAGTGACTGCCTTAAGTGAGTGTGAGCAGCAGTAAGGTAAGCTGTGCAACCCTAGACTCATCTGTTATGAGACTGGCCCATATTTGAATCCGAGTCCAACTTGGATCCATTGCTCCAATTTTAATCTGCTCTATGTGTGTGACCCTGCAGGTTCTCATTACATTCGCAATAATATTAAAATCTCATTTTAATATTACAAGCAGTGAGCGGTATCTAGCAACACATCGCTGCTACCCAAGTAATAAGAATGTTAGTGATTTGGTATAACTTTTTCGTGACCAATGTTTCCGTGTCGTTTAATCCCTTTGTCAAGATATCTAGATTGAACACAAGGCATAGAATGCGTCACCCTTATATAGTCTAATCATTCGTTTCCTTATACTCGAGTAGACTTTGTAACAAAAAATGAAATCAATATCTCATATTGACTCATTTGAGCATGGCCATGCATTTCGCAGTCTCACTCAATCAAGGGGCCCTAAGATATTGCTCCTGTTATATAGGAATGACAAATCCCATCTAGGTCACTTACATCCCTCTGCATGATTTGCGGTATATCCAATAACCAACTTTATAATCATCTTGTTACAGATGACGTTTGATGGTACTAAAACACACAACTCCTCATGTAGGAATCATAGTGATTTCAGGTCAAAGGATCACAGACACCATTGTCACTATAAGAATCATTTATGACACTCATGTAACGATCCATGTAGCGTTCTCATGATGGGTCAGTCCAATACATCATTACTCTAATATGTACCCATGTGAAGACTTGATATCTTATATCCATGACCCGTGAGATGTGGTCATTAGTCTATGCACATACTAGTCTCAATGTATTATTGTTGTCTTAATTAACAATAATACTTGACTAGGGACATTTAAGAATAGTGTTATAACTAAATGGATCTCATGGTCAAGTCATCCACTCGATAACCTATGGCATCAAACTTACTATTCTAAGGACTTTATTATGTTTATAAAAAAGAATACAATAAATGAAATGCCTCATATATTAAAATAAGCATAATAGAATGTATGTAAATACAGATAAATGTATCAGCCTCTGGGGCATACACCAACAGTGCAACCCTTGTTTCTGGCAGAGAGCTACGCATTTTGAATGTTGGAGTGTAATGTTTTGAATGCCACGATGTCTGTGACCTAATTGAACGCGCGTTGCGGTGTGATATGTTTAATGTCGTGGCATGACTCTATTTTATTCAGCCTATAAATACTATTGTATCCATGTTGCAAAAGGAGTTAGGTTATTTTTAGACAGCAGTTGCTAGGGTTTCGTATTTCAGACTGAAAGGAAGTAGAAGCAACCAAGATTGAGGGCTTTCTTCACCTTGGAGAAGGATTGGAGCTTGGAGGATCTTCAACCTTGAGCTTTCTCTTCTCTATCTTCTGCTTTCTCATTTTCCTTCCATGAACATAATGTATTTTGCTATATTTTCGTGGTTCATGGCTGGCTAAGCTGTGTGTAAGGTTTACTTTGGATCCTTCTATAAATTTTGAATAATATTGTAATCCTTTGAGTTTATATACATGATATGGTTTTGTTTAATCATATAGTGCTTAATGCTTTTGATTGTTTGATCAGTTTTTGATTAATTTGTTGAAATCTAATGAACCTAGACATAGGAATTTAGATTTGAGATCGTATGTATGATTGATGCATGTTCTATTTCATTCAATTAGTTTAGGTGAGATGATTCATTAATAGGATAGAAATATACCTATTAGCCATGTATAGTAACTATTGGGAATAGATCTTAATGAGTGGATTTACACAAGTTCTCATGAAAACATAGTGAATTAGGTAACTGAAGCATGGTTGATTGACCTAGACATAGGCTTTTAACTGATTTAGATTCTCAAGCTAACCTAGTCATTTCGTTTATATTGCTCATAAGGATTCCTTGTTATCAATTGAAGTAGGAGGTGAAAAAGGATTTCCTATTCTCTAATTCTCAACTTTAATTCAATCTTAAAGCTTTTAAGTTCTTTTAATTAGTTTAAACACTCATCTCTCAATTTATATGCCCTGGGATAGAAACTCTTAAACTTTTGGTTTATATTTAGCACTGATTTTAACCTTAGTCCTCATGGGAATGATATCCGACTCCTAGCTATATTACAAGTGTGATCCATGCACTTGGTAAGCAAAAGAGCGAACAAGTTTTTGGCGTCGTTGTCGGGGACAACGGTTTAAATTCAGTAGATCTAATATTAACAACTAGTTTAAGTAACTCTAGTTCAAGTTTTCTTTTTTTTTATATTTTATGCATATTAATTTAAATCTTAATTCTCTAATTGTTTTAGGTAATTTTATGATGGAAAAAGAAAACGTTACGCATGATGTGGAGGACGATAGTCGCACTAGACCATTGAGGGAGTTTGCTACTCCTTAAATGGATAATCTGCAATCTAGCATTAGGCGTCCTGCCATCCGGGCAAATAACTTTGAGATAAAGCTAGTCATTATCCAAATGATTCAAATTTTTGTACAGTTTGGCAGCTTATTTAATAAAGATCCTAATGCGCATCTCTCAAACTTCCTGGAGATTTGCGACACGTTTAGGCACAACAGAGTATCCGAGGATGCTATTCGCCTAAGGCTCTTCCCTTTTTCTTTAAGAGAAAAAGCCAAATGTTGGTTACATTCTCTTCTAGCGGGATCAATTACAACTTGGGCAAAGGTATGAACTAAGTTTTTGAACAAATACTTTCCTCCTGCCAAGACTGCAGAGATAGTGAATGATATTACATCATTCACTCGGACTGAATTAGAATCCTTGCATGAAGCCTAGGAAAGGCACAAGGATCTTTTAAGAAGGTGCCCATATCATAAGATACCACCTTAGCACCAAATCTACTCATTTCACAAGGGCTTATTACCGCACCACCACCTAATAGTAGATGCTACAGCTGGAAGCTCCTTGTTAAGCAATATCTTTTAATGATGTCTTTCAGCTGTTGGAGGAATTAGCTACTAATACCTATCAATGGCCATCAGTAAGAACCACTTCATGAAAGGTAGTTGGAGTGCATGAAGTAGATGTTATAACCTCGTTGTCAGCCCAGGTAGCAGCATTGGCAAGTAAAATGGATAGTCTGGGACAACAAGCTCACCAGAGCCCATTTGTGTTACGTGACAAATGTGGTGACAATCATTCAAGTGACAGGTGTCATTTCACCTTTGAAAGTGCACATTATCTAGGGAACTACCGATCACAATAGAATAACCTATATGTGAACCAGTATAATCTTGGATGGAGGAACCATCCAAACTTCTCTTTGAGGGATAATCAAGGGGCCTTCTCCTCAGCACCTTGAGCTGAGTGACCTTACAATCTTCCTGGATTCCCCTCCCAGTCTAGACAGCCAGTTCAAGGAAATAAACCATCTCTTGAAGAGATGTTCATGCAGTTAATGGTGAAAATTGATTCCTTCATGACAAAAACAAACACTTATTTAATTAAGAATGACTCAGTGATACAGAGCCAGTCAGCTTCTTTAAGGGCTTTAGAAACTCTAGTGGGGTAATTAGCTAATGCAATCAATAACAGGCCCCCAGGCACCTTTCCAAGTGATACAGTTAACAATCCTAAGGGTGCCTCAAATAAGCATTGTAAGGTTATCTCACTGAGGAGTGGGAAAGACATTGAGGGACACCCTAAGACAAAGTTGATGGAGGATGAGGAAGGAAAGAGTCAAGAATGGGAAGAAGAGGTCCATAAAAAGATGGAAGACAAGAAAGATAAGGACAATGAAATGAAAAAGGAAATTGACCACAATAAGGCTGAAGACAAGAAAGTGGTGAATAAGCCATATATACATCCTCTGCCTTTCCCAAGTAGACAAATCAAGTATAAGATGGACGAGCAGTTTAAGAAGTTTTTAGAAGTTTTCAAGAAACTTCACATCAACATCCCTTTTACAGAAGCACTGGAACAGATGCCCAGTTATGTTAAGTTTATAAAGCATATATTATCCAATAAATGTAAGTTGGGTGAGTTTGAAACTATAGCATTGTCTGAAGAACGCATTGCTATTTTTCAACAAAAGCTTTCCCCAAAGTTGAAGGATCCAGGAAGCTTTACAATTCCTTGTGCCATTGGCAACAAATTCTTAGGACAAGCATTGTGTGATATGGGGGCAAGCATTAATCTCATGCCTCTATCCATATTTCAGAGGCTAGGTTTGGGGGAATGCAAGCCCACATCTGTAACCCTCTAACTAGCTGATCCTTCATATACATATCTGAAGGGAATTATGGAAGATGCCCTCGTGAAAATGGATATGTTCATATTCGCTGCAGACTTTGTTATTCTGGATATGGAAGAGGACCAAAGGGTGCAACTGATCCTAAGCAGACTATTCCTAGCCACAGGAAGAACACTCATAGATGTCTAAAAATGTGAACTGACTATGAGAGTTCAAGATCAAGAGGTGACTTTTAACATCTTTAAAGCAATGAAGTTTCCTCAAGATCAGGAAGAGTGTTGCTATGTTGGTCTATTGGATAATATCATTAACGATGCATTTCAAGCCAACAATCCTGAAGATTCCCATGCCTTAGCATTGACTTCATTAACTGAGGATGATGGAGATTATAGAAACGATGTATCTGATTGCATCAAACACCTTGATGCGGTTCCTAGACAATATCGTTCGCCCAAGTTTGAAACCTTGGAGTCTGATATAACAAAATAGACATCTAAGTCTTCCATTAAGAAACCTCCAAAGCTTGAGTTAAAGCCTCTGCCGAACCATTTATAATATGCTTATTTAGGAGCAACATCTACTCTTCCAGTAATCATATCATCATCCCTCTCAGATGATCAAAAGGAGTAGCTTCTTTGTGTGCTTAGGAAATATAAGCATGTTCTCGGCTGGACTATTACTGACATTCAAGGCATTAGCCCATCCATCTGTATACACAAGATCTTATTAGAAGACAATCAGAGTAGAGTCGTGAAACACCAAAAGAGGTTGATTCCAACTATGAAAGAGGTGGTGAGGAAAGAGATAATTAAGTGGCTGGATGCAGGTATTATTTATCTTATTTCTGATAGCCCCTGGGTATCGTTAATCTAATATGTACTGAAGAAAGGTGGCATGACAATGGTCACTAATGAAAATAACGAGCTTATTTCCTCCCGTAAGGTCACTGGATGGAGGGTGTGCATAGACTACCGCAAATTAAATAAGGCCACCCGAAAAGACCATTTCCCACTTCCTTTCATAGATCAGATGTTGGTTAGATTGGCAGGGAAGGCCAATTATTGTTTCTTGGATGGTTATTCTGGATATAACCAATTTGTCATATGATGCGTGAGGATATAGTGATTAAAATTCAGATAAAAATCGGTTGTCAGGCCCACCAGAAAATAAAAACCTTACAACTAGTTGTAGTTAGTAAGGGTCGATCCACAAAGAACCAATTCAATTAACACTATCAAGTAATTCCCAATTTAGACTCTATGACAATAAATAGTAAATAGGAAGTTTTGGAGTTTTGATGAACAATGAACTGTTTCAAAGACAATAACAATAAACAAACTGAAATCAACAATATAAGAAAATTGGTTAAGAGATTGAATCCACCACTAGATTTATATGATGATGTAAATCCACATATCATTTTATTTCAACATGCTCAATTATGTTTTTATGCAATTGTGAGAGTAAATTTCTGTTTTCCTTACGTGTTGGCCAATTTAGCAACCGCTCAAATCAGCTCCTAATCACTGATTAGTCATAAAGCAACCACTCTTACAACTATCCAATAATTGCATTAAGATTTAGAAAATCAATTACACTAAGATCTAATCACACACCGGGATTAAATTACTTAGAACATATATTTCTCTAGATCTATTACCGCAACCGCGCATAATAAACTCAGATCTACCACTTTTATAACTGGAAAATAGCATAAAGATAATTATACGCACATGAACATCATATATTCCGCTAGATCTACGATCGCAACTGCGCATAATAAACCCAGATCTACCACTTTGAAAGTGGGAACAAGTACAAAACCTTCATACCAACAATAGATTCAGAAATATATGAATGAAGACATAACTGTGTTGAAATAATCAAATATGCAAGATTCACAACATCAATACTAGTGGTTTCATCATCCCCTTAACCAAGGGAGGTTTAGTTACACATAGCTAGAAGGAAATCACAAGAAAAACTGAGAAAGAACAACATGAGAAACAAAGTGCAGAAGAAAAACTAAAGCAAACGAGTTTCTGAGGATTGGTGATGATGGATCTCCGATTGCTCAAACCCGAGACTCCAATATTTGATCCAAGACTCCCCTCTCCTTCTCCAAGGAGTTACAGCTGCTCTCCTAGGTCAGAACTCTCCTCAAAACGTGCTAAGGGTATCAATATATAGGCCCCCAACACAAACTTCGTGCAGAAGTTGCAATAATTGATGTCTGAAGGTCATACACGGCCGTGTATGATACTGAGTTGGGGGTCCAAAATTCACTGTTTCAAATGCAAAGTCAGAGGCGTACACAGCCTAGGCCGTGTATTCTCACACGCCCGTGTACTTTTAGGCCCTGTATTCTGACGCAGGCCCTGTATTTTGACTCTAGCCATGTAATCTGACTTCCAAACTCAATATAACCCCTTAGATCTCGAAATATGGAAAAGTGTTCAACATGAAAGTTGTAGATTTGGATCTTAACTATCAACCATCAAAATTTCAGCTCCTTTGACAACTTGTAGCTCGAGATAAGCCATGAACAGTATGCAAAGGTCAAGCTGTCAGGATCAGCACCCTAGTTCTTGTTTCAACTCCAATTTGAGTTATCCAAACGTGTGATTGGGCCTTTGAGGTCTTCATGAAAGTAGTAGAGAATTGTCTTAGCTTTCCTACAAGACCAAAATCACATCAATTAGATATTTGAAACTCAAATTATAGCTAGTTCACTGAACATTGTCAAAGAGATAAATTAGGGCTAAGTCATGCAATAATTCCTTCAATGATCCAATTAGGCTCAATATCATAAAATGTGTCAAAATCAACTTAATTAAAACTAATTGAACCTTAAGAAGCCCAGTGACTGAAAAGCATAATTCAATTATGAGTGTAAATGAACACGTTTAAGCAAAGTTTCACAGTAATGTTCCAATTAGGGTTTGATATCAGAAACTAAGCTAAATGAAGACAATTAAGCACAAATGGAGTTCAATGAATCAATTATAAGGCAACTAAAATATAAGAATAATCAACAGATCAATTACCCCCACACTTAGCCTTTTTGCACTCCTAGGCAAAAATATACAGTTCAACACAGTTTCACAACAAGCCAAGCAAATGCAGAATAATGAGCAAAGACCTTTATGTTTTTAGTTTTCAAAGAATTTAAACAATCAAAAATTCCCTTTCTTAGTAATCCAAGTTAACAAGCAAAATCAATCAAATTTCAGGGTTCAATCAATCATGATAAATCCTCAGTGAAATGCTCTCTCACTCAAGTGTTTCAGGCTTGTGTTTTCACTCAACCAACTCATGAGAATATGCTTTACCATAGGCTTGCAAGCCTCTACTTCTCCACTACTCAGACCACATGCAAATAGAGATCAAAAAGACTTTATTCAGGTTGTAATGGGGTCAGGGTTAAGGTAGGATACATCAAAGATAGACAAAGTTAGACCATAGGAACTAAAAGAGCAAAATAGAGAGATATTCAATCATTACATAGAATTTCCCAATAATCTTCAAATTCAAATTCCTATTATGTACCTTATCCTTTTTCTGACTTCTCTTTTTCTTTTTTTTTCTTTTTTTTAAATTTTTTTCTTTTTTTTTGAATTACATATATATATACACACCTTACATCTTATTCACAATGATATTTTGCCAGCATGAGATTTTTATATATAAACATAGCTAGGCAAATACATCATTAATTCAAATACCCCCACACTTATTCAAGAACCAATTTCCATCATAATCATAAAGCTCTTCTACTCCCTAAAATAGGGTAGTAAAATAGTTTTTCACTTTTAGGTTTAAATTGAGCTTAGATAGAAGGAAATTTAGTCAATTAGGCTCAAAGGGTTTAATCAATGGAAAAAAATGCAAGGATGGCTATTTGGCCAGTAGTTATTTAAAAGAAAATTGTCTTTATCATTTCAAATGCATGCAGTGGTCATTAGCAGCTTAAAAGAGAACCAAGACAAGTTCTAAAAAGCACAATAACCATGAGTGGAATCACACAATCAAGGATCCAAAATGGCCGAAAGTTAGCCATTTACAACAAAGCCCAAAAACTCACTAGGTTTCGATTCATCATTTTCAATTAAACCCTTTAATTTAATTTTTTTTTTAATTTCACCCGACAAAATTGATAACTAGAAAGTTCATTCAATCATGCTCAAAGTTTTTTATAATTTTTTTTTCGGGTCAATTGCTCATTAATCACAACGCTTGAAAGCTTATCGGAAACTTTAAAAGCCCAATGGAGAAGTATCACAAGAAGATCAACACCATCAAGATCAAATACACTCACCCCACCCCAAGAGAGTCAATATAGTTCAATCAGTCATTCAAACCCCAGGAGAACAATTTAGAATATCAACAGTATTCACAATAGAACAATGGAGAAGTATCCACACCCCCACACTTAAAACAAGCATTGTCCTCAATGCTACACACATCCAGAAAAGGAAAAATAATGACAAAGAGAATGCTACACACATCCAGAAAAGGAAGATAAGCAAAAATAGCTATACCACAACCGAAAGCAAAAACAAAACAACTATGAATAAAACAAGCAAATCAATAGTGCAAATCAAATCCCAAATGTCACAATACAAGAGAATGAAAATACAATGGAAACTAAGGGGATACATCAATAGGGAAATCAGGGAAAATCTACTGCAGGCGTCGGAGAATGTCATCCATTTTGCTGTGAAGGGATGCCATACTCTGAGCGTTACGCTCCTCCCATGCATGAAATCTATCATCAAGGCTCTGAAGGCGCGCAGTATGGTTCATCTGTAGGGCATCTACATGTGCTATGACATCATCAAGAGTAGTGGGTCGAGCCCTAAAAGACGGACCGGCCTCAGAAGTAGAATGAGAAACAAGCTCTGGAGGTGCTGAATTATCATCATCAGCCCGTGGTGGAACTCCCCTCGAAATATCCTGATCACTAGCTCCTACCAAAAATAGCTCCCCATTCCTTTTCTCACATAACCCCATATGAATCAGTGTAGAGCTATCAATGGCAGTAGAGCCCGATACAGGATCCTCAGTAATAATATTAGAATCTATCCCAAAGTATTAAGCAATAAGTGTAACAAATCCCCCCACTAAAATACGGCCAGTTACAGCAGTCCCTAAATGTTTAAATGAGTTACACAACCAGTATGATCCATTCACAGGCTCCCTATTAATCATGCAGTTCAAAAAGAACAATCCAGCTCGACTAATAGTTCCCTGACTCTCACCCCTAGCACAAATAGTATTTGCTAACCATTTTTGAATATACCTATGTGTTGGAGACCTAAGTTTGGAAACTTTAGATTTGCAAGGATCATAATTATCAGAATCAGCTACACTCAATGCATTCCAAACCCTGTCAGGCCTAAATTCACAGGGGAGTTGGATGTGGCCTATAGGAAAGCTAAAAATGGCATTAAACTGGTGGATGTCCAACTCATGGGGAATGTCAAAAATTTCAAACTCAATTTTACCAGGCCATTCTTGTTGATCAGAAAGAGGATACAACTTCCTATCAAAGCTCATAATAAACTCCCTAGTCAAAGTATCATAAGTTGGTGCACGCATTCTAGCAAAAGTACCCTAACCTATTCCCTCTAATAGTTCAAAAACCTCATCATACAAGCCAATTTGTCGCAATGTATCCTCATCTAAAAATTTTGTTGGAACAACATCCTTGACTAAAGCGGGATGAGCATTTACCTCAGGTGGTGGAGATGGTGCGGGTGGAGGAGATTGAGGTCGAACAAAGGAGCTGTCGAATCCTCTACCATTACTTGCATTTTGCTTCACACGCTTCCTTGGAGGCATTGTTGAGTAATTTAATCAAATGGGTAATGTGCACAAGAGCGAGGTCACGGTGGTGAGGGAAAAAAATGGGTGTTTGGTAGAATGTGTGAAGGAATGGTGGTTAGGTAGTGAAAATGGTTTTGGGTGGTGATTTTAAAGTAGAAAGATGAAGAAAAAGGAAGGTGGTGGCTATGGAGGATGGTGGTTTGTGTAGGTATTGGAGAAGATAGAGAGAGAGTGTGAAAATTGGAGAGATTGGTGGTTAAGAGAGGAAAATAATAGAAGAAATGTGAAGGATTTAAGGAATTAGTGAAGAAACTAGGGTTGAATGATGGATTGGAGTTATGGAAGTAGAAGATTTGGAGGAGAGGGAGTGAGAAGAGGACATAAGTTTCATAGATGAGGAGAGAGAAAGAGCAGAAATAGGGAAAAAAGGCCCTAAAATGGGTTCCTGGTGACCATACACGACCGTGTATGTATACACGGCCTAGGCCGTGTATGATTCTATTTTCACCTGCCATTTGTTACGCAATCTTACATGGTCGTGTGAGGGTACACGGCCTAGGCCGTGTATCACACTGTTTTTCACTTTTTTTTATATATATTTACATGACCTCCCCTACTCATAATTTCCTGAAAAATGCCTCCTCAAATTGGCTCATTTCACTATGAAAAAGATTTGAAACCCTCATACAATGGTTTTCCTCAAAGAATAGTCAAGCAATTAGCTCAAAAGCAAAGGTCAGGGTCTTTTAAAGTCAGATTCCCAAGACTAAAAACTCATCATTCTTGAGGGAATGTCAAAAATCTACGAAGTTCATAAGGCACAAGTTCATATGAATGCGTCTCAAGAGTATAACTTTTTACGCAGGCCATCCATCAAGAACTTTAAATTTAACTTCTCAATTGAATAAAATCATTCCCAAAGAACATGGTTCAACAATCAGAAGAACAAAACACAATTTATAAATGAACTAATTCCTTTAGTTTCGCTTGGTTTCCACTGTACTTAATCCATATAAATATCAAATAAACAACCCATTCAAACACACAATTAATCAAACAAAACACAAGATTCTTTCAAAGATTCAAATGCTTACAACCATTAAACAGATAAAAACATAATCTAAGAAACTAATAAAAACGCAAAATTAAAAAGAGATAAAGAGAGCAAATCTAGTTGGGTTGCCTCCTAATGAGCGCTTAGTTTATTGTCCTCAGCCTGATATGATGATACTTTCAATGCTCCTTATATTGTCGAAGGATGAGGGTCATCACTTCCATCTCTGCATTGTCAGGAGGTTCATGATAGGGTTTGAGACGATGACCATTGACCTTAAATGCTTTGCCTAAAATTTCACTCCTGATCTCAACTGCACCAAAAGGAAAGACATTAGTTACCACAAATGGCCCAATCCACTTAGAACGCAGTTTACCTAGAAACAATTTGAGTCTTGATTGGAATAGCGAAACTTTTTGTCCTCTGTGAAATTTCTTTCTGGAAATCAATTGGTTATGGAATGCCTTAGCTTTAGTCTTATAAATCAGGGCATTCTCGAAGGCCTCATTTCTTAGTTCTTCTAGTTCCTGTAACTGGAACTTCCTTTGCTTTCCAGCACCTTCCAATTCCATATTTACTTGTTTAATGGCCCAGTAAGAGCGATGCTACAGCTCAACTAGCAAATGACAGGGCTTTTCATACACCAACCGAAATGGTGACATGTCGATGGGAGTCTTATAGGCTATCCTATAAGCCCATAAAGCATCTTCAAGTCGAGTACTCCAATCCTTTCTTGATGGATTCACTGTCTTTTCAAGGATTGACTTAATCTCCCGGTTGGACACTTCAGTTTGCCCATTTGTCTGTGGATGGTAAGGAGTGGAAATTCTGTGCATTACTCCATATTTCTTCAATAGAGCATTAAAGGTTTTGTTGCAGAAATGGGTCCCTTGGTCACTAATGATAGCCCTCGGGGTCCCAAACCTGGAGAAAATATGAGTTTTAACAAAATCTGCAACAGTTTTAGAATCATCAGATCGGGTGGCTTTTGCTTCCACCCATTTAGACACATAATCAACAGATAAAAGAATGTATGTGAAACCAAATGAGGGAGGGAATGGTCCCATGAAATCAATACCCCACACATCAAAGACTTCCACAAAAATGATCGAAGTCTGAGGCATTTAACTACGAGGACCAATGTTACCTGTTCTCTGACAGTGGTCATAAGACTTACAAAAGTTGTAAGCGTCTTTGAAAATTGTGGGCCAATAGAAACCACTATCAAGCACTTTGTTGGCTGTCCTTTTACTACCAAAGTGTCCTCCACATGCATAGGTGTGACAAAAGGAGAGGATGAAGTGTGTCTCAAAATCAGGAATGCACCTCCTAATGACTTGATCTGCACAATGCTTCCATAAGTACGGGTCATCCCAGATATAGTATTTACAGTCACTCCTTAATTTATCTCTTTGAGCCTTGTTCAAACCCTTCGGAAAGTCCTTAGTAACCAGGTAGTTAACAATGTCAGCATACCAAGGGATTATGGCCTTGACAACCATTAAATATTCGTTCAGAAAAGTCTCCATGATAGGCATTTCTTCCTCTTCAGTTACCAACCTACTCAAGTGATCGGCCACTAAGTTCTCGCTCCCTTTCTTGTCTTTAATCTCCAAGTCAAATTCTTGGAGCAATAAAATCCATCGGAGCAATCTAGGCTTTGCTTCTTTCTCTGTTAGTAGATACTTCAAAGCTGCATGATCTGAAAGCACAATTACTTTAGAACCAATTAGATATGATCTAAATTTTTCCAAAGCAAATACAACAGCTAGAAGTTCTTTTTTTGTGGTTGATTAATTAAGTTGAGCATCATTTAAAGTCCTTGATGCATAGTAAATGGCATAAGGAACCCTATCAACTTGCTGTCCTAAGACAGCTCCTACTGCAAAGTCACTGGCATCACACATTAGTTCAAACAGTAACTCCCAATTGGGTGGCCTGATGATAGGCGCAA
The DNA here is from genome assembly GCA_029884595.1 of Ormosia semicastrata. NCBI lineage: Eukaryota > Viridiplantae > Streptophyta > Magnoliopsida > Fabales > Fabaceae > Ormosia > Ormosia semicastrata. The sequence continues at coordinate 42,067,118 of JAQQTO010000061.1, forward strand.
CAGTTAACAACTTCTTGAGTTTATTGAAAACTTTCATACATTTCTCATCAAAGTTAAAATTGACATCTTTTTGGAGAAGTCTGCAAAGGGGCAATGAGACTTAAGAGAAGTCTTTAATGAATCTCCGGTAGAAACCTGCATGACCAATAAAAGAATGAATCTCCTGCACACTAGTGGGTGGGGGCAAAGAATGCATGAGCTCTACCTTAGCTTTATCTACTTCAATTCCCCTAGCAGAAATTACATGACCTAACACAATACCTTCCTTAACCATGAAATGACATTTTTCCCAATTCAGTACCAGGTTAGTGTCAATGCATCTTTTAAGCACCAATGTTAAATGTTCCAGGAAATTTTCAAAACCATTTCCAAAGACACTAAAGTCATCCATAAAAACCTCAATAATATTTTCAATGTAATCAGAAAATAAACTCATCACGCATCTCTGGAAAGTTCCTGGTGCATTGTAGAGTCCAAAAGGCATTCGCCTATATGCAAAGGTACCAAATGGACAAGTGAATGTAGTCTTGTCTTGGTCTTCTGGAGCTATGGCAATCTGATTGTAACCTAAAAAACCATCCAGAAAACAATAATGAGAATGACTAGCTAATCTTTCTAACATTTGATCAATGAAAGGTAAAGGAAAGTGGTCTTTTCTCGTGGCGGCATTCAACTTCCTGTAATCAATACAAACACGCCACCCTGTCTACAACCTAGTGGGAATAAGCTCATTTTTAGCATTTCTTACTACAGTAATTCCAGATTTCTTTAGTACTACCTGGACTGGGCTTACCCACTTGCTGTCAGAAATGGGGTAGATCACCCCCACACTTAGGAGCTTCAGTATCTCCTTTTTCACAACCTCCATCATGGGAGGATTCAACCTCCGCTGAGGGTCTCTCACAGGTTTAGTATCCTCCTCCATTAATATCCTGTGCATACAAATGGAGGGACTAATACCCTTGATATCAGCTATTGACTAACCAATGGTTGTCTTATGTTCTTGCAAAACAGCTACCAGTTTCTCTTCTTGCTCTTGGGTGAGTGAATTTGTAATTATTACTAGAAGGGTGTCCTTTTCCCCCAAGAAGATGTATTTAAGATGATCAGGCAGTGCTTTAAGTTCCAATTCAGGTGCTTGCATAACGGAAGGTTGAGGTATATCAGTAGTAATAGGTAAATCAACAAAAGTTACCTCATGCTCTTCTGGAGTGGAAGAGAGCTCTTGTAAGGCAGCAACAATTTCATCAATGTCTTCACTCCATGGCTCTTCTTCATTCTTCTTCTTTTCCTCCTGTACATCTAAGCTATGAGTTAGAATTGTATCAAGAGCATCAAAATGGTCAGTATCAAAAGCTACAGAAATTAAAGAATCAAAAGGATCAAAAGAATCAATTAAACAAGCAGAATGCACATCACTTGGGTATCTCATAGCTTCAAAAATATTGAATCTAATTAATTCCCCATCAAATTCCATTGTTAGAGTTCCTGAGTGCACATCAATTTTTGTCCGCGTAGTCTTCAAAAATGGTCTTCCTAATAAGATAGGAGCAGATTTGGGAGACTCATCCTCTTCCATGTCCAAAACATAGAAATCTACCGAAAACACTAATTCATTCACCTACACCAAAACATCTTCAACCACACCCTTAGGGTTCGCATTAGATCTATCAGCCAATTGAATAATAACACCAGTAGGTTCCAAAGGACCCAAGTATAAAGATGCATAAATAGAATATAGCATGACATTTATAGATGCACCTAAATCAAGCATTGCCCTTTCAAACCTTGTGTTACCTATAGTGCATGGAATGGTGAATGTGCCAGAGTCCTTACATTTGGTTGGGAATTTTTTTTTAATTACAGCTGAAACATTTTCTCCCACTTGGACCTTTTCATTTCCTTTTAGCTTCCTCTTGTTAGTGTATAATTCTTTCAGAAATTTTGCATATCTAGGAACCTGCTTAATGGCATCTAACAAAGGGATATTAACCTCTACCTTCCTAAAAGTCTCAAGTATTTCTTTTTCTACTTCTTCTTTCTTGGTTTTAACCAACCTATTGGGAAAAGGAGCTTTAGTGACATATTTAGGAAGGGGTTCAGAAATACTTACCTTAGGGGCTTTGGAATTTTGCCCCTTATCATTTGCTTCTTTAGGTAGTTCATCTTTCTCTTGAGTGATTAGTGGAAGAGATGTAGGCTCATCCATCGTCTTTCCGCTTCTCAATGTGACAGCACTAGCATTTTCCCTCGGATTCGCTTCTGGCTGTGAGGGTAGTTTCCCTGAAGCTTGGCTTTGAAACTTGTTGAATTCTATGGATAGCTGCCCTATTTGATTCTGCAAGTTATTGATTGCAGTCCTTGTTTCTTGTTTAAAACTTTGTATGGTTGCATTTGTTTCTTGTTGGAACTGCAAATTATTAGTAGCCATTTGCTTCACTAGAGCATTTGCTTCACTAGCTCCTCTAGTGAAGGCTCAGGTTGCTTAGGAGCTTGAACTTGCTGCTGTCTCTGAGGGAAAGGTGCTTGCCTTTGTTGGAATCCTGGAGGTCCATAAGCTGGAGGTTGATTTTGAGGTTGCTTTGCATAGTTGAAATTAGGATGATCCCTCCAACCCGGATTATATATGTTTGAGTAGGGGTTGTAATTTTTTGAAAGTCCAGCATATCCCCCTACTGCTCTTACCTCCTCATTTGTGTCCTCTTGGAGAGTGGGACACATATCAGTGGGATGTCCAGATGAACAACAAATCCCACAAGCATGAACTAGTGCTTTGCCTGTATCCATTAACCGCTGAACCATAGCAGTCAATTGAGTCATTTATTACTGTAGACTGGTTGTCTCTACTTCTTTCACTGTTCTCACTCCAGTGTCATTTCTAGAGTAAAATTGTTGAGTATTGGCAGCCATTCTTAAGATCAAGTTTCTAGCTTCTTGAGGAGTTTTATCAACTAATGCTCCTCCACTAGCTGCATCAATCATGTTGCGATCCATCACTTGTACGCCTTCATAGAAATACTGAATTAAGAGCTGCTCACTTATTTGATGATAAGGGCAGCTGAAACATAACTTCTTAAATCTCTCCCAATAGTAATGGAGTGATTCCCCATGCCTTTGTTGAATACCACAGATTTCTTTTCTGATTATTGCAGCTTTTGAGGCAGGGAAGTATCCGTCTAGGAAAGTTCGGGCCATGTCCTGCCATGATTGGATGGATCTGGGTGGCAAGTAGTAAAGCCACTCCTTTGCTGAGTCTTTCAATGAGAATGGAAAAGCTCTCAACTTGACTTGCTCTACATGAATTCCTGCAGGCTTCATGCTAGAACATACCACATGAATTTCCTTCAAGTGCTTGTTGGGTCCTCTCCGGGTAATCCATTGAAAGATGGTAAGAGATGGATTAAGTCGGATTTCAATTCAAATGCCTCTTCATTTTCAAGAATGTCTATGCATAGAGGCTGTTGATCTAGATCTGGAGCACCCAATGCCCTTAAAGTGTTTTCTGCCATTGTCACTTCTTCAGATATTTCAGATGGCTCAAATGTCTCTGAACACGATAGATCAATGTAACGGGCAGCTTTAATGTCAGCAGGTGTGAAGTGGAAGTTATTCGGATGGAAGGGAAATTGAGGATGTGAAGTGAGTTGATCAATATAGTTCCTCAAATTTAACAATCCTTCGTCTACCCCTTCAAGGGACATCAACACCTACAAAACACTCAGAAAGAAAGATTCAAAAACTAAAAATAAAATAAAACAAAAATAAAAACAGAATAAAAATAGGAAATAAATTAACAGTGTAATTAAAAAATTGGTTCTCAGGTAACGGCGCCAAAATTCTGATGCGTGAGGATATAGTGATTAAAATTCAGATAAAAATTAGTTGTCAGGCCTACTAGAAAATAAAAACCTTACAACTAGTTGTAGTTAGTAAGGGTCAATCCACAGAGAACCAATTCAATTAACACTATCAAGTAATTCCCAATTTAGACTCTGATTGACAATAAACAGTAAATAGGGGGTTTTGGAGTTTTGATGAACAATGAACAGTTTCAAAGACAATAACAATAAATAAATTGAAATCAACAATATAAGAAAATTGGTTAAGAGATTGAATCCACCACTAGATTTATATGATGATGTAAATCCACATATACTTTTATTCCAACATGCTCAATTATGTTTTTATGCAATTGTGAGAGTAAATCTCTGTTTTTCTTACGTGTTAGCCAATTTAGCAACCGCTCAAATCAACTCCTAATCACTGATTAGTCATAAAGCAACCGCTCTTACAACTATCCAATAATTGTATTAAGATTTAGAAAACTAATTACACTAAGATCTAATCACACACCGGGATTAAATTACTTAGAACATATATTTCTCTAGATCTATTACCGCAACCGCGCATAATAAACCCAGATCTACCACTTTTATAAGTAGTAAATAGCACAGAGATAATTATACCCACATGAACATCATATATTCCGCTAGATCTATTACTGCAACCGCGCATAATAAACCCAGATCTACCACTTTGAAAGTGGGAACAAGTACAAAAACCTTCATACCAATAATAGATTCAGAAATATATGAATAAAGACATAACTGTAATCAAATATGCAAGATTCACAACATCAATACTAGTGGTTTCATCACCCCCTTAACCAAAGGAGGTTTAGTTACACATAGCTAGAAGGAAATCACAAGAAAAACTGAGAAAGAACAACATGAGAAACAAAGTGCAGAAGAAAAACTAAAGCAAACAAGTTTCTGAGGATTGGTAATGAAGGATCTCTGATTGCTCGAACCCGAGACTCCAATCTTTGATCCAAGACTCCCCTCTCCTTCTCCAAGGAGTTACAGCTGCTCTCCTAGGTCAAAACTTTCCTCAAAACGTGCTAAGGGTGTCAATATATAGGCCCCTAACACAAACTTTGCGCAGAAGTTGCAATAATTGATGTCTGGAGGTCATACACGGTCGTGTATGCATACAGGACCTAGGCCATGTATGACACTGAGTTGGGGGTCCAAAATTCACTATTTCAAATGCAAAGTCAGAGGCGTACACGGCCTAGGCCGTGTATTCTCACATGGCCATGTACTTTTAGGCCCTGTATTCTGACGCAGGCCCTGTATTTTGACTCTGGCCATGTAATCTGAATTCCAAGCTCAATATGACCCCCTAGATCTCCAAATCTGGAAAAGTGTTCAACATGAAAGTTATAGATTTGGATCTTAACTATCAACCATCAAAATTTCAGCTCATTTGACAACTTGTAGCTCAAGATAAGCCATGAACAGTATGCAAAGGTCAAGCTGTCAGGATCAGCACCCTAGTTCTTGTTTCAACTCCATTTTGAGTTATCCAAACGTGTGATTGGGCCTTTGAGGTCTTCATAAAAGTAGTTGATAATTGTCTTAGCTTTCCTACAAGACCAAAATCACATCAATTAGATATTTGAAACTCAAATTATAGTTAGTTCACTGAACATTGTCAAAGAGATAAATTAGGGCTAAGTCATGCAATAATTCCTTCAATGATCCAATTAGGCTCAATATCATAAAATGTGTCAAAACTAACTTAATTAAACCTAATTGAGCCTTAAGAAGCCCAGTGACTGAAAAGCATAATTCAATTATGAGTGCAAATGAACACATTTAAGCAAAGTTTCACAGTAATGTTCCAATTAGGGTTTGATATCAGAAACTAAGCTAAATGATGACAATTAAGCACAAATGGAGTTCAATGAATCAATTATAAGGCAACTAAAATATAGGAATAATCAACAGATCATCATAGCACAGGAGGACCAAGAAAAGACAACATTTACTTGTCCATATGGTATATTTACTTTCAGAAGGATGCTCTTTGGGCTATGCAATGCTCCTGCAACCTTTCAACGTTGCATGATGGCCATCTTTGCTAATATGATTGAACATGGCCTAGAGGTGTTTATAGATGACTTTTCGGTATTTGGGGATGATTACATTAGTTGTTTGCAGACCTTATCATCCGTGCTGAAAAGGTGTGAGGAGACCAACCTCATCCTGAATTGGGAAAAGTGTCATTTTATAGTCCAAGAAGGCATAGTTCTTGGCCATAAGGTTTCTGTAAAAGGGATGGAGGTGGATAAGGCAAAGATAGATGTGATTGATAAGCTTCCTCGACCAAACTCAATGAAAGGACTCCACAGTTTTCTTGGCCATACAGGTTTCTACAGGAGGTTTATTAAAGATTTTTCAAAGATAGCCAAGCCTCTTTGCAACCTTCTGAAGAAATACGTCTAGTTTATCTTTAATGATTCATATCAGGTTACATTTGAGGAACTGAAAAAAGGACTAGTTTCAGCTCCAGTTATAATCACCCCAGATTGGGATTTGCCATTTGAGCTCATGTGCAATGCCAGCGACTATGTTGTGGGTGCATTGTTGGGACAAAGAAAAGATAAAGTGTTTCACTCCATTTATTATGCGAGTAAAACACTCAACGATGCCCAGCTAAACTACACAATAACAAAAAAAGAGCTGCTGGCCATTGTGTTCGCATTTGATAAGTTTAGAGCATATTTGGTGGACACGAAGGTGATTGTGTACACAGATCACTCTGCAATAAAGTACTTAGTGAGCAAGAAGGATACAAAATCACAATTGATTAGGTGGGTTTTACTTTTACAAGAGTTTGATTTGGAGATCAGAGATAAGAAATGTGCAGAAAATCAAGTAGTAGACCACCTTTTAAGAGTTGAAAATGAAGATTTCCAAGATGAACTAATCACAATTAGGGAAACATTTCCTGATGAGCAGCTATTTGCAGCCACCACTCAATCATGTCCATGGTATGCTGTCACGATGAATTACATTGTGGGTGGTGTGCTGCCACCTGATCTAACCTTTCACTAAAAGAAAAAATTATTGTATGATGTCAGGCACTATATCTGGGATGAGCTATTTCTGTTTAAATAGTGTTCAGACCATATGTTGAGAAGGTGTGTGCCTGTGGAGGAAGTGGGGCAGATTTTAAGCCAATGTCACGATTCTCCATATGGTGGACACTATAGTGGTGAGAGGACGACTGCAAAGGTACTCTAGTCTAGCTTCTATTGGACATCGCTCTTAAACGATGTGTATTTCTATGTGCAAAGATGTGATTGATGCCAAAAATTGGGGAATATATTGAGAAGGAATGAGATGCCCCTGAATTCCATTTGGAGGTTGATATTTTTAATGTATGGGGTATAGACTTCATGGGCCCCTTTATTCCCTCCTTTGGGAATCTGTACATACTAGTGGCTGTGGACTACGCGTCTAAGTGGGTGGAGGCATGTGCGTTTCCTACTAATGATTCAAAAGTAGTGATTAGCTTCTTGAGAAAATAGATCTTCACTAGGTTTAGACCACCTAGGGCCATAATCAGTGACGGAGGGTCACATTTTTGCAACAAGTATTTTAAAGCCCTCCTACCCAAGTATGAAGTGACGCATCGGATTGCCACTGCTTATCACCCACAGACAAGTGGGCAAATAGAGGTATCCAATCATGAAATAAAGTGAATCTTGGTAAAAAACATAGTGTCCAACTAGAAAAGATTGGTCAAAGAAACTGGACGACGCACTGTGGGCCTATAGGATTGCTTACAAGGGCCCCATTGGTATGTCTCCCTACAAGTTGGTATTCGAGAAGGCATGCCATTTGTCGGTTGAGCTTGAACATAATGCTTATTGGGCAATAAAGCAGCTCAACTTCAATTTGCAAGCTGTTGGGGAGAAAAAGCTTGTGCAGCTTAATGAGTTGGATGAATTTAGGCTGCAAGCCTATAAAAATGCAAAATTGTATAAGGAGAAAGTGAAATTCTGGCATGACTGAAAAATTGTGCAAAAAAGGTTTGACGAAGGCCAACTGGTTCTCCTTTACAATTCTAAGCTCAAACTCTTCCCTGGAAAACTCAAATCGAGGTGGTTAGGGCCCTTTATAGTAATAAAAGTGTTTCCCCTTGGAGTTGTGCAAATTGCTCTACTGGATCGATCATCAAGTTTTAAGGTTAACGGCCAGCACCTAAAACCTTATTTTGGAGGAGAGATTGATCGGGGGAAGACTTCCCTCGCTTTAATAGCCCCAACTTGAGGTCTGCATAGTCTTGCCAAGACTATAAATAAGGCCCTTTTTGGGAGGGAACCCAAATGTTTATGTTTTGTGTTTTAAATCATTAATATGTTAATATGTTAATTTTGTAGTTTAACTAAGTTTTTGTTTTATAAACTATTATTTGACCTATTGGACATGTTTTACAGGTATTGGAGACCTATTTTGGCCATAAGTCCGGGCTAGAGTGAATTTGCTGCAGAATTCTGTAGATAGACTCCTCACATCGTGGCATAACTGCAACATTATGCTGTTTTGGGCCAAATTCTAGTGAGCACAGCGTCGTGACACACCAGACCTTAATGTCGCGGCATTGAGTGTGTGTGTTTAAAAAAGGGGTAAAAAGTAAAATAATAAATAGTAATTAGTAATTATTTTAAATTTAAAACTGGTGGGAAATATTGTGTGCCACGATGTCAAGATTATAAGGTCGAGACATTGTGAGGCGGTTTGGATTAAGTGCTGCGACGCTTCGTGTGCTTTCCCATTGCTGCATTTCCCTCCTTGCTGACTCTCTTTCTCTTCCCTTCTCTCTGAACTTCTCTGTTTCCTTCTTGCTCACCCCCTCTCGTAATCTCATTCCTACTTATTGAGGTATGTTTTTCTTTATTTATTTTCTCAATTTATTTACTTGTTTGCTTTTCTCTGTTTGTATTTTTGTTATTTTTGTGAATTTTATTTGTTTCTAGGATAGTTTTTTTAATGTTTTTGTTAGATTTTTGTGCCTGAAATGCAAGATAGTTTGGATTAAATTTGCTGTTGTTGCGTTTTTGGGTTTATGTGCTTTGCACACTGTGACGTTGGCTTGAATGTCGTAGTGTTAGAGCTTGACGTTGGATTGAATGTCACCGCATTGTGTTGAACAGCTTGAATGCCACGATGTTGGACTGAATGTCACGGCGTTACTTGAATATTGTTGAATGTCGCGACGTTGTGACCTAGATTTTCCAGAATTGCTCTATTTTACAAATGCTATACATTTTTGCTTATTCAATTTTAATAGTTTGTAATTCTTTTTCAGGTATAATGGCAAATAAACGCCAAAGGGGATTTACCAGCCAGCGCAATAGGACACTGTCTTCTCCTCCAGCATTTGATCAGAGGAGATTTGTCTCGGCCGCAGCCACTCAAAAATATGCAGCAATGGTTTCTAAACCAGTAATCATTGAGCGTGGGTTTTCCTTTACGGAAACCATCCATGAGGACATAGAGCGGACCATCCATTTGCTAGGATAGGGCCATTTTGCTAAACACCCGGAGGTGGCGACTTTACCTTTAGTTCGTGCGTTCCATGCGAACTTATCCTTTACAGCACCGGGTGCCACTACTGTCATGGTTAGGGGACGCCAGGTCTCCTATTTTATCGACGACATCCATGCTGAGATAAGATTGTAGCCTCCCCTAATGGTATGTGAGTATACTAAGTTTTGTCGCTGGGAGCCTGAAGAAGGTATTAATCTTGACGTGGTCACTGCTCGGATTTGCACTACAGAGTCTCAGCCAGTGGTGTGGACCATGAGCATACAAGGGAACAGGCCACGCTATTTTACCTGAGCTTGTTTGATAGTGGAGGCTAAGGCCTGGTACCATTTCATATCTACCAGGATCCTCCCATCAAACAACTTGTCGGAGGTGAACCGGGATCGAGCCATTCTGATATATGCTATTCTAGAGCATCGATCCATTGACGTTACTTAGATCATACATGCCCAGATTACCAGAGCAGTGAGGGAGGTCAGGAGCCTCTTCTTCCCTTCGCTCATTCATGCACTGTGCTGGAGGCAGGCCATACAGACTGGTCCTCATGAAGAGAAGATGGATGTAAAACAACCTTTCAATGAGTATTTCATTGTGAGGTTAAGAGGGCCAACAGTCCCAGCACCAGTTCGTCAAAGGCAGGCTCGTAGAGAGCCTAGAGCATTAGCACCAGCGGCACCGGCAACACCTGCAGGTGACGTAGATTGGCATGCTAGGATGGAGGCCCAACTAGTCCGTGCGGAGACCCAGAGCACACAAATGACAGTTATGCTATCTTACATTATCCAGGTGCAAAGGTGGATGGCGGAGCGTCTTGGACTTCTGATGGAGGATTTCCTAGTTCCTATCTTCCCACCCACAGCTGTCGCTGATCTTTCCCAAGATGAACCTTCAAGAACTGATGCTGATGACGATGCGGAGGATGACGGCAATGAAGATACCAATGTTGAGGCCCCCGACAGTGATGATCCACTTATTTAGCCTCATGGCATTCAGGCCATTTTCTTTCATTGTATTTCATATATATATTTATCTGTATGTTTCTTTTGTACACTGAGGACACTATTTCCCTCAGGTTTGGGGGGTGTCTTTGATTTTATGTTTTGACTTTATATGCGGTAGTTTTATTATATTTTCATACTTTTATGTTTATATGCATGTGTTTTAGTGTTATATTTATGTTAGTATTATACTTTTTGTAGTATATGTTTGTGTTTTAGTATTTTTGCTTAGATAATAACCATAGGAGCAGACATCTTGATAAAAATTTTTGAAAATCCTATTCAAGATACAATTGTCATTCCTTTTCACAACATGCGTTGCGATGTTTAAAAGCATGAGGTTTCATGATTGTAATGTTGAAAATTTTGAAGAATATCATGTTGCAAAAACTAGCTTGTATGATTGTCTAATGATAGATATGGATGCAAAATAACTTTCATTTATCTATGAATTCATATACAATCTTTGGCGCATGCTGAAGCATTCTAGTTTCTTTTTTATGTATGATGTGTTTCCCCTTTGCATGCTTTTTGAACTTTGAAAAGGATAAGAATTTTTGTCTAGAGAAATTTTATGGACAATACATGTGAAAAAATTTGATTATCCTTGAAATTGTTTTCTAACTCTCTTGAGGCGAAATCCTAGGTTGTGCGTGATTGAGAAAATGATTAGGGCATTGTTTGGACTGATTGAGCCTTTTCAAGCTTACCCTGAATGATTTTACCATAGGTCCCTTTTTGAAGTTTTATATATGTTTGGCTTTATATGTTTTTCAAAACCATTGTATTCGTTAACCTGTTAACCATTCTAATGCAGGTGAAAGCATTGCATTTTCTTCCTACCATCATTGTTTGTAAAGTACATAATATGTTATTTCTTGAAGTGAGTCTATTGAGTAGGGGTATTAAAGATTCAATACAAAATGAGCCTGAAGGAACCATATGCAATTAAAGAAAAAAGAAACAATGTTTTGCAAAATGAAAAGAAAAAAATGAAAAGAAAAGAAAAGAGAAAAAGAATAGCAAAGCATAACAAAAGTATGAAAAGCATCAAAATGGTTCTAGCGAATTTTTTTACTTTCACTATTGAATACCCTGCTAAAATCAGTTAGTGGCTCAATACTTGAAATAATATGTTATGTTTCTCAATGTTTGTATTAAATCTTATCCTTTTATTCTGTTATGCACTACCCCATTGACCTTACATTATAAGCTAATAAAGTCCCTTTTGATCTTCAATTTTGTGTGATTTACATTAGTGGAGAGAGAGTTGTATTACAATCTTATGAATTTTGTGAATTATATTCATGTGTATGCTTATAACCTCATTTGGGTGAATCTAGTTGAATGGAAGAAGTTTTGTTTGCATGATTTTGGGAAAAATATCTTGTATGAAAGGAAGTTGTGAATGTTAGCATGATGAGGATTGTATATGTGTGAAACTAATTGTGAGGTATGTATATTCTTTGAGGATTTATGCAACCATCATACACTAGTTGGTTTAAGTGAAAGAGGAATGTCGAATATGGCTGAATACAGGTTATTAATGTTGATCTATGTAAATATACTTTGTTTTGCTCAAGGACCAGCAAAAATCTAGGTTTGGGGGTGTGATAACTCCACAATCGGTAGTTATTTGTGCCTCATATCTGTGCTATAGTGATTGCTTAGTCCTTATTTTGATGCATGAATGGAATACTTTAGCTTTATGTTCATATAATTTAATGTCGATGACTTCCATCATGATTCTGAGAAAATATTTCCGAATCTTTAATACATTGAGTACATTTGCACTTATTAATGATCTGGTAATTACTCTATGGTAGAAATGGCTCCAACCATGTGAAACTTAGAAGATTTAGACCAGCATTGTAAGAGAAAGCTAAGTTCAAGGATCAACATGTCACGCCATGATGTGGCATGTGAATGCTGCGACGTGGTGCATCCCCTGTTTCTGGCAGAGAGCTACGCATTTTGAACATCGCGGTGTAATGTATTGAATACCACGACATCTGTGACCTAATTGAACGTGCGCCGCAGCATGATGTGTTTAATGCCACGACATAACTCTATTTTAATCAGCCTATAAATATTGTTACATCCATTTTGCAAAAGGAGTTAGGTTATTTTTAGATAGCAGCTGCCAGGGTTTCATATTTCAGACTGAAAGGAAGCATAAGCAACCAAGATTGAGGGCTTTCTTCACCTTGGGGGAGGATTGGATCTTGGAGGATCATCAACCTTAAGCTTTCTCTTCTTTATCTTCTACTTTCTCATTTCCCTTTTATGAACATGATGTATTTTGCTATATTTCCGTGGTTCATGGCTGGCTAAGCTATGTGTAGGGTTTACTTTGGATCCTCCTATGAATTTTGAATAATATTGTAATTCTTTGAGTTTATATACATGATGTGGTTTTGTTTAATCATATGGTGCTTAATGCTTTTGATTGGTTGATCAACTTTTGATTAATTTGTTGAAATCTAATAAACCTAGACTTAGGAATTTGGATTTGAGATCGTATGTATGATTGATGCATGTTCTATTTCATTTAATTGGTTTGGGTGAGATGATTCGTTAATAGGATAGAAATATACCTATTAGTCATGCATAGTAACTATTAGGAATAGATCTTAATGAGTAAATTTACACTAATTCTCATAGAAATATAGTGAATTAAGTAACTGAAGCATGATTGATTGACCTAGATATAGGCTTTTAACTAATTTAGATTTTCAAGCTAACCTAATCATTTTGTTTATATTGCTCATAAGGATTACTTGTTATCAATTGAAGTAGAAGGTGAAAAAGTGTTAGCCATGACAACCATTACCCAAGAGGGGGGGTGAATTGGGTGATGACTAGTTTTAATGCAACTTTGACAAATTATGCATTTTGAATCATTCAATTAATAAATACAGCGGAGTATGCACAACAAAGGTATAACTATTATAGATTACTCAATTACAACTTGAAGTATATGGTAAATCAATTAAATAAGTTAAATATTAAGTTAACCTCAATTATATATAATTAAAGCGCAAATGTAAAGAAGATAGAGTTGAGAGAAGCAAACACAAGGTTTATCATGGTTCAGCCACCAATCCACTTATAACCTACGTCCAGTCCTCAAGCAACCGCTAGAGATTTTTTACTATATCTTCAAGCTTCAATAGGTGCTTGACAACCTTTACAATTGAGAGTACTCAACACACCTTGGGATACCTCACCCTTGTGCTTGAGCCTCAAACAGGGATACCTCACCCTTTACAACTTCTGAGGGATACCTCACCCTCAAGGGATACCTCACCCTTTACCAACTTTGAGAGATGCCTCACTCTCTAAGGGATACCTCACCTTTTACTCAAGAGGGATACCTCACCCTCTCAAAACAAAGATTAAGATGAAGAGAAAGAATATAAACTCTCACAAGAGTAGATATACAACTTGAAGAACAAAGTATAGATGATAGAAAACTCTCTCAAGAGTGGATAATACAAATTGAAGCTCTATGAGTATCAAGGATTCACACTTTAAAGCTTAAAATATGATTTTGATATTTCAAGGATCAATTCTAGTGTTCTGAAAGTGTATAAGCTTCATACAACACTTATATATATAGGCCAAGTGATAAAATAGTCGTTGGTAGTGTTTAGAAATGATTTTTTATGAAAACTAGCCGTTTATAGTCGTTAGAAACGTTCCTGGGCACTTGGTAATCAATTACAAGCTTCATGTAATTGATTACAAGCTTTCTGGGCACTTTATAATCGATTACACACTTCCTGTAATCGATTATACGGCTTCGGTCAACGTTGTAATCGATTACATGACTTGTGTAATCGATTACAGCATTTCTGGTTTTGAAAACTGACTTTAAAAGGTCATAACTTCTTCATTTCTTATCCAATTAAAACAAATAACCACTTATTAGAAAGATCTTTGAGTATATTTTCATATAAAAGAAGTTTCAGAACAAAATTCAAAGTATTTTGAAAGATATGATCAAATTAGTAACTAAAGGTCAGTTTTGTAAAACTCAAACTTGACTATTTTTGAAAACTAACTTTAAATGGTGATAACTTCTTCATTTCTTATCTCTTTAAAACAAATGACCACTCATCGGAAAGATCTTTGAGTCTATTTTCATATGAAAGAAGTTTCATAACAAAACTCAAAGTAGTTTGAAAATTATAATCAAAAGAGTAACTAAATATCAGTTTTATAAAATACAAACTTGACTAATTTTCACAGATTTGAAATACCACCAAGGCTAACTTTCCAAAAACATTTTGTTGGGTATTTAAGGATTTTAGAAATACTTGTAAAGATGTTTAAAACTTATTTGAGCTTAGTATGATTCTCATTTACCTTTACACAAGATCTAAGTCCTATAAGCTAAACTTGAAGAGTCTTGGGACTTGATCTTTGCACTTTCATTCCTTTCTTATCTGTTATCATCAAAACCATTGCTTTAGTCAATGTCAATTACATTCTCCCCCTTTTTGATGATGACAAACATTCATTTGAGAAAAGAGTTAGTTCAAATAAATTAGAATTCACAAAAGGTGTATTAGAGACTTACTCCCTCTCTATTTTTCAAGAGGTGATTAGATAAGAGATTGCACAGCTCCCCTTAATTTTGGAATTCCAGGATCATTGAATTTGTACCTTTTTATTTACCTTTTCTTAATGACTCATAAACTTCTCCCCCTTTTGTCATGATCAAAAAGATATACAAGATATAGATTTCGATAAAGAGATAAGTGATAGAGCAAAACCATTGCTAAATAATGAATATTCAATAAGGATTTCAACTAAATCAGCATTATATAACCAGAATATCCATTGGAAAATATTCATTTCACAATAATGCAGTACAAGTTAGATTATGCAGCAAAAAGGTTACATTATGCAGTAAGGCAATGGCATTATGCAGAAAAATATGGCTTTTCCAAGTATAACATGATTTTCAAATTAAAACGTAAATAAGAATGAGAAAATGATGTCACCAAAAGTGTGTTCTTTGAGTTTTTGTAGGTGATTCCAACTTCCAAGCTTCAAGTCTTCATGACTCTTGGAGAACTTGGACCATTTCAAGTTTTCACTTCACTTTAGTGTATGCTTGAGCTAATAGTCACCCTATAACATAATTCAAAGCAATTTCTTTAGTATCCACCAATTTTGGATCCATAGGGGTTAGTCATTGATCATTAATTCATTATGCTCTTATAGATATCAAATTTTCTATAGTATGTAATTTGAGCACAATAAATTAAATAATCAATTACTATTAAGCACATAACCAAAAGCAAGCTTACTTTCATGATATATAGATAATTCAAATCATAGCAAACATACCTAGGCATTGTAGAATCTCATGTACCAAGATATATAACAAATTAATGAGCTATGGTACAACAAGAATTAATATAATCATGTGCTAAACAAAATATTCATATTTTACTAAGTGCACATGATTCTATCATTTACCTAAGGCCTACAAAGAATATACCTCATATTCATTGTCTTTTTAAGTGAATGTGCATAATAGGTAAAAACATTTGATACCTTGGCCTTGGTAATCAAGGAAACTCTTTTCTTTACCCATTGCTTCTCTTTTGGTGCTTTGACCTTTGCAAGTTCCACATTTTGTACTTGAGAAGCTTTGGTTAAAGTCATCTTCCTTCTTTGATCAAAACTTCTACTAATGGGCTTTGAAAGCATTCCCCTTGACGATTCCTTTTTCACTTAACCAATTTGTCCATCCTTTTAAGAAGTTTTCTATATAATTGAAACACTAGGAGGACATTTTGGTACCCACTTCATCTTGGGTCCTTCAATGTTAGTACTAGGGCATTTAAGGTCCTTAGGAACCCATGCTATACTATTTCTCATATAAAGATTTCTTCTATAATTGCATAAATGAGAAATATATCCTAAATGACCACAAAAATTACAAACAATTGAATTTAATGATGGCTTAGTCCTTTGAAAATTATTTTTGGAAAACTTAAGCCTTTTGTTGTTTTTATATTCTAAACTATTTTTTTCATAAGCCTTGCTTGAACTTTTATATGGAATAATATTAATTTTATTATCATTAACAAGCATAGAATGTAAGCAATTACAATTATTTGCTTTAGCAAGTTTGAAATATATGTCCTCAACTTGATTGTCTAAATCAATGCACTTTTCACGAGAAGTTGAGGTTTCACATTTCAAAGGCATTTCCTCATCAAGAAAAACATAATCATTTTTCAAAAGCTTAATTTCATTTTCAATGGAGGGAGTGTTTTTCACACAAGATAAATTTTTATTTTCTAAATTAAACAAACTATCATATAATTCATCATATGCACATTGTAACTCATCATAGGAAGGACCATAATCAAGATAGGCATTATTTACCTTAAGGTTCTTTAGAGTCAAGTGGGAGGTTGTCACAATTTGTTGCACTAATGACTCTTCAAGGGAATCACCATCTTCCTCAGTGTTGTGCATCAAAGCTTCAAGAGTATATATTAATTGGTTTTGCTTTGCCACCTCTTCAAATTGAGCATCATTTTGAGGATATTTTTCACAACAAGATTCCTTCAATGGTTTTTGCTCTTCTTGCTCTCTATGTACAACTTTATACAAAAAATCATTGTTAGCCAGATAGATATCATCAAGAGTATCTCATATATCTTTAGCACTAGAGATACTCTTAATTTTAGCATAAGCATCATCATTTAAACCACTTCTCAATATTTGCATTGCTCTAATGTTTAATGAAAAACATTTCTTATCATAGTCATTCCAAGTTTGTTTTGATTTGCATGTAAATCCATCAAGCATAATATCCCACAAATTAATATCAATAGATTGTATATAAATTTCCATTCTAGCTTTCCAATAAACGAAATTCACACCATCAAAGAATGGTGGTTTATTAATTTCAAAACCTTCCATTTTGAAAAGCTTGTAATGGTTGCCAAACAAATAAAGATATTTAATTCCAACCTATTAAGCTTTTACTAGAACACGAAACTCTGATACCACTTGTTAGCCATGACAACCATTACCCAAGAGAGGGGGTGAATTGGGTGATGACTAATTTTAATGCAACTTTGATAAATTATGCATTTTGAATCATTCAATTAATAAATACAGCGGAGTATGCACAACAAAGGTATAACTATTATAGATTACTCAACTACAACTTGAAGTATATGGTAAATCAAGCAAATAAGCTAAATATCAAGTTCAACTCAATTATATATAATTAAGACGTAAATCTAAAGAAGATAGAGTTGAGAGAAGTAAACACAAGGTTTATCCTGATTCAGCCACCAATCCACTTGTGACCTATGTCCAATCCTCAAGCAACCGCTAGAGATTTTTCACTATATCTTCAAGCTTCAATAGGTGCTTGACAACCTTTACAATTAAGAGCACTCAACACACCTTGGGATACCTCACCCTTGTGCTTGAGCCTCAAACAGGGATACCTCACCCTGTACAACTTTTGAGGGATGTCTCACCCTCAAGGGATACCTCTCCCTTTACCAACTTTGAGAGATGCCTCACTCTCTAAAGGATACCTCACTCTTTACAACTTTTGAGGGATACCTAACCTTCTCAAAACAAAGATTAAGATGAAGAGAAAGAATATAAACTCTCACAAGAGTAGATATACAACTTGAAGAACAAAGTATAGATGATAGAAAACTCTCTCAATAGTGGATAATACAAATTGAAGCTCTATGGGTATCAAGGATTCATACTTTAAAGCTCAAAATATGATTTTGATATTTCAAGGATCAATTATAGTTTTCTTAAAGTGTATAAGTTTCATACAACACTTATATATATAGCCCAAGTGATAAAATAGCTATTGGTAGTGTTTAGAAATGATTTTTTATGAAAACTAGTCGTTTATAGCCGTTAGAAAAGTTCCTGAGCACTTGGTAATCGATTACAAGCTTCATGTAATCGATTACAAGCTTTTTGGAAACTTTGTAATCGATTACACACTTCCTGTAATCGATTACACAGCTTCTGTCAATGTTGTAATCGATTACATGACTTGTGTAATCAATTATAACATTTGTGGTTTTTAAAAACTGACTTTAAAAAGTCATAACTTCTTCATTTCTTATCCGATTAAAGTGAATGACTACTCATTAGAAAGATATTTGAGTGTATTTTCATTTGAAAGAAGTTTCAAAACAAAACTCAAAGTAGTTTGAAAGATATGATCAAATTTGTAACTAAAGGTCAGTTTTGCAAAACTCAAACTTGACTATTTTTTAAAACTAAATTTAAATGGTCATAACTTCTTCATTTCTTATCCATTTAAAATAAATGACCATTTATCATAAAGATATTTGGGTTTATTTTCATATGAAAGAAGTTTCACAACAAAATGCAAAGTAGTTTGAAAGTTATGATTAAAAGAGTAACGAAATGTCAGTTTTACAAAATACAAACTTGACTAATTTTCATAGATTTGAAATACCACCAAGGCTAGCTTTCCAAAAACATTTTATTGGGTATTTAAGGATTTTAGAAACACTTGTAAAGATGTTTAACACTTATTTGAGCTTAGTGTGTTTCTCATTTACCTTTACACAAGATTTAAGTCCTATAAGCTAAACTTGAAGAGTCTTGGGACTTGATCTTTACACTTCCATTCTTTTCTTGTTTGTTATCATCAAAACTATTACTTTAGTCAATGTCAATTACAAAAGGGATTCCCTATTCTCTAATTCTCAACTTTAATTCAATCTTAAAGCTTTTAAGTTCTTTTAATTAGTTTAGACACTCATCTCTCAATTTATATGCCCTTGAATAGAAACTCTTAAACTTTTGGTTTATATTTAGCACTAATTTTAACCTTAGTCCTCGTGAGAACGATATCCGGCTCCTAGCTATATTACAAGTGTGCTCTGTGCACTTGCCGTAAGCAAAAAAGTGAACAATTGGACACTAATTTGCATAATTTAGGCTTATGATGAGAGAGTTATGCCTAAAACATTCTTAACAGCTCTCTGAACCCTGTAACGCCCCTCTTTTGGGAGGATACATCACATTGTCAATTAAATTTTTGCGGAAAATAAAAGTGTAATAAAGTAAGACCCAGTTCATTACATCATTAAACTTATTTGATTTTAGTTGTATAAATAAAATGGTGAATATATTTCTTTTTCTTTTTCATTGTACGTATATATTTATACTCAATAACCTGCTCATCAATTCAGTATTCAAAGGTACTAACATTTATAAAAGATTCATAAGTACGTACATATATTTTTGTCTAATTGTAAGCGAAAAACATAAACTTCAACGGAAAACATAAAGACTAGTCCATACATCCATGCAGAAGATACATTATATATATATATACTATTTAGATACAGACTGTGAGTCAATAATTACATTAAAGCTCATCAAAAAGAAGCCTAAGCTTTAACAGCCCCCAAAATATGATATTCATATATATATATTTATATCAAATCTGTCTAGTTACAAAGCCCAATATACCAAAAAGCAAAACTATACCTACCCAAAGGATTATGCATATACAGCCCACCAAAATAATAAAACATCAGGCCCCCAAAATAAAACACTAGTAGCCATCATTAGCTACCAGCAATATCAGTCCCTCAAATGAGGAGGAATCGTATCAGAATCCTCTTCAGGATCCTCCACGAGATCCTCCTCGGGAACCTTCTCGGGGTCTTCCTCATCCGAGGAAACCTCCATAGGAGCCACCGAGCTACGAGCCGGAGCCCGAGCAGTGGAATCAAAAGAATCCTCCTGTGGGGTGCAATAGCGGGCACCCTATATCTCCTTGATGGGCAGATAAAACTCCAAGCACAAGTTGATGCAATAGGTAAAGATCGACAAGGCATGACACCCTTAAGCCAGCAACAACGACACGTCTCCCAAGTAGACACAGCGATCAGAGCTGAAGTTCACATGCCAATAGTCTGGACCCCCAAGGAATGTCAGACGCACATTTCCCAAAAATCCATGAGGTCGGGCCGTTATGATCAGAAGGATGCTAGTCAAGGTTGGGCCAGAAACCAGGGAAATCAGGTTCTTCCTTTCCTTCACCCCCGTCTTCAGAGAATCACATATATAGATATACAGAAATAGTAGAAACATAGGAAAAGAGGTAAGACATTCAACATTTATTACATTTTGAGGCAGTAAAGAACAAATGGCGCATGACGCCCACATAATATTTCAGAAATGATAAATAGCATTAAAACATATAATAAGCAATTTAGCATATAAAGACAACTGTAACAGTAATGAAACAATGTATTAAATTTCCATATGAACAATTAACTGTCAAATGGTATAGCGACTCATTATGCACATGCACATGACACCAGAAATCTACTCCATGGAGCTAGACACAAAACAGTCAGAGAGAATAATTAGGAGATATGTCTGTATCGCGGCTGCCGAGGCATTCAAGTGCTAAAATTTTCAATTTATCAAAATGTGCATCATGACATTGTACAAGACATTCTACACAGATCTCGATATAGGACAATGTCTCAGTCCGGATCGTCGGTGCTGTAACACCCCTCGATTTAATAACCAATGCACAATCGTCATTATGTCACGGTCACTAAATGTCGGCGTGCTAACATTGTCAAACAACAATATTTACCATAAATATTAAACATTTCTCATATGAGGAAAATAGGAGCCACGAATGAGTAGTTACATATACAACCAGTTAAATTATGAATTATAATATGTACTCAATTTACAACATTTAAGTCTGGATAATTGCCTTAAAGCATACATGTACTCAAAAATACACTTTATATAGGTAATGCAAAATAAAATATAAACTACCCATAATATATCTACGACTAAGGAGTTGGGCACTCCATCGTATCCCGAATGCGTGAGGCAATTCCGGGCTCACTAGTGTAGTGAGAAATACAAGATAAGGTCTTCAATCGCAGTCCTCTTCATGGTCAAAGTCAGATCCCCAGTATGTCACATACGCTTGTCGGTCCAGTCGACTCTACTGGTCTTGGTATCAAAGCGAACACAATTCGAACAAACCCCAAAAAGAGCTCCCTTTGCGACGGCATCACCGAATGCAGTGGGTCAAACCAATAAAATCCAAAGGAATCCAACTTCGTTCCCACTTATAGTCTTTAACCAAAAATTAACATAGAGCAAGAAAAGTACAAGAAAGAGGTAAGACATCCTACCATCATTACCAGTCATAGCATCAAGAAACCAAACGGCGCAAAGCGCCCACATAGCATTTATGACAGCAATAATGGTAATAAACATTTAGTAGCAGTTATAATCAACCAAACAGTTCCAGGCAGTCATATATATATAGATATATCAAAAATACAACAGTTCCAATTATAATAACAATGTATGCCAGATAATTCATGGACTCACTATGCACATGTGCCCTCGATAATCAAGATCCTACTTCATGGGAATAAATCCAAAGTACATCCGACTCGATCGTCAACCAGATGTTTCTCAAAGTACATCCGACTCAATCGTCAACCAGATGTTTCTCAAAGTACATCCGACTCAATCGTCAACAGATGTTTCTCAAAGTACATTTCGTCGACCCAATGTCACAATGATAATGCACATTTAAATGCATATGGGTTCAATGCATGACTCAATTATGCTTCTCATACCAAACTAGGCCAATCCTATTTCAAATGCATATCATATCATTTAACAATGAAGTCTGATCCCATTCACGGATCCACGTAAAATCAATAGCGCATTTTAAGGATAATCACAATCTCATTCATAGTCATATTAGAAATCAATCATTAGATTCATTATGTGCCTCACCTGGTCACCTATACTCATGTTCTTCCCTGTTTATGAATCCTAATTAATTTCTGGTCATCCAATTCTTTATAATTAATATATCTTTTATTAGTCCAAAAGTTTTGAGTCCAGGAAGATACACGGTCGGAATCACCAATAGATTCACAAATTTAATTATTAGATGTTGGGTGATAAACAGCACTTGTAAGTTCGACGGAGACATATATTTAGTGAAAAAGCGATTTGCCATTCGACGAAAACAACATGGTAGAAGGATGAAAATAAATTAGGGACATTTTATAACAAAATTGGCAACAGATCATTTTCTGTCGAACGGGAGTTCTATCGAACGAAGGACAGAACTGTCGAACCCTCCAGAAAGTCAGCAAAAGCCTCAATTCGACGGGTATGGGTGTCGACATTGGAGAAAATCTCCCAAGTGTCGAACCGACGAAACACTCGTCGAAATCTCTAATTTCGACGTGCGAAGAAATTCATCTACTCGACAGGCATTGTCTCTCAAACTCGACGATTATTGACTTTGGGACGAGTTTCTCCTAAGTGGCCGGAACTCTATTCGACGGGTTTGGTCAGAAAATCAATCTCAACGGACATGATCAGGGGTTCATACTCGACGGATTTTGACATTGAATAAAATGATTGGGAAGTCAATTTCGACGGATTTGGCCAGGAGTTCATACTCGACGGATTTTAACATTTTACTAAGTGATCAAGATATCAAATTCGACAAGTTTGGCCAGAAGTTCATACTCGACGGATTTTAACATTTTACTAAGTGATCAAGATATCAAATTCGACAAGTTTGGTCAGAAGTTCATACTCGACGGATTTTAACATTTTACTGAGTGATCAAGATATCAAATTCAACAAGTTTGGCCAGAAGTTCATACTCGACGGATTTTAACATTTTACTAAGTGATCAAGATATCAAATTCGACAAGTTTGGCGAGAAGTTCATACTCGATGAATTTTAACATTTCTTGAGTGATCAAGATATCAAATTCGACAAGTTTGGCCAGAAGTTCATACTCGACGGATTTTAACATTTTATTGAGTGATCAAGATATCAAATTCGACAAGTTTGGCGAAGTTCATACTCGACGGATTTTAACCAGATTTCACACTATTACCGTTTTCCTCATGAAGTTTCCAAATTTCTTGGCCTAACACCGTAACTATCGAGAACCAATCGGGACTCATTCCCTTCCATATTCCACGTTCCAATACATCCAGATATATATATATATATATATATATATATATATATATATATTCAAAACTCAAACAATCAAATAGCACAGATGCAATACAAAACAACATACACAAGCAGAAAGACTCTCAACACAATCACAGACGTTTCCTAAATGCTAAGAGAGGTTGAGGAGGAGTGTCTTCCTCTTACCTTGGAGAAGCACAAAGAAAGGCTACTCCTTTTTGGTCAGAAATCACGTTTTCAGTTTCCAGGAGATCCTTAAAGTTCCAACCTTTAAACTTCAACAGTGGAGAAGATGAAGATGAAGAAAATGTAGGACCTTGGAGATGTTTTCCTCAGATATGGTGGTTCTCCAAACACGAAATGGTGCTGGGAGTGTGATGGTTTTGGAAGAACAAAACGGAGGTGTGGGTGGATGGTGTTCTTCTGTGGGGTGAAAGAGAAGAGAGAAAGATGAGTGAATAGTGATCTGCATGAGGGAGAGTGACCAAGCGTGAATGAGAAGAATGGGAGAGAAATGAATTAGACCCCTTAATTCAAACGTGCTGCACAAAATAGGAGGAGAGAGAAATAATAAAATAATAGTTGGAAGAAGCTTCCTTGAGAAGCTTCGCGTGCTCCTCGATAAAGTGTATAGTAAGCTAGTCTCCAAATTAAATACATCTGATAGATGATCAATTACATTGTAGAATTATT
The DNA here is from genome assembly GCA_029884595.1 of Ormosia semicastrata. NCBI lineage: Eukaryota > Viridiplantae > Streptophyta > Magnoliopsida > Fabales > Fabaceae > Ormosia > Ormosia semicastrata. The sequence goes on from JAQQTO010000061.1 coordinate 42,091,276, forward strand.
TTCTCAGTGAATAAAATTACAAGTGATGAAAATAATATTTTATTATTCATCCGATAATTTTATGATGCAGCGATTTTATATAGCAGATAAAACCTTGAAAAATGCAAACCTCGCAAACTGTGCCTGGCCTCGGGTTTAGTAAGATCCCCCATCGACGCATTGATAGTTCAAGGTTTACCAGCCTCAGGGAGAACATTTCGTTATCCCGGCTCCGCTCGATGCATATGCAAAACGAGGAATATATTAAAATATTCAACGTTTCCAGAAAATTTCACAAAAATCACCAAAAATCACAAATATTATAAAATGATTATTTATAATGAAATAAGCAATTTTCGGGATGTTACAACACTCCCCTTCTAAAAAGGAATTTCGTCCTCGAAATTTATCATATCTTAGAACAAACGCGACTGTGTTTCTTTCATTTCGTCTCTTAGTTCTCGTGTTGTATCTTCAGTTGCATCAATCCAAATCACAGGAAATAAGGTTGCTTCCTTCCCCTGAGCATCTTATATTAACGAGCAAAAACGCGTTGACGTCATAGGCCAATCAATAAAAGATTCTATGCTCCTTGAGTCTTCAGCCATCCAACAGCCAACTCCCTAAACAATTGTACACCGCTGAGTGGCTCTATCGAACTTACTCTTCTTGCTCACTGTAGTAGACAACTAAATGTATTTTCTTCCTAAGGCGTCCTCTACGACATTCGCCTCTTCTGAGATTATACTAAAACAAAAATCAAAATCTTTTGGATCTTCTAATCATCGTTTCTGCCTTACATTCAACTCATTCTAATAGACCAAAATACCTTTGGCTCTTAAGATTACCATAGGCATTTAGAATTTCTCCTTGTAGAAAATGCTTCTAGACCTTCGATGCAACTACAGAGCTAATTCTGAGTTGGTGTAAGGTAATCCTTCCCATGTATTCTCGATTGTCTCTAAGCGCACGTTACCATTCCTTCTATTTTGATCAAGCACACGTTCTAAACTTCCAATGCGAAGCATCACTAGGTATCCCAAAAAGTTCATTGGGGTTGGGCAGAATCATCTTTGGCGAAGAAATCGAGTGTCTCTTCAATTCTTGAAAATCTTTCCTCGTATACATCAGTCCATACAAAACTTGACCCTCATACATGAGTTAGATGAGAAGTCTTGCCATTTTAAAGAATTCTACAGTGAGTCCCCCGTACTATTCAGCTGATCCTTTAAAGTTACGAATCACTGCAATACAGTCATTGATCTGTCCCATTGAAGAATTGCTCCAACTCGTGACGGATCGTCAATAGTTCCTTCTTTTAAAGATCACTTGACTCAAGTTAAACTGCCTTAAACCGAAATTCGCACTTGAACAGCTCCTAGCGTAACTCCTCGTTCTTCTTCTGAATTTGAAGAATAACACGACAATTCTGTCTCAATAGGGAAGAAAGGTCTTGTTTATGTAGTCGATGGTTACTACCGAAGTGTTCATTACTCAGAACGACCTTACGAAATACCCGTGGTATTCACTACGTATCAGAGAAAGTTACCTTGGAAATATACCCTTCTCTCAAATGATCTTAATGATAGTTGAGAACCCAAAATGATCTTGGAGAAAGTAGCAGCGTCCTTCAATTGATTTACTAAATCGTCTTTCCTTGATTCGAACAAATGTCTCATAGGGTAAGTTCTCACTTTATCGTGCTACACTTAGCACATTGTTATGGTTCAGATTCGGGAACACATTTACTCAATCGAAGTATACTAGAAACGTTATAAGGTTAGAAAGAAAAATAGGGAAGTCACTTGATTTACCACCGGACCCGCCTAACGAAGAGTATGATATGGTCCAATAAAACTTAGGAGTGAGTTTCATGGATTTACATCTAGGAAATTTCTGTCTCAAGAAACACTAAGTTTCCGTTGAAACCGAATGACGAGACCCATTTTAAAAACGATCAATCTCTTTCCTGAGATCAAGCCTATTCATGAAGAAAGTAGGTGATTGAATTGGTAAAAAGGTTCCAATGTCTAACAACAATAGGATAGTTCTAAACAGACCTGTTGTAATGAAAGTAGTCTTACAAACGAGAATAGTATCATTCGGATCGAAAGGAAATAAATACACAGATAACTCAATTCCATAAACGAACTCTTAGAATTTCATTGGAATATTTCAATAGGATATGGTTGAAAGATAACCAATCCCTTTTGTTAACATTACATCTAATTTGTAAGAGAAGTAAACAAATCAGATCACCAAAAGATTCAGTCTTTAACAAGTCATTGGATAATTTAAACAACTTGGCTACCATCAACAAGTTCTTAGTAGCCAAAATAGAAATAACTTAGTCAAAAGATAACGAGGGTATGAATATCCCTATTGAATTCATACGTTCATACGTCATAAAGAAATGGGTTACCCCCGAAATTATACAGTGAAGTCACAGGGTCATCCACTGTAGCACAGTCCCTTTCTTCACTCCGATCTTCAGTCAGGGTGGAGGAATTAACTTTCCCTTCTTCGTGAGATTTTGAAGTACGCACATTTCCGACGTAAGGCTTCATCCCTTGCGAAGTACAGTTTCTCGCCACATGTCCTTGTTCCCCGCACTTGAAACAGATTATTCCTTCGATCTCGCAGTCCTTTGTTAAGTGGTTCTTTCCGCACTTGAGGCAGATTGTCCTCTTGATCACATACGGAGGCTTTGTCTCATGTAAAGGACAATCTCTTGACACATGTCCTGATTTTCTGCACTTGAAACAAATTCTTCCTTCGATCTTACAATCCCTCGTGAAGTGGTCCTTTCCGCACTTCTTACACCTTGATAACGGTACCACAGTTAGGTTGGATTTGCTACCACTCGCACTCCCCTTCAACGTTTGTTGTTGCCGTTGTCCCTTCGGTTGTTGCGAATACAGTTTCTGCTTAAACTGATTAATCATCCAGTTGTTCCTCCTTTGGAACTTAGGTAGTTCAGAATTACCCAAAAACTGACTTTCTCCTAGCAAATTCTGAACCTCAATTTCTAATCCCTGCTGTTGTGCGGTCCTCTGATCCGGTTGTACTATTACGCCAGCCATTCCTTTCATTGTTTCCATAGTCGCATCCATTCCTCCGTTGTTGCGTCCCACATCCCTACGCATACGTCTTCCGCGAGCCATTACCTCCCTTCGAAAACAGACAATCAGGCACAATGGAGACAAGAAGTAACCATTTCAAACAATAATGTCTCCTTTCGGAAACCAAACACAAAAAGTCACATAACACGCAAGGGTGCAAATGTAAACAAATCCTAAGCAAGTTCAGTCATCTTTGCTAAGCTTCTTTCTAAAGAACTCCTATTACCTTAATATGCCTAGGTGAAGTCATAGTTTTCTGTAGACACAGAACATTACACATTGAGTGGGCCAGTACTCAATGTCACATAATTGTGCAACAGTAGCTACCAATACTCAACCTACGGCAAGCCATGCCTTCTTTTCCCAACATCTCAATCAAGAGACAAGGAAGTACACAACAACTTCTAATATGTATAAGCATAGTCAGTCCATACCCCGGCTCAACAGGATGAACGAGCTCGATACCATAAAATGTAACACCCCTCGATTTAATAACCAATGCACAATCGTCATTATGTCACGGTCACTAAATGTCGGCGTGCTAACATTGTCAAACAACAATATTTACCATAAATATTAAACATTTCTCATATGAGTAAAATAGGAGCCACGAATGAGTAGTTATATATACAACCAGTTAAATTATGAATTATAATATGTACTCAATTTACAACATTTAAGTCTGGATAATTGCCTTAAAGCATACATGTACTCAAATATACACTTTATATAGGTAATGCAAAATAAAATATAAACTACCCATAATATATCTACGACTAAAGAGTTGGGCACTCCATCGTATCCCGAATGCGTGAGGCAATTTAGAGGCTCACCAAAGTGTAGTGAGAAATACAAGATAAGGTCTTCAATCGCATCCTCTTCATGGTCAAAGTTAGATCCCAAACATGTCACATATGCTTGTCGGTCCGATCGACTCTACTTGGTCTTGGTATCAAAGCGAACACAATTCGAACAAACCCCAAAAAGAGCTCCTTCGCGACGGCATCACCGAATGCAGTTGGTCAAACTAATAAAATCCAAAGGAATCCAACTTCGTTCCCACTTATAGTCTTTAACCAAAAATTAACATAGAGCAAGAAAAGTACAAGAAAGAGGTAAGACATCCTACCATCATTACCAGTCATAACATCAAGAAACCAAACGGCGCAAAGCGCCCACATAGCATTTATGACAGCAATAATGGTAATAAACATTTAGTAGCTTGATTATAATCAACCAAACAGTTCCAGGCAGTCATATATATATAGATATATCAAAAATACAACAGTTCCAATTATAATAACAATGTATGCCAGATAATTCATGGACTCACTATGCACATGTGCCCTCGATAATCAAGATCCTACTTCATGGGAATAAATCCAAAGTACATCCGACTCGATCGTCAACCAGATGTTTCTCAAAGTACATCCGACTCAATCGTCAACCAGATGTTTCTCAAAGTACATTTCGTCGACCCAATGTCACAATGATAATGCACATTTAAATGCATATGGGTTCAATGCATGACTCAATTATGCTTCTCATACCAAACTAGGCCAATCCTATTTCAAATGTATATCATATCATTTAACAATGAAGTCTGATCCCATTCACGGATCCACGTAAAATCAATAGCGCATTTTAAGGATAATCACAATCTCATTCATAGTCATATTAGAAATCAATCATTAGATTCATTATGTGCCTCACTGGTCACCTATACTCATGTTCTTCCCTGTTTATGAATCCTAATTAATTTTCGGTCATCCAATTCTTTATAATTAATATATCTTTTATTAGTCCAAAGGTTTTGAGTCCAGGAAGATACACGGTCGGAATCACCAATAGATTCACAAATTTAATTATTAGATGTTGGGTGATAAACAAAGCACTTGTAAGTTCGACGGAGACATATATTTAGTGAAAAAGCGAGGTGCCATTCGACGAAAACAACATGGTAGCAGGATGAAAATAAATGAGGGACATTTTATAACAAAATTGGCAACAGATCATTTTTCGTCGAACGAGAGTTCGTCGAACGAATGACGAAGCTGTCGAACCCTCCAGAAGGTCAGCAAAAGCCTCAATTCGACGGGTATGGGTGTCGACATTGGAGAAAATCTCCCAAGTGTCGAACCGACGAAACACTCGTCGAAATCTCTAATTTCGACGGGTCTGAAGAAATTCATCTACTCGACAGGCATTGTCTCTCAAACTCGACGATTATTGACTTTGGGACAGTTTCTCCTAAGTGGCCAGGAACTCTATTCGACGGGTTTGGTCGGAAAATCAATCTCAACGGACATGATCAGGGGTTCATACTCGACAGATTTTGACATTGAATAAAATGATTGGGAAGTCAATTTCGACGGATTTTAACATTTTACTAAGTGATCAAGATATCAAATTCGACAAGTTTGGCCAGAAGTTCATACTCGACGGATTTTAACATTTTACTAAGTGATCAAGATATCAAATTCGACAAGTTTGGCCAGAAGTTCATACTCGACAGATTTTAACATTTTACTGAGTGATCAAGATATCAAATTCGACAAGTTTGGCCAGAAGTTCATACTCGACGGATTTTAACATTTTACTAAGTGATCAAGATATCAAATTCGACAAGTTTGGCCAGAAGTTCATACTCGACGGATTTTAACATTTTACTGAGTGATCAAGATATCAAATTCGACAAGTTTGGCCAGAAGTTCATACTCGACGGATTTTAACATTTTACTGAGTGATCAAGATATCAAATTCGACAAGTTTGGCCAGAAGTTCATACTCGACGGATTTTAACCAGATTTCACACTATTACCAGTTTTCCTCATGAAGTTTCCAAATTTCTTGGCCTAACACCGTAACTATCTGAGAACCAATCGGGACTCATTCCCTTCCATATTCCACGTTCCAATACATCCAGATATATATATATATATTCAAAACTCAAACAATCAAATAGCACAGATGCAATACAAAACAACATACACAAGTAGAAAGACTCTCAACACAATCACAAACGTTTCCTAAATGCTAAGAGAGGTTGAGGAGGAGTGTCTTCCTCTTACCTTGGAGAAGCACAAAGAAAGGCTGCTCCTTTTTGGTCAGAAATCACGTTTTCAGTTTCCAGGAGATCCTTAAAGTTCCAACCTTTAAACTTCAACAGTGGAGAAGATGAAGATGAAGAAAATGTAGGACCTTGGAGATGTTTTCCTCAGATATGGTGGTTCTCCAAACACGAAATGGTGCTGGGAGTGTGACGGTTTTGGAAGAACAAAACGGAGGTGTGGGTGGATGGTGTTGCTGCTGTGGGGTGAAAGAGAATAGAGAAAGATGAGTGAATAGTGATCTGCGTGAGGGAGAGTGACCAGCGTGAATGAGAAGAATGGGAGAGAAATGAATTAGACCCCTTAATTCAAACGTGCTGCACAAAATAGGAGGAGAGAGAAATAATAAAATAATAGTTGGAAGAAGCTTTCTTGAGAAGCTTCGCGCGCTCCTCGATAAAGTATATAGTAAGCTAGTCTCCAAATTAAATACATCTGATAGATGATCAATTACATTGTAGAATTATTTTCTCAGTGAATAAAATTACAAGTGATGAAAATAATATTTTATTATTCATCCGATAATTTTATGATGCAAAACGATTTTATCTAGAGATAAAACCTTGAAAAATGCAAACCTCGCAACCGTGCCCGGCCTTGGGTTTAGTAAGATCCCCCGTCGACGCATTGATTGTGAGTTCAAGGTTTACCGGCCTCGGGAGAACATTTCGTTATCCGGCTCGCTCATGCATACACAAAACGAGGAATATATTAAAATATTCAACGTTTCCAGAAAATTTCACAAAAATCACCAAAAATCACAAATATTATAAAATGATTATTTATAATGAAATAAGCAATTTTCGGGATGTTACAGGTGCGCTTGCATCGGTCTGCCCCACGGATAGAAGAGCTACTAACTGTCCATTGTGAGGTACCCGCACCCCGACACCCCCAAGGTCAACAATTGACCTACCCTAGTCTATTTGCACCCGCACAAAGGTGTGATTCAACTCCTAAGCAACTTGGCCTTAACAAATTATCCAACGGACTTTTTCAATGCATGACTCAATCATGCTCAATGCACATAGATTCAATGCATACTCATATGTACATATACAAATTCACAGTCATAGCATTTCAAGGGTCCGTACTAAGTCAATAATAAGTTTCTAGGCATTCACACCCTATTCAAAGTCATCAAGTAAGTCAATTCCTAATTTCATTATGTCGCTCGCAACCTCAATCACACTCATGTTCTATCTTTATTCAAAGTTCTTATAAGCTATAAGGCATGCTCTCGTTCTTGGTTTTTTTCGCTTTATGAATCCCTAATTAGTTTCTAGTCATCCAATTATTTAAGATTCTTATGCTTACATTAGTCCAAAAGCCTTGAGTCAAGTACCCGAGGGGACCTTGAACCTCCAAAGGGCTAGAAAAACCTCAAATCCACTGCTGAGCATGTTACATGGCCTGGTAAAAATTACACGGCCCCGAGTACACGGCCTAGGTCGTGTACTCCTTTAGAGTGCACCAGAAAACATGTTTGAGCCCTCTGTCACACAGGGAGATACACGGCTGTGTATTCATAGACGGCCTAGGCCGTGTATCACTCTGTGGATGCAGAAATCACCAAAAAACCATTCCAATCCTCAATCATCCCAAAATCCATCAATGCACATAAAAAACATACCATTCAAACACTTAAAATTCAACCGAAAATAATCAAACAAAGGGGTTTCCCAAAATGGGTCTCACCCCACCAACACAGCAACAAGTTCTTAACTACCAAAATGGGTTGAAGAGAATGGATCTTCCTCTTGCCTAAGAGAAACATAAAGGAAGGATGCTCCTTTTTGCTTAGAAATTTTATTCTTAGCTTCCTGAAAACCCTAGGATATTCAAACTTGCAAAAATCAAAATCAAATCTTGAAATAGATATCCATGGTCATCAAAACGACCATGGGTCACGAGATGGGAATCTATGGGGTGTGTGAGCTCAAAAATCAAATGGGTTGTGTGGGTGGAGAGGATGTGGCTGCTGTGGAGTGAAAATGGGAAGAGAAAATCTGAGATGAAAAGAAGAAGAAGATACATGAGGGAGAAGGGAAAGCAGGAAGAGAAGAGAGCAAATGATGAAAGAGGAAGTGATAATAATGTTTATGATATGAGAATAAGGGAGCTAAGTGGAAGGGCAAATTTTTGGCTCTCCAAATGCTGCTGCTACCTTGGAGAGTGAGGGGAAAATGAGGGGAAATTTCCCTCCAAAATGCTAGGGTTAGATGTGTGTGTAAATTTTGTAAAAAGTCAAACTGACTTGACATATAGTAGATTTTTACTACAAGCTATTACCCAACGGATAATTATTGATATTTATAGAGTCAATATTTATTGTTCAATGGATAATAAGGGGTATAGTTAAATTTAAAATTTAACCGAATGTACAGTGATTTTACTTATCAGGTAAAATCTCGAAAGACGTAAACCTCGTAAACTGTGCTCGGCCTTGGGTTTAGTAAGATCTCCCGTCGACGTTTCCACAGTCCAAAGTTTACCAGCCTCAGGGAAAATATTCTGTTTTCCCGGCTCCACTCAATGTGCACGTAAAATGAGAAATATATTAAAATATTTAACATTTTCGAAAAAGATCCTATAAAATTCCCAAAAATCATAAATATTTAAAAAATGATTATTTATGATAAAATAAATAATTTTCAGGGTGTTACAACTCTCCCCTTCTAAAAAGAAATTTCGTCCTCGAAATTTTCATACCTTAAAATAGATGTGGGTGTTGCTCCTTCATCTTGTCTTCTAGCTCCCATGTTGCATCTCTAGTCGTTTCGTTCCAGATCACCTTTACTAATGAGATCTCCTTTCCTCTTAGTTGCTTTATCCTTCCATCCTCAATTCTTATAGGAGGTGCCTCATAGGTTAAGTTCTCTTTTAATTGTACTGTATCTGGTGCTATGACATGACTTGGGTCAGAAAGGTATTTTCGCAGTTGCGACACATGGAAGACATTGTGAATATTTGAGAGGAAAGGGGGTAAGGCTATTTGATAGGCTACTGGACCTATCCGGCGAAGAATTTGATAAGGTCCAAGGAATGTGGGAGTGAGTTTTCTAGATTTCAAGGCCCGGCCTACCCTAGTCGTAGGTGTGACTTTCAGAAATACATGCTCGCCTTCCTCAAACTCAAGAGGTTTTCTTCTTTTGTCTGTATAACTCTTTTATCAGCTCTGAGCCGTCCTCATCTTCTCTTGAATCATCTTAACCTTCTCGGTCATCTGCTGTATAACATCTGGTCCAATAGTAAGGCGCTCTCCGTCTTGGTACCAACATAAAGGCGTTTGACACCGTCGTCCATACAGAGTCTCATAGGGTGCCATCCCTATGCTTGAATGATGACTGTTGTTATAGGTGAACTCTATTAGCGGTAGAATATCATCCCAACTTCCTGTCTATTCTATGGTGCAAGCTCTAAGCAAATCTTCCAATTATTAGATCATTCTTTCCGATTGGCCATCGGTCTGTGGGTGATAAGCAGAACTTAGACGTAGCTTTGTCCCTAATGCTTCTTGCAGACTCTGCTAAAACTTTGAAGTAAATCTCGGATCCCTATCTGACACAATACTTGTAGGCACACCGTGCAGTCTAACAATTTCTCCTATGTACAGCTGGGTCAGTTTCTCCAGTTTGTACCTTATGTCGATCGAGAGAAAATGTGCTGATTTCGTGAGTCGGTCCATAATTACCCAAATCGAGTCATAACCTTTTCTTGTCCTTAGCAAACCTACTACAAAGTCCATTGCAATGCTGTCCCACTTCCATTCAGGAATAGATAATGGTTGCAACAATCCTGCCGGTCTTTGATGTTCCACTTTAGCTTTTTGACAAATTAGACAAGTCGATACACGTCTAGTGACGTCACTCTTCATTCCATGCCACCAAAACAACTTCTTCAAGTCTTGACACATTTTTGTTATGCCCAGATACATATTCAGCTGACTTGTGTGAGCATGATTGATAATATACTCTCTAAGCTCTTGGTCACAGGGAATACAGACCCTACCTCGAAATCTCAGAATTCCGTCTGTTCCTTCCCCAATTGCTGTTTCGTTGCCTTGCTTCATTTGCTCTATCACTTCTTGTAAGAACTTGTCAACCTTCTGCATTTCCCATATGTCCTCCATTAGTTCACTTAAGATGGTGACCATGTTCATGCAGATCTTTCCTGGTTCTAATTCCACAAAAGACTATACATCTCTGAACTGCTCTATTAGATCCCTTTCCTTCATCATCAGGGCAGAAATGCTGATCATATTCCTGCTCAGGGCATCCGCCATGACATTTGCCTTATCGGGGTGATAAAGAAGTTAGAAATCATAGTCTTTCAGGAACTCCAGCCACCTCCGTTGCCTCATGTTCAGCTCCTTCTGATCATACAGATACTTCAGACTCTTGTGATCACTGAAGATGTTGAACGTTGCTCCATAGAGGAAATGCCTCCATATCTTTAGAGCGAAAACCACAGCCGCTAACTCTAAGTCATGCATCGGGTAATTCTTCTCATGTACTCATAATTGCCTTGAAGCATAAGCCACCACTCTTTCATGTTGCATAAGCACAGATCTTAGCCCTTGGTATGAAGCATCACAGTACACTTCAAACTGTTCATTCGGATCGGGTAGCACTAACATTGGCGAGGTAGTCAGTCGATTCTTCAACTCTTGGAAATTCTATTCACAGTTGTCAGTCCACTCAAAAGCTTGGTTTTTCCTTGTGAGTTGGGTAAGAGGTCCTGCAATTTTGGAGAATCCCTCGATGAACCTCCAGTAATATCCTGCCAATCCCACGAAGCTACGAATCTCCGTCACTGACTTTGGCCTTTCCCATTGTAGCATTGCCTCCACCTTTGATGGATCCACTACAATCCCATCCTTCGAGATTACATAACCCAAAAATTTAACTTCTTCCAGTGAAAATTCACATTTTGACAGTTTGGCATATAGTTCCTTCTCTTTTAGAATCTGAAGAACTATACTGAGGTGTTCAGCATGGTCCTCCTGATTTTGAGAGTATACCAGAATGTCATCAATGAAGACCACAACGAATTTGTCCAAGTAAGGATGAAAGATTCGGTTCATGTAGTTCATAAAGATAGCTGGTGCATTCGTCACGCCAAACGACATCATGAGGTATTCGTAATGGTCGTATCGAGTATGAAAAGTAGTCTTAGGTACATCCTCCATCTTCACTCGTATCTGATGATACCCAGATCGCAAGTCAATTTTTGAAAATACTGCTACTCCCTTCAGTTGGTCCATTAAGTCATCAATTCTTGGGAGTGGATATTTATTCTTGATTGTCACTTCGTTCAGCTGCCGATAGTCCACACACAATCTTGATGAATCGTCCTTTTTTCGAACTAACAACACTGGTGCTCCCCACAATGACACACTCGGTCTGACAAATTACTTTTCCAAAAGCTCCTCTAGTTACTTCTTAAGTTCAGCTAATTCTGTTGGTGACATCCTATAAGGTGCTATAGACATTGGACCAGCTCCCGGTACAAGGTTAATAGCGAATTCTATTTCTCGCGCTGGTGGTAATCCAAGTACATCCTCAGGAAAGATTTCGGGAAATTCATTCATCACTGGAATTGTGTTCACATCAACTTCATTCTCGACTTTCAAAGAAGACAGTAGCATGTATCTGTGAGCTCATTCTTTCAAGAGAGCTTGAACTTGGTTGGCTGTCAAAAATCTAGAATCCTCATCCATAGGGAAAACTATGGTCTTTTTTGAATAATCTAATAGAACATGGTTGGAAGACAACCAGTCTATCCCTAAGATTATATCTAACTGAGAAAAGGGTAAACAAATCAAATCGATAGAAAAGATTCGACCTTCAACAATCAAAGGACAATTTAAACAGACTTTGGTAGTAACTACCGGTTTATCAGTGGGGGTAGAAACAGTTAAGTCAAAAGGTAAGGTAGACATTGGTAAATCAAGTCGTAGCACACAGTCATAAGATATGAAAGAATGGGTTGCCCCAGAATCATACAATACAGTTAAAAGGTTACCTTCTATGGTGCCTTCCCCTTGAATCAAGTCTTCGGACTCGGAGGCTTCAGCTCTACTCATGGTATAAACTTGCCTTCCTGCTTGTGGTTTCTTGGCTCTTGCAGCATTGATTGAAGGTTCAGCCTTCACTTGATTGTAGTCTCGGGATACGTGGCCAGGCTTGCCACATCTATAGCAAATAATTCCCTTGATGGAACAATCCCTTGTCAGGTGATCCTTCCCACACTTCATAGATTTGGAGGGATACGCCACATTCTGGCTAGTCTGGTTCCCAGTAGAACCTCCACCAGAGCTTCCACTCATGGTCTATTGCTAATTTCCCATTGGTCGGGAATAGGGCTTCTTTTGGAAGTGGTTAAAACTGTTGCCGCCTCCTCTTTGGAATCTTGTAGGCTCAAAGTTCCTGTTCCTCGTATCTCTAGATTGCTCCAGAGCTTCTACTTCAAAGCACGTGTCTAGTAGCTCCAAGAACTCATTGATATTCAGGGTGATAACAGCCTTCTTCATCTCATACCTCAGTCCTTCTGTAAATCTCTGACACTTCCAGGCTTCATTCGGTTGGTGCTGAAAGTACGTTGAAAATTGTGACAAGTTTTCAAATCTCGTTACGTATTCACTAACAGTCATATTCTCTTGCCGTAGATTGAGAAACTCTGCCTCCTTCGCGTGCCTCGCGCTTGCAGGAAAATACTTATCTAAGAATTTGTTCTTGAATAAATCCCAAGTGATCTCGCGGTTTGCAGCTTCCAATATTCTCTGCACTCCATTCCGCCAGTTTTCAACATTGCCCACCAACATAAAGGTTGCATAGGTCACCTTCTTGTTCTCAGCGCAATTCATGCCTCGAAAGACTTTCTCTAACTCCTTGATCCATAGACTAGCTTTGTCCGGATCGAACTCTCCTTTGAATTGGGGAGGATTGTGGCTACGAAACTCTGCCAAGATCTTAGCATCTGCCGTAGCTTCGAGCTGTTGAGTAGCCTTTTCTTGTTGTTGAACAACTCTCTCTTGTTGTTGAGTAGCTTGCTCAGTTTGTTGTGCGATGGCCTCAGCCATCCTCTGCATCGCCTCTATAGTAGCTGCCATGTCTTCTCTTCGTGCCATCTTACTTTCTCAGATCGGATTAACTGAAAACACAAGAAAAATCAGTCGTATCCATTAAGAATGCCAAATAATACATCTCTGTGTTTGATTTTCGAAGAACACACAGCACAAACATGACAGACTCAATCACAAGACCCAAAGAAACATAAATCGAGGCTCTGATACTAACTTAATGTAACGCCCCTTTTTTGAGAGGGAACATCACATTGTCAATTAAATTTTTGCGGAAAATAAAAGTGTAATAAAGTAAGAGCCGGTTCATTACATCATTAAACTTATTTGATTTTAGTTGTATAAATAAAATAATGAATATTTTTTTCTTTTTCATTGTACTTATATATATTTATACTCAATAACCTGCTCATCAATTTAGTATTCAAAGGTACTAACATTTATAAAAGATTCATAAGTACGTACGTACATATATTTTTGTCTAATTGTAAGCGAAAAACATAAACTTTAACGAAAAACATAAAGATTAGTCCATACATCCATGCAGAAGATACATCATATATATATATATACTGTTTAGATACAGACTGTGAGTTAATAATTACATTAAGGCTCATCAAAAAGAAGTCTAAGCTTTAACAGCCCCCAAAATATGATATTCATATATATATTTATATCAAATCTGTTTAGTTACAAAGCCTAATATACCAAAAAGCAAAACTATACCTGCCCAAAGAATCATGCATATACAGCCCACCAAAATAATAAAACATCAGGCCCCCAAAATAAAATACTTGTAGCCATCAGTAGCTACCAGCAATATCAGTCCCTCAAATGAGGAAGAATCGTATCAGGATCCTCCGTGAGATCCTTCTCGGGGTCTTCCTCATTCGAGGAAACCTCCATAGGAGCCACCGAGCTACGGGCCAGAGCCCGAGCAGTGGAATCAAAAGGATCCTCCTGTTGGGTGTAATAGCGGGCACCCCACATCTCCCTGATGGGCAGATAAAACTCCAAGCGCAAGCTGATGTAGCAGGTAAAGATCGGCGGTTCATGACGCCCCCAAGCCAATGACAATGACACGTCTCCCAAGTAGACACAGCGATCAGAGCTGAAGTTCACATGCCAACAGTCTGGACCCCTAAGGAATGTCAGACACACATTTCCCAAAAATCCATGAGGTCGGGCCGTCATGATTAGAAGGATGCTAGTCAAGGTTGGGCCATAAGCCGGGGAAATCGGGTTCTTCCTTTCCTTCACCCCCGTCTTCAAAGAATCACATATATAGATATACAGAAATAGTAGAAACATAGGAAAAGAGGTAAGACATTAAACATTCATTACCAATTGAGGCAGTAAAAAACAAACGGCGCATGACGCCCACATAATATTTCAGAAATGATAAATAGCATTAAAACAGATAATAAGCAATTTAGCATATATAGACAGCTGTAGCAGTAATGAAACAACGTATTAAATTTCCATATGAACAATTAACTGTCAAATGGTATAGCGACTCATTATGCACATGCACATGACACCAGAAACCTACTCCATGGAGCTAGACACAAAACAGTCGGAGAGAATGATCAGGAGATATGTCTGTGTCGCGGCTGCCGAGGCCTTCAAGTGCTAAAATTTTCAATTTATCAAAATGCGCATCATGGCATTGTACAAGACATTCTACACAGATCTCGATATAGGACAGTGTCTCAGTCCGGATCGTCGATGCATTTGCATCGGTCTACCCCACGGACAGAAGAGCTACTAACTGTCCCTTGCGAGGTACCCGCACCCCAATGCCCCCAAGGTCAACAATTGACCTACACTAGTCTATTCGCACCCGCGTAAAAGTGTGATTCAACTCCTAGGCAACTTGGCCTTAACAAATTGTCAATGGACTTTTTCAATGCATGACTCAATCATGCTTAATGCATATAGATTCAATGCATACTCATATGTACATATACAAATTCACAGTCATAGCATTTCAGGGCTAAGATCACACGTTATGTCATTTATCAACAATATTCGATCCCGTTCAAGGGTCCGTACTAAGTCAATAATAAGTTTCTAGGCATTCACACCCTATTCAAAGTCATCAAGTAAGTCAATTCCTAATTTCATTATGTCGCTCGCAACCTCAATCACACTCATGTTCTATCTTTATTCAAAGTTCTTAAAGCTATAAGGCATGCACTCGTTCTTGGTTTTTCCCGCTTAATGAATCTCTAATTAGTTTCTAGTCATCCAATTATTTAAGATTATTATGCTTACATTAGTCCAAAAGCCTTGAGTCAAGTAACCGAGGGGACTTTGAACCTCCAAGGGGCTAGAAAAACCTCAAATCCACTGCTGAACATGTTACACGGCTTGGTAAAAATTACACGGCCCCGAGTACGCGGCCTAAGTCGTGTACTCCTCTGGAGTGCACCAGAAAACATGTTTGAGCCCTCTGTCACACAGGGAGATACACGGCCGTGTATCACTCTATGGACGCAGAAATCACCAGAAAACCATTCTAATCCTCAATCATCCCAAAATCCATCAATGCACATAAAAAACATACCATTCAAACACTTAAAATTCAGCGAAAAATAATCAAACAAAAGGGTTTCCCAAAATGGGTCTCACCTCACCAACACAACAACAAGTTCTTAACTGCCAAAATGGGTTGAAGAGAATGGATCTTCCTCTTACCTAAGAGAAACACAAAGGAAGGATGTTCCTTTTTGCTTAGAAATTTCGTTCTTAGCTTCCTGAAAACCCTAGAACATTCAAACTTGCAAAAATCAAAATCAAATCTTGAAATAGATATCCATGGTCACCAAAATGACCATGGGTCACGAAAATGAGGAGATAGAGAGAGAAAGCCATGAGCTTTTACCTTAAAGCTCCAAGCTTTGAGCTTCATTTGTGGAAGAGGATGAAGATGGAGAGAATGATGAGCTCTTGAAGATGATTCCAGCACCAAGGAGTCTTCAAACGACATGGGAATCTATGGGGTGTGTGAGCTCAAAATGTTGGGAATTGCGGATCAAAATATCTCGCAGCGGAATAATAGGATTCCCACACAGGATCCATGCGAAAAGTCCATAATCCGAGTTTTTAAAATTTACCTCTTGAAGCGTGATAAACACAAGCGAGGTGAATCACCAACACCGTAATAGCGATGATGTTTCTGCGGTATCCACACGAACAGACTTGCAAAAGGAGTCACGCCTCTGTTTCGCGGTGCTAGCTGCGAATAGAAGAGAAGAACCTTTCACTGTCTCTCACTCACTTTCTTAGGTGCGGCTAGGGTTGTGATGTAACGCATATAGCAGCCCCCTTAACAGTACTATTTATAATAGTGGCTGCCTTAAGTGAGTGTGAGCAGTAGCAAGGTAAGCTGTGCAACCCTAAAACCCATCTGTCATGAGTTAGGCCCACAATTGAATCCGAGTCCAACTTGGATCCTTATTGCTCCAATTTAGTCGTTCTAAGTGTGCGACCTGCGCAAGTTCTCATGACGTTGGTAGTAATATTAAAATCTCATTTTAATATTACAAACGATGAGCGAGTATCTAGCAACACATCACTTGCTACCCAAGTAATGAGAATGTCAGTGATTTGACATAACCTATCTCGTGATCAATGTTTCCGTGTAGTTTAGTCCCTTTGTCAAGATATCTAGATTGAACACAAGGCATGGAATGCGTCACCCTTGTATAGTCCAATCATTCGTTTCCTGATACTCGAGTAGACTTTGTAACAATAAATGAGATCAATATCTCATATTGACTCATTTGAGCATGGCCATGCATTTCGCAGTCTCACTCAATCAGGGGGCCCGAAGATATCGCTCCTGTTATGTAGGAGTGACAAATTCCATCTAGGTCACTCACATCCCTCTGCATGATTTGCGGTATGTCCAATAACCAACTTTATAATCACCTTATTACAGATGACGTTTGATGGCATTAAAACACACAACTCCTCATGTAGGAATCGTAGTGATTTCAGGTCAAAGGACCACAAACACCATTATCACTATGAGAATCGCTTATGACACTCACGTAACGATCCATGTAGCGTTCTCATGGTGGGTCAGTCCAGTACATCATTACTCTAATATGTACTAATGTGAAGACTTGATATCTCATATCCATGACCCGTGAGATGCGGTCATCAGTCTCTACACATACTAGTCTCAATGTATTATTGTTGTCCTAATTAACAATAATACTTGACTAGGGACATTTAAGAATAGTGTTGTAACCAAAAGGATCTCACGATCAAGTCATCCACTTGATGTCCTATGGCATCAAACTTACTATTCTAAGGACTTTATTATGTTTATCAAAAAAGAACACAATAAATGAAATGCCTCATATATAAAATAGCATAATATAATGTATGTCAGTACAAACAAAATGTATTGGCCACTAGGGCATACACCAACACAAAAATCAAATGGGTTGTGTGGGTGGAGAGGATGTGGCTGCTGTGGAGTGAAAATGGGAAGAGAAAATCTGAGATGAAAAGAAGAAGATACTTGAGTGAAAGGGGAAAGCAAGAAGAGAATAGAGAAAATGATGAAAGAGGAAGTGATAATAATGTTTATGATATGAGAATAAGGGAGGTAAGTGGAAGGACAAATTTTTGGCTCTCCAAAAGCTGCTGCTGCCGTGGAGAGTGAGGGGAAAATAGGGGGAAATTTCCTTCCAAAATGCTAGGGTTAGATGTGTGTGTAAATTTTACAAAAAGTCAAACTGACTTGCTATATAGTAGATTTTTAGATAAAATGATAAAGATTTTTACTACAAGCTATTACCCAACAGACAATTATTGATATTTATAGAGTCAATATTTATTGTTCAATGGATAATAAGGGATACAGTTAAATTTAAAATTTAACCGAATGTACAGCGATTTTATTTATTAGGTAAAATCTCGAAAGACTTAAACTTCGTAAACTATGCTCGGCCTCGGGTTTAGTAAGATCCCCCGTCAACGTTTCCACAGTCCAAAGTTTACCAGTCTCAGGGAAAATATTCTGTTTTCTCGGCTCCGCTCAATACGCATGTAAAACGAGGAATATATTAAAATATTTGACGTTTTCGGAAAAGATCCCATAAAATTCCCAAAAATCATAAATATTGAAAAAAATGATTATTTATGATAAAATAAATAATTTTCGGGATGTTACAAACCCACCAGCCAATTCAAATGGTAAAAACACCATCAAAACGTCACAATTTTGGTAAGTGCTCTTCATAAAAAGTTAAGTTATATGTCCTAGCTTTCAAATGACACTGGTTCCAGGACCATATCACATCTACAGCCCAAAATATGACTCAATCTTTGCACATCATCTAGGTTTCGCCAATACCACAGTGATCCAAGTAAGGCGGATGTCGAGGGCAAATGATTGGGAAAACCTATACATCGGACATTGGATAACAATCACTGCCCCATCACCAAAGAACATGGCATCAGCACCTCTTATCCCACACCATCACTCTGGGGCAAGTAACGCTCCTGTTGATCTTTGCCTAAAAATACCTTGACACTCCACTTACAGTGAAGCACTGAGATGGGGCAACTGTTTTGGACCAACATCCAACTCCCATACCCTTGGGGGAAATCTAGTCAACATGAGCATCCCAATTGCACGCACCACGAAACACGGCATGAGTCAGTGCTACCTCATCATTGGCGGTTACACAATCAGGAAGCAATCACTCCTAATAAATCTCATGCAAATAGGAGTGATTATAGGTCTCTTCAATAGCCATAACTGCCCATCAATAATAATTCAAATTAGATTTCCCTCATATCCTGCTTGACAACTAAACAACGCTCCCTATAAATATTTAGGTTAAACCACTCTCTGAACCCTAAACACTTTCACCTAGTGCAAAACCTGATTTGAGCGTCAAAGTACCTTTTGTAGGTATACCACTCCTTTGCTCCATTGTTGCTTCTGCCGTTCCAAGGAGGAAAACACTACCAACCATTCACTTGATTCTTATTCAGGTGAACCCCTCAAAATCCATTCAGAACTATATATAAGATGAAAGTAAAATTTTATTTTTTTCTTTTGGGATATTTATTTCATTTAAATTAATTTAGATTCCATTCAGTTGAATTACTTTTCACGCCATTTTATTTATAGTTGTATCAAACTATGGAATTCGAATAGGATTCATATTTCGATTTATTGATTCTTATTCTATAGAATTGCATTCTTTATAACAAACATAACAGCATTGATTAAAGAACATTTAATATACTCTATTAATAGCTTCTAATTACTTAAAAAAAGTATTTAATAGTTTTTTAAATTTATTCCCAATATAATAATTTCTTTACTCTTCATTTAATCCCATTTGACTTTTAAGTTATATTACCTACAGCACATTAATTAGCCTCATAAATGAATTGGAAAAATTAGCTTCGGTGTTGATAAAAAAATAAAAAAGTAAATACTTGGATTGCAATTAATGAATTTATGAGAAACCACTTATTTGATTTTTTTATTGTTAGCATATCCAAAATGTGATTTTTAAAACAATTTAATTATGAATAATTATTTGTTTAAGAATTTTTATATTTTTATTATTAAATCATGTATTGCCACATCATTAGATTATGTGTCATTGAAAGAATTTGATATTTTAAATAATTAGGTATAATTAATTCGATCTTACCAGGATACACTAAGCGTTTTAGGGATGGGCTTTTCATTATAGTTTTTAGACACTAAATATACAACTGGGCTTCGAAGTTAAAATCTTGAGATTTTTGTTTGAGATTTTCCAGTAGTAATTATTAAGAAGTTAGCACGATCAAGCGTTTTCTAACATTTCTCCAATTAAATTTATTTCATAATATGGTAATATACTATTTTATTATAATATAGAAAATTAAGAATCAAAGTTAAATCATTTCAAAATAGACATTGTTTATAGACAATAAATGCCATACATATAATCTTACAATCCCCTCAACTTCATGTTTATAAATCTGCATCATTTGTCTTTCTGATATTCTCAGTCAATAAATCATTTGAAAGAATACTTTGAAATCTTTTGATTAATCAACTATACTTCTCAGGGCCAAATTGCTTGCAAACCAAAGCCTCTGACATGATTCACATATATGATCATAGCTGAAAATCAAATTATAATTCAAACTGTATTAAAATGATTATTGTATGGGGTAAGTTCATATCATTTTAACAAATGCTTACACATGCATAGCTAAAATCAGTTAAATATAGAACTATGCAAAATTAAATTAAATGGTAAATAAGCTTGAGCTTAATAGTTAAGGATCTTGTGCAATGACGGTGTGGTTCAAGTTTGCAGAGAAGCACTTTTATAGAGGGGTAGTCTTAATACCTCAAGCATGGATTAGTGTCACACTCGAAGATTGTGGCAAAATCTCGCAAGGAAAAAAAATAGAATTCAAATTGCTAAGCTAATGCTCTTTATTGCAAAGTTAAATTTACTTTGATCATGATATGTAAAATATTAGATGGCAGATTTATTTTTTTTAGAATTTTTGCAAAAATAAGTTGTCAATATTGTTGACTCTTAGATGGATGAGTGCTCCTACTACTTTAACTTATTCTACAACCACTTCTGAATCTTGACAAGTTGTGGCTGAATTCTATTATATTATTACTCTTCTATTACGTTATAAAATTACGTAATAGTTTGTTTTTAATACTTTCCTTTAAAGCCTATATCAGTTTTACATTTTATATAAGTTATTGACAATATACCTTTTGGTGTAATGTAATTTATTTTCCTTTTCAAACTTGACGATATGTACATACAGGATAAAGTACATTTCCTACACAGGGAAAAAAAATAACACAATATGGAGAATTTATTGCATTGTTTTATATCTCTTTTATGTACTTTCCATGTAGGTAAATAATTGCATACTTTAGTTTCAAAAGGTGCCAGATGAAATTGATATGTAAAAAAGACACAATTCATGTGAAATCCTTACAAAAGAAAAGCTTTGGGATTTCAAATATAAGTGCACGTTTCTGTCTAAATTAGATAAATTAAGAGAGTTATACAATATTCCTCAAGAAAAGGAAAAAAGCTATAAAATTTTCAGCTATCAACGGGTTTCTGTCCAAATCATATAAGAAGGTTAGAAGGCATGCATTCTATTGGTATAAAGCAATCACTAGGTAAAGGAGAAATTCCTTCTTTCACTTCATTAAATTTTCTTTTTTATTTATTTATGTTTCCTCGATTCCTTCTCTGTCTTGTAAGTTTTCATTATTTCGTTACTAGCATAACCCAATAAATTGGTTAATTTTTGCTTCAAAATTGTAGATCTTCAGACCCACAAAGTAGATTCATCAAGTAATTCAGTTCATGTAAGTCTTCTATCATCAAGTTCCTTATTTTTCTTTCCTCTCACATCCATTTGTGGTAGAAAAAGCATTAAGTAACATATAAATCTTCTAATTTGATGCTTTAATTCATCTCTACCATTAAATGTTCTTACATGTTATAATGTATTCATGTAAAAAGCTTGAATAAATCCATCAATTTACAATGAATTGGTAATCGGGAGAAAAATCTATAATATGCTTTATCTTGTTGGCGCAAGTGCATTCACTTTTAAAGACAACATGTTTGACAGTCCATAAACACCCATATACTTGTTAGATATGAAAAATACCAAAATTTTAAATAAGACTAAGATCTATCCACACTAACTAAAAAAAAATTTAAAATATTTACATATGTTAAATATTTTGCAAGTACTTTTAATTTTTTTTTTTGTGGCAGTACCTGTAAATTTTTAACATATACATATTTGTCCAAAAAATATATGACAAAAAATTTATAACTAATAACAATAGTTAAGAATTAATTTATGTGCAATTAATTTATAACAAAAATATTCAATGCAATTAATAGACACATTTATAAAAAAATATATTAAATGCTTATTAAGAAAAAATTATTAGGTGCAATTAATATAATTAGTCAAGCAATTAGATGAAAAACGTGGGTTTTTTTCTTGGGGGGGGGGGGGAATGCGTGGGTGGAGTGATAGATATTTTGGTAAAGAATCTTTGAGTCCAACAAAAGGACAAACAAATTATCATCTTCACCATTGCATAGAGAAGCAATTACCTAGCTAATCAAATTTAGTTTTTTTCTTCCCATTTCATTTGTGCAAAACAAATTTGACAAATATGACAATTTTGAGTTCCATTGCAGGATTATCAAGATCTAGCCCTTTCTATGTCGAAATCTGTTGAAGAGAACCAATTTCCTTCTCATTCTCCTCCAACGTCACCCCGAACTTTAACTGCATGGGAAAAAATACTACACCAGAGACATATCAAAAGTCTAGGTCGACCCAGGTTGGTGTCTTAGCAACTTCAGCACTGTGCGATGTAGATCGATGTCTTCTTTAGCCATTCATTACATTCTTTACTTCCTTATTATGAGCAATTGTAATAGGGGCACTGCCAAAGCAAATGAGGGTAGAGAAAAAGAACTAATAAAGCATAAAACACATCGGCAACAGAGTGAGAAAGAAGTTGGTCAGAAGAGCTCAGTTTATCGGGGAGTTACCAAGTCTGATTCAATGATCTGTTGATATAACCAATTAATTAACGTTCATTTTCCAAAATTTTCTCACCTTAATTGAACTATAATTAATTTTGACATAGGTACAGTGAGATTCGTTTCGAAGCCTTTGTGTGGGATAACAGCTAGGGATAGAAACAGGCCAGGCCAGGCCAGGCTTCACCCTAAACAGGTCAGGCCTGTGTTACAAATATTTGGCCTGAACCTGGCCTGTTACCTGTCAAAGGCCTTTTTTTGGGCCTGGCCTGGCCTGTTTAGGAAGCCTGGCCTGGCCTGAAGCCTGTTTAGAAGCCTGGTTTATATTAAGGCCTCTAAATAGGCCAACAGGCCAAGGCCTTCATATAGGCCTCAAATAGGCCTAAGCCTTTAAACAGGCCTTGAAAGGCCATTGAAAAATAAAATAAAATATAATTTTATAGATAAATATAAACAGGCCGGCCTAATAGGCCTAACAGGCTTTGCTGAGAGGTCAGGCCTGGCCTACTAAATAAAACAGGTTTTTAAAAAGGCCTGAGCTTGACTCATTTTCTAATGGTCGGGTCGAGGCCGGGCCTAAAAGAGCCGAGCCACGGGCCTCGACAGTCGGGGTGCCTATTTCCATCCCTAATAACAGCAGATCGGGGAGAGGAAAGACAGGTTCACACACACACACACATACGCTCCCTATATATATATCACTCTACTTCTATTTTCTGTCCGAAGAATCTTATTAGCAGTTTTGTGTTCTCCTGTATGCCTGGATTATTTTCAACTACTCTAGTTTATATTGGTAAGTATAATTTCTTCTTTTGTATAATATTTAGTTAAATGCTAATATTCTGTATGATGCTTTGTTTGGAAAGAAGAGAGTAAAGGAAATGGGAGTTAAAAAAAATGAATATCAAAAGGGGAATGAATTAAAGATAAATGTGTTTATAAAAACATAAAAAAAATTAAGATCTTTAAAGATTTGGTGCACTTTAGAGAGTGAAATACAATAATGATAATCATTAATTAAAAAAACCAATGGTTTGTTAACGAACTTGTAGCACAATCAGTACTAGCCTAAGTATTTACATGACTTGGTTGTGATGAAGAAGCTGGAAGTTTGATCCATTACCAAACCAACTATTTTTCTCTCCTACCCAGGTGCCTCTAATATTTAACCAAAAAATAATTAGGTTTAAGCCATTAGGATTGGTTGTGAAGATAAAGTTGGAAGTTGTGAAGATAAAGTTGGAAGTTTGTGTGAGAATTTTTATTTATGGATTAACATAAGTCGCATTACATCACTTTAATAAGAAAATAATTCTCTAAATTAATTAAACAATATGTAACCTAACAGTAGTATCAGAGTCATGGTTCGTTTGGGCCGAGTATTTGAGGACTGTAGTTGGTGCTCGGGTTAGACCTTAATCCATGTTGTGGAGCACATTAACATGAATTCGGCCTTGGTTGGTAACCCTACTCGGAATCGTTTCTGTTTAATAGGGAGCATACTAATGTTCAGCCTCATACTTGAGGGGGAGAATATTAAAATTTCAAGTGTGAGTGTTAAAGTTTCACATTAGTAAAGAATGAGTTAAGTGAAAAGTATATAAGTAAGAAGACCCATCGTCTCATTGTCTTAAGGTTTTGGGTCAAGATATGATGTCAGACTCACTATTATTTATGATTTCTCACTTAACTCATTGATATAGATTTCCCCTATTTTTGAGCTCCCCCTATGCAACAGTTTGATCTATTACGAGGCCAACTATTTTTCTCTCCCACCCAAGTGCCTCTCCAATTTAATCAAAAAATAATTAGGTTTACGTCATTAGGAGTGAATTAGTGGAAAGTGATTTATATAATTTACATGATTTCATAACTTCAAATGTTATTATCATTATTGTAAAATTAAATGTTTAGATTTTGATAAAATAAAAGTACATAAATAATAAGCTATGCATTTAAAATTCACTCTTTTTAGTTTTCTCATGGATGGTTATGACTTGCACTGTCTTATCTAAAGTGCAAGATGTATTGTAAGGATAACATTAGCTAATTCTATCTCAACATTGAGAGAAAAGTTCAAGATAATTATGGTAATGCATGTATATAATTTCACATCTGTAGTTGTCATTAATTTAATATATATATATATATATATATATATATTCTCTACAAACCCGTTTATTGTTGTTCCCAAGTGTCTCCTCATTTTCTTTTCCTTCATTTGTATCATATCAAAACAAGAGAAGACAAAATTAGTTTCTATCTCCTTATTATTGTTTCTTTTTTTTCTTTTTTCCCCTCTCGTTTTAACCATTATATGAACTCTAATTTTCTTCTCAATCAAAAAGCAATCTGATGCTTAGTCTATCAAGATTCGTCAACAATTTCTATGGTGCTTGAATATGCCCTTTCGAGTTCTTCATGCTTTTCTGCATATTTCTTGATGCTATAATTATTGGAGTTTCAAAAAAGAAAGAGTAAGGGTGGGAAACTTGAAAATTTATTTGCAAGGAATCTTGTGCTCTCAAGCAATTTTTTCCTTTTATTTTTCCCTCTAACTCACTTCTCATTCACTCATCTTGTCTTGCACAATGATTAAGGGAGTAATGTCATATTGTCCCTCTTTAGTAGATTTTATTTGATTTGAAAAGACATTTTCATACAAACTCATTGTAGAAAAGACATATCTTGGTTTCTCCTCCCACAACTCGAGTAAATTGGAAGGCACAAAACCTAGATAATTTTCCTATGTGGCTCTCTCATTCTCTAACAAAAACCTTTTTTTTGGGGGGGGGGGGGGGGAGTTGGCAGGTGGATTTAAGAGTGAAATCAAAGCAGCTAGAGCTCATGATTTGGTTGCCATTAAGATATGGGGCAAGTCTGTATATGCAAATTTTCCGGTATGTCATTGTAGATTGGATTCATGATTTCCATTATTAGCAACATGTATTTTAGATTATTAATTCAATTATAATTATTTGAATTAATTTCATCTCATAATTATACTATTAATCGTAGGGGAGTTACTATTTGAAGGACATATCGGAAATGGAAAGTATGAGTATAAAGGAATGTATTCTTGCTGTTAGAAGGTAAGATGTCAATTACCAGAGAGAGAATTTCTTGGTATGTACAAAGTGATGTACTTGCTAGTGCTTACACATGGCCATGTAAAAGCCATTATACCTCATTGGCCGCTTATTGTATTTGTTTAGCAAAGCAAAAGCCAAATAATAAATAATCCTTTAAAATTCTTCAACCATTGCTATTAATTATCTTCTAAGTGGACAAATTCATGAATGCATTAAATCTCGACTATTTTAGGGGCGGCAAGGACATTTCTGGGACGGAATCCCATTACCTTGGTGTGTCCAGGTTTGCAAATTGCAATGCCCTCTTCAGCACCGCTTAATTATTTCTCTCTCTCTCATCACGTGCTTATCTGAAACAGAAAAGCCGAGAGCAAAAAATGGCAAGCGAGACTGGATAAGGGTAACGGGATGCCAGACTTATACTTGGGAACATTTGGTTAGCTCATATTCTAACACTTCCACTTCATTTTATGATTTAAGGCATATAGTGTAGCAACAACACAGGCACGCACACACATACACACAGACTACTAAAAAATACATTGGCTACTTTATGCATTGGACAAAAACACGGCCTATGTTTACATATGCTATTAAATATCGTGTGGTTAAGTCTAATGCAATGTGTATATTTTGTCTACTACGACAATCAGATACTGAGGAGGACGCAGCTAGAGCATATGATATTGCATCAATAAGATGGATGGGGAAGGAGGCAATTACTAATTTTCATCTGAGTAGTTATGATAACCTGGACATCATCGAGAGTGCAACGCTTCCAATTGAAGAAGGTATTGTTTCAAGTTCACCGAAGGAACAAACAGTCGATGATGTCCTTTTCCAGAGGAGAGACAATGAAGTGTGTCGTCCCTATGCAAAGTCACCTGAACACAAATCAAGCAGCTCCCTCGACCAGCACAATTATCATGATCAGCTCATGGATGTGATCACCTCATCCCCTTTCGATGGCCACCAAAACCATGTTCTCACACAAAGTAACCCTTATGTCCTCGACGGATTGACTGGTACTGGAACTGAGGTTAGTATTGAAGGCAATACAAATGGTGACTATGGAGCAACGTTCCCAAACCAGGGCTCTACCATAGAGCAGTCAATATTTCTAGGGTCTGGCCAGGAATCTCAAGCACCACAAGCCTTGCCGAACCAGTCGGAGAATGTTAATGAGTCTTATGAGAATCTTTTTGACAACCAGTTTCTGCACCAAAGCCCTAGCCTTCCTCTTCTTGAAGACTACCAAGATCTTGCATTTCAAAATGACCTGAGTTTCCAAAATGATCTCACTTTCTCGAATTGGCTATATGATTTTGGATCTCCGCTTGAGGGAAGTACAGAAACGTTAGGCAGTGCCCTCAATGAGGAATCTTTAATGCATAACATGGTGAATGAAAATCCAGGAGCAGAAAATGGTGTTAGTTCATTTGAGTTACAATACTCTACAGCATTCCATCCAGTGGATCCATACAATCAGGAATTTGAAGCATCAAACCTGCCTGTACTGGACCAAAGTTATGAACCTTACCAGTATGGTTTAAACCAGGACCCGGATCAGAACTTAAGCTCCTGCTTCCCTAATGATTTCCAGAATCCTTGTTCTGAAAAAAACACTGGTTTTCAAGGTAAGATGACTGAAAGTCAAAATGATTTGGACATAAGCCAATATCTCAACAGCTCTTATATGGAGGAAAATGATTGGACCGATCGTGTTGACGAACTTTGGGCAGCAATGGAGGCTGACATAACGTCTAGTTCTACCAGCAACTTGGGGTTCAAAGAAGATGGAACGCAACCATGAAGGCTGTTGTTATGAATACAGCAGATGGAACGCTGGGTGAGGAATGTGGTCTGAATTGAATTTACAATATTCCAACCTAGCTATGACTATGACTTATGAGTCTTGCTTCTTAAGCTTAGTTAACAAATTCTACTTCCTATGAGTGAAGGCGAATCCAGATGGTTAGTCATGATCCTCATGTACTTGAAACATAACATTGGGTTTTACCAGCTTAATGTGAAAAGATGATATATGATGGGATGTACTAGAGAGGAATGAGATCACCTGTCTCATTTTTTTATTCTCTTTTCCATCCTCCTATTTAAATTTTGCTAAGTAGGCAAATAAATTATATGTTATTTATTATAAAAATTATAATTACTATAGTTTTATCCACTTAATTAAACTGATTTCTAAATTAGTTTCTCCTTGGGTGAAATAATTTCACTTAAGAACATTGCTTCTAATTTGCAAGATGTTAGAAGATGGAAGAGTTCTGGGCCGATAAGGCAAAAGATTACTAGATGGTCTCCCTGTTTATGGCTGTCTTTTCTTGGAGTTTAGATGGTTTGGTAAAAAGTAATGAGGGAAAGTTTATCATTGGAGGTACTCTTAAGGATAGGTATGGGAGGACTTCATGTTGTTGTGATGCTGATGAAGCTGATTTTCTGACTATTGTTTTTATTCTTAAAGTCTCTCTTCCAAAAACATAGTTTTTACAATACTCAATTTTGTTTGTTTTTAGTTCCTTGCTTGCTTTGTTTTGAGAGGATAATGATAAGAAAGTCTCGTGGAGGATGAGCTTCCTTTGGAACAAGTTCCAATCTTTTAAAAAGTGCTTCAAGGACTTACATTATGTGCACCTGAGAAGATTAGTTAAGCCTAAAATAGTTTCCTGATTTTATAGTGATAACAGTTTAGGGGAGCAGAAGGTATTGTGGTTATGTCCTTGATTCTTGTGGTTTTTATTTATTTATCTTTTTTGATCTTTTTGATATGTTGTACTCTTTATGCTTCTTGTATACTTAGTTGTGCAGGTTCTTACTCCTCTCTGTTTGGGAGAGTTTGTTGAGCTTTGAACCTTGTTGTTATAAAAAAAAAAAAAAAAACACTGCTTCTAGTTCTTTACAGACATTGACATCAAAATGTCGGTGATTTGCGGATGGGTTTTCCATTTGATGCCGTTTAATATATGTTTTCAAATAAAACTGAATTGGTTGAAGTTTGCATGGATATGGTATATGTGTTCCCATACTGTTACAGTTGTAGTACGAGGTATAAAAATTTTTACAAATTAGGGTACTGGGTTAGGAGGATATATTATATAAAAATATAAACAATCAAATAATTAAAGCAAAAGATAAATATTTATTTCCATAACATTCTAACTCTTAAGTTTTCGAAAAACCACTCTAGAAGGTACATCAAGCAAGTGAAAGATGCCTAAAGATACAAACCCTTGAGGTAGGCCTTCATAAAACTCTATAACCAAATGTACCCATTATGTACTTACATGTATACCGAATATGTACCTGTATTGGATATGTACGAGGTATAGGTACAACAACAATGTATGCGTATCCATGCATCCCGAGTGCACTGAGATTTGAAGGTTATTATACAAGCAAACAGTTCTCAACAAATTGTTAACGTTAATTATGGTCCTTTTTATATATGCATATTGGCGCCAGCAAAAGTACATAAATACAGGAAAATTCTAAGAGATATATTCTTGTGTGCATATAGATATAACACATTATCTTTACACACAAGAGATAAAAAATTAGAGAAAAAAAAAATAAATCTCACTAAATCCATTCATCACAAAAAATCATCTCCTCTTTCTAATTTTTTATAAATATGTGTAAAAATGACATGTTACATTTATGTGCAACCAATAATTTCTCATTCTAAGCTACCCCATGAGATTTCCCTAGCCTAAGTGAGATGTTATTTTTTAGTTGCTTTCAACGATAGTGACAGACCAAAGAAATTTGTATATCCTTTTCTTTTATTAGCCTTCCTTTTAAAAGATTTAACTCCTGCCATTGAATTTTCTACCAGAAATAGAAAGAAAGAACAACCTAAGCAGCTGGATCGCAGCTTGGGGTGAGGGAGAGATAGAGAGAGATAGAAGCAGAAAGCACTTTTTCTTTTGTTCGAGAAGGTAAATACTGATTTAATTTCCGCTCTACCTATTTGTCACTATAAGCTATACAAAACTTGCAGCTAGCTACCTTTTTTGTATGCTTCTTTTCCGGTTCTTCTCAGACCTCACTCTTCAATTTTTAAACTCACATCAGATAAGTATGATAAACGCATTGTTTACCCTATGGAAGTGTTTTCTTCCCTCCATTATGAGTTCATTGATATAATTAGTAACACTTCAGAGATAAAAGAGATATATCTTTTACACCCTTCAGATGAAGAAATCAATTTGGTCATCCCTATTTTTTAAGGTTTCATAGCCTACTGTTTTATTGGGTTTGGTAATTCTCATTTACGCACCTTTCAAATTGAGAAGGATCTGCTAAGTGTAATCTTGAGATAGATATAGCTACAGGAAAAACACAAAATTTAGCAAATTTGAGATGATGATAGAAATTTTGTATGAAAAAAGCCTCCTAACATTTTATTTTTTATTTAACTATGTGTAATTTGATATACTTGTGCATGCATAGTAGCTAACTAGATGTAGACCTACGCGTTGAGTAGGCAACAGATAAAAAGAAGATGCCAATTAGGAATGACTCGAGTGATATATAAGTTAGAATACAGAGTTAATAAGACATGGCTAAGGTTAATATATACTACTTATGACAATAATAGCTTATGTATGTATAAAACTCACATATTTTATATTTGTTTAAATATGGATTTGAATATTTTCATATAAGAATTATGCTATTTATTTATAATATTGAGTGAATTATGAGTCCACTGAATTAAATATATTTTTATTATGTTTTGTAGGAATTTAAGGACTTTTCTAGTATTTTAGACATGATTATTAAAATCTTGATGAAGAACGTAACGATATTGTTGCAATATTTTAAGCATAACTTTTGCTATAGAGGTCGGATTAAGCTAATCTTGATATCTATAGAAAGATGAGAAATTTTTCTACAACTTTCAGGAAGACATCAAAGCTCATTTCATTCAATAAGAAGATGAAAAACTGTTTCCAAAATGGATGACGAAGTTTGACTAAGTCGACTAGCATTCATAAATTTTAAGATCAACTTAGATTTTTAATTAGAGTGCAAATAATCTCTACTTGATGACCAAGTATCTCTACATTTAATGCAAGGATCTCAAGGAATTTCTTAATTTAAGTGGGATATTTGTTTCCTAATTTATATGGATTCAACAAAAAAAAAAAGAAATAAGAAATTTGGTCAAAGAGTAATTAAAGAATGCATCTCTATCAAACTTGTCTCAGTAAATTAGGGATAACTTTCTCTATAAGTATGCGATTTACTTGATTCCAGTGAGGTTTGAAAGCTAAGAAAGAGATCTACATATCTCATGTTGACAAATTTCTATAATTGGGCTGCCATTAGTAGATATGGACTCTCAAAGAGATTTGATTTAAATTCTCACACTATCCTAACCATTCATCATTAATTGAGTCATATCTTGAGCTACAGATATCATATCAACATGTCGTTTGCGGCATTGCAAAGCTAATAGAAAATCCTACAAATTATCTGTTGAGATTGAGGGCAGATTTGGCCATTTGAAGCGTGAGAAAAATTGTGCAAGTTAGATACGAAAAGCTATCAGCTTTTCTATAAAAAAGAGAAAATGAGTTTAGCAAAGTAGCTTTCTTTTAGTTTAGAGAATACACAAAAAAATATAAAGTTTTGAGAGGCTCAAAGGCAACGAGGGGACAATCCCTAGGAGAGGAGGAGGAGCCTTCATGGAGTTCTCATGAAGTTAGAGATCGAATCACCATTGAAAGCGCTTTGGTTTCTTCTTTACGGTTCTATCATAATGAATTATCTTTCCTCTTCCTATCTCTCTTAATTATTGGTTGCCTAGATAGTATTAATTAGAGAAGTGGTACATGGTAAACTAATTCCTCATGGGAACGATATTCTACTCAATCTTTATTACTAGTTCGATCCATGCACTTGTGGTAATATCACTTACATTAATACATAATCATATGTGAGGCGACCAAGTTTTTGGCACCGTTGCTTGGGAAATCCATGACGCCTTCAGAAAAATTGTGTAAATTAGATACAAAAAGTTGTCAATTTTTCTATAAAAAGATGAAACGAGTTTAGCAAAGTAGTTTTCTTTTGGTTCAGAAAATACACAAAAAGATATCGAGTTTTGAGAGGCTCAAAGGCAGCGAGGGAACGAGCCCTAGGAGAGGAGAAGGAGTAGTCATAGAGCTCTCATGGAGTTGGTGATCAAATCACCATTGAAGGCGCTTTGGTTTCTTCTCTATGGTTCTATCATGATGAATTCTCTTTCCTCTTCCTATCTCTTCTTCTCTTTTGTTATGAGTAACTAAATTTGTGTGTTTCTAGGGTGAAGATGTAACTTGATTCAATTGACATGTATTAAGATTATGTTTTTAATTAATTTATTTTCTATTTAATTTGAGTACTTATTATGGTTTTTAATACTTTTATGAATTGGCCATTCATAAATTGATCTAGTGAGATGTGCGCAGAATCGAAAGGTTTACATATGACTTAAACCATAAATAATAAATGTCATGATTTATAATCATCTAGGAATAGAGGTTATATGTTGTGTGAGAGAATTGTAGTATTTTCCATGAGAATCTATAGAGTGAAGCTTATGCATTTAAGAGTTAGGGTTTAGATCAAGGATTTGACTAGGCTTTGATAATTAAAGAGAATTAACTCGCTAAAGAATTGGGTTTTAATTAATTAAAGGATCTTCCCCATCAATTGAATGACTAGAAATTAATTAGAATGAAGATCCCAAAGCTACTTTATTATTTATGATAAATTGTTGAATTAAGTGAAGTCAGATCCCTAGCATTTTAGTTTCGAGTGTTTACATCCTTAATGTCTTTTGCATTCGTGTGCTTTATTCTTTCTTTTTCTTCTTAATTTCGTATGTTCTTGTATGTTTTTGTCTTTTATAATTTTGTGTCTTTAATTGCTTTAAATTACTCTTAATTATTGGTTGCCTAGATAATATTAATATTAGAGAAATGATACTTGATAAACTAATTCCTCATAGGAACGATATTTTACTTATTCTTTATTCCTTGTTTGATCTGTGTACCTGCGGTAATATCGCCTAAATTAATATATAATCACATGCGGGGTGACCAATAGCTAACATATTCCAGTTGATTAATCAAGATTCATTTCCTTTGGAGATAGTTAATTCCTGTTGAGTCCAATCGCCTATATGGGATAGTTCTTTAATCTTGTGCTCAGTCATTGCATTCATAAAATAAGTCTAATCATGCTTTCCCAAGCATACAATGCTTTGAAATCTCTTATAGATATTAAGCAACAATACTATACAAAAGATGAATCATCCTATTTTGCATTCACAATTGCACAAAGTAGGGGGGAAAATGCAGAATATGGAAAACCATAACTAATACCACTAATGTCTCTTCATTAGATTGTAACATTTACAAAGGATATCATAGATACAACATCTATATCCACCCAATGTTATTGTTTCATACGGGGATTTGAGCTTAAAAGGGCTAAGCCAAAGAATAATGAGAGAATGAACATACAAAATATACAAAAGGAATGTTCCTTCCCAAAGGACACAGGAAAAGTCAACTTTAGGAAAGGAATGTGCCAAGAAGCTTTCTCTTGCAACTAGAATGACCAGTCTACCCTCTGTAACATTCTAATATTGGAATCCTAATATATCTTACATATACCTAGATAAGCAGCATTAACTATGCTATTTCTAACTTAAACATTAATTTAATCAACAACATTTATATAAATAAACCATTATGGAGAGCCTTGTGGAAACAAACATCCACTTATATACATGCAATTATGTCTCAAGTGACAAAATATAATATATATACATCTGTTTACAACTAATATCAAATACACATGAGTATACAAAAATAAACTACTAAAACATAAACTAGTCTAATCTTCAATCCTCTTTTGTATTTTGCCTTGGGAAGAACTTCCACATGGATATACATGGAAACACATGGGGTGAGAATCACATATTCTCAGTATAAGTGTACCAATACCAGTAGTTGTAATATTCACAAAGAATAAACAACCCATAAATATCATAAATAAATCTGTACTGGAAATCAAATTTCTACTCAATACTCTAGGAACACACACATTATCTCTACATGTGATGTTCCCAAGTAAACATAACTGAACTAACTCATACATGAAAATAAGACAATCGCCTATACAATTGTCTAGAAAATGCAAATGCTCTGTTATGAAGTATGTTTATGACAATGAGCTGCAATGTGATTTGTGTGGATGCAATTTCATGAACTTGTCTATTCCTCTAGGTAGGAAGGGAATCTGTTATCTTCTTAACATGTTACCTCCTTAACCTACCAGGTAGGGAGGGAATATGTTACCTCCTTAACCTACCTTATACTGAGTAGACTTTTTTACTACCTTAAATTGTTAGGAATAGCAAGTGTGCATGATGAATGTGGTGCTAATGTGTTGTTATATTTAACTCTTACATAACTACCACATAAACTCTATACCAAGTTTGTCTTTGCATTATTAGCTCTACCTTAACTCTATGAGAGCATTCATGCACTATGGCTCTCTGCTATTGCCAACAAACTTAGTATATTTCTTGTCATTGCATTACTAGCTCTACCTCAACTCTATGAGAGCACTTCATGCACTATGGCATTCAACTCTTGCCAACTACTTGTGCACTTGTATCTAATATCCTATTTCTTCATCAAAGTGATATCTATGCAACATTATGTTGCTCAAGAAACTAACTCTTATCTAAGGCTATCCATGACTGATGGATGCACAAACTTTCCTTAATTTCCTTTGTATACTAGATGATCCTTTTCTCTAAGAAATTCTTTTATTAGTGTCTTAACACTTTTTAAAAAACATAGCTAAGGAATCTAAACCATTAGGGGAGCTTAATTCCCTATGAAAAACAACTTGATAGTTTTACTCTGGGCACTTAGCTCCCTCTACTCAGCGCCTAGGCGCTGGCCTCCAGAGAAGCCGACGCCTAGGTGCCTAAGCGCGAGACTCTCTGCCTATGAACAACTGATACTGGGCGATGGGCACTTAGGCGCCCAACGCTGGCACCTAAGCGCCAAAGGCCCAAAAGCTTGCCCTGTTCTATGATGCATTGGGTGCCTAGGAGCCAGTGCATCAGACAAGATTATGCAGAACACGTTTCTACATAATCTTGGTTACAAACCAAAATTCCACCTCCAAACTTCACTTTTAGATGATTTCTATCATCATTAAAGGCCTCTAATCATATTGTAAACCTCAATCTACCTCTTAATTCAACCAAACATGGATCAAAACTCAAATTTCAAATTAAAACCTTTTTTCTTAACTTTAATCTCAATAAAAAAAACTATAGGTTCTAGGAAACCAAAACTAAACACCATACCTCAACTAAGCTATTATCTAACTTACTTCTACCTTAGAAGCATCTAAACCCACTTTTCTCATCCAAACCCACGTTTCTTCATCAAACCAAACTAAGAAAACAAATGAAGATAGGAGGGAAAGAATAAAAACAAACACCCCTATCTCTTTGTGGAGTGGTTCCTCACACTTTGGCCTTGCCTCTTTCCTTTCTCTTCCTTTCCTCTTCTTCCTTCTCCTTTCTCTTCTCTTCTTCTCTCTTCTTTCCTTCGGTCTCTATTTCTGTCATGAGAAATGGGAAGAAAGAAGTCAAATATTAGCTTTCTTAAAGGATAAGTATTAAGGTTTCACTGGAACCTTAAACCTTATAGGAACACTTTGTTCTTACTAAATTAAGTTTCCTAACTTCCTTAGGCATTAGAATAAATCATAAGATTCATCTAATTACCAAATTCATTAATTTCATATCCGCACTAAGTCCATTCGGTATTAAAACACTCACCCGGCGTGCTTAAAAATACCAAACGAATTCAATTTACCCTCAAACTTTAACTACATCTTTGTTAACTTATTTGTAATCTAGAAACAAATTGTCCATATTTGTTTCCCTCAAGTTAGCCTTTAAAACCATTTTATGAATTATTTTAGGCCACTTTCCACTTTCAGTGTTGTGGCAAAATGCCTAAACTAACCCAGTTTGTCACTAAACTTAACATGTCAAGCAAGTATTAGGCTACCTCTGTAACCTTATACAAGGCTAACATGTTATTGAGGGTGTTACACCCTCCATCTCAACTAGCTACCCACCACCTTCACTCCTCTATAAATAACACACTATAGCTTTATGGTAAGGATCTTTCCCTCACCCTCTACACTTTGAGCCTTAGCTTACTTGAGCATTGGAGTGTTTTTATAAATACCCAATCTCCTTGTACCAACTCTCAAAGGATCTACCGAAACGTGGAACATTCTATTTAGGGAGCTTACAACATCCTCAAGGTATAGGACAAAACATTGGTGCCATCTATGGTGATCATATAAACTGTTATTCCCATTTTTTTCTCAAGACAAGCACATATAAGAAGACGGCTACAAACCAAGAACAATAGCGAGATGGTACGGAAGTCTCTATGAGAACAATTCATGCTCACGGTGGGCAACCCACCATCCCTCACATGCATTCTATAGTGGAGCAGGTTCAACCTACCACCCAAGAAGTCCAACCAGTCTTGTCCCTAACTCACCCAATTCTAAGAGTTAGGACTTCAGCTCTTCCACTTCTACTAATCAGGAACTCTTTGATATGCTTATGAAGCAATAAGAGCAAATCACTAACCTCTTACGATTAATGGCACAAGAACGAGCAGTTGAAAACAATAAGGAGGCTAACGTAGATCGCAAAGCATGGGTTAACAAACAACCTGAGGCTAACCAAGAATTGCAAAGAGGGCATGAGCCCTCCGCAACCTCGGGCCCTTCCTAACAGCAGGGGCCCACTATCGTTTTAGCCATCTATTCTTTGACTTAAATATAAGAGTCATGTTGCCAACAGCTTTCAACCCCCTATTATAGAGGCATATGATCGGTCTATGGACCCCGGAGAGCACTTGGACGCATTAATGTCGTCCATGTTGCTTGTGGGGGCATCCAACCCCATAATGTGCCGAGCTTTCCCTTTCACCTTGAAGTAAGCCACCCTTAAGTGGTTTTCCTCCCTACTTCCTAGTCTATTAATGACTTTGATGAGTTGTCCACAAGCTTCATGATAAATTTCACCATAGCAAGGTAAAGCCCAAGATTGTATCTAGCCTCCTTAGCCTCAAACATAGAAACGATGAACCACTAAGGGCCTTCATAATACAATTCAACAAGGCCTCGCTCGAGGTCCAAGACCTGAACCAGCATATTGCTATGCATATGATCATCTGAGGTCTCTGACCTGCAGACTTCAAAAAATCACTGGCCAAGAAGACGCCTCTGTTACCAAGTGGCTTAAAACTCAATAAGGGGGTGAATTGAGTTTATAAAAACTTTTCACAAATCTTTCACAAAACACTTGTTTATTAATTTTCGTTGAAGCTATTAATTGATTGAAGTGAATAGATAAATGAGATTGAATACTTCACTCACAAATAAACAAGTCAAGATGAATAATATTCAAGCAAGTATATAAAAGTAAAGCATCAAAGTAAATAGATAGAGTTAAGAAGAGAAAACACAATGATTTATTCTAGTTTAACCACCCCTTGTGACCTACGTCAAGTCCTCAAGTAAACCACCTGGGATTTTCCACTAAACCATTAAACTTGAATAGGTGCTTGAAAACCTTTACAACTGAGAGCACTCAACACACCTCTGAGATGTCTTACCCTTGTGCTTGAGCCTCAAAACAGGGATACCTCACCCTTTACAACATTAGAGAGATACCTTACCTTCTTTACAAACAAGGGATACCTCACCCATCTATCTTTTGAGGGATACCTCACCCTCTTTTATAGGAAATCAAAGATAGAATGAATGATAAATTCTCATAAGAGTAGATATTATAAATTGAAGCTCAATGGGTATAAGGATTTATCACACTTTAAGCTCAAAAACAGAGGTTTTAAATGAAGGTTATAACAACTTATATTAATACTCAACAAGACATTTTAGATTGATTTATAGTCCAAAGCATTAAAGATCCGTTGGGGGTAGTTGGAGCATTAAATGCAGTCATACTAGCTAAATAACACTTTCTCTATTCGAATAAATACATTTATAGCTCAAGCTTGAAATGGTTTCTTAAACATGTTATTCGAATAACCATCATATTATTTGAATAAACCATTTTAAAACATAAGGGTGCATAGCTGAATTAAGCTTTTATTCGAATAAAGCCCTATGTTATTCGAATAAAGCTTGATGAAATGGAAATCTTGGTATTCTGACTTTGGTTATTCAAATAGGGAAACCCTCTATTCAAATAAGCCTATTTGAAAATACTTTAATCAACTTTTAAAACTTGCCAATTGTTTCCAAATGTTCTAACAAACTTTTAGGTACTTAAAGGCTATTTCTTAAGAAACCAAAATCATTTTAAAGCCTTGAAACCATATGTGCTATTTGGGTTTTTGAAAAACAAGTTTAGAGCTTAATGTTAGCCATGGCAACCATTACCCAAGAGGGGGGTGAATTGGGTGATGACTAGTTTTAATGCAACTTTGACAAATTATGCATTTTGAATCATTCAATTAATGAATGCAGCGGAATATGCACAACAAAGGTATAGCTATTATTGATTACTCAACTACAACTTGAGGTATATGGTAAATCAAGCAAATAAGCTAAATATCAAGTTCAAATCAAGTATATATAATTAAAGTGCAATTGTAAAGAAGATAGAGTTGAGAGAAGCAAACACAAGGTTTATCCTTGTTTAGCCAGTAATCCACTTGTGACCTACGTCCAGTCCTCAAGCAACCACTAGAGATTTTTCACTATATCTTCAAGTTTCAACAGGTGCTTGACAACCTTTACAATTGAGAGCACTCAACACACCTTGGGATACCTCACCCTTGTACTTGAGCCTCAAACAGGGATACCTCACCCTTTACAACTTTTGAGGGATACCTCACCCTCAAGGGATACCTCACCCTTTACCAACTTTAAGAGATGTCTCACTCTCTAAGGGATACCTCACCATTTACTCAAGAGGGATACCTCACCCTCTCAAAACAAATATTAAGATGAAGAAAAAGAATATAAACTCTCACAAGAGTAGATATACAACTTGAAAAACAAAGTATAGATGATAAAACACTCTCTCAAGAGTGGATAATACAAATTGAAGCACTATGGGTATAAAGGATTCACACTTTAAAGCTTAAAATATTATTTTGATGTTTCAAGGATCAAGTATAGTGTTGTGTTTCTTGAGTTATAAATACTTCCAATATCAGTTATATATAGAGCCCAAATGATAAAATAGTCGTTAGTAGTGTTTAGAAATGATTTTTTTATGAAAACTAGCTGTTTATAGTCGTTGGGAACGTTTCTGGGCACTTGATAATCGATACAAGCTTAGTGTAATCGATTACAAGCTTTCTGGGCACTTTGTAATTGATTACACACTTCCTGTAATCGATTACATGGCTTCTGTCAACGTTGTAATCGATTACATGACTTGTGTAATCGATTACAACATTTCTGGTTTTGAAAACTGACTTTAAAAGGTCATAACTTCTTCATTTCTTATCCGATTAAAGCAAATGACACTCGTTAGAAAGATCTTTGAGTCTATTTTCATATGAAAGAAGTTTCAGAACAAAACTCAAAGTATTTTGAAAGATATGATCAAATTAGTAACGAAAAGTTAGTTTTGCAAAACTCAAACTTGACTTTTTTGAAAACTAACTTTAAATGGTCATAACTTCTTCATTTCTTATCTGTTTAAAACAAATGACCACTCATTGGAAAGGTCTTTGAGTCTATTTTCATATGCAATAAGTTTCATAACAAAACTCAAAATAGTTTAAAAGTTATGATTAAAAGAGTAACTAAATGTCAGTTTTACAAAACACAAACTTAACTAATTTTCACAGATTTGAAATACCACCAAGGCTAGCTTTCCAAAAACATTTTGTTGGGTATTTAAGCAATTTAAAAACACTTGTAAAGATGTTTAAAACTTATTTGAGCTTAGTGTGATTCTCATTTACCTTTACACAAGATCTAAGTCCTATAAGCTATTCTTGAAGATGTTAGACTTGATCTTTTGCTACCATCAATTCTTGATGTAAACCAAGCTTCCAAAAATTTCTTCTCTTCAAATCTTGCAAATGCTTGGAACATCTTATCATTCTCATTCTTCTTGAGTTAAACATAATTGTAATCTTTTACTTTCTTGTTGCAGTGCTCACTCTTGGTACTTGGACTATTCTACAAAGTATTACTCACTTAAAACAAGCATAGTTAGTCCAAATTCATAACTCAATATCTTCATATGCATGATTCATAAATGTATAACTCTAGTTAGTCTAACATGCATATAAGACTTTTATAGACACATCCAAATAAGATATTTATCAATTATTAATGGATATCTCTATATAGGATGTAAAAAAGAATACTTTTCACATTTTCAGTTAAATAGAGTCAAGTCCAATATTAATTCATTATAACTCATATAAAATATTATTGGATATATTATATGATGAATGTTACATATATCTTATTACATGATTATTATATGAAATATAACTAGATAAGGTACATAATCATGCATGATACAATATATCACATTAAACATATCTATGTAACACGATCAATATTCTTTTGTGATGCATTTGTCATCTATAAAGTACATCTATCAAGCATAAGCATAATTCTTTTTGGCTTGTATTTGTCATCATCAAAACTTAACATATTAAACCATTGAGGCAAACTTATTTCCACAATCTCCCCCTTTTTGATGATGAAAAATCACTAAAGAAAAAATATGTTTAGCAATATAGAAGAATAGATATTCATGTAAGCATATCAAACAATAAGTACAAGGAACATATTTTTCTTTCCAATTCTTTCTCCCCCTATTTGACATCAACAAAAAGGCTTAGGAAGAAAAGGTGATATTTTTCTCTCCCCTATAGATAAAATTCATGTTGTAAAAAAGAGTAGGATCATCAAACTTCAAAAACTTCTTCAAGTTATTCAAAACATAATTGTCTCCCTTTATTTGATTTTACACATGATTCAAGAATAGAGAGATGAAATAAGCATGCTTTCAATATATAAAAGATTATTCATGCAAAGCTTGTCATATTTTTATACATCAACATTTAGCACATGATAGCAATGAGCTTAAGAAATTATGTCTAGCATATAATATCTTGCATACCACATGATAAATAAGTACCACTTGATATCACTTGTTAGGAGTTACAAAATATTCGTGTAAGATCATGAATTTGAGGTTTTCAAATGAAAGATCATACAACTTGTCACATATCAAGCATTTCTCAATGAAAGAATAAAAAGATATAAAGTTTAAGAATGTTTACCTTCTTTCATTAATAGAGGGAAAGACAATAAGAGATGATCTTTTTTGACATATTAATAGTATTAACAATAAAACACTTCATGTCAAATAAGGATGTAAGCTAAGAGATATAAGCAACAATTTAAGAACTAGGCTCCCCCTCAAAATATGCATATTATCAAAATATCAAACATAATAGTTTAACATAGTTATGCATATGTTCTTAGTCAACAAGGATATGGAAGAAGGATATGTAAGATAAGCTCTCCCTTATTGAAACACAAGATAGATAAAGGGAAATATGCATGTCAAGACCATGTAAGCACATTATCATAAAGAGAAACAAGGCAAAGATATATATATTCTTAATCCATCAATCACAAACCATCTTAAAACTTCTCCCCATTTCAAAAAGAATTTTATAATAACACATTACATTTTCAAAAGCATTTTCGAAAGGTAGAAGGGTTTTTTATTGAAACCACATATTCCTTGAGAGTGAACAAATTCAAGTCAAAGGAACATTTGAAAGTACATCTCCTCTCTTTCTCATTAAACAAGAGCCTTGGAAAGATAAAACACTTTTGCAGAACAAGGCTTATCTTTTGAAGTATTAAGATGGTCTCTATAGAACATTTCAAAAGATTTATTTGGAAACTTTCTTAAATACTCTCTTAAGATTTAATAAACATTTCAAAGCAATGAAGAGAGTACTACATTTATAGCACAAATTGAATGATTTCTAATTTTTCAAGATAATTAGGAGGTGATAATAATTTCAAGGTCTTAAGACAAGTTCAAAGGATTCTCAAGGGTATGGAACTTTAAAAGCTTCTTTCAAATATGATAGGAGATTTTGCCTTAAATTTTTTTTTTAATCAAATAAGAAATTCTTTTCAAAAAGAGCATGATTCTCATAAGTGTTATACTACTAAGAAATAATAGATCAAGAGAATCATAGATATCAAACATCATGATGAAATATGCTATATATATAGAACTAATGTCATCCACCCCATATGCAATGACAAAACTAGCAATTTAATGTCCAATTAGGTACTTTATCAATGCTAAGCATACTTCTCATGTAAGAAAAACATTTAATCTTTTAAGATCAATTTATTAACAAGTATCATATAATTCGTAGCATATAGAATACCACACTAGTTAAGGGATAGAGATACTTATTGGGTTAGATAGAAAGTGATGCTCCTTTAGAATGTTCTTCATTTATAGGTCCTTTGAGTTTGTACTTTCTTCCATTGAATATTTCATTCCATTGCACTTGAAGAAAGTCTCGTCATGTTCCTCTTCCTTCAACATTTCTCATTTATCCACATATGCTTGACATTTCAATATTTGATGATTATATTTCAAAAGTTCTCTAAAACATGGGTTAGTGATGATCACATATTTGATACATTAATAAGCTTTCATTCTTAGTCATTTACACTCTCTATGTACTTAATTGATTGAGTTTTATTATGTTTTGTAAGTTTGGGCTCAAATTAGATTTAATTGAATTTTTCAGCATGATTCATATCTTACACTGTTTCTGTATTTGGGCCATATCTTGGGCTGTAGGTGGTATTTGGAGGTGATTCTAGTGGCATTTGAAAGATAAGAGAGATCTATATAACTTTCATGAAGACCTCAAAGGCCCAATCACACGAATAGATAACTCAAATTGGGATTGAAGCAAGAACCAGAGTGCTGTTCCTGACAACTTGACCTATGTATAGTGTTCATGCCATTGTTCGGTCTAGAAGTTGTAAAATGAGTTGAAATTTGGATTTGAATAGCTAAGACCCATATCTACAACTTTCATGTTGAACACTTTTCCAGAATCGGACTCCTTGAAGGTGATATTGAGCTTGGAAGTTAGAACAGAGGAGCTGTGACTGGGCCTGGGCAGTGTGCAGTAATGTGAACGTATCCGGAGTTATAGAAATGATATTGGACTCAAACCAAAGCCATTTGAAAGCTAAGATCCAGGCCTAAAACTTTCATGAAAACCACTTGGTTCAAAAATGACGATGTAATGACTTCAGAGCTGCATGATTTCAGAGACAAGGAATCTCCATAATTTCCCACTCACCTAAAGTCATTTGGCATTTTCCACTCATTTTCCACTCATCCAACCACTAATGACTCAGCCCCCTTGTCATTTTGTATCTCTAATCCTCTATAAAAGGAGGCCTTGACAGATCATTGAGGGTGTTAGGTGTTAGTTACCAAAATGATGTCATTTTGTTACTAGGTTTTCTTGTTGTAATTTTCCTTTGTTCTAAATTAAAGTCATGTTCTT
The DNA here is from genome assembly GCA_029884595.1 of Ormosia semicastrata. Lineage (NCBI taxonomy): Eukaryota > Viridiplantae > Streptophyta > Magnoliopsida > Fabales > Fabaceae > Ormosia > Ormosia semicastrata. The sequence goes on from JAQQTO010000061.1 coordinate 42,134,970, forward strand.
CTTCTTCTTCTTCTCTCTTTCTTTCTTCTTATCTATGAGTAACTAAGTTTTATTTTACTTGGGTGAAAGGGTGAAGCTCTTGGTAATAAAGTAAGGTTAGATTTATTCTTCTCTTGTGCTTAAATGATTTATATTTTCTAGTAACCATTATACGTATTATAATTTGTTTCTTATAATTTAGAAATCATCTTTGTAAATAGGAGTTCTTGATTTGTTGTAGACAAAATATTTGCACAATGAATGCTTTAACCCATTTATAAGTGGTGGTAATATTTTTAGGAAACATAATATAATTACGTATATTATTTTAAATAGACTTTTAATGTTGTATTTTCTGATTGGAACCTCCATGTTACGAGGATTCTAATTGAGTTATAAAAGAAATTAATCTTACCTTTACTTTATTTACCAAGAGTGGATCTTTTAACCCAAGTAAATAATTTTTATCATAGTAACAAAATATTTACTTCACCTTAATTAATCTTCAACAATTCCCTGTGGATCGACCTCGGACTCCCGAGAAATTTATTACTTGAGACAACCTGCACTTGGGTTCGCAAAACAACAATTAATCTCACATCAAGTTTGTAGACTTGTTTGAAACTAAAAATTGTGCATTAAGTTTTTGGCGCCGTTGCCGAGGACTTGATTTGAAGACTGAATTTCTGGTGTAAAAAAAAAAATTTGTATATATACTAACATACTAACTAGTGGGGGAACCTCTCCCTTTTTAATTTCTGTGCATACTAACTTAGTGGGAGAACCTCTCCCTTTTATTTTACGCACTAACTTAGTGGGAGAACCTCTCCCTTTTACTTATTTTATTTTTTTGTAATTTACTTTCTGCACTTTATTTTTTGCTTTTTAATTTCTGTACAGTGAGGGTAATTCTCCATTTTATTTTCTTGTACATTTTAACTTAGTGGGGGTAACTCTCCCTTTTATTATTATTATTATTTTTTTTTTGTACTTTATTTTCTCGTATTTATTTTTTTGTCATTTTTTTTGTTATTTATTTTTCGTCATTTTTTTTGTTTATTAACTTACTAATTCTCTTACTAACTATCTAACTTTTTACTTTTTCTACTTCTAACATTTTAATTTATCTGTATACTAACTTTTTAATTTTTATGCTTATTAACTTATTTGGTAGTTGGTTTATACCACACCTTTGTTAATATTTAATGGACAGTTTATATTGCTATCTTGTACATTTTATTTTATACTGTAAGTTACTTATTTATGCTTAATTAGTATCGTGATTTAAATTCTGGTTGTTTGGTTAGAGTTAATTCAGGTACTTTACATATTGATTTGTTTGAATCACAATCACACACATTAAGCACAATGGCTGAAAATGAAAGTGTGCATGATGAACATGAAAATCAACCGTTGCGAACTATGCGTGAGTATCTGCAACCATCTCGAAATTCTAGTCCATCATGTTTTATCTTTCCACTCAATGCCAACAATTTTAGATTCAAGCCAGGTATGATTTCTTTACTTCCTAATTTCCATGGTTTAGAATCTGAAAGCCCATATTTACATTTAAAAGAATTTGAGGAAGTATGTACTGCTTTTCATGATCAAACTTGCACTGAAGAGGTTGTTAAGCTTAAATTATTTCCTTTTTCTTTGAAAGATAAAGCAAAAACTTGGCTTAACACTTTGAAACCAAGATCAATTGGCATATGGCAAGAAATGCAATGTGAGTTTTTGAAGAAATTTTTTCCAACACATAAAACCAATGCTTTGAAAAGTCAAATTCAAAATTTTTCCCAAAATTCCAATGAAGCATATTTTCAAAGTTGGGAACGTTTTAAAGATTTGTTGAATTCTTGCCCACATCATGGTTTTGAAAAATGGCGCACTTTAAGCTTCTTTTATGAAGGGTTAACACCTGAAACCAAGCAATTTGTGAAAACAATGTGCAATGGTGAATTTCTTGATAAAGAACCTGATGAAGCTTTAGACCATTTAGACCATTTGGCTGAAAATTCTCAATCTTGGCATGGTACTAATCCTTCTGAAAATTCAATTAGATCAAACCTTGCAAATGCTAGTAAAGGAAAATATCATCTTAGTCAAGAAGAAGATCTGAATGCTAGGTTTGCTAGTTTGGCTAGAAAGGTTGAAGCCATGGAATCCAGAAAAGTAAAAGAAATCAAATCTGTGCAAAGTGAAGAAATTTGTGGCATTTGTGATGAATTGGGACACTCAACAAATGAATGTCCAAAACTTCTTATTTTTAAAGAAGTTGTGCATGAGCAAGTAAATGTAATGACTAATTTTAAAAAGCCATTCACTTCTTCTTTTTCAGATACATACAATCCGGGATGAAGAAATCACCCGAATTTCAGTTGGAGGAATAGCAACCAGCCACAATTCATGCAACCACCACCTCCTCAAGCACAAAGAAGATTCTCAAAATCCTCAAGGATATGCACCCTATGTCCCACAATATAGGAAAAACCTTGAAGGAACATTGCATGCATTCATGGAAAAATAAGAGGCCATCAATAGTCAAAACACTCAAGCCATGATTGACATAAAAGACACTCTTGCTAAACTTTTTCTTCGCACTTACCATTCATGAGAAAGGAAAGTTTCCCTCTCAACCTCAACCAAATCCTAAGGGTCAGTTTAGCCTAAATGAGGGTAGTTCAGAAAGTCAAAAAATAGATCAAGTCAACTCAGTGATAACTCTTAGGAGTGGAAAGGTTGTTGAAAAACAAATTCCTGAACTTTTTGAGAAAGATAATGAGTCAATTCCCAAAGATGAGGAAGGAGTTGATAAGCCACCTAGCCAAAAGGAGATCAAACCCTCGTCTTCACCCCCATTTCCTCAAGCATTAAACAATTCAAGTAAAGTGAATCATAACAGTGACATTTTTGAAATCTTTAAACAAGTGAAGGTCAATATTCCTCGTTAGATGCTATCAAACAGATTCCTTCTTATGCCAAATATTTGAAAGACTTGTGCCTTTGTTAAAAGAAAACATAATGTGAAAAAGAATGCCTTTTTGACTGAACAGGTAAGCTCCATTATTCAAAACAATAATAAGTTGAAATATAAAGACCCTGGTTGTCCTACAGTTTCATGCATTATTGGTGAACATAAAATTAAACGAGCTTTACTTGATCTTGGTGCTAGTGTTAATTTGCTTCCATATTCAGTTTATCAGCAACTCAACCTTGGTGAGTTAAAACCAACTTCTATAACTCTTCTACTTGCTGATAGATCAATTAAAATTCCAAAAGGAATAGTAGAAGATGTGTTGGTACAAGTTGATAAATTCATATATCTTGTGGATTTTATTGTCTTAGAAACTGAACTTATGGTTGATAGTTCTAAGTCAGTTCCTGTTATTTTGGGTCGCCCATTTTTAGCAACATCTAATGCTTTGATAAATTGCAGAAATGGAGTGGTGAAGCTAACTTTTGGAAATATGACTTTGGAGCTTAATGTTTTCAACATGTGCAAGCAACCACATGAAGTTTATGATGACAATGAAGAGATTGAAGGGATTGAGGCCATTATAGATGATCATCTTCAAATCAGGAGTTCTTCTGACCCATTAGAAATCTGTTTAATTCATTCATTTGATTCAGCTACACAATTAGATGATGATGTTTTTGAAATATGCTCTTTGCTTGACTGTACACAGGAAATGGAATACAAAGGATGGAAGCCAAGATTCGAAGAGCTAAAATCCATGAATGATGATGCCCATGAAGAAGTACCCACACTGGAACTGAAGCCATTACCGATGGGTTGAAGTACACATTTTTGGGAGAAGAACAAAGCTCTCCAGTGGTAATTTCCTCATCCTTGACCAAAGAACAATAAGGTAAGTTGATAGAAGTACTTAAAAGGCATAAAAATGCAATTGGATGGACATTAAAGGATATAAAAGGCATTAATCCATTAATCTGTACACATAGAATACATTTAGAGGATAATGTTAAAACATCTCAACAACCTCAAAGAAGATTAAATCCACACATGAAAGAGGTAGTTAGAGCTGAAGTTCTTAAATTACTTGATGTTGGAATTATCTATCCTATCTCTGATAGCCAGTGGGTAAGCCCTACACAAGTTGTGCCTAAGAAATCTGGAATAACAATGGTTGAAAATGAAAAAGGAGAATTAATACCTACCCGAGTCTCATCTAGTTGGTGTATATGTATTGATTTCAGAAAATTGAATGCAGCCACTAGGAAAGACCATTTTCCATTGCCATTTCTTGATCAGATTCTAGAAAGAGTAGCAGGACATCCCTACTATTGTTTTCTTGATGGTTATTCAGGGTATAATCAAATACCAATTGCATTAGAGGACCAAGAAAAGACCACTTTTACTTGTCTCTTTGGCACTTTTGCATATAGAAGAATGCCTTTTGGTCTTTGTAATGCTCTAAGCAACTTTTCAAAGATGCATGCTAAGTATTTTCAAGTGACATGATTGAGCATTATTTAGAGGTTTTCATGGATGATCCGACGTTTTTGGAAATTCTTTTGAAAATTGTCTATAATTTGGAAAAAGTTCTTAAAAGATGCGAAGAAAAAGGATTTGTGTTAAATTGGGAAAAATGTCATTACATGGTTACCTCAGGAATAGTGTTAGGTCATGTGATATCTTCTAAAGAAATTGAAGTTGATAAGGCCAAAGTTGAATTAATTGCTCATTTGTCTTTCCCAAAAACAGTCAGAGAAGTTCGCTCCTTTTTAGGACATGCAGGATTTTACAGAAGATTTGTAAAGGACTTTAGTGCTATATCTAGACCTTTATGTAATCTTCTAACAAAAGATACACCATTTGATTGAACTCAAGATTGTCAAAAATCTTTTGAAAAATTAATTGGTCTTTTGACTTCTGCTCCTATCATGCAATCTCCTGACTGGTCTTTGCCTTTTGAGTTGATGTGTGATGCTAGTGATTTTGCTGTTGGCGCTGTTTTAGGCCAAAAAAAGGAAGGTAAGCCTCATGTAATTTATTACGCAAGTCAAACTTTGAATAGTGCAGAAATGAATTACACCACTACTGAAAAAGAACTACTTGCTATAATTTTTGCATTGGACAAATTTTGAGCTTATTTAATTGGTTCATCCACTGTTGTTTTCACTGATCATGCTGCTGTTAGATATTTAATGTCTAAACAGGATGCCAAACCTAGGTTGATACGGTGGATCTTGTTGCTTCAAGAATTTAACATCACAATAAAAGACAAGAAAGGAGCCGAAAATGTTGTTGCAGATCATTTGTCAAGCCGACAACAGCTCATCTTTTGATAGCACACCTATCAATGATTCTTTCCCTGATGAATTTTTATTTTCTGTCAATTCTATGCCTTGGTTTGCTAACATTGTCAATTTTCTTATAACAGGTAAGATGCCGCCTTAGTTGGCACACCAAGACAAAAAAAAGTTTTTGATTGAGGTGAAAAATTTCTTTTGGGATGACCCATATTTGTTCAAATATTGTCCTGATCAAATCTTTCGGAGATGTGTACCCGACAATGAGGTAAGTAGTGTCATTAAATTTTGTCATTCAGAAGCATGTGGAGGTCATTTTTCTTCAAAGAAAACAGCTGCGAAAATCTTGCAGTGTGGATTTTATTGGCCCACTTTATTCAAGGACAGTTATACTTTTTGCAAAAGTTGTGAAAGTTGCCAAAAATTGGGGTCCATTTCTAGAAGAAATATGATGCCTTTGAACCCTATCCTTGTCATTGAAATTTTTGATTGTTGGGGAATTGATTTCATGGGTCCATTTCCATCATCTTTTGGATTTGTGTACATTTTGGTTGCAGTTGATTATGTCTCAAAATGGATTGAGGCGATTCCATGTCGGCACAATGATCATAAAACTGTTCTAAAATTTTTAAAAGAAAATGTTTTGAGTTGATTTGGAATTCCTCGAGCTATCATCAGTGATTGGTGAACACATTTTTGCAATAAACCATTTGAATCTTTAATGAAAAAATATTGCATTACCCACAAAATTGTAACCCCTTATCATCCTCAGACAAGTGGACAAGTTGAATTAGCAAATAAGGAGATTAAACAAATTTTGAAAAAAATAGTTAACCCAAATCGTAAAGATTGGTCTTTAAGACTAAACGATGTACTTTGGGCTTACCGTACTGCTTTTAAAACATCTTTGGGCATGTCTCCTTATCGGTTAGTTTATGGAAAACCTTGTCATTTGCCTGTAGAATTGGAGCATAAAGCATTTTGGGCCATTAAAGCTTTCAACTTAAGTCTTGATGATGCTTCCAAGTTACGCAAATTACAATTGAATGAACTTGAGGAATTAAGAAATGATGCATATGAAAACTCAAAGATTTATAAAGCTAGAACAAAAGCTTTTCATGACAAATCAATTTTCAGAAAAACTTTTGAAATTGGTCAAAAAGTTCTGCTTTATAATTCTCGCCTTCACCTATTCCCTGAAAAATTGAAATCTAGGTGGATTGGTCCTTATATTGTCAAACATGTGTATTCTTATGGGGCCATAGACATTGAGAATCCTAGGAATGGTATTGTATTTAAGGTTAATGGACAAAGACTCAAACCATTTCTAGAACATCAAGTTGTTGAGGTAGAATCCATTTCTCTTTCTAATCCTTGTTATGAGTAGAATTTATTTTAATGTTGTTTCTTTCTTTTTGCAGTTCTTTGTGTTCCCGGTTAAATGGCGGATAACGGTACTCCGTGACTCTCAAGTCGGTTTGTTTTTCAGTTTTCCATAATAATTGATTTCTTCTCCTTTCAAAATGGATGTCATTCTCTCAAATCTAAGAAAACATTTTCCTTCTCTCCCTCTAAATGCTCTAACAAAAGTCTATGAAGCTAGGTGTGAAAGACTAAGATTGTTAATGTATAAGGGCATCCTAGAAGATATACGCTGGATAATCGAAGTAAAGGTTCGTTTAGCTGGTGAATCTTCAGATTCATTTGTCCCATACATGCCTGGTCTCGGTAAAAGTTCATTTTCAAAAAGAAGAAGAGCAAAAAGAATGAAAGTTTGTTACAAGTGTGCACGATGGAATTGCAACATGCGATGTCACTCTTTGGGGATGGTTTCTATGAATAGAGAAGATAAAATATTCTTCATTAAGAATAGACTGAGTAAGGAGTCATTAGATAATATCTTATTGACTCTTGAGACGCATTCTTGTGGAGTTGTACAGCGTGAACTTCTTAGTTTGTGGAATCTCTTCAAGGATGAACAAGAGTGTTATAGTCTTAGGAATATGACTCAAAAAGACTCTGTTTGCCAATTTATAAGAAAATTGGATGGGAAGCTTATCCTCGACTCATAGAAGGCGTTTAAGTCATTTCTGGACATGAAACCAGAGGAAGATGTGAGCCACAATCACAACATGATGTATATATTATCTTGTACATTTTCAAAAAAGAAAAAAAAAAAAAAAAAAAAAAAAAAAAAAAAAAAAAAAAAACTGAAAAAAAAATAAAAAAAATAAAAAATAAAAAAGGCGAAACTTCGGTTGTACTTGGTCTTTAATTAGATTAGGAGCCCCCGCGGTGGAGTGGCAGACCCGTCATTGACTCGGGTGGACCTTCGCACGCCGGTCGGTAAATAAGGTTCTTGTGCCATGCTCGAGAGAGCCGCGCAAGCATTCCTGTGTTTTAACCAAAGGCTCGCTTATTGATGGACGAAAGAAGCGTCCGTGTTTGCATTCTCGCGTGACAATGCCTCCGAGTGGATCCTGTGATTTAATGCCATGGGCTCTTCAACGACCTCTCACTGGCTGTGGTCGTTGGTGGTAGCTATCAGATTTATGCACTTTAATTAGTGGCGTCGTAGCTCAATCCAAAATATCCCACAAGCGGGAGGGAGAAGAATGCCCAGATTGGCTGAGCCGTCTTGGTATTACTTCACTCATGACGTGCAAAGTATAAAGATCGCCATGAAACCGTACATAAAGGTATGTAATAATTTGTTATTATTATTTTATCTTTGTATGATTTTGTTGAATTTTGGTTTTGGAGACGATCCTTTGGATAGGATCCTTCGGGGTTTCTAGACTTCTTTACCCCGATGGTTTTCTTGAAGTCAAAAAAAAAAAAAAAAAAACAAAAAAAAAAAAAAATTATTATTATTATTATTATTTCAAACTTTTTCGACACCAGCCAACCTACCTGTATAGGATCTATTATTACTTTTTCTATTCTCTTCCCTATTTAAACACTCCATTTTCTTTACTTTTCTGCAACTCTTAATCATTCAAAGAGAGTGAGTGTAGAAATGGAGGGAGCTTCTTCTTCAGTTCGTAGATTTCTCAATATTGGTGTATTTTGTGGGACAAGTTATGGGAATGGTTTAGAGTTTGTAAACGCAGCAAGCACTGTTGGTAGAACATTTGTTGCGAGGAATATTCATGTAGTATATGGGGGAGGTTGCCCTGGGTTAATGGGGGCTGTATCACTTTCTGCATTTGTAAGAGGTGGTCAAGTTTTAGGTGTCATTCCTGAACCTTTAACTCGAAGGAACATCGTTGGAAAGACAATTGGATTGGAAATTCAAGTATCATCTATGCATGGACGAATGAAAGCAATGCTTGAAAACTCTGATGCATTCATTGTCTTACCTGGTGGTTTTGGTACTTTGGAAGAAGTCTTTCAAGTTGTCTCTTGGGCCCAATTGAACATCCACCATAAACCCATAGGTTTGTTGAATGTTAATAATTTCTTTGATAATTTGTTATCTTTTGTTGACTATCTTTGTGGAACAGTAAATTTGTCACACCTTCAAGAAGACAACTCCTTATCTCTCGCTTCTACTTGTTGATGAATTGATTGATAAATTAGAAGCATTTGTTTATGAACCCGATCCAAGAATACTCGGATAGATTGGTCCGAAGGAAGCGGTGAAGGAAGTGGTGAAGGAAGCAAAATGAAAAGAAAGCCAGCCAAGACACTCCAACTATTTAAATAATTACAAGCTTTGGTTTTATTTATCGTACTTTGTTTCTGTTTAAATTTGTGTGAGATTTTTATTTTTTTTTCAGTAATTGCAGCAACAGGTAATATATTCTTTCCTTTACCTATCTATGTTTTGACATTGAGGATAATGTTGTGATCTGGTTGGGGGGAAGGATGGTTGTAAAAAAAAAAACCCAAAAAATCCAAAAAATAAATAAATTAGGAAGTGTGTTTGTTAATATGTTTATTGTGTTTATCATTAAAAAAAAACAAAAAAAAAATTCAAAAGTGTGTTTGTAAATATGTTTATTGTGTTTGTCATCAATTTATTAACAACAAAAGTAATTAGGGATGGCAGAGTAAAGAGTAAATTATTTACTCTTGAGACGCATCAAAAATTGGTGGCAGAGTAAGGAGTAATTAGGGTAGTAACTAATTTATGTGGAAGTAGCAATTCAAATTCAGAGAAATTTGTATGATTGAGTAAATTGTCTTCTTTCTTAAAATTCACATGCTTGGTTATGGATGTTGAATTGGTGGACTGAGAATGATAGAATTATGCCTTGTGAGATTTTGAGCTTATTGATGAATGGATTGAACATTTGTACCATTCCTTTCTTTCTTGTGTGAATTTCACTCATGGAATTGTTGCTCTAGAACTTGCTTTGATTATTTTTGAGACTACATTTTCATATGCATACATGAATATGATTGAGACATTTTTCTTGAAATAACTACTTTAATCAAATAGCCAGCCTTGTTTAGCAGTATGTTGTTTCAATATGATATCAAGCACTCTTATGACTTCTTGGAAATTCTCTGATTCCTGTAAACATAAAGCATTAGAAATGACCTATTTTCCATTGCTTAACCCCTTTGAGCTTATTTGACTATTCTTTGTTTCGAACTCATTATGTGCCTTAAATGAAAAACCATATTCTTACTTGACCTTAGGGAATAAGAGAACATTAGTTTGTCATTCGATGAGTTCTTGAACAAGTGTGGGGGTGTGTGTGCAGAATATTTAAAAAAAAAATGTGTATATATGATGTTCTTATTCTTCAAAAAAAAATCAAAAATCAAAAAATAAAAAAAAATAAAAAAAATGTAAAAAGAAGAGAGTCAACAAGGTAATAAAGGAAAGGAAAAGAATAGGTAAATGAAATTTGTATTAAGTGGAGTTGGGATGAACTTTCATACTTGTTAATTGAACTCAGCTCTCATGCTCGTTTATTCTCTGGTATTTAACTTGTCATATCCATATTACCTCCTCCTTTACCTTGACCTCATTACAACATTGAATAAAGTCCTCATGATTTGTGTGTGCATATGTTTTGAGTAGTGGAGAAGTAGAAGAGAAGCAAGCTTATGGTAGTGCAATTTTCATAGGTTGAATTGAGCAAAATACCTACCTTTTAAACACTTGAGGGATTGAGAGTGAATCTTGTGAAAATCTATCATTCTTAACTCATGCTTTTCAATTGAAATATCCTTACTTGTTAATTTGAGATGTGAAGATATATATTATCTCATGAATGTTTTGATTACTTGAATGATTGATTGCTCTACATTTTTTTTAAATATTATTAGAAATTGAGTCTTTTAGAGTGTTTAGCTTTTGAGTCTGTTTTTTTTTTTTTTTTTGCGAGTGATCTTGTGTGTTTTGCTCAGGAGTGCAAAAACCTAAATGTGGGGGAATTTGATGATCACATATTTGATACATTAATAAGCTTTCATTCTTAGTCATTTACACTCTCTATGTACTTAATTGATTGAGTTTTATTATGTTTTGTAAGTTTGGGCTCAAATTGGATTTAATTGAATTTTTCAGCATGATTCATATCTTACATTGTTTCTGTATTTGGGCCATATCTTGGGCTGTAGGTGGTATTTGGAGGTTATTCTAGTGGCATTTGAAAGATAAGAGAGATCTCTATAACTTTCATGAAGACCTCAAAGGCCCAATCACACGAGTAGATAACTCAAATTGGGATTGAAGCAAGAACTAGAGTGTTGTTCTTGACAACTTGACCTATGTATACTGTTCATGCCATTGTTTGGGCTATAAGTTGTAAAATGAGCTGCAATTTGGATGTTGAATAGCTAAGACCCATATCTACAACTTTAATGTTGAACACTTTTCCAGAATCGGACTCCTTGAAGGTGATATTGGGCTTGGAAGTCAGAACAGAGGAGCTGTGACTAGGCCTGGGCAGTGTGCAGTAATTTGAACGTATCTAAAGTTATAGAAATGATATTGGACTCAAACCAAAGCCATTTGAAAGCTAAGATCTAGGCCTAAATCTTTTATGAAGACCACTTGGTTCAAAAATGACGAATGCAATGACTTCAGAGCTGCATGATTTCAGAGACAAGGAATCTCCATAATTTTCCACTCACCTAAAGTCATTTGGCATTTTTCACTCATTTTTCACTCATCCAACCACTAATGACTCAGCCCCCTTGTCATTTTGTATCTCTAATCCTCTATAAAAGGAGGCCTTGGCAGATCATTGAGGGTGTTAGGTGTTAGTTACCAAAATGATGCCATTTTGTTACTAGGTTTTCTTGTTGTAATTTTCCTTTGTTCTAAATTAAAGTCATGTTCTTCTTCTTCTTCTTATCTCTTTCTTTCTTCTTATCTATGAGTAACTAAGTTTCATTTTACTTGGGTGAAAGGGTGAAGCTCTTGGTAATAAAGTAAGGTTAGATTTATTCTTCTCTTGTGCTTAAATGATTTATATTTTCTAGTAACCATTATACGTATTATAATTTGTTTCTTATAATTTAGAAACCATCTTTGTAAATAGGAGTTCTTGATTTGTTGTAGACAAAATATTGGCACAATGAATGCTTTAACCCATTTATAAGTGGTGGTAATATTTTTAGGAAATATAATATAATTACGTATATTATTTTAAATGGACTTTTAATGTTATATTTTCCGATTGGAACCTCCATGTTGTGAGGATTCTAATTGAGTTATAAAAGAAATTAATCTTACCTTTACTTTATTTACCAAGAGTGGATCTTTTAACCCAAGTAAATAATTTTTACCATAGTAACAAAATATTTACTTCACCTTAATTAATCTTCAACAATTCCCTGTGGATCGACCTCGAACTCCCGAGAAATTTATTACTTGAGACAACCTGCACTTGGGTTCGCAAAGTAACAATTAATCCCACATCAAGTTTGTAGACTTGTTTGAAACTAAAAATTGTGCATCAGTTAGCATCAAATATCATTTAAAATTATTTACAAGCATAATTTAGTTGATATACAATGTAAAAGATGTACTACATTATCAACCATGCAATGGTAGCTCTTACAAGAATAAAGGAAGAACATATGCACTTGAATCCAAAAGCATAGTTTAAGCATTTTCAATACAAGATTCAAGTTTGTCAAGAAAGGCATGATCATCATCAAAATATATATAAGTGTTTTGGGGCAAACAATGATCATGTAAGGCATGTAAAAATAACTCTCTACTTCTCCAAATATCACATGATATTCAATTTAAAGCATAGATGAGGATAAGAGATTGATGTCACCAAAAGTGTACTCTTTGAGTTTTTGTAGGTGATTCTAACTTATATCCATCAAGGCTCCTTGAGAATGTTGTGGTTCTCCATGCCATCCTTTTATGTTTTCATTATTCTTAGAGAACTTAGACCATTTCAAATTTTTCCAACCTCAAGTGGCGTAATTTTATTTCACTTCAATGCATGCTTAAGTTAATAGTCACCGTACAACACAATTCAAAGAACTTTCTTTAGTAACCACCAATTTTGGATCTATAGAGGTTAGTCATTATACCAAACTCATGAGCAAATAAGCATTAAAAATAATAAATGAGTTCACAAGGGCAAAAGATATTTCATTTCATTGATCATTAAGCACATACTAAGAGAAAAGGTGAGTAACAGAAGAAATATGGCTTTTTGTGCACTGAAACTCATTTTTAAAGCCCGTGTAATCGATTATAATGTGTGTATAATCGATTACCAGTCCTCTGGAATCCATGTAATCGATTACATGTTTGGTGTAATCTATTACCAACTTTCTAGGAACCATGTAATCGATTACAAGGTTGGTGTAATCGATTACCACCCTTGACAGAACCTTTGTAATCGATTACAAAGGTCGTGTAATCGATTACCAGTTTACTAAAATTCAAAATTTGCATTTTTGACAGTAAATGGCTAATCTCAAAGCATTCAATTTAGTTTTAAAATGTCTTAAGGCAATTTCAAACATCATGCAAGTATACCTAGGCATTTTAGAACCTTATGTTATAATAAGAATAAACATAATCATATGTTAAACATAATATTCAAATTTTACCGAGTACACATGATTCTATCCTTTACCTAAGGCCTACAAGGAATATACCTTAAATTCATTAACTTGACAAGTGAATGTGCATAAGAGGTAGAAACTTTTGATACATTGGCCTTGGTAATCAAGGAAACTCTTTTCCTTACCCATTGCTTCTCTTTTGGTGTTTTGAACTTTGTAAGTTTCACATTTTGTACTTGAGAAGCTTTGGTTGAAGTCATCTTTCTTCTTTGATCAAAACTTCTACCAATGGGCTTTGGAAGCATTTTCCTTGATGCTTCTTTTTTCACTTGACTAATTTGTCCATCCTTTTGAGAAAAATTTTGCATAATTGAAATACTAGAAAAACATTTTGGTACCCACTTTATTTTGGGTCCTTGAATATTAGTACTAGGACATTTAATATCTTTAGAGACCCATACCATACCATTTCTCATATAAAGATTTCTTCTATAGTTGCATAAATAAGAAATATGTCCTAGATGATTACAAAAATTGCAAACAAGTGAATTCAATGATGGTTTGGTTATTTGAAAATCATCTTTGGAAAACTTAGGCTTTTTGTTGTTATTACATTCTATATTATTTTTGTTACAAACTTTACTTGAATTTGTATGCGGAATAACATCAATTGCATTCTTACTAACACACATGGATTGTAAGCAAATAGAATTATTAGCTTTGGCAAATTTAGAAGATAAGTCCTTAACTTGATTTTCTAAATTAATGCACTTTTCATAAGAAGTTGAGGTTTTACATTTCAAAGTTATTTCCTCATCAAGAAAGGCATATTTATTTTTCAAAATCTCAATTTCATTTTCAATGGAGAAAATGTTTTTCAAACAAGATAAATTTTTATTTTCTAAATTCAACAAATCATCATATAATTCATTATATGCACATTGTAGCTCATCATAGGAATGACCATAATCAATATAGACATTATTTACTGATGCACACTTTTTAATTGTTGCATTGCAAACCCAAGTGCAGGTTGTCTCAAGTAATAAATTTCTCGGTGAGTCCGAGGTCGATCCATAGGGAATTGTTGAAGATTAAGGTGAAGTAAATATTTTGTGACTACGGTAAAAATTATTTACTTGGGTAAAATGATCCACTCTTGGTAAATAAAGGAAAGGTAAGATTAATTCCTTTTATAACTCAATTAGAATCCTCGCAACATGAAGGTTCCAATTGGAAAATATAACGTTAAAAGTCCATTAAAATAATATACGTATTTATATTATGTTTCTTTTAATCATTTATTAATATCATCACTCATAAATGGGATCAAGAATTCACTTTGCCAATATTTTGTCTACAATAAATCAAGAATTCCTCTTTACAAGGGTAGTTTCAAAATTATCAAAAACAAAATATAATACGCATAATAACTACTTAAAAATATAAATCATTAAAGCACAAGAGATGAATAAATCTAACCTTATTTTATTACCAAGAGCTTCATAATTTGACCCAAGTAGACTATAACTTATTTACACATAGACTAAAAGAGAGAAAAAGAGAGAGAAAGAAAATTGGAGGGAGGAGGAAATTCCTCAGAATTTCCCTTCTCCCCCGAAGAGCGTCTCCGTCCGAATTCTACTTACAATTCTCTTCTCAATTGTGCTCGTCCATCTCCAAAGAAATGGTTACTGTGCAATGCACAGTAACCTGAATTATTAAGAGTAAAACGTCACGGATGACGTTTCTTTAATTTCTCTTTTCTTTTTTTTCTTTTTTTTAAAATAATAATTGAGTAAATACACAGCCGTGCATCCAGTCATTTTTTCATTTTTGAGAGAAGTGGTTTTCATGAAAGTTGTAGGCCTGAATATTTGCTTTGAAATGACTTTAGTTTGAGTCCAAAATCATGCTTAGAACTCAAGATATGGTCCAATTACTGCAGAGTGTTTAGGCACGATTTCAGCTCCTCTGTTTTGACTTCAAAGTCCAATATCACCTCCAAGGAGTCCGATTCTGGAAAAGTGTTCAACATGAAAGTTGTAAGGAATTGTCTTAGCTTTCCTATAAGACCAAAATCACATCAATCAGATATTTGGAACTCAAATTATAGCTAGTTTACTAAGCACTGCCAAAGAGATAATTACGATTAATTTATGCAATAATTTATTTAATTGTCCAATTCGGCTCAAAATCATAAAATGTGTCAAAACTAACTTAATTAAGCCTAATTGAACCTTAAGAAACCTAGTGAGAGGATTACAAAATGTATAAAATACAGTGTTATCAAATTCTCCCACACTTAACTTTTGCACTCCTGGGCAAAACACAAAAGACAAAAACAAAGGAATAAAGAAAAACAACATAAACTCAAAAACTAAAAACTCTAGAGGATTCAATAACTCAAGAAGAGCAACTAGACAATCAAGGGATCAAAACAGTCATGAGGTAACATTTCTTCGCATCTCAAACCAACAAGCAAGGAAACTTCAGTTGAAAAGAATGAATCAAGAATGATAGATCTTCACAAGATTCACTCTCAATCCCTCAAGTGTTTAAAAGGTAGGTATTTCACTCAACTCAACCCATGAAAATTGCATTACCATAAGCTTGCTTATCTTCTACTTCTCCACTACTTAGAACACATGCACACACAAATCATGATGACTTTATTCAAGGTTGTAATGGGGTCAAGGTAAATGATGAGGTAATATGGATATGACAAGTTAAATACCAGAGAATAAAAGAGCATGAGAGCTGAGTTCAATTAATAAGCATGAAAGTTCATCCCAACTTCACCTAATACAAATTCCCTTTACATATTCTTTTCCTTTCCTTTATTACCTTGTTGACCCTCTTTTCCTTTTTACATTTTTTTGATTTTTTTGATTTTTTTTATTTTTTGATTTTTTTTATTTTTTGATTTTTTTGATTTTTTTTTTTTTTTTTTTAGAAGAAGAACATCATATATACATTTTTTTAACCATTCTGCACACACACCCCCACACTTGTTCAAGAACTCATCTAATAATAAAGTTAATGTTCTCTTATTCCCTAAGCTTAAGTAAGAACATGATTTTTCATTTAAGGCACATAATGAGTTTGAAACAAAGAATGGTCAAATAAGCTCAAAGGGGTTAAGCAAAGGAAAATATGCAAAGTTGGCTATTTGGTCAAAGTAGTTAATTCAAGAAAATTCCTCAATCATTTTCATGTATGTATATGAAATTGTAGTCTCAAAAAGAATCAAAGCAAGTTCTAGAGCAACAATTCTATGAGTGAAATTCACACAAGAAAAAAGAGAATGGTACAAATGTTCAATCCATTCATCAATAGGCTCAAAATCTCACAAAACATAATTCTATCATTCTCAGTCCACCAATTCAACATCCATAACCAAGCATGTGAATTTTAAGAAAGAAGACAATTTACTCAATCATGCAAATTTTCCTAAATTTGAATTGTTACTTCCACACAAACTAGTTGTCTACCCCAACTAAGATGCGTCTCAAGAGTAAAATTTACTCCTTACTCTGCCATCCTTAACTGGTTTAGTAAGTTACTGACAAACATATAAACACAACAAACATATTAATACATACACTTCTTAAATTTTTTTTTTGGTTTTTTTTTACACAACTCTACACACGACAAACATAAACACACTTACTATTTTTTTTATACATTTTTTTACACAACTATCCTTCCCCCCAACTAGATCACAACATTGTGCTCAATGTTAAAAAATAGAAAGGAAAAAGATAGAAGATAGTACCTGTTACCGCAATTACTAAAAGGAGAAACCTCTCACAAATATAAACAGAAACAAAATACGATGAACAAAACCAAAGCTTGTAATTATTTAAATAATTGGAGTGTCTGAACTAGCTTGCTTTTCTTACTGCTTCCCGCAACATTTCTTTCTGACCAATCTATCTGAGCTGCTACTGGATCAGGGCTGTCATAAGAAGAAGAAATACAAGAAAATATATACATGTAGTTGTAATTGTGGCTCACATCTTCCTCTAGTTTTACGTCCAGTAACGGCTAAACGCCTTCTATGAGTCGAGGATAAGCTTCCCATCCAATTTTCTTATAAATTGACAAATAGGGTCTTTTTGAGTCAGATTCCCAAGACTGTAACGTGCTTACTTGCCTTTGAAGAGATTTCACAAATTAATAAATTCACACTGCACAAATTCACAAGAATGCGTCTCAAGAGTCAAAAAGATTTCACCTAATGACTCCTTATTCAGGCCATTCTTTAATGAAAAATATTATATCTCTTTTTTTATTTATTTGCGGAAACCATCCACAAAGAACAATTTTGCTTGTTACAAGAAAATTGATAATATTAACAAATCAAATCATAAAATTAAAAATTAAAAATTCATTAGGAAAATGATCATTGATAGGTGTGATTCAAAAAGTGAGCCTATTGTAAGTATGGACTAATCAACAAAAAAAAAATTAGGCTCATTTTGAATTCTTGAAGCAACAAAATCCACCGTATCAACCTAGATTTACAAAAACTTGTTAAGAAAATCGACGAATGATCAAAAGGTCAAAATAAAGTTGACTATTTAAAAAGAAAAGAAAAACAAACATTAAGACACACGAAATTAGAAGAAAAAGAGAAAACAAAGTTTTTTTTTGTATTTTTATTTTGAAATGAAAACACATGAAATTAGAATACTAGGGATCAGACTTCACTTGATTCAATAATCTATCATAGACAATAGAGTAGTTTTGGGACCTTCCTTCTAATCAATTTCTAATCATTCAATTGATGGGGAGAATCAGTAATTTAAAAACATTTAAAGGCATGACTTTTACTCTATGGATTCTCATGGAAAAATACCACAGTTCTCCCACATAACCTATAACCTCCATTCCTAGATGATTATAAATCATGGCACTTTATTATTTATGGTCTAGGTCATATGCAAACATTTCGGGTTACACATATACCCACTAGATCAATTTATGAGTGGCCAATTCATAAAAACATTATAAACCATAATAAGCACTCAAATTGAATAGAAAAGAGTTAATTAGAATTCCAATCTTAATACATGTCAATTGAATCAAGTTACGTCTTCACCTTAAAAACACACAAGACAAAAGAAAAGAAAAAAAATAAGAAAAATAAAAATATATACAAAGATGTGGTATAAACCGGTCACCAAATAAATTTTACAAAGATGTGGAATAAACCAACCACCAAATAAAAAAAAATAAAAATGGTGTGGTAGAAATCAACCACCAAAATGAAAAAAATAACAAAGGTGGCGTAATAAACCAACCACCAAATAAGTTAATAAGCAAAAATAAAAAATAAAAATAAAAAGTTAATATGCGAGATAAATTAAAATGTTAGAAATGGGTAAAGTAAAAAGTTAGATAGTTAGTAAGAAAGTTAGTAAGTTAGTAAACAAAAATAAATGACAAATAAATAAATAAATAAATAACAAAAATAAATGATAGAAAATAAATGACAGAAAAATAAATAATAAAAAAATAAAGTGCGAGAAAATAAAATACAAAAAATAATAAAGTGCAAAAAGTAAATTACAGAAAGTAAAAAGGAGAGGTTCCCCACTAGACAAGAAAATAAAAAGGAGAATTAACCCCACTGATTAGTAAGGACAACAAAAATAAATAAATAAAAATAAAAGGGAGAGAATCCCCCCACTGTTAATATTTACAAAAATTAAAAGGGAGAATTACCCCCACTGAGTTAATATGTACAAAAAAAAAATAAAAGGGAGAGATACTCCCACTAAATTAGTATGCAAAGATAAAAGGGAGAGATTATCCCACTGTTAGTATGTTAGTATGTACAAAAAAATCCAACTCCACGTACAATCCACCCACAATAGTCAAAACTCCACCATTTTTTTTTTCAAAAACGTGACCCACCACTATAGCCACCACCTACTCCACTATGTCCAAAACCTTTCATCATCATTTGTGACTCACCACTATAACCACTACCTACTCCACTATATCCAAAACCTTTCACCATCATTTCCATCCTTCCAACCTTCACATGAGTTTTCCTTTTATTCACTTATTTCCATTTTTTTAATTTTTTTTTACTTTTTACTTTTTTTTTTACTTTTTTACTATTCACACTATTCACACATCTTTTTTTTTTTAATTTTATTATTATTATTTTATATTATTATTAAAAAAATTATTTTTTTTATATTTTTACTTTTTTACTATTTATACTATTCACACACTATTTACCCTATTCATACTATTCACATTATTCACACAAATTTTTTTATTTTTTTTATTTTTACTATTCATACTATTCACATTACTATTCACACACTATTCACCCTATTTACACACTATTCATGCACTATTCACACACTATTTACTTTTTACTATGTACAAAAATATTTACACTAGAAATTTATTCTTCAAAACAAGTCCCCAGCAACGGCGCCAAAAACTTGATGCACACTTTTTAATTGTTGCATTGTAAACCCAAGTGCAGGTTGTCTCAAGTAATAAATTTATCGGTGAGTCCGAGGTCGATCCACAGGGAATTGTTGAAAATTAAGGTGAAGTAAATATTTTGTGATTACAGTAAAAATTATTTACTTAGGTAAAATGATCCACTCTTGGTAAATAAAGGAAAGATAAGATTAATTCCTTTTATAACTCAATTAGAATCCTTGCAATATGGAGGTTCTAATCAGAAAATATAACGTTAAAAGTCCATTAAAATAATATACGTATTTATATTATGTTTCCTTTAATCATCTATTAATATCATCACTCATAAATGGGATCAAGCATTCACTGTGCCAATATTTTGTCTACAATAAATCAAGAACTCCTCTTTACAAGGGTAGTTTCAAAATTATCAAAAACAAAATATAACACGCATAATAACTACTTAAAAATATAAATCATTAAAGCACAAGAGAGGAATAAATCTAACCTTATTTTATTACCAAGAGCTTCATAATTTGACCCAAGTAGACTAGAACTTATTTACACATAGACTAAAAGAGAGAAAAGGAGAAAAAGAGAGAGAAAGAAAATTGGAGGGAGGAGGAAATTCCTCAGAATTTCCCCTCTCCCCCGAAGAGCGTCTCCATCCGAATTCTGCTTCCAATTCTCTTCTCAATTGTGCTCGTCCGTCTCCAAGGAAATGGTTACTGTGCAATGCATAGTAACCTGAATGATTAAGAGCAAAACGTCACAGATGACGTTTCTTTAATTTCTCTTTTCTTTTTTTTCTTTTTTTTAAAATAATAATTGAGTAAATACACAGCCGTGCATCCAGTCATTTTTTCATTTTTGAGAGAGGTGGTCTTCATGAAAGTTGTAGGCCTGAATATTTGCTTTAAAATAGCTTTGGTTTGAGTCCAAAATCATGCCTAGAACTCAAGATATGTCCAATTACTGCAGAGTGTTTAGGCCCGGTTTCATCTCCTCTGTTTTGACTTCAAAGCCCAATATCACCTCCAAGGAGTCCAATTCTGGAAAAGTGTTCAACATGAAAGTTGTAGGGAATTGTCTTTGCTTTCCTACAAGACCAAAATCACATCAATAAGATATTTGGAACTCAAATTATAGCCAGTTTACTAAACACTGCCAAAGAGATAATTACAGTTAATTTATGCAATGATTTATTTAATTGTCCAATTCGGCTCAAAATCATAAAATGTGTCAAAACCAACTTAATTAAGCTTAATTGAACCTTAAGAAGCCTAGTGAGAGGATTACAAAATGTATAAAATACAGTGTTATCATTTACCTCAAGGTTCTTTGGAGTCAAGTGGGAGGTTGTCTTAATTTCTTGCACTAATGACTCTTCAAGGGAATCACCATCTTCCTCATTGTTGTGCATCAAAGCTTCAAGATTATATACCAATTGGTTTTGCTTTGCCACCACTTCAAATTGAGCATCATTTTGAGGATATTTTTCACAACAAGATTTCTTCAATGGTTTTTGCTCTTCTTGCTTCTATGTACAATTTTATGCAAAAAATCATTGTTAGCGAGATAGATATCATCAAGAGTATCCCATATATCTTTAGTACTAGAGCAACTCTTAATTTTAGTATAAGCATCATCATTTAAACTACTTCTCAATATTTGCATTGCTCTAATGCTTAATGAAAAACATTTCTTATCATAGTCATTCCAAGTTTATTTTGATTTGTATGTAAATCCATCAAGCATAATATCCCACAAATCAATATCAATAGATTGCATATAAATTTTCGTTCTATCTTTCCAGTAAACAAAATTCACACCATCAAAGAATGGTGGCTTATTAATTTCAAAACCTTCCATTTTGAAAAGCTTGTAATGGTTTCAAAACAAATAAGGATCTTTAACTCTAAGCTGTTAAACTTTTACTAGAGCACGAAGCTCTGATACCACTTGTTAGCCATGGCAACTATTACCCAAGAGGGGAGTGAATTGGGTGAAGACTAATTTTAATGCAACTTTGACAAATTATGCATTTTGAATCATTCAATTAATAAATGCAGCGGAATATGCACAACAAAGATATAGCTATTATAGATTACTCAACTACAACTTGAGGTATATGGTAAATCAAGCAAATAAGCTAAATATCAAGTTCAACTCAAGTATATATAATTAAAGCGCAAATGTAAAGAAAATAGAGTTGAGAGAAGCAAACACAAGGTTTATCTTAGTTTAGCCACCAATCCACTCATGACCTACATCCAGTCTTCAAGCAACCGCTAGAGATTTTCCACTGTCTCTTCAAGCTTCAATAGGTGCTTGACAACCTTTACAATTGAGAGCACTCAACACATCTTGTGATACCTCACCCTTGTGCTTGAGCCTCAAATAGGGATACCTCACCCTTTACAACTTTGAGGGATGCCTCACCCTCAAGGGATACCTCACCCTTTACTAACTTTGGGAGATGCCTCACACTCTAAGGGATACCTCACCCTTTACTCAAGAGGGATACCTCACCCTCTCAAAACAAAGATTAAGATGAAAAAAAGAATATAAACTCTCACAAGAATAGATATACAACTTGAAGAACAAAGTATAGATGATAGAACGCTCCCTCAAGAGTGGATAATACAAATTGAAGCACTATGGGTATAAAGGATTCACACTTTAAAGCTCAAAATATGATTTTGATGTTTTAAGGATCAAGTATAGTGTTCTTGTGTTTCTTGGGTCGTAAATACTTCAAATATCACTTATATATAGAGCCCAAATGATAAAATAGCCAGTGGTAGTGCTTAGAAATGATTTTTTATGAAAACTAGCCGTTTATAGTCATTGGGAATGTTTCTGGGCACTTGGTAATTGATTACAAGCTTGGTGTAATCGATTACAAGCTTTCTGGGCATTTTGTAATCAATTATACACTTCCTATAATCGATTACACGGCTTCTGTCAATGTTGTAATCGATTACATGACTTGTGTAATCGATTACAGCATTTTTGGTTTTGAAAACTAAATTTAAAAGGTCATAACTTCTTCATTTCTTATCCGATTAAAGCGAATGACCACTCATTGGATATATCTTTAAGTCTATTTTCATATGAAAGAATTTCAGAACAAAACTCAAAGTATTTTGAAAGATATGATCAAATGAGTAACTAAAGGTCAGTTTTGCAAAACTCAAACTTGACTGTTTTTGAAAACTAATTTTAAATGGTCATAACTTCTTCATTTCTTATCTGTTTAAAACAAATGACCACTCATTCGAAAGATCTTTGAGTTTATTTTCATATGCAATATATTTCACAATAAAACTCAAAGTAGTTTGAAAGTTATGATCAAAATAGTAACTAAATGTCAGTTTTACAAAATACAAACTTGACTAATTTTCACAGATTTGAAATACCACCAAGGCTAGCTTTCCAAAAACATTTTGTTAGGCATTTAAGCATTTTAGAAACACTTGTAAAGGTTTTTAAAACTTATTTGAGTTTAGTGTGATTCTCATTTACCTTTACACAAGATCTAAGTCCTATAAGCTATTCTTGAAGATGTTGAACTTGATCTTTTGCTACCATCAATTCTTGATGTAAACCAAGCTTCCAAAAATTTCTTCTCTTCAAATCTTGCAAATGCTTAGAACATCTTATCATTCTCATTCTTATTGGGTTGAGCATAATTATGATCTTTTACTTTCTTGTTGCAGTGCTCACTATTGGTATTTAGACTATCCTACAAAGTATTACTCATTTAAAACAAGCATAGTTAGTCCAAATTCATAACTCAATATCTTCATATGCATGATTCATAAATGTATAACTCTAGTTAGTCTAACATACATATAAGACTTTTATAGACACATCCAAATAAGATATTTATCAATTATTAATGAATATCTCTAT
The DNA here is from genome assembly GCA_029884595.1 of Ormosia semicastrata. Lineage (NCBI taxonomy): Eukaryota > Viridiplantae > Streptophyta > Magnoliopsida > Fabales > Fabaceae > Ormosia > Ormosia semicastrata. Next base: position 42,158,601 of record JAQQTO010000061.1, read on the forward strand.
ATAGGATGTAACAAAGAATACTTTTCACATTTTCAGTTAAATAGAGTCAAATCCAATATTAATTCATTATAATTCATATAAAGCATTATTGGATATATTATATGATGAATGTTACATATATCTTATTGCATGATTATTATGTGAAATATAACTAGATAAGGTACATAATCATGCATGATACAATATATCACATTAAACACATCTATGTAACACGATCAATATTCTTTTGTGATGCATTTGTCATCTATAAAGCACATCTATCAAGCATAAGCATAATTCTTTTTGGCTTGTATTTGTCATCATCAAAACTTAACATATTAAACCATTGAGACAAACTTATTTCCACACTTAAATGTGAACCCTTTCACCTTTACAAAATGATCTAAGTCCTAAAGCTATTATTGAAGGTTTTGGACTTGATCTTGTTATCATTTTCATGTTTGTTATCATCAAAACAATCTTGAAAGGCCAATAGCCAATTACATTTTTCCCATTTTTTATGATGACAAACAACCATTGAGAAAATAGTTAGTTTTATAAATTAGAATCCAAAAAGTTATTAGAGAGACTTACTTCCCCTCTTTTTCATAAGAGTTGAATTTAATTCAGAGATATACGTAGCTTCCTCTTATTTTTGGAATCCCAAGATCCATTTTAGATTAACCTATCTTTTCTCAACAGAGAACTCAATGCTTTTCCTCCCCCTTTTGTCATGATAAAAAAGATAGGGCAAGAGAAAGTATAGAGGTAAAGTAATTTATATTCAATATATTCATTCAAGTTCATCATATTATTTTCATTCAAGGCAGTAAATGCATAAAATTGATCAAGTTCAGCAGAGTGCATATATGCATCAAAACAACTAGCTAATTGCATTTACATTTTCAGTCAAATTCAGCCAATTACATATATTCAGCATATACAACAAAATGGCCAAAAATAGAGATCCTAACCCATGTCTTTTTAAATATAATTAGTGCTATTCGGATATATTCAGCCAATTACATCTATCAAGCATAAGTGATATTCGAATAAACATTTGGTCTATTCGAATAAATCCATACAAAACCATATTTCACATGCTTCTAGAAGAAGTTATTAGAATAGAAAATTTGTCTATTTAGATAAAAGCATAAGGAAATTTATTCCAACATTTACTAGAACTCCTTATTTGAATAAAAATAGTCTTATTCAAATAAAACCATCAGAAAGTACATCAGCAAGTTAAAACCAATAAGTCCAAAGATTAAAAATAGTCAAGGATCAAGAGAGACATTTTAGCATACATGTTATGTAAGAACATAAAGACATGATCACAAATTTCTAATTCTTACATAGCCATTTTAAATCAACCAAAAATCATGTCAGATAAGGATACAAACCAAGATATAATACATTTATTCTATGGCATGATTGATCAAAAACTCAAGAACAAAGATGTTATCATCAAACATGCAATTTCAAACAAGGAGTATACTTTATCTAACATATTTACATGTAAAAATATTTTCAAGACATAAAGTTAGAAAAGTACTACTTTAAAGTAAGTTAAAGTACAAAACAAGTCTTCACTTTTTCAAAGATTGCAAGTCCAAGCTTCTTGGAGACAAGGAAGGAAATTTGGAGTAATTTTTGGGCTTGTGCTCAGAGAAACTATTTTCAAGATACCAAAATCAACTCTTAGGCTTCAAGCACACCTACAACACACTTCAATTTTTGACTTTTGATACCTAAATTTTCTTTGGTCCTTGTGTGTTAGTTTTTGGCAAAGTGCCTTTGGGGACCCAAATCATTTTAGTCCCTATCTTGTTATTGATATTCTTTTTTACATTACAAGTTAATGCACTATGTCCTTTTTTGCCACAATGAAAACACTTTATGAAAGGACTTGTTGATGTTCTTGAAAAACACATCTTTGCTTCCCAAGTAATATGTTCAAATTATCTATTCCAAAGGTAAATTTTAAAAGAGTATTTTTCAAATCATCAATTTTCTTTTCAAAAGTTTTGCATGAACTACAAGAAAATGATATAGGTGCATTTTCATGTGAAGAGTATGTTATGCATGAAGAATTTGCATCAATAAGTTCAAGAGTTTCATTTTTATTTTTAGTTCCTTAATTTCCTTGTTTAAAATAGAGATTTTTACTTTCTAAAGAGGAAATTGTTTTCTTGGATGATGAAACAAGTTTTGCAAGCCTCATAAATTCATTATCCAATTCTTCAAATGCATCTTACAATTCATCATAGGAAGGGAAAAAGTCAAAGTTTGAGGAAGTTACCTCCATGTCATCTTCGTCTTCTTCTTCTCCTCTAGCCATGAGATATAGATTGGCTTTCTCATTGTTGGAGCTATCGATTGAATCCATGTCATTATCGTCCCAAGCTATGTAGGCTCTTCTTTCTTTCTTATCCTTTGAGGACCTCTTCTTATACTTTTCCATTTTCCTTTGATAGATTGGACACTTCATCTTTATATGTCCCGACTCTCCACATTTGTAGCATTTAGGAGTGGATGATATTTATTCCCCTTTGTGATAGATATTTTTTGTTGGGAAAGAAGGCCTTCTTTGAGCTCCATTCTTCTTAAAGAATCTTCCAAACTTCTTTACTAGAAGGCTTATATTTTGCTCATTAATCTCTAAACCTTTTCCATCATCATCATCATCATTAACCATGGAGGAGGTGGCCTTGAGAGAAATTTTCTTCTTTTTCTTGTCAAGCTCTTCATTTTGGTTGAGTTTATTCAACTCCATTTCATGTTCTTGGATCTTGCCAAAAGTATGGCTAGGGTCATGATTGAGAGATTTCTTGACTCCACAATAGCCATCACTTTAAGTTGTCAATACTTGCTCAAACATCTCAAAACTTTATTAATAAGGTCTTCATTAGGAAAAGTATTTCCTAATAAAGCAAGATGATTTACAATATGTGTGAACTGTTTTTACATTTCTTGAATGCTTTTACCTTAGCTCATTCTAAAAAAATTATACTCATGAGTGAAAGTATTTATCCTTGATCTTTTCACTTCACTAGTACCCTAATGGGTTACTTGTAAAGTGTCCCATATTTCTTGGGCAAATTTACAATTTGAGACTCTAAAGAACTCATCATACCCCAAAGCTATGGTAATGATGTTTTTGGCTCTCAAATTGTATTGGACCTTTTTCTTATCATCATCGGTCTATTCACTTCTTGGTGTGTTAACTCTTACACCATTTACAACATGTGTGGGAACAAAAGGACCATTTTCAACTGCATCCCACACATCTAGATTAATAGTTTCAATAAAAAATTTCATTAGTTCTTTCCTATAAGCATAACCATCCCCATGGAAAAAGGGAGGTCTATAGAGAGAAGAACCTTCTAAAAAACTATTTAAAGAAGCCATCATTTCTCTTGAAGCTACTAAGCTCTTTACACTAGAGTCTTTCTCTTATACCACTTGTTACCAAGCGGCTTCAAACTCAAGAAGGGGGTTAATTGAATTTATAAAAACTTTTTACAAATCTTTTAAAAAACACTTGTATATTTGAAGCTATTGATTAATTGAATTGAATTGATAAATAAAATTGAATACTTCACTCACAAATAAATAAGTAAAAATGAATAATATTCAAGCAAGCATATAAAAGTAAAGCATCAAAGTAAAGAGACAGAGTTGAGAAGAGCAAATACAATGATTTATCCTAGTTTAGTTACCCTTTGTGACCTACGTCCAGTCCTCAAGTAAACCATTTGAGATTTTTCACTAAACCTTCAAGCTTGAATAGTTTCTTGAAAACCTTTACAACTGAAAGCACTCAATACACCTCTGGGATGCTTCACCCTTGTGCTTGAGCCTCAAAATAGGGATACCTCACCCTTTATAACTTTAGAGAAATACCTCACCCTCTTTACAAATAAGGGATACCTCACCCTCTTTTACAGGAAATCAAAGATAGATTCAATGATAAACTCGCACAAGAGTAGATATTACAAATTGAAACTCAATGGGTATAAGGATTGATCACACTTTAAGCTCAAAAATAGGGGTTTTAAAGATGAAGGCTGTAATAACTCATATTGATGCTCAACAAGGCATTTTAAAATGATTTCATAATAGACTTTAATGTCCAACAACTTGTATTTATAACCCAAAGCATTAAAGATCCATTGGCATGGTTAGAGCATTAAAAACAGCCATACTAGCCATTATTTTCTATTTCTAGAAATGTGTTTATTCGAAAAACACTTTCTTTATTCGAATAAATACATTTATAGCACAAGCTAGAAATGGTTTCTTAAACACGTGATTCGAATAACCATAGTGTTATTCGAATAAACCTTTTTAAAACATAAGGGCATGTAGCCTGAATTAAACTTTTATTCGAATAAAGACCTGTGTTATTCGAATAAAGCTTGATGAAATGGAAATCTTGGCATTCTGACTTTTGTTACTCAATTAGGGAAACCCTCTATTTGAATAAACCTGTTTGAAAACATTTTAATCAACTTTTAAAACTTGTCAATTATTTCCAAATGTTCCAACTAGGTTTTAGGCACTTAAAGGCTATTTCTTAAGAACCAAAATCCATTTTTAAGGCTTGAAACCATGTGAGCTATTTGGGTTCTTGATAAACATGTTTAGAGCTTAAGTGTGAACCCTTTTACCTTTACAAAATGATCTAAGTCCTAAAGCTATACTTGAAGGCCTTGGACTTGATTTTGCCATCATTTTCAAATTTGTTTTTATCAAAACAATCTTCAAAGGCCAATAGCCAACTACTACCTCAAAACCTAGATGAACTGAAGAGCCATTATGAGAAGTATATAAACATGGAAGAGGTTCTAAAAGTGAAGAATGAAGCTTACAAAAAGGCAGAACCTTCTCGAAAAAAGGACAAAGAGCCCAATTTAAGAGGCCCTAAGAATTGTCTAAGGGGACCACCTCGGGGGAAATTCGATGATACACCACTTTCAAAGTTCCTCACAGTAAAATCCTTGAGGAGGTGTATCATATGGAACTGTTTGAGATCCCCAAACCACAAACCCTCAGACCTTGAGAACAAGTAGACAAAAGTCCAAGCGTTATAACTTCTATCACAAGTATGGGTACAACACGGAGGAATGTGTTAACCTCCAAGATGTAATAGAAATGTTAATACAATAGGGCAAGTAGCAAAATTATGTCCGAAGATCCAGAGACAACAACTGCCCAAGGTATCAATGAAAAGAAGGAAGGAAGAGAAAATACAGTCCACAACGTCGAACCCATCACCTAAGGACCTCTCACAATTGCAAGAATGTGCTTAACTTCTGAGGGAATGCTTCCCTTAGAGAAAACATAGGTGAGATGGCAAGATCACGAGAACAATAAACACCACCTCAAAAAGGTTCACTAGAGTAGGACAGTCAAAGTCTGCTAGAAAGAAACACTTGATGTATGTGTTAAGTGTTTCATCTCAACTTGCATTCAAGAAGGGAAGTGAATATGCTGAGGGAGTGATCCCTGATCACGATGATTTGATGGTCATTATATGGATTATGGCCAACGAGTAGGTCAAGTGGATCTTCATGGATCAAGGGACCTCAGCAGATATCCTTTTCATAGATTGTTTCCGCAACCTTGGTCTCCCACTCTCCGACCTAAAACCCTTTGACATAGATTTGATAGGGTTTTTAGGGGTGAAAGGTAAGACTAGAAGGATATGTGGAACTATACTTGACTCTAGGAATAGGCTTTGAGGAGAAAAATTTGAAAATCAAGAGAGTGAAGGTGAAATTTTTGGTAGTTGACTACCCCTTAGCATACAATGTGATCTTGGGAAGGTCGTCCCTAAATGTATTCAAAGCTATTGTTTCCATGCACCACTTAGCCATGAAGTTCATCTCAGACAAAGGCGAAGTGGTAGTAGTGAAGCTGGAGCAGGAAGCAACACAAAGGTGCTACAATGTTAGTCTGGAGCTAGCTTTCATGATGATGGTGGAGTTAGATATGCGTGATGAAATGAAGGAGAAAAGGTTACAACTTGATGGCTAGTTGATAAAGGTTCAACTCAGACCTGGTCTCAAACAAGTCACTAAGAATGGGGCCGAACTCTCCTAAGAAGAATAAGAAGAGTTAAAGCTTTTCTTCCAAAAAAATAAAGACCGCTTTGCCTTGACTATAATGGACATGCTTGGCCTGAACCCCAACTTTATATAACATCAATTATCAGTTTTCCCAAATGCCAAACTAGTGTTAGAGAGGAAGAGGGAAGTGGGGCCATAACACCAAAAGGCAATTGAGGAATAGGTTAAGGATCTCTTAAGCACAGATTTTTTAAGGGAGGTGGCCTACACCACTTGGCTCTTCAATGTGATTCTGGTTAAAAAGTCTTCGGGGAAGTGCCCGAAGGACCTTTACTCATTGCCAAACATTAACAAGCTGGTGGATGGTTCATCTAGACATAAGTACTTGTCTTTTATGGGCACACACTTGGGATACAACTAGATCCCAATGCATCTAAAAGATAAGGAAAAAGTAGCCTTCATAACAAAGAAAGTAAGTTAATGCTATAAGGTGATACTGTTTAAGCTAAAGAACACAAGAGCTACCTACTAAAGAATGATGAATGTGGTCTTTTAAGATCAAATTGGGAAAATGATAAAAGTGAACATAGATGACATGAAATTGAAGAGCCCAGCCACAGGATACCATGTTTCTGACCTCGCAGAAGTATTCACCTAGCTGTGGAAACATAACATGAGGATGAACTTGGAGAAATGTGTGTTCGGGGTCCAAGCTGGAAAATTTCTAGGATTTATGCTAACCCACAGAGGAATTGCAAGCAACCCGGATAAGTTTTGTAACAGCCCAATATTTACTATCCAGATATATCGTCATATAAAAAAATAACCACTACTTCTAACATATATCAACAAACTAACTCATATCATTCATACAAAATGAGTAAATATGGAGAGCCATGATAACAACAATATATATATATATATATATATATATATGCATAAAAAGGCATTCAGTCATATATAGCTTTAAATTACTGAAGCGAATTAAAATATACAAGCTCAGCGTAAAAGAACAATTATACTACGCGTCTTCATATGCCATTCTCTTTCCTTTTGAAACACTTCCACCTGGATTTACATGAAAGCACAATCAGGGTGAGAAATCACAATTTCTTAGTATAAGTATTTCAAAACCATCATTTATCCTTTCACAAAGAATAATTCAACAACTAACATCAGGAATAAGTTTACAATCGGTGTAAGAATTACTACTTAGAACCAAAAGAATATCTCACATAGCAACCCTATATAAGATTCTCAAGCAAACCTTAATCCTAAACCTGCACTACAAGAGAGATATCAACAATATTATACAATCGCCCATACAATCGTACATATCATTGAATAGGTAACTGCCCATACAATTACCATGCAAATGCAATAATGATTATGTTGAATGTTTATGCCTAGCATGTCCTAAGACAATGATTATGCAATGATATTAAAATAGTGTTAGTCCAAATCATGAAACTCGTCTATTTCCAGGAACTCCATTCCTTGTACTTTCCATGAGTAGTATGGCTCCGATCATTTATCACTACTTAGAAATAAATGGTCTACTCCACCTCTTAACAAAGGGTGTTCACCATCTCATACACCATTCACTGATACGTGGAAATAGAAAGTGTGTGAGAAAATATGCAAAGTGATATTTAACACACACATTTAACGCCACATTGGATATCCTCCTACACAAGTTATAACCAATGCTCTTAAACGTGTCTATCCTCTTCCACGAGGCTTTCTAACCATAAACTTAGAAATACCCACATACTCGCACTATGAGTCATTCCTATCACATATAGCATCACAAAATATACTAAAACAATCTCATATGGATCAAAATCCTAAGTGCTACCCTATGACATTTCTAACCCATTAGTTGCCTAAGGACTCACACTTTTCTCAAATGAACTAGGTAGTCATTTCCTCCTTGAAATACTCCCATAGGTGCCTCAACACACTTTAGGAAACATATACTAATGATCCCATCTAGCCAAGAACTTAAAAACATAAAAAATGACATTTTTGAAAATTCTGGCCTCAGACATGGGTCATGTCTGATTACACCCCTATGTCATGCTCTATGAGCACTGTTCACGAATTTCAACTGGCAGAGTGGGACACGCCCCCCTCCCTTTTGTGACTTCGGACACGGGTCGTGTTTTCGAACACGGGCCGTGTCTCAAAACTAAACATTCTGTAGCTCACTCTACAAAATCGTGTCATTGTTCCATTAGTCAAATTCTTGGATTTTGGCCATTCCAACTCGGTTTCTAGGTGATTTAAGATCCCTAACAAGTTTACTAACACATAAGAATCATTAATCACCAACAAAAACCTCCAATTTAGATTCTATGATCAACACCTAACTTTTCTCACTTTTAGGTTCAAGGTTCAAATATCCAATTCTAGGTTTCTAACACAAACCTATAACATGAATAAATCCTAAACAACCAAGGAAACTTATTCAAGCAAGAAAAACACCTCAAACACCTCTAGAAACCAATTTAACCTATTATGCCTCACAAATGCATAAATGGTAAAAGTAGAAAAAAGAGGATGAAACAAGCACAAACCCCTACCTTTGGATCAAAGATGGTGAGAATGATGAAGCCTTAGCTTTCCCTTTCCTTTTCCTTTCCTCTTCTTCCTCCTTCTTTGCTTGGCTTTCCTTTGCCTCTCCCTTGGTATCTATAGCCGCGAGAGAAGAGAATGAAAAGAGTGAAAAATGAGATACAAATATCTCATCTCAAGCCTTTAAGTAACAAGGCTGAAATACTCAGTCGTGAGTGACACTGGTCACTTAAGTGTCCAAGTGATATATCCCGATATACTAAGAACACTTAGATTTAACCAAACCCAGGTTCCTAACTTCCAACAGACTCAAAATAAATCTTAAGATTGTTACCAAGTGACCTCAATACTCAAGAGGGGGGTGAATTGAGTATGTAAAACAAGTTCGCAAATCTTTCGCAAATCGTTTGATAAATAATTTTTGTTGAAGCTAATTGATGATTAGAGATGATTGGATATATGAGATAAATACTTTTACTTATAAATGCAATAGCCAAAGGCAACAATATTCAAGCAATTCAATAAAACAGTGCTTAATGTAAAGAGAATGGTTTAGAGAAAACAAACACAATGATTTATCCTGGTTCGATCACCAATCCACTTGTGATCTACGTCCAGTCCTTAAGCAACCGCTAGAGATTTTCTAATATTTCTTCAAGCTTCAATAGGTGCTTGAAAACCTTTATAACCTTGAGCCCTCAACACTTTGGGATACCTCACCCTTGGAGCTTGAGTCTCTTCAACTAAGGGATGTCTCACCCTTTACACTTTTGGAGGGATGCCTCACCCTCTTTACAAAGTAATATAGATTGTTTGAATGAAACTCTCACAAGAATAGATGATTACAAATTGAAGCTCTAATATGCTCTCAAATATTAACACACGTTTTTCACAAAAATAGAGCAAGAATGAATTTGAAGATTAAATCATGTTTTGAAGTATCGGCAATCAGTTTTTGGTTCAAAGTCAACCTCTAATAAAGACCCAACATTGGTATTTATAAGTTTTGCAATAAATGGAGCTGTTGGAGACTTTTAGCCAAGCATTAAATGCATTTAATATAGCCATTGCACACTATCCGGATGCGTGTAATCGATTACACAACAAATGTAATCGATTACATTGTTGTTCCAAACGTGTTCTTAGCTTTCTGGGCTTTGTGTAATCGATTACATTATTGGTGTAATCGATTACATGGCTTCTGACTTGCTTATAATCGATTACAATATCCATGTAATCGATTACATGTCTTCTGACTTGCTTTGTAATCGATTACAATATCCATGTAATCGATTATATGACTCCTTGAACGTGTTCTTGCCTTTCTAGGCTCATTGTAATCGATTACCAACTTGGTGTAATCGATTACATGGCCTTTGACTTGCTTGTAATCGATTACAAGGCCTCTGTTTGCTGTGTAATCGATTACAAACATCATGTAATCGATTACATTGGCCTTTGAACACATTTTTCAAGTCCAATAAAACTTGTAAGCCATTTCTAACACCTCAAGACATTTGATTAAATATAAATCCTTTTATGAGTATTCGATTTAAGATTAAAACTCAAGTTTCTTTGAAAAACATGTTTAGTTTTGAATTTTCCCACTTATTTTTCAAATGATATATTGAAAAACCATTTGAGAAATCTTGAGAGCATTTAACATTAATGTTCTAAGTCTTATAACTAAATAAACCTCTTGACTTCTTTCTTTGATCTTGATCTTTTCTTTTGCACTTGATCTTCACTTTTGCACTTGATCTTCACTTTTGACTTTGTTATCATCAAAAACCATTTGACATGCTTTAAGGACATAAGCATTCACATTCTCCCCCTTTTTGATGATGACAAATTGATCATAGGAAAAAAAAGAGTTTTTGCATTTGTATATAACAGAGATTTAGGCGCAACGCTCCCCTAGAGTTTATGCATGATATTGAGTTAGATTTTTCATGTAAAAAGCTTAAGAGCTCAAAAGCTCCCCCGTACACATGCAACATTAATTAGATTTCATTTTTCACTTAATTTTTCACTATTCTCTCCCCCATTGGCATTATAAAAAAGACATAAGCATTTAAAAAAAAATGGACAGCATTTCGGCTGTATTTCATGATTTCCCAAGAATCGCCAAAACAAGAAATTCAAAGAGAATATAATGAAGCCAGTAAATTTAGATTAAGAGAATATTCAATATAACCAATATTCAAACACTAAACATTCAAAGAATATTATCAAAGCTGATTCAAGTTCATGTATCATAAAAAAAATATACAGTGTAAGTCATCATAGCTAATATAACCAATAACCAAACACACCAAAAACGTATACCAATGTTATATAACTGAGCCAAAAAGAGAATGTACAATGTAGTCATAAGTAAATAACAATGAAAAACATCAGGGCAATGGGCCATGATCACTATCAGTAGCCTCGCTATCACTGTCCGCATCTGCAATGATATCTCCTAGATCAACATCATCATCGCCGGGCTCAAGATCATCCTCAGAGCCTAGGAGCTCCTCATTATCAGCAGGGACGCCAGATGGACTAGCAAAGGACAGGGGAACAGGAGAGGCAGAGTATGTGGGAGGTGTAGCAACAGCACTCGGAGGAAAATGAGGTCCTGCCAGGAGGGATCGAATGGAGGAAAGCTCTTGATCTGAGTAGTCCATTCTCAGCTCAAGGTGATCCATCTTCTGCTCAATGCGATCCATGCGTGTGTCTACAGTAGCGCTCAGGTTTCGTATCTCTTGGAGTAGGAGGTCTAGTGTGGCTGTAGCTAGAGCTGGAGCAGGAGCAGGGGAAGGATACTGAGCCTCTTCACCATCATCACTATCCGGATCATGATGGATATGCCCAAAGGTGCCATGGGCAATGTAGTGTCACTTATCATTGACTTTGTAGAGCTGAAGCTTCTTCAAGATATGCAAGCCAATGGATTGTGGTCCTTTTGAGCTGGTGTCCTTGGACTCCTCAGCCAAGGAAATGAGACAATGCTCTAAGATTGCTGTCACCAGCATAGCAAATGGTAGAGCAGAGTTTTTCTTTTTCTTTATGTCCAGTATATGCTCAATGATGTAGAAACCCCAGTTTATTGGTCTTCCAGTGGTCATTGCCCATAGGGACACCACGTCATCCTTGAGAACCTGGGAGTAATTCCCTCCCCTAGGAATCAACCCCTTGACCAAAAGATAGTGGAGTACCCTGTTCTCCATGGTCAGGCCAGTGGCCATGATTCTCTTTTTGGGATCACTAGGGGGATAGTATCCAGTCCTAATCAGTGAAAGAAGAGCAACCTTATGCTCAAATTCACGACCCCAAATATTGGCATTTTCACAAAAGTTTGCTCCATCAGGAGTGAGCTTGGTTAGCCTATACCACTCAGCTATAGTTATCTTGATTTGTTGCTTCTTCACCTCAGATATTAAGTAATCATCTTTAATTTTCAAATTTGCATAAAAGACTCTTACTAGGTTTGGATAGATAGCATTCTCTATACTAAGGAAACCCAGCAATCCTAAGTTCTCAAAGGTTCTAAAACTCTCTAGAGGTTCACTATCACAGAAGTTGATGGGAAGATACCTGGGGGAAATAATCTTGCGTAGCTGGAAGTTCTTCTGAAATAACTCAGCTTTCTTCACGGTTGAGAAGTGGCAAGTGAGGTCCAGGCCAGAAATATTGCGTGAAGCTCCACCTGAGGACCCTCCAATGGCAACCCCTGTTCTTGGGCGTTTTGAACGATGAGAGGATTCAGCCATTTGATGAGGAAAAAGAGAGTGGGATGAGTGGAAAGTGTTTGGAGATGAGTGAGGAAAGAGAGAGGGATGAGTGAGAGACAGATTAGGGCAGAGAGGGAGATTTGGGTTCGTGAGAGATGATGGGGAGATTGGGGTGATGGAATGTGATGGGATTTGAGAGATGGGCTACGTAGAGAGGGTATTTTCGAGTGAGAGGGAGGTGAAATGGAAGGATTTGAGTGAGATTGAAGTGAGAAAAGAGAGATTGGGAGGTTGAGTGTGCGTGGGAGCAGAGGAGGAGATGAAGAAAATGAACAATTTTTGATAAATGAACTCTGTGCGCGTCAGAAACCTTTTAAAAAACCTTGTGTAATTGATTACATTGATTTTGTAACCGATTACAAGCGTTCTGGTTCTCATGTAATCGATTACATTTTTAGTGTAATCGATTACCATGCTTCTGGGGAACCTTGTAATCGATTACATGGTTGGTGTAATCGATTACCTGAGTTCTGAGTTAATTGTAATCGATTACAAAAGTTGTGTAATTGATTACATGCTTGACAGAACTGTGTAATCGATTACAAAGGCATTGTAATCGATTACCAGCACACTTTAACTCAGATTTTGCATTCCAAACAGTATAGAATCAATTTTAAACCATTCAAATCAGTTTCTGAGCATCTTAAATCAATTCAAATCATCATGCAAACATATAATCTACTCATATTATGATTCAAATCACATAATTGTGCAAAAATACTAATTTTACCAAGAATTGCACCCTTTTTGGTGAAATTGTGAAGTTATTGAGTTGCTTGGGAGTTTTTTGACATGAGGAAGCACTTGCAAAACAACTTAGGGGAAATCTCCGACGTTCAAGTCAGTATTGGATGCAAATATGATAAAAAAACTCAGAAATTATGCAGCAAAATGGCATGATTATACAGAAAGCAACATGGTTTGATTTTAGGATTATGCAGCAAAAAGTCAATTTATGCATGATTGATCCAAAATACCAAGTTCATTTCTTATATAGAAAAATGCTTTTTTTGCTAAGGGCTTAGTGAAGATGTTAGCTAGTTGCTTAGTGATTTCTACAAATTCAAGCATATAATCACCCTTTTGAACATGGTCTCTAATGAAATGATGTATTATTTCAATATATTTAGTCCTAGAATGCAAAATGAGATTTTTGGATAAATTAATTACACTAGTATTATCACATCTTATGGGGATGTGATCAAGCTCAAGACCATAGTCCAAAAGTTATTGCTTCATCCAAAGGATTTGAGCACAACAACCCCCAGCTGTAATATATTCAGCTTCAGCTGTAGACAATGCCACACTATTTTGTTTCTTGCTATGCCAAGAAACTAGTGAGCTTCCAAGCAAGTGGCATGTCCCACTAGTGCTCTTCCTATCCATTTTGCATCCAGCAAAATCAGAATCAGAATACTCAATAAGGCTACATGAGGCACCCTTAGGGTACCACAAACCCATTTGTGATGTGCCTATTAGATATTTCATTATTCTCTTAACAACACTTAGGTGTGATTCTTTAGGATTAGCTTGATATCTAGCACACATGCATATACTAAATATTATATCAGGCCTACTTGCAGTGAGATAAAGGAGTGAGCCAATCATAGCTCTATATTTTGTAATTTCTACAGATTTCTCTCCTTCATCCTTGTCCAAATAGCAAGAGGTGCCCATAGGAGTAGCCATATGCTTGGCATTGTCCATTCCAAATTTCTTGAGCAGCTCCTTGCAATACTTGGATTGGCTTATGAAAGTCTCTTCTCTTGTTTGCTTGATTTGGAGACTAAGGATGAAGTTGAGCTCACCCATCATGGACATTTCAAACTTACTTTGCATAATGTTTGAAAATTCTTTACAAAGAGAATTGTTAGTAGCTCCAAATATATGTCATCAACATAGATTTGAACTAGAAGTATGTCATGCATTTTGTGTTTTATGAAAAGGATAGTGTCAACTTTGCCTCTAGAAAAACCTTTTTCTAAAAGGAATTTGCTCAACCTTTCATACCAAGCTCTAGGAGCTTGTTTCAAACCATACAAGGCCTTTTTCAATTTAAAAATATGGTTGGGCATTTCAAAATCCTCAAAACCAGGAGGTTGTTCCACATACACCTCTTCTTGTATAAAACCATTTAAAAAGGCACTTTTGACATCCATTTGACAGAGTTTGAAATCCATGATGCAAGCATATGCAAGTAACATTCTAATGGCCTCTAATCTAGCTACGGGAGCATAAGTTTCTTTATAGTCTATGCCTTCTTCTTGATTATAACCCTTATCTACAAGCCTAGCTTTGTTTCTTATTATTAAGTCCGTTTCATCAAGTTTGTTCCTAAAGACCCATTTGGTGCCAATTATAGGATGATCATTGGGCCTTGGAACTAATTCCCAAACTTGATTTCTCTCAAATTGGTTTAGTTCTTCTTGCATGGCCAAGATCCAATGTTCATTATTAATGGCCTTATTTATGTCTTTAGGTTCAACTTGAGAGACAAAAGCTAAGTGATTACATGCATCTCTAAGTGAGTTTCAAGTGATTACCCCTTTTGATACATCACCTATTACCTTGTCGAGAGGGTGATATCTTGATGTCCTTCATTCCTTGGGTAGATCCATGTTTTCTGAATCCTTTTGCCATGAGTGATCAAGGAGTCTCTCTTCTTGCTTCTTGGACTCTTTCTCTTGATTTTCCAAGTGTGTTTTTGCCAAGATTTCTGCAACATCATCAACAAGCTCCTTTCTCGGCTCATTTGGGTTAGTTTCATCAAATGCAACATGTATAGACTCTTCTATGGTCATAGTTCGTTTATTATAGACTCTAAAGGCCTTACTATGTATAGAATAGCCAATGAATATTTCCTCATCAGATTTTGCATCAAACTTCCCCAAATTATCCTTTCCAATATTCAAAACAAAAAATTTACATCTAAAGACATAAAAATGTGACACATTTGGCTTCCTTTCTTTGTACAATTCATATGGAGTTTTCTTTAAAATTGACCTTATTAGGGCTCTATTCATAATATAACAAGCGGTGTTAACCGCATCCGTCCAAAAATACTTAGGAAGGTTGGCCTCATTGAGCACAGTTCTTGCCATTTCCTTTAAAGATCGATTTTTCCTTTCTATAACACCATTTTGTTGTGGTGTTCTAGGGGCAGAAAAATTATGCTCAATGCCATGTTCATCACAAAAGGTTTCAAATTCATTGTTTTCAAATTCACCACCATGGTCACTTCTTATGGATGCAATACAAAAACTTTTTTTATTTTGGATAATTTTGGCAAGCTTTTTAAATGATTGAAAAACATTATTTTTATGGGCTAAGAATAATGTCCATGTAAACTAGAAAAATCATCCACAATTACCAATGCATAGTAATTCCCACCAAAGCTCATAGTTCTAGAGGGAGCAAAAAGATCCATGTGTAAAAGTTGTAAAGGTCTAGAAGTTGAAACCATGTTTTTAGCATTAAAAGAGACCTTTACTTGTTTTCCCTTTTGACATGCATCACAAAGTTTGTCTTTTTCAAATTTGAGCTTTGCAAGACCAATTACTAGTTCTTTAGAAACCAATTTGTTTAAGTGATCCATGTGAATGTGAGCAATTCTTCTATACCATAACCATGAATCATTTTCTTTACTCATAAAGCATTTAGCATCATTTGAGGAAATATTATCAAGACTAATCATATATATATTATTGACCCTATGACCAACAAACTTAACTTGCTTATCATCCTTTCCCTCAATTATGCAACAAGAAGAATCAAATATAACTCTATTGCCTTTATCACATAATTGACTAATGCTAAGAAAATTATGTTTAAGTCCTTCAACAAGCAAAACATTATAATAGATGATGAAGGGATCTTACCAACTTTGCCAATTCCAAGAATCTTCCCTTTGTTGTTATCACCATATGTGGCATGACCATGTTTCTTGTGGGTAAGGGAAGAGAACTTGGAGCTATCACCGGTCATGTGCTTAGAGCAATCGCTATCAAGATACCAACTTGAGCTCTTGGTCTTCAAGCACACCTACAACACACATTCAAATTTTAACCTTTGGTACCCAAATTATTTTGGGTCCTTGTGTGTTAGAGTTAGGCATGGTGCCTTTAGGAACCCAAACCCTTTTGATTCCAACCTTGGTGTTTATGTTCTTTCTAACATTGCAAGTGGATACACTATGCCCTTTCTTACCACAATGAAAACATTTGACAAATGGGCTACTTGAAGTTTTTGAGGAAACAAAGAAATTCTTGTAAGACTTTTGATGATTATTTGGATTAAATCCCAAACTGACTTTTTGAAAAACACATTTTTATTTCCCTAATAGCACATTCATGTTGTCTCTTCCAAAAGTGAATTTTGCAAGAGTGTTGTTCAAATCTTCAATTTCTTTTTCAAAAGCTTTGCATGGTGAACAAGGTAATGATATAGATGTATTATTATGTGAGGAACAAGTCATGCATAATGAATTAGCATCAATGAGTCCTAAGGTCTCATTTTCAATCTTAAGCTCATTTATCTCCTTGCTTAAAATAGAGACTTTGTTTACCAATAAGGAGATTATTTTGTTAGAAGATAAAACCATTTTTGTGAGCCTCAAAGATTCATCATGCAATTCTTGAAAGGCATCTTGCAATTCATCATAAGAAGGTGGAGATTCTACGTTAGAAGAAGTTGCCTAGGTGTCGCTCTCTTCACTTTCTTCTCCTTGAGCCATGAGACAAAGATGGGCTTCTTCATTCTTCGAACTATCGAAAAAGCTTAAGTCATTGTCCTCCCAAGTTATGTATGCTCTCATTCCTTTCTTTTCTCTGGAAGGTCTTTTCTCAAACTTCTTCGTCTTCTTGAGATACATAGGACACTCCATCTTCATGTACCCCGGTTTTCTATATTCATAGCATTTTGGAGGAGTAGAGGATCCTTCTCCTTTGTGATATACTTTCTTTTGAGGAAAGAGTGGTATTCTTTGAAATCCATTTTTCTTTAGGAATCTTCCAAACTTTCTCACAAGGAGACTAAGATTCTCCTCACTTAGCTCAACATTTTCAGCATCCTCTTCACCATCTTCATCATCATCTTCAATTATAGAAGAGGTGGCTTTGAGTGCAATTCCCTTCTTTTTTTTTTCTCATGCTCTTCATTTTGATTGAGCCTATTTAGTTCTAGCTCATGTTCTTGAAGCTTCCCGAATAAAGTGGCTAGAGACATAGTTGATAAATTTCTTAATTCCGCAATAGCTATTAATTTGGGTTGCCAATTCCTGCTTAAGCATCTCAAGACTTTGTTAATAAGATTCTCATTAGGAAATGTCTTTCCCAATGAGATATGATTAACAATATAAGTAAATCTCTTTTGCATATCTTGAATACTCTCACCTTGGTTCATTCTAAACAATTCGTATTCATAAGTAAGAGTGTTTATTTGAGATCACTTAACCTCACTAGTACCTTCATGATTTACTTGTAAGGTATCCCACATTTCTTTTGCGGTCTTGCAATTTGACACCCTAAAGAATTCATCATACCCCAAGGATGTGGTGATGATGTTCTTGGCTTTCAAATTGTATTGAACCTTCTTTTTATCATCATCGGTCCATTCATTTCTAGGTATATTAATTTTCACACCATCTTTGGTTCGTATGGGAATAAAAGCATTATTTTCAATGGTATACCACACATCTAAGTCAATAGCTTCAATAAAAATTTTCATCCTTTCTTTCTAACAGGCATAACCATCCCCATTGAAATAAGGAGGTCTGTTTATAGAAGAACCTTCATTTGAAAAACCATTTGAAGCCATCACTTCTCTTGAAGCTGCTAAGCTCTTTATACAAGAGTCTAGCTCTGATACCACTTGTTACCAAGTGGCCTCAATACTCAAGAGGGGGGGTGAATTGAGTATGTAAAACAAGTTTGCAAATCTTTCACAAATTGTTTGATAAACAATTTTCATTGAAGCTAATTGATGATTAGAGATGATTGGATATATGAAATAAACACTTTTACTTATAAATGCAATAGCTAAAGGGAACAATATTCAAGCAATTCAATAAAACAGTGCTCAATGTAAAGAGAAGGGTTTAGAGAAAACAAACACAATAATTTATCCTGGTTCGATCACCAATCCACTTGTGATCTACGTCCAGCCCTCAAGCAACCGCTAGAGATTTTCTACTATTTCTTCAAGCTTCAATAGGTGCTTGACAACCTTTACAACGTTGAGCACTCAACACTTTGGGATACTTCACCCTTGGAGCTTGAGTCTCTTTAACTAAGGGATGCCTCACCCATTACACTTTTAGAGGGATGCCTCACCCTCTTTACAAAGCAATATAGATTGTTTGAATGAAACTCTCACAAGAGTAGATGATTACAAATTGAAGCTCTAATATGCTCTCAAAGATTAACCCACATTTTTCACAAAAATAGAGCAAGAATGAATTTGAAGATGAAATCATGTTTTGAAGTATCAGCAATCAGTTTTTGGTTCAAAGTCAACCTCTAATAAAGACCCAACATTGGTATTTATAAGTTTTGCAATAAATGGAGTCGTTGGAGACTTTTAGCCAAGCATTAAATGCATTTAATATAGTCGTTGGACACTGTCAGGATACGTGTAATCGATTACACAACAAATGTAATCGATTACATTGTTGTTCCAACGTGTTCTTGGCTTTTTGGGCTCTGTGTAATCAATTACATTATTGGTGTAATCGATTACATGGCTTCTGACTTGCTTGTAATCGATTATAATATCCATGTAATCGATTACATGGCTTCTAACTTGCTTTGTAATCGATTACAATATCCATGTAATCGATTACATGACTCCTTGAACGTGTTCTTGTCTTTTTGGGCTCATTGTAATCGATTACATGGCCTCTGACTTGCTTGTAATCGATTACATTGATCATGTAATCGATTACAAGGTCTCTGTTTGCTGTGTAATCGATTACAAACATCATGTAATCAATTAGCCTTTGAACACATTTTTCAAGTCCAATAAAGCTTGTAAGCCATTTCTAACACCTCAAGACATTTGATTAAACACAAATCCTTTTTTGAGTGTTAGATTTAAGATTGAAACTTAAGTTTCTTTGAAAAACATGTTTAGCTTTGAATTTTTCCACTTATTTTTGAAATGATATATTGAAAAACAATTTGAGAAATCTTGAGAGCATTTAACATTAATGTTCTAAGTCTTATAACTAAATAAACCTCTTGACTTCTTTCTTTGATCTTGATCTTTTCTTTTGCACTTGATCTTCACTTTTGCACTTGATCTTCATTTTTGACTTTGTTATCATCAAAAACCATTTGACATGCCTTAAGGACATAAGCATTCACAAAGATTTATTAAAAATCTGTTTCACCAAAAGCTGCTATTTTCATATCAACTTGGGCTCAATTTGGCACTAAAATAAACAACCAGTATGCTTAAAAATGTCAAACCAACTCCGATTAAACTCAAACTTTAACCATATCTACTTTCGCACATTTGTGACTTAGAAACAAGTTCTCCATACTTATTTCCATTAACTAAGCAGTTTAAGTCAAATCTAGGGCCAAAAATAACTATTTTCCAAACAAGGAGCTACAGGAAAATAACTAAACATACTCAGACAATCACAGAACTTGACAAACATCCTAACTAATAATTGGCTACCTCTATAACCATATAAAAGTATAACATGTTTTCATGGGTGTTACAAGTTCCATGCTATCATAGATATGTAGATACCTAGCTCCTTTAAGGAAATTCAATAGCTTACAGGTCAGATAACATCACTCACGAGATTCATCTCAAAGTTAGCATAGAGAGCCTTACCTTTCTTCAAGCTCCGAAAGAAAAGGAAGGACATCATGTGGACTTCAAAGTGCGAAGAGGCTTTTCTGTAGTTTGAAACTTGCATTTTCTACACCTCCCATTTTGACCAGATTAGAAGAAAGAGAGACACTATACCTCTATCTCTCAGTTGGAGAAGAAGCCATGAGCTCAGTTATCGTAAAGGAAATAGAGGATGAACAAAACTTTTTTCTATTTTGTCAGTAAAGTGCTATAGGGACCCAAGCTCTAATACCAAAGAATAGAGAAGCTAGCCTTTGCGTTGCTTATTTCTACCTTGCTTAAGGTAGTATTTCCAACGTCACCTTATGGTGGTGAGGACAGACCAACCTATTAAACAAGTACTATATAGGCTCGAGCGTTCTGCAAAGATGATAGCTTGGTCTGTGGAGTTGTCCAAATTCAGAATAGGACACGAACCCTGCCAAGCAATAAAAGTGAAAACTCTATCCAATTTTATGGCAGAATTCACCCACTGGCCAATCTTAGACCAAGTTGAAGAATGGACAATTTATGTTGATGAAGGATCAAATTTGAAGGGAAGCGGAGCAGAAATCATGTTAGAAAATGCCAATGGAATGATAATTGAATAGTCTTTGAAGTTTGAGTTCCATTCCTCAAATAGTCAGGCTGAATATGAAGCCATGATAGCTGGATTCCTTATGGAAAAAGATCACGGAGCATTTAAGGTCAGACCTTGTCGCGACTCACATCTAGTAACTTCCCAAGTATTAGGGGAATACCAAGCCAAGGATCCCTAACTGCAGAAGTATTTGATCAAGGTGAAGTAGCCTGTGGAAGGGTTTTCCAAAGTAAATATAAACCATATTCTCTAGGGTGGACATATTGTCCAAACTGGCCAATACTAAAAGCTTCAGGAATAATAGGTCCATTATACAAGAGACCATATCCACACTAAGCATGGTGGAGTTCGAGACCATGATAGTGGTTGACAAGGAAAATAGTTGGATAAGGCCAGTTATAAGCTATCTCCGACATGGAACACTCCCCTGAGATCCTAAGGATGCAAAGAAAGTAGTATGGGTGTTGGCATGGTATGTTCTAGTGGATGACAAGCTATATCACTGAGACTTTTCGATCCTTTTGCTAAATTGCCTCACCTCAGAGGAAGGCCAATATATCATCGTAGAAATCTATAAGGAATATTATAGCCAATACCTAGGAGGAAAAGCCTTAACAAAGAAAGCCTTGAGAGCGGGATACTATTAGGCCACTATGTCAGTAGATGTGATAACCTATATGCAGAATTATGACAAGTGCCAGAGGTTCTCCGACATCCAAACTACGCCACCTGAAGAGCTTTCCACCATATCAGTCCCTTGGTCTTTCTACAAATGGAGCTTGGACCTCCTAAGACCTTTCCCCCAAGCACCAAGCAAACTAAATTATCTGATTATAATAGTGGATTATTTAATAAAATGAATTGAAGCAAAGTCCTTAGCAACCATCACAGTGAACAAGGTTAAGAAATTTTTTAAGAAGAATATTATCTGCTAATTTAGGTTCCTAGAGTCCATAGTTACAGACAACAAAACCCAATTCATAGACAGAAAATTCAAAGAAGCATGCTCTAATCCCACATCAAGCAACACTTCACTTTGGTGGAACACCCTCAAGCCAATGGGCAAGCTGAAGCTGCCAAATGGGTAATCCTCCGAGGTCTGAAAATGAGACTCGAGGATGCTAAAGAAGAATGGGTAGAATAGTTAGGGCATGTGCTTTGGGATTTTTAAATGACTCCTCACTCTGCTATAGGGGAAACTCTTTTCAAGCTTATGTTTGGCTGTGAAGCGATGGTCCCAGTAGAGATTAGGGAACCAAATTAGAGGCAAAAACATTTTTCACAAAAGTCGAATGATGGACTACTTCGTGAGGAGCTCGACCTCACCCAAGAGCAACGCAATATGGCCCATATTAGAGAAGTCACTTTCAAACTTTGAATTGCCCAAAGATACAATAATTGATTCTCCCCTAGAAGATTCAAAGTGGGAGACCTCGCCTTAAGAAGAGCAACAATTAGAGGGTGAAATGAGAGAAAAGGGAAGTTGGCCCCTAATTGGGAAGGCCTGTAGTGGATCACAAAGATGTTAGAGAAAAGAGCGTACAAGATCACTTACTTAGTAGGAAGGGAGATACCAAGGTCTTGGCATACTTCTAACGTGAAGAAGTATTACAGTTGAATGTGGTATGGATTTCTTAATTCTTGTAAAAGGTAATGTGTAAAGAAAAGAACAAATTAAAAAGAATGAGGCATATTCTACAATCAATCGCTTAGTTCTCCCCTATCTTTTGCAAGGCAAAAATGCATGAAACTGCTAAAAGGACAATGGATCCCTAAAGTGTAAACATAATTTTTATATATTAGTTAACCATCATATTTAGTTTCTTAGACCTTTTATATGCTTAATTGATTAGTTTTGGCTAGGGGTGCACACGGGTCTGGGTCAACCCGATGACCCGACCAACCTGACCCAACCCAATATAAAATATCTGGGTTAGTTCAGGTCATCGGGTCCGTTTGGGTAGAACCCAAACAACCCATCCATTAATTGGTTCGGGTAACGGGTTTAATAAACAAACTCGATGATCTGACCACCTAATTAAATGACGTTATTTTGGCTATACTTTCCTTCGTTTCTTTTTTTCTTTCTAACCTAAACCAAAAGTGTCACCACACCCACCACTCATTTCATTTTCTTAGCTTCACTATTCCTTCTTTCCTCTTTGCAAAATCCCAAATCCCCTAACCCTAAGCGGTATACCATCTCTGGTGCAGTGGTGCTGCTCAATGTCAGTCTCTTTTAGGATCTCAGCCCTCTCTCACTCGTCATGCACGGCCAAGCACGGGTCTTCAACGTACACCACCACGACCAACTACCTAGATTTACGTCGCGCTACCATGCCAAACCGCTGTCCTTCACCGCAATCCACCTCATTGCGACCTGAGCAACTAGAACCCATCATCCCAGAGCTCAACCACCACTAATCTTCTATCCCAAAGCAAATTGATCCTAGAGCTCCACTACGCCGCCTAACCGTGCACAACCAAGCACGGGTCTCGGCCGCTCACCACCACAACCAACTGCCCAGATCTGGGTCACGCCTCCACTCCAGAACTGCCATCCTCCTATGCGATCATAGGACCATCCTGTAGTAGGTTTGTCCATCACCACCATGCCGTCAACCACGCCCATGCACTTTCGACCTTCATCTCTACTATTACTGAGTGGTTGGCACTCTCAAACCCCACTATTCTTCCATCTGTTTCATTTTTCAGAGACTAAAAGTCTCTTTCTATTTTTTTGATTTGCAGAACTAATTTTGTTTTTCCTTTTTTGGTTTTTTCTTTTGAAAATCTGCTAGTAGCAATAGTCACACAACATAATGTCACAACTCGACTACCCGACCCGAACTAATTTGATTGTAATCGGGTTGGTTTGGTTCGGGTTATCTGGAAAACCGATCCAACCCAATCCGACCTCAACTAATTAATTTGAATTTTTCCCCCTAAAACCAAACTAACCCAACTCGTGTGCAGCCCTAGTATTGGCCACATTTTATAAGTTTGGATTGAAATTGGGCTTAATTGTATTTTTCAGCATTATTAGAAATTTTACACTATTTCTGTATTTTTAGCATAACTTGAGTTTTAGACATCTATCAATTATGCATTTTACCTTGTAGGAAATCGAAGAGAAATCTCTACAACTTTGATGAAGAGCTCAAAGGCTGAATCGGATATCTAGTGGGTCAGATTGGGCCACAAATTTAAAATAGAGATGTTGTCACTGGAACCTGGACATTGTGCAACGATTGGACCATAATTTGGGTTGTAGGTGTGGTATGGACCTGAAACTGGTACCATTTGAAAGATAAGTCATGTACTTCACTTATTCTGAGTCCATTTATCAAAACAGTGATGTTTTGATGGTGTTTTCACCCTTTGAAGTTGGCTGATGGGTTTAGAGAGTTGTTAAGAATGTTTTAGGCATAATTCTTTCGTCCTAATCCCAAATTATGCAAATTAGGTGTCCAATTAAAGCCAAGAGGAAGAGGATTAACCCTAAGATGAGGGAAAACTTGGATTTTTAATTATAGAGATATTTATTTAGGCATCAATAGCAACCACAAAACTCAATCCTAATTTTCTCCTACCCACTCTTGCTTGCACTTTCTCTCTTCCTCTCCCTTCTCTTTAGGTTTCTTTCTTTTATGTTTCTCTTCCTTCTGATCCATGGATGAGAGGGAAGAACCTTTTAATCAATCCTATGGATTGACAATCTTGATGTTTAATTTTGAGATATTGTTTTAATTATTTTACATTTACTTGTTAATCAAGTTTCATTTTTACTTGTTAATCAAGTTTCTCTTTACCTCTTTTGACTTTGTTAAATTTGAATTGAATTGCTTATTTTGATTTGAATTTTAATATGATAATTGCATAATTACCATGTGTTAATAAGGATTAAAGAGACTAAACAATACATCAAAGACTTCTTGGATGTTGTTTGTTAAGCTTGGTTGAATTCTGAGTTTTAGATTAATTTAGGATTAGACGAGTTCTTAATTCATTTAACCTTGATTAAATAAATTTTAGATGCCTATCTAGTAAAGAATTCATGGATCATCTTAATGCTTTTTGATGTGATCTAAGACCAAGAATTTGATTAGCAATTGAAAGGAAAAAATTAAACAATGCATCAAAGGTGTTTGATGGATTCTTTAGCTTGGTTAACTTATGGATTTTAAGTTAATTTAGGATTAAATGGGGGCTTAATTCGTTTAACCTTGATTAATTAAATTCTAAATGCTTGTTGATGAACATATAAAAACTTATATTTTTATAATTCAAAATCATGGTTTTCACCTTTTTCCAATCTCTTTTGATTGAGTTTTATTCTCAAATTTTATCATATTTTTATTATTTTAAACTTTGTTCTTATTACATGTTTTATTTGTTTTATTAGGTAATTACACATGAAAGAAGATTGGATGCTTGAACAAGGAAGAAAAAGCTAAAATGAAGATTCTGGCGCCCAACTTTCCACTGATTAAGTATCCAAGCACAGAGAAGGAGGTGTATATTTAATGACCAATTTTTCTATCTATAAATAGAAATGATGATTTTGGGTGAAGAATTCAGAGAGAGAGAGAAGCAGAGGCACAAATCCCAATTTGACGTGGGTGCATCCAGGCTTGAAGATTAGAAATTTTCTTCATCCTTTCCACCTATCTTCGATAGAGTTTGTTAGAATTTCTTCTTTATTTTCTTCTTTCTCCATGTGTAGTGTAACATCCTCTTCAACATATTAGACTTGCAAATAGTTACAGAGGTAGCTTAATACTTGCTTAACATGCCTGTTTAATTTTGTGACAGTCTAAGTTAGTTTAGGCACTTTGTTGCAGTTCGAAAAGTGAAAAGTAGCTTAAAAATATTAGTGTAAATGGCTTAGTTAATGGAAATGGATGTGGATAATTTATTTCTAAGTCACAAATATGAATTATGTGATGTGGTTAAAGTTTGAGAATAATTGGGGTCGGTTTGATATTTTTAGGCATACTAGTTGTGTGTTTTAATGCTAGAATGACTAGTCACAAATATGAAAAATTATGATACTAGTGAAACGATGACTTTTTTAATGAATCTTAGCATTTATTTTAAAGTTGTTAGAACTTGAAAAACTTGATTTATCTAAATTTAAGTGTTTTTAGCATACCAAGAAGTGTCGGTGTTGTGTTTTAAGGCTTTAAGCCTCTCACGATTTTCAGCCTCTTTTGTGGACTTTCTTTCATGATATTTCAAGTTTTTCACTTGTTTCGTATTCACTCTTCACGGTTGGAAAAACAGAACCAGTGGCAGTAAGAGAGAAAGGAGAAAAAGAGGAAAACCAAGAGGAAGAAGAGGAAAGAAAGAAGAGGAGATCAAATGAGAAATCCAAGGTTCTGGATTGAGGCACAATCTGAAGCATCAAGACAGCTTCAAGTAGGGGTTCTTGAGCTTGAAACTTCATTATTTCTTATTTTCCATGTTTAGGCTATTTGAGGTTTAGTATGCCAAAATGAGTTCTTGTGGTGTTTTGAGTGATTTTCTTGCTTGGATAAGTTTTAAATATAGTTTATGACTTGTTCATACTAAGAGCTTGGAATAGAAATTAAAAACTCTCAATTTGGACCTAAAATGCTCAAAGTGTTGATTTTTGGGGTTTGGATGAGTGATTCGATTTTTGGATCCTTTTTTTGATGAAATCAATTAGTGTTTTATATTTCCTTCATGTTTGTGAACTTGTTTGGCACTTAAATCATCAAGAAACTAATTTGAAGTGATCAAATTTCATTAATTGCACCAATGGAACAATGCATAACTTGTAAAATTATGCAGATTTTGTTGCTCTGCGCTCAACACTCAAGCGCTCTGTCCATGCACGTTCAAGCGCATGTTGCCCAGATGAATACGTCTATGGTGCTAGTACACTCAAGCGTTGGCGTGTTATGTGCTCAAGCACCAAGATAGGGCAGAAACAGGATTTTAGCATTATGATGCTAATTTATTTTCCTACTTGTTGGGACCATCTGTGTAAACCTTTTAGGGTGTAAAGAGACACTTTTGGAGATATTTCTTGGAAAGAATTATTAACTTGTATATATGAAAAATTTGGGAAATTCTTAGACATTCAAAGTGTGACAAAATGCCTAGGTTAGTGTTTAGAACTTTGGTCAACATGAGGTTGAATTCTAAATCACTTGTGAGTGATTGTGTGATGTTCTAGATATTGTTTAGTTAGAGATATCAATCTTGCTATCTTGTTGGATAGGTGAGGCTAAGATTCCTATGTTCTAGTATTTAAAATGTGGCTCAAAAATTTGGTTTTCAAACTTAGTATTTACTAGTTTCCTATGTATTGTGACCTTAGATGGTGTGCACAACCATATGACCTGAGAATGACGTGTTGGATCTAAATTCTCCTTGCATTTATGCTTCCATGGTCAACGTTACCGGTATGGGGGTGGCAATAATACTCTTACATTGGTGAGGGAAAAATGTCTACTTATTACCAAGTGAGTTTATGCTTTTAGGCTTATTCTGCTTTGTATATACAAGAAATAGACGTTTTTGGGAAATAAGTAAGTATGTTGTGTTTTTCAAACTTTAAAACTTGCATTTCCATTGCATATTCATAATATTAGGACTTTGTTTGAGCATAATCATACCTCATAACATAAACCATTGCATTGTTGATAATTGTATAGGTAGTTGTCTTGCTTGAACGGTTGATTGTTTGGTTGCTTGTTCGATAGTATCTTAGGATTGTATGAGTGATTCTTTGATGTTAGCGATTCTTCGGATATTCTATTACATAGAATGTAATTATGTGTTTAGTTGATTTATTTGTTGTAAATGATTAACTGCTGGTCTTGGTATGCGAATACTGAGAAATTGTGATTTCTCACCCCTGTGTGTTCCATGTAAATCCAAGTGAAGTCCTTCCAAAGGGAAAGGAAAAGAAAAAGAAGAAGCAGGAGGCTTAGTTTAGCAACTTTTTTTTTTAATCAGATTGTATATTTGTACTCTTCTAGTTGTTTGTAAAAATTTATGTATACAATATGACTTGTTAGCCAGTGATGTATATATATGTGATCTTTTTATCATTCATGGCTCTCTATAATGACTTTTCAAGTTATTATGGATTTTTATTTTATGCATTTTTAGAAGTGATATGCTTAATGCGATTTATTTAGAAATTTTCCATTTACTTTACGATAATTTGTATTAGGGTGTTACATGTAGCTATACTTCTCTAGTTAAGGTTATGATGGATCTTGATCTTGGATGATATAAATTCATTTTTGTTTTTAATCTATGTTTCTATTTCGTAATTTATGTGTTTGTGTCTTCTCTTAATGCTTTTCTTGAATTGGCCATTCTTGGAATGATTTTAGGGTTTATGTATGATTTGGAAAAATTGTGTATGAACCTAAAACTTGTGATAAACACCTCAATTTTTGTAATCGCTAGGAATAGACGTTGTAGGTTGTGTGGTCTTACTTTTTATTCCCTCATTTTTTTTATAAAGCCTTCTCTATTTAGGGCTATACTAAGGGATTGGTTAACTCAAAGTAGTGTGAAGATGATTAATATACCAAGGGATTGGATATTGATTAAATTTGAGAATTTAATCATGAATCATGGAATAGAACTTAGTTAAACTAATTTTTGAATTTGCATCAAAAGAGTTCAAGTAAAATCTGAACCCTAACACTTTGATATCATTGTTTTTCACCCATTGTCTAATTGATTAATTTTACACTTATTAATTTTGAATATTTTCTTGTTAGTTTTCTTTATTTACATTCTTATCACATTTCAATTATTGATAGCTTAAATAGTATTGATTTAACAAATTTAGTAATTGACAACGTATTCCTCGTGGGAACGATTTTCTTACTCATCATTTATTACTTTTGTGATTTGGTGCACTTACCAATATCTCAACAAGTTTTTGAAACCGTTGCAAGGGATTAATTGTTTGTCAATATTAAAGAGTAGTTAAAAAGACACTAATTTAGGCATTTATTTTTCTTATTTAATTTTCTTTTTAATTTGTTTTCTTTGATTCACTCTTGTTTGCTTGTTTGTTTATGTGAGGTACTGTAAATCCGAAAGCATTAATTTTTTATTTGGAAATACAGAAAACAACAAGAGCAAACAAAAAAGTAGCAAGGGAGAGAAGAAAAATTGAAGGAGAAAACATGGTTGAAACAAATGAAGAAAGAAGACGTGCTTTGGGAGATTATGCAACTTCTACTACTGAAGGGGTTGCTGTAACACCCCCTCTGAAGGGTATCACATTCATATCAACTCCTTATAAAAAATTAATTTCCCAAGTTATAAAAATCTAATCACATTTAAATACAAGTTTCAAAATTTCTTTTTCATGGAAAACATTAATTGATCAAATTAAAGTAACTCAAAATATAATAACTGAATAAAATACTTTTCATTTAAACAGAGTTTACTATAACTATACATTCATTATATTTACATACCCTAAACATAACACCTAAGATATGAGCCCTTGTCAGAAGACAAATTCCCTAGCTGGGAATGTCTTGACGGATAGAAATTCGACCCATAGATATATCGAAGTTCTCTCTAGGAGTATAGTGAAATTCATTCCACAACCCCCTAATAGGAAAAATAATAGGAAAAATAATCTCTACATAAGCAACCGTATAAAATGAAGTAACGATCCTATGGCGAGTCCTACTTACTGATAGAGTAACGTCACCACAATACTCTATGCGCCCTGTGTCCTAACAGACATGCCAAGCAGCAGCGCCTTCAAGAAACTGCAGTCTAAAGAAACCTAGTTGATCCCTCCTTGCAACCATCGCCATCTTCACAGATGTAGACATAAAATAGAAATAAATAGAATAAAATAAAAAAGATGTGAGATCCCCTACATCACATACCAATATGGTAGCAAAGAAACGATACGAACAACAATGTCGTTCCATACATACAATCCATAGATTAATATAAAATCAGCAAATATATTCATGACATTTAATAGATAAACAATCCATTAAACTTGCAACACAATATTAGCCATAATGATAATACCACAATCATACAATAAATACTATATCACGATAGTAAGAAATGCTGACTATGCATATGCACGATGAAACCAAATCCTATTTCATGGAACTAACTCAATATCAAAGATGAACGTTCCAGAAGATTGGTCCCCCCTAAAAGACAGTCTATGCTGGATAATGAAAATCAATAGTGGTTGTCAGGCTTGCCAGTGCGTTGCAATCAGTGTCCATAGGCCAGGGGTATTACGTGATATAATAATCACAGGTGGTAACAACTCCACCGTGTGAATCACCACGCCCTGACATCCCCCAAGATCTATCACGATCCACTATCCTGTAAGTTTTCGCTCATTCTTTAGGCATAAAATGTCCCAACAAATCAAGCGAATACACTTTTCTATGCATGATAATTGATTCAAACATATACTGTCATTGATCACACAGTATTTCTTATTTATACGCCGTCACATGGCAGTATCACCGTATAATGCTCAAAAGCATATTTTATTGAATCAAAGTACCGTTGTACTATTCCTAATGATATTAACGCAACTGCCCATACAATTGTCTAATACCATTAGTATCAATGATATTATGTAACCGCCCATACAACTACATAATACTAAAGATCCACTCGGGTCCAATACTTCAGTTTCACAAATTACTTGGTTCAATATGTTGGCTTTACAACAAAACTCGCTGTTCCTTTCAATCGCATAGCAATACTATCGCATTTTCAAAATCGCGTAACACTTCTGTTACGTTTTCAAATTGCGTAAAGATTTTTCAACATTTTCTCAATCGCGTAAGGATTTTAAAATATTTTCTCAATCGCGTAGATTATTTCTAACATATTTTAAGTCCAAAATAAGATTTTTCTCATTTAATACCAAAAATTTACTTTATTTTTATTATTTGCATAATAGTCCTTCTATAAAATAATATTTACATAATAGTCTCTCTTTAGATAATATTTCCAAAATAGTCTCTCTTTAAATAATATTTCCAAAATAGTGCCTCTTCAAATAATATTTGCAATATAATCCCTTTAAAATTAGTATTTTCTACTGTTTCTCAGAAAACTATATTTCTTAATTTTACTCAGGATATTACAGCTCAAAATTTCCTAACGCACTTCAAAACCCAGAGGGTGAGCTATACGTTAGTAAATTTCAAGTATTGGCTTTTATTTTACTACATAGCCTTAATTAAGCAAATTTTAATTCTAAAATATCATTTTAAATTCATAAACTTACCAAATTGAATTCTTACTATTAAAACACCTAAGTCTACACTTAGTAAAATAGTTTTGGATCTTGAACATAAAAAATGGTATGTTGGCCGAATTCACATATTGCTTCAAAATTCATATATAAACCATTTCCTAACACTTTAAATCCTTATAAAATTACTTAATTAAATTTCTTGTCATAAAATCATTTAATCCTCAATATGGAAAATAATTTAGAAGCCTTAGTCCTCTTTGTAGTGATGAGGCCGTGTGCCTCTAGGCTCTTTAGAGTCTTCATACAAATTTTCTCATCATGTGAATCACATCTTAAGTTACACAAAAATTATCATGCTTTCCAAATCACACATGTAAGCATATTATCAAAGTTATAAGCATACCAAATATATATATTAATCATGCATACTTATCAAAGCAATAAAACAATCACACAATATAATCTAACAAGCACAAAACCAATGATTACACAATCGAGTGAATCAATCCTCACATGAATTTTTCACTCACAAACACAAACAATTCTATTCCTTCACCGCCACATATGGCTGATGAGGTTAATCTCCCTCTTATCTGGTTGATGTCCTCCTAGCTTCTCATAGGATTCTCTTTGTATCAAACTTTCACCACCAAGTAAATCTTAGAATCAAAACAAACACATACAAATTAGTATCTAATGGTTGATCAAGATGACCATAGATCAATCATGGTCTTAGGATTTTAAAATCAAACTAGAAATCAAATTTCAAGATTTTTACCTTGAAATCTTAGAACTTAAATTCAAGACTTAAGCTTGAAGATGATGGAATTTGATCAAAGTCTCAACATCAAAGAGCCTTAAAAGGATGTGAGGATTCAAGAAGTATGATGGTTGAAATTAAACAAACTTGGAAGGTGGTCCTAGGGTGGTTGGCCGTGAGCTTCACAAGGCAAGAAAGGTCAGAACTGTTTGATCTCCAACTTGAAGAACAAGGTTGAAGATGATAGAACTAGGCTAAGCTCTCAACTACAAAGTATCTTAGGATTGTGTAAGGTTCTAGATCTAAGGTTGTATAAAATTATTGAAGTTTGGATGTGGGGTTTAGGTGTAGATGCCGAATGTCTCAAGAAAGGAAGAAGATGGAGTTCTTGGTGTTTGTTCTTGGTGTTCTTGAATGATAGAAAAGATGATAGAATCTTGTGGTCACAAAGTGTTTAGAAATGAAGTGAAATAGTCTATTTTTCAAGAGTTGGCCGTGTGGTGTCTTGGAGAAAAGATGAGAGAATTAGTTGCATCTCTAAGTAATGGAAATGAAATGAAATTGCCTAATATCCAAGTGCATGGCCATGTAATCACTTGGATAGGAAAGTCCAAAGCTTGTTCAACAAGAAACCTTAAGCACATGGCTTCACATGGATGCACATGGCCTTGGTCATCAAGTGGACATCATTTGATCATAAAAGATGAATCAAGAACCTCCTAGAAAAGCCTAATGGCCATAGAGCTCAAGGAGCAAGTAACTAAGTTTTGATTCTATTTTAATTCTTAGTTATATTTAGTTTAAATAGTTAAGTCATCTAGTTGCATTTAAACTAATTTAGTTAAATTATTTAATTACATTCTAACTATCTAGTTATATGATTAAGTCATGCTTAGGTAATGATTTTAGAAACTCTAGATATTTTCTTGTAACTATAGATTCTAAATATTTGCTAACTTAGTTAGTTTCATTTAGTTACTACTTAGACCATTAGAGTAACTAAGTTAGATTATCTAATTTCTCAACTAACAAATCTAACCATTAAAATTAACTTCCTCTCCTAACCATTGATTAAATCTAAGGTGGATATCATAAGCTTCTTTATCAAGATTGCTCTCACACCATTGATTAGATCAATGGTGATGATCTAAGGCTTTTTCATCAAGTTTTTCATCCAACGGTTCATAATAAAGTCCAAGCCACTAAGTTTGACCAATTCTTATTGGTTAGTCATAAAGCTTAGTAATGATGGTTCATGATTACCCTTAAGATATTTAACTTAGATATTTTCAGCTTTCATGATTACACTTGAGATATTTAGCGTAGACATTTTCTAATTAGAAATATCTTAGATATTTTCTACTTAGATATTTTTACCTAGATATTTGTATTCAGATATTTGTCTAAGATATTTTACTGAGATATTTTCTCGCTAGATATTATCCTTAGATATTTACTAGGTGAGTCATCATAGAATTTTCTAGAACAGCTGAGTTAGCATGGTGAGTCGTAGTGCTGAGTCACTAGCTGAGTCATCAAGAGAAGCTTCTGGAATGTGTGACTCGTCGTCATCAAGATATTTTTCTAATAGATATTACCCAATGGATAATAGCTACTGCTATTATTACATAATGAATAATAGAAAACTCAGATACAGAAAATCTCTGTCAACTGTTCTTGGTTTCGGATTTAGTAAGATCCCCCGATCTTGCCTTGACAATCCGAAACTTTCTGGTCCAGGAAAAATTTTTATTTTTTCGGACCCACCACAATCATACATTTTATTTTTTCAGACCTGCCACAATCACACATACAACTTAGAATAATATTAAAATAATCATAATTTCAAAAATTTCACAAAAATTCTCAAAAATAATAAAAATTATAAAACTTATATATTTTTAGAAAAAACTAAATTCAAGCATACAGTTCAAAAATAATATTAAAATAATCAAAATAATATTAAAATATTCAAAATAATTAAAATTTTTTAAAAATTCACAGAAACTCATAAATATTATATAAAGTATTTATTTTCAAGAAAAACAAAAAATTGGGGTGTTACAACTATGCATGTGTGTCCCGGGGCCAACGAGGGCGGGAAGTGATCGCCGGTGCAATGAAGCACGGACAAGGAGCGACTTCTGGCAGGCTTCTAGGCGAAGGTTGCATGAATGAACTGAATACGCACCGGAATGAGAGGGATTCAGAGACTGTGTAGGTATGGAAGTGCATAGTTAAGGATGACTGTAACACCCCTCGATTTAATAACCACAGCACAATCGTCATTATGTCACGGTCACAAAATTTTGGCGTGCTATCATTGTCAAATAACAAACTTTACAAACATATTAAACATTTCGCATATGAGGAAAATAAGAGCCACGAATGCATTGTTATATATACAACCAGTTAAAATATGAATTATAAGATGTACTCAATTACAGCATTCAAGACTGGATAATCACCTTAAAACATATATATACCCAAAATTTTGCTTTATACAGGTAATGCAAAATAAAATATAAACTACCCATAACATATCCACGACTAAGGAGTTGGGCACTCCATCGGATCCCGAATGCGTGAGGCAACTCCGGGCTCACCGGTGTAGTGAGAAATATAGAATAAGGTCTTCAATCGCAGTCCTCTTCATGGCCAAGGTCTGATCCCCAACATGTCGCATACGCTTATCGGTCCAGTCGACTCGCCAAGTCTTGGCATCACCAGTGAACATAATTCGAACGAACCCAATAGGACCCCCTTTGTGACGACATCACTGGATGCAGTGGGTCAAACCAAGAAAGTCCAAAAGAATCCAACCTCGTTCCCACTTACAGTCTTTAACTAAGAAATGGCATAGAACAAAAAGAGTACAAGAAAGAGGTAAGACATCCTACCATCATTACCAATTATAGCAACAAGAAACCAAACGGCGCAAAGCGCCCACATAGCATTTCCAAATAATACTCATAAGCATTAAATAGTAGAAATAAACAAATAAGCAGTTTCAGGCAGTCATATATATATATATAACAGTAAGATAACAATTCCAAATTATAACAACGAATAAATGCTAGAAAATTCATGGACTCACTATGCACATGCATACAATAGTCCAAATCCTACTCCATGGAGCTAGACACAAAACAGTCGGAGAGAACGATCAGGAGGTATGCCTGTATTCTTGGCTATCGAGGCCCTCAAGTGCTATAATTCTCAATTTATCAACGTGCACATCATGGCATTTTACAAGACATTCTACACAGATCACGATATAGGACAGTGGCCAGTCGGGATCATCAGTGCGTGTGTATCGGTCTGCCCCACAGACAGAAGAGCTACCAACTGCCCATTACAAGGTCCCCGCGCCCTGACGCCCCTCTGATCAACAATATGACCTTCACTTGTCTATTCGCACCCGCACATAGGTGTAATTCAACTCCTAGGCTAAAGGCCTTAACAAAGTCCAACAGATATTCACAATGCATACAGACTCTATGCATAAATATGTATGATCATTGTTATATACAATTTCACCATATGCCACAATTTGCCAAAGCGAGAATCAACATAATCATTGGTCACTCACATGGACCCACAATATCATAATATTAGAATTAAATGAATTAATACATTTTTAAGGTATATTATGAATTCTTGCTTAGGTTTAGTTTTTCTCACAAAGTTTGTCTCTAAAGAAATTCTCTTAATTAATTAAATCCTCTTAGGTAATTTATTCACATACACTTAGAAGGTTATTCTAAGATCTCAAAGTCTCATACTCTCTTATTCTTACCCTAATTAAAATTATCCTAAGTCTTATGAAAATTCCTTTCTTGGTTCTTTAAAATTTATGGATCTCAAGGTATATTTTAATTCTTCAATTTGCTAACTCTTGCATCCTATTACCATTAATTTAATCACTAGGTGCTAGGTGGTAAATTACACTTTTGGACTCGACGAAGAAATGTCTAGTGTACAATTGAGGCTACCTCTCGACGAAAAATAACATGACAGAAGCAATGTTGGTAGGAAAATATTATTTCACAAGAATGGCTAAAAAATCAATTTCTGTCGAACGAAGGTTCTGTCGAGTGATGTATAGAGCTGTCAAATCCACTAGAAGATTAGCAGAAATTCCTAACTCGACGTTTATTGAAATTGCTGAAGTTTCTCTCTTGTTTAACCGATGAAAGTGTTCAATGGACAAGAATCCTAATTCGACGGATATTGACATTGCAGAAGTTTCTCTCTTGTTCAACCGACGAAAGTGTTTAATGGACAAGAATCCTAACTCAACGGATATTGACATTGCAGAAATTTCTCTCTTGTTCAACCGATGAAAGTGTTTAATGGACAAGAATCCTAACTCAACGAATATTGACATTGCAAAAGTTTTTCTCTTGTTTAACCGATGAAAGTGTTTAATGGACAAGAATCCTAACTCGACGGATATTGACATTCCAGAAGTTTCTCTCTTGTTCAACCGATGAAAGTGTTTAATGGACAAGAATCCTAACTCGACGGTTATTGACATTACAGAAGTTTCTCTCTTGTTCAACCGACAAAAGTGTTTAATGGACAAGAATCCTAACTCGACGAATATTGACATTGCAGAAGTTTCTCTCTTGTTTAACCGACGAAAGTGTTTAATGGACAAGAATCCTAACTTGACAGATATTGACATTGCAGAAGTTTCTCTTGTTCAACCGACGAAAGTGTTTAATGGACAAGAATCCTAACTCGACGAATATTGACATTGCTAACATTGTAGAAGTTTCTCTCTTGTTCAACCGACGAAAGTGTTTAATGGACAAGAATCTTAACTCGATGAATATTGACATTGCAGAAGTTTCTCTCCTGTTCAACCGACGAAAGTGTTTAATGGACAAGAATCCTAACTCGATGAATATTGACATTGCAGAAGTTTCTCTCTTGTTTAACCGACGAAAATGTTTAATGGACAAGAATCCTAACTCGACGGATATTGACATTGCAGAAGTTTCTCTCTTGTTTAACTGATGAAAGTGTTTAATGGACAAGAATCCTAATTCGACAGATATGGACATTGCACTAAATGGTCAGAAGTTCAAATTGTTACAATTGTTCACAAGGAATCCCCAAATTATGGGCTCAAAACCGTGGCCATCCGAGAACCAATCAGACGTTATTTTCTCTCATTTCAGGCATTCTAATCCAATCCAATATATCAATATACACAGACAAACATTCTAATAGCATAAACACTTTATAAACAACATGCAAACATAGTAAACATACAAACAGAGAATAACCCTCAATAGGGTTTTTATCACAATCACTCACAAACAAGGTTCCTGAATGCTAATAGAGGTTGAGGAGGAGTGTCTTCCTCTTACCTTAGTGAAGAACAAAGAAAGCAAGCTCCTTCTGTCCTTGAAATTTGGTTCTTCACCACCACCAAAAACCTTGGTGTTCAAATCCAAAAAATCAAAACCAAAGAGTGAAAATGGAATCCATAGTCACCAATGTGACCATGGAATACGAAAATGGAGAGAAAGGAGAAGAAAGTTGAGAGCTTTACCTTAAAGCTTGAAGCTTTGGTGTTGGGCTGCCAACCACGAAAAAAGAGGAGAAAGGAGGAGTTTCACACAGAGGAAAGCTTGAGGATGGAGAGGGAAACAATGGTCTAAGTTTGGCTTGAGCATAGGAAGCTTGAAAATCAACAATGGTGTTTGTGGGTGTGTAGCGGTATGGAGAAAGAGGAAGAGAAATGAGAGTAGACGTGAGGGAGAAAGAGACCAGCATAAATAAGAGAAAATGGGAGGGAATAATTGTGATACTACGCCCAAAATCGTGCTGCACAATGAGAGGGAGGAGAGAGTGTGAATAGTAGTTAGAGAGGAAGCTTCCTAGAAGCTTCCTTGTAGCTTCCTTGAGAAGCTTCGCGCGCTTCTCGATAAAGTGCATAGTAAGCTAGTCTCTTTAATTAAATACACCTGACAGATGATTTAATTACACTGTTATAATTATTTTCCCAGTGAATAAATGTTACGGTTGATGAAAATAATATTTTATTATTCATCAAATGATTTTATGATACAGTGATTTTATTTATAAGATAAAATCTTGAAAAATAAAAACTTCGTAAACTGTGTCCAGCCTCAGATTTAATAAGATCCCCCGTTGACGTTTCTATAGTCCAAAGTTTACCAGCCTCAGGAAAACATTTTGTTATCCCGACTCCGCTCAGTGCACACGCAAAATAATGAATATATTAAAATAGTCGTCGTTTCTAGAAAAATCCACAAAAATTCCTGAAAATCATAAATATTATGAAATAATTATTTATAATGAAATAAATAATTTTTGGGATGTTACAACACTCCCCTTCTAAAAAAGAATTTCGTCCTCGAAATTCATCATATCTTAGAACAAATGCAACTGTGTTTTCTTTCATTTTGTCTCCTAGTTCTCGTGTTGTATCTTCAGCTGCATCAATCCAAATCACTAGCAATAAGGTTGTTTCCTTCCACTGAGTATCTTATATTAACGGGCAAAAACGAGTTGACGTCATAGGCTGATCAATAAAAGATTTTACGCTCCTTGAGTCTTTAGCCATCCAACAGCCAACTCTCTAAACAACTGTACATCGTTGAGTGGCTCTATTGAACTTATTCTCCTTGCTCACAGTAGTAGACAAACTAAGCTTGGTTTCTTCTTAAGGCATCCGCTACGATATTCGCCTCTTCTGGGATTACACTAAAATGGAAAAATTAAAATTTTTTTTTTGAAACTTCTAATCACCGTCTCTGCCTCATGCTCAACTCATTCCAATAAGACAAAATACTTCTGATTCTTGAGATTACTAAAGACATTAAAAATTTCTCATTGTAGAAAATACTTCCAGATCTTCAATGCAACTACGAGGTTAACTCTGAGTTGATGTAAGGTAATCCTTCTCATGTATTCTCGATTGTCTCAAAGCGTACGTTACCATTCCTTCTATTCTGATCAAACACACGTTCCAATTTCCAATGCGAAGCTTCACTAGGCATCCCAAAAGTTCATTGGGATTTGGGCAGAATCATTTTTAGCGAAGAAATCGAGTGTCTCTTCAATTCTCGAAAATCTTTCCTTATATGCACCAATCCTACAAACTTGACTCTAATGCATAAGTTAGATGAGAAGTCTTGCCACTTGGAAAATTCTGCTATGAGTCTCCCGTATTAACTAGCTGATCCTATAAAGTTACGAATTTGCAATACAGTCTTTGATCTGTCCCATTGAAGAACTGCTCCAACTTGCAACGGATCCCCAATTATTCCTCCTTTTAAAGATCACTTGACTCAAAAGTTAAACTGCCTCAAACTGAAATTCGCACTTAGACGGCTTCTAGCGTAACTCCCAATTCTTCTTCAGAATTTGAAGAACTACACGATAATTCTGTCTCAATAGGAAAGAAAGGTCTTGTTTGTGTAGTCGGTGAGTACTACCGAAGCGTTCATTACATGGAATGACATTACGATATACCCGTGGCGTTCACTACATGTCAGAGAAAGTTACCTTGGAAATATACCCTTCTCTCAAGTGATCTTGATGATAGTTGAGAACCCAAAATGATCTTGGAGGAAATAGCGGTGTCCTTCAATTGATTTGCCAAACCATCTTTCCTTGATTCGAACAAATGTCTCATAGGGTAAGTTCTCACTTAATCATGCTACACTTAGCACATGGTTATGGTTCATATTCGGGAACACATTTACTCAATCGAAGTATACTAGAAACGTTATAAAGGTTAGAAAGAAAAATAGGGAAGTCACTTGATTTGCCACTAGACCCGCCTAACGAAGAGTATGATATGGTCCAATAAAACTTAGGAGTGAATTTCATAGATTCATATCTAGGAAATTTCTATCTCAAGAAACACTAAGTTTCCATTGAAATCGAACAACGAGACCCGTTTAGAAAATAATCGATCTCCTTCCTGAGATTAAGTCTATTCATGAAGAAAGTAGATGATTGAATTGGTAGAAAAGGGTTCCAATTTCTAACAATAATAGGATAATTTTAAATAGACTTGTTGTAATGAGAGTAGGCTTACAAACGAGAATAGTATCATTCGAATCGATGGGAAGTAAATACACAGACAACTCAATTCCAAAAATGAACTCTTATAATTTCATTGGAGCATTTCAACAGAATATGACTAGAAGATAACCAATCCCTTTTGTTAACATTACATCTAATTTGTAAAAGAAGTAAACAAACCAGATCAACAGAAGGACATAGTTAGTCTTTAACAAGTCATAGGATAATTTAAACAACTTGGCTACCATCAACAAGTTCTTAGTAGCAGAAGTAGAATAACTTAGTCAAAAGATGACGAAGGTTCAAATGACTTTAATAGGCTCATACAGTCATACTTCATAAAGAAACGGGTTACCCCCGGAACTACACAACGAAGTCATAGGATCATCCACTGGAGCATAGTCCCTTTCTTCATTTCGGTCTTCAGTCTGGGTGGAGGAATTAAATTTCCCTTCTTCATGAAATCTTGAAGTACATACATCCACAACGGAAGGCTTTGTCCTATGCGAGGTACAATTTCTCGCCACATGCCCTGGCTTTTCGCACTTGAAACAAATTATTCCTTCGATCGTATAATCCTTTGTTAAATGGTCCTTTCCACACTTGAAGCAGATTACCCTTTCGA
The DNA here is from genome assembly GCA_029884595.1 of Ormosia semicastrata. Taxonomy (NCBI): domain Eukaryota; kingdom Viridiplantae; phylum Streptophyta; class Magnoliopsida; order Fabales; family Fabaceae; genus Ormosia; species Ormosia semicastrata. The sequence continues at coordinate 42,199,175 of JAQQTO010000061.1, forward strand.
TCGCATATGGAGGCTTTGTCTCATGTAAAGCACAATCCCTGAACACATGTCCTTACTTTTTGCACTTGAAACAAATTTTTCCTTCAATCTTATAGTCCCTCGTGAAGTGGTCCTTTCCACACTTCTTACACCTTGACAACGGTACCACGGTTGGATTGGACTTACTACCACTCGCACTCCCTTTCAATGTTTGTTGTTGCTGTTGTCCCTTCGATTGTCGCGAATACAGCTTCTGCTTAAACTGATTGATCATCCTTTTATTCCTCCTTTGGAACTTAGGTAGTTCAGAATTACCCAAAAATTGACTTTCTCCCAACAAATTCTGAACTTCAACTTCTAACTCCTGTTGTTGTGCGGTCCTCTGATTTGGTTGTACTGTTATGCTAGCCATTCCCTGCATTGCTTCCATAGTCGCATCCACTCCTTGGTTGTTGCGTTCCACATTCATATGCATGCGTCTTCCGCGAGCCATTATCTTCCTTCGAAAATAGACAATCAGGCACAATGGAGACAAGAATTAACCATTTCAGACAATAATGTCTCCTTTCAGAAACCAAACACAAGGAGTCACACAACACACAAGGGTGAAAATGCAGACAAATCCTAAATAAGTTCAGTCATACCAACTGAGTTTCTTTCTAAAGAACTCGTATTACCTTAATACACCTAGGTGGAGTCATAGTTTCCTGTAGTCACAGAACATTACACATTGAGTGGGCCAGTACTCAATATCATGTAACTGTGCAACAGTAGCTACCAACACTCAACCTATGGCAAGCCATGCCTTCCTTTCCCAACATCTCAACTCAAGAGACAAGGAAGTACACAACATACAAAAACTTCTAACATGTCTAAGCATAGTCAGTCCATACCCCGGCTCAACAGGATGAACTGAGCTTTGATACCACCTTAATGTAACACCCCTCGATTTAATAACCACGGCACAATCATCATTATATCACGGTCACTAAATTTCGGCATGCTATCATTATCAAATAACAAACTTTACAAACATATTAAACATTTCGCATATGAGGAAAATAAGAGCCACGAATGCATAGTTATATATACAACCAGTTAAAAAATGAATTATAAGATGTACTCAATTACAACATTCAAGACTAGATAATCACCTTAAAACATATATATACCCAAAATTTTGCTTTATACAGGTAATGCAAAATAAAATATAAACTACCCATAACATATCCACGACTAAGGAGTTGGGCACTCCATCGAATCCCGAATGCGTGAGGCAACTCCGGGCTCACCGGTATAGTGAGAAATATAGAATAAGGTCTTCAATCGCAGTCCTCTTCATGGCCAAGGTCTGATCCCCAACATGTCGCATACGCTTGTCGGTCCAGTCGACTCGCCAAGTCTTGGCATCACCAGTGAACACAATTCGAACGAACCCAATAGGACCCCCTTTGTGACGACATCATCGGATGCAGTGGGTCAAACCAAGAAATTCTAAAAGAATCCAACCTCGTTCCCACATACAGTCTTTAACTAAGAAATGACATAGAACAAGAAGAGTACAAGAAAGAGGTAAGACATCCTACCATCATTACCAATTATAGCAACAAGAAACCAAACGGCGCAAAGCGCCCACATAGCATTTCCAAATAATACTCATAAGCATTAAATAGCAGAAATAAACAAATAAGTAGTTCCAGGCAGTCATATATATATATAACAGTAAGACAACAATTCCAAATTATAACAATGAATAAATGCTAGAAAATGCATGGACTCACTATGCACATGCATACAATAGTCCAAATCCTACTCCATGGAGCTAGACACAAAACAGTCTGAGAGAACGATCAGGAGGTATGCCTGTATTCTTGGCTATCGAGGCCCTCAAGTGCTATAATTCTCAATTTATCAACATGCACATCATGGCATTTTACAAGACATTCTACACAGATCACGATATAGGACAGTGGCCAGTCGGGATCATCAGTGCGTGTGTATCGGTCTGCCCCACGGACAGAAGAACTACCAACTGCCCATTGCGAGCTCCCCACGCCCTAACAACCCCCTGGTCAACAATATGACCTTCACTTATCTATTCGCACCCGCACATAGGTGTAATTCAACTCCTAGGCTAAAGGCCTTAACAAAGTCCAACGGACATTCACAATGCATACAGACACTATGCATAAATATGTTTGATCATTGATACATACAATTTCACCATATGCCATAATTTGCCAAAGTGAGAATCAACATAATCATTGGTCACTCACATGGACCCACAATATCATAATATTATAATTAAATGAATTAATGCATTTTTAAGTTATATTATGAATTCTTGCTTAGGTTTAGTTTTTCTCACAAAGTTTGTCTCTAAAGAAATTCTCTTAATTAATTAAATCCTCTTAGGTAATTTATTCACATACACTTAGAAGGTTATTCTAAAATCTCAAAGTCTCACACTCTCTTATTCTTACCCTAATTAAAATTATCCTAAGTCTTATGAAAATTCCTTTCTTGGTTCTTTAAAATTTATGAATCTCAAGTATAATTTAATTCTTTAATTTGCTAACTCTTGCATCCTATTACCATTAATTTAATCACTAGGTGCTAGGTGGTAAATTACACTTTTGGACTCGATGAAGAAATGTCTAGTGTACAATTGAGGCTACCTCTCGACGAAAAATAACATGACAGAAGCAATGTTGGTAGGAAAACATTATTTGACAAGAATGGCTAAAAAATCAATTTCTGTCGAACAAAGGTTCTGTCGAGTGATGTATAGAGCTGTCGAATCCACTAGAAGATTAGCAGAAATTCCTAACTCGACGGATATTGACATTGCCGAAATTTCTTTCTTGTTTAACTGACGAAAGTGTTCAATGGACAAGAATCCTAATTTGACGGATATTGACATTGCAGAAGTTTCTCTCTTGTTCAACCGACGAAAGTGTTTAATGGACAGGAATCCTAACTCGAGGGATATTGACATTGCAGAAGTTTCTCTCTTGTTCAACCAACGAAAGTGTTTAATGGACAAGAATCCTAACTCGACGAATATTGACATTGCAGAAGTTTCTCTCTTGTTTAATCGACGAAAGTGTTTAATGGACAAGAATCCTAACTCGATGGATATTGATATTGCAGAAGTTTCTCTCTTGTTCAACCGACGAAAGTGTTTAATGGACAAGAATCCTAACTCGACGGATATTGACATTGCAGTAGTTTCTCTCTTGTTCAACCGACGAAAGTTTTTAATGGACAAGAATCCTAATTCGATGGATATTGACATTGTAGAAGTTTCTCTCTTGTTCAACCGACGAAAGTGTTTAATGGACAAGAATCCTAGCTTGACGGATATTGACATTGCAGAAGTTTCTCTCTTGTTTAACCGATGAAAGTGTTTAATGGACAAGAATCCTAACTCGACGAATATTGACATTACAGAAGTTTCTCTCTTGTTCAACTGATGAAAGTGTTTAATGGACAAGTATCCTAACTCGATAGATATTAACATTGCAGAAGTTTCTCTTGTTCAACCGACAAAAATGTTTAATGGACAAGAATCCTAAACTCGACGAATATTGACATTGCTAACATTGCAGAAGTTTCTCTCTTGTTCAACCGACGAAAGTGTTTAACGGATAAGAATCCTAACTCGACGAATATTGACATTGTAGAAGTTTCTCTCCTGTTCAACCGATGAAAGTGTTTAATGGATAAGAATCCTAACTCGACGAATATTGACATTGCAGAAGTTTCTCTCTTGTTTAATCGACGAAAGTGTTTAATGGACAAGAATCCTAACTCGACGGATATTGACATTGCAGAAGTTTCTCTCTTGTTCAACCAAGGAAAGTGTTTAATGGACAAGAATCCTAATTCGACGGATATGGACATTGCACTAAATGGTCAGAAGTTCAAATTGTTACAATTGTTCACAAGGAATCCCCAAATTCTGGGCTCAAAACCGTGGCCATCCGAGAACCAATCCGATGTTATTTTCTCTCATTTCAGGCATTCTATTCCAATCCAATATATCAATATACACAGACAAACATTCTAATAGCATAAACACTTTATAAACAACATGCAAACATACTAAACATACAAACAGAGAATAAACCTCAATAGGGTTTTATCACAATCACTCACAAACAAGGTTCCTGAATGCTAACAGAGGTTGAGGAGGAGTGTCTTCCTCTTACCTTAGTGAAGAACAAAGAAAGCAAGCTCCTTCTGTCCTTGAAATCTGGTTCTTCACCACCACTAAAAACCTTGGTGTTCAAATCTGAAAAATCAAAATCAAAGAGTGAATATGGAATCCATAGTCACCATTGTGACCATGGAATACGAAAATGGGGAGAAATGAGAAGAAAGTTGAGAGCTTTACCTTAAAGCTTGAAGCTTTGGTGTTGGGCTGCTAATCACGAAAAAGGAGGAGAAAGGAGGAGTTTCACACAGAGGAAAGCTTGAGGATGGAGAGGGAAACAATGGTCTAAGTTTGGCTTGAGCAAGTGAAGCTTGAAAATCAACAATGGTGTTTGTGGGTGTGTAGCCCTATGGAGAAGAGAGGAAGAGAAATGAGAGTAGACGTGAGGGAGAAAGAGACCAGCGTGAATGAGAGAAAATGGGAGGGAATAATTGTGATACTACCCCCAAAACCGTGCTGTACAATGAGAGGGAGGAGAGAGAGTGAATAGTGGTTGGAGAGGAAGCTTCCTAGAAGCTTCCTTGTAGCTTCCTTGAGAAGCTTTGCGCGCTTCTCAATAAAATGCATAGTAAGCTTGTCTCTTTAATTAAATACACCTGACAGATGATTTAATTACATTGTTAGAATTATTTTCCCAATGAAGAAAAGTTACGGTTGATGAAAATAATATTTTATTATTTATTAGATGATTTTATGATACAGTGATTTTATTTATCAAATAAAATCTTGAAAAACAAAAACCTCGTAAATTGTGTCTAGCCTCGGGTTTAGTAAGATCTCCCGTCAACGTTTTTACAGTCCAAAGTTTACCAGTCTCAGGAAAACATTTTGTTATCCCGACTCCGCTCAGTGCACACGCAAAACGAAGAATATATTAAAATATTCATCTTTTCGAGAAAAATCCACAAAAATTCCTAAAAATCATAAATAATATGAAATGATTATTTATAATGAAATAAATAATTTTCGGGATGTGAAATTGACTTAAAGGAATTGATTTGGCGTAGCCATATCAACAAGTTGTAATTTCTTTTCGAGAGCCTAGAACATAAGAACTCCATAGTTAAGCGTGCTTGACTTGGAGCAATTGTGGGATGGGTGACCTCTTGGAAATTTTCCAAGGATGCCTGTGAGTGAGGACAAAACATGCTGAAAAGACCCGTGTTAGTTTGTGGAGACACTCGTCAATCCTGCAGGCTATCCCGGGACATTACTAATGGTATCAGAGATGGGACCTCTTCCAGTACGGTGTGATTCGAGAATGAACCAAGCTAAAGTTGGTGGGCATGTGTGTTCCGGTGCCGATGAGGGTAGGAAGTGATCGCTGGTGCAATGAAGCACGAACAAGGAGCGACTTCTGGCAGGCTTCTAGGCGAAGGTTGCATGAATGAACTGAATACGCACCGGAATGAGAGGGATTCAAAGACTGTGCAGGTATGAGATTGCATAGTTGAGGATGGCTTAAAGGAATTGATTTGGCGTAGCTATATCAACAAGTTACAACTTCTTTTCGGGAGCCTAGAACATAAGAACTTCATGGTTAAGCGTGCTTGACCTGGAGCAATTGTGAGATGGGTGACCTCTTGGGAAGTTTCCTATGATGCGTGTGAGTGAGGACAAAAGCACGCTGAAAAGACCCGTGTTGATTTGTGGAGACACTCGTTAATCCTGCAGGCAGTTCCGAGACGTTGCAGTTGTAACCAGTATAGTGCGACTTCCCATTTAAGCCAACAACTTTGAGATCAAACTAGCTCTTCTACAGGTTGTTCAGCAAGATCAGTTTAGGGGTAATCAGTCAGAAGATCCTAATTTGCACATAAATAACTTTCTATAGCTCTGTGATACCATCAAATTCAATAGAGCGTGTGATGATGCTATACAGTTAAGGCTTTTCCCATTCTCTCTATGAGATAAAGCTAAGAACTATTTACAAGCTCAACTTCAAGGAAACATTACTACTTAGGATGATTTAGTTAGTAAGTTCCTTACTTAATATTTCCTCCGTCAATGTTTGTGAAGATGAGAAGTGAAATTACAGGTTTCACTCAGAATCAGGGGTGAATGCAAGGCAAGTAACTCTGGTTTCACTTCTCAAGAGCAAGTCAACTATATAGGCAATCCTTCAAGACCCTAAGGTGACCTATACTCAAACACGTATAATCTAGGGTGGAGAAATCATCCTAATTTTTCTTGGAATAATCAAGGAATGCAACATATTGCTCAACAAGAGAAGAAATCTCCTCTCGAGATTGCTCTTGAGAAGCTTTCTCAACATATATCTTCCTTTGTGCAGCAGTCTTCTAATTTCATGCAGGAAACATGGGCCAACTTTAAAAATCAAGAGGCATCCATTCGAAGTCTGGAAACACAAATGGGTCAGATATCAAGACAGCTTGTAGAGAGACCTCCAGGTAGCCTACCTAGTGACATTGTGGTTAATTGAAAAGAGCATTGCTTGGAGATTACTTTCAGAAGTGGCAAGACAGTGGAAGGACAAGCTAAGGAAGTGCCAAGTTCTGTGGGAATAGAGAATGAGAAGAATAATGTTCCCCGTGATGATGTCTTAATTCAAGATGGCAGTAAAGATGAAGTTAAGGATGAACAACTGAAGTGGCAGAGAAAAAAGAAGAATCTTGAGCAAAACAAGACGTATGAACCATCACCATATGCTAAGATCCTATTCCCTCAGAGGTTTAAGAAAGACAATCAAGAGAAGTAATTTGCTAACTTTCCAGATGTCTTCAAGAAACTGCAAATTAACATCCCCTTTGCTGAAGCTCTTAAATAAATGCTTTCTTATGCCAAGTTCATGAAGGACTTGCTATCAAACAATAGAAAGCTCAAAGAAGATGAAACAGTAATGTCGAATGAAGAGTGTAGTGCCATAATCCAAAATAAGTTGCCTCCTAAATTGAAAGATCCTGGTACCTTCAATATTCCTTGTACTATTGGGAAATTGACTATTGAGAATGCCTTATGTGATTTTGGTGCTAGTATAAACTTGATGCCGTTGTCAATAATTCAGAAGCTTAGTATTGGGGAAGTCAAGTCAACCATGATATCTCTTCAACTTACAGATCGGACTGTTAGACACCCACATGGTATTGTGGAAGATATGCTAGCGAAAGTAGACAAATTTAGTTTTTTGGTTGACTTTGTAGTTTTGGATATAGAAGAAGATGCTACATCCCTCTTATTCTTGGAAGACCATTTTTGGCAACTTTAGGAGAATTGATTGATGTACCTAGAGGGGAACTCATATTGAGGGTGGATGGAGATCAACTGACTATCAATGTCTTTGATAAGTCCATACCAATATCAGAGCTTTATGCCTCCGTTAATTGTATTCAAGATAAGTCTCAAAAGGATTTGGCTAGTAAGAGCTCTTCACCATTAGTTAATGTTGATCCTCTCATTTCCAAGATTGTTGAAACAGAGAAAGGTCCTCCTATTGTCAATTATTCATTGCAAACTGGTCCCTCATCTTTTGATCAATTAAAACCACCATGGCCTAGTGGAATCTCTCATGCCATGGTGCATTTAGGACAACCAATCCCAAGTTGAGTTCAAAATTGCTTTGGAGGCATTTCCAAGGTCATTGACGAAGGACGGAAGCATTACTTTGAAAAATAGAAGGAGTCAGCTTATTACTTTAAGCCACCTTGATCAACTTGAACAAAGGGCAATGTCGAGCTAATGACATTAAACAAGTACTTTTTGGGAGGCAACCCAAATTTCTTTTCCTTTTGGTTTTACTTTATTGTATTGTTTTTGAATTATTTGTTTTGGTTATTTGATTTATCTTTTCGATTAGTGTTTGTGAAGTTTTACCCTTAAAATTTTAGTTGATTATTTTAGTTTGTTGTTTAGTAGAGAAGTGGTTTGTTAAAAATAGAGTTAGTTGGTAGAGTTGTATTCCTGCCTTTGGGCGCTCAAGTGCCCATTACCTTTTGTCTCTGCCACTAAGCACTTAGGAACCCAAAAGTGAGCACTTAAGTGCTCAATGCCTTGGCTCTTTGCCAGCTAGTGTTTAAGTAGTGAATTTTTCACCGCTTTACCACACAAGCCCAGATTAGGTGCCCTCTCTACCAGCCAGCGCTTAAGCGGTGAAAAACCCACCGTTTAAGAGCGTGACACCAAATGCGCTGATTTATGAGGGTTTTCTGCATAATCACTCCAATCTTTCTCAAAATCCATCTTTCTTTAAACCTAACGCTCTATTCCACCTTCATCTCAAACCCATCTCAATCACCCTCAATCCTTCCAAACACTATCCCAACTCCATTCCTACACCGAAAATGCACCTAATCACCATCCTAAACCTCTCTAATTTGTAAAAAATCTCCATTGAATCACCCATTGCAGCCCTAGGGTGCGAAATTTGGGGAAAATGTGGGAATCTCACATTTGGTGCTCTCCCAACCCATAATCTTCCTTATTTTATGTATATTCTTAAATTTTTACTTGTCTAAGGTTAGGATTACTGATTAGAATTTTGTAAATAGTTATGTGAAGATTTTAGGATTAGTGGGAATTTGGGTTTTTTTTTAATTTTGTGGGTTTTTGATGGTTTGGTTGTAACGCCCCTTTTTGAGGAGGGAATGTCACACCATAACCCTGAGGCAGAAACAAAATGTATAAACTAAGACCCGGTTCATTATAATATAGATAAGTCTGTTTAGTTGTAATCGTACAAATGATTTGGCGAATTCTTTTTTTTTTAACAAAAAATAAAAATAAGATGGTTACAACAGAAAGTGACATGAGAAGTAAACCATACATTCATACATCATACTTATATATATACTTATATCATACTTGTTTAGATACATCACCAAATTTACAAAAAGCAGAAGCTTTACATGCCCCAAAATGATTACACATATACAGCCCACCAAAATGACAAAACATTAGGCCCCCCAAAAGATTTACAGATAACCATCAGCAGCTACCAACAGCATCAGGCCCTAAAGTGAATGAGAAGGAACCGTAGATGGATCTTCCTTAAGGTCTTCCTCGTCAGAGGAAATCCTCATCTGAGCAACTGAGTTACGAGCGGGGGCTCGTGTAGAGGATAAGAAAGAATCCTCTTGTGGGGAGTAATAGTGCTCACCCCACATATCACGTATGGGCAAGTAAAAATCTAAATGCAAGTGAGCATTAAAAGTAAAGACAGGTGGATCATAACGTCCTAAAGCCAGAGACACAGTCACGTCTCTAAGGTAGACCCAGCGATCCGTACTCAGGTTGATGTGCCAGCAATCCAAACCTCCATGAAAAATCAATCTCACATAACCTAAAAAGCCGCGCGGATGGGACACCATGTCCAAACAGGGAACTAATCAAAATCAGGCTAGAAGCAAGGAATTCATGCACTTCCCCTTCTTCACCGATGTCTTCAGAGAAACACATAAATAAACAGAGTAGCAGAAATACAGAAAAGAGGTAAGATATCATATATTCAGTACCAATTATGGCAGTAAAGAAACAGAACGGCTAAAGTGCCCACATAGTATTTCAGAAATAATAATTAGCATCAAGAAACAAATAGTAAACAATTTAACAAATCCAGGCAATTATAACATTAATAAGGCAACAGTTCCAATCATCGTATAAATAAATGCCAAGTAATATGTTGACTCACTATGCACGTGCACATGATATCGAAATCCTACTCCATGGAGCTAGACACAAACATTGCAGAGAATGATCAGGAGACATGTTTGTAACTCGGTTGCCGCGGCCAATAAGTGCTATAATTTCTCAATTTATCAACGTGCACATCATGGCATTGTACAAGACATTCTACACTACATCGCGATATAGGACAGTGTCTCAGTTCGGATCGTCAGTGCGTTTGCATCGGTCTATCCCACAGCCCAGAAGAGCTACCAACTGACTATTGTGAGACACCCGCACCCCGATGCCCCCTAAGTCAACATTATGACCTACACTAGTCTATTTGCACCTGCACATATGAGTGATTCAATCTCCTAGGCAACATGGCCTTAACAATAGTCCACCGGACTTTCACAATACATGATGACTCAATGCATATTCATGTATATTCAACAATGATATACTTTTCCATAGCATGCCACAATTTGGCCAAGTTAAACATCAACAAATTCTAGGTCCCTCTCATGGGCCCACAATACATATTATCAAGTTCTCAAATATAACAATTCATTTTTAAGGTTCATTATGGAATTTCACTTTAATATAACATTTCTTATAAAATCTTTCTCTAGAGGAATTTTCTTGTAATTCTCATTAAATCTTTATTTCTCTTAATTAGCTAAGTTCTTTACTTAAATTAAATCAGACTTACTTAGAAAATTATCTAAGGCTCTCCAAGTCTCACACACACTCTTATTCTTCCCTTAAGTTCAAAAGAATTACCCTAGGTCATCAAATAAGTTTCTTTCCATCTTATGAATCCATAATAAATTCTTAAGTTACCTAATCACCTAAGCCTTAGCTTGATGCATAACTTTTAGCCAATATAGTCCTTGAGGCCATGACCTCCCAAGGACAAGAGTCCACTAATTTTTCCATCACATTGTTAATTACTTAACACTTAATTTCTTAAGTTCCAAGGTTACCCAAAAATTTCATATTTAGACCCAAAAAGGCCCTAGAGGCCGTGAGCCTCCCAAAGGGGTAAGAACCCAAATTTTCCATTACTCCATTAATTGTTATTCACTTGATTAGTTATCTCTCCAACTTGTTACAAAATTTTAACCATGAACACCCTACTGAAGGGGGTATGGCCGTGAGCCTCATTAAGGAGAGCAAGGAACCCTTGCTTCCAATTCATATTTCCAATCCATCAAAATCAATCTAAGATCATCAACATATACAAATACAACCAATAAAACCACATAGAGGAAATTAATACAAAGATCATTAGAAAAACATATAACCAAGAGAGTAACCCTAACATGGGTTTCTCACAACTAACACTCAAACAAGTTTCCCACTACCAATAGAGGTTGAAGTGGATAATTTTCCTCTTACCAAGAGAAAAATAAGAAAAGAAACCTTCTTGATTACTCCTTGTAAATTCGGCCAAGCTCCTCCAAAAACCCTAAGAATCATAACTCATCAAATCAACACTAAGACTTAAGGAAGAAAGGATTATTGGTCATGGTGATGGCCATGGAAATGAAAAAGAAGAAGAGAAGGTAAAAAATTCAAGAACATTACCTTAAAGCTTCAAGCTTTGAAGCTTGAAGAAGATGATAAAGATGGAGGCTTTTTAGGTAGATTCCAACTAGAAAGAGGTTTGGAATGTGGTGGAGTTCAAGAAAATGTGGTTACTTGAAATTTTTGCAATCATGGAGGTGTAAAGAGAGGGTGAGGCCGTGAGGTAGGAGAGGAGAGGAAAGTTGAGTTCTTTGTAGGTGATTTCAACAAGAAAGAAAGCCTTCCAATCAAGATGTAGATCCAAGCAAAGTGTGATCTTGAAAATCAAACAAGCATGGAGGGTGGAAGGATGTGGCTGCTGTGGGAAGAAGAAGAGAGAAGGAGGAGAAAAAGTTGAAAGAAAAATAAGAGAAGAGAAGTGTAGAGAGAGAAAGTGATTGTAAAGTGTTTAGGGTTTTTGAAATGTGAAATGAATATATGATATTAGTGAAAATGTGACAAAATTTTGTCACATTTCCCTCTACATGGCCGTGGAGCTACATAGGAGAGAGGAGGAGGGAAGTTTCCTCTAAAAGCTTGGTGCAATGCTTCCTTGAGAAGTTTTGTTAGCTTTTTGCAAAAGTCAACTGGATGTGACATAAAGTACATTTCTAGATAATGTGATAAGGATTTTTACTACAAGTTATTACCCAATGGACAATTGTTATAGTTTACTAAGGCAGTATGTATTATCCAATGGATAATAGAGCGTACTGCAAAACTTTTATTTAATAGTACGCATTGCGATTTTATTTATCATATAAAATCTTGAAAAATATATACCTCGTAAAGTGTGCCTAGCCTCGGGTTTAGTAAGATCCTCCGTCGACGTTTCCATAGTTCAAGGTCTATCAGCCTCGGGGAAAATATTTCATTTTCTTGGCTCTGCTCAATGCGTACGTAAATCGAGAAGTATATTAAAATATTCAACGTTTCTAGAAAAATTCACAAAAATCACAAATATTATAAAATAGCTATTTATCATAAAACAAACAATTTTTGAGGTGTTACAACTCTTCCTTTCTAAAAAGAAATTTCATCCTCGAAATTTTCATACCTTAGAATAGTTGTGGATGTTGCTTCTTCATCTTGTCTTCTAACTCCCATATTGCATCTCCGATCGTTTCATTCCAGATCACTTTTACTAATGGAATTTCCTTCCCTCTGAGTTGCTTTACTCTCTTATCTTCAATCCTTACAGGAGGTGCCTTATAGGTTAAGTTCTCTTTCAATTGTACTGTGTCCAGTGCTATGACATGGCTCGGGTCAGGAATATATTTTCGCAATTGCGACACATGAAAGACATTGTGAAGGTTAGAAAGAAAAGGTGGCAGGTCTCCAAAAACTTGATGTGGATATTGGCAAGTGCACCAAATCGACGAAAGTAATAAAGAATGAGTAGAGTATCGTCCCACGAGGATTAATTTATTAATTACTAAATTCACTGAAAATAACATTATTTAAGCTAACAAAAAGAGAGTTGGTAAAACAATAAAAAGAAAGAATAAACAAAAATAATAAAAGACAAATTTAATTAATTGGGTTGAGTTAAAAAATAATGATATGAAAAGGTCAGGGGTCAGACTTCACTTGAACTTTTTAAATGCATATTCAAAAATTGGTTTAATTATGTTCTATTTCAATGGTTTATGGCTAATTCCTAAAATTAATTAATATCCAATCCCTTGGTATATTAATCCTCTTACACTGATTGGAATTAACTAATCCTTTAATCTAACCCCAATTAGAAAGGCATTATAAAGAACGAGAAAATTAAAAGAAAGACCACATAACCCACAACGTCTATTCTTAGCGATTGCAGAAGTTATGGTGTTTATCACAAGTTCTAAGTTCATGCAAATTTTCCCAAATCATACATAAACCCAAAAGATCATTCCCAAATTGGCCAAATTTAGAAAAGCATTAAGAATAGAGATAAACACGTAAATCATGAAATAGAAACATAAATTAAACCCATAAAAGAAAGTTACATCATCCAAGAACAATATCCATCATCCCCCTAACAATGGGAAATTAGTTACACATGGAAAAAGAAGAACACAAAAGGAAGAATATGACAAACTCCATTGTAGAAAGGTGGAAAGGTTGAAGAAAATCTCTAATCTTCAATCCTAGTTGCGCCCATACCATATTAGGATTTGTGCCTCTTAATGACTGCTGCGTTCTGTCCAAGTGTATAAGAGTGTAAAAAGTATAAAAAGATGAAGAGTGTCTTCAATTTGGCAAGACTTTCTTTTTTATAAGAAATTCACGCTGCTGTTAAGCATCCAGCGCTCAGGTGCTCATCTTTCAGCGCTTAGGCGCTGGCCCACTAATCAGGAAACCCATCTGCGCGCAACGCACGCTCAAGCGGCAATGGCCCAGTGCTCAAGCGTTGGGCTTCTGAATTATTTTTCTTATTCTTTTTTGCTCCTCAAATGCCCAGTCTTTTTCCATATGCAATTATCTACAAAAAATACATAAAAATACGTAATAAGAACACAATTAAAATAATAAAAAATATAATAAAATTTGAGAACAAAATGAAATCAAAAAGATTAAAAGAGGATGAAAACCCAATATTTTGAACCGTAAAAATATGAATTTTTGCAGGTTTATCACTCTCTCAAACTTAAGCTTTTTCTTGTCCTCAAGTAAAAGGAAAACAAAACAAAATAAAATAAACTAAAACTCAAACATGGCAATACCGGGTATCAAAAATCATTCATATCCTTAAAAACTACTTCACAATCTAATTTCAAAGTGTCTCACATGAACAATCTAATTATCACATCGTCTCTCACATGCAACTCTTATGCACAATTGACTTCCCAAAAATATGAATGAAAGACATAATCTCTTCATAAACTACAAACCCAGATAAATTCATAAAACTACAAGTGAACATCAAACCCACATCCATAAGGTTGTTTTTCATCTCTCTCTCCACTAATGTAAACAACACATAACTAAGGATCAAAAGGGACTTTACAAAGCTTGTAATGAAAGACTAAGGGTATGAGTTAAGAAAGAAGTGGTAGGAAAATGAAAACAAAAGTTGAGATACAAAATCATGCAAATTTCAAAATTGAAGCCTCAAAATATAAGACAAGTGCAAAATGGAGCAAAAGAATCAATACAACATTTATTTTTTTTCATTTTTTCAACAACCTCCACCCCCAAATTTATTTCTTTGTAATACTTTGAGTGGACTTTTTTTTTCTTTCCTTTTTCTTCTTTTTTCATTTTTTTTTGAAATTTTTTAGCTCCACAAAACTTCATGCACAAAAATAACAAAGACTTGAATAATAAAATAATACAAGATATGCACTCAACAAAGGTTATGTAAGAGAGGAAAATTTTTTTATGGGTATAGGAAAGGAAAAATATGGGTAAAAGAAAAGAAATAGAGGCCAAACATACACAAGGCTGCAAAAGGGACCTAAGGATGTACTGTGTCACAAGTTGGCTTAAAAGGCTCAAATGGTCCAAAGAAGGCCCTTATCATTTCCTTAATCATGCATTGCCTAGGATTTTGCCTCAAGAGAGAATCAAACAACCTCTAAATGCAAATCATCCACACACATGTAATCCTATAAACTTTCTCTAAGCTTGACACGCAATTAAATTCCAAGGTCTATCAATAATAAAGATGGAAAGAACATCCATACACAATTGAAACAATAGAGATAAATGCAACTCATAAATTCTCATATGCCAATCCAAGAAATCAGATCAATCCACAATTCAAACAATCATTGGATATTCAAATCAACACACTGGTATGCACAAAATGACTCAAAACACAATAGGGTGATGGAAACAAAATAAAATAAAATAAAACAAATAAATAAATGCACAAATTAAAAGCTAAAGGAAAAAAGAAAAAAAAAATTTGATAACCGACAACTATATACATCCCCTACAAAGGCTCCGAACTCAGGGAGGCACCTAAGCCAACTCAACACTAGTTAATTACAAAATAGAAAAATGTTAGTCAATAAAATAAGAAAATAACAAAATAACAACAAAAACAAAAATAAAAATAAAAGAGAAAATGAGAGAAAATTTGGGTTGCCTCCCAAAAAGTGCTTGTTTAACGTCATTTGCTCGACGTTGCCTTTTATTCATCAAGGTGGCTTGAAGCAAGAGAAGTAGGATGACATTTTTCTCTTATCAGCTCGTTGCCTCCATACTCTGTCACTGCCTCTAGAATCAATCTATAATAAATCAGTGGAAGCTGGAGTTGTACTTACTTGTCCAGAAGACACCTTAGCATTTGAAATCTCATCAGGCCATAGAGGTCTCAATTTTTCAACAGATAAAGGATTAGCTTGCAGTGAACCATGGATAATGGGAGGACCTTTCTCTGTACCAGTAATCTCAGAGGTAGAAGGAACTTTCTCCTTTTCATCAACAATCTTCGGAGTGAGAGAATCAACATTAATGGATAAAGAATAGTTCTTACCATCCAATCCCTTTTGAAGTGTACCTTGAATACAGTTAACAAGGGCATAAAAATCTGATTTTGGGGCAGACTTATTAAAAACATTTATAGTCACCTGATCTCCATCTACCCTTAAAATAAGCTCTCCTCTAGGGACATCAATCAACGCTCCTGATGTTGCTAGGAATGGTCTCCCCAGAATTAACAGGATATCAACATCCTCGTCTATATCCAAGACTACAAAGTCAACTAGGAAAATAAATTTATCAACCTTCACTAGCAAATCTTCCACAATACCGTACGAATGTCTGACTGATCGATCTGCTAATTGAAGAGAAACCATTGTAGGCTTAACTTTATTGATTCCCAGCTTACGCAAGATAGACAATAGCATCAAATTGATACTAGCCCCTAAGTCACATAAAACTTTCTCAACAGTCAGCTTTCTAATGGTGTAAGGAATAGTGAAACTACCTGAATCTTTCAATTTTGGTAGTAGTTTTCTCTGAATAATGGCACTGCACTCCTCAGTAAGTGCTACAGTCTCATCTTCTGCCAACTTCCTCTTCTTTGATAGTAAGTCCTTCATGAATTTTGCATAGGAGGGCATCTGCTCAAGTGCTTTAGCAAAAAGGGTTGTTTCTCTGTAGCTCTTTGAAGACTTCTAAGAACTTGGAAAATTGCTTTTCTTGAATCTCCTTCTTAAATCTCTAAGGGTATGGAAGTTTAGCATAAAGTGAAGGATCGACTATTTTCTGCTCACGTTCCTTCTTCTTCCTCTGCCACTTTGGCTGCTCCTCTATAGCTTCTTCATTATAGTACTCTTGAGATGGGACATCTGTAACAAGAACATCAATTTCCTTAACTGGTCCATCCAAAGTCTTATCGCTTCTCAATGTAATTGCATGATATTGCTCCTTTGGAATGACTACAGTATCACTTGGGAAGGCGCCTGGAGGTCTCTCTTGAAGCTATTTTGCTATTTGCCCCACTTGATTTTTAAGACTTTTAATAGCGACCTCATGATTCTTAAAATTAGTTCTTGATTCCTCCATAAAAGCTGAAGTCTGTTGCACAAAAATAGAGGTCTGTAGAGAAAGTTTCTCCATTGCAATCTCAAGAGGAGACTTCTGTTCGGGCTGAGCATTCAATGGTACAGCTTGATTCTTCCAAAAGAAATTGGCATGATTCCTCCATCCTGGATTATAAGTATTAGAATAAGGATTACCTTGTGGCCTTGAAGGATTACCCATATAGTTCACCTGCTCTTAAGAACTGAAACCATAATTATTTGCCTCACATCCACCATTTGCATAGTTACCTCCACAGAAGTCACAAATTAACTTTTGATGGTTCAAAGAATTTACTTGCATACTCTCAACTTGCTTAGTCAGGTTGGCCAACTGCTGAGAAATACTTTTGTTTTGAGCAAGTAAGGCATTGAGAGTACCAAGTTCCATCACTCCTTATCTAACAACTGCTCTCCCACTAGGCAACTGATATTCATTGGTGGCCATAGTTTCAAACAATTCTTGAGCTTCTTCAGGAGTCTTAGTATTCAAAGATCCACCTGCAGATGCATCTACCATAGCCCTGGTAGGATGATTCAAACCATCATAGAAAATTTGCACCTGCTTCCAAACTTCAAATGCATGATGAGGACATCTCCTTAATAGCTCATTGAATCTCTCCCATGCTTCATAAAGAGATTCTCCTTGATTTTGAGTGAAACAAGCAATCTCACCCCTCATCTTCACAAACACTGATGGAGGAAAGTATCGAGTCAAAAATTTGCTAACTAAATCCTCCCAAGTAGAGATGCTCTCTTGTGGCTGGGCTTGTAGCCAGCTCTTTGCTTTATCTCTGAGAGAAAATGGGAACAGTCGTAATCTAATAGCATCATCAGTAACACCATTATACTTAAAAGTATCACATAGCTGCAAGAAATTCGCAATATGCAAGTTTAGATCTTCTGCATGGCCTCCCCAAACTGATTCTGCTACACCAGCTGTAGAAGTGCTGGTTTAATCTCAAAATTATTGGTCTGAATAGTAGGACGCACAATACTGGTTGAAATATTCTCAGCAAATAGGGTAGCATAGTCAGCCAATGTACGTCTTCACTCTGCAATTACAACAATTTCTGCCATCTTTTACTCTACTTCTTCAAGCCTCTTCCTTTCTCTAATTGCTTTCCTGTTTGCTCTAGCAGTTTTCTCTATCTCTGGATCAAAAAGTAATTCTTCTGACTCTAGAGAACCTTGCATAAACAAACAAACAAACAAACCAGAGTGAAGTAAAGAAGGAAATTAAAAATAAAAATAAATAACTAGTAAAAATAAACAAACAAAACAAAAAAAATAAAAGAAACAAATTAAAAAGAAAATTAAATGAAGAAAAATGAAATTAAATAAGAAAAACAATTATCTAAAAATAAAAGAAAATTTAAACAATTAAAAATAAAATTAAATAATTAAAAAATGCTCAAATTAGTGTCTTTTCAACTACTAATTAATATTAATAACAATAATCCCCGACAACGCGCCAAAAACTTGATGTGGATATTGGCAAGTGTACCAAATCAAAAAAAGTAATAAAGAATGAGTAGAGTATCGTCCCACGAGGATTAATTTATTAATTACTAAATTCACTAAAAATAATACTATTTAAGCTAACAAAAAAAGAGTTGGTAAAACAATAAAAAGAAAGAATAAACAAAAATAACAAAAGCCAAATTTAATTAATTGGGTTGAGTTAAAAAATAATGATATGAAAAGGTTAGGGGTCAGACTTCACTTGAACTTTTTAAATGCATATTCAAAAATTGGTTTAATTATGTTCTATTTCAATGATTTATGGTCAATTCCTAAAATTAATTAATATTCAATCCTTTGGTATATTAATCCTCTTACATTGATTGGAATTAACTAATCCCTTAATCTAACGTCAATTAGAAAGGCATTATCAAGAACGAAGAAATTAAAAGAAAGACCACATAACCCACAACGTCTAATCTTAGCGATTGCAGAAGTTATAGTGTTTATCACAAGTTCTAGGTTCATGCAAATTTTCTCAAATCATACATAAGCTCAAAAGATCATTCTCAAATTGGCCAGATTTAGAAAAACATTAAGAATAGAGATAAACACGTAAATCATGAAATAGAAACATAAATTAAACTCATAAAAGAAAGTTACATCATCCAAGAACAAGATTCATCATCCCCCTAACAATGGGAAATTAGTTACACATGGAAAAAGAAGAACACAAAGGGAAGAATATGGCAAACTCCATTGTAGAAAGGTGGAAAGGTTGAAGAAAATCTCTAATCTTCAATCCTAGTTGCGCCCATACCACATTAGGATTTGTGCCTTTTGATGACTGCTGCGTTCTGTCCAAGTGTATAAGAGTGTAAAAAGTATAAAAAGATGAAGAGTGTCTTTAATTTGGTAAGACTTTCTTTTTTATAAGAAATTCACGCTGCTGTTACGCGTCCAGCGCTTAGGCGCTCATCTTTCAGTGCTTAGGCGCTAGCCCACTAATCAAGAAACCCATTTGCACGCAATGTGCGCTCAAGCGACAATGGCCCAGTGCTCAAGTGCTGGGCTTTTGAATTATTTTTCTTATTCTTTTTTGCTCCTCAAATGCCCAGTCTTTTTTCATATGCAATTACCTACAAAAAATACATAAAAACACGTAATAAGAACACAATTAAAATAATAAAAAATATAATATAATTTAAGAACAAAATTAAATCAAAAAGATTAAAAGAGGATAAAAACCCAATATTTTGAACCGTAAAAATATAAATTTTTGTAGGTTCATCAGTAAGCTACTGGACCTATCCGGCGAAGAATTTGATAAGGTCCAAGGAATTTGGGAGTAAGTTTTCTAGACTTTAGAACTCGGCCAACACCAGTCGTAAGCGTGACTTTCAAAAATACATGCTCGCCTTCCTCAAACTCAAGAGGTTTTCTCCTTTTGTCCGCATAGCTCTTCTGTTGACTCTGAACCGTCCTCATCTTTTCTTGAATCATCTTGACTTTCTAAGTCATTTGTTGTATAAGATCAGGTCCAATAGTAAGGTGCTCTTCGTCTTGGTACCAACACAAAAGTGTTCTGCACCGTCGTCCATATAGAGCTTCATAGGGTGCCATCCCTATGCCCGAATGAAAATTATTGCTGTAGGTGAACTCTACCAATGGTAAAACTTCATCCTAACTTCCAGTCTATTCTAAAGCGCAAGCTTTGAGAAAATCCTCCAATGATTGAATCGTGCTTTTCGATTGACCATCGGTTTGAGAATGATAAGCAGAACTCAAATGTAGCTTCATTCCCAATGCTCCTTGTAAATTTTGCCAAAACTTTGATGTGAACCTTGGATCTCTATCAGAAATAATACTGGTAGGCACACCATGCATCCTAACGATCTCACCAATATACAGCTGAGTAAACTTCTCCATGTTGTACCTTATATTGATTGGTAAGAAATGTGCTGACTTCGTGAGTCGATCAACGATTACCTATATTGAATCGTAACCTTTTCTGGTCTTTGGTAATCCAACCACAAAGTCCATCGCAATACTATCCCACTTCCATTTTGGGAATAGCTAGGGGATGCAACATTCCTGATGGTCTCTGGTGTTCAACCTTTGCTTTCTAACAAACCAGACAAGATAACACACATCTGGCAATATCACTCTTCATTCTATGCCACCAAAATAACCGTTTCAAGTCTTGATACATCTTGGTTATTCCCGAATGCATACTCAACTTACTCGTGTGAGTGTGTTTGAGAATATACTTTCTAAGTTCTTGATTCTTGTGTATACAAACTCTACCTCTGAATCTTAGGATTCCATCAGTTCCTTCCTCAAATGTTGTCACACCGCCTTGCTTCATTAGCTCCTTTTCTTCTTGCAAAAACTTATCAACTTTCTGTTTCACTCAGATGTCTTCCATTAACTCACTTGAAATAGTGACCATGTTCATACAAATCTTTCCCGCTGCCAATTCCACAAAGGATCATACATTCTTGAATTGCTCTATCAAATCTTTTTCCTTGACCATTATAACAGCAATACTGAGCATCTTCCTATTCAAAGTGTCTGCCACAACATTTGCCTTTCTGGGGTGATACAGAAGTTAAAAATCATAATCTTTCAGAAATTTCAACCACCTTCACTATCTCATATTCAACTCCTTTTAGTCATATAGGTACTTCAAGCTCTTATGGTCGCCAAAGACGTTGAATGTCGCCCCATAAAGAAAATGCCTCCATATCTTCAAAGCGAATACCACAGCTGCTAATTCCAGGTCATGTGTTGGGTAGTTCTTCGTATGCACTCGCAACTGTCTCGAAGCGTAAGCCACCACTTTTCTATTTTGTATAAGCATACATCCTAATCCTTAGTGTGAAGCATCACAATACACTTCGAAGGGTTCACTTGGATCAAGTAGGACTAGCACTGGTGAAGTAGTTAGTCGTCTCTTCAGTTCTTAGAAACTTTCTTCGCAAGCATTGGTCCACTCAAAGGCTTGATTCTTTCTCCTGAGCTGAGTAAGAGGCCCTGCTATCTTAGAGAATCCCTCAATGAATCTCTAGTAGTATCTAGCCAATCCCACAAAGCTTTGCATTTCTATCACTATCTTCAGCCTTTCCCATTGCAAAATTGCTTCAACTTTTGATAGATCCACTATAATCCCTTCCTTCGAGATCACATGGCCCAAAAACTTGACTTCTTCCAGCCATAATTCATACTTTGACAATTTAGCGCACAGCTTCTTCTCCTTCAGAATCTGGAGAACTATACTGAGGTGTTCAATATGATCCTCCTAATTTTGAGAATAGATTAGAATGTCATCAATGAAGACAACAACAAATCTGTCCAAGTAAGGACAAAAGATTCTGTTCATGCAGTCCATAAATATGGCAGGTGCATTCGTTACACCAAATGGCATCACAAGATATTCGTAATGATCGTAACAGGTACGAAAAGCCATCTTGGGAATATCCTCGACCTTCACTCGGATCTGATGATAGCCTGATCGCAGATTGATCTTAGAGAATACTACTGCTCCTTTCAGTTGATCCATTAGGTCATTTATCCTCGGAAGTGGATACTTATTCTTGATTGTGACCTTATTCAGCTGGAGATAGTCCACACACAATTGTGAAGTCCCATAATTCTTTCTGACTAGTAACACTGGTGCTCCCCATGGTGACACATTGGGTCTAACAAACTGCTTTTCCAAGAGTTCTTCTAACTACTTCTCAAGCTCAACTAATTCAGATGGTGACATCTTGTAGGGAACTATAGATACAGGACCAAATCCAGGTACAAGATCAATGGTGAACTCTATCTCCCACTCCGGTGGTAAACCAGGTACGTAATAAGGAAAGACTTCAGGAAATTCATTAGCTATCAGAATAGCATCCAAATCTATCTTGCCCTCGATTTCTAAGGAAGACAATAGCATGTATCCCTGAGCTTTTTCTTTCAAGGAAGCTCGAACTTAGTTGGCTGTCAAAAATCTAGAAACTTTATCCACAGGGAAAACTATGATTTTACTAGAACAGTCTAACAGGATATGGTTAAAAGACAACCAATCCATTCCTAAAATTATGTCTAATTGGGAAAGAGGTAAGCAGATCAAATCAACAGAAAAGATTCGACCCTCAACAATTAAAGGACAATTTAAACAAACTTTGGTCGTAACAACAGGTTTAGTAGTAGGGGTAGAATTAGTCAAGTCAAAAGGTAAGGAAGACACAAGTAAACTAAGTCGTCGCACACAGTCATAAGAAATGAAAGAGTGGGTTACCCCAGAGTCATACAGTACTGTCAAAAGATTTACCTCCTATGGTACCCTCTCCTTGTATAAGATCTTCAGATTCAGAGGCTTCCGCTCCACTCATAGTGTAGACTCGGCCTCCTGCCTGCGGTTTTACAGCTCGTGCAGTGTTGACTGAAGGCTCTGCCTTAGCTTGATTGCAGTCCCTAGAGACGTGTCCAGGTTTCCCATATCTGAAGCAGATTATTCCTTTGATGGTGCAATCCCTTGTTAGGTGATCCTTCCAGCACTTCAAACACTTTGGAGAAGATGCCACATTCTGACTAGTTTGATTTCCACCAAAACCTTCGCCGAGACCTCCTCCAGATGACTATTGTTGACTCCTTGGTGGTCGGGAGTAGGGTTTCTTCTGAAAGTGGTTTGCATTGTTGCCACCTCCTCTTTGGAACCTAGTAGGTCCAAAGTTATGATTCCTCGTGTCCCGTGCCTAATCTAGATCTTCCACTCGATGACACGTGTCCAACAGCTCTGAAAACTGGTTGATCCTCAAGGTTATGATGACCCTTTTCACGTTATGCCTCAATCCTTCCTCAAATTTCTGACACTTCCACACCTCGTTCAGTTGGTGTTAGAAATACGTTGAAAATTTGGACAAGCTCTTGAACCTAACGGCATACTCACTGACAGTCAAGTTCCCTTGCCTCGAACTAAGGAACTCCATCTCTTTAGCATGCCTTGCACTTGCTAGGAAATACTTCTCCAAGAATTTATCCTTGAATACCTCCCAAGTGATTACTCGACCTTCAGCTTCTAGTAATCTCTGCGCACCATTCCACTAATCTTCCCCATCTCTGATTAGCATAAAAGCAGAGCATAGGTTATCATTTTGTCATTGGCACAGTTCATGCCTTTGAAAATTTTCTCCAACTCCTTGATCCATGTGACTGAACATATGTCTTTGAAGAATGATTTTGATGATAACAAATATGAAGACAAAAATGAAGATGATGAGAAGACCAAGTCCAAGATCTTTTAAGAATAGCTTTAGGACTTAGAGTCTTTTGTACGGAGTTCTCTTTAATATCTCACTATTTTGAAAGATAAGGTAAAAATATCTAAATAGTTTTAAAAAGGAATTTAAGTGTTTTAAGATAAATTTGGAATTATTTTAAAACTGGTTTTGAAATAGTTTTGTTCGAATAATGTTCCTTCTATTCCAATAAACTCATCCAGTAGATTTGTTTCTTAAATTGTTATTCGAATAACATTTAAATTATTCGAATAATGTCTTTAAAATTTTGCTGCGAGCTTTTGGTTTTTAAAGTGTTATTTGAATAAACCATATCAGACAGGTTTTCACGAAGGTTTTACAAAAAGTGTTATTCGAATAACACAGAAATTATTCGAATAAACACAGCTTCTGAAATGGAAATAAACGGCCATATTTGTTTCATTTACGAGCTTTTAATACACTCAACGACTATTTTCTTGAATTGCTTTATAAATAGAGACCTTGGGTCTTCTCTGAAACTTGCCTAACATTCTGAACAATTTTCTACTTGCTCTGACCTGTGAATTATATTTTCTATGCTCTTTTTCGATCAAAACTTTGTTTCTTGTTATTCTATGGATTAATAACAAGAAACAAAGCTAGGTTCATCGCTAAAGGATATAATCAAGAAGAAGGAATATATTATGAAGAAACCTATGCACCTGTGGCTAGATTAGAAGCTATTAGAATGTTACTTGCATATGCTTGCATCATGAATTTTAAATTATATCAAATAGATGTTAAAAGTACTTTTCTAAATAGTTTTATTCAAGAGGAGGTATACGTTGAACAACCTCTAGGTTTTGAAAATCATGAACTATCCAACCATGTTTTTAAACTCAAAAAGGCCTTGTATGACTTAAAACAAGCTCCTAGAGCTTGGTATGAAATGTTAAGTAAGTTTCTTTTAGAAAATGATTTTTCAAGAGGAAAAATCGATACTACCCTTTTTATTAAAAATAAAAAGCATGATATTCTTCTTGTACGAGTATATGTGGATGATATTATTTTTGGTGCTACTAATGAATCCCTTTGCAAGGAATTTGCTAAGACAATGCAGAATGAATTTGAAATGTCGATGATGGGAGAGCTTAATTTCTTCCTCGGACTTCAAATCAAACAAACAAAGGAAGGGACCTTCATAAGTCAAACCAAATACTACAAGGAACTGCTAAAAAAGTTCGAAATGAATAGCGCTAAACACATGGCCACTCCAATGGGCACTTCTTGCTATTTGGACAAAGATGAAGGAGGTAAATCTGTAGAAATAATGAAATATAGAGGTATGATTGGATCTCTCCTCTATCTTACTGCTAGTAGGCCAGATATTATGTTTAGTGTATGCATGTGTGCTAGATATTAGGCTAACCCTAAGGAATCTCATCTAAGTGCTGTTAAACGTATAATGAAGTACCTGGTAGGCACTTTACAAATGGGCTTGTGGTACCCTAAGGATGCCTCATGTAGCTTAATAGGCTATTCCGACTCTAATTTTGAAGGATGCAAAATGGATAGGAAGAGTACTAGTGGGACATGCCACTTGCTTGGTAGTTCTTTAGTTTCTTGGCATAGCAAGAAATAAAATAGTATGGCTTTGTCTACAGCTGAGGCTGAATATATTGTAGCCGGGAGTTGTTATGTTCAAATCCTATAGATGAAGCAATAACTTCTAGACTATGGTCTTCAGCTTGATCATATCCCGATAAGATGTGATAACACTAGTGCAATAAATCTCTCTAAGAATCCTATTTTGCATTCTAGAACAAAGCATATAGAGATAAGACATCATTTTATCAGAGATCACGTCCAAAAAGGGGATTACATTCTTGAATTTATTGAAACATCTAAGTAACTTGCAAATATTTTCACTAAACCTTTAGCAAAAGAAGCATTCTTTTATATTAGAGGAGAATTGGGCATAATTGATCAATCCAACATATAAATGTTTATAATTATTGCTTATTTATGATTTTATCATTCTTGAATTATTACTGACTTGAACGTTGGAGATATCCTAAATCTTGTTTTTGCAGGTATCTTATCATTGGGTAAGTTTTCCTCTCTTGTGTTTCATTCATAGATGTGTGTTTTACTATTTTTTTGATGGATTTATTCGAATAAGTCTAAGTTTATTCTAATAAAAATCAATCAGATGCTAAAAAATGGTGTTACATATCAGCGTTATTTGAATAACGCTTCATTTATTCGAATAAACTAATGTCTAGAAACTACAGTTTTCTTATTTGGCCTCTGTGTTATTCAAATAATCTTTCGCTTATTCGAATAAACTAACCTCTATATTAGTTTTCTATATGTTATAGTTTCAGCTTTATTCAAATAAAGCTTAGCTTATTCGAATAAACTGTAACTCGTTTGTGCAGTTCTCAGTGCCTGCTCTCTGCCCTATTCGAATAGCTCTAGCCTTATTTGAATAAAACCTGATAAAAAGCAACAATGTTTGGCTTTCCTTACTTCTCTATTCGAATAGATCATTGGCTATTTGAATAAACCCTAGCTGGAATCACATAACCTTTGAGTTTCCACGAAAGGTTATTCGAATAACCCCCTTGATTATTCAAATAATTTTGGGCCTCCTATTTAAAGCCCACACCGAGTGTTCAAACTATTTCATTCTCCCTTTCTCTCTACTCATTTCTCCCCTGCCCACGCCGTCACCATCTCTTTGCTCACCTCCACCATCTCTGCTCATTTGCTCATCTCTCTCTCTATCTCTCTCTTCCAAACCCTCGATCACCATGGCCTCCTCTTCCTCTCTTGGAAAGCGTCCTCGCACGAAGAATGCCCCCTGTAACAATCCACTCGACTTGCAAAGGCTCTTCACTAACAAAGAACACCGTGGCCGCTTCATCACACACTTTTAGGAGCGAAATCTTGTCCAGCCCAAATACCTTCAGCTCTCTTTTTTTTCGGCAAAATGGAGGCTTCGAATTTCTGACCCTACTGCAAAATCAGGGAGTTCTGCAGTTCTGTTCTCACTAGGCTATCCTCTACCCTGCTCTAGTCAAGATGTTCTACTGTAATTTGGCGATTATTAGCCAAGACCTTCTTTCTGAAGTCTGTAATCAGAACATCATCATCACTCTGCAGGACTGGGTGACAATATTTGGGTTGCGTTCGCTGGCACACACATTGAAGAAGAAGACAACCCTCTTATTCATGAGTTTGACAGAAATTAGGCGATTGAAGACTTGCTAAAGCCTGGAATTGCCTTGCCAGACAAGGGCCTTATGGGAGGAATGCTAAAGAGCCAAGATAGGCTTCTACATTATGCTTTTGCGCATATCCTGGCACCACGTGGTGGGAATTATGCCTATCTTGGTGAAGATGACATCTTCATGCTCTGGATCCTGAAGAGTGGTCATAAGATCAACTGGCCTGTGTTCATCATGAAGCATATGATGAAAGCCAAGGGCAAGGAAAAATCTGAATTGCCTTATGGCATTCTCATCACTACCTTACTCAGCAAGTATCCTCAGGTGTTGGAGACTGAGCGCGCCATCGCCTTGACTCATCACAATGTCTTCGGAGCCCACACTTTGCGCAAAATGAAGATGAACAAGACTGATGAAGGCTGGGTGTACCCAAATAAGGTTGCTGATGATGAGTTTGACCCAGAGGACCCTACTGCCCCTACTATAGTCACTTTGGAGCAGATCATGGCTATCTTGCACGATAATCGTGCTTATATGGAACATACCTTCTCTTTTCTTTTTGACAGAATGGAAGGTGTTGAATGTGAGGTTGCTACTTTACGAGCTGCATCACCTGCTCCTGCACCTGATTCTCAGCCTCTGCCTCCGGATGCTTATTTTTAGGAGCTTTAGATCTTAGAATCTTTGTTTTTTCTCTATTTTATTTGTCATTGTACTTGTATCACCTTTTATTAATGAATATATGATGTTTTTATGACCTATCTAAATGTGCTTTACAGTTCTTCATTTGATTTATTCCCTGTTCTTATAGTTGGATATTTATCTATGGGACTTACCCTTCCTTTTTGCTTATGATAAAAGGGGGAGAAAAATTTGAATTTATTTTAGAAAAGACAAGTAAAAATTAAAAAGAGACATTGGATTCCAAATGAAAGGGGGAGCTGCGCACATCTCTAATATACATTACCTCTTATAATTAAAGAGGGGGAGTAAGCTTTTAATACCTCTTTGTGAATTTCAATTATATACACTAACTCTTTTCTCAATAGGTTGTCATCATCAAAAAGGGGGAGAATGTGACTGAACATATGTCTTTGAAGAATGATTTTGATGATAACAAATATGAAGACAAAAATGAAGATGATGGGAAGACTAAGTCCAAGATCTTTTAAGAATAGCTTTAGGACTTAGAGTCTTTTGTACGGAGCTCTCTTTAATATCTTACTATTTTGAAAGATAAGGTAAAAATATCCAATTAGTTTTAAAAAGGAATTTAAGTGTTTTAAGATAAATCTGGAATTGTTTTAAAACTAGTTTTGAAATAGTTTATTCAAATAATGTTCCTTCTATTCCAATAAACCCATCCAGCAAATTCTGTTTCTTAAACTGTTATTTGAATAACATTTCAATTATTCGAATAATGTCTTTAAAATCTTGCTGCGAGCTTTTGGTTTTTAAAGTGTTATTCGAATAGCACATTAGCTATTCGAATAAAGGGCTTTTCCAGAACTGTTTTCACAAATGAGTTATTTGAATAACTCAGTAGTTATTCGAATAAACCATATTAGATAGGTTTTCACGAAGCTTTTACAAAAATGTTATTTCGAATAACACAGAAGTTATTCGAATAAACACGGATTCTGAAATGGAAATAAATGGCCATATTTGTTTCATTTACTAGCTTTTAATACACCCAATGACTATTATCTTGAATTGCTCTATAAATAGAGACCTTGGGTCTTCTCTGAAACTTGCCTAACTTTCTGAACAATTTTTAACTTGCTCTAACCCATGAATTATATTTTCTATGCTCCTTTTCGACCAAAACTTTGAGATATTCTATATGAACTCTATTAGCACTTCAATTTGTATTATTTACTCTTAAAGAGAGTTTCTTTTCATCTTTTCTCTGCTCAATTGTAAAGGGGGTGAGGTATCTCTCAAAGGTTTGTATAAGGGTGAGGTATCCCTGCAGGCTGAGACTTTAGCACAAGGGTAGAGTTTCCCTGTGTGTAAAAAGTGCTCTATTTTGTAACAGTAGCAGGCACCAATTGAAGCTTATATACATAATGAAAAATCTCGAACTGTGTTTCGAGGACTGAATGTAGGCCACAAGTGGTTGGTGGTCGAACCAGGATAAATATCGTGCCTGCTCTTCTTCTCTTTATTTATTTATTTAACGCAAATTTAATTTTATTGCATATTTATTTATTTGCTTTTCTTAAAACTCTTCTTCTTCATCTCGCATTTTCTTTTTTTATTTAATTGCTTCTATACTTGTGTTTATATTAAAAGTATTTGTGAAAAGTTTTTTAACACAATTCACCTCCTCTCTTGAGTACTGGAAGTCACTTGGTAATATTCCAAAGACTAGCCTTCTCTGGATCAAATTCTCCCTTAAACTGAGAAGGGTTGTTACAACGGAACTCCGACAAATTTTGAGCATCAACTTAAGCTTTTAGCTGTTGTGCAGCCCTTTCCTGTTGTTGAGCAGCCCTCTCAGTTTGTTGTGCAATGACGTCCGCCATTCGTTGCATTGCTTCGATTGCTACGGCCATGCCTCTACCACGTGCCATTTCACTCTTTCAGGGTAGACTGAATGAAAACATAAGGAAGAATTAGATGTATCTTTTTGGAATACCAAACAATACATCTCTGTGTTTGGTTTTGGAGAAACACACAGCACAAACAAGACAAACCTAACCACAAAGACCCAAAAGAAAACTTAAACTGGGGCTCTGATACCAAACTAGTGTAACGCCTCTTTTTGAGGAGGGAACGTCACACCATAACCACGAGATGAAAACAAAGACTCGGTTCATTATAATATAGATAAGACTGTTTAGTTGAAATCATACAAATGATTAGGCGAATTCTTTTTTTTTTGGTAATAAAAATAAAAATAAGATGGTTCCAACAGAAAATAACATAAGAAGTAAACCATACATTCATACATCATACTTATATATATATACTTATATCATAATTGTTTAGATACATCACTAAATATACAAAAAGCAGAAGCTTTACATGTCCCAAAATGATTACACATATACAGCCCACCAAAAAGACAAAACATCAAGCTCCCAAAAGATTTACAGATAGCCATCAACGGCTACCAACAGCATCAACCCCTAAAGCAAATGATAAGGAGCCATAGATGGATCCTCCTCAGGGTCTTCCTCGTCAAAGGAAATCTTCATCGGAGCAACCGAGTTATGAGCGGGGGCTCGTGCAGAGGATAAGAAAAAATCCTCTTGTGGGGAGTAATAGCACTCACCCCACATATCACGTATGGGCAAGTAAAACTCTAAATGCAAGTGAGCATTAAAAGTAAAGACAGGTGGATCATAACATCCCCAAGCTAGAGACACAATCATGTCTCCGAGGTAGACGCAGCGATCCATACTCAGGTTGATGTGCCAGCAGTCTGGACCTCCATGAAAAGTCAATCTCGCATAACCCAAAAAGTCGCGCGGACTGGATGTCATGTCCAAATAGGGAACTAATCAAAATCAGGCCAGAAGCCAGGGAATTCGTGCACTTCCCCTTCTTGACCGATGTCTTCAGAGAAACACATAAATAAATAGAGTAGCAGAAATATAAAAAAGAGGTAAGATATCCTATATTCAGTACTAATTATGGCAATAAAGAAACAGAACTGCGCAAAGTGCCCACATAGCATTTCAGAAATAATAATTAGCATCAAGAAGAAAATAGTAAACAATTTAACAAATCCAGATAGTTATAACATCAATAAGGCAACAATTCCAATCATCGTATAAATAAATGCCAAGTAATATGTTCACTCACTGTAACGACCCGGGACTACCTGCAGGATTGATGAGTGTCTCCACAAACCAACACGGGTCTTTTCAGCGTGCTTTGTCCTCACTCACACGCATCTTAGGAAACTTCCCAGGAGGTCACCCATCCACAATTGGTCTAGGTCATACACGCTTAACCATGAAGTTCTTATGTTCTAAGCTCCCGAAAGAAGTTGCAACTTGTTGATATGGTTACGCCAAATCAATTCCTTTAAGCCATCCTTAACTATGCAGTCCCATACCTGCATAGCCTCTGAATCCCTCTCATTCTGGTGCGTATTCAGCTCATTCATGTAGACCCTCTGCCTAGAAGCTTGCCAGGAGCTGCTCCATGTCCGTGCTTCATTGCACCGACGATCACTCCCCGCCCTCGTCAGCCCCGGGACGCCACATGCCCACTAACTTCCGCTTGGTTCGTCCCCGAACCATACCGTACTGGGAGAGCCCCCGTCTCTGATACCATTAATGTAACACCTACCGTAGGATATCACATTTAAGACTAATCCCATAAGAACTTACCCAAGTTGTAAAAGAATTAATCTTGTAAAAAGGTCAAATTTAAAATTTCATTTACAGAATTAAATAAAATAAATAAACTGAATTAAAACATTAGTAGAACTCATAATAAACATACCAAACTATATATATACATATGCTACAACTTTGTTCTGAAATAATTTACATAGGTACAAACCAGTTCAAAAAGTAAAATACATATTTGTTCAAAAGCAAAGTAAAGACATAAAGCTAAACAACACTCTAACTAAACCCTAACAGGCCTAAGGATTTGGTTTCCTCAGAATGATCCTCCTCCTCATCATCCTCACCATCCCCAACACAATCAACATAAGCCCTAGGTGGAGACAGTTGTCTCATGGGGGCTCTAGCCGAAGACACCACTGTATCCTCCTGTTGCGTATAAAAAGACACATTACCACCCCAAAGCTCACGTATAGGTATCGTGAACTTTAGACGCATTGTTGCATGTTGTGTCAATAGAGGGACACCATCTTGGTTCCCACTCAGAGTCATAGTTAGATCTCCCGTGTATACAAAACGTTCATTATTAAAATCAAATCTCCATGCATTAGTTCCCCCATGGAACTGTACCCTCACAAAACCTAAGATTTGTCGTCTAGCCGACATGACTACTAACAAATTGATAAACAGCTACTGATGATACACAGAATCGTTTGCCTCCTCGTTTCCTTGATCTTCAATAAACACATACAATACAACAAACATGATACAATAATGAGGTGAGATCCCCTACATCAATACTAGTATGGCAATATAGGAAATGATAACAAACAAGCAATAAATAATATCATAACTATAAATCATGTTATTATAAAGCAGATAGTAAAATCAGTAAGCATAAATAATCAATCAATATGCTAACCAACTATATGCACAATGACCGAAACTTACTCCATGGAGCTAGACACAAATTCGGAGAGATGATCCAGAAGACATGTCTGTCACTAGGCTGCTATGGCCAAAAGTGCTATATATATCAATTTTGTCCAAAGTGCACATCAGGCATTGGACAAGACATTCTTTACAAGATCACGATATAGGATAGTGTCTCGGTCCAGATCATCGGTGTGTTTGCATCGGTCTGCCCTATAAACAGAAGAGCTACTAACTATCCATTGTGAGGTACCTACACCCCAATGCCCCCAAGGTCAACAAGTGGCCTACACTTGTCTACTCCACCCACACTTAGGTGTATTTCATCTCCTAGGCATACAGCCTTAACCAATCAAGCAAATATACTTATCTATGCATGATATATGTTTTACCACAACTGAGCCCACCACAACTGCCCGACAGCAAACTGCTATTTATGCTCAATCTCGTAGCGATATTATCGCATTTTTGAAATCGCAGAACATTTTTCTTACGTTTTCAAATCGCGTAACGATTTCTTAAGTCGCGTAAATATTTTATTGCATTTTCTCAATCGCGTAGCCTAAAATTACTATTTTTGAGTCGCGTAAATATGTTTCAACGTATTTTCAATTACATAAAATATTTCTAACATATTCAAATAAAAAATAATATTTTTCTTAAAAACTTAACTTTTATTTCTATTATTTGCATAATGGTCCCTCATTTAAATAATATTTACCTAATAGTCCTTATTTAAATAATATTTATAAAATAGTCCCTCCTAAAATAATATTTACAAGTTGGTCCCTCTTTTAGAAAATATTTGCAAAATAGTCCTTCCTTAAATAAAAATTATAATATAGTCCCTCTAAAAATCAGTATTTCTATAATTTCCCAAAAAGTTGTAGTTCTTTGTTTCACTTAGAACCTTACAGCTCAAAACTTCCTAACCGCTTCAAAACCCATATGGTGAGCTATATGTCAGTAAGTTTCAAGTATTCGCATTTATTTTACTACATAGCTTAGTAGGCTAATTTTATTTCTAACAACATAGTTACTTTCATTTTAAACTTCCAATCTTACCAAAATGAACTCTTACTATTAAAACACTTAATTCTACACTGAGTAAAATATTTTTGGATCCTAAATAACAAAATTTGGCATGTTGGCCGAATTTTCCTTCTTGCTTCAAAATTCATTGTAATTTATTTCTTCACACTTTAAATCCTTGTGAAATCTCTTAATTGCTTTTATTGTCACAAAACCTTTAATCCTCATTTTGAAACCCTAATTTAGAACTCCTTGGCCCTCTTGAATGTGGTGAGGCCGTGTGCCTCTTAAGCTCTTTGGAGCTCTCATGTAATTTTCTCAACATATTGTTCACATCCTAAA
Organism: Ormosia semicastrata; assembly: GCA_029884595.1. Taxonomy (NCBI): domain Eukaryota; kingdom Viridiplantae; phylum Streptophyta; class Magnoliopsida; order Fabales; family Fabaceae; genus Ormosia; species Ormosia semicastrata. Next base: position 42,232,640 of record JAQQTO010000061.1, read on the forward strand.
TTACACATACATTTGCATGCTTCCCAAATTACATATACAATCATATTATCAAATCTATAAACATATAATCACACATGCAATTATAAATTCAAAATCATAAATCATAAATACCACAACCACAAACAAAGAAGCATAAAACAACAAGTTAATAAACCCTTATGGGTTTTTCACCACACACAAAACTATTTCCTCACCACCAACACTTAGTTGATGACGTTAATCTCCCTCTTACCTCAAGGAAAACAAGGATCTTCAAGTTCCCTCCTTCTTTGATTTCGTGTGACACACAAATAAATCCCTATCAATCTTAAACAATTCTAAAAGTCACAAACAAAGCCTAAAGACAAGGAACCATGGATCAAACATAGTCTAGAAAATTAGAAACTTAACTTTGAACCATAGAATCAAAAGTTTACATTGAAGGTAGTAAGCTAAAGCTTGGATTTTGAGACACTTGGAGAAGGATTTTGACTAAACTTTCTAAAAGGAAAGTGTTTAGGATATGATTTATGTTTAGGAAATGTAAAGAAGTAAAATTATAGAAGCTTGGGAGTGGGACTTTGGGTGCTGGCCGAAAACTCCAAAGAAGGAAAAAGGAGAGAAAAGTTTCTTGTGTTCTTGAGAGTTTGGAGAGAAAAATGAATGCTTAGCTTTCAGGTGAAAGAAAATGTAAATGGATAGTAACAAGTGAGTGTGTGCAGCCGTGAGGTAGTGTAGGAAAATAGGAGACTAATTGTGATATTAAAATATCATATTTGTGTTCACATGGAAGATCACATGGCCTATGTCATCTCATGGTCACCAAATGGTCATAAAAGACCATTCAAGAAGCTTGGTAAACCTACTTGGCCATGTGGCCCTATTGGAAAAAGCTAACCAAGTTTGTTTCCATTTTAGTTCTAGTTACTTTTCATGCAATTAACAACTAAGTAGATTAGGTTTTCTAGTTACTTGATTAACTATCTAGTTACATAGCTAACTAATGAATTAGGTCATTGAATAGGTCATGCTTAGTCATGGCTTCTAGATGAATTTAGGATATTTAGCTAGTAACTAGATCCTAACTAATTAGTACCTAGGTTAGTTCACTTAGTTTCTTAATTAGACAACTTAGGTAACTAAATTAGGTTTATTTAGTTACTTTGTAACTAGTCCAACCACTTTTATTGACCACCTCCTATTGGTCTAGAAAAGTCTCACCACTTTTATTGACCTAATCCTATTGGTTCATTTTAAATTAAGTTACAGAAAATATTCTAAGCACATTTTTTGTCATATAAATTATACCGAGTCCAAAATTTATAGCAGAAGCTGCTATAAATAAAACAGCTGATAATTTTCTGGGAAATATTTTTATTTCATAGTTAAATTATAAAAATTAAAAGATTCATTTCTGTATCTCTCAGATTCGGGTTTAGTAAGTTCTCCCATCTCCGAATAAATCAAATAAGATTTTCCCTGGCCCGAAAATAATTATTTTCCTGACCCGGAGCAAATCTTTCACAAAGATCAAAAATAGTCTCAGAACAGTTAAATTAATTTTATTGCATACAGAAAACACAAAACAGTGAAATTCAGTTATTACTATAAGATAGCCCAAAATTTGGGATGTTACACTCACTATGCACGTGCACATGATATCGAAATCCTACTCCATGGAGCTAGCCATAAACATCGGAGAGAATGATCAGGAGACATATCTGTAACTTGGCTGTTGCGGCCAACAAGTGCTACAATTTCTCAATTTCTCAATGTGCACATTATGGCATTGTACAAGACATTCTACACTAGATCGCGATATAGGACAGTGTTTCAGTCCGGATCATCGGTGTGTTTGCATCGGTCTATCCCGCGGCCCAGAGGAGCTACCAACTAATCATTGTGAGACACCCGCATCCCGATGCCCCCAAGGTCAACATTATGACCTACACTAGTCTATTCGCACCCGTATATTTGTGTGATTCAATCTCCTGGGCAACATGACCTTAACAATAGTCCACTAGACTTTCATAATTCATGATAACTCAATGCATATTTATGTATATTCAACAATGATATACTTTTCCATAGCATGCCACAATTTAGCCAAGTTAAACATCAACAAATTCTAGGTCCTACTCATGGGCCCACAATACATATTATCAAGTTCTCAAATATAACAATACATTTTTAAGGTTTATTACAGAGTTTCACTTTAATCTAACATTTCTTATAAAATCTTTCTCTAGAGGAATTCTCTTGTAATTCTCATTAAATCTTTATTTCTCTTAATTAGCAAAGTTCTTTACTTAAATTAAAGCACACTTAGAAAATTATCTAAGGTTCTCCAAGTCTCACACACACTCTTATTATTCCCTTAAGTTCAAAAGAATTACCTTAGGTCATCAAATAAGTTTCTTTCTATCTTATGAATCCATAATAAATTCTTAAGTTACCTAATCACCTAAGCCTTAGCTTGATGCATAACTTTTAGCCAATATGGCCCTTGAGGTCGTGATCTCCCAAGGACAAAAGTCCACTAATTTTTTTATCACATTGTTAATTACTTAACACTTAATTTCTTAAGTTCCAAGGTTACCCAAAAATTTCATATTTAGACCCAAAAAGGCACTAAAGGCCGCGAGCCTTCCACAGGGATAAGAACCCAAATTTTCCATTGCTCCATTAATTGTTATTCACTTGATTAGTTATCTCTTGAACTTGTTGCAAAATTTTAACCATGAACACCCTATTGAAGAAGGTATGGCCATGAGCCTCATTAAGGAAAGCAAGGAACCCTTGCTTCCGATTCATATTTCCAATCCATCAAAATCAATCCAAGATCATCAACATATACAAATACAACCAATAAAATCACATAGAGGAAATTAATACAAAGATCATTAGAAAAACATATAACCAAGAGAGTAACCCTAACATGGGTTTTTCACAACCAACACACAAACAAGTTTCCCGCTACCAATAGAGGTTGAAGTGGATAATCTTCCTCTTAATAAGAAAAAAATGAGAAAAAAAACCTTCTTGATTGCTCCTTGTAAATTTGGTTAAGCTCCTCCAAAAATCATAAGAATCATAACTCATCAAATCAACACCAAAACTTGAGGAAGAAAGGATCATTGGTCATGGTGATGGCCATGGAAACGAAAAAAAAGAAGAGAAGGTGAAAAAATAAAGAACATTACCTTAAAGCTTCAAGCTTTGAAGCTTGAAGAAGATGATAAAGATTGAGGCTTTTTAGGTAGATTCTAACTAGAAAGAGGTTTGGAATGTGGAAGAGTTCAAGAAAATGTGGTTACTTGAAATTTTTGCAATCATAGAGGTGTGAAGAGAGGGTGAGGCCATGAGGTAAGAGAGGAGAGGAAAGTTGAGTTCTTTGTAGGTGATTTCAACAAGAAAGAAAGCCTTCCAATCAAGATGTAGATCCAAGCAAAGTGTGAGCTTGAAAATTAAACAAGCATGGAGGGTGGAAGGATGTGGTTGCCGTGGGAAGAAGAAGAGAGAATGAGGAGAAAAAGTTGAGAGAAAAATGAGAGAATAGAAGTGTAGAGAGATAAAGTGATAGTAAAGTGTTTAAGGTTTTTGAAATGTTAAATGAATATGTGATATTAGTGAAAATGTGACAAAATTTTGTCACATTTCCCTCCACATGGCCGTGGAGCTACATGGGAGAGAGGAGGAGGGAAGCTTCCTCTAGAAGCTTGGTGCGAAGCTTCCTTGAGAAGCTTTGTTAGCTTTTTGCAAAAGTTAACTTGATGTAACATAAAGTAGATTTCTAGATAAGGTGATAAAGATTTTTACTACAAGTTATTATCCAATAGACAATTGTTATAGTTTACTAAGGTAGTATGTATTATCCAATGGATAATAGAGCATACTGTAAAATTTTTATTTAACAGTACATATCGTAATTTTATTTATCAGATAAAATGTCAAAAAATATAAACCTCGTAAACTGTGCCTAACCTCGTGTTTAGTAAGATCCCCCATCAATGTTTCCACATTTTAAGGTATACCAGCCTCGGGGAAAATATTTCATTTTCCCAACTCCGCTCAGTGTGTACACAAATCGAGAAGTATATTAAAATATTCAACGTTTTTGAAAAAATCCACAAAAATCCACAAAAATCACAAATATTATAAAATGACTATTTACCATAAAACAAACAATTTTTGGGGTGTTACATTGGTAGCATATATGTTGAAGAAAAATGTGGAGACATGCTCCCTATAAGTTTGATGGTTTGGTATGAATGCAATTTTTTTGCTTATTGTGTTAAGTTTCCTTGCAATTTTGAAATGCTTACTAGGAATTTGATGGATTGATTGTGAATGCATTTTTATGCTATAGTTGTTGTGTTTCCTGGTGATGTTGTGAATGCAATTGAAGAAATTTTGGGTTATTATGTTTTTCTATGTATGAATGCATTTGTTTATGTTGAGAATGACTTGGAAACTTGAAAAAAATTGTTATTTTGCTTCTGAGAATGACTTGCCTAAGACAGTTTGAATTTGAGCGAACTGTGTAAATTGTTTTCTTGGCAAATTATTTTGAACATGTGGTGGATGTTATTGTACTATCTTCGTTTTGAATTAAAATAGTTGGTCTTGGAAGTTGTTTTGAGCTGTTATCTTTGTTTTGGGAGGCATTTTGATCCTATTTGCTCAAATTGTCAATTTGATCACATTATTTTTCATTAATTTAACTTGTGAGTAGCTGTCTTTCTTTTTATGCTCAAGTTCCTACTCATGATGTCGTATTTTGGTTATGCTAAATTGAGCAAAGTTTCACTAGGTGTATTTTTTTTCTTTTGTGCAGCAATCAATCTTTCTAATGGCTCCCAATAAAAAGAGAAGGGAGACAGCAGGGTCAAGTTCTAGAAGTGTCACCTTCAATGACCACCACTTTCACTCTCCTTAACATGAAGAGCGGTACAAGAGAATGGTAGGCAAGAATGGTACAAGAAGAGAGAGGGGTATCGAATTGTAGGGCGAGAGGTACCATCCCATTTTCAATGAAATCAGGTGGAGGAACTGGGAAAGATTCTGTGCACCTCCCCAACTAAGCCAGCCTACATTGGTTAAAGAATTCTAAATGAACAATTGCAATGAAAAGAAGAAAAAAGGACTCCCTTTGACTTATGCTAAAAGATTCAAGACCTATGTGAAAGGCCAAGAGTTTTGGTTTAGCAAGGATGAATTGAATGAGTTGCTTGGTATAGGAGTTGATTTTCAAAGAGATGGGTATTATGGATACTCCAGATTATGCAACCAAGAACTAGACAAAGAGAGGGTGCTCCAAGAACTTTGCAAAGAAGATGCCGCTTGGAAATACAATGTTAATGATGCACCAAAGCATCTTAAGAAGAGTGATTTGAAGCTTATTCCCAAGGCTTAGTGGGCCTTTGTACAAGACACTCTGCTCCCCTACTCCCATACACATGAGGTAATTATGAACAAGGCACTGCTTATCTATGCCATTGAGACTAGTTTACCAGTGAATGTGGGACAAGTAATTGCTTCCCACATTAATGACTTAGCTTACAGTGACGTAGCTAAGTTAGCATACCCTTCTATCATCACCAAACTCTACTTGAAGGAAGGCATTCCACTGGAAAATGATGTAGAAGAAAGACTAGTTCCATCAGTGGACTCTTCCATGGTTGACACATACTTCAATGAGGATAGTGTGCCGATCCAACATCTTGCCCTACCATCGCTTGTCAGAAAAAGGAGGCAGTAACGACTTGTTCGAGAAAAGCTAACCAGGGTCGAGTGAGAAGTGTGAGACTGCAAAGGGATGTTAACCCACCTTACCCACTGCAAGTCTGGAATGGAAGGAATGATTCATAACCCAGCTTCGCAGGTGAACTTAGATCTTGACGAACTTGGAGGCCTTCCCCTCTACATCCCACAAGAAGAACAGCAGGAGGAGGAAGATGATAAGGAGGAGCATGATGAGGATGAGAAGCAGGACTGATCAGACCACTAAACAATGAGCTTTTCTTTGCCCTACACTTTTATTTTTTGTTTTTAATTTTTCTTTGTTAATTGCTTATATTTTGTTTGCACAATGGGGGCACTGTTTATCTCAAGTTTTAGGGAGTAGCTTTGCTATTTTTGTTTTTAGTTTTCTTAGTTTTTGCTATTTGTTAGTATTTTGTTTTGAGTCATATTGTTGAAACTGAGCATATTGGTTTTTTAATTTGAATATCCAACATGAATTGTGGATTAATCTCTTTCGTTAGGAAATCACATGAGAATTCAGGAGTTGTGTTTATCTTTATTGCTTCAATTATGTATGAATACATCTCTTATCTTTATGATTGGTAGACCTTGAAATATGAATGCATGTTAAGCTCAGAGAAAGTTTATTGAAATGCATGCGTATGAATTATTTGCATCTAGAAGTTATTTAGATTCTCTCTTGAGCCGAAATCCTAGACAATGCATAATCAAAGAAATGATAAGGGTATTCTTTGGATCATTTGAGCCTTTCAAGCCAATCTTTGAATGATATTATATCCCTAGGTCCCTGTTTGCAGCCTTGTTTGTGTTTAACCTTTATTTCTTTTCTTTACCTACATTTTCCTTTCCCATACCCATAAAAAAAATTCCCTTTCACACACCTTTTGTCAAGTGCATATAATGTCTTATTTTATTGTTCAAGCCATCTAATTAGTTACTTTTGTGCATGAAGTTATTAAGGGAGCTAAAAAAAATATATGATAAAGAATAGAGTAAATGAAATGAAAAGTATTTCTTGATCTAAAAAAATAAAAAATAAAGTGATTGATTTTTATGCTTCGTTTTACAGTTGTTCAATATTTTGTGACTTGAATTTTGAAATTTGCATGATTGTGTATCTTGACTTTTGATTTATTTATCCTACCACTTCTTTCTTAATTCCCATCCTTGGCCTTATATTACAAGCTTTAAAAGACCCTTTTAATTTTTGGTTATGTGTTGTTTACATTAGTAGGGAAAGAGATGAAAAACAACCCTATGGATGCGGGTTTGAAGTGCATTTATAATTTTATAAACCTATCAGAGCTTGTACTTTATGAGAAGGAATTAGTCTTATATTCATGTTTATGGAAAGTCATTTATGCATGAAAGTTACATGTGAAAGTCAATGTAACAATTGAATTGTACATGTATGATGCCTTGAAGTGAGGTTGTGAAGTAATTTTCTAAGGATATGAATGATTTTTCATCTATAGTTTTCTAAGTAGCTTAAGCACTTAATTTCTAAGTGCTTAATCGGTCAAGCATAGAGACGTCTACATTGCGCACCTAAGCATCCAAAAATTGAGCGCTTAAGTGCTCAGTATGTTTAATGATGCATTTTGCTGTCTATAAATAGAAGAAGTGATGTTTTTAGGTGAGGAATTCAGATAGAGAAGCGAAGGCACAAACCCTAATTTGACATGGGTACATCCATGCTTGAAAGATTAGGAATTTTCTTCATCCTTTCCACCTATCTTCTATGGAGTTTGTTGGAATTTCTTCTTTATTTTCTTCTTTTTCTATGTGTAGCTAAACTCCACTAGTTAGGGTTATGATGGATCTTGATCTTGGATGATGTAAATTCAATTTTGTGTTTAATCTATATTTCTATTTCATGATTTATGTGTTTATCTCTTCGCTCAATGCTTTTTTTGAATTGGCCCTTCTTGGAATGATTTTAGGGTTTATGTATGATTTAGAAAAATTATGTCTGAACCTGAAACTTAAGATAAATACCTCAAGTTCTGCAATCGTTAGGAATAAATGTTATAGGTTGTGTGGTCTTACTTTTTATTCTCTCATTTTTGATAAAGCCTTCTCTATTTAGGGTTATACTAAGGAATTGGTTAACTCAAAGTAGTGTGAAGAGGATTAATAAACCAAGGGACTGGATATTGATTAATTTTGGGAATTTGATCCTGAATCATGGAATAGAACTTAGTTAAACTAATCTTTGAATTTGCATCAAAAGAGTTCAAGTAAAATCTGAACCTTAACACTTTGATATGATTATTTTGCACCCATTGTTTAATTGATTAATTTTACTCTTATTAATTTTGAATATTTTCTTGTTAGTTTATCTTTATTTATAATCTTATCACATTCCAATTTTCGATAGCTTAAATAGTGTTGATTTAACAAATTTAGTAATTGACAATGTAATCCTCATGGGAACGATATTCTTACTCATTATTTATTACTTTTGCGATTTGGTGCACTTGTCAATATCACAATACTTATCTAGTAAATAATTCATTGATCATCTTAAGGTTTCTTGATGTGATCTAAAGCCAACAACTTGGTTAGTAATTGAATGGATTCTTAGTGATCAAGGATGAATTAAACTCAAGAATAGTTGATTTCCTTAGATTGATTGTTTACTTAATTATGTTAACAGTTTTTAATTAATTCTACAACCATTTCCCCCTTATGTTAACCTCTTAATTTGATTACTTGAATAGAGTTATCCAATGGCTTGACTCGGGTGTGCTTTATACTACAAGTATTTTGGTGAATCGGTTTATAAATTAATTTAATTTAATAGTCTCGACAGTTATCAAATTTTGGTGCCATTGTCGAGGATCATTCTAAGTTTAATCAATCATATTAGAAGTATAATTAACTACAAATCCTTCACTAACCCTTGTTTTCATTGTTTCAGGTAGTTTTCAACATAATTGTGGTCTTCAAGTGGAAGAACAAGCGCCCATTTACATCACCTAATAAGGATGTTTCTTCCATCTCTCATGTATTTTACTTGTCTTAGATTTGTTGAAGATATTTATGGAATATTGATGATTTGATGATTTTTAAGCTTTACATTGAGGATAATGTTGAATTTAAGTGTAGGGGAGGAATTTACAATCTACTTATTGTTTCTATTATAAATTCTATTTTCTATTTTTTTTAATTTCTTGTTTCTATTTTTAATTTTCCTATTTCTATTTTATTTTGTGTTGTTGTTTTCTATTTCTATTTTTTGTTTTCTATTTTCAAATTCTATTTCTGTTTATTTTTTCTTAAAATTTGGTTTTTCTATTTCGTTAAAAAAAAGAAAAATATAAGAATTTGTGTTTTTAATTGCTTTCTAATGGATTTTGAGATTTGTGATAGTTGTGAGCATACATCAATTAAAGTTAAAGCTTTATAACATAAGTGAATAACTTGTCTTTCATCTTGATATTAACTAGTTTAGTAATGAAAGCTTAATTAGTAGATTGAGTTTCATAGAAGAATATCTTATGAGACTTTGAGCATTTTAATGAATGAATTCAGCATTTATGTCATTCTCTTCTTTCTTATGTGAATTTCACTCATGGAATTTGTTATTCTAGAACTTGATTTGATTCTTTTTTAGGCTACGTTTTCTCATGCATACATGAATATGATTGAGACATTTTTCTTGAATTAGCTACTTTAGCCAAATAGCTAACCTTGCATATTTTCTCTTAATTAACCCTTTTGAGCTTATTTGACCATTCCTTGTTTTTAACTCATTATATGCCTTAAATGGAAAATCATGTTTTTACCTAACCTTATAGAATAGGAGATCATTACCTTTGTCATTGGAAAACTTATTGAACAAGTGTGAAGGTGTACTAATTAGTGTGCAAGATGTTTGGTGAAAAAGGAAAAAGTGGCCAATTGAAAAAAAAAATAGAAGAAAAATTGAAAAAAAATTTAAAAAAAAAGGAGAAAGAAGAAAAAAAGAAAGGGGAAAAGAATATGTAAAGAGAATTTGCATTACTTGGATTTTGGTTAAACTTTCATGCTTGTTGTTTGAACTCATCCCCAGTGTTCTTTTATTATCTTTGGTATTTAAATTTTCATCTCCATATTATTCCCCTCCCTTACCTTGACCGCATTACCCGCATTACAACCTAGCATAAAGTCTTCTTGATTTGTGTGTACATGTGTTTTGAGTAGTGGAGAAGTAGAAGACAACTAAGCTTATGGTAGTGCAAATTTTCATGGGTTGAATTGAGTGAAATACTTACCTTTTAAACACTTGAGGGATTGAGAATGTATCTTGTGAGTTCTATCATTCTTAATTTAAGCTTTTCAATTGAAGTTACCTTGCTTGTTGATTTGACATGTAAAGAAATGTTACTTTATGAATGTTTTAATTCCTTGAAGCTTTGGTTGCACTTCCTGCTTATAGACTTTTGCATTCTTAAACAACATTGGAAAGCAAGTCATTTAGAGTTTTTAACTTTTGAGTTTGGGTTGTTGTCCCTTGTTCCCTATGTTAATGGTGTTCTCACCCTTTGAAGTCGATTGACGAGTTTAGAAAGCTATAACAGCCCGATATTTGCTATCCAATTATATCGTCATATAAAAGAATAACCCAATACTGGACCTACTACTTCTAACATACATCAACAACTATCTCATATCATTCATACATAATGAGTAAATATGAGGAGCCATGATAACAAAAGTTACATATACATCACTGCCTCCAAGGCATACTGTAATACATAATCTTTTACAACAACGAAACTAGCATATTATACAAGCTTTTTAATTCAAAAGTATATAAGTATACTAATCTTTGTTCATCTTCTCATTCCCTTTTGAGGAACTAGCACCTGGATTTACATGACAATACAATCAGGGTGAGAAAATATATCTCAATAGAATCAATCCAATACCAGTATATAAACATATACAAATAGATAATATACTCAATTATCCTATAAACACTTCCGTCAGGGAAGCCAACAACATCTCCATCTCAGAGACACGCAATTGCCCATACAATTGCAATGCATAAATATGTCATGGTAGCAACTGCCCATACAATTGCCATGCTATGCCAATTTTATGACTAATGTCTATGCCTATGCAATTATCCTAAACATGAAATGCAAAATGATTGAAACTAATTACAAGAACCCAGTTCTCTGGTAATGTCATGAAATGCATGAGCCTTGAACAAAACATAGGAACCCAGTTCCATAAGCTTTGAACAAGCACTGGAAACCCAGCTCCAGCTATTCCACGGGGTGTGAGGGAAAGACCATCCTCAACTCATTACTATGATCTGGAAGGCATGTTACCTCTTCACTTACAATCATGTATGATCACCCTCTCCAGGTAGTGAAGACTCATCAACTACACAGCCTTCAGCAACAATCATATTTGATCAGAACAATGATCTCTGTGATGGGAAGGATTGGTTACCGACTCATTCAAAATCACATTAGACCATCTACAATGAGGACTCACCCTCATCAACATAGATAGGAAATAACAATAATGTCAATTATTATAATAACTAGTATGTCAATTAATTTACATCCCTACTACTAACATGAAAAATAATGATGTTAAATACTCCAATAATTAACATACCAATTGATTTACTTTCACCACACAACCACTTCATTAAATACTCCTATTAGAGTCTCCATACTCAAAAAGAAGCATAAATGAAGAAACTACACCATTAGAAGACTCCAAGGCAACCTAACACAACATATAGTTATTTTCTGGCCCACGTTGCGATGTTTCCTTGTGCCACGTTGCGGCGCTCAAGCCTCGGGTTCAAGTATTGGAAGGAAAAACTGCCAACGTTGCGGCGTAAACATTCAACGTTATGGCGTTAACATTCCATGTTGCGGCGCAAACATTCAACGTTGCGGCGTACATCCCTTATTCTTCCCAACATTGCGGCATTCAAAGTCCAACGCTACGGCATTCGTCTTGTTCTTCCCAACGTTGCGGCGTCAACAGCAGAATTTAAAACTTGTAAAATTCTGCAGATACGGTTACTGTTCCATTGGAACTAAACCCTCTTCTAATCACTCAAAATTCATTTTCAAGTGATTTCCAACCTCTAACAAGATCCAACTACACATAACAACACTCAAACAACTTCAATTTCAATTAATTCAACACTTATGAATCAAAATCTCAAACTTGACCTAAGCCCCCTATAAAGACCTAAAATGGGAATTAATGCTCTAAATGATGAAAAATTCATCCTAACACATCAACAATTCAGTTTCTAACTCAACCATACTAACCACATCAAGATTCAACATATAAATCATAAAACCATTCATCAAACTTCATTTACTCTTCAAGCATTTCTTAAACCAAAAGAAAAGAATGAAAACAAACATCACAAACAGATTTCCCCCTAACTCAAGGTCAAGATGATGAAGATGAAGCAAGGCCTTCACTTGCATTATTTCCTTTGATGGTTGATCCTCCTCTTCTGTTTCTGCCCCTCAAATATCCTCACCGTGGGATATTTAATAAGAAGGGAAGTCTGTTTAGACTTCTCTTAGTTGGGTACCAAAACCCCGATCTGCTAAGAATACTCAGAGTCCACTGAATCTAGTTTCGTAGCTTCCAACAAATTCAAAATAAATCCTAAGATTTATTAAAAATTTTGTTTCACCAAAAACTGATATTTACATATCAGTTGTGGGTCAAACCGGCACTAAGACACACACCCAATATGCTTAAAAATGCCGAACTAACTCTAAAAATTCTTAAACTTTAACTGAAGCACAGGTCCCCCATTTGTGACTTGAAAACAAACTTTCCATATTTATTTCCACAAACTAAGCAATTTAAGCCACTTCCGGAGCAAATAACAGTTATATTTCTCATATAGTGTTACAGCAAAGTGCCTAAACGTGTTCAGAAAGTCACAAAACTACACAGACATATTAAGTAAGTATTAGGCTACCTTTGTAACTATATACAAGCCTAACATGATTTTCTAGGGTATTACATTCTCCCCACCTTTTTAGAATTTTGACCCCAAAAATTGGTTTACTTAAGGTAAGAAACCCCAAATAACCCACACACAATAACAGGTACAACAAAACCTTAAGAAAACAAAATTACACAACAAGTACAACCATGTACTCACCATTTCTTAATCTATAAGCTGGTAAAGCCTTCACATTTGGTATATTGCAGACTCTCGCTGGTCTTTCCTCTGACTTTGTCTCATTTCTTGGAGGACAATTCCTTGCAAAATAACTTGGCTGGCCACACTTATAACATGTTACCTTATCAGCAACACAAGCTTTGCCTCTGTGGTGCCTACCACATCTAGCACAGAATTTCTCACTACTATCCTTCTGATCTTGCTTCCCTCTGTCTTTCTGATCTCTATGCTGTGGGGCACTCCCCTCTGATCCACCTTCTGAACTCTTCCGCTTATGCGACTCTTGCGATCGATGCTCATGTTGTGGTCAATAGCTCAAGGGTTCAACAACCCTACACTTGTTGACCAAGGATAGGTAATCCCTGATCTCAAAAGGTTTCACAAACCTCGTCATGCTCTCTCTCAACCCAATTTCAAACTTCACACTTTTTCATCTATCATCTGGATTGCACTGGAGTAAAGAAGAAAACTTGGACAGCTCCTCAAATTTTACCACATACTATCCGACCGTCATATTTCCTTATTGTAGTAGTAGAAACTCCACCTCTCTTTCGTCTTGCACAGGTTGTGGAAAGTATTTCTCCATAGAGACAACTTTAAATACTTCCCAAGAAACTTGGGTCCCAACTACCTCTATCAATCTCCTCACACTGTTCCACCAGTGCTCAGCTTTTCCTTACAGCATATACACTGCAAAAGACATCTTCTGCTCCTTCGAACATCTCATAGCTGTGAAAATCTTCTCTAACTCAGCTATCCACTCCTCTGAATGATGGTGGACTCACCTTTCAAAACTCAAAAAGGTCATAAAAATCCTGATTCCTCTCCTCCTGTACCTCACGCCTAGGTGGTGGTACCGGTGGTGGTGTAGGCTGTGTTTGATTGGCCTTTAGCCTCTCAAGCACCCTAGCAGTTGCAGCTACCTGCTCCCTCATCGCTGTGACATTCACTGTTGTTTGCTTCCACGCGGTCGTCCACTTGCTGTTGGTCGCCCTCGTGCTGCCATAATTTTCTGTAAACATAGAACAATTCATATTGAGTTAGCTAGGCTCAATATCATGTAACCGTGTCATAGTAGCTAAAGCAAACATCTCAAAGGCAAACATGCAATTCCACTCAAACAATCACATGTAAGAGACAAGAAATGCATAACCAACACAAAACATTCCTAAGCATAGCCAGTCCATACCCCAGCTCAATAGGATGAATGGCTCTGATACCAAAATGTAACAGCCCGATATTTGCTATCCAATTATATCATCATATAAAAGAATAACCCAATACTGGACCTGTTACTTCTAACATTCATCAACAACTATCCCATATCATTCATACATAATGAGTAAATATGCGGAGCCATGATAACAAAAGTTATATATACATCATTGCCTCCAAGGCATATTGTAATACATAATCTTTTACAACAACAAAACTAGCATATTATACAAGCTTTTTAATTAAAAGTATATAACTATATTAATCTTCGTTCATCTTCTCCTTCCCTTTTGAAGAACTAGCACTTGGATTTACATAGCAATACAATCGGTGTAACGCCCCTTTTTGGGAGGGAACGTCACATTCTCATTTACAATGTGGAAAATAAAAATGAAGTTAAGACCTAGTTCTTATTCTCATTTTAATTTCATTTGCCTGATTAAAGTTGTATAAGTAAAATGGTGACTATTTTTTTTGTTATAATTAATAAAATATGGTGACGAAACATAAATGGCATAAAAGGACAAGACAGTAGTAAGACATACTTTTGATCAACCTTGCATATTCATATATATATATATATTACAACCCGATGTACAAAAAACAAAACTATACCTGCCCAAAAGATCATACATATATAGTCCACCAAAATAAGAAACAGTAGGCCCCAAAAATAAACACTGGTAGCCATCAGTAACTACCAATAGTATCAGTCCCTGAGATAAGGAGGAATCATGCCAGGATCCTCTTCAAGATCATCCGTGAGATACTCCTCGGGGTCTTCCTCATCCGAGGAAACCTCCATAATAGCCACCGAACTACGAGCCAGAGCTCGAGCAGTGGAATCAAAAGCATCCTCCTGTGGGGTGTAATAACGATCACCTCACATCTCCCTGATGGGCAGATAAAACTCCAAACGTAAGCTGACGCAGCAAGTAAAGATTGGCGATTCGTGACGCCTCCAAGCCAGTGAGATTGACACGTCTCTGAAGTAGATACAGCGATCGGAATTCAGGTTGATGTGCTAGCAATCTAGCCCTCCAAGGAAGGTCAACTGTACATCACCCAAAAATCCGTGTGAGCGCGCCGCCATGATCCGACAGTAGGTGCTAATCGCGACTGGGCCAGAAGCTGGGGAAATCGGGAGCTTCACCCTCCTTGTCGACGTCTTCGATGGGACACAGTATACAGATAGAAAATAATAGAAAGATAGGAAAGAGATAAGACATCCTACCATCATTACCAATTATAGAAGCAAGAAACAAAATGGCGCAAAGCGCCCACAGAGCATTTCAAAATAATGATCATAAGCATTAAATAGCAAAAATAGACAAATAAGCAGTTCCAGGCAGTTATATATATATAATTAATACAACAGTTCCAATTATAATAATAAATAGATGCTAGATAATACATAGACTCACTATGCACATGCATACAAAGTCAAAATCCTACTCCATAGAGCTAGACACAAACAGTCGGAGAGAAAGATCAAGAGACACATCTGCAATTCGACTGCCGTGGCCAAAGTGCTATAACCCATCAGTTTATCAACGTGCATATCAAGGCATTGTACAAACAGTCTATGCTAGATCACGATATAGGACAGTGTCTCAGTCTGGATCGTCGGTGCGTTTGCATCAGTTTGGCCCACGGACAGAAGAGCTACCAACTGTCCATTGCGAGGTACCTGCACCCCAACGCCCCAAAGGTCAACAGTGTAACCTACACTAGTCTACTCGCACCCGCACTAAGGTATGTTCATCTCTTAGGTAACATGGCCTTAACAACAGTCCAACGGATTTTCACATTGCATGGCGACTCAATGCATAATCATGTATGTTTATTATTACATACTTTTCCACAATATGCCTCAATTGGCCAAGGTAAGTATTAACACATCATTGGTCAATCACATGGACCCACAATATCATAATATCATAATTTAAATGAAACAATACATGTTCAAGGTTTATTATGAGTTCTCACTTAAATGTAGCATTTCTTACAAAGTTAGTCTCTAGGGAAATTTTCTATTGTAATTTATTCACACACCCACACATAGAAAATTGCTCTAAGGGTTTCAAAGTCTCACACTCGCTTGTTCTTTCTTTAGTTAAAAATTTACCCTAAGTCTTATGATAGATTTCATTCTTGGTTCTTTCAAATTTATGAATCCTAATTTATTTTATAATCTTCCAATTTGTTAATTTTCCATTCTATTACCAATAATTTAATCGCTTGTTTATTTAAGTTCCAAGATTTCCTAAAGTTGCATAATCAAGCCCTAAATGGCCCTAGAGGCCGTGGCCTCCCTAGGGGATTAAGTTCCCAAATTTTTCATTCCATTAATTATACATTGTACACTTAATTAATTATGTCTTCCACTTGTTCATCAAGATCCCTAATTTTGGGCCCCCAAAATCATGAGCTATCCTAGAGGAAATCTAAATTATTTCCTTCCATTTCATGCTTTCCAATCCATTCAAATATATCAATATACATAACCAATCAATCAAATATCTTAAGTAAATTAAATACAACATGTAATCATAACAATCATGCAAACAAAGAATAACCCTCAATAGGGTTTTTTCACAATCAATCACAAGACAAGGTTCCTTACTACTAATAGAGGTTGAGGAGGAGTGTCTTCCTCTTACCTAAGAGAAGAAAGCAAGAGAACCCTCCTAGAAGCTCCTTGCAATTTTCGGATTTGGCACCTTCAAGGATCCTAAAATTTCAATCTCATTAAGATAGCACCAATGCTTGAAAAATATGGTATGGGTGATCACAAAGGAGACCATAAAAATGAAAATGGGTAAAAGAGAGTGAAGGATCAAGAAGTTTACCCAAAAAACCCTAAGCTTGAAGCTTGAAGAAAATGGTGAAGATGAAGGTTTTTCAAAGAACCATCAACTAAAAAAGTGTTTAGATGATGGAGGGGATCAAGAAAATGGGGTTGGTTGGAATTTTTGTGATGGATGAGGCAATAATGGAGGGCTGGCCGTGTGGTTTCTAGAGAGAAGGAGGAGAAAATAATGAAAGGAAGATGAAGGTAGAGAGAGAAGTGAATATAAAAATAAAGTTGATAGCTTTTGAATTTTGAAATTAGTTTAGGTTGGATTAATTAAATGAAGCATAATTCTTTTGGCTCCAAAAAGGGTGCAGCCATGTGGGCGAGAGAGGAGAGAGGGAGTGAGTGGCTTCGTTCGGAAGCTTGGGAGGAAATTTCATAGAAGCTTCCTTAAGGCTTCCTTGAGAAGCTTCACACGTTTCTCGATAAAATGAAAAGTAAGGTTGTCTCCTTAATTAAACAATCTAGAACAGATGATTAATTACTCTGCTAGAATTATTTTCCAATGGACGAAAGTTACAATTAACGAAAATGGTATTTACTATTCATCGAAAAAATTTCAGTATAGTGATTTTATTTATCAGATAAAATCTCAAAAAATATAAACCTCGCAAACTGTGCCCAGCCTCAGGTTTAGTAAGATCCCTCGTTGACACGTTGACAGTTCAAGGTTTACCAGCCTCAGGGAAAACATTTCGTTATCCCGGCTCCGCTCAGTGCACACATAAAACGAGAAATATACTAAAATATATGACGTTTTCAGAAAAATCCACAAAAATTCTTAAAAATCACAAATATTAGAAAATAGATATTTGTCAGGAAATAAACAATTTTTTGGGGCATTTGAATGACTCTGCTCAGTGTGTACGTAAAATGAGAAATATATTAAAATATTCAGTATTTCTGAAAAATTCCAAAAAAACTCCAAAAATCACGAATATTGGAAAATGACTATTCATGATGAAACAAATCATTTTCGGGGTGTTACACTGACTCTGCTCAGTGTGCACGTAAAATGAAAAATATATTAAAATATTTGACATTTTCGAAAAAATCCACAAAAATTTTCAAAAATTATAAATATTATAAAATGATGATTAATGATAAAATAAATAATTTTTGGGGCGTTACAACTCTCCCCTTCTAAAAAGAAATTTCGCCCTCGAAATTTTCATACCTTTAGAATAGTTGTGGGTATTACTCCTTCATTTTGTCTTCCAGCTCCCAAGTTGCATCTCCAGTTATTTCGTTCCAGATTACCTTCACTAATGAGATCTCCTTGCCTCTTAATTGTTTTACCCTTCTATCCACAATTCTTACAGGAGGTGCCTCATAGGTTAAGTTCTCTTTAAATTGTATTGTATCTAGTGGTATGACATGACTTGGGTCAGGAAGGTATTTTCGCAGTTGTGACACATGGAAAACATTGTGAATGTTTGAGAGGAAAGAGGGTAAGGCTATTTAATAGGCTACTGGACCTACTCGGTGAATAATTTGGTATGGTCCAAGAAATTTTGGAGTAAGTTTTCTAGATTTCAAGGCCCGGCCTACCCCAGTCATAGGTGTGACCTTCAGAAATATATGCTCACCTTCCTTATACTCAAGAGGCTTCTTTCTTTTGTATGCATAACTCTTTTGTCGGCTCTGAGCCGTCCTCATCTTCTCTTGAATCATCTTAACTTTTTCAGTCGTTTGCTGTATAACATCTGATCCAATAGTGAGGCGCTCACTGTCTTGGTACCAATATAAGGGTGTCCAACACCACCGTCCATACAGGGCCTCATAAGGTGCCATCCCTATGCTCGAATGATAACTGTTGTTGTAGGTGAATTCTATCAATGGTAGAACGTCATCCCAACTTCCAGTCTGTTCTATGGTGCAAGCTCTAAGCAAATCTTCCAATGATTGGATCGTCCTCTCCGACTGACCATCGGTTTGTGGGTGATAAGTAGAACTTAGACGTAACTTCGTTCCCAACAATTCTTGTAGACTCTGCCAGAACTTTGAAGTGAATCTCAGATCCCTATCCGACACAATACTTGTAGGCACATGGTGTAGTCTAACATTTTCTCCAATATACAGCTGGGTCAGTTTCTCCAGGTTTTACCTTATATTGATCAGGAGAAAATGCACTGATTTTGTGAGTCGGTCCACAATTACCCAAATCGGGTCATGACCTTTTCTTGTCCTTAGCAAACCTACTACAAAATCCATTGCAATGCTGTCCCACTTCCATTCAGGAATAGGCAATGGCTATAGCAATCCGGCTAGTCTTTGATGTTCTACTTTAGCTTTCTGGCAAACCAAATAAGTCGATACACGTCTAGTGACGTCACTCTTCATTCCATGCCACCAAAACAACTTCTTTAAGTCTTGATATATTTTTGTTATGCCCGGATGCATATTCAGCTGACTTGTGTGAGCATGATTGATAATATACTCTCTAAGCTCTTGGTCATGGGGAATACAAACTCTACCTCGGAATCTCAGAATTCCTTCTGTTCCTTCCACAAATGTTGTTTCATTGCCTTGCTTCATTTGCTCTCTCACTTCTTGTAAGAACTTGTCAACCTTCTACTTTTCCCGTATGTCCTCCATCAGCTCACTTAAGATGGTGACCATGTTCATGTAGATCTTTCCTGGTTCTAATTCCATAAAAGACCATACATCTCTGAACTGCTCTATTAGATCCTTTTCCTTGGTCATCAGGGCAGAGACACTGATCATCTTCCTGCTCAAGGCGTCAGCCATGACGTTTACCTTGCCGGGGTGATACAGAAGTTGGAAATCATAATCCTTCAAGAACTCTAGCCACCTCCACTGCCTTATGTTCAACTCCTTCTGATCATACAAATATTTTAAGCTTTTGTGATCACTAAAGATGTTGAACATTGCTCCATAGAAGAAATGCCTCAATATCTTCAAAGCGAAAACCACAGCCGTTAATTCCAAGTCATGCGTCGGGTAGTTCTTCTCATGCACTCGCAATTGCCTTGAAGCATAAGCCACCACTCTTCCATGTTGCATAAGCACAGATCCTAGTCCTTGGTATGAAGCGTCACAATACACCTCGAAGGGTTCATTCGGATCAGGTAGTACTAACACTGGCGAGGTAGTTAGCCGATTCTTTAACTCTTAGAAACTCTGCTCACAACTGTCGGTCCACTCAAAAGCTTGGTTCTTTCTCGTGAGTTAGGTTAGAGGTCCCGCAATTTTGGAAAATCCTTCAATGAACCTCCAGTAATATCCGACCAAACCTACAAAGCTATGAATCTCCATCACTGACTTAAGCCTTTCCCATTGTAACACTGCCTCCACTTTTAATGGATCCACTTCAATCCCATCCTTTGAGATCACGTGACCCAAAAACTTAACTTCTTCCAGCCAAAATTCACATTTTGACAGTTTGGCATACAGTTCTTTCTCCTTCAGAATCTGGAGAACTATACTGACGAGTTCAGCATGATCCTCCTGATTTTGAGAATAGATTAGGATGCCATCGATGAAGACAACAACAAACCTGTCCAAGTAAGGACGAAAGATCCGGTTCATATAGTCCATAAAGATGGCAGGTGCATTAGTTACGCCAAACGGCATCACGAGGTACTCGCAATGGCCGTATCAGGTACGAAAAATAGTCTTGGGTATATCCTCCGTCTTCACTCGTATCTGATGATACCCAGATCGCAAGTCGATTTTTGAAAACACCATTGCTCCCTTCAGTTGGTCCATTAAGTCATCAATTCTTGAGAGTGGATATTTATTCTTGATCGTCACTTTGTTTAGCTGTCTGTAGTCCACGCACAACCTTGATGAACTGTCCTTCTTTCGAACTAGCAGTACTGGTGCTCTCCAAGGTGCCATACTCGATCTGACGAATTGCTTTTCCAAAAGCTCCTCTAGCTGCTTCTTAAGCTCATCTAATTTTGTTGGTGCCATCCTATAAGGTGCTATAGACATGGGACCAGCTCCCGGTACAAGGTCAATAGCAAATTCTATTTCTCGTGCCAGTGGTAAGCCAGGCACATCTTCAGGAAAGACTTTGGGAAACTCATTCACTACAGGAATTGTGTTCACATCAACCTCACTCTCGACTTTCAAAGAAGACAGTAGTATGTATCCGTGAGCTCCTTCTTTCAAGAGAGCTTGAACTCGATTGGCCGTCAAGAATCTAGAATCCTCATCCATAGGGAAAACTATGGTTTTTCTTGAATAATCTAATAGAACATGGTTGGAAGACAACCAGTCCATCCCTAAAATTATATCTAGTTGAGAAAGGGATAAACAGATCAAATCGACAGAAAAGATTCGACCTTCAACAATCAAGGGACAATTTAAACAAACTTTGGTAGTAACTACCGGTTTATCGGTGGGGGTAGAAACAGTCAGATCAAAAGGTAAGGTAGACACTAGTAAACCAAGTCGTAGCACACAGTCATAAGATATGAAAGAATGGGTTGCCCTAGAGTCACACAGTACAGTTAAAAGGTTACCTTCTATGGTGCCTTCTCCTTGAATCAAGTCTTCTGACTTGGAGGCTTCAGCTCCACTCATGGTATAGACCCGTCCTCCTGCTTGTGGTTTCTTGGCTCTTGCAGCATTGACTGAAGGTTCAGCCTTCGCTTGATTGCAGTCTCGGGATATGTGGCCAAGTTTGCCACATCTGAAGCAGATAATCTCCTTTATAGTGTAATCCCTCCTGAGATGATCCTTCCCACACTTCAAGCATTTTGAAGGATACGCCACATTTTGGCCCGTCCGGTTCCCAGTAGAACCTCCACCAGAACTTCCACCCGCTGTCTATTGCTGATTTCCCATTGGTCGGGAATAGGGCTTCTTTTGGAAGCACTAGAACTGTTGCCACCGCCCCTTTGGAACCTTGTTGGTCCAAAGTTCCTCCTTGTATCTCTAGATTGCTCCAGAGCTTCTACTTCATAGCACGTATCTAGCAGCTCCGAGAACTCATTAATTTTTAGGGTGATAACAGCTTTCTTCACTTCATATCTCAGTCCTTCTATAAACCTCCGACACTTCCAGGCTTCATTCGGTTGGTACTAAAAGTACGTTGAAAACTGTGACAAGTTTTCAAATCTTGCTACATATTCACCAACGGTCATATTCCCTTACCTTAGATTGAGAAACTCTGCCTCCTTCGCGTGCCTCGCGCTCGCAGGAAAATACTTATCCAAGAATTTGTCCTTCAATAAATCCTAAGTGATCTCGCGATTTTCAGCCTCCAGCATTCTCTGCACCCCGTTCCACCAGTTCTCAGCATTGCTAACCAACATAAAGGCTATATAGGTCACCTTCTTATTCTCGACGCAATTCATGCCTCAAAAGACTTTCTCCAGCTCTTTGATCTATAGACTAGCTTTGTCCGGATCAAACTCTCCTTTGAATTAGGGTGGATTGTGGCGACGAAACTCCACCAAGTTTTGAGAGTCAGCAGTAGCTTCGAGCTATTGAGCAGCCCTTTCTTGTTGCTGAGTAACTCTCTCTTACAGTTGAGTAGCTCATTCAGTTTGTTGTGCGATGACCTCAGCCATCCTTTGCATTGCCTCTATAGTAGCTGCCATGTCTCCGCATCATGCCATCTTGTTTTCTCAATTCAGATTAGCTGAAAAACACAAGGAAAGTCAGTTGTATCCACTAGGAATACCAAACAATACATCTCTGTGTTTGGTTTTCAGAGAAACACACAGCGCAAACAAGACAGACTCAATCACAAGACCCAAAGAAACATAAACCGGGGCTCTCATACTAACTTAATGTAATGCCCCTTTTTGGGAGAGAACATCACATTGTCATTTACAATGAGGAAAATAAAAATGAAGTTAAGACCTGGTTCTTATTCTCATTTTAATTTCATTTACTTGATTGAAGTTGTATAACTAAAATGGTGACTATTTTTTTTTTGTTATAATTAATAAAATATGGTGACGAAACATAAATGGCATAAAAGGGCAAGATAATAGTAAGGCATACTTTTGATCAACCTTGCATATTCATATATATATATATATATATATATATATATATATATAATTAAATTAGATTTGTTTAATTACAACCTGATGTACAAAAAGCAAAAGTATACCTGCCCAAAAGATCATACATATGTAGCCCACCAAAATAATAAACATCAAGCCCCAAAAATAAACACTGGTAGCCATCAGTAACTACCAACAGTATCAGTCCCTGAGATGAGGAGGAATCATGTCAGGATCCTCCGCGAGATCCTCCTCGGGATCCTCCTCGAGGTCTTCCTCATCCAAGAAAACCTCCATAGGAGCCACCGAGCTATGGGCCGGAGCCCGAGCAGTGGAATCAAAAGAATCCTCCTGTGGGGTGTAATAACGATCACCCCACATCTCCCTAATGGGTAGATAAAACTCCAAATGTAAGCTGACGTAGCAAGTAAAGATCGACGGTTCGTGACGTCTCCAAGCCAGTGAGATTAAAACGTCTCCTAGGTAGACACAGCGATTAGAATTTAGGTTGATGTGCCAGCAGTCTGGCCCTCCAAGGAAAGTCAAATGCACATCACCCAAAAATCCGCGTGAGCGCACCGCCATGATCCGACAGTAGGTGCTAATCACGACTGGGCCAGAAGCCAGGAAAATTGGGAGCTTTACCCTCCTTGCCGACATCTTTGATGGGACACAATATACAGATAGAAAATAATAGAAAGATAAGAAAGAGATAAGACATCCTACCATCATTACCAATTATAGCAGCAAGAAACAAAACGGCGCAAAGCGCCCACAGAGCATTTCAAAATAATGATCATAAGCATTAAATAGCAGAAATAGACAAATAAGTAGTTCCAGGCAGTTATATATATCAGTAATACAACAGTTCTAATTATAATAATAAATAGATGTCAAATAATACATGGACTCATTATGCACATGCATACAAAGTCAAAATCCTACTTCATAGAGCTAGACACAATTAGTCAGAGAGAAAGATCAGGAGACACGTCTACAACTCAGCTGCTGCGGCCAAAGTGCTATAACTCATCAGTTTATCCACGTGCACATCAAGGCATTGTACAGACAGTCTATGCTAGATCACGATATAGGACAGTGTCTCAGTCCAGATCGTCGGTGCGTTTGCATCGATTTGCCCCACAGACAGAAGAGCTACCAACTGTCCATTGCGAGGTACTCG
Organism: Ormosia semicastrata; assembly: GCA_029884595.1. NCBI lineage: Eukaryota > Viridiplantae > Streptophyta > Magnoliopsida > Fabales > Fabaceae > Ormosia > Ormosia semicastrata. The sequence goes on from JAQQTO010000061.1 coordinate 42,256,804, forward strand.
CACCCCGATGCCCCCAAGGTCAACAGTATGACCTACACTAGTCTACTCACACCCGCACTAAGGTGTGTTCATCTCCTAAGCAACATGGCCTTAACAACAGTCCAACGGACTTTCATAATGCATGACAACTCAATGCATAATCATATATGTTTATCATTACATACTTTTCCACAATATGCCTCAATTAGCCAAGGTAGGTCTTAACACATCATTGGTCACTCACATGGACCCATAATATCATAATATCATAATTTAAATGAAATAATACATGTTCAAGGTTTATTATGAGTTCTCACTTAAATATAGCATTTCTTACAAAGTTAGTCTCTAGGAGAATTTTCTATTATAATTTATTCACACACCCACACTTAGAAAATTGCTTTAAGGGTTTCAAAGTCTCACACTCTTTTTTTCTTTCTTTAATTTAAAATTTACCCTAAGTCTTATGATAGATTTCATTCTTGGTTCTTTCAAATTTATGAATCCTAATTTATTTTATAATCTTCCAATTTGCTAATTTTCCATCCTATTTTATTTAAGTTCCAAGATTTCCTAAAGTTGCATAATCAAGCCCTAAATAGCCCTAGAGGCCGTGGCCTCCCTAGGGGATTAAGTTCCCAAATTTTTCAATCAATTAATTACACAATTTACACTTAATTAATTATGTCTTCCACTTGTTACAATTGTTCATCAAGAACCCTAATTTTGGGCCCCCAAAACTGTGAGCTATCCTAGAGGAAATCTAAATTATTTTCTTCCATTTCATGCTTTCCAATCCATTCAAATATATCAATATACATTACCAATCAATCAAATATCTTAAGCAAATTAAATATAACATGTAATCATAACAATCATGCAAACAAAGAATAACCCTCAATAGGGTTTTCTCACTATCAATCACAAGACAAGGTTCCTTACTACTAATAGAGGTTGAGGAGGAGTGTCTTCCTCTTACCTAAGAGAAGAAAGCAAGAGAACCCTCCTAGAAGCTCCTTGTAATTTTTGGATTTGGCACCTCCAAGGACCCTAAAATTTCAATCTCATTAAGATAGCATAAATGCTTGAAAAATAAGGTATGGGTGGTCACAAAGGAGACCATAAAAATGAAAATGGGTAAAAGAGAGTGAAGGATCAAGAAGCTTACCCAAAAACCCTAAGCTTGAAGCTTGAAGAAAATGGTGAAGATGAAGGTTTTTCAAAGAACCACCAACTAGAAAAGTATTTAGATGATGGAGGGGATCAAGAAAATGGAGTTGGTTGGAATTTTTGTGATGGATGAGGCAAGAATGGAGGGCTGGCCGAGTGGCTTCTAGAGAGAATGAGGAGAAAATAATGAAAGGAAGATGAAGGTAGAGAGAGAAGTGAATAGAAAAATAAAGGTGAAAGTTTTTGAATTTTGAAATTAGTTTATATTGGATTAATTAAATGAAGCACAATTCTTTTGGCTCCAAAAAGGTTGCAGCCGTGTGGGTGAGAGAGGAGAGAGGGAGTGAGTGGCTTCCTTGGGAAGCTTGGGAGGAAATTTCCTAGAAGCTTCCTTAAGGCTTTCTTGAGAAGTTTCACACGTTTTTCGATAAAGTAAAAAGTAAGGTTGTCTCCTTAATTAAACACTCTAGAACAGACGATTAATTACTCTGCTAGAATTATTTTTCAATGGACAAAAGTTACAGTTAACGAAAATGGTATTTACTATTCATCAAAAAAAATTTCGGTACAGTGATTTTATTTATCAGATAAAACCTCGAAAAACATAAACCTTGCAAACTGTGCCCGGCCTCGAGTCCGTCGACACGTTGACAATTCAAGGTTTACCAGCCTCAGGGAAAACATTTCGCTATCCAGCTCCGCTCAGCGCGCACATAAAACGAGAAATATACTAAAATATTTAACTTTTTAGAAAAATTCACAAAAATTCCTAAAAATCACAAATATTAAAAAATGGATATTTGTCAGGAAATAAACAATTTTCCAAGGCGTTTGACTGACTCTGCTCAGTGTGTACGTAAAATAAGAAACATATTAAAATATTCAGTGTTTCTGAAAAATTTTAGAAAAATCTCTAAAAATCACGAATATTGGGAAATGACTATTCATGAAGAAATAAATCTTTTCTGGAGTGTTACACTGACTCTACTCAGTGTGCACGTAAAATGAAGAATATATTAAAATATTTGACATTTCCTGAAAAATTCACAAAAATTCCCAAAAATTATAAATATTATAAAATGATGATTAATGATAAAATAAATAATTTTTGGGGTGTTACAATCGGGGTGAGAAAGAAGCATTCCAATACCAGTATATAAACATATACAAATAGATAATATACTCAATTATCCTATAAACACTTCCGTCAGGGAAGCCAACAACATCTCCATCTCAGAGACACGCAATTGCCCATACAATTGCAATGCATGAATATGTCAGGGTAGCAACCGCCCATACAATTGCTATGCTATACCAATTTTATGACTAATGTTTATGCCTATGCAATTATCCTAAACATGAAATGCAAAATGATTGAAACCATTTACAAGAACCCAGTTCTCTGGTAATGTCATGAAATACATGAGCCTTGAACAAAACATAGGAACCCAGTTCCATAAGCTCTGAACAAGCACTGGAAACCCAGCTCCAGCTATTAAACGGGGTGTGAGGGAAAGACCATCCTCAACTCATTACTATGATATGGAATGTATGTTACCTCTTCACTTACAATCATGTATGATCACCTTCTCCGGGTAGTGAAGACTCATCAACTACACGACTTTCAGCAACAATCATATTTGATCAGAACAATGATCTCTGTGATGGGAAGGATTGGTTACCTACTCATTCAAAATGACATTAGACCATCTACAATGAGGACTCACCCTCATCAACATAGCTAGGAAATAACAATAATGACAATTACTATAATAACTAGCATGTCAATTGATTTACATCCCTACTACTAACATGAAAAATAAAGATGTTAAATACCCCAATAATTAACATACCAATTGATTTACTTTCACCACACAACCACTTCATTAAATACTCCTATTAGAGTCTCCATACTCAAAAAGAAGCATAAATGAAGAAACTACACCATTGGAAGACTCCAAGGCAACCTAACACAACATATAGTTATTTTCTGGCCCACGTTATGGCATTTCCTTGTGCCACGTTGCGGCGCCTAAGCCTCGGGTTCAAGTACTGGCAGGAAAAACTGCCAACGTTGCGGCGTCAACATTCCATGTTGCGGAGTAAACATTCAACATTGCGGCACACGTCCCTTATTGTTCCAAACATTGCGGCATTCAAATTCCAATGTTACGGCGTCAACAGCAGAACTCACAATTTGTAAAATTCTGCAGATATGATTACTATTCCATTGGAACTAAACCCTCTTGCAATCATTCAAAATTCATTTTCAAGTGATTTTCAACCTCTAACAAGATCCAACTACACATAACAACACTCAAACACCTTCAATTTCAATTAATTCAACGCTTATGAATCAAAATCTTAAACTTGACCTAAACCCCCAATAAAGACCAAAAGTGGGAATTAAGGCTCCAAATGATGAAAAATTCATCCTAACACATCAACTATTCAGTTTCTAACTCAATCATACTAACCACATCAAGATTCAACTTATAAATTATAAAAACACTCATCAAACCTCATTTCCTCTTCAAGCTTTTCTTGAACCAAAAGAAAAGAATGAAAACAAACATCACAAACAGATTTCCCCCTATCTCAAGACCAAGATGATGAAGATGAGGCAAGGCCTTCACTTGCATTATTTCCTTTGATGGTTGATCCCCTTCTTCTGTTTCTGCCCCTCAAATATCCTCCACGTGAGATATTTAACAAGAAGGGAAGTCTGTTTAGACTTCTCTTAGTTGGGTACCAAAACCCCGATCTGCTAAGAATACTCAGATTCCACCGAATCTAGTTTCGTAGCTTCCAACAGATTCAAAATAAATCCTAAGATTTATTAAAAAATTTGTTTCACCAAAAACTGATATTTCCATATCAGCTGTGGGTCAAACTGGCACTAAGAAACACACCCAATATGCTTAAAAATGCCGAACTAACTCTGAAAATTCTTAAACTTTAACTGAAGCACAGGTCCCCCATTTGTGACTTGAAAACAAAATCTCCATATTTATTTCCACTAACTAAGCAATTTAAGCCACTTTCGGAGCAAATAATAGTTATATTTCTCATATAGTATTACAGCAAAGTGCCTAAACGTGCTCAGAAAGTCACAAAATTACACAGATATGTTAAGTAAGTATTAGTCTACCTCTGTAACCATATACAAGCCTAACATGATTTTCTAGGATATTACATTCTCCCTACCCTTTTAGAATTTTGTCTCCAAAATTTGGTTTACCTAAGGTAAGAAACCCCAAACAACCCACACACAATAACAGGTACAACCAAACCTTAAGAAAACAAAATTACACAATAAGTACAACCATGTACTCACTTTTTCCTGAACTATAAGCTGGTAAAGCCTTCACATTTGGTATATTGTAGACTCTCCCCAGTCTTTCCTCTGACTTTGTCTCCTTTCTAGGAGGACAATTCCTTGCAAAATAGCCCGACTGGCCACACTTATAACATGTTACCTGATCAGCTACACAAGCTTTGCCTCTATGGTGCCTACCACATCTAGCACAGAATTTGTCACTACTATCCTTCTGATCTTGCTTCTCTCTGTCTTTCTGATCTCTATGCTGTGGAGCACTCCCCTCTGATCCACCTTCTGAACTCTTCCTCTTATGCGACTCTTGAGATCGATGCTCATGTTGTGGTCTATAGCTCAAGGGTTCAACAACCCTACACTTGTTGACCAAGGATAGGTAATCCCTGATCTCAAAAGGTTTCACTAACCTCCTCATGCTCTCTCTCAACCCAATTTTGAACTTCACATACTTCTATCTATCATCTAGATTGTACTGGAGTGAAGAATAAAACTTGGACGGCTCCTCAAATTTTGCCACATATTATCCGACCTTCATGTTTCCTTGTTGTAGCTGTAGAAACTCCACCTCTCTTTCGTCTTGCACAGGTTATGGAAAGTATTTCTCCAAAAAGATAACTTTAAATACTTCCCAAGAAACCTGGGTCCTAGCTACCTCCATCAATCTCCTCGCACTGTTCCACCAGTGCTTAGCTTCTCCTTGCAGTATATACACTACAAAAGACATATTCTGCTCCTCCGAACATCTCATAGTTGTGAAAATCTTCTCTAACTCAGCTATCCACTCCTCAACCCTTTCCGGGTCATAATCTCCTCTGAACGATGGTGGACTCGCCTTTCGAAACTCAGAAAGGTCATGTAAATCCTGATTCCTCTCCTCTTATACCTTATGCCTAGGTGGTGGTACCAGTGGTGGTGTAAGCTATGTTTGATTGGCCTCTAGCCTCTCAAGCACCCTAGCAGTTGTGGCTGCCTACTCCCTCATCGCTGTCACATTTGCTGTTGTTTGCTCACGCATTGCTTCAACTATTGCCATCACTACCTCGGCCATCCTCAAACCCTCATTCTCAAGATTCTGGTTCATGCTTCCATGCGGTCGTCCCCTTGCTGTCGGTCGCCCTCGTGCTGCCATAGTTTTCTGTAAACACAGAATAATTCATATTGAGTTAGCTAGGCTCAATATCATATAATTGTGTCACAGTAGCTAAAGCAAACATCTCAAAGGAAAACATGCAATTCCACTCAAACAATCACATGTAAGAGACAAGAAATGCATAACCAACACGAAACATGCCTAAGCATAGCCAATCTATACCCCAGCTCAATAGGATGAACGGCTCTGATACCAAAATGTAATAGCCCGATATTTGCTTTCCAATTATATCGTCATATAAAAGAATAACCCAATACTGGACTTGCTACTTCTAACATACATCAACAACTATCCCATATCATTCATACATAATGAGAAAATATGCGGAGCCACGATAACAAAAGTTATATATACATCACTGCCTCCAAGGCATATTGTAATACATAATCTTTTATAACAACGAAACTAGCATATTACACAAGCTTTTTAATTAAAAAGTATATAACTATACTAATCTTTGTTCATCTTCTCCATCCCTTTTGAGGAATTAGCACCTGGATTTACATGGCAACACAATCGGGGTGAGAAAACATATCTCAGTAGAAGCATTCCAATACCAGTATATAAACATATACAAATAGATAATATACTCAATTATCCTATAAACACTTCCGTCAGGGAAGCCAACAACATCTCCATCTTAGAGACACACAATTGCACATACAATTACATACATGAATATGTCATGGTAGCAACCGCCCATACAATTGCCATGCTATGCCAATTTTATGACTAATGTCTATGCCTATGCAATTATCCTAAACATGAAATGCAAAATGATTGAAGCCATTTACAAGAACCTAGTTCTCTGGTAATGTCATGAAATGCATGAGCCTTGAACAAAACATAGGAACCCAGTTCCATAAGCTCTGAACAAGCACTGGAAACCCAGCACCAGCTATTACACGGGATGTGAGGGAAAGACCATCCTCAACTCATTACTATGATCTGGAAGGTATGTTACCTCTTCACTTACAATCATGTATGATCACCCTCTCCGGGTAGTGAAGACTTATCAACTACACGACCTTCAGCAACAATCATATTTGATCAGAACAATGATCTCTGTGATGGGAAGGATTGGTTACCTACTCGTTCAAAATGACATTAGACCATCTACAATGAGGACTCACCATCATCAACATAGATAGGAAATAATAATAATGCTAATTACTATAATAACTTGCACGTCAATTGATTTACATCCCTACTACTAACATGAAAAATAATGATGTTAAATACCCCAATAATTAACATACTAATTGATTTACTTTCACCACACAACCACTTCATTAAATACTCCTATTAGAGTCTCCATACTCAGAAAGAAGCATAAATGAAGAAACTACACCATTGGAAGACTCCAAGGCAACCTAACACAACATATAGTTATTTTCTGGCCCATGTTGCGATGTTTCCTCGTGCCACATTGCGGCGCCTGAGCCTCGGGTTCAAGTACTGGCAAGAAAAACTGCCAACGTTGCGGCGTCAACATTCTATGTTGCAGTGCAAACATTCAACGTTGCGATGCACGTCCCTTATTCTTCCCAATGTTACGGCATTCAAAGTCCAATGTTGCGGAGTTGAAAGTCCAACGTTGCGGCGTCAACAGCAGAACTCAAAATTTGTAAAATTCTGCAAATACGGTTACTATTCCATTAGAACTAAACCCTCTTCCAATCACTCAAAATTCATTTTCAAGTGATTTTCAACCTCTAACAAGATCTAACTACACATAACAACACTCAAACAACTTCAATTTCAATTAATTCAACGCTTATGAATCAAAATCTTAAACTTGACCTAAACCCCCAATAAAGACCTAAAGTGGGAATTAAGGCTCCAAATGATGAAAAATTCATCCTAACACATCAACAATTCAGTTTCTAACTTAACCATACTAACTACATCAAGATTCAACTTATAAATCATAAAACCACTCATCAAACCTCATTACCTCTTCAAGTTTTTCTTGAACCAAATGAAAATAATGAAAATAAACATCACAAATAGATTTCCCCCTACCTCAAGATCAAGATGATGAAGATGAAGCAAGGCCTTCACTTGGATCATTTCCTTTGATGGTTGATCCTCCTCTTTTGTTTCTGCCCCTGAAATATCCCCACCGTGGGATATTTAACAAGAAAGGAAGTCTATTTAAATTTCTCTTAGTTGGGTACCAAAACCCCGATCTGTTAATAACACTCAGATTCCAACGAATCTAGTTTTGTACTTTCCAATAGATTCAAAATAAATCTTAAGATTCATTAAAATTTTTGTTTCACCAAAAACTGATATTTCCATATCAGCTGTGGGTCAAACTGGCACTAAAACACGCAACCAGTATGCTTAAAAATGCTGAACTAACTCTGAAAATTCTTAAACTTTAACTGAAGCACAGGTCCCCCATTTGTGATTGAAAACAAACTTTCCATATTTATTTACACTAACTAAGCAATTTAAGCCACTTCCGGAGCAATTAACAGCTATATTTCTCACATAGTGTTACAACAAAGTGCCTAAACGTGCTCAGAAAGTCACAAAACTTCACAGACATGTTAAGTAAGTATTAGGTTACCTTTGTAACCACATACAAGCTTAACATGATTTTCTAGGGTATTACAAAAGTTGTTAAGAATGTTTTGGACATAACTATCTCATCCTATGCCCAAATTATGCAAGTTAGGTGTCCAATTAAAGCTAAAAGGAAGAGGATTAACCCTAAGTTGAGGGAAAACTTGGACTTTTAATTTTAGAGGTAGTTATTTAAGCAAAACCAGAAACCACGAAACCCAACCCTAATTTTCTCCTGACCGCTCTTACTTGTATTTTCTCTCTTTCTCTCTCTTCTCTCTAGGTTTCTTTCTTTTATGTTTCTCTTCCCTCTTATCCTTGGATGAGAGGGAAGAACCTTTTGATCAATCCTATAGATTGACAATCTCGATGTTTAATTTTGAGATCTTGTTTTGATTATTTTACATTTAATTATTGATTAAGTTTCTTTTTACTTGTTGATCAAGTTTCACATTTACTTGTTAATCTAGTTTCGCTTTACCTCTATTGATTTTGTTAAATCTAAATTGAATTGATTAATTTGATTTAGATGTTAATGAGATAATTGAATAATTACCATGTGTTAATAAGGATTAAAGAGACTAAGCAATGCATCAAAGGCTTCTTGGATGTTGTTTGTTAAGCTTAGTTGAATTATGGGTTTTAGATTAATTTAGGATTAGATGAGTGCTTAATTCATTTAACCTTGATAAATTAAATTTTAGATGCTTATCTAGTAGAGAATTCATGGATCATCTTAAGGCTTCTAGATGTGATCTAAGACCAAGAATTTGATTAGCAATTGAATTGAAGATATTAAACAATGCATCAAAGGTGTTTAATAGATTGTTTAGCTTGGTTGAATTATATATTTTAAGTTAATTTAGAATTATATGGGTGCTTAATTCGTTTAACCTTGATTAATTAAATTTTGGATGCTTATCTAGTAGATAATTCATTAATCATCTTAAGGCTTCTTGATGTGATCTAAAGCCAAGAACTTGGTTAGAAATTGAATGGATTCTTAGTTATCAAGGATGGATTAAACTCAAGAATAGTTGATTTCCTTAAATTGATTATTTACTTAATTATATTTATAATTTTTAATTAGTTTTTGTTAATTAATTCTGCAACCTTTTTCCTCTCTGCTAACCTCTTAATTTGATTACTTGATTCGAGTTATCCAAGGGCTCAACTCGGTTGTGCCTTATACTACAAGCATTTTGGTGAATCAATTTTTAAATTAATTTAATTTGATAGTCTCGATAACTATGAAATTTTGGCGCCATTGCCGGAGATCATTCTAAGTTTAATCAATTATATTAGGAGTATAATTAACTACTAACCCTTCACTAACCCTTGTTTCCCTTGTTTCAGATAGTTTTCAACACAATTGTCATCTTCAAGTGCAAGAACAAATGCCCATTTACGTTACTTGATAAGGATGTTTCTTCCCTCTTTCATTTATTTTACTTGTGCTAGATTTGTTGAAGATATTTATGGGATATTGATAATTTGATGATTTTTAAGCTTTACATTGAGACAATGTAGAATTTAAGTCTAAGGGAGGTTATTTATTGTTTCTATTTTAAATTTTATTTTTCTATTTTTCTGTTTTTCTTGTTTTTGTTTTAATTTTACTATTTCTATTTTTATTTTTCTAATTTTTGTTTTATTTTTTATTGCTATTTTCTATTTTGTATTTTCTGTTTTCTATTTTCAAATTCTATTTCTGTTTTATTTTTTTCTTAAAATTTTGTTTTTCTATTTTAAAAAAAAAGAAAAATATAAGAAATTGTGTTTTAAATTGCTTTCTAGTAGAATTTTGAGATTTGTGAAAGTTGTGAGCATGCATCAATTAAAGGTAAAGGTATATAACATTAGTGAATAAATTGTGTTTCATCTTGATATTAACTAGTTTAGTAATGGAGGTTGAATTGGTACATTGAGTTTGATAGAAGCATATCTTGTGAAACTTTGAGCTTTTTAATGAATGGATTGAACATTTGTGTCATTCTCTTCTTTCTTGTGTGATTTTCACTTATGAAATTTGTTACTCTAGAACTTGCTTTGATTGTTTTTAAGACTACATTTTCACATGCAAACATGAACATGATTAAATATTTTTCTTGAAATAGCTACTTTAGCTAAATAGTCAACCTTACATATTTTTCCATGTAAATATTGGGTCATAATTTGGGATGTAGGAGTGATATGGACCTAAAATTGATGTTATTTTAAAGCTAAGACATATATATTCACTTCTTTTGAAGACCACTAATAAAAATGTGATGTTTTGATGGTGTTGTCATCCTTTGAATTCGACTGACGGGTTCAAAGAGCTGTTGAGTATGTTTTGGGCATAACTCTCTTATCCTACACCCAAACTATGCAAATTAGGTGTCTAATTAAAGTTGAGATGAAGAGGATTAATCCTAAGCTGAGGGAAAACTTATATTTTTAATTTTAGAGATACTTATTTAAGTAGCAGCAGCAACCACAAAACTCAACCCTAATGTTCTCCTAGCCGCTTTTGCTTGTACTTTCTCTATTCCTCTCCCTTCTCTCTAGGTTCTTTCTTTTATGTTTCTCTTCCCTCTTATCCATGGATGAGAAGGAAGAACCTTTTAATCAGTTATATGGATTAACAATCTTAATGTTTAATTTTGAGATCGTGTTTTAATTTATTTACATTTAATTGTTGATCAAATTTCTCTTTACTTGTTAATCAAGTTTCATTTTTACTTGTTATTCAAGTTTCTCTTTACCGATTTTGATTTTGTTAAATCTGAGTTGAATTACTTAATTTTATATGAATGTTAATGCGATAATTTCAAAATTGCTACGTGTTAACGAGGATTAAAGAGTTGCATCAAAGGCTTCTTGGATGTTGTTTGTTAAGCTTGGTTGAATTCTGGGTTTTAGATTAATTTAGGATTAGTGCTTAATTCATTTAACTTGATTAAATAAATTCTAGATGCTTATCTAGTAGAGAATTCATGGATCATCTTAAGGCTTCGTGATGTGATCTAAGACCAAGAATCTGATTTGCAATTGAATGGAAGAGATTAAACCATGCATCAAATGTGTTTAATGGATTGTTTAGCTTGGTTGAACTATGGATTTTAAGTTAATTTAGGATTAAATAGGTTCTTAATTCGTTTAACCTTGATTAATTAAATTCTAGATACTTATTGTAACACCCTAGCTCTGATACCAACTAATGTAACACCCTAGCTAGGGCATCACATTTCTGACTTCTGACTCATAATATGAAAATAAGTTCGCACAAAGTTTGAGTTATAAAATATGGGTTTCAAAATTTCTTCTTTACTGAAACGTAAATTTACTGAAAATATTAGGTAATATTGAAAATCATATTTCAACTATTCATTATGCAATATTGACACCAATTAATATCACAATTTAAAGAGAAATATAAAATTAACAGACTTATTTTTTTTTTTACAGTAGCAAATCCCATGACGGGTCCTACTTAATAGCACGGTACAACACTAACAGAAAACTTTAACATACTTATTCCTTTTTCTGTCCATCTTGATGCATCAGACATCTGTTCCTTTGTCAACACTACACACCTTCGAGTCCTGAAAGTCCACTCCTTATTGTTGTCACCAATCTCAGAGTATCCATCACCCGTTATGTCTAAGACAACTCGATCCTTCTATTATTTGATTTTAACAGTACAGACACAGTAAAACAATATAACAAAAAGGTGAGATCACCTACACCAATACCAACATGGCAGCACAGAGATAACACAAATAGCAATATTATACAGATAGATCGTACCACAATTATGATCATGTCATCAACATTAATCAACTATCATCATCCAATCATTTATTAATTCAATTATCACAAGCAATAATTATGATAATGCCCTCAACATTATCATCATCATCATCCAAGTATTCAAAACAATTGTCATAACCAATATTCCTCAATTAATATATCATACAGATATAAATGTTTAGATTTATGCATGTACACAAGACTCGATTTCCTACTCCATGGAGCTAAAACTCAGGTCGGAGAAATGATCGAAAAGATCTGTCGATACCACATGCCTCAGACCACGTGCTATAATCCTTATTTTGATTTTTGCACATCTAGCATATACACGACAGTCTTTATCAGATCTTGATTAAGAATAATGTCTCGGTCAGGATCATCGATGTGTCGCGTCGGTCTAACCCACGGTTACAGTAGAGCGACTCACTGCCCACTGTAGGCAACCCGCACCCCGATGCCCCCAAGGTCAACGAGTGACCTACACTACGCATATCGCACCCACTCAAGAGGTGTATGTTTCTCCTAGGCAATTTGCCTTATCCAGTCCATCGGACCATTCCAAATCATGTATAATGCACCAAATCCAATCACAGGCATCTATTTCCAATGCATATAAAATGCACCAAATACCAGTCATAGGCAAAACACGTCATTTTCTCATACAGTGTCCATACACTGGTTCAACAGTAATTATACTATATTTTCAACACAAAATCATGTTTTCATAGTTATAAAACACTTTCACCGTGTTTTTACAAAATTGCGTAATATTTCCATTATGTTTTCACAATTCCAAAATGTTTCGGTTACGTTTTCAAAATGCCGCAACTCTTCTGTTGTACTTTTAAATCACGTATTAATTTTTCAATGTCTTTCTCAATCGCGTAGAAATATACGTTTCTCAAATCACATATTATTTTTCCACTGTTTCAAAATTGTGTATATTTTTCAATAATATTTTCAATAGTGTAAAATATTTAAACGCTTTCCAAATCTCATAACAACTTTCCACCAATTTTCTACTATTTTTCATAATCGCGTAAAAATGTTTTATCGTTTGTTCAATCATGTAGTGATTTTTCAACTATATTTTCAAATCACGTAAAATATTTAAACTTACATAAAATATTTAAACGTAATTCAAATCACGTAGAAATATTTTAACATATTTCAAATTGCGTAGAAATATTTTACTATATTTTAAACCATTTTTAAGATATGTAAATCATTTTTCACCATTTTACAATCATGTAAAATATTTCTCAATATTCCAAACATTATTTTGGACTTTCAAATAAGTCAATATCATTTTCAACACATTTTTAAGATACGTAAATAATTTTTTACCATAATTCTATTACGAAAAAAATATTTCTCAACCTTCAAAAATTCCATTTCATCTTTTCTCAAAATATTATGACTTTGTATTTCATTTTTCACATTTTCTTACTCAAGAAAATCTTTTTTTCCACGTTTCTTTACTCAAGAAATTCTTTTTCAAATATAATCCACAAAATTACTTTTCTATTGATATAAATCAATGTTTCAAATCTTAAAATTTCCACACGTACTTCAAAACTTGAAAATAAGTTATACTTTAGTAAATTCTCAAATCAGCATTATATTCTCCATTTTTCTCAAAGCATTTCCAAACACAACCTTCTTCAAAATAAATTGAAGTTTGAAAACATTTTCGTTTACAAAAACTTAATTTCTCAAGTGATTAAAATGCTCTGATTCCCTTTTCAAATTCCTTGTATTAAATAAATTTACGTTTCCACTTTGAAAATCACTTTGTTCATAAAAATCAAGGCATTACAAGCCTTAAAAAACGTGGACATGACTATTGAAACCATCAAATATTTTTCCTTCTAAATTGATATGGTTTTACACAAATAAAACCATTAAAATTTTTATTTTCAAAACCAAAGTACCGATGGTTATAAAAACCAAACCCATTTGTTCAAATTCATTTTTACTTTCTTTGCAATTCCTTTTTCACTTTCTTTGCAAATCCTTAAAATTAATGTTTGCCCATTTCATTCAAAACTCATATTTAGAAAAATACTTAGGATCTTTTTACACAAAATAAATCAATAAAAATTCCTCTAAAATCGTATTTTTGTTCTCTTGAACAACAAACCCTTTGTTTATTTTCAACACTCTTCAAATCATCCACTATCATTCTTCATGAAAATATTAATTTAAAGATACGTAAAACATTTGTTCTAAATTTATCAAAAATCTTATAAATGGCCATTGAAACCATGAATTATTTTTTTTTCTAACTTAAATAAATTCCAAAACCATATGCATTCTTTTTGCAACACAAACCTTTTTTTTATTTTCTTTGCTTCTCAAATCATTCAATTTTATCATTCATGAAAATATAAATTTGTGAACACCTATTTTGAGGTGTCTTGATCGAAATTCTCATTATTCTAGGAATAAAAATTTAATTTCCTTGTTCTTGAAAAATTTCCACATTGACCCAAATCAAGGGCATCAAAACCGTAGCTCTTCCTTGGCCATTGGGACCAAGATTAGTTTTCTTTCCATCCACACATCATGGCATACATATATATATTTCATCATAAATATCACAAACATGCCATATACTCATCATGCATATTATAAGTATACTATCAAAGCCATAAAATCATGCAAAGCATATTAAGCATAAACAAAAATAATCAAAGCATAAGAAAATAAATCAAAGCTCATAAACATACAATTAATTATTACATGACTATGGATTGGAATCCTCACATGGATTCACCATCCATCAAATATAAGACCATCTCTCACTACCATACTTGGTTGGTGAGATGGATCTCCCTCTTACCTCTTGAAGATCCTCAAAACTCTTTGTTTTGCTTCTCTTTCCAAGTCCTTCACCATCAAGGGACTTCTCAAATACAAAATAAAATACATAGAAATTAGTATACTAAGCTTGATTAAGAGGAACCATGGATCAAACATGGTTTAGAACATGAAAAAGAAAAGAATAAATGAAGTTTCCTTACACTTCACTAACAAGAACTCTAGAACTTGATCTTAGTAAAAGTCCTTCAAGATGGAAGATTTAGAGAAAGTCTTCAACATGAAAGTTGTTTAGAATAAGGTAAGGATTCAAGAAATTAGGTTGTATGAAATTAAAGAGTGATGGAGGATGGATTTTGGTTGCTTGGCCGAATGGCTTCTTTTGAAGCATAAAGATGGAATTTTTGATTTTTGATAGAAACTTGAAGATTGGATTTGAAGCTCTTAGAGTGTGATTTTGGGAAAACTTTCTAAATGAAAAGTGTTTAGAATGTTGTTTAGCTTTAGGAAATGGTGAGAGTGAAAATTATAGGTGAGTGATGGTGATTATAGGGTGCTTGGCCGGATCACTCAAGGAAAAGGAAGAAAAAAATGGTTGCTTGGTTCTTGGAATTTTTGAGAGATTTTGAGAGAATTTGATGAAAGCTTTTTGGTGAAGTAGAAAAATGAATATGGAGAGTGTAACCAAAGGTGCTGCTGCCGTGGGAGTGAAAGAATAGAGAGATATGAATTCATTTGGCATAATTGAAGGCTATCACATGATGCACAAAGTCTTCCACTTTGTCATCTTTTTCTTTGGCCTAAAAAGGCTATACAAGCATGTCTAAACATGTCTCCTCCTTCCTAACACTCCAAAGGAAGCAAACAAAGCAATAATGGTCAAGAAGAATGTCATATTGACCATGACAAGCAATAATGGTCATCAATTAGGCTTGCATGGCTATTATGGATGATTCAAAATTCATGTAGATGCCTCCCAAGGCTGCTGAAAACCGTGACATTCAAGGGAATTTAGAGACTTTAATTTATTTTAATTCAAGTCTAATTACTTGCTAATTGATTAGTTAATTCATTAGATTAAGTTTCCTAATCAATCTTAACTAATTTTCTAATTACATAACTAATTAATTAGACATATTATTTCATATATTATAATCTCTAATTAAAATTAGGATATCTAATTAAGAATTAGATTATAACAATTTAACATTTAATTTAGTTTACTTGGCTTATTAATTAGGCCATTATTTGAAGCATTTTTGGCCATTGATTAATTCAATGGTTAGGATTTAGGTAGACTTTTGATTTTTAGAATACTAAATCTAAGCCATTGGATCCTTCTCCTTTAAATTCTAGCCATTAGATGTGTCTCCAAAATAAAGGGTCAAGATTCCTTCAAACTTTAAATCTAAGGGTTATAATTAGTCATAACCTTTTTAGAAGACCAAATCTCCACTCTTGATTAATTCTTCATCCAATGGTCATAAATGGTCCTTGTTACTTTACAAGACCAAATCTCCACCCTTGATCAATTCTAAATCCAATGGTTGTAAATGGTCACTTTATATAATCAAATTTACACCGTTGATTAAATCTACGGTTGATATTGAAGCTTGCCTAACTAAGTTTATTCTCACACCATTGATTAAATCAATGGTGATTATCCAATGCTTCTTTATTAAGTTTATTTCTTAACCGTTAATTAAATCAAGATCAATTCTCCACCGTTAATTAAATCAATGGTGGATATCCAACCCACTGATATTGACTTAAGCAATATAATTTCTATTTTTATCTACTAAAAACCGCACGAAAGAATATATTTACTGTATTTTTATCACCCGATAATTAAATACAGTGCCAAACATAATACAAGAAAATTTCTAAAACTATTTTCCGGATTCAGGTTTAGTAAGATCCCCTGTCTCCGTCTAAACAGTACAAATTTTTCTATGTGTAGAAAAATTTTCACTTTGCAGGACCCACCTGGGCCCACGTAAGGTCACTTGGGCCCACCTAGGACCACCTGAGCCCACATACAGTCAAAAATTCATAATCATCCACAAAATCAAAAATATTAGAAAACACACAAATATTAAATCAGATTACGTAAAATAATTACCTAACGGTAAAAATTAAATTATGTAAAGTTTTCCCCGGCCCAAAAATTTTTATTTTCCTGACATGGAGTAAATCACTCAAAACGATCAAATATGATGACGGAATAAACAAAATAATTTTACAGTATCCAGAAATTACTAAATAGTAAAATTTTGTTAACTGTTAAAATTACTGTTTAAGAGATGGGAAATTTGGGGTGTTACACTTATCTAGCAGATAATTCATTGATCATCTTAAGGCTTCTTGATGTGATCTAAAGCCAAGAAATTGGTTAGCAATTGAATGGATTCTTAGTAAACAAGGATGGATTAAACTCAAGAATAGTTGATTTCCTTAGATGGATTATTTACTTAATTATGTTTACAATTTTTAATTAGTTTTTGTTAATAAATTTGGCAACATTTTTTTCCCTCTGTTAACCTTTTAATGTATTGGTTGATTAGAGTGATCCAAGGGCTTGACTTAATTGTGCCTTAAACTATAAGTATTTTGGTGAATCAATTTATAAACTAATTTAATTTGATAGTCTTGACAACTATCAAATTTTGGTGTCGTTGCCAAGGATCATTTTAAGTTTAATCAATCATATTAGGAGTATAATTAACTATTAACCTGTCACTAACCTTTGTTTCCCTTATTTCAGATAGTTTTCAATACAATTATGATCTTTAAGTGCAAGAACAAGCAGTCATTTACGTCACTTGATAAGGATGTTTCTTCCCTCTCTCATTTATTTTACTTGTCCTAGATTTGTTGAAGATAATTATGTGATATTGATGATTTGATGATTTTTAAGCTTTACATTGAGGATAATGTATAATTTAAGTGTGGGGGAGGAATTTACAATATATTTACTATTTTTATTTTATTATTTTTGTTGTAATTTTGTTGTTTCTATTTTTTGTTGTTGTTGTTTTCTATTTCTATTTTCTGTTTTCTATTTTCAAATTATGCTTCTATTTTATTTTTTCTTAAAATTTTGTTTTTCTATTTTGTTAAAAGAAAGAAAAATATAAGAAATTGTGTTTTTAATTGTTTTCCAATGGAATTTTGAGATTTGTGAAAGTTGTGAGCATGCATCAATTAAAGTTAAAGGTTTATAACATAAGTGAATAAATTATTTTTCATCTTGATATTAACTAGTTTGGTAATGGAAGTTGAATTGGTAGATTGAGTTTGATAGAAGCATATCTTGTGAGACTTTGAGCCTTTTAATGAATAGATGCATTTGTGTCATTCTCTTCTTTCTTATGTGATTTTCACTTGTGGAATTTGTTACTCTAGAATTTGCTTTGATTCTTTTTGAGGCTAGATTTTAACATGTATATATGAGCATGATTGAGACATTTTTCTTGAATTAGCTACTTTAGCCAAATAGTTAACCTTACATATTTTTCCTTGATTAACCCCCTTGAGCTTATTTGATCATTCCTTATTTTAAGCTCATTACATGCCTTAAATGGAAAACCTTATTTTTACCTAACCTTACGGAATAGGAGAGCATTGCCATTGTCATTGGAAGAGTTTTTGAACAAGTGTGGAGGTGTACTAATTAGTGTACAAAATGTTTGGCGAAAAAGGAAACAGTGGCCAATTGAAAAAAAAATAGAAGAAAGATTGAAAAATCTTAAAAATAATGGAGAAAGAAAAAAAGAAGAAAAAAAAAGAAAGGGGGAAAAGAATATGAAAAGAGAATTTACATTGCATAGATTTGGGTTAATCTTTCATACTTGTTATTTGAACTCATCCCTAGTGTTCTTTTATTCTCTTTAGTATTTAACTTGTCATCTCCATATTATATACCTCTCCCTTACTTGATCCCATTGCAACCTATCATAAAGTCTTCTTCATTTGTGTGTGCATGTGTTTTGAGTAGGGGAGAAGTAGAAAATAAGCAAGCTTATAGTAGTGCAAATTTTCATGGGTTGAATTGAGTGAAACACTTACCTTCTAAACACTTGAGGGATTAAGAGTGTATCTTGTGAGGTTCTATCATTCTTGATTTATGCTTTTCAATTGAAGTTACGTTGCTTGTTGATTCGACATGTAAAGAAATATTACTTCGTGAATGTTTTAATTCCTTGAAGCTTTGGTTGCTTTTCTTGGTTATAGACTTTTGTATCCTTAAACATCATTGGAAAATGAGTCTTTTGAAGTTTTTGACATTTGAGTTTATGTTGTTGTTCCTTGTTTCCTATGTTGAATTTCTAGTTTTGCCCGAGAGTGCAAAAGCTAAATGTGGGAGAATTTGATGAACACAATTTTTATATATTAGTTAACCCTCATATTTAGATTCTTAGACCTCTCATATGCTTAATTGATTGATTTTAGACAAATTTTATAAGTTTGGGTTCAAATTGGGCTTAATTGTATTTTTCAGCATTATTGGAAATTTACATTGTTTTTGTATTTTGGGCATAGCTTGAGTTATATAAATCAAATATTATGAATTTTACTATGTAAGAAAGCTGATAAAAATCTATACAACTTTGATGAAGAGCTCGATGGCTGAATCAGATGTCTAGTGGGACAGATTGGGCCGCAGATTCCAAACAAAGATACTGTCACTGAAACCTAGATGATATGCAAATATTAGGCCATAATTTGGGATGTATAAGTGATATGGACCTGAGATTAATGTCATTTTAAAGCTAAGACATATATCTTCACTTCTTATGAAGACCACTAATAAAAAATATGACGTTTTGATGGCATTTTCACCCTTTGAAGTCGGTTAACAGGTTTAGAGAGCTGCTAAGAATGTTTTGTAGGTGTCCAATTAAAGCTAAAAGGAAGAATAACCTTATGCTGAGGGAAAACTTATATTTTTAATTTTAGAGATAGTTATTTAAGCAGTAGCAGTAACCACGAAACTCAATCCTAATTTTCTTCTAGCCACTCTTGCTTGCACTTTCTCTCTTCCTCTCCCTTCTCTCTAGGTTTCTTTTTTTTATGTTACTTGTCCCTCTTATCCATGGATGAGAGGGAAGAACCTTTTAATCAATCATAGGGATTGACAATCTTGATATTTAATTTTGAGATATTGTTTTGACTGTTTTACATTTAATTGTTGATTAAGTTTCTCTTTACTTGTTAATCATGTTTCATTTTTACTTGTTAATCAAGTTTCTCTTTACCTCTTTTGATTTTGTTAAATTTGAATTGAATTGTTTAATTTGATATGGATGTTAATATGATAATTGTAAAATTGTCACATGTTAATGAGGATTAAAGAGACTAAACAATGCATCAAAGACTTCTTGGATGTTGTTTGTTAAGCTTGATTGAATTCTGGATTTTAGATTAATTTAGGATTAGATGAGTGCTTAATTCATTTAACCTTGATTAATTTAATTCTAAATGCTTATCTAGTAGAGAATTCACGGATTATCTTAAGGCTTCTTGATGTGATCTATTACCAAGAATCTGATTTGCAATTGAATTGAAGAGATTAAACAATGCATCAAAGGTGTTTGATGGATTTTTTAGCTTGGTTGAATTATGGATTTTAAGTTAATTTTAGATTAAATGGGTGCTTAATTCGTTTAATCTTGATTAATTAAATTCTAGATAATTATCTAGCAGATAATTCATTGATCATCTTAAGACTTCTTGATGTGATCTAAAGCCAAGAACTTGGTTAGCAATTGAATGGATTCTTAGTGATCAAGGATGGATTAAACTCAAGAATAGTTGATTTCCTTAGATTGATTGTTTACTTACTTATGTTTACAATTTTTAATTAGTTTATGTTAATTAGTTCTGCAACATTTCCCCCCTTTTAACCTCCTAATTTGATTCCTTGATAATAGTGATCTAAGGGCTCAATTTGGTTATGCCTTATATTGCAAGTCTTTTGGTGAATCAGTTTATAAATTGATTTAATTTGATAGTCTCGACAACTATCAAAATTTGGCATCATTGCTGGGGATCATTCTAAGTTTAATCAATCATATTAGGAGTATAATTAACTACTAACCCTTCACTAACCCTTGTTTTGCATGTTTCAGGTTTTTTTCAACACAGTTGTGGTCTTCAATTGCAAGAACAAGCGGCCATTTACATCACTTGTTAAGGATGTTTCTTCCCTCTCTCATTTATTTTACTTGTCCTAGATTTGTTGATGATAATTATAAGATATTAATGATTTGATGATTTTTAACCAATACATTGTGCACAATGTAGAATTTAGGTGTAAGGGAAGAATTTACATTCATTTACTATTTCTGTTTTAAATTCTATTTTTCTATTTTTCTTTTTTATTATTTTTGTTTTTATTTTACTATTTTTATTTTACTTTTTGTCCTTGTTTTCTATTTTTATTAGTTGTTTTCTATTTTCAAATTATATTTCTGTTTATTTTTTTCATAAAATTTTGTTTTTGAATTTTTTTTTTTAAAAAAATATAAGAAATTGTGTTTTTAACTGCTTTCTAATAGAATTTTGAGATTTGTGAAAGTTGTGAACATGCATCAATTAAAGTTAAAGGTTTATAACATAAGTGAATAAATGTTGTTTCATCTTGATATTAACTAGTTTGGTAATCAAAATTGAATTGATCGATTGAGTTTGATAGAAGCATATCTTGTGAGACTTTGAGCCTTTTAATGAATGCATTGAGCATTTGTCTCATTCTCTTCTTTCTTGTTTGATTTTCACTCATGCAATTTGTTACTCTAGAACTTGCTTTGATTCTTTTTAAGGCTACATTTTAACATGCATACATGAATATGATTAAGGCTTTTTTCTTAAATCAGCTACTTTAGCCAAATAGTCAACCTTGTATATTTTCCCTTGATTAACTCCCGTGAGCTTATTTGACCATTCTTGTTTTTAGGTCATTACATGCATTAAATGAAAAATCATGTTTTTACCTAACCTTAAGGAATAGGAGAGCATTGCCACTGTCATTAGAAGAGTTCTTAAACAGGTGTGGGGGTATGCTAATAAGTGTGCAATCTGTTTAGTGAAAAAGGAAATAGTGGTCAATTGAAAAAACAAACAAAAGAAAAATTAAAAAATTTAAGAAAAAAAGGAGAAAGAAAAAAAAGAAGGAAAAAGAAAAAAAAAAGGGCGAAAAGGATATGTAAAGAGAATTTGGATTACATAGATTTAGGTTAAACTTTCATGTTTGTTATTTGAACTCATCCACAATGTTCTTTTATTCTCTTTGGTATTTAACTTGTATTATTCCCCTCCTTTACCTTGATCCAACTACAACCTAGCATAAAGTCCTCTATATTTGTATGTGCATGTGTTTTGAGTAATGGAGATGTAGTAGATAAGCAAACTTATGGTAGTGCAAATTTTCATGGTTTGAATTGAGTGAAACACTTACCTTCTAAACACTTGAGGGATTGATAGTGTATCTTGTTAGGTTCTATCATTCTTGATTTATGCTTTTCAATTGAAGTTACCTTGCTTGTTGATTTGAGATGTAAAGATATGTTGCAAATTTTCATGGTTTGAATTGAGTGAAACACTTACCTTCTAAACACTTGAGGGATTGATAGTGTATCTTGTTAGGTTCTATCATTCTTGATTTATGCTTTTCAATTGAAGTTACCTTGCTTGTTGATTTGAGATGTAAAGATATGTTACTTCATGAATGTTTTAATTCCTTGAAGCTTTGGTTTCTCATCCTGCTTATAGACTTTTGCATTCTTAAACATCATTGGAACGTGAGTCTTTCAGAGGTTTTAACTTTTGAGTTTGTATTATTGTTCCTTGTTTCTTACGTTGCATTTCTAGTTTTTCCCGGGAGTGCAAAAGCTAAGTGTGAATGAATTTGATAAACATAATTTTTATATATTAGTTAACCCCCATATTTATTCTTTTAGACCTCTTTTATGCTTAATTGATTAGTTTTGGCCACATTTTATATGTTTGAGTTTGTAACACCTTGGAAAATATGTTAAGCTTGTATATGGTTATAGAGGTAGCCTACTTACGTAACATGTCTGTGTAGTTTTGTGACTGTCTGAGTATGTTTAGGTACTTTGTTGAAACACTATGTGTGAAATATAGTTGTTATTTGCTCCGAAAGTGACTTAAACTGCTCAGTTAATGGGAATAAATGTGGAGAGTTTGTTTCTAGGTCACAAATGTGTGGATTGTGCTACAGTTAAAGTTTGAGGTTAATCAGAATTAGTTTAACATTTTTAAGCATACTAGGTGTAACACCCTAAAAATTCTGACTTTAGGGTAAATGACAATTATGTCCCCAATGTACTGTTTTATGCTTGTCTGTATAAAATGCTATTTTTGTTTTGTTGTCTGTGTCTTTATTTCACCTTTGAAGTGTTAGTGTATTACTTGAAAGTCATTGTTTTTCAATTTTATTTTTATTTCTAAGCTTCTAAGGAAAATATGAATTATTCGATCATTTTAGGTAAGAGGAAGAATTTTGTTTTAAGGTTTGATTTTTTTTTTTTAGAGTAGAAGGAGTTTAGTAAACTCAATTCCAAAGAGTGCAAACCCTAGGTTCGGTCACATTCTTGAATGGGAAGAATCTCGATTGTTAGTATTTATAAAGAATACATAATAATATAAAATATTTTACCGTTAAGAATATTTTAATTTTTAGAATTTAACTGTGCAATAAAATAATTTTCAGTATTATTTTATTACTTAGTATAAATTTTGATGATGGATCCGATCCGATCGTATTGTGTGTGAAAAGGGACCCACGTATAAGTAAAGTAAACAATAAAGAAATTAGAAATTTGGACCAATAGAAACAAGACACCTAGAAGTCAAATTAATAAAGCTAAGTCAACAAAAATGGCTAAGCTAGTTAGATTAGAATTAGAATATTTAATTTAGTTAGTCTAGTTACCTTAGAATCTAACTAAATTAATTACTATAATCTTGAAGTAACTAAATAATGATAACTAGTTAGTAATTTAGTTAAGCCTAACTAACTAGAAACCTTAAACTAACTAAGTTACCATAATGTAACTAGAAGGTAACTAATTAATTAAACATGTAACTAAGCCTTCACCTAAGCAAGTAACTAGCTAGTTGAAGGAAGCAAACCAAGTTGGCCATCTAGTTGGAGAATTCGGCCAAGCAAGGAGGAAGCCACCCAAAAGGATCTAGACCAAGTTTAGTCATGCCATGATTCATCACCCATCAACCAATAAGAAACAAGCTTATCTTGTAAGACCTAATCCTAGCCATTGAACCATTGGATGGCCTAGATTCATTCTTGAATTTTAACACATGCATTAAGTCATTTTCCTACTCACTTCTACGGCTAACACTCCAACATTTAACCAAATAATTCCCTTCCTTCTTTCTTTGTTTCACCGTCCACCATTAGAGTTCCAAAAACCCATTCGGTCAAGCTCCAAAGTATATCATCCTTTCACCCAAAATTTTCTTTTTCTTACTTTTCTACTTCAAAACCTTACTACAAGACCATCTCTAGTTGGAAGTTTCTCTTCCATTTCTTCCATTTTCAAGCTTGAAGACCACCTTTGAGAATCCTTCTTCAAAGGTAAAACCCTTTGTTTTTCAATTTTATTTTTATTTCTAAGCTTCTAAGCCATGATTGAACCATGGTATTGTTCCTTTTTCTAGTAATAGCCTTTATAAAATTTTATTTATTTTCCTAGGACTCTAAGAAGGCAAAATCGAAATCACAAGGGAGAGGAAAAGAAGAAATTTTCATCATTTTAGGTAAGAGGAAGACCAAAATTTAATTAAATTAAAGTGTTATTAAGAAATTAAGGTTTGATTGAATTTGTAAAATCCATAAGGATTCCTTTATGTGTTGATTTTTATAGCTTTTATTAATTGTTTAAGCCTTGATGTATTGTATGTGTTATACATTGTATATGTTTTACATTGTATGTGTTAGATTAGTGTTAGAAATGCATGAGCATTCCAAAGAGTGCAAACCCTAGGTTCGGTCACATTCTTGAATGGGAAGAATCAAAGTATTTTCAATGTTGTTAATGAATACTAAATATATTTAGAAACTAATTTGAGTATTGTTAGTATTTATAAAGAATACATAATAATATAAAATATTTTACCGTAATTAGGAAAAATATTTTAAATGGTCTCAGATGATTTAACAATTATTTTTATAGTTTAGAAGTATTTATGTGAGTAAATCTGACGAGAACATGATTTAAAAATTTACGCAATTGAGAAAATCACAAGCAAAATGTATTTACGCGATTTGAAAATGTGATGTACATTGTGAAAACGGCAAGATTTTTGAAAACGAAATAAAATTTCTACGCGATTGATGAAAACAAATGAGTTTCTGTCGGGCCAAAGTGGTGGACCGGATGTGTGGACAATTTGTACAAGTGCGCCAAGTGGGAGCGTCATCTTGTATTTGAAGATTTTTGTCATTGAGGATATTTTGGTAATTACGCATCTGTTTATGCATTGAGTCATGCCAAATTCGAAAATTGGTGATTTGATTGACGAGATGAATAACATTCGTGTTGTCGATGTGATAGGCATAGTGTGTTCATTTTCGATATGAACTTGGAGTTCATAGTGTGCACTATTCCATATGTGGACAGGAGGTAGCTCCTTTCGGGCCGTGGTGCGTGATGACACACTTATGTTCTCGACGAGCACTAACCTTAATCAAGTTTTGAGAGGACTATCGACTCGCTTTGTAGTACACAATTGATTGATGGAGGATTGTGTGTCCGGGTTGTGTGCTATGCCACTATTGTTATATTTATTTTCGTGGGCTATAGACACAAAGTATTTCTTGTTAAGAATATTTTAAGTAATAGCAATCACAACGATCGTTATAGACACAAGGTTTTGACAAAGGCAATAGTCAAATTAATAGGCTAAGTCGGGGTAGCCAAAGCTATAGACACAAAGGGTGGACAAGGTAACTAATGAAGGAGTTGGTCTAGTTGGCCAATTGGGAAGTACAAGTTTAATAGAAATCTCATCTCATTCTCTCTGATATCTGAGTATGCGTTGTAGCTCCATGGAATAGGAATGAGTCATTTTATACTTTGTCATATTCATATTCATTTTAAATTCATTATATTGTGTGGTGAGTATTTCGAATTTGTTATGGGATTTATGTACATTATGGATTTTATTATGTTAATGTTGTATTATTATTTCATATGTGATATTTATTGGTTACTTTAAGTTGTCTTACCTCTCTATTTGTTGTATATATTGTTTGTTTTGTTTGTTGTATGTTTATATATATATATATTTAGACTATGAAGAAGGGGTTGAAGAACCGAGTACATTGTGAAAAGGCAAGTGAGTACATAGCAGAGGAAGAACCACGATCCACGTGATTTTTCATCTTGGAGAAGACCCAAAGCCTTAGATCATCTCTAGTGTTAGTACGATAGGGTGAGATGTCGACACCGGATTTTTGGGTTTTATCGGTTTGGAATTCCACGGAGGAGCCGACGAGTTGGCGCATCTATGGAGAACGTAATGTTGTTGCTTATACAGGGATTATTACTATGTCTTTGCGACGCAGTCTCACGTATCTCCGTCCCAGCTTTTTGTATCGATTTCTATGTTCGAGTTAGAACTACCGTTAGGAGTTCGCCGTCACCACAGGGAACGGTCTATTTCGGACTCCCTATGAGCTTAGTGTTGTGTCTTCTCGCTAGAACACCTATGTCTTCGGACCCCTAACTATATTCCGGTCCACAGAGCACCCAGAGTTCTGCTCATAGGTTTTTGGGAGCGTCATGTATTTATGTCATTGGAGGAATCATCTAGGAATGTTTCTCCAAGTGACTAAAAATGTATGACGTGCACTTGGGTTTGTTATCCTTTCTGATGCTGGATTGTAAATATAAACCTTTTAAGCTTTCTTTTCTTTTGGTATGCGTTTTTTTTTATTTGGGTTGTAAATTATGTGTAAATTATTTGTACAACTTATGAAAACAAAACTTATGTAAATTCATGTATATTAGTATCTGATGGATATGTATATGAATGGATATGTTTATGGATATAATGTATGTTATACAGGGGTGTGCCGATATTATCTATGTGTGTGTGTATGAATATTTTTTTAGGTGTAATATTTTGAGGATACAACTTTCATGTTTTCAAACAAAGTACGTGTACAAGTTTTATTATTTAAGTATTCTCGTTATCGTTGTTTTATTTTAATTTTTTTTTAAATGTGACACCCCCACAAGGGTGTTACACTAGGTGTGTGTTTTTATGCTGGATTGACTACTAGCAGATATGGAAAAATGTGGGAATGGTGAAATGAGTTTTTTAATGAATCTTAGGATTTATTTTGGACTTGTTGGAAGTTAGGAAACTAGATTCAGTGGAATCTAAGTGTTTTTAGATGATCGATGTTTTAGTACCTATCTAATGAGAAATCAAAGTTGACTTCTTTATATAAATATCCTATGGCTGGGAAAGTAGAAAACAAAAAAGAGAAGAGAAAAGAAAGAAGAGGGAAATCGTGAAGGGGAAATAAGAAGGAGAAAGAGGAAGAAAGGGAAAGAGGAAGGGAGAGCTTGGATCTTCTTTGGCCCATCCTTAGCTTCATCTTCAAGACCTTGAGGTAGAGGGAAAAACATTATTTTGACACTTTCTTTTCATCTCCTTCATTTTATCCATGGGGTGGTTGATGAGGAGGATTGGATTTTTAGTGTTGTTCTTTGATGTTTTATGCTAGGATCTTGTTGTGGAACTTGAGAGTAGTATGTTTTTTTTAGGTTGTTTGATGCTTGATGATGAGTTTTCATCACTTAAACACCTAGGTTTTCTATTGAGATAGAAGATGAGTTTTAGGGTTTAAGATAGGTGATTTGATTCCATGATTCATGGTTTTGAGTGGACTTAAAGTGGTATAAGAGTTGCAATGTATTAATAAATATTTTCTGATGTGAAAAATCATAGGGAATTGATGTTTGTATGTTTTAAGCACCTTTGTTCCTTAATGGAACACTACAGAATTCTGCAGAATTTTGTAGTTTTTGCATCGGGAAACGAGCGCCTAGGAGCTAGGGTGTTAGGCATCTGAGCACCCAATGTTCAGCAACCTTATGTGTGTTGCTATGCGACGAGTGCCTAAAAGCCAGTGTGGGAGCACCTGAGCCCGTGTCGAGCGCCTAAGAGCTTTTGAGTGGGCGTCTGAGTGCCCATCGCTGGGAAGAACAGGGGAGACGCTCTGCCACCTGAGCACCTAAGCGCCCTAGGTGAAGCGTTTGAGCGCCTGTTCTAGTTTTTGAGAGCATCTTTGTTTTGGTTAAAATGAAGAGCTTAACTTGAGTAGTTACTTCTTAGTGGGTGATGAGACTCTAAATGAAGTATTTAATGAAGAGTGAATATATTGAATCAAGTTGATTTGTAATGTTAATTATGAGAAATAATTAACATGACTATATATACATATATTGTGTATTATGATGAATTGAGGAAATGAGCTTCCCTAAGTGTTGGAATCACTCATGTATGCTCTTTTAAGAGTGTTAACGTACTTTTAGAAGTATTTGATGAAGTGTTTATGAAATGAATTTGAGATGTATATAAATCAATTGTGGA
Source organism: Ormosia semicastrata (assembly GCA_029884595.1). NCBI lineage: Eukaryota > Viridiplantae > Streptophyta > Magnoliopsida > Fabales > Fabaceae > Ormosia > Ormosia semicastrata. The sequence continues at coordinate 42,285,285 of JAQQTO010000061.1, forward strand.
GCTAATTATGGGAAGTAATTAGTAATTGTATTGCATGAGATGTTTGTGGAACATATTTGAGGTGGGTAATGTAACACCCTTCGATTTAATAACCACAGCATAATCGTCATTATGTCACGGTCACTAAATTTCGACGTGCTAACATTGTCAAATAACAAACTTTACCAAAATGTTCATCATTTCTCATATGAGGAAAATAGGAGCCATGAATGAATAATTACATATACAACCAATTAAAATATGAATTATAAGATGTACTCAATTTACAACATTTAAGTCTGGATAATCACCTTAAAAACATACAAATACCCCAAAATACACTTTATATAGGTAATGCAAAATAAAATATAAACTACCACATCATATCCATAACTAAGGAGTTGGGCACTCCATCGAATCCCGAATGCGTGCGGCAACCCCGAGCTCACCGATGTAGTGAGAAATACAGGATAAGGTCTTCAATCGCAGTCCTCTTCATGGTCAAAGTCAGACCCCCCAGCATGTCGGATATGCTTGTCAGTCTAGTTGACTCGCCAGGTCTTGGCACCACTAGTGGACACAATTCGAACGAACCCAATAGAACTCCTTTTGCGACGACATCACCGGATACAGTGGGTCAAACCAAGAAAATCCAAAAGAATCTAACCTCGTTCCCACTTACAATCTTTAACCAAAAATTGACATAGAGCAAGAAAAGCACAAGAAAGAGGTAAGACATCCTACCATCATTACCAATTATAGCAACAAGAAACCAAATGGCGCAAAGCGCCCACATAGTATTTATTGACAGCAATGATGATAATAAACATTTAGTAGCAATAACAATCAACCAAGCAGTTCCAGGCAGTTATATATATCAATAATACAACAGTTCCAATTATAATAACAATAAATACCAGATAATTCATGGACCCACTATACATATGCATACAAAATCAAAATCCTACTCCATGGAGCTAGACACAAACGGTCAGAGAGAAAGATCAGGCGACATATCTGCAACTAGGCTGCCAAGGCCAAAGTGCTATAATTCCGAATTTACCCACGTGCACATCATGGCATTATACAGACAGTCTGCACTAGATCGCGATATAGGACAGTGTCTCGGTCCGGATCGTCAGTGTGTTTGCATCGGTCTGCCCCACGGACAGAGAGCTACCAACTGCCCATTGTGAGGTACCCGTACCATGACGCCCCCAAGGTCAACCGATGACCTACACTTGTCTATTCGCACCCGCACTAAGGTGTGTTCAACTCCTAGGCAACTAGGCCTTACGACAGTCCAACGGACATTCACAATGCATACAGACTCTATGCATAATCATGTATGATCATTATTACATACTATTCCATCATATGTCACAATTTGCCAAAGTAAGAATTAACACAATCAATGGTCACTTACATGGACCCACAATAACATAATATTATTGTTAAATAAATTAATACATTTTTAAAGTGTATTATGAATTCTTGCTTAGGTTTAGCTTTACTTACAGAGTTTGTCTCTAAAGGAATTCTCTTAGTTAATTTAAATCCTCTTAGGTAATTTATTCATATACACTTAGAAGGTTATTCTAAGATCTCAGAATCTCACACTTTCATGTTCTTACCCTAATTAAAATTATCCAAAGTCTTATGAAAATTCCATTCTTGGTTCTTTAAAATTTATGGATCTCAAAGTGTAATTTAATTTCCCAATTTGCTAATTCTTGCATCCTGTTACCACTAATTAAATCACTAACTGTTAGACGATAATTATAATTTTGGATTCGACGAAGAAATGTCTCTAGTGTAGATTGAGGCTGCCTTTCGAAGGAAAATGTCCTGACAGAAGCAATGTTGGTAGAAAGACATTGATTGACAAGAATGGCTAAAAAGGTCAGTTTCTGTCGAAGGTTCGGTCGAGTGGTGTATAGAGTTATCGAATCCACTAGAAGAGTTGCAGAAATCCCTAATTCGTCGGTGGGTGTTGACGTTGGAGAGATCTTCCAAGGGTTTGACCGACGAAAACACAAAATGGTTAGAAATTCAAATTTGACAGATATTGACATTGGAGAAGTTTCTATTCAATGGCCAGATATCTTAACTCGACAGGCATTGGCATTCTGACTCGACAAATCTTGACATCCTAACTCGATGAATATTGACATTTGAGAAGCTTCTATTCAATGGCCAGATATCTTAACTCGATGGGTATTGGCATTCTGACTCAACGAATCTTGACATCCTAACTCGACGACTATCGACATTTGAGAAGTTTTTATTCAATGGCCAGACATCTTAACTCGATGGGCATTGGCATTCTGACTCGACGAATCTTGACATCCTAACTCGACGGATTTGGCATTGGAGAAGTTTCTCTCCTAAGGGGGTCAGAAACTCTATTCGACGGATTTGGCATGAAGATTAATTTCGAAGGGCATGGCTAGGAGTTCATACTCGACGAATTTTGGCACTGCACTAAATGATCAGGAGATCAAATTCGACGGGTATGGTCATAAGTTCAAATTGTTACTATTTTTGACATAAAATCCCCAAAATTTTGGGCTCAAAACCGTGACCATCCAAGAACCAGTCGGACGTCATTTCCTTCCATATTATACGTTCTAATTCATTCAGATATATCAAAACACACAAAAACAATCAAATAGCACACATACATCACAAACAACATGCAAACAAAGGATGACCCTCAATACCAATCACAGACAACGTTCCTAAATGCTAAAAGAGGTTGAGAAGGAGTGTCTTCCTCTTACCTTAGTGAAGAACAAAGAAAGTAAACTCCTTCTATCCTTGAAATTTGGTTCTTCACCACCACCAAATACCTTGGTGTTCAAATCCGAAAAATCAAAATCAAAGAGTGAAAATGAAATTCATAGTCACCATTGTGACCATGGAATACGAAAATGGGGAGAAAGGAGAAGAAAGTTGAGAACTTTACCTTAAAGCATGAAGCTTTGGTGCTGGCTGTGGAATACGAAAATGGAGGAATGAAGAAGAACTCCACCAAGAAGAAAACTTGAAGATGGTGAGGGGGAAACAATGGCCTCTTTTGGGTTGGTGCAAAGAAAGCTTGAAATCAACAATGGTGGCTGTGGGTGTGTAGCCGTATGGAGAAGAGATAAAGAAATGAGAGCTGCGCGAGGGAGAAGGAGACCAGCGTGAATGAGAGAAAATAGGGGGAATAATTGTGATATTAGCCCCAAACCGTGCTGCACAATGAGAGTGAGGAGAGAGAGCGAATAGTGGCTGGGAAGGAAGCTTCCTAGAAGTTTCCTTGAAGCTTCCTTGAGAAGCTTTGCACAATTCTCAATAAAGTGCATAGTAAGCTTGTCTCCTCAATTAAATACATCTGACAGATGATTTAATTACACTATCAGAATCATTTTCTTAGTGAATGAAAGTTACAACTGATGAAAATAATATTTTATTATTCATCAGATGATTTTATGATATAGCGATTTTATCTAGTAGATAAAACTTTGAAAAATATAAACCTCGCAAACTGTGCCCGACCTCGGGTTTAGTAAGATCCCCCGTCGACACATTAACAGTTCAAGGTTTACCAGCCTCAGGGAAAATATTTCGTTATCCCGGCTCTGCTCAATGCACACGTAAAACAAAAAATATATTAAAATATTCATCGTTTCCAAAAAAAATCCACAAAAATTCCTAAAAATCATAGATATTATAAAATGATTATTTATAATAAAATAAAGAATTTTGGGATGTTATAGGTAATATCCTCTCTATGTTTGTTGTGATATTAAGGATGGATTTCCTTATGGTTTTGAAGATAGATTTCCTTGTGATATTAAGGATAGATTTCTTTATGGTTTTGAGGATGGATTTCCTTGTTAATTATCGATAATCGTGTAGTTGATGAAATTCACTACCTAAGGAGGATGGATTTCCTCTGTGATAATGATGACCGCATAGTTGATAGACTTCACTACCTGGAGATAAAATTACTGGATGGATTTCCACTGCTTGTTCAAGGTCTATAGATGTGATTTCTATTACCTTGTTTAGGACTCATACATTCATGACATTACCATGAAATTGGAGTTCCTATATATGGTATCATGATATCACTCATTTCATACTTAGGATTTGTATGGACATAAACATTAGACATAATTTGGCATAACATGACAATTATATGAGCGGTTGCTCCATGACATGAACTCATGACATTACAATTGTATGGGCAATTGTGTATCTCTGGGATGGAGATGTTGTGTTTGTATATTTAGGATGGAGATGTTGTTTTTGGTTTCTTTGAGAAGGAGATGATGTTTTCGTGAGTGTGACGATCTCTTGAAAAATGTTTGTGACAAGAGAGTTTTATATAAACTTGTAAAATGAGAATCTATTTCGGGAAGAGAAAGGACATAGTTTTGGCTTTTGCCACCTTTCTAGTTTATATAAGCATGTGACTTGCTTTTAGAAATATGTTTTTCCTCAAAATGGCTAGAATGATTGTGATATGTTTTATGAATTAAACTACTGAGAATATGTGATTCTCACCCTTTATGTGTGTTTCCATGATGATTCCAAGGAGGAAGTCTTATGGAAAGTGAAGACAAGTAGGAGCTTGGAGTGCTTAGCTTAGTGTAGCTGAGTAATTTCTTTTGCAATAATGTGCATATAGTATTTATGAGAAATACAGATGTTGTATAATATATATATATATATTCATTCGAGGCTCATATTTTCTTTATACTATTGGTATGTTATATTGAAAATTGCATAGCTGTAGTTAGTAGCAGGCCTGAATCTAATCACTGTAGTATACTTTGGTTATATTATGGTTTTTAAATTTGGGATATTACAAAGTTCAAATTAGACTTAATTGTATTTTTCAGCATTATTGGGAATTTTACATTGTTTCTATATTTTGGGCATAACGTGAGTTATAGACATCTAAAAATTATGAATTTTACCTTGTAGAATAGCTGAGAGAAATCTATACAAATTTGATGAGAGCTTGAAGGCTGAATCAAATGTCTAGCAGGTCAGATTAGGCCACGAAGTTAGAATAGCGATGTTATCGGTAGAACCTAGAAGATGTACAAAGATTCATCCATAATTTAGGCTGTAGGTGTGATATGGACCTAAAATTGGTGCTATTTGAAAGCTAAGACATATATCATCACTTCTTTTGAAGATCACTTATAAAAAATGTGACGTTTGGATGGTGTTTTCACCCTTTGAAGTCGGTTGACGAGTTCAAAGAGCTGTTAAGAATGTTTTAGGTATAACTCTCTCATCCTAAGCCCAAATTATGCAAATTAGGTTTCTAATTAAAGCTAAGAGGAATATTATTAACCCTAAGCTGACGACAGACATAGATTTTTAACTTTAGAGATATTTATTTAAGCAGTAGAAAAAACCATAAAACTCAACCCTAATTTTCTCCTAACAGCTCTTGCTTGCAGTTTCTCTCTTCCTCTCCCTTCTCTCTAGGTTTCTCTATTTTATGTTCAAACAACATCAAAAGAAATCCAATAATATACTTTACTTGCCTACCAAAATGCAACTCAATTAGAGATGGTCTGGGGCTGTGCAATTGTTCTTGCACTTGAAGACCACAATTAAGCTGAAAATTTTGAGAAACAAGGGAAACAAGGGTTAGTGAAGGGTTAGTAGTTAATTATACTCCTAATATGATTAATTAAAATCAGAATGATCCCTGATAATACTACCAAAATTTGATAGTTTCCGAGACTATCAAATTATTTCAATTTGTAAATAGTACTTGTAGTATAAGGCACAATCGGGTCAAGCTCTTAGATCACTCTAATCAAGCAATCAGATTATGAAGTTAACAAAGGAGGGAAAAAAGTTACAAAATTAATTAAAAAAATTCAATTAAAAATTATAAACATAGTTAAGTAAACAAACAATACAAGGAAATCAACTAATCTTGAATTTAATCCATCATTGATCACTAGGAATCCATTCAATTGCTAATTAGATTGTTGGTCTTAAATCACATCAAGAACCGTTAAGATGCTCCATGAATTTTCTACTAGATAAATATCTAGAATTTAATTAATTAATGTTAAATGAACTAAGCACTCATTTAATCCTAAATTAACCTAAATCCTAGAATTCAACCAAGCTTAACAATCCATCAAACACCTTTAATACATTGTTTAACAATCCATCAAACACCTTTAACCTAAATCCCAAAATTAACCTAAAGGGAATGCTTGTGCAGACAAACTTGCTTGTCATGGCTCATCTATTTCTGGTTTTCTTTGGTGGAACTCAATCCCTTCTTTCATTATAGAAGATTTCACTAAAAATAGGTACTGTGTTGCTAGCTATAGATTTACAAATTTGTAATTCCTTCATGGGTTTGGTTTATGCCCCCCCATGTTTTTCCTTGTTTTCTTTTTTCCTTATTAATAAATTTTTGGTTTGCTGCAAATGATTTATATTGGCAGGGGTGCCAACTTAGTTGGGATGCCTGCCTTTATAGTGATGCCTTTGCAAACCATTTGGGAAAAAAAATTGTTTAGTCTCTATAATCCTCATTAAACACGTGGTAATTATGCAATTATCACATCAACATCTAATTCATATTAAGAAATTTAATACAGATTTTAAAAAATTAAAAGAGGTAAAAGAGAAACTTGATTAACAAGTAAAAGAGAAATCTGATTAACAATTAAATGTAAAATAATCAAAACCAGATCTTATAATTAAATATCAAGAATGTCAATCTCTAGTATTGATTAAAAATGGTTTAGCCCTTCATGGATAAGAGATAATAGAAATAGATAAGAAAGAAACATAGAGAAAAATGAGAGGAAGAGAGATAAAGAGAGAAAGTGCAAGCAAGAATGACTAAGAGAAAATTTGGGTTAGTTTATGGTTGTTGTTGCTGCTTAAATAACTATTTCTAAAATTAAAAATCCAAGTTTTTCCTTAAATTAGGGTTAATCCTCTTCCTCTTGGTTTTAATTGGACACCTAATTTGCCTCATTTGGGCTTAGGATGAGAGAAATATGCTCAAAATATTCTTAATAGCTCTTCGGACCAGTCAACCAACTTTAAAGGGTGAAAAAACCACCAGAAGGTCATAGTTTTGATAATTGGTCTCCTAATATTTGAATATTTGTGTCTTATCTTTCCAATGGTACCGATCCCAGCTCCATATGACTCCTACAACCCAAATTATGAGCTAATCTTTGCATATTGTCCAGGTTCTACGGACAACATCTCTATTATGACTCTGTGACCTAATCTGACATACTAGACATCTAATTTAGCCTTCAAACTCTTCATCAAAGTTGTATATCTTTCTCTCAAGTTTTCTAAAAGATAAAATTCATACCTCTTAGATGTCTAGAACTCAAATTATGGCTAAAATATAGAAACATTTTAAAATTTCCAATAATGTTGAAAAATACAATTAAGCCTAATTTGAACCCAAACTTATAAAATATGGCCAAGACTAATCAAGTAAGTACATAAGAGGTCTAAGAGACTAAATATGAAGGTTAACTAATATATAAAAATTATGTTTATCAGTCCAGATGAAGTCAGCGATTGAAGGATAGAGGACGAAGACCTAGGTTAGAGTGTTCTCAAAAAATTCCTTGGTGAAATTCTGTGAGTCCTTTGGAAACTCCTTTTTATCCTTTGCCCAGGCCAGCTTTGCAGCCTCAAACTCTGCAACCTTATTCTCAACGACCTCTGCCTTGGCCTTCCAGTCATCCACCTCCTTGGCCTTAGCCTGAAAGTTCTTTGCCTTTGTCTCAAACTTTTTGGCCTCGACCTTCCATCCCTCTACCCTCAAGCCTTCATCTAGAACCTTCTCGTTCACAACCTTCAGATCATCTCTTATTGTGATAAAACTCTTTTGTAGCTCCTCCTTCTTGTTTTCTAGCTTCAAGACCTTGTCCCAAGAAGGATGGAGACTAGCCTCCAGCATAGTGATCCTCTTCGTGTCCATGGCAGATGTCTGGGTATCGAAGGATGCTGACCAACTGCATATCTGACTTCTCCACCTTCAAAAAAATTTCAGAGGGTGAATACTACTATAGGGCCATAAAATCCTCCTTGATCCTATAAAAAGTGTCTGTGTGACCACAGACATTAAAGGAGTTGCTGCAAATGCTAGATCTCAAAGTATTTTCTCCCATGGTCAAATCAAGGATCCAAGTCTCCTCGACAGAAGTCTCCACCACAGTTTCCCTATGATCTTTTTCAATCAACACTCACCCTTGCTCAGTAGCTTTATGCTTGCAGGCAGGAGTAGAGGATAGAGATCTAGAAGACCCTAAACTAGTGTCTTTAGCTGCTTGTTGACTGCTAGCAACATCTCTGACCCTGGAGTCTGTCTTGGTGGCCTCAGAATCGCCACTAATCTCTTTCAGCATCTTCCTCAGCTTTGATAATCTGCTGGGAGGTACCATGGTATCTGTAAAAGGCTAAAATGAAGAAAACCAACATTAGAAGTAAATACAACAACAACAAAATGATACAAATCATAAAACAAAAATATGAAGTATTAGGAAACGGTGCACACTTAAGAGAGCTTCAACCTCCCTCTTATCCTAGCTGATCAATTGGGAGCATTGAAAATTCTCTTTGTCCTCCGTTATATCCATGAAGAATTGGAAGATCTATTAGTTAATCTCTGACATCCTACTATATCTAACGTTAAGTTAACTCTGACATTTGAAACGTTGGTTCTAATAGAGATTAATCCTGGGTTCCCAGTTGCCGTTGTGGTAGAATAGAAGATGCTGGAAATGCTTCACCTTAAAGAAGGTGCATTTAAAGTCCTTGTAGGACTCATCAAAGAGCTCAAAGAACTTGCACCCTTGGTGGCCTTAGATAGTAATCTAGGCAGGTTTCCCACTATCCATGGTTGCGAGGATGTCAAATATGTAGAAAAGGCATCCACAGATGAAGGAAGCTCAAATTGATTACATATGACTTAATGCTTGTATGGCATTGAGTACGACCATCTGGAAAATGGAGAATAGAAACTGGACCCCGAGCCTAGTGAAGAATAACATCTGCTATCCATAGATCCTTTCATTTTCATCCCGATTGTCAATCATGAAGGTGATCCCTAGGGTTTTGTAGTGAACCCAATTGTAAAGCTTGGCGTCGGGGGTAGAGGAAATTTCTTCTACCACTCCTTGAGAGTTAATCTTTTCCTCACTATTGTCTTGGACACCGGATATTGAACAAGACTTACAGAGACAAAAGACTCATTAGAATAATTGCTAATGGGCCCAAGATACCCTTCTATCTCCCTCTTAATCTCGGAGAACAGATAATATCCAAGAAGGATATCTTTGAGCTTAGCGTCAAAATGCCTGCTACCTTGAGTACAAATGTAATGCCCTAAGACTAATACTCCACATGTATCAAGACTACACTGAAGCACTTAGGCTCAGGCTCATCATAACTAAACAATTATTTATCTTGGTAATTAGCTATATTAATTAATTTCTTACTTAAGCCTTTTGAGGGTTAATTTTTGTTCACATGAAGAGCATGACCAAAAGTCTCCACTAAGTTACCATACAATATTTATTCAATCCTTTATTATCTGCTTAGGGTCATTTGAGTCCTCATGATAGAACTTTAAGAATTATACATTTATCTAATCTAGTATCAATGAAATTTCATTTTCTAACCTGAGATACAAACATATACATGTAGTCCACAAATATATATATATATATATATATATATATATATATATATATATATATATATAACATGTATAAATAACACTGTTATCAGTAATCCATACAATCCAATACATCAGTATCAAAGTTCTACATATCACGCCTTCATAAGCATATATGTATATACAAACCATGTACAACTACTATATAATATAAATACATAGCAATGGTATTAGAGCCTGATAGGGAAGTAGGAATGTATATGTGGATTCAAGTTACATTTTATCTCTCTGAACTTTTTGTTTAACATTTTAATACTATTATTATGCTAGATTTGATAAAGTAATTATTATTTTATAATTGTTATCCATTCTTAACTGGAAAGTGCACAATGCCAATGATAAGTTATTTTGTGGAGCTGTAGTAGTAAGTCCTTGAAGAGGCAGTAAGTCTAATTTGATGATGCTTCCACAAAATAATTTAACATGGGGCAGGTTAGTGTCTGTGGTTAAGAATGTGTAAAAAAAAAAAATAGATTCTGGCATAATGAAGTTATATTAAAATTTTAAGATCTAGTTCAGAAGAAAAGTTTTAACTTAGTCTATTCTCTACATGTCTATGGAACCAGATGAAGGTGATGATGTCAGGGGATAAAATCTATTATATTGTTGTTTATTTTAAATATGTTACGATCTTTCTCCTCTAAGCTTTCCTGCAAATCCACTCCAGTCAACTCCAGGTAAGGAACGTGCTAAGAATCTTCCTTCTGCCACTAGAATGACCAATCTACCCCCTCATCTCAACTAGGTACTCACAACCTTTACTCCTTTATATATAAGGCACTGTAGCTTCATGATATGGATCTTTTCCTCATCCTATACACCTTGAGCCCTAGCTTACTTGAGCATTGGAGTGTTTTTGCAAGTACCTAACCTCCCTGCACCAACGCTCAAAAGAGCTACTAAAGTGAGGAACATTCTATCTAAGGAGCTTACAACATCCTCAAGATCCAAGACAGAATAGTTATATTTTGACATTACCAAATATACATGCTAAGTCAATCAATATAACACAAGATGCTTCCATACTCATGTAGAAAAGCAAGGAGTACAAAGTTCAGAGTTGTTAATTCAAATGCAACCTATGACTGAGATTACGTTCTAATTAATACCTTCATTGTACTAACCCTAGTAACTCGGATGATAAGTAACATAGTATCAAATAGAATCTACACATCATAACTCATAGAATCTCCTCCTCCTACTATTATTGAACCATGTCTAAGCCTCTTTCTTTAGGGACTTTATAGCCATATTAATTACTTTTGCATCCCTTTTTGTGGAAAAGATTTTGTCATTTCCATAATATTCTTACTATGGATTTCAATTTGAGTTCTAATCCTATAATAGTCCATCAGATTTCCCAATTTGTACTCGTATTTGTTTTTATGATATAAAGCATCATCAACATAATCTATAAAACCATTAATTTCCATATCAGGGTCATAAGACTTTCTTGCCATCTCTATATTGAAGGACATAGCAGACCTAGCACTTATTACAATTTCTTGCACATCCTTAAAAAGCTTTATGAAATGCAACTATATATTGTGATGCGAGACACATGTCCAAACATAAGAGTGATATCAATGTGCAGGCAGTTTAACCAACCTCATATTGCATCTCTACATCCCTATAGAAGTTAGAGTAGACATTCACATAGTAAGTTCAATCTGAAACTGACATATTTAAGAAGCAATACAATTACTTATATAGCACCAATACTTCAAAATAGTTGTCGTACTAGTATCCGATATGTACCATATTTAAGCTCTAAAGCCCTTTTATGCCTAAGATTACAAATTATGTTTTGATGATAACAACTAAATTAAAAATTATGATTGTTTGCTCTTAAGTATTTTAATTGTGCTAACATGATCATTGTTCTTGTTAGTAGTAACTTTTTTAGGACTAAATTAAAAGTAAGGAAGCTTTTTGGATGATTAGAAAGGGAAAAAAAGATTAAATTTAGACTTGAGAGAGTTCAAGTGCATCCTGAGAAAGTTCTTGAAAAACATGAGAGAGTTCATCCTAAGAAGGTTGTGAGAAAGTTTAGAAACATGAAGAATCTCCACAAGGGCCAATCCAATAGAAAATTAAAGATCAGAATGAGCCTATCACCATCTAAGATATCAAGAAGAAACATGAAATTGATGCTGGAATCAAAGGACAAGAAGATTTATGAAAAATCAAGCTTGAGAAGGTTGTTGAGAAGGTTAGCTAAGAAGTTTCATGAGAAAGTTCCTCTTGAGAGCATTCTCACCCGGGCAAGAACATAAGTGACTTATGTTGACTCATCACAAAAAATAAAATAATGGCTACTGACGAGTGCCGAACTCAGTCAAAATTATAACTGAAGTTATTACCTAAGCTTGTAGCACAGTGACAACACCAGATCATCTCCACGAGGATTGTAGATGCAATTTAATCAAATCAAGTGAAAGTTTAGCAAAGGGGGGTTTGACAGTTTAAGATCGCACTTAACAAAATTAAAGGAAGAAATAACAATTAAAGAGCAGTCAATTTAGAAACCTATCCAAGATTGGGTGGATTCAATCATAGACCCTTCATAGAACACTTGAAGCGCAATTGAATTGTTAATTTGCATCTAACCGAGATCTCTGCATCAAATCCAGAATTCATACTAGACGATCGTCTAGAATTCAATTAACAAGTGATAAACACAAATCCGCAATCACACCATTCATGAAGATCTATGTTAATTTCAAGTACTAAATTCAATTAACTTAGGCACAAATCAGTAACCTAATCTTTTCAATTCTGTGATTAATTTAGATCAATCAGTTCTAAGTTCCATCACAAATCTCAATCTTCATTTATGTGATTAGTTTAGATTAATCAGTTCTAAGTTTCATCACAAATCTCAATCTTAAACCAAGATCAAATCAGATCAACATAAATAGAATCACCATTCATGCATTCAAGATCAAGAAGAAGAAAAAAAGAAGAAGAAAAGAGAAATTCAATTACAAATCAAATACAATACATAACCAAGGTCTCAAGAATCCAAACCACAATCTCTTCAAGAGTTCTAAATTAACCGAAAGTAACTTAGCCCTCCATTACCATGAAGGGGAGCATCAAAATATACTAAAGCTATGAGAAACTATGAAGAAACAAGAAGAAACTATGAGAGAAATGAAGGAGAATACAACTTGTTATTCATGATAACCAATGGTGCCTTTTATAGAAGTCTAGGGTAACAAAAGGACAAAGGGGAGTGGGTGGATGAGTGGGTTGGTGGAGTGGAGTGGTTGAGTGGGTGGTTGAGTGGATGGTTGAGGACAAAAATTTCTTGTCTGACTTGGAAGCCAAAAATGACCAACTATACTTCAGATCCATGAAAATTACTCTTCGTGAAAGTTGTAGATCTTTTTCTTGGCTATAACATGCATATCTGGATCGTCTGATTTGGCTTCCTACAGCCCAAGATATGACCCAAATACCACAGGTTGCTCAAACCCAACTTCAGTACCTCTATTCCGACTTGCAAGCTCAAACTGACCCATTAGACTTCATTTTTTCAAAAAGTGTTCTTCATGAAAGTTGTTTATTTGGATCTTAACTATCAACTATCCAAATGTCAGCCCATCTCCATTATTACAGCTTGAAATATGATTTTATGAGTGCACACCATTCGGATTCTAGTGACAGAACCCATATTCTGACTTCCATGTAAACTTAGGTCCTTTAGACATCTGTTTAGGACTTCGAGCTCTTCATCAAAGTTGTAGAGATTCCTCTTAGCTTTCCTACAAGGTAAAATTCATGATTATCAGATATCAGAAACTCAAGTTATGGCCAAAATACAGAAACAGTGTCAAATCTCAATAATGCTAAAAATATTCAATTAGGACCAATTTGAGCTCAAACTCACAAAATCATACCAAACTCAATCAATTAAGAATATGAAGAGTGTAAATGACTAAACATAAGGGTTTCTTAATGAATAAAATATATTATTATCAAATTCCCCCACACATTGCTTTTTGCACTCCTGGGCAAAACTCAAGACGAAAACAAGGACATAAGAGATTAACAAAAATTTAAATTCCAACGACATTCAAGAGCCCAAAATTTTACAATCAAGAAGAACAACCAAAGGTTCAAGGGATCAAAACATTCATGAGTTAACAATTCTCCACATCTCAAACCAACAAGCAAGGTATCTTCAACATGAATCGAGAATGATAGATCTTCACAAGATTCCCTCTCAATCTCTCAAGTGTTTAAAAGGTAGGTATTTCACTCAATTCAACCCATGAAAATTACACTACCATAAGCTTGCTTATCTTCTACTTCTCCACTACTCAAAACACATGCACACACAAATCATGAGGACTTTATTCAAGGTTGTAGTGAGGTCAAGGTAACAGAAGAGGATAAAATGGATATGAGAAGATAAATACCAAAGGGAATAAAAGCAAATGAGAGTTGAGTTCAAATAACAAGCATAAAAGTTCATCCCAACTCTAATGTATACCCCTTTACATATTCATTTCCCAATCCTTTTTTTTTATATATATATATGAACATAACTATATACATACATTTTTCCTCTTTTTTTTTTAGGTACTCTTTCCTTTTTCAACAACCATTTTGTACACACACCCCCACACTTGTTCAAAAACTCATCCATTAACCAAGCTAATGTTCTTTTATTCTCTAAGGTAAAGTAAGAATACGATTTTTCATTTAAGGCACATAATGAGCTAGAAACAAGGAATGGTCAAATAAGCTCAAAGGGGTTAAGTAAAGGAAAATATACAAGGTTGGCAGGAATCAGAGAATTTTCAAGAAGTCAAAAGAGTGCTTGATATCATATTGAAAACAAGGTTGGATATTTGGTTAAACTAGCTAATTAAGAAAGAGGGCCTCAATCATGTTCATGCATGCAAGTGAAATGTAGCCTCAAAAAGAATCAAAGCAAGTTCTAGAGTGGTCATTAACATGAGTGGAAATCACACAAGAAAGAAGAGAATGACATAAATGTTGAATCCATACATTAGGCTCAAAATCCCATAAGGTATGCATCCATCAAACTCAATTCATTAATTCAATCATCCATCACCAAGCATATCAGTTCAAGAAGGGAGAAAAGTTATTCAATCATGCAATGAACCTTTTCTTTTTTTTTTTAAACAAAAAAATGTTAAAATCTCTCCCTCACACTTAATATAACATTGCCCTCAATGTGAAAGAGAGATATAGAAAAGAGCAACACAACCTGATAAGAAGTGAATCAACGCCAAGCAGAAAAGAAGCACACTGTCAGTGCTGCATCAGACCCTGAAAAGAAATCAAATAATAAAACTTTAGTACTTCCAAAATTTAATAGTAATTAATTACTACCTAAAAAGAAAAACTGTAACACCCCTCGATTTAATAACCAATGCACAATCGTCATTATGTCACGGTCACTAAATGTCGGTGTGCTAACATCGTCAAACAACAAATTTACCATAAAATTTTAAACATTTCTTATATGAGGAAAATAAGAGCCACGAATGAGTAGTTACATATACAACCAGTTAAATTATGAATTATAATATGTACTCAATTTACAACATTTAAGTTTGGATAATTGCCTTGAAGCATACATGTACTCAAAAATACACTTTATATAGGTAATGCAAAATAAAATATAAACTACCCATAATATATCTACGACTAAGGAGTTGGGCACTCCATCGTATCCCGAATGCGTGAGGCAATTCCGGGTTCACCGGTGTAGTGAGAAATACAAGATAAGGTCTTCAATCACAGTCCTCTTCATGGTCAAAGTCAGATCCCGAGCATGTCACATACGCTTGTCGGTCCAGTCGACTCTATAGGTCTTGGTATCAAAGCGAACACAATTCGAACAAACCCCAAAAAGAGCTCCCTTCGCGACGGCATCACCGAATGCAGTAGGTCAAACCAATAAAATCCAAAGGAATCCAACTTCGTTCCCACTTATAGTCTTTAACCCAAAAATTAACATAGAGCAAGAAAAGTACAAGAAAGAGGTAAGACATCCTACCATCATTACCAGTCATAGCATCAAGAAACCAAACGGCGCAAGGCGCCCACATAGCATTTATGATAGCAATAATGGTAATAAACATTTAGTAGTGATTATAATCAACCGTACGTTTCAGGCAATCATATATATATGTATGGATATATCAGAAATACAACAGTTCCAATTATAATAACAATGTATGCCAGATAATTCATGGACTCACTATGCACATGTGCCCTCAATAATCAAAATCCTACTCCATGGAGCTAGACACAAAACACTCGGAGAGAATGATCAGGGAGACATGCCAGTATCTCGTCAGCCATAAAAACAAGTGCTTTTCAGAAAAATAGTCAGTCATTTTGCGCAACAAGGCTTTATACAGCGGCATTCTCACAAGATCTCGATATAGGACTGTGGCCAGTTAGGATCGTCGGTGCGTGTGTATCGGTCTGTCTCCACGGTCCAGAGGAGCTACCACTGCCCTCTGCGAGACGCCCGCGCCCCGACGCCCTCAAGGTCATCTACAGGACCCCACGTATCTATTCGCACCCGCACTAAGGTGTGATTCAACTCCTAGGCAACTCGGCCTTAACAAAGTCCAACGGACATCCTCGTTCTTTTGTGCAATGCTAGACTCTATCCTGCTTCTCATGACAACTCGGTCAATCATGCCTCAAATGCATGTCATATGATTTATCCACAATACATACAGACTCTATGCATAATCATGTATGATCATTATTACATACTATTCCATCATGCATCACAATTTGCCCAAGTAAGAATTAACCCAATCAATGGTCACCCACATGGATCCACAATAACATGATATTGTTAAATAAATTAATACCTTTTAAAGCGTATTATGAATTCTTACTTAGGTTTAGCTTTACTTACAGAGTTTGTCTCTAAAGGAATTCTCTTAGTTGACTTGAATCCTCTTAGGTAATTTATTCATATGCCCTTAGAAGGTTATTCTAAGATCTCAAAATCTCACACTCTCATGTTCTTCCCTGTTTATGCATCCCTAAGTAATTTCTAGTCATCCCATTTATTTATAATCAATATGCCTCTATTAGTCCCAAGGTTTTGGGTTCAGGAAAGTACACGGTCGGAATCACAAACTGAGTCACAGATTTCAATTACTAGGTGTTGGGTGATAGGTGTACTTTTGAATTCGACGAAGAATAATACGTTTTATGAATCATTGAAGCTGCCATTCGACGGAAAATAGTGTAACAGGAGGAGGGAAGAATGGGGAAAACATTTTATAATAGGATTGGCAAGAAGTAAATTTCTGTCGGATTGGATGGGGGTTCTGTCGAACAAGGATCAGAACTGTCGAACCCTCCAGAGGTCAGCAAAAACCTCAATTCGACGGGTATGGGTGTCGACATTGGAGAGAGTCTCCCAAGTGTCGAACCGACGAAACACTGGTCGAAATCTCCAATTTCGACGGGTCTGGAGAAATTCATCTACTTGACAGGCATTGTCTCTCAAACTCGACGATTATTGACTTTGGGGCAGTTTCTCCTAAGTGTCCAGGGACTCTATTCGACGGGTCTTGGTCGGAAGATCAATCCCGACGGGTATGATCGGGGTTCATACTCGACGGATTTTGACAGTGTTTAGTGGTCGAAGATCTAAACTCGACGGGTTTTGACATTCGACGGAAATGGTCAGAAGTCCTTACTCGACGGATTTTAACATTTTATTAAGTGATTAGGTTATCACATTCGACAGGTTTGGCCATGAGTCCTTACTCGACGGATTTTAACATTTTATTAAGTGATTAGGTTGTCACATTCGACAGGTTTGGCCATGAGTCCTTACTCGATGGATTTTAACATTTTATTAAGTGATTAGGTTATCACATTCGACAGGTTTGGCCATGAGTCCTTACTCGATGGATTTTAACATTTTATTAAGTGATTAGGTTATCACATTCGACAGGTTTCTGGAACAATAGGGAAGTTTCACTCATGCTGATCCGAAGGAATGCTAAGAGGGTCACAATTCCTAATTCGACGGATTTTGAATAATAGGGAAGATTCTCACTCATACTGATCCGACGGAAATGCTAAGAGTCATAAATTTAAAGTCCACAAATTGTGTTATTGGAGAAGTTTCATTCATGTTCGACCAAAGGTGGTGCCAAAGGGTCACAAGTTCTAATCCGACGGATTTTGAGTCATAAATAAGTTTTCTCGCATGTCAAACCGACGGAGGTGTTAAGGGGTCACTAGCTCGACAATTTTTGACATTGAAAAGGGCCCCATGTGTCTATTCGACGGAAGCATTGAAGGTTTAGAAGTTGGTTGTCAAAAGTTGGACAAGGTTCAGTGTCGAATAGTTGAATTCACGGCTTACAAAGATTGGATACCTAATTGATTTAAATTCCATTTATTATCTTAGTTCACCCAGAATTCCAGATTCTGGGCCTCAAAACCATGGCTATCCCAGGGATGAATCCGACGTCATTTCCTTCCACTCTCATGCATTCGTCGAATATATATATATTGACATGCAAAATCATCCAATTACCATGCTTTCCAATTTTCAGTCGAACATGTGAACATATTAACATGCAAAATTGTCAAACCAAAACATCATACATTCCACTCTGTCGAATACATTATCAAACTTAACAAATCATGCAAACAGCGTAAACAACTAAATACAGCACAGCACAGAATCATAAAAACCAAGCAAGCAAAGGAGATCCTTAATGCTAGAAGAGGTTGAGGAGGAGTGTCTTCCTCTTACCTTGGAGAAGCACAAAGAAAGGCTGCTCCTTTTTGGTCAGAAATCACGTTTTCAGCTCCCAAGAGATCCTTAAAGCTCCAACCTTTAAGCTTCAACCGTGGAGGAAAATGAAGATGAAGAAAATGTAGAACTTTGAAGATGATTCCCTCAGATATGATGTTTCTCCAAACACAAAATGGTGCTAGGAGTGTGACGGTTTTGGAAGATAAAAGTGTGAATGTGGGTGGATGGTGTTGCTGCTGTGGGGTGA
The DNA here is from genome assembly GCA_029884595.1 of Ormosia semicastrata. Classification (NCBI taxonomy): domain Eukaryota; kingdom Viridiplantae; phylum Streptophyta; class Magnoliopsida; order Fabales; family Fabaceae; genus Ormosia; species Ormosia semicastrata. The sequence goes on from JAQQTO010000061.1 coordinate 42,304,059, forward strand.
AAGAGAAGAGAGAAAGATGAGTGAATAGTGAGGGCTGCTTACAGGAGAGTGACCAGCGTGAATGAGGAGAATGGGAGAGAAATGAATTAGACCCCCTAATTCAAACGTGCAGCACAAAATGGGAGGAGAGAGAAATAATAAAATAATAGTTGGAAGAAGCTTCCTTGAGAAGCTTCGCACGCTCCTCGATAAAGTGTATGGTAAGCTAGTCTCCAAATTAAATACATCTGATAGATGATCAATTACGCAGTAGAATTATTTTCTCAGTGAATAAAATTACAAGTGATGAAAATAATATTTTATTATTCATCCGATAATTTTATGATACCACGATTTTATCTAGCAGATAAAACCTTGAAAAAAAAATGCAAACCTCGCAAACTGTGCCTGGCCTCGGGTTTAGTAAGATCCCCCGTTGACACGTTGACAGTCCAAGGTTTACCAGCCTCAGGGAGAACGTTTCGTTATCCCGGCTCGCCTTGCATACGCAAAACGAGAAATATATTAAAATATTCAACGTTTCCAGAAAATTTCACAAAAATCACCAAAAATCACAAATATTATAAAATGATTATTTATAATGAAATAAGCAATTTTCGGGATGTTACAAAAACTCCTTACTCTGCCACCAATTAAGATGCGTCTCAAGAGTAAAATTACTCCTTACTCTGCCATCACTAATTAGTTTAATAAGTCCATGACAATTATATCATGTTTTCCAAACAAAACAACAACAAATTTTTTTTTTTTGGGTCAACTATCCTTCCCCCCAACTAGATTACAACATTGTCCTCAATGTTAAAATATAGATGAGTAAAGGATAGAAGATATTATCATCCGTTGAGAAAATGAGTGTCTCTTCAATCTTTGAAAATCTTTCCTCGTATACATCAGTCCATACAAAACTTGACCCTCATACAGTTAGAAATTTAAACAAAAACAAAGTACAATAAAATCAAACCCATTAAAGAGAAAGTTTTTCGATGGTTACTCTTCCGTGGTATTCACTCTTTTCTCAAATGATCTTAATGATAGTTGAGAACCCAAAATGATTGCGTCCTTCAATTGATTGCCAAATCGTTTTCCATGTTGTTATTCGATTGGGGAACACATTTATGTCTTAACCAGGCAGTAGCCCTAACGAAGAGTATGATATAGTCTAATAACGTAGAAGTGTTCATTTTCATCTACTTCGAAGTATACTAGAAACGTTATAAAGGTCGAAAAAAAAAATAGGGAGGTTACTTGATTTACCATGGCCCGCCTAACGAAGAGTATGATATAGTCTAATAAAACGTAGAAGTGATTTTCATTGATTCACATCTGAAATTTCTGTTGACCAATCTATCATTTGAGCTAATACCTTATCATGAAGAAAGTAGGTGATTGAATACATACTCTATTGTAATGAAAAAGCTTCTAATTTATCAATGAGCTCATCAATAGTGGAGACAGAGATAAGAAGTTGTCTTCTCGGATCACCAAAAGAAGGAGTGATAAACTTTTCAACAAGTTCTTTAGCCCACGAACTTTGTCAAGAAAAGATAACAAAAGATCAAAGAAATTATTAACATTCAACAAACTAATAGGTTTATGGTGGATGTTCTTAGCCACATGTCCTAGCTCTTTCGAAACAAATTATCCCACCAAGAGACAATTTGAAAATTTTCTTCCAAAGTACCAAAACCACCTGGTAAGACAAGAAATGCATCGGAATTATCAACCATTGTTTTCATTCGTCCATGCATAGATGTTACCCGAATTTCTTCTCCAATGGCTGTCTTTCCAAAGTGATGTTATTTTCGACTAAAGGTTTAGGAATAACACCTAAAACCCGTTGCCTCCTATAAAAGCAAACCAAGTGATACAGCTACCCCCATTAACCCACGACAACCTCCTCCATATACAAGATGAATATTCCTTGCAGCAAGTGATCGACCAAGAGTGCTAGCTGCGTTTACAAACTCTAATCCCTTCCCATAACTCGACCTACAAAAAACACAGACATTTTTGAGGTTACGAATAGAAGGCCCCATTCTATACTCTTCCTCTCTTTGAGTGTTTTTGAATTGAAGGAAAATGGAGAAAATGGAGTGTTTAAATAAGAAAAAGAATGGAAAGGGGAATAATTGCACCTATAAGGGTAGGTTGGCTGTTGTCAGAAAAGGTTGAAATTAAGAAACACATAATCTTTTCTTTTTTTTTTTTTTTTGGTTTTTTTTGTTTTTGTTTTTGTTTTTGTTTTTGTTTGTTTTTGCAATCATATTTTGTTTTTTTGTTTTTTGTTTGAAAGATGACATGAAGAAGAAGAAGAGGATGATATGTCTGATTGTTTGTGGATATGGCTCACATGCCTCGGTTTAACGTCTAGTAATTTGCTTAAACGTCTTCTATGAGTCGAGGATAAGCTTCCCATCCAATTTTCTTATAAATTGGAAAACAGGGTCTTTTAGAGTCAAATTCCCAAGACTGTAGCATTTTCCTTCATCCTTGAAGAGATTCCACAATTTAAGAATTTCACGATGCACTAATCCACAAGAATGCGTCTCAGGAGTCAATAAGATATCTTCTAATGACTCCTTACTCAGTCTATTCTTAATGAAGAAAATTTTATCTTCTCTATTTGCGGAAACCATCCCCAAAGTACGACATCGCTTGTTACAGTTCCATCGTCCACATTTGTGACAGACTTGTAACCTTTTTGCTCTTCTCCTTTTAGAAAATGAACTTCTTCTAAGACCGGGCATATATGAGTCAAATGAAATTGAGGACTCACCTGCTAATCGGACCTTTGCTTCAATTATTCAGCGTACATCTTCTGGCATACCTTTGTGCATTAACAGTCTCAATCTTTCACATCGAACTTTGTAGATTTTTCTCGAGCATTTTGAGGAAGAAGCAGGAAAATGTTTGCTCGTGGTTTGAAAGAATGACATCCATTTTGAAGGAGAAGAAGGGTTCGATTATTTTGGGAAGCGAAAAATAAACCGACTTGAGAGTCACACAAATATTATTGAGTACCGTATCCGCCACTTAATCGGCAACACAAAGAACTCAAGAACTTGGTTTTCCAGGAATGGTTGAGTCTTTGTCCATTAACTTTAAGCGCATTACCATTCCTAGGATCCTCAATATCTACGGCCCCAGAGGATACACGTGTTTGACAACAAAAGAACCGCGCCACCTAGATCTCAATTTTCCAAGGAGTAGGTGCAGATGATAATCTCAAAGCAGAACTTTTTCGACCAATTTTTGTAGCTTTTGCAAAAGGTGTAACAGACCTTGAATAAAGTAGGCCAATAAAATCCATGCTGCAAGATTTTCACAGTTGTTGTCACTGAAGAAAAAAAATGACCTCCACATGCTTCCGAGTGACAAAATTTAATGGCACTACCTACTTCATTGTCGGGCACACAGCTATTTTTTTTTCTTTTCCTTTTTTTTTATTCATAATGCGGATAGAGAAGGTTCATCACCTCCACTTCTGCATTCTTTGGAAGTTCATGATATTGTTTGAGGCGGTGTCCATTTACGATGAAAGCTTTGGCAGGAAAAAGTGACCTCACTTTTAATCCGAAAAATAAACACTGTAAGGAAAAACCTTAGTAACAATAAATGGTCCATCCCATCTAGACCTTAATTTTCCAGGCATGAGTCGGAGGCGGGAGTTATAGAGGAGAACTTTTTGACCAATCTCAAATGTTTTCCTCAGAATCAACTTATCATGGAAGGCTTTGGTCTTCTCCTTATAAAGTTTGGAACTTTCATAAGCCTCCAAGCGGATCTCTTCCAATTGCTGCAGCAGCAGCTTCCTCTCCATACCTGCTTGATCTAGGTCCAAGTTACACCTTTTCACCGCCCAGAATGCATGATGCTCAATTTCCACTGGCAGGTAGCAGGCTTTTCCAAAAACAATCCGATATGGAGACATCCCGATTGGTGTCTTATAAGCAGTCCGGTAAGCCCATAAAGCATCCTCAAGCCTCTTGCTCTAGTCTTTCTGTTAGGTTGAACTGTCTTCTGGGGTATCTGCTTGATCTCCCTGTTGGAAATCTCGGCTTGCCCATTAGTTTGGGGATGGTAAGGTGTAGAAACTCTGTGCAAGACCCCATACTTTTTCATCAAAGCTTCCATGCTTCGATTACAAAAATGTGAACCCTAATCATTGATGATGGCCTTCGGAACTCCAAACCTGCAGAAAATCTGTGATTTAACAAAATCCATAACAACTTTGGAATCATCAGTCCGAGTAGCTTTCGCCTCCACTTACTTGGATACATAATCAACAGCTAGCAAAATGTAAATAAAACTAAAAGAAACAGGAAAGAGTCCCATAAAATCAATACCCCATACATCAAAAATCTCACAGAACAATAAGGATTTCTGGGGCATCTCATTCCTTCGAAAAGTGTTTCCTGTTCTTTGGCATTGATCACAAGATTTACAAAACACATATGCATCATGAAATGGAGTGGGCCAATATAATCCAGATTCCAAAACTTTCCTAGCAGTTCTTTGGGGACCAAAATGACCGCCACATGCAAATGTATGACAAATGCTAAGAATAGAATGGAATTCATTATCAGGCACGCATCTCCTAATGACTTGGTCACTACAAAATTTCCACAGATAAGGGTCATCCCACACATAATATTTTGACTCACTCTTCAATTTATCAATCTGAGCCCTAATAAAATGTGCAGGGAAAACACCAGCAACTAAGAAATTTATCAAATCAGCAAACCAAGGAGTGTTACCTTGCAGCTTGAAAAGCTGCTCATCAGGGAAGACATCATGGATAGGAAAAGTATCTGCCTCCCTTTCAATTCGGCTTAGGTGATCAGCCACTAAATTCTCCACTCCACTTTTATCACGGATTTCAATATCGAACTCTTGGAGGAGCAAAATCCACCTAATCAACCTAGGCTTTGCATCAAGCTTCTTCAGGAGAAACTTCAGAGCTGTATGATCTGAAAACACAACCACTCTAGAACCAAGCAAATATGATCGAAATTTGTCTAAAGCAAAAACAATTGCTAAAAGTTCTTTTTCAGTGGTGGTGTAGTTGACTTGTGCAGGATCTAAAGTTCTTGAAGCATAGGAGATGACATGAGATATTTTACCGACCCTTTGTGCAATAACAGCTCCCAAAGCATAATTAGAGGCATCACACATGAGCTCAAATGGGAGTGTCCAATCTGGTGACTAGATGATAGGTGTACTGGTCAATGTTTGCTTCAAGTGATTGAAGGCATCCTTGCATTTCTGGTCAAAATAGAACTCCACTTCTTTTTGTAGCAAGTTGGATAGTGGAAGAGCAATTTTGCTAAAATCTTTTATGAATCGCCTATAGAAACCTGCATGACCAAGGAAAGAACGAACCTCCCGCACGCATGTGGGGTAAGATAGGCATGAAATAACATCTATTTTTGCAGGATCTACCTCAATACCCTTGCTAGATATTATATGCCCTAAAACTATGCCTTGCTCTACCATGAAATGACATTTCTCAAAATTCAGAACAAGGTTAGCCTTAATGCATTTATGCAAAACCTGAGTCAAACTATCCAAACATGCATCAAAGGAAGAGCCATAGACAGTAAAGTCATCCATGAATACATCCATGCAATTTTCTAAAAGGTCAGAAAATATACTTACCATACACCTTTGAAAGGTGCCTGGAGCGTTGCACAGACCAAAAGGCATCCTTCTGTATGCAAATGTGCCAAATGGGCAAGTGAAAGTAGTTTTATCTTGGTCTTCTGGGGCTATATGGATCTGAAAATAACCCGAATATCCATCCAAGAAACAGTAATGTGACTTACCAGCTAGTCTCTCTAACATCTGATCAATGAAAGGTAATGGGAAATGATCTTTCTGGTGGCTTGGTTAAGTCGTCTGTAATCAATGCAAACCCGCCAGCTGTTTTGAATTCTTGTGGGTAGTAGCTCATTGTTCGATTTTCACCTCTTGTGACCCCAGATTTCTTTGGAACAACCTGCACGGGGCTCACCCATTTACTATCAGATATGGGATAAATAATGCCAGCTTGCAATAGCTTGGTAACTTCCTTTTTTACCACATCCAGTCGGGGGTTCGGTCTCCTTTGGGTCGTCAGATCTTGGTTTAGTATCTTCCTCCAACAAAATCCTATGCATGTATGTGGAGGGACTGATACTAGGAAGATTTGCAAGTGTCCATCCAATGGCTTGTTTATTCTGCCTCAAAACCTGCAGTAATTTTTCTTCTTGATTAGGTTGCAAATTTTTAGCAACAATCATAGGCAGCTTCTCACCATCTTCCAAATATGCATATTTAAGATGGTCCGGGAAAATCTTTAATTCTAAGGATGGAGGCTGTACAATGGAGGGCAGCAAGCTGTTTGAAACAACTAACTCAGCAACATTAAATTCAATATACTCCTGACTCTCATTTTCACATGCTACATCATTCAAGTCAGCAGCTACATCACCACTCATAATTGCATAAATCTCAGCACATGCAGCACATGGTACAATATCACAGCCAGCACATGTTTCACAGGTAACAGAATCCAGAAAATCAGCAATATCAGGAAATTCAGCATAAATATCAGCATAAGCATCGTCAACTAGCATATCAATCACATCAATATGAAAAACAGAATGCTCCTCTAGGGGATGTCTCATGGCCTCAAAAATGTTAAATTGTACCACATCGTCGCCAAATTCCATGGAAAGGGTGCCAGAATGCACATCTATCTTGGTCCTGGCTATCTTGAGGAAAGGTCTGCCTAGGATCAATGGAGCATGGTTTGTTGAAGACTCATCTTCCATGTTCAGAATATAGAAGTCCGCTGGAAAAATTAGCTCATTCATTCACCCGAACTAACATATCTTCTAGCACTCTGCAGGATGAGCAAAGTGGTCCTATTTGCCAACTGAATCACTATACCAGTAGGTTGCAAAGTGCCAATGTTCAAGGACTGATATATTGACATAGGCATGACATTAATCGAAGCACCCAAGTCTAGCATTACATGTTCAAATTTGGAGTTACCTATCATGCAAGGAATTGTGAAAGTTCCAGATTGTTTGCATTTTTGTGGCATGCTTGGTAGAATCATTGCAGAAACATTTCTGCCCATGCTTATTTTCTCAGTACCCTTAAGTCTTCTCTTGTGAGTACACAACTCTTTGAGGAATTTGGCATACTTGGGAATCTGCTTGATTGCATCAAGGAGGGGAATATTGATTTCCACCTTCCTGAATGTGTCCATGACTTCTCTTTCTATTTCTGTTTGCGCAGTATGCTTGGATTTGTGTGACTCGTTTGGAAAAGGTAGTGGAATGGCCAGATTTGAATTCTCTGCACATTTCTTCTGTGTCACAGATTTTTGGACTGAGCTATCCACTTTCTTCTGTTTCTGGTCACCTTCTGGTTGCTGCACTTATAGTTCAGGTTGTGGTGGAGTAGGACCATCAACTTCTCTGCCACTTCTCAAGCTAATACACTTACATTGCCTCTTGGGTTGTTGACTGTTTGTGAAGGCAATTAGTTCGACCCTTGACTTTTCAGCTCACTCAGAGTGGTTGTCATCTGCCCAATTTGAGTTTGTAAATTCTGGATGGTGGCATTGACATTCTGCTGAAATTGTTTCATCAAGTCTTCTAAAGGTGGCTCAGCTGGAGTGGCTGTTGGAACAGGTAGCTAGAGGGGCTGCTGCATGGGTGGCGGCGCAGGTTGTGCTTGCCTAAATGCAGGTGGTTGGTACTTGTTGCTAGGGCCTGTAGCTTGGTATCTAAACTGCGGTTGCTGCTGTTGGTAGGGCTGTTGTTGTTGTTGACCAGAATTTTCATATCTCAGGTTGGGATGGTCCCTCCAGCCAGGGTTATAGGTATTAAAAAATGGATCATATCTGGGCTGCTGCTGTGATTGCTGATATTGGGGTCTACCAGGAAAAATACTAGCTGCTGTAATAGATTGCTCTGGAAAAATAGAACCACCATCCTGAAGTGTGGGACATGCATCAGTAGGATGAGATGAACAAGAGTAAATGCCACACATAGTTGCAGCCATTTGCATTGGTGCCTGTTGTCCCATTGTTAACTGCCTCACCAAAGAAGTTAATTCATCAAGTCTGTGTTCTATTCTCTGTTGGTCTACATGAGATGATTGAATCTCATTGACTCCTCTGGTTGAAGTAATAATTCGTGCGCCAAATTGTTGGGTGTTGGCTGCCATGTTTGCTATCAAATCTCTCGCTGCTGCAGGGGTCTTGTCTACTAAGGCTCCTCCAGAGGCAGCATCCACCATGCTTCTGTCATTTGGCAGCAAGCCTTCATAGAAATATTGAATTAAGAGTTGATCGGTGATTTGGTGGTGGGGACAGCTCGAGCACAGCTTCTTGAATCTTTCCCAATATTCATGCAGGGTCTCTCTTGTCATTTGTCTTATGCCACATATATCTTTTCTAATGGCAGCAGCTCTAGAGGCAGGGAAAAATTTCTCTAAGAACAACCGCTTCATGTCAGTCCAACTTGTTACTGAACCTGGTGAAAGATAAAATAACCAATCCTTGGCTGTATCAGTAAGTGAGAAAGGAAATGCCCTCAACTTGATGTGCTCTTCTGAGATCCCATATGGCTTCATGGTTGAACAAACCACATGGAACTCCTTTAGATGCTTATGGGGATCCTCGCCTGCGAAACCGTGAAACTTGGGCAACAAATGTATCAATCCATATTTTAACTCAAAATCAGCATCAAGATCTGGGTATTGAATACATAAAGACTGGTTAGTTATATCAGGAGCAGCAAGTTCCTTAAGAGTTCTATTCTGTATGTTATTAGTCATGGTTTCAGAATTATTCAAGATCTCAAGTTCACTCCCAATATTAAGATCAAATTCAGAAGCAATTCTTGCACTTAGCCTACGAGCTCTAATCAACCTATGCAAGGTTCTATCAATCTCAGGATCAAAGTCAACCAAGTTATCAGGCTCGGACCTAGTCATGCGTCACACAAAAACAAATAAATAAGCAAAATACACTAGACAATGGATAAAAATGTTAGAAAAGTTAATAAAAAGCAAAAGTTAGTAAAAACACTTAAAATGAAAAGATTACACTTACTAATCCCCGGCAACGGCGCCAAAATTTTGACGAGCGCCGAACCCAGTCAAAATTATAACCGAAGTTATTACCTAAGCTTGTAGCACAGTGACAACACCGGATCATCTCCACGAGGATTGTAGATGTAATTTAATCAAATCAAGTGAAAGTTTAGCAAATGGGGGTTTGACAGTTTAAGATCGCACTTAACAAAATTAAAGGAAGAAATAACAATTAAAGAGCAGTCAATTTAGAAACCTATCCAAGATTGGGTGGATTCAATCATAGACCCTTCATAGAAAACTTGAAGCGCAATTGAATGGTTAATTTGGATCTAACCGAGATCTCTGCATCAAATCCAGAATTCATACTAGACGATCGTCTGGAATTCAATTAACAAGTGATAAACACAAATTCGCAATCACACTATTCATGAAGATCTATGTTAATTTCAAGTACCAAATTCAATTAACTTAGGCATAAATCAGTAACCTAATCTTTTCAATTCTGTGATTAATTTAGATTAATCAGTTCTAAGTTTCATCACAAATCTCAATCTTCATTTATGTGATTAGTTTAGATCAATCAGTTCTAAGTTTCATCACAAATCTCAATCTTAAACCAAGATCAAATTAGATCAACATAAATAGAATCATCATTCATGCATTCAAGATCAAGAAGAAGAAAAAAAGAAGAAGAAAAGAGAAATTCAATTACAAATCAAATACAATACATTACCAAGGTCTCAAGAATCCAAACCACAATCTCTTCAAGAGTTCTAAATTGATCAAAAGTAGCTTAGCCCTCCATTACCATGAAAGGGAGCATCAAAATATACAAAAGCTATGAGAAACTATGAAGAAACAAGAAGAAACTATGAGAGAAATGAAGGAGAATACAACTTGTTATTCATGATAACCAATGGTGCCTTTTATAGAAGTCTAGGGTAACAAAAGGATAAAGGGGAGTGGGTGGATGAGTGGGTTGGTGGAGTGGAGTGGGTGGTGGAGTGGGTTGGTAGAGTGGAGTGGTTGAGTGGGTTGGTGGAGTGGATGGTTGAGAACGAAAATTTCTTGTCTGACTTGAAAGCCAAAAATGACCAACTATACTTTAGATCCATGAAAAGTACTCTTCGTGAAAGTTGTAGATCTTTGTCTTGGCTATAACATGCCTATCTGGATCGTCCGATTTGGCTTCCTACAGCCCAAGATATGACCCAAATACCGCAGGTTGCTCAAACTCAACTTCAGCACCTCTGTTCCTTGCAAGCTCAAACTGACCCATTAGACTTCATTTTTTCAAAAAGTGTTCTTCATAAAAGTTGTTTATTTGGATCTTAACTATCAACTATCCAAATTTCAGCCCATCTCCATTATTACAGCTTGAGATAAGATTTTATGAGTGCACACCGTTCAGATTCTAGTGACAGAACCCATATTCTGAATTCCATATAAACTTAGGTCCCTTAAACATCTGTTTAGGACTTCGAGCTCTTCATCAAAGTTGTAGAGCTTCCTCTTAGCTTTCCTACAAGGTAAAATTCATGATTATCAGATATCAGGAACTCAAGTTATGGCCAAAATATAGAAATAGTGTCAAATCTCAATAATGCTGAAAATATTCAATTAGGACCAATTTGAGCTCAAACTCACAAAATCATATCAAACTCAATCAATTAAGAATATGGAGAGTGTAAATGACTAAACATAAGGGTTTCTTAATGAATAAAATATGTGATTATCAGCTACCTGCCACAAAAAGGACAAGTGACCATTGGAAGCATTCAACAGTTATATTTTGAAGGCTATAAAAGGTTCCAAGCTTGAAAAAGAGAAGGTTAATGATCTGAGCAAGAATCAAGTTGCATATATGAAGAACAACTATCTCACCTTTACCTACTTTATTCTTAAAGTTCACAAATCTTCAGTAGGAGTCTAGTAGACCTTGCAAAACTATGTTTATACACTTTTTGAATGATTTTGAGACCTACCCACTTGTTTTAAACACCTTAAACCTGACTTAGATTGTTGAGTGTTGGTAGTGAGCTTGTGGGTTGTACAAGCTACTAAGAAAGCTTAGTTAAGCTTATTATTTGTGCTTGGAGAGGCTGAAGAAAAAGAATACCTATTGTTTTGCGCCTGGAGAGGCTGAGGGAGAAAAATACTCTGTATAAGAGCCTGAAGTGGCTTGGTAAGAAAGAATATTTGTTTATAGTGAAAATAGTAATATTTGTTAAGTACTGGACGTAGTCCTAAGTGGTTTAGTGGTGAATCAATATAAATTATTGTGTCTTGCTTCCCTTCCCCTATTTAAACTCATTTGGTTCACTCTGATTCTATACTTAAGAAAATATGAGTTTTACTTTAAGAACTAAGGTGATATTTGTGTTAAAGTAAACTCAATAAGAAAAAACTTTTCTAAAGTTTGATTCTATTTTTTCTGGAAGTTATTCTTGTTGTAAGGAAAGATTTTTCAAAGATAAAATGATGGTGCTTTGAGAGATTTACTTGAGAAGTTTCTACTATTAATACTGAAATAATGAGAAAGTTCATTTTTACTCAACCTGAATACTCTCTTACGAACACTCTCTGTATTCCCCCAAAACTAATACAACTAGTATATCTAGATTACACAGAAGTACCTAGGATTAGACACGTCACAACTAGGCTATTATCAATTCTTAATAATTAAATATACTAATTTTGTTGCATATTTGAGCCTTGTGAGAGATAATAATATCTCAAAATATAAATATACGCTTGAAATATCTGATTATGCACTTGATATGTACAAACCATACTAACATTAATGTTCCATATAATCTAGTACATTATTATTCAAGTGATACATACTAAGCCTTTATAGGCACATGTACATATAAACAATTCACAAACCACTGCATAATAGTAAGTACAAGGCAATGGTCTAAAACGATAGGTTATTCTATATTACAACAACGATAGGTTATTCTATATTACAACAACATCTTCTCTTCTACTTCGTAGGTGGATCTCGCTGGGAATCGCGGATGTGAATGCTTATGTCCTTAAAGCATGTCAAATGGTTTTTGATGATAACAAAGTCAAAGATGAAGATCAAGTGCAAAAATGAAGATCAAGTGCAAAAGAAAAGATCAAGATCAAAGAAAGAAGTCAAGAGGTTTATTTAGTCATAAGACTTAGAACATTAATGTTAAATGCTCTCAAGATTTCTCAAATGGTTTTTCAATATATCATTTCCAAAATAAGTGTGAAAATTTCAAAGCTAAACATGTTTTTCAAAGAAACTTGAGTTTCAATCTTAGATTTAACACTCATGAAAGGATTTATGTTTAATCAAATGTCTTGAAGTGTTAGAAATGACTTACAAGCTTAATTGGACTTGAAAAATGTGTTCAAAGGCCAATGTAATCGATTACATGATGTTCGTAATCGATTACACAGCAAACAGAGGCCTTGTAATCAATTACATGAACAATGTAATCGATTACAAGTAAGTCAGAGGCCATGTAATCGATTACACCAAGTTGGCAATTGATTACAATGAGCCCAGAAAGGCAAGAACACGTTCAAAGAGTCATGTAATCGATTACATGGATATTGTAATCGATTACACAGCAAGTCAGAAGTCATGTAATCGATTACATGGATATTGTAATCGATTACAAAGCAAGTCAGAAGCCATGTAATCGATTACACTAAGAATGTAATCGATTACATAGAACCCAGAAAGCCAAGAACACGTTGGAACAATAATGTAATCGATTACATTTGTTGTGTAATCGATTACACGCAATCTGACAGAGTCCAACAGCTATATTAATGGCATTTATTGCATGGGCAAAAGTCCCTAATGGCTCCATTTATTACAAAACTTATAAATACTAATGTTGGGACTTCATTAGAGGTTGACCTTGAACCAAAATCTGACTATTAATCCTTCAATACGTGATTTAATCTTGAAATCCCTTCTTGCTCTGTTTTTTGTGAAAAACGTGAATTAATCTTTGAGAACATATTAGAGCTTCAATTTGTAATCATTTACTCTTATGAGAGTTTCATTCTATCAATCTATATTGCTTTGTAAAGAGGATGAAGCATCCCTCCAAAAGTGTAAAGGGCGAGGCATCCCTTGTATGGCATTGAGTACGACCATCTGGAAAATGGAGAATAGAAACTGGACCCCGAGCCTAGTGAAGAATAACGTCTGCTATCCATAGATCCTTTCATTTTCATCCCGATTGTCAATCATGAAGGTGATCCCTAGGGTTTTGTAGTGAACCCAATTGTAAAGCTTGGCATCGGGGGTAGAGGAAATTTCTTCTACCACTCCTTGAGAGTTAATCTTTTCCTCACTATTGTCTTGGACACCGGATATTGAACAAGACTTACAGAGACAAAAGACTCATTAGAATCATTGCTAATGGGCCCAAGATACCCTTCTATCTCCCTTTTAATCTCGGAGAATAGATAATATCCAGGAAGGATATCTTTGAGCTTAGCGTCAAAATGCCTGCTACCTTGAGTACAAATGTAATGCCCTAAGACTAATACTCCACATGTATCAAGACTACACTAAAGCACTTAGGCTCAGGCTCATCATAACTAAACAATTATTTATCTTGTTAATTAGCTATACTAATTAATTTCTTACTTAAGCCTTTTGAGGGTTAATTTTTGTTCACATGAAGAGCATGACCAAAAGTCTCCACTAAGTTACCATACAATATTTATTCAATCCTTTATTATCTGCTTAGGGTCATTTGGGTCCTCATGATAGAACTTTAAGAATTATACATTTATCTAATCTAGTATCAATGAAATTTCATTTTCTAACCTGAGATACAAACATATACATGTAGTCCACAAATATATATATATATATATATATATATATATATATATATATAATATGTATATATATAATATATATATATATATATATATATATAACATGTATAAATAACACTGTTATCAGTAATCCATACAATCCAATACATCAGTATCAAAGTTCTACATATCAAGCCTTCATAAGCATATATGTATATACAAACCATGTACAACTACTATATAATATAAATACATAGCAATGGTATTAGAGCCTGATAGGGAAGTAGGAATGTATATGTGGATTCAAGTTACATTTTATCTCTCTGAACTTTTTGTTTAACATTTTAATACTATTATTATGCTAGATTTGATAAAGTAATTATTATTTTATAATTGTTATCCATTCTTAACTGGAAAGTGCACAATGCCAATGATAAGTTATTTTGTGGAGCTGTAGTAGTAAGTCCTTGAAGAGGCAGTAAGTCTAATTTGATGATGCTTCCACAAAATAATTTAACAAGGGGCAGGTTAATGTCTGTGGTTAAGAATGTGTAAAAAAAAATAGATTCTGGCATAATGAAGTTATATTAAAATTTTAAGATCTAGTTCAAAAGAAAAGTTTTAACTTAGTCTATTCTCTACATGTCTATGGAACCAGATGAAGGTGATGATGTCAGGGGATAAAATCTATTATATTGTTGTTTATTTTAAATATGTTACGATCTTTCTCCTCTAAGCTTTCCTTTAAATCCACTCAAGTCAACTCCAGGTAAGGAATGTGCTAAGAATCTTCCTTCTGCCACTAGAATGACCAATCTACCCCCTCATCTCAACTAGGTACTCACAACCTTCACTCCTCTATATATAAGGCACTGTAGCTTCATGATATGGATCTTTTCCTCATCCTATACACCTTGAGCCCTAGCTTACTTAAGCATTGGAGTGTTTTTGCAAGTACCTAACCTCCCTGCACCAACGCTCAAAAGAGCTACTGAAGTGAGGAACATTCTATCTAAGGAGTTTATAATATCCTCAAGATCCAAGACAGAATAGTTATATTTTGACATTACCAAATATACATGCTAAGTCAATCAATGTAACACAAGATGCTTCCATACTCATGTAGAAAAGCAAGGAGTACAAAGTTCAGAGTTGTTAATTCAAATGCAACCCATGACTGAGATTACGTTCTAATTAATACCTTCATTGTACTAACCCTAGTAACTCGGATGATAAGTAACATAGTATCAAATAGAATCTACACATCATAACTCATAGAATCTCCTCCTCCTACTATTATTGAACCATGTCTAAGCCTCTTTCTTTAGGGACTTTATAGCCATATTAATTACTTTTGCATCCCTTTTTGTGGAAAAGATTTTGTCATTTTCATAATATTCTTACTATGGATTTCAATTTGAGTTCTAATCCTATAATAGTCCATCAGATTTCCCAATTTGTACTCGTATTTGTTTTTATGATATAAAGCATCATCAACATAATCCATAAAACCATTAATTTACATATCAGGGTCATAAGACTTTCTTGCCATCTCTATATTGAAGGACATAGTAGACCTAGCACTTGTTACAATTTCTTGCACATCCTTAAAAAGCTTTATGAAATGCAACTATATATTGTGATGCGAGACACATGTCCAAACATAAGAGTGATATCAATGTGCAGGCAGTTTAAACCAACCTCATATTGCATCTCTACATCCCTATAGAAGTTAGAGTAGACATTCACATAGTAAGTTCAATCTGAAACTGACATATTTGAGAAGCAATACAATTACTTATATAGCACCAATACTTCAAAATAGTTGTCGTACTAGTATCCGATATGTACCATATTTAAGCTCTAAAGCCCTTTTATGCCTAAGATTGCAAATTATGTTTTGATGATAACAACTAAATTAAAAATTATGATTGTTTGCTCTTAAGTATTTTAATTGTGCTAACATGATCATTGTTCTTGTTAGTAGTAACTTTTTTAGGACTAAATTAAAAGTAAGGAAGCTTTTTGGATGATTAGAAAGGGAAAAAAAGATTAAATTTAGACTTGAGAGAGTTCAAGTGCATCCTGAGAAAGTTCTTGAAAAACATGAGAGAGTTCATCCTAAGAAGGTTGTGAGAAAGTTTAGAAACATGAAGAATCTCCAAAAGGGCCAATCCAATAGAAAATTAAAGATCAGAATGAGCCTATCACCATCTAAGATATCAAGAAGAAACATGAAATTGATGCTGGAATCAAAGGACAAGAAGATTTATGAAAGATCAAGCTTGAGAAGGTTGTTGAGAAGGTTAGCTAAGAAGGTTCATGAGAAAGTTCCTCTTGAGAGCGTTCTCACCCGGGCAAGAACATAAGTGACTTATGTTGACTCATCACAAAAAATAAAATAATGGCTACTGACGAGTGCCGAACTCAGTCAAAATTATAACCGAAGTTATTACCTAAGCTTGTAGCACAGTGACAACACCGGATCATCTCCACGAGGATTGTAGATGCAATTTAATCAAATCAAGTGAAAGTTTAGCAAAGGGGGGTTTGACAGTTTAAGATCGCACTTAACAAAATTAAAGGAAGAAATAACAATTAAAGAGCAGTCAATTTAGAAACCTATCCAAGATTAAGTGGATTCAATCATAGACCCTTCATAGAACACTTGAAGCTCAATTGAATTGTTAATTTGGATCTAACCGAGATCTCTGCATCAAATCCAGAATTCATACTAGACGATCGTCTAGAATTCAATTAACAAGTGATAAACACAAATCCGCAATCACACCATTCATGAAGATCTATGTTAATTTCAAGTACTAAATTCAATTAACTTAGGCACAAATCAGTAACCTAATCTTTTCAATTCTGTGATTAATTTAGATCAATCAGTTCTAAGTTTCATCACAAATCTCAATCTTCATTTATGTGATTAGTTTAGATCAATCAGTTCTAAGTTTCATCATAAATATCAATCTTAAACCAAGATCAAATCAGATCAACATAAATAGAATCACCATTCATGCATTCAAGATCAAGAAGAAGAAAAAAAGAAGAAGAAAAGAGAAATTCAATTACAAATCAAATACAATACATAACCAAGGTCTCAAGAATCCAAACCACAATCTCTTCAAGAGTTCTAAATTGACCGAAAGTAGCTTAGCCCTCTATTACCATGAAGGGGAGCATCAAAATATACAAAAGCTATGAGAAACTATGAAGAAACTATGAGAGAAATAAAGGAGAATACAACTTGTTATTCATGATAACCAATGGTGCCTTTTATAGAAGTCTAGGGTAACAAAAGGACAAAGGGGAGTGGGTGGATGAGTGGGTTGGTGGAGTGGAGTGGTTGAGTGGGTTGGTGGAGTGGATGGTTGAGGATGAAAATTTCTTGTCTGACTTGGAAGCCAAAAATGACCAACTATACTTCAGATCCATAAAACGTACTCTTCGTAAAGGTTGTAGATCTTTGTCTTGGCTATAGCATGCATATCTGGATCGTCCGATTTGGCTTCCTACAGCCCAAGATATGACCCAAATACCGCAGGTTGCTCAAACTCAACTTCAGCACCTCTATTCCGACTTGCAAGCTCAAACTGACCCATTAGACTTCATTGTTTCAAAAAGTGTTCTTCATGAAAGTTGTTTATTTGGATCTTAACTATCTACTATACAAATTTCAGCCCATCTCCATTATTACAGCTTGAGATATGATTTTATGAGTGCACACTATTCGGATTCTAGTGACAGAACCCGTATTCTGACTTCCATGTAAACTTAGGTCCATTAGACATCTGTTCAGGACTTCAAGCTCTTCATCAAAGTTGTAGAGCTTCCTCTTAGCTTTCCTACAAGGTAAAATTCATGATTATCAGATATCAGGAACTCAAGTTATGGCCAAAATACAGAAACAGTGTCAAATCTCAATAATGCTGAAAATATTCAATTAGGACCAATTTGAGCTCAAACTCACAAAATCATACCAAACTTAATCAATTAAGAATATGGAGAGTGTAAATGAATAAACATAAGGGTTTCTTAATGAATAAAATATATGATTATCAAATTTCCCCACACTTAGCTTTTTGCACTCCTGGGCAAAACTCAAGACCAAAACAAGGACATAAGATATTAACAAAAATTTAAATTCCAATGACATTCAAGAGCCCAAAATTTTACAATCAAGAAGAACAACTAATGGTTCAAGGGATCAAAACATTTATGAGTTAACAATTCTCCACATCTCAAACCAACAAGCAAGGTATCTTCAACATGAATCGAGAATGATAGATCTTCACAAGATTCCCTCTCAATCTCTCAAGTGTTTAAAAGGTAGGTATTTCACTCAATTCAACCCATGAAAATTGCACTACCATAAGCTTGTTTATCTTCTACTTCTTCACTACTCAAAACACATGCACACACAAATCATGAGGACTTTATTCAAGGTTGTAGTGAGGTCAAGGTAACAGAAGAGGATAAAATGGATATGGGAAGATAAATACCAAAGGGAATAAAAGCAAATGAGAGTTGAGTTCAAATAACAAGCATAAAAGTTCATCCCAACTCTAATGTATATCCCTTTACATATTCATTTCCCAATCCTTTTATATATATATATATATATATATATATATATGAACATAACTATATACATACATTTTTCCTCTTTTTTTTTTAGGTACTCTTTCCTTTTTCAACAACCATTTTGTACACACACCCCCACACTTGTTCAAAAACTCATCCATTAACCAAGCTAATGTTCTTTTATTCCCTAAGGTAAAGTAAGAATACGATTTTTCATTTAAGGCACATAATGAGCTAGAAACAAGGAATGGTCAAATAAGCTCAAAGGCGTTAAGTAAAGGAAAATATACAAGGTTGACAGGAATCAGAGAATTTTCAAGAAGTCAAAAAGTGCTTGATATCATATTGAAAACAAGGTTGGCTATTCGGTTAAACTAGCTAATTAAGAAAGAGGGCCTCAATCATGTTCATGCATGCAAGTGAAATGTAGCCTCAAAAAGAATCAAAGCAAGTTCTAGAGTGGTCATTAACATGAGTGAAAATCACACAAGAAAGAAGAGAATGGCATAAATGTTAAATCCATCCATTAGGCTCAAAATCTCACAAGGTATGCATCCATCAAACTCAATTCATTAATTCAATCATCCATCACCAAGCATATCAGTTCAAGAAGGGAGAAAAGTTATTCAATCATGCAATGAACCTTTTCTTTTTTTTTTTAAACAAAAAAATGTTAAAATCTCTCCCCCACAGTTAATATAACATTGCCCTCAATATGAAAGAGAGATATAGAAAAGAGCAACACAACCTGATAAGAAGTGAATCAACGCCAAGCAGAAAAGAAGCACACTGTCAATGCTGCATCAGACCCTGAAAAGAAATCAAATAATAAAACTTTAGTACTTCCACAATTTAATAGTAATTAATTACTACCTAAAAAAAAAACTCCTTACTCTGCCACCAATTAAGATGCGTCTCAAGAGTAAAATTACTCCTTACTCTGCCATCACTAATTAGTTTAATAAGTCCATGACAATTATATCATGCTTTCCAAACAAAACAACAACAAATTTTTTTTTTACATCATTGTCCTCAATGTTAAAATATAGATGAGTAAAGGATAGAAGATATTATCTATTGGAGAAAGCTGACACAAATTTAAACAAAAACAAAGTACAATAAAATCAAACCCATTAAAGAGAAAGTTTCAGATCTGGCTTTCTTTTCTTGTTACTTCCTTCGCTGCTTCCTGTTGACCAATCTATCTGAGCTAATACCTTATCAGGTACATACTCAAAAGCTTCTAATTTATCAATGAGCTCATCAATAGTGAACGCAGAGATAAGAAGTTATCTTGCCGAAGGAGTGATAAATTTCTGTTCCACAACTTTGTCAACAAAAGATAACAAAAGATCAAAGAAATTATTAACATTCAACAAACCAATGGGTTTATGGTGGATGTTCAGTTCGGCCCAAGAGATAATTTGAAAAATTTCTTCCAAAGTACCAAAACCACCTGGTAAGACAAGAAATGCATCAGAATTATCAACCATTGTTTTCATTTGTCCATGCATAGATGTTACCTGTTTCTTCTCCAACTGTCTTTCCAGCGATGTTATTTTCAGCTAAAGGTTTAGGAATAACACCTAAAACCTGACTGCCTCCTATAAAAGCAGCAAGTGATACAGCCCCCATTAACCCACGACAACCTCCCCCATATACAAGATGAATATTCCTTGGAGCAAGTGATCGACCAAGAGTGCTAGCTGCGTTTACAAACTCTAATCCCTTCCCATAACTCGACCCACAAAAAACACAGACATTTTTGAGGTTACGAATAGAAGGCCCCATTCTATACTCTTCCTCTCTTTGAGTGTTTCTGAATTGAAGGAAAATGGAGAAAATGGAGTGTTTAAATAAGAAAAAGAATGGAAAGGGGAATAATTGCACCTATAAGGGTAGGTTGGCTGTTGTCAGAAAAGGTTGAAATTAAGAAACACATAATCTTTTCTTTCTTTCTTTTTTTTTTTTTTTTTGGTTTTTTTTTTTTGTTTTTGTTTTTGTTTTTTTTTTTTTTTTTTTTTGGTTTTTTTTTGTTTGAAAGATGACATGAAGAAGAAGAAGAGGATGATATGTACAGATTGTTTATGGATATGGCTCACATCTGCCTGGTTTAACGTCCGAACTGGCTTAAACATCTTCTATGAGTCGAGGATAAGCTTCCCATCCAATTTTCTTATAAATTGGCAAACAGGGTCTTTTAGAGTCAAATTCCCAAGACTGTAGCGTTTTTCTTCATCCTTGAAGAGATTCCACAATTTAAGAATTTCACGATGCACCAATCCACAAGAATGCGTCTCAAGAGTCAATAAGATATCATCTAATGACTCCTTACTCAGTCCATTCTTAATGAATAAAATTTTATCTTCTCTATTTACGGAAACCATCCCCAAAGTATGACATCGCTTGTTACAGTTCCATCGTCCACATTTGTGACAGACTTGTAACCTTTTTGCTCTTCTCCTTTTAGAATATGAACTTCTTCCAAGACCGGGCATATATGAGTCAAATGAAATTGAGGACTCACCGCTAATCGGACCTTTGCTTCAATTATCC
The DNA here is from genome assembly GCA_029884595.1 of Ormosia semicastrata. Lineage (NCBI taxonomy): Eukaryota > Viridiplantae > Streptophyta > Magnoliopsida > Fabales > Fabaceae > Ormosia > Ormosia semicastrata. The sequence goes on from JAQQTO010000061.1 coordinate 42,325,128, forward strand.
AAAGTGTACATCTTCGGCATACCTTTGTGCATTAACGGTCTCAATCTTTCACATCGAACTTTGTAGATTTTTCTCGAGCATTTTGAGGAAGAGAAGGAAAATGTTTGCTCAGGTTTGAAAGAATGACATCCATTTTGAAGAGAAGAAGGGTTCGATTATTTTAGGAAAGCGAAAAATAAACCGACTTAAGAGTCACGAGTACCGTATCCGCCACTTAACCTAAGCAACACAAAGAACTCAAGAACTTGGTTTTCCAGGAATGGTTGAGTCTTTGTCCATTAACTTTAAGCGCATTACCATTCTAGGATCCTCAATATCTACGGCCCCAAAGGATACACGTGTTTGACAACAAAAGAACCGCGCCACCTAGATCTCAATTTTCCAAGGAGTAGGTGCAGATGATAATCTCAAAGCAGAACTTTTTCGACCAATTTCCGCAGCTTTTGCAAAATGTGTAATGACCTTGAATAAAGTAGGCCAATAAAATCCATCGCAAGATTTTCGCATGAGTTGTTGTCACCTTGAAGAAAAAAATGACCTCCACATGCTTCCGAGTGACAAAATTTAATGGCACTACCTACCTCATTGTCGGGCACAAACTATTTTTTTTTTTTCTTTTCCTTTTTTTTTTATTCATAATGCGAATGGAGAAGGTTCATCACCTCCACTTCGCATTCTCTGGAAGTTCATGATACTGTTTGAGGCGGTGTCCATTTACGATGAAAGCTTTGGCAGTGACCTCACTTTTAATCTGAAGACACTGAAGGAAAAACCTTAGTAACAATAAATGGTCCATCCCATCTAGATCTTAATTTGCCAGGCATGAGTCGGAGGCGGGAGTTATAGAGGAGAACTTTTTGACCAATCTCAAATGTTTTCCTCATAATCAACTTATCATTGAAGGCTTTGGTCTTCTCCTTATAAAGTTTGGAACTTTCATAAGCCTCCAAGTGGATCTCCTCCAATTGCTGCAGCAGTAGTTTCCTCTCCATACCTGCTTGATCTGGGTCCAAGTTACACCTTTTCACCGCCCAGAATGCATGATGCTCAATTTCCACTGGCAGGTGGCAGGCTTTTCCAAAAACAATCCGATACGGAGACATCCCGATTGGTGTCTTATAAGCAGTCCGGTAAGCCCATAAAGTATCCTCAAGCCTCTTGCTCCAGTCCTTTCTGTTAGGTTGAACTGTCTTTTGGGGTATCTGCTTGATCTCCCTGTTGGAAATCTCGGCTTGCCCATTAGTTTGGGGATGGTAAGGTGTAGAAACTCTGTGTAAGACCCCATACTTTTTCATCAAAGCTTCCATGCTTCGATTACAAAAATGTGAACCCTAATCACTGATGATGGCCTTCGGAACTCCAAACCTGCAGAAAATCTGTGATCTAACAAAATCCTTAATAACTTTGGAATCATCAGTCCGAGTAGCTTTCGCCTCCACTTACTTGGATACATAATCAACAGCTAGCAAAATGTAAACAAAACCAAAAGAAACAGGAAAGGGTCCCATAAAATCAATACCCCATACATCAAAAATCTCACAGAACAATAAGGATTTCTGGGGCATCTTATTCCTTTGAAAAGTGTTTCCTGTTCTTTGGCATTGATCACAAGATTTACAAAACACATATGCATCATGAAATAGAGTGGGCCAATATAATCCAGATTCTAAAACTTTCCTAGCAGTCCTTTGGGGACCAAAATGACCGCCACATGCAAGTGTATGACAAAAGCTAAGAATAGAATAGAATTCATTATCAGGCACGCATCTCCTAATGACTTGGTCACTACAAAATTTCCATAGATAAGGGTCATCCCACACATAATATTTTGACTCACTCTTCAATTTATCAATTTGAGCCCTAATAAAATGTGCAGGGAAAACACCAGCAACTAAGAAATTTATCAAATCAGCAAACCAAGGAGTGTTACCTTGCAGCTTTTCAGCTGCTCATCAGGGAAGACATCATGGATAGGAAAAGTAGCTGCCTCCCTTTCAATTCGGCTTAGGTGATCAGCCACTAAATTCTCCGCTCCACTTTTATCACGGATTTCAATATCGAACTCTTGGAGGAGCAAAATTCACTTAATCAACCTAGGCTTTGCATCAAGCTTCTTCAGGAGAAACTTCAGAGCTGTATGATCTGAAAATACAACCACTCTAGAACCAAGCAAATATGATCGAAATTTGTCTAAAGCAAAAACAATTGCTAAAAGTTCCTTTTCAGTGGTGGTGTAGTTGACTTGTGCAAGATCTAAAGTTCTTGAAGCATAGGAGATGACATGAAATATTTTACCGACCCTTTGTGCAAGAACAGCTCCCAAAGCATAATTAGAGGCATCACACATGAGCTCAAATGGGAATGTCCAATCTGGTGGCTGGATGATAGGTGTACTGGTCAATGCTTGCTTCAAGTGATTGAAGGCATCCTTGCATTTCTGGTCAAAATGGAACTCCACTTCTTTTTGTAGCAAGTTGGATAGTGGAAGAGCAATTTTGCTAAAATCTTTTATGAATCGCCTATAGAAACCTGCATGACCAAGAAAAGAACGAACCTCCCTCACGCATGTGGGGTAAGATAGGCATGAAATAACATCTATTTTTGCAGGATCTACCTCAATACCCTTGTTAGATATTATATGCCCTAAAACTATGCCTTGCTCTACCATGAAATGACATTTCTCAAAATTCAGAACAAGGTTAGCCTTAATGCATTTATGCAAAACCTGAGTCAAACTATCCAAACATGCATCAAAGGAAGAGTCATAGACAGTAAAGTCATCCATGAATACATCAATGCAATTTTCTAAAAGGTCAGAAAATATACTTACCATACACCTTTGAAAGGTGCCTGGAGCGTTACACAGACCAAAAGGCATCCTTCTGTATGCAAATGTGCCAAATGGGCAAGTGAAAGTAGTTTTATCTTGGTCTTCTGGGGCTATATGGATCTGAAAATAACCCGAATATCCATCCAAGAAACAGTAATGCGACTTGCCAGCTAGTCTCTCTAACATCTGATCAATGAAAGGTAATGGGAAATGATCTTTCCTGGTGGCTTGGTTAAGTCATCTGTAATCAATGCAAACCCGACAGCTGTTTTGAATTCTTGTGGGTAGTAGCTCATTGTTCTAATTTTCAACTACTGTGACCCCAGATTTCTTTGGAACAACCTGCACGGGACTCACCCATTTACTATCGGATATGGGATAAATAATGCCAGCTTGTAGTAGCTTGGTAACTTCCTTTTTTACCACATCCAGAGTCAAGGGATTCAGTCTCCTTTAGGGCTGCCGTACTGGTTTAGTATCTTCCTCCAACAAAATCCTATGCATGCATGTGGAGGGACTGATACCAGGAAGATCTGCAAGTGTCCATCCAATGGCTTGTTTATTCTGCCTTAAAACCTGCAGTAATTTTTCTTCTTGATTAGGTTGCAAATTTTTAGCAACAATCATAGGCAGCTTCTCACCATCTTCTAAATATGCATATTTAAGATGGTCCGGCAAAATCTTTAATTCTAAGGATGGAGGCTGTACAATGGAGGGTAGCAAGCTGTTTGAAACAACTAACTCAGCAACATTAAATTCAACATACTCCCGACTCTCATTTTCACATGCTGCATCATTCAAGTCAGCAGCTACATCACCACTCATAACTGCATAAATCTCAGCACATGCAGTATATGGTACAATGTCACAGCCAGCACATGTTTCACAAGTAACAGAATCCAAAAAATTAGTAATATCAGGAAATTCAGCATAAATATCAGCATAAGCATCGTCAACTAGCATATCAATCACATCAACATAAAAAACAGAATGCTTCTCTAGGGGATGTCTCATGGCCTCAAAAATATTAAATTGTACCACATCGTCGCTAAATTCCATGGAAAGGGTGCCAGAATGCACATCTATCTTGGTCCTGGCTGTCTTGAGGAAAGGTCTGCCTAGGATCAATGGAGCATGGTTTGTTGAAGACTCATCTTCCATGTTCAGAATATAGAAGTCCGCTGGAAAAAGTAGCTCATTCACCCGAACTAACACATCTTCTAGCACTCCTGCAGGATGAGCAGTGGTCCTATTTGCCAACTGAATCACTATACCAGTAGGTTGCAAAGTGCCAATGTTCAAGGACTGATATATTGACATAGGCATGACATTAATCGAAGCACTCAAGTCTAGCATTGCATGTTCAAATTTGGAGTTACCTATCGTGCAAGGAATTGTGAAAGTTCCAGGATCTTTGCATTTTTGTGGCATGCTTGGTAGAATCATTGCAGAAACATTTCTGCCCATGCTTATTTTCTCAGTACCCTTAAGTCTTCTCTTGTGAGTACACAACTCTTTGAGGAATTTAGCATACTTGGGAATCTTGATTGCATCAAGGAGGGAATATTGATTTCCACCTTCCTGAATGTGTCCATGACTTCTCTTTCTATTTCTGTTTGCGCAGTATGCTTGGACTGTGTGACTCTGTTTGGAAAAGGTAGTGGAATGGCCAGATTTGAATTCTCTACACATTTCTTCTGTGTCACAGATTTTTGGACTGAGCTATCCACTTTCTTTTGTTTCTAGTCACCTTTCGGTTCTGCACTTGTAGTTCAGGTTGTGGTGGAGTAGGACCGTCAACTTCTCTGCCACTTCTCAAGCTAATGGCACTTACATTGCCTCTTGGGTTGTTGACTATTTGTGAAGGCAATTGGTTCGACCCTTTGACTTTTCACCACTCACTCAGTGGTTGCCATCCGCCCAATTTGAGTTTGTAAATTCTGGATGGTGGCATTGACATTCTGCTGAAACTATTTCATCAAGTCTTCGAAAGGTGGCTCAGCTGGAGTGGCTGTTGGAACAGGTAGCTGGAGGGGCTGCTGCATGGGTAGCGGCGCAAGTTATGCTTGCCTAAATGCAGGTGGTTGGTACTTGTTGCTAGGGCCTGTAGCTTGGTATCTAAACTGCGGTTGCTGCTGTTGGTAGGGCTGTTGTTGTTGACCAGAATTTCCATATCTCACGTTGGGATGGTTCCTCCAGCCAGGGTTATAGGTATTAGAAAATGGATCATATCTGGGCTGCTGCCGTGATTGCTGATATTGGGGTCTACCAGGAAAAATACCAGCTGCTGCAACAGATTGCTCTGGAAAAATAGAACCACCATCCTGAAGTGTGGGACATGCATCAGTAGGATGAGATGAACAAGAGCAAATGCCACACACAGTTGCAGCCATTTGCATTGGTGCCTGTTGTCCCATTGCTAACTGCCTCACCAAAGAAGTTAATTCATCAAGTCTGTGTTCCATTCTCTGTTGGTCTACATGAGATGATTGAATCTCATTGACTCCTCTGGTTGAAGTAATAATTCGTGTGCCAAATTGTTGGGTGTTGGCTGCCATGTTTGCTATCAAATCTCTCGTTGCTGCAGGGGTCTTGTCTACTAAGGCTCCTCCAAAGGCAGCATCCACCATGCTTCTGTCATTTGGCAGCAAGCCTTCATAGAAATATTGAATTAAGAGTTGATCGGTGATTTGGTGGTGGGGACAGCTCGAGCACAGCATCTTGAATCTTTCCCAATATTCATGCAGGGTCTCTCCTGTCATTTATCTTATGCCACATATATCTTTTCTAATGGCAGCAGCTCTAGAGGCAGGGAAAAATTTCTCTAAGAACAACTCCTTCATGTCAGTCCAACTTGTTACTGAACCTGATGAAAGATAAAATAACTAATCCTTGGCTGTATCAGCAAGTGAGAAAGGAAATGACCTCAGCTTAATGTGCTCTTCTGAGATCCCATGTGGCTTCATGGTTGAACAAACCACATGGAACTCCTTTAGATGCTTATGGGGATCCTCGCCTGCAAAACCGTGAAACTTGGGCAACAAATGTATCAATCCAGATTTTAACTCAAAATCAGCATCAAGATCTGGGTATTGAATACACAAAGACTGGTTAGTTATATCAGGAGCAGCAAGTTCCTTAAGAGTTCTATTCTGTATGTTATTAGCCATGGTTTCAGAATTATTCAAGATCTCAAGTTCACTCCCAATATTAAGATCAAATTCAGAAGCAATTCTTGCACTTAGCCTACGAGCTCTAATCAACCTATGCAAGGTTCTATCAATCTCAGGATCAAAGTCAACCAAGTTATCAGGCTCGGACCTAGTCATGCATCACACAAAAACAAATAAATAAGCAAAATACACTAGACAATGGATAAAAATGTTAGAAAAGTTAATAAAAAGCAAAAGTTAGTAAAAACACTTAAAATGAAAAGATTACACTTACTAATCCCCGACAACGGCGCCAAAATTTTGACGAGCGCCGAACCCAGTCAAAATTATAACCGAAGTTATTACCTAAGCTTGTAGCACAGTGACAACACCGGATCATCTCCACGAGGATTGTAGATGTAATTTAATCAAATCAAGTGAAAGTTTAGCAAAGGGGGGTTTGACAGTTTAAGATCGCACTTAACAAAATTAAAGGAAGAAATAACAATTAAAGAGTAGTCAATTTAGAAACCTATCCAAGATTGGGTGTATTCAATCATAGACCCTTCATAGAACACTTGAAGCGCAATTGAATTGTTAATTTGGATCTAACCGAGATCTCTGCATCAAATCCAGAATTCATACTAGACGATCGTCTAGAATTCAATTAACAAGTGATAAACACAAATCCGCAATCACACCATTCATGAAGATCTATGTTAATTTCAAGTACCAAATTCAATTAACTTAGGCACAAATCAGTAACCTAATCTTTTCAATTCTGTGATTAATTTAGATTAGTCAGTTCTAAGTTTCATCACAAATCTTAATCTTCATTTATGTGATTAGTTTAGATCAATCCGTTCTGAGTTTCATCACAAATCTCAATCTTAAACCAAGATCAAATTAGATCAACATAAATAGAATCACCATTCATGCATTCAAGATCAAGAAGAAGAAAAAAAGAAGAAGAAAAGAGAAATTCAATTACAAATCAAATACAATACATAACCAAGGTCTCAAGAATCCAAACCACAATCTCTTCAAGAGTTCTAAATTGACCGAAAGTAGCTTTGCCCTCTATTACCATGAAGGGGAGCATCAAAATATACAAAAGCTATGAGAAACTATGAAGAAACAAGAAGAAACTATGAGAGAAATGAAGGAGAATACAACTTGTTATTCATGATAACCAATGGTGCCTTTTATAGAAGTCTAGGGTAACAAAAGGACAAAGGGGAGTGGGTGGATGAGTGGGTTGGTGGAGTGGAGTTGTTGAGTGGGTTGGTGGAGTGGAGTGGTTGAGTGGGTTGGTGGAGTGGATGGTTGAGAATGAAAATTTCTTGTCTGACTTGAAAGCCAAAAATGACCAACTATACTTTAGATCCATGAAAAGTACTCTTCGTGAAAGTCGTAGATCTTTGTCTTAGCTATAACATGCATATCTGAATCGTCCAATTTGGCTTCCTACAGCCCAAGATATGACCCAAATACCGCAGGTTGCTCAAACCCAACTTCAGCACCTCTGTTCCGACTTGCAAGCTCAAACTGACCCATTAGACTTCATTTTTTCAAAACGTGTTCTTCATAAAAGTTGTTTATTTGGATCTTAACTATCAACTATCCAAATTTCAGCCCATCTCCATTATTACAGCTTGAGATATGATTTTATGAGTGCACACCGTTCGGATTCTAGTGACAGAACCCGTATTCTGACTTCCATGTAAACTTAGGTCCCTTAGACATCTGTTTAGGACTTCGAGCTCTTCATCAAAGTTGTAGAGCTTCCTCTTAGTTTTCTTACAAGGTAAAATTCATGATTATCAGATATCAGGAACTCAAGTTATGGCCAAAATACAGAAACAATGTCAAATCTCAATAATGCTGAAAATATTCAATTAGGACCAATTTGAGCTCAAACTCACAAAATCATACCAAACTCAATCAATTAAGAATATGGAGAGTGTAAATGACTAAACATAAGGGTTTCTTAATGAATAAAATATGTGATTATCAGCTACCTGCCACAAAAAGGACAAGTGACCATTGGAAGCATTCAACAGTTATATTTTGAAGGCTATAAAAGGTTCCAAGCTTGAAAAAGAGAAGGTTAATGATCTGAGCAAGAATCAAACTGCATATATGAAGAACAACTATCTCACCTTTACCTACTTTATTCTTAAAGTTCACAAATCTTCAGTAGGAGTCTAGTAGACCTTGCAAAACTATGTTTATACACTTTTTGAATGATTTTGAGACCTACCCACTTGTTTTAAACACCTTAAACCTGACTTAGATTGTTGAGTGTTGGTAGTGAGCTTGTGGGTTGTACAAGCTACTAAGAAAGCTTAGTTAAGCTTATTGTTTGTGCTTGGAGAGGCTGAAGAAAAAGAATACCTATTGTTTTGCGCCTGGAGAGGCTGAGGGAGAAAAATACTCTGTATAAGAGCCTGAAGTGGCTTGGTAAGAAAGAATATTTGTTTATAGTGAAAATAGTAATATTTGTTAAGTACTGGACGTAGTCCTAAGTGGTTTAGTGGTGAATCAATATAAATTATTGTGTCTTGCTTCCCTTCCCCTATTTAAACTCATTTGGTTCACTCTGATTCTATACTTAAGAAAATATGAGTTTTACTTTAAGAACTAAGGTGATATTTGTGTTAAAGTAAACTCAATAAGAAAAAACTTTTCTAAAGTTTGATTCTATGTTTTCTGGAAGTTATTCTTGTTGTAAGGAAAGATTTTTCAAAGATAAAATGATGGTGCTTTGAGAGATTTACTTGAGAAGTTTCTACTATTAATACTGAAATAATGAGAAAGTTCATTTTTACTCAACTTGAATACTCTCTTACGAACACTCTCTGTATTCCCCCAAAACTAATATAACTAGTATATCTAGATTACACAGAAGTACCTAGGATTAGACACGTCACAACTAGGCTATTATCAATTCTTAATAATTAAACATACTAATTTTATTACATATTTGAGCCTTGTGAGAGATACTAATATCTCAAAATATAAATATACGCTTGAAATATCTGATTATGCACTTGATATGTACAAACCATACTAACATTAATGTTCCATATAATCTAGTACATTATTATTCAAGTGATACATACTAAGCCTTTATAGGCACATGTACATATAAACTATTCACAAACCACTGCATAATAGTAAGTACAAGGCAATGGTCTAAAACGATAGGTTATTCTATATTACAACAACATCTTCTCTTCTACTTCGTAGGTGGATCTCACTGGGAATCGCGGATGTGAATGCTTATGTCCTTAAAGCATGTCAAATGGTTTTTGATGATAACAAAGTCAAAGATGAAGATCAAGTGCAAAAATGAAGATCAAGTGCAAAAGAAAAGATCAAGATCAAAGAAAGAAGTCAAGAGGTTTATTTAGTCATAAGACTTAGAACATTAATGTTAAATGCTCTCAAGATTTCTCAAATGGTTTTTCAATATATCATTTCCAAAATAAGTGTGAAAATTTCAAAGCTAAACATGTTTTTCAAAGAAACTTGAGTTTCAATCTTAGATTTAACACTCATGAAAGGATTTATGTTTAATCAAATGTCTTGAAGTGTTAGAAATGACTTACAAGCTTAATTGGACTTGAAAAATGTGTTCAAAGGCCAATGTAATCGATTACATGATGTTTGTAATCGATTACACAGCAAACAGAGGCCTTGTAATCAATTACATGAATAATGTAATCGATTACAAGTAAGTCAGAGGCCATGTAATCGATTACACCAAGTTGGTAATTGATTACAATGAGCCCAGAAAGGCAAGAACACGTTCAAAGAGTCATGTAATCGATTACATGGATATTGTAATTGATTACACAGCAAGTCAGAAGTCATGTAATCGATTACATGGATATTGTAATCGATTACAAAGCAAGTCAGAAGCCATGTAATCGATTACACTAAGAATGTAATTGATTACACAGAGCCCAGAAAGCCAAGAACACGTTAGAACAATAATGTAATCGATTACATTTATAGTGTAATCGATTACACGCAATCTGACAGAGTCCAACAGCTATATTAATGGCATTTATTACATGGGCAAAAGTCCCCAATGGCTCCATTTATTACAAAACTTATAAATACTAATGTTGGGACTTCATTAGAGGTTGACCTTGAACCAAAAACTGACTATTAATCCTTCAATATGTGATTTAATCTTGAAATCCCTTCTTGCTCTGTTTTTTGTGAAAAACGTGAGTTAATCTTTGAGAACATATTAGAGCTTCAATTTGTAATCATTTACTCTTATGAGAGTTTCATTCTATCAATCTATATTGCTTTGTAAAGAGGGTGAAGCATCCCTCCAAAAGTGTAAAGGGCGAGGCATCCCTTAGTTGAAGAGACTCAAGCTCCAAGGGTGAGGTATCCCAAAGTGTTGAGTGCTCAAAGTTGTAAAGGTTGTCAAAATGAAGATATAGTGAAAAATCTCTAGCAGTTGCTTGATGACTGGACGTAGATCACAAGTGGATTGGTGATCGAACCAGGATAAATCATTGTGTTTATTTTCTCTAAACCCTTCTCTTTACATTGAGCATTGTTTTATTGAATTGGTTGAATATTGTTCCCTTTGGCTATTGCATTTATAAGTAAGAGTGTTTATCTCATATATCCACTCATCTCTAATCATCAAATAGTTTCAACAAAAATTGTTTATCAAACGTTTTGCGAACTTGTTTTACATACTAATTTCACCCCCCTCTTGAGTATTGAGGCCACTCAGTAACAAGTGGTATTAGAGCTAGACTCTTGTATAAAGAGCTTAGCAGCTTCAAGAGAAGTGATGACTTCAAATGGGTTTTCAAATGAAGGTTTTTCTATAAACAGACCTCCTTATTTCAATGGAGATGGTTATGCGTATTGGAAAAAAAGGATGAAAATTTTCATTGAAGCTATTGACTTAGATGTGTGGGACGCCGTTGAAAATAGTACTTTTGTTCCCACACAAACTAAAGATGGTGTGAAAATTAATACACATAGAAATGAATGGACCGATGATGATAAAAAGAAGGTTCAATACAATTTGAGAGCCAAGAACATCATCACTACATCCTTGGGATATGATGAATTCTTTAGGGTGTCAAATTGCAAAATCGCAAAAGAGATGTGGGATACCCTACAAGTAACTCATGATGGTACTAGTGAGGTAAAGCGATCGCGAATAAACACTCTTACTCATGAATACGAATTGTTTAGAATGAACCAAGGTGAGAGTATTCAAGATATGCAAAAGAGATTTACTCATATTGTTAATCATCTTATCTCATTGGGAAAGACATTTCCTAATGAGGATCTTATTAACAAAGTCTTGAGATGTTTAAGCAGGAATTGGCAATCCAAAGTAACGACTATGCGAAATCAAGAGATTTATCAATAATGTCTCTAGCCACCTTATTTGGGAAGCTTCAAGAACATGAGCTGGAACTAAATAGGCTCAATCAAAATGAAGAGCATGATAAAAATAAAAAAGGGAATTGCACTCATAGCCACTTTTTTTATAATTAAAGATGATGATGAAGATGGTGAAGATGATATAGAAAATGTTGAGCTAAGTGAGGAGAATCTTAGTCTCCTTATAAGAAAGTTTGGAAGATTCCTAAAGAAAAAGAGATTTCAAAGAATACCACCCTTTCCTCAAAAGAAAGTGTATCACAAAGGAGAAAGATCCTCCACTCCTCCAAAATGCTACGAATGCGAAAAATCGGGACACATGAAAATGGAGTGTCCTATGTATCTCAAGAAGATGGAGAAATTTGAGAAAAAGGCCTTCCAAAGAAAAGAAAGGAAGGAGAGCATATATAGCTTGGGAGGACAATGACTTAAGCTATTTTGATAGTTCGGAGAATGAAGAAGCTCATCTTTGTCTCATGGCTCAAGGAGAAGAAAGTGGAGAGAGCGACACCGAGGTAACTTCTTCTAACTTATAATCTCCACCTTCTTATGATGAATTGCAAGATGCCTTTCAAGAATTGCATAATGAATCTTTGAGGCTCACAAAAATGGTTTTATCTTCTAACAAAACAATCTCCTTATTGGTAAACAAAGTTTCTATTTTAAGCAAGGAGATAAATGAGCTTAAGACTGAAAATGAGACCTTAGGACTCATTGATGCTAATTCATTATGCATGACTTGCTCCTCACATGATAATACATCCATATCATTACCTTGTTCATCATACAAAGCATTTGAAAAAGAAATTGGAGATTTGAACAACACTCTTGCAAAATTCACTTTTGGAAGAGATAACTTGAATGTGTTGTTAGAAAAACAAAAATGTATTTTTTAAAAAGTCAGTTTGGGATTTAATCCAAATAACCATCAAAAGTTTTATAAGAATTTCTTTGTTTCCATAAAAACTTCAAGTAACCCCTTTGTCAAATGCTTTCATCGTGGTAAGAAAGGGCATAGTGCATCCACTTGCAATGTTAGAAAGAACATAAACACCAAGGTTGGAATCAAAAGGGTTTGGGTTCCTAAATGCACCATGCCTAACTCTAACACACAAGGACCCAAAACAATTTGGGTACCAAAGGTTAAAATTTAAATGTGTGTTGTAGGTGTGCTTGAAGACCAAGAGCTCAAGTTGGTATCTTGATAGTGGTTGCTCCAAGCACATGACCGGTGATGGCTCCAAGTTCTCATCCCTTACCCCCAAGAAACACAGTCATGTCACATATGGTGATAACAACAAAGGGAAGATTCTTGGAATTGGCAAAGTTGGTAAGATCTCTTCATCATCTATTGATAATATTTTACTTATTGAAGGACTTAAACATAATTTGCTTAGCATTAGTCAATTGTGTGATAAAGGTAATAGAGTTATATTTGATTCTTCTTATTACATAATTGAGGGAAAAGATGATAAGCAAGATAAGTTTGTTGGTCATAGAGTCAATAATATATATATGATTAGTCTTGATGATATTTCCTCAAATGATGCTAAATGCTTTATGAGTAAAGAAAATGATTCATGGTTATGGCATAGAAGAATTGCTCATATTCACATGGATCACTTAAACAAATTGGTTTCTAAAGAACTAGTAATTGGTCTTCCAAAGCTTAAATTTGAAAAGACAAACTTTGTGATGCATATCAAAAGGGAAAACAAGTAAAGGTCTCTTTTAAAGCTAAAAGCATGGTTTCAACTTCTAGACCTTTACAACTTTTGCACATGGATCATTTTGGTCCCTCTAGAACTATGAGCTTTGGTGGGAATTACTATGCATTGGTGATTATGGATGATTTTTCTAGGTTTACATGGACATTATTCTTAGCCCATAAAAATGATGCTTTTCAATTATTTAAAAAGCTTGCCAAAGTTATCCAAAATGAAAAAGATTTTTGTATTGAATCCATAAGAAGTGACCATGGTCGTGAATTTAAAAACCATGAATTTGAAATCTTTTGTACTGAACATGGCATTGAGCATAATTTTTCTGCTCCTAGAACACCACAACAAAATGGCGTTGTAGAAAGGAAAAATCGATCTTTAGAGGAAATGACAAGAACTATGCTCAATGAGGCCAATCTTCCTAAGTACTTTTGGATGGATACAGTTAACACTGCTTGTTATGTTATGAATAGAGCCCTAATAAGGCCAATTTTAAAGAAAATCCCATATGAATTGTACAAATGAAGGAAGCCAAATGTGTCACATTTTCATGTCTTTAGATGTAAATGTTTTGTTTTGAATAATGGAAAGGATAACTTGGAAAAGTTTGATGCAAAATCTGATGAGGGAATATTCATTTGCTATTCTATACATAGTGAGGCCTTTAGAGTCTATAATAAACGAACTATGACCATAGAAGAGTTTATATATGTTGCATTTGATGAAACTAACCCAAATGAGTCAAGAAAGGAGCTTGTTGATGATGTTGCAGAAATCTTGGCAAAAACACACTTGGAAAATCAAGAGAAAGAGTCCAAGAAGCAAGAAGAGAGACTCCTTGATCACCATGGCAAAAGGATTCAGAAAACATGGATCTACCCAAGGAATGGAGGACAACAAGATATCACCCTCTCGACAAGGAGATAGGTGATGTATCAAAAGGGTAATCACTTGGCTTTTGTCTCTCAAGTTGAACCTAAAGACATAAGTGAGGCCATTAATGATGAACATTGGATCTTGGCCATGCAAGAAGAACTAAACCAATTTGAGAGATATCAAGTTTGGGAATTAGTTCTAAGGCACAATGATCATCCTATAATTGGCACCAAATGGGTCTTTAGGAACAAACTTGATGAAACGGGCTTAATAATAAGAAACAAAGCTAGGCTTGTAGCTAAGGCCTATAATCAAGAAGAAGGCATAGACTATGAAGAAACTTATACTCCCATAGCTAGATTAGAGTCCATTAGAATGTTACTTGCATATGCTTGTATCATGGATTTCAAACTCTATCAAATGGATGTCAAAAGTGCCTTTTTAAATGGTTTTATACAAGAAGAGGTGTATGTGGAACAATCTCCTAGTTTTGAGGATTTTGAAATCCCCAACCATGTTTTTAAACTGAAAAATGTCTTGTATGGCTTGAAACAAGCTCTTAGAGCTTGGTATGAAAAGTTGAGCAAATTCTTTTTAGAAAAAGGGTTTTCTAGAGGCAAAGTTGATACTACCCTCTTCATAAAACATAAAGTGCATGACATACTTCTAGTTCAAATATATGTTGATAACATTATATTTAGAGCTACTAACAACTCTCTTTGTAAAGAATTTTCAAATATTATGCAAAGTGAGTTTGAGATGTCCATGATGGGTGAGCTCAACTTCTTCGTTGGTCTCCAAATCAAGCAAACAAGATAAGAAACTATCATAAGCTAATCCAAGTATTGCAAGGAGCTGCTCAATAAGTTTGGAATGGACAATGCCAAGCATATGGCTACTCCTATGGGCACCCCCTGCTATTTGGATAAGGATGAAGGAGGTAAATCGGTAGAAATTACAAAATATAGAGGTATGATTGACTCACTCCTTTATCTCACTGCAAGTAGGCCTGATATAATGTTTAATATATGCATGTGTGCTAGATATCAAGCTAATCCTAAAGAATCACACCTAAGTGCTATTAAGAGTATAATGAAATATCTAATAGGCACATCACAAATAGGTTTGTGGTACCCTGAGAGTGCCTCATGTAGCCTTATTAGATATTCTGATTCTGATTTTGCTGGATGCAAAATGGATAGGAAGAGCACTAGTGGGACATGCCACTTGCTTAGAAGCTCACTAGTTTCTTGGTATAGCAAGAAACAAAATAGTGTGACATTGTCAACAGCTGAAGCTGAATATATTACAGTTGGGAGTTGTTGTGTTCAAATCCTTTGGATGAAGCAACAACTCTTGGACTATAGTCTTGAGCTTGATCACATCCTCATAAGATGTGATAATACTAGTGCAATTAATTTGTCCAAAAATCCCATTTTTCACTCTAGGACTAAATATATTGAAATAAGACATCATTTCATTAGAGACCATGTTCAAAAGGGTGATTGTATGCTTGAATTTGTAGAAACCACTAAGCAACTAGCTGACATTTTCACTAAGCCCCTAGCAAAAGAAGCATTTTTCTATATAAGAAATGAACTTGGTATTTTGGATCAATCATGCATAAATTGACTATTTGCTGCATAATCCTAAAATCAAAGCATGTTGCTTTCTGCATAATCATTCCATTTTGCTGCATAATCTTTGATTTTTTAATCATAATTGAGTCCAATACTGACTTGAGCGTCAGAGATTTCCCCTTAGTTGTTTTGTAGGTGCTCCCTCATGTGAAAGACTTCCAAGCAAGTCAACAACTTCACAATTTCACCGAAAAGGGTGTAATTCCTTGTAAAATCAGTACTTTTGCACAATTGTGTGATTTGAATTATAATATGATTAGTATATGCTTGCATGATGTTCTGAATTGATTTAAGATGCTCTGGAACTGATTTGAATGGTTTAAAATTGATTCTACGCTGTTTGAAATGCAAAATCCGAGTTTTTCTATGCTGGTAATTGATTACAAAGCCTTTGTAATCAATTACAAAGGTTATGTCAAGCATGTAATCGATTACACAAATGTTGTAATCGATTACAGTAAACTCAGAACTCAGGTAATCAACTAGACTAACCATGTAATCGATTACATGGTTCCCCAGAAGCATGGTAATCGATTACACCAAAAATATAATCGATTACATGAGAAACAGAAGGCTTGTAATCGATTACAAAACTAATGTAATTGATTACACAGGGTTTTTAAAAGGTTTTCTGACGTGCGCAGGATTCAATTCTTAGAAACTCGTCAGTTACTTCATCTTCCTCCTCTGCTCCCATGCAAACCCAACCTCCCAATCTCTCTTTTCTCACTCAAATCTCTCCATTTATCATCCCTCTCACTCAAAAATCCCTTCTCTACATAGCCTTTCTCTCAAATCCCACCATATTCCATCACCCAAATCTCCCCATCGTCTCTCATGAACCCATCTCTCCCTCTCTGCCCTAATCTGTCTCTCTCTCATCACTCTCTCCCCCCTCACTCATCTCCAAACACTTTACCCTCATCCCACTCTCTTCTTCATCATCAAATGGTTGAATCTTCTCACCGTTCAAAGTGCCCAAGAACAGGGGTTGTCATTAGAGAGTCCTCACGTGTTGCTCCGTGTAATATTTCTGGCCTGGACCTCACTCGCCATTTCTCCACTGTGAAGAAAGCTGAGTTGTTCAGGAAAAACTTCTAAGTACGCAAGATAATTCCCCCAGGTATCTCCCTATAACCTTTTGTGAAAGTGAACCCCTGGAGAGTTTTAGAACCATTGAAAACTTAGGATTGCTGGGTTTCCTTAGCATTGAGAAGGCTATCTATCCAAATTTAGTGAGGGTCTTTTATGAAAATTTGAAGTATGAGGATGACTGCTTAATCTCTGAGGCGAAGAAGCAACAGATTAAGATCACTATGGCTGAATGGTATAGGCTGACCAAACTCACTCCTGATGGAGCAAACTTCTGTGGAAATGCTAACATTTGGGGGCATGAATTTGAGCACAAGTCTACTCTTCTTTCTTTGATAAGGACAGGATACTATCCCCCCAGTGATCCCAAGAAAAGGATCATGACACTGGCCTAACCATGGAGAACAGGGTACTCCACTCTCTTCTGGTCAGGGGATTGATTCCTAGAGGACGGAATTACTCTCAAGTTCTTAAGGATGACGTGGTGTCCTTATAGGCAATGACTACTAGAAGACCAATCAACTGGGGATACTACATTATAGAGCATATGTTGGATGTAAAGAAAAAGAAAAACTCTGCTCTACCATTTGCTATGCTGGTCACAGCAATCTTGGAGCACTGTCACATTTCCTTGGCTGAGGAGTCCAAGGACACCAGCTCAAAAGGACCACAATCCATCGGCTTGCATACCTTAAAGAAGCTTCAGCTCTACAAAGTCGATGATAGGTGGCACTACATTGCCTATAGTACCTTTGGGCATATCCATCATGATCCGGATAGTGATAACGATGAAGAGGCTTAGGATCCTGCCCTTGCTCCTACTCCTGCTCCAGCTACAGCCACACTAGACCTCCTGCTTCAAGAGATGCGAAACCTGAGTGCTACCGTGGACACATGCATGGATCGCATTGAGCAGAAGGTGGATCACCTTGAGCTGAGGATGGACTACTCAGATCAGGAGCTTGCCTCCATTCGATCCCTCCTGACAGGACCTCATTTTACTCCGAGTACTGCTGCTGCACCTCCCACATCCTCTGCCTCTCTTATTCCCCTGTCCTTTGCTGGTCCATCTGGCATCCTTACTGATGATGAGGAGCTCCTAGGCTCTGAGGACGATCTTGAGCCCGACGATGATAATGTTGATATAGGAGACATCGCTGCAGATCCGGACAGTGACAGCGAGGCTACTAATAGTGATCATGGCCCATGCCCTGATGTTTTTCATTGTTATTTTCTTATGTCTACATTATACATTTTCTTTTTGGCTCAGTTATATAACATTGGTATATGTTTTTGGTGATATTGGTTATTAGTTATATTGGCTATGATGAGTTACATTGTATATGGTTTTTGATGATATATGAACTTGAATCAGCTTTGATTATATTCTCTGAATGTTTGGTTTTTGAATATTGGTTATATTGAATATTCTCTTGATCTGAATTTATTGGCTTCATTATATTCTCTTTGAATTTTTTGTTTTGGCAATACTTGGGAAATCATGAAATACAGCTGAAATGCTGTCCATTTTTTTCTTAAATGCGTATGTCTTTTTGATAATGCCAACGGGGGAGAGAATAGTGAAAAATAAAATCTAATTAATGCTGCATGTATACGGGGGAGCTTTTAAGCTAAATCTTATTCTATATCATGCATAAACTCTGGGGAGCATTGCACCTAAATCTCTGTTATATACAAATGCAAAAACTCTTTCTTTTTCCTATGATCAGTTTGTCATCATCAAAAAGGGGGAGAATGTGAATGCTTATGTCCTTAAAGTATGTCAAATGGTTTTAGATGATAACAAAGTCAAAGATGAAGATCAAGTGCAAAAATGAAGATCAAGTGCAAAAGAAAAGATCAAGATCAAAGAAAGAAGTCAAGAGGTTTATTTAGTCATAAGACTTAGAACATTAATGTTAAATGCTCTCAAGATTTCTCAAATAGTTTTTCAATATATCATTTCTAAAATAAGTGTGAAAATTTCAAAGCTAAACATGTTTTTCAAAGAAACTTGAGTTTCATTCTTAGATTTAACACTTATGAAAGGATTTATGTTTAATCAAATGTCTTGAAGTGTTAGAAATGACTTACAAGCTTAATTGGACTTGAAAAATGTGTTCAATGGCCAATGTAATCGATTACATGATGTTTGTAATCGATTACACAGCAAACAGAGGCCTTGTAATCAATTACATGAACAATGTAATCGATTACAAGCAAGTCAGAGGCCATGTAATCGATTACACCAAGTTGGTAATCGATTACAATGAGCCCAAAAAGGCAAGAACACGTTCAAAGAGTCATGTAATCGATTACATGGATATTGTAATCGATTACACAGCAAGTCAGAAGTCATGTAATCGATTACATGGATATTGTAATCGATTACAAAGCAAGTCAAAAGCCATGTAATCGATTACATTAAGAATGTAATTGATTACACAGAGCCCAGAAAGCCAAGAACATGTTGGAACAACAATGTAATCGATTACATTTGTTGTGTAATCGATTACACGCAATCTGACAGAGTCCAATGGCTATATTAATGAATTTAATGCTTGGGCAAAAGTCCCCAACGGTTCCATTTATTACAAAACTTATAAATACTAATGTTGGGACTTCATTAGAGGTTGACCTTGAACTAAAAACTGACTATCAATCCTTCAATACGTGATTTAATCTTCAAATCCCTTCTTGCTCTATTTTTTGTGAAAAACGTTACATATTAGAGCTTCAATTTGTAATCATCTATTCTTGTGAGAGTTTCATTCTATCAATCTATATTGCTTTGTAAAGAGGGTGAGGCATTCCTTAGTTGAAGAGACTCAAGCTCCAAGGGTGAGGTATCCCAAAGTGTTGAGTGCTCAAGGTTGTAAAGGTTGTTAAGCACCTATTGAAGCTTGAAGATATAGTGAAAAATCTCTAGCGGTTGCTTGAGGACTGAACGTAGATCACAAGTGGATTGGTGATCAAACCAGGATAAATCATTGTGTTTGTTTTCTCTAAACCCTTCTCTTTACATTGAGCACTGTTTTATTGAATTGCTTGAATATTGTTCCCTTTGGCTATTACATTTATAAGTAAAAGTGTTTATCTCATATATCCAATCATCTCTAATCATCAAATAGCTTCAACGAAAATTGTTTCTCAAATGTTTTGCGAACTTGTTTTACATACTCAATTCAACCCCTCTTGAGTATTGAGGCCACTTGGTAATAGCGGATACATCACGCAGCGGAAAACAAAATTCCCACAAGGATCTATGCTAAAAAATCATAATCTAAGTTTTAAAAATTGTTTACCTCTTGAAGCGTGATCAAAGGAAGTGACGTGATCATCGACACCATAATAGCGACGATGTCTCTGTAGTATCCACACGAACAGACTCACGAACGTCCAATGTTCATAAAAAAGAACCCCATGTCTCTCACATAGTGCTAGCTGCGAAGAGAAGAGAAGAAACTTGTCACTCTCTCACTCACTTTTCTATTGGTGCGGCTAGGGTACTGTAATGCGTGTCTTAGCAGCCCCTTTAGCAGTACTATTTATAATAGTCACTGCCTTAAGTGAGTGTGAGCAGTAGTAAGGTAAGCTGTCTAACCCTAGACTCATCTGTTAAGGGTCTGGCCCACATTTGAATCCGAATCCAACTTGGATCTATTGCTCCAATTTTAGTCTGCTCTATGTGTGTGACCCTGTAGGTTCTCATTACGTTGGCAGTAATATTAAAATCTCATTTTAATATTATAAGCAATAAGTGATATCTAGCAACACATTGCTGCTACCTAAGTAATGAGAATGTCAGTGATTTGACATAACCTTTCCGTGACCAATGTTTCCATGTCGTTTAGTTCCTTTGTCAAGATATCTAGATTGAACACAAGGCATAGAATGCATCACCCTTGTATAGTCTAATCTTTTCGTTTCCTAATACTCGAGTAAACTTTGTAACAACAAATGAAATCAATATCTCATATTGACTCATTTGAGCATGGTCATGTATTTCGCAGTCTCACTCAATCAGGAGGCCCGTAGATATTGCTCTTGCTATGTAGGAGTCACAAATCTCATCTAGGTCACTCACATTCCACTGCATGATTCGCGGTATGTCCAATAACAAACTTTATAATCACCTTATTACAGATGACGTTTGATGGCAATAAAATACACAACTCTTTATATAAGAATTGTAGTGATTTCAGGTCAAAGGACCATATACAACAATGTCACTATGAGAATCGCTTATGGCACTCACGTAATAAACTATGTAGCGTTCTCATGGCGGGTCAGTCCAGTACATCATTACTCTAATATGTACCCATGTGAAGACTTGATATCTCATATCCATGACCCGTGAAATGTGGTCATCAGTCTATGCACCTACTAGTCTCAATGCATTATTGTTGTCTTAATTAACAATAATACTTGACTAGGGATATTTTAGAATAGTGTTCTAATTTTATCCAATAGGATCTCACGATCAAGTCAACCACTTGATGTTCTATGGCATCAAACTTACTATTCTAAGGACTTTATTATGTTTACTAAAAAAGAACACAATAAATGAAATGCCTCATATATTAAAATTAGCATAATAGAATGTATGTAAATATAGATAAATGTATCAACCTCTAGGGCATACACCAACAATCTCCCACTTGCACTAGAGCCAATCAAGCATATGGCTAATGCCTAAAGACCTAGTGTGACCCTCATGCTTCTGCTGTGCAAGAGGCTTCGTCAATGGATCAACAATGTTATCTTTTGTTGGTACTCTGCATATCTTCACATCTCCTCTATCGATGATCTCTCGAATGAGATGGAAGCGCCTAAGTATATGTTTGGATCGCTGGTGATATCTAGGCTCCTTAGCTTGTGCAATGGCTCCATTATTATCACAATAGAGGTCCACTGGGTCCACAATGCTAGGAATAGTGCCAAGTTCATCAATGAACTTCCTAATCTAAATGGCCTCCTTTGCTGCATTGAAGGCAGCAATATACTCAGCCTCTATGGTAGAATCAGCGACTTTCTCCTACTTTGAACTCTTCCAGCTCACAGTCCCACCATTTAGCCAAAAAATATAACCCGATTGCGATCTAGAGTCGTCCTTATCGGTTTGGAAGCTAGCATCAGTGTAACCCTTTACAACTAGCTCTTCCTTGGCTCCATATACCAAGAACGAATCCTTAGTTCTTCTCCAGTACTTAAGGTTGTTCTTGACAGTAGTCCAATGACTCTTACTAGGATCAGACTGGTACCTGCTCGTCATGCTCAAAGCATGCGAGATGTCTGGTCGAGTACATAACATGACATACATGATAGATCTAATTGTAGATGCATATGGAATCTTGCTCATGCGATCCCTCTCGTCTTGGGTGAAAGGGGATTGAGCCTTAGATAGGCTTACACCATGTGACATAGGCAATAGTCATTTTTTGGATTCATACATGTTAAATCATCTTAACACTTTGTCTATGTATGTACTCTGACTTAGGCTAAGCAGTCTCAGTGATCTATCTCTATAGATCCCGATACCTAATACATAGGTGGCTTTGCCCAAGTCCTTCATAGAGAAGCAGTTCCCTAACCCGTCTTTACAGACTGTAGGGTTGGGATGTCATTTTTGATGAGTAGTATGTCATCTACATACAATACCAGAAAGACAATAGTGCTCCCACTAACCTTCTTATAGACACAAGATTCTTCTTCATTCTTGGTGAAACTAAACTATTTTATTGTATCATCAAAATGAAGATTCTAGCTTCTGGAAGCTTGCTTCAATCCATAAATAGATCATTGTAACTTGCACACCTTTCCAGCATCCTCTAGAGAGGCAAAACCCTCAGGTTATGTCATGTACACATCCTCGAGAAGATTTCTATTAAGGAAAGCAGTTTTGACATCCATTTGCCAGATTTGATAATCATGGTATGCTACAATAGCAAGCAAGAACCGAGCAGATTTAAGCATCGCAACTGGGGAAAAAGTCTCATCATAGTCTACATCATGAATTTGTTTGAAATCTTTCACCACTAATTGCTCCTTAAAGGTCTACACATTACCATCCATGTCGATTTTCTTCTTAAAAACTCACTTGCACCCAATGTGTTTTAGCCCTTCAGATGGGTCAACCAAGGTCCATACCTAGTTGACATACATGGATTCCATTTCAGATCTCATGGGCTCAAGTTATTTCTCAGATTTTGGGCCAATAATGGCTTATTGGTAAGTCACAGGCTCATCTTGATCCATGAGCAATACATCACCTTACTGGGTCATGAGAAATCCATATCTCTCTAGTTGATGATGTATCCTGTTAGACCTATGCAGGTCTTGTGCTACTAGATTAGGTTGTTATTCCACAATATTTTATGGAGGCTGCTCTATTTCCATCATCAGCTAGTTACTACTCTATGAACCTTGAACTTCTTCAAGTTCTACTTTCCTCCCATTGGTTCCTTTGGAGATAAAATCCATTTCTAGAAACACAGCAGTCCGTGCGACAAACACTTTGCCCTTAGTAGGATTATAGAAATAGTATCCCTTGGTTTCCTTAGGATAACCTTAAAGAAGCATTTATCTAATTTAGGTCCAAGCTTATCGGAAACTTGACGTTTCACATAAGCTTCGCAGCCCTAAATCTTCATGAAAGACATACTGGGCCATCTCCCATTCCATATCTCATATGGTGTCTTTTGAACCATCTTAGATGGAACACGGTTAAGTGTGAAAGCTGCTGTTAATAGAGCATGTCCCCAGAAGGAGCCTAAAAGGTCTGTATGACTCATCATGGATCAGACCATGTCCAACAAGGTCCAGTTCCTCCTTTCAGATACATCATTCCATTGTGGTGTTCCTAGAGGAGTGAGTTGAGATATTATCCCACACTTTTTCAGATGATCATCAAACTATTGGCTTAAGTATTCACCTTCTCGATCTGATCGAAGGATTTTAATACTCTTGCCAAGTTAGTTTTGTACTTCATTCTTGAACTCTTTGAACTTTTCAAAGGATTCTAATTTGTGCTTCATAAGATATACAAATCCATATCTACTGAAATCATCAGTACATGTAATAAAGTATTGAAAATCGCCTCTAGCCAATGTGTTTAGTGGCCCACATACATCACTATGTATAAGGCCTAAAAGATCACTAGCCTTTTCACCTTGTCCAATGAATGGGGGCTTTTGTCATCTTCCCCAATAAACAAGATTCACATGTCTCATATGATTCGAAATCAAACGAGTCCAAGAATCCATCTTTATGGAGTTTGGAGATGCGTTTCTCATTTATGTGGTCTAAACGATAATGCTAGAGAAAAGTTAGGTTCGGATCATTTGATTTAAACCTCTTTGTATTTATGTTATAGACGGGCGTTCCGAGATCAAGGACATAAAGTCCATTACTCAATTGTGCACTACTATAAAAAATATCATTCATATAAATGGAACAACATTTATCCTTTATAATAAAAGAAAAGCCTTTCTTGTCCAAACAAGAAATAGAAATGATATTTCTGCTAATAGCAGGCACAAAATAGCAATTCTCTAACTTTATTACAAGCTCAGTGGGCAAAGATAACAAGTAAGTCCCTACGACTAATACAGCAACCTTTGCTCCATTTTCCACTCGTAGGTCAATTTTGCCCTTGGCTAATGGTCTACTGCTCTTTAGATCCTGCACATTTATACAAATGTGAGATCCACATCTGGTAACTAATACCCAAGATGTAGAAGTAGATAAATGATGCATGAAATCCGCAAGTGTACAGTTTCGTCGTCAAGTAATAAAAAGATCGAATCCACAGGGACTGTGTCTATGAATACCAATTAATTAATTAATTCAATTAAGTTAAACAAAAGGGAATATGATTGTTGATAAAGAAGAACGTAGTAACAAAACAATTAAATAAAATCAAGAAAACAGAATTCAGAACAAAAATAGCAAGTAATCAAGGATGGTATTCAGATTCAAGAAAGCTTCCAAGATTGGGATACCACAATGATACAAGATAAATTCTAATTGGCAACCCTTTTATTAAATCTAAAATTCAATTGAAGGTGAATTATCCTAAATTAGTTAATGTTCTTTCTCAAGATAAAAGATACGTGCCTAATTAAACCAATTCCTACTCTCGTGGTAATTGAATTTAAATTGAACCTATTACGTTTTGTGGCAATTCATTGAATCCTCGAAAGGCTAAAACTACTCTTGTGATTTAGACCTTAAGTTCAATTCTTATGGTTCCAACACTTAGGTTCACCTCTCAGTACGTCCCTAAATGCCTATGAGATGCAAATAAGTGGCCAGCAAATTCACATGAATAAAAGCAATAAAGATTGAATCAAAGAACATTCAAGATCAATAAAAGGGGAAACAACATCAATTAATCATTATCAATGTATCAAAGGGCATTGCCCAATCCTAGAAACAAAAGAAACTACTCAGACATAGAGAAGAAGGAATCAGAAAATATGTTCAAGAACATCCAAACCCGTAACCCAAGAGAGAAGAGGGAAGAAAGATCAAGAACAAGAGCCTCCAATGTGCCTCCTTCCAAACCAAATTAGAACTCCCTAATTCTATTCAGAACATCTATATATAACGTAGGGTTTTAATTGGCTAAAAAGCCCCCAAAAGAAATAAAAAGAAAAATATAAAAACTGCTACGCACTGCGATCCACGGCCGTGGATGGTTCCATGGCCTGGCCGTGGAACTCACTGGAGTTCTCTTTTCCTTCTTTAAGTTGTCCCTCGATCTATGGCCGTGGTTTGATCCACGGGCAGGCCGTGGATCTCTCTAGAATGGCCTTTTTGCACTTTTATTTCTATCTATTAAGCTCCAACTTCAAACATGTGAGCATTCCATTCATTCCAAAGCCAATTTAGCACCAATCCTGCACAAAAACACCACAAACACTGCAATTATCTGAACTAAGAGAAAAATAAACCAAAAAGGAAAACTAAAATGCCTAAAATGCTCAAGAATGCATGCAAAACAAGAACAAAATATGATGTTGTTTTACACACATCAAATCCCCCCAAGCTTAAGACTTTGCTTGTCCCCAAGTAATAATTAATGCCAAACCAAGATGTGGGATCAAAAGACAATAAAGAATCAGGAACCCGAGAAAACAATATCCAAGCAATAGGCTAAGGCAAACCAAGAATCTGAGAGGTAATCAAAATCAAGTCCAATTAGAGGCTAAGTTCTCAGAAATCATGCATCCTCACTGATTAAATTAAGTTTACTCCACTAACCACACTCAAAGTATTTAAGGGTGAAAACTATACGCTCAAAATTCCTCAAAGAAAATGCACTACCATATGCTTGATAAGAAACCAAATTTCTACTAATAATCAGCATGCATGCAAGAATCAAAAGTTCTTTCAAGGGTTGTAATGGGGCCATAGGAATGATGTTAGGTAAGGAAGAGAAAGGAAGGTTTGCACAAAAGGGCTCATCAAGATTTTTAATAAACACAAGTAATCTAATAGAAACTAAATGGAGCAAAGGCAGTATTTCAATCTAAAACAACTCCACATTTCAAAGAATTTTCTTCCTTTCTTTTCTTTTCTTTCCTCTTTTTCAAGTTTCTTATGATTTTCTTTTATTTGCACCCTTTTTTTTTTAGAAAGAGAAATGTCATTCACATATGATTCCCAACACACTTTTCACAACTTTCAAACCCACTTTACTCCATTTAATACTCTAAATGATTACCAATAATATATCATCATAGGCATCAAGAAAATTAAATATGCAATAAGCTCAAATTGGGCAACTAGTGGATGAAAGTGTAACAAATTCAGAAGGCCAGAAAAATACTTAAGATGCCTTAATCATATTCAAGCATGCAACCAAAAATTTCACCTCAAAATGGTTTCAAATCAAGTTCTAGAGCACAAGATCAATGAGGAATATCACTCAACACAAAGAATGGGAACAAAAATCATACAGTGCATAAGTCCCAAATAGGCTCAAAACTCACATTTAGAGGTTTAAAAATTCAATAAGAAGCACAAATTCAGAGAACATTATGCTAATTATTAACTATCAAAAGATCACATCTACTATCAAATTAAAATAATGTCTGTAGCCTATCACAAGAATCAACAATTGGGTTCCAAATCAATACCATCTCAAAATTCTCAAAAGAGAGGGGCACAAGTTCAATCAAAAACCCAAGAGATATGATGAATGAGAAAATGCAATGCAAAACAAGGCATGAGAATGCATGAGACTCTAAATGACAATACCAATTATCTAAAATGAAAATGAAAATACCCCCCAAGCTTAGAACCTACATTGTCCCCAATGTAAAAATCTAAAACAAGAGAAGGGTAAAAAGAAAAGAAATAAACTCACTACGGTGGTGGAAAATGGTTTTGACTCAAATGCCAACCATGAATGGCCCGGATCATGCTCTCCATACTCTGAACTGTCCCTTCCAAGGTTTGCAGGCGGCCATCAGTAGCCTGGCCCTGCTGACGAAGCTCCTCTAGCATGTGGCGCTGCTGCGCCTGCTCAGCATGAAGTGCCTCCAGAGAAGTATAAATCCGTGTGAGACCATCCTCGGAAGGACCTGCAGAAGAAGAAGAAGAAGAAGGACGAGAGGTGCCTGCCCTCAGTGGAGGGCGAAGAGGGTGCTGAACATCAATGGGTTCATCTGTTGAACTCCCAGGTGTGCGCCAATTTGCACGATTGCGCACAGTAATAGCAGGTGGGTTAGGAAGGGGTAAGGGCTGAGCACTATTAGGCAAACAGAGGCAGAAAATTCCATCCTCTTTGACAATTATCTTAATTGCTAAACAAGACTTTAGATCAATCCTAGAGTTTCCTTGAACTGCCTCCAAACCATCCAAATCATATTCAAAGAAATTGGTCATCACCGTGATAAGCCCACCAATAACAATGGCCCCAGATTGGGCTCTAGCAACCCTAAGCAAATGCCTAGCAAGAAAAGATCCAGTGTCCAGTTTGACATCATTAAGAATGGCCCACATAAAAACAAGTTCATCAGCACGAACATTGCCATCACTATCCCCACGCCCAAATAGAGTATGAGCCATTATTCGATGGAGATAGCAAAGACAAGGATTCGGCATAAAAGAAGCCTTACAATTTGAGGAATCATATGAACCTGACCCACGAGAGATATGAGCCCAAAAAGAAATTACGGAAAAACCACTTGGGTGCCTCCTTTCCCCCCCAGCAGGTAATCCAAAAATCTCATTAAACTCCTCTAAATTCAAGCAATGCTCATTATTGAACAGCCGAAAAGTGATCCGGCCTTCAGAGCAACCTTCCCCCTGAAGTATATGAGCCTCAATAGAGCTAAAAAATTCTAATGTAAGCTCAGTATAAGTGGGACACTTTAAATTCAAAAAATAAGTCCATCCTGCCCTATCAAGCATCCAATCAAAATCATCACGCAAGCCTAAGGTATCAAGAACAACATCATCCATATACCTAGTGCTAACTATCCTTCTATTCACCAACACATTATAACGATCTCTCTACTCATTATCCCTAAAATTAAAACCATAGGGATTAGGGGGATTACCTCTTGGAGCAGCAGTACCTCTACCTCGTGTCCTTGAACTTGAACCAGCTTCACTTCTCTGACGCTTGTTCGTCATTCTGCCTAGCCACACCAAATCAATCAAGCACAACAAAAACCCCTCTATGCAGCACTATTCACGTATGGAGGCAAATTTGCCAAATTGGGGGTTTGCCAAATTGGAAAGAGGGAATTGTTGGGTAGAGGTGAGGAAGGGGAGAAATGGTAGGAAAATGAAAGAAAAAGGATGATTTGTGGAGGAAAAAAGTGGTTTGGAAGGTTTGGGTATGATGGGTTATAGTGGGAGAAGGTGGAGAAGAAAGAAGAAGAATGAGGGAGAATGGGGAAAGGGTGGCCTTGAGAGGGAGGAAGAAGATGGTGAATGTAGAAATGTGAGGGAAATAAGGATGAATAGGGGTTTGGGAGGATGGGTATAGAGGTTGAAGGAGAAAAGAAAGAGAAGAAGTAAAGAAGTAGAAGTGGGGAAATGAAGAAGGGAAGGGGCGTGGTTTTTGAAATCTAGCAGCAGCGATCCACGCCCGTGGACGCTGCTGACTTCTGGGTTTTTTTTTTTTTTGAAACAGAGAGTTCCACGGCCGTGTTATGAACCACGGCCAGGCCGTAGAATTCTCTGACTTTTCTCTTTTGTTTTTCTTTTTTTTTTAACTAAGATCCACGGCCTGGCCATGGATCTCTCTGACTTATACCTTCTCCTTTGGTTTGTATTCCATGGGCGGGATGTGGAACCTTCTGGTCTCTCTCTTCTTCTAAATATGACTTCAAAAAGGGGTCAAACCTAAACAAAATCCAAAAAACAAACATCAAAACAACAATCTATCACACAAAATTAAAAGAAAGGGATGAAATAAAATAGAAAAACAAGAAAACATGGGTTGCCTCCCAAGAAGCACTTGTTTAAAGTCATACGCTCGACTCCTATGCTCTCATCACTTTGCAGTTGGGTCACGGAGGGCAATGTTCATCCTCCTCTCAAGTTGCTCATCCGCTAGATAGTGCTTCAACCGCTGACCATTAACTTTAAAAGTCCCTTGCTCTTCATTCCAAACTTCCACAGCACCATAGGGAAACACTTTCTTCACTAAAAATGGCCCCGACCATCTTGACTTAAGTTTTCTGGGAAAGAGTTTCAATCTAGAATTGAAAAGAAGCACCAGTTCTCCTTTACGAAACTCTCTACGAAGAATATGCTTGTCATGCCACCTCTTGGTTCTTTCCTTGTATAACTTGGCAGTCTCATAAGCATCCAATCTCAGCTCATCAAGCTCATGAAGTTGAAGCTTTCTCTTTTCCTCTGTTGCTTTTAAGTCAAAATTTAGAAGCTTAATAGCCCAAAAGGTTTTATGTTCAAGCTGAACGGGTAGATGGCAGGGCTTCCCATAAATCAGTCGAAAGGATGTCATCCTAATGGGAGTCTTGTAAGCAGTACGGTAAGCCCAAAGAGCGTCATCAAGCTTCAAAGACTAATCCTTTCTTGAGCTAGACACAGTCTTTTCCAAAATACTCTTTATCTCTCAATTAGATACCTCCACTTGGCCAGAAGTCTGAGGATGATAAGATGTAGCAACCTTATGAATGACTCCATATTTCTTCAAGAGGTTCTCAAATTGTCTCTCTATGAAATGTGAACCTCCATCACTTATCACAGCCCTAGGAACTCCAAACCTTGGAAAAATGATCTTCTTGAATAGCTTGATCACGGTCTTTGCATCACTTGTTGGAGACGGAATGGCCTCCACCCACTTAGATACGTAATCCACAGCTACCAGAATGAACTTATTGTTGCAGGAGGATGGCAAAGGGCCCATGTAGTCAACTCCCCAAACATCAAATATCTCCACCTCAAGAATAGTATTCATTGGCATCTCATGCCTCTTGGAGATACTTCCAGCTCTCTGACATGGTTCACATGATAACACATAATTTTGAGCATCTCTGAAGATATAAGGCCAAAAGAAACCAGACTGAAGAACTTTGGCTGCCGTCTTGGAGGCACTAGTATGTCCTCCATAAGATGCAGAATGACAATAACTCAATATACTTGGAGCCTCTTCCTCGGAGACACATCTCCTATAAATACCATCAGCACACCTCTGGTATATGTATAGGTCATCCCACACAAAATTTCTCAGATCTAAGAAGAACTTCTTCCTCTGCTGATAGTTAAGCTCAAGAGGTAAAACCTTGCTAACCAAATAATTTGCATAGTCAGCATACCAAGGAGCACTCTCCGCAAAAACTGCAAACAATTGCTCATCAGGGAAAGAATCATCAATAGGCAATTCGATATCCCCAATCACTGGTTGCTCAAGCCTTCATAATGGTTTGCCATTTGATTCTCCGTCCCTTTTCTATCCAGAATTTCCAAATCAAACTCTTGTAAGAGAAGGATCCAACGGATAAGTCAAGGCTTTACTTCCTTCTTGCTCATGAGATACCTAAGTGCCGAATGATCAGTGTACACGGTCACCTTTGACCTTACTAGATAGGACTTGAACTTCTCAAAAGCAAAAACTACCGCTAGCAACTCTTTCTCTGTAGTGGCATAGTTTGCTTGAGCTCTATCAAGTATCTTGCTAGCATAGTAAATTGCATGCACTTTCTTGTCCTTTCATTGCCCCAACACAGCTCCTACAGCATAGTCACTAGCATCACACATGACCTCGAAAGGTAAATTCCAATCCGGCGTTTGCAAAATGGGAGCAGTGATCAAAGCTTCTTTCAACCTGCAAAAGGCATTCAAACAGTCACTATCAAAATTAAATGGAACATCCTTCACTAAGAGATTAGACAAAGGTTTAGCAATTTTAGAAAAATCCCTAATAAATCTCTGGTAAAAATTGGCATGTCCCAAGAAACTTCGCACTCCCTTCACATTCACCGGTGGAGGCAATTTCTCAATCACTTCAATTTTCGTCTTATCCACCTCAATTCCTTTTCCAGAGACCAAATGTCCAAGCACTATACCCTCTTGTACCATAAAATGGCACTTCTCCCAATTCAAGACAAGATTAACCTCCTCGCATCTCTGCAAAATCTTAGACAAATTAAACAAACAATCATCAAAGTTAGTACCATATACTGAAAAATCATCCATAAAAAGTTCCATGATGTTTTCAATAAATTCAGAAAATATTACAGTCATGCATCTCTGGAAAGTAGTAGGGGCATTACATAAACCAAATGGCATTCTCCTATAGGCAAAAGTGCCATAAGGGCAAGTAAATGTGGTTTTCTCCTGGTCACTAGGATGAATAGGGATTTGGTAGAATCCCGAATAACCATCTAAGGAACAAAAGTGTGTATGCCTAGCTAGCCTCTCAAGCATCTAATCAATGAAGGGAAGAGGGAAGTGATCTTTCCTAGTTGTACTATTCAACTTTCTATAATCAATGCACATCCTCCAACCTGTGACTGTCCTAGTGGGAATCAATTGGTTTTTCTCATTTTCAATTACAGTCATCCCCCTTTCTTAGGAACCACATGCACAGGACTAACCCATTCACTATTAGAAATTGGGTAAATTACCCCAGCATCAAGCAACTTAAGTACCTCTTTTTTAACAACCTCTTTCATATTAGGATTCAACCTACGTTGATGCTCAACAAAGGGTTTATGATCAGGTTCTATCAAAATTCTATGCATACAAAAGGAAGGATTTATGCCTTTAATATCATCAAGAGTATATCCTATGACCTTTCTATGCATCCTAAGAGCCCTTAGCAATTTCTCAGTCTCTAACTCATTCAAGCTAGCACTAACAATGACAGGATAAGAAGAGTTGGGACCAAGAAACTCATACCTGAGAGTGGAAGGAAGAGTTTTAAGTTCTACCTTAGGAGCTTTTTCCTCTTCCCAATCTTCAGACTTAGGCTTTGGCTCAAGCTTTTCCACCTTGGCTTTGCTAGGAGGAATTTTTGAGGTTGCCTCCAACAAGCGGGCATACTTAGCTACCTCTCCTCCAGAATCAATAGAGCCGCCACCAACCAAGCATATTTCCAATGGATCTTCCAAATGAATTATGGTGGACTCTTCCTCCACCACCTGATGCAATAAGTCAACCCTGTAACAAGAGTCCTCAAAAGAAGGTTGTTTAATAGATTTAGAAATATCAAACTCAACCTTATTATCACTAATAGTTAAAGACAATTTGCCATTCTTAACATCAATTATAGCACCAGTAATAGCTAAGAAAGGCCTACCAAGAATAATGGGGATTTGGGAATCCTCCTCCACTTCAAGCACAACAAAATCAGCAGTTATGAAAAACTTACCAACACGGATAGGAACATCCTCCAAGATGCCTACAGGATATTTGACGGACCGACCCGCCAATTGTAGTGAGATAATTATGGGTTTTAGCTCACCCACCTCCAACTTCTTACACACAGAAAAGGGCATAAGACTAACACTAGCCCCCAAATCACACAGAGCTTTATCAAAGTTAGTGTTGCCAATCAAACAGGGAATAGAGAAGCTACCTGGATCCTTTAACTTAGGAGGCAATTTATTTTGAATTAAGGCACTACACTCCTCAGTTAAAGTTACTGTCTTATAGTCTTCTAGCTTCCTCTTATTAGACAAGATGTCCTTAAGAAACTTAGCATAGGTAAGCATTTGTTTTAATGCCTCAGTGAAGGGTACATTTATGTATAATTTCTTAAGAGCCTCTAAGAACTTCCCAAACTACTTATCTAACTTCGCCTTAGCCAATCTTTGAGGGAAGGGAACTGGGGGTTGGTAAGGTTCAGGGGGTACATACTTAGACACCTTTTCAGTGATTTCCTCCTCTTTTAAGGGTTGTGCCTTAGTTTCTTTTTCCTCATTCCCCACATCTTTATTACTCTTCCCATTACCCCTAGGATCCTCTAACCTCTTTCCACTCCTCAAACTCACAGCCTTATAATGTTCATTGCTTGGGTTGACTTCAGGTTGACCAGGAAACTTACCTTGCTGCCTAAGAGAAGTGCTTGCTTGTTGGGCAATCTGGGTTTCTAACATCTTATTATGAATGGCTAAATTGTCAACCTTAGCTGACAACTCTTTAATTGCCTCAGTCACAACTTGCCCATGGTGCCTAAACTCCTCATTCTGCTTAGACTGGCTCTCAACAAAATTCTCTAGAAGAGACTCAAGTCTAGATTTCTGTACCTGTGGAACTCTAGAAGATGGTTTAGCATTACTTTGCCCAGCTTGGTACTGATTATTCCGGTAAGAGAAGTTAGGATGTGACCTCCAACCGGGGTTGTAAGTTTGGGAATACGGATCATTCCTCCCCTTTTGGTTGAAGTCATGGAAATTGTGGCATGATTCCACTTGCTCCACCGGTGTACCATGTGAGGAACCTATTCCAACTTGGCATTCAACACCAATATGTCCCTGTACTCCACAAATCTCACAAAAATTGTTAGAGGCACCTATGGCATTAACATGAGCTTTCTCAAGCATGTCAAAACGTTTATTCAAAGAATCAAACTTTGACATAATTAAATCAACACCATCTACCTCAAACTTACCTCCCGAGAGCTTTCTCGGGTTATGCCCTCTTTCATTGGCCCATTGGTGATGATTTGAAGCTACACTCTCAATTATCTCATAAACCTCTGTGAGCCTTCTATTCATCAGAGCTCCACCAGCTGCGGAGTCAAGAGACACCTTCGAAGAATATTCTAAACCATTGTAGAAGGTGTGGACGATCAACCATTTCTCTAACCCGTGGTGTGGGCAGGCTTCCAGCAAAGCCTTATATCTATCCCAAGCTTCTGACAATGACTCGCCATCTTTCTGAACAAAGCTTGTGATTTGGGTCCTTAGGTGAGCAGTCTTGGAAGGTGGAAAGAATTTGTCCAAAAAGGCTTGCTCCAATTGGTCCCAAGTAGTTATCGTCTCAGCCGGAACGGACTTCAACCAAGCTCTAGCTCTATCTCTCAATGATAGAGGAAACAAGCGGAGATGAATAACATCAACAGAGGCGCCTTCGATCTTGAGGGTCTCACAGAACTCCAAGAACATATCCACATGATCATTAGGATCCTCTGGCGGTAATCCTCCAAACTGGTTCTGCCTTATTGTAGAAAGTAGGGCAGGAGGTATGGTGAAGTGCGAAGCTTCAATGTCTGGCCGAGCAATCCCAGATCACAAACCCCGAGCATTAGGGGCTGCATACTCTTTTAACGGTTTATTATCTTCAGCTGCTGCCATGACAAGTGCTGGTTCAAATATTTTTCTTATTCTGTGCCTTTGTTGTCTTCTCCTTCTACGTAAAGTCCTTTCAATTTCAGGATCTGCTTCAATGAGAATCCCAGAACGTCTAGTACTTTGCATAAACAAGAGAAATTACCTGCAGAGAGTCAAAGAGAAATCAAGAACGTAAGAACCAAATATAAAGAAAAAGGTTTAAAATAATTAAATTAAAAATTAAATTAATATTCAAGAAAAACACAGTCCCGGGCAACGGCGCCAAAAACTTGATGCGTGAAATCCGTAAGTGTACGATTTTGTCGTCAAGTAATAAAAAGATCGAATCCACAGGGACTGTGTCTATGAATACCAATTAATTAATTAATTCAATTAAGTTAAACAAAAGGGAATATGATTGTTGATAAAGAAGAACGTACTAACAAAACAATTAAATAAAATCAAGAAAACAGAATTCAGAACAACAATAGCAAGTAATCAAGGATGGTATTCAGATTCAAGAAAGCTTCCAAGATTGGGATACCACAATGATACAAGATAAATCCTAATTGACAACCCTTTTATTTAATCTGAAATTCAATTGAAGGTGAATTATCTTAAATTAGTTAATGTTCTTTCTCAAGATACAAGATCCGTGCCCAATTAAACCAATTCCTACTCTCGTGGTAATTGAATTTAAATTGAACCCATTATGCTTTGTGGCAATTCATTGAATCCTCGAAAGGCTAAAACTACTCTCGTGATTTAGACCTTAAGTTCAATTCTTATCGTTCCAACACTTAGGTTCACCTCTTAGTACGTCCCTAAATGCCTATGAGATATAAATAAGCAGCCAGCAAATTCACATGAATAAAAGCAATAAGAATTGAATCAAAGAACATTCAAGATCAATAAAAGGGGAAACAATATCAATTAATCATTATCAATGTATCAAAGGGCATTGCCCAATCCTAGAAACAAAAGAAACTACTCAGACATAGAGAAGAAGGAATCAGAAAACATGTTCAAGAACATCCAAACCCGTAACCCAAAAGAGAAGAGGGAAGAAAGATCAAGAACAAGAGCCTCCAATGTGCCTCCTTCCAAACCAAATTAGAACTCCCTAATTCTATTCAGAACATCTATATATAACTTAGGGTTTTAATTGGCTAAAAAGCCCCCAAAAGAAATAAAAAGAAAAACATAAAAACTGCTGCGCACTGCGATCCACGGCCGTGGATGGTTCCACGGCCTGGCCGTGGAACTCACTGGAGTTCTCTTTTCCTTTTTTAAGTTGTCCCTCGATCCATGGCCATGGTTTGATCCACGGGCAGGCCGTGGATCTCTCTGGAATGGCCTTTTTGCACCTTTATTGCTATCCATTAAGCTCCAACTTCAAACATGCGAGCATTCCATTCATTCCAAAGCCAATTTAGCACCAATCCTACACAATAACACCACAAACACCGCAGTTATCTGAACTAAGAGAAAAACAAACCAAAAAGGAAAACTAAAATGCCTAAAATGCTCAAGAATGCATGCAAAACAAGAACAAAATATGATGTTGTTTCACACACATCAATAAATTGACTTCTATAACAAAAATACCTGAAGTGGAAGTCTCACTTCCCTTCTTCTTCTTGAGCTCCTCTAGGTACTTGGCACAATTCATCTTCCAATGTCTGGTCTGACCACAGTGGAAGCATGTACCTTCCTTAGCCACTCCGCCCACTAGTTTTAATCCAGAAGTGTGGGGCTTGGACTTATCCTTGTCCTTGCCTTTCCACATCCCTTCTTTTTGTTGTTTGTAAGTTGCTGACAAATATATAAACACAATAAACATATTAATAAACACACTTCCTAATTTTTTTTTTGTTTTTTCTTTTTTTAGATATTTTTTACACAACTATCTTTCACCCTAACCAGATCACAACATTATCCTCAATGTCAAAACATAGATAGGTAAAGGATAGAAGATAGTACCTGTTATTGTAATTACTAAAAAGAGAAAGCTGACACAAATGTAAACAGAAATAAAGTACAATAAATAACGCCAAAACTTGTAATTATTTAAATAGTTGGAGTGTCTGATCTGGCTTGCTTTTCATACTGCTTCCCTCATCGCTTCCTTCTGACCAATCTATCTGAGCTGTTACTGGATCAGGTTCATAAACAAAAGCTTCTAATTTATTAATCAACTCATCAACAGTGAAGCAGAGATAAGAAGTCATCTTACCGAAGGTGTGATAAATTTTTGTTCCACAGCATGGTCAACAAAAGATAACAAATTATTAAAGAAATTATTATCATTCAACAAACCTATGAGTTTATAGTGGATGTTCAGTTGGGCGGCCTAAGAGATAATTTGAAAAACTTCTTCCAAAGTACCAAAACCACTTGGTAAGGTTATGAATGCATCAGAGTTTTCAAGCATTGTCTTCATTCGTCCATGCATAGATGATACTTGAAGTTCTAGCCCAATTGTCTTTCCAATGATGTTCTTTCGAGTTAAAGGTTCAAGAATGACACCTAAAACTTGACCACCTCTTATATGTGCAGAAAGTGATACAGCCCCTATTAACCCAATGCTACCTCCCCCATATACTACACGAATGTTTTTCGCAGCAAGTGTTCTACCAACAGTGCTTACTGTATTTACAAACTCTAAACCCTTCGTATAACTTGTCCCACAAAATACACAGATACTAGTAAATCTATGAACCGAAGAAGAAGCTTCCTTCATTTCTATACTCACACTCCCTTTGGATGATTATGAGTTAGAGGAAGTGAAGAAAATAGAGTGTTTAAATAGGGAAAAGAATGGAAAAAGTAATAATAGCTCCTACATGAGTAGGTTGGCTGTTGTTAGAAAAGTTTGGATTTAAGAATTTTTTTATTTTTTTATTTTTTTTTTTTTTTTTTTTTTTTTTTTTTATTTTTTTATTTTTTTTATTTTTTTTATTTTTTTTATTTTTTTATTTTTTTTAGACTTCAAGAAAACCATTAGGGTAAAGAAATCTAAAAACCCTTGAAGGACCCTACTTAAAGGATCATCTGTCCAAAACCAAATACAACAAAATCATACAAGATAAAATTATAATAATAAATGATGGCACATCTTTATGTACAGTTGTGTGTCACTAGTGCAATAAACACTCACTCCCATTTATTTGAAGAAAAGAAAAATAGAAGAAAGAAACCATTGTGGGTTTT
This sequence comes from Ormosia semicastrata, assembly GCA_029884595.1. Classification (NCBI taxonomy): domain Eukaryota; kingdom Viridiplantae; phylum Streptophyta; class Magnoliopsida; order Fabales; family Fabaceae; genus Ormosia; species Ormosia semicastrata. Next base: position 42,362,853 of record JAQQTO010000061.1, read on the forward strand.
CATCCTGGGTCTGGAACTTGGAGAGCTCACACTTGGTTCGTAACATCAACAAAGATGCTAAAATTTGAAACCCACAATGTCAAGATCCAGAACGACCCATCCCAAGGTGCTGAGAGCCCTTTCTAATAAAAGAGAGGATCAAGCTCAAATGCCTCATACGCTTTGGCAGCCGTAGGTTACTTCTCACTAATAACCAGAGTAGGACGCTTCTACTTGTCCATCAACTCCATAATGCCTAGATAGTGAACATTGGGTTGTGTAGTGCGGCTCTCTACAGAGCATGGTACATGAATCTTTTTTAAGGACCGGTGTGCAAAGGTCCACCCAAGTCAATGACAAGTCAACCACTGGCTGGGGCTCCACACTCAATTAAGAGCATGATACTCTTTCGATTGCCCTTTTTTTTAAGAGATGTACATGATACTATATACATGTTGTTGTGATTGTGGCTCACATCTTCCTCTGATTTTACGTACAGTAATGGCTTAAAGGCCTTCTATAAGTCAAGGATAAGCTTCCCATCCAATTTTCTTATGAATTGGAAAACAGGGTCTTTTTGAGTCAGATTCCCAAGATTATAACGCTTTTGCTCATCCCTCAAAAGATTCCACAAATTAAGAAGTTGACATTGCATAACTCCACAAGAATGCGTCTCAAGAGTCAGTAATATATCATCTAATGACTCCTTACTTAGTCCATTCTTAATGAAGAATATTTTCTCTTCTCTATTTGCGGAAACCATCCCCAAAGAATGACATCTCTTGTTACAATTCCATCGCGCACACTTGTGACAAACTTGCATTCTTTTCACTCTTCTCCTTTTAGAATAAGAACTTTTACCGAGACCCGGTATGTATGCGACAAATGAATTTGAAGATTCACCAGCTAGACGGACCTTTGCTTCGATTATCCAGCGTACATCTTCTAGGATGCCCATGTGCATTAACAGTCTCAGTCTTTCACATCTAGCTTTATAAATTTTTTTTAGAGCATTTTGAGGAAAAGAAAGGAAATGTTTCTTTAGATTTGTGAGAAAGACATCTATTTTAAAGGAGAAGAAATCAGTTATTATAGGAAACTGAAAAACAAACCCACTTGAGAGCTATGAAGTACCATTATCCGCCACTTAACCAAAGGCACAAAGAACTCAAGAACTTGGTTTTTCCAGAAATGGTTTGAGTCTTTGTCCATTGACCTTAAATACACTATCATTCCTAGGATTCTCAATATCTATGACCCTATGAGGATACATACGTTTGACAATAAAAAAGCCACGCCACCTAGATCTCAATTTTCTAGGGAATAGGTGAAGACGAGAATTATAAAGCAGAACTTTTTGACCAGTTTCAAATTTTTTCTCAAAATTGATTTGTCATGAAAGCTTTTACTCTAACTTTATAAATCTTTATGTTTTCATATGCATCATTTCTCAATTCCTCAACAATCAAAAATTTCAATGACAATGATAGGGTTCAGAGGCATCCTGTTTCGCTTAGAAATGGAACCCTATTTTTGACATTTTTCACAAATTTTTCAAAATATATAGCTATCTTTAAATAAAGTAAGCCAATAAAATTAACACTGCAAGATTTTCGCAGTTGTTTTCTTTGAAGAAAAGAAACCTCCACATGCTTCTAAGTAAACAAAATTTAATGACATTTCCTACCTCATTGTTGGGCACACATCTCCAAATGATTTGATCAGAATAATTAAGGCGGGATCTTTCATATTGCAAGAAAATTGATTATATTAGCAAACCAAGGCTTAGAATTGATAGAAAATAAAAATTCATCAAGAAAAGAACCATTGATAGGTGTGATATCAAAAGGTGAGCCCATTGTAAGTATGGACAAATGATCTGCAACAACATTTTCATCTCATTTCTTATATTTTATTGTGATGTTGAATTCTTGAAGCAACAAAATCCACCGTATCAACCTAGGTTTGCAAAAAGTTGCTGTGAAAATTAACAAGTGCACCGAATAGTCAAAGAAATAAAGTAGTTGATTAAGAGGGAAAAAAATACTAAAACGCACAAAATTAAGAGGGAAAAGAGAGAACAAAGCACATGAATGTAAAAACACATTAAGGATGTAAACACATGAAATTAAAACACTAGAGATTTGACTTCACTTGATTCAACAATCTATCATAGACAATAGAATAGCTTTGGGACCTTCATTCTAATTAATTTTTAATAATTCAATTGATAGAAAGAATCCCTCAATTAATTAAAACTCAATTCCTTGGTCAAAACCCTAACTCTTAAAGGCATGACCTTTACTCTATAGATTCTTATGGAGAATACCATAATTATCCCACACAACCTATAACTTTTATTCCTAAATGATTATAAATCATGACACTTATTATTTATGGTCTAAGTTATATGCAAACCTTCTGATTCTACATATACCTCACTAGATCAATTTATGAGTAGTCAATTCATAAAAGCATTAAGAATCATAATAAGCACTCAAACTGAATAAAAAAGAAATTAATTAAAATTTCAATCTTAATACATGTCGATTGAATCAAGTTACATCTTCACTCTAGAAACATATGAATTTAACGACACATGACAAAAGAAAAGAAGAAATAGGAAGAATAAAATAAAAATATATATAGAGCTCAATTTTCTATAAAAAAAATATTAACAAGTAGGCGGTAAACTTGCCATGGTAAAAAAATATATATATTAACAAGTAGGCGATAAACTCGTCATGGTAAAAATATATATATATTAACAAGGATATGGTATAAACTAGCCTCCAAATATATATTAACACGTAGTTAATAAATACTAATAAGGGTGTAGTATAAACTAGCCACCAAATATATATAAACAAGGGTGTGGTATAAACCAACCACCAAATATATATTAACAAAGGTGTGGTATAAACCAGCCACCAGATAAGTTAATAAGCTGATAAATTAAAAAGTTAGTAAACTGATAAATTAAAAAATTAGAAAGAAGTAAATTAAAATGTTAGAAGCAGATAAATTAAAATGTTAGAAGCGAGATAAATTAAAATGTTAGAAAGTTAGTAAGAGAGTTAGATAGTTAGTAAGCAAGAAAATTAAAAGGTTTGTAAGTTAGTAAGTTAGAAAGTTAGAAATAAAATACGAGAAAGTAAAATACAAAAAATAAAGTACAGAAAATAAATTATAGAAAATAAAGTACAGAAAGTAAATTTAAAATATGAAAATCGGATAGAGGCAGAGCCCTACAAGAGCCAAACAAAGGAGGAAGAAGAGAATAGTCAAGATTGAGATATTATTAGAACATAAAGTAAAAATCAGAGAAACAGCAAGCCAATATTTTTTTGCTCCTGCAAAAGAGAAAAGAAGAAGAAAGATTATTTCATAATGATTAAAGATTACAAAGGAAGAAGGGAGAGTAGAAAAAAGTTAGTAAATCTACAAATACAAAACAAAAAAAATTTAAAAAGTAGAATATATATATATATATATACAAGATCCACAGGAATAAATAAAAATAAAAATATATATACAAAATATTTACACAATAATGCAGATTAAAAGTTACAAACCTAAGTGCACGTTATTTCAAGTAATAAATTCTCAGGAGTTTTGAGGTCGATCCATAGGGAATTGATGAATCTTTGACGTAAGGTAAATATTTTGCTACAACAATAAAGGTGATAAACTTAGTCACAAATAAAAAGGATTTACTTGGGTTAGAAGATCCACTCTTTGTAAATAAAATAAGGAGAAGATTAATTCTTTTTATAACTCAATTAGAATCCACACATAATGGAGGTTCCAATCAGAAAATACAATATTCAAAGTTCATTTAAGATTATATACGTAATTATATTATGATTCCTTTAATTATTTATTAACACCACCACTTATAAATGGGCTCAAGCATTCATTGTGCCAATATTTTGCCTACAACAAATCCAGATCTCCACTTTACAAGGAGGATTTCTAAATTGATTAGAAACAAAATACAATACATATAATGACCACTTGAAAATATATCATTTAAGCATAAAAAAAAGATTAATCTAACCTTATTTCATTACTAAGAGCTTCACCCTTTTACCCCAAGTAAAATGAAAACTAGTTACTCATAGACAAGAAGAAAGGAAGAGAGAAGAAGAAGAAGAATATAACTTCAATTTAGAACAAAAGAAAACTACAACAAGATAAATAAACAACACAATAGCATGATCTTGATCTCTGAGACCAAGATTCCTAAATGATCAGCCACTGGTGCTTTTTATAGAGGATTAGGGATACAAAATGACAAGGGAGATGATTAATTAGTGAGTGGATAAGTGGGTGAATGAGTGGAAAATACCAAATGACTTTTGATAAGTGAAAAATTATTGAGATTCTTTGTCTCTGAAATCATTCAGTACTGAACTCATTGAATGCATTATTTCCTTGCTAAGTGGTCTTCATGTCTTAGCTTTCAAATGCCATTAGTTTCAGCCCAAAAGCATTCCTATAACTCGAGATATAACCCAATCACTGCACACTACTCAGGCCCAGCTATAACTCCTCTGTTCTGACTTGCAAGCCCAATATGACCTTTAAGAAATCTGATCTGGGTCTTGTGTTCTCATGAAAGTTGTAGATATGGGTCTTAACTTACAGATGCCAAAATTTTAGCCCCATTCAGTTCTTACAGACCAAGTTATGCCCTAATTACTACACACTGTTTACGTTACAATCAAAAAACTTGTGTTCTGACTTCCAAGCCCAATTAGCTCCACTAGATGTCTAATTTTGACCTAGAGCTCTTATGAAAGTTATAGAGCTCTCTCTTATCTTTCCTACAAGGTAAGATATATAATTATTAGACATCTAAAACTCAAGATATGGCCAAAATATAAAAATAGTGTAAGACCAAAATAATGTTGGAAAAAATCAATTAAGCCCAATTTGAGTCCAAACTTACAAAACATAACTAAACTCAATCAATTAAGTTCATGGAGAGTGTAAATGACTAAAAATGATGGTTCATTAATGTATAAATTATGTGATTATTACTAAGGAATTCAACCTCCTTATCCTCTTGCAAAGTTTTGCGAAGTATTTCTCCAAAAAGGTGCTCTTAAACACTTCCCACGTGATATGTGTCCCTGCTGCTTCCAGCAATCTCCTGGCACTTCTCCACCAGTGCTCTGCTTCCCCTTATGAATATAAAGGAAGCAAAGGAAACTCTATTCATCTAAGCAAATTATGACCTCGAAGATCTTCTCCATCTCAGTCAACCATTCCTTGGCCTTCACCGGGATTGTACTCGCCTTTGAAAAGTAGAGGGTTTAACTCTCTGAACTCTAAAAGATCCTAAAAATTTTGATTTCTTCCAACCTATCCAACATCCTAGCGGTAACGACTATCTACTCTCTCGTAGCATTAGCCATTGCCATAACAGCCTCTGCCATATCTGGGCCCTCATTAACTGAGTTCCTATTTCCTCGAGTTTGCATTGGAGGTGCCATAATTTCCTGTACACACAAAACAATACATGTTGAGTTAGCCAGTCTCAATATCATATAACAATGTGACAATAGCTAAGAACAATCATACCAAAGGCAAGTCATGAAATTCCATCCAAGTATCTCACATAAGAGACAAGAAAAGCATAACTCCTAGTAGGAACTCCTAAACATGCCTAAGTATAGTCAGTCCATACCTTGACTCAACAGGATAAACTACAATGATATCATAATGTAACATCCTAATACCAAATACCTTAGTATGTAGTCTTAGTCATGTTACTTCTAGCTTAAAAATAGCATTCTAACTCATAACATTTATATAAATAATTATGGAGAGTCATAAAGAAAAGGTTATACATATATACGTCAATAACCTTAAAGGGCAAAATGTTATAGATACAACTTTATACAAACTCAAAGCAAATAAAAATAAATACATAAACTTTGTGTATTAAAGCATATAAGCATTACTAGTCTTCATGCTTCTTCTTCTTTCCTTTTGAAAGACTTCTATATGGATTTACATGGCAACACAATAAGGTAAGAATTCAAAAATTCTTAATAAAAGTATTCTAAAACTAGCATTTATACAATCACAATAAATAAATGAACTCAAATACATCATATTATGTTCATAGCAGGTATATGAGCCACTACTCAATTACCTAAAGAATATTCACATACAACACTATGTAATATTCCTAAGCAAACGTACCCCAAAGATAAGATAATTGCCCATACAATTGTCATCGAAAGGCAAATGCAATGTTTATATTGTCTAGGTAGTATGACTACGACCATTTAACACTACCTGGTAATGAATGGACTCCTTCTACTCACACCAATGAGTGTATTAGTGATGTGTGTGAAACAACATCATGTTTTGTTCTTGTTTTGCATGCATTCTTGAGCATTTTAGGCATTTTAGTTTCCCTTTTAGTTTATTTTTTCTCTTAGTTCGGATAACTGCGGTGTTTTTGGTGTTCTTGTGCAGGATTAATGTTGAATTAGCCTTGGATTGAATGGAATGCTTGCATGTTGAAGTTACAGCTTAATGGATAGCAAAAAGGTGCAAAAAGACCATTCCAGAGGGATCCACAGCCTGCCCGTGGATTAAACCACGACCATGGATCGAGCAGTAACTTGAAGGAGGAAAAGAGAGATTCCAGGGAGTTCCACGACCTGGCCGTGGAATGATCCACGGCCTGGCCATGGAATGATCCATGGCCATGGAATTCTGACAGCAAGATCCACGGCCAGCCCGTGGAATGATACACGGCCGTGGATCGCAGTGCGCAACAGTTTTTAAGTTTTTATTTTTATTTCTTTTGGGGGCTTTTTAGCCAATTAAAATCGTAGGTTATAAATAGATGTTCTAAATACAATTAGGGGGTTCTAATTTGGTTTTGGAGGAGGCACATTGGAGGCTTGGGTTCTTGATCTTTTTTCCCTCTTCTCTCTTGGATTATGTGTTTGGATGTTTAAGAACATGTTTTCTGATTTCTTCTTCTCTATGTCTGAGTAGTTCCTTTTGTTTCTAGGATTGGGCAATGCCCTTTGATACATTGATAATGATTAATTGATGTTGTTTCCCCTTTTATTAATCTTGAATGTTCTTTGATTCAATCCTTATTGCTCTTATTCATGTGAATTTGTTGGCCACTTATTTACATCTCATAGGCATTTAGGGACGTACTGAGAGGTGAACCTAGGTGTTGGAACCATAAGAATTGAACTTAAGGTCTAAATCACGAGAGTAGTTTTAGCCTTTCGAGGATTCAATGAATTGCCACAAAGTGTAATGAGTTCAATTTAAATTCAATTACCACGAGAGTAGGAATTGGTTTAATTGGGCACGGATCTTGTATCTTGAGAAAAAACATTAACTAATTTAGGGTAATTCACCTTCAATTGAATTTTAGATTTAATAAAAAGGGTTGTCAATTAGGATTTATCTTGTATCATTGTGGTATCCCAATCTTGGAAGCTTTCTTGAATCTGAATACCATTCTTGATAACTTGCTATTTTTGTTCTGAATTCTGTTTTCTTGATTTTTATTTAATTGTTTTGTTACTACGTTCTTCTTAATCAACAAACATATTCCTTATTGTTTAATTTAATTGAATTAATTAATTAATTTGTATTCATAGACACAGTCCCTGTGGATTTGATCTTTTTATTACTTGACGACAAAATCGTACACTTGCGGATTTCACGCATCAAGTTTTTGGCGCCGTTGCCGGGGACTGTGTTTTTCTTGAATATTAATTTAATTTTTAATTTAATTATTTTAAACCTTTTTCTTTATATTTGGTTCTTACGTTCTTGATTTCTCTTTGATTCTCTACAGGTAATTTCTCTTGTTTATGCAAAGTACTAGACGTTCTGGGATTCTCATTGAAGCAGATCCTGAAATTGAAAGGACTTTACGTAGAAGAAGAAGACAATAAAGGCACGGAGTAAGAGAAATATTTGAACCAACACTTGTCATGGCAACAGCTGAAAATAATAAACCGTTAAAAGAGTATGCAGCCCTTAATGCTCAGGGTTTGCGATCTGGGATTGCTCGGCCAGACATTGAAGCTAGGCACTTCACCATACCTCCTGCCCTACTTTCTATGATAAGGCAGAACCAGTTTGGAGGATTACCGTCAGAGAATCCTAATGATCATGTGGATATGTTCTGGGAGTTTTGTGAGACCCTCAAGATCGAAGGCGCCTCTATTGATGCAATTCGTCTCCGCTTGTTTCCTCTATCATTGAGAGATAGAGCTAGAGCTTGGCTGAAGTCTGTTCCTACTGAGACGATAACTACTTGGGACCAATTGGAGCAAGCCTTTTTGGATAAATTCTTTCCACCTTCCAAGACTGTTCACCTAAGGACCCAAATCACAAGCTTTGTTCAGAAAGATAGTGAGTCATTGTCAGAAGCTTGGGATAGATATAACGCTTTGCTGGAAGCCTGCCCACACCACGGGTTAGAAAAGTGGTATATCGTCCACACCTTCTACAATGGTTTAGAATATTCTTCGAAGGTGTCTCTTGACTCCGCAGCTGGTGGAGCTCTGATGAATAGAAGGCTCACAGAGGCTTATGAGATAATTGAGAGTGTAGCTTCAAATCATCACCAATGGGCCAATGAAAGAGGGCATAACCCGAGAAAGCTCTCGGGAGGTAAGTTTGAGGTAGATGGTGTTGATTTAATTATGTCAAAATTTGATTCTTTGAATAAACGTTTTGACATGCTTGATAAAGCTTATGTTAATGCCATAGGTGCCTCTAACAATTTTTGTGAGATTTGTGGAGCACAGGGACATATTGGTGCTGAATGCCAAGTTGGAATGGGATCCTCACATGGTGCACCGGTGGAGCAAGTGGAATCATACCACAATTTCCATGACTTCAACCAAAAGGGGAGGAATGACCCGTATTCCCAAACTTACAACCCCGATTGGAGGTCACATCCTAACTTCTCTTACCGGAATAGTCAGTACCAAGCTGGGCAAGGTAATACCAAACCATCTTCTGGAGTTCCACAGGTACAGAAATCTAGACTTGAGTCTCTTCTAGAGAATTTTGTTGAAAGCCAGTCTAAGCAGAATGAGGAGTTTAGGCACCATGGGCAAGTTGTGACTGAGGCAATTAGAGAGTTGTCAGCTAAGGTTGACAATTTGGCCATTCATAATAAGATGTTGGAAACCCAGATTGCCCAACAAGCGAGCACTTCACATAGGCAACAAGGTAAGTTTCCTGGTCAACCAGAAATAAACCCAGGGAAAGAACATTGTAAAGTTGTGAGTTTGAGGAGTGGAAAGAAATTAGAGGATTTCAAAGGTAAGGGGGAGAGTGACAAAGATGAGGGGACTGAGGAAAAAGAGACTAAGATACAGCCCTTAGGTGAGGAGGAAACTAATGAGAAAATGTCTAAGTATGTACCCCCTGAGTCATACCAACGCCCAGTTCCCTTCCCTCAAAGACTTGCTAAGGCGAAGTTAGACAAGCAGTTTGGGAAGTTCGTAGAGGTTCTTAAGAAATTGTACATTAATGTATCCTTCACTGAGGCGTTAAAACAAATGCCTACCTATGCCAAATTTCTTAAGGACATTTTGTCTAACAAGAGGAAGCTTAAAGAATATGAGACAGTAGCTTTAACTGAGGAGTGTAGTGCTTTAATTCAAAATAAATTGCCTCCAAAGTTAAAAGATCCAGGTAGCTTCTCTATTCCTTGTTTGATTGGTAACACTAGTTTTGATAAAGCTTTGTGTCATTTGGGAGCTAGTGTTAGTCTTATGCCTCTTTCGGTGTGTAAAAAGTTGGAGGTGGGTGAGTTGAAACCCACAACTATCTCACTTCAATTGGCGGATCGGTCTGTCAAGTACCCCATAGGCATCTTGGAGGATGTTCCTATTAAGATTGGTAAGTTTTATATGCCGGTGGATTTTGTTGTGCTTGACATGGAAGCTGATGCTACAATGCTGATCATACTTGGGCGTCCATTCCTTGCCACTGGAAGGGCGATCATTGATGTCTATGAAGGAAAATTGACTTTGCGATTGAATGATGAGGAAATAGTTTTTGATGTTTTTAAATCTGAAAATAATTCTAATTCCTTAAATTCATTTAATCGCATTGATACTGCTAAAGTTGTGGATAGTGTTGTGCTTTCAGGTATACAGGAATCAGTGACTGATGCTATGCCCTGTAAGGAAGAACCTAAGAAGCAGAGTGACAAGTGTGTCGAGAAACGTGAATTTAAACTCGGGGATAGAGTTCTTGTTAATAACTCGCTTCTACGTTTCTGTCCTAGTAAGTTATGGTCGAAATGGTCAGGACTATATGAGATTGTTCGAGTTTTATCCTACGGTGTGCTTGAGGTGCAGAAAGAAGGTCATAAGCCTTTCATGATAAATAGCCAGAGAGTGAAACACTTTGAAGGAGTGGGGACTGAGCACTACTCCATTGACATCACCTGAGTACAAAAACCAGACCAAAGTCGAGCTAATGACTTTAAACAAGCGCTTCTTGGGAGGTAACCCAAGTTTCTTTATTTTTTATTTTTCTTTTTATTTCTTCTTTTTCTTTTGACTTTGTGTGTTGGATTGCTGGTTTGATCTTTATCTCATGGATCTTGTTTAGGTTTGACCCTTTTTGAAGCTCAAATTAGAAGAAGAGTGAAGTCAGAAGGTTCCACACCCAGCTCATGAAAAATTCCATAGCCATGGATTGAACACCAGAAGTTTTTCCACCACCGCAGTGAGTTCGTTTCTTTTATCCCTTCTCTTGTTTTAGATTTTTACATTAGGGACAATGTAAGTTCTAAGCTTGGGGGGGTATTTTCATATTTTCATTTTCATTAGTTTCGTGCATTCTCATGTCTTGTTTTGCATTACATTTTCATGTTGCATTTTCACACCATCATATCTCTTGGGTTTTTGATTGAACTTGTGCCCCTCTCTTTTGAGGATTTGAGATGGTATTGATTTAGAACCCAATTGTTGATTCTTGTGATAGGCTGCAGGTATTGTTTTAATTTGATAGTAGAGGTGATCTTTTGATAGTTGATAATTAGCATAATGTTCTCTGAATTTGTGCTTCTTATTGAATTTTTAAACCTCTAAATGTGAGTTTTGAACCTATTTGGGACTTATGCACTGTATGATTTTTGTTCCCATTCTTTGTGTTGAGTGATATTCCTCATTGATCTTATGCTCTAGAACTTGATTTGAAACCATTTTGAGGCGAAATTTTTGGTTGCATGCTTGAATGTGATTAAGGCATTTTAGGTATTTTTCTGGCCTTCTGAAATTGTTATACTTTCATCCTCTAGTTGCCCATTTTGAGCCTATTGCATGTTTTCTTGATACCTATGCTGAAACATTGTTGGTTATCATTTAGAATATTAAATGGAGCGAATTGGGCTTGAAAGTTGTGTTGGGAATTATATGTATATGAGCTTCTTCTTTCTCAAATGAGATAAAAAGGAGAAAAATAAAAGAAAAATAAAAGAAACATCATGAGATGAAAGCTTGAAAAAGAGGAGAAAGAGGAGAAGGAAAAGAAAGGAAGAAAATTCTTTGAAATGTGGAGTTATGTTTTAGATTAAAAAATTGTCTTTGCTCCATTGATGTTCTATTGGATTTCTTGTGTTTATTGAAAAAAAAAATTGATGAGCCCTTTGTGTATACCTTCCTTTCTCTACCCTGCCTAACATCATTCCCATGGCCCCATTACAACCCTTAAAAGACCTTTTGATTCTTAAATGCATGCTGATTATTCGTGGAAATTTGGTTTCATATCAAGCATATGGAAGTGCATTTTCTTTGAAGGATTTTGAGCGTATGGTTTTCACCCTTAAACACTTTGAGTGTGGTTAGTGGAGTGAACTTAATTCAATCAGTGAGGATGCATGATTTCTGAGAACTTAGCCTCTAATTCGACTTGATTTTGATTACCTCTCAGATTCTTTGTTTGCCTTAGCCTATTGCTTGGATATTGTTTTCTCGGCTTCCTTATTCTTTATTGTCTTTTGATCCCACAACTTGGTTTGGTATTAATTTTTTCTTGAGGACAAGCAAAGTCTTAAGCTTGGGGGGATTTGATGTGTGTGAAACAACATCATGTTTTGTTTTTGTTTTGCATGCATTCTTGAGCATTTTAGGCATTTTAGTTTCCCTTTTAGTTTATTTTTTCTCTTAGTTCGGATAACTGCGGTGTTTTTGTGCTCTTGTGCAGGATTAATGTTGAATTGGTCTTAGATTGAATGGAATGCTTGCATGTTGAAGTTGGAGCTTAATGGATAGCAAAAGGGTGCAAAAAGACTATTCCAGAGGGATCCATGGCCTGCCCGTGGATTAAGCCACGGCCATGGATCGAGCAGCAACTTGAAGGAGGAAAAGAGAGATTCTAGGGAGTTCCACGGCCTGGTCGTGGAATGATCCATGGCGGTGGAATGATCCACAGCCTGGCCATGGAATTCTGATAGCAAGATCCACGGCCAGCCCGTGGAATGATCCACGGCCGTGGATCGCAGTGCGCAGCAGTTTTTAAGTTTTTATTTGTATTTCTTTTGGGGGCTTTTTAGCTAATTAAAATCCTAGGTTATAAATAGATGTTCTGAATACAATTAGGGGTTTCTAATTTGGTTTTGGAGGAGGCACATTGGAGGCTTGGGTTCTTGATCTTTCTTCCCTCTTCTCTCTTGGATTATGGGTTAGGATGTTTAAGAACATGTTTTCTGATTTCTTCTTCTCTATGTCTGAGTAGTTCCTTTTGTTTCTAGGATTGGGCAATGCCCTTTGATACATTGATAATGATTAATTGACGTTGTTTCCCCTTTTATTAATCTTGAATGTTCTTTGATTCAATCCTTATTGCTCTTATTCATGTGAATTTGTTGGCCACTTATTTGCATCTCATAGGCATTTAGGGACGTACTGAGAGGTGAACCTAGGTGTTGGAACCATAAGAATTGAACTTAAGGTCTAAATCACGAGAGTAGTTTTAGCCCTTCGAGGATTCAATGAATTACCACAAAGCGTAATGGGTTCAATTTAAATTCAATTACCACGAGAGTAGGAATTGGTTTAATTGGGCACGAATCTTGTATCTTGAGAAAGAACATTAACTAATTTAGGGTAATTCACCTTCAATTGAATTTTAGATTTAATAAAAAAGGGTTGTCAATTAGGATTTATCTTGTATCATTGTGGTATCCCAATCTTGGAAGCTTTCTTGAATCTGAATACCATTCTTGATAACTTGCTATTTTTGTTATGAATTCTGTTTTCTTGATTTTTATTTAATTGTTTTGTTACTACGTTCTTCTTAATCAACAAACATATTCCTTATTGTTTAATTTAATTGAATTAATTAATTAATTGTTATTCATGGACACAGTCCCTGTGGATTCGATCTTTTTATTACTTGACGACAAAACTGTACACTTGCGGATTTCACGCATCAATTAGTACCATTACATATATTGGTAACCATGACCCAATGAGCCTGAACGCTCAGAGAATCCAGGACTACTCCTCATTCAAAAAAGCTTTTAGACTTTCCCACCTTCTCTTTTGGCCAAATGATTATGCACATCATCTAAGGTTACAAATACATAGGAATAACAAGTGTGTGAAACTATTCAGTGTTATGTTCAACTCACATATAAACACCGCAACAACTCATCATAAGATTTACTTTAACCAAGTGAAGTAACTAAGTCTAGCAAACATGTACTCTTTGCTCCATTCTATCCTATAAAGGAGCAATCCCATACTTCTAGCACTTCTCATAACTCAACTTAGTCAACAAGGGAGCACTCATCATTCAAGCACCTTAAGCTCAACTTTCACTCTAAAAGAGCAACTCATGTATAAAGATAGGAAACCATGCCAAACAACTCAACTAGTTGTATTTAGTACATTCTATCATCACATCTCAAGCGCAATTACATGCACCACCATGCTTTTCAAGGAACTAGATACCTACCTGTGGCATTCCACAACCAATGGATGCACAAAATCTCTTACTTTCCCATATATGCAAGGTAGTTATTACTTCTTTGAAATACTCATACTAGTATCTCAACAAACTTTAAAGGGCCAATATAAGGGATTCCAAAACAAGAAGGGAGGTCCATTTTCTCAAAATGAAAATCCAGGGAAACTCTAGTCTAGGCGTTTGGGCGCCCACTCTCCAATGCCTAGTCACTGGCATGGTAGATAGCCTGCCCTAGTTTTCCCTATGGCTGGCACTTGGATGGTGGACACTGGGCGCTCAGGCACCCAAGCACCAGAAATTCCACCCCATTTCACTTTGTCGCTGGCGCTCAGGCACTCTACAATAGGTGCTTATATAACATCATCATCAATATGTTAGACTTATAAATAGTTACAAAGGTAGCTTAATACGTGCTTAACATGCCTATTTTATTTTGTGATAATCTGAGTTAGTTTAGGCACTTTGCTGCAAGCCGAAAGGTGAAAAATAGCTTAAAATGACCCAGATGTTAGCATAAAAGGATTAGCTAATGGAAATAAATGTGAATAATTTATTTCTAAATCACAAATGTGTATTCTATGATGTGGTTAAAGTTTGAGAATAATCGGAGTCAGTTTGGTATTTTTAAGCATACTGGTTGTGTGTTTTAATGCTAGAATGACTTGTCACAGATATGGAAAATGATGGTTTTGGTGCAACAAAATTTTTAATGAATCCTGTGATTTATTTTAAACTTGTTGGCTTTAAGAAAATTAGATTTAGAGAAATCTAAGTATTCTTAGCAAATTAGGGGTATCACTTGGTCACTTAAGTGACCAAGTTTTTCACGTTTCTGCAGCCTTTAAAACTAGTTTCCTTTGATATTTTCTCTCTTTTTTCTCACTTTTCTCTCACAGCTAAAAATAGAAGCAGACGAGAAAGAAGAGTAAGGAAGAAAAGGAGGAAAAAATAAAAAGGAAATCAAGAAGGAAAGGCAAGCTTGTGATCATCTAATCATCATCTCCATGTTTGCTACTCAAGGTAGGAGTTTTTGAGCTCTTCTCAACTCTTTTCTTCCTTTTTCACCATTGTTGCACATGTGGTGCATAATAGGTCAAATTTGTTTATAGAAGTTTTTGAAGTGTTTTTCTTACTTGAATGAGTTTCCTTGGTTGTTTATGACTGGTTTATGGATTGAGTTTGAATTAAAAACTTAGAACTTGTCATTTGGACATTTGAATCCCAAAAGTGAGAGAATTAGGTCATGGATGATGATTTGGTCTTTGGATCTGAATTAGAGGTTTTTGTTGGTAATTAATGATTCCTATGTGTTAGTGAACTTGTTAGGGACCTTAAATCGCCTAGAAACTAGTTTGGAGTGGCCAAAATCCGTGATTTGTTCAAATGAAAAAGTGTCACGATTTTGCAAAATTCTACAGAACCAAGTTTCTGCTTGATGTAATCGATTACAAGGTCAATGTAATTGATTACAAAGCCTCTGGAAGTGATGTAATCGATTACTAGGGTTCTGGAATTTAATGTAATCGATTACAACGAAAATGTAATCGGTTACCAAACTTTTGACTTTGTTGTAATCGATCACAACAAGGGTGTAATCGATTACAAGTCCTCATAGAATGCCTATATTAGTGTTTAGAACTTTGATCAACATGAGGTTAATTTCTAAATCACTTGTGAGAGATTGTGGGATGTTCTAGATACTGTTTAGCTAGAGATATGAATCTTACTACTTTGTTGGATAAGTGAGGCTAGGATCCCTATTTTCTAGTGTTTAAAATATGGCCCAGATATTTGGTTTTCAAACTTGGTATTTATTATTTTCCTATGTATTGTGACCTTAGATGGTGTGCACAACCATGTGACTTGAGAATAAAGTGTTGGATCTAAATTCTCCTTGCATTTATGCTTGCATGGTCAGGATTACTGGTATGGGGGTGGCAATAGTACTCTTACATTGATGAAGGGAAAGTGACTACCTATTACCAAGTAGGTTTATGCTTTTAGGCTTATCCTACTTTGTATATACAAGAAACAGAGGTTTCTAGGAAATAAGTAAGTAGCTTGTGTTTTTTAAACTTTAAAACCTACATTAGCACTGCATAATCTT
Source organism: Ormosia semicastrata (assembly GCA_029884595.1). Taxonomy (NCBI): domain Eukaryota; kingdom Viridiplantae; phylum Streptophyta; class Magnoliopsida; order Fabales; family Fabaceae; genus Ormosia; species Ormosia semicastrata. The sequence continues at coordinate 42,378,940 of JAQQTO010000061.1, forward strand.
TTTATTAGGACTTTGTTTGAGCATAATCATACCTCATAACATAAAGCATTGCATGGTTGATAATTGTATGGGCTATTGTCATTGCTTAACCGATTGATTGTTTGGTTGGTAGTTTTAATAGTATCTTAGGATTGTATGGGCGATTCTTTGATATTATTGATTATTGGATAATTAGTTACATCGTGTGTATGTACGCTTACAATTGATTCATTTGTTGTCAATGATTAATTGCTGGTCTTGTTATGCTTATATTGAGAAATTATGATTTCTCACCCCTGTGTGTTCCATATAAATCCAGGTGAAGTCCTTCCAAAGGAGAAAAATGGAAAGAAAAAAAAGAAGCAGAAGGCTTAAGTAGCTTTATTTCTTTTTCAATCAGATTGTATATTTATACTTTTTTGGTTGTTTGTAAAAGTTTATGTATACAATATGGCTTGTTAGCTAGTGATGTATATATATATGATCTTTTTTATCATTCATGGCTCTCTATAATGACTATACAGGTTATTATGGGTTTTTATTTTCTGCATTTTTAGAAATGACATGCTTAATGTGATTTATCTTGAAATATTTCATTTATTTTATGATAATTGTATTAGGGTGTTACATTATGGTATCAGAGCTGTTCATCCTATTGGGCTGGGGTGTGAACTGACTATGCTTAGGCATGTTTAGGAGTTTCTCTTTGTCTTGTGTATTTCTTTGTTTATTGTGTGAGATGTTTGATTGTATTGTATGACCTACCTTTGATATGTCTGTTTTAGCTACCGTTGCATGATTACATGATATTGGGATTATCTACCTCAATATATATTGTTCTGTGTTTACAAGAAACTATGGTAGCACGAGGGCGACTACGTGGGAACAGGAACAGGAACTCTGGAAATTAAGGCCCTGACATAGTTGGAGCCTTTATGGCAATGGTTGAGGCAATAAAGGACCAAATAGCTGCTACTGTCACTGTTATGCGAGAGCAAACAGTCGTAACAACTGAAGCTATCAGAGAGCAAGTAGCTACAACAATAAGGATGTTTCAGAGAAAAAGTACTACTCAACATCAACCACCTACACCACCACCACACCACTAGGGGCAACCACACCAAGAGGTAGCTAGGAGAAATTAGACATTCCAATACCTCTCAGAGTTTAGGAAATCAAATATGTCTTCCTCCAAAGGGGAGTACAACCTAATTAGAGTTGAGGGTTGGCTCAAAGAGATGGAGAAGATTTTCACTATTATGACTTACTCAGACGAGCACAAGGTGCTCTTTGCTTCATACATGCTGGAAAGTGAGGCAGAGGATTGGTAGGTGGATACCAAGAGAGCTCTTGAGGTGTCAAGGACTCATGTGACATAGGAGATCTTTTGAAATTCTTTTTTGAGAAAGTTCTTTCCAAAAAACCTTTAGAATGCCAAAGAGATGGAATTTCTTAAGTTGGAATAGGGGGATATGTCTTTTGGCCAGTACGTGGTCGAATTCAATGAATTGTCTAAGTTCTCGTCTTGCATCAGACTTAACCTAGATGAGTCTAAGGAAGGATTGAGGGAAGATATTCAAAATTCTATCCAACCGTTTGAAATTTGAGACTTTAAAACTTTGATTAACAAGTGCCGGATAATCGAAGGGTGTTCCAAGAAGCTTTCAATGGAGCCTAAGTCACAAGACCTTCAAAAGAGAAAGTGGGGTGACGACAAGTTCAAGAAGGGATCTTCTAAGTCTAACTTTACTCAGGACAAGGGTAAGCAAGTTCAGAAGGAGTTTGTGGGACCTAAGTGTTCCAAGTGTGGGAAACAGCACAGAGACCGACCTTGCTCGGTGTGCTATGTTTGTGGACAGCTTAGGCATTTTGTGAAGGAGTGTCCATCAAAGAAGGAAGTTGAGCCTACCCAGAAACCACAAGCCAAAGGAAGAGTTTACACTGTAGGTGGTGAAGAGGTGACTCAGTCTTTTGATCTTATCGAAGGTAAATACATTATTCACAATCATCTTTTAACTGTGTTGTATGATTCAGGAGCATCCCACTCCTTTGTTTCGAATGATTGTCTGAATGAGCTAGATTTACCTGTGTCTGAACTTTCAAATGAATTATCTGTATCTACGCCTACTGGTAAACTAGTTACAACATCCATAATGTATCTTGATTGTTGTGTAAAGGTAGAAGATAGGATTTTCAGTCTAAACCTTATCTGTTTGCCTCTTGTAGATATTGACATCATTCTTGGCATGGATTGGTTATCTGCCAACCATGTAGTGTTGAATTGTTTAGAAAAATACCTAGTTTTCTTTTTAGATTTACCTACCAAAGTCGTTCCATCTAAGTCTGTGTATCTCAATGCAAATCAAGTTAATCTCTATTTGGAGGAGGGATCTCTAAGATATATTCTCTTATTTTCACTAAGTGCTGAGGTTGAGCAAAACCTAGGTGAAATATATATGGTGAGTGAATATCCTAAAGTTTTCCTAAGTTACATAGTGGAGTTGCCACCCGAGCGAGAAATAGAGTTCTCTATAAACTTAGTGCCTGGGACGGGACCTATCTCTATAGCACCTTATAGAATGGCACCACTAGAGTTAGTGAAACTTAAGAAGCAAATCAAGGATTTGTTGGATAAGTAATTCATTAGGCTAAGTGTTTCTTCGTGGGGAGCACATGTGCTTTTAGTGAAGAAAAAGGATGGTACCATGAGGCTCTATATGAATTACAAACAGCTGAACAAGGTGACCATTAAAAATAAGTATCTGTTACTTAGGAAAGACGATATAATAGATCAGTTGAAAAGAGCTACGGTTTTCTTAAAGATTGATCTTAGGTCTGGTTATCATCAGATAAGGGTTAGGGAAGAGGATATCCCTAAGATAGCTTTTAGAACTACGTATGGGCATTATAAGTACCTCGTGATGTCCTTTGGATTGACGACTGCACCGGCATTGTTCATGGATTACATGAACCGGATCTTTAGACCCTACTTGGATCAGTTTGTTATGGTGTTTATCGATGATATTTTGATCTATTCTAAGACAATAGAGGAGCATGAACAGCATCTGAGGATAGTGTTGGAGACCTTTAAGGAGAATAGGTTGTTTGCCAAACTATCTAAGTGTGAGTTCTGGCTTTCGCAAGTGCAGTTTTTAGGACATGTGATATCTCAGGGTGGGATTTCTGTGGACCGAAGAAGGTTGATGCAGTGTTGCAGTAGCAGAGACCCACCACTGTGACTGAGATCAGAAGCTCCATAGGCCTAGCAGGGTACTATAGAAGGCTTATAAAGGGGTTTTCTCAATTAGTGCTACCCTTCACTAGATTGACTAGGAAAGGTAGTTCTTTTGAATGGGCTCAAGCTTGTGAGGACAGTTTCCAAGAGCTAAAAGTAAGGTTGACTACTACACACCAGTGTTGGTAATTCTAGATTCTTTGGAGAACTTTGAGGTATACTGTGATGCTTCAAAGATGGGTTTGGATTGTGTTTTAATGCAACATAGGAGAGTTGTTGCCTGTGCATCAAGGCAGTTGAAGCCTCATGAGGAAAACTACCCTACTCATGATCTAGAGTTAGCCGCAGTAGTGTTTGCCCTAATGGTTTGGAGGTGTTCAGTGATCACAAGAGGTTAAAGTACTTATTTGATCAGAAAGAGCTGAACTTGAGACAATGAAGATGGATGGAGTTTTTGAAAGACTACGACTTTGAGTTAAAGTACCATCCAGGTAAAGCTAATGTGGTGGCTGATGCACTGAGTAGGAAATCCCTATATGTGTCCCAGATGATGATCCAAGAGAGTGAACTTCTTGAGAGTTTTAGAGACATGAGTCTTTCGGTAACTATGTTACCACATAGCTTCAGTGTGAGTCAAGTGGACATAGTGAGTGACTTTAGGACTCAGATCTTGGAACCTCAGAAGGAAGATGAGACTCTTAGTGATGTAAGTGAGCAAATCATTTTAGGAAATCCTAGAGAGTTTGATATGTCAGATGATAGGATGATTAAGTTTAGAGGTAGACTTTGCATTCTTCGTGAATCTGGAATCAAGAAAAGGATCCCTGAAGAAGCTCACTGTAGTCAGTACACTATCTATCCCGAGGCCACTAAGATGTATCAAGACTTGAAGAAGTTGTTTTGGTGGTCTGGTTTGAATAATAACATAGCCGAGTTTGTGTCGAGATTCCTAACTTGTCCAAAGGTCAAGATAGAACACCAGAAACCCTCTGGACCTCTTCTATCTTTGGGAATCCCTTAGTGGAAATGGGATAACATCACAATGGATTTTGTGATGGGCTTGCACAGGGCTCAGTTAGGATTTGATGCAATATGGATTGTAGTGGATAGACTAACCAAGTCTGCCCATTTTTTACCTATTAGAGCTAACTACTCGATGGATAGACTTACCTAGTTATACCTTCAGGAGATAGTTAGGATGCATGGTATTCCCCTTAATATAGTTTCTGATAAAGACCCTAGATTTACATCTAGATTTTGGGAAGCCTTGCAGAAAGCTTTTGGGTCAAAGCTTAGTTTGAGTACAGCATATCATCCATATACTAACGGTTAATCGAAAAGGACTATTTAGACCCTTGAAGATATGCTAAGAGCATGTGTGCTAAAAGAAAAAGAAATGGGATAAGTTCTTACCCTTAGTGGAATTTACCTACAACAATAATTTTCATACTAGTATAGGTATAACACCGTATGAAGCACTTTATGGTAGAAAGTATAGGTAACCTTTGTGTTAGTATGAGGTTGGAGAGAAAACCATCCTAGGACCTAAGTTAGTACTATAGACCACATATCAGATTAAAATGATCTGGGATAGGTTGGTTATGGCTCAGATTAGGCAGAAGAACTATGTTGATAAGAAGAGAAGACCTCTAGAGTTTAGAGAGGGAGATCATGTATTTTTTAGAGTCACTCCTACAACAGGAATTAGTAGAACTTTGAGAACACGGAAGTTAAACCCTCGTTTCATTGGTCCCTATTAAATCCTAAAGAGAATTAGACCCGTAGCCTACCAAATTGCTCTTCCACCTAGTTTGTCAAACCTTCATAATATCTTCCATGTGCCATAGCTTAGGAAGTACAATTCAGATCCTTCACATGTCATAAGAAATGAATCTGTACAATTAAGAGATGATTTATCTTATGTTATGTGGCTGATGAGGATCATGGACAAAGGGGTCAAAGAGCTTAGAGGTAAGTAGATTCCTCTGGTGAAGGTGCTTTGGGATGGTGCTAGTTTTGAGGAAGCGACTTAGGAGTTGGAGTCCCACATTTAGCAAGACTACCCGTAGTTGTTTATTTGAGGTACGCAATTTTGGGGACAAAATTTTAAAAAAATAGGGAGAAATGTAACATCCTCTTTAATATGTTAGACTTGTAAATAATTATAGAGGTAGCTTAATACTTGCTCAACATGCTTGTTTTATTTTGTGACAATCTGAGTTATTTTAGATACTTTGCAGTATGCTGAAAGGTGAAAAGTAGCTTAAAATAACCCAGATATTAGCATAAAAGGCTTAGCTAATGAAAATTGTAACATCCTCGTACCGATACCCTAGTATATCTGACATATACCTGGATAAACAGTATCAGACATGCTACCTCTAACTTATCATTTAACTAATCCATAACATTTAAAGAAATCATTATGCAGAGCTATATCTAAAGTCATAAATATATATATATATATATATATATATATATATACACACACACACACAACTTTTACATCCTCAAAGCAAATATAAAACATTATACAAGCTTTGTCTCAAAATGATAAAACTAAACTCAACTAGTTCTTATGTTATTTTCATCTTCTTACCCTTTTGTAGAGCCTTCACTTGGATTTACAAGGAAACACAGCGAGGTGAGAAACATAATTCTCAGTATGAGTAACCAATACCAGCATATAAGCATTTATAATGAATAAATGAACTCTGAAACTAGAAATACTATACTAACTTTTTTGGTCTAGTTATTCATTATCAAAATATAAGTATTATACTAATATCACCTTACAATGAATAACACTATGAACATTGGATTAACAGTTGCACTAGGTAAATGAGACTATACTCACTACCACTAGAACGTTCACATTTTGACTATATGTAAACATTCATCTAACAACTACATAATCTGTCACTAAGCTCATACATGTAGCTTAACTATTTCTAGGAACTGAATTCCTTCATCTGGCACATTACTTACTTATCCTTGGCTTGACATAGGATATTCTCATCCTTAGCCTAGCATAGAATTTAATTTATCCTTAGCCTAGCATAGGAGTTCTCTTGTCCACTACCTAGCTTAGGACTTTCTCTAGTCCACCGCCTAGTTTAGGACTTTCTCTAGTCCACCGCCTACCTTAGGACTTTCTCTAGTCCACTGCCTAGCTTAGGACAATCTCTAGTCCACCGCCTAGCTTAGGACATTCTCTAGTTCACCGCCTAGCTTAAGACTTTCTCTAGTCCACCACCTAGCTTAGGATAATCTCTTATCTACTGCCTAGCTTAAGACTTTCTCAAGTCCACCACCTAGCTTAGGACTTTCTCTAGTCCACTGCTTACCTTAGGACAACCTCTTGTCCACCGCCTAGCTTAGGACTTTCTCTTTTCCATCGCCTAGCTTAGGACATTCTCTTGTCCACCGCCTAGCTTAGGACTTTCTCTTGTCCACCACCTAGCTTAGGACATTCTCTTGTCCACCGCCTAGCTTAGGACTTTCTCTTGTCCACTGCCTAGCTTAAGACTTTTTCTAGTCCACCGCCTAGCTTAGAACTTCTCTTAGTCCACCACCTAGCTTAGAACTTCTCTTAGTCCACCTCCTAGCTTAGGACTTCTCTTCATCCACCACCTAGCTTAGAACTTCTCTAGTCCATCGCCTAGCTTAGGACTTCTATTAGTCTACCGCCTAGCTTAGGACTTCTCTTAGTCCACCGCCTAGCTTAGGACTTCTCTATGGTTCAACCTCACTTAAGGGAACCAATTACTAGGATTCATCCTTATTGCATAAGGGAGCCAATTCACTAGGGTTCTACCTTATTGCATAAGGGAGCCAATCTCTAGCTATCTAGGCCCTATGGCACTCAACTCTAACTATTATCGAAGCTACTAGCATTTTTGGGGTTCAAACCATTCCAAAAATACCTCAATTCTCGCCTGAAAATAATGATCTTCATGGATGCACAAAATTCACATCCTAACTTCTTGAATTATGAAATGTCTACCACTTGGAGCCTTACATCGTAGCTTGCAAATGCAATAAGAATTAAATCAATCTGATGCTTGTAGCTCAAGTTATGCAACTAGAACCACAAGCTGTTCAGAATGCCCTGTTTCTGTTGGTTTTGGGATGATTTTCAAGGGAGTGTCGCGGCTTCCAAAAATTTGTGCCACGACTCCCTAGTTTTGGCTAGAACTCCCTGTGAGGTAGAGACTTATGTGCTGCAGCTCAAACTCCTTGGTGTCACGGCACCATTACATATTTTTTGTTTCTATAGAAATCTGCAAAAACCCTCCGTGAGACCTTCCCCTAAACCAATCCAAAGGGTTTTCCACCCCTAAACATGATTTCTAACCCCAATCTAGACTCCAAAACTTGTTGTAACTCTCATACAACTTATTCATTCACTTGGGCTTAGATTTAAGTTCAAAACCACCTTAACTCCTATCCATTTCTCAAGTTCCTCGTGAACCAAAAATGGTTTGGTTTAAGCCATAAATGTCCATCTAGCACTTACAAAGCTGAAAACATCCTAACCCAGTCCTTGGAATCAAGAACCAAGTTAAGAACTTAGATTTGACTTTGCAAATCCCTTTTTTCATTCATAATCCCTAACCTCATTTAAGAGAAACAAAAAGGGAAAGAGTGAGAAGAACTCGCCTACCTCTTGGTGATGATCAATCTTCAAGCCTCTTGATCTTCCTTAGGTCTTTTTTCTTCTCTTCCTCTTCCCCTCCTTTCTTTCTCCTCCTTTCTCTCTTTCTCCCTTTCGTTTCTTTCTTTCTCTGTTTCTGCTGGGGACTTCATGAGAGAGAGGAGAGAAAATGAGGAGAAAAAGGCAAACTTAGAAACTTAAGTTTCGGTACTGAAACTTATATCTGCTAAGGATACTTGAATTATACCAATTCAAGTTTTCCAACTTCCAACAACTTTAGAATAAATCCTGGGATTCATCTAAATTGTTGTTTCACCTTTATCTTATTTTTCATATCTGTTGCTAGTCGATCAGTATTAAAACACACAACCAGTATGTTTAAAAATACCAAACTAACTTTGATTATTCTCAAATTTTAAGTGCATCTTACTTAGCTTATTTGTGACTTAGAAACAAGTTATCCATACTTGTTTCCTTCAACTTAACCTTTAAAACTATTTTATGAGTTATTTTAGGCTAAGTTTCACCTTCTATGTTGCAACAAAGTGCCTAAACTAACTCAGTTTGTCACAAAATTGAACTGACATGTTAAGCAAGTATTAAGCTACCTTTGTAACCCATTTACTAGCCTAATATGTTACTGAGGGTATTACATTTCTCCCCTCCTTTTTTAAAATTTTGTCCTCAAAATTGCTTCTCTCTAGCCACAACTCTGGGCAATCTTACTTTAAATGGGACTTCAACTCCTAAAAAGCTCCTTAGTGCCAACTTCACCTTATGCTATCTTCTAGCTAAAAGGTACCTAGACATATATTCTGTTATGTCCTCTTTCATGCTGGGCCACTAAACATTATTTGAAGATCTTGGTACATCTTAGTAGCCTCTAGACAGATAGTATACCTTCTGTTGTGAGCTTCCTCTGGAATCCTTTCTCTGATGCTTGACTCTCTTGGAACACAAAGTTTACCTCTCAACTTCGTCATTCCATTCTCAATCATAACAACATCCTTTTGGATTCCTATGAAGATTTGCTCACTAATGCCCCTTAGAGGTTCATCCTCCTTGTAAGTTTCTAAAATCTAGGTCATTAAGTCACCACTATGCCCACTCTGCTTATTATAAAACTATGTGGCATCATAGTCACTGCAAGACTCAAATTTCTGAAACTCTTGAGAAGTTTGATAACTGTTGAGATTACCAAATTTAAATCAATTTATAACCGATTTACCAAAACTACTTGCAGCATAAGGTAACACCGGGTCGAGCCCGTAGATCACTCTAATTATGAAGTCAGATTAAAAGGTTAATAAACAGGGGGGAAAGGGTTTTGCAAGATTAAACAACAAAGAGTAATTAAAATGAGTAAACGAAATTAGGAAAACAACCAATCCAAGAGAATTAACCAATCTTTATTTTAGTCCATCCTTGATCTTTATAGATCCATTCAACTATCAACCAAATCCTTGATCTTAGATCACATCAAGAAACCTCTCAATGATCCATGGATATTTTACTAGAAATGCTTTTAAAATTCAATTAATTGAGGTTAGAAAAATTAAGCATTCATCTAAACCCAAATCAACTTAAAAACCAAAATCCAACTAAGTTAAATATTTCATCAAACACCTTTGATGCATTGTTTAACCTCTGAATTCATATCTTAGCACATGATAATTATGCAATTAACATATGCAAATCCCAATCAAATTAAGCATTAAATCAGAATTTAAACAAGAGAAGAAAAGAAAGAGAAACTTGATTAATAGATGAATGTATAACAATTAAAATAAGATCTTAAGATTAATCATCAAGAATGTCAATCTCTTAGATTGATTAAAGAAGTTTAGCTCTCCATAGCCATCACCATTGGAGAACCTTCAAGAACCATACAAAAAATGAAAAATAACAAAGAGAGAGGGGGAGAGGAAGAGAAGAAGAGAAGTCTCAAAATCCAAAAACTAAAACTACAATAACCACCCACCTCTACATAGAAGTTCCCCATTCTTTAATCAAAAATCTGATTGCTCTCCTCTCCATCATCCACTAAGAGTCAAAAGTGGTTCACCCACTTTTGTTAATTATTCCTTCATTATCAAAGTGTGTCTCCCACCTTCCAATGATTTATTTTCTCATTATGAAAGTATGTCTCCCACCTTCCAATGATTTATTTTCTCCATTATGAAAGTTTGTCTCCCACTTGTCCCACGTTTCCATCTTCTCTTTAGTCCAAACTTCTATCCGAATCTTAGATTAAAATCAAGCCCATCACGCAGCCTTTGAAGTAAGCTTTCCAAGGAGTTCTCAAATGCTTAATTTGGGCTTAAAATGAGTGAGATATGCCCAAAATAGTGAAGGTGTATCCAGAAATTCGTGACAGCACCGCAGGTCCAACTTCAAGGCTGTATTTGGCTACCTAAACATTTGAATCTTCCAATTTGACATTTCACAAAACTTGTAGATAATTTTCTCATCTTTCCTAGCATATAAAGAACATCAAAATTAGAGATCTACAACTCAAGTTATAGTCAAAATACTGAACTAATGTCAATATGCATTAAAATTCAAAAATTTTACTTTAAAGCTCAATTCAACCCAATGATCTAAATGAGTGCTAAGATCACTTAATTACAATATGGACATCATTAATAAGGTAATTGTGTGGATAATTAATATGTTAAAAATCATAATTATCAAATACCCCCACACTTACTCTTTTGCACGTCCTCGGGCAAAATAGAAAAAAACCAAAACTAGGGAACAAAGAAAAACAAAACAGACTCAAAAGTTAAAAACTCTAAAAGACTCAATTTCAAATGACATTCAAGAATGCAAAAGCTATAAGCAAGAAAAACAACTAAAGATTTAAGGGAACAAGCAAGGTATCATCAATTTGAAAAGAATGAATCAAGAATGATAGGTCCTCACAGGATACACTCTCAATCCCTCAAGTGTTTACGGGATAAGTATGTTGGTGTATGCCCTAGAGGCCAATACATTTTCTGTATTTACATATATTCTATTATGCTATTTTGTATATGAGGCATTTCATTTATTGTGTTCTTTTTTATAAACATAATAAAGTCCTTAGAATAGTAAGTTTGATTCCATAAGACATCAAGTGGATAACTTGATCGTGAGATCCTTTTGGTTACAACACTATTCTTAAATGTCCCTAGTCAAGTATTATTGTTAATTAGGACAATAATAATACATTGAAACTAGTATGTGCATAGACTGATGACCACATCTCATGGGTTATGGATATAAGATATCAAGTCTTCACATGGGTACATATTAGAGTAATGATGTACTGGACTGACCCACCATGAGAACACTACATGGATCGTTATGTGAGTGTCATAAGTGATTCTCATAGTGACAATGGTGTCTGTGGTCCTTTGACCTGAACTCACTATGATTCCTACATGAGGAGCTGTGTGTTTTAATGCCATCAAACGTCATCTGTAATAAGGTGATTATAAAGTTAGTTATTGGACATACTGTGAATCATGCAGAGGGATGTGAGTGACCTAGATGGGATTTGTCACTCCTACATAATAGGAGTGATATCTTCGGGGCCCCTGATTGAGTGAAACTGCGAAATGCATGGCCATGCTCAAATGAGTCAATATGAGATATTGATCTCATTTATTGTTATAAAGTCTACTCGAGTATCAGGAAACGAAAGATTGGACTATGCAAGGGTGACGCATTCCATGCCTTGTGTTCAATCTAGATATCTTGACAAAGGGACTAAACGACATAGAAACATTAGTCACGGAAAGGTTATGTCAAATCACTGACATTCTTATTACTTGGGTAGTAGCGATGTGTTGCTAGATACCGCTCACTGCTTGTAATATTAAAATGAGATTTTAATATTACTGCCAATGTAATAAGAACCTGTAGGGTCACATACATAGAGCAGACTAAAATTGGAGCAATGGATCCAAGTTGGACTCAGATTCAAATATGGGTCAGACTCACAACAGATGGGTCTAGGGTTGCACAGCTTACCTTGCTGCTGCTCACACTCACTTAAGGCAGTCACTATTATAAATAGTACTGCTAAGGGGGCTGCTAAGATACACAATTCAGAACCCTAGTGGCACCTACAGAAAAGTGAGTGAGTGAGCGACAAGTTTCTTCTCTTCTCTTCGCAGCTAGCACTGTGTGAGAGACGTGAGGCTCCTCTTTGCAAACGTTGGACATTCGTGAGTCTGTTCGTGTGGATACCGCAGAGACATCGTTTCTATTACGGTGTTGGTGATTCACGCCCTTCCTTTTGATCACGCTTCAAGAGGTACATCTTTTAAAAAAAACTCAGATTATGACTTTTTCGCATGGATCCTCGGTGGGAATCCCTATTTTCTGCTGCGTGATGTATCCGTAATTCCCAACAAAGTATTTCACTCAATTCAATCCATGAAAATTGCACTACCATAAGCTTGCTTATTTTCTACTTCTCCACTACTCAAAACACATGCACACAAAAATCAAGAGGACTTTATTCAAGGTTGTAATGGGGCCAAGGTAAGGAAAGGAAACAATATGGATATGGAAAGTTAAACACCCAAGAGGAAAAAAAAAGCATTGGGAAGGAACTCGAATGACAAGTAACAAACATGAATTTTTATCCCCCAACTCCAAATAATATGCATTCTCTTTACATATTTCTTTCACTTTCCTTCTCTGAATTTTAGCATTTTTTTTATTTTTATTTTTTAAAAATTCAACCTCTCTTGTATTTTTTAATCTTTTTTTTTACATACATTTTTTTTCAAACACTTCGCATATTGCATACCAATTTGCACAACCCCCACACTTGAACTGTTAATTAACCACAAGCTAAAGAGCTCCTCCAATGAAAATGAACCAATGCTCTCCCATTCCCTAAGGCAAGGTAAAACATGATTTTTCACATAAGTTATATGATGAGCTAAAACAAAGAATAGGCAAGTAGGCTCGAGGGGGTTAATCAAAGGGAAATAATGCAATGTTGGCTATTTGGCTAAAGTAGCTAATAAAAGAAAGAATGTCTCAATCATGTTTATACATACAAGTGAAAATGTAGTCACAAAAAGAATCAAAGCAAGTTCTAGAGTGATCAATTAACATGAATGAAAATCACACAAGAAAGAGGAGAATGGTGCAAATGTTAAAATCCACCAATATGCTCAAAAACTCACAAGGTATGCATCTATCAAACTCAATCCACTAATTCAAACCATGAACCTTTTACTTGATTTATTTCTACTCATCACTTTAACAAAGCTTAAAATCCATTCAAAAACACATTTTTCTTTCAAAGCATTGTTTTTGTTTTTATTTTCTTTTTTCCTTTTTTTCTTTTTTTTGTTTGCATTTTTTTTTTTGCAATAAACAAACACAGAAAACAAAACCAAAATAATAACAGAAATAGTAACAAAAAAATAAACAACAGGGCTGAAATATCAAAATAGCAAAAATAGCAGAAACATTAAAATTAAAAATAGAAACAAAAACAGAATGCTAAACTTCCTCCCCCACACTTAAATTGTACATTGTCTACAATTTAAAGCTCACAAGAAAAACATCATTCCATCAAAATCATCAATTAATGAAGGACAAGTAAAATAAAATGTTAGTCATGGCAACCATTACCCAAGAGGGGGGTGAATTGTGTATTAAAAATTTTGGCAAAACCTCTTTTAATTAAAATACAAATATTAAAACTAATTAAATAAAAACACAGAAGGAATGAGATAAAAGAAAAGCTTTAACAACAGCAAATGAATAAGTGTGCAATAATATAAAATTACGTAAAATAAAGATTGCATAAAATAAAGAGATAAAGAGAAGAAGAGCAGGCACGATATTTATCCTAGTTCGACCACCAACCACTTGTGGTCTACGTCCAGTCCTCGAAACATAGTTCGAGATTTTCCACTATATGTACAAGCTTCAATAGGTACTTGCAACCGTTACATAAAAGAGCACTTTTCACAGATAGGGAAACTCTACCCTTATGCTAAAGTCTCAGCCTGCAGGGATACCTTACCCTTATACAAACCTTAGAGGGATACCTCACCCCCTTTACAGACCTTGAAGGATACCTCACCCTCAATATAGAAAAATAGAAATGTAGATAAAGAGAAACTCTCACTCAGAGCAAATAATACAATTTGAAGTGCTAAGAGGCTCTCAAGGATATCTCAAAGTTTTAGCAAAAAGAGCATAGAAAATAGGCGTAAAATATAAATCACATTTTTCAGAGCAAGCACAAATTAAACAAATAGCTGGGGTTCTTGCAGATGAGACCCACGGTCTCTATTTATAGAGCCAAATAGAAAATAGTCGTTTGAGCAAATTAATGTGATAATAAATGCGTTAACATTTTCGTATGAATTCAAAAATGAAACAGAATTCTCGTGGGTTATTCGAATACCATCATTGAGTATTCGAATAACACTATTCCAATTCTCATAAAAAAAACCATTCAGAAGCAGGTTATTCAAATACCACAATAAGGTATTCGAATACCTCTATTTTAAATACAGTCTAGAACGTCTTTTGGGCTGTGTTATTCGAATACCACATCTTGTATTCGAATACTCCTTTAAAAAACTCATTCAGGAACGTTTTCTGTGTTGTGGTATTCGAATACCACATCCTGTATTCGAATACCCCACTCAGATTTTGAAAACTGACTTTAAAAGGTCATAACTTCTTCATTTCTTATCCGTTTAAAGCAAATGACTAGTTATTGGAAAGATCTTTGAGTCTATTTTCAAATGAAAGAAGTTTCAAAACAAAACTCAAAGTATTTTGAAAGATATGATCAAAAGAGTGACCAAAGGTTAGTTTTGCAAAACTCAAACTTTGCTATTTTTCATAGATTTGAACTATTACCATAACTAGCTTTTCAAAACTTATTTGTTGGACATTTTAACTTATGAAAGCCATTTGTAAAGATTTGAAAAACATATTTGAGATATCCATAAGGCTTTTTACATAAAGACCCTAAGTCCTAAAAACTATACCATTTAAACTTCCTTTGGACTTGGTCTTTGACATGACTTTGATGTTATCAATATCTTCATGACATAGGCATTCACATTCTCCTTGTGTTGAGCTTAATAGAGATATTTTGCTTTTTTGTTGCAATGCTCACTCTTGGTACTTGGACTATCCTACAAAGTATTGCTCACTTAAACAAGCATAGTTAGTCCAAAATTATAGTTCAATATCTTCATATACATGATTCATAAAAGTATAACTCTAGTTAGTTTAACATGTATATAAAACTTTCATATACACATCCAAAAAAGATATTTATCAATTACTAATGGATATGCTCTATATAGGATGCAATAAGGAACATAAGCAAAGTATTATTTTTGTCTTGTATTTGTCATCATCAAAACTTAACATATAAAACCATTTGGGGCAAACTTATATCCACATAAAAGAGAGGAAAAGAAAGAAACATCCTTATCAAGTGGGGTAGACGACTTTTTGCAAGTGGACCTCCTCCAAAATGTCCTCTTAAGCTCCCTCATAAAATGGTTTAAGGCGATGTCCATTGACTGTGAAAGCTTTGGTAGTATTCTCACTTGTAACCTACACAGCACCATAAGGAAAAATCTTAGTAACAACAAATGGACCAAGCCACCTTGATCTGAGCTTCCCGGGCATGAGCTTTAGGCAGGAGTTATAGAGGAGAACTTTTTGACTAATCTCAAATGTTTTTCTCATGATCATCTTATCATGGAAGGCTTTGGTCTTCTCTTTATAAAGTTTGGAACTCTCATAAGCCTCCAAGCGGATCTCCTCCAATTCTTGCAACTGTAGCTTTTGCTCCATGCCCGCTTGATTTAGGTCCAAGTTACACCTCTTTACTGCCCAAAATGCGCGATGCTCAATTTCCACAGGCAAGTGGCATGCTTTGCCAAAAATAATCCGATAGGGAGACATCCCAATCGGAGTCTTATAGGTGGTCCTGTAAGCCCATAAAGCATCCTCAAGCCTTTTGCTCCAGTCCTTCCTGTTAGGTTGAACTGTTTTCTAAAGTATCTACTTGATCTCTCTATTGGAGACCTCGGCTTGCCCATTAGTCTGGGGATGGTAAGGTGTAGAAACTCTGTGCAAGACTCCATACTTTTTCATCAAGGCTTCCATGCTCCGATTATAGAAATACGAACCCTGATCACTAATGATGGCTTTTAGGACTCCAAACCTGCAGAAAATATGTGATCTAACAAAATCAACAACAACTTGGGAATCATCAGTCTGGGTGGCTTTTGCCTCCACCCATTTTGATACATAATCCACAGCAAGCAGAATGTAAACAAAATCAAATGACACAGGAAAATGACCCATAAAATCAATATCCTAAACATCAAATATCTCACAGAACAACAAAGGTTGTTAGGGCATCTCATTCCTACGAGAAATATTCCCTGTTCTCTAGCATTATTCACAAGATTTACAAAACAAATATGCATCATGAAATAGAGTGAGCCAATATAATCCAGAGTCTAAAACTTTCCTAGCTGTACGAGTAGGTCTAAAATGTCCACCACAGGCAAATGCATGACAAAAGCTAAGAACAGAATCAAACTCATGATCAGGAATACATCTCCTAATGACTTAGTCACTACAAAATTTCCACAAATAAGGGTCATCCCACACATAATATTTTGACTCACTTTTCAATTTATCAATCTGTGCCTTAGTGAAATGTGCAGGTAGTGCTCTAGCAACCAAGAAATTAACCAAATCTGCAAACCAAGGGATGTTACCTTGCATCTTGAAAAGTTGCTCATCAAGGAAGGCATCATGGATAGGAGAAGAATTTGCCTCTCTTTCAATCTGACTCAAGTGATCTGCCACCAGGTTCTCTGCTCCACCCTTATCTCTGATATCAATATCAAACTCCTGTAAGAACAACATCCACCTAATCAACTGAGGCTTTGCATCGGGCTTTTTCAAGAAAAAATTCAAAGCTGCATGATCTGAAAATACAACCACTCTAGAACCAAGAAAATATGATCGAAATTTATCTAAAGCAAAAATAATTGCTAAAAGTTCCTTTTCGGTTATAGTGTAGTTGGCTTGTGCAGCATCTAAAGTCCTCGAAGCATAGGAAATGACATGAGGTACTTTGCTGACTCTCTGTGTAAGGACAGCTCCTAATGCATAATTAGAGGCATCACACATGAGTTCAAATGGAAGTGTCCAATCTAGTGGTTGGATGATAGGTGTACTGGTCAATGATCGCTTCAAGTGATTAAAGGCATCATTGCATCTCTGGTCAAAGTGAAACTCTACATCCTTTTGCAGCAAGTTGGACAGTGGAAGGGCAATTTTGCTAAAATCCTTTATGAACCGCCGATAGAAACCTGCATGACCAAGGAAAGAACGAACCTCCCGCATGCATGTGGGGTAAGATAGTCATGAAATGACATCTATTTTTGCAGGATCTACCTCAACACCCTTGCTAGATACTACATGCCCTAAAACTATACCCTGTTCTACCATGAAATGACATTTCTCAAAATTTAGGACAAGGTTAGTTTCAATGCACCTATGCAAAACTCGAGCCAAACTATCCAAACATGCATGAAAGGAAGAGCCATAGACAGTAAAATCATCCATAAACACATCCATGCAACTCTCTAAAAATTTAGAGAAGATACTAACCATATACCTTTGAAAGGTTCCCAGAGCACTGCACAGACCAAAGGGCATTCTCCTGTATGCAAATGTTTCAAATGGGCAAGTGAAAGTGGTCTTCTCTTGATCTTCTAGGGCTACATGAATCTGAAAATAACCCGAATATCCATCCAAGAAATAGTAATGCAACTTGCCAGCTAGTCTCTCCAACATCTGATCAATGAAAGGCAATGAAAAATAATCTTTCCTAGTGGCCTGGTTAAGCTGCCTATAATCAATGCACACCCGCCAACTGTTCTGGATTCTTATGGATAGGAGCTCATTATTCTGATTCGCAACTACTGTGACTCCAGATTTATTTGGAACAACTTGCACGAGGCTCACCCATTTACTGTCAGATATAGGATAAATAATGCCAGCTTGCAGCAGCTTGGTCACTTCCTTCTTCACCACATCCAGAATCAGGGGGTTTAGTCTCCTTTGGGGCTGCCTCACTGGCTTGGTACCTTCCTCTAATAAAATCCTATGCATACATGTGGAGGTACTAATACCAGGAATGTCTGCAAGTATCCATTCGATGGCCCGCTTATGCTGCCTCAAAACCTGCAGTAATTTTTCTTCTTGTTAGAGTTCTGATTCTTAGCGACAATCACTGGCAGCTTCTCACCATCTTCCAAATATGCATATTTAAGGTGGTCTGGCAAAGTCTTTAGCTCTAAGGATAAGGGATGCACAATGGAAGGCAGCAAGCTATTTGAAATAAACAACTCAGCAGCATTAAATTTGACATAATTTTGACTCATATTTTCATATGCTACATCAATCAAATAAGTAAATGCATCATCACTCATAACCACATAAATCTCAGCACATGCAGCACATAGTTTAGTATCATAGCTAACACATATATCATAAGTGATAGAATCTAGAAAGTTAGCAATATCAGGGAATTTAGCATTCATATCAGCATAAGTATCATTAACCAGCATTTCAATCACATCAACATGAAAAACTGAATGCTCCTTAAGGGGATGTCTCATGGCATAAAAAATGTTAAACTGTACCACATCTTCACCAAATTCCATAGAAAGGGTGCCAACATACACATCTATCTTGGTCTTGGCTATCTTGAGGAATAGTCTTCCTAGAATCAATAGAGCATGATTTGTTAAAAACTCATCTTCCATATCCAGAAAGTAGAAGTCCACTGGAAAAATTAGCTCATTCACCCGCACTAACACATCTTCCAACACTCCTGCAGGGTGAGCAGTGGTCCTGTTTGCCAACTGAATCACTATACCAGTGGGTTGTAAGGTACCAATGTTCAAAGACTTATACACTGACATAAGCATGACATTGATAGAGGCACCCAAATCTAGCATTGCATGCTCAAATCTGGAATTGCCTATAGTGCAATGGATTGTGAAAGTTCCAGGATCTTTGCATTTCTTTGGCATGCTTGGCTGAATCATTGTAGAAACATTTCTACCCATACTGACCTTCTTAGTACCTTTAAGTCTTCTCTTGTGAGTACACAACTCCTTGAGGAATTTGGCATACTTGGGAATTTGCTTGATTGCATCTAGGAGGGGAATATTGATTTCCACCTTCCTGAATGTCTCCATGACTTCCTTTTCCATTTCTGCTTGCGCTATCTGCTTGGATTATGTCACTCTATTTGGGAAGGGT
The DNA here is from genome assembly GCA_029884595.1 of Ormosia semicastrata. Lineage (NCBI taxonomy): Eukaryota > Viridiplantae > Streptophyta > Magnoliopsida > Fabales > Fabaceae > Ormosia > Ormosia semicastrata. The sequence continues at coordinate 42,398,157 of JAQQTO010000061.1, forward strand.
AGTGGAATGACCAAGTCTAAATTCTCTGTACATTTCTTCTGGATTGATTCAGTATCTGGTTGCTGCAATAGGAGCTCTGGTTGTGGCAAATTAGGACCATCAATTTCTCTGCCACTTCTCAAGGTAATGGCACTTACATTGCCTCTTAGGTTACTGACTGTTTGTGAAGGCAATTGGCTCGACCCTTGACTTTTCAATTCACTCACGGTGGTGGCCAGCTGCCCAATCTGAGTTTGTAGGTTCTGAATAGTGGCATTGACATTCTGCTGGAATTGAATATTATTTGTGGCCATTTGTTTCATCAAATCTTCCAATGATGGCTCGGATAGAGTGGTTGTTGGACTTGGCAACATGAGGGGCTGCTGCACAGGTGGCTGCACAGTTTGTTGTTGTCTGAATGTAGGTGGTTGGTATTTGTTGCTAGGACCTACAACTTGGTATCTAAATTGCTGTTATTGTTGGGGTTGTTATTACTGACCAGAATTCCCATATCTCAAGTTAGGATGGTCCCTCCAGCCAGGGTTATAAGTATTAGAAAATGAAATATATCTTGGCTGCTGGGACTGCTGATATTGAGGTCTACCAGGAAAAAGCCAGCTGCTGCAACTGACTGCTCTGGAAAAATAGAACCACCATCCTGAAGTGTGGGGCATGCATCAGTAGGATGAGATGAACAAAAGCAAATGCCATACACCCTTGCAAGCTCTTGTACAGAAACTGGTACATGTTGTCCCACTGCTAATTGCCTCACTAAAGAAGTCAATTCATCAAGTCTGTGTTCCATTCTCTGTTGGTCGACTTGAGACAATTGAAACTCATTGACTCCTCTGGTAGAGGTAAGGATTCTTGTGCCAAATTGTTGAGCATTGACTGCCATATTTGCTATTAAATCTCTTGCTGCAGTAGGGGTTTTATCCACCAAGGCACCTCCAGACGCGGCATCCATCATACTTCTATCCATCGGCAGTAAACCCTCATAGAAATATTGAATCAAGAGTTGATCACTAATTTGATGGTGGGGACAGCTCGAACACAGCTTCTTGAATCTCTCTCAATATTCATGCAAGGTCTCACCAGTCATTTGCCTTATGCCACAAATGTCTTTTCTAATGACAGCTGCTCTGGATGTAGGGAAAAACCTCTCCAAGAATAACTTCTTCATATCATCCCAACTCATGACAGAATCTGGTGAAAGGTAGAATAGCCAATCCTTGGCTACATCAGCAAGAGAGAAAGGGAATGCCCTCAACTTGATATACTCCTCAGAGATTCCCTGTGGCTTTATGGTTGAACAGACCACATGGAACTCCTTTAAGTGCTTATGGGGATCCTCACCTGCAAGACCATGAAACTTGGGCAACAAGTGTATCAATCCAGATTTTAACTCAAAGTCAACATCAAGATCAAGATATTGAATGCACAAAAATTAGTAAGTTACATCAAGAACAGCAAGTTCTTTAAGGGTACTATTTTGCCTGTTATCAGTTATGATTTTAGAATCACTTAAGATCTCAAGTGCACCATCAGATTCAATGTCACAACTAAATTCAGAACCAATTCTTTCACTTAGCCTACGAGCTCTAATAAACCTATGCAATGTTCTATCAATCTCAGGATCAAATTCAAGAAAGATATTAGGATTAGACCTAGTCATGCACTAATCAAAACACAAAAAAAGTACAAAATCAGTAAACAAGCAAAATACACTAGATAACACTAAAAATATACCAAAATAAATCTAATTGACCTATGCAATGATTTTTAAAAATTATGGGACTTGTACAGCATGAAAACTACACAAAAATGAAACTAAAAAATGTAATAAAAATATTAAAAAATTGAAAAACTAGTCTAAACAATGGATTTTTGGAAAACCAGGGTTGACCTCACAATATATGTGAGTCTTGTTTATTAGGCCATTTTCCTTCAACTGACCAAGTATCAGTGCATTCTGGGCACATTTTCTGTCAGTACGAAATTCTACAAAGTGACCCATAATCACCCGTTTTCTCCTAAAAATCACCAAAACACAGCGACACGGAGGTTAGTGAGGGAGTAGTAGTTAAATACACTCTTAATAAAATTCAACAAAATCAGAATGATCCCAGCAACGGCACCAAAAATTTGATAATTGTCGAGATTACCAAATTTAAATCAATTTATAACCGATTTACCAAAACTACTTGCAGCATAAGGTAACACTGGGTCGAGCCCGTAGATCACTCTAATTATGAAGTCAGATTAAGAGGTTAATAAACAGGGGGGAAAGGGTTTTGCAAGATTAAACAACAAAGAGTAATTAAAATGAGTAAACAAAATTAGGAAAACAACCAATCCAAGAGAATTAACCAATCTTGATTTTAGTCCATCCTTGATCTTTATAGATCCATTCAACTATCAACCAAATCCTTGATCTTAGATCACATCACGAAACCTCTCAATGATTCATGGATATTTTACTAGAAATGCTTTTAGAATTCAATTAATTGAGGTTAGAAAAATTAAGCATTCATCCAAACCCAAATCAACTTAAAAACTAAAATCCAACTAAGCTAAATATTTCATCAAACAACTTTGATGCATTGTTTATCCTCTGAATTCATCTCTTAGCACATGATAATTACGTAATTAACATATGTAAATCCCAATCAAATTAAGCATTAAATTAGAATTTAAACAAGAGAAGAGGAGAAAGAGAAGCTTGATTAATAGATGAATGTATAACAATTAAAACAAGATCTCAAGATTAATCATTAAGAATGCCAATCTCTTGGATTGATTAAAGAAGTTTAGTTCTCCATAGCCATCACCATTGGAGAACCTTCAAGAACCATACAAAAAATGAAAAATAACAAAGAGAGAGAGGGAGAGGAAGAGAAGAAGAGAAGTCTCAAAATCCAAAAACTAAAACTACAATAACCACCTACCTCTACGTAGAAGCTCCCCATTCTTTAATCAAAAATCTGATTGCTCTCCTCTTCATCATCCACTAATAGTCAAAAGTGGTTCACCCACTTTTGTTAATTATTCCTCCATTATCAAAGTGTGTCTCCCACCTGCCAATGGTTTATTTTCTCATTATGAAAATGTGTCTCCCACCTTCCAATGATTTATTTTCTCTATTATGAAAGTTTGTCTCCCACTTGTCCCATGTTTCCATCTTCTCTTTAGTCCAAACTTCTATCCGAATCTCAGATTAAAATCAAGTCCATCACGCAGCCTTTGAAGTAAGCTTTCCAAGGAGTGCTCACATGCTTAATTTGGCCTTGAAATGAGTGAGATATGCCCAAAATAGTGAAGGTGTGTCCAGAAATTCGTGACAGCACCGCTGGTCCAACTTCAAGGCTGTATTTGACTACTTAAACATCCGAATCTTCTAATTTGACATTTCACAAAACTTGTAGATCATTTTCTCATCTTTCCTAACATATAAAGAACATCAAAATCAGTGATCTACAACTCAAGGTATGGTCAAAATACTAAACTAATGTCAATATGCATTAAAATTCAAAAATTTTGCTTTAAAGCTCAATTCAACCCAATGATCTAAATGAGTGCTAAGATCATTTAATTATAATCTGGACATCATTAATAAGGTAATTATGTGGATAATTAATATGTTCAAAATCATAATTATCAAAGTTCACTCTCTCATACCATCATCGGGAATGCATATAGGACTTTCCTACCTAGTGCATCAGCCATTGCAGTGGCTTTACCCAGCTGATACTATAACTCGAAGTCACAATCCTTTCATCACAACTGAGTTCTGCTTAGCATTCCATCTAGCTTCTCTACTTCATGTTCAGCTTCTTCTGATCAAATAAGTGTTGCATGCTCATATGATCACTGGACACCTCAGCTAACTTAACTTGTACCATACCTATAAAGAATTCTACTTCTCTCTTGGTGGTACTCGATTACTTTCCTAGGAAATACCTCTGGATGTCTTCTTATCATAGATATATTTTCTAAGACTTACTTAACTTCCACATTCAAGGAGAAAAAGCAAAACAAATCCTTAAGCCTCCTCTACTGAGGAGTTGTTCACTTGTTTAACTTTCAAAACATAGACTTGAAAGAAATAAGCACAGAAGAATCATCAGATATAAACCTCAATGTCCAATCTGATTAATCCAAAACCATGTCTAGTCTAACATCCATGTTAAGGAAAGATAAACTAATAAGATCTATAAAGGAAATCTTACCTTCAACTTTGCACAACCATCCAAACTTACTAAGGAAGTTGTGACTAGCTTTCCTATTAGTGTAGACAAGGATGAAACATGAGAAAACTCAAACATAGATAAATCTGATCTCTTTCTATTCTCATATGAAATCATGTTGTGGGGTACTCCTGAATCATATACTAAAACTTAAAGATCATCTTTAACTATGTTCTTACCTCATATGAGATTGAGAGTTTGGGCTAGTTCCTTACTATTCAGAGTATATACTTTTACTCTAACTTGAGATTTGAGGTTAGGCACTGCTCCCTGCTTCTCTGTACACTTATTTAAAAGTGTTCTAATTAGCCATAAGTATAACATACTATTTGGCTAGCTTAACAAGATCTGCCACCATGTTAACTACCACATTTATCAAACTTTGGTCCCTTCACTTTTACTTAAGCTCACTCATGTCTATATAATAGCCTCCCTCTACTCTTAGGGGGCGTTAACATCTGCTCAAGTATTGTCTAGCATTGGATACAATATTCAATTCCCACTATCATTTATAGCTCTTCCTAGGAATCAAACTTATGACCAAGCCTTTTGTTTTCCCAAAGGAAATACCTTTCACCAGTTGAGTTGCTGCTCAACTGGTCTTTATCTTGGGGATGACTAGGTCTAGAAGCACACTTTATATACCTATCATCCTTTCACTTCCTCTTGTGAGAACCTTGCAACTTTTGTTCCACTTGAGGCTACCTGTAGGGACCCTCAACCATTCTCTTTGATTGGCACTAACAGCACCATTCTTCCTTTCTCAATCAATCGAAAACAAGCCTTTCTTTACCTATTTCAACTAATCAAACTATGCTAATCAAATAAATCTTATAGTATATCCAATTAACCTTGAACTCTTTCTGAACAAATAGTTTCCTTTGTCTACTCGATTAGCTTAACATACCATTCTGCAATGACCTATTCGAATAGTTTTCCATCTATTCGATCACCTTCGAAAGTACGTCATTCTAAACTACTATTCAAAAGCTAACTTCATATTTTGATTAACATCGAATCTCACTTAATCGAATAGCATACTTAGTCTATCTGATTAACGCTAGTCTGTCTTCTTGAACTATGCCAATCGAATAACTCTCTTAGTCTATTCAATTAGCCTTGAGGACTATGCTATTCGAACTTTGCCTACTTGGTAAAGTTTGGCTCACCACTGAGACCTTGAAAATTCAAATAACTGATGCCACAAAAACCTGATACCATCCATTCTCTTTGAGTTACCACTCCGGTCTGACTCAAAAAGAATATTGTAGGAGGCCAAACTGAAAACTTTCATATCAACGACTTCCTTACTCTTTCACTTCTCTACCAATCCTTTATTCTACAAGTATCTAACAACACCATTACTTACATAGAAAATGATTGGGAACTCAACTTCACTTATTCATTATTTTACTTTGAGTATCTTGAAGAACTTGATACTATCCATGCTTCATCAGTTTACACAAACAAAGAATGATGAGCATAGAAAAACAACACCACAACCCCTTAACTCTGAGTTCTATAGGTTGAAGTTCGATTATGTCACTTGCTTTGTACTTATCACTTACTTCTTCAAACTTAGCCATATACAAGCCTACTAACCTACCACCTTTTCAAGTCTTGAGAACTCTATCTCTTTGGCATTCTGCTCACCAAAACTCTCAGGTTATCTAAACAAACCTTGATAGTACAGATTTTCTCCACTTCTCTTAAGCCACTTCCACCTACTCCCAACGGGTCTTACTTACCCTTACAAGATGTAGGATTGCCCTTTCTAAACTTTAAGAGATTTGTGGAGTTTCGGTGTTTTACTACCACCACTTCATACACAGACTGTACTAGTGGTACTAACTGCTGAGATGAAATTACTTCCATCCCTTCTCAAACTCTGCTTGGGATAACAATCTATTTCCTCTTAGCAGCTGCCATCTCTAAGAACACTTCAGCTATAATAGTTGAACCTTCACTAAAAGAATCTCTAATCCTCCTAGTTTGCCCGGTGAATTAATAGTTCCCTATACACATTACGTATGATAGTGACCATTAACATTTAACCTAAGGCCTATCGTTCAATTCTTATCCACATATCTCTCTTATGGGAAAAGAAATGTATAACTCTTAGCGGAAAAACTCTAAACTAGGCTAAACTTAGTCAGTCCATACCCCGACTCACAGGATGAATTGTTCTGATACCATAATGTAACATCCTAATACCGATACCCTAGTATATCTGACATATACCTGGATAAACAATATCAGTCATGCTACCTCTAACTTATTTTGTAACTAATCCATAACATTTAAAGAAATCATTATGGAGATCCGTATCTAAAGTCATACATATATATATATACAACGTTTACATCCTCAAAGAAAATATAAAACATTATACAAGCTTTGTCTCAAAATGATAAAACTAAACTTAACTAGTTCTTATGTTATCTTCATCTTTTTACCCTTTTGTAGGGCCTTTACCTAGATTTACATGGAAACACAGCGGGGTAAGAAACATAATTCTCAGTATAAGTAACCAATAACAGCATATAAGCATTTATACTGAATAAATGAACTCTGAAACTTAAAATACTATACTAACTTTCCTAATCTAAGTATTCATTATCATGATATAAGTACTATACAAAAATCACCTACAATGAATAACGCTATGAATGTTGGATTAATAGTTACACTAGGTAAATGAGACTATACTCACTACCACTAGAACGTTCATATTCTGACTTTATGTAAACATTCATCTAACAACTATATAGTCCATCACTAAGCTCGTACATATAGCTTAACTATTTCTAGGAACTGAATTTCTTCATCTGGCATATTACTTACTTATCCTTAGCCTGACATAGGATATGCTCATCTTTAGCCTAGCATAGGATTTAATTTATCCTTACCCTAGCATAGGAGGTCTCTAGTCCACTACCTAGCTTAGGACTTTCTCTAGTCTATCGCCTAACTTAGGACTTTCCCTAGTCCACCGCCTAGCTTAGGACTTTCTCTTGTCCACCGCCTAGATTAGGACTTTCTCTACTCTAACACCTAGCTTAGGACTTTCTCTAGTCCACCGCCTAGCTTAGGACTTTCTCTAGTCCACCACCTAGCTTAGGACAATCTCTAGTCTACCGCCTAGCTTAGGACTTTCTCTTGTCCACTGCCTAGCTTAGGACTTTCTCTTGTCCACTGCTTAGCTTAGGACTTTCTCTAATCCACCACCTAGCTTAGGACTTTCTCTAGTCCACCGTCTAGCTTAGTACAATCTCTAGTCCACCGCCTAGCTTAGGACTTTCTCTTGTCCACTGCCTAGCTTAGAACTTTCTTTAGTCCACCGCCTAGCTTAGGACAATCTCTAGTCCACCGCATAGTTTAGGACTTTCTCTTGTCCACCACCTAGCTGAGGACTTCTCTTAGTCCACTGCCTAGCCTAGGACTTCTCTTAGTCCACCGCCGAGCGTAGGACTTCTCTTAGTCCACTTCCTAGCTTAGGACTTCTCCAGTGCACTGCCTAGCTTAGGACTTCTCTTAGTCCACCGCCTAGCTTAGGACTTCTCCAATCCATCGCATAACTTAGGACTTCTCTTAGTCCACCACCTAGCTTAGGACTTCTCTATGGTTCAACCTCACTTAAGGGAACTAATTACTAGGATTCATCCTTATTGCATAAGGGAGCCAATTCACTAGGGTTCAACCATATTGCATAAGGGAGCCAATCTCTAGCTATCTAGGCCTTATGGCACTCAACTCTAACTATTAAAGAAGCTACTAGTATTTTTAGGGTTTAAACCATTCCAAAAATACCGCAATTCTCACCTAAAAAGGCTGATTTTCACGGATGCACCAATTGTACATCCTAACTTCTAGAATTTTGAAATTTTTACCACTTGAAGCCTTACATCTTAGCTTTCAAATGCAATAAGATTCAGGTCAATCCAATGTCTGTAGCGCAAGTTATGCAACTAGAACCACAAGCTATTCAAAGTGCCCTGTTTCTGCTGGTTTTGGGATGATTTTCAAGGGAGTGTCGCGGCTCCCAATAATTTATGTTGCGGCACCCTATTTTTGGCTAGAATTCCCTATGAGTCAGAGACTTATGTGTCGCTTGGTGCCATGGCACCATTGCATATTTTTTGTTTCTACAGAATACCTTCCCCCAAACCATTCCAATGGGTTTTCCACCCCTAAACATGATTTCTAACACCAATCTAGGCCCCTAAACTTATTGTAACTCTCATACAACCTATTCATTCACTTGGGCTTAGATTTAGGTTCAAAACTCCTATCCATTTCTTAAGTTCCTCATGAACCAAAAATGGTTTGGCTTAACCCATAAATGGCCATCTAGCACTTACTAAGATAAAAATATCCTAACCTAGTCCTTGGAATCAAGAACCAAGTTAAGAACTTGGATTTGACTCTCTAAATCCCCTTTTTCATTCATAATCCTTAACCTCATCTAAGAGAAACAAAAAAGGAAGAATGAGAAGAACTCCCCTACCTCTTGGTGATGATCAATCTTCAAGCCTCATGTTCTTACTCTTGATCTTCCTTGGGTCCTTCTTCTTCTCTTTCTCTTCCCCTCCTTTCTTTCTTCTCCTTTCTCTCTTTCTCCCTTTCATTTCTTTCTTGCTCTATTTCTGCTGGGGACTTCGTGCGAGAAAGGAAAGAAAATGAGGAGAAAAGGGCAAACTTGAAATCTTAAGTATCGGTACTGAAACTTAAGTTTCGATACTGAAACTTATATCTGCTAAGGATAATTGAATTATACTAATTCAAGTTTTTCAACTTCCAACAACTTTAGAATAAATCGTAGGATTCATATAAATTGTTGTTTTACCTTTATCTCATTTTTTCATATCTGCTGCTAGTTGATCGGTATTAAAACACACAACAGTATGTTTAAAAATACCAAACTAACTCTGATTATTCTCAAATTTTAACTGCTCTTGCTTAGCTTATTTGTGACCTAGAAACAAGTTATCCAAATTTTTTCCCTCAAATAGCCTTTAAAGCTATTTTCTGAGTTATTTTAGGCTACTTTTCACTTTCTGTGTTGCAACAAAGTGCCTAAACTAACTCAGTTTGTCACAAAATTGAACTGATATATTAAGCAAGTATTTGGCTACCTTTGTAACCCATTTACCAGCCTAACATGTTACTGAGGGTGTTATAGAAATAGATGTGGATAAATTATTTCTATGTCACAAAAGTGTATTCTTTGATGTGGTTAAAGTTGTTAGTCATGGCAACCATCACTTAATAAGGGGGTGAATTGAGTGATTACAAATTTTTAAAGTTACTTTGAGAAATTATATATTTTGATATTTTCAATCATCACATGCAGCGGAATAAGTCTAACAAAGGTAAAACTATTATAAATTACTCAAATACAACTTGAGACATAGGATAAATCAAGCAAATAAGCTAGATATCAAGTTCAACTCAAGCATATATAATTAAAGCACAAATATAAAAAGATAGAGTTGAGAAAAAAAACACAAGGATTTATCCTGGTTCAGTCACCCCTTGTGACCTACGTCCAGTCCTCAAGTGAACCACCTGAGATTTTCCACTAAATCATCAAGCTTGAGCAGGTGCTTGGAAACCTTTACAACCAAAAGCACTCAACACACCTTGGGATGTCTCACCTTTTGTGCTTGACCCTCAACAACAAGGGATACCTCACCCTTACAAACCTTTGAGGGATACCTCACCCTTTTTACAGATTACACAAAGTATATATGAATAGAAACTCTCTCAAGAGTGGATAATACAAATTGAAGCTCAATGGGTATCAAGGAATCACACACTTAAAGCTCAAAATAGAGGTTTATGAGAAAAAAAGAGTTAAAACTCATTTTCAATGCTCAATAATGATTTTCATATTATTTCCCGACTTTTATTTAGTGCTCAAACACTTTCATTTATAACCCAAAGCATTTTAGAGCCATTGGTGGTAAATTTGGGAGCATTAAATGTCAAAAACTAGCCGTTATTCACATTTTCTGGCTGCCCAAATAACTGATTATTGTTGTTCAATAACATGTTATTACTGTTCAATAACAAGTTATTACTATTCAATAACAAGTTATTACTGTTCAATAACAGGTTATTCATTTCCAATAACAGGCTATTGGTTTTCCATAACCAGTTATTGGTTTTGAATAACTGGTTATTAGTTTCACCAAGAAACACTATAGCGCACAAATAACCGGTTATTGAGATGCCATAAATAGTTAGGAGCTTTAAAAACATGAAAAACGCTCCTAACTTGGTGAATAACCGGTTATGGATATTCCATAATCGGTTATTGCACTTTGGTTTCAAAAAATTGACTTTAAATGGTCATAACTTCTTCATTTCTTATTCGTTTAAAGCAAATAACCACTCATTGGAAAGATCTTTGAGTCTATTGTCAAATGAAATAAGTTTCAGAACAAAAATCAAATATTTTGAAAGATATGATCAAAAGAGTAACTAAATGTCAGTTTTGCAAGACATAAACTTGACTATTTTTCATAGATTTGAACTACCACCAAGACTAGCTTTTCAAAAACTATTTGTTAGGCATTTTAGCATGTAAAAATTATTTGTAAAGATTTTAAAAATATATTTGAGCTCAGTGTGACTCCTATTTACCTTTACATAAGATCTAGGTCATATAAGCCAAACTTAAAGATCTTGGACTTGATCTTGCCATCATCAATTCTAGTCCTTATGCTTGTTGATGTAATCCAAGATTCCAAAAAATTTCTTCTCTTCAAATCTTGCAAATACTTCAAACATCTTATCATTCTCATTCTTCTTGAATTGAGCATAAATGTGATCTTTTACTTTCTTGTTGCAATACTCACTCTTGGTACTTGGACTATCCTACAAAGTATTGCTCACTTAAACAAACATAGTTAGTCCAAATTCATAATTCAATATTTTCATATGCATGATTCATAAATGTATATCTCTAGTTAGTCTAACATGCATATAAGACTTTTATAGACATATCCGAATAAGATATTTATCAATTACTAATAGATATGCTATGTAGGATGTAACAAAGAACACTTTGCACATTTTCATTTAAATAGATTCAAATCCAATATTAATTCATTATAACTCATATAAAAAATTATTGGATATATTACATAAAGAATGCTGCACATATCTCATTGCATAATTATTAAGTGAAATATAACTCGATAAAGTACATAATCATGCATGATCTAATATAATCTATTAAGCACATCTATGTAGCATAAATATCATTCTTTTTGTCTTGTGTTTGTCATCATCAAAACTTAACATATTAAAACATTGGGGCAAACTTATTTACACAAGTTTGAGAATAATCGGAGTCAGTTTGGTATTTTTAAACATACTAGTTTTGTGTTTTAATGCCAAAATGACTAATCACAAATATGAAAAATGATGGTTTTGCTGCAATAATATTTTTAATGAATCTTGTGATTTATTGTAAACTTGTTGGCTTTAAGAAAACTGGATCTGGAGAAATCTAAGTATTCTTAGTAGATTTGGGGTATCATTTGGTCACTTAAGTGACCAAGCTTTTCACGTTTCTGCAATCTTTGAAATTGGTTTCCTTTGATATTTTCTCTCTTGTTTCTCACTTTTCTCTCACGACTGAAAATAGAAGCAGAAGAGAAAGAAGAGCAAGGAAGAAAAGGGGAAAAAAGGAAGAGGAAATCAAGAAGGAAAGGCAAGCTTGTGATCATCTAACCATCATCTCCATCTTTGCTACTCAAGGTAGGGGTTCTTGTGCTATTCTCAACTATTTTCTTCCATTTTCACCATTGTTGCACATGTGGTTCATAATAGGTCAAATTAGTTTATAGAGGTATTTCAAGTGTTTTTCTTGCTTAAATGAGTTTCCTTGGTTGTTTATGACTTGTTCATAGATTAAGTTTGAGTTAGAAACTTAGGACTTGTCATTTGGACCTTTGACTCCCAAAAGGGAGAGAGTTAGGTCATGGATGAGTGATTTGGTCTTTGGATCCAAATTAGAGGTTTTTGTTGGTGATTAATGATTCCTATGTGTTAGTGAACATGTTAGGGACCTTAAATCACCTAGAAACTAGTTTGGAGTGGCCAAAATCCATGATTTGTTCCAATGGAATAGTGCCACGATTTTGTAGAATTCTGTAGAACCAAGTTTCTACTTAATGTAATCAATTACAAAGCCTTTGGAAGTGATGCAATTGATTACAAGGTTAATGTAATCGATTACCAGGGTTCTACAATTTGATGTAATCAATTACAACAGTAATGTAATCGATTACCAAACTTCTAACTTTGTTGTAATCGATTACAACAAGGGTGTAATCGATTACAACTCTTCATAGAATGCCTATGTTAGTGTTTAGAACTTTGATCAACATAAGGTTGATTTCTAAATCACTTGTGAGTGATTATGGGATATTCTAGATATTGTTTAGCTAGAGATATGAATCTTACTACTTTGTTGGATAAGTGAGGTTAGGATTCCTATTTTCTAGTGTTTAAAATGTGGCCCGGATATTTAGTTTTCAAACTTGGTATTTACTATTATCCTATGTATTATGACCTTAGATGGTGTGCACAACCATGTGACTTGAGAATGAGGTGTTGGATCTAAATTCTCCTTGCATTTATGCTTGCACGGTCAAGGTTATAGGTATGGGGGTGGCAATAGTACTCTTACGTTGGTAAGGGGAAAGTGACAACCTATTATCAAGTGGGTTTATGCTTTTAGGCTTATCCTGCTTTGTAAAAACAAGAAATAGAGGTTTCTGGAAAATAAATAAGTAGCTTATGTTTTTCAAACTTTACAACCTGCATTAGCATTGCATAATCTTTTAATTAGGACTTTGTTTGAGCATAATCATACCTTATAACATAAAACATAGCATGGTTGACAATTGTATGGGCAGTTGTCATTGCTTAACTGATTGATTATTTGGTGGCTCGTTCGATAGTATCTTAGGATTGTATAAGCAATTCTTTGATATTGTTGATTCTTGGATAATTGGTTACATCGTGTGTATGTACATTTACAGTTGATTTATTCGTTGTAAATGATTAATTGCTGGTCTTGGTATGTTTATACTGAGAAATTATGATTTCTCACCCCGTGTGTTCCATGTAAATCCAGGTGAAGTCCTTCCAAAAGAGAAAAAGGGCAAGAAAAAGAAGAATCAGAAGGCTTAGTTTAGCAGCTTTATTTCTTTTTTAATCAAATTGTATATTTGTACTTTTCTAGTTGTTTGTAAAAGTTTATATATACAGTGTGGCTTGTTAGTCAGTGATGTATGTATATATCATCTTTTTATCATTTGTGGCTCTCTATAATGACTATACAGGTTATTATGGGTTTTTATTTTTTGTATTTTTAGAAGTGACATGCTTAATGCAATTATCTTGAAATATTCCATTTATTTTACGATAATTGTATTAGGGTGTTACAACTTAGGTGCCAGGGCGCCGAGCGCCTTGGCACCAATACAACAAAAATTGGTTTTCTTGTTCTATTGGTTTCCAAACCAGCAACCAACCATCAATTATGGGTTCTAAGTGATTTTGAAGCACAACTAAGGTCCCTAATCATATAGCAACCTTCATACAAACTCCCAACTCATCTAACATGGATTTATGGCCAAGAACCACAATCCCAAATACCCATTTCTCAACCTCTATCCCAAGGAGTTTTATGGATATTTCTAAGATCCAAACTATCCACCATGCATAGACTAACTCAAGTTGAATCACAAACTAGGTTTCTAGCAAGTTCCTTCAACCTAAACCATGGAAAAACCATGAAAAACCAATTTTTACACCAAACCATGCACATCACAAGCATGAAGAGTGTAACACCCTAATACAAAATATCATAAAATAAGCAATACATTTCAGGATAAAGTATATCAAGCATGTCACTTTCTAAAAATGCATAAAAACATAATCCATAATAACCTTTGAAGTCATTATATAGAGCCACGAAAGATAAAAGGATTATATATATATATATATATATATATATATATATATACCACACACACACACACACACACACACACACACACATTGGTGACAAGCCATATTATATACATAAGCTTTTACAAACAACCAGAAAAGTACAAATATGCAATCTGATTCAAAAAAAAAAACAAAGTTGCTAAACTAAGTCTTCTTCTTCTTTTTGTTGCCCTTTCCCTTTGGAGGGACTTCACCTGGAACATATAGGGGGTAAGAAATCACAATTTCATAGTATTCGCATACCAAGACCAGCAGTTACACAAAATTACACTCTATGTAATAGAATATTCAAGAAATCAATAACATCGAAGAATTATCCATACAATCCTAAGATAGCATCAACAAGTAACCAAGCAATCAACCAATCAAGCAATGACAACTGCCCATACAATTGTCAACCATGCAATGCTTTATATTATAATGTATGATTATGATTAAACATAGTCCTAATATTATGAATATATAATGCAAATGCAGGTTTTAAAGTTTAAAAATATAAGCTATTTACTTATTTCCCAGGAACCTTTGTTTCTTGTATATATAGAGCAGGATAAGCCTAAAAGCATAAACTCATTTGGTAATAGGTAGAAATTTTCCCTTCACCACATAAGAGTACTATTGCCACCCCCATAACTGTAACGTTGACCATGTAAGCATAAATGCAAGGAGAATTTAGATCCAACACCTCATTCTTAAGTCATATGGTTGTGCACACCATCTAAGGTCACAGTACATAGAAAATTAGCAAATACCAAGTTTAAAAACCAAATATCCGAGCCACATAATAAGCATTAGAACATAGGAATCCTAGCCTCACTTATCCAATAAAGGAAGCAAGATTTGTATATCTAGTTAAACAGTATCTAGAACATTCCACAATTACTCACAAGTGATTTAGAAATCAACCTCATGTTGACCAAAGTTCTAAACACTAACCTAAGCATTCTGTCACACTTGAATGTCTAAGAATTTCCCAAATTTTTCATATATGCAAGTTGATAATTTTCTCTAAGAAGTATCCCTAAAAATATCTCTTTACACCTTAAAAGGCTTATACTAAAAACCCTATCTTCTACCTTTACACAACAATCAAGACACAATCAGGATGTCGTAACTAGTTTACTAGTAGACATAAATATAGATAAGTCAAATGAAAGTTCAGACACAGGTAATTCCAGCTCATTCACACAATCATTCAAAACAAATGAGTGGGATGCTCCTGAATCATACAACATAGTTGAAAGATGAATGTAAATAATGCATTTACCTTTGATAAGATCGGAATACTGAGTCACCTCTTCACCACCTAGAGTGTAAACTCTCCCTCTGGCTTGTGGTTTCTAGGTAGGCGCAGCTTCCTTCCTTGATGGACACTTCTTCACAAAATGTCCAAGTTGTCCATAAACATAGCACACCAAGCAAGTTCGATCTTCATGTTGTTTCCCACACTTGGAATACTTAGGTCCCACAAACTCTTTCTGAACCTGCTTACCCTTGTCCTTAGTAAAGTTAGACTTAGAAGATCCTTTCTTGAACTTGTCATCACCCCGCTTTCTTTTTTGAAGGTCTTGTGACTTAAGCTCTATTGAAAGCTTCTTAGAATGCCCTTTGATTATGTAACACTCCGAAAATTATTTGCTTCATCATAAATAATTATTTTATAATATTTATGATTTTTGAGAAGTTTTTTGGATTTCTTCAGAAATGTTAAATATTTTAATATATTTCTCATTTTACGTGCACACTGAGCAGAGTCGGTGTAACACCCTGAAAATTATTTGTTTCGTCATGAATAGTTATTTTTAATATTTGTGTTTTTTGAAAATTTTTGTGGATTTTTCCAAAACTGTTGATTATTTTAATATATTTCTCAATTTACGTGCGTGATGAGCGGAGCTGGGAAAATGAAATATTTTCCCCGAGACTGGTAAACTTTGGACTGTGGAAATGTTGACGGGGGATCTTACTAAACCTGAGGTCAGACACAGTTTACGAAATTTACGTTTTTTGAGATTTTATCTGATAAATAAAATCGTTATACCATAAAATTATGTGACAGACAATAAATATTATTTTCATTAACTATAATTTTTGTTCACTAGATAATAGCTCTAGTAGAGTGTTAATTATCTGTTCTAGAATATTCACTTAGTGTAACCACATCACTTTTCACTTTATCGCGAAGCGTGCGAAGCTTCTCAAGGAAGCTACACATTCTCTCTCTCCTCCCCTCACCACACGGCTGCATGCCTTTCTTGGAGCCAAAAATTATGTTTTCACTTAATTAAGTTACCTATTCTAATTTCAAAAATCAAAAAGTCATCATCTTTTCTTACTATCAACTTCTATCTCTACATTTTCTCTCTCATTTTTCTTCTCTTAAATTTTCTCCTCCTTCTCTCTAACACTACACCACGCGGCCAACCATCTCCATGCCCTCCACCAACACAAAAAATTCAAGCAACCACATTTTCTTAATCTTCACTATATTCTAAACACCTTTCTAGTTGAAGATTTCTTGAAAAGCCTCCATCTTCATCATCTTCTTCAAGCTTCAAGTTTGAAGCTTTAGGGTAAGATTCATGATCTCTTATCTTTTCTTCTTCATTTTCATTTTCATGGCCTTCACCATGACCATGGATCCATTCGTTTTCAAGCATTAGTATTGATTTGATGAAGTTGTAATTTCTTGGGTTTTTGGAGGAGTGAAAACTGAATTTCACTAGGAGCTTCAAGGGAGTTCTTAGCTTGTTTTCTCCCTTAGGTAAGAGGAAGACTATCTACTTCAACCTCTATTGGTAGTATGAGACTTGTATTGTGTGTTAGTTGTGAGAAACCCTTGTTAGGGTTACTCTTTGTGATGTGTAATTTTTAATGACTAAGCATTGATTTTATCATGTATGATTTATTTAATTGAATGTATATATATATATTGATAATCTTGGATTGGTTTTGATTGATTGGAAACATGAATTAGGGGCAAGAATTCCTTGCTTTCCCTATTAAGGCTCATGGCCATAACCCCTCCTTAGGGTGTTTATGATTTAAAATTTTGCAACAAGTGAAGAGATGAGGAATCAAGTGAATAACAATTAATGAATCAAAGAAAAATTTGGATTCTCGCCCTTTAGAGAGGCTCACGGCCTCTAGGCCTATTTTGGGTCCAATTGTGTAATTTTTGGGCAACCTTGGATATTTAGTAATTAAGAGTTAAGTAATTAACAATTTGATTGGAAAGAATATTAAATTGATAACCTAGAATGATTTTTGGAATTTAAGGGAAGCATAAGAGTGTGTGAGATTTAGAGAACCTTAGGATGATTTTCTAAGTGAGTATGGATAAACTTAAAACAAGGAACCTAATAATCAAGAGAATTCTTCTAGAAAAGAATTTCATAAGAAATACTAAATTTAAGTGAAACTTAATTAATTGGATAATTAGGAATTAATTAGGGCTTCATAAAATGGAAAGAATCAAGAATGAGATCTTATCCTAAAACTTAGAATAATTCTAAATTAAAGGAAGGACATGAGTGTAAGTAAGATGTAAAGCAACTCAAATTAATTTATCTTGAGAGAAACTTAATGAGAAGAATGTAGAAGATTAAGGCTTAATTCCATAATGAACCCTAAATGTGTAATACCTCATTTAAAGACTTGATGATGCTTATCTTGGCCCAATTGTGGCATGTTGTGAAAAAGTATATTATTGTGAAATATACATGAGTATGCATTGAGTTATCATGCATTGTGGAAGTCCGAACGGACTATTGTTAAGGCCATGTTGCCTAGGAGATTGAACACACCTTAGTGCAGGTGCGAATAGACTAGTGTAGGTCATAATGTTGACCTTGGGGGCATCGGAATGTGGGTACCTCGCAATGGATAGTTCATAACTCTTCCATCCGTGGGGCAGACCAATGCAAACACACCGACAATCCAGACCGAGACGCTGTCCTATATCACGATCTAGTGAAGAATGTCTTGTACAATGTCTTGATGTGCACGTGGATAATTTGATGAATTATAGCACTTTGGTTGCGGCAACCAAGTTACAGACATGTCTCTTGATCTTTCTCTCCGAATGTTTGTATCTAGCTCGATGGAGTAGGATTTTGATGACATGTGTAACACCCCAAATTCTGACTATATGAATCGTAATAGCAGAATTACACTGTTTTGTATTTTCTGTGTGGTATAAAAATAATTTGATTGTTCTGAGATCATATTTGATCACTTTGTGTGTTTGCTCCTGGCTAGGAAAAATAATAATTTTTCAAGCCGGGGAAATTCTGATCTGCCTCATTTGGAGACGGGGGATCTTACTAAACCCGAATCTGAGTGACTCAGAAAAGAATCTTTTAAATTTTTAGAATCTATCTATGAAAATAAATAATATTGTATTGATAAATATTCGTGATTGCATTTATAGCAGTCGTTGCTATGAATGTTGGACCCGATAAGTTTTAATTAATAGAAAAAGTGTTAGAATATTTCTTGTAATTAAAAATTAAAGTAAACCAATAGGATGTAGTCAAAACAAATGGTTGGACTTTTCTAACCAATGAAAATTGGTCAAGGAAATAAGTTTAGACTTCTTTGTGGATCATTAGATTTGAAGCTTGACTTAGGAGCTTTGATCTTCACCATTGATCCAATCAATGGTGTAAAACAAAGCTTACCAAAACTATCAAGTAATATCCACCATAGATAAGAGTAATGGGTAAAATTGAGTCAACATAAATTGCTTGACTTTTATTTAGGAAACTAATTAACTTTAATTTAGTTATCCTAATTACCTAATTAAGAAATTAAGTAAACTAATTTAACTAAGGATTAGTTATAACTTAATCTTTAATTTAATATCCTAATTCTAGTTAGAGGTGATGATGCATGTTAAATATGTATTAGATGCATGCTAAATATGTTAAATTAGATTAGTTATGTACTTGAAGGATTAAGTAAGAATGGTTAGGAGATTAAATCCAGTTAATTAGCTAACCAATTAACTAGTAACTAGGCTTGAACTAATGATGAATTAAGGACATAAACTCACCTAAAACCACCATGGACAGCAGCAGAAATTGAGGCCCAATAGCAGCAGAATTTGGAGAAGGTCCAGCTGAATTTGGAGCAGTAGAATGGAGCTCCAAGGTCCAGCAAATTCACGGCCCAACAGCAGCAAATTCACGGGCCAGCAGCAGCAGAATTGGGACGTCCAGCAGCAGCAGCAAAATGGGGAGCTTCTACGTAACACTTGCACATACAAGTGATATTTGAATATCACAAAGTCATGCAAAGTCAAGCTTGCAACCAATGAGAAGAGAGAGTCCTTGTGCAATTAATGCATGGCTATTTGCTTAAGCAAATGTCACTCACGTCTATCACAAAGGCACAACACGGCAGCAGCTGGATGGAGGGGATAATTGCAAATGAATTTCTTATTTTATCACCATAATGATTCACAGCTGGCAGCTGTATTTTACACTCAAAATGAGATAAATTTTTCAAGTGAAATTATCCACATTTCACGTGTTATTACACGACTGGACAGCAGCATTCCCACAACCTCACCCTTCACTTTTTACTTCTCAAATATAAGCCTAATTCTCTCAAAAACATCAAGGGAAACTCACGCACCTTCTCTCTTCCATTTTCCATCTTCTTCTCCCAATCGATCATCACCTACAAACCACACCATCAAGCCTTTAAAATTTCATCTCTTGATTTTGTTTTGACTCAAGTCATCTTCTAACCATTTCTTCTTCACAAGATATTGTCACAAACATATCCTACCTTGTTCAAAGCTTCATCAACCTAAGCTTCTTCAATCTTTTCTTAAAAAGGTAAGCTTTGATTCAAGAATTCCAAGTTTGATTTTAATTGTTTTACCATGATTCTTCCATGGTTTTCAACCTTGATTCTTGTATGGTCCTTCACTAAGTTTTATTGAAAATTTTAGGGCTTGTTAGGAGATTAACAAAGTTTCAAGGCAAGGGAGGAAAGCTTACAAAGCTTGTCTTCAAGAGGTAAGAGGGAGACTCTACCTTACCACCCATGTTTTGGTAGTATGAGGATGGTTTATTCGGTGAAAAATCCTTAAGGATTTATTCACCTATTGTTTGAGGTTAATTCCCTATTGTTTGAGATTTTTGGACTGTGTTGATTGGATCTGTATTGAGATGTGCCACGATTGTGTTTGTGTGTTTGAATTGTACTTGGGATGTACGATTGTGTTTCTATGTTTTTATGTGTAGCATTTATGAGATCTCGATTTTATTTCGACTCTTGTCGTATCTTTGTAATGCTTAAGGAACTGATAATATGTATGCATGTAGAATATATCTTTGTAGAGAAACTTATCTTTGTATGTAAGTGGAATTTATATTGTAAATTTTTGTAAATTTTATGAGAAAGGGATTTAATTGGAAATATTATGGAAATATGGGGTCATTATGTAAATATAAAGTTTTGAGGGACTATAGTGAAAATACTCTGTTTTGAGGGATAAAAATGTATTTTATGTATTTTGAAGAACGAAAATATAATTAATTTGTTTTGAGGGACAAAAATGTAATTTATGTATTTTAAGGGACTATTTTGCAAATATATGAGAAATACAGTAAATTTTAATATTAAATTGAATAAAACAGTAATTCTGATTCAAAACGTATGAAAAATAATCACGTGATTGAAAAACGTTGAAAAATCACTACGTGATTCGAAAAGGCGACAGAATTGAGTCGCGAATGAAAATATACGAGAATATGACTACGTGATTAAATTACAGTAACACTGTTGTTAAATTATTATATGAACCCTGCACATAGGATATCAATGGAAATTATGAATAGTGCATACCACATGCATTGAAAAGGTCCAAAGGACTGTGTAAGGCAAGATGCCTAGGAGAGATTACACCTCTTGAGTGGGTGCGATAAGCGTAGTGTAGGTCACTGATTGACCTTGGGGGCATTGGGGTGCGGGTTGCCTACAATGGACAGTTGGTAGCTCTTCTGTATCGTGGGTTAGACCGATGCAACACACCAATGATCCGGACCGAGACACTATCCCTAATCATGATTTGATAAAGACTGTCGTGCATGTGCTAGATGTGCAGAATTTGAGCACGTGGTCTGAAGCATGTTGGTGCCGACAGATCTTTTCAGTCATTCTCTCTGACTTGAGTTGTAGCTCCATGGAGTAGGATATCGAGTCAGTATACATTGCATTTACATTTGCATTCATAGAGGATGTATCATTGAAATTCTTACCTATGTGTAATTCTTGCTTGTGATAATTAAAATATTGAATATTTGAGTAATTGAAACTAGCATAGTTGTACAGCTTGTTTTTATTTATTGTATAATGATAATATATAAGATTAATAGCATAACTGTAATTATAGTATGATATCTGTATGATATTTTGGATGTGTTTATCTTCATTGCTACCATACTGGTATTGGCATAGGTGATCTCACCTCTTGTATGTATATATTGTATCATGTGTATGTATTGTTAAAACACTGAGCCGGACGTAGGACGAGAAGCAGAGAAAGGTCCAGATACTGTTGAGAACTTCGAGTTCTGATGGCGGTGGAGATTCGTAGCTTCCTGGGTTACATGAGACTGACATTTATCGGTGGGGACGAAGCATGGACTGAAGATCTTGAGAGAGAAAGTATATACTATTTAGGAGATGTAAATATTAGACTGAGTAGACTACAGTCAAGGAACCCTTACTTTTCTGTTACTATTTATGTACAGTTAGAGTTTCCTATATCTATCAGGCAGCACTGGGGAGCGTACTATCACACCCGTAGAGAGAGTAGTGTTGTATCGTCCGCTCGGACATTCCCTCCCCGGACTTTACGTCGGGTTGGAATTCCCCCACCCGGGGAATCAGAGGAGGACCCATCTGAGGGTCCGACTATTTCTGAGGGCTCAGCTGCCTAGTTGTACTTGGGCAAAGATGTCAATGTAAATAGTGTTTAAAATTTTTTGGAGTGACTAGTTGTAATATTTATAGTATGAGTGTGTTAAAGGTTTGTATATGTACAATAAGAGACTTAAATATGTATAAATGTTGTAAATTATTTGTAATGATGCTGTGATGTTTTTATTTTTTGCTAAGTTTATTTTCTTGTTATTAAGAAATTTTGAATTTCGTATTTTTCCTACAACGTATGCTATCTATATAAGGTTAATTTGGTTATTATGTAACATAAATGTGGCATCCTAAGGTGGGTGTTACAACATGTATACATGCATAGTGAGTCTACATATTGTTTGGAATTTATTTATTTACATTATGACTGGAACCATTGCTTTATTAATACCATGACTGCCTGGATATGCTAAACTGTTTACTGTTATTATTTGATGCTAATTATTATTGCTTTTGATATGCTATGTAGGGGCTTCGTGACGTTCTATTTCTTTACTGCCATAATTGGTAATGATGGTAGGATGTCTTACCTCTTTCCTGTATTTCTGCTATTTCTGCCTATATTTATATTCCATCGAAGATGTCGGTGAAGAGCGTGAAGTACACGAGTTCCCTAGTTTTTGGCTTGACTTCAACTAGTACTACTTTTGATCATGACAGCACGTCCATGAGGATTTTTAGGTTATGTGCAGTTGGCTTTCCTCAGAGGTCCAGGCTGCTGGCACATTAACTTCAGCTCGGATCGTTGTGTCTACTTGGGAGACATGACGATGTCGTTAGCGTGGGGGCGTTATGATCCACCCATCTTTAACTGTAGTGTTAGGTTGCATTTGGAATTTTACATGCCTATTAGGGACATGTGGGGTGATCGTTACTGCACCCCACAAGAGGATTCATTCCTCTCTACTGCCTGAGCCTCGTCCCGTAATTCAGTGGCTCCGATGAGCGTTTCCTCTGATGAGGAAGACCTTGAGGAGGATCCTGACACGATTCCTTCTCTTTCTTCTTAGGGGCTGATACTGTTGATAGCTACTGATGGTTATCTGTCTTCTTTTTAGGGTCTAATATTTTATCTTTTTGGTAGGCTGTACATGTATAATCTTTTGGAGCATGCATAGTTTTGCTTTTTGTATATCAGGTGTTGTAACTAAACATACAATGTCTAATATATATATATATATATATATATATATATATATATATCGCATGGTGTATGGTTGTATACTTTACTTCACATGTTAATCTCTATTATAACCACGTATTATGTTCTTACTTTAACAAAAAAAAATATTCACCATTTTATTATACAACTGTAATCAAACAAGTTTAATTATAATTTAATGAACCGAGTCTTAACTTATACCTTTATTTTTCACATTGTAAATAATGATGTGACGTTCCCTTCCAAAAAGGGGCGTTACAGATTATCTGACACTTGTTAATCAAAGTTTCAAAGTCTCAAATTTCAAATGGTTAGATGGCATTTTGAATGTCTTCCCTCAGTCCTTCTTCAAACTTAACACACTTCCATGATTTATCTAGGTTAAGTCTGATGCAAGACGAGAACTTAGACAATTCATTAAATTTGGCCACGTACTGGCCAACAGACATATCGCCCTGTTCTAACTTGAGAAATTCCATTTCTTTGGCATTCTGAAGGTTTTGTGGAAAAAACTTTCTTAGAAAAGAACTCCTAAAGATCTCTCATGTCACATGAGTCTTTAATGCCTCAAGAGCTCTCTTGGTATCCACCAACCAATCCCCTGCCTCACCCTCCAGCATGTACGAAGCAAAGAGCACCTTATGCTCATCTGTGTAAGCCATAATAGTGAAAATCTTCTCCATCTTTTTAAGTTAACCCTCACCTCTGACTAGGTTGTACTCCCCTTTGAAGGAAGACGTATTTGATTTCCTAAACTATGAGAGGTCTTAGTAAATCTGATTCCTCCCAACTACCTCTTGATGTGGTTGCCCCTGGTGGTGTGGTAGTGGTGTAGGTGGTTGATGATGAGTGGTACTCATTCTCTCAATCATCCTTGTTGTCGCAGTTGATTGCTCTCTTATAGTTTCAGTTGTTGTAGCTTTTTGCTCTCGCATAGCAATGGCAGTAGTGGCTGTTTGGTCCCTCATTGCCTCAGCCATTGCCATAAAGGCTCCAACCATGTCAGGGCCTTCATTTCCAGAGTTCCTGTTGCTGCTCCCACGCGATCGCCCTCGTTCTGCTATAGTTTCCTGCAAACACAGAACAATACATATTGAGGTAGCTAATCCCAATATCATGTAATCGTGCAATAGTAGCTAAAACAAACATATCAAAGGTAGATCATACAATTCAATCAAACATCTCACATAAGAGACAAAGAAATGCATAACACAAAGAGGAACTCCTAAATATGCCTAAGCATAGTCAGTCCACACCCCGGCTTAATAGGATGAACTTCTTTGATACCATAATGTAACACCCTAACATGAATTATCGTAAAATAAGCAAAATATTTCAAAATAAATCGCACTAAGCATGTCACTTCTTAAAATGCATAAAATAAAAACCTATAATAACTTGTATAGTCATCATAGAGAGCCACAAATGATAAAAAGGTCATACATACATACATAATTGGCTAACAAGCCATATTGTATACATAAGCTTTTACAAACAACCAAAAAAGTACAAATATATAATTTAATTCAAAAAGAAATAAAGCTGCTAAACTAAGCCTTCTGCTTCTTCTTTTTGTTGCCTTTTCCCTTTGGAAGGACTTCACCTGGATTTACATAGAATACACAAGGGGTGAGAAATCACATTTTCTTAATATTCACATACCAAGACCAGCAGTTAATCATTTACAACAAATAAATGAATTGAACAAAAAATTACACTCTACATAATAGAATATTCAAGAAATCAATAACATCAAAGAATCGCCCATACAATCCTAAGATACCATCGACAAGCAACCAAGCAGTCAACCGGTCAAGCAATGACAACTACTCATACAATTGTCAACCATGCAATGCTTTATGTTATGAGGTACGATTATGTTCAAACAAGGTCCTAATATTATGAATATACAATGCAAATGCAGGTTTTAAAATTTGAAAATACAAGCTATTTACTTATTTCCCAGAAACCTCTGTTTCTTGTATATACAGAGCAAGATAAGCTTAAAAGCATAATCACACTTGCTAATAGGTAGACACTTTCCCTTCACCATGTAAGAGTACTATTGCTACCCCCATACCAGTAACCCTAACCATGCGAGCATAGATACAAGGAGAATTTAGATCAAACACCTCATTCTTAGGTCATATGGTTGTGCACACCATCTAAGGTCACAATATATAGGAAATTAGTAAATATCAAGTTTGAAAATCAAATATCTGAGCCACATAATAAACACTAGAACATAGGAATCCTAACCTCACTTATCCAACAAAGGTAGCAAGATTCATATATCTAGCTAAATAGTATCTAGAATATCTCACAATCACTCAAAAGTGATTTAGAAATCAACCTCATGTTGACCAAAGTTCTTAACACTAACTTAGGCATTCTGTCACACTTGAATGTCTAAGAATTTTCCAAACTTTTCATATATGCAAGTTGATAATTCTCTCTAAGAAATATCCCCAAAAGTGTCTCTTTACACCCTAAAATGCTTGCACAAATGATCCCAACAAGTAGGAAATTATTTTAGCATCACAATGCCAAAATCTTGTTTCTACCCTGTCTTAGTGCCTGAGCGTATAAGGACAGCATGCTTGAGCGTGCGAGCACCATAGTGTGTTCTTCTGGGCAACAGGCACTTGAGCGCTGAGCACTCAGTAGCAAAGTCTGCATAATTTTGTAGCAAAGAGCACTATTCCATTAGTCAAATTACGAAATTTGATCACTTCAAACTGGTTTCTTGATGATTTTAAGTTCCAAACAAGTTCAAAAACATGAAGGAAACATAAAACATCAATTGATTTCATGAAAAATGAATCATTACATCAAATCACTCATCTAAACCCCTAAAATCAACACTTAGAGTATTTTAGGTCTAAATGGAGAATTTTCAGTTTCTAATCTAAACTCTTAGCATGAACAAGTCATAAAACACATTTAAAACTTATCCAAGCAAGAAAATCACTTAAAACACCACAAGAACTCATTTTGGCTTATTAAACCTCAAATAGCCTAAACATGGAAAAATGAGAAAAGATGAAGTTCAAGCTCAAAAACCCTACCTCATGCTGCCATGATGCTGCAGATTTGAGCCTTAACCTCTAGCCTTGGATTTCCCCTTCTTCTTTGGTTTCTTGCTTCTCTTTTCACCACTCAAAACTTTCTCCCTTGCTGCTGTTTCTGTCTAGTCGTGAAGAGAAGAGAAAAAAGTGAGAAATATGAGCAACAAAGTCCCTTAAAGAAGCCCAACATGAAGGCTGTAATCGTGGCTAGTTATAAGCCTTATGTTATAATACTTATACTTCCCGATCTACTAAAAACACTCGAATTTAGCTAAATCAAGTTTTTCAAGTTCCAACAACTTTAAAATAAATACTAAGATTCATTAAAAAATGTGTTTCACCAGTATCATAATTTTTCATAACTGTGACTAGTCATTCCAACATTAAAACACATAACTAGCATGCCTAAAAATACCAAACTGACTCCGATTATTCTCAAATTTTAACCACAACATAGAATACATATTCATGACTTAGAAATAAATTATTCACATCTATTTCCATTAGCTAAGACATGTAAGCTAATATCTGGGTCATTTTAAACTACTTTTCACCTTTCGACTTGCAGCAAAGTACCTAAACTAACTCAGATTGTCACAAAATTAAACAGGCATGTTAAGCAAGTATTAAGCTATCTCTGTAACTATTTACAAGTCTAATATGTTGAAGAGGATGTAACACGGCTCAACAGGATAAACTACTCTGATACCATAATGTAACATCCTAATACAAAATATCATAAAATAAGCAGTATATTTTAGGATAAAGTATATCAAGCATGTCACTTTTTAAAAATGCATAAAAACATAATCCATAATAACCTTTGAAGTCATTATAGAGAGCCAAGAAAGATGAAAAGATCATATATATATATATATATATATATATATATATATATATATATATATATATATATATATACATACATACATACACACACACACACACTGGCTGACAAGTCATACTGTAATACATAAGCTTTTACAAACTAATCAGCAAAGTACACAATTATAAGCTGATTCAAAATGGAATAAAATAACTAAACTAAGCCTTCTGCTTCTTCTTTTTCTTGCCTTTTTTTTCTTTTGGAGGGACTTCACCTAGATTTACATGGAACACACAATGGGTGAAAAAACACAATTTCTCAGTATAAGCATACCAAGACTCGCAATTATTTATTTAACAACAAATAAACTAACTAAATGCATAATTACACTCTATGTAAAAAAATATACGATAATCAATAATATTAAAGAATCGCCTATACAATCCTAAGATATTATCGAACAAGCAACCAAGCAAGACAACTGCCCATACAATTGTCAACAATGCAATGCTTTATGTTATGAGGTATGATTATGCTCAAACAATGTCTTAATATTATGATTATGCAATGTCAATGCGGGTTTTAGTTTTTGAAAATACAAGTTACTTACTTATTTTCAAGAAACCTCTGTTTCTTGTATATACAAAGTAGCATAAGCCTAAAAGCCTAAACCCCACTTGGTAATAGGTAGACACTTTCCCCTCACCAATGTAAGAGTACTACTTCCACCCCCATACTGGTAACCCTGACCATACGAGCATAAAAGCAAGGAGAATTCAAATCCAACACTTCATTCTCGGGTCATATGGTTGTGCACACCATCTAAGATCACAGTACCTAGGAAAATAGTAAATACCAAGTTTGAAAACCAAATATTCAAGCCACATTTTAAACACTAGCTCATAGAAATCTTAGTCTCACTTATCCAACAAAGTAATAAGATTCATATTACTACTAAATAGTATCTAGAACATCACACAATAATTTCACAAGTGATATAAAAATCAACCTCATGTTTATCAAGGTTCTAAACACTAACATAGACATTCTATTACACTTCGAATGTCTAAGAATTTCCCAAACTTTTCACATATGCAAGTTGATAATTCTCTCCAAGAAATATCCTCAAAAGTGTCTCATTACACCCTAAAAGACTTGCACAAATGATTCCTTCAAGTAAGGAATTCAATTAGCAACATATGCTAAAAATAGCCTTTGCCATGTCTCAGTGCTCAGGCGCTTCAAGCAAAATACTTAGGTGCTTAAACAACAGCACCAGGCACGACTCTCTAGATGAGGGGCGCTCTCACGCAGGCGCCTAGGTGCTCATCACTCAACAGTACGTGAACTATTTCTGGGCTACAAGCGCTCAGACGCCCAAACCGCAATGCTTAGGCGTTGGTCGCCCAGAACAGAATCTACAGAATTTTGCAGAAGTTGTTATTGTTCCATTAAGGAACACAACAAGATTCAGCCTCTCAAGGCCAAATTCTAGATGATTTCTAATCCCTATCATACTCTCTAACATGTTGGAATCATAAATCACTAACTTAACTCATCAAACATGGATTTAAACTACATAAAGTCATGGAATCATTCAAAACCTAAAAGCTCCTCAAATAGGCATATGAATATCCATCAAGCAAGATAAGCTACCATGATTTCCAATGAGCTAAAAACACTCTAACTCCATTCTTGAGATCAAGAACTAAGTTATAAGCAAAGATTTGGCTCACCAAACCAAAAATTCATCTAAGAACCCTATGATCATACAAGATGAGCAAAGAGACAAGATGGATAGAAGAAAAAAAAACCCTACCTTGGAACAAAGATGAAGATGATGATCAGAAAATCTCTAGCTTCCTTTCCCCTTATTTCCACTCTTTTCTTTCCTCTTGTCTTCCTACTTTCCTCTTTTCTCCTTTCCTGCTGTTGTTTTGGTTTTTCAGTCGTAAGAGAGAATGAGAAATAACTAATAAAATAATGAAACAAATATCAGCAGAAAGAGTTAAAGAAGGTGGCTATTCGTGAGAAGCTTGGTCACTTAAGTGACCAAGTAGCACTCTCGATCTGTTAAGAACACTTAGATTTCTCCAAATCCAATTTTCTTAAAGTCGACAAGTTTAAAATAAATCACAATATTCATAAAAAATATTGTTGCACCAAAATCATCATTTTTCATATTTGTGACTAGTCATTCCGGCATTAAAACACACAACCAGTGTACTTAAAAATACCAAATGGACTCTGATTAACCTAAAAAATTAACCATATCATAGTCTTCATATTTGTGACTTAGAAATAATTTATTCACATCTATTTCCGTTAGCTAAGTCATTTATACTAATATCTGGATCATTTTAAGAAACTTTTCTCCTTTTCGGTTGTAGCAAAGTGCCTAAACTAACTCAAATTATCACAACATTAAACAGACATATTAAGCAAGTATTAAGCTACCTCTGTAACTATTTACAAGTATAACATGTTGAAGAGGATGTAACAAAGAGAGATGAGCAAGAGATAGAGTTGAGTTGAGAACAAACATCCTTACCTCTTGTAGTCAAGATGATGATCAAGCTCTAACTTTCCTCTTGATCTTCTTGTTCCTCTCCTTTTCTTTCTCCTTCTTTCCTTCTTTTCCTTCTCTTTCTCTATTTCTGCTACAATGAGCTAAGGGAAAGAAAGAGTGAAATGAGAGAAATGGCAAGAAAGTCAAAGATAGTGGCTTTAAAGGATAGGAATTGTGGACTTTAGTAACTTTGTATATTTTTGCTAAAACTTTATATCTCTTAGGAATAACTTGATCTCAAAAATCTTAGTTTCCTAACTTCCATAGATATTATGGAAATTCTTAGGATTCATCTCAATCCTATTCTCATCATTTCCTTAACTTTCCATATATTTGCTAAGTCAATCCGATATTAAAATACTCACTCAGTGTACTTAAAAATATCAAACTAACTCAGTTTATCATCAAACTTTAACTACATGAGATTTCACATATTTGTGACTTAGAAATAAATTTTTCATATTTATTTCTATTAACTATGCAGTTTAAGTCATTTTCTGAGCTAATAACAGCTATTTTTCACATATAGTGTTACAGCAAAGTGACTAAACTAACTCAAAAAGTCACAAAATTAACTAGGTATGTTAGGAAAGTATTATCCTACCTTTGTAATGATATACAAGTCTAACATATTTAAGAGGATGTTACACACATGCACTTGATCAGAATAATGCATTTAATACTACCATAAACATGCAATTTTGAAATTTGAAGAACAAACTTATTTGATTCGTATTCTTCTCTCTCATTCAAATAGTTGTAGCATGTATATGTGTGCAAGTATATGGGCACACACACACACACTTAAAGTCCTATTTTGGATGCTATTACTGTGAGATAATTTCATCTTTATTCTATGTCTTCACCTCATCAGAACAAACATACATACATGTATATGCATTGGAAATAATTCAAGATCAAAATTTAGTTACCTTGTGTATTGTATTATAGATGCTGCCACAAACTTAGGTTTGTCATTCAAAATGGTTGGATCTAATAATTAGGTTTAATTATGCCTGTGTTTTTAACATCCTATTCTGGTAAACATCAACTACTTGTAAGGGTGTCACCATGTCCTCCTATCCTTCAATTAACACCATTCTTAGTAGGGCCATTGTTTTCTATAATCAGTCAAATAGGTTTGATAAGCTTTTTCACATTTTGTTTTTGTTATTTGTGTTTGGGAAAAACTTTGCTTACATATGATGTACAATTGTGCATTAGATCAATCATAATTGATAATTGATTTGACATTTTTTAATTGGGATCCCCATCTAGTATTTTGTTAAAGAAGTTGTTTATTTTTATTGGTAATTGGGGGTCTCGTTGGCCTATTTCAAGGCTTGAACCTATTAACCTATGTAACGGCCTATTGACTTATTTAAATGTAATTATATTGGCCTATTAAAAAGGCCTTATTGTAAAATAAACCTTTAAATAGGCTTTCAAGCCAGACCAGACTTTTAAAATGGTCTTATCAAGCCTTAAAAATTAGCCTATGTCAGGGTCATAGGTCAAGCTCAAGCCTTATATTTGGGATACAGGGCATGCCTGTTTAAGGCAAAGTCTGACCTATTTCCACCCTTACATGCAAGCTCTATACCAACACTCCTCTCAGGCCTAAACATGCCAAAAATCCAACATGGTATCAAAGTTTCAATGATCTTATATGGGCCTGTGAGTAAAAGAAGACAGAAAGGAACTATCGCAAAGTCCACATAAGACAAGTGATTAGGTTGACAGCCAAATAAACAAGCCAATGACCTGCTGTCAAGTCATCGATCATGGAGAAAAAAAAAACATATGGAGAAGGCCCAACTAAAGACAGATGGAGAATTCGATTGTAGCCCAGCTATGAACAAACCTGAGGACATATAGAGGATCTGATTTGTGCCCAGCTAGAGTTCAAGTATAGCCTAGGGTCCCCTAGTGTGGAGAAAAAAAAAGGGAAGAAATGTGTAAAAGAAAAAAATGAAATCAAAAGCGAAAAAAAAAAAAAAAAGAAATCAAAAGAGGAAAAAAGAAAAAATGAGGGGGAGTGTTGGAATTACACATATGTGAGAGTCCCACATTGGTTAAGTTAGAGGATAAATGAAGATATATAAGCTTGGGTTGGGCCAAACCTAAAAAGTTAGCTTTTCGAGTTATATGGTTCCAATCTAAGTGTAAAAGACCTCATGCCAAACATGTCCACATGATTCCACACTTCCAACCAATGTTAAGCATTATCCAAGCCCAAATTAGACCATCCCATGAAAGATTCACTTAACTGATCCATGTAGTCACTAATTGTTAAATGTTTCTATAACATAATTTTCCAAATTATGCATATTTACATGCTAACAACACTCAACCCCATCTTAGAAAGGAAGTATATACCAATTTAAGTTCCTTGAACCATTGAAATATATATATGGGAACATATCGGGCAAAAGGAGTGTTTATTGTAAGAGGTGAGAGAAGTAAATCTTGACCATTGAATCTTACATAACTGGTTAAGATTAGAACATAAACACGTGTGATTTTTTTTAGTGGTCACATGACCTTTAAGTAACTTTTAATCTTGACTATATATATATGACTGTATAGTCAAGATTTACTCTTCTCACTCTCTTAAAATAAAAACTTCTCTCACTAGATATATCTCTTATATATATATGTTTTTGATGAAGCATTGAAATATTGAGTCTGTAACTTTCCAACTGCTAGTTCACAAAGACTGCTTATGGCCAGAATCCACAGTTGTACCCAAAATTGCTTAGAATTAAACTTGGAAAGAAACTCCTTGCTTGCCTTCACCATCTCCCTGGCATGCTTTCCAAGTCCCATCAAAACCAAGTCTTTTTCATTGTTTCGAACCAAATCCAATGCCTTGATATTATAATTCTATTAAATTTTATTAAACTATGAACCAATTTTTTTTTATAAAATTATGGTATTCTCACATTTTCAATTAAATTTTAGAAAAAAGTAAAGTATAAAGCAAAAAAATATATGTGTAACGAAAAGTTATCTTTTATTACAAATTATTTTAATTTATCTTTATGATGTATCTCTTTTGGTAGAACTTACTTGTGTTCTTCCTTTATCAGTTATAAACTCTGATTCTTCATAGATCATAGCCTTTTCTTCCTAGTTCCCTCTGCTTCATTATTCTAATAGAAAATCATAAAGTCGGTTTTTATATACAAATGAATGACGAGTGACTTAATTATATTTATACTGTTTTTCAAAGTAGAAATCCATTTCTTATATATGAAAGAAAATATTAGTTATAAAAAGTAAAAGCCATATTGCAATGTGCTCTTAAAACAAAACAGCAATTCAGGGACAAATATGTGCTCTCGAAACAAGCCATATTTTCCCCTTCTATTATTTTGAAATATAAACTTCGTAAAATGATGTCTATTATACCCGCAAAGTCTAAGGGTAGAAATACTTCCTCTAAATAAGCTTCATGGTGCAAAACAAATTTCAGTCTTATTTGTGTCGTTCAGAGGTGTAATTAGACCATCAAGTGTACTTTTTTGGGCTGAAAAATATGCAACTGTATTTATATTAGCTAATGCCTAATTTGCCTTGCCTTTACATTTGTCCTTGGCATTAAGCTTGTCAACAGAAGTACATTAAATGTTGCTGGTCGCTTTAAGTTAATAAAATGGCAGGGTTCTCACTTGTCACTCACGTACCTTCAATTGCAAAGCTTATAGGTACTATCACCTCAGATGAGTTTCTCAATTGGGCTGCCCGTACTTCCAACTTTTCTTTCAAGTCAGAGGGTATTCTTTAGAAAAGAACTTGTTTCCTCAAATTCAGAAGCAACCTCAACAACACTATCAAATTGCTTGCATAATAAATCAAACCTTTGCATCTGAGGTTGAAGTTGCTTAACAATGTAGCTGGTCTTCGCATATGTGTGCCTTCTCTTTAAACTTCTCCTCATCTATCCAAGATATATTTACAAGGGATCTCCTTTACTCGCTCTTGAAAGAGTATAGCAAGTGAATGCCTGCAAAGTATACCTCTGAACTCAAACATGTCGCACATACACTTCACATCACAGTTAACCCTGTCAAATGTGACTTCAAACACAGCTTCTTGGGTTTATCACCCATCATCACATCTTCAATGACATTATAACGACAAATAGAACCTTCATCATGGGCAACACAAACATTACAATCAGCCTTTCCTACAAATTCTTTCTGAACCTCTCGAAATTTTGCATGAGTGTATGCAGATTGGAACTGCCACTCAAATGGAGACTTAGTAGCACATGCAAGAGTGCTACAAAATGAACGCAAATCAGCTTCAAACTCTTTTTCAGCCTTGGCATGCAATGCAGTATCATATTTATCAACAAACTGTTTTAAAGTTGTTTGGCCATTGACAAATCCATCAAAAAAAGCATGCATGCTTTCACCATGTCTGGTAGCATACATTCCAGCCCAAAAACTACATCTTACAAAGGTAGGAACCCAGCGATGTCTTTCAACGAACAATTCCTTTAACCATTCATTGTCCTCTAGGCCAAATTCCTCCACAATCTTCTTCCAAACCATCTCGAATTCATTTGTAGTGAATGTATTATATATGGCATTCTGCAAATGGTAACTTATTGACTTGTACTCAGCATATTCACCTATATTTTGAGGAAGCTTTTTCATAATATGTGATAAACACCAAGAATGTTGAGTGGAGGGGAACACAATTCCAATTGCATTCTGCATGGCCTTGCATTGATCTGTTATGATACCTTTTGGCGGAACACCAGACATGCAAACTAACCATGATTGAAACAACCAAACAAATGACTGTGTCTTGGCAAGACAACAACCCACAACCAGAAAGTATAGGTTGTCCATGATGGTTAACTCCAACAAAGGATGTAAGAGGAAATTTATATTGGTTAAAGAGATATGTAGTATCAAATGTCACCACATCACCAAATGATTTGTTTGCAGCTCTACTCCTCGCATCAGCCCAGAAAACGTTCTTTACACAGAAGCAATCATCAATGTCAATTACATAAAAGAAATTGCTATCTTGTTCTTGCATCCACATAAAATACTTATAAAGGGCGTAACCATCTCTATCCTTCCCCATAAGTCGTTTTTCTTTTTGAATGTAGTTTCCAAAATCATTTTCACAAAATGCCAGATTATCATAGACCTCAGTTTCAACCACAAGAGAATGGAAACTCTTCTTCACTTGTTCCTCAGCTTGATCATTTGGATCTAATGCCCTTTTCAACCGCAAATTAATACCAGCATTATTTCTAGACTTGACATGACCTGGACTCAATTCATGATTGTGATTAAGCGTAACTGTTTTAATTCGGTAGGTTCCATCTTTACATAAATAAACATTGATTCTGGCTTCACACTTCTGTTTCCTTGATGGAACATTTCTCATGGGGTTCCTTTTACTGGTTCTTCTATTTCCTTCTCTGGAACATGCAAGAATAAAATATCCAACCTTACCATCAGTTCTCTTTTTTGAGGTTCTTGTCATGATGCCAAAACCTTCTTGGATGGCATAATTTGTATAATATGACCTCACCTCATCCTCCGAATTAAATATCATCCCAGTCTGTGGAGTAGGAACAACATCATTTTCATTTGAATTATGGATCTCAGGCCTACACTCCTTTGGTGAATGACACTTATCTTCTTTAATCCTATCTGCATCAATATCTAATGGAATAAGTGAATCACGGCTGTCTTCCATCACCTGCAAGGCTAACAACTGTATCATAGTTCAAGAAATCCAGAATGCAAACTCCAAGCATGTAGTTTGAACTTAGTAATATTTACTTGCATTGTAGTTTATTTTTTCTTAAAACTATCCTATACATATCTCTAGCTTTCATATATTTCAATTATTTTTGTAAGAAAATAAATTACTATAATTGTAACAAATATTATAAATGCTTGTAAAACTTCTGAGCTAATGAGTAACTTTCTGCAGAATAAAATACAAATTAATCATATATCATATATATTTACTCATTTAACTCTTCTTTATTATGTTCTGTGTTCCGCACCCTAAAATACAGATTAATCATATATTGTAAACACTGATTAACTACAATAATGGCTTCAACTAGTTAACCAGCACATTAACCATGACACTTATCTGAAACCCAATATAATAAATCAGAAAAGTTAACTCACAGAATAATAGAGTCAATTTCCCATATAACAGATCCTCACACCTACATTTTCGAGTTTATGAAGTTCAAAAAGGTGTCCAATATAGTGCTCATAAAGCTAGTTTCTATATAAAACCTAGCACTCCCATAAAGCAAGATGGAACCACATCATGAAGGTAGTAAATTCTTTACACTCTGCACACATACTTCTACAAACACAACACCCAGGACATGCAGAATCTCAAAGCATAGAAAGTTAAATCAGCACACAATTGAGTTATGTGTTTCACAGTTTCAACAAGTAGTGTTCAGTCACCACAAGTTTTACTACTTCCTGCAACTATGTCTTAATTTCTCAGAGCTGGTTTTAACTTAAAACAAAATAATTATCCCTCATAGCCACATGGTTCTGGTTCTGGCAGCTCCAATTTGACAAAGAAATTAACCCCAAAAACAAAGGGGAAAAAGAACGAAATTCTATCCACCCTTTTCAAATTGAAAGCAAATTCCACTGAAATGTGAAACCTTTTCTGTGCAATACAAGGAAAGTGCATATATACAAAATGAGCCATAGAAGCCATGAAAGAAATAAAAAAATGAGCCAACGGATTTGTGAAGGTTTGTGAATGAAATGTTTGTGCAACATGACAGGTGAAAAAGAAAAAAAAAAGACAAATTCAATTGAATGGTGCTAGCAAATCCCAGAATTTAAAATGGAAACTAAAAAAAGAAAACAAATTGATGTACCAAAAAAAAAAAAAACAAATTGAATAGAAAAAGATAAGAAACCCACCGAGAAAAATTCAATTAAATTTAGCTTGCAAAAACCCGCCTTCTTCTGTGCATTAATGCGAACTGAGACAGTTCAGGTGCGTGTGATGCTCATGCGAAACATGCAATAATCATTCTTCACTGTTTCTCTCGCTCTTACTGTCAGCTCGGGCGATGGTGTTTTACGGCGGGGCAACTTGAATTTCTTTTCCCACGTACGACCACAGTCATACGCTCACAAAACGCACACAACATACTTTACACCCCACCCCTCCAAAAAAAAAATGATCATCTTACCGTTTGTAGTGTACACACCTATTTCTGTTTTAACACTATAGGGCACGTCAGATAAAATTTGAGATTTGGCTTACTTTTTTTTTTTGTTTCCCTCTCCCTCTCATTTCCCGTCTCCCTCTCATTTCTCCCTTTCATTACCTCCTCTCCCTCTAACTTCTCCATCTTTTACTTCTTTCATTTCTCTGTCGCCTTCATCGCCACCTCCGTCGCCCACGTCCGTCCGTCTACACACAAAGCTCCCACCACTGCCTCTGTAGCATCAATGTCGCTACCGTCTGTCACTTCATCAAGGTACTTGCAACATTGAAATTGTAATAAAGAATGCCAATGAAAATCGGTCACACTATTTAATGCTTATCATGGAGACAAGCTAAATGTCCCATGCATTTCGAATAGGAAAACGAAAATTTGGCACCTGTTCTCTTGGTGAACATCTCAAAACTCCCTCTTCAACACCAGGAAATTTGAGAGGAATCATTGTTAAGGTTTCAACCTTTCCGAATCTTTCCATTGTTTGTTATATATCATATACATGTTGAATAGATGCTTTGCATTATGTTTAGTTTTGGTAGACTTTGGCTACTCTATCATTCCCTTGCTCAGTGACTTCATCATTTCATTTATCTATAATATATTCTGGCAAAAATTATGTAGTGATTGCATATTCCTTTTCTCTGATGCTTATATGTACAAGTAGCTCACCTTTTACATATCTTTTTTATGTCTTCTTGTTCTAACTGTGTCCCCTAGTGGCTGCCTTTACTTAGGTTTGTGTGGGCTTAAAAATATTGAAAAGTTGACATCATTTCTTTCAAACAACAAAACCATACTTTTTGTTTTTTTGATAGAAAAGTTTTGTTTGAGAGAAAAGGGAGAAAGTACAACTATGAGGAGGATAAGGAATCCTCCAAAACAAGAAAGTGTAAATATAAAGATGATCAGTGAAGTCATCCTTTGCTTTTTGATTATACTGCCCATATTGTCACGTTCATAGTTAAACCATTCAGATTTCCCCCCCTTTTTTTGCCATTATTAAAACATTTTCATAAGTGCTGGCAAAAATATTTTGGAACCCTGTATCTTAGACACAATGGTTATTTGAAGAACAAACAAGAGAAAGAAGCAAATATTCATATAGGACTGATTCTAGGAAGAGAATATTGTCCATCAAAATTGGCTCTTGTATGTGAATTTCACTTATGAACATATTTAGAGCTTTGCTTATGTTCATATCATGTTTTTTGCTTTTGTTTTTACTAGCCTATAGAATTGGTCCCTTGAAAGACATGACAGACAATGGTGGCCTTCAAAATACTATAGATGTGTGACTAAACCAAACAATAATGTTGAAAGTGGAAGCATGCTACTTAAATAAGTGGTGACACAAGGCCCCAAGCAGAGGTGCTTGCTTAAAAAAAAAATTCTGTAAAGCTGTTACCCCCCACACACACAACTAGAGATGTTGAGAGAACTAGAAGTATTGGCTTTAGTTGTAATTCCTTATAAACTATTGCTTGTTGGTTGCTTGTGTTTGTTGATTCTATCACTTATCATACCACTTTTTTTACACTATTTTAACTCTTGGTTAACGAGGTATAAATTTATGGTTAATGGCGCGTATTGAATGGTTAACGGCTTATAACCATTGAACACGAATCTGCCCAGTAACTAACATATACACATTATTAACCACAAATTTCTACCTCGTTAACCAAGAGTAAAAAATGTTGTAAAACAATAGTCACATTTTGTCCTTTTTTCTAATCCAAGCCTTAACACTTCTACTCCTTTCTCTTTACTATAACTCTAACTCATACAAAAATGTAAGAGCATGCCTTATAGTCACTATGGAAAATCTGCTGACCATTGATAGTGTTCGTGTATGCCCTAGAGGCCGATTCCTTTTCTGTATTTACATACATTCTATTATGTTTATTTTAATATATGAGGCATTTTATTTATTGTGTTCTTTTTTTATAAATATAATAAAGTCCTTAGAATAGTAAGTTTGATGCCATAGGACATCAAGTGGATGACTTGATCATGAGATCCTTTTGGTTACAATACTATTCTTAAATGTCCCTAGTCAAGTATTATTGTTAATTAGGACAACAATAATACATTGAGACTAGTATGTGCATAGACTGATGACCACATCTCATGGGTCATGGATATGAGATATCAAGTCTTCACATAGGTACATATTAGAGTAATGATGTACTGGACTGACCCACCATGAGAACGCTACATGGATCATTACGTGAGTGTCATAAGCGATTCTCATAGTGACAATGGTGTCTGTGGTCCTTTGACCTGAAATCACTACGATTCCTACATGAGGAGTTGTGTGTTTTAATACCATCAAACGTCATCTGTAACAAGGTGATTATAAAGTTAGTTATTGGACATACCGCAAATCATGCAGAGGGATGTGAGTGACCTAGATGAGAGTTGTCACTCCTACATAACAGGAGCGATATCTTCGAGCCCCCTGATTGAGTGAGACTATGAAATGCATGGCCATGCTCAAATGAGTCAATATGATATATTGATTTCATTTGTTGTTACAAAGTCTACTCGAGTATCAGGAAACGAAAGATTGGACTATACAAGGGTGACGCATTCCATGCCTTGTGTTCAATTTAGATATCTTGACAAAGGAACTAAACAACACGGAAACATTGGTCACGGAAAGGTTATGTCAAATCACTGACATTCTTATTACTTAGGTAGTAGCGATGTGTTGCTAGATACCGCTCACTGCTTATAATATTAAAATGGGATTTTAATATTACTGCCAATGTAATAAGAACCTGTAGGGTCATACACATAGAGTGGACTAAAATTGGAGCAATGGATCCAAGTTGGACTTGGATTCAAATATGGGTCAGACTCATAACAGATGGGTCTAGGGTTGTATAGCTTACCTTGCTGCTGCTCATACTCACTTAAGGCAGTCACTATTATAAATAATACTGCTAAGGGGCTGCTAAGATACACAATTACAGAACTCTAGCCGCACCTACAGAAAAGTGAGTGAGAGAGTAACAGGTTTCTTCTCTTTTCTTCGCAGCTAGCACTGTGTGAGAGACGTGAGGCTCTTCTTTGCGGACGTTGGACATTCATGAGTCTGTTCGTGTGGATACCGCAGAGACATCATTTCTATTATGGTGTTGGTGATTCACGTCCTTCCTTTTGATCATGCTTCAAGAGGTAAATAATTTAAAAACTCAGATTATGGCTTTTCACATGGATCCTCGGTGGGAATCCTAATTTTTCCACTGCGTGATGTAACCGCAATTCCAAACAGATAGCTAAAATGCTTTCCACTTACTGAATTTTTGGATGGTAACATGAGTTTTACATGTGCAGGTTAATGGAATTGGCAATAAGTGCTTCTATGGAGGATGAAAATACTGTCAATGATGGTGGAGTGTTAAATGATGTTGGTGGCGGTGTTGAATGCATTGAAGAAGCAAATGAAGCTGAGTTAACTATGAGTGACAACCTCAATGAGCAATCTGAACCTTGTGAGCCTGCAGCAGGCATTATAATTCCTTCGGTGGTTGCCGTTAAGTTATTCTATCGACAGTATGCTATTGCAAAGGGATTCGATTTCATCACTAGAAATTTAAGAAAAGGAAATGATGGAAAGTTAAAATACTTTATTCTAGCATGTTCACGAGGAGGGAATTGTGTGTCAATAGTACTAAATGATTTGAATACATATCCAACAATCAAGAATAACTGTCAAGCGAAGATAACTGTCAGTTTGAACAAAAATGGACTTTGGTACATAAAGAAAGTTGTACTTGACCACTCTCATGATCTTAGCCCAGTGAAGGCAAGGATGTTCCATGGAAACAGAAACATCAGCATGTATGTGAAGAGAAGAATACAGATCAATAATGAAGCAGGCGTGAGGCTGAACAAGACCTTCCGTTCTCTTG
Organism: Ormosia semicastrata; assembly: GCA_029884595.1. Lineage (NCBI taxonomy): Eukaryota > Viridiplantae > Streptophyta > Magnoliopsida > Fabales > Fabaceae > Ormosia > Ormosia semicastrata. The sequence continues at coordinate 42,439,165 of JAQQTO010000061.1, forward strand.
TTCATGATGTAGGAGGGTATGATAATATACCATTTGTTGAACGAGACGTGAGAAACTATGTTGGGAGGGAAAGACGTGCGATTGGGAAGGAGGGTGATGGTAAGGCTCTAAGGAGTTATTTTTCACGGATGTAACAACAGAATAGTAATTTCTTCTATTCTATAGATTTGGATGATGACTTTCATGTGAAGAACATTTTTTGGGCTGATGTAAGAAGTAGAGCAGTATACAAATCGTTTGGAGATGTTGTGACATTTGACACAACTTATATGACAAATAGGTATGACATGCCATTTACTCTATTCGTTGGTGTGAATCATCAAGGGCAATCGATTTTTCTAGGATATGGTTTACTATCTACTGAAGACACTAATTCGTTTGAGTGGCTGTTCGAATCTTGGCTTAATTGTATGTCAAGAAAGGCTCCAAACGGTATTATCACTGATCAGTGCAAGGCCATGAAAAATGCAATCCAGATAGTGTTTCTCTCCATCAATGGTGCTTATGGCATATCATGAAAAAAAACCCAGAGAAGTTGAAAGGTTATGGTGAATATAATAGTATGAAGGATGCTATGAAAAATACAATTTATGATTCCTTGACAGAGGCTGAATTTGAAGGAAAATGGGTTACTTTCATCCAACAATATGACCTACAAGACAATGAATGGTTGAGTGGGTTGTACAATGAGCGGTATAAATAGGTCCCAATCTTTTTGAAGAAAGATTTTTGGGCTAGAATGTCAACAACTCAGAGGAGCGAGAGCATTAACGCATTTTTTGATAGGTATATAAACTCAACAACAACTTTATACCAATTTGTAAGGCAATATGATAATGCTCTCCACGATAAGGCAAAAAAGGAATATGAGGCAGATTGTCAATCATTTAATAGCATTATTGCATGCGGGTCAAACTCTATGATTGAGAGGCAATTCCAAGGTGAGTACAACCATGCGAAGTTTAATGAGGTTCAAGTTGAATTTAGGGGTAAAATGAATTGTTCTATTTGTATTAAGTTGTGGATGGAATTTGTACTTATGATGTGTTAGGGGAGATGGTAGTAGTTGGAAGTTCGAAGGAAAGAACAGTTGAGGTGGTATTTAATCGCAACAATCATGATGTTAGATGCAAATGCTTATTGTTTGAGTTTAAAGGTATTGTGTGTAGACATTCCTTTGTCGTGCTTGCACAAGAAAGGGTGAAAGAAGTGCCTTCGAAATATATTTGCCAAGATGGAGCAAAAATATAAGAAGGAAACATGCATACATCAAAAGCAGTTATGATGTGAAAGAGTTGCATCCTCAAATACAAAGATTTGATAATTTGTTGAAAGAGTTTTACGAGGTTGCTGAAGTTGCTGTGGAGTGTGACAATGCTAGCGATTTTTTTCTCCAAACGTTGCGTGCATGTAAAGGCAAGTGCAGTCGATTGCTACATGGAACCATAATAATGTCACATCCAATAAAGGTCAAGACAAAACAGGCAATGTGATTGCCACTAGCAATAGTCAAACGAAGGAGTCATTAAGTGAGATTCATTGTCCATTACGTGTAGCACATAAAGGCTGCCCTCAATCAAATAGGAAAGTATAAAAAATTGACCAAATTGTGAGAAAAAAGAGGAAGACAACACATCAAAATCCACACATGTTCACAATTCATATGAGTGCATTTGGATATGTTTTGTTTGTGTATGGAACAATTGTGTACTGTTACCTCTTTTGGAAAGAGCAGATATATTTTGAAATATGTTGTTAACTTATGTTTATTGGTTTATGTAGGAGTGTATTGAGGGAAGCATGAGTCAGATCAATGGAAACAAGTTACATATATGCTCATCTATGGAAAGATTGACTCCTAGAGAACGAGATGATGACTGTACCGTGGTGTGTGTATACACGAAAATTAAATTTAAATTGTAATTTGTGTTGAAGTGATTGTTATGTTTCGGGGTAGTATTGATGAAGTCATTCTTATGTGTAAACTTTTATAAGATTTTATAATTTAACTTTGGTTATATTCTTCCTTTACAGTCAACAGCTGTTGACCTAGACACAAATGTTGATGTTTATAAAGATAGTTGTTGGACTTCGCAGCTGGCAGAAAGTCCAGCACAAAGTTCTCTATCACTACTTGAAGATTTTGAACATGATGTAACTAGTGGGCAAAAGGCATGAGAAACATATGCTAAATTTTAGGTTCTATAATTGATTGCAATTGACTTATTTAAATGTTTTTTTTTTCAGGTTGTTAGTAGTGACATTCCATACATGAACTTTGCCAAGATTAGTCATTCCAGACAATTTCAAGAAACATGGGCCAAGGGACACTGACGTTGTACTTAACTCGTTCAATTAATTATAATTTTTACCATTTTTATTGGGGTTAATGTTTAGGTTGAAAGACTAAGGTAGCTGTCGATTTACCTGTAATGGGTTCAAATATTAGTGCTAGTAGAAATTGCATATTTTTTGCCAACTTTTGATGAGAAATGTGGTGGTGGCAAAGGGTGAACTATGATGACATAGCATATATTAGATCTTTTTTATATGTATGCAATATTTATTTTATTGTAAGTAAAGCAACCTACCTAGGTATTTTTTTAAATAGACTGTTTGTGTAGTTTAGTGAATGACATAGTACTTACAAAGTGTACATAATTATATAAGATTATATAAATAGTCAGGTAGAATTATTTTTTTGGTACAGGTTTATAAGGTATCCAATGAAATTTGTACATGTATGAAGCACAATTATGTCTTATGGTACATGTAATGTGAATGTATTTGTTTAGTTATTTTTGTTTGATTGGTAATGCCATTTTTTAAGGCAAAATCAGTTTTTCAAAAATCCAAAGGAAAATACTGGTATGTCTCATTTTCTCTATTTCTACGCTTCTGAAAAAGGTTAGTTAATGAAGAACAAAAATGTTGTTAATGACATGTAGAAGTTAGTTAACGGGGTAAAGGCTGAAAGTGTGTTAACGCGCCAGCAAATGTACTGGTTCGTATAAGTAATATAGAAGTAGATATTGTTCCCACAAGAATTGAGATTAACACAAGTATCTTCACTAATGTCACTACTTAATCACACTCAAAATTGGATAGAGTTGTATTCAAACAGGAAAAGTAAATTGAATGAAAACTAATTGAAAAAAATAAATTCACAGCAATGAATATGATGGGAAAATCGAAGAGATAAAGAAAACTACAAGAGGAAAAGAAAACACATAAGTCATTCTTGATGATTTGGAGAAGTTCCCCTTCTTCTTGATGGTTGAGCAGTCTCTTTCATGCTTCCGAAGTTGATTCATCCTTTTTCTGAGGTTCCTGACGGCTCTCCCTTTCAATTAGGTCAGAATTAATGTATTAATATTCTAGTATGGGTGCCTAAGCACTGAGTTTGCAGCGCCTAGATGCTGATCATCCAGAACGCAAGTTTGTGCTATAAGTTTGAGTGCCTAGGAGCTTATTATGAAGCGCCTGGGCACCTAACGTACAGAGAATACCTCGTGCTACACTATAGGGCGCCTAGGCGCTACGTATTAAGCGCCTGGGCACTCAATGCACAAATATGCAGCCCTCCAGCCTTCACCCTGTTAACCAACTTTTGTTAGTCATTAACCACTTTTTTGTTCATCATTAACTAACTTTTTCACAAGCGTAGAAACAAAATTGGTTAATGAAGAACAAAAAAGTGGTTAATGCCCTATGTAAGTTGGTTAATGGACATGCACAAATAGGCAACCCTTATTTGCTCTATTTACCTAGTTAACCAACTTGCATAGGGCATTAACCACGTTTTTATTCATTATTAACCAACGTTTTTCACAAGCGTAGAAATAAAGTTGGTTAATAAAGAACAAAAAAGTGGTTAATGCCCTATGCATGTTGGTTAATGGGCATGCACAAATGGTAACCCTTATGCTCTATTTACCTTGTTAACTAACTTACATAGGGCATTAACCACGTCTTTGTTCTTCATTAACTAACTTTTTTCACAAGCGTAGAAACAAAGTTAGTTAATGAAGAACAAAAAAGTGGTTAATGCCCTATCCAAGTTAGTTAACGGGCATGCACAAATAGGCAACCCTTATGCTCTATTTACCTTATTAACCAACTTACATAGGGCATTAACCACGTTTTTGTTCTTCATTAACCAACTTTTTTCACAAGCATAGAAACAAAGTTCGTTAATGAAGAACAAAAAAGTGGTTAATGCCCTATGCAAGTTGGTTAATGGGCATGCACAAATAGGCAACCCTTATGCTCTATTTACCTTGTTAACTAACTTACATAGGGCATTAACCACGTTTTTGTTCTTCATTAACCAACTTTTTTCACAAGTGTAGAAACAAAGTTGGTTAATGAAGAACAAAAAAGTGGTTAATGTCCTATGCAAGTTGGTTAATGGGCATGCACAAATAGGCAACCCTTATGCTCTATTTACCTTGTTAACTAATGATGTGTGTGAAATAATATCATGTTTTGTTCTTGTTTTACATGCATTCTTGAGCATTTTAGGCATTTTAATTTTTCTTTTGGTTTGTTTTTCTCTTAGTTCAGATAACTGCGGTGTTTGTGGTGTTATTGTGCAGGATTGATGCTAAATTGACCCTTGGAATGGATGGAAAGCTTGCATGATTGAAGTTGGAGCTTTATGGATAGCAAAAAAGGTGCAAAAAGGCCATTCCGGAGGGATCCACGGCCTGCCCGTGGATCAAACCACGGCCATGGATCGAGGGGCAACTTAAAGAAGGAAAAGAGAATTCCAAGGAATTCCACGGCCTGGCCGTGGAATGATCCACGGTCGTGGATCGCAGTGCGTAGCAGTTTTTAAGTTTTTATTTTTATTTCTTTTGGAGGTCTTTTAGCTAATTAAAACCCTAGGCTATAAATAGATGTTTTGAATACAATTAGGGGATTCTAATTTGGTTTTGGAGGAGGCATATTGGAGGCTTTGGTTCTTGATCCTTCTTCCCTCTTCTCTCTTGGATTACGGGTTTGGATGTTTAAGAACATGTTTTCTGATTTCTTCTTCTCTATGTCTGATTAGTTTCTTTTGTTTCTAGGATTGGGCAATACCCTTTGATACATTGATAATGATTAATTGATGTTGTTTCCCCTTTTATTGATCTTGAATGTTCTTTGATTCAATTCTTATTGCTCTTATTCATGTGAATTTGTTGACCACTTATTTGCATCTCATAGGCATTTAGGGACGTACTGAGAGGTGAACCTAGGTATTGGAACCATAAGAATTGAACTTAAGGTCTAAATCACGAGAGTAGTTTTAGCCTTTTGAGGATTCAATGAATTACCACAAAGCGTAATGAGTTCAATTTAAATTCAATTACCACGAGAGTAGGAATTGGTTTAATTGGGCACAGATCTTGTATCTTGAGAAAGAACATTAACTAATTTAGGATAATTCACCTTCAATTGAATTTCAGATTTAATAAAAGAGTTGTCAATTAGGATTTGTCTTGTATCATTATAGTACCCCAATCTTGGAAGCTTTCTTGAATCTGAAAACTCCTTTCTTGATAACTTGCTATTTTTGTTCTAAATTCTGCACTTTGATTTTTAATTATTTAATTACTTTGTTACTACGTTCTTCTTAATCAACAATCATATTTCCTTTTGTTTAATTTAATTTAATTAATTAATTAATTGGTATTCATAGACACAGTCCCTGTGGATTCGATCTTTTTATTACTTGACGATGAAACCGTACACTTGCGGATTTCACGCATCAACTAACTTACATAGGGCATTAACCATGTTTTTGTTCTTCATTAACCAACTTTTTTCACAAGCGTAGAAACAAAGTTGGTTAATAAAGAACAAAAAAGTGGTTAATGCCTTATCCGAGTTGGTTAATGGGCATGCACAAATAGGCAACCCTTATGCTCTATTTACCTTGTTAACTAACTTATATACTGTATTAACCACGTTTTTGTTCTTCATTAACCAACTTTTTTCACAAGCGTAGAAATAAAGTTAGTTAATGAACAACAAAAAAGTGGTTAATGCCCTAAGCAAGTTGGTTAATGGGCATACACAAAAGGCAACCCTTATGCTCTATTTACCTTGTTAACCAACTTGTATATGGCATTAACCATGCTTTTGTTCTTCATTAACTAACTTTTTTCATAAGCATAGAAACAAAGTTGGTTAATGAAGAACAAAAAAGTGGTTAATTCCTTATGCAAGTTGGTTAATGGGCAAGCACAAATAGGCAACCCTTATTTGCTCTATTTACCTTGTTAACCAACTTGCATAGGACATTAATCACATTTTTGTTCTTCATTAACTAACTTTTTTCACAAGCGTAGAAACAAAGTTGGTTAATGAAGAATAAAAACATGGTTAATGCCCTATGCAAGTTAGTTAATGGGCATGTACAAATAGGCAACCCTTTTTTGCTCTATTTACCTTGTTAGCCAACTTTCATAGGGCATTAACCACTTTTTTGTTCTTTCATTAACCAACTTTTTTCACAAGCGTAGAAACAAAGTTGGTTAATGAAGAATAAAAAAGTGGTTAATGCCCTATGCAAGTTGGTTAATGGGCATGCCCAAATTAGTAACCCTTTTAGCCTTTACCTTGTTAACCAACTTGCATAGGGCATTAACCACTTTTTTGTTCTTCATTAACTAACTTTTTTCACAAGCGTAGAAATAGTTGGTTAATGAATAATAAAAAATTGGCTAATGCCCTATGCAAGTTGGTTAATGGGCATGCACAGATAAGCAGCCCTTCCGGCCTTTACCTTGTTAACCACCTTCTGTAGGTTATTGTTTATACTTTTTTGTTCTTCATTAACCTACTTTTTTCACCAGTATGCTCAAATATTATTGAGCTCTATTTATTGGGAATCTAACTTTCAATTACGATGATGACATTCAACTACAAGAACAGGGAGATTTTTCAGTTTCATTTTTCATTATTATATGAAATCCCAAATCCAATACTAGTGTAAAAACTAAATTTAACATTGTCAAGTTAACAGCAAACTCCTCAAAGGAGCCACCTCCACTCAAAAAAATCAAACATTCTATACACAAATATATGGGATCTGCTAATAATTACATTACACAGTTCACATCCTAATATCTATTAACCATTAATCAACTAGTTGCATATGTGTGTTCTTCCTCTTCCTTAGCTGATATACATATGGAGTTCGAGTGGACGCACTTTTCACATGCTTCCTCAGTTGGAGTTTTGATCGCGTGGCAATGTTCGATGATGGCTTATCAGTGGTAACTACCTCAACATCAGCTTCAGCCCGGACATTATTTCCATCTGTGTAACAACTGACCTCATGTTACATGTTAAACAATTATGTATATATAAGGCAATTGGCAATTGAGGCAGTACAAAAAAGGTTTACACAATTACCTGCATCATTCTCTTGAGGCAGGTTTACTGATAATTCACCTGAAAAGGAATGTCAATTTTTTAAAATTCCCACAAAACAGAGATATTGGTAGATGTACCATTCAAAAATTTGCCAGAATTATATTTGTATCATCTAAAATTACTCACTTCCCTATTCCACTATATAATAGATAACAATTTAATTATTTTAAATCTTTCATGCAATTCTAACGTTAATCAAACATCCCTTACCGTCATTCCGAGCAGTAATATGACTGTGAAGACGTGGGCTTCCTACTGTCATGAGTGATGCACGACTAGGCCTTTACTGAGAACCGACTTCATACCCTTCACTGTCACTATGGAAAGGCGTCACAAATGCATCACTTTGTCGATGTATGTTTCCAAGATGATGCACGGCAGCAGCTGAAGTTGAAGGCACCGTTGCCGCTGGATGCTGAAGCACAATTTGTTTCAACATACTCAGTTCTTACTCGAGAAAGGAATTCCTCTCCTCAAGGATCCTATTCTCCGTCACCAGTCGACGATGCTCACTACCATGGTCCTCCATACGTAGAAACCTTGCTCGATTATTCCCAAACTGGGGTTGTGCCTCGTCCAATGCTTCTCTGAGTATTTCAAACTGCATCTCTTTAGTCGTTGCAGCCACATCCTCGATTATCTTCTAATGCACAAAACACACCAGATGCACAAATATCAAATGTTGTTGGAATACTAGCATATACATAATTTGTTTCTTGTCAAACATGTTACTAGAAAACTAATTCAACCATACTTACCGAATTGTGTCGAAATGCCCGATCAATCTTGTCCTTACTACTCTCCATGTTTTTCTAATTCAGAAATCATGGAAAAGGAAACATTCAAGGGTTATTGTCCCATATGGATAAGTGGTCTAAAGCCCAAATCTACATCAAACAATTGTCAGATTTAATTACATAGTTTTACTAGGAATATTAATATAGATATATGGCTATAAAATTCATGCATGGGAAACAATTACTACGAGTTTACAGATATTATATATATATACCTGAAGGATAGCTGCACATCCTATTATGTGTCTTTGGCTTGAATTCTCACCCCTTTTCACAATATAAGCCACTGTGCTTAAACTATCAACCAAGAATTTATATACTGCTAAACCCCAACAATAATTACCAAGAGTTTCCAAATCATCTAACATTTTAATCATGTCCCCGTACACATATCTCCCTATTCTTGGAAAATAGAACACGCCAAATGCGAGGAGTATGTACAGTCTACAAAAATTATCCATCTCATGGTCACCTTGATACCTATGAAGCAGTTGGACAATTTTATCAACAGTGACAGCTTCACCCCCAAACAAGGACAATGTTTGACATACCCCTTCATCGTCAGCTTGGACACGTTCACCTCTGATGCGCAGTCCAAGCGCAAAACATACATCGATAAGATTAAAATCGACCACCCAACTTCTAACTCTAAACCCCCTACTTTGGTCATCTCATTGGCAAGCTAATTCCCATAGTAGTATGCTAGAGATTTGTAAATTGTCTGGCATATGTACAAGCACTTTGAATGGAGTGGCCTCAATTTGGGTTCTTTGCACAGTAGATAAATTATTGTTAATGTCAACCAACATATTGGGTATACAGGCATGCCTCAAACGTAACTGAAAAGTGTAACAATAAAGTTCATGTTAGTAATAAATAAATAGCAGTCATGCAAATAGTAAAAAAAGGTTCATGTGTTCTATACATTTTGCTTGTTTGAACTTGTTACCTCGCCTTCCTTCTTGATGGTGCCATGCTCCAATATTTGATTTAGGTAACACTTTATAAATGAAACAACAGCACCTACAAAATGATGGAAAGCATTTCATATATCAATGGTCAAACGAGAGTGACTGCAAGTCATGTTATAGGTCATATCATCTATCCTGAAAGCAAGTAGATGTATATGTGAGCCTAATTTTACACTGTTAACGATTGACAAGGGCTCAAGTTGGTCATTATCACTTGCACAAAATGCAATAGGACACAAGATACAAGCTTGTTAATGCTGGCAAATTCAGAGATTAAAATGTAATTATATATTTATATTTTCCTAAAATTCAAACCCGTATAATTGTATAATATATCATAACTAAACTAATGACCTCTATTATAAAAGGTCCATATATCCTGTTAAAGAATAGATATCATCATGGCAAAGTCAAACCATCCCAAAAATACCTCAATTCTCACCTAAAAAGGTTGATATTCATGGATGCACCAAATGTTCATCCTAACTTCTAAACTTCTAAAATTTTATAGGTAAGTATCATTTTCTCATATATTTCTAATGCCACAAACCTCACTTCATTTGGCTAAGTATAGCCAAAGTTATGCGACATTATACAGAAGTTAAAACAGAGCATTTACTATTTTACCTGATTCTGCCCTGACTTTAAACTGAAACTGGGAACAAACTAAGAATGCTAAAATTCTAAAATTTTACAGACAAAAAGCCTTACATGTTAGCTTTAAAATGCCACTGGTTTCATGTAAATGTGACATCAGATCAAGAAATTACGCAATCTGATTTATTGGCTACTAGAATGCCTTTTCTGTAGAAACTACCTCGGATTCAAATAGAAACTGGTACTAATTGGCTTGTTCTAAAATTATGAAAATTTTACTACATGAAGTCTTATATCTTAGCTTTTAAATGCCATAAGAGTCAGGTCAATCCGATATCTGTAGCTCAAGTTATGTAACTAAAACCACAAGCTGTTTAGAGTAACATGTTTCTGGTTTTTGCTGATATTTGGGTACCCAGACGCCCATTTTTAATGCCTGGGCCCTCACCAGCAAGCGCCTAGTGATTTGTCTTTGGTCTCTGGGTGCCTAGACGCCCAAGAGCCAGTGCCTAAGCACCTGTAGGTTACAATTGAGTTCTGCACAACGTGTTCTACAGAATTTTTGATTCCAAATCAATCCCTAAACCTCTAGTCATGGATTCTAAGTGATTTTTAACACCTATGTAGGCCCCTAAACTTGTTGTAACTCTTTTACAACCTATGGGTTTACTTGGGCATAGATTTAGGCTAGAGATCTCAATAACTCTAATCTATTTTTCTAAGTTCCTCGTGAACCAAAAATAGATTAACTTAAGCCATAAATGGCCAACTAGCACTCATTAAGCTAAAACTATCCTAACTTAATCATTGAAATCAAGAATCAACTTAATTGTGCCATACTTAACTTATTTATGACTTAGAAATAAGTTATCCATACTTGTTTCCCTCAACTTAGTCTTTAAAGCTATTTTCTAAGTTATTTTAGGCTACTTTTCACCTTCTGTGTTGCAACAAAGTGCCTAAACTAACTTATTTTGTTATAAAAGTAAACTAACATGTTAAGCAAATATTAGGCTGCCTTTGTAACCTGTTTACTAGCCTAACATGTTACTGATGGTGTTACACGTATATCCTCTCTTTTCATTACTACTTCCAATGTCATTGAAATCACCTACCACTAACTAGCCATCCCTCATAGAATTAGAGCTGTGACATGGTCCACAAAGCATCAAAACATTCATGTGGGTGGTTTTCCACGATAGACTTCTTACTAACATTCGTCATTGCAAATGGAGGAGAGATGTTTCTCCTATCAGCCCTTGTTCTAATGAACACGAAGAAATGATGATTTATGTTCCTACAGAGTGCCTGATTATGTATGGCAAGTCAAGTTTGGATGTGGTTGGTAGACTCTAAAATTGTGGAATTCTAATATAGTCCTCTAAATGGATGGATAGAATCCATCTTGACTAGATACTATTTTTATGGACCATAAGAAAGCCTTTAGATGAAGAACAAGATATATGGAGCTTAGAGTAAACATTATCATCCTCATCTATTGAAGGACTTCATTGCACACGACATATACAATCCATTATGTTAACCATTACTTGACAAGAAACAATTTAAACTGAAGATAATTTGCACATATCCAGCATGCAGAGAATATATATCAGTGCCAATAGTCAAGTAAATATCAATGAGTCAATCCCCATAGATTATCAGTCACTCCCAATCAGGAGAAGCATGTATAGAAATGATACTATATTATACACAAACAAGATTAGACACATGACTTATATTTTAACAGTCCATGACCTATTGCCCATGCCTCTCTGTTTATACTTTATACATTACTCATAAAGAAAACGCAGTAAAATAGTGCACAACATCAGCAAAATTTAATTAGTGAGGGACTAAATATCAAAATTGGTACTATGTATATTTTGATTAGTGTGGGACTAGATTACAAAAACTTATTTCAGTTTTGCTGAAGGACTAAATTTTCAAGCAATCGGGCAGGGAAACAAGTGTGTGTTTTTTATTTTGATTTTCAGCTCCTAAAGGTCCTCGTTGCAGCAAAACTCCCCTCCCCCTCCCCTTTTTACCTAAACTACATGATATTTTTTGCTGACAAAAGAGTTCACTGAGATTACAGTCCTCTACCAGAGTAACACAAACATAATTGGAAGTAGGGAAAGGAAGTACCAAACATCTTCCATTCTATCCACCCGTAATGAAAAAATTCTTCATTTTTCAACCAATTTTAATAGTCATTTGAATAAAGATGCTTGTATAATCAGTTTTCAGTGACATTGTTGATGATTATCATCCAGTATCCGACATGAATGGTAGGAATGTGTTGCAATAAGGAAAGTTACAACTGAGCTTGAACTTTAAGATATTGGATTATTATAGTGTCTAACTATATTGAAATTGCTTGGATATAGATATTTGAGCTAACAATTGTGGTTGATAACGTATTTTCAGATAACGTACCTTAAGTTACTAACAATTGTGCACAATACCTACTAACAACACTACACATACCTACATCATGGTAGAAGAACTGCCCAACAAAACTAAAAAACTTCTCACCTTTTCCAACCTCTTCCATTCCATCGTTCATTGTACACCAACAAAGTTATCTCCATCTCCTTGTGTAAACTCCAACACACCATCTTCTTCTTCTGCATCCAAATTTGGGTCACTATTAGCTTCAATAAACCCTTTCATTTTCACCCTGTTAGCCACAATTTTAATCCTCATCCTTTTATTCCCATTGCTTTGAAATCATGTTCTTCCATTCCCCTTAACATCATCATCATAACCAAAATGACGTAGTTCTCCCATAGGATACCTCAAAGCTAAACTCACCTCATAGCAATAGTACCTCATAGCAAAGTCACAGCGGGTAAGCAGTGCCATGCATGAACGGAGTCGGTTTTCAGCTTCGGAGCCGCGTTGAGTTCTGTTATGCGTCGCCATTACCCCAAACCCACTACCCCACGCCTCTACCCCAAGCCAAAAAGCTTCGTACCCCAAACCCAAACCCCATGCCTTTGCCTTAAACCCGCTATAGCTACCATTAGGAGTGATTTAAGTTTAAGAGTCACCATACCTGAACCAAACGATGAACCAAGAGCTCACCGATGCAATCAGCAACTAGTACCTCGCACGCCAACTAGAAGTGCCAATTGCAACCTCGCATGCCAACTGGGAGTGCGCCTGCGTGGTCTCCGATGGACAATGGTCTCTGACTCAGTTTGGTGCGAAGGGGAAGTGAGAATGCCAAATAAAAAGGACGGGGACAACTCTGGGGTTCAGAAAGTTGGGAAACAGGGAACAGAAGAGTGTAACAGATGGAGCGGGAATGTGGAGAGAATAGGGGGAACTTTGAGAGGGAGAAAGGGACGGGAGAAAGGGAGAATGAGAGGAAAATGAAAAAGCAGGGAGAGAGAAAGGGAGATATACAAAGACGTTAGCAAAGATACGGTGTGGAATTGGGTGTGGCACTGTACGCGGTAAGAATATCGCGATTAAAAAAAAAATACACACAATGACACTGTTATTTTGTGCCGTTGAACTGTGAGAACAGCATATAGATCGATGGTGGACAAATAAAGTAGCATATGTTTGTGTGCATAGAGTTGTGTTCGTAATTGAGAAATCTTTCTTATGTAACTAAACTTCTTTCTTAGAATGAAAATAGATTTTGATACTTAGATAATATAAATTTTTATATGTTTAATTTATATTTTTATTTTATGATTTACGTGTTTATTTCTTTTTGATTTTTTTTAAATTTGGTCAATTTGAGAATAATTTTAAGATTTTTGTATAATTTAGAAAAATTGTGCACTAACCTAGAACATGTGATAAATACCATAATTTCTGCAATCGTTACAAATAGACGTTGTGGGTTGTGTGGTCTTACTTTTAATTCTCTTATTTTTTATAAAGTCTTCTCTATTTTGAGTTATACTAAGGAAATAGTTAATTATAAATAATGTGATGAGGATTAATATACTAATAGATTGATTATTGATTAATTTTGATAATTGACCATAAATCATTGAAATAGAACTTGATTAAACTAATATTTGAAATTGCATCAAAAGAGCTCAAGTGAAATTGAAACCCTAACACTTTAATATCATTGTCTTTCATCGACGTTTACTTGATTAATTTTACTTTTGATTAATTTGCTTTTTTTTCTTTGTTAGTAATTTAAATCTAAATTTGTTTTCTTAAATATCACTTTTAAATATCCTCATCATACTTTTGAAGTTTGGTAATAGGTTCAGATTTTTTATAATGGTTTGAATCGTTCTACTAGACTTATGGTTGATGCATCTGCATGTGGGTCTCTAAATACTAAAACTCTGAAAGAGGCCCAAGAACTATTCGAAACAATGACTATGAATGAATACCAGATGCCTAGTGGAAAATCAGTTATTAAACAGGGAGTCATGGAGCATGGCACTCTTGATGCCATACTTGCACAAAATAAAAGTCTTTTATAACAAATCGTCAACCTCACTAAGCAACTTGGTAATATGCAGGTAAGCTCTGTAAACCATCAAGTTTTAAATTGTGATTTCTATGGAGGTAATCATGCTAATGTTGAGTACGAGGCAAGCAACTTTGGTGTTATTCCTCAAGAGCAGGTCAATTATATGGGCAATCCTTCAATGCCACAAGGTAATCCTTACTCAAACACATATAATCTAAGATGGAGGAATCATCACAATTTCTCTTAGAATAATTAGGTGGTACTGTTGAATGCTCAACCATAGAAAAAGTTTCCTCTTGAGATCACACTTGGAAAGCTCTCACAACAGACATCCTCTTTTGTGCAACAGACTTCTTTTTCATGCAACAAACTTCAACTTTCATGCAGGAATCAATGACCAATTTTAAGAACCAAGAGGCAGTCATCCAAAGTCTAGACAATCAAATAGGGCAGATTTCAAGACAGCTCGCAAAGATATCTCCAAGCAGCTTACCTAGTGATACTGTGGTCAATCCAAGGCAGCATTGTTTGGCAATTACTCTGCATAGTTGTAAAAGTTTGGAAGAATACATAAAAGAAACATATAGCTCCTCAGGAATTGAGAAAGAGAAAAATGATGCTCCTATTGAAGATACTTTAATGCAAGATAGCAATAAAGATGAAGAAGCTAAGGATGAATAACCAAAGTGGTGGAGAAAAAAAAGGAATGTGAGCAGAACATGGTATTTGAACCATCACCGTATGCTAAGATCCTGTTCCTGTAAATATTGAAAAAGGACAACCAAGAGAGTCAATTCTTGAAGTTCTTAGACGTCTTCAAGAAATTGCAAATAAACATACATTTTGCTAAAGCACTTGAGCAAATGTCATCATATGTTAAGTTCATGAAGGACTTGTTATCAAAGAAGAGAAAGCTCAAGGAAGATGAGATTGTGGCACTTACTGAAGAGTGCAGTGCTATTATTCAGAGGAAGCTGCCACCTAAATTGAAAGATCTAGGCAGTTTCAAATTCCTTGCACTATGGGGAGTTGAATATTGAGAAATCTTTATGTGATATTGGGACAAGTGTTAATCTGATGCCAAAATCTATGATGCACAAGCTGGAAATTGAGAAAGTGAAGCCAATAATGATCTCCCTTCAACTAGCAGATTGATCTATCAAGCACCTTTACGGTATAGTCGAAGATGTGTTAGTTAAGGTGGATAAATTCATTTTGCTAGTTGATTTTGTGGTGCTGGATATGGATGAGGATGTCAATATCCCTCTCATTCTAGGAAGACCATTTTTGGCAACTTTAAGAGCTTTGATTGATGTCCTTAGGGGTGAACTTATTTTGAGGGTGAATAGAGATCAAGTGACCATTAATGTCTTTAATAAGTCCTCCACAATATCAGATCTATATGCCCCTGTCAATATCATTCTAGCTAAGAAGTAGGAAGCATTAGCTATCAAAGATCCCCCGCCATTAATTAATGTTAATCTTCTCACTTCTAAGAATGATGAAATAGAGAAAGATCCTCCCATGATCCATAATTCTCTACAAACTGAATCTTCATCTTCTGATCGATTAAAGCCATTATGGTCTAATGGAATCTATCATGCCAAGGCACACTTGGGACAACCAATCCCAAGTCGAGTTCAGGATGCCTTTGGGGGCATCTCCAAAATCATTGACCAAGGATGGAAGCATTGTTTGGAAAAAAGGAAGGCATCATCCCATTACTCTTGCTTCAAGCCGCCGTGAATAAACGGCAATGTCGAGCTAATGACGTTAAGCAAATGCTTTTTGGGAGGCAACCCAAATTTCTTTACCTTTTATTTTTAATTTTTTATTTTTGCTTTTAATTTAGTTTATTTGATTATGTGTTTTGTCCTTTTTGTTTAGTGTTTGTGAAGCCTATTCCTTTTCAAATTTGAGTTGATTGTTTTGGTGGATTATTTAGTGTAAAAGTGGTGAGTTTTTATTTAAAAAAAAAAATTTAACCCAGCGCCCAAGCGCGCAGATGGTAGAATGGCTTTTAAACGTTGGTGGTTCAGCGCTCAAGCGCTGAATGTTCTCCACCATGTTTCTCTCTAGTTCCTTTCTGCCAAATCCTCTCTACTATTTTCTCACACATCTAGATCAAGTTGTTTCTTCTTTATCTATCATTCTTCTTCCTCCTTTCACTCTTTGCACGTATTTCAGGGGGAGATTTGTCACCATTTGAGCATTCCCACATACGTGGTATCGTTCCCATGCGAACCCACTCCCTTTTCCTACCTTCTTACTTCAATTCTTCACTCATTGAGGTATATTCATGCATCCTAAAACTCAATTTCTTGTTATGTTTTGTTAATTTGATGGATTTTTCAAATTGGGGTTTTAGGGTTCCTAAATTGGGGATTTTTAGGGAAATAAGAAATTGAGTGAAATTAATGAGCTTCATTGATATAATTCATGAATACTTGTTTCTTAGAAGTTATTAATGGGTTTAATTGTGGATTTTAACATTGCCATATGCTCAATTGTTGTGTATGTTCCTGACATTGGGGAAAAGTGGGTGGTTTTGATGAGTTTGATTGATAAATTGCATAAAAAAAATTTGTTGTGTAGGAATGATTAATAAGTAAAATTGGGAATTTTGACTTGGCCATTTGATTATTTGTTATGTGCAATATCGATTGTGTTTATATTTGGGAATATTGGCAAAATGGGTAATTTGAGGATTTATGTTTGAATTTAGAAGGATTGAAATACTTTTGAATTTAGTTTATGTTTGGACCCATTTTTTGTTTTGCCAATATGTTCAAATATTGCATAATCTTTATTTTTTTTAATGCTTTGAATGAAAGTGAAGATATTGATGAATATGACAATTCATTTATTCTGACTGTTGAACATATAGAGTCATGGAAAGAAACTGATTTTGAATTTGTTTTTCTTTTGAATCAAAATAGCAATTGCAATTTGCAGTGCCGCTCCCCTCCTGAATTTCTGATACCACAATCAATTCACCATTTTCAATTAAGCAAAACACTGAGATTCCAAAACCAAGCAACACAGCTAATGACTCCATTCTTGATCTCCATTTGCGGCCAGGCAAGGCAACCACCGCGACACAGTTGAGCGGCCTAGGCTCAAGCGACCACCGACTAGGACCAGCGACCATTGCAACTGTCAGTAAGCCTCCCACTCTCAGTTGTTGTTGTTTAGCCCCATTCCGTCATCTTTCTTACTTCTCAGTTGTTGTTGTTTAACCCTATTCCATCTTCTAGGCTTTGGGTTTTTTGTTTTTTTGATGAAATGTTCAAATTTCTTTTTTAACATCTCATTTTGCTTAATATTTCATTTTTGGGTATTCAAATACGTTAATTATCACCTTCCTATTATTCTTTTCACACAAATCTTTAGGTAGATATAACTTATATTTTTATTCTGAGCTTTTGCACTTGACCCATATCTGATCATTGTAATTTGGTTTTTGAAGTGAGGTGAAAAGTGTGTCTACTTTCTAATGAGCTTAGCCTTCACTTAGACACATTATAACATCCTAACACCAAATACCTTAGTATGCAGTATTAGCCATGTTACTTCTAGCTTAAAAACACCATTCTAACCTATAACATTTATATAAATAATTATGGAGAGCCATAAAGAAAAGATCATACATATATACGTCAATAACCTCAAAGGGAAAAGTGTTATACATATAACTTTATACAAACTAAAAGCAAATATAAATAAATACATAAGCTTTATCTATTAAAGCATATAAACTATACCAGTCTTCATACTTTTTCTTTTTTCCCTTTGAAAGACTTCCACTTGGATTTATATGACAACACAATAGGGTGAGAATTTATAAATTCTCAATAAAAATATTCCAAAACTAGCATTTATACAATCACAATGAATAAATGAACTCAGATACATCATATTACGTTCGCAGCAGGTATATGAGCCACTACTCAATTACCAAAAGAATATTCACATACAACACTATGTATTATTCCTAAGCAAACATAACCCAAAGATAAAACAATTTCTCATACAATTGTCATCAAAAGGCAAATGCAATATTTATGCCGTATGATTATGCCTAAGGTATGTCCTAAGATAATGAATATGAAATATGTTACTTAGTGTAATGTCATGAAACTTGACTATTCTCAAGCACCCGGTTCCTTGTATTCTTTCTAGGTAGTATGGTTATGACCATTTAACACTACTTGGTAATGAATGGACTCCTTCTACTCACAACAATGAGTGTACTAGTACCATTACATATACCGGTAATCCTGGCCTTATGAGCTTGAACGCTTTGAGAATCTAGGATTAGTCCTCATTCAAAGAAGCTTTTGGACTTTCCTACCCTCTCCTTTGGCCATATGATTATGCACATCATCTAAGGTTACAAATATGTAGGAATAGCAAGTGTGTGAAACTATGCAGTGTTATGTTCAACTCACACATAAACACCACAACAACTCATCACAAGGTTTACTCTAACCAAGTGAAGGAACTAAGTCTAGCAAACATGTACTCTCGGCTCTGTTCTATCTCATAAAGTAGCAATTCCATGCTTCTAGCACTTCTCATAACTTAACTTAGTCAACAAGGGAGGACTTATCATTCAAGCACCTTAAACTCAAATTTCACTCTAAAGGAGCAACTCATGCATAAAGATAGGCAACCATGCCAAACAACTCAACTAGTTGTATCTAGTACATCATATCATCACATCTCAAGTGACATTATATGCTACACCATGCTTTTCAAGGAACTAGATACCTACTTATGACATTCCACAACCAATGGATACACAAAGTCTCTTACTTTCCCATATATGCATAGTAGTTATTTCCTCTTTGAAATACCCCTACTAGTGTCTCAACACACTTTAAAAGACATATATAAAGGATTCTAATAAGAAGGGAAGTCTATTTTCTCAAAATGAAAATCCTGGGAAACTCTGGTTTGGACGCCTACTCTCCAACGCCTAGGCGCTGGCATGGCAAAAAGCCTGCCCTATTTTTCCCTGCAGCTGATAGTCAACCCTTGGTGTAATGCCCTTACTATTATTACTAATGGTGTATTCGAAATTATACCTTAGCAACAATAGTAGGCACATCACCTAAAACATTCATTAAAACTTCAAATATACTTTACAATGACAGGGTGTAATGATAATATACATATACTGAAGGATGTCTATACAATGTGTATATTACAGTACAAATACATATCATATGCCTTCAAGGCATTATCCATACATTTATTATACAAAAGACCAGATTTCAAAACAAATATCCACTTCTGCTCGAACCACTGTGCTGCAAATATTGACCCTAGAATTATCATGGAATACAAAACAACAATGGGGTGAGAATACTAATTCTCAGTAGATTTTGTTATGAGAAGGTGTCATCATAATAATTCTAGCTGTTTCGGAGGAAAAATACCTTTCTTTAAAATATTTAACTTCATTATATATATATAAGTAGAAAGGTGGCAAAATACCAAATCTTCATGGCACCACGAGGAATTTATCCAAGAACACAAGATCCCCTTTCAACACAAGAGGTCATCTCTTTGGTTCTAATGGAATTTTTAATACCCTGCCCTCATACAAGATCGTCTCCAAAATCTACTGTACTAAGTGAAACATAGTTCACATAAAACAAATGATACTGAGTGGAAAAGCTTGGACTAATTACCTTTCCATTCAAGGATAATTGTCCAATTCTAATTCTCAATTCAATACAAATTCATTGAGCACTATTCATTCAAGCATTCATTCAATCCATATTTCTAACTCAACCTTAAAATCAAAGGGAGCATATTCTCAAATTCACAACATACAATTCTAATTCATAAATTCTAAGATACCATGTTGCATTCAATCACATTTTCAAATTCATCATTCATACAAAGTAAACTCTTAATTCACAAGAGTAATACCATTCCAATACAATTACTTTAATACATAGGAAATGTTCCACTAAATATATCACAATATACTTGAGAAAATATGCACAAGGGATCCTAAAATGCATAAAAGAAAACATTTCAGCTCAACACAATTCTTTCATTGTTCTGTTATACGATGGGCGCTCATTCACCAATGCCTAGGCACTGAGTGCGCGGTATAGAAGCACACATTCCAGGCGCCGAGCACTTGGGCGCTCATGGTTCAGCGCCTAAGCGCTGAGGCTCCAAAGACACTCCCCTATTTCTGCAGATTTTCCAGCCAATTTCCAACTTCAACAACAATGAATTCAAGCCATTTCCAGTCTCATAAATGATTCATATATTAAATAAACACTTTGTTGGACAATCTCAAATCATCACATGGTAACAACACAATAAAAAATCATCAATCAATACATTCAAATCCCAAACCATATCTATGGCATTCAAGTCATCACAATCCTTCAAAATATTCATTTTCAATGCAACATTCAAATTGAAATACACAAAAAATGGAGGTAAATAGAGAAATATTCCCCCTACCTTTACTGTATTCTTATTCCCTTACCTTTGTTTTTCTTCCTCTTTACTTCTTGGTTTGATTCTTCCACTTTCACCTTCACCTTCTCCTTTTTCTTCCCTTTCTTTTCTTTTTCTTCTTCTCTGTCGTCTACTGTTCTTGGACGTGAGAAAGTGATGAGGGAGTGAGTGAAAAATATCACATTACAAAATCAACAAATGATAGAAAAATGAGAAAGCAGAGGTGGTGGAAATAGAAAATAGGAGGAAATCCTGAAACTTTGTATCTCTTAAGGATATTTCAATATTCCTTTAATGAATTTTCCAACCTCATTGGTGTCATGGAAATTTCTAGGAGTCTATTCATTTCTTAGTTTCTTCATTCATTAACTTTTCATATACACCTTTATCATTTACTAAGCTTTAATGTTCTTTTCTAGGTTCTGTTAAACCTATGAAATGGAACTAGGAAGCTTATAGATATTCCTTTTAACCTATTTTCATCACCAGATTACTCTTCATCCTCTCTTTGGCATTTGTTCAAAGTTTCATAATTTTTTGAACTACTTTCCTATTTAATTTGGCCTTGAGACACTCACTAGTGTTACTAAAATTGTCAAACTAATCCATTCGGTCCTTCTAAATTCTTTGTAGCTCACTACCATTGTTTAAGTTCTAGAAATAAATTTTCTATATTTATTTCTATCATATTAGCCATTTTTAGCTAAATTATTAGCTATTATGCACATCAGTGTTATAGAATTAGACTCAAACTAATCTAAAAGATTACCAAAATTATTATCCAACCTCTACTTATAGTATTGAGCTTCTATAACCCTTATTAACATCATTAGGGTAGGAAGGATGTTACAATCACCTCCCTTTTTATGAAATTCATCCTCAAAATTTGTTTACCTCATTCAAAAAGTTTCGGATAATTTTGCACCATGTTAGATTCAGGTTCCCATGTAGCTTCCTCTGAGTCACCACCATCTCACAGTACCTTCACCAAAGGAATTTGTGTCCTTCTAAGCTGTTTAACTACTTTATCCACAATCCTCACAGGTTTTACTACATAAATTAAATCATCTTTCAACTGTGTTGATTCATTTTCTATGATATGTGAAGGTTCCAGATTATACTTTCGGAGTTGAGAAACATGAAAAATATTATGAAGGTTTGACAAGATGGGTGGTAAAGCAATCTGGTAAGTAACAGGTCCAATTCTTTTTAAGTTTTGGAAAGGACCAATAAACCGAGGACTCAACTTTTTGGCTTTAATGGCTCTACTAACCCCCATAATAGGAGTGACTCTAAGGAACACATATTCTTCTTCTTCAAATTCCAATGGTTTTTTTCTCTCATCTGCGTAACTCTTTTGCCTACTTTGGGTAACTAACAACTTGTCCTTGATCCTTCTAATCTATTCAGTCGTTTATTGTACTTATTCTGGACCTAGGATGGTTTGTTCGTCTATGCTGGAATGATAACTATTGTTGTAGGAAAATTCTACCAAGGGTAAGAACCTATCCAAGCTACCCTGTTGTTCTAACACACAAGCTCTAAGCATGTCTTCAAGGGTCTGGATGGCTCTCTCAATTTTCCCATCTGTTTGTGGATGATAAGCTGTACTGAAATTTAGTTTTGTTCTAAATGCATTTTGTAGGGCTCCCTAAAATCTAAATTTAAATCTAGGATCCCTATTAGATACTATACTCGAGGGGACACCATGCAGTGTCACTATTTCTTAGATGTATAGTTGAGCTAACTTGTCTAATGAATAATTAGCTCTGATTGCTAGAAAGTACACAGACTTAGTTAACCTGTCCACTATAACCCAAATCGCATTATGACCTAACTGGGTTCTAGGTAATCCTATTACAAAATCCATTAAAATACTTTCTAACTTCGATTCTGGGATTTCTAAGGGTTATAAAGGACAAGAAGGTCTTTGATGCTCTATCTTGATCTTTTGACATACTAAGCATCTGCACACATATTCTGCTATATCTCTCTTTATACTTGGCCACCAAAACATTTTCTTAAGGTATTGATACATGTTGGTTATTCTAGGATGGATGGTACACTTGCTTTTATGGGCTTCTTCTAAGATCCTTTCTTTAATTTTAGCTTTTCTTGGCACACACAATCTATCTTTAAACATAATCATTCCATCTTGAGCCCTTCTAAATTCCTTTTTCTTTCCAAGCAAAATTTGTTCACTTATCTCTCTCAATTCATTATCTTCCTCTTGAGCAGCTTTAATCTAATACCTTAATTCATTTTAAATTTCTAATCTATTCAAACAAAGGTCATGTGGTAACACAATCACTGCAAGTTTTTGAAACTCTCTATCAATTCCATTTCTTGTATCATCATATGGGACACATGCAAAAGTTTTCTGCTTAGTGCATTGGCTACCACATTAGCATTACTCGGATGATATCTCAATTCAAAGGCATAATCTTTCAAAAACTCCATCCACTTTCTTTGCCTCATGTTTAATTCTTTCTTATCGAACAAGTATTTCAAGCTTTTGTGATCACTAAAGACTTCAAATTTTACACTATACAAATAGTTCCTCCATATCTTCAGGGCAAAAACAACTGCTGCTAACTCCAAATCGCAGGTTGGATAGTTTTCTTCATAGGGTCTCAGTTTCCTAGAAGCATAAGCAACTACCCTACCATTCTGCATCAAAACACATCCTAACCCCATACTTGAGGCATCACAATTTACCTCAAAGTTTCCTGTGGGTCTAGAATTACTAAAATAGGAAAGGTGGTCAATTTCTTTTTTAGTTCTTGGAAACTGTTTTCACATTCTTGTGTCCATTCAAAGGTACTTCCTTTTTTGGTCAATTTGGTCAATGGTAAAGCAATTTGGGAAAATCCCTTAATAAATCTTCTATAATACCCTACTAAACCCAAAAAGCTTCTGATTTTGGTTACAGTGGACGGTCTCTTCCATCGTAAAACCACCTCTACTTTACTAGGATCTATAGATATTCCATCTCCAGATATCACGTGTCCTAGAAATTGCATCTCTTTTATCCAAAATTCATATTTCAATAACTTAGCATACAACTTCTTTTCTTTCAGAATTTCTAAAACCAATCTAAGATGTACTTCATGTTCCTTTATTGTCTTTGAATAAATGAGAATGTCGTCTATAAAGACAATAACAAACTTATCAAGGTCTGGCCTACGAATCCTGTTCATATAATCCATAAACACGGGTGGTGCATTAATTAAACCAAAAGACATTACAAGATATTCATAATGCTCATATCAAGTTCTAAAGGCAGTCTTAGGGATATCTTCTTCTCTGACTCGAATTTGATGGTATACAGATCTTAAATCAATTTTAGAAAACACAGTTACACCTCTTAACTGATCCATCAAATCATCTATTATAAGCAATGGGTATTTATTCTTAATAGTAACTTTGTTTAGTTGCCTATAGTCCACACACAATCTCATATTACCATCCTTTTTTTCACTAGGAGCACAGGGGCTCCCCATGATGATACACTAGGTCTGATGAACTTCTTATCCAATAATTCTTTAATTTGTTTCTTCAACTCAGCTAACTCTAGAAGGGACATCCTATAAGGTGTTGTAGAAATAAGTCCGGTTCCTGGTACTAAGTCTATGGTAAATTCTATTTCCCTCTCAGGTGGTAATTCCCTAACTTCATCTGGAAACACTTTCGAGTTTTCCCTCACCACAGGTATAGTTTCTAAACTTTGCTGACTTTTGCAATTCAAAGAAAAGAGGAGAACATAGCCATGAGCTCCTTCTACTAGGTGGTTGATGACTTGATTATCATTTAGGTATATGGATTCAGATGAAAAGTTCAAGGAAGGAGTATAAGACCAAAACACTAGAGTTTTATTTGAACAGTTTAAGACAATATGGTTTGATGACAGCCAATGCATGCCAAGAATGATATCTATGTCAACAAAGCATAGACATATGAGGTTTAAAAAGAAATATTTGTTTTCAATGGTTACACAACAATTTAGACATACTTTAGAAGTGGATACTAGTTTTCTAGTGGGAGAAGAGACTATTAAGTCATAAGGAAGTTTAGAAACAAGTAAATCCACTATCCTTGCATATTCATAGGAAAAGAAAGAATGGGAAGCTCCCGAATCAAACAACACAATTAAAAGATCATCTTTAACTATGCACTTACCCTGAATCAGATCAGACGATTAAGCTGCTTCTTTGCCACTCAGAGTGAAAATCCCTCCTTTAGTTTAAGTCCTAGGAGAAGGAAGTAATGTAGCTTGCTTTTAGGGGTAGCTTCTAGCAAAATGTCCCTTTTGTCGACATGTATAGCACTCCACCTAGTCTGCCCAATAAGGTTTGTTCCCATGCCGCTTGCCACATTTTGGACATGTTGGTCTAAAAGATTCTGTCTGATCCTACTTCCCTTTTCCTTATTGATTATTCGGCCGCTGGCCATTCTTCTTCAACTTGTCATCTCATCTTTTTCTCTTTTGAAATCTATGTTGTTTATACTCTAGTTGTGGCTTCAGACCCACTGGCTCCACGATTCGGCATCTTTCTACAAAAGTCTAGAAATCTCTAATCATCAATGGCTTCATCATTCTCTTGATTCCATATCTTAACCCATCTTCAAAATTGATGCATTTCCAATTTTCTTCCAGATTATACGAGAAATAAGAAGAAAAATTTGATAACTCCTCAAACCGTGCAACATATTGTCCCACAGACATATCTCCCTATTCCAATTTCAGAAATTCTAATTCTTTTGCTTCTTGTAGATTTCTTGGAAAATACTTATCCAAGAAAGTCGTTCTGAATATATCCCAGGTTACCTGAACACCAGCTACTTCCTTTAACCTTCTCACATCATTCCACCAATGTTCAGCATCCCTAATTAACATGTAGGAAGCAAAGGACACTTTCTAGTCATCCCTACACCTCATTATCGCAAAGATCTTTTCCAACTACCTCATCTATACTTCTACTTTTGTTTGATCATATTTGCTTTCAAACGATAGAGGATTTGCCTTTCTGAATTCAGATAAATAATGGAAGTCCTGCTTTTCTACCAAAGCCACATTCTGCACTAGAGCTAGTTGTGCATTGGCCCATATTTCTACTAATATCCTATTAATCATGGCTGCTTGTTCACTAACTGCAGCAGCTATGTCTCTAACTGTAACATCCTAATACTGATACCCTAGTATATCTGACATATACTTGGATAAGTAGTATCAGACATTTTACTTCTAACTTATACTTCAACTAATCCATAACATTTAAACAAATAATTATGGAGAGCCAAAACTAAAAGTCATACATATATACAACATTATACATATAACTTTTACATTTTCAAAGCAAATATAAATTAATACATAAGCTTTGAACTAAAAGCATAAACTAAACTCATCTAGTTCTTCTATATCTTCGTCTTCATACCCTCTTGAAGGGCCTTGACCTAGATTTACATGGAAACACAGCGGAGTGAGAAATAAAATTCTCAATATGAGTAACCAATACCAATACTAAAGCATTTATACTAAATAAATGTTCTCTGAAACTAAATATACTATACTAACTTTGCTAGTCTAGTTATTCATTATCATGATATAAGTACTATATGAATATCACTTTATAATCAATAACACTATGAACATTGGATTAACAGTTCCACTAGGTAAGTGAGACTATACTCACCACCACTAAAACATTCACATTCTGATTTTATATAAACATTCATCTAACAACTATATAATTTATCACTATGCTCATACATGTAGCTTAACTATTTTTAGGAACTGAATTCTTTCATCTGGCATATTTCTTACTTATCCTTAGCTTGACATAGGATATGCTCATCCTTAGCCTAGCATACGATATATTGATCCTTAGCCTAGCATAGGACTTAACTTATCACAACTCCACCTTTAACAAAGTGCTTTTCTAATTCTTTTGCCAGGTCAAAGGGGCTTGTATTGCTCCCTTAGTTAGGAATTGTGATCAATGTTACTAAGTGACCTCAATACTCAAGAGGGGGTGAATTGAGTATGTAAAAACTTTTCACAAATCTTTTCGTAAAACACTTGATTACCAATTTTTGTTGAAACTATTGATTGATTGAAGTGAATAGATAAATAAGATTGATTACTTCACTCACAAATAAATAAATAAACCAAAGCAGAGAGTATTCAAGTAAGTAGATAAATATAAAGCACAAAATAAAGAGGTAGAGTTGAGAAGATCTAATGTAACACCCTCCTTAGGGTATCACATTTCAAACTAATTCCTTTTTAATTTTTTACCCAAGTTATAAAATATTTAATATTATAGTAATACGAGTTTCAAAATTCCTTTTTCGCGGATAATATAAACTTACTAAATTTTAGAAACACCAAACATAAGAACTGAATAATATACTGTACATATACATAAAGTTTACTACAACCATACGTGCATTATACTTACATGTCCAAAACATAAAACGCCTAACATAACCAACTTAGACTGGCCCAAATTCACAACATCTAAAGAAAAGAGTCCCCCTCAGAAGATAAATTCCCTAGCTGGGAATGTCTCGACGGATAGAAATCTGAGCAAAAGATATCTCGGAGTCCTCCCTAGGAGTATAGTGAAGATCATTCCATAACTCCCTGATAGGTAAAACAAACTCTACATATGCAATAGTAAAAGAAGAAGTAGTAACTCCATGGCGAGTCCTACTTATAGATAGAGTAATGTTACCACAATACTCTATATGCTCCATGTCCCAATGGACACGCCAAGCATTAGCGCCTTCGAGAAACTTTAGTCTAAACAAACCTAGCAGATCCCTCCTTGCCGCCATCTCAATCTTCATAAACGTAAGCATAAAACAGAAACAGACATAACAATACAATAAAGATGTGAGATCCTCTACATCAATACCATCATGGCAGCAAGGAACAATAACAACAATCATACTATACATATACAACAATATCACAGAACAAACAAGTATAATCATGTTATCAATTAATAAATATTTTAACAATATATATCACAATAACACGAATACCAACCTTACCACAATAATATGTATACTAACTATGCCACAAATATGTATACCGACTATGCACAATGCACCCATTTCCTACTCCATGGAGCTAAACACAATTTCAGAGAGAATGATCGAGAAGATATGTCTGTATGGCGGCCGCCTCAGACCAAGTGCTATAATTTTTCAATGTGTACATCAGACATTATACTAGACATTCTATGCCAGATCGGGAATAGGAATAGTATTTTTGTCAAGATCATCGGTACGTTTGCATTGGTCATCATAGCACAGTAGCGCTTTCTAACTGACCATATGTGGAATCTCGCGTCTCGACGCCTCCAAGATCCATTATAGACCTTCACTACGCAATTCGCACCCGCACAATGTGTAATTTAACTCCTAGGCAACAATAGCCTTAACAGACACCATCTGATAAATAATGCATGACCAATGACTTAATGCAATATCACAAGCCACTACCGACTATAACTATATGTTAATATATATTTGGGTTCAATACATTAGTCTGACAATAAATTACTATATTTCTCAATCGCGTAATATTTTTATCGCATTTTCACAATCGCATAACACTTTTATTATGTTTTCAAATCGTGTAACAGTTTTTCAATGTTTTCTCAATTGCGTAAAGGTTTTAAAACATTTTCTCAATTGCGTAAAGGTTTTAAAACGTTTTCTCAATCGCGTAGCTAAAAAATCATCATTTTTAAATTGCGTAAGAGTTTTTCTACGTATTTTCAATTGCGTAAAATATTTTCTCAATATTCTAAACTCAAATTAAAACTTTTTTCATTTAATATCAAAATTGGACTTTAATTCCATTATTTCCTTAATAAATCACCTTTAAATAATATTTCTAACATTTTTATACTAAACTTCCACCAAATAATATTTCCTAACATTTTCCACAAAAACTTATATCATCTAAATGAATTCAAGATATCTCAAAATCTTTGTTCTTTACTCTTAATAAAACTTTCTTAAATAAAATATTTTAAACTCCAAACTATTATTAAAATTGTTTTCTTGCTAAAACTCCTCTAAATAATATTTTCTAATATCCTTTCCAAAACTTACGTTTATTTTAATTAAATAAAACATTTTCCATCTTCTTCTTTAAAAATCCATTTAAATAAAATACTTTAAGTTTCAAACTTAATTCCCAATCCTATTTTCCACTATATTGGCCAAAAATCCCATTTTAATTAGTGATAAAAATATATTCATTTTCATTTTTATTTTGTAATTCCTTAATTAAATTTATTACCACTAATCCTCTAGGTTATCATTTAATAAATTATTTTTGTAATGGATTACCCATTTGTGGGCATAGAGGCCGTGAGCCTCAGGGTCTTTGGAACCAAAAATTGTTTCCTCTCAATCACAATTTATAGCACACAATACAATTTTAAGCATCAAAAGTCTACTATACCAAATTCATGCATAATATCAAAGTAATAAAATCACATAAAGCAATTAAACACAAATCACAAAATCAAACAAACAAGGTGAATAATCCTTACATGGATTTATCACCTTCATACAAATTTCGTTCCTCACTATCATAATTGGTTGATGAGGTTAATCTCCCTCTTACTTTAGATGTAGCTTCCTAAGCTCCTTATATAGCTCTTTGTATCAACTTCCACCACCAGGTAGTCTCTTGAAATCCAAACAAACACATAAAAATTAACATTTAAAGTTTGATTAAGGTAACCATAGATCAAATATGGCCTTAGAATTTCAAGAATCAAATAAGAAATCAAGTTTCAAGATCTTTACCTTGAAACCCTAGAACTTGAATTCAAAAATCAAGCTTGAAGATGATGGAATTAGGTCTTGATCACAATATAAAAGTTGCTTAGAATGGCGTTTAGGATCAAGAAGTATGGTTAGTTTAAATTATAAGTGATTGGAAGGTGTTTTTAGGCACCAAGGCCGTGAGCTAGAGGAGAGAAAATGAGAGAAAGTGAGAGAAAATGATGTTTAGCTTTGAGAGAAAAGATGATAGCTTTTAGCATGTGATAAAAAAATGAAACTTAGCCACTTTAGAGACTAAGTGAAAATGAAACTTAGCCAATTTAGAGACTAAGTGGTCATGGGGCTCCAAGGAGAGAGTGAGAGATATTTTGATTTGCTACAAGCCATCTCAACCATTGATTCAATCAAGGGTGGATATCCTAAGCTTCCTCACTAAGCTTGCCCTCACAACCATTGATTAGATCAATGGTGGATATGCAAAACTTCTCCTCCAAGCTTGTTTTCTATTGGTCCATCATAAAAGTCATAGCCTCTTTAATTGACTAATCTCAAGATATTTTCCAAAAAATAATTTTCAAAAGATATTTTCAGATACTATTACCCAATAGATAATAACATTATCCAATGGATAATAGAAAACTCAAATACAGAAAATTTCCATTACCTGTTCCTGATTTCAGGTTTAATAAGTTCCCCCGGCCCCGTATTAACAGTCCGAAACTTTCTAATCCAGGAAAATTTTTTATTTTTTCGGGCCCGCCTCAGCACACATATAGAATAATATTAAAATAATCAAAATAAATTAAAAATTCCCAAAAATTCACTAAAATTCATAAATATTATAAAATTCATAAATATAAGAAAAACAAAAAATTGGGGTGTTACATGAAACGCAAGATTTATCCTGGTTCAGCCACTAAATCACTTGTGGCCTTCGTCCAGTCCTCAAACAATCACCCGAGATTTTTCACTATATCTTCAAGCTTTAACAGGTGCTTGACAACCTTT
Source organism: Ormosia semicastrata (assembly GCA_029884595.1). Taxonomy (NCBI): domain Eukaryota; kingdom Viridiplantae; phylum Streptophyta; class Magnoliopsida; order Fabales; family Fabaceae; genus Ormosia; species Ormosia semicastrata. Next base: position 42,469,731 of record JAQQTO010000061.1, read on the forward strand.
AAAATTGAGAGCATTCAACACACCTTGGGATACCTCACCCTTGTGCTTGAGCCTCAAACAGGGATACCTCACCCTTTACAACCTTTGAGGGATACCTTACTCTCTTTACAATCAAGGGATACCTCACTCTTTATAACTTTTGAGAGATACCTCACTCTCTAAGGGATACCTTAGCCTTTACAATCTTTGAAAGATACCTCACTCTCTAAGGGATACCTCACCTTTTACTCTAAAGGGATACCTCACCCTCTTTACAGAGAATCAAACAAAGTTTATATGAATAGAAACTCTCTCAAAGAGTAGATAATACAAATGGAAGCTTATGGTATCAAAGAATCACACACTTAGCTCAAAAACAGAGATTTGAAGAAAAAGATGATGAAACACGAATTTAATGCTCAAGAATCATTTTCAGATTGTTCTCCAACCTTTCAAATGTACAAATACTTTCATTTATAGCCCAAAGCATTTTAGAGCCGTTGGTGGTGGTTAGGAGGCATTAAATGGCAAAATAGAGCAGTTGGAAATCTATTCTAGTTCATAAATAACTATTTCCTAACCGATTAGGATGAGCTCCTAATTGGTTAGGGACTTTTAGTTTTGGCTTCTGAGAATTAGAATAACCGATTAGGAGGACTTCCTAATCGATTAAGAGCTTACAATTTTGGCTCTTGTGATTCTCAATAACTGGTTAGGCAATTGGGCTAATCTGTTAGGCCTTTTAGAAACATGAATCTTGCGTGTATATATATATATATATATATATATATATATATATATATATATATATATAACTCACTAACTAATTAGGCAAAACACCTAATCGGTTAGACCCTCTCAAAATTCATTTCACGTGACTCTTTAAAAACATACTAACCAATTAGGCAAAACACCTAATCAGTTAGGCCCTCTCAAAATAAAGAGGCAATGCCTCTGACTTATTAAATAACCAATTAGGGAATGGTCCTAATCGGTTAGGAGCATCAAATACCCAATTAGGATATTGTCCTAATTGGTTAGGAGCCTTAGAAAAACATAAGATATCTAAAGGAATTCATAACCAAACTTTCCCAAATTAATTTCAACCTTTCTAAAATCATTTTCCACAAACTTGATAAGTATTTTTATAAGTATAAAACATAGTTTTCTTTTCATCTTTTCTAAAAAACATTTTGCTCAACTTGATCAACATAAAACATGATTTTGCAAAGAGATTTAAGTTGAATGAAAGACAAGATATGAGCTACCACCATAACTAGCTTTTCAAAACTTGTTTATTGGGCATTTTAGCATGTGAAAAATTGTTTGTAAAGATTTGAAAACATATTTGAGTTTAATGTGATTCCTTTTTACCTTTACACAAGATCTAAGTCCTATAAGCTAAACTTGAAGAGTCTTGGGACTTGATCTTTGCATTTCCATTCCTTTCTTGTTTGTTGTCATCAAAACCATTGCTTTAGTCAATGCTAATTACAATCAACTATGGTTTAACCTTAATTAATGAGGGATCCATGTTTTATTATGCTGAAGTTTAATAAATAAAGGAACCAAGTTTTGCTAAGGTTCAACCTTATTAAGGAAATCAAGTTTTGACAAGGTTCAACCTTATTAAGGGAACCAAGTTTTGCTAGGGTTCAACCTCATTAAGGGAACCAATTTACTAAGTTTCAACCTTATTGCATAAGGGAGCCAATTTACTAGGGTTCAACCTTATTGCATAAAGGAGCCAATTACTAAGGTTCAACCTCATTGCATAAGGGAACCGGTTGCTAGCGTTCAACCTCATTGCATAAGGGAACCAGATGCTAGGGTTCAACTTCATTACATAAGGGAACCAAATACCAGGGTTCAACCTTGTCAACAAAGGAACCAATTCTTGTGAAACACTCCACTCAATCCCAACTTAATTAGAGAATAAAGTATTCTGCTTGAAACTAGCATAATCAATTCATCTTTAACAACAAAAGAGTGAATCATGCCTATAATTTTCTTCTTAAACTTGTTTTTAAACTACCTTACCATCACATCAATAATGGTATTATAAACCACACTAATGTGATAAAAGGTCCTAGACTTCTATTCCAAACAAATCATTCTCTTGAAAAGTTTGCAAACTCAACTTATTCTTATATGCTAGGTGGGTTATTTCCTTTGTGAAATATCCCTAAAAGTGTCTTAATACACTTAAAGAAGCATATATAAGTGTTCCCAACTAATAGGAAACCTCAAAACATGAAGAATATAATTCTTGAAAAAACGTGGAACTCACGCTTAGGCATGACTTTCCCATGCCTAGGCGTGGCTGTAAATTCTATCTCACGCTTAGGCATGGCACTCTCTGTCTGGTCAGGACTGAAAACTAATCAATCCTCACCTAGGCATGACCATGCTGCACCTAGGCATGACCAATTATGCAGAATCGAGCCAATATTCAAAGGGTTCCAAACCAAACCCTAAACCTCTAATCATGGATTCTAAGTTATTTCTAACACCAATCTAGGCCCATATACTTGTTGCAACTCTTTTACAACCTATTGATTCACTTAGGCATAGATTTAGGCTAGAAATCTCAATAACTCTAATCCATCTTTCCAAGTTCCTCATGAACAAAAATGGATTAACTTAAGCCATAAATGACCATCTAACACTCAATAAGCTAAAATTATCCTAACTTAATCCTTGGAATTAAGAATCAAGCTAAGAACTAAGATTTGACTCTCCAAATCTATTTTTTCCATTCAAAATCCCTAACCCCATTCAAAAAAGAACAAAGAGCGAAAAATGAATAAAAATCCCTTACCTTGTGGTGATGACCAATCTTGGAGTCTCTTGATCTTGCTCTTGATCTTCCTTGGGTCCTTCTTCTTCTCTTCCTCTTCCCCTCCCTTATTTCTTCTCCTTTCTCTCTTTCTCCCTTCGTTCCTCTATTTTTTCTTTTTCTGCTTCTTTTGACCATGGAGAGAAAGGAGAAATAAAGAGAAAAGGGGTAGCTTAAATTTCTACACTAAAACTTATATCTGTTAAGGACACTCGAATCATACTAATTGAAGTTTTTCCAACTTCCAACAACATTAGAATAAATACTATGATTCATCTAAATTGTTGTTTCACCTTTATCCTATTTTTCCATATCTGCTGCTGGTCAATCGATATTAAAACACACAACTAGTATGCTTAAAAATATCAAATTGACTCTGATTATACTCAAAATTTAACTGCATCTTACTTAGCTCTTTTGTGACCTAGAAACAAGTTATCCATACTTGTTTTCCTCAACTTAGCCTTTAAAGCTATTTTCTGATTCATTTTAAGCTACTTTTCAACTTCTGTGTTACAACAAAGTACCTAAACTAACTCATTCTGTCACAAAATTGAACTGACATGTCAAGCAAGTATTAGCCTACCTTTGTAACCATTTATAAGCCTAACATGTTATTAAGGATGTTACACTAACAGCCTTAGATATATCTGGGGTATCACCTCTATCTCCAGTAGGAACTCTACCTCAGCCACTGGTGTGCTTGGTCGATATCGGTTGATGTCATAGCCTCCTGCACACACAGCACATTATATATTGAGTTGATCAGGCTCAATATTATGTAACAGTGTGATAGTTAACTATAAACATACAAACTCAAGTTAGTTATGCAATTCTACCTATGCATCTCATCATTAAGACAAGACAAATGCATAACAAAGTATAGCTAGTCCATACCCCGGCTCAACAAGAAGAACTATTCTGATACCAAAAATATAACGCCCTCACTATTATTACTAATGGTATATCCAGAATTACACCTTAGCAACAATAGTAAGAATATCACCTAAAATATTCATTAAAACTTTAAATATACTTTAGAATGATATGTAAAAATATGAGCCTGGACAGGGTCTAATGATAATATACATATACTAAAGGATGCCAATACAATGCGTATATTACAGTACAAATACATATCATATGCCTTCAAGGCATTATCCATACATTTATTATACAAAAGACCAGATTTCAAAATAAATATCCACTTCTGCTCGAACCACTATGCTACAAATATTGATCCTGAAATTATCATGGAATACAAAACAACAATGGGGTAAGAATACTAATTCTTAGTAGACTCTATTATGAAAAAGGTGTCATCATAATAATTCCAGCTATTTCAGAGGAAAAATACCTTTCTTTAAAATATTTAACTTTATTATATACATATATAAGTAGAAAAGTGACAGAATACCAAATCTGATCCTCTCTCTTCCCAAAATCGAATCCCATTTAATAGTTTTCAAAACATCCATTGACAGTGATGCAGATTACATTCACAATTAATTCCTAGAAAATGTCTTCAAATACCAATACCATAATACCAAATACATTCAAAGATTTAGATACTTATTCAAGTCAAAAATGACATACAAATTCAATTCAAATTTCAATGCTCATCCAACTATTTGCTTATCCCATAGAACCCATATCTCAAGCATCATAAGGATGGAAGCCACCTCATATAGCTCAGGATCTATATACTCATGGTAGGGAGTGACTCAGGGCCTCACACTACCACTAGTATCCTATAAGGGAATTAATATGTAAGGATTATACTGATACTATGAGGAATTTATCCAAGAACACAGGATTCCCTTTCCACACAAGAGGTCATCTCCATGCTTCTAATGGCATTTCAAATACCATGCCCTCATACAAGATCATCTCTGAAATCCACTATACTAAGTGAAATATAGTTCACATAAAACAAAGGATATTGTGTGGGAAAGCCTGGACTAATTACCTTTCTGTTCAAGGATAATTGTCCAATTCTCATTCTTAATTCAATTCAAATTCATTGAGCACTGTTCATTCAATCCATATTTCTAGCTCAACCTTAAAATGAAAGGGAGCATATTCTCAAATTCACAACCTACAATTCCAATTCATAAATTCCAAGATACCATGTTGCATTCAATCACATTTTCAAGTTCATCATTCATACAAAGTAAACTCTTAATTCACAAAAGTAATAACATTCCAATACAATTACTTCAATACATAGGAAATGTTCCACAAAATATATCACAACATACTTGAGAAAACATGCACAAGGGATCCCAAAATGCATAAAAGAAAACATTTCAACCCAACATAATTCCTTCCTTGTTCTGTTATACGATGGGCGCCTGGGCGCCTGATGCAGTATTAAAAGTTAAGTTGCAAACCCAAGTGCAGGTTCTTTCAAGTAATAAATTCTCGGGAGTCCGAGGTCGATCCACAGGGAATTGATGAAGAAAAATTTATTTGACGTAAGAAAAATATTTTGTTACAACAATAAAGGTGATAAAAACTTGGTCACAAATAAAAAGGAATTGCTTAGGCTACGAGATCCACTCTTGGTAAATAAATTAAGGACAAGATTAATTCCTTTATAACTCATTTAGAATCCACACATAACGGAGGTTCCAATCGAAAAATACAACTTTCAAAGTTCATTAAAAATTATATACGTAATTATATCATGATTCCTTTAATCATCTATTAACACCACCACTCATAAATAGGATCAAGCATTCATTGTGCCAAAATCTTGTCTACAACAAATCAAGATCTCCACTTTACAAGGAGAGTTTCTAACACCAACACTTGTAAATGGGTTCAAGCATTCATTGTGCCAATCTCTTGTCTACAACAAATCAAGAACTCTACTTTACAATGAGGGTTTCTAAATTGATTGAAAATAAAATACAATACGTATATTGACTGCTTGAAAAATAAATCATTTAAGTACAAGAAAAAAATGAATCTAACCTTACTTTATTACCAAGAGCTTCACCCTTTCACCCAAGTAAAGTGAAACTTAGTTACTCATAGACAAGAAGAAAGAAAGAGAGAAAAATAAGAAGAAGAAGAAGAAGAAAAAGAATATAACTTTAATTTAGAACAAAGGAAAACTACAACAACATAATAGCATGATCTTGGCCTCTAGGACCAAGACTCTTTAAATGATTCGCTAATGGTCCCTTTTATAGAGGATTAGGGATACAAAATGACAATGGGGGCTAAGTCATAGGTAAGTGGATGAGTGGAAAATGAGTGAAAAATGCCAAATGACTTTTGATGAGAGAAAAATTATAGAGATTCTTTGTCTCCGAAATCATTTAGCTCTGAAGTCATTACATTCGTCATTTTGAGAAATGTGGTCTTTCATAAATTTGTAGGCCTGGATCTTATCTTTCAAATGCCGTTAGTTTGGGTCAAAAATCATTTCTACAACTCAAGATATGGTCTAATTACTACATACTACTATGGCCCAGCGACAGCTCCTCTGTTATGACTTTCAAGCCCAATATGACCTATTAGAACTCATATTCTGGAAACATGTTCAACATGAAAGTTGTAGATTTAGGTCTTAGCTATCAACCATCAAAATTTCAGCCCATTTGACATCCTATATCCCGAGCTATGTCATGAATAGTACGCATAGGTCAAGCTGTTAGGATCAGCACTCTAGTTCTTACTTCAACCCCAATTTGAGTTATCTAATCGTGTGATTGGGTCTTTGAGGTCTTCATGAAAGTTGTAGAGCTCTCTCTTATCTTTAAAATTCCACCAGATTCACATCATTTGGCCACCTACATCCCAAGATATAACCCAAATACAGAAATAATGTAAGACATAAATTATGCTAAAAAAATTCAAATAAGTCCAATTTGAGTCCAAATTTGTAAAACATAATCAAACTCAATCAATTAAGTACATGGAGAGTATAAATGACTAAAAATGAAGGCTTATTAATATATCAAATATGTGATCATCAAATTCCCTCACACTTTGCTTTTTGCACTCCTGAGTAAAACACATAAGACCGCTCACAAAAAATGAAACAGACTCAAAAGCTAAACACTCTAAAAGACTCGATTTCTAATAATATTTAAAAATGAAGAGTAATCAATCATTCAAGTAATCAAAACATTCATGAGGTAATATATCTTCATATCTCAAATCAACAAGTAAGGATATTTCAATTGAAAAGCATGAGTCAAGAATGATAGATCTTCACAGGATTCAACTCTCAATCCCTCAAGTGTTTAAAATGTAGATATTTCTCTCAATTCAACTCATGAGAAATTACACTACCATAAGCTTGCTTATCTTCTACTTCTCCACTACACAAAACACATGCACACACAAATCATGAGGACTTTATTCAAGGTTGTAATGGGGTCAAGGTAAAGGAGAAAGTAATATAGATATGACAAGTTAAATACCAAAGAGAATAAAAGAATATGAAAGCTGAGTTTAATTAATAAGCATGAAACTTCATCCCAACTCCACCTAATACAAATTCCCTTTACATATTTTTTTCCTTTCCTTTATTGCCTTGTTGACCCTATTTTTCTTTTTACATTTTTTTATTTTTGATTTTTGATTTTTTTTATTTTTTTGATATTTTTTTTTTTACAAAAACAACACCATATATACATTTTTTTAACCATTCTGCACACACACCCCCACACTTGTTCAAGAACTCATCTAATAACAAAGCCAATTCTCTCTTATTCCCTAAGGTCATGTAAGAACATAATTTTTCATTCAGGCACATAATGAGTTTGAAACAAATAATGGTTAAATAAGCTCAAAGAGGTTAAGCAAGGGGAAATAGGTCATTTTCAATGCTTTATGTTGGCAAGAATCAGAGAATTTCCAAGAAGTCATAAGAGTGCTTGATATCATATTGAGACAATATGCTGCTAAACAAGGTTGGCTATTTGATTAAAGTAGCTATTTCAAGAAAAATGTCTCAATCATGTTTATGTATGCATGTGAAAATGTAGCCTAAAAAAGAATCAAAGCAAGTTCTAGAGTAACAATTATATGAGTGAAAAAAAATCACACAAGAAAGAAAATAATGGTATAGATGTTCAATCCATTCATCGATAGGCTCAAAATCTCACAAGGCATATATCCATCATTCTCAATTTATCAATTCAACATCCATAATCAAGTATGTGATTTTTAAGAAGGAAGACAATTTACTGAATCATGCAAATTTTCCTAAATCCATTTGCTACTTCTACACAAAATAGTTATTACTCCAATCTAGATGCGTCTCAAGAATAAAATTACTTCTAGAGCAAAATTTACTTATTACTCTGTCATCCTTAATTGATTTAGCTGTTAATAAATAACTGACAAACATATAAACACAACAAACATATTAACAAACACATTTCCTATTTTTTTGTTTTTTTTTATTTTTTTTTACATAATTATTCACACAACTATCATTCCCCCTAACCAGATCACAACATTGTCCTCAATGTTAAAAATTAAATCCAGACTGAAGAAATAATCATCAATATACATCAAAGAAATTATTGAGACAAAATTAAACAAAGTAATGGGAAGAAGTCACATACTCGAAATGCTTAAACGAGAAGAGAATAACTACATCTTGATAATGGTTAGCAATGACAAAAAAAAAAGTAAAATGAAATAAACAAGCAAGCAAACAATTTTTTTTTTTGGGTTTTTTTTTTTTTTATATATATATATATATATATTGTTGGCCGACACTACTTACATTCCCATACAAAGGCTCCGAAATTTGGGAGGCACTTAAGCCGACTCAATAAAAACACGAAATACTAAAAACTTACCTCAGCTTTAGTAGATAGGATTGTCTACCAAAGTCTCTGTTACATCTGGATCCTTCAACTCAAGTTATGGCCTCAACCGCTAACCATTTACCTTCTTCTAAATGAATTTTACAAGAACAGACCAAGGGACGAACACCTTTTTTATCAGCAATACTCCAACTTTTCTTAGATAACTCCTTAAACTTTGGTTGTCATGCCTGAGTGTCATGATCCTGAGTTTTATAAAAAATAGTAGAAATATCAACTACATTAGAGGGATTACTGATAGAATCAAACTCAGAATTAACAAGAAAATTCTCAAGGGGATCAAAATCATGGGTTGTAGAAACTACCCTATCTATGATTGAGTCAATCATGTATGTCTGGTGACCCTCGTTATCATTTTCTGGCTTAACAAGACCTTTTGTCACTTCAGGTTCCTTGGGTAGCTTAGCATCACTACTATCTTGATTCTTTTCCACATCCTCTAGCTCATTCACACTCAAAGAGTTCATCACTTTGGACATTTGGCTCTTTATCTCCTTGCTTTCTTCAATAATCTTTCCATTCCTAATGGTTATCACTGACTTGACTTGATCTATTTGTTAGTTTTCTGGACTACCCTCATTTAGACTATACTGATCTTTGGGATTTAGTTGAGGTTGAGAAGGAAATTTTCCTTTCTCGTGAATGATGAGTGCAGAAGAAAGTTTAGCAAGAGTGTCTTTTATGTCAATCATGGCTTGAGTGTTTTGATTAATAATGACATCTTACTTTTCCATGAATGCATGCAATGTTTCTTCAAGGTTATTCCTGTATGGTGGGACATAGGGTGCATATCCTTCAGAATTTTGTGAATCCTGTTGTGCCTGAGGAGGTGGAGGTTGCATGAATTATGCCTGATTGTTGGTCCTCTAACTGAAGTTTGGGTGATTTCTTCATCCCGGATTGCATGTATCTAAAAAGAAGAAGTGAATGGCTTTTTAAAATTGTTCATTGCATTTACTTGCTCATGCACAACTTCTTTAAAAATAGAAATTTTTGAACATTCATTTGTTGAGTGTCCCAATTCATCACAAATACTACGAATTTCTTCATTTTGCACATATTTGACTTCTTTTACTTTCCTGGATTCCATGGCTTCAACCTTTCTAGCCAAACTAGCAAACCTAGCATTTAAATCTTCTTCTTGACTAAGATGATATTTTGCTTTACTAGCATTTGCAAGGTTTGATCTAATTGAATTTTCAGAAGGATTAGTACCATGCCAAGATTGAGAATTTTCAGCCAAATGGTCTAAATAGTCTAAAGCTTCTTCAGGTTCTTTATCAAGAAACTCACCATTGCACATTGTTTCCACAAATTGTTTAGTTTCGAGTGTTAACCCTTCATAAAAGAAACTTATAGTATGTCATTTTTCAAAACCATGACGTGGGCAAGAATTCAATAAATTTTTAAAACGATCCCAACTTTGAAAATATGCTTCATTTGAATTTTGCGAAAAATTTTGGATTTGTCTTTTCAAAGCATTGATTTTATGTGTTGGAAAATTTTTTTTTAAAAACTCACCTTGCATTTCTTGCCATGTGCCAATTGATCTTGGTTTCAAAGTGTTAAGCCAAGCTTTTGCTTTATCTTTTAAAGAAAAAGGAAACAATTTAAGCTTAACAACCTCTTCAGTGCAAGTTTGATCATGAAAAGCAGTACATACTTCCTCAAATTCTTTTAGATGTAAGTATGGGCTTTCAGATTCTAAACCATGGAAATTAGAAAGTAAAGAGATCATACCTGACTTTAATCTAAAATTATTAGCATTGAGTGGAAAGATAAAACATGATGGACTAAAATTTTGAGATGGTTGCAAATATTCACGCATGGTTCGCAACGGTTGATTTTCATATTCATCATGCACACTTTCATTTTTAGCCATTGTGTTTGATGTGTGTGATTGTGATTCAAACAAATCAATATGTAAAGTACCTAGATTAACTCTAACCAAACGACCAGAATTTAAATCATGATACTAATTAAGCATAAACAAGTAACTTAAAATATAAAATAAAATGTACAAGCTAACAGTATAAACCGTCCATTAAATATTAAAAAGATGTGGTATAAACCAGCCACTAAATATATATTAACAAGGGTGTGGTATAAACTAGCTACTAAAAAAATTAATAAGCAAAAAAATTAAAAAGTTAGTATGTAGATAAATTAAAATGTTAGAAGCAGATAAAGTAAAAAGTTAGATAGTTAGTAAGTAAGAAAATTAAAAAGGTTAGTAGGTTAGTAAGTTAGAAAGTTAGAAATAAAATATAAAAAGTAAAGTATAGAAATTAAAGTACAGAAAATAAAGTGCAGAAAGTAAATTTAAAATATGAAAACCAGAGAATCAACAGAGCTGATTTTTTGCTCTAGCGAGAGAGAAGAGAAGAAAAAAGATTATTTCATTAATGATTAAAGATTACAGAGAGATTAGGGAGAGTTTCTCCCACTAAGTTAGTACATTAGTAAGTATAAAGAAAAAAAATTAAAAGAGTAGAAAAAAATACAAAATATTTACACAATAAATTTGTTCTTCAAATCAAGTCCTCGGCAACGGCGCCAAAAACTTGATGCGGTACTAAAAGTTAAGTTACAAACCCAAGTGCAGGTTCTTTCAAGTAATAAATTCTTGGGAGTCCGAGGTTGATCCACACGGAATTGATGCAGAAAAATTTATTTGACGTAAAAAAAATATTTTGTTACAATAACAACGGTGATAAAAACTTGGTCACAAATAAAAAGGAATTGCTTAGGTTAGGAGATCCACTCTTGGTAATTAAATTAAGGATAAGATTAATTCTTTTATAACTCAATTAGAATCCACACATAACGGAGGTTCCAATTGGAAAATGCAACGTTCAAAGTTCAATAAAAATTATATACGTAATTATATTATGATTCCTTTAATCATCTATTAACACCACCACTCATAAATGGGATCAAGCATTCACTATGTCAAAATCTTGTCTACAATAAATCAAGATCTCCACTTTACAAGGAGAGTTTCTAACACCAACACTTGTAAATGGGTTCAAGCATTCATTGTGCCAATCTATTGTCTACAACAAATCAAGAACTCCGCTTTACAAGGAGAGTTTCTAAATTGATTGGAAACAAAATACAATACGTATGATGACTACTTGAAAAATAAATCATTTAAGCACAAGAAAGGAATGAATCTAACTTTACTTTATTACTAAGAGCTTCACCTTTTTCACCTAAGTAAAATGAAACTTAGTTACTCATAGACAAGAAGAAAGAAAGAGAGAAGAAGAAGAAGAAGAAGAAGAAGAAGAAGAAGAAGAAGAAGAAGAAGAAGAAGAAGAAGAAGAAGAAGAAAACTTTAATTTAGAACAAAGGAAAACTACAACAACATAATAGCATGATATTGGCCTCTAAGACCAAGTCGCCTTAAATGATCTGCTAATGGTCCCTTTTATAGAGGATTAGGGATACAAAATGACAAGAGGACTGAGTCATGGGTGAGTGGATGAGTGGAAAATGAGTGAAAAATGTCAAATGACTTTTGATGAGTAGAAAATTATAAAGATTCTTTGTCTCTGAAATGATTTAGCTATGAAGTCATTGTATTCATCATTTTTAAGAAATGTGGTCTTCATAAATTTGTAGGCCTAGATCTTATCTTTCAAATGCCGTTAGTTTGGGTCAAAAATCATTTCTATAACTCAAGATATGGTCTGATTACTACATACTGCTCTGGCCTAGCGACAGCTCCTCTGTTATGACTTCCAAGCCCAACATAACTCATTAGACCTCAGATTCTAGAAAAGTGTTCAACATGAAAGTTGTAGATTTGGGTCTTAACTATCAACCATCAAAATTTCAGCCCATTGGACATCCAATATCCCAAGCTATGTCATGAACAGTATGCATAGGTCAAGTTATCAGGATCAGCACTCTAGTTCTTGCTTCAACCCAAATTTGAGTTATCTAATCATGTGATTGGCCTTTGAGTTCTTCATGAAAGTTGTAGAGCTCTCTCTTATCTTTAAAATGCCACTAGATTCACCTCATTTGGCCACCTACATCCCAAGATATAACCCAAATACAGAAACAATGTAAGATGTAAATTATGCTAAAAAAATTCAATTAAGTCCAATTTGAGTCCAAATTTACAAAACATAATCAAACTCAATCAATTAAGTACATGGAGAATGTAAATGACTTAATTATTAATGTATTAAATATGTGATCATTAGCGCTTGTTCACCAGTGCCTGTGAGCGTGTAGCACAGAAGCACGCGTTCTAAGTGCCGAGAGCTTGGGTGCTCATGGTTCAACGCCTGAACGTTGAGGCACCAAAGACACTCCCCTTTTTCTACAGATTTTCTAGCCAATTTTCAACTTCAACAATAATGAATTCCAACCATTTCCAATACCATAAATGATTCATATATTAACTAAACTCTTTGTTGGAAAATCTCAAATCATCACATGGTAACAACACAATAAAAAATCATCAATCAATACATCCAAACCCAAAACCATATCTATGGCATTCAAGTCATCACAATCCTTCAAAATATTCATTTTCAGTGCAACATTCAAATTAAAATATACAGAAAAATGGAGGTAAAAGAAGAAGTAATCCCTCTACCTTTACTCTATTCTTATTCCTTTGCCTTTGTTTTTCTTCCTCTTTTCTTCTTGGTTTGATTCTTCCACTTTCACCTTCTCCTCTTTCTTCCCTTTCTTTACTTTTTCTTCTTCTCTGTCGTCTACTATTCTTGGGTGTGAGAAAGTGATGAGAGAGTGAGTGAAAAATATCACATTGCAAAGTCAACAAACAACAACAACAACAACAACCAAGCCTTTTCCCACTAGGTGGGGTCGGCTACATGGATCAAACGACGCCATTGTGCCCTATCATAAACCAAGTCTTCAGATATGCTATTCAGATCTAAATTTTTTTTAATCGTTTCACCTATAGTCTTTCTTGGTCTTCCTCTACTTCTAGCTATTGGGCTATTATCTACCTGATCTACTCTTCTTACAGGGGCTTCTAAGGGTCTTCTCCTTATATGTCCAAACCACCTAAGACGAGATTTTCCAATCTTTTCCACAATAGGTGCTACCCCTTCTTTCTCTCTAATGCATTCATTCCTAATCCTATCTTGTTTTGTATGGCCACACATCCAACGCAACATCCTCATCTCCGCAACACTGATCTTATACTCTTGTTGGTTTTTTACCGCCCAACATTCAGTACCATACAACATCGCGGGCCTTATAGCTGTGCGGTAAAATTTACCCTTAAGCTTGAGAGGTACTTTTCTATCACAAATAACTCCTGAAGCACTCCTCCATTGCAAAGTCAACAAATGATGGAAAAATGAGAGAGCAAAGGCAGTGGAAATAGAAAATAGGAGGAAATCCTGAAACTTTGTATCTCTTAAGGATGTTTCAATATTCCTTTATTGAATTTTCCATCCTTCATTGGTTTTATGAAAAAATTTAAGATTCTATTCATTTCTCAATTTCTTCATTCATTAACTTTACATATACACCTTTATCATTTACTAAGTTTCAGTGTTCTTTTCTAGGTTCAGTTAAACCTATGAAATGAAACTAGAAACCTTATAAATATTCCTTTTAACCTATTTTCATCACCAAATTACTCTTCATCATCTCTTTAGGATTTGTTCAAAGTTTCATAATTTTCTGAGCTACTTTCCTATTTAATTTGGCTTTTAGACACTCACTAGTGTTACTAAAAATGCCAAACTAATCCATTCGATCCTTCAGAATTTTATGTAGCTCATTACCATTGTTTAAGTTTTAGAAATAAATTTTGCATATTTATTTCTATCATATCAACCATTTTTAGCTAAATTATAAGTTATTATTCACATTCAGTATTATAGAATTAAGCTCAAACTAATCCAAAAGATTACCAAAATTATTATCCAACTTATGCTTATAGTATTGAGTTTCTATAACTCTGATTAACATCATTAAGGTAGGAAGGATGTTAAACTTGGCACGTAGGCACTCCACTAGCGCTTGGGCGGTGGACACTGGATGCTCAGGTGCCCAAGTACTAGATACTCCACCCTGTTTCACTATGTCGCTAGCACTCAAGCACCAGTCTTCAGCATCACGCAGGAAACCATTCTGGGTAGTGGGCGTCAGGTGCCCAACCTCTGGCACCTAGGCACTGGTACACCAGAAATTGGTTTTCCTGTTCTATTGGTTTCCAAACTAGAAACCAACGCTCAATCGGGGTTCTAAGTGATTTCCAAGCACAACTAAGGTCCCTAATCATATAGCAACCCTCATACAAACTCCTAACTCATCTAGGATGGATTTATGACCAAGAACCATGATCCCAAATACCTATTTCTCAACCTCCATCATAAGGAGTTTCATGGATATTTCTAAGATGCAAACTATCCACCATGCATAGACTAACTCAAGTTGAATCACAAACTAAGTTTCTAACAAGTTCCTCCAACCCAAACCATGGAAAAACTATGAAAAACCCATTTTTACACCAAATCATGCACATCACAAGCATGAAGAGAGATGAGCAAGAGATAGAGTTGAGAATAAACACCCCTACCTTTTGTAGTCAAGATGATGATCAAGCTCTAGCTTTCCTCTTGATCTTCTCATTCCTCTCCTCTTCTTCCCCCCTTTTTCCCTTCTTTTCCTTCCTTTCTTTCCTTCTCTTTCTCTGTTTCTACTAATGTGAACCTAGGGAGAGAAAGAGTGAAATGAGAAAAATGGCAAGAAAGTCAAAGATAGTGGCCTTAAAGGAAAGTGATAACTCCATAATATTTAGTTATTGTGTTATATTGGTTACTTAGTCCTTATTTGCATGCATGAATGGAAGATTTTAGCATCATATTCATCTGATTTTATTTTGATAACTTCCATTATGATTTTAAGCAAATACTTCCAAATTTGTGATAAATTGAGTGCATTTGCAATTGCTTTTAATGTTATAATTTCTTTATTACATGTAGGGCTCCAATCAAGTACAAAAATGAAGACTTTGGAGTAACTTTTGACCAAGAAGCCAAAGAGAAAGCAAAAATTGAAGACCAGCATTCAATATTGCGGTGTAGGCATGTCAATGCCGTGACGCTATGCTTCCCTGATTCAGTACATAAACCCGAGGCTAGAGCACTGCAGCGCTAAAAATTGGACGCCATGGTGTCTGTGACCTAATTGTACGCATGCCGCGATGTGATGTGTTTAATGCCGCAGCGTGACTCTATTTTTACAGCCTATAAATACTATTGTATCTATTTTCTATGGGATCTTTTATCATTTTTGGAGAGCAGCTGCTAGTTTTAGGGTTTTGAGACCTAGAGAAAGTAAAGGAAGCCAAGGTTGGAAGCCATCCTCTACATGGAGTGTGATTCAAGCTTAGAAGATGAAATCTAATGAGCTTCCTTCCTTTCCTTTCTTCTTTCTCTCTTTATTGATTCATGAACATATTGAATATATTTGTATTTTCGTGTTTCATGGCTAGCTAAGTTGTGTATAGAGTTTTTTTTTTAGATTCTCCTATAGATATTGATTGATTATGTAATACTTTGAGTTTATATACATGATTTGGTTTTGTTCAATTATATGGTGCTTAATGCTCTTAATTGTTTGATCAGCTTTTGAGTGATTTGTTAAAATTTGATGAGCCTAGACATAGGAATTTGGATTTTAGATCTAATGTATGGTTGATGTATGTTCGATTTCATTTAATTAGCTTGGATAAGTTGATTCGCTAACTGGATAGAAATATACCTTTTAGCCATGCATAGTGTGTAATTGAGAATAAATCGTTCATGAGTGGATTTTGGTTCTAACTAAGGAGTTAGGTAAATGAAACTATGGTTGATTGACCTAGACATAGGCTTTTAACTAAATCAGATTCTCAAGCTAACCTAATCATTTTATTTAAGTTATTCATAAGGATTGCATGCTATCAATTGAAGTAGGAGGTGGAAAAGTATTCTCTATCTATCTATTTATCATAGATTTATTGCTTTTCAGTCTTTATATTTCTTTTAAACAAACTTTTATAAATTTGATGTTCTTGGATAGGAATAAATTATATTATTGATTAATATTTGGTTTTATAAGAGATAGTATTTTCTCTGTGGGAATGATATCTGACTCTAGACTATATTGCAAGCGCGACCCATGAACTTGCGGTAAGCAAAAAAGCGAACAAGTTTTTGGCGCCGTTGCCGAGGACAACATTTATTTCTATTTAGCTAATATTAACAATTAGTTTACTTAATCCTAGTTCAAGTTTTTGTTTTGTACATATTAATTTAAGTTTTCTTACTATTTTGTGACATAGGTACTAAGATGGCAGGAGATCACAACTATACGAAGCCTTTGAGGGAGTTTGCAACCCCTCAAATGGAGAACTTGCAGTCAAGTATTAGACGGCCTACCATCTGTGCTAACAATTTTGAAATCAAACCTAGCATCATTCAAATGATATAAACATCTGTGCATTTTAGCGATTTGCCTAGAGAGGATCCTAACGCGCATCTCTCAAATTTTCTGGAGATCTGTGACACCTTCAAGCATAATGGTGTCTCTGAAGATGCTATTCACTTAAGGTTCTTTCCCTTCTCTCTTAGAGATAGAGCCAAGAGTTGGTTGCAGTCTCTACCTGCGGGATCCATCAGCACTTGGACTGATGTCTGCAGTAAATTTATTAACAAGTATTTTCCACCGGCCAAGACAGCTGAAATGGTGAATGATATTACATCATCCACCCAATCTGAATCTGAGACCTTGTACGAAGCATAGGAGAGGTACAAGGATCTACTCTGTAGGTGCCCTCATCATGATATTCCACCCTAGCACCAAGTTTACTCATTTCACAAGGGCTTGTTGCCACACCATCGCTCTATAGTGGATGTAGCTGCTGGAGGCTCTTTATTGAGCAAATCATTTGATGATACATTTCAACTGCTTGAGGAATTGGCAACCAATAGCTACCAATGGCCTTCTAAAAGAAACACTTTAAAGAAGGTAATTGGAGTGCATGATATGGATCCAATGGCAGCATTAACAAGTAAGCTGGATCGTTTGGGGAGTAGCAATCAACAAAGCCCATTTGTGCTGTGTGACAAGTATGGAGACAACCATTCAAGCGATAGGTGCCCTTCCAATTCAGAAAGTGCATAATATGTTAGTAATTATCACCCACAACAAAATAATCCATACTCGAACCAGTACAATCTAGGATGGAGAAACCATCTCAACTTCTCCTGGAGGGATAATCAAGGAACTTCCTCATCGGCTCCAATGAATGACAGACCCTATAATCCTTCTGGATTCCCCTCCCAATCAAGATAACAGATGCAAGATAGGAAACCCTCTTTCAAGGACATGTATATGCAGCTGATGGTTAAGACAGACTCTTATATCACGAAGACTGATGCTCATTTGACAAAGCAAGATGTATTGATTCAGAGCCAAAATGCTTCAATGAAAGCATTGGAGACACAGGTGGGGCAGTTGGCAAAAATAATAAATAATAGGCCCCCAAGCACTTTTCCAAGTGACACTGTCCCCAATCCCACTGGAGTATCTAATGGGTACTGCAATGCCATCTCACTTAGGAGTGGCAAGAAAATAGAAGGGAATCTGAAAACAAAGCTGTTTGAAGAGGAAACTGAAGTTGTTGTAGAAGAAAAGGAGGCAGTGAGCAAGGATATCGGCCAAAATCAAGAAGTTGCTAAGAGGAATAATGAGATTAAGAAGCACGAATTCAAGCCTTATGTTCACCCTCTACTTTTCCCCAGTAGGCAAGTAAACAAAAAACTTGAGCACCAATTCCAAAAAATTTTGGAAGTGTTCAAAAAGCTGCACATCAATATCCCATTTGCAAAAGCTTTAGAACAAATGTCGAGCTATGTTAAATTCATGAAGGAAATTTTATCAAAGAAGAGAAAGCTTAGTGAATTTGAAACTATTGCCCTAATGGACGAGTGCAGTGCAATTCTGCTGAACAGACTTCCTCCTAAGCTCAAAGATCTAGGAAGCTTCACCATACCTTGCACAATTGGTGAGAAGTTCACTGGCCAGGCCTTATATGACTTAGGAGCTAGTATCAATCTCATGCCCTTCTCCATATACTAAAGATTAGATTTGGGGGAAGTTTCACCTACTTCGGTTACATTACAGTTAGCGGACCGAACCCTAACTCATTTGAAGGGGGTTATTGAGGATGTACTAGCTAAAGTGGATAAGTTATCTTCCCTGCAGATTTCGTCATACTTGATATGAAGGAGGATAGCAAAGTCCCTTTGATTTTTGGCTAGCCATTCCTGCAATAGGACGAACCCTGATTGATGTGGAGAAAGGAGAACTCACCATGAGGGGTCAGAATTAAGAGGTTATTTTCAACATTTTCAATACTACAAAGAGTCCTCAAGATCAAGAAGATTGCACCATGGTGAGTATATTTGATGAGATGACATCCAAGGAAATTGGTGTAAGTGAAGCCTATGCTCCTGATGAAGGTTATGTCAATTTTGAGTATGAAATAGAAAATGTGGAGCTGGACCACCTCAAATCAGTTGTGGTGGTAAATTTATTTGATGCACCTATTGACCAAGCTCCAAATTTGGAGCTTGAAGCCATGCCATTCCGAATGTGTCAAGGTAATTTTGAAAATCAGGAGGAAGATTTTCCTCCCTTAAGTAATGCATTTGGAACAGCAGATAAAGTCCTATCGGGACTGTAAATTAGGCCCTTTTTGGGAGAGAACCCAAAATTTTAATTTATGTCTTAAATATGTAAATATATTGATTTTTATGTTTTAATATATTTTTGTATTACATTTGGTAATTTAACTTTGTAGATATGTTTTACAAGTGATAGAAGCTATATTTGAGCAAAAGTCCCAGCTAGAGTGAATTTGTTGCAGAATTCTACAGCTAGGCTCCTCACGCAGCAGCGTCAGGTTTATAACGTCACGGCGTTATGCTGCTTTGGGCCAAATGCCAGTGAGCACAGCGCCGCGACACACCAGACCATAATGTCGGGGCGTTCCTGCACGCATGTTAAAAAAAGTAAAAAAGTAAATAGTAATTAGTTATTATTTAAATTTAAATCTGGTGGGAATTAATGAACGCTGCGGTGTTATGTAATCAACGTCGCAACGCGTAGAGGCAGTTAGGGTTAAGTGCCGCGATGTTTCGTGCAGCCTGTCCATTTTCCCATTTCATTCTTTTTTGCCTCACCTCTCCCCTTCTCTCTGAAATTTTCTGTTCCTTCCTGCCCTCACCCTCCCATACTCTCATTCCCACCGTGTTAAGGTATATTTCTCTTAGTTTTTTATTTTTGTGAATATAATTATTTATTTTCTTAGTTATTTTCTTTTATCCTTGTTTCTGTTCGTATTTTGTTGTTTTTTTGAAAATAGTTAGTTTTTAGGTTAGTTTAATTTACATTTTTAGTAGTTTTTGGTTAGAATTTGTGCCTGAAATGCATATTTGTTGGATTAAACTTGTTGTGCCTACATTTCTGGAATAATTTGTTATGCATGCCGCGATGTGAGTTTGAATGTCACGGTGTTGTATTGAACATTTTGAATGCTGCGACATGGAGTTGAATGTCGCGGTGTTGGGACCCAGACTTTCCAAAATTGCTTTGTTTTTCAAGTGCTTTACACTTTTGCTTATTCAATTTTAACACTTGGCAAGTCTTTTTCAGGTACCTATGGCTCATAAATGCCAAAGGGGGTCTACCAGCTAGCGCAACAGAGCGCCTTCTCCTCCTCCAGTGTTTGATCAGAGGAGATTTGTTCTAGTTGTAGCCACTCAGAAATACACAATACTGGTTACTAAACTAGTAATTATAGAGCACGGGTTTTCCTTTAAGGAAACCATTCACCAGGACATAGAGAGGACCATCTATTTGCTAGGATGGGGCCATTTCACTAAACACCTAGAGGTGGCAGCGCTACCTTTAGTTCGCGAGTTCTATGCGAACTTAGCTTTTCCCACACCAGGTGCCATTACTGTCATGGTCAGGGGACGTCAAGTCTCCTATGCTTTGGAGGACATTCACGTTGAGATGATACTACAGCCCCCCCTGTAACACCCTCCTTTGGATGTCACATTTTACGACCAATTCCTTAATGAATCCCTTTTTAACCAATGATTGATAAAAGTGCGGAAAGTATAATATAATAAAATATGAATTTTTCTTTCTTTTGTAAAAGGCATAAACCCGAATAAAGCATGAGCATATACGAGATATAGTCATTACATAATTATATCTCAAAAAATGATATACATCAGTGGCGTGGATCATGGTTGTAACACCCCAATTTTTGGGTAAAAGACCGATGTGTCCTTATTTTACTATTTCTTGTTTTTCTGTATGAAATACAGACATATAATACTGTCTGTTATTTTATTTGACCGTTTTGAGTGTTTTGCTTTGTGATGGGAAAAAATGGAAAAATGACCATTTCATCCCGAATGTACTTGTTTTCAATTTTTCTACATGACAAAGTTGTTTGATATTACTTGTCTGTGATTTTATTTGGACTTTTTGTGAGATTTGCTCGGGACGGAAAATAATAATTTTTCTCGGTCGGAAAAAATATTATTTTAATTAATTAGAGTTGGGGGATCTTACTAAACCCAATTGATTGATATATAAATTAGTTTAGTAATTTTAGAATTTAATCGTGCGATAAAATAATTTTTAGTATTATTTTATTACTCAGTATAAATTTTGACAGTGGACCCGATACTGTGTGTGTGCGGGACCCACGTATAGATAAAGTAACCAATAGAAACAAGAAACTTGGACTAATAGAAATAAGACACATGGAAGTCAAAGTAATAAGGAGAAGTCAACAAAAGTGGCTTGACCATTTTGGACCATTAGATGCAATCTTGATGACCATAGATTTAATGAATGGTTAGGATTGAATCTTGGTGGATAAGCTTGAATAATGACCATAGATTTGATAAATGACTAGGATTGAATCTTGATGGATAAGCTTTGAAGATGACCATGGATTTGATCAATGGATAGGATTTAAAGATGAATCAATGGCTAGGATTAAGTCAAAAGTTGTAGGTTTGACTTTAGGATTAGTAAATTAATTAAGCTTAGTTTGACTAGATTAATTATTTAATTAGCAAACTAATTAAACTAATTTAGTTATTAAATAATTATAATATAAATACTAATTAAATATACTAATATTGTTTAGAGATTATAAATTATGTAATTATTTGTCTAATTAACTAGTTATGTAATTAGATAAACAATTAAGTAGACTAGTTTAATTCTTAATTAATTATAATCTAAAATATTAATTGAAAGTTCTAAAATTAATTAAAGGTTATGATATATGTTAGTATATGTTAGATATATTAGTCATATGATTAGAATGCTAATTAGGATTTAATTAGGATATTTAGCCAAATAAATTTTTTAATTGATTAACATGTAAATAAAACAAATTGAATTCTTAATTAATGAAGGACTTACACGGTTGGGCAGCTGCATAAGGAGGCAAAAATGGAATATTTAAGAACATGTGACAAGGCTTGGAGTAGCCAATAGGAAACAAGCTTGGTGATCAAGTTTTAATCTTGACCCTTGATGGATTCTAAGGCTTGGATGGAGTCTTGGAGAGTCAAAATTGATGGCCTTTTTGCATGTGATTCCACGGCAATTCATTTTGAAGGAATTCTACAATTAGCCAATTCACAAAGTGAGTTTACGTAGAAGGCTTTGTGAATTCACGTAAAAGGCCAAATTGAATGAAATGAAGACTAGTCAACATTGGTTTCTTTTCTTTGTTGCATTCCACGGCAAAGTTAATTTTTGTGAAGCCAATATTATAATTTAATTTTTAACATTTTTTGTCAATTAAACCAAGTAAAACAAAGTCAATATTGGTGGCCTTTCATTTGATTTCTCTACGGCCAAGGCAAGGGAGGAGCTTTGGAAGGTTCAAGACAAGCTTTGTCATGGCTATGACTAGGCTTGGTTCAACCAATCACAAGCACCCTTGGAGGCCAAGACATTATCTCAACCATTGAGTGGATGAATGGCTAGGATTAGTTTTTGAAATTAACTAAAGCCTTAAGGCCTTATTCCTTCTCACTTTTTCCTACTACCGCACACTTGAGAAAATACCAAATATTTCTTCGTTTCTCTCCTTTTCTTCCAAGCTCACGTAGAAGGACTTCTTGGAGCACCATTCGGTCAAGCTTCCAAGTACACCATCCACCCACCTAAAAATTTTCCTTCCTTACTTTTCTAACTCTAAACATCCATCCAAGATCATCTCTATCATTTGCATGTTTGAAGGCTCACCTTGAAATTCCTTCTTTAAAGGTAAAACTCATTGTTTTTCCTTTCTATTTTCATTTTTAAATTTCCAAGTCATGATTGATCCATGGTATGGTTTTCTTTTCTAGTAGTAACCCTTAAAAAATTTTAAGTTTTTGAAGGAGCAAAACCGAATTCCCAAAGAAGGAGAAAAGAAGGATTCTCTTCATTTTCAGAAGCTATTGGTGGATGGATTTTGCTTGAAGGAGACATACAAGGAATTTGGAAGTTCTTCAAGAGGTAAGAGGGAGATTACCCTCATCAACCATGTGTTGGTGGTGAGGAATGTTTTTGTTCAGGTATGAAGAATCCATGAGGATTCGGTTTGTGTAATTGTGGTGGTTTGAATTGTTGTGGCTTGTGTTAATTATTTGATTATTTAAGTGTTTTTGGTTGGTGATTTATTTATTTTTATATGCATGATTATAGCTTTAGAATATTTTGCATGCCTATAGTGTTGAAATATGTGACATATGTATTGTATGTGTTATTATAATGTTAGAAATGCATGAGTATTCCAAAGAATGCAAAACCCTAGGTTCGGTCATACCATTGAATGGAAGGAATTAAGGTGATTTACAATGTTTTTAATGAATATCAAGTGAATTCAAGTGAATTAGAATAAAGAAATGAATTTTTGGAATTTTATTTATACTATGAGATTTTGGCCAACATGCCAAAAAGTGAGAAAAATTGGATTCTAAATAATCTAAGGTAAGTAAGCATGTTAAAGGAAATTTTATCAAAATGTTTTGATTATTAAAAATGAAATGGTCGAATTGAATTTTTAGAAACTAATTTAAAAATCTTGTTAGTATTTACAAAGATTATACATTAATTTGAAATATTTTACAGTAGCTTGAAAAATATTTTAAATGGTTTTAAATTGCTTAATAATTTTGTTTATTAGTCAAAAACTATTTATTTGAGGAAAACGGAAAAGAAAATGATTTAAAAAGCTTATGCGATTGAGAAAATGATATAAAATTATTACGCGATTGAGGAAACAGCAAAATTATATTTACGCGATTGGAAATGTGATATATATTGTGAAAAAGACAAGATTTTGAAAATAAAATAAAATTTCTGCGATTGACAAAACAAAAATTTTACTATTGGGCCAATGTGGTGAACCCGGATATATGAGAAGTTATGTTGCGCCAATGGGTGCGTATTGTGATTTGGTTTTATGAAAAGATAGTGCGCCAAGTGGGAGCGCATCTTGTATTTTGAGATTTATGCCATTGAGGGCATTTATGTAATTATTTATGCCATTGAGGGCATTTATGTAATTATTTTCGCTATTGAGGGCATTTATGTAATTATTTTCGCTATTGAGGGCATTTATGTAATTATTTTCGCTATTGAGGGCGTTTTTGACATTATTTGAAACTGAGGGCGTTTTTGTGATTATTTAAAGTTTGATGGCATTTTTGTATATAATGGAAGTTTAGTGGCGTTTTTGTAAATAATGGAGATTTGATGGTATTTTTGTAAATAATTGAGAATTGATGACATTCCTGTAATTATTTGAGACTTGAGGACGTTTTGGTAATTATTGCTTTATTCATGCACTGAGTCATGCCAAATTGGTGATTTGATTGACGAGATGAATAACATCGTGTTGTCGATGTGATAGCATAGTGTGTTCGGATTCACGATATGGACTTGGAGTTCATAGTGTGCACTATTCCATATGTGGACGGAGGAGGTAGCTCTTCATACAGGGCGCCGCAGACATGATAACACACTTATGTTCTCGACGAAGCACTATCCTTAATCAAGTTTTGAGAGGACTATTGACCGCTGTAGTATACAATTATTTGACCGTGTGTCCGGGTTGTATGCTATGCCATTGTTTTTATTATGATTATTTTTCGTGGGCTATAGACACAAAGTATTGACAAGGCAATAGCAATCACAATCGGTCGACTATAGACACAAAGTTTTGACAAGGCAATAATGGTCGGGAGTAGCCAAAGCTATAGACACAAAGTTTTGACAGTGCAATAGCTGGATTGGCTGGGCAGTACTAATAGAAGTCTCAACTCATTCTCTCTGATATCGTTGTATGTATTGTAGCTCCATGGAGTAGGATTGTGTCACATTGCATATGTTTATATGTGGTACATTATTATCTTTTATCTGTGATCGTTTACCTATGATCTTTTATTTGGGATATTATATGCTAATATTGCATTTAATCTTTATTCTATATTATTATGATTTATTGTTATGGCATTTTATATAATGTGAATTGTTATATCTATCCTGGTAATGTTATTGTGGTTTATTCGATTACAATATATGCTTGTTAGAATTAATTGTAAATCGATAATATGACTAAATTCATGTATTGACTGTGTGTATGGAATGATCTAGTCATTCGTATCATTCTTTGCTACAGATCTTGGTAAAGGTGAAAGGGGATCTCACCTCTTTATTGTATTGTTTTGTTTGGTTTGTATTGTTTAAATTGTGTAGTAGGCGAAGCGTATTTTGAGGCTTTTTGGAGACAATATTCGAAGATGGTGACAACAATAAGAAGTAATCTTCCAAGTTTCAACATGATGCATTGGTGAAGAAATGGAATTTTTTTAGGTTGAGTTTTATTCTTCCTCGTTAGTGTTATTACCGTGCTATTAGTAGTAACTTTCTTTGGGTTTACTATTGTTTCTCTCGAAGTCTGTAATTTTCATGTTTTAATTTATTGTTGATCATTTTGTGATGTATATGGCATATGTATGTTAATCAGTTCAATCTAATTTCATTGTTACTTTTAATTTTTGGTAAGTTTATATTTCTGCGAAAAAGAAATTTTAAAATTTGTATTTTGAAACTCAAGCTTTTATAAAATAATTATAATTGGTTTAAGTTTTTATTTTAAAATGTGACGCCTAGGGAGGGTGTTACAATGGTCCACCCAAAATATAATAAAGTTGTACTCTAAAAAATATATAACAACCACTAACAATAAAATATAAATCGGCCCAAGTCTGGATTGCCTACGGACCAGGGTCTTCCCCAGAGTCCTCTATTGGATCCTTCTCCTCCTCAGACCCCAAGTCAAAAAAATTTCCTACATGGGACCACAACTCACGAACTGATATTCTGGCAGTAGACACCACTGGGTCCAGATCCTCCCTAGGGGTATAATGTAGGTCACCCCATAACTCCCTAATCGGCATGAACAACTCTAAGTATACGGTAATAGTAAGAGAAAAGAAAGGCGCATCAGAACGGGTCCTACGAATGGTTAAAGTTACATCTCCAACATATCTAATATGTTCATTTACCCATTCAATATGCCAGGCACTCACCCCATCATGAAACTGAACTTGGACGTAACAAAAAAGATCCCTTCTAGCAGCCATCCCAAAATACAATAGCAAACAACAACCTTTCCTCTTAATCTTTATCCATAAGAACACATAAACCAGAAGCAGGCAGAACAACAATACAAAGAGGTGAGACTCTCTATATCATTACTAACAAGGCAGTAAGAGATAGCAACATCAATAAATTATAGAATGCAATCATAGCAATTTACAGTCAATTAAGCTTTCCAACAGATATCTCATCTATACATGTCACAGGTAAGTCCACAGTATAATAACAGATAAATTCACCATATAGGTTTATCATAATAAAATATTAAATGATATATGTATGCACAATGGACAGACACCTACTCTATGGAGCTAAAACCAACATCGGAGAGAATGATCGGGAGAACCACTGTCTGTATATTGTTAGCCTCAAATATGCTTTTCAATATAATCAGTATACACAACATGACTATACAAGACACTCTCAACCGAATCGTGAATAGGATAGTTCCTGGTCAAGATCGTCGGTGCATTGCACAGTCACCATGGTCCAGTGGAGCTACCAATCGTCCACTTGTGGGATACCCATGCCCCGACACCTCCAAGTTCAACAAGTGAACCACACTATGCAATTCGCACCCGCACAAAGGTGTAATTCATCTCCTAGGCATTTCGCCTTATCAACAAGTCATTCCGACTTTTACAATGCATGATCACATGACAATGAACATAGGCATTCCACCTTAATAACAAGTCATTCTGACTTTCACAACGCATGATCACATGACAATGAACATAGGCATTCCGCCTTAATAACAAGTCATTCCGACTTTTGCAACGCATGATCACATGACATAAATGCATAATATGCTTTATCAAAATAGGAGCCACAACAGGCCTAAATCAATCATTGAGCACTCAAGGTCCCATTCATTTGTTCAAGAGCAAACCAATCATCAAGTTTAAAATCACAAGGCATCTCAAGTACGTAAATTCTCATTTCTCTTCTTTTTTTTTCTTTCTTTTCCAAGAGCCCTAAAGGTACTCTAATTTATTATGAATTATCTCCCTCTCCTATTTTTTCTTCTCAAGACTAAAATCTCTCTCTCACTAAGAGACTAAATTATATTACCACTCCCTTATTATTACAACTCCTTAATTTACGTCATTTTTTATTCAAACTCTTATATCCTAACTCAATACATATCATTTTATCATGTCCAGAAGCTTCGTAGAACACTAGAGCTTCAAATTTTTCATCATTTCTTTTACATGGCCATGTATCTTTACACGGCGGCCTAGCTGACACGGCCGTGTCCCATTACACGGCTTGGATAACACGACCGTGTTCTTCTCTGGAAGGATAAAACTCAATCTAATTTGAACCACTCACATTACACGGCCATGTCCCCTAACACGGCTTGGGCCGTGTTCTCCTCTGACTTATGAAGTGTGTGTTGTGTTTTCCAGTGAGTTACACAGCCTGGGTCGTGTAAACTCACATAGCTCGTATATTTTGCTCCAAAACCCCCAAAATAGACTTTCAAACATTCAATCCATCAAGTCACACAAATCATATAGCCAAGATAAAACCAAATACCAATAATCAAACACAAATCAAGTGAAGAATTCTCATATGGATTCTTCACTCCCAACACCCCCAAACGTCCCTCACTACCATAGAAGGTAGATAAGAGAAATCTCCCTCTTACCTAAAGAGATAACCAAAGAAAGAAAGCTCCTTGCAAGATTTAGTCCACCACCACCAAGAAAACCCTAGGATGGTCAAACTCACTCAATCACAACCAAAGCTGGAAAAGAGGAGTCCTTGATCACAAGGGTGACCAAGGATCACGAATATGAGAAGAGAAAGGAGGATAGTTAAGAACTTTACCTTAAAGTTTCAAGCTTTAGGGCTTGGTAGAGAATGATGAAGATGGAGGAATCAATAGAGGCTCACCAAAGAGAAGAGCTTCAAGATGATGATGAGAGTCAAGAACTTAGATTGGCTTGAGCAAATAAACTTGGATGGTCACAAAATGGTGTTGGAACCGTGTGGGTGAAGAGGAAAAGAGAAGAGAGAACTTAGGGGAGAGAAGAGAGAAAGGAAGAGAGAGAAAAGAAAAAGTGTTTGAAATGAAAATGTGGTAAGAAAGGTGAAAAGATGATGACTTTGGTCATTTTTTCCCTCCCAACTGTGGAGCCAAAGAGGAGAAAGGAAAGGTGAAGCTTCCTTGAGAAGCTTCACACAATTTTTGATAAAGTGAAGGATGATGTCATAGTGATGATGTCAAAGTGATGATGTCATCTTGGTGATGTCATTAAAGTACTCTCTAAAAAAGATGACTAACACTCTACTAGAGCTATTATCCAGTGAACAAATATTACAGTTAGTATAAATAATATTTATTGTCCCACAAATAATAAAATATACTGCGATTTTACTTATCAGATAAAATCTTAAAAAATAAAAACTTTGTAAACTGTGTCAGGCCTCGGGTTTAGTAAGATCCCCTGTCGATATTTCTACAGTCCAAAGTTTTCGGCATCGAGGAAAATATTTTATTTTCTGGCCCTGCTTAATGTGCACGTAAATTAAGAAATATAATAAAATAATCAAACACTTTAAATAATTCTAGAAAAATTTACAAAAATCACAAATATTATAAAATGAATAAATATCATGAAATAATTAATTTTCGGGGTGTTACAACTCTCCCCTCTAAAAAGAATTTCATCCCCGAAATTCGTTGTACCTTAAAATAAATGCGAATATTGCTCATTCATCTTGTCTTCTAACTCCCAAGTTGCATCTTCGGTCATCTCATTCCAAAGTACTTTTACTAGTACGATTTCCTTACCCCTAAGTTGCTTCACTCTCCTATCCTCGACATTGATAGGAAGTGTTTCATAGGTTAAGTTCTCCTTTAGCTGTACTATATCTGGCTCAATGATATGGGCTGGGTCAGGAATGTACTTTCGTAATTGTGACACATGAAAGACATCATGAAGGTCGGAAAGAAAGGGTGGTAAAGTAATTTAGTAGGCTACTGGACCTATCCGTCGAAGAATTTGATACGGTCCGATGAATTTAGGAGTGAGTTTCCTAGATTTAAGAACTCTCCCAATACCAGTCGTAGGCGTGACTCTCAAAAACACATATTCACCTTCCTTGAATTTAAGAGATCGCCGTCTCTTGTCAGCATAGTTTTTCTGTCGGCTTTGAGTGGTTCTCATTCTTTCCTGAATCATCTTAACCTTTTCAGTTGTTTGTTGCACAAGTTCAAGTCCTACCATAAAACTTCCACCATCTTGGTACTAACACAATGGTGTTCTACACCATCGCCTATACAATGCTTCATATGGTGCCATTCTGATACTTGTGTGGAAACTATTATTATAGGTGAACTCTATCAAAGGTAAGAATTCATCCCAACTCCCAGTCTACTCCAAAGCATAAGCCCTTAACAAATCCTCTAATGATTGGATTGTCCTTTCAGACTAATTGTCTGTCTGTGGGTGATATGTAGAACTCAGATGAAGCTTCGTTCCCAAGGCTTCTTGTAGACTCTACCAAAATCTCGATGTGAACCTCGAATCTCTATCAGAAATAATACTCAAAGGCACACCAAGTAGTCTTATAATCTCACCAATGTACACTTGAGTCAACCTCTCCATGGAATACTTCATGTTGATTGGCAAGAAGTGCACTGACTTTGTAAGTCTATCAATAATTACCCATATCGAAACATACCCTTTCTTAGTTTTTGGTAATCCACTCACAAAATCCATCGTAATGCTATCTCATTTTCATTCGGGAATAACTAAGGGTTGCAGCATTCTAGAAGGTCTTTGGTGTTCTACTTTACCTTTTTGGCAAACCAAGCATGATGAGATATACTTGGCAACATCCCTCTTCATCCCCTGCCACTAATACAGTCGTTTTAGATCTTGGTACATTTTGGTAGTTCCGGGGTGCATACTTAGCTTACTCTTATGGGCTTCCTCAAGAATCACCTTCTTAAGTTCAGGATCATCAGGTATACAAACTCTGCTTCCAAATCTTAGGATTCCATCCGGTCCTTCCATGAATCCAGACAGAGCGCCTTGCTTCACTAATTCTTTCTCCTCTTGTAAATATAGGTCATTTCCTTATTTCTCTTTAATCTCTTCCATCAATCCACTGGAAATGGTGATCATACTCAAACACATCCTTCCCTGAGTCAGTTCCACTGACAACTGCATATCTCCAAACTATTCTATTAACTCCCTTTCTTTGAGCATCATAGCAGAAACACCAAGCATCTTTCTACTTAGAGCATCCGCTACGACGTTCACCTTCCCGGGATGATACTAGAGTTGAAAATCGTAGTCTTTTAGGAACTCTAGCCACCGTCTCTGTCTCATATTTAGCTATTTCTGGTCAAACAAGTATTTTAAGCTTTTATGATCACTGTAAAAGTTGAATGTTGCCCCATATAGAAAATGCCTCCAGATTTTCAATGCAGACACAACCGCGGTTAACTCCAAGTCGTGTGTAGGATAATTCTTCTCGTGGATTCTCAATTGCCTTGAAGCATATGCCACCACTCTCCTATTCTGCATGAGAACACACCTTAACCCTTGATATGAAGCGTCACAGTACACCTCAAAAGGCTCGTTGGGATCTGGTAGGATTAGCATTGGAGAATCAGTCAAACGTCTCTTCAATTCTTGAAAGCTTTCTTCACACGTGTCTGTCCGTGCAAAAGGTTGATTCTTTCTTGTAAGCTGAGTAAGAGGTCCTACTATCTTGGAGAACCCTTCAATAAACCTTCGATAGTAACCGGCTAATCCGAGAAAACTACGGATCTCCATTACTATCTTCGGTCTTTCCTACTGAAGAACTGCTTCAACTTTTGACTCATCTACTTCAATTCCTTCTTCTGAAATTACATGTCCCGAGAATTGAACTTCACTCAACCACCAATCCATTCCTAGAATAACATCTATCTAGGAAAGGGGTAAACAAATCAAATTGACCGAAAAGACTCGACCTTCTATAGAAATAGGACAGTTCAGACAAACTTGGGTAGTAACAACTGGTTTAGCAGTAGGAGTAGAAATACTCAAATCAAAAGGTAGGGAAGACACAGGAAATCCTAATCAGTGCACACAATCATAGGCAATAAAAGAATAAGTTGCCTTTGAGTCATATAGTACAGTTAAAAGATTACTTCCTATTTCACAGTTTCCTTGTATCAAATCTTCAGATTGAAAGACTTCCTCTCCACTCATGGTATATACTCTTCCTCTCGCCTGGGGTCTTGCAGCTTGCACATTACTCACAGTGGGTTCCACCTTGGGTTGATTACAATCTTTAGAAATATGCCTGGGCCTCCCATATTTGAAGCAAATGATTCCTTTAATTGTGCAGTCCCTCGTTTAGTGGTCCCTTCCACACTTTAGACATCTTGGCATAGGTGCCCCAGTTGCACCAAACTTGCAGCCACTAGAACCTTCTCCACGGGGTTGTTGCTAGGCTTGATTTCCTGGTGGTTTTGAATATAGCTTTTGCTGGAAACGACTGCCACTGCATACTGCTCCCCTTTTGGAACCAAGAGGGTCCAAAGTTACGATTTCTGGTGTCCCGAGATGGTTCCAACTCTTCGAGTCTGCAGTACATGTCCATTAGGGCTGAGAACTAATTCATTCTCATCAGCAGCACTCCCTTCTTCAATTGAACTCTAAGGCCCTCTTAGAACTTACGACATTTCCATGCTTCATCAAGCTGGATTTGTAGATACCGCGAGAACTTTGACAAGCTCTCAAATTTAGTAGCATACTTATTTACAACATGTTCCTTTACTTCAGACCTAGGAAATCCATCTCTTTGGCATGTCTAGCACTGGCTGGAAAGCACTTCTCCAGGAACTTATCCTTGAAGGCTTCCCAAGTGATTATGGTTCCCTCTGCTACCATCAACTGTCGGGCTCCCTTCCACCAATCTTCGGCATCTCCCATGAGTATAAAGGTAGTATAGGTTACCTTTTAAGCATTAGTGCATCCCATTCCTTCAAATATCTTCTCTAACTCTTGAATCCAAAGACTCGCCTTCTCCGGGTTGAACCCTCCTCTAAATTGCAGTGGATTGTTGCATGGAACTCTGATAAATTCTGAGTCTCAGCAGTAGCTTCTTGTTTATGGGCAGCTCTTTGAGTTTGTTGCATTATAGCTTCTTCCATTTACTGCATTGCCTCTGCTACTGCAGCCATGCTTTCACTATCCCATTCAGGGTTCACACGTGCAGCTCCGCCTCGTGCCATTTTGCTCCTCTAAAGTTACACTAAACAACGCACAATAAAAGTCAGATAAAGTCATTTGAAATAATTCTGTTTCCTTTCAAAAACCAAACAACACATCTTTGTGTTCAGTCCTAGAGAAAACACATAACACAAACAAAACAACCTACCACAAACCCAAAATACTCAAACTTGGGCTCTGATACCAACTAATGTAACACCCTCCTTTGGATGTCACATTTTACGACCAATTCCTTAATGAATCCCTTTTTAACTAATGATTGATAAAAGTGTGGAAAGTATAATATAATAAAATATGGATTTTTTTCTTTTTTAAAAGGCATAAACTTGAATAAAGCATGAGCATATACGAGATATAGTCATTACATAATTACATCTCAAAAAATGATATACATCAGTGGCGCGGATTATGGTCCACCCAAAATATAATAAGGTTATACTCAAAAAAATATATATATAACAACCACTGACAACAAAATATACACCGGCCCAAGTCTGGACTGTCTAGGGAGCAAGGTCTTCCCCAGAATCCTCCATTGGATCCTCCTCCTCCTCAGAACCCAAGTCAACAAAATTTCCCACATGGGACCACAACTCACAAACTGATATTCTGGTAGTAGACACCATTGGGTCTGGATCCTCCCTAGGGGTATAATGTAGGTCACCTCATAATTCCCTAATCGGCATTAATAACTCTAAGTATATGACAGTAGTAAAAGAAAAGAAAGGAACATCAAAACGGATCCTACGGATAGTTAAAGTTACATCTCCAACATATCTAATACGTTTGTTTTCCCAATCAATACGCCAGGCACTCGCCCCATCATGAAACTGAACTCGAACGTAGCCAAAAAGATCCCTTCTAACAGTCATCCCAAAATACAATAGCAAACAACAACCTTTCCTCTTAATCTTTATCCACAAGAACACATAAAATAGAAGCAGGAAAAATAACAATACAAAGAGGTGAGACTCTCTATATTATTACCAACATGGCAATAAGAGACAGTAACATCAATAAATTACAGAATATAATCATAGCAATTTACAGTCAATTAAGTTTTCCAATAGATATCTCATCTATACATGTCACAGGTAAGTCCACAGTATAATAACAGATAAATTCACCATATAGGTTTATCATAATAAAATATTAAATGATATGTGTATGCACAATGGACAGACACCTATTCTATGGAGTTAAAACCAACATCGAAAAGAATGATCGGGAGAACCACTGTCTGTATATCGTTAGCCTCAAATGTGCTTTTCAATATAATTAGTATGCGTAACATGGCTATACAAGACACTCTCAACCGAATCGTGAATAGGATAGTGCCTAGTCGAGATCGTTAGTACGTTGCACAGTCACCACGGCCTAGGGGAGCTACCAACTGTCCACTTGTGGGATACCCGCACCCCGACACCTCTAAGTTCAACAAGTGAACCACACTACGTAATTCACACCTGCACAAATATGTAATTCATCTCCTAAGCATTCCGTATTATCAATAAGTCATTCCGACTTTCATAATGCATGACCACATGATAATGAACATAGGCATTTCGCCTTAATAACAAATCATTCCGACTTTCACAACGCATGATCACATGATAATGAACATAGGCATTTCGAATTTCACAACGCATGGTCACATTACATAGATGCATAATATGCTTTATCAATATTAATTTCATCAATAGGAGCCACAACAAGCCTAAATCAATCATTGACCACTTAGGGTCCCATTCATTTGTTCAATAGCAAACTAATCATCATGTTTAAAATCACAAGGCATCTCAAGTATGTAAATTCTCACTTCTCTTCTTTTTTTTCTTTCTTTCTTTTCTAAGAGCCCTAAAGGTGCTCTAATTTATTATGAATTATCTCCCTCTCCTATTTTTCCTTTTCAAGACCAAAATCCCTCTGCCACTAAGAGACTAAATTATATTACCACTCCCTTATTATTACAACTCCTTAATTTACTTCCTTATTTTTTCAAACTCCTACATCCCAACTCAATACATATCATTTTATCATGTCCAGAAGCTTCCTAGAACACTAGAGCTTCAAATTTTCCATCATCTCTTTTACACTGCCGTGTATCTTTACACGGCTTGGCTGACACGGCCATGTCCCATTACACGACCTGGATAACACGGCCATGTTCTCCTCTGGAAGGACAAAACACAATCTAATATGAACCACTCACATTACACGGCTGTGTCCCCTAACACGACGTGGGTCGTGTTCTCCTCTGACTTATGAAGTGTGTGTTGTGTTTTCCAGTGAGTTACACGGCCTGGG
This sequence comes from Ormosia semicastrata, assembly GCA_029884595.1. Lineage (NCBI taxonomy): Eukaryota > Viridiplantae > Streptophyta > Magnoliopsida > Fabales > Fabaceae > Ormosia > Ormosia semicastrata. Next base: position 42,504,701 of record JAQQTO010000061.1, read on the forward strand.
CCGTGTAAACTCACACAGCTGTGTATTTTGCTCCAAAACCCCAAAATAGACTTTCAAACATTCAATCCATCAAGTCACACAAATCATATAGGCAATATACAACCAAATACAAAGAATCAAACACAAATCAAGTGAAGAATCCTCACATGGATTCTTCACTCCCAACACCCCCAAATGTCCCTCACTACCATAGAAGGTAGACAAGAGAAATCTCCCTCTTACCTCAAGAGACAACCAAAGAAAGCAAGCTCCTTGCAAGATTTCGTCCACCACCACCAAGAAAATCCTAGGATAGTCAAACCCACCCAATCAACAACCAAAGCTAGAAAAGAGGAGTCCTTGATCACAAGGGTGACTAAGGATCACGAAAATGAGAAGAGAAAGGAGGAAAGTTAAGAACTTTACCTCAAAATTTCAAGCTTTAGGGCTTAGTAGAAAATGATAAAGATAGAGGAATCAATAGATGTTCACTAAAGAGAAGAGCTTTAAGATGATGAGGGGAGTCAAGAACTTAGATTGGGTTGAATAAACAAGCTTGGATGGTCACAAATGGTGTTGGAACCGTGTGGGTGAAGAGGAAAAGATAAGAGAGAACCACGAAGGAGAGAAGAAAGAAAGGTAGAGAGAGAAAAGAAAAAGTGTTTGAAATGAAAAGGTAGTAGGATAAGTGAAAAGATGATGACTTTGGTCATCTTTTCCCTCCCAATTGTGGAGCCAAAAGAGGAGAGAGGAAAGGTGAAGCTTCCTTGAGAAGCTTCACACAATTTTTGATAAAGTGAAAGATGATGTCATGGTGATGATGTCATCTTGGTGATATCATTAAAGTGCTCTCTAGAAAAGATGACTAACACTCTACTAGAGTTATTATCCATTGAATAAATATTATAGTTAGCAGAAATAATATTTATTGTTCCACAAATAATAAAATATACTGCGATTTTACTTATCAGATAAAATCTCAAAAAATGAAAAATTCATAAACTGTGTCCAGCCTCCGGTTTAGTAAAATCGCCTATCGACATTTCTATAGTCTAAAGTTTCTAGCCTTGGAGAAAATATTTTATTTTTCTGGCCCCGCTTAATGTGCACGTAAATCAAAAAATATAATAAAATAATCAAACACTTCAAATAATTTCAGAAAAATTCATAAAATTACAAATATTATAAAATAAATAAATATCATGAAATAATTAATTTTTGAGGTGTTACACCCCGCATTGCTATGTGAGTATACGGAGTTCCTACATTGGGAGCCCTACGAGGGTATAGATCTTAACGTGGTCACTATCAGGATTTGTATTGCTGAATGTCAGCCAGTGCAGTGGACCATGAGTATATAGACGAACAGGCCTCGATACTTTACTAGAGCTTGTTTGACGCTAGAGGCTAAGGCCTGGTACCACTTCATATCTACCACGATCCTCCCATCAAGCAACTTATCAGAGGTGACCCGGGATCGAACTATTTTGATATATGCTATTCTAGAGCATCGATCCATAGATGTTACTTAGATCATTCATGATCAAATCAGTAGAGCAGCCAGGAAGGCTAGGAGCCTTTTCTTCTCATCGCTCATTCACGCCCTATGCAAGAGGCAGGCCATACAGACTGGTCCACATGAGGAGAAGACGGACGTTAAACAACCTCTTAATGAGTATTTCATTGAGAGGTTGAGAGGACCAGCAGCCCCTGCACCAGCTCAACAGAGGCAGGCCCGTAGAGAGCCTAGAGTAGCAGGACCTGATCTAGCAGCAGTAGCACCTGCTCCAGCACCAGTAGCCCCTACTGATGATACAACTTGGCGTGCCAAGATAGAGGCTATGTTGACATACACGATGCAGATGCAGAGGTGGATGGCGGAGCGCCTAGGACTTTTGATGGAGGACTTCCTAGTTCCTGCCTTCCCGCCCACTGCTGTCGCTGATCCCTCCTAGGCTGAACCTTCAGGAGCACGACATGATGCAGATGCTGATAATGGAGCGGATGCGGATGGAGATGATGATGAGACAGCTGCTGAGACCATAGACAGTGATGATCCACTCATCTAGTATCTTGGCATTCAGGCCACTTTCTTTCATTGTATTTCATTTTATATATATATGTATGTTTCTTTTGTACAGTGAGGACACTTTTTCCCTCAGGTTTGGGGGTGTCTTTGACTTTATGTTTTTTACTTTATATGCGGTAGTTTTATTATATTTTAGTTTCTTGTTATGTTAATATGCATGTATTTTAGTATTATGTTTATATTAGTATCATATTTAAGTAGTATAGATATGTGTTTTATTATTTTTGTTTTGATAATAACCATAGAAGCGGATATCTTGATAAAAAATTTGTGAAAATCCCATTCAAGATACAATTGTCGTTTCCTTTCACAACATGCATTGCAATGTTTAAAAGCATGATGTTTCATGATTGTAATGTTGAAAATTTTTGAAGAATATCATGTAGCCAAAAACTAGTGTGAATGATTATCCAATGATAGATGTGGATGCAAAATGACCTCCATTTTTCTGTGAATCCATATGCAATCTTTGGCGCATACTGAAGCATTCTAGTTTATTTTTATATATGATGTGTTTCTCACTTTCATGCTTCTTGAACTTTGAAAATGATAAGAATGTTTATCTAGAGAAAGTTTATGAATGATATATGTGAAAAATTCATTTATCCTTGAAATTACTTTTCAACTTTTTTGAGGTGAAATCCTAGATTGTGCATGATTGAGGAAATGATTAGGGCATTGTTTGGACCGATTGAGCCTTTCGAGCTTACCCTGAATGATTTTATCATATGTCCCCTTTTGAAGCCTTATAATTGTTTGGCCTTATTTGTTTTTCATAACCATTGTGTTCGTCAACCTGTTAACCATTCTAATGCATGTGAAAGCATTGCATTTTCTTCCTACCATCATTATTTATTGAGTACATACTATGTTATTTCTTGAAGTGAGTCTTGTGATTAGGGGTGTTAATGAATATTCAATACAAAATAAGCCTGAAGGAACCAAATGCAATCAAAGAAAAGAAACAATGTTTTACAAACTGAAAAGAAAAGAAAAGAAAAAGAAATGAAAAGAAAAAAAAAAGCAAAAGCAAAGCATAAGAAAAGAAAAGTACGAAAAGCATCAAAATGGTTCTGACAAGTTTTCTACTTTCATTGTTAAATACTCTGCTAATATCAGTTAGAGACTCAATACTTGAAATAACATGTTCATGTTTCTCAATGTTTGTGTTAAATTCTATCCTTTTATTCTGTTACCCACTACCCTTGGCCTTACATTACAAGCTATTAAAGTTTCTTTTGATCCTTAATTTTGTGTGATTTTCATTAGTGGAGAGAGAGTTGTATTACAATCTTGTGGATTCTATGAATTAAATTCTTGTGTATATTCATAACCTCATCTGGGTGAATATGAATTGAATGAAAGAAGTTTTGTTTGCATGATTATGGGAGAAATATCTTGTATTAAAGGAAGCTGTGAATGTTAGCATGATGAGGATTGTATATGTGTGAAACTGATTGTGAGGTATATGCACTCTTTGAGGTTTTACGTAATCATCATACACTAGTTGGTTTAAGTGAAAGAGGAATGTCAGATGTGGCTAAATACAGGTTATTAATGTTGATCTTTGTAAATGTACTTTGTTTTGCTCGAGGACTAGTAAAAATCTAGGTTTGGGGTGTGATAACTCCATAATATGTAGTTAATTATGCCTATATCTATGCTATATTGGTTGCTTAGTCCTTGTTTGTATGCACGAATAGAAGATTTTAGGAACATATTCATCTGATTTTATTTTGATGACTTCCATTATGATTTTGAGCAAATACTTATAAATCTTTGATAAATTGAGTGCATTTGCAATTGCTTTTAATGCTATAATTTCTCTATTACGTGTAGGGCTCCAATCAAGTATAAAAATGAAGACTTTGGAGTAACTTTGGACTAAGAAGCCCAAGAGATAGTCAAAATTGAAGACCAGCATTCAACGCCATGATGTAGGCATGTCAATGCCGCGACGTTGTGCTTCCCCTACTTCAGTATATGAACCCAAGGCCAGAGCGCTGCAGCGCTAAGAACTAGACCCCACGGCATCTATGACCTAACTGTAAGCGCCCTGCGACATGATGTGTTTAATGTCACGGTGTGACTCTATTTTTACAGCCTATAAATACTGTTGTATCCATTTTCTACGGGATCTTTTATCATTTGTGGAGAGCAACTGCTAGTTTTAGGGTTTTGAGACCTAGAGAAAGCAAAGGAAGCCAAAGTTGGAAGCCATCTTCTACATGGAGGGTGATTCAAGCTTAGAAGATGAAATCTAATGAGCTTCCTTCCTTTCCTCTCTTCTTTCTCTCTTTATTGATTCATGAACATGTTGAATATGTTTGTATTTTCGTGTTTCATGGCTAGCTAAGCTGTGTATAGAGTTTTCTTTAGATTCTCCTATGGATATTGATTAATTATGTAATACTTTGAGTTTATATACATGATTTGGTTTTGTTCAATCATATGGTGCTTAATGCTCTTGATTGTTTAATTAGCTTTTGAGTGATTTGTTGAAATCTGATGAGCCTAGACATAGGAATTTGAATTTTAGATCTAATATATGGTTGATGCATGTTCGATTTCATTTAATTGGCTTGGATAAGTTGATTCGCTAACTAGATAGAAATATACCTTTTAGTCATGCATAGTGTGTGATTGAGAATAGATCGTTCATGAGTGGATTTTGGTTCTAACTAAGGAGTTAGGTAAATGAAACTATGGTTGATTGACCTAGACATGAGCTTTTAATTAAATCATATTCTCAAGCTAACCTAATCATTTCATTTATGTTATTCATAAGGATTGCATGTTATCAATTGAAGTAGAAGGTGAAAAAGTATTCTCTATCTATCTATTTATCTATTTATCTCAGTTTTATTATTTTTCAGTCTTTATATTTCTTTTAAACAAATTTTTATAAATTTAATGTTCTTGGATAGGAATAAATTATACTATTGGTTAATATTTGGTTTTATAAGAAATAGTATTTTCTCTGTGGGAACAATATCTGACTCTAAACTATATTACAAGCGCAACCTGTGCACTTACGGTAAGCAAAAGAGCAAACAGAAAGGAATCGTGGACTTTAGTAACTTAGGATATTTTTGCTGAAACTTTATATCTCTTAGGAATACTTTGATCTCACAAATCTCAGTTTCCTAACTTCCACAGATATTATGAAAATTCCTAGGATTCATCTCAATCCTATTCTCGTCATTTCCATAATTTTTCATATATCTACTAAGTCCATCTGGTATTAAAACACTCACTCAGTGTATTTAAAAATACTAAACTAACTCAGAAAGTCACACAATTAACCAAACATATTAGGCAAGTATTATACTACCTCTGTAACCATATACAAGTCTAACATATTTAAGAGGATAGTACATTTCTCCTTTCTTTTTAAAATTCTGTCCCCAAAATTTAGTTTACCTTATATCAGATATGATATCATACTCGAAAGGATATCACATTTCCTTAGTGATATGTTACAGAATCTAAAACTTTCTAACAACTCAACTTGTACCAAACCTTTAAGAATATCCTAATGAGTTTACAACTATTAGTATACACAAAACGATACCTTGGATAGGGTCGGAAGATTGAGCCTTTTCTTTCCCTCTTAGAATGTGCACCCTCCTTGTTGCTTATGGTCTGAGATTGGGTGTATCACCTTGTTTATATGGACATTTCCTTGCAAAGTGTCTCAGTTAACTGCACATTAAAAAAACCACACAAGGTCTGTCACCATGTGGTCTTCCGCACATAGAGCATTCAGGATCCACAGTTTCTATCTGAACTCACTCTTCTCTATTTGGTGAATAGTTAGGTGCAAAAGCACTCTCCTTATACCAACCATCCACCTTTTTTCCTCTTCTGAAGGTCTTGTGGTCTTTGCTCTGTTTGGAGTTGGAGACTACCCAACTCTATAATTCTACATTTGTTTACTAGGGAAGGGAAATCTCTAGTCTTCATTGGTTGTATCATTCTCTTAATATCCTCCCTTAATCTGGATTCGAATTTAACACACTTCTAACTCTCATCTGAGTTAAGCTTGTACTAAGATGAAAACTTAGATAACCCATCAAGCTTTTCTTCATATTGACCTAAAGTCAAACCCCCTTGCTCAAGCCTAAGGAATTCAACATCTTTATCCTATTGCAAGGTCCTTAGGAAGTATTTCTCCAAAAAGGTGCTCCTAAACACTTCCCACGTGATCTGTGTCCCTACTGCTTCCAGTAATCTCTTGGCACTTCTCCACTAATGCTTTGCTTCCCTTCTAAACATAAAGGAAGTAAAGGAAACTCTCTGTTCATTCGAGCAAATCATGACCTCAAAGATCTTCTCCCCCTCGGTCAACCATTGTCAACCATTTGTTGACCTTCACCGGATCATACTCGCCTTTGAAAAGTGGAGGGTTTAATTCTCTAAACTCTGAAAGATCCTGGAAATTCTGGTTTCTTCCAACCTATACCTCCTGCATTGGTGGTGGTACTGGTGGTATAGGTTGCTGAGGTTGGTTGGCTCCCAGCCTATCCAACATCCTAGCGGTAATGGTTGTCTACTCTCTCATAGCATTAGTCACTACCATAAAAGCCTCTGCCATATCTAGGCCCTCATTAATTAAGTTCCTATTCCCTTGAGTTCGCCTTGGAGGTGTCGTAGTTTCTTGTACACACAGAATAATACATATTGAGTTGATCAGTCTCAATATTATATAACAGTGTGACAATAGCTAAGAACAATCATACCAAATGCAAGTCATGCAATTCTATCCAAGTATCTCACATAAGAGACAAGAAAAGCATAACTCCTAGTAGGAACTCCTAAACATGCCTAAGCATAGTTAGTCCATACCTTGATTCAACAGGATAAACTGCTCTAAACCATAATGTAACATCCTAATACTAGATACCTTAGTATGTAGTATTAGCCATGTTACTTATAGCTTAAAAACATCATTCTAACCCATAATATTTATATAAATAATTATGGAGAGCCATAAAGAAAAGGTTATACATATATACGTCAATAGCCTCAAAAGGCAACATGTTATACATACAACTTTATACAAACTCAAAGCAAATATAAATAAATACATAAACTTTGTGTATTAAAGCATATAAACTATACTAGTCTTTATACTTCTTCTTCTTTTCCTTTGAAAGAATTCCATCTGGATTTACATAGCAACACAATAGGGTAAGTATTCACAAATTCTCAGTAAAAGTAATTCAAAACTAGCATTTATACAATCACAATGAATAAATGAACTCAAATACATCATATTATGTTCACAGTAAGTATATGAGCCACTACTCAATTACCAAAAAAATATTCACATACAACACTATATAATATTCTCAAGCAAACATACCCTAAAGATAAGAATATCGCCCATATAATTGTCATCGAAAGGCAAATGCAATGTTTATGTCGTATGATTATGCTTAAGGTATGTCATAAGGTAATGAATATAAAATATGTTATGATGGTGTTAGTGCAAAGTCATGAAACTCGATTATTCCCAAGAACTCGATTCCTTGTATTCTTTCTGGGTAGTATGGTTAAAACAATTTAACACTATGGCTACGACCATTTAACACTACCTGGTGATGAATGGACTCTTTCTACTCACAACAATGAGTGTACTGGTACCATTACATATATCGATAACCCTGGCCCTATGAGCCTGAATGCTTTGAGAATCTAACACTAGTCCTCATTCAAAGAAGCTTTTGGACTTTCCCACCCTCTCATTTGGCAAAATGATTGTGCACATCATCTAAGGTTACAAATACGTAGGAATAGCAAGTGTGTGAAACTATACAGTGTTGTGTTCAACTCACACATAAACACCACAACAACTCATGACAAGGTTTACTCTAACCAAGTGAAGGAACTAAGTCTAGTAAATATGTACTGTTCGCTCCATTCTATCTTATAAAGGAGCAATTCCATGCTTCTAACACTTCTTATAACTCAACTTAGTCAACAAGGGAGCACTCATCATTCAAGCACCTTAAGCTCAACTTTCACTCTAAAGTAGCAACTATTGCATAAAGATAGGCAACCATGCCAAACAACTCAACTAGTTGTATTTAGTACATCATATCATCACATCTCAAGTGACATTACATACTACACCATGCTTTTCAAGGAACTAGATACCTACCTATAGCATTCTACAACCAATGGATGCACAAAGTTACTTACTTTCCCATATATGCAAGGTAGTTATTTCCTCTTTGAAATACCTATACTAGTGTCTCAACACACTTTAAAAGACATATATAAGGGATTCCAACAAGAAGGAAAGTCCATTTTCTCAAAATGAAAATATTGGGAAACTCTAGTCTAGGTGCTTGGGCGCCCACTCTCCAGCGCCTAGGCACTGGCATGGCAAAAAGCCTGCCCTATTTTTCCCTGCGGCTGGAACTCAAGTGCTCAACTCTTGGAGCCTAGGCGCTCCACTGGCGCTTGGACGATGGACACTGGGCGCTCAAGAACCTAAGCACCAGAAACTCCTCCCTGTTTCACTCTGTCGCTGGCGCTCAGGCGCTCCACAATGGGCTCTTAGGTGCCAGGCTTTAGCATCACGCAAGAAGCCATTCTGAGCAGTGGGCGCCTGGGCGCCAACCTCTAGCGCCTTGGCGCCAATACTCCAGGAACTGGTTTCCCTGTTCTATTGGTTTCCAAACCAGAAACCAACCCTTAATCATAGGTTCTAAGTGATTTCCAAGCACAACTAAGGTCCCTAATCATATAGCAACCCTCATACAAACTCCCAACTCATCTAGCATGGATTTATGACTAAGAACCACATCCTAAATACCCATTTCACAATCTCCATCACAAGGAGCTTCATGGATATTTCTAAGATCCAAATTGTCCACCATGCATAGACTAACTCACGTTGAATCACAAACTTGGTTACTAACAAGTTCTTCTACCCTAAACCATGGAAAAACCATGAAAAACCTTTTTTTACACTAAACCATGCACATCACAAGCATGAAGAAAGATGAGCAAGAGATAGAGTTGAGAACAAACACCCCTACCTCCTGTAGTCAAGATGATGATCAAGCTCTAGCTTTCCTCTTGATCTTCTTATTCCTCTCCTCTTCTTCCTCATTCTTTCCTTCTTTTCCTTCCTTTGTTTCTTTCTCTTTCTCTGTTTCTGCTACTGTGAGCCGAGGGAGAGAAAGAGTGAAATGAGAGAAATGACAAGAAAGTCAAAGATAGTGGCTTTAAAGGATAGGAACCGTGGACTTTAGTAACTTAGCATATTTTTGCTGAAACTTTATATCTCTTAGGAATACTTTGACATCACAAATCTCAATTTCCCAACTTCCATAAATATTATGGAAATTCTTAGGATTCATCTCAAACCTATTCTCATCATTTCCTTAACTTTCCATATATCTGCGAAGTCAATCCAATATTAAAACATTCACTCAGTATACTTAAAAATATCAAATTAACTCAGTTTATCTTCAAACTTTAACGACATGAGATTTCACACATTTGTGACCTAGAAAAAAATTCTTCATATTTATTTTCATTAACTAAGCAATTTAAGTCATTTCCTGAGCTAATAACAGTTATTTTCTACATAAAGTGTTACAGCAAAGTAACTAAACTAACTCAAAAAGTCACAAAATTAACCAGGCATGTTAGGCAAGTATTATGCTACCTCTGTAATCATATACAAGTCTACCATATTTAAGAGGATGTTACACACATGCACTCGATTAGAGTAATGCATTTAATATTGTCATAAACATGGAATTTTGAAATTTGAAGAACAAATTTTTTTTTTATTTGTATTCTTCTTTCTTGTTCAAATAGTTGTACCATGTATAAGTGTGCAAGTATATGAGCACACACACACACACATAAAGTCCTGTTTTGGATGCTATTACTGTGAGATAATTTCATCTTTATTCTCTGTCTCCACCTCACCAGAACAAACGCACATACATGTATATGCATTGGAAATAATTCAAGATCAAAATTTAGTTACCCAGTGTATTGTACTATAGATGCTACCACAAACTTAGGTTTGTCATTCAAAGTGGTTGGATCTAATAAGTGGGTTTAATTATGCCTGTGTTTTTAACATCCTATTCTGGTAAACATCAACTACTTGTAAGGGTGTCACCATTGTCCTCCTATCCTTCAATTAACACCATTCTTAGTAGGGCCATTGTTTTCTGTAATCAGTCAAATAGGTTTGATAAGCTTTTTCACATATTTTTTTTGTTATCCATGTTTAGGGAAACTTTGCTTAAATATGATGTACGATTATGCATTAGACCAATCATAATTGATAATTGATTTGACATTTTTTAATTGGGTCCCCATCCAGTATTTTGTTAAAGAAGTTGCTTGCTTTTATTAGTAATTGGGGTTTCATTGGCCTATTTTAAGGCTTGGACCTATTAGCCTATGTAATGGCCTATTGGCCTATTTAAATGTAAGCATATTTGCCTATTGAAAAGGTCTTATTACAAAATAGGCTTTTAAATAAGCTTTGAAGTCAGACTAGGTTTTTAAAAAAGCTACACTAAGCCTTGAAAATTGGCCTATGTCAGGCTCACAGACCAAGTTCAAGCCTTATATTTGGGATATAGGGCATGTTTAAGGCAAAGCCTAATTTATTTCCACTCTTACATGCAAGCTCCATACCAACACTCCTCCCAGGCCCAAACATGTCAAAAATCTAACATGGTATCAAAGCTTCAATGATCTTAGATGGACCTGTGAGTAAAAGAAGACTGAAAGGGACTATCGCAAAGTTCACATAAGACAAGTGATTGGGTTGACAACCAAATAAATAAGCCAATGACCTACTGTCAAGTCATTGGTCATGGAGAAAAAAAAAACATATGGAGAAGGCTCAACTAAGGACAGATGGAGAATCCGATTATAGCCCAGCTACGAACAAACCTGAGGACATATGGAGGATCCGATTGGTGCCCAGAGTTCAAGTATAGTCTAGGGGTCCCTTAGTGTGAAGAAAAAAAAAGGGAAGCAATGTGAAAAAGAAAAAATGAAATCAAAAGCGAGAAAGAAGAAAAAAAAAGAGAAAAAAAAAAAAAGAAAAAATGAGAGACCCTCAAATATGAGGGGGAGTGTTGGAATTGCACACATGTGAGAGTCCCATAATGGTTAAGTTAGAGGATAAATGAAGATATATAAACTTAGGTTGGGCCAAAACTAATAAGTTAGCTTTTTGGGTTATAAGGTTCCAATGTAAGTGTAAAAGACCTCATGCCAAACGTGTTCCACACTTCCAACCAATGTTAAGCATTATCCAAGCCCAAATTATATCATCCCATGAAATATTCACTTAACTGATCCATGTTGTCAATAACTGTTAAATGTTTCTATAACATAATTTTCCAAATTAAGCATATTTACATGCTAACAACACTCAACCCCATCTTAGAAAGGAAGTATATATCAATTTAAGTTCCTTGAACCATTGAAATATATATATGGGAACATATTTGGTAAGAGGAGTATTTATTGTAAGAAGTGAGAGGAATAAATCTTGATCATTGGATCTTACATAAATGATTAAGATTGAAACATAAATACATTTGACTTTTTTTAGTGATCACATGACTTTTAAATAACTTTTAATCTTGACCATTTATATATGACTGTATAGTTAATATTTACTCCTCTCACTCTCTCAAAATAAAAACTTCTCTCATTAAATATGTCTTATATATATATATGTTTCTGATGAAGCATTGAAATATTGAGTCTGTAATTTTCCAACTGCTTGTTCACAAAGACTGCTTATGGTCGGAATCCCCACTTGTTCCCAAAACTACTTTAGAATTAAACTTGGAAAGAAACTCCTTGCTTGCCTTCACCATCTCCCTGGCATGCTTTCCAAATCCCATCAAAAGCAATCAAAACCAAGTCTTTTTCATTGCTTCGAACCAAATCCAATGCCTTGATATTATAATTCTATTAAATTTTATTAAACTACGAACCAAATTTTTTTTTTATAAAATTATGGTCTTCTCACATTGTCAATTAAATTTTAGAAAAAAGTAAAGTATAAGGCAAAAAAAATATGTGTAACGAAAAGTTATCTTTTATTACAAATTATTTTAATTTATCTTTATGATGTATCTCTTTTGGTAGAACTTACTTGTGTTCTTCCTTTATCAATTATAAACTCTGATTCTTCATTGATAATAGCCTTTTCTTCCTAGTCCCCTCTGCTTCATTATTCTAATAGAAAATCATTAAGTTGGTTTTTATACACAAAGGAATGACGAGTTACTTAATTATATTTATACTGTTTTTCAAAGTAGAAATCCATTTCTTATATATGAAAAAAAAATATTAGTTATATAAAGTACAAGCCATATTGCAATGTGATCTTAAAACAAAACAGCAATTCAGGGACAAATATGTGCTCTCGAAACAAGCCATATTTTCCCCTTCTATTATTTTGAAATATAAACTTCGTAAAACGATGTCTATTATACCCGCAAAGTCTAAGGGTAGAAATACTTCCTCTAAATAAGCTTCATGGTGCAAAACAAATTTCAGTCTTATTTGTGTCGTTCAGAGGTGTAATTAGATCATCAAGTGTACTTTTTTGGGCTGAAAAATATGCAACTGTATTTATATTAGCTAATGCCTAATTTGCCTTGCCTTTACATTTGTCCTTGGCATTAAGCTTGTCAACAGAAGTAGAATAAATGTTGCTGGTCGCTTGAAGTTAATAAAATGGCAGGGTTCTCACTTGTCACTCACGTACCTTCAATTGCAAAGCTTATAGGTACTATCACCTCAGATGAATTTCTCAATTGGGCTGCCCGTACTTCCAACTTTTCTTTCAAGTCACAGAGGGTATTCTTTACAAAAGAACTTGTTTCCTCAAATTCAGAAGCAACCTCAGCAACACTATCAAATTGCTTGCATAATAAATCAAACCTTTGCATCTGAGGTTGAAGTTGCTTAACAATGTAGCTGGTCTTCGCATATGTGTGCCTTCTCTTTAAACTTTCCCTCCATCTATCCAAGATATATTTACAAGGTATCTCCTTTACTCGCTCTTGAGAGAGTATAGCAAGTGAATGCCTACAAAGTATACCTCTGAACTCAAACATGTTGCACATACACTTCACATCACAGTTAACCCTGTCAAATGTGACTTCAAACACAGCTTCCTTGGGTTTATCACCCATCATCACATCTTCAATGACATTATAACGACAAATAGAACCTTCATCATGGGCAACACAAACATTACAATCAGCCTTTCCTACAAATTCTTTCTGAACCTCTCGAAATTTTGCATGAGTGTATGCAGATTGGAACTGCCGCTCAAATGGAGACTTAGTAGCACATGCAAGAGTGCTACAGAATGAACGGAAATCAGCTTCAAACTCTTTTTCAGCCTTGGCATGCAATGCAGTATCATATTTATCAACAAACTGTTTCAAAGTTGTTTGGCCAATGACAAATCCATCAAAAAAAGCATGCATGCTTTCACCGTGTCTGGTAGCACACATTCCAGCCCAAAAACTACATCTTACAAAGGTAGGAACCCAGCGATGTCTTTCAACGAACAATTCCTTCAACCATTCATTGTCCTCTAGGCCAAATTCTTCCACAATCTTCTTCCAAACCATCTCGAATTCATTTGTAGTGAATGTATTATATATGGCATTCTGCAAATGGTAACTTATTGACTTGTACTCAGCATATCCACCTATATTTTGAGGAAGCTTTTTCATAATATGTGATGAACACCAAGAATGTTGAGTGGAGGGGAACACAATTCCAATTGCATTCTGCATGGCCTTGCATTGATCTGTTATGATACCTTTTGGCGGAACACCAGACATGCAAACTAACCATGATTGAAACAACCAAACAAATGACTGTGTGTCTTGGCAAGACAACAACCCATAACCAAAAAGTATAGGTTGTCCATGATGGTTAACTCCAACAAAGGATGTAAGAGGAACTTTATATTGGTTAAAGAGATATGTAGTATAAAATGTCACCACATCACCAAATGATTTGTATGCAGCTCTACTCCTCGCATCAGCCCAAAAAACGTTCTTTACACAGAAGCAATCATCAATGTCAATTACATAAAAGAAATTGCTATCTTGTTCTTGCATCCACATAAAATACTTATAAAGGGCATAACCATCTCTATCCTTCCCGATAAGTCGTTTTTCTTTTTGAATGTAGTTTCCAAAATCATTTTCACAAAATGCCAGATTATCATAGACCTCAGCTTCAAACACAAGAGAATGGAAACTCTTCTTCACTTGTTCCTCAGCTTGATCATTTGGATCTAATGCCCTTTTCAACCGCAAATTAATACCAGCATTATTTCTAGACTTGACATGATCTGGACTCAATTCATGATTGTGATTAAGCGTAACTGTTTTAATTCTGTAGGTCCATCTTTACATAAATAAACATTGATTCTGGCTTCACACTTCTGTTTCCTTGATGGAACATTTCTCATGGGGTTCCTTTTACTGGTTCTTCTATTTCCTTCTCTGGAACATGCAAGAATAAAATATCCAACCTTACCATCAGTTCTCTTTTTTGAGGTTCTTGTCATGATGCCAAAACCTTCTTGGATGGCATAATTTGTATAATATGACCTCACCTCATCCTCCGAATTAAATATCATCCCAGTCTGTGGTGTAGGAACAACATCATTTTCATTTGAATTATGGATCTCAGGCCTACACTCCTTTGGTGAATGACACTTATCTTCTTTAATCCTATCTGCATCAATATCTAATGGAATAAGTGAATCACAGCTGTCTTCCATTACCTGCAAGGCTAACAACTGTATCATAGTTCAAGAAATCCAGAATGCAAACTCCAAGCATGTAGTTTGAACTTAGTAATATTTACTTGCATTGTAGTTTATTTTTACTTAAAACTATCCTATACATATCTCTAGCTTTCTTATATTTCAATTATTTTTGTAAGAAAATAAATTACTATAATTGTAACAAATATTATAAATGCTTGTAAAACTTCTGAGCTAACGAGTAATTTTCTGCAGAATAAAATACAAATTAATCATATATCATATATTTACTCATTTAACTCTTCTTTATTATGTTCTGTGTTCCGCACCCTTTAATACAGATTAATCATATATTGTAAACACTGATTAACTACAATGATGGCTTCAACCAGTTAACCAGCACATTAACCATGACACTTATCTGAAACCCAATATAATAAATCAGAAAAGTTAACTCACAGAATAATAGAGTCAATTTCCCATATAACAGATCCTCACACCTAAATTTTCGTGTTTATGAAGTTCAAAAAGGTGTCCAATATAGTGCTCATAAAGCTAGTTTCTATATAAAACCTAGCACTCCCATAAAGCAAGATGAAACCACATCATGAAGGTAGTAAATTCTTTACACTCTGCACACATACTTCTACAAACACAACACCCAGGACATGCAGAATCTCAAAGCATAGAAAGTTAAATCAGCAAACAATTGAGTTATGGGTTTCACAGTTTCAACGAGTAGTGTTCAGTCACCACATGTTTTACTACTGCCTGCAACTATGTCTTAATCTCTCAGAGCTGGTTTTCATTTAAAACAAAATAATTATCCCTCACAGCCACATGGTTTTGGTTCTGGCAGCTCCAATTTGACAAAGAAATTAACCCCAAAAACAAAGGGGAAAAAGAACGAAATTCTATCCAACCTTTTCATTGAAAGCAAATTCCACTGAAATGTGAACCCTTTTTTGTGCAATACAAGGAAAGTGCATATATACAAAAAGAGCCATAGAAGCCATGAAAGAAAAAAAAAAATGAGCCAACGGGTTTGTGAAGGTTTGTGAATGAAATGTTTGTGCAACATGACAGGTGAAAAAAAAAAAAGACAAATTCAATTGAATGGTGCTAGCAAATCCCAGAATTTAAAATGGAAACTAAAAAGAGAAAACTAATTGATGTACCAAAAAACAAAAAAACAAATTGAATAGATAAAGATAAGAAACCCACCGAGAAAAATTCAATTAAATTTAGCTTGCAAAAACCCGCCTCCTTCTGTGCCTTAATGCGAAATGATACAGTTCAGGTGCGTGTGATGCTCATGCGAAACATGCAATAATCATTCTTCACTGTTTCTCTCGCTCTTACTGTCAGCTCGGGCGACGGTGTTTTACGGCGGAGCAACTTGAATTTCTTTTCCCACGTACGACCACAGCCATACGCTCACTAAACGCACACAACATACTTTACACCCCATCACTTAAAAAAAAAAAAATCTCGATTTTCTTAATGCTAACAGTAAAACACCAATATTTACACCGTATATTTGCGATGTTACTGTATATACGAAATACTCTCTGACTGCCTTTTCATTTCATTTTCATTTCCCTCTCATAATCTCACTCTCCCGTGCTCACTTTCTCCCTCAACTTTCCTCCTTTCTCCCAAAGTCAGTGTCCCTCTCAAAATTCCCCTTTTATCCCGTCCCTTTCTCTCGCCCCTTTCTCCCTCCCTTTCTCCCTCTCATATTTCCCCATTTCTCCCGTCCCTTTCTTCCTCTCAAATTTCCCCCTATTCTCTCCACATTTCCCCTCCATTTGTTACACTCTTCAGTGTTCATTTGCTTTCTTTTTTCCTTTTCTCAGACAATCAGAAAATCCTCAATCTAGAACTTCTCTCAGAAGCATGTCATAGAACCTCTTGGCTAAGACTTCGAGATCGTTGTCCTAGAAGTGCCAGCATTATCGTCGGAGAAACGGCAGCATCGTCATCGTCTTCGTCCACAGTGTGGTTGCCTCTTGAAGTATGTTGTCATCCTCCTCTTTGTTCTCCCTGGGTAGTTGCTCTATCTTAGTGTGTGTGTCTTCTTTGTATTTCAAAGGAGGTGCTGTTGGTATATCCATGTGTGTGTGTGTGTGTGTGCGTGCGCGTGCGTGTGTGTGTGCTGTTGATTGTGTGCAATGCATTTTAGGTGAGCTAGTATGTGCAACACTTGTATGTGTGTGTCACCTGCAAGTTTGTAACATTGGAGGTAGCATTTCCAACACTTGTATTTAAACTTATTGGCTTAGCTGATTATTATGTGTGTTGAATAAAGCAGTGTCAATATAAAGCTTATTGATTTGTTCTAAAAGAAATCAAGTAATCCCAATTGCCTTTGAGCTGTGCAAATGCATTGTAAGTAGGCATTTTCACTCTAGTATGTGTGATACTGTAGAATCTTGGATGCCTATGTACAAAGGGGATACCATTGAACATTGCAGGAATCTAACATAAAAAATGGGATCTGAACATTGCAGGAATTACCATTGATTCTGCTGCTTTGGTGTGAAAATACCGTGCACCAAACACCCTTCTTCTTAGTCATAGATATTTGTTTGTATTTGCTATTGAGTCATGACTACTGAGTAATCATATTCAGCAAATTTATTGACTGATGCTATTCATCATTTCTGGCATCATTTTACCTGTTCAATGTCAACTGTGTTGGTGGAGAGTGTTTTTTGATGTCTCGGTTCATCAAGTATCATGATGTTGTTCTCAGCAAAATTTTAAATTTTGATTGTCAAGATGAATGGTTTTAAGAAGCCCATGACTTGGTAGTAATTTATTCCTGTGGTTGGTACAGAAGTTGACTTGCCATCTCATAAAGCTTGGTGGATCACGTATACAGGATTTGCTTCACTCTAGTTTTTTAATTATGTTCTGAGTATTACTTTATTAGTAAGTTAACTTAAAAAAATACACTATGATGCCATATATTTCTTGAGTAGATGGCATACTGGACTAGACAATAATGAGTAGTGACCACATTGGATAAATATATTTTTTTTAGTCATTCTCTTTATTGGTAATTCAATGCTTTAAATTTTGAAAATTGTTTTTCTATTTGTCATATTCCTATCTTCTTTGCATGTTTTTCCATTCTATTTAATACTTATCATTCTATTTATCCTATTCTTATATTCTTAGTCATTCTTCTTTGCCTAGTGAATAACCTTTCATTCTTCAATACTTGTTTTAGTCTATCAATGCAACAAAGGTGCTGTTATGGTGCTGTGAAGTCAGTAAACCTGCCAAAAAGCTTGAGGTGCCTATTTCTTCTATTTAGTAACATCATTGTGCATATATTCACTTAGACTTTAGCAAATTCGTAATAACTTGTACAACTTTTTGTGTATAAGCCAACTCAAATTTATTATATCTTCTTTTATTTATCTTGTGATTTATTTCACTGAATATCAACTATGTTGAGTGCTTGAAGTTGATGTCAAGATTTAAATATCTTAAAAGGACCTATATGGAAAGTCTTTACCTTAGTTTTTACATGCCATGACAAGAGTCATAATTGTAATGTAATATATTTTGTACAGCTTAGCTTTCCAGTTATTTTGTTTGAAGCTTGAAAGTAGCATGTTCTACTTATTGTGTTGTGTTAAACTACTGTCATGGCTTAAAAACTATATACAAGTTCTTAAACAATAATGGTTTTAAATTACATTAATAATGTGTTGGTATTTGACAAATAGTTGTTTTTTATCAAAATTTCTTTGAATTCTTCTCTAATTAATTTCAATTGCTTGCCACATATTTTTTAAATCTATTAAGTATAGGACCCTGAAGTTCGTTTTTATGTATATAATTTATGTAAAAAAAATTAATAAAGTTGGTTTCTTTATCTCTTCTCTTTGGGATTTTATAGTGAAGAGCAATAGTAATGCCAAACTAGGCCTATAGTATGTTATTAGCATGAAATGCTTGCACTTTGTTTCAGTATGTTATTAGCATGAAGTGCTTGCACTTTATTTCAAATCAATTATCTTTGTTCACAACTCCTCTTGCAATATTTGGTTCATTATCATTTAGTCAAATTAATTGCTTAAATATTCTAAGTAGTTTAAGTACTTTTTCATACAATATTTGATTGATTATCATTTGCTTATTATTCTTTTGTGCTTCATGGTGCAGGCTGCTGTAAAACTTATCAGCTTTAGAGTGGGTGGGAAAGTGGAACCTTAAGGTACATTCTTTGCGTTTCCTTTGGTTTCTCTCTTCTTTGCCATTATTTTTAACTTTAATTTTTAGTTGTATCCGATGTTGATAACTTGAACAATCAAGCGGCATTGGTAACTAAGTGATATCTGTTTTAATTTAACTCGCTTATATGTGGTCAGGCTTCTAGAGTTTGTGAGTGTTAGGTTGATGATAAACCTTTATGTTTTATTAGGAAGGTCTATTTAGGTGCTTTCATCATGAATTGTCATAGAACTATTGCTAGCAATCTACGGGTTTACGGATAGAAGATAATAGTCTGAAATGTAGTTCTCTACTAGACAAATTTTTTTGATATCATTATTATGCATGTCAATTCTTTTTCAATCCCGATTTTCTTACCGCAAACAGTAAAACACCATTCTCCACATCGTAGAGAATGGTTATATTTTTGGGTTCGGTTTTGGAGAGAGCAAAGCAGTTATCTTCGGTGTTTGAGTTTATGATTTTATTTTCCTTGTATTGCTGTCTCTTTTCTTCTTGATTCTTGGATTAAGCACAAAAAAATCAACAAGGAAAATACAAAGAAAGTATGCTCTAGATAAAAGGCTGGAAATTTCGATTCTACATAATATAGTGGTATTACTGGTTCACTCAATATAACTGGAAAATTTGGAAAATAACATGTAAAAAGAGGGTCCAAACATAATGGATAACATCATAATTAGGAGAAATGAAGAGGTTGACCTATCTTAAGAGTTACCCATCTAGTCTGAAATTTTTTTTCCAATTATTTAGTTGTTACTCCGGTATTTATCAGTTCAATCTGACAGGAGATTGTTTAAATCCATCTTCTTTTGATGTAGATGTTTTATCTTGTGGGGTTTTTAAAGTCTGTTCCCAGCTATTTGAATAGTATTTTAGCTTCGACATCATGTTTACATCTGTTAAAAAGATCTATATATGAAGAGTTTCTAATGCAAGGCTGATTACACAGAAACTAACACATCTCTTGGTGTGATGCATTAAAATCGTAGGTGTAAATCCTAACTCCTTTTCTGCTTCTCTAATCTGATTCTTTAACCACATTTTTATCTGATATCTGCTAGTTCTTTTGAAAGCCCAACCTCTCCCCACCTAAATCTTAACTCTAATTGCTAATTTCACAAGAGCTAACAAGGCCGCAGTTCAAAGAGCCTTCAATAGAAGCTTTCCTCTATTTTTAGAGCAAAGAAAGAAAAGAGAAATGAAAACAAAAAGACTCTACCATCTAATGTATTGTTACTTCAATACAAAGTAGAAATCTATTTCAAGAGGATGCAAGAAGGCTTTAATTCAGGTTCTACCACAGAAAAGATAAAAGAAGAGCCTAAGAACAAGATATGACCTATAATTGCACCATAGTGCATATTGGCATATGGTTCCTCACCGGTTAGAATCTCCGATAATACTATGCCAAAGGAGAGCACATCAACCTACAGATCAAAATGCAATTTCAGCAATCAATACTTGCAAACAAGAAGAGGGTGAAGAAAAACAGAGTATAGTAAAAGAAATTATCCCTTTTTTTCTCACAAATATGGTTACCCATTATGAAAAGTGGCTACGCAATTATAACAATTGTACTTGTTTTTTTGTGAAAAAGAGTTTACTTATTTAATTTAAAAGTGGTTATACTTTCCATGTTTTATAAAAAAAAAATGCATCTGTCATGGTTATCTTTTCTGTTTTTAAATAATTGTATAATTATTTTGTATTATAATCATTTTTGTTGTTGGGGGGGGGGAGGTCCTTGTAATCATTATCCCTTAGTTTTTATGTATATTCAATTGCTGTGTTTTGTCGCAAATTATTTTGGGAAGTAGATGAAAGAAATAAAATAAAGAAAAAATGGTGGCATGGGAGCATACCATTTCTGTGAAGGAGTCCCCTTTGGCGTGTGGAAAGATACCCAATATCGGCCAATACGTTGGCCATTAACCCAAGCTACAGGATTGTTGCTCACTGGTGCATCAAATGTGGTTTGTCAATCAGCAGGGAAATAAAATATTTGTGTAGTGTTAGAATAACAAAGTTGTAGCTAAATGCGGAGCACAAAGTAGTAGGAGAAACAGGAAAAGTAAGGCCTGTATCATATTTAGTTGGATTCCCTCCAAAATTATCTATGCATTGTGGAAAAAAAAATAATGGAACGAACAATTTTAATGATGATAATTTACCTGATACCATGTGAGTGGCTTGGTAGAGCTTTGAAAACTTTGCCACTGAACTTTAGTTGATCCACTAGCTGTATATATTTGTAATTTTTCTCCTAACAACCCAACCTTTATTCAAAAATTTAACATCAGCATGCAGTGAACAAAATTTAGTTTAAATGATTAGCCATCATAGCTGCAAGTTCAAACGCACATTTTTTCATATAATTTAATTTTTAGCAGTAGATAATAGTTTTAAAATATGTTATAATAGTATATAGAGCTAGATTAAACAGAAATTTGTTCGAAGAAGAAAAGTCATACGAAAAGCAATGTTAACTAAATTCTGAGAACTACATTATGAATAGTATGTCAATATGGTTTATGTAAAGAAACATAATTGAGATCTCATTTAACTGTAGTCTACTAAGTCATTAGAGACAACTTAAAATTCTACCTTTTCTGAGACCTTGTTGCTGCTGCCATTCAGCAGCTCTGGTGTCATCCAAGGCAAAGTCCCCCGCAAACCGCTAGTAACCAAGGTATTTCGTTTAATTTTTTACAAGCCAAAATCACCAACCTGGGAAGTAGATGAAAGTCTCCATTTTCCATGATACACAGTCCCGAAGGTACCAAAACCTAGTTCCCTCAGCTCTTCAAGATCTTCATTCTTTATGACCTACCAATTACATCAAAACAATGAAATAAATGAACTAAAGATTTTCAGGCCAGTGTTCAAACAAGACAATGTACGTGCATATGTGAAACCAATAAATGTCTGTAAAAGATATAAAAAACAGCTAGAAGATCAGATAAGCATAAACTTTACAAGGTCAAATGTCTGAAAACCTTTTTTACCATTGATATGTAAAATGCTTTCCATCTTTTTGCAGGTGCTGTTGTTTAATTTATAACATGTGTTGCCTAAAGCAAAAATTGGAGCATGGCACCATCAAGAAGGAAGGAGGGGTCAACAAGTTCAAACAACCAAAATGTATAGAACCTGTTACTCATACTTTTACTATTTACATGACTGCTATTGATTTATTATTACCATGAACTTTATTGTTGCACTTTTCAGTTACGTTTGAGGCATGCATGCATACCCAATGTGTTGGTTGACATCAACAATAATTTGACTTCTGCGCAAAGAACCCGAATCGAGGCCACTCCATTCAAAGCGCTTGTAAATATGCCACAAAATTTACAAATCTCTGGCGTACTACTGTGGGAATTAGCTTGCCGCTGGGATGACCAAAGTAGGGGGTTCAGGGTTAGAAGTCGAGTGGTTGGTTTTAATCCCGTCGATGTATGTTTTGCGGTTGGACTACGCGTCGGAGGTGAACGGGTCCAAGCTGATGATGGAAGGGAATGTCAAACATTGAATATGTTTGGGGGTGCAGCTGTCACCGTTGATAGAATTATCCAACTGCTTCATGCATATCGAGGTGACCATCAGGTGGATGATTTTTGTAGGCTGTACATACTCCTTGCATTTGGCGTGTTCTATTTTCCAAGAACAGGGAGATATGTATATAGCGGCATGATTAAAATGTTGGATGACTTGAATGTTCTTGGTAATTACTGCTGGGGTTTAGCAGTATACGATTTCTTGGTTGATAGTTTAAGCACGGCTGCTTCTGTTGTGCAAAGGGGTGAGAATTCAAGCCAAAGACACATAACAAGATGTGCAGCTATCCTTCATGTATATACTCTTTCCATCCTCAAATTGTAGTAAATTTTTTTGTATGCATGAATTTTATAAGCATGTTAACCTTCCTAGGAAAACTATGTACTTAAGATTTGACAATTGTTTAATGCAGATTTGGGCTTTGGACCACCTGTCCATGTGGCAAACAAATAGGAACCCCCGCATGTTTCCTTTTCCATGATATTTGAATTGGCAAAACGTTGGCAGCAGCAAGGACAAGATTGATCGGGCATTTCAACACAATTTGGTAAGCATGTTGAATTAGTCTTCCTATAACATGTTTGGTAAGAAACACAATTTTGTATGTTACTCTTCCATCAACATTTCATATTTGTGCATCTGGTGTATTTTGTGCGTTAGCAGATAATCGAGGATGTGGCAGCAACGACTGAAGAGATGCAGTTTGACATAGTCAATGAAGCATTGGACGAGGCACACCCCCAGTTTGGGCATGAGCGAGCAAGGTATTTTGATATGGAGGACCATGCTAGTGAACTTCGTCGGGTGGTAGCAGAGAATAGGCAATTTGAGGAGAGGATTACCTTTCTCGAGCAAGAACTGAGTATGTTGAAACAAATTGTGCTTCAGCGTCCAGCGGCGGCAGCGCCTTCAACTTCAGCTGCTGCCCTGAATCATCCTCTAAACATACATCGACAAAGTGCTTCATTTGTGATGCCTCTCCATAGCGACAGTGAAGGGTATGAAGCCGGTTCTCGGCAAACACCTAGTCGTGCATCACCCTTGACAGTAGGAAGCCCACGTCTTCGTAGTCATACTGCTGCTCGGAATGACGGTGAGGGATGTTTGATTAACGTTAGAATTGCATGAAAGATTTAACACTAATTAAATTGCTGTCTATTATATAGTGGAATATGAAAGTAAGTAATTTTAGACGATACTAATACAATTCTGGAAAATTGTGTAATTAAATTGCTGTCTATTCTGGCTTTTCAGGTGTATTATTCGTAAACCTGCCTCAAGATA
Source organism: Ormosia semicastrata (assembly GCA_029884595.1). NCBI lineage: Eukaryota > Viridiplantae > Streptophyta > Magnoliopsida > Fabales > Fabaceae > Ormosia > Ormosia semicastrata. Next base: position 42,528,679 of record JAQQTO010000061.1, read on the forward strand.
ATGATGCAGGTAATTGTGCAAACCTTTTTTGTACTGCCTCCATTGCCAATTGCCTTATATATACATATATTTGTGTAACATGTAACATAAGGTCTGTTTGTTACACAGATGGAAATAATGTCCAGGCTGAAACTGATGTTGAGGCAGTTACCACTGATAAGCCACCATCTAACATTGCCACGCGAGCAAAACTCCAACCGAGGAAGCGTGTGGAAAGTGCATCCACTCGAACTCCATATGTATATCAGCTAAGGAAGAGGAAGAACACAGATGTAACTGGTTGACTGATGGTTAATAGATAGTAGGATGTGAACTGTGTAGTGTAATTAGTAGCTGATCCCAATGATTTTGTATGTACCATGTTTGATATTTTTGAGTGGAGGTGGCTCATTTGAGAAGTTTGCCGTTAACTTGACAATGTGGAATTTAGTTTTTGCACTATTATTTGATTTGTGATTTCATGTAACAATGAAAAATGAAACTGAAAAATCTCCCTGTTCATGTGGTTGAATGTCATCATCATAATTGAAAGTTCGATTCCCAATAAATAGAGCTCAGTAATATTTGTGCATACTGGTGGGAAAAGTAGGTTAATGAATATCAAAAAAGTATAACCAATGACATATAAAAGGTGGTTAACAGGGTAAATGGCCAGAAGGGCTGCTTCTCTGTGCATGGCCATTAACCAAGTTGCATAGGACATTAACCAACTTTTATGGCCATTAACCAACTTGCATAGGATATTAACCATATTTTTGTTCTTCATTAACCAACTTTATTTCTATGATTGTGAAACAAAGTTGGTTAATGAAGAAAAAAAACGTAGTTAATGCTCTATGAAAGTTGGTTAACAAGGTAAAGATAGCAAAATGGTTGCCTATTTGTGCATGCCCATTAACCAACTTGTAGAGGGCTTTAACCATATTTTTGTTCTTCATTAACCAACTTTGTGTCTATGGTTGGGAAACAAAGTTGGTTAACGAAGAACAAAAATGTGGTTAATGCTCTATGAAAGTTAGTTAACAAGATAAAGAGAGCAAAAGGTTGCCTATTCGTGCATGCCCATTAACCAACTTGTGGAGGGCATTAACCACATTTTTGTTCTTGATTAACCAACTTTGTGTCTATGCTTGTGAAACAAAGTTGGTTAACGAAGAACAACAATGTGGTTAATGCTCTATGAAAGTTGGTTAACAAGATAAAGAGAGCAAAATGGCTCTATTCGTGCATGCCTATTAACCAACTTGTGGAGTGCATTAACCACATTTTTGTTCTTCATTAACCAACTTTGTGTCTATGCTTGTGAAACAAAGTTGGTTAACGAAGAACAAAAATGTGGTTAATGCTTTATGAAAGTTGGTTAATAAGATAAAGAGAGCAAAGGTTGCCTACTCGTGCATGCCCATTAACCAACTTGTGGAGGGCATTAACCACATTTTTGTTCTTCATTAACCAACTTTGTGTCTATGCTTGTGAAACAAAGTTGGTTAACAAAGAACAAAAATGTGGTTAATGCTCTATTAAAGTTGGTTAACAAGGTAAAGAGAGCAAACTTCCTGCCATTTGTGCATGCCCATTAACCAACTTGTGGAGGGTATTAACCACATTTTTGTTCTTTATTAACCAACTTTGTGTCTATGGTTGGGAAACAAAGTTGGTTAACGAAGAATAAAAATTTGGTTAATGCTTTATGAAAGTTAGTTAACAAGATAAAGAGCAAAAGGGTTGCCTATTTGTGCATGCCCATTAACCAACTTGTGGAGTGCATTAACCACTTTTTTATTCTTCATTAACCAACTTTGTGTCTATGCTTGTGAAACATAGTTGGTTAACGAAGAACAAAAATGTGGTTAATTCTCTATGACAGTTGGTTAACAAGGTAAAGAGAGCAAAATGGTTGCCTATTTGTGTATGCCCATTAACCAACTTGTAGAGGGCATTAACCACATTTTTGTTCTTCATTAACCAACTGTGTCAATGGTTAGGAAACAAAGTTGGTTAACGAAGAACAAAAAAGTGGTTAATGCTCTATGAAAGTTGGTTAATGTTAATGAATTGGCAAGTATACCAAATCATACAGGTAATAAAGAATGAATAAGGTTGTCGATCCCACGAGGATTGTGTGTCAATGACCAACGTAAACTAAGAAATTACTAATTGAATTAATGAATAACATGTATTTGAGTTTAGAATTGTAATAGAACTTAGGATTGGAGTAAGTAAAACTAATGATGAATTATAAATTGTGCTGAAAGTATGAAATGAATTATCCTAGAATCAAACAACACAAATGAATTGAGATTTTTAGAATAAAATCGGTTAGAGTTCGAAATCCTCTTAGCTATACTCTTATGCCTTAATTCTGTTCTGAATTGAATTTAAACTCAAGCAATTGACATTCAACTTCACAAATTCAGATTATCCCCAATTCCTTGGCAAATAATCCCTTTAGTCTTAACTAAGAACCCTAATCCCTTAGGTGCTCTCAATTTAAACCAAGCAATAAGCATAGGAATTCATACAAATGCATAAATTCCATATCCTATTCCTAAGATCATGCAATTCATGATAAATTTCTTTAGATCTAACCTAATGTCAATTTTCCAATTGAACAATCAAGTCACATGAACAATTCCAATGATGGCCAGTCAAGGAAAGCATTAAGAGTAGAAGAATTTACTCAATTACTATGAATCATTATTGAATTCAAGATCAGAACAAGTATACAAGATTTGAACTAAAATTCATCCTACTCTAACCTGTAGGGTTTAGTTACACATGATGAAATTGAGAAAAGTAAAAGAAGAAGAAGAGAAATTGGATGAGGATTGCATTGGATCTTCAAATCTTATTTTCAAAAGCACTTGAATACCAATAGATCCCAAGACTCTATGAGAATCCTCCAATTTATGCTCAGAAAAATCAGCTTTCCTGTAAAAATGAGCTGACATCCTATTTAAAAGTATCAGAAATAACCGTTTGCGCTCAGCATGAGAAATCCACGCTGAGCGCAAATAGGTCAAACATTGAAAATTCCCCATTTGTGTTGAGCGTGCGAAATCTGCGCTGAGCATGCGAAAGTCAAAATTGAAATCGTCCTTTTGCGCTGAGCATGAGATATCCGCGCTGAGCATGTGGAAGTCAGAATCGAAATCATCCTTTTACGCTGAGCATGAGAAATCCGCGTTGAGCATGTGAAAGTCAGAATCAAAATCTTCCTTTTGCGCTAAGCATGGAGAATCTGCGCTGAGCATGAACTTGATAGTCTTGAATTCCTATAAAGGATGGTTTTCCAAAGTTAATCAAATTCAAGAAAATTACCATAAGTGAGAACAATTGATGTGAGATTTATTTACACTGTTCCTAAATCTAAAATCAACAACTTCTATTAAAAATTCACATAACCACAACCCCTTTTAACGTATAAATCTACATATTATGCAGATTCATCACAACCCCAAACTTAGAAATTTTGCTTGTCCCCAAGCAAACAACTCGAATCACACAAGGATCGGGTTGAATTCTCTAGGGTCAGTTTCACCTCACACCAATCCATCCATGCTAAGCTCAAGTCTTGATCAATGCACACAATGTAACATGCATCACATAACCCATGCACTTACTCCCTTGAGTTCATGATTCCCAATTGTGGTAATTCAAGAGAGCATTGGACCTTGACTTTCGTAAATGTGATTGACTCCTTTTCACACTCCTCACCAGATTATGTGTTTCACTCCCACTCAACTGTTTAGGGTCTGTTTACTCTCTAACATTATCATCATCATGCAATTTCCTACCATAGGCTTGACAAAATTCTCAAATAAAAATTGTACTTTCTAGAACAACACACATCAAGAGGTCTTTCTTTGGGTTGTAATGAGGCTAAGGTGAAGGTAGGTACATTGAAGGATCTAAGCTAACTCTAATTAGAATTAAAGGATCCAATCAATGAGACTTCCTTTCTTTTGAACTTTTCCTCATTTACAAACTTTTTTTTTCACTCCCAACTTTATTCAATCCCATATTTTCTTTTGATTTGTGCCATACTTTAGTCAATACCAACACAAATTACCTAATTGGTGCACATTCCAATAAGGAAGCAGTGAAAGAATCATGCAATGCAGCCACAAACTGCACAAGGTCTCAAAAAAAACTAAACAATGAATTCATGGACAGTGAACGATTGATACACACCCATGCAAAACTAACAAAATGACATGCATCCAAAAATATATCACCCAACCATGTCCTAATAGAAATATGAATAGAAATATGAGTAAGGGAAAGAAACTTCCCTCCGTCAAAGCAAACCATGGATGAACTTCTAGTAACGTCACAATCCGATGGCAATTACTAAAGAAGGTAGGTCTACACAGAAAGAGGTGAGTGAGTAGCTATATGGGTAAAATCAAAAGTAAAATAAGAATGAAGTAAACTAAACAAATACTAACAACCACAAAACATCGCAAAGAAAATATCAAAAATAATTAGAAAATCAAAAGAACGGAAAAAGAGACAACAAAATGCAATAGTGCATTATGACTCTGGTTCCCCTTGCTCCTCCAAAATAGGGGTGGCTGTCCCGAGATCACCCTGCTGCACTTCCAGTGCACGACCATCAAAATTTATTAACTGCATCAGCTCCTGCTCAGATATCGGAGTTACTGCTGATCTCTCTCGTGCAACAGTGAACACCCTGAATAATGCCTGGATGCTCTGCTCGATACGAGCTTGACCCGCTATCAGTCGAACCTGATCCTGCCTCATCTGGTTTACAGTAACCTCTAGCCTCAGTAATCTGTCCTGCAAATCCTGTGGCTGGTCTTGCATTTGAGTGTCCTGGTCACCCGCTGGTGGCTGGGCAGAGGAAGATGCTCCAATATCTTCAGTGGGAAGTCATCGAATCCACTTTGTGATGGAAATCATTGGCTTCAGTACCATCGCATTCTTTGGCAGCTTCACACCGGCCTTACTACAGAGAAGGCAGATGAGAGAAGGATGGCATAATGTGGCATGAGTGTCATTTGCAGTGGCTTGAATGTCTAACGAGAGCACGCGCCCCACATTCACAGCTTCGCCCTTTACTATAGCACAAATTAACGGGCCCTGATCACACTGATGTCGAGACATTAGCACACAGAAGAAGAGTGTGATGAACAAAAGTGGACCAAGCCCTTGCAATTGGTTTCAGGTCTGAAGAACGAATCTTTCTCGGGGCTCCATCACTACCATAAGTCCATTGCCCCCCTAGTCTACACAAAGCTTCACGAATATCTGCCGCATCGGGACGTGCTTTCTCTCTCTGCTCATATGCACATGGTGAAATCTTCGCAACTCCCAACAGGGTATTCAGAGTGCGAAAATCAAACTTGATTATTTTTCCTCGAACATAACTGACAAACCTGTCTTCCAGCTTTTGTGCATATGCGTTAGCATAAAATTCAAGTACAATATCAGGGCAAGCCAGTTTCGGGAATGTCACCACAGTTTTCCAGCCCCTATCCTCAATGTTCTGCTGAATTTCTGGATACTCATCATCATAGAGCTCAAAAGCCTTCTCCGATATAATTTTCTTTTGCCTGGTAATTGACTCGAAGCGCTGTTGATGGTCATAAGACTTGAAAAGGTTAGCATTGAATGGTTTAGAGGTTGGAGTCTTTCGCTTCTTATCAGCATTAGCTTTTGATGCCATAGTCCTGTGAAAATAGAAATAATTCAGTAAGGCAACAAGACAAAGAGAGGCATAAGTCAGCAGCATTATGAAACTACGAAGAAACTAAAATTAAGGCAATGATGTGTGTGATGCTGTCACAGCCCCAATCTAGAATTTTAACAACATTAACAATGTACAAGCCATTACACTCATGTGTAGTACACAAAAACATTAACACTCATGCAAGGGATCATGAAAACCCAAGAACCAAATTCATAACCGAGCCAAAACTAACCAGCAATTTGCATATCCCCTTTTAAAACAACAGAGCATATCAATATATGGAACATTTGGACATTCTGTCAAGCACATAGGATGCACATCACCCAATTAAAGAAAAATTCATTTCAATGATAGAACGTCCATCCTAACACATACAACAAGCTACGGATATCCACTAATACAGCCAAACCGGAAATGCATCTCCTAAATTCCTACCTTACCCGACAATGAATCTCATGTAGCAACAAGCAACCAAAGAAAAAAATAAAAAAAAAAGAGAAAAAGAAGACATACCTGAAGTGGGGAGGTATTATGACAAACTAAAGAAAGAAAATTTAAGGAAAATCGTAGATGAACACAGAGCTTGGAAGTGAGGAATGCAGAACAGAGATTTGGAATTTAGAGCAACTGAACTTGAAAGCACGCTCAATGAACAATTCTTTGCAAGGGGCTTTTAAAAACTGAGATTGCGCTCAGCGTGACCACGTCCCACTCAGCATGACTAAGTCAGTGACAACAAATCCGAATTGTGCTCAGCATGCTCCTGATACGCTCAGCATGATGAAGTCAGTGGCTGACCTCTTCAATTACGCTCAGCATGAGGGCTTGGCGCTCAGCATATTTCGAATAATAACTCTAGGGACAACTTACGCTCAGCATGATGAAGTCAGTGGCTGACCTCGTCAATTACGCTCAGCATGAGGGCTTGGCGCTCAGCATGAAACCTTGATCTGTGAAAAATCTGTAGAATGCCTGAGATGCTTTGGTGCCATCCTGAAGATTTTTTTCTTCTCTTTACTCAACTTGAACAACATAAAGGATACTACCTAAAACAAAAATGACTTGCATCAAACTTTCAGAAGTTGACCAAGTTACATCCAACACAACTACACTAAAAAGAAATTAATGAACAAATGCAAAAACATAAAAGAAATTGGGTTGCCTCCCAAGTAGCGCTTCTTTAACGTCATTAGCTGGACGCCTCATTGCTCCGACTTGGACAACTCATTGCTCACTATGATAGGGTTTTCATCATTATTGCCAAGAAAAACATATTTCAAGTGTGGAGGGAGTGACTTGAGCTCTAACTTGGGCTTCTTTTGTACTTCCTTTCTCTTTTGCTCTTCCTTCTTGGGTTCCACAGCCAATTGAACTTGTTGAGCCTCCAAGTTTTGTATACATTCTTCTACTTCCTTCTCTTCCTCATCACAAAGATTTTCAATAGAATTAACAATTACCTTTTCAAGAGCAGTAAAAGGTTGCTGCTGTCCCAAGACTTCCTTAACCATTACATCAACCATATCCATTTGAAAACATTGCCCCTTATCATTCGGATGATGCATAGCCTCAAAATCTTCCTTTTGCGCTAAGCATGGAGAATCTGCGCTGAGCATGAACTTGATAGTCTTGAATTCCTATAAAGGATGGTTTTCCAAAGTTAATCAAATCCAAGAAAATTACCATAAGTGAGAACAATTGATGTGAGATTTATTTGCACTAATCCTAAATCTAAAATCAACAACTTCTATTAAAAATTCACATAACCACAATCCCTTTTAACCTATAAATCTACATATTATGCAGATTCATCAGTTAACAACATAAAGAGAGCAAAAAAAGGTTGCCCAGTGAAATGGAAAAGGACCTGTAACAAAGGCCAGGTTGCCGGGGTAAAGGGTGGTTAATGAAGAACAAAATGATGGTTAATGACCTGCAGAAGTTGGTTAACGGGGTAAGGGCTGGAAGGGTTTCATATTCTGTGCATGCCCATTAACCAACTTCCGAAGGTCATCAACCACTTTTTTGTTCGTCATTAATCAACTTGGTTTCTAAGCTTGTGAAAAAAGTTAGTTAATGAAGAGTAAGAAGGTGGTTAATGACCTATAGAAGTTAGTTAACGAGGTAAAGGCTAGAAAGGTTGCATGGTTTGTACATGCCCATTAACCAACTTCCAAAGGTCAGTAACCACTTTTTTGTTCGTTCATCTGTTGATTATTCCTATATCTTAAACGCCTTGTAATACGCATCATTGGACTCCATTTGTGCTTAATTGTCATCGTTTAGCTAAGTTTCTGATATCGAACCCTACTTGGATCATTATTGTGAAAGTATGCTTAAATGTATTTTCAAACACTAATAATTGGTTAATAGGTGTCGAAACAAAGTTAGTTAATGAAGAACAAAAAAAGTGGTTAATGACCTATGACAGTTGGTTAATAGGCATGCACATAATATACAACACATCCAGCCTTTACCCCGTTAACCAACTTATGTAGGTTGTTAACCACATATTTGTTCTTCATTAACGACCATTTTGTTCTTCATTAACCAACTTTTCTCACAAGTTTAGAAACAAAAAATGAGTATTTTCCTTTGGATATTTGAAAAACTGATTTTGCAATAAAAAATGACATTACCAATCAAACAAAAATAACCAAATAAATACATTCACATTACATGTACCATAAGGTATAAGTGTGCTTCATACACATAAAATGTTCATTGAACACCATATAAACCTGTACCAAAAAGAAAAAATTCTACCTGACCATTTACATAACCTTATATGATTATGTACACCTTATAAGTACTATTTCATTTACTAAACTACACAAACAACCTATTCCAAAAAAATACCTAGGTAGGTTGCTTTACTTACAACAAAATAAATGTTTGGAATAATAAAAAAGATGTAATATATGCTATGTCATCAGAGTTCACCCTTTGCCACCACCACATTTGTCATTAAAAGTAGGCAAAAAACATGCAATTTCTGCTAGCACTAATCTTTGGACCCATTACAGGTAAATCAACGGTTGCCCCATACACCTGCAACACCAAAGTTAATTGCCTTAGTCTTTCACCCTAAACATTAACCCCAATAAAAATAGTATAAATTATAATTAATTGAATGAGTTAAGTACAACGTCAGTGTCCCTCGACCCGTGTTTCTTGAAATTGCCTGGAATGACTACTCATGGCAAAATTCATGAATGGAATCTCACTACTAGCAGCCTGAAAAAAACATTTCAATAAGTCAACTACAATCAATTATAGAATCTAAAATTTAGCATATGTTTCTCATGCCTTTTGCCCAATAGTGACATCATATTCAAAATCTTCAAGTAATGATAGAGAACTTTGTGCTGGACTTTTTGCCAGCTGCGAAGTCCAACATCTATCTTTATAGACATCAACATTTGTGTCCAGGTCAACAGCTGTTGACTGTAAAGGAAGAATATAACCAAAGTTAAATTATAAATTCTTATAAAAGTTTACACATAAGAATGATTCCATCAATACAACCCCGAAACATAACAATCATTTTAACACTCATTACAATTTAAATTTAATTTTCGTGCGTACACACACCACGGTACAGTCATCATCTCGTTCTGCAAGAGTCAATCTTTCCACAGATTGGCATACATGTAACTTGTTTCCATTGATCTGACTCATGCTTCCCTCGATACACTACTACATAAACCAACAGAAACAAGTTAACACATTCCAAAATAGGTAACAGTACATAGTTGTTCCATACACAAACAAAACATATCCAAATCCACTTACATGAATTGTGAACATGTGTGGATTTTGATATGTTGTCTTCTTCTTTTTCCTCACAATTTGGTCAACTTTTGATACTTTCCTATTTGATCGAGGGCGGCCTTTACGCGCTACACGTAATGGACTATGAATCTCACTCGATGACTCCTTCGTTTGGCTACTGCCAGTGGCAATCACATTGCCTATTTTGTCTTGACCTTTATGACATGTGACATTACTGTGATTCGATATGGCAATCGACTGCACCTTGCCTTTACATGCACGCAATGTTTGGAGTAAAAAATCACTAGCATCGTCACACTCCGCAGCAACTTCGGCAACCTCGTAAAACTCTTTCAACAAATTATCAAATCTTTGCATTTGAGGCTGCAACTCTTTCACATTATAACTGCTTTTGATGTATGCATGTTTCCTTCTTATATTTTTGCTCCATATTAGAAAAATATATTTTGAAGGCACTTCCTTCACCCTTTCTTGCGCTAGAACGGTAAGGGAATGTCTACACATAATACCTTTAAATTCAAATAACAAGCATTTGCATCTAACATCATGATTATCGCGATTAAATACCACCTCAAATGTACTTTCCTTCGGACTTCCAACTACTACAATCTCCTCTAACACATCATAAGTACAAATTCCATCCACAACACCCTTAATGCAAATAGAACAATTCATTTTACCCCTAAATTCAGCTTGAACCTCGTAAAACTTCGCATGAGTGTACTCACCTTGGAATTGCCTCTCAATCATAGAGTTCGACCCGTATGCAATAATGCTGTTAAATGATCGACAATCTGCCTCATATTCCTTTTCTACCTTATCATGGAGAGCATTATCATACTGCCTTACAAATTGCTGTAGAGTTGTTGTTGAGTTTATATACCCATCAAAAAATGCATTAATGCTCTCGCTCCTCTGAGTCGTTGACATTCCAGCCCAAAAATCTTTCTTCAAAAATATTGGGACCCATTTATACCGCTCATTGTACAACCCACTCAACCATTCATTATCTTGTAGGCCATATTGTTGCACGAAAGTAACCCACTTTCCTTCAAATTCAGCCTCTGTTAAGGAATCATAAACTGCATTTTTCATTACATCTTTCACACTGTTATATTCACCATAGCCTTTCAACTTCTCTGGGATTTTTTTCATGATATGCCATAAGCACCATCAATGGAGAGTAGTAGGAAACACTATCTGGATTGCATTTTTCATAGCCTTGCATTGATCAGTGACAATACCGTTTGGAGCCTTTCTTGACATACAATTAAGCCAAGATTCGAACAGCCACACAAACGAATCAGTGTCTTCGGTAGATAGTAAACCACATCCTAGCAAAATTGATTGCCCATGATGATTCACACCAACGAATGGAGCAAATGGCATGTCATACCTATTTGTCAAATACGTTGTGTCAAATGTCACTACATCTCCAAACAATTCATATGCAGCTCTACTTCTTGCATCAGCCCAAAAAACGTTCTTCACATGAAAGTCATCATCCAAATCTATAGAATAGAAGAAATTACTATTCTGTTGTTGCATCCGTGAAAAATAACTCCTTAGAGCCTTACCATCACCCTCCTTCCCAATCGCGCGTCTTTCCCTCCCAACGTAGTTTCTCATGTCTCGTTCAACAAATGGTAAATTTTCATACCCTCCTACATCATGAACAAGAGAACGGAAGGTCTTGTTCAGCCTCACACTTGCTTCATCGTTGATCTGTATTCTTCTCTTCACGTGCATGCTGATGTTTCTGTTTCCATGGAACATCCTTGCCTTCACTGGGCTAAGATCATGAGAGTGGTCAAGTACAACTTTCTTTACATACCAAAGTCCATTTTTGTTCAAACTGATAGTTATCTTTGCTTGACAGTTATTCTTGATTGTTGGATATGTATTCAAATCAGTTGGTATTGTTGACACACACTTCCCTCCTCGTGAACATGCTAGAATGAAGTATTTTAACTCTCCATTATTTCCTTTTCTTGAATTCCTAGTGATGAAATCGAATCCCTTTGCAATAGCATACTGCCAATAGAATAACTTAACGGCAACCACCGAAGGAAATATAATGTCTGCTACAGGCTCACAAGGTTCAGATTGCTCATCGAGGCTGTTACTCATAGTTAACTTAGCTTCATTTGCTTCTTCAATGCATTCAGCACCGCCACCGGCATCATCTAACACTCCACCATCATTGACAGTATTTTCATCCTCCATATAAGCACCTATTTCCAATTCCATTAACCTGCACATGCAAAACTCATGTTACCATCCAAAAATTCAGCAAGTGTTAGAGTGAACTGTTAGATTTATAGTAAAAGAAAGGACTGGCAAGTGTTAAGGCTTGGATTAGAAAAAAGACAAAATGTGTCTATTGTTTTATTGCATTTTTCTTGCCTTGGTTAACGACGTATAAATTTGTGGTTAGTAATGTGTATATGTTGGTTATTGGGTAGCTTCATGCTCAGTGGTTCAGCCATTAACCATCCAATACATCTCATTAACCATAAATTTGTACCTCGTTAACCAAGAGTTAAAAATGGTGTAAAAAAGTGACATGATATGCAACAGAATCAACAAACACAAGCATAAAGTGCAAAAATGTTCAAAAATAATGTTCAAAAACAACTTAACCAACTTTAATGCCAGTTTCAGCAGCCATATAGGTCTTACATTTGACTGAAGTTGCAAGGAGGAAGAGGACCTCTTTGTTGGCTTACCCTTGATCAAATAAATTTCCAAAGTCTAATGACTGTGTGACTAAGACATACATAGAGTCATAAGCTAGAATGAATTCCTTCCCATTATCAACTTTTTAACTTTTTCATTTAAGTCATTATAGGAAGAGTTACTGTGTTTAACTTCACAATGAATTGATTTTTAATTTTATAAACAATTCATCATGAATTATTATTTTCTAATTATTGTATAGGTTGCAACCTTAATTTATTTTGTTGCTTAATTTGAACAAAAATAAAGTAGCACAGTGATTTTTTGATGCAGAATATATTGCTACCATAAGCATAACCACAAATATTATTCTTCTCAGAAAAGCATCCATTTTTTCCCTTGTTGTCTTCGTATATCTTTGTGCATATTTCCTTTTGTTTTGGGAAATTGTACTAACAAGTTATATAATTTCTTTATATTGAGCACATGAAGGTAGAAACTACAAGCAGATGGTATCAGGGGCATATGGGAATAGATGTGGAGAAGTCAATCTTTCTATTCTAGAACAGTTGGTAATTTTCATTTATGACATTGAACATTAAGAACTTCACTTATTTACTATTAAAAATTTATATTCTGATTGTGAGCTATCATTTGAGAAGTTATCTTATAATTGGGCATTTGTAACAGGTCATTGACATGCAAACAACTTCTTGTTATTGTACCTAAGTTAATAATAAGAGTTTGGTAAATTGAGTAAGAATGGTCCCAATGTAATTTTGTAGTTCTATATCTTGGTTAATGTGGACAACTTTCGAATGATTGTTAAGAAAGTTGAATTTGTTGGATTTAAAGAGATAGATGTCAATTATCAAAATGTATTTGATTATGGCAAATATTACTTGCACGTCAGTTATCCTGCTTGAAATTTGAATTCTGTTATGGAGTTCATTTTAGCACCTTTAACCATATTGCTTTCTATGCTACTTGATTTTGTGTTTGTTCTACACATGTTTATTACTAAAATCATCTAAGCCTTTAAGCATATGACTTTTTATGATACTTGTTGATGTTGATATTCCATTGGCATGATGCAGGTGCAACAGCGCCTTAAATATGCTCATTTACTTGACTTTTCAAATTATGCAGAATATATTGTTGATGTTAGAATGGCAAATACACCTATAAAGGTGTGTAAAATTATTGAAGAGATGCAATAATGGATTTGCTATCAGAAATAGTAGAAAACTAGTTAGATGATGCCGTGAATTGCATGCACTCTCTTTGATTTGCCTAGTCAGTAGAAAGGTTCTATTTTTTAAGTTGTGTTTAGTAGATAAATTTATCTGGAAACACAAGGAAATAAAAAATCAACAATGTATGTATCATGCCACCAACCAGAATGCCACTGGACTGCACTCCCAGAACTTAATACATTGAGCTAATGGAGAAGGAAAATAGTACCTTGACGACGTGTCAGAAGGCAGCAGAGGTAGCGACGCTGATGGAGCTTCGTGCGAGCTACAGAGACAGCGGTGCTAGCAGAGGTTGTGCACGGACGGAGCTCGCTGGACGGAGGGACGTGGGTGACGGAGAAGTGAAAGAAGTCAAGGATGGAGATATTTGAGGAAGAGGGGGTAACGAGAGGGAGAAACGAGAGGGAGACAGAAATGAGAGGGAGATGGAAATGAGAAGGAGAGGGAAAAAACTGAAGGCAAATCTGATTGAATTTGAAAATTAATCTGACGTGGCAAAGGTGTTAAAAGTGGTGTGGCTACTTTTAATGGTAAGATCATCATTTTCCAAAAAAAAAAAAAGCACACAATGACACCATTATTTTTGTGCCATTGATCTGTGAGAACAGCCTATAGATCGATGGTGGACAAACAAACTGGTATATGTTTGTGCACATAGAATTGTGTTCCTCATTGAAAAACCCTTCATCTCCACTAAACTCTTTCTTAATTTTTTTCTTTTTATAAACCACTAATGTTTTTGTTTATTATCACTTTGAGTCTGACCATAAACATTTATAGTTTTTGGTCCTAATTAGCTAGGAATGTGGTGGAATAAAATGGGTTACACTCTTGTAAAGACATTCAAACACTCAAATTAACTAGGATTGTGGTGGTTGAGATAACAAGGGGATGATCTTTAACATGAAGTTACAGTGCCCTATTTATATGAGGAAGAGGTACATAGGCACCATTAGGTTAAGGGAGATAAAAAGGTCATTTCAGCTGGGGGAAGGAAACTTTTCAGTACTTTCCCAGCCAAGAGTTGACCCCCTCAATGTCCCCCAAAGGTCCCAAAATAAGAGACATTTCTTTTGTCTCTTAAGGGAGGTCACTGTCGACCCTATCAGTGGACTTGGCCCATCAAGGCTTAAATCCCAAAATTGAACACTATCCCTAGGTCGGTGCTTTAACAACATCAAAGTGTCGAGTTCCGAGCTCAAGGGTTTTTGTGACTCAAGGTTACCAACTACTTTGGCTCTTCGTGGTGCCCCGAGTTTAGGATAGTTTCGAAAGACCATGGAGTGCAAGGGTTTGCCTTCGCGATTTTTCAAGATTCATCTTTTTAGTGCTTAACGAGCTCCGAAGTCGTGACTGGGCTGGTTTGTCTCGATATTTGTCTGGAGACCATCATCTAATAATGCTCTTAGGTGGGTGTCGTTTGGTTTATCTTGGAACATTCTATTCTCTGAACGGTTGTCCCTTCACCTATGTTGTAGCAACCTTTTCGCCATGTGATGGACCAAGAGTGGCGAGTGTGCATCAGGCATTCAGTTTTTGCGCTTTATCATCATTTCAAATTTAAAGTGTTGTTCCCAAAATGTCCATGGCTTCGAGTGGCGGTTACGCTTGGCTTTTTCTTATAGATAAGGATTGAGGGGGAGTAGTTTTTACTTTTCTGTGTCTTCTCACTTTCAAATTCCAGAAACCAAAAACTCCGATAGTCACAAAATCCTTGAGCCTTCCTTCTTGCCAATGTTTTTTGCTGTGCTTCTTGCCCCCTTCATGGTGGCGGTGTTGTATTTGAAGGCTTCTTCATGTTCGCTTCTACTTTCCTTTTGTAATTGGCATTGACTAAAGGAATGGTTTTGATGATAACAAACAAGAAAGGAATGGAAATGCATTGATTAAGCTCTAAGAATATTCAAGATTAGCATATAGGGCCTAGATCATGTGTAAAGGTAAAAAGGAATCATACTAAACTCAAATATATTTTTAAATATTTACAAATGATTTTTCACATGCCAAAATGCCCAACAAACATGTTTTGAAAAGCTAATCATGGTAGTAGTTCAAATCTATGGAAAATAGTATAATTTTTGTTTTGTAAAACTGACCTTTAGTTACTCGTTTGATCATATCTCTCAAAATACTTTGATTTTTGCCTTTGAAACTTTTTTCATATGAAAATAGACTCAAATATCTTTCCAATGAATGGTCATTTGTTTTAAACGAATAAGAAACGAAGAAGTTATGACCATTTAAAGTCATTTTTCAAAACTAGAGTGCAATAACCGATTAGGGATTTTCCTTAATCGATTATTCACCATGTCAGGAGCATTTTTCAAGTTCTAAAATCTTCTAACTAATTAGGTAATTCACCTAACCGATTCGTATGATAAATAAGAGCATTTTTCATGTTTTAAAAGCTCCTAACCGATTAGGCAATTCACCTAATCGGTTAGTGTAAAAAATTAGGAGTGTTTTTCAGGCTCCTAACCGATTAGAAATATTTCCTAACTGATTATTTTATTTCACAGAAGCCAAATATTTAAGGTCCTAACTGATTAGGAAAAGCTCATAACCAGTTATTCTAAATGTTAGTGGCCAAAACTTAAAGCTCCTAACCGATTAGGACAATCTCCTAATCGATTATCTGGGCAACCAGAAAACATGTTCCAACAGCTATAAACGGCTAGTTTTCATAAGAAATCATTTTTAATCAACACCAACGACTCTTATTTGCTTAGGGTTATAAATGAAAATGTTTGGGCATTAAAGATAGGTTGGAGAACAATCTGAAAATCATTCTTGAGCATTGAAAATGAGTTTTATCATCTTTTTCTCTAAATCTCTATTTTGAGCTAAGTGAGTGTGATTATTTGATACCATATGTTTCAAGTTGTATTATCTACTCTTTGAGAGAGTTTCTATCTTCTACACTTTGTATAATCTATAAAAGAGAGGGTGAGGTATCCCTTTAGAAAAAAGGATGAGGTATCCCTTAGTTGGATAAAGGGTGAGGTATCCCTAGAGGGTGAGGCATCCCTCAAAAGTTGTAAAGGGTGATGTATCCCTGTTTGACGCTCAAGCACAAGGGTGAGGTATCCCAAGGTATGTGGAATGCTCTTAATTATAAAGGTTGACAAGCACCTGTTGAAGCTTGAAGATATAGTAGAAAATCTCAGGTGATTGCTTGAGGACTGGACGTAGGCCACAAGTGGATTGGTGGCTAAACCAGGATAAATCTTGTGTTTATTCTTCTAAACTCATCTCTTTACATTTGTACTTTAATCTTATATATTTGCTTAAATATTTTCTATCTTGACTTATTTAATTTGTGAGTGAAGTATTCAATCTCATTTATCTATTCACTTCAATCATCCAATAACTTCAATGAAAATTGATAAACAAATGTTTTACGAAAGATATACGAAAAATATTTTATAAACTCAATTCACCCCCTCTTGAGTTTGAGGCCACTTGGTAACAAGTGGTATAAAAGCTAGGCTCTTGTGTAAAGGGATTAGTAACTTCAAGAGAAAGTGATGGCCTCCTCAAATAATTTTTCAGAAAGTTCTTCTATCTATAGACCTCCCTTTTTCAATGAGGATGGGTATGCTTATTGGAAAGAAAGAATGAAAATTTTTATTGAAGCTATTGATTTAGATGTGTGGGATGCTATTGAAAATGGTCCTTTTATCCCCACACAAGTTGTTAATGGTGTAAGAGTTAATACACCAAGAAGTGAATGGACCAATGATGATAAGAAAAAGGTCCAATATAATTTGAGTGCCAAAAATATCATTACCACATCCTTGGGGTATGATGAGTTCTTTAGAGTCTCAAATTGTAAATCTACCTAAGAAATGTAGGACACTTTACAAGTAACCCATGAGGGTACTAATGAAGTGAAAAAATCAAGGATTAATACTCTCACTCATGAATATGAGCTTTTTAGAATGAGCTAAAATAAAAGCATTCAAGAAATACAAAAATATTTTATATATATTGTAAATCATCTTACTTCATTGGGAAAGGCTTTTCCTAATGAAGATCTTATTAACAAAGTATTGAGATATTTAAGCACACATTGGCAACCTAAAGTGACGACTATTGCAGAGTTAAGAAATCTCTCAACCATGACTTTAGCCATACTTTTTGGTAAGCTCCAAGAACATGAGTTAGAATTAAATAGACTCAACCAAAGTGAGGAGCTTCACAAGAAAAAGAAGGGGATAGCTCTCAAGGCCACTTCCTACATAATCAATGATGACGATGATGAAGATGACTTGGAAATAAATGAGGAAAATCTTACTCTACTAGTAAAGAAATTCAAAAGATTCTTCAAGAAGAATGGAGCTCATAGAAGGCCTCCTTTTCCCTAAAAGAATGTCTATCACAAAGGGGAAGGAACCACATCTACTCCTAAATGCTATGAATATGGGGAATTGGGTCACATGAAGATGGAGTGCCCAATTTATCAAAGTAAAGTGGAAAAATATGACAAAAGATCCTCAAGGGAGAAGAAAGAAAGAAAAGGCTACATAGTTTAGGATGATAATAACATGGATTCAACCGATAGCTCAGACAATGAGAAAATCAATCTATGTTTCATGGCTAGAGGAGAAGAAGAAGATGAAGATGACATGGAGATAACATCCTCAAATTATGAATCAAACTCTTCCCCTTCCTATGATGAATTGCAAGATGCATTTGAAGAATTGCATAATGAATCTATGAGGCTTGCAAAAATGATTTCATGTTCAAAGAAAACAATTTCCTCATTTAAAAATCAAATTTCTACTTTAAATAAAGAAATTAAGGAATTGAAATTAGAAAATGAAACTCTTTGGTTGATTTATGCAAATTCTTCATGCATAACATGCTCTTCACATGATAATGCACCTATACCCTCATCTTGCTCATCATGTAAAGCATTTGAAATTAAGATTGAGGATTTGAAGAACACTATTTCAAAATTTACTTTTGGAAGAGATAACTTGAATGTATTGTTAGGGAAATAAAGATGTGTTTTTCAAAAAGCTAGTTTAGGGTATAATCCTAATAACCAACAAAAGTTTCTCAAGAATTTCTTTATTTCCTCAAGTACATCAAGTAGCCCCTTTATCAAATGTTTTCATTGTGAAAGGAAAGGACATAGTGCTTCTACATGCAATGTTAGGAAAAACTTGAATACCAAGGTTGAAACTAAAATGATTTAGGTCCCTAAGGGCACCTTGCCAAAATCTAACACACAAGGTCCCAAAAAAAATTGGGTACCAAAAGCCGAAAATTGAAGTGTGTTGTAGGTGTGCTTGAATGCCAAGAATAGACTTTGGAATCTCAAAAGTGGCTGTTGCACGCACAAGATCAGAAAATACTCTAAGTTGTAACACCCCAAAAATTGGTTGTTCTATCATAAATAGTCGTTTTATAATATTTGTGGTTTTTGTGAATTTTTGTGAATTTTTTCAAAAATGTTGAATATTTTAATATATTTCTCATTTTACGTACGCGCTGAGCAGAGCCTGTGTAACATCCCAAAAATTGTTTGTTTCATGATAAATAGTCATTTTATAATATTTGTGATTTTTGAAAATTTTTCTAGATTTTTTCAGAAATGTTAAATATTTTAATATATTCTTCGTTTTATGTGCGTACTGAGTAGAATTGAGAAAATGAAATATTTTCCCTAAGGCTGGTAAACTTTGAACTGTGAAAATGTCAATGGGGGATCTTACTAAACTCGAGGTCGGGCACAATTTACAAAGTTTACGTTTTCGAGATTTTATCTGATAAATGAAGTCGTTGTACTGTGAAATTATCTAATGAACAATAAATACTATTTTTAATAACTGTAACTTTTATCCACTGGATAATAGCTCTAGTAGAGTGTTAATCATCTTTTCTAGAGTGTTCACTTTAAGTGACATCACCTAGATGACATAACACAAGTGACATCATCGTTGACTTTTCAAAAAGGTGAGTTTTGGCTTCTTAAAAAAGCTTTGGAGGAAGCTTCCTAGTACCTTCCTATTAGCTTGTTGGAGAAGCCAAATTTTCTCTCTCTCCTTGTGAAACTACACGGCCAAAGGGGGGGAAAGGTGACCAAATACAACATTTCATTTTACTCTCACATTTTCAAAAACCCTTACTACCACTTTCTCTCTCTTACAAAGCTCTCATTTTTTTTCTTCTCTTCACTTTTCTCTTCTCCTTTTTCTCTCCAAAACCATCAGCCACACACACCACCATCACCTCTCCATGTTTTTTTGTTTGTTCCAACTAATCACCTTTCTTAAATCCTCTCATCACCATGATCCTTTTCTCTTTGGTGAGCATCACTTGATTCCTCCACTTTCACCATTTTCTCTCAAGCCCTAAGCTTGAAGCTTTAAGGTAATGTTCTTGATTCTTTACCTTCTCTTATTCTTTTTCGTTTCTATAGCCATCACCATTACCATGACCGTTGATCCTTTCTTCTTCAAGCCTTGGTGTTGATTTGATGAGTTGTGATTTTTAGGGTTTTGGAAGAGCTTGGCCAAAATCTTCAAGGAGCCATCAAGAAAGTTTCTTTTCTTGTTTTCTCTTAAGTAAGAGGGAGATAATCCTCTTCAACCTATCTTGGTGGTGAGAGACACGATTTTGTGTTGATAATGAGAAAATCCAAGTTAGGGTTACTCACTTTGTTGTTTGGTTCTTGATGCTTGATATTGTGGTTGTTTGATTTTGTATGATTTTGCTAATTGTTAATGCATAATGTGATGGATTCTAAATTGTTTGAATGGATTGAAGTTATGTATGGAAAGTAAGGGCTTTTGCCCTCTTTGTGGATACTCACGGCCAAATGGCCCAATGATGGGTCCTTGATGAAACTTTATGTAACAATTTGGGAATTTAGATGTTTAGTGAGTGATAATTAATGGAGTGATGAGAAATTTGGGTCCCTAGTTCCTTAGAGAGCTCACGGCCTCTTAGGGAAGATGAGGGCAAAATGTTGTGTTAAGATGGAAACTTAGGTAATTGGATAATTAGAAGTTGATTAGGATTCATAAAATGGAAAGAATCAAGGATGAGATTTTGTCCTATAACTTAGAATAATTTTAGTAAATGAAGAACATGAGTGTAAGTGAGATGTTGAGTAACCCAAATTAAATTATCTTAAGGGAAAAACAAGAGTGTGTGAGACTCAGAGAACCTTAGATAATTTTCTAAGTAAGTATGATTCAATTTGAGTAAAATACTTGGCTAATTAAGAGAAATAAAGATTTAATGAGAATTCCTCTAGAGAAAGCTTTTATAAGAAATGTTAGATTAAAGTGAAACTCCATAATGAACCTTAAAAATGTATTGTCATATTTGAGAATTTTATTAATATATTAATATGGGTCCATGAGTGGGACCAAAATTTTGTTGATGATTAACTTGGCCAAATTGTGGCATGCTATGGAAAAAGTATATCATTGTGAATATATATGAATATGCATTGAGTCATTATACATTGTGAAAGTCTGATGGACTATTGTTAAGGCCATGTTGCCTAGGAGATTGAATCACACCTATGTGCGGGTGCGAATAAACTAGTGTTGGTCATAATGTTGACCTTGGGGGCGTCGGAGTGCGGGTGTCTCACAATGGTCAGTTGGTAGCTCCTCTAGGCCGTGGGATAGACTGATGCAAATGCACCGACGATCCGGACCAAGACACTGTCCTATATCGCGATCTAGTGTAGAATGTCTTGTACATTGCCATGATGTGCACGTTAATAAATTGAGAAATTATATTGCCATGATGTGCACGTTAATAAATTGAGAAATTATAGCACTTGTTGACCTCAGCAGCCGAGTTATAGACATGTCTCCTGATCATTCTCTCCGATGTTTGTGTCTAGCTCCATGGAGTAGGATTTCGATATCATATGCACTTGCATAGAGAGTCAACATAATACCTGGCATTTATATATATATGATGATTGGAACTGTTGTCTTATTGATGTTATAACTGCCTAAAATTGTTTAGTTGTTTACTATTTGCTTCTTAATACTGATTACTATTTCTGATATGGTATGTGGGTGTTTTGCACCGTTCTGTTTCTTTACTGTCATAATTGATAATGAATGTAGGATGTCTCACCTCTTTTCTGTATTTTCTGTATTTTCTGCTATTCTGTTTATCTATATGTTTCTCCGAAGACGTCGGTGAAGAAGGGGAAGTGCATGAATTCCCTGGTTTCTGGCCTGATTTTGATTAGCTTCCTGTTTGGACATGACGTCCCGTCCGCAAGGCTTCTTAGGTTATACGAGATTGGCTTTTCATGGAGGTCCAGACTGCTGGCACATTAACCTGAGTATGGACCATTGTGTCTACCTCGGAGATATGACCGTGTCTCTTGCTTGGGGACGTTATGATCCGCCTTTCTTTACTTTTTATGCTTGCTTGTATTTAGAGTTTTACTTGCCCATACATAATATGTGGGGAGAGTGTTATTACTCCTCACAAGAGGATTCTTTCTTATCCTCTGCATGAGCCCCCGCTCGTAACTCAGTTGCTCCGATAAGGGTTTCCTCTGACGAGGAAGACCCTGAGGAGGATCCAACTATGGTTTCTTCTCATTCGTCTTAGGGACTGATACTGTTGGTAGCCGCTGATGGCTATTGACAAATCTTTTGGGGGGCCTGATGTTTTGTCTTTTTTGGTGGGCTGTATATGTGTAATCATTTTAGGGCATGTAAAGTTTTTGTGTTTTGTATATCTAATGATGTATCTAAACAAGTGTGATATAAATATATATAAGTATGATGTATGAATGTATGGTTTACTTCTTGTGTTACTTTCTGTTGTAGCCATATATCATCTCATTTTATTTTAATACAAAAAAAAAAGAATTCGCCTAATCATTTGTATAATTACAACAAAATAAACTTATCCATATTAAAATGAACTGGGTCTTAGTTTATGAATTTTGTTTCCATTTCATGGTTATGGTGTGTCATTCCCTCCTTAAAAAGGGGCGTTACACAAGTTCTCTCCATTGTCTCCAAGAAGCTTGGACTTGCAATATTTGGATAAGTGGAGACTTGTTTTATGCTTTAACTTGCTTTAAAGTAGTACTTTCTGGCTTTATATCTTGAAAATATTTCTACATGTGATAATATGCTAGATAAATTCACTTCTTGTTTGAAATAGTATGTTTGATGAAAATATCTTTGTTCTTGACATAACATACCTAACATGATCATTGTTTGATCTAATGTGCATATATAAGAGAAAACTTGACATATTGGATCAATCATGCATCTAACTCTTACTAAAAATCATTTTTACTGCATGATTCATCATTGTGCTGCATACCTTGTCATTTTATTGCATATTGTGTCATTTTGGTGCAAAACTTATCATGTTGCTGCATAATATATAATTTTTGCTGCATAATTTGATTGAGTTCATTGTATAATACTCTTGCATTAATTGTTCATGAATCCATTACTGACTTGAGCATCAGAGTTTTCCCTAAGTTTGTTTTGCAGGAACTTGATCCATGTGTTACCAAGTGGCCTCAAATTCAAGAAGGGGGGTGAATTGAGTTTATAAAATATTTTCGCAAATCTTTCGTAAAACATTTGATCATTAATTTTCGTTGAAGCTATTGGATGATTGAAGTGAATAGATAGATGAGATTGAATTCTTCACTCACAAATTAAATAAACCAAGATGAATAACATTCAAGCAAGCATATAAAATAAATGCACAAATGTAAAGAGATGAGTTTAGAAGATTAAACACAAGGTTTATCTTGGTTCAGCCACTAATCCACTTGTGGCCTACATCCAGTCCTAAACAAACCGTTAGAGATTTTCCACTATATCTTCAAGTTTCAACAGGTGCTTGACAACCTTTACAAACTAGAGCACTCACCACACCTTAGGATACCTCACCCTTGTGCTTGAGCCTCAAACAGGGATACCTCACCCTTTACAACTTTTGAGGGATACCTCACCCTCAAGGGATACCTTACCCTCAAGGGATACCTCACCCTCTCTTTTATAAATTATACAATGTGTAAAAGATAGAAACTCTCTCAAAGAGTAGATAATACAAATTGAAGCTTATGGTATCAAAGAATCACACACACTTAGCTCAAAACAGAGATTTGGAGAAAAAGATGATAAAACTCATTTTCAATGCTCAAGAATGATTTTTAGATTATTCTCCAACTCTTCTTTAATGCCCAAATACTTTCATTTATAGCCCAAAGCATTTTAGAGCCATTAGAGGTGGTTGGGTTCATTAAATGTTCCAAATAGAGCCGTTAAGGAAGTGTTCTGCATTTCACCATAATCGGTTATGAGATATACATAATCGGTTATGACATGAAGAATTGGAATCCTGAGTTTTTAAAACATTCCATAACCGATTATATCAAAAGCCATAATCGGTTATTGGCTTTTAAAACACAAAAAGGCACGCTCTATTATGAATGTATAACTAATTATGAGAATGGTTATAATTGGTTATGGGCTTTTAAGAAAAGTGAAAAATGCTCCTAAGTTTTGCACTAACTGATTAGGTGAATTGCCTAATTGGTTAGGAGCTTTTAAATCATGAAAAATGCTCCTTTTTATGATACTAATTGGTTATGCCCATTGCCTAATCGGTTAGGAGCATTTGGAATGTGAAAGTGGCTCCTGACATGGTGAAGAATCGGTTAGGGAAAATCCCTAATTGGTTATTACACTCTGGTTTTGAAAACTGACTTTAAATGGTCATAACTTCTTCATTTCTTATCCGTTTTAAACAAATAACCACTCATTGGAAAGATATTTGAGTCTATTTTCATATAAAATAAGTTTCAAAACAAGAATCAAAGTATTTTGAAAGATATGATCAAAATAGTGACCAAAAGTTAGTTTTAAAAAATACAAACTTAGCTATTTTTCAAAGGTTTGAACTACCACCAGGACTAGCTTTCCAAAAACACTTTGTTGGACATTTAAACATTTAAGAAACACTTTTGAAGATGTTAAAAACTTATTTGAGCTTAGTGTGATTCCCATTTACTTTTACACAAGATCTAAGTCCTATAAGCTAAACTTGAAGAACTTGGGACTTGATCTTTGCACAACCATCACTTCTCTTGTTTGTTATCATCAAAACTATTGCTATTGCCAATGCTAATCATACCATGCTAAAGTCCCTCAATCATTCAATCTCAAGTTCTTACTGAAGAAATTGGATTCAAGCTCCTTCAAAGAAGTATAATAAGTTTTTGAGCTATATTTAAGGTAAGTTTTGATGGTCTTAAAGGATAGATTCTTGAAGGATTTTCTGATTTTGTTTGAGAAATAATCAGTTGTAAGAAGGTCATAATCTATTATGAATAGCATCTAACCTGTTATGAGAGCTGTGGAAAAGTATGGCACGTTGGAAAAGCTCTCTGCCAAGCCAAAATAATCTGTTAGCAACAAGCCCCTAACTGGTTACTCTATTTTAGTCACATTTTTGTGCTTTCTGGCTAGCACAATAACCGGTTAGCAACACATCCTAACCAGTTATTAGAGAAAACTCGTGACCACTCTCATTTTGCCTAACCGGTTAGCAAAATATCCTAACTGGTTACCTATTTTCCTTAATTAGTTAGGCCACTCCAAATTAAATTTTCCCAGTCGTGTCCTCCTTCAACTAATCTATCTCTGACTTTTTTAGATAGATCAATCATGCATTTAAATAGCTTGGCTGCATCATTTTCTTTTTGCTGCATAAAGTCATATTTTTCTGCATAATGCCATTAATCTTGCTGCATAGTGTGACATTTTTGCTCATAATCTAACTTTCACTGCATAAATTGGTCATTTGCTGCATAAATTGGTCATTTTGCTTCATAATTCATTCTTTTTGCTGTATAATGTATAATATGGTAAACAATTGCTTTAAACTCAATATTACTTTTGAAATAATATGGCAATGCATGTTCTGTTTTGATGATACCATTGTTTAATATTAGTCTAGAATATTTGCACTTACTATAAACGTGGTATTATTGCAAATAACTTCTCTCTTTGTCAAAATCTATGTATTGTATATCTTTTTCATCATGACAAAAAGGGGAGAAGTTTATGAGTTATTGAGAAAAGGTAAATAACGAGGTACAAATTTAATAATCTTGGGATTCCAAAATTAACGGGGAGTTGTGCAATCTCTGATCTAATCACCTCTTAAAAAATAGAGGGGGAGTAAGACTCTAATAGACCTTTTGTGAATTTTAATTTATTTGAACTAACTTTTTTCTCAATGGATATTTGTCATCATCAAAAAGGGTGAGAATGTAATTGGCATTGACTAAAGGAATGATTTTGATGATAAAAAACAAGAAATGAATGGAAATGCATTGATCAAGCTCCAAGAATATTCAAGATTAGCATATAGGGTCTAGATAATGTGTAAAGGTAAAAAAAAATCACACTAAGCACAAATATGTTTTCAAATATTTACAAATGATTTTTTACATGCCAAAATGCCCAACAAACATGTGGTAGTTCAAATTTATGGAAAATAGTCAAATTTGTGTTTTGTAAAACTAATCTTTAGTTACTCTTTTGATCATATCTCTAAAAACACTTTGAATTTTGCTTTAAAACTTTTTTCATATGAAAATAGGCTCAAATATCTTTCCAATGAATGGTCATTTGTTTTAAACGGATAAGAAACGAAGAAGTTATGATAATTTAAAGTCAGATTTCAAAACCAGAGTATAATAACCGATTAGGGATTTTCCCTAACCGATTATTCACCATGTCAGGAGCGTTTTTCATGTTCTAAAAGCTCCTAACCGATTAGGCAATTTACCTAACTGATTAGTATGATAAATAAGAGCATTTTTCATGTTTTAAAAGCTCCTAACCGATTAGGCAATTCACCTAATCGGTTAGTGTAAAAAATTAGGAGCGTTTTTCAAGCTCCTAACCGATTAGACATATTTCCTAACCGGTTATTCCATTTCACAGAAACCAAATATTTAAGGTCCTAATAGACTAGGAATAGCTCCTAACTGGTTATTCTAAATGTCAGTGGCCAAAACTTAAAGCTCCTAACCGATTAGGATAATCTCCTAACTGGTTATTTTGACAACCTGAAAACACGTTCCAACAGCTATAAACAGCTAATTTTCATAAGAAATCATTTTTAATCACCACCAATGGCTCTTATTTGTTTGGGGCTATAAATGAAAAGGTTTGACCATTAAAGAAATGTTAGAGAACAATCTGAAAATCATTTTTGAGCATTGAAAACAAGTTTTATCATTTTTTCTCCAAATCTCTGTTTTGAGCTAAGTGTGTGTGATTCTTTGATACCATAAGCTTCAACTTGTATTATCTACTCTTTGAGAGAGTTTCTATCTTCTACACTTTATATAATCTATAAAAGAGATGGTGAGGTATCCTTCTAGAGAAAAGAGTGAGATATCCCTTAGTTGGATAAAGGGTGAGGTATCCCTTGAGGGTGAGGCATCCCTCAAAAGTTGTAAAGGGTGAGGTATCCCTATTTGAGGCTCAAGCACAAGGGTGAGGTATCCCAAGGTGTGTGGAGTGCTCTCAATTTGTAAAGGTTGTCAAGCACCTATTGAAACTTGAAGATATAGTGGAAAATCTCGGGTGATTGCTTGAGGACTGGACGTAGGCCACAAGTGGATTGGTGGCTGAACTAGGATAAATCTTGTGTTTGTTCTTCTAAAATCATCTCTTTACATTTGTGCTTTAATCTTATATGCTTGCTTAAATACTTTCTATCTTGGCTTATTTAATTTATGAGTGAAGTATTCAATCTCATTTATCTATTCACTTTAATCATCCAATAGCTTCAACAAAAATTAATAAATAAACGTTTTATGAAAGATTTTCAAAAATATTTTATATATTCAATTCACCCCCTCTTGAGTTTGAGGCCACTTGGTAACACCTTCTCCCTTCTTCCAGGAACTCCACTCTACTCCTTTTTTTTTTTCATTTTCTGTTTATGGTCATGGTGAGGGAAATGGGGAATGATGGAGAGCGAGACACATCTTTGGAGATTTTGGAGCAGCCTCCTCCCTCATCGAGTCATGCGCGATGGGCAAAGGTCCTTTGGGGCATTTTTGCCTTCGAGGTGCAGAGGTAACCTTCCAACTGAGTTTTGTGCTCGTAGAATGAGATGGTTGGAGGATAGGCTCAGAAGTATCATTCCTAGGTATTTGCAGATTTTTGAAATGATGGGCAATCTGCACCAACACCCAACATCCAGTGTAACATCCCAAATTCTGACTATGTGAATAGTAATAGCAGAATTACACTGTTTTATATTTTCTGTGTGTTATAAAAATAATTTGACTGTTCTGAGATCATATTTGATCATTTTGTGTGATTTGCTCCGAGTCAAGAAAATAATAATTTTCTGACCGAAAAAAATCTTTTTTTAATTAATTAGAGCTGGAGGATCTTACTAAACCCAATTCTGATTGATATATATATTAATCTCGTAATTTTTAGAATTTAAGCGTGTAATAAAATAATTTTATATTTTTATAATATTATTTTATTCAACAAGATCTCTTGTCTCAAAAATAGTAGAAAAATTATTTGTGGACGAAAAAGTTCGTGGGGCCCACGTTTAGTGTAGCATCAACGATCCGACCTGTATGTAAATCTAAACCAATAGGAAATGGTCAAAATAGATGGCTTGACTTTCTAAGCCAATTAGAAATAGTCAACAAAAGAAGCATTGACTTCTTTGTGAGCCATTGGATTTTAAAACTTACTTTAGAAGCTTTAATCTTAGTCGTTGATCTAATCAATGGTGAGATTAGAAGGATAGTTTTATGACCAATTGATATCTATCCTAGATGTGATCTATGGCTAGAAATTAAAGATGAATCAAGGGTTAGGATTTAGTCAAAGATTGTAGGCTTGAAAATGGTTAGTAACCTAATTAAGCTTAATTCAATTAATCTAATTACTTAATTAGTAAACTAAATGAACTAGCTTAGTTATGAATTAATTATAATCTAAATACTAATTAGATATCCTAATATTAATTAAAGGTTATAATATATGCTAATATATATTAAATTAAGTAGTTATATGATTAGCATGTTAATTAAAATTGGTTAGGATAATTAACCTAACTAATTCCCTAATTAGTTAACAAGTAATTAGGACTAATTTAGAAGCAATTAAGCCATTAAAATGGAGGGGGGCTGCACGATTTTTGGGGGCTGCAATAAGGAGGCAAGTGGCTTGGTTCTACAATATTCAAGAACCATCCAACATGACATAAGCCATGTGCACCAAGTGTGAACACTTTAGATATTTTAGCATGCAAATTCATTCACTCAACCTCACCTAAAGCCACTCACGGAAGCTGCACTTCTATTTCCATTTCACTTTCATTTCTTTCACTTATCACAAGTCAAAGCATCTACTTTCTCTCCAAAAAGCTATCAAGAACCAAGCAAACTTTCCTTTCTCTTTTTCTCTCTATATTCGGCCATGCACCTTACATATACTACCAAACCTCTATAATTTTTTCCTATCATATTTCCTAAAGCCAAATCCCATTCTAAACACTTTTCATTCACATAGTTTTTCCAAAAAAACTACTCTAGCTTGTCCAAAATCCAATCTTTTGCTACTTACTTAAGGGTAAGTCTTGAGTTTATGGTTCAAAATTGAATTTCTAATTTTTCTAACGATGATTGTTCCATGGTTTTTCAATATTGTACCTTGTATGTGTTTTTACTAATTGTTTAAGAATTTTAGGGATTTGTTTGGTGGATTATTCGGATTTGAAGGATAGGAGGAGAACTAATCGATTAAAATTGTCTACAAGAGGTAAGAGGGAGATTTAACCTCACCAACCGAGTTTTGGTGGTGTGAGGATGGTTTTGTATGGTGAAAAATCCATAAGGGTTCTTCACCGATTATTTGATGTGTTTTGATTGTGTTTGTGTTGTGTTTAATTGAGTTTTTATGCTTGCATGTGTGATTAAATGCTTAAAGTCTTGATATTCTGTGTGTATGTGTAATTATGAAAGCATGAGATTGTATGTGTAAATCAGGATGTGAATAACATGATTAATCGATTGTATGTGTACTCCAAAGAGTACTGAGGCTTACGGCTATACAATGGAAAAAGGACCAAAGTCCTTACACTAATGAATTAAAATGAGAACTGAGACATTTAAATGAATCTGGGAAAAATTTGAGTATGGTAAAATAATATGATTTTATGGGTATTAAAGAAAGGGAATAATAAATTTTGAAAACAATACCATTTACCGATTTTTAGAGGAGTTATACCGCAAATTTTTATAAAAGAAGGACTAAATTACAAATTTTATCAAAATGAGGGGCCATAGTATAAATATTGATTTTTGAGGGGTCATAATGTAAATATTATTTTTAGAGGGGTCAAACTATAAATATTTTATAAAAGAGGGATGGTTTCGTAAATATAAATTTGATGAGGGACTTTTTCGTAAATAATAATTTATGAGGGACTTTTCTATAAATATTAAATTTTGAGGGACTATTTTGTAAATATGGATTTTATGAGGGGTTGTTTCGTAAATATGAGTTTTTGAGGGACTAAAGTGCAAATATGGAAAATGAAGCTAATTTTGGTATTAAAATGAGAAAAATAGTATTTCCGATTTAAAACGTAAGAAAAATATTTATGCGATTAGAAAACATTGAAAAGTCGCTACGCGATTTCGAAAAGGCGACAGAATTGAGTCGAAATTGAGAAAATGTGGAAATATTACCGCGCGATTAAAATACAGTAATCATACTGTTAGATTATTGTATGGGACCCGATTATGAGATATAAATTTGAAATGTGAATAGTGCATGGTACATGCATTGGAAAGGTCCGATGGACTGTATGAGGCTAGTTGCCTAGGAGAGACTACACCTCTTGAGTGGGTGTGATATGCGTAGTGTAAGTCACTCGTTGACCTTGGGGGCATTGGGGTGCAGGTTGCCTACAATGGGCAGTTGGTAGCTCTTCTGTACCGTGGGTTAGACCGACGCAACACACCAATGATCTGGACCGAGACACTATCCTTAATCAAGATCTGATAAAGATTGTCGTGTATGTACTGGATGTGCAGAACTGAGCACGTGGTCCAAGGTATGTTGGTACCGACACTTCTTTTCGATCACTCTCTCCGACCTGAGTTGTAGCTCCATGGAGTAGGAAATCGAGTCTGTGAGCATACATATAATGATAGAGGGTATTATCGTAATTTCTGTTTATGATAATTGATTTATTAATTTATTGATTATTGATAATAACATGACTGTAATTATTGTGTATTACATGTCTTGTGATGATATTGATGTTAGTGGCATAATTGTAATTGTGGTATGATAACTGTATGAGATATTGTATGTGTTTATCTTCATTACTGCCATACTGGTATTGGCGTAGGTGATCTCACCTCTTTGTATGCATGTTTTGGTATTATATTTATATTTGTTAAGACGTCGAGCAAGAAAAAGAGCGAGAAGTTGAGGAGGAGCAGATTCCTGTTGAGGACGTCGAGTTTTGAAGAGATGCAGATGCCTAGTTTCCTTGGCTACCTGAAGCTGACATTCATTGGAGGAGATGAGGCATGGACTGTAGATTTAGAGAGAGAGAGTATCTATTATAGAGTTCCAATATCTATTAGGCGGTATTGGGGAGCTTATTATCGTACTCCTAGTGTGATTAGTATTGTGTCATCTGCTCGGACACCTATCCGTAGGACTACACATCATAATGGATTCCTACGTGCTGAGGAATCTGAGGAGGACCCATCTGAGGGTTCTGCTGTCTAGTAAGATTTGGGCTATATGTTAGTTTTAAATGAAAAGTTTAAATATTTTGGAAGTCTAGTTTGTAAGATATCAAAGTGTGACAGTACTAAACGCTTGTATGTATATATATGATGTAAATTATGTGTGACAATGTTGTTACGTCTTTATTTTTTGCTAAGTTTAACTTATTATCATCAAGAAATTTTATAACTCGTATTTATAATATAAGCGCGATTTTTAAAGGAAGGGTAATTTGGTAATTTAGTAACATGAAGTGTGGCGCCCTAAGGAGGGTGTTACATTAGTTGGTATCAGAGCCCAAGTTAGAGTCTTTTGGGTTTGTGGTTAGGTCTATCTTGTCTAAGTTATGTGATTCTCTATAATTGTTTTCCGAAAGAAAAACAATATTGTTTGAAGACTGACCTTCACTTTTCTTTGTGTTGTTCAGTCTGATTGATAGAGCGAAATGGCTGGACGTGGAAGAGGACGCATGAATGCGAGGGCAGCAGTTGGAAATGCCGGCGACGATAATCTGAATGTGGCTGCAGCTGTAGCAGCAATGCAACGAATGGCCAAGGTTGTTGCACAGCAAAATCAAAGAGCACATGATGATGCTCATAGCTTGTCAGAATTTCGGAGGAACAATCCACCGAAATTTCATGGAGAGTTCGACCCAGAGAAGGCTGATATATGGATAAAGGAGCTGGAAAAGATATTTGAAGGCATGGGGTGTAATGATAAGCGGAAGCTTACTTTCGCCACATTCATGCTAGTCGGTGACGGAGAGGCTTGGTGGGCAGGAGCCCGCAGATTAATTCAAGCTGAAGGGAGAGTTGTGACGTGGCAGCTCTTTAGACAGAAGTTTTTGGGAAAGTATTTCCCAACCAGTGTTCGACATGCTAAGGAGATGGAGTTCCTTAGTCTGAGGCAAGGGGTGATGACTGTAAATGAGTACGCGGCACGGTTCGAAAGCTTGTCTAAGTTTTCGAGGTACTTCCAAATGCATCCAGATGAGGAATGGAAGTGTAGGAAGTTTGAAGAGGGGCTGAGGCTTGACATCAAGCGAGCTTTAGCAACTGTGGATATTGATCAGTTTCCGGTATTGCTAGATAAGTGCCGAAAGGTTGAGGAGATTGATCATCTTCGTGAGGCTAGAAATAAAAATTTTGGACCAGCACGGTTCCAAAGGGGGAAGAGTAGCGATGGCAACCGTTACCGCAGAAACCATATACTAAACCAGAAGTAAGTCAAAATCGGCAACAATCATTTGGGGAAGCTCTAGTGGTAGTAGAGCGTTTCGATTGGAACTTCGCACTTAAATGTTTTAAGTGTGGGAAAGGACATCTCACTAGGGACTGTCAGCATAAGGGGGTGATTTGTTATCGCTGTGGGAAGCCTGGACATTTCTCAAGGGAGTGTGATCAGCAAAAGGCGGAGCCATCAGTAGGCAGTGTTCGTACTGCAAGCCCACAAGCGGGTGGTCGAGTGTATACTATGAGCGGGGAGGAAGCCGCTAAATCTGAGGACTTGATAATGGAGGAGTGTGCTATTGAAGGTAATC
Source organism: Ormosia semicastrata (assembly GCA_029884595.1). Classification (NCBI taxonomy): domain Eukaryota; kingdom Viridiplantae; phylum Streptophyta; class Magnoliopsida; order Fabales; family Fabaceae; genus Ormosia; species Ormosia semicastrata. Next base: position 42,561,493 of record JAQQTO010000061.1, read on the forward strand.
CTTTAACAGTATTATATGATTCGGGAGCAACACATTCTTTCATTGCATATGATTGTGTGGAGCGTTTGGGATTAATTGTGACTACATTGCCGTATGATTTGAGTGTTAGTACTCCTACTGATAAGCCTGTGATAACTACAAGAGTATGCTTGAATTGCCCTGTATCTGTTAGAGATAGAATCTTTCATGTGGATTTGATCTGTTTGCCTCTTTCCAAGATTAATGTAATCTTAGGAATGGATTGGTTGTCTTCCAACCATATCTTGATAGACTGTTCGAATAAGACATTAGTTTTTCCTGAGATTAAGGATTCTAGATTCTTAACGGCTACTCAAATGGAGGCTTGTTTAAAGGAAGGAGATCAAGGGTACTTGTTGATGTCTTCTATGGAGATTCACTGTGAGGATATTTTAAAGGATATTTTCGTAGTGAATGAGTTTCTAGAAGTGTTTCCTGAAGATATACTTGGAATACCACTGGAAAGAGAGATTGAATTCTCTATTGATTTGGTACCTGGAGCTGGACCTATATCTATGGCGCCTTATCGAATGTCGCTAGTAGAGTTAGCAGAGCTTAAGAAGCAGTTAGAGGATTTGTTGGAGAAGCAGTTTGTGAGACCAAGTGTATCACCTTGGGGAGCTCTAGTATTGTTGGTAAAGAAGAAGGATGGGACTTCTTGTCTATGTGTAGACTACCGACAATTGAACAAGATTACGATCAAGAATAAATATCCACTACCAAGAATCGATGATTTGATGGATCAATTGCGAGGAGCTGTAATATTTTCTAAAATTGATTTACGTTCTGGTTATCACCAGATACGTGTGAAGGTGGAGGATATCCCGAAGACTGCGTTTCGGACACGATATGGGCATTACGAGTATCAAGTGATGCCTTTTGGTGTGACTAATGCACCTGCGATATTTATGGACTTCATGAATCGGATTTTTCGTTCATACTTGGATAAGTTTATTGTTGTCTTTATTGATGACATCTTGATTTATTCTCGAAGTCAGGAGGAACATGCTGAACATCTCAGAGTGGTTCTCCAGATTTTGAGGGAGAATAAGTTGTATGCCAAGTTGTCCAAATGTGAGTTTTGGTTGAGTGAAGTATAATTTTTGGGGCATGTCATATCGGCAGATGGAATTGAAGTTGATGCTTCAAAGGTGGAGACAGTTGTTCAATGGGAGAGACCGAAGACAGTATCGGAGATCCGTAGTTTCATCGGATTGGCCGGTTACTATCGACGATTCATAGAAGGGTTTTCGAAGATTGCAGGACCTCTTACCCAACTTACACGAAAGAATCAACCGTTTACATGGAATAAAGCATGTGAGGAAAGTTTTCAGGAGTTGAAACGACGACTGACTACTTCACCGGTTTTGATTCTACTTGATCCGAATGAACCTTTCGAGGTGTATTGTGATGCTTCGTATCAAGGATTGGGTTGTGTACTTATGCAAGACCGTAAGGTTGTGGCATATGCGTCGAGGCAGTTGAAAGTGCATGAGAGGAATTATCCGACTCATGACTTGGAGTTAGCAGCAGTGGTGTTTGCATTGAAGGTATGGAGACATTTTCTCTATGGGGCAACGTTCACTTGTTTTTAGTGACCATAAAAGTTTGAAGTATCTGTTTGACCGAAAGAGTTGAACATGAGACAAAGGCGTTGGCTCGAGTTTCTGAAAGATTATGACTTTCAATTACAGTATCATCCCGGGAAGGCGAATGTCGTAGCAGATGCCTTAAGTAGGAAAGCGCTTAATGCTTCTGTTATGATGATAAAGGAGAAGGAATTGATAGAAGAATTTTGGGATATGCGATTATCTGTGAAGTTGACATCGGGGAAGATGTGTTTGAACATGATCGTTATTTCGAATGACTTGATGGATAGAATACGAGAAAGACAAAACAGTGATCAGTATTTGCAAGAAGCGAAGGAAGCAATAAGTCAAGGAGCGGAATTGGAATTCAGCGAAGGTGTTGATGGAATTTTGAAGTTCAAAGGGAGAGTTTGTGTACCAAACGATCCAGAACTGAGGAGATCAATTTTGGATGAAACTCATCGAAGCAAATTGAGTATGCATCTAGGAGCCACGAAGATGTACTAGGATTTGAAACAGCTATATTGGTGGCAAGGAATGAAGAGGGATGTCGCAGAATATGTATCATCCTATTTGATTTGTCAGAAGGCCAAAGTGGAACATCAGAGACCATCGGGAATGTTGCAACCTTTGCCTATTCCTGAGTGAAAATGGGATGACATAGCAATGGATTTCGTAACTGCACTGCCAAAGACTCGGAAGGGTCACGATTCTATATGGGTGATTATTGATTGGCTTACAAAGTCGGCGCACTTTTTACCGATATATATTAAGTACTCAATGGAGAAGTTGGCTCAAGTGTACATCAACGAAATTGTCAGACTTCATGGTGTACCATCCAGTATAATCTCTGATCGAGATCCGTGATTTACATCGAGATTCTGGAACAGTTTGCAAGAAGCGATGGGAACGAAGCTACGTTTGAGTTCTGCTTACCATCCACAAACTGATGGTCAGTCAGAAAGGACGATTCAGTCATTGGAGGACTTGTTGAGGGCTTGTGTTCTAGAGCAAACTGGTTGTTGGGATGAATTTCTACCGTTGATAGAGTTCACTTACAACAATAGTTTCCATTCAAGCATAGGGATGGCACCCTATGAAGCTTTATATGGGAGAAGATGTAGAACGCCATTGTGTTGGTATCATGATGGTGAAGGTGCTGTGGTAGGACCCGAGTTTGTGCAACAGACAACTGAGAAAGTGAAGATGATCCAAGATAAGATGAGGACGACACAGACGCGGCAAAAGAGTTATGCAGATAAAAGAAGAAGACCGCTAGAATTTGAAGAAGGTGACCATGTATTTCTACGTGTGACGCCTATGACTGGAGTTGGATGAGTAATCAAGTCGAGGAAGCTTACTCTGAAGTTTATTGGACCGTATCAGATACTTCGTCGGGTAGGTCCGGTAGCTTATCAGATTGCACTACCACCGTTCTTATCAAATTTCCATAATGTATTTCACGTATCACAACTGTAGAAATATATTTCTGATCCGACTCATGTGATCGAGCTAGACACTGTACAACTAAAGGAGAATTTGACCTATGAGACATTTCCGACCATAATTGAAGATCGAAGAGTTAAGCAACTTCGAGGAAAGGACATCGCTTTAGTTAAAGTGGTATGGAATGATGTAAGTGGTGAAGCTACATGGGAGTTGGAAGAGAAGATAAGAGAAGCAATATCCGTTTTTATTTTGAATATGTATGTCAAGTTTCGAGGACGAAACTTTATTTTAGAGGGGAGAGTTGTAACACCCCAAATTCGACTATGTGAATAGTAATAGCAGTAATTACACCGTTTTACATTTTCTCGTGTGTTATAAAAATAATTTGACTGTTTCGAGATCATATTTGATCATTTTGTGTGATTTGCTCGAGTCAAGAAAATAATAATTTTTCGACCTAGGAAAAATCTTATTTTAATTAATTAGAAGTGGGGATCTTACTAAACCCAATTCTGATTGATATATATATTAATCTCGTAATTTTTAGAATTTAACTGTGTAATAAAATAATTTTATATTTTTATAATATTATTTTATTCAACAGTACCTACTGTCTCAAAAATAGTAGAAAAATTATTTGTGGACCCGAAAAATTTCGTGGGGCCTACGTTTAGTGTAGCATCAACAACGATCTTGACTGTCATGGAAATCTAAACTAATAGGAAATGGTCAAAATAGATGGCTTGACTTTCTAAGCCAATTAGAAATAGTCAACAAAAGAAGCATTGACTTCTTTGTGAGCCATTGGATTTTAAAGCTTACTTTAGAAGCTTTAATCTTAGCCGTTGATCTAATCAATGGTGAGATTAGAAGGATAGTTTTATGACCAATTGATATCTACCCTAGATGTGATCTATGGCTAGAAATTAAAGATGAATCAAGGGTTAGGATTTAGTCAAAGATTGTAGGCTTGAAAATGGTTAGTAACCTAATTAAGCTTAATTCAATTAATCTAATTACTTAATTAGTAAACTAAATGAACTAGCTTAGTTATGAATTAATTATAATCTAAATACTAATTAGATATCCTAATATTAATTAAAGGTTATAATATATGCTAATATATATTAAATTAAGTAGTTATATGATTAGCATGTTAATTAAAATTGGTTAGGATAATTAACCTAACTAATTCCCTAATTAGTTAACAAGTAATTAGGACTAATTTAGAAGCAATTAAGCCATTAAAATGGAGGGGGCTGCACGGTTTTGGGGGCTGCAACAAGGAGGCAAGTGGCTTGGTTCTACAATATTCAAGAACCATCCAACATGACATAAGCCATGTGCACCAAGTGTGAACACTTTAGATATTTTAGCATGCAAATTCATTCACTCAACCTCACCTAAAGCCACTCATGGCAGCTGCACTTCTATTTCCATTTCACTTTCATTTCTTTCACTTATCACAAATCAAAGCATCTACTTTCTCTCCAAAAAGCTATCAAGAACCAAGCAAACTTTCCTTTCTCTTTTTCTCTCTATATTCGGCCATGCACCTTACATATACTACCAAACCTCTATAATTTTTTCCTATCATATTTCCTAAAGCCAAATCCCATTCTAAACACTTTTCATTCACATAGTTTTTCCAAAAAAACTACTTTAGCTTGTCCAAAATCCAATCTTTTGCTACTTACTTAAGGGTAAGTCTTGAGTTTATGGTTCAAAATTGAATTTCTAATTTTTCTAACCATAATTGTTCCATGGTTTTTCAATATTGTACCTTGTATGTGTTTTTACTAATTGTTTAAGAATTTTAGGGATTTGTTTGGTGGATTATTCGGATTTGAAGGATAGGAGGAGAGCTAACCGATTAAAATTGTCTACAAGAGGTAAGAGGGAGATTTAACCTCACCAACCGAGTTTTGGTGGTGTGAGGATGGTTTTGTACGGTGAAAAATCCATAAGGGTTCTTCACCGATTATTTGATGTGTTTTGATTGTGTTTGTGTTGTGTTTAATTGAGTTTTTATGCTTGCATGTGTGATTAAATGCTTAAAGTCTTGATATTCTGTGTGTATGTGTAATTATGAAAGCATGAGATTGTATGTGTAAATCAGGATGTGAATAACATGATTAATCGATTGTATGTGTACTCCAAAGAAATCGAGGCTTACTGACTATACAATGGAAAAAGGACCAAAGTCCTTACACTGATGAATTAAAATGAGAACTGAGATATTTAAATGAATCTGCGAAAAATTTGAGTATGGTAAAATAATATGATTTTATGGGTATTAAAGAAAGGGAATAACAAATTTTGAAAACAATACCATTTACCGATTTTTAGAGGAGTTATACCGCAAATTTTTATAAAAGAAGGACTAAATTACAAATTTTATCAAAATAAGGGGCCATAGTATAAATATTGATTTTTGAGGGGTCATAATGTAAATATTATTTTTAGAGGGGTCAAACTGTAAATATTTTATAAAAGAGGGATGATTTCATAAATAATAATTTATGAGGGACTTTTCTATAAATATTAAATTTTGAGGGACTATTTTGTAAATATGGATTTTATGAGGGGTTGTTTCGTAAATATGAGTTTTTGAGGGACTAAAGTGCAAATATGGAAAATGAAGCTAATTTTGGTATTAAAATGAGAAAAATAGTATTTCTGATTTAAAACGTAAGAAAAATATTTACGCGATTGGAAAACGTTGAAAAGTCGCTACGCGATTTCGAAAAGGCGATAGAATTGAGTCGAAATTGAGAAAACGTGGAAATATTACCGCGCAATTAAAATACAGTAATCATACTGTTAGATTATTGTATGGGACCCGATTATGAGATATAAATTTGAAATGTGAATAGTGCATGGTACATGCATTGGAAAGGTCCGATAGACTGTATGAGGCTAGTTGCCTAGGAGAGACTACACCTCCTGAGTGGGTGTGATATGCTTAGTGTAAGTCACTCGTTGACCTTGGGGGCATTGGGGTGCGGGTTGCCTACAATGGGCAGTTGGTAGCTCTTCTATACCGTGGGTTAGACCGACGCAACACACCAATGATCCGGACCAAGACACTATCCTTAATCAAGATCTGATAAAGATTGTCGTGTATGTGCTAGATGTGCAGAACTGAGCACGTGGTCCAAGGCATGTTGGTACCGACACTTCTTTTCGATCACTCTCTCTGACCTGAGTTGTAGCTCCATGGAGTAGGAAATTGAGTTTGTGTGCATACATATAATGATAGAGGGTATTATCGTAATTTCTGTTTATGATAATTGATTTATTGATTTATTGATTATTGATAATAACATGTTGTAATTATTGTGTATTACATGTCTTGTGATGATATTGATGTTAGTGGCATAATTGTAATTGTGGTATGATAACTGTATGAGATATTGTATGTGTTTATCTTCATTACTGCCATACTGGTATTGGCGTAGGTGATCTCACCTCTTTGTATGCATGTTTTGGTATTATATTTATATTTGTTAAGACGTCGAGCAAGAAAAAGAGCGAGAAGTTGAGGAGGAGCAAATTCCTGTTGAGGACGTTGAGTTCTGAAGAGATGCAGATGCCTAGTTTCCTTGGCTACCTGAAGCTGACATTCATTGGAGGAGATGAGGCATGGACTGTAGATTTAGAGAGAGAGAGTATCTATTATAGAGTTCCAATATCTATTAGGCGGTATTGGGGAGCTTATTATCGTACTCCTAGTGTGATTAGTATTGTGTCGTCTGCTCGGACACCTGTCCGTAGGACTACACATCATAATGGATTCCTACATGCTGAGAAATCTGAGGAGGACCCATCTGAGGGTTTTGCTGTCTAGTAAGATTTGGGCTATATGTTAGTTATAAATGAAAAGTTTAAATATTTTGGAAGTCTAGTTTGTAAGATATCAAAGTGTGACAGTACTAAACGCTTGTATGTATATATATGATGTAAATTATGTGTGACAATGTTGTTACGTCTTTATTTTCTGCTAAGTTTAACTTATTATCATCAAGAAATTTTATAACTCGTATTTATAATACAAGCGCGATTTTTAATGGAAGGGTAATTTGGTAATTTAGTAACATGAAGTGTGGCGCCCTAAGGAGGGTGTTACATCTAGCAGTAGCAATTCTGATGGGTCTTCTACCTTTGTAGGTTCTATGCTTCGTGAGGCTGCTGAGATCATGGTTAGGCCAAAGCTTTCTCCCCAAGAGTTGCGGAGGAAGTTTCCTCTACCCCCAAATGTAGATGATTACGAGTGGGCTCATTATGAGCCCTTAGGTACACGTTCTTGGTTTAACTCTCTAGACAAAATCGCCTACTTGGACCTGCATGAACATGGCTCAATACATAACTTCAGAGGACAGCTTCGTGGTGCTTCCTTATGATAAGGATGATAGAATTTGCTTGCAACGGACGTCGGGGGACCACTTCATGTACATATACAAGACTTTCTTCATGAAGCTCCTACTGTGGTTCTCGTTCTTCCATTTTCTAATGGTCGTCCTCAATATCCTTCAGGCTACTCCATCTAACTTCATCCGAATGTTAGGGATTTGTCTGCACATTCAAGATTGTCTGCGACCATTTTGAGCTTCCTTTCTCAACCAATGTCTTCTCTACATGTTTTCTGTTCTCTCAAAGATGGACATTGGGAAACCCTCTTAGATCACCATATGGAGCCACACACACGACAAGTGCTTTAAGCTCTTCGATGAGTCTTATAAAGACTTCAAGGATATGTTCTTCAAGGTGAAGCATTTCAAGGCTCTCCTCTTCTATTTGGATAACAACTTCGAGCCTCGGGTCCATTTATACTAGAACCAACACTTTCGCAACAAGAGGCAGGTTGCTGTGAAGTGGTTAGAGACGTTCAAAATTATCCAAGCGTTGTCTAAGCACAAGGTCTTTGAGTGTAAATAGTTCATTTCCTCAGACTTCAGTGAAGTGGCGACCCTTTTTGGTGTGCACCGCGTTCATGGGACTTAGATGTTTTTTCTTTGCTTTGCTATTTATTTCTTTTCTTTTATTTTGCTCGTCGCCGCTGATGTCAAATTATATTTGTTTTGTAGAGAGTATGGCTCCTCCTGGTGGAATGGCCAAGCTGAGGCAATTGCTAAAGGAGTCGAGGACTGACTCAGAAGCCACAAAGTCAAACTCTATGGTCCGAGAACTAACTATCCAATAGGGGAACTAGGGTCCTGAAGTTGCTCCGATCAACGGGTGCCTCCTCCTGCCCCCCGGCTCTTGCCCACAAAAGAAAACAGACCATGATAGCGGGTGAAGGTTGTTCTAAAAAGTAAGTTGCATGTCGTGCTATTTCTTCAGCTCCTCCCATCATTTTGGAAACTTCTACTGGTGGGAGCACCATTCTTGACTTGATAATGGGTAGGGATGATTGAGAACCCACGGTCTGGGATAGGTCCTTCGACATCTGTGGTCATATTGATACCCATTATAGGACAGAGGGAGATGTAGCCATTCTGAAGGACCACTCCTCCACTGATATTTTTTTTAGGGCACACGGGTTAGCGCTGCAACTTGTAATACTCTTAGTAACATGTTAAACTTGTATATGATTACAAAAGGTAGCATATTACTTGTTTAATATGTCTGTGAAGTTTTACGACAATCTGAGTTCATTTAGATACTTAGCTGCAACACAAAAGTTAAAAAGTAACTTAAAATGACTCAAATAATAGCATAAGTTACTAAGTTGAGGGAAATAAACATAGAGAGTTTATTTCTAAGTCACAAAGAAGTGAAACAAGGTGTAGTTAAAGTTTCAAGTTAATCTGAGTTAGTTTGGTATTTTTAGGCATACTGGTTGTGTTTTTAATACCGGATTAACTACTAGCAGATATGAAAAATCATGAGAATGGTGAAATAATAATTTAAATGAATCTCATGATTTATTCTAAAGTTATTGGAAGTTAGAAAACTTGTTTTAAATAAAACTGAGTATTCTTAGCAGATACAAATTTTCCAGTACAGCCCCAAGAGACAAAGTATCTCATAGTTCTTTCTTTCCATAAGGCAGCAAAGCTGCTGCAAAATGAAGGAAAGAAAGAAAAACAGAAGAAAGAAAGAAGGACGGAGCCAAAGGAGAGAAAGGAAAGAGGGGAAAGAAGGAAGACCAAGAAAAGATTAAGATCAAAGCATAGAGCTCGTAAATGGATCATCTCAGCTGCCAAGAGGTAGGGGTTTTATGCTCATCTTCACTTCTTTTTACTCATTTCACCATTTATGCACTTAAGGTGCCTAATAGACCAAATTGAGTTCTAGAGGTGTTTGATATATTTTGCTTACATGATTGAGTTTCTTTGGTCATTTATAACTTGTTCATAGTATAAGTTGGAGTTAGAAACTTAGAACATATCATTTGGACCTTTGATTCCCAAAAGAGGGGTTAGGTCAACCTAAATGTGATTTTGATTCATAATCCAAATTAAGAGGTTTAAGTTTGTGATTGATGATTCCTATGTGTTTAAAAATTGATTAGGGAATTAGAATTACTTGGAAACTAGTGTGGAATGGTCAAAATCTGAGAAAAGAACTAATGGAACAATACCACGGTTATGCAGACTTCTGTAGAATCTAGGTTCTGCTATGAACGTCGCAGCGTGAGTACATCGTGCCACGGCGCGGGGTTGAATGTGCTACTTACACTGTGTCGTGAAGACGTTGTGCCACGACGTGAGAGTAATGCTAAGCCCAATAATGAAACCTGAGGCTAGGGCACCGCGACGTGCCCAAAGTTATGTCACGGCGTGAGGCCCAGACTTCTCAAAAATGTCATTATGTTGTTTTCAAGTTCTTGGCTAGATGGGATCATTAGTATATCTTTCCTAAGAAGTGTTAAGACACAAATTGGGATAGTTCACGAGGAGAATTATCACCTAGTAAGAATAAGGAATGTATGAGCCTTAGGATATCCAAGAGTAGTGGATTACCTTAGGGAGGTACCTAGAACCTTAAGCAACAAATAGTTGCAAGTCAAAACCACTCTTGTGTTAGATTCACTTGAGTGGAGATAAGGTTGTGTATTTAGTTTCGAATAGGGTATGTTATGTACAAAGTCTCTAGTTAAACGGGACTTTGTGCATTGTAGAATACACAAGAGGATGAACATTAGCTTGTAAGCTTGTTGTGTTCATTAAGTATGCAAAGTTCTAGAGAAATACTCATTTATTTCCTTAAGCAAGTTTGAATGAGACATTAGCTAATGTAGGCTCTTTCATTAGGATGAGTTGAGTCTATAGGAAAGTTAAGATGATATTTATATAAGAAGTAAACGTAATACTATGCTTTTCACATACTAGTTAGTTAATTTAGTTTGTATATGAAGAGTAAGAACCTTAGTGCAACCAAGAGTAATGCCATAGGTGAGTATCTAATATCTCAGCAACATAGTGTTGCATAGAGATTGCTTATGAGTTGTGAGTGATGAGGTGGTGTTTAGATATAAGTATGTATGTCTATGAAAATGGTTTAGTAGTATTAATCTTAGTGAGTATCCTTTGTTGCCCATTCATGGAGGTGAAGGGAGATAGATGGGTGTCTGATAGACTCTTTTGAGGAAGGACATAACCCTGATATCTCAATAGTGCCAAGGTCAAGGGAGATAAGTGGGAAGTTCGTAAGGTTCTTTTGAATAAGGATTCAGCCTGAAATTCTCAGCGTGCCAGGATACATGTGATGTGAGGATGAACTTTCCCTCTAATTACCACAGAATGATATATTGAACCAGTTCCTAATGAATATCTTTGTTTTCAAAATAAACCTCTACATGTATTTCAAAATGAAACATTACACGAGCATATCTTTAGGATCTTTCTTAAGCATAATCATATTACATATCATCCTCATTACATTTATGGACAGTTGTATAGGCATTGTCTGTCGTTGTTGGTATTCATAATTGTATGGGTAGTTGTTTATATCTAATGGTATATAGGCTATTGATTTAGATCATACTATATAGTAGTGTGTAGTTATCTGAACTAGTGGAGGAAACTCCTATGTTTGTAGTTATAGCATTTGTTATATTTATTATACAATGTTATAGTTGCTTGTACTGAAATTGCTTTCACTGAGAATTATAATTCTCACCCCAGTTATTCTTCCATGTAAATCCAGGTACAGACCCTGCTGAGGGAAAGAAGGTGAAGCATGAAGACTAGTATAATTTTATATGCTTTTCTAGCCAGGACTTATGTGTACAGTGTACATTTGTTTTGTATGTATTATAATATGCCCTTTTATGGCTAGAGTTGTATATATATGTATGAGTTTAAGTTTTTTCACATTCTCTCAAGACTTTCTATAATTACTCAGTTGTGAATATGGATATATGTTTGTTAGTTATGTATAAGTGGCATTTCTAGTATTGAATATCCTTGTGTATCTATGATATACCTAGATATCTGTATTAGGATGTTATATTATAGTATCAGAGCAGTTTATCCTGTTGATCCGAGGTATGGACTGATTGTGCTTAGGCATGAGTAGTAATTTAGTAGAATGTTATGCATTCTTTTATCTCTTTATGAGATATGCAAATGGAATTGCATGACTAGCCTTAGGTACGGATGCCTTTGACTATTATCGCACAGTTACATGATATTGAGCCTAGCTAACTTAATATGTAATATTTTGTGTGTACAGAAAACTATGGCAATTACCAGGCGAACCTATGAGACTAGGAGATTGGTAAAGGAGGAGATAACTAGAGCTCTTAGAGAAATGAGTGCTATTTTGAGAGAGCAGACTGCCATTTGTGAAGAATGTTAGAACAGATAGAAAATGACTTACTTAGTAAGTTTTGGGACATTGAGGAACTTTTGAGGGATCAATATTTCTCAAGGTTCAGAGGAGTTACTACTTTGTTCTTCAAAGGAGAGTATGTTTCGGTCAGAGCTGGGAGATGGCTTCAAGAGATAGAAAATCTTTGAGGTCGTAGTGGGCATTGATGGATAGAAGGTGACCTTGGTTCTTATGAGTTAGTAGGTGAAGACGAAAGTTGTTGAGTTGAAGCTGAGAGTATTCTAGAGATAGTTGGTACTCAAATCACCTGGGAGGTGTTTAGAGTTACTTTCCTAGACAAGTATTATTCCCTTGAGTTATGGAAGGCAAAGAATTTGGAATTTCTAAGGTTTGAGCACGGGGATATTACTATGGATCAGTGTGTGGAGCAATTCAGAGAATATCCTAAGTTCTCTTCTTATTTTATGAGTGATCCAGATAAAGACTAGAAAAGAGTAAAATTTGAAGTGGAATTTGGAAAAGACATTAGAAGAGTTGCGAAGCAAATGGAGGTTAAGGACTTCTCTACTCTAGTTAGTGAGTGTAGAGTTGCAGAAGCAGATAATCTCAGAGCCATAATGGAACAAGAGTTAGAAAGTTCCTTAAAAGGGAAAAGATCAAATGTTGAGATCAGTGAGGGTGCCTCTTGGTCTTAATTTTTATCAGACAAAGGAAAACAAGTTTAAGTGGAGGCTTGGGGTGACGAAAAGTATGAGTAGATTGCTTTTAAGATGAGCAACCTTAAAGGAAAGAGGTAAATCAGACTCCAAGGTACCAGATATGCAAGATGAAGAAAGTACATAGGGGTAAACCGTTTTTGGTAGGAAAATCTGTGTGCTTCTTATGTTCGGAATTAGAGTGACGCAGTAAAAGTGATGAAATCTTCTAACTTGGTATGAGGTAAGAACACATGTAAAGATAAATCTTTTAAGATGTGTATAAGAAGAGTATGGATTTACTTGATAAATCATGTTGGTTTACTTTGTGAATCCAGCTTGCTTACCTTGTTGGTATGGTTTGGTTGTTTTAGAGACAAATGATATTATATTGTTGTTTAGTTGAAGTGTGAGACTGTGCTTAATGATAGGTAGTCGAAAAAAGAGACTGTTGAGAATAAATGTCTTTGTCTAGAAAGGATGATCAGGTAGATCAGTTGAGAGAAACCTTGGATTTTCTCATGAGATGATCTAAGATCTGGTTGTTGTAGAATCAAAGTTAAGAAGAGTAGATTTCTAAGAGTTTTTCAGGATTACGAAAGGACATGAAGAGTATATTAAAAGTAGTTTTAGAAACTTTTAGAAAGAAAGTGGTTAAGTGCCAAGTTAGCCAAAAGTTAGTTTTAGGTTACAAGTGGTACAGTTTTGTAGGCCATATAATTTCTCAAGAGGGAAAATTGCAGAGAACCCTAGTAAAGTTTAAGCAGCGGTACAATGGGAAGAGCAACTATTGTAACCAAGGGCAGAGAGTTTATAAGTAGTCTTTCACAGTTAGTGCTACCCAGATTAGGCCAGCTAAGAAAGATAGTGCTTAACAGTGGACTCTAGTTGTGTGTATGGTTTTCAAGAGTTGTAGAGAAGGTTGATTACTACGTCAGTGTTGGTAATTCTAGATTCTCATGAGAACTTTGAGGTAGTTAGTGATACTTCGAAGATAGGACTGAGGTGTGTTCTGATGTATCAGAGGTAAGTAGATGCCTAAGCATCAAGGCAGTTAAACCTGCACAAAAAGGGACTACACTAGGTATGATTTGGAATTAGCCATAGTGGTGATTACCTTACAAAATTGGAGACATAACTCATAAGGAGTCTAGTTCAAGTTGCTCAGTGATCACAATAGTTCAAGATGCTTAGTGATTAGAGGAAGCTGAACATGAGGTTGAATAGATGGATGGAGTTTTTCAAGGCTTATAACCTTGAGTCATAATTCATTCGGGTAAGGCCAGTGTAGTGGTTGATACACTAAGTAAAAAATTCCTACAGGTGTCCCAGATGATAGTACAAGAGAGTGAATTTCTTAAGAGTTTCAAGAATTTGAGTCTCGCAGTGGCTATGATGCTAGATAGTTTCTCAGTGAGCAAGGTGGACATAGTAAAGGACTTAAGGACTCAGATTTTAGAACCTCAAAAGGAGGATGAAGTTCTAAGGGACAAGAGTGATCAGATCTTCATAGGAACCCAAAAGGATTTTTGAAATAGTTAATGATGGAATGACAAGGTTTAGAGACAAATTTTGTATTCCAAGTAAGTCAAAAATCAAGGAAGAGATTCTAGAAGGAGTTCTCAAGAGAATGTAAACCATCTATCGAGAGGCTACTAAGGTTCTTCAAGAGTTAAGGAAGATGTTTTGGTAGCTTAGTATGTTAAAGAAAATAGCAGGATATGTTGAGCTGCAAGTAAGGGTGGAGAGATTAAGTAATCTGCCCACTTTCGCTAAGTGAAGTTAGCTATTTTCTAGATAAGGTAGTTCAACTACTTTTGAAGGAGATAATTAGAGTGCATGGAGTTCCAGTGAATGTAGTATTTGAAAGAGATCCTAGATTCACATTTAGTTTTTCAAAGCCTTACAAGGAGGAGTTCAAAGCTAAGTTATGTTTTAGTACAACTTACCATCCACAAATAGAGGGGCTAAGAGCTTAGAGATAAGCAGAATTCCTCTAACTGAGGTGCAATTCAAAGAAGCTAGTACTGAAAAAGGATTACATGGTAGTAAGAATTCTATATTAAGAGAGTTACCCAGAGTTGTTTGCATGATGTGAATAATTTTGGGGACAAAATTTTAAAAAAGAGGGGAGAAATGTAATACCCTTAGTAATGTGATAGACTTTTATAAGGTTACAAAATGTAGCATATTACTTGTTTAACATGTCTGTGGAGTTTTGTGACAATCTGAGTTCATTTAGGCACTTAACTGCAATACAAAAGTTAAAAAGTAGTTTAAAATGACTCAGATAATAGCATAAGTTGCTAAGTTGAGGGAAATAAACATACAGTTTGTTTCTAAGTCACAAATAAGTGAAACAATGTGTAGTTAAAGTTTCAAGTTAATCTGAGTTAATTTAGTATTTTTAGGCATACTGATTGTACTTTTAATGCCAGATTGACTACTAGCAAATATGAAAAATTATGAAAATGGTGAAACAATAATTTAGATGAATCTCATGATTTATTCTAAAGTTGTTGGAACTTGAAAAACTTGTTTTTAGCTAAAACTGAGTGTTCTTACCAGATACAGAATTTTCAGTATAGCCCAAAGAGACAAAGTTTCTCATAGCTCTTTCTTTTTATAAGGCAAAAAAGTTGCTGCAGAACGAAGGAAAGAAAGAAAAATAGAAGAAAGAAAGAAGGAAGGAGCCAAACGACAGAAAGGAAAAAGGGAAAAGAAGGAAGACCAAGAGAAGATCAAGATCAAAGCATAGAGCTTGAAGATGGATCATCTCAACTGCCAAGAGGTAGGGGTTTTATGCTTATCTTCACTTCTTTTTACTCCTTTCACCATTTATGCACTTAAGGTGCCTAATAGGCCAAATTGAGTTCTAAAGGTGTTTGATATGTTCTGCTTGCATGATTGAGTTTCTTTGGTCATTTATGACTTATTCATAGTATAAGTTGGAGTTAGAAACTTAGAACATATCATTTGGACATTTGATTCCCAAAAGAGGGGTTAGGTCAACCTATATATGATTTTGATTCAAAATCCAAATTAAGAGGTTTAAGTTTGTAATTGATGATTTCTATGTGTTTAAGAACTGATTAGAGACTTAGAATCACTTAGAAACTAGTTTGGAATGGCCAAAATCTGAGAAAAGAACTAATGGAACAATACCACAATTTTGCAGAATTCTGCAAAATCTGGGTTCTGTTATGAACGCCATGGTGCGAGTATACCATACTGTGGCGTGGGGTTGAATGTGTTGCGTACGCCATGGTGTGAAGTTGTCGTGCCACGACGTGAGAGTAATGCATGCCCAGTAATGAAACACGGTGCTAGGGCACTGTGGCGTGCCTAGAGTTACGACGTGGCGTGAGGTCCAGACTTGTCAAAAATGTTATTATGATGTCTTCAAGTTCTTGGCTAGATAGGATCATTAGTATATGTTTCCTTAGAAGTGTTAAGACACAAATGAGGATAGTTTATAAAGAGAATTATCACCTAGTAAGAATAAGGAAGGTATGAGCCTTAGGATATCCAAGAGTAGTGGATTACCTTAGAGAGGTACCTAGAACCTTAAGCAACAAAGAGTTGCAAGTAAGAACCATTGTTGTGTTAGATTCACTTGAGTGGAGATAATGTTATGTATTTAGTTTTGAAGAGGGGATGTTATATACTAAGTCTCTAGTCAAACAGGACCTTGTGTATTGTAGAATACACAATAGGATGAACATTAGCTTATAAGCTTGTTGCATTCATTAAGTATACAAAGTTCTAGAGAAATACTCATTTATTTCCTTAAGCAAGGTTAAATAAGGTATTAGCAAATATAGACTCTTTCACTAGGATTAGTTAAGTCTATAGGAAAGTTAAGGTTGTGTTTATATAAGAGGTAAATATAACACTATGTTTTTCACGCACTAGTTAGTTAATCTAGTTTGTATGTGAAGAGTAAGAACTTTAGTGCAACCAAGAGTAATGGTTTGCCATAGGCGAGTATCTAACACCTCAGCAACATAGTGTTGCATAGAGATCACTTACGAGTTGTGAGTGATGAGGTGGTTTTTAGATATAAGTATGTATGTCTATGTAAATGGTTTAGTAGTATTGATCTTAGTGAATATCCTTTGATGCTCATTCAGGGAGGCCAAGGAAGATAAATGGGTGTCTGATAGACTCTTTTGAGGAAGGAAATAACCCTGATATCTCGATAGTGCCAAGGCCAAGGGAGATAAGTGGGAAGTCCGTAAGGCTCTTTTGAACAAGGATTCAGCCTAAACTTCTTAGTGTGCTAGGATACGTGTGATGTGATGATGAGCTTTCCCTCTAATTACCACAAGATGATATACTAAACTAGTTCCTAATGAATATATTTGTTTTCAAAATAAACCTCTACATGTATTTCAAAATAAAACATTGCACGAGCATATCTTTAGGATTTTTCTTGAGCATAATCATATTGCATATCATTCTCATTGCATTTACGGACAGTTGTATGGATATTATTTGTTGTTACTGGTATTCATAATTGTATAGGTAGTTATTTATATCTAATGGTATGTAGCTTATCAGTTTAGATCACACTATATAGTAGTGTGCAGTTATAAGAACTAATGGAGGAAACTCTTATATTTGTAGTTATAATAATTGTTATATTTGTTATACAATGTTATAGCTAGCTGGTATTAGAATTGCTTTTATTGAGAATTGTAATTCTCACCCCATTTGTTCTTCCATATAAATCTAGGTACAGACGCTGCTAAGGGAAAGAAGGTGAAACATGAAGACTAGTATAGTTTTATATGATTTTCTAGCCAAAACTTATGTGTACAGTTTACATTTGTTTTGTATGTATTACAATATGCCCTTTTGTGGCTAGTGTTGTATATATATGTATGAGTTTAAGTTTTTCCGCATTCTCTCAAGGCTTTCTATTGTTACTCAGCTGTGATTATGGATATATGTTAGTTAGTTATGTAGAAGTGGCATTTCTAGTACCAAATATCCTTGTGTATCTATGATATACCTAGATATCTGTATTAGGATGTTACATTATGGTATCAGAGCAGTTCATCCCGTTGAGCCGAGGTATGGACTGACTATGCTTAGGCATAAGTAGTATGCATTCTTTTATCTCTTTATGAGATATGCAAATGGAATTGCATGACTAGCCTTAGGTATGGATGTCATTGGCTATTGTCGCACAGTTACATGATATTGAGCTTAGCTAACTTAATATGTAATGTTCTATATGCACAGGAAACTATAGCAACTACCAGGCGAACCTATGAGACTGGTAAAGGAGGAGATAACCATAGCTCTTAGAGAAATGACTTTCTATAATTACTCAGTTGTGATTATGGATATATGTTAGTTAGTTATTGAGAAGTGGCATTTCTAGTATTGAATATCCTTGTGTATCTATGAGATACCTGTATATCTGTATTAGGATGTTACACAACTGGCAAGTGCCCTTCGCTACTTGGAGACCTCAGCCCCAAATGCCAAAAAGATCATCATTCTGGAAGTTGACCTCCAGATTCTACAGATCATATTAAGGCCTTAGAGGTTGATAAGAAACGAATGACTAAAGAGCTTGAGGACTCCTAAAAGAAACTGAAGTTAGCGGATCAGAAGAAGCTGGATGAAGGTACTAACTCCAAGGGCTATAAGAGTGAGCTCAAATTCTTTCAGGACAAGGCAAAGAAGTTCAAAGCTAAGGCCAAGGTGGCTAATGAGATGCGACCTAAGCTGGAGGCTACAGGGAAGAAGGTGAAGGTGCTAGAGAAAAAGGCTACTGACTTCAAGGTGGCCAAGTCGACTTGGGCAGTGGAGAAAAATGAGTTAATCAAAGAATGAGATAACTCCACTCAAGAAGCCTTCAATAATGCCTTGGCCCAAGTGTTCGTGCTTTACCCTTTAATCATTGACTTCACAGGCACTGATTACCTTTTGGAGGTGATTAATGGTAAGATCGTGAACCCTGATGTGCCTGGAAGAGGCGTGGATGCCAATGCCAAGGTTGCTTCTAGCTCTGCTGAGGTCGTCGAGGTCCAAGCCCATGATGACGCCGAGACCGCCAATAATGAAGCCTGATTTTTTACCCCCCTCTTACATTTTCTTTTCTTTTGGAAGAGGCAGCCCTTTATTAGGGACCTTTTTTATTTTGGATTTGGAAAGACAATTGGCCATTCGTGGTCTTTACTTTTTGCTTTGTTACTTTGGCTTAGTTATTGTATTTGATGTTTTTGCAATCTTAGTTTTTCTATTGACTAGCTTTCAAGTTGCTTTAGGGACCTAACCTCTCTTTAGCAGCAAGCTTAAGTGGAGATTCAAGATCCTCTCACTTGGCTTTTGGAACGCAAGTTGGGATCTGAGATCCTCTAACTTAGCTTTCCCTAGGATTGATTTGGGGATCCAACGTCCCTTTCATAGTAAGCTTAAGTGGAGATATGAGATCCTCTCACTTAAGTTTTACTAGGATTACTTTAGGGGATCCAACGTCCCTTTAGCAATAAGCTTAAATGGGGATCCAAGATCCTCTCACTTAGCTTTTGGAGTGCAAGTTGGGATCCTAGATCCTTTAACTTAGCTTTTACTAAGATTACTTTGAGGATCCAACCAACATCCTTTTAGCAGTAAGCTTAAGTGGAGATATGAGGTCCTCTCACTTAGCTTTTACTAGGATTGCTTTAGGGATCCAATGTCCCTTTAGCAATGAGCTTAATTGGGGATCCGAGACCTACTAACTTAGAGCATGTTTGGCAAAACTTATTTCACTGTTGAAATAACTTTTTTTTTATTTTTAAAATGTTGTTTCAATAGTATTATAACATGTTTGGCAAAATTAACTTTAGCTTTTACATGAAATTCAATACATTATAAAAGCTTTTTTTTTTCATAATGCTGAAGATTGAAACTTATGATTATAGCTTATAAATTATTTGTTACACTTTGAAATGTAAATACCATTTTCTCCTCAATCAAATAACTTTTTAAATCATTTTATACCTATTTTGATAATTTAATGCATAAAAGTAATTCTTTTTATACTATCTAAATGAAACATATTAGCTTAAAATCACTTTTTTACTAACATATCCAAACATAAAAATGAATCAATTATAATCAATTTTTAAAAAAAGCTTTTATACAATAATCGATTATTGAAATAATCAAGTTTTCACAGTTATCTCAAACACTCACTTAGCTTTTACTAGGATTGCTTTAGGGATCCAACGTCCCTTTAGCAGTGAGCTTAAGTAGGGATTAGAGATCCTCTCACTTAGCTTTTACTAGGATTGCTTTGGGGATCCGACGTCCTTTTAGCATTTAATGACCCTTGTACTTTGGCTTGGCAACAGTCTCTGTTTACTTAGGAATGTCTACTTTTCTTTTATGGGTAAGTAAATACTGCCATTATGACCAAGTGGCTTCCAAAGTCGTTTCCCTGTTGCTCACTGCACCATTGTCCAATCACAAGATAGGGCATTTAAGGTGGTCTTCACATGCTTCAAGTTACTCTTTTTTGGGACCAATAAGAGCGTCAATTTTTCCATATAAATAGGGAACATTTGAGGTGGGGTTGTCATGCACATCTTCTTCCTTTTTCCTCTACATTATTGGGTTTGTCTCTTCTAAATAGTGGTCTCTTTCTCCTTATTAGGACCAGTAGGTGATTTGGGGTTTGTCGTTCTTTATGGACATTTTCCTCTTTCTCCCCAAATTTCTATAAGCGTTTCACCTTTGTTCAGGCATTTTGTTGATGGAGGTTTTTCTCCTCAAGCATAATGATTTAGTGTGGACCAAGTGACTACTCTACGTCCCTTGGTCACCACGCCTTAGGTCGATAGAAGCTCTTCTTCCCAAGCATATGTAGTAGTAGAACAAGATCCTACTCCATTCGGGAAGACCGGCAGCTTTACTTGTAATTCTTGTGAGGCGTGGAGAGGGTTATGAGGCTCTTTCTTCTCTACCCCGCAGGTTATTTTCAAATGTATTGGGATGTTTCCAAATGTATTAGGTTCGCCTTGGGTGTGCAGAGTGGTGAAGCTTTCTCCTCATGTTGATCAACAGGTAAAAGAAGGTGCTCGTATTTGAAGGAACCTTTGAGGCAGTCGTGGTCAATGCTTGATCATCATCATCATCTTGCTAGGCTACCTTCTTGGTTGTTTCAAGCGGGCACTCTTTGCATAGGAGTAGCTCATAGGTCTTCCTTGTAAAGTCGATGATGTTTGGAATTGAATAATAAGCTTCTACGTTTTATGAACTCTTATATTGTGTTCCTTCTCTTACTATTGCTTTTTGATTTAGTTGAGATCTGAGTTGCATAACTTCTGTGCACTTTCCCTTATTCTCAGAGGATCTAATGTCCTTTCATGAGTTTGCTTTAGGAATTCAACATCCCTTTAGCACTTGGCCTAAGCTGAGATCCAAGATCCTCTCTCTTGGCGTTAGAGTTTAAGTTGGAATTTGAGATCCACTAACTTACCTGCTATCCATTTGCTTTGGGGATCTAATGTTCTTTTAGCAATCTGACCTATCTTTTGCACGTCTGCTTTAGGGATCCAATGTCCCTTTAGCAATTTCGATGTTGTGCACTTGGGGAAATAAAATAAGCAATTTCGACTGAATATGCCTCATTTTCATTAATATGCATATTTTTCTTTACAATAGGCATATACTACTTCAAAAAGAAAAGAACATTTAGGGCCCTTAACTGTAATATTTACGGAAATTGGCGACATGCCAAGACCTTGGCAACTCCCATCTAGAGGGGTCTGCAATCTTATAGGCGCCTTTGTCTAGCACTTCAGTAACTTTGTAGGGGCCTTCCTAATTAGTAGTGAGCTTTTCATCCTTTGAGTTTTGCCCTCCAATGGTGGCTTTCCTCAAGACGAGGTTTCCTATTTTGAAACTTCGTGGAGAAACCTTCTTATTGTACCTCTAGGCAGTTCGTAACTTGAAAACGACTTCTTTGATGTGAGCCAAGTCACATTTTTCTTGAGTAAGATCGAGCTCTTCACGCAAGAGCCTATCGTTGACCTCTTGAGAGAAGTTCTCACATCTCCAGCTTGCTTTTCTAATTTCTACTAAGATCATGGCCTCATAACCAAAAGTCAGCTTGAACAGGGTCTCCCTTGTTGCTGAATAGGGGGTTGTTTTGTATGCCCATAATACATAGCCTAGTTGGCCAGCCCATTCTCCTTTGCGGCTTCCATCCTTCTCTTTAGACCTCAAAGAATAACCTTATTGGCCACTTCAGCCTATCCATCAACCTGAGGGTGTTTAACTGATGAGAAGTACTATTTGATTTTGAAATTGGAGCAAGCTTCTCTAAATTTCTTGTCAATGAACTACATCTTGTTGTCTGTCAGAATTGACTTCGGTATTCCAAAGTGGCAAATAATGTTTCTCTTGAGCAATTTCTTCACTCTTTTGACCGTGATGATGGCCAAGGGTTCTGCCTCAATCCGCTTAGTGAAACAATCCATTACTATGATCATATACTTCAATTAGCCTGAGGCTTGTGGAAAAGATCCAAAGAGGTCAAGGCCTTGTTTACAAAAAGGCCAAGGTACTGATATGGTGGAGAGTTTTGTGTAATATCCTCAATAACATGTTAGGCTTGTATATAGTTACAAAGGTAGCATATAACTTGTATAACATGCTTGTGAAGTTTCGTGACAAACTGAGTTCGTTTAGGCACTTAGTTGTAACACAGAAGTTAAAAAGTAGCTTAAAATGACTTAGAAAAAGGCATAAATTGCTTAGATGAGAGAAATAAATATGGATAATTTATTTCTAGGTCAAAAATATATGAAACAAGGTGTAGTTAAAGTTTCAAGATAATCAAAGTTAGTTTAGTATTTTTAAGTATACTAGTTGTGTACTTTAATGTCAGATTGACTAATAGCAGATATGAAAAGTCATGAAAATGGTGAAACAATAATTTAGATGAATCCTATGATTTATTCTAAATTTTTTGGAAGTTAAGAAACTTGATTTCATGAAATCTAAGTATTCTTAACAAATAAGGAAGTTTCAACAAAATATCCAACGGATATTTTGGTAACTCTCATTCTTCTCTCTCTCGTTAAAGGCAGCATTTGCTACTGCAAAACAAAGAAAGAAAAAAATAGAAGGAAAGAAAGAAGAAGGAGCCAAATGAGAGAAAGAGAAGGGGGAAAAGAAAGAGGAGCAAAGGAAGATCAAAGACCAAAGCTCAAGCTTGAAGGTGGACCATCCATATAAGAGGTAGGAGATTTCTATTCATCATTTTCCTTTTGTTCATCTTATTTGAAAATAGGTTTTTATGAATAGAAAATTGGGTTTGGAAAGTCAAATCCATGTTCTTGGCTTTGTTCTTGATTCCAAGGATTAAGTTAGGATAGTTTCCGCTTAGTGAGAGCAAGATAGTCATTTGTGGCTTAAGATAAACCATTTTAGGGCTCATTGGAGGAACTTAGGAATGAGTTTGAGGTAATGTGATTTTTGGCCTAATTTCATATTTAAATGAATTAATAAGTTGCAAAAGAGTTGCAACAAGATTAGAGGTTATTTTTTGTGTTAGAAATCACTAGAAAGCTAATCATGATTGATTGGAGGTGAGTATTGTTCCAAAGGAACAACACTCAGATTCTACAAAATTCTGCAGAATCCATTCTAGGAAACTGACGCTTAAGCGTCAGGTTCTGGGTGCCCAAGCGCCCACTGATAACAATATATTTTGTATATTTTATAATCCTCTCACTGGGCTTCTTACGGTTCAATTAGGTTTAATTAAGTTAGTTTTCACACATTTTATGATATTGGACCTTATTAGATCATTGAAAGAATTATTGCATGAATTAGCCTTAATTTATCTTATTAACAGTGTTTAGTAAACTAGCTATAACTTGAGTTTCAAATATCTGGTTGATGTGATTCTAGTCTTGTAGAAAATATAAGAAAATTCCCTACAACTTTTATGAAGACCTCAAAGGCCAAATCACACGTTTGGATAACTCAAATTGGAGTTGAAGCAAGAACTAGGGTGCTAATCCTGGCAACATGACCTATGCATACTTTTCATAACATAGCTCAGGGTATAGGATGTCAAATAGGCTGATATTTTGATGATTGATAGTTAAGATCTAAATATACAACTTTCATGTTGAACACTTTTTGAGATTCTAAGGTCTACTAGGTCATATTAGGCTTTGAAGTCAGAATAGAGGAACTGAAACTGGGCCTAAGCAGTATGCAGTAATCAGACCATATCTTGAGTTGTTGGAATGCTTTTGGACTGAAACTAATTGCATTTGAAAGCCAAGATCTAGCCTACAACTTTGATGAAGACCACTTAGTGAGAAAATGACAAATGTAATGAGTTCAGTACTAAATGATTTTGGAGATAAAAAATCTCCATAATTTTTCACTCATCAAAAGTCATTTGGCATTTTTCACTCATTTTTCACTCATCCTCTCACTCATGACTCAGCCTCCTTGTCATTTTATATCCCTAATCCTCTATAAAAGGGAGCCTTGCCTAATCATATAGAAGTCTTGGTCCTAGAGGCCAAGATCATGCTATTGTGTTATTTATTTATCTTGTTGTAGTTTTCCTTTGTTCTAAATTGAAGTCATGTTCTTCTTCTTCTTCTCTTCTCATTTCTTCTTGTCTATGAGTAACTAAGTTTCATTTTACTTGGGTGAAAGGGAGAAACTCTTGGTAATGAAATAAGGTTAGATTCATTTCTTTCTTGTGCTTAAACGATATATTTTCAAGTGGTCATTATACATATTGTATTTTGTTTTCAATCAATTTAGAAACTCTCCTTGTAAAGTGGAGATCTTGATTTATTGTAAACAAGATTTTGGCACAATGAATGCTTGATCCCATTTATGAGTGGTGGTGTTAATAGATGATTAAAGGAAGCATAATATAATTACATATATAATTTTTGATGAACTTTGAAAGTTGTATTTTCCGATTAGAACCTCCATTATGTGTGGATTCTAATTAAGTTATAAAAAGAATTAATCTTATCCTTATTTTATTTGCCAAGAGTAGATCTCCTAACCCAAGTAAGTCTTTTTTATTTGTGAGCAAGTTTTATCACTTTTATTATTGTGACAAAATATTTACTTTACGTTAAAGAATTTTTCTTCATCAATTCCCTGTGGATCGACCTCGGACTCTCGAGAATTTATTACTTGAAACAACCCGCACTTGAGTTTGTAACTTTTAATCAACATCAAGTTTTTGGCACCATAGTCGAGGACTTGATTTGAAGAACAAATTTATGGTGTAAATATTTTGTATATATATCTTTTATATTTTTTTCCCTATAGATCTTGTATATATATTTTTTTCCTACTCTTTTAATTTTTTTCTTTGTACTTAGTAACGTACTAACTTAGTGGAAGAAACTCTCCCTTTTATTTTCTACGTACTTTACTTTCTGCATTTTAAATTTTGTAATTTACATTTTGTACTTTATTTTCTATATTTTACTTTCGTATTTTATTTCTAACTTTCTAACTTACTAACCTACTAACCTTTTAATTTTCTTACTTACTAACTTACTAACTCTCTAACTCTCTTACTTACTATCTAATTTTTAACTTTATCAGCCATCTAACTTTTTACTTTACCTGCTTCTAATATTTTAATTTATCTGTATACTAACTTTTTAATTTTTCTGCTTATTAACTTATTTGGTAGTTAGTTTATACCACACCTTTGTTAATATTTATTTACTAAGTGTTAATATATATTTGGTGGCTAGTTTATACCACATCCTTGTTAATATTTAATGGCAGGTTTATACCACCTACTTGTACATTTTCTTTTCTATTTTAAGTTACTTATTTATGCTTAAATGGTATCGTGATTTAAATTCTAGTCGTTTGGTTAAAGTTAATCCTAGTGCTTTACATATTGATTTGTCTGAATCACAATCACACACATCAAACACAATGATTGAAAATGAAAGTGTGCATGATGAATATGAAAATCAACCGTTGCAAACCATGCGTGAGTATTTGCAACCATCTCGAAATTTTAGTCCATCATATTTTATCTTTCCACTCAATGCGAAGAATTTTAGATTCAAGCCAGGTATGATTTCTTTACTTCCTAATTTTCATGGTTTAGAATCTGAAAGCCCATATTTACATCTAAAAGAATTTGAAGAAGTATGTACCACTTTTAATGATCAAACTTGCACTGAAGAGACTATTAAGCTTAAATTATTTCTTTTTTCTTTAAAAGATAAATCATAAACTTGGCTTCACACTTTGAAACCAAGATCAATTGGCACATGGCAAAAAATGCACGGTGAGTTTTTAAATTTTTTTTTCCAATACATATAACCAATGTTTTGAAAAGACAAATCCAAAATTTTTCCCAAAATTCAAATGAAGCATATTTTCAAAGTTGGGAACGTTTTAAAGATTTGTTGAATTTTTGCCTACATCATGGTTTTGAAAAATGGTGCACTATAAGCTTTTTTTATGAATGGTTAACACCCGAAACTAAACAATTTGTGGAAACAATGTGCAATGGTGAGTTTCTTGATAAAGAACCTGAAGAAGCTTTAGACTATTTAAACCATTTGGCTGAAAATTCTCAATCTTGGCATGGTACTAATCCTTCTAAAAATTCAATTAGATATAACCTTACAAATGTTAGTAAAAGAAAATATCATCTTAGTCAAGAAGAAGATCTAAATACTAGGTTTGCTAGTTTGGCTAGAAAGGTTGAAGTCATGAAATTAGGGAAAGTAAAAGAAATCAAATCTGTGTAAAATGAAGAAATTTGTAGCATTTGTGATGAATTGGGACACTCAACAAATGAATGTCTAAAAATTTCTATTTTTAAAGAAGTTGTGCATGAGCAAGTAAATGCAATGAATAATTTTAAAAAGCCATTCACTTTTTCTTTTTCAGATACATATAATCCAGGATGGAGAAATCACCCAAACTTCAGTTGGAGGACTAACGATCAGGCACAATTCATGCAACTACCATCTCCTCAGGCACAGAAGGATTCACAAAATTCTCAAGGATATACACCTTATGTCCCACCATATAGGAAAAACCTTAAGGGAACATTGCATGCATTCATGGAAAAGCAAGAGGTCATTAATAACCAAAACACTCAAGCCATGATTGATATAAAATACACTCTTGCTAAACTTTCTTCTGCACATGCCATTCACGAGAAAGGAAAATTTCCCTCTCAACTTCAACCAAATCCCAAGACTCAGTATAGCCTAAATGAGGGTAGTTCAGAAAGCCAACAAATAGATCAAGTTAAGTCAATGATAGCTCTTAGGAGTGGAAAGGTTGTTGAAAAATAAATTTCTGAACTTTGTGAGAAAAATGATGAGTCATATCCCAAAGGTGAGGAAGGAGTTGATAAGCCACCTAACCAAAAGGAGACCAAACCCTCGCATTCACTCCCATATCCTCAAGCATTAAACAATTCAAGTAAAGTCAACCATGACAGTGATATTTTTGAAATCCTTAAACAAGTGAAAGTCAATATTCTTCTGTTAGATGCTATCAAACAGATTCATTGTTATGTCAAATTTTTAAAAGACTTGTGCACTGTTAAAAGGAAACATAATGTGAAAAAAATACATTTTTGACTGAACAGGTAAGCTCCATTATTTAGAAAAATAATGCGTTAAAATATAAAGACCCTGGTTGTCCTACAGTTTCATGCATTATTGGTGAACATAAAATTAAACAAGCTTTACTTGATCTTGGTAATAGTGTTAATTTACTTCCATATTCAGTTTATCAGCAACTTAACTTGGGTGAGTTAAAACTAACTTCTATAACACTTCTACTTGCAGATAGATCAATTAAAATTCCAAAAGGAATAGTGAAAGATGTGTTGGTACAAGTTGATAAATTCATATATCCTGTGGATTTTATTATCTTAGAAACTGAACTTATGAAAAATAGTAGCAAGTCAATTCCTATTATTTTAGGTTGCCCATTTTTAGCAACATCTAATGCTTTAATAAATTGTAAAAATAGAGTGGTGAAGGTAACATTTGGAAATATGACAATAGAGCTTAATGTTTTCAACATGTGGAAGCAACTGCAAGAAGTTTATGATGGAAAAGAAGAAATTGAAGGGATTGAGGTCATTATAAATGATTATCTTCAAATCAAGAGTTCTTCTGACCTATTAGAAATTTGTTTAATTAATTCATTTGATTCAGCTACATAATTAGATGATAATATTTTTGAAATATGCTCTTTGCTTGACTGTACACAGGTAATAGAATACAAAGAATGGAAGCCAAGATTCGAATAGCTAAAACCCATGAATGATGATACCTATGAAGAAGTACCCACACTGGAACTAGAGCCATTACCTACTGGGTTGAAGTACACATTTTTGGAAGAAGAACAAAGCTTTCCAGTGGTAGTTTCCTCATTCCTGACTAAAGAACAAGAAAGTATGTTGATAGAAGTACTTAAAAGGCATAAAAGTGTAATTGGATGGACAATAAAGGACATAAAAGATATTAATCCATTAATATGTACACATAGAATATATTTGGAGGATAATGCTAAAGCATCTCAATAATCTCAAAGAAGATTAAATCCACATATGAAAGAGGTAGTTAGAGCTGAAGTTCTTAAATTACTTAATGTTGGAATTATCTATCCTATCTCTGATAGCCAGTGGGTAAGCTCTACACAAATTGTGCCTAAGAAATTTGGAATAACAGTGGTTGAAAATGAAAAAAGTGAATTAATACCTACCCGAGTCTCATCAAGTTGGCGTATGTGTATTGATTTTAGAAAATTGAATGCAACCACTAGGAAAGATCATTTCCCCTTGCTATTTCTTGATCAGATTCTAGAAAGAGTAGCAGGACATCCCTACTATTATTTTCTTGATGGTTATTCAGGGTATAATCAAATACCAATTGCATTAGAGGATCAATAAAAGACCACTTTTATGTGCCCCTTTGGCACTTTTGCATATAGAAGAAATCATTTTGGTCTTTGTAATGCTCCAGTAACTTTTCAAATATGCATGTTAAGTATTTTCAATGACATGATTGAGCATTATTTAGAGGTTTTTATGGATGATCTGACATTTTTTAGAAATTCTTTTAAAAATTGTCTTAATAATTTGAAAAAAGTTCTTAAAAGATGCAAAGAAAAAGGATTTGTGTTAAATTGGGAAAAATGTCATTACATGGTTACATCAGGAATAGTGTTAGGTCATGTGATATCTTCTACGGGAATTAAAGTTGATAAGGTTAAAGTTGAATTAATTGCTTATTTGCCTTCCCCAAAAATAGTCAGAGAAGTTCATTCCTTTTTAGGACATGTAAGATTTTATAGAAGATTCGTTAAAGACTTTAGTGTCATATCTAGACCATTATGTAATCTTCTAACAAAAGATGCACCATTTGATTGGACCCAAGATTGTCAGAAATCTTTTAAAAAATTAATCGGTCTTTTGACTTCTACTCCTATCATGCAATCTCTTGACTGGTCTTTGCCTTTTGAATTGATGTGTGATGCTAGTAATTTTGCTGTTGGTGCTATTTTAGGATAGAGAAAGGAAGGCAAGCCCCATGTAATTTATTACGCAAGTTGAACTTTAAATAGTGTACAAATGAATTATACCACTACTGAAAAAGAACTACTTGCTGTAATTTTTGCATTGGACAAATTTTGAGCTTATTTAATTAGTTCTTCTACTGTTGTTTTCACTGATCATACTACTATTAGATATTTAATGTCTAAGCAGGATACCAAACCTAGGTTGGTGGATCTTGTTGCTTTAAGAATTCAACATCACAATAAAAGACAAGAAAGGAGCTGAAAATGTTGTTGTAGATCATTTGTCCTGACTTATAACAGGCTCATCTTTTGATAGCACACCTATTAATGATTCTTTTCCCGATGAATTTTTATTTTCTGTTAATTTCATGCCTTGGTTTGCTAACATTATCAATTTTCTTGTAACAGATAAGATGCCGCCTCAATGGACTCACCAAGATAGAAAAAAGTTTTTGATTGAGGTGAAAAATTTCTATTGGGATGACCCATATTTGTTCAAATATTGTCCTGACCAAATTTTTCGGAGATGTGTACCCGACAGTGAGGTAAGTAGTGTCATTAAATTTTGTCATTCAGAAGCATGTGGAGGTCTTTTTTTTCAAAGAAAATAGCTACGAAAATCTTGCAATGTAGATTTTATTGGCCCACATTATTTAAGGATAGTTGTATTTTTTGCAAAAGTTGTGAAAGTTATCAGAAATTGGGTTCCATTTCTAAAAGAGACATGATACCTTTAAACCTTATCATTGTCATTAAAATTTTTGATTGTTGGGGAATTGATTTCATGGGTCTATTTTTATTATCATTTGGATTTGTGTATATTTTAGTTGTAGTTAATTATATCTCAAAATGGATTGAAGTGATTCCATGTCGACACAATGATCATAAAATTGTTCTTAAGTTTTTAAAAGAAAATATTTTGAGTCAATTTGGAATCCTTTGAGCTATCATCAATGATGGGGGAAAATATTTTTGTAATAAACCATTTGAATCTTTAATGAAGAAATATAGCATCACACACAAAATTGCTACCCCTTATCACCCTTAGATAAGTAGATAAGTAGAATTAGAAAATAGGGAGATTAAACAAATTTTAGAAAAAATGGTTAACCCAAATCATAAAGATTGGTCTTTAAGATTAAATAATGCACTTTGGGCTTACCGTACTACTTTTAAAACATCTTTAGGCATGTCACCCTATCAGTTAGTTTATGGAAAACCTTGTCACTTGCCTGTAGAATTGGAGCATAAAGCATTTTGGGCCATTAAAGCTTTCAACTTAAATCTTGATGATGCTTCCAAGTTACGCAAATTGTAATTGAATGAACTTGAGGAATTAAGAAATGATGCATATGAAAACTCAAAGATTTATAAAGCTAGAACAAAAGCTTTTCATGATAAATCAATTTTGAGAAAATCTTTTGAAATTGGTCAAAAATTTCTGCTTTATAATTCTCGTCTTCACCTATTCCCTGAAAAATTGAGATCTAGGTGGACTGGTCCTTTATTGTCAAACATGTGTACCCTCATGGGGCCATAGACATTGAGAACCTTAGGAATGGTAATGTATTTAAGGTCAATGGACAAAGACTCAAACCATTTCTGGAACATCAAGTTGTTGACGTAGAATCCATATTCCTTTCTAATCCTTATTATGAGTAGAATTTATTTTAATTTTGTTTCTTTCTTTTTGCAGTTCTTTGTGTTCCCGGTTAAGTGGCGGATAACGGTACTTCGTGACTCTCAAGTTGGTTTGTTTTTAAGTTTCCCATAATAACTAGTTCATTCTCCTTCAAAATGGATGTCATTCTCTTAAATCTAAGAAAGCATTTCCCTTCTGTTCCTAAAAATGTTCTAACCAAAATCTACAAAGGTAGGTGTGAAAGACTGAAACTGTTAATGTACAAGGGCATCCCAGAAGGTATATTCTAGATAATCAAAGCAAATGTTCGTTTAGTTGGTGAATCTTCAGATTCATTTGTCCCATACATGCCGGATCTCGGTAAAAGTTTGTATTCAAAAAGGAGAAGAGTAAAAAGAATGAAAGTTTGTTACAATGGAATTGTAATACGTGATGTCATTCTTTGGGAATGGCTTCCGCAAACAGAGAAGATAAAATTTTCTTCATTAAGAATGGACTGAGTAATGAGTCATTAGATAATATCTTATTGACTCTTGAGACACATTCTTGTGGATATGTGCAGCGTGAACTTTTTAGTTTGTGTAATCTTTTCAGGGATGAGCAAGAGCTTTACAGTCTTGGGAATCTGACTCAAAAAGACCCTGTTTGCCAATTTATAAGAAAATTAGATGGGAAGCTTATCCTCGACTCATAGAAGGCATTTAAGCCATTTCTGAACGTGAAACCAAAGGAAGATGTGAGCCACAATCACAACAACTTGTATATATTATCTTATACATTTCTTAGAAAATAAAAAAAGAATAAAAAAGAATAAAAAAAGAAAAGAAAAAAAAGAATAAAAAAAGAGGGCGAAACTTTAGTTGTACTTGGTCTTTAATTAGATTAGGAGCCCCTGCCAGTGGCAGACCCGTCATTGACTCGGGTGAACCTTTGCACGCTCGTTTGTAAATAAGGTTTGTGTCATACTCTGTAGAGAGCCGCACTCCACAACCCAATGTTCACCATCTAGGCACTGTGGAGTAGATGGACAGGTAGAAGCGTCCCACTTTGGTTATTAGTGAAAAGTAACCCGCGGCTGCCAAAGCGTATGAGGCACCTAAGCTTGATCCTCTATTTTATTAGAAGGGGCTCTCAGCGCCCTGGGATGGGGCGTTCTGGATGTTGGACATTACGGGTTTCAGATTTTAGCATCTTTGTTGATGTTACGAACCCAAGTGTGAGCTCTCTAGGTTCTAAACCCAGGATGGAAACCCACGATGGTTTCTTTATTCTCTTTTCTTCAAATAAGTGGGAGGGAGAAGAATTCCAAGATTAGCTGAGTCGTCTTGGTATTACTGCACTCATGACACGCAGTATAAAGATCTGCCATGAAACCTGTACACAAAGGTATATCATCATTTGTTATTATTATTTTATCTTTGTATGATTTTATTGTATTTTGGTTTTGGATAGACGATCCTTTTGGCGGGATCCTTCAGGGGTTTCTAGACTTCTTTACCCTGATGGTTTTCTAGAAGTCTAATATATATATATATATATATATATATATATATATATATATATATATATATATATATATATATATATATATATATATATATATATATAATTATATAAAAATTTAAAAAAGTTTCTTATATTCAAACTTTTCTGACAACAACCAACCTACCCATATAGGAGCTATTATTACTTTTTCTATTCTTTTCCCTATTTAAACACTCAATTTTCTTCACTTTCTTGCAACTCATAATCATTCAAAGAGAGTGTGAGTACCGAAATGGAGGGAGCATCTTCTTTAGTTCGTAGATTTATCAGTATCTGTGTATTTTGTGGGACAAGTTATGGGAAGGGTTTAGAGTTTATAAACGCAGCAAGCACTGTTGGTAGAACACTTACTGCAAGGAACATTCGTGTTGTATATGGGGGATGTAGCATTGGATTAATGGGGGCTGTATTACTTTCTGCACATATAAGAGGTGGTCAAGTTTTAGGTGTCATTCCTAAACCTTTAACTCGAAGGAACATCATTGGAAAGACAATTGGACTGTAAATTCAAGCATCATCTATGCATGCACAAATGAGGATAATGCTTGAAAACTCTGATGCATTCATAGCCTTACCTGGTGGTTATGGTACTTTGGAAGAAGTTTTTCAAATTATCTCTTAGGCCTAACTGAACATCCACCATAAACCCATAAGTTTGTTGAATGTTAATAATTTCTTTGATAATTTGTTATCTTTTGTTGACTATGCTGTGGAACAAAAAATTATCACACCTTCGGCAAGACGACTCATTATCTCTGCTTCCACTGTTGATGAGTTGATTGATAAATTAGAAGCTTTTGTTTATGAACTTGATCCAGTAACAGCTCAGATAGATTGGTTAGAAGGAAGTGGTGATGGAAGCAGTATAAAAAGCAAGCCAGATCAGACACTCCAACTATTTAAATAATTACAAGCTTTGGTGTTATTTATTGTACTTTATTTCTGTTTAAATTTGTGTTAGGTTTCTCTTTTCAGTAATTGCAACAATAGGTACTATCTTCTATCCTTTATTTATCTATGTTTAACATTGAAGACAATGTTGTGATCTGATTAGAGGGAAGGATAGTTGTGTAAAAAAAATCTAGAAAAAACCAAAAAAAATTGAGAAGTGTGTTTATGAATATATTTGTTGTGTTTATATATTTGTCAGTAATTTATTAACAATAAAAGTAATTAGGGATGACAGAGTAATGAGTAAATTATTTACTCTTGAGACGCATTAAAATTGGTGGCAGAATAAGGAGTAATTGGATAGATAACTAGTTTGTGTGGAAGTAACAATTTAAATTCAGGGAAATTTGCATGATTGAGTAAATTGTCTTCTTTCTTAAAAATCACATGCTTGGTTTTGGATGTTGAATTGGTGGACTAAGAGTGATAGAATTATGCCTTGTGAGATTTTGAGCCTATTGATGAATGGATTAAACATTTATACCATTTTCTTCTTACTTGTGTGAATTTCACTCATGGAATTGTTACTCTAGAACTCGCTTTGATTCTTTTTTAGACTACATTTTCATGTACATACATAAATATGATTGAGACATTTTTCTTGAAATAGTTACTTTAATCAAATAGCCAGCCTTGCTTAGCAGCATATTGTCTCAATATGATATCAAGCACTCTTATGACTTCTTGGAAATTCTCTGATTCCTAATATGATATCAAGCATTCTTATGACTTCTTGTAAATTCTCTGATTCCTGCTAACGTAAAGCATTGAAAATGGCCTATTTTCCCTTACTTAACCCCTTTGAGCTTATTTGACCATTTTTTGTTTCAAACTCATTTTGTGCCTTTAATTAAAAACCATGCTCTTACCTGACCTTAGGGAATAAGAGAACATTAGTTTTGTCATTGGATGAGTCCTTGAACATGTGTGGGGGTGTGTGTGTAGAATGATTGAAAAAAAAATGTTTAAATGTATATATTATGTTCATCTTTCAAAAAAAAAATCAAAAAAACAAAAAAAATAAAAATAAAATTGTGTAAAGAAAGGTCAACAAGGCAATAAAGGAAAGGAAAAAATTATGTAAAGGGAATTTGTATTAAGGGGATGTTGGGATGAACTTTCATGCTTGTTAATTGAACTCAGCTCTCATGCTATTTTATTCTCTTTGGTATTTAACTTGTCATATCCATATTACCTTCTCCTTTACCTTGACCCCATTACAACCTTGAATAAAGTTCTCATGATTTGTGTGTGCATATGTTCTGAGTAGTGGAGAAGTAGAAGATAAGCAAGCTTATGGTAGTGCAATTTTCATTGGTTGAATTGAGTGAAATACTTACCTTTTAAACACTTGAGGGATTGAGAGTGAATTTTGTGAAGATCTATCACTTTTCACTCATGCTTTTCAATTGAAGTTTCCTTACTTGTCGGTTTAAGATGTGAAGAAACATTACCTCATAAATGTTTTGATTACTTGAATGATTGGTTGCTCTTCATTCTTAAATATTATTAGAAATTGAGTCTTTTAGAGTGTTTAGCTTTTGAGTCTGTGTCGTTTTTTTTCCTAGTTTTAGTCTTGTGTGTTTTGCCCAGGAGTGCAAAAGTTAAGTGTGGGAGAATTTGATAACAATATATTTTTTACATTTTATAATCCTTTCAATTGGCTTCTTAAGGTTCAATTAGGTTTAATTAAGTTGGTTTTGACACATTTTATGATATTGGACCTTATTGGATCATTGAAAGAATTATTGCATGAATTAGCCTTAATTTATCTTTTTGGCAGTGTTTAGTAAACTGGCTATAACTTGAGTTTCAAATATCTGGTTGATGTGATTCTAGTCTTGTAGGAAATCTAAGACAATTTTCTACAACTTTCATGAGACCTCAAAGGCCAAATCACACGTTTGGATAACTCAAATTAGAGTTGAAGCAAGAACTAGGGTGCTGATCTTGACAACTTGACCTATGCATACTCTTCATAACATAGCTCGGGCTATAGGATGTCAAATGAGCTAAAATTTTTATGATTGATAGTTAAGATCCAAATCTACAACTTTTATGTTGAACACCTTTGGCGATTATGAGATCTACTAGGTCATATTGGGCTTTGAAGTCAGAACCGAGGAACTGAAATTGGGCCTGAGCAGTATACAGTAATCAGACCATATCTCGAGTTGTAGGAATTCTTTTGGGATGAAAACAATGGCATTTGAAAGCTAAGATCCACGCGCACAACTTTAATGAGACCACTTGGTGAGAAAATGACGTGAGTTCAGCACTAAATAATTTTGGAGACAAAAAATCTCCATAAGTTTTTACTCATCAAAAGTCATTTGGCATTTTTCACTCATTTTCCACTCATCCACTCACTCATGACTCAGCCCCCTTGTTATTTTGTATCCCTAATCCTCTATAAAAGGGAGCCTTGGCTGATCATTTGGAAGTCTTAGTCCTAGAGGCCAAGATCATGCTATTGTGTTGTTTGTTTATCTTGTTGTAGTTTTTCTTTGTTCTAAATTGAAGTCATGTTCTTCTTTTTCTTCTTCTCTCTTCCTTTCTTCTTGTCTATGAGTAACTAAGTTTTATTTTACTTGGGTGAAAGGGAGAAGCTCTTAGTAATGAAATAAGGTTAGATTTATTTCTTTCTTGTGCTTAAATGATATATTTTCAAGTGGTCATTATACATATTGTATTTTGTTTTCAATCAATTTAGAAGCCCTCTTTGTAAAGTGGAGATCTTAATTTATTGTAGACAAGATTTTGGCACAATGAATGCTTGATCCCATTTATGAGTGGTGGTGTTAATAAATGATTAAAGGAATCATAATATAATTACGTATATAATTTTTAATGAACTTTGAACATTGTATTTTTCGATTAGAACCTCCATTATGTGTGGATTCTAATTGAGTTATAAAAAGAATTAATCTTGTCCTTATTTTATTTGCAAAAAGTGGATCTCCTAACCCAAGTAAGTCTTTTTTATTTGTGAGCAAGTTTTATCACTTTTATTATTGTGACAAAATATTTACTTTACGTCAAAGAATTTTTCTTAATCAATTCCCTGTAGATCGACCTTGGACTCTCGAGAATTTATTACTTGAAACAACCTGCACTTAAGTTTGTAACTTTTAATCCGCATCACCCACTGCCCATTAGCTCAACTTTTGGTCTCTACGTGACCAACGCTCAGGCACTGGGTGTTGGATGTTTGAGCGCCAGTCGCAGAGCACAACAAGGCAGGTCTCTACCAGGCCAGCGCTTAGGTGCTGGGTAGAGAGCGCCCAGGCACTCAATGAGTGCTCATGCGTTGGGAAGCAAGCGCCTAGGCTCCCAATGTTTATTTTCTCAATATTTTTATCATGATTAAATAGAATTCCCTACTAGATGGGACCCCTTATACATGCTTTTAGGAGTATGCTAAGATGCTAATAAGGATATTTTCAAGAAGGAAATTATCACCTAGCAAGTATGAGGAAGCTTAAGTCTTAGAAAACTAATAGTAATGGTTTGCCCTAGGTAGGTATCTAGCATCTTAGACAACTTAGTGTTGTATTAGATATTGTAACATCCTATCAGTCATTTTATTATAATTTAATATTACTGATAGAATATTACGTATTACATTTATTACTTCTTATTTATTGAAATAAGTGTAACGGTTTATTACGTAATGAAATTGAATTAATACTTAAACCAATTAGGTTGAAATTATTATTTATAGTTGTAAAACTATTTACTGGAATATAATTATAATACATTACAAATAGAAAATTTATAGTAACATACTAACTGAATTTATATTTAATATTTACATCTGGTGTGCCAGTACATTTGTCTAGAATATTTATAAAATCCTAAAAGTTAAAAAAAAACTACAACAAGAAGACATCTCAAATATCTAAATAAGTAAATGAGGTCAGTATATTAGTAGACAGTACACACTCACAATGCATCCAAGTCAACTATATACATCTATTTACAGCAAAACAAAATTCTTCAGTAGCAGGGCGAAACACAAAGTGAGCATCAATATCAATCAATAGAGTGATGTGTACCATCCTATTTCTCTGAACATAACAGATAAGGGGAGAGAATTTATAATTCTCAGTAGGAAAATCATACAGTTAATAAAAATCATTTAGTTTGAATTATGCTATGTGTAGCTGCATTCACTGTAGAAAATACTTTTCAAACAGAGTACTATATAATTTTACTTTATATCTATAAAATACAAACTAAATAGTATCATTTCTGTTACCAAGTGGCCTCAATACTCAAGAGGGGGGTGAATTGAGTATGAAAAACAAGTTCGCAAATCTTTCGCAAATCGTTTGATAAACAATTTTCATTGAAGCTAATTGATGATTAGAGATGATTGGAT
This sequence comes from Ormosia semicastrata, assembly GCA_029884595.1. Classification (NCBI taxonomy): domain Eukaryota; kingdom Viridiplantae; phylum Streptophyta; class Magnoliopsida; order Fabales; family Fabaceae; genus Ormosia; species Ormosia semicastrata. The sequence continues at coordinate 42,599,128 of JAQQTO010000061.1, forward strand.
ATAAGAGATAAACACTTTTACTTATAAATGCAATAGCCAAAGGGACCAATATTCAAGCAATTCAATAAAACAGTACTCAATATAAAGAGAAGGGTTTAGATAAAACAAACACAATAATTTATCCTAGTTCGATCACCAATCCACTTGTGATCTACGTCCACTCCTCAAGCAACCGCTAGAGATTTTCCACTATTTCTTCAAGTTTCAATAGGTGCTTGATAACCTTTACAACCTTGAGCACTCAACACTTTGGGATACCTCACCCTTGGAGCTTGAGTCTCTTCAACTAAGGGATACCTCACCCTTTACACTTTTGGAGGGATGCCTCACCCTCTTTACAAAGCAATATAAATTGATTGAATGAAGCTCTCACTAGAGTAGATGATTACAAATTAAAGCTCTAATATGCTCTCAAAGATTAACCCACGTTTTTCACAAAAATAGAGCAAGAATAGATTTGAGGATTGAATCACGTTTTGAAGTATTGGTAATCAGTTTTTGGTTCAAAGTCAACCTCTAATGAAGACCCAACATTGGTATTTATAAGTTTTACAATAAAAGGAGCTGTCGGAGGGTTTTAGCTAATCATTAAATGCATTTAATATAGCCATTGGACATTGTCAAGATGCGTGTAATCGATTACACAACAAATGTAATCGATTACATTATTGTTCCAATGTGTTCTTGGCTTTCTGGGCTCTGTGTAATCAATTACATTATTGATGTAATCGATTACATGATTTCTGACTTGCTTGTAATCGATTACAATATCCATGTAATCGATTACATAACTTCTGTCTTGCTGTGTAATCGATTACAATATCTATATAATCGATTACATGACTCTTTGAACGTGTTCTTGCCTTTCTGGGCTTATTGTAATCGATTACATTATTGGTGTAATCGATTACATGGCCTCTGACTTGCTTGTAATCGATTGCATTGTTCATGTAATCAATTACATTGGCCTTTGAACATATTTTTCAAGTCTAATAAAGCTTGTAAGTCATTTCTAACACCTCAAGACATTTGATTAAACATAAATCCTTTTATAAGTGTTAGATTTAAGATTGAAACTCAAGTTTCTTGAAAAACATGTTTAGCTTTGAATTTTCCTACTTATTTTGAAATGATATATTGAAAAACCATTTGAGAAATCTTGAGAGCATTTAACATTAATGTTCTAAGTCTTATAACTAAATAAACCTCTTGACTTCTTTCTTTGATCTTGATCTTTTCTTTTGCACTTGATCTTTACTTTTGCACTTGATCTTCACTTTTGCCTTTGTTATCATCAAAAACCATTTGATATGCTTTAAGGACATAAGCATTCACATTCTTCACTTTTTTGATGATGACAAACTGATTATAGGAAAAAGAAAGAGTTTTTGCATTTGTATATAACAGAGATTTAGGCGCAACGCTCCCCCCTGAGTTTATGCATGATATTGAGTTAGATTTTTCATGTAAAAAGCTTAAGAGCTCAAAAGCTCAATAACTCCCCCATACACATGCAACCTTAATTGGATTTCATTTTTCTCTATTCGCTAGTCTCTCCCCCATTGGCATTATCAAAAAGACATAAGCATTTAAAAAAAATGGACAGCATTTCAGCTATATTTCATGATTTCCCAAGTATTGCCAAAACAAGAAATCCAAAGAGAATATTCAATCCAACCAATATTCAAAAAGCCAAACATTCAGATAATATAATCAAAGCTGATTCAAGTTCATATATCATTAAAAAACATGTACAATGTAACTTATCAGAACCAGTATAGCCAATAACCAAAAACACCAAAAATGTATACCAATGTTATATAATAGCCAAAATAAAATACAATGTAGTCATAAGCAAATAATAATGAGAAACATCAAGGCAATGGGCCATGATCACTATTAGTAGCCTCGCTGTCACTATCTGGATCCCCAGCAATGTCTCCTAGATCAACATTTTCATCGTCGGGCTTAAGATCGTCCTCAGAGTCTAGGAGCTCCTCATTATCAGTAGGACCGCCAGATGGACCAGCAAAGGACAGGGGAACGGGAGAGGCAGAGGATGTGGGAGGTGCAGCAGCAGCACTCGGAGGAATATGAGGTCCACCCAAGAGGGATCGAATGGAGGCAAGCTCCTGATCTGAGTAGTCTATCCTCAGCTCAAGGTGATCTATCTTCTACTCAATGTGATCCATATGTGTGTCTACAGTAGCGCTCAGGCTTTGCATCTCTTGGAGCATGAGGTCTAGTGTAGCTGGAGCAGGAGCAGGAGCAAGGGCAGGATGCTGAGCCTCTTCATCATCATCACTGTCCGGATCATGATGGATATGTCCAAAGGTGCCATGGGCAATGTAATGCCACCTATCATCATCTTTGTAGAGCTGGAGCTTCTTCAAGGTATGCAAGCCAATGGATTATGGTCCTTTCGAGCTGGTGTCCTTGGACTCCTCAGCTAGGGAAATGCGATAATGCTCTAGGATGGCTGTTATCAGTATAGCAAATGGGAGAGTAGAGTTCTTCTTTTTCTTTACATCCAACATGTGCTCTATAATATAGTAACCCCAGTTTATTGGTCGCCCAGTGGTCATTGCCCATAGGGACACCACATCATCCTTGAGAACCTGGGAGTAATTCCCTCCCCTGGGAATTAACCCTCTGACCAAAAGATAGTGGAGAACCCTGTTCTCCATAGTTAGGCCAGTGGCCATGATTCTCTTTTTGGGATCACTAGGGGGTAGTAACCAGTCCTAATAAGTGAAAGAAGAGCAGCCTTATGCTCAAACTCATGACCCCAGATATTGGTATTCCCACAGAAGTTTGCTCCATCAGGAGTGAGCTTCGTCAGCCTATACCACTCAGCCATAGTTATCCTGATTTGTTACTTTTTCACCTCAGATATTAAGCAATCATCTTCAAATTTCAAATTTGCATAAAAGACTCTCACTAGATTTAGGTAGATAGCCTTCTCTATACTCAAGAAACCCAGCAATCCTAAGTTCTCAATGGTTCTAAAACTCTTTAGAGGTTCACTCTCACAGAAGTTGATGGGAAGATACCTAGGGGAAATAATCTTGCGTAGCTAGAAGTTCTTCCGGAATAACTCAGCTTTCTTCACGGTGGAGAAGTGGTGAGTGAGGTCCAGGCCAGAAATGTTGCGTGAAGCACCACCTGAAGACCCACCAATGGCAGCCCCTGTTCTTGGGCGCTTTGAACGATGATAGGATTCAGCCATTTGATGAGAAAGAGGAAAGTGGGATGAGTGGAAAGTGTTTGGAGATGAGTGAGGAAAGAGAGAGGGATGAGTTTAGGGCAGAGAAGTGGGGATATTGTTCGTGAGAGGTGATGGGGAGATTTGGGTGAGGGATTGTGATGGGATTTGAGAGATGAAATTTGTGTGGAGAGGAGTTTTTCGAGTTAGAGGGAGGTGAAATGAAGGAATTTGAGGGAGATTTGAGTGAGAAAAGAGAGATTGGGAGGTTTGGGTTGCGTGGGAGTAGAGGAGGAAGACGAATGAGTTGAAGAGTTTCAGAGAAATGAGCTCTGCACGCGTCAAAAACCTTTTAAAAAACCCTGTATAATCGATTACATTGGGTTTGTAATCGATTACAAGCATTCTGGTTCATATGTAATCGATTACATTTTTGGTGTAATCGATTACCATGCTTCTAGGGAACCTTGTAATCAATTACCTGAGTTCTGAGTTGATTGTAATCGATTACAAAAGTTGTGTAATCGATTACATGCTTGACAGAACTTGTGTAATCGATTACAAAGGCATTGTAATCGATTACCAGCACACTTTAACTCAGATTTTGCATTCCAATCTGCATAGAATCAATTTTAAACCATTCAAATCAGTTCCAGAGCATCTTAGATCAATTCAAATCATCATGCAAGCATATAATCTAATCATATTATGATTCAAATCACATAATTGTTCAAATTTACTATTTTTACCAAGAATTACACCCTTTTTGGTGAAATTGTGAGGTTGTTGAGTTGCTTGGGAGTCTTGGACATGAGGGAGCACCTTCAAAATATCTTAGGGGAAATCTCCGACACTCAAGTCAGTATTGGATTCAAATATGATTAAAAACTCAGAGATTATGCAGCAAAGTGGCATGATTATGCAGAAAATCACAAGTTATGAATTAGTTTTAGGATTATGCAGCACATAGTTAGTTTATGCATGATTGATCCAATATACCAAGTTCATTTCTTATATAGAAAAATGCTTCTTTTGCTAGGGGTTTAGTGAAAATGTCAGCTAGTTACTTAGTGGTATCTACAAATTCAAGCATACAATCACCCTTTTGAACATGGTCTCTAATGAAATGATGTCTTATTTCAATATGTTTAGTCCTAGAATGCAAAATGGGATTTTTGGATAAATTAATTGCACTAGTATTATCACATCTTATAGGGATGTGATCAAGCTTAAGACCATAGTCCAAGAGTTGTTGTTTCATCCAAAGGATTTGAGAACCACAACTCCCAGCTGCAACATATTCAACTTCAGCTGTAGACAATGCCACATTATTTTATTTCTTGCTATGCCAAGAAACTAGTGAGCTTCCAAGCAAGTGGCATGTCCCACTAGTGCTCTTCCTATCCATTTTGCATCCAGCAAAATTAGAATCGGAATACCCAATAAGGCTACATGAGTTGGAGACCAAGGAAGAAGTTGAGCTCACTCATCATGGACATCTTAAACTCACTTTGCATAATATTTAAAAATTCTTTACAAAGAGAGTTGTTAGTAGCTCCAAATATAATGTCATCAATATAGATTTGAACTAGAAGTATGTCATGTATTTTATGTTTTATGAAAAGGGCAGTGTCAACTTTGCCTCTAGAAAAACTTTTTTCTAAAAGGAATTTGCTCAACCTTTCATACCAAGCTCTAGGAGCTTGTTTCAAGCCATACAAGGCCTTTTTCAGTTTAAAAACATGGTTGGGCATTTCAAAATCCTCAAAACCAGGAGGTTGTTCTACATACACCTCTTCTTGTATAAAACCATTTAAAAAGGCATTTTTGACATCCATTTGATAGAGTTTGAAATCCATGATGTAAGCATATGCAAGTAACATTCTAATGGCCTCTAATCTAGCTACGAGAGCATAAGTTTCTTCATAGTCTATGCCTTCTTCTTGATTATAACCCTTAGCTACAAGCCTAGCTTTATTTCTTATTATTAAACCCGTTTCATCAAGTTTGTTCCTAAAGACCCCTTTGCTGCCAATTATAGGATGATCATTGGGCCTTGGAACTAATTCCTAAACTTGATTTCTCTCAAATTGGTTTAGTTCTTCTTGCATGGCCAAGATCCAATGATCATCATTAATGGCCTCATTTATGTCTTTAGGTTCAACTTGAGAGACAAAGGCTAAGTGATTACATGCATCTCTAAGTGAGTTTCGAGTGATTACCCCTTTTGATACATCACCTATTACCTTGTCGAGAGGGTGATATCTTGAAGTCCTCCATTCCTTGGGTAGATCCAAGATTTTTGAATCTTTTTGCCATGAGTGATCAAGGAGTCTCTCTTCTTGCTTCTTGGACTCTTTCTCTTGATTTTTCAAGTGCGTTTTTGCCAAGATTTATGTAACATCATCAACAAGCTCTTTTCTTGGCTCATTTGGGTTAGTTTCATCAAATGCAACATGTATAGACTCTTCTATGGTCATAGTTCGTTTATTATAGACTCTTCTATGTTCATAGCATCTTAGACAACTTAGTGTTGTATTAGATATTGTAACATCCTATCAGTCATTTTATTATAATTTAATATTACTGATAGAATATTACGTATTACATTTATTACTTCTTATTTATTAAAATAAATGTAACGGTTTATTACGTAATGAAATTGAATTAATACTTAAACCAATTAGGTTGAAATTATTATTTATAGTTGTAAAACTATTTACTTGGAATATAATTATAATACATTACAAATAGAAAATTTATAATAACATACTAACTAAATTTATATTTAATATTTACATCTGGTGTGCCAGTACATTTGTCTAGAATATTTATAAAATCCTAAAAGTTACAAAAAAAAACTACAACAAGAAGATATCTCAAATATCTAAATAAGTAAATGAGGTTAGTATATTAGTAGACAGTACACACTCACAATGCATCCAAGTCAACTATATACATCTATTTACAGCAAAACAAAATTCTTCAGTAGCAGGGCGAAACACAAAGTGAGTATCAATATCAATCAATAGAGTGATGTGTACCATCCTATTTCTCTGAACATAACAGATAAGGGGAGAGAATTTATAATTCTCAGTAGGAAAATCATACAGTTAATAAAAATCATTTAGTTTGAATTATGCTATGTGTAGCTGCATTCACTGTAGAAAATACTTTTCAAACATAGTACTATATAATTTTACTTTATATCTATAAAATACAAACTAAATAGTATCATTTCTGTTACCAAGTGGCCTCAATACTCAAGAGGGGGGTGAATTGAGTATGAAAAACAAGTTTACAAATCTTTCGCAAATCGTTTGATAAACAATTTTCGTTGAAACTAATTAATGATTAGAGATGATTGGATATAAGAGATAAACACTTTTACTTATAAATGCAATAGCCAAAGGGACTAATATTCAAGCAATTCAATAAAACAGTACTCAATGTAAAGAGAAAGGTTTAGAAAAAATAAACACAATGATTTATTCTGGTTCGATCACCAATCCACTTGTGATCTACGTCCAGTCCTCAAGCAACCGCTAGAGATTTTTCACTATTTCTTCAAGCTTCAATAGGTGCTTGATAATCTTTACAACTTTGAGCACTCAACACTTTGGGATACCTCACCCTTGGAGCTTGAGTCTCTTCAACTAAGGGATACCTCACCCTTTATACTTTTGGAGGGATGCCTCACCCTCTTTACAAAGTAATATAGATTGATTGAATGAAGCTCTCACTAGAGTAGATGATTACAAATTGAAGCTCTAATATGCTCTCAAAGATTAACCCACGTTTTTCACAAAAATAGAGCAAGAATGGATTTGAGGATTGAATCACGTTTTGAAGTATTGGTAATCAGTTTTTAGTTCAAGGTCAACCTCTAATGAAGACCTAACATTGGTATTTATAAGTTTTGCAATAAAAGGAGCTGTTGGAGGGTTTTAGCCAAGCATTAAATGCATTTAATATAGCCGTTGGACATTGTTAGGATGCGTGTAATCAATTACACAACAAATGTAATTAATTACATTGTTGTTCCAACGTGTTCTTGACTTTCTGGGCTCTGTGTAATCGATTACATTATTGATGTAATCGATTACATGACTTCTGACTTGCTTGTAATCGATTACAATATCCATGTAATCGATTACATGACTTCTATCTTGCTGTGTAATCGATTACAATATCTATGTAATTGATTACATGACTCTTTGAACGTGTTCTTGCCTTTCTAGGCTTATTGTAATCGATTACATTATCGGTGTAATCGATTACATGGCCTCTGACTTGCTTGTAATTGATTACATTGCTCATGTAATCGATAACAAGGCCTCTGTTTGCTGTGTAATCGATTACAAACATCATGTAATCGATTACATTGGCCTTTGAACACATTTTTCAAGTTCAATAAAGCTTGTAAGCCATTTCTAAAATCTCAAGACATTTGATTAAACATAAATCCTTTTATGAGTGTTAGATTTAAGATTGAAACTCAAGTTTCTTGAAAAATATGTTTAGCTTTGAATTTTCCTACTTGTTTTGAAATGATATATTGAAAAACCATTTGAGAAATCTCGAGAGCATTTAACATTAATGTTCTAAGTCTTATAACTAAATAAACCTCTTGACTTCTTTCTTTGATCTTGATCTTTTCTTTTGCACTTGATCTTCACTTTTGCCTTTGTTATCATCAAAAACCATTTGACATGCTTTAGGGACATAAGCATTCACAATTTCACATTCCATTAAATTTTACTTTATCTTCTTGCTCACATGGCCAATAACGTAACATATCATAGTTGAGATCTCAAACTTACTAGGACATCTCCTAGTTGTGGTCATTCCAATCAAGGAACCCAATAAAAGTGATCACCTCATATGCCCTAGGAAGGGAGATATAGAGCCCAATAAAAGTGACCCATGTAAGACTCTCCATTAAGTTCCACTTAGCCCTCTTGGCCCGTGAACCTCCTTAATGGGTCCTAGAAGACATACATTCTTTCCTCTTAAATATTAATGTCACATCTTTAGGCTCAAAGCCAATTGATAAAATATCACAACTTTGAATATCATTCTTTCATAAAATCCACATCAATAGTTCATAATTTGTGACATTAACATAATCAATCATTTACTTAAGATTTTAATATCAATAAAATTTATATCATTTATTTCTATAATTATAACAACAGAATACAATAAAATTCATTAACAAGTAAATCTAATCTTAATATGCATGCTTGACCAAAAACACCAAATTGTGACAAAGAATATTTTCTTCTCATTCTCATCATTTCTAGACTATTTCTAGCATCAAAAGTCTATTTTTAGTATCAATTTCATATTAAATCAAAGTTTTGGTCAAAATTCCCAAATTAATTTGAATAAGACCCTAGTTCTTAAATCTCTGTCTCTTAACCATTTTTTCTCAAAATTAGCATCATCATTATAATTCTTTCTTCATCAACAACACCATTCATCAATAATCCTCCATAGAAACTCAAACAAAATATCAAGAACACAACTTAATTCTTACTAACCTAGGGTTCCCATTTAGCAAAAATAGTCATAAACAAAGCTTCTTGATTCAAAGGCATAGTGAAAAGCATACTAAAACACTTTTAGAAACAAGAAGAACTCGAGAAACTTTGGAGAAAAAGTATGACTCCTTACCTTTTGTCCTTGAAAGAATTTGCAAGAAAGTTGAAGATCTTGAACCTAACTACTTGACTATTTTGAAAACTAGCTTGAAAATCCATGGATCCTTCTTGTTCTTGGCTTTTCTCCTTTTTTCTTTAATTTTCTTCTCCCCTTCTTCCTTTTCCTTGCCTTGGCTGAATTCTCTAGTACCTTTGGGAGTGTTCCTCTTCTTTATTTTCTATTCATTTTTTCCTTTTATATTTTCTAGCCAACCATTTATAAGTGAACCAAGTGTTTCTTCTTTAAGTTTCTAACCAATTAGAAACTTACCAAATGTCCAGCCTTTCAATGATTCTTAATTATGTCATGATGACTTATTTAGAGTAACTAAACTAACCTAACTTAGTTAACTATCTAGTTACATAAACTAGCTAAATTACTAACCAAACTAATCTAACTTCTAGTTAGGACATCTAGTTAAGAGTTTCTATGGTAGCTAACCTTCATTGGCCACTAAACCAACCACTTAAAATGGGTGTAGTGTCTTCAATCCACCAATAGGAATTAACCTAGTGTTTCTAAGAAGCAATCATTTTAAACTCATGTCTTACATAATGTCAAATTCCTATAAGTTAATCATTAACCAATCAATTTTGTACTTATGTCTTGTATGTTTTCTAATTTCTATTGGTTAATCACATTAAGTTTTCTAACTCTCATTGGCTACTCCTTACTAACCAATTACATTGAAACTAGTGTAATTCATTAGCCAATCACCTTAGAATTGATGTCTTCTTACTATTGGTTAATCATCAACCAATCAAGTTAAGACTACTCTAATTTTTATAATTAATAAGTTGTCTACTAGTAAATTTATATCTTAAATAACTTATAAACCTTTCTTTCACAATTTCTAATGTTCTAGGAAATTTTCTGTTAGTCCTTTGGACTTACTATATACAAATAATTCAATTTGTACGCAGAAATTTTTAATTCCACATGCATCCATTATGCGTAAAAATTTTAATTTCATGTATGTCCTTAATAACAATTTTATAAATTACATGTATGTCCTATGAATACAGAATATGAATTGAATATTGTCATATATGAGAATTTAATTTAGAAGGGATATTACATATATCACTCAAGCTGTGATGATGTGGTGCATTAGATGCATGAATACTAGGATGGATTAGTAGTATTCACTTTAATAAGTATAAGAATGGTATGAAACTTAGAGGAACCAAAGGCAGTGGATTGCCTTGGGAAGATACCTAGGACCTTAAGCAACAAAGTGTTGCCTTTGTTAACCACTCTAGCTCTAAATTCACTTGAGTGGAGATAGAGTTGTGTATTTAGCTCCTAGGAAAAAATGATGTTCTATGTATTAAGTTCTCTAGCCAAGTGGGATCTTTTACATTACTAAATATACAATAGGATGAATTGTGACTAGTAAGTTTGTCATATTCATGATGTATAGTAGAAATATGCAATAACTTCTTTATTAGTAGAGTTAAGTTGAAATTGCAAGATGAGTGAGATTTACTCTCCTTAAATACGAAGTCAAGTATGGGAGTTAAAGTCCTCAAGCATTCCATAAGTGAGGAATTGCTAAATAGGTATCTGGGACCTTAAACACTCTAGTGTAGCATAGGTTATTACTAAAGCTGTGATAATAGGGAAAGCTAGATACAACCAAGATAAGTACTTTCTACTTATCTAGATGTATGTATGTGGATGGTCTGGTAGTGTTATTCTTTGTGAGTATCTTTTGATGATGTGCACAATCATTTATGCCAAGGGAGATAATTGGGAAATCCGAAAGGTTCTTTTGAGTAAGGATTCAGCCCTAGCTTCTTGATAGTGCGAGGGTACATGTAATGTGAGGATGAGCTTTCTCTCTATTTATCACAAGATAATACACTAAACCAGTATTCCTAGTAAACATCTTGGTTCTTAATAGAACTAAGTATGTATGTATAATGTTTTGCTTGCTCTTCCAATATATTTATAACCTATGTGATGTGCACCATCATTGGCCAAATGAGATAATAGGAAAGTCCAAAAGTTCCTACGCATGAGGACTAGTACTAGATTCTCAGAGAGCTAGGGTTACAGGTAGAGTAAGGATGAGCTTTCCCTCCCTACCATAGCAAAAGTACATGGAACATTCAGGTTCCTGGAATGAGCAGGTATTATTCTTGGTTTTCAAAATAAAACTCTGCATGTATTTCAAAACAAAACCTTGTGCAAGCATATCCTTAGGACATTTCTTAGGCATAATCATACTGCATGTCTTTAACATTACATTTAAGACAGCTGTATGGGCAATTATCTGTTACTGCTGGCATTTACAATTGTATGGGCGGTTGTTTATATCTAACAGTATGTAGACTATTGATTTAGATCACACTACAAAGTAGTGTGAAGTTATGAGTAATTGTGGAGGAAACTCCTATGTTAGTTGTTATAGAATTGTTTATACAATGTTATAAATAATTGGTGTTAGAATTGCTTTTACTGAGAATTGTAATTCTCACCCCGTTTGTGTTTTCATGTAAATCTAGGTAAAGACCTCACTAAGGGAAAGAAGGCCAAGCATGAAGACTAGTATAGTTTTATATACTTTTATAGACAATGCTTATATATACATAGTTTATATTTTTTTTGTATGTATTAAGAGTTATGTATCACAATACGCCTTTTGGGCTAAGGTTGTATATGTATGTTTTTACGTTCATGTTTTTCGCATTTCCCTCAAGGCTCTCTATAATGACTTGATTGTGATTATGGATATACTATTAGCTAGTTATGTAGTAAGTGATGCAGCTAGTACTACTTATCTCGGTATAATCTGGATATATCTAGATATCTATATTAGGGTGTTACATTCTTCGGGTGGTATAGTCTTGATGCCGGAGAATCTCTGGCATTTATCATAGCTTTGCACATAACTGATCGCGTCAGATCCTATAGTTGGCCAGAAGTATCCTATTCTCTAGGCTTTTCTTACCAAGGATCCCCCCAAGTGTTGGCCATAACATCCCTCATAGATCTCAGCAAGGACAAATTGCACTTCATCTGATGTGAGGCATTTTAACAATAGAGTAGAGAAGTTAGGCGATAAAATCGTTCTTCTACTAGTACATACTAAACCAAGGTTCGGACTATATTTTTGGCCACTATAGGGTCAAGGGGGAGTGCACCATCTTGGAGGTAGCCTATCACGTGCTTCATCTAACTATCTTCTTCGTTCACTGATATCAAGATCGCGGGCCCAACAATGCTTAGAGTGGAGAGGGTGTAACGCCCCTTTTTGGGAAGGAACGTCACAATGTCAATTAAATATTTTTGTGGAAAATAAAAGTGTAATAAAGTAAGACCCGATTCATTACATCATTTGGTTATAGTTGTGTAAATAAAATGGTGGATATATTTTTTTTTCTTTTTCTTACAACATATATATATATATATTTGTACTTAATAACCTGCTCATCAATTCAGTATTCAAAGTACTAACATTTATAAAAGATTCATAAGTACGTACATATATTTTTGTCTAATTGTAAGCGAAAAACATAAACTTTAACGAAAAACATAAAGACTAGTCCATACACCTATGCAGAAAATACATTATATATATATGTATACTGTTTAGATACAAACTATGAGTCAATAATTACATCAAGACTCATAAAAAAGAAGCCTAAGCTTTACCAAAAAGCAAAACTATACTTGCCCAAAGGATCATGCATATACAACCCACTAAAATAAAGACATCAGGCCCCCAAAATAAAACACTGGTAGCCATCAGTAGCTACCAGCAATATCAGTCCCTTAAATGAGGAGGAATCGTGTCAGGATCCTCTTCAGGGTCCTCCGCGAGATCCTCTTCGGGAACCTTCTCGGGGTCTTCCTCATCCGAGGAAACCTCCATAGGAGCCACCGAGCCATGGGCCGGAGCCTGAGCAGTGGAATTAAAAGAATCCTCCTGTGGGGTGTAATAGCGGGCACCCTACATCTCCCTGATGGGCAGATAAAACTCCAAACGTAAGCTAATGCAACAGGTAAAGATCGACAGTTCATGACGCCCCCAAGCTAGAAATAATGACACGTCTCCCAAGTAGACACAGCGATCCGAGCTGAAGTTCATATGCCAACAGTCTGGACCCTTAAGGAATGTCAGATGCACGTTTCCCAAAAATCCATGAGGTCGGGCCATCATGGTCAGGAGGATGCTAGTCAAGGTTGGGCCAGAAGCCGGGGAAATCAGGTTCTTCCTTTTCTTCAACCCCGTCTTCAGAGAATCACATATATAGATACACAGAAGTAGTAGAAACATAGGAAAAGAGGTAAGACATTCAACATTCATAACTAATTAAGGCAGTAAAGAACAAACGGCGCATGACGCCAACATCATATTTTAGAAATGATAAATAGCACTAAAACAGATAATAAGCAATTTAGCATATATAGACAGCTGTAGCAGTAATGAAACAACATATTAAATTTCCATATGAACATGTAACTATCAATGGTATGGCGACTCATTATACACATGCACATGACACCAACAATCTTACTCCATGGAGAGAGACACAGAACATTCGGAGAGAATGATCAGGAGATATGTCTGTATCGCGGCTGCCGAGGCCATCAAGTGCTAAAATTTTCAATTTAACAAAATACGCAACATGGCATTGTACACGACATTCTGCACAGATCTCGATATAGGATAGTGTCTCAGTCCAGATCATCAGTGCTTTTGCATCAGTCTACCCCACGGACAGAAGAGCTACCAACTGTCCATTGCAAGGTACCCGCACCCCGATGCCCCCAAGGTCAACAATTGACCTACACTAGTCTATTCGCACCCGCACAAAGGTATGATTCAACTCCTAGGCAAATTGGCCTTAACAAATTGTCCAATGGACTTTTTCAATGCATGACTCAATCATGCTCAATGCACATAGATTCAATGTATACTCATATGTACATATACAAATTCACAGTCATAGCATTTTAGGTCTAAGATCACATGTTATATCATTTATCGTCGATATTCGATCTCGTTCAAGGGTCCATACTAAGTCAATAATAAGTTTCTAGGCATTCACACACTATTCAAAGTCATCAAGTAAGTCAATTCTTAATTTCATTATGTCCCTCGCAACCTCAATCACACTCATGTTCTATCTCTAATCAAAGTTCTTATAAGTTATAAGGCATGCTCTCATTCTTGATTTTTCCCGCTTTATGAATCCCTAATTAGTTTCTAGTCATCTAATTATTCAAGATTATTATACTTACATTAGTCTAAAAGCCTTGAGTCAAGTGCCCAAGGGGACCTTGAACCTCCAAGGGGCTAGAAAAGCCTCAAATCCACTACTGATCATGTTACATGGCTGTATGAAAATTACACGGCCCCGAGTACACGGCCGTGTGGTCATACACGGCCTAGGCCGTGTACTCCTCTGGAGTGCACCAGAAAAACACCTGGACGCAGAAAATCACCAGGATACCATTCCAATCTTCAAACATCCCAAAATCCATCAATGTACATAAAAAACATACCATTTAGACACTTAAAATTCAACCAAAACAATCAAACAAAGGGGTTTCCGAAAATGGGTTCCACCCCACGAACACAACAACAAGTTCTTAACTACTAAAATGGGTTGAAGAGAATGGATCTTTCTCTTACCTAAGAGAAACACAAAGAAATGATGCTCTTTGTTGCTTAGGAATCTCATGCTTCACCACCACCGAAACCTTGGGTGTTCAAATCCACAAAAATCAAGATCAAAGAGGGGAAATAGTAGTCATGGTCACTAAGGTGACCAAGGAACACGAAAATGAGGAGAAAAGGAGAAGAAAGTTGAGAGCTTTTACCTTAAAGCTCCAAGCTTTGAGCTTCAATGGTGGAAGAGGATGAAGATGGAGAGAATGGTGAGCTCTTGAAGATGATTCCATCACCAAGGAGTCTTCAAACGAGATGGAAATCTATGGGGTGTGTGAGCTCAAAAATCAAATGGATCATGTGGGTGGAGAGGATATGGATTCTATGAAGAGAAATGGGAAGGGAAATATGAGATGAAAAGAAGAAGATGATACGTGAAGGAGAGGGGAAAAGTGAAAGAGAAGAGATATAATAATGTTTAAGTTATGGGAGTAAGGAAGATAAGTGGAAGAGCAGATTTTGGCTCTCCCATTTAGTGTTGCTGCCGTGGAGAGTGAAGGGAAAATGGGGGGAAATTTCCCTCCAAAATGCTAGGGTTTGATGTGTGTGTAATTTTACAAAAAATAAACTGATTTGACATATAGTAGATTTTTAGATAAAACGATAAGGATTTTCACTACAAGCTATTATCCAACGGACAATTATTGATATTTATAGAGTCAATATTTATTGTTCAACGGATAATAAGGGGTACAATTAAATTTAAAATTTAGCAGAATGTACAGTGATTTTATTTATCAGATAAAATCTCGAAAGACGTAAACCTCGTAAATTATGTTCGGCCTCAGGTTTAGTAAGATCCCCCATCAACGTTTCCACAGTCCAAAGTTTACTAGCCTTAAGGAAAATATTTCATTTTTTTGGCTCTGCTCAATGTGCACGCAAAATGAAAAATATATTAAAATATTCCATATTTCCAAAAAAATCCAGAAAAATTCTCAAAAATCATAAATATTGAAAAATGATTATTTATGATAAAATAAATAATTTTTGGGGTGTTACAACTCTCCCCTTCTAAAAATAAATTTTGTTCTCGAAATTTTCATACCTTAGAATAGTTATGGGTATTGCTCATTCATCTTGTCTTCTAACTCCCATGTTGCGTCTCCAGTTATTTCATTCCAGATTACTTTCACCAATGAGATCTCCTTGCCTCTTAGTTGCTTTATTCTTCTATCCTCAATTCTTATAGGAGGTGCCTCATAGGTTAAGTTCTCTTTTAATTGTACTGTATCTGGTGCTATGACATGACTTGGGTTAGGAAGGTATTTTCGCAGTTGTGACACATAGAAAACATTGTGAATATTTAAGAGGAAAGGGGGTAAGGCTATTTGATAGGCTACTGGACCTATCCAGCGAATAATTTAGTATAGCCCAAGAAATTTTGGAGTGAGTTTTCTAGATTTCAAGGCTCCGCCTACCCCAGTCATAGGTGTGACTTTCAGAAATACATGATCGCCTTCCTCAAACTCAAGAGGTTTTCTTCTTTTGTCTGCATAACTCTTTTGTCGGCTCTAAGCCGTCCTCATCTTCCCCTGAATCATCTTAAACTTTTCGATTGTCTGTTGTATAACATTTGGTCCAATAGTAAGGCACTCGTCGTCTTGGTACCAATATAAAGGCGTTCGACACCGCCGTCCATACAGAGCCTCATAGGGTGCCATCCCTATGCTCGAATGATAGCTGTTGTTGTAGGTGAATTCTATCAATGGTAGAACGTCATCCCAACTTCCAGTCTGTTCTATGGTGCAAGCTCTAAGCAAATCCTCCAATGATTGGATCGTCCTTTCAGATTGACCATCGGTTTGTGGGTGATAAACAGAACTCAGACGTAACTTTGTCCCTAATGCTTCTTGTAGACTCTTCCAGAAATTCGAAGTAAATCTTGGATCCCTATCTGAAACAATACTTGTAGGCACACCGTGTAGTCTAACAATCTCTGCATTATAGATCTGGGTCAGTCTCTCCAGTTTGTATCTTATGTTGATCGGGAGAAAATGTGCTGATTTCATGAGTCGGTCCACAATTACCCAAATCGAGTCATGACCTTTTCTTGTCCTTGGCAAACCCACTACAAAAGCCATTGCAATGTTGTCCCACTTCCATTCAGGAATAGACAATGGTTGTAGTAATCCCACTAGTCTTTGATGTTCCACTTTAGCTTTCTGACAAACCAGACAAGTCGATGCACATCTAGTGACGTCACTCTTCATTCCATGCCACCAAAACAACTTCTTCAAGTCTTGATACATTTTTGTTATGCCCGGATGCATATTCAGCTGGCTTGTGTGAGCATGGTTGATGATATACTCTCTAAGCTCTTGGTCACGGGGAATACAGACTCTACCTCGGAATCTCAAAATTTTGTCTGTTCCTTTCGCAAATGCTATTTTGTTACCTTGTTTCATCTGCTCTCTCACTTCTTGCAAGAACTTGTCAACCTTCTGCTTTTCCCATATGTCATCCATTAGCTCGCTTGTGATGGTAACCATATTCATGCAGATCTTTCCTGGTTCTAGCTCCACAAAAGACCATACATCTCTGAACTGCTCTATCAAATCCTTTTCCTTGATCATCAGGGCAGAGACACTGATCATCTTCCTGCTCAAGGCGTCTGCTATGATGTTTGCCTTACTGGGGTGATACAAAAGCTAGAAATCATAGTCTTTCAGGAACTCCAGCCACCTTCGCTGCCTCATGTTCAACTCTTTTTGATCATACAGATACTTCAGGCTTTTGTGATCACTAAAGATGTTAAACGTCGCCCCATAGAGAAAATGCCTCCATATCTTCAGAGCGAAAACCACAGCCGCTAACTCCAAGTCATATGTCGGGTAATTCTTCTCATGTACTCACAATTGGCTTAAAGCGTAAGCCACCACTCTTCCATGTTGCATAAGCACAGACCCTAGTCCTTGGTATAAAGCGTCACAATACACCTCAAAGGGCTCATTTAGATCAAGTAGCACTAAAACTGGTGAGGTAGTCAGCCAATTCTTCAACTCTTGGAAACTCTGTTCATAGCTGTCGGTCCACTCAAAAGCTTGGTTCTTCTTCGTGAGTTGAGTAAGAGGTCCTACAATCTTAGAGAATCCTTCAATGAACCTCCGGTAATATCCGGCTAAACCCACAGAGCTACGAATCTCCGTCACTGACTTTGGCCTTTCCCATTGTAACACTGCCTCCACTTTTGATGGATCCATCGCAATCCCATCCTTCGAGATTACATGACCTAAAAATTTAACTTCATCCAGCCAAAATTCACATTTTGACAGTTTGGCATACAGTTCCTTCTCCTTCAGAATCTGAAGAACTATACTGAGATATTCAGCATGGTCCTCCTGATTTTGAGAGTATACCAGAATGTCATCAATGAAGACCATAATGAATCTGTCCAAGTAAGGACGAAAGCTTCAGTTCATGTAGTCCATAAAAATAGCTGGTGCATTCGTCACGCCAAACGACATCACGAGATATTCATAATGGCCGTATCGGGTACGAAAAGCAGTCTTAGGTATATCCTCCGTCTTCACTCATATATAATGATACCCAGATCGCAGGTCGATCTTTGAAAACACCGCTGCTCCCTTCAGTTGGTCCATTAAGTCATCAATTCTTGGGAATGGATATTTATTCTTGATCATCACTTTGTTCAGCTGCCGGTAGTCCACACACAATCTTAATGAACCATCCTTCTTGTGAACTAACAGCACTGGTGCTCCTCACGGTGACACACTCGGTCTGACGAATTACTTTTCCAAAAGCTCCTCTAGCTGCTTCTTGAGCTCAGCTAATTCTGTCGATGCCATCCTATAAGGTGCTATAGACACGGGACTAGCTCCTGGTACAAGGTCAATGGTAAATTCTATTTCTCGCGACAATGGTAAACTAGGTACATCCTCAGGAAAGACTTCGGGAAACTCATTCACCATTGGAATTGTGTTCACATCAACCTCACTCTCGACTTTCAAAGAAGACAGTAGCATGTATCCGTGAGCTCCTTCTTTCAAGAGAGCTTGAACTCGGTTGGCCATCAGAAATCTAGAATCCTTATTTATGGGAAAAACTACGATTTTTCTTAAACAATCTAATAGAACATGGTTGGAAGACAACCAGTCCATCCTTAAGATTATATCTAATTGGGATAGGGGTAAATAGATCAAATTGACAGAAAAGATTCGACCTTCAATAATTAAAGGACAATTTAAACAGACTTTGGTAGTAACTACCGGTTTATCAGTGGGGGTAGAAACAGTTAAGTTAGAAGGTAAGGTAGACACTGGTAAACCAAGTCTTTGCACACAGTCATATGATATGAAAGAATGAGTTGTCCCAGAGTCATACAATACAGTTAAAAGGTTACCTTCTATGGTGCCTTCCCCTTGAATCAAGTCTTCGGACTCAGAGGCTTTAGCTCCGCTCATGGTATAAACTGTGCCTCCTGCTTGTGGCCTTACAGCTTGAGTAGCGTTAACTGAAGGCTCAGCCTTCGCTTGGTTACAGTCTCGGGATACGTGGCTAGGCTTGCCACATCTATAATAGATAATTCCCTTGATGGAACAATCCCTTGTCAGGTGATCCTTCCCACACTTCATACACTTTGGCAAAGATGCCATATTCGGTCCAGTTCGGTTCCCACCAGATCCTACACTAGAGCTTCCACCCGTGGTTTGTTGTTAATTTCCCGTTGGTTGGGAATAGGGCTTCTTTTGGAAGCGGTTAAAACTGTTGCCACCACCTCTTTGGAACTTCATAAGCCCAAAGGTCCTGCTCCTCGTATCTCTAGATTGCTCCAGAGCCTCTACTTCACAGCATGTATCTAGCAGCTCCGAGAACTCATTGATCCTCAGGGTGATAATAGCCTTCTTCACCTCATATCTCAATCATTCTATAAATCTCTGACACTTCCAGGCTTCATTCGGATGGTACTGAAAGTACGTTAAAAACTGTGATAAGTTTTTAAACCTCACTGTATATTCGCTAACAGTCATATTCCCTTATCGTAGGTTGAGAAATTCTGACTCCTTCGCGTGCCTCGCACTTGCAGGAAAATACTTATCCAAGAATTTTTCCTTGAATAAATCCCAAGTAATCTCGCAGTTTATAGCTTCCAGCATTCTCTGCACTCCATTCCACCAGTTTTCAACATTGCCCACTAACATAAAGGTTACATAGGTCACATTCTTATTCTCCGCGCAGTTCATGCCTCGAAAGACTTTCTCTAACTCCTTGATCCACAGACTAGCTTTGTCCGAATCGAACTCTCCTTTGAACTGGGGAGGATTGTGGTGACGAAACTCCGCCAAGTTTTGAGCATCTGCCGTAGCTTCAAGCTGTTGAGCAACCCGCTCTTGTTATTGAGCAACTCTCTCTTATTGCTGAGTAGCTTGTTCAGTTTATTGTGCGACGGCCTCAGCCATCCTCTGCATCATCGCTATAGCAGCTGCCATGTCTTCTCTTCGTGCCATTTTACTTCTCAGATCGGATTAACTGAAAACATAAGAAAAGTCAGTCGTATCCACTAGGAATACCAAACAATACATCTCTGTGTTTGATTTTCAGAGAACACACAGCACAAACAAGACAGACTCAATCACAAGACCCAAAGAAACATAAACCGAGGCTCTGATACTAACTTAATGTAACACCCTTTTTTGGGAAGGAACGTCACATTATTAATTAAATATTTTTTACGAAAAATAAAAGTGTAATAAATTAAGACCCGGTTCATTACATCATTTGGTTATAGTTGTGTAAATAAAGTGGTGGATATATTTTCTTTTTCTTACAATATATATATATATATATATATATTTGTACTCAATAACCTGCTCATCAATTCAGAATTCAAAGGTACTAACATTTATAAAAGATTCATAAGTACGTACATATATTTTTGTCTAATTGTAAGCAGAAAACATAAACTTTAATGGAAAACATAAAGACTAGTCTATACACCCATGTAGAAAATACATCATATATATATGTATACTGTTTAGATACAAATTATGAGTCAATAACTATATCAAGGCTCATAAAAAAGAAGCCTAAGCTTTACCAAAAAGTAAAACTATACTTGCCCAAAGGATCATGCATATACAGCCCACTAAAATAAAGACATCAGCCCCCCAAAATAAAACACTGGTAGCCATCAGTAACTACCAGCAATATCAGTCCCTCAAATGAGGAGGAATCGTGTCAGGATCCTCTTCAGGGTCCTCTGCGAGATCCTCCTCGGGAACCTCCTCGGGGTCTTCCTCATCCGAAGAAATCTTCATAGGAGCCACCGAGCCACGGGCCGGAGCCTGAGTAATGGAATCAAAAGAATCCTCCTATGGGGTGTAATAGCGGGCACCCCATATCTCCCTGATGGGCAGATAAAACTCCAAGCATAAGCTAATGCAGCAGGTAAATATCGGAGGTTCATGACGCCCCCAAGCCAGCGACAACGACACGTCTCCCAAGTAGACACAGTGATCCGAGCTGAAGTTCACATGCAACAGTCTAGACCCCCAAGGAATGTTAGACGCATGTTTCTCAAAAATCCATGAGGTCGGGCCGTCATGGTCAGGAGGATGCTAGTCAAGGTTGGGCCAGAAGCTAGGAAAATCAGGTTCTTCCTTTTCTTCACCCCTGTCTTCAGAAAATCACATATATAGATATATAGAAGTAGTAGAAACATAGGAAAAGAGGTAAGACATTCAACATTCATTACCAATTGACAATTGTAGCAGTAATGAAACAACGTATTAAATTTCCATATGAACATGTAACTATCAATGGTATGGCGACTCATTATGCATATGCACATAACACCAACAATCCTACTCCATGGAGCTAGATACAAAATAGTTGGAGAGAATGATCAGGAGATATGTCTGTATCGCGGCTGCCGAGGCCATCAAGTGCTGAAATTTTTAATTTATCAAAATACGTAACATGGCATTGTACAAGACATTCTACACAGATCTCAATATAGGACAGTGTCTCAGTCCGGATCGTCGGTGCGTTTGCATCGGTCTGTCCCATGGACAGAGGAGCTACCAACTATCCATTGCGAGGTACCCGCACCCTAATGCCCCCAAGGTCAACAATTGACCTACACTAGTCTATTCGCACCCGCACAAAGGTGTGATTCAACTCCTAGGCAACTTGGCCTTAACAAATTGTCCAACGAACTTTTTCAATGCATGACTCAATCATGCTCAATGCACATAGATTCAATGCATACTCATATGTACATATACAAATTCATTGTCATAGCATTTCAGGTCTAAGATCACATGTTATATCATTTATCATCGATATTCGATCTCGTTCAAGGGTCCATACTAAGTCAATAATAAGTTTCTAGGCATTCACACCCTATTCAAAGTCATCAAGTAAGTCAATTCTTAATTTCATTATGTCGCTCGCAACCTCAATCACACTCATGTTCTATCTCTAATCAAAGTTCTTATAAGTTATAAGGCATGCTCTCATTCTTGGTTTTTCCCGCTTTATGAATCTCTAATTAGTTTCTAGTCATCCAATTATTCAAGATTATTACACTTACATTAGTCCAAAAGCCTTGAGTCAAGTGCCCAAGGGGACCTTAACCTCCAAGGGGCTAGAAAAGCCTCAAATCCACTACTGATCATGTTACACGGCCGTATGAAAATTACACGGCCCCGAGTACACGGCCGTGTGGTCATACACGGCCTAGGCCGTGTACTCCTATGGAGTGCACCAGAGAAATGATGAACACATATTTGATACATTAATAAGCTTTTATTCTTAGTCATTTACACTCTTTATGTACTTAATTGATTGAGTTTGATTATGTTTTGTAAGTTTGGACTCAAATTGGACTTAATTGAATATTTTAGAATAATTTACGTCTTACATTATTTCTGTATTTGGGCTATATCTTATGATGTAGGTGGCTAAATGAGGTGAATCTGGTGGTATTTTAAAGATAAGAGAGAGCTCTATAACTTTGATGAAGACCTCAAAGGCCCAATCACACAAGTAGATAACTCAAATTGGGGTTGAAGCAAGAACTAAAGTGCTATTCCTGATAGCTTAACCTATATGTACTGTTCATGCCAAATTTTGGGCTAGATGTTGTCAAATGGGCTGAAATTTTGATATTGAATCGTTGAGACCTATATCTACAACTTTTATGTTGAGCACTTTTACAGAATTTGAGGCCTAATGGGTGATATTGGGCTTGTAAGTTAGAACAGAGGAGCTGTGACTGGGCCTGAGCAGTGTGCAGTAATTTGAACTTATCTGGAGTTATAGAAATGATATTAGACTCAAACCAAAGCCAGTTGAAATCTAAGATCCAGGCATAAAACTTTTATCAAGATCATAATTACTCATTCTGATGTATTCAATGACTTCAGAGCTAAATGATTTCAGAGATGAGGAATCTCTATAATTTTCCACTCACCAAAAGTCATTTGGCATTTTCCACTCATTTTCCACTCATCCACTCACTAATGACTCAGCCCCTTTGTCATTTTGTATCTCTAATCCTCTATAAAAAGGGGCCTTGGCAGAGCATTGAAGGTATTAGGTGTTAGGTACCAAAATGATGTTAGTTTATTACTAGGTTTTCTTGTAGTAATTTTCCTTTGTTCTAAATTGAAGTCGTGTTCTTCTTCTTCTTCTTCTTCTTCTCTCTTTCTTTCTTCTTATCTATGAGTAACTAAGTTTTATTTTACTTGAGTTAAAGAGTGAAGCTCTTGGTAATGAAATAAGGTTAGATTAATTTCTCTCTTGTGCTTAAATAATATATTTTCAAGTGGTCATTATACGTATTGTATTTTGTTTCCAATCAATTTAGAAATCCTTCTTGTAAAGTGGAGTTCTTGATTTGTTGTAGACAAGAGATTAGCACAATGAATGCTTTAACCCATTTACAAGTGGTGGTGTTAGAAACTCTCCTTATAAATTAGAATTCTTGATTTGTTGTAAACAAAATATTGGTACAATGAATGCTTTAACCCATTTATAAGTGGTGGTAATATTTTTTGGAAACATAATATAATTACGTATATTATTTTAATTAGACTTTTAACGTTGTATTTTTCGATTGGAACCTCCATGTTGCGAGGATTCTAATTGAGTTATAAAAGAAATTAATCTTACCTTTATTTTATTTACCAAGAGTGGATCTTTTAACCTTAGTAAATAATTTTTACCGTAGTAACAAAATATTTACTTCACCTTAATTAATCTTCAACAATTCCCTGTGGATCGACCTCGGACTCCTGAGAAATTTATTATTTGAGACAACCTGCACTTGGGTTCGCAATGCAACAATTAATCCCGCATCAAGTTTGTAGACTTGTTTGAAACTTTTAATTTGCATCAAGTTTTTGGCGCCGTTGCCGGGGACTTGATTTGAAGAACAAATTTCTGGTGTAAATATTTTGTATATATATTCTACTCTTTTAATTTTTTTTCCTTTGTACTTACTAACGTACTAACTTAGTGGGGGAACTTCTCCCTTTTATTTTTTTCTGTACTTTACTAACTTAGTGGGGGAAACTCTCCCTAATTTCTCTATAATCTTTAATCATTAATAAAATAATATTTCTTCTTCTCTTCTCTCTCGCCGAAGGAAAAAATCAGCTTGCCGATTCTCTCGATTTTCATATTTTAAATTTATTTTTTGCACTTTATTATTTTGTATTTTATTTTCTGCACTTTATTATTTTTTTTTGTTACTTAATTTTTTGTCATTTATTTTTGTCATTTATTTTTGTTATTTTTTTTGTCATTTATTTTTGTTTACTAACTTACTAACTATCTAACTTTTTATTTTATCTGCTTCTAATATTTTAATTTATCTGCATACTAACTTTTTTTAATTTTTCTGCTTATTAACTTTTTTGGTGGCTGGTTTATACCACACCTTTGTTAATATTTAATGGATGGTTTATACAGCTAGCTTGTATATTTTCTTTTCTATTTTAAGTTACTTATTTATGCTTAATTGGTATCGTGATTCAAATGCTGGTCGTTTGGTTAAAGTTAATCCTAGTACTTTATATATTGATTTGTCTGGATCACAACCACACACATCAAACACAATGACTGAAAATGAAAGTGTGCATGATGAATATGAAAATCAACCGTTACGAATCATGCGAGAGTATTTGCAACCATCTCGAAATTCTAGTCCATCATGTTTTATCTTTCCACTCAATGCTAACAATTTTAGATTCAAGCCAGGTATGATCTCTTTACTTCCTAATTTCCATGGTTTAGAATCTGAAAGTCCATATTTATATTTAAAAGAATTTGAGGAAGTATGTACTGCTTTTCATAATCAAACTTGCATTGAAGAGGTTGTTAAGTTTAAATTGTTTCCTTTTTCTTTGAAAGATAAAGTAAAAACTTGGCTTAACACTTTGAAACCAAGATCAATTGGCACATGGCAAAAAATGCAAGGTGAGTTTTTAAAGAAATTTTTTCCAACACATAAAACCAATGCTTTGAAAAGACAAATCCAATTTTTTTCCCAAAATTCAAATGAATCATATTTTCAAAGTTGGGAACATTTTAAAGATTTGTTAAATTCTTGCCCACAGCATGGTTTTGAAAAATGGCACACTATAAGCTTCTTTTATGAAGGGTTAACACCCAAAACTAAACAATTTGTGGAAATAATGTGCAATGGTGAGTTTCTTTATAAAGAACCTAAAGAAGCTTTAGACTATTTAGACCATTTGGCTGACAATTCTCAATCTTGGCATAGTACTAATCCTTCTGAAAATTCAATTAGATCTAACCTTGCAAATGCTAGTAAAGGAAAATATCATCTTAGTCAAGAAGAAGATCTAAATGCAAGGTTTGCCAGTTTGGCTAGAAAGATTGAAGCTATGGAATCAGGGAAAGTGAAAAAAATTAAATCTGTGCAAATTGAAGAAATTTGTAGTATTTGTGATGAATTGGGACACTCAATAAATGAATGTCCAAAAATTTCTATTTTTAAAGAAGTTGTACATGAGCAAGTAAATGTAATGAACAATTTTAAAAAGCCATTCACTTCTTCTTTTTCAGATACATACAATCTGGGATGGAGAAATCACTAGAACTTCAGTTGGAGGACCAACAATCAGGCACAATTCATGTAACCACCACCTCCTCAGGCACAACAGGGCTCTCAAAATTTTCAAGGATATGCACCTTTTGTCCCACCATATAGGAATAACCTTGAAGAAACATTGCATACATTCATGGAAAAGCAAGATGTCATTATTAATCAAAACACTCAAGCCATGATTGACATAAAAGACACTCTTGCTAAACTTTCTTCTGCACTCACCATTCACGAGAAAGAAAAAATTCCTTCTCAACCTCAACTAAATCCCAAGGGACAATACAGTCTAAATGATGCTAATTCAGAAAACCAACAAATAGATCAAGTCAAGTCAGTGATAACCCTTAGGAATGGAAAGCTTGTTGAAGAAAGCAAGGAGATAAAAAGTCAAGTGTCCAAAGTGATGAGCTCCTTGAGTGTGAATGAGCTAGAGGATGTGGAAAAGAATCAAGATAGTAGTGATCCTGAGCTACCCAAGGAACCTGAGGTGACAAAAAGTCTTGTTAAGCCAAAAAAATGATGATGAGGGCCACCAGACATACATAATTGACTCAATCATGGATAGGGGAGTTTCTACAACCCCTGATTTTGATCCCCTTGAGAATTTTATTGTCAATTCTGAGTTTGATTCTTTCAGTAATCCCTCTGATGTAGTTGATATTTCTACTTTTTTTTATAAAACTCATAATCATGACATTCAGGCATGGCAACCAAAGTTTAAGGAGTTTCCTAAGAAAGGTTGGAACATTGCTGGTAAAAAAGGTGTTTGTCCCTTGGTCTGTTCTTATAAAATTAATTTAGAAGAAGGTAAATGGTCAGCGGTTGAAACTATAACTTGAGTTGAAGGATCCAGATATAGCAGAGACTTTGGTAGATGATCCTGTCTACTAAAGCTGAGGTAAGTTTTTAGTATTTCATGTTTTTATTGAGTCGGCTTAGGTGCCTTCCAAATTTCGGAGCCTTTGTATGGGGATGTAAATAGTGTCGGCCAACAAAAAAAAATTATAAAACAAAAGAACCCAAAAAAAAATGTTTGCATGCTTGTTTATTTCATTTTATTTCATTTTTTTGTCATTGCTAACCATTGTCAAGATGTAGTTATTCTCTTCTCATCTAAGCATTTCGGGTATGTGATTTCTCCCCATTACTTTGTTTAATTTTATCCCAATAATCTCTTTGATGTATATTGATGATTATTTCTTCAGTCTGGATTTAATTGTTAACATTGAGGACAATGTTGTGATCTGGTTGGGGGAAGAATAGTTGTGTAAAAAAAACAAAAAAAAAATTTAAGAAGTGTGTGTATTAATATGTTTGTTGTGTTTATATGTTTGTCAGTAATTTACTAAACCAGTTAAGGATGACAGAGTAAGGAGTAAATTTTACTCTTGAGACGCATCTTAGTTGGGGTCGACAACTAGTTTGTGTGGAAGTAGAAATTCAAATTTAGGAAAATTTGCATGATTGAGTTAATTGTCTTCTTTCTTAAAAATCACATGCTTGGTTATGGATGTTGAATTGGTGGATTGAGATTGATAGAATTATGCCTTGTGAGATTTTGAGCTTATTGATGAATGGATTGAACATTTGTACCATTCTCTTCTTTCTTGTGTGAATTTCACTCATGGAATTGTTATTCTAGAACTTGCTTTGATTCTTTTTGAGACTACATTTTCATATGCATACATAAATATGATTGAGACATTTTTCTTGAAATACCTACTTTAATCAAATAGTCAGCCTTGCTTAGCAGCATATTGTCTCAATATGATATCAAGCACTCTTATGATTTCTTGGAAATTCTCTGATTCCTGTCAACGTAAAGCATTGAAAATGACCTATTTCCCCTTGCTTAACCTCTTTGAGCTTATTTGACCATTCTTTGTTTCGAACTCATTATGTGCCTTAAATGAAAAACCATGTTCTTCACTCAAGTGTAGGGGTGTGTGTGCAGAATGGTTAAAAAAATGTATATATGATGTTCTTTATTTTATAAAAAAATAAAAATAAAAATAAAAATAATCAAAAAATCAAAAATCAAAAATAAAAAAAATATAAAAAGAAAGAGGGTCAACAAGGCAATAAAGGAAAGAAAAAGAATATGTAAAGGGAATTTGTATTAGGTAGAGTTGGGATGAACTTTCATGCTTGTTAATTGAACTCAGCTTTCATGTTCTTTTATTCTCTTTGGTATTTAACTTGTCATATCCATATTACCTTCTCCTTTACCTTGACCCTATTATAACCTTGAATAAAGTTCTCATAATTTGTGTGTGCATGTGTTCTGAGTAGTGGAAAAGTAGAAGATAAGCAAGCTTATGGTAGTACAATTTTCATGAGTTGAATTGAGTGAAATACCTACCTTTTAAGCACTTGAGGGATTGAGAGTGAATCTTGTGAAAATCTATCATTCTTGACTCATGCTTTTCAATTGAAATATCCTTGCTTGTTGATTTGAGATGTGAAGATATGTTACCTCATGAATGTTTTGATTACTTGAATGATTGATTGCACTTCATTTTTAAATATTATTAGAAATTGAGTCTTTTAGAGTGTTTAGCTTCTGAGTCTGTTTCACTTTTTTTGTGAGTGATCTTATGTGTTTTGCTCAGGAGTGCAAAAAGTTAAGTGTGGAAAAATTTGATGATCACATATTTGATACATTAATAAGCTTTCATTCTTAGTCATTTACACTCTCTATGTACTTAATTGATTGAGTTTGATTATGTTTTGTAAGTTTGGACTCCAATTGGACTTAATTAATT
The DNA here is from genome assembly GCA_029884595.1 of Ormosia semicastrata. Classification (NCBI taxonomy): domain Eukaryota; kingdom Viridiplantae; phylum Streptophyta; class Magnoliopsida; order Fabales; family Fabaceae; genus Ormosia; species Ormosia semicastrata. The sequence goes on from JAQQTO010000061.1 coordinate 42,627,585, forward strand.
TTTTTAGCATAATTTACGTCTTACATTATTTCTATATTTGGGCTATATCTTAGGATGTAGGTGGCCAAATGAGGTGAATCTGGTGGCATTTTAAAGATAAGAGAGAGCTCTATAACTTTCATGAAGACCTCAATGGCCCAATCATATGAGTAAATAACTCAAATTGGGGTTAAAACAAGAACTAGAGTGCTATTCCTGATAGCTTGACCTATATGGACTGTTCATGCCAAATTTCGAATGGGCTGAAATTTTGATATTGAATAGTTGAGATCTATATCTACAACTTTCATGCTGAGTACTTTTCCAGAATCTGAGGCCTAATGGGTGATATTGGGCTTGTAAGTCAGAACAGAGGAGCTGTGACTGGGCTTGAGCAGTGCGCAGTAATTTAAACTTATCTGGAGTTATAGAAATGATATTAGACTCAAACCAAAGCCATTTGAAATCTAAGATCCAGGCCTAAAACTTTCATGAAGATCATAATTACTCATTCTGATGTATTCAATGACTTCAGAACTAAATGATCTCAGAGACAAGGAATCTCCATAATTTTCCACTCACCAAAAGTCATTTGACATTTTCCACTCATCCACTCACTAATGACTCAGCCCCCTTGTCATTTTGTATCTCTAATCCTCTATAAAAGGGGGCCTTGGCAGACAATTGAAGGTGTTAGGTGTTAGGTACCAAAATGATATTAGTTTGTTACTAGGTTTTCTTGTAGTAATTTTCCTTTGTCCTAAATTGAAGTCATGTTCTTCTTCTTCTTCTTCTTCTCTCTTTCTTTCTTCTTATCTATGAGTAACTAAGTTTCATTTTACTTGGGTGAAAGAGTAAAGCTCTTGGTAATGAAATAAGGTTAGATTAATTTCTCTCTTGTGCTTAAATGATATATTTTCAAGTAGTCATTATACGTATTGTATTTTGTTTCCAATCAATTTAGAAACCCTCCTTGTAAAGTGGAGTTCTTGATTTGTTGTAGACAAGAGATTGGCACAATGAATGCTTTAACCCATTTACAAGTGGTGGTGTTAGAAACTCTCCTTATAAAGTGGAGTTCTTGATTTGTTGTAGACAAAATATTGGCATAATGAATGCTTTAACCCATTTATAAGTGGTGGTAATATTTTTTGGAAACATAATATAATTACGTATATTATTTTAATTGGACTTTTAACATTGTATTTTTCGATTGGAACCTCCATGTTATGAGGATTCTAATTGAGTTATAAAAGGAATTAATCTTACCTTTACTTTATTTACCAAGAGTGGATCTTTTAACCCAAGTAAATAATTTTTACCATAGTAACAAAATATTTACTTCACCTTAATTAATCTTCAACAATTCCCTGTGGATCGACCTCGGACTCCCGAGAAATTTATTACTTGAGACAACCTGCACTTGGGTTCGCAATGCAACAATTAATCCTGCATCAAGTTTGTAGACTTGTTTGAAACTTTTAATTTGCATCAAAAAACACGTTTGGGTCCTGTGTCACACAGTGAGATACATGGCCGTGTATCCCTCTGTGGACGCAGAAAATCACCAGGATACCATTCCAATCTTCAAACATCCCAAAATTCATCAATGTACATAAAAAAATACCATTTAAACACTTAAAATTCAACCAAAACAATCAAACAAAGGGGTTTCCCAAAATGGGTTCCACCCCACGAACACAACAACAAGTTCTTAACTATCAAAATGGGTTGAAGAGAATAGATTTTCCTCTTACCTAAGAGAAACACAAAGAAAGGATGCTCTTTGTTGCTTAGGAATTTCGTGCTTCAATGGTGGAAGAGGATGAAGATGGAGAGAATGGTGAGCTCTTGAAGATGATTCCAACACCAAGGAGTCTTCAAATGAGATGGAAATCTATAGGGTGTGTGTGAGCTCGAAAATCAAATGGATCATGTGGGTGGAGAGGATGTGTCTACTGTGAAGAGAAATGGAAAGGGAAATATGAGATGAAAAGAAGAAGATGATACGTGAAGGAGAGGGGAAAAGTGAAAGAGAAGAGAGATAATAACGTTTAAGTTATGGGAGTAAGGGAGATAAGTGGAAGAGCAGATTTTGGCTCTCCTATTTGGTGTTGTTGTCGTGGAGAGTGAGGGGAAAATAGGGGGAAATTTCCCACCAAAATGCTAGGGTTAGATGTGTGTGTAATTTTGCAAAAAGTTAAACTGATTTAACATATAGTAGATTTTTAGATAAAACGATAAGGATTTTTACTACAAGCTATTACCCAACGGACAATTATTGATATTTATAAAGTCAATATTTATTGTTCAACGGATAATAAGGGGTATAGTTAAATTTAAAATTTAGCAGAATGTACAGTGATTTATTTATTAGATAAAATCTTGAAAGACATAAACCTCGTAAATTGTGCTCGGCCTCGGGTTTAGTAAGATCCCCTATCGACGTTTCCACAGTCCAAAGTTTACCAGCCTCAGAGAAAATATTTCATTTTCCCGGCTTTGCTCAATATACATGCAAAACGAGAAATATATTAAAATATTTCACGTTTCCAGAAAAATTCTCAAAAATCATAAATATTGAAAAATGATTATTTATGATAAAATAAATAATTTTTGGGGTGTTACAGAGGGTTTACTGGATAACGGATCGGTTGTTCCTAGGGCTTTTTGTGCTAGCTAGTCTGGATAAGACATCTGCCCTAGAGTTTTGTTCTCGGGGAATGTGATCTATCTTTACCTCAAAGAACCTATTCATAAGCTTCTTGACTTTGGCTAGATATTTCTGCAATTGTGGGTCTTTAGCTTGGTAATCTCCTAAGACTTAGAAGGTCATCAATTATGAGTCACTGCATAGCCTTACTCTAGTCGCCCTGAGATCTCTTGCCATAAGGAGTCTGATGAGCGCCAAACTCAATCAAAATTGTAACTAAGTTATGCCTATGACTTGTAGCATAGAAAATAACACTGAATCGTCTTTCAAGGATTAAAAATGCAATTTGATCAAATCAAGTCAAAATTGGGGAAGGGATTCAAGATTCAAAATATGTAAGTAATAGAATTAAAATGAGAAATTCAATTAAAAGAGCAATCAATTCAAAAATATATCCAAAATTGGGTCAATTCTATCATAGATCATTCAACAAATATTTGAAGTGCATTTGAATGGTTAATTTAGATTTAACCAAAATCTCTGCATCAAATCTAGAATTCATACTAGACAATCATTTAGAATTCAATTAAGAATTGACACACAAATTCGCAATTCATAATTCATGTTAGGATCTATGTTAATTTGATCTCCGAATTCAATTAACCTAGGCATAAATCAGTAACCTAACCTCTGTAATACTGTGATTAATTTAGATCAATCAACCTAAATCTCATCATAATTCTCAATCTTAAATTAAGATCCAATCATATTAAACATAAACAAAATTACTATTCATGCATTCAAGATTAAGAAAAAGAATAATAATAATAATAATAATAATAATAATAATAATAATAATAATAATAATAATAATAATAATAATCCAAATGCAATTCAAATATAAAAAGAATCAAGATCTCAATAATCCAAACCATAATTTCTTCAAGAATCTTTGAATTGATTACTTAAGTTTAGCACTCCATAGCTATCACCATGAATGAGCTTGAGGGAGAAGGAAAAAGGAAGAAGAAGAAGAGAGAAAGATCTAGATCTACAGAGAAAAGTGTAGAATGAAAAGTGTATCTCGATTTTCTATTTTTACAACTATAAACTAACTCTTATTTTTGCCTCACATCACTAGAACCATTAGTTATAAGGCTGGGTCCATTATGAGTAATTGGGCCAAAACCCCATGTCATTTGGAGGTCTACAACTCAAGTTATGGACAAAACATTCTCAAAGGGTCTCTAAACTCATGTTCTGACTTCCAGGCCCAATTAGCTCTACTAGATATCTGATTCTGCCCTAGAGCTCTCATGAAAGTTGTAAAGCTCTCTCTCATCTTCCTTACAAGGTAAGATACATGATTTTTAAACATCTAGAACTCAAGATATGACTAAAATACAAAAATAGTGTCAAACCTCAATGATGCTAGAAAAAATCAATTAAGCCCAATTTGAGCCCAAACTTACAAAACATGATCAAGCTTAATCAATTAAGTACATGAAGAGTGTAAATGACTAAAAATGAGGGTTTATTAATATATAAAATATGTGATTTTCAGAGTCCAGTGATCATTGCCTCATATTCAGCTTGGTTGTTCGATGTTGGGAATTCAAACTTGAAGAATTGCTTAACTGTTACCCTATTGGTGTTTTCCAGCATAATCTTGGCTCCATTGCCTTTTGAATTTACGTTCCATCGATATAGATTGTCCATTCAACTGTTTCTTATAATGTTGGGCAATGGGTGAATTCATCTACAAAGTCAGATAGAGTTTGAGCTTTTATTGCTTGTTAAGGTTCATACCTTATGCTGAACTCAGAGAGCTCCACAGATAACACAATCATTCTCCCCCACTAGCTCGGGCCTATGCAACACTTGCCTAATTGTTTGATCCATTCTAACCGTCATAGGGTGGCATTGGAAGTATTGGCAGACATTAGGAGGGTGAACGCTAACTTTTCTATCATCTGGTATCGGAGTTCAGGCCCCTAGAGGACTTTGCTGTCAAAATAAACAAGTTTCTGTCTGTCCTCTATTTCCCTTACTAGCACCGAGCTCACTAACTCTTCTGTGACTAAGAGGTAAAGGTAAAGCTTCTCTCCTTCATCTATCCTGGTGAGGATAAGGGGAGTGGAAAGTGATTGCTTCAAACTTTGGGAGCTCCATCATATTCTAAGGTCTATAAAAGTATTTTCCCTTCTTTAAATCCTTGAAGAAAGGTAAAGCTCTTTGTGCGAACTTGGAAACAAATCTGGTGAGGGCTATGATTTGACCTGTCAACTGTTGGATTTCTTTGATGGAGTTGGCTTTTCATGGCTATGATGGCTTGACATTTATCTGGGTTTTCTTAAATTCTGTGGGTTAGCATAAATCTCAAAAACTTCCCTGCATAGAATCCAAAAGTGCACTTTCGAGGTTTAACCTCATGTTGTACTTTCGCAACTACACAATTAAAGATATGATCGCTAGAGGTCAGAGTCTTTACTATCATGTCATCAATATAGACCTCCAAAACCTTGCTAATCTAGTCCTCAAAGACCTTGTTCATCATCCTTTGATAAGTGGCTATTGCGTTCTTCAAACCAAAAGGCATCACTTTATAGCAATAGTTTTCTCTTTCCATTATGAAGGTTATTTTTTCCTTATCTTTATGGTGCATAGGTATTTAGTTATACCCTGAGTATCCATCCATAACAGACAAGTACTTATGGCCAGACGAACCATCCACCAGCTTGTCAATGTTAGGTAATGGGTAAGGGTCCTTTGGGTAGGCTTTATTAAGGTCTGTATAGTCTATACACATATGCCAATTCCCAGAAGACTTCTTCACTAAAACCATATTAGAGAGACAGGTGGTATATGTTACTTCTTGGATGAATCTAGCATTTAGGAGCTTTTTGACTTGTTCTTCGTTTGCCTTTTGGCACTCAAGCCCCACTTTCCTTTTCATTTGGCATACCAGTTTGGTATTTGAGGAGACCGACAACTAGTGGGAAATGAAATTGGGATCTAAGTCAGGCATATCTGCTACTATCTAGGTGAAAAGGTCCTTGTTGTCTTGTATAAAAGTTTCTAACTTTGCCTTTTCTTCTTCTGACATGTAGGCTTTGATCTTCATGGTCTAATTTGGATGAGGTCTGAGTCTGACGTATATCAACTGGCCATCTGGATGTGGCTTTTTCTCCTTCACTTCTGAATAAACATCCAACTCTATAATCATCACGGATATTGGTTCCTTACCATGGGATTGTGCTTCTTGTTTCCCGTGATTAGCTTCTTCTATTATCTCAAAACTGAGGTTGTAACATCTTTAGGTAGCCTCTTGGTCAGCCTTTACCATCACTACTTCACATTTCTCTATCACAAACTTCATGGCCAAGTGGTGGGTGAAAATTATAGCTCCAAAGGCATTGAAAGAGGGTCTGCCAAGGATCACATTGTATACAAAAGGACAACCAATGACTAAAAATTCAACTTTTACCTATTTCTCCAGCATCTTTTGGTTCTTTCCTTCAGAGCTTGCACACAGGGTCATGTATAACTCCACATACCCTTTGGGACTAATCTTTCCCCCTAAAAACCCAACTAGATCAGTGTCAAAGGGTTTTAGGTCAGAAAGTGGTAGTCTGAGGTTGTAGAAGCTCTCCATGAATAGTATATCTACTAAGCTCCCTTGACAAACAAAGATGCGCTTGACTATAGTATTAGTCATTACTCCCGAGATGACCATGGGGTTATTGTGGCCTAGTACTACTACATTAAGGTTGTCATTAGTGAAACTAATTGCTGGGGCCCTGGAGTTGCTTCTCCTTTTGAAGGTGGTATGAGATGAGACACTCATGACTTTCCTCAAATGTCTTCTCCTAGTGGACTTTGTTTGCCCTCTTACAGCAAAACCTCCTGAGATGGTGTTGTTTGTTCTTGTGACTTCACCATCACGTCTTGGTTCTCAGTGAAGGGAGTTATCTCTCTGGTGATGGGCTTTGTCTCTTGGAAATTGGTCTTCAAGAGTTGGAGTCCATCATGGTAGACTATAACATCTTTTCCTAGATTCCCTCTTCTGATTCCTTAGGGGGTTGTTGTCCTTAGAGCGTTGAATATATTCTTGTAACTTACGCCATTGGATTAAGGTTTTGAAGGCTTCTCTGAGGTTGACACAGTCCTCAATGTTGTGGTTGTAACCTTTATGATAGTTAGAGCGCTTTGATTTGTCAACATGACCACGAATTTTAAGTTATCATGGTTTGGTGATCTTAGTGAGCTCTATGTTATACACTTCCTCCAAGGTTTTTCTTCGGGAAACCTTGAGGGGAGTGTATTTGTCAAAATTTTCCCAAAGTGGACCTCGTGGGCTTAAGTTATTCTTGGAACTTTTGACATCAGGGGCTTTGTCCTTCTTGTAAGATAGTTCAGCTTCTCGATAAGCATCACTTTTCACCTTCAATACTTTCTCCATGTTAATGTACTTCTTGGATCTGTTCTTCAATTTATCCAGGCTTTGGGGGATTCTCTTGGCTAAAGACTTAGTGAAATCGCCAAGTCGAAGACCTTGTATGATCGTATGCATGGCCACATGCGGATTGAGATCTCAGACCTCGAGAGACTCTCTGTTGAAGTGAGTCATGAAGTCCCTGAGGGGCTCATCTTTCCTTTGCTTAAGGCTAAGGAAGCTAGAAACAGTTTTAGGTTATACTTTGTTGATGGTAAAGTTTGTTAAGAAACATACTGATAACTCCCCAAAGTCGTTGATTAATCTTTCCAATATAGAGGAAAATCATTTGAGGGCAGCTCTTTTGAGGGTAGAGGGAAAAATATAGTAAATGATAGGGTTGGATGCTCCCATGAAGAGCATGGATGACATGAAGGCATCCAAATGCTCTCTAGGGTTCGTAGACCCATTATATACTATATTGCTTGGGGCTTGAAGCCCTTAGGTGGGGACACTCCTACAATGAAGCCGGAGAATGGGTGGTTAAAATGATTGGGCCCCCTTGATGGTGTGAGGGGCCTAAGGCCACGAAGGGCTTCTACTCTCTTTGTAGATCATGATTTCCAATAATTTGTGGGTCAACCTGTGGGTTGCATTCCATGCAAACCCCTATATTGTTTTCTACTACCTGCTCTTGCGACATCATCTATATGAGTTCGGTGATCTATTTCTACTGTTTCGTAAGCAAATTGAAGAGTTCTTGGTTGGTTAGGGGCTGTCAAGCTGAAATGCACATTCTTGGAGTTTGTTGTGTTGGGCTGAGGATGGATTGGTGGTCCTGAGCTTTAGCTTGCACTCTCTCCACTGTGGAACGTAGGTGAGTAGCGGGTGGCTGTCCTCCATGAGCTTGGCTTGTTGTTACAGAAATTTTAGCACCATCCCTCTACTAGTTGGCGTTCCCTTTGTATGTGTTAGCCATGGAAGAGAAGGTGGGGTTAGCACTTTACTCGCTCCCCACAAACAGTGCCAATGTTCTGTTCTAAACTTTGGATGATGTTGGGCTTCTTGGGATGAGAATCTTCCACCAACAGCTCCCTTAAGTGTTGGAACAAGGGGATTGGGCACCTACAAAGACATTTCAATGCTCAAATTAGCTAGGGTTATTGTGGTTAAGATAACAAGGAGATGATCCTTACCATGAAGCTACAGTTCCCTATTTATATGAGGAGAAGGTACGTATGCACTATCAAGTTGAGGGGGGTAAGGAGGTCATTTCAACTGGGGGAAGGAAACTTCCCAGCACCTTCCCAGCTAAGAGTTGACCCTCCGCAATGTCCCCCAAAGGTCCCTAAATAAGGGACATTCCTTTTGTTTCTTATGGGAGGTTACTATTGATCCTGTTAGTGGGTTTGACCCATCAAGGCCCAAATCCCAGTATTAAACATATAGTAATAATAATATTTCCACAAGTTTTATCCTCACAAATCTTTTATGAGAATTAAGATATTGAATAATGTATTAGTTACACTAAGTGTAAAACCTTTCTTTTTTAAATGAATTAAAAGAATATACCTTAATGCTTGTAAAAGTTTTATGTATCATGTATGTATGTATAAGTAAGGGTATTCACAGACCATATATTTTGATCAGGCTAATTTTTTGACTCGAATCTAGTTTGATTAAGGCTAATTAATGATTGGGCCTAGATCCGGTCGATTTGATTTTAGACAAATTGTATAGATATGAACATCACACATAACTAAATTATAAATTTTAGAAGTATTTATCTAAAACTAAATATTTTATACAAATATGATTTGAAACAAATTATATTAATATAAATATATTTATATGTTTTGCATAAAGTATTAATTTATAAAAAAATTATTATTTATCATTAAATGTTACAAAATAATAATTTTTATAATATTGTATGACATCAAGTCAAGGTAGAACAACCTAAGTGAGACATGAATCCAAACATAAAAAACAAGAAGCCTAATTTCTAAGATATGTACCTATCCTAATTAATTCAAGGCCATGACAGGTTATCGGGTTGGGTTTTGAACACCCCTATGTGTAAGTATCATTTTTCTAACATTTATTTTGTATCACTTTGTTACCAAGTGGCCTCACTTTGTATCACTTTGTTACAAGCACCTTCATTGGAAAAATCATTTGAACTCATCACTTCTCTTGAAGCTGCTAAGCTCTTTATACAAGAGTCTAACTTTGATACCACTCATTACCAAGTGGCCTCAAAACTCAAGAGGGGGGTGAATGAATCAATAAGATAGGAAGATATTACAAAGCAATGAACCAATTCAAGAGTGAATTATTCAAGCAAGCAAATAAAGCAATGCAGAAATGTAAAGAGAAGGGTTTAGAGAATCAAACACAATGGTTTATCCTAGCTCAGCCACCCCTTGTGACCTACATCCAGTCCTCAAGCAATCACTCGAGGTTTTCCACTAAATTCCAAGCTTGAGTCAAGTGCTTGTAACCTTTACAAATTGGAGCACTCAGCACCACTTTGGGATATCTTGCCCTTTGTAGCTTGAGCCTCTTCAAACAAAGGATGCCTCACCCTTTACAATTTAGAGGGATACCTCACCTTCTTCTATAGAATAATCAAGGTTGATAGAATGAAACTCTCGCAAGAGTAATTGATATAAATTGAAGCTCTAGAATGCTCTTCAAAGATATCTCAAGGATTTTTAGAAAAACAGAGCAAGAATGATTTCAAGGATTGATTCACGTATAAAAGTGTTAGAAAGATGTTTCAAGTTCAAGGTCAGTCATTAATGATGCCCCAACACAAGTATATAAGCCATTTTTTTTAATCAAAGGAGCCGTTGAGGGCTTTAATGTCCAGCATTTAATGCATCAAATATAGTCGTTAGGCAATGTCAGACCAGTGGTAATTGATTACATGACTATTTGAACATGTTCTTGGCTTTCTAGGCAGCATATAATCGATTACCAACCTTGTGTGATCGATTACATGGCCTCTGCCAGACTTATAATCAATTACAGCCTTAGTGTAATCGATTACAAGACTTCTTCCATGCTTGTAATCGATTATAACACCTCTATTTAGCTTGTAATCGATTACAAGACACTTGTAATCGATTACAAGACACATGTAATCGATTACCTTGTCCTTTGAACACATTTTTCAAACCTAATTAAGTGTATTGGTCAATTTTCACTTATAGAAGCTTGGATTTTGACAAGATTTACATTTGAATTATGAAATCCAAGATTGAAATCAATATAATCTTGAAGAGATGAACTTTGAATTACAAGTTGATTTAAAATGATCTTGAAAAACCATTTGAAGAAAATTGAGATACTTTGAGAGCATTTTACATTGATATTCTAAGACCTATATCGATATACCTCTTGGTTTCCTTCTTTTGATCTTGGTCTTCTCTTTTGATCTTGATCTTGATCTTTGTTTTTGTTATCATCAAAAATTCATTTGATATGCTCCAAGACATAAGCATTCACATTCTCCCTCTTTTTGATGATAACAAAATAAACATTGAAAAGGAATAGAAATATTTGCATTTGCATTTATTTGATTATCAGAGATTTAAACGCAACTCTCCCTTGTAATGTATGCATGAGATAGGATTTATGTGAAAGCGTAAAGCCTTCCTTGCACACATGCAACATATTTCACTAATCTCGCCCCCGATGGCATTATAAAAAAGATGACATAAGCATTCAGCCATAATTTCGGTAGTATTTTAGCAGGATTTTATGATTGCCTCAAAATTAAGAACCAACAAGAAATAAGCATTTCAGCCCAGGCAGTTTGCAATCAGAGTATGTATAGGCAGACCAATATGAGGCAAGAATCATAGTGACTACAAATGCATATGAAAAAAAATATACCAAGTTTGATAATGATTAATATAAAGAAAGATCCAAAGTCATATACAAAAATATATATATAAAAGATCATGACTGGACAACGTGGTCACTAAGTCACCTTGCTGTCACTATCCATATCAGCTGTCACATCATCCATATCATCATCATCTATGACAAGGTCATCCTCAGAACCTAGGATCTCCTCATCATCATCAGGATGAGCACTAGCAGGACCAGCAAAGGAGAGAGGGGCAGGAGGAGCAGCAGTAGCTTGCCTTGGTACATATCCCGGTCCTTCCAAAAAAGATCGGATAGAGGCTAACTCCCGATTAGAGTAATCCATCCTCAGCTCTAGATGATCCACCTTTTGTTCAATGCGATCCATCCCCATTTTCAAGCTACGAATTTCCTGTAGCAAAAGCTCCATGGTGGCTGTGGGAGGAGGCTACTGTCCTCTATCTTCATCATCATCCTCAGGGTCATGAGGAATATGACCATAGCTCCCGTGGGTAAAGTAGTACCATCTGCCATCTACCTTGTTCAGCTTAAGCTTTTACAATGTGTGTAAGCCTATAGACTGTGGTCCTTTGGAACTCGTGTCCTTTGACTCTTTAGTCAAGAAAATATGGCAATGTTCCAATATGACGGTGACAAGCATAGCATATGGAAGGGTAGAGTTCTTCTTCTTCCTAACATTCAACATGTGCTGAATTATGTAGTAGGCCCAGTTGATTGGCCTTCCTGTGGTCATGGCCCACAATACCACTATATCATCTCTTAGAACTTGGGAGTAATTTCTTCCCCTAAGAATTAACCCTCTGGTCACAAGATAATGAAGTACTCTATTTTTCATGGTCAATCCAGTGTCCATCACCCTCTTCCTATCCCTAGGAATTTCATAGCTAGACCTTGTCAGGGAGGACAATGCAGCTTTATACTCGAAATCATCTCTCCAAGCATCCTCATTTCTATAGAATTTTATGCCATGATAATTAATCTTAGTCAACCTACACCATGCTTCTCTAGTGACCTTAACTTGCTTTTTCTTTACTTCAGATATCAAGCAACCATTCTCATATCTCAGGTTTGCATAAAATACCCTAGCTAGGTTTGGGTAAATATCCTTTTGAATGCTGAAGAAACCCATCAAACCTAACCGTTCAATCAATATGAAGCACTCCAAGGGTTCACTTGCGCAAAAGGACTGAGTGAGATACATGGGAAAGATGAGTTTTCTCAATTAGAAGTTTTTCCAGAATAACTCTGCCTTCTTGGTGGTGGAGAAGTGACACGTGAGGTCCAACCCTGAAATGTTGCGTGGAGGAGCATTGGAAGACTCTCCAATGTTGGCCCCTGTTCTTGGACGTTTTGTAGGCTAAGAAGATTTGGCCATTGATGGGGATAAGGATGTAAGGAAGGTGAAGGATGGGATTCACATGGTGTTTGGTGGTGGGGAAATTTGGAAAGTTGATGAGGAAGGGTAAAAAATGTAGGTTAGGGCTTTAGAGGGAGAAAGAGGGCACGAAGGGAGATGGGGAATGATGTTTGAGGAGATTTTGGGTGGAATTGATTGAGGGTTATGATGAAGAGGGAAATTCGAGTGGTATGGTGGTGAAATGAGACGATTTAGCTAAGAAATAAGAGAAAAATTGAAGGTTTGGGGGTGAGGAGAGGAAGAGAGGTCGTGGAGGAGGAGAGAGAAATGAGATAGTTCAAATGAAAATGGTTGTTCCCGCGCTGAAACCCCTTTTAAAACTACTGTGTAATCGATTACAATGGGTGTGTAATCAATTACCAACCCTCTGGAATGCTTGTAATCAATTACAGGTTTGGTGTAATTAATTACCATCTTTCTGGGAGCCTTGTAATCAATTACAGGGTTAATTTAATCGGTGACCAGTCTTGATAGAGCCTTTGTAATCGATTACAAGCCTTTGTAATCGATTACAAATTTACTAAAACTCAGTTTTTGCATTTTAAACAGTAAAGGGTCAACCTCAAAGCTTTCAAATTAGTTGCAAAATGTCTCAAAGTAATTTCAAACACCATGCAAGCATAAAAACTTATTAGTTCTTAATCTAAAAACACATGTTTATGCAAAATCACTACTTTTACTAAGAATTAAACCATTTTGACAAAATGAGCTTCTTGGTGGACTTTGTCATGATGGAGTATCTGTAAAACAACTTTGAGAAAACCTCTAACACTCAAGTTAGTATTGGATTCAAGAATGATTAAGAAACAAAAAATTAACCACCAACACATCATCATTATGCTGTAAAAACACATGTTATGCAGTAAAATTATAAATTATGCAGCAACCATATACATTATGTAGCAAAAGTGACATATGATGTAGCAGAGTGGATTTCTGCAGAATTTCAACTTATGCATGATTGATCCAAAATGTCAAGTTCATTTCTTATATAGAAGAATGATTCTTTTTCCAAGGGCTCAGTGAAAATGTCAACTAGTTGCTTAGTGGTTTCTACGAATTCAAGAATGCAATCACCTTTTTGAACATGATCCCTAATAAAGTAATGTCTTATTTCAATATACTTTGTTCTTGAGTGCAAAATAGGATTTTTAGATAAATTAATTGCACTAGTATTATCACACCTTATAGGGATATGATCAAGGTTAAGACCATAGTCTAAAAGTTATCGCTTCATCCAAAGGGTTTGGGCATAACAACTTCCAACTGCAACATATTCAGTTTCAGCTATAGACAGTGCCACACTATTTTGTTTCTTACTATACCAAGAAACTAGTGAGCTTCCAAGCAAGTGGCATGTCCCACTAGTGCTTTTCCTATCCATTTTGCATCCAGCAAAATCAGAATTGGAATACCTAATTAAGCTACAAGAAGAACCTTTAGGGTACTATAATCCCATTTGTGAAATGCCTATCAGATATTTCATAATTCTTTTAACAGCACTTTGATATGATTCTTTAGGATTTGCTTGAAATCTAGCACACATGTACACACTAAACATAATATCTGGCCTACTTGCTGTAAGATAAAAGAGTGAGCCTATCATACCTCTGTATTTTGTAATTTCTACAGATTTACCTCCTTCATCCTTGTCCAAGTAACAAGAAGTGCCTATTGGTGTAGCCATTTGCTTGGCACCCTTCATTCCAAACTTCTTGAGAAACTCTTTGCAATATTTTGATTGACTTATGAAAGTCCCATCCTTTGTTTGCTTGATTTGGAGACCAAGGAAGAAGTTGAGCTCACCCATCATGGATATCTCAAACTCACTTTGCATAATGTTAGCAAATTCTTTACAAAGAGAGTTATTAGTAGCACTAAATACAATATCATCAACATATATTTGAACAAGAAGAATGTCATGTTTTTTATGCTTGATAAAAAGAGTAATGTCAACTTTTCCTCTAGAAAAGTCATTTTCTAAAAAGAACTTGCTCAACCTTTCATACCGAGCTCTGGGAGCTTGTTTTAAGCCATATAAGGCCTTTCTTAATTTAAAAATATGGTTAGGTAGTTCAAAGTTTTCAAAACCAGGAGGTTGTTCCACATACACTTCTTCTTGTATAAAACCATTTAAAAAGGCACTTTTGACATCCATTTGAAATAACTTAAAATCCATGATGCATGCATATGCAAGTAGCATTCTAATGGCTCTCTAGCTACGGGAGCATATGTTTCTTCATAATCTATGCCTTCTTCTTGATTATAACTCTTAGCTACAAGCCTAGCTTTATTTCTTATTATTAAGCATATTTCATCAAGTTTGTTCCTAAAGACCCATTTAGTGTTAATAATTGGATGTTCATTGCGCCTTGGAACCAATTCCCAAACTTGATTTCTTTCAAATTGGTTTAGTTCATCTTGTATGGCTAAGATCCAATGATCATCATTAATGGCCTCATCTATGTCTTTAGGTTCAACTCGAGACACAAAAGCCATATGATTGCATGCATTTCTAAGAGAGTTTCGAGTGATTACCCCTTTGATACATCACCTATTACTTTGTCAAGAGGATGGTATCTTGAAGTTCTCTATTCTCTTGGAAGAGTATTTGAACTTTCCTCCTCTTGTTGTGGTGGTGCTTCCTCCCTTTGGCTTTCTCTCTTTTGCTTTTCTTATTTGCTGCCAATATGAGTGTTAGATAGAATTTATGTAACATCATCAATAACATCTTTTCCCAACTCAATGGAGTTAGATTCATCAAATGTAACATGTATTGATTCTTCAACTGCCATAGTTCTTTTATTGTAAATTTGAAAGGATTTACTATTAAGTGAGTAACCCAGAAATATTCCCTCATTGGATTTAGCATCAAACTTACGTAGGTTTTCTTTTCCATTGTTTAAAACAAAGCATTTGCAACCAAAGACATGAAGGTGAGAAATGTTTGGTTTCCTTCCTTTATAAAGTTCATAGGGGGTTTTCTTTAAAATAGGCCTTATTAGAGCCCTATTCATAATATAGCAAGCGGTGCTAACCGCATCCGCCCAAAAATATTTAGGAATGTTTGTTTCATTGAGCATATTTCTTGCTAAATCCTCTAAAAATCGATTTTCCTTTCAACCACTCCATTTTGTTGAGGAGTTCTAGGAGCAAAAAAATTATGCTTAATGCCATTTTTATTGCAAAACATTTCAAATTCATGATTTTCAAATTTCCCACCATGATCTCTTCTAATAGATGTAATGCTACAATTTTTCTTAATTTAAATAACTTTTTCAAGTTTTCTAAATGCATGAAAGGCATCATTCTTATGAGTAAGAAATAGAGTCCACGTATATCTAGAGTAATCATCCACAATCACAAAATCATAATAGTTACCCCCAAAGCTTATAGTTCTTGATGATCCAAAAAGATCCATATGCAAAAGTTGTAAAGGTCTAGTTAAAGAAATAACATTTTTAGCTTTGAAAGAAACTTTTACTTGTTTACCCTTTTGACATGTATCACAAAGTTTGTTTTTCTTAAATTTGAGCTTTGGAAGACCAATCACGAAATCTTTAGAAACAAGTTTGTTTAGATGATCCATATGAATGTGAGCAATTCTCCTATGCCATAACCATTAATCATTTTCTTTACTCGTAAGACATTTTGCATTTTGAGAGGTAATATCCTCAAGATTAATCATATAGATGTTGTCAATTCTATGTCTAACAAACTTAATTTGTTTATGATTCTTACCTTCAATTATGCAACAATTAGAGTCAAAGATAATTTTATTTTCCTTATCACATAATTGACTTATGCTTAACAAGTTATGCTTGAATCCTTCTACATACAAGACATTATCTATTGAGGTAGAGGAATTCTTACTAACTTTTCCAACTCCAAGGATCCTTCCTTTATTGTTGTCCACATATGTGACATGTCCATGCTTCTTTGGTGCAATAAAGGAGAACTTAGAGCCATCACTCGTCATGTTCTTGGAGCAACTACTATCAAGGTACCAACTTGAGCTTTTGGTCTTCACGCACACCTACAACACATATTCAAATTTTAATATTTGATACCCAAATTGTCTTAGATCCTTGTGTGTTAAAGTTAGGCAAAGCACCTTTAAGAACCCAAACCTTTTTAGTTCCAAGCTTGGTGTTTATGTTCTTTCTAACATTGCATGTGGATGCACTATGCCCTTTTCTCCCATAATGAAAGCATTTGATAAAAGGACTACTTGATACATTTGTGAAAACAAAGAAATTTTGTAAAATTTTTGTTAGTTATTGGGATTATACCCCAAATCAACTTTTTGAAAAACACATCTTTGTTTCCCTAGTAACACATTCAAATTGTCTCTTCCAAAGGTAAATTTTACAAGTGTATTTTTGAAATCTTCAATTTCATTTTCAAATGCTTTACATGATGAACAAGATGAGGGTGTAGGTGTATAATCATGTGAAGAACAAATCATGCATGATAAGTTGGCATCAATAAGTCCAAGAGTCTCATTCTCAAGTTTGAGTTCTTCAATATCCTTTGTTAAAATAAAAACTTTGTTTACCAATAAGAAGATTTTTTTGTTGGAAGTTAAAATCATTTTAGTGAGCCTCATGGACTCATCATGTAAATCTTGGAATGCATCTTGTAATTCACTATATGGAAGTTTAATCTTCTTCTTTTTTTAAAACATATTGTTACCCCATCTTTCCTGTAACATCCTCCTTACCCTAATGATATTAATCAGGGTTATAATAGCTCAATACTATAAGTATAAGTTGGATAATAATTTTGGTAATCTTTTAGATTAGTTTGAGCCTAATTCTATAACACTAAATGTGAAGAATAACTAATAATTTAGCTAAAATGGTTTATATGATAGAAATAAATGTGAAAAATTTATTTTTAAAGCATAAACAGTAGGAATGAGTTGTACTAAATTTTTAAGGATAGAATGAATTAGTTTGGCATTTTTAGTAATACTAGTTAGTGTCTAAAGGCCAAATTAAATAAGAAAGTAACTTAGATAATTATGAAACTTGAAGCAAATTCTAAAGAGAGGATGAAGATCTGGAGATGAAAGTAGATCAAAATGAATATTTGTAAGCTTCGTAGTTCTATTTCATAGGTTTAATTGAACCTAGAAAAGAACACCAAAGCTTAGTGAACAATAAAAGTGTATATGAAAAGTTGATAAATGAAGAAACTAAGAAATGAATAGAACCCTAGAATTTTTTGTAATACTATTGAAGGTTAGAAAGTTCACTAAAGGAATGTTGAAACTATTGGGAATCGCGGATACATCATGTAACGCCCCTTTTTGGGAGGGAACGTCACATCGTTAATGACAATGCGGAAAACAAAAGTATAAATTAAGACTCGATTCATTATATTACAATTAAACTTGTTTGATTATAGTTGCATAAATAAAATGGTGACTATTTTTTTTGTTATAATTAATAAAACATAATGACAAGACATAATTTGCAATAAAGAGTAAGACAGAAGTAAAACATACATTTGATCAACGTGCATATACATATATATATATATATATATAATTATATCAAATTTGTTTAGTTACAATGCCCAATATACAAAAAGTAAAACTATGTCTGCCCAAAAGATCATACATGTACAGCCCACCAGAATAATAAGTCATTAGGCCCCAAAAAGAACACAGATAGCCATCAGTAACTATCGACAGTATCAGCCCCTACTGAGAAAGAGAAGGAACCGTGTCAGGATCCTCCTCAGGGTCTTCCTCGTCGGAGGAAACCCTCATTGGAGCCACCGAATTATGGGCTGGGGCTCGAGCAGTGGAGATGAATGAATCCTCCTGTGGGGTGTAGTAACATTCACCCCACATGTCCCTAATGGGCATGTAAAATTATAAATGTAAACAAACACTACAGGTGAAGATCGGCAGATCATAACACCCCTAAGCCAGCGACAACGACACGTCTCCCAAGTAGACACAGAGATCTAGGCTGAAGTTAACATGCCAATAGTCTGGACCTCCAAGAAATGTCAGGCGCACATATCCCAAAAATCCTTGTGGACGGGCCGTCATGATCAAAAGCAAGTACTAGTCACAGTCAGGCCAGAAATCGAGGAACTCGTGAACTTCCCCTTCTTCACCACTATCTTTAGAAAGTCATATATGTATACAGAGATAATAGAGATACAGAAAAGAGGTGAGACATCCTACTTTCATTACCAATTATAGTAGTAAGAAACAAAACGGCGTAGGACGCCCACATAGCATCATAAGAATAATAAGCAGTAATCAAGAGGCAAATATTAAATAATTTAACAATTACAGACAATTATACATCAGTAAGGCATCAGTTCCAATTATCATAAGAATTAAATGCTAGATAATATATGAACTCACTATGCTCATGCATACAACATCAAAATCCTACTCCATGGAGCTAGACACAAACAGTCGGAGAGAAAGATCAGGAGACATATCTGCAACTCGGCTGCCGCAGCCAAAGTGCTATAACTCATCAGTTTATCCACGTGCACATCAAGGCATTATAAAGACATTCTTCACTAGATCGTGATATAGGACAGTGTCTCGATCCAGATCGTCGGTGCGTTTGCATCAGTCTGTCCCACAGACAGAAGAGCTACCAACTGTCCATTACGAGGTAACCGCACCCCGATGCCCCTAAGGTCAACATCATGACCTACACTAGTCTACTCGCACCTGCACTAAGGTGTGTTCAATCTCCTAGGCAACATAGCCTTAACAACAGTCCTTCGGACTTTCACAATGCATGATGATTCAATGCATGTATCATGTATATTCAACAGTAATATACTTTCCATAACATGCCACAATTCGGCCAAGATAAGCATCAACACATTATTGGTCCCTCTCATGGACCCACAATATCATATTATCATAATCTAAATGAAATAATACACTTTCAATGTTTATTATGAATTCTCACTTTAATGTAGCATTCGTCTCTAGAGGAATTATCTTGATTAATTAAGTTCTCTAATATAAATTTATTCACACTCACGTAGAAATTATTTTAAGGGTCTCCAAGTCACACACTCTCTTGTTCTTTCATTAATTAAAATTACCCCAAGTTTTATGACAAAATCTCATTCTTGGTTCTTTCCATTTTATGAATCCCTAATTGATTTCTAATCATCCAATTACCAAATTTCCACCATATTATCAATAAATTAATCACTTGGTTATTTAAGTTCCAAGATTACCTAAAGTTACATAATTAAGCCCTAAATAGTCCTAGATGCTGTGGGCCTCTCTATGGGATTAGGTACCCAAATTTTTCATCACCACATTACCTATCATACATTAGTTAATTATCTTTCCATCTTGATACAAAACTTCAATCATTGGTACCCTATTCTAGGGTTATGGCCATGAGCCATATTGAATGGGGCAAGGAACCCTTGCCTCCATTTCATGCCTCCAATCAATCAAAACTAATCAAGATCATCAATTTATATATACATTTAATCAAACAAATCATACATGACAAAATCAATACATAGTCATCAAGATCACACATCACAAAGAGTAACCCTAACAAGGGTTTCTCACAACCAACAAGCAATATAAGTCTCCTACTACCAATAAAGGTTGAAGAGGATTATCTCCCTCTTACCTAGGGGAGAAAACAAGCCAAGAACTCCCTTGAAGCTCCTAGTAAAATTCGGTTTTCACTCCTCCAAAAATCCTAGAAATTACAACTTCATCAAATCAATACCAATGCTTGAAAAAGAGAAGATAAATGGTCATAAAGATGACCTTAAAAACGAAAATAGAGAAGAGGAGGTGAGGAACCAAGAATCTTACCCTAAAGCTTCAAACTTGAAGCTTAAAGAAGATGATGAAGATGGAAGCTTTTCAAGAAATCTTTAACTAGAAAGGTGTTTAGAATGTAGTGGAGGTTAAGAAAATATGGTTGTTTGAAAATTTTGTGATGGTGGAGGGCAAGAAGGAGGGTTGGCCGTGGGGTATGGTGTAGAGAGAAGGAGAAGAAAATGAGAGAAAGATGAAGGTAGAGAGAGAAGTGGATAGTAGAAAAAGATGATGACTTTTTTTAATTTTTGAAATTAGAATAGAATAGTTAATTAAGTGAAGCATATTTTTGGCTCCAAAATGGAGTATGCTGCCGTGTAGGAGGGAGGAGAGAGAGAGAGGTAGTGTTTAGCTTCTTTGAGAAGCTTGGTAGCTTTTTCAAAAAGAAGGATTTGATTAGGCATAAAGTAAATTACATTTGGATAGGATAATTAGGTAATAAAGTAATTAAAATAATAAGGTGATTAGGATTTTACTACAAGCTATTACCCAATGGATAATTGTTACAGTGAACAAAGTCAGTATTAATTATCCAATGGATAATACAGCGTATCGCAAAATTTTATTTAACAGTACGTATAGAGATTTTATTTATCAAATAAACCTCAAAAAACGTAAACCTCGTAAACCATGCCTGGCCTCGGGTTTAGTAAGATCCTTCATCGATGCTTCCACAGTTCAAAGTTTACCAGCCTCAGGGAAAACATTTTATTTTTTCGGTTCCGCTTAGTGCGCATACAAAATGAGGAATATACTAAAATATTTGACGGTTCCAAAAAAATCCACAAAAATTCTTAAAAATCACAAATATTAGAAAATAACTATTCATCATGAAACAAATGATTTTCGGGGTGTTTCACTGACTCTGCTCAGTGTGCTTGCAAAACAAGAAATATATTAAAATATTTGACGTTTTTGAAAAATTGCAGAAAAATTCTCAAAAATATTAGAAAATGATTATTTATGATGAAACAAATAATTTTCAGGATGTTACACATTACGTAATGAAAAAAAGAATTCCCACCAAGGATTCATGTGAAAAAGTCGTAATCCGAGTTTTTAAAATTGTTTACCTCTTGAAGCGTGATCAAATGGAAGTGATGTAAATCACTAACACCATAACAGCAATGATGTCTCTAAGGTTGACGAGTGCCGAACTCTATCAAAATTACAACCGAATTATGCTTATGGCTTGTAGCATAGGAAATAACACCAGATCGTCTCTTAAGGAATTTTAATTACAATTTAATTAGATCAAGCCGAGATTTGGGGGAAAGAGTTGAGAAACAGAATACGAAATAGCAGAATTAAGGAAAGAACAATCAATTAAAAGCGCAATCAATTCATAAATCTATTCAAAATTTTGTGGATTTTATCATAGATCACTAAACAAACATTTGAATTACATTTGAATGATTAACTTGGAATTAACCGAAATCTCTGCATTAAATCCAAAATTCATACTAGACAGTCATCTAGAATTCAATTAACAATTGACACACAAATTCGCAATCGCATAATTCATGTTAGATCTATATTAATTTTTAGATCCGAATTCAATTAACCTAAGCACAAATCAGTACCTAACTTCTAATTCCGTGACTAAACCACATTAATCAACCTAAATTCAATCACAATTCTCAATCTCAAATCAAGATCTAATCAGATTAACATTAAGAAAAAGAAGGGGAAGAAGAAGAATCCAAATACAAATCAAAATAAATGAAATCAGAATAAGATCTCAAGAATCCAAATTGAAATTTCTTCAAGAATCCCAAATTGATTACAAGGTGTTTAGCCCTCCAAGAGAAAAGGAGAACTCAGCAAACAAAAATCTAGAGAGAAGCGAAAAGGAGAGCAGAGAGTTCTAGAGAGAGGTGATAAAAGTGTGGAATAAAAATTAATTGTTATATTTCTGTTTCTACAGCTATAAATGGCCCCCTAAATTGACCTCTAGTGCTTCATTACACTTCCCAAACACAGCTGGGCCTTGTAGGAATGTAATGGATTAAGTCTCATCTGAATTAGATTTGAATTGACTAAGATATGCTCACATTAATACCATATGCTCCCCAAACCCGAGTCTGAACTTCCAGGCCCAATTAGGTCCACTAGACATCCGATTGAGACTTCGAGCTCTTCATCAAAGTTGTAGAGATTCCTCTCAGCTTTTCTACAAGGTAAAATGCATAATTTTTAGATATTTAGAACTCAAGTTATGGATGGAATACAGAAATAACGTCAAAACTCAATAATGCTGGAAAAATTCAATTAAGCCTAATTTGAGCCCAAACTTATAAAACATGTCCAATCTCAAACAATTAAGTACATGGAGAGTGTAAATCACTAAAAATGAGGACTTATTAATGTATAAAATATGTAATTATCAAATCCTCCCACACTTAGTTTTTTACACTTCTAGGCAAAACACATAAGACCAAAACTAGGGAACAAAGAAAAGCAAAAACTCAAAAGATAAAAACTCTAAAAAAAACTCAATTTCCAATGACTTTCAAATATACAAAAGCTTACAAGCAAGAGGAGCAATGAAAGATTCAAAAAGACAAAACATTTATGAATTAAAATTTCTTCACATCTCAAACCAATAAGCAAGGTAGCTTCAAATTGAAAAGCATGAATCAAGAATGATATATCCTCATAAGATACACTCTTAATCCCTCAAGTGTTTACAAGGTAAGTATTTCACTCAATTCAACTCATAAACAATTGCATTCTCATAAGCTTGCTTATCTTCGACTTCTCCACTACTCAAACACATGCACACAAAAATCAAGAGGACTTTATTCAAGATTGTAATGGGGCCAAGGTAAAGGAAAGAAACAATATGGATATGACAAGTTAAACACCCAAGAGAATAAAAGAGCATTGGGAAGGAACTCAAATGATAAGTAACAAACATGAAATTTTATCCCTCAACTTCAAATTATGCACATTCTCTTTACATATTTCCTTCTTTTTCCATCTCTTATTATTATTATTATTATTATTATTATTATTATTATTATTATTATTATTATTATTATTATTATTATTATTATTATTATTATTATTATTATTATTATTATTATTATTATTATTATTTTCAATCTTTCTTGCATTTTTCTTTTATTTTCTTTTTTTTTTACATTCTATTTTTTTCTCTTCTTTTTTTTTATTTGGCTCTTTTTTTTTTCTTTCTTTCTATTTTTTTTAATCACTAAACACCTTGCATATTACACATCAATTTGCACAACCCTCATACTTGAACTATTAATTACCCACATACAAAAGAGCTCCTCCAATGAAAATGAACCAATGCTCTCTCATTCCCTAAGGTAAGGTAAAAACATGATTTTTCACATAAGGCATAAAATGAGCTATGATAAAGAATAGGTAAATAGGCTCAAGAGGGGTTAATCAAGGGAAAATGATGCAAGGTTGGCTATTTGGCTAAAGTAGCTAATAAAAGGAAGAAGGCCTCAATCATGTTTATGCATGCCAGTGAAAATGTAGCTTCAAAAAGAATCAAAGTAAGTTCTAGAGTGATCAATTAATATGAGTGAAAATCACACAAGAAAGATGATAATGGTGCAAATGTTAAATCCACTAATAGGCTCAAAATCTCACAAGGTATGCATCTATCAAACTCAATCCACCAATCAAACATCCAAAACCAAGCATGTCAAATTTAAGAAGGAAGAAAATTTATTCAATCATGTTAAGAACCTTGAATTTTAAACTTCTCAAGCTCACAAACTTCACATACCTTAAAACATCATTGGAAAAAAATTAAAAACAAAAACACATTTTTTTCTTTTACACTTTTTTTTAAAACAAAAATAGAATTAAAAAAATATCAAAAATAGAAATAGAAAATAGAAAATAGCACAAAAATAGAAACAAAAAATAGCAAAAAAAGAAATAAAAACAGAAAAAGGAATTAAAATAGAAACAGAAAAGTAAAACAAAAATAGAAAATAGAAATCAATGACAACAAAATTTTAATGACAGAAAATAGAAAACAGAAAATCACAGAAAATAAAAACAAGAACACAGAAATAGAATTATACAAATAGTAAATTATGCAGAAAATAGAAACAGTAAAAATAGCAAAGTAAAACAGAAAATAGCATGCCAAAATCCCTCCCCCACACTTAAATTTTGCATTGTCCTCAATGTAAACATAGGAAAGATGTATAATGCAAATCACCAAAATAGTCATGGTAAGTAAAATAAAAGTGTGGTAAGGGTCTCCTTCATTTTCCTCATTTTTCATCTGTGTAAATGGCATTGAGCAAAGCCATCATTTCCACATTGTGCTCTTGATAATCTTCATGAAAATGCTTAAGTCTATGCCCATTGACCTTGAATGTTCTCTTTGTTGTCACATCTTGAAGCTCAACTACACCATAATGAAAAACATTAGTAACAACAAATGGTCCATCTCATCTAGACCTCAATTTTTCGGGCATTAACCTAAGACGAGAATTATAAAGGAGAACATTTTTACTAATTTAAAATTCCTTTCTAGCAATCAGTTTATCATGGAAGGTTTTGGTCTTCTCCTTGTAAATCTTGGAGCTCTCATAGGCTTCTAAACGGATCTCCTCCAATTCCTGCAACTGTAACTTTCTCTTCATGCCTGCTTGGTCTAGGTCCAAGTTACACCTCTTCACCACCCAAAATGCACGATGCTCAATTTCCAGTGATAACTTCTAGAAATGAAATTATTTCACTTGAATTTGAATGTATATGAGCATGCTATCCTTAAGTTTTATAGGCCAAATGATCAATTCATGTAGGACTTTGATGATTTAAGCTTGTAATTGAGAATTGAATCTTTGAGGATTTTATTTAAAGAATTTAGATTGATTATGATCTGATGGACTTTGGCATTGTCTTGATGTAGGTATTCAAGATGGGAAGACCTTGGAAGGGATAAAGAAGCAAAGAAGAGCTAAAATGAAGAAGGATGCAATAGAGAAGCAAGGGCAGCCAACCCACGCCTAGGCGTGGCAAAATCACGCTTAGGCGTGGCCCTTGCAGTATTTCAGGATTCGCAAGCAGAGAGCTCCACGCCTACGCGTGTAGAAGTCACGCCTAGGCATGACCAGCACCTGACACCACGTGCTTCATAACCACACCTAGGCATGGAAAAGCCAAGCCTAGGCGTTGGAAAAATCCTGATCCACGAAAATTAGCTTTTAATATTTGATTTTAGGGATTAGAAGGGGATCTTCTGTTTTTGACTAAGCACGAACTTCATAGAGAAAGGGAGAGGAGGATAAAACTTTGGAAGATTGAGGTGATTCAAGTGAAGAATCAAGATCAAGGAGGAAGATCAAACATTGGATTCTCACCATTCTTGTTCATTCTTTTCCTTTTCTCTCTTGATTTGCAATTTGATGAGTTTCATAACTCCATTGGTTTTCTCTTCTTTCATGATGTGTAACTAAATTCTAATCTAGGGGCTCTCTAGGATCTTGTTATGGATTTGAATATCTTGTAAATTTGTTAGGTTTCTATCAATGAAATTGGTTTTGTTCTTCTATATCTATACTTAATGCTTGTTATTGATTGGTCATCAATTGCATGATTTTAGTATTCCAATTGAACTAGAAATAGGGTGTTGTGAATATGGATATGGTATGGTTGATGTATGTTCAATTACGTTCTATTGGATTGAATGTGTTGATTAGCTAATAGGATGGACACATACCCATTAGTCATGCATAGCAAGTGTTTGATAATTAGTCTCAATGAGTGATTCTTATGCTAATTCACATGGACACATAGTGGATTAACTAGGTTTCACATGGGTAATTGTGCTAGATATAGGCTTTTATCTATTACTTTTTTTAGCTAACAAAACCAACTCATTGTTAGATGATTGTGAATTGCAAGTTATTCATTGAAGTAGTAAGTGAATAGGGACCTGTAGGCTTTAATCATTCTCATCTTTCTCTTATGGAATTGGTGTTCGATACTTTCTCACTTTGTTTCTTTTAATTTGTTATTTTAATTGTAACCCACTCTCACAATTCGACTGCTTGGATAAGAATTTGTGGAAATTGGTTAAGTTTAACATTTTTTTAATTGTTAATCCCTTGGGACACGATACTCTAACTCTCGTATATTACTTGTCGACCCGTGCACTTGCGGATCACCACAAACAAGTTTTTGGCACCGTTGCGAGGATTGAATTTAGATTTTGTGTTATTTCTTAATTCAATTCACAACTCTTATTTCAAGTTTTATTTGTTTGTTTTTTTTTAGGTACTTGGCTCTTGTATGCGAAGAACTCGAAGTGTATCTCAATTTCTTTACGATCCTGAGATCAAGAGGACCTTTCATAGATTGCTAAGAGGACAACAAGTGCAAGGGCAAACACTAAATTTAGAAATTTGAGATGGCAGAAGAAGCAAATGCTGAAAGACTCCTTCAAGAGTATGTCACTCCAAATGCTAGAGACATTAGATCTAGCATTAGAAGGCCAGTTGTACAAGCACAAACTTTTGAGATCAAGCCTGCTATTATCCAGATGGTTCAGAATAATTTGCAATTTGTGGATCTACCCCATGAAGATCCTAATGCTCATCTAGCCAACTTTCTGAAGATTTGTGATACTTTCAAGCATCAAGGGATGACTGATGATGCGGCTCACTTGAGGCTTTTCTATTTTTCTTTGAGTGATCAGGCCAAGGCTTGGCTTCAATCCTTACCTGAGCATTCTATCACTACTTGGGAAGAGCTAGCTCAGAAGTTTTTGGATCGATTTTTTCCTCCCATGAAGTCAATGAAGTACAGAAATGATATCTTGTCCTTCAGGCAATTTGAAGGAGAAACATTATATGAGGCTTGGGAGCACTTTAAGGAGATGTTGAGGAAGTGCCCCCATCATGGTATAGCAAAATGGATGTTGGTCCATACCTTCTAGAACAGTTTGACAACATCTATTCGATCTATAATTGATGCAGCAATTGGAGGGACTATCATGAGCAAGACTATAGACGCTGCCTACAACCTTTTTGAGGAAATGGCCAGTAATAACGATCAGTGGCCAGCAGAGAGGGTTACTCCTAGAATAGTAGCAGTCGGTATACATGAAGTTGATGCTCTCACATTACTTTCAACTCAAATGGCAGCACTATCTAAGAAGTTTGACACCATGACAGTTAATTCAGTGGCGAGCGGAGCTAATATCTCAGCTGAGATTTATGATCATTATGGGGACTATCACTCTACTGTAAGTTGCACAGCTAGACTAGGGAGTGTGTAATATGCCAGTCAGTTCCACCTAAGTAATCACAATAATGCTTTTTGTAATACTTATAACTCTACTTGGTGGAACCATCCTAATCTTTCTTGGGGTGGAAATTCTCAAGGTCCTTTTTCTTCCTATCAGCCCAGAGAAGCACCATCTGCCCCTCTAGGTTTCCAACAACAGAGCTCCCCTCAATCCCAAGGTTCAACTTCAACTTCCAATTTGGAGAAGATGTTTGCTCAGTTCATGACTAGCCAACAAGAGTATATGACTAAAACTGATTCAAGGCTTGCTTCCCATGATGCCTTGATGCAAAGTCAAGCGGCTTCTTTAAGGAATCTTAAGACTCAAGTTAGTCAACAAGCCCAAGCTCTAAATAATAGGCCCCAAGGCATTTTTCCAAATGACACCATTAATAATCCAAAAGGTGCCTTTCTTAAGCATTGCAAGGCCATATCATTGAGGAGTGGGAAGGAAATTGAAGAAAATTCAAAGATCAAGCTACTTGAGAAAGAAGTTGAGGTGGCACAAGATGAAGTGGTTTTGAGCAAAGAGGTGGAGAAAAATGAGAAAATTGCAAATGGGAAGGTTGAAAACAAGAAGAAAGAGGACAAGCTGTACACACCACCTCCACATTTCCCTAATCGGATAGCTAAGCAAAAGCTTGATGCTCAATTTCAAAAATTTCTGGAGATTTTCAAGAAACTTCACATTAATATACTATTTGTTGAGGCTTTGGAAAAATGCCTAGTTATGTGAAGTTCATGAAGGACATCTTGTCTAAGAAGAGAAAGCTTGGTGAGTTTGAAACTGTTGCTCTCACGGAGGAATATAGTGCTATCTTGCAAAAAATAAACTTCCTCCCAAGCTCAAAGATCCCAGAAGCTCCACCATTCCTTGCACCATTGGTGATAAATTCTCTGGTCGGGCTTTATATGATTTGGGGGCAGTGTAAATCTCATGCCCTTTTCAATATACCAAAGATTAGGTTTGGGGGAGGTGAAGCCAACTTCAGTTACTCTACAATTAGCTGACCATTCTCTCAAGTATCCTAAGGGAGTCATAGAAGATTTCTTGGTCAAGGTGGACAAGTTCATTTTCCTAGCTGATTTCATCATCCTGGATATGGAGGAAGATGGAAATGTCCCTCTTATCCTTGGAAGACCGTTCCTTGCAACTAGAGGAACTCTCATTGATGTTTAAAAAGGAGAGCTTACCATGAGAGTGCAAGATCAAGAGGTAAACTTTAATATTTTTAAAGCAATGAAATTACCTCAAGATCTTGAAGAATGTTCATATGTGAATGTGCTTGATGGGACTGGAACTAAAAGAATTAGTGCAAATGTCCCGTGTGACCCTTTTAAAGCTTCTTTGCTTTCTACATATGAAAGGGAAGATGAGGAATTGAGAGAGCTCAAGTTATTACCATCTCATTTGAGCTATGCCTAGCTTGGTGACAAAGCTACATCTCCCAGTTACCATTATAGAGAAAGTCCAGCCTAGGACTATAAACGGGGTGCTTTTTGGGAGGCAACCCAAGTTTTTTACCTTATCTTTATTTTTCTTTATTGATGTTTTTATATTCCAAGTTGAGTTATCTACCTGCTTTTGATTTTATTGAGTTTTTGATTTCTTGATTATGTTTGATTTTGTTTACCTTATTTTTTTGGCTTTGTACTTACCTTATCTTTTTGATGAAGTAGTTTTCATGGAATTGAGAGAGCTTGATTAGGATTAGTGAGCTCCCTGAAAATATGTGCTAAATTGATGAGTGTGTTGAGAGGCAAGCTAAACTTGTGCATACTGGAATTTTGATTTGACTATCCAATGATTGTATGGATCACAGATATGCCTCATTGCTTAGGAAATCACATGTAAAAAATTCAAAGTTTGTGCTTACACTTTTTGCTATATTTGTGTATGAGTGTATTTCCTTGTTGCATGTGTGGTAGATCTTGGAATATAAATGAAATGCATGATTGGAGAAAATTTATGAATGGCATGTGTTAAGTCAATTTGCATCTTAGAGGCTTGTCTGATTCCCTTTCGAGGCGAAATCCTAGGCAATGCATTTTTGAGGAAATAACTAGGGCAATTCTTTGGATCGATTGGGCCTTTCAACCCAACCTTGACTGAATGAGTTCCCTAGTACCCCCTTTCAAGCTTAGTGTGTGTGTGTGTGTGGCCTAATTTTTCTTTCTTAAAACCCACAATCTCCACCCCTTCACCCCTACTTGTGTTAAGAAAATCTCTTACCCTCATTACAGGTCCTTTGTTGAACACATGATTGGGCATTTTTGTTGGTTTGAGTCAATTTTTGCCTGGTAATAGAAAATCAGGATCTTTTTGGAACAAACTCGTGTTAAAAAAAATCAAAATAAAAAAAAGTAAGTAAAAAAAAGGAGAGAAATAAAAAAAAATAAAAATAAAAATGTGTGAGCTGTACAAAAGACAGCCTCTTTTGCAAAGAAAAAGAATGTGTACATAAAAAAATGGAATAAAGAGAGTTAAATTTTTTTTTTCATATTGGATGTTTTTGTACATATTGCATGATTGGCTTGATTCAATGGAAGTGTGTGATTGTGTGTTTGATATTTGATTTCAAATCATTCCCCTTCCTTCTTAGCCATTACCTTTAACCATACATTACAAGCTTAAAAGACCCTAATGATTCTTGATCATGTGTTGCCTACATTAGTGGAGATAGGGATGAAAGACATTCTTATGAGAGTGCATGTGTATTTTATAAATTCATCCAACTTGTTCTTCATGATTAGGAAAGGATCTTAAACACATAAATTAGGGAAATTATTTATTCATGTGCAAAAATTTGCATTCAAGGCTAATCATGATAATTGGGAAATTTGTTGCATGTGTGAACCTTGTGTGAGGTTGAGATATGATTTTTGAAGGTATGAATGATGATTGGAAGCTGGATATGCTCTAGTTCAATTTGTCCCATGTTTTTTTTTTTGTTCTTTGTATTGGAGTGTATTCCTTCTTCCCTTGCTTGGTTTAGTTTGCTCGAAATCTAGCAAATCTCTATGTTTTGGGGTGTGATAACTTCTTGAAATGAAGTTATTTCACTTGAATTTGAATGTATATGAGCATGCTATCCTTAAGTTTTATAGGCCAAATGATCAATTCATGTAGGACTTTGATGATTTAAGCTTGTGATTGAGAATTGAATCTTTGAGGATTTTATTTAAAGAATTTGGATTGATCATGATTTGATGGACTTTGGCATTGTCTTGATACAAGTATTTAAGATAGGAAGACCTTGGAAAGGATAAAGAAGCAAAGAAGAGCTAAAATGAAGAAAGATGCAAGAGAGAAGCAAGGGTAGCCAACCCACGCCTAGGCGTGGCAAAATCATGCCTAGGCGTGGCCCTTGCAGTATTTCAGGATTCGCAGGCAGAGAGCTCCACGCCTAAGAGTGTAAAAGTCACACTTAGGCGTGACCAGCACCTGACACCATGTGCTTTATAACCACGCCTAGGCATGGAAAAGCCAAGCCTAGGCATGGGAAAAATACTGATCCACGAAAATTAGCTTTTAATATCTGATTTTGGGGATTGGAAGGGGACCTTCTATTTTTGACTAAGCATGAACTTCATAGAGAAATGGAGAGGAGGAGAAAACTTTGGAAGATTGAGGTGATTCAAGTGAAGAATCAAGATCAAGGAGGAAGATCAAGCATTGGATTCTCACCATTCTTGTTCATTCCTTCCCTTTTCTCTCTTGATTTGTAATTTGATGGGTTTCATAACTCCATTAGTTTTCTCTTCTTTCATAATGTGTAACTAAATCCTAATCTAGGGGCATTCTAGGATCCTGTTACGGATTTGAATATTTTGTAAATTTGTTGGGTTTCTATTAATGAAATTGGTTTTGTTCTTTCATACCTATGCTTAATGATTGTTATTGATTGGCATTCAATTGCATGATTTTAGTATTCCAATTAAACTAGAAATAGGGTGTTGTGAATATGGATATGGTATGGTTGATATATGTTCAATTACATTCTATTGGATTGAATGCATTGATTAGCTAATGGGATGGACACATACCCATTAGTCATGCATAACAAGTGTTTGATAATTAGTCTCAATGAGTGATTCTTATGCTAATTCACATGGACACATAGTGGATTAACTAGGTTTCACATGGGTAATTGTTCTAGACATAAGCTTTTATCTATTGCTTATTTTAGCTAACAAAACTAACTCATTGTTAGATGCTTGTGAATTGTAAGTTATTCATTGAAGTAGCAAGTGAATGAAGACCTTTAGACTTTATTCATTCTCATCTTTCTCTTGTGGAATTGGTGTTTGATACTTTCTCGCTTTGTTTCTTTTAAATTTTTATTTTAATTGCAACGCACTTTCACAATTCGATTGCTTCGATAAGAATTTGTGTAAATTGGTTAAGTTTAGCATTTCTCTAATTGTCAATCCCTTGGGACACGATACTCTAACTCTCATATATTACTTGTCGACCCGTACACTTGTGGATCACCACAAACATCCATCGGCAAGTGGCATGCTTTGCTAAAAATAATCCAATAAGGAGACATCCCAATCAGAGTCTTATAGGCAGTCCTGTAAGCATATAGAGCATCATCAAGCCTCTTGCTCCAGTCCTTCCTGGTTGGACTGTCTTCTGAAGTATCTGCTTGATCTCTCTGTTGGAAACCTCAGCTTGCCCATTGGTCTGAGGGTGGTAAGGTGTAGAAAACTTATGCATGACTCCATACTTTTTTATCAAGGCTTCCATGCTCCGATTGCATAAATGCGAACCATGATCACAAATGATGGCGCTCGGGACTCCAAACCTACAGAAAATCTGTGATCTAACAAAATTCACAACAACATTGGAATCATCAATTCGAGTGGTCGTAGCCTCCACCCATTTAGATATATAATCCATAGCAAGCAGAATGTAAACAAAACCAAATGAAATAAGAAAAGGACCCATAAAATCAATACCCCATAAAAGGACCCATCAAATATCTCACAGAACAACAAGCGTTACTGGGGCATCTCTTTCCTACAAGAAATGTTTTCTGTTCTCTGACATTGTTCACAAGATTTACAAAACACATATGTATCATGGAATAGGGTAGGCCAAAATAAACTAGAGTCCAAAACTTTCCTAGTTGTACGAGTAGGTCCAAAATGTCCACCACATGCAAATGCATGACAAAAGCTAAGAGCAGAATCAAACTATTGATCAAGAATGCATCTCCTAATTACCTAGTCACTATAAAATCTCTAAATATAAGGATCATCCCACACATAATAGTTAGACTCACTTTTCAACTTATCAATTTGAGCCCTAGTAAAACATGGAGGGAAAACACCAGTAACTAGGTAATTCACCATATCCGCAAACCAAAGAGAAGTAACCTTACCTTGCAACTGTAAAAGCTGCTCATCAAGAAATGAATCATCAATGGGAAGGGGATCTGAGGCTCTTTCAATTCTGCTCAAGTGATCAGCCACCAAGTTTTCTGCTCCACTCTTATCTCGAATCTCCACATCAAATTCCTAGAGTAGCAGCATCCACCTAATCAATCATGGTTTAGCTTCAAGTTTCTTTAGAAGAAATTTCAGAGCTGCATGATCAGAAAATACCACAACCTTAGAACCGAGCAAATAAGATCGAAACTTGCCTAATGCAAACACAATAGCTAAAAGTTCTTTTTCAATGGTTGTGTAATTTGCTTGAGCAGCATCCAAAGTTCGTGAAATATAGTAAATCACATGGGAAGCTCTGCCCACTCTCTTTACCAAGACAACTCCCACAACATAGTTAGAAGCATCATACATTAGCTCAAATGGGAGTGTCCAATCAGGTGGCTGAATGACAAGGGTACTAGTCAAAGCTCGCTTCAAATGATCAAAGCCCTCCATGCATTTCTGGTCAAACAAGAACTCCACATCTCTCTGTAACAGGTTGAATAGCGGAAAGGCTATTTGACTGAAATCTCTGATAAAGCTCCTATAGAAACCTACATGTCCAAGAAAAGAACGGACTTCTCGCATGCATGTGGGGTAAGATAAACATGTGATAACATCTATTTTTGTAGGATCAATAGCAATACCTTTGGTAGACACTACACGACCCAAAATAATACCCTATTCTACCATAGAATGATATTTCTCAAAATTCAGGACCAGGTTAGTTTCAATGCATTGATGTAGTACTCTAGATAAACTATCCAAACAATAATCAAAAGAAGAACCATATATAGTGAAATCATCCATAAACACCTCCATGCATTCCTCTAGAAAGTTAAAAAAAATACTTATCATGCACCGCTGGAAGGGACCAGGGGCATTGCAGAGGTCGAAAGGCACCCACCTACAAACAAAAGTGTCGAAAGGGCTGGTGAATGTGGTCTTCTCCTGATCCCCTGGTGCAATGTGAATCTGAAAGTACCCAGTGTATCCATCCAGGAAGTAATAATGGGATTTCCCAGCTAATCGATCCAGTATCTGATTAATGAAAGGCAAGGGGTAGTGATCTTTCTTAGTGGCCTTATTGAGCCTCCTATAATCAATGCAGACTCGCTAACTATTCTGCACTCTGGTAGGGATCAACTCATTCTTCTGATTAGCCATAACTGTCACTCCAGATTTCTTGGGGACAACCTGCACAGGACTCACCCAAGTGCTATCAGATATGGGGTAAATAAGGTTAGTTACCTCTTTCTTTACCGCATCTAGAATCAGAGGGTTCAGTCTCCTCTGGGTTGTCGCACTGATTTAGCTCCATCCTCAAGTAAAATTCTGTGCATGCATGTGGAAGGGCTAATGTCAGGAATATCTGCCAATGTCCATCTGATGGCCCTCTTATTTGCTCTCAAAACCTATAGCAATCTTGCCTCCTGGTCAACATGGAGGTTTCTAGCTATAATCACCAGAAGCTGCTCATCATCCGCCAAATATACATACTTCAGATGCTCAAGCAAAGGCTTAAGCTCAAGGGTAGGTGGTTTCTGTATTGATGGTATCAACCTAGTTATAGAAACTTCCCAAATAGCAAGATCATATCTCATAGAATAAGGTAATGTAGAACATGCAGATTCACTATTTACAACAACAAAAATCTCAAAAAATTCAGATTTACCATTCACAACAGTAGGAATATCAAAAGATGCAGATTTACCACAATTAAAAACAACAAATTTATCAAAAATAGAAGCAAGATCAAAAGTAGGAAATTGATCAGAAACAGCAAATGCAGAAACAACAAATTAATCAGAAAGAGCAGATTTATCACAATAAAAAATGTATCACAAACAGTACCAGTATCACAAATAGATTTAGTAGAATCAGCAAAATCAGAAACAACAACACCATCTAGAAATCTCATAATCTCGAGAAATCCAGCTAGCATATGAAAATGCACATCATCAACCAGCATATCAAGGACATCTAACTGAAAAATAGAATGCTCTTCTAAAGGATGTTTCATCGCATCAAAAATATTAAATTGAACTATGTTATCACCAAATTCCATGGAAAGGGTACCGGCATGCATATCAATCTTAGTCTTAGTCATTTTCAAGAAAGGTCTACCTAAAATTAATGGCGACTGACTAGATGCAACTTCATCTTCCATGTTCAAAATATAAAAATCTGCTGGAAATATTAACTCATTTACCCTTACCAAAACATCCTCAAGCACTCCTGATGGATGAGTTGTGCTCTTATTTGCTAGCTGAATGATGATTCCGGTAGGCTTCAACTCTCCAATGTGCAAGGATTCAAAGACTGATTTTGGCATGACATTAATGGAGGCACCCAAATCCAACATTGCATAAGTGAATTGTTGGCTGCCTATTATGCAAGGAATAGTGAATGTTCTAGGATCCTTGCATTTCTGTGGCATACTCGGCTGAATCATTACAGAAACATTTTTGCCTATACTAATCTTCTCTGTACCCTTAAGTCTCCTCTTATGAGTACACAACTCCTTCAAGAATTTGGCATATTTTGGTATCTACTTGATTACATCTAGTAGTGGAATGTTGACTTCCACCTTCCTAAAAGTGCCAAGAAAATCTTTATTTTTCTTGCCCTCTACTATTTTTCTTGACTAGATAGTTCTCTGGGGAAAGGGTAGAGCAATGGGAGACTACTGCTCATCATGGTTTATCAGAATTAGACTCAGAATATTCTACTGCTTGTGGTTTGCTAGCTGCAACTTGAGGTTCAAGTGATGCTTGAACTGACTTCCCAGACCTCAACATAATAGCATGCATATCTTTTTTTGGATTTGGTACTGTTTAGGAGGAAAACTGCCCAAATCCTTGGGACTGCAACTGACTTAATGTAGAGGCTAATTGTCCAATCTGTGTCTCTAAATTCTGTTTGGAAGCCTCTGTCCTTTGTTGGAACTGAATGCTATTTGTAGCCATATGCTTCACTAAGTCCTCAAAAGAATGCTCAGATTTTCTGGTTACTGGACCTAGTAGCTGGAAGGGCTGCTGCATAGGCTGCTACCTAAGCTGTTGGAATTGCCTACTTAGTCCAGCTTGATATTGAAATAGCTGCTGCTGTGTCATTGGCTGCTGGAATGGCTGTTGGAATGACTGTTGGAATGATTGCTTGTACTGCTGCTGATGCTGCTGCTGTGTTGTATTTCCATATCTCAAATTTGGATGATCTCTCCAACTAAGGTTGTATATGTTGGAGAATGGATCATATCTGTGCTGCTGGGGCTGCTGATATTGGGATCTGTTAGGAAAAATTCCTGCTGCAGCAACAAGAAAGGCTTGAGTGGCAGAATTTTCCTCCTAAAGTGTTGGACAAGCATCTGTAGGATGAGATGGACAAGAATAGATTCCAAATACAATTGCAGCTATTTGCATAGGTGGTTGTTGTCCCACTACTAACTGCCTCACCAAAGAGGTCAACTCATTAAGCCTATGTTCCATTCTCTGTTGGTTTACATGAGATACTTGAACCTCTTTCACTCCTCTAGTTGAGGTAATCATTCATGTGCTAAACTGTTGAGTGTTCACTTCCATGTTTGCTATCAAATCTCTTGCAGCAGTAGTGGTCTTGTCTACTAAGGCTCCTCCATTGGTAGCATCAATCATACTTCTGTCCATTGGCATCAGTCCTTCATAAAAATATTGGATCGACAATTGATCATGGATTTGGTGCTGTGGATAACTTGAACACAACTTCTTGAACCTCTCCCAATACTCATGCAAAGTTTCACCAGAAATTTGTCTGATGCCACATATGTCCTTCCTCATTGCAGCAACTCTGGAGGCAGCAAAAAAAAATTCTCTAAAAATAGCCTTTTCATGTCATTCCAACAAGTCACAGAACCAGGTGAAAGATAGTAAAGCCAGTCCTTGGCTGCATCAGCAAGGGAGAAATGAAATGCTCTCAGCTTGATGTGTTCTTCATGGATGCCTTAAGGTCTCATAGTTGAGCACACAACATGGAACTCTTTCAAATGCTTATGGCGATCCTCATCTACAAGTTCATGAAACTTACGAAGAAAATGGATTAGTCCAGACTTTAGTTCAAAATCAACATTAATTTCAGGATACTGAATGCATAATGGTTGATAAGTGACATCAGGGGCAGCAAGCTCTTTAAAAGTCCGATTATATATGTTATCACCTATGGTTGCAAAATCACTTAAACTCTCACATTCAATGATAGATTCAATGTTAGAATTAAATGCATAATCAATTCTTTGACTAAGCATACGAGCTCTTATCAATGCATGCAAAGTCTTGTCAATATCAGGACCAAAATCAATCAAGTTACCAGAATTAGACCTAGTCATGCACCAATTAAGGCTAAAGGGGGTGGCAGAATGTAAAAACACAAAATCATGCAAATCTACACTATAGAAATAGCTATAAAAAATAGAAAACACATCAATTTTTTTTAAAAAAAATCATGGGACCACCACAGGATGAAAACTACACTTCTTTAGAAAATTATCATGCAGAAAAAAGATTTCAAAAATTTAAAAAGTGGTCTAAATGAAGGAATTTGGCAAACCAGGGTGGACCTCACAGTGACTGTGAGCCTTCTGTAAAAGGCCATTTACCTTCAACCCACCAATTTTCAACTTAATCGGAGCATGTTTGTCTGT
This sequence comes from Ormosia semicastrata, assembly GCA_029884595.1. NCBI lineage: Eukaryota > Viridiplantae > Streptophyta > Magnoliopsida > Fabales > Fabaceae > Ormosia > Ormosia semicastrata. Next base: position 42,665,213 of record JAQQTO010000061.1, read on the forward strand.
ACAAAAATTACCAAAATACCATTGTTTCAACTGATTTTGCTCAAAAACCTTACCAGATGATGGATTTTGGCTAAATTTTTTAAAAAAGATCCCTATGGGATTACTTTACTTAGAATGGTGTTTTACCTTTGGAGACCAAGTTTCAGCTCAAAACTCCATTTTACCTCATGATTTCTACTAGTACCTTTTTGGCTTTCCAGGAAAATGAAAATCAAGTGAAGGTGAAAAGTACTAGATGGGTAAAAAAAATGTTAGAAAGTCAGGAACTCATCCAAAATGATTCAATAACCCTTACAAGAGCAACTTGCAATGTAACTATTAATAAAGGCTACAAAAGGATGGTGAACAGCAACAAGAAACCAATGGAATAGTAACCGAGTAGCAAAATCAATGCAGTAGATAATTGAACAATTATGTTAGTGTTGCAGTAGAATTATCAATTGTGTTATGTTATGCAATGCAATTGTGAGGAAACCATGCAATGCACAATAACAGAATGTAATGCAATGTAGTAGAAACCAATACAACAGTAACCAGAATTATGCAACAGAATGGCAGTTCGACAGGATGGCAGCTCAGCAAAATGCACAATGCAGCAGTTAATAGTAGAATTATGCAGCAAAATAATGCAATGCAACAGTATATAACAGCATGCAACAGAATGCAACTAATGCAACTACATGAGTGTAACAGAATATAGAATTGATGTAACTACAACTACAACTACATGATCAGAACAAGAGTTAATTGTTAGTAATGTAACTTAATATGATCCGATTGCAACTAAAGAATCCTCGGCAACAGCACCAAAATTTTGACGAGTGTCGAACTCTATCAAAATTACAACCGAATTATGCCTATGGCTTGTAGCATAAGAAATAACACCAGATCATCTCTTAAGGATTTTTAATTAAAATTTAATCAGATCAAGCTGAGATTGGGGGGAAAGAGTTGAGAAAAAGAATACGAAATAGCAGAATTAAGGAAAGAACAATCAATTAAAAGCGCAATCAATTCAGAAATCTATCCAAAATTTGGTGGATTCTATCATAGATCACTAAACAAACATTTAAATTGCATTTGAATGATTAACTTGGAATTAATCAAAATCTCTGCATGAAATCTAGAATTCATATTAGACAATCATCTAGAATTCAATTAACAATTGACACACAAATTCACAATCGCATAATTCATGTTAGATCTGTATTAATTTTTAGATCTGAATTCAATTAACCTCAGCACCTAACTTCTAATTCCATCACTAAACCAGATTAATTAACCTAAATTCAATCATAATTCTCAATCTCAAATCAAGATCCAATTAGATCAATATTAAGAAAAAGAAGGGAAGAAGAAGAATCCAAATACAAATCAAAATAAAATAAATCAGAACAAGATCTCAAGAATCCAAAAAGAAATTTCTTCAAGAATCCCAAATTGATTACAAAGTGTTTAGCCCTCCATGAGAAGAGGAGAACTCAGCAAACGAAAATCTAGAGAGAAGGGGAAAGGAGAGGAGAGAGTTCTAGAGAGAGGTAAGAAAAGTGTGGAATAAAAACTAATTCTCTGATTTCTGTTTCTATAGCTATAAACTACCCTCTAAATTAGTCTCTAGTGCCTCATTACACTTCCCAAACACAACTAGGCCTTGTGGGAATGTAATGGCCTAAGTCTCATCTAAATTGGATTTGAATTAACCAAGATAAGCTCACTTTAATGCCATATGCTCCCCAAACCTGAGTCTGAACTTTCAGGCCCAATTAGGTCCACTAGACATCCGATTGAGACTTTGAGCTCTTCATCAAAGTTGTAGAGCTTCCTCTCAGCTTTCCTACAAGGTAAAATGCATAATTTTTAGACATCTAGAACTCAAGTTATGGCCAGAATATAGAAACATTGTCAATATTCAATAATGCTGGAAAAATTCAATTAAGCCCAATTTGAGCCCAAACTTATAAAACATGTCCAATCTCAAACAATTAAGTACATAGAGAGTGTAAATCACTAAAAATGAGGGCTTATTAATGTATAAAATATGTGATTATCAGCGTTATCCACATAAACAGACTCACGAACGTCCAACGTCCGCAGAAGGAGCCTCACGTCTCTCACACAGTGCTAGCTACGAAGAGAAGAGAAGAAACCTGTCACTCACTCACTCACTTTTTTTGTAGGTGCAGCTAAGGTTCTGTAATGCGTGTCTTAGCAGCCCCCTTAGCAGTACTATTTATGATAGTGACTGTCTTAAGTGAGTGTGAGCAGTAGCAAGGTAAGTTGTGTAACCCTAGACTCATCTGTTATGAGTCTGGCCCACATTTGAATCCGAGTCCAACTTGAATCTATTGCTCCAATTTTACCCTGCTCTATGTGTGTGGCCCTGTAGGTTCTCATTATGTTGGCAGTAAAATTAAAATCCTATTTTAATATTACAAGCAATGAGCGGTGTCTAGCAACACATCGCTGCTACCCAAGTAATGAGAATGTCAGTGATTTGACATAACCTTTTTTGTTACCAATGTTTCCGCGTCGTTTAGTTCCTTTGTCAAGATATCTAGATTGAACACAAGGCATAGAATGCGTCACCCTTGTATAGTTCAATCCTTTGTTTCCTGATACTCTAGTAGACTTTGTAACAACAAATGAAATCAATATCTCATATTGACTCATTTGAGCATGACCATGCATTTTGCAGTCTCACTCAATCAGGGGGCTCGAAGATATCGCTCCTGTTATGTAGGAGTGACAAATCCCATCTAAGTCACTCACATTCCTCTGTATGATTCACGGTAAGTCCAATAACTAACTTTATAATCGTATTGTTACATATGACATTTGATGGCATTAAAACACATAACTCCTCATGTAGGAATCGTAGTGATTTCAGGTCAAAGGACCACAGACACCATTGTCACTATAAGAATCACTTATGACACTCATGTAATGATCCATGTAGCATTCTCATGGCAGGTCAGTCTAGTACATCATTACTCTAACATGTACCCATGTGAAGACTTGATATCTCATATCAATGACCCGTGAGATGTGGTCATCAGTCTACATACATACTAGTCTCAATGCATTATTGTTGTCCTAATTAACAATAATACTTGACTAGGGACATTTAAGAATATTGTTTTATCCAATAGGATCTCATGATCAAATCATCCACTTGATGTCCTATAGTATCAAACTTACTATTCTAAGGACTTTATTATGTTTACTAAAAAGAACACAATAAATGAAATGACTCATATATTAAAATAGCATAATAGAATGTATGTAAATATAGACAAAATGTATCGGCCTCTAGGGCATACACCAATAGAAACATCCTTAAGAGATATAAAATTTCAGCTGAAATTTTATCCTTTCCTTTTTATTTCTTTCCCATGGTCTCTGCCTCCTTACTTTAAAGTTAAGTATTGACTTTGTATTATGATATTTCTCACTCTCCCTCTCGTCACTTTCTCAGCCAAGAAATAGCAAAAAGAAGAGAAAAAGAAAAGGGAAAGAAAGAGAAAGAAGAAAAGGAGATAAAGCTTGAAGAATCAAGGCAAGAAGAAAGAAAGAAAAAAAAATAAAGGCAAAAGCATGAGAATAGAGTAAGGTAGGGGTAAATGCTTTTCTATTTTCATTCATTTTTTTTTGTGTACTCCATCTTGAATGTTTGATTGAAAATGTGATTTTGAAGATTTATCATGACTTGTATTCCATAGATATGGATTTGGGTTTGAATGAATTGATTAATGATTTTGATTGTTGTTTTACCATGAAAATGGTTTGAGACTATTCTTGAATGTTTTCAAATGATGTTGAGATCATTGATGAGCTTAGAAATGGCTTAGAATGCATGTTGTTATGATTGGAATTGGTTTTGGAAAGCATTAGAAAAATAGGGGATGCTTTCTGGTGCATCAGCGCTCAAGCACTGAAGTATGAGCGCCCAAGCGCTTGGTGCCAAAACGCATTCTTCTGGTTGTTGCGCGCTCAGTACCCAGGCATTGGTTATGGAGTGCCTAAGCACTGGCCATAGCAGGAGTATAGTATGCTCTCTTCCCATTCAGTGCCAAGGTGCTAGTTAGAGCAAAATTTGACAAAAATCGTATTTTGATATAATGGACTTTTATGCATATTGGGATCCTATGTGTATATTTTCTAAAGCATGCTATGGTATAATTTGTGGAACATTCTCTATATATTAGAGTAATTCTATTGGTATGGTATTACTCTTGTGAGATATGACTTTGAAATGTATGAATAGTGAATTTTGAGAATGTGCTCCCTTAAGTCATTAAGGTTGAGCTAGAATTGAATTTGAGAAATGAAGAATAGAATTCTGAATGTATGTTTGATTTGTTAGTGCTATCAGAATTTGAATTTGCATTGATTATGAGAATTGGACAATTATCCTTGAATGAGGAGGTTATTAGTCCACGCCTTTCCCACTCAGTATCCGTTGTATTTTTGTGAACTGTGCTTCACTTAGTATAGTGGGTTTTAGAGATGATCCTATATGAGGGTAGGGCATTTGAAATTCCATTAGAATCATGGAAATGACCTCTTGTGAGGAAGGGGGATCCTGTATTCTTGAATAAATTCCTCATTGTATAAGTATAATCCTCATGTATTAATTCCTTAATAGGATACCAATGGTAGTGTGAGGCCCAGATTCACTCCCTACCATGAGTATATAGAACCCGAGCTATAAGGGGTGACTCCCATCCTTGTGATGCTTGAGATATGGGTTCTGTGGAATAAGCGAGTATTTGTATGAGCATTGAAGTTTGAATTGAATTTGTATGTCATGTTATGACTTGAATATATATTTGATTCTTTGAATGAATTTGGTATTATAGTATTTGTATTTGGAAACAATTCTTGAAATTATTTATGAATGAAATCTGTATTGTTTGATAATGAATTTTTTTTGAAATTATTAAATGAAATTCTGTTTCGGGAAGAGAAAGGACCAGATTTGGTATTTTTCCACCTTTCTAACTAAGTATAAGTATATATTTAATTTGAATATTTTAAAGAAAGGTATTTTTTCCTGAAACAGCTGGATTTATGGTGATGATACCTTTTTCATAATAGGACTACTGAGAATTAGTATTCTCACCCTATTTCTGTTTGTATTCCATGATAATTCTAGGATTGGTATTTGCAGCGCAATGACTCAAGCAGAAGTTGATATTTGTTTTGGATTTAGAGTTTTGCATAATGAATGTATGGATAATGCCTTGAAGGCATATAATATGTATTTGTATTATAATGTATGTGTTATATAGACATCCTTTTAGTATATCTATATTATTTTACCTTTCTAGACTCATATTTTTGTATAAAATTGTAAAGTATATTGAAAACATTTGTTGTAAATCTTAAGTGATGTACTTACTATTAATTGCTATAATATAAATCCAGATGTACTATTAGTGATAATAGTAAAGGCGTTACATTTCCTCCCTTCTCTCTTTTGATATTTACTTCTACAATAAATCAATCCATTAATTCAACTAAAGTACCCAAGTTTTTTTTTAGTTTCCCAGAGTATTTCCCCACCCAATAAGTGAAAGACTAACTTCCAGGATATGGTCAAGCGCTTAAGTAGAGACCCTTCCTAATAGTGTTATTTCCATACATGAGTCTCAAGATCAAACTCATGACCACATGCTTAAGAGACTCGAGCCCCTTCCAATCTGACTTACTCACGGTGGTAACTAAAGTACCCAAGTTGATTAAGAATAAAAAGCCTATATTTCAACAAATTAATAATAACTTAGAAATATAACATAGCAAAGTCTTAAGAACACAAAGAGCTGAGCAATTACAAGTAAGAATTAGTTGTAAATCATGAACCTAAGAGTATCTTTACATTTTTGAGTATTCAATCACAAAAATAAATGATATATCCCGCAATCAAGAAAAAGAGTGAAAACTCATAAAAAAAATTAAAAAAAGGAAAAAAAAACAATTACCAAGATTGAACTAAAGGGTGGTGCATTATAGAAAAGATAAGGAAAAGCAGCAAGGAGTGACAATGGTGACAATAACTGCAAAGGTGAAGAGAGAGAAACATTTGGGACTTAACAATGGTGGCTATGTTTAAGCTTTTATAGAGGCATAGTGAATGTTTGTTGGGTGAATGGATCTTAATAGATATATTGGGTGATCGATCAACTATCCAACAAATAAGTTAAATTTAGTAACTCCAACCCATTTAAAACAATACACAAATGGATGGATTGAATTGAAGTTAATTTTAGTTACCCAAGACTAAAGTGATATAAAGTAAACATTAATAGTTAAAGTTTGATACTAATAAAAAATATCAATGGTCAAATTGAATCTTGGTATTGCTCATATTTTGTAATGTTTTTAAAACTGGATCGGTCAATGAACTGATGAAATACTAGTTTATAGTTCAATTGTCCAACTGTGGTTAAATCAGTAATAATTAAAATATATTTTAATTTTATATACTATAATAAATAATAAAATAGCATATAAATGATTAAAAAATATTAAAAATTCTAAAATATATCAATAGTTGGTACTTGTTACCTTGGTGAATGGACATTGGAGAAGTTGTTAGGAAGTTCCCTATCATCTTTTTGTTCCAAAAAAAGTGTCACAAAAGTAAAAAGTTTGACTCTTATCTTTTTTTCTCTTTCTCTCTCTTATCATCTACGATTCCAACCCAAGTAAATCAATTTGTATCCTTCTCTTTCTTTCTCTCCTATTTTCTACTCTAAATGCAGCACACAAGCAAAAATGGAGACCCACACAACCAGCTTTCTACCTCTGTGATGTCATCTTCTTCTCTTCTCTCCTGCAGCATCGAGAACAAGCTGGCCTTTGTGATGCCGACAACGGATCGTGAAAGCCATGGATCTTGTGTCGTTGTGCGACATTGTTGTTGGATGGACTTAGGCGAAGAATCTCTTACGCCGGTGACATAGCTCTTGTGTTGGCACAAAGCTTTCTTGGGTGGCGACAACAGCTCTGACAAAGAAGCTCATCTAAGACCATCCAAACTGGTGCTTGCTGGTGAACCATTGGTTTTTACCGCTTTTCTCAGTTTTGTACCAGTTTGCCCGTTCACCACTGATTTTTTAGATAGTCGATTTTGTTAGTTAGATGGATCAGACAACTAGCCGATTCACTAGTTTTTCGATTAAACCGGCCAGTCCGGTCCCTTTTCTTATCACTAATATTTAGTTGAATTAAATGATGTTTTTATGGAATGAGCATGTTAATGTAAGTGAGAATATAATGAAATATGTTTTGTTTGCTATTTATAGGAATAAATCGGTAACTTTATTAGGTGGTGTTTGGTTTGTTTCCTATTTTCATTTTCAGTTGATAGGCTTTCATTAATAATAGAAAAATGTCACATTGTTTTCACTTTATTTCTTGTTTTCAAACTTTTATGAAGGAAATGATGGAAACAAGAAAAATGTTGTTTTCGTAATTTCTTTTATAAAAGTTTGAAAACAATAACTAAAGTGAAAATAAAGTGGCATTTTTGTAACTATTTGTGAAAATATATCAATTAAAAATAAAAATGAAAAACAAACCAAACATTTCCTTATATTCTTGTATCACATGTAGTTCATTTGTATATATATATTTTTTGAATAATTCTAAATCCTCCAAATCAATTCTCTTAATAATCTTCCTAATAGAGGTGGCAAAACGAGCCAACCCTCCTCACCCTGCCCTCAACCCGCCAAAATATGGGGCGAGGGTAAGTTGGCTTGTTTTGGGATATAAGTTGGAAAAGTCAACCTACTCTGTTTTAAGATGAGTTAGCAGGTTGGCAGGTAGGCCCACTTAAAGGAGAAAATGAGAGAAATTGGGCAGGTCATCCCACCTAACCTGCTTAAAAAATAAAAAAAAATATACAAAACAAAAAATCATAAAAATAAAAAATAGAAAAACTACAATTTGTAGAGACTAAAAAACAAAACAAAAAAGTTCTTGAGAAAAATTGAGAGAGAGGGAACCAAAAATTAGAAAAAAAAGTTAGTAAAATACCCAAAAAAATTATTCAACTAGTTAACCAAAAAAGTTAGAAAAAAAAGGGGTTACACTTACAGAAAAAAGGACAAAAAATTGAAAAGATGGAGTGAAGATTGAAGATGAAGAGAGGGAGTGAAGACCTACCTGAGTGTAGGGGGAGTGAGACAACACTGTGGAGCCGTGGTCCGTTGTGGACCTATGCGAGACAAGACAACACCATGTCTGTGGAGCCTCGAGTGGAGGAAAGAGCACCGACAAAGGCTCTTGTCACTGTGGGTGAGAGAGACTGGGAGTGACAAATTGAGATAGTGAAAGATTGAAAGAATCAAAGTTCAAAGGTGCCTTTACTCATTGCTTTGAAATCTAAATTTTTGAAACTAAACCCTAACTTTGTGTCTTTGTGAAAGTGATTAACCCAGTTTTTGACCCACCTAAACCCAAAAGTAATAACCCAGCCAATGAGCCTAAGAATAACTTGTAGTAGCCTTCAGCAGGAAAAAAAAGACAATAACTCGGTGGGCCAACTCGAGCCCGACCCGCTTAACATTGTTGATTTTTCGCAAGCGCATGGATCATAACGTAGTAAATAAAGATCGTTCTCACAAGAATCGATTGATTACTAACTCTTACAGCCATTTTGATTGTTTAAGCAAATAAAATTGATAAAGAATGTTCAATTAAAATTAATACGAAAAGTAAAGCAATAAAGTAAACAATTGAAACTAGAAAAGATGAGATTTAACAAGGATTTAAAGTTCTAGGATTCAGAATCCACTACACTATCCCCTATGATAAATTGTAATTGTAACACTCCAAAATTTATTTGTTTCATCATAAATAATTATTTTATAATATTTATGATTTTTGAAAAAAAAATTGGATTTTTTTAGAAATGTTGAATATTTTAATATATTTCTTATTTTACATGCACACTGAACAAAGTCAATGTAACACCCTGAAAATTATTTGTTTCGTGATGAATAGTCATTTTCTAATATTTATGATTTTTTAGAATTTTTGTGGATTTTTCTTGAAATGTCAAATATTTTAATATATTTCTCATTTTGCATGCGCGCTGACGGTGTAACACCCACCGTAGGGTATCACATTTATATTACTTAATTATCAAATTACCCCTTCATTATACGATATGCTTTGTAATGTAAATACGAGTTGTAAAATTTCTTAATATTAATAAGATAAACTTAGCTGAAAATAAAAATATTACAATATCATCATAAATAATTTACATCAAATATACACAAGTCTTAGTGCTCTCATACTTAAATATTTACAGACCAGGTTCTCAAAGTATTTGAACATTATTTAAAACTAGTATACTGCCCAAGTACTACTAAATAGCAGAACCCTCAGACGGGTCCTCCTCAGATTCCTCAGCAGGTAGAAATCCGACTTAACGTAAAGTCCTATGGACAGGTGTCCGCACAGATGACACGATACTAATCTCACTAGGAGTACGGTAATAAGTTCCCCAGTACTTTCTAATGGACAACGAAAACTCTAAGTGTACATTAATATTTACACTGAAATAAGGGTTCCCTCGATAAAGCCTACTTAGGGTAATCTTCAAGTCTCCTATATAGTAAATACACGCTCTATCTAGGTCAACATGTCATGCTTCCGAACGTCCACAAAACTGCAACCTCATATATCCTAGGAAACTGGGCATCGCCATCTTCTCAGAATTCAGCTTTCTCCACAGGAATCTGCTCCTCTTCACCTTCTTGTTCAATTCCTTGCTCAACGTCTTTACAAATATAAATTCAATACAAAATAGGCATATAAAGAGGTGAGATCACTTACGCTACCAACATGGTAGCATGGAGATAACACATACAACATGCCATACAGATACATCATACTATAATTATAATTATGTCATTAACATTATTTATCATCACAATAGATGTAATAAATAATAATTACGATCATACCCTTAACAATATCCAAATATTCAATAATCCCATTATCATGAACAATAATTACAATAATGCCCTCAATCGTTTCCAAATATTCAACAGTTCAAATATCACACCGATATCAATACTCAATAATTATGCATGTGCACATAGACTCAATTTCCTACTCCATGGAGCTAAAACTCAGGTCGGAGAGAGTGATTGAAAAGATCTGTTTGTACCAACATGCCTCAGACCACGTGCTACAATTCTTATATGTATTTGCACATCTAGCATATACACAACAGTCTTTATCATATCTTGATTAAGAATAGTGTCTCTGTCAGGATCATCGGTCTGTTGCATCAGTTAAACCCACGGTACAGAAGAGCTACCAACTGCCCATTGTAGGCAACCCGCACCCCAATGCCGCCAAGGTCAACAAGTAACTTACACTACGCATATCGCACCTACTCAAGGGGTATATTCTCTCGTAGGCAATTAGCCTCATACAGTCCATCGGACCTTTCCAATGCATGTACAATGCATCATTTTCAGTTCAAATTCATCATCTCATGTTCAGGGTCCACACATTGGCCAAACAATATCTTTACTGTATTTTCATCACGTAATCATATTTTTGCGTTTTCTCAATCGCGTAAAATATTTTCAATGTATTTAAAATCCAAAATAAGATTTTTCTTATTTAATATAAAAAATTAACCTTATTTTCATTATTTGCATATTAGTCCTTCTATGAAATAATATTACATAATAACCCGTTTTCATAAAATAATATTTACATAATAGCCCCTCTTCAAATGATATTTCCAAAATAGTCCCTCATTAAATAATATTTACAATAAAGTCCCTTTTTAAAGAATATTTTCAATATAGTCCCTCTAAAAATATAATTTTCAATATAGTCCTTCTAAAAATCAGTATTTCTACTGTTTCTCAGAAAATTTTGTTTCTTTAAGTTACTTGAGATATTACAGCTCAAAATTTTCTAACACGCTTCAAAACCCAAAGGGTAAGCTATATGTCAGTAAATTTCAAGTTTCCAACGTATCCTCATTAATTCTCAAAACAATTCTAAAAATCATTCCTCTTTAAAATAAATTGAGGTTCAAATACTTTCAACCTCTCTTTTCCATTCATATATGAAAATTCCAATTTTCAAGTGACAAAACACTTTGTTTCCATTTCTTTAATCCTTGTACTAAATTAATTATATTGCCACTTTGAAATCACTTTGTTTCACAAATCCAAGGCAATACAAGCCTTTAAAAACCATGCACACTTGGTCTTTGGAACCAACTCATCTTTTCTTTTTCCTTTCCTTTCTAATCATTCAATTTTATCATTCATGAAAATTTTAGTTTGGAAACACCTATTTTGAGGTGTTGCGGCCGAAATCCTCATGGCCATTGGAACCAAAAATTTATTTTCCTTTCATCATCAAATCATAGCATACATGTATATATTCTTCATATCATATAATTGAGCATACCTTAAAGCAATAAAAATCACATAATGCATGCAAACACAAATAAATAATTTAAAGCACATAAACACCCACACATAATTACATAACCAAGGATATGAATCCTCACATGGATTCACCATCCATCAAATACAAAATTCATCTCTCACCACCATACTTGGTTGGTGAGATGAATCTCTCTCTCACCTCTTGAAGAACCTCCCAAGCTTCTTGGTTTGCTCCTTGAGTAAGTGATTCACCACCAAAAGCTTCTTAAACACAAAATAAAACACAAGTTTATTATCATATTAAGCTTGAACAAGGAGAACCATGGATCAAACATGGCTTAGAATATGAAAATAAGACAAGTAGTGAAGTTTCCTTACACTTCACCTCAAAAACCTAGAACTTGATCTTGAAGAAAGTCCTTGAAGATGAAAGATTTAGAGCTTGGGCTTAACTACAAAGGTTCTTGGATTGATGTAAGGATGCAAGATATATGGTTGGTTAAAATTATAGAGTGATGGAAGGCAAATTGGGTGCCTTGGCCGAAACCCACTTGAAGGAGAGGAGAGAAAATTTTTGTAAAAGCTTTAAGATTTGGAGAAGACAAAGATGAATAATGAAGTGGTCTTGAAATTCCCTATGGCCTTAAGCCTTCAAAAACTGTCCCCCCCTCTTGTACACTCAATGGTTGGCAATTTTCACTAGCCACCATTTTCGGCATTGTTAGCATTTGATTAGATCAATGGTTCATATTAACATAGCTTTTAAGTATAACTTCTATATTGATAAGACCAAATCTAGGCCATTGGATCATTCTCCTTGAAATCCTAGCCATTACATGTATCTCCAAAATGAAGGGTCAAGATCTCCTCTTCATACTTTACATCCAAGGGTCACAAATGGTCATAGCCACTTTGTAAGACCAAATCTCCATCCTTGATTAAATCAATGGTGGATATCCAAAGGCTTCAACATTAAGCTTGCTTCCTATTGGTTCGTCATAAAGTCGTCATAACCACTAATATTGACTAAGCAGTATAATTTTTATTTTTATCTGCTATTACCCTTCGGACACAGTTAATTATAGTTTTTATCGCCTGATAATTAAATATAGTTCAAAACACAGTAAAAGAAAATTTCCAAAACTATTTCTGATTTTGGGTTTAGTAAGATCCCCCGTCCTTGTCTTAACAGTACAGAATTTTCTGGTTTCAAAAATATTTTCACTTTTCCGGCCCTGCCTAGGCCGACAACAGCCCTTGGGCCCACAATAGCCCAAAATAATATTAAAATAATTAGAAATACATAAAAAAATCTCATAATAATCCACAAAATCATAAAAATTATAAAACTTATGAAAATCAAATAGATTAGTAAAAAGAATTAAGAATCAACAGTAATAAATAAATTACCATAGATTTTTCCCAACCCGAAAATTATTATTTTCCTGACACAGAGTAAATCACACAAAACGATCAAATATGTTCACGAAATACTCAAAATAATTTTACAGTACATAGAAATCACTAAACAGTAAAATTCTATTATTACTGTCAATAGTTAGAAAGTTTGGGGTGTTACAACTCTCCCCCTCTAAAATGAAGTTTCGTCCTCGAAACTTGATTTCTCACCCTCAAAATAAATATGGATATTGTTCTTTTATCTTATCTTCTAACTCCCATGTAGCTTCATCGCTTACATCGTTCTAAACTACTTTAACCAATGCAATTTCCTTACCTCGAAGTTGCTTTGTCCTTTGATCTTCAATCTTGACTAGAAACGTTTTATAGGTTAAATTTTCCTTCAGTTGTACGGTGTCTGGTTCGATAACATGAGTAGGATCAGAAATATATTTCTGTAGTTGTGATACGTGAAATACATTGTGAAGATTTGATAGTAAAGGTGGTAATGCAATCTGATAAGCTACCGGACCTACCCGACAAAGTATCTGATACGGGCTAATAAACTTTGGAGTGAGTTTCCTTGACTTAATCACTTGTCTAACTCCAGTCATAGGTGTCAGACGTAGAAACACATGGTCACCTTCCTCAAACTCAAGTGGTCTTTGTCTTTTACCAGCATAACTCTTTTGTCGAGTCTAAGTTGTCCTCATCTTATCTTGAATCATCTTCACTTTTTCAGTTGTCTATTGTACAAATTCTGGCCCTATAACAGCACTTTCACCATCATGATACCAACATAACGGCGTTCTGCATCGTCTCCCATACAATGCCTCATAGGGTGCCATCCCTATGCTTGAATGAAAACTATTGTTGTATGTAAACTCTATCAATGGCAAAAATTCATCCCAACAACCAGTTTGTTCTAGAACACAAGCTTTTAACAAGTCCTCTAATGACTGAATCATCTTTTTTGACTGACCATCTATTTATGGATGGTAAGCAGAACTTAGACATAGCTTTGTTCCCATCGTTTCTTGTAAACTATTCTAAAACCTCGATGTAAATCGCGGATCTCAATCAGAAATAATACTGAATGGTACACCATGAAATCTAACAATTTCATTGATGTACACTTGGGCCAACTTTTCCATTGAGTACTTAATATTAATCGGTAAAAAGTGCACCAACTTTGTAAGCTAATCAATAATTACCCAGATAGAATCGTAACCTTTCCGAGTCTTTGGTAGTCCTATTACAAAATCCATTGCTATGTCATCCCATTTCCAGTCAGGAATAGGCAAAGGTTGTAACATTCCTGATGATCTTTGATGTTCCACCTTAGCCTTCTGACAAATTAAATAAGATGATACATATTCAGCGACATCCTTCTTCATTCCTTGCCACCAATATAGCTATTTCAAGTCTTGATACATCTTTGTGGCTCCTGGATGCATACTCAACTTACTTCTATGGGCTTCATCCAAAATCAATTTCCTAAGTTCTGGATCGTTTGGCACACAAACTCTTCCTTTAATCTTTAGAATTCCATCAGCACCTTCGCTAAATTCCAATACTGCTCCTTGGCTCTTGGCTTCCTTTGCTTCTTGCAAATACTGGTCACTGTTTTGTCCTACTCGTATTCTATCCATTAAATCATTTAAAATGGTGATCATGTTTAAACACATCTTCCCTGATGTCAATTTCATAGACAAATGCATATCCCAAAATTCTTTTATCAGTTCCTTCCTCTTAATCATCATAACAGAAGCATTAAGCATTTTTCTACTTAAAGCATCCGCTACAATATTCACCTTTCCAGGATGATACTGTAACTGAAAGTCATAATCCTTCAGAAACTCTAGCCAACGCCTTTGTCTTATGTTCAACTCTTTTTGGTCAAACAGATACTTCAAACTTTTATGATCACTAAAGACAGTAAACGTTGCCCCATAAAGAAAATGTCTCCACACTTTCAACGCAAACACTACAGCTGCCAACTCCAAATCATGAGTCAGATAATTCCTCTTATGCACTTTCAACTGTCTCGATGCATATGCTACAACCTTATGGTTCTGTATAAGTACACAACCCAATCCTTGGTACGAAGCATCACAATATACTTCAAAAGGTTCATGCGGATCAGGTAGAATCAAAACCGGTGAAGTAGTCAGTCGTCTTTTCAACTCCTGAAAACTTTCTTCGCAGGCATCAGTCCACACAAACGGTTGGTTCTTTCGTGTAAGTTAGGTAAGAGGTCCTATTATCTTCAAAAACCCCTCAATAAACCGTCGATAGTAACCGGCTAATCCGATAAATCTACGGATCTCCATAACAATCTTCGGTCTTTCCCATTCAACAATTGTTTCCACTTTTGAAGCATCAACTTCAATTCCTTCCTCTGATATGACATGTCCCAAAAATTGAACTTCACTTAACCAAAATTCACATTTGGACAACTTGGCATACAACCTATTCTCCTTCAAAATCTGGAGAACCACTCTGAGATGCTCAGCATGTTCCTCCTGACTTCGAGAATAGATCAAAATGTCATCAATAAAGACAACAACAAACTTATCCAAGTATGAACTGAAAATCCTGTTCATAAAGTCCATGAATATGGCAGGTGCATTAGTCACACCAAACGGCATCACTTGATATTCATAATGCCCATAACGCGTCCGAAACGCAGTTTTGGGAATATCCTTCACTTTTACACGTATCTGGTGATAACCAGAACGTAAGTCAATCTTGGAAAATATTGTGGCTCCTCAGAATTGATCCATCAGATCATCAATTCTTGGAAGTGGATATTTATTCTTAATCATAATCTTGTTCAACTGTCGTCTACACATAGACGAGAAGTCCCATCCTTCTTCTTTACCAACAATACTAGAGCTCCCCATGGTGATACACTTAGTCTCACAAATTGTTTCTCCAATAAATCCTCCAGCTGTTTCTTAAGCTCTGCCAACTCTACTGGCGACATCCTATAAGTCGCCATAGATATAGGTCCAGCTCTAGGTACTAAATCAATAGAAAACTTAATTTCTCTTTCTGATGGTAGTCCAGGTATATCTTCAGGAAATACCTCAGGAAATTCATTAACTACGAAAATATCCTTCAAAACATCTTCACACTGAACCTCCAAAGAATATATCAACAAATACCCCTGATCTCCTTCCTTCAAACAAGCTTCTACTTGAGTACCCATTAGGAATCTAGAATCCTTAACCTCAAGAAAAACTAACGTCTTACTGGAACAGTCTATCAGGATATGGTTAGAGGACAACCAATTCATTCCTAAGATTACATTAATCTTGGAAAGAGGCAAACAAATCAAGTCCACATAAAAGATTCTATCCCTAACACATACAGGGCAATTCAAACATACTTTTGTAGTTATCACAGGCTTATCAGTAGGAGTAACAACACTCAAATCATAAGGCAATGTAGTCACAGTCAATCCCAAAAGCTCCACACAATCACATGCAATGAAAGAATGTGTTGCTCCCGAATCATATAACACTGTTAAAGGATTACCTTCGATGGCACACTCCTCCATAATCAAGTCCTCAAATTTCGCGGCTTCTTCCCCGCTCATAGTATACACACGACCACCCGCCTGTGGCCTCGCAGTATGAACACTCCTCACCAATGGTTCCACCTTCAACTGATCACATTCTCTGGAGAAATGTCCAGGCTTTCCACATCTATAACAAATAACCCCTTTATGTTGACAATATTTGGTGAGATGATCTTTCCCACACTTGAAGCATTTAAGTGTAGAGGTTCCAGCTTGACTCGCCTTATTGCCACCAGAACTTCCTCTAAAAGATTGCTGTCGATTCTGACCTCCTGCCGGTTTGACATACGGTTTCTGCTGATAACGGTTGCCACCACTACCCTTTCCTCTTTGGAACCATGTAGGTCCAAAGTTCCTATTTCTTGCCTCACATTGACAATCAATTTCTTCAATCTTTCGACATTTGTCCAATAATACTAGAAACTGATCAATGTCCAAGGCTGTTACAGCTCGCTTAATGTCAAATTTCAACCATTCTTCAAATTTTCTGCACTTCCATTCCTCATCCGGGTGCATCTGAAAATACCTCGAAAACTTAGACAAGCTTTCAAATTTTGCAGCATATTCACTTATGGACATCACCCCTTGCCTCAAACTAAGGAATTCCATCTCCTTAACATGACGAACACTAGCAGGAAAATACTTCCAAAGAAATTTCTGCTTAAAGAGCTGCCATGTAACATCCCAAAAATTCATAATTTTAGGATA
The DNA here is from genome assembly GCA_029884595.1 of Ormosia semicastrata. NCBI lineage: Eukaryota > Viridiplantae > Streptophyta > Magnoliopsida > Fabales > Fabaceae > Ormosia > Ormosia semicastrata. The sequence goes on from JAQQTO010000061.1 coordinate 42,682,346, forward strand.
AATGATCATTTTACAATATTTGGGATTTTCTGGAATTTTTATAGATTTTTCTAACAATACGAAATATTTTAATATTATTTCTCGTTTTGTGTGCACACAGGGCAGAGTTGGCAAAACGACTGTAACGCTCCCAAAGTTAGAAAATTTTATTACAAATAGTTATTTTCTAATATTTGTGATTTATGTGAATTCTTTCAGAATTTTTTGGAAATGACAAATATTTTAATATATTTCTCGTTTTGCGTGCGTATTGAGTAGAGTCGGGAAAACGAATGTAATGCTTCAAAAATTGGAAAATGATAAGACGAATAGTCGTTTTATAATATTTGTAATTTTTGAGAATTTTTTGGGATTTTTCCAGAAACGTCGAATATTTTAATATATTTCTCATTTTACGTGCGCACTGAGCAGAGCCAGAGAAACGAGATGTTTTCTTCGAGTACCTTGAACTATGGACCTGTCGATAGGGGATCTTACTAAACCCGAGGCTGGACACAGTTTACGAGGTTTCATATTTTTTGAGAAATTTAGCAGTCGGAATAATAAAACGCTGTGTAAATTTCATCTGTCAGATAAATTAATACTGACTTCTGTCAACTGTAACTATTATCTATTGGATAATAGCATGCATTAGAAATCCTATCACCCTATCCTAATGCAATCCACTTTATGTCAAATCAAATATACTTTAATTCAAATTTGTGTGCTTTTTCAAAGCTTCTTTTAGAAGCTTTGACCATCAAATGACCCAATTACCCTTGGCTTGCATGAGAAGCCAAAATTTTCCCCTCACTCTCTCCTCTATTCAGCAGCCCACACTAGCCAAGGAGGGCAAAATTGTGACTTGCACACTAAACCTAAATCCATCAAACCCTAATTCACTTTATCTATCACTTTCTCTCTCTTCACTTCATCTTCTTCATCTTTTTCTCCTCCTTCTCTCTACCTCCACCATGAGCACGAAAATGGCAGCCCCTCCTCCTCCATTTTTGCTCATCTTTTCTCCTCTCTAAGCCCATTTCCACACTTCCACTCACTTCCTCTACCTTCTTTGTTGAGAAAGTTTCTCCATTTTCTATTTCTACCTCCATTTTCTCTCCACCTCTTCTCTTCTTCCTCCTCTTAGATCCAAAATTTCCAGCCACCATTAGAGAGTCTTCTCTTCACTTTTCTCTTCATAAACACCATTTCTAGACTTCTCTCAACCTCCTCTACACTTTCTCTTTAGAAAATCTCTTCAAAAATCCATCCTTTCTACCCCTCCTTCTTCAAATCCGAAAATCACTCCTCCATGGATGGCCAAGCTTTTTGATTTTTCTCTCCACTCAACACATTTATACACTCATCTTCATCTTCTCTACAAGTCTCATTTGGAAGGTTTGCTCAAAATCTAACCTTATCTCCATTGTCTTCCAAGGTAAAGATTCTTGATTTCCCTCCATTTTCTTCTCATTTTTGTTTTCCTTGGTTGCTATGTGACCAAGGGCTTCTCTTTTTGAGCATTGATGAGTGATTTGGGTGATTTTGAACACTCTAGGGTTCTTGGGAGAGTGGAATCCGAAAATCAGCAAAAAAGGAATCTCAGGGAGTTCAAGCTTAAGGCTTTAGGTAAAGTTCTTCCAATTCACCTATCAATTTCGTTTCCTTGGTTACCTATGTGACCAAGGATCATTCTTTTCAAGCTTTAGTTTGTAAATATGAGAATTTGACCACTTTATGGTTCTCTTGAAGGTGGAATCCGAAATTTACAAATCAAGGAACCAAGGAGTTGTTTTCTTGCATTGTCTCCTCTAGGTAAGAGGGAGACTACTCACTTCAACCACTTATGGTGGTGAGGAGACTTTGTATGTGTGTTGATGGAGAAATCCATCCTTGTATGCTCTTTGTATGCTTGTTTGAATTATAAATTTTGTATGATTTAGTATTCTTGAATTTGATTGATACTTGATTATGCTCTTGAATATGTTTGATATATTAATTGTGCTTGATCATGTTGGGGTTGCCAAATGGAAAATTTGGAGTTTCCTACCTCAACATGGTGCCACGGTTTTGACTAGAAGTTAGGGGTGAAAATCGGTTTTGTATATAAGTGAAATAAGACTTATGTAATCAAAGGTTGAATGATAGTATTAACACAAATGAATGGAGGACCTTAAGAGTTTAATACCCAAGAGGGGTGCCACGGTTTTGGTCTTGGTAAAGAGACAAATGGATTAATTTTGATGAACTACATTTAAGTGAATTAGTGTTAAGAAAACTAATGCATAAAAGTGGAAAGAAAAATTGGATAATGGACATCATGAAGCCACAGTTTTGGCATTGAATCTTAGGCACTTGGATTGATTTTAATGAACTAAAAACTTAAGTGAATTAATAAAAAGAAGTTAATACCTAAAAGAGAAGGAAAGATTGGACATTGAAGACTCATTGATGGCCACGGTTTTAGCTTGATCAATAAGGCAAATGGAATGACCTTGATACATTAAACTTAAGAAAATTGATCTTAAGGAATTAATACACAAATGAGGAATAAAAAGTGGAACTTAGAAGACTTATGAAGCCATGGTTTTGGCATGGATCTTAGGCAATTAAATTAATCTTGGGAGAAATGGAAATTGAGTAATTAAGTATCAAGTAACTAACACATGATATGTGAAAGAATGAAATTTTGAGGATTTAGGAAGGTCACGGTTTTAGAGCCCAAACTTTGGGGTCCTTTGTGAACAATTGTAATAATTTGAACTTCTGACCATTTATTAGAATGTCAAAACCCGTCGATTTTAGACTTCTGACTATATCCGTCGAATTTGATTTTCTAATCAAATTCATCGAATTTGATCTTCTGACCAAATCCGTCGAATAGAGTTCCTGACCACTTAGGAGAGAAACTTCTCCAATGCCAAATCCATCGAGTTTGGACTTCTCACCCTTAAGCCCAATGTCAATATCCGTCGAGTTTGAATGTCAATATTCGTCGAGTGATGTATCCGTCGAGTAGAGTTTCTGACCACTTGGGAGAGAAACTTACCCAATGTCAATATCCGTCGAGTTTGAATGTCAACATTCGTCGAGTGATGTATCCGTCCAGTAGAGTTTCTGACCACTTGGGAGAGAAACTTACCCAATGTCAAAATCCATCGAGTTTGAATGTCAATATTCGTCGAGTGACATATCCGTCGAGTAGAGTTTCTGACCACTTGGGAGAGAAACTTACCCAATGTCAATATCTATCGAGTTTGAATGTCAATATCCGTCGAGTGACATATCCGTCGAATTTGAATTTTCGACCATTTTGTGTCTTCGTCGGTTCAACACTTGGAAGCTTTCTCCAACGTCAACACCCATCCGTCGAAAATAAGATTTCTGCTAACCTTCTAGTGTATTCGACAGTTTTTGATCCCCATTCGACAGAATCTTCATTCGACAGAAAATGATTTATTGCCATTCTTGTGAAATAATGATCTCCTATCTCTCATCAATTGGCCATGTTAATTTTCGTCGAAAGATAGCTTTAATTTTATACTAAACACATTGCCTCCATCGAGTTTAAGAATGTAGTTTATCATCTAACACCTAGCAATTGAATTAGTGGTATTGGTGGTGATTCCGGCCGTGTATTTTCCTGGACTCAAGACTTTTGGACTAATAAAAGCATATTAATCGTAAATAACTGGATGACTAAAAACTAATTAGGGATTCATAAACAGGGAAAAACAAGGAACGTGAACATGCCTTACAACTAGTGAGAATTTTGAGTACAGAAAGAACATGAGTATGGGTGAGGTTGTGAGGAACATAATGAACCTAATGGTTGACTTTTACCATGACTATGAATAGGATTATGGTTATCCTTAAAATGTGCTTTTGGCTTGATGTGGATCCGTGAATGGGATCAAACCTTGTTGTTAAATGATATGACATGCATTTGAAGCATGATTGACCTAGTTTGTCATGAGGAGCATGATTGAGTCATGCATTGAACAAAAAGAAAGAGAATTTCCGTTGGACTTTGTTAAGGCCGAGTTGCCTAGGAGTTGAATCACACCTTAGTGCGGGTGCGAATAGACATGTGGGGTCCTATAGTTGGCCTTGAGGGTGTCGGGGCGCGGGTGTCTCACAGAGGGCAGTGGTAGCCCCTCTGGACCGTGAGACAAACCGATGCAAACGTACAGATGATCCTGACTGGACACAATCCTATATCGAGATCTTGTGGGAATGCCGCTGTATAAAGCCTTGTTGCGCAAAATGACTGATTATTTTCTGGAAAACACTTGTTTTTATGGCTGACGAGATACTAACATGTCTCCTTGATCATTCTCTCTGACTGTTTTGTGTCTAGCTCCATGGAGTTGAAATTGTGGTATCATAATGCATTGTGCATCGTTCATTGTCGGTCTCATAAACTGTTAAGCATGAACACCTGTGAATGTGAAGATAACTGTTGTACTTCTGTAAATGATTATCTGATTGTTGTGTTGATTCCTGGAAGTACTATTGTGATCTGCCTGCTATTGCTTACTATTGTCCTACCTTTACTATAAATATCACTGTTGTTATTGACTCTGATTATTGCTTAGAATTGAATTGCTTTTATTATAAATTTCGCTGTTGCTGTTGATGAATATATGAACTGTATTGCTTGGTGGGCGCTTTGCGTCGTGCTGTTTTCTTACTGCTAATAGTGGTAATGAAAGGTGGGTGATGATAATATATTTGATATATTAATAAGCTTTCATTCTTAGTCATTTACACTCTCTATGTACTTAATTGATTGAGTTTTATTATGTTTTGTAAGTTTGGACTCAAATTGAACTTAATTGAATTTTTCAGCATGATTCATATCTTACACTATTTCTGTATTTGAGTCATATCTTAGGCTGTAGGTGGTCTTTGGAGGTGATTCTAGTGGTATTTGAAAGATAAGAGAGAATTCTACAACTTTCATGAAGACCTCAAAGGCCCAATCACAGGAGTAGATAACTCAAATTGGGGTTGAAGCAAGAACTAGAGTACTTTTCTTGACAGCTTAACCTATGTGTACTTTTCATCACAGTTTTTGGGTTAGAAGTTGTCAAATAGGCTAAAATTTGGATGCTGAATAAGTAAGACCCATATCTACAACTTTCATGTTGAACACTTTTCCAGAATCAGACTTCTTGAAGGTGATATTGGGCTTGGAAGTCAGAACAGAGGAGCTGTGATTGGGCCTGGGTAGTGTTCAGTAATTTGAACGTATCTGGAGTTATAGATATGATATTGGACTCAAACTAAAGCCATTTGAAAGCTAAGATCCAGACCTACAACTTTCATAAAGACCACTTGGTTCAAAAATGACGAATGCAATGACTTCAGAGCTGCATGATTTCGGAGACAAGGAATCTCCATAATTTCCCACTCACCTAAAGTCATTTGGCATTTTCCTTTCATTTTCCACTCATCCACCCACTAATGACTCAGCCCTCTTATCATTTTGTATCTCTAATCCTCTATAAAAAGAGGCCTTGGCAGATCATTGAGGGTGTTAGGTGTTAGTTACCAAAATGATGCCATTTTGTTACTAGGTTTTCTTGTAGTAATTTTCCTTTGTTCTAAATTAAAGTCATGTTCTTCTTCTTCTTCTTCTTCTTCTTCTTCTTCTTCTCTCTTTCTTTCTTCTTATCTATGAGTAACTAAGTTTCATTTTACTTGGGTGAAAGGGTGAAGCTCTTGGTAATAAAGTAAGGTTAGATTTATTCTTCTCTTGTGCTTAAATGATTTATATTTTTTAGTAACCATTATACGTATTATAATTTGTTTCTTATAATTTAGAAACCATCTTTGTAAAGAGGAGTTCTTGATTTGTTGTAGACAAAATATTGGCACAATGAATGCTTTAACCCATTTATAAGTGGTGGTAATATTTTTAGGAAACATAATATAATTACGTATATTATTTTAATTGGACTTTTAATGTTGTATTTTCTGATTGGAACCTCTATGTTGCGAGGATTCTAATTGAGTTATAAAAGGAATTAATCTTACCTTTATTTTATTTATCAAGAGTGAATCTTTTTACCCAAGTAAATAATTTTAATTGTAGTAACAAAATATTCACTTCACCTTAATTAATCTTCAACAATTTCCTGTGAATCGACCTCGGACTCTCGAGAATTTTATTACTTGAGACAACCTGCACTTGGGTTCGCAATGCAATAATTAATCCCGCATCAAGTTTGTAGAGTTGTTTGAAATTAAAAAGAGTGCATCAAGTTTTTGGCGCCGTTGCCGGGGACTTGATTTGAAGACTGAATTTCTGGTGTAAAAATTTGTATATATACTAATATACTAATTAGTGGGGGAACCTCTCCCTTTTACTTATTTTATTTTTTTTGTAATTTACTTTCTGCACTTTATTTTCTGCATTTTAATTTCTGTACAGTGGGGGTAATTCTTCATTTTATTTTCTTGTACATTTTAATTTAGTGGGGTAACTCTCCCTTTTAATTTTTTTGTACTTTATTTTTTGTATTTATTTTTCTGTCATTTTTTTTTTATTTACTAACTTACAAACTCTCTTACTAACTATCTAACTTTTTACTTTATCTGCTTCTAACATTTTAATTTATCTGTATACTAACTTTTTAATTTTTATGCTTATTAACTTATTTGGTGGTTGGTTTATACCACACCTTTGTTAATATTTAATGGACAGTTTATATTACTAGCTTGTACATTTTCTTTTCTATTGTAAGTTACTTGTTTATGCTTAATTGGTATCGTGATTTAAATTCTGGTCGTTTGGTTAGAGTTAATCCAGGTACTTTACATATTGATTTATTTGAATCACAATCACATACATTAAGCACAATGACTGAAAACGAAAGTGTGCATGATGAACATGAAAATCAACCGTTGCGAACTATGCGTGAGTATCTGCAACCATCTCGAAATTCTAGTCCATCATGTTTTATCTTTCCACTCAATGCCAACAATTTTAGATTCAAGCCAGGTATGATTTCTTTACTTCCTAATTTCCATGGTTTAGAATCTGAAAGCCCATATTTACATCTAAAAGAATTTGAGGAAGTATGTACTGCTTTTCATGATCAAACTTGCACTGAAGAGGTTGTTAAGCTTAAATTATTTCCTTTTTCTTTGAAAGATAAGGCAAAAACTTGGCTTAACACTTTGAAACCAAGATCAATTGGCACATGGCAAGAAATGCAATGTGAGTTTTTGAAGAAATTTTTTCCAACACATAAAACCAATGCTTTGAAAAGACAAATCCAAAATTTTTTCCAAAATTCCAATGAAGCATATTTTCAAAGTTGGGAACGTTTTAAAGATTTGTTGAATTCTTGCCCACATCATGGTTTTGAAAAATGGCGCACTATAAGCTTCTTTTATGAAGGGTTAACACCCGAAACCAAATAATTTGTGGAAATAATGTGCAATGGTGAATTTCTTGATAAAGAACCTGAAGAAGCTTTAGACTATTTAGACCATTTGGCTGAAAATTCTCAATCTTGGCATGGTACTAATCCTTTTGAAAATTCAATTAGATTTAACCTTGCAAATGCTAGTAAAGGAAAATATCATCTTAGTCAAGAAGAAGATCTAAATGCAAGGTTTGCTAGTTTGGCTAGAAAGGTTGAAGTCATGGAATCTGGGAAAGTAAAAGAAATCAAATTTGTGCAAAGTGAAGAAATTTGTGGCATTTGTGATGAATTGGGACACTCAACAAATGAATGTCCAAAACTTCCTATTTTTAAAGAAGTTGTGCATGAGCAAGTAAATGCAATGACCAATTTTAAAAAGCCATTCACTTCTTCTTTTTTAGATACATACAATTCAGGATGGAGAAATCACCCGAACTTCAGTTGGAGGAATAACAACCAGCCACAATTCATGCAACCACCACCTCCTCAGGCACAGCAAGATTCTCAAAATTCTCAAGGATATGCACCCTATGTCCCACCATATAGGAAAAACCTTGAAGGAACATTGCATGCATTCATGGAAAAACAAGAGGCCATCAATAACCACAATAATCAAACCATGATTGACATAAAAGACACTCTTGCTAAACTTTCTTCTCACTTTCTATTCAAGAGAAAGGAAAGTTTCCCCCTCAACCTCAAACAAATCCCAAGGGTCAGTTTAGCCTAAATGAGGGTAGTTCAGAAAGTCAAAAAATAGATCAAGTCAACTCAGTGATAACTCTTAGGAGTGGAAAGGTTGTTGAAAAATAAATTCTTGAACTTTTTGAGAAAGATGATGAGCCAATTCCCAAAGATGAGGAAGGACTTAATCAGCCACCTAGCCAAAAGGAGATCAAACCCTCGTCTTCACCCCCATTTCCTCAAGCATTAAACAATTCAAGTAAAGTGAATCATAATAGTGACATTTTTGAAATCTTTAAACAAGAGAAGGTCAATATTCCTCTGTTAGATGCTATCAAGCAGATTCCTTGTTATGTCAAATTTTTGAAAGACTTGTGCACTGTTAAAAGGAAACATAATGTGAAAAAGAATGCATTTTTGACTGAACAAGTAAGCTCCATTATTCAAAACAATAATAAGTTGAAATATAAAGACCCTGGTTGTCCTACAGTTTCATGCATTATTGGTGAATATAAAATTGAACGAGCTTTACTTGATCTTGGTGCTAGTGTTAATTTGCTTCCATATTCAGTTTATCAGCAACTCAACCTTGGTGAGTTAAAACCAACTTCTGTAACTCTTCTACTTGCTGATAGATCAATTAAAATTCTAAAAGGAATAGTAGAAGATATGTTAGTACAAGTTGATAAATTCATATATCCTGTGGATTTTATTGTCTTGGAAACTGAACTTATGGTTAATAGTTCTAAGTCAGTTCCTGTTATTTTGGGTCGCCCATTTTTAGCAACATCTAATGCTTTGATAAATTGCAGAAATGGAGTGGTGAAGCTAACTTTTGGAAATATGACACTGGAGCTTAATGTTTTCAACATGTGCAAGCAACCACAAGAAGTTTATAATGAAAAGGAAGAGATTGAAGGGATTGAAGCCATTATAGATGATCATCTTCAAATCAGGAGTTCTTCTGACCCGTTAGAAATCTGTTTAATTAATTCATTTGATTCAGCTACATAATTAGATGATGATGTTTCTGAAATATACTCTTTGCTTGACTGTACACAGGAAATGGAATACAAAGGAAGGAAGCCAAGATTCGAAGAGCTAAAATCCATGAATGATGATACCCATGAAGAAGTACCCACACTGGAACTAAAGCCATTACCTGATGGGTTGAAGTACACATTTTTGGGAGAAGAACAAAGCTCTCCAGTGGTATTTCCTCATCCTTGACCAAAGAATAAGAAGGTAAGTTGATAGAAGTACTTAAAAGGCATAAAAATGCAATTGGATGGACATTAAAGGATATAAAAGACATTAATCCATTAATCTGTACATATAGAATACATTTAGAGGATAATGCTAAAACATCTCAATAACCTCAAAGAAGATTAAATCCACATATGAAAGAGGTAGTTAGAGCTGAAGTTCTTAAATTACTTGATGTTGGAATTATCTATCCTATCTCTGATAGCCAGTGGGTAAGCCCTACACAAGTTGTGCCTAAGAAATCTAGAATAACAGTGGTTGAAAATGAAAAAGGAGAATTAATACCTACCCGAGTCTCATCTAGTTGGCGTATGTGTATTGATTTCAGAAAATTGAATGCAGCCACTAGGAAAGACCATTTTCCTTTGCCATTTCTTGATCAGATTCTAGAAAGAGTAGCAGGACATCCCTACTATTGTTTTCTTAATGGTTATTCAGGGTATAATCAAATACCAATTGCATTAGAGGACTAAGAAAAGACCACTTTTACTTGCCCCTTTGGCACTTTTGCATATAGAAGAATGCCTTTTGGTCTTTGTAATGCTCCGGCATTTTTAAAGATGCATGCTAAGTATTTTCAGTGACATGATTGAGCATTATTTAGAGGTTTTCATGGATGATCTGACAGTTTCTGGAAATTCTTTTGAAAATTGTCTTGATAATTTGGAAAAAGTTCTTAAAAGATGCGAAGAAAAAGGATTTGTGTTAAATTGGGAAAAATGTCATTACATGGTTACCTCAGGAATAGTGTTAGGTCATGTGATATCTTCTAAAGGAATTGAAGTTGATAAGGCCAAAGTTGAATTAATTGCTCATTTGTCTTTCCCAAAAATAGTCAGAGAAGTTCATTCCTTTTTAGGACATGCAGGATTTTACAGAAGATTTGTAAAGGACTTTAGTGCCATATCTAGACCTTTATGTAATCTTCTAACAAAAGATACACCATTTGATTGGACTCAAGATTATCAAAAATCTTTTGAAAAATTAATCGGTCTTTTGACTTCTGCTCCTATCATGCAATCTCCTGACTAGTCTTTGCCTTTTGAGTTGATGTGTGATGCTAGTGATTTTCTTTGTTGGTATTTGTTTTAGGCCAAGAAAGGAAGGTAAGCCTCATGTAATTTATTACGCAAGTCAAACTTTGAATAGTGCACAAATGAATTACACCACTACTGAAAAAGAACTACTTGCTGTAATTTTTGCATTGGACAAATTTTGGGCTTATTTAATTGGTTCATCCACTGTTGTTTTCACTGATCATGTTTCTGTTAGATATTTAATGTCTAAACAGGATGCCAAACCTAGGTTGATACAGTGGATCTTGTTGCTTCAAGAATTTAACATCACAATAAAAGACAAGAAAGGAGCCGAAAATATTGTTGCAGATCATTTGTCAAGGCTAACAACAGGCTCATCTTTTGATAGCACACCTATCAATGATTCTTTTCCCGATGAATTTTTATTTTCTGTCAATTCTATGCCTTGGTTTGTTAACATTGTCAATTTTCTTGTAACAGGTAAGATGTCGCCTCAGTGGACACACCAATACAGAAAAAAGATTTTCATTGAGGTGAAAAATTTCTTTTGGGATGACCCATATTTGTTCAAATATTGTCCTGATCAAATCTTTTGGAGATGTGTACCTGACAATGAGGTAAGTAGTGTCATTAAATTTTGTCATTCAGAAGCATGTGGAGGTCATTGTTCTTCAAAGTAAACAGTTGCGAAAATCTTGCAGTGTAGATTTTATTGGCCCACTTTATTCAAGGACAGTTATACTTTTTGCAAAAGTTGTGAAAGTTGTCAAAAATTAGGGTCCATTTCTAAAAGAAATATGATGCCTTTGAACTCTATCCTTGTCATTGAAATTTTTTATTGTTGGGGAATTGATTTCATGGGTCCATTTCCATCATCTTTTGGATTGTGTACATTTTGGTTGCAGTTGATTATGTCTCAAAATGGATTGAGGTGATTCCATGTCGGCACAATGATCATAAAACTGTTCTAAAATTTTTAAAAGAAAATGTTTTGAGTCGATTTGGAATTCCTCGAGCTATCATCAGTGATGGGGGAACACATTTTTGCAATAAATCATTTGAATCTTTAATGAAGAAATATTGCATTACCCACAAAATTGTAACCCCTTATCATCCTCAGACAAGTGGACAAGTTGAATTAGCAAATAGGGAGATTAAACAAATTTTGGAAAAAATGGTTAACCCAAATCGTAAAGATTGGTCTTTAAGACTAAACGATGCACTTTGGGCTTACCGTACTGCTTTTAAAACATCTTTGGGCATGTCTCCCTATCGGTTAGTTTATGGAAAACCTTGTCATTTGCCTGTAGAATTGGAGCATAAAGCATTTTGGGCCATTAAAGCTTTCAACTTAAGTCTTGATGATGCTTCCAAGTTACGCAAATTGCAATTGAATGAACTTGAGGAATTAAGAAATGATGCATATGAAAACTCAAAGATTTATAAAGCTAGAATAAAAGCTTTTCATGATAAATCAATTTTGAGAAAAACTTTTGAAATTGGTCAAAAAGTTCTGCTTTATAATTCTCGTCTTCACCTATTCCCTGAAAAATTGAGATCTAGGTGGATTGGTCCTTATATTGTCAAACATGTGTATTCTTATGGGGCCATAGACATTGAGAATCCTAGGAATGGTATTGTATTTAAGGTCAATGGACAAAGACTCAAACCATTTCTGGAACATCAAGTTGTTGAGGTAGAATCCATTTCTCTTTCTAATCCTTGTTATGAGTAGAATTTATTTTAATGTTGTTTCTTTCTTTTTGCAGTTCTTTGTGTTCCCGGTTAAATGGTGGATAACGGTACTCTGTGACTCTCAAGTCGGTTTGTTTTTCAGTTTCCCATAATAACTGAATTCTTCTCCTTTTAAAATGGATGTCATTCTCTCAAATCTAAGAAAACATTTTCCTTCTCTCCCTATAAATGCTCTAACAAAAGTCTATGAAGCTAAGTGTGAAAGACTGAGATTGTTAATGTATAAGGGCATCCCAGAAGATATACGCTAGATAATAGAAGCAAAGGTTCGTTTAGCTGGTGAATCTTCAGATTCATTTGTCCCATACATGCCTGGTCTCGGTAAAAGTTCATTTTCAAAAAGGAGAAGAGCAAAAAGAATGAAAGTTTGTTACAAGTGTGCACGATGGAATTGCAACACGCGATGTCACTCTTTGGGGATGGTTTCGGTAAATAGAAAAGATAAAATATTCTTCATTAAGAATGAACTAAGTAAGGAGTCATTAGATAATATCTTATTGACTCTTGAGACGCATTCTTGTGGAGTTGTGCAGCGTGAACTTCTTAGTTTGTGGAATCTCTTCAAGGACGAGCAAGAGCGTTATAGTCTTAGGAATCTGACTCAAAAAGACCCTGTTTGCCAATTTATAAGAAAATTGGATGGGAAACTTATCCTCGACTCATAGAAGGCATTTAAGCTGTTTCTGGACGTGAAACCAGAGGAAGATGTGAGCTACAATCACAACAACATGTATATATTATCTTGTACATCTTCAAAAGAAAAAAAAAAAAAAAAAAAAAAAAAGAAGAAAAAAAAGAAAAAATTGGAAAAAAATGAAATAATTTAAATTAAATAAAAAAGGGTGAAACTTCGGTTGTACTTGGTCTTTAATTAGATTAGGAGCCCCTGCCAGTGGAGTGGCAGACCCGTCATTGACTCGGGTGGACCTTCGCACGCCGGTCGGTAAATAAGGTTCGTGTGCCATGCTCTGTAGAGAGCCGCGCAAGCATTCCCAGGTTTTAACCAAAGGCTCTGCTTGCTGATGGACAGAAAGAAGCGTCTCATGTTTGCATTCTCGCGTGACAATGCCTCTGAGCTAGATCCTGTGATTTAATGCCATGGGCTCTTCAGCGACCTCTCACTGGCTGTGGTCGTTGGTGGTAGCTGTCAGATTTACGCACTTTAATTAGTCGCGTCGTAGCTCAATCCAAAATATCCCACAAGCGGGAGGGAGAAGAATGCCTAGATTAGCTGAGCCGTCTTGGTATTACTGCACTCATGACGCGCAGTATAAAGATCTGCCATGAAACCTGTACATAAAGGTATGTAATCATTTGTTATTATTATTTTATCTTTGTATGATTTTGTTGAATTTTGGTTTTGGACAAACAATCCTTTGGATGGGATCCTTTGGGAGTTTCTAGACTTCTTTACCCTGATAGTTTTCTTGAAGTCAAAAAAAAAAAAAACAAAACAAAAAAAAACAAAAAAAACAAAAAAACAAAACAAAAAAAAAATTTACTATTATTATTATTTTTAAAATTTCAAACTTTTCTGACACTAGTCAACCTACCTGTATAGGAGCTATTATTACTTTTTCTATTCTCTTCCCTATTTAAACACTCCATTTTCTTCACTTTCCTACAACTCAAAATCATTTAAAGAGAGTGTGAGTGTAGAAATGGAGGGAGCTTCTTCTTCTGTTCGTAGATTTGTCAGTATCTGTGTATTTTGTGGGACAAGTTATGGGAAGGGCTTAGAGTTTGTAAACGCAGCAAGCACTGTTGGTAGAACACTTGCTGCGAGGAACATTCGTGTTGTATATGGGGGAGGTAGCATTGGGTTAATGGGGGCTGTATCACTTTCTGCACATATAAGAGGTGGTCAAGTTTTAGGTGTCATTCCTGAACCTTTAACTCGAAGGAACATCGTTGGAAAGACAATTGGACTGGAAATTCAGGTATCATCTATGCATGGACGAATGAAGGCGATGCTTGAAAACTCTGATGCATTCATTGTCTTACTTGGTGGTTTTGGTACTTTGGAAGAAGTCTTTCAAGTTGTCTCTTGGGCCCAATTGAACATCCACCATAAACTCATAGGTTTGTTGAATGTTAATAATTTATTTGATAATTTATTATCTTTTGTTGACCATGCTGTGGAATAGAAATTTGTCACACCTTCTGCAAGACGACTCCTTATCTCTGCTTCTACTGTTGATGAGTTAATTGATAAATTAGAAGCTTTTGTTTATGAACCTGATCCCGTAATAGCTCAGATAGATTGGTCCGAAGGAAGCGGTGAAGGAAGTGGTGAAGGAAGCAAAATGAAAAGAAAGCCAGCCAAGACACTCCAACTATTTAAATAATTACAAGCTTTAGTTTTATTTATCATACTTTGTTTCTGATTTGTGTGAGGTTTTTCTTTTCAGTAATTGCAGCAACAGGTAATATATTCTATCATTTTTCCTATCTATGTTTTGACATTGAGGACAATGTCGTGATCTGGTTGGGGGGAAGGATGGTTGTAAAAAAAACACACAAAAAAATTCAAAAGTATGTTTGTTAATATGTTTATTGTGTTTATATTAAAAAAAACCCAAAAAAAAATTTCAAAAGTGTGTTTGTTAATATGTTTGTTGTGTTTGTCATTAATTTATTAACAACAAAAGTAATTAGGGATGGCAGAGTAAAGAGTAAATTATTCACTCTTGAGACGCATCAAAAATTGATGGCAGAGTAAAGAATAATTAGGGTAGAAACTAGTTTATGTGGAAGTAGTAATTCAAATTCAGGGAAATTTGCATGATTGAGTAAATTGTCTTCTTTCTTAAAATTCATATGCTTGGTTATGGATGTTGAATTGATGGACTGAGAATGATAGAATTATGCCTTGTGAGATTTGAGCCTATTGATGAATGGATTGAACATTTGTACCATTCTTTTCTTTCTTGTGTGAATCTCACTCATGAAATTGTTACTCTAGAACTTGTTTTGATTCTTTGTGAGACTACATTTTCATATGCATACATAAATATGATTGAGGCATTTTTCTTCAAATAGCTACTTTAATCAAATAGCCTGCCTTGTTTAGCAGCATGTTGTCTCAATATGATATCAAGCACTCTTATGACTTCTTAGAAATTCTCTTATTCTTGCCAACATAAATCATTAGAAATGACCTATTTCCTCTTGCTTAACCCCTTTGAGCTTATTTGACTATTCTTTGTTTCGAACTCATTATGTGCCTTAAATGAAAAATCATGTTCTTACTTGACATTAGGGAATAAAAGAACATTAGTTTTGTCATTCGATGAGTTTTTGAACAAGTGTGGAGGTGTGTGTGCAGAATAGTTAAAAAAAATGTATATATGATGTTCTTTTTGTAAATCAAAAAAATAAAAAAAAAAAAAAAAAAATCAAAAAAAAAAAAAAAAAGTAAGTAAAAAGAAAAAAAAAGTCAACAAGGCAATAAAGGAAAAGAAAAAAATATGTAAAGAGAATTTGTATTAGGTGGAGTTGGGATGAACTTTCATGCTTGTTAATTGAACTCAGCTCTCATACTCTTTTATTCTCTGGTATTTAACTTGTCATATCCATATTACCTCCTCCTTTACCTTGACCCCAATACAACCTTGAATAAAGTCCTCATGATTTGTGTGTGCATGTGTTTGAGTAGTGGAGAAGTAGAAGATAAGCAAGCTTATGGTAGTGCAATTTTCATGGGTTGAATTGAGTGAAATACCTACCTTTTAAACACTTGAGGGATTGAGAGTGAATCTTGTGAAAATCTATCATTCTTGACTCATGCTTTTCAATTGAAATATCCTTGCTTGTTGATTTGAGAAGTGAAGATATGTTACCTCATGAATGTTTTGATTACTTGAATGATTGCTCTTCATTTTTAAATATTATTAGAAATTGAGTCTTTTAGAGTGTTTAGCTTTTGAGTCTGTTTCATTTTTTTTGTGAGTGATCTTATGTGTTTTGCTCAAGAGTGCAAAAGGCTAAGTGTGGGGGAGTTTGATGATCACATATTTGATACATTAATAAGCTTTCATTCTTAGTCATTTACACTCTCTATGTACTTAATTGATTGAGTTTTATTATGTTTTGTAAGTTTGGACTCAAATTGAACTTAATTGAATTTTTCAACATGATTCATATCTTACACTATTTCTGTATTTGAGTCATATCTTGGGCTGTAGGTGGTCTTTGGAGGTGATTCTAGTGGAATTTGAAAGATAAGAGAGAATTCTACAACTTTCATGAAGACCTCAAAGGCCCAATCACATGAGTAGATAACTCAAATTGGGGTTGAAGTAAGAACCAGAGTGCTTTTCCTGACAGCTTAACCTATGTGTACTGTTCATCATCGTTTTCGGGCTAGAGGTTGTTAAATAGGCTGAAATGTGGATGCTAAATAATTAAGACCCATATCTACAACTTTTATGTTGAACACTTTTCCAGAATCAGGCTTCTTGAAGGTGATATTAGGCTTGGAATTCAGAACAGAGGAGCTGTGACTGGGCCTGGGTAGTGTTCAGTAATTGGAATGTATCTGGAATTATAGATATGATATTGGACTCAAACTAAGGCCATTTGAAAGCTAAGATCCAGGCCTACAACGTTCATGAAGACCACTTGGTTCAAAAATGACGAATGCAATGACTTCAGAGCTGCATGATTTCGGAGACAAGGAATCTCCATAATTTCCCACTCACCTAAAGTCATTTGGCATTTTCCTTTCATTTTCCACTCATCCACCCACTAATGACTCAGCCCTCTTGTCATTTTGTATCTCTAATCCTCTATAAAAGGAGGCCTTGGCAGATCATTGAGGGTGTTAGGTGTTAGTTACCAAAATGATGCCATTTTGTTACTAGATTTTCATGTAGTAATTTTCCTTTGTTCTAAATTAAAGTCATGTTCTTCTTCTTCTTCTTCTTCTTTCTTTCTTTCTTCTTATCTATGAGTAACTAAGTTTCATTTTACTTGGGTGAAAGGGTGAAGCTCTTGGTAATAAAGTAAGGTTAAATTTATTCTTCTCTTGTTCTTAAATGATTTATATTTTCTAGTAACCATTATACGTATTATAATTTGTTTATTATAATTTAGAAACCATCTTTGTAAAGAGGAGTTCTTGATTTGTTGTAGACAAAATATTGGCACAATGAATGCTTTAACCCATTTATAAGTGGTGGTAATATTTTTAGGAAATATAATATAATTATGTATATTATTTTAATTGGACTTTTAATGTTGTATTTTCTGATTGGAACCTCCATGTTACGAGGATTCTAATTGAGTTATAAAAGGAATTAATCTTACCTCTATTTTATTTATCAAGAGTGAATCTTTTTACCCAAGTAAATAATTTTAATTGTAGTAACAAAATATTCACTTCACCTTAATTAATCTTCAACAATTCCCTGTGGATCGACCTCGGACTCCTGAGAATTTTATTACTTGAGACAAGCTGCACTTGGGTTTGCAATGCAATAATTAATCCCGCATCAAGTTTGTAGACTTGTTTGAAATTAAAAAGAGTGCATCAGTGGGTGTCTCACCTCTTTCCCATATTTGTGCATTTCTGTTTTATATTTATATTTGATAAAAGATCGTGAGGAAGATAAAGAGGGACCACACCTTGGTTGATTGGCCTGAGCGTCTGGACAATATTTCTTCGACTACGTAAGAGTGCAGCCGCGTGGAGGCATTGATGCCTGTCGTGTCAACTGGGATGCCGTGCGTCATGTATATATGGGGTTATGGCTTTGTCTGCTGGTAGTACCCATCCCTGGGTCACTACTTTTCCCCCTTTAGTGTTTTATCCCCGCTGTATTTTTATTGGACTCTGCAATTGTTATATTCTATGTCATCAGTGATTTGTGTAAATTGACTATAATATATATAAGGGATATGATTTTTATTTCAGTGGTTGTATTATGGGTTGAATATGTTTATATTTCATTTGAGGCTCATATTTTCTACTTATACAAATCGTCAAAAAGAAAAAAAAATATATAGACTCTTGAGAATTTAAATTACTGTTTTCTTGACTGTGACACACTTGGATTTAGTAACTGTGGTGTAATGACGATTACGCTTCGGTTGCTACATCAAGGGGTGTTACATTAGGTGGTATCAGAGCAGTTCATCCTGTTGAGTCGGGGTATGGACTTGCTATGTTTAGGCATATTAGAACTTGGTCTGTTGTGCACTTCCTTGTCTCTTGATTGAGATGATGGGAAAGGAATGCATGACTTGCCGTAGGTTGAATGTTAATAGCTACTGTTATACAGTTGCATGATATTGAGGATTGATCTACTCAATATGTAATGTTCTGTGTGTACAGGAAACTATGACTTCTCCTAAGCGTACTGTGTTGGGAAAATAAGAATTCTTTTGTGAGGAGATCAAAAGATTTTGGAAAATCGATCTTCTAGAGAAAGAAATAGCTGGTGTAAGTTAGGTTCGTGAAGCAGTTTGGAAGTTGACAACTTACGAGAGATTATGCTGTGGAGGTAGAATGAAGAAGTTCGGGCTGGAAGCTGTTAGGATTCGTAAATTAGCTTGCCTTGCTTGAATGGTGTGCAATGGGTGACTCTTTGTGTTTGGCTTTCGAAGGGAGGCAATAATTACGTTTGTTTTATTGTGTTATGTTTGGTCCGTCTTTGAAGAAAGACACCAGCTCGTGGCAGACGTACACATCTGAGCGTAGGATAAGGCCATTAAAGTATAGCTGCGATCGCAGGAGAAATATGAAGGATAGCTGATGTGACAATTCACCAAGATCAGAGGACCGCATAGTAATGAAAATAAGAAGTTGTGGTTTAAAATCTATTGAAGGAAAGTCAGACTTGGGATAACCATGGACTACCTAGATTCCAAAGGAGGAATAATGGAAAAGCTACTAAGTTAAACGGGAACTACATTCACGGGTACCAAGAAAGTAACAACAACACCCAACCCGTAGGGAAAGTGCTAGTAGTAGTAGATCCAATTAGACCTTGACATTTGGAGATCTAAACAAGAGAAGTTACGCCTTAAATGACGATCCAATAATCGTGCTGTATAATTCTGGGGGTAACTCTCCCTTTTTACAATTAGTAACTACATGGATCATTTGGATTCATCTGTATTGTTCTTATCTTCGACTTAGTTGTTCCCATTTCTGTTGTTAAGACTTGTCTTGACTCCTGAGTTTGTTTAATCTATCCTACTTCTCATAAAGATTGAACTTTTTGTTGATCTATTTTGCTTACTTGAAAATCGCATCGGTTAGAGTTCACGATTTAGGGACTGATTGATCATTTTCTAGTCATATCCCACTAAACCATTCCAATGAAAACCTTAGGGGTTTCAAAATTAAGACTTCTGAATTCGTAGCGGCCAACAAAGTTGAAGCTTTGTAAGCGAAAGGAGCCTGAGGATACATATGAATGTTTTTCGTAGAGGACCAACAATAAGGAGAGTATAAATGCCACTCTGATAGTCAAAGAGTTTTGTATGATTGGGCTACCATGTTGTCAGTAAGGAAAAGAATGGAGCTTCTCGGTGAGACGAGGACTGTCACAAAAAGAACCATACTCCTATCAAGGATGAGTGTCCCCGAAGAAAAATAAGCGATTCAATGGATCGACGAGAAGAGAGTTGTTGTTCTCTCCAGGATAGATATACACTCTTATCGTCACTCAATTTGCGGAAAATTTAAAATATTCCTAAAACGGTTTTTGAACACGCTTTGAACATTACGGGTATCTCATGATACCGTTCGGAGCAACCAATGTTCTTGTCGTATTCATGGACTGTCTAAATTAGATCTTTCATCCTTACCTAGACAAATTTGTTGTTGTCCTTATCAACTATACTCTGATCTATTCTCAAACACGTGGAAAAAGCATGTTGGACGTTTTGATCTAATTTTTCAAACTCGAAAGAAAAATAAGTTAGCGGAGTAATTTGAGAATTTGTGGTTATTATTGGAAGAGATACCAAACGAAGTATGTCTAGATACGATTGCTATTTCAGTGGTCTATTGGGAGAAATTCAAAGAGGATGGAAAAGTGACCAAGATATATTAAACGTTAAAGCGGAAGTATCAGTTGTAAAGGATGGAGAGATAATATAATCTATGAAGAACTTCTTGTGAAAGTCGAGAATAGGAGAACAAAGCAACACAGGGATATAAAGATCGCGTCGCTAAGAGTAATTTAAATGGGCACGATTAGAAGCGCAACGTGAAAGTTAGAACGTGGGGAGAAGGAAAACATTAACGTTTAGTCTAAGGGATGAAAATTTCGAGGACAAAATTTCTATTTGAAGGGGAGAGTTGTAACATCACAAAAATTAATAATTTTAGGATAAATGATCATTTTACAATATTTGGGATTTTCTGGAATTTTTTTGGATTCTTCTGAAAATGTGGAATATTTTAATATTATTCTTCGTTTTGTGTGCACACTGGGCAGAGTTGGCAAAACGACCATAATGCTCCCAAATTTGGAAAATTTTATTATGAATAGTTATTTTCTAATATTTGTGATTTATGTGAATTATTTCAGAATTTTTCGGAAACAACGAATATTTTAATATATTCCTCATTTTGCGTGCGTATTGAGCAGAGTCGGGAAAATGACTGTAATGCTTCAAAAATTGGAAAATGATAAGACGAATAGTCGTTTTATAATATTTGTAATTTTTGAGAATTTTCTGGGATTTTTCCAAAAATGTCAAATATTTTAATATATTTCTCGTTTTGCGTGTGCACTGAGCGGAGCCGGAGAAATGAGACGTTTTCTCCGAGAACCTTGAACTATGGACCTGTCGACGGGGGATCTTACTAAACCCGAGGTTGAACACAGTTTACGAGGTTTCATATTTTTTGAGAAATTTAGCAGTCGGAATAATAAAACGCTGTGTAAATTTCATCTGTCAGATAAATTAATACTGACTTCTGTCGACAATAACTATTATCCATTAGGTAATAGCATGCATTAGAAATCCTGTCACCCTATCCTAATGCAATCCACTTTATGTCAAATTAAATCTACTTTAATTCAAATTTGTGTGCTTTTTCAAAGCTTCTTTTCGAAGCTTTGACCATCGAATGACCCAATTACCCTTGGCTTGCATGAGAAGCCAAATTTTTCCCCTCACTCTCTCCTCTATTCAGCAGCCCACACTAGCCAAGGAGGGCAAATTTGTGACTTGCACACTAAACCTAAATCCATCAAAACTTAATTCACTTTACCTATCACTTTCTCTCTCTTCACTTCATCTTCTTCATCTTTTTCTCCTCCTTCTCTCTACCTCCACCATGAGCACGAAAATGGCAGCCCCTCCTCGTCTGTTTTTGCTCATCTTTTCTCCTCTCTAAGCCCATTTCCACACTTGCACTCACTTCCTCTACCTTCTTTGTGTAGAAAGTTTCTCCATTTTCCATTTCTACCTCCATTTTCTCTCCACCTCTTCTCTTCTTCCTCCTCTTAGATCCGAAATTTCCAGCCACCATTAGAGAGTCTTCTCTTCACTTTTCTCTTCATAAACACCATTTCTAGACTTCTCTCAACCTCCTCTACACTTTCTCTTTAGAAAATCTCTTCAAAAATCCATCCTTTCTACCCCTCATTCTTCAAATCTGAAAATCACTCCTCCATGGATGGCCAAGCTTTTTGATTTTTCTCTCCACTAAACACATTTATACACTCATCTTCATCTTCTCTACAAGTCTCATTTGGAAGGTTTGCTCAAAATCCAACCTTATCTCCATTGTCTTCCAAGGTAAAGATTCTTGATTTCCCTCCATTTTCTTCTCATTTTCGTTTTCCTTGGTTGCTATGTGACCAAGGGCTTCTCTTTTTGAGCATTGATGAGTGATTTGGGTGATTTTGAACACTCTAGGGTTCTTGGGAGAGTGGAATCCGAAAATCACCAAAAAAGGAATCTCAGGGAGTTCAAGCTTAAGGCTTTAGGTAAAGTTCTTCCAATTCACCTATCAATTTCGTTTCCTTGGTTACCTATGTGACCAAGGATCATTCTTTTCAAGCTTTAGTTTGTAAATATGAGAATTTGACCACTTTATGGTTCTCTTGAAGGTGGAATCCGAAATTTACAAATCAAGGAACCAAGGAGTTGTTTTCTTGCATTGTCTCCTCTAGGTAAGAGGGAGACTACTCACTTCAACCACTTATGGTGTTGAGGAGACTTTGTATGTGTGTTGATGGAGAAATCCATCCTTGTATGCTCTTTGTATGCTTGCTTGAATTATAAATTTTGTATGATTTAATATTCTTGAATTTGATTGATACTTGATTATGCTCTTGAATATGTTTGATATATTAATTGTGCTTGATCATGTTGGGGTTGCTAAATGGAAAATTTGGAGTTTCCTACCTCAACCTGGTGCCATGGTTTTGACTAGAAGTTAGGGGTGAAAATCGGTTTTGTATACAAGTGAAATAAGACTTATGTAATCAAAGGTTGAATGATAGTATTAACACAAATGAATGGAGGACCTTAAGAGTTTAATACCTAAGAGGGGTGCCACGGTTTTGGTCTTGGTAAAGAGATAAATGGATTAATTTTGATGAATTAAATTTAAGTGAATTAGTGTTAATAAAACTAATGCATAAAAGTGGAAAGACAAATTGGATAATGGACATCATGAAGCCACGATTTTGACATTGAATCTTGGGCACTTGGATTGATTTTAATGAATTAAAAACTTAAGTGAATTAATAACAAGAAGTTAATACCTAAAAAAGAAGGAAAGATTGGACATTGAAGACTCATTGATGGCCAATAAGGCAAATGGAATGACCTTGATACATTAAACTTAAGAAAATTGATCTTAAGGAATTAATACACAAATAATGAATAAAAAGTGGAACTTAGAAGACTTATGAAGCCATGGTTTTGGCATGGATCTAAGGCAATAAATTAATCTTGGGAGAAATGGAAATTGAGTAATTAAGTATCAAGTAACTAACACATGATATGTGAAAGAATGAAATTTTAAGGATTTAGGAAGGTCACGATTTTAGAGCCCAAACTTTGGGGTCCTTTGTGAACAATTGTAATAATTTGAACTTCTGACCATTTATTAGAATGTCAAAACCCATCGAGTTTAGACTTCTGACTATATCCGTCAAATTTGATTTTCTGATCAAATTCGTCGAATTTGATCTTCTGACCAAATCCGTCGAATAGAGTTCCTGACCACTTAGGAGAGAAACTTCTCCAATGCCAAATCCATCGAGTTTGGACTTCTGACCCTTAAGCCCAATGTCAATATCCATTGAGTTTGATTGTCAATATTTGTCGAGTAATGTATCCGTCGAGTAGAGTTTCTAACCACTTGGGAGAGAAACTTACCCAATGTCAATATCCGTCGAGTTTGAATGTCAATATTCGTCGAGTGATGTATCCGTCGAGTAAAGTTTCTGACCACTTGGGAGAGAAACTTACCCAATGTCAAAATCTGTCGAGTTTGAATGTCAATATTCGTCGAGTGATGTATCCGTCGAGTAGAGTTTCTGACCACTTGGGAGAGAAACTTACCTTATGTCAAAATCCGTCGAGTTTGAAAGTCAATATTCATCGAGTGACATATCTGTCGAGTAGAGTTTCTGACCACTTGGGAGAGAAACTTACCGAATATCAATATCCGTCGAGTTTGAATGTCAATATTTGTCGAGTGACATATCCGTCGAATTTGAATTTCTGACTATTTTGTGTCTTCGTCGGTTCAACACTTGGAAGCTTTCTCCAACGTCAACACCCATCCGTCAAAAATAGGATTTCTGCTAACCTTCTAGTGTATTCGACAGTTTTTGATCCCCATTCGACAGAATCTTCATTCGACAGAAAATGATTTATTGCCATTCTTGTGAAATAATGATCTCCCGTCTCTCATCAATCAACCATGTTAATTTCTATCGAAAGGTAGCTTCAATTTTATACTAAACACATTGCCTCTGTCGAGTTTAAGAGTGTAGTTTATCACCTAACACCTAGCAATTGAATTAGTGGTATTGCTGGTGATTCCGGCCGTGTATTTTCTTGGACTCAAGACTTTTGGACTAATAAAAGCATATTAATTGTAAATAATTAGATGACTAGAAACTAATTAGGGATTCATAAACAGGGAAAAACAAGGAACGTGAGCATGCCTTACAACTAGTGAGAAATTTGAGTACAGAAAGAACATGAGTATGGGTGAGGTTCTGAGGAACATAATGAACCTAATGGTTGACTTTTACCATGACTATGAATGGGATTGTGGTTATCCTTAAAATGTGCTATTGGCTTGATGTGGATCCGTGAATGGGATCAAACCTTATTGTTAAATGATATGACATGCATTTGAAGCATGATTGACCTAGTTTGTCATAAGGAGCATGATTGAGTCATGCATTGAACAAAAAGAAAGAGAACGTCCGTTGGACTTTGTTAAGGCCGAGTTGCCTAAGAGTTGAATAACACCTTAGTGCGGGTGCGAATAGACATGTGTGGTCTTGTAGTTGGCCTTGAGGGCGTCGGGGCGCGGGCGTCTCACAGAGGGCAGTGGTAGCCCCTCTGGACCGTGAGACAAACCGACGCAAACGCACTGATGATCCTGACTAGACACAGTCCTATATCGAGATCTTGTGGGAATGCCACTGTATAAAGCCTTGTTGCGCAAAATGACTAATTATTTTCTGGAAAGCACTTGTTTTTATGGCTGACGAGATACTGGCATGTCTCCCTGATCATTCTCTCTGACTGTTTTGTGTCTAGCTCCATGGAGTAGGAATTGTGGTATCATAATGCATTGTGCATCGTTCATTGTCGGTCTCTTAAATTGTTGAGCATGAACACCTGTGAATGTGAAGATAACTGTTGTACTTCTGTAAATGATTATCTGATTGTTGTGTTGATTCCTGGAAGTACTATTATAATCTTCCTGCTATTGCTTACTATTGTCCTACCTTTACTATAAATATCACTGTTATTATTGACTCTGATTATTGCTTAGAATTGAATTACTTTTATTATAAATTATGCTGTTGCTGTTGATGAATATATGAACTGTATTGCTTGGTGGGTGCTTTGCGCCGTGCTGTTTTCTTACTGCCAATAGTGGTAATGAAAGACGGGTGTCTCACCTCTTTCCCATATTTGTGCATTTCTGTTTTATATTTATATTTGATAAAAGATCATGAGGAAGATAAAGAGGGACCACACCTTGGTTGATTGGCTTGAGCGTATGGACAAGATTTCTTTGACTACGTAAGAGTGCAGCCGCGTGGAGGCATTGATGCCTGTCGTGTAAACTGGGACGCCGTGCGTCATGTACATATGGGGTTGCGGCTTTGTCTGCTGGTAGTACCCATCCCTGGGTCACTACTTTTCCCCCTTTAGTGTTTTATCCCCACTGTATTTTTATTGGACTCTGTAATTGTTATATTCTATGTCATCAGTGATTTGTGTAAATTGACTATAAAATATATATAAGGGATATGATTTTTATTTCAGTGGTTGTATTATGGGTTGAATATGTTTATATTTCATTCGAGGCTCATATTTTCTACTTATGCAAATCGTCAAAAAGAAAAAAAACTATATAGACTCTTGAGAATTTAAATTACTGTTATCTTGACTGTGACACACTTGGATTTAGTAACTGTGGTGTAATGATGATTACGCTCCGATTGCTACATCAATGGGTGTTACATGCCATGTCACAACTCTTCCTTCAGCTTGAATCAATCTTCGTGCTCCTGCCCACCAAGCTCCTCCATCTCCTACTAACACAAAAGTTACAAAAGTAAGCTTTCGCTCATTGGTACAACCCATACCTTTAAATATCTTTTTTTGTTCTTTGATCCACAGATCAGCTTTCTCTGGGTCAAATTCTCCATGAAACTTTGGTGGATTGTTTCTACGAAATTTCAACAAACTCTGAGCATCCTCAGTTGCTTTTTGGTTTTGCTGCACAACGACATCAACCATCCGTTGCATTGCTGCTACAACTACAGCCATGTTTCATCGCCTACATTTTCAAATCCTGCTCTAGTATTCACGCGTCCTCTTCCTCGTCCAGCTATTATGATTTCTCAAATCAGACTGAACAACACAAAGAAGAGTGAAAGTCAATCTTCAAACAATATTGTTTTCTTTTGAAAAACAAACACAGAGAATCACACAACTTAAACAAGACAGACCTAACCACAAACCCAAAAAGACTCTAACTTGGACTCTGATACTAACTAATGTAACACCCACCGTAGGGTATCACATTTATGTTACTTAATTACCAAATTATTCCTTCATTATACGATATACTTTATAATGTAAATACGAGTTGTAAAATCTCTTAATATTAATAAGATAAACTTAGCGGAAAATAAAAATATTACAACATCATCACAAATAATTTACATCATGTATACACAAGTCTTAGTACTGTCATACTTAAATATTTACAGATCAAGTTCTCAAAGTATTTGAACATTATTTAAAACTAGCATACTGCCCAAGTACTACTAAACAGTAGAACCCTCAGACGAGTCCTCCTCAGATTCCTCAGCAGGTAGGAATCTAACTTGACGTAAAGTCCTACGGACAGGTGTCCGCGCAAACGACACGATACTAATCTCACTAGGAGTACTATAATAAGTTCCCCAGTACTGCCTAATGGACAACAGAAACTCTAAGTGTACATTAATATTTACACTAAAATAAGGGTTCCCTCGGTAAAGCCTACTTAGGGTAATCTTCAAGTCTCCTATATAGTAAATACACGCTCTATCTAGGTCAACATACCATGCTTTCGGACCTCCACGAAACTGCAACCTCATATATCCTAGGAAACTGGGCATCACCATCTTCTCATAATTCAGCTTCCTCCACAGGAATATGCTCCTCTTCACTTTCTTGTTCAATTTCTTGCTCAACGTCTTTACAAATATAAATCTAGCACAAAATAGGCATACAAAAAGGTGATATCACCTACGCCAATACCAACATGGTAGCATGGAGATAACACATACAGCATACTATACAGATACATCATACCATAATTATAATTATGCCATTAACATTATTTATCATCACAATAGATGTAATAAATAATAATTATGATCATACCCTTAACAATATCCAAATATTCAACAATCCCATTATCATGAACAATAATTACAATAATGCCCTCAATCGTTTTCAAATATTCAACAGTTTAAATCTCACACTGATATCAATACTCAATAATTATGCATGTGCACATAGACTCAATTTCCTACTCCATGGAGCTAAAACTCAGGTCGAAAAAAGTGATCAAAAAGATCTATTTGTACCAACATGCCTCAGACCATGTGCTATAATTCTCATATGTATTTGCACATCTAGCATATATGTGACAACCTTTATCAGATCTTGATTAAGAATAGTGTCTCGGTTAGGATCATCGGTGTGTTGCATCAGTCAAACCGACGGTACAGAAGAGCTACCAACTGCCCATTGTAGGCAACTCGCTACCCAATGCCCCCAAGGTCAACAAGTGATTTACACTACGCATATCGCACCCACTCAAGAGGTGTATTCTCTTCTAGGCAATTAGTCTCATACAGTCCATCAGACCTTTCCAATGCATGTACAATGCACCATTCTCAGTTCAAATTCATCATCTCATGTTCAGGGTTCACACATTGGCCCAACAGTATCTTTACTGTATTTTCATCACGTAACCATATTTTTGCATTTTCTCAATCGTGTAAAATATTTCCAATGTATTTAAAATCCAAAATAAGATTTTTCTTATTTAATATAAAAAATTAACCTTATTTTCATTATTTGCATATTAGTCCTTCTATGAAATAATATTAGATAATAACCCCTCTTCATAAAATAATATTTACATAATAGCCTCTCTTCAAATGATATTTCCAAAATAGTCCTTCATTAAATAATATTTACAGTAAAGTCCCTTTTTAAAGAATATTTTCAATACAGTCTCTCTAAAAATATAATTTTTAATATAGTTCCTCTAAAAATCAGTATTTCTACTATTTCCCAGAAAATTTTGTTTCTTCAAGTTACTTGAGATATTATAGCTCAAAATTTTCTAATACACTTCAAAATCCAAAGGGTGAGCTATACGTCAGTAAATTTCAAGTTTCCAATGTATCCTCCTTAATTCTCAAAACAATTCTAAAAATCATTCCTCTTTAAAATAAATTGAGGTTCAAACACTTTCAACTTCTCTTTTCCATTCATATATGAAAATTTCAATTTTCAAGTGACAAAACACTTTGTTTCCATTTCTTTAATCCTTGTACTAAATCAATTATATTGCGACTTTGAAATCACTTTGTTTCACAAATCCAAGGCAATACAAGCCTTTAAAAACCATGCACACTTGGTCTTTGGAACCAACTCATCTTTTCTTTTTCCTTTCCTTTCTAATCATTCAATTTTATCATTCATGAAAATTTTAGTTTGGAAACACCTATTTTGAGGTGTTGAGGCTGAAACCCTCATGGCCAGTGGAACCAAAAATTTATTTTTCTTTCATCATTAAATCATAGCATACATGTATATATTCTTCATATCATATAATCAAGTATATCATAAAGCAATAAAAATCACATAAAGCATGCAAACACAAATAAATAATTTACAGCACATAAACACCCACACATAATTACACAACCAAGGATATGAATCCTCACATGGATTCACTATCCATCAAATACAAAATTCATCTCTCACCACTATACTTGGTTGGTGAGATGGATCTCCCTCTTACCTCTTAAAGAACCTCCTAAGCTTCTTGGTTTGCTCCTTGAGTAAGTGATTCACCACCAAAAGCTTCTTAAACACAAAATAAAACATAAGTTTATTAGCATATTAAGCTTGAACAAGGAGAACCATGGATCAAACATGGCTTAGAACATGAAAATAAGACAAGTAGTGAAGTTTCCTTACACTTCACCTCAAAAACCTAGAACTTGATCTTGAAGAAAGTCCTTGAAGATGAAAGATTTAGAGCTTGGGCTTAACTACAAATATTCTTGGATTGATGTAAGGATGCAAGATATATGGTTGGTTAAAATTATAGAGTGATGGAAGGCAAATTGGGTGCCTTGGACGAAACCCACTTGAAGGAGAGGAGAGAAATTTTTTTGTAAAAGCTTTAGGATTTTGGAGAAGACAAAGATGAATAATGAAGTGGTCTTGAAATTCCCTATG
The DNA here is from genome assembly GCA_029884595.1 of Ormosia semicastrata. Classification (NCBI taxonomy): domain Eukaryota; kingdom Viridiplantae; phylum Streptophyta; class Magnoliopsida; order Fabales; family Fabaceae; genus Ormosia; species Ormosia semicastrata. Next base: position 42,711,720 of record JAQQTO010000061.1, read on the forward strand.
GCCTTAAGCCTTCAAAAACTGTCCCCCCTCTTGTACACTTAATGAGTGGCAATTTTCACTAGCCACCATTTTGGGCATTGTTAGCCTTTGATTAGATCAATGGTTCATATTAATATAGCTTCTAAGTATAGCTTCTATATTGATAAGACCAAATCTAGGCCATTGGATCATTCTCCTTGAAATCCTAGCCATTAGATGTATCTTCAAAATGAAGGGTCAAGATCTCCTCTTCATACTTTACATCCAAGGGTCACAAATGGTCATAGCCACTTTGTAAGACAAAATCTCCATTCTTGATTAAATCAATAGTAGATATCCAAAGGCTTCAACATTAAACTTGCTTCCTATTGGTCTGTCATAAAGTCATCATAACCACTAATGTTGACTAAGCAGTATAATGTTTAATTTTATCTGCTATTACCCTTCGGACACAGTTAATTATAGTTTTTATCACTCGATAATTAAATACAGTACAAAACACAGTAAAAGAAAATTTTCAAAACTGTTTTCAGTTTCGGGTTTAGTAAGATCCCCCGTCCCCGTCTTAACAGTACATAATTTTTTGGCTTTGGAAAAATTCATTTTTTTGGCCCCGCCTAGGCCCACAACAGCCCCCTGAGCCCACAACAGCCCAGAATAATATTAAAATAATCAAAAAACATAAAATATCTCATAATATTTCACAAAATCATAAAAATTATAAAACTTATGAAAATCAAATCAAATTAGCAAAAAGAATTAAGAATCAACAGTAATAAATAAATTACTATAGATTTTTCCTGACTCAAAAATTATTATTTTCCTAACACGGAGTAAATCACACAAAACGATCAAATATATTCACAGAATACTCAAAATAATTTTACAGTACACAGAAATCACTAAACAGTAGAATTCTATTATTATTATCAATAGTTAGAAAGTTTAGGGTGTTACAAGTGGAGCCGGGAAAACGAAATGTTTTCCTTGCGGCTGGTAAACTTTGAACTGTGGAAGCGTCGACGGGGGATGTTACTAAACCCGAGGCTGGGCACAATTTATGAAATTTATGTTTTTCGAGATTTTATCTGATAAATAAAATCTTTGTACGTGCTGTTAATTAAAATTTTGCGATATGCTCTATTATCCATTGGATAATTAATACTGGCTTTATGCACTGTAACAATTATACATTGGATAATAACTTGTAGTTAAAATCCTAATCACCTTATTATTTTAATTACTTTATCACTTAATTATCCTATCTAAATGTAATCCACTTTATGTCTAATCAAATCCTCTTTTTGAAAAAGCTACTAAGCTTCTTAAAGAAGCTACACACTCTTCTCTCTCCTCCCCCCTCACACACGGCTGCATGCTTTTCTTGGAGCCCAAAAATTTGTGCTTCACTTAATTAAGTTAACTATTCCAATTTTAAAAATTCAAAGTCATCATCTTTATTTCTGCTATCAACTTCTCTCTCTACCCTTTCTCTTCCCTTAAGTTCTCCTCCTTCTCTCTACCACCACACTACACAACTGCCCCTCTTCCATGTCCTCCACCATCACAAAATTTCAAGCAACCACATTTCCTTAATCTCCACTACATTCTAAACACCTTTCTAGTTGAAGATTTCTTGAAAAGCTCCCATCTTCATCATCTTCTTCAAGCTTCAAGTTTGAAGCTTTAGGGTAAGATTCTTGGTTCCTCACCTTCTCCTCTCCATTTTCGTTTTCAAGGTCATCTTTATGACTATTTATCTTCTCTTTTTCAAGCATTGATGTTGATTGGTTGAAGTTGGAATTTCTAGGGTTTTGAAGGGTGTGGCCGAAATTGTCAAGGAGCAAGTAAGGAGATTTCTTTTCTTGTTCTTCCCTTAGGTAAAAGGGAGATGATTCTCTTCAACCTCTCTTGGTAATAAGAAACTTGATTTTGTATTGGTTGTGAGAAACCCTAGTTAGGGTTACTCTCTTTAATGTGTGATTTTCATGATTAAGTGTTGATTTTACCTTGTTTAATTTATTTGGTTGTATGTATATGTGTATTGATGATCTTGGATTGGTTTGGATGGATTGGAAAAATAGAATGGAGGTAAGAGTTCCTTGCCCTCCTTCATGAGGCTCATGGCCACACCCTTGAAGTAGGGTGTTCATGGTTTAAAAATTTGTATCAAGTTGGCAACATACCTAATCAAGTGATTAAAATGTAATGGAGTTAAGAAAAACTTAGGGTTCTGTAACACCCCTTGATTTAATAACCATGACACAATCGTCATTATACCACGGTCACTAAATTTTGGTGTGCTACAACTCAAATAACAGGTTTTCCAAATTTAATCATTTTGCATATAAGGAAAATATGAGCCACAAATGAATAGTTACACATTCTGTCATTTTGAAATATAATTTAACAATGTATACTCCAAATACAGCACATAAGACTGGTTAATTACCTTTAAAACATACATATACTCAAAATAACCCTTATACAGGTAATGCAAAAGAAAATATAAATTACCCATAACAAAACCACGACTATAGAGTTGGGTACTCCATCGGATCCACCTCAAAATCCTCCCCCGGTTCATTTGAAGACACGAGGATAGAACAGTGTGCGATTTCATGGGTAGGTACCCTCGTAGCTAATGCCATAGACTCCTCGTCCTCTCTAAGGGTATGCATCAGATCACTCCATAGCTCCCGAATGAGTAAGGCAACTCCGCATGCACTGATGTAATGAGAATCAGGATAGGATCTTCAATCGCGGTACTCTTCACGGTCAAGATCAAATCCCCAATAATACCATTTACACTCACCAGCCTAGTCGACTCGCCAAGCATTAGCACCCCCAGTGAACACAATCTTGATGAAAAATCAACAGAACCCCTCCTTGTTGCCCTCGTCAAACACAGGAGATCATACCAAGTATGGTCTAAGAAATTCAACCTCGTCCCCTTTACAGTCTTTACCCAAAAATCACATGGAACAAGAATAGTGCAAGCAAGAGGTGAGATATCCTACATTCATTACCAATAGGGCAGCGAAGGAAAAATAATACGAATGACGAAGTCATTCCATACATACAGGTATTACAGATATATTCAAGTTATCAATTTCACACACATATATCATCAGAAAAGTATATCCCATGATAATATAAATATTAATAGCACTATAACAACAGATATCCACCATAGATATATAAATAATAAATTATGTCACTATAATATGTATGTTGACCATGCTATGACAATTATGTGAACTGACCATGCATATGCACAATGCGTATGCTGACCATCCTCATGTACAATGTACTCATTTCCTACTCCATGGAGCTAGACACAAAGTTTTCAGAGATGAACGCCCCAGAAGATCTGTCCCCCCTCAATAGTCAGTCTATGCTGGGTCATGAAAAGCAATAGTGCCTTGTCGGGCTTCCAGTGCGTTGCAACAGTGTTCATGGCCAGGGGTATATAAGGTGGTAACATGATCATAAGTGAAACATCGTGCCCTGACATCCCCCTAGGTCTATTCAAGACCCCACTATCTTGTAAGTTCTCGTTCACTCCTAGGCATAAAATGCCATAATTGTATAATGCATAAATACATATTCAACGGGATTCAACCCTCCATTGTACCATTCCCAATGGTATCAAAGCAATTGTCCATACAATTATTTCAATACCATTTGCATCAATGATATTATATAATCGTCCATACGACTACATAGTACCACTGATATTTGGGTTTGCTTTAACAACCAGTCCTTTCTGACTAAATCGTCAACCTGATGTTTTGGTTATAAAAGCAAACCACATTTAACTAAATCGTCTGCTTGATGTTTCTTGGTCTGGTACTTCGGTTACATAATTACAATGTCAATGCATGTTTCAATCAAGCTCATCATGTCAGGTTATATCAATCATGCCTCAATGCATATGGATTCAAGGCATACATACATACATATATATATAGAATCACAATGATAACATAACTTATTCAAATTCACATGCCATATAGAGCTCAATCATTCATCCAAAATTCTTTGATCCCAATCACGGACCCACATCAAGTCAATATTAAAACCTCAAAGGTGAACACATACTATTTAAAGTTTGCTATGAAAGTTATGCCTCAATCCCATTGTGTTCTTGCATTAACTCTTTTAGAATATTTACTTTGAGTTCCTCGCAACCCTCCTCACACTCATGTTCTTTCTTTATCCAACCTCACACTAAGTTGTATAATAAGGTTGTGTCCATTATCCTTTCCACATTATGAATTCCTACTTAAGTGCCTATTCATTTAGTTAGCTAAGTTCTAGCTTGTTATAAAGCCTCACAATGAGTAGCCAATGAGACTGTGAGCCTCCAAGGGACTAGAAAAAACCAAACAATTCTTCACTACCCTTGATTTCACGACCATGACCAATTTCACGGCCTGGAGTACATGACCGTGTCAAATTACACGACCAAGGCCATGTACTCCTCTAGAAGAACCAGAAAACATGCCTAAACTGAGTTGCCCGATTACACGGCCGTGTAATATTACATGGCCTAGGCCGTGTAACACTCTGTCTTGCGCGTTGAGCTGTGTTTCCAGTGGGGAACACGGCCTGGGCCGTGTAAATCCAGACAGCCCGTGAATTTACATCAAAAACCATGAAAATGAGCTTCTCCAAGCTTCCAAATCAAATGGGTACCAATCCATATACTTATTTGAGCATTTAGACACATACAAATCCATCAAGATATTCAATAACAAGTATAGAAAATCATACAACACAATCAAATTATAACATTATCAAAAATCACAAACAAAGTGAGAAACCCATAATGGATTCCTCACCATCAACACCAAGGACATTTCCTTACTACCAAGATTGGGTGAAGAGGATTATCTCCCTCTTACCTCAAGAGAAGACAAGAAAAGGAACATTCTTGGTGCTCTTCTTTCAATTTTCGTCCAAGACCTCCAAGAAAACCCTAAGATGGTGAAACCTAAGAAATCCAAAATCAAAGCTTGAAAGGGAGTCCTTGATCACAATGGTGGTCAAGGACCACGAAAATGAGATGGAAAATGGAAAAACTATGATCTTTTACCTTAAAGCTTCAAGCTTTGAGCTTCAATGGTGGAAGAAGATGAAGATGGATTTAGGGGATGACCACCAAGGAGAAAAGCCTTAGGATGATGAGAGGAAGTAAGAAATGGAAGTAGTTTAACAAGTTAGTGAAAATGGTCTCCCCTTGGTGTGGCTGTCATGGAGTAGAGAGGAAAAAGAGAGGAGAGGGCATGGGGGAGAAGAGAGAACGTGAGTGTAACACTCTGAAAATTATTTGTTTTATCATAAATAATAATTTTACAATATTTATGATTTTTGGGATTTTTTTTAGAATTTTTTAGAAATATTGAATATTTTAATATATTTCTCGTTTTACGTGTGCACTGAGTAGAGCCGGGAAAGCGAAATGTTTTCCCTGAGGCTGGTAAACTTTGGACTGTGGAAACGTCAACGGGAGATCTTACTAAACCTGAGGTCGAGCACAGTTTACGAGGTTTACGTTTACGAGATTTTATCTGATAAATAGAACCACAGAATAATTAATTACCTGATAAATCAATAAAATATTATTTACGCTAACTGTAAAATTTTCATCCACTGATAAAAAGTTCTGGAAGATTATTTATATCTGATTATTTTTATGATATCATTTAAGTGACCACACACTTTACTTTATCGAGAAGCGCGCGAAGCTTTTCAAGGAAGCTTCAAGAAAGCTTCCTTCCCACCTACTTTTTCTCTCTCTCCTCCTTCTCCTATTGCTGCACGATTGGGGCTTGGGAAAAACACATTTTCCCTCTCATTTCTCTTCCTTTCCCCTCACTCACGCAGCTCACTCCCTCTTCTCCTCTTTTCACACACACAAATACTCCATTGTTGATTCTCAAGCTTCCTTTGTTCAACCCAATAGAGACCATTGCTTTCCCATCTTCATCCTCAAGCTTTCCTTTTTGTGGAACTCACCTTGGCTCCTCCATTTTCGCGGTTGGTAGCCCAGCTCAAAGCTTGGAGCTTTAAGGTAAAAACTCTTAACTTTCTTCTCTTCTTCTCCTCATTTTCGTGTTCCATGGCCACCTTTGTGACCATGGCTACCATTTCCCCTCTCTGATCTTGATTTTTATGGATTTGAACACCCAAGGTTTTGGTGGTGATGAAGCATGAAATTTCTAAGCAAAAAGGAGCATCCTTTCCTTGTGCTTCTCTTAGGTAAGAGGAAGATCTATTCACTTCAACCCATTTTGGTAGTTAAGAACTTGTTGTTTGTGTTGGTGGGGTGAAACCCATTTTGGGAAACCCCTTTGTTTGATTGTTTTGGTTGAATTTCAAGTGTTTGAATGGTATATTTTTTATGTACATTGATGGATATTGGGATGATTGAGGTTTGGAATGGTTTTCTGGTGAGTTTTTACGTCACAGAGGGATACACGGCCGTGTATCTCCCTGCGTGATTGAAACGTGTCTCTGGTGCACTCCAGAGGAGTACACGGCCTAGGCCGTGTATGACCACACGGCCGTGTACTCGGGGCCGTGTATTTTACATAGGCCGTGTAATAGGATCAGTTATGGATTTGAGGCTTTTCTAGCCCCTTGGAGGTTCAAGGTCCCCTTAGGCCCTTGACTCAAGGCTTTTGGGCTAATGTAAGTGTAATAATCTTGAATAATTGGATGACTAAAAACTAATTAGGGATTCATAAAGAGGGAAAAACAAGGAACGGGAGCATACTTTACCATTTATAAGAACTTTGAATAGAGAAAGAACATGAGTGTGACAGAGTTGCGAGCGACATAATGAAATTAAGAATTGACTTATTTGATGATTTTGAATAGGGTGCGAATGCCTAGAGACGTATTAATGACTTAGTATAGACCCTTGAACGGGATTGAATATTGATGATAAATGACATAACATATGATATTAGACTTGAAATGTTATAACTGTGAATTTGTAAATGTACATATGAATATGCATTGAAGATATGTGCATTGAGCATGATTGAGTCATGCATTGAAAAAGTCCGTTGGACATTTTGTTAAGGCCAAGTTGCCTAGGAGTTGAATCACACCTTTGTGCAGGTGCGAATAGACAAGTGTAGGTCATTTGTTGACCTTGGGGGCGTCGGGGTGCGGGTACCTCGTAATAGACAGTTGGTAGCTCTTTTGTCCATGCGGCGGACTGATGCAAACGCTCCGACGATCCGGACCGAGACACTGTCCTATTCAGGATCTGTGTAGAATGTCTTGTACAATGCCATGATGCGCATTTTGATAAATTGAGAATTTTTAGCACTTGATGGCCTCGGCAGCCGCGATACAAACATATCTCCTGATCATTCTCTCTGACTATTTTGTGTCTAGCTCCATGGAGTAGGATTGCTGGTATCATGTGCATGTGCATAGTGAGTCATCATACCATTTGTTAATTACTTGTTCATATGGAAATTTAATATGTCGTTTCATTACTGCGATAGCTGCCTATATATGCTAAATTGCTTATTATCTGTTTTGATGTGGTTTATCATTTCTGAAATGTTAAGTGGGCATCATGTGCCGTTTGTTCTTTACTGCCTCAATTGGTAATGAATGTTGAATGTCTTACCTCTTTACCTATGTTTCTACTATTTCTGTATATCCATATATGTGATTCTCTGAAGACGAGGGTGAAGAAAAAGAGGAACCTGATTTCCCCGGCTTTTGGCCTGATCACGATTAGCATCTACTGTGGAGCATGGAGGAATATATGCTCGGATTCCTAAAGGATGTGCTTCTGACCTTCCTCGGAGGGCTAGACTGCTGGCACATCAACTTGAATTCCGACCGCTGTTTCTACTTGGGAGACATGTCGATCTCTTTGGTCTAGAGGCGTCACGAGCCATCGATCTTTACCTGCTGCATCAGCCTACATTTGGAGTTTTATCTGCCCATCCGGGAGATGTGGGGTGACCGCTACTACACCCCGCAAGAGGACTCTATTGATTCCACTGCTCGGGCTCCGACCCGTAGCTCTGTGGCTCCTATGGAGGTTTCCTCAGATAAGGAAGACCCTGAGAAGGATCTCATGGAGGATCCTGATGCGATTCCTCCTCATCTGAGGGACTGATATTGCTAGTAGCTAATGATGGCTACCAGTGTTTTATTTTGGGGGCCTGATGTTTTATTATTTTGGTGGGCTGTATATTTCAGATATCTTGGGGATGCATATGCATGATCATCTAGGCAGGTATAGTTTTACTTTTTGGTAAAGCTTAGGCTCCTTTTTGATGAGCCTTGATGTAATTATTGACTCATAGTTTGTATCTAAACAGTATATAAGTATATATATAGGTAACTTATGCATGGATGTATGGTTTAGTCCTTATGTTTTCCATCAAAGTTTATGTTTTTTGCTTACGATTAGACAAAGATATATGTACGTACGGCTGAATCTTTTATAAATGTTAATACCTTTAAATACTGAATTGATTAGCAGGTTACTGAGTATAAATATATATATACATACAAAAAAAAACATTCACCATTTTATTTATACAGTTAAAATCAAATAAGTTTAATGATGGAATGAACCGGGTCTTACTTTATTACACTTTTATTTTCACAAACGTATTTAATTGACAATGTGACGTCTCCTCCTAAAAAGGGGCGTTACATCACACTTTTGTAATCGGAGCATGGAGGCTTTGATGAAGAAGTATGGAGTCATGCATAAGGTTTCTACACCTTACCACCCTCAGACCAATGGGCAAGCCGAGGTCTTCAACAGAGAGATCAAGCAGATACTTCAGAAGACAATCCAACCAAACAGGAAGGAATGGAGCAAGAGGCTTGATGATGCTCTATGGGCTTATAGGATCGCCTATAAGACTCCGATTGTGATGTCCCCCTATCGGATTGTTTTTGGCAAAGCATGCCACTTGCTGGTGGAGATTAAGCATCGTGCATTTTGGGCGGTGAAGAGGTGTAACTTAGGCCTAGACCAAGCGGGCATGGAGAGAAAGCTAGTTGTAGGAATTGGAGGAGATCCGTTTGGAGGCCTATGAGAGCTCCAAGGTTTACAAGGAGAAGACCAAAGCCTTCCATGATAAACTGATTGCTAGAAAGGAATTTCAAATTGGTCAAAAAGTTCTCCTTTATAATTCCCATCTTCGGTTACTGCTTGGAAAATTAAGGTCTAGGTAGGATGGACCATTTGTTGTTACTAATGTTTTTCGTTATGGTGTAGTTGAGCTCCAAGATGTGACAACAAAGAGAACATTCAAGGTCAATGGGCATCGACTAAAGCATTTTCATGAAGATTGTCAAGAGCTTAATGTGGATGTGGAAGTGATGGCTTTGCTCAATGCCATTTACACGGATGAAAAATGAGGGAGTCCCTTACCACACTTTTGTTTTACTTACCATAACTTGTTTGGTGATTTTCATTATGCATCTTTCCTATGTTTACATTGAGGGCAATGCAAAATTTAAGTGCGGGGGAGGGATTTTGGCATACTATTTTCTATTTTTTGTTTTACTTTATTGTTTTTTCTTGTTTCTATTTTTTTGCATAATTTCTTGTTTACATAATTCTACATAATTGCTTTTCGTGTCTAGTTTTTATTTTTTGCTTTTTTGTTTTCTATTTTCGTCATTAAAATTCTCGCTATCATTGATTTTTATTGTTGCTATTTTCTATTTTACCTTTCTGCATTTCTGTTTCTTTTTTTCTATTTAATTTTCTGTTTGGATGTTTTCTATTTTTTGCTTTTAAATTCATTTTCTATTTTCTTTTTTTCTTTTTCTATTTTTGCTATTTTCTGCTATTTTTTATTTTTTCTATTTCTATTTTTTCTGTTTCTATTTTTTGTTTTTATTTTTGCTATTTGTGTAATTTCTCTATTTCTATTTTTTGTTTTTAATTCTGTTTTCTATTTTAAAAAAATGTTTACTTTGATTTGCTTACCAATGATGTTTTGAGGTTTATGAAGTTGAAAAGTTTGAGACAATTGAAATTCAAGGTTCATAACATGATTGAATAAATTTTCTTTTTTCTTGAATTTTATATGCTTGGTGGTGAATGTTTGAATTGGTGGATTAAGTTTGATAGATGCATACCTTGTGAGATTTTGAGCCTATTGGTGGATTTAACATTTGTATCATTCTCTTATTTCTTGTGCGATTTTCACTCATGTCATTTGATCACTCTAAAACTTGCTTTGATTTTTTTTTAGGCTACATTTTTTACTTGCATGCATAAATATGATTGATGCATTCTTTCTTGACTAACTACTTGGCCAAATAGCCAACCTTGCATCATTTCCCTTTATTTAACCCCCTTGAGCCTACTTGCCTATTCTTTGTTTTAGCTCATTGTATGCCTTATGTGAAAAATCATGTTTTTACCTTACCTTAGGGAATGGGAGAGCATTGGTTCATTTTCATTGGAGGAGCTCTTTTGGCTTGTGGGTAATAGTTCAAGTGTGGGGTTGTGTAATTTGGTGTACAATATGCAAGATGTTTGGTGAAATAAAAAAATATAAATGAAAAAGAAAAAAACATAATTAAGAAAAAGAAAGAAAAAGCCAAATGAAAAAAATAGAATTAAGAAAAAGAAAGAAAATAAAAAGAATAAATTAAAAAAAAAAGGTTGTGAAAGAAAAAAAAAGAATTAATTAAGAGAAGAGAAGGAAATATGTAAAAAGAATATGCATTATTTGGAGTTGAGGGATAAAATTTTATGTTTGTTACTTGTCATTTGAGTTCCTTCCCAATGCTATTTCATTCTCTTTGGTGTTTATCTTGTCATATCCATATTGTTTCCTTCCCTTACCTTGGCCCCATTATAACCTTGAATAAAGTCCTCTTGATTTGTGTGTGCATGTGTTTTGAGTAGTGGAGTAGTAGAAGATAAGCAAGCTTATGGTAGTGCAATTGTTTATAAGGTTAATTGAGTGAAATACTTACCTTTTAAACACTTAAGGGATTGAGAGTGTATCTTGTGAGGATCTATCATTCTTGATTCATGCTTTTCAAGTTGAAGCTACCTTGTTTGTTAGTTTGAGATGTGAAGAAATTTTAATTCATGAATGTTTTGTTCCCTTGAATCTTTTATTGTTCCTCTTGCTTGTAAGCTTTTGCATTCTTGAATGTCTTGGAATTTGAGTCTTTTTGAGTTTTTAGCTTTTGAGTTTTTGCTTTTCTTTATTCCCTAGTTTTGGTCTCTTGTGTTTTGCCCAGGAGTGCAAAAAGCTAAGTGTGGGAGAATTTGATAATCACATATTTTACACATTAATAAGCCCTCATTTTTAGTGATTTACACTCTTCATGTACTTAATTGTTTAACCTTGGACATGTTTTATAAGTTTTGGCTTAAATTTGGGCTTAATTGAATTTTTTCAGCATTATTGAGTTTTGACGTTGTTTCTAGATTCTAACCATAACTTGAGTTCTAGACATCTAAAAATTGTGCATTTTACCTTGTAAGAAAGCTGAGAGGAAGCTCTACAACTTTGATGAAGAGTTCAAAGTCTCAATTAGATGTCTAATAGGCCTAATTGGGCCTGGAAGTTCAGACTCGGGTTTGAGGAGCATATGACATTAAAGTGAGCATATCTTGGTCAATTCAAGTCCAATTCAGATGAAACTTGGGCCATTGCATTCCTATGAGGCCCAATTGTGTTTGGGAAGTGTAATAAGCACTAAAGGCTAATTTAGGGGGCAGTTTATAGTTTAAGAAAGAGGAATCCGAGAATCAGTTTTCATATTCCACACTTTTCTCACCTCTCTCTAGAACTCTCTCCTCTCTTCTATCCTTTTCTCTAATTTTCGTTTCTGGGTTTTCCTTTTCTGATGGAGGGCTAAACACCTTGTAATCAATTTGGGATTCTTGAAGAAATTTTGGTTTGGATTCTTGAGATCTTATTCTAATTTCTTCTTCTTGTTCTTGAGATCTTATAATTCTTGAATTATATTTGGATTCTTCTTCCTCCCCTTCTTTTTCTTTTTCTTGATCTGATTGGATCTTGATTTGGGATTAAGAATTGTGATTGAATTAGGTTGATTAATTTGGTTTATTCATAGAATTATAAGTTAAGTGTTGATTTGTGCTTAGATTAATTGAATTCGGATCTAAAATTAACATAGATCTAACATGAATTATGCGATTACAAATTTGTGTATCAATTATTAATTGAATTCTAGATAATTGTCTAGTATGAATTCTAGATTTAATGCTGAGATCTTGGTTAAATCCAAGTTAATCATTCAAATGTAATCCAAATGTTTGTTTAGTGATCTATGATAGAATCCACTAAATTTCAGATAGATTTCTGAATCAATTGCCTTTTTAATTGATTGTTCTTTCCTTAATTTTGCTTTTTCGTATTCTGTTTCTCAACCCCCTTAATCTTGGCTTGATCTGATTAATTTGTAACTAAGATCCTTGAGAGACAAACTAGTGTTAACTCCTATATTACAAGCCATAGGTACAACTCAGTTTTAATTTTGATTGAATTCGGCGCTCATCAGGTAGCGCTAATTGAGAAAAACCCTTTATGAACCTTCTATAGTACCCCGCTAGGCCTATAAAGCTTCTGATCTCGATCACAGTGGTGCATCTCTCTCATTGCAACACTGCATCAACTTTGCTTAGGTCCACAAAAATCTCATCCTGAGATATCACATGTCCCAAGAACTGCACTTGTGAAAGCTAGAACTCACACTTAGATAGCTTGGCAAACAACCTATTCTCCTTAAGGGTCTCTAACACTATCCCCGGGTGTTGTTCATGCTCCTTTGTTGTCTTAGAATAGATTAAGATATCATTGATAAATACCACAACAAACTAATCCAAGTAAGGTCTAAAGATCCTGTTCATATAATCCATGAACACTGTCGATGCAATCGTCAACCCAAAGGACATCACGAGATACTCATAATGCCCATACCTAGTTCTAAAAGCAATCTTAGGGATATCCTCTTCCTTAACCCTTATCTGATGATAACCAAACTTAAGATCAATCATTGAGAAAATCGCAGCTCCTCTTAGTTGATCCATAAGAACGTCTATTCTAGGCAACAAATACTTATTTTTAATGGTCACCTTGTTTAGCTGTCTGTAATCCACATATAGCCTCATGGTACCATCTTTTTTATTCACTAGCAACACAGGTGCTCCCCACAGAGAAACACTCGGCCTAATGAATTGCTTATCCAACAAATCCTCGATTTGCTTCTTGAGTTCTGCTAACTTTAGTGGTGCCATTCTATAGAGGGCTATAGAGATAGGTCCCATCCCAGGCACTAAGTTTATAGAAAACTCTTTTTCTCGCTCGGGTGGTAACTCCATTATGTCACTTGGGAAAACTTCAGGATATTCACTCACCGCTGGTATTTCACTAGGCTTTGCTCAACCTCAACACTTAGTGAAAACAAGAGAACATATCCTAGAGATCCCTCCTCCAGACAGAGATTAACCTAATTCACATTGAGATACACAGACTCAGATGGAACGACTCTGGTAGGTAAATTCGATAAGAAAACCAGGGATTTATCTGAACAATTCAACACTACATGGTTAGCGAACAACCAATCTATGCCAAGGATGACATCAATATCTACAGGAGGTAAACAGTTAAGGTGTACACGAAAAATCCTATTTTCTACCTTTACATAATAATCAAGACACACTCTGGATGTTGTAACTGGTTTACCAATAGGGGTAGATACAAATAAGTCTTATGAAAGTTCAGACATAGGTAAATCTAACTCATTCACACAATTATTAGAAACAAAGGATTTAGAAGCTAGATTTAGAAGATCCTTTCTTGAACTTGTCATCACCCCGCTTCCTCTTCTGAAGGTCTTGTGACTTAGGCTCCACTGAAGGCTTTTTTGCATGCCGATTATCCGGCATTTGTTTACCAAAGTTTCAAAGTCTCAAATTTCAAAAGGTTGGATAGCATTCTGAATGTCTTCCCTCAATCTTTCCTCAAACTTAACGCACTTCCATGAATCATTTGGGTTAAGCCTGATGCAAGATGAGAACTTAGACAATTCGTTGAATTTGACCACGTACTGGCCAACAGACATATCCCCCTATTCCAACTTAAGAAATTCCATCACTTTGGCATTCTGAAGATTTTGTGGAAAGAACTTTCTTAGAAAAGAATTCTTAAAGATCCCCCACATAACAAGAGTCCTTGACACCTCAAAAGCTCTCTTAGTGTCCACCCACTAATCCTCTACTTCACCTTCCAGCATATACGAAGCAAAAAGCACCTTTTGCTTATCTGAGCAAGCCATGACAGTATTTAGAACATCACACAATCACTCACAAGTGATTTAGAAATCAACCTCATGTTGATCAAAGTTCTAAACACCAACATTAGCATTCTATCACACCTTGAATGTCTAAGATTTCTCAAACTTTTCATATATGCAAGTTGATAATTCTCTCCAAGAAATATCCCCAAAAGTGCCTCAATACACCCTAAAAGACTTGCATAAATGATTTTAACAAGTAGAGAATTAAATTAGCATCACAATGCTAAAATCTTGTTTCTACCCTATCTCGGCGCTTGAGCTCGTTGAGCACCAGCACTTGAGCGTGCGAGCACCATCAGACGCATTCTTTTGGGTGACAGGCGCTTGAGTGCACATCACACGAGCACTTGAGTGCCAAGTGCCCAGCAACAAGTTCTGGATAATTTTGTAGGTTGTGCTCTATTCCATTGATGCAATTTACGAAATTCGATCACTTCAAATTTTTTTCTTTGTGATTTTAAGTCCCTAACAAGTCCACTAACATGAAGGAAACATAAAACACTAATTAATTTTATCAAAAATGGATTCTTGAATCAAATCACTCATCCAAACCTCAAAATCTACACTTTGAGCATTTGAGGTCCAAAAGGAGAGTTTTTAGTTTCTAATCCAAACTCTTAGCATGAATAAGTCATAAACAACACTTAAAACTTATCCAAGCAAGAAAATCACTCAAAACACCATAAAATCTCATTTTGGCATAGTAAACCTCAAACAAGCTAAACATGAAAAATGAGAAGGAATGAAGTTTTAAGCTCAAGAACGCCTACCTCAAGTTGACTTGATGTTGCGGATTTGAGCCTCAATCAAGAACCTTGGATTTCCCCCTTCTTCTTGTGCTTCTTGCCTTCCTTTTTCTCTGTTTGAGCCTCCACTCTTTCTGCTATTTTTGATGCAGTCATGAAGAGAAAAGAGAAAAGTAAGAAAATAGAGTAACAAAGACACTTAAAGAAGTCCAAGAAATAAGTTGTAACCGTGGCTAGTTATAAGCCTTAAGTTACAACACTGATACTCTTCGCTCTACTAAAAATACTCAAATTTAGCTAAATCAAGTTTTTCAAATTCCAACAACTTTAAAATAAATACTAAGATTCATTAAAAAAGTCATTTCACCAGCATCATAATTTTCTATATATGTGACTAGTCAATCCGGCATTAAAACACACAACCAGTATACCTAAAAATACTAAATGGACTATGATTATTCTCAAACTTTAACCACATTACAGAATACACATTTGTGACTTAGAAATAAATTATCCACATCAATTTCCATTAGCTAAGTCATTTATGCTAATATCTGGATCATTTTAAGTAACTTTTCACCTTTTTGGCTGTAGCAAAGTGTCTAATCTAACTCAGATTATGATAAAATTAAATAGGCATGTTAAGCAAGTATTAAGCTACCTCTATAACTATTTAAAAGTCTAACATGTTGAAGATGATGTTATAGAAAGAGTTATATATTAGCTTTTACATGCTAATTGAATCAGGCCAAAAGGGACTTTTATACCTTAAGCTATACTGCCCTGAATGCAGGTTGTCAAGATCCTATTGAGACAACAACTAGTTTATTTGAATAATAAAATTGGTACTACATTTAATGGATTTTATTTATGAAAATTCAACCCAAATTATCCCTATGTTTTAGTTTTCTAATTGAAGAAATTTTGTATGAAACGAATTTCTAGAACTGAAGTTATAAAGCTTTGAATATAAGCTGCTAGAATTTCAATTCTACATAACATAATCTATTTTTAAAATAAATAAAAAAATTGATCTCAAGCTGAACTGTGTAATTTTATTTCAAAGTATTCATTTCTCTTAGCTTCCTAATGAGACTGACCCTATGTGAAATGTAATCCTAGATCTAAAGTTATACACAATTAAGTGGATGTTTCTTAATTGAGAACCAAACTTCTGCATAATTCTTATATGCATTCATACATGTTTTCTTGGTAAGATATTTTTACCAAATATAGGAGACACCAATTTTTAACTTTTATCCTATGCTTTCTTATTTTGGATTCAACTTGTTAATATAGGTGTTATTTAACAAAAAGTTGGAATGGTTTAGTATTGGATAGAATACAAATTAAAATTCTAAACATGATGCCTAAGAATTGGATTGAAATTTTGTGAGGGATGTAAACATTAAACAATTCGTAGTGCATAAATTGTGTGAAAATATTCACTATTTCTCTTAAGTGTGACTATTCGGCCAAGAACTTAGTCATTTCAATCTACATGCTTAATGTGCTGATATAATGATTCTTAGGTGCTTGAGATTGCAAATTGGGAATTTTGTATGTTTTTATTCATAGTTGATTTCAAATTAAGTTATGGGAAGTGGAATTGACATAGGATAACTAAATTTTTAATGCCTAAATGAAGGACATCCAAGTTTATAACTGACATAATGGTAAGAGTATGTGTTATACCATAGCTTGATCAAATGTGTAAGTTAAAATTGTGCGAAAAAACTTACCCTGACAACAGGTAATTGATGATGCATATCTTAGGCCTTAGGAATCTAAATGAGTTGCCACTTCTTTTATTTGAAAGTTAAGATACAAGGCTTCATGTGGTAATATTTTTAGGATTTTAGCACCATCCATAGAGTCCCAATTTGCTAGAGGAAATAGATCAAAATTCAGCAGAATTGCATTCTGCCATCATAAACTGATAGCCTGTTAATTGCATATCTTGAGGTATAGACACCAAAATGACTTGCTTCTTTTTGCATTTCAAATCTAAGACATAAGACTTCATGTAGTAAAAATATCATATTTTTAGGCCAACCCAAGAAGCACCAGTTTCTATTTGAATCCGAGATAGATTCTGTAGAAACAAGCAAACTGACACTTAGTAAACCAGATTGCATAACTTCTTGCTTTGAGGTCGTAATTATATGAAAATAATGGCATTTTGAACTAACATGTAAGGCTAGAAGAAGTAAAAATTTTAGAATTTTTACACTCTTCATTTGTTCCCAGTTTCAATTTAAAGTAAGGTCAGATTTTGGTAAAATGAGTAGTTGCCCTATTTTAGTTTTTGCATTATGTGGCATAACTTTTGCCACACTTAGCAAAAGGAAGTGAGGTTTATTTTATTTGAAAGATATGAGATGAGGCTATTTGCCTATAAAATTTCAAAATTTTTGCAGTTAGAATGTAAATTTGGTGCATTCTTAAAAATTAGTCATTTTAGGCAAAATGGAAGTTTTGATAGCCTTAACTTTTATAGTTAAAATGAAACTTAAATGACTTTCTTACTTCAAAATACACTCCTTAGTAACTTATATATTTTTATATAGTATCTGAAGTTGAGTGCTACATTTGGAGTGTATGAGGTTTCATAAGTATATGAGGTTTTATATACCTTATAGTTGAATGCTTATTCATGTGAATGATTTGCTCGATTCCTATGTTACCTCATGTTGTTTGTAAACCAAGAATGAATGATTATGTAAACTCTTGTATGGATCTGGTAATAAGGTGTTTAGTTGTGATAGTTTAATAGTTTTAGTAGCATCATGTACCATTTTACTTGTAGGGATTATTTGCTGTTATTCTTTCTCTTTATCTTATTTCTTTTAACTCCCCAAGGATGGTTTGGAAACACTTGATATAAAAGAATATAATTGGTTGAAGTTAACTGATGCTTATTCAATTGTATTTTTGATGTTGAAATTATGACTAGCTTGAGATTCTGCAAATTTGAATTTAATGTTCTCAAACCTTTTTTATTTCCTATTCTGAATTTGAAGGGAAAACTTAGTTGGAAAATGAAGATTTTAATATTCAAGGATTGATATGCGAAGGATCATGAAATCGAGACTCATAACTAGTTATAAAACACCATGCTTTTTGAGACTACCAAAGTGGACATTGATGATAACAACTAGCCTCAATACTCAAGAGGGGGATGAATTGAGTATGTAAAATATTTTCACAATTCTTTTACAAAACACTTTGATTATCAATTTTCGTTGAAGTTATTTATTGATTGAAGTGAATAGATAGATGAGACTGATAACTTCACTCACAAATAAATAAGCCAATATAGAAAGTATTCAAGTAAGTATATAAGATTAAAGCACAAATGTAAAGAGATGAGTTTAGAAGATCAAACACAAGGTTTATCCTGGTTCAACCACTAATCCATTTGTAGCCTACGTCCAGTCCTCAAGTTATCACCCGAGATTTTCCATTATATCTTCAAGCTTCAACAAGTGTTTGCAACATTTACAAAATAGAGTACTCATCACACCTTGGGATACCTCACCCTTTGTGCTTGAGCCTCAACTTCAAGGGATACTTCACCCTTTATAACCTTGAGGGATACCTCACCCTCTTTACAAACAAGGGATACCTCACCCTTACAAATTTGAGGGATACCTCACCCTCTTTTACAGATTAAACAAAGTGTATAGATGATGAAACTTTCTCAAGAGTGGATAATACGACTTCAAGCTTAATGGGTATATGAATTCACACTTTAAAGCTCAAAAATAAAGAATTTAAGATTAAGGCTGGATGAACTCATATTAATGCTCAACAAGATTATTCAGAGTGATTTCAAACTTGTCTTTGGTGCTCAAAGACTTGTATTTATAGCCCAATGCATTAAAGAGTCATTGTGGGTAGTTGGAGCATTAATTACAGCCAAACTAGTTGTTAATTTCTAATTTTGGAAACTGGTCTATTTGAATAGCATGAATCCCTATTCGAATAAACCTATTTATAGCACAGACTGAATTGGTTCCTAGAACTGGTTATTTGAATAAGGCCTTTTAAGAAACAATATGTGAGAACCTTATTATTCAAATAGAGTATATTCTATTCGAATAATCCTTAAAAACATGTTTTCTGAAAGACTTATTATTCAAATAACCAGACTGTTATTCAAATAACTCATATGCGCCTATTTTCCTTTTGAACCTTTATTCGAATAAAGTAGGGCTTTATTCAAATAAAGCTTACCCAGATATAATATTTTTGGCTTCTCTGACTTTGGTTATTCTAATAAAGAACCCCTTATTTAAATAAGTCATTTGAAAATCATTTCATATAGATTTTAAACATTGCCAATTGATTCCAAATGATCTTATAAGTTTTTGGGCACTTGGTGGTTATTTCTTTGAAAACCAAAAACCATTTTGAAGCCTTGAAAACATGTGTGCTATTTGGTTTCTTTGAAAAGTAATTTTTAGAGCATTAGTGTGCACCTCTTTATACCTTTACATAATGATCTAAGTCCTAAAACTAATCTTGAAGGTCTTGGACTTGATCTTGCAACATTTTTGTGTTTGTTATCATCAAAACAAATTCTTCTTAGGTAAATGGCCAATTACATTCTCTCACTTTTTGATGATGACAAACAATCATTAAGAAAAGAGTTAGTTTCATAAATTGGAATTCACAATGTCATTAGAGAGACTTACTCCCTCTCTTTTTGGTAAGAGGTGAATTAAATTTCAAGTTAAGCGCAGCTCACCCTTACTTTTGGAATCTCAATATCTGGTTTATATTTTCCTGTCTTTTCTTAAAAAAAATCATTCTAAAGATATGTGAGATCACTCTTTAGCTTCTTCTAATAAAAAAGATGGGATAAGAGAAAGCCAAAGCATAAGGAAATGATATGCAATTAATTCAGCATTCTACTTTTATTGAGGGCAGCAAATTTATCACATTTAGAACAAGCCTAAAACAGGAATAAGAATTTGAACATAGCAAATGCGAGCAAAGATTGATTTTGTCATTCATGTAAGTCCCTGTTATTTGTATTTTAAGGTAGTAACTTAGCAAGGCCAATCATTTTGCCAAAATTATAAGCATTCAAACCAGCAAGATACAATAGCAATGGCCAAAGCATACACAGAGTGGTTTTCAAAGGTAAATACTCTTTTCATTCAATTTTGTCAGCCAATTACATTTGGTATTTTTCAATTAAAAAATAATATATACATCATCAGTCAAAACAAAGATCCTAAATCTAAGGATCCTATCAAGTAAGCATCGGGTGGTGGTGGAGGAAATTGATGCCCTATGATCCTTCGCAAGGCTGCCTATTCAAGCCTCACAGCTGCCAGCTCGCGCTCCACAGCTTCTATCCGATCAAACATGACACCTGAGGTGTTCTCCATATAAGCTTTGTTTTCTAGCAGGGTCGCCATAATTTGTTCATTTGTGACCGAGGCAGCAGCATCAATAGGTTATCCTTCCTACTCATCCTCAGCATCAGCTTCTGCAACTTCATCACCGTACATCTAGACACCTTACTCATTCTTTATCTTCATTTTCTTAATCATTTCGAAACCAAAAATATTGTGACAAGTTAGCTCTGTAGATTTCTCGATTTCCACAATCGCATGATAATAGTGAAGAGTGCTAGATATAAGTAGGGCATAGTGCAACTCTGTTTTGCTATCTTTTCCCTTTATCTTCATCATATAGTACATGATGAAGTATGGCCAGTTAATCAGGATCCCTTCCTTCAGTCAAGTAAGCATAGTTACCTCCTCTTGGGGCTAAGATGTGCGCATAGGCATAGTGTAAAAACCGGTCCTGACAGTTCATCTTGCCAGTAGTGAAGGGTGCAGCAACGAGACTGGGTCTGATCATCCTGTCAATTGCGTCTGAAAGCCTGAAAGCTTCCCAGTTTCTCCAGTTGTTCTCAACAAACTTATTTCCACTATAAACCAATCCAAAGTGCTCTTCCCAGTTCTGAGGAGTTATTACGACCTTGATTCCCTTTACCTCGGACACAAGATTTTCACCCTCAATCTTGAGGTTACAGTAGAACATACTCACGAGGTTAGGGTAGATGTTTGTCCTGTAGGAGCAGAAGTTGGCGACTACTTGGTAATCTAAGAGAGCCACGAATGGGAACCCTTAGTTAAAGAAAGCCAAGTTCATGTACTTTGGCTGCATGAGTTTCCTTGATTGGAAGAGTCGTGTGAACCTTTCTATTTGGTCATTGGTTAAAACCAAATGTCTCAGGTTCGAAGGGTTGTTAGTAGGACCAGTCCTTATTCTGGCGTGTTTGAAGCTGAAGGAAGAGGCCATGGTAGGAGCTTGAAAGTTTAGGTTATGGTGTTTCGGAAGGGATGGTGCGTGAAAGGGAAAATAGGTGGAGGGGAGGTGATAAAACCAATTGGTAGAGAAGGGAAGAGGTAAGAGAGAGATGGCGAGAGGCGTGACAGTGTGCAGTAATAGAGGCAAGGTGTAACACCCCCTTTAGGGCATTACATTTCAAGCCAACTACTTTTAATTCTTTACCCAAGTTATAAAGTATTTGATATTATAAAATATGAGTTTCAAAATTTCTTTTTCGAGGATAACATTAACTTACTGAATTTTAGAAACACATGACATAAAACTGAATAATACACATCTCATTTACATAACATAGATTAGTAACAACTTAAATACATAAAGCTTACGTACACTAAATAGCATATATAGCTACCATATAAAGACTAAACCTAACCCAAGTCCAAAAACTTGAAGAGTAGGGTCCTGAACCTGATCTTCCTCTAGATCTACTTCGGGATCCCTAACGGACAAATTTCCCAGTCAGGGCATGTCACTACAGACGGGAGTCCGAGCGGTCGACTCCTCGGAATCTTCACTAGGTGTATTATGAAGATCACTCCATAAATCTCTAATAGGCATAAAGAAATCCAAATGCACAACAGCATTCATAGAAAATGTAGCAACCCCATACCGGGTCCTACTCTAAAGCAAAGTAACCTCTCCAATATACTGAATGCGCCTCATGTCCCAATGAACATGCCACGCTTCGTTGCCCCCATGAAAATGTACACTAACAAAACCCTAAAGATTCTACCTCGTCATCATCACAGCCTTCTCAAAACACAAATATAGAATAGAACAAACAGAGCAATACAATAAAGAGGTGAGATCCCCTACATCAATACCATCATGGTAGCAAAGAAACAATAATGACAATAATGCCATTCACATACAGCAATACCACAGAACAACATGTATAATCATGTTATCAACTAATAGATAATTTAGCAATGTATATCACAATAATATGAATACTAACCATACCACTATAATATGTATACTGACTATGCCACAACAATATGTACACTGACTATGTATATGCACAATGTGTATACTAACGATTCTTATGCACAATGCACCTATTTCCTACTCCATGGAGCTAAACACAATTTTTTAGAGAATGATTCAGAAGATATGTCTGTACGTCATCCGCCTTAATTCAAGTGCTATAATTTTTCTCAGTGTATACATCATGGCTTGTACAAGACATTCTACGCCAGATGGTGAATAGAGTAGTGTCTCGTTGAGATTGTCGAAGCATTGCTCAGTCACTACGGCCCAATGGAGCTACCAACTGTCCACTTATAGGATACCCGTGGTCCTACACCTCCAAGGTCATTCATAGACCTTCACTAACGCAATTCACACTGGCACGAAGGTGTAATTCAACTCTTAGGCAACAATAGCCTTAATAGACATTGTCTGACAAATAATGCATGATTACTAACTCAATGCATATCACAAGCCACTACCGACTATAACCATACGTTGATACATCCGTGTCCAATACATCAGCCCGATAGCAAACTACTGTATTTCTCAATAGCGTAACATTTTTATCACATTTTCACAATCGCGTAATACTTTTGTTATGTTTTCAAATTGCACAACTGTTTTCCAATGTTTTCTCAATCGCGTAAAGATTTTAAAACATTTTCTTAATTGCGTAGCTAAAAATCATCATTTCTAGATCACGTAAGAGTTTTTCTACATATTTTCAATCACGTAAAACATTTTCTCAATATTATAAGCTCCACTTAAAACTTTTCTTACTTAATATAAAAATTGGACTTTATTTCCAACATTTTCTCACTAAACTTCCTTTAATTATATTTCTAAACATTTTTCACAAAAACTAAGATTTATTTTCATTAAATCAAGATACTACAAAAATCCTTCTCCATTACTCTTATTAAATAAAATACCTTAATTTTCAAAACATTATTCTAGCTTTATTTCCATACTAAGGCCAAAAATCACTCTTTGTTCGTAAAAACTTTCTTAAATTAAAATATTTGAAACTCCAACTATCCTTAAAAATAATCTCCATTGATATAGCCAAAAGTCATTACTCCTTAAATTATAAATTTGCATTTATCGTCTTTTTAACTTGCAAATCCTTTAATCCTAATTTAGTTTCCTAATCATCTAAGTAACATTTTCCAACATTCTTTCTAAAACTTTCATTATTCTAATTCTAAATAAAATCCTTTCCATTTAACTTATAAAAAATCATCTTAAATAAAATACTTTAAGTCTCCACATTAATTCTCATTCCTATTTTTAATCTCTTGACCGAAAATCACTTTTGATTTAGTGATAAAAATATATTCATTTCCATTTTTATTTTGTAATTCCTTAATTAAGTTTCTTATCACTAACCCTCTAGGTTATCATTTAATAAAACCATTTTTGCATAGGTTTACCCATTTGTGGGCATAGAGGCCGTGAACCTCTTGGTCTTTGGAACCAAAAATTCCTTTCCTCTCAATCACAATTTATAGCATACAACATAACTTTAAGCATCATAAACCAACTATATTAAGTTCATGCAAATATCAAATCAATTAAAATCACATAGAACAAATAAATACAAATTACACAACTGCACAAATATGGTGAATAAATTCTCACATGGATTCATCACCTTCATACAAATTTCGTGTCCCTCACCACCATAATTGGTTGATGAGGTTAATCTCCCTCTTACCTTAGATGTAGCCTCCTAGCTCCTTGTAGGATCTTTTGTATTAACTTCCTCCACCAAGTAGCTCTTAGAATCAAAGTAAACACAAATATATTAACATCCAAGGCTAGAGTAAGACAACCATAGATCAAATATGGTCTTAGAATTTCAAGAATCAAATAAGAAATCAAGTTTCAAGAACTTTGCCTTAGAACCCTAGGACTTGGATTTGAAAATCAAGCTTGAAAATGGTTGAACTAAGTCTTGATCACAACTTCAAAGATGCTTAGGATGGTGTTTAGAATCAAGTGGCAAGGTTAGATGGGATTATGAAAGGTTAGAAGGCAATATTGGGTAGTAAGGCCGTGAGCTTGACAGAAAATGGAAGAGAGAGTTTTTGTGTTTTGCATGAAAAAGATGTTAAGTGAAGAAATGAGATAGAAAATCTATTTTGGTCACTATGGAGCCATAATGGCCGTGGGCTTCCAAGAAAGGGAGGAGTAGTCAATTTGTTCACTACAACTCCTCACAACCATTGATTAGATCAAGGGTTGACATCCAAAGCTTCTTTTCCAAGCTTGTTTCTCATTGGTTATTCATAAAGGTGTCATAACCATCATCTTTGACCAACCTCTAGATATTTTCCAAAAGTTATTACCCAATGGACAAAGGCTACTACTTTTATTGTCCAATGGATAAAAGCATTACCTAATGGATAATAACATTATCCAATGGATAATAACATTATCCAATGGATAATAGAATGTAACCAAAACTCAGATAAAGAAAATTTTCGTCAACTGTTTCCGGTTTCGGGTTTAGTAAGTTCCCCTGGCCCTGCATTAACATCCAAAACTTTCTGGTCTAGGAAAAATTTTATTTTTTTCGAAAACACACATACAACTCAAAATAACTGTAAAATAATTAAAATAAATTAAAAATTCTCAAAAATTCAAAAAAACTCACAAATATTATAAAACTTATAAATATCAAGAAAAACAAAAAATCGGGGTGTTACAATACTCCCCCTTTAAAAAGAATTTCGTCCCCGAAATTATCTTACCTTAGAACAACTGTGGATATTGCTTCTTCATTTATCTTCTAGTTCCCATGTTGAATCTCCAGTCACATCATTCCATATTATCCCTACTAAAACAATTATTTTTTCCTCCGTATTGTTTCACTCGCCTATCTTCGATCTTAACAGGAAATGTCTCATAGATCAAGTTCTCTTTCAATTATATTGTATCCGGTGTTACGACATGGGTTGAATCAAGAATATATTTTCTCAATTGAGATACATAGAAGATATTATGAAGGTTAGAAAGAAAAGTGGTAAAACTATTCAGTAGATTACCGGACTTATCTGACAAAGAATTTGATATGGTTCAATAAATTTAGGAGTCAACTTTGTGGATTCAAATCCAAAAATCTCGGTCTTAGGGAACACTAAAGTTTTATTGGAATAATATAACATGATGTGGTTAGAAATAACCAATCCATTCCTAAGATCATATCTATTTGTGAAAGAAGTAGACAAATCAAACTAATAGAAAAGTTCTGATTTCTAACAGTAATAGGACAATTTAAACAAGCTTGAGTAGTAATAGCAAGTTTAGTAATGGGAGTAGCAATAATCAAGGTGAATGATAATGAAGATACAGCCAAACCCAAATGGTTCACACAGTCATAGGTAATAAAAGAATGGGTTGCCCCCAAGTCAAACAGTACAGTCAAAGGCTTACCTCCTATGAAATAATCTCAATTGATAAGATCTTCAGATTGGGAGGCTTTAGCTCCACTCTTCATATAGACTCTTCCTCTTGCTTAAGGTCTTGTCACACGTACATCCCTTCGAAAACCAAAGCACAAAGAAACACACAGCACAAACAAGACAAACCTACCCACAAACCTGAAAGACTCGAACTTGGGCTACGATACCAACTAATGTAACAACCCCTTTAGGGCATTACATTTCAAGCCAACTACTTTTAATTCTTTACCCAAGTTATAAAATATTTGATATTATAAAATATGGGTTTCAAAATTTCTTTTTCGTGGATAACATAAACTTACCAAATTTTAGAAACACAAGACATAAAACTGAATAATACATATCTCATTTACATAACATAGATTAGTAACAACTTAAATATATAAAGCTTACGTACACCAAATAGCATATATAGCTACCATATAAAGACTGAACCTAACCCAAGTCCAAAAACTTGAAGAGTAGGGTCCATAACCCATTCTTCCTCCAGATCCTTTTTGGGATCCCTAACAGACAAATTCCCCAGTTGGGGCATGTCACTACGGACGGGAGTCCGAGCGGTTGACTCATCGGAATTTTCACTGGGTGTATCATGAAGATCACACCATAAATCTCTAATAGGCATAGAGAACTCCAAATGCACAACAGCATTCACAGAAAATGTAGCAACCCCATACCGGGTCCTACTCCAAAGTAAAGTAACCTCTCCAACATACTGAATGCGCCCCGTGTCCCAATGGACGTGCCTCGCTTCGTTGCCCCTATGAAAATGTACACTAACAAAACCCTGAAGATTCTACCTCATCGCCTTCATAGTCTTCTCAAAACATAAATATAGAACAGAACAAACAGAGCAATACAATAAAGAGGTGAGATCCTCTATATCAATATCATCATGGCAGCAAAGAAATAATAATGACAATAATGCCATTCACACACAGCAATATCACAGAACAACAGGTATAATCATGTTATCAACTAATAGATAATTCAACAATGTATATCACAATAATATGAATACTAACCATACCACCATAATATGTATACTGACTATGCCACAACAATATATACACTGACTATGCACATGCACAATGTGTATACTAACGATTCTTATGCACAATGCACCCATTTCCTACTCCATGGAGCTAAACACAATTTTGGAGAGAATGATCCAAAAGATATGTCTGTACGTCATCTGCCTCAATTCAAGTGCTATAATTTTTCTCAGTGTATACATCATGGCTTGTATAAGACATTCTACACCATATCGTGAATAGAGCAGTGTCTTGTCGAGATTGTTGGAGCATTACTCAGTCACCACGGTCCAATGGAGCTACCAACTATCCACTTGTGGGATACTCGTGCTCCTACACCTCCAAGGTCATTCATAGACCTTCACTAATGCAATTCGCACCCGCACGAAGGTGTTATTCAACTCCTACACAATAATAGCCTTAACAGACACCGTCTGACAAATAATGCATGATTACTGACTCAATGCATATCACAAGCCACTACCGGCTATAGCCATACGTTGATACATCCGGGTCCAATACATCGGCTTGACAGCAAACTACTGTATTTCTCAATCGAGTAACATTTTTATCGCATTTTCACAATCGCGTAACACTTTTGTTATGTTTTCTAATCACATAACTGTTTTCCAACGTTTTCTTAATCGCGTAAAGAATTTAAAACATTTTCTTAATCGCATAGCTAAAAATCATCATTTTTAGATCGCATAAGAGTTTTTCTACGTATTTTCAATCATGTAAAATATTTTCTCAATATTCTAAGCTCCATTTAAAACTTTTCTCACTTAATATAAAAATTGGACTTTAATTCCAACATTTTCTCACTAAACTTCCTTTAATTAATATTTCGAAAACATTTTTACAAAAACATAGATTTATTATCATTTAATCAAGATACTACAAAAATTCTTCTCCATTACTCTTATTAAATAAAATACCTTAATTTTCAAAACATCATTCTAGCTTTATTTCCATACTAAGGCCGAAAATCACTCTTTATTCATAAAAACTTTCTTAAATTAAAATATTTGAAACTCCAACTATCCTTAAAAATCATCTCCATTGATATAGCCTAAAGTCATTACTCCTTAAATTATAAAATTGCATTTATCTTCTTTTTAACTTTTAAATGCTTTAATCCTAATTTAGTTCCCTAATCATCTAAGTAACATTTTCTAACATTCTTTCCAAAACTTTCATTATTCTAATTCTAAATAAAATCCTTTCCATTTAACTTATCAAAAATCATCTTAAATAAAATACTTTAAGTCTCCAAATTAATTCTCATTCCTATTTTTAATCTCTTGACTGAAAATCACTTTTGATTTAGTGATAAAAATATATTCATTTCTATTTTTATTTTGTAATTCCTTAATTAAGTTTCTTATCACTAATCCTCTAGGTTATCATTTAATAAAATCATTTTTGCATAGGTTTACCCATTTGTGGGCATAGAAGCCGTGAGGCTCTTAGTTTTTGGAACCAAAAATTCCTTTCCTCTCATTCACAATTTATAGCATACAACATAACTTTAAGCATCATAAACCTACTATATCAAGTTCATGCAAATATCAAAGCAATAAAAACCACATAGAACAAATAAATATAAATCACACAACTACACAAATATGGTGAATAAATCCCCACATGGATTCATCACCTTCATATAAATTTCGTGTCCCTCACCACCATAATTGGTTGATGAGGTTAATCTCCCTCTTACCTTAGATGTAGCCTCCTAGCTCCTTGTAGGATCCTTTGTATCAACTTCCTCAACCAAGTAACTCTTGAATCAAAGTAAACACAAATATATTAACATCCAAGGCTAGAGTAAGACAACCATAGATCAAATATGGTCTTAGAATTTCAAGAACCAAATAAAAATCAAGTTTCAAGAACTTCACCTTAGAACTGGGACTTGAATTTGAAAATCAAGCTTGAAAATAGTTGAACTAAGTCTTGATCACAACTTCAAAGTTGCTTAGGATGGTGTTTAGAATCAAGTGGCAAGGTTAAATGGAATTATGAAAGGTTGGAAGGCAATTTTGGGTAGTAAGGCCGTGAGCTTGAGAGAAAATGGAAGAGAGAGCTTTTGTGTTTTGCATGAAAAAGATGTTAAGTGTAAAAATGAAATAGAAAATCTATTTTGGTTACTATGGAGACATAATGGTCGTGGGCTTCCATGAGAGGGAGGAGTGATCAATTTGCTCACTACAACTCCTCACAACCATTGATTAGATCAAGGGTTGACATCAAAAGCTTCTTTTTCCAAGCTTGTTTCTCATTGATTATTCATAAAGGTGTCATAACCATCATGTTTGATCAACCTCTAGATATTTTCCAAAAGCTATTACCCAATGGACAAAGGCTACTACTTTTATTGTTCAATGGATAATAGCATTACCCAATGGATAATAGAATGTAACAAAAACTCAGATAAAGAAAATTTTTATCAACCGGTTTCGGGTTTAGTAAGTTCCCTTGGCCCCGCTTTAATAGTCCAAAACTTTCTGGTCCAGGAAAATTTTTTATTTTTCCGAGTCCACCTCAAACACACGTACAGCTTAAAATAACATTAAAATAATCAAAATAAATTAAAAATTCTCAAAAATTCAAATAATCTCACAAATATTATAAAACTTATAAATATCAAGAGAAACAAAAAATCGGGGTGTTACACATGGGCTAGGGCGCAGAGAGCAGAGGATGGTGATGGAGAGAACGAGGAAAAAGAGAGAGAGTGTGAGAATAGAGAAAGCTGTAGGAGCCATTTTAAAAACTCGTGTTTTATTCGAATAGAGATAAATCTAATTGAATAGAATGCGAGGGGACACAGAAACTTGACTTTCCTATCAAGTGTTATTCGAATAGACATATTGTCTATTCGAATAGATACGTTTAAAGCACAAATTTTATACAGAACAGAAGGGTGCTATTCAAATAATGATATACTCGATTCGAATAGAGGCACTAGAAAAACATTTTCTAGGAGCTACTAGAAGCGCTTATTCGAATAAGAGATATTCATATTCGGATAAAGATATCAGAAATATAGAGATAACCAGTTCAAAGGATTAAGATCAATTAAGGATCAATTTTGTACACATTCTAGGATAACCAAGAAATTCAATCATGAATGCCAACTAAGAATAGAGAGTGTTGATCACAAAATTTTAATTCATACATAGGCATTTTGCAACCAAAGATATCATGTTAGATAAGAATCAAAGCAAGATAGAACATATTTGTTCTATGACATTATTGATCAAAAACTGAAGCCCAAGGATAGTAACATCTTGCATGCCATCTCAAACAAGAGACAAACTAATCTAGCATATTCGAGACATGTAAAGATATTTTCAAGAAAATAAGCTAGAGAAGCATAAACCAAGTCTCTATTTTACCAAAGGTTACAAGTGCAAGCTTCTTGGAGACAAGGAAGAGAGCTTGAAGTATTTTTCTGGTTCTGTGCTTGGAGCAGCCACTTTTCAAGATATCCAAAGTCAATTCTTGGCCTTTCAAGCACACCTACAACACACTTCAATTTTAGACTTTTGGTACCTAAATTTTCTTGGGTCCTTGTGTATTAGTTTTAAGCAAGGTGCCTTTAAGGACCCAAATCATTTTAGTTCCAACCTTGGTGTTCAAGTTCTTCCTAACGTTGCATATAGAAACACTATGCCCTTTCCTCCCATAATGAAAGCATTTGATAAAAGGGCTACTTGATGTATTTTAGGAAACAAAGAGATTCTTGAGAAACTTTTGTTAGTTATTGGGATTATACCCTAAACTGGCCTTTTGAAAAATACATCTTTATTTCCCTAACAACACATTCAAGTTGTCTCTTCCAAAAGTAAATTTTGAAAGAGTGTTTTTCAAATCCTCAACTTCATTTTCAAATACTTTGCATGATAAGTAAGATGAAAGTGTGGGTGCATTATGATGTGAAGAACAAGTCATGCATAATGAGTTAGCATCGATTAATCCTGGAGTATCATTCTCAATTTTGAGTTCATTAATCTCCTTGTTTAAAATAGAAATTTTATTTAACAATAAAGAGAATATTTTGTTAGAAGATAAAACCATTTTTGTAAGCCTCATGGATTCATTGTGCAATTCTTCAAATGTATCTTGCAATTCATCATAAGAAGGGGAAGAATCTAAGTTTGAGGATGTTACCTCTGTGTCATCTTCTTCTTCCTCTTCTCCTCTAGCCATGAGACATAGATTAACTTTCTCATTGTCTGAGTTGTCAGTTAAATCCATGTCATTATCATCCTAAGCTATGTAGGCTCTTCTTGCCCTCTTCTCCTTTGAGCATCTTTTCTCATATTTTTTAACTTTTCTTTGATAAATTGGAAACTCCATCTTCATGTGCCCCAGTTCTCCACATTCATAGCATTTAGGTATGGATGTGGTTCCTTCCCCTTTGTAATAGGCATTCTTTTGGGGAATGGATGGTCTTCTTTGATCTCCATTCTTCTTGAATAATCTTCCAAATTTTTTTACTAGAGGACTAAGATTCTCCTCATTTATTTCCAAGCCATCTCTATCATCTTCATCACCATCGTTGACTATGGAGGAAGTGGCCTTGAGAGTTATTTTTTTCTTTTTCTTGTCAAGCTCCTTACTTCGGTTGAGTCTATTTAACTCCAATTCATGCTCTTAAAGCTTGCCAAAAAGTGTGGCTAGGGTCATGGTTGAGAGATTTCTTGACTCCGCAATAGTCGTTACTTTAGGTTGCCAATGCCTGCTCAAATATTCAACACTTTGTTAAAAAGATCTTTATTAAGAAAAGTCTTTCCCAATGAAGCAAGATGATTTGTAATATGTGTGAACTATTTTTGCATTTCTTGAATGCTTTCATCTTAGTTCATTCTAAAAAGCTTATACTCATGAGTGAGAGTATTAATCTTTGATCTTTTCACTTCACTAGTACCCTCATGGGTTAGTTATAGAGTATCCCACATTTTTTGGGCAGATTTACAATTTGAGACTCTAAAGAACTTATCATACCCCAAGGTTGTGGTAATTATGTTTTTGGCTCTCAAATTATATTGAACATTTTTCTTATCATCATCGGTCCATTCACTTCTTGGTGTATTAACTATTACACCATTAACAACTTGTGTGGGGATGAAAGGATAATTTTCAACAGCATCCCACACATCTAAGTCAATAGCTTCAATAAAAATTTTCATTCATTCTTTCCAATAAGCATACCCATCCCCATTGAAAAAGTGAGGTCTATAAAGAGAAGAACTTTCTGAAAAATCATTTGAAGAGGCCATCACTTTCTCTTGAAGTTACTAAGCTCTTTACATAAGAGCCTAGCTCTGATACTACTTGTTATCAAGTGGCCTCAATACTCAAGAGGGAGTGAATTGAGTATGTAAAATATTTTCACAATTCTTTCGTAAAACACTTTGATTATCAATTTTCGTTGAAGTTATTTATTGATTGAAGTGAATAGATAGATGAGATTGATAACTTTACTCACAAATAAATAAGCCAAGATAGAAAGTATTCAAGCAAGCATATAAGATTAAAGCACAAATGTAAAGAGATGAGTTTAGAAGATCAAACACAATGTTTATCCTGACTCAGCTACCAATCTACTTGTGACCTACGTCCAGCCCTCAAGTAATCACCCAAGATTTTTCACTATATCTTCAAGCTTTAACAAGTGCTTGCAACCTTCACACAGTAGAGTACTCACCACACCTTGGGATACCTCACCCTTTGTACTTGAGCCTCAACATTAAGGGATACCTCACCCTTTATAACCTTGAGGGATACCTCATCCTCTTTAAAAACAAAGGATACCTCACCCTTACAACTTTGAGGGATACCTCACCATCTTTTACAGATTAAACAAAGTGTATAGATGATGAAACTCTCTCAAGAGGATAATACAACTTTCACACTTTAAAGCTCAAAAATAGGGAATTTAAGATTAAAGCTGGATGAACTCGTATTAATGCTCAACAAGATTATTCCAACTAATTTCTAACTTGTCTTTGGTGCCCAAAGACTTGTATTTATAACCCAGTGCATTAAAGAGCCGATGGGGGTAGTTGGAGCATTAATTATAGCCAAACTAGCCATTAATTTCTAATTCTAGAAACTGGTCTATTCGAATAACATGAATCCCTATTCGAATAAACCCATTTATAGCATAGGCTGAATTGGTTCCTGGAACTGGTTATTCGAATAATTATTTGGTTATTCAAATAAGGCCTTTTAAGAAACAATATGTAAGAACCTTATTATTCGAATAGAATATATTCTATTCGAGTAATCCTTAAAAACATGTTTTTTGAAAGACTTGTTATTCGAATAAGACAATTAAGAACAGGTTTCTAGAAAATGTGCCATTTGAATAACCAGACTATTATTTGAATAACTCTTGCGCGACCGTTTTTGTTTTGAACCTTTATTCGAATAAAGTAGGTCTTTATTAGAATAAAGCTTACCCAGATGGAATATTTTGGCTTCTCTGACTTTGGTTATTCAAATAAAGAACCCATTATTCGAATAAGCCATTTGAAAATCATTTCATATAGCTTTTAAACATTGTCAATTGGTTCCAAATGATCTTATAAACTTTTGGGCACTTGATGGTTATTTCTTTGAAAACCAAAAACCATTTTGAAACCATGAAAACATGTGCGCTATTTGGTTTCTTTGAAAAGCAATTTTTAGAGCATTAGTGTTATACCTTTACATAATGATCTACGTCCTAAAATTAATCTTGAAGGTCTTAGACTTGATCTTTCAACATCTTTGTATTTGTTATCATCAAAACAAATTCTGTATAAGTCAATGGCCAATTACAATTGATAATGTTGAGAAGAATATACGTAATGTTTTTATGCTTGAGATTATGTTTTTGTGTATAATTACCAAAGTGGAAATTAATGAATAATGCACTTAGTTTTAAGAAAAATAACTCACCTTATGCACATGGTATGTAAAGAGAAGAACTCATGGCACACTCATTAAAGCCAATAGGTGTACTAAAGTTGTACTATTTTCCTAGA
Organism: Ormosia semicastrata; assembly: GCA_029884595.1. NCBI lineage: Eukaryota > Viridiplantae > Streptophyta > Magnoliopsida > Fabales > Fabaceae > Ormosia > Ormosia semicastrata. The sequence continues at coordinate 42,745,694 of JAQQTO010000061.1, forward strand.
TCATTAAGGATAGATTAGAAACTTAGTATAAAGCTATGAGTTCACATATAAAATCACATATGTGACATATATTTGAGTATGAGTATTAATTATTATCTTGTGTAAGTGATAATTTATAATCTACGAGAAAGGAGATAGATTATGATAAAACTCTGTGTATGGAGTAAACTAAGATAAAATTTTGGTAATGGAAATAAACAAGAAAGAGATAAATCCTTAGAGTAGAAAAGAAATATATTATTTGATATAATCTCATAAAAGGAAGACTGAAATCCTTAAACGATTGAGTTTAAATTGTTCTTGTCACAACCTATGAGTATCCTATGTTGTTTTGAAATTTTGTGCAATTTTTACCAAGTAACCAAATTTTGAGGACAATTTTTTTTTAAAAAGGAGGGGAGACTTGTAACATCCTCCTTAGTCTATTAGCTTTAATGATGATCGTAATAGCTTATTAATCCTTATGTAAGCCACTTGTTAATTTTGGTAATTTTTCTGAGTTAGTTTGGACATAATGTTCTAACACAACATGAAAAATAGTCCAAAAATTAGCTTAGAATGCTTAAATGATGAAAATAAATATGAAAAATTTATTTTTAGGTCATAAATATTTAGAATGAATTATGGTAATTTTTGAGGAATTAAATAAATTAGTTTGATATTTTTAATAAATAAAATAAGTGTTTAAAGATCAAAATTAAATAGGAGAATAGCTCGAAAAATTATAAAAATTTATGGGGTTGTTAAATAGAGAATAACATTTATTTTAAAAATGATTATAGGCTAGGGCAGGTACCTTTAAGCAAATACGAGTTAAATCAGATACGAATTAGTTACTTCCTAATTGTTATATTAACTTAAGAAAAAGTAATAGAGCCAACTAGTTGTTAAATGAGGTGTATGGAAGCTAAATTTGATTCTAGAATTTTCTACAATATTTATGAAAGCTAGAAAATTCATTAGTAAAAGATCAAAATATCCCTAAGAAATAAATTACTCACATTAATTGATAGCCACACAATTGTTCTTATCCTTTTATAGTAATATCCTAATACTAATATCTCAATATGCATAAGACACAAAGAGATACTCAATATTACAATGTCACTACATACATAATAACTTGATAAGTATATTCATAATATTCATTGAAAACATTATAGAGAGTCATATGAAATGCGAAAAACATAAAACTCATAGCAAATATATATATATACACACACACACACACACACACACAACACTAGCCTTAGCAAAGGCTTGAAGTATTACATAATTCTTTAGATTACAAAAGAAGTACATAAAAATACAACAATTGTAATATAACAGATAAAACTACAACTAATCTAATCTTTAGTTTCCTTTTTCTTCATGTTCTTAGAAGAACTTTCACCTGGAATTACATGGCAATACAACAGGGTGGGAAACAATAATTCTCAGTCTGAGTAAACCAAGACCAATCATATATAGCATAATAAACATAATCTTAAACATGTCACTAATAAGATATGTTTACATATTCTACAAGGTTTAACTTTAATAACTAGGTAAACCAAGCTAAATATACATGCATACATTTTTACATACTTAGCTCATTTAAGATCTAGGCATATTTTACTAGGAACTCTGACTTCTTATGTTTACCTTTTGTAGAGAGGAAACTTAGTCCTCATACTACATGTAACCCTAGCTCTTGGTTAAGAATAACTTGCCCCTTTAGGAACTTCTAATTCATTTCCTTCTAGCCAAATGACATTGCATTATGTAAGGTCACACTTATAAGAAAACACTACCAATCTATCCAAGTCTACTAGTTTCTAATACACCGCATTATCACATCTTAAGTGATATCTAAAACAACATTGAGTTGCTATAGGTGCTGAACATTTACTTAGATCAAACCATTACTCTAGGTTGTTCTAAGTCTCATACATTCTATATACTAACTAGGTAGTTGTTTTCCCTTTTGAAATACCCCTAGCAGTACCTTAACATATGCTAAAAAGAATGCATAAGGGATCCAAGCAAGTACAAAACCCTATTAAAACAACATAAAAATTCTATGAATTATGTACTAGGAACTCAAGCATTAAGCTCAGGAGCGCTTTAGCGCTTAGCGCGCTCAAGCACTCTAGGATGGGTGCTCTGGTACTCATCGCGTGCATTAGGCAGCAAAGTCTCTGGTCTTAGGGTGCTCGAGCACCCGCTGCTGGCGCTGAGGCACATGTAGACCATGTGACTGAACATATGTCTTTGAAGAATTATTTTGATGATAACAAACATGAAGACAAAAATGAAGATGATGGGAAGACCAAGTCCAAGATCTTTTAAAAATAGTTTTAGGACTTAGAGTCTTTTGTATAGAGCTCTCTTTAATATCTCACTGTTTAGAAAGATAAGGTAAAAATATCCAATTAGTTTTAAAAAGGAATTTAAGTGTTTTAAGATAAATCTAGAATTGTTTTAAAATTGGTTTTGAAATAGTTTTATTCGAATAATGTTCCTTCTATTCCAATAAACTCATCCATCATATTCTGTTTCTTAAACTGTTATTCGAATAGCATTTAAATTATTCGAATAATGTCTTTCAAATCTTGCTATGAGCTTTTGGCTTTTAAAGTGTTATTTGAATAGCACATTAGCTATTCGAATAAAGGGCTTTTCCAGAACTATTTTCACAAATGAGTTATTCGAATAACTCAGTAGTTATTCGAATAACCTATTTTCTTAGAACATTGTTTTTAATAGGTTTATTCGAATAACGTATAGGTTATTCGAATAAACCATATCAGACAGGTTTTCATGAAGCTTTTACAAAAAGTGTTATTCGAATAACACAGAAATTATTCAAATAAACACGGTTTCTGAAATGGAAATAAACGACCATGTTTGTTTCATTTACGAGCTTTTAATACACCCAACGACTATTTTCTTGAATTGCTCTATAAATAGAGACCTTGGGTCTTCTTTGAAACTTGCCTAACATTCTGAACAATTTTTTACTTGCTCTAACCTATGAATTATATTTTCTATGCTCCTTTTCAATCAAAACTTTGAGATATTCTGTGTAAGCTCTATTAGCACTTCAATTTGTATTATTTACTCTTAAAGAGAGTTTATTTTCATCTATTTTCTGCTCAATTGTAAAGGGGGTGAGGTATCCCTGCAGGCTGAGACTTTAGCACAAGGGTAGATTTTCCCTGTGTGTGAAAAGTGCTCTATTTTGTAACGGTAGCAAGCACATATTGAAGCTTGTATACATAGTGAAAAATATCAAACTGTGTTTCAGGGACTGGACGTAGGCCACAAGTGGTTGGTGGTCGAACCAGGATAAATATCGTGCCTGCTCTTTTTCTCTTTATCTCTTTATTTAATGCAAATTTAATTTTATTGCATATTTATTTATTTGATTTTCTTAAAACTCTTCTTCTTTATCTCGCAATTTCTCTTTTTATTTAATTTTTTCTATACTTGTGTTTATATTAAAAGTATTTGTGAAAAGTGTTTTAACTCAATTCACCCCCTGTTAATACTGGAAACCACTTGGTAACAAGTGGTATTAGAGCAAGAAAGAATTGTTTCATACAATTGGGTGGTACTAAAAGATGTCCCAAAAACATGTATTTATAGAGTTCTAAGAAAAAGAGTCGTTGGGTATTAATTTAATATCACATTAAAACCTCTGAAAATAGTCATTCCGTGTTTCCTGGGTCGTGTTATTCGAATAACAATTGATACCAGAGTTAAGGTGAAGATCACGGGAAAGGCAAAAAAGATGGACTGCGTTACATGCTATGTAAAATAACTAAAACATAAAATAAAAATAGAAATTTAAAGTGCAGAATTTAAAACTAAAGCATTTAAAACCAAAGGCTGAGCTCGGTAAGGTATAGAAATTAAAATACAAAAATTAAAATGCAGAAATTAAAACATAAAAGCCGTATGGAGGTGGAACCTTCGGCCAGCGAAGGAGGAAGAAGAGAAAAGTTGATTACTATTATTAAAACATAAGGAAAAGATTACAAGATTGGAAGAGGGGAAAGGGGGAGAGTTTCTCTCTCTAACCTCTCTCTAGAAGGGTGTAAAATAACGAATACCTAACATCGTGGGCAGACATCCTATAAATAGATTTAAAATTTCACTATTTCAATAGTTGCGCTACAGTGTCCCACTACAGTGAACAGTAAAATAGTAATCGATCGTAGCACTACAGTGAACAATGTTCAACAGTAATCTTCCGCAGATTGCTACAGTGATTTGTATAGTAACTTGACTATTCATCTTCTTCAAGATTGATTGCATAGCAGTCATCTTCGTTCTAGTTTGCAGAGTCTTCTGACAAGATAATTGAAGGAGAAGGAGAACTGGATTTTTTAGGAACCGATTCTCGGCTAATAGCAATGTCCATATCGTTGTAGAGTCCGAGGACGTCTTCCATGTTTCAGAATAAATGATCTTTATCGGAAGAGGCGGCAATAGCAGCCAAGATTTTTGCCCTCTGATTGAGAAATTGGCAATCCTCTTCATCAACAGTCTTGAGATATTTTGGGTTCTTCTGGAACCATAGTTTGATGTTGTCACTAGATGCTCTGGAGGTGTCAAATTCAGCCCACTATTTTGCATATGCTTGCTTTTGCAGTGCAGGGAGGAGATTGGGGAGACCATCATGAGCCTTGTACTTGTACTACCAAGAAAATATCCAGGCAAGAGAAAGTTTGGAAAAGAAGTGAAGATCGATAAAATAAATCATCACTTTAATCAAACTTCTTCAAAAAATATTGAAATCCTTCCATAACATTTGTTAGAAGAATCTGCTGGATTGGACCAAGGAAGTTCCACCATTGCATGAACCAGCAAGGGAACTTGTACTGGACATTCTGTTTGAAGTAGATAAGCCAGGAGTGGCGGTTGGACTTATTCTGGAGCCAAAACGTGTTGCTCCAAGCTTGCATGTAATCCCAGTAATTAAACCCGATTGGATCAAAATGCTGAGAAAATTTCTTCAAAGTGTTTGGGTTTTTACTAAATTCTGCCGGTGTCATGACCTTCAAAATCTGGATTATTGAATGGGTTATGTAAGATTCATCTTTTGGGTCCCTGTAACGCTTGAGAGAGACCGAGTCAGTATCAATAAGAATATATTCATAAAATTGTTGAGTTTTGTTTGATGAAATTGGCTTAAAATAAAAACTGTTTGGAAAAAATTTTTGAGAAACTTTTCCTGGGTTGGGATCCCAGAATTCTGGTTCCATTTGGATTACAGGCCAAAAACTTTTTTTTGGTATGTAATGTGGTTTGGAGTAAATGGGTTAAGATTGGATGATTAAATCCTTTTTTGGTTAGTTAACTACAATGGCTTTGCCTATAAGGGTTTGAATCATGGTTTGAATATCAGTTCCTTCGACAAATTCTTCAATGAATATCTGTTTCCATGATTTATCTAGGAGATGGGTTAGGCCTTGATCTTGCAGGGCTAACAGGGTTGTGATTGGCATGGCATAGTCTCCTTTTGATTGTTTTCTCTGAGTCGATGACTCAGCCTTAGCTTGGGTTGATGACCCAGATGGAAGGGTTAAAGACCCTGGTTGAAATGATGATTTGGCTGGCTGAGCCAGGGGCGGATTACCTGTGCCTCTTCCCCTAGAGGAAGAAGATCTTGTTGATCTCGGCATAGGGCTACTTTCCCTGTAAATATTCATGGTAAGGTAGTCAGGTAAGGTGTTTGAGGTGCCTTTGATATATTCTATGTCAAAATCAAAAACACTCAAGATTGCTTGCTATCTAGCAAAAATTTGTTTTGAAGCAATATTTTTAACATCCTTTTGTAAAATATCTTTTGTAGATTTGCAATCGACACAAACTAAAAATTTTTGATTCAATAAATTAGATTGAAATTTTGATATGCAAAGAACAATTGCTAAAATTTCTTTTTTGACAGTTAAATAATTCTGCTGTGTAGGGTTCCAGTGTTTTGATGCATACGCAATTATATGTTCTTTGTCTGTGACACGCAGTTTGAGAATGCCACCATAACCTATGTTAGAGGCATCAATTTCAATAATTTTGAATAATTGAGGATTCAGAAGAGAGAGGCATGGAAGATCCTTTACCTGAGATTTTACCTGTTTGACAGTGTTTGTATGAATGTCTGACCAAGGAGGAGGACTCTTTTTCAGACGATCATGTAGTGGTTTAATATGATTACTCAGTTGAGGAAAGAAGTCAGCGACATAATTTAAACAACCAAGAAATCTTTGTAATTGATTTTTATCAATGAGTTGATTAGGAAACTTGTCAGCAAACTCAATTACACGATTAATAGGATTGATAGTTCCTTGATAAATGTTATGACCAAGAAATCTAATTTTAGTTTGGAAACAATTAATCTTTGACTTGGAGACCGCAAGACCATTTCTTTTAATAACTCCAAGAAAAATATTAATGTGTTTAAAATGTTGATCTATTGATTAAGAAAAAATAAGAACATCATCAATGTAGACGATGGTAAAGTTTGAGTATGGATTGAAGATTTCGCTCATGATCCTTTGAAATTCTGAAGGAGCATTCTTTAGACAAAAGGCATTACATTCCATTCGTACTGCCCAAACGGTACAGTAAAGGTCGTTTTGTAGCGATCACTTTCTTTAATTTGGATTTTCCAAAATCCAGATTTTATATTAAATTTTGAAAAGATTTTAGTTGAATACAATCTTTTAAGAAGATCTTTTTTGTTTGGAATCAGATACCAAATCCATTGGAGTGCTTGATTGAGCGGTTTGTAATTAATGACCAATCGAGGAGTTCCTCTTTCGATCTTGGCTTGTTTGTTGACGTAGAAGGCTGAACAGGACCATGGACTCTTACTTTTCCTAATGCGTCCTTTCGTAAGAAGATCTTTAATCTCCTGCTGACAATACTGAACGAGTTCTTGACTCATTGAATTGGTCTAGCCTTTGTGGGAATTTGTCTTTAATTGAAATCCTTTTCGTAGGAAAGATCCACCATATGTTTCTTCCTTTCCCAGAAAGCGTTTGGAAGATCTGAACAAATTGATCCTTGAATCTGTTCAAGAAGAGATTGAATCATTTTTTGGATTTAGGGTTGACTAAGGTTGGAATCAATATTTTTAAAGGAAATTTCGCCTTTTAGATAATTGATTTGGTTTTGTTTATATTGGATTAAGTTAAGATTCCTTAGAATCGGTTTCCTAAGAAATTTGAAAGCGATTGTTTGACAAAGATGTTGGGTAGTAATCCCTTCATCCGTGATTTACAGAGGAAAAAGCGATCTGATGAATGGTGTTCCTAAGATCACTTCATTTTTGAGATTCTTGATTAATAAGAAAGAAGTTTCAACTTGGAAACCTTGGTTTTCAATGATTGCCGTTGAAAGTTTGAATTTGATTTTTAGTTTTCAACCGTTAGCTGTGCTAAGCTGTTCGGATATTTTTTCAAAATACTTTGTTGGGATTAATCCCTCCAAAATACAATTTGAATCTGTCCCTATGTCAAACAGTGCAATAGTGTTAAGGACAAAATCATCAATTTTGATGTTTATGTTAATAAAGAATTTTTGGATTTTCATTTGATTAATTATTTGCGCAAAGAATTCTTTGTCATCTTGATTTTAAATCTTTTGACTTTTTTGACTTTTGTTTTCGGGAATTGTATCCTTATTTGAGTCAGTTTGAATATCCTGAAGTTGGGATATTATAATCTGATGTAAGTTTTGCTGTTCTTTAAGTTGTTTAACTTCGATTTTCAGATTATTAATTTCATGTTGAAGGTCTTGGATTGTTACAGTTTTCTTAGAAGTTTTCTTTTCAAGTTTTTTAAGTGTTTATGTAAGATTATATTTATTTTAGATTATCGGTTCTTTGAAAGATTTAGAAGAACTTGTTTCCATTAAAGATTTTATCTTTTCTAAATAGACTTTCCTATCTTAAGGATCATCAATTGAATTAAGAACTTCGAATAGGAGATCTTGCTCCTTTGTTAAGATATTGATTTCAGGAGAGTCAGAGTCTTCTTTAGATGAAATATCACCATTTTGAATTTGGTTTAAGTCTTCAGAGGATTCTTTATCGGACTCTTCTTTGGATGATTAAACTAATAAATTATTAGTTTGTTCTTCAATTGTTGGTTCAAGATTTATAAATCTTATCTTTTTCTTTAACCTACAGTATTTACTAATGTGACCAAGTTTACCACAGTTATAGCAAATTATAGGTTTCTTTGGGACTTTGATATTATCGATTGGAGGTTTAGACTTCAATTCTTGTTTAAGTCTTCTGGGTTTCGTACTAGCCTTATGTTTGTAGTATTTACTTTTTTGGACATGATCAAATTTTGGTTTTGATTTTGGCTTCCTCCTAGCACAAGGAAGACCAAATTGTTCGCAGAATGTTCCTAAGTCCGGTAACACCCTCCTTAGGGTATCACATGTCTGACTTCCAACTCATAATCTGAAAAGAAGTTCGCACAAAGTTTGAGTTATAAAAGATGAGTTTCAAAATTTCTATTTTACTGAAACGTAAATTTATTGAAAATATTAGGTAATATTGAAAATCATATTTCAACTATTCATTATGCAATATTGACACCAATTTATATCACAATTTAAAGAGAAATATAAAATTAATAGACTTATTTTTTTTAACAGTAGTAAACCCCATGACGGGTTCTACTTAATAGCACGGTACAACACTAGCATTAAATCTTAACTTACTCGTTCCTTCTCTTTTATCAACTTGATGCATCAGAACTTTACTCCTCATCTACCCAGTTCATCTTCGAACTTGAGACAGCCACTTTTCAATGTTTCCATCAATCTCTGAGTATCCATCGCCCGTTATGTCTAAGACAACTCGATCCTTCTATTATTTGATTTTAACAATACAGACAAAACAAAACAATATAACAAAGAAGTGAGATCACCTACACCAATATCAACATGGCAGCACAGAGAAAACACAAACAGCAATATCATACAGATAGATCATACCATAATCATGCTATCAGCATTAATCAACTATCATCATCTAATCATTTATCAGTTCAATCATCATCCAAGTACTCAAAACAATTGTCATAGCCAACATTCCTCAATTAATATATCATACAGATATAAATGCTCAGATTTATGCATATGCACAAAGACTCAGTTTATCAAAAACAACTCCATGGAGGTTTTCACAATTTCGAGAAGAATGCTCTAGTTAATTGTCAACCTTAACCCAAAGCCAATCTCCCAGTCGTTGAAAAGAATCGTGTTCTTGTCGGGTATCGTCAATGCGTTGCAACGGACTGCATCGCCAAATGGCACATGTGGTACTCTTAACCGTCCATCGGTCGACATTGCCGCGCCTCGACGCTCCTAAGATCCATCATAGACCTCACTATCAATTCTCATTCCCTTTTCAACCACAAGGGCCATAATAGCTATTAGCTATATTTTATACAATGCACGAATATATCAGTGCAAGTCCAACCCTAAAGGGCCAAATCTTTTCAATTTCGTTTGTTCAATGTAATCATATGCTTTAACGCATATTTTTCCAATGCACATATAATGCACCATATCCAATCACAGACATATCTTTCCAATGTATGTATAATGCACCAAATGCCAATCACAGGCAAAATATGTCATTTTCTCACACAGCATCCATATACTAGTTCTATAGTATTTATACTGTATTTTTAATAGAAAAATCATATTATCACATTTTCATAGTTATAAAACTCTTTCGTCGTGTTTTCACAAAATGCACAACATTTCCATTTCGTTTTCACAATTCCAAAACATTTCTATTACGTTTTCACAATACTGCAACTCTTCTATTGCACCTTTAAATCACGTATTAAATTTTTTTTAACATTTTTCTCAATCGCATAAAAATATATGTTTCTCAAATCGCGTAATGATTTTTCATCATTTTCAAAATTGTATAACTTAAAAATCATTCTTTTAAGTCGCATAAAACATTTTCCATCATTCTCAAAATATTTAAAACACTTTCCAAATCACATAGTGATTTTTTGTCATTTTCACAATCACGTAAAAATATTTTATCACTTTTAAATCATATAGTGATTTTTCAACAGTAGTTCAAATTACGTAAAATATTTAAACATAATTCAAATCACTTAAAATGTTTCAACGCATCTCCAATCGCGTAGTAATATTTTATCATATTTCAAATTACGTAAAAATATTTTACTATATTTCCAAACACTTAGAAATATTTTACTGTATTTCAAATCACTTTCTTTAAAAATTACATTTTTAAGATACGAAAATAATTTTTTTTTCACCACAATTCCATTACAGAAAATATTTCTCATTTCTTCAAAAATTCCATTTCCACTTTTCTCAAAATAATATGACTTTATACTTTATTTAACACATTTTCTTTACTCAAGAAAATCTTTTTCCACATTTCTTTACTCAAGAAATCCTTTTCCAAATTATAATTCACAAAATCACTTTTCCATTGATATAAATCAACGTTTCAAAACTTAACATTTTCTAACGTACTTCAAAACTCGAAAATAAGTTATACGTTAGTAAATTTTCAAAATACCATTATATTCTCCATTTTTTCCCAAATCATTTCCAACTCAACCTTCCTCAAAATAATATAACTTTATACTTCATTTAATATATCTTCTTATTCAAGAAAATCATTTTTCATAGTATATTTCACAAATTCACAATTCCATTGAATTAAATCAATGTTTCTAACTTTAAAAATTTCTAACGCTTTCCAAAATCCAACGGGATTTTAACAAAAAAATAAATTCTTTTTAAAACAAATTGAGGCTCACTTGCAACCTCTCTTTTCTATTTACATAAAAATTCATTTCTCAAGTGCTAAAATACTCTGATTCCCTTTTCTAATTCCTTGTATTAAATTAATTATATTTCCACTTGGAGAATCACTTTGTTTCATCAAAATCAATGCATTACAAGCCTTCGAAAACGTGGACATGACTATTGAAACCATTAAATATTTTTCTTTCTAAATTGATATGGTTTTATACAAACAAAACTATTAAAAATTTTGTTTACAAAACCGCAAGACTTATGGTTATAAAACCAAACCCATTTGTTCAAATTCATTTTTTATTTTCTTTGCAAATCTTTTTTTTTTCACTTTCTTTGCAAATCCTTTTTCACTTTCTTTGCAAATTCTTAAAATCATCATTACTATTTTCATTTAAATCTCATGTTTTGTAAAACACTTAGAAACTTTTTACATAAAATAAATCAATAAAAATTCCTCAAAAACCATGTTCTTGTACTCTTTGAAAAATAAACTCTTTGTTTATTTTTCTTGTTTTTCTAAGCATCCATTTTCATTATTCATGAAAATATTCATTTATGAACACCTATCTTGAGGTGTCTTAACCGATATTCACCATGTTTCTAGGGATCAAAAATTAATTCCCTTGTTCTTGAAAAATTTTAATATGAACCCTAATCAAGGGCATCAAAATCGTAGTCTTTCCTTGGCCATTGGGACCAAAATTAATTTTCTTTCCATCACCAAATCATGGCATACACATACATACACATCATATATATATATATATATCAAAAGCATGTCATATTATCATCATGCATAGTATAAGCATACCATCAAAATCATAAACTCATGCAAAGCATATTAAGCATAGGCAATTAATCAAAGCTCATAAACACATAAATTATTACATGACCATGGATATGAATCCTCACATGGATTCACCATCCATCAAATATAATACCATCTCTCACCACCATATTTTGTTGGTGAGATGGATCTCCCTCTTACCTCTTGAAGATCCTCAAAAACTCCTTGTTTTGCTTCTTTTTCCAAGTCCTTCACCACCAAGGGCTTCTCAAATACAAAACAAATTACATAGAAATTAGTATACTAAGTTTGATTAAGAGGAACCATGGATCAAACATGCTTTAGAACATGAAAAAGAAGAGAAGAAATGAAGTTTCCTTACACTTCACCTCAAAAACTCAATAACTTTGATCTTGAAGAAAGTCCATGAAGATGAATGATTTAGAGAAAGTCTCTAATATGAAAGTTGCTTAGAATATCATGTAGATTCAAGATCTATGGTTGGATGAAATTAAAAGAGATTGGAGAGTGGTTTTAGGTGTCTTGACCGAATGGTTTCTCTTGAAGCACAAAGATAGAATTTTTGATTTTTGATAGGAACTTGAAGCTTGGATTTGAAGCTCAAGATGAATGATTTTGGAAAAACTCATAACTAGAGATGTTCTTAGAATGGTGTTTAGGTTTAGGAAATGATGAGAGTGAAAATTATAGGTGAGTGATGGTGTATTTGGGTGTAGAGACCGAACCAATGGAGAGAAAATAGAAGGAAAAATGGTTGCTTGGTTCTTGGAATTTTTTAGAGAAAAGATGAAAGCTTTTTAGGTGAGAGAGAAAATGAGATTTGTGAGATTGAATTATGGAAGGTTGCTGCCGTGGGAGTCTTGGAGAGATTAAGTGATATACTTGAAGTAAAATATCCTATTTTGAGTGCACATAGACTAGCACATGGTATAGGTCATCAATTTGAGTTGCATGGCTATTATGAATGGTTCAAGAACCATGTAGATGCCTCCCCAAGGCTGCTGAAAACCGTGGGACTCCTTGGCATTTAGGGACATTAATTTATTTTAATTCAAGTCTAATTACTTGCTAAACAAATAGCTAATTAAATTAGTTTTAGTTTCCTAACCAATCTTAACTAATTATCCAATTACATAACTAATTAATTAGACATATAATTGTATATATTATATCCTCTAATTAAAATTAAGATATGTAATTAAGAATTAAATTATAACAATTTAAAATTTAATTTAGTTTACTTAGCTTGTTAATTAGGCCATTAGATTAACTAAATTAAGATTAATTAGTGACTAATCAAATTAAAGCTACTATTGTTGACTTCATCTTTTTCTTTGGCCTAAAAAGGCTACTCAAAATTGTCTCCTCCTTCCTATGCATTCTCCAAAACCGTCCCCCCTCTTCCTAATGCATTCATGAAATTGTCATCATTATTAGTCACCATCTAGAGCATTTCTAGCCATTGATTAATTCAATGATTAGGATTTAGGTAGACTTTTGATTTAGAAGACTTAATCTAGGTCATTAGATCTTTTTCCTTTAAATTCTAACCATTAGATGTGTCTCCAAAATGAAGGGTCAAGATTACTCCTTCTTACTTTTAATCCAAGGGTTATAATTAGTCTTTGCTACTTTTTAAGACTAAATCTTCACCATTGATTAAATCTTCATCCAATGGTTATAAATGGTCTTTTTCACTTTTTAAGACTAAATCTCCACCCTTGATTTAATCTAAATCCAATGGTTATAAATGGTCCTTGTTACTTTGCAAGACCAATTCTATACCGTTCATTAAATCTACGGTTGATATTGAAGTCTTTCTTATTAAGCTTGTCTAGATTAAATATCTACCATTGATTAGATCAATGGTTAACATCCAATGTTTCTTTATTAAATTTATTTCTCAACTATTGATTAAATCAAGATCAAGTCTCCACCATTAATTAAATCAATGGTGGATATCCAAATCATCCATGTTGGCTTAAGCAATATAATTTCTATTTTTATCTACTAAAAACCTCACGAAAGAATATATTTACTATATTTTTATCGCCTGATAATTAAATACAGTACCAAACACAATACAAGAAAATTTCTAAAACTGTTTCCAGATTAGGTTTAGTAAGATCCCCTGTCTCCGTCTAAACAGTACAAATTTTTCTATGCGTAGAAAAATTTTCACTTTGCGAGACCCACTTGGGCCCACGTAAGGTCACCTAGGCCCACCTAGGACCACCTGGGCCCACATACAGTAAAAAATTCATAATCATCCACAAAAATCACAAATATTAGAAAACATATGAAAATCAAGTCAGATTGTTAAAAATAATTAACAGTCAAGAGAAATAAATACAGAAAGATTTTCCCCGGCCCAAAAATTATTATTTTCTTGACACGGAGTAAATCACTCAAAACGATCAAATATGCTGATGGAATAATCAAAATAATTTTACAGCACACAGAGATCACTAAACAGTAAAATTCTGTTAACTGTCAAAATTACTGTTTAAGAGATACGAAATTTGGGGTGTTACAATACTCCCCCTTTAAAAAGAAATTTCGTCCTCGAAATTTGAGAAATATGATTTCACACCCTCAGAATAAATATGAACATTACTTTTTTTTTTAATCTTATTTTCCAATTCTCATTAAGCTTCCTCTCTTACATCTTGCTATACTATTCTAACCAACAAAATCTTTTTGCTGATGTTCAACTTCTCCTAAACAAACAAATATCTCAAACTCCTATAATTACTGAAGATGTTGAATGTTACTCCAAAAGAAAGAATTTCCATATCTCTAATACCAACATAACGACAACCAATCTTCATTCATGCCTAGAATAGTTTTTCCCAGATAACTTCCAACTAATGTAATGTATTACTTAAAATTTCCTTATCCTCGTATCACTAAATATTCTAGATTTTTGCTTTTAACAGGAAATGTCTCACTAACCGAGTTCTTCTTTCCACAGCACTATACTAAATACTTCTGTAAATTTTTCTTTTCTACGATTTTCCATTACCATCTTAAATTTTCCATAGAAGAATTGTTCCAATCTTTTGAAGAATTCACCACGCTTCTGCTGTGTTACTCAGATACGTTAACACGGATACAAATATAGAAATATCCTTTCTTGCAAGATATTCCTTCAATTACAGGAGATGAAAGAAAACATCATGGAAGATAACAAAACGAATCGAACCTGTTATCAAACATATCCAGCAAAGAATTGGATGTAACCCGATTTTCAAAAATGAATTTTCTCTGGATTACTCACAGTCTGTTGAAATAATCTCATTGGATATGGTTGGAAAATAACCAATCTATTTTCAAAGATCACGTCTGTTTATGAAACAGATCAAACTAACACAAAAATTTTGAACAATAATTTGAATAACTTGAATAGCTCGATTAGCTAAGAATAGAAACAAAAGTAAACAAATTAGAGGATAACGAATAACTCTAACATATAATTGATCTACTCAATCATATGTCATAAGGAATAGGTTATTCACAGAAATATTTAGTATGGTTTATAGGATTAGCTCCAATGATGCAATCTCCATTGATTAAATCTTCCGCTCAGAACACTCCCGTTCCATTCAGAGTAGCAACTTCCCTTACTATCTAAAATTTTACTAATACAAAACTCTATTTTCAAAGAGCATAATCTCTGGGAAAATGTATCCAACTTTTCCACAATTTGTTTTCTTGACGTACATTCCTTCATTAAGTATCTTCTTTCACATCACTTACTACTTTTGGTTTCCTCAATGGTTGTAAATACATCTTCCATCGACATCAATTACTTTCTCAATATCCTAAAAAAATACCAGGTTCCAAAATTACGAAATCTTATATTCCAAGACTGATACTCTTCCATCAGATCCTAAACTTCAACTTCCAGTTTCCACTGAACAGCGGTCCTTTGTTCGTGCAGTCTTCTTTCCACATTGTTCCCATTGCTCCCGTAGCTGCAACTGTATTACTAGTAACATGTTTCACTTCCACACAAGTATAACTATCCCGAGCCATTCCCTTTTTTTTTCTTTCTCGAGGCGTGCAGATCGAAATACAATGGATCTAATATCCATTATAAACAACATTATTTCCTTTCGAAAAAACAAACACAGAGAACACAACACAAGCAAAATAGACCTAACCACAAACCCCAAAAGACTCAAACCGTGCTCTGATACCAACTAATGTAACACCCTCCTTAGGGTATCACATGTCTGACTTCCGACTCATAATCTGAAAAGAAGTTCGCACAAAGTTTGAGTTATAAAAGATGGGTTTCAAAATTTCTTTTTTACTGAAACGTAAATTTATTGAAAATATTAGGTAATATTGAAAATCATATTTCAACTATTCATTATGCAATATTGACACCAATTTATATCACAATTTAAAGAGAAATATAAAATTAATAGACTTATCTTTTTTAACAGTAGTAAACCCCATGACGGGTCCTACTTAATAGCACGGTACAACACTAACATTAAATCTTAACATACTCGTTCCTTCTCTTTTATCAACTTGATGCATCAGAACTTTACTCCTCATCTACCTGGCACATCTTCGAACTTGAGACAGCCACTTTTCAATGTTTCCATCAATCTCTGAGTATCCATCGCCCGTTATGTCTAAGACAACTCGATCCTTCTATTATTTGATTTTAACAATACAGACAAAACAAAACAATATAACAAAGAGGTGAGATCACCTACACCAATATCAACATGGCAGCACAGAGATAACACAAACAATAATATTATACAGATAGATCATACCATAATCATGCTATCAGCATTAATCAACTATCATCATCTAATCATTTATCAGTTCAATCATCATCCAAGTACTCAAAACAATTATCATAGCCAACATTCCTCAATTAATATACCATACAGATATAAATGCTTAGATTTATGCATATGCACAAAGACTCAGTTTATCAAAAACAACTTCATGGAGGTTTTCACAATTTCAAGAAGAATGCTCTGGTTAATTATCAGCCTTAGCCCAAAGACAATCTCCCAGTAGTTGAAAAGAATCGTGTTCTTGTCGGGTATTGTCAATGCGTTGCAACGGACTGCATCGCCAAATGGCACAGGGTACTCGCCAATTGTCCACTGGTCGACCGCCGCGCCTCAATGCCCCCAAGATCTATCATAGACCTCACTATCAATTCTCATTCCCTCTTCAACCACAAGGGTCATAATAGCTATTAGCTATATTTTATACAATGCACGAATATATCAGTGCAAGTCCAACCCCAAAGGGCCAAATCTTTTCAATTTCATTTGTTCAATGTAATCATATGCTTCAACGCATATTTTTCCAATGCACGTATAATGCACCAAATCCAATCACAGACATATCTTTCTAATGTATGTATAATGCACCAAATGCCAATCACAGGCAAAATATGTCATTTTCTCACACAACATCCATATACTAGTTTTATAGTATTTATACTGTATTTTTAACAGGAAAATCATATTATCACATTTTCATAGTTATAAAACTCTTTCGTCGTGTTTTCACAAAATTGCGCAACATTTGCATTTCATTTTCACAATTTCAAAATGTTTCTGTTACGTTTTCACAATACTGCAACTCTTCTATTGCACCTTTAAATCACGTATTAAAATTTTTTTTAACATTTTTCTCAATCGCATAAAAATATACGTTTCTTAAATCGCGTAATGATTTTTCATCATTTTCAAAATCGCATAACTTAAAAATCATTCTTTTAAGTCGCATAAAACATTTTCCATCATTCTCAAAATATTTAAAACACTTTCCAAATCAATAGTGATTTTTCATCATTTTCACAATCACGTAAAAATATTTTATCACTTTTAAATCATATAGTGATTTTTCAACAGTAGTTCAAATTACGTAAAATATTTAAACATAATTCAAATCACTTAAAATGTTTCAACGCATCTCCAATCGCGTAGTAATATTTTATCATATTTCAAATTGCATAAAAATATTTTACTATATTTCCAAACACTTAGAAATATTTTACTTGTATTTCAAACCACGTACTTTAAAAATTACATTTTTAATATACGTAAATAATTTTTTTCACCACAATTCCATTACGTAGAAAATATTTCTCATTTCTTCAAAAATTCCATTTCCACTTTTCTCAAAATAATATGACTTTATACTTTATTTAACACATTTTTTTACTCAAGAAAATCTTTTTCCACATTTCTTTACTCAAGAAATCCTTTTCCAAAATATAATTCATAAAATCACTTTTCCATTGATATAAATCAACGTTTCAAAACTTAACATTTTCTAACGTACTTCAAAACTCAAAAATAAGTTATACGTTAGCAAATTTTCAAAATACCATTATATTATCCATTTTTCCCAAATCATTTCCAACTCAACCTTCCTCAAAATAATATAACTTTATACTTCATTTAATATATCTTCTTATTCAAGAAAATCCTTTTTCATAGTATATTTCACAAATTCACAATTCCATTGAATTAAATCAATGTTTCTAACTTTAAAAATTTCTAACGCTTTCCAAAATCTAACGGGATTTTAACAAAAAAATAAATTCTTTTTAAAATAAATTGAGGCTCACTTGCAACCTCTTTTTTCTATTTACATAAAAATTTATTTTCAAGTCCTAAAATACTCTGATTCCCTTTTCAAATTTCTTGTATTAAATTAATTATATTTCCACTTGGAGAATCACTTTGTTTCATCAAAATCAATTCATTACAAGCCTTCGAAAACGTGGACATGACTATTGAAACCATCAAATATTTTTCCTTCTAAATTGATATGGTTTTACACAAACAAAACTATTAAAAATTTTGTTTACAAAACCACAAGACTTATGGTTATAAAACCAAACCCATTTGTTCAAATTCATTTTTTATTTTCTTTGCAAATCTTTTTTTTTTCACTTTCTTTGCAAATCATTTTTCACTTTCTTTGCAAATTCTTAAAATCATCATTGCTATTTTCATTTAAATCTCATGTTTTGTAAAACACTTAGAAACTTTTTACACAAAATAAATCAATAAAAATTCCTCAAAAATCATGTTCTTGTACTCTTTGAAAAATAAACTCTTTATTTATTTTCCTTATTTTTCTAAGCATCCATTTTCATCATTCATGAAAATATTCATTTATGAACCCCTATCTTGAGGTGTCTTAACCGATATTGACCATGTTTCTAGGGATCAAAAATTAATTCCCTTGTTCTTGAAAAATTTTAATATGAACCCTAATCAAGGGCATCAAAATCGTAGTCTTTCCTTGGCCATTGGGACCAAAATTAATTTTCTTTCCATCACCAAATCATGACATACACATACATACACATCATATATATATATATATATATATCAAAAGCATGTCATATTATCATCATGCATAGTATAAGCATACCATCAAAATCATAAACTCATGCAAAGCATATTAAGCATAGGCAATTAATCAAAGCTCATAAACACATATAAATTATTACATGACCATGGATATGAATCCTCACATGGATTCACCATCCATCAAATATAAGACCATCTCTCACCACCATGTTTGGTTGGTGAGATGGATCTCCCTCTTACCTCTTGAAGATCCTCAAAAACTCCTTGTTTTGCTTCTTTTTCCAAGTCCTTCACCACCAAGGGCTTCTCAAATACAAAACAAATTACATAGAAATTAGTATACTAAGTTTGATTAAGAGGAACCATGGATCAAACATGGTTTAGAACATGAAAAAGAAGAGAAGAAATGAAGTTTCCTTACACTTCACCTCAAAAACCCAATAACTTTGATCTTGAAGAAAGTCTATGAAGATGAATGATTTAGAAAAAGTCTCTAACATGAAAGTTGCTTAGAATATCATGTAGATTCAAGATCTATGGTTGGATGAAATTAAAAGATATTGGAGAGTGGTTTTAGGTGTCTTGACCGAATGGTTTCTCTTGAAGCACAAAGATAGAATTTTTGATTTTTGTTAGAAACTTGAAGCTTGGATTTGAAGCTCAAGATGAATGATTTTGGAAAAACTCATAACTAGAGATGTTCTTAGAATGGTGTTTAGGTTTAGGAAATGATGAGAATGAAAATTATAGGTGAGTGATGGTGTATTTGGGTGTAGAGACCGAACCAATGGAGAGAAAATAGAAGGAAAAATGGTTGCTTGGTTCTTGGAATTTTTTAGAGAAAATATGAAAGCTTTTTAGGTGAGAGAGAAAATGAGATTTGTGAGATTGAATTATGGAAGGTTGCTGCCGTGGGAGTCTTGGAGAGATTAAGTGATATACTTGAAGTAAAATATCCTATTTTTAGTGCACATAGACTAGCACATGGTATAGGTCATCAATTTGACTTGCATGGCTATTATGAATGGTTTAAGAACCATGTAGATGCCTCCCCAAGGCTGCTGAAAACCGTGGGACTCCTTGGCATTTAGGGACATTAATTTATTTTAATTCAAGTCTAATTAGTTGCTAAACAAATAGCTAATTAAATTAGTTTTAGTTTCCTAACCAATCTTAACTAATTATCCAATTACATAACTAATTAATTAGACATATAATTGTATATATTATATCCTCTAATTAAAATTAAGATATGTAATTAAGAATTAAATTATAACAATTTAACATTTAATTTAGTTTACTTAGCTTGTTAATTAGGCCATTAGATTAACTAAATTAGGATTAATTAGTGACTAATCAAATTAAAGCTACTATTGTTGACTTCATCTTTTTCTTTGGCCTAAAAAGGCTACTCAAAATTGTCTCCTCCTTCCTATGCATTCTCCAAAACCGTCCCCCCTCTTCCTAATGCATTCATGAAATTGTCATCATTATTAGTCACCATCTAGAGCATTTCTAGCCATTGATTAATTCAATGGTTAGGATTTAGGTAGACTTTTGATTTAGAAGACTTAATCTAGGCCATTAGATCTTTTTCCTTTAAATTCTAATCATTAGATGTGTCTCCAAAATGAAGGGTCAAGATTACTCCTTCTTACTTTTAATCCAAGGGTCATAATTAGTCTTTGCTACTTTTTAAGACTAAATCTTCACCATTGATTAAATCTTCATCCAATGGTCATAAATGGTCTTTTTCACTTTTTAAGACTAAATCTCCACCCTTGATTTAATCTAAATCCAATGGTTATAAATGGTCCTTGTTACTTTACAAGACCAATTCTACACCGTTGATTAAATCTACGATTGATATTGAAGCCTTTCTTATTAAGCTTGTCTAGATTAAATCTCTACCATTGATTAGATCAATGGTTAACATCCAATGTTTCTTTATTAAATTTATTTCTCAACCGTTGATTAAATCAAGATCAAGTCTCCACCGTTAATAAAATCAATGGTGGATATCCAAACCACCAATGTTGGCTTAAGCAATATAATTTCTATTTTTATCTACTAAAAGCCTCACGAAAGACTATATTTACTGTATTTTTATCGCCTGATAATTAAATACAGTACCAAACACAATACAAGAAAATTTCTAAAACTATTTTTGAATTTAGGTTTAGTAAGATCCCCTGTCTCCATCTAAACAGTACACAATTTTCTATGCATAATTTTCACTTTGCGGGACCCACCTGGGCCCACGTAAGGTCACCTGGGCCTACCTAGGACCACTTGGGCCCACGTATAGTAAAAAAATCATAATCATCCACAAAAATCACAAATATTAGAAAACATATGAAAATCAATTCAGATTGTTAAAAATAATTAACAGTCAAGAGAAATAAATACTGAAAGATTTTTTCCAGTCTGAAAATTATTATTTTCCTGACACGAAGTAAATCACTCAAAATGATCAAATATGCTGACGGAATAATCAAAATAATTTTACAGCACACAGAGATCACTAAACAGTAAAATTCTGTTAACTGTCAAAATTACTGTTTAAGATATACGAAATTTGGGGTGTTACAAGTCCTGTTTGGTTTGGGCCTTTTCTTTAGCGAGTTGGGCTTGAATCTTGTCATCTTGGCAGATTTTCAAGGCTACCTTTTGGACGAAGGTAATAAGTTGTCCGTAACTCAACTGCTCATAAGGGATTTCTCCATTTGGGGATTGACTTCTGATCTTGTCATGAACCTTGTCGCCTAAGGATTTTGGAAGACCAGCAAGAATTTTTCTTTCCAGAAAGGCTGTTGACTATCCTCTCCGGTGTAAACTCTAGTCAAGAAGGTGTCTCTATACCACCTAAAGTCAGCTAGAGTTTTACATTTTTGGTTTGAAAGAAGTTCAGCAGACCTATCCTTCCATAAAGACGGATTTCCTATGAAATGTTGAGCGATTATGAAGATTAAATTATTGACAGCATCGGGAATTGGTTTCCCGTCACTGAGGATTATATAGCCATCGGCATCAGTCTTGACTGCTTCGCCAATCTCGACCTTTTGGTCAGCAGAGATATAGTTATCCCACTAACCTTTGAGTTGATCAGAGAACCTTGATACAAGGATTCAGACAATGACTTCTTCTGGACAATCATACGAGGTTTGATAAGCAGTAGACACCATGGTCATATGTTGAAGAGTGTTGATGATGGCATATTCAGTCATCCCATCAATGTTCCACTCATAGATGTTGTTTACGCTAAAGCTTCTGAAGTTTGGATTTCTTTCTTCAAGTAGTAGATCTGGAGCTGTCGCTCTTTGATAGTAGAGTTTTGAAGGATTTTTTCGGTTAAAAGTTTGGCTAATTACAAGATTCACCTTGATGACAGAATTTGTCTCAGTTTCAGTTTCTGGGCAATCAGATCCCGATTGTTAACTAGATTGTCTAATTGTATTAACAATCATATTTTTATCTTTAGATTTACTAGTCTTTGACTCTTGGGTTTGTGGTGTATCTGGGGCGACTAAGTTTAGTCCATCCATGAATTCATTAATAAGACTTTGGTTAGATGGTTTTGGATTATTTAAAAGTTTTATGCTTTCTTTAAGCTATTTACTAACTTTGAACGGTTTGAAGAGAGGCTTTTCGATTGACTTGGGAGGTTTAGTTTAATCAGTTTTGGATCCTGAGGTTGAAGGTTTATCTATGGATTGTTTGACTAATTTTTCACGTAAAACTTGAAGGTCTTTGTTTGTATAATTATTTTGTTCCATAAGACTTTTAATGTTTTTTGAATTTATCGGCTCATCTTCTACTTTATTCTTGAAAGGAGAAGTTAAGACAGGATCGTTATCTTTGTCTTTTACGTTTGGAATAAGGTACTGACTGGAAGGAGGTAATTCAGATTTGATTAACCCACCATCTTTACGATGCCAGACAGTAAGAACGTTAGTTGATTTATCTTCAATCAGACTAATGCTCCAAGGATATTCAATTTCATTCCTAATCATGTAGGCATGAAACCAATTGAAGAATGGAATGTATTGTTTGACTTTGTTGAGAAATTCGTTGAACTTATCTTGGATTTCAATTCTGTTTGATACCTTAAAGTTTTTGAAAAACCATTTCCTTTGCGAAGTCCATTCCGCGGAATAGAAGTCTTTCCTAAGGGTTTCCTTA
Organism: Ormosia semicastrata; assembly: GCA_029884595.1. Classification (NCBI taxonomy): domain Eukaryota; kingdom Viridiplantae; phylum Streptophyta; class Magnoliopsida; order Fabales; family Fabaceae; genus Ormosia; species Ormosia semicastrata. The sequence continues at coordinate 42,768,887 of JAQQTO010000061.1, forward strand.
TCTATAATGAAGTCAGATAACATGGATATCATCATTAAGAAAGGAATAGGTTGGAGATTGAATAGATCTCTGTTTATCTTCGTCTTCACATTGGTATGTTGGCCTTGGGATGCTTGATGAACTATCCAGTCCTAGCAGATTGATTGTTGATGGAGTAGATTGGATTATGGAAAAAGATTTTCTAGAGACTGCAGATCTGTAGTTTTCAGATCTGGAGGATGAAGATCTAAAAGATTTAGAAGAGCTGAACGAATTTCTCCTATTGAAGGCTAATTCAACTCTACCTGATTGGTATTGGGTGATTTCCTGAATTTCAGGTGTTTCTCTGGGCAAAGCTAGAGTTGCTTTATCCATAATCCATTTCTCAGGGAGGATTACATCTTCCCATCGAATTTGTTTAGGGACAACTACGTTGGCCTTTGTTATGTCTATCAGGAATAACATTGTTACTCCCTTGTCTTTTGGTTTTAACACCTTTGAGCAGAAAGAATTCATTACTTTGTACTGAATTCTATAGATTAAAGCTAAAGGGATTGATCCGGGCTTCATGTCTAAGCCACAGATTTTAATGTTTAAAAATAACCTGTCTTGAATATTTTTGTCTTTTAGACTAGCAGTCGTATTAGGATAACAATTAAAATAGATTGGACCATGACCAAGACTAGTTTCCACGGTTCTTAGAAAAGAATCATGGAATTGATTATGTCTTATGTCTCTTAGACAAAGCAGAATAGATGCATTTAGTCCTTCTCTAATTAGAGGTTTGACAGCTACTTGTACACATCCGATATACAGATAATTGTATTTGTTGGCTTAACCTTTTAAGGTCCTTTGACAGAGAAGATGAAATTCTTCATCATCACCTTCAATGGTGATTTGTTTCTCTACAGTCCTGAGAATGTAATCAAAACTTCTAAAGAATCGTCCTTCAGTTTTATAGAGTTCATTGTTTGGGATTCTGGAGATCTCCCAGTCATTCATATCTTGATTTATGTTTTCAAAACAAATTTCTTCATTAAAGATGTTTGTTGTAGATGGATTAATTTGTTGCTTGAAAGAAAGCCTAGAAGACAGAGAACACAACATGGCAGAAGATTTAAACAAAATATAAAGGATAGAAATAAAGATAGAATATAAGAAGATAAACGCAGGAAAGAGAATAAAATAACAAGAAAATAAATAGCAGATAACAGATATAGACTTAACCCCTGATATCATTACCCTCATTTGGTTTCATAGATTTGTAACTGAAAAATTTAAGTCAAATTTTATCCTTTGAACTAGATCTTAAAATTATCATATTTCATACTTTGATTTATGTCTGGTTTAATTATTACCTTCTGAACAATTTATCAAAATTTTATAGATCATACCTCAATCGTTAGCCACCACGTTTATTTATCAACTATTAACGATGTCACCACCATGCCTCATCCTTCACTACCTGTGGCGACATCGTCGAATTAGACTTACCGCCTCCCTAGGACTTATTGCTACAGCCCCACAGAATAGATTCAACACTAGGCATTATGTACTGTCTAGTTTAGAAAAGATAACATACAGATGCATACTATCTAGATCAAGATATAATAATAACATTATTATTTAGTTCAGTTAGGATAATAAATAAAGCTTATAAAGATCAAAGCAGAATAACGATTGATCGGTATAATAACATTAATATCCAGTTCAATAAGATAATAAATAACTTAAATGCACCATTTACTATTTCAACAGTGGCACTACAGTGTCTGCAACAGTGAACAGTAAAATAGTAATCGCTTGCAATGCTACAGTGAATAGTGTTCAACAGTAATCCTCCAAAGATTGCTACAGTGATTGCTACAGTGATTTGTATAGTAACTTAACTATTCATCTTCTTCAAGATTGATTGCGTAGCAGTCATCTTCGTTCTGGTTTGCGGAGTCTTCTGACAAGATAATTGAAGGAGAAGGAGGACTGGATTTTTTAGGAACCAGTTCTCTGCTAATAGCAACGTCCATATCTTTGTAGAGTCTGAAGACGTCTTCCATGTTTCAGAATAAATGATTTTAGTTGGAAGAGGTGGCAATAGCAGCCAAGATTTTTGCCCTCTGATTGAGAAATTGGCAATCCTCTTCATCAACAGTCTTGAGATATTTTGGGTTCTTCTGGAACTATAGTTTGATGTTGTCACTAGATGCTCTGGAGGCATCAAATTCAGCCCACCATTTTGTATATGCTTGCTTTTGCAGTGCAGGGAGGAGATTAGGGAGACCATCATGAGCCTTGTACTTGTACTACAAAGAAAATATTCAGGCAAGAGAAAGTTTGGAGAAGAAGTGAAGATCGACAGGAAATAAATCATCACCTGAATCAAACTTCTTTAAAAAATATTGAAATCCTTCCATAACATTTGTCAAAAGAATCTGCAAGATTGGACCAAAGAAGTTCCACCATTGCATGAACCAATGAGGGAACTTGTACTGGACATTCTGTTTGAAGTAGATAAGCCAGGAGTGGCGGTTAAACTTATTCTGGAGCCAAAACGTGTTGCTCCAAGCTTGCATGTAATTCCAGTAATTAAACCCGATTGGATCAAAATGCTGAGAAAATTTCTTCAAAGCGTTTGGGTTTTTACCAAATTCTGTCGGTGTTATGACCTTCAAAATCTGGATTATTGAATGGGTTATGTAAGATTCATCTTTTGGGTCCCTGTAATGCTTGAGAGAGACCGAGTCAATATCAACAAGAATATATTCATAAAATTGTTGAGTTTTGTTTGATGAAATTGGCTAAAAATGAAAATCGTTTAGAAAGATTTTTTGAGAAACTTTTCCTGGGTTGGGATCCCAGAATTCTGGTTCCATTTGGATTATAGGCCAAAAACTTTCTTTTGGTATGTAATGTGGTTTGGAGTAAATGGGTTAAGATTGGACGATTAAATCCTTTTTTGGTTAGTTGACTATAATGGCTTTGCCTTTAAGGGTTTGAATCATGGTTTGAATGTCAATTCCTTTGACAAATTCTTCAGTGAATATCTGTTTCCATGATTTATTTGGGAGATGGGTTAGGCCCTGATCTTGCAGGGCTAACAGGGTTGTGATTGGCATGGCATAGTCTTCTTTTGATTGTTTTCTCTGAGTCGATGACTTAGTCTTAGCTTGGGTTGATGACCTAGATGGAAGGGTTGAAGACCCCGGTTGAGATGATGATTTGGCTGGCTGTGCCAGGGGTAGATTACCTGTGCCTCTTCCCTTAGAGGAAGAAGATCTTGTTGATCTCGGCATAGGACTACTTTCCCTGTAAATATTCACGGGTAAGGAAGTCAGGTAAGGTATTTGAGGTGCCTTTGATATATTCTATATCAAAATAAAAAAACACTCAAGATTGCTTGCCATCTAGCAAAAATTTATTTTGAAGCAAGATTTTTAACATCCTTTTGTAAAATATCTTTTGCAGATTTGCAATCGACGCAGACTAAAAATTTTTGATTCAATAAATCAAATTGAAATTTTGATATACAAAGAAACATTGCTAAAATTTCTTTTTTGACAGTTAAATAATTCTGCTGTGCAGGGTTCCAGTGTTTTAATGCATATGCAATGATATGTTCTTTGTCTGTGACACGCTGTTTGAGAATGCCACCATAACCTATGTCAGAGGCATCAGTTTCAACAATTTTGAATAATTGCGGATTTGGAAGATAGAGGCATGGAAGATCCTTTACCTGAAATTTTACCTGTTTGACAGTGTTTGTATGAATGTCAGACTAAGAACGAGGACTCTTTTTCAGACGATCATGTCGTGGTTTAATAAGATTACTCTGTTAAGGAAAGAAGTCAGCGACATAATTTAAACAACCAAGAAATCTTTGTAATTGATTTTTGTCAATGAGTTGATTAGGAAACTTGTCAGCAAACTCAATTACACGATTAATAGGATTGATAGTTCCTTGATAAATGTTATGACCAAGAAATCTAATTTTAGTTTGGAAAAGATTAATCTTTGACTTAGAGACTGCAAGACCATTTCTTCTAATAACTCCAAGAAAAATATGAATGTGTTTAAAATGTTGATCTATTGATAGAGAAAAAAACAAGAACATCATCAATGTAGACGATGGTAAAGTTTGAGTATGGATAGAAGATTTCGTTCATGATCCTTTGAAATTCTGAAGGAGCATTCTTTAGACAAAAGGCATTACGTTCCATTCGTGTTGCCCAAACGATACAGTGAAGGCCGTTTTGTAGTGATCACTTTCTTTAATTTGGATTTGCCAAAATCCAGATTTCATATTAAATTTTGAAAAGATTTTAGTTGAATATAGTCTTTTAAGAATATCTTTTTTGTTTGGAATCGGATACCGAATCCATTGGAGTGCTTGATTGAGCGATTTGTAATTAATGACCAATCGAGGAGTTCTTCTTTCGATCTTGGCTTGTTTGTTGATGTTGAAGGCTGAACAGGACCATGGACTCTTACTTTTCCTAATGCGTCCTTTCGCAAGAAGATCTTTAATCTCCTGCTAACAATACTGAGCGGGTTCTTGACTCATTTGAATTGGTCTAGCCTTTGTGGGAATTTGTCTTTCATTAAAATCCTTTTCGTAGGTAAGATCTACCATATGTTTCTTCCTTTCTCAGAAAGCGTTTGGAAGATCTGAACAAATTGATCCTTGAATCTGTTCAAGAAGAGATTGAATCCTTTTCTGGATTTGGGGTTGACAAAGGTTGGAATCAATGATTTTAAAGGAAATTTCTTCTTTTAGATAATTGATTTGGTTTTGTTTATATTGGATTAAGTTAAGATTCCTTAGAATCAGTTTCCTAAGAAATTTGAAAGCGATTGTTTAACCAAGATGTTGGGTAGTAATCCCTTCATCCGTGATTTGCAGAGGAAAAAGTGATCTGATGAATGGTGTTCCTAAGATCACTTCATTTTTGAGATTCTTGACTAATAAGAAAGAAGTTTCAACTTGGAAACCTTGGTTTTCAATGATTGCCGTTGAAAGTTTGAATTTGATTTTTAGTTTTGAACTGTTAGTTGTGCTAAGCTGTTTGGATTTTTTTCAAAATACTTTATTGGGATTAATCCCTCCAAAATACAATTTGAATCTGCCCCTGTGTCAAACAGTGCGACAGTGTTAAGAACAAAATCATCAATTTTGAAGTTTTTGTTTATAAAGAATTTTTGGATTTTCATTTGATTAATTATTTGCGCAAAGAATTCTTCGTCATCTTGATTTTCAATCTTTTGACTTTTTTGACTCTTGTTTTTGGGAATTAAATCCTTATCAGAGTCAGTTTGAATATCCTAAAGTTGGGATATTATAATCTGATGTAAGTTTTGCTGTTCTTTAAGTTGTTTAACTTCAATTTTCAGATTATTAATTTCATGTTGAAGATCTTGATTGTTACAGTTTTCTTAGAAGTTTTCTTTTCAAGTTTTTTAAGTGTTTCTGTAAGATTATATTTATTTTGGATTATCAGTTCTTTGAAATATTTGGAAGAACTTGCTTCCATTAAAGATTTTATCTTTTGTAAATAGACTTTGCTATCTTGAAGATCATCAATTGAATTAAGAACTTCGAATAAGAGATCTTGCTCCTTTGTTAAAACATTGATTTCAGGAGAGTCAGCGTCTTCTTCAGATGAAATATCATCATTTTGAATTTGGTTTAAGTCTTCAGAGGATTCTTTATCAGACTCTTCTTCGGATGATTCAACTACAAATTATTAATTTGTTCTTCAATTATTGGTTCAAGATTTAAAGATCTTATCTTTTTCTTTAACCTACAGTATTTACTAATGTGACTAGGTTTACCACAGTTATAGCAAATTATAGGTTTCTTTGGGACTTTAATATTATCGATTGGATGTTTGGACTTAAGTTCTTGTTTAAGTCTTCTAGGTTTCATACTAGCTTTATGTTTGTAGTATTTAGTTTTCTGGACATGATCAAATTTTGGTTTTGATTTCGGCTTCCTCGTAGCACAAGGAAGACCAAATTGTTTGCAAAATATTCCTAAGTCCCACTAAGTTTGGGCCTTTTCTCTGGCGGGTTGGGCTTGAATCTTGTCATCTTGGCAGATTTTCAGGGCTACCTTTTGGATGAAGGCATTGAGTTATCCGTAACTCAACTGCTCGTAAGGGATTTCTCCATTTGGGGATTGACTTCTGATCTTGTCATGAACCTTGTCGCCTAAGGATTTTGGAAGACTAGTAAGAAATTTTTCTTTCCAGAAAGGCTATTGACTATCCTCTCTAGTGTAAACCCTAGTCAAGAAGGTGTCTCTATACCACCTAAAGTTAGCTAGAGTTTTGCATTTTAGGTTTAAAAGAAGTTCGGCAGACCTATCTTTACATAATGACGAATCTCCAATGAAATGTTGAGCGATTGTGAAGATTAAATTATTGACAGCATTGGGAATTGGCTTCCCGTCACTGAGGATTATATTGCCATCGGCATCAGTCTTGACTGCTTTGCTAATCTTGACTTTTTGGTTAGCGGAGATATAGTTATCCTACTAACCTTTAAGTTGACCAGAGAACCCTGATACAAGGATTTCGACAATGACTTCTTCTGGATAGTCATACGAGGTTTGATAAGCAGTAGACACCACGGTTATATGCTGAAGAGTGTTGATGATGGCATATTCAGTCATCCCATCAATGTTCCACTCATAGATATTGTTTGCACTAAAACTTCTGAAGTTTGGATTTCTTTCTTCAAGCAATAGATCTGGAGTTGTCGCTCTTTGATAGTAGAGTTTTGAAGGATTTTTCCAGTTAAGAGTTTGGCTGATTACAAGATTCACCTTGATGACAGAATTTGTCTCAGTTTCAGTTTCTGGGCAATCAGATCCCGATTGTGAACTAGATTGTCTAATTGTATTAACAATCAGATCCATGAATTCATTAATAAGACTTTGGTTAGATGGTTTTGGATTATTTAAAAGTTTTATGCTTTCTTTAAGTTGTTTGCTAACTTTGAACGGTTTGAAGAGAGGCTTTTCGATTGACTTAGGAGGTTTAGTTTCATCAGTTTTGGTTCCCGAGGTTGAAGGTTTATCTACGGATTGTTTGACTAATTTTTCACCTAAAACTTGAAGGTATTTGTTTGTATAATTATTTTGTTCCATAAGACTTTTAATTTCTTTTGAATTTATTGGCTCATCTTCTACTTTAGTCTTGAAAGGAGAAGCTAAGATAGGATTGTCATCTTTGTCTTTTACGTTTAGAATAAGACACTGACTGGAAGGAGGTAATTCAGATTTGATTAACTCACCATCTTTGCAATGCCAGACAGTAAGAACATTAGCTGATTTATCTTCAATTAGACCAATGCTCCAAGGATATTCAATTTCATTACAAATCATGTAGGCATGAAACCAATTGAAGAATGGAATGTGTTATTTGACTTTGTTGAGAAATTCGTAGAACTTCTCTTAGATTTCAATTCTGTTTGATCCCTTAAAGTTTTTGAAAAACCATTTCCTTTGCGGAGTCCATTTCGCAGAGTAGAAGTATTTCCTAAGGGTTTCCTTATCTATAATGAAGTCAGATAACAAGGATATCATCATTAAGAGAGGAATTGGTTGGAAATTGAATAGATCTCTGTTTATCTTTGTCTTTACGTTGGTATGTTGGCCTTGGGATGCTTGATGAAGTATCCAGTCCTCGCAGATTGATTGTTGATGTAGTGGATTGGATTGTGGAAAAAGATTTTCCAGAGACTGCAGATCTGGAGGATGAAGATCTAAAAGATTTAGAAGAGCTGAACGAATTTCTCCTACTGAAAGCTAATTAAACTCTACCTGATTAGTGTTGGGTGATTTCCTGAATTTCAGGTGTTTCTCTGGGCAAAGTTGGAGTTGCTTTATCCATAATCCATTTCTCAGGGTGGATTATATCTTCCCAACGGATTTGTTTAGGGACAACTATGTTGGGCTTTGTTATGTCTGTCAGGAATAACATTGTTACTCCCTTGTCTTTTGGTTTTAACACCTTTGAGTAAAAAGAATTCATTACTTTGTACTGAATTCTATAGATTAAAGCTAAAGGGATTGATCTGGGCTTCATGTCTAAGCCACAGACTTTAATGTTTAAAAATAACGTGTCTTAAATATTTTTGTCTTTTAGACTAGCAGTCCTATTAGGATAATAATTAAAATAGATTGGACCATAACCAAGACTAGTTTCTACAGTTCCTAGAAGAGAATCATAGAATTGATTATGTCTTATGTCTTTTAGACAAAGCAGTACAGATGCGTTTAGTCCTTCTCTAATTAGAGGTTTGACAGCTACCTGTACACATCCGATATGCAGATAATTGTATTTGTTAGCTTAACCTTTTAAGGTCTCTTGACAGAGAAGGTGAAATTCTTCATTATCACCTTCAATGGTGATTTGTTTCTCTACAGTCCTGATAATGTAATCAGAACTTCTGAAGAATCGTCCTTCAGTTTTATAGAGTTCATTGTTTGGGATTCTAGGGATCTACCAGTCATCCATATCTTGATTTATGTTTTCAAAACAAATTTCTTCATTAAAGATGTTTGTTGTAGATGGATTAATTTGTTGCTTGAAAGAAAGCTTAGAAGACAGAGAACACAACATGGTAGAAGATTTAAACAAAATATAAAGGACAGAAATAAAGACAGAATATAAGAAGATAGACGCAGGAAAGAGAATAAAATAACAAGAAAATAAACAGCAGATAACAGATATAGACTTAACCCCTGATATCATTACCCTCATTTGGTTTCATAGATTTATAACCGAAAAATTTAAGTCAAATTTTATCATTTGAACTAGATATTAAAATTATCATATTTCAAACTTTGATTTTTGTCTAGTTTAATTATTACCTTCTGAATAATTTATCAAAATTTTATATATCATACCTGGATCGTTAGCCACTGCGTTTATTTATCAATTCTTAACGATGGTCACCACCGTGCCTCATCCTTCATTACCTATGGCGACATCATCGAATTAGACTTACCGCCTCCCCAAGACTTACTGCTACAGCCCCACATAATAGATTCAACACTAGGCATTATGTACCGTCCAGTTAAGAAAAGATAACATATAGATGCGTACTATCTAGATTCAGATATAATAATAACATTATTATTTAGTTTAGTTAGGATAATAAATAAAGCAGAGAAAGATCAAAGCATAATAATGATTGATCGGTATAATAACATTAATATCCAGTTCAATAAGATAATAAATAACTTAAATCCACCATTTACTATTTCAACAGTGGCGCTACAGTGAACAATAAAATAGTAATCAATTGTAGTGCTACAATGAATAGTGTTCAACAGTAATCTTCCGCAGATTGCTACAGTGATTGCTACAGTGATTTGCATAGTAACTTGACTATTCATCTTCTTCAAGATTGATTGCGTAGCAGTCATCTTCATTCTGGTTTGCGGAGTCTTCTGACAAGATAATTGAAGGAGAATGAGAACTGGAATTTTTAGGAACCAGTTCTCTACTAATAGCAACGTCCATATCTTTGTAGAGTCTGAGGACGTCTTCCATGTTTCGGAATAAATGATCTTTGTCGAAAGAGGTGGCAATAGCAGCCAAGATTTTTGCCCTCTGATTGAGAAATTGGCAATCCTCTTCATCAGCAGTCTTGAGATATTTTGTGTTCTTCTGGTACCATAGTTTGATGTTGTCACTAGATGCTCTGGAGGCGTCAAATTCAGCTCACCATTTTGCATATGCTTGCTTTTGCAGTGTAGGGAGGAGATTAGGGAGACCATCATGAGCCTTGTACTTGTACTGCCAAGAAAATATCCAGGCAAGAGAAAGTTTGGAGAAGAAGTGAAGATCGACAGGAAATAAAGCATCACCTGAATCAAACTTCTTCAAAAAATATTGAAATCCTTCCATAACATTTGTTGGAAGAATCTGCTGGATTGGACCAAAGAAGTTCTACCATTACATGAACCAGTGAGGGAACTTGTACTGGACATTCTATTTGAAGTAGATAAGCCAGGAGTGGCAGTTGGACTTATTCTGGAGCCAAAACGTGTTGCTCCAAGCTTGCATGTAATCCCAGTAATTAAACTTGATTGGATCAAAATGCTGAGAAAATTTCTTCAAAGTGTTTGGGCTTTTACCAAATTCTGCCGGTGTCATGACCTTCAAAATCTGGATTGTTGAATGGGTTATGTAAGATTCATCCTTTGGGTCCCTGTAATTCTTGAGAGAGACCGAGTCAGTATCAACAAGAATATATTCATAAAATTATTGAGTATTGTTTAATGAAATTGGCTTAAAATGAAAGCTGTTTAGAAAGATTTTTTGAGAAACTTTTCTTGGGTTGGGATCCCAGAATTCTGATTCCATTTGGATTACAGACCAAAAACTTTCTTTCGGTATGTAATGTGGTTTGGAGTAAATGGGTTGAGATTGGATGATTAAATTCTTTTTTGGTTAGTTGACTACAATAGCTTTGCCTATAAGAGTTTGAATCATGGTTTGAATGTCAGTTCCTTCAACAAATTCTTTAGTGAATATCTGTTTCCATGATTTATCAGGGAGATGGGTTAGGCCTTGATCTTGCAAGGCTAACAGGGTTGTGATTGGCATGGCATAGTCTCCTTTTGATTGTTTTCTCTAAGTCGATGACTCAACCTTAGCTTAGGTTGATGACCCAGATGGAAGGGTTGAAGACCCCAGTTGAGATGATGATTTGGCTGGCTGTGCCAGGGGCGAATTACCTGTGCCTCTTCCCCTAGAGGAAGAAAATCTTATTGATCTCGGCATGGGGCTACTTTCCCTGTAAATATTCATGAGTAAGGTAGTCATATAAGGTGTTTGAGGTGCCTTTGATATATTCTACGTCAAAATCAGAAACACTCAAGATTGCTTGCTATCTAGCAAAAATTTGTTTTGAAGCAATATTTTTAACATCCTTTTGTAAAATATCTTTTGCAGATTTGCAATCGACGCGGACTAAAAACTTTTGATTCAATAAATCAGATTGAAATTTTGATATACAAAGAACAATTGCTAAAATTTCTTTTTTGACAGTTGAATAATTCTGCTATGCAGAGTTCCAGTGTTTTAATGCGTATGCAATGATATGTTCTTTGTCTGCGACATGCTGTTTGAGAATGCCACCATAACCTATGTCAGAGGCATCAGTTTCAACAATTTTGAATAATTAAGGATTCGAAAGATAGAGGCATGGAAGATCCTTTACCTGAGATTTTACCTATTTGACAGTGTTTGTATGAATGTCTGACTAAGGAGGAGGACTCTTTCTTTGACGATCATGTAGTGGTTTAATAAGATTACTCAGCAGAGGAAAGAAGTCAGCGACATAATTTAAACAACCAAGAAATCTTTGTAATTGATTTTTGTCAATGAGTTGATTAGGAAACTTGTCAGCAAACTCAATTACACAATTAAAAGGATTGATAGTTCCTTGATAAATGTTATGACTAAGAAATCTAATTTTAGTTTGGAAAATATTCTTTGACTTGGAGACCGTAAGACCATTTCTTTTAATAACTCCAAGAAAAATATTAATGTGTTTAAAATGTTGATCTATTGATTGAGAAAAAACAAGAATATCGTCAATGTAAACGATGGTAAAGTTTGAGTATGGATTGAAGATTTCGTTCATGATCCTTTCAAATTCTGAAGGTGCATTCTTTAGACCAAAAGGCATTACGTTCCATTCGTACTGCCCAAATGGTACAGTGAAGGCCATCTTGTAGCGATCACTTTCTTTAATTTGGATTTGCCAAAATCCAGATTTCATATCAAATTTTGAAAAGATTTTAGCTGAATACAGTCTTTTAAGAAGATCTTTTTTGTTTGGAATCGGATACTGAATCCATTGGAGTGCTTGATTGAGTGGTTTGTAATTAATGACCAATCGAGGAGTTCCTTTTTCGATCTCGGCTTGTTTATTGACGTAGTAGGCTGAACAGGACCATGGACTCTTACTTTTCCTAAAGAGTCCTTTCGCAAGAAGATCTTTAATCTCATGCTGACAATATTGAATGAGTTCTTGACTCATTTGAATTGGTCTAGCCTTTGTGGGAATTTGTCTTTCATTGAAATCTTTTTCGTAGGGAAGATCCACCATATGTTTCTTCCTTTCCTAGAAAGCGTTTGGAAGATCTGAACAAATTAATCTTTGAATCTGTTCAAGAAGAGATTGAATCCTTTTCTAGATTTGGGGTTGACTAAGGTTGGAATCAATATATTTAAAGGAAATTTCCTCTTTTAGATTATTGATTTGGTTTTGTTTATATTGGATTAAGTTAAGATTCCTTAGAATCGGTTTCCTAAGAAATTTGAAAGCGATTGTTTGACCAAGATGTTGGGTAGTAATTCCTTCATCCGTGATTTGCAGAGGAAAAAGTGATCTAATGAATGGTGTTCCTAAGATCACTTCATTTTTTAGATTCTTGACTAATAAGAAAGAAGTTTCAACTTGGAAACCTTGGTTTTCAATGATTGTCGTTGAAAGTTTGAATTTGATTTTTAGTTTTGAACCATTAGCTGTGCTAAGCTATTTGGATGTTTTTTCAAAATACTTTGTTGGGATTAATCCCTCCAAAATACAATTTGAATCTGCCCTTGTGTCAAACAGTGAGACAGTGTTAAAGACAAAATCATCAATTTTGATGTTCATGTTAATAAAGAATTTTTGGATTTTCATTTGATTAATTATTTGCGCAAAGAATTCTTTGTTATCTTGATTTTCAATCTTTTGACTTTTTTTACTCTTGTTTTCGAGAATTGTATCCTTACCAGAGTCAGTTTGAATATCCTGAAGTTGGGATATTATAATCTGATGTAAGTTTTGTTGTTCTTTAAGTTGTTTAACTTCGATTTTCAGATTATTAATTTCATGTTGAAGATCTTGGATTGTTACAGTTTTCTTAGAAGTTTTCTTTTCAAGTTTTTTAAGTGTTTCTGTAAGATTATATTTATTTTGGATTATCGGTTCTTTGAAAGATTTGGAAGAACTTGCTTCCATTAAAGATTTTATCTTTTCTAAATATACTTTCCTATCTTGAGGATCATCAATTGAATTAAGAACTTCGAACAGGAGATCTTGCTCCTTTGTTAAGACATTGATTTCAGGAGAATCAAAGTCTTCTTCAGATGAAATATCATCATTTTGAATTTGGTTTAAGTCTTCAGAGGATTCTTTATCAGACTCTTCTTCGGATGATTCAACTAACAAATTATTAATTTGTTCTTCAATTGTTGGTTCAAGATTTAAAGATCTTATCTTTTTCTTTAACCTACAGTATTTACTAATGTGACTAGGTTTACCACAGTTATAGCAAATTATAGGTTTCTTTGGGACTTTAATATTATCGATTGGATGTTTGGACTTAAATTCTTGTTTAAGTCTTCTGGGTTTCATACTAGCTTTATGTTTGTAGTATTTAGTTTTCTGGACATGATCAAATTTTGGTTTTGATTTTGGCTTCCTCCTAGCACAAGGAAGACCAAATTGTTCGCAGAGCATTCCTAAGTCCCGCTTGGTTTGGGCCTTTTCTCTGGCGAGTTGGGCTTGAGTCTTATCATCTTGGCAGATTTTCAGGGCTGCCTTTTGGACGAAGGCATTGAGTTGTTTGTAACTCAACTGCTCGTAAGGGATTTCTCCATTTCGGGATTGACTTCTGATCTTGTCACGAACCTTGTCGCCTAAGGATTTTGGAAGACTAGCAAGAAATTTTTCTTTCCAGAAAGGCTGTTAACTATCCTCTCTACTGTAAACCCTAGTCAAGAAGGTGTCTCTATACCACCTAAAGTCAGCAAGAGTTTTGCATTTTAGGTTTGAACGAAGTTCGACAGACCTATCTTTCTATAAAGATGGATCTCCTATGAAATATTGAGCGATTGTGAAGATTAAATTATTGACAACATTGGGAATTGGCTTCCCGTCACTGAGGATTATATTGCCACCGGCATCAGTCTTGACTGCTTCGCCAATCTCGACCTTTTGGTCAGCGGAGATATAGTTATCCCACTAACCTTTAAGTTGACCAGAGAACCCTGATACAAGGATTCTGACAATGACTTCTTCTGGACAGTCATACGAGGTTTGATAAGCAGTAGACACCATGGTCATATACTGAAGAGTGTTGATGATGGCATATTCAGTCATCCCATCAATGTTCCACTCATTGATGTTATTTGCGCTAAAGCTTCTGAAGTTTGGATTTCTTTCTTCAAGCAGCAGATCTAGAGCTGTCGCTCTTTAATAGTAGAGTTTTGAAGGATTTTTCCAGTTAAGAGTTTCGGTAATTACAGGATTCACCTTGATGACAGAATTAGTCTCAGTTTTAGTTTCTGGGCAATCAGATCCCAATTGTGAACTAGATTGTCTAATTGTATTAACAATCAGACTTTTATCTTTAGATTTACTAGTCTTTGACTCTTGGGTTTGTGGTGTATCTGGGGTGACTAAGTTTAGTCTATCCATGAATTCATTAATAAGACTTTGGTTAGATGGTTTTGGATTATTTAAAAGTTGCTTTCTTTAAGTTGTTTGCTAACTTTGAACTGTTTAAAGAGAGGCTTTTCGATTGACTTGGGAGGTTTAGTTTCGTCAGTTTTGGTTCCCGAGGTTGAAGGTTTATCTACGGATTGTTTGACTAATTTTTCACCTAAAACTTGAAGGTATTTGTTTGTATAATTATTTTGTTCCATAAGACTTTTAATGTCTTTTGAATTTATCGGCTCATCTTCTAATTTAGTCTTGAAAGGAGAAGCTAAGATAGGATTGTTATCGTTGTCTTTTACGTTTGGAATAAGATACTGACCGGAAAAAGGTAATTCAGATTTGATTAACTCACCATCTTTGCGATACCTGACAGTAAGAACATTAGCTGATTTATCTTCAATCAGACCAATGCTCCAAGGATATTCAATTTCATTCCTAATCATGTAGGAATGAAACCAATTGAAGAATGGAATATGTTGTTTGTCTTTGTTGAGAAATTCGTGGAACTTCTCTTGGATTTCAATTCTGTTTGATCCCTTAATATTTTCGAAAAACCATTTCCTTTATGGAGTCCATTCCGTGGAATAGAAGTCTTTCCTAAGGGTTTCCTTATCTATAATGAAGTTAAATAACATGGACATCATCATTAAGAGAGGAATAGGTTACAAATTGAATAGATCTTTGTTTATCTTCGTCTTAACGTTGGTATGTTGGCCTTGGGATGCTTGATGAAGTATCTAGTCCTTGCAGATTGATTGTTGATGGAGTAGATTGGATTGTGGAAAAAGATTTTCTAGAGACTGCAGATCTGTAGTCTTCAGATCTGGAGGATGAAGATCTAAAAGATTTAGAAGAGCTGAACGAATTTCTCCTACTAAAGGCTAATTCAACTCTACCTGATTGGTGTTGGGTGATTTCCTGACTTTCAGGTGTTTCTCTGGGCAAAGCTGGAGTTGCTTTATCCATAATCCATTTCTTAGGGAGGATTACATCTTCCCATCGGATTTGTTTAGGGACAACTACATTGGCCTTTGTTATATCTATCAGGAATAACATTGTTACTCCCTTGTCTTTTGGTTTTAACACCTTTGAGTAGAAAGAATTCATTACTTTGTACTGAATTCTATAGATTAAAGCTAAAGGGATTGATTTGGGCTTCATGTCTAAGCCACAGACTTTAATGTTTAAAAATAACGTGTCTTGAATATTTTTGTCTTTTAGACTAGCAGTCCTATTAGGATAACAGTTGAAATAGATTGGACCATGACCAAGACTAGTTTCTACGGTTCCTAGAAGAGAATCATGGAATTGATTATGTCTTATGTCTCTTAGACAAAGTAGAACAGATGTGTTTAGTCCTTCTCCAATTAAAGGTTTGACAGCTACATGTACACATCCGATATGTAGATAATTGTATTTGTTGGCTTGACCTTTTAAGGTCTCTTGATAGAGAAGATGAAATTCTTCATCATCACCTTTAATGGTGATTTGTTTCTCTACAGTCCTGATAATGTAATCAGAACTTCTGAAGAATCGTCCTTCAGTTTTATAGAGTTTATTGTTTGGGATTCTGGGGATCTCCCAATCATCCATATCTTGATTTATGTTTTCAAAACAAATTTCTTCATTAAAGATGTTTGTTGTAGATGGATTAATTTGTTGCTCAGTGAGCGAAGAAGAAGAAGATTGAGAGGACTTGAAAGAAAGCTTAGAAGACAGAGAACGCAACATGGCAGAAGATTTAAACAAAATATAAAGGACAGAAATAAAGACAGAATGTAAAAAGATAGATGCAGGAAAAAGAATAAAATAATAAGAAAATAAACAGCAGATAACAAATATAGACTTAACTGCTGATATCATTACCCTCATTTGGTTTCATAGATTTGTAACTGAAAAATTTAAGTCAAATTTTATCCTTTGAACTAGATCTTAAAATTATCATATTTCATACTTTGATTTATGTCTGGTTTAATTATTACCTTCTGAACAATTTATCAAAATTTTATAGATCATACCTGGATTGTTAGCCACCGCGTTTATTTATCAATTCTTAACCATGCTCACCACCGTGCCTCATCCTTCACTACCTGTGCCGATATCGTCGAATTAGACTTACCGCCTCCCCATGACTTACTGCTACAGCCCCACAGAATAGATTCAACACCAGGCATTATGTATCATCCAGTTAAGAAAAGATAACATATAGATGCGTACTATCTAGATCCAGATATAATAATAACATTATTATTTAGTTCAGTTAGGATAATAAATAAAGTAGATAAAGATCAAAGCAGAATAATGATTAATAGGTATTAACAATCGTTATTCTACTTTGATCTTTATCTGCTTTATTTATTATCCTAACTGAACTAAATAATAATGTTATTATTATATCTGGATCTAGATAGTAAGCATCTATATGTTATCTTTTCTTAACTGGATGGTACATAATGCCTGGTGTTGAATCTATTCTAGGGGGCTGTAACAGTAAGTCCTGGGGAGGAGGTAAGTCTAATTCGACGATGTCGCCACAGGTAGTGAAGGATGAGGCACGATTGTGACCGTGGTTAAGAATTGATAAATAAACACGGTGGCTAACGATCCAGGTATGATCTATAAAATTTTGATAAATTGTTCAGAAGGTAATAATTAAACTAGACATAAATCAAAGTATGAAATACGATAATTTTAAGATCTAGTTCAAAGGATAAAATTTGACTTAAATTTTTCAGTTACAAATCTATGAAACCAAATGAGGGTAATGATATCAGGGGTTAAGTCTATATCTGTTATCTACTATTTATTTTCCTGTTATTTTATTCTCTTTCCTGCGTCTATCTTCTTATATTCTGTCTTTATTTCTGTCCTTTATATTTTGTTTAAATCTTCTGCCATGTTGTGTTCTCATCTTCTAAGCTTTCTTTCAACTCTTCTCAATTTTCTTCTTCTTCGTTCACTGAGCAACAAATAATCCATCTACAACAAACATCTTTAATGAAGAAATTTGTTTTGAAAATATAAATCAAGATATGGATGAGTGGGAGATCCTCAGAATCCCAAATAATGAACTCTATAAAACTAAAAGACGATTCTTCAGAAGTTCTGATTACATTATCAGGACTATAGAGAAACAAATCACCATTGAAGATGATGATGAAGAATTTCATCTTCTCTGTCAAGAGACCTTAAAAGGTCAAGCCAAAAAATATAATTATCTGCATATCGGATGTGTACAAGTAGCTGTCAAACCTCTAATTAGAGAAGGACTAAACGCATCTGTTCTGCTTTGTCTAAGAGACATAAGATATAATCAATTCCATGATTCTCTTCTAGAAACTGTAGAAAATAGTCTTGGTCATGGTCCAAACTATTTTAATTGTTATCCTAATAAGACTGCTAGTCTAAAAGATAAAAATATTTAAGACACATTATTTTTAAATATTAAAGTCTGTGGCTTAGACATGAAGCCGGATCAATCCCTTTAGCTTTAATCTATAGAATTCAGTACAAAGTAATGAATTCTTTCTACTCAAAGGTGTTAAAACCAAAAGACAAGGGAGTAACAATGTTATTCCTGACAGACATAACAAAGGCCAACGTAGTTATTCCTAAACAAATCTGATGGGAAGATGTAATCCTCCCTGAGAAATGGATTATGGATAAAGCAACTCCAGCTTTGCCCAGAGAAACACCTGAAATTCAGGAAATCACCCAACACCAATCAGGTAGAGTTGAATTAGCCTTCAGTAGGAGAAATTCGTTCAGCTCTTCTAAATCTTTTAGATCTTCATCCTCCAGATCTGAAGACTACAAATCTGTAGTCTCTAGAAAATATTTTTCCACAATCCAATTTACTTCATCAACAATCAATCTGCGAGGACTGGATACTTCATCAAGCATCCCAAGGCCAACATACCAATGTGAAGACGAAGATGAACAAAGATCTATTCAATCTCCAACCTATTCCTCTCTTAATGATGATGTCCATGTTATCTGACTTCATTATAGATAGGGAAACCCTTAGGAAAGACTTCTATTCCACGGAATGGACTCCGTAAAGGAAATGGGTTTTCGAAAACATTAAGGGATCAAACAGAATTGAAATCCAAGAGAAGTTCCATGAATTTCTCAACAAAGTCAAACAACACATTCCATTCTTCAATTGGTTTCATACCTACATGATTAGGAATGAAATTGAATATCCTTGGAGCATTGGTCTGATTGAAGATAAATCAGCTAATGTTCTTACTGTCTGGCATCGCAAAGATGGTGAGTTAATCAAATCTAAATTACCTCCTTCCAGTCAGTATCTTATTCCAAATGTAAAAGACAAAGATAATAATCCTGTCTTAGCTTTTCCTTTCAAGACTAAAGTAGAAGATGAGCCGAAAAATTCAAAAGACATTAAAAGTTTTATGGAACAAAATAATTATACAAACAAATACCTTCAAGCTTTAGGTGAAAAATTAGTCAAACAATCCGTAGATAAACCTTCAACCTCGGGAACCAAAACTGATGAAACTAAACCTCCCAAGTCAATCGAAAAGCCTCTCTTCAAACCGTTCAAAGTTAGCAAACAACTTAAAGAAAGCATAAAACTTTTAAATAATCCAAAACCATCTAACCAAAGTCTTATTAATGAATTCATGGATAGACTAAACTTAGTTGTCCCAGATACACCACAAACCCAAGAGTCAAAGACTAGTAAATCTAAAGATAAAAATCTGATTGTTAATATAATTAGATAATTTAGTTCATAATCGGGATCTGATTGCCCAAAAACTAAAACTGAGACAAATTCTGTCATCAAGGTGAATCTTGTAATCAGCCAAACTCTTAATTGGAAAAATCCTTCAAAACTCTACTATCAAAGAGCGACAGCTCCAGATCTGTTACTTGAAGAAAGAAATCCAATCTTCAGAAGCTTTAGCACAAACAACATATATGAGTGGAACATTGATGGGATGACTGAATATGCCATCATCAACACTCTTCAGCATATGACCATGGTGTCTACTGCTTATCAAACCTTGTATGACTGTCCAGAAGAAGTCATTGTCGGAATCCTTTTATCAGGGTTCTCTAGTCAACTCAAAGGTTAGTGGGATAACTATATCTCCGCTGACCAAAAGGTCAAGATTGGCGAAGCAGTGAAGATTGATGCTGATGGCAATATAATCCTCAGTGATGGGAAGCCAATTCCCGAAGTTGTCAATAATTTAATCTTCACAATCGCTCAATATTTCATAGGAGATCCGTCTTTATGGAAAGATAGGTCTGCCGAACTTCTTTCAAACCTAAAATGCAAAACTCTAGCTGACTTTAGGTGGTATAGAAACACCTTCTTGACTAGGGTTTACACTAGAGAGGATAGTCAATAGCCTTTCTAGAAAGAAAAATATCTTTCTAGTCTTCCAAAATCCTTAGGCGACAAGGTTCGTGACAAGATCAGAAGTCAATCCCCAAATGGAGAAATCCCTTACGAGCAGTTGAGTTACGGACAACTCATTGCCTTCGTCCAAAAGGTTGCCTTGAAAATCTGCCAAGATGACAAGATTCAAGCCCAACTCACCAGAGAAAAGCCTAAACCAAGCGGGCCTTAGGAACGTTCTGCGAACAATTTGGTCTTCCTTGTGCTAGGAAGAAGCCGAAATTAAAACCAAAATTTGATCATGTCCAGAAAACTAAATACTACAAACATAAAGCTAGTACGAACACCCAGAAGACTTAAACAAGAATTTAAGTCCAAACATCCAATCGATAATATTAAAGTCCCAAAGAAACCTATAATTTGCTATAACTGTGGTAAACCTGGTCACATTAGTAATTACTGTAGGTTAAAAAAAAAGATAAGATCTTTAAATCTTGAAACAATAATTGAAGAACAAATTAATAATTTGTTAGTTGAATCATCCGAAGAAGAGTCTGATAAAGAATCCTCTGAAGACTTAAACCAAATTCAAAATGATGATATTTCATCTGAAGAAGACTTTGACTCTCCTGAAATCAATGTCTTAACAAATGAGCAAGATCTCCTGTTCGAAGTTCTTAATTCAATTGATGATCCTTAAGATAGGAAAGTCTATTTAGAAAAGATAAAATCTTTAATGGAAGCAAGTTCTTCCAAATCTTTCAAAGAACCAATAATCCAAAATAAATATAATCTTACAGAAACACTTAAAAAACTTGAAAAGAAAACTTCTAAGAAAACTGTAACAATCCAAGATCTTCAACATGAAATTAATAATCTGAAAATTGAAAATAAACAACTTAAAGAACAGCAAACTTACATCAGATTATAATATCCCAACTTCAGGATATTCAAACTGACTCTGATAAGGATACAATTCCCGAAAATAAGAGTCAAAAAAGTCAAAAGATTGAAAATCAAGATGATGAAGAATTCTTTGCGCAAATAATTAATCAAATGAAAATCCAAAAATTCTTTATTAACATAAACATCAAAACTGATGATTTTCTCCTTAACACTGTCGCACTGTTTGACGCAGGGGCAAATTCAAATTGTATTTTCGAGGGATTAATCCCAACAAAGTATTTTGAAAAAACATCTGAACAGCTTAGCGCAGCTAACGGTTCAAAACTAAAAATCAAATTCAAACTTTCAATGACAATCATTGAAAACCAAGGTTTCCAAGTTGAAACTTCTTTCTTATTAGTCAAGAATCTCAAAAATGAAGTGATCTTAGGAACACCATTCATCAAATCACTTTTTCCTCTGCAAATCACGGATGAAGGGATTACTACCCAACATCTTCGTCAAACAATCACTTTCAAATTTCTTAGGAAACCGATTCTAAGGAATCTTAACTTAATCCAATATAAACAAAACCAAATCAATTATCTAAAAGAGGAAAATTCGTTTAGAAATATTGATTCCAACCTCAGTCAACCCCAAATCTAGAAAAGGATTCAATCTCTTCTTGAACAGATTCAAGGATCAATTTGTTCAGATCTTCCAAATGCTTTCTGGGAAAGGAAGAAACATATGGTGGATCTTCCCTATGAAAAGGATTTCAATGAAAGACAAATTCCCACAAAGGCTAGACCAATTCAAATGAGTTAAGAACTCATTCAGTATTGTCAGCAGGAGATTAAAGATCTTCTTGTGAAAGGACTCATTAGGAAAAGTAAGAGTCCATGGTCCTGTTCAGCCTTCTACATCAACAAACAAGTTGAGATCGAAAGAGGAACTTCTTGATTGGTCATTAATTACAAACCACTCAATCAAGCACTCTAATGGATTCGGTATTCGATTCTAAACAAAAAAGATCTTCTTAAAAGACTATATTCAGCTAAAATCTTTTCAAAATTTGATATGAAATCTGGATTTTGGCAAATCCAAATTAAAGAAAGTGATCACTACAAGACGGCCTTCACTGTACCGTTTGGGCAGTACGAATGGAACGTAATGCCTTTTGGTCTAAAGAACGCTCCTTCAGAATTTCAAAGGATCATGAACGAAATCTTCAATCCATACTCAAACTTTACCATCGTCTACATTGATGATGTTCTTGTTTTTTCTCAATCAATAGATCAACATTTTAAACACATTAATATTTTTCTTGGAGTTATTAAAAGAAATGGTCTTATGGTCTCCAAGTCAAAGATTAATCTTTTCCAAACTAAAATTAGATTTCTTGGTCATAACATTTATCAAGGAACTATCAATCCTATTAATCGTGTAATTGAGTTTGCTGACAAGTTTCCTAATCAACTCATTAACAAAAATCAATTACAAAGATTTCTTGGTTGTTTAAATTATGTCGCTGACTTCTTTCCTCAGTTGAGTAATCTTATTAAACCACTACATGATCGTCTGAAAAAGAGTCCTCCTCCTTGGTCAGACATTCATACAAACACTGTCAAACAGGTAAAATCTCAGGTAAAGGATCTTCCATGCCTCTATCTTCTGAATCCTAAATTATTCAAAATTGTTGAAACTAATGCCTCTGACATAGGTTATGGTGGCATTCTCAAATAGTGTATCGTAGACAAAGAATATATCATTGCATACGCATCAAAACACTAGAACCCTGCATAGCAGAATTATTCAACTGTCAAAAATGAAATTTTAGTAATTGTTCTTTGCATATCAAAATTTCAATCTGATTTATTGAATCAAAAATTTTTAGTCTGTGTCGATTGCAAATCTGCAAAAGATATTTTACAAAAAGATGTTAAAAATCTTACTTCAAAACAAATTTTTGCTAGATAGCAAGCAATCTTGAGTGTTTTTGATTTTGATATAGAATATATCAAAGGCACCTCAAACACCTTATCTGACTACCTTACCCGTGAATATTTACAGGGAAAGTAGCCCCATGCCGAGATCAACAAGATCTTCTTCCTCTAGGGGAAGAGGCACAGGTAATCCACCACTGGCACAGCTAGCCAAATCATCATCTCAACCGGGGTCTTCAACCCTTCCATCTGGGTCATCAACCCAAGCTAAGGCTGAGTCATCGACTCAGAGAAAACAATCAAAAGAAGACTATGCCATGCCAATCACAACCCTGTTAGCCTTGCAAAATCAAGGCCTAACCCATCTCCCAGATAAATCACGGAAACAGATATTCACTAAAGAATTTGTCGAAGGAACTGACATTCAAACCATAATTCAAACCCTTAAAGGCAAAGCCATTGTAGTCAACCAACCAAAAAAGGATTTAATCGTCCAATCTCAACCCATTTACTCCAAACCACATTACATACCAAAAAAAAAGGTTTTGGCCTGTAATCCAAATGGAACTAGAATTTTGGGATCCCAACCCAGGAAAAGTTTCTCAAAAAATCTTTCCAAACGGTTTTCATTTTAAGCCAATTTCATCAAACAAAACTCAACAATTTTATGAATATATTCTTGTTGATACTGACTCGGTCTCTCTCAAGCATTACAGGGACCCAAAAGATGAATCTTACATAACCCATTCAACAATCCAAATTTTGAAGGTCATGCCGGTAGAATTTAGTAAAAACCCAAACACTTTGAAGAAATTTTCTCAGTATTTTGATCCAATCAGGTTTAATTACTGGGATTACATGTAAGCTTGGAGCAACACGTCTTGGCTCCAGAATAAGTCCAACCGCCACTCCTGGCTTATCTATTTCAAATAGAATGTCCAATACAAGTTCCCTCACTGGTTCATGCAGTGGTGGAACTTCTTTGGTCCAATCCAGCAGATTCTTCCGACGAATGTTATGGAAGGATTTTAATATTTTTTGAAGAAGTTTGATTCAGGTGATAATTTATTTCCTGTCGATCTTCACTTCTTCTCTAAACTTTCTCTTGCCTGGATATTTTCTTAGTAGTACAAGTACAAGGCTCATAATGGTCTCCCCAATCTCCTCCCTGCACTGCAAAAGGAAGCATATGCAAAATGGTGCGGTAAATTTGACGCCTCCAGAGCATCTAGTGACAACATCAAACTATGGTTCCAGAAGAACCCAAAATATCTCAAGACTACTAATGAAGAGGATTGCCAATATTGTTATTCGAGTAAAACATCAAAAACATGTTCTGGAATGTTTTCTGGGTCGTGTTATTCGAATAACATATCCTTTATTCGAATAAACCACTCTAGTTTCGAAAACTGGCTTTAAATAGTCATAAATTCTCCATTTTTCATCCGTTTAAAGCGAATGACACTCATTGGAAAGATCTTTGAGTCTATTTTCAAATGAAATAAGAGTCGGAACAAAACTCAAAGTATTTTGAAAGATATGATCAAAAGAGTAACCAAATGTCAGTTATGCATTTTAATATTTTCAATCACCCAATTCACCCCCTCTTGGGTGATGGTTGCCATGACTAATAGACCAGAGCATTTGCCCTATTCTCTGGGCCTTAGGCACTTGAGCGCTTATGATCACGCACTTAGGCACCCGTATAGTAGAATCGATTCTGTAGAATTGGTTGTCCAAACCAATTCTAATCACCAATTTCATGAATTCTAGATATCAATCAATCCTAAACATGATCTAAAACATGATAGAACCATCAAATACAACTTAATCCATTTTTACATAAATTGATGACTAAGAATTAATCCAAAGAACCTAGTTTCTCCTTTTTAAGGTAATGGAAGAAAATGGACATAACCTAATCCTTAAACACAACCAATCATCAAACATCCAACAATCAAGCTATCAACAAGTTTCCAAACAAGAATCAAGCAAGAAAAACCATAAACAACATTTAATTCCATTTCTATTCATCAAGTCCTCATCAAGAACAAGTTGAAATAAGGAAAGAGATGAAGCTATGAAACAACTCCTCTACCTCTTTGTAGTGTAACTAGTTTCCCACTTTGGATTTCCCCTTGATTATTCTCTTTTTCTCCTCCTCTTCCTCTTTCTTTTCTTCCTCTTCTCTCCTTTCTTTGCTCACAATTTCTACTCCTATTTTCAGTTGAGAGGGAGCCGTGAATGAGAAAATAGAAACAGGATAGGAACTTTGACTTATAAGGCCATTAAGCCATACAGTGTAACTTATATCTCTTAGGAATACTTTAATCTCTTAGATTCAAGTTTCCTAACTTCCTACAAGTTTAGAATAAATATTAAGATTAATCTTAACTGTTGTTTCATCATTATCTTATTTTTTCATATTTGCTGCTAGTCAATTAGGCATAAAATGCACAACTAATATGCCTAAAAATGTCAAACTGACTCAGTTTACCTTGAAACTTTAATTGTATCTTATTTCATATATTTGTGACATAGAAATAAATTATCCATATTTATTTCCCTTATCTAAGTAATTTATGTGATTATTTGAGTCATTTTAAGCTACTTTTCACTTTATCGGTTGCAACTAAATGCCTAAACTAACTCAGATTGTCACAAAAATTCACCGGCATGTTAAACAAGTCATATGCTACCTTTGTAGCCATTTACTAGTCTAACATGTGATTAAGGGTATTACATTTCTCCCCCCTTTTTAAATTCTGACCCTAAAATTGCTTACCTGGTAAGAACAACTCTGAGTAATCCTACTGCATAATAGACTCTAGCTCCCAATTAGCCTCCTCGGATTCATTGGCTCCCTATATAACCTTCACCAGAGGAATCTACTTACCTCTAAGCTCTTTGAACCCTCAGCCCATGATCTTTATCGGTTGAACATTATAAGATAAATCATCTCTTAACTATATAGATTCATGTTCTATGATATGCAAAGGATCTGGATTATACTTTCTTAACTGAGACACATGAAAAATATCATCAAGGTTAGACAAACTGGGAGGAAAGGCCATCTGGTAAGCTATGGGTCCAACTTTCTTTAGAATTTGGTAGGGACCGAGAAAATGAGGATTTAACGTTTGGGTTTTCAATGCTCTACCAATCCTTGTAGTAAGAGTAACTCTTAAAAAGATATGGTCTCCCTTATCAAACTCAAGAGGTCTCTTTATCTTGTCAGTATAGCTTTTTTGCCAACTCTGAGCAGTAACTAACCTATCCTTAATCATCTTGATTTGCTCTGTGGTCTGCTGGACCAACTCTGGACCTAGGATTGTTTTCTCACCTACTTCATACTAACATAGAGGCGATCTACACTTCCTTCCATATAAAGCCTTATAGGATGCCATACCTATACTGGAATGGTAGCTATTATTATAGGCAAATTCTATTAAAGGTGAGAACTTATCCCAACTACCATGTTATTCTAAAACACATGCTCTAAGCATATCCTCTAGGGTTTGATAGTGCTCTTTATTTGCTCATCTGTCTACGGGTGATAAACTGTACTAAGACTCAAGTTAAACCTGAATGCTTTTTGTAAGGCTCCCCAGAATCTAGATGTAAATCTAGGAACTCTATATGAAACTATGCTTCCGGGGACTCCATGCAATCTAACTATCTCTTTTAGATATAGTTGAGTTAATTTTTCTAGAGAATAACTAGCTCTCATTGGTAAAAAGTGGGCAGATTTGGTTAATCTATCCACTATGACCAAAATTGCGTCATGTAACATCCTAATACCAATTTCTCAGTACATACATCATGCAAACAGATACTTAGCATTACAATGTCACTACATATATACTAGTCATATACTTATATCCATAAAGTTCATTGGAAACACTATAAGGAGCCATATGAAATGTGGAAATATAATATTTATACCATAAGCATCAAAGTATATATACAACATTAGCCTTAGCAAAGGCTTAAAGTATTCTATAACTCTGTACACACCAAAAGAGATACTAAAAGTACAACAATCGAAACATAAAACGTAAACTAATCTAATCTTTAGCTTCTTTCTTCTTCTTACCCTTGGAAGAAGTTTCACCTGGAATTACATGATGCACAACGAGGTAAGAAACTATATTCTCAGTATAAGTAATCAAAACCAGACACACATAACATAGATAAACATAATCTCAATAACTACGAAGAAAATATGTTTAAAGCATCTACAAGGTCTAACTATAGCATTTAGATAAACCAAGATAGCATACATCTCATGCATACATCTAGTTCAACTTGGAACCAAAATGTAAATCTAAGGAATAACTGGTTTAGTGTATTATTTTGTGGTAAATAGAGGTATCTCCTCACATTACACATATTCTGGCACACTGAGAAATTCAGTCTAAGTCCTGATTCCAAAGAACCTTATAGACCCCTACTTATCTCCTTTGGCCTTGGCACTATCGAAATATCAGGGTTATGTCCTTCCTCAATTGAGTTTGTTAGACACACTTCAATTTCCCTTGGCCTCCATGAGTGCTGTCAAAGGATACTTACAAAATCAACACTACCAATCTTTCCCATACATATTAGGTATAATTTCCTTCTTCAAAACTATTCTTATTTATGCCTTAATACACTTTAAAAAACATATACTAATGATTCCATTTTGTCCAAAAACTTGAAAATATCAAAAATGACATTTTTAAAGATTCTGTCCTCAGACACGGGCCATGTCTTATTACAGGGGCCCCCCATTGTCTTCGGACACAGGCCGTGTCTGATTACACGCCCCCTTGTGTCTTACTCTATGAACATTGTTCACGAATTTCAACTAGCAGAGACGGACACTACCCCCCTCATGTCTTTAGACACGGGCCGTGTTTCTCAACCAGAGAACTTCTACAGATCTGTGATACTGTTCCATTAGTTCTTTTCTTGGATTTTGGCCATTCCAATCCAATTTCTAGGTAATCTTAGGTCCTTAATCGGTTCTTAAACACTTAGGAATCATCAATTACTAACTTAAACCTCTTAGTTTGGATTAAAACACCAAAATCACCTATAGGGTGACCTAACCACTCTTTTGTGAATCTAAGATCCAAATGAGATATTCAAAGCTTCTAACTTGAATTAATGTTATGAACAAGTCATAAATGATCAAAGAAACTCAATCATACAAATAAAACTCATCAAACACCTCAACAACACAAAATGACCTATTGAGCACCAAAGTGTATCAATGGAGAAAAAGTGAAAAGAAGTGAAGATGAACTTAAAAACACCTACCTTTGGAGCTGTGAAGATGAATCAAACTTGGTTAGATCCTCAAGGCTCAAGCCTTAGCTTTACCCTTGGCTTTCCTCTTTCTCTCTTCCTTTTGCTTGGTCATTCTTTCCTCTTCTTTCTCTTCTCCTTTCATAGTCTCTGCCTCTAATTTGAAGCCAAAAACAGCCATGAATGAGATATATAAAAAGGGTCTAAAAGGCTCATATGGCCCTTAGGCCAAAACTGATAAAATTCTGAACTGCTAAAACCACTCAGATTTAGCTAAATCCAGATTTCCAGCTTCCAACAACTTTAAAATAAATACTAAGATTCATATAAAAAGTCGTTTCAATATTATTTGATATTTTCATATCTACTACTAGTCAAACTGGCTATAATTAGACAACTAGCATGCCTAAAAATACCATACTAGCTCAGTTTACCTTGAAACTTTAACTATAACTTGTTCAATATATTTGTGACCTTGAAATAAATTATCCATATTTATTTCCTTCTCCTAAGCAATTAATGCTATTATCTAAGTCATTTTAAGCTACTTTTCATAATCTAGATTGCAACTAAGTACCTAAACTAACTTAGATTGTCACAAAAATAAACATGCATGCTAAGTAAGTTATATGCTACCTTTTGAACACATAAACAAGTCTAACATGCCATTTAGGATATTACATTTCTCCCTTCCTTTTTAAAATTTTGACCCCAAAATTGCTCACCTTAAAAGAACAAATTTGGGTAGTCCTACTACATGTGGGACTCTAACTCCCAAGTAGCCTCCTCGGTGTCATTGCCACCCCATATAACCTTCACCAGAGGAATCTGCTTACCTCTAAGCTCTTTGACCCCTCTGTCCACAATCCTTACCAGATGTATACCATAAGGTAAATCATCTCTTAATTGTACAGATTCATATTCTATGATATATAATGGATCTGGGTTATACTTTCTCAACTGAGATACATGAAAAACATCATGAGGGTTAGACAAACTGGGAGGAAGGGCTATTTGGTAAGCTACGGGTCCAACTTTCTTTAGAATTTGGTAAGGACCAAGAAAATGAGGATTTAACTTTCGGGCTTTCAATGCTCTACCAATCCCTATTGTAAGAGTAACTCTTAAGAATACATGATCTCCCCTATTAAACTCAAGAGGTCTCCTTCTTTTGTCAACATAACTTTTTTGCCGACTCTGAGCAGTAACCAACCTATCCTTAATCATCTTGATTTGCTCTGTGGTCTGCTGGACTAACTCTAGACCTAGGATGGTTCTCTCACCTACTTCATACCAACATAAAAGTGATCTACACTTTCTTCCATACAAAGCCTCATAGGGTGCCATATCTATGCTGGAATGATAGCTATTGTTATAGGCAAACTCCGCTAATCACAAGAACTGGTCTCAACTACCCTATTGTTCTAAAACACACGCTCTAAGCATATTTTCAAGGGTTTGGATAGTTCTCTTTGTTTGCCCATCTGTTTATGAGTAATAAGTTGTACTAAGGCTTAATTTAGTCCTAAAAGTTTCTTGCAAGGCTCCCCAAAATGTATATGTAAATCTAGGATCTCTATTTGAAACTATACTTACAGGAACTCCGTGCAACCTAATTATCTCCTTTAAATAAAGCTGAGTTAATTTCTCTGGAGGTTAGCTAGCTTTCATTGACAGAAAGTGAGCAGATTTGGTTAATCTATCCACTATAACCCAAACAACATCAAAACCTTGTTGAGTTCTGGGTAGACCCGTTACAAAGTCCATAGAAATCTTCTCCCATTTCCACTTGGGGATCCCTAAGGATTGTAAAGGTTCCACTGGCTTCTGGTGTTCAATCTTCATCTTCTGACAAACTAAACACCTTGCGACATACTCTGCTATGTCCCTTTTCATTCCAAACCACCAAAACATCTTCTTCAGATCTTAGTACATCTTAGTGGTTCTGGGATTGATGGTATAATTACTGCTATGAGCTTCTTCTAGAATCCTATCTTTGATCTTTGACTCGCTTGGAACACAAAGTCTTTCTCTAAACTTTATCATCCCATCATAAGCCATATCAAAATCCTTTAAGGTTTGTAAAAAGATCTGCTCATTAATATCCACTAAAGCTTCATCCTCCTTTTGAGCTTCTAAAATCGTAGCCCTTAGGTTATTTACTATGTCCACTCTACTCACAATGAGACTCTATGGCATCACGGTCACCGCTAAACTCAAATCTCTGAAACTCTCGAGAAGTTCACTCTCTTTGATCATCATTCGGGATACATATAGGGACTTCCTACTTAGTGCATCAGCCACTACATTGGCCTTACCCGTATGGTACTTTAACTCAAAGTCATAATCCTTTAAGAACTCCATCTATCTTCTCTACCTCATGTTCAATTCCTTCTGATCAAATAAGTATTTCAAACTCTTATGATCACTGAACACCTCAAACTAGACTCCATAGAGATAATGCCTCCAAATCTTTAAGGCAAACACTATAGCTACTAACTCCAAATCATGCGTAAGGTAGTTTTCCTCATGTGGCCTTAACTGCCTTGATGCATAGGCAACAACTCTCCTATTTTGCATCAGAACACACTCTATTCCCATCTTTGAAGCATCACAAAAGACCTCAAAGTTCTCATGGGGATCCGAAATTACCAACACTGGTGTAGTAGTCAACCTCTTCTTTAACTCTTGGAAGCTATTCTCACATTCTTGAGTCCACTCAAAAGTACTAACCTTTCTAGTCAACCTAGTCAAAGGTAGTGCTAACTAAGAAAAACCCTTGATGAACCTTTATATAATACATACCTAGGCCTATAAAGCTCCCGATCTCGGTCGCAGTGGTGGGTTTCTCCCAGTGCAACACTACTCCCACCTTGCTAGGGTCCACTACAATTCCTCCATTAGAAATAACATGGCCCAAAAACTGAACTTCTGTTAGCCAAAACTCACACTTGGACAATTTGGAAAACAGTTTCTTCTCCTTTAGGATATCTAAAACAATCCTTATATATTGTTCATGCTCTTCCCTTGTCTTTGAATAGATAAGGAAGTCATCAATAAACACAACCACAAACTCATCTAGGTAAAGTCTAAAAACCATGTTCATATAATCCATAAACACAATTGGAGTATTCGTCAACCCAAAGGACATCACAAGATACTCATAATGCCCATACCTAGTTCTAAAAGCAGTCTTAGGGATATCCTCTCCCCTTACTTTGATTTCATGATACCTAGATCTTAGATCAATCTTGGAAAACACTGAAGCTCCCCTTAACTGATCCATCAGATCATCTATTCTAGGCAAAGGATACTTGTTCTTGATGGTCACCTTGTTCAACTGCCTGTAGTCAACACACAAATGCATGGTACCATCTTTCTGCTTCACTAGCAACACTAGTGCTCCCCACGGAGAAACACTTGGCCTAATGAATTGCTTATCCAGCAACTCCTCTAATGTTTCTTGAGTTCAGCCAACTCTAAAGGTGCCATCTTATAGGGTGCTATAGATATAGGTCATGTATCCGATACTAAATCTATAGTAAACTCTATTTCTCTCTTTGGTGGCAACTCAACTATGTCACTCGAAAACACCTCAGGGTATTCCCTCACTACAAGTATACTGTTTAGGCTCTGCTCAACCTTTACATCTAATGAGAAAAGAAGAACATATCCTACAGCTCCTTCTACCAAACAGTGATTGACTTGATTGGCATTGAGATAGGCAGACTCTGAAGAAACAACTCTGGTAGGAACATCAGATAGAAAAACTAGGGTTTTATATGAACAGTTCAAAACCACATTATTGGATGATAACCAATCCATACCAAGAATGACATCTATGTCCATAAGAGGTAAACAAATAAGGTTTACAAAGAAAACTCTATCCTCAATTCTTATACAACAGTCAAGACACACTTTTGAGGTTATGACTAGTTTACTAGTGGGTGTGGAAACAGATAAATCATATGGTAACTCTGACAAAGGCAAATCCAACATCCTTACACAATCATTAGAAACAAAGGAGTGTGATACTCCTGAATCATACATGATATTTAAAAGATGATTATGAATTATGCCTTTACCTTGGATTAGGTCGGAAGGCTGGGCCACCTCTGATTCACCTAGAGTATAAACTCATCCCTTGGCTAGCGGCTTTGGGGTAGGCGCATCTTCCTTGTTATGAGGACAAGCTTTGGAGAAATGTCCCGGCTGCCCACATGTAAAACATGTAACACCCCCTCCGAAGGGTATCACATTCATACTAATTCCTTATAAATAAATAATTACCCAAGTTATAAAATATTTAATTTCATTAAAATACGGGTTTCAAAATTACTTTTTCATGGAATAAATAAACTTTACTGAACTAGAAAATATAAAAACTGAATAACATACATCTCCCACATATAACATAGATTCATGACGGCTTCATTACATAAAACCTATATATTCTAGGCAATATTTAATTACCACATATAAACTTGACTTGGCCCAAGCCAAAACACCTGGAGAGTAAGGTTTTGAACCTGATCCTCTCCCGAAACCTCTAAAGGCACATTCTCTAGTTGAGGTGTGTCTCTTTGAACAGGAGTCCGAGCAGTTGACTCTATAGAGTCTTCACTAGACAAAGGGTGAGCAATGTCCCATAGTTCCCCAATAGACATGGAAAACTCTACATGTACACAAGCAGCATAATATGTGAAAGTAGGGTTTCCATGGTAGGTATCACTTTGGGATAGAGTCACTTCTCCTACATAACTAACACGTTCAGTAGCTGAGTCGACACGCCAGGCATCAATGCCATCGTGGAACTGTGCTTGCATGTAATCAGTGAAATTCCTCTTTGCAGTCATCGCAATCTTTACAGACATAAACATAAAAAATAAAAATAAATAGAATAAAACAGCAAAGAGGTGAGATCCCCTACATCGCATACCAATATGGCAACAAAGAAACGATACGAACAACAATGTCGTTCCTCACATACAATTCATAGATTATAAAATCAGCAGCATATATATATTCAGGATATTAAATAGATAAACATTCCAAGAAACTCGCAACACAATATCAGGCCTAATGATAATACCACAATCACATTATGTTTCAATAGCGTAAATGCTGACTATGCATATGCTCAACACAATTAGTTCCTTCTTTATAGAGTTTACTCAAATTCGGAGATGAACGCCCAATAGATCTGTCCCCCCTTAATAAGAATAGAAATAAGACAGTCTATGCTGGATAATGAAAAGCAATAGTGTTTGTCGGGATGACAGTGCGTTGCAATCGGTGATCACGGCTAGGGGAAATATTTGTATAGATATTATATGATACATGGTCAAACAAGTGAATCACCGCGCCCTGACGTCCCCTAAGATTCCTCCCCACTATCCTGTAAGTTCTCATCCACTCCTTAGGCATAAAACGCCACTACAAATTAAGTGAATGCATGATAAATGATTCAATCATATACTATCATTGATCACATATTATTTCTTATTCACATGCCGTCATATGGCAGTATCATTGTATAATGTTCAAAACATTTTTGTTCAAAAACAGAGTACCGTCATACTGTTCCCAATGATATTAACGCAACCGCACATGCACATACAGATTGTCCAATACCATTAGTATCTATGATATTATATAACCGCCCATACAATCGATAATACCAAAGATCCACTCGGGTCCAATACTTCAGTTTCACAATTTTAGTTTAAAATGTTGGCCCTATGGCAAAGCCCGTTGTTCCTCTCAATCGCGTAGCAATATTATTGCATTTTCACAATCGCATAACACTTTTGTTACGTTTTCAAATCTCGTACAGATTTTTCAATGTTTTCTCAATCGCGTAAAGATTTTGAAACATTTTCTCAATCGCGTAGATAAAAATTACTATTTCTAAATCGCGTAAAATATTTCTGACATACTTTAAGTTCAAAATAAGAATTTTCTCATTTAATATCAAAAATTAACCTTATTTCTATTATTTGTATATTAGTCCTTCTATAAAATAATATTTACATAATAACCCCTCTTTAAATAATATTTCCAAAATAGTCCCTCTTTAAATAATATTTCCCAAAATAGTCCTCTTTTAAATAATATTTGCAATATAGTCCCGCTAAAAATATAATTTTCAATATGGTCCCTCTAAAAATTAGTATTTCTACTGTTTTCTAGAAAATTGTATTTCATAGTTGTACTTGGGATATTACAACTCAAAATTTCCTAACGCGCTTCAAAACCTATAGGGTGAGCTATACGTCAGAAAATTTCAAGTATTAGCTTTTATTTTACTACATGGCTTAATTAGATCAATTCTAATTCTAAAAATTAAAATTACTTTCATTTAGATTTCAAAACTTACTAAATTGAGTTCTTGCTATTAAAACACCTAAATTTACACATAGTAAAATAATTTTTGGATCATGAACATCGAAAATTGGCACATTGACCGAATTCACATATTGCTTCAAAATTAATAGATAAATCATTTTCTAATATTTTAAATCCTTATAAATTACTTAATTGAATTTCTTATCATAAAAATCATTTAAATCCTCAGTTTGAAAAATAATTTGGAATTCTTAGCCCTCTTGATAGTAATAAGGCCGTATACCTTTAGACTCTTTGGAGTCCTCATACAAGTTTTCTCATTATGTGAATCAAATCTTAAATTACACAAGTATCATCATGCTTCCAATTTCACATAGGCAAATATACTATCAAAATTACAAGTAGATCAAACACATATACAGATCATGCCTACTTATCAAAGTAATAAAACAATCACACAATATAATCTAACAAGCACAAACCAATAATTACACAATCGAGTGAATAAATCCTCACATGGATTTTTCACTCACAAACACAAACAATTCCATTCCTTCACCGCCACATATGGCCGATGAGGTTAATCTCCCTCTTACCTGGTTGATGCTTCCTAACTCTTTGTAAATCTCTTCAAGTTCCTTCTTCTCTAGATTTCATGAATCACCCAAACAATTTCCTAAAATCTTAAACAAATCCTAAAGTCATAAACAAAGCTTAGGGATAAGAAACCATGGATCAATCATGGTCTAGAAAATTAGAAATTCAAATTAGAGCCAAAGAATCAAGAGATTACCTTAGATGTAAGAAATCAAAGCTTGCTTTTTGAAGCACTTAGAGTAGGATTTAGGTAAAACTCACAAAAGGAAAGATGTTTAGAATAAGGTTTGGGTTTGGAAAGTAAGGTGGGATAAAATTATAGAGGTGTGAAGATGGGATTAGGCTATGGAGGCCGTGAGCCTTTAGGAAGAAAAAGAAGATGTGTTCTTGAGTGTTGGAGAGAAAAGATGAAGGCTTGGCTTTTAGGTGAGAGAAAATGCAAATGGATAGCTAATTCAAGAGTGAATTGTCGTGAGGTGAGTCATAGGAGAGAATAAAGACTAAATCCACTTGATAGAAAGTAGCACATGGCTTTACATAGATATCACATGGCATAGGTCACTTAATGGTCACCTAGTGGTCATAAGGATGGTTCTTGAACCTTGGAGAAGCACCTAGTGGCCGTGTGGCTCTAGGAAAATTATAACTAGTTTTGTTTTCAATTAAATTCTAATTACACTTAGTCAATTTAATTAGTCACCTAGCTTACCATCTAGTTACAATTAAATTAATTTAGTTGAGCTATTTGATTACATTCTAACTAACTAATTACTTTATTATGTCATTGCATAGATCATGATTATGTCATGTTTCTAAATAATTAGATATTTATCTAGCTTCTAATTATTTAGCAACTAAATTAATTCATTTAGTTACTAATTAGACTATTAGGATAACTAAGTTAGATTATTTAGTTACTTAGTAACTAATCTAGCCACTTTTATTGACTAAATCCTAACCATTAAAATCAACGTCATCTCCTAACCATTGATTAAATCTAAGGTTGATATCATAAGCTTCTTTAGCAAGATTGTGTTCACCCCATTGATTAGATCAACGGTGAGGATTTAAGGCTTCTTAATCAAGTTTTCCATCCAACAGTTCACAACAAAGTCTAGCCACTATGTTTAACCAATTCCTATTGGTTAATCAAAAAGCTTAGTAATGATGAGCCATCATGATCCTTTAGATATTTAACTTAGATATTTTCAGCTTTCATGATTATACTTGAGATATTTTATTATGATATTTTCTCGATAGATATTTATTCCTAGATATTTATCCTCAGATATTTACTAGGTGAGTCATCATAGAATTTTCTAGAACAGCTGAATCAGTACGGTGAGTCATAGGGTGAGTCAGCGTCCTACAAGCTTCTAGAATGTGGCGAGTCACCATGGCGAGTCATCGTTTCTAGAACATGGCAAGTCTTCACGCTGAGGTGTCACGCAAGGTGTCCATCTTCTATTGGTTCGTCACTTTGAGTCATCACCATCAATATATTTTCTAACAGATATTACCCAATGGATAACAGCTACTGCTATTATTACATAATGGGTAATGAAAAACTCAGATACAGAAAATTCCTGTCAACTGTTCCCGATTTCAAGTTTAGTAAGATCCCCTGATCCTGTCTTGACAGTCTGAAACTTTTTGGTCCAAGAAAGTTTTTTATTTTTTCGAACCCGCCTCGGGTCCACCCCGGGCCCACACACAACTCGAAATATCACTAAAATAATAAAAAACTCAAAAAGTTTTATAAAAATTCAGAAAAATCATAAAAATTATAAAACTCATATATTTTCAGAAAAAATAAAATTCGGACATATAGTTTTCAAGATAATATTAAAATATCAAAATAATATTAAAATATTCAAAATAATTAAAATTTTCCAAAAATTCATAAAAACTCTTAAATATTATAAAACTCATTTATTTCAAGAAAAATGAAAAATTAGGATGTTATAATTCTCCCATTCTAAAAAAAATTTCGTCCTCAAAATTTCTCTTACTTAACACACAAAAAGTTATTACTCCTTTATTTTGTCTTCAACTTGCATGTAGCATTTCCAGTCATGTCATTTCAGATGATCCTTCTACTTCTCTTGGATTTCCTCCATCAGATTATTTGAACATTAATCGTACCCCTTTGAAAATTCTAATTGTCATCCCTTCTTCATATCAAACTCCTCTTGATCGAACAGATACTCCAAGCTCATATGATCACCGTAGACATTGTAGAAAAGAAACGTCTGTAGATCTTCAACGTAAAACAGCCATCGTAAAAATCTAAAACATGAATCGAATAGTTCTTCTCATATTCGTTCCACTATCGTGAAGCACACGTCACTACCTTTTCTTCTATCAAAATTCGCACTTGAACAGCTTCGCGTATACTCTTTTATTTGGAATTTGAAAACTACATCCAGATGTTTAGCATGCTCCTTCGGACCTCAAGAATAGATTAAGATATCATCAACCAAAATAACGACAAATTTGTCTTGAAACATTTTCTTCCTTCACGTAAAACTAATAATAATTAGAACGTAAATCGATCTTTGGAGAAAACAACGATCTTCTTCATTTGATCTTCTAGTTTCCATGTTGTATCCCCTGTCGCATTGTTCTAAATTTTCTTCATCAAGGTAAGTTGCTTCACTTGCCTATCTTTAATCTTATTAGAAAATGTCTTATAGATCAAGTTCTCTTCTAAACGTACTGTACTTGGTACTATGACATGGGTTAAATCAAGAATATAGTTTCCTCAATTAGGATTCATGGAAGACACTATGAAGATTAGAAAAAAAATGAAAAGGCTATTTGGTAGATTACCTGATTTATCCAATAAAGAATTTGAGATGGTCTAATAGATTTCGAAATGAACATAGTCCAATAAATTTAGAAATGAACTTTCTGGATTCAATTTCTGAATTCAAATCCAAAAATCTTAGCTCAAGGAAACACTAAAGTTTCATTGAAACAATATAATAGGATATGGTTGGAAAATAACCAATCCATTTATAAAGTTAAGCTCTCAAATAGATGTGATTTTAGATAAGCAAATCAAATCAACAGAAAAGATTTGGTATTCAATAGACATAGCGTAAAGTTAGAAAACTTGAGTATAAACAAGTTTAACAAGAAGAGTAGAAATACTCAAATCGAACAATAACATGGATACGGATAACTCAAATCGATTTACTTAGTCTATTTATGAAAGAAATAGACATACCAAATTAATAGAAAAATTCCAATCGAGGATAACAATAAGATAGTTTTAAACAGGCTGAGTAGTAATAACAAGTTTAGAAATTGAAGTAGCATTATGAAAAGAAACAAAACATAGATAACCCCAAAAGATTCACACAGTCACAGACCATAAGAGAATAGGTTATCTTGCGAGTTATACAGCATAGTTTTAAGATTACCCTCTATGGTACAGCTTCCTTGTTTCTTAAGTCTTTATATTTGAATGCTTCCATCGGCTCTTTCTTTTTCTTGAGATTTTGAAACACATGTATTACTAATAGAAGGTTCCATCTTCAGTTGCATACAGTCTCAAGAAACGTGTTCGGGCTTCCCGTATCTAAAGCAAATTATACCCCTTATTGCACAGTCTCTCGTCTTATGACTCTTTCCACACTTCAAACACTTCATTGGTGATGCCACAGTCTGACCAAAATTATTGCCACTAGTACTTCCTCCTTTTGTTCGTTATTGCTTCCCCGGTGGTTATACATACGATTTTTGCTAAAATCAGTTGACCTTACATTTCTGTCCTCTTTGGATTATTGTAGGTTCTAAGTTACAGCTTCTCACATCCTGAGATTGCTCCGATCCTAATAAGCTGTAAAGTTCGATTATTAGTTCCTGCTACTGAACGATCATCTGTCTCTGTTGTACCGCTACTTCAGTCATCCTCTGCATCACACTTCTAGCTGTGGCTATACGATCTTCATCACATCTCGTGTCCACATGCCCACAGCTACTATGATCCATTGTCTTTCTTCAAAAACCAAACTTAAATCACAATGAAACTAAACGTAACTATTTCAAACAACATCGTCTCTTTTCAGAAACCAAACAATATCTCTGTGTTTAGTGTCAGAGAAAAATACAACACAAACAAGACAAACCTACCCACAAACCCAAAAGACTCTAACTTGGGCTCTGATACCAACTAATGTAACACCTCCTCCGAAGGGTACCACATTCATACTAATTCCTTATAAATAAATAATTACCCAAGTTATAAAATATTTAATTTCATTTAAATACGGGTTTCAAAATTACTTTTTCGTGGAATAGATAAACTTTACTGAACTAGAAAATATAAAAACTGAATAACATACATCTCCCACATATAACATAGATTCATGATGGCTTCATTACATAAAACCTATATATTCTAGGCAATATTTAATTACCATATATAAACTTGACTTGGCCCAAGCCAAAACATCTGGAGAGTAAGGTTTTGAACCTGATCCTCTAGCGAAACCTCTAACGGCACATTCTCTGGTTGAGGTGTGTCTCTTTAAATAGGAGTCCGAGCAGTTGACTCTGTAGAGTCTTCACTAGACAAAGGGTGAGCAATGTCCCATAGTTCCCCAATAGACATGGAAAACTCTACATGTACACAAGCAGCACAATATGTGAAAGTAGGGTTTCCATGGTAGGTATTACTCTGGGATAGAGTCACTTCTCCTACATAACTAACATGTTCAGTAGCTGAGTTAACACGCCAGGCATCAATGCCATCGTGGAACTGTGCTTGCATGTAATCAGTGAAATTCCTCCTTGCAACCATCGCAGTCTTTACAGACATAAACATAAAATAGAAATAGACAGAATAAAATAGCAAAGAGGTGAGATCCCCTACATCGCATACCAATATGGCAGCAAAGAAATGATACGAACAACAATGTTGTTGCACACATACAATTCATAGATTATAAAATCAGCAGCATATATATATTCAGGATATTAAATAGATAAACATTCCAAGAAACTCGCAACACAATATCAGGCCTAATGATAATACCACAATCATGTTATGTTTCAACAGCGTAAATGCTGACTATGCATATGCTCAACACAATCAGTTCCTTCTTCATAGAGTTTACTCAAATTCAGAGATGAACACCCAGTAGATCTGTCCCCCCTTAATAAGAATAGAAATAAGACAGTCTATGCTGGATAATGAAAAGCAATAGTGTTTGTCGGGATGACAGTGCGTTGCAATCGGTGATCACGGCTAGGGGAAATATTTGTATAGATATTATATGACACATGGTCAAACAAGTGAATCACTGTGCCCTAACGTCCCCCAGGATTCCTCCCCACTATCCTGTAAGTTCTTGTCCACTCCTTAGGCATAAAATGCCACAACAAAATAAGTGAATGCATGATAAATGATTCAATCATATACTGTCATTGATCACATATTATTTCTTATTCACATGCTGTCATATGACAGTGTCATCGTATAATGTTCAAAACAATTTTGTTCAAAAACAGAGTACCGTCATATTGTTCCCAATGATATTAACACAACCGCACATGCACATACAGATTGTCCAATACCATTAGTATTTATGGTATTATATAACCGCCTATACAATCGATAATACCAAAGATCCACTCAGGTCTAATACTTCAATTTCACAATTTTAGTTTAAAACGTTGGCCCTATGGCAAAACCCGTTGTTCCTCTCAATCGCGTAGCAATATTATTGCATTTTCACAATCGCGTAACACTTTTGTTACGTTTTCAAATCGCGTACAGATTTTTCAACGTTTTCTCAATCGCGTAAAGATTTTAAAACATTTTCTCAATCACGTAGATAGAAATTACTATTTCTAAATCGCGTAAAATATTTTTGACATACTTTAAATTCAAAATAAGAATTTTCTCATTTAATATAAAAAATAACCTTATTTTCATTATTTACATATTAGTCCTTCTATAAAATAATATTTATATAATAACCCCTCTTTAAATAATATTTCCAAAATATTCCCTCTTTAAATAATATTTCCCAAAATAGTCCTCTTTTAAATAATATTTACAATATAGTCCCTCTAAAAATATAATTTTCAACATGGTCCCTCTAAAAATCAGTATTTCTACTATTTCCCAGAAAATTGTATTTCATAATTTTACTTGGGATATTATAGTTCAAAATTTCCTAACGCGCTTCAAAACTCATAGGGTGAGCTATACGTCAGTAAATTTCAAGTATTGGCTTTTATTTTACTACATGGCTTAATTAGATCAATTCTAATTCTAAAAATTAAAATTACTTTCATTTAAATTTCAAAACTTACTAAATTGAGTTCTTGCTATTAAAACACCTAAATTTACACATAGTAAAATAATTTTTGGATCTTGAACATCAAAAATTGGCACATTGACCGAATTCACATATTGCTTCAAAATTAATAGATAAATCATTTTCTAACATTTTAAATCCTTATAAATTTACTTAATTGAA
Organism: Ormosia semicastrata; assembly: GCA_029884595.1. Taxonomy (NCBI): domain Eukaryota; kingdom Viridiplantae; phylum Streptophyta; class Magnoliopsida; order Fabales; family Fabaceae; genus Ormosia; species Ormosia semicastrata. The sequence continues at coordinate 42,810,313 of JAQQTO010000061.1, forward strand.
TTTCTTATCATAAAAATCATTTAAATCCTCAATTTGAAAAATAATTTGGAATTCTTAGTCCTATTGGTAGTAATAAGGTCGTATATCTTTAGACTCTTTGGAGTCCTCATACAAGTTTTCTCATTATGTGAATCACATCTTAAATTACACAAGGATCATGCTTCCAATTTCACATAGGCAAATATACTATCAAAATTACAAGCAGATCAAACACATATACAGATCATGCATACTTATCAAAGCAATAAAACAATCACACAATATAATCTAACAAGCACAAACCAATAATTACACAATCGAGTGAATAAATCCTCACATGGATTTTTCACTCACAAACACAAACAATTCCATTCCTTCACCGCCATATATGGCCGATGAGGTTAATCTCCCTCTTACCTGGTTGATGCTTCCTAACTCTTTGTAAAACTCTTCAAGTTCTTTCTCCTCTAAATTTCGTGAATCACCCAAACAATTTTCTAAAATCTTAAACAAATCCTAAAGTCATAAACAAAGCTTAGGGATAAGAAACCATAGATCAATTATGGTCTAGAAAATTAGAAATTCAACTTAGAGCCAAAGAATCAAGAGATTACCTTAGATGTAAGAAATCAAAGCTTGCTTTTTGAAGTACTTAGAGTAGGATTTAGGTAAAACTCACAAAAGGAAAGATGTTTAGAATAAGGTTTGGGTTTGGAAAGTAAGGTGGGATAAAATTATAGAGGTGTGAAGATGGGATTAGGGTATGGCGGCCATGAGCCTTTAGGAAGAAAAAGAAGATGTGTTCTTGAGTGTTGGAGAGAAAAGATGAAGGCTTAGCTTTTAGGTGAGAGAAAATGCAAATGGATAGCTAATTCAAGAGTGAATTGCCGTGAGGTGAGTGATAGGAGAGAATAAAGACTAAATCCACTTGATAGAATGTAGCACATGGCTTTACATAGATATCACATGGCATAGGTCACTTAATGGTCACCTAGTGGTCATAAGGATGGTTCTTGAACCTTGGAGAAGCACCTAGTGACCATGTGGCTCTAGGAAAATTATAACTAGTTTTGTTTTCAATTAAATTCTAGTTACACTTAGTTAATTTAATTAGTCACCTAGCTTACCATCTAGTTACAATTAAATTAATTTAGTTAAGCTATTTGATTACATTCTAACTAACTAATTACTTTATTATGTCATTGCATAGATCATGATTATGTCATGTTTCTAAATAATTAGATATTTATCTAGCTTCTAATTATTTAGCAACTAAATTAATTCATTTAGTTACTAATTAGACTATTAGGGTAACTAAGTTAGATTATTTAGTTACTTAGTAACTAATCTAGCCACTTTTATTGACTAAATCTTAACCATTAAAATCAACGTCATCTCCTAGCCATTGATTAAATCTAAGGTTGATATCATAAGCTTCTTTAGCAAGATTGTTTTCACACCATTGATTAGATCAACGGTGAGGATTTAAGGCTTCTTAATCAAGTTTTCCATCCAACGGTTCACAACAAAGTCCAGTCACTATGTTTGACCAATTCCTATTAGTTAATCAAAAAGCTTAGTAATGATGAGCCATCATGATCCTTTAGATATTTAACTTAGATATTTTCAACTTTCATGATTACACTTGAGATATTTTATTATGATATTTTCCCGATAGATATTTATTCCTAAATATTTATCCTTAGATATTTACTAGGTGAGTCATCACAGGATTTTCTAGAACAGCTGAATCAGCACGGTGAGTCATAGGGTGAGTCAACGTCCTACAAGCTTCTAGAATGTCGCGAGTCACCATGGCGAGTCATCGTTTCTAGAACATGGCAAGTCTTCACGCTGAGGTGTCACGCAAGGTGTCCAGCTTCTATTGGTCCGTCACTTTGAGTCATCACCATCAAGATATTTTCTAATGGATATTACCCAATGAATAACAGCTACTGCTATTATTACACAATGGGTAATGGAAAACTCAGATACAGAAAATCCCTGTCAACTGTTCCCGGTTTCGAGTTTAGTAAGATCCCCCGATCTCGCCCTGATAGTCCAGAACTCTCTGGTCCAGGAAAATTTTTTATTTTTTCGGACCCACCTCGGGTCCACCCCAAGCCCACACACAACTCAAAATATCACTAAAATAATCAAAAACTCAGAAAGTTTTAAAAAAATTCACAAAAATCATAAAAATTATAAAACTCATATATTTTCAGAAAAAATAAAATTCGGACATACAATTTTCATGATAATATTAAAATATCAAAATAATATTAAAATATTCACAATAATTAAAAATTTCCAAAATTTTATAAAAACTCTTAATATTATAAAACTCATTTATTTTAAGAAAAACAAAAAATTGAGATGTTACAAAACACACAGACTGGCCCGCAAGGCACTTTGCCTCTATGTGCCTTCCCACATTCAGTGCATTGTGGTGCCTTAGGTCACTGCTTGCTTATTCCTATAGGGTTCTTGCCTTAGAAACACTCTGTTTGTTCCTGTTGTCCTCTCTTTTTCTTTTTGGGACATCGTGCGCCCTTTCCTCTAATAAAGAGCTATTGACTTCCGACTCCACAATCCTACATTTGTTAACCAAAGCAGGAAAATCTCTAAGCTCCATCAGCCTCACCATAACTCTGATCTCCTTCTTCAAACTAGATTCAAATTTCAAACATCTCCATTTTTCATCTGGGTGATGACGAAAATGAGAAGAGAATTTTGCCAGTTCATCATATTAGGCCACATACTGGCCTATAGACATGTTTCCTTGTTTTAACTCCATAAACTCCACTTTCTTTATCATCATGTAGAGTCTGAGGGAAAAACTTCTCCAAGAAAGCTATCTTGAAGACTTCCCATGACATCAGGGTGTCAGCTACTTCAAGTACCCTTTTGGTACCTTTCCACTAATGCTTCGCCTCACCTTTCGGCATATATGAGGCGAAGATCACTTTTTACTATTCTGAGCAAACCATTTCATCAAAACTCTTCTCCATCTCAATAATCCATTCCTCGGCCTTTGCAGGATTGTACTCGCCTCTGTACGGTGGAGGGTTCATCTGACGAAAGGCTGTCAAGTCCAGGAAATTCTGATTCCTTCTGACTTGAGTTGCCTCTTGCGAGTGGCGATCAGGTGGTGTAGACTGCTGAGATGGATTTGCTTCCATTCTCTCAAGCATTCTAGTCATAACACTGGCCATAACCATAACAGCTTCAGCCATATCTGGTTCTGGTGGGGTCGAGCTCTCTGCTTCTTTAGATCGCCTATTTGGTTCCATAGTTTCTTGTACACATAGAAACAATATATATTGAGCTGCAATCTCAATACCATGTACCCGTGTAACAAAATTTAGTAACAACCAAATGAAGGCAAATCATGCAATTCTATCATCACATTTAACATATGAAATAAAAAAAGCACAATTTCTAAGAAGGAACTCCTATATGCCTAAACATGGTCATTCTATACCCCCGGCTCAACAGGATGAACTACTCTGATACCATAATGTAACATCCTAATACTAATTTCTCAGTATATAAATCATACAAGGAGATACTTAACATTACAATGTCACTACATACATACTAGTCATATACTTATATCCATAATGTTCATTGGAAACACTATAGAGAGCCATATGAAATGCAAAAATACAATATTTCTACCATAATGCATCAAAGTACATATATAAAATTAGCCTTAGCAAAGGCTTGAAGTATTCCATAACTCTGTACACACTAAAAGAGATACTAAAAGTACAACAATTTAAACATAAAATGTAAACTAATATAATCTTTAGCTTCTTTCTTCTTCTTACCCTTGGAAGAAGTTTCACCTGGAATTACATGATACATAGTGGGGTGAGAAATTATATTCTCAGTATAAGTAATCAAAACTAGACATACATATCATAGATGAACAAAATCTCAATAACTATGAAGAAAATATGTTTAAAGCATCTACAAGGTCTAACTATAGCATTTAGATAAACCAAGATAGCATACATCTCATGCATACATCTAGTTCAACTTAGAACCAAAATGTAAATCTTAGGAATTACTGGTTTAATGTATTATTTTGTGGTAAATAAATGTATCTCCTCATATTACACATATCTTGACACGCTGAGAAGTTCGGTCTAAGTCTTGATTCCAAAGAACCTTATGGACCCCTACTTATCTCCTTTGACCTTGGCACTATCAAAATATCAGGGTTATGTCCTTTCTCAATTGAGTCTGTTAGACACATTTCAATTTTCCTTGGCCTTCATGAATGTTGTCAAAGGATACTTACAAAATCAACACTACCAATCTTTCCCATACATATTAGGTATCATTCTCTTCTTCAAAACTATCCCTATTTGTGCCTTAACACACTTTAGGAAACATACACTAATGATTCCATCTAGTCCAAAAACTTGAAAATATCAAAAATTACATTTTCAAGGATTCTGGCCTCAAACACGGGCCATGTCTTATTACAGGGTCCCCCCAGTGTCTCCAGACACCGACCGTGTCTGATTACACGGCCTTCCCCCCATGTCTTGCTCTGTGAACACTGTTCATGAATTTCAACTGGCAGAAAGGGACACTACCCCTCTCGTGTCTCAGGCACGGGCCGTGTTTCTCAACCAGTGAACTTCTGCAGAACCGTGGTATAGTTCCATTGGTTCTTTTCTTGGATTTTGGCCATTCCAATCCAATTTCTAGGTAATCTTAGGTCCCTAATCGGTTCTTAAACACTTAGGAATCATCAATCACCAACTTAAACCTCTTAGTTTGGATTAAAACACCAAAATCACCTATAAGGTGACCTAACCACTCTTTTGTGAATCTAAGATCCAAATGAGATATTCAAAGCTTCTAACTTCGATTAATGCTATGAACAAGTCATAAATGATCAAAGAAACTAAATCATACAAATAAAACTCATTAAATACCTCAAGAACACAAAATGACCTATTGAGCACCAAAGTGTATCAATGGAGAAAAAAGTGAAAAGAAGTGAAGATGAACTTAGAAACCCCTACCTTTGGAGCTATGAAGATGAATCAAACTTCGTTGGATCCTCGAGCCTTGACTTTACCCTTGGCTTTCCTCTTTCTCTCTTCCTCTTAGTTGATCTTTCTTTCCTCTTCTTTCTCTTCTCCTCTCACGGTTTTTGCTTCTAATTTGAAGCCAAAAACAGCCATGAATGAGATATATAAAGAGGGTCTAAAAGACTCATATGGCCCTTACGCCAAAATTGATAAAATCCTGATCTGCTAAAAATACTCAGATTTAGCTAAATCCATATTTTTCCAGCTTCCAGCAACTTTAAAATAAATACTAATATTCATATAAAAAGTCATTTCAACATTATCTGATATTTCTATATCTGCTACTAGCTAAACCGACTATAATTAGATAATCAGTATGCCTAAAAATACCAAACTAGCTCAATTTACCTTGAAACTTTAACTGTAACTTATTCTATTTATTTGTGACCTAAAAATAAATTATCCATATTTATTTCCCTCTCCTAAGCAATTAATGCTATTACCTGCACCATTTTAAGCTACTTTTCATAGTTCAAATTATAACTAAGTACCTAAACTAACTCAGATTGTTACAAAAATAAACATACATGCTAAGTAAGTCATATGCTACCTTTTGAGCACATAAACAAGTCTAACATGCCATTTAGGATATTACACGTCATATCTTGGCTGAGCTCTGGGTAGACCCACTACAAAGTCCATAGAGATCTTATCTCATTTCCACTCAGGGACTCCCAAAGAATGTAATGGTCCTACAAGTTTCTGATGTTCAATATTCACTTTTTGACAAATTAAACACCTAGAGACATATTCTGCTATGTCTCTTTTCATTCCAGACCACCAAAACATCTTCTTTAAATCTTGATACATCTTAGTGGTACCGGGGTGGATGGTATACTTACTTCAGTGAGCTTCTTCTAGAATCCTTTCTTTGACTTCTAACTCTCTTGGAACACAAAGTTTGTCTCGAAACTTAATCATTCCATCATTAGTTATATCAAAATCTTCTTGGGTTCCTAAAAAGATTTGCTCACTTATGTCCCTTAGAGCTTCATCCTCCTTTTGAGCTTCTAAAATCTGAATCCTTAAGTCATTTACTATGTCCACTCTACTCACAAAGAGATTATGTGGCATCATAGTCACCGCTAGACTCAAATCCCTGAAACTCTCGAGAAGTTCACTTTCTTAGACCATCATTCGGGACACATGTAGGGATTTCCTACTTAGTGCATCAACCACTACATTGGCTTTATCCAGATGATACTTTAACTCAAAATCATAGTCTTTTAAGAATTCCATCCATCTTCTTTGCCTCATGTTCAACTCTTTCTGATCAAACAAGTATTTTAAACTCTTATGGTCGCTGAACACCTCAAACTGGACTCCATATAGATAATGTCTCCAAATCTTTAAGACAAACACTACAGTTGCTAACTCCAAAAAATGTGTAAGGTAGTTCTCCTCATGTGGCCTCAACTTCCTTAATATATAGGCAACTATTCTCCTATTCTGTATCATAACACGCCCTAGTCCCATCTTCGAAGTATCATAGTATACTTCAAAGTTCTCATGGGGATCCGGAATTACCAACACTAGTGTAGTAGTCAACCTCTTCTTTAACTCTTGGAAATTATTCTCACAGTCCTAAGTCCACTCAAAAGTACTATCTTTCCTAGTCAACCGAGTCAAAGGCAGTGCTAACTGAGAAAAACCCTTGTTAAACCTTTAATAATACCCAGTCAGGCCTATAAAAGCTCCTAATCTCAGTCACAGTGGTGGGTCTCTCCCACTGTAACACTGCTTCTACTTTGCTAGGGTCTACAAAAATTCCTCCTTGAGAAATAACATAACCCAAAAACTGAACTTTTGTTAGCCAAAACTCACACTTGGACAATTTGACAAATAGTTTCTTTTCCTTAAGGATATCTAAAACTATCTAACATATTGCTCGTGTTCTTCCATCATGTTTGAATAGATAAGGATGTCATCAATAAACACTACCACAAACTTGTCTAGGTAGGGTCTAAAAACTATGTTTATGTAATCCATAAACACTGCTAGAGCATTCGTCAACCCAAAAGACATCACAAGATACTCATAATGTCCATACCTAGTTCTAAAAGCAGTCTTAAGGATATCTTCTCCCCTAACCCTGATTTGATGATACCCAGATTTCAGATCAATCTTGGAAAACATTGAAGCTCCTCTTAATTGGTCCATAAGATCATCTATTCTAGGCAATGGATACCTGTTCTTGATGGTTACCTTGTTCAATTGTCTATAGTCAACACATAACCTCATGGTACCATCTTTCTTCTTTACTAGTAACACTGGTGATCCCCACAGAGAAACACTGGGCCTAATGAATTACTTGTCCAACAACTCCTCTAATTGTTTATTGAGTTCAGCTAACTCTAGATGTGCCATCCTATAGGGTGCTATAGATATAGGTCCTATACCCGGCACTAAATCTATAGTAAACTCTATTTCTCTCTCTGGTGGTAACTCTGCTAAGTCACTCGGAAATACCTCAGGGTACTCCTTCACCACAAGTATATTGTCTAGGTTCTGCTCAACCTTTACATCTAATGAAAAAAGGAGAACATATCTTAAAGCTCATTCTACCAAACAGTAATTGACCTGATTAGCATTGAGATAGATAGACTCGAAAGAAACAACTTAACCAATTAAAATATATATGAGAGTTAGAGTATCGTGTTCCAAGGGATTGACAATTAGAGAAATGGTAAACTTAACCAATTTCCATAAATTCTTATCCAAACAATCGAATTGTGAGAGTGGTTTGCAATTAAAATAACAAATTAAAAGAAACAGAACAAGAATGCACCAAACACTGAATACATAAAAGAAAGATGAGAATGATTAAGGCCTAGGGGTCCCTATTCACTTATTACTTTAATGAATATTTACAAATTCATAAGCATCTAACAATGAGTTGGTTTTGTTAGCTAAAACAAGCAATAGATAAAAGCCTATGTCTAGGACAATTACCCATGTGAAACCTAGTTAATCCATTATGTGTCCATGTGAATTAGCATAAGAATCACTCATTGAGACCAATTATCAAACACTTGCTATGCATGACTAATGGGTATGTGTCTATCACATTAGCTAATCAACACATTCAATCCAATAGAATGTAATTGAACATACATCAACCATACCATATCCATATTCACAACACCCTATTTTTAGTTCAATTGGAATACTAAAATCATGCAAATGAAGGTCAATCAATAACAAGTATTAAGCATAGATATAGAAGAACAAAACCAATTTTATTGATAGAAACCTAACAAATTTACAAGATATTCAAATCCATAGCAAGATTCTAGAGAGCCCCTAGATTAGAATTTAGTTACACATCATGAAAGAAGAGAAAACTAATGGAGTTATGAAACCCATCAAATTACAAATCAAGAGAGAAAAGGGAAAGAATGAATAAGGATGGTGAGAATCCAATGCTTGATCTTCCTCCTTGATCTTGATTCTTCACTTGAATCACCTCAATCTTCCAAGGTTTTCTCCTCCTCCCCCTTTCTCTATGAAGTTCATGCTTTGTCCCAAAACTCCCTAATCAAAATGCCCTTAAAAATCAGATAAAAAGGGCCAAATTCACGGACCAGGGTTTTTCGCACGCCTAGGCGTGGTTATGAAATACGTGCTGTCAGGTGCTGGCCACACCTAGGCGTGACTTTTCTACACCTAGGCGTGAGTGTCTCTGTCTGAAATTCCTGAAAACCTGAGAGTGCCACGCCTAGGCTTAGTTTTTCCACGCCTAGGCGTGGGTTTGTTAAGCCTAGGCGTGGTCTTATCAAGCCCAGGCATGGGTTGGTAACAGCATCTCTTTTTTTGCTTTTTTTTCCCCATATTTGAGCTCCTTTTTGAGTTCCTTGGCCCTTCCAAAGCTTTTCCATATTGAATACCTACATCAAGACAATGTCAAAGTCCATCAAATCATGATCAATCCAATTTCTTTAAATAAAATCCTCAAAGATTCAATTTTCAATCATTTCAATTAACAAGTTTAAATCATTAAAGTCATGCATGAATTGAACCTTTGGCCTATAAAACTTAAGGATAGCATGCTCATATACATTCAAAATCAAGTGAAATAACTTCATTTCCAGAAGTTATCAAGCTCCTTCTACCAAATAATAATTGACTTGATTAGCATTAAGATAGACAAACTCAGAAGAAACAACTCTGGTAGGAATATCAGATAGAAAAATTAGAGTCTTATCTGAATAGTTTAAGACCACATGATTGGACGACAACCAATCTATACCAAGAATGACATCTATGTCCACAAGGGGTAAACAGATAAGATTAACAAAGAAGACTCTATCCTTAATTCTTATACAACAGTCAAGACATACTTCTTATACAACAGTCATATGGTACTCTAACATAGGCAAATCCAACATCCTTGCACAATCATAAGAAACAAAGGAGTGGCATGTATAACACCCCGAAAATTATTTGTTTTATCATAAATAATCATTTTATAATATTTATGATTTTTGGAAATTTTTTTGGATTTTTTCAAAAATGTCAAATATTTTAATATATTCCTCGTTTTGTATGCACACTGAGCAGAGTCAGTGCAACACCCCAAAAATTATTTGTTTTATGATGAATAGATATTTTCTAATATTTGTGATTTTTGATAATTTTTGGGAATTTTTTTGGAAACATCGAATATTTTAATATATTTCTCATTTTACTTGCACACTGAGCGGAGTCGGGAAAACGAAATATTTTCCCTGAGGATGGTAAACTTTGAACTGTGGAAACATTGACAGGGGATCTTACTAAACCCGAGGTCGAGTACAATTTACGAAGTTTACGTTTTACGAGATTTTATCTGATAAATAAAATCACAGAATAATTAATTATCTGAGAGACAATAAAATATTATTTACGCTAATTGTAATTTTTGTCCATTAAGAAATAGCTCTAGTAGATTATTTCTATCTAGTTACTTTTATGACATCATCTAAGTGACCTCACACTTCACTTTATTGAGAAGCGTATGAAGCTTCTCAAGGAAGTTTCAAGGGAAACTTCTAGGAAGTTTCCTCCCAACCACATTACTCTCTCTCCTCTCCTATGTGCTGCACGGTTAGGGGAAGGAAAACAAAAGCTTATTTCACATTTCATTCTTTCATTTCTCTCTTTTCTCCTCTCTCTCACGCACCTCTCTCTTTTTCTCTCTTCTCTCACATGGCTACACATACACATACAAACTCCATTGTTGAACCTTCAAGCTTTCCTTGCTCAAGCCAACTTAAACCATTGTTTCCCCTCATTATCTCCAAGCTTTCTTCTTTGTGGGACTTCTCTTGACTTCTCCATTTTCGTCTCTTGGAGCCCAACTCCAAAGCTTGAACCTTTAAGGTAAAGCTCTCAACTTTCTTCTCCTCTTCTCCTCATTTTCGTGGTCCATGGTCACCTTAATGACTATGGATACCATTTCTACTCTTTGATTTTGATTTTTATGGATTTGAAAACCTAAAGATTTTAAGGTGGTGAAGCATGAAATTCCAAGGACAAAAGGAGCTTGCTTTCTTTGTTCTTTACTAAGATAAGAGGAAGATTATTCTCTTCAACCCATTTTGGTAGTGAGAAACTCTTTTTTGTGTTGATAGGGTGAAACCTATTTGTGAGATACCCCTTTGTTTGAGTGATTTTGGTTGAATTTTGATTTTTTGAATGGTAGGAATTAGTTGTATGTTGATAGATCTTGGATTGTATGAAGGATGGTTTAAGTTTGGGTGAATTTCTGCATTTACAGAGGAGTACACGGCCTAGGCCGTGTGATCGTGCACGGCTGTGTACTCTAGCGTCCCAGAATAGAAACTCCAGTAGCATACACAGCCTAGGCAGTGTATGGCGACACGGCCGTGTATTTTGGCCAGGCTATGTAATCGTGGCCATGTATTCTCCCACAGGCCGTGTAATCTTGAATTATGAAGGATTTTAGGCTTTTTCTAGCCCCTTGAGCCTCCGGTCTCCTTGGGCACTCATCATGAGGTTTTAGTACTAAAATAGACTTATTAAACTTGATTAATTAAATGATTAGGAGTCAATTAGGGATTCATAAAATGAAAAGAACCAAGGATGAAAGTTGCCTTATAGTTTAGAGTAATTTTGGAATATAGAAAGAACATGAGTATGGGTGAGGTTGTGAGAAACATAATGAACTTAAGGTTTAACTTCTATTATAACTATGGATGGGGTTGTGTTCACCCTCTAGATTTGTTATTGGCTTGATGTGGATCCGTGAATGGGATCAAACTTTATTGATAAATGATATGACATGATATGATATGAATTGTGATTCGTATGTGAATATACATATATGCATTGAATCTATATGCATTTGAAGCATGATTGACATAGTGTCATGATAAGCATGATTGGAACATACATTGTGAAAGTCCGTTGGACTATTGTTAAGGCCATGTTACCTAGGAGTTGAATCACACCTTAGTGCGGGTGCGAATAGACTAGTGTAGGTCTTGTAGTTGACCTTGGGGGCGTTGGGGCGCGGGCCTCCCACAATGGGCAGTTGGTAGCCCCTCTGGACTGTGGGACAAACCGATGCAAACACACTAACAATCCTGACTGAGACATTGTCCTATATCGAGATCTTGTGGGAATCCACTGTATAAAGCCTTGCTGCACAAAATAATTGATTATTTTTCTGGAAAGCACTTGATTTTATGGCTGACGAGATACTGGCATGTCCCCCTGATCATTCTCTCCGATTATTTTGTATCTAGCTCTATGGAGTAGGATTTTTCGTACCATATGCATGTGCATAGTGAGTCGCCATACCATTTGATAGTTACTTGTTCATATGGGAATTTAATCTGTTGTTTCATTACTACTATAACTGCCTGTATATGCTAAATTATTTATTATCTATTTTAATGTTATTTACCATTTCTAAAATGTTATATGGGTGTCATGAGTTGTCTTGTTTCTTTACTGCCACAGTAGGTAATGAATGTAGAATGTCTTACCTCTTTTTTGTATTCTCTGTTCTATTTTATTTATGTTCCATCGAAGACGTCGGCGAAGGGGGTGAAGTTCAAGAGTTCCTCGGCTTTTGGCCTAACTTCAACTAGCACCTACTTCGGATCATGGTGGCATGTCCAAGAGGATTTTTTAGTCATGTGCGTTTGGCCTTCCTTGGAGGTCCAGACTGTTGGCACATTGACTTTAGTTCTGAACGTTGTGTCTACTTTAGGGATGTGACATTATCGTTGGCTTGGGGGCGTTATGACCTGCCCATCTTCACTTGCAGCATCAGTTTATGTTTAGAGTTTTACCTACCCATTTGGGAGATGTGGGGTGATTGTTATTACACTCCACAAGAGGATTCTTTCTTCTCCACTGCTCGAGCCCTAGTTCATAATTCGGTGGTTCCAATAAGGGTTTTCCTCGGATGAGGAAGACCCTAAGGAGGATCCTGACACGATTCCTTCCTCTTCTCCTTAGGGGGCTACTTCTGTCGATAGTCACTGATGGCTATCCGTCTTTTTGGGGCTTGATATTCTTTTTGGGGGTCTGTATATCATTTTTGGGGGCTTGTAAAGCTTAGGCTTCTTTTTGATGAGCCTTGATGTAATTAATGACGCATAGCCTGTATTTAAACAGTATATATATAATGATGTATCTTTTGCATGGATGTATGGAATAGTCTTTATGTTTTCTGCTTACAATTAAACAAAAAGGCACGTATACATACTTGTGAATCTTTTATAAGTGTTAGTACCTTTGAATACTGAATTGATGAGCAGGTTATTGAGTACAAATATATTTAAATGTAGTAAGAAGAAAAAATATATATATATATTCATCATTTTATTTACACAACTATTATCAAATAAGTTTAATTCTAATATAATGAATTGGGTCTTAATTTATATTTTCATTTTCCGCATCGTAGTTTATAATGTGACGTTCCCGCCCAGTTTGGGGCGTTACATTAGGTTGGTATCAGAGCCCCAGTTTATGTTTTCTTTGGGTCTTTGTGGTTTGGTCTGTCTTGTTTGTGTTGTGTGTTTCTCTGAAAACCAATCACAGAGAATGTATTAATTAGCATTCCGAAAGGATACATCTAATTCTTCATTATGTGTTTCAGCTAGTATTATTTGAAGGAATGAAATGGCACGAGGCGGAGAGATGGTAGCAGTAAATGAGGTTATGCAATGAATGGTCGAGGTTATCACACAACAAATGGAAAGAGCTACTTAACAACTCAAAGCTACGGCTGATGTGCAAAATTTGGCAAAGTTTCATCGCCACAACCCTCCTCAATTCAAAGGAGAATTTGATCTGGAAAAGGCTAGTTTATGGATCAGCGAGCTAGAGAAAATCTTCTGTGGCATGAACTATGCCAACGACAAGAAAGTGACTTACACCGCTTTTATGCCAATTGGTGACGCTGAAGACTGGTGGAATGGAGCATAGAGAGTGCTAGAAGTCGAAGGTCATGCCATCAATTGGGAGGTATTCAAGAATAAGTTCTTGGATAAATATTTCCTAGCAAGCGCCAGACTTGCAAAAGAAATGGAGTTCCTTAGCTTGAGGCAAGGAAACTTGTCCATCAGTGAATACGCCGCAAAGTTTGAAAGCTTATCCAAGTTCTCGACGTATTTCCAACACCAGCTAAACGAGGTGTGGAAGTTTCAAAAGTTTGAAGAAGGACTGAGGCATGAGGTGAAGAAAGCAGTTTTCACCTTGAAAATCAACCAATTTTCGGAGCTGCTAGATACGTGTTGTCAAGTGGAAGCTCTAGATCAAGCTCAAGACACAATAAATCAAAACTTTGGACCTACTAGGTTCCAAAAAGGAGGCGGTAACAACACGAATCACTTTTAGAAGAAGCCTTATTCAAGACCATCAGCAAACTGACAGTAGACGTCGGGTGTAGGTTCTAGTGGAGGTTCTGGAGGGAATCGAACTGGGCAGAGTGTGGCATTTCCTTCCAGATGCTTGAAGTGCGGAAAAGATCACGCAACTAGAGACTGCACCATCAAGGGGATTATATGTTTCTGATGTGGGAAGCCTGGACATGTCTCCAGAGATTGGAACCAAGCTAAGGCTGAGCCTTCAGTCAACACTACTCGAGCTGCAAAGCCGTAAGCGGAAGGTAGAGTCTATACCATAAGCGGAGCTGAAGCCTCCGAATCCGAAGATCTTATACAAGGAGAGGGCACCATAGGAGGTAATCTTTTAAAAGTACTGTATGACTCTGGGGCAACCCACTCTTTCATTTCATATGACTGTGTGCGATGATTTGATTTATCTGTGTCATCTTTACCTTTTGACTTAACTATGTCTACTCCTACTGATAAACATGTTGTTACCACCAAAGTTTGTTTGAATTGTCCTTTAGTCGTTGATAGTCAAATTTTTTCTGTTGATTTGATCTGTTTACCTCTTTCTCAGTTAGATATAATTTTAGGAATAGATTGATTATCTTCCAACCACATCCTTTTGGATTGCTCTAGTAAAACCATAGTTTTTCCCATAGATGAGGATTCTAGATTTTTGATAGCCAACCAAGTTTGAGCTTTCTTGAAAGAAGGAGCTCAAGGATACATGCTATTGTCTTCCTTGAAAGTCGAGAGCAAGGCTGATGTGAACGCAATTCTAATGGTAAATGAGTTTCCTGAAATCTTTCCTGATGATGTACCTGGCCTACCACCGGAGCGGGAGATAGAGTTCGCAATTAATTTGGTACTTGGATCTGGTCCAGTGTCTACAGCACCTAATAGAATGTCACCATCGAAATTGGCAGAGTAAAAAATTCAGTTGGAAGAGCTTTTGGAAAAACAGTTCGTTAGACCCAGTGTGTCACCCTAGGGAGCACCAATGTTGCTAGTCCGAAAAAAGTATAGTACGTCACGATTGTGTGTGGATTATTGCCAGCTGAATAAGGTCATGGTCAACAACAAATATCCACTTCCGAGGATAGATGACTTAATGGATCAGCTAAAGGGAGCAGCAGTGTTTTCTAAGATCGATCTGCGATCGGGCTATCACCAAATTCGAGTGAAGGCGGAGGATATACCCAAGACAGCTTTTCGTACCCGATACAGTCATTACGAATATCTTGTGATGCCGTTTTGTGTAACGATTGCACCTGCTATCTTCGTGGACTACATGAACCAAATCTTTCGTCCTTACTTGGACAAATTCGTTGTTGTCTTCATTGACGACATCCTGATCTACTCTCAAAACCAGGAAGATCATGCTGAGCACCTTAGTATAGTTCTCCAGATTCTGAAGGAGAGGAAGCTGTATGCCAAGTTGTCAAAGTGTGAATTTTGGCTGGACGAAGTCAAGTTTTTGGGCCATGTGATCTCGAAGGAAGGGATTGCAATGGATCCATCAAAGGTGGAAGCAGTTCTACAATAGGAACGACCGAAGATAGTGATAAAAATCCGAAGCTTTGTCAGTTTGGTTGGATACTATCAGAGGTTCATTAAAGGATTCTCTAAAATTACAGGACCTCTCACTCAACTCACAAGAAAGAACTAAGCCTTTGAATGGACTGATGCCTGGGAAGAAGGTTTCCAAGAATTGAAGAGACGACTAACTACTTCACCAGTGTTAGTTCTACCTGATCCAGATGAACAGTTCAAAGTGTACTGCGATGCTTCATATCAAGGATTGGGGGATGTGCTTATGCAAAATGGAAAAGTGGTGGCTTATGCTTCGAAACAGTTACGAGTGCATGAGAAGAACTATCCAACACATGATTTGGAGTTAGCAACTGTGGTTTTTGCTTTGAAAATATGGAGACACTTCTTGTATGGAGCGACGTTCAACATCTTCAGTGACCACAAGAGCTTGAAGTACTTATATGATCAAAAGGAGCTGAATATGAGACAACGCAAGTGGTTGGAATTCTTAAAGGATTATGATTTCCAACTTCTGTATCACCCTGGAAAGGCAAACGTCGTGGCAGACGCATTGAGTAGGAATATGCTCAGTATCTCTGCTATGATGATCAAGGAAAAGGAATTAATAGAACAATTCCAGAACATGTGGACGTCTCATGAGTTGACTCCGAGTAAGATTTGTTTCAATATGGTTACTAACTCAAATGAATTGATGGAAGAAATTCGAGAAAAATAGAAAGATGACAAATTTCTGCAAACTGAGAGGGAACTGATGAAGCGAGACATTGTGTCAATATTTCAAGAAGAAGATGATGGTATTCTTAGGTTCGAAGGCAGAGTTTGTGTGCCCAATGACCAGGAACTGAGGAAGTTAATTCTTGATGAAGCCCACATGAGCCAGTTGAGTATACACCCAGGAAAATGTACCAAGATTTGAAATGGTTATTCTGGTGGCATGGAATGAAGAGAGATGTTACCAATTATGTGTTGTCTTGTATGGTTTGTCAAAAAATGAAGGTTGAGCATCAAAGACCTTTAGGATTGTTGCAACCTCTATCTATTCTCGAATGGAAGTGGGATAGCATTGCGATGGATTTCGTGGTTGCATTGCTGAAGACCTGGAAAGGTTATGACTCAATATGGGTAATCGTTGATCGACTCACGAAGTCAGCACACTTTCTACCTATCAACATAAGATACAACATGGAAAGGTTGACTCAGCTGTACATCGATGAGATTGTTAGACTACATTGTGTACCTACCAGTATTGTTTCTGACAAAGATCCAAGGTTTACTTCCAAGTTTTGGCAAAGTTTACAAGAAGCATTGGGGACAAAGCTAAGATTGAGTTTTGCTTATCATCCACAAACTGATGGGCAATCGGAAAGGACTATACAATCGTTGGAGGATTTGCTCAGGGCTTGCGCTATAGAACAGACTGGAAGTTGGGATGAAGTTCTACCATTGATAGAGTTCACTTACAACAATAGTTTTCATTCAAGCATAGGGATGGAACCCTATGAAGCTCCGTATGAATGACGGTGCTGAACACCTCTGTGTTGGCACCAAGATGGCGAGCGCCTTACTGTTGGACCTGACATTATACAGTAAATGACTGAGAAGAAAATGCACCGACGATCCTAACCGAGACACTATCCTATATCGAGATCTTGTGAGAATCCGCTGTATAAAGCCTTGTTGTGCAAAATGATTGATTATTTTTATGGAAAGCACTTGATTTTATGGCTGATGAGATACCGGCATGTCCCCCTGATCATTCTCTCCGAATGTTTTGTGTTTAGCTCCATGGAGTAGGATTTTTGGTACCATATGCATATACATAGTGAGTTGCCATACCGTTTGATAGTTACTTGTTCATATGGGAATTTAATCTGTTGTTTCTGTGTTTAGATGCATACTTTTGAAGACGTGTTTTGATGATAACAAACGTGAAGAATAAATGAAGAAGATAAACAGACCAAGTTCAAGTTTATATTTGATTAGCATTAGGACTTATGATCTATTGAACGGAGCTCACTTTGATATCTCTTTGTTTTTGAAAGAAAAGATAAAGCTTGTTTTTAAACTTAGTTTTCAAAACGTTTTTGAACTGAGTTATTCGAATAGAACCTAGTCTATTCGAATAGACCCTTTTACGAGACTCTGTGTTTTAAGTTTTTATTCGAATAGATGAGCTTTTTCAGAACTGTGTTTTAAGTGAGTTATTCGAATAACTCATACGTTATTCGAATAAACCTTTTTGTGTCTGAACTTCTTTTAAACTTTATTCGAATAGTTCAGCTGCTATTCGAATAACCTATTTGGTTTTTGAACTCTGGTTTTAACAGAGTTATTCGAATAACATATTGGTTATTTGAATAACCCTTCTCAGATGGCTTTTCACGATGGTTTCAGACACAGTTCGAATAAGATTTTGCTCTATTCGAATAAACACGGGTTCACAGTCACGTATATGGAAACAGACAAGTTTTCAAATTTGTTTTAAATGATATTAATTATACCTAAACGGCTATCTCCGTGTTTTTCCCTATAAATAGCAAGCTTGGGTCATGAATTTCTTTGCCCATAACTCTGAATTATTTTCTGAATGCTCTAATCTGTGAAAACTATTTTCTACGCTCTTTTTGATTAAAAACTTTGAGATATTTCTGTGAAAGCTCCATTAGCACTTCAATTTGTATTACTTATTCTGAGTGAGAGTTTTTCTTCATCTATTTTCTGATATTATGTATCAAGGGTGAGGTATCCCTCAAGGTTTGTATAAGGGTGAGGTATCCCTGCAGGCTGAGACTTTAGCACAAGGGTAGAGTGTCCCTGTGTGTGAAAAGTGCTCTATTTTGTAATGGTAGGAAGCACCTATTGAAGCTTGTATACTTAGTGAAAAATCTTGGCTTTCGAGGACTGGACGTAGACCACAAATGGGTTAGTGGTCGAACCAGGATAAATATCGTGCCTGCTCTTCTTCTCTTTATCTCTTTATTTTATGTAATTTATTTTATTGCACATTTATTTTCTGTTGATCTTTTCTTCGTCTCATTCCTTCTGTGCATTTGTTTATTAAGTTTTAATATTTATATTTTTATTTAAAAGGGTTTGCGAAAAAGTTTTATACTCAATTCACCCCCCCTCTTGAGTATTGGAAACCACTTGGTAACAAGTGGTATCAGAGCTAGATTCTTGTATAAAGAGCTTAGCAGCTTCAAGAGAATATGGCTTCTTCAAATGGTTTTTCAGAAGGATCTTCCATAAACCGACCACCCTTTTTCAATGGGGATGGTTATGCATATTGGAAGGAAAGAATGAAAATCTTCATCGAAGTTATTGATCTAGATGTATGGGATGCTGTCGAAAATAGCGCTTTTATACCTACACATGAGGTCGATGGTGTAAGGACCGAAACACCACGAAATAAATGGTCTGATGAAGATAAAAGAAAAGTTCAATTTAATTTAAAAGCCAAAAATATTATTACTACTGCTTTGGGATATGATGAGTTTTTAGAATTTCAAATTGCAAAACTGCTAAAGAAATGTGGGACACTTTGCAAGTTACCCATGAGGGTACTAGTGAAGTTAAGAGGTCGAGAATCAATTCTCTAACTTGTGAATATGAACTATTCAGAATGAACCAAGGAGAAAGCATTCAGGAAATGCAAAAGAGGTTCACCCACATAGTTAATCATCTTGCATCTTTAGGCAAAAGTTTTTCTAACGAAGATTTGATTAACAAAGTTTTGAGATGTCTTAGCAGGATTTGGCAACCCAAAGTAACAGCCATATCAGAATCAAGGGATTTATCCACAATGACTTTAGCTACCCTCTTTGGAAAACTTCATGAGCACGAATTGGAACTGAGCAGATTAAGCCAAAGCGAAGAGAACGATAAAAAGAAAAAGGGGATAGCGCTCAAAGCCACTTCATCAACATTCGACAATGATGATGTAGAAAATGAAGAAAGCTCAAAGAACATCGAGGTAAGTGAAGAAAATCTGAGTTTATTGGTTAAAAAGTTTGGTAAATTTCTCAGGAAAAAGAAAACGCAAAGAAGACCTCCCTTCCCCTCGAAAAAGACTCACTACAAAGGCGAATGAGCTTCATCGACTCCAACTTGCTATGAATGCGACAAACCTGGTCACATGAAAATGGAGTGCCCAGTTTACCAAAAGAAGAAGGAGAAATTTGAAAAGAAGCCCTTCAAGGAAAGGAAAGGAAGAAAAGCCTATATAGCATGGGATGAGAACGACATGGATTCAACTGACAGCTCAGATAGCGAGGAAGCTCAACTATGTCTCATGGCAAAAGGAGAAGCAGAAGAAAGCGAAAATGAGGTATGCTTGAAAGCTAGGAGTTCAAATTGGTATCTTGATAGCGGCTGTTCCAAGCACATGACCGGGGACGACTCAAAATTCACTGTGCTTATTCCCAAGAATCATGGACACGTTACTTATGGTGATAACAACAAGGGAAAAATTCTTGGAATCGGCAAAGTCGGATCTTGTTGTTGATGATGTTGCAGAAATCTTGGCGGAAACACATTTAGATAGTAAAGAAAAAGAAATCAAAGAGCAAGAGGATAAACAAAGACAAGAAGATTCGCAAGCTTTGGAACTTCCCAAAGAATGGCGAACTTCAAAATATCATTCCCTTGATCAAATTATCGGTGATGTATCTAAAGGTGTAAGTACTCGTAACTCTCTTAGAAATGCTTGTAATCACTTAGCTTTTGTTTCTCAAATTGAACCTAAGGATTTAATTGAAGCTTTTGATGACGAACATTGGATCTTGGCTATGCATGAGGAATTAAATCAGTTTGAAATAAATTAAGTTTGGGAATTAGTTGCTAGACCTAATAATCACCCCATAATTGGCACTAAATGGGTTTTTAGAAACAAACTTGATGAAAATGGGTTAATAACTAGAAACAAAGTTAGATTGGTTGCTAAAGGGTATAATCAAGAAAAAGGAATAGATTATGAAGAAACCTATGCACCTGTAGCTAGATTAGAAGCTATTAGAATGTTACTTGTTGATGCTTGCATCATGGATTTCAAATTATATCAAATGGATGTCAAAAGTGCTTTCCTAAATGGTTTTATTCAAGAGGAGGTATAAGTTGAACAACCTCTAGGTTTTGAAAATCATGAACTACCCAACCATGTTTTTAAACTTAAAAAGGCTTTATATAGTTTAAAGCAAGTTCCTAGAGCTTGGTATGAAAGGTTGAGTAAGTTCCTTTTAGAAAATGGTTTTTCAAGAGGAAAAGTCGATACTACTCTTTTTTATTAAAAATAAAAAACATGATATTCTTCTTATGCAAGTATATATGGATGATATTATCTTCGGTGCTACTAATGAATCCCTTTGCAAAGAATTCGCTAAGACAATGCAGAATGAATTTGAAATATCAATGATGGGAGAATTGAATTTCTTCCTCGGACTTCAAATCAAACAAACGGACGAAAGGACTTTCATAAGTCAAACAAAATACTGCAAGGAATTGCTCAAGAGATTCGAAATGGAAAATGCTAAACACATGGCCACTCCGATGGGCACTTCTTGTTACATGGACAAAGATGAAGGAGGTAAATCAGTAGAAATAACGAAATATAGAGGTATGATTGGATCTCTCCTTTATCTTACTGCTAGTAGGCCAGATATAATGTTTAGTGTATGTATGTGTGCTAGATATCAAACAAACCCTAAGGAATCTCATTTAAGTGCTGTTAAACGGATAATGAAATACCTAATAGGCACTTCACAAATGGGCTTGTGGTACCCTAAGGGTGCCTCTTGTAGCCTAATAGGCTATTCTGACTCTGATTTTGCTGGGTGCAAATTAGACAGAAAAAGTACTACTAGGACATGCCACTTGCTTGGTAGTTCTTTAGTTTCTTGGCATAGCAAGAAACAAAATAGTGTGGCTTTGTCTACCGCTGAGGTTGAATATGTTGCAGCCGGGAGTTGTTGTGCTCAAATCTTATGGTGAAGGAACAACTCTTAGACTATGGTCTTCAGCTTGATCACATCCCGATAAGATGTGATAACATTAATGCAATAAATATCTCTAAGAATCCCATACTGCATTTCAGAACAAAGCATATAGAGATAAGACATCACTTTATCAGAGATCATGTACAAAAAGGGGATTGCATTGTTAAGTTTGTTGAAACATATAAGCAACTTGCAGATATATTCACTAAACCCTTAGCAAAAGAAGCTTTCTTTTATATTCGAGGAGAATTAGGCATAATTGATCAATCCAACATTTAATTGCATGTTTTTCTGTTGAATATTTTCACATGGATATATGCTTTGAATGTCTTGAACGTTCTTCTTCTGTGTGCTTCTTTATTAGTTTTATTCGAATAAACAAAATTTTATTCAAATAAACCTCTTTATAGCTTATAAAATATGTGTTGAACATCAGATTTATTCGAATAGAACCTCAGTTTATTTGAATAACCTGATTCCTGTGTTAAATCCTGTGTGTTTTTCTTCTCTGTCTATTCGAATAAACCTCTCCTTATTCGAATAACCAGAGTCCTTCTTTTATCAGTTTCTGTTCTCAGCCTCTGTCTATTCGAATAAACCTCAGGTTATTCGAATAACCAGAGCTCTGCTTTTATCAGTCTTAACTGATAGGCCTCAGCCTATTCGAATAACTCCAATAGTTATTCGAATAAATCCTGTCAGCTTGCCAAAACGCTTGGCTTTCCCAGTTGGTCTATTCGAATAGAATACCCCCTATTCGAATAAACCCTAGTTGAAACACCTTTTCAGTTTCCTGCGCGCTTGTCCTTTCAGCTTTCCAGCACAGTTTATTCGAATAAACCCATATTTATTCGAATAAACATGGGTTTTCTTTAAATAACCCCTGTGCGCCCAGAACGTTTTCACCCTCCATCTTCTCTGCTCTTCACATCTCCTTAGCTCCTGCCACCTCAAACTTGCTTATCCCTGTGTTTTCACTCTCTTTCACCTTCTTCCACCATCGCCTCCTCCTCCAGCAAGCGTCCACGCACGAAGAACGCTCCATGCAACAACCCTCTTAATCTAAGAAGGCTCTCCTCCAATGAAGAGCACCGTGCATGCTTCATCACTCACTTCTGGGAGCGTAACTTAGTCCAACCCAAGTACCTTGACCTCTCTTTCTTCCAGCAACATCGCGGCTTCGACTTCCTGACCCTGCTACAAAACCAGGGAGTTCTTCAGCTTTGCTCTCACCGGGCCACTATTTATCCAGCTCTAGTGAAGATGTTCTTTTGCAATTTGGCTTTCGATGGCCAGAATCTTCTCTCCGAGGTCTGTGATCAGAACATTGTGATCACACCGCTGGACTGGCTAACTCTGTTCGGGTTGCAGTTCTCTGGCGTCCTTGTTGAAGATGGTGACACCTCGTTTCTTGAAGATTTCAACAAGCTTCAGGCGGTTGAAGACCTGCTGAAGCCTAGTCTAGCCCTGCCTGACAAGGGTCTCAAGGGTGGAATGCTAAAGAGCCAAGACAGGCTTCTGCATTACGCCTTCGCTCATATCCTGGCTCCTCGCGGTGGAAACTACACCTACCTCAGCGAGGAAGACATCTTCATGCTGTGGTTTCTGAAGAATGGCCATCAGATCAACTGGCCTGTGTTCATCATGAGGCACATGATAAGGGCCAAGGGCAAGGAGAAATCAGACTTGCCTTATGGCATTCTTGTCACTACCTTGCTGAGCAAGTATCCTCAGGTCCTGGCATCTGAGCTAGCCATTGCTCTAACTCACCACAACGTCTTTGGCGCTCACACCTTACGAAAAATGAAGATGATCCAAACCGATGAAGGCTGGGTGTACCCAGATGAGGTCGCTGAGGATGAGCTTGACCCTGCTGATGCCCCTGCTGCTCCTGCTGATGTACCTGTTGCTGCTCCTGCTCCTATCACTTTGGAACAGATCATGGCCACCTTGCAAGATAACCAAGCTTACATGGAACATACTTTCTTTATTCTATTTGATAGAATAGAAGGCGTTGAACGTGAGGTTGCTACCCTCCGATCTGCTTCACCTGCTCCTGCACCAGCTTCTTCACCACCACCTCCGGATGCTTACTTCTAGGAACTTTATTTCTTAGGCGTTGAATGTGCTTTGGCTTCATGTTATTTATTTTCTGGCTTGTGTAATTGACTCTTTTTTTTATTAATGAATAAATAATATTTCGTGTTGATCTTTTGATATGAGTATATTTACTTTTATGCATTCTTACTTTAATATATGTTTATGGGACTTACCCCTCCTTTTTGCTCATGACAAAAGGGGGAGAAATATTTGATCTTTTGACTGTAATTGAGAAAAGACAGGTAAACCTTAAAATGAGATTGGATTCAAATTGAAAGGGGGAGCTGCGCACATATCTGATATACATTACCTCTTATAATTAAAGAGGGGGAGTAAGCTTTTATACCTCTGTGTGAATTCCATTTATATGCACTAACGCTTTTCTCATTGATAGTCTCATTGATAGTTTGTCATCATCAAAAAGGGGGAGAATGTGTTTGGATGCATACTTTTGAAGACTTGTTTTGATGATAACAAACGTGAAGAATAAATGAAGATGATAAATAGACCAAGTCCAAGTTTATATTTGATTAGCATTAGGACTTAGGATCTATTGCACGGAGCTCACTTTGATATCTCTTTGTTTTTGAAAGAAAAGATAAAGCTTGTTTTTAAACTTAGTTTTCAAAACGTTTTTGAACTGAGTTATTCGAATAAAACCTAGCCTATTTGAATAGACCCTTTTACGAGACTCTGTGTTTTAAGTTTTTATTCGAATAGATGAGCTTTTTCAGAACTGTGTTTTAAGTGAGTTATTCGAATAACTCATACGTTATTCGAATAAACCTTTTTGTGTCTAAACTTCTTTTAAACTTTATTCAAATAGTTCAGCTACTATTCGAATAACCTATTTGGTTTTTGAACTCTGGTTTTAACAGAGTTATTCAAATAACATATTGGTTATTTGAATAACCCTTCTCAGATGGCTTTTCACGATAGTTTCAGGCACAGTGTTATTCGAATAAGATTTTGCTCTATTCGAATAAACACGGGTTCACAGTCACGTATATGGAAACAGGCAGGTTTTCAAATTTGTTGTAAATGATATTAATTATACCTAAACGGCTATCTCCGTGTTTTTCCCTATAAATAGCAAGCTTGGGTCATGAATTTCTTTGCCCATAACTCTGAATTATTTTCTGAATGCTCTAATCTGTGAAAACTATTTTCTACGCTCTTTTTGATTAAAAACTTTGAGATATTTCTGTGAGAGCTCCATTAGCACTTCAATTTGTATTACTTACTCTGAGTGAGAGTTTCTCTTCATCTATTTTCTGATATTCTGTATCGAGGGTGAGGTATCCCTCAAGGTTTGTATAAGGGTGAGGTATCCCTGTAGGCTGAGACTTTAGCACAAGGGTAGAGTGTCCCTGTGTGTGAAAAGTGCTCTATTTTGTAACGGTAGCAAGCACCTATTGAAGCTTGTATACTTAGTGAAAAATCTTGACTTTCGAGGACTGGACGTAGACCACAAGTGGGTTAGTAGTCGAACCAAGATAAATATCGTGCCTGCTCTTCTTTTCTTTATCTCTTTATTTTATGCAATTTATTTTATCGCACATTTATTTTCTGCTGATCTTTTCTTCATCTCATTCCTTCTGTGCATTTATTTATTAAGTTTTAATATTTATATTTTTATTTAAAAGGGTTTACAAAAAAGTTTTATACTCAATTCACCCCCCTCTTGAATACTGGAAGCCACTTGGTAGCAGTTTCATTACTACTATAACTACCTGCATATGCTAAATTGTTTATTATCTGTTTTAATGCTATATACCATTTCTGAAATGTTATGTGGGCGTCATACGTCATCTTGTTTCTTTACTGCCACAGTAGGTAATGAATACAGAATGTCTTACCTCTTTTCTGTATTCTCTGCTATTCTGTTATATTTATGTTCCATCGAAGACGTCGGTGAAGGGGGTGAAGTTCAAGAGTTCCCGAGCTTTTGGCCCGAGTTCAACTAGCACTTACTTCGGATCATGGTGGCACGTCCAAGAGGATTTTTGGGTCATGTGCGTTTGGCCTTCCTTGGAGGTCCAGACTACTGGCACATTAACTTTAGTTCTGAACGTTGTGTCTACTTGGGGGACGTGATAGTATCGCTTGCTTGGGGCATTATGACCCACCCATCTTCGCCTGCAGCGTCAGTTTACATTTAGAGTTTTACCTGCCCATTAGGGAGATGTGAGGTGATCGTTATTACACTCCATAGGAGGATTCTTTCCTCTCCACTGCTCGAGCCCTGGTCCATAATTCGATGGCTCCAATGAGGGTTTTCCTCGGATGAGGAAGACCCTGAGGAGGATCCTAACACGGTTCCTTCCTCCTCTCCTTAGGGGCTGCTTCTGTCGATAGTCACTGATGGTTATCCATCTTTTTAGGGCTTGATATTTTTTTGGGGGGTCTGTATATCATTTTTGGGGGCTTGTAAAGCTTAGGCTTCTTTTTGATGAGCCTTGATGTAATTAATGACTCATAGCCTGTATTTAAACAGTATATATATATATATATAATGATGTATCTTTTGCATGGATGTATGGACTAGTCTTTATGTTTTCTGCTTACAATTAAACAAAAATACATGTATACATACTTGTGAATCTTTTATAAGTGTTAGTACCTTTGAATACTAAATTGATGAGCAGGTTATTGAGTACAATTATATTTACATGTAGTAAGAAGAAAAAAATATATACATTCATCATTTTATTTACACAACTATAATCAAATAAGTTTAATTATAATATAATGAACCGGGTCTTAATTTATATTCTTATTTTCCACATTATATTTAATGATGTGACATTCCCTCCCAAAAAGGGGGCGTTGCAGGATGCTCCTGAATCATACATGACATTTAAAAGATGATTACAAATTATGCTTTTAACTTAGATAAGGTCGGAAGACTGGGCCACCATCTTTCCACCTAGAGTATAAACTCATCCCTTGGCTAGCGGCTTTGAGGTAGGTGCATCTCCTTTATTCTGAGGATAATCCTTGGAGAAATGTCCTAGTTGCTTGCACATAAAACATATAGATTGGCCTTCCAAACACGGCCCGCCACCATGCACTTTCTTACATTTAGGGCACCTTGGTACCTTAGAGCCCATCTTGTCTTATCCTTTAGGATTGCTTACTTTAGAAGCACCTTGCTTGCTCCTATCATCATCACGCTTTCTCTTTTGGACATCTTGTGTCCTTTCCTTAGGTTGAGTCTTAAGCACACTTGACTCCATAAATCTACACTTGTTGTCCAAGGAAGGAAAGTCCCTGATCTCCATAAGTCTCACCATACTCTTGATCTCACTTCTCAAACTAGTCTCGAATTTCAAACATCATCAATTCTCGTCTGGATGGTAACGAAAATGCGAAGAGAATTTCAACAACTCTTCAAACTTGGCCACATACTGGCCTAATAACAAGCTCCTTTGTACTTACTGCATAAACTCCACTTCCTTATCATCATGTAAAGTTTGCTAAAAATACTTCTCCAGAAAGGTTGTCTTAAAAACTTCCCATGACATTTAGGTTCTTGCAGCTTCCATTAGCCTCTTGATGCTTTTTCACTAATGCTCTACTTCTCCTTTTAGCATATAAGAGGCGAAGGACACCTTTTGCTCCTCCAAGCAAATGATCACATCAAAGATCTTTTCCATCTCACTGAGCCACTCCTCAGCCTTAACGAGATTGTACTCACCTCTAAACGATGGAAGGTTCATCTAATGAAAAGCTGACAAGTCCTGGAAGTTATGGTTCCTTTCGACTTACACTTCCTGCACTAGTTACACAGGTGGTGGAGGTTAGTGAGGTGGATTTGCTTCCATCCTCTCAAGCACCCTTGCCGTAACAGCTGCTTGTTCTCTCATAGCATTAGTAATTACAGCTGCCTGGTCCCTCACGGCATTAGCAGTGATGGTTGTCTGGTCTCTCATTGCATTGGCCATAGCCATTACTGCTTTAGCCAAGTTGGGTCATTCTAAAGATGACTTTGGTGCTACAGTTTCCTGTACACAGAGAAACAATACATATTAAGCTGCAATCCCAATATCATGTAACTATACAACAGTAGGTAATAACAAACTAATCTAAGGCAAATCATGCAATTCTATCAAAGCATCTCAAACAAGAGATAAGTAAAGCACAATTCATAAAAAGGAACTCTCAAATATGCCTAAGCATAGTCAGTCCATACCCCGACTCAATAAGATGAATTGCTCTAATACCATAATGTAACGTCCTAATCCTAATATCTCAATATGTGTAGGACACAAAGAGATACTCAGCATTACAACATCACTGCATATATAATAACCTGAGAAGTATATCCATAATGTTCATTAGAAACATTATAGAGAGCCATATGAAATACGAAAAACATAAAACTCATAGCAAAATGCATATATATATATATATATACACACACACACACACAACACTAGCCTTAGCAAAGGCTTGAAGTATTATATAATTCTTTAAATTGTAAAAGAAGTATATAAAAATACAACAGTTGTAATATAACAGATAAAACTATAACTAGTCTAATCTTTAGCTTCCTTTTTCTTCTTGTTCTTAAAAGAACTTTTACCTAGAATTACATTGCAACACAGCGGTGTGAGAAACAATAATTCTCAGTATGAGTAAACCAAGACTAGTCATACATAGCATAATAAACATAATCTTAAACATGTCACTAGTAAGATATGTTTACATATTCTACAAGGTTTAACTTTAATAACTATGTAAACCAAGTTAAACATACATGCATACATTCTTATATACTTAGCTCATTTAAGATCTAGGCATGTTTTACTAGGAACTCTGGCTTCCTATGTTTACCTTTTGTAGAGAGGAAACTTAGTCCTCATACTACATGTAGCCCTAGCTCTTGGTTAGGAATAACTTGCCTTTTTAGGAACTTCTGATTCCTTTCCTTCTGGCCAAATGACATTGCATCACATAAGGTCACACTCATAGGAAAACACTACCAATTCATCCTAGTCTACTAGTATCTAATATGTCACATTATCACATCTTAAGTGATATCTAAAACAATAATGAGTTGCTATAGGTGCTGAACACTTACTTAGATCAAACCACTACTCTAGGTTGTTCTAAATCTCATACATTCTATATACTAACTAGGTAGTTGTTTCCCCTTACCTTAACATATGCTAAATAACATTCATAAATGGGTCCAAGCAAGTAGGAAACCTTATTAAAACAACATAAAAATTATATGAATTCTGTACTAGGCGCTCAAGCATTAAGCTCAGGAGCGCTCAGGCGCTCATCACGTGCATCAGGCAATAAAGTCTCTGGTCTTGGGGTGCGCGAGTGCCCACCGCTGGTACTGAGGCATATGTAGACCAGAGCATTTGCGCTATTCTCTGGGCCTTGGGTGCTTGAGCGCTCGTGCTCATGCACTTAGGTGCCCATCTAGCAGAACCGATTCTGTAGAATGCTTTCTACAGAATTGGTTGTCTAAACCAATTCCAATGACCAATTTCATGAATTCTATATATCAACCAATCCTAAACATGATCTAAAATATGATAGAATCATCAAATATCATCTTAATCCATTTTTATATAAATTGACAACCAAGAATTAATCCAAAGAACCTATTTTCTCCTTTTTAACATTATGAAGGAAAATGGACATAACCTAATCCCTAAACACAACCAATCATCAAACATCCAACAATCAAGGCATCAATAAGTTTCCAAACAAGAATCAAGCAAGAAAAACCATAAATAACATTCAATTCCATTTCTATTCATTAAGTCCTCATCAAGAACAAGTTGAAATAAGGAAAGAGATGAAGCTATGAAATAACTCCCTTACCTCTTTGTAGTGCAACTAGTTTCCCACGTTGGATTTCCCCTTAATCCTTCTCTTTTTCTTCACCTCTTCCTCTTTCTTTCCTTCCTCTTCTCTCCTTTCTTTGCTCATAGTTTCAGATCCTATTTTCAGTTAAGAGGGAGCCGTGAATGAGAAAATAGAAACAGGATAGGAACTTTAACTTATAAGGCCATTAAGCCATACAATATAACTTATATCTCTTAGAAATACTTTAATCTCTCATATTCAAGTTTCCTAACTTCCTACAAGTTTATAATAAATATTAGGATTCATCCAAATTGTTAGTTCATCATTATCTTATTTTTCCATATATGCTGCTAGTCAATCGGGTATAAAATGCACAATCAGTATGCCTAAAAATGACAAACTAACTTAGTTTACCTTGAAACTTCAGCTGTATCTTGTTTCATATATTTATGACCTAGAAATAAATTATCCATATTTATTTCCTTCATATAAGAAATTTATATGATTATTTGGGTCATTTTAAGCTACTTTTTACCTTATAGGTTGCAACTAAGTACCTAAACTAACTCAGATTGTCACAAAACTTCACAAGCATGTTAAACAAGTCATATGCTACCTTTGTAACCATTTACTAGTCTAATATATAATTAAGGGTATTATATTTATCCCTTCTTCACCGCCTCATATTTCACTCTCTCATGATCACTATTCACATATACGGCTTCACCATTCTTTTCCACAGCCTCACCCTTTCTCAACACTAACCATAAACACATCCACCATCAAAGATAATTTGGGAGCCGTAGAGAAATAGGGGGAGCAACGGGGAAGGGGAGAAAACATAGGGCAGAGGCATAGGAAACCAAAGGAGAAAAAGAGGAAAAGAAAGAAGAATGAAAGAAGAGAAAAGAAAGGGGAAAGGCCAAAGCTTGAGGTAGGGGAAAACACTTTCATAACTCCTTTCTTTCTTTCTTCCTATTTGCTACATGTTTGTTTGATGAAATAAAGAGGGGTTTTTGTGTCAATGGCAAATTTTATGCTTGATTATCATCTCTTTGAGCTGGATATTGGTTATTTTTTTTAAGTTGTGAATCATGAGTGTGAACTTTGAGTTCTTGTTATTCCATAGAGTGTGTAGTTTTTTTAAAAGTGGGTTTTGTGACTATATTTGATTCTTTTAAATCATGGTTGAATGGATTAAATTGATGTGTGAGTATTATAAGATGTTTATGGATCATTGTGGATGCTTAAAATTGATTTTTGGTGAATAGTTTCTGGGTTGCATGATAAATTAGAGCAAGAGACATTTGTTGGTCCACTGGTTCCTAGCCGCCAACGTTGGGTGCCTAGGCGCCCAAAGTCCAGTATAAGGAAAACGTGAGGCTAAGATTTTGGTGCCTAGCCACGCCTAGGCACCACTCGTAGAAACTAGCATTGTGTTTTTGTTAAAATCGAGCTCCCGCCTCATTGGGATCCTTCATAGATGCATCCTAAAGTGTGTTGTGACATTGAAAGAGGTATTTCAAGAAAGAGTTAACCACTACACACACTATGATGATTGAGGATTTGTTTCTTTATTATGTAAGGAAAATCTTAATTATGTGAAAGGCGAATGAAGGAGTGGTTTTAAATATTCTTGTATGTTTTGGTTTTCAAACTTGATGTTTGCTATTTCCACGTATTTGGCTTGAGCTGAAGGTGCTCCTAATGTCAGGGTTATGATATTAAGGGAGGTCAAGGAACAAGATTTTCCTAATACCTCATTTTACCTGAGAACAAAGGTTTTCCTAATACCCAAAGGAAATACAAGGAACAAAGGTTTTCCTGAGAATAAGCAAATATCATGAGTTTTTCTAAAACAAAATGCTTTTACTAACATTGCATAAGAATATATATGGCCATTTCTTAGGCATACTCATAAATTATCATGCATTGCTCAAAATGACAATTGCATGGGCAATTGTCTTGTTTTATCTTGATGAAGAGTTTATGGTTAATTTGAGGGTATACAATGATAAAGGATGCATATGCTTGCTTGTTGCCATTAAGGTAGTAAATAAATATGTTAAACTGAGTTGAATTACTATCTAATGATTAAACTATTTTATTAAAATAAATGGAATGTCTACTTAGGGAAAGGAAAGGACTGGGTTTTGGCTTATGCCACCTTTCTATTTATTTAATATGTGAAACTTGTTTTTCCCCAAAGTAACTAAATTTATTATGATGACATGTTTTAAAACTTACTACTGAGAATTTTAATTCTCACCCCAGTTTCTTATTTCCATGTAAATCCAACAAATGATCAGAGAGTAAAAAAGAGGACAATGAAGACTTAACATAGTTATTTTGTACATATATTAATGATGTACTTAGTTTATTAGTTTAATTTTGTATTTAAACACTCGTGGTTTGTTTTTGGTATCCTTGTATATCTCAGACATATAATGTAAATTCGTAGTAAAGAGCAAGTTTCTAATTGTGTAAAATATCTTGTTCTCTTTACTTTTATCAAAGGCTCTATATATTTATGTGTTGCTAGTGATTATACAAGTTTTATAATTATGTTTTACGTTTTAAAGTGACAATCCTAATGCTTCTTACTTGACTATATTGACTATATCCATAATTATAGTTTTAGGGTGTTACAAATCAGATATTTGAAACTCAGATTATAGCCAAATTACTGAACACTGCTGAACAGACAAATTAAGGCTAATTCATACAATAATTCCTTCAATGATCTAATTAGGTCCAATATCATAAAATGTGACAAAACAAACTTAATTAAGCCAAATTGAACATTAAGAAACCTAGTGAGAGGATCATTAAATGAATAAAATATATTTCTATCAATGGTTAATTATATGATAATTGTACCATAGAGATAATAAAATTGAACATTCTACCTCAAGAAGAGAAATGAACATTTTTTTGGCTTTTGCCACCTTTCTAAAGTATAAGTTGAGTTTTATGACTAGTTTTCTCTGAAGCAGCTAGAGATAACATGATGATATATATATGTATTTACTACTGAGAATTGTGAATTCAAACCTTGTTTATTGTTTCCATGTTAAATTCAGATATAGACTCTTCCAATGGGAAGAAGAAGAAGCGAATAGAATAGATCATTTTTATTTGCATGTGAGCAGAGCTTGTATATTATATTAGCTTTGGGTTTGTTTAAAATTTTATGTAATACACTATGCCTTTGATGGCTAATGTTGTATATAATCTTTTCTTTCCATCTTGACTCTTTATAATAATGTGGATGGTTATTATGAATCTAGTAAGTCCTTTTTAAGTTAAAAGTGATGTGGCTAATACTATTTACTATTGTATATTCAGAATATACTAAGGTAATGGTATTAAGATGTTACAATTGAGCTAGTCTATCCGAAGAAAAGTTAGCTCTAATTAGTAAAAAGTGGGTAGATTTGGTTAATCTATCCACTATGACCTATATGGAATCATACCCTGGCTGGGTTATAGGAAATCCCATTACAAAATCCATTGTAATACATCCCCATTTGCACTCAAGAATCTATAAGGGTTGTAATGGCCCAGAAGGTTTCTAGTACTCTATCTTAACTTTCTGACAAGTTAGACATTTAGACACATATTTTGCTATATTTGATTTCATCATAGGCCACCTAAACATTTTATTAAGATCGTGATACATCTTTGTGGCTTCAAGATGGATGGTATACTTACTCTTATGAGCTTCTTCTAAATTTCTTTCTTTGATTCCATATTCCCTTAGAATATAAATTCTATCTCTAAACTTAATTATCTCATCGTCTGCTTTACTAAACTCCTTTTGATTTCCAACCAAAACTTGCTCACTTATTTCCTTTAACGCCTCATCTCTGTCTTGAGCTTCTTTGATTTGAGTCCTTAAGTCACTAACTATATTTACTTTACTCATACAGATACTATGTGGTAACACAGTCACTATTAGACTCAAGTTTCTAAAACTTTCTAACAACTCTCTCTCTTGGATCATCATTCAGGACACATGTAGAAATTTCTTATTAAGTGCATCAGCCATTACATTGGCTTTACCTGGATGATATCTTAACTCAAAGTCATAATCTTTTAAAGAACTACCTTTCCTAGTTAACCTATTTAAGGGTAGAGCTATATGAGAGAATCCTTTGATGAACCTTCTATAATACCCAGCCAGTCCAATAAAACTTCTAATCTCAAACATAATGGTAGGCTTTTCCCATTGTATCACTACTTCTATCTTCCTAGGGTCTACTGATACCCCTGCTTGAGATACCACATGACCCAAAAACTGTACTCCCTCATCCATAATTCATATTTAGCAAACTTAGCAAATAATAGTTTTTCTCTAAGGATTTCTAAAACCACCCTAATGTGTTACTCATGCTCCTCTATTATCTTTGAGTAGATAAGGATATCATCTATAAAGATAATTATAAATTTATCTAGGTATGGTCTAAAGGTTCTGTTCATGTAGTCTATGAACATTATGGGTGCATTTGTTAAACCAAAGGACATCACGAGATATTCATGATGTCCATACCTAGTCCTGAAGGTAGTCTTAAGAATATCTACATTTCTAACTCTAATTTGGTGATAACCAGATCTTAGATCAATCATTGAGAAAATTGATACTCCTCTCAATTGATCCATCAAATCATCTATTCTGGGCAAATGATACTTATTCTTAATAGTCACCTTAATTAACTGCCTATAATCTATGCACAGTCTCATACTACCATCCTTCTTTTTCACTAGGAGCATTGGTGCTTCCCAAGGTGAAACACTAGGTCTAATTAATTATTTTTCTAACAACTCCTCTATTTGTTTCTTGAGTTCTGCTAACTCTAAGGGTGTCATTCTATAAGGTGCTATAGATATAGGTTTGGTTCCTAACACTAAATCTATAGTGAACTCTGTTTCTCTCTTAGGTGGCAACCTAGTGATTTCCCTAAGAAATACTTAGGAGTATTCCCTCACCACAGGTATATTTTCTGTAATGACCCGGGACTGCCTGCAGGATTGATGGGTGTCTCCATAAACCAACACGGGTCTTTTTAGCGTGCTTTGTCCTCACTCACACGAATCCTAGGAAACTTCCCAGGAGGTCACCCATCCCACAATTGCTCCAGGTCGAGCACGCTTAACCTTGGAGTTCTTATATTCTAGGCTCCCGAAAAGAAGTTGCAAATTGTTGATATGGCTACACCAAATCAATTCCTTTAAGCCATCCTCAACTATGTAGTCCCATACCTGCACAATCTCTGAATCCCTCTCATTCTGGTGCGTATTCAGTTCATTCATGCAAACCCTCCACCTAGAAGCCTGCTAGGAGCCGCTCCTTGTCCGTGCTTCATTGCACTGACGATCACTCCCCGCCCTCGTCAGCCCCGGGACGCCACATGCCCACCAACTTTCGCTTGGTTCGTCCCCGAACCACACCGTACTGGGAGAGGTCCCGTCTCTGATACCATTAATGTAACGACCCGGGACTACCTGCAAGATTGATGGGTGTCTCCACAAACCAACACGGGTCTTTTCAGCGTGCTTTGTCCTCACTCACACGTATCACGTATCCTAAGAAACTTCCCAAGAGGTCACCCATCCCACAATTGCTCCAGGTCAAGCACGCTTAACCTTGGAGTTTTTATATTCTAGGCTCCCGAAAAGAAGTTGCAACTTGTTGATATGGCTACACCAAATCAATTCCTTTAAGCCATCCTCAACTATGCAATCCTATACCTGCACAGTCTCTGAATCTCTCTCATTCCGGTGCGTATTCAGTTCATTCATGCAGACCCTCTGCCTAGAAGCCTACCAGGAGCCACTCCTTGTCTGTGCTTCATTGCACCGACGA
This sequence comes from Ormosia semicastrata, assembly GCA_029884595.1. Lineage (NCBI taxonomy): Eukaryota > Viridiplantae > Streptophyta > Magnoliopsida > Fabales > Fabaceae > Ormosia > Ormosia semicastrata. The sequence goes on from JAQQTO010000061.1 coordinate 42,845,600, forward strand.
TCACTCCCCGCCCTCGTTGGCCCCGGGATACCACATTTTCTAAGTCCTACTCAACTTCAACATTTGAGGAGAAAAAGAGAACATATCCCCAAGCCCTTTCTAATAAGTAGTTGTTAACTTGTTTAGCACTAAAAAACACAGACTTAGAAGAAACAATCATAAAATGATTATCAGACATAAATATCAAAGTCTTATCTGAACAGTTCAAAATAACATGGTTTGATGACAACTAATCCATACATAGGATAATGTCAATGTCAAGAAGAGGTAAACAGATAAGATTCACAAAGAAAATCCTATCCTCTATTTTCATACAACATTCTAGACAAACCAAGGAAGTTGTGACTAACTTTCCTGTTGGTGTAGACATAGATAAAACATGGGGAAGCTCAAATGTAGGCAAATCTAACCTCTTAACACATTCATATGAAATAAAAGAGTGAGATGCTCCTGAATCATATAATACAATTAAGAGATTATCTTTAGCTATGCATTTACCTTGCATAAGATCAGGAGATTGAGCCGCCTCCTTACCACTTAGAGTATAAACTCTTTCTTTGGGTTGAGGTTTAAGGTTTGGTGCTGCTCCTTGTCTCTATGGACACTCCTTAGCATAGTGCCCTGGTTGGCCATATGTAAAACATGCTGATTGGACCGCTAAACAAGGTCTGCACCGTGTTATCTACCATATCTATCATATTTTGGTCCCTTAGGTTCCACCAAAACCTACTTGCCCTTGCCTTGTGGATACCTAGGCTGAGAAGTATTCTTCTTGAACTTGTCATCCAGTTTCTTTTTTTTTTTTTGAAAATTTTGTGTTCTCTACTCCATTTGAGGTTTAAAGTCACTATATTCTATGATCTTACACTTATTCACCAAAGATGAAAAATCCCTAATCTCAAAAGGTCTTATATCTTTCTTAATGTCATCTCTCATACCAGCTTCGAACTTTACACATTTCTAGTTCTCATCTAGAACGTATCAAAAATAGGAGGAAAATTTTGATAGTTCTTCAAATTTGGCTCCATGTTGCCCCACTAACATACCCTCTTGCTCAAGCTTTAGAAATTCGATTTCTTTGTCATCTTCCAAATTCTTTGGGAAGTATTTATCCAAAAAGGTTATTTGAAACACTTCTCATGTAACTTGAGTTCTTGCCACTTCCTTTAATCTCCTGACACCAGTCCACTAATATTATTCCTCTCCCTTTAACATATAAGTAGCAAAAGAAATCTTCTGATCATCTGTATAATCCATCACCACAAAAATCTTCTTTATTCCCTTAGCCATTCTTTAGCCTTTGTCAGATTGTATTCTCCTCTAAAGGATATAGAATTTGTTTTTCTGAATTCAGAGAGGTCGTGAAAGTCCTAGATTTTCACTACTATTGCATCTTCAATTAGTTGTCAAGGTGGATTTGCCTTTATTCTTTCAAGTACTCTATTAGTGATATCAGTTTATGCCCTCATCACATCTGCCATCTGTCGAAACACTCTCATTATATCTGCCATATTTTTGTTGACAGATTCCTTGTTTCTTTGGGTATGCCCAAGAGGTGCCATAATCTCCTATATACACAGAATAATACATTTGAGTAGATCAGTCTCAATATCATGTAACAGTGCGATAGTAACTATTAACATCCATACCTAAGGCTATCTTACAATTCTATTCAAACATCTCACATCGAGATAAGAAAATGCACAACATAAAACAATAACATTGAATTATGCCAAAAGCATAGTCAATTCATATCCCGGCTCAACAGGATGAACTACTCTAATACCATAATGTAATGCCCTAATTTGATTATTACAACATATTGGAAATATCTATATGTAAACAGGATTAAGCACGTTACTTCTAACTTTTAAACATCATAAAACCTTTGTAATATCTATACATATTGAAATATAGATTCAAAATATAGAGCCTCAAAAGGGAAATTATCGAACAATACATTATAATTATACACTTGAGAATTTCAATTCTTTACTGAAATATCAAATATAGATAACTAGTACATCAATAAGTGTATGAATACAAACTAAGCCTTTAGGCATATGAACAATATAAACAAGTCGAAAGTAAATATTCTACTCTAAGCTACTAACTTCACTTCCCCTCCTTGAAGGATTTCAATTTCGATCTGTGAATTATCATGGAAACAAACAAAGGGGTGAGAATTCAAAAATTCTCAGTAACATAACACAAATAGTGACATCCATAATACAATTCCATGATAAATACATGTAATTAACATCTCGTATGAAATTATGTGTGGATGCTTAGGAAATGATAAATGTTAATGCTTATGAAATGTCATATCCTTCTACAAAGGGCTTTTCTTGCTCCTTTGACCTTAGCAAAGTGCTTTTCTTGCTCCTTTGCTTTTGGCAGAGTGTTTTTCTTACTCCTCTGCGAAATAATTTATCCTTCGACAAAGGGTTTTTCTTGCTCTATTGACCTGATAAGGGGTTTTTCTTACTCCCTTGTTTCATGATATGTTATGCAAATGTCATGACATTCTAAAATTGTTATTCGAGCAGCTCTCTAAGCCTTTTTAAATAGAATAAAAAACATATCACTTTGGATTATACTTTTAAAATAGCTCACATTGCCTTTTCAATTAGAATCGAAAACTTGCTAGTCGAATAACTCTCAATAGTCTATTCGATTAGTCTTGAAATCATGCCAATCAAATAGCTCTCTCTTAGTCTATTCGGTTAGCCTAAAAAATATACCATTCTAAAATTACCTATTTGAATAGCTCTCTTAGTTTATTCAATTAACATAGAAAATATGTTATTCTGGATTGTCATTCAATAGCTATCATAATATTTCGATTAGTATTGAAATCATGCCAATAGAATAGCTCACTTAATCTACTCAATTAGCATCAATAGTATACCCTTCTGAATTATGTCGATCAAATAGTTCTCTTAGTCTATTCGATTAACCTCAAAATTATGTCATTCGAATAGCTCACTTAGTCTACTCAGTTTATCATCAAAATCATGCAATTCGAATAGCTAACACATCAAATCTAGAACATTCTATGATGTTCTATTTCGAATAGCCTTTTGGCCTGTTCAAACATAACAAGGCATAAAGGCATTCAGAATAACAATTTTCCTATTTCATCACCTTTTTACTACATACACCAAATTTATCCAATAAATATGTAGTAAAGCATTGGAAAATCATCAACAACAAGTTCTAGTATTTGTATTCACGCATATACATGTCCATACAAATCTATCCTCAAGTTTCATCAAACATATCTCTTATTACACACAATCACGATTTTCTTTGAGTGTCATGAAAAACTCAATTATATCCATTCTTTGCAAGTTTTCATGAAGCAAAGAATGATAAAACATAGAAAACAAACACAACAACCCCCCACCTCAACTCCTTAAAGTGATGATAGATTATGGTTCTTTCTTGTTCATCCTCTGGTTCTTACTTCTTCCTCTTCTTTCCTTTCACATTCTGCTTTCTCTTTCCTTTTATTTATTTTCTTTCTTTCTTCTCTGTTTTCTCTTTTCTTTTCCTATCTCTATCTTTTCCCCTTTTTTATGTTGCTAACAGCCGTGTGAAATGAGAAAAAGTGAGAGATATTCATGCAACAAAGTCAAAGATGGTGGAAAGAAAGGTCAAGAGATAAGTTAGTTTGACTTTAGGTAACTCTTTTGAAATTTTGTTCCTCTTAAAGATATTTTAATCTTCTATATTATTGAAAATGCCCTACTAATTCAGATAACCCTCCAAACTCTACCTTATCACATTCTATTCTTTTCTAACCTAGAAATAAATTCTTCACATTTATAAATCAGAGGGTCACCAAAATTAACAAGTGACTCATACTAGTGTTAATGCACTTCTATAGCCATAATTAAAGCTAATAGGTTAGAGAGGATGTTACACTAAGCATATCCTCTAGGGTTTGGATAGTTCTCTTAGTCTATCCATCAGTCTATGGATGATAAGTTGTACTAAAACTTAGCTTAGTCCCAAAGGCTTTTTGCAAGGCTCCCCAAAATTTAGAAGTGAATCTAGGGTCTCTATCAAATACTATGCTTGTGGTGATCCTGTGCAGTCTAACAATCTCTTGCAAATACAATTAAGCTAGTCTATATAGAGAAAAGTTAGCTCTTATTGGCAAAAAGTGGGCAGATTTGGTTAATCTATCCATTATGACCTATATGGCATCAAACCCTGGCTGGGTTCTAGGTAGTCACATTACAAAATCCATTGAAATACATTCCCATCTCCACTCAAGAATCTCTAAGGGTTGTAATGGTCCAGAAGGTTTCTGATGTTCTATTTTAACTTTCTGACAAGTTAGACACTTGGACACATATTCTGCTATATCCACTTTCATCTTAGGCCACCAAAACATTTTCTTAAGATCCTGATACATCTTTATGGCTCCGGGATGGATGGTATACTTACTCCTGTGAGCTTTTTTCAAAATCCTTTCTTTGATTCCGGATTCCCTTGGAATGCAAAGTCTATTTCTAAATTTAATTATCCAATTATCTTCTTCAATAAAATCCTTTTGGTTCTTAACTAAAACATGCTCACTTATTTCCTTTAAAGTATCATCTCTCTCTTGAGCTTCTTTGGTTTGAGTCCTTAAGTCACTAACTATATCTACTTTACTCATATAGAGACTATATGATGACACAATCACTGCTAGACTCAAGTTTCAAAAACTCTCTAACAACTCTCTTTCTTGGATCATCATTCGAGACATATGTAGGAATTTCCTACTAAGTGCATCAGCCACTACATTGGCTTTACCCGAATGATATTTCAACTCAAAGTCTTAATCTTTAAGAAACTCCATCCATCGCCTTTGTCTCATATTCAATTCCTTTTGGTCAAACAAGTACTTAAAGTTCTTGTGGTCACTAAATACTTCAAACTTAACTTCGTAAAGATAGTGTCTCCAAACTTTCAAAGCAAACACCACAGTTTCCAATTCTAAGCCATGGGTAGGGTAATTCCCTTCATGTGGCCTCAACTGCCTAGAGGCATAGGCAACTAGTCTCTTATTTTGCATAAGAACATGTAACATTCTCTCTAACCCAATGGACTTAATCAAGGTTATAGTAGCTCAATAAAAATTGATGGAAGTTATTTGATGATTTTGATAATGATTTGGAATGATTTGAGCTTAAATCTGTAACACTAAAGTTGAGAAATAGCTTAAATAAACTCATAATTTAGTTTAAATAGCTGAGAAGATAAAAATAAATATAGAACATTTATTTCTAAGTCATGAAGGATTGGGATGAATTGTACTAAATTCTGGAAGACCAAATGAATTAGTTTGGCATTTTTAATAACACTAGGATGGTGTTTAAAGATCAAACTAAATAGACAAGTAGCTCAGAAAATCATGAGATTATGAGCAAATGTCTAGAAATGGATGAAGATTAAATGAAATGGTGGAGATAGATTAAAGTGCACACTTTAAGCTTCTTAGTTCAATTCCATAAGGTTTAATTTAACCTAGGGATGAATAGTGAAGCTTAGTGTTTGGTAAAGGTGTATAATGAGATATATAGAAATATAAAGCTAGGAAATGAAGGGAATCCTCGAATTTTTTATAATACCTATGAAGGTTAGAAAATTCATTTATGAAAGACTAAAGTGTTCATAGTAGATAAAAGCTTACCAGTTGGATTTCTTTTTGCAAGACTTTCCTACGTCTTGCATTGTTCCTTTCAGCTGCACTTTTATCAACCACGAGATATTTTGATTATTTTCCCTCATTTTCACCACTCATTCACGCTACCCCTCTCTCTTTCTCATTCTCTCATTCTTATATTTCGGTTCCTCACTCTCACTCACTCTTCATTCCTACGTTCTCACACTATTGACAGAAGAAAGAAGAGAAACAAGGCCTAACCAGAACCATAGAGGGAAGAAATACAAGAAAAGAAAGAAGAAAGCCACATCAAGCTAGGTAGAGGGTTTTCTTTGCTATTATCCTTAGCTTTGTTTTTCTTAAGTTCTAAAAACTTATGAGTGGATAAAGATTTTGAAATGGGAAAGATGATTATGTGTTGTTTGTGGTTTGAGAATTTGAATAATTGATTTGGCTCTTAATGAGATTTGAGCTTCGATAAATGGGTTGAAACCCACATTTGATTTTGTTTATTTAAATGTATTTTGGGTGCTTGTATATGAAGAACTTGATGATATGGTGAGATTTTGAGTTGATGATGGAATATGTATGTTTTTATGCCTTGGGTCATGATTGAAAAGATTCAAGTTTGGGTTGTATTTCTTGATAAACCTTGAGCAGCTAGTTTTCCACTCAAACCCATAAAATGAAGGGGAAGTCACGGCACATCATAGGGAGAGTCGCGACACATCATAGGGAGAGTCACGGCACCCAAGTCTCTGGAAAGCAGGAATTACAGCATAGAGAGCAAGGAGCCACGGCACAAAAGGGCCATGAGTTGCAGCACAAACCAAATGAGTGTGCCACGGCACCTAATTGAAGTGTGAAGTCGCAGCACATTCTAAAAAGTGAAGTCGTGGCACACTTATAAAATTTTCCCAGACTTGTTTCCTTGTGTGATCTATGCTATGAAATGCATGATGTTTTGGCATAAAAAGATATAATAGAATACATTAATGCTTGATTGATGAGATATTAATGCATTATGCCATGTTATTAGATTGATTAGTGAATTTGAATACTCATGATGAGCAAAACTATCATGTGCATACTATTGCATATTGATGAAATGTATAGATTTGTGCCATGATATGATATTGAGATAAATATTATGAGTATAATTGAATTGATCATTATGCATGATATTATAATATGAGAATGATGATTGAGATAACGAATGAAATTCATGAGTAACCCATTACCTAGGATATCCTTAGACCTAGGGTGAAACTTGGAAATGGTGGTTGAGGATGGACATTCTCTTACCACCTGAGTACTGAGGTTGATGATGGACATTCCCTCCCTCTTTACCTGAGTTCTCTCTGGTTGATGTGCAGTTGAGGATGGACATTCCCTCTCTACACTTAAGGCATTCCTAGTTTAACGATAGTGTGAGGAAGGATGATACCCTACCTATCAATAGTAGTTGAGGATGGACATTCCCTCTCTACTCACAACTATAAAGAGGATGGACATTCCCTCGTTGTTGTGACTAGTTTGGGTTACTCAGAGTAGCTTTGTGTACCGAGAAAGACTATTATAAATGAGTTGAAGTGCACAAATCAGCCAAGCGAGATGGGGCTTCAGCATGAAGAATTAGTTAGTGCTTTTACTTAGATTTTGGTAATTAGTTATACCAATTTTGTTCCATGAGGCAATTTATGTGTATAATGTACAATAATGTACTGTTTGTATAAACTTCATTTCTTAATATATGTACATTATGCCTCTACAAAAGGCTCATATTTTAATATTTATTCAAATTATGTATTTGTAAAACTTGATGATATTCGTAAGTAATGTACCAAATTCTAATTACTAATAAGTAAACCAGATATGCCTATAACACCCTGAAATTTCTTTCTTTTGTGCTGTTTGTGATTTTTATGATTTTTGTAATTTTTTTGAATTATTTAATTTATTTTGATTATTTTATTATTATTTTTGGACTTCTGTGCGTTTTAAACAGTGTCAGAAAAATAAAAAAATTTCAGGACTGGAAAAATTTTCACTATTGATGCAGGGCCGGGGGAGCTTACTAAACCTGAAACTGGGAACAGATTTTGAAGCTTTTCTTTTTTTGAGATTTTATCTGACTAATGAAATCTAGGTACTTTCTATTATCCATTGGATAATAACCACTGGTTTTGCTAGCAATAACCTTTATCCCTTGGTTAATAGCTACTAGTAAATATCTAATTAGATGAGTAGGCTCATCCTTTCATTATTTCCATGCATGACTCACTTTATCGTGAGCCAATGGAAAACAAGCTTCTAAAGGAAGTTTGTAGGAAGTCACGTATAGTGGCTATGACCCACTATGGTGCACCAATGGAAGGAAAACTTCCAAGGCAAGCTTGAAGAGGCTCGGAGGAGAAGTTTGGTCATCTAGACCTTGAAGAGTTTACGGCCAAGGGGGGAGCTTCTAGTACAAGTTTATGTGACCAAAATGGGTACTTAACTTTCTTAAGTTTATCTTGTCTTGTTTTTAAGAAACAAACTATCAAAACTCTCTCTTTTTCTCTCCTTTGTAAGTTTTGGCCAACACCTTTCAATCACTCTCAAATCTTGTTTAATCTAAACTAACCTCATATCTTGAATCTAAACACCATTTGGAGATACTTTTATGTTGTGAGTTTCTTCAAATTCATCCACCTTCAATCACTTTCTCAAAGCCAAAGTTTGAAGGTTTTTAGGTGAAATTCTTGATCTTCACTTCTAAATTTTATTCTCAAGTTCTAGACCATAATCTTGATCCATGGTTATCTTATTTCAAGCTTTAGATGTTAATAATTGTATGTTTGATTTGTTTTAAGGATCTTTTTGGAGGTAAAAGCTATTTCAAGAAGGCAACAAAGGAGTTTTCTATCATCACTTAAGGTAAGAGGGAGATTAACCTCATCAATCAACTTGGTGGTGAGAAACGAAATTTGTGATTTGTTGGTAAAAAATTCATGTGAGGAGTTATTCACTTGATTGTGTGAATTTAATGGTTTATGCTTGTTTGGCTATATGTGATTATATGTTTTTTTATAGTATGTATAAAATTGCTATAGTAGGAATTGATGATTGAAATGCTTTACATGCTTTGAATCATGTATGAAAGGTAAAATTTTGGTCCCAAAGACCTTATATGGCTCACAGCCATTTAGCTCATGAAAGGGCATCCAAGGCATAAATATTTTATGAAATGAAAACCTAGATGATTAGGTGATAAGAATGTGATTTAAGGATTTACAAGTTAAAAGGAAGATGAATAAAATTTTATTATTTGAAAGGAATTAGTTTCCGACCATGATAATGGGAATAAGTTTTGAAGGATGATTTGAAATTTAAATGATTTTATTTAAGAAAGTTCTTAGTGAAAGTAATGGAACAAGATTTTTGAAATGTCTTGATTTAATTAAAATAATATAGATTTTTATGAAAAATGTTAGAAAATATCACTTAGAGGAGATTAGGTAAGAAAATATTGGAATTAAGGTTCAAATTTTATACTAAACATAGAAAGTCTCAAAATTAAGCTTAAAATGTCAATAAATGTTTTACGCAATTAAAAAGTATTGATGAAACTTTACGCGATTTAAAAACATGGATTTTTGAGTTACGCAATTAAGAAAATGTTTTAAAATCTTTACACAATTGAAAAATAATGTAAAAATCTTACGTGATTTAGAGACATAACCAAAAGTGTTACGCGTTTGTGATAATATAGTAAAAATATTTCGCGTTTGAGAAAAATAATAGTTTACTATCGGGCCAACGTACTGGACCCAGAGACGTCAGTTGACGGCTTAAGCCCAATGGTGGCTTGTTTTACGTGGAGGTCGCGTAGTTATTAATTATTGATTTATGAAGTCATTTGATCATATATTGTGAAAGTCATGGTGACTTTGTTTGTTAAGACTGTATGCCTAAGAGATTGAATTACACCTTTGTGCGGGAACGAATTGTGTAGTGAAGGTCAATAACTGATCTTGGGGGCGTCGGGACGCGAGTATCCCACAAGTGGCTAGTTAGTAGCACTACTGTGCTGTGGTGACTGATGTAAATGCACCGATGATCTAGACAATACACTATTCCTATTCCTGATTTGGTGTAGAATGTCTTGTATAAGCCATGATGCGTACGCTAATAAATTTGAAGCACTTGAATTGAAGCTGATGATATATGGACATATCTCTCGATCATTCTCTCCGATGTTTGGTTTTAGCTCCATGGAGTACGGGTCGGTTCATTGTACATTCGCATAGTCAATAGACCTGTTGTTGTGATGTATGTTCGTTGAATTATCTGTTGATTATTATCATAACTGTAATTGTTAATTCCATACTATATGGCTTTATTGTTATTACTTTTTCTTTACTGCCATACTGGTATGTGATGTAGAGGATCTCACCTCTTTATGGTATTATTCTTTCTGTTTTGTTTTATTTTTATGTTCTATGAATACTATGATGGCAACAAGGCGGAATCTTCTGGGTTTCGTTAGAGTGCAGTTCCATGGAGGTTCAAATGCATGGCGTGTCCAATTGGATACAGAACATATAGAGTACTATGGAGATGTTACTCTATCTTTGAGTAAGACCCGCCATGGGCTTACTACTTTTTCTTTTAATGCTACTATTTATCTAGAGTTCTATATGCCTGTTAGGGATTTATGGGGTAATCTTCATTACACTCCTAGGGGGGATTCTGAGGTATCTTCTGCTCGGACTCCCGTTCGTTGAGACATACCCCGACTGCGAAATTTGTCTGCTGAGGATTCAAAGGAGGATTCGGAGGAGGATCCAGTGGAGGACCCTTCCCTCCAGGTGTTTTGAACTTGGGCCAGTTTAGGTTTGTTATGATAGTTGTATTTATGTTTTTTTTTTGTATGTAAGTCTTATGTGTTAATGCTATCAGAAAAACTATGTATACATATGTAGAGTGTATTATTCGGTCCTTTATGTCTTATGTTCTCTATATTCTGTTAAGTTTATGTTATCCACGAAAAGAAATTTTAAAACCCGTATATTATAATATTAAATCTTTTTATGACTTTGGTTTAGTTTTAAATTTGTTGATCTGAAATTTAATTCCTTAAGGAAGGTGTTACAATGTCATTAGTACTAGTATTTTGGATGTTACAGAACACACCCTAACCCTTTCTTTGAAGCATCACAATATACTTCAGAGTCCTCTTGTGGATCTAGAATAACTAAGACAGGTGCTGTGGTCAATCTTTGTTTCAACTCTCGAAAACTATCCTCACATTCTTGTGTCCAGTCAAAAGAACTACTTTTCTTAGTTAACCTAGTTAAGGGTAGAGCTATCTGAGAAAATCCCTTGATGAACTTTTTATAATACCCAACTCGTCCTGTATTGTAACATCCTCCCTAACCTATTAGTCTTAATCATGGTTATAAAAGTTCAGTAACCCTTGTATGAGTGACCTATTAACTTTGATAACCTTTTGAGTTAATTGGGCTAATTTACTATAACACTGAATATGAAAAATAGCTTATAATAACTCAGAATCTAGCAAAAATTGCTTAGATGATGGAAACAAATGTGGATAATTTATTTCTAGGTCATAAATAAATAGAATGAGATATGGTTAATTTTGAAGAATTAACTGAATTAGTTTGGTATTTTTAATAATACCGAATGAGTGTTTAAAGACCAAAGTATCCCTAAGAGATATAACACTTTCACTTGTGCATGAAAGTCCAACACCCTTATCTCTCTAGGTTTTCCACCGTTCTTATCTCCTATACTTTTTTGACTTTTCTCATTCTCACATTTTCTCTCTAACGGTTCAGTAGCAAAAAGAAAGGATATGATAAGAAAGAAAGGAAGACAGAGAGAAAAAGAGAAAACGGTATAACGTAAAAGAGAAATAAAGAAAGAAGAAGGAAAAGAAAGAAGAGGAAAAAGAAGAGAAATAAAGAAAGAACCAGGGAAGAAATAGAATACTATCAACAAAGGAATTAAGGTAGGGGTTGTTGTGTTTCTTTTTTATATTTTATCATTCTTTGCTTCTTGAAGACTTGCAAGGAATGGATAGAATGAGGTTTCTTATGAAACTCAATGAAATCTTGGTTGTGTTTATAAAGAAATATGATTAATGAGACTTGAGCATAGATATGTAGGGACATGTATATGCATGAATGCCACTACAAGTACTTATTGTTAATGATTTTCCAATGCTTTACTACATGATTTATGGTATAAATTAGTGATGGTAGTAAAAGGGTTGGTATGAAAATGAAATGAAATAGGAAAATTGTTGTTATGATGCACCAGAATGCTTTTCACAACACCCTAACCTTATATACTATAGTATATTCAAAATATACACTAGCAAACAGAATTAAGCATGTTACTTCTAGTCCATTAAACATAAAATATAACCCATGATAGCATTCATGTCATTATGGAGAGCCTCAAAGAAAAATAAAGATACATGTTTATATATAACTAGCTCAAAAAGGCCATTGTAATACATGATATCTCTATACTATTCAAAGGAAAAGTAAGCATATACAAGCTTTGAGAAAAGAATTAGCTATCTACTCCATTTGTTTCTTTCTCTTTTCCTTTGAAGAATATTGACCTGGAATTACATGGAAACACAAACGGGGTGAGAATTCATAATCCTTAGTATAAGTATTCCAAGACTGTCATTTATAACAATAAGTATACAATCATAACTATATGACATAAAACATGTTACATGTAACATCCTAATAGTGGTAACCTAGTATATAAGCATATACATGGATAAGTAGTATTGGCGATGTTACTTCTAACTTAAATATTATACTAACCCATATCATTTAAGCAAATAATAATGGAGAGCCTTACGGAAACTAAAAGTTATACATATAACATTACCTCGAAAGGGCTCATTGTATACATAAACTTTCTGAACAAACTAAAAGTAGTGTAAATAATTACAAGCTTCAAAACTACTAAGCATAAAAACTATCCTAGTCTTCATACTTTTTCTTCTTGCCTTTGGATGAACTCCCATCTGGATTTACATGGCAACAAATAGGATGATAAATCACATTTCTCAGTATAAATAAGTAAAACCAGAAGTTTAAACATTCGCAATGAATAAACCAAACTATTACATAAGAATATATGCCTCAACTATATGCATTCAAAATGTAATCTATAACTTTCACTCGGACTAAAACAAGTAATGATATCAAATAACTGACTATACAATTATTTGAAACCATCATACAAGACAACCGCCTATACAGTTGTCACCGAAGGCAAATGCGTCACAACAAGCACACAAATTCCAATCAAAGTTGAGATTATGTATGTTTATGCTCAAAGAAAAGTGTATGCTAGAGTGAGTGTAGTGTGGTGAAACTTAACTATTCCCTTGGGTAAGGAGGGAATCTGGTACAATAACAAGTAACCTCCTATAACCTACTAAGTAGGGAGGGAGTCTGCTATTATATCACGTAACCTCCTATAACCTACCAAGTAGTCTACCATAAACTGGGTGGATATCGCCACCAAAAACTGAGTGGATGCCTCCACTATTTGAACTCAAGGAATAGCAAATCTGTGTGGAATGTGATGTGTGTGTGTGAAAATGTGACATTATATCTAACTCTAACATAACCACCACATAATTCTATACTAAACCCATTTTTGCATTATTAACTCTACCTCTTCTCTGTGAGAGCATTTCATGCACTATGGAACTTAACCAATGCCAACTAGACTTAGTACACTCTTTATCTTTGTATATTGGCTCCACCTCAACTTTATGTGGGCACTTATATCCTATAGCACTCCACTCTTGCCAACTAGGCTCTATGGCACTCCACTCTTGCCAACTAGCCTGTATACTTGTTTCTCACTTTCTCATCACTTCCCAAGTGATATCTAAGCAACACTTTGTCCCTCAAGAACTAAACTTTCATCTATGACAATCTAAACTTAATGAATTATACAACTTTTTCTTTACTTTCCCTTGTATGCCACTAGGTCTTTCTCCCTAAGAAATACTCCTATTAGTGCTCCAACACACTCTATAAGGTATATGAAAGGGATCCTAATAAGTAAGAAATTTCATTTAATTAAGATAAAAATCTTGAAAATACCTTGTCTGGGTGCCTAGTCGCTCACTTTTTGGGTGATTAAGCTCCCAACACGCTAGTGCTCTTTGGCCTTGGGTGATTAAGCACTCACTTTTTGGGCAATTAAGTGCCCAGCACCATAAACTTCTGCAGAAACCAATTTTCTACTCTAATTGATTTCCAATCAAATTCTAATCTACTAAACATGAATTATAAAGATTTCCAAACCTAAACATGGTCTCTAACATGATAGAATCATCAAACACTAATTAAATTCATCTAATCTAGAATCATGATCAAAGATCAATCCTCCAAAACCCTTTTTTTGTCTTCAACTCGATTAGTTCCATGGATGTTCTTGGGTAAAAAACTAACACCCTTGGGTATATTAAGCTTCATCCTAACCAATCTCAATCATTGAAGGCACTAAAAAAGCAAGAACACAACCTCAGCCACTTAAACCCCTAGTTCATCTAACAATAACTGCTATATGTGAAAGATGGAGATAGGGAGAGATGGTTATGGAGAGTTCAAGCACCCCTACCTCTTGCTTGGATGAAGATCTTAAAGCCTTGCTCTTGCTCTTGGATCTTCCCCTTTGATTTCCTTTTCTTTCTTCTCCTTTTTCTCTTCTACGATTGGTGCCTTTCCACTATAAGAAATCAGGAAATCAGCGAGGGACATTTCCCTTGCTAATCCCTCTCTAATTTTATTAGCGAGGGATTAGAGAGGGATTAGCGAGGGAAAAGTTAGTCACTTTTTTTTCATCGCTAATTAGCAAGGGAAAGTATTCCCTCTCTAATCCGTCTCTAGAAAATTAATTTCCCTCGCTAATTCCTCTCTGATCCCTCGCTAATATTCCCTCGCTATTTTGTGAAGGAATTTCCCTTGCTATTCCCTTTCTAATAATTCCCTCTCTATTCCCTCTCTAACTTCCCTCGCCAATCCCTCTCTAATCACTCGCTAATGGCTTGTATTATTCACTCGTTATTTCCTCGCTAATCCCTCGATATTTCCTCGCTAATCCCTCGCTAATGAACTAGGTTTTTTTAATAACCTATATATATATATATAACTTTCCCAAAATCTGCATATCAAACCATAATCCAGCAAACAGAAATCCAACAACAAACAATCCAATAATTGTAAACTGCTACAACAAAAAACTTGTACAAAATAATCCAATTATATAGTTAAAAGTTATTATACAAATAATCAATCAATATAATTGAAAGTTATATAAATTTGACAATAAGAATAAAAAATGGCAATCAGTCTAAGTTGTCTTCGTCTTCGTCTTCGTCTTCCTCTCGACCCTCCCTACCTAAATCTTGAGATGGTGGTTGTGAAGCAACATTTGTTGATCCGATAGTAGATAGGAACGATTGGAAGGGTGCCAAAATAGGGACAAGTTGACTCTGGACAAACGAAGTCATCGTTGCTGCCACTGCTGTATTTACAGCTTCAGATATGTCTTGTGTCAACGGTGTAAAGTGGGAAGGACCCGCAATCGAGAAAGATGAAGTTGGTCTAGTGTTATTACCAATGTACAAGTTGTTACCTATGCCATGCACACTTCCCTTCTTGTTGGGACCCGCCGCATCCAACCAGACCTCTAGGTCAACTATAGGGTGAGAGGAAGAGTTTTCTCCATATTTTTCTATCATTGCAGTGTCATATGACTCCTAAAAATAACAAAACAAGAAAAATATTAACAAAAAAATAAACAACCTAAAATATATTTGACTTTTGAATAAGAACAAGATACTTACAATAAAATTCCTTGAGCGCTCAGAAACATAGATTCCGTCTTTTGAACTTTTGCATACAGATCTCTGTAAGAAGCCGGATGCTTTAACTCTGCCTCCTGTAATCCCATATGGAAGAATATTATATAATAAACACATATCAAAAGTAAGGCAATCCCTCTAAAATACTATGTCATACTCAGGATAGGCAAATAACTCAAGTAATTACAACATGTTTATACACAGATGCTTATCATTAAAACTTTAAATGAGGAAGTTATATTACCATCTTGCTCTTGTGTTGACCAAAGCTTATCGACCTGCATGTATGCTTCAAGGGATCAGGCATGGCTGCCCTGTTCCTTCGGGCAGTTGCAGACCTCGTCATCTATTTATTTGTCAGTCAAATATCGACTAGGTCATCCCACACTTCCGTCCTCATTCCTCTGGGCCCATGGCCCTTAATATCAACTAAGTTATTTGAATTTGTCCTCTCAAAGGCCTTATCTCATGCTTTGTTCAAATGGTCTGGATAACAGTCCAAGATAGTCTGTTCCCAGATAGTTCTCGCCATGCTGCAATTAGCATCAGATGTGAACTGATGCTTAGCCTACACAAAGGATATGTATGTATATTTATTTTTCAATAAATGTATAATATATAATTCTATAAATATAATTACTTACCATGAAGTCGGTAAATAGTATTTCCTTCATCTCAGCTAGATAACCTCGCCACGTACTAGCCGAAACAGGCATCCGTGTCATGACATTGTACATAATGTCACGTGTCACCCTCGACGGGAGAAACCTCATCCTGTAAGTACAATAAGATAATGTTAGTTATCTGAAAGTAAATACATGTAATAAAAGATGATATGTCACTAGTACTTACTGTTCAGGGATAGGCGCCATATATATAAGTTCCCTGCTATCTGTTTCTACATTGGATTCTCCACATGAAGACACCACATTCGGGCCGCTAATGGGTCGGTCAGCAGGGGGTGGCATAGAAATCACTGGGTTAGTAAGGGGTGGGACAGAAGCTGATGCGCCTCCAATGGTCAATGGACTAGACGCTGGTAGGCCTACACTGATCGATGGGCCAGTAGCTGAAGTTGCACCTAACATAATTATACATAAAAAAATACATATATATTACATTTATATAAACCACGAGTTAACAATAATTAAAAGGATTATCCTACAGGTATACCTGAAGAGGGTTGAGAATGCTGTACCGGTGGAGAATCATGGGTAGATGCAACATTACGGCCTCTCCCACGACTGCGTCTAGCACCTCTACCTCGAATGGTCATGATGGATATCTGCATAAGGAAACATAATGAAACATGACGAGTTAAGAAACTATATGTCAATAAAAACCTCAAAATATAATAATGATATTCCAGTGTAAATACCATTAACAAAATTTATTGAACAAGCTTCAATTTTAACTACTCGAGTCTGAAGCAAAAGATTCCTCATCTTCATCTGAGAATTCATTAATTTCATTATTTTCGTTGTCATCAATGAACTCATCATCAACCAAATCGTCCATTAGATAATGTATATCACGTATGTTCACTTCTTCCATTTGGGCATGTGCATCAAACAAGGAGACTGCTTCATCATCTATCACAGGATTATGTGTTCCAAGGGATCCATCATCTTGGTAATAATCAGTGGTAGTTAAGTCATTCAATTTATCACCTTCTTCATTCAATGTTTCAGCCACGAAGAGTTTTGCTCTGACCTTGCAAGCTGCCCACCATTCACCATTAGCTCTATTCCCACTTTGTGGGTATCTTGTATAGTACACTTGTTGTGTTTGTTCGGCTACGACGAATGACTCATTTAAGTAAAGTCTTGATTTATGCTTGATGTCATCCAATCCATATCTCTCATCAACATTGACTCCATTTATTGGGTCAAACCAATGACATTGTAAAAGAAATACTTTGTTTTGATTTCCTACATATGACAATTTCAATATATCTTCAACGATGCCATAATAGTCGAAGTCATTCTCACCATATATACTACCTCTAACACATACGCCACTATTCATGGTAGCTTTATTTTATCTGTATACCTTAGTATGAAATCTGTACTCATTAACTATTAAGCCACAATAAGAAGTCACGAACTTGGATGGACTGTAACTTATCTCTTGTATCATTTGATCCTCGACTTGCCCTATATTAACCTGTATCATTACATAGACGGTAGATAGTTATAACATCTAGCATAATGCACATTGAATTTAATATGATAGATCACTATTATGAATAAAAAGACTCACTAGATGTTTTAGCCACCTACTGAAGTCCTTATCTCGAGCTTCCAATATTTGATCATCAGTGATATTGGGATCTATATCCCTTAACGAATCCTCGAATTGTCTAATCAATACAATAATTAATATTTAGCATAAATTTAGCATATTAATAACGAATTCATTAGATAGAGAGTAAACTTACTGGAGATAAGGTTCTACTTCTCCACAATTTACAAGCACGTATGTCTCAGCAATCTGAAGTTCCACATCCGTCAAGAATCTATTTCGACCTCTCCTGACAGGACGACATGGATGTTTAAAAATAGACAACCATTCATTAATTGTATCTTCTCCACCGTCGTCATTTCGAGGAACTTGAGTGCGCCTGGTCTGTAGGTGAGGATCAAAATACATGGAAGCAAAATTAGAAATTTCTTCTAAAATATACGCTTCACAAATAGATCCTTCAACTTTCGCCTTATTTCGGACCTTTCTTTTCAAGTACAGCATACACCTCTCAAAGGGGTACATCCACCTTTAATGCACTGGTCCTTTAACCTTAGCTTCATAAGGGAGATACACGACTAGATGTTCCATCACGTCAAAGAATGTTGGAGGGAAAATCTTCTCTAACTTGCAAATTGTTTCAATGATAGAAAGCTCTGTATTCTCCATGATGGAAGCACGAATTTCAGTTGCACAAACTTCTTTAAAGAACAAGCTTAGTTCTGTTAACGGTCCCCATATAGGTTTTGACAAGATATCACGAAATGCCAGAGGAATTAACCTTTGCATAAAAATATGACAATCGTGACTTTTCATTCCATATATCTTCCCGCCGTCTACATTGATGCAACGTGCGATATTTGACGCATACCCATCAGGAAATTTCAACTGTTTTATCCACTCACACACCATCCTTCTTTTATTGGCATCCAAGACATACGTCGTCTTTAGTTTTTTACACTTGCCGTTCTCAACTATTAGCTCCAAGGTAGGACGTTTGCATATTATCTCCAAATCTTCTCTTGCATTTGCATTGTCTTTTGTCTTGCCCTTTATGTCCATGACAGTGTTGAAGATATTATCAAACACATTCTTCTCGACATGCATAACATCTAAATTATGTCATATTAGATTAGTGGACCAATAAGGCAATTCCCAGAATATGCTCTTCTTCACCCAATTGTGGTGTATACCAAAGCCATCTTATTTTTGTTTACCTGAATTCAAGCCGAAAATGATTTTCTTAAGTTGAGTCACTCTATTTAGGACATCTATCCCACTCAGCCATTGCAGTGGATTAGATTTTTCTACTGTTGATCTCTTAAAAGAGTTTCGATCACCGCGAAATGGATGATCAAAGGGCAAAAATTGGCGATGACAATCAAACCAACAACATTTCCTACTGTGCTTCAACACAAATGACTTACTGTGATTCATACAAAGCAGACAATAAAGTTTTCCATGAGTGCTCCACCCAGACAGCATTTCATAGGCTGGAAAGTCACTTATTGTCCACAACAAAGTCGCTTTCATATCAAAATTTTGCTTCTTCCAAGCATCATAAGTTTGCACCCCATCATCCCACAATATCTTCAGATCGTCAATTAGGGGTCTAAAATAGACATCTAAACTTTTACTAGGTGACTTTGGTCCAAGAATCACAAGAGTGAGGAATATGTATTCCCTTCTTATACACATACTTGGAGGTAGATAGGGCCATACCATGGTGTGGCTGAACCGCTGAATGGATTAAAACCGCTTGTACACAGGCCAAGCCTAACATTTCGAGTGTCTAGGGCAAATGTAGAATGGGTAGCGTCAAATCGTTTCCAAGCCTCAGCATCAACTGGATGCCTGATCACTTATTCATCTTAACGCACTCCATCCGCATGCCAAGTCATATATTGTGCAGTGTTTTTGGACATAAACAGACGTTGGAGTCTTGGCATAATGGGAAAATATCGCAACATTGAGTGCAGCACATCCTTCTCATTCGATGAATGTCCCGCCTTCAGTTTGAATTGTGGGTGTCCACATACTAAGCAAACTGAGTAGAGTCTCTTGTCACTGTATTCTTTGTAATACAACATGCATTGATTAAGACACGCATCTATCTTCTCATATCCTAATCCCAACTCACGAACCATTCTCTTCGATTTGTAGAAGTTTTTGGGTAACCTTTCAGGCTCTGGAAGCATGCTCTTAATTATGACAATCATTCTATCATAACAACTCTCACTCATGTTAAACTCTGACTTCAAGTTCAAAAGTTAAGTTACAACTGACAATTTCATGTGCTTATGGCAACCATCCCATAAAGGTTCGTCAGCGTCTCTTAGCAAGTCATAAAACTTTGCAGTTGACGGATTTGGATCCTCTTCTAAATCTTAAGCCTCTAGATTTAATCTATCACCTGCGGCATCCATAACTATATCCACGTATAGATTCCTAGGCTCTACTTCATCATCATGGACAATGGATGTTGAGCCGCTATCCCCCCATATGTCTTCACCATGAATGGTCTAATTTACATAACCATCCACAAATTCGTACTTATACAGATGTTGTTCTACCCCAAATACCTCCCTCCAAACATGATTCTTACATCTAGCACATGGACAAAGGATGCGATTTAATGCATCAGTAACTATCGGGTCTCCTTGAGCAACCCTAATGAAATCATTAACTCTATCCTTGAATTCTTCACTTACATAGCCGGTAGGATCATTTCTTTGTAACATCCAACTTTGATCGGGTCTCATGATTGCTGAAATTGGTTTAGCACATTAATACAAATCCTTATATCAACTGGTCCTTCTTAACATGGTATGGCCTTATCCCATTCGATAAGAAACTTTTTCAATACTTGGTTAATAATTATTCCTTAAATCTCATATTTTATACTTGACAAAATTTTGGCAACATTTCTCATTGGTCTCCAAGTGCATGGCTATAACGCAGTGAGATCTACCGCGTTTAAGTATACATCCAGAGAACAAAAGGAAATAAAGCAGACCAAAATTTTAACAAATATAAGATATGAGATTTAAATAATAACTATTAAACAAGTGAAGGAAAAATCTCTTACCAAATTGTCCCACTTAGACAATTCAAGATTCAATACAATGAGCAGTACGAACAATAAGTATGTGTGCTCATTCATATTGAATCTCAAATAGGAAACTAAGGTTTTGCTCAAATCTTCACTCGAATAAGAAAATAAAACTTTAAGCATATGTTAAAGCACAATCAAAAGCTAAATCAAACTAATATTCATAACACATAATTCATTAGAAATTCATAACTTTTATTTTCAGCATCCAAGATTTGATGTCATATTTAGATAGTCCTAAATGTACCTCATAGGAGAGAAAAGCATAAATAAAATCTAAGTTTTCACTGGCCACAATGATTGCTACTATGCGGCCTAACATAGACAACATTGATGAATATGTTAGGAACACTACTGCTAGAGCTTTCAGTGTTGTTGCCTCTGCTCTTGGTATACCTGCACTCTTACCCTTCTTGAAGGTTGTTTATAAGAGTAAGAAATCATGGCAAGCTCGGCACACTAGGATTAAGATTGTGCAACATATTGAGAAGGTGAAGCAGTGTGTAAGGAATTGGAAGCCCTATACGCCAGTTGCTATACTAAGGAAGTCATGATCATTCTGATTCGTGAATTTCAGTCACCTGATGAAGAAATGAACCAAGTTATTCTAAATGTGGTGAAGCAGTGTGTAACACCCTCAGTATCATGTTAGGCTTGTAAGCGGGCCACAAAGGTATTCTAATACTTGCTTAACATGTCAGTTGAGTTTTGTGACAAATTGAATTAGTTTAGGCACTTAGTTGCAACACAAAAGTTGAAAAGTAGCTTAAAATGACTTAGGAAATAGCTTTAAAGGCTAAGTTGAGAGAAACAAGTATAGAGAAATTGTTTTTGGGTCACAAATGAGTTAAGTAAGATACAGTTAAAATTTGAGAAGAACTGGAGTCAGTTTGGTATTTTTAAGTATACTGATTGTGTATTTTAATATTGATTGACTAGTAGTAGATATGGAAAATGAGAATAAAAGTGAACCAGCAATTTAAATGAATTCTAGTATTTATTTTAAAGTTGTTGGGAAGTTGAAAAACTTGAATTAGTATAATTCAAGTGTTCTTAGCAGATAAAAGTTCTAACACTGGAACTTAAGTTTCGATTTTCCCCTTAACCCACGACCCCCAGTAGAAAACAAAAGAAAAGAATAGAACAAAATAGAAATAGAGAAACGAAGGGGAGAAAGAGAGAAAGGAGAAGAAAGAAAGGGAAGAGGAAAAGAAGAAGAGCAAGGCTCCAAGGTTAGTCATCACCTAAAGGTAGGAGATTTCTATTCTTTTTCCCTCTTTGTTCTTTTGAATGGGGGTTAGAGATTTGGAATGGAAAACTGGATTTGGAGAGCAAAATCCTAGCTCTTAGCTTGATTCTTGCTTCCAAGAATTAAGTTAGGATAATTTTAGTCTAATAAGTATTAGATAGTCATTTATGGCTTAAACCAACCATTTTGGTTCATGATAGAGAATCTTGGAAATGGATTGGAGAAAGATGAGAATTACGCTGTGATTGATTGACTTTGATCATAATCTAAGTTTAATGAGTTAGATACTAGTTAGTTGATGGATTGGAGCCCTTAGAATCCATAGTTTCCTTTTTAATGGTTAGTTGGAAAAAAAGTAGGGTTTTAGTTGAAAGTTTGAGTTTAAATCCATCATTGATGAGTTGAATTAGTATTTAATGATCCTAACATGATTTGAGACCATGATTAGGGTTGGAAAACACTTAGAATCCATGATTTGAGGATTAGAACTTGGTTAGAAACCAAGATTATGCAATACCCGAATTTGAAGAATCAGGACAGCACCCGAACAGCCTGTGGTGTTTGTCACATAACTTGAGGTACAGATATCAGATTGACCTAATTCTTGTAACATTTTAAAGCTAAGATATAGGGCTACATACGGTAAAAATTTTAGAATTTTACACCAAGCCAAATAGTACCAGTTTCGGTTTAAATCCAAGGCAAATTCTGTAAAAAATGCATTCTGGTAGCCAGTAAACCAGATTGCATAACTTCCTGCTTCGATGTCCGTTTCACATGAAAATAGTGGCACTTTAAAGCTAACATGTAAGGCTTCTTGCCTGGAAAATTTCATAATTTTCCTGTATGTATTTTGTTCCCAGTTTTAGTTTAAAGTCAGGGCAGAAATGGGTAAACCAGTAAATTCTCTATTTTTGCTTTTGTAAAATGTCGCATAACTTTAGATACGCTTATCCAAATGAGGTGAGGATTATGGCATTGGAAAGATATAAGAGAGAGCTATCTTCTCATAAAATATCAGAATTTTATGAGTTAAGATACACATTTGGTGCAATCTTAAAAATCAGCCTTTTAAGGCAAATTTTGGAGGTATTTTGGGATAGTTTGAATCCTAGAAATACTAGTAACTCCTTTAATAGTTAAAATTGAGTTAGATAGGCAAGTTTTGTGGTAAATAATTTACTCTCTCAATAAGTTGAGTTGAAATGGGATAGTAGCAAGAGTGAATTGGTTCCCTCAGGCAAGTGAGGTTGAGCATAATGAGTTGGTTCTCTCAAGTAAGTAAAGTTGAACCTAGTGAGTTGGTTCTCTCAAGTAAGTGAGGTTGAGCCTATTGAGTTAGTTCCCTCAAGCAAGTGAGGTCGAACCTAGAGTTGGTTCCCTACGGGTCGAACCTAGAGTTAGGCATCTTTAGAAAACAGATTATTAGGGACTTTAACTGATTATTGAAGAGCTCTAATCGGTTAGAGAGCTAATTATGCTTAGAGGTGGAAAACCTTTTGGGAGGTTTGGGAATGTGATTTTTGGTTGTTTTATGCAACATTATGCAGAAAACCAGCAAAGACTCCCTTAAACCAGAAAAATGAGTTATCCTAATAGCTGGTGATGTTTGTCACATAACTTGAGCTACAGATATCGGAATGATATGATTTTTATGTCATTTTAAAGCTAAGACATAGGGCTACGTGTGGTAAAAATTTCAGAATTTTTCACATAGCCAATTTGCACCAGTTTCTATTTGAATCAGAGTTAGATTCTATAAAAAAAATGCATTCTGGCAGCCAGTAAACCAGATTGCATAACTTCCTGCTCTAATGTCCGTTTTGCATGAAACTAGTGGCATTTTGAAGCTAACATGTAAGGCTTCTTTCCTCGAAAATTTTAGAATTTTCCTATGTGTAGTTTGTTTCCAGCTGCAGTTTTAAGTCAGGGCAGAAACGGGTGAATCAATGAATTCCCTATTTTTGCTTCTGCAAAATGTCGCATAACTTTAGATACGCTTAGCCAAATGAGGTGAGGTTTGTGGCATTGGAAAGATATGAGAGAGATCTATCTTCCCATAAAACTTTAGAATTTTATGAGTTAGAATGTACATTTGGTGCATCCATGAAAATTAGCCTTTTTAGGCAAGAATTAAAGTACTTTTGGGATGGTTTGAATCCTAAAAATACTAGTAGCTTCTTTAATAGTAAAAGTTAAGTGCTATAGGGCCTAGTGGCTAAAGTTGAGTGCCATAGAGCTTAGTTGGCAAGAGTTGAGTGTCATAGGGCCTACTGGCTAGAGATTGGTTCCCTAAGGGTTGAACCTAGAGTTGGTTCCCTAAGGGTTGAACAAACTTTAAAGCATCATGAACCCATGCACTCTTTAGCAAGGCTATATCTGATCGATGTGTCTATTGCATTGCCTTGAATATTAATAAAGAGAACAGAGGACATCAGGAGAACGTATAGGAAGTATATAGTACATCTAGAATTTTCTAGTTTTTATGTATGGAACAACATACTGCTTCCTAGTTCCTAGTCCAGCCTCAATCTCATTCTGGAACTCCCCTGCACTATGCAGGGTCATCACGTATGTATCATGTGTAAATTGTAATTAGTAGGTTTTTGTTTCTAACATTGGCAACTTGCTGCATGGCATTCATCCTCGAATCTTTTATGTTTTATTAACCCACAAAAAACATATTCTAAGATATGGGAAAGACTATAACATTTAAGAACGCATCACATTCCAGATAAATCTTATAATTAATATGAAAAGAAGAGAAGAAAACACTGACAAAGGCACTTCTGTAGGCCCAAAAATAAGGCAAGCTTCAAATAAAATAAAACTTAAAACTAGAAAAAGAAGAGGTGAACTAGCAAGAGGGATGTCATAAGATAAGAAGATTAGTATATATTCTTGTTAAATAACATATTTTACAAAAGGAAGAAAGTTTCACTTACACAACATTTTCATAAAAATTAGTGGTATCAACATATTAGGCTATATATACCATAAATCCAACATAGAGAAAAATAAATAGCTGGTAGCTCAGAACATGGAGTTCAGGAACAGAATAGAATTTGGCTATGTTATTTGACTTAGAAAAATATGTGTGATGTCATATGACATGACAAATACACATTTAAGATTGAGAAACTGGCCATATTGCCATGTGTGAACAATTCTATTTTTTACAGGTGGGCTACCCAACACACATGTTCATGACAAATACATATTCGTTTTGGTGAGGATTCTGATTAAGGAATTTTCTTTTATTCATTCGGAGAAGTGTCTCTCTCTGTTGCGGTTGATTCTTGAAATTTGTTAATCTTATTTTTCTTCTTCTATGTATTATTTTACATGTGACTTATGAATTGGAATGCTTATTCCTACTGATACAAAAACAGAGACGGATCTCTTCCTACTGTTCTCGCTTTGTTTCTTTTGCAGTAGCATCACCTTACCATCAACTTATGCTTATTTTCAACACAACGGCTTTACTATTTATTGTGTTCTATGTCACCAAAAATGAAAGGAAGTTTTCCTTGTATCCGCTACTCATCAGGGAAGATCTGAAGCAACGCTAGCTGCTCACGCCCTGTGATGGACACATACTCCTCTGCCAAAGAAGTGGTTGTTAAGGTTTGGTTATTATGATAGATGGGCAAGTTTCTTGAAAGGGAATTAACAAAGTTTAGTATTGTTGTCTTAAGTAAGTAACTGGCAATTGCAGACAAGAAAACCATATACAATCACAAAGCAAAGAGAACGATGGACAGAGGAGGAGCATAATAGGTTTCTAGAAGCTTTGAAGCTACATGGGCGAGCATGGCAATGCATAGAAGGCAATTGTTTGTTCATCATTAATGCTTGAATATAGTCTCTTGTTCATTTCTGCAGATGCAGAATTTCATTTAAGATTACCAAGTAATAGTGATACTCAAACTCATACTTGAGAAAATATCCTATTAGAAAATGACATGAACTGTTGTCTATATTTAATTAACTCTAAATAAGAACTATCTTTTTTTTCTCCCCCATGGCCTGGCCCCCTTTTTGCTGTTTTATTTCTACTGTGCAGAGCATATAGGAACAAAGACTGCTGTGCAAATCAGGAGCCATGCACAGAAGTTCTTTACAAAGGTCGATGGGTACCCTCTCACCTTGGCTTATATGTTTAAAGTTTTGATCCCTCTATTTGAACTTATGCTTTATTTTGACCTACTGTTGATTTATTTATCAGTTTCATATCTTGTTTGATTCATTTTAATCAATAAAAATTCTCATCCAACTGCACAAAATACTTCTGTATCTGAATTGGGGAACTTCAAACTATATCGGGATCTAAAATTGAAAATATAAAGCAAAATGACACATGAAAACAACCCAGTAACAGAAGGAATTTAAGGAACCAACTTTGCAACAATAACCAAACTAGTATAAACTCAAAATAATAATAATAATAATAAAAGAAAAATAGTGAAAGGCACAAAACCTTGTCAAATGCGAAGGTTCTATCGATCTGCTTGTTGGCTATATTTTGCAACCTGATTTAATCTTCACCAATGGCCTACAAAAACACACACGAAACTAATCACCAAATTTTTCAAGTCATAAAACAAAATCAATTGAGCTCAAAGAGTTAGACTCACCTAATTTCTTTGGGGCTTACCCGTGGACTTGGACCAAAGGCAAAGGCTGAGCAGAGAACAGAGGCTGCGAGCTCGTGTTGGCATGACGGTGGCGCAGGTTTCACGGCTTTGGGCAGAGGCAGAGGCTAAGTAAAGAACAGAGGCTGCGACTTTGAGTGAGAGAGAATGAGGGTGAGAGCACGAGAGAGAGGGGGTGAGGGTGAGGGTGAGGGTGAGAATGAGGGTGAAGGTGAGGGTGAGAGTGAGAGTGAGAGTGAGAGGCAGAGGCAGAGGGGGCGGGAGAGCACGAGAGAGAAAGGGTGAGAGTGAGAGGGAGAGAGGGATTTAGAATTCTGTAATTAGGTTTAAATTAGGTTTTGCGAGGGATTTGCGATGGAATTTTCCTCACTAAAATTTTATCAGTTAGCAAGGGAAAAAATCCTTCGCAATTCCCTCGCTAACTTGACTAAGTTTAAACTGTGCTCTCAGCGAGGGAAATTATTCCTTGCAATTCCCTCACTACTTTTAGCATGGGGGATTATCCCTCGCAATTCCCTTTCTAATATTAGAGAGGGAAAAATTCTCTCGCAATTCCCTCGCAATTCCTTCGCTATTACTTCGTTATTTTCTCCTAGAATTTATTTTTCAAATTTAGCGAAGGCTTAGACTTCCCTCGCTGATCCCTCATAATTCCCTCGCTAATTAGAGAGTGAATTGTAAGGGAAATTTTCTCTCACAAAATTCCTTCGCTAAATTGTAAATTTCTTGTAGTGTTCTTTTCTCACTTTCTCTCTTCTATTTTTGCTCTCTGCCGTGGGAAATCACAGAAACATAAGAAACAAAGTCTCATTTTGCTTCTTATAGGATAGTAACTATCATGTACTAAAACTTTCGATCTACTATGAACACTTAGATTTCACTAAATCTAGTATTCTAGCTTCCAACAAGTTTGAAATAAAATCCTAAGATACATGAAAAAACTTTTTTCACCATTTCTCTACTTTTCCATATCTATTGGGGTCAATCTGACATTAAAACACACAATCAATATGCTTAAAAATATCAAACTAACTTTGATTATCCTCAAACTTTAACTGCATCTTACTTAACTCATTTGTCACCTAGAAACAAATTATCCATATTTGTTTCCCTTAACTTAGCAATTTATGCTACTATCTAGGTCATTTTAGGCCACTTTCCACATTCTGAGTTGTAACAAAGTGCCTAAACAAACTCAATTTATCACAAAACTTCACTAACATACTAAACAAGTAATATATTACCTTTGTAACTAATTACAAGCCTAACATGTTTTTCCGGGATGTAACATTATAAAGGCTCATACATGACTCATCTTTAATAAATAAAGTATTCAAGCTATATAAACATTCATGAATCATTAAAGACTTAAGTGTTAGGAATTGTGGATGCATCACGTAGCGGAAAAACAAATTTTCCACCACAGATCCATGCAAAAAGAGGACCATAATTCATTTTTTTTAAGTTTACCTCTTGAAGCGAGATGGAAAAATGATCAAGCAAATCACAAGCACCGTAACAACAATGATGCCTCTACGTTATCCACACAAACAGACTTGCAAAATGTCCAATGTCTGCAGTCTTGGAGTTCGACCTCTCTGCCACAGTGCTAGCTGCAAAGAGAAGAGAAACATATCACTCACTCACTCACTATTTCTATCAAATGCGGCTAAGGTTTTTTTATGCGTGCCTTGACAACTCCTTAGCAGTGCTATTTATAATAGCTGCTGCTTGATATGAGTGAGAGCAGCAGCAAGGTAAGCTGTGCAACCCTACACTTAACTGTTATGAGTCTAGCCCACGATTGAATTCCAGTCCAACTTGGATCCTTATTGCTCCAAATAAGTCTGTTCTAAGTGTGCGACCTTGTAGGTTTTCATGACGCTGGTAGCAATATTAAAATCTCATTTTAATATTACAAGCAGTGAGCGATATCTAGCAACACATCGGTACTACCCAAGTAATGAGAATATTAGTGATTTGACATAACCTTTCTGTGATCAATGTTACTGTGTAATTTGGTCCCTTTGTCCAGATATCTAGATTAAACACAAGGCATGGAACGTGTCACCCTTGTATAGTTCAATCTTTCGTTTCCTGATACTCGAGTAGACATAGTAATAACAAATGAGATCAATATCCCATATTGACTCATTTGAGCATGACCATGCATTTCGTAGTCTCACTCAATCTGGGACCCCGAAGATATCACTCATGTTATGTAGGAGGGACAAATCCCATCTAGGTCATTTACATCCCTCCGCATGATTCGCGCTATGTCCAATAACTAACTTTATAATCACCTTGTTACAGATGACGTTTGATGGCATTAAAACATACAACTCCTCATATAGGAATCAAAGTGAAATCAGGTCAAAGGGCCACATACACCGTTATCATTATGAGAATCACTTATGACACTCACGTAACGATCCATGCAGCATTCTCATGGCGGGTCATTCCAATACATCATTATTCTAATATGTACCCATGTGAAGACTTGATATCTCATATCCATGACCCGTGAGATGTGGCCATCAGTCTACGCATATACTAGTCTCAATGCATTATTGTCGTCCTGATTATCAATAATACTTGACTAGGGACATTTAAGAATAATGTTCTGTTTCTATCTAATAGGATCTTATGATCAAGTCATCCACTTGATGTCCTATGGCATAAAACTTACTATTCTAAGGACTTTATTATGTATATCATAAATAACACAATAAATGAAATGCCTCATATATTAAATAAATAGCATAATACAATGTAAGCTAGTACGGTCAAAATAAATTGGCCTCTAGGGCATACACCAACATCAAGCTACAAAAAATTACCATGACCCATTAAGGAATCAAGCTAAATGCATTTCCATGGCCCATTGAAGAAAACCAAGCTAATTTATATTCATGACTCATTTAAGAACCAAGCTATAACCTAGCAAGATTCAATTAAGGAACCAAGCTATTTTGGTCACCATGGTTCACCTAAGAACCAAGCTGCTATTATTTCATAGTTCCCCAAAGGAAACTAAGCTCATACATTCCTTAACTTATCAAAAGAAACTTATAACATCCATTAGTATCTAACTTTATACTAAAAATATGCATGAAAGTCTCTATTGAATCATGGGTATTCATTTCCTAGCTTAAACAAGCCTTACATGAAGTCCAAGGGTGTCAAACTATGTTTTCGTAAGTTCCTAGCCCTTATCCCTCTTGAAAAGTTGGCTAAAACAAGCTAAAAATCTAATTTTTTTTAACTTACCATAACCGATTATAGAGTCCTAGTAACTAGTTATGGAGCACCTGATGTGCTTCTTATGTCTCTGTTTTCAAACAATAACCGGTTATGCTATCATGCTAACCGGTTATCAAGTCAGAACAATTTTCTGCTAGAGAATAATAACTTATTAGGCCCAATAACACACAGATAATCAATTATGAATTGTGCATAACCAGTTACATGTTGTGTTTTTCAGAAGAAGAACAAAGTAACCACGACCCTTCCTCTTCCATCATCCTATATAAACCCATGGAAAACACTTTAAAACATAAGTGCTGCCAAAACCAGTCTAGATGGGGTTCCATAACAACAACCAAGTTATCAAACATGGATTTACATTATCATGCTTCAAAGAAATATCCATTACTCAACTTTTTAACTTAAGCTTACAAATGGAAGTTTTTAAGCTCATAATCCAGAACCTTATATAGGTTAAGCTAAAAACAATCCAAGCTCAGCCATTAATGGCACTAAGCAAGCTAGAAGATGACCTAAGTCCCTCAAACCCACTAATCATCCCTCAACATACAACATGCATAAGATGAAGATAGTTAGAGATGTTCATATGAGTTCAAGCATCCATACCTCACTTGTAGTCTGGATGATCTTCAAACCTTAGTTTTCCCTTTTGTTTTTTTTTTCCTTTCCTCTTCTTCCTCTACATTTCTTTCTCTATTTTTCTATTATATTGGTGCTGTTGGAGATAAAGTGAAAGAAAGAATGAGTAAGTGTGAAAAAGAAAGAAAGTCACAAAGTCAATAAACTCAACTGGAACTTACGAGAATCATGAGTCATAAGTGACTTATTCTTTGCTAAAACATTATATTTGTTAAAAATACTTAGATTCTATGAAATCAAGTTTCTTAACTTCGAACAACTTTAGAATAAATACTAAGATTCATCTAAATTATTATTTCATCATTTTCATGATTTTCTATATCTATTACTAGGCAATTCAGTATTAAAACACACAACCAATATGCTTAAAATACCATACTAACTCTGATTATCATGAAACTTTAACCACATCAAATTTCATGCATTTGTGACCTAGAAATAAATTATCCATATTTATTTCTCTCATCTGAATAATTAATGTTATTATCTGAGTCATTTTAAGCTACCTTTTTACCTTCTGTACCACAACAAAGTACCCAAACTAACTCAGTTTATCACAATATCACATCTGCATGTTAGGAAAGTAATATGCTATCTTAGTAACCATATATAAGTCTAACATGTCTAAAAAGAAGATGTTACACTTTTTTGCATTATCCTATTCAAATAGGCCAATAGGTTATTCGAATAGAACATTACAAAATGTTCTAGTTTTGATGTATCAACTATTTGAATAGTGTGATTTTGATGATAAATTGAATAGACTGAGAGCTATTCGAATGACATAATTTTGAGGCTAATCGAATAGACTAAGAGAGCCATTTGATTGCCATAATTCAGAAGGGTATATTTTCAATGCTAATCAAATAGACTAAGTGAACTATTTGATTGACATAATTCAAATGACATTTTTGATGTTATTCGAATGACATGTTTTCAATGCTATTCAAATATTGAGCTATTTGAGTGGCATAATTCGAAAATCATGTTTTCTATTCTATTTGAAATACATGTTTTCAATGCTAATCGAATAGAATAAGTGAGATATTCGAATGGCATATTTCAAAATATGATTTCAATGTTATTGGAGTAGATTTAGTGAGTTATTCAAATAACAGATTTCAGAATACCAATGTTCTGAAAAACAAAATTTGTATGTGGTAATTGATTACCAAGCTACTGACTTCTCAATTTTCAGCTAATAATTGATTACCAGGAGTAGGTAATCGATTACCAAGTCTCTGTTTTGAGATTTTAGCTTGTAATAATCAATTACCACGAGAAAACAGAGTTTTTGGTCTTATGAGATCATATGTAACACATATTTATGCTATGTATTAGAGATTAATGTTTTAATTAGAGTATTTTATGATATTAATTCCCATCTAGCATATTTATGAAGAAGAATGACATGGTGCAAACTTTATATTTGTGAAACATTAGTTATATATGCCTAGTTCATTAGTGGATCGATGTAATTGTAGAACTATGTAATGATGTTTACGATGTACATTTGGTTCACTTAAGTAGTGATAGTCTTATGTATTTAGTTTCCTTATGGGTGATGAATTGTGCTTTGAGTCCACTTAAGACATGGAACATTGAGCAATAGATAAATACATAATAGGTGGATTTGACTTATATATTTGTCATGTCCATAAAGTTGAACTTATGATGAATGGATATGATGTGTATTTAATATACATGACACTACTTGACATGTGGACCTCTTGATGGAGTGATCTATACTTGCTATTCCTAAGTATTGTAACCTTATATGATATGCATAATCATTTGGCCAGGGTTACTAGTAGTGTAAGGAGGTCATTTTCGCTCTCTACCAAGTAGTGTGTGCCTTCAATAGACCAAGCTTACAGGTAGTGTGAGGAGGCCATTTTCGCTCTCTACCAGGTAGTGTGAGGAGGTCAGTTTCCCTTTCTACCCAAACAATACAAGGAAGCGGGTTCCTGGGAATAGGAAAGACTCATGGCATTTCATAAGCATTATCATAGAACATTTCATAAGAATTATCGTAAGGCATTTCATAGGCATAAGCATATGACATTACATAAGCATTAGCATTAGAATTACAATTGTATAGGCAATTATTTTATCATTAAAGAGTTGCTAACTAGGTATATAGATCATGAACGTGCAATATGAATGTTTATATAAGAGATTATGAGAATATTCTTATGGTAGTAAGTTATGACTCTTATATGATTCATATACTTGAGATTGCCATGATCTATCAATTATGACTAAAGGAACCTTCACATACTCACCCTATATATTATTCCCAAGCAAACATAAACTCAAAGATAAGACAATCGCTCATACAATTGTCACCGAAAGGCAAATGCTTATGTTATATCGTATGATTATGCCTAAGGTATGTCGTAAGAATATGCTTATGAAATGCTTGTGTAGATTTTTGTTTTAGAAAACCATGATACTTGCTTATTTTTAGAAACTGTGTTCCTTGTATCTTTCTGGGTAGGATAGGCAAAAGATCTCATACACTACCTGGTAATCGGTGGATTCTTTCCCCTCACAAAGGTAAGAGTACAGCTAGCAACACCACATCATTGGTGACCCTGACCATAATAGCATTGCCTGCACAAGAATTTAGGATCTCATATCCCATTCTCTGACCAAATGGTTGTGCACACCATATAAGGTTACAATACATAGGAGTAACAAGCTTAAAAACATGCACAGGTATTTTCAAATCACATTTGAACATCACAAGGTTCACAACAACCAAGTGAAAATACAATACTAGTAACTTAAGATTTTAGTTTAACTTATCACACAAAATAGCAAGATCCATGTCACTAGCATCCTTGTATCTACTACCTCACATCATCACTTCTCAAGTGATTTGAAGACAACCTCATATTGTTCAAGGTTCTAGACACTAGCCTATGGCATTCCACAACACTTTCGATGCCCAAGGTTTCACCAAATTATGCAAGGTGGTCATTTCCTCTATAAAATACCCCCACTAGTGTCTCAACACACTTTAAGGAGCATATATGAAGGCAAACATGCACTCTTAGCTCACTTCATCTCATAAAGAAGCTATTCATATTTCTAGGTTACTCTCACTTCTCAACCTTAGCAAAATAAGAGTAATAACTATCATTCATTTAAGTTCAATTCTCACTAAAAAGGAACAACTCATGCATAATGATAAGCAAACCATACCAAACAAACTCAGCCTAGTTGTGTCTAGTACATCCTATCATCACATCTCAAGTGATATTACATGCTACACCATGCTTCTCAAGGAATTAGATACTTACCTATGTCAATCCACTACCATTGGATGAACAAAGGCCTATTCTTCTACACATAGATATTTTCCTTATGAAATATCCTTAATAGTGTCCTAACTCACACTAAAAAGTATGCATAAAAGATCCCAACTAATAGAGAACTTCATTCCCTTCAAAAGAAAACAAGAGTGAAGTAAAAAAAAGTAATTAAAAATTAAAATAAACAACTAAAATTAAAAATAAACAAAGAAAACAAGAGTGAATAAAAAGAACCAAATTAAAAAGAAAATTAAATAAAGAAAAATAAGTTTCTAAATTAGTGTCTCCTTTACTACTATTTAATATTAACAATCAATAATCCCTGACAATAACGCTAAAAACTTGTTATGATATTAGCAAGTGCAACAAATTGCAAAAGTAATAAATGATGAGTAGAGCATCATTCCAATGATGAGTAGAGCATCATTCCCACGATGATTATATTGTCAATTACTAAGTTCATTAAATTGACACTATTTAAGCTATCGAAAAATTAGAGTTGATAAGAATGTAAATAAAAAAAAAAACACTAGCAAGAAAGTAAATAAAAATATCAAGAAAAAATTAAGGGTGAAAATCAATGATATCAAAGTGTTATGGTTCAAATTTCACTTGAACTCTTTTGATACAAATCCAAATATTAGTTTAACTAAGTTATATTCCATGATTCATGATCAAATTCGTAAAATTAATCAATATTCAATCCATTGGTATATTAATCATATTCACACTACTTTGAGTTAACCAACCCCTAAGTATAACCTCAAATAGAGAAAGCTTTATCAAAATCGAGGGAATATAAAGAAAGATTACACAACCCACAATGTCTATTCCTAACGATTGCAGAAATTATGGTGTTTATAACAAGTTCTAGGTTCGTGCACAATTTTCTCAAATCATACATAAACCCTAAAATCATTTCTAAATTAATCAGATTAAGGAAAATATTAAGAGAAAAGATAAACACATAAATCATGAAATAAAAACTTAAATTAAACACAAAATCGAGTTTACATCATCAAAGAACAAGATCCATCATCACCCTAACTAGAGAAGTTTAGTTACACATGGAGAAAGAAAAAAATAAAGAGAAGAATTCGATAAACTCCATGGAAGATATATGGAAATGTTGAAGAAAATCTCTAATCTTCAAGCCTGAATGCGCCCACACCAAATTAGGGTTTGTATCTCCACTTCTCTCTTTGAATTTTTCGTGTATTTTTTTAACCAAAAGAGAGCTACATTGCTAAACTCGTTTTTCCTTTTTTATAGAAAAGTTGATAGCTTTTCGTATCTAAATTGTATGATTTTTATCACCCTTCAGAGATCGAATCTACCCTCAATCTCAATAGATAATTTTTAAGATTTTCTGTTAGCTTTTCAATGCCATAAACAGCACATCAATCTGATCTCTGAAGCTCAAGACATGACTAAATTAATGAGGAATGACATGTACTATCAATCCAACTTACAACTCACAAGAACAATCCCAATCCAATCCACCAAAATAAGATTTAGGGACCAAGAAGAGAAAAGAGTGAGATAGAGAATCATAGACTCCTACCAAGGCTCCCTTGATGATGGTGTTTCTTTTTTCTCCTTTGTTCCTCCTATGCTCACCTTTGATGTTGGAGTTTCTTTTCATTTCTTTCTTATCTCCTTCTTTTTGCTATTTTTCTTAGAGAATAATGGAAAGAATAGTGAGAGATGAGTGTGTTTAGGTGATGAGGCGGTGGAGAGAAGAGATAAGATCAAAGATATTGTGTGGTTATCATTAATTATAAGAGGTTTGTCTCTTAGGGATATTTTGATCTTCCATTAATGAGTTTCTAGCTTCCATAGGTGTTATAGAAAATTTTAAGATTCTGTTAAGTTCCTATACTCATCATTTAATAGCTATCTGTACACTCCATGAGATAACTATTAGGCTCTATTACTTTTCCTTAACTTAATATAAACTTAAGGAAGTAATTAATATGCTTATAGGTATCTACTCTAACTTGTAACCATTTCTGAAATAATCTTCATCCTTTATTTTACAAACTCCACAAAGTTTCATAATTTTCCAAGTTACTCTCCTATTTAATTTAACCTTTAAACACTCATTCTATTTATTAAAAATATGAAACTAATTTATTTAATTCCTAAAAAATTATCATAATTCATTCTAATTATTTATAACTTAGAAATAAATTTTCATATTTATTTTTATCATTTAAGCAATCTATGCTAATTTTTAGGCTAATATAAGTTATATCATTATATGTAACATCCCAAATTTAATAACCATCGTATAATTTGTTTTATACCATAGTAATTAGATTCAGGCATGCTACTTGCTACTACTAAGAATTTTCTAACATAACAAAACCATGTATATAGAAAATATGAGCCATGAATGAAAGAATATATTTATTACACAACATTTATATTTCTCACAAATACATTATATACATATATTCAAAAGAAACTACAAAGCTTTACTAAGCTAAGCTCTCCAAGCTCCTGCCTGCACATCACTTTCCATAAGTCTTCTTTCCTAGAATCATCATGGAAACACCCACAAGGGGTGAGAATCACATATTCTCAATAGTTAAAATTCATAAAACATGTCATCACAATCATTCCAGCTATTTCGGGGAAAAACACAATTCTAAACTCAAGTCTCATACATATTTAAACTAGAAATGTGGCAAAAGCCAAAACCATGTCTTTTCTCTTCTAGAAAAATATTCTCATTTTTATACGTTTGTACAGAAAAACTCATTTCCAGAAATAATCTTCAAGTAATCACCACACTCACAAAAACATCATCTCCATCTCAGATATACGCGATTGCCCATATAATTGCAATGTCATGAATATGTTATGATTAGCAACCGGTCATACAATTGTCATGTTATGCCAAATTATGTCTTATGTTCATGTCTATGCAATAACCTAACTATGTAATGACTAATGTTATGCTACCATTTATGGGAAACCAATTCCATAGTAATGTCATGATATGCATAAATCTTAAACAAAGCAAAGGAGCTCGGTTCCATGAGCCTTGAATAAGTACTAGAACCCAGTTCCAACAGTCTTCTTAAATAATAGGGAATCCATCCTCAAAGTCTTCAACAATAACAAGGAATCCATCCTCAAAGTCATCAAAAGTAGTGGGGAATCACTTGCCTCAACAACTCTAAAAATCCTCACTTCACGCAAATTCAATAGCAAAGAAGAAATAACCATCTTTAACTACTCCATAATAAGGAGGGAGTTGCGTGTCCTCACGCTATCAAGATTTAGGATCACCTCCGATAGTAAGGAATTCATCCTCAACTATCTTCCATTTATGATAACATCTAATAAAGAGGGAAGATTTCGCCTCAATTGCCAGAATAATGAGGAAGAAGAAGTTTATCCTTAACTCATCACTATAATACAAAGGAAACTATCCTCCTTACCTCACATAGATTATCCTCAAATGTGAAGCTCACATTCTTCAACAAACACAAATATAACCATGTCTAATTTCCTCACATAATTAGCTTTTACAAATCAATTTGATTCATCTTCATTCTCCCTTCATTAAATACCCTTATTAGAGTCTCATCACTCCTTAAGAAGTATAAAAGAAGAAACTATAGAATAGGAAGCTCCATTGCATCAAACAACACTCCATGTTCAAGTCTGGAAGTCACGCCTCGGCACAGCTCTGTCACGCTTCAGCGCCAAACTCTCTACCTCACCTACGCCTAAGCGTGATTCTCAGTCACGTTGCGACGTCACCCGAAACAGAGAATTCTATAAAATTCTGTAAAAGACAGCCACTGTTCCATTTGGAACAAGTGGCCTTCCAACTAGTCAAGCCTCCATCTCAAGTGATTTCCAACTCCTCACAAGGTCCATAAACTCATTGCAACCCTCAAATAATTTTCAAATCACTCACATTGATCAATGAACTAATCATCAACCTTAAAAACCTAAAATCCCTCTCTTAGCTCAAGTGGGGTCATGAGTGTTTAAGGGATGAGAAATTCATTATCAAGCATACAACAAACTAAAAACAAGTCATTCTCAAGTTCTACAACAAGATTCAAACCAAGAACACACAAAATCACACTCAAAATTCATTCCTCACATCAAACCATCTCATGGACAAGATGAAGAAAAGAAAGTGTTAAGAACAAAGCTCCCCCTACCTCAAGGTCTTGAAGATGAAGCTAAGCCTCCACTTGATTTCACCTTCTTCTTCCTCTTCTTCTCTTCCTCTTTCTCTTCTTCTCCTCCTTCGGTTTCCTTTCTCTCTTCTCTCCTTTCTTTCTTTTGTTTTCTGTCATGAGATATTAAGAGAAGAAGTCAAAATTAGCTTCTTATAGATAGGTACTAAAACCTTCGATCTGCTAAGAACACTTAAATTTTACTTAATCCATTTTTCTAACTTCCAACAAGTTTAAAATAAATCCTAAGATTCATCAAAAATCTTGTTTAGCCATTTCCTTATTTTTTTCATATCTGCTACTAGTCAATCCGGTATTAAAACACACCGTTAGTATGCTTAAAAATGTCAAATTAGCTCCGATTAACCTCCAACTTTGATTACATCATCTTCCACACATTTGTGACCTACAAATAAATTTCTCATATTTATTTCCATTAACTAAGCAGTTTAAGTCCATTCTAGAGCTAATAACAACTAATTTTTACACATAATACTACAACAAAGTGACTAAACATGCTCATAATGTTACAAAATTAAACAGACATGTTAAGTATGTATTAGACTACCTATGTAACTATATACGAGTTTAACATGTTTTCCACAGGTGTTACATTATATGCCCAAACTAACTCAGAAATTACAAAAATTAACAAGTAAATCACACAAACGCTATGGAACTACTGTAACAATCATTAAAATTATCAGGATAGGGAGGTTGTTACAAATATTATTTCCCTTTCTAATTATAGTTAGAGTGCGTTTGAAATGTAAAAAATTAGGAAATGATTTGATTAGTAAATCAAATCTTTTATTTGGAATGTTAAAAAATATGAAATAATTTTATTTCTAATTCTTATAAATTTCATTTCTTTTGATTTAGAATTTTCTTCAAATTTGATAAGATTTGTTATGATTAATTTGATTTAATTTTAAATAAATAGATTATTATACTCTTATTAACTGCATCTAACAACATCTTATAAGGTTATAAGCGTAAAATAATATAACTAAATCAAATTAATTCCTATTTTAATGAGTTTCAAACATAAGAAAATAATTTTTTAATCAATTCAAATCTAATTTTTTATGATAAATTCCAAACATATTTTTTTTGGTGATTACAAATTTATTTTTTAAATCAATTTAAATCAAATTAAATTATTTTTAATTTTAATTAATTATAAAGATTACCTGAATTTTTCTTTTTATGCGAACGTGAATGTGAATTATAGTTAAGGGTTTGTAGCTCAAATGTGCATGATTTTCGGGCAACTAAATAAATATTCCTATTATATGCTTATCCAGAAATTCCTTTTATATGCCATTTAAGCATATCCTATTCTATGGTGCTCGTGGCCCACCATGGCACCATTACACCCCACATTGACTATGATGTGTGCCATTTATTTATGTATGAAGCCCGCTGCAGTTCTATATAAAATATTAATACATAAAGCCAATGTAACTTTTCACATATTATAATTAATTAGTATTGAATGAGATAATTTTTACGTGTGAGTTATAAAATTGTTCTTTTGTTATAAAATTGATGGATAGAAGGAAGAAAGAAAAGGAAAAAGAATAGTGATAATAAGAATTATATAAATTATGTGAGAAACTTTTCATGTGAATGAAATTAACATTATTTTACATTATCAACTTACGTCTAGTTGTAGCTAGTTTTATTAAGACTATTTTTAATTGAACCGTTCATTCAATTACCTTACAATAATTTGAAGATTCAAGAAAGATAAAGAAAAAATTAAATTAGGAAAAATGGTTCATTTTCTTATAGTTAACCGTTTTATAAAGAGTATCAATGTAAAAAAAAAAATTTAATATATTTTTGGTCTATAAAAATTTAATACTTTTTTATTTTAGTTTTTTTCAAAATTTTTTGTTAGTTTTGGTTTCTCTTAAAATTTATTTTTCTTATTTTGGTCACTATCGTTAGTCTACTATTAGTAAGATTCCGTTAAGTATTTATATGACAAATGAAGCTGTTGACACTTGACATCAATAAGTAGGATTTCCATTTATCAGGTAAATACTTAACAAAATCTTATTAACAATAAAAATTTAAATAAAAATAAATAAATTTTAAAAAATAAAAAATTAACAAAAGAATTTTAGGGAAATTATAAAAAATATATATTTTCAAGATATAAAAACATATTTATGTTGGATCCTTAATCCAACATTGGCCTTATATGTAAATAATTATGTATTGTAGGCTGTCACTTAAGGTTGAGTCCAATTAAAAGTGATCTGATAAAATTTGGATTATTTGGGCTTTAATGTATCTAACAGGATATGAGTCTTTAATGTGTAGAGACTAAAGGGTAATTCTATTTTTGCGATGAGCTAAAATAGAAACACCAATAGATAACCCTAGGGTTGTCTATAAAATAGGTGATGGTCCCCGGGTCACACGTATCGTTCTCATCTTTCTTGACATCCCATCATCAGAAAGAAGCAGAGGGAAAGTTAAAGGGTTCTCTCAAGGAAAACGTGTAAATCTAAAAGCCCAACCCGCACGACTCTGAAGAGTTATTGGTCATTATAAATTCAGGTACGCTTTCGCACAATTTCCTAATGATCAACATGATTATTTTCTAAGTTATAGATGATTGTTTTCATCTAAGGGGTTTATTCTGGTTCCATCAATTGGTATCAGAGAATGTTATATTTTATCATTAAGAAATTCTTTATTTTCTTTATGAATCTGATTATGATTTATATGATTTAAAATTGAATTAAGTGGTGATTTTTTGGATATTTGCGTGTTTTCCAAATGTATATTCCTTGGTTAAACGAATACATATGCGGCTTGCCTTAGCAATGTATATTCCTTGGTCAAACGTGTTACAGTTCCTTTATTATATATGGGTTTATAATGAACAATTATTATTATATTAAAAGAAATATTAAAATTGGTATAAAGTTATAGTATGATCAGGAACCAATAAAGGCAATAATCTGGTATTGATTGTATATATATATTATTTTGGAAATCACACGCACAAACGTAGATTGATTTTATTAAATTGTATGTATTGTTTCTGAAAAATTACAAGTGTTATATGTTTATTTTGGGTATATTTTTAGCCATCCTAAATTCAAATATTGGAAAAGTTTATATATATTTTGGGATAAATTAATTGAAACATGTCACCAAAGTGACATCTCTTGTGGAGATTAATTTATTTTTAAAATATAAAAAGTTGTGTGCTTGTAATTTATGTAGATACTGATCGGCCCAAAGGAAGGTGAGTATTTTACAGAATTGCAAGTGCATTTGTGGTGATAAATGCGTGATAATTATTCAGTTTTACATATGAATAATGAATCGGCCCAAAGGAAGATTTATTGTTTAACATGTTCTTATTATCAGTGTTTGATTACTACGTCAAGGTATCATTGAAAAGTTAATATTTTGTCCAAAGATAAAATGTTAATGGATTCCCGATATCTTGAGATAGGGTTTACCTTATTTGAATTTAGTATTACTTTGATTTTGAGACTTATCTAAGCAAGTTTTGTTTGTTTATTGTCCTCTATTCAGCTATGAATGATCCTACGAGTATTACTGCCAACATTAACTCTATTTCTATGCTGAATGGCTCAAACTTCAAGTCGTGGAAAGAAAATATCTTGATAGTTCTTGGAGTAATGGACATCGACCTTGTGTTAAGGGTTGACTCTCCCCCACCTCTTACGGATCAAAGTACCTCTGAAGATAAGAGGGAGATGGAAAGGTGGGAGAGGTCAAATCACATGAGTGTGATGATCATGAAGAAGGTCATTCCAGAAGCATTCAAGGACACAACATCTGAAAAGATAATTACAGCTAAAGAGTTCCTTGCAGATATTGAAAAGAGGTTTGTTAAGAACGAAAAGGCTGAAATAGGTACGCTCTTGGCAAAACTAATTTCAATGAAGTATATGGGTAAGGGCAACATCATGGAGTACATCATGGAGATATCTCATATTGCTTCAAAGCTGAAAGCACTTAAGCTAGAACTCTTTGAGGACTTGCTAGTGCATCTGGTTCTGATATCTCTTCCGACACAGTTTGGCCAGTTTAAGGTGAGCTATAATTATCAAAAAGAGACTTGGTCTCTGAATGAGCTCATCTCACATTGTGTTCAGGAAGAAGAAAGGTTGAAGCAAGACAAGATAGAAAGTGCTCATTTTGCCTTTACCTCAAAGTATAAGGGCAAGGGACTGAAGAGGAAGACGGATAAGGAAGCTGCAGATATGACGCCTCAAAAGAAACAACAAAAGAAACTAAATGAATCAGGAGGTAGTGGTTGTTTCTTTTATGGAGCTGAAGGGCATGTGAAGAAGCATTACAGTAACTATCACGTATGACATGCTAAGAAAGGTATGCTTCTTAATTTGGTTTGTTCTGAGGTTAATTTAACTTCGGTGCCTAAACACACATAGTGGATAGATTCTGGTGCCACAACTCACATCAGTGTGTCTAAGCAGGGTTGCCTGAATTGCCGAAAACCAAGTGATGGTGAAAGATACATCTATGTAGGTGACGGCAAGATGGTTCAAGTTGAGGCAATTGGAAAATTTAGATTATTGTTAAAGACTGGATTTTATTTGGATCTTGATGAAACATTTATTGTACCATCTTTTAGACGAAATTTGATTTCTATTTCTACTTTGAACAAATTTAGTTATTCTTGTTCATTTGGGAATGGAAAACTTAGTTTGTTTCATGATTCAAAATTGGTTAGTTCTAGTTCTTTGTCAGGTTACAATAATCTTTATTCGCTTGATACGATTACTTCGTTTAATGAATCTCTGCAATTAAGTACACGAAGCATAAAGAGG
Organism: Ormosia semicastrata; assembly: GCA_029884595.1. Classification (NCBI taxonomy): domain Eukaryota; kingdom Viridiplantae; phylum Streptophyta; class Magnoliopsida; order Fabales; family Fabaceae; genus Ormosia; species Ormosia semicastrata. Next base: position 42,888,725 of record JAQQTO010000061.1, read on the forward strand.
AAATTAATCGATGAGAATTCCGCTGCGTTATGACATAAGAGATTAGGTTATATCTCTAGATGGAGAAGCACTTAAAACTGCAGGATATATCCTTAATAAAGTTCCAACTAAAGCAACTACAAAAACCCCTTACGAACTTTGGACAGACAAAAAGCCTAGTTTAAAGCACTTGCATGTTTAGGGTTGTCCAGCTGAAGCAAGGCCTTATAGGCCAAATGAAAAGAAATTGGACTCAAGGACGGTTAGTTGCTATTTTATTGGATACTTTGAAAGGTCCAAGGGTTACAAGTTTTATGATCCCATAACTAAGTCAATTTTTGAATCGGGAAATGCCCGGTTCTTTGAGGATGTCGAGTTTGCCGGGAGAGATATAGTTAGGGACATTGTCTTTGAAGAGGAATATGTTGATATTCCCACAGGTGTAATTGACATTGTTCAGGAACCTCTTCCTGACCCTGTTGAAGACACAATAGATCAAGACAGTGTCGAACCTCCCATGCAAGAAATTATTCCAGAAGAACAAACTCTTCCACCTCAAGAACCTATGCCATTAAGGAGATCCACGAGAGAAAGGGGAAGTGCAATACCAGATGATTACTTTGTATTTCTTCAAGAACATGAGGTTGACATTGGAGTGATGGAAGATGATCCGATCAACTTCCATCAAGCCATGGAAAGTTCTAACTATCAAAAGTGGATTGATGTCATGAATGAAGAGATTAAGTCCATGAAGGACAATGACGTTTGGGATCTTGTCCCATTGCCTGAAAGTGCAAAACTCATTGGTTGCAAATGGATATTTAAGATCAAGAGGATAGAATCATGACTACTTAAAGCAACTCTAAGGGAAGAAATCACAACAGAAAATTTCTCAAACCAAGTACGAGGTGCTTGTTTGAGACCATATAACGCTTTCTTGAGCTTGCAGACATACCCAGAATCATGTAAAACACCAGGAGGGGTTCTTCTTGAAGATCTCCATTTAAGAAGACATTTTTAACATCAAGTTGAAAGATATGTCACTGACAAACCGAAGCTACTACAATTAGAGGTGGCAAAACGAGTTTTAACCCGTTAGGTTAACCCGCTAACCCGCCATTTTTTGGTGGGTTAGGTTCAAGATTTCAACCCACTTTTATTTTTCAACCCGTATAACCCGCCCCGCATAACTCGCGGATTAAGCGAGGTGGGGGCGGGTTGGCCCGTTGGGTTAAGTTTTTTTTAAAGTGTTATAAATGAGTCTTTTTATTTGTATTTGTGGTATTTTTATGGGTATGATACTAATTTTATTTTGTTTTTTTCTTTTTTAGTCTCTATAAATTATAATTTTTCTATTTTTTAAAATGTTTATGGATTTTTCTTGTTTTTTACACAATTTTTTTTTTTTTTTAGGTGGGTTAATTTGGTTGACCCGCCAACTCGCCTACTTTTTTTTCATTTTCTCTTTTATGCGGGTTAACCCGCCAACTCGCCAACCCATCCTAAAACGGGGTGGGTTGGCTCTTCCAACCCATATTTTAGCTAGTTGAAGGCGGGGCGGGGCGAACGAGACGAGTTGGCCCATTTTGCCACCTCTAATTGCAATAAGAGTATGAATAGTAGTCATTTTTGTAACAGGAGCAAATGTCTCCTCATAATCTATACCATACTGTTGAGAGTACCCTTTTGCAACCAACTTAGCTTTGTATTGCTCAATAGATCCATCAGAATTAGTCTTGATTTTATACACCCAACGGCAACCAACAATAGTCTTACCAGGAGGTAGAGGAATCAAGTCCCAAGTACCTGTCTTTTGCAAAGCAGAAAGTTTCTCATCCATAGCTTGCTGCCAAAGAGGATCAAGAATAGCCTCTTTATAGGAAGAAGGCTCAGAGAGACAATGAATAGAAGCTAAAAAGGAAGAAAAATATGACGAATAACAAGAATAAGCAAAATCTGGTAACTTTGTGGACTTACGAATGCGTATGGATTGACGTAGAGGTGGATCCACAATCTTAGACAGAGCTTGAAGGATCATAAGAGAAGAGGAAGCTTCAGATGTGCCGGAGAGTAAAGTGTCAGTACCTGCAGAAGAGGTATTTGAAGTACTAGGAACCTGAGATGACAAACTATCAGAATCCTCAGGAAAAATTTCTATACAAATAAGGTCAAATTTAGTCAAGTTATGAGTAGTGGATGGAATAGAAAAGAAAGGTATATGCTCAAGAAAAACAATATGACGAGACACATAAAGTTTCTGAGTTATTGGATCAAAACAACAATACTCTTTTTTACCTTTACCATAACCAAGAAAGACACAAATAGCAGATTGAGAGGACCACTTGCTGCGTTCCACGTGAGGACGAAGAATGAAACAAGTACAACCAAAAACTTTAAAGAAAGAATAATCAGGAGCATACCCATACAACTTTTCAAAAGGAGACAAACCTAAAATATGAGAAGATGGAATTATATTAATCAAACTTACAACAGTAAGAACAGCTTCACCCCAAAACACACTAGGAACAGAAGCAGACAACAAGAGAAAACAAGCAGTTTCAACAATATGCCTATGTTTTCTTTCAGCAACACCATTTTGCTCAGGAATAGCTATACACGAAGTTTGGTGAATAGTTCCATCTAAGGCAAGCAACTCACAAAATTTATTAGAGGTGTATTCCCCACCCAAATCACACCTAAAACATTTGATAACAGCAGAATATTGAGTTTTGACAAGAGCCCGAAAGGCTGTATATATCTCAAAGAATTCAGAACGGTGTTTCATTAAATAATCTAAACAATAACGAGTATGATCATCAATAAAAGAAACATAATATCAAGACCCTTTTTTTGTGGCAACAGGAGAAGGTTCCCATACATCAAAATGAATCAAATCAAAAGGAGAAGAAGAAACAGAAATACTTTGATTAAAAGGTAAAGCTGAAAATTTTGCCAGTTTACATCCACTACAATCAGAAATATCACAAATTTGTAAATTTCCTAAAGCTCGTGTGGATGCCAAAAATCTCAAACGAGAAGAGGAAACATGACCTAGATGAGAATGCCATAAGTAAAAGCTAGAAGAAGAATGACTCAAATGAAAAGAAGATAAATCAATACTATTAGCAGCAACAGCAGCAACTGGCACTTTTAACTCATCCAAAATATATTGTTCCTCCTCCTTACGGCCTGTTCCAATCAGCTTCTGAGACTATAGATCCTGCACATAACAAGAAGAAGAGGAAAAGGTGATTAAATTACCAGAATCACATAACTGACTAATAGAAACAAGATTTAATTTGAGTTTCGGAATATGATAAACATTAAGGAGAGACAAGTTAGGTGTAACAACAGAACTAACACCTACTAAAGGAATAGGAGTGCCATCAGGAGTCATAACAGGAATAGAAGACGAAGGAGACACAGAAGCAAAATATAAAGAATCTAGAGACATATGATGTGAAGCACCAGAATCCAAGACCCATACAGAATGAGACATACCTAAAGAACTATGAGGCAACTGACCCATGAAAGAAGAAGCTGACATAGCATATGGCTGTAAAGAGAGAAACTTCTAAAATTGCTCAGCCAGAGTACTAGGATTGGTGAAAAGACCTGATAAAGCAATTGTTGCAGTATTAGGCTGTGGTGGTCTGTAACCCTGAGGTGGTCTATAAGCATTAGTTTGTGACTGGTTGCTAGGCTTCCAAGCTTGAGATTGCTGTTACGATTGTGAAGAGGAGACAAGGGTTTCATTGATTGTTGAAATGCAAAAGTTAATTTAACCTAAATACAAAAAAATTATATATAGACTAAACAGGGAAAGGAAAATACTATTCTACCCTTAATAAATAATAAAACAAAATAACTCAATATTTCTTGACACTAATAACATTATAGTATTTTCTTTTCTTAATTTATTGCTCTACCCACTCATGGGTTGCTCTGCACAGCCAATTCACCTGCTCTAGAAAAAATTCCACTTACTCATGTACCCAAAAAAAAAAATCCAATTACTCATTCATTAAAAATTTATAGTTTAAACCTATACACACTTACTATATCCCTCTCTTGTACTTCTTTTATTAATATTTATGATCATTCTACAATAAGCAATTTCATCGAAAAACTTTTTATATAAGAAATGAATTCTCTTATAAATGTTTTTTATATAACTTATAATGTGAAAAGAGATATAAATATAAATATTTTAAACACAACTTTACAAAATTTGATAAAACACATTAATGTAATCATATTGCCCAAAAAACACACATTAAAATATCCATACCCATTTATTGTAAAAGGCTCAGGATCGACAATGGGAGTAAAGTATGGACCATCATGCTGCTTTCAGCAGTCCAATGTCTTTATATGCAAATTAGATAGGCAATTCTAAGTCACAAAGAAAGTAAGCCTTTGATGCAACTTGTCACTATAAAATCATTTTTAGACTCTTACTAGCTAGCCCATTGAATTGGGGAATGGCATCCCACATTTAATTTGTCTTCATGTCTTATTAATCTGTTCTACTTAATTAGTTGATTAATCTCTGGTTGGGTCCATGCCAATATAGTAAAACTCAAATAACAAATTAACAGATTTATTTCAGAAGAGTCATTCCCTCAAGAGCAATCCTTTACAATAGAACAAAAAAATAAAAAAGAGAGAGAGAGAAAATAATACTACTAAAATACTAAAGTGAAAAATAATAATTACAAAAATCCATCACTATATTATAAAATTGAGTATTGATATTTAAAAGTAAGTAATTCATCTTTGACTACTCTCTCCCTCTTTAAGTCATATTTTTTTCCTCTATATGATAATAACAAAATGTATATAACTAGTATTTTTCTCTATTAGCCACGATAGCTTCTTAACAAAAAAAAATCAATGTTGCTTATTATCTATCAATATTACTTTATGCTTTCACACAAATCTTCTTGCCTTCACACAAAGATGAATTTCTTCTCCTTCATCATTTTCGTTGTCTATTGAGTCATTCTTTTTTTTGTCCCAACATTTCTTTCTTTGTATGCACAACTGTTATCACCCAAAAAATAAGTTCAAAAAAGTAAATTGATATAACGGCTGGCTAAGGGTGATTAGCCGTAGCTAAGGGTGATTAGCCGAAGGAGGATGTAGCTGATGGATAGAAGAACACTCGGCTAAGGGTGAGATAGGCCTTATTACTAGTGGGCCAAGATTGAAACAATAAAAAGTAGAAGCATATTGATTTGTAAGTTGATGGAAGACTAAAAAACTGAAGCTGTTATCAACGGATGCCACAAAACATGCCGAAGAAATAGGAGTTGAGCTGTTGTGGCCAGAACGGTTAAGAATCATGGGTAGGCTAGCCGTGGTTTAGTTGCTTGTTTTTAGGAGTTGGCTGTGGTGGAAGTTAAAGTATAAATACCATTTGTACCAATTTAAAAAAAATCACAATCAATACAACAATTAAGCTTTGTTTATTTTGCTTAAATTTTCAGCCCTTTACTATATTGTCTTTGCTTTATGTAATTTATCTTTCGCAAGTTTATTTCCTAGTCGTTTACAGCTTTAACCTCAAATTCTTAGGCTTCTTAAGTTCACCTTAATACCAAACGCTTTCTTTAGTGAGTTTGGGAACCCTTGCTAAAGGTTGGATTTTGCCTTTAGTTCAAATCGTCTGTTTCTTATCAAAATCCATACGTGTTCGTCGGCTGAACTTTTATTCGGCTGATAAATTTATTTCACACGTTAAAACAAATTTGGCACGCCCGGTGGGACCCTCTAAGGTGAGCAAATTGAGAAGTTTCCATCTCCTGGTTCAGATCACTATTGGCGTATGCACCTAAGGACCGGCAAAAATCTTAGCAGTATGGATACAAGCCAACCTAGCAAGAAGAACGGGGACAGAAAGACTTCAGAGGAAAGCGTTCAGCCTACTCTAGGAATGCCCGCTTCACCCCAGCCAGTGGGTATTCCTACACCTTCCACCACAACTGCTACTGCAGCAGTAGAGCTCTCTGATCAACCTCAGCCGATAGTGATATCCACTTCATTTATTCGGGACCAAATTGATTAAGGGATGAATGACTTAATATATCATATGTCAAGACAACTTTCAGAAATCGTGAAACCCATGGTGCATAATGAGATGCATTTTGTTAGAGAAGCTGAGCGAAAACAGTCAAATGCAGGTGAGGCCTCGGCTCACTCGGCTATCACGGGATCTTCTACTGGCGGACAAAGTCAGGAAAGACCGCAATCTACGGTCCAGCCGAATCTGGGCATGCCGCAGGTAGTCCCCATGTTCCAGCCTCCTCACCCTGACAGTGGAATCCAGTCCAGCTTACAATATGGGCAAGTACAAATACCCAGGAGACCCCCCAGGTAACAAGAACAATTGGCTTGCCGTATCTGGTGCCTAGCACTTCTGTGATAGGTGCTAGTACACAGGTGGCCGCAACTGGTGGCCCCATTTTCTCGGCTGCTTCGGGTCCTTCTAGGTATATTTATGATTATGTAGGGGAGTTACCTTGGTCCAACATCCCTCCTACTCCAATAGGGACCCCTGAGGGGTTTCCTTATGGGCAATTTGTTCCTGTTAGAACCGATCAGCCATAGGTTAATGTACCTCATGTGGCCCCAATTCAGCCGATTGCTCAGCCATGGGCGAATAATCCTCCTCATCCAGGCTATAACCAGGGGGCGATTCCCATTCAGGATTAACAATATTAGGTGCCCCATCAATTAGGAGGTGCTCCTATTAGGCCAGTGAGGCCAGTTCACCTATCAGTGCCAAATTATTCAGGTGACAGAGCCCCTCAGCTGATAGACCCAGAAATGATAGCCGAGACCATGAGGAGACATTTTGGAATCCAGTTAAGGTTGCTAGACAGGCCTGTGTATAAGAAGCCCTATCTTGAGTGGGTGGATAGGATGATGCCTTTGCCTAGAGGGTTTAAGACTCCTGACTTTACCACTTTCTTAGGGGAAGATGGTAAATCCAATATGGAACACATCGGCAGGTTCACTGCCCAATGCGGGGAAGCAAATCAGAATGAGTTTTATAAGCTCCAATTGTTCCCCTTATCTTTGACTGGGGCGGCTTTTACTTGGTATTCTTCCTTAGCCCCTAACTCCATACAAATCGGATTGACATGGAGCGGTGCTTTCATGATAGATTTTATATGCCTCGGCCGGATGTTCTTGTGGTGATATGATGAATCTAAGGCAAATGGTGGATGAACCGAGGTGATTTCTTGGAAAGGTTCGGGAAATTAAGAAGCAAGTGTATCGTGCAACCGCTCGAGGTTGAATATTCTTCTATGGCTCGTTAGTAACATGCACCCTCAGCTGAGGAGAAGTTGATAGGGCAAGATTGCACTGACCTGAGTCAGTTGGCCTCCAGGATTGAACAGTACATCCTAGAAAAAGAGAGAAGGAGGTCTAGCAAGAACAAAGGACCTCATCTAATTAGTGTAATTAATGTTGAAGATCCAGATTATCTGTCAGATGAGTCAGCTGAGCAATCGGCAAATGTCATGGCTGTAGAGATAGTAAAAGGAAAATCATATTCATGCCCAGCTTTTAGACCCCCCAAAGGAAAAGAGGTCCAAACTCCAGAAAGTAGCATTGATTATTCATTTGACATTTCCAAGGCAGACCAAATTTTTGATTATCTTCTGAAGGATAAACAAATTAGACTGAATGAAGGGCACCAAATCCCCCCAGCAGAGGAGTTGAAAGGGAAAAAATATTGTAAGTGGCATAATTCTTACACTCATGCTACCACCAATTGTATAGTGTTCAGAAAAGCTATACAAAAAGCCATGAAAGAAGGAAGGTTTAAACTAGCCGAAAATGAGATGACTGTCATTACCGATCATTTTCCTTCAGCTGGGGTTAATATGATTTCTTTCTCTGGGAAGACAGTATCTGGCTCACCATCTAAAAGATGGAAACAGCCGATACGTTACCAGTGGAGGCAAAATGGAGTGTTTGATGAGCCATATGGGGCTGGTAGAGCTTTAGCTGTGTCTGATCAGTCTAAAACAATAGATCAGAGACCGTCTGTGTTCGATAGACTAAAGCGACCCCAGGTAAATAATGAATATGTCAAGAAAGATACACCTGCCGAATACAACAGGCCTACAATGTTTAGCAGGTTGGAGAGAAATTAGCCGAAGAGACAGGCTGAAGTCAGACAGCATTCGGCAGACTGTGATGTATACAGAGGCCCGAATGGGAAGACCATTATGGTCCCTAGGGACATAATAGACGAGATTAAGCCCAGGGTCTTTGGCAGATTGGATTTTTCAGGCGTAAGAAAGAATTTTGAAGAAACAAGAAAGCCTGCAATCAAAATTGGAGAAGCAACCAAGAAGGTTCCAGGAAGAAACATAACTGGTAAGTATAATGATGCTTTAGCTAATGCAAGGTTACCCATGATAGACGAGTCTCCTATACCAAGCAAAGGTAAAAGAGTAGCTCGTTTCGACGCGGAAAAAGGCATGACTACATTAAAGATTACTGTAAAAAATGAAGATGTTATTAGGCCCCAACGTATGGTTAAACCACCGGCCGAGGTGGAGCAAGGACACTGGTTCATTAACAAATATGCAAAAGGAAGAGACCCTGTGGTAAAGGAACCAGGAGTAATGACTAGAACTCAGAAAAGAAGGGCTTAGAGGAATAAATCAGTACAGCGAATGAAACAAACCTTGGTCATGTTAGCTGAGCCAAAGAGAACTGACCGTGCTGAGATTAAAACTTCTGAGGTGGCTGAAATTCTAGAGGCTGCTTTTGGACAACCGAAGGAAGAAACAGTTGCTGAGGCGAGAAAACGGGGGCCAGTGCAGTCAGGAAACTAAGATTGTCTTAGAGAGAAAGAGCAAGATTTCTAGGAGATGATTAATGAGTTGGAGATAGCTGACTTTGAAGAGGTACCAGTCATAACAACAGAAGAATAGGTACCTCTAACAGTCGAGAAAATGGAAGAAGAACTCGGGTCAGACCTTCTGTTTGAAGATTCTGTGTTGAATTCTATACTAGGAGAAGACGAAGATCATCCCTTAGTGGAAACTAATGTGGTGGGGTTGATTCCTAGTGAGTTCTTGGCTCGGCAAGAGCAACCCAAAAAATTGGAAGGTGATGTGTTTGCTGAGGAAGTTGAGTGGGCTGTGTTAGCTCCTATTTCAGAAAAACCCAAAATGGAATTCCCTAAACCGGCAAGGGAAATGACCAAGCATCTGAAGCCCTTATACATCAGGGCTTGGGTTAATGGTAAGACTATTGGTCGAGTCTTGGTGGATGGAGGAGCAGTGTTAAATATAATGCCTTCAGCTACAATGAAGAAGCTGGGTAGATGTAAGCAGGATTTGATTCCCACGAATATGAAAATGACCAATTTTACAGGGGATGCCACGGCTGCTTTAGGAATTTTGGTGGCCGACATCACTGTAGGGAGCAAAACTTTGAGCTCTGCCTTCTTTGTAGTAGACTCTAAGTCCACTTATTCCATACTGCTGGGAAGGGATTGGATTCATTCCAGTCAATGCGTGCCTTCCACCTTGCACCAGATGTTAATGTTTTGGGATGGGGATAAGGTAGAGTCAGTGCCAGCCGACGAGAATCCATTTACAGCTAACGTAAAGATGGTTGAGGCTATATTTTATTCGCCCCGGCTGGAGCCAATTACTATCCCTGAAGGATATAAAGAAGGATCTTGAGCATCTTGTAACCTAACTACCGATGGCTTTGCTGTTAACGTCCAGGCCGATTCACGGCCTTTATGGTTATGTTTAGATGAATAACAAGGCCCAAGTAATTGAAGACCTGAGACACAGGCTGACATCCTTGGAAATTGAACATAGGATTGGTACGATTGTGTCTATGGAGTCGGAGGAGATAGTGGAAGAAGAATGTTCAGTGGATACGCCTAGGGGGCATGAATCTGAAGAGAGGTGGGAGTCCCCGATCAGCAGGAAGATTCCTACCTTTTCAGCTGAAGATCCTTTATTGGATGTCAACTTAGGGACTGAACAGGAACCAAGAATGACAAGAATAAGCAGCTTGTTGAGCAAGGAAGAACGAAATCAAATGATTGATTTAATAAAGACGTATAAGGATTGCTGTGCATGGGACTACCATGAGATGCCAGGCCTTTCTCGTGAATTGGTGGAGCATCGGTTGCCAATCAAGGAAGGATTTAAGCCCCACAAGCAGGCTGCCAGAAGATTTAATCCAGAGCTAATACCTAAAATTAAAGAAGAGATGGAACGACTACTTAAAGCAGGTTTCATTCGTACGGCCAGATATGTAGAATGGCTGTCGAATATAGTCCCTGTAATCAAGAAAAGTGGGAAGGTTAGAATTTGTACTGACTATAGAAATTTGAATCTTGCCACTCCCAAAGATGAGTATGTAATGCCCATAGCTGACATGCTTGTCGATTCTGTAGCCAAAAATGGCATTTTAACATTAATGGATGGGTATGCTGGGTATAATCAAATTTTCATAGCCAAAGAAGATGTTCATAAGACAGCTTTCAAGTGTCCTGGCGCTATTGGGATATTCGAATGGCTAGTTATGCTGTTTGGATTGAAAAATGCTGGCGCCACGTACCAAAGAGCCATGAATGCTATCTTCCATGAGTTTATAGGAAAAAACATGGAAGTATATATTGATGATGTCATAGTTAAATCCCATGATTTTAACCAACATTTAGCTAATTTAAACAAGCTCTTAAGAGAATGAGGCGTCATAATTTAAAAATGAATCCTTCTAAGTGTTTTTTTGGTGTGTCAGCTGGGAACTTTTTGGGGTTTTTGGTTCATAAACATGGGATTGAAGTTGATATAAATAAAGCCAAAGCTGTACTAGATGCGAGGCCCCCTCAGAATAAAAAAGAATTGCAGAGTTTGATCGGTAAAATTAATTTTCTGAGAAGGTTCATTTCAAATTCAGCCGGTAAGCTGAAAGCTTTTTCCCCATTACTGAAATTAAAAGATGCTGATGAATTAGTATGGGGAGCCGAGCAACAGCTTGTGTTTGATCAAATAAAGCAATGTTTGGCTAGCCCCCCAGTGTTAGTTCCCCCAGTATTAGGGAGACCGTTGAAATTATACATATTGGCTGCCCCAAAATCAATCAGCTGCCTGTTGGCACAGGATGATGAAGATGGGAACGAAAGATCTATCTATTATCTTAGCTGATTGCTTAATGACCCCGAAACTAGATATACTCCCATAGAAAAGCTATGCTTGTCTCTTTTTCATGCCTGTATGAAGCTGGAATATTACCTCTTACCAAGGGAGGTTCAAGTAATATGCAAAATTGACATTGTAAAATACTTGCTACATCGGCCTATTTTACAAGGATGATTAATGAAGTGGGCTATTAAGTTAAGTGCATATACGTTAAAATATGTGCCTTTGAAAGCGATGAAAGGATAAGCTTTAGTAGATTTTTTAGCTCAGCATCCTTGTGTAGATGTTATAGATCCTTTAGCTGAGGTGAGTTATTGTGTTAACTTGAGACCTTGGGTATTAACTTTTGATGGATCTAGAACTAACAAGGGTGCTGGGGCTGGAATCACAATTACAAGTCCTTCTGAAGAAAGCTGGAAATTCATGCATCAGTTGAAGATAGGATGTTCGAACAACCAAGCTGCATACGAGGCGTTAATATTAGGGTTAAAAATTCTATTATCTATGAAAGCCAAATACATCCAGGTTATGGGAGATTCCCAGTTAGTTATAAAACAGTTAGCTGGGGATTATAAATGCACTAACCCAAATTTGGTAGAATATCATGAAACGGCTAGTAGTTTGTTAAAACAGTTTGCTGATGTAGTGATAATACATGTACCCAGAAAACAAAATGAAGAAGCAAATGATTTGGCACAACATGCTTCTGGTTATAAGGAAACCTTTAAAGATGTTCAGCTTATAGATAATCGGCTCAAGGAGTTCTTTATTAGAGCAGTGGATGCAGTTGATGATTGGAGAGGTGAGCTAACAAGGTATTTAAAAAACCCTTCTTCTGCTTCCACTTTCCAAATGAGGCAAAAGGCCTTAAAATATACCTTGGTGGATGAAGAACTACATAAAAGAGGATTGGAGGGAATTTTGTTAAAATGTCCTAGTAAAGTTGAAACCTTGAAACTTATGGGGGAAGTTCATGAAGGGATATGTGGTTCACATAAGTCAAGATCTGTGATGCGCTAGCTAATACATAGGTACAGATATTATTGGCCAACCATCAATGCAGATTTCCATGCTTATGCCAAAGGGTGTGAAGAGTGTCAAAAGCACGGGCCAATTCAGAGGATCCCAACCGAGGAGATGCATTCTGTTGTTAAGCCTTGGCCATTCCGAGGATGGGCAATGGATCTAATTAGAAAAATATACCCTTCATCTTCCAAAAGACATTCGTTCATTATTGTTACCACTGATTATTTTACCAAGTGGGTGGAAGCCCAGCCGATGGTTAATGTTACCCAAGCTGATGTTATCAGGTTTATTAAAAATCAAATTATCTATCGGTATGGCATTCCAGAAACTATTACAACAGATCAGGGCACAATGGTCACAGGAGAAAAGACAGTTGCTTTTGCAAAAGAATATGGTATCAGGTTGATACAGTCTTCACCTTATTATGCACAGGCAAATGGCCAAGCCGAGGCTACAAACAAAATATCAATCAACTTGATTAAGAAGACAGTGGAAGACAAACCTAAAAGATGGCATGAAGCGTTAGCTGAAGTTCTATGGGCTTACAGAAATTCAAAGTCTACCGCGACGGGGTTCACCCCTTATCGGCTGACTTATGGTCAGGATGCTGTGTTACCATTGAAAATCAATGTAAAATCATTGAGGATAGCCAAACAGCATTGTTTGACTATGGATGAATATCAGCAAGCCATGTTCATGGAATTAGAATCGGCTGACGAGGACAAATTAATGGCTTTAGAAAATATTCAAAAGAATAAAAAGAAAGTGGCCAAGGCAGATAATAAACATGTCAAAATTAAAGGCTTCGTCGAAGGGGATTTAGTTTGGAAAGCCATTTTGCCTTTAGGGGCTAAAGACCCAACGTTAGGAAAGTGGTCGCCAAACTGAGAAGGACCTTATATAATTAGTCAAGTTATGATTAATGGAGCTTATCGGCTAGTTAACATGCATGGTGAAGAGATGGTGAGAAGCATAAATGGAAAGTATCTAAAAAACTATTATCCTTCGATTTGGGGTAATTAGAGGGAAATGAGTCAGTTCAAAATATCAGCTACAAGCCGACCAATTAGCTTTTTCAAGATTAAGACTAAAAAAAAAAGTTCACGGATTGACAGGAGCAGTAGCTGGTTGATAGAGTCAGGTGCTTGAGTTAGATCAAGAGTCGGAGCATCAGCTGAAGGGGATGGTTCAACAAGACTAGCAGCACAAGAGGTGACTTGATCAGTTGCAGATTCAGGGGCAGGAATGGCTTCCACTTCTGGCTGATTAATTATTGTATCAGCCGAAGATGGTACCAACGTCCTCTTTGCCTCAGCAAATAGTTCTTTCAAACTTGCCCAAACTCCCTTGGTAAGGCAAAGTCCACGATCTGCAGCAGTTAGGTCCTTTTCAAGAGCGTCCTTTTGCTGTAGTAAAGGAATTATCTCGGCATCTAGAGCGGAAGATTGATGATACAGTTGCATCTTGAAATTAGTGCTAGAAGTTAGTTTCTGAGTGAGAATTGCCAGTTTAGGCTCCGTTTCGGCAATCTCTTTATTTATTCTCTCCCTCTCAGTAATCAGCTCGGCTAGGCGTTTGGACATTTTGTCCTTTTCGCTAAGGTCAGCTTTCTTTTCAGCTTCAGCTTGTTGGAAGGAGGATTGAAAATAAAGCTTCTGGTTTTGAAGTTCACCTAGCTGAGCAAGATCCTTAGCAGCTTGATCATGACGACCCTTGAAAATTTGGAAATTATAGAACACTTCACCTACTTGACCGGCTATACGGTTGAAGATAGCTCTCTGGTTTTCATCAGTATTCGATGATTTAGCAAGCTTTGATAGTGCTATCCGAAGGTCAGTAATTGTGCGCTGTTCCAACGGGATATTTTGATCAAGCAAGGTTTCCACGAAAGACAGACATTGGTCTGAAGGAGAACTCGGGTCCACAACAGCCTTAGGAATCGGAGAAGAAAAATATTGGGCCAAGTCCTCCTCAGAAACGAGCACATCAGAGGCTTGGGTTGTTGGGGGATGCAGCACAGGAGTTGGAGGAGTTGGCTCATGTTCTTGATTGAATATAAAAATAAGTTTAGTCGATAATAAGGAAAAAGGTGAAAAAATGTTAATTGGCTAAAGAAGTTAAGGGGATTACTGGTGTTGGAGAAAATCTCGAGGGAGAAGGTCTATGAGAAGTAACTTCTGGATGAGTCTCGGGAGACTGATGATATGTCTATCAGAGCAAGGTAAAAGGAAAAAGTGTTAAAACCAGGGATTTATAAGAGCAAGTTTTAAAATCATATACCTTTCTTAGCTTCTTCCTCTTGTGAGCTGATTGTTGAGCAACGGGAGTTGATTGTTGAACAACAGCTGCGGGTTCTCGAATAACAATCCCTGTTTGCCTAGAAGAATGCCTAGTAGGCTTAGGGTGAACAGTTTTGGAAGCAGGAGTATCTCCCAGTGTTTCAAGGTCTATGGTCATTGGTTGAGAAAACCCTGAAACATAAAGACATTAGAGAATGTTGAAGGCAATCAATGCTTAGAAAAATGGATTTAAAAATACCTGCTGCATCGGCTGTAGGTCTGCTTCTTGTGGACTTGGGTTTCCTGGATGATATGGGCTGAATGTTGATAACAGGGTGATCCATGCCTCTGATGACCAGTTTCGATAGGTAACTAGAAGTGGGAGCAGAAAAAATCTTGTTCGATACTGAAGGCCACCAGTTGGTAAAGGCTGATGATTCTCTAGGAAGTAGCCTAAAAAGTCTGAACTCAAAAGCATTTAGTTTTTGCAGGTTCTGCTGAGTCAAAGAGACCACATTTTTGTCAGATAATGTGGGTCTTCCAAAAGCGGTTGCCACTGATTGGTAAGCCAGAGGGATGCTTTGGAGAAGTCCAAATTGCCGAGCCAGGAGGTGTGGGCAGTAAAATTCGGCCGATGTCTTGTTATAACGGTTGGTTGGCTTTACTCCACACATCAAGTCTCTAGCCGATAACACACTACCCCAGCATAGAGAAATGTAGTTGGCCAGCTGAGGATTTGGTGAGTCCGCATGGGCGTTCATCCAGGGAAGACTATGGGGTCTATTGGCTAAAGGGAAAAATTCTTTTGCGTGCCGAATGGAAGTAAAAAGTTCAGTCGCAAAATTAAAGGTTGAATGTTTGACAAAGGGAGTTGTTTGCAAAACTTGACCTAGAGAGTTTGGAGTCGAGGATGAAGAAGCAAAACTCTTATGAGATAAGGGTATGAATTCCGGGAAGTAAAGGGTTACCCAGAGTTGGAGAAACCAGAGAGGTCCTGCTACATTGTCTAATTTCTCATTGTTTTGGAGTCTAGAAACCATGGTGAAAAGACTCTTGTACAAAGAGGAAAGGAAGAGAGTACCTAAGGCCAAAGGTTTGCCAGAAGTAACCAAAGAAACAAGATGGGATATCTCCAGGACCACTGCGACAGAGCTAGAGCAAATAAAATATTTGCAAAACCAGTAAAGAAGGAAGGCTTGATGTTCTCCATTAGACACCGGATGAGAAGTTTTGGCATTGAAAGACAAGAAATTAGAGTAGGAAGAGGTGTTTTTAGAAAAGGTTACCTTCAATGCTGGGTAGGAAAGTTCAAAAAGCGAATTTACATCTTCACCAATTATTGGAAGGCCGGTGATAGCTGCCACGTCCAACAAGATAGGGCTCATGATGCCTGAAGGAAGGATGAATCCATTCACAAAGGTAGACTAGAACCCTAGGAAGCTAAACAGAAGGTCAAGATTTGGGGGAATCTCATGTTGAGAAAGCATAATGATGTCGTAAATTTCCCATGTTTTCCAATCTTCTCCTTGGCTAGCCGAAACTCGTTTCAGCCAATCGGCATACTGAGGAGCAAGGCGAGGCCAGGTCCGAAGGTCATTAGGGCACTTGTTGATAGAATACCAGTTGGCAGTAATAGGAAGCTCAAAATGTCTGGGATACAAGTGATGGTCAAAAAAGATCTTGCCCTCGTAGATGTCAGAGGTACATAGGGTTATGGTGAAGGAATTCAAAAGCGGAACAAGCGCGCGGAAGCAAGCATCTTGTCCTTGGTTTAATGGTTGCTGGGTGCTAAAAGCCGAATCAGATGAAAATGATGAAGAATCTTCATCCCCATAAGAGTAGGTTTTGTTTTGGGAATCAGAGATGTCGGACATGATCGAAGAAGTGAGGAGAGAAGTTTGCTAGGTGCTTTGAAGAAGAGAATGGTAAAAGTAAGTCGACTAAAGAAAGTTTTGGTTGAATTTATAATTATTCCGTGAAGGAATGGTAATATTTTTTGACCGTTTGATTTTTCGGCCGGGCATTAAAAGATAAGGTGGGCATTGAATTGGGCACGGTGCTCGAAAAAGCTAGCTACATTTATTCAGCTTCCTAAAATCGGCTGAAAAATGTAAGGGGGCAGTTGTTATCACCCAAAAAATAAGTTCAAAAAAGTAAATTGATATAACGACTGGCTAAGGGTGATTAACCATAGCTAAGGGTGATTAGCCGAAGGAGGATGTAGCTGATGGATAGAAGAACACCCGGCTAAGGGTGAGATGGGCCTTATTACTAGTGGGCTAGGATTGAAACAATAAAAAACAGAAGCATATTGATTTGTAAGTTGATGGAAGACTAAAAAACTGAAGCTGTTATCAACGGATGCCACAAAACATTCCGAGGAAATAGGAGTTGAGTTGTTGAGGGTGGTAGTTGTGGCCAGAACGATTAAGAATCATGGGTAGGCTAGCCGTGGTTTAGTTGCTTGTTTTTAGGAGTTGGCTGTGGTGGAAGTTAGAGTATAAATACCATTTGCACCAATTTAGAAAAAAAATCACAATCAATACAACAATTAAGCTTTATTTATTTTGCTTAAATTTTCAGCCCTTTACTATATTATCTTTGCTTTGTGTAATTTATCTTCCGCAAGTTTATTTCCTAGTCGTTTACAGCTTTAACCTCAAATTCTTAGGCTTCTTAAGTTCACCTTAATACCAAACGCTTTCTTTAGTGAGTTTGGGAACCCTTGTTAAAGGTTGGATTTTGCCTTTAATTCAAATCGTCTGTTTCTTATCAAAATCCATACGTGTTCGTCGGCTGAACTTTTATTCGGCTGATAAATTTATTTCACACGTTAAAATAACAACATTATTATTTCTTATTTCTTTTATGGTAACTATTAAGATAATTAATTCTATATCAACTAATTCTCTATTTTTTTTATTAATTTGCTTAATCAAATAGGACATTTCCATAGATAACTTTATGCAAAATTTAATATGTACAATACTTTTATACATGGTTGAGTTCATCTAAATTTTTTGTTTTTTATCTATTACTTTAAAATAAAATATTAACAATTTAAAGAGTTTGAATTCATAATTCATAATATATTACATATATTAAAAATTAAATTTTTAAATTAAATTTTAAACGAATATTAAAATTTTAAAAATATATTGTGTAATGCAAGTCTAAGCAAATATTGGTAAAGAAAATGGAAGAAAAAGAAAAATAGAGAATAAAAAAAATGCATAAATAATCCATATTTTTTTAAAAAATACATAAATCACCCATACAAGCACAAAAAAGGCAAGAAACATGGCCGGTGGCTCTGTGAACGGATCATTGCCATAAAAAACGACCTTGTCTCGACAGACTCTCAGTTTCGTCTTAACAAATAAATAATAATAAACCTTACCTTCTCTTCTCTCTCTGTTATTGGTTATATTTTTCTATTTTTTCTTTCTTTCACATTCTGTTTCACCACCCTTTTCATTCATCGTCGTCATAATTCATCCATACACGACCTACCCTTTCTCTCTGCAACTCTCTCTCTTTCTCTCTGAATTGCAAATCTCAAAAGGCTCAAAAGTTAGAGAGAGAAAGGCCACGCACAGGCACAGCAATAATTCACTTTCCTTTCCAACTATCTTCTTCTTCTTCTTCTTTCTCAAACCCATCATCACCACTGAGATCTCAGGTATACGTCAATTGAATTATCCCCCCCCCCTCGCCCCGTCTCCCTTTTTTTTCGCCACTCCTATCACTCTGGTCAATTCCTGATCTCACTCCTTGTTTTTCTTCTTCTTCATCTTCATCTTCACTGTTTTGTTATCTGATTCGGTTTTCTTGTTGTTTTCTAGTTTTATCAAGTACCGTAATGGTTGATCTGCGAGTGCTTGATGTTGTGGTAACTTTGATGCGTTTTTGTCGTTTTTGCTTTTCGTTTCGGGATCAGTGTGATTTTTTTCCCCATCTATTAGTTTGTTTGCTTGTTTGTTGAGTGATATCACAATTGTCTGCGTTTGTTATGATTTGCAATTTTTATTTTCTCGAAGCTTCGATCAATTGTCATATTTTTTATTTGCTTTTATTTTGTGAGACAAATGGTTGAATGAGCATTAGACAAGAGGTTCTGGTAGATCTTAGTATTCAAGTCTATCCCCTAATTGAACCTTTAAATCCTTCATATGTTTTTATTACTATTTAATCCTTAGCATCGATCAAGTTAGTGCTCAAAATTCCCTGGGCTTTTTTAGGTGCATAGCTGTAATCTTAGATAGCTTCTCAGATTTTGTAATACTGAATAGAATTTGAAAATCTGGTGGTGGAGCAAGCAGTGGAAGAGCAATTATTTGCCGAAGTATTTGCAGCAATTTAGATTAGATGTAGAGCACTTTAAAAGCTGGTGATGCTGCTCTCAGTTTACTGTATCTGCCTAATTAGAGAAATGGGCAGCTTGGAAGTTGGAACATGGCATAGATGGGTTGTTCTGGTAACATGGAACTTTGTTGATATTTGCTTTATTGGTCACAGAAGTAATCTACAGTTGAGAGACAATCATTTGGATATAAAGCAAAAATAATGCAGCTGCGAGAGTATTGTTATGTATGCTTAGTCGCAAAAGCTCATTGATTGACAAGATTTAGCAGAAGGAGGAAAAGAAAAAAATTCTTTATTGGTACTTTAGAGATGAATATTATTATTTATGTGATTTGTGACTGTGGGTTGAAGTTGAGTAAGGAGACTAAGCAAGGTTGTTGACTTGAAGAGAAAGGCTTTGGAGAGTGTAATGGATATGAAGAATTTCTGAGTCTGATGAAATATTTTGCTTGTAACTGCCTTAACATGGATGCTTGATTCAGACATACCAACCAGATATTTTTATCTGATGGAGATTACTTTAAAAAGATTTTCACTTGTCACCATACTTGAACATTACTTCAGAAAATTGAAGCAAAACATCTCATGGTATCCCTTATAATGATACAGAAGATATAGAAAGTCAATTTATATTAAAGGTACCGGTTGGAAAGCTAGCTTTTTGTGATTGTATTCTCCAGAAAGAGACAAGAAAGTCATTCAGCCTGGACATTGGTCTGATTATCCTTTATAATGACAATGATAGATATAGAAAGCATCTATGTTTTGGGAAATGAAGGAGTGTTGCTTCTGCTGTTCTGCGCACTTTGATACTTACAATCTTTAATCATGCAGTAGTATATGTGCATGATATGGTTGTATTAGAGAATATGCAATTACTTTATCTACAAAGTGATACATGATTTTCTCATGCTTATATGTTCTTAACTCTGTTTTTCTCATGCAGTGGATTACTTTGGCATTTGCAGACGCTGTGTTTGCTGAAATAAATAGTATTTTAGAAGGAACTTTTAGCCATGTCCAGCTCTATAAAAATTTTGGATCCTGCATTCCAAGGAGTGGGTCAAAGAGTGTATCCTTGAAGTAATGGGTGATTTATACAAAATAACTTGTAGAAATTATAATTTTTTCTTTCTAATTTTTCTGCATGAATAAAGTAAAAGGTGAAAAGTAAAAAAAATTACTGCCAAGAGAATAATCAAACCATATGTAATTAATCTTCAGCTATAAGCATGACTTATTCACCTTATATTTTTCTGATAGAAAATTCACGTTATATTGTTAGATATTGAATATACTGTGTACTTTGAGAGGTTTCAAACTTAACTTGTTGTAGAGGGACTGAAATATGGAGGACTGAGAATTTTCAGCCAGTTCCATTGCCCAAATCTGAATATGGAAAATTCTACATGGGTGATTCGTACATTATCTTGCAGGTGTGTGCTATATCCAATATTACCTTAGGGCCTGTTTGGCATGCCGTATTAGGCTTGATAGGATAAGTTAATACAATATATTATGACTTTATTAGCACTGTATTGTATAAGATTATCTATCAAACCAGTCTTATACATTAAAATGATGGATAACTTAATCAAACATTCGCGGGTGGGATTAGACTTGATTGAGTTTTGATGTATAAGTTCTTATAAAAACTTTTTCATTACAACTTTAAATATCCCGATATCCCCAACCCTTTCGTATCAAGCCCTATACTATCAGGCGTTATACTATTAGGCCTAATACTATCATATTTATCTTATCCTTCATACCAAATGGGCCATTAGATGTGTTTACATAAGGCTGTATGTGGTGTCGCTGTATGGCAACTGTAGAGGTCGAATGTTCTGGGAAAAGTTAATCTTTTTCTGTTTAGGCTGTGCACAACCATAAATTACTTCTTTGGTTCCCCTGAGATTATAACAAACAATATCATGGTCATTTTCATATTATGTTTCTTAATCAAAGCACATGAACAGCAAAACAGAAAAGTGATACTTCAATTTACAATGGTCTAAAAAGTGAGACTAATTTCAACTTATAATTCTAGGGGAAAGGCACAGCTTGCATGATATATAACGAAAGCTTTTAACGCAATTCCTACTCTTGTGAAAGTATAGATTCAGAGCCTTTAACATAATTTTTATTTTTGTGTGGGAAGATAGGTTTCTATCCTTTTTTATTGAAAAAAATTTTGGGTGTTCATTTCATGCATATTTGCAGACAACACAAGGCAAAGGAGGCACTTATTTTTATGATTTACACTTCTGGATTGGAAAGGATACAAGTCAGGTAAGCTTGGAGACATTCCTTCATCACTATCCTGGTTCTTGCCTCATTCTGCTTGCGTTAATTTGTTTTCCTCGTAGAATGAAGAGGTGACTAAAATGTGGAAGTGGAACCTTGTAAGATTATGCTTTTAAAAAAATTTACTGTTTCAAGTTTGTTTTATGTCTTTCTCTTTTCTGTTTCAGTTTTTTTTCTTTCCTGTCCCTTTTTAAAGAAGTATTTAGATGATTTGAGTCCGCCATTTTTGTTTTGAAGGGGCCTGGGTTCCATGGTTCACAGGTGTTTGGACTTTGGAAATTCTTGAACCAATATCCTTTTGACAAAAGAATAATTTTTGCTGACATTGTGATTTTTCTTGTAGGATGAGGCTGGAACAGCAGCCATTAAAACTGTTGAACTTGATGCAGCTCTTGGAGGACGTGCAGTGCAGCACAGAGAAATCCAGGGTCATGAATCTGACAAGTTTTTATCATACTTTAAGCCATGTATAATACCATTAGAGGGGGGTGTTGCATCTGGATTTAGAAAACCTGAAGAAAAGGAGTTTGAAACACGTTTGTATGTATGCAGAGGGAAAAGAGTTGTCAGATTGAAACAGGTATAGTGTTGTTCCCTTTTCATGAACTTCTTTGATTCAGTGAACATGTAATTTAAGATTTTGCTTTGGCAGGTCCCTTTTGCACGGTCTTCATTGAACCATGATGATGTATTCATCCTACACACTCAGAATAAGATTTATCAATTCAATGGTGCAAATTCCAATATTCAGGAAAGAGCCAAGGCTTTGGAAGTTATACAGTTTCTGAAGGAAAAATATCATGAAGGGAAATGCGACATTGCAATTGTTGGTAAGGGAACTTTTCCTATCACTTGTTGAAAAGCCTATTATATCGTTCTGTATATCTGTTCTTCAGATGTCTGTTCTTCAGATGCGTATTTTCATTTGTTTTCTAACTTTATAAAATCTATCCCACGTTGCAGATGATGGCAAGTTAGACACTGAATCAGACTCAGGTGAATTTTGGGTCCTCTTTGGTGGTTTTGCTCCTATTGGAAAGAAGGTAATCAGTGAGGATGATATCATTCCAGAGGCAATTCCTGCTCAGCTTTATAGGTATGTTGATTCCCTCCTTCCCCCATCCCCCCTCTGAAGCACCTGTTTCAAAAAGATCATATAACTAGAGATGGACGTTGGTCATTTTTTAACTAAGACCAATCCATGCAATTAAAGCAAAGGAATTTGTCAGCTACTGTATAATCTTTTTTAAGTCTGTAGATCATCTCATTAGCAAGTCAGATCAAAGAAGATTAGAAAAGTTATTTATAATCAATTGTTTTGTTATCTTACTTTTAAAGAAATGTATAATTAGCTCTTGTTGGGTCAATGAGAGAAGACCAATAGAGACTCTGCAAAAGATGGATAAAATGGAAGATAGTTTGATTAAAAAGGGTAGAGGAAGACTGGAGAAAACTTTAGGAGAAACCATTGAAAAAGACCTTGCTCTAAATAGATGTATTGAAACTTTGGCTTTTGATAGAGTCCAATGTCATTGTTTGATCCATTTAGCGACCCCACCTAGTGGGATAGGGCTTGGGTGTTGTTGGTTGTTGGTGTATCGTCCCTTTTCTTTATATTACTTGTATTTAAATCTTTATATAATTTATCATTTTAGGTAGCAGATGCTTGTTGTAACATCCTTAACTCTATTATTAATAACATATCCAGAACTACGCATTAGTAGCAGAAATTAAGCATGTCACTTATTTAAAGTATAATAAATTTGAAAATACATAAAAGAGATATATAAAAAATATGAGCCGGTAGTGGTTGGGATATCATCCATATCTTATACATATCATTATACAAGTGCACAAATTTAGGTGCAAAACTTATACATGTAAACGTACATACTACAATTAATACTTCTAATTTCTCATAAATACATCCCAAAATACAAATGATTCCAAAATAAATATCTCTCACTAAACTTTGTCCCTGCGTGTTATCTTCTAGCTTCTATCACTTCTCCTGGAAATATCATGGAAATATATAGCAGGGGTAAGAATTCCAAGAATTCTCAGTAGTTTTTAATAAAAACGGTGTCATCACAATACTTCCAACTGTTTCGAGGAAAAATCATTTTAAAATTCTCTTTGTATAACGTAGGAAGGTGGCAATAGCCAAATCCAATCTTTCCTCTTCCCAAAACAGGATTCTAATTTTAACCTTAAATTTATGAAAAACTCTTGTTATCAAAAGATCACTAAACGAATACATCACAATATGCAAACTCAATTTAAAAATTCAATTCCACATATAAACTCTTTTTGAAGTCATGAAAGATAACAAATACACTTTTATAACTTAGTGCTCATTTACCCATATGCATATTCCCATAGAACTAGGTCACCTCACATAACTTGGGTTCTTACTTAGTAGTAGCCTGCTTTCAGGTCGGTTCACCTCAACCTATTTATGACACTGCCATCTATGTCACACAGAACTATTCCGAGTATCCTATTCAAAATTGGCAATAGCCTACTTTCACGTTGGTGCACTCCAACCTATTTATGACATTGCCACCTATGTCACACAGAGCTATTCCAGATACTATTATATACATGAGGGAAACTCAGGCAAGTGAGGAAACTTGTGAGGAATTTAAGAATATAAGATCCCTTTCCTCACGGAGGTTCATCTCCATAATTCTAATAGAATTTTGGATACCCTTACTTCACAGAGGATCAACTCTAGAATTCACTAATGCCCGACAAATTCAAATACAAAAGGATACTCACATGTTGGGAATAGGCGAATAGCATACTATGATAAAATACAAGTTTCCATATTCTCATATTCAAACCAAGTACATTCAAATACCATTACGAGCACTGGCTATTTAAATACAGTGTCAAATCAAATTACTATCTCTTTCTTGAAAAGGCAGGAGAGCAAACATGCATACTCATACCAAATACCAAATAGTTCAATTTCCAAGCTCAAACAATCCAAATGCATCATAACTTGAATAACTAACATTATTATTTAACCAATCATATTTTCTTTCAACTAAACATGCTATTCAAATAATAAATCTATTCTCTAATTATATAATAATATGCTATTTGATTATATATATATATATATATATATTCTAATTATCAAGTTATTAGAATACACATAGTTATTTGAATAGCTTTTATATTTTATCCCCTTCTTAATATGAATTCACGTTTCAGACTTTGTCTAAGTTATACGAATAACATTTAGTTATTCCAATAACCTTCAATTGCTCATCTTTCTGCAATCACATTTTGGTTGTAATAAACAGTAATTTGAATAGCAATTATGCTATTCAAATAAATGCTTTCCAATTTGTATCTTTTTAATAGGGTTATTCAAATAGCTTATATACTATTCGAATACTGAGTAGCAGAATCCCTTTTGCTGTTAGGTTTTGCTCAAACTCCACTTCACTATTTGTCCATTTCATTCATTCACTTTACACACATCATAAGAATCCATATTACCTTACACATGGTGTCATATTCATTTTCATAAACAATCTAAATTAGTTTAAAACACACACACACACATATACACACACACACACATATATATATATAATCTTGACACAAATTCAGTAAGCATATTCGTGTCCATAAAAAGCTTCAACCATACATAACCATACACTTATGGTTTTCATGGAACTCACGTGAATATGCTTATTCAATAAGCATATTTGTATCCATAAATATATATGTATATATATATCCATAAATTCAATAAGATTTTATATATATATATATATATAATCTTGACACAAATTCAATAATTATGCAGGCAATTCCATACAAAATCATACAAACAAGATTTAAGAAAGCAAAATTTCCCCCTACCTTAACTCAACTTGCTTGCCTCTATCCTTTTTCCTTTCTTATCTTTCTTTGCTCCTTCTTTTTGCTTCCTCTTTTCCTGCTCTTCTTTTTGCTCCTTCAACTTTTTCTTTCTTTCTTTCTTTCTCTTTTGTTGCTGAACTCACGTGAATAGAGAAGAGAATAGGAAGAATGAGTCGTGAGAGAGAGAAAATGAATGAAATGTGAATGAGGAAAAAGAGATAAGAATCAGAAACTTAGGGTGGTGGAAGGAAATAAAATTAAGGGTTTTGAAACTTCTATATCCCTTAGGAACACTTTAATCTTCTAAAACCATGTTTTCCAACTTCCTCAAATGTTATGAAAAATTTTAGGAGTTCACTTAATCCTTTAGTCCACCATTTCATAATTTTTCCATACGTTGTTATTCATCAGGTAAGCTGCACTACATTTCTTAAGTTAAATTGAACCTTTAAAGTAAGTAAATATACTTGCCTTAACTTGTTTTCCATACCAAAATATTCTCCATATTCTACTTATCATCTCCAAGTAGTTTCATAATTTTCCGAGCTACCTAGCTATTTAATTTAGCCTCTAAACACTTTCTCAGTGTTATTAAAAATATCAAACTAATTCATTTGATCCTTCAAAATTTAATATAACTTATTCCAATTATCTTCATCTTGGAAATAAACCTTTTCATATTTATTTCCTCCATTTTAGCTATTTATCTCAAAATATGAGCTATCATTCACTTTCAGTGTTATAGAATTGTGTTCAAACTTATCCAAAAGATTACCAAACTTTAGCAGGTAATTTTACCAATATTATTGAGCTTCTATAACACTAACTAGGATTATTAGATTAGGGATGATGTTACAAAATTTCTCCCCTTTTTGAAAATTTTGTCCTCAAAATTTACTTACCTGATATGAGAGATTCCAAATATTCCCATGTCTTACTAAAATCTATTCCTAATATTCCCATGTCTTACTAAAATCTATCTTCCAAATAACTTTAACTTTTCCACATAAAAGAAGAATTTTGAGTTATATGTTCCCTTTGCTCTAAATCAGAAGTTTGGTTTACTTCTTTGCCTTTCAAAATGTACACCCTCCCTGTAGTCTTTGGTCTGGTAGTGGACGTTGCCCCTTGCTTTTGAGGGCAGTCTCCAGCATAATGCCCCATCTTACCACACGAATAACATATGGTCTGATCCGCTAAACAAGGCCTGCTTCCATGATTCCTTCCACATTTGGGGCATCTCGGTCCAAAAGATTCCTCTTGCACTTGCTTTCCTTTGTCTTGTTGAATTTTTGGTTGTGAAGTATTCCTTTCAAATTCCTCATCTACCCACTTTCTCTTCTGAAATCCTTGTTGTCTATACTCTTGTTGCGGCTTCGGACCAACTGATTCCACAATTCGACATCTATCTACTAAGGTATAAAAATCTCTGATCACCAATGGTTTTACCATTCTCTTAATTTCATCTTTTAATCCATCCTCAAATTTGATGCATTTCCAATTCTCATCTGAATTATACCGGAAGTAGGAAGAAAATTTTGATAACTCTTCAAACTTTGCAACATATTGGCCCACTGGCATATCCCCCTGTTCCAACTTTAGAAATTCTAATTCTTTTGCTTCTTGTAAATTTCTTGGAAAGTACTTATCCAAAAAGGTTGTCTTAAACACTTCCCAAGTCACCTGAATGTCACCTGCCTCCTTTAATCTTCTAACATCATTCCACCAGTATTCAGCTCCCCCCATTAACATGTAGGAAACAAAAGACACTTTTTGGTCGCCTCTACACCTCATTACAGCGAAAATCTTTTCCAACTCCCTCAACCATACCTCCGCTTTTGCTGGATCATATTCACCTTGGAATGATGGAAGGTTGGCCTTCCTGAATTCTGACAGATCATGAAAATCTTGATTTTCCACCAAAGCCACATTCTGCACTGGTGCTGGTTGTGCATTGGCCTGTATTTCTTTTAATATTCTGTTAGTCATGGCTGCTTGCTCTCTAACTGCAGTAGCTATGTCTCTAACAGCCTCCGACATGTCTGGTGTATTATCCCTATTACCAACAGGGGCTCTATTACCTCTGCCACGAGTACACCTAGTCGATGCCATAGTATTCTATCAGAATTTGAAGAATATGAACACTGTGTATTATTGCACTATAGAATGCTTACAATTGAGGTAATATATAAAGGAAGCTGTACATTAAACTAGCCTAGAGAATAAGCAACAATAAAACACTAAAAACAATGTCTACACTAAAAACATGAAAACATGGGAATAACGAGGCCACCGTCCATCGTCCACCGTCCAACACTTCCCCTCAAGCTGGTGAATATGCATTCTCTATTCCCAGCTTGGATACAATTGTCTGAAATGCTGGACTACTCAACCTTTTTGTAAGTACATCAGCAAGCTGACCTTGTGTAGACACATAGGGTGTACAGATTAAACCACTCTCTAGTTTTTCTTTGATGAAATGTCTGTTAACCTCAATATGCTTTGTCCGATCATGCTGTACCGGATTATGAGCTATGTTGATTGCAGACTTGTTATCACAATAAAGTCTCATCAGATCATCCCACTTGATCTTCAGATCTTCAAGAATAATCTTCATCCATAGTAGTTCACACACACCTTGAGTCATAGCTCTGAATTCTGCCTTTGCACTAGATCGTGCTACCACATTCTGTTTTTTACTTCTCCAAGTCACCATATTTTCACCAAGAAAGGTGCAATATCCTGTAGTTGATCTTCTGTCCACTGGTGATCCAGCATAATCCGCATCAGTGTATGCCTCAAGTACCACACCTGCATCTCTCTTAAATAATATGCCTTTTCCTGGTGTTCCCTTAAAGTACTATAATACTCGATATACTGCTCGCAAATGAGATTCTTTTAGACTGTGCATGAATTGACTAACCACACTTACTGCATATGCTATATCAGGCTGTGTGTGGGATAGATAGATAAGTCTTCCCACCAGATGATGATACATTTCTCTATCAACTGCAGCATCTTCCTCTACCTGTTCAAGTTTCATATTGGGATCTATAGGAGTACTTGCCGGTTTGCATGCTGTATGACCTGTCTCTTTTAGGAGATCCATGACATAGTTTTGTTAGGAGATGAATGTACCTTTCTTAGAATGAGCAACCTCAATTCCAAGAAAGTATTTTAACCTTCCTAATGCTTTAATCTCTAGTTCTTTGGCTAAGCACTGACTCAGAATATGTTTTTCCTTAGCATCATCTCCTGTTACTATTATGTCATCAACATACACCAAGAGAATTGTGACTCCCCTTGAAGGAGAGTGTTTAACAAACAGTGTGTGATCCCCTTGGCTTTGTTTGTACCCCATAGCCAACATGATTGTAGCAAACCTTCCAAACCACGCTCGCGGTGATTGCTTGAGGCCATATAAGGCCTTTTTTAACTTACACACAGTATTAGTATGCAAATTCCTCCCATATCCTGGTGGGACTTCCATGTAGACTTCTTCGAGATCTCCATATAAGAAAGCATTCTTGACATAAAACTGTTGTAAATCCCAACCATAATTAGCTGCCAATGCTAATAATACCCGAACTGTGTTCATCTTTGCAATTGGTGCAAAAGTCTCCTGGTAATTAATTCCATAAGTTTGGGTATGCCCTTTGACAACTAATCGTGCCTTATACCTCTCTATGGATCCATCTGCTCTATATTTCACAGTGTACACCCATTTCAGCCCACAATTTTCTTTCCTGTCGGTAGCTGCACTAGCTCTCAAGTTTTATTCTTTTCCAATGCCTCCATTTTTTCATTCATGGCTTGTTTTCATTTTTCATTGGACAAGGTCTCGAGTAGGGTGGTAGGGATGGCAATGGTATTTAGGCTTATAAGGAAGGCTTTATGGGATGGTGAGAAATTCTCAAAGGACAAGAAGTGTGCAAGAGGATATAGTGACCGTTTTGTGCACTCTCTAGTTCCTTTCCTGATGGCTATAGGAAGATTTTGGTCACTACTATCAATATGAAATTCAGTTTCATCTTGCAATGAAGGGGTAGAAACTATTACCTCATTCGAAGGCTCCGAGTTAGACTCTTGGGCCTGCACAGGTTCAGGAACAACCATCTTCCTTCTTGTGAACACCTTGCCTTTGCCATACCTTACATTCTCAAGAGCAGACTCACCCATTGGGTTAGGAATGGTTTTGGACACAGGTTCAGACACAGGTTCAAAAGAAGTGACTTCAGGAGGAGGGTTAGGGACAACAGGAAGGTCATGAGAAGGACCATTAGACACAGGAAGTAAGAACAAGTCAAGCAGGAAATCTTCCTTATCTTCCTTCATTGATTTCTCCCCCTGAAGATAAGGATGGAGAAAATATGACTCTTCTTCACTAAATGTAACATCTCTGGAGACAGAGAATTTTTTGGATGGAGGGTGATAACACTTGTACCCTTTCTGGGTTGAAGAATAGCCCACAAAGATATATTTTAGAGCCCTTGGATCAAGTTTCCCCCTGTTTGGACTGTGAACATGGACAAAAGAGACACATCCAAAAATTTTAGGAACAAGATTATTGGAAGTTTGTAGATCAAGATAAAAGGTAGAGAGGACATCCATAAGACTCTTGAACCCCAGGACTTTGGTGGGCAAGCGATTTATAAGATGAGTAGCTGTCAGAACAGCTTCCCCCCATAAGGACTTAGGGACATTTCTCTAAAACAATAGGGCTCGGGTTTTTTCAAGACGATGACCATTTTTTCGCTCTGCTAACCCATTTTGTTGTGGGGTATGGACACAAGATGATTCATGGATTATTCCTTCTTTCTGAAAAAAATGCATAAGAGTCTGATTAAAGTAGTCTTTAGCATTATCAGACTTGAATCGTTTAATACCATCCCAAATTGATTTTTAATCATGGAACAAAAATTTGGGAGAACAGTACTAATATCAAACTTGTGTTTGAGTAGGAAAATCCAAGTAACACGTGTATAGTCATCAATAAAAGACACAAACCATCTTGCCCCAGAGACATTAGGAATGGAAGAGGGACCCCAAACATCACTGTGAATAAGAGAAAAAGGAAGAGAACTTCTTGTATTACTAATTGGAAAATTGACACGCATATGTTTAGCAAGTTCACATACTTTACAATGAAATTGTTCAACATCAAGACCTTTAAACAAAGAAGGAAAAAGACTCTTAACAACAAAAAAAGATGGATGACCTAATCTAAGGTGAATAAGCCAAATTTTGTCTTTTTTAGTTGAAAGAAGTTCTAAGGTAAAAGAATATGGGTGTTCAAGTCTGCTCTTGGTCCTATTTACCTGAAAAGGTGCTTCAAGGAGGTAGAGGTCATCCTGCTCCCTAGCACGTCCAATCATCTTCCCCAAATCCTTGTCTTGAAAAACACAATGATCATTGTAGAAAATCACTTTGCAAGATAAATCTTTAATTAATTTCTGAACAGAAATTAGATTTGTGGACAGTTTAGGGACATGAAGGACATTTTTTAAGGTCACTAAGGGACTTAGTTGGACATCTCCTACACTGGCTACAGTGGTCAAGGAACCATCAGCTGTGGATATTTTCTTATTGCTTGGGCATGGAGAATAGGTGGAAAATATAGTGGGGTTGTTGGTCATATGGTCTGTGGCTCCTGAATCCATAATCCAAGAGTTGGTAAAAATTGTACCCGAGACATTGAATCCAATGGAAAAAGGTAACTTACCTGAATAAGTCAAAGAACAAGTACCTGAGAGCTTTTTAAGGACATTTGAAACCTCACCTTTGGTTGACATCATAAGAGACAAGTAATAGAGTCAAGACAGAGAAACAGATGTAACCAAATTTGGGAGGCAGGGTAGGGCTAGACGTAACAGAGACCGTAAACCCACTATCCAAACAAAGTAAGTGAACCCACTATCTAAATAGCCTTGGACAGGAGTTCCGGCCATAGAAACAGCAGTAGAGGACGCCAGCGAGGTGAATGGAACCAACAGCGTGCAGCTTCGGTGACCGGAAGGTGGCGCGTGGTCTACACACGTCGGGAACTGTATGCAAGCGTGACGGCGCGTGGGAGCGGCTCTGGCGGGGGCGCTCGGAGGATTGGCCGGTCAGGGGTGTCTGGTATATCTCGTGACCTTACTTGGACGAAAAACAGAGTGGGTTGCTGTTTGGGTACTGTTTACGGGTTCTGTTTAGGGACTTTTACGGGTGCTGTTTGGGTGGCAATGAAGGCCAAAGAGGAATGTTCAGCAAAAGGGCAATGAAGGCCAAAAACACTTTGGTTGGCAATGAAGGCCGATCGAAAAAAAATCAGCGGAAAACAAAATCAGTCCCGGATCGGAACTTAATCTGATACCATATCAGAATTTGAAGAATATAAACACTGTATATTATTGCACTATAGAATGCTTACAATTGAGGTAATATATAGAGGAAGCTGTACATTAAACTAGCCTAGAGAATAAGCAACAATAAAATACTAAAAACAATGTCTACACTAAAAACATGAAAACGTGGGAATAACGAGGCCACCATCCATCGGCCACCGTCCAACATATTCCTGCAAACACAGTATATTATATATTGAGTTGATCAGGCTCAATATTATGTAACAGTGCGACAGTTAACTATATACATACAAACTCAAGGCAGTTATGAAATTCTACCTATGCATCTTTTTGAGAGAGAGAGAGAAAGTGAGAGACATATGAGAAAATTGTGTGTTTCAACTACACAATAGAAGCTGAATATATACTCAATAAGTAATAAATAATTACACAATTTACATGATGTGGGACTAACTAATTACACCTAATTATATTTATATACAGTTTCCAACACTCCCCCTCAAGCTGGAGCATATAAGTCATATGTACCAAACTTGTTACAAATATAGTTTACTTGAGGACCTCTCAAAGATTTAGTGAAAAAATCTGCCAGTTGATCATTTGAATTGACAAAGCTGGTGGTGATGTCTCCAGACAAGATCTTCTCTCTAATAAAGTGACAGTCTATTTCAATGTGTTTGGTCCTCTCATGAAACACTGAATTGGAAGCAATATGCAGTGCAGCTTGGTTATCACAAATAAGAGTCATTTGCATAACGTTTCCAAACTGAAGTTCTTTAAGAAGCTGTTTTAACCAAATGAGCTCACAAGTGGCTGAGGCCATGGCACGATATTCTGCTTCGGCACTTGATCTTGCAACCACATTTTGTTTCTTACTCTTCCAGGATATCAGATTACCCCCAATGGATACACAATAACCAGAAGTGGATCTCCTATCAGTAGGAGAACCTGCCCAATCAGCATCTGAGTATCCAACAATCTGAGTGTGTCCTTTGTCTTCATAGATAAGGCCTTTTCCTGGAGCTCCCTTAATATATCTGAGGATACGAGTCACTGCATCCCAATGTCCTTCACAAGGTGAGTTTAGAAATTGGCTTACTACACTCACCGCAAAGGAGATATCTGGACGGGTAACAGTAAGATAGTTAAGTTTTCCAACCAATCGTCTATATCTTCTTGGGTCTGAAAATGGCTTCCCCTGATCCGGTAAAAGTTTAACATTGGGATCCATAGGAGTGTCAATTGACTTTGCATTCAATAGACCTGTTTCTTCAAGAATATCCATAACATACTTCCTTTGTGAGATAACTATGCCATCCTTGGACTGTGACACTTCAATTCCCAAGAAATAACGAAGTTTGTCAAGATCTTTGGTCTGAAAATGATGACAGAGATGCTGTTTTATCTGAGTTATACCTTGGTGATCGCTGCCTGTGATAACAATGTCGTCTACATACACAATCAAATAGATACGACCTCGGATTGTATGGCGATAAAACAGAGTGGTCGGCTTCCTTTGCGAGTCATACCAAAAGCTATTTGAACAACAAGATCTTGAATCTCCCAAACCAAGCCCGAGGGGATTGTTTGAGACCATACAAAGACTTGTGTAGATGACAAACAAGGCCAGAAGACTCCCCCTGAGCAACAAACCCGGGAGGTTGCTCCATGTAGACTTCTTCTTCTAGATCACCATGGAGAAAAACATTCTTGATATCCAGTTGATGAAGGGGCCAATGGCGAATAGCGGCCATAGACAGAAAAAGCCGAACAGAAGCCATCTTCGCCACTAGTGAGAAAGTGTCCCCATAATCCAAACCAAATATCTGGGTATACCCTTTTGCCACCAGACGAGCCTTGAGGCGATCAAGAGTACCATCAGGGCCAACTTTGACCGTATAAATCCACCTGCAACCTAAAACAGACTTCCCAGGAGGAAGAGGAGCAAGTTCCCAAGTACCACTACTCTGAAGAGCACACATTTCATCAATCATTGCTTGGCGCCACCCAAGATGGGATAAAGCTTCACCTAAAGACTTAGGAATAGACATAGAAGACAAGGTGGAAAGACAAGCATAATGTAATGAAGAGAGACGATGGTAACTTAAAGTAACATAATGAGGAGAAGGGTTACGAGTGGAGCGTATACCTTTTCGAAGAGCAATGGGAAGGTCAGGCACGGGAGGCAGTTCCGGAGTTGGTAAAGGAGGTGGAGGTGGAGCCGGAAGGGAGTCCAAAGGGGCCTCAGTAACTTCTACAACCTCTGATGGTGGTGGCGGTGGTTGTGACCGTCGATGATATACCTGGATGGGACGAGTAATAGGAATCAGGTTACCAACAGGAGAAGATGATGATGGAGTAGGGTTAACTGGAACAAGAGGAGGAAAAGTAGGGAGGACCTCAGTAATGGGTGGAAGAGGCAGGTCATGAGACTCAAAGAAAGGAACAGACTTGAAGAAGGTGACATCGGCAGAGATAAGATAACGCTTAAGAGTGGGTGAAAAACACCGATAACCCTTTTGAGACCGATGGTAACCAAGAAAAACACATTTTATGGAGCGAGCAGACAGTTTGTCAAGACCTGGAGTAACATCATGGACAAAACATGTTGACTCGAAGACATGAGGTGGAAGAGAATAGAGGGGTTGGTGAGGGAACAAAACAGAATGAGGTACCCGGTTATCAAGTACAGAAGAGGGCATACGGTTAATCAAATAGCAGGCAGTGAGAACCACATCGCCCCAAAAACGAAAAGGAACACGACCATGATGCAAAAGGGTCCGGGTGGTTTCAATAAGATGTCTATTTTTGCGCTTAGCAACCCCATTTTGTTGTGGGGTATAGGCACAAGATGTTTGGTGAAGAATTCCGTTAGATGCCATAAAAGTTTGAAAATTGTGAGATAAAAATTCACGGGCATTGTCACTACGCAAAATACGAATTGGAACACCAAACTGAGTTTTTATTTCATGATAAAAGGTCTGAAAATTTGAAAACAACTAGGATCTGTTTTTCATTAAAAATAACCAAGTACATCGAGAATAGTCATCAATAAAAGTAACAAAGTATTTAGACCCAAAAGTAGACTCAACACGACTAGGACCCCAAATATCAGAATGTACTAAAGCAAAAGGAGACGCAGCTCAACGACACATCCTATCAGGAAACGGACTACAGGTGTGTTTCCCAAGTTGACATGACTCACAAGGTAAACTAGATAACTTAGAAAAGTGTGGCACCATTTGCTGTAATTTGGCAAGGCTAGGATGACCCAACTTAGCATGGATGGTGAGAGGGGAATCTGCAGTAGAGCATACACGAGAGGTGGTAGAAAGCTGGTAAAGGCCATTAGACTCACATCCGACGCCAATCATCCGTCCCGAACTCCGGTCCTTCAAAATGACAGAGTCTTTAGTGAAACTAATGCGACAATCTAAAGAACGGGTCAAACGACTAATGAACAGTAAATTAAAAGGACATCCAGGGACATAAAGAACAGAATCAATAGACAGAGAAGGGAGGGGATGGGCAATGCCAATCCCTTGGGATCGTGTTTGAGAACCATTTGCTAAAGTAATCATAGGTAAATAGTCAGAGTTAGAAAGTTTGGAGAAAAGACGCTTATTACCAGATATATGGTCAGATGCACCAGAGTCAAGGACCCAAGGGCCTAAGGAAGGTGATTGAGAGAGACAAGCAAATGCATTACCAGTGTGCTCAACAAATGCAGTAGAGTTAGAAGCCAGCTGTTGCTCAAACCATTTCAGAAAATCTGCATAGGCAGCCAGAGATGGGGTTGATGATGCAGAAGGCTCAGGTGAATCGAGATCTGACAACACGGGCAACATTGGCAGCCCGTGGAGGACGGCCATGTTTAGTCCAACATCTATCCTCTGCATGACTCAACCTGTTACAAAATATACACTTCGGACGAGGCCTACTTGAGGTGCCAGGGCAAGAACGACCACGATTGGCACCGTGAGAGACGAGGGCAAAAGCATCAACCGGAGCCGAGGCTAGGACAAAATCAGAGGGGTGCTTAGCCGGGACCCGGAGCAAAGTATACCAAGCAGAGGGCAGAGTAGGAATAGTAGGCGAACCCAAAATCTGATCACGGTTGGCAGCATATTCCGGAGGCAAACCATACAAGGCCATGAGCATGAAGAAGGTGCTGCGTTGCTCGAGTTCTTTGGCTGGGGTAGTAGCAGGAGGTAGCAACTCATTGAAATCATGGAGAGTAGCATGAACCTTCCCCAAGTAAGCAGACATAGGGCCATCAAACTGTCGAGGAGCAATAACACTCATGAGATTGTGACAAACCCCATATAGCCGCTGAGTGTCATTAGTGTAAAGAACTTTGGCCTGCTCCCAAATAGAAGCACAAGTGGTCTGAGCACGGAAGATCTGCTTAAGGGACGAGTGAATGGTGGACTTGATGACAACGCACAGCTGTTTATCAATCTTCTTTCACCTGGGTTGTTCTTCCGTAGGCACAGAGGCAAGGTCGGTGGTGAGGTGGTCTTCATATCCTTGACCCTCAAGCCACAACTTGACATTTGAGGCCCAAGTATCATAGTTGCTGCCATCTAATTTATCAGCGGAGAGAGGAGCATTTAGGTAACTCGTGAACACAGGAGGCTCAGCCTTTGGGTTGTCTTTAGAACCATCTGGGGAGGTAGAACTAGCCATGGGTCAGACTACAAAGTGTTAAAAAGTGAAACCACAATGTATCTGAGAGTCCAAACGCAAGGGAACAAGGGGATAGAGATGTCCGATGGAGGATTCGAGGGCAGATCGGCATAGAGGAGACAGAGACGAGTCAGACGAGAGGAGCGGCGGCCGGAGAGGTAGCCGGACGCGCTGTCACGCGCCAGAAAACGGGGCAGCGCGGTGGCTGTTTGGCAGCGGCTATGGGCGGCGCGTGTCGGTGGCGCTGGGGCTGGGCTTCTAGGGGCCGGCCAATCGGCGGGAGACGATCTCGGTGGTGTGGTCGCCGGCTGGAAAGGAGGCGGCGGCCAACGGAGACAGCGGCGGGGAAGGGAGAAAAAAGGGCCGGAAAGATGTCACGGCACGGGAGAAAGGCCGGCAAACCGGAATGGAAACACGGTTGACCGGAAAAAAAATTTCACCGGAGAGTAGTGGACTCACCGGGCGTGCACGGTTCTAGGATTGCCTCTCTTTAGGCTCTTGATACCATGTTGTGAGAGAGAGAGAAAGTGAGAGACATATGAGAAAATCGTGTGTTTTAACTACACAATGGAGGCTGAATATATACTCAATAAGTAATAAATAATTACACAATTTACATGATGTGGGACTAACTAATTACACCTAATTATATTTATATACAGTTTCCAACATATCTCATCATTAAGACAAGACAAATGCATAACAAAGCATAACTAGTCCATACCCCGGTTCAACAGGATGAACTGTTCTAATACCATAATGCAACATCCTTAACTCTATTACTAATAAAGTATCCGAAACTACGCATTAGTAACAGAAATTAAGCATGTCACTTACTTAAAGTATAATAAATTTAGAAATACATAAAAGAGATATATAAAAAATATGAGCCTGTAGTGGTTGGGATGTCATACATATCTTATACATATCATTATACAAGTGTACAGATTTAGGTGCAAAACTTGTACATGTAAACGTACATACTACAATTAATACTTCTAATTTCTCATAAATACATCCCAAAATACAAATGATTCTAAAATAAATATCTCTCACTAAACTTTGTCCCTGCGCGTCATCTTCTAGCTTCTGTCACTTCTCCTGGAAATATCTTGGAAATATATAGCAGGGATGAGAATTCCAAGAATTCTTAGTAGTTTTTAATAAAAACGGTGTCATCAAAATACTTTCAATTGTTTTGGGAAAAAATCATTTTAAAATTCTCTTTGTATAACGTAGGAAGGTGGCAAGAGCCAAATCCAGTCATTCCTCTACCTGAAACAATATTCCAATTTTAACTTTAAATTTATGAAAAACTCTTGTTATCAAAAGATCACTAAACAAATACATCACAATATGCAAACTCAAATTTTAACTATAAATTTATGAAAAATTCTTGTTATCAAAAGATCACTAAACAAATACATCACAATATGCAAACTCAAGTTAAAAATTCAATTCCACATATAAACTTTTTTTGTAGTCAAGAAAGATAACAAATACACTTTTATAACTTAGTGCTCATTTACCCAGATGCATATTCCCGTAGAACTAGGTCACCTCACATAACCTGGGTTCTTACTTGGTAATAACCTACTTTCAAGTTTGTTCACCCCAACCTATTTATGACACTGCCATCTGTCACACAGAACTATTCCGAGTACCCTATTCAAAATTGGCAATAGCTTGCTTTCACGTTGGTGTACTCCAACCTATCTATGACACTGCCACCTGTGTCACACAGCTATTCCAGATACTATTATATACATGAGGGAAACTCGGGCAAGTGAGGAAACTCGTGAGGAATTTAAGAATATAGGATCCCCTTCCTCACGGAGGTTCATTTCCATAATTCTAATGGAATTCTGGATACCCTTCCCTCACAGAGGATCAACTCCAGAATTCACTAATGCCTAACAAATTCAAATACAAAAGGATACTCACATGTTGGGAATAGCAGACTATGATAAAATACAAGTTTCCATATTCTCATATTTAAACCAAGTACATTCAAATACCAT
The DNA here is from genome assembly GCA_029884595.1 of Ormosia semicastrata. Classification (NCBI taxonomy): domain Eukaryota; kingdom Viridiplantae; phylum Streptophyta; class Magnoliopsida; order Fabales; family Fabaceae; genus Ormosia; species Ormosia semicastrata. Next base: position 42,926,818 of record JAQQTO010000061.1, read on the forward strand.
TATGAGTTAAATACAATCTCAAATCAAATTACTATCTCTTTCTTGAAAAGACAGGAGAGCAAACGCACGTACTCATACCAAATACCAAATAGTTCAATTTCCAAGCTCAAACAACCCAAATGCATCATAACTTGAATAACTAACATTATTATTTAACCAATCATATTTTCTTTCAACTAAACATGCTATTCAAATAATAAATCTATTCTCTAATTATATAATAATATGCTATCCGAATAATATATATATATATATATATATATATATTCTCATTGTCAAGTTATTAGAATACACATATAGTTATTTGAATAACTTTTATATTTTATCCCCTTCTTATTATGAATTCACGTTTCAGACTTTGTCTAAGTTATTCGAATAACATTTAGTTATTCGAATAGCCTTCAATTGCTGATCATTCTCCAATCACGTTTTGGTTCTAATAAACAAAGTTATTCAAATAGCAATTATGCTATTCGAATAAATGCTTTCCAATTTGTATTTTGTTAACAGGGTTATTCGAATAGCTTATATACTATTCAAATAGTGAGTAGCAGAATCCTTTCTGCTGTTACGTTTTGCTCAAACTCCACTTCTGCTGTTACGTTTTGCTCAAACTCCACTTCACTATTTCTCCATTTCATTCATTCACTTTATACACATCATAAGAATCTATATTACCTCACACATGGTGTCATATTCATTTTCATAAACAATCTAAATTAGTTTAAAACACACACACACACACACACATATATAGATAAAATCTTGACACAAATTCAATAAGCATATCCATATCCATAAAAAGCTTCAACCATGCATAACCATACACTTATGGTTTCCGTGGAACTTTATGCAGAAAATTCCATACAAAATCATACAAACAAGATTTAAGAAAGCAAATTTTCCCCCTACCTTAACTCCACTAGCTTGCCTCTATCCTTTTTCCTTTCTTATCTTTCTTTGCTCCTTCTTTTTGCTTCCTCTTTTCCTGCTCTTCTTTTTACTCCTTCAACTTTTTCTTTCTTTCTTTCTCTTTTGTTGCTGAACTCACGTGAATAGAGAAGAGAATAGGATGAGTGAGTCCTGAGAGAGAGAAAATGAATGAAATGTGAATGAGGAAAAAGAGATAAAAACCAGAAACTTAAGGCGGTGGAAGGAAATAAAATTAAGGGTGCTGAAACTTCTATATCCCTTAGGAACACTTTAATCTTCTAAAACTATGTTTTCCAACTTCCTCAAATGTTATGAAAAATTTTAGGACTTCACTTAATCCTTTAATCCACCATTTCATAATTTTTCCATACATTGTTATTCATCAGGTAAGTTGCACTACATTTCTTAAGTTAAATTGAACCTGTAAAGTAAGTAAATATACTTGCCTTAACTTGTTTTCCATACCAAAATATTCTCCATATTCTACTTATCATCTCCAAGTAGTTTTACAATTTTCCGAGCTACTTAGCTATTTAATTTGGCCTCTAAACACTTTTTCAGTGTTATTAAAAATATCAAACTAATTCATTCGATCCTTCAAAATTTACTACAACTTATTCCAATTATCTTCATCTTAGAAATAAACCTTTTCATATTTATTTCCTCTATTTTAGCTATTTATCTCAAAATATGAGTTATTATTCACTTTCAGTGTTATAGAATTGCGCTTAAACTTATCCAAAAGATTACCAAAATTTAGCAGGTAAGTTGTACTAATATTGTTGGGCTTCTATAACACTAACTAAGATTATTAGATTAGGGAGGTTGTTGCACGTGTGCTAAGAAATATGCATTTGTATATTTTGTGCTCATTATCTGTGAGTGTTTTATGTGACATAAGAAGATTTTGATTAAAATTATGGGCTTTTGAATTCTTCTAATTCTGTTTGAATCGCGAAGATGTCTTGTCTTTGCTGCTTGCTGACTTATACTTGGGATAGTATTTTTCTGTTAAATAATATTACCATCGCATTACTTAAATCCTTCTTTTCTAACATTCTTTCTCTTTAATAGTTTTATCTGTATAAATTCATTTCAAGTTATGTTTCATTGTGTTCTATGATGTGTGCACTAGGCATTTAAGTTTCTTGACCTGGAGGATATGATCATGTCATCATGTGTTGATTAGTGTAACAGATAGTTTGGATATGATCATTGGCAATGGTACATGCTGATAATTAAAAAGAAAAATAACTTCGAATGACTTGTCTGTGTAGTATCGTTGATGGTGAGGTCAAGTCTGTGGAAGGTGAACTTTCTAAATCACTGTTGGAGAACAACAAATGCTATTTACTGGACTGCGGTGCTGAGGTATTTGTCTGGGTTGGCCGGGTAACACAAGTCGAAGAACGAAAAGCAGCTTGCCAAGCAGCTGAGGTAATGCCTTTGTAGAATCTAGTTCTTCATATGTTAGTTAAAAATGGATTGACTGGATTCATTAATTTTGCTAATATCTCCAGGAGTTTGTTGCAAGCCAAAATAGGCCAAAATCTACAAGGATAACCAGGGTAATTCAAGGTTATGAGACTCATTCATTTAAGTCCAACTTTGATTCTTGGCCATCAGGATCTGCTACTACCGGTGCTGAGGAAGGAAGAGGAAAAGTTGCAGGTGGACATCCTTTATCTCACTTGTATTTTGGCTTGCCGTTGTTTCTATCTAGCTATACTGACAAGTGTGGTATTTTATGTACTGCCAGCTTTGCTTAAGCAACAAGGTATGGGTGTCAAAGGAATGACAAAAAGTACCCCTGTAAATGAGGAAATTCCACCTTTGCTTGAAGGTGGTGGAAAGATGGAGGTCAGTTTATAATTTTCTTTATAAAGTTTCTTTGGCTTAATTAAATTGATACCTGTCAACATATAATATTATTTAAATTTTCCAGGTATGGCGAATCAATGGAAGTGCTAAGACTCCATTGCCAAAAGAGGATATTGGTAAATTTTATAGTGGAGATTGTTACATTTTACTGTACACTTACCACTCCGGTGAGAGGAAAGAAGACTACTTCTTGTGCTGTTGGTTTGGCAAAGACAGCATCGAGGTAATTTCTGTCCTGATTTGAGCTCAAAATATAGTCAGACTTGTAATTTCTATTTGCCATTCACTTTACAGTGCTAACACTATTATTATAGGCAATATTAAAACTGGCCAAGAATTTCGATGCTTGGGCAAATTTTGTTTGTTATTAAACTTCTGTTGGCTGTGATTTTGTGGTTGTGATTTGACATTCTGAACTACAATGTCTCGTTGCTTTATTTAATGGTGCATTATATTCTGGATAGATGTGGTCAAACTATGCTCTGTATCAATTAACATAATTTGTTGAATAGTGTCAGTGCTTGACATTCCATATCAAGCAATCTATATCTGTGCAAATGATATGAAGCAATATGTCTTAGACAGCATTTGGTGGCAGAATCCCCATATGTCTCCTCTCCATATTCATTTTTGGATAAAAAATCCAAATCATATTTCTTGGAATCTTCATGCTTAGGGAAATAAGACTACTATGAAAAATAGGATTCTTGAAGACCAGGATTTGAAAGGAAAAAAACTAGCTTGTTACCAAGTATGAATCAGAGCACAAAATTAGAAACTTATGAAAGAGTGGTTAATGTATAACCACTTATGACTTAATCAACAACTTGAGTGGTTAACTATTCTTAAACTGAATATTTTTACTAAGAATTCTTTCTTTGTTATTTTCCCCAAAATAAGTAGCAGTTAGATTTCACCTTAAAAATATGAATTATCATAAGCCATTATGTACAATTCCACAAATTATTGCTTTTTAGTTACTAGTATTTATTTCATAGTTGTTTCTCAGTGATTTTCTTATTCAAATTGTATTTTCTCCATTAATACTTCTTTTTTGAATAGTATAAGTTAGTTTTGCTACTTTTGACCTTGGTTAAATTTCCTATTCAGGAGGACCAAACAATGGCTACTCGGCTGGCTAATACAATGTCCAACTCATTAAAGGCTAGACCTGTTCAGGTATTGTCATCTGAATGTCAAGTTGGGGATGTTGCTAGGAAATTGTGTATAACTGTAGTAGTTTCTTGCAGGGTCGCATATTCGAAGGTAAAGAGCCACCACAGTTTGTTGCTCTTTTCCAACCTATGGTGATCCTTAAGGTATCATGTGCAAAATTGTATGCTGTTTTCAATAACATATCTAGTATAACTTTGTGAAGCTAACTAGTTTAACTGACTTACACCTGTTTTAGGGAGGTTTGAGCTCTGGATACAAAAAATTAATAGCAGACAAAGGTTTATCAGATGAGACATACACGGCAGAGTGTATTGCACTTATTCGAATTTCTGGAACATCCATTCATAACAATAAGGCAGTGCAAGTTGAAGCAGTATGTACCCATTAAATTATTCATTTTTTCCTCCATAAGTATGTTTCTAATGCTTATCTTTTTCTTCTAGTCCCCCATAATTATGTTATTCTTATTCAGGTGCCATCATCATTGAATTCTACTGAGTGTTTTGTAGTGCAATCTGGCTCTACAATTTTCACTTGGCATGGAAATCAGAGTTCCTTTGAGCAGCAGCAGCTAGCAGCAAAAGTCGCTGAATTTTTAAGGGTGAGATCTATATCCTCAATGTTATGGATCTTCTGTTAAATTATTCAAGCACTATCATAAAACTTTAAAGCATAACCAAGTCTCAATCATATATAATTCAAACTCATTTGGGTTTTTGATAGAGCTCCTCCTAAAATCACTAAGGTCTATGTGAGAAAGAAAGCCCAAAATAGGATGGGTGTGGACCGAGAGGGTGAGGAAAAAGGGATCCACAATGCTTGTAACTAACTGCTGATGTGGCAATGGTAGTGGAGGGAAGGGTGATTTCATGTGATTCGGTTAGAGGGTGGGTATATATGTGGGGATTTCGCTAGAGGGAAGGCAGGCTGGACTTTGGCTTAGGCTTGGGAGAGAATTGAGCACTCTTTAATTTGCTCACAATTTCTTCTGTTTTCTTTGCATTCCTAGAAGTTGATTACAGCATTCCTAGTATCGATATTAGCTTGATATCAACCAGAGATTTATCAATAGATCAGAGTTTCTATCCATTTTCTGTCCTTATTTTCTGGTACCTATCAACTGGTATCAGATCTCTCGATTTTGGGAGCTGTGGATGGTGACTACGCGAGCTGCAATGGAGTCGAGAGTGGAGAATCTGGAGAAGAGTGTGCAAGAATGGAGGAACGAATGTTTGTTGCTGTTGAACGACATCAAGCGACTGCTAAAAGGGAGCAACTGGGATTACACCCAGGGATGATCTCGATGCTGGCGTTCACCCAACCGCCACGATGAGGAGGGTAGTGAAGGCGAGAAGCGCGATAGTCAAGTGGGTTCGGTTCAACTTTCAGAATCATAATCCAAAGATCGTGAACGAAGCGGCGGTTCTTCGAGAGGAACCCATCCTCCATGGCGGAATGATGGCGGGAGGAAGCTATAGGTGCTGATTTTCTCAGGAGACAACGCCTATGGTTGGGTTAACTGAGTTGAGCGGTATTTCAAGCTCAATAATGTGGAGGACTCGGAGAAGCTAGACGGAGTGTTGGTGGCTCTAGAAAACAGAGCATTGAGTTGGTACCAGTGGTGGGAGGAACAGACTCCCTCTCCGAGTTGGGAACAGTTCAAGGAGGCGCTCTTTAGGCGATTTCAACTGGGATTGGTTCAGAACCCTTTTGGGCCATTGTTGAGTATGAAACAAACAGGGTCGATTATGGAGTATCAGGAGAAATTCGAGATGATTTATGCTCCTCTGAAAAATGCGGACAAGGTGATAATGATGGGGATTTTTCTAAATGGGTTAAGGAACGAGTTGCAAGCTGAACTCAAGCTGTACAACTTTGAGACCATGTCAAAATTGATGGACATAGCATTGCTGTTGGAGGAGAAGAACGGGGCGTTGAGGAAGGGAGGAATGGTTCCTAATGATAGGGGTGGGTCGTATAGAAAGGGGCCTTCAACGTTCAAGCCCAATTTGGTGGGGGAGGTTGGAAGGAGTCACCCCACCACACAAAGGCTTACTTGTGGGGATAAAGGCCCATTGGAACCCAAACCTCCAAATGGGCAAGGAGGAGAGAAATGAAGCAATGGAGGCAGAAGACTCTCTCAAGCTGAATGGCAAGAAAGAAGTAGAAAGGGATTATGTTTTAAGTGTGGAGAAAAATGGGGGCCTGAGCATGTGTGCAAATTTAAGCACTATTAGATTTTCATAATGGAAGACTTGGAGGAAGAGGGAGAAAGTGAGGAAAAAGAAGGAATAGTGGAGGAAATGGAGGATAAAACTCTTCAGCTATCCTTGAACAGCATAATGGGGTTGACCTCCAATCAGTCATTAAAGGTGTGGGGCAGAATTGTAGGGAAACAGTGCTGGTGTTGGTTGATTGTGGAGCATCCAACAACTTTATTTCTAGAAAATTAGTAAAGGAGTTAAAGCTGCCAGTGGGGAAAACACCCCTGAATATATAGTGGATGTAGGAAATGGTGAAAAAGTGAGGAGTAGGGGACTATGTAGAGAAGTGATCCTTGAGGTGCAAGGTGTGGAAATTGAGCAAGACTTCTTCCTGTTTGATTTGGGAGGAGCAGAGGTGGTATTAGGAATGGATTGGCTCGCTAGCTTGGGAGATATTGAAGCTAATTTCAAAAATTTGACACTTAAATGGGAGAGAGGGGGGCATCAAGATGACTCTCAAAGGGGATCCTTCCTTTTGTAGGGCACAAGCATCTTGGAAAACCATGCTCAAGGCTTTACAAGATGAAATTGAAGGGTATTATATCGAATACTAGCAGCTACAGGATGAAGGGAGAGTGCAGAAGCTTCTGTCCGCAAAAGTGGAGGCTGTTTTGGATCAATTTGTTGACATTTTTGAAGAACCTTATGGGCTACCTCCTAGGAGAGATCAAGATCATGCCATCTATCTCAAGGAAGGGACTTAAACCCCTAACATCAGGCCATACAGCTATCCTTATTACCAGAAAAATGAGATTGCAAAAATAGTGAGTGAAATGATGCGTGCTGGTATAATCAGACCTAGTATTAGCCCTTATTCTAATCCTGTGATTTTATTCAAGAAAAAGGATGGTGGATGGATGTTTTGTGTTGATTATCGAGCGCTAAACAAGGTGACAATTCCTGATAAATTCCCTATCCCCATCATTGATGATTGTTAGATGAATTTGGGGGTGCCATGGTGTTTTCTAAGCTGGATCTTAAATCTGGTTACTATAGAATATAGAGATGATTGGAGGAATTGTGTGCCAAATACACACACATAAATTGATATTTATATACATAGTGGTACATAGATGATTCATGAATGTATTAAGTATAAACGATAATTCCTATGTAAACACTAATTCCTATGAAGTCACTAAGTCTTATGACACATGTGTAACATATGAAACATGTGAAATATGAGCTTTTATTCTAACACTCCCCCTCAAGCTGGAGCATATATATCGTATGTTCCAAGCTTGTTACAAAAGAATCAACCTGAGGCGCTCCAAGGGACTTAGTAAATATATCAGCTAATTGCTCATTGGAGTTGACAAAACCAGTCGTGATCTCGCCTGAAAGAACCTTTTTCTCTGACAAAATGGCAGTCAATATCTATATGTTTGGTCCTTTCATGAAAAATTAGGTTATAAGCAATATGTAAAGCAGCTTGGTTGTCACAAATCAGAGTCATTTCCTTGATGTCTCCAAATTTCAACTGCTAAAGCAATTGCTTTAGCCATATAAGTTCACATGTTGCTACTGCCATAGTGTGATACTCGGCCTCTGCACTGGATCTAGCAACTATGTTCTGCTTTTTACTTCGCCATGAGATTAAGTTACCTCCAACAAAGACACAATACCCTGAGGTTGATCTTTTATCTAATGGTGAACTGGCCCAATCAGCATCAGAATAGCCAATAACTTGAGTATTGCCTTTGTTTTCATAAAGTAACCCTTTTCCCGGTGCACTCTTGATGTATCTGAGTATGCGATCCACGGCATCCCAATGACTATCGCAAGGAGCATTTAGAAACTGACTTACCACACTTACATCAAAAGTAATGTCTGGTTTAGTCACTGTAAGGTAGTCAAGTTTACCAACTAGACGTCTATATCTGTCAGCGTCTTGTAGTGGCTCCCCCTGACCCGGTAGCAGTTTGGCGTTGGGATCCATTGGAGTATCACTAGGACAACAATCCAACATACTTGTTTACTCAAGTATGTCTAAAGCATATTGTCTTTGCGTGATGGCAACTCCTATATGAGACTGAGCAACCTCAATGCCCAAAAAATATTTTAGAAGGCCCAAATCTTTTGTCTGAAAATGGTTTGACAGATGTTGCTTTAGATGTTGGATAATAGCCTCATCATTCCCTGTGAAGACAATGTCATTTACATAAACCCCAAGGTAGATATAATGGCTAGGTGAAGAGTGTCGGAAGAACATAGAATGATCAGCCGCACATTGAGTCATTCTAAATTGTTGGATGACAGAGCTGAATCTCCCAAACTAGGCACAAGGAGATTGTTTAAGTCCATAGAGAGATCAGCGTAGTCGGCAGACTAAGTCTGGTGCTTCGTGTGCAATAAATCCTGGTGGCTGTTGCATATAGACCTCTTCTTGTAATTCACCATGCAAGAAAGCATTCTTGATGTCTAGCTGATGAAGGGGTCAGGAATGAATAGCTACGCCTACCATGGCAAGAAAGAGGCTAACTGAAGCAATTTTAGCTACAGGAGAAAATGTATCCCCATAATCAAGGCTAAAGATCTGTGTGTATCCTTTGGCCACTAAGTGGGCTTTCAAACGATCAACTTTCCCATCAGGACCTATCTTAACAGTATAGACCCATCGATAACCAACAGTCGTTTTACCAGGAGGTAAGGTGACAAGTTCCTAAGTACTACTAGAGTGTAAAGTAGCCATTTCGTCAACCATAGCCTATCGCCATCCTAGATGCGATAGAGCTTCACTTGTAGTTTTGGGAATAGAAAGAGGCCAAAGAGGACACAAAGGCATAATAGGAAGGTGATAAACGATGATAACTCAAATGGCTAGCATAAATAGGGTTAGGATTACGAGTGGACCTGATACCTTTGCGTAATGCTATGGGCAGTTCTGGTGCAGGAAGCGGAGCCGGAGAGTCCGATGGAATAGAAGATAAGTCACAAGGAAGGCTGGGAACAAGATCTGAAGCAACATGAATGGTTGTCTGATCAATTGGGTTGATGGATGCAGGAACAGGGGTGTGGACGTGGTCTTCGCTGATATGTGATCAAGGGAGGAGCTGAGACAGGTGTGGGACTAACCTGAACAGGAAAAGGACCAACTGGTAACATACTGTGAGGGTCATGATGCTCATTAGAGGAAGATGGAAAGAATGGACGAGTCTAAAAAAAAGTGACATTAGCAGAGACAACGTATCGTTTAAGATCTGGGGAGTAGCATCGATAATCTTTCTGCAACCGAGAGTAGCCTAGGAAAAGACACTTAAAGGATTTGGCAACCAATTTATCTTTTCCTGGAGTGAGGTTATGTACAAAACAAGTACAACCAAAAACACGAAGAGGGAGAGAATAGAGATCCTAGTTTGGAAACAACAGAGAATGGGGTGCTTGATTTTGGAGGACGGAAGAAGACATGCAGTTAATGAGGTAGCATGCAGTCATGATTGCGTCGCTCCAAAATTGAAGTGGTGTACTAAAGTGAAGGAGCATGGAATTAGCAGTTTCAACTAGGTGGTGATTTTTCCTTTCGACTACACCATTCTGTTGTGGGGTATGAGCACATGATGACTGGTGTAAAATGCCCTGTGAAGTCAAAAAGGATTGAAATGGGGCAGAAAAATATTCATGGGCATTGTCACTTTGCAGAACTCTAATAGAGGTATCAAATTGAGTTAGAATTTCCGAATAAAAACCTTTAAATATGGAAAAAGTTCAGAGCGATTTTTCATTAGAAATAACCAAGTACAATGGGAAAAATTGTCAATAAAAGTAACAAAATATTGATAACCCAATGTAGAAGTAACATGACTAGGACCCCAAACATCTGAATGGATTAAAGCAAAAGGAGCATTAGCTCGTTTATTGACTCTTGCAGGAAATGAACTACAGACATGCTTTCCCAACTGACAAGATTCACAAGCTAGTGTTGACACTTTAGAAAGACTAGGTATCATAACATGTAATTTCTATAAACTAGGATGTCCCAAGCATTCATGAATGATTTTAGGTGACTCAATGGCAAAACAAGCAATAGGAGATTGCGGGAACAGTGAGATGATACAAGCCTCGAGACTCACGTCCTACTCCAATCGTCTGTCCAGTACCCCGATCCTGTACAAGAACAGTGTCATTAGCAAAGATAACAGAATAAGGCAGGGTATGAGTGAGTTTGCTTATAGATATCAAATTAAAGGGACAACCTGGTACAAATAGTACAAAATGTAAAGATAGAGTGGGAAGCCGGTTAGCTTGACCAATGCCTTGGACTTTGGTTTGAGAACCATTGTCTAAAGTAACACTAGGTAGTGTATCTGTATAGGTAAAGTGGGAGAAACGAGATTTCTTACCAAACATGATCAAAAGTGCCAGAATCAAGGATCCAAGGTCCCAAAGATGAAGACTGTGAAAGGAAGGCTGTAGGATTACTAGGTTGAGTGACAGGTGTAGTTGACTGCATGGCTTCCTTGAGCCGGATGTACTCATTGTACTCAGCGACAGAGAGGGAAACCTCATCAGATGAGTCAGATGGGACAGCCTGAGCAACATTCACAGTTTTGGATTGTTGGTTGGCCTTAGTTCTGCAGTGTTCCTCAATATGACCAATTTTTTTGCAAAAAGTGCATTGCTGATTGGCCTTGGTTCTGCATTGTTCTTCAATGTGACCAAATCTGTTGCAAAAGGTGCATCGAGGACGAGTACCACTACGACCTCCTCCCCGTCCACCTCGGTTGTTGGATTGGGAAATCAAGGCAGATGATTCAGCAGGTGCAAGATATGGAGCAACAATTGTAGGAGTTGAAAGACGCAACAATTGTTCCGAGACTGTATCATATGAAGGAACGGTAGGGCTCGAGAGTATTTGATTGTGGACTGAGTCAAGCTCAGGTGGGAAACCAGCAAGGGCAAGGACCATGAACTTTCCACGTTGTTCGGCATGTTTCTCTACATTGTCAGTGAAAGGCATAAATGCATCAAACTCCTCAATCAAAGTATCTAGCTTACTCATATAGGTCTCCATGTCCATGTCTTGTTTCTTAGTGGCGATGAGGTTAGAAACAATATTGTAGAGACGGTGGACATCATTGGAGTACAATTTCTTAGCCTTGGCCCATACATCATAGCATGTTCGAAAAGCACGGTATTGAGGTTGAAGCTTGGCATCAATGGAGAACCACAATACACTGCAAAGAGAAGCATCAATTTGTTTCCACTTGGCCTGGTCCTTGTCGGGAATGTCTTTGGCTTGTTTGACTAAGTGTTCATGATGGCCCTAACCTTCAAACCATAACTCCACAGTAGCAGCCCAAGATGTGTAATTGGCTGTCCCTATCAAATTTTCACATGGGATCAACGGGATAGTAGTGAAGTTAATGGCAGAAGATTAGGATGAGGTAGACATGCTGTGAGGGTTAAAAAAAAAAGGCTTAATAGGCTGGGATTTAGTACTGGAATGGTTGAGGCAGAGGTTGGGAAAAAAAATCCCGTATCAGCTGGTGAAGGCGCAGCTGTTTGGACACAACCACTGGTGATGCACAGTGGTGAGGATCTTAACCTGCTACTATTGATACCATATAGAATATAGAGATGATTGGAGGAATTGTGTGCTAAATACACATACATAAACTGATATTTATATACATAGTGGTTCATAGATGATTCATGAATGTATTAAGTATAAACAATAATTCCTATGAATACACTAATTCTTATGAAATCACTAAGTCCTATGACACGTGTAACATATGAAACATGTGAAATATGAGCTTTTATTCTAACAGTTACCACCAGATTCGGATGAAGGAAAGTGACATTCCTAAAATAGCTTTTAAGACTCATGAGGGGCATTATGAATTTTTGGTTATGTCATTTGACTTGACCAACGCCCCCTCCACCTTTCAAGCTCTCATGAACCGAGTTTTGAAATCTTATTTGAGGAAGTTTGTACTGGTTTTTTTTTTATGATATCCTAATCTATAGTCAAGATGAACACAACCATAAGGATCATCTCAAGTTGGTACTGCAGTTATTGAGGGATAATAGTCTCTTTGTCAACAAGAAGAAGTGCAGCTTCGGCCAGCAGCAGTTGGAGTATTTGGGGCACTTGATTTTAGGAAGAGGGGTTTCTGCAGATTCCAATAAGGTGGTGGATATGGTAAACTGGGCTGTTCCTGTGGATGTGAAGGGGTTGATAGGGTTCTTGGGGCTAACCGGCTATTATAGGAGATTTGTCAAAAATTATGCGAAGGTAGCTTGGCCCCTCACACAGCTGCTTAAGAAGGACAATTTTAAATGGGGAAATGAAGCTCAAGTTGCCTCTAACCAGCTTAAGGTAGCCATGACTACTTTACCCGTGTTGGCTGTCCCAAATTTTGAGAAACCTTTCATTGTCGAGACCGATGCTTAGAAGAAGGAGTGGGAAATTTGTGTTGATGCAAGAAGGGAAACCGATTGCCTACATGAGTCAAACTTTATCTGACAGAGCTCAAAACAAGTTTGTGTATGAGAGAGAGTTAATGGCTATAGTCTTAGCTGTTCATAAATGGCGACATTATTTGCTTGGGAGACATTTTGTGGTGCACACTGATCAGAAAAGTTTAAGGTTTCTTGCTAAATAGAGAATCATGGGGGAAGAACGATAGAAATGGGTCTCTAAATTGTTGGGGTTTGATTTTGAGATAAAATACAAACCATAAAGTGAGAATAAAGTGGCAGATGCTCTTTCTAAAACGCTACAATATTCAGCAATTTCTTCAGTTTACTTTTATGAATGGGATAGGTTAGAGGATGAAATACAGGCTGATGAAAAATTGAGAGGAATTATTCAGGATTTGTTGAGGCAACTTGAATCTTATCCGGGGTTCCAATTCAAAAAAGGAAGGCTGTATTATAAGGGGAGAATGGTGGTTCCTCAGGATTCTCCTAAGGTTCCTTTAATCCTTAGTGTGTTTGGAATGTAAAAAAATGAGAAATGATTTGATTTGTAAATCAAATCTAATTAAATCTTGTGTTTGGGATGTTAAAAAATAGGAAATGATTTGTTTTTTAAAATCTCATGGATTTCATTCCTTCTGTTTTAGAAATTCCATCAAATTTGGTCGGATTTGTTAGGATTTGATTTGATTTGAAATAAATAAACTATTTTACCCTTAATAACTACTTCTAACTACCTCTCATAAGGGTTAAAATGTAAAATAATAAAATCAAATAAAATCAATTCTCATTTTAATGAATTCCAAATTCAAAATTTGATTTCTAAATCAATTAAAATCCTATTTTTTTTTAAAGTTCCAAATACAAAATTTGATTTCTAAATCAAATCAAATCAATTCAAATCAAATCATTTCTCATTTTTATTCATTCCAAACAAAACCTTAAGGAATTTCATGACTCAGCAATAGGGGGTCACTCAGGTTTTTTCAGAACCTGTAAGAGGATTTCTGGACTGATTTACTGGGAAGGGATAAAGAAGAGAATCCAACAGTATGTACAGGGATGTGAAGTGTGTCAGAGGAATAAATATCTGACCCTAAGTCCTGCGGGTTTACTTCAACCACTTCCAATACCAACACACACATGATTAGACCTTTTCTATGGACTTTGTAGGAGGGTTGCCTAAGGCTTTTGGGGTGGATACCATTCTGGTGGTAGTTGACAGATTAACAAAATATGCCCATTTCATAGCAGTAGCTCACCTTTTTACTGCTTGGGATATTACTAAAATCTTCATTAATGACATAGTCAGACTTCATGGATTCCCTTCCTCCATTGTGTCAGACCGGGACAGGGTATTTATTAGCACTTTTTTGACAAAATTGTTCAAATTCGCTAGAACCAAGATGAAATTCAGTTCAGCATATCACCCCTGTTAAAAGTAGATGTTAAGAGTAGATATTATGTATGTGCTTTATTTTGTATTGCTAGCCCATGTACTGCTAGCCCATTTATTACTAGCCCATATTGCATATATAAATACACAACCTGCACCCATATTGGGTACGGTTTTCTATTCTTCTTATCTCATTACATGGTGTCAAGAGCTAGTCTCTAAATTTTTTTCTTTCCTCTCTCTCAGTTTAAAAAAAAAAAAAACAACAGAGCGTTGCGTTTTCAGATCTAGGGCAGCCCACAGCGTGGCTGCCGCTTAGCTTCTAGCTCCAACCGGCAGGGAGTGTCGGTGCGAGGCCGTCCGGCGTCGGGGGAGGGCCGGTGAGGTGGTGGGTGGCGCCGGCGACGCAGAAGGGGCGTCGTTTGGGTGCTGTTTGTCGAGCAAATCGCCCAGAATGGAGAGTGGAGAACACCCAGCCTTCGTGGGTGGTTGGCGTGGAGTTCGCCTGCCACAGAGAGGTTGGGGGTCGTTTGCCTCTGGGCGGAGGTCTGGTGACGTCTCCGACGAGGTGATTTCGGCGTTTCCGTGCTGTTTCTGGGTCGTTTTCTTGGCTGTTTAGTTCAGGTTGGCGCGATCTGCGTCGTTTGTGGTCTTCCAAGCCCGTTTGACGTGTTGTTAGTGATCTTTTCCCTCCTTCTAGATTGATTTGTTGTGTTTGTGAGTATGGTTGACAAAAACTCTGAGATTGTGGGTACGGGCAGCAAGAGTGGAGCTTCCGACACTACCTCCACTAATGTTCTAGCTGAGGTCATTCCCTCCAACATTAAAATTACTGACGGAAAGGTTGATAGTGATGGTGCTAACTATCCTCAGTGGAAGAAGGCAATTCTGATGTACTTGAAAGGTCACAGGAAGGAAGACCATCTCACCCAAGATAGTCCGCAGGATGAAACAACTAAGGATATGTGGATTCGGGAAGATATGCGTTTATATTCATTGATTCAGAGGACCCTGGATCCTCGGGTTGATGATATTACCACTCATTGCACCATTGTCAAGGAATTATGGCAGTACCTTCACTCTTTGTTCTCAGGTGCCGATGATTTATCCCTCCTATATACGAAGACATAGGATCTGTATCGCGCTTATCAGAAGGATGAATCTCTTAGTGACTATTATACAGGCTTCAAACGCCTATTTGAAGAATTGAACACATTGTTACCTATCACTTCGGATGTGCAGGAGATGCAGGCTCAGCGAGAGCAGTTGGCAGTGATGTGTTTTTTGTCAGGGTTGCGTGGTGAATTTGGTGCGGCCCGATCTCGGATTTTGACTGGTTCTAGTAGTTTGACCCTGAAGGATGTATACTCTCGCCTTCTCCGAGTTGCTCGTGAGCTTTCCAAGTCTCATCCCTTAGCCTCGAGCGAGGCCTCTGCTTTGGTGAGTTCTAATTCTCGATGGGACAGTTCCCGTGGTGGTCATAGTGGTTCTTGTGGTGGACGAGGTGGTGGTCGTGATACTGGAGACCCACGGGGTAGTGGTGGTGGAGGACGGGATCCTGGAGAACCACTTATTTGTCGTTATTGTAAGGAACCTGGTCATATTAAGCGGAACTGTTGGAAACTTCAACAGAAAAATCAGTCCCATTCGCAACGTTTTGCTCATATTGCTACTGATGAAGGCATTCCTCCTATCAACCCATCAGTCAGGCCTGTTATGATGACAACAGACGAGTTTGCTCAATACACTCAGTTTCAAGCCTCTTGGTCTGTTCCACCAACTCCTTCTGTTGCCTTTGTTGCTCATACAGGTAATCCTACTGCATGCTTATCATCACTTTCCCGCAACTGGGTCATTGATTCAGGGGCTTCCGACCACATGACTGGCCAGACAGGTACTCTTACATCCTTTACCCCCTCCCCTCATCTTCCTAGTGTTACTTTAGCTGACGGTTCCGCTACTCCTGTCATTGGGAGTGGTATTGCGTCTCCCACCTCTGCCCTCCCTCTTTCTCGAGTTTTATGTTTGAATCAATTTTCGTTTAATTTACTTTTTGTTAGTCAGATTACTCGGTCACTTAATTGTAGTGTCCACTTCTTCCCTGATTTTTGTGTCTTAAAGGAACTTGGGACGAAGAGGGTGATTGGTAGGGGTCGTGAGCAGAACGGCCTGTACATCCTTGAGTGTTGTCCAGATCAAGAACCGGTGCCTGTTGCTTGTTCGGGTATGGCTGATCCTCTCCAACTTCACTGTCGTTTGGGTCATCCGTCTCTACAGTCTTTAAAAACGTCGTGTCCTAGTTTGAGTCGTCTATCTATTTAAGAATGTCAGTCGTGTCAATTGGCTAAACACCATAGGAGTCCTTACCCCTCACGGTTCAATAAGCGGGCTGCGTCACCATTTGAGCTAGTTCATTCTGATATTTGGGGTCTGTGTCCAATTACTTCTAAGTCTAGTTTTCGGTATTTTGTAACTTTTGTGGATAACTTTTCAAGAATGACTTGGTTATATTTAATGAAATCTCGTTCTGAATTATTTTCTATATTTACCGCTTTCTGCTCTGAAATTAAAACCCAATTTAGCATCTCTATGCGTGTCCTTCACAGTGATAATGCTAAAGAATATTTTTCTAATGACTTCACTTCCTATATGATTCAAAATGGGATGGTCCACCAATTCTGCTGTATTGTTACTCCTCAGCAGAATGGAGTTGCTGAACGCAAAAATAGGTATCTTTTGGAAGTTGCTCGATGCTTGTTGTTTCATATGTCTGTTCCTAAAGTTTTTTGGGCTGATGCCGTTTCTACTACCTGTTTTCTAATTAATCGGATGTCATCTTCTATCTTACAGGGCCAAGTTCCTCATTCTGTACTTTTTCCTTCTCAATCTTTGTTTCCCCTACCTCCTCATATTTTTGGTTGTCAATGTTTTGTGCAGGATAGTCGGCCTCAAGTTTCCAAGCTACATCCTCGCTCACTTAAGTGTGTCTTTTTGGGTTATCCTCGCCATCAGAAAGGGTACAAATGCTTCTCTCCTGATTTGGGACGGTACCTTGTGTCCGCTGATGTCACCTTCTTTGAGTCTACTCCGTTCTTTGTTCAGCTTCCTCCTCCGGTTATTGAGGAAGATGAAGAAATTCTCATTTATCACACCCTTTGGTCTCATGATTCTGCGTCACATCCTTCCTCTGGTGTTCCCGTTCCATCTTGTCCTCCATATCGGCCGCCTATCCGACAGGTGTACGCTCGCCGGACGTGTGTTCCCTCTGCCGGTACTGCACCCATGCATGTACATTGCTCTTCAGTAGACACATCACCTCCATCCACCTCTTCGTCACAGGATCCGACTCTAGACCTTCCTATTGCCCTTTGTAAAGGTAAACGTTCTTGTGTCACTAACCGTCCTATTGCATCCTTTATTCATTATGACCATCTTTCCCCTTCCTCCCAATCTTTTGTTGCCTCTCTTGATGTTGTCCCAGTTCCCAAAAATATTGCTGAAGCTCTGACTCATGATGGGTGGCACCATGCCATGGAGGAGGAAATGCTTGCTTTGGAACATAACCAGACGTGGGATCTCGTTTCCCTTCCCTCTGGTAAGCGTGCCATTGGGTGCAAGTGGATGTTTACTATTAAAGTCAATCCGGATGGTACCGTTGCTCGTTTAAAGGCTCGGCTGGTGGCCAAGGGTTATGCTCAGACTTATGGTGTTGATTATTCAGAGACCTTTTCTCCTGTGGCCAAATTGGCCTCTGTTCGCATATTCATCTCGTTAGCTGCCTCTCATCACTAGCCCCTGCACCAGCTTGATGTTAAAAACGCCTTTCTTCATGGTGATTTACAGGAGGAAGTCCATATGGAGCAACCGCTTGGCTTTGTTGCTCAGGGGGAGTCTGGGCAAGTTTGTCGACTGAGACGCTCTTTGTATGGGTTGAAACAATCCCCCCGGGCTTGGTTTGGGAGATTGAGTGAAGTGGTTGTGAATTTTGGCCTGAAAAGGAGTAGCTATGACCACTCGGTCTTCTACAAAAAGTCCGAGGGAGGATGTTTCCTCATGGTTGTGTATGTTGACGATATAGTGATAACAGACAGTGACTTCTTAGGTATCTCAAAACTCGAGTTTCCTTCAAACTAAATTTCAGACAAAGGATCTTGGTCCTCTAAAATATTTCCTGGGAATTGAGGTAAGTAGAAGCAAAAAGGGCATTTTCCTCTCACAACGGAAATATGTCCTTAACTTACTATCTAATGTTGGCATGTTGGGAACCAAACCTTGTGATACTCCGATGGTTCCAAATGTGAAACTCAATGCTGATGATGGAGAACTACTATTAGATCTTGAGAGGTACAGGAAATTGGTGGGCAAACTTAACTACCTTACTGTGACACGTCCAGATATCTCTTTCCCAGTAAGTGTAGTCAGTCAATTCATGTTATCTCCTCGACAATCTCATTGGGATGCGGTACTACATATAATAAGATATTTGAAAGGAGCCCCAGGTCGTGGGATTCTTTATAGAGACAATGGACATTGCAGGTTAGAAGGTTATTCCGATGCAGATTGGGCTGGGTGTCCTGTAGATCGGAGATCAACTTCTGGGTATTATGTGTTCCTTGGAGGAAATCTGATCTCTTGGAAAAGTAAAACAAAATGTAGTAGCAAGATCAAGTGCTGAGTCCGAATATCGAGCAGTGGCTCAAACCTCTTGTGAATTACTATGAGTCTATCATTTACTTGATGAGATTGGGTTCAAGGTTTCTCTACGTATGAGACTATGGTGTGACAACCAGGCTGCCCTTCACATTGCCTCAAACCCGGTTTTCTATGAACGGACAAAGCACATAGAAGCAGACTGCCATTTCATTCGAGAGAAGATCCAACAGGGACTCATATCTACAGGGCATGTCAGGACTGGTGAACAGATAACAGACATACTCACGAAGGCTCTTAACGGGAATCGGGTCAATTATCTTTGTAACAAGTTGGGCATGATTAACATCTATGATCCAACTTGAGGGGGAGTGTTAAGAGTAGATTTTAAGAGTAGATATTATGTATGTGCTTTATTTTGTATTGCTAACCCATGTACTGCTAGCCCATTTATTGCTAGCCCATCTTACATATATAAATACACAACCTGCACCCATATTGGGTACGGTTTTCTATTCTTCTTATCTCATTACAACCCCCAATCTGATGGGCAAATTCAGGTGGTTAATAGGTGTTTGGAGACCTACTTGAGGTGCCTAACAGGGACCAAACCCAAACAGTGGCCTAAATGGCTCAGCTGGGCAGAATTTTAGTATAACACCAATTACAATTCTGCCACCAAAATGACCCCTTTCAAAGCTTTATATGGAAGAGACTCCCCTGTACTTGTTAGAGGTGATGTGAATCAGTCTTCAGTAGAAGCAGTTAACAGGATTATGACAGAAAGAAATCACATGACGGATGAACTAAGGGATCACTTGATTCAGGCTCAGAATAGAATGTGCAATTAGGCTAATAAACACAGAAGAGAAGTTGAATATCAAGGTGAGAGATGTGGTTTATTTAAAAATCTAGCCTTATAAATTGAAGACTTTGGCCAAAAGGATGAATCATAAATTGAGTCCTAGGTACTATGGACCTTATGAAATTATTGAAAAGATCAGCCGTGTTGCTTATAAATTGAAGCTACCTGATGATAGCCAAGTGCATCCTATCTTCCATGCTTCTCTGTTAAAGAAATCAATTTCAGCAGATGTTACTAGTCAGCCTCTACCTTCATTTCTAGCAAATGATTGGGAATCGAAGGTTCAACCAGCTGAAGCACTTGCTGTCCGCATTAATTTAGAAGGGGAAACAGAACTTCTAACCAAATGGCACAATTTGCCAGATTTTGAGAACTCTTGGGAAGCTTTATCCACCATCAAAGAGCAGTTTTCAGACTTCCACCTTGAGGACAAGGTGTGTCTTGAGGGGGGGAGTGTTGATAGAGCTCCTCCTAAAATCACTAAGGTCTATGTGAGAAAGAAAGCCCAAAATAGGATGGGTGTGGGCCGAGAGGGTGAGGAAAAAGGGAACCACAATGCTTGTAACTAACTGCTGATGTGGCAGTGGTAGTGGAGGGAAGGGTGATTCCATGTGATTCGGTTAGAGGATGGGTATATCTGTAGGGATTTGGCTAGAGGGAGGGCAGGCTGGACTTTGGCTTAGGCTTGGGAGAGAATTGAGCACTCTCTAATTTGCTCTTTCTTCTGTTTTCTTTGCATTCCTAGAAACTGATTACAGCATTCCTGGTATCGATATCAGCTTGATATCAACCAGAGATTTGTCAATATATCAGAGTTTCTATCCATTTTCTGTCATTATTTTCTGGTACCTATCAGTTTTTAGTGCTATGACTATGAAAGAGTTACCTTTTAGGGAAGAAGTTCAACTCTTCATACATGAAAACTTAGAACATGTACTTTTGGAAATGTTTTTATATTTCTTTAGTTAACCTTTGAACTTCTATTTATAAAGCGTTGATTACTTCAAGATTCAATCATTCAAACTGACTTGAGATGATTATATCCTTCTGGTCAAGTGCATCAGTCGTGGCTTGCTAGCGCTTGTCTGTGACTCTGCTTAAATTATTATTTTTCCACTAGTGGACTTAATGATTGTTTTTAACACTAAGAATAAAATAATAGTAGTATTGCCATATACATTATTTGCTAATATGTTACTTGTCCATGTTCAGCCAGGAGTTGCTTCAAAGCATGCTAAAGAAGGAACAGAAAGCTCAGCTTTCTGGTTTGCACTTGGTGGAAAACAAAGTTACCCCAGCAAAAAAATCACTAATGAGGTCGTCAAAGACCCACATTTATTCACCTTCTCATTTAATAAAGGTAGCATTTCTTGTCATCATACTTTTCCATATAAAATGTTGTTATGCAATAGCATACTTATTTACTGATATTTGAATATACTGACCATTATTGATTTTGTTTATTCTTTTGCACTGGGGATCTACCAGGAAAGTTACATGTGAGTTTGTAACTGCAACTTCATTATTTAAAATTTCCCCCTGTTGTTAGGAAATTTGTCAGCAGAAACTTTTGGGGGTTCTTTATGTCTTCTAAATCTATTTTTGTATCTTACTCTGCAGGTAGAGGAGGTTTACAACTTCTCCCAAGATGATTTGTTGACAGAGGATATCCTCATACTTGACACACATGCAGAAGTGTTTATTTGGATTGGTCAGTCTGTGGACCCTAAAGAAAAGCAAAATGCTTTTGAAATTGGCCAGGTAAACATGCCATACAATTTAGGCTTGGCCAGGTAAACATGCCATACAATTTAGGGCTTTTATTTCCCATATTTCCTCCTACTTGAAAAACTTGATGTATACTAGAAAATTTCCCTCAGAAATACATAGATATGGCTGCATCTCTGGAGGGACTATCTCCACATGTACCACTATATAAAGTAACAGAAGGCAATGAACCTTGCTTTTTCACAACATACTTTTCATGGGATCATGCAAAAGCTACGGTATGTGCTAGATCATCAAAATTTCCCTTTTCCAGTTTGTCCTTTTTTTTTTAAAAAATTAATAAAAAAATCATTTCTTTTCCTTCAGCTGTAATGTCAATTTATTGCATGTCTATGTTGGTTGAGAACAGAGCATAATTCTTGGCTGACTGGCTAGTTTAGCCAAAGCCCATTATATTCTTGTCATCAAATAGAGGGTTCACAAAATTCTGAATATAACTGAGTCTTAAGTGACTGCTCCCATATATGTACCAGTGCTTCTTAGTGCTATTAGTGTATTTACATTGTAAAAGTAGATCAGATGTATGTGTGATTTGGGAAAATGATGAGGTGATTGTGAGGTTTTTGAAGAAGAAATTCACCATAACAAGACAAAAGACTTAAGCCATTCAAACTTGTTTAGGAAACTGAGTTCTTTAATTTGTTGATTACTCATGCATTATTTTCCTTATGAAATGCAGGTTCATGGGAACTCATTCCAGAAAAAGGTGTCACTACTATTTGGGATTGGCCATGCTGTGGAGGTATAATTCAAAATTTTAATTTTCTTGAGAAAACTGATGCTGTTGAACCATGCAAAGTAATTCAGTTTACAGAATATACTTACAGTTTTATATTTACATTAAAACCGGCAGTTGAAACTGAACTTCTATTATGAGCAATGTCTTTATTTGTGTAGATCCAACAAATGAAGTTTCTAATTCATGTCATACTTGTTTAGATCCATTCATTTTTCTTCGGACAATGCTATACAATAAAGTTCTTTTGCAGAATGATGTGACATATGGGACTCTCAAAGTCTCAATACATTCACCAAGACCAAGCACGAGTTATTTGGTTTATGGGACTTGTCTTTACTGGATTTTCTCACATTTCATAAATATTATAATTTATACTAGGAAACACCATAAAATGCCTTCTAATCTGTAAGAACATTATGAGAATTTCTTAATCTTATCTTCCACAACTTTCTACTCTGTATTTGAAACATCCAGTGACCCCAGGGCTATATTCATTTCAATTTGGTTTATAAAATGGATGACAATGTCTGTACTTTGTAACATCAATGAAATACTGATCTTTTTTTATTTTCTCTGATTATGAGTTAAAATTCATAATGTGCAGTGTTGTAATATATCAGCATTAATATCAGATATGTACAGATACGTTTTTTATTCTTGCTTTTATTAGGACTGATTTTTCTCCCTTATTTTTAGGATAGCAATCAATAGCTTTAGTCTATATATATTGTAACCTTCTCTGTACAGAAATATTCAAGGAATAATAATCATATATTCCAACATTCCTTCTTTCTATATGGTATCAGCAGCCTAGGTCGTTCCTAGGGCTTGCCTTTGTTTTTTTCTTTTTGAGCAGCCTTCTTCATTGTGTCTCCTCCTTCCTTTGCAGCCTTATTGCTGCCGTAAAACCACCACCAGCCACTAGCCGCCGCCCTTTTTTGCCTCACCACCACCACTGGATTGCTTGTCGGCGTGTTTCCGGCCACCACCGAAAAGCCCACCCCAAACCGATCAGCCACGCGCCACCACCGCGCCGCTGCACTGTACGCTCGTGAGAGCCACGCGCCGCCCTCCACACCGCCGTTCACCGCGCGACCACCGCTGTTCTGCTCGTCAGCTCCTCCCCGTTCTTCTTTGACCATTTTCGGGTCCAACCGGAATGTCTACAGTAGACACCCAGTCCTCCACCATCACTACGCTACCTCCGGTTGTCGTTCCAATGCCTCTGGTTGCCGTTGTTGCATTGAATCCCCATGATCTTCCAGTTTTACACTCTTCTTATCACCTCAATGGTAAGAATTATCTCCAATGGGCCCAGGTTATTCGCACCACTCTCAAGGGTCGTCGGAAGTTGTCGCACATTGTCGAGGATCCTTCGAAGGCCGATGACCCACAGTTTGGCATTTGGAATGATGAAGATTCTTTGATTATGACTTGGCTATGGAACTCTATGACACCTGATATCAGTAAGAATTGTATGTTTTTTACTTCTGCACGTGAAATTTGGGATAGTTTGAGTCAAACCTATTCTATGAAACAAGATATTGCTGCGTGTTATGAATTAGAAAACACCATTTTTAATACCAAGCAAGGATCTCTTTCTGTCATTGATTATTATGATACTCTGAATGGTTTATGGATTGAGCTGGATCAAAACCAGGATCTCAAGATGAAATGCACTGAGGATTCTGCTACTTTAACCAAGTTTATTGAGCGTGGACGGGTCTTTAAGTTTCTCTCTGGGTTGAATTCTGAGTATGATCCTATTCGGGTTCAAATTTTAGGTAAGGACAAGCTTCCTTCTCTCTCTGAGGTGTTCTACACAGTTAGGGGGGAAGAGAGTCGTCGGGCGGTCATGTTGAATAATGGTAATTCCGGTGATGGTTCTGCTTTGGCCACTGGCAAAGGTCCTATTGGTGGGTTATCATCTGAAAGGCCTGGATCATCTTCTTGGAAGTCGTCCGCCAAACGTGACGAGCGCTGGTGTCCTTTTTGCAAGAAGTCTGGTCACACTAAGGACACTTGTTTTAAACTCCATGGCAGAGATAAGGTTCTTGGTCGCTCTGGGGGTTTTAAAGGCAGTCAACAAAGGCAAGTTAATTAGACAGTGTCCGACTTGGTTATTGAGGGTGAAGAGGTCTCTGCACCACCATCTGGGGAGGCAATTCCGGCACTTAGTAAAGCCAAGTTGGATCATTTGCGCACTCTCTTAGACTCTATGAGTAAGCCTTCTGGCACTTGTTCTCTAACCACGACTGGTAAGAATTTAAGTTCTTTTTCCTTTAATGTTTCTAGTACTGTATCTGAGGTTCTCTGGATTATTGACTCTGGTGCTACTGATCATATGACCCCTCATCCCTCATATTTTTCCACTTACTCTAAATTATCTGGTAAGCATCACATCACGGTTGCTAGTGGATCCCATGTCCCTATTTTAGGATGTGGTATTATTTCACTTCACCCTTCCCTTCCTTTACACAATGTGCTTCATGTCCCTCATTTGTCTAATAACCTTATTTCTGTTCATAAGCTTACCACAGATTTAAATTGTACAGTGACCTTCTTTCCCTCTCATTGTGTGTTTCAGGATCTTGCCACGGGGAGGACGATTGGGGTTGCTAAGGAACAGGGAGGGTTATATGTTCTACATCGGCCTCATGGTCGTACTAGTCCGATGATGTCCACATCCAATCATGCGACAAGTTCCGATTCTGCTGCATCTCAGATATGGCTTCACCACAAACGCCTTGGTCATCCATCTTTCAGTCTTCTTAGGTCTTTATTTCCGCAATTGTTTACAAATGAGTCTGTTGAGTCTTTTCTTTGTGATGTTTGTCAGTTTGCGAAACACCATCGCATAACTTTTTCTCCAAATAATAATAAAAGTATTAAACCTTTTGATCTTATTCATTCTGATGTGTGGGGACCTTCCTTTAATTCTAATATATCTGGTGCAAAATGGTTTGTTTCATTTATTGATGACTGCACTAGGGTCACATGGATATTTCTTATGAAGGATAAATCTAAAGTGTTTCAAATATTCTTGAATTTCTATCGCATGGTCCAAACCCAGTTTGGAAAATCTATAAAATGGTTACGATCTGATAATGGCAAGGAATATGTGAATCAACATTTCACAAAATTCCTTAAAGAACATGGTGTGTTACATGAGTTAACTTGTGTTGATACTCCCTAACAAAATGGGGTTGCAGAAAGAAAGAACCGTCATCTCCTAGAAATTGCAAGAGCTCTTTTATTCCAAATGTCTGTCCCTAAGTCTTATTGGGGGGAAGCTGTCTTAACTGCCGCATACTTGATAAACAGATTGCCCTCCCGTGTCTTGGATGGTCTTAGTCCTGTGCAAGTCATGACTTCCTTCTTCCCTTTCGTTCCTACCATGAAGAATCTCCTGTGTCGTGTCTTTGGCTGTGTTGCCTTTGTTCATATCCATAGTCAATATCGTGGTAAGTTGGATCCTAGGGCTGTCAAATGTATCTTCATAGGGTATGCACCAGACAAAAAGGGGTACAAATGTTATCATCCTCAAAGTCGTCGTGTCTATGTCTCCATGGATGTCACTTTTCATGAGTCCGAGTCTTTTCACCTTCGTCCTCAGCTTCAGGGGGAGAGTGGTCAAGAAGCTGAGTCTCTTGAGTCATCGTTTGTTTCTCTTCTGGTTGAATCTATTGAGTCATCTATCCCTCCTCTGATAAAGGATGTGGCATCATCTTCTGGTACTTCAGAGACACCTAAAGAATCAATATCTGTTCCTATAGATCGATACAAGCAGGTGTATTACTGGAAAAAACCCAACCTGGTCCAACAATAGCTTCAGTCGCCCGAACCAGAGGTAAGCATTCCTGATTCTGAGCCTTTGAATAATTCTTTACATGATATTTGTGAACCTAACCCTGATGACCTGCCAATAGCCTTAAGAAAAGCCAGAAGAACTTGTGCAAAATACTCCATATCTCAGTTTGTGTCCACTAAAAACCTATCAGTACAGCATCGGAGTTTTATTTCAGCAATTGATTCCACCAGAGTCCCCACTTCAGTACAAGAAGCATTAATGGATAAGAATTGGGTTCAAGCCATGCATGAAGAAATGAGTGCTTTAAACAAGGATGAGACCTGGGAAATTGTTGAGAAGCCGAAGGACAAAAGGATAGTTGGGTGCAGATGGATTTACACAGTGAAATATCGGTCTGATGGTACTCTAGACCGGTACAAAGCAAGGCTGGTTGCAAAAGGGTACACTCAGACATATGAGATTGATTATGAGGAAACATTTGCCCCAGTAGCAAAGATGAACACAGTCAGGATCATTCTCTCCTTGGCAGCACACTTTGGATGGGATTTGCACCAATTTGATGTTAAAAATGCTTTTCTCCATGGGAATTTGGAAGAGGAAGTATATATGGACATCCCACCAGGATATGGACCTATCGGTGGAGGGAATATGGTGTGCAAGTTAAGGAAGGCCTTATATGGACTCAAGCAGTCTCCTCGTGCTTGGTTTGGGAGGTTCACCAATGCTATGGTGTCCTTAGGTTATAGGCGAGAGCCGGGAGATCATACCCTCTTTATAAAACATTCCAAAGAAGGCAAGCTTACACTTCTTCCGGTTTATGTTGATGACATGATCATTCTTGGTGATGATGAGGTTGAGAAACAGTCCTAAAAGAAAAATTAGTGCACACAGTTTAAAATGAAGGACTTGGGAAGTGAAGTACTTCCTTGGGATAGAGGTTGCCTACTCCAAACAAGGCATCTTTATTTCCCAAAGGAAATATGTCCTGGATCTTCTTAAGGAAACAGGTAAGCTAGGTTGCAAAACCACAGGGGCACCTATTGAACAAAATCACAGGATTGGAAACAATGAGGAGAGCCCAAGGGTGGATAAGACACAATATCAGAGACTTGTGGGAAAACTGATATATTTGTCTCACACCAGACCTGACATAGCCTATGCTGTCAGTGTGGTTAGCCAGTTCATGCATGATCCTCGTGAGAGACATATGCTAGCTGTGAATAGAATTCTTCAGTATTTGAAGACAAGCCCGGGAAGAGGACTTCTATTTCGGAAAGAACAAACATTGACCATTGAAACCTATACAGATGCAGATTATGCCGGGTCAGTTGTCAACAGGCGGTCTACCTCAGGTTACTGCATGTTTTTAGGAGGAAACTTGATAACTTGGAGAAGTAAGAAACAAAATGTGGTTGCAAGGTCAAGTGCAGAGGCTGAATTTCGAGCTATGGCACAAGGAATTTGCGAACTGTTATGGATGAGAATCATACTCGATGATCTCAGGATAAAGTATGAAGCTGCTATGAGGTTACTGTGTGATAACAAGTCGGCAATCAGCATTGCTCACAACTCGGTTCAACATGATCGGACAAAGCATATAGAGATTGATTGCCATTTTATCAAGGAAAAATTAGATGATGGCCTTATAACTACATAGTACGTCCCTTCAGAGCACCAATTAGCAGATGTCTTTACCAAGGGGCTTCCCACAGAGCGATTTCAAAGTCTTACTTGCAAGCTGGGAATGATTGATATTCACTCACCAGCTTGAGGGGCAGTGTTGTAATATATCAGCATTAATATCAGATATGTACAGATACGTTTTTTATTCTTGCTTTTATTAGGGCTGATTTTTCTCCCTTATTTTTAGGATAGCAATCAATAGCTTTAGTCTATATATATTGTAACCTTCTCTGTACAGAAATATTCAAGGAATAATAATCATACATTCCAACATTCCTTCTTTCTATATGCAGTTAATTTTATGATTTACAAACCTATGTTGCCACTTATCTGCTTTAATATAATAGTTTTATTTCAGATTGTGGTAAAGACAAAAGTGAAGTACATAGGATATGAGATATATCAACATTTCTGCATCTCATATAAGAAGTATAATTGATATTGCTATGCAGAGATGTTTTAGAATAAATCATAATTTTGAATTACTTATAGAAATGCCTTCTTTTTCTCTTTAGTCAACATTAAAGCTTAGGGATTTAATTCTAAACCACTAGTTCTATGTGTTACTCATGATTTGCTTTAACTCGTCTGGTCTAATTTAATGGGCACTTTTACCTCCATAACCCTCTATATTTGTGATTCTTATGTGTCTATTTAAATGGCTTATCACTTTCCAAGTTCAGCCAACAATATTTCTTTTCTTTCTCAGCATTACGTTACTAGCTGTGTAAGTTTGTGCAAATGCAGTACTGTCAGTGTTAAATATCATGTCTGAATGTGTTGTTGCAATAATTAATTTGTGGTGTGTGCCTCTATCTGCTTAAGAAGGCTTTGCTGATTCTCGTGACAGGAAAAGTCAAATGGGTCAAGTCAAGGGGGACCAAGACAAAGAGCTGAAGCTTTGGCTGCCTTATCTTCTGCATTTAGTTCATCGTCTGAGAAAGCATCCAATATGGTATGATTACTTGTTTATAGATGTTTCACTAGCTTTCTATTTTAAAGTTTTATAGTCAATGATGTTTAAACCGCAAGCTGGTTTTCTTGACTAGAGGACATGGGTAATGACAAGGCATTTTTAACCCAAGATTTGGATCCTTTAAAGTGAGGGTTGCATGTGTTAAGGTCTCACATTGATTAAGTACATGGGTAAAGTTACTTGGGCAACTCTCCCTCCTTGAGCTAGCTTTTCGAGTGAAGTTTGGCCCAGTTATTCTAATAAGTGTGTTAGAAAGAATTGATAGATACCCACCTTTTCTGTTACACACCTTTTCTGTTACCCTAAGGGATTATCACCCCAATTAGGCATGGATCGTGAGCTCCAACAGCAGCATAACTGCCAGCTGATGTGGCAGGAAACAAGTGGGGGGGAAGGAGAGAAAAAGGGAAATCTGTTAGGAGGGAAAGGGGATAAAATGGGAGAAAAGGGGGGAGAAGAGGCATCGGAGAATTAGGAGGAAATTGGGAGGGAGAGACCTGGCCTCTCGAAAGTCCTAGAACTATTTGTCATTACTTTCAGTTTCTTTGTACTCATTTCTGTCATTGATTCCCCACTGGAATCAGTATAGAATTCCATAAGTAATACATACATTCCAGTCCTTGTTGGGACTGAATACAGTTTTCTATCATCTCTGTAACCAGTTTCTATCAATTGGTATCAGAGCTCCCGATCTTGGGAGCTGTGGATGGTGCATATGCAGATGGAGGCCAGACTAGAAGCGATCGAAAAAGGAACGATGGAGGAGGGAACTGCAAGAAGAAAGGGAGCTGTAGGAAGCGCGGCTCAAGAGGAGTGAAGAAATCCAAGAGGAATAGCTGAGATTCATAAGAGAGTGCGACCAAGGATCTCATTCCGGAGATCCGCCGAGGCGGGATGGGGAGGAGGAAGAAGAAACGATCGGGAGTCGTCAAATGGGAACAGAGTTCGATCAAGGGAAGAAACTGGAGATTCCCATCTTCGAAGGCGAAGATGCGTATGGGTGGGTAGCTCGGGTTGAGCGATACTTCCACGTGAACGCCTTGAGTGTGGAAGAAAAGGTGCCGGCGGTTATGGTAGCCTTGGAGGGCCGAGCCCTATGCTAGTTCCAGTGGTGGGAGTCTCGCACAAACCACCCAACCTAGGAGGGGTTCCGATCTGCTGTGATCAGAAGGTTCCAACCTTCCCTGATTCAGAATCCGTACGAGTTGTTGTTGAGTTTGCAGCAGACTGGCACGGTGGGAGAGTACCGAGATTTTTTTGAGAGACATGCAGGGCCATTAACGAAGACGGAGGATGAGTTTTTGAGAGGAGTTTTCTTGAATGGGCTTAGAGAGGAGATTCGGGCTGAGTTGAAGCTCCATCTTTCTGACTTGATGGATCAAGCCCAGTTAATTGAGGAGAAGAACTGGGCCTTAGTCAAGGGAGGATTAGATGGGGGAAGTATGCTACAAAGAAGGGCCCAACCCATAAAGACCTCCGTTTACGAAATTGGGCCTAAGCCCAATATAATGGCTGAACCCAACCAAGGCAGTCTCACTGCTAGCTCGAATATGAGCAGAGGAAGTGTTAACCAAAGAGGGGTCTTGGATGGCAAGCTGCCTGAAACAAGCGGTCAAAGGAGGGGGAGAGGATTTAAGCAATTATTAGAGGCTGAGTTACAAGATAAAAATGAAAAAAGGGCTATGTTTTCGTTGTGACGAAAAATATAGTCTAGAACATGTTTGCAAATACAGACAACTCCGTTTCATGTTGGTGGAGTCCATGGAGGAAGATGAAGAGGAGACACCTGCGGTAAAATCTGTAACTAGTTATTGGGTTTCCCATGTGACATATGGTTTCAATGCTAGGGTTGTAAATGACATGTTTGCTCCTGGATGGATGCACACAGAACTAAAGCACATGAAAGAAGAACTATCAGTTCTGAAGGTGAAGAGTGGAGCTGGGAAGATAGCATTCATGGTTTTTCTAGCAGGAAGAAAACCAAGTGACTACATTGAAGATGTGGCTATGGCAGCTCATGGTGAGGGACTTGGGGAAGGTAACTGGGGTGGCAGTTCCTACGCCTCCTACATCACTTGGTCCTCGTGCTTCAAACAATGGGACCCTGGTGGCAGTTCTTTTAGCAGCTACAACATTTACCCCAACCTTCACCTTGAGGACAAGGTGAATCTTTTGGGGGGAAGTATTGATAGATACCCACCTTTTCTGTTACACACCTTTTCTATTACCCCAGGGGATTATCACCCCAATTAGGCATGGAACGTGAGCTCCAACAGTAGCATAATTGCCAGCTGACGTGGCAGGAAACAAGTGGGGGGGGGGGAAGAAGGGAAAAAAGGAAATCTGTTAGGAGGGAAAGGGGATAAAATGGGAGAAGAGGCATCGGAGAATTAGGAGGACATTGGGAGGGAGAGACCAAGCCTCTCGAAAGTCCTAGAACTATTTGTCATTACTTTTAGTTTCTTTGTACTCATTTCTTTCATCGATTCCCCACTGGAATCAGTACAGAATTCCATAAATAATACATACATTCCAGTCCCTGTTGGGACTAAATACAGTTTTCTATCATCTCTGTAACCAGTTTCTATTAGAATATTCTAGAACAATTAGTTAGGAAAGAATATTCTAGGTAGCTAGTTAGAATATTTTAAGATTTTATCGCATGTATAAATACTAAACTTGCACCATTCTGTTAATCAGTTAATTCAGTTACAATTTTCAGTTCCAGATTCTTCTCTTTCTCTCCCTCTCTCGCTATTTTCTCTTTTTGTCTCATTTTCCCTCAGATTCCCTCACTTTCTCAGCACCCTAGAATTCTGAAACGGTATACCCTCCCCCCATAAGCTAGCTTTTGGGGTGAAGTTAGACCCAGTTATTCTAATATGATATAAGAGTCTATCTTAGTTGGGCCACCCGCAGATGTCCAATCCTATAAACTTCACGCTCTAGATGTCTTGTCCTGGGCGTGAGTCGTGTGTGTGTTAAGGTCCCACATTAATTAAGTAGATGGGTAAAGTACCATTTATAATAACTTGGGCAACCCTCTGCTTATGAGCTAGCTTTTGGGGTAGAATTAGGCTTAGTTATTCTAATATTGCACTTTAGAGAATAAAGTGCAAATGGTAACCGTTGATGAGAAAACCAAGGGAGTGGATTTTCACATATCCATAATTTGTTATATAGGTGCTTGTATTTTATAAAATTCTAAACTGTTGTTTTTCTCATCAATGATTATTAATTATGTGCTTCACTCTCAAAAGTGCATCCTTTACTTTAGAGGATCCAAATTCTTTAACCTATAAGGCATATTGTATTGCTCCTTTCTTTTATGCTATGTTTGATGTGAAGAAATTGAATGCCATTGTGCATTTAATCCTAGAATTAGAGGATTCTCATGTTTGTTAGTGGGAAAAAAACATGGAATGGCATTCCTATTCTAAATCTCATTCCACAAATTTATGGTATCCTATTCCTCTAAAAATAATGGGATTGAGATTCCATATTTTTGTGGAATAGGACTCCATATATGTTAACTAATATACTCTTATTAAAATTAATTTTTTGTATTGAATTTTTTAAATCTTCCGCAATACTAAAATTAATATTGTACCAATATCATAAAGCATAAAGCCATAATTATAACATATTAATTAGAAGGAAAGAAAAAAATAATATCGAAATTTCTCTTATTAAGTTGTTGTAAAATTAATCTTGAATATTGTTTTCAAAAATACATATTGTATCCTATATATATATAAGAAAGAAAACTTTAGAGTTATTTATGTCATTTGCATCAATTTGGATTTTATTACATATTGTATCCTATACACCAAACTGCAGAATCACTTTCTATGCTATTTTATTTCTAATTGTATCAAACGGTGGAATCGGAATAGGACTCCTATTCCACTTTAGTAATTCCTTTTCTATTCTATGGAATTTCATTCTTTTGCATCAAGCAAAGCATTAGTTTTTAGTGTCAAAATAGAAATATAGAAAGTTGAGAAGGCATATGTATTAGGTTCAGCTTTCTACCAAAAAAATGAAAGGAAGAATATCCAGGTATGTTAAATTGAATTTAGTATCTTCATATTTACTTTTAGACAGTGAGAATTAAAAAACCCCACCTTCTTGGGTTTCACTTGGAAAGTTAACTGATGCCATTGGGCCCAGAGAGTTATAAATTCAATCTAAGTATTCGATGGTGTTTCCTCTGTGATTGAACCATGGTTTTAATTTTGGTGTCAATGGAGAAACCTGTGACTCTGAGAATTTTTTTTTTCCTGAAAATTATCAAGTTATATCCAGCTTTCAACTGAGAATGGATACCTCTGCATTGAAATATAAAGATCTTATGAGTTTAAATTCTCCGTCATTTGAATTTAGGAATGCAATCAATTTTACCCTATCAAATCATCCAAGTTAACACCTCAAGTTACTTACTAACAAGGACTAAAGTAGTTATTGTGGAAAACCGTGTTATGTTAACAAAATGTATCCCTAGAATTAAGCTCATTTAAGTGTGTTTTCTATTTTGATAGGAAATCCCACAAATCATGGGATTTGACTCTAGTTTCTTTCCTTTGCTGTTAAGGTCATAGGTGTATGTATATAACTCATGTGTGGGCCATCAGAATTATGAATAATATTCCATATTCTTCAATTTTTGAGATGGTATTAGAGCAGTTCCAATCTGGGACTGCCTCTATTTTCTGCTGAGCCTTTCTCTAAATCTATTGGCCTTCATTGCCAACGATTCTGCGCCAACGATCAGCCTTCATTTCCGATTCCTTGATCCCTTCACCAGCGTCCTTATTCTGCCAGAGTTGCGTTGTTCTCTGTCATCTCTGTTCCGCTTGCGCGTTGTTCTCCACCATCACTGTTTCAGTCTTCCTTAGGCGCCATTGTCTCTCTTCCTCTCCTAAATCGCTTGACCTTCATTGCCGAGTCCTTATGTCTGCGTGTCGTGCTCTATCTCTCAAGATGTCGAACGAAGAGGAGGTTTCCAGTACAGTCCAATCAGCGGAGGATGCTCGATCACAACAGCTTGGAGAACTGCAGAACATTTAGTCCGCATATAGGCTGACTGGAAAAAATTAATTGAAGTGGTCACAACTTGTTCGCACAATACTGAAAGGAAAGGGGAAGCTGAGTCATCTCACTGGTACTAGACCTAAGTCAGGCGATCCCAAGTTTGAAGCATGGGATGAAGAAGACTCACTGATTATGGCGTGATTATGGAATTCGATCCCTGAAATCAGTGACACATTGCTAGCAGAGTATTAAGAGCATTAACCCAGGTTTAATGCTTTTAATACTCTACCGACACTCCCCCTCAAGCTGGCTTGAAAATGTTCTCCATAGACAGCTTGCTTGTTATGCTATCAAACAACTTCTTAGGTAGTCCCTTATTTAGAGTGTCTGCGGATTGTTCTGTTGTGGGAACATATGAGACGTAGATCTGTCCACTTTCTATCTTCTCCCTGATGAAGTGTTTATCAACTTCCACATGTTTTGTTCTGTCATGTAAGACTAGATTGTAAGCAATGGAGATTGCTGACTTGTTATCACAATTCTGTTTTATTTGGAGAATTATAGGTTCTTAATTCTTGTAGAATTTTTTCAACCCACAATACTTCCCACATTCCATGAGCCATTGCTCTAAATTCAGCTTCTGCACTACTTCTTACTACGACATTTTTCTTCTTGCTTCTCCAACTTACCAAATTTCCTCCAACAAAGGTGCAATAGCTTGATGTTGATCTTCGGTCCATTACACTCCAGCCCAATCTGCATCAATGTAGGCTTCCACTTGTAGGTGTCCACATTTTTTAAAGAGAAGTCCTCTTCCAGGTGATCCCTTCAAATACTTTAGGATCCTATTTACTACCTCAAAGTGTTCAGGTCCTGGTGAATCCATAAATTGACTTACCATGCTCACAGCAAACACTATATCCGAACGAGTCTGGGATAAATAGATTAACCTCCCAATCAGTGGCTGATACCTTCCCTTGTCTACCACATCTTCGGGTTTGGCTGGTTGCAGTTTGATGTTGGGCTCAATGGGTGTCTTAGCAGCTTTACATCCCAGCAATCCTGTTTCTTTTAAAAGATCCAGAGTATACTTCCTCTGATTAACAAATATACCTTTTTTGGATCTAGCAAACTCAATTCCAAGAAAGTATTTCAATGGACCAAGTTCCTTGATTTTGAACACTTTAGCAAGTCTCTCCTTCAAGTTTTTGAGCTCAACACTGTCATCACCTGTCAAAATAATATCATCTACATACACAATCAGAATTGCAATTTTGCCATCTACTAAGTGTGTATAGAATAGTGTGTGATCAGCTTGGCTTTGAGTATAGCAAGGTGTTTCATAACTGTTCCAAAAACGCTCAAACCATGCTCTTGGAGATTGTTTCAGACCATACAGGAATTTCTTTAGTCTGCACACCTTATTTCTTCCAAGATCTCCTTCAAATCCTGGAGGAAGACTCATGAACACTTCTTCCTCTAAATCTCCATTTAGAAAAGCATTTTTTACATCCAATTGGTGTAGGGGCGAATTGGAGTTGACAGTAAGTGATAGCAGGATCCGGATGTAGTTAAGTTTAGCTACTAGAACAAAAGTCTCCTGATAATCTATCCCATAGGTTTGAGTGAATCCCTTTGCTACCAACCTAGCTTTATACCTTTCTACACTCCCATCTGCCTTGCATTTAATGAAGACCCACTTAAATCCTTCTATTCTTTTATCATGTGGCAGGTCAACAATTTCCCAAGTCCCATTTTTTTAAGAGTATTCATCTCTTCTAAGACTACTAATTTCCAATTTGGATCATCTAGTGCTTCCTCAATGTTTCTAGGCACAAACAGATTCGTAATTTTAGAGGTGAAGGCTTGATGGTTTTGGGAAAGGTTTTTTTAGTAGACATATTTGGAAATGGGGTGACTTGTACTGGTTTTAGCTTTAGTGTAGGTTCTTATACCTTTCCTAAGGGCTCTAGGCAAGTCAGAATTTAAAACAGGAAGTTTAGTGTTACTTGGAAGATCAGGTGATTCATCTGTTAGGCCACCTTCTGGGAGATTCGGTTGGTCCTGTGCAGGAATGATAGGTTGGTCTCTACTTCGTTTTAGATTTTTCCGAGTATAAACACGAAGCTCCTTATTTGACTGTGGTAATTCTTTTCTTGTTCGGGCACCACCTAAGTCTGACACTTATTCTTCCTTACCAGTTTCATTTTCTGGTTCACCTTCTTCGGTGTGTAAAATGGGTTTGGGTAGAGGTTCGTGCAAAAAGACATTGTCATGCAAAAAAATACCTTCATTGTTGCTCTCCCCCTGAAGAGAATTCTTTTTAAAAATAGGTTGATTTTCCAAGAAGGTAACATCCATGCTGACATGTAGTTTTTTTGTGTTAGGATTAAAACATTTGTACCCTCTTTGGTTTGGGACATATCCAATTAAAATGTATTTTTCAGCCCTGGGATCAAGTTTAGACCTAGATATAGAAGGTATATGCACAAAAGCAATATAGCCAAAAACTTTTAAAGGCAGGTTAGCATGCAATCTATATGTTGGAAAAATCATCTTAAAGCTGTCCTAAGGAGTGTGATAATTTAACACACGCGTGGGCATCCTATTTATGAGGTATGCTGTTGTCAGGACAGCGTCCCCCCAAAAGTATTTGGGACATTTCCTTCAAACATAATGGCTCAGGCTACTTAAAGTATTTGTTTATTTTTCCTTTTAGCGGTGCCATTTTGTTGAGGGGTGTTTGGACATGTAGATTGGTATTGAATGCCTTTTGTTAGAAGAAAATCCTTCAGGGTTTTATTAAAATATTCAGTGTCATTATCAGTTCTTAAAATATTGATCTTTGTGTCAAATTGGGTTTCAACCATGTTTGAAAAAAATTTAAACATATTGGGAACCTCAGATTTTTCATGCATTAGATAAATCCAACATTGTCGTATGTGATCATCAATAAAACTTACAAACCACTGCTTTCCAAACTGTGTTGTGATTTTTGAAGGACCCTATACATCACTATGAATTAGATGAACGGGCTTGGATGCATGATAAGTTTGTGAGGGATAAGAGATACGATGACTTTTTGCAAGAACACAACTTTTAGATTCAAAAGAGGAACAATCAACATTTTTAAATAAACTTGGAAACAAATGTTTAAGGTATTGGAAACTAGGGTGGCCTAGTCTACTATGCTAGAGCATTATTTGGGTCCGTACAGGTTGAGAACTTATACCACTAAAGCCTTGAGCTATTTTATTCTCAGAGTCATCCTCAAAGTGGTAGAGCCCATCTATCATCTTAGAACTGCCAATCGTCTTCCTCGATGTTCGGTCCTGAAACATACAATGAGAGTCTAAGAATTTTACACGACAATTAGAATCTTTGCAGATTTTACTAACAGATAGAAGGTTGCAGGATAGTTTGGGAACATGTAAGACATCTTCTAAGTCAATAAGTTTGGATAAGGTGATACTGTCTTTACTTGCAATTGGTGAAAAACTACCATCTGCAATTCTAATTTTTTCACTTCCAGAACATGGAAAATAGGTCTTAAACAGAGACAAAAGGCTGGTCATATGATCGGATGCACCTGAATCAATGATCCATGGTACATACGACTCTGAGGTGCAGGTAAGAGAACTAGGAATAATTGTTGGAATCCGTGTGGATCCATATGGATCCATGAGGAGTTGAATTTGTTGTCAGTCACATGTGATATTCCTTGGTATTCACATGTGATATTTTGTTGAAATATATGTAATTTATTTATTTGTATATCAGATTAGTTGTATGATTAGAATAATTGTTTTCATGATCAAAGACAAATGTTGTAACAAATTTGCAAAGGTCGCATTGTCGAATAGGTTGCAGCTTTGTCAGAATAGGCTGGCTAGGCTAAATAGGCTGGCTGAAATCCATCCAATCAAGGGATTTTGATTGTATATTGATCATTATAAATTCATTAGGCTGTGAGTCTTCCACTCAAGCTAATTCAGATTTTATTTCACATGGTATCAGAGCAATTCCGATCAAGGACTGCTCCTGGTTTTCGTTGAAACACCTAAATTGGTTGGCCTTCATTGTCAACAATTCTCGGCCTTGATTGCCGTTTATCCTCTGATTGGTCTTCATTGCCATTTATCCTCTGGTTAGCCTTCATTGCCGATCATTTCTCCATAAGCTGCCACCAAAGAAGCTGCCACTAGAGAAGCCTTCATTGCCATTCCCAGTTTTTCTCTCATCTCTAATTTGTGCCACAGCGCTAATTTTTGGTTTCTCCAATTTTGTGCCGCAACACAACTCAATTTTGTGCCGCGTGAACAGTGCAGGAATTTGTTTAAGTGCCCGCAGCACAACTCTAATTTGTGCCGCGTGAACAGTGCCATAAATGCATAAATCATGGGATTTGTTTTTCCAACCGTAGTCGATCGGTTTTTTTTTTTGGTGTGTTGAATATGTCACACGAAGAGAACAAATCTGAGTCCACCACTCTCAACCAGGAAGAAATAAATAGGATAAGAGCTTTCCTTACCTGCCTTAAGAAGCCTTCAAGTACTTGTTCTCTAGCCTATTCAGGTAAACTTCCATTTTCTATTGGATTGAATACTTCAGATATAACCTTTAGTAACTCTTGGATCATGGACTCCGGAGCCACTGACCACATGACTCACTCATCCAAATGGTTTTCAACATACACCCCATGTCTCAGTAATAGGAAAATAGCCACTACCAATGGGTCCTTAACAACAATAGTAGGAATAGGAGATGTCGAAATAAGCCCATTGTTGACCTTGAGAAATGTTCTCCATGTCCCTAAATTATCTACCAATCTTCTCTCCATACACAAACTTACACAAGATTTATGTTGTAGTGTGATTTTTCAGAACAATTATTGTGTATTTCAGGACAAGGATTTGAGGAGGATGATTGGACATGCTAGGGAAAAGGACAGCCTTTACTATCTTGAGATACCAAGTCAATCTACAATACTCAAGAGTGAAATACCAAGTTTCTTTATGTCAGAATCTGTCTTATCAAACAAAGAGAAGATCTTACTTCATCATTCTCGTTTGGGGCATCCATCATTTATGATCATTAAGGTTTTGTTTCCCTCTTTGTTTACAAATCTTAGTGTTGAGAGTTTTCATTGTAAAGTGTGTGAATTTGCCAAACACAAGCGTGTATCTTTTCCAATCAGTAATAAAAGAAGTTCTGTTCCTTTCTATGTTATCTATAGTGATATTTGGGGTCCATCTTTTGTCCCTAACATTTCTGGGGCAAGATGGTTTGTCACTTTTGTTGGAATCCACTGTCCAAAGGTTCATGGACTGCCATTAAGAGTTTAGGAAATAGCTATTGTATTTAATTAAGTTCATGTATTCTCTGGTTCATGAACTAAGGAAATGTTTATACGTTAGGGAATAGGTGCCTCATTTATTTGTCTTGTTATTATCTGTTGTATTTAATTCTTCTAGTGTATAAATACAATACCACAATGATGTGTGTGTTTTTTACACATGCAAATCAGAAAATACTTGTTTTTGTTCCTCCTTTCTGCTCTTCTCATTTTTCTTCATATAAAAACACCTCTGGTAATCATCACATAACTGTAGCTGATGGCTCTCATACATCAGTTGTTGACCTTGGTAATGTTGCACTTAGTCCATTGCTAATTTTGAAAAATGTGCTTCATGTTCCTAAACTTTCTTCCAACCTTCTTTCCATACATAAACTTACGAAAGACCTCAATTGTGCTGTAACCTTTTCCCACTCTCATTGTATTTTTCAGGATCTTATCACAGGGAGGACGATTGGGGTTGCTAAGGAACAGGGAGGGTTGTACTACCTTGAGATGGAAGCATCAAGTGGCTCTAGTCAAAAGTTACAACATTCCTGTCATCAAACTTGTTCCAAGTCATGTGCTTCCCAAATTTGGCTGCACCATAAACGTCTTGGACACTCTCCATTTACTTTACTTAAATCTATGTTTCCTGCTTTGTTTTTAAATAAGTCGGTTGAGTCCTTTAATTGTGATGTGTGTGAATTTTCTAAACACCATCGAGTGAGTTTTCCTTCAAATGGTAATAGGAGCAAATAATCTTTCTCTCTTATCCATACTGATGTTTGGGGTCCAGCTTCTGTTCCTAACATTTCTGGTGCAAAATGGTTTGTGTCATTTATTGATGATTGCACTCGGGTTATTTGGATTTTTCTAATGAAAGACAAATCAGACGTGTACCATTCATTCATCCAGTTTTATCATATGATCAAAACTCAATTTGATAAAACAATTAAATGTCTGAGGTCTGATAATGGTAGAGAATATGTGAATCAAAATTTCTCCACCTTTCTTAAACAACATGGCATTATTTATGAACTTACTTGTGTTGATATCCCCCAACAAAACGGGGTTGCTGAAAGGAAAAATCGACACTTGCTTGAAATTACTAGAGCCTTATTATTTCAAATGTCTGTTCCAAATTCATATTGGGGGGAAGTTGTTTTGACTGCTGCATATTTAATAAATCGGTTACCCTCTAGAATTCTTGGTGGTTTGAGTCCTGTTCATGTCATGAAAATATTTTTTCCATCTGTTCCTATTATGCAAAGTCTTGAATCTCGTGTTTTTGGCTGTGTTGCTTTTGTTCATGTCCATCGTCAGCATCGGGGCAAACTTGACCCTCGTGCTATTAAATGCATGTTCATTGGTTATGCTCCTAACAAGAAGGGATACAAATGTTCACCCTGCCTCTCGTTGAGTGTATGTCTCCATGGATGTCACCTTCCAGGAAAATCAATCTTTCTTTAGTTCCTCTCAGCTTCAGGGGGAGAATAATACATCTGATTCAGAAGCTGAGATCTTTCCAGAAAGCAACATTCCCTTGCTCCAAACTTCAGATATTCCCTTGCTCCAATATTCGGATATGCCTTCTGATACACAGGAATTAGCTCCTGAGACTAGAGCAAGCTCGCCAAAACTGGTGTATAAAAGGAAAAAACAACCCGAACTGATCCAGCCGCAACCCCAAATATTCGAACCCATGGTAAGTACTGAAAACACTAGTCTCATTCATTTTGAATCTATTCATTCTGAACCTATTCCTTTGGATAATTGTGATCCTAATGTTGATGACGACTTACCTATTGCATTGAGAAAAGGGAAAAGATCTTGTGCTAAGTACCTTATTTCCAAATTTGTTTCCTCCACAAACCTTTCTTTGCAGCACCAAAGTTTTATTGCAGCCATTGACTTTATCAGAATCCCTAGAACAGTACAAGAAGCATTGAAGGATAAGAATTGGATTCAAGCCATGAATGAGGAGATGCAAGCTCTGGAAAGAAACGGAACATGGGAAATTGTTGAGAAACCAAAGGAAAAGAGACCAGTGGGGAGTAGATGGATCTACACTGTAAAGTACCGGTCAGATGGTACTCTAGACAGGTATAAAGCAAGATTAGTGGTAAAAGGATATGTTGAGAATAACGAGCTGATGAGATTAACGAAATTCATTAATAAGGTTCATGCACAGATTCATGTATAGATTCATGTATACTAGAATTCATGTACATAGGGAATAGGTTATCTTAATTACCTTGTAAATTGTATTATCTTAATTACCCCATTCTGATGTATATATATAAATCCACCTGCTGAGTATTTTAATGAATTGAAAGCAAATTCACAAAGAATCATTTCTCTATTTTCTCCTAAGTCTATTCTCTCAAGTTGGTATCAGAGCGGGTTGATCCCGCTTCTGGTCTCTTAACCCGTACCAGTCCCGGTACTGTTTATGCACTGTTTTTCATATTGTTCATCACTGTTCTGTCACTGTTCAACTATTTGGTACTGCTTGCATTCACTGCATTACGCACGTTACATCCTTTGTTCATCACTTTGTTTCGTCATCGTTCATCATTGTTCCGTACTATTCGTTACTGTTCCGTCACTGTTCAACTGTTTTTGTATTGTTCTCCTTGTTCATCACCGCCCCGCACTGTTCGCCACTTTGTTCATCATCGTTTGTGCATCTTGTTCATCACTTTGTTCATCACTTTGTTCTATCACTGTTCTATCACTGTTCATTACTGTTTGCTAGTGGTCTTTGGAGCCCACCTTTGTTTTTCAATGGCTTCCATGTCAGAAACCTCGAATGCTGTCTCTAGTGGTTCTACATCCTCTAATAAGGCCCTTGTCTCTTTTGTTTTCTCTGGTAATCTATCTATTACCTCAGAAAAGCTCAATGGAAGGAACTATATGGATTGGCAAGCTGCTATGGAGATTTGGTTTTTGGGACAAGGTCTCTCTGACCATTTAACCAAAAAGGCTGAAAATATTGACATTACAGAGCGAGATCAGTGGTAGTGAGATGATTATCAGCTAGTTTCACTTTTATGGCAATCCATTGACCCGAAATTGATGGTTCATTTTCGCACCTATAAAACCTGCTACGACATATGGAAGAAAGCTCGAAGTGTTTATTCAAATGATGTCCAACGCCTCTATGATGTGGTGCACAATTTAGCTACACTCCAAATGACGGATCATGATCTCCCGGCGTATTTGAATAAAGCTCAGTCTACCATTGATGAAGTCAAGTTGGCCCTATCCGGAGATGATGTCCAGAATAAGATCGATAATATGTGCATGGTGTTTGTCCTTCACGGTCTCCACAAAGACTTTGAATCTGTTCGGAACCAAATTTTGACAAATCCCAATGTCCCTACAGCAGAAAATCTCATTGATCGTTTGTTGCGAGTTCCTTCGCCAGAGGCTATGTCAGGAGCTGGTTCCTCACCAGGTTTAGAGTCATCTGCTTTCCTTTCCAATGTGGCAGGACGTGGAGGCCGAGGTCGTGGTCGAGGTGGACGAGGAAGTCGTGGTTTCAGTAATCGACCACAGTGCTCCTACTGCAAACGTATGGGGCACACTCAAGATAAATGTTATTCCCTAATTGGATTTCCAGAGAAGTCAGCTCATGTGACTTATTCTCAATCTTCGGGTCCAGAAAAACAGGATGAAAATGGAGGTACTAATCAGAATATGTTGTCAGATGTTGAACATAAGGAATATCTTCAGTTCAAGGCAGCACAACAAAATTCATCTTCAGCAGCTATAGTTCATACTGGTAATTCTACGGTTTGTCTCTCTCGTTCTTCGCCTGTTGAATCCTGGATTTTGGATTCTGGTGCTTCCGATCATATAGCTGGTAATCCCTCTCTTTTCTCAAAAATATCACAACCCAAAAATTCACACTACATCACTCTTGCTGATGGCTCCAAGGCAAAAGCCAAAGGCATTGGTCAAGCCACACCTCTTCCCTCCTTGCCATTAAATTCTGTTCTCTTTATTCCTGGTTGCCCCTTTAATTTAGTTTCTGTTAGTCAACTCACTCGTAATCTTAATTGTTCCATAACATTTACTGCCAATTCTTTCTCTATACAGGACCGGAATACGGGACAGATGATTGGTACAGGATCTGAATCACATGGTCTCTACTATTTCCAGCCTCCATTTTCAATTGCTTGCACTGTTGCTGATTCACCGAGTCTCCTTCATCGTCGTCTGGGTCATCCAAATCTTAATAAACTGAAGAAAATGGTCCCTCATCTTTCTCACCTACAATCTCTGGAATGTGAGTCATGTCAGCTTGGTAAACATATTCGGACATCCTTCCCAAGCTCAGTTCATCATAAAACAACTCCTTTTGCTCTTGTTCATTCAGATATTTGGGGTCTTAGTCGAGTCAAATCTATCTTAGGCTATAGGTACTTTGTTACTTTCATTGATGACTTTTCAAGGTGTACTTGGATCTTTTTAATGAAGGAACGTTCATAATTTTTCAAGGTGTACTTGGATCTTTTTAATGAAGGAACGTTCAGAATTGTGTACTATTTTTCAGAACTTTTACAATGAAATTCAAACCCAATTTGGGCATCCTATTCGCATCTTGCGTAGTGATAATGCAAAAGAATATTTTTCTGCTCCACTTAATCATTTTATGGCTTCTCATGGCTCCACATACACCACAACAAAATGGTATTGCTGAAAGAAAACATCGTCATATTATTGAAACAGCCCGTACCTTTTTGTTACATGTCAATGCACCTTTAAAATTTTGGGGTGATGCAGTTCTTACTGCTGGTTTTTTGATAAATCGAATGCCATCCTCTGCCTTGAATAACAAACCTTGTTGTTTCCTCAGGACCCACTTTTCACAGTTCCCCCACGTGTTTTTGGTTCTACTTGCTTTGT
Organism: Ormosia semicastrata; assembly: GCA_029884595.1. NCBI lineage: Eukaryota > Viridiplantae > Streptophyta > Magnoliopsida > Fabales > Fabaceae > Ormosia > Ormosia semicastrata. The sequence continues at coordinate 42,970,689 of JAQQTO010000061.1, forward strand.
ACATGATCTCACACCAGGTATTGATAAATTGTCTGCTCGTGCTGTCAAGTGTATCTTTCTTGGTTATTCTCGTGTACAAAAAGGATACAGATGTTATTCTCCTTCTACTCATCGTTTCTACATGTCTGCCAATGTCACCTTCTTTGAGGATACACCTTATTTCACTACGTCGGTGACACCAGATTCTGTATCCCAGGTATTGCCCATCAACTTCCCTATTCCTCTTGTTACTGATTCTCCAGTACCAGATTTGTCAGGGTCTTCTTCTCCATCTGTGTCTCCCACTCCTCGTCCTCTCATTACTTATCAGCGTCGTCCTCGCCAACCACAATTGGAGGAAGTTGTTATTGAAGAGACCGGTGATTCATCTTCTACTCCAATCTCTGAACCTACTCCGGATCTACTTGCATCTCCTGTTGATTTACCTATAGCTCTTCGCAAAAGTACACGGTCTTCTCGTAACCCTCATCCAATTTATAATTTCTTAAGTTATCACCGTTTATCTCCTTCCCATTGTGCCTTTGTGTCTGCTATTTCCTCTGTTTCCATTCCTAAAACTGTCCAGGAAGCACTCTCTCATCCAGGATGGAGACAGGCTATGATTGACGAGATGACAGCTTTAGAATCCAATAACACTTGGACACTTGTTCCCGCTTCTTCATGGAAATCTACCGTTGGTTGCCGTTGGGTGTTTGTCAAAGTAGGCCCAGATGGTCGATTGATCGTTAAAAGCCCGTTTAGTAGCTAAAGGCTACACTCAGGTATTTGGGTTAGATTATGGTGATACTTTCTCTCCAGTTGCTAAAATGGCCTCTGGTCGTTTATTCTTATCCATGGCTGCCATGCGCCGTTGGCCTCTCCATCAGTTGGACATTAAAAATGCATTCCTTCATGGTGATTTAGAAGAGGAGGTTTATATGGAGCAACCTCCTGGGTTTGTTGCTCAGGAGGAGTCACGTGGATATGTGTGCAGGTTACATAAGGCCTTATATGGCCTCAAGCAGAGCCCTCGAGCTTGGTTTAGCAGATTTAGTGCAGTCCTTAAACAATTTGGCATGATTCGCAGTGGAGCAGATCACTCTGTGTTTTATAAACATTCTCCCTCTAATCAGTGCATTTATCTTGTTGTGTATGTGGATGATATTGTCATTACAGGAGATGATCATGATGGCATCAAACGCCTTAAGGAGCACTTGTTTCAACATTTCCAAACAAAAGATTTGGGATGGTTACGATACTTCCTTGGAATTGAAGTAGCTCAATCCAGCACTGTTGTTGCTATATCTCAGAGGAAGTATGCTCTTGATATTTTGGAAGAAACAGGAATGATAAATTTTAAACCGATTGACACTCCTATGGATCCTAATGCTAAACTTATGCCAGATCAGGGGGAACCCTATTCAGATCCAGAAAGGTATCGAAGACTAGTAGGGAAGTTGAATTATCTTACTATGACCCAACCAGACATTTCTTTTGCTGTTATTGTTGTGAGTCAATTTCTTAACTCTCCCTGTAACAGTCATTGGGACGCAGTAATACGGATCATGAGATATATTAAAGGTTCTCCAGGACGGGGATTGGTCTATGAGAATAGAGGTCATACTGATATTATTGCCTACACTGATGCAGATTGGGCTGGTTGCCCAAGTGATAGGCGATCAACCTCAGGTTATTGTGTTCTTGTTGGAGGCAATCTCATTACATGGAAAAGCAAAAAGCAGAGTGTTGTTGCTAGATCTAGTGTTATGGCTCTTACTACATGCGAACTCATATGGCTGAAGCAACTTCTTTCTGAGTTAAAGTTTTGTAAAATAGGGTCTATGAATCTTATTTGTGATAATCAAGCAGCTTTGCACATTGCCTCTAATCCAGTCTTCCATGAGCGAACTAAACACATAGAGATTGATTGTCACTTTATTCGTGAAAAGGTTATCTCAGGAGAAATTATCACATCATTTGTGAATTCTAATGATCAGCTGGCGGATGTGTTCACTAAGTCACTCCGAGGTCTAAGGATAATATACATATGTAACAAGCTGGATGCTTATGACATATATGCACCAGCTTGAGGGGGAGTGTTGAGAATAACGAGCTGATGAGATTAACGAAATTCATTAATAAGGTTCATGCACAGATTCATGTATAGATTCATGTATACTAGAATTCATGTACATAGGGAATAGGTTATCTTAATTACCTTGTAAATTGTATTACCTTAATTACCCATTTTGATGTATATATATAAATCCACCTGCTGAGTATTTTAATGAATTGAAAGCAAATTCACAAAGAATCATTTCTCTATTTTCTCCTAAGTCTATTCTCTCAAGTGGATACACTCAGACCTATGGCATTGATTATGAGGAGACATTTGCTCTAGTGGCAAAGATGAACATTGTTCGTATTTTACTTTCTCTTGCTGCCCACTCTGGGTGGGAACTACACCAGTTCGATGTCAAAAATGCTTTCTTGCATGGAGACTTAGAAGAGGAGGTATACATGGAGATTCCCCCAGGGTTTGGTCCCACAAGTGGAACAAACAAAGTTTGCAAATTGAGGAAGGCTTTATATGGGCTAAAACAATCTCCCCGAGCATGGTTTGGAAGATTCACAAAAGCTATGGTATTGCTGGGTTACAAGCAAAGCCAAGGAGATCATACACTTTTCTTCAAACATTCACAAGAAGGAAAACTGACTATACTTCTTGTTTATGTTGATGATATAATTATTACAGGAGATGACCTAGTTGAGAGACAACTGCTCAAGGAAAAATTATTTGCAGAATTTGAGATGACGGACCTTGGGAAACTGAAGTATTTGTTGGGGATTGAAGTGGCTTACTCAAAACAAGGCATTTTCATCTCTCAAAGGAAGTATGTGCTTGATCTATTGAAGGAAACAGGGAAACTTGGATGTAAACCTGCAAGTGTTCCCATCGAGCAAAATCACAGGATGAGCACTGAACAAGAGAGTGCCAAGGTTGACAAGGTCCAATATCAGAGACTTGTGGGGAAGTTGATTTACTTGGCACACACTAGACCAGATCTAGCATATGCGGTCAGTGTTGTGAGTCAGTTCATGCATGATCCGAGGGAGAGACACTTACAGGCTGTAGAACGTATACTGCAGTATCTCAAAGCCACTCCAGGAAGAGGACTCTTGCTCAAGAGAAGTGGAAACTTGACTATGGAGGCTTATACTGATGCATACTATGCAGGTTCGGTAAGTGACAAAAGATCCACATCAGGCTATTGCATGTTCTTATGTGGGAACCTTGTTACCTGGAGAAGTAAGAAGCAAAGTGTAGTGGCTCGATCAAGCGCAGAGGCGGAATTTAGAGCTATGGCACAAAAAATCTATGAATTGTTATGGATGAAAATTGTGCTTGATGACTTGAAGATAAAGTGTGAAGGCCCTATGGAGTTGTTTTGTGATAATAAATCGGCTATCAGTATTGCTCATAATCCCGTTCAACATGACAGGACAAAACACATTGAGATAGATCGACACTTTATGAAGGAAAAGTTGGATAGTGGAATGATAACAACAGCCTACATTCCCTCCGGGAGCAGCTAGCGATGTGTTAACAAAGGGTTTGCCAACGGATCGATTCAACCAACTTACTTGCAAGCTGGGAATGATTGATATCCATTTCCCAGCTTGAAGGGGAGTGTTGGAATCCACCGTCCAAAGGTTCATGGACTGCCATTAAGAGTTTAGGAAATAACTATTGTATTTAATTAAGTTCATGTATTCTCTGGTTCATGAGCTTAGGAAATGTTTATACCTTAGGGAATAGGTGCCTCATTTATTTGTCTTGTAATTATCTGTTGTATTTAATTCTTCTAGTGTATAAATACAATACCACAATGCTGTGTGTTTTTTTTTACACATGCAAATCAGAAAATACTTGTTTTTGTTCCTCCTTTCAATTACTTTTATTGATGATTGTACTCGTGTCACCTGGCTTTTCTTACTTAAACATAAGTCTGATGTTGGTACCATTCTTCCTAATTTCTGCTCCATGATAAAAAATCAATTTGGAGTCAGTATCAAAAGGTTTAGGACAGATAATGCCAGAGATTACTTCAATCAAACACTCACTCTTTTTTTCCAAAAAGAGGGAATTGTTCATGAGTCATCATGTGTTAAGACCTCACAGCAAAATGGGGTAGCTAAAAGGAAGAATGGTCACCTTCTTGAAAAGACCCGAGCCCTCTTATTTCAAAACCATATGTCCAAAACTTTTTGGGGAGAAGCTGTCCTTACAGCAACCCATCTTATAAACAGATTGCCCTCTCGAATTTTGGACTTAAAGAGTCCTATGGACATCCTCTCATCCTTCTATCCAAACCTAAAGACCACAACTAACCTTATTCCTAGAATTTTTGGCTGTACAGCCTTTGTCCATGTCCATGGTCCAAACAGGAGAAAATTAGATCCAAGTGCTCTAAAGTGCGTTTTTGTGGGCTATTCCTCAACTCAGAAAAGATATAAGTGTTACCACCCTCCATCAAAGAAAGTCTATGTCTCGGTGGATGTCACCTTCAATGAACAAGAAACTTATTTCACCAATCCTTATCTTCAAGGGGAGAATTCAATACAGGAAGATAAGGAAAACTTTTTGGATTTGACTCTGGATCTACCTTCTACTTCCATACCAGAACCTAAACCTGAATCCATGTACGAAATTTCACCTCCTCCACCTCCTCAGTCTCCCAGTTTGTCCCCTGTCCTCAATCCAAATCCTGTGTCTCACTCAACTCCTGGAAATAGGAGGTTTGGCAAGGTATTCACAAGAAGGAACGTGGCTGTCTCAGAACTTACGCAGCCTCAAGAGTCTAACTTGAATTCTTTGAATGAGGTAACAATTTCTAATTCTCCACTATAGGATGAATCTGAATTTTAGGAAGAAGATGATGACCTGAACCTACCAATTGCTGTTAGGAAAGGTACCCGAGAGTGCACTAAACGCCCTTTATATTCTCTTGCAAATTTTCTGTCCTTTAAAAATTTCTCACCATCTCATAGAGCCTTTGTTGTAAGCCTAAACTCCATTGCTGTCCCTACCAAATTATTTGAAGCATTGTCTAATGAAAAATGGAGGCTTTAGAAAGGAATCAGACCTGGGAAGTAGTAGAATTACCAACAGGAAAAAAATCAGTGGGCTGCAAGTGGGTATATACGGTGAAGTATAAAGCTGATGGGTCTATTGAAAGATACAAGGCTCGATTAGTAGCCAAAGGGTATACACAGACCTATGGGGTTGACTACCTAGAGACCTTTGCCCCTGTTGCCAAAATGAATACAATAAGGGTCCTGTTGGCAATTGCTGCTAACTACAACTGGGAGTTACAACAGTTTGACGTGAAGAATGCATTCTTGCATGGAGAATTACAGGAGGAGATTTATATGGATATTCCACTAGGTTATGATAAGAACATGACTACTCACACTGTGTGTAAATTGAAGAAGGCGCTGTATGGCCTCAAGCAATCACCCCGGGCATGGTTTGGAAGATTTGCAAAAGTTATGTTGACTATGGGATACAAACAAAGCCAAGGGGACCACACTCTTTTTATTAAACACTCTCCAATAGGGGGAGTTACCATTCTTCTGGTATATGTTGATGACATAATAGTGACCGGTAATGATGATAGAGAGAAACAAGTTTTGAGCCAGCACTTGGCCAAGGAATTTGAGATCAAGGCTTTGGGAAGATTGAAGTACTTCCTTGGAATTGAGGTTGCTCACTCTAGAAAGGGAATTTTCATCTCTCAACAGAAATACATCACAGATCTTCTCAAGGAAATGGGCAAGACAGCATGTAAGCCGGCAAGTACTCCCATAGATCCTAATCTAAAGCTTGGAGTTGCAGAAGAGGATGCTGCAGTAGATAGGGAAATGTATCAACGGTTGGTGGGAAGACTAATTTATCTTTCTCATACAAGACCGGACATAGCATATGCAGTGAGTGTTGTCAGCCAGTTCATGCATAGTCCAAAGGAGATCCATTTGCAAGCTGCCCATAGGGTACTTCGGTACCTTAAAGGAACACCAGGAAAAGGTATCCTATTTAGAAGGAATGGAGGATTGATACTTGAAGCCTATACTGATGCTGACTATGCTGGTTCCATTATGGATAGAAGATCAACTTCAGGTTACTGTACTTTTCTTGGTGGAAACCTTGTAACTTGGAGAAGTAAGAAACAAAATGTAGTAGCTCCGTCTAGTGCTGAAGCAGAATTTCGAGCAATGGCTCAGGGTGTGTGTGAACTACTTTGGTTAAAGATCATTCTAGAAGATTTAAAGATTAAGTGGGATGGTCCTATGAGGCTCTACTGTGACAATAAATCAGCAATCAGCATAGCCCACAATCTGGTTCAACATGATCGAACTAAACACATTGAGGTGGATAGGCATTTCATCAAGGAGAAACTTGATAGTGGCGTGATATGCACCCCATATGTGCCCACTTAAGGACAACTTGCAGACGTCCTCACCAAGGGATTAAGTAACTCCTCATTTGAAAGAATCATATCCAAGCTGGGAATGGAAAATACCTATTCATCAGCTTGAGGGGGAGTGTTGGAATCCATATGGATCCATGAGGAGTTGAATTTGTTGTCAGTCACATGTGATATTCCTTGGGATTCACATGCGATATTTTGTTGAAATATATGTAATTTATTTATTTGTATATCTGATTAGTTGTATGATTAGAATAATTTCGCCGCTGTTGAAAGACAACTGTTGTAGCGGTACCGCAAATTTGCATTGTCGAATAGGTTGCAGCTTTGTCAAAATAGGCTGGCTAGGCTAAATAGGCTGGCTGAAATCCCTCCAATCAAGGGATTTTGATTGTACATTGATCATTATAAATTCATTAGGCTGTGAGTCTTCCGCTCAAGCTAATTCATATTTTATTTCACAATAATAAAATTACTTGTATGTGCTAGAGAACCACTGGGAGTACTAGACAAGGATTTAGTTTTTAGCAACCTTAGGAGCTGTTCAAGTTGATCCTTGCTCATAGAGGTCTTCTCGGCTTCATGGGCGGAGGTGTTTGGTGAGGCTTAGGACCAGGCTTGCTACCCTTCAAGTGTGTTGGTTTCCCATGGATTCTCCAGTATGTTTCTTGGGTATGACGAGCTTTATTATAGTAATCACACCACACATTTGAAGGACTCCTCTGGTTTATGGAGCTTTTATGGGTAGCGGCTTCTACAACAAAAGCACTGGTCTCAGTAGGGGCTAAATCTTCTTGTTTTTTCATATCATTACACTCCTTCGGGTTTCTTCTCTACGAACCTCTGCAAAGACCTCACCAAGTGAAGGAAGACTTGACCTTCCAATAATTCTGCCACGGACTTCATCAAGTTCTTCATTAAGACCGACAAGAAACTAGAATATTCTGCCTTCTTCCACTATCTGCTGGTGGTGTTTGGCATCCTCGATCGACTTCCATTCGTATGTGTTGAAGAGATCAAGGTCCTGCCATACTCACTTTAGAGAATGAAAGTATTTCGTCACACTATCTCCTCCTTGCCGAATCTCTCTAGCTTGTAGGGTGAGTTCATAGATTTGGGACTTATTCCCCAGGTTAGAGTACATCTCGGTGACACTATCCCGTAATTCCTTGGCTGTGGGATAGCACATGTAATTGCAGCTGATATATTCTTCCATTGAGTTCACCAACCATGGCATCACCATGGAATTTTCAGCATCCCACACATGTTACGGGTCAGTGACGTCGAGCTGGAGTCGCTCACTGGTCAGATATTCAAGCTTACCTCTGCCACGGATGTGCATCTAGACTGACTGTGACCACCGAAGGTAGTTCATCCTCTTCTCCGAATGGTGGTGCTCCATTCACCACTCGGGGCGTGCTGGGTCCGCTCCCCACTGGGGGCGTGTTGGGTCTGCTCCCCACTCGGGGTGTCTTGGGTGGTTGAAGAACTATTAGCCATGGCACGAAATCAGAGGCAACAGTATTACAAGAACACACCTCTTATTAAGAGCATTAAACCTAGGTTAATGCTCTGTTAATACTGTAAATAGAATTTAATGATGTAAATATTTAGTTTCTTTTCTAGTTTAGCCTATTTTGGTAGTTTTCTATTCTTTCTATTGTTTCTCCTTAATTGTCCATCTATCCCCTTGTACTCCTTCTATGAAAGGAGAACCTTGTACCTTTGATATTATATCAATAAAAACACAGTTTTCAAGTTGGTCAGAGCCAAGATCCCATATCCGTCGCCTATTCCGCTAGGCTTCTCCGTCACCTGTTCCGTCCAGGCATCTGTGAAGGGGGGTGTTAGAGTCTCACATCGCTTGCCTCAATCTTCCAAGTGCGGTTTATATATCTGTTGGGTCACTCTACTTGATGCCAATTGGTTGTAAGTTGGAATCTCACACACATGTATGTTTCTGAATACTGCTAAGGATTTCTAGGATGCGGTTGAGCAAACCTATTCCAAGGCCAGAGATGCTACTCAAGTATACGAGGTTAAGGTGAAAACAGTGGCTGCGAAACAGGGAAACAAAATTGTTACTGAGTATGCCAATCAACTAAAATCCTTGTGGCTGGAGTTAGATCACTATAGAGTGATAAAAACCAAATCTTCTGATGATGCAGTAGTGCTAAAGGACTTCATCAAGCAAGATAGAGTCTATGATTTTCTTGTTGGGCTTAATCCAGAGTTTGATCAAGTAAGGATACAGATTCTTGGCAAATCAATGGTAATTTTAAGCTATTCGGTTAAGAAAACGAATTAAAAATCTTACGCAATTAAGAAAATGATTTAAAAACATTATGCGATGTTCAAAAACGTCAAAATATATTTACGCGATTTAAAAACGTTTGTGAAAACGACGAGATTGTGAAAATGCGATAAAATTTCTACGCGATTAAACGATACAGTGAGTTTTATTGTCGGGCCAAAGTGGTGGACCCAGACATGTTGTGAGATAGTACTGTCAGGTGGGACAGGCTATGTTTTGGTGTATTGTGACTAAGGGCATTTTCGTAAATATGGTAAAATATTGATATTAAGAGTATTTCTATAATTTTAGATCATGTTTAGAGTGTTGTGCCAATTTGGTTGATAATTGGTGATTGATTAATGAGACAAATTACACCGTGTTTTGGTGTGATAGGCGTAGTGTGGTTCATTATATGAACTTGGAGGCATTAGTGTGCGGAGAATTCCACATGGGGACAGTGGGTTGCTCCTCTAGACCGTGGTAACGGGCAACACACTAATGATCTTGGTGAGCACTATTCTTAATCGAGATCTTGAGAAGACTACTAAGTACTATGCCTGTAGTGCACGATGTTGGACTATGTACTACTACACGATGTTTGGACTGTGGGCTATAGACACGACGTTAGACAGTGCAATAGTTTGGTTGGGCAGCCATAAAGTATTATTAGTTTCACTTGAAAGGAAGGAATTTGAATATTATTTCAATCAGATTAATTAAAAAGAATGATTACCTGTAATATATATAGACTACCTATCTTAATTAAGAAAAATGAAGGGAAATAAAACTGTACATCTAATCAAAACTGTCATAATTATGAAATAAATCTCTAATTATATTACACTAATTATGTAACGTATATATTAATTATGTAACGTAACACTCCCCCTCAAGCTGGTGAATGTATATCTATCATTCCCAGCTTGCAAGTAAGATCTTGAAACTGCTCTGTGGGAAGTCCCTTGGTGAACATATCTGCCAACTGAAGTCTTGAAGGGATGTACTCGGTGGCTATAAGACCATCGTCCAATTTCTCCTTAATGAAATGTCAATCTATCTCTATGTGCTTTGTCCGATCATGCTGAACCGGGTTGTGTGCAATGCTGATAGCGGACTTATTATCACAGAACAATCTCATAGGAGCTTCATATTTTATTTTGAGGTCATCGAGAATAATCTTCATCCATAACAACTCACAAACCCCTTGAGCCATACTTCTAAATTCTGCTTCTGCACTTGATCTTGCAACCACATTTTGCTTCTTACTCCTCCAAGTCACCAGATTTCCACCCAAGAACATGTAATATCCTGTGGTGGATCTCCTATCAACAATTGACCCTGCATAGTCAGCATCAGTATATACCTCCATGAATAAATTTCCTTCTTTTTTGAATAGCAGTCCCTTTCCTGGAGAGGCCTTCAAGTACTGAATAATTCTATTCACTGCCTGCAAGTGTCTTTCTCTTGGATCATGCATGAACTGACTAACCACACTAACTGCATAAGCTATATCTGGCTTGGTGTGAGATAAATAGATGAGTTTTCTCACAAGTCTTTGGTACTGTGCCTTCTCCACCTTTGGGCTCTCCACATCACTCCCAATCCTGTGATTTTGCTCTATGGGCGCTCCAGTAGTCTTGCAGCCCAACTTACCAGTCTCTCTGAGGAGGTCAAGGATATATTTCCTCTGAGAAATAAAGATACCCTGCTTAGAGTAGGCAACCTCAATCCCAAGAAAGTATTTTAACTTCCCGAGATCTTTCATCTCAAATTGAGCAGCCAACCTCTCCCTTGGAGTCTGTTTTTCAAGCTCATCATTGCCTACAATAATCATATCATCTACATAGACCAAAAGCAGTGTAAGTTTGCTATCCTGAGAATGTTTTATAAAGAGAGTATGGTCACCTTGACTTTGTTTGTACCCCAAGGATACCATAGCTTGAGTGAACCTTCCAAACCAAGCACGGGGAGACTGTTTTAGGCCATACAATGCCTTTTTTAGTCTGCAAACCTTATTCCCACCATTAGTGGCACCATATCCAGGTGGAATCTCCATGTGTACTTCCTCCTCCAAACTTCCGTGTAGGAAAGCATTTTTAACATCGAATTGATGCATCTCCCAACCAAAATGTGCTGCCAAGGAGAGGATGATTCTCACTGTATTCATTTTTGCCACTGGAGCAAATGTCTCCTCATAGTCGATCCCATAGGTTTGGGTGTATCCCTTTGCAACCAGCCTCGCCTTATACCGGTCCAATGTTCCATCAGACTGATATTTAACTGTGTATATCCACCTACAACCCTTTGCTTTCTTGTCCTTCGATCTCTCTACAATCTCCCAAGTCTCGTTCTTTTCCAAAGCACCCATTTCTTCATTCATGGCTCGAACCCAGTTCTCATCTTTTAAGGCTTCTTGTACTGATGTAGGGATTCTGATAGAATCAATAGCTGAAATAAAGCTCTGGTGCTGCATAGAAAGGTTTTTAGTAGACACAAATTGGGATATAGGATATTTGGCACAAGATCTTTTTCCTTTTCTCAAGGCAATTGGTAAATCATCTGAATTAGGTTCACAAGAGGCATTTAAGGTGTCCTCAAGAGTATGAGTTCTTACCTCCGGTTCGGACGATTGAAGTTGCTGTTCGACCAGGTCGGGGTTTTGTCTTCTTCTTCGCTGATATTTAGCCCCAAAACGTCTGTCCTCATTATTCTGCACTAGTAATGATGCTGGTTCAGGGTCTTTGTCATCCTCCGTAGGAGTGGAATCAGTGGAATCCTGCAACAAAGGAAAAGATGACAACTCAAGGAACTCAGCTTCTAGACTACTCTCCCCCTGAAGCTGAGGACTAGTGAAGAAAGACTGTATTTCATGAAAAGTGACATCCTTAGAGATATAGACACGACGACGTTCAGGGTGATAACATTTGTACCCCTTTTTGTTTGAGGCATATCCTATGAAGATACATTTGATAGCTCGAGGATCTAACTTTCCCCGATGAGGACTATGAACATGGACAAAGACAGAACATCCAAAGACACGACTCTGAAGGCTGGTCATAATGGGAATAGAAGGATAGAATGTGGTCATGAGCTGTACAAGACTAACACCATCTAGAACCCGAGAAGGTAACCTATTTATCAAGTAAGTGGCAGTTAGAACAGCTTCCCCCTAGTAAGACTTAGAAACAGACATTTGGAAGAGTAATGCTCTGGTAACCTCAAGGAGATGACGCTTTTTCCTCTTTGCAACCCCATTCTGTTGAGGGGTGTCCACATAGGTTAACTCATGAACAACACCATTATCTTTGAGGAATTTGGAAAGGTTGTCATTCACATACTCTCTCCCATTATCCGAACGCAATCTTTTAATCGGGTTCCCAAATTGTGTTTGAACCATATGGTAAAAGTTTACAAACAATCGGAAAACTTCAGACTTATCTTTCATGAGGAATATCCAGGTAACTCGGGTACAGTCATCAATAAAAGAAACAAACCACTTTGCACCAGAAATATTGCAAATAGATGTAGGTCCCCATACATCCGAATGAACAAGATCAAAAGGTTTAGAACTTTTATTATTACTGGGAAGAAAAGTTGTACGATGGTGTTTAACAAATTGACAAATATCACAATGAAAGGACTCGACTGACATTTTTTTGAACAAGAAGGGAAATAAAGACTTAAGGACACTAAACGGAGGATGACCAAGACGCCTGTGCTGAAGCCATATTTGGGAGGATGACCAAGACTCTGAACCTGTCTGATGATTGGAAGTGAGTGCCTTTTGTTTGGTACAATCTCTATTTTCCTCATGCTGCAAGTAGTATAACCCGCCCTGCTCTTTAGCAATTCTAATCGTCCTCCCCGTGGCAAGATCCTGCAAAACACAATGGGAGTGAAAAAACGTCACTGCACAGTTTAAGTCTCGGGTGATTTTATGAACGAACAAGAGGTTATTAGATAGTTTGGGAACATGAAGCACATTTATTAAATGAAGGGAAGGTTGAAGTTGAGTGCTACCACAACCGGTAACAGGGGTATGAGAACCGTTAGCTACAGTGATGTGTTGGTTACCAGGTAAAGTGGTATAGGATGAAAAATAAGAGGAATGAGGTGTTATATGATCAGTAGCACCAGAGTCTATAATCCAGATATCCTCAGTACCAGAAGCATTAAAGGATAAGAAGCTAGAACTCTTACCAGTCATGGTTAGGGAACAAGGGCTAGATGGCTTACTAAGAGAGTCCATAAGAGCCAACAGTGGTTCCAGCTCTACTTTGCTAAGAGCTGGGACCTCCTTTTCAGCTCGTGGGATAGGTGGGTCTTCTACTACACTTTTTGAGTCAGATGTTGCTTGATTAGCACGCCTCTGTGAGGTACCTTTGAATCCTCCAATGCGCTCAAGGACCTTCTCTCTTCCATGAAGTTTATAACATGTCTCCTTAATATGACCTGTTCTTCTACAATAACTGCACCAACGATCTTCGCGGTTAGACTTTGCGCGAGGTTTCCCAGATGAATAGGATGATCCTTTTGTAGGACCCTTTCCGGTAGCCAAGGCTGAACCATCAACACAACTACCCCCCTCCAACATCACTGACCTTCGAGTTTCTTCTCCCCGTACAGTGTGGCAGAGTCAGCATTGCATGTCATTTTCAGATTTTGATACTGATCTAACTCAATCCACAAACCATTCAACGTCCCATAGTAGTCTGTCACTGAAAGACTCCCCTGCTTGGTATTGAAGATCTTATTTTCTATCTCATAACATGCTGCAATATCCTTCTTCATAGAATACGTCTGACTGAGGTTCTCCCAAATCTCCTTAGCAGTTGAGAAGAACATAGAGTTCCTACTGATCTCCGGAGTCATAGAATGCCATAACTAGGTCATGATAAGAGAGTCTTCATCGTCCCAGGCTTCGTATTTTGGGTCTGTTTTGGCTGGAGGATCCTCTTCTATATGACTCAGTTTCTTTCGTCCCTTGAGGGTAGTGCGAACCAACTGGGCCCACTGGAGGTAGTTGTGCCCATCAAGACGGTATGAGCCTTGCAGCACCTGTAGATCATTGGGACTAAGAACAGAAGCTGGCTTGTCTTCAGACATTACGTAGGAACGGCAGAAACGGCAGTGACTTGCTCGAGAATGGAGGAGGAGCACGGGCTTTCAAATAGCACAAAAGAAGCCGGGGTTATAGCAAAATAGCCCCGGAAACAAGAGCAGAAGAGGCCGGCGACCAAGATTGGGTGACCGACGTCGAAAATGGTGGCCGGAAAGGCGGCGTGTGGGCTGCACGCGCCAGAAACGCAGCACTGTTGAACGCGCGCGTGAGGGCGCGTGTGATGTGCGTTGGGGACGTGACTTTGTGGGCCTTGTAGATCGGCTGACGGCGATTCTGGCGGTGGTGATCTCGCCAGAAAACTCGCCTGAAAAAATTTTCTGGCGGCGGCGGACGCGGCGGCAGCGGCGATGTATGCAGAAAACAGAGCCCCCAGGATCGGGAGCTTTGATACCAACTTGAAAAGAAGGAATCTGAATATTATTTCAATCAGATTAATTACAAAGAATGATTACCTGTAATATATATAGACTACCTATCTTAATTAAGGAAAATGAAGGGAAATAAAACTGTACATCTAATCAAAACTGTCATAATTATGAAATAAATCTCTCCTAATTATATTACACTAATTATGTAACGTATATATTAATTATGTAACGTAACAGTTTCTATTCGGATCATTCTCTCAGATATCCGTATTTAGCTCCATGGAGTAGAAACGAGTCGGTGTGTGTTCATGCATTATCTGCATTTTACTGTTTACCATATTCTGTGATAAAATGTATGATCTATTTCTTTGATATATTATGCATGATATAAATATATGTGTTATCTTAATATGTATTGTATTGTCATGTGTTGTATTGTCGTTTTCTTTATTGCCATGCAGGTAATGGTGTAGATTGTCTCACCTCTCTATATGTTTTCTAGATATTATTATATTATTTCCGTAAAGAGTTTGAGGAAGAAGAGGAACAGCCTCTCGAGATACAGTATCCGGACAAGCAACAACCGGGCGAGCTGTATGAGGACGGTGAACCGATAGACCATCCTTATCATCAAGACTAATCTTGAGATCATGGCATTGCCGGGATTCTTCGGTTTTGTGAGACTAGAATTTCACGGAGGTTCGAAAGCCTGGCGTATGCGAGTGGATAGAGGAATAGTTGTCTACGTGGGACGTTTGACTGTGTCCCTACGTAGAGAGTATGATGGAGATGTCATATGGGACTAAGACAGACAGGGCCATCGGAATGATCGTCGATGGGAAGAAAAGTCGAGGCCAGTGCATTTAGGACAAAGTGGAGGCTAGTGTGAGTCATAACCAACATAAGTCACCATCGGAATGATCGTCGACGGGAAGAAAAGTCACCACTTGTATGATTCATCTGTGGGAGAGAAGTCACCATCGAAATGATCGTCGACGGGAAGAAAAGTCACCACAAGTATGATTCATCTGTGGGAGAGAAGTTATGACAAACACCACAGTTAAATTGAAAACTGAATGTATTTCTCTCTGTTTATTGCAAAAAGAAACTACAAGATATATACACTTGACTACAGACTAGAACATTAATTATCTATGCTAAGTCCTAGAAGTGTAAGTATAATGAATACATAGATACAATGAATAAAACTTCACCGTCCACACCGTCCACTAATTTATGGGAATAATCAACACTCTCCCTCAAGCTGGAGCATATATGTCTGATGCAACTAGCTTGTCACATATGTATGCTATCCTAGGTCCTCGTAAGGACTTAGTCATTATGTCTGCTAGTTGATCTTTAGTACCCACAAAAGAAGTCTTAATGATGCCTGAGAGGATCTTTTCTCTAATGAAGTGACAATCAACTTCTATATGTTTAGTCCTTTCATGAAAATTTGGATTCGAAGAGAGATACAAGGCTGATTGGTTATCACAAGCAAGTTCCATAGGACCTATCTCACAAAACTTCAACTCTTGAAGCAAATATTTTAGCCACAAAAGTTCGCAAGTAGTATTAGCCATAGCACGATACTCTGCTTCAGTGCTCGATCTTGCAACAACAGTCTGCTTCTTGCTTTTCCATGAAATCAAGTTACCTCCAATAAGCACACAGTAGCCTGAAGTGGACCTCCTATCACTAGCATCACCTGCCCAATCTGCATCAGTATATCCAATGATATTAGTACGACCCTTGTCCATATAAACAAGCCCTTTACCAGGTGATCCCTTGATGTATCTTAGGATCCGAACAACTGCATTCCAATGACTGTCACATGGTGAGTTGAGAAACTGACTCACAACACTGACAGGAAAAGCAAGGTCTAGTCGAGTCATGGTGAGATAATTTAACTTCCCAACTAATCTTCTATATCTGCCTAGGTCAGGATAAAGCTCCCCTTGATTAGGTAGAAGCTTCACATTTGGGTCCATAAGAGTATCAACACGTTTACAATCAAGCATCCCTGTTTCTTCCAAAATATCAAGGGCATATTTCCTTTGAGAAATAGCAACACCTGTTCTTGATTGGGCTACTTCAATCCCAAGAAAGTATCGCAATCGGCCAAGATCTTTAGTTTTAAAATGTTTAAACAGGTATTGCTTCAATTGCTTAATGCCTTCTTGGTCATCGCCTGTAATGACAATATCATCCACATATACCACAAGATAAATAAGTTTATTCAACGGTGAGCATTTAAAGAATACAGAATGGTCTACCTCACAACGAATCATGCCAAACTGCTGAATAACTTTACTAAACTTCCCAAACCAAGCGCGAGGTGACTGTTTTAAGCCATATAAAGACTTTTGTAGCCGGCAAACAAGACCTGACTCCCCTTGAGCAACAAACCCAGGTGGTTGCTCCATATAGATTTCCTCCTCCAGATCACTATGTAAGAAGGCATTTTTAATATCCAGCTGATACAAGGGCCAGCGTCTTATGGCAGCCATAGACAAAAACAAACGTACGGACGCCATCTTAGCAACAGGAGAAAAAGTACCACTATAATCCAAACCATAAATCTGAGTGTATCCCTTCGCTACCAGCCGGGCTTTCAATCGGTCCACCTGCCCATCAGGGCCAACTTTAATAGTAAATACCCATTGACAACCAACTGTAGATTTTCCAGGAGGAGGTGAAACAAGTGTCCATGTATGATTAGATTCCAAAGCAGTCATCTCATCAATCATTGTCTGTCGCCATCTTGGATGAGATAATGTTTCCTGAACATTCTTAGGAATGGTAATAGATGACAAAGCAGACACAAAGGCACAATGGGAAGGAGATAATCGATGGTAACTTAGAAAATTGTAAAGCGGATGAGGATTGAGAGTAGAGCGTTTACCTTTACGGAGTGCAATAGGTAGGTCAACAGAAGTGTCAGGTGGGACCGCAGTGGGAGAAGCGATTGGAGCGGGAGCTGAATCATGAGAATCAATAGTAGGTGTGATCTCGGGAATTCCAGGATTCCGGCGCTCATAAGTAATACCAAATCGACGCAACGGACGGTCATCCTGTGACTGTGGAGCTTGAGGATTAGAGACAGGTGTTGCAAAAAGAGGAACGGGTAGTACCTGAGATGGAGTAGAGTCGGATGTAGCTGATGTGACAAAGAAAAGAGTATCCTCAACGAATGTAACATCTGCAGATACATAAAAGCAATGTGTAGAAGGAGAATAACATCGATATCCCTTCTGAACTCGAGAATACCCAAGAAAGATACATTTAACAGCCCGAGCAGACAATTTATCACGGCCAGGAGAGAAATCATGAACAAAACAAGTGGAACCAAACACACGAGGGGGAACAGCATAAAGAGGATCTTTAGGAAATAAAAGAGAGTGAGGAATTTTATTACCTAAAACAGAAGATGGCATTCGATTTACCAGATAACAAGCTGTAAGAACAGCGTCACCCCAAAACTTCAAGGGTGCATTAGCATTTATTAAGAGAGTCCGAGCTGTATCAACAAGATGACGATGTTTTCGTTCAGCCACACCATTTTGTTGTGGTGTGTGACGACAACTAGACTGATGAATAATACCATGAGAACTCAAAAAGGATTTAAAGGACGCAGAAAAATATTCTTTTGCATTGTCGCTGCGCAAAACATGAATTGTTTTTCCAAACTGATTCTTTATTCCGGAACAAAAGACTTGAAAAGCATCAAATAACTCAGAACGATCTTTCATTAAAAACAGCCAAGTACATCTTGAAAAATCATCAATGAAAGTAACATAATACCTATATCCAGAAACAGAAGGAACACGACTGGGACCCCAAACATCAGAATGAACAAGATCAAAAGGAGACATAGTTTGACTATTGACACTACTAGGAAAAGATACCCTAACATGTTTTCCAAGTTGACAAGATTCACAATTCAAGGTCTTCAAATGTGAAAGATAGGGGACCATTTGCTTTAACTTGTCCAAACTTGGATGACCAAGACGACGATGTAGAAGATCTGCAGACTCGGAAACAGCACATATGGTGGAAGAGGAAGGTTGAAGGTAGTAGAGACCTCGTGATTCAGATCCAGCTCCAATTGTCTGTCCCGTACTTCGGTCTTGTATAAGAAAGCAGTTAGAAGTAAAGGTTATGAAACAATTTAAAGTACGAGTAATTTGGCTGATTGAAATTAAATTAAAGGGACAACCAGGTACAAACAAGACTGAATTTAAAGGTAAGGATGGAAGAGGTGAAGCTTGACCAATACCAGCGGCCTGTGCCTTAGACCCATCGGCAGGAGTAATATTGTGAGATGTTTTAGGAAATGACAATTTAGAGAAAAGAGAAGGATTACCAGCTAAGTGATCAGAAGCACCAGAGTCTAAAATCCAGGATCCAACAGACGCAGATTGAGAGAGACAAACTGTAGAATTACCAGTGTGAGCAACGGTGGCCGAAGAAGAAGAAGCCTGCTGAGTGGCTTTAAACTGAAGATATTCCTTATATTCATTGCCAGAAAGTAGGTGATCTTTCTCAGACTCGATCTTGTACTCAACAACTGGTTCAAGAGACTGAGCTACATTGGCAGTTTTATTCGGAAATCCATGTAGGGAATAGCACCGATCTTGAGTGTGTCCATCCCGCTTATAGTAAGAACAGTGAAGATTACCTCTACCGCCTCTTCCACGACCACCACCTCTACGACTACGACTTCGGCCTTCTCGGTCAGTGGAATTAGAGACAAAAACTGAAGACTCAGATGCTGTTTGAGAATCAAGGGAAGCTGTCGGAGAAGGAACTCGAAGCAAACGATCAATTAGTTCCTCTATCGTAGGAATATTAGGATTTGTCAGAGTCTGATTTCGGACAGGTTCAAAGTCTTTGTGGAGGCCATGAAGAACAAATACCATGAGCATGTTATCAAGCTTATCTGACATCTTTTGTGCATCATCATTAACCAGCATCAATTTAATCTCTTCACAAATGGATTGTGCTTTATTCAGATAGGAGGGCAAGTCAAGATCAGTCATTTGCATTGTCGCCAAACTATGAATCGTCTCATATAGCCGCTGTATATCATTAGCATAAACAGTTTGAGCCTTCTTCCAAATTTCGCAACATGTCTTGTAAGGACGGAAATGCACCATTAATCTAGGTTCAATAGACTGCCATAACAACGATACAAGCTGATAATCTGCCCGTTGCCACTCATCCTTCTCAGATTCAACAATGTCAGTAACCTTTTTAGTGAGGTGGTCAGACAATCCTTGACCCAGAAACCATATCTCAACAGCATTACGCCAATTCAAATAATTTTTACCATTCAACTTCTCGGTAGTAATGATCGGGGACCCGGAAAACGCAAAAGAGATCAGACCCTTCTTAGTAAATTCTGCCATGGAAGAAGTTCAGAAGGCAGAAAACAAAAGCCAAAATGCAGGCACAAGTTATATTGCCAAGCCAGCTACCTCGTGGCTTGATAATTTTCTTGTGTGGGTATCTCTAGAAGCATTTGGGTGCTGCAGGAAGTTCAGAAGGCAGAAAACAAAAGCCAAAAAAACGCTAAAACAGTCACCAAAAGTGGTGAACAGGGGATTCAACGAAAGACCCAGAAGCCAAACAGGGGCAGAACAGAACCGGGAGGAGATGGCGAACACAACGGCGGAAGCGGCGTCGTCAACAGCGGCCGAGAAGGTGGCGCGTGGATCACACGCGCCGGAGAACCAAAAAGCTGAAGACGGTGCGTGAGAGCGCGTGACAGCTGATAAGGCGGCGGCTCTCGGATTGCCGGCTTCTGAGATGAACCCCGGTGTCACTTTGGGCACCGGATGTCAGTGGGTCAGCGCTGACAGCAGCTGAAACCCAAGAACACAAAACAAGAACGAACCGTACTCTCTGATACCAAGTTAAATTGAAAACTGAATGTATTTCTCTCTGTTTATTGCAAAAAGAAACTACAAGATATATACACTTGACTACAGACTAGAACATTAATTATCTATGCTAAACATTAATTTATGCTAAGTCCTAGAAGTGTAAGTATAATGAATACATAGATACAATGAATAAAACTTCACCGTCCACACCGTCCACTAATTTATGGGAATAATCAACAACCACCATTGAAATATATGTAGAGATAGATTTATTCTCATTCTCCCCCTCAATGCTATGCTAGTATTTGAAAAGAACCAAACAGTAGCCAAAACTAGGTATAATTACGACAAAGAATGGCAAACAGCCACGTGGAGGTTAGATATGATGTACTGAGGCAAACGAACGGTGGAGAAGCTCGGAAAAAGGGTGAAACAACCATGGGAAAGTGTATAATGACCAAAAAAAGAAATCACAAGGTACCTGAATGCACCGATTCAAAAGAGGTTGCAACAAACGGTCACGAACGCAAAGGCGAGGACAGATCCTGATAGAAGAGAGAAGGGCGACCATAGCGCTACAAACGGCTGCCCGGAGGTGGTGGGATTTTCGGCCAGAAAATCGCCAGAAAATTCACTGGAAAAGTCGCCAGTTGCTAGAAAAGTTGCCAGGAAAATCACCGATCACCGGAAAAGTCAGTGGAAAAGCGGTTGGAAATGTCGTTGGTCATCGAAAAACTCGCCGGAAAGGCGTTGGTCGGCGGTAGTATCGGCTGAAAATGTCGCCGGAAAGATCACCGGTTGTCGGAAAATGTCACTGGAAATGTCACCGATCAACGGAAATTCGCCAGAAAAGATCGCCGAGAGCCACCAAAAGTTGTCGGGAAAGTCTTTGGTCGTCGGGAAAAACTGTAGGTTGCCAGAAAAACTGCAGGTCGCCGGAAAAGTCCCTAGAAAAACTGCAGGTCGCCGGAAAAAGTCACCGAAAAAACAGCAGGTCGTCGGAAAGTTATCGAAAAAACAGCACGTTGCCAGAAAGTCGCCAGAAAAGGTCGTCGGTCTCTGGTCGTCGAGAAAGGCCGTCGGGAAGTCGCCGGAAAAATGTTGTTGGTCGCCGGAAAAGGTTGCCGGTCGTCGGGAAAGGAGAAAGGTCGGTCAACCGGAATAGAAACACAGTTGACCGGAAAAGATATAGAAAGAGAGTGCCGGAAAGAGAACTTGACCACCAGAGGCGGCAGCTAATTGGAGTTCCAAATCTTTGGGAACTCCGCAGCGGAAGTGACAGACAGGTCACAGAGGATGGTACCGCTCTGATACCATGTTGAAAGAGATAAAAAAGAGAAAGACTTATGAAGAAATTGTGTGTTACAATTACATAATGGAGGGGTGATTATATACACAAGAGGTACTAAATGATTACACATCTCACATGATGTGGGACTAACAACATAGTAAGTAATAACTTCTAACAGTTCCGAAGCAAAGATATCCACGGGGCGGTTTGTCCTATTTAGATATTCACAACCAAGAAGTATTAAATTCTCTTTCTTTTCAAATAGGCCTTGGGTATAGCCTTTACTCCTGGATTATGGATTCAAGAGCCACAGACCATATGACCAACACATCCAATATATTCTCCACCTATTCCATATGCCCAAGCAGTAAGAAAATATTCACAGCTGATGGTTCCTTGACCTCTGTAGCAGGTGTAGGAGATGTCCAAATAAGCCCTCCAGTGACCTTAAAAAATGTTCTTCATGTCCCTAAACTGTCCACAAATATTGTCTTTGTCCAAAAATTGACTAAAGATTTATCTTCCAATGTAGTTTTTCACAATAATTATTGTGTTTTTCAGGATAAGGATTCGAGGAAGATGATTGGACGTGCTAGGGAACAGGATGACCTCTATTACCTTGAAACACCATGTCAGTTAAACAGGACCAAGGGCAAACTACCATATTCCTTTACCTCAAATTTTATTTCAACCAATAAAGACAGAATTTGTCTTGTTCATCGCAGACTTGGGCATCCATCCTTTATAATTGTTAAGAATATCTTTTCCTCTTTGTTTAAAAGTCTTATTGTTGAAAATTTTCATTGTGAAGTATGTGAACTTGCCAAACACAAGCGTGTAACCTTTCCAATTAGTAATACAAGAAGTTCTGTTCCTTTTTATCTCATTCACAATGATGGTTGGGGTCCCTATTCTATTCCTAATGTCTCTGGGGCAAGATGGTTTATGTCTTTCATTGATGATTGTAATCGTGTTACCTAGATTTTTCTGCTCAAACATAAATATGATATTAGTACTGTTCTCCCAAATTTCTGTTCTATGATTAAAAATCAGTTTGGGGTGAATATTAAGAGATTCAGGTCAGATAATGCTAGGAACTATTTCAATCAAATTCTTATGCCTTTTTTTCCAGAAAGAAGGAATAATACATGAGTCATCTTGTGTCAATTCCCCACAACAAAATGGGATAGTAAAGCGGAAAAATGGCCATCTTCTTGAAAAATCCCAAGCCTTATTGTTCCAGAGAAATGTACCTAAGTCCTTTTGGGGGGAAGCTGTTCTCACAGCCACTCATCTCATAAATCGTTTGCCTATTAGAGTCTTGGGATTCAAGAGTTCGATGGATGTACTCTCCACTTTCTACCCCTTTCTACCCTAATCTACACACTACAAATAACCTTGTCCCTAAGATTTTTGGGTGTGTGTCCTTTGTCCATATTCACTATCAAAACATGGGAAACTTGATCCAAGGGCTTTAAAATGTGTCTTTGTGGGCTATTCTTCAACCCAGAAAGGGTACTAGTGTTACCACTCTTCATCCAAAAAATTCTATGTCTCCATGAATGTTACATTCAATGAAGAGGAGTCTTATTTCACCAATCCTTATCTTCAGGGGGAGAAATCAATAAGGGAGGATTTAGGGTTTAAGAAGATTTTCTGTTTGATTTGTCCTTACTTCCTGTCTCTAAAGGTCCTCCAGAGAATTCACAAGAAATAACAAATTTTGCTCCTGAAATCACTTCTGAACCTGTGTCCAAAACCATTTTTGACCTAGTACAAATCACTTTTGAACCTATGCCCGAAACCATTTTTGACCCAATACTAAAAAACCACAAGAAATAACAGAGTCTACTCTTGAGAATGTGAGATATGGCAAAGGCAAGATGTTCACAAGGAGGAAGATAGCTGTCCCTGAACCTGTGCAGGCCCAAGAGTCCAACTCGGAGCCTTTGAATGAGGTAATAATTTCTAACCCTTCATTGCAAGATGAAATTGAATTTCATATGGATAGTGATGACCAAAATCTTCCTATAGCTATTAGAAAAGGAACTAGAGAGTGCACAAAACGGCCATTATACCCGCTTGCACACTTCTTGTCTTTTGAGAAATTCTTACCATCCCATAAAGCCTTCCTTGTAAGCCTAAATACCATCACCATCCCTACCACCCTACTTGAGGTTTTGTCTAATGAAAAATGGAAACAAGCCATGAATGAGGAGATGGAGGCATTGGAAAAGAATAAAACATGGGGGCTGGTGCAGTTACTGGTAGGAAAGAAAATTGTGGGTTGTAAATAGGTGTATACAGTGAAGTATAGAGCAGATGGGTCGATAGATAGGTATAAGGCACGTTTGGTAGCCAAATGGTATACCCAAACTTATGGAATTGATTACCAAGAGACATTTGCACCAGTCGCAAAGATGAGCATAGTTAGAGTATTATTGGCATTAGCAGTTAATTATGATTAGGATTTACAGTAGTTTGATGTCAAGAATGCTTTCTTGCATGGAGATCTAGAAGAAGAAATTTATATGGAGGTTCCACCAAGATATAAAAAGGATTTGCATACTAATACTATGTGTAAGTTGAAAAAGGCCTACTACGGCCTCAAGCAACACGAGCGTGGTTTGGAAGGTTTGCAAGAATTATGTTGGCTATGGGGTACAAACAAAGCCAAGGGAATCACACTTTGTTTGTTAAACACTCTCCTTCAAAGGGAGTCACGACATTCTTACTTTATGTCGATGACATAATAGTGACAGGAGATGATGCTAAGGAGAAACAAATTTTGAGTTAGTGCTTAGTTAAGTAGTTGGAGATTAAAGCATTAGGAAGGTTGGAATACTTTCTTGGGATTGAGGTTGCTCATTCTAGGCAAGGCATTTTTATCTCCCAACAAAAGTATGTTACAGATCTCCTCAAAGAAACGGGCAAGACAACACGCAAACCAACGAGCACTCCTATGGATCCTAATATGAGTCTTGGACAAGCAGAGGAAGATGCTGTAGTAGACAGAAGTATGTTATGTTATAGATCTCCTCAAAGAAACGGGCAAGACAGCATGCAAACCAGCGAGTACTCCTATGAATCCTAATATGAGACTTGGACAAGCAGAGGAAGATGTTGCAGTAGACAGAGAAATGTATCAACATCTGGTGGGAAGACTTATTTATCTATCTCACACATGACTAGACATAGCATATGTAGTAAGCGTGATTAGCCAGTTCATGCGTAGCCCAAAGGAAGTTCATTTACAAGCAGCACATCGAGTATTACACTACCTCAAGGGAACACTAGGAGAAGACATTTTATTTAAGAGAAATGGAGGTGTGGTACTGAGGCATACACTGATGCTGATTATGCTGGATCACTAGTGGATAGAAGATCAACTACTGGATATTGCACTTTTCTTGGGGGAAATCTAGTAACTTGGAGGAGTAAAAAACAGAATGTGGTAGGACGATCTAGTGCGGAGGAAGAATTCAGACCTATGGCTCAAGGTGTGTGTGAACTACTATGGTTAAAGATCATCCTTGAAGATTTGAAGATCAAGTGGGATGGACCAATGAAACTCTACTGTGACAACAAGTATATGTTCAGCATAGCCCACAATCCGGTACAACGTGATCGAACAAAGCACATTGAGGTTGACAGATACTTTATCAAAGAAAAATTGGAATGGTTTAATCTGTACACCCTA
This sequence comes from Ormosia semicastrata, assembly GCA_029884595.1. NCBI lineage: Eukaryota > Viridiplantae > Streptophyta > Magnoliopsida > Fabales > Fabaceae > Ormosia > Ormosia semicastrata. The sequence continues at coordinate 42,995,824 of JAQQTO010000061.1, forward strand.
TGTGTCTACACAAGGTCAGCTTGTTGATGTACTTACCAAAGAGTTGAGAAGTCCAACATTTCAGACTATTGTATCCAAGCTGGGAATGGAGAATGCCTATTCACCAGCTTGAGGGGGAGTGTGGAAAACTGTGTTATGTTAGTTGTTTTAGGAAATTTTTCTGTAACAGAATGTATCCCTAGAATTAAGCTCATTTAAGTGTATTTTCTATTCTGATAGGAAATCCTACAAATCATGGGATTTGGCTCTAGTTTCTTTCCTTTTCTGTTAAGGCCATAGGTGTATATATATAACCCATGTGTGTACCATCAGAATTATGAATAACATTCCATATTCTTCAATTTCTGAGAGTTATGTCATTGTCTTTTATTAAAAACTCATCTACTTGATGCTACATTAAATGGATCTTAGGGCCAAAAGAATAATGCCTCTGCTTCATGCAGGCATTTATGAAGTTGGACAAATACAGTATTCAAGTGTAGCATTCCCTTTATTCTGTAAATGGAAGTTATACTTGTGAAGTTTTTACATTCCTTTTTCTCTGAGAATTCGTTAAAGATAATAGATTCATACCCAAGTGGCCTTTGTCGTATTTAAGAAAATTACTGTTAGTGGTGCTCTTCTGCATTGTATTCTGAAGATTGGTCATTTATTTGGCTTTTTTTTTACCTCCATTATTGCTTCTGTGGTTTTGTGTTGCTTTGGTAGTTTGGTTTTCCTTTATTCAATTATCACCCCTGACCCAATTAATCGTTTGCACTGTTGCAGGCACAGGATAGATTGAATGGGTTAAACCAAGGAGGACCAAGACAAAGAGCAGAAGCTTTAGCTGCTTTAAACTCTGCATTTAATTCATCATCTGGAACCAAGACTTCTACTCCTAGGCCATCTGGAAAAAGCCAAGGATCACAACGAGCAGCAGCAGTAGCTGCTCTTTCATCAGTTCTTACTGCTGAAAAGAAGAAATATTCACCTGATGCTTCTCCTGTGGCAAGCAGTAGTCCTATTACGGAAAGTAGCTCTACTGGTAAGAAATATAGTTCTCATTATCTAAGTGTGATGTTACATACACAGGATACTACAACTGGTTCTCTGTTTGTCTATTTTTTGCACAAAATACCACAACTGGTTTGCTGCGTTCAATATTTCACAAGACCCTATTACTTCTTCGTCTTTCTCTTTTTAATAATTAATGTAGATCCTATTTGTTCAATTCTAATTATAATATGTTGTTTAATCATAATATATGCTGCAGTTACCTGAATTCATTTTGGTGGCTAGTATTTTGACCATGTGCTAGTAAACTACTGAGATTGGAGATCTAAGCACTAAACTGTACTACAGTTTCGGAACACCTTTAAATTTATTTGGGAAAATTCTGAAGCCCCTGGCTTGTTGAGATTTAACAGAAGAAACAACATATGCCAATTTAATAATTCTATAGGCTTTTTCTTTCCCTCGAGGGATCTTCGAAGTCAAATGTTAGTGTTGCATTAAAAAAATTAATAAAATAAAATACTTGCCTTTTGTTTCTTCTATCATTTCTGTGTCCTTCTGATCATTTTGCAAGTTTGAGTTCTTGCTGCAGAAGCTAAAAGTGAAAGTGCCTATTCTGAAATGGAAGAAGCTGCAGAAGCCAAGGAAACAGAAGAACTTGCCCCTGAAGCTGGTAGCAATGGGGATTTGGAACCAAAACAAAAAAATGTGGAGGATGTAAATGATAGTCAAAGTAGTCAACGGACGTTCAGTTATGATCAATTAAAGACTAAATCTGGTAATAGTGTGTCTGGAGTTGATCTTAAACGGAGAGAGGTTAGTCTTGCTTTACATTGATTTAATATCATATTAACTGAAGTGTGAAATATATATATCTCCTGAAATTTTGAATTATTACAAACACCTTAAAATGGGACAAATTACAAGCGCCTCCCATGAATTTTCCCATCCCTGTAATTTTCTTCAGTTGTCTTTTTAATTTTATTCCATTTTGGGGGTTATTTGTAATTTTTCAAAGCCTCAAGGCAGGTATATAATTTACCTTTTAATTTTATGCTTTGGATTGATGTTAATATGTTTCTTTCTTCTCCATTTGATGTTGGTCAGGCCTATCTGTCAGACGAAGAGTTCAAAACTGTATTTGGAATGGTAAAAGAAGCATTCTACAAATTGCCAAGATGGAAGCAAGACTTGCTGAAAAAGAAATTCGAATTGTTCTAGACTTGATACAATGAGTGAATAAATTATTGTTTTGCATCCTAATCTACCTTTCCTCAGTTATCTTGAAATGACACTTATCTGTTGGATAGTGTGGATTTATTGGTATACCATACTTGGATTCCTAGGCATAGCGTTTTGCTTTGGCCTATAATGGACGTAGCTGTGGTTAGTGTCCAAGTTTGAATGTGACGCTGCATGGAGAGTGATTTTTAGTTTCTCCTTTCAAATTGATGCTGCCTCTTGCAATGTTTACATATTGTAGCAATGAAGACACTAGACAGTGGACAGGTCCAATTCTTTCATTTTGTCAAGTTGGTATTTCAAATACGTGGTTTTTCTTCTTGTCAAGTTTGTTTGTTATTTACTTTGAATTATGTAAATACTGTTATCTGCTTTATTATTATTATTATTTAACTTATTATTTAATAGCCACGAACTTCGAATTTTGCCTCAGGTTTAATAGCCTGGGTTGCTTATTATTTTTAGGTAATATATATTATAATTTTATATTTATATTTATAGCCAAGTTTTTTGTTAATTTATTAGGGAAATGTATGATGTTTAAATTTTATTGGCAAAAAATGAAAAAAAAAATTGCATTTGAATGTATTAACGGCTGGGAGGTTATTCTTATCAGGGTACTAACGGCTGCTCCGTTAATACACTTGAATTTTATTAGGGTATTTCTTATTCTTATCCACAAATCCTCTGCGTCTATTCTCATGTTATCTCATACTTGTTCCGCTTCTCATTCCGGTTACAATCCTCAGAAACCCTCCTTGTACGAGACTTTCATTTCCTCAATTTTGCATTATTCCTCCTCCCTCTAGTTGCATCTTTAGAAATCCTCCCAAACAAATATCAACATATAAATCACTCAAAGTAAATTATGCTTTATGCGCAGAGCTGAAGCTCGATCTTTCCTCGGTGGATCTATGTGAATCAGTTTCCTTCTGCGGTTGATTGTGAATAGGAGGGTGTTTCTTCTCTAGTGGTTTCCAGCGTGAGCAGTAAGCAAATTGAGAGGGAAACGGGACTGTAGGAGGCTAATGGTTTCTCACTTGGGATTGATGGTTTTGTTGCTTCAAGAACTATTGGTCATTTGTTTACATTTTATTATTTTTGTGAGTTCCTCTCGCTGTTTTAAAATAAAATCTTTAGATAACATTGCTAATGTGGTCTATTTAGAATCTATTCAACCACCTCGTTAATGTTTTGATGCCCCACATCATTGTTCTATCTAAGCCTTTTCAGGAGGTTGTCAACATTTTGATTTCGACCTACTAGTTGACCAAGTTGGTTTTGCACATTACTTATTAGTTGAGCATTTCTTACTTAACTAACAATATCCCAGTGGTAGGCATGATTTTGTTGACTATAGGGTTCTTGTGGCAATGTTGCAGGTGCAACAGAGTGTCTCTATTGTCATTCACTCTATTATTTCCCCTATGTGGGGGATTTAAGAGTTAGATGATGTATTATGTGACATTCTTGACACTATTTTATTGCTTCTTAAACGCATAAGAAGTCAAAATGGCTTTCGTTTTCAAACTAGTCTCTAGACTTAGTCCCACTGGGCGAATCAATTTGTTTAACTAGATTTTTGTCAAAAGACAATTCAATTCCTATTAGCAATATGAAAAGGAAATCTCTTTCTTTAAAGACTCCCAAGTACTTGATGATTTTAAGAATAAGAATGTTAGTGAGCAATTTTGATTGAATAATAAAAAGGTGTGTGATTTCAATATATGCAATAAAGCAAATAACAAGATGAGATTATGCTTCAATAATCGAAAATTGAAAAGAAAAGCATATAGGAAACGCAGTAAAGCATAATGAAGTGATATCAATAAACAATAATGTAATTGAAAACAATGATCAAATAAATGAAAGTAAGCAAAGAAAGCTTGTAAAGAACAACTGTAATTAAACTTGCAGAAAAGTAGAATTGACTAAAAAGGCAAAGAAAGCAAGTAAAGAATAAGTAATGTAAATGAAAGTAATTAAAAAGAAATCAAATGATCACAAGGATCACTAGATCAAAAGATGAAGGGAATTTCTTTAAAGTAAAGTTGAATCAAAGTAAACTTTCATTGAATTGTAAAGATTACATAAAGAAAAGCAGGGTGGAAGGCATACTTAGCTAATCCCTTTTGAACAGAGCCGTCAAAATGGGACAAACTCGATGAGCCGGCTCGAATAGCCCTACAAAATGGAAGGGTTAGTTAGCAAAAGTGAATACAAAATAAAAATATAGCCCGACCCAAATAGGTCGAGCCAACCCGTTTTGAAAGTTTTACATATGATTGGGCTGTACTAACAAAATGTCAGCCTGAACTCACGTAGCCTGATCTAACCCAGCCCAAAAATGTCCTGGTCATCCCGTTTTGACAGCTATACTTTTGAATCTGTTGCCCTCAGAGTGACTTAGGATATGTAAGAGATGTGTGCAAGTGTTTTCAACCATCTTAATGCCTTCACTTCCTTGGGTATTTATAGGCAAGAAAAGTAATTGATATTATGACAAGATCTTGATAGGTGTATTGGTCTAGAATAACTTCCTAATCCTGGCAATAACATTTATCTTGTCTTATTGTTACATTCTTAAGTGTTGACAACTTTCCAAATTCAATCTAAACTTATTATTTGATTTTGAAGTTTGAATTCAAAATTTATAATTGCTTCGAATAACTAATAAGTATAAAATTGTAACGCCCTCTGACCTATATAGTTCCCTCACAACAACAGCCACTTCCCTAGCGATTCCCATGAGTTTTGCCATTTCATTATTGGTTGTAGTACATTTGATGGATGTTATTGGCTTTTAGCACATAGAGTAATACATATTAAGATGATCAGTTTCAATATCATGTAACTAGTGTGGTAAAAACTTTTAACAATCACACCTAAAGCAGTTATGTATATCTAAACTAACTATCTCATCATCAAGGACAAGAAAACTATAATGTTGTGAACACCTAATTTTTTCTGTTTATTTTTATTTTGTTGGTGTAATAATAATAAATTTCAAGTAAAAAAATAAAAAAAGAAGAAGAAGAAAAATAAATACTTGTAATATAATTTTGTGTTACAACCCAAGAACCAAGGTTAACACAATATCAAGATTCAATCAATATCCATTTTTAACCTGACCCGTATCTTTTTATTCTTTTTTATTTTATTTAACTCATGAGACCTGGATCTATTCCCGTAACCCATAACCTAAATGCAAGCCCAAATAAAAAGAGAGAGGGAGAAGATAGAAAAATAAATTTAAAAAAAATTAAAAATAAAAAAGAGAGTCATCTTGAATTTTTATCTTTTTGTAAATCATCACTATAAATTTAAAAATATTCTTAATTAATCTCTAAATTTTAACTAATAACTCAATAAATTCTTCTATTAGTCATCTGTTAAATCACTAACGCAGATGTCACGTGGTATCATTCTATCCATCCAAGTTTATTAAATCTAGATCGTTGATTTTTTTATTAATTAAAAATTTATTTTTTAAATTATATTTTACTCTTAACAAATTAAATAAAAAAACTAAATTTATTTTTAAAAAATAAAATTAAATAAAAAATTATTTCATGGCAAACAAATTTTATTTTTTTGTTTTAAAATAATTTAGTTTTGTTATTTAATTTGTTAAGAGTAAAATATAATTAAAAAAGAAGTTTTAATGAATAAAAAATTAATGGTTTAGATTTAACGAGTTTAAACGAGTAAGATGATGTCACGTGACATCTCTATAAAAGATTTAATAGATAATTAATAAAAAAATTATTGAGTCATTAATTAAAATTTAGGATTGATTAATTTTTTTAAGTTTATAGTGATTATTTAAAAAAATAAAAATTCAGAGTAACTCTAAAATTAAAAAAGAAAAAATGATAAAGGTAAAAAAAAAAAAAAAAAATAAAGACCACCTCTCGTCTTTCTCCCCGTGCACCCATACTAGCTCTCATATCTGCAAACATAGTTATTCACCCAACTGCATCTCTTTTTCGTACCACTTACTTCTTACAAAGTTTTTAATGTTTTATTTATACTAAAAAATATATATTATATTTATATTATATATTAATTTTAAAAAAATATTAAATTATTTTATATATCACCGTAAAATTTATGTGATATATAAAATAATTTTATAAATAAATTAAATAAAATTAAACGTATTTTAGACATGTGAATATTTGAATCCTTCGTAATCATACGTTTCTTACTCTTACATTATCTCCCTCGTACACGACCTTCGTCACTCCTACTCTTCCACACACACAGACTGCATTGTTGGAGTCGTCATCCAGCACGCAAAAAGAAGAAGGAGCAGCAGATTTTGGGGAAAATCCAGCCAAGGAAGATGCAAGACGGTACCGTCCCATACTTCTCGCATCAACTTCTGTCAGAAACCCCACTGCAACACCCAATCGAGAATCCGGATTGTCTCCAGCAGGGTGCTGTCCAGCAACATCCTGCTACAACATCTGGACCTTTTATTTCTCATCCAACGGTTATCCTTTTTAATGTTGACCGTTGGATGAGAAATAAAGGGTCCAGATGCTGAAGCAGGGTGCTCTGGACAACACCTGCTGGAGACAATCTGGATTCCCCAATCGAGGCCATGGCTAGAGGGCTTCCATAAAAAGGGAGAGCCGGAGAGAGGATAAGGGGGAGAAAACTAAAAAAAGGGTTTTGAGGAACAAACAAGGATTGCAAAAATTTCTGAAAAAAGAGAAGAATAGCTTAATTTAGTTAGAGAAGGGAAGACGAGAGAAGAAAGAGGGACTCTGAGGGTGTGAGATTTCCCGTGAGAAAAGGCGTGTGAACCTGGAACTGAAAGGAAGAGGAATAGAAGCACGATCTACTTCTCAGTTATCCTTAACCATGAGAATAATCAGGGGTAATCCTATTTTTTGTTTTATTTTTCTTTCTTTGTTCTTCCAGTATATTTTCAAGCTTACGGAATGGGTTGAATGACTTTATTGTAAGCTGTGATTGGGATTACATAATGAGTTAGAAAGTCTTGGATAGTTAGATGTATTCTCTGATGCACACTAGCTGTTTGATGAAAGGTTTGTGTGATAATTCTGGCTTTTAGTATGATCAAGGTCCTTTCATGCTCAAATTAATTAAAGAGTTTTTTTTTTATCTCTTTTGCAAGCTGAATCTTAATATTGCCTACTGCTTTCTTTCCAAATCTCAATCGAATTTGCTCTTTATTATTAGCATGTTACATCTTAATGTAAATTTGAGTTTTTTGTGGATCATTGTTCGTTAGATCCAAGTGGTATGTAGGTTATAACCAATATGGGTATGCAACTGATTTGGGGAATTTTTCTTATTGACTAAGTGAAGTAATGAAAGTTTGAAGTAATGAAAGTTTAATGATCCTATCACTCTCTTTCTTTCTTTGTCTGTAGTACTCCACAGTTGTGTGAATAGTGCTTGTTGAGAAGTAAGACTGTTAGGAAGTCTGTTTGTGCTCAAAATTGGAAGAATGTATTGTTGTGTGCCTGAAATAAATAAAAATCTTGGATTGCATGAGGTTCTGAGATTTTAGCTGGTTTATAATGCTTTATTATGACTTGAAATGTTTTTTTTTTGTGTCTCTGTTTTTGGGGAATGGTTTGGTTATGGTAGTAATTAAAAAAGTAGTTCTTCAAGGGCTGTTGGTAAATGAAATGATGAAAGGCATAGAGTTTAACTCTCTTAGTTTCAAAAATTTCAAATTTGTTTAAAGTAAGGATTTGTGCCCATTAATGCATGATTGCCATGCTATGGTCTGTGCCTGACCGTCTTGGGTATATAATGGTATGGGTGTCTGGAATATAGGTCAATGTAGCTAGAGTCTTTGACTTGCTAAAATTACACAAAGGAATCTCTTTTGTTGGAATGAAAACTGAGTCTTTAGTTTTAACTTGTAATCTCTTTAAAATTAAGGGATATAGGATTATGAAAGGTATTGATATACAAATCATCTGGGAATTTTCTGTTTCAAGAATCAAAGAATGATAAATCATAGAAAACATACACAACCACCCTTACCTTGAGCGGTGTTCTTTTCCTTTTCCTTGGTTCTTTCTTCCTCTTCTTCTTCTTTCTCTTCTTACTTTTCTTTCTTTCCTTCTCATAGTCTCACGTTTTCTATCTCTGTTTCTCTCTTTTCTTTTCTTTCTTTTCTTTTCTCTTTTTGTTGCTGCTAACGTGAATAGAGAGAAGTGAGAAATGAGAAAGTCAAAGAAACAAAAGATAGAGGATGGTGGAATAACAGGAGAGATAAGGTTGGATTCTTCGTGTGTTAACTGTAAACGCCCTCTGAAGAGTGTCATATTTAAGACTAATACTAATATAACTTACCCAATTGATGTGTGTGAAACAACATCATGTTTTGTTCTTGTTTTGCATGCATTCTTGAGTATTTTAGGCATTTTAGTTTCCCTTTTGGTTTGTTTTTCCCTTAGTTCGGATAACTGTGGTGTTTTGGTGTTCTTGTGCAGGATTAATGTTGAATTGGCATTGGATTGAATGGAATGCTTGCATGTTTGAAGTTGGAGCTTAATGGATAGCAAAAGGGTGCAAAAAGACCATTTCAGAGGGATCCACGGCCTGCCCGTGGATCAAACCACGACCATGGATCGAGGGGCAACTTGAAGAAGAATAAGGCGATTTGCAGAGAGTTCCACGGCCATAGAACTCAAATGACCCAGAGATGGCTTGTTGGCAGAATGATCCACGGCCTGGCCATGGAATTATCCACGGCCGTGGATTGCAGTGCGCAGCGGTTTTGAAGTTTTTATTTTTATTTCTTTTGGGGACATTTTAGCTAATTAAAATCCTAGGTTATAAATAGATGTTCTGAATACAATTTAGGGGTTCTAAATTTGGTTTTGGAGGAGGCACATTGGAGGCTCTTGACTTTCATCTTTCTCCCTTTTTCTTCCATTGTTGCGGGTTTGGATGTTCTTGAACATGTTTTCTGATTCTTTCTTCTCCATGTCTGAGTAGTTTCTTTTGTCTCTAAGATTGGGCAATGCCCTTTGATACTTTGATAATGACTAATTGACTTTGTTTCCCCTTTTATTAATCTTGAATATTCTTTGATTCAATCCTTATTGCTCTTATTCATGTGAATTTGCTGGCCACTTATTTGCATCTCATTGACATTTAGGGACGTACTGAGAGGTGAACCTATGTGTTGGAACCATAAGAATTGAACTTAAGGTTTAAATCACAAGGGTAGTTTTAGCCTTTCGAGGATTCAATGAATTACCACAAAGCGTAATGGGTTCAATTTAAATTCAATTATCACGAGAATAGGAATTGGTTTAATTGGGCACGGATCTTGTATCTTGAGAAAGAACATAAACTAATTTAGGGTAATTCACCTTTAATTGAATTTCAGATTTAATAAAAGAGTTGTCAATTAGGATTTGTCTTGTATTATTGTGGTACCCCAATCTTAGAAGCTTTCTTGAATCTGAATACCTTTCTTGATAGCTTGCTATTTTTGTTCTAAATTCTGCACTTTGATTTTTATTTAATTGCTTTACTACGTTCTTCTTAATCAACAATCATATTCCATTTTGTTTAATTGAATTGAATTAATTAATTAATTGGTATTCATAGACATAGTTCCTATGGATTTGATCTTTTTATTACTTGACGACGAAACCGTACACTTGCGGATTTCACGCATCAAGTTTTTGGCGCCGTTGTCAGGGATTGTGTTTTTCTTGAATATCAATTTAATTTTTAATTTAATTATTTTAAGCCTTTTTTTCTTTTTATCTGTTCTTACATTCTTGATTTCTCTTTGACTCTTTGCAGGTAATTTCTCTTGTTTATGCAAAGTACTAGACGTTCCGGGACTCTTGTTGAAGCAGATCCTGAAATTGAAAGAACTTTACGTAGAAGGAGAAGACAACAAAGGTAAAGAGTAAGAGAAATATCTGAACCAACACTTGTCATGGCAGCAGCTGAGGATAATAAACCGTTAAAAGAGTATGCAGCTCCTAATGCTCGGGGTTTGCGATCTGGAATTGCTCGGCCGGACATTGAAGCTAGGCACTTCACCATACCTCCTGCCCTACTTTCTATGATAAGGCAGAACCAATTTGGAGGATTTTCGTAAGAGGATCCTAATGATTATGTGGATATGCTCTTAGAGTTCTGTGAGACCTTCAAGATCGAAGACGCCTCTGTTGATGCTATTCGTCTCCGCCTGTTTCCTCTATCATTGAGAGATAAAGCTAGAGCTTGGCTGAAGTCTGTTCCCGCTGAGACGATAACTACTTGGGGCCAATTGGAGCAAGCCTTCTTGGACAAATTCTTTCCACCTTCCAAGACTGCTCATCTAAGGACGCAAATCACAAGCTTTGTTCAGAAAGATGGCGAGTCATTGTCAGAAGCTTAGGGATAGATATAAGGCTTTGTTGGAAGCCTGCCCACACCATGGGTTAGAGAAATGGTTGATCGTTCACACCTTCTACAATGGTTTGGAATATTCTTCGAAGGTGTCTCTTGACTCCGCAGCTAGTGGAGCTTTAATGAACAGAAGGATGACAGAAGCCTATGAGATAATTGAGAGTGTAGCTTCAAATCATCACCAATGGGCTAATGAAAGAGGCCATAACTTGAGAAAGCTCTCGGGAGCTAAGTTTGAGGTAGATGGTGTTGATTTAATTATGTCAAAATTTGATTCTTTGAATAAACGTTTTGACATGCTTGAGAAAGCTCATGTTAATGCCATAGGTGCTTCTAACAATTTTTGTGAGATTTGTGGAGCACAGGGACACATAGGTGTTGAATGCCAAGTTGGAATTGGATCCTCACAAGGTGCACCGGTGGAGTAAGTGGAATCGTGCCACAATTTCCATGACTTCAACCAAAAGGGGAGGAATGATCCGTATTCCCAAACTTACAACCCCGGTTGGAGGTTACATATTAACTTCTCTTACCGGAATAGTCAGTACCAAGCTGGGCAAGGTAATGCTAAACCCTCTTCTAGAATCCCACAGGTACAAAAATCTAGACTTGAGTCTTTTCTTGAGAATTTTGTTGAGAGTCAGTCTAAGCAGAATGGGGAGTTTCGGCACCATGGGCAAGTTATGACTAAGGCCATTAGAGAGTTGTCAGCTAAGGTTAACAATTTGGCCATTCATAATAAGATGTTAGAAACCCAGATTGCCCAATAAGCGAGCACTTCATATAGGCAACAAGGTAAGTTTCCTGGTCAACTAGAAATAAACCCAGGGAATGAACATTGTAAGGCTGTAAGTTTGAGGAGCAGAAAGAAGTTAGAGGATCTTAAGGGTAACAGGGAGAGTGACAAAGATAAGGGGAATGAGGAAAAAGAGACTAAGGCACAACCCTTAAAAGAGGAGGAAACTAATGAGAAAGTGTCTAAGTATGTACCCCCTGAGCTATACCAACCCCCGGTTCCCTTCCCTTAAAGATTGGCCAAGGCAAAGTTAGACAGGCAGTTTGGGAAGTTCCTAGAGGTCCTTAAGAAATTGTACATTAATGTACCCTTCACTGAGGCATTGAAATAGATGCCTACCTATGCTAAGTTTCTTAACGACATCTTGTCTAATAAGAGGAAGCTCAAGGAATATGAGACAATAGCTTTAACTGAGGAGTGTAGTGCCTTAATTCAGAATAAATTACCTCCTAAGCTTAAAGATCCAGGTAGCTTCTCTATTCCCTGTTTGATTGGCAACACAAATTTTGATAAAGCTCTGTGTGATTTGGGGGCTAGTGTTAGTCTTATGCCTCTTTCGGTGTGTAAGAAGTTAGAGGTGGGTGAGCTAAAACTCACAACTATCTCACTTCAATTGGCGGATCGGTCTGTCAAGTACCCCATAGGCATCTTGGAGGATGTTCCTATTAAGGTTGGTAAGTTTTATAGGCCAATGGATTTTGTTGTGCTTAACATGGAAGCTGATGGTACAATGCCGATCATACTTGGGCGTCCATTCCTTGCCACTGAAAGGGCGATCATTGATGTCCATGAAGGAAAATTGACTTTGCGATTGAATGATGAGGAAATAGTTTTTGATGTTTTTAAATCTGAAAATAATTCTAATTCCTTAAATTCATGTAATCGCATTGATGCTACTAAAGTTATGGATAGTGTTGTGCTTTTAGGTATACAAGAATCAGTGACTGATGCTATGCCGTGCAAGGAAGGACTTAAGAAGCAGAGTGACAAGTGTGTCGAGAAGCATGAATTTAAAATCGGGGATAAAGTTCTTGTTAATAACTCGCTTCTACATTTCTGTCCTAGTAAGTTATGGTCAAAATGGTCAGGACCATATGAGATTGTTCGAGTTTTATCCTACAGTGTGCTTGAGGTGAAGAAAGAAGACCATGAACCTTTCTTGATAAATGGACAGAGAGTGAAACACTTTGAAGGAGTGGGGACTGAGCACTACTCCGTTGACGTTACCTGAGCACAGAAACTAGACCAAAGTCGAGCTTATGACTTTAAACAAGCGTTTCTTGGGAGGTAACCTAAGTTTTCTTATTTTTTTTGTTTTAATTCCTTCTTTTTCTTTTGATTTTGTGTGTTAGATTGTTGGTTTGATGTTTGTCTCATGGATTTTATCTAGGTTTGACCCTTTTGAAGCTAAATTTAGAAGAAGAATGAAGTCAGAAAGTTCCACACCCAGCCCATGGAAAATTCTATGGCCATGGATTGAACACTAGAAGATTTCCCACCACCGCAGTGAGTTCTTTTCTTTTATCCCTTCTTTAGTTATAGATTTTTACATTGGGGACAACGTAACTTCTAAGCTTAGGGGGTATTTTCTTTTTCATTTTAAATCATTAGTTTCATACATTCTCATGTCTTATTTTGCATTGCATCTTCATGTGCATTTCCACACCATCATATCTCTCAGCTTTTTGGTTGAACTTGTGCCCCTTTCTTTTGAGGATTTTGAGATGGTATTGATTTGGAACCCAATTTGTTGATTCTTGTGGTAGGCAACAGACATTGTTTTTATTGATAGTGGAGGTGATTTCTTGATAGTTGATAATTAGCATATGTTCTCTGAATTTGTGCTTCTCATTGATTTTTAAACCTCTAAATGTGAGTTTTGAGCCTGTATGGGACTTATGCACTATATGATTTTTGTTCCCATTCTTTGTGTTGAGTGATATTCCTCATTGATCTTGTGCTCTAGAACTTGATTTGAAACCATTTTGAGGCAACATTTTTGGTTGCATACTTGAATGTGATTAAGGCATTTTAGGTATTTTTTCTGGCCTTTTGAAATTGTTACACGTTCATCCTCTAGTTGCCCATTTTGAGCCTATTGCATAATTATTTTTCCTGATACCTATGCTGAAACATTGTTGGTAATCATCTAGAATAATAAATGGAGCGAATTGGGCTTGAAAGTTGTTTAAAAGTTGTGTTGGGAATTATATGTATTTAAGCTTTCTCTTTCTCAAATGAAAAAAAAAAAGATCAAATAAAAGAAAATCATAAGATGAAAGCTTGAAAAAGAGGAGAAAGAGGAGAAGGAAAAGTAAGGAAGAAAATTCTTTGAAATGTGGAGTTATGTTTTAGATTGAAAAATTGCCTTTGCCCCATTTATGTTCTATTGGATTTCTTGTGTTTATTGAAAATCTTGACGAGCCTTTTGTGCAAACTTTCCTTTCTCTACCTTACCTTACATCATTCCCATGGCCCTATTACATCCTGTGAAAGACCTTTTGATTCTTGCATGCATGCTAATTATTAGTGGAAATTTGGTTTCTTATCAAGCATATGGAAGTGCATTTTCTTTGAAGGATTTTGAGCGTATTGTTTTCACCCTTAAATACTTTGAGTGTGGTTAGTGGAGTGAACTTAATTCAATCAGTGAGAATGTATGATTTCTGAGAACTTAGTCTCTAATTGGACTTGATTTTGATTACCTCTAAGATTCTTTGTTTGCCTTAGCCTATTGCTTGGATATTGATTTCTCGAGTTTCTCATTCATTATTATCTCTTGATCCCACATCTTGGTTTGACATTAGTTATTGCTTGGGGACAAGCAAAATCTTAAGCTTGGGGGGATTTGATGTGTGTGAAACAACATCATGTTTTGTTCTTGTTTTGCATGCATTCTTGAGCATTTTAGGCATTTTAGTTTTCCTTTTGGTTTGTTTTTCCCTTAATTTAGATAACTGCAGTGTTTTTGGTGTTCTTGTGCAGGATTAATGTTAAATTGGCATTGGATTGAATGGAATGCTTGCATGTTTGAAGTTGGAGCTTAATGGATAGCAAAAGGGTGCAAAAAGACCATTCTAGAGGGATCCACAGCCTGCCCGTGGATCAAACCACGGCCATGGATCGAGGGGCAACTTGAAGAAGAATAAGGAGATTTGCAAAGAGTTCCATGGCCGTGGAACTCAAATGACCCAGAGGTAGCTTGTTGGCAGAATGATCCACGGCCGTGGATTGCAGTGCACAGCAGTTTTTAAGTTTTTATTTTTATTTCTTCTGAATACAATTTAGGGGTTCTAAATTTGGTTTTGGAGGAGGCACATTGGAGGCTCTTGATCTTTATCTTTCTCCCTTTTTCTTCCATTGTTACGGGTTTGGATGTTCTTGAACATGTTTTCTGATTCTTTCTTCTCCATGTATGAGTAGTTTCTTTTGTTTCTAAGATTGGGCAATGCCCTTTGATACTTTGATAATGACTAATTGACTTTGTTTCCCCTTTTATTAATCTTGAATGTTCTTTGATTCAATCCTTATTGCTCTTATTCATGTGAATTTGCTGACCACTTATTTGCATCTCATAGACATTTAGGTACGTACTGAGAGGTGAACCTAGGTGTTGGAACCATAAAAATTGAACTTAAGGTCTAAATCACGATAGTAGTTTTAGCCTTTCGAGGATTCAATGAATTACCACAAAGCGTAATGGGTTCAATTTAAATTCAATTACCACGAGAATAGGAATTGGTTTAATTGGACACGGATCTTGTATCTTGAGAAAGAACATTAACTAATTTAGGGTAATTCACTTTCAATTGAATTTCAGATTTAATAAAAGGGTTGTCAATTAGGATTTGTCTTGTATCATTGTGGTACCCCAATCTTGGAAGCTTCTTGAATCTGAATACCTTTCTTGATAACTTGCTATTTTTGTTCTAAATTCTGCACTTTGATTTTTATTTAATTGCTTTGTTACTACGTTCTTCTTAATCAACAATCATATTCCATTTTGTTTAATTTAATTGAATTAATTAATTAATTGGTATACATAGATATAATCCCTATGGGTTCGATCTTTTTATTACTTGACGACGAAATCGTACACTTGCGGATTTCACGCATCACCAAGTTGTAAAAGAATTAATCTTGTAAAAAAAATGAATAACTGAAAATAAATAAAACCCATAAGTACAACATGTAACAGAACAAAACTCACCATATTATACATAGATACTGAAACCTTGTTCACAATTAATCTACATAAATATATTACACTCCAAAAGATAAATATGTACAACATATACATCAAAACATAAACTGTCTAACTAAAACCTTTAAAGACTAAGAATTTGGGCCATCGGAAGGATCCTCTTCCTCAGTATCATCAAAGAATCCCAGCGGGTACATCTTTCGCTGGGCTAGCGTCCTAGTAGATGACACCATTGAACCTTCTTGTGGAGTATAGACACTATCACCCCAAAACTCTCGAATAGGCATCGTGAACTCTAAACGAACATATACATTCATCGTCATAACTGGAATCCCATCCCTAGTTCCACTAAGATTTAGAGTCAAATCTCCGATATACACAAAACGTTCATTATTCAAATCAAACCTCCATGCATCAGTTCCCCCATGGAACTGTACTCTAACAAAACCAAGCACTTGACGCCTTGCTGCCATAAAAGCAACAAAGGAAACTATCACGTATGGAAAAAAGAATTTCTTGCCTTTTTGTCTCCACGATCTTTATTAAATATACACAACAAAGTAAAATAATGTAACACCCACCGTAGGGTGTCACATTTATTGTACTTTATTACCCAAAATACCCTCAATAGTCATAAAATGGGATGTTGTGATAAAAATACGAGTTGTAAATTTTTTTTTCTTCATGGATAACAATAAAATAGACTTAGCAGAAAATAAAACTATTATACAACAACCTCACACATAATTTACATCATATACATATTACACAAGTGCTGTCAGACTTATTTATTACAGACCATGTCTCGGAACACTAAACACACTTAAATAATTACACACATAGTTTATATCAGAATTCAAACTTGCCCAAGTTTAACAAAGTAGAAGACCCCTCAGACGGGTCCTCCTCGGGTTCTTCAGCAGGTAGGAATCCGTTATGACGAGTAGCCCTACGGACTGGTGTCCGGGCTGACGATACTATGCTGATTTTCGTTGGGACATAATTTCTAGTATCCCAATGTCGCCTGATATGCAAAGGAAATTCAACATGAACAAAGATAATCACACAGAAAAATGGATCTACACAAAATAGTCTACTAATACTAACAGTCAGGTACCCCTCGTAAATTAGTCCTCGCTCATCGGGACTTGTCCTCCATTCTCCAACTCCTCTGTGAAATTGTAGACGTACATATCCGAAGAAACTGGCTCTTGACGTCATACTGTCAGAATTCTACGTTCCCTGATGTGAGAAGTAGTTCATCTTCTCCTTCTTGTACTGTTTCTTTCTCAACGTCTTCACCCAATTATAAATACAATATACAGATATACATACAAAGAGGTGAGATTACCTACGCCAATACCAGCATGATAGCACAGAGATAATACAAACAACATATCATGTAAAAATATCATATCAAGATCATAATTATGCCATCATCATAGTGTAAAATAATAATTACCATCATGCCACTATCACTGTTTAAATCACAAAATAATTACAGTAACACCATCATATAGATATAGATGCTCAGTTTCATGCATGCGCACATAGACTCAATGTCCTACTCCATAGAGCTAATACTCAAGTCGGAGAAATTGATCGAAAAGATCTGCTGGTACCACGTGCTTCAGACCAAGTGCTATAATTATATCTTGCACATCTGGCACATACACAACAGTCTTTGTTAGATCTTGATTAAGAATAGTGTCTCGGT
The DNA here is from genome assembly GCA_029884595.1 of Ormosia semicastrata. Taxonomy (NCBI): domain Eukaryota; kingdom Viridiplantae; phylum Streptophyta; class Magnoliopsida; order Fabales; family Fabaceae; genus Ormosia; species Ormosia semicastrata. The sequence goes on from JAQQTO010000061.1 coordinate 43,013,191, forward strand.
CCGAATCATTGGTGTGTTGCATCGATCTAACTCACGGTATAGAAGAGCTACCAACTGCCCATTGTGAGCAACCCACACCCCAATGCCCCCAAGGTCAACAGTGACCTACACTACGCGTATCGCACCCACTCAAGAGGTGTACGTTTCTCCTAGGCAATTAGCCATATACAATACATCGGACCATTTTCAATGTATGTGTAATGCACCAATTACCAACCAAAGGTAAATCACATAATTTCTCATACAAAGTTCAATTACTATTTTACGTTCATAAAATGGATTTATGCCAATTATAGGCAAATTGCTCAATTTCTTGTACAGTATTCACATACTAATTTTTAACTGTAAAGTTTACTGTATAATTAACAGCAACATTATATTATTGCATTTTTCTCATTTGCAAAATATTTGTCACTTTTTTTTACGGTCACGTAATATTTTATTACGTAAACAATGATTTGTAACATTTCTATTACGTTTAAAAATCGCATAATAATTTTTTTACTGTATTCTAAAATGCGTAAAAATATTCTCTCATTTTTAAATCGCATAGCGATTTTTCTACAACATTTCGATCTTGTAAAATATTTAAACGCTTTAAAAATCGCGTAAAAATATTTTAACATTTTTCAAATCGCATAATTTAAAAATTTACGTTTTTGAGTTACGTAAATCATTTTTCATCGTTTTTACCCTTCGTAAAATATTTCTTAACTTTAAAATATTATTTTGGACTTTTCTTACAATAATATAATTTCTTACTTTATTTTCTTCCTATTCTTAGTAAAAAAAAATCTTTTCCGTAATATATTTTCTCAAAATCACTTTTTATTGATTTAATTTTACAAAATCACATTTAGTTGATTTAATTACTGTTTCTATTTTAAATTTCCTAACATTTTTCAAAACCCAATAAATAAATTCTACGTTAGTAAATTTAAGTTACAAACATTTTCTTTTATATTTCTAAATCACTACTAAAAATTAATTCTCTTTAAAATAATTTGAAGTTCAACCCCTTCAATCTCCCTTTTTCTTTTATTTATGAAAATTCCACTTGATAACACTTTAATTCCCTTTTTAAAAATCCTTATTAGAAAATTCTTATATTTTATAACATCAAAATATTTTTCTAAATTATCAAAACCTTATAGATGGCCATTGGAATCATGAAATATTTTTCTTCTAACTTAAATAAATTCCATTATTGTTTCTACACAAAATAAATTCATGAAAACTCAACTCCAAAAATCATGTGCATTCTCTTTACAAAACAAACTCTTTTGTTTATTTTCTTTACTTCTCAAATCATTCAATTTTATTATTTATGAAAATATAATTTTGTGAACACCAAATTGGTTGATGTCTTATCCGAAATTTACTTTAGTTCAAGGACTAAAAATGAACTCCATAGTTCTTGAAAAATTTCAATAATAACTTTAGTCTTGGAAGTTCAAAACCGTGACCTCCTCCATGGCCTTTGGAGCCAAAATTTTGCTTATTTCAACATACATCCATTATAATATATTCAACATATATCATCATGCATATTATAAGCATACCATATAAACAAATAAAAACCATACTAAGCATGCATACACAAGTAAATCATACAAAGCATATCAAGCATAGGCAAAAATAATCAAAGCACATAGCACACATAACTTATTACATGACCATGGATATGAATCCTCACATGGATTCACCATCCACCAAATATAAAACTATCTCTCACCACCATGCTTGGTTGGTGAGATGGATCTCCCTCTTACCTCTTGAATAACTACCAAAAAGCTTGTTGCTTTGTGTTTTGAACAAGATCTCCACCAACACAAGTTCTTAAACATGAAACAAATACAAGAAAATTAGTATATCAAGCTTGAATAAGAAGAACCATGGGTCAAACATGGTTTAGAACATGAAAAAGAAAAGAATAAATGAAGTTTCCTTACACTTCACTAACAAAAACTCTAGAACTTGATCTTAGTAAAAGTCCTTCAAGATGGAAGATTTAGAGAAAGTCTTCACCATGAAAGTTGTTTAGAATAAGGTAAGGATTCAAGAAACTAGGTTGTGTAAAATTAAAGAGTGATGGAGGAGAGAATTAGAGTGCTTGGCCGAATGGTCTTCTTTTGGGAGGGAGAATGGAGTTTTCTTTGGTTTGTTCTTGAAGCTTAAGTGGAAAAGGTGAAGAAGTGATAATATGAAGTGTAGAAATGAATTTTCTTGGTTTTCCAAAGTGATATTACCGTAGCATGCGTTGGAGAGAAGTGTAAAGTGAAGTTTGAAAAAAACATGATCATTAATGATCAATAGGAAATGGTCTTGACACTTGGCTATTGTCTTCATCCTTTTCTTTGGCCTAAAAAGCCTATACAAAATTGTCTCCCTTCTTCCTTGCTTCTCCAAACCGTCCCCCCTCTTCATGCATTCCAAATGTGACAATTTCATAACCATCACTTTAAGTCATCCTAACCATTGATTAAAAGAATGGTTTGGATTAAAAATAGTTACTAGGTTTAGGTTATAGATGGAAGACTTCATTTGAGCCATTGGATCATTTTTGACTTACAATCTTAATCATTGAATGTGTCTCCAAAATGAAGGGTCAAGATTACACCTTCAAACTTTACATCCAAGGGTCCAAAATGATTGTAGTCATTTTTTTTATGACCAATTCTCCACCATTGATCTAAATCCAAATCCAATGGTCATTAATGATGCATCTCCACCATTGATTAATTTTACATCCAAGGGTTGATAATGGTCATAGTCATTTATAAGACTAAATCTCTACCCTTGATTTAATTTTCATCAAACGGTTATAATTGATCCTCTTTACTTTTAAGATCAAATCTCCACCGTTGATTAAATCAAGATTAAATCTCCAACAGTAAGTAAATCGATGGTGGATATACAAACCACCAATATTGACTTAATAGTATAGAATTTTATTTTTATCTGTTATAACCTCATGAAATAATATATTTACTATATTTTTATCATTTGATAATTAAATACAGTATAAAATACAGTAAAGGAAATTTTTTCTAAAACTGTTTCCGAATTCAGGTTTAGTAAGATCCCTTGTCTCCGTCTAAATAGTACAAATTTTTTTATTCGTAGAAAAATTTTCACTTTGCGGGACCCACTTGGGCCCATGTATGGCCACTTGAGCCCACATACACCTCGTGAGGCCCACAAACAGTAAAAATTTTAAAATCACACATAAAATCACAAAAATTAGAAAATTCACAAATATCAAATCAGATTACGTAAATTAATTAAGACTAAACAGTAAAAATTAAATTACATAAATTTTTTCGGCCCAAAAATTATTATTTTCTTGACACGGAACAAATTACTCAAAATGATCAAATATACAGACGGAATATTCATAATAATTTTACAGTACACAAAAATCACTAAACAGTAGAATTCTGTTAACTGTCAAAATTACTATTTAGTAAATAGAAAGTTTGGGGTGTTACAACTCTCCCCCTCTAACAAAAGTTTCGTCCTCGAAACTTGATGAACTTGATTTCACATCCTCAGAATAAATAAGGATACTATTCTTTTATCTTTTCTTCTAGTTCCCATGTAGCTTCCCCGCTTCTATCATCACAAATAATTTTAACTAATGAAATTTCCTTACCTCGAAGTTGTTTTGTCTTTCGATCCTCAATCTTTACTGAAAAAGTTTCATAGGTTAAATTTTCCTTTAGCTGTACTGTGTCTGGCTTGATAATATGAGGAGGATCAGAAATATATTTCCGTAGTTGTGATACGTGAAATACATTGTGAAGATTTGACAGAAAAGGTGGTAATGCAATCTGTATGCCACCGGACCTACCCGACGTAAAATCTGATATGGTCCGATAAACTTTGGAGTGAGCTTCTTGGACTTAAGCACTCGTCCAACACCCGTCATAGGCGTCACTCACAAAAATACATGGTCACCCGTCATTCGATAATTAAATACAGTATAAAATACAGTAAAGGAAATTTTTTCTAAAACTGTTTCCGAATTCAGGTTTAGTAAGATCCCCTATCTCTGTCTAAACAGTACAAATTTTTTTATACGTAGGAAAATTTTTACTTTGCGGGACCCACCTGGGCCCATGTACCACCTGGGCCCACATACACCTCGTGGGGCCCACAAATAGTAAAAATTTCAAAATCACACATAAAATCATAAAAATTAGAAAATTCACAAATATTAAATCAGATTACGTAAATTAATTAAGACTAAATAGTAAAAATTAAATTACGTAAATTTTTTCGGCCCGAAAATTATTATTTTCCTGACACGGAACAAATTACTCAAAATGATCAAATATACAGACGGAATATTCATAATAATTTTACAGTACACAGAAATCACTAAACAGTAGAATTTTGTTAACTGTCAAAATTACAATTTAGTAAATAGAAAGTTTGGGGTGTTACAACTCTCCCCCTCTAACAAAAGTTTCGTCCTCGAAACTTGATGAACTTGATTTCACATCCTCAGAATAAATAGGGATACTGTTCTTTTATCTTTTCTTCTAGTTCCCATGTAGCTTCCCCGCTTCTATCATCCCAAATAATTTTAACCAATGAAATTTCCTTATCTCGAAGTTGTTTTGTCTTTCGATCCTCAATCTTTACTGGAAAAGTTTCATAGGTTAAAATTTCCTTCAGCTGTACTGTGTCTGGCTTGATAACATGAGTAGGATCAAAAATATATTTTCGTAGTTGGGATACGTGAAATACATTGTGAAGATTTGACAGAAAAGGTGGTAATGCAATTTGATATGCCACCGGACCTACCCGACGTAAAATCTGATATGGTCCGATAAACTTTGGAGTGAGCTTCTTGGACTTAAGCACTCGTCCAACACCTGTCATAGGCGTCACTCGCAAAAATACATGGTCACCTTCTTCAAACTCAAGAGATTTTCTCTTTTTATCAGCATAGTTCTTTTGCCGAGTTTGACTCATTCTCATTTTATCTTGAATCATCTTTACTTTCTCAGTTGTTTGTTGAACAATCTCTGGTCCTAACATAGCACTCTCACCGTCATGATACTAACACAACGGTGTTCTGCATCGCCTCCCATATAATGCCTCATAGGGTGTCATCTCTATACTTGAATGGAAACTGTTATTGTATGTGAATTCTATCAATGGTAAGAATTCATCCCAGCCTCCAATTTGCTCCAGTACACAAGCTCTCAATAAATCTTCTAGAGACTGAATTGTTCTTTCTGACTGACCATCTGTTTGTGGATGGTAAGCAGAACTTAGACGTAACTTTGTTCCCATCGCTTCTTGCAAACTATTCCAAAATCTCGACGTAAACCTTGGATCTCGATCTGAAATAATACTGGATGGTACACCATGAAGTCTAACAATTTCACTGATGTATACTTGGGCCAACTTTTCCATTGAGTATTTAATATTAATCGGCAAAAAGTGCACTGACTTAGTAAGCTGATCAACAATTACCCAAATGGCATCATGACCCTTCCGAGTCTTTGGTAGTCCCGTCACAAAATCCATTGCTATGTCATCCCACTTCCATTCGGGAATAGGTAAAGATTGCAACATCCCCGAAGGTCTTTGATGTTCCACCTTAGCCTTCTGACAGACTAAACAGGATGATACATACTCAGCGACATCTTTCTTCATTCCTTGCCACCAATATAATTGTTTTAAATCTTGATACATCTTTGTGGCTCCTGTATGCATACTCAACTTACTCCTGTGAGCTTCATCCAAAATCAATCTTCTAAGATCCAGATCATTAGGCACACAAACTCTTCCTTGAAACTTCAAAATTCCATTAACACCTTCACTAAATTCCATCACTGCTCCTTGGCTCTTTGTCTTACAAATATTGGTCACTGTTTTGTCTTTCACAGATTCTATCCATCAAATCATTTGAAATGGTGATCATGTTTAAACGCATCTTGCCCGGCGTCAATTTCATAGATAATCGCATATCCCAAAATTCTTCTATCAACTCCTTTTCTTTGATCATCATAACAGAAGCACCAAGTATTTTTCTACTCAACGCATCCGCTACAACATTCGCCTTTCCGGGATGATACTGCAATTGAAAATCATAATCTTTCAAAAACTCTAACCAACGCCTCTGCCTCATGTTCAACTCTTTTTGGTCAAACAAGTACTTCAAGCTTTTATGATCACTAAAAACAGTGAACGTAGCTCCATAAAGAAAATGTCTCCATACTTTCAATGCAAACACCACAGCTGCCAACTCCAAGTCATGAGTCGGATAATTCCTCTCATGATTTTTCAACTGCCTTGAAGCATAAGCCGCCACCTTACGGTTTTGCATAAGTACACAACCCAATCCTTGGTACGAAGCATCACAATATACTTCGAAAGGTTCATTTGGATCAGGTAGAATCAATACTGGTGAAGTAGTTAATCGTCTTTTCAACTCCTGGAAACTTTCTTTGCATGCGTCAGTCCACACGAATGGCTGATTCTTTCATGTAAGTTGGGTAAGAGGTCCTGCAATCTTCGAAAACCCCTCAATGAACCGTCTATAATAACCAGCTAATCCGATAAAACTACGGATTTCTGTTATAGTCTTTGGTCTTTCCCATTCCAAAACTGTCTCCACCTTGGAAGCATCGACTTTAATTCCTTCTTTTGATATCACGTGTCCCAAAAATTGAAATTCATTCAACCAAAATTCACATTTGGATAACTTGGCATATAACTTATTCTCTTTCAAAATTTGAAGAACCACCCTGAGATGTTCAGCATGTTCTTCCTGACTTCGAGAATAGATCAAAATGTCATCGATAAAGATGACAACAAACTTATCCAAGTATGAATGAAAAATTCTATTCATGAAGTCCATGAATATAGCTGGTGCATTTGTTACACTGAATGGCATCACAAGATATTCATAATGCCCATAGCGCGTCTGGAATGCAGTCTTGGGAATATCCTCCACTTTTACATGTATTTGGTGATACCCAGAACGTAGATCAATCTTAGAAAATATTGCGGCTCCTCACAACTGATCCATTAGATCATCTATCCTTGGAAGTAGATATTTATTCTTAATCGTGATTTTGTTCAATTGCCAATAATCTACACATAGACGTGAAGTCCCATCTTTCTTCTTAACTAATAAAACTGGAGCTCCCCAAGGTGACACACTTGGTCTCACAAATTGTTTTTCCAATAAATCCTCTAGCTGTTTCTTCAGTTCGGCTAATTCTACTGGCGACATCCGATAGGGCGCTATAGATATCGGTCCAGCTCCAGGTACAAGATCAATGGCAAACTCGATTTCCCTTTCCGGTGGTAGTCCTGGTATATCTTCAGGAAACACTTCAGGAAATTTGTTAACCACGAAAATATCCTTCAAGACATCCTCACTTTGCCCTTCCAAAGAAGATAATAACAAATACCCACGATCTCCTTCTTTCAGACAAGCTTCCACTTGAATAGCTGTTAGGAATCTAAAATGCTTAGCCTCAGGAACTACTAATGTCTTATTCGAACAATCAATTGGGATATGGTTAGAAGACAACCAATCCATTCCCAAGATTACATTAATCTTGGAAAGAGGCAAACAGATCAAGTCCACATAAAAGATTCTATCCCTAACACAGACAGGACAATTCAGGCATACTATTGATGTAACTACAGACTTATCAGTGGGAGTAGCAACACTCAGATCATATGGCAATGCAGTCACAGTCAATCCCAAACGCTCAACATAATCACATGCAATGAAAGAATGTGTTGCTCCTGAATCATAGAGTATGGTTAAAGGATTACCTTCAATAGTACCCTCCTCCATTATCAAGTCCTCAGATTTAGCAGCTTCTTCTCCGCTCATTGTATAGACACGACCACCTGCCTGTGGCCTTGCAGTTCGAACATTTCCCACAGAGGATTCCTTCTTTATCTGATCACAGTCTTTGGAGAAATGTCTATGCTGTCCACACTTAAAACAAACAACCTCCTTATGTTGACAATCCTTCGTGAGATGATCCTTCCCACATTTGAAACATCGAATAGGAGTCCCAACTTGACTTGCCTTATTACCGCTAGAACTTCCTCCCACAAATTGCTTCTTGGTCTGACTTCCTGTCGGTTTCACATATGACTTTTGCTGAGAGCGATTTGCTTGATTATTCTTCCCTTTTTGGAACCTTGCAGGTTCAAAATTCTTATTTCTGGCCGCACGTTGATGATCAATCTCTTCAACTTTACGACATTTTTCAATCAAAGTTGGAAATTGATTAATCTCCAACATCGATACTGACTCTCTTAATATCCAAACTTTAATCCTTCTTCAAATTTCCTGCATTTCCAAACTCTCATCCGGATTCATCCGCAAATATCTTGAAAAGCGAGACAGACTTTCAAATTTTGCCGCATACTCACTTACGGACATCAATCCTTGTCGTAAGCTCGAAATTCCATTTCCTTCATATGCCTCACACTTATTTGGAAAATATTTCTCCAGAAATTTTTGCTTAAAAAGTTGCCATGTCACCATCCTTCCTTCGGCTTCCAACAGTCTTCTAGCTCCTGCCCACCATCGTTCACCATCTCCTACCAGCATAAAGGTTGCCAACGTAAGCTTTCGTTCATCAGCACATCCCATACCATCAAATATCTTTTCAAGTTCTTGGATCCAAAGTTCAGCTTTCTTCGGATTAAACTCTCCACGAAATTTTGGTGGATTATTCCTTCGAAACTCTGACAAACTGTGCACATTTTCATTAGCCCGTTGATTTTGTTGTGCAACCACTTCCGCCATTCTCTGCATTGCTGCTACAGCTGCAGCCATGTTCAAATTATCATTCCCATTAAGTTCCATATCTGTGCTATTATTTCCACGTCCACGTCCTCGTCCAGTCATTACTTTCTCTACTCAAACTGGACAATACAAAGAAAGTAAGGTCAATCTTCAAACAATATTGTTTCTTTTCAGAAAACAATAACAGAGAATCACACAACACAAACAAGACAGACCTAACCACAACCCCAAAAGACTCTAACTTGGGCTCTGATACCAACTAATGTAACACCCACTGTAGGGTGTCACATTTATTGTACTTTATTACCCAAAATACCCTCAATAGTCATAAAATGGGATGTTGTGATAAAAATACAAGTTATAATTTTTTTTTTCTTCATGGATAACAATAAAATAGACTTAGCAAAAAATAAAACTATTATACAACAACCTCACACATAATTTACATCATATACATATTACACAAGTGCTGTCAGACTTATTTATTACAGACCATGTCTCGGAACAATAAACACACTTAAATAATTACACACAGTTTATATCAGAATTCAAACTTGCCCAAGTTTAACTAAGTAGAAGACCCCTCAGACAGGTCCTCCTCGGGTTCCTCAGCAGGTAGGAATCCGTTATGATGAGTAGCCCTATGGACAGGTGTCCGGGCTGACGATACTATGCTGATTTCCGTTGGGACATAATTTCTAGTATCCCAATGTCGCCTAATATGCAAAGGAAATTCAACATGAACAAAGATAGTCACACAGAAAAATGGATCTCCACAAAACAGTCTACTAATACTAACAGTCAGGTACCCCTCGTAAATAAGTCCTCGCTCATCGAGACTTGTCCTCCATTCTCCAACTCCTCTGTGAAATTGTAGATGTACATATCTGAAGAAACTGGCTCTTGACGTCATACTGTCAGAATTCTACGTTCCCTGATGTGAGAAGTAGTTCCTCTTCTCCTTCTTGTACCGTTTCTTTCTCAACGTCTTCACCCAATTATAAATACAATATACAGATATACATACAAAGAGGTGAGATTACCTACGCCAATACCAGCATGATAGCACAGAGATAATACAAACAACATATCATGCAAAAATATCATATCAAGATCACAATTATGCCATCATCATAGTGTAAAATAATAACTACCATCATGCCACTATCACTGTTTAAATCACAAAATAATTATAGTAACACCATCATATAGATATAGATGCTCAGTTTCATGCATGCGCACATAAACTCAATGTCCTACTCCATGGAGCTAATACTCAAGTCGGAGAAATTGATCAAAAAGATCTGCTGGTACCACGTGCTTCAAACCAAGTGCTATAATTATATCTTGCACATCTAGCACATACACAACAGTCTTTGTCAGATCTTGATTAAGAATAGTGTCTCGGTCCGGATCATCGGTGTGTTGCATCGGTCTAACTCACGGTACAGAAGAGCTACCAACTGCCCATTGCGAGCAACCCGCACCCCGATGCCCCCAAGGTCAACAAGTGACCTACACTACGCGTATCGCACCCACTCAAGAGGTGTACGTTTCTCCTAGGCAATTAGCCATATACAGTCCATCGGACCATTTTCAATGTATGTGTAATGCACCAATTACCAACCAAAGGTAAATCACATAATTTCTCATACAAAGTTCAAATACTATTTTACGTTCGTAAAATGGATTTATGCCAATTATAGGCAAATTGCTCAATTTCTTGTACAGTATTCACATACTGATTTTTAACTGTAAAGTTTACTGTATAATTAACAGCAACCTTATATTATTGTATTTTTCTCATTCACAAAATATTTTGGTCACCTTTTTTTTTTACGATCACGTAATATTTTATTACGTAAACAACGATTTGTAACATTTCTATTACGTTTGAAAATTGCGTAACAATTTTTTTACTATATTCTAAAATGCATAAAAATATTTTTTCATTTTTAAATCGCATAGCGATTTTTCTACAATATTTTGATCTTGTAAAATATTTAAACGCTTTAAAAATCGCGTAGAAATATTTTAACATTTTTCAAATCGCATAATTTAAAAATTTACATTTTTGAGTTACGTAAATCATTTTTCACCGTTTTCACCATTCGTAAAATATTTCTTAACTTTAAAATATTATTTTGGACTTTTCTTACAATAATATAATTTCTTACTTTATTTTCTTCCTATTCTTAGTAAAAAATTCTTTTCCGTAATATATTTTCTCAAAATCACTTTTTATTGATTTAATTTTACAAAATCACATTTAGTTGATTTAATTACTGTTTCTATTTTAAATTTCCGAATGTTTTCCAAAACCCAATAAATAAATTCTACTTTAGTAAATTTAAGTTACAAACGTTTTCTTTTATATTTCTAAATCACTTCTAAAAATTAATTCTCTTTAAAATAATTTGAAGTTCAACCCCTTCAATCTCCCTTTTTCTTTTATTTATGAAAATTCCACTTGATAACACTTTAATTCCCTTTTTAAAAATCCTTATTAGAAAATTCTTATATTTTATAACATCAAAACATTTTTCTAAATTATCAAAACCTTATAGATGGCCATTGGAACCATGAAATATTTTTCTTCTAACTTAAATAAATTCCATTATTGTTTCTACACAAAATAAATTTATGAAAACTCAACTCCAAAAATCGTGTGCATTCTCTTTACAAAACAAACTCTTTTGTTTATTTTCTTTACTTCTCAAATCATTCAATTTTATTATTTATGAAAATATAATTTTGTAAACACCAAATTGGTTGATGTCTTATCCGAAATTTACTTTAATTTAAGGACTAAAAATGAACTCCATAGTTCTTGAAAAATTTCAATAATAACTTTAGTCTTGGAAGTTCAAAATCGTGACCTCCTCCATGGCCTTTGGAGCCAAAATTTTGCTTATTTCAACATACATCCATCATAATATATTCAACATATATCATCATGCATATTATAAGCATACCATATAAACAAATAAAAATCATACTAAGCATGCATACACAAGTAAATCATACAAAGCATATCAAGCATAGGCAAAAATAATTAAAGCACATAACACACATAACTTATTACATGACCATGGATATGAAACCTCACATGGATTCACCATCCACCAAATATAAAACTATCTCTCACCACCATGCTTGGTTGGTGAGATGGATCTCCCTCTTACCTCTTGAAGAACTACCAAAAAGCTTGTTGCTTTGTGTTTTGAACAAGATCTCCACCAACACAAGTTCTTAAACATGAAACAAATATAAGAAAATTAGTATATCAAGCTTGAATAAGAAGAACCATGGGTCAAACATGGTTTAGAACATGAAAAAGAAAAGAATAAATGAAGTTTCCTTACACTTCACTAACAAAAACTCTAGAACTTAATCTTAGTAAAAGTCCTTCAAGATGGAAGATTTAGAGAAAGTCTTCAACATGAAAGTTGTTTAGAATAAGGTAAGGATTCAAGAAACTAGGTTGTATGAAATTAAAGAGTGATGGAGGAGAGAATTAGAGTGCTTGGCCGAATGGTCTTCTTTTGGGAGGGAGAATGGAGTTTTCTTTGGTTTGTTCTTGAAGCTTAAGTGGAAAAGGTGAAGAAGTGATAATATGAAGTGTAGAAATGAATTTTCTTGGTCTTCCAAAGTGATATTACCGTAGCATGCATTGGAGAGAAGTGTAAAGTGAAGTTTGAAAAAAACATGATCATTAATGATCAATAGGAAATGGTCTTGACACTTGGCTAATGTCTTCATCCTTTTCTTTGGCCTAAAAAGCCTATACAAAATTGTCTCCCTTCTTCCTTGCTTCTCCAAACCGTCCCCCCCTCTTCATGCATTCCAAATGTGACAATTTCATAACCATCACTTTAAGTCATCCTAACCATTGATTAAAAGAATGGTTTGGATTAAAAATAGTTACTGGGTTTAGGTTATAGATGGAAGACTTTATTTGAGCCATTGGATCATTTTTGGCTTGCAATCCTAATCATTGAATGTGTCTCCAAAATGAAGGGTCAAGATTACACCTTCAAACTTTACATCCAAGGGTCCAAAATGGTTGTAGTCATTTATTTTTATGACCAATTCTCCACCATTGATCTAAATCCAAATCCAATGGCCATTAATGATCCATCTCCACCATTGATTAATTTTACATCTAAGGGTTGATAATGGTCATAGTTATTTATAAGACTAAATCTCTACCCTTGATTTAATTTTCATTTAACGGTTATAATTGATCCTATTTACTTTTAAGATCAAATCTCCACTGTTGATTAAATCAAGATTAAATCTTTAACGGTAATTAAATTGATGGTGGATATCCCAACCACCAATATTTATTTAACAGTATAGAATTTTATTTTTATCTGTTATAACCTCATGAAATAATATATTTACTGTATTTTTATCATTCGATAATTAAATACAATGCAAAATACAGTAAAGAAATTTTTTTCTAAAACTGTTTTCGAATTCAGGTTTAGTAAGATCCCCTGTCTCCGTCTAAACAGTACAAATTTTTCTATACGTAGAAAAATTTTTACTTTGCGGGACCCACCTGGGCCCATGTATGGCCACCTGGGCCCACATACACCTCGTGGGGCCCACAAATAGTAAAAATTTTAAAATTACACATAAAATCATAAAAGTTAGAAAATTCACATATATCAAATCAGATTACATAAATTAATTAAGACTAAACAGTAAAAATTAAATTACGTAAACTTTTTAGGCCCGAAAATTATTATTTTCCTGACACGGAACAAATTACTCAAAACGATCAAATATACAGACGAAATATTCAAAATAATTTTATAGTACACAGAAATCACTAAACAGTAGAATTCTATTAACTGTCAAAATTACTATTTAGTAAATAGAAAGTTTGGGGTGTTACAAATAACATAACAAAGAGTTCACTGGTTTGGCCTTCCAAAAGTGAGGCAATTATTAAGAAGATAGAGACCATTGGCCTACCTAGCACCCTTAGTCATCTTCCCCGAGGATAAATCCTAAAATTCACAATGAGAAAACAAAACATTAACTTGACAGTTGTGATCAAGGGTTAGTTTACTAATAGACACAAGATTATATGACAAATTAGGAACATGTAGAACATCTTTAAGGATTAAAGAAGGAGAAAGTCACATTTCCTTTCCCGGCTATAGTAGCTAAGGAACCATATGCAAGTTTAACCTTTTGATTGCTTGCACAGGGTGTATATGAGGAGAAATATTGTGACACACTAGCCATATGATCAATTACACTTGAATCTAGTATCCAGGGGCCATTAGATCTTGTAGACGCAATTGTAGCAATGAAATGATCACCTAACTGGGTTATAAAACAAGATAGATTAGAGTTTCCTACAGAGTGAGATTGAAGTAGTTTGTGCAAGTGCTCTATTTGTTCCTTTGTGAAGGGAAGAGATTCTGAGGAAGATTGCTGCCCTTGATCTGTGATGCTTGCTTGGAATGCATGAGTGTCTCCCCCGAACTTGTTATCATTGCCTTGTTTTTTCTGAGGGTGGTTTTCCATGCAGTTTCCAGCAGGTTTCTCCTTTGTGCCATGGCTGTTTACAATAGTCACACCAAGGTTTCTATTTTCCTCCTCGCCTATCTCCTTCTGATTCTCTACCCCGGGCTACAAGGGCTGATCCTTCATGAATATTTTTCAGCATCACTTGCCTCATTGCCTCTTCTCTTCTCTTTTTACTTCTGAAAATACTTCTCTGATAGATGGTAGAGGCTTCCTTCCTAAGATACGTCCTCGAACTTCATTAAGTTCTTTGTTCAGCCTTGCTAAGAAGACAAATATCCGCCCTCTTTCCACCTTTTTTCCTGTAGTGAGCACTATTACTGTTGTTTTCCCAGTTTTCTTCTTCAAACATATCCAGCTCCTGCCATACAGTCATCATCTCATTGTAGTATATTGTGACTTTCCGTTCCCCTTGTTGTATTTTCCACATCCGGGTGGTCAATTCAAACAACTGAGAGTGATTATCCAAGTCTAGATATGTCTCCTTCACAGCTTCCCATACATCGCGAGCTGTTGGTAAGAACATGAATAACTTACCAATCATCGGGTCCATAGAATTAATTAACCATGCCATAACCATTGAGTTTTCAAAACGCCACTGCTTGTATTTTGGATCATCAGTGGCTGAGGCTTTCACTTTCCCATTCAAATATCCGAGCTTTCCCTTGCCGTCAATCACCAACTGCACGGACTTGGACCACTCAAGATAATTTTTTCCATTTAATTTATGAATGGTAATATGGAGAGAGTGGTCGCTAACAGAGACGGCTGCGGGTGTAGGCTGAGTTACATGCTGAGGACCGTCATCTTTGGGTATCTCATTGGTCTCGGTCAAAGTCTCCTCTGGTGGCTGATGGCTGCCTCCTTATGGGGACAACACACTACTGCTCATATTGGAGGTGGCCGAACTAGAACCAACTGTGACAGCCTTGTAGTTCATGATCGTACCCTAAAGCTCTAAATACCATGTAGAAATAATTTCTTTATTGATTCAAATGGTAACAGTTGAGTAGTACAACTTAAATAGGAAAAACATAGGGAGACAGATCCTTTAATCATAGGGAATTAGAATCCCATAAAATAGAAAGGAGAAAAAATAGGAAGGTCAATCCCATGACTCAGGATTGACTAATCCTTTCCTTAATCCTACTATTTTATCTTCCTAATTTATTCAGAACCATAAAATTCTAACATTCCTAATTTATCCACAATTTGTCTAGGAAAAAGTCCTAAACACTCCCCAAGTAATCTGAGTACCTAATGCCTCAAACAACCAATTGGCTTCAATCCACCAACTCTTTGCTTCCCCTTCCAACATATAGGTGGCAAACAAAACTCTCTGCTCATCCGAACATGTCATAACTAGGAAGATCTTCTCCATCTCTTTCAACCACCCCTTTGTCCTAATTGGGTTGTACTCTTCCTAAACACTAGTACTTCTTACACTGGTTGTACTGGTGGTGCAGGAGGTGTAGGTTACTGAGATGGATTTGCTTCCATCCTCTTAAGCATCCTAGTAGTAACAGTAGTCTGCTTCCACATACCAGCTGCCATTGCTATAAACACTCCAGTTATATCAGTTGGACCCTCACTAGAAGAATTCCTTTTTTCCCTAATTCACGTTGGTGAAGTCATATTTTCCTGTACACACTAAATAATATATATTAAGTTGGTTAGTCTCAATATCATGTAACAGTGTGGCAGTAGCTAATAACATTCATACCTAAGGTTGTCATGCAATTCTATCCATATATCTCACATCGAGACAAGAAAATGCACAACACATAACAGGATTCACTAAACATGCATAAGCATAGTTAGTTCACATCTCAGCTCAATAGGATGAATTGTTCTAATATCATAATGTAACGTCCCAATACTAATACTCTAGTATATTCAAAATATACAAATTAAACAAAATTAGGCACATCACTTATATCCCTTATAAAACATACTACTTAAAATAACGTTACTTGTTATTATGTAGAGCCTTGGGAGGAAAATAAAACATACATATAATTGTTATTCTCCATATGTAAAGTTATACATCTCTAAATAACATAAATACAAGCAAGGCCCTTAAGGCTAAAGTTCATATAAACTATATACAATTCTTCGTACAAAAACAGAAATAAAATTATTCCACGTACACATTCTTCATCTTACTTGTTTGAAGATTCTTTCCTTGAAATTATCATGGAAAAGTAAACACATGGGGTGTATAACATCCCTCCCAAACACAATAGTCTTGATCAAGATTATACAAACTTAATTACAATAGTGTGAGTTATTTATTATATTTGGAAATTTTTTGGAATTAGTTTGAGTATAATATTATTGCACTGAGAGTGAGAAATAGCTCATATAAACTCTTATTTCAACATAAATAGCTGTGAAGATAGAAATAAATATGAAAATTTTATTTCTAAGTTACAAGTGATTAAAATGAGCTATACTAAATTTTGGAAGATCAAATGAGCTGATTTGATATTTTTAATGACAATGAATGAGTATTTAAAGGTCTGTTTGGATAGTTATGTAGCTTAGAAAACTATGAAATTTTGTGGAGAATATTTTGGTAAAGAATACTAGTTAAGGTGAATATATGTAAGCTTATTTGCTAAATTTTTAGATTTAACTTAACTCAAGGAAGAGTAATGGAGTTTAACTGATAAATAGGAGTGTATAAAAAATTATGGAATCACAGATATGAGGAATGAGTGAAGTCTTAAAATTTTGTATATCACTTATGGAAGTTAGAAAAATTAGC
Source organism: Ormosia semicastrata (assembly GCA_029884595.1). Taxonomy (NCBI): domain Eukaryota; kingdom Viridiplantae; phylum Streptophyta; class Magnoliopsida; order Fabales; family Fabaceae; genus Ormosia; species Ormosia semicastrata. Next base: position 43,030,311 of record JAQQTO010000061.1, read on the forward strand.
TTTGGAATATTAAAGTATTCCTAAAATATACAAAAGTTTCAATATAATTTTCATCCTTATCTCTCCATGCCTCCATGATACACGTAAAATACACTAAGAGCAAGTGCACTCTATCGCTAAGTAATATAGAACTTGAGTCCTAGTTATCGATCCTACGAGAAATAAATAGTAATTATTAAATTGGTTAAACTCTTGATTATCCAGACAATTAGAAGAGTGAAGAGAAATTCAAATTAAAATCAAAAAATAAATAAAGAAAAAAGATGGATAATCAAGCAAAGAATAGATAATCAATGAGAGAGAGACTAGGGCGCAAGGTTCACTTGAATCTAATTATTTAGATTTTCATTCATTTATGATGTAAGGTAATTCTTTTGTCAATATTCTCTTACTTGCTATTGAATCCCAATGGTCATGGATGAAACAATATTCTATTATTAAATTAAATCACTTATTTGGTCATTTAGTTAAATTAATTAAGAATGTATTAAACTTCAATTCAACAAATGAACTAACATACCTGTCAATTTCATTAGTAGGAAAAATTGATGTTTGGTCATTCACCAATCTAATCCTAGGCTTACCATATAGATTCACTCATTGAATGCGGATGGTCACCATTCAAACAATGAATTAAAACATGTCAAAAGTGATCAAGTTTTGATAAGAATGCAAGCAATATGATAGACCCTAAAAGAAATTACCTTAATCAAATTAGAAATCAAACCCAAATAATTAGAAAAATAAGATCCCTCATAACCCTAGCTATGGGTTTAGTTACTCATGTTCAATACAAACAAACTCATATCACAATACAAACCCATGGAAAGAAAATTTAAAGAAAGGGAAAATCTAGAGGGAAAGAAAAATCAAAACCCCTTTAATGGAGATTTGATCTTCAAGCCTTCAAGAATCGAATCCTCCCTTTGAAGTTATCTTCTAAAGTCTGCTGCTGCGTAACTACTCTTCTCAGGATTAGGGATTTTCTGCGTGATATGCCAAGTGTATGCACTCTGTATTGAATTTGGCGTAACTTCCCCCTTTATAAAGAAAAACATCTCATGTTACGCGACTAGTGCTCAAGTGCTAGATTCCTAGTGCTCAAGCACTGAGTCACTTATCAGAAATGCGTTGCATATGCATTGAGCACTCAAGCGATGAGGCTCCTAGTGCTTAAGCACTGGGACACTTATGAAAAATTCCTTATTTTTCTTGCTCCTTTGAATGCTCCAACTTCTCCATGTGCAATTATCTGTCAAAAAATAAATAAAAACACATAATACCCATAATAAACACACAATAAAGAATGATAAAAATATGAGAAAACTAGAGAGCAAAATTCAATCACAAATATCAAAAGGAAGTGAAAAACTAAGAAATTTAACTGTAAAAATACGACATATTATAGGTTCATCACTCCATTGCCTTTCTCTTCATCTTTATCACCAAATTGACTTTTGATTTCTTTTTATCTTTATCTTTGGTGGAGTAGCATCCAAGAGAGAAAGGAAAAAAGAGAAAAAAGAAAAGAAAAAGAGATGAAGAGATAGAAAAGAAGGAAACATGGAGCAACAGAAAAGAGAGAAAGATGAGAAGGAAAAGGGAAGCCAAGGGAAGAAAGGGAGAAGCAGAAAAAGAAAGAAAGAAAGAAAGAAGGAAAAGAGGAAGGCCAAGCATCAACAAACTAGGAAGGAATGTAGGGGTTGTTTGTTTTGCTTGTAACTCTTCATCTTATTCTCTTTTGATTTTTCAAGAGTGTTTTAGAACTCTTGATAAGAGATAAAAGAAAACTAAAGTTATAGGATGTTTGTATGATTGAATTTATCATGTTGAACATATGATTAGCTTGAAGACTTTATAAGCTTATGATTGTAATTTTTATATGAGGTATTTATGTTTTGAGGGCATTTTTTTAGTGGAATTTCCTTTTGATTAGAGTAAGAATGATAGAAATAGGATAATAGCTTGGAAAACCTAATTCTGAGTAATCTATCATTGAGCGCCCAGAATTTGACCGCCTAAGTGGTGAGCTCCATAATCGTCCATAGTTGAGCGATTAAGAGCTCATGTTAGCGCCCAAGATCATAAACCACCCTATTCTTTCTTTGAGCTGAACAGAGTTATTAGTTTAATAAATTCTTATTTTATGTTGTTTAATATGATTTAAGCCACATAATAAGTTATGATACGAAGTAAATATATACAAGCTTATCTGTGGAAGTTGGTATTCTTTTGCATGTGTTATGTATGTGAAATGTAATGAATGATTAGCATTATACACTTATTATGCTTGTGAACTGGAATGACTTGAAAATAGTTTATGATGAACATTGATAATGTGCAATCATTGAGTTAAAAGTTAATCTTTTGATGCACTTAGTTACTTGAGAAATAGAGTACTCAAAGTATACATGATAAATATGAAGAGATATTTTCCCTTTTTAAAAGGGTAACTTATTGATTGATTTGATTGAAATTTGATAAAGAAGATGATTTTGTCCTTATCATGAATGAAAGATAGTGTAAGAAAGGAAGATTCTCTCCTTATCTTAGATGAAGGATAATGTGAGGAAGGATGATTCCCTCCTTATCCTAGATGAATGATAGTGTGAGGAAGGACGATTTCCTCCCTATCTTAGATGAAGGGTAGTGTGAGGAAGGATGATTCCCTCTTTACCCTAGATGATTGATAGTGTAAGGAAGAATAATTCCTTCCCTATCTTAGATGAAGGGTAGTATGAGGAAAGATGATTCCCTCTTTATCCTAGATGATTGATAGTGTGAGGAAGGATGATTCCCTCCTTATCAAAGTAGTTGAGGATGGACATTCCCTTACTACCTATTGATGATTGATATATGATGAAAGATTGAGAAAGAATGATTCCCTCATTAATAGGGTAGTATGAGGTGGAGCATCCCTTCTCTACTTATTTGATATTTAAGATAAGAAGAATAAAGAATGAGTCGATGATGAGATAAGACAAATGATGAGATATGATGAAAGATGAGAAATGATGAATGATGATGAATAATGAATGATGATGTTTGATGAATAATGATATATGAAGAATGATGATTAGTAATGATATTTGATGAATACAGTTATATGATGAATGATGATGAATGATGAATAAGGATATATGATGCATGATGATGAAAGATAATATTTGATGAATAATTATATATGATGAATGATGATATTTGATGAATAGTGATGTATAATGAATGATATGAATTATTTGATTATACAAATGATTTTTTTATAAATGATAAAAATTGAATCTCTGTTTGGGGAAAAGAAAGGACTAGTTTTGACTTTCTGCCACCTTTCTACTTTATAACTTAAGTTTTGAAATGATTTTTTTCTCGAAACAGCTGGAGGTATTATGATGACACCGTTTTAATAGAATTACTGAGAATTCCTAAAATTCTCACCTTTGCTTTTTTTGTATTTCCATAATATTTCTAAGAACAAAGTCCGCAACAAGCAGAAGAGAAGAATAGAATTATAGAGAAATAGTTTAGTTTTGATTTTTGAATAAAGTTTTATATAATATTTGTATGAATTTATGCCTTGAAGGCTTACTTTGTAGTTGATGTACTATGGATTATATCCTTATTTAAATTTACCCTTATGTGCATTAGTTCACTTATAACAGGCTCATATTTTATATATATAATATAAAAGTTTTTAAAGAAATTTGATTCTAGTTTTAAAGTGATGTGCCTAATTTTAATTACTAACACGTAATTTTGAATACGTTGTTAGTACTAGTATTGGGATGTTACAGGGTGAGAATTCATAATTCTCAGTAATATAAACACACAATGGCATTATGATAACTCCAGCCGTTTTGAGGAAAAATCATTTCAATATTAAAAATGTATCATAGAAAGGTGGCAAAAGTCAAAAACTGTTCATTTCTCTTCCTGAGGTAGAATATCTATTTATAACTATGGTTCAGTTATCACATAATTAGCCATTTACAATGAATTCACTTATTAACAACATATTATGATTGCACAAGTAATTAAGTCACTACTCAACATCACTAGAGCATTCACATACACTCTACGTAAACATTCACCAAGTAAATCCATAATCTATATACAAAGTTAACCTCTTTCAATGATAAAACAATTGCCCATACAATTGTTATTCAAATGTAAATATTTATGTAGTGTGAATGCTTGTGGAATGTCAATGATAATGCTCATGGAATATCATATGCAAAAGCTCAAGTTCCTTAGCATATACTCAGGAACACGGTTCCTTGTATAGCTATGGCCAAACATCCAAAGGATCACTGTCATTTCCAAAAGATAATATCTAGGATCACCATCGTTTCTTAGATTTATATTTAGGATCACATTCATTTTTCCTAAATCTGTTACTGGCCATATCAAAGATATCCAAATGATCACCATTATTTCCAAAGGACACTTATCTAGGATCACCATCATTTCTTAGATTTAGATTTAGGATCAACGTCATTTCCTAAATCAAATTCAAGCTAAGATATTCAATGGATCACCGTCATTTTCAAAGAATAGCTTCAGATCTAAGATCACCATCATTTCCTAAATCAACTCTATAATTTACCCTTCATAAGGGAAAAACATAAAAGGATTATGTCATTAAGGATCACCATTATTTCCTTTAACATATCCAATTTCTTCTAACTAATGAGCACTTAGGGATGTACTTTACATTCAATTCATTTATTAGCTTAACTTTATAAATCTAAAGGAGCACTTCAATTTCTAGTACATCACAATTCATCTCATGAATATAACAAGTGCACATCATCTCATCCCTTAAACTTATCAAATGGTCATACAATGTTACATGCAAATGTTCTCTTAGTGCCTTTTTTCTATGCATAATCCCAAGAATCCCGTTCCTTATGTCTCTAGGTAAGGAGGGAATATTACCTCCTCACACTACCTAGATAGGGAATAACAGATATGTATCACCTATAAACAAGGTTTATATCCAAAGTCTTTCAACTCAGGCACACACCACATTAATTTACCATATAGGCTCAACTTTAACCAATAAAGGAGTCATTCATGTTTCTAGTACACTTTATGAACATGACAAGCATACAAGTCAAGTCCACCTCATTATGTATTTATTTATTGCACAATGTTTTACCTCTCTAGTGAACTTAGTACACAAAAATATCCCCTAACATAGGAACTAAATATATAACTCTATCACTTCTCATGTGAATCAAGTATACAAGGTATTCATCAACACATCACATTCTAAGTGCATAAAAGGTTACCCCTATAAGTAACTAATGCACCCAACCATCCTTACCAAAGTGCACAAAAGATTATCCCTATAAGTAACTAATGCACACTAACATTATTGCCTAAGTGTACAAAAGGCTCATTTCTAGGTTAAGTCACTTATCTTAGTGAAAACCCTCAAATCGCATCATCTTGTATAGTATGAAATGTCAAATTCCTAAAAATAAGGCTCTGTTATTCGAATAGACTACCTTGCTATTCGAATAGCAATCCATTTTATGATTTTCTGGACACTTGTTATTCGAATAGCATTCTCTGTTATTCGATTAACAGCTTATTTTTATCAATCCTGGTCATTGTTATTCGAATAGGCCCAAGGCTTATTCAAAGAACACCTCATTTTCTTTCATTTTTGAATTTGGTTATTCGAATATATTCATACTATGTTCAAATAACCTTCATCATTCTCACCAGAACAGGCTGTAAAACACCATTTTCTCCATTCTTTTCTAATTCTTCCTTAAACATAACATCAAACTCAATACTCACATATGTGCATACAAAGTTCTAATTAGAAAACCAACAAGAATTAAGCTCATGGTTTGGTATGCATCATCAACAACTCTCAAAAGGTTAAGCTCATATGCATGCATATCCTACTATTTCCATGCTAAAATCTCTTAGAGATTCAACCAATCCATTCCATACAAATTTTTAAGAATAAAAAAATGATAAAGCATAGAAAACATACAAAACAACCCCTACCTTGATTGGTGTTCTTTTTCTTTTCCTTGGTTCTTTCTTCGTCTTCTTCTTCTTTCTCTTGTTTTTCTTTCTCTCCTTCTTTGTGTCTCACGTTTTCTATCTTTGTTTCTCTCATTTCTTTTCTTTCTTTTCTTTTCTCTTTGTGTTGCTACTAATGTGAATAAAGAGAAGTGAGAAATGAGAAAGTCAAAGAAACAAAAGATAGAGGGTGGTGGAATAGTTGGAGAAATAAGGTTGGATTCTTCATGTGTTAACTGGAAGTATTGTACCTTTTAAGGATACTTTAATTTTTCATTAATAAGTCTTCTAACTTTCATAGGTGTCATAGAAAATTCTAGGACTCATCTTATTCCTAAATTCATCATTCTATACACCATTGACTATCACATATGCTCTGTTACTCTTCCTAAAGTTAAGTTAAACCTTAGGAATGAAACTAATAGACTTTTAGGTATTTGCCTTAACTTGTACTCTTTACCAAAAAGTTATCCATTCCTTACTTAATATTTCCATAATTTCTCATAATTTTCTAAATGACCTGCCTATTTAACTTGGCCTTTAAATACTCATCCTGTGTTATTTAAAATGCCAAACTAACTCAGTTAATTCTCCAAAATCAGTCACATCACGTTCTATTCATTTGCAACCTAAAAATAAATTCTTCATATTTATTTTTCTCATCTAAGTAGTTTATGCTCAATTCTGAGCTATTATAGGCTTTTTTTTCACATTCAGTGTTATAGCAATATGCCCAAACTGACTCAGAAAGTCACTAAAATTTAATAAGTAGCTCATGCAAGTGTTATAGCACCTCTATAACCATAATTAAGACTAATAGGGTAGGGAGGGTGTTACAGTTCACTAGAGAAGAAAGTCTGGAATGCGAGAATAGGTAAAAAAAATGGTAAGGAATAAACCCCTTTCGTATTTATATGTGAGGAAAAACCTCCTCAACCGTTGTCATTAATGGGGGCAAATACGTTTTTTCGTTCATTTTGAAACTTTAAAGCGACTAATCATGATGCCTTTGTTTCAAATTTTGAAAATGTCTAATTATGACGATACGAATCCCAAATGGCGGCTTCCACTATTCTTCAACCACGTGTCGTACTGTTTCTGAACAAAAGCAGCTGAAAGGACAATGCTCAGAACGTTCAAAATTAAAATGATGCATGACATTTCAGAAGAACATCTAAGCCGTATCACAAACTTTTAACAATATATTATGGTAAAACCATAACACGGATCTCGGTCTAAACATTGGATCACATTCATCAAATGGGCTGCGTGAACTCCACATGGGTGCAACCTACTACGTATCATGGATAACTGTATGATGACTTAAGCAGAGTGATCCATTCCAAACCTTGTTCATTTGGAATAAACATCGCGAGATCCAATGTTAACACTATGACTCGAGTCCCTATGTCTACTGCGTGTCGTGTGCTCCTACTAAACTTAGGTATCTTGACACTTAGTTGTATCACCTAAGCGCCAAGCTGGGGGCAACTGTTCTGGACCGAGTCATAGATCCATGGATCAATAGCAACCTGGCTCACCAGAATGGGATCTAGATATTACTGTGCTATGGCATCTGCCTATTTGCAAGGCATAAATCACTCGGAATCCCTTGAGATATGAATGCTAATCATATCTCATATAAATAGGAGATTAATTACAGGGAATAATGGTTTCCCAGATTTTAGTTAGCAACATTCAATTCAGATTGAATGCTACGATTCTTTACACCCTAAGATGCTCCTACATATACCCTACAAGGTCTAAAAGGTATAAATGGAATATTCAATACTATACACTGCCTTCCTTTTGTACGAACTGACTTGAACATTAAAGTGTCTTTCACAAATACCCACCCTCTCGGACCACCACTGCTGCTGCTGTGCCATAGAGGTTTCCACCGTTAACTACCTACTCAGGTAACCCTCTAATCTCCGTTTAGAACATATTCATTTTCCAAGTCTAAACATGTTCTATTATGATGAAACCGTCTTAATGGTTATGGGAGTTGTAGTTGGCCAGGCCATTAAAGTCGATTCTAACACACTCTTGATGGCTAGTAGAAGATTTGCAAGAGTCTATGTTGAGATTGATCTTACCGTAAGGTTTGGTTGAATGGTCATTGGTACGATATTGAGTATGAAAGGTTGCATATTGTTTGTTCTTCTTGTGGGTGCTATAGGCATAAGACAATAAACTGCACACAGAAATCAGCTAGTGGTGTTATGAAGGCTATAGTTGATAGGTCTGGCGGTTCTATGGCAAAGCAAGGTGGCTCATCAGTGGTGGAGATTAATGGCAATATTGAAACCATAGTTATTAACACAAAATCCATTACATTTGTGGAAAATAAAGAAACGATGCATGGGGATTGGCTGGTGGTCCAAAGAAGAAGGAAGAAACAAGGTCAATCTCAAATTTGAAATTAATCATTAAGGACCCTGTTCCGTCCTCTACCTGATGGATGGTCGCTGAAGAGCCCCGGGTCAATCGTTCGACAATTCATTGGTTGGAGATGAGGTGGAATACCCATAAAGGCACTTCGATCAATTAGCCTTGGAGTCAAGATAATGATGAAGGTATAGGTAGAGAAAAATGAACATGCTTGGCCTATGCTGCCAAGCTGATTTATATAGAGATCTAGAGGACTGACTCTGCAGATACCTTTTGTTCAAGCCAATTAGGATTCTGAACATTACGTTTGGTTATTATGACATGAAGTTGTTAATGACCGTTGGTCATGATGGTGCCAAACGACTGGTGACTGTCATTGGGTCGTATTAAGCTTTGTTGAACTGTTACCCATTCAGTTATAGGCTGGTCGAATCTTGGAGACAGGACATCAGTCTGAACTTTTATGGGCTTGGACCTAAGATGATCCACAGACCCCCAGCTTGGTCATCTGTGAAGATGGGCCAAGCTTGAGACAGGTCAGGTGTTCACCTTGTATGATCTGCTCAGCCATCTATAAAGATGGGCAGAGCTTATTAGAGAGGACCAAGCATTTTGTTGGACGATCCTTCTTGGTTGGACGCTTCATACTTTGTGCATCCGTTCTTGCATGGGAGGTCGGGTAGGTTGTGCCATGAGTAGCACACTCACTTCACCATTAATGTACTACTACTAGGTTGCATCTCGACCGTTGGTTATTGGTCTTTAAAATTTTGCTGTTAAATGCATCTGATGGCTAAAAGTGAGACTTTTGACTTTCTCTAAACCTTGGTCGTTGATCGTCAGTAGTTTTTCTTATCTTAAACAACATTTCACTTCTCTTTGATTCATCTCAACTTTTCTACTCCTTTCTTTTTCTCCCTTTTGAGTTAGTTTTCCTTCTTTCGGTGTGGGTGCTGCCTTTCATCCTTTGTTCGTGCTTTGCTTTCAGAGCTTATTGCTTTGTACTTGAACTTGTATTTAATTAGTAGATTATTTTGTAATTACTAAAGTGTATTTCAGTTTTTGAACTTTGCATTCTGTTTTGTTCTTCAGCTCAGACGGATTTTCTTTTGTATGTGTACTTTGGATATTTTGTACTTCGGATTTGACTCTTTGGACAAATATTTTGTAATCACCGAGTTTTGGTCTTTCTACTTGTGAAATGTACTTGTGTATTTGGAATGACAAAGTTCTTTTTGAATTTTAGCATGTGTATTTGCTTTTGTTCTTTGGTCGGATTGTCCTTTGTACTTCAAATTCTTGGTTCTTTTTTTTTTTGCTGATCATGGGATAGAATGTGGTTTCAGATTTTTCAAGATGGTCTGATCTTGGCCATAATTTTTTTTGATCAGACCCGATCTTGGTAGTGAATTTTCTAAATTGATCTTGACTTCATGGATGAACCATCAACTTGTCCCATCAGAACTGATCTTGGGTTGTGCCACAATTTTTTTTTGAACTTCAATTTAATCTAATCTTGAGTTTGACTTTGAATTTCTTCGATCTGGTCTGATCTTAAAGGAGCATCATGGATTGACCATGACTTTAGACTTTTCCTGAGCTGGGACATCTTCAAAGGGTATTATGGATTGACTATGACCTTAGATTTTCCTAAGCTGGGCTAGTCTTCAAAGGGCATCATGGATTGACCTTGACCTCAAACTTTCCCGTGCTAGACTGGTCTTCAAAGAGCATCATGGATTGACCATGACCTCGGACTTTCTCAAGCTGAGCTTTTTATCATCTCAAGTTTTCAAGGCCTTAGCTTGGATTTCCCAGGGTTTTTATCATCTCGAGTTTTTGGGGCCTTCTCCTGGACTTTCCCATGATTTTTATCATCCTGAGTTTTTGAGGCCTTTGCCTAGACTTTCACAAGGTTTTTATCATCCTAAGTTTTTAGAGCCTTCGCCTAGACTTTCCCAGGTTTTTATCATCTTGAGTTTTGGGGTCTGTGCCTGGACTTTCCAGGAATTTATTGGGGGTTTAATCTAGCTTGTCTTGATCATACCATGTGAATAATTATGATAATAATATATAATTGAAATAAACATAACTAGATTTTCAAGCAATTGAAATAATCATAACTATATCTGCATACCTCGGTAAGGTTGGTTGTATGAATGTGTGATAAGATTGTCCTAAAATTATGTTTGATGTTATTTAACATTATTTAATGAACGATTATCCCTTTTATGGCTAGTGAATGCAAATTAGATAGATTATGGTAACAGAAAAGAATGGTAATTGAACACAGTTAGGCATGTCAATTAAATGGTAGACACAACCTATAATTAATATAGTGAAATATAATTAAATTAAGATTGTTGTGGTGTGTTTGAAGTAATCCACTACATCAGTAGTAATATTTGTAGCCATATCTCCAAGTTAAGTGAATAGGATAATTTTAATGAATTTAGTACTATGCTAATAAACACAATTAAATTAAACTAGTGCAAATAAAAGTCATACACTTATTGCTTAACATGTTCAAATTAAAATAATGAATATTTAAAACTGTAGAATTCAATGCTATGCAAATAAATGACAATAAGTTAACATGAATACAAATTAATGACAATAAACAGAGATTAAAGCAATGAGAAATCATAATTAAAACAATATGATATTATAATCAATGTAATTATTAATTAATAAATTAATGACAATAAATAGAAATAAAAGCAATAAAAAATGACAATTAAAGCAATATGATATTATAATCAATTTAATGCCATGTAATTATTAATTAATAAATTAATGATAATAATAGGAATTAATGCAATCAATTTAATGTTATGTAATTTTTGATTAATGATAATAAATAGAAATTAAAGCAATGAAAAATGACAATCAAAGATATCATAATTAATTTAATGTTATATAATTATTTAATGAGAATAAGAAATTTTTTGTTGTAGGATTTTCTGTTTTTGGTTAGGCAAGTTCTTATAAAAATATTAGTTTTTGACAAATAACTACTATGTGCAATCCATATGTTTAACTAAATGAGCAGGTCAACAATTTGTCACGCAATAAAGCCATTAAGCCTTCAACATTATAGGTCATCAACTGTAAAGCAGTTCCATGTTGGATTAAATGTGTAAAAAATGTACAATTTAATTGAAACTTCTCAAATTTGTAAAATCAGAATATCAAGATCAGAAACATCTTTATCGTAGCGTCCAAATTGTTCTGGACCGTAACCTGGGCTCTCACTATGTAGTCTAGCCTACACATAGTAGTAGAAGTCCAAGCCTACACGTCTCCAATAAAGTCAGCTTATAATAAGATCCCAATTTTGGATGGTAACAGTTTTACAGCATTTTATCGCAAGATCTGCGCAATAGATAAATCTTATGATATTTCTTAATTACTAATCATGATCTTATGAAATAATAGCATTGTAACTACCATACCAGTATTGCGATGATATAGGGATTCTCTATAACTAAATAAGGAACATATTTTCTCTTGTAATTATAATGGGAATGTATCTCTTTATAAATATCAGGCTAAGTCACCCAAATCAAGTATGAATTCTCTCATAGCATTGACCTAATTGGTGCACATCCTGACTTGACCGTTGGAGTCCCTTTGCAAGTACCCACGCCATTGGTTCAACGCACTTGGTAACAGTCGTGCATCAAAGGAGTCCATCACATACGTGCCTATCCCAGGTACCCTATGAATTTACTTCAGAACATTAGTGCCCACTGTGGGAAAGAGAAACTTATAATCCCACTCTAATCATGGTGAACACGAGACAGAACTCAAGGAGAGATGTTGGGTAGACCTCAACCAATCAAAGGCAGGACCCTACTGCCCAACGCCCTCCTCTTCCTGCCCCACCACTTGCTATTGAAACCCCCGCTGCGAGAAACCAGGAACTCAATGCTGAAAATCAACGCGATGGGCATACCACCTCGGCTTTCGATAAAAGTCCCAACCCATCGTGCAGGATTTCGATGAGAGATAGACTTGGAATCCCAGCCCAAGGAGGTAACCCTAATGCCCAAGAGCACAGAATCTCGGTTCATTAGCATTTAGGAATGCCTAATAACAAAATTAGCGATCGTGCGTCTCGCTCTCAACGCACGAAAACGTCCCAGGCATCTCAATGTCAATTTCAAGACATGCTACAATAGCATATGGCTATGCTAAATGAACAATATCAGAGGTTGGAAGACATGCAATGGGCCATGTTCGAAAATAGACCCAGGCTTCACCGTCGTCACGGAAGTCTTAGCGCGGGAAACAATCAAAGAAGGGCACATGTCGACGCTTCAGTGATCAATATCTGGAATGACAATCGGAACCGCAGGTTCGAGGAGCATCCTTTTTCTGATCAACTTATGGAATACCGCGTTCTCAGGAATTTTAAATTTCCAGCAATCTTGGAAATTTATGATGGAACCACGGACCCCCAAGAGCATATTAATGCCCATGAGCAATTCCTTTGCTTCGACGGAGGATCTATGGAGTTGTTATGTCATGCTTTTCCTAACAAAGGCAGCCCTTAAATTGTTTTCAAGCTTACCACGAAGGTCCGTGGTTGATTGACCTGATCTTAAACAACGCTTTTCGCTCCAATATACCACCAGCAAGGAACAACCCAGATCTAATAAATCCCTGGCGAAGCTTCATAGCGGCAAGGATGAGCCCCTCCGTGATTACATCAGGCGTTTCATAGCGGCATGCACTAACGCGAAAAACTTCGATGACAGAATAGCCCTTCACTATGCTAGAAGTGATCTTCAGGTAGGTTTTGAGTTCTTTGCTTCCTTGGTTAAAAAGAAACTGAAGAACCTACGTGAGTTTCAAAGGCAATCCCAAAAGTACGTAGACCTAGAGGAAGCAATGGTGGACCAAAGGAGGTGGGACAAAGGTGAACCCTCTCACTAGAAACCTAACCGTAATTCCTCACGGCCAAGGTCTTCCAAAGATAGTCCACCCTAGGTTGGATACTTCGTTTATACTCCACTGAATACCCCACGAGAAACAATCTTGAGGGAAGTAATGCATACTGAGTTACAGAATATAGGAGACCACCCCCCATTAAGAAACACAAACAGAAAGACCATTCTAAGCATTGCACATGGCATAAAGGTTATGGGCATGATACGGAAGATTGTTACCAACTCCGTGATGCCATTGAATTTCTAATTAAGGTTGGATGACTGCAATAATATATCCTTTGGGTCCAAAGCAAAGAGCACCGCAGTAAGCGCAAAGACAACAAACGCAGTCCTCGACGAAGCCCATCCCCTCACCGCAGAAGAAGGACTCGAAGTCCCAGGAGAAGATCCTAGACTTCACCTCATCGAGACAATAATGACCGGCAGGATAGGAATAGAGATGCTCCCGTTGATTGTAATGACCCGGGACTGCCTGCAGGATTGATGAGTGTCTCCACAAACCAACACGGGTCATTTCAGCGTGCTTTGTCCTCACTCACATGCATCCTAGGAAACTTCCCAGGAGGTTACCCATCCCACAATTGCTCCAGGTCAAGCACGCTTAACCATGAAGTTCTTATGTTCTAGGCTCCCGAAAAGAAGTTGCAACTTGTTGATATGGCTACACCAAATCAATTCCTTTAAGCCATCCTCAACCATGCAGTCCCATACCTGCACAGTCTCTGAATCCCTCTTATTCTGGTGCGTATTCAGTTCATGCATGCAGATCCTCCGCCTAGAAGCCTGCCAGGAGTCGCTCCTTGTCCGTGCTTCATTGCACCGACGACCACTCCTCGCCCTCGTCGGCCCTGGGACGCCACATGCCCACCAACTTTCACTTGGTTCGTCCCCGAGCCACACCGTACTGGGAGAGGTCCCGTCTTTGATACCATTAATGTAACGACCCAGGACTACCTGCAGGATTGATGAGTGTCTCCACAAACCAACACGGGTCTTTTCAGTATGCTTTGTCCTCACTCATACGCATCCTAGGAAACTTCCCAAGAGGTCACCCATCCCACAATTGCTCCAGGTCAAGCACGCTTAACCATGGAGTTCTTATGCTCTAGGCTCCCGAAAAAAAGTTACAACTTGTTGATATGGCTACACCAAATCAATTCCTTTAAGCCATCCTCAACTATGCAGTCCCATACCTGCACAGTCTCTGAATCCCTCTCATTCTGGTGCGTATTCAATTCATTCATGCAGACCCTCCGCCTAGAAGCCTGCCAGGAGCCGCTCCTTGTCCGTGCTTCATTGCACCGGTGATCACTCCCCGCCCTTGTCGGCCTCGGGATGCCATATGATGTAACACCCTTGTGGGGGTGTCACATTTATGATGCAATAAAATAAAATAAAATAAAATTCTTACCCAAGTTGTAAAACGTTTAATACGTACAATAATATGAGTTGTAAAATTTTTCTTTTTTATATTTATTAACGTTAAATAAAATAACATGGAATACGAAACAACATAAAATATAATCACACACCATAATATACATATAAATTTGTCTGAAGTACACAATTAATTTATAACTATTAATATTTAATAGAAATAGTAAAGACAACATACTACTAAAACATAACCCCTAAGACATGAGCCCTTGTCATAAGACAAATTCCTTAGTTGGGAATGTCTTGACCGATAGAAATTCGACCCAAAAATATATCGAAGTTCTATCTAGGGGTATGGTGAAATTCATTCCAAAACTCCCTAATAGGTAAAATAACCTGTACGAAAGTAACCGTATAAAGTGAAGTAACGAACCCATGTCGAGTTCTACTTACTGATAAAGTAACGTCACCACTGTACTCTATATGTCCTGTGTCCCAGTGGACATACCAAGCCTCAGCGCCTTCGAGAAACTAAAGTCTAAATAAACCTAATTGACCTCCCCTTGCCGCCATTGTAGTCTTTGATGATATAAACATAAAATAGAAACAGATAGAACAATACAATAAAGAGGTGAGACAATCTACATCATTACTAGCATGCCAATAAAGAAAACGACATACAACCAAATATTACAATAACACATACCATTATATCATATACAGTATAGCAAATTAATACATCATGCATTTTATCACAGATTATAATAAACATTAGAATGCAGATAATGAATGAACACACATTGACTCGTTCCTACTCCATGGAGCTAAACACGGATATCTGAGAGAATGATCCGAAAAGAACTAATAGTACCTCAGGCTGCCCAACCAAACTATTGCACTGTCCAACGTCGTGTCTATAGCCCACAGTCCAAAACATCGTGTAGCAGTACACAGTCCAATACATCGTGCACTACAGGCATTGTACTAAATAGTCTCCTCAAGATCTCGATTAAGAATAGTGCTTGTCGAGATCATTAGTGTGTTGCCCGTTACCACGGCCCAGAGGCATTACCAACTGTCTACATATGGGATTCTCCGCACACTAATGCCTCCAAGTTCAAATAATGAACCACACTACGCCTACCACACCCACAACACGGTGTAATTCATCTCGCCAATCAATCGCCAATTATCAACCAAATTGACACAACGCTTGGTGTGGTGTGGAATGTGATTAAATATAATATCAAAAACAGTTGCTAAGTTCCACCAAAAATATAAAAACCTTGCAACCAGTTGTAGTAAGCAAGGGTCGATCCACAGAGAACCAATTCAATTAACACTATTAATCCAATTCCTAAATTAAACTCTGATGAAAAATAAATAGTAAAAGTAAAAGGGGGTTTTGTTGATTAAAACTAAAAAGAGAAATTAAACTTAAACCAAAACAGTAAACACAAATTGAATTATCAAGTTAAAGATATTGGTTAAGAGATGGAATCCACCACTAGATTTATATGATTATGCTAACTTACATACCCTTTATACCAACATGATCAATTATGTTCTTATGCAATTGCGAGATAAATCTCATGTCTTCCTTAAGTTTCGCTTAATTCAGCAACCGCTCAAATCAAATCCTAACCATTAGTTATTTGTAAAGCAACCGCTCTTACACCTACCTAATGATTGCATTAAGAATTAGAAAACCAATCACACTAAGGTCTAATCACACAGGGATTAAATTACTTAGATCATATGTTTCACTAGTCATACCACCGCAACCGCGCATAGCAATCCTAGTTTTACCACTTTCGAAGTTTGGCAAGGATATAAAAACCTTTATATTGATTTAAGAAAATAAACATATGAATAAAAACATAATTGTATTGATATAAAGAAGTATCCAAGATTCACATAATTAAAACTAGAGTTTCATCTTCCCTTAACCAATCAAGAAGTTTAGCCACACATGGCAAATTCAAAATCACAAGAAAAATAGAAGAAAAACATAGTTCAGAACGAAAGTGCAAAAGAAAACTGAAGATCAAACTAGTTTCCAAAGATCAAGGTTGATTGATCTCCAATTGCTCGAACCCGAGACTCCAATCTTTGATCGAATCTTCCTCTTTCTTGGTCTTCGTGTTTCCCTCAGTTCCTTGATGGCTCTCTCTGTCCAGACCTCCTTTAAGGGCTCTAAGTAACCCTATTTATAGGTTTTGGGAACCTAATTTAGCATTAAAACACGAAATTAAACTTCTGAGCCGATGACACGGGCCGTGTCATTTGACACGGTCCAACCCGTGTATGATTCTGGTGACAGATTTCTAACTTATTCCACAGTCAGAGAAGAACACGGCCCACCCCGTGTCATTTGACACGGGCCGTGTTGTCGGTCAAGGCTAAAAACTGAATTCCTTGTGAAGTCAGAGAAGTACACGGCCTACCCCGTGTCATTTGACACGGCCGTGTTATATGACATGGCCCGTGTTGTATGACATGGCCCGTGTTGTCCAAAAATAGGATTTGACCCGTCTTGAAATAGTCAGAGGAGTACACGCCCACCCCGTGTTATATCACACGGCCGTGTCACTCACTTTCTTCAAATGCGACCTTGATTCTTCACAAATGCCCTTCTTCCTTTGCTTCTAAGGGTAAAACTGATCTTCTTAAGTATTCATCTCTCTCCTCAAATGGTCATCAGGCTTGGTTTAATGCTAATAGATTCAAACACTCAAAGATATCCTGAAAAACATAATTCATTTATGAGTGTTTATAACCACATTTAGCATAGTTTCACAATAAACATTCAAAGACAACTTTAAATCAGAAACTTAGCTAAATGTCAACAATTGAGCACATATGGAGTCCAATTAAATCAATCATAAGGCATTTAAAATATGAAAATAATCGACAGATCAACGCTCAACGAAAAATCAAGAATTACCAAAAATACTCTTAATTCCAATATATTACCATATTTATGAAAATACCCTCAGTCTTAATATACCAAAATATAGTATGTTTCCACTTGACAGTACTATCTCACAACATGTCCGGGTCCACCACTTTAGCCCGATAGGAAACTCACTGTTCCATTTAGTCACGTAGAAATTTTATCGCATTTTCACAATCGTGTCGCTTTTAAAAACATTTTTAAATCACATAAATATATTTTGACATTTTTGAACATCGCGTAATGTTTTTAAATCATTTTCTCAATCGCGTAGGATTTTTAAATCATTTTCTTAACTATATAGCTTAAAAATCATTATTTCAAATATGTGTAAACTATTTCTAGTACTTTTAAACTACGTAGAATATTTTCATATGTTATAAATATATTATGGAATCTGTTCATTTTATTTATCTGATTTTAGTAAATTTCGACAGCATTTTGCCTAGAAAATCAGTATATGGTATTTTTAACGTTTTCCTCTAAACTCTGTTCATTTTAATCTTACCCAACAGTTACGCCTTGAAACTTGCTAACGCGCTTCAAAACTCAGAGAGTGAGCTCTACGTTAGTACTTTTCAATTGTTTCTTTATAAATTCTGCTAATTTAGAATTCTAGAACTGAGTTCATTCATTTTATTTCTCAAAGATTCATTGGAATCAAATTCTTTTGTACATTAGTTACTTAACCTACCTTAGAAAATAACTTTGGAATTTAATTGTACATTAAATGGCATGTTGGCCATAATTAACTTATCCTTCACAACTAATCATTAAATCATTATCTAACTTCTAAATTATTCTTAAATTTATTGTATTACCTAGATTCATTAAATCATTATTTTAGAAAATGGTTGAGAACATTTTGGTTCTCTTTTTCTTGGAGAAGTCGTGAGCTCCTTTGTGTTCTTTGGAATACTCATACAATTCCTTACATGTTATTCACATCCTACGTTAATAATCATATAATTATACACACATGCAATATATTTTAAAAACTATAAACACATGCAATATATTTTAAAAACTATAAACATGCTTGCAAACAAAATCAACCACAAATAGGAAAAATAATAAACAACCACACAAATGAATCCTTATGGATTCTTCACACACATACAATTCATTTTCTCATCACCACACAAGGTTGATGAGATTAAATCTCCCTCTTACCTCTTGAAGACAAAGATCTCCTAGTCTCCTCCTTCTCCTTGCTTTCTTGAAAACCAACACAAAACCCTAATAATTCTTAAATAATTAGTAAAATCACATACAAGGCTTCATAATGGAAAACCATGGAATAAACATGGTTTAGAAAATCACAAATCAAATTTTAAACCATAAAATCAAAAGCTTACCCTTAGGGAAGTGAACAAAAGCTTGGATTTTGAAGTAGAAAGAGTAGGTTTTTGACAAAACCTTGTAAAGGAAAAGTGTTTAGGAGATAGTTTTGGTTTAGGAAAAGTAAGAAAGAAAAATTATAGAAGATTGATGGTGGTGTTTGGTGCTTGGGCCAAAAATAGAAGAGAAAATAAAAGAGAAAAGTTACTTGGTGTTCTTGGGGATTTTGCAGAGAATAGAAGGCTAAGTTTTTAGTAAATGTAAAAGTGAATATCAAGAGTGAAATGGGAGGGGGGCTGCCGTGAGTGGCTTGTAGGAAAATGAAGAGATTTACTTGAACAAAATATCACAATTTTGAGTGCACATGGCTTATGTTACCAACTTGTCATGCATGTTCACGTGGATGGTTCAAGAACAATGGAGAACATGGTGAATTTGGCTCCTTGGCCGTGGAGTACAAGGGAATTAGGGGGCTTAATTTGTTTTCAATTAAAGGCTAAACACATGCTAATTAATTAGATAATTAATTAGGTTAAGTCTCCTATTAACACTTAATTAACATTCTAATTATATAACTAATTAATTTAATACATATTAGCATATATCATAGCTTCTAAACAATATTAGGATATCTAATTAATATTTAGATTATAACTAATTAATAACTAGGTTAGCTTACTTAGTTCTTTAATTAGGTAATTAAATTAACCAAATTAGGTTTAATTAGCTTCTAAGTAAAGTCAAGCTACTATGTTTGACTCAATCTCAACATTTGATTTTAACTTTAATTCCTAGCCTTTGATTAGATCTAAGGTGGATATTACCTGGTGATTAAACTAGAATTGTTCTTACACCATTGATTTGATCAACAGTTAATATCAAAGCTTCTAAAACAAGCTTTTACATCTAACGGTCCACAAAGAAGTCTTTGCCTCTTTGTTTGACTACTTCTTATTGGTTAAAAAATTCAAGCCACTTTCGTTGACTTGTTCCTATTGGTTCAAAATTTGGTCAAGTCAGAATCGTTGACTGCTTTTCTAAATGCGGGTCCCACAGACTTTTCAGGGTCCATGGTCATTTTGAGGCAGCTTTCTACTATTTTTGAGACAGTAGGTACTGTCAAATAAAATAATATTATAATAATATAAAATTATTTTATTACACGTTAAATCTTAAAAATTAAAAGATTAATATATATATCAATCAGAATTGGGTTTAGTAAGATTCCCCAGCTCCAATTAATTAAAATAAGATTTTTTCGACCAGAAAATTATTATTTTCTTTACTCGGAGTAAATCACACACAACAGTCAAATACACTCACGAAATAGTCAAATTCATTTTACTACTCACAGAAATTACAAAACAGTACATTTAGGACAATATCGTAATTATCTCAAAAGTTGGGGTGTTATACTGATGACAACGGTGGCCGATGTTTTGAGCCAAATAGAATGATTAACACTATTGTTAATGGTTTCGCTGGTAGAGAGTCATCAAATGGAGCTCGGAAAAAAGCCCTAAGGATGACGGTGTTTAGTGTATCCCATTCCAAACCTAGAATGCAAACTCCTGAAAGAGAAATGCCTTCCATCACTTTTTTCAAACGAGGGCTATGGCGAAATTATCCTAGAATACGATGATCCACTCGTCATCTCTGGAATAATCCAAATTTTCGTAGATCAAGGAAGTTCAGCGTATACTATGTTCCTAGACCTCTATCAGAAGCTAGAACTACTGCCATCAGATTTGACTCCTCATGATGGGGAACTGATAGGTTTCATGGGTGAAAAGATTACCCCAGTAGGTTACTACAAAACCCACCTGACTTTGGGATCTTCTAAACTCTTCAAGACGGTTAAAGTAAGGTTTTTGGTTGTGGACTGCCTTTCGGCTTACAACATTATCTTAGGTCGTCCCTCTCTAAATGCTTTCGGTGCCGTGGTCTCCGCTACTCACCTCGTGATGAAATTTCTGAATAAGAACAATGAGGTTGTCACTGTTAAAGGAGATCAAATGGCTGCCAAAAAATGCTACAATGAGAGCTTAAAAATTTGTAGAATTCCCAAAAATAAAAAATCTGCCACCCCCGGCCCAATCTTGGATCAGGTTAAATACTTATGACCGAACTGGATGTTAAGGAAGAAATCTGTGGTACTAAGCCCCATCTAGAGGGTGAGTTGTAACCTCTCCAACTTGGAGCCAAGTCGGATCAAGTTACCAAGATTGGAGCACATTTAGAAGAAAATGAAAAATAACAACTAACAAAACTCTTGCTGAAGAATATGGACCTTTTCGCTTGGACATTATCTGACATGCCAGGACTCGATCCCAGCTTCATCTATCACCGCTTATCCATCAAAGATGGTGTGAAACTGGTAGCACAGAAGAAAAGAAAGGTTGGCTCAGAAATATAACAGGTCATTGAAGAATAGATTAAGGAGTTATTGAGCGGCAACTTCATTAGGGAAATATCTTATACCACATGGCTATCCAACATGGTCCTGGTCAAGAAATCCAAAGGGAAGTGGAGAATGTGTGTGGACTATACAGATTTGAACAAGGCTTGTCCCGAGGATCTATACCCACCCCCTAATGTGGATAAATTGATGGATAGTTTCTCAAGTTTCAGGTGGTTGTCGTTCATGGATGCATATTCTGGGTACAACCAAATTCCCATGTATCCCGAAGACGAGGATAAAATTGCCTTCATCATTGACAGGGCAAGCTACTGCTATAGGGTTATGCCCTTCGACCTAAAAAATGCAGGAGCTACCTATCAAAGGATTATGAATAGAGTCTTTGAGAATCAAGTGGGGAATATGCTAGAGGTCTATATAGATGACATGATAGTAAAAATCCCACAAGGCGGATTGCATGCGACAGACCTTGAAGAAGTATTTGTTCAGGTCAGAAAGTATAACATGAGGCTAAACCCAGAAAAGTGCGCATTCGAAGTCCAGGCAGAGAAATTCTTAGGATTTATGCTAACGCACCGTGGAATTGAGGCCAATCTTGATAAATGTCAGGCAATGTTAGACATAAGAAGTCCTCAAAGTGTTAAAGAAGTACAATAACTTATAGGCTGCATAGCAGCTCTCATGAGATTCCTTGCCAAAGCAGCCCACAAATCTCTTCCCCTATTCAAGCTACTCAAGAAAGGGAAAAATTTTGAATGGACCCAAGAATGTGAGAACACTTTTCTATCCTTGAATAACTTGCTATCCTCCCCTCCTATTTTGACAAGACTGGAGCCCGGTGAGATGTTCTACTTATACCTCTTAATTCACGAGGAAGCAGTGAGCTCTGTGTTAATCCGGGAGATAAGCGAAGGGCAGAAATTAGTCTACTTCGTAAGCAAGTTACTACAGGGCCTTGACCTTCACTATTATAAAGTTGAAAAGGTTGCCTTTGCACTAATCACTACAACTAGAAGACTGCGATAATACTTTTAATGCCACCCGGTGGTAGTAAGAACAGACCAGCCCATTCACCAGGTATTGCACAAGCCAGATTTAGCTGGAAGAATGATTGCCTAGTCAATTAAACTCTCTAAGTTTAGGATCACATATGAACCACGGCTTGCAATAAAGGCTCAAGCGCTATCCAATTTCTTAGTAGAACTCACATCGGACCCTGAAAACCCAAAGAGAATCTCTTAGACCATCTTTGTTGACGGATCCTCGAACCCCAAAGGGAGTGGCGCCAGGGTAATTTTGGAAAACTCATAAGGAGACATTAGAGCATTCCTTGAAGTTTGAATTCCTAACCTCGAACAACCAAACTGCGTGTATTACCGGGATAGTAATGGCCAAGGATATGGGGGCAACTGGGATCACACTCTGAAATGATTCCCAACTTGTAACCTCCCAGATCCGAGGTGAATATCAAGCTAAGGAGTCTCTCCTGTAGAGATACTTGGTCAAAGTACAAGAACTCCTTAAGAATTTTCAAGAGACAAAGGTTGAGCACATTCCGAGAGAACAGAACTCTAGGGCAGACCTTTTGTCTAAGCTAGCCAGTACTAAGGGCCCCGTTAAAACCGGTCAGTGATCCAAGAAACCTTCTCTCAGCCTTTCATCACGGATCATGCCGTATTTCAAGTTGAGGAGAATGAGTCATCTTGGATCGCCCCTATCATGGAATACTTACAGTCTGGGATTGTACCTTCAGATCCCAAAGAAGCTTCTAAGTTAGTCAAGACAGCTGTAAGGTACACCGTCTATGACAGACGGTTATACCGCCATGGTTTTTCATCCCCCTTCTTAAATGCCTCACTCCGAAAGAAGCTGATTATGTCCTAGCTGAGATTTATGAGGGAAGTTGTGGACATCATTTAGGAGGCAAAGCCTTAGCCCTAAAAGCACTAAGGGCAAGATATTATTGGCCAACGATGGAAGTTGATTCTCATATACACGTCTAAATCTGCGATAAGTGTCAGCACCACTCAGATCATTACCAGGCTCTCTCGGAAGTGTTATCCATAATGTCGGTACCTTGGCCTTTCTACAGATGGGGTATGAACATCTGGGGCCCATTTTCCCAAGCCCTAGGTCAATTAAAGTGCTTGGTGGTAGCAGTGGATTATTTTACGAAGTGGATTGAGGTAGAACCTTTGGTCACAATCACTTTGACACGGATTCAGAAGTTTACTTGGTGCCACATTATCACTAGGTTTGAAATTTCGGAGTCCATTGTAATGGACAACGGAACCCAGGTTAAGGATAAGGGCTTTGAAGAACTACTGGCAAGCTTAAAAATAAAATACCATTGTAATTCCATGGAGAATCCTAGAACTAATGGGCAGGATGAAGCAGCCAACAGGATTATTGTACGTGGAATTAAAAGGAGATTGGATGAAGTTAAGGAAAATTGGGCCAAGTAGCTTGATCATGTTCTCTGGGTCTATCAGACCACACCACACTCTACCACGAGTGAAGCTCCCTTCAAACTTACCTACAGGTGTGAAGCCATGATCCCGATGGAGATAGGCGAATCAAGCTTACACAACCAACAGTTTTCAGAGGACAACAACCCCGACTTGATTAGGGATGACCTAGATCTAATAAAAGAAAGAAGACGTGTGACCTATATATGCGATGTTGCCCTTAAGCAAAGGGCAGCGGCCAGATATAACCAAAAAGTAATCCCTTAGAGGATCCAACTAGGAGATCTGGTACTCAAGAGAGTGGATATCGGGGGGCAAAATGCCTCCCAAGGGAAATTAACCCCCAACTAGGAAGGCCCCTACCGTATTGTTGTCAACACTGGTAAAGGAGCTTACACATTAGAGATGTTAACAGGCACCCCAATTAAGAATTATTAGAATGCGGATAAACTTAGAAAATACTATAGCTAGATGCCCACGACGGCCTAGTCCTTTAGTAAACTAATGTTTAATCTGTCCCAATGTTGAATTCTATACTCTGTATGGATTTTAGTCCCCAAAATTAACAATAAAACAGAGTTATTCAGACATCACTTTTCCTATGAGGTACATTAACAAGCCCAGGTCAAGAGGGTTAACATACCAAGCTTTGGTAGTAAGTTACAAGGTTAATACCCATCCTCAATACTTAGCATTGACCATCTAAAGGTCAAGAAATCAAGAGGCAGTGCGGATTCAACATCAGTGGTCCTCCCCTATACCTAAGCCAGGTGGGATCCCAAAAAAATCCTTATGGATAGTAAAAGATCCCGGGTAAGGTTTATTGATAATTATACTTAAGGCAGAAGGGACCATATGCGCCAAATTTTCTTAGACATTAACCCTTAGCTAAGGTGTTATATTTGCCTAAATCTAAAGACTCTGAATGCTCAATACTATGAGCCTTGTATTATGGATTAAGGAATTATATTTGCCTAAATCTAAAAATTCTGAATGCTCGATATTATGAGTCTTGGATTATAGATTAGGGTGTTATTTTTGCCTAAGTCCTAAATTCCAAAACCCTTAGTTATGATAGGCATTGGACCATGACTAAGGCGTCATTTTTACCTAAGTCAAGTGGAATGTCATGCACTCATTATTATGGGTGTGGAATCCCAGACCATGGTCTCCCCATTAAGAAAACAATTTCTTAAGTCCACGGAATGGTAATGATAAATTCCATATTAGGTATTGGACCCAAAATGGACCACGGAAAGAAAATAAATTAGCAAGCCAAAGCATTCACCAAAATTAAAAAGTTAATTTAAAACTCTGGATGCGGGACAATTATCATTACAAAAACAAAAAACCCCACACAGGGGGTAAGAAGAAGAAAAAGGAAAAAATTTAAGTATCAACTTCCCTTCCTTTTGGAGCCATAGCAGCATTTGGGTTAGCACCAAAATCGGCTTGAGCAAGGTCCCTTGCCCAAACAAGTTGACTGTCGTGAAAGACTTTTTCTGAATTGAGGTCTTCCAAGGCAAGAGTGATGTCGGGGTTGAAATGTTGAATTTGGGCCACGACATTCTGGAACTGCTCCCCACCAATGTTTCCCAAATTGGTATCCAGCTTCTCCACGTCTTTTTCTAATTGAATTATTCGAGTCTGGAGGGTGCTGATGGTATTGTTGGCTTGAAGACCCTTTGCCTCGAGCACCTTTTTGGCCAAGTCAGAGATGACCAATGCTGCTTCCATCTCGGTAATCTGTGCTTGAGCGTCCTCATTCAGCTTAAAAGCCGCAGTAAGTTTTCAAGCAGCCTCTTCATCTTTCTTCCTGATTTCATCCGCTATCTTTCTATCGGTTGCCTTGATAGACCTTTCAATATAGAAGATTTCTGCGGAATCCCGAAGTGTAAAAGTCTGAAGCTTGGCCAGGGTTTGGGCCATATTCTGTTAGAGATATGTCTCATCACTTCGTTGCTTAGTAACTACCCATCTATACAAGGCCCGACATTAGACTGCCCTAAGATAATAGGCAAAGGGTCCACCCTCCAGAGCTCCCCCCTTGACCCTTGTCAGCAGAGCTCTCAGTGGCCCTCTTTTTCCTCCGTTGAAGATTCTGAGTTAAGGAGTCTAGTTCTTCTAGGGTCTCTTCAATAACAACGCCCAAGCTTGAGGATGTTGGAACGGCAGCCGTAGGGACACTTGTGGATCCTACTGCTTTCCTCCTTGATCATAAGGCCTACAGGGCTACAAGAGAAGGTCCTAATGCCATGTTGTTTACTGAAATAAGACAACGACTCAAGATTGAAGTCAGACAAACAAAATTGTGAAGTATAGAAAATTTAAAGCGCAAAAAGCCTAGGGTAAATTACGGATAATAATATCCTAATTCCTACCTAACAGAACAAAGAGAAGATTATCACCAGAAGTATGAAGAACGTCCTTGATTTTGATAAACCCTTGTTCTTCAAAATATCGGGTTATAAATTTAACGCAATCGACCTCGTCCAGAGTAAGGTTTTTCTCTTCTCTTTCAAGTAACATGGTGGGAAAACACCAAGCATCTTCCATCCAGTATAATGGAAACTTTGGCTCCTCATCATTTTTTAGAAAAAAAGGGATAAAACCCCTTAGCTGCCATCAGCTTAAAGAATCCAGTCTTAAATCTTTTGAAACTATCTTGAAAAACATCAAAGGATTTACGACTGAATCTCGACAGGATTGTGAGCCAATTCTTCTGCTTCGCTGAACCCTAAGGGTTTATAAGGGTATAAAAAGAGAAAAAGGCATTGGTTGAATACCGTAGCCCTATTATTCGGCAGAACCTCTCAAAAGTGATGATGTAACTAATAACTCCATAAAATGTAGTTATTTATGCCCCATATTTGTGCTTCATGGCATGCTTAGTCCTTGTTCTTACGCATATTCGGAAGGTTTTATGCTTATAATTGTTAAATGTCATTTGGATACCTTCCTTTATGTTTTTGAGCAATTTATGCATATTTATTGATTGATTAAGTAGATTTGTAATTATATTTAATTTGGTGTTTTCTCTAATGTAGGAAGGGCTCAAAAGAGACAAATTGATGCAAGCCAAGGCCCAGCATTGGAGGAAAGAAGCCAAGGAAGCATTCCAGAGTTCCATGCCGCGGCGTGGAAATGTTCACGCCGCGGCCTGAGGGTTTCAGCTAGCCACATACTGACAGGACAGACAGCTCCACGCCGAGGAGTGAGAATGTGCACGCCGCGGCGCGCGTCGGCGAGCTGAGCCTATTTATTCTATTTTTCACGCACCCTTTCACCCTCTCTCAGTTTTCTTTCTTTTAGGTTTTAGGTTTTTAGTTTTCTAGGTTAGAGGCTGCGGCTAGACCTCCATTGGAGGTGGAGATGGAGCTTGGGGAGCTAAGGATGGAGCCCTATTTCCATTGGAGGAGGATCTGAGCTTCAATGGCGAAATCCATAAGCTTTCTCCTTCTCTCTTTTCTCTTTTCTCTTCCTCATTTCTTGAACATGTATTTTGTAATTTGTTCTCATGTTTATTATATAGCTGAGCTTTATTTAGGGATGACTTTGAATCCTTTTATTAATATTAATGATTTGTTCTTTTCTGAGTTTGTGTGGATCTTTGATTTTGTTCAATCATATTGTGCTTAATGCTCTTGAGTGTTTGGCCAACATTTGAGTGATTTGATAAAATCTAATGAACCTAGACATAAGGATTTGGGTTTGAGATCGTATGTATGGTTGATGCATGTTCAATTCTATTCCAATGGCGGGATGAGTTGATTCGCTAATGGGATAGACATATACCTCTTAGCCATGCATAGCACATGTTTGAGAATAGACCTTAAAGAGTGGATTTTGTGTTAGCTCTCAAGGACACTTAGAGAGTTGGGCAAATGAAACCATGGTTAGATGACCTAGACATAGGCATTTAGCTAATGTAGATTCTCAAGCTAACCTAATCATTGCATTCATATTTATGAGGAGGATTGCTTGTTGTTAGTTGATGTAAAGGGTGAAGAAGGATTTCCCTAAACTCTAACCGTTTATCCTTATTGCTTTATGTCTTTACTTTCTTTACTTTTATCCATTTTTATGTTCTTGAATAGAGTTAGGTAAGCTATCGGTTAATACTTAGCAGTGGAAATAAACTTATCCTTGTGGGAATGATCTCTTACTCCGTAACTGTATTACTTGTGCGACCCGTGCACTTGCGGTTAGCAAATGGACAAACACGTTTTGACCCTAACAGTAACCCCAGCCATTAGGATGGATCTGGGATGGGGCCGTGTGCAAGGCCTGAAGGACTGTGGTATGGAATTCCCTAAATGGTAACCGAAACCCTAATTTAACAAAAAGAGTTTCATAGAGAAACATGAAGTGCGAACCCACCTCCAGAGAGGAGCAAACCCTCTCGTTCCACTCCGGGCAGAGAACTTGGAATACTTTATCGTGGGTCCTTCCCTCTGTCAACTCCAAATATTGTATTAATTGTCTGAGCTCGTTTTTAGAAGAAAGCTCAAATAAACGATCCCAGACATTGTCCCTAACCCATGGGTATACTAGCCCCAGACCACACCAGATCCAGATTGAGTCCTCCTCAACCGGTTCATGAGCCTCAGCAGCTGGTACTCGGGCTTTGGCCCCCCTTCTACCTCTGGCCATGAAGATCTTGAGAACACCCAATGAGGCTGGTAAGTAATTGTCAAAATCAATCGAATCAGAGATTCAGACACGGAGAAGGGTGAACGAAATGGTCCACACCTACACACCGGCCTCCTTTCCTTCCAATGCTGAAACTTTAGAAAGACACCTCCGCCATGCTTACCATGGCAGAAATCTTGTTCCAAGAGGATAGGGCCATGTGAAGAGGGTTGGAAGTCCTAAATCTACTTTGAGAAATTGACGAACATAAACACACTCTAGCGAATAGCGCGTAACCACTCAGTTACTCAATCATAGTAGAAGCGACCAAAAAGGGAAAACAATAATGAAGAAAAAAAAAGGGAGATACCGTGTAAGAGAAGCTCTTGATTGCTGGGGATGAAAATGGTTGAGAACCACCTGAAGTCGACACTTCATTGTTGCACAAAGTGTTGGGAATTGCGGATCAAAATATCTCGCAGCGGAATAAAGGGATTCCCACACAGGATCCATACGAAAAGTCCATAATCCGAGTTTTTAAAAATTACCTCTTGAAGCGTGATAAACACAAGCGAGGTGAATCACCAACACCGTAATAGCGACGATGTTTCTGCGGTATCCACACGAACAGACTTGCAAAAAGAGTCACGCCTCTGTTTCGCGGTGCTAGCTGCGAATAGAAGAGAAGAACCTTTCACTGTCTCTCACTCACTTTCTTAGGTGCGGCTAGGGTTGTGATGTAACATGTATAGCAGCCCCCTTACTTGCGGTACTATTTATAATAGTGGTGCCTTAAGTGAGTGTGAGCGTGATGGCAATAAAAGCTGTGCAACCCTAAAACCCATCTGTCATGAGTTAGGCCCACAATTGAATCCGAGTCCAACTTGGATCCTTATTGCCCCAATTTAGTCGTTCTAAGTGTGCGACCCTGCAGGTTCTCATGACGTTGGTAGTAATATTAAAATCTCATTTTAATATTACAAACGATGAGCGGTATCTAGCAACACATCAACGCTACCCAAGTAATGAGAATGTCAGTGATTTGACATAACCTATCCGTGATCAATGTTTCCGTGTAGTTTAGTCCCTTTGTCAAGATATCTAGATTGAACACAAGGCATGGAATGCGTCACCCTTGTATAGTCCAATCATTCGTTTCCTGATACTCGAGTAGACTTTGTAACAATAAATGAGATCAATATCTTATATTGACTCATTTGAGCATGGCCATGCATTTCGCAGTCTCACTCAATCAGGGGGCCCGAAGATATCGCTCCTGTTATGTAGGAGTGACAAATTCCATCTAGGTCACTCACATCCCTCTACATGATTTGCGATATGTCCAATAACCAACTTTATAATCACCTTGTTACAGATGACGTTTGATGGCATTAAAACACATAACTCCTCATGTAGGAATCGTAGTGATTTCAGGTCAAAGGACCACAAACACCATTATCACTATGAGAATCGCTTATGACACTCACGTAACGATCCATGTAGCGTTCTCATGGTGGGTCAGTCCAGTACATCATTACTCTAATATGTACCAATGTGAAGACTTGATATCTCATATCCATGACCCGTGAGATGCGGTCATCAGTCTCTACACATACTAGTCTCAATGTATTATTGTTGTCCTAATTAACAATAATACTTGACTAGGACATTTAAGAATAGTGTTGTAACCAAAAGGATCTCACGATCAAGTCATCCACTTGATGTCCTATGGCATCAAACTTACTATTCTAAGGACTTTATTATGTTTATCAAAAAAGAACACAATAAATGAAATGCCTCATATATAAAATAGCATAATATAATGTATGTCAATACAAACAAAATGTATTGGCCACTAGGGCATACACCAACAATCTCCCACTTGCACTAGAGCCAATCAGGCATATATCTAATGCCTAAAGACCTAGTGTGACCCTCATGCTTCTGCTGTGCAAGAGGCTTCGTCAGTGGATCAGCAATGTTATCATCTGTTGGTACTCTGCATATCTTCACATCTCTCTATCGATGATCTCTCGAATGAGATGGAAGCGCCTAAGTATATGTTTGGATCATTTGGTGAGATCTAGGCTCCTTAGCTTGTGCAATGGCTCCATTGTTATCACAATAGAGGTCCACTTTGGGTCCACAATGCTAGGAATAGTGCCAAGTTCGGTAATGAACTTCACGATCCAAACGGCCTCCTTTCTTTGCATTGGAGGCGAGCAATATACTCGGCCTACGTGGTAGAATCGGCGATTGTCTCCTGCTTTGAACTCTTCCACTCACGGCCCCACCATTTAGGCAAAAAACATAAACGATTGCGATCTGGAGTCGTCATATCGGTTTGGAAGCTAGCATCGGTGTAACCTTTACAACTAGCTCTTCCTCACCTCCATATACAAGAACGAATCCTTAGTCCTTCTCAAGTACTTAAGGATGTTCTTGATAGCGATCGTGACTTTCAGGGATCGGATGGTACCTACTCGTCATGCTCAAAGCATACGAGATGTCTGGTCGAGTACATAACATGGCATACATGATAGATCCAATTGCAGATGCATATGGAATCTTGCTCATGCGATCCCTCTCATCCTGGGTGGAAGGGGATTGAGCCTTAGATAAGCTTACACCATGTGACATAGGCAAGAGTCCTTTCTTGGATTCATGCATGTTAAATCGTCTTAACACTTTGTCTATGTATGTACTTTGACTTAGGCCAAGCAGTCTCAGTGATCTATCTCTATAGATCCTAATACCTAATACATAGGTGGCTTCGCCCAAGTCCTTCATAGAAAAGCACTTCCCTAACCAAGTCTTTACAGACTGTAGGGTAGGGATGTCATTTCCAATTAGTAGTATGTCATCTACATACAATACTAGAAAGACAACTGTGCTCCCACTAACCTTCTTGTAAACACAAGATTCTTCTTCATTCTTGATGAAACCAAACTGTTTGATTGTATCATCAAAACGAAGATTCGGCTTACGGAAGCTTGCTTTAATCCATAAATAGATCGTTGCAACTTGCATACTTTTCTAGCATCCTCTGGAGTGGCAAAACCCTCGGGTTGTGTCATGTACACATCTTCGAGAAGATTTCCATTAAGGAAAGCAGTTTTGACATCCATTTGCCAGATTTCATAATCATGGTATCTTTTGCAATGACAAGCAAGATCCAACGCAGTTTAAGCATCGCAATGGCCCGGGGAAAAAGTTTCATCATAGTCTACACCATGAATTTGTTTGAAACCTTTAGCCACCAATCGCGCCTTAAAGGTATGCACATTACCATTCATGTCGGTTTTCTTCTTGAAAACCCACTTGCACCCAATGGGTTTTACCCCCTCGGTGGGTCAACCAAGGTCCATACCTGGTTGGTATACATGGAATCCATTTCGGATCTCATGGCCTCAAGCCATTTCTCGGTCTGGGCCAATAATGGCTTCTGGTAAGTCACGAGGCTCATCTTGATCCATGAGCAATACGTCACCTTGTTGGGTCATGAGAAATCCATATCTCTACGGTTGATGACGTATCTGTTAGACCTACGCAGGTCTTGTGCTACTAGAAGCAGGTTCTTTGTTCCACAACATTTTGTGGAGGTTTGCTCTATTTCCACCATTGGTTCATTCTTTGCTTTGTGAAACTTGAACTTCTTCAAGTTCTATTTTTCTCCCACTTTGGTTCCTTTGGAGATAAACTCCCTTTCTAGAAACACGGTTGTCGTGCGACAAACACTTTGCCCTCGGTAGGATTATAGAAAAAGTATCCCTTAGTTTCCTTTGGATACCCCACAAAGAAGCATTTATCGATTTAGGGCCAAGCTTATCGAAACTTGACGTTTCACATAAGCTTCGCAACCCCAAATCTTCATGAAAGACATCTTGGGCCGTCTCCCGGTCCATATCTCATATGGTGTCTGTTGAACCGTCTTAGATGGAACACGGTTAAGTGTGAAAGCTGCATTAACGAGCATGTCCCCAGGAAGGAGCCTGGAAGGTGCATGACTCATCATGGATCGGACCATGTCCAACAAAGTCGGTTCCTCCTTTCGAAACACCATTCCATTGTGGTGTTCCAGGTGGAGTGAGTTGAGATATTATCCCACACTCTTTCGGATGATCATCAAGCTGTTGGCTTAAGTATTCTCCTCCTCGATCGATCGAAGGATTTTAATACTCTTGCCAAGTTGGTTTTGTACTTCATTCTTGAACTCTTTGAACTTTTCAAAGGATTACGATTTGTGCTTCATAAGATATACAAATCCATATCTCTGAAATCATCGGTAAATGTAATGAAGTATTGAAAACCACCTCTAGCGGCTTGTGTTTAGTGGCCCACATACATCACTATGTATAAGGCCTAAAAGATCACTAGCCCTTTCACCTTGTCCGAGTGAATGGGGCCTTTGTCATCTTCCCTAATAAACAAGATTCACATATCTCATATGATTCAAAATCAAATGAGTCCAAGAATCCATCTTTATGGAGTTTGGAGATGCGTTTCTCATTTATGTGGCCCAACGACAATGCCGAGAGAAAAGTTGGGTTCAGATCGTTTGATTTAAACCTCTTTGTATTTATGTTATAAATGGGCGTTTCGAGATCAAGTACATAAAGTCCATTACTCAATTGTGCACTACCATAAAAAATATCATTCATATAAATAGAACAACACTTGTCCTTTATTATAAAAGAAAAACCTTTCTTGTCCAAACAAGAAAGCAGAAATGATATTCCTACTAATAGCGAGGCACAAAATAGCAGTTCTCTAACTCTATTACAAGCCCGGTGGGCGAGAGATAATAAATAAGTCCCTACACTAATGCAAAGCAACTTTTGCTCCATTTCCAACTCGTAGGTCGACTTCGCCTTCGTCAATGATCTCTTGCTCTTTAGATCCTGCACATTTACACAAATGTGAGATCCACATCCAGTATCTAATACCCATGATGCGAGAAGTAGATAAATTGACTTCAATAACAAAAATACCGAAGTGGAAGTCTCACTTCCCTTCTTCTTTTGAGCTCCTCCAGGAACTTGGCACGAGTTCCTCTTCCAATGTCCGGTCGACCGCAATGGAAGCATGTACCTTCCTTAGCCACTCCACCCCTTTGGTTTCAAGTTAGAAGTGCTAGGCTTGGACTTTTCCTTGCCCTTACCCTTCCACTTGTCCTGGGGCTTTTCTCTTGTTTCTTGCCCTTAGTCTTATGGACCATCATTATGGCCTTTCCTTTGCCTTTGTTTATGTTACGCTCGGGTGATTCTCAACATGCCTAGCGACTCTGGTAGTGATTTGTCAATCTCATTCATGTTGTAGTTCATGACAAATTGTGAAACTTTCAAAGCAACGATTGCGGGACTAAGTCGATGTGGCCAACTCTTGGCCCAAAGGAAAACCGAGTCTCTCTAGGTTTTCAATGTACCCAATCATTTTGAGTACATGAGCACCAACAGGGCTTCCTTCTACTACCGGCTTACCTTTGAAGCAGTGCTTTAGAGACTTCAAATCTCTCTATACACGGCTGCTCTTGATAGAGCTTCTTAAGGTGTACGATCATATCGTATGCATCCATGTTCTCATGTTGCTTTTGGAGCTCGAGTTCATGGTGGCCAGCATTAGACATCCAATGTCCAAGGCATCATCTTGATGCTTCTTATAAGCATCTCTTTCGGTTCTAGGGGCATTAGCGCGGGTGGCTCGGGAATAGTGTTCCAAAACATACGGCTTTTTCTCTTGCTTGAGGACAATCCTCAAATTCTGTGCAGTCTAGAAAATTTGTTCCGGACAACTTGTCCTTCTCAAGGACGGATCGCAATGATAAAGTACCGATGTGTTTGTTGCCATGGTTATCTATTAACAGAAACATGCAAAAATATAAGTATCATGCCATAAACATATTTAATGAGGTCTTTTAATTAAATATGCCTCCCACTATTTTATTCAAATCAATGACCCTCAGCATTGACTCGGAAAATCTCATCGAAAGATTTCCTAGTAGGCCAAGATCCATATTTTTACCTAGCTTTGAGTCAGCTTTGGTGATCGCCCAAAAATTCGGTTATTTAGGTAGGAAACTCTTTCCAATTACATCACATGCAACTCTTGGATAGTTGGGTGAATAACACTTATTCTAATCCATCTAATGGACTAAAGCCCAACTTCATGCCTCTAAGCCTTCAATCTATTGAAATGGCCTAGTTAAGTCGGACCCAATGGTTGGCATTTGGATATTACTCTTATCCCATCGCATCTTACTAATATAGATAAAGGCACTCTGCTTTGGCGAGACCTACATAATCGATATTAGTCTTGATGAAGTGCCACGCATTGGAAGGCATCACATAATGACTTAATATTTTCTTTGAGGGAATTTTATTATTAGATCTCACCATTTATTAAACTTGTTTAACATACCATAAACATCATCCATGCATCTCATACATATAAAGCAAATAATAAATGTGACATGGTTATGGCCTCTAAGAGATTAGCTTTAAAAAGCCAGCTTCACCAAGCATCTCCCACCAACGTCCTCACTTGATGCCATCTCCTTGTCTCCACATGATGATTACATTATAGAAACCTCTTTTACATTCGAGGGGAGTTAGATGAGAAGAGAATGTACAATCAGAATGTAGAGAGAAAGGCACGACACGCAGGTCGTATTTAAAATAACCAAAATAGCATAAAATAAAGACTAAGGCCATAACCATGCACCATGCATCTCTAAGAATACATAAACACAAAGAAATAACACATTATTATTTTGTGAATTATAAAACAAAGATTTGAATATCGCGCTTTCGAATATCACACCACGCAAGCGGGGTTCGGGCGCGCCCACTGAAGTCCGCTGCCCGGTCGGCCAGCGGCGAAGTCAGGGAGGCCGCCCCTTGAAGTCTTGGGCAAGCGGCCCATTCGGGCCCTAAATTTTTCACTCATATACCACCCTTTGGTTTCTTGGAGAAAAATTCGAGTTGGACCCCTACGCCTCCATGACGGCTAGGGCAACAACATTTGAACCCTAAGGCCCACAAAACACATGAACGCTTCATGTGCCGCAGGGGTAACTCACGGCCGCCATCACCTATCCGAAGCGGGGTTTCGAGTCGTGAAGACATGAACACTTCATGTCACGAGGAAGCTTCATAGCGTCGCAAAACGGAAACAAGGTTTCCAAAACCTTGTGTCGCGGCTTGCTTGTGTATATCGCATTCATAATCGTTTTCGCAGAATCATACATATCACATATCTGATATCGAAAAACGCAAGAACAGAAAGCATTCAAAACCGTTTTCGCAGAATCATACATATCACATATATAGATATCAGAAAAACGCAAGAACAGAAAGCATTCAAAACCGTTTTCGCATAATCATACATATCACATATATAGATATCAGAAAAATACAAGAACAGAAAGCATTCAAAACCGTCTTCGCAGAATTATATGAACATCTTCATGGTTTCAAAAACATCAACATGTTTCGTAAACAACAAATAAAACAGAACACGGTTTCATACAGCATTATTTCGATTTCAGAAATAACATATAAAGATCATATCTTTTATGAAAGGAAAGCAACGAATCATGTTATCGCATATAACAAGAAAAGCAGAAAAACCGAATCATAGTTTTCGCAAGTGTCTCGATACCACTTGTTGGGAATTGCGGATCAAAATATCTCGCGGCGGAATAATAGGATTCCCACACGGGATCCATGCGAAAAGTCCATAATCCGAGTTTTTAAAAATTACCTCTTGAAGCGTGATAAACACAAGCGAGGTGAATCACCAACACAAGTAATAGCGACGATGTTTCTGCGGTATCCACACGAACGGACTTGCAAAAGGAGTCACGCCTCGTTTCGCGGTGCTAGCTGCGAATAGAAGAGAAGAACCTTTCACTTTGTCTCTCACTCACTTTCTTAGGTGCGGCTAGGGTTGTGATGTAACATGTATAGCAGCCCCTTAACGGTACTATTTATAATAGTGGCTGCCTTAAGTGAGTGTGAGCGATGCAAGGTAAGGTGTGCAACCCTAAAACCCCTGTCATGAGTTAGGCCCACAATTGAATCGAGTCCAACTTGGATCCTTATTGCCCAATTTAGTCTGTTCTAAGTGTGCGACCTGCAGGTTCTCATGGCGTTGGTAGTAATATTAAAATCTCATTTTAATATTACAAACGATGTGAGCGGTATCTAGCAACACATCACTGCTACCCAAGTAATGAGAATGTCGGTGATTTGACATAACCTATCCGTGATCAATGTTTAGTGTAGTTTAGTCCCTTTGTCAAGATATCTAGATTGAACACAAGGCATGGAATCGTCACCCTTGTATAGTCCAATCATTCGTTTCACGATACTCGAGTAGACTTTGTAACAATAAATGAGATCAATATCTTATATTGACTCATTTGAGCATGGCCATGCATTTCGAGTCTCACTCAATCGGGGGCGAAGATATCGCTCTGTTATGTAGGAGTGACAAATTCCATCTAGGTCACTCACATCCCTCTACATGATTTGCGATATGTCCAATAACCAACTTTATAATCACCTTGTTACAGATGACGTTTGATGGCATTAAAACACATAACTCCTCATGTAGGAATCGTAGTGATTTCAGGTCAAAGGACCACAAACACCATTATCACTATGAGAATCGCTTATGACACTCACGTAACGATCCATGTAGCGTTCTCATGGTGGGTCATCCAAGTACATCATTACTCTAATATGTACCAATGTGAAGACTTGATATCTCATATCCATGACCCGTGAGATGCGGTCATCAGTCTCTACACATACTAGTCTCAATGTATTATTGTTGTCCTAATTAACAATAATACTTGACTAGGGACATTTAAGAATAGTGTTGTAACCAAAAGGATCTCACGATCAAGTCATCCACTTGATGTCCTATGGCATCAAACTTACTATTCTAAGGACTTTATTATGTTTATCAAAAAGAACACAATAAATGAAATGCCTCATATATAAAATAGCATAATATAATGTATGTCAATACAAACAAAATGTATTGGCCACTAGGGCATACACCAACACAAAGTTCTCAGAAAGATGTTTAGAAATAGTAAGGCAAAGACAATACATCCCTATACCCCTATTTATAAAGGCTAAGCGGTTAGGGGGCATTATTGTCTTTACGGCCTAATTTTCAAAAGAGTGCTCATCATGGCGCGTGAAGCACTAGGCATGTCCCACCAGTGAAAAAATGCCATGCGGCCCTTATAGTTCTTAAAGCAATTGAAAAGACAGTTATGTAGTAACTCGAACGTCACACGACTTCTGAAGGTTAAGTACGGATTCTTCCCATGAACCCCGACTTTAACCGGGATATCTATTTAGTGTGGGGTTATCAGTTCGGATCATGGTTGTTAAAGTGACAAAGTACTCGAACCTCAGACTAGAGACTTGAAGCTTGCCACTTTCTTAAACTAAGCACCAAGTCGGGGGCATCGCAATGTTGTGCCGGAATAAGCATTGGACTTACCCTGGAGAAAAGAAAAAAACATGAACATTGATAAAAAAAAAAGGAAAGGAAGAAAGCGGGCACAATATAAAGTTCATAATATAAGAGTTTTTATTAATTTATTCTTATTCCATACAGCGTCTTACATCTAGAAAAGAGGGAAAAGAAAATATTGAGACATGAAATGTATAAGAAAAGAGCATCGGCCTTTGCCTTCGTTGGACGGGGTGCAGCCTTTCATGAAGAAGATCATTCCACCAACTTCATGATCACCCCAAGTTGCCTCAAATTGCGGAGCTGCTTCAACAGTCCCTCCTGCTTATTTGAAAACTAGCAAAGCTCGGGACGAATCACCTGCTAAGTTCTTGGAAAGGAGGAGGAGTGTAGGCTCTGTTTCTCCAAGGAGGTTCATCCAACACGATAGGTATCACAAATTTTCCTAGTAGCAGAGCGTGTTTTAAATACTCCCTCATATGCTGGGAAAGAAAAGTGCCTGCCATTGCTACACTGAGAAAGAAAAGTCCCATTGGAAAAGTTATTGGTGAGGAAAAGGGGAACATTCTCATAGATTTTGAAAAAAGTAGGAAGATGACCTTCGCAGGGGGCAAAACCCCCTTTGAATTTGAACAAAATAAGAGGAAAGCCATGAAATGTTAAACTCTAAAACATATTGGCAAGAAGAGAAGAATGTTGCAAAAGGAATGCCAGCCCCAACGCAAACAATCCCTATTTTATAGATACAATGAAGCACTCTGATTGGTCCCTAGAAAGGTGAACTGATCGTACGAAATAAATTGCATTCTTAATGCTCCTCATTTCTGATTGGTTGTGAGGTAAGTGAGTAGTTGGGAAACAACATGGAATTAATGTCCCTTTAATGGGTTTTTAATTCTCGATAAAGTCAAGGCAGCAGTTTCCCAAGAAAGCTCAGTACTGTTAAGGAGTGTGAAAAAAGTCAGAAAACCCTGTGAAATCATATACAGGGGCAAAGGATATACCTCGGATGATGGGATAGTGTTGTATGCCAACCCCGGAGGTACTCCATAACAATGGACCTCGGCCTTAATGGATTTTTGTCTATTGAGCGCCACGAGTTCATCTCAAATTTGGAATCTTGACATTTAACTATTCCACTTAAGTACTAAGCTGGGGACAACTATTCTGGATCGTAACCTAGGCTCTCAATATGTAGTCCAACCTGGTACACATACTAGTAGAAGTCTAAGCCTACAAGTCTCTAGCAAAGTCAGCTTATAATGAGATCCCAATTTTGGATGGTAACAATTTTACGGCAAAATTTGGACAATGTATAAATCTTATGATATCTCCTAATTGCCAATAATGATCTTATGGAATAATAGTACTGTAACTGTCATACCAGTATTGCGATGATATAGGGATTCTCTATAACTAAATAAGGAACATATTTTCTCCTGCAATTATAATGGGAATATATCTCTTCATCAAGAGAACATATCAATCTAACCTCTATAAATATCAAGCTAACACACCCAAATCAGGTATGAATTCTCCCATAGCATTGACCCAATTGGTGCACATCCTGACTTGAGCGTTGGAGTCCCTTTGCAGGTACCCACCTCCTGGTTCAACGCACTTGGTAATAGTCGTGCATCAAAGGAGTCCATCACATACGTGTCTATCTCGGGTACCCTACAATTGTTGCTTCAAAGGATGATCATTATTTTGGTTTATTATCTTTCGATCCCACTTTAGAATGCTCTTGTCTACCATATTTGTTTGGAATGAAATACAAACCTCACGAAAAAAAATGATATAAAATGGGAATCATCTCCCCAACAAGACCAAGGAATATGCTATAGTCAGAATTTCAGTTTGTACAAATAAAACTATGGACAACAATTATTTGTGTACGAATGTAGCTTTTTATGCATGACAATTAATTATACGTATTTGAGTGTCAATGTCACACAGACAAGAACAATGAAAAAATGATGCAACTATTTCTGATCAGAGTGAAACATCTTCAAATATTGTTTGCTACGCACAACACAAAGTAAATATAGAAACAACCATGGCCATCAAGCATAGCAAAATATATGCAAAACAAAATCTGATCCCACCGAATAACAATCAAGTTTTAAAAGAGATAAAAGAGAAGATGAGATAATAAGAAGAATCAAAACAACACACAATGATTTCAGTGTTGAGTAATTAGCAGATAGATAGAAAATAATAAAACAAAAGAAAGATTACAACAACAAAGCTGCTTGGTTAAAATTCAACATGGTCATTATGGCACGAAGACGTCATGTCTGGTCATTATGGTGTGAACCCATTAATGATCGTTGGTCATGATGGTGCCAAACTATCAATGGCCGTTAATGGGTTGTATTAAGCATGTGCTTGTCGAGCTATTACCTATTTGGGTATAGGCCGGTTAGATCTTGCAGACAGAACATCAGTATGGACTTTCATGGACTTGGACCCAACTCGGTCCAAATGCTAATATTGAGGCAAATCATAATAAATTTGGAGTTTTAAAAGCTGATTCTAATAATAGTGGGGAGCCGAATAATATGCTAGCAGTAAATGCTGATGATGAGGCACCTAGTCATGGGAGAAAATTTTGGATAAAAACGAAGCGTAGTAGGAGAGAGGAGCCAGGCCAGGCTAGAAAGGAAGGCTATGGGCCAAAGAAGGATGTTCAGCAGGGTGCAGTCCAAACTACTTTAGTTAGGAATAAGAGGAAGGGAAAAGTTGTTGTTGGAAGAGCAACGAATGGGCCTCAACCATCTAAATCCAACCAACCGCTCCACATTATGCCATCAACTTCCTCTGGTTTCAAGTCGGTGATGAACCTTAAACAAGTAAGATCTTTTCACTTCAAGATTGTTGATGACTTTGATAAACAACCTCCTGATCTTGGAGATAGTAGAAAAAGAGCAGACTTTAGTCATCAATGGCCCAAATGAGATGGAGATGGGCAACAACCTACCTATGCAAGTGAAGGCTGGCAAGGATGCTGATTTTATACATACAACAAACATGCAGTTGGATGAGCGGGCTAACACCTAATTTTCCTTCATCTTTGTTTTATGGATATGTTGGAATTTAAGGAGTGTCACATTATTTCTTAGAATGTCAGATATGCTGTGTACAACAGAGGTAAATGCCATGCTAGAAGTTTGGTGAATAGGTATAAGCTTTCTATCATTGCAATAGAAACTCATACTCAGTTAAAGAATGTTTGCAAATTCTGGGTTGCTCTAGGTTATACAAAGGTGGGAATTGTTGAAGCTCAAGGCCAGGCAGGGGGCATTTAGGTTCTCTCAAATGGTGGAAATTTTACTACAACTATTCTTGACTCTTTTCATCAAGCCTTGACGTTTAAGTTGAGTAGTGGTGGGAAAGAGTGGGTTTGTAGTGCGATGTATGCGAGCTCCATTGCTTCTGTTCGTGATTTGCTATGGAGTCATTTGGTTAATTTGTGTGACATTATTTCTTTACCTTGGATGCTCTTAGGGGACTTTAATGACAAATTACTGCCTTTAAAGGTTAAGAGTGGTCTCTTCTCTGCTTCTAGAACTGTTCGATTTGCAACCATGATCAATGATTGTAACCTTATGGACTTGGAGGCTCATGGAAGTAGGTTCACTTGGTTTCGACGTGCAAATTGGATTGGTAGTATCTCCAATCGATTGGATAGAGCTCTAGCTGATGTGTCTTGACAGAACTGTTTGCTTGATGCCTACGTCGAGAACCTCTGTAGGCTGCATTTTGATCACTCTCTAATTTTGTCGAGATGTAGGGGTATGGTTTCGAGTGGTAGCCCCAGACCTTTCAGGTTCTAGGCAGCTTGGTGCACTCATAATGATTATTCCTGTTAGAAACAAAAATATGGAAACAAATATTAGTAATTTTGTGTATATTTATGAATAAATATATATTGAAGGATTAATCTCTATTTATAGAAGAAGACTGTTGAACAAAAAAAATTATATACTAAATCAATCTAATTCTGTACTAAATCAAATAACAATCATTCCTAAAATTAATCGTGATCAATCATAATCTCAATTATAATTAATCACGCTAACATCCTCCTTCAAACTCAAGTGGGTATCGAAAAAACTAACTTGAGTTTGGAAACCAGAGTGCAGAATAGGACACAATCATGATTGAATTTAGAGTTTGGAGTCTGAAATCTAAGACGGAGTCTGAAAAAGAGTCTGGAATGGAGTGATAGAAAAACAGTGATGATGAATGGAAGGATTGAACTGGAGTGGACAAAGATGATAAAAATAACAAAACTAAATATGGATGTGATGGTGATTAGTAACGATTCTAACGAGTTCCATGAACTCTACAAAGTGAAAAAGGAGAAACTCTTTTCAAGGTGACTGACTACCATGACTTTGATATCATGTTAGAAATAAAGAAATATGGACAAATATTAATAAATTTGTGTATATATCTGAATTAATGTATATAGGAAAATTAACTTCCATTTATAGAAAAAAGTTGTTACAAAAAAAAAAATATAATTATATACTAAATCAATTTAATTTTGTACTAAATCAATTATAATAATCTCTAAAATTAATCGTGATCAATCATAATCTTAATTATAATTAATCATACTAACAATTCTGATGTGGTTGAGCAAGCTTAGTATAAAAGTAGTTATGAGGTAATATCTTGTCTTTCAGAAGTTGGAAAAGATTCAATTATTTTTAAAAAAGATGCGTTTGGAAATATTTTCAAGAGGAAAAGGCAACTCGAAGCTAGATTAAATGGCATTCATAAGAGTTTAGAGAGGTGGGATTCCTTGGGCCTTATTGCGTTGGAAAAACAACTCTTGCAGGAATATAATGAGGTCCTTCTCCAAGAGAAATTATTGTGGTATCAATAGTCCAGAGAAAGTTAGGTGAAGTTTAGAGACCGAAATACAAAATTCTTTCACACCCAAACAGTTGTAAGGAGAAAAAGAAATAAAATACATGGGTTGTTCCTAGACGGTGGTAATTGGTGCATAAATGACGATATGCTTTGGGAAGAAACACTGGATTTTTTTAAAAATCGTTTTGGCCCGAATAATATTGCCACAATTCATCCTCTCTATATTCCTGAGATGCCAACCTTGAGTGAGAATGCTTTGCATGATCTAACTAGGCCGGTAATGAAGGAGGAGATTCGAAATGTAGTTATGTCCATGAGGTCCTATAAGGCTCTTGGTCCCGACGTTTTTCAACCTTTTCTCTTTAAACATCATTGGGATTTGGTTGGGGACAACTTATGAAACCTTATCACTCATGCTTTTAGTCATGGCAGTTTTGATCCTAAGGTGGCTGAACTTTGGTGGCGTTGATTCCAAAAATTGATCACCCCACACACTTGAAGAATTTTCAACCGTAGTCTTTGTAACGTGGTCTACA
Organism: Ormosia semicastrata; assembly: GCA_029884595.1. Taxonomy (NCBI): domain Eukaryota; kingdom Viridiplantae; phylum Streptophyta; class Magnoliopsida; order Fabales; family Fabaceae; genus Ormosia; species Ormosia semicastrata. The sequence continues at coordinate 43,073,813 of JAQQTO010000061.1, forward strand.
AAATTATTAATAAGGTTATTGTGAACAGGTTGGCCTTATCTACATGATTTGATTGGTCTTCTTCATAATAGTTTTATTCCTCGGAGAGGGACCATGGATAATGTAATCATTGCTCAAGAAGTTTTTTATTTTATTCATAAATCTAAGAGCAAGACAAGAGTGGTAGCCTTTAAAGTTGATATTGAAAAAGCATATGATAGCATCAGGTGGGATTTCTTGCAGAATACGTTGATTGATTTTGGCTTTCTGGTGGTAATTGTTAATTTGATTATATATTGTGTCACCTCCTCCAATCTTTTTATTATTTGGATTGGCTCCAAGTTGGACGAACTTGAAAGAATATTTTAAAATATTGTTATTATTTAAATTTTAATTGTAAAGGTATAATTTACATTATATAAACTTATGTCAATAATTATTTATCTAGAATAGAATTAAATTATAATAAATAAATTTATCCTAATATAAGAATCAAATATGTCCTAATAGTAAAAATAAGGAAATAAATCAAATCTGTCTTAATAAGAAATAAAGAAATAAATCAAATTTGTCATAATAAAAGAAATAAGAAAATAAATCAAATATGTCCTAAAAACATAAATAGGGAAATAAATCTGTACAAAGAATCTGTATAATAAAACTCAACACTCCCCCTCAAGATGATAAATTGATATATATCATTCTTAGCTTGTCAGTAAGTTCTTGAAAGCGCTCTATAAGTAGTCTCTTAGTTAATACATTTACCAACTGATATCCCGAAGAAATGTATGTTATATTTATGAGTCTATTATCCAATTTCTCCTTAATAAAGTGTTAGTCTATCTCAATGTGTTTTATCCTACATGTTGAACTGAATTATGCACAATACTAATGGTTGATTTGTTGTCGTAAAATAGCTTCATAGGCACTTCATGCTTTAGTTTCAGGTCATCTAATATGATCTTCACCCGTAATGTAATACCCTAATACAATTATCTCTATATAATCATCATATATAAAAATACATGATATTAGTTATGCTAGTACTAGCTTATTTAATAAAATGATCTCATATCATTTATACAAATAAATATGGATAGTCACGTTAAACGAAAGTTATACATATTTGCACCAAAACTTCAAAGGCAAAAATGTAATATATACAATAAAATACAACTCAAAGTAACTAAATTACAAGAGTTGTAATCAAAACATAAACTAAACTATCTATTCTTGAAACTTTTTCTTCTTTCTCTTTTCCTTCTTTACTCCATCGGAAGGGTCTTGTCTTGCTTAATCATGAAACATAAAAATGAGGTGAGAACATAAAAATTCTTAGTAAATAAATATATATCTTATGGTACTAGTATAAAGATACACAAAGGTAAATTTATAAACTATAAGCTCATAACTTATTATCGATATCAATCAAAAGTCTTTACAATTGTAAGATATCAATTTCTCTTCGCAAAGTGCTTGTCCCACAATTCCACCTTTAGCAAAGTGCTTGTCTCACTACTTTGCAAGGTCAAGGGGCTTGTCTTGCTCCCTTAGTTAAGAATCATGGTGAACTATGGTTCAACCTTAATAGATAAGGGATCCATTTCTTGTTATGGTTCAACCCTAATAAATAAGGTAACCAACTTTTACTATGGTTCAACCTTAATAAATAAGGAAACCAACTATTGCTATGGTTCAACCTTAATAAATAAGGGATCCATTTCTTGCTATAGTTCAACCCTAATAAATAAGGGAACCAACTTTTACTATGGTTCAACCTTCATAAATAAGGGAACCAACTCTTGCTATCTCTATAACTAGCATACTCAACTCAACTATACTATGAGAGAGCGATTCATACATCTAGATATGTAAAACATACTTATCTTACTTGTATCTAGCATAAATATGGTTTACATTTTATTTAGTTTCACTTAAACTCTGTTTTGCTCAAAACAAAGGTCTGGTAATCGATTACATTGTTGTGATAATCAATTACACACTTTCCTAAAGCCTGGTAATCGACTGCATTACTCTTGTAATTGATTACATACTTTCTAAAAGCTTTGTAATCGATTATACTGCTCTTGTAATCGATTACATCCTTCACTTCTCGTTTTCCAAAGGTTTTGTAATTGATTACATTGCCATTGTAATCAATTACATCCTGTAGAAAACTAGAAAATAGGGTTTTCACAAGCATCAAACTCATTTTCTAACTTCCCTCAATCAAAATTACAATAAACTTTAAGGTCTCATAATCTTAACTGACGAGTGTAAAATATATTCATCTTTTGGGTTTATTTATTAGGATTTTTAATTATTTTTTTATTTATTTTTATTTTTAATTTATTTTTAAATAATTACCTCTTCATATAATCATATTTGAATTTTCAGGATAAATCATCAGATTTTCTACAAAAATAAAAAATTCCTGAAGATAAATATTTGAAGGATTCTTATCCTATTCTTAGATGCTAATTAGAGTTCTAATTGGATGTAAAATCTTAAATAAGGATTAGATTGAACATTAGATAAGGATTCTCAAAAGAAATTTAATTTGGAGCAAAATTTGGATTCCCACACTATCCTAACCATTCTTCATTAATTGAGCCATATCTTAGGCTACAGAGATCAGATTGATGCATTGTTTAGGGCATTGAAAAGTTAACAGAAAATCCTACAACTTCTCTGTTGAGATCGAGGGCAAATTCGGCCATCTAGAGGGTCAAAAGAATCGTACAAGTTAAGATACGAAAAGCTATCAGCTTTTCTATAAAAGAGAAAAAATGAGTTTAGCAAAATAACATACTTGGACAGAACGCAGCAACCATCAAGTGACACAAACCCTAATATAGTGTGGGCACTATTAGGCTTGAAGATTAAGAGTTTTCTTCAACCTTTCCACCTTTCTACTATAGAGTTTGTCATATTCTTCCCTTTATTTTCTTCTTTCTCCATGTGTAACTAATTTTCCTTTGTTAGGGGGAAGATGAATCTTGAACTTTAATGATGTAACTTCTTTTATGGGTTTAATTTATGTTTTTATTTCATGATTTACATATTTATCTCTATTCTTAATGCTTTTCTAAACCTGATCAATTTGGGAATGATTTTTGAATTAATGTATGATTGGAAAAATTTGCTTGAGCCTAGAGCACGTGATAAACACCATAATTTCTGCAATCGCTAGGAATAGACGTTGTGAGTTATGTGATTTTTCTTTTAATTTTCTTGTTCTTGATAATGCCTTTCTATTTTGACTTAGACTAATGGATTAGTTAATTCTAAATAGTGTAAGAGGATTAATATACCAAGAGATTAGATATTAATTAATTTTGAGAATTGATCATAAATCATTGAAATAGAACATAATTAAACCAATATTTGAATATGCATTTAAAGAATTCAAGTGAAATCTGAACCATAATACTTTAATACCATTGTTTTTCACTTATTTGATTTATTGTTTTGCTTATTTATATTTCTTTTTAATTGAATTTCCAATAACTCTCTTTCTTCGTTAGCTTAAATAGTGTCACTTTCAGTGTATTTAGTAATTAATAACTTAATCCTCGTGGGATGATACCCTTACTCACTTTTTATTACTTTTGCGATTCGGTGCACTTGCTGATTTCACAACATTAACTAACATTAAGAGAAGTCAAACAACAAGGAAAATAACCATAACTCACTATTATATTCCTTATTGCACAAGATTTTCATATCATTCAACTCATTCACTACAATATCCATTTTTCCCAAGACTCAACCATGCAAAATCATGCAAGGAAAATTGGGATTACAAGAGTATGGAATGAAGGAAAATAAACCTAAATCCCTTTACCTCAAATTCTTGAATGGTGCACCTCAATTCTTAACTTTACTTTTTGTCCTCTTGCTCTTCCTCCTTTCCTTCCTTTCTTCCTCATCTTCCTTTTCCTCTTCTTTTCTTTCATCCTTTGTCTCTCTTTTCTCTGCTGAAGAGTATTGTGAGAGAAGAAAACAAAGTGACAAAAAGTCAAAGAAAAAGAGGGGATAAGAATGGTTGAAAACTAAGGAGATTTAAGATTCTATGCTAAAACTTTATATCTGTTAAGAACACTTAGATTTTTCTAAATCCAGTTTCCTAACTTCCAAAAATTTTAGAATAAATCCTAATATTCATCTAAATTATTGTTTCACCATTTTTTCAAATTTCTATATCTGTTGCTAGTCAATCCGATATTAAAACACTCACTCTGTGTGCTTAAAAATACCAAATTAAATCAGTTTGCTCTCAAAATTTAACTACATCATCTTCCTCAAATTTGTGACCTAGAAATAAATTTTCTTTATTTATTTCCCTCAATTGGGCAATTTATGCCACTTTCTGAGTCATTTTAAGCTATTTTCGCATTCTGTGTTGCAGTAAAGTGCTTAAATTGACTTAGTTTGTCACATAATTAAACAGACATGCCAAACAAGTATTATGATACCTCTATGATCAAACACAAGTCTAGCATGCTAAAAAGAGGATGTTACACATAGAAACTTACAAACTCCTTGTGCCATAGCTCAAAACTCAGTTTCTGCACTTGACCGTGCCACTGCGTTTTGTTTCTTACTTCTCCATGTTACTAGATTTCCACTCAGAAACATACAATAACTTGATGTTGACCTCCTGTCAGTAACTGAACCTGCATAGTTAGCATTTGTGTACACTTCCATGGTTTATAAATAGTAATCCTCTTTCAGGTGTGGTTTTAAGATACTATAGAATTCGATCCACAGTCTCTCCCGCGGATCATGCATGAATTGGCTAACAAAAGCTAGGTCTGGTCTAGTATGTGCCAGTTATATCAATTTTCCTACTAACCTTTGGTGTTGAGCTTTATCCACCTTGGGGCTCTCTTCATCACTTCCTATTTTGTGATTCTACTCAATGGGTACACTAGTAGCCTTATACCCGAGCTTTTCAGTCTCTTTGAGAAGATCTAGGACATATTTCCTTTGAGAAATGAAGATACCTTGCTTAGAGTAGGAAACTTCAATCCCAAGGAAGTACTTTAGTCTTCCAAGATCTTTCATTTCAAACTCAGCTGCTAATTTCTCCTTTAGGAGTTGTTTCTCAACTAGGTCATCACCTGATATACTAATGTCATCAATATACACAAACAGAACTATGAGTTTACCTTCTTGTGAATGTTTAAAAAATAGAGTATGATCACCTTGACTTTGTCTATATCCCAAGGACACCGTTGTTTTTGTGAATCTTCTAAACCAAGCACATGGAGACTGCTTCAACCTGTATAAAGTCTTCTTTAACTTGCACACCTTGTTCCTTCCACTAGTGGAATCATATTTGGAGGGAATTTCTATATAAAATTCCTTCTCTAAGTCTCCATAGAGAAAGACATTTTTAACATCAAAGCCTAGTAGAATAGGTGACGGAGATGAGATCTTAGCTCTGATACCATGTGAGAGAATATTTTTGAATATTGTTATTGTTTGAATTTCAATTGTATAAGTATGATTTACATTATATAGACTTATGCCAATAACTACTTACTTAAAATAGAGCTGAATTACAAGAAATAAATATATCCTAATACAAGAACTAAATCTGTCCTAATAACAAAAATAAGAAAATAAGTCCAATCTGTCCTAATAATGAAAATAAGAAAATAAATCAAATTTGTCCTAATAACGAAAATAAGAAAATAAATCTATATAAAGAGTCTGTACAATTGTGAATGCTTATGTCATGAAACATATCAAATGAAGTTTTTAATGATAACAAAGTCAAGATGAAGACTAAGATCAAAAGAGGTATATTTGGTATAGGTCATAGGCTTAGAATCTCAATGTAAAATGCTCTCAAGTATTTCAACTATCTCCAAATGATTTTTCAAAGATCTTTTAAATCAACTTGAAATTCAATTTTCATATTTTATAGAAATGTTGATTTCAATCTTGGATTTTGTAAATCATGTTTATATATCCACAAATCCATGTTCTTCTAAGTTGGGCACGACCATCAAGCTTGATTGAACTAAAAAATTGTGTTTAAGGGCCATTGTAATCGATTACATGAAGACTGTAATCGATTACATCCTGCCCAGAAAGCCAAGAATACGTTCTAAGAGCCATGTAATCGATTACATGGGCTATGTAATCGATTACAACAAGCATGATATTGCCCAACGACTATTTTATCAGCATTTAATGCTACCCATTAATGCACCCAACGACTCCTTTGGTCTAAAAACTTATAAATACATGTCTTGGGTCTTCATTAATGGCTAACCAACAACTGAGAAACATATTTCAATCATTCTAATCCGTGAATCATCTTTGAAACATTTGTGCTTTATTTTTTAATCAAATTGAGACATACTTGAAGAGCATTCTAGGGCTTCAATTTGTATTACATACTCTTGTGAGAGTTTCATCTATTAAACACTTTGATTCTTTGTAAAAACGATGAGGTATCCCTCAATCAACTTGTAAGGGTGAGGCATCCCTTGGATTTGAGGCTCAAGCATAAAAGGTGAGGTATCCCAAAGGTGTTGTGAGTGCTCTATTATGTAAAGGTAGCAAGCACCTCTTCAAGCTTGAAGTAATAGTTAAAAATCTTAGGTGATTACTTGAGGACTGAACGTATGTCACAAGGAGTGGTTGAACTAGGATAAACTTTTGCGTTTGATCTTCTAAAACCTTTTCTTTTACGTTGGGGCATTATTTATATTTACTTGATTGAATATTATCTTGCTTGGTTAGTTCTTTTGTGAGTGAAAGTATTTAATCCTCTCTATCCATTCTTCTCTATCGATCAATAGCTTCAACAAAAATAAGTAATCAAGTATTTTGTGAAAGATTTGCAAACTTATTTTATAAACTCAATTCACCCTCTCTCTTAAGTATTGAGGCCACTTGATAACACAATAAAGTTCAACAAAGGGTTTCACTCCTACTAGAGGCCTTTGTCAAGGTGACCCAATGGCCCCTACTTTTTATGCTTTGTATAGAGAAGTTGGCACTTTTGATCAATAGACATATTGAACAAAAATAATGGCTTCATATTTATCTTTCTAAGGGTGGAATTGGAATCTCATATCTCTTTTTTGCAGATGATGTGTTGCTTTTTTGTATGGCTAATAATTCTCAAGTTCGTTTTATTGACCTCTGTGCTCCAACAATCTAATTGTAGAAATTTTCTCAGAATTTGTAGAAACTTATCATAGGTAATGTTCTGGACCAAGTTTTAGGTTAGTGGTACATGAACAACCCAGCCCACAAGGATTGGATCCCAGATATTTATGAGCACTATTAGATAAGTAAATATTCTTATTTATAGGGAGTAAATCTCTAACAGAATCCCTCATAAATAGGCAAGTCAATTATATCCCTTATAAATAGAGGAATCAGTTATAAGATATAGCAATCTTATTGGATCTTATCCTAATTAACAACATTTAATGCATATTTAACTATGATTCTTATTAACCAAGACGCTCCTATAAATACCATACAAGGTAGCAAAGGTATGAATCTAATTCCAAACACTACTCATCTTGTGTACCGTCTAACTTGAGCATCGGAATGCCTTTTGCAAGTACCCACCCCTCACACCACCATTGCAACCACTATGCATTGGAGGAAAGCACCTTCACCAACCTTATATAGGTGATTCTCTGAAACCCATTCAAAACATTAGCGCCATCTATGGGAAGAGATAAATTTTGATTCCCATTATCACCATCATGGTTATTACAAGGCGAAATCATGTTTCTGCCACTCAGAATCAACCTTCCTCCGGCCACCATCTACCATCCGTCCCTATTCATGAGCCTATCCAGGAGCCAATTGTAGCCCAATCAGAACCTAGGTAGGAAGGGGTGGAGACTTCACATGTTGGTGAAAATCTTTCTCCTCTGCTACGGTGAGTTCCAGTGAGGCAACTACTCAGTCCACAAGGAGTACCTTCTGGAGTTAAAAGATAACGGGTATCTACGCTACAGCACATGGGAGCATGGGTGAACGATGACAAAGTTTGGTCCCATCAGGGTAAATCTGGTCTCCTAGAGTTATCCAAAGAAGAACTCAACTCTCTTGTTAGACTCTAGGATGAATGTATTCATAACTTGGAGAGAGCTGTCAACAAGGAGAAAAAGGCAAAAATTGAATTCCACATAGGAATCAAGAAAACCGAAGGGACCGAGCCTGCGATAGGGTATGTCATCCAAAATATTCTAGGATCATAGAACCTAGTCAGAGAGCTGAATTCCTGATTCAAGAAAACAAATAGTAGGATCAAGGATTAAGGAACTCAGTTAAACAAAACCAACCTTTCTCTGACGAACTAATGGCCTATGAGATCCCTAGGCATTTCAAATATCCAACAAATATTGAAGCCTATGATGGGACCACGGACCCTCAAGAGCACTTAGATACTAATGTTTCTACTCTCTTATTTGTTGGAGAAGATGATCCACTCATGTGCTGCATTTTTCCACTTTCTTTAAAAAAATTCGCTCTGAGATGGTTCACCACTTCGACTCCTAAATCTGTTATTAACTTGAAATACTTGTCTTCGAGATTTTTGCTGTAGTTCACCACTAATAAGGTGCAGTCGAAATCTATTTTATGTCTCTCCCATGTTAAACAAGGAAAGGAGAAATCTCTCTAAGACTTTATATCCCAATTCAATAAAGAAATAGTGAATATTCATGATTGGGATAAAAAAACTCGAACTACATTACATGAACGAAGGACTCCACCCTAGGCCATTATCTTTTCTCTTGCAAAAAAAGAACTCAACACTATGGACGAGTTTCATGCTAGAACTGATAAATACATTAATGTGAAAGACATTTTCTAAGCTAGGAGCCGCCTGGAGAAAGGAGAAGATGTCAATCCTAAGCCTGGATAACCCATCCAACAAGGCTAAAACTTGAGGCCTCCTTTGAAGGAAAAGTATGAGAGTTACACCCCCTGAACACATCTCAGACTCAAATTTTCCAAGAGGTGATGAATTCGAAGTTCATGGACGTGCAAAGACCTTGATAAAACATGAACAAAAGGATAAATCTACATACTGTGTATTTCACGAAGGTCATAGGTGTAACATCCCAATATTTGCTATCCAAATATATCATCATATAAAAGAATAACCAATACTAGTCATGCTACTTCTAACATACATCAATAAACTAACCCATATCATTCATACACAATGAGTAAATATGGAGAGCCACAATAACGAAAGTTATATATATATACATTATTTCCTACAAGGGCACATTGTAATACATAAACTTTTAAATAACAAGATCTAGCATAATATACAAGCTTTATCAACAAAAAGCCTATAACTATACTAATCTTCATACATTTTCTTTTTTCATTTTGAGGAACTCGCACCTAGATTTACATGGCAACACAATCAGGATAAGAAATCACATATCTCAGTAGAAGTATTCCAAAATCAGTACTGGCAACTCACTTTTCTTTGGTGTCGTGGCACCTCTCTCTCAGGTACCTAATACTGAAAACAGAAATAAGAGTGCAACGGCTCACAATGGGGATGTGCAGTGGCACATCATCAAAATCCTGGATTTTGTAGAATTTTGCAGAATCCTCCCGTTATTGTTCCATCGGCCAAAATCTTGGATTTTACGCACTCCAATCTAATCTCTAAGTGATTTCAAGTTCCAAACAAGTTCACAAACATAAAGCAAACATAAAACACCAATTGATTTCATCAATAATGGATCAAAACACAAATTCACTCATCTAAACCCCCAAAACCCTCACTTTGAGCTTTAAAGGACCAAATGAAGAATTTACAGTTTCTAATCCAAACTCTTAGCATGAACAAGTCATAAACTACATTTAAAACTTATCCAAGCAAGAAAATTACTTAAAATACTTCAAGAACTCATTTTGGCATATTAGCCCTCGAATAAGATAAATATAAAAAAATAAAGAAGATGAAGTTTAAAGCTCAAGAACCCCCTACCTCAAACTTCAGAAGTTGAAATCACTAAGCAATTCCTCTTTTCCTGATGATGATCCACCTCACTATCCTCTTTTTTTCCCCTTGCCTTTGCCTTTTCCTTCTGCAACCAAGAGAAGAGAGTGAGAAATGAGAGAAAAATCTCATATTGGCCCTAAATATCAAGGGCACCTGCAAGTATGAGCCGTGTGCCACTTTGGTCATTTAAGTGACTCACTATTCACTTGATCAGTTAAGAATGCTAGGATTTCACCAAACTAACTTTCCTAACTTCCAACAAGCTTAAAATAAATCCAGAGATTCATTAAAAATCTTATTTCACCATTTTCACATTTTTTCCATAACTGTTGGGGGTTAATCTAGCACTAAAACACATAACTAGTATGCTTAAAAATGCTAAACTAACTTTGATTAACCTTAAACTTGAACCACATCTACTTCTACACATTTGTGACCTAGAAATAATTTCTCCACACTTATTTCCATTAACTAAGTAGTTTAAGTCAAAATTAGGGCTAAAAATAGCTATATTTCACATATAGTGCTACAACAATGTGACTAAACATGCTCAAACGGTCACAAAATTTTACAAGCATGACAAACTAGTATTAGGATACCTCTGCATTCATTTACATGTCTATCGTGATTATCTAGGGTGTTACAATGGGCATAATATTGAAGATTGCATCAACCTTCAAGATACTATTGAATCTTTGATCTGGGATGGCCATCTAGTCCAATATGTGCATCAATCTTAGAATAATAATCAAAGGAGAGGACATAATTATAGAAAATTGAGATACAGTTCTCGAAGAAGCCTATCTCCACTATACCAAAGAAGATGTTCACCTACGAGGAATGAAAATCTTGGCACAGGCCCATCCCGAGATAACACCCAAAATCAAGAAAGGGCGCTACCTAGGGATAACCCTAATTTAGACAACGAACGCCACCACATAGAAGTAACTCAGACAATTGACACCATTTCAAGGGGCTTCATGGGTGGCAGTGAATTAAGAAATGCAAGAAAAAAAAGCATTTTGGGCTATATTGAGCATAACATCTCACTCAGGATCTAAGTCGAATATTGGAGTAAGAAAGACTCTATCGATTTCATTTACTAATGAGGATTATGGATGGATGCATTATCCCAGATCATGATGATCCCATGGTGATCTCGGGAATAATAAGCAATGCTGAAGTTCATCGCATATTTATCGACCAAGGGAGCTTGGTTGACATTATGTTCCTAGATCTATTTGGAAAGTTGGAACTATCAAAAAAGGAATTAATCTTGTATACCGGAGATTTGATCGAATTTACTAGAGACAATATCACCCCGATGGGATACATAGAGACTTATTTGACTTTGGGGAATGATTTTCTTTTCATAACACTTAAAGTCAAATTTCTTATGGTAGATTGCCCTTCAGCTTATAATGTCATGCTAGGCCACCCCTTGCTCAATGCTTTTAGGGCTATCATATCTACACCTTACTTGGCCATGAAGTTTCTCAACCAGCATGACAGGGTCGTTACAATTAAAGGAGACTAGGCTACAACAAGGAAGTGCTATAACAAAACCCTAAAGATTTCCAAGAAGCCACTGACCACGGACTAACATAACAACCTAGTTCCAATCATTACAGACCACGTCAATGTCCTGTTGATTGAGCTAGATGTTTATGAAGAGATTCGTGGTACACACCCTCAACTTGATGGAGAACTTCAATTCTTTCAACTCGGTGCCAAGCCCGACCTGGTAACAAAGATTGGAGGACATCTGAGCCCGGTAGAAAGATCCTTATTAATTGAATTTCTTAAGAAAAATAAGGATCTCTTTGCTTGTACATCGACGGATATACCAGGACTAGACCTCAAATTTATTTTCCATTGAATTTCCATCATAAAGGATGCGAAACCGGTGGCACAACAAAAGAGGAAAGTCAGACTTGAGAGAGAATAGGTAATTCAGAAGAAGGTAAAAAGGCTCCTAGATGCTAGACTTATCAGAGAAGTTTCTTACACCACTTGGCTCTCTAACGTGGTCCTCGTTAAAAAGTCTAATGGGAAGTGGCATATGTGCATTAACTATATAGACTTAAATAAAGCTTGCCCAAAAGATCCCTATCCATTTCCCAACATAGACAAATTGGTGGACAATTCATCTAGATTTCGGCTACTCTCGTTCATGGATGCCTATTCCAAATATAATCAGATTCCCATGAACCCAGAAGATGAAGACAAGACCTTATTCATAACCAAGATATGTAGTTATTGTTACCGTGTCATACTATTTGAATTGAAAAATACAAGAACAACTTACCAACAAATGATGAATCTCTTCGAAAAAAAATTGGTAAGACGCTAAAACTCTGTAAGACGACATAATAGTCAACACAATGGAGACTGGTGACTATGTGAAAGATTTGGAAGAGGTATTCACCAAAATATGGAAGCATAACATGAGGCTGAATTTGAAAAAATGCGCTTTTGGTGTACAGGCCTATAAATTTCTAGGATTTTTGTTGACAAATTGAGGTATTGAAGCCAACCTAGAGAAATGTTAGGTCATCCTCGAAATGCTCTGCCCGCAGTTCATAAAAGAAGTATAACAACTGATAGGATAGGGAGCGGCCCTCACTTACTTTGTAGCTAAGGCCGCTCAAAAATCTTTTCCCTTCTTCGAAACCTTAAAAAAGGGAAAGAATTTTGAGTAGACCCTAGAGTGTGAGGTTGCCTTTCAAGAATTGAAGAAGATGCCATCCACACCTCCAATTCTAACGAGACCAGATTCTAGTGAAGTACTATATCCCTACTTTTTAGCTAGTAATGAAGCAATTAGTTCAGTCTTGATACAAGAAACCAAGGAAGGACAAAGTTTGGTTTATTTTGTTAGTAAGGTCCTACAAGGCCCCGAACTTCATTATCAGAAGATTGAGAAGATAGCTTTGTTGTTGCTAATTACAACAAGTAGGTTACGATAATACTTTCAATGTCATCCTATGATTGTGAAGACAAATCAATCGATTCGGCAAGTGCTGCATAAGCTGGATCTCGCTAAAAGAATGATTGCATAGTCAGTGGAGCTCTCTAAATTCGTTATCACTTATGAGCCAAGATAAGCCATAAAAGCTCAACTCTTATTTGATTTTTTGGTTAAGCTTACATTGGATTCTAGTCATCCTAGAGTGAATTCCTGGACCATCTACATTGATGGATCTTCAAATCCCAAAGGGAGTGGCACCGAAGTAATGTTAGAAAATGAAGCTAGACTCGTATTAGAACATTCTCTGAGATTTGAGTTTTCGACTTCAAATAACTAAGTTGAATATGAAGTATGCATTGTGGGCATCAACATGGCAAAAGAGATAGAGGCTGCGGATATAATTCTATGCAGTGATTTGTAGCTGGCGACATCCTAAATCTGGAGTAAATACTAGGCTAAGGAGCCCTTGTTGCATAAATACTTAACTAAAGTAAACAAGTTAATGGAAAGTTTTGATAGTGTTAAGGTAGAACATATTCCAAGAGAGTAGAATTTCAGAGCTGATATCTTGTCAAAGCTTGCCAGCACTAAGAGCCCTAGCAACAACAGGTCCATAATCTAGGATAACTTATTCACTCCCAGTATTACGAACAATGAAGTCCTTTCAGTGGAAGATGACGAAACTTGGATGACACCAATAGTTGCCTACGTTCGTAATAGTTTATTACCTAAAGACCAGAAAGAAGTCAAGAAAATAGTATGGACAGCATCTTGGTATACCATCCTTGATAATCAGCTATACCATCGCAAGTTTTCTTCTTCCTTCCTTAAGTGCCTCTGTCCTAAGGAAGTGGAACAATCCTGGCCAAAATCCATGAAGGGAATTTTGGCCATCACCTCAGCGAAATATCGTTAGCAAGGAAAGTGTTAAGGGCTAGATATTTTTAGCCTAGTATGGAATTTACGATGTCCGTCCTATGGTCATTTTACCAATAGGGGGTGATATCCTAGGTCATTTCCCCTAAGCACTAGGGAAAATCAAGTACGTAATGGTGGATGTTGATTATTCTATAAATGGATTGAGGCAGAACCATTATCAACCATCACCTCAGTCAGGATCCATAAATTTACTTATAAGAATATTATTAGTAGGTTTAGTATCCCAGAGTTCATTGTCATGGATAACAGAACCCAATTCACTGATTAAAAGTTCAAGGATCTCTTATCCAGTCTCAAGATCAAACAACATTTCACCTCGATGGAACATCCAAAACCCAACAGGCAAGCTGAAGCCACCAATCGCATCATATTTCAAGGAATAAAATAAAAACTCGATGATGCTAAAGGGAATTGGATGAAACAACTTGATCGTGTCTTATAGACATATCGAACGACACCTCATTCTTCTAAAAGAGAGATCCCCTTCAAATTGACCTATAGTTGTGAGGCTATGATCCCGATGGAAATAGAAGAACCGAGTTGGAAGAGACAAAACTTTTCAAAGGAAGTCAACTCGGACCTTATCTGTCATAACTTAGACTTGTTGGAAGAACAATGTTGCGTTGCCCATGTCTATGAAGATGCCTTTAAACAGAGGATTGTAGAACAATATAATTCCAAAGTGATACCATGAAGATTCATTCTTGGTGACCTCATAATTTGTAGGGTGGATATTGGTGGTAAAAATATGAAAAATAGAAAGTTAACTCCAAATTAGGAAGAACCTTATAGGATCATGTCCAAGATAAACATTAGAGCCAATACTTTGGAAACCCTCTCTTGAAAAACCATCAAGAATTTCTGGAATGCTGATAAATTAAGGAAATACAATAGTTAGATGCCTCTAATCATTATTTTTATCATGTAAATGTTGAGTTTTGACATGAATAAATCAATCATTATTTTTCCAACTCTTGGTTATTTTTTTCACCTATAATCATTACTGCCCACAAGGTGATCATACCTTGGAGTGGTCCGAGGAATACAAGGTCCAATTAAGATCAGATATTCTGATGTGCGAATGAAAGTCAAAAATGGGAATCCATTTGACCAATTTTCAATTTCAAGAAGTGAATTCAAGGGTTTTAACCTATATCCTAATGAGTCTGACCTTAACCCATAAGCATAAGAAAAGGTTTAAAAAGGTTAAGAGTGGTTGACTGTTGCCTGAGATAAGGCAATAACATTTGTCGTGGAGACCGCTCTAAGAGACTCTTGTGTCAAAATCATACTTCACAGTTTCACACTTAGAAATTTGACTAAGTGTCAAGAATGCTGCAAAAATAGAGAAGCATAATTTGATAAATAAATCGAGGGACTCTGAAAAGGGAACCACCGAGATCGAGCATTGAACCCATCTCGGTGAGGGAAAACATGAATGGATCGAGCATTGAACTCATTTGTTTCAATTCACTAAGTTCAACCTTATAGCATAAGGGATCCAATTCACTAGATTCAACCTCATTGTATAAGGGATCCAATTCACTAGGTTCAACCTTGTTGCATAAGGGATCCAATTCTCTAGGTTCAACTTATTGCATAAGAGAGCCAAATCACTAGGTTCAACCTTATTGCATAAGGGATCTAATTCACAAGGTTCAACCTTATTGCATAAGGGATCCAATCTTTCTAGGGTTCAACTTTGATGAGCAAAGGAACTATTCTTGCTAAACACCCTATTTACTCCTAACTTAATGAGATAACAAAGTATTCTTCTTAAAACTAGCATAATCAACTCATCTTTAACTACAAAAGAGTGAATCATGCCTATAACTTTCTTCTTAAACTTGTTTCTAAACTACCTTACCATCACATCACTAATGGTATTATAAACCATACTAATGTGATAAAAGGTCCTAGACTTCTATTCCAAACAAATCCTTCTCTTGAAAAGTTTGGAAACTCAACTTATTCTTATATGTTAGATGAGTTATTTCCTTTGTGTAACATCCCTAAAAGTGTCTTAATATACTTAAGTAAGCATATATAATTGATCCCAACTATTAGGGAATCTCAAAATGTCAAGAATAACATTTTTGAGAAATTATGGTGCTCATGCTGTAGCGTGCTACTCTCGAGTGATTGTACTCTACTACTCACGACGCAACATAGCTCTTGTCACGCCGCAATGTTCGTATCAAACTCAACCTTACGCCTTGGCATGGCCTTCTCATGTAGTGATGAACATGAACACTCAACCTCACACTACGGCGTGACCTCCTCTACACCGTGGCACGCATTGTAGAACATGGTTTCTATAGAATTCTGCAAAAACTATGCATTGTTCCAAAGGTTGATTTCTTACTTCTAATAATCTAAAATTGATTTCTTTACGATTTCTAGCACTACTCTAGGCCCCTAAACTTATTGTAAATCTTTTACAACCTATGGATTCTTTTAGGCATAGATTTAGGTCCAAAATCATATAACTCCAACTATTGTCCAATTCTTAAATCTATGGATCCTACGGTTGATCTTGAGCCATAAATGGCCATCTTACATTTACTAAACTTAAACTATCCTAACCTAGTCCTTGGAATCAAGAACCAAGCCAAGAACATGGATTTGGCTCTTTAAATCCCTAATTCTATTCATAGAAAACTTGGGTTCAATCCAATGAACTAAGGAGAAAGATGAATAGAACCCCTTACCTCATGTGATGATCAATCTTCAAGCCTCTTAATTTTGCTCTTGATCTTTGTCTTTGGTCCTTCTTCTTCTATTCTTTTTCCCTTCCTTTCTTTCTTCCCTTTTCTCTCGTTCTCCCTCGTTTCTTTCTTTTTTCTGTTTCTTTTTATTCTCAGCCTAGAGAATAGGAGAGAAATAAGAAGGAAAAAGGGTATCTTAAGTTTCTGTGCTAAAACTTATATCTGCTAAGGATACTTTAATCACACTAACTCAAGTTTTTCAACTTCCAACAACTTTAGAATAAATACTAGGATTCATCTAAATTGTTGTTTCACTTTTATCCTATTTTTTCATATTTGCTGTTGGTCAATTGGTATTAGAAAAACATAACCAGTATGCCTTAAAAATACCAAACTGACTCTAATTATGCTCAAAATTTAACTGCATCTTACTTAGCTCATTTGTGACTTAAAAATAAGTTATCCATACTTGTTTCCCTCAACTTAGCCTTTAAAGCTATTTTGTGAGTTATTTTAGGCTACTTTTCACCTTTTGAGTTGTAACAAAGTACCTAAACTGACTCAGTTTGTCACAAAACTGAACTAACATGTTAAGCAAGTATTAGGCTACCTTTGTAACCTGTTTACTAGCCTAACATATTACTGACAGTGTTACAAATTGAGCATTGGACCCATCTCGGTCAAATAAAAGCAATAATATACGCTAAGTGGAAATAAAGCCACCGAGATTGAGCATTGGACCCATCTCAGTTATAAAAAAAAAAGGGGCAATAGGAATATGAAGAAAAGTATTCTAAGTATAAAAATATATTATGTATGAAGCCTGGGACTTGTTCATTTACATATAAAATAAAACCCTACGCAAGGGGCAAAATTAAGCTACAAAATAAAGATCAAGCATCTCGGGTAGGCTCTTCTTGATTGATGACTTCCACCTTGATTGGGCCACCCTCCAAACACTCTTCCCCTTCTTCATTACCATCTTCTACAATCACAAGAACCTGATTCAATGGAGTGGCCGCAGGGATGACATCCACAATACATCCATCACGGACCACCTTCCTCGAACTAGTTCCTTCAACAATAAGATCTGGATTCAGCAAGCATAGTTGAGAAAGAACATTTGAGAAAGATTCATCCACTGTATTGGCCCATTTGTCTTTAATATATAAAATATCACTTTTAAGCTTGGCCTCGGATTACCTGAGAATCTTATTCTCAGTCCAAAGAGCGTTTAGGTTGGATTTGATAAAAGTCATTTAATCTTTTATATTATCTTCTTGAGCAATCGCCTTCACAAGCTTAACCTGGAGCCCGACCACCTTAGCCGTGTGCAGCTCGAGTTCCTCACCTACTTGAGCCAGCTGCCAGTTTTTCTGAGCAATGGCTAGCTCAAGTTCCCTTTTTTCGCCTCGAAGGGCATCAAGTTCTTTTTCCAACTCTCGAGTCTAACGAACAGACTCAAAAGTGGATTCTACAAAGCAGAGGACCGAGGCGTAGCGCAGAGCCCTCACCTGTGCATCCTTGATTATCTCTATCAAGTCTTGTTCAATAAGGATATCTTGGTCCACCAGGGTCAGCAAAGTATTGTCGATAATCCGGTCAGGATCGACTTTTCTACCCCAAACTAACTGCCCAGTGAATATATGAAAGGCGCCCTTTAGGATATGAGGTTCCCAGCTAGAGGTTAAGTCCATCGATGCAGCTTCAACCACCAACCTCTTGCTTCATGGCTCTTATCTTCTTTCCCCTTCCTCTTTTGAGTCTAGAGTGGTTAAGTAAGAGAACCAGAGTCTACATCTTGAGGTTGGGCCTGAGTTAGAGGGACTGGGGTGGTAGGTTGGGATCCAGACCCCGAAGCTCCATCCTTTCACTAGGCCAACTGTATAACGAGAGCCTTGAGCCCGCTAGGAGGAGCCATGCTTTGTGCAAATAAGAAACAAGAATGTTACAACACTTATAAGTAAATTTGGAAATATAATTTTACTAAACATATGTGTGATGAGATACCTAAGAATTGTTTTAGAGAGTCGGAGGGCTCATTTAGGACATCTGTACAATAAATGACCCCACTTTTATCGACTCACTCAACTAGAAAGTTGAGGATGTCGACTTCATCTTCAGATAGCGCAGACATTGGAGTCTCAATCTCCTTCAGACTCCAATTCTAAAGTACCTATTTCTGGTATAGAAATAACTTGGGTTTGCCTTCCAGGGTAATAAAAAAGAGGGTTATCCCCTGAGCTCCTTCCACTATGAAGAAATCATATTTTAAAATTCTTAAAGGATCCTTGATAAGGTTTAAACACTTTACGACCTGCTTGCGCATATAAAGTGGCCTATTCTTTTTGGAAGCTATTCCTGAAGGACGAAAATCGCGTGTAAAGAAAGAAAGGCGACTTCACAGAGTATGGTTATCCGAAGGTTCTGCAGATAAACTCAAAAGTTCAAATGAAACCCCAAGCATTTGGGTGTAGTTGGGTTGGAGCCACGTGTAAGTGATTAAGGACTCCAATTTTGAACTCTGAGAACAAAAGTCAGATACCAATGCAAGTGAATAGAGCTTCGTACATATACATGAAATGGTCACCCTTCATTCTCATTGAATAGACCCTCTTTTGGTCAGTCAAAGCTCGAATAGCATACTCTCTATCTCTTAACCTATCCTCTATTAAGTGTAAATATTCTTGTTTGTCATAAGCATCCTTTGAGCTCTCCACGCTGGAGGGAGTGTCTAATACTTCTTGGTTTACCCACTGGTAAAAAACGGCATTTCTAGGGAAAACAAACTCTCTAGGCTCCGATTTAGATGCTCTCTGATGTCCTATTTCTGAACAACTAACTTCACCTACAGAGGGCTGCACTCATGTCAGAACCAAAAGAGGTTTCATCTAGACTCTTTAACTCTACCATGAGCATGGAGAGCAGACGTGTTAGTCTTTATCTTGTAAGTTCTCTTGCCCGATCTGCCCTCTGTAGTGCCTCCAGGATGTCCATCCTGGTTGTCAGCCTTAAAACCCTATCAAAACCTCTACTGGGAGAAGGGTGTCTTCGCCATGCCTGAGATAGGGGAGAAGCGGAGCACTCAAAATTTCTAAGGAACTACTCTCTATGGCATTGTTTTGAGATATTCTCTCTCACACAATGAAAGTTTTAGAAGAAAAATAGAGTAGAAAATGAAAATACCTTGAAAATAAGTTGAGAGAAGGCTTGAAAAAAAGCTAGAACCACTAAAAATCGCTGTCTAGGTTCACCAAAAATCACTGGAATAGAAGGTAAAAATGGCAAAGGAAGGAGAAAAGTGAGGGATTTTCCCCTCACTCTTATTTATAAGCGCAAAAAAACTTCCCCCAACCGTTGCCATAAGGATAGGTAAAATTGAAAGTTTGCATTAAATTTGAAATAGTAATCATGGTAGTATGAAACCCAAACAACAACTTTCAATATCTTTTGGCCATGTGGTGAATTGTACCAGACAAAGTAGTTGAAAGGACAATGCTTAGAGTCGAAGCGATGCATGACATTGCAAGAAGATATTCAAACCACATCATGGACTTATGTCAAGGTATTATGATATGTTTGTAATATGGATCTCAATTCAAGATCAAATTACTTTCAAAGTTAAATGGGCCCTACAAATAAAATCTGTATGGGAGCAACTACCATGGATCTTGGATGACGGTGTATTGACTTTAAGCAGAGTGATCCATTCAGAATCTTGGCTTTATTCATTAACACTGAGGGCATTCTAGTATCACAAACATCAGCCCTTTGGTAAAAGCATCACGAGATCTAGCATTCATCTCATGACTTGGATCCATTTCTCTCATGTGTACCGTTTTCTCTCCTGATGAACTCAGATATCTTGACACTTAACTGTCAAGCTAGAGGCAACTGTTCTGGACCAGGTTTCGGGTTAGTGGTACATGAATAACTTGGCCCGCTAGGATTATATTCCAGATATTTATGAGCCTATTAGATAAGTAAATATTCCTAATTATGAGGAATAAATTTCTAACAGAATCCCTCATAGATAAGGAAATTAATTATATCCCTCATAAATAAAGGAATCATTTATAAGAGATAACAATCTTATTAGATTATTAACCTAATTAATAGCATTTAATGCAAATTTAACTATGATTCTTATCAACTAAGACGCTCCTATAAATACCACACAAGGTAGCAAATGTATGAATCTAATTCCAAACACTACCCACCTTGTCCATGGTCTAACTTGAGCGTCAGAGTGCCTTTTGCAGGTACCTACCCCTCGCACCACCATTGCAATCACTGTGCATTAGAGGAAACTACCTTCATCAGCCTTATTCAAGTGATTCTCTGAAACTCATTTAGAACAGGTAGATTCTAAATGAAATGGAAGAAACTCCTGAGTTCTGTTGGTCATGGTTCTTAACCTTGCTAGAGATAGTTTTGAGCTTTTGCATGTCTTTGTTTTTTCATTTGCTCTTGCTTATTGCCTCTATTTTCCATTCCACATAGGCAAAATATACTTATGAATGTGCCTCTAGATGTGGTGAAATGTGGGTTTCTCAATTAAGTGTGGTTTTGGTAGAATCATTATTATTTAATACATAAAATATTAAAACTTTAAAATAATAATTAAAAAATTACAATATCATATATTTTATATTTTAAATTAATAATAGCACTAAAAATTAAAAATAAATTATAGCAACATTTATTTCATTTATTAAAACCTAATTTGAAAAAATTAAAATGATAAAAAATATAATATGAAAGCAGAGCAAATTAACTCGTACCGTTTTAGTAATTAAATTTAAAAGTTATTTTCATTAACACTATCCAAACAACATTAATTTTGTCAAACTCACTTTTGGGATAAAGGTTAAAAAAGTAAAATGATAAAAAAAGTAATATGAACAAAGTAAATTAACTCATACCTTTTTAATAATTACATATATAAAAGTTATTTCCATCAGTACTATCCAAACAATATTTATTTTGTCAAACTCATGTTTGAGATAAAAGTTCTTAAACATAAATCATATTACTATAAACCATAGTTGTATGGACCATACTAACCAGCCAGTCCGACCGGAAAATTCGTCACTTGGGCTTTGGGTTGGTCTTATCCTTGGTTAGAACGAGCTTGCACATTGACTTGGTGAAACCCGGTCAACCTGGGCGACCCGCGTTCCTTTTTTTTTTTTTTAAATTTAAGCTTAAAAAAATAAATTATAGAATTTGAACATGGTACCTAGAAGACACTTTGAATGAAATGTATTTTACCATTAAACCACATGATATTAATAAGTAATGTTCACTTTTTTAATTTATATTATTATTTAACCAATTCAAAGTTAGAAAATTAGAGCTAAATAATTATCACTACTAGTTTTCTTACATCATTAGTACTTTTTTATATAATGTATTTTTTATTTAGTATTTTCAAATAAAGTACTTTTACATATAGTATATATAATTTTTTTTTTAAATCTTCTTTATCCAGGTTTCTTAGTTTGTTCTAGGATGGATTCTTAGTTAGCGTTTTAGGAGCAACCCGGCCCACCAAAATTGGATCTCAGATATTTATGTGCATTATTAGATAAGTAAATCTATGTATTTATGAGGAGAAAATCTCTTACAGGATTTCTCATAGATAAAGAAATTAATTATATCCCTCATAAATAGAGGAATCAGTTATAAAAGATAACAATCTTATTGGATTCTTATCCTAATTAACAACATTTAATACAAATTTAAACACGATTCTTATCTACCAATATGCTTCTAAAAATATCACACAAGCTTACAAAGGTATATATCGAATTCCAAACACTACCTACCTTGTGCACGGTCTAACTTGATCGTCATAGTAACTTTTACAAGAACCCACCCCCTCGCACCGCCGTCGCAACCACCGTGCATTAGAGGAAACCACCTACATCAACCTTTTTCAGGTGATTCTTTGAAACCCATTCAGAGCATTGGCGCCATCTATGGGGGATAGATAAACTTCGATTCCCATTACCACCATCATGGTCATTACAAGGTAAAATGATGTTTCTGCTACTCAAAATCAACTATCTTCTGGCCACCACCGTCCACCATCCGTCCTTGTTCATGAGCCCATCCAAGAGCCGGTCACAGCGCAATCAAAACCCAAGCAAGAAGGGGTGGAGACTTCGCATACTGGTGAGAATCTCTCTCTTCCACTGCGATGAGTTTGAGTGAGGCAACAACTCAGTCCACAAGGAGTACCTTCTAGAGATACCAGACAACGGGTATTGGTGCTACGACGCTTGGGAACTCGAGCAAACAATAATAAAATCTGGTCCCATCAGGACAATTCCAGTCTCCTAGAGCTATCTAGAGAAGAACTTATATCTCTTGCTAGACTCTAAGATGAACATATTCATAACCTGGAGAGAGCTATCAACCAACAGAAAGAAGAGGAAAATCGAATTCCACATAGGAATCAAGAAAATCGAAGGGACCCAACTAGCGATGAGGTACGTCATTCAGAATATTCCAGGATCACAGAACCTAGTCAAAGAGCTTGCTATTATTATAGTTTCTGCTACTTAAAAAAAAGTTAAGATTTGTATATTTTGGTAACTAGTTTTTATGCTAATGATAGACATTCCCTTGTGTTTGTGTAGGGCAAGTTGGATCCAATAATAGGAAAGTGTAAAGAAATAGAGAGGGTCCAACAAATATTATGCATAAGGAGGAAAAATAACCCATATCTTCTAGGCGATCCAAGTGTTGGGAAGACTGTAATTGCTGAAGGGGTTGCTCAGGGCATAGTGAATGCTACTGTTCCATTAGAACTCCAAAGGAAAACAGTTAGCTTGATTTTTTATTTTATCTTTTATATAGTTAGCTTAAAAGTTTACAGTGATTTTGTTTTTTCTTAACATGATTTATGAAATGATCGTTTAGGTGTTTTCCCTTGACATGGGATGTGTTGTTGATGGTACAACATATCGCGGGGAGTTTGAGGAAAGGCTGATAAAGAAGGAGGAAGAAGTGAAACAAAGTGATAGGGGAATATAATTCTCTTCATTGATGAGCTTCACACAATAATAAGAGCAAGTACCTGTTTAGGTGGATCTCTTAATGCTGCTAATATATTGAAACCAACTCTTGCAAGAGCAGAACTAAAGGTATCATGTACATCAATTACTTCATATACTCAAAATTTTTTGACTGGTTAGTTAATATCAAGTGCTTATCATTATCTAAGCTGCGCAGTGCCTCAGAGCAACTACTCTTTCCAAATATCGAAAGAACATAGAGAAAGATCCAGCACTAAAGAGGCGTTTCCAACCAGTGGATGTGCCAGAGCCAGCAGTAGATGAGGTGATTAAGATATTGAAGGGATAAGCAGCAAATTTGAAGAATTTCATGGCATTCAGTATGAACATGATGCCTTAGTTGCCATAGTTAGTTTGTTAAAGCAATATATAAGGTTGTTTCTTACACTACCATTTGATCCATGCGTCGTTGATTTTAGTAGGAGTTGTATAATATCATTTATTGTGTGTTTTGGACTGGATTTCAGGTTAGCGGTTTAGGAGCAACCTAACCTACTAGAATTTGATCATAGATATTTATGCACACTATTAGATAAGTAAATTTACCTATTTATAAGGAATAAATCTCTTATACAATCCCTCAAAGATAGGGAGATTAATTATATCTCTCATAAATAGAGGAATCAGTTATAAAAGATAATAATCTTATTAGATTCTTATCATAATTAATAACATTTAATGCAAATTTAACTATGATTCTTATCTACTAAAACACTCCTATAAATACCACACAAGGTAGAAAATGTATGCATCTAATTCCAAACACTCTACCCATTTTAAGCATGGTCTAACTTGAGCGTCAGAGTGTCTTTTGCAAGTACCCAACTCTCGCACCACTATCGTAACCACCATGCATCGGAGGAAACCACATTCTTCAACCTTATTCAGATAATCATCTGAACCCCATTCAGAACATTGACACAATCTATGGGAAAAGATAAATTTCAATTCCTATTACTACCATTATGGTTACTATAAGGCGAAATCACGTCTCAACCATTTAAAATCAACCTTCTTCTAGCTGTCGTCCAGTATCTACTCCCGTTCATGAGCTAATCCAAGAGCCAGTCAGAACCCAATCAGAACCAAGGTAGGAAAGGGCAAAGACTTTCCATATTAGCAAAAAACTATTTTCTTTGCCTCAACAAGTTCCAATGAGGCAACGACTTAATCCGTAAGGAGTACCTTCTGGAGATACCAGACAACGGGTATCGGCGTTGTAGCGCTTAGGAGCACAGGTGGATAATGATGAAGTTTGGTCCCACCAGGGCTAATCCAGTTTATCAGAGTTGTCTAGAGAAGAACTCATCTCTCTTGTTAGACTCCAGGATGAACGTATTCATAACCTGGAGAAAGCTATCAACTAGGAGAAAGAAGGCAAAAACTAAATTCCTAATAGGAATCAAGAAATCCAAAGGGACTTGGCCCATGACGAGGTACATTGTAACACTTTAGATAAACTTGATAGACTTGTATGTGGTTACAAAAGTAGCCTAATACTAGTTTGTCATGCTTATAAATTTTTGTGACTGTCTGAGCATGATTAAGCACTTTGTTGTAACACTATGTGTGAAATATAACTGTTATTTGCTCCAAAAGTGGCTTAAACTGCTCAGTTAATGGGAATAAATGTGAAGAATTTGTTTGTAGGTCACAAATATGTGGAAGTAGATGTGGTTAAAGTTTGAGGTTAATCGGAGTTGGTTTGACATTTTTAAGCATACTGGTTGTGAGTTTTAATGCCGGATTGACCCCTAGCAGATATAGAAAATTATGAAAATGGTGAAACAAGAATTTCAATGAATCTTAGGATTTATTTCAAACTTGTTAGAAGTTAGAAAACTTGGTTTGGTGAAATCTAAGCATTCTTAACTGATCGGGTGAATAGTAGTCACTTAAGTGACTAAAGAGAGCACGACTCTGTTGTTTCTGTTGCTTAGCTTTTTAAGCCCTAAATGAGATATTTGTCTCATTTTATCTCTTATCTTTCATGGTTGAAGTAGAAAAACTCAAGGGAAAAAAGCAAGAATCAAGGCAAAGGAGGAGAATCATCAAGCAAGGTGGAGTTGCTTAGTGATTTCAACTTCTGAAGTTTGAGGTAGGGGGAAACTTTCTTTTTAACTTATTTTCCTACTCTTTTCATCTTATTCTTAAGTTATGGCTTGATCTGTGATCTTAGGTTTTGAGTTATTTTTGGTTGTTTTGACTTAAATCATGTTGGAGAACTTGAGGATGGCTTGTTTATGAGTTGTTGGGTGTATGAAAATAGATTTCCAGCCCTTGTATACCTTTATTTCCATTTGAGTAGAGATTTGGGGTTTTAGGTTTTGTATTGGATGATTATCCATGATTAATGGTTTTGAGTGAAATTGAAGTAAAATTAAGAGTTACTATATGTAGATGAACCTTGTGGAAGCTTGAAAATCACTTGGATATGAAGTTTGAGTGATTGGAAGAGGTGAAAGAACCAATGGAACAGTGCCATGATTTTGCAAAGTGAGTTGCAGAGTGTTTAGTTTTGAGACACGGCCCATGTCTGAAGACACGGGGCAGGGGGGAGGGGTGTGTCCCTCTCTACCTGTTCTAATTCGTGAAACAGTACTCCCAGAGCAAAACACAGGAGGGCCGTGTAATCAGATATAGCCCGTGTCTGAGGTCAGAATCTTCAAAAATTTCATTTTTTATGTTTTAAAGTTCTTGGATTGATAGGATCATTAGTATATGTTTCCTAAAGTGTGTTGAGACTCTAATAGGAGTATTTAATGAAGAGTGAATGCATTGAATCAAGTTAATTTGTAATGTTGATTATGAGGAATAATTTGACAGTTTCATATACATATATTATGTGTTGTGTTGGATTGAGGAAATGAGTTTCCCTAAGTGTTGGAATTACTCATATATGCTATTTTAAGAGTGTTAAGATACTTTTAGGATTACATGATGAAGTCTGTTAGTGAAATGAGTTTGAGATGCATATAAATCAATTGTGATGCTAATTATTGAAGGTAATTAGTGATTGTTTTGCATGAGATGTTTGTGAAGCACATTAAGGTGAGTAATATCCTCTTTGTGTTGTTTGAAACATATTGGGGGTGAGTAATATCTTCTCTATGTTGTGTGTAATAAGTTGAGTAATATCCTTATTACATTGTTGAGTAAAGATGTGAGTAATATCATTTTTACCTTATTTGACCAGTGGAGGTGAGTAATATCTTTTGTTTGTTTTGATGGGTAGTGTTGGTGAGTCATATCTTCATTATGCCTGATAAATCATAACATATCCTAGAATAGTTGAAGTAGGTAATATCCTCAATACATCTAAGGGCTCATAATATCTTGAAATTGCATTTAGGATTTGCATAGACATACACATTAGACATAATTAAGCATAACATGACAATTGTATGGGCAGTTGCTTCCATAACATAATAACATGACATTACAATTGTATCGATAATTGTGTATTTCTGTGATTGAAGTATTAACTTTATGATTGTATATATTACGGTTTTAGAATACTTCTCCTGAGATATGTTATTTTTCACCCCGATTGTATTGCCATGTAAATCCAGGTGTGAGTTCCTTGAAAGGAAAGAAGAAGATGTATGAAGATTAATATAGTTATAGGCTTGATGTTGACAAAGCTTGTATATTATGTTAGATCTTGTTGTTTTGAAAGTTTATGTATTACAATGTGCCTTTGTAGGCAATGATGTATATATATAACTTTTGTTATCATGGATCTCCATAATTATTTGTATAAATATTATGGGTTTAGTTCTTTTATGCTAGAAGTAGCATGACCAGTATTGGTTATTCTTTTATATGACGATATATTTGGATAACAAATATTGGGATATTACATTTTGGTATCAGAGTAATTCATTTTGTTGAGCCGGGGTATGGACTGACTATGCTTATGCATGTGTAGTGATGGTTATGCATTTCTTATCTCTTATATGTGATTGTTCGAGTGGAAATTGTATAACTTGCCTTTGACATGTCTTCTTTGGCTACTGTTGCACGGTTACATGATATTGAGCCTAGCTAACTCAATATGGATTGTTTTGTGTTTACAGAAAACTATGGCAACACAAGGGCGACCGGCCGCACGAGGGCGACCACATGGGATCCAAAATAGGGATTCTGGTAATGAAGGTACAGAGATGGCCACACCTATGATGACAATGTCTAATGCCATGAGGCAACACACAGAGCAAGCAGCGGTGATTGCTAAAGTGTTGGAGAGGTTAATACCTCGGTAACCAGAACTACTACTAGTACAGGAGGTACCAGTCAGGAGAAATTAGAATTTTCTTGACATTTAAAAGTTCAGAAAGATGAATCCTCCAATGTTCAGAGGCGACTACGATCCGGTTAAAGCGGAAAAGTGGTTGACCAAGATAGAGAAGATCTGTGAGGTCATGGTTTGCTCTGAAGAGCAAAAAGTTTCCAATTTTTTTGGAGACCTTTTTGGAGAAATACTTTCCACAAAGTTTGTAGGATGATAAAGAAAGAGAATTTCTTAGTCTTCATCAAGAGGACATGACGGTTGGACAATATGAGTCAAAATTTCATGAATTGTCCAAGTTTTCTTCTCAATTTAGGCATAATCCAAATGAGAACTGGAAGTGTGTCAGGTTTGAGTCTGGGCTGAGAGGGAATATAAGAAGGGCTGTGAGACCTTTAGAAATCAGGGATTTTCCATCCTTAGTGAACAAGTGCAGAATTGTGGATTTTGATAATCTCCAACTTCAAGCAGAGCAAAATTTGTAAAGTCTTCAAAAGAAGAAGAAGGTGGATGGTAGATATGGGAAATGTGGTCCTAAATCTAGTCACCCATAAGAAAAATGCCAATATGTTCAGAGGGATGACCGACACGAGAAGTGTACCAAGTGTGGCAGGTACCACTGGGACAAAGTTTGTACAGTTGACCAGATTAAGTGTTTTCAGTGTGGCAAGTTGAGACACTATGCCAAGAATTATCCCTAGAAGCAAGAAGACAGGACAGATGATAGATGTATCGCGCGGGGAAGTGTCTTCAATCTGCTAGATGTGGAGGCATTACCATCTTCTAGTTCAGGAAAAGGTGAGTACATGGTTGTACATGTTTACTAACTTTGTTTTCTTAAAATTTGGTTGTATTTGTGGTTGTATGTCAGTTGTTACGACTTTATACATAAGGTAAACCAAATTTTGGGGACAAAATTTTAAAAAAGAGGGCAAAATGTAACACCCTAGATAAACATGATAGACTTGTATGTGGTTACGGAGGTAGCCTAATACTAGTTTGTCATGCTTGTGAATTTTTGTGACTGTCTGAGCATGATTAGGCACTTTGCTGAAATACTATGTGCGAAATATAGCTGTTATTTGCTCCGAAAGTGGCTCAAACTGCTCAGTTAATAAGAATAAATGTGGAGAGTTTATTTCTAGGTCACAAATGTGTGGAAGTAGATGTAGTTAAAGTTTGAGGTTAATTAGAGTTGTTTGGCATTTTTAAGTGTACTAGTTGTGTGTTTTAATGCTGGATTGACCCCCAGCAAATTTGGAAAATTATGAAAATGGTGAAACAAGATTTTCAATGAATCTTAGGATTTATTTCAAACTTGTTAGAAGTTAGGAAACTTGGTTTGGTGAAATCCAAGCGTTCTTAAATGATCAGGTGAATAGTAATCACTTAAGTGACTAATGAGAACACGACTCTCTTGTTTTTGTTGTTTGGCTATTTAAGCCCCAAATGAGATATTTGTCTCATTTTATCTCTTCTCTTTCATGATTGAAGCAGAAAAACTCAAGGGAAAAAGAAAGAATCAAGGCAAAGGAGGAGAATCGTCAAGCAAGGTAGAGTTACTTAGTGATTTCAATTTCTAAAGTTTGAGATAGGGGGAAACCTTCTTCTTAACTCATTTTCCTACTCTCTTCATCTTGTTCTTAAGTTATGGCTTGATGTGTGATTTTAGGTTTTGAGCTGTTTTTGGTTATTTTGGCTTGAATCATGTTGGAGAACTTGAGGATGACTTATTTATGAGTTGTTGGGTGTATGAAAATGGATTTCCAACCCTTGTATACCTTTATTTCCATTTGAGTGGAGATTTGGGGTTTTAGGTTTTGTATTTGATGATTATACATGATTAATGGTTTTGAGTGAAATTGAAGTGAAATTAAGAGTTTCTATGTGTAGATGAACCTTGTGGAAGATTGGAAATCACTTGGATGTGAAGTTTGAGTGATTGGAGAAGGTGAATGAACCAATGGAATAATGCCACGATTCTATAGAGTGAGCTGTAGAGTGTCTAGTTTTGAGACACGACCCGTGTCTCAAGACACCTGTTCTAATTCATGAAACAGTGCTCCCATAGCAAAACACAAGAGGGCCATGTAATCAGACATGATCCATATCTGAGGCCAGAATCTTCAAAAATGTCATTTTTGATATTTTTAAGTTCTTGGCTTGATAGGATCATTATTATATGTTTTCAAAAGTGTGTTGAGACTCTAATAGGAGTATTTAATGAAAAGTGAATATGTTGAATTAAGTTGAATTGTAATGTTGATTATGGGGAATAATTTGACATAGTTGCATATACATATATTGTGTATTGTGTTGGATTGAAGAAATGAGTTTCCCTAATTGTTGGAATTACTCATGTATGCTCTTTTAAGAGTGTTATGATAGTTTTAGGAGTATTTGATGAAGTGTGTGAGTGAAATGAGTTTAAGATGCATATAAATCATTATGATGCTAATTATTGAAGGTAATTAGTGATTGTTTTGTATGAGATGTTTGTGAAGCACATTGAGGTGAGTAATATCCTCTTTGTGTTGTTTGAAGCATATTAGGGTGAGTAATATCCTCTCTATATTGTGTGTAATAAGGTAAGTATTATCCTTATTACATTGTTGAGTAAGGAGGTGAGTAGTATCCTCTTTGCCTTGTTTGACCAATGGAGGTGAGTAATATCCTCTGTTTGTTTTGATGGGTAGTGTTGGTGAGTCATATCCTCACTATGCCTGATAAATCATAACATATCTTAGAGTAGTTAAGGTGGGTAGTATGCTCAATACATCTGAAGGCTCATAATATCTTGAAACTAAATTCATTCTTAGGACTTGCATAGACATACACATTAGACATAATTAAGCATAACATGACAATTGTATGGGTGACGAGCGCCAAACTCAATCAAAATTGTAACCGAGTTATGCCTATGGCTTGTCGCATAGGAAATAACACTGGATCATCTCTCAAGGATTACAAATGCACTCTGATTAAATCAATCCAAAATTGGGGGAAGGGATTTGAGAATTCAGAATATGTAAATAACAAAATTAAAGTGAGAAATTCAATCAAAGAGAGCAATCAATTTAGAAACCTATACGAAATTGGGTTGATTCTATCGTAGATCTTTTAACAAACATTTGAAGTGCATTTGAATGGTTAATTTGGATTCAACCAAAATCTTTGCATCAAATCCAAAATTCATACTAGACAATCATCTAAAATTCAATTAATAATTGATACACAAATTTGCAATTGCACAATTCATGTTGGAATCTATGTTAATTTGATCTCTGAATTCAATTAACCTAGGCATAAATCAATAACCTAACCTCTTTAATTCTGTGATTAATTCAAATCAATTAATCCTAAATTCATCATAATTCTCAATCTTAAATCAAGATCAAATCAGATCAAACATAAACAGAATCACCATTCATGCATTCAAGATTAAAAAGAAGAAAAAGAGGAAGAAGAAGAGGAATCCAAATGCAATTCAAATACAAAAATAGAACCAAGATCTCAATAATTCAAATCACAATTTATTCAAGAATCTCTAAATTGATTATAGAAGTTTACCTCTCCATAGCCATCACCATGAAAGAGCTTGAGGGAAGAAGGAAGAAGAAGAGAGAAAGATCTAGAGAGAATGTGAGAAAAGTGTGGAAAAAACTAATCTCGGATTTCTACTTCTACAACTATAAACTAACTCCTATTTTGGCCTCACATCATTAGAATCTCATTATTTACAAAGATGGGTCCATTATGAGTAATTGGGCTCAAACCCCATGTCATTTGGAGGTCTACAACTCAAGTTATGGACAAAACATTCTCAAAGGGTCTCTGAACTCGTGTTCTGACTTCCAGGCCTAATTAGATCTGCTAGATGTCTGATTTTGCCCTGGAGCTCTATATGAAAATTGTAGAGCTCTCTCTCATCTTTCTTACAAGGTAAAATACATATTTTTTAGACATCTAAAACTCAAGATATGGCTGAAATACAGAAATAGTGTCAAACCTTAATGATGCTGGAAAAAATCAATTAAGCCCAAACTTACAAAACACAACCAAGCCCAATCAATGAAGGACATGAAGAGTGTAAATGAGTAAAAATAAGGATTTATTAATGTATAAAATATGTGATTATTAATGAGCAGTTGCTTCCATAATATAATAACATGACATTATAATTGTATGGGCAATTGTGTACTTCTGTGCTTGAAGTGTTAACTTTATGATTGCATATATACTGATTTTAGAATACTTCTACTGAGATATGTCATTTCTCACCCCAATTATGTTGCCATGTAAATCCATATGCAAGTTACTCGAAAGGAAAGAAGAATATGTATGAAGATTAGTATAGTTATAGGCTTGATGTTGACAAAGCTTGTATATTATGTTAGATCTTGTTGTTTTGAAAGTTTATATATTACAATGTGCCCTTGTAGGCAATGATGTATATATATAACTTTTGTTATCGTGGCTCTCCATAATTATTTGTATAAATGTTATAGGTTTAGTTGTTGTATGCTAGAAGTAGCATGACCAGTATTGGTTATTCTTTTATATGACAGAACCTAGTCTGAGAGCTGAAATTCTGGTTCGGGGAAACAAAGAGCAAGATTAAGGTTTAAGAAATTTGTTAAACAAAGCCAACCTTTCTCTAACAAATTGATGAACAATGAGATCCTTAGGTGTTTCAAATATCCAACAAATATTGAAGCTCATGATGGAACCACAGACCCTTAAGAGCACTTAGATACTTATGTTTCTGCTCTCCTATTTGATGAAGCAGATCATCTTCTCATATGCCACATTTTTCTTCTTTCTTTGAAAAAAGTCACCATAAGATAGTTCACCAGTTTGACTCCTAAATTTGTTATTAACTAGGAAGACTTGTCCTAGAGATTTTTGTTGCACTTCACTACTAGCAAGACACAACCGAAATCCATTTCATGTCGCTCCTATATTAAACAAGGAAAGGAAAAATCTCTTTGAGACTTTATATCCCAGTTTAATAAAGAAATAGAAAATATTCGTGACTGGATAAAAAACTCGGACTACATTACATAAGGGAAGGACTCCACCCTGGGCCATTATATTTTTCTCTTGCCAAAAAGAAACCCAAGACTATGGATGAGTTTTATGCTAGTACTGATAAATGCATTAATACGAAAGACATTTTGCAGGCTAGGAAGCTTCTGGAAAAAGGAGAAAATGTCAAACATAAGCATGGATAACCCTCCCAACAAGGCCGGAACTTGAGGCCACCTTTGAAGGGAAAATATGAGAGTTACAGCACCTCAACACACCTCAAACTCAAATATTCTAAGAGGTGATGAATATGAAGTTTAGGGATGTGCGAAGAGCCGCCTTGAGAAAATATGCACATAAGGATGAATCTAAACATTGTGCATTTCATGAAAGTCATGGGCATAATACTTAAGACTGCATCAACCTTCAAGATGCTATTGAATCTTTAATTTGGGATGGTCGCCTAGGCCGTTATGTGCATTAATCTCAGAATAATAATCAAAGGGGGGGGATAAAATTACAGAAAATGGAGCTATAGTCCTCGGAGAAGTCCATCTCCATGATACCAAAGAAGACGTTTACCTACGAGGAATGAAAATCATGGTGTAGGCCTATCCCAAGGTAACGTCTAGAGCCAAGAAAGGGCACAATGTCGAGATAATCCCAATATAGACAATGAATGCCACCACGTGGAAGTAACCCAGACAATCAACACAATTTTAAAGGGCTTTGCAGGTGGCAGTGAATTAGGAAATGCAAGGAAAAAAGCACTCCAGGATATATTGAGCATAGCATCTCTCTTAAGAACTAAGTCAAATAACAGAGCAAGAAAAACCCCGTTGATTTCATTTACTAATGAGGATTACGGATGCACTATCCCAGATCACAATGATCCCTTGCTGATCTTGAGAATAATAACCAATGTTGAAGCTTGTCACATATTTGTTGACCAAGAGAGCTCGGTTGACATTATATTCCTAGATCTATTTAGAAATTTGGGACTAACAAAGAAAGAATTGATCCCGTATACCAGAGAGATGATTAGATTCACTGGGATACATCGAGACTTATTTGACTTTAAGGAAGGATTCTCTTTTCAAGACACTTAAGGTCAAATTTCTTGTGGTTAATTGCCCTTCAACTTATAATGTCATACTGGGTCGCCTTTCGCTCAACGCTTTCGAGGCTATCATCTCTACACTCCACTTGGCCATAAAGTTTCTTGACTAGCATGATAGGGTCGTTATGGTTAAAAAAAGACCAGGCTACAATAAGGAAGTACTATAACGAAAGCTTGAAGATTACCAAGAAGCCACGGACCACGGACCAACATAACAACTAAGTTCTAGTCATTATTGACCATATCAATGTCCTCTTGACTAAGCTAGCTGTTCATGAAGAGATTTGTGGTACGCGCCCTCAGCCTAACACTGTGTTTAGATGTTTTTTCATTAATGGAAAGGAACGGAATAAGTGGGGATGGGCTGGAAAGGAAAGAAAGGAATGGAACATAGTTACATTTCTCTTTGTTTAAAAGATTAATAAGAGAATAGAACAGAACTTCATTAACCCATGTGTTCCCCCCATTCCACCTTAATTTTGAGGGGAACAAAAATTGGGCTTTTGAGCGGAAGAGAGGGGAAATGATTCCCCATGTGTTCCTTCCACTTCCTATGTATTTTAAAACTCCCAAACAAGGGAAGTTATTTCCCTTCTCCTCATTCTCTTTCCTTTCCACTCATTACCTATCATCCAAATATAGTGTAATGGAGAACTTAAGTTTTTTCAACTCAGTGCCAAGCCCGACCAGGTAACAAAGATTAGAGGACATCCGAGCCTGAAAGAAAGATCCTGTTAATTGAATTTCTTGAGAAAAATAAGGATATCTTTTATTGGACGTCGATAGATATGTTAGGACTAGATCTTGAATTTATTTTCCACTGACTTTCTATCATGAAGGATGCGAAGCCGGTGGCACAACGAAAAAAAAAAGTCAGACCTGAGAGACACGAGGTAATTGATAACAATATATTTTATTCATTTAATGATCCTCTCACTAGGTTTTTTAAGGTTCAATTTGCCTTAATTAAATTAGTTTTGTCACATTTTATGATATTGGGCCTAATTTGATCATTGTGGTAATTATTGCATGAATTAGTCTTAAATTATCCATTGGGCAGTGTTCAGTATTTTAGATATAATCTGAGTTTCAAGTACCCAATTGATGTGATTCTAGTCTTGTAGGAAGGTTAAGATAAATCTCTACGACTTTCATTAAGTCCTTGGGAGCTAAATCATACGTTTGGATAATTTAAATTGAAGTTGAAACAAGCGCCAAAATGTTGATCTTAACAGCATGACCTCTGCGCACTCATCAGCCCATATCTTGAGTTATAGAGGTGCAATGGATGTCAAACTAAACTCAAATGGAAGTTAAGACCCAAAGATACAACTACTATGAAGATTCCTAAGCCAAACTACATCGTTTTGGGCATGCAATTGAAGCTGGAAAACTGAGACAAGTTGCTGATGAGTTTATGTCACTTAAATAGGCATAACTTGAGTTGTAGGCCTCTAATTGACATGGGACTTGGGCCCAGTGGTTCCTAATGGACCCATATTTATAAGTAATAGGCTTCTAATCATGTAGGACAAAATTAGGGGGTAGTTATAGGGGTTAGAAGCAGAAGTATGAGACTCAATTTTCATTCTATACTTTTCTTCCTCTCTCTAGATCTAGATCTTTCTCTCTTCTCTTCCTTCTCTATAGTTTTTTCTTTATTTTTATGAGTACTTCCCTCCCATTCATGGAGGGGTAGAACCTTTAATCAACCCAAGGGATTGATATTCTTGATGTTTAATTTTGAAATTTTATTTTAATTATTATACATTCAATTGTTAATCTAGTTTCTCTACTTCATCTTTGCTTAATTCTAATTGAGTTGCTTTATTTGATTGGGTTATTCATATGATAATTGCATAATTACCATGTGAGAAAGATGAATTACAAAGACTAAACAAGGTATCAAAGGTGTTTGATGAAATGTTTAGCTTGGTTGGATCTTGGTTTAAATTAATTTAGGTTTTGGATGGATGCTTAATTTATCTAACCTTAATTAATTGAATTCTGGATACGTATCTAGTAGAAGATCCATGGATTATTTTGAGGCATCTTGATATTATCTAAGACCAAGGATTTAGTTGATAATTGAATGGACCTATAGTGATCAATGATGGATTAAAATCAAGATTAGTTAATTCTCTTGGATTGGTTGTTTTCATAATTCTATTTACCTCTTTTGATTACTTTCTATTTTTGTTATTCAATCTTGCAAAATTCTTCCCCCCTATTTATTAACCTCTTAATTTGGTTTCATAATTGGAATGATCTATGGGCTCGGCCCAGTGTTATCTTATGTTACAAGTAGTTCTGGTAATTCGATTATAAATTGATTTAAATTTAGTAGTCTCGGCAATTATCAAAATTTTGGCGCCATTGCTGGGGATCATTCTGATTTTGATTAATATTATTAGGAGTATATTTAACAACTAATCCTTCACTAACCCCTGTGTTGTTATGTTTTGGTGGTTTTCAGGCAAAAATGGGTGATTACAAGTCTCTTTGCGGAATTTTGTACTGACAGATGTGCCTAGAATGAGCTGAAACTTGGTCAGTTGATGGAAAATGACCTAATAAACATGGCTCACAAGTTTTTGTGAGACCCCTGGTTTTTCCAAATTCCATCGTTTAGACCACCTTTTCAAACTTGGTCAGTTATCTTAATGCTAGTTTTGAATTAAAATCTAGATTGATACACTTGTTGTCCAAGTTTCATGGTCTTGCAGGTGAAGACCCTCATAAACATCTTAAGGAGTTCCATATGGTCTGTTCAACCATAAAGCCACAAGGGATCCCTGAGGAGCAGATCAAGCTTAGGACATTCCCTTTCTCACTTGTTGATGCAGCCAAGGATTGGTTACTTTACCTTTCACCAGGTTCAGTCATGAGTTGGGATGACATGAAGTGTCTATTCTTGGAGAGATTCTTCCTTGCATCTAGAGTTGCTGCCTTTAGAAAATACATATACGATATAAGGCAGATGACAGGAGAGACCTTGCATGAATATTCAGAGAGATTTAATAAGTTATATGCAAGTTGTCCTCATCACCAAATCAATGATCAGCTATTGATCCAATAATTTTATGAAGGCTTGCTTCCAATGGATAGAAGCATGGTGGGTGCTGCGAGTAGAGGTGCCTTAGTTGACAAAATCCATATTGCAACAAAAGATTTAATAGCAAATATGGCATCAAATGCACAACAATTTGGCACATGGATGATTACCTCAACCAAAGGAGTCAATGAGGTTCAATTGTCTCATGTTGGCCAACAGAGAATGGAGTATCGACTTGATGAACTGACTTCTTTAGTGAAACAGTTAGTAGTGGGACAACAATTGCTTGTGTAGATAGCTACAATTGTGTGTGGCATTTGTTCTTTTTCATCTCATCCCACAAATGCATGCCCTACACTTCAGGATAGTGGTTCTATTTTTCCAAATCAATCTGTTGCTGCAGCAGGTATTTTTCCTGGTAAACCATAATATCAGCAGCAGCAGTAGCCTAAATATGATCCATTCTCCAACATATACAACCATGGCTAGAGAGACCATTCAAATATGAGATACGACAATGCATCCTCTCAACAACAACAACCATTGCAATATAGGCAGCCATTCCAACAACCATTCCAACAACCAAGTCTAGCAGCCACAAAATCTAAGCCTTTATTTGAGGATTTGGTGAAGCAGATGGCCACTAACAACATACAGTTTCAACAGAAGATAGAAGCTTCAATTCAAACTTGGAAACTCAAATTGGACAATTAGCTTCTACTCTAAGTCAGCTGCAGTTCCAAGGATCTGGCCAACTCCCTTCCCAAACAATTCCTAACTCCCTGCATTTTGTTTTTCATATTGATTTACTTGTTGATTTAGTTGAGGAAACTTATGATGAGTTGAGTGATGAATTTTTTGATTTTATTAGTTTTAATGATTTTATCCATTGCCACTCTTATACGGATTGTGATGGTGATATGATATGTGCTGTTTGTGCTGAGATTTCTGCATTCTTGAGAGATAATGCTTCTGTTTCTACAGATTACACGACAGCTGATGGTATTGTAGGGTTTATCAGCAATGTTCTTGATACAGTTGCAGAATCTGAAACACATAGGGAGGTAGAGTTGTAAACCATTGAAGAATTTTTAGAGAAGGGAGAAGAGCACCGGATGACAGTCACTACTGTGGTGGATTTTATTTTTGGACCATGGTCCAACATAAACAATGAAAATGGAGTTGATAAAGTAAACATACTGCATTCTAGTGATGAAGCCAAGGAAATTAAGGAAAGCCAATGGGACCCCAATGGAAGCTCTCATGCTTCAAGCTTAACTTGGTCATTACACTTCAACTAATGGGACCTCGATGGAAGCTCTCATGCTACTTCAAGCATAAGTTGGTCATTATACTTCACACAATGGGACCTTGGTTAATTGATAAGGATGTTTCTTCTCTCTTTCTTTTATTTTAATTGTCCTAGATTAATTAATGATTGTTTGTTGTTGAGCTTTACATTAAGGATAATGCAGAGTTTAAGTGTGGGGGAGGAATTTACATTCTTTTTTTTTGTTTTATTTCTATTT
This sequence comes from Ormosia semicastrata, assembly GCA_029884595.1. Lineage (NCBI taxonomy): Eukaryota > Viridiplantae > Streptophyta > Magnoliopsida > Fabales > Fabaceae > Ormosia > Ormosia semicastrata. The sequence continues at coordinate 43,112,536 of JAQQTO010000061.1, forward strand.
TTTGTGTTTAATTTCGTTGCTATTTTAAATTTCTTTCTTAATTTTCTGTTTCAATTTTTAATTTTTTGTTTTTCGCCAATTAATTTTGCTAATTTTGCTTTATTTCTATTTTTTGTGCTTAATTTCATTACTATCTTAATTCTCTGTTTCTATTTTACGGTCTTAATTTTGTTGTTTACTATTTTTCATTCTATTTTTTGTTTCTATTGTTAATTTTATGTTGTTCTTGATTTGTTGTTTCTAATTTCTACTATTGTTGATTTCTATTGTTTCTATTTTTGCTATTTTCGTTATTTTTCTCGCTAATGTTTTTGTTTTTCGATTTTAATTATGTTTTCATTTTTAATTCTATTTTGTATTTTTAAAGAAAAAAATAAAATATGTGTTTTTAATTGCTTTCCAATGATATTTTGAAATTTGTGAAGTTTATGAGTTTGAAGCAATTGAAATTCGAGGTTTATATCATGATTGAATAAATTTTCTTCCTTATTGAATTTGACATGCTTGGTTTTGAATGTTTGAGTAATGGATTGAGCTTGATATGTGCATACCTTGTGAAATTTTGAACCTATTGATGGATGGATTTAACATTTATGTCATTCTCTTCTTTCTTGTGTGATTTCACTCATGGCAATTGATCACTCTAGAACTTACTTTGGTTCTTTTTGAGGCTACATTTTCACTTGCATGCATAAACATGATTGAGGCCTTCTTTCTTGAATTACCTACTTTGGCTAAACAGTCAACCTTGCATCATTTCCCTTTGATTAACCCCTTTGAGACTATTTACCTATGCATTGTCTTAGCTCATTATATTCCCTATGTGAAAAACCATGATTTCACCTTACCATAGGGAATGGGAGAGCATTGGTTCATTTTCATTTGAGGAACTATTTTGCTTGTTGGTAATTAATAGTTCAAGTGTGGGGGTTGAGCAAATTGATGTGCAATATGCAAAGTGTTTGGTGGAAGAAAAAGAAAGAAAAAAGAGCCAAAAGAAAAGAAAAAGAAAAAAGAAAAAAGAATGTAAAAAAAAAAGAATAAATGCAAGAAATGCTATGAAAGAAAAGAAATAAAAAAAGAAAAGGAATATGTAAAGAGAATGTGCATTATATGGAATTGGGGGTAAAATTTCATTCTTGTTACTTATCATTTGAGTGCCTCCCCAATGCTCTTTTATTCTCTTGGGTACTTGATAACTATTGAAGCTACCAAATTTAAATCAATTTATAATCGAATTACCAAAACTACTTGTAGTATATGGTAACACCGGGTCGAGCCCCTAGATCACTCTAATTACACAATTAGATTAAGAGGTTGATAAACAGGGGGAAAAGGGTTTGTAAGATTAAACAACAAAATGCAATTAAAAAGAGTAAACAAAATTTGAAAAACAACTAATCCAAGAGAATTAACTAATCTTGATCTTAATCCATCCTTGATCACTAAAGGTCCATTTAATTATCAATTGAATCCTTGGTCTTAGATCACACCAACACGCCTCTCAATGATCCACAAATATTTTACTAGAAATGCTTCCAGAATTCAATTAATTAAGGTTAAATAAATGAAGCATCCATCTAAAATCCAAATTAACTTAAAAACCAAATCCAACCAAGCTAAATATTTCATCAAACACCTTTAATTCCTTGTTTAGTCTCTGAATTCCTCTCTTATCACATGATAATTACGCAATTATCAAATGCAAATCCCAATCAAATTAAGCACCCAATCAGAATTAGAAAAAGAGAAGAAAAAGAGAAACTAGATTAATAATTGAACGTAAACAATTAAAACAGAATCTCAAGATTAAGCATCAAGAATGTTCAATCCCTTGGATTGATTAAAGGCCCTACCCCTCCATAAATGGGAGGGAAGAACTCAAAAAATGAAGAGAAAATCTAGAGAGAAGGAAAAGAAGAGAGAAAGATCTAGATCTAGAGAAAGGATGAAAAATGTAGAATGAAAACTGAGTCTCAGACTTCTGCTTCTAACCCCTATAACTGCCCCATAATTTGGCTTCATATGATTAGAAACCTATTAGTTACAAAGCTGGGTCCATTAGGAATCATTGGACCTAAGTCTCATGTCAATTAGAGGCCTACAACTCAAATATGCCCATTTAAGTGACATAAACTCTTCAACAACTCATTTTTGTTTTCCAGCTTCAATTGCATACCCAAAACGACGTAGTTTGGCTTGAGATTCTTCATAAGAGTTGTTTCTTTAGATCTTACATTTCAAATGCCACTAGTTTTAGGCCTATATCAGATCTACAGCCCAAGTTATGCCCTGATTTGTGCACACTACTTAGGTTCTAGTGACAGAACCCATGTTTTGATTTCTAGGCTCAATTAGCTCTACTGGATGTCCGATTCAGTCCTACAGCTCCTCATAAAAATTGTAGAAATCTTTCTCATCTTTCCTATAAGGTAATATACAATATTTAAACATCTAGAATGCAAGATATAGTCGAAATACAGAAACAGTGTAAAATCTCAATAATGCTGGAAAAGATCAATTAAGCGCAATTTGAACCCAAATTTACAAAACATGACCAAGCTCAATCAATTAAGTACATGGAGAGTGTAAATGACTAAAAATAAGGATTTATTAATGTATAAAATATGTGATTATCAGTACTTAGCTTTTCATATCCATATTATTTTCTTCCTTTACCCTGACCTCGTTACAATCTTGAATAAAGTCCTCTTGATTTTTGTGTGCATGTGTTTGAGTAGTGGAGAAGTAGAAGATAAACAAACTTATGGTAATGCAATTTTCATGAGTTAAATTGAGTGAAATACTTACCTTTTAAACACTAGAGGGATTGAGAGTGTATCTTGTGAAGATCTATCATTCTTGATTCATGCTTTTCAAATTGAAACTGCCTTGCTTGTTGGTTTGAGAAGTGAATAAATGTTACCTCATGAATGTTTTGATCCCTTAAATCTTTGGTTACACTTTTTGCTTGTAAATTTTTGATTGCTTGAATATCATTAGAAATTAAGTCTTTTAGAGTTTTTAGCTTTTCAGTTTGTGTTGTTTTTCCTTGTTCCCTAGTTTTGGTCTTATGTTATTTGCCCAGGAGTGCAAAAAGTAAAGTGCGAGAGAAATTGATAGTAATATATTTTACCCATTTAATGATCCTCTCACTAGGTGTCTTAAGGTTCAATTTGGCTTAATTAAATTAATTTTGTCACATTTTATGATATTGGGCTTAATTGGATCATTGTGGGAATTATTGTATGAATTGGTCTTAAATTGTCCATTTGGTAGTGTTCAGTATTTTGGATATAATCTGAGTTTCAAGTATCTAATTGATGTGATTTTGTCTTGTAGGAAATCTAAGACAAATCTCTACAACTTTTATGAAGACCTCGGGAGCTGAATCATATGTTTGGATAATTTAAATTGAAGTTGAAGCAAGAGCCAAAATGCTTATCTTGATAGCATGACCTCTGCGCACTCATCGGCCTATATCTTGAGTTATAGGGGTGCAATGGATGTAAAACTAAACCAAAATGGAATTTAAGACCCAAAGCTACAACTCTTATGAAGATTCCTAAGTCAAACTATGTCGTTTTGGGCTTGCAATTGAAGTTGGAAAATTGAGACAAGTTGCTAACGAGTTTATGTCACTTAAATGGGCATAACTTGAGTTGTAGTCCTCTAATTGATATGGGACTTGGGCCCAGTGATTCCTAATGGACCAATCTTTATAATTAATAGGTTTCTAATTATGTAAGGCCAAATTAGGGTGTAGTTATAGCGGTTAGAAGCAGAATTCCGAGACTCAGTTTTCATTCTATACTTTTCTTCCTTTCTCTAGATCTAGATCTCTCTCTCTTCTATTCCTTCTTTCTTATTTTTTCTCTCTTTTTTTGAGTTCTTCCCTCCCATTCATGGAGGGGTAGAACCTTTAATCAATCCAAGAGATTGACATTCTTGATGTTTAATCTTGAAATTTTGTTTTAATTGTTATATATTCAATTATTAATGTAGTTTCTCTACTTCATATTTGCTTAATTTTGATTGAGTTGCTTAATTTGATTAGGTTATTCATATGATAATTGCATAATTACCATGTGAGAAAGACGAATTGCAGAGACTAAATAAGGTATCAAAGGTGTTTGATGAAATGTTTAGCTTAGTTGGATCTTGGTTTTTAAATTAATTCAGGTTTTGGATGGATGCTTAATTTGTCTAACCTTAATTAATTAAATTTTGGATGCATATCTAGTAGAAGATCCTTGGATCATTTTGAGGCGTTTTGATATGATCTAAGACCAAGGATTCAGTTGATAACTGAATGAACCTATAATGATCATGGATGGATTAAAATCAAAATTGGTCAATTCTCTTGGATTGGTTGTTTTCATAATTCTGTTTACCTCTTTTAAAATCTTTCTGTTTCTGTTGTTTAATCTTGCAAACTTCTTCCCCTCTATTTATTAATCTCTTAATATGGTTTCGTAATTGGAGTGATCTACGGGCTCGGCCCGGTATTACCTTATGCTGCAAGTAGTTTTGGTAATTCGATTATAAATTGATTTAAATTTGGTAGTCTTGGCAGTTTCAAAATTTTGGCACCGTTGTTGAGGATCATTCTAATTTTGATTAATATTATTAGGAGTATATTTGACTACTAATCCCTCACTAACCTCTATGTTATTGTGTTTTAGTGGTTTTCAGGCAAAAACCGGGTGATTATGGGTCACTTTGCAGAATTTTGTACTGACAAATGTGCTTAGAATGAGTTGAAACTTAGTCAGTTGAAGGAAAATGACCTAATAAACAAGGCTTATAGTTACACTATGATGTCATCCCTGGTTTTCCCAAATTCCATTGTTTAGACCATTGTTTCAATTTTTTAAATATTTTTGTTATATTTTTTAGTTTCTTTTTTGTGTAGTTTTCATCCTGTGGTTGTCCTATATTTTTAAAAATGTTTAGATAGGTTAATAAATTTATTTTGGTAGATTTTTAGTATTGTGTAGTTAATTTTGTTTATTTTTATGTTTTTGAGCTTTTTTTATGTTGCATTAGTAGGTTTTCTGCTAGTCAATTACTTGATATTGATCTTGAGATTGATAGAACCCTGCTTACTTTAATTAGAGCTAGTAGCCTAAGTGCAAGAATTGCTTCTGGACTTGATTTTGATCTTAAATTTGAAAGTGAATCCAAGATCTTAAGCAATTTTACAACTATAGGTGATAACATGCAAAATAGGACTCTTAAAGAATTAGCTACTCCTGATGTAACTTACCAGTCTTTGTACATTCAATATCCTAATCTTAATGCTGGTTTTGAATTAAAATATGGATTGATACACTTGTTGCCCATGTTTCATGGTCTTTTAAGTGAAGTCCCTCATAAACATCTTAAGGAGTTCTATGTGGTCTGTTCAACCATGAAGCCACAAGGGATCCCTGAGGAACACATCAAGCTTTGACATTCCTTTTCTCACTTGTTGATGCAGCCAAGGATGGGTTGCTTTACTTTTCACCAGATTTAGTCATGAGTTGGGATGACATGAAGCGTCTATTCTTGGAGAGATTCTTCCCTGCATCTAGAGCTACTGCCATTAGAAAAGAAGACATATGAGGTATAAGGAAGATGACAGGAGAGACCTTGCATGAATATTGGGAGAGATTTAAGAAGTTATATGCAAGTTGTCTTTATCACCAAATCAATGATCAGTTGTTGATCTAGTAATTTTATGAAGGCTTGCTGCCAATGGATAGAAGCATGGTGGGCGCTACAAGTATAGGTGCCTTAGTTGACAAAATTCTTGTTGCAGTAAGAGATAGCAAATGCACAATAATTTGGCACACGAATGATTACCTCAACCAGAAGAGTCAATGAGGTTCAATTATCTCATGTTGACCAACAGAGAATAGAGCATAGACTTGATGAACTGACTTCTTTGGTGAGACAGTTAGCAGTGGGACAACAACTACCTGTGCATATAGCTATAATTATGTGTGGCATTTGTTCTTGTTCATCTCATCCCATAGATGCACGCCCTACACTTCAGGATAATGGTTCTATTTTTCTGAATCAATTTGTTGTTGCAGTAGATGTCTTTCCTAGTAAACCACAATATCAGCAGCAACAGTAACCTAAATATGATCCATTCTCCAATATATACAACCATGGCTGGAGACACCATTCAAATATGAGATACGACAATACAGCCTCACAACAATAGCAACCATTGCAGTATAGGCAACCATTCCAGCAGCCATTCCAACAACCAAGTTTAGTAGCCACAAAATCTAAGCCTTCATTTGAGGATTTGGTGAAACAGATGGCCACTAACAATATACAATTTCAACAGAAAACAGAACCTTCAATTCAAACTTGGAAACTCAAATTAGACAATTAGCTTCTACTCTGAGTCAGTTGCAGTCCCAAGGATCTGTCCAACTCTTGTCCCAAACAATTCCCAACTCCCTGCATTTTGTTTTTCATATTGATTTATTTACGGATTTAGTTGAGGAAACTTATGATGAGTTGTATGATGAATTTTCTAATTTTATTGGTTTTAATGATTCTAACCATTGCCACTCTTGTACGGATTGTGACGGTGATATGATATGTGTTGTTTGTGCTGAGATTTCTACATTCTTAAGAGATTATGATTCAGTTTCTATAGATTACACAGCAGCTAATGGTATTGTAAGGTTTATCAGTAATGTTCTTGATGTAGTTGCAGAATCTGAAACATATAGGGAGGTGGAGTTGCAGACCATTGAAGATTTTTCAGAGAAGGGAGAAGAGCATCGGATAGCAGTCACTACTGTGGTGGATTTTGTTTTTAGACCATGGTCTAACATAAACAATGAAAATGGAGTTATTAAGTAAACATACTGCATTCTAGTGGTGAAGCCAAGGAAATTAAGAAAAGCCAATGGGACCTCGGTGGAAGCTCTCATGCTGCTTTAAGCATAAGTTGGTCATTATGCTTCACACAATGGGACCTTGGTTAATTGATAAAGATGTTTCTTCTCTCTTTCTTTTATTTTATTTGTCCTAGATTAATTAATGATTGTTTGTTCTTGATCTTTATATTGAGGACTATGTAGAATTTAAGTGTAGGGGAGGAATTTACATTCTATTTTCTATTTTATTTCTGTTTTTGTGTTTAATTTCGTTGCTATTTTAATTTTCTTTCTTAATTTACTGTTTCAATTTTTAATTTTCTATTTTTGCTCATTAATTCTGTTGTTTATGCTTTATTTCTATTTTTTGCGCTGAATTTCATTTTTGACTTTGTAACGACCCGGGACTGCCTGCAGGATTGATGAGTGTCTCCACAAACCAACACGGGTCTTTTCAGCGTGCTTTGTCCTCACTCACACGCATCCTAGGAAACTTCCCAGGAGGTCACCCATCCCATAATTGCTCCAGGTCAAGCATGCTTAACCATGGAGTTCTTATGTTCTAGGCTCCCGAAAAGAAGTTGCAACTTGTTGATATGGTTACACCAAATCAATTCCTTTAAGCCATCCTCAACTATGTAGTCCCATACCTACACAGTCTCTGAATCCCTCTCATTCCGGTGCGTATTCAGTTCATTCATGCAGACCCTCCACCTAGAAGCCTGCCAGGAGCCACTCCTTGTCCATGCTTCATTGCACCGGCGATCACTCCCCGCCCTCGTCGGCCCCGGGACGCCACATGCCCACCAACTTCCGCTTGGTTCGTCCCCGAACCACACCGTACTGGGAGAGGTCTCGTCTCTGATACCATTAATGTAACGACCCGGGACTGCCTGCAGGATTGATGAGTATCTCCACAAACCAACACGGGTCTTTTCAGCATGCTTTGTCCTCATTCACACGCATCCTAGGAAACTTCCCAGGAGGTCACCCATCCCATAATTGCTCCAGGTCAAGCACGCTTAACCATGGAGTTCTTATGTTCTGGGCTCTCGAAAAGAAGTTGCAACTTGTTGATATGGTTACACCAAATCAATTCCTTTAAGCCATCCTCAACTATGTAGTCCCATACCTACACAGTCTCTGAATCCCTCTCATTCCGGTGCGTATTCAGTTCATTCATGCAGACCCTCCGCCTAGAAGCCTGCCAGGAGCCGCTCCTTGTCCATGCTTCATTGCACCGGCGATCACTCCCTGCCCTCGTCGGCCCCAGGACGCCACATGCAGTGATCTCACCTCTTGTATGTATATGTTGTATTATGTTTATGTGTTGTTAAGACACTGAGCCAGACGTAGAGCGAGAAGCAGAAAAAGGTCCAGATTCCGTTGAGAATTTTGAGTTTTGATGGCGGTGGAGATTCCTAGCTTCCTGGGTTACATGAGACTGACATTTATCAGAGGGGACGAAGCATGGACTGAAGATCTTGAGAGAGAAAGTATATACTATTTAGGAGATGTAAATATTAGACTGAGTAGACTACGGTCGGGAACCCTTACTTTTCTCGTTACTATTTATGTACGTTAGAGTTTCCTATATCTATCAGCAAAGACTGGGAGCGTACTATCGCACTCGTAGAGAGAGTAGTGTTGTATCGTCAGCTCGGACATTTCCTCCCCGGACTTTACGTCGGGTTGGAATTCCCCCACCCGGGGAATCAGAGGAGGATCCATCTGAGGATCCGGCTACTTCTGAGGGTTCAGCTACCTAGTTGTACTTGGGCAAAGATGTCAATGTAAATAGTGTTTAAACTTTTTGGAGTGACTAGTTGTAATATTTATAGTATGACAGTGTTAAAGATTTATATATGTATAACCAGAGAATTGGATATGTATAAATGATGTAAATTATTTGTAATGATGTTGTGATGTTTTATTTTCTGCTAAGTTTATTTTCATAGATAGATTCTAAAAATTAAAAGATTCTTTTCTGAGTCACTCAGATTCGGGTTTAGTAAGATCCCCCGTCTCCAAATGAGGCAGATCAGAATTTCCTACCGAAAAATATTATTTTTCCTAGCCAGGAGCAAATCACACAAAATGATCAAGTATGATCTCAGAACAGTCAAATTATTTTTATACCACACATAAAATACAAAACAGTGCAATTCTACTATTACTATTCATATAGCCAGAATTTGGGGTGTTACAGTCTTAATTCTCTATTTCTATTTTATTGTTTTAATTCTGTTGTTTACTATTTTTTATTCTATTTTTCTGTTTCTATTGTTAATTTTCTATTATTGCTAATTTCTATTGTTTCTAATTTCTATTATTGCCAATTTCTGCTTTTCTTATTTTTGTTTTCTGATTGTAATTATGTTTTCATTTTTAATTCTATTTTCTATTTTTAAAGAAAAAAATAAAATATGTGTTTTTAATTGCTTTCCAATGATGTTTTAAAATTTGTGAAGTTTATGAGTTTGAAGCAATTGAAATTCAAGGTTTGTAGCATGATTAAATAAATTTTCCTCCTTCTTGAATTTGACATGCTTGGTTTTGGATGTTTGATTGATTGATTGAGTTTAATATATGCATACCTTGTGAGATTTTGAGTCTATTGATAGATGGATTTAACATTTACGTCATTCTCTTCTTTCTTGTGTGATTTTCACTTATGGCAATTGATCACTCTAGAACTTGCTTTCATTCTTTTTGAGGCTACATTTTCACTTGCATGTATAAACATGATTGAGGCCTTCTTTCTTGAATTAGCTACTTTGGCCAAACAGTCAACCTTGCATCATTTCCCTTTGATTAACCCCTTTGAGACTATTTACCTATCCATTGTCTTAGCTCATTATATTCCCAATATGAAAAACCATGATTTTACCTTACCATAGGGAATGAGAAAGCATTGGTTCATTTTCATTTGAGGAGCTCGTTTGCTTGTTGGTAATTAATAGTTTAAGTGTGGGATTAAGCAAATTGATGTGCAATATGCAAAGTGTTTGGTGGAAGAAAAAGAAATAAAAAAGAGCCAAATGAAAATAAAAAGAAAAAAGAAAACAGAATGTTAAAAAAAAAGAAAAAGAATAAATACAAGAAAGGCTTTGAAATAAAAGAAATAAAAAAAGAAAGGAATATGTAAAGAGAATGTGTATTATATGGAATTGGGGGTAAATTTTCATTCTTGTTACTTGTCATTTGAGTTCCTCCCCAATGTTTTTTTATTCTCTTGGGTACTTGATAACTGTCGAGGCTACCAAATTTAAATTAATTTACAACTGAATTACCAAAACTACTTGTAGTATATGGTAACACCGGGTCAAGCCCATAGATTACTCTATAACACCCCAAATTTTAGACACATAAATAACTGAAATCCACTGTTTTATTTTTTTGTGTTACAGAAAAATGTTTTGACTGTTCCGAGATTATTTTTTATTGTTTTGTGTGATTTGCTCTGGGTCAGGAAAATAATAATTTTCGGGCCGGAGAAATTCTTATCTGATTTATTCGGAGACGGGGGATCTTACTAAACCCAAATCTGAGTGACACAGAAAAGAATCTTTTAATTTTTAGAATTTATCTATAAAATAAAAATGTTTCACTGATAAATATCTATTATTTTATTTATAGCAACTTCTGCTATAATTTATTGGATCCGATAAATTTTAATTGACAGAAAATGTGCTTAGAATATTTTCTGTAACCTAAATTAGAATGAACCAATAGGAATCAGTCAAAAGCGATGGTTGGACTTTTCTAAACCAATAGGAGTTGGTCAAATAGAGTGGCATAGACTTCATTGTGGACCATTGGATGAACAACTTGATTAAGATGCCTTTGATCATAATCATTGATCAGATCAATGGTGTTAGAACAATCCTGATAAAGTAACTAATGATATCCACCTTAGATTAAATCAATGGATAGGAAATGAAGTTAATTTCAATGGTCAAGATTTAGTCAATAATAATGGCTTGACTAGTTACTAAGTAACTAAATAAACCTAATTTAGTTATCATAATTGCCTAATTAAGAAACTAAGTGAACTAACCTAATTACTAATTAGTTATGATCTAGTTACTAATTAAATATCCTAAATTCATCTAGAAGCCATGACTAAGCATGACATGTGCAATGACTTATTTAATTAATTAGTTATATAATTAGATAGTTAATTAAGTGTAATTAGAGAACCTAATCTAATTAACTTGCTACCTAATTAGCATGTAATTAAGCTTTAATTGAAGTCAAAACAAGTCACTAATTCCCTAGTGTTCCACGGCCAAGAGGGCCAATTTTACCAAGTTCTATAATGTTCTAGGTCCATCCATGTGACACTTTGATGACCAAATGGTGACCAAGCCATGTGCTTCCTAATGTGAACACAATAGGATATTTACTATCAAAGTTTATCTCCTAATCTCTCCTATACACACTCACACAGCTGCACCTCTTCATTTCACTCTCATTATTCACTTTTTCACTCACCTAAAAAGCTTAGCTTTATTTTCTCTCAAAATTTCCAAGAACACCAAGAACTTTTCCTCTCTTTTTCTCTCTTGAGTTTCGGCCCCAACACCTAGAACCACCATCCATCTTCTATAATTTTTCCTCTTTACATTTCCTAAACCTAAACCACCTCCTAAACACTTTTCATTTAGGAAGTTTTGTCAAAATCCTATCCTAAGTGCTTCAAATCCAAGCTTTAGTTTACTTTCCTAAAGGTAAACTTTTGATTTTATGGTTTTAATTTAAGTTTTTGATTTTCTAAACCATGATTGTTCCATGGTTCTTCATTATTAAGCCTTGTTTGTGATTTTACTAATTGTTTAAGAATTGTTAGGGATTTGTTTTGTTCCACACGAAAATCAAGAGAAGGAGGAGGAGCTTGAAGATCTTGTCTTCAAGAGGTAAGAGGGAGATTTACCTCACCAACCAAGTTTTGGTGGTGAGAAGATGGTTGTGTATGGTGAAAAACCCATAAGGGTTTATTCACTTATTGTTTAGTGCTTCTTTGATTTTGTTTGTGGTGTTTATGGTTTTGTTTTTGTGATTACATGTGTGATAATATGATTATGGCTTTGATACTATGCTTGTATGTATGACTGTGGAAGCATGCAAGTGTGTGTGTAATTTAGGATGTGAATAACATGATGAAACGAATTCATGAGAGCTCCAAAGAGCTTTGAGGCTCACGGCCTTACTATGCAAAAGTGGACCAAAGTCCTAAACATGGTGGTTTCAAATTGAGGATTAATGGTTTAATTGAGAAGGAAATGATTATGGAAGAATTTGAATTTAGTAGCAAGCACAATGCTTTTTAGGAAACAAATCGATACAATTAAGAAATAAGATTATGAAAATAAAATGAGTGTCAATACTTAAAGTTTACTGATGTATAGCTCACCCTATGGGTTTTGAAGCGCGTCCGAAAAATTTGAGCTGTATTATTTAAGCAAAGGAAAGAATTACCATTTTTTGGGAAATAATAGAAATACTGAATTTTAGAGGGGTTATATTACAATTTTTACTTTTAGAGGAGCTATATTGTAAATATTTTATGAATGAGGGGTCATATTACAATTATTATTTTTAAGAGGGACTATATCATAATTATTTTCTAAAGAGGGACTATATTATAATTATTTTATGAAAGGGGGACTATAACGTAAATATTATGTTATAGAGGGACTATTATGCAAATATCAAAAATAAAGTCAATTTTTAGTATTAAATGAGAAAAATCGTATTTTTGAGTTAAAATGTGTGAGAAATATTTTACGCAATTTGAAAATGTAACAAAATTATTGCGCGATTGAGAAAACGTGAAAATATGGTTTTGCGATGAAATCATAATAATGATATTGTTGGGTCAATATTTGAACCCCGAATATGAGATTATGAATTTGAACTGAGAATATAAGATAATGAATTTGAACTGTAGATGGTGCATAGTACATGCATTGGAAAGGTCCGATGGACTGTATGAGGCTAATTGCCTAAGAGAGAATACACCTCCTGAGTGGGTGCGATATGCGTAGTGTAAGTCACTCGTTGACCTTGGGGCATTGGGGTGCGGGTTGCTTACAATGGGCAGTTGGTAGCTCTTCTGTGCTGTGGGTTAGACCGACGCAACACACCAATGATCCTAACCGAGACACTATTCTTAATCACGATTTGATAAAGACTGTCGTGTATATGCTAAATGTGCAAATCTGAGCACGTGGTTTGAGGCATGTTGGTACAGACAGATCTTTTCGATCACTCTCTCCGATCTGAGTTTTAGCTCTATGGAGTAAGAAATTGAGTCTATGTTCATATGCATAGTTATTAAGGGTATTATTGTAATTATTGTTTATGATAATTGAATTGTTGAATATTTGAATATCGGTAATGGTATTATCGTAATTATTGTTTATTATATGTGTTGTGATGATAAATGATGTTGATGGCATAATTATAATTATGGTATGATAGCTGTATGAGATATTGCGTGTGTTTATCTTCATTGCTACCATACTAGTATTGGCGTAGGTGATCTCACATCTTTGTATGCCTATTTGTATTGTATTTATAATTTTAAAGACGTTGAGCAAGAATTTGAGCAAGAGGTTGAGGAGGAGTAGATTCCTGTAGAGGAAGCTAAGTTCTGAGACGATGGAGATGCCTTGTTTCCTTAGGTATATGAGATTGACGTTTCGCGGAGGATCGGAGGTGTGACACGTTGATTTGGAAAGAGAGCGTATTTACTACATGGGAGACTTAAATATTGTTTTAAGTAGACTTCATCTTGGACATCCTTATTTTAGCGTAAATATTTATGTACACCTAGAGTTCCCATTGTCTATTAGGCAATACTGGGGGGCTTACTATCGTACTCCTAGTGCGATTAGTATAGTGTCGTCTGCAGGGACACCTGTCCGTAGGACTTCGCGTCTGTCTGGATTCTTGTCTTCTGAGGAATCTGAGGAGGACCCGTCTAAGGGTTCTAGAGTTTAGCAGTACTTGGGCAGTATGTTAGTTTCAAATAATGTTTAAATATTTTGAGAGTCTAGTTTGTAAATATTAAAGTATGACAATACTAAGATGATGTATATGATGTATATTATTTGTGATGATGTTGTAATGTTTTATTTTTCGCTAAGTTTATTTTATTGCTATTAAGAAATTTTACAACTCGTATTTATATTATTTCAAATGCCACCATGTCAGGCCCATATCACATCTACAGCCCAAGTTATGCCCTGATTAATGCACATTGCTCGGGTTCTAGTGATAGAACCCATGTTCTAACTTCTAGGCTCAATTAGCTCTACTAGATGTCTGATTCATCCCTAGAGCTCTGCATGAAAATTATAGAACTTTTTCTCATCTTTCATACAAGGTAAGGTACGTAATTTTTAAACATCTAGAGCTCAAGATATGGCTGAAATACAGAAATAATGTAAAATCTCAATAATGCTGGAAAAGATCAATTAAGCCCAATTTGAGCCCAAACTTACATAACATGACCAAGCTCAATCAATTAAGTACATGGAGAGTGTAAATGACTAAAAAAGAGGGTTTATAAATGTATAAAATAAGTGATTATTGACGAGCAACAAACTCAATCAAAATTGTAATCGAGTTATACCTATGGCTTATAGTATAGGAGTCAACACCGGATCGTCTCTCAAGAACTGTAATTGCAATTGGATCAAATCAAACAAATATTGGGGAAGTTAATGCTCAAAAATGAGAAAATAGAATTAGATAACAAATACTAGAAAATAGAATAGAAAAAAAATTATGCGAACAGAAATAGAATTTTGAAACAGGAAAAGAATTATGCGAACAGAAATAGGAGCAGAAAGGGGGGGTTTCAAGTAAATGGAGAATCAAAATTAAGAATCAAAACGCAGAAACAGAATTCAAATAAATGGAAGAAATCAGAATTAAGAATCAACCAATCCAAGAGAATTAACCAATCTTGATTTTAATCCATCCTTGATTACTCAAGATCCATCCAATTATCAACCAAACCCTTGGTCTTAGATCACATCAAGACGCCTCTCAATGATCCATGGATCTTCTACTAGAAACGCTTCTAGGATTCAATTAATTAAGCTTAGATAAATTAAGCATCCATCCAAAACTGAAATTAACTTAAAAACTAAGATCCAACCAAGCCAAACATTTCAACAAACACCTTCAATGTACTATTTAGTCTCTGAAATCATTTCTTTGCACATAGTAATTAAGCAATTAACATATGAAAATTCCAATCAAATTAAGCATTCAACCAGAATTAACAAAGAGAGGAAGAGGAAGAGAAACTTAATTAATAGATGAATATTTAATAATTAAAATGAAATCTCAAGATTAATCATCAAGTTGTCAATCTCTTAGATTGATTAAGTGCTCTAGCCCTCCATGAATAGGAGGGAAGAACTCAGAAAAAGTAAAGAAAGAAAAATGAAAATCTAGAGAGAAGGGAGAGAGAGTTCTAGAGAGAATATGAAAGTGTAGAATAAAAAGTGTATTTTCGGACCGCTCCTTTCTAAACCTATAACTGCCCCCTAAATTGGCCTCTAGTGCCTCATTACACTTTCCAAACACAGCTGGGCCTTGTAGGAATATAATGGCCCAAGTCTCATTTGAATTGTGGTGCGTGCAAAATATACACTAAGAGTAAGTGCACTCTATCGCCAAGTAATATAGGACTTTGGAGTCCAAGTTATCGATCCCACGAGGAATAAGTGATAATTACTAAAGTTGTAAAACTCTTATGTTATTTAGACAGTCGAAAGTGTATGTCAGATTCAAATTTAAAACAGAAAACTAATGGAGAAAATAAAAAGAACAATTAAATAAAGAAAAGGTAAACAAAGATAGAAAGATGCTAGGGCGCAAGGTTCACTTGAGTCTCATTATTCGGATCTTCTTTCAATTATGATACAGGTAATTCTTTTGCCAATATTATCTTATAAGCTATTGAATCCCAATGGTCATGGATGAAACAATATTCTATTCTTAATTTAATCCACCTATTTGGTCATTTAGTTGAATTAATCAAGAATGCATTAAGTTCCAATTTCAAGATATGAACTAACAACCCGTCAATTCCATTGGTAGGAGAAATTGATGTTTGGTCATTCACCAATATAATCCCAGGCTTACCATATAGATCCACTCATTGAGTGTGGATGGTCACCGGTCAAACAATGAATTAATGAATGTCACAAGTGATCAAGTTATGACAAGAATTCAAGCAATATAGTAAACCCACAAAGAAATTACCATAATCAATTTAGAAATCAAATTCACATAATTAAGAACACAATATCCCCCATAGCCCTAGCTATGAGTTTAACCACACATATTTACTATAAACAAACTCATAATAAGATACAGATCCATGAGAAGATAGCAAAAGAAATAAGAGAAATAAAAAGAAAGAGAGATCAAAAACCCTTTTTGATGAAATTCAGTTATTCAAGCTTCCAAGAAAATCCTTCCTTTCTTCAGATCAATCCTTCTTTTCCTCAGATCTGCCCCTCCTTTCTTTAGATCTCTAATTCTATGCCTCATCTCTCCTTCTCCAAGGAGTTGTAGCTGCTCTTCTAGGTCTCCACCCCCTTCAAAACGTGTCAAGAATGTCAATATATAGGCCCCCAACACAAACTTTGCACAGAAGTATGCAATACATGAGTTCTGGAGGTCATACACGGCCGTGTATGCATACAAGGCCTAGACCGTGTATTCTCACACGGCCGTGTATTTTTACGCAATCTAAGCCCTGTATTCTGACGCAGGCCCTGTATTCTGACTCTGGCCCTATAATCTGAATTCCAAGCCCAATATGACCTATTAGAACTCCAAATATGGAAAAGTGTTCAACATGAAAGTTGTAGATTTGGATCTTAACTATCAACTATCAAAATTTCAACTCATTTGACAACTTGTAGCTCAAGATATGCCATGAACAGTACTCAAAGGTCAAGCTGTCAGGATCAGCACCCTAGTTCTTGCTTCAACTCCAATTTGAGTTATCCAAACGTGTGATTGGGCCTTTGAGGTCTTCATGAAAGTAGTAGAGAATTATCTTAGATTTCCTACAAGACTAAAATCACATCAATCAGATATTTGAAACTCAAATTATAGCTAGTTTACTAAACATTGTCAAAGAGATAAATTAGGGCTAAGTCATGCAATAATTCCTTCAATGATCCACTATATCTCTCCAAATGCATTAAATCTTTCTAGATTTGCAAAATGATGATAATGATAAGGATCCATTTAAAATTATTTCATAATTACAAGCAAATCACCCTCATTTGTTCAATTAAATGTTATAAAATATAGGCTTATCAACTCCCCCACACTTGAGCTTTTGCTTGTCCTCAAGCAAAGAATAGGGGTCAACAGCAAGATCAATCTTAACATCCAGAAACATAAATCAAGGGGAATTCCAAAGTTCAAGATCAGTAATCAAGTCCAATCAATCAAGATCATTCAGCAATTTTAAACAATAAGATGCTTTAGCCTAGCTTGCAACTGTTTTCTTTACCAAGCATATGAGATCACTCATCTTTCTATCGCTCTGTTTAAAGGACAAAGAGATCACTCAAATTTCTCTTGAAAAATGCAATATCATAGGCTTGCTTATCAATCTCATCTCCACTTTCAAGTTCACATATAATCACAAGAATCAAAAGGACTTTCCTTTGGTTGTAACGAGGCCAAGGGTATAATGAAAGATAGGAAGAAAGGAAAAAAATAGGATAAAGAATGCTCATAAATAAATCAATACAAAGTAGAATCAGGCTGAAAAGATGATAGATAGAGCATGATGCTCAAGAATATAATAACTTCTCACTTTCAACCCAATATTTTCATTATTCTTCACCAACAATTCTTTTCTTTTCTTTCCTTTTCATTCATCATTTTTTTTCTTTTCCAAAATTTTTTTTTAAACCCTTGAAGATAAAAGCAACCTTTCAAGACCTTTCAATCAACACATCAATTGGTCTAAAGCATTCAACCTGATTATTCAATTGGGTATTCAAAGAAATTAATTTCAGGCTCAAATGGGACAACTAAGGGATTATTAATCAATGTAACTCTGGAAGTCAAGAAAGAATTAAGCCTAATTGCCTTAATCATATTTAAGTATGCATGTGAGTCATTAAAATTTCAACAAGATATCAAAGCAAGTTCTAGCGCACATCAATCAAAAGAAAATTCACTCTAGAAGGAAAATAGGACTTTATTTATGAAAAATCCAATCATCAAAGCTCAAAACTCACTTTCTGATTAAGTTGATAAAGAAAACAGAAACAAGCAGGCATGACTCAAAGATGTTAAATTTCACTTTTCTCAATTGAACATGATTGCTTCACACAAAATAATCTCATAATTAACATATTCCCCTTTCAAACATATCTCTATCAGCTCAGAATAAATCAAGTGATTAATACACAATTCCAACTTAACTATCAGCAATACTCAAGTGTTCATCAGTTGTGCAAATTTTTTTTTCAGAGTACATTACCAAGTACATTACCACTCCCCCACACTTAATATTATCATTGTCCTCAATGTGAAAGAGATATAAATAAAGAGTAAAGAAAAGAGCAATACAACCTGATGAGGCATGAGACATGACAGGCAGAAAAACAACATAACAGTCAGTACTACAACAGAATCTGAAAAATCATAGAACACATGAGTCGAAACACAAACTAGGATCTTTTAAAGTCAGATTCCCAAGACTGTAATACTTATGTTCACCCCTGAAAAGATTCCACAAATAAGAAGTTCATGATGCACAAGTTCACATGAATGCGTCTCAAGAGTATGACTCTTTACTCAGCCATTCGAAATGAATTAAATTTTTATCTTCTCAGTTCGTGGACATTATCTTCAAATTGCAACTTTAAAACAAAGATAACAAAAATAACTAAAAGAAGAGACAATAAGGAAGAAACACAGGTTGCCTCCTATATAGCGCTTGTTTAAGGTCACGCGCCTGACAATGAACTTGTACTAAGACTAAGTGAGGCAGATAGAGTGGTTCTCAATTTTCACTCCTTTTTCATAGTGCTTTGCTCTTTGCCCATTTATCTTGAAAGATTGTTGTCCTTCTTTCCTCACTTCAACCACACTATATGGTAACACTCTAATGACCTCATTTGGTCCATACCATTTTGACCGCAGTTTACCTGGAAAGAGATGAAATCATGAGTTATAAACAAGAATTTGATCCCCAATCTTAAACTTACACTGTTGGATTCGCATGTCATGCCATTTTTTTGTTTTCTCCTTATAAAGCTTGGCATTCTCAAATACCTCAAGACGAAATTCATCCAGCTCATTGAGCTGCTCACGTCTTTGTGCACCTGTATCATTCATATCAAAATTCAAAAATTTAAGTGCCCAATATGCTCTATGTTCTAGTTCCACAGGTAAATGACAGGCTTTACCAAACGCAAGTTCATAAGGAGACATGCCAATGGGTGTTTTGAAAGTAGTTCTGTAGGCCCATAATGCATTATCTAACTTCAAAGACCAATCTTTGCGAGATGCATTAACAGTTCTTTCCAAAATCTTTTTCAATTCGCGGTTTGAAACTTCCACTTGGCCACTTGTTTGTCGATGATAAGGAGTGGCGACTTTGTGGGTGACACCATATTTGCTCAAAAGATTATCAAATTGCTTATTACAAAAATGTGTGCCACCATCACTCATGATTGCTCAAGGTGTACCAAATCTAGTAAAAATGTTTCATTTCATAAACTTCACCACCATTCGAGCATCATTAGTAGGCAATGCCACAGCTTCAACCCATTTAGAAACATAATCCATAGCAACCAGAATGTATTGATTAGAAAAAAACTTTGGGAAAGAACCTATAAAATCAATTCCCCAAACATCAAAAAGTTCACAAACCAAGATGCCATTCAATGGCATATCTTGTCTCCTAGAGATGTTTTCACTGCGCTGACATTTGTCGCAAGATCGAGCAAATTCAAATGCATCCTTAAACAAGGTTGGCCAACAAAACCCACATTGCAATACCTTGTGTGCAGTTCTATTCGGACCAAAGTGGCCACCAGTTTCCCTAGAATGACAATGCTCAAGAATGGAATGACTTTCACTACCATGAATGCATCTTCTAATAACATTATCAGCACAAATCCTAAACAAGTATGGGTCCTCCCATAAATAATGCTTAACATCAGATAAGAATTTCTTCTTTTGTTGATAATTGAGATCAGGTGGGATGGTATTACCTGCAAGGAAGTTAACAAAATCAGCATACCATGGTAAAGTGGAGACTGCAAAGAGGTGCTCATCAGGAAATGATTCATTTATAGCTCGCTCAGTAGAGGGCTCTAACACCTCCTCATCTAATCGAGACAGGTGATCAGCTACAAGATTCTCTGTACCCTTTTTATCACGTATCTCAATATCAAATTCTTGTAGCAAAAGAACCCACCGAATCAGTCTCGGCTTAGCATCCTGTTTGGAAAGCAAATACTTAATAGCAGAATGGTCAGTATAACAAATAACCTTAGAAAGAATAAGGTAAGGGAGAAATTTATCAAAAGCAAATACTACTGCTAGCAATTCTTTTTCAGTGGTAATGTAATTTCTTTGTGCCTCATTCAGAGTGCGGCTAGCATAGTAAATGGTTTGGAAAACTTTACCTTTCCTTTGGCCCAAGACAGCCCCAACTGCTATATCACATGCATCACACATTAATTCAAATGGTAAGGACTAATCAGGGGCAACAATGATGGGTGCACTAATTAATTTTTCCTTTAAGACAAGAAATGCTTTTAAACAAGAATCAGAAAAATCAAATGGCACATACTTCATTAGGAGGGTAGTCATTGGTTTGGTAATTTTTGAAAAGTCTTTGATAAACCTCCGATAAAAACCTGCATGCCCCAGAAAGCTTCGAATAGCCCTAGCATATTTAGGTGGGGGCAATTTTGCAATTACTTTCATCCTTGCCGGATCAACTTCCAAACCTTTGGGCGAAATCTTATGCCCCAAAACAATGACTCTTGTACCATGAATTGACATTTTTCCCAGTTCAAGACAAGGTTAGTGTACCTGCATCTCTCCAAAACCAAATTAAGATTATGCAAACAGTCATCAAAGGAAGGGCCAAACACAGAGAAATCATCCATGAAAATTTCAATACAATCCTCTATCAAGTCAGAAAAAATGGCCATCATACACCGCTAAAAAGTAGCCGGTGCATTACATAACCCAAAAGGCATCCGTCTATATGCAAATGTACCATATGAGCATGTGAAAGTGGTTTTCTCTTGATCCTCAAGTGCCACAGGTATTTGCATATAGCCAGAATATCCGTCCAAGCAGCAGAAAAATGCATGACTTGAAAGTTTCCCTAACATTTGATCAATGAAGGGTAAGGGAAAGTGATCTTTCCTAGTGGCATCATTTAATTTTCTATAATCAATGCATATACGCCACCCAGTCACGTTTCTCACTATTATGAGTTCTTTCTTTTCATTTTTCATGACTGTTGCACCCCCTTTTTTTGGCACTACTTGTACTGGACTCACCCAAGGACTATTAGAAATGGGGTAAATGATACCTGCATCGAGCAGCTTTATTATCTCCTTCTTTACAACCTCTTTCATGTTTGGGTTGAGCCGCCTTTGTGGTTGCACAAGGGGCTTGTTCTGTGCCTCCATGTGGATTCTGTGGGTGCAAATGGTAGGGCTGATGCCCATAATGTCATGAATGGTCCACCCAAATGCTTTCTTGTTCTCTATTAACACTCTCATGAGTTTTTCCTCCATCGGACCTGAAAGCAAAGCAGAGATAATCATAGGTAAATTTGACGGAGGATCCAGAAAAGCATACTTTAAATTAGAAGGTAGGGGCTTGAGCTCAAGTTCAGGAGGCTCTTCAATTGAAGGCTTTGGAGTAGGTATGTTTTTCCTATCCAAATCCTCATAATACCCCCAATTTTTTCTATTGTCCCCAGACATGGCAACTTCTAACTGCGTTACCATTTCTTTGACCTCTTCATCATCCTTAAGGTCAGGATTGACCATGGTCAAGATCTTTTCCAGAACATCATTAATAACTGAATCCTGCAAACATGAACTCACAGCACTATCCACAATATCAATAGAATTAATGCAATTACTTGAATCATAGGAACTAGGATACTTAATAGAATTAAAGACATTAAAAACAACTTCTTCATCATTTAATCGCAAGGTTAACTTCCCTTGATAGACATCAATCATAGTCTTCCCAGTAGCAAGGAATGGTCGTCCAAGTATGATTGGGACCTCAGAATCCGCCTCCATGTCTAACACAATAAAATCAGCTGGAAAAATGAACTTGTCCACCTTCACCAGGACATCCTCTAATACACCACAAGGATAAGTAATGGATCTATCAGCCAACTGCAAAGAAATGTTGGTAGGCTTTGGTTCCTGCATTCCCAGTTTCTTAAACATAGAGAAAGGCATCAAATTAATGCTAGCACCTAAATCACATAATGCTTTTTCAAAATGAGAATTACCAATAGAGCAAGGAATAGTAAAACTCCCTGGATCTTTTAACTTTGGTGGTAATTTCTTTAAGAGAATGGCAGAGCACTCCTCATTCAATCTGACTGTCTCATATTCCTCAAGCTTGCGTTTGTTTGAAAGTATCTCCTTCAAGAATTTTGCATATTTTGGCATTTGAGAGATAGCTTCCACAAAAGGAATGTTAATCTGTAATTTCTTGAACATCTCCAAGAATTTTGCAAATTGCTTATCCTGCTTGGTATTCTGGAACCTTTGAGGAAATGGAATGGAAGACTTTTATGGCTCACTTACCTGTACCATGGGAGCCGCTTCACTGATCTTTTTATTTTCTATAGTATTTGGCCCATCAAGAGTATCTTCATGTTCTTGCATGTGTTCCTCTTTATTCTTAGAATGATCTCCAAGCTCCTTACCGCTTCTCAGAGTGATTGCCTTTACCTGTTCCTTTGGGTTAAGTTCAGTAGAGCTGGGCAAAGATCCTGGTGGCCTTTCTGACATCAAAATAGTCAACTGACTGATTTGAGTCTCCATGGTCTTCATACTAGCTTTTGAATTTTGCATGTACTTTATTACAAGATTTTCAAAGCTTGGCTTCTCTGCAGGTGCTTGAAAACCTGGAGGTGATTGTGGGGCTCTCTGTTGATTCTGCTGATAGCTTTGTTGATTTCCCCATTTGAAATTGTGGTGGTCCCTCCAACCGGGATTGTAGGTGTTGGCATAAGGATTGTACTGCTGCCGGTTGGGATTTCCAACAAAATTTGCTGCTTCAGGTTCTGGGGCAAAGGGACTACCAACTTGACAGTTTAAACTTGTATGACCCTGTCTTCCACATGCATCGCAAATAGTTGGTGGGGCTGCACTACTTGTTACCATCAAGGTTTCCACCTTCTTTGTCAAAGCTTCCAATTGATTCAGAATGGTAGTAGAAGCGTCCACAGCATGCACTCCTACTGGTTTCTTAAGAATTTGGCGCTCATTTTGCCATTGATAACTGTTTCGCCATTTCTTCAATCAATGCTTGGCTTTCGGTAGGTGTTTTCCTCCATATAGTACCTCCCGCAACAAAGCATCAATGAGGGAACGGTTTGTAGAAGATAAACCGTTATAAAAAGTCTAGACCTGCTGCCACACGGGAAATCCATGGTGTGGATATCTTCTCAATAACTCTTGAAAGCGCTCCCAAGCTTCATAAATAGTGTCCATTTCAAACTACACAAAAGAAGATATATCATTTCTTAACTTAGCAGATTTAGAAGGAGGAAAATACTTAGCCAGAAACTGTTGTGTCAATTGATCCCATGTAGTGATGGAACCCCTTGGAAGTGACGTTAACCATTAACTCGCCCTATCTCTAAGAGAGAAAGGAAAGAGTCGCAATCTGATTACATCATCTGTCACTCCATTGTACTTGATAGTGTCACACAACTGCAAAAATCTAGCCAAATGCTGATTTGGATCATCGAAGGTAATCCACCAAACTGTACAGAATTCTGAATCATGGAGATCAATGCAGGTTTGATCTCAAAATTGTTAGCCGCCATAGCTAGTCTTATAATACTTCCTCCATACCCTTCAGCAGTGGGCATAGAGTACTCAAGCATGGTTCGCTCTGCTGGGTTAGCTATTTCGTCACGATTCCTTTCAATTACTGGTCCTTCCATTCTGCTTATGTCTTCTGTCACAATTGAAATTTAAGTTTACTTTCTTAACCTGCGAGCTGTTTTCTCAATTTCTGGATCAAATGTCGAATCAGGAAACTGAGAGCGAGTGAACATAAACAAGAAAAATGAACGAGTGAAAATTGCAGTGAAAAATTAATTAAAAATACATGAACAAAAATAATAAACAAAAAAAAAAAAAAAGAAAACAAATGACAATAAAAACAAAATAGAAATATACAAAATAAGAAAATAAATACAAATAAAGTTAAATAAAAATAAAAGCAAATAAAGATAAACAAAAGCAAAACACAATAATAAAAATGGATAAAATAAATTAAAATAAAAATTTCATCTAAATTAACTAGAATTTTAAGCTTCTAATATTACCAAAATTATTCCCCGGCAACGGCACCAAAAACTTGGTGCGTGCAAAATATACACTAAGAGCAAGTGCACTCTATCGCCAAGTAATATAGGACTTTGGAGTCCAAGTTATCGATCCCACGAGGAATAAGTGATAATTACTAAAGTTGTAAAACTCTTATGTTATTTAGACAGTCGAAAGTGTATGTCAGATTCAAATTTAAAACAGAAAACTAATGGAGAAAATAAAAAGAACAATTAAATAAAGAAAAGGTAAACAAAGATAGAAAGATGCTAGGGCGCAAGGTTCACTTGAGTCTCATTATTCGGATCTTCATTCAATTATGATACAGGTAATTCTTTTGCCAATATTATCTTATAAGCTATTGAATCCCAATAGTCATGGATGAAACAATATTCTATTCTTAATTTAATCCACCTATTTGGTCATTTAGTTGAATTAATCAAGAATGCATTAAGTTCCAATTTCAAGATATGAACTAACAACCCGTCAATTCCATTGGTAGGAGAAATTGATGTTTGGTCATTCACCAATATAATCCCAGGCTTACCATATAGATCCACTCATTGAGTGCGGATGGTCACCGGTCAAACAATGAATTAATGAATGTCACAAGTGATCAAATTATGACAAGAATTCAAGCAATATAGTAAACCCACAAAGAAATTACCATAATCAATTTAGAAATCAGATTCACATAATTAAGAACACAAGATCCCCCATAGCCCTAACTATGAGTTTAACCACACATATTTACTACAAACAAACTCATAATAAGATACAGATCCATGAGAAGATAGCAAAAGAAATAAGAGAAATAGAAAGAAAGAGAGATCGAAAACCCCTTTTGATGAAATTTAGCTCTTCAAGCTTCCAAGAAAATCCTTCCTTTCTTCAGATCAATCCTTCTTTTCCTTAGATTTGCCCCTCCTTTCTTTAGATCTCTAATTCTATGCCTCCTCTCTCTTTCTCCAAGGAGTTGTAGCTGCTCCTCTAGGTCTCCACCCCCTTCAAAACGTGTCAAGAATGTCAATATATAGGCCCCCAACACAAACTTCGCGCAGAAGTTTGCAATAATTGAGTTCTGGAGGTCATACACGGCCGTGTATGACACTGAGTTGGGGGTCCAAAATTCACTATTTCAAATGCAAAGTCAAAGGCATACACGGCCTAGGCCGTGTATTCTCACACGGCCGTGTATTTTTACGTAATCTAAGCCCTGTATTCTAACGCAGGCCCTGTATTCTGACTTTAGCCCTGTAATCTGAATTCCAAGCCCAATATGACCCATTAGACCTCCAAATCTGGAAAAGTGTTCAACATGAAAGTTGTAGATTTGGATCTTAACTATCAACCATCAAAATATCAGCTCATTTGACAACTTATAGCTCGCGATATGCCATGAACAGTACGCAAAGATCAAGTTGTCAGGATCAGCACCCTAGTTCTTGCTTCAACTCCAATTTGAGTTATCCAAACGTGTGATTGGGCCTTTGAGGTCTGCATGAAAGTAGTAGAGAATTATCTTAACTTTCCTACAAGACCAAAATCACATCAATCAGATATTTGAAACTCAAATTATAGCTAGTTTACTAAACATTGTCAAAGAGATAAATTAGGGCTAAGTCATACAGTAATTCCTTCAATGATCCACTATATCTCTCCAAATGCATTAAATCTTTCTAGATTTGCAAAATGATGATAATGATAAGGATCCATTTAAAATTATTTCATAATTACAAGCAAATCACCCTCATTTGTTCAATTAAATGTTATAAAATATAGGCTTATCAACTCCCCACACTTGAGCTTTTGCTTGTCCTCAAGCAAAGAATAGGGTCAACAAAGAAGATCAATCTTAACATCCAGAAACATAAATCAAGGGAATTCCAAAGTTCAAGATCAGTAATCAAATCCAATCAATCAAGATCATTCAGTAATTTTAAACAATAAGATGCTTTAGCCTAGCTTGCAACTGTTTTCTTTACCAAGCATATGAGATCACTCATCTTTCTATCACTCAAGTGTTTAAAGGACAAAGTTATCACTCAAATTTCTCTTGAAAAATGCAATACCATAGGCTTCCTTATCAATCTCATCTCCACTTTCAAGTTCACATACAATCGCAAGAATCAAAAGGATTTTCCTTTGGTTGTAACGGAGCCAAGGGTATAATGAAAGATAGGAAGAAAGGATAAAATAGGGTAAAGAATGCTCATGAATAAATTACTACAAAGCAGAATCAGGCTGAAAAGATGATAGATAGAGCATGATGCTCAAGAATATAATAACTTTTCACTTTCAACCCAATATTTTCATTATTCTTCACCAACAATTCTTTTCTTTTCTTTCCTTTTCATTCATCATTTTTTTTTCTTTTGCAAACTTTTTTTTTTAGACCCTTGAAGATAAAAGTAACCTTTCAAGACCTTTCAATCAACACATCAATTGCTCCAAAGCATTCAACCTGATTATTCAATTGGGTATTCAAAAAAATCAATTTCAGGCTCAAATGGGGCAACTAAGGGATTATTTAATCAATGTAACTCTGGAAGTCAAGAAAGAATTAAGCCTAATTGCCTTAATCATATTCAAGTATGCATGTGAGTCATTAAAATTTCAACAAGATATCAAAGCAAGTTCTAACGCACATCAATCAAAAGAAAATTCACTCTGAAAGGAAAATAGGACTTTATTTATGAAAAATCCAATCATTAAAGCTCAAAACTCACTTTCTGATTAAGTTGATAAAGAAAACAGAAACAAGCAGGCATGACTCAAAGATATTAAATTTCACTTTTCTCAATTGAACAAGATTGCTTCACACAAAATAATCTCATAATTAACATATTCCCCTTTCAAACATATCTCTATCAGCTCAGAATAAATCAAGCGATTAACACACAATTCCAGCTTAACTATCAGCAATACTCAAGTGTTCATCAGTTGTGCAAAATTTTTTCTTTCAGAGTACATTACCAAGTACATTACCACTCCCCCACACTTAATATTAACATTATCCTCAATGTGAAAGAGATATAAATAAAGAGTAAAGAAAAGAGCAATACAACCTGATGAGGCATGAGACATAGCAGGCAGAAAAATAACATAACAGTCAGTGCTACAACAGAATCTGAAAAATCACAGAACACATGAGTAGAAACACAAACTAGGGTCTTTTAAAGTTAGATTCCCAAGACTGTAATACTTATGTTCACCCCTAAAAAGATTCCACAAATAAGAAGTTCATGATGCACAAGTTCACATGAATGCGTCTCAAGAGTATGACTCTTTACTCAGCCATTCGAAATGAATTAAATTTTTATCTTCTTAGTTCGTGGACATTATCTTCAAATTGCAACTTTAAAACAAAGATAATAAAAATAACTAAAAGAAGAGACAATAAGGAAGAAACACAGGTTGCCTCCTGTATAGCGATTGTTTAAGGTCACGAGCCTGACGATGAACTTGTACTAAGACTAAGTGAGGCAGATAGAGTGGTTCTCAATTCTATTCCTTTTTCATAGTGCTTTGCTCTTTGCCCATTTATCTTGAAAGATTGTTGTCCTTCTTTCCTCACTTCAAGCACACCATATGGTAACACTCTAATGACCTGATATGGTCCATACCATTTTGATCGCAGTTTACCTGGAAAGAGACGAAATCGTGAGTTATAAACACGAATTTGATCCCCAATCTTAAACTTATACTATTGGATCAGCATGTCATGCCATTTTTTTGTTTTCTCCTTATAGAGCTTGGCATTCTCAAATGCCTCAAGATGAAATTCATCCAGCTCATTGAGCTGCTCACGTCTTTGTGCACCTGTATCATTCATATCAAAATTCAAAAATTTAAGTACCCAATATGCTCTATGTTCTAGTTCCACAGGTAAATGACAGGTTTTACTAAACACAAGTTCATAAGGAGACATGCCAATGGGTGTTTGGAAAGCAGTTTTGTAGGCCCATAATGCATCATCTAACTTCAAAGACCAATCTTTACGAGATGCGTTAACAATTCTTTCCAAAATCTTTTTCAATTCGCGATTTGAAACTTCTACTTGGCCACTTGTTTGTGGATGATAAGGAGTGGCGACTTTATGGGTGACACCATATTTGCTCAAAAGATTATCAAATTGCTTGTTACAAAAATGTGTGCCACCATCACTTATGATTGCTCGAGGTGTACCAAATCTAGTAAAAATGTTTCGTTTCATAAACTTCACCACCATTCGAGTATCATTAGTAGGCAATGCCACAGCTTCAACCTATTAAGAAACATAATCCATAGCAACCAGAATGTATTGATTAGAAAAAGACTTTGGGAAAGGACCCATAAAATCAATTCCCCAGACATCAAAATGTTCACAAACCAAGATGCCATTCAATGGCATATCCTGTCTCCTAGAGATGTTTCCACTGCGCTGACATTTGTCACAAGATCGAGCAAATTCAATTGCATCCTTAAACAAGGTTGGCCAATAAAACCCACATTGCAACACCTTGTGTGTAGTTCTACTCAGACCAAAGTGGCCACCAGTTTCCCTAGAATGACAATGCTCAAGAATGGAATGACTTTCACTACCATGAATGCATCTTCTATAAACATTATCAACACAAATCCTAAACAAGTATGGGTCCTCCCACAAATAATGGTTAACATCAGATAAGAATTTCTTCTTTTGTTGATAATTGAGATCAGGTGGGATGGTATTACCTGCAAGGAAGTTAACAAAATCAACATACCATGGTAAAGTGGAGACTGCAAAGAGGTGCTCATCAGGAAATGATTCATTTATAGCTCGCTCAGTAGAGGGCTCTAACACCTCCTCATCCAATCGAGACAGGTGATCAGCTACAAGATTCTCTGTACCCTTTTTATTATGTATCTCAATATCAAATTCTTGTAGCAAAAGAACCCACCGAATCAGTCTCGGCTTAGCATCCTGTTTGGAAAGCAAATACTTAATAGCAGAATAGTCAGTATAACAAATAACCTTAGAAAGAATAAGGTAAGGGCGAAATTTATCAAAAGTAAATACTACTGCTAGCAATTCTTTTTCAGTGATAGTGTAATTTCTTTGTGCCTCATTCAGAGTGCAGCTAGCATAGTAAATGGTTTGGAAAACTTTACCTTTCCTTTGGCCCAAGACAGCCCCAACTGCTATATCACTTGCATCACACATTAATTCAAATGGTAAGGACCAATCAGGGGCAATAATGATGGGTGCACTAATTAATTTTTCCTTTAAGACAAGAAATGCTTTTAAACAAGAATCAGAAAAATCAAATGGTGCATCCTTCATTAGGAGGTTAGTCATTGGTTTGGCAATTTTTGAAAAGTCTTTGATAAACCTCCGATAAAAACCTGCATGCCCCAGAAAGCGTCGAATGGCCCTAACAGATTTAGGTGGGGGCAATTTTGCAATTACTTCCACCTTTACCGGATCAACTTCCAAACCTTTAGGTGAAATCTTATGCCCCAAAACAATGCACTCTTGTACCATGAATTGACATTTTTCCCAGTTCAAGACAAGGTTAATGCTCCTGCATCTCTCCAAAACCAAATTGAGATTATGCAAATAATCATCAAAGGAAGGGCCAAACACAGAGAAATCATCCATGAAAATTTCAATACAATCCTCTATCAAGTTAGAAAAAATGGCCATCATACACTGCTGAAAAGTAGCCGGTGCATTACATAACCCAAAAGGCATCCGCCTATATGCAAATGTACCATATGGGCATGTGAAAGTGGTTTTCTCTTGATCCTCAAGTGCCACAGGTATTTGCATATAGCCAGAATATCTATCCAAGCAATAGAAAAATGCATGACCTGAAAGTTTCTCTAACATTTGATCAATGAAGGGTAAGGGAAAGTGATCTTTCCTAATGGCATCATTTAATTTTCTATAATCAATGCATATACGCCACCCAGTCACGTTTCTCACTGTTATAAGTTCTTTCTTTTCATTTTCTATGACTGTTGTACCCCCTTTTTTTTGCATTACTTGTACTGGACTCACCCAAGGACTATCAGAAATGGGGTAAATGATACCTGCATCGAGCAGCTTTATTATCTCCTTCTTTACAACCTCTTTCATGTTTGGGTTGAGCCGCCTTTGTGGTTGCACAAGGGGCTTGTTCTGTGCCTCCATGTGGATTCTGTGGGTGCAAATGGTAGGGCTGATGCCCATAATGTCATGAATAGTCCACCCAAATGCTTTCTTGTTCTCTCTTAACACTCTCATGAGTTTTTCCTCCATTGGACCTGAAAGCAAAGCAGAGATAATCACAGGTAAATTTGACGGAGGATCCAGAAAAGCATACTTTAAATTGGAAGGTAAGGGCTTGAGCTCAAGTTCAGGAGGCTCCTCAATTGAAGGCTTTGGAGTAGGTATGTTTTTCCTATCCAAATCCTCATAATACCCCCAATTTTTTCTATTGTCCCCAGACATGCCAACTTCTAACCGCGTTACCATTTCTTTGACCTCTTCATCATCCTCAAGGTCAGGATTGACCATGGTCAAGATCTTTTCCAGAATGTCATCAATAACTGAATCTTGCAAACATGAACTCACGGCACTATCCACAATATCAATAGAATTAATACAATTACATGAATCATAGGAACTAGGATGCTTAATAGAATTAAAGACATTAAAAACAACTTCTTCATCATTTAATCACAAGGTTAACTTCCCTTGATAGACATCAATCATAGTCTTCCCAGTAGCAAGGAATGGTCGCCCAAGTATGATTGGGACCTCAGAATCCTCCTACATGTCTAACACAATAAAATCAGCTGGAAAAATGAACTTGTCCACCTTCACCAGGACATCCTCCAATACACCACGAGGATAAGTAATGGATCTATCAGCCAACTGCAAAGAAATGTTGGTAGGCTTTGGTTCCTGCATTCCCAGTTTCTTAAACACAGAGAAAGGCATCAAATTAATGCTAGCACCTAAATCACATAATGTTTTTTCAAAATGAGAATTACCAATAGAGCAAGGAATAGTAAAACTCCCTGGATCTTTTAACTTTGGTGGTAATTTCTTTAAGAGAATGGCAGAGCACTCCTTATTCAATCTGACTGTCTCATATTCCTCAAGCTTGCGTTTGTTTGAAAGTATCTCCTTTAAGAATTTTGTAAATTTTGGTATTTGAGAGATAGCTTCCACAAAAGGAATGTTAATCTGTAATTTCTTGAACATCTCCAAGAATTTTGCAAATTGCTTATCCTGCTTGGTATTCTGGAACCTCTGAGGAAATGGAATGGAAGACTTTTGTGGCTCACTTACCTGTACCATGGGAGGCGCTTCACTGATCTTTTTATTTTCTATAGTATTTGGCCCATCAAGAGTATCTTCATGTTCTTGCATGTGTTCCTCTTTGTTCTTAGAATGATCTCCAAGCTCCTTACCGCTTCTCAGAGTGATTGCCTTTACCTATTCCTTTGGGTTAGGTTCAGTAGAGCTTGGCAAAGATCTTAGTGGCCTTTCTGACATCAGAGTAGTCAACTGACTGATTTGAGTCTCCATGATCTTCATTCTAGCTTCTGAATTTTGCATGTACTTTATTACAAGATTTTCAAAGCTTGGCTTCTCTGCAGGTGCTTGAAAACCTGGAGGTGGTTGTGGGGCTCTCTGTTGATTCTGCTGATAGCTTTGTTGATTTCCCCATTTGAAATTGGGGTGGTCCCTCCAACCGGGATTATAGGTGTTGGCATAAGGATTATACTGCTGCCGGTTGGGATTTCCAACAAAATTTGCTACTTCAGGTTCTGGGGCAAAGGGACTACCAACTTGACAGTTCGAACTTGTATGACCCTGTCCTCCACATACATCGCAAATAGTTGGTGGGGCTGCACTACTTGTTACCATCAAGGTTTCCACCTTCTTTGTCAAAGCTTCCAATTGATTCAGAATGGTAGTAGAAGCGTCCACAGCATGCACTCCTACTGGTTTCTTAAGAATTTGGCGCTCATTTTGCCATTGATAACTGTTCAGCGCCATTTCTTCAATCAATGCTTGGCTTTCAGTAGGTGTTTTCCTCCATATAGTACCTCCCGCAGCAGCATCAATGAGGGAACGGTTTGTAGAAGATAAACCGTTATAAAAAGTCTAGACCTGCTGCCACACGGGAAATCCATGGTGTGGATATCTTCTCAATAACTCTTGAAAGCGCTCCCAAGCTTCATAAATAGTGTCCATTTCAAACTACACAAAAGAAGATATATCATTTCTTAACTTAGCAGATTTAGAAGGAGGAAAATACTTAGCCAGAAACTGTTGTGTCAATTGATCCCATGTAGTGATGGAACCCCTTGGAAGTGACGTTAACCATTAACTCGCCCTATCTCTAAGAGAGAAAGGAAAGAGTCGCAATCTGATTACATCATCTGTCACTCCATTGTACTTGATAGTGTCACACAACTACAAAAATCTAGCCAAATGCTGATTTGGATCATCGAAGGTAATCCACCAAACTGTACAGAATTCTGAATCATGGAGATCAATGCAGGTTTGATCTCAAAATTGTTAGCCGCCACAGCTAGTCTTATAATACTTCCTCCATACCCTTCAGCAGTGGGCATAGAGTACTCAAGCATGGTTCGCTCTGCTGGGTTAGCTATTTCGTCACGATTCCTTTCAATTACTGGTCCTTCCATTCTGCTTATGTCTTCTGTCACAACTGAAATTTAAGTTTACTTTCTTAACCTGCGAGCTGTTTTCTCAATTTCTGGATCAAATGTCGAATCAGGAAACTGAGAGCGAGTGAACATAAACAAGAAAAATGAACGAGTGAAAATTGCAGTGAAAAATTAATTAAAAATACATGAACAAAAATAATAAACAAAAAAAAAAAAAAAGAAAACAAATGACAATAAAAACAAAATAGAAATATACAAAATAAGAAAATAAATACAAATAAAGTTAAATAAAAATAAAAGCAAATAAAGATAAACAAAAGCAAAACACAATAATAAAAATGGATAAAATAAATTAAAATAAAAATTTCATCTAAATTAACTAGAATTTTAAGCCTCTAATATTACCAAAATTATTCCCCGGCAACGGCGCCAAAAACTTGGTGCGTGCAAAATATACACTAAGAGCAAGTGCACTCTATCGCCAAGTAATATAGGACTTTGGAGTCCAAGTTATCGATCCCACGAGGAATAAGTGATAATTACTAAAGTTGTAAAACTCTTATGTTATTTAGACAGTCGAAAGTGTATGTCAGATTCAAATTTAAAACAGAAAACTAATGGAGAAAATAAAAAGAACAATTAAATAAAGAAAAGGTAAACAAAGATAGAAAGATGCTAGGGCGCAAGGTTCACTTAAGTCTCATTATTCGGATCTTTTTTCAATTATGATACAGGTAATTCTTTTGCCAATATTATCTTATAAGCTATTGAATCCCAATGGTCATGGATGAAACAATATTCTATTATTAATTTAATCCACTTATTTGGTCATTTAGTTGAATTAATCAAGAATGCATTAAGTTCTAATTTCAAGATATGAACTAACAACCCGTCAATTCCATTGGTAGGAGAAATTGATGTTTGGTCATTCACCAATATAATCCCAGGCTTACCATATAGATCCACTCATTGAGTGCGGATGGTCACCGGTCAAACAATGAATTAATGAATGTCACAAGTGATCAAGTTATGACAAGAATTCAAGCAATATAGTAAACCCACAAAGAAATTACCATAATCAATTTAGAAATCAGATTCACATAATTAAGAACACAAGATCCCCCATAGCCCTAGCTATGAGTTTAACCACACATATTTACTACAAACAAACTCATAATAAGATACAGATCCATGAGAAGATAGCAAAAGAAATAAGAGAAATAGAAAGAAAGAGAGATCAAAAACCCCTTTTGATGAAATTCAGCTCTTCAAGCTTCCAAGAAAATCCTTCCTTTCTTCAGATCAATCCTTCTTTTCCTCAGATCTGCCCCTCCTTTCTTTAGATCTCTAATTCTATGCCTCCTCTCTCTTTCTCCAAGGAGTTGTAGCTGCTCCTCTAGGTCTCCACCCCCTTCAAAACGTGTCAAGAATGTCAATATATAGGCCCCCAACACAAACTTCGCGCAGAAGTTTGCAATAATTGAGTTCTGGAGGTCATACACGGCCGTGTATGACACTGAGTTGGGGGTCCAAAATTCACTATTTCAAATGCAAAGTCAAAGGCATACACGGCCTAGGCCGTGTATTCTCACACGGCCGTGTATTTTTACGTAATCTAAGCCCTGTATTCTAACGCAGGCCTTGTATTCTGACTCTAGCCCTGTAATCTGAATTCCAAGCCCAATATGACCCATTAGACCTCCAAATCTGGAAAAGTGTTCAACATGAAAGTTGTAGATTTGGATCTTAACTATCAACCATCAAAATATCAGCTCATTTGACAACTTGTAGCTTGCGATATGCCATGAACAGTACGCAAAGATCAAGTTGTCAGGATCAGCACCCTAGTTCTTGCTTCAACTCCAATTTGAGTTATCCAAACGTGTGATTGGGCCTTTGAGGTCTGCATGAAAGTAGTAGAGAATTATCTTAACTTTCCTACAAGACCAAAATCACATCAATCAGATATTTGAAACTCAAATTATAGCTAGTTTACTAAACATTGTCAAAGAGATAAATTAGGGCTAAGTCATACAGTAATTCCTTCAATGATCCACTATATCTCTCCAAATGCATTAAATCTTTCTAGATTTGCAAAATGATGATAATGATAAGGATCCATTTAAAATTATTTCATAATTACAAGCAAATCACCCTCATTTGTTCAATTAAATGTTATAAAATATAGGCTTATCAACTCCCCCACACTTGAGCTTTTGCTTGTCCTCAAGCAAAGAATAGGGGTCAACAGCAAGATCAATCTTAACATCCAGAAACATAAATCAAGGGGAATTCCAAAGTTCAAGATCAGTAATCAAATCCAATCAATCAAGATCATTCAGTAATTTTAAACAATAAGATGCTTTAGCCTAGCTTGCAACTGTTTTCTTTACCAAGCATATGAGATCACTCATCTTTCTATCGCTCAAGTGTTTAAAGGACAAAGTTATCACTCAAATTTCTCTTGAAAAATGCAATACCATAGGCTTCCTTATCAATCTCATCTCCACTTTCATGTTCACATACAATCGCAAGAATCAAAAGGATTTTCCTTTGGTTGTAACGGAGCCAAGGGTATAATGAAAGATAGGAAGAAAGGATAAAATAGGGTAAAGAATGCTCATGAATAAATTACTACAAAGCAGAATCAGGCTGAAAAGATGATAGATAGAGCATGATGCTCAAGAATATAATAACTTTTCACTTTCAACCCAATATTTTCATTATTCTTCACCAACAATTCTTTTCTTTTCTTTCCTTTTCATTCATCATTTTTTTTTCTTTTCCAAACTTTTTTTTTAAACCCTTGAAGATAAAAGTAACCTTTCAAGACCTTTCAATCAACACATCAATTGCTCCAAAGCATTCAACCTGATTATTCAATTGGGTATTCAAAGAAATCAATTTCAGGCTCAAATGGGGCAACTAAGGGATTATTTAATCAATGTAACTTTGGAAGTCAAGAAAGAATTAAGTCTAATTGCCTTAATCATATTCAAGTATGCATGTGAGTCATTAAAATTTCAACAAGATATCAAAGCAAGTTCTAGCGCACATCAATCAAAAGAAAATTCACTCTGAAAGGAAAATAGGACTTTATTTATGAAAAATCCAATCATTAAAGCTCAAAACTCACTTTCTGATTAAGTTGATAAAGAAAACAGAAACAAGCAGGCATGACTCAAAGATATTAAATTTCACTTTTCTCAATTGAACAAGATTGCTTCACACAAAATAATCTCATAATTAACATATTCCCCTTTCAAACATATCTCTATCAGCTCAGAATAAATCAAGCGATTAACACACAATTCCAGCTTAACTATCAGCAATACTCAAGTGTTCATCAGTTGTGCAAAATTTTTTCTTTCAGAGTACATTACCAAGTACATTACCACTCCCCCACACTTAATATTAACATTATCCTCAATGTGAAAGAGATATAAATAAAGAGTAAAGAAAAGAGCAATACAACCTGATGAGGCATGAGACATGGCAAGCAGAAAAATAACATAACGTCGGTGCTACAATGCTACAAAGAATCGAAAAATCACAGAACACATGAGTAGAAACACAAACTAGGGTCTTTTAAAGTCAGATTCCCAAGACTGTAATACTTATGTTCACCCCTAAAAAGATTCCACAAATAAGAAGTTCATGATGCACAAGTTCACATGAATGCGTCTCAAGAGTATGACTCTTTACTCAGCCATTCGAAATGAATTAAATTTTTATCTTCTTAGTTCGTGGACATTATCTTCAAATTGCAACTTTAAAACAAAGATAATAAAAATAACTAAAAGAAGAGACAATAAGGAAGAAACACAGGTTGCCTCCTGTATAGCGATTGTTTAAGGTCACGAGCTTGACGATGAACTTGTACTAAGACTAAGTGAGGCAGATAGAGTGGTTCTCAATTTCTATTCCTTTTTCATAGTGCTTTGCTCTTTGCCCATTTATCTTGAAAGATTGTTGTCCTTCTTTCCTCACTTCAAGCACACCATATGGTAACACTCTAATGACCTCATATGGTCCATACCATTTTGATCGCAGTTTACCTGGAAAGAGACGAAATCGTGAGTTATAAACACGAATTTGATCCCCAATCTTAAACTTACACTATTGGATCAGCATGTCATGCCATTTTTTTGTTTTCTCCTTATAGAGCTTGGCATTCTCAAATGCCTCAAGATGAAATTCATCCAGCTCATTGAGCTGCTCACGTCTTTGTGCACCTGTATCATTCATATCAAAATTCAAAAATTTAAGTACCCAATATGCTCTATGTTCTAGTTCCACAGGTAAATGACAGGCTTTACTAAACACAAGTTCATAAGGAGACATGCCAATGGGTGTTTGGAAAGCAGTTTTGTAGGCCCATAATGCATCATCTAACTTCAAAGACCAATCTTTACGAGATGCGTTAACAGTTCTTTCCAAAATCTTTTTCAATTCGCGATTTGAAACTTCCACTTGGCCACTTGTTTGTGGATGATAAGGAGTGGCGACTTTATGGGTGACACCATATTTGCTCAAAAGATTATCAAATTGCTTGTTACAAAAATGTGTGCCACCATCACTTATGATTGCTCGAGGTGTACCAAATCTAGTAAAAATGTTTCATTTCATAAACTTCACCACCATTCGAGTATCATTAGTAGGCAATGCCACAGCTTCAACCTATTAAGAAACATAATCCATAGCAACCAGAATGTATTGATTAGAAAAAGACTTTGGGAAAGGACCCATAAAATCAATTCCTCAGACATCAAAATGTTCACAAATCAAGATGCCATTCAATGGCATATCCTGTCTCCTAGAGATGTTTCCACTGTGCTGACATTTGTCACAAGATCGAGCAAATTGAAATGCATCCTTAAACAAGGTTGGCCAATAAAACCCACATTGCAACACCTTGTGTGTAGTTCTACTCGGACCAAAATGGCCACCAGTTTCCCTAGAATGACAATGCTCAAGAATGGAATGACTTTCACTACCATGAATGCATCTTCTATAAACATTATCAACACAAATCCTAAACAAGTATGGGTCCTCCCACAAATAATGCTTAACATCAGATAAGAATTTCTTCTTTTGTTGATAATTGAGATCAGGTGGGATGGTATTACCTGCAAGGAAGTTAACAAAATCAACATACCATGGTAAAGTGGAGACTGCAAAGAGGTGCTCATCAGGAAATGATTCATTTATAGCTCGCTCAATAGAGGGCTCTAACACCTCCTCATCCAATCGAGACAGGTGATCAGCTACAAGATTCTCTGTACCCTTTTTATTATGTATCTCAATATCAAATTCTTGTAGCAAAAGAACCCACCGAATCAGTCTCGGCTTAGCATCCCTGTTTGGAAAGCAAATACTTAATAGCAGAATAGTCAGTATAACAAATAACCTTAGAAAGAATAAGGTAAGGGCGAAATTTATCAAAAGTAAATACTACTGCTAGCAATTCTTTTTCAGTGATAGTGTAATTTCTTTGTGCCTCATTCAGAGTGCAACTAGCATAGTAAATGGTTTGGAAAACTTTACCTTTCCTTTGGCCCAAGACAGCCCCAGCTGCTATATCACTTGCATCACACATTAATTCAAATGGTAAGGACCAATCTGGGGCAATAATGATGGGTGCACTAATTAATTTTTCCTTTAAGACAAGAAATGCTTTTAAACAAGAATCAGAAAAATCAAATGGTGCATCCTTCATTAGGAGGTTAGTCATTGGTTTGGCAATTTTTGAAAAGTCTTTGATAAACCTCCGATAAAAACCTGCATGCCCCAGAAAGCGTCGAATGGCCCTAACAGATTTAGGTGGGGGCAATTTTGCAATTACTTCCACCTTTACCGGATCAACTTCCAAACCTTTAGGTGAAATCTTATGCCCCAAAACAATGCACTCTTGTACCATGAATTGACATTTTTCCCAGTTCAAGACAAGGTTAATGCTCCTGCATCTCTCCAAAACCAAATTGAGATTATGCAAATAATCATCAAAGGAAGGGCCAAACATAGAGAAATCATCCATGAAAATTTCAATACAATCCTCTATCAAGTTAGAAAAAATAGCCATCATACACTGCTGAAAAGTAGCCGGTGCATTACATAACCCAAAAGGCATCCGTCTATATGCAAATGTACCATATGGGCATGTGAAAGTGGTTTTCTCTTGATCCTCAAGTGCCACAGGTATTTGCATATAGCCAGAATATCTATCCAAGCAACAGAAAAATGCATGACCTGAAAGTTTCTCTAACATTTGATCAATGAAGGGTAAGGGAAAGTGATCTTTCCTAATGGCATCATTTAATTTTCTATAATCAATGCATATACGCCACCCAGTCACGTTTCTCACTGTTATAAGTTCTTTCTTTTCATTTTCTATGACTTTTGTACCCCCTTTTTTTTGCATTACTTGTACTGGACTCACCCAAGGACTATCAGAAATGGGGTAAATGATACCTACATCGAGCAGCTTTATTATCTCCTTCTTTACAACCTCTTTCATGTTTGGGTTGAGCCGCCTTTGTGGTTGCACAAGGGGCTTGTTCTGTGCCTCCATGTGGATTCTGTGGGTGCAAATGGTAGGGCTGATGCCCATAATGTCATGAATAGTCCACCCAAATGCTTTCTTGTTCTCTCTTAACACTCTCATGAGTTTTTCCTCCATTGGACCTGAAAGCAAAGCAGAGATAATCACAGGTAAATTTGACGGAGGATCCAGAAAAGCATACTTTAAATTGGAAGGTAAGGGCTTGAGCTCAAGTTCAGGAGGCTCCTCAATTGAAGGCTTTGGAGTAGGTATGTTTTTCCTATCCAAATCCTCATAATACCCCCAATTTTTTCTATTGTCACCAGACATGCCAACTTCTAACCGCGTTACCATTTCTTTGACCTCTTCATCATCCTCAAGGTCAGGATTGACCATGGTCAAGATCTTTTCCAGAACGTCATCAATAACTGAATCTTGCAAACATGAACTCACGACACTATCCACAATATCAATAGAATTAATGCAATTACATGAATCATAGGAACTAGGATGCTTAATAGAATTAAAGACATTAAAAACAACTTCTTCATCATTTAATCACAAGGTTAACTTCCCTTGATAGACATCAATCATAGTCTTCCCAGTAGCAAGGAATGGTCGCCCAAGTATGATTGGGACCTCAGAATCCTCCTACATGTCTAACACAATAAAATCAGCTGGAAAAATGAACTTGTCCACCTTCACCAGGACATCCTCCAATACACCACGAGGATAAGTAATGGATCTATCAGCCAACTGCAAAGAAATGTTGGTAGGCTTTGGTTCCTGTATTCCCAGTTTCTTAAACACAGAGAAAGGCATCAAATTAATGCTAGCACCTAAATCACATAATGTTTTTTCAAAATGAGAATTACCAATAGAGCAAGGAATAGTAAAACTCCCTGGATCTTTTAACTTTGGTGGTAATTTCTTTAAGAGAATGGCAGAGCACTCCTTATTCAATCTGACTGTCTCATATTCCTCAAGCTTGCGTTTGTTTGAAAGTATCTCCTTCAAGAATTTTGTAAATTTTGGTATTTGAGAGATAGCTTCCACAAAAGGAATGTTAATCTGTAATTTCTTGAACATCTCCAAGAATTTTGCAAATTGCTTGTCCTGCTTGGTATTCTGGAACCTCTGAGGAAATGGAATGGAAGACTTTTGTGGCTCACTTACCTGTACCATGGGAGACGCTTCATTGATCTTTTTATTTTCTATAGTATTTGGCCCATCAAGAGTATCTTCATGTTCTTGCATGTGTTCCTCTTTGTTCTTAGAATGATCTCCAAGCTCCTTACCGCTTCTCAGAGTGATTGCCTTTACCTATTCCTTTGGGTTAGGTTCAGTAGAGCTGGGCAAAGATCTTAGTGGCCTTTCTGACATCAGAGTAGTCAACTGACTGATTTGAGTCTCCATGGTCTTCATTCTAGCTTCTAAATTTTGCATGTACTTTATTACAAGATTTTCAAAGCTTGGCTTCTCTGCAGGTGCTTGAAAACCTGGAGGTGGTTGTGGGGCTCTCTGTTGAATCTGCTGATAGCTTTGTTGATTTCCCCATTTGAAATTGGGGTGGTCCCTCCAACCGGGATTATAGGTGTTGGCATAAGGATTATACTGCTGCCGGTTGGGATTTCCAACAAAATTTGCTACTTCGGGTTCTGGGGCAAAGGGACTACTAACTTGACAGTTCGAACTTGTATGACCCTGTCCTCCACATACATCGCAAATAGTTGGTGGGGCTGCACTACTTGTTACCATCAAGGTTTCCACCTTCTTTGTCAAAGCTTCCAATTGATTCAGAATGGTAGTAGAAGCGTCCACAGCATGCACTCCTACTGGTTTCTTAAGAATTTGGCGCTCATTTTGCCATTGATAACTGTTCAGCGCCATTTCTTCAATCAATGCTTGGCTTTCGGTAGGTGTTTTCCTCCATATAGTACCTCCCGCAACAGCATCAATGAGGGAACGGTTTGTAGAAGATAAACCGTTATAAAAAGTCTGGACCTGCTGCCACACGGGAAATCCATGGTGGGGATATCTTCTCAATAACTCTTGAAAGCGCTCCCAAGCTTCATAAATAGCGTCCATTTCAAACTGCACAAAAGAAGATATATCATTTCTTAACTTAGCAGATTTAGAAGGAGAAAAATACTTAGCCAGAAACTATTGTGTCAATTGATCCATGTAGTGATGGAACCCCTTGGAAGTGACGTTAACCATTGACTCGCCCTATCTCTAAGAGAGAAAGGAAAGAGTCGCAATCTGATTACATCATCTGTCACTCCATTGTACTTGATAGTGTCACACAACTGCACGAATCTAGCCAAATGCTGATTTGGATCATCTGAAGGTAATCCACAAACCGCATGCATTCGAATCATGGAGATCAATGCAGGTTTGATATCAAAATTGTTAGCCGCCACAGCTGGTCTTATAATACTTCCTCCATACCCTTCAGCAGTGGGCATAGAGTACTCAAGCATGGTTCGCTCTGCTGGGTTAGCTATTTCGTCACGATTCCTTTCAATTACTAGTCCTTCCATTCTGTTTATGTCTTCTGTCACAACTGAAATTTGTGTTTGCTTTCTTAACCTGCGAGCTATTTTCTCAATTTCTAGATCAAATGTCAAATCAGGAAACTGAGAGCGAGTGAACATAAACAAGAAAAATGAACGAGTGAAAATTGCAGTGAAAAATTTATTAAAAATACATGAACAAAAATAATAAACAAAAAGAAAAAATAGAAAAAAATGACAATAAAAGCAAAACAGAAATATACAAAATAAGAAAATAAATACAAATAAGGTTAAATAAAAATAAAAGCAAATAAAGATAAACAAAATCAAAACACAATAATAAAAAGCGATAAAATAAATTAAAATAAAAATTTCATCTAAATTAACTAGAATTTTACGCCTCTAATATTACCAAAATTATTCCCGGGCAAGGGCGCCAAAAACTTGGTGCGTGCAAAATATACACTAAGAGCAAGTGCACTTTATCGCCAAGTAATATAGGACTTTGGAGTCCAAGTTATCGATCCCACGAGGAATAAGTGATAATTACTAAAGTTATAAAACTCTTATGTTATTTAGACAGTCGAAAGTGTATGTCAGATTCAAATTTAAAACAGAAAACTAATGGAGAAAATAAAAAGAACAATTAAATAAAGAAAAGGTAAACAAAGATAGAAAGATGCTAGGGCACAAGGTTCACTTGAGTCTCATTATTCGGATCTTCTTTCAATTATGATACAGGTAATTCTTTTGCCAATATTATCTTATAAGCTATTGAA
Source organism: Ormosia semicastrata (assembly GCA_029884595.1). NCBI lineage: Eukaryota > Viridiplantae > Streptophyta > Magnoliopsida > Fabales > Fabaceae > Ormosia > Ormosia semicastrata. The sequence goes on from JAQQTO010000061.1 coordinate 43,155,541, forward strand.
TCCCAATGGTCATGGATGAAACAATATTCTATTCTTAATTTAATCCACCTATTTGGTTATTTAGTTGAATTAATCAAGAATGCATTAAGTTCCAATTTCAAGATATGAACTAACAACCCATCAATTCCATTGGTATGAGAAATTGATGTTTGGTCATTCACCAATATAATCCCAGGCTTACTATACAGATCCACTCATTGAGTGCGGATGGTCACCGGTCAAACAATGAATTAATGAATGTCACAAGTGATCAAGTTATGACAAGAATTCAAGCAATATAGTAAACCCATAAAGAAATTACCATAATCAATTTAGAAATCAGATTCACATAATTAAGAACACAAGATCCCCCATAGCCCTAGCTATGAGTTTAACCACACATATTTACTACAAACAAACTCATAATAAAATACAGATCCATGAGAAGATAGCAAAAGAAATAAGAGAAATAGAAAGAAAGAGAGATCGAAAACCCCTTTTGATGAAATTCAGCTCTTCAAGCTTCCAAGAAAATCCTTCCTTTCTTCAGATCAATCCTTCTTTTCCTCAGATCTGCCCCTCCTTTCTTTAGATCTCTAATTCTATGCCTCCTCTCTCCTTCTCCAAGGAGTTGTAGCTACTCCTCTAGGTCTCCACCCCCTTCAAAACGTGCTAAGAATGTCAATATATAGGCCCCCAACACAAACTTTGCGCAGAAGTTTGCAATACTTGAGTTCTGGAGGTCATACATGGTCGTGTATGACACTGAGTTGGGGGTCCAAAATTCAATATTTCAAATGCAAAGTCAGAGGCATACACGGCCTAGGCCGTGTATTCTCACATGGCTGTGTATTTTTACGCAATCTAAGCCCTGTATTCTGATGCAGGCCCTGTATTCTGACTCTAGCCCTGTAATCTGACTTCCAAGCCCAATATGACCCATTAGACCTCCAAATCTGGAAAAGTGTTCAACATGAAAGTTGTAGATTTGGATCGTAACTATCAACCATCAACATTTCAGCTCATTTGACAACTGGTAGCTCGAGATATGCCATGAACAGTATGCAAAGATCAAGCTGCCAGGATCAACACCCTAGTTCTTGCTTCAACTCCAATTTGAGTTATCCAAACGTGTGATTGGGCCTTTAAGGTCTGCATGAAAGTAGTAGAGTATTGTCTTAGCTTTCCTACAAGACCAAAATCACATCAATCAGATATTTGAAACTCAAATTATAGCTAGTTTACTGAACATTATCAAAGAGATAAATTAGGGCTAAGTCATGCAATAATTCCTTCAATGATCCACTATATCTCTCCAAATGCATTAAATCTTTCTAGATTTGCAAAACGAAGATAATGATAAGGATCCATTTAAAATTATTTCATAATTACAAGCAAATCACCCTCATTTGTTCAATTAAATGTTATAAAATATAGGCTTATCAAATTGACCAAGATATGCTCACTTTAATGCCATATGCTCCCCAAACCCGAGTCTGAACTTCCAGGCCCAATTAGGTCCACTAGACATCTGATTGAGACTTCGAGTTCTTCATCAAAGTTGTAGAGATTTCTCTCAGCATTCGTATAAGGTAAAATACATAATTTTCAAATGTCTAGAACCCAAGTTATGGTCGAAATACAGAAACAGCATCAATACTCAATAATGCTGAAAAAATTCAATTAGGCCTAATTTGAGCCCAAACTTACAAAACATGACCAAGTATCAATTAATTAAGTATATGGAAAATGTAAATAATTAAAAAAGAGGGTTTATTAATGTATAAAATATGTGATTATCAAATTCCCCCACACTTAGCTTTTTGCACTCCTGGACAAATCCCATAAGACCAAAACTAGGGAACAAAGAAAAACAAAATAAACTCAAAAGCTAAAAACTCTAAAAGACTCAAATTCCAATGACATTCAAAAATGCAAAACCTATAAGCAAGAAAAGCAACCAAAGATTTAAGGGAACGAAGCATTCATGAGGTAACATTTATTCATATCTTAAATTTGAATAAGCAAGGTATCTTCAATTTGAAAAACATGAATCAAGAATGATAGATCCTCACAAGATACATTCTCAATCCCTCAAGTGTTTAAAATGTAAGTATTTCACTCAACTCTACCCATAAAAATTGTACTACCATAAGCTTGCTTATCTTCTACTTTTCCACTACTCAAGCACATGCACACACAAATCAAGAGGACTTTATTTAAGGTCATAATAGAGCCGAGATAAGAGAAGGAAACAATATGGATATGACAAGTTAAACACCCAAGAGAATAAAAGAGCATTGGGAAGGAACTCAAATGACAAGTAACAAACATGAAATTTTATCCCCCAACTCCAAATAATGCACATTCTCTTTACATATTTCCTTCTCTTTCCTTATCTTATTTTTTTATTTTTTTATTTTTTCTTTCACAACTTTTCATACATTTATTCTTTTTCTCTCTTTTTTCTTTACATTTTGTTTTTTATTTTTATTTTTTATTTTTCATTTGGCTCTTCTATTTTATATTATTTTTTTCTTCCACCAAACACTTTGCATATTGGACATCAATTTGCACAACCTCCACACTTGAACTATTATTACCAACAAGCAAAAGAGCTCCTCCAATGAAAATGAATCAATGCTCTCTCATTCCCTAAGGTAAGGTAAAACATGATTTTTTCACATAAGGCATATAATGAGCTAAGATAAAGAATAGGCTAATAGGCTCAAGGGGGTTAATAAAAGGAAAATGATGCAAAGTTAGCTATTTGGCCAAAGTAGCTAATTCAAGGAAGAAGGCCTCAATCATATTCATGCATGCAAGTGAAAATGTAGCCTAAAAAAGAATCAAAGCAAGTTCTAGAGTGATTAATTGACATGAGTGAAAATCACACAAGAAAGAAGAGAATGACATAAATGTTAAATCCATCCATTAAAAGGCTCAAAATCTCACAAGGTATGCATCTATCAAACTCAATTCACCAATCAAACATCCAAAACTAAGCATGTCAAATTTAAGAAGGAAGAAAATTTATTCAATCATGCCAAGTACCTTGAATTTCAATTGCTTCAAACTCATAAACTTCACAAATCTCAAAACATCATTGGAAAATAATTAAAAACACAATGTTTTATTTTAAAAAAAATAGAAAATAAAATAAAAAAAGAAAATAGAAATAGACAAATAATAGAAACAAGAAAAAGCAGAAATAGCAAAAAAATTAGCAAAAGAAAAATTAGAAATAGTAGAAAATTAAAAACAGAAATAGAAATTCTAAACAAGAAAAATTAATGTAAATAGAAAAAGCAGAATTAGAAACAAAGAAATAGCAAAAATCAAAAAAGTAAACAAAGACAAACAGAAATAGAAAAATAAAATAGAAACATTAAAATTATAAACAGCAACAAAAACAGAATGCTAAAATTCCTCCCCCACACTTAAATTTGACATTGTCCTCAATGTAAAGCTCAAAAGACCAACAACATCCATCAAAATCATTAATTAATGAAGGACAAGTAAAATAAAAAGAGGAAAAGAAAAAAAACATCCTTATCAAGTGGGGTAGACAACTTCTTACAAGTGGACCTCCTCTAAAATGTCTTCTTGAGCTCCCTCATAAAATGGTTTGAAGCGATGTCCATTGACTGTAAAAGCTTTGGTGGTATTCTCACTTGTAATCTGCACAGCACCATAAGGGAAAATCTTAGTAACAACAAATGGACCAAGCCACCTAGATCGGAGCTTCCTGAGCATGAGCTTGAGGCGGGAGTTATAGAAGAGAACTTTTTGACCAATCTCAAATGTTTTTTTCATGATCATCTTATCATGGAAGGCTATGGTCTTCTCTTTATAAAGTTTAGAACTCTTATAAGCCTCCAAGCGGATCTCCTCCAATTCTTGTAACTATAGCTTTCGCTCTATGCCCGCTTAATCTAGGTCCAAGTTGCACATCTTCATTGCCCAAAATGCGCGACGCTCAATTTCCACTGGCAGATGGCATGCTTTGCCAAAAATAATCTGATAAGGAGACATCCTAATCGGTGTCTTATAGGCAGTCCGGTAAGCCTATAAAGCATCCTCAAGCCTCTTGCTCCAGTTCTTTTTGTTAGGTTGAACTATTTTTTGAAGTATCTGCTTGATCTCTCTGTTGGAAACCTCAGCTTGCCCATTAGTCTGAGGATGGTAAGGTGTAGAAATTCTGTGTAAGACTCTATACTATTTTCATCAAAGTGTCCATGCTCCGACTGCAGAAATACGAACCCTGATCACTAATAATGGCCTTTGGGACTCCAAACCTGTGGAAAATATATGATCTAACAAAATCAACAACAACTTTGGAATCATCAGTCCGAGTGGCTTTTAACTCCACCCATTTAGATACATAATCCACAGTAAGCAGAATGTAAACAAAACCAAATGATACAGGAAAAGGACCCATAAAATCAATACCTCATACATCAAATATCTCACAGAACAACAAGGGTTACTGGGGCATCTCATTCTTACGAGAAATATTCCCTGTTCTCTGGCGTTGTTTACAAGATTTACAAAACAAATATGCATAATGAAATAAGGTAGGCCAATATAAACCAGAGTCCAAAACTTTCCTAGCTGTACGAGTAGGTCCAAAATGTCCACCACATATGAATGCATGATAAAAGCTAAGAACAGAATCAAACTCATGATCAGGGATGCATCTCCTAATTACTTGGTCATTACAAAATCTCCACAAATAAGGGTTATCCTACACATAATATTTGGACTCACTTTTCAGTTTATCAATTTGTGCCTTAGTGAAATATGCAAGAAGTGCTCTAGCAACCAAGAAATAAACCAAATCTACAAACCAAGGGAAGTTACTCATTAGGGAAGACATCATGGATAGGAGAAGAATCTGTCTCTCTCTTAATCTGACTCAGGTGATCAGCCACCAAGTTCTCTGCTTCACTCTTATCATGAATATCAATATCAAACTCTTGGAGCACCAACATCTACTTAATCAGCTGGGGCTTTGCATTGGGCTTCTTCAGGAGAAACTTCAAAGTTGCATGATCTGAAAACACAACCACTCTAGAACCAACCAGATATGATCGAAATTTATCTGAAGCAAAAGTAATTGCTAAAAGTTCCTTTTCGGTTGTGGTGTAGTTGGCTTGTGCAGCATCTAAAGTCCTCAAACCATAGGAGATGACATAAGGTACTTTGCTGACTTTCAGAGCAAGGACAGCTCCCAATGCATAATTAGAGGCATCACATATGAGCTCAAATGGGAATGTCTAATCCGGTGGTTGGATGATAGGTGTACTGGTCAATGCTCACTTCAGGTGATTGAAGGCATCCTTGAATCTCTAGTCAAAGTGGAACTCCATATCCTTTTGCAGCAAGTTAGATAGTGGAAGGGCAATTTCGCTGAAATCCTTTATGAACTACCGATAGAAACCTACATGACCAAGGAAAGAACGAACCTCCTGCACGCATGTGGGGTAAGATAGGCATGAAATGACATCTATTTTTGTAGGATCTACCTCAATACCCTTGCTAGATACTACATGCGCTAAAACTATACCTTGCTCTACCATGAAATAACATTTCTCAAAATTCAGAACAAGGTTAGTCTCAATACACCTATGCAAAACCCAAGCCAAACTATCTAAACATGCATCAAACGAAGAGCCATAGACAATGAAATGATCCATAAACACATCCATGCAACTCTCTAAAAATTCAGAAAAGATACTTACCATACACCTTTGAAAGGTGCCCGGAGCGTTGCACAGACTGAAAGGCATCCTCCGGTAAATGTTCCAAATGGGCAGGTGAAAGTGGTCTTTTCTTGGTCTTCTAGGGCTATATGAATCTACAAATAACCTGAATATCCATCTAGAAAATAGTAATGTGACTTACCAGTCAGCCTCTCTAACATCTGATCAATGAAAGGCAATGGGAAATGATCTTTCTTGGTGGGCTGGTTAAGCCGCCTATAATCAATGCACACCCACCAACTGTTTTGGATTCTTGTGGGTAGAAGCTCATTATTCTAATTTGTAACTACTGTGACTCCAGATTTCTTTGGAACCACCTGCACTGGGCTCACCCACTTACTGTCAGATATTGGATGGATAATGCCAGCTTGTAGCAACTTGGTCACTTCCTTCTTCACAACATCTAGAATTAGGGGGTTTAGTCTCCTTTGGGGTTGCCTCACCAATTTGGTACCTTCCTCTAATAAAATCCTATGCATGCATATAGAAGGACTGATACTAGGAATATCTGCAAGTGTCTATCTGATGCCCTGCTTATTCTGCCTCAAAACCTGCAGTAATTTTTCTTCTTATTCACATTATAGATTCCAAGCGACAATCACTAACAGTTTCTCACCATCTCCCAAATATGCATATTTAAGGTTGTCTAGCAAAGTCTTCAACTCTAAGGATGTGGGTGTATAATGGAAGGCAGCAAGCTATTTGAAACAAGCAACTCAGTAGCATTAAATTCAATATAATTCTGACTCTTATTTTCACATGCTGCATCAGTTAAGTCAATAGCTCCATCATCACTCATAACCGCATAAATCTCAACATATACAGTACATGGTTCAGTATCATAGCTAGCACATGTATCACAGTGACAGAATCCAGAAAGTCAGTAATATTAGGGAATTTAGCACTCATATCAGCATAAACATCATCAACTAGCATCTCAATCACATCAATATGGAAAATTGAATGCTCCTCAAGGGGATGTCTCATGGTATCAAAAATGTTAAACTATACCACTTCTTCACCAAATTACATAGAAAGGGTTCCAACATGCACTTCTATCTTAGTCTTGGCTATCTTGAGGAATAGTCTTCCTAGAATCAATGGAGCATGGTTTGTTGACATTTTCCATGTCCAGAATGTAGAAGTCCGCTGGAAAAATTAGCTCATTCACCCAAACTAACACATCTTCCAACATTCTTGCAGGATGAGCAATGGTCCTATTTGCTAACTGAATCATTATACCAGTGGGTTGCAAGGTGCCAATGTTCAAAGACTTATACATTGACATAGGCATAACATTGATAGAAACACCTAAATCTAGCATTGCATGGTCAAATCTGGAATTGCCTATCGTGCAAGGGATTGTGAAAGTTCCAGGATCTTTATATTTCTGTGGCATGCTTGGTTGAATCATTGCAGAAACATTTCTGCCCATACTGACCTTCTCAGTACCCTTAAGTCTTCTCTTGTGAGTACATAACTCCTTCAGGAATTTAGCATACTTAGAAATTTGTTTAATAGTATCCAGGAGGGGGATATTGATTTCTACCTTCCTGAATGTCTCCATGACTTCCCTTTCCATTTCTGCCTATGATATCTACTTGGACTGTGTAACTCTATTTGGGAAAGGTAGTGGAATGGCCAAGTCTAAATTCTCTGCACATTGCTTCTAGACTAGGGTATTTAGTTTCTGTGAATTTTACTATTTCTAATCAATCTCTGGTTATGGCAGACTAAGGTCATCAATTTCTGTGCCACTTCTCAAGGTAATGACACTTACATTGCCTCTTGGGTTATTGACTATTTGTGAAGGCAATTAGCTCGACCCTTGATTTTTCAGCTTACTCACAGTGGCTGCCAACTGCCCAATCTGAGTCTGTAAATTCTGAATGGTGGCATTGATATTCTACTAGAACTGAATATTGTTTGTGGCCATTTGTTTCATCAAATCTTCCAATGATAGCTCAGCTGGAATAGCCTGGATTGAGTGCTGCACAGGATGTTGCTGTCTGAATGTAAGTGGTTGGCATTTGAATTGCTGCTACTGCTATTGGGGCTGTTGTTGCTAACTAGAATTCTCATATCTCAGGTTGGGATAGTCCATCCATCCAGGGTTATAAGTACTAGCAAATGGATTATATCTTGGCTGCTGCTGGGACTATTGATATTGGGGTCTACTAGAAAAAATGCCAGCTGCTACAACTGATTGCTCTAGAAAAATAGAATCATCATCCTGAAATGTGGGGCATACATCAGTAGGATGAGATGAACAAAATGAAATATCGCACACCCTTGCAGGCTCTTTTACAGAAATTGGTACATGTTGTCCCACTGCTAATTACCTCACCAAAGAAGTCAGTTCATCAAGTCTGTGTTTCATTCTCTGTTGGTCTACATGAAACAATTGAACCTCATTGACTCTTCTGGTTAAGGTAAGGACTCTTGTGCTAAATTGTTGAGCATTGGCTGCCATATTTGCTATCAAATCTCTTGCTGCAAAAGGGGTTTTATCCACTAAGGCACCTCCAGAGGCAGCATCCACCATACTTCTATCCATTGGCAGCAAGCCCTCAAAGAAATATTGAATCAATAACTGATCATTGATTTGGTGGTGGGGATAGCTTGAGCATGATAACTTCACAAAGTGTAATTAATTGTGCCCTATATCTGTGCTATATTGGTTGTTTAGTCCTTGTTTTTTTTTTTGCATGAATGGAAGATTTTAGCATCATATTCATCTGATTTCATTTTGGTGGCTTCCATTGTGATTTTGAGCAAATACTTCCTAAACCTTGATGAATTGGGTACATTTGCATGAGCTACTAAAATAATACTTTCTCTGTTACAGGAAGGGCTCAAATAAAGCTTGAAACTAAAGAGCTTGGAGTAGCTTTGGACCAGGAAGCCTAAGAGAAAGCCAAGATTGAAGATTAGCATTCAACACCGCGATGTGTGCATGTTAATGTCGCGGCGTGGAGCATCCCCTATTCCAGTACATAAGTCCCGAGGCTAAAGCGCAGTGACATTGAAAGTGGATGCCTCAGGCGTCTATGACCTAATTACATGTGCGCCACGACGTGATGTGTTTAGCACCGTAGCGTGACTCTATTTTATTCAGCCTATGAATGCTGTTGTATCCATTTTATACAGGAGTTTTCGTGTTTTTAGAGAGCAACTGCTAGGGTTTTGTGTTTCTCTTATAAAGGAAGAAGAAGTAACCAAGATTGAGGGCTTTCTTCACCTTGGAGGAGGATTGGAGCTTGAAGGATCATCACCCTTGAGCTTTCTCTTCTCTATCTTCTCCTTTCTCATTTTCTTTTCTCATGAACATGATATATTTTGCTATATTTTTGTGGTTCATGGCTGGCTAAGCTGTGTAGTAGGGTTTTCTTTAGATCCTCCTATGAATATTGAATAATATTGTAATCCTTTGAGTTTATATACATGGATTGACTTTGTTTAATCATATAGTGCTTAATGCTTTTGAATGTTTGATCATCTTTTGATTGATTTGTTAAAATCTAATGAACTTAGACATAAGAATTTAGATTTAAGATCATGTGTATGATTGATGCATGTTCTATTTTATTTAATTGGTTTGGGTGAGAAGATTCATTAATAGGATAGAAATATACCTATTGGCCATGCATAGTAACTATTAGGAATATATCTTAATGAGTGGATTTACTCTTGATCTCATGGAAACATAGTGAATCAGGTAATTAAAACATGGTTGACTGACCTAGACATAGGCTTTTAACTAATTTAGATTCTCAAGCTAACCTAATTAATTCGTTTATATTGCTCATAAGGATTACTTGTCATCAATTTAAGTAGGAGGTGAAAAAGGATTCCCTGCTCTCTAATTCTCAACTTTAATTCAATTCTAAAGTTTCTAAGTTCTTTTAATTAGTTTAGATACTTGTCTCTTAATTTATATGTTCTTGGATAGAATCTCTTAAACTTTTGGTTTATATTTAGTCCTTGTCGCAACCGTCCCGAAGGGCGCCGCGAAAATAAAAAGAATAGGGAGGAAAAGACCTCGGGGTGTTGGGAGTCGCCACCAATCGCTTTATCCATTAAATGGAATGGTGCAATTGGACACCTAAAAGGTGGTCTACGTTTCAGAGTTTGAGGTTCAGGGGTTGATTACAGGTAGGGAAGGTGTTAACACCCTACACCATCCGTTCTAAGAACGGTTATCTATTTAATCTAATGTTATTTGTAATATTAATTAAATTGGTCCTTTTTAATAAAAAGAAATATTTTTTTTACTTTTACTTTAACATGTCCCATTTTGTCAAGTATAATATCAAGAATGATAAATGACTAAGACCAGAAATGGGTGGCTAAATAGCCATTATTTTGAAACAAATTCTAAGTTTACAACATATTGTATAAAAGTGGTGAATTAAAATTTTATTTTTTGGAGAAAAGTAATTTTTAAAATAAATGGCCAAATAAAAAAAATTATTTCAATGAATAATTTTAATTCAAAGAAATTTGTTTAAGGTAAGAAAATGTTTTTTAAGTAAATGGCCAAATAAAATCTCTTTTATAATCAAGGAAAAAATATTTTTAGGCACAATGAAATTTTTGTAGTAATTTCTAAAAAATGTCTTCATGAAAAATAAAACTTTAATTCACCACAATCATGATGTTGAAACTGAAAGAATTTGTTCACTTTTATTTAAGGATTTTTTTTATTTTTTACAAAAAAGAGATTTTATTTTAATTTTAAAAAAAGGGTTGTATTTTATTTAGCGAAAATATTTTAATTTAGTGTGAGAATTAGACCTCGCCAGCGCTCTTGGAAAAATCCAATATAAAGTCTCAATATTATCGGGAAGAGTGTATTTGATCGGCGCTCCGATCCTCTCCTAATTTTTCCGTCATCGGCCAGTTTTAAATTATTTAATTTACAGTAATTAAATTAAAGTCACATATCAACCTCATAATAATAAACAAAATAATTAATCATAAAAAAGTATGTTAAATTAAAATACAAATAATGTAAACCCCAAATTAGCAAATACAAATCAATCCAAAATAATAAATAAATAAAATAAAATTAAAAGGACAAAACTAAAGATTGAGGCCCAAACCAGTTAAAAAAAAGAGGGCCCAAATTTATTCTACTTGAGCCCACGAAAAAAAAAAAGAATTGAGCAAAGCAAAAAAAAAGAGACTTATAGTCTCAGATCCATCAAAAACGAAGATAAAAAGAAAGAAAAAAAAGGGGGAGAGGAAGAACTCTTGAAGCTCACGGAGCTGCAGAGACGGGTTCGTGCGGCCTGGGTCACGGTGGTGGACGGTCTAGCAGCAGGGACGTGGTGTTGGGCCAGACAGGTATAGATCTGGCCGTATCTGGGTTCGTGGGAGGCACAGCGGCGACGACGGGATGGGGGCCGGCTCTGGGAGCTGGGTGCGACGCGGGTCAGGGGTCGGAGGTTCGGATTGTTCCGGATCTTGGTGGCGCGATTTGGCCAGTGCGGGTACGACGACAAAGGTGGTCACGGCTGGTGCGGGTTCGATAGTGGTGGGCAGCTCGGTGGTGCGGGTTGTGAGTTCTGGACCGATCGATGTTGGCCGTGGGTTTAGGAGGGGGTCACAGTGGTGGTTAGGGAGGCCGTGCAGCACGGTGGCTTCACGTGGGTTGTTGGTTGTGGGGTGGTGAGCTTGAAGAAGGGTGGTGCGAGGAAGTGATGAAGATGAAGGGGTTGTGTACCTTGTGGAGGGTGATTTGATAGTGATTGGGTAATTCTAATGGTTAGTTTGGGTGGTTAATGGAGGTGGCTTGGTGTTGGTGAAGATGGAGGAGGCCGAGATAGTGCTGTGGAGGTTTGAAGATGGTGGAATGAACGAAGATTGGAGATGGGAGTGAGCAGTTTTGGGGCTGCTGAAGTGTGGGAATTTTTTCTCTTGTCCATGTGAATTTTCAGTTTGTGATTGCTCTGTGATTGTATTATCTTTATGAATGATTCCCTTTTTACTCTGCATTCTTTCTTTTCCTTATATTGTGCCCGATCATTCAAATGCCATAATTTTCATTTTTTATGTTTTTACGTTTGGAAGGCAGATGATCAAAATTGAATGAGCTTAAAGTTGATGATTGGAAAGAAAAACTGTAGGAGTCTTTAATCCAATTCAAAGCAGCTGTTTGATGGCTAGTGTTGCAGCAGCAGGAAGGGAAAAAATGGGGATAGAGAATTGGGTCATGAGTTAAGATGGAAAATGGGTCATGGGTTGACCCGGAAGAACAAAGTCAGTGATTTTTCTTTATTATTATTATTTTTTTTTTGAAAGAAAGAAATTTAAATTAAATAAAATAAATGAAATAATACTGAAAATAAAAGAAAATGGACAAAATTGGGTATCAACAACTGCCCCCCTTTGTTTTACATTTAGAATAAATGAAAAACAAAGGAATTGATTCAATTTTGTCCATGAAAAGGTAAAAACTTACGGATTCAAATGTCCGCTAAAGTTTAACCAAAACAAGGTAAGAAGCTTATGGAGTCAGGTATCCATTGAAGCTTACAAAAACTTAAAGGCAATGGGTACGGGGACCCAAAAACATAGAAGCTAAAAGCAACGGGTGCGGGGACCCGAAAAGGTAAAAAGTTTGCAGAATCCAGCACCCGCCAAAGCTTGGCAGAAAACTTAAAGCATGAAAAGGTAAAAAGCTTGTGGAGTCGGGTATTTGTTGAAGCTTAACAAAAAACTTGAAACAGCGGGTACGGGGACCCAAAAAGGTTAAAAGCTTGCGGAGTTAGGTATCCGCTGAAGCTTGACAAAAACTTAAAGCATGAAAAGGTAAAAAGCTTGCGGAGTCGGGTATCCACTGAAGCTTAACTGAAAACTTGAAGCAGAAAAGGTAAAAAGCTTGCGGAGTCAGGTATTCGCTGAAACTTAACAAACACAAGGTAAGAAGCTTAAAGAGTCGGGTATCTGTTGAAGCTTAACAAAAACTTAAAGGAAATGGGTACGGGGACCCAAAAACATAAAATAATGGGTATGGAGACCTAAAAAGGTAAAAAGCTTATGGAGTCAGGTATCCACCGAAGCTTAACAAAAATAAGGTAAGAAGCTTACGGAGTCGGGTATCCGTTGAAGCTCAATAAGAAACTTAAAAGCAATGGGTATAGGGACCCGAAAATAATGGGTGCGGGGACCCAAAAAGGCAAAAAGCTTGCGGAGTCAAGCATCCGCTGAAGCTTAACAAAAACTTAAAAGCAATGGGTACGGGGACCCGAAAAGGTAAAACAATGGGTGCGGGGACCCAAAAAGGTAAAAAGCTTACGGAGTCAGGCATCCACTGAAGCTTAACAAAAACTTAAAAGCAATGGGTACGGGGACCCGAAAAGGTAAAAAGCTAGCGGAGTCAGGTATCTGCTGAAGCTTAACAAAAACAAGGTAAGAAGCTTACGGAGTCGGGTATCCGTTGAAGCTTAACAAAAAACTTAAAAGCAATGGGTACGGGGACCCGAAAACATAAAACAATGGGTGTGGGGACCTGAAAAGGTAAAAAGCTTGTGGAGTCGGGTATACGCTGAAGCTTAACAAAAACTTAAAAGCAATGGGTACGGAGACCCGAAAATATAAAATAATGGGCATGTTGCCCTGATTTGACTGAAAACAGCAAGTTGGACCTTTGTAGGTCAAGGCTAGCAAAATGAAATAGTGCATTATGTATGCTTTAGATGTATGAGAGTATGAAAAACTTTTTATTAATTTTTTTGTTTTTTTTTTGTCTCCACAACCCCTGAGGACATGATTGCAATCATTTTCAAAGATGAACTGGAATGAGATTTATTAGCATCCTTTCATTTATTATTCAGCTGATGGTTGAAATGTCCAATCAGAATGACCCTTGAGGTGTGCATTAGATGTGACACATAAGAGCAATAGGAAAACCCTTCAGATGACCCTTGAGGTGACCTGGTTGTCCTTTCTTTTTATCAACACTCTTATTAGGAATCATTGTGTTTCCCATACCTTTCAAGTCATTAGCAATTCTCAATGCTTTAGTAGCAATGTCACACATTTCACATTCCAATATATGATTATTAGAAAAATGCATATTGAGTCAAAGAAGAGGCAACAGTAAAAATATGACGATATTGTATTGAAATGGGAACGGTGAAAAGAAAGTAATATTGTGGTCATCAACATAAAATTTATAGAGGGATGATGAGGGCAAAGGTCTTCAGTTCTTCCAGTGAAACCCTCTATCGTAATCAGCATCAATCCTCTGCATACCTAATTTTGAACACCCATTAACCGGCCTATGAAAACCTTGACTGCCCCAGTTGGGATCATTTGGCGTACCTTAACATGGAAAACTTAGTTTGCTCTAAAGTAGAGATTTGCTCTTCCCTAGCATGGAGACTAGCTGCTCAAGTCTCACTTCCTTTGTCATATCAAGCACTATTGTCATTTTATTTTGGACCTTAACTTTTGCCTAGGTCGCTCTTTCAAGTTTTTAACCTACCAGGTCGCTCTAACTTTTGCCTAGGTAACCTTTTCAGGTTTTCCACCTAGCAAGCCATGCTTTTCCTTTTTCTTTTCTTTCTCTTTTTTTTCTCTTTTTTTTACAAGTAGTGCTTTTACGCATAATATTTCTTAACTGTGTCTGAATTTACAGGAAATGGTAGATCTTCACCGTCCATTTTTGTAAGAATCAAGGACCCTCTAGAGAAAGCCTTCTTCACGACATAAGGTCCTTCATAATTTGGAGTCCATTTTCCATGGTGATCTTTTTGAATTTGCAAGATCTTTTTGAGCACTAAGTCTCCTTCTTGAAATTGTCGAGGGCGCACTTTTTTCGCATAGGCTTTCATAAGCCTCCTTTGATATAACTGGCCATGACACAGTGCAGTTAACTTTTTACCTTTAATAGATTCAACTGATCTAGTCGGGCTTGGACCCATTCAGCCTCTTCCAATTTTGTCTCCATCAGTACTCTTAATGAGGGGATCTCTACCTCAATAGGGAGTACGGCTTCCATTCCGTAAACTAAAGAGAAAGGAGTTACCCCAGTTGAGGTACGGATAGACGTGTGATAACCATGCAAAGCAAAGGGAAGCATCTCATGCCAATCTTTGTATGTCACGACCATTTTTTGGATGATCTTCTTGATGTTTTTGTTTGCTGCCTCAACAGCCCCATTCATCTTTGGGCGATATGGCGAGGATTTATGATGTTGGATCTTGAAATTCTCGTACATTTCCTTCATCATTTTGTTATTCAAGTTGGTTGCATTGTCAGTGATGATCTTATTTGGTAGATCATAACGACATATCAACTTTCTTTTGATGAATTTGATCACCACATTCCTGGTCACATTGGCATAAGAAGTAGCTTTAACCCATTTGGTGAAGTAGTCTATCACAACTAGGATAAAGCGATGCCCATTTGAGGCCTTAGGTTCAATAGGTCCTATGACATCCATACCCCACATGGAAAATGGCCAAGGTGCTGCTAGGACATTCAAGGGGACTGGTGGCGCATTAATCTTATCAGCATATGTTTGGCACTTATGACACTTCCTCACATGATTGAAGCAGTTAGTTTCCATGGTTAACCAATAATAACCAGATCTTAGGATTTTTCTCGCCATTGCATGTCCATTGGAGTGAGTTCCGAAGGAACCCTCATGTACTTCTTCAATAATCTTTTTTGCTTCCATTGCATTAACACATCTTAGAAGCACCATATCATGGTTTCTTTTGTAAAGTATTTCCCCACTCAGAAAGTAACCCATCGCGAGCCTCCTCAGGGTCCTCTTGTCATTTTCTGAAGCGCCTGTAGGGTATTCCCTATTCTTGATGAAACATTTGATGTCATGGTACCATGGCTTCCCATCAGGCTCATCTTAACCACTTGACAATATACAGGACATTCACGACTTTCCATTTTTATAAGTGGTAGGTCCTTTTCATGACTTACTTGGAACATTGATGATAGTATGGCCAAAACATCAGCCAACTGGTTCTCTTCTCGAGGAACATGATGAAAAGTGACTTCATCAAATTGCTTGATCAATTCTTTGATGTAAACATGGTATGAGATCAGTTTGGCATCACAGGTTTCCCATTCTCCTTTTAGTTGATGAATGACCAAGGCAGAGTCCCCATATACTTCCAAGATCTTTGATTTTGATTCTATTGCTGTCTGAATACCCAAAGCACACGCTTCGTATTCTGCTATATTGTTAGTACAGTCAAAACACAACCTTGCTGTGATTGGGATGTATTTATCTTCAAGGGAGATCAAGATGGCTCCAATGTCGTGCCCCAGTGCATTAGAGGCTCCATCAAACCACATAGTCCATTTTTCTTTTTAAGATGATTCTTCATTTTTAAACAGAGCCATTTTATCTTCATCAAGGAACACACATTGCATCGACCCATAATCCTCTATAGGTTAGTTAGCCAGATAATCTGCAAGGGCACTTCCCTTAATTGCCTTTTGGGTGACATAAACAATTTCATACTCCGATAATAAAACTTGTCATCGCGCGATTCTCCCAGTGAGAGCGGGTTTCTCAAAGATATACTTGATAGGATCCATTTTGGACACCAACTAAGTAGTGTAACACAACATGTATTGCCTCAATCGATGGGCAGCCCATGCCAAGGTGCAACAAGTTCGCTCTAACAATGAGTACTTTGCTTCATAATCGGTGAACTTTTTACTTAAGTAATAGATGCCGCGTTCTTTCCTACCGGACTCATCATGCTGCCCCAGTATGCAACCTATAGACTCATTAAGCATTGTCAAATACATAATGAGAGGTCTCCCTGGCACTAGAGGCACCAAAAGTGGGGGTTCTTATAAATACTGCTTGATTTTTTCAAAGGCTCTTTGACAATCTTCATTCCACTTAACTGGCTGATTCTTGCGTAACAACTTGAAGAGCGGCTCGCGTGTTGCTGTGAACTGGAATATGAATCGAGCGATATAATTCAACCTTCCCAAAAATCCCTGAACTTCCTTTTCAGTGCGAGGGACTAGCATGTCCAGTATTGCTCGGACCTTGTCAGGATCAACTTCTATTCCTTTCTGGCTCACCACAAACCTCAATAGTTTGCCTGATCTAACACCAAAAGTGCATTTTGCAGGATTTAGTCTGAGTTTGAACTTCCTCAATCGCTCAAAAAGCTTTTGCAAATTGATTATATGATTCTTTTTTGTTTTTGACTTTGCAATCATATCATCCACATAAACTTCTATTTCTTTGTGCATCATATCATGGAACAATGTCACCATAGTTCTCTAATACGTTGCCCCAGCATTTTTTAAACCAAAAGGCATCACTTTGTAGCAGAAGGTTCCCCATAAAGTGATGAATATGGTCTTCTCCATGTCTTCCGGTGCCATCTTGATCTGATTATATCTCGAGAAACCATCCATAAAGGAAAAAAATGAATGTTGAGCCGTGTTATCCACCAAAACATCAACATGAGGTAACGAGAAGTCGTCTTTAGGGCTGGCCCTATTTAAGTCTCGATAGTCCATACACATTTGGACTTTCTTATCTTTCTTTAGGACAGGAACAATGTTGGCAACCCATTGTGGGTATTTTGCAACTACAAGAAATCCAGCATCAAACTATCTTTTTACTTCATCTCTGATTTTTAAGGACATCTCAGCTTTCATTCGTCTCAACTTTTGCTTAACCGGAGGGTACCCAGGTTTTAGTGGCAATTTATGCTCAACTATGTCAGTGTCTAGCCTAGGCATATCTTGGTATGACCATGCAAAGACATCATTATAATCAAACAAGAGTTTAATCAACATGTTACGCTTATCTTCTTTCATCGAGGTACCAATTTTGATTTCTTTCTTATCATTTTTAGTCCCCAAATTAATTACTTCAATTGGTTCCTCATGGGGTTGGATTTCTTTAGCTTCTTGTTCAAGTAATCTCATTAACTCAGGTGAAGTTTCCCAATCATCCTCATTATCCTCATCAACATGATTAACAGGGTGTTCAAAATTATATGATGAGATATTGACACTATTACTTTCAAGAAAGTCATTTTCAGATTTTGAAAGAGACTCTAAGGTTATGGGAAGCTTGGAGATCTCCTAATTGTCTAGTTTTGTATCTGAAGAACATGCATACACCAGGTCTGTATGACTGATAAAATCATCATCTTCAACTGTGGTCACTTGGTCTACGAACACAACTTCCGCGCTCTAGAAACTTTGTCGTATATCACAGATGGGGACTCGTTCCACTTTAGGTTCTTTATTTTCCAAGCGAGCCAGCCTTTTCTCTTTTTTCTCTTTTTTCTCTTCTATGATCCTCCTCTTATCAACCTTGGTGGGTTTGTACCCCAGCCCAAATCTACCTTTGCTTTCCAAGGGTTGAAAAAGTCCTGTGGCACCTTGTCGTTTCTTGCCCAGCCCTTCTCCATGCTAATAACCCCTTTCTAGCATAACTTTAGCCATCATTACAAATGCAACAGAGGGCTGCGATTTAGGAATTGGAGCTCTTTCTTTTATATAAATGGTATTGACAACCTCAAGTGCTTGAAAGGTAGTCTCCAAAGCCTCTTCTGTAGCTTCAATATATGGAGTATCTAGCGGCTTGCTCACCAGCAGGTCCTCTTCACCAAAAACAGTAATCATCTTGTTATCAACTATGAATTTTACTTTTTGGTGCAAGGTGGAAGGCACAGCTCTAGCAGAATGAATCCATGGTCATCCTAAGAGACAACTGTATGATGGTGCAATGTCCATCACTTGGAAGAGTATGTTGAAAGTGCAAGCACCAATTTGAATTGGTATTTCAATTTCCCCTATGACTTCTCTCCTTATGCCATCAAATGCCCTTACTATCATCGCACTCAATTTCATGAGTGACCCATCAAAAGGCAATTTGGAGAGTGTCGACTTTGGCATCACATTCAAGGAAGAGCCATTGTCCATCAGTACTCTAGCCATGATATGGTCTCGACATTTTACTGAGATATGAAGTGCTTTATTATGTCCCCTTCCCTCATTGGGTATTTCATCATTGGTGAAAGTGATGTAATTATCTGCTATGATGTTACTGATAACGCCATCCTACTTGTCTATTGTGATGTCATGAGAAACATGGGCTTGATTAAGCACTTTCATTAACACCTTCCTGTGTGGCTCTGAGTTCATTAATAAAGATAAGAGTGATATTCTTACAGGGGTGCGGTTCAATTGATCCACCACCCTATATTCACTTTTCTTTATAAATTTTAAGAACTCACAAGCTTCTTCCTCGGTCACTTCTTTCTTATAGACCTCTTGCTTTGTTGCCTTTGGTTCTTCCTTTTCTTTCAAGGTTTTTCAGTAGAAGTTTCCCCCATCTTATCTTTCCCTTTCTGAATTCTTTCCTTTTCCTCCACTTACTCTTTACGCAGATCTTCAGGTGTATAAATATGACCACTTTGAGTCATTCCACCGATCCCAGATATACTAGAGATGGCTGATTGGATTTTCATTTGATTGTCCTGGAGATCATTCACAACGACTTGCATATCATATTTCCAAGGCACAGCTCTGGTGTCCTTATAGGGAAAAGGAGTTGGCACTTGGATAGTGATAGGATTCCGACCAAGAGAGACTTGTGGAGACACCTCTTTATTATAATGAATCGTCAATGGCCTTGGTATACCTGGAGTTTGCCCTATGATTGGTTGCGTTGCATAGGTATTAGCAACCTCTTGAACTGGTGGAGATGTAACCATATAGACATCACCATTATCATATTGATTGTTTATTTGTACTAGGTGACTGTCCATTAAACTTTGGAGGATCTGCTTGAACTCATCACATTCCTCAATAGAATGCCCTACTTTCCCGTGAATCTTGCACACTGTTTCATTTTCATTGACCTTTTTAATCTCAGTTTGGTTTTGTATCAACCCATATTTGCAAAGCTCTTGAAAAATTACTCTCATGGGAGTTTTCACATCAGCTACTCGACTTATGTGGCATCATCCAGAAGACTTCTCTATGGCATTAACTACAGGACCTCCATGATCAGGTAAGGGATTGCAGCCTGCATTAGGAGTTTTTTCTTTAAAGTTTAACCATTTGGCATTAATCAAGTCTCACACTTTCAACTTCAAGGCTCTGTAATTTTCTGTTGAGTGACCTACAACCCCAACATGGTACTCACATTTAGCATTCTGGTCAAATCCTCTTGGGTAAGGGGGTTCCACTAGCTTCATTGGGCAATGAACTAATAAGGAGTTTCGGAAGAGTTGTGGTAGCAGTTCAGTATAGGTCATGGGAATTAGGTCAAATTGGACGGGTTTCTTTTCTTGGTTAGCTGGCGGCCTTCTTTGGTTGGTATTTGGGTTTTGGGTCCATGGTTGAGTTAGTTGATATGGCATGGTAGGGAGTATTTGATTTGGAATAGGAGATGGTGCACAATAAGGGATCATTGGGTGATAAGGTTGAGGGCATGGAGCTTGAGAGGCATTAGCAATGTATGGGTAGTAAGGCATGTAGGGAGGTTGGAATGATGGCTGAGGGTTGATAGGCGCTTGGCTATGTTTCCCTTGGGCAAAACTCCTTTGATCGAAAGTCACAGCATAGGCTTCCCCTTCTTTTTTCTTCCCTGCTGGGGGCCTTTTGCCACTAAATGTCCCCATTGAACTTTCTGCGATCTTTCCACTTCTCATTCCTCCTTCAACTCTTTTCCCGATGATAACCATGTCTGAGAAATTTGATGACACACTTCCTATCATCTTGTCATAGAAGGGTGACTGGAGAGTGTCAATGAATGTGGCCACCATTTCTCTTTCTGTCAATGGGGGTTCAACCTGAGCAGCTATCTCTCTCCACCGCTGAGCATATTCTTTAAAGGTTTCAGCTCCTTTCTTAGCCATATTATGCAATTGTAGCCTATCTGGCGCCATATCAATGTTATATTTATATTGCTTCAAGAAAGCATCAGTCAAGTCCTTGAAACATCATATATGGGCACGTTCCAGGGGTGTATACCAATTAGAAGCTGCCCCAACTAAGCTGTCCTGGAAGAAATGGATCAACAACTTGTCATCATTAGTATGAAATGCTATCTTGCGGATATACATGGTTAGATGGTTCTTTGGGCAAGTGGTTCCCTTATATTTTTTGAAATCTGGGACCTTAAATTTCGAGGGAATCACCACATTCGGGACAAGATAGATGTCTGAGGCATCTAGAAGACCATAACTACTTGCTCCTTCTATGGCTCGCAGTCTTTCTTCAAGAACTTCTAATTTTTCCTTGGATTGAAAGCCCTCAGTTGAAGGGTTCAACGGAGAAGTACCAGTGATCTTATTAGGGAAAACTGTGGCATGTAGAAAGAAGGTTGGGCTTGAGTCGAGCCTTGTGGCCCTGAAGTAGGTATTACCAATGATGAGCCACTCTCAGGAGGGTTGGTAATTTAGGACGGCATAAAACCAGGGGAAATGCCATAAGGTGGAATAGAGACAAGGTATTGAGGAATCTCACTAGTATTTGGCAGAGATCCTTGGGGAGGGTTTGAAGTTGTTGTGACAGTCGGTGCACTGCCCTGAGGAATGTTGGTGGATAATGGTGGCACATAACCAGGTGGAAGGTCATATGGTGGGAATAAAGATGCCTGTATTTCAGGATTATTTGAGTAGATGGTGAGTGACATCATGGCCCTTTGAGAGGTGACACTAGGATATTGCCAAGGAATTGGCATAAAGCCAGGCGGGTGAGCAGGTGTGACCGAAGGATCATCATTTGCCTTTGAAGGAGTCCCCTCTGTGTTCCTCGTTTTTTCCAGAATTTCCAAGATCTTAGCCATTTGTTCCTTTAGCTGACTTACTTCACTTCTCAACTCTTCTTGTGACTAACCCAGTTCATCCATGACTTTTCATTGAGAGCGAGTCCTATATGGGTGTTGTAGAGACAGTTTTCCTTTCTGTATTCATTATTTTTTATTAGAAAATATGAAAAAGGAAAAGAAAATGCAAACAAAAGTAAAACTATGCATATAGAGACATGATCCAAAGCAGCAATCGATATCGATAAACCTCATTCATTCAAAGAGAAAAGCTTTATGGTCATAGAGAGTTTTACTCATATTGATCATTGCTACTCCTCAAGTCGGATGGAGGAGTTAGCTTTACAAAACAAAATGGAAAGAGTCATGCTAACTCTAAATTATATCAGCACTCCTAGAACAAGGAACTAATTTCAGTGATCCTTTTCAGTGAAATTTTCCTAGGAAGTCAAGGTCTTTCCTAACCCGAGTCAGGATATCTTGGTTCTCTCCTAATGCTAGCTTGGCTTCCACTTTGATGATTTCTCTTGCCCTCTTTCTTAAATGGTTGGAGATTTTCCTCATATTATCAATAACCATTTCAGCTTTTCGTTCCATTTCTTGACTTGCATTAAGATAGAAATTCTTTTCATTAGTCAAGAAAAGAACACCATCCTCTAATCGATTCTTCTTACTTTCTAAGAAAATAGACCATTCAACATGTTTTTTCAAATGTCGATTCAAGATTTTAACTTCATTCTTGAATTCTTGAAGTTGACCATCTTTCCCCTGAATGATTGTTTCGAGGCTTGACATATTTTCCTTAACCTCTCTATTTCAATATCTTTAGAGGCTGTCTCATGTTCTTGACTTTGGATTTTTCTTCTTGCAATGCTAAGTTGATCTTTCAAGGACCTTCTCTCAGTGGTCCACTACCGATAAATGATTTCGTACCGCCCCTCTGCTTCAGCATAGTAGTCAATGGGTTCATTAAATTGGTGCATTGGTAACTCTGGACCCTGTACCCTGGGAGCAAGAAACCCCTTCTTCCTACTAGCCTGCCAAATTAGGCATTTCGGTGTCGTTTCAGATGATGGGAGACCGGGCTTCACACTTCTTGTGTCCTTCCAATCTTCAATGATTTCTTTTATTTTATGAATGGTTCCTTTATCGCCATATGAGAATTCAAATTTAGACTGTCCATGAGTCATCGAAATAAATTATAGGGATACCATTTGTCTTCGGGCCATAGCTGGAGCATAGCCCACCACTCCCCATTGGCCAATAAGTGGAGCCCAATGTTTGCTTCCATATCTATATATGGTATAAGTGAGAGGAAGCCACTTGGCCCTCCAAACCACTTCTTTTATTTCCATTCAAAAACTGATCCATTGCCTCATCATCAGAGTTCGGGGAGGCCAATTGTCACGACCATATAGAGAGAGTGGGTGCTTAGGTATAACATACTGTTTTAGATCAACTTCTGGATGGTTAAAGCACTTCAAGGTTGGCATATGACTAAGCATCCATACTGCAAGCAATGGTGCACATCCCCAAAATCTTCCTTTCTGATGGACTCGACAATAATTCAGGGATCAAATTGTCTCGGCTAAAATTTGGTGGGGCTGGGTGTACCCCATGCTCGATCTGCTCGAACAAATTGATCACATGTTCATCTATTTGATTTTTCCATCTCGGGAAAATTACTAACCCATAAATAGCAAGGGCTAGTGCTACTAAACCAAAACTTTAATCAACTTGAGCTTTAACCATCCTAAGCAAGAACTCTGAATCTAGACTTCATCTTTCATCCATCATGTACTTGTCCAATTCATTGGCATGAATCCCTATCAATTTGGACAGCATCCTTCTTGGCGTCTTCTTGGGGTCATGTGAGTACACTTTGTCCTTGGGCATGTCGTCTTTAATAAGAAGCCTAGCATACTCCTCAATCGTTGGCACCAAGTCAAATTATTGGAAAGTATAACACCAATATGAGGGGTCCTAAAAATGAAGCATAGCTTTCAACACTTGGAGGTCAAGGGTGATGAACATGAGAGCTGCAATATCTCCATACTTGTCATTGAACTCTTCTTGTCTTCTCATACTACACCACATATTACGGAGCCTCATTAGGTCATTTTGCTCAAAGTCATGGCTCCCCTTTAAGAGAGGTAAAGGAACATCCTCATGATGCAAACTATTTCCTTCCTTGGCTTGAATTCTTGCAGACTCTTCACCGACAGCCCAGATACTCTCTACCACCTCAGACATTAGAGCCATTTTTCCCTTATTCATGTTTGAGGTTTACCGATATCTTTATAGGATTAGACCACATATGTAAATGCAAGATAAAAGAAAACAACGAAAAGGGAGTTAGCAACTACAAAATAAAAGACAAACAAAAATTCCTCATGTGTTAGAGGAAAAGGGGTACCTAATCTTGGTACCCATCCAGCAGGATAGGTTCTATGAACGATGGTAGCTCTAAGGTTATGTCTACAAGTGATAGCTTTGGTTCTAAACCCTTATCAAACAAAAGTTTCCCAAATTGCCCCTTGCTGTCACTAACACTTTGGCTAGCAAGAGTCCTCCATCCTCACCCATGATAGGTTACAAGCGGAAAGAGTTCAATTTGAGTGAGGGGTTGTCATGTGCCTAACCGGAGACCAACGGTCTCACAAAGCAACACTACTTCACCCTCTATCTAAGACTACAAGGTACTGAGCTCAGGTATAGAGCTTGTGTGTGCAGGTGTACATGAGAGAATTTATTTACAAAGCAGAAATATAATACATATAATGCAAACAAAATGTACAATAATATGAAACAAATAACACATAAACAAATAAAACAAAAACAGACCAACATAATTAAAGAGCAAATCACATAAGATTAAAATAAGGTTTAACCCTCTAACTATCCCCAGTGGAGTCGCCAGCTGTCGCAACTGTCCCGAAGGCCACTGCGAAAATAAAAAGAATAGGGAGGAAAAAACCTCGAGGTGTTGGGAGTCGCCACCAATCGCTTTATTCATTAAATGGAATGGTGCAATTGGATACCTAAAAGATGGTCTACGTTTCAGAGTTTGAGGTTCAGGGGTTGATTACAGGTAGGGAAGGTGTTAGCACCCTACACCGTCCGTTTTGAGAACGGTTACCTATTTAATCTAATGTTATTTGTAATATTAATTAAATTGGTCCTTTAAAAAAAAGAAATATTTTTTTTTGTTTTTACTTTAACATGTCCCATTTTGTCAAGCATAATATCAAGAATGATAAATGACTAAGACCAGAAATGAGAGGCTAAATAGGTATTATTTTGAAACAAATTCTAAGTCTAGAACATATTGTATAAAAGTGGTGAATTAAAATTTTATTTTTTGGAGAGAAGTAATTTTTAAAATAAATGGCCAAATAAAAAAATTTATTTCAATGAATAATTTTAATTCAAAGAAATTTGTTTAAGGTAAGAAAATGTTTTTTAAGTAAATGGCCAAATAAAATCTCTTTTATAATCGAGGAAAAAATATTTTTAGGCACAATGAAATTTTTATAGTAATTTCTAAAAAATGTCTTCATGAAAAATAAAACTTTAATTCACCACAATCATGATGTTGAAACTGTAAGAATTTGTTCACTTTTATTTAAGGATTTTGTTTTATTTTTTACAAAAAAAGAGATTTTATTTTAATTTTAAAAAAGGGTTGTATTTTATTTAGCAAAAATATTTTAATTTAGTGTGAGAATTAGACCTCACCAGCGCTCCTGGCAAAATCTAATATAAAGCCTCAAGATTATCGGGAAGAGTGTATTTGATCGGCGCTCCGATCCTCTTCCAATTTTTTCATCATCGGCCAGTTTTAAATTATTTAATTTACAGTAATTAAATTAAAGTCACATATCAACCTCATAATAACAAACAAAATAATTAATAATAAAAAAGTATGTTAAATTAAAATACAAATAATGTAAACCCCAAATTAGTAAATACAAATCAATCCAAAATAATAAATAAATAAAATAAAATTAAAAGGAAAAAAACTAAAGATTCAAGCCCAAACCAAGTAAAAAAAGAGGGGCCCAAATGAGTAAAAAAAATATAGAAGGGCCCAAATTTATTCTACTTGAGCCCATGAAAAAAAAAAAAGAATTGAGCAATAAATAAAAAAGAGACTTATAGTCTCAGATCCATCAAAAACAAAGATGAAAAGAAAGAAAAAAAAAGGGGAGGGGAAGAACTCACAAAGCTCACGGTGTTGCAGAGACGGGTTCGTGCGGCCTAGGTCGCGGTGGTGGACGGTCTAGCAACAGGGTCACGGTGTTGGGCCAGACAGGTACAGATCCGACTGGATCTGGGTTCGTGGGAGGCGCAGCGGCGACGACGGGATGGGGGCCGGCTCCGGGCGCTGGGTGCGACGCGGGTCAAGGGTCGGAGGCTCGGATTGTTCCTGATCTGGGTGGCGCAGTTTGGCCGGTGCGGGTTCGACGGCAAAGGTGGTCACGACTGGTGCGGGTTCGACGGTGGTGGGCAGCTCGGTGGTGCGGGTTGTGAGTTCTGGACCTATTGGTGTTGGCCGTGGGTTTAGGAGGGGGTCACAGTGGTGGTTGGGGAGGCCGTGCAAAGCACGATGGCTTCACGTGGGTTGTTGGTTGTGGGATGGTGAGCTTGAAGAAGGGTGGTGCGAGGAAGTGATGAAGATGAAGGGGTTGTGTACTGTGGAGAGCTATTTGATAGTGATTGGGTAATTCTAATGGTTGGTTTGGGTGGTTAATGGAGGTGGCTTGGTGTTAGTGAAGATGGAGGAGGCCGAGATGGTGCTGTGGAGGTTTGAAGATGGTGGAATGAACGAAGATTGGAGATGGGAGTGAGCAGTTTTGGGGTTGCTGAAGTGTAGGAATTTTTTTCTCTTGTCCGTGTGAATTTTCAGTTTGTGATTGCTCTGTGATTGTATTATCTTTATGAATGATTCCCTTTTTACTCTACATTCTTTCTTTTCCTTATATTGTGCCCGATCATTCAAATGCCATAATTTTCATTTTTTACGTTTTTACATTTGGAAGGCAGATGATCAAAATTGAATGAGCTTATAGTTGATGATTGGAAAAAAAAATCGTAGGAGTCTTTAATCCAATTCAAAGCAGCTGTTTGATGGCTAGGGTTGCAGCAGCAGGAAGGGAAAAGGTTGGAATAGAGAATTGGGTCATGGGTTGAGATGGAAAATGCGTCATGGGTTGACCCGGAAGAACAAAGTCAGTGATTTTTCTTCTTTTTATTATTATTATTATTATTTTAAAAGAAAGAAATTTAAATTAAATAAAAGAAATGAAATAAAAATGAAAATAAAAGAAAATGGACAAAATTGGGTATCAATAGTCCTGATTTCAATCGTAGTCTTTGTGGGAACGATATCTGACTCTTAGCTATATTATAAGTGTGATCTGTGCACTTGTGGTAAGCAAAAGAGCGAACAAGTTTTTGGTGCCGTTGTCGGGGATAACGGTTTAAATTCAGTAGAGCTAATATTAACAATCTGTTTAAGTAACTCTAATTCAAGTTTTCTTTTTTTGTGCTTATTAATTTAAATCTTAATTCTTTAATTGTTTCAGGTGATTGATTATAAGATGGCAGAAGATAATGCTATGCTCCAGTTAGAGGACGATAGTCGCACTAAACCATTGAGGGAGTTTGCTACTCCTAAAATGGATAATCTGCAATCTAGTATTAGACGTCTTGCCATTCAGGAAAACAACTTTGAGATAAAGCCGGCCATTATCCAAATGATCTAAACTTCTGTGTAGTTTGGCGGCTTATCCAATGAGGATCCCAATGCGCATATCTCAAACTTCTTGGAGATTTGTGATACATTTAGGCACAACAGAGTATCCGAGGATGCTATTCGCCTAAGGCTCTTCCCTTTCTCTTTAAGAGATAGAGCAAAAAGTTGATTACATTCTCTTCCAGTGGGATCAATTACAACTTGGGCAGAGGTGTGCACAAAGTTTTTGAACAAATACTTCCCTTCTACTAAGACTGAAGAGATGGTAAATGATATTACATCATTCGCTCAGACTGAATTAGAATCCCTGCATGAAGCATGGGAACGGTATAAGGATCTTTTGAGAAGGTGCTCACATCATAAGATACCACCTTGGCACCAAATCTATTCATTTCACAAGGGCTTGCTACCGCGTCACCGCCTAATAGTAGATACTGCTGCTGGAGGCTCTTTATTAAGCAAATCCTTTGATGATGCCTTCCAGCTGTTAGAGGAATTAGCTACTAATAGCTATCAATGGCCATCAGCAAGAAACACCCCATGAAGAGTAGCTGGAGTGCATGAAGTAGATGCTATAACCTCATTGTCAGCTCAGGTTGCAGCATTGGTAAGTAAAATGGATAGTATGGGACATCAAGCTCACCAGAGCCCATTTGTGTTGTATGACAAATGTGGTGACAATCATTCAAGTGATAGGTCTTCTTCCACCTTTGAAAATGCACATTATGTGGGGAACTACCGATCACAACAGAACAACCCATACGCGAACTAGTATAATCCTGGATGGAGGAACCATCCAAACTTCTCATGGAGGGATAATCAAGGGGCTTCCTCCTCAGCACCTGGAGTTGAGAGACCTTATAATCCTCCTGGATTCCCTTCCCAGTCTAGACAGTTGGCTCAAGAAAAGAAACCATCTCTTGAAGAGATGTTTATGCAGTTAATGGTGAAAACTGATTCCTTCATGACAAAAATGGACCCTCATCTGGCTAAGAATGACTCAGTGATACAGAGCCAATCAGCTTCTATGAGGGCTTTAGAAACTCAGGTGGAGCAGTTAGCTAATGCAATAAATAACAAGCCCCCTGGCACCTTCCCAACTGACATAGTTAATAATCCAAAGGGTTCCTCTAATGAACATTGTAAAGTAATCTCACTGAGGAGTCAGAAAGACATTGAGGGCAACCCTAAGAAAAAGTTGATGGAGGATGAGGTAGAAAAAAGCCAGACTAGGGAAGAAGAAGTCCATAAAAAGGCCAAAGACAATGAAATGAGTTCAGAAACTGACCACAAGATGGCTGATGACAATAAAGTGGTGAATAAGCCCTATATACATCATTTTCCTTTCCCAAGCAGGCAAATCAAGCGCAAAATGGATGAGCAGTTTAAGAAATTTTTGGAAGTTTTCAAGAAACTTCATATCAATATCCTTTTTGTAGAAGCACTGGAACAGATGCCCAGCTATGTTAAGTTTATGAAGGATATTTTATCCAAGAAATGTAAGTTGGGTGATTTTGAAACTGTTACATTATCTGAAGAATGCAGTGCTGTTATGCAACAAAAGCTTCCCCCAAAGTTAAAGGATCCAAGAAGCTTTATAATTCCTTGCACCATTGGCGACAAATTCTTAGGTCAAGCATTGTGTGATATGGGGGCCAGCATCAATCTTATGTCCCCATCCATATTCCAAAAGCTAGGTTTGGGGGAATGCAAGCCTACATCCATAACCCTCCAACTGGCTGATTGTTCATATACATATCCGAAGGGAATTATGGAAGATGTCCTAGTGAAAGTGGGTAAGTTCATATTCCCTACAGATTTTGTTATTCTGGATATGGACGAGGATCAAAGGGTGCCGCTGATCCTAGGTTGACCATTTTTAGCTACAGGAAGAACACTCATAGATGTTCAAAAAGGAGAACTGATGATGATAGTTCAAGATTAAGAGGTGACTTTCAACATCTTCAAAGTAATTAAGTTTCCTCAAGATCAAGAAGAGTGTTCTTATGTTGGTCTGCTTGATAATATCATTAACGATGCATTTCAAGCCAACAATTCTAAAGATTCCTTTGCCTTAGCAATGACTTCATCAATTGAGGATGATGAAGATCCAAGAAATGATGTGTCTGATTACATCAAACACTTTGAAGCGGTTCCTAGGCAATATCGTTCATCTAAGTTTGAAACCTTGGAGTCCGATATAACAAAAGTGACATCTAAGCCTTCCATTGAGGAACCTCCAAAGCTTGAGTTAAAACCTCTACTGAACCATTTGCAGTATGCTTATTTGGGAGCATCTTCTACCCTACCAGTAATCATATCATCATCCCTCTCGGAAGATCAAGAGGAGAATCTTCTCTATGTGCTTAGGAAATACAAGCATATTCTTGGTTGGACTATTGCTGATATTCAAGGCATTAGCCCTTCCATCTGTATGCATAAGATCTTGTTAGAAGACAATCAGAGTGGAGTTGTGGAACACCAAAGGAGGCTAAATCCAATTATGAAAGAGGTGGTGAGGAAAGAGATGACCAAGTAGCTGGATGCAAGCATTATTTATCCTATTTCTGACAGCCCCTAGGTATCTCCAATCCAATGTGTGCCAAAGAAAGGTGGCATGACGGTGGTCAAAAATTAAAATAACGAGCTTATTCCCTCTCGTAAGGTCACTGGATGGAGGGTGTGCATGAACTACCGTAAATTAAAAAAGGTCACCCGAAAGGACCATTTCCCATTTTCTTTCATAAATCAGATGTTAGATAGACTGGCAAGGAAAGCCTATTATTGCTTCTTGGATGGTTATTCTGGATATAACCAAATTGCCATAGCGTCGGAGGACCAAGAAAAGACAATATTTACTTGTCCATATGGTACATTTGCTTTCAGAAGAATGCCATTTGGGTTATGCAATGCTCCTGCAACCTTTCAATGTTGCATGATGGCCATCTTTGCAGATATGATTGAACATGGGCTAGAGGTGTTTATGGATGACTTTTCAGTATTTGAGGATGATTACAATAGTTGTTTGCAGACTTCATCATCCGTGCTGAAAAGGTGCAAAGAGACAAACCTCATCCTGAATTAGGAAAATTGTCATTTTATGGTCCAAGAAGGCATGGTTCTTGGCCATAAGGTTTCTATAAAAGGGATGGAGTTAGATAAGGCAAAGATAGAGGTGATTGACAAGCTTCCTCTACCAAACTTAGTAAAAAGAATCCGCAGTTTTCTTGGCCATATGAGTTTCTACAAGAGGTTTATTAAGGACTTTTCAAAGATAGCCAAGCCTTTTTGCAACTTTCTAGAGAAAGACATCCAGTTTACCTTGGATGATTCATGTCAGGTTGCATTTGAGGAACTAAAAAGAGACTGATTTTAGCTCTAGTTATAATAACTCCAGATTGGAGTTTACCATTTGAGTTCATGTGCGATGCGAGTGACTATATTGTGGGTGCGATGTTGGGACAAAGAAAAGACAAAGTGTTTCACTTCATTTACTATGCGAGCAAAACAATCAATGATGCCCAGCTGAACTACACAACAATGGAAAAAGAGCTGCTAGTCGTTGTCTTCGCATTTGATAAGTTCAGAGCATATTTAGTGGGCACGAAGGTGATTGTGTACACAGATCATTCAACAATAAAGTACTTAGTAAGCAAAAAGGATGCAAAACCATGATTGATTAGGTGGGTTTTGCTTTTACAAGAGTTTGATCTTGAAATCAGAGATAAGAAAGGTGCAAAAAATCAAGTAGCAGACCACCTTTCAAGACTTGAAAATGAAGATTTCCAAGATGAACCGATCATAATCAGGGAAACATTTCCTGATGAGCAGCTATTTGCAGCCACCACTCAATTAGGTCCATAGTATGCTGACATGGTGAACTACATTGTGGGTGGCGTGTTGCCACCTAATCTAACCTCTCAGTGATTGTTGCTTTACAAACCCAAGTGCAGGTTGTCTCAAGTAATATATTTCTCGGGAGTCCGAGGTCGATCCACAGGGAATTGTTGAAGATTAATTAAAGTGAAGTGAATATTTTGTTACTATGATTAAAATTATTTACTTGGGTAAAAAGATTCACTCTTGGTAAATAAAATAAAGGTAAGATCAATTCCTTTATAACTCAATTAGAATCCTCGCAACATGGAGGTTCCAATCGGAAAATACAACATTAAAAGTCCAATTAAAATAATATACGTAATTATATTATGTTTCCTAAAAATATTACCACCACTTATAAATGGGTTAAAGCATTCATTGTGTCAATATTTTGTCTACAACAAATCAAGAACTCCTCTTTACAAAGATGGTTTCTAAATTATAAGAAACAAATTATAATACGTATAATGGTTACTAGAAAAATATAAATCATTTAAGCACAAGAGAAGAATAAATCTAACCTTACTTTATTACCAAGAGCTTCATCCTTTCACCCAAGTAAAATGAAACTTAGTTACTCATAGATAAGAAGAAAGAAAGAGAGAAGAAGAAGAAGAAGAAGAAGAACATGACTTTAATTTAGAACAAAGGAAAATTACTACAAGAAAACCTAGTAACAAAATGGCATCATTTTGGTAACTAACACCTAACACCCTTAATGATCTACCAAGGCCCCCTTTTATAGAGGATTAGAGATACAAAATGATAAGGGGGCTGAGTCATTAGTGGTTGGATGAGTGGAAAATGATTGGAAAATGCCAAATGACTTTAGGTGAGTGGGAAATTATGGAGATTCCTTGTCTCCGAAATCATGTAGCTCTGAAGTCATTACATTCGTCATTTTTGAATCAAGTGGTCTTCATGAAAGTTGTAGGCCTAGATATTAGCTTTCAAATGGCTTTAGTTTGAGTCCAATATCATTTCTCTAACTCCAGATACGTTCAAATTACTGAACACTGCCCAGGCCCAGTCACAGCTCCTCTATTCTGACTTCCAAGCCCAATATCACCTTCAAGATGTTCGATTCTGGAAAAGTGTTCAACATGAAAGTTGTAGATATTGGTCTTAAATATTTAGCATCCAAATTTCAGCCCATTTTACAAGCTTTATCCTGAAATATGTGATGAACAGTACCCATAGGTTAAGCTATCAGGAAAAATACTCTGGTTCTTGCTTTAATCCCAATTTGAGTTATATACTCGTGTGATTAGGCCTTTGAGGTCTTCATGAAAGTTGTAGAATTCTCTCTTATCTTTCAAATGCCACTAGAATCACCTCCAAAGACCACCTACAGCCCAAGATATGACTCAAATACAAAAATAATGTAAGATATGAAGCATGCTGAAAAATTCAATTAAGTTCAATTTGAGTCCAAACTTACAAAACATAATAAAACTCAATCAATTAAGTACATAGAGAGTGTAAATGACTAAGAATGAAAGCTTATTAATGTATCATATATGTGATCATCAAACTCCCCCACACTTAGCTTTTTGCACTCCTGAGCAAAACACATAAGATCACTCACAAAAAAAAGAAACAGACTCAAAAGCTAAACACTCTAAAAGAATCAATTTCTAATAATATTTAAAAATGAAGAGCAATCATTCAAGTAATCAAAACATTCATGAGGTAACATATCTTCACTTCTCAAATCAACAAGCAAGGATATTTCAATTGAAAAGCATGAGTCAAGAATGATAGATTTTCACAAGATTCACTCTCAATCCCTCAAGTGTTTAAAAGGTAGGTATTTCAAAAAAATTCAACCCATGAAAATTGCACTACCATAAGCTTGCTTTTCTTCTACTTCT
The DNA here is from genome assembly GCA_029884595.1 of Ormosia semicastrata. Lineage (NCBI taxonomy): Eukaryota > Viridiplantae > Streptophyta > Magnoliopsida > Fabales > Fabaceae > Ormosia > Ormosia semicastrata. The sequence continues at coordinate 43,188,592 of JAQQTO010000061.1, forward strand.
CCACTACTTAGAACACATGCACACATAAATCATGAGGACTTTATTCAAGGTTGTAATGGGGTCAAGGTAAAAGAGGAGGTAATATAGATATGACAAGTTAAACACCAGAGAATAAAAGAACATGAGAGCTGAGTTCAATTAACAAGCATGAAAATTCATCCCAACTCCACCTAATACAAATTTCCTTTATATATTCTTTTCCTTTCCTTTATTACCTTGTTGACCCTCTTCTTTTTACAATTTTTTTTATTGATTTTTTATTGATTTTTTTTATTTTTATTTTTTTTTACAAAAAGAACATCATATATACATTTTTTTTAACCATTCTGCACACACACCCCCACACTTGTTCAAGAACTCATCGAATGACAAAACTAATGTTCTCTTATTCCCTAAGGTCAAGTAAGAACATGGTTTTTCATTTAAGGCACATAATGAGTTCGAAACAAAGAATAGTCAAATAAGCTCAAAGGGGTTAAGTAAGGGGAAATAGGTCATTTCTAATGCTTTATGTTGCCAGGAATCAGAGAATTTCCAAGAAGTCATAAGAGTGCTTGATATCATATTGAGACAACATGCTGCTAAACAAGGCTGACTATTTGATTAAAGTAGCTATTTGAAGAAAAATGCCTCAATCATATTTATGTATGCATATGAAAATGTAGTCTAAAAAAGAATCAAAGCAAATTCTAGAGTAACAATTTCATGAGTGAGATTCACACAAGAAAGAAAAGAATGGTACAAATGTTCAATCCATTCATCAATAGGCTCAAAATCTCACAAGGCATAATTCTATCATTCTTAGTCCACCAATTCAACATCCATAACCAAGCATGTGAATTTTAAGAAAGAAGACAATTTACTCAATCATGCAAATTTCTCTGAATTTGAATTGCTACTTCCACATAAACTAGTTACTACCCCAATTACTCCTTACTCTGCCATCAATTTTTGATGCGTCTCAAGAGTAAATAATTTACTCTTTACTCTGCCATCCCTAATTACTTTTGTTGTTAATAAATTGATGACAAACACAATAAACATATTAACAAACATACTTCTTAATTTTTTTTTTGGTTTTTTTTTAATATAAACACAATAAACATATTAACAAACATACTTTTGATTTTTTTTTATTTTTTTTTGTTTTTTTTACAACCATCCTTCCCCCCAACCAGATCACAACATTGTCCTCAATGTCAAAACATAGATAGGAAAAAGGATAGAATATATTACCTGTTGCTGCAATTACTAAAAAGAAAAACCTCACACAAATCAGAAACAAAGTATGATAAATAAAATGAAAGCTTGTAATTATTTAAATAGTTGGAGTGTCTTGGCTGGCTTTCTTTTCATTTTGCTTCCTTCACCACTTCCTTCACCGCTTCCTTTACTGCTTCCTTCGGACCAATCTATCTGAGCTGTTACTGGATCAGGTTCATAAACAAAAGCTTCTAATTTATCAATCAACTCATCAACAGTAGAAGCAGAGATAAGGAGTCATCTTGCAGAAGGTGTGACAAATTTCTGTTCCATAGCATGGTCAACAAAAGATAATAAATTATCAAAGAAATTATTAACATTCAACAAACCTATGGGTTTATGGTGGATGTTCAATTGGGCCCAAGAGACAACTTGAAAGACTTCTTCCAAAGTACCAAAACCACCAGGTAAGACAATGAATGCATCAGAGTTTTCAAGCATCGCCTTCATTCATCCATGCATAGATGATACTTGAATTTCCAGTCCAATTGTCTTTCTAACGATGTTCCTTTGAGTAAAAGGTTCAGGAATGACACCTAAAACTTGACCACCTCTTATATGTGCAGAAAGTGATACAGCCCCCATTAACCCAGCGCTACCTCCCCCATATATAACACGAATGTTCCTCGCAGCAAGTGTTCTACCAACAGTGCTTGCTGCGTTTACAAACTCTAAGCCCTTCTCATAACTTGTCCCACAAAATACACAGATACTGACAAATCTACGAACAAAAGAAGGAGCTCCCTCCATTTCTATACTCACACTCTCTTTGAATGATTATGAGTTGCAGGAAAGTGAAGAAAATGGAGTGTTTAAATAGGGAAGAGAATAGAAAAAGTAATAATAGCTCCTATACAGGTAAGTTGACTGGTGTTAGAAAAGTTAGAAATTTAAAAATAATTTTTTTTTGTTTTTTTTGTTGTTGTTTTTTTTTTGTTTTTTGTTTTGTTTTTTTTTTTTTTGACTTCAAGAAAACCATCAGGGTAAAGAAGTCTAGAAACCCCCGAAGGATCCCATCCAAAGGATCATCTGTCTAAAACCAAAATTCAACAAAATCATACAAAGATAAAATAATAATAACAAATGATTACATACCTTTATGTACAGATTTCATGGCAGATCTTTATACTGCGCGTCATGAGTGCAGTAATACCAAGACGGCTTAGCCAATCTGGGCATTCTTCTCCCTCCCGCTTGTGGGATATTTTGGATTGAGCTACCACGCCACTAATTAAAGTGCGTAAATCTGATAGCTACCACCAACGACCACAGCCAGTGAAAGGTCACTAAAGAGCCCATGGCATTAAATCACAGGATTCAGCTCAAAGGCATTGTCACGTGAGAATGCAAACACGGGACGCTTCTTTTTGTCCATTAGCAAGCAGAGCCTTTGGTTAAAATCTGGGAATGCTAGCGCAGCTCTCTACAGAGCATGGCACATGAACCTTATTTACCGACCGACGTGCGAAGGTCCACCCGAGTCAATGACGAGTCTGCCACTCCACTGGCAGGGGCTCCTAATCTAATTAAAGACCAAGTACAACTGAAGTTTTGCCATTTTTTATTTAATTTAAATTATTTCATTTTTTTCTCATTTTTTTCATTTTTTCTTCTTTTTTTTCATTTTTTTCTCATTTTTTTCTTTTTTTCTCATTTTTTTTTTTTTTCTTTTGAAGATGTACAAGATAATATATACATGTTGTTGTGATTGTGGCTCACATCTTCCCTCTGGTTTCACGTCTAGAAACGGCTTAAACGCCTTCTATGAGTCGAGGATAAGCTTCCCATCCAATTTTCTTATAAATTGGCAAACAGTCTTTTTGAGTCGATTCCCAAGACTATAACTCTCTTGCTCGTCCTTGAAGAGATTCCACAAACTAAGAAGTTCACATCTGCACAACTCCACAAGAATGCGTCTCAAGAGTCAATAAGATATTATCTAATGACTCCTTACTCAGTCCATTCTTAATGAAGAATATTTTATCTTCTCTATTTACAGAAACCATCCCCAAAGAGTGACATCGCATGTTGCAATTCCATTGTGCACACTTGTAACAAAGTTTCATTCTTTTTGCTCTTCTCCTTTTTGAAAATGAACTTTTACCAAGACCAGGCATGTATGGGACAAATGAATCTGAAGATTCACCAGCTAAACGAACCTTTGCTTCGATTATCCAGCGTATATCTTCTGGGATGCCCTTATACATTAACAATCTCAGTCTTTCACACCTAGCTTCATAGACTTTTGTTAGAGCATTTAGAGGGAGAGAAGGAAAATGTTTTCTTAGATTTGAGAGAATGACATCCATTTTAAAAGGAGAAGAATTCAGTTATTATGGGAAACTAAAAAACAAACCGACTTGAGAGTCACGGAGTACCGTTATCCGCCATCTAACCGGGAACACAAAGAACTGCAAAAAGAAAGAAACAACATTAAAATAAATTCTACTCATAACAAGGATTAGAAAGAGAAATGGATTCTACCTCAACAACTTGATGTTCCAGAAATGGTTTGAGTCTTTGTCCATTGACCTTAAATACAATACCATTCCTAGGATTCTCAATGTCTATGGCCCCATAAGAATACACATGTTTGACAATATAAGGACCAATCCACCTAGATCTCAATTTTCCAGGGAATAGGTGAAGACGATAATTATAAAGCAGAACTTTTTGACCAATTTCAAAAGTTTTTCTCAAAATTGATTTGTCATGAAAAGCTTTTGTTCTAGCTTTATAAGTCTTTGAGTTTTCATATGCATCATTTCTTAATTCCTCAAGTTCATTCAATTGTAATTTGTGTAACTTGGAAGCATCATCAAGACTTAAGTTGAAAGCTTTAATGGCCCAAAATGCTTTATGCTCCAATTCTACAGGCAAATGACAAGGTTTTCCATAAACTAACCGATAGGGAGACATGCCCAAAGATGTTTTAAAAGCAGTACGGTAAGCCCAAAGTGCATCGTTTAGTCTTAAAGACCAATCTTTACGATTTGGGTTAACCATTTTTTCTAAAATTTGTTTAATCTCCCTATTTTCTAATTCAACGTGTCCACTTGTCTGAGGATGATAAGGGGTTACAATTTTGAGGGTAATGCAATATTTCTTCATTAAAGATTCAAATGATTTATTGCAAAAATGTGTTCCCCCATCACTGATGATAGCTCGAGGAATTCCAAATCGACTCAAAACATTTTCTTTTAAAAATTTTAGAATAGTTTTATGATCATTGTGCCAACATGGAATCGCCTCAATCCATTTTGAGACATAATCAACTGCAACCAAAATGTACACAAATCCAAAAGATGATGGAAATGGACCCATGAAATCAATTCCCCAACAATAAAAAATTTCAATGACAAGGATAGGGTTCAAAGGCATCATATTTCTTTTAGAAATGAACCCCAATTTTTGACAACTTTCACAACTTTTGCAAAAAGTATAACTGTCCTTGAATAAAGTGGGCCAATAAAATCCATCTTTGCAAGATTTTCATGAAATTGTTTTCTTTGAAGAAAAATGACCTCCACATGCTTCTGAATGACAAAATTTAATGACACTACTTACCTCATTGTCAAGTACACATCTCCGAAAGATTTGATCAGGACAATATTTGAACAAATATGGATCATCCCAAAAAAAATTTTTCACCTCAATCAAAAACTTTTTTCTGTTTTGGTGTGTCCACTGAGGCGGCATCTTACCTGTTACAAGAAAATTGATAATTTTAGCAAACCAAGGCATGGAATTGACAGAAAATAAAAATTCATCAGGAAAAGAATTATTGATAGGTGTGCCATCAAAAGATGAGCCTGTTGTCAGCCTTGACAAATGATCTGCAACAACATTTTTGGCTCCTTTCTTGTCTTTGATTGTGATATTGAATTCTTGAAGCAACAAGATCCACCGTATCAACCTAGGTTTAGCATCCTGTTTAGACATTAAATATCTAACAGCAGCATGATCAGTGAAAACAACAGTGGATGAACCAATTAAATAAGCCCGAAATTTGTCCAATGCAAAAATTACAGCAAGTAGTTCTTTTTCAGTAGTTGTGTAATTCATTTGTGCACTATTCAAAGTTCAACTTGCGTAATAAATTACATGAGGCTTACATTCCTTTCTTTGGCCTAAAACAGCGCCAACAGCAAAATCACTAGCATCACACATCAACTCAAAAGGCAAAGACCAGTCAGGAGATTGCATGATAGGAGCAGAAGTTAAAAGACCGATTAATTTTTCAAAAGATTTTTGACAATCTTGAATCCAATCAAATGGTATATCTTTTGTTAGAAGATTATATAAAGGTCTAGATATGGCACTAAAGTCCTTTACAAATCTTCTGTAAAATCCTGCATGTCCTAAAAAGGAACGAACTTCTCTGACTGTTTTTGGGAAAGGCAAATGAGCAATTAATTTGGCCTTATCAACTTCAATTCCCTTAGAAGATATCACATGACCTAACACTATTCCTGAGGTAACCATGTAATGACATTTTTCCCAATTTAACACAAATCCTTTTTCTTCGCATCTTTTAAGAACTTTTTCCAAATTATCAAGACAATTTTCAAAAGAATTTCCAAAAACTATCAGATCATCTATGAAGACCTCTAAATAATGCTCAATCATGTCACTGAAAATACTTAGCATGCATCTTTGAAAAGTTGCCGGAGCATTACAAAGACCAAAAGGCATTCTTCTATATGCAAAAGTGCCAAAGGGGCAAGTAAAAGTGGTCTTTTCTTGGTCCTCTAATGCAATTGGTATTTGATTATACCCTGAATAACCATCAAGAAAACAATAATAGGGATGTCCTGCTACTCTTTCTAGAATCTGATCAAGAAATGGCAAAGGGAAATGGTCTTTCCTAGTGGCTGCATTCAATTTTCGAAATCAATACACATACGCCAACTAGATGAGACTTGGGTAGGTATTAATTCTCCTTTTTCATTTTCAACCACTGTTATTCCAGATTTCTTAGGCACAACTTGTGTAGGGCTTACCCACTGGCTATCAGAGATAGGATAGATAATTCCAACATCAAGTAATTTAAGAACTTCAGCTCTAACTACCTCTTTCATGTGTGGATTTAATCTTCTTTGAGATTGTTGAGATGTTTTAGCATTATCCTCTAAATGTATTCTATGTGTACAAATTAATGGATTAATGCCTTTGATATCCTTTAATATCCATTCAATTGCATTTTTATGCCTTTTAAGTACTTCTATCAACTTACCTTCTTGTTCTTTGGTCAGGGATGAGGAAATTACCACTGGAGAGCTTTGTTCTTCTCCCAAAAATGTGTACTTCAACCCATCAGGTAATGGCTTCAGTTCCAGTGTGGGTACTTCTTCATGGGTATCATCATTCATGGATTTTAGCTCTTTGAATCTTGGCTTCCTTCCTTTGTATTCCATTTCCTGTGTACAGTCAAGCAAAGAGCATATTTCAGAAACATCATCATCTAATTGTGTAGCTGAATCAAATGAATTAATTAAACAGATTTCTAATGGGTCAGAAGAACTCTTGATTTGAAAATGATCATCTATAATGGCTTCAATCCCTTCAATCTCTTCCTTTTCATCATAAACTTGTGGTTGCTTGCACATGTTGAAAACATTAAGCTCCAGTGTCATATTTCCAAAAGTTAGCTTCACCACTCCATTTCTGCAATTTATCAAAGCATTAGATGTTGTTAAAAATGGGCGACCCAAAATAACAGGAACTGACTTAGAACTATCAACCATAGGTTTAGTTTCCAAGACAATAAAATCCACAGGATATATGAATTTATCAACTTGTACCAACACATCTTCTACTATTCCTTTTGGAATTTTAATTGATCTATCATCAAGTAGAAGAGTTACAGAAGTTGGTTTTAACTCACCAAGGTTGAGTTGCTGATAAACTGAATATGGAAGCAAATTAACACTAGCACCAAGATCAAGTAAAGCTCATTCAATTTTATGTTCACCAATAATGCATGAAAGCGTAGGACAACCCAGTGTCTTTATATTTCAACTCATTATTGTTTTGAATAATGGAGCTTACATTCGATCAAAAATGCATTCTTTTTCACATTATGTTTCCTTTTAACGAGTGCACAAGTCTTTCAAAAATTTGGTATAATAAGGAATCTGCTTGATAGCATCTAACAGAGGAATATTGACCTTCACTTGTTTAAAGATTTCAAAAATGTCACTGTTATAATTCACTTTACTTGAATTGTTTAATGCTTGAGGAAATGGGGGTGAAGACGAGGGTTTGATCTCCTTTTGGCTAGGTGGCTGATCAACTCCTTCCTCATCTTTGGGAATTGACTCATCATCTTTCTCAAAAAGTTCAGGAATTTGTTTTTCAACAACCTTTCCACTCCTAAGAGTTATCACTGAGTTGACTTAATCTATTTTTTGATTTTCTGAACTACCTTCATTTAGGCTAAACTGACCATTGGGATTTGGTTGAGGTTGAGAGGGAAACTTTCCTTTCTCATGAATGGCAAGTGCAGAAGAAAGTTTAGCAAGAGTGTCTTTTATGTCAATCATGGTTTGATTGTTGTGGTTATTGATGGCCTCTTGTTTTTCCATGAATGCATGCAATGTTCCTTCAAGGTTTTTCCTATATGGAGGGACATAGGGTGCATATCCTTGAGGATTTTGAGAATCTTGTTGTGCCTGAGGAGGTGGTGGTTGCATGAATTGTGGCTGGTTGCTATTCCTCCAACTGAAGTTCGGGTGATTTCTCCATCTCGGATTATATGTATCTGAAAAAGAAGAAGTAAATGGCTTTTTAAAATTATTCATTGCATTTACTTGCTCATGCACAACTTCTTTAAAAACAGGAATTTTTGGACATTCATTTGTTGAGTGTCCTAATTCATCACAAATGCCACAAATTTCTTCATTTTGCACAGATTTGATTTCTTTTACTTTCCCTGATTCCATAGCTTCAACCTTTCTAGCCAAACTAGCAAACCTTGCATTTAGATCTTCTTCTTGACTAAGATGATATTTTCCTTTACTAGCATTTGCAAGGTTAAATCTAATTGAATTTTCAGAAGGATTAGTACCATGCCAAGATTGAGAATTTTTAGCCAAATGGTCTAAATAGTCTAAAGCTTCTTCAGGTTCTTTATCAAGAAATTCACCATTGCACATTGTTTCCACAAATTGTTTGGTTTCAGGTGTTAACCCTTCATAAAAGAAGCTTATAGTGCGCCATTTTTCAAAACCATGATGTGGGCAAGAATTCAATAAATCTTTAAAACGTTCCCAACTTTGAAAATATGCTTCATTTGAATTTTGGGAAAAATTTTAGATTTATCTTTTCAAAGCATTGGTTTTATGTGTTGGAAAAAATTTCTTCAAAAACTCACATTGCATTTCTTGCCATGTGCCAATTGATCTTGGTTTCAAAGTGTTAAGCCAAGTTTTTGCTTTATCTTTCAAAGAAAAAGGAAATAATTTAAGCTTAACAACTTCTTCAGTGCAAGTTTGATCATGAAAAGCAGTACATACTTCCTCAAATTCTTTTAGATGTAAATATGGGCTTTCAGATTCTAAACCATGGAAACTAGGAAGTAAAGAAATCATACATGGCTTGAATCTAAAATTGTTGGCATTGAGTGGAAAGATAAAACTTGATGGACTAGAATTTCGAGATGGTTGCAGATACTCACGCATAGTTCGCAACGGTTGATTTTCATGTTCATCATGCACACTTTCGTTTTCAGCCATTGTGCTTAATGTGTGTGATTGTGATTCAAACAAATCAATATGTAAAGTACCTGGATTAACTTTAACCAAACGACCAGAATTTAAATCACGATACCAATTAAGCATACACAAGTAACTTACAATAGAAAAGAAAATGTACAAGCTAGTAATATAAACTATCCATTAAATATTAACAAAGGTGTGGTATAAACCAACCACCAAATAAGTTAATAAGCATAAAAATTAAAAAGTTAGTATACAGATAAATTAAAATGTTAGAAGCAGATAAAGTAAAAAGTTAGATAGTTAGTAAGAGAGTTAGTAAGTTAGTAAACAAAAAAAAATGACAGAAAATAAATACAGAAAATAAAGTACAAAAAAAATAAAAGGGAGAGTTACCCCCACTAAGTTAAAATGTACAAGAAAATAAAATGGAGAATTACCCCCATTTGTACGATAAATTAAAATGCGAGAAAATAAAGTGCGAGAAAGTAAATTACAAAAAAAAAAATAAGTAAAAGGGAGAGATTCCCCCACTAAGTTAGTGCGTAAAATAAAAGGGAAAGGTTCCCCCACTAGTTAGTATGTTAGTATATATACAAATTTTTACACCAAAAATTCAGTCTTCAAATCAAGTCCCCAACAACGGCGCCAAAAACTTGATGCACAATTTTTTGATTGTTGCTTTGCAAACCCAAGTGCAGGTTGTCTCAAGTAATATATTTCTCGGGAGTCCGAGGTCGATCCACAGGGAATTGTTGAAAATTAATTAAAGTGAAGTGAATATTTTGTTACTATGATTAAAATTATTTACTTGGGTAAAAAGATTTACTCTTGGTAAATAAAATAAAGGTAAGATCAATTCCTTTTATAACTCAATTAGAATCCTCGCAACATGGAGGTTTCAATCGGAAAATACAACATTAAAAGTCCAATTAAAATAATATACGTAATTATATTATGTTTCCTAAAAATATTACCACCACTTATAAATGGGTTAAAGCATTCATTGTGTCAATATTTTGTCTACAACAAATCAAGAACTCCTCTTTACAAAGATAGTTTCTAAATTATAAGAAACAAATTATAATACGTATAATGGTTACTAGAAAAATATAAATCATTTAAGCACAAGAGAAGAATAAATCTAACCTTACTTTATTACCAAGAGCTTCACCCTTTCACCCAAGTAAAATGAAACTTAGTTACTCATAGATAAGAAGAAAGAAAGAGAGAAGAAGAAGAAGAAGAAGAACATGACTTTAATTTAGAACAAAAGAAAATTACTACAAGAAAACCTAGTAACAAAATGGCATCATTTTGGTAATTAACACCTAACACCCTTAATGATCTGCCAAGGCCCCCTTTTATAGAGGATTAGAGATACAAAATGATAAGGGGGCTGAGTCATTAGTGGTTGGATGAGTGGAAAATGAGTGGAAAATGCCAAATGACTTTAGGTGAGTGGGAAATTATGGAGATTCCTTATCTCCGAAATCATGCAGCTCTGAAGTCATTGCATTAGTCATTTTTGAACCAAGTGGTCTTCATGAAAGTTGTAGGCCTAGATCTTAGCTTTCAAATGGCTTTAGTCTGAGTCCAATAGCATTTCTCTAACTCCAGATACGTTCAAATTACTGAACACTACCCAGGCCTAGTCACAGCTCCTCTGTTCTGACTTCCAAGCCCAATATCACCTTCAAGGAGTCCGATTCTGGAAAAGTGTTCAACATGAAAGTTGTAGATATTGGTCTTAAATATTCAGCATCCAAATTTCAGCCCATTTTACAACTTCTATCCTGAAATATGTGATGAACAGTACCCATAGGTTAAGCTGTCAGGAAAAACACTCTGGTTCTTGCTTCAACCCCAATTTGAGTTATCTACTCGTGTGATTGGGCCTTTGAGGTCTTCATGAAAGTTGTAGAATTATCTCTTATCTTTCAAATGCCACTAGAATCACTTCCAAAGACCACCTACAGCCCAAGATATGACTCAAATACAGAAATAGTGTAAGATATGAATCATGCTAAAAAATTCAATTAAGTTCAATTTGAGTCCAAATTTATAAAACATAATAAAACTCAATCAATTAAGTACATAGAGAGTGTAAATGACTAAGAATGAAAGCTTATTAATGTATCAAATATGTAATCATCACTCACCAAAAGAAGAAATTCTTATATGATGTCAAGCACTATGTTTGAGATGAGCCATTTCTGTTTAAATAATGTTCTAACCATATGTTAAGGAGGTGTGTGCCTATGGAGGAAATAGAGCAGATTTTAAGTCATTGTCATGATTCTCCATATGGTGGACACTACAATGGTGAGAGGACTGCTGCAAAGGTACTCCAGTCTGGATTTTATTGGCCATCACTCTTCAAAGATGCACATTTCTATGTGCAAAGATGTGATCGATGCCAAAAATCAGGGAATATCTTGAGAAAGAATGAGATGCCCCTGAATTCCATTTTGGAGATAGAGATTTTTCATGCATGGGGCATAGACTTCATGAGCCCCTTTATTCCCTTCTTTGGGAATCAGTACATAATAGTGGTTATGGACTACGTGTCCAAGCATGTGCATTTCCTACTAATGATTCAAAAGTAGTGATTAGCTTTAAGAAAAAATAGATCTTCACCAGGTTTGGAACACCTAGGGCCATAATCAGTGACGGAGGGTCGTGTTTTTGTAACAAGCACTTTGAAACTCTCCTAGCCAAGTATGGAGTGATGCATCGAATTGCCACTGCGTATCACCCACAGACAAGTGGGCAAGCGGAGGTATCCAATCATGAGATAAAGAGAATCCTAGAAAAAAATAGTGTGTCCAACCAGAAAGAATTAGTCAAAGAGACTAGGTGACGCACTATGGGCCTACAGGACCACTTACAAGGGTCCCATTGGTATGTCTCCTTACAAGTTGGTATTTAGCAAGGCATGCTACTTTCCGGTTGAGCTTGAACATAATGCTTATTGGGCAATCAAACAGCTCAACTTCAATTTGCAAGCTGTTGGGGAGAAAAGGCTTTTACAGCTCAATGAACTAGATGAATTTAGGCTGAAGCCTACAAAAATGCAAAATTGTACAAGGAAAAGGTGAAATTCTACCATGACCGTAAAATTGTGTAGAAAAGGTTTGAAGAAGGCCAGTAAGTTCTCCTTTACAATTCCAGGCTCAAACTGTTCCTAGGAAAACTTAAATCGAGGTGGTCAGGGCCCTTTGTGGTAATAAAAGTATTTCTCCACAGAGTTGTGGAGATTGCTCCACTGGATCGATCATCAAGTTTTAAGGTTAACGGCCAGTGCCTAAAACCTTACTTTGGAGGAGAGATTGATCGAAGGAAGACTTCCCTCGATTTAATAACCCCAACTTGAGATCTGCATAGTCCTGTCAGGATTATAAATAAAGCCCTTTTTGGGAGAGAACCCAAATGTTTATGTTTGAGGTTTTAAGTCTTTAATATGTTAATATGTTAATTTTGTACTTTAATTAAGTTTTTGTTATATAAACTGTTATTTTACCTGTTGGACGTGTTTTACAGGTATTGGAGACCTATTTTGGTCATAAGCCCTAATAGAACTCAATTTGTTGCAGAATTATTCAGTTAGACTCCTCACGCTGTAGTGTAACATGTTACGTGCCACGACGTAATGGTGTTATGGGCCAAAATCTAGAGAGCAAAGCGCTGCGATGCGTGATACCAGAACGCCGCGACATTCCAGCTGGTTAAAAAAATAAAATAATAAAATAGTAATTAGTAAATAGTAAATAGTAATTATTTAAATATTGAATTTACGAGGGAATTAACCAGCGCCGCGACATATTTTGCTTTGCAACGTGATATGCATAGGCTGTTGGGGTTTTATGCTGTAACATTTGGAGTTCCTCATACCACGACTCTCTCTCTCTCTCTCTCTCGTTTCCTCTGTTCTCTCTCTCCCTCTCTTGTTAGTTATTGTTTTCTCTATTTTCCATCACCTTTTTCGTCTACATTTGCTTCCATTAAGGTATGTTTCTATTTATTTTAAGTTTTTGGTAAATTTTTATCATATTTTCTCTATTTGGGTTATGTGTTCTTGTCTCTATTTTTAGTTTTCTTGACTTTTGTGCTAAATAGCTGTAGTTAGTAGTTAGTTTTAGGTTTTTATTAGTTTTTTGTGTTAATGTCTACCTGGAATGCCTGAAAATAGACTAATTTGGTTTGGATTGTGTAACTGGGTTTTTGCGTGTCGCGACATTGATGTCTAGCGCCACAACGTAATGATGAACTGCTTTGAACATTGCGGTATGAACATGAATGTCGCAACGTAGCAATGAATGTCGTGACGTTGGCATGAACATCGTTGCGTTATGTAGAACATTTTGAATGCTGCGGGCTGGAATCGAATGTCACGACGCTTAGTTCCATATTTTCCACAATTGCTTATTTTTAAATGTGTTTAATACTTTCAACTACCAAATCTGACTTTTAGCAATTCTTTTTCAGGTTATCATGGCTCCAAAGAGGGGAAGGTTTATACAACGTGGTTCATCCAGTCGGCGTCACAGGGAGCCTTCTCCCCCTCCTACAGATTATGATAGGGAGAGATTTATCTCGGTAGATGCTGCCGAGCAATACATAGTTCTCATTACCATACCGCTTATTCTCGAGAGCAATTTCGCCTTTTCCATAGCTATTCACCCGGAGTTAAAATGGCTTATTAACCATCTTAATTGGAGTGCATTTGCTCAGCACCCAGAGTCATCTGTTGTCCTCCCTTTAGTTCACGAATTCTATGCGAACCTAGCCTGCTCGGGTGAATGGGCTACTATAGTCAAAGTTAGAGGGCGCACGGTCTCATTCTCTACAGCTTCTATTTGTGCAGCTCTTAGCTTGCCTGCGGCTTTTGAGATTTGTGAGTTACTGAGCTCTGCTGCTGGGAGTCAGTGGAGGGCATCGATGTTGACGTGGTCACTGCTCAGATATGCACTGCAGACTTTCAGCTTGTAGTTTGGACTATGAGTGTTCAGACAAATAGGCCAAGGTATTTTCTATGCATTTTCCTGACACCAGAGGCCCGAGCTTGGTACCACTTCATTAGCAGTCGGATTCTGCCATCTGCTAACCTCTCCGAGGTGACTCGTGACTGAGCCATATTGATTTATTGCATCTTGGAGCACCGGTCTATCGATGTTGCTCATCTTATTTTTGAGCAAATCCAGAGATCAGCGAGGGAGTTCAGGAGCCTATTCTTCCCATTCCTCGTACAGACTCTATACACCTGGCATAATGTTTGCTAGGGATCACATAAGGAGATTAAAGATTCTCGACAGCCTCTTAATGATACTTTTATTGAGAGAGTGGGAGCAGCTTCAGCTCCAGCTCGACAAAGGCAGGCTCGTAGGGTGCCTAGAGCAGTGATGCGTGAAATCCGCAAGTGTACGGTTTCGTCGTCAAGTAATAAAAAGATCGAATCCACAGGGACTGTGTCTATGAATACCAATTAATTAATTAATTCAATTAAGTTAAACAAAGGGGGAATATGATTGTTTATTAAGAAGAACGTAGAAACAAAACAATTAAATAAAAATTAAGAAAAAAGAATTTAGAACAAAGATAGCAAGTTATCGAGAAAGGGGTTTTCAGATTCAAGAAAGCTTCCCAGATTAGGGTACCACAATGATACAAGACAAATCCTAATTGACAATCCTTTTATTAAATCAGAAATTCAATTGAAGGTGAATTACCCTTAATTAGTTAATGTTCTCTTTCAAGATACAAGATCCGTGCCCAATTAAACCAATTCCTACTCTCGTGGTAATTGAATTTAAATTGAACCCATTACGCTTTGTGGTAATTCATTGATTCCTCGAAAAGCTAAAACTACTCTCATGATTTAGACCTTAAGTTCAATTCTTATGGTTCCAGCACTTAGGTACACCTCTCAGTACGTCCCTAAATGCCTATGAGATGCAAATAAGTGGCCAACAAATTCACATGAATAAAAGTAATAAGAATTGAATCAATGAACAATCAAGATCAATAAAAGGGGAAACAATATCAATTAATCATTATCAAAGTGTCAAAGGGCATTGCTCAATCCTAGAAACAAAAGTAACTACTCAGACATAGAGAAGAAGGAAACAGAAATCAAACTTAAAAGCATCCCAAACCCGTAACAATGGAAGAAAAAGAGAGAAAGATGAAGAACCCAAACCTCCTCTTTGCCTCCTTTAGAACTAGGTTTGAATCAAAACTAGAATACCCTAATTGCAATCAGAACATCTATTTATAGCCTAGGGTTTTCATGGGCTAAAAAGCCCCAAAAGAAATAAAAACAAAAACTAAAATTCTGCTGCGCGCTACAAACCACGACTGTGGTGGCCACCACGGCTAGGCCGTGGTTGATTCTGAGATGTAAATTCCAATGCTGACTCTCAACCACGGCCGTGGTGGCCACCACGGCCAGGCCGTGGTTGAGTCTGTTTTAGTTTGCTTCATTTTCTTGATTCCCTCGAACCATGGCCGTGGTAGAGACCACGGGCAGGCCGTGGAGTCCTCTGGAATGGCCTTTTTTGCACCTTTATTGCTATCCATTAAGCTCCAACTTCAAACATGCAAGCATTCCATTCAATCTAAGGCTAATTCAACATTAATCCTGCACAAGAACACCAAAAACATGGCAGTTATCCGAACTAAGGGAAAAACAAATCAAAAGGGAAACTAAAATGCCTAAAATGCTCAAGAATGCATACAAAATAAGAACAAAGCATGATGTTGTTTCACACACATCAAATCCCCCCAAGCTTAAGACTTTGCTTGTCCTCAAGCAAAAATTAAAGCCAAACCAAGAAGTGGGATCAAAAGAAAATAATGAATGAGGAACCCGAGAAAACAATATCCAAGCAATAAGCTAAGGCAAACAAAGAATCTGAGAGGTAATCAAAATCAAGTCCAATTAGAGGCTAAGATCTCAGAAATCATGCATCCTCACTGATTGAATCAAGTTCACTCTACTAACCACACTTAAAGTGTTTAAGGGTGGAAACCATACGCTCAAAATCCTTCAAAGAAAATGCACTTCCATATGCTTGATAAGAAACCAGATTTCCATTAATAATCAGCATGCATGCAAGAATCAAAAGGTCTTTCAAGGGTTGTAATGGGGCCATGGGAATGATGATAGGTAAGGTAGAGAAAGGAAGGTTTGCACAAATGGCTCATCAAGATTTTCAATAAACACAGAAAGAAAAAATCCAATAGAACATAAATGGAGCAAAGACAATTTTTCAATCTAAAACATAACTCCACATTTCATAGAATTTTCTTCCTTTCTTTTCCTTCTTCTCTTTCTCCTCTTTTTCAAGCTTTCATCTTATGATTTTCTTTTATTTTCTTTTTCTTTTTCTCATTTTTTTTTTGAGGAAGAGGAAGCTTTAATACATATAATTCCCAATACAACTTTCAAACAACTTTCAAGCCCAATTCGCTCCATTTAATATTCTAAATGATAACCAACAATGTTTCAGCATAGGTATCAAGAAAACAAGTATGCAGTAGGCTCAAAATGGGCAACTAGAGGATGAAAGTGTAACAATTTTAGAAGGCCAGAAAAATATCTAAAATGCCTTAATCACATTCAAGCATGCAACCAAAAATTTTGCCTAAAAAATGTTTCAAATCAAGTTCTAGAGCACATGATCAATGAAGAATATCACTCAACACAAAGAATGGGAACAAAAATCATATAGTGCATATATCCCATATAGGCTCAAAACTCACATTTAGAGGTTTAAAAATTCAATGAGAAGCACAAATTCAGAGAACATTATGCTAATTATCAACTATCAAAAGATCACCGCTACTATCAATTAAAACAATGCCTGTAGCCTATCACAAGAATTAACAATTGGGTTCCAAATCAATACCATCTCAAAATCCTCAAAAGAGAGGGGCACAAGTTCAATCAAAAACCCAAGAGATATGATGGTGTGAAAATGCAACATGAAAATACAATGCAAAACAAGACATGAAAATGCATGAAACTAATGAAAATGAAAATGCCAATTATCTAAAATGAAAATATGAAAATATGAGAATAAATGAAAATATGAAAATATGAAAATATCCCCCCAAGCTTAGAACCTACATTGTCCCCAATGTAAAAATCTAAAACAAGCGAAGGGATAAAAGAAAAGAAAAGAACTCACTGCGGTGGTGGAAAAACTTCTGGTGTTCAATCCATGGCCATGGAATTTTTCATGAGCTGGGTGTGGAACCTTCTAACTTCACTCTCCTACTAATTTGAGCTTCAAAAAAGGTCAAACCTAAACAAAATCCATGAGATAAAGATCAAACAACAATCTAACACGCAAAATTAAAAGAAAAAGATGAAATAAAACAAAAAAACAAGAAAACATGGGTTGCCTCCTAAGAAGCTAAAGTCATTAGCTTGACTTTGGTCTGGTTTCTGTGCTCAGGTGACGTCAACGGAGTAGTGCTCAGTCCCCACTCCTTCAAAGTGTTTCACTCTCTGACCATTTATCATGAAAGGCTTATTACCTTCTTTCTTTACCTCAAGTACACCGTAGGATAAAACTCAAACAATCTCATATGGTCCAGACCATTTTGGTCATAACTTACTAGGATAGAAACGTAGAAGTGAGTTATTAATAAGGACTTTATCCCCGATTTTAAATTCACGCTTCTCGTCACACTTGTCACTATGCTTCTTAGGTCCTTCCTTACAGGGCATAGCATCAGTCACTGATTCCTGTATACCTGAAAGCACAACACTATCCACAACTTTAGTAGCATCAATGCGATTACATGAATTTAAGGAATTAGAATTTTTTTCAGAATTAAAAACATCAAAAACTACTTCCTCATCATTCAATCGCAAAGTCAATTTTCCTTCATAGACATCAATGATCGCCCATCCAGTGGCAAGGAATGGGCGCCCAAGTATGATCGGCATTGTAGCATCAGCTTCCATATCAAGCACAACAAAATCCACATGCATATAAAATTTACCAACCTTAATGGGAACATCCTCCAAGATGCCTACGGGGTACTTGACTGACCGATCTGCCAATTAAAGAGAGATAGTTGTGGGTTTCAGCTCACCCACTTCTAACTTTTTACACACAGAAAGGGGCATAAGACTAACACTAGCCCCCAAATCACACAAAGCTTTATCAAAACTGGTATTCCCAATCAAGCAAGGAATAGAGAAGCTGCCAGGATCTTTGAGTTTAGGAGGCAACTTATTTTGAATTAAAGCACTACACTCCTCAGTTAACGCTACGGTCTCATTCTCCTCTAGCTTTCTCTTATTAGACAAAATGTCCTTGAGAAATTTAGCATAGGTAGGCATTTGTTGCAATGCCTCAATGAAGGGTACATTAATGTATAACTTCTTAAGGACCTCAAGAAACTTCCCAAACTGCTTATCTAGCTTGGCCTTGGCCAATCTTTGAGGGAAAGGAACCGGGGGTTGGTAAGGTTTAGGGGGTACATACTTAGACACTTTCTCATTTGTTTCCTCCTCACCTAAAGGTTGTGTCTTAGTCTCTTTTTCCTCAGTCCCCTCATCTTTGTCACTCTCCCCCTTACCCTTGGGATTCTCTAACTTCTCTCCACTCCTCAAACTCATAGCCTTACAATGTTCATTCCCTGGGTTTATTTCTGGTTGACCAGGAAACTTACCTTGTTGCCTATGTGAAGTGCTCACTTGGTGGGCAATCTGGGTTTCCAACATCTTATTATGAATGGCCAAATTGTCAACCTTAGCTGACAACTCTCTAATGGCCTCAGTAACAACTTGACCATGGTGCCTAAACTCTTCATTTTGCTTGGTTTGACTCTCTACAAAATTTTCAAGGAGAGTTTCGAGTTTAGACTTTTGTACCTGGGGGAAACCAATAAAGGGTTGAGCACTACCTTGTCCAGCTTGATTTTGATTGTTCTGATAGGAGAAGTTAGGATGAGACCTCCAACCGGGATTGTAAGTCTGTGAATATGGATCATTGCGCACCTTTGGTGGAATGTCATAGAAATTGTGGCAGGATTCCACTTGCTCCACCGGTGCACCATGTGAGGATCCTATTCCAACTTGGTATTCAGCACCAATATGTCCCTGTACTCCAAAAATCTCACAAAAATTGTTAAAGGCACCTATGGCATTTACATGAGCTTTCTCAAGCATGTCAAAACGTTTATTCAAAGAATCAAACTTTGACCTAATTAAATCAACACCATCTACCTCAAACTTACCTCCTGAGAGCTTTCTCGGGTTGTTACCTCTTTCACTGGCCCATTGGTGATGATTTGAAGCAACACTCTCAATAATCTCATAAGCCTCTGTCAGCCTTCTGTTCATCAAAGCTCCACCAGCTGCGGATTCAAGAGACACCTTCGAAGAATATTCCAAACCATTGTAAAAGGTGTGGACAATCAACCAGTTCTCTAGTCCATGATGCGGGCAAGCTTCCAACAGCCCCTTGTATCTATCCCAAGCTTCTGATAATGATTCTCCGTCTCTTTGAACAAAGCTTGTTATTTGAGTTCTAAGATGTGCAGTCTTGGAAGGAGGAAAGAACTTATTCAAGAATGCTTGCTCCAATTGATTCTATGTGATTAATGTATTGGTGGGTACCGATTTCAACCAAGCTCTAGCCTTGTCCCTTAATGATAATGGAAATAATCAGAGGCGAATGGCATCAACTGAGGCACCTTCAATTTTGAGAGTCTCATGGAATTCTAAGAACATCTCCACATGATCATTTGGGTCCTCCAAGGGTAATCCTCCAAACTAGTTCTGCCTTATCATAGAAAGTAAGGCAGGAGGTATGGTGAAGTGCCTGGCTTTAATGTCTGGCCGAGCAATTCTAGATCGCAAACCCCGAGCATTAGGGGCTGCATACTCCTTTAAAGGTTTATTATCTTCAGCTGCTGCCATGACAAGTGTTGGTTCAGATATTTCCTTTACTCTTTGCCTTTGTTGTCTTTTCCTTTGATGCAAGGTTCTTTCAATTTCAGGATTTGCTTCAATAAGAGTCCTGAAATTTCTAGCACTTTGCATAAACAAGAAAAATTATCTGCAGAGAGTCAAAGAGAAAACAAGAACGTAATAATATGGTAAAAATAAAAAGGTTTAAAATAATTAAATTAAAAATTAAACTAATATTTAAGAAAAACACAGTCCCCGGCAACGGCGCCAAAAACTTGATGCGTGAAATCCGCAAGTGTACGGTTTCATTGTCAAGTAATAAAAAGATCGAATCCACAGGGACTGTGTCTATGAATACCAATTAATTAATTAATTCAATTAAGTTAAACAAAGGGGTAATATGATTGTTTATTAAGAAGAACGTAGAAACAAAACAATTAAATAAAAATCAAGAAAACAGAATTTAGAACAAAGATAACAAGTTATCAAGAAAAGGGTTTTCAGATTCAAGAAAGCTTCCAAGATTGGGGTACTACAATGATACAAGACAAATCCTAATTGACAACCCTTTTATTAAATCAGAAATTCAATTGAAGGTGAATTACCCTAAATTAGTTAATGTTCTCTTTCAAGATACAAGATCCGTGCCCAATTAAACCAATTCCTACTCTCGTGGTAATTGAATTTAAATTGAACCCATTACGCTTTGTGGTAATTCATTGATTCCTCGAAAGGCTAAAACTACTCTCGTGATTTAGACCTTAAGTTCAATTCTTATGGTTCCAACACTTAGGTTCACCTCTCAGTACGTCCTTAAATGCCTATGAGATGCAAATAAGTGGCCAACAAATTCACATGAATAAAAGCAATAAGAATTGAATCAATGAACAATCAAGATCAATAAAAGGGGAAACAATATCAATTAATCATTATCAAAGTGTCAAAGGGCATTGCCCAATCCTAGAAACAAAAGTAACTACTCAGACATAGAGAAGAAGGAAACAAAAATCAAACTTAAAAATATCCTAAACCCGTAACAATGGAAGAAGAAGAGAGAAAGATGAAGAACCCAAACCTCCTCTTTGCCTCCTTTAGAACTAGGTTTGAATCAAAACTAGAATACCCTAATTGCAATCAGAACATCTATTTATAGCCTAGGGTTTTCATGGGCTAAAAAGCCCCAAAAGAAATAAAAACTAAAACTAAAATTCTGCTGTGCGCTGCGAACCATGACAGTGGTGGCCACCACGGCTAGGCCATGGTTGATTCTGAGATGTAAATTCAAATGCTGACTCTCAACCGCGACCGTGGTGGCCACCACGGCCTGGCCGTGGTTGAGTCTGTTTCAGTTTTCTTCATTTTCTTGATTCTCTCTAACCATGGCCGTGGTAGAGACCACGGGCAGGCCGTGGAGCCCTCTAGAATGGCCTTTTTTGCACCTTTATTGCTATCCACTAAGCTCCAACTTCAAACATGCAAGCATTCCATTTAATCTAAGGCTAATTCAACATTAATCCTGCACAAGAACACTAAAAACACGGTAGTTATCTGAACTAAGGGAAAAACAAACCAAAAGGAAAACTAAAATGCCTAAAATGCTCAAGAATGCATGCAAAATAAGAACAAAACATGATGTTGTTTCACACACATCAAGCAGCAACAATACCTGATGCAGTAGTACCTGAGCCCTAGGCAGCACCTGCAATTGGCTCAGATTGGTGTACTCGTGTGGATGCCTGGCTAGCCCATATGGAGGCCCAGAGTACGCAGATGACAACTATGTTGTCTTATACTATCCAGGCACAGCGACGGATAGCAGCACGCCTCAGCCTTCCAATAACTGATTATCTAGTTCCTGCTTTCTCGCCCCCTACTATGGTGTAACCCTCCCAGGATGGACCTTCTAGAGCACCTGCTGCAGAGGTCTCGGATAGTGATGATGATGACGGGGATGGTGATCGTACTGATGTTGATGACCCAGACAGTGATGATCCACTCATTTAGTCATACCATTCAAGGCTTTTTCTTTCATTGTATTTCTTTTTGGTATATATATATGTTTCTTTTGTACAGTGAGGACACTATATCCCTCAGGTTTGGAGGTGTCTTTAAACCTTTTGTTTTAACTTTATATGCAGTATTATGATATTGTTATATTATTATGTTTATATGCATATGTTTTAGTTTTTTGTGTATGTTAGTTTTATACTTTTTGTAGCATATGTATGTTTAGATAATAATCATAGGAGCAAGTATCTTGATAAAAGGTTTTTTGAAAATCCCATTCAAGATACAATTGTCATTCCCTTTCACATTGTGAGTTGGAATGTTTAAAAGCTAGTGTGTATGATTTTTCAATGATAGATATGGATGCAAAATGACCTTCATTTTTCTGTGAATCTATATGCAATCTTTGGTGCATGCTGAAGCATTCTAGTTTCTTTTTATGTTTGATGCGTTTTCCATTGTCATGCTTCTTGAACTTTGAAAAGGATAAGAATGTTTGCCTAGAGAAAGTTTATGGACAATACATATGGAAAATTCAATTATCTTAGAAATTATTTTGCAACTCTCTTGAGGCAAAATCCTAGGTTATGCATGATTGAAGAAATGATTAGGGCATTGTTTGAACTGATTGAGCCTTTCAAGCTTACCCTGAATGATTTTATCATAGGTCTCTTTTTGAAGCTTATATATGTTTGGCCTTATTTGTTTTTCATGGCCATTATGATCGTTAACCTGTTAACCGTTCTAATGCATGTGAAAGCATTGCATTTTCTTCCTACCATTATTGTTTATTGAGTACATAATATGTTATTTCTTGAAGTGAGTCTTGTGATTAGGGGTATTATGGATTCAATACAAAATGAGCCTAAAGGAACCAAATGCAGTCAAAGAAAAATCATTGCTTTGCAAAATAAAAAAAATGAAATGAAATGAAAAGCAAAAAAAAAAAGCAAAGGCAAAGCATAAGAAAAGTAAAGTTCAAAAAGCATCAAAATGGTTCTGGAAAGTTTTCTACATTTACTATTGAATACCTTGTTAATATCTGTTAGAGACTCAAGACTTGAAATAACATGTTTATGTTTCTCAATATTTGTGTTAAATCTTATCCTTTATTTTGTTATCCACTACCCATGGCCTTACATTACAAGCTAATAAAGTCCCTTTTGATCCTCAATCTTATGTGATTTACATTAGTGGAGAGAGAGTTATATTACAATTTTATGGAATCTGTGAATTATATTCATGTGTATATTTATAACCTCATCTGGATGAATATAAATTGAATGGAAGAGGTTTTCTTTGCATGATTTTAGGGAAAAATATCTTGTATGGAAGGAAGTTGTGAATGCTAGCATGATAAGGATTATATATGTGTGAAACCAATTATGAGGTATGTGTATTCTCTGAGGTTTTATACAATCATCATACACTAGCTTGAGTTTGGTGAAAGTTGAATGTTAAAAATTAGCTGAATGAGGTTATTAATGTTGATCTTTGTGAAAGTACTTCATTTTGCTCGAGGACTAGCAAAAAATCTAGGTTAGGGGGCGTGATAACTTTACAAAGTGTAATTATTTATGCCCTATATTTATGCTATATTGGTTGTTTAGTCCTTGTTTTTTTTTTTTTTTGCATGAATGGAAGATTTTAGCATCATATTCATTTGATTTTATTGTGGTGGCTTCCATTGTGATTTTGAGCAAATACTTCCTAAACCTTGATGAATTGGGTACATTTGCATGAGCTACTAAAGTGATACTCAGGAAGGGCTCAAATAAAGCTTGAAATTGAAGAGCTTGGAGTAGCTTTGGACCAGGAAGCCCAAGAGAATGCCAGAATTGAAGATCAGCATTCAACGCCGCGACGTGTGCATGTTAATGCCGCGGCGTGGAGCATCCCCTGTTCTAGTACAGAAGACCCGAGGCTAAAGCATCGCGACGTTGAGAGTGGATGCTGATAACACTATATTTTATACATTTTGTAATCCTCTTACTAGGCTTCTTAAGGTTCAATTAAGCTTAATTAAGTTGGTTTTGACACATTTTATGATTTTGGACCTTATTGGATCATTAAACAAATTATTGCATTAATTAGCCTTAATTATCTCTTTGGCAGTGTTTAGTAAACTAGCTATAACTTGAGTTTCAAATATCTGATTTATGTGATTTTGGTCTTGTAAGAAAGTTAAGACAATTCTCTACAACTTTCATGTTGAACGCTTTTCCAAATTCTGAGGTCTAGTAGGTGATATTGGGCTTTGAAGTCAGTACAGAGGAGTTGAAATCGGGCCTAAATAGTGTGCAGTAATTGGACCATATCTTGAGTTCTAGGCATGATTTTGGCCTCAAACTAAAGCTATTTGAAAGCAAATATCTAGGCCTACAACTTTTATGAAGACCACTTCTCTCAAAAATGAAAAAATGACTAGACACACGGATATGCATTTGCTCAATTATTAATTAAAAAAAAGAAAAAAAAGGAAAATACGTCACAAACTTAGCCACTAAGTTTCCACTGTAGCTACAGTGGCCAAATTTCCCTATATAAAAGCAATTGAAGAATTGAATTGGGAGGTTACGAAGAGGAGCCTCTAGGCTTATTTCCAGAGGAGGATAGGAGGAATTCCCTCCCCTCCTCAGTCTCGCTTTACTTTTCTTTTCTTTTCTCTTTCTCTTTTTTTTCTTTTCTAGTCTATGTATAAATAAGTTTCAGTCTACTTGGATTAAAGTGTGAAGCTCTTGGTAATAAAATAATGTTAGATTTATTTCTCTCTTATGCTTTAATGATTTATTTTTCTAGTATTCTTTATACGTATTATATTTTGATTCTGATAATTTAAAATCCCGGGTGACAGACAGGAATACTCCATCCTTGTAAAGAGGAGTTCTTGATTTATTGTAGACAAAATTTTGACACAGTGAATGCTTTAACCCATTTACAAGTGGTAGTAATAATTAAAGGAATCATAGTATAACTACGTATATTATTTTAATGGACTTTTAACGTTGTATTTTCCGATTGGAACTTCCATATTGCGAGGATTCTAATTGAGTTATAAAAGGAATTAATCTTACTTTTACTTTATTTACCAAGAGTGGATCTTTTTACTCAAGTAAATAATTTTTACGATAGTAACAAAATATTTACTTCACCTTAATTTTCAATAATTCCATGTGGATCGACCTCAGACTCACCGAGAAATTTATTACTTGAGACAACCTACACTTGGGTTTATAATGCAACAATTAAAAAGTGTGCATTAGATGCCTCGGGCATTTATGACCTAATTACATATGCGCCGTGACGTGATATGTTGAGCGCCATGGCGTGACTCTGTTTTATTCATCCTATAAATACTGTTGTATCCATTTTGTACGGGAGTTTTTGTGTTTTTAGAGAGCAGCTACTAGGGTTTTGTGTTTCTCTTATAAAGGAAGAAGAAGTAACCAAGATTGAGGGCTTTCTTCACCTTGGAGGAGGATTGGAGATTGAAGGATCATCACCCTTGAGCTTTCTCTTCTCTATCTTCTCTTTTCTCATTTTCCTTCTCATGAACATGATATATTTTGCCATATTTTTATAGTTCATAGCTAGCTAAGCTGTGTAGTAGGGTTTTCTTTAAATTCTCCTATGAATATTGAATAATATTGTAATCCTTTGAGTTTATATACATGGATTGGCTTTGTTTAATCATATAGTACTTAATACTTTTTAATGTTTGATCAACTTTTGATTGATTTGTTAAAATCTAATGAACCTAGACATAGGAATTTGGATTTGAGATCGTGTGTATGATTAATGCATGTTCTATTTCATTTAATTGGTTTAGGTGAGATGATTCGTTAATAGAATAGAAATATATCAATTGGCTATGCATAGTAACTATTGGGAATAGATCTTAATGAGTGGATTTACTCTAGTTCTCATGGAAACATAGTGAATTAGGTAACTAAAGCATGGTTGATTGACCTAGATATAGGCTTTTAACTAATTTAGATTCTCAAGCTAACTTAATCAATTTGTTTATATTGCTCATAAGAATTACTTGTTATCAATTTAAGTAGGAGGTGAAAAAGGATTCCTTGCTCTCTAATTCTCAACTTTAATTCAATTCTAAAGCTTTTAAGTTCTTTCAATTAGTTTAGATACTTGTCTCTCAATTTATATTGTTCTTGGATAGAATCTCTTAAACTTTTGGTTTATATTTAGCACTGATTTCAATCGTGGTCTTTGTGGGAACGATATCTGACTCTTAGCTATATTATAAGTGCGATCCGTGCACTTGCAGTAAGCAAAAGAGCGAATAGAGTACAACTTCTTGAATCTCTCCCAATATTCATGCAAGGTCTCGCCTGTCATTTGCCTTATGCCACAGATGTCTTTTCTAATGGCCACAACTCTAGATACAAGGAAGAACCTCTCCAAGAATAGCCTCTTCATATCATCCCAACTCATGACAGAACTAGGTGAAAAGTAGAATAGCCAATCCTTGGCTGCATCAATAAGAGAGAAAGGGAATGCCCTCAACTTGATGTGGTTCTCAGGAATCCCATGCGGCTTCATGGTTGAACAAACCACATGGAACTCCTTTAAGTGCTTATGGGGGTCCTCACCTGCAAAACCATGAAACTTGGGCAACAAGTGTATCAATCCAAATTTTAACTCAAAGTCAGCATCAAGATCAGGATGTTGAATGCACAAAGACTGGTAATTTACATCAGGAGTAGCAAGTTCTGTAAGAGTCTTATTATACATGTTGTCAGCCATGGTTTCAAAATCACTTAAGCTCTCGAATGCACTAATAGATTCAATGTGAAAATCAAATTCAAAAGCAATTCTTTCACTTAGCCTATGAGCACGAATCAACTTATGCAATGTTCTATCAATCTCAGGATCAAAATTAAACAAGTTTCCAGGATTAGACTTAATCATGCACCAATCAGGGCTATTTTGGTGTCAGAATGCCAAAAACACAAAAGCATGCAAATCTACACCACAGAAATAACTAGAAAAAATATAAAAAAGCATATCAAATGAATTTTAAAAATTATGGGACTATCACAGAATGAAAACTACACTGATTTAGAAAATTATCATGCAAAGAAAATATTTCAAAAATTAAAAAAGTAGTCTAAACAATAGAATTTGGGAAAACATAGCATAGCCAGGGTTGCCTAAAAGGTTTCCCTGGCCGAGTGATTTAGATTTTTTTTCTGTCAACTAACCAAAATTCAGGTCATTCAGCGATACCAAAATAATTGCAAAAATTACTATTATATCCTCAATTTTCTCAAAACTCCTATCAGATGATGGAATTTGGCTAAAATCCAAGTGGATGATCCCTAGGAGATCTCCTTGCTCAAAATGATGATTAAACCTTAGGGACCAAGTCTCAGCTCAAAACTCTATAATCAAATTAACACTGGTCTGCTCCTGCACCCGAAAAAATCAGAAAATGGTGAAAACATGCTAGTAGGGTATGAAACAGTGTTAGACAGTTAGGAACACATCCAAAATGAGTGAATGACATGTACAAGGAGATCTTTTAATGCAATTTTCAGAAAAGGCAGCAAAAGAATGATCAACAATAATAATAACTAATGTAACAGTAACAACAATGCAGCATAATACAATTCAACAGTTATGATCAGAATACGATGCCAGAATGCAATGACAAAACAAGAGTTAATTGTTAGTAAGAGCAAGAACAAGAGTTAGTATGGTCACTTAATATGATCAGATTGCAATTAACATTCCCCAGCAATGACGCCAAAATTTTGATGAGTGCCGAACTTAATCAAAATTGTAATCGAGTTATACCTGTGGCTTATAGCATAGGAGTCAACACTGAATTATCTCTCAAGGATTGTAATTGAAATTGGATCAAATCAAGCAAATATTGGGGAAGTTAATCGACAAAAATGAGAAAACAAAATTAAATAACAAAAACTAGAAAACAAAACAAAAAAAGAGTTATGCAAACAGAAATAGAACTTTGAAACAGGAAAAGAATTATGCAAACAGAAACAGGAGCAAAAACGGGGGTTTCAAGTAAATGGAGAATCAAAATTAAGAATCAAAATGCATAAATAGAATTCAAATAAATGGAAGAAATCAGAATTAAGAATCAACCAATCCAAGAGAATTAATCAATCTTGATTTTAATCCATCCTTGATTACTAAAGATCCATCCAACTATCAACCAAACCCTTGGTCTTAGATCACATCAAGACGCCTCTCAATGATCCATGGATCTCAATGATCCATGGATCTTCTACTAGAAACGCTTCCAGGATTCAATTAATTAAGGTTAGACAAATTAATCATCCATCCAAAATCGAAATTAACTTAAAAACCAAGATCTAACTAAGCCAAACATTTCATCAAACACCTTCAATGCACTGTTTGGTCTCTAAAATCATCTCTTTACACATGGTAATTAAGCAATTAACATATGAAAATTCCAATCAAATTAAGCTGTCAACCAGTATTAACAAAGAGAGGAAGAGGAAGAGAAACTTGATTAATAGATGAATATTTAACAATTAAAATGAAATCTCAAGATTAATCATCGAGTTGTCAATCTCTTGGATTGATTAAGTGCTCTACCCCTCTATGAATAGGAGGGAAGAAATCAGAAAAAGTAAAAAAATAAAAATAAAAATCTAGAGAGAAGAGGGAGAGAGTTCTAGAGAGAAGATGAAAGTGTAGAATGAAAAGTGTATTTTTGGACCCCTCCTTTCTAAACCTATAATTGTCCCCTAAATTTGCCTCAAATGCCTCATTACACTTCCCAAACATAGTTGGGCCTTTGATAATCACATATTTGATACATTAATAAACCCTCAATTTTAGTCATTTACACTCTCTATATACTTAATTGATTGAGCTTGGTTATGTTTGCAAGTTTGGACTCAAATTGGACTTAATTAATTTTTTTTAGCATAATTTATGTCTTACACTGTTTCTGTATTTTAGCCATATCTTAAGTTTTAGATGTCTACTAATTATGTATTTTACCTTATTGGAAAGATAAGAGAGATCTCTACAACTTTCATGAAGAGCTTGAGATCAAAGTCGGACATCTAGTAGAACTAATTAGGATTGGAATTCAGAATACGCGTTTTGTGATTAGAACCTGAATAGTGTTCAGTAATCAAAGAATAACTCGGGCTGTAAGATCTGGATTAGGTTGAAAGTTTGGTATATGTAATTTACGACCCATATCAACAACTTTCATGAAGAACACAAGACTCAAATCAAACTCCTTGGAGGTCATATTGGGCTTGGAAGTCAGAACAGAGGAGCTGCAACTGGGCCTGAACATTGTGTAGTAATTGGGCCATATCTTAGGCTGTAGGTGGTCTTTTGAGGTGATTCTAATGGAATTTGAAAGCTAAGATCCAGGACTACAACTTTCATGAAGACTACTTGGTGAAAAAATAACGAATCCAATGACTTCAGAGCTGAATGATTTTGGAGACAAAGAATCTCCATAATTTTTCACTCATCAAAAGTCATTTGGTATTTTCCACTCATTTTCCACTCATCCACTCACTCATGACTCAGCCTCCTTGTCATTTTGTATCCCTAATCCTCTATAAAATAGAGCCTTGGTAGATCATTGAAGGTGTTAGGTGTTAGGTAGCAAAATGATGCTATTTTGTTTCTTGTTTTTCTTGTAGTAGTTTTCTTGTGTTCTAAATTGAAGTCATGTTTTTCTTCTTCTTCTTCTCTCTTTCTTTCTTCTTGTCTATGAGTAACTAAATTTTTTACTTGCGTGAAAGGGTGAAACTCTTGGTAATGAAATAAGGTTAGAATCATTTCTTTCTTATGCTTAAATGATATATTTTCAAGTGGTTATTATACGTGTTGTATTTTGTTTCCAATTAATTTAGAAACCCTCCTTATAAAGTGGAGATCTTGATTCATTGTAGACAAGAGGTTGGCACAATGAATGCTTGAGCCCATTTATAAGTAGTGGTGTTAATAAATAATTAAAGGAATCATAATACAATTATATATATAATTTTTAATGAACTTAGATTGTTGTATTTTCTGATTGGAACCTCCATTATGTGTGGATTCTAATTGAGTTATAAAAAGAATTAATCTTGTCCTTATTTTATTTGCCAAGAGCAGATCTCCTAACCCAAGTAAATCTTTTTTTATTTATGACCAAGTTTTAATACTTTTATTGTTGTGACAAAAATATCTTCCTTACATCAAATAAAATTTTCTTCATCAATTCCCTGTGGATCAACATCGAACTCCCGAGAATTTATTACTTGAAACAACCTACACTTGGGTTTGTAACTTTTAATTTGCATCAAGTTTTTGGCGCCATTGCCGGGGACTTGATTTGAAGAACAAATTTATGGTGTAAATATTTTGTATATATATTTATATTTTTTTTCTGTGGATCTTGTATATATATATATATATATATTTTACTCTTTTAGTTTTTTTTTCTTTGTACTTACTAACATACTAACTAAGTGGGGGAAACTCTCCTTAATCTCTCTATAATCTTTAATCATTAATGAAATAATCTTTCTTCTTCTCTTCTCTCTCGCTAGAGCAAAAAATTGGCTCTGTCGATTCTTTGGGTTTCATATTTTAAATTTACTTTCTACACTTTATTTTTTGCACTTTAATTTACGTACTTTACTTTCTGTATTTTATTTCTAACTTACTAACTTTTTTAATGTTCTTGCTTACTAACTTATTAACTATCTAACTTTTTACTTTATCAGCTATCTAACTTTTTACTTTATCTGCTTCTAACATTTTAATTTACTTGCATACTAACTTTTAAATTTATCTGCATACTAACTTCTTAATTTTTTTGCTTATTAACTTATTTGGTGGTTAGTTTATACCACACCTTTGTTAATATTTATTTACTAAGTGTTAATATATATCTGGTGGCTGATTTATACCACATCTTTGTTAATATTTAATGGACAATTTATACTGCTAGCTTGTACAATTTATTTTATATTTTAAGTTACTTGTTTATGCTTAATTAGTATCGTGATTTAAATTCTGGTCGTTTGGTTAAAGTTAATCCTTGTACTTTACATATTGATTTATCTGAATCACAATCACACACATCAAACACAATTGCTGAAAATGAAAGTGTGCATGATGAACATGAAAAACAACTGTTGCGAACCATGCATGAGTATTTGCAACCATCTCAAAATTCTAGTCCATCATGTTTTATCTTACCACTCACTGCTAACAATTTTAGATTCAAGTCAGGTATAATTTCTTTACTTCCTAATTTCCATGATTTAGAATCTGAAAGCCCATATTTACATCTAAAAGAATTTGAGGAAGTATGTACTGCTTTTAATGATCAAACTTTTACTAAAGAGGTTGTTAAGCTTAAATTGTTTCATTTTTCTTTGAAAGATAAAGCAAAAACTTGGCTTAACGCTTTGAAACCAAGATCAATTAGCACATGGCAATAAATGCAAGGTGAGTTTTTAAAGAAATTTTTTTTAACACATAAAACCAATGCTTTGAAAAGACAAATTCAAAATTTTTCCCAAAACTCAAATGAAGCATCATGGTTTTGAAAAAAGGCGCACTATAAGCTTCTTTTATGAAGAGTTAACACCCGAAACTAAACAATTTGTGAAAATAATGTACAATGGTGAGTTTCTTGATAAAGAACCTGAAGAAGCTTTAGACTATTTAGACCATTTGACTGAAAATTCTCAATCTTTTCATGGTACTAATCCTTCTGAAAATTCAATTAGATATAACCTTGCAATTGCTAGTAAAGGAAAATATCATTTTAGTCAAGAAGAAGATCTAAATGCTAGGTTTGCTAGTTTGGAAAGAAAGGTTGAAGCTATGGAATCAGGAAAAGTAAAAGAAATCAAATCTGTGCAAAATAAAGAAAATTGTAGCATTTGTGATGAATTGGGACACTCAATAAATGAATGTCCAAAAATTTCTATTTTTAAAGAAGTTGTGCATAAGCAAGTAAATGCAATGAACAATTTTAAAAAGTCATCCACTTCTTCTTTTTCAGATACATATAATCCGGGATGGAGAAATCACCCAAACTTCAATTGGAGGACCAACAATCAAGCACAATTCATGCAACCACCACCTCCTCAGGCACATCAGGATTCACAAAATTCTCAAGGATATGCACCTTATGTCCCACCATATGTAACACCTTTGTGGGGATGTCACATTTTTAATACAATAAAATAAAATAAAATAAAATTCTTACCCAAGTTGTAAAACGTTTGTTACATAAATAATAGGAGTTGTAAAATTTTTCCTTTTTATATTTATTAACATTAAATAAAATAACACAGAACACAAAATAAGATAAAACATAATCACACACCATAATATACATACGATTTTTGTCTGAAGTATACAATTAATTTACAATTACAAATATTTAATAAAGCAGTAAAAAGTCAGTATAATGCTAAAACATAATACCTAAGACATGAGCCCTTGTCAGAAGACAAATTCCCTAGTCAGGAATGTCTTGACCGATAGAAATTCGACCCAAAAATATATCGAAGTTCTCTCTAGGAGTGTGGTGAAATTCATTCCACAACTCCCTAATAGGTAAAATAACCTGTACGAAAGCAACCGTATATAATGAAATAACGATCCCATGTCGAGTCCTACTTACTGATAAAGTAATGTCACCACTATATTCTATGTGTTCTGTGTCCCAATGGACATACCAAGCCTCAGCGCCTTCGAGAAACTGTAGTCTAAAGAAACCTAATTGACCTCTCCTTGCCGCCATTGTAGTCTTCGAAGATATAAACATAAAATAGAAACAGATAGAACAATACAATAAAGAGGTGAGACAATCTACATCATTACCAGCATGGTAATAAAGAAAACGACAATACAAACAAACATCACAATAATTACATACCATCATATCATATACAGAATATCAATTTAATATGTCATACATTCAAACACAGACTATAGTAAGCATTAAAATGCAGATAATGAATGATAACACACACTGACTTGTTCCTACTCCATGGAGCTAAACACAGATATAAGAGAGAATGATCCGAAAAGAACTAATAGTAACTCAAGCTGCCCAACCAAACTATTACACTGTCCAACGTCGTATATATAGTCCATAGTCCAAAACATCATGTAGTAGTACACAGTCCAATACATCGTGCACTATAGGCATTATACATAATAGTCTCCGCAAAATCTCGATTAAGAATAGTATTTGTCGAGATTAGTGTGTTGCCCGTTACTACGGCCCAGAGGCGCTACCAACTGTCCACATATGGGATTCTCCGCACACTAATGCCTCCAATTAATGAACCACACTACGCCTATCACACCCACAACACGGTGTAATTCATCTCGTCAATCTATCGCCAATTATCAACCAAATTGACAAAACTCTCAACGCATAATCAAGAATTATCAAAATACCCTTAGTTCCAATATATCATCATATTTATGAAAATACCCTCAGTCTCAATATACCAAAATATAGTATGTCTCCACTTGACAATACTATCTCTCAACATGTCTAGGTCTGCCACTTTGGCCTGACAGTAAAACTCACTGTTCTATTTAGTAGCATAGAAATTTTATCATATTTTCACAATCGCATCGCTTTTACAAATGTTTTTAAATTGTGTAAATATATTTTGACATTTTTGAACATCGCGTAATGTTTTTAAATCATTTTCTCAATCACATAATATTTTTAAATCATTTTCTTAACCATATAGCTTAAAGTCTTTATTTTAACAATGCATAGGCTTTATCTAGTACTTTTAAACTACGTAGAATATTTTCCTTACATTATAAATATATTATGGAATCTTTTCATTTTATTTATCTGATTTTAGTAAATTTCAACAACATTTTGCCTAAAAAATCAGTATATGGTATTTTTGACGTTTTCCTCTAAATTCTGTTCATTTTAATCTTACCCAATAGTTACACCTTGAAACTTGCTAACGCGCTTCAAAACTCAGAGAGTGAGCTCTACGTTAGTACTTTTCAAGCGTTCTCTTTAATTCTTACTTATCACAAATCCTTCTAACCTAGAATTTTAAAACTAACTTCATTCATTTTATTTTTTAAAGATTCATTGGAATCAAATTCTTTTGTAGATTAGTTACTTAACCTACCTTAGAAAATAAATTTGGAATTCAAATATACATTAAATGACATGCTGGCCAAAATTAACCTATCCTTCATCACTAATCATTAAATCATTTTCTAACTTCTAAATTATTCTTAAATTCTTTGTGTCACCTAGATTCATTAAATCATTATTTTAGAAGATGGTTGAGAACATTTTGGTTCTCTTTTTATTGGAGAAGCCGTGAGCTCCTTTGTGTTCTTTGGAACACTCATACAATTCCTTACATGTTATTCACATCCTACATTAATAATCATATATCTATAAACACATGCAATATATTTTAAAAACTATAAACACATGCAATATATTTTGAAAACTATAAACACATGTAATATATTTTAAAAACTATAAACATGCTTGCAAACAAAATCAACCACAAATAGGAAAAATAATAAACAACCACACAAATGAATCCTTATGGATTCTTCACACACATACAATCCATTTTCTCATCACTATACAAGGTTGATGAGATTAAATCTCTCTCTTACCTTTTGAAGACAAAGATTTCCTAGTCTCCTTCTCTTCTTGGATTTTCATGTAAATTCCAAAACAGATCCCTAAAATTCTTAAACAATAAGCAAAATCTCAATAAGCAAATTTCAAAACAGATCCCTAAAATCCAAGGCTTAATAATGGAAAACCATAGAACAAACATGGTTTAGGAAATCACAAATCAAATTTTAAACTATAAATTCAAAGGCTTACCCTTAGGGAAGTAAACAAAAGCTTGGATTTTGAACTAGAAGGAGTAGGTTTTTGACAAAAGTTTATAAAGGAAAAGTGTTTAGGAGATAGTTTTGGTTTAGGAAATGTGAAAAGGTAACATTATAGAAGATTGATGGTGGATTTGAGGGTGAAGGCTGAAACTTGAGAGAGAAAAATGGATGGAAAGTATTCTTGAGTTCTTGGGATTTTTGGAGAGAAAATAAGCAAAGCTTTTAGATAAGTATAAAAGTGAATATTGAGTGTAAAATGGGAGAGGGGCTGCCATGAGTGTATAGGAGAGATTGAGTGTTTAACTTGGATAGTAAATATCCATTTGTGTTCACACTTGAAGCACATGGCTTATGTCACCATTTGGCCACCTAATGTGCTAGCAAGATGGTTCAAGAACAATGGAGAACATGGTGAATTTGGCCTCCTTTGGCCGTGGGGTGTCTAATGGGTTTAGGGCTTAATTTGTTTTCAATTAAAGTCTATTTGTATGCTAATTAAATAGGTAATTAATTAGGCTAAGTCTTCTAACAACACTTAATTAACATTCTAATTACATAACTAATTAGTTTAATATATAATTGCATATATCATAACTTCTAAACAAAATTAGGATATCTAATTAATAATTAGATTATAACTAATCCATAACTAGATTAGCTTACTTAGTTTCTTAATTAGGTAATTAGATTAACCAAATTAAGTTTAATTAGCTTCTAAGTAAAGTCAAGCCACTATGTTTGACTCAATGTCAACCTTTGATTTTAACTTTAATTCCTAGTGTAACACCCTCCTTAGGGCACACATTTTCGACTTCCGACTTATAATCTGAAAAGAAGTTCGCACAAAGTTTGAGTTATAAAAGATGGGTTTCAAATTTTCTTCTTTACTGAAACATAAATTTACTGAAAATATTAGGTAATATTGAAAATCATATTTCAACTATTCATTATGCAATATTGACACCAATTAATATCACAATTTAAAGAGAAATATAAAATTAACAGACTTATTTTTTTTTAAACTTTTTAACACGAACAGTAGTAACCCCATGATAGGTTCTACTTAATAGCACGGTATAACACTAACATTAAATCTTAACATACTCTTTCCTTCTCTTGTATCAACTTGATGCATCAAAACTTTACTCCTTGTCTACCCGACACATCTTTGAACTTGAGACAACCACTTTTCAATGTTTCTATCAATCTCTGAGTATCTACCACCCATTATGTCTAAGACAACTCATTCCTTCTACTGTATAATTTTAACAATACAAACAAAGCAAAACAATATAACAAAGAGATGAGATCACCTACACCAATACCAATATGGCAACACAGAGATAACACAAACAGCAATATCATACAGATAGATCATACCACAATTATGATCATGTCATCAACATTAATCAACTATCATCATCCAATTATTTATCAATTCAATTATCATAAACAATAATTATGATAATGCCCTCAGCATTATCATCATCATCATCCAAGTATTCAAAACAATTGTCATAACCAATATTCCTCAACTAATATATCATACAGATATAAATGCTCAGATTTATGTATATGCATAAAGACTCAATTTATCAAAAACAACTCTATCGAGGTTTTCATAATTTCGAGAAGAATGCTCTGGTTAATTGTCAGTCTTAGCCCAAAGACAATCTCCCAGTCGTTGAAAAGAATCGTGTTCTTGTCGGGTATCGTCAATGCATTGCAACGGACTGCATCACCAAGTGGCACAGGGTACTCACCAACTGTCCATTGGTCGACCGCCTTGCCTCGACGCCCCCAAGATCCATCATAGACCTCACTATCAATTCTCATTCCCTCTTCAACCACAAGGGCCATTATAGCTATTAGCTATATTTTATACAATGCACGAATATATCAATGCAAGTCCAACCCCAAAGGGCCAAATCTTTTCAATTTCATTTGTTCAATGTAATCATATGCTTCAACGCATATTTTTCCAATGCACGTATAATGCACCAAATGCCAATCACAGGCAAAACATGTCATTTTCTCACACAGCATCCATATATTGGTTCTACAGTATTTATACTGTATTTTCAACAGGAAAATCATATTATCACATTTTCATAGTTATAAAACTCTTTCATCGTGTTTTCATAAAATTGCGCAACATTTTCATTTCGTTTTCACAATTCCAAAACGTTTCTGTCACGTTTTCACAATACTGCAACTCTTCTATTGCCCCTTTAAATCACGTATTAAATTTTTCAACATTTTTCTCAATCGCATAAAAATATATGTTTCTCAATTCGCATAATGATTTTCCATCGTTTTCAAAATTGCGTAACTTAAAAATCATTCTTTTAAGTCGCATAAAACATTTTCCATCATTCTCAAAATATTTAAAACACTTTCCAAATCACATAATGATTTTTCATCATTTTCACAATCACGTAAAAATATTCTATCACTTTTAAATTACATAGTGATTTTTCAACAAAAGTTCAAATTACATAAAATATTTAAACGTAATTCAAATCACTTAAAATGTTTCAACACATCTCCAATCGCGTAGTAATATTTTATCATATTTCAAATTGCGTAAAAATATTTTACTGTATTTTCAAACACTTAGAAATATTTTACTGTATTTCAAACCACATACTTTAAAAATTACATTTTTAAGATACGTAAATAAATTTTTTCACCACAATTCCATTACAGAAAATATTTCTCATTTATTCAAAAATTCCATTTCCACTTTTCTCAAAATAATATGACTTTATACTTTATTTAACACATTTTCTTTTCTCAAGAAAATCTTTTTCCACATTTCTTTACTCAAGAAATCCTTTTCCAAAATATAATTCACAAAATCACTTTTCCATTGATGTAAATCAACGTTTCAAAACTTAACATTTTTTAACGTACTTCAAAACTTGAAAATAAGTTATACGTTAGTAAATTTTTAAAATACCATTATATTCTCCATTTTTTCCAAATCATTTCCAAATCAACCTTCCTTAAAATAATATAACTTTCTACTTCATTTAATATATCTTCTTACTCAAGAAAATCCTTTTTCACAGTATATTCCACAAATTCACAATTCCATTGAATTAAATCAATGTTTCTAACTTTAAAAATTATTAACGCTTTCCAAAATCCAACGGATGAGTTACACGTTAGAAAATACCAAATCACTATTGTATTCTTCATTTTTTTTAAATCAATTTTAACAAAAATAAATTCTTTTTAAAACAAATTGAGGCTCACTTGCAACCTCTCTTTTCCATTTACATAAAAATTCATTTCTCAAGTGCTAAAATACTCTGATTCCCTTTTCAAATTCCTTGTATCAAATTAATTATATTTCTACTTGGAAAATCACTTTATTTCATCAAAATCAATGCATTACAAGCCTTCGAAAACATGAACATGACTATTGAAAATTATCAAAACATTTTTCCTTCTAAATTGATATGGTTTTACACAAACAAAATCATTAAAATTTTATTTTCAAAACCAAAATACCGATGGTTATAAAAACCAAACTCATTTGTTCAAATCCTTTTTCACTTTCTTTACAAATCTTTTTTCACTTTCTTTGCAAATTCTTGTTCACTTTTTTTGCAAATCCTTAAAATCAATGTTTGCCCGTTTCATTCAAAACTCATATTTAGAAAAACACTTAGGATCTTTTTACACGAAATAAATCAATAAAAATTTCTCAAAGACCGTATTCTTGTTCTCTTGAAAAACAAACCCTTTGTTTATTTTCCATACTCTTCAAATCATTCATTTTCATTTTTCATGAAAATATTAATTTGTGAACACCTATTTTGAGGTGTCTTGGCTGAAATTCTCATTGTTCTAGGGACCCAAAAATCAATTCCCTTGTTCTTGAAAATTTTCAACATGAACCCTAATCAAGGGCATCAAAAACCGAACCCTCTCCTTTGGCTATTGGAGCCAAAAATTGAATTCCTTTTCATCACCACATCATGACATACACATATATATATTTCATCATAAATACTGTAGGCATGCCATATACTTATCATGCATAATATAAGCATATCATCAAAGCCATAAAATCATGCAAAGCATATCAAGCATAAGCAATTAAATCAAAGCTCATAACACACATAAATTATTACATGACCATGGATTGGAATTCTCACATGGATTCACCATCCATCAAATATAAGACCATCTCTCACCACCATACTTGGTTGGTGAGATGGATCTCCCTCTTACCTCTTGAAGATTCTCAAAAGCTTCTTGATTTGCTTCTTTTTCCAAGTCCTTCACCACCAAAGGTTTCTCAAATACAAAACAAAATACATAAAAATTAGTATACTAAGCTTGATTAAGAGGAACCATGGATCAAACATGGTTTAGAACATGAAAAAGAGAGAAGAAATGAAGTTTCCTTACACTTCACCACAAATACCCTATAACTTGGCTCTTGAAGAAAGTCCATGAAGATGAATGATTTAGAGAAAGTCTCCAACATGAAAGTTGCTTAGAATATCATGTAGATTCAAGATCTATGGTTTGATGAAATTAAAAAGTGATGGAATGTGTTCTTGATGGTCATGGCTGAAACATAGAGGAGAAGAGAAAGGAGAGAAAATTTGCTAAGTTTCCTTCTTGAAAATGAATCAATAATGACCAAGACAACATATAATTGATGTCTTGAAACTTGGCTAAGCTATTAAGCCACCAAAACCGTGCCCCCCCTCCAAGCATTCTCCTAAGGAAGCAAACAAAGTAATAATGGTCAAGAATGATGTAATATTGACCATGACAAGTAATATTGGTCATCAAATCACCTTTAGCTCCAAAATACTACAAAAACCATCCCCTCCTTACATTATGCATGCAATAATATTATGATCTTTTTCAAGCCATTATTTGAAACATTTCTAGCCATTGATTAATTCAATGGTTAGGATTTAGGTAGACTTTTGATTAGAAGACTCAATCTAGGCCATTGGATCTTTCTCCTTTAAATCCTAGCCATTAGATGTGTCTCCAAAATAAAGGGTCAAGATTACTCCTTCTTACTTTTAATCCAAGGGTTATAATTAGTCATAGCCTTTTTAGAAAACCAAATCTCCACCATTGATTAAATCCAAATCCAATGGTCATAAATGGTCCTTGTTACTTTTCAAGACCAATTCTACACCGTTGATTAAATCGACAGTTGATATCAAAGCCTTCCTAACCAAGTTTATTCTCACACCATTGATTAAATCAATGGTGATTATCTAATGCTTTTTTATTAAGTTTGTTTCTTAACTGTTGATTAAATCAATGGTTAATCTTCAAACTAAGTATTCTCATCCAAGGGTACAAATCAAGTCAAGCCCTCTTTGTTGACTACGCAGTATAATTTTTATTATTTTTATCTGCTATAACCCTACAAATAATATTTTTATTGTATTTTTATCACCAGATAAATAAATACAGTACAAAACACAGTAAAAAAAATTATAAAAATTATTTCCAGATTCAGGTTTAGTAAGATCCCCTGTCTCCGTCTAAACAGTACAAATTTTTCTATCCGTAGAAAAATTTTTACTTTGCGGGACCCACCTGGGCCCACGTATGGCCACCTGGGCCCACATACAGTAAAAAAATTTATAATCATCCACAAAATCACAAATATTAGAAAACACACAAATATCAAATCAGATCACGTAAAATAATTAAAACCTAATAGTAAAAATTAAATTACGTAAAGTTTTCCCCGACCCTAAAATTTTTATTTTCCTGACACGGAGTAAATCACTCAAAACGATCAAATACGTTGACGGAATAATCAAAATAATTTTACAGCTTCCAAAAATTACTAAACAATAAATTTCTGTTAACTGTCAAACTTACTGTTTACAAGATAGGAAATTTTGGGTTGTTACACGTAGCCCTTGATTTGATCTAAGGTGGATATTGCTTAGTGATTTAATTAGAATTGCTCTCACACCATTGATTTGATCAACGGTTATGATCAAAAGCATCTAAAACAAGCTTTACATCCAATGGTCCACAAAGAAGTCTTTGCCTCTTTATTTGACCACTTCTTATTGGTTTAAAATAGTCAAGCCACTTTCGTTGACTTGTTCCTATTGGCTTAGAATCTAGTCCAGTCAGAATCGTTGATTGCTACTCTAAACGCGGGTCCCACAGACTTTTCAGGGTCCATGGTCATTTTGGAGTAGATTTCTACTGTTTTTGAGACAAGAGAGAATCTTGTCAAATAAAATAATATTATAATAATATAAAATTATTTTATTACAGTTAAATCCTAAAAATTAAAAGATTAATCTATATATAAATCGAAATTAGGTTTAGTAAGATCCCCCAACTCCAATTAATTAAAATAAGATTTTTTCGGCCAGAAAATTATTATTTTCTTGACTCGGAGCAAATCACGTAAAACAATCAAAAACAGTATCAGAACAGTCAAATTATTTTTATAATGCACAGAAAACACAAAACAGTGTAATTCTGTTAGTTCTGTAACATAGTCTAAAATTTGGGGTGTTACAACTCTCCCCCTCTAAAAATAAGTTTCGTCCTCAAAACTTGACACATAAAATAAAAATAGATACTGCTCTCCTATCTTCTCTTCCAACTCCCATGTGGCTTCACCACTTACATCGTTCTAAACTACTTTAACTAATGTGATCTCCTTTCCTCGAAGTTGCTTTGTCCTTCAATCTTCAATCTTGACTAGAAACGTCTCATAGGTTAAATTCTCCTTCAGTTGTACGGTGTCTGGTTCGATGATGTGAGTCAGACCAGAAATATATTTCCGTAGTTATGATATCTGAAATACATTATGAAGATTCAATAAGAATGGTGGTAGTGCAATCTAATAAGCTACCAGACCTACCCGATGAAGTATTTGATATAGCCCGATAAACTTTGGAATGAGTTTCCTCGACTTAATCACTCGCCCACTCCAGTCATAGGTGTCACATATAGAAACACATGATCACCTTCTTCAAACTTAAGCAGTCTTTATCTTTTATCAACATAACTCTTTTACCGCGTCTGAGTTGTCCTCATCTTGTCTTGGATCATCTTCACTTTCTCAATTGTCTGCTACATAAATTCTGGTCCTATAATATTACTTTCACCAGTATGACACCAACACAACAGCGTTCTACAGCGTCTCCCATATAATACCTCATAGGGTGTCATCCCTATGCTCGAACGAAACTATTATTGTATGTGAACTCTATTAATGCTAAAAATTCACCCCAACAAGTCCTTTGAAAATTCTAACTATTCGTT
Source organism: Ormosia semicastrata (assembly GCA_029884595.1). Lineage (NCBI taxonomy): Eukaryota > Viridiplantae > Streptophyta > Magnoliopsida > Fabales > Fabaceae > Ormosia > Ormosia semicastrata. Next base: position 43,230,712 of record JAQQTO010000061.1, read on the forward strand.
TCTTCCTTATATCCAAACCTCTCTTAATTTGTATAGGTACTTCAAGCCCTTGAAATTATTATGGATTTTATAGGAAAGAAAATGTCTTCAGATCTTCTTTGCACAACAACTATCGCGTATCCTAAAATGTAAATCGAATAATTCTTCTCATACACGTTCCACTGCCTTGAAGTATACATCACCACCTTTCTATTTAATCTTAACACTTAATCTAAATCCACGAGTTGAACCTATTCTAACCAAATTTGCATCCGACTAGTTTCGCGTATAACTCATTTTTCTTTTTTTTTTCTTTTTTAAATTGAAGAACTGCATTGAGGTCTTCAGCATGTTCCTTTGAATTTTGAGATTAGGTGTAAATATTGCCAATAAGGATAATGACAAATTTGCCTAGATGAGAAAGAAAGATCCTATTTATATAGTTCGTGAATATCGCAAAAACCTTCTTTACCCCGAATGGTAGTACTAAATACTCATAGCGCCTGTAATGCATCCGAAAATCTGTCTTAGAATATTCTCTACTTTTACACGAATCTAATAATAACCAGTATGCAAATCGATCTTGGAGTGAATAGCGATTTCTTTCATTTAGTCTTCTAGTTCCCCTGTCGTCACATCATTCCAGATTTTCTTCATCAAGATAAGTTATTCTACTTGTTTATTTTTAATCTTAATAGAAAATGTCTCATAGATCAAGTTTTCTTCTAATTGCACTGTATTTCGTATTATGACACAAGTTGAATCAGGAATGATCCTTCTTAATTGAGATACATGGCAGAAACTATGAAGGTTATAAGGAAAAGTAATGAGACTATTCAGTAGGTTACTAGATTAGTCCAACAAAGAATTTGAGATGGTCTAATAGATTTTGAAATGAACATGATCCAATAATTTTAGAAATGAACTTTCTGGATTCAAATCCAAAAATCTCAAGTCAAGGAGACACTAAAGTTGCATTGTAAAAATCTAGTAGGATATGGTTGGAAAATAACCAATCTATTTAAAAGTCAGGATCTCAAATAGATGTGATTTTAGATAAACAAATCAAATCAACAGAAAAGATTTGATATTCAATAGAAATAGGGTAGAGTTAGAAAACTTGAGTATAAACAACAAGTTCAACAAGAAAAGTAGAAATACTCAGATCATACTATAACAAAGACACGGATAATCAAATTGATTTACTCAGTCTATTTGAGAAAGAAATAGACAAACTAGATCAATAGAAAAATTTCAAACTCCAATAATAATAGGGTAGTTTTAAACAAGCTCAAGTAGTAATAACAAGTTTAGAAGTTAAAGTAACATTATGAAAAGAAGTAAAACACAGATAACCCCAAAAGATTTACACAGTCACAGATCACAAGAGAATGAGTTATCTCACGAATTATACAGCACAGTTTTAAGATTACCCTCTATGGCATGACTTTCTCGCTTCTTAAGTTTTTTTTTTTTTGTATTTGAATGTTCTCATTACACCCCTTGAACTGGCTTTTTCTTCTTCTTTTTTTGAAATTTTGAAACACGTGTATTACTAATGGAAGTTTCCATCTTCAGCTGAGCACATTCTTTGGAGAAGTGTCCAGGCTTTCCACATTTGTAACAAATTATACTCTTAATCGTGCAGTTTCTTGTCATATAATTCTTTCCACACTTCAAGCATTTCATTGGTGATGCCACAGTCTGACCAAAATCGTTGCCACTAGTACTTCCTTTCTTTGTTCGTTATTGCTTCCCCGGTGGTTGTACATACGACTTTCGCTAAAAATGATTGACCTTACGTTTCCTTCTATTTTAGATTATCGAAGGTTCTATGTTATAACTTCTTACGTTTGATGCCTGCTCCAATCCTAATAAGCTATGAAGTTCGATTATTAGTTCCTACTACTGAGCGATCATCTATCTCTATTGTACTGCTACTTCAATCATCTTTTGCATTACACTTCTAGCTATGGTTATACGATCTTCATCACGTTTCACGTCCACGTGCTCATCGTAACGTTTCATTATCTTTCTTCAAAGATAAACAAAATCAACACACAACGAACTAAACGTAGCAATTTCGCACAAAATCATTTCCTTTTGGAAACTGAAACATATCTCTGTGTTCAATATCAGATATTCACACAGCACAAACAAGACAAACCTACCCACAAACCCAAAAGACTCTAACTTGGGCTCTGATACCAACTAATGTAACACCCTTGTGGGGATGTCACATTTTTAATACAATAAAATAAAATAAAATAAAATTCTTACCCAAGTTGTAAAACGTTTGTTACATAAATAATAGAAGTTGTAAAATTTTTCCTTTTTATATTTATTGACATTAAATAAAATAAAACGGAAGACAAAATAAGATAAAACATAATCACACACCATAATATACATAGATTTTTGTCTAAAGTATACAATTAATTTACAATTACAAATATTTAATAAAGTAGTAAAAAGTCATTATAATGCTAAAACATAATACCTAAGACATGAGCCCTTGTCAGAAGACAAATTTCCTAGTCGGGAATGTCTTGACTGATAGAAATTCGACCTAAAAGTATATCGAAGTTCTCTTTAGGAGTGTGGTGAAATTCATTCCACAACTCCCTAATAGGTAAAATAAGCTGTACGAAAGCAATCGTATATAACGAAGTAATGATCCCATGTCGAGTCCTACTTACTGATAAAGTAATGTCACCACTATATTCTATGTGTCTTGTGTCCCAATGGACATACCAAGCCTCAGTGCCTTCAAGAAACTGTAGTCTAAAGAAACCCAATTGACCTCTCCTTGTCGCCATTGTAGTCTTCGAAGATATAAACATAAAATAGAAACAGACAGAACAATACAATAAAGAGGTGAGACAATCTACATCATTACCAGCATGGTAATAAAGAAAACGACAATACAAACAAATATCACAATAATTATATACCATCATATCATATATAGAATATCAATTTAATATGTCATACATTCAAACACAGACTATAGTAAGCATTAAAATTCAGATAATGAATGATAACACACACTGACTCGTTCCTACTCCATGGAGCTAAACACATCAGAGAGAATGATCCGAAAAGAACTAATAGCACCTCAGGCTGCCCAACCAAACTATTACACTGTCTAACATCGTGTATATAGTCCACAGTCCAAAACATCATGTAGTAGTACACAATCTAATACATTGTGCACTACAGGCATTGTACATAATAGTCTCCACAAGATCTCGATTAAGAATAGTGTTTGTCGAGATCATTAGTGTGTTGCCCGTTACCAAGGCCCAGAGGCGCTACCAACTGTCCACATATGAGATTCTTCGCACACTAATGCCTCCAAGTTCAATTAATGAAACACACTACGCCTATCACACCCACAACACGATGTAATTCATCTCGTTAATCAATCGCCAATTATCAACCAAATTGACAAAACGCTCAACGCATAATCAAGAATTATCAAAATACCCTTAGTTCCAATATATCACTATATTTATGAAAATACCCTCAGTCTCAATATACCAAAATATAGTATGTCTCCACTTGACAATACTATCTCTCAACATGTCCGGGTCTGCCACTTTGGCCCGACAGTAAAACTCACTGTTCTATTTAGTCGCATAGAAATTTTATCGTATTTTCACAATCGCGTCGCTTTTACAAATGTTTTTAAATCGCATAAATATATTTTGACATTTTTGAACATCGCGTAATGTTTTTTAAATCATTTTCTCTATCGCATAAGATTTTTAAATCATTTTCTTAACCATATAGCTTAAAGTCTTTATTTTAACAATGCATAGGCTTTATCTAGTACTTTTAAACTCCGTAGAATATTTTCCTTACATTATAAATATATTATGGAATCTTTTCATTTTATTTATCTGATTTTAGTAAATTTCAACAACATTTTGCCTAGAAAATCAATATATGGTATTTTTGACGTTTTCCTCTAAATTCTATTCATTTTAATCTTACCCAACAGTTACACTTTAAAACTTGCTAACGCGCTTCAAAACTCAGAGAGTGAGCTCTACGTTAGTACTTTTCAAGCGTTCTCTTTAATTCTTACTTATCACAAATCCTTCTAACCTAGAATTCTAAAACTAACTTCATTCATTTTATTTTTCAAAGATTTACTGGAATCAAATTCTTTTGTAGATTAGTTACTTAACCTACCTTAGAAAATAAATTTGGAATTCAAATATACATTAAATGGCATGCTGGCCAAAATTAACCTATCCTTCATCACTAATCATTAAATCATTTTCTAACTTCTAAATTATTCGTAAATTCTTTGTGTCACCTAGATTCATTAAATCATTATTTTAGAAAATTATTGAGAACATTTTGGTTCTCTTTTTATTGGAGAAGTCGTGAGCCCCTTTGTGTTCTTTGGAACACTCATACAATTCCTTACATGTTATTCACATCCTACATTAATAATCATATATCTATAAATACATGCAATATATTTTAAAAACTATAAGCACATGCAATATATTTTGAAAACTATAAACACATGTAATATATTTTAAAAACTATAAACATGCTTGCAAACAAAATTAACCACAAATAGGAAAAACAATAAACAACCACACAAATGAATCCATATGGATTCCTCACACACATATAATCCATTTTCTCATCACCATACAAGGTTGATGAGATTAAATCTCCCTCTTACCTCTTGAAGACAAAGATCTCCTAGTCTTCTCCTCTTCTTGGATTTTTGTGTAAATTTCAAAACAAATTCCTAAAATTCTTAAACAATAATCAAAATCTCATACAAGGATTAATAATGGAAAACCATGGAAAAACATGGTTTAGGAAATCACAAATCAAATTTTAAACTATAAATTCAAAGGCTTACCCTTAGGGAAGTAAACAAAAGCTTGGATTTTGAACTAGAAGGAGTAGGTTTTTGACAAAAGTTTGTAAAGGAAAAGTGTTCAGGAGATAGTTTTGGTTTAGGAAATGTGAAGAGGTAAAATTATAGAAGATTGATGGTGGATTTGAGGCTGAAGGCCGAAACTTGAGAGAGAAAAATGGAAGGAAAGTGTTCTTGAGTTCTTAGGATTTTTGGAGAGAAAATAAGCAAAGCTTTTAGATAAGTATAAAAGTGAATATTGAGTGTAAAATGGGAGGGGGGCTGCCGTGAGTGTATAGGAGAGATTGAGTGTTTAACTTGGATTGTAAATATCCATTTGTGTTCACACTTGAAGCACATGGCTTATGTCACCATTTGGCCACCTAATGTGCATGCAAGATGGTTCAAGAACAATGGAGAACATGGTGAATTTGGCCTCCTTTGGCCGTGGGGTGTCTAATGGGTTTAGGACTTAATTTGTTTTCAATTAAAGTCTATTTGTATGCTAATTAAATAGGTAATTAATTAGGCTAAGTCTTCTAACAACATTTAATTAACATTCTAATTACATAACTAATTAGTTTAATATATAATTGCATATATCATAACTTCTAAACAAAATCAGGATATCTAATTAATAATTAGATTATAACTAATCCATAACTAGATTAGCTTACTTAGTTCTTTAATTAGGTAATTAGATTAACCAAATTAAGTTTAATTAGCTTCTAAGTAATGTCAAGCCACTATGTTTGACTCAATCTCAACCTTTGATTTTAACTTTAATTCCTAGCCCTTGATTTGATCTAAGGTGGATATTGCTTAGTGATTTAATTAGAATTGCTTTCACACCATTGATTTGATCCACGGTTATGATCAAAAGCATCTGAAACACACTTTACATCCAATGGTCCACAAAGAAGTATTTGCCTCTTTATTTGACCATTTCTTATTAGTTTAAAATAGTCAAGCCATTTTCATTGACTTGTTTCTATTGGCTTAGAATCTAGTCCAGTCAGAATCATTGACTGCTACTCTAAACGCGGGTCCCACAGACTTTTCAGGGTCCATGGTCATTTTGGAGCAGATTTTTACTATTTTTGAGACAGTAGGTACTGTCAAATAAAATAATATTATAATAATATAAAATTATTTTGTTGCATAGTTAAATCCTAAAAATTAAAAGATTAATATATATATCAATTGAAATTGGGTTTAGTAAGATCCCCCAGCTCCAATTAATTAAAATAAGATTTTTTCGGCCAGAAAATTATTATTTTCTTGACTCAGAGCATATCACACAAAACAATCAAAAATGGCATCGAAATGGTCAAATTATTTTTATAATGCACAGAAAACACAAAACAATGTAATTCTGTCAGTTCTGTAACATTGTCTAAAATTTGGGGTGTTACACCATATAGGAAAAACCTTGAGGGAACATTGCATGCATTCATGGAAAAGTAAGATGCCATTAATAACCAAAACACTCAAGCCATGATTGATATAAAAAATACTCTTGCTAAACTTTCCTCTGCACTTACCATTCACGAGAAAGAAAAATTTCCCTCTCAACCTCAACCAAATCCCAAGAGTCAGTATAGCTTAACTGAGGGTAGTTCAGAAAGCCAACAAATAGATCAAGTCAAGTCAGTGATAGCTCTTAGGAGTGGAAAGGTTATTGAAAAACAAATTCCTGACCCTTGTGAGAAAAATGATGAGTCAAGTCCCAAAGATGAGGAAGGAGTTGATAAGCCACCTAGCCAAAAGGAGACCAAACCCTCGCTTTCACCCCCATTTCCTCAAGCATTAAACAATTCAAGTAAAGTGAACCATAACAGTGACATTTTTGAAATCCTTAAACAAGTGAAAGTCAATATTCCTCTATTAGATACTATTAAATAGATTCCTTATTATGCCAAAATTTTGAAGGATTTGCGCACTGTTAAAAGGAAACATAATGTAAAAAAGAATGCCTTTTTGACTGAACAAGTAAGCTCCATTATTCAAAACAATAATGAGTTGAAATATAAAGACCCTGGTTGTCCTATAGTTTCATGCATTATTGGAGAACATAAAATTGAACGAGCTTTACTTGATCTTGGTGCTAGTGTTAATTTGCTTCTATATTCAGTTTATCAACAACTCAATCTTGGTTAGTTAAAACTAACTTCTGTAACTCTTCTACTTGCCGATAGATCAATTAAAATTTCAAAAGGAATAGTGGAAGATGTGTTAGTACAAGTTAATAAATTCATATATCCTGTGGATTTTATTGTCTTGGAAACTGAACCTATGGTTGATAGTTCTAAGTCGGTTCTTGTTATTTTAGGTTGCCCATTTTTAGCAACATCTAATGCTTTGATAAATTGTAGAAATGGAGTGGTGAAGTTAACATTTGGAAATATGACACTGGAGCTTAATGTTTTCAACTTGTGCAACCAACCACAAGAAGTTTATGATGGAAATGAAGAAATTGAAAGTATTGATGTAACACCCTTGTGGGAATGTCACATTTATGAATGCAATGAAATAAAATAAAAATAAAAACTCTACCCAAGTTGTAAAACATTTGATACTTACATAATATTTGCGGAATATTTTTTTTTCTTTTTATAATTATAACATTAAATAAAATAATACGAAACACATGATATAGCAACCATAAACTCACCATAATATACATATGATTCTCTTTTAGTACAAACATAATTTACAACTACATGTATTTAATAAAACAGTAAAGAGTTGACACAAAGCTAAAACATAGTACTGCCCAAGTGCATCCCAGTAGATATCAAACCCTCCGATGAATCACCATCCGTCACCTCCAGAATAACCATCGAAAAGTGTGCATCTATGAGATCTCACAGCATTTCGGACACGAGTCTGAGTTGTCGACTCGCTACTAAGCTCACTAGGTGCATGGAAAACTCCCTGCCAATAACGCCTAATGGTCAAAGGTAACTCTAAATGTAAATAAAACATAGTAGTGAATATGACCTCCCCGTCATACTCCCTACATAGGGACACAGTCAACCGTCCCACATAAGCTACTGTCCCTCGGTCAGCATGCATACGCCAAGCCTCGGAACCCCCGTGAAACTCCAGTCTCACGAACCCGAAGAATCCTGGCAGTGCCATGATCTCAAGATCAGTCTTGACGATCGGTATGATCTACCGGTTCCTCCTCCTCGTATAAATCACCCGACTATTGCTCGTCAGGGTACTGTACCTCAAGAGGCTGATCCTCCTCTACCTCAAACTCTTTACGGAAACAATATAGTAATATCGAGAAAACATATAGAGAGGTGAGACAATCTACATCACTACCCGCATGGCAATAAAGAAAACGACAGTACAAAATAATTATCACAACAGTACATACCAATACATCATGTACAAGATAACAAGTGATATATATAAATAACACATACAATAATATCATGCATAGTATAATAAAACATTTAATCATACAATTTATCACAGATTATGATAAACAATAAAATGCAGATAATGCATGAACATTAAAAATGCAGATGATGAATGATACACACACTGACTCGTTCCTACTCCATGGAGCTAAACACGGATATCTGAGAGAATGATCCGAAAAGAAACTAAAAATACTTTATGGCTGCCCAACCAAACTATTGCACTGTCAAACGTTGTGTCTATAGCCCACAGTCCAAAACATCGTGTAGCAGTACACAGTCCAACGTCGTGTACCACAGGCATAGTACTTAATAGTTCCCTCAAGATCTTGACTAAGAATAGTGCTTGTCAAGATCATTAGTGTGTTACCCGTTATCACGGCCCAGAGGAGCAACCCACTGTCCGCATGTGGAATTCTCCGCACACTAATGCCTCCAAGTTCATAAATGAACCACACTACGCTTATCACACCAAACACGGTGTAATTCGCCTCATTAATCAATTACCAATTATAACCCAAATTGGCACAACACTCTAAACATGAGCTAAAATTACAGAAATACCCCTATTATCCAAATTTTACCATATTTACGAGAAATTACCAAAATACCCCTAGTCACCAGATAACAAAGTATAGTACGTCCCACCTGACAGTACTACACTACAACATGTCTGGGTCCACCACTTTGGCCCGACAGCAAAACTCATAGTATTGTTCAATCGCGTAAGAATTTTATCGCATTTTCACAATCTCATCATTTTCACAAACGTTTTTAAATCGCGTAAAGACATTTTGACATTTTTAAACATCGTCAATTGTTTTTGAGTTATTTTCTCAATCGCATAGGATTTTTAATTCATTTTCTTAACCGAATAGCTTAAAATTTTCATTTTTAATGTGTGTAAAACTATATCTAGTACTTTTAAAATACGTAATGTATTTTCCTTGTGTTATAAATATAGTATGGAATCTTTTCATTTTATGCGTTTGATTTTAATAAATTTTGGTAGCATTTTGTCTATAAAATCAGTATAAGGTATTTTTAACGTTTTCCTCTAAATATAGTTTATTTTATTTTTACCCAATAATTTCACTTTGAAATTCACTAACGCGCTTCAAAATTTATAGTATGAGCCCTACGTTAGTACTTTTCAAGTGTCTGATTAATTTCTTACTTAAACTGAATTCTGCTAAGTTAAAATTCGTAAGCGAGTAATTAATTCCTTTGATTTTCTCAATGATTCTTTGGAATCAATTTATGTTATAAAATAATTACCTAACCTATCTTAGTAAATAAAATGGCATATTGGCCAAATCAAAATAAAATGGCATTTGGTTATACACTAAATGGCATTTTGGCCACAATTAACTTAAACCATTTTTAACTTTGATTATTTTACTTAAATTCCTTGAATCAGTTATTTAGAAAATTGCTGAGAACATTTTGGTTCTCTTTTTGGATGTAAGGTCGTGAGCCTGATGGTGTGTTCTTTGGAACACTCATGCAAATCGCACATGTTATTCACATCTTCCTTTAATAATTACACAGTTACAAACAAATACAATTATTAAATCACATATAATACACATACAATATATTTAAAACCATAAACATGCATAGCAAGAATTAATGAAAACTATAATTCATGCATAGCAAAAATAATCACAAATAGGAAAAGCATTTAAAACAATCAAAAACAATAAAAATCACAAATAAACCATACAACCGAATCCTTATGGATTCTACACACAAACACAATCCATTTTCTCATCACCACTTAGGGTTGATGAGATTAAATCTCCCTCTTACCTCTTGTAGGCAAATTAATCGGTTAGATTCCTTCCTTTTCTCCAAATTTCGTACAAGCTCCAAAACAATTCCTAAAATTCTCAAACAATTAGTAAATACACATACAAGGTACAAAATAGGAAAACCATGGAACAAACATGGTTAGAAAAATTAAATTTTCAGTTTTGAACCATAGAAACCAAACTTACCCTTAAGTAAGTAAGCAAGAAGTGGAATTTTAGGCAAGATAGAGTAGGAATTTGGGAAAACTTTGTGAATGAAAGATGCTTAGAATGGTATTTGGGTTCAAGAAATGTGATGAGCTAAAATTATGAAGGCTTGGGTGTGGGTGGATGGTGGCTGGCCGAATTAGAGAGAGAAAGTGAGAGAGAAATGTTTGCTTGAGTTTTTGGTATTTTAGAGAGAGAAATGGATAGTTAAAATATGATAAGGGTGAAATAGAAAGTGAAGAGTGAATATGGAGGGCAAAGAAATGTGAATGAGTGTGTGTAGGGAGCTTGAGTGTTTGATTTTGCATGCAAAATATCACAAAGTGTTCACACTTGTTAGGCACATGGCTTAGGTCATTGAATCCTTCTAGAACCATGTAGAACCAAGCCACCTTGCCTCCTCCTTGGCAGCCCAAAACCGTGCAGCTCCTTCACCTAATTAGGGGTCTAATTGTTTCCAAATTACTCCTAATTACATGCTAGTTAATTAGGTAATTTGTTAGGTTAATTATCCTAACCAAACTAAATTAACATACTAATCACATAACTAATTAATTTAGTATATATATTATAACCTTTAATCAATATTAGTATATCTAATTAGTATTTAGATTATAATTAATTCATAACTAAGCTAGTTCACTTAGTATGCTAATTAAGTAATTAGATTAGTTGAATTAAGCTTAATTAGGTTACTAACCATTTTCAAGCCTACAATTGTTGACTTAATCCTAACCCTTGGTTCATCTTTAATCCTTAGCCCTAGATTAGATCTAAGGTAGATATCACTTGATCATAAACCTATCATTCTAATCTCACCATTGATTAGATCAATGGCTTAGATTAAAGGCTTCATCATTAAGTCTTCATCCAACGGTCCAAAAGAAAACCTATGCTTTGCTTTAGGTGTCCAATTCCTATTGGTTTAGAAAGTCAAGCCTACTTTGGTTGACTTGCTCTCATTGGTTAGAAATTATCCGGTCAAGACAGATTGACTGTTTTTCCTAAATCACGGGTCCCACAAAGACTTTTAAAGATCTGTGGTCAAATTGAAGCAGATTTTTACTATTTTTGAGACAGTAGGTACTGTAATATAAAATAATATTATAAAAATATAAAATTACTTTATTGCACAGTTAAATCTAAAAAATTATGATATTAATTTATATATCAATTAGAATTGGGTTTAGTAAGATCCCCCAGCTCCAATTAATTAAAATAAGATTTATCCGGCCAGAAAATTATTATTTCCCCAGGTCGGAGCAAATCACATACAATAGTCAAGTACACTCACGGAACAGTCAAATTAAATTTACTGCTCACAGAATTCACAAAACAGTACAAATCGGGACTATATTATAATTATCTCAAAAGTTGAGGTGTTACAATTGAGGCCATTATAGATGATCATCTTCAAATCAGGAGTTCTTCTGACCCATTAGAAATTTATTTAATTAATTCATTTGATTCAGCTACACAATTAGATGATGATGTTTCTAAAATATGCTCTTTTCTTGATTGTACATAGGTAATGGAATACAAAGGATGGAAGCCAAGATTTGAAGAGCTAAAAACTATGAATGATGATACCCATGAAGAAGTACCAACACTGGAACTAAAGCCATTACCCGCTGGGTTGAAGTACACATTTTTGGGAGAAGAACAAAGTTTTCCAGTAGTAATTTCCTCATCCCTGACCAAAGAACAGGAATGTATATTGATAGAAGTACTTAAAATACATAAAAGTGCAATTAGATGGACATTAAAGGATATAAAAGATATTAATCCATTAATTTGTACACATAGAATACATTTAGAGGATAATGCTAAAATATCTCAACAACCTTAAAGAAGATTAAATTCACACATGAAAGAGGTAGTTAGAGCTGAAGTTCTTAAATTACTTGATGTTGGAATTATCTATCCTATCTCTGATAACCAGTGGGTAAGCCCTACATAAGTTGTGCCTAAGAAATCTGGAATAACGGTGGTTGAAAATGAAAAAAAAGAATTAATACCGACTCGAGTCTCATCTAGTTGGTGTATGTGTATTGATTTCAGAAAATTGAATGCAGCCACAAGGAAAGATCATTTTCCTTTGCCATTTCTTGATCAAATTCTAGAAAGAGTAGTAGGACATCCCTATTATTATTTTCTTGATGGTTATTCAGGGTATAATAAAATACTAATTGCATTAGAGGATCAAGAAAATACCACTTTTATTTGTTCCTTTGGCACTTTTGCATATAGAAGAATGTCTTTTGGTCTTTATAATGCTCTGGCAACTTTTCAAAGATGCATGTTAAGTATTTTCAGTGACATGATTGAGCATTATTTAGAGGTTTTCATGGATAACTTGACAGTTTTTGGAAATTCTTTTGAAAATTATCTTGATAATTTGGAAAAGGTTCTTAAAAGATGCGAAGAAAAATGATTTGTGTTGAATTGGGAAAAATGTCATTACATGGTCACTTTAGGAATAGTATTAGGTTATGTGATATCTTCTAAAGGAATTAAAGTTGATAAGGCTAAAGTTGAATAAATTGCTCATTTGCCTTCCCCAAAAATAGTCAAAGAAGTTAGTTCCTTTTTAGGACATGCAGGATTCTATAGAAGATTCGTAAAGGACTTTAGTGCTATATCTAGACCATTATGTAATCTTCTAACAAAAGATGCACCATTTGATTGGACCTAAGATTGTCAGAAATCTTTTGAAAAATTAATCGGTCTTTTGACTTCTGCTCCTATCATGCAATCTCCTGATTGATCTTTGTCTTTTGAGTTGATGTGTGGTGCTGGTGATTTTGCTGTTGGCGTTGTTTTAGGTCAAAGAAAGGAAGGTAAGCCTCATGTAATTTATTACGCAAGTTGAACTTTGAATAGTGCACAAATGAATTACACCACTATTGAAAAAGAACTACTTGCTGTAAATTTTACATTGGACAAATTTTGAGCTTATTTAATTAGTTCTTCCACTGTTGTTTTTACTAATCATGCTACTATTAGATATTTAATGTCTAAGCAGGATGCCAAACCTAGGTTGATACGGTAGATCTTGTTGTTTCAAGAATTCAACATCACAATAAAAGACAAGAAAGGAGCTGAAAATGTTGTTGCAGATCATTTGTCCAGACTTACAACAAGCTCATCTCTTGATAGCACACCTATCAATGATTCTTTTCCCGATAAATTTTTATTTTTTGTCAATTCCATGCCTTGGTTTGCTAACATTGTCAATTTTCTTGTAACAGGTAAGATGCCGCCTCAGTGGACGCAGCAAGACAGAAAAAAGTTTTTGATTAAGGTGAAAATTTTCTATTGGGGTGACCTATATTTGTTCAAATATTGTCCTGGTCAAATCTTTCAGAGATGTGTACCCGACAATGAGGTAAGTAGTGTCATTAAATTTTGTCATTCAGAAGCATGTGGGGATCATTTTTCTTCAAAGAAAACAGCTGCAAAAATCTTGTAGTGTGAATTTTATTGGCCCACTTTATTCAATGATAGTTATACTTTTTGCAAAAGTTACGAAAATTGTCAAAAATTAGGGTCCATTTTTAAAAGAAATATGATGCCTTTGAACCCTATCCTTGTCATTGAAATTTTGATTGTTGGGAAATTGATTTCATGGGTTCATTTCCATCATCATTTGGATTTGTGTACATTTTAGTTACAGTTGATTATGTCTCAAAATGGATTGAGGCGATTCCATGTCGACACAATGATCATAAAACTGTTCTTAAATTTTTAAAAGAAAATGTTTTGAGTTGATTTGGAATCCCTCGAGCTATCATCAGTGATGGGGGAACATATTTTTGTAATAAACTATTTGAATCCTTAATGAAGAAATATTGCATTACCCACAAAAATGCAACCCCTTATCATCCTCAGATAAGTGAACAAGTTGAATTAGCAAATAGGGAGATTAAACAAATTTTGGAAAAAATGGTTAACCCAAATCGTAAAGATTGGTCTTTAAGACTAAACGATGCACTTTGGGCTTACCGTACTGCTTTCAAAACATCTTTAGGCATGTCTCCCTATCGGTTAGTTTATGAAAAATCTTATCACTTGCATGTAGAATTAGAGCATAAAGCATTTTGGGCCATTAAAGCTTTCAACTTAAGTCTTGATGATGCTTCCAAGTTACGCAAATTGTAATTGAATGTACTTGAGGAGTTGAGAAATGATGCATATGAAAACTCAAAGATTTATAATGCTAGAACAAAAGCTTTTCATGACAAATCAATTTTGAAAAAATCTTTTGAAATTGGTGAAAAAGTTTTGCTTTATAATTCTCGTCTTCACCTATTCCCTGAAAAATTGAGATCAAGATGGACTGGTCCTTTTATTGTCAAACATGTGTATCCTTATGGGGCCATAGACATTGAGAACCTTAGGAATGGTAATATATTTAAGGTCAATGGACAAAGACTCAAACTATTTCTGGAACATCAAGTTGTTGAGATAGAATCCATATCCCTTTCTAATCCTTGTTATGAGTATAATTTATTTTAATTTTGTTTCTTTCTTTTTGCAGTTCTTTGTGTTCCCGGTTAAGTGGCGGATAATGGTACTCTATGACTCTCAAGTCAGTTTATTTTTTAGTTTCCCATAATAACTAATTTCTTCTCCTTTTAAAATGGATGTCATTCTCTCAAATATAATAAAGCATTTCCCTTCTCTCCCTCTAAATCCTCTAACAAAAATCTATGAAGCTAGGTGTGAAAGACTGAGACTATTAATGCACAAGGGCATCCCAGAAGATATACACTGGATAATCAAAGTAAAGGTTCGTTTAGCTGGTGAATCTTGAAATTCATTTGTCTCATACATGCCGGGTCTCGGTAAAAGTTCATATTCAAAAAGGAGAAGAGCAAAGAGAATGAAAGTTTGTTACAAATGTGTGTGATGGAATTGTAATACACGATGTCGTTCTTTGGGAATGGTTTCCATAAACAGAGAAAATAAAATTTTCTTCATTAAGAATGGACTGAGTAAGAAGTCATTAGATAATATCTTATTAACTCTTGAGACTCATTCTTATGGATATGTGTAGCGTGAACTTCTTAGTTTGTGGAATCTTTTCAGGGACGAGTAAGAGCGTTACAGTCTTGGGAATCTGACTCAAAAAGATCCCGTTTGCCAATTTATAATAAAATTGGATGGGAAGCTTATCCTCGACTCATAGAAGGCATTTAAGTCATTTCGGAACGTGAAACCAGAGGAAGATGTGAGCCACAATCACAACAACTTGTATATATTATCTTGTACATTTCTTTAAAAAAAGAAAAGAAAAAAAAAAAAAAAAAAAAAAAAAAAAAAAAAAAAAATAAAAGAAAGAAAGAAGGGTGAACTTTTGTATACTCTGTCCTTAACTGGATGGAGAGCCCGTAACCTTAGGGCTTCAAATCAAATAGAGAGCCCCTAACCTTAAGGCTTCAAATCAAATGGAGAGCACTTAACCTTAGGGCCTCAGATCAATTCCCTAAGGGTTAGACCCGTCATTGACTCGGGTGGACCTTTGCACGCTGGTCTGTAAATAAGGTTCGTGTGCCATGCTCTGTAGAGAGCTGCGCAAGCATTCCCAGGTTTCAACCATAGGCTCTGCTTGCTGATGGACAGATAGAAGCGTCCCGTGCTTGCATTCTCACGTGACAATGCCTCTGAGCTGGATCCTATGATTTAATGCCATAGGCTCTCCAGTGACCTCTCACTGGTTATGGTCGTTGGTGGTGGCTGTCAGATTTATGCACTTTAATTAGTTACGTTGTAGCTCAATCCAAAATATTCCACAAGCAGGAGGGAGAAGAATTCCTAGATTGGCTGAGCCGTTTTGGTATTATTGCACTCATGACGCGCAGTATAAAGATACGCCATGAAAATTGTACATAAAAGGTATGTCATCATTTGTTGTTTTAATTTTATCTTTGTTTGATTTTGTTATATTTTAGTTCTGGACAGACAATCCTTTGGGCAGGGCCCTTCAAGAGTTTCTAGACTTCTTTACCTTGATGGTTTTCTTGAAGTCTAAAAAAAATAAAAATTAAAAAATTAAAAAATTAAAAAATTAAAAAAATTAAAAAAAAGTTTCTTAAATTCAAACTTTTTTGACAACAGCCAACCTACCCATATAGGAGCTATTATTACTTTTTCTATTCTCTTCCCTATTTAAACACTCCATTTTCTTCACTTTCCTGCAACTCATAATCATTCAAAGAAAGTGTGAGTGTAGAAATAGATGGAGCTTCTGCTTCAGTTCGTAGATTTATTAGTATCTATGTATTTTGTGGGACAAGTTATGGGAAGGGTTTAGAGTTTGTAAACCCAATAAGCATTGTTGGTAGAACACTTGCTGCGAGGAACATTCGTGTAGTATATGGGGGAGGTAGCATTGGGTTAATGGGGGCTGTATCACTTTCTGCACATATAAGAGGTGGTCAAGTTTTAGGTATCATTCTTGAACCTTTAACTTGAAGGAACATCATTGGACAGACAATTGGGCTAGAAATTCAAGTATCATCTATGCATGAACGAATGAGAACAATGCTTGAAAACTCTGATGCATTCATTGTTTTACCGAGTGGTTTTGGTACTTTGGAATAAGTTTTTCAAATTATCTCTTGGGCCTAACTGAACATCCACCATAAACCCATAGGTTTGTTGAATGTTAATAATTTCTTTGATAATTTGTTATCTTTCGTTGACCATGCTGTGGAATAGAGCTTTATCACACCTTCGGCAAGATGACTCCTTATATCTGCTTCTACTGTTGATGAATTAATTGATAAATTACAAGCTTTTGTTTATGAACCTGAACCAGTAATAGCTCAGATAGATTGGTCAGAAGGCAACAGGAAGGGAGGTAGCAGCAAGGGAGGCAGCAAGGAACAAGAGTGTGATCTAGCACTTCATCTATAACTTTCCTTTATCTTTAGTTTTATTTATCGTACTTTGTTTCTGTTTTAATTTGTGTAAGGTTTCTCTTTTCAATAATTGCAACAATGGGTACTATCTTCTATCCTTTACCTATCTATGTTTTGACATTGAGGACAATGTTGTGATCTGGTTGGGGGGAAGGATAGTGGTGTAAAAAAAATACAAAAACATACAAAAAAAAATTAGGAAGTGTATTTGTTAATATGTTTATTATGTTTACATGTTTGTCAGTAATTTATTAACAACAAAAGTAATTAGGGATGGCAGAGTAATGAGTGAATTATTTACTCTTAAGACGCATCAAAATTGGTGGTAGAGTAAGGAGTAATTGGGTAGACAACTAGTTTGTGTTGAAGTAGCAATTCAAATTCAGGGAAATTTACATGATTGAGTAAATTATCTTTTTTCTTAAAATTCACATGCTTGGTTATGGATGTTGAATTGGTGGACTGAGAATGATAGAATTATGCCTTGTGAGATTTTGGCTTATTGATAATGGATTGAACATTTGTACCATTCTCTTCTTTCTTGTGTGCATTCCACTCATGGAATTGTTACTCTAGAAATTGCTTTGATTCTTTTTGAGACTACATTTTCATATGCATACATAAATATGATTGAGACATTTTTCTTGAAATAGCTACTTTAATCAAATAGTCAACCTTGCTTAGCAGCATATTGTCTCAATATGATATCAAACACTCTTATGATTTCTTGGAAATTCTCTGATTCCTAATATGATATCAATCACTCTTATGACTTCTTGAAAATTCTCTGATTCCTACCAACGTAAATCATTAGAAATGGCCTATTTCTCATTGCTTAACCCCTTTGAGCTTATTTGATCATTCTTTGTTTCAAACTCATTATGTGCCTTAAATGAAAAACTATGTTCTTACCTGGCCTTAGGGAATAAGAGAACATTAGCTTTGTCATTGGATGAGTTCTTGAACAAGTGTGGGGGTGTGTGTATAGAATGGTTGAAAAAAAAAGTTGTTTAAATGTATATATTATGTTCATCTTTTAAAAAAATAAAATAAAATAAAAAAACAAAACAAAAACAAAAAATAAAAAAAAGGGTTGTGTAAAGAAGGGTCAACAAGGCAATAAAGGAAAGAAAAAAATATGTAAAAGGAATTTGTATTAGGTAGAGTTGGGATAAACTTTCATTCTTGTTAGTTGAACTCAACTCTCATACTCTTCTATTCTCTTTGGTATTTAACTGGTCATATCCATATTACATTCTCCTTTACCTTGACCCCATTACAACCTTGAATAAAGTCCTCATGATTTGTGTGTGCATGTGTTCTGAGTAATGGAGAAGTAGAAGATAAGCAACCTTATGGTAGTGTAATTTTCATGGGTTGAATTGAGTGAAATACCTACATTTTAAATACTTGAGGGATTGAGAGTGAATCTTGTGAAAATCTATCATTCTTGACTTATGCTTTTCAATTGAAGTTTCCCTACTTATTGGTTTGAGATGTGAAGAAACATTGCCTCATAAATGTTTTGATTACTTGAATGATTGGTTGCTCTTCATTCTTAGATATTATTAGAAATTGAGTCTTTTAGAGTGTTTATCTTTTGAGTCTGTGTCATTTTTTTTTCCTAGTTTTAGTCTTGTGTGTTTTGCCCAGGAGTGCAAAAGGCTAAATGTAGGAGAATTTGATAATCACATATTTGATACATTAATAAACCCTCAATTTTAGTCATTTATACTCTCTATGTACTTAATTGATTGAGCTTGGTTGTGTTTTGTAAGTTTGGACTCAAATTGGACTTAATTAATTTTTTTTAGCATGATTTATGTATGATACTGTTTCTGTATTTTATCTATATCTTGAGTCATAGCTGTCTACCAATTATATATTTTACCTTGTTGGAAAGATAAGAGAAATCTCTACAACTTTTATGAAGAGCTCGAGATCAAAGTCAGACATCTAGTGGAACTAATTGGGATTGGAAGTCAGAATACGAGTTTTGTGATTGGAACCTGAATAGTGTGCAGTAATCAAAGCATAACTCGGGCTATAAGGTCTGGATTAGGCTGAAATTTTGGTATATGTAAGTTAAAACCCATATCAACAACTTTCATGAAGAACATAAGACTCAAATCGGACTCCTTGGAGGCTATATTGGGCTTGGAAGTTAGAATAGAGGAACTATAATTGGGCCTAAACATTGTGTAGTAATTGGGCCATATCTCAGGCTGTAGGTGGCCTTTTGAGGTGATTCTGATGGCATTTGAAAGCTAAGATCAGGTCTATAACTTTCATGAAGACCACTTGGTGAAAAATGGTGAATGCAATAACTTCAGAGCTGAATGATTTCAGAGACAAAGAATCTCTATAATTTTTCACTCATCAAAAGTCATTTGGCATTTTTCACTCATTTTCCACTCATCCACTCACTCATGACTCAGCCCTCTTATCATTTTGTATCCCTAGTCCTCTATAAAAGGGAGCCTCGGCATATCATTGAAGGTATTAGGTGTTACATAGCAAAATGATGCTATTTTGTTTCTTATTTTTCTTGTAGTAGTTTTCTTGTGTTCTAAATTGAAGTCATGTTCGTCTTCTTCTTCTTCTCTCTTTCTTTCTTCTTGTCTATAAGTAACTAAGTTTAATTTTACTTGGGTGAAAGGGTAAAGCTCTTGGTAATTAAATAAGATTAGATTCATTTCTTTCTTGTGCTTAAATGATATATTTTCAAGTGGTTATTATACGTGTTATATTTTGTTTTCAATTAATTTAGAAACCCTCCTTGTAAAGTGGAGATCTTGATTCATTGTAGACAAAAAGTTGGCACAATGAATGCTTGAGCTCATTTATAAGTGGTGGTGTTAATAAATAATTAAAGGAATCATAATACAATTATGTATATAATTTTTAATGAACTTTGATTGTTGTATTTTTTGATTGGAACCTCCATTATGTGTGGATTCTAATTGAGTTATAAAAAGAATTAATCTTATCCTTATTTTATTTGCCAAGAGTAGATCTCCTAACCCAAGTAAATCTTTTTTATTTGTGACCAAGTTTTATTACTTTTATTGTTGTGACAAAAATATTTTCCTTACGTCAAATAAATTTTTCTTCATCAATTCCCTGTGGATCGACCTCGGACTCCCGAGAATTTATTACTTTAAATAACCTACACTTGGGTTTGTAACTTTTAATTCACATCAGCCTTGCAGGAATATAATGGCCTAAGCCTCATCTGAATTGGATTTGAATTGACCAAGATATGCTCACTTTAATTCCATATGCTGCCCAAACCCGAGTCTAAACTTTCAGGCCCAATTAGGTCCACTAGAAATCCGATTGAGACTTCGAACTCTTCATCAAAGTTGTAGAGCTTCCTCTTATATTTCCTACAAGGTAAAATTCATAATTTTCAAATATCTAAAACTCAAGTTGTGGCCGAAATACAGAAATAGCGTCAAAACTCATTAATGCTGGAAAAATTCAATTAGGCCCAATTTGAGCCCAAACTTACAAAACATGACCAAGCATCGATTAATTAAGTACATAGAGAGTGAAAATGACTAAAAATGAGGGTTTATTAATGTATAAAATATGTAATTATCAATTATCAGTACTTAGCTTGTCATATTCATATTATTTCTTTCCCTTACCTTGACCCCATTACAATCTTGAATAAAGTTCTCTTGACTTTTGTGTGCATGTGTTTGAGTAGCGTAGAAGTAAAAGATAAGAAAGCTTATGGTAGTACAATTTTCATGGGTTGAATTGAGTGAAATACTTACCTTTCAAACACTTGAGGGATTGAGAGTGTACCTCGTGAGGATCTATCATTCTTGATTCATGCTTTTCAAATTGAAACTACCTTGCTTGTTGGTTTGATATGTGAATAAATTTTACCTCATGAATGTTTTGATCCCTTAAATCTTTGGTTGCTTTTCTTGATTCTAAACTTTTGCATACTTGAATATCATTGGAAATTAATTCTTTTAGAGTTTTTAACTTTAGAGTTTGTGTTGTTTTTCCTTGTTTCCTAGTTTTGGTCTTATGTGATTTGCCCAGGAGTGCAAAAAGCTAACTGTGGGGGAATTTGATAACAATATATTTTATTCATTTAATGATCCTCTCACTAGGTGTCTTAAGGTTCAATTTGGCTTAATTAAATTGGTTTTCTCACAATTTATGATATTGGGCCTAATTGGATCATTGTGGGAATTATTGCATGAATTGGTCTTAAATTGTCCATTGGGCAATGTTCAGTATTTTGGATATAATCTAAGTTTTAAGTATCTGATTGATGTGATTCTAGTCTTGTAGAAAATCTAAGAAAAATCTCTACAACTTTCATGAAGACCTTGGCAGATCAATCATATGTTTGGATAATTTAAATTGAAGTTGAAGCAAGAGACAGAATGCTAATCCTAACAGCATGACCTCTGCGCACTCATCGGCCCATATATTGAGTTATAGGGGTGCAATGGATGTCAAACTAAACCCAAATGGAAGTTAAGACCTAAAGCTATAACTCTTATGAGATTCCTAAGCCAAACTACGTCATTTTCAGCATGCAATTGAAGCTGGAAGACTGAGACAGGTTGTTGACAAGTTTATGCCACTTAAATGGGCATAACTTGAGTTGTAGGCCTCTAATTGACATGGGACTTAGGCCCAATGATTCCTAATGGACCCAATTTTATAACTAATAGGTTTCTAATCATTTAAGGCCAAATTAGGGGTAGTTATAGGGGTTAGAAGTAGAAGTCTGAGACTCAGTTTTCATTCTACACTTTTCATCCTCTCTCTAGATCTAGATCTTTTTCTCTTCTCTTCCCTCTCTCTAGATTTTCTCTTCTTTTTCTGATTTCTTCCCTCCCATTCATGGAGGAGTAGGGCCTTTAATCAATCCAAGGGATTGAAGATTCTTGATGCTTAATCTTGAAATTCTATTTTAATTGTTTACATTCAATTGTTAATCTAGTTTCTCTTATTCTTCTCTTTTTCTAATTCTGATTAGGTGCTTAATTTGATTGAGATTTGCATTTGATAATTGCGTAATGACCATGTGCTAAGAGAGAAATTCAGAGACTAAACAAGGCATTGAAGGTGTTTAATGAAATGTTTAGCTTAGTTAGATATTGGTTTTTAAGTTAATTTGGGTTTTGGATGGATGCTTAATTTGTCTAACCTTAATTAATTGAATTCTAGATGCGTATCTAGTAGAAGATCCATGAATCATTTTGAGGCATCTTGATGTGATCTAAGATCAAGGATTCGATTGATAATTGAATGGACCTTTAGTGATTAAGGATGGATTAAGATCAAGATTGGTTAATTCTCTTGGATTGGTTGTTTTCCAAATTCTTTTTACTCTTTTTCATTATTTTCTATTGTTTAATCTTACAGGTCCTTTCCCCCCTATTTATCAACCTCTTAATCTAATTGTGTAATTATAGTAATCTATGGGCTCAATCCGATGGTACCATATATTACAAGTAGTTTTGGTAATTCGGTTATAAATTGATTTAAATTTGGTAGCCTCAGAAGTTATCAGTAATTCAAAAGCAGGTAAAAAAGCTCTTAGACGCTAGATTTATTAGAGAAGTTTCTTATACCACCTGACTCTCTAACATGGTGCTAGTTAAAAAGTCTAATGGGAAGTTATGTATATGGGTCGACTATACAAACTTGAATAAAGCTTGCCCAAAAGACCCTTATCTATTTCCTAACATAGACAAATTAGTGGACAATTCATTTGGATTTTGGGTACTCTCATTCATGGATGCCTGATGCGGAATTAAAAGTTGCTAACCCAAGTACAGGTTGTCTCAAGTAATAAATTCTCGAGAGTCCGAAGTCGATCCACAGGGAATTGATGAAAAAAAATTTGTTGAGGTAAGGAAAAGATTTGTCACAAAAATAAAGATGATAAATAAAATTGTTCACTAGTAAAAAGGAATTGCTTGAGCTAGGAGATCCACTCTTGGTAAATAAATTAAGGACAAGATTAATTCTTTTATAACTCAATTAGAATCCATACATAACGGAGGTTCCAATAAAAAAATATAACATTCAAAGTTCTTTAAAAGTCATATTAGTTATATTATGGTTCCTTTAATTATCCACTAACATCAACACTTGTAAATGAGTTCAAGCATTCATTGTGCCAATCTCTTGTCTACAACAAAT
The DNA here is from genome assembly GCA_029884595.1 of Ormosia semicastrata. Lineage (NCBI taxonomy): Eukaryota > Viridiplantae > Streptophyta > Magnoliopsida > Fabales > Fabaceae > Ormosia > Ormosia semicastrata. The sequence goes on from JAQQTO010000061.1 coordinate 43,254,149, forward strand.
CAAGATCTCCACTTTACAAGGAGAGTTTCTAACACCAACACTTGTAAATGAGTTCAAGCATTCATTGTATCAATCTCTTGTCTACAACAAATCAAGAACTCCACTTTACAAGGAGGGTTTCTAAATTGATTGGAAACAAAATACAACAAATATAATGGCTACTTGATAATATATCATTTAAGTATAAGAGAGAAATTAATCTAACCTTAACTTATTACCAATACCTACACCCTTTCACTCAAGCAAAATAAAACTTAATTACTCATAGACAAGAAGAAAGGAAAAGAGAATAAGAAGAAGAAGAAAAACATAACTTCAATTTAGAATAAAAGGAAATTACAACAAGATAAACAAACAACACAATAACACGATCTTGGCCTCTAGGACTAAGACTTCAAAATGATATACCAATGGTGCCTTTTATAGAGGATTAAACATACAAAATGACAAGGGGGTTGAGTCATGGGTGAGTGGATGAGTGAAAAATGAGTGAAAAATGCCAAATGACTTTTGATGAGTGGAAAATTATGAAGATTCTTTGTCTCCAAAATCATTTAGTTCTGAAGTCATTGAATACGTCATTTTTGAGAAATATGGTCTTCATGAAAGTTGTAGGCCTGGATCTTATTTTTCAAATGTCGTTAGTGTGAGTCACAAATCATTTCTATAACTTAAGATATGGTCTGATTACTGCATACTGCTTAGGCCCAGCGACAGCTCCTCTATTCTGACTTCCAAGCCCAATATGACCCATTAGACCTCATATTCTAGAAAAGTATTCAACATAAAAGTTGTAGATTTGGATCTTAAATATCAACCATAAAAATTGCAGCCTATTTGACATCCTATAGCCTGAGCTATGTCATGAACAGTATACATAAGTCAGGCTGTCAGGATCAGCACCCTAATTCTTGCTTCAACTCCAATTTGAGTTATCCAAATGTGTGATTTGGCCTTTAAGGTCTTCATGAGAATTGTAGGGAATTGTCTTAGATTTCCTACAATACTAGAATCACATTAACCAGATATTTGAAACTCAAGTTATAGCCAGTTTACTGAACAATGCCAAAAAAATAAATTAAGGCTAATTCATGCAATAATTCTTTGAATGATCTAATAAAGTCCAATATCATAAAATGTGTCAAAACTAACTTAATTAAACCTAATTGAACCTTAAAAAGCCCAGTGAGAGGATTATAAAATGTATATAATATATTATTATCAAATTCCCTTATACTTAACTTTTGCACCCCTGGGCAAAACACATAAGACAAAAACTAGGGAACAAAAAAAATGACACAAACTCAAAAACTAAAAACTCTAAAAAATTCAATTTCTAATAATATTTAAGAATGAAGTGCAACCAATCATTCAAGGGATCAAAACATTCATGTGGTAACATTTCTTCGCATCTCAAATCAACAAGCAAGGAAACTTCAGTTGAAAAACATGAATCAGGAATGATAGATCCTCACAGAATTCACTCTCAATCTCTCAAGTGTTTAAAAGGTAAGTATTTCACTCTATTCAACCCATGAACAATTGCACTTCCATAAGCTTGCTTATCTTCTACTTCTCTGGTACTCAAAAACACATGCACACAAAAATCAAGAGGACTTTAATCAAGGTTGTAATGGGGTTATGGTAAATGAGAGAGGTAATATGGATATGACAAGTTAAATACCAAACAGAATAGAAGAGCATTATGATACAGTTATAATGGAGAAGATGTTTGAGAACATTCAGTTTTAATTTCCCAAGGGTTTCTTAGTTCCTTCTCTGTTTGCTTCCTTCTCATAAAGGACAATGACCAATATTTGACTAATGTTTTGTTGAAGATCAATGCCAAATTGGTAGGTTAAATTCATTGTTAGGCCTGAACATTCTCCTTCTCTTCCTATTATTTCCAAGCATCCACTCTCATTCTAGGTATGAATATGTCACAAGGTACATTCTTTGATTGCAGCAGTGGCCAGCTCTTTTTTTTCTTTCTTTTTTTTAGGAACATTTTGCATACACACCCCCATACTTATTGAATAACTCAACCAATAACAAAGTCAATGCTCTCTTATTCCCTAAGGTTAGGTAAGAATATGATTTTTTTAAGGCACGTTATGAGCTAGAAATAAGGAATGGTCAAATAAGCTCAAAGGGGGTACACAAGGGAAAATATGCAAGGTTAGCTATTTGGTTAAAGTAGCTATTTCAAGAAAAATGCCTCAATCATGTTTATGTATGTATGTGAAAATGTAGCCTTAAAAAGAATCAAAGCAAGTTCAAGAGTAATAATTCCATAAGTGAAAAAAATCACACAAGAAATAAGAGAATGGTACAGATGTTCAATCCATTCATCGATAAGCTCAAAATCTCACAAGGCATATATCTATCATTCTCAGTCCACCAATTCAACATCCATAACCAAGCATGTGATGTTTAAGAAAGAAGACAATTTACTCAATCATGCAAATTTTCCTGAATTTGAATTACTACTTCCACACAATAATAGTTATCTACCCCAACTAAAATGCGTCTCAAAAGTAAAATTACCTCTAGAGCAAAATTTACTCTTTACTCTGTCATCCTTAATTGGTTTAGCTGTTAGTAAATTACTGACAAACATATAAACATGACAAATATATTAATAAACACACTTCCTAATTATTTTTTTATTTTTTTTGTTTTTTTGGTTTTTTTGTTTTGTTTTTTTTACACAACTATTCACACAACTATCCTTCCCTCCAACCAGATCACAACATTGTCCTCAATGTCAAAATATAGATAAGTAAAGCATAGAAGATATTACCTTTTATTGTAATTATTGAAAAGAGAAAGCTCACACAAAATTAAACAGAGACAAAGTACGATGAATAAAACCAAAGGTAAAGGAAAATTATAGATGAAGTGTCAGATCACACTCTTATTCCTTAATGCCTCCTTAGTTGCTTGCTTCTGACCAATCTATTTGAGCTAATGATGTAGTTGTGATTGTGGCTCATATCTTCCTCTGGTTTTACGTCCAGTAACAGCTTAAACACCTTCTATGAGTTGAAGATAAGCTTCCCATCCAAATTTCTTATAAATTGGAAAACAGGGTCTTTTTGAGTCAGATTCCCAAGATTTTAAAACACATTAAAGATGTAAACACATGAAATTAAAACATTAAGAATTTGACTTCACTTGATTTAATAATCTATCATAGACAATAGAGTAGCTTTGGGACCTTCATTCTAATTAATTTCTAATCATTCAATTGATGGAGAGAATCCAGTAATTAATTAAAACTCAATTCCTTAGTCTAAACCTTAACTCTTAAAGGCATGACATTTACTCTATGGATTCTCATAGAAAATATCACAATTCTCTCACACAACCTATAACCTCCATTCCTAGATGATTATAAATCATGGCACTTGTTATTTATGGTCAAGGTCATATGCAAACTTTCTGATTCTACATACACCTCACTAGATTAATTTATGAATGGCCAATTCATAAAAGCATTAAGAATCATAATAAGCACTTAAATTGAATAAAAAGAAAATTGATTAAAATTCTAATCTTAATACATGTCGATTGAATCAAGTTACGTCTTCACCCTAGAAACATGCAAATTTAACTACATGACAAAAGAGAAGAAGAAATAGGAAGAATAAAATAAAAATATATACAGAACTCAACCTTCTATAAAAAAAACATTAACAAGTAGGCGGTAAACCTGCCATTGTAAAAAAAAATATATTAACAAGTAGGCGGTATAAATTGGCCATGATAAAAATAATAATAATATTAACAAGTAGGCAGTAAACTTGCCATTAAATATTAACAAGGGTGTGGTATAAACTAGCCACCAAATAAGTTAGTAAGCAGATAACTTAAAAAGTTAGATAGTTAAATAATTAGTAATTAAGTTAGTAAGTTAGTAAACAAAAATAAATGATAGAAAATAAATAACAAAAAATAAATGACAGAAAATAAATAATAAAAAATAAATGATGAGAAGATAAATACAGAAAATAAAATACAAAAAATAAAATACGAGAAAATAAAATACGAGAAAATAAAGTGCAGAAAGTAAATTTAAAATATGAAAAGCGGAGAAAGGCGAGCCCCACCAGAGTCGAAGGAGGAAGAAGAGAAGAGTCAAGATTATTTCATTAATGATTAAAGATTACAGAGGGAGAAAAGAGAGTACAAAAGAGTTAGTACGTTAGTATGTACAAAAAAATAAAAGAGTAGAAAAGAGAAAAAAATATATATACAAAAAATATATACAAAATATAGAAATGACCTCAATAAATTTATTCTTAAAATCAAGTCTCCGGCAACGGCGCCAAAAACTTGATGCGAAATTAAAAGTTGCTAACCCATCTCAAGTAATAAATTCTCGGGAGTCCGAGGTCGATCCACAGGGAATTGATGAAAAAAATTTGTTGAGGTAAAGAAAAGATTTGTCACAAAAATAAAGATGATAAATAAAATTATTCACTAGTAAAAAGGAATTGCTTAGGTTAGGAGATCCACTCTTGGTAAATAAACTAAGGACAAGATTAATTCTTTTATAACTCAATTAGCATCCACACATAACGGAGGTTCCAATCGGAAAATATAACATTCAAAGTTCATTAAAAGTCATATTAGTTATATTATGGTTCCTTTAATTATCCACTAACATCAACACTTGTAAATGGGTTCAAGCATTCATTGTGCCAATCTCTTGTCTACAATAAATCAAGATCTCCACTTTACAAGGAGAGTTTCTAACACCAATACTTGTAAATGAGTTCAAGCATTCATTATGTCAATATCTTGTCTACAACAAATCAAGAACTCCACTTTACAAGGAGGGTTTCTAAATTAATTGGAAACAAAATACAACAAATATAATGGCTACTTGATAATATATCATTTAAGCACAAGAGAGAAATTAATCTAACCTTAACTTATTACCAATAGCTTCACCATTTCACCCAAGCAAAATGAAACTTAATTACTCATAGACAAGAAGAAAGGAAGAGAGAAGAAGAAGAACATAACTTCAATTTAGAATAAAAGGAAATTACAACAAGATAAACAAATAACACAATAGCATGATCTTGGCCTCTAGGACCAAGACTTCAAAATGATCTACCAATGGTGCCTTTTATAGAGGATTAGACATACAAAATGACAAGGTGGCTGAGCCATGGGTGAATGGATGAGTGGAAAATGAGTGGAAAATGCCAAATGACTTTTGATGAGTGAAAAATTATAAAGATTCTTTGTCTTTGAAATAATTTAGTTCTGAAGTCATCGAATATGTCATTTTTGAGAAATATGATCTTCATAAAGGTTGTAGACATGGATCTTAACTTTCAAATGCCATTAGTTTGGGTTAAAAATCATTTCTATAACTCAAGATATGGTCTGATTACTACATACTGCTCAGGACCAACGACAGCTCCTCTGTTCTGACTTCCAAGCCCAATATGACCTATTAGACCTCAGATTCTAGAAAAGTGTTCAACATGAAAGTTATAGATTTGGATCTTAACTATCAATTATGAAAATGGCAGCCTATTTCACATCCTATATCCTGAGCTATGTCATGAACAGTATGCATAGGTCAAGCTATCAAGATCAGCACCCTAGTTCTTGCTTCAACTCCAATTTGAGTTATCCAAACGTGTGATTTGGCCTTTAAGGTATTCATGAGAATTGTAGGGATTGTCTTAGATTTCCTACAAGACCAGAATCACATTAACTAGATATTTGAAATTCAAGTTATAATCAGTTTACTGAACACTGCCAAAAAGATAAATTAAGGCTAATTCATGCAATAATTCTTTCAATGATCTAATAAGGTCCAATATCATAAAATGTGTCAAAACTAACTTAATTAAACCTACTTGAACCTTAAGAAGCCCAGTGAGAGGATTATAAAATGTTTAAAATATATTGTTATCAATGCCTATTTCAGATATAATCAGATTCCTATGAACCTAGAAGACAAAGACAAGACCGTGTTCATAACCGAGATAGGAAGTTATTGTTACTGTGTCATGCCGTTTAGATTGAAAATGCAGGAGCAACTTACTAAAAATAATGAATAAAGTCTTTGAAAAACAAATTGATAAGATGCTAAAAGTCTATATAGATGACATGATAGTCCAGACAATGAAGATTGGTGACCATATGAAAGATTTGGAAGATGTATTTGCCCAAATACGAAAGTATAACATGAGGCTGAACCAAGAAAAATGCACTTTTGGTGTAGAGGCTGATAAATTTCTTAGATTTTTGTTGACAAATCAAGCTATTGAAGTTAACCTAGAGAATTGTCAGGCCATCCTCGACATGCGTAGCCCGTAGTCTGTGAAAGAGGTATAATAACTGACAAGATGAATAGCGACCCCCACTCGCTTTCTAGTCAAGGCCACTCAAAAATCTCTTCCCTTCTTCAAAACCTTAAAAAAGGAAGGAATTTTGAGTGGTCCCCAGAGTGTGAGGCTAACTTTTAAGAATTGAAGAAGATGTTATCCACCCCTCCGATTCTAACGAGATCGAACTCCAGTGAAGTACTATATGCCTACATTTTAGTCAATAATGAAGCAATCAGTTTAGTCCTACAAGGCCCCGAACTCCGTTATTAGAAGATTGAGAAGCTAGCTTTGGCATTACTAATTACAGCGAGAAGGTTACGATAATACTTTTAGTGTCATCCTGTGATAGTGAGGACAAATCAACCAATCCAACAAGTGTTGCATAAGCCAGATCTTGCCAGGAGAATGTTTGCTTGGTCGGTGGAGCTCTCCAAATTTGGTATCACTTATGAGTTAAGACAAGCCATAAAGGCTCAAGTCTTATCCAATTTTTCGGTTGAGCTTACACCAAATTCCTAGACCATCTACACTGATAGATCTTCGAATCCCAAAGGTGTAACGCCCCTTTTTAGGAGGGAACATCATATTGTCAATTACAATGCGGAAATAAAATTATATAAGTTAAGACCCGGTTTGTTATAATATAATATAAATTTACTTGATTATAGTTATGTAATTAAATTGGTGAGTTTTTTTTATAATAACAATAATTAATAAACACAGTGACGAAACATAAATGGAAATAAAGAGTAAAAATAGAGGTAAAGCATACATTGGAATTAACATTACATATTCATATAAATATTTATTAAACTGTTTGGTTACAAAGCCTGGTATACCAAAAAGCAAAACTATACCTGCCCCAAAGGATCATACATATATATCCCCAAGATATCAGAAATATACAGCCCACTACAAAAGACATCAGGCTCCCAAAATAAAAACACTGGCAGCCATCAGTAGCTACCAGTAATATCAGTCCCTCAGATGAAGAGGAACCATATCAGGATCTTCTTCAGGATCCCCTGCGAGGTCATCCTCGGGGACCTCCTCGGGGTCTTCCTCATCTGAGGAAACCTCCATAGGAGCCACAAAGCCACGGGCCGGGGCCTGAGCTATGGAATCAAAAGAGTCCTCCTGCGGGGTGTAGAAGCGGTTTCCCCACATCTCCCGGATGGGCAGATAAAATTTCAGACGCAAGCTGATGCAGTAGGTGAAGATCGGCGGCTCATGACGCCTCCAGGCCAAAGAAATCGACACGTCACCCAAGTAGACACAACGATCAGAATTCAGGTTAATGTGCTAGCACTCTGGCCCTCCAAGGAAGGTCAGACGCACATCACCTAGAAATCCACGCATACGTGCCTCCATACTTCACAGCAGATGCTAATCGTAATCAGGCCAGAAGCTGGGGAAATCGGGAGCTCCAACTTCCTTGTCGTTGTCTTCGATGGGACACAATATACAGATAAAAATAGCAGAAGTACACGAAAAAGGTAAGACATCCTACCATCATTACCAGTTATAGCAGTAAGAAACAAAATAGCGCAAAGTGCCCACATAGCATTTTTGACAGCAATAAAAATAATAAACATTAAGTGGCAGTAATAATCAACCAAACAGTTCTAAACAGTTACATATATCAGTAATACAGCAGTCTCAATTATAATAATAATAAATGTCAGATAATACATGGACTCATTATGCACATGCATGCAAAGTCTAAATCCTACTCCATGGAGCTAGACACAAACAGTCGGAGAGAAAGATCAGGAGACACGTCTGCAACTCGGCTGCCGCGGCCAAAGTGCTATAATTCATCAGTTTATCCACGTACACATCATGGCATTGTACAGACAGCCTACACTAGATCACGATATAGGATAGTGCCCAGTCGGGATCGTCGATGCTTTTGCATCGGTCTGCCCCACGGACAGAAAAGCTACCAACTGTCCATTGCGAGGTACCCGCGCCCCGATGCCCCCATGGTCAACAATATGACCTACACTAGTCTACTCGCACCCGCACTAAGGTGTGTTCAACTCCTAGGTAACTCGGCCTTAACAACAGTCCAACGGACATTCACAATGCATACAGACTCTATGCATAATCATGTATGATCATTATTACATACTATTCCACAATATGCCACAATTGGCCAAAGTAAGAATCAACACAATCATTGGTCACTCACATGGACCCACAATAACATAATATTATTATTAAATAAATTAATACATTTTTAAGGTGTATTATGAATTCTTGCTTAAGTTTAGCTTTTCTTACAAAGTTTGTCTCTAAAGGAATTTTCTTAATTAATTAAATTCTCTTAAGTAATTTATTCTCATACACTTAGAAAGTTATTCTAAGATTCTCAACGTCTCACACTCTATTGTTTTTGTCTTAATTAAAATTATCTTAAGTCTTATGAAAATTTTATTCTTGATTTTTTAAAATTTATGAATCTCAAAGTGTATCCAATTCTCCCAATTTGCTAATTTTCTATCCTATTACCAATGATTTAATCACTTGATTAATTAAGTTTCAAGATTACCAAAATTGCATAATTAAGCCCCAAAAAGGCCCTAGAGGCCGTGGCCTCCCTAGGGATCAAGTTCCCAAATTTTTCATTCCATTAATTACTTAATGTACACTTGATTAAATATGAATTCCAATTGTTACAATTGTTCACAAAGAACCCTAAAATTTGGACCCCAAAACCGTGGCCATCCAAAACCCAATCTAACATTATTTTCTTCCATTTCATGCATTCCAATCCATTCAAATATATCAACATACACAATTAATCAAACAAACAACTTAAACAAATTAAATACAACACATAATCATGCCAATCAAGTAAACAAAGAATAACCCTCAATAGGGTTTTCTCACAATCAATCACAAACAAGGTTTCTAAGTGCTAAAAGAGATTGAGGAGGAGTGTCTTCCTCTTACCAAAGTGGAGAAAACAAGAGAAGCCCTCCAAGAGTTCCTTGCAATTTCGGATTTGCACCCAACCAAACCCTAGAAATTTCAATCTCATTAGAATAGCACCAATGCTTGAAAAATAAAGCATGGATGGTCACAAGGAAGACCATAGAAACAAAAATAAGGAAAAGGGATGAAGATTCAAGAAGCTTACCCAAAAAGCCCTAGGCTTGAAGCTTGAAGAAGATGGTGAAAATGATGGATTTTCAAAGAACCACTAACTAGAAAATTGTTTAGAAGATGAAAAGGATTAAGAAAATGGGGTTGGATGAAAATTTTGTGATGGATGAGGGGATTATGAGCTGCTGGCCGAATGGGTCTAGAGAGAAGGAGGAGAAAATGGTTTTGTGAAGAAGAGAGATGAAGCTTAGAGAGAGAAATGAATAGGAAATTAAAGTAATAGTTTTTTTTGAATTTTGAAAGCTTGTATAGTTTTAATGAAATGAATTAAAGCACAATTTTTGCCCCATATGGTGCTGCAGCCGTGAGTGCATGGAGAGAGGAGAGAGAGTGTGTGGCTTCCATAGGAAGCTTGGAGGAAATTTCCAAGAAGCTTTTTTGAAGCTTCCTTGAGAAGCTTTGCACAATTCTCGATAAAGTGCATAGTAAGCTTGTCTCCTTAATTAAATGCATCTGACAGGTGATTAATTACACTGTTAGAATTATTTTCCCAGTGAATAAAAATTAAAATTGATGAAAATAATATTTTATTATTCATCGGATAATTTTATGATACAGTGATTTTATTTATCAGATAAAACCTTGGAAAAAGCAAACCTCGTAAACTATGCCCGGCCTCAGGTTTGGTTAGATCCCCCGTCGACACGTTGACAATTCAAGGTTTACCAGTCTCAGGGAAAACATTTCGTTATCCCGGCTCCGCTCAGTGTGCACGTAAAATGAGGAATATATTATAATATTCAATATTTTCAGAAAAATCCACAAAAATTCCTAAAAATTACAAATATTGAAAAATGACTATTCATCATAAAACAAACAAATTTTCGGAGCGTTTGACTGACTCTGCTTAGTGTGTACACAAAACGAGAAATATATTAAAATATTCAGCATTTCCAGAAAATTTTAGAAAAATCTCCATAAATCATGAATATTGAAAAATGACTATTCATGATGAAACAAATCATTTCCGGGGTGTTACACTGACTCTGGTCAGTGTGCACACAAAACGAGAAATATATTTACGTAAAATGAGAAATATATTAAAATATTCAACGTTTCCAGAAAAATTCACAAAAATTCCCAAAATTTATAAATATTATAAAATGATGATAAATGATAAAATAAACAATTTTGGGGTGTTACAAAAAGGAGTGGTGCCAGAGTAATGTTAGAAAATGAAGTTGGACTCGTATTAGAACATTCTCTGAGGTTTAAGTTTCCAACTTCAAATAATCAAGTTGAATATGAAGCATGCATTACGGGTATTAACATGGCAAAAAAGATGAAGGCTACGGATTTAATTCTATTCAGTGATTCATAGTTGGCGAAGTCCCAAATCCAGGGTGAATACCAGACTAAGGAAACCTTGTTGCAGAAATACTTAGCCAAAGTAAAGAAGTTAATGGAAAGTTTTGATAGTGTTAAGGTAGGACATATTCCAAGAGCACAGAATTCTAGAGCCGACATCCTGTCAAAGCTTGCCAACACCAAGAGTCCTAGCAACAACAGGTCTGTAATCTATGATACCTTCCTCACTCCTTGTATTACAGATAATGAAGTCCTTTTAGTGGAAGATGACGAAACTTAGATGACGTCCATAGTTGCCTACCTTCACAATAGCTTATTACTTGAAGACTAGAAAGAAGCCCAAAAAATAGTATAGATAACGGCTTGGTATACCATCCTTGATAATCAGCTGTACCATCGCAGGTTTTCTTCTCCCTTCCTTAAGTGCCTTGGTCCTAAGGAAGTGAAATACATCTTGGCCAAAATCCATGAAAGGAGTTCTGGCCATCACCTTGGCAGAAAGTCCCTAGCATGAAAATGCTAAAGGCTGGATACTATTAGCCTAGTATGGAAGCTGATAGCATAGAACATGTCCAAAAATGTAATCAATGTCAACGGTTCTCAAATATCTACACTACCTCACTAGAAGAATTATCTATGATGTCTATCCCATGGCCTTTTTACCAATGGGGGATGGATATTCTTGGTCATTTCCCCTAAGCACTAGGGCAGATCAAGTACTTAGTGGTGGCTATTGATTATTTCACTAAATGGATTGAGGCTGAACCATTATCCACCATTACCTCAGCCAGGATCTAGAAATTTACTTATAAGAATATTATCACCAGGTTTGGCATCCCGGAGTCTATTGTCACAAATAATGGAACCTAATTCACTGATTAAAAGTTTAGGGATCTCTTAGATGGTCTCTAGATCAATCAACATTTCATCTCAGTGGAACACTCAAAGACTAACGGGCAAGCTGAAGCCGCCAACCAGGTCATACTTCAAGGAATCAAAAAAAGGCTCAATGACACTAAGGCGAATTGGGTGGAGCAGCTCGATCATTTCTTATGGGTATATCGGACCACACCCTATTCCTCCACAAGAGAGACTCCTTTCAAATTGACCTATGGTTGTGAGGCTATGATCCTAGTGGAAATAGGAGAGTTGAGCTGGAGGAGACATAACTTTTTAGAAGAGGCCAACTCAGACCTCTTCCATCATAACTTAGACTTATTGGATGAACAATGCCACATTGCCCATGTTCGTGAAGCCACCCTTAAATAGAGGATTGTACTACTATATAATTCCAAAGTGATACCATGAAGATTAATTCTTGGTGACCTCTTACTTCGTAGGATGGATATCAGAGGTAAAAATGCAAAAAATGGAAAGTTAGCTCCTAATTAGGAAGGACCATATAAGATCATGTCCAAGACAAACACTGGAGCCTATACTCTAGAAACCCTCTTTGGCAAAACCATCAAGAAATTTTAGAATGCTAATAAACTAAGGAAATATTATAGTTAGATGCTTTTAATTGTTATTTTTATCTTGTAAGTGACAAGTTCCAACATGAATAAACTAAATCATTATTTCTCCAAAACTTGTTTATTTATTCATCTATAACTATTGTAACCCACAAGGTGATCGTACAGTGGAGTGGTCTGAGGAATACAAGGTCCAATTAGGATTAAATATTCTGATGCATGAATAAAGGTCAAAAAGGAGAATCCACTTGATCGATTTTTGAGTTCAAGAAGAAAATTCAAGGGTTTTAACTCATACCCTAATGAGCTTGACCTTAACCCATAAGACTAAAAAAGGTTTAAAGTAGTTAAGAGTAACTGACTGTTTCCCGGGATAAGGCAATAATATTTTCCATAGAGATCACTCCAAGACGCTCTTGTGTCAAAATTATACTTTACAGTTTCACACTTATAAATTTGACTAAGTGTCAACAAAAATGGAGAAACATGATTAAAAAACAAAATGGATCACGAAAATAAAACCACCGAGATCAAGCGTTGGTCCTATCTCGGTTAAGAAAACATGAGTGTTCGCTTAGGGTAAAACAGAAATACCAAGATCGAGTGTTGGACCCATCTCAGCCAAATAAACGCAAGAATATGCACTAAGTATAAATGAAGCTACGGAGATTGAGTGTTGAACCCATCTCGATTGTTAAAAAGAAGACAATAGGAATATGAAGAAAGATATTCTAGAATATAAAATGCCCGAAGCCTGGGACTTGTTCATTTACGGATGAAATAAAAACCCCTCGTAGGGGGTAAAGTTATATGATAGAATGAAAGTCAAGCATCCTGAGTAGACTCTTCTTAGTTGGTAACTTCCACGTCAGCCTCCCCTCCTAAGCCACCCTCTGAACTCTCTTCTCCCTCTTCCTTATCCCCTTCAGTAGTCGCAGGAACCTGGATCGATGGAGTGGTTGTGGGGAATGGTGTCCACGATGTAACCATCACGAACTACCTTCCTTAAACTAGTTCCTTCCACGATGAGATCCAAATTCAGCAAGCAAAGTTAAGAGAGAGTGCTTAAGAAAGATTCATCCACCAAATTCGCCCATTCATCTTCAATATATAAAATATCAGCTTTAAGCTTGGCCTCGAATTGTCTGAGAAACCCATTCTCAGTCTAGAGATCAGTCATGGTGGATTTAGCAGAAGTCATTTAATCTTTCAAGTTGCTTTCTTAAGTGACCACCTCAGCAAGCTTGACCTGGAGTCCAGCCACCTCAGTCTTTCCCAGTTCGAGCTCCTTGCCAACTTGAGGCAACTGCCCATCTTTCTGAGCAATGGCCAGCTCAAGCCCCCTCTTTTCATGCTAAAGGATGTCCAATTCCTTTTCTAACTCTTAAGTCTAACGAACATACTGGAAAGCGGATTCCAGAAAGCGGATGACCAAGGCATTACGTAGAGCCTTTACTTAAGCATCTTGGATTATCTCTTTCAAATCCTGCTCAATAAGGACATCTTGGTTTGCTGGGGTTAGCAAGGTTTTATTAATAATCCAGCTGGGCTCGACTCCTATACCCCAAACTAACAACGAATCAAAGAGGGGTACCCTCCGGGATCTCACATTCCTAGCTTGAAGATAAATCCATCGGAGCAGCTTTAGCCACCAGCCTCTTGCCATGCAGCTCTCGTCGCCCTTCCCCATTTCTCTTATGAGTTCAGAGTGGTTAAGCGGGAGAACTAGGGTCTGCATCTTGATGTTGTGCTTGAGCTGGAGGGACTGAGATGGTAGGCTGGGATCTAGATTCCAAAGCTCTAGCCTTTCGCTAGGCTAACCACATAGCAAAAGCCTTACGCCCGCCTAGAGGAGCCATGATTTTTGAAAACAAGAAACAAGAATGTTACAACACTTAGAAGTAAATTTGAAAATACAAGTTTACTAAACATATGTATGACAAGATACCTAAGGGTGGTTTTATAGAGTCGAAAGGCTCATCTAAGATGTCTTTACAATAGATGGCCCCATTTTTATCAACCCACTCAACAGGAAGTTGAGGACTTCGGCCTCATCTTATGATAGGGCAGACATCGGACTCTCAATCTCTTTTAGACTCTAGTTCTAGACCACCTTTGACCAATACAAAAATAACTTGGGTTCGCCATCCGGGATAACAAAAAAATGTGTTATACCCAGTGCTCCTTCCACTTCAAGAAATCATTTTTAATCTTCTTAAAGGATTTTTGATAAGGCTTAAATACTTTATGACCTACTTGTGCATGTAAAGTAACCTATCCTTTTTGGAACCTGTTCATGGATGATGAAAACTGGGTGTAGAGAAAGAAAAATGACTTTACAAAATACAAACATTCCAAGGTTCTACAAATAATCTTGAAAATTCGGATGAAACCCCAAGTATTTTGTTGTAGTTGGGTTGGAGCCACAAGTAAATGATTGAGAACTACAATCTCAAACTCCGAGAACAGAAGTCGGACACTGATGCAAGTGAACAGAGCTTCATACATATACATGAAATGGTCACCTTACATTATCATTAAATTGATCCTCTCTTGGTCAATCAGTGCTCGAACAACATACTTTCTATCTCTTAACCTATCCTTAGTTAAATGTAAATATTCTTGTTTAGCAAGGGCATCCTCCGACCTCTCCATGCTGGAGGGAATGCCTAATACTTCTCAGTCTACCTATTAGTAATGACCAAAGTTTCTGGGGAAGACGAACTCTCTGGCCTTTGATGTAGACACTCTCTAACGTCCCATTTCTGAGCAACTAGCTTCACCTACAGAGACCATACTCATGTCTAAATCAGAAGAGGTTTTATCTAGACTCTCTAACTTTATTATGAGCACGGAGAGTGGACATGTTGGTTGATGAGTGTAAAATACACTCATCTTTTGGGTTTATTTATTAGGACTTTTAATTTATATTTATTTAGTTTTTGTTTATTTTTATTTATTTTTAATTTTTAATTTATTTTTAAATAATTTTCTCTTCACTTAGGATTATTTGAATTTTTAGGATAAATAATCAAATTTTATGAAAAAGTAAGAAATTTTTAAAGATAAATATTTGAAGGATTTGAATATTTTGAGACAAGAATTATGCTATTTATTTATGATATTGAGTGAATTCTGCACCCACTGAATTAAATGCATTTTTATATTGTGTTTTGTAGGAATTTAAAGGCTTTTGTGGTATTTTAGGAATAGTTATTAAAATCTTGATGAAGAGTATAAGGATATTATTGTAGTATTTTGAGCATAACTTTTGTTACAGAACTTAGATTAAGCTAATCTTATATCTACGAAAATATGAGAAAATTTTCTACAACTTTCATGGAGACATCGAAGCCTAATTCATGCATTAAGAAGGTGAAAAACTATGTACAAAGTGGATGACGAAATTTGACCAAGTCAACTAGCATTCATAAATTTTAAGGATCAAGTTAGATTCTTAATTGGAGTACAAATAATCTCTACTTGATGACTAAGTATCTCTGCATCTAATGCAAGGATCTCAAGGAGTTTCTTAATTTGAGTGGGATAGTTATTTCCTAATTTATATGGATTCAATAAAAAGAAGTAGGAAACAAGAGATTTGATCAAAGATTAATTAAGGAAAGTATTGCTATCAAACATTTCTTAGTAAATTAGGGACAACTTTCTCTATAAGTATGTGATTTACCTAATTTTGGTGGCATTTAAAAGCTAAGAAAGAGATCTACAAATCTCATGATGACAACTTTTTGTAATTAAGCTGCCATTAATATTGAAGATTGGATAAGGATTCTCAAAGAGATTTGATTTGGATTCCCGCATTAATATTTGATTTAGACCGTTTGAGCCTTTTAAACCAACCTTAAAAACATTATATCCTTAGGTCCCCTTTTGCAGCCTCATTTATGTTTGGCCTTTATTTCTTTTGTTTAACTACATTTTTCTTTCCTTTACCTTAAGAAAAATCCCTCTCACACACCTTTTGTTGAGTGCATATCTTGTATTATTTTATTATTCAAGCTTTAGTTATTTTTTGTGCATAAAGTATATAAGGAACTATAAAAAGAAAAAAAAGTCCACCAAATGTGTTGCAAAGAAATAAGTTTAGGGGTGGAAGTTATAAAAAAAAAGAAAAAAATATATAAACAAATAAAGTGTTGATTCTTATGCTCCATTTTGCACTTGTTCAATATTTTTGTGGCTTGAATTTTGAAATTTGCATGGTTTTGTATCTCAACTTTTGTTTTCTTTATCCTACCCTTTCTTTCTTAACTCTTACCCTTGGCCTTACACTATAAGCTTTAAAAGATCCTTTTGATCATTAGTTATGTGTTGTTTATATTAGTGGAGAGAAAGATGAAAAATAACCTTATGGATATGGGTTTGAAGTACTTTTGCAATTGTATAAACCTATCTGAGCTTGTACTTTATTAGTAGGAATTGGTCTTACATTCATGTCTATGGGAAGTCATTTATGCATAAGAGTTGCATGTGGGAGTCGATGTAGCAATTAGATTATACATGTGTGACACCTTAAAATGTGGTTGTGAAGCAGTTTTTGAGGGTATGAATGATATTCAATAACCGGTATTGCCATTTTTTAGTCGTATGTTTTAGGTTTTTTGTTTTTGTTTTTTGTTTTGTTTCATTTTTAATTCTTTTTCTTTTTACATAAGGACAAAAAAAAAATTTAAGTTTGGGGTATTTGATGAGTGTAAAATGCACTCATCTTTTGGGTTTATTTATTAGGATTTTTAATTTATATTTACTTAGTTTTTCTTTATTTTTCTTTATTTTTAATTTTTAATTTATTTTAAATAATTATCTCTTCACCTAAGATTATTTGAATTTTTAGGATAAACCATTAGATTTGTGAACAAAATAAGAAATTTTTAAAGATAAATATTGGAAGGATTTGAATATTTTGAGATAAGAATTATGCTATTTATTTATGATATTGAGTGAATTCTGCACCTACTGAATTAAATGCATTTTTATATTGTGTTTTAAAGGAATTTAAGGGCTTTTGTGGTATTTTAGGAATGGTTATTAAAATCTTAATGAAGAGCATAAGGACATTATTGCAGTATTTTGAGCATAACTTTTGCTACAGAGCTCAGATTAAGTTAATCTTATATCTATGGAAATATGAAAAAATTTCCTACAACTTTCATGAAGATATTGAAGCCTAGTTCATGCCTTAAGATGGCGAAAAATTATGTGCAAAGTGGATGATGAAGTGACCAAGTCAACTAGCATTCATAAATTTTAAGAATCAAGTTGGATTCTTAATTGGAGTGCAAATAATCTCTACTTGATGACTAAGTATCTCTAAGTCTAATGCAAAGATCTCAAGGAATTTCTTAATTTGAGTGAGATATTTGTTTCCTAATTTATATGGATTCAACAAAAAGAAAAAGGAAACAAGAGATTTGGTCAAAGATTAATTAAGGAAAGTATGACTATCAAACTTGCCTCAGTAAATTAGGGACAACTTTCTTTATAAGTATGTGATTTACCTGATTTTGATGGTGTTTGAAAGCTAAGAAAGAGATCTACAAATCTTATGTTAACAACTTTCTGTAATTAAGTTGCCATTGATATTGATGATTGGATAAAAATTCTCAAAGATATTTGATTCGGATTCTCACACTATCCTGACCATTCCTCATTAATTGAGTCATATCTTGAGCTATAGAGATTAGATTGACGAGCCGTTTGCGATATTGAAAATATAACAAAACATTCTACAAATTATCTATTGAGATTGAGGGTATATTTGGCCATTTGAAGGGTGAGAAAGATCTTGCAAATTAGATATGAAAAGCTATCAGCTTTTCTATAAAAAGAGAAAAACGAGTTTAGCAAAGTAGGTCTCTTTTAGTTCAGAAAGTATAAAAAAAATATAAAGTTTTGAGACCTCTAAGACAGCGAGGGGATGATCCCTAAGAAAGGAGGAGGAGCTGCCATAGAGCTCTCATAGAGATGGAGATCAAATCACTATTGAAGGCACTTTGGTTTCTTCTCTATGGTTCTATCATGATGAATTCTCTTTCCTCTTCCTATCTCTTCTTCTCTTTTGTCATGAGTAGCTAAATTCGTGTGTTTCTAGGATGAAGATGTAACTTGATTCAATCTACATGTATTAAGATTGAAATTTTAATTAATTTCTTTTCTATTCAATTTGAGTGCTTATTATGGTTCTTAATGCTTTTATGAATTGGCCACTTATAAATTGATCTAGTGAGATGTGTGTAGAATCAGAAGGTTTGCATATGACTTATACCATAAATAATAAGTGTCATGATTTATAATCATCTAGGAATAGAGGTTATAAGTTGTGTGAGAGAATTGTAGTATTTTCTATGAGAATCCATAGAATGAAAGTCATGCCTTTAAGAGTTGGGGTTTAGATCAAGGAATTAACTAGGCTTTGATAATTAAAGAGAATTAACTCGCCAATGAATTGAGTTTTAATTAATTAAAGGATTCTCCCCATCAATTGAATGACTAGAAATTAATTAGAATAAAGGTCCTAAAGCTACTCTATTGTCTATGATAGATTGTTGAATTAAGTGAAGTCAGAACCCTAGTATTTTAATTTTGTGTGTTTACATCCTTAATGTATTTTGCATTCGTATGCTTTGTTCTCTTTTTTTCCTCTTAATTTCATGTGTTCTTATGTGTTTTTATCTTTTATAATTTTGTACCTTTAATTATTTTGAATTACTTTTAATTATTGGTTGCCTAGATAGTATTAATATTAAAGAAGTGATACTTGGTAAACTAGTTCCTTGTGGGAACGATATCTTACTAATCGTTTATTACTTTAACTATTTGGTGTACTTGCCAATATCACAACATTGGTCTTTGTCTTGCAAGTTCTCTTGCATGATTCGCCCTCCGCAGTGCCTCCAGGATGTCCATCCCAGTTATCACCCTCAAAACACTACCAGAACCTCCACCATGAGGAAGATGTCTCCACCATGCCTAAGATGGAGGAGATGGCAGAGCACTCAAAATTTCTAAGGAATTACTCTCTTTGTCACTGTTTTGATACATTCCTTCTCTTACAATGAAAGTTTTAGAAGAAAAAAAGAGTGGAAAAGGGAAATACCTTGAAGATAAGTTGAGGGAAAGTTTGAAAAGGGGTTGGAACCACCAAAAACCACCGTCAAGCTTCACCAGAAATTGTCTATGCACGCCGAAGAAGAAGGCAGAAATGACAAAGGAAGGGAAAAAGTAAGGGGTTTTCCCCCTCACTACTATTTATAGGCTTGAATAAACCTCCCCCAGCCGTTTCCATAAGGAAGGGTAAAATTAGTAGTTTGCATTGAATTTGAAATAGTAATCATGGTGGTAGGAAACCCAAACGCTAGCTTCCAATATTTTTTGGACACATGGTGAATTGTACCTGGCAAAGCAGTTGAGAGGACAATGCTCAGAGTTGAAGTGACGCATAACATTGCAAGAAGATATTCAAACCGGATCACAGACTTATGTCATGATATAATGATATGTTTGAAATACGGATTTCGTTTTAAGATCAAATTACTTTCAAAATTAAATGGGCCCCACAAACAAAATCTGTATAGGGGCAACCTACTATAAATCCCGGATGATGATGTATTGACTTTAGGCAAAATGATCCATTCCGGATCTCGGCCTTATTCATTAACATGAGTGGCATTCTACCATATATCACGAACATCGGCCCTTCGGTAAAAACATTGCGAGATCCAACATTTATATCGTGACTTAGATCCCTTTGTCCCATGTATGCTGTTTTGCTCCTTTTGAACACAGATATCTTGACACTCAGCTGTAATATCTAAGGTCCAAGCTCTAAGCTAGGGGCAACTATTCTGGATCGGGTTCCGAGTTAGTGATTTAGGAGCAACCCGACCCACTAAAATTAAATTTCATATATTTATGCGAGCTATTAGATAAGTAAATCTGCCTATTTATGAGGACTAAATCTCTTATAGAATCTCTTAAAGATAGGGAGATCAATTATATCTCTCATAAATAGAGGAATCAGTTATAAAAGATAATAATCTTATTGGATTCTTATCCTAATTAACAGCATTTAATGCAGATTTAACTATGATTCTTATCTACTAAGATGATCCTATAAATACCACACAAGGTAGCAAAGGTATGCATCAAATTCCAAACACTCTACCCACCTTGTGCATGATCTAACTTGAGCATAGGAATGCCCTTTGCAAGTATCCACCCCTCGCACCACCGTCGCAACTACCGTGCATTGGAGGAAATCACCTTCAACCTTATTTAGGTAATCATCTAGACCCTGTTTAGAATACTGTGATATTTTGCTTAATGTGATACAGTGATAGCTTCTTACTTGATAAGGCAATATATGTATTTAATGAAGTTGGAGCGAGAGTTCAACTTACCTAAATTCAGAATTCAGCTAACAAATGAACTATCACAGAAAAGGACGAGAAATACTTAGGTAGACCTTGTTTACCCAATTATGTGGACTAAACTAATCATCATCTAATAATTTCATAAATCTTTGTAAAACACAATTATTTCTTGAAAAAGACATACATTATGTCGCCTCTATGAGAACAGGAATACCGGTTGAGAAAGTTTCATAGGTTGAAACCAAAAGGCTTTTGAAATTGGAGGAAACTTTGCATAAGCGAATTATAGGACAACATGAAGCTGTGGAAGTAATTAATCGTGCCATATGACGGGTGCGTGCTGGGGTGAGGGACCCTGCCCAACTAGAGTTAGTAAGGCAGAACTAGCCAAAGCATTGACTATGGAATATTTTAGCTCCAAGGAAGCTATGCTAAGGTTTAACATGAGTGAGTACATGGAGAAGCACACTGTTTTAAATTTTATTGGCGTACCACCAAGCTATATTAGTCATGAAGATGGTGGCCAACTAACAGAAGTTGTGCGACGTCGACCTTATTCTTTGGTTCTGTTTAATGAGATTAAAAAGGCTTATACAAACTTATTCGATGTGTTTCTTCAAATTTTGGATGATGTTAGACTAACAGATTACAACAGCAAAGATGTAGACTTCAAGAACATTATTATCATAATTGTTAAAAATAGAAATAGAGAAAAAGACTAATGAATATTTGTATATTTCTGAATAAATTGTATACAGGAGGTTAGCCTCTATTTATACATGAAGGTTGCTATACAGAAAAGAAAAATAATAAAATACAATTATTTATGGAATCAATCAAATTAATCAACCCTAAAATCAATCACAATCTTAATCATGCTAACACCCCTTTCAAACTCAAGTAGGTGTAGAAGGAATCAACTTAAGTTTAGAAACTAGAGTGCAGAAATGACTAGGATGATGTGCTTTAGTGAATAGATCTGTAAGTTAGTCAAGAGTTCTAATGGAAATAAGATTAAAAGCACCATGAAGAATGTGTTGATGAATGAAGTGGTAATCGATCTCAATGTGCTTGGTGCGCTCATGAAAGACATCGTTGTAAGCAATCTGAATAGCACTCCTATTATCATAATAGAGAGAAGTTGAAGAGGACTAAGAGAAACCCAAGTCATCAAGAAGCCAACGTAACCAAAGTATTTTAGAAGTAGTGTCAACCAAAGGCCGATACTCTGCTTCAGTACCGAAACGTGCAGTTAAAGCTTGTTTCTTGCTTCTCCATGAAATAAGCTCATCATTAATATATATATATATAGTAGCTAATGGTGGATCGACGATCAGTGGGATCTTAATCCTAATTAGCATCAGAATAAGCTTGGAGAACCAAAGAGAAGTTGGCTGAAAAATAAAGCTTACAAAACAGAGTCCCTTTTATATATCAAATAATACGAAGAACAACAACATAGTGAGTAGTGTATGGAGCTGATATAAACTGACTAGCCAAATTATTAACATATGAAATATCTGGATGAGTAACAGTAAGATAAATCAAGTTGTCAACCAATTACCAATAGAGAGTAGGGTCATCAAGTACAGTTTCATCCAGAGGTGTAAACCTAACATTAGGCTCCAGAGGAGTAAATTCAGTGCGATTGTCTGAGAGACCGGCTCGAGAAATAAGATCTAGGGCATATTTAACTTGAGACAAATAAATACTATCAGCAGAGGAAAGAACCTCAATACCTAGAAAATAACTGAGAGGGCCAAGATCCCTTATCTCAAAATTGTGGCTCAAGGATGCTTTAAGATCAACAATACCAGAAGTATCATCACCAATAATGATCTTGTCATCAACATAAAGAAGTAGTAACACAATGTTGCAATTAGTCTTTTGAATGAAGAGAGCTAAATCATGAGGACTAGTGGAGAACCCAAGTTGATTGATAGTGGAACTGAACATATCAAACTAAGGTCGAGGAGCTTGTTTAAGACTAGACAAGGCTTTGCAAAGAAGACATACCTTGTTAGGTAGACTAGAATAATCAGGTGGTGGTCGTATATAAACTTCTTCTTCTAAGTCACCATTGAAAAAGACATTCTTCACATCCATCTAGT
This sequence comes from Ormosia semicastrata, assembly GCA_029884595.1. Lineage (NCBI taxonomy): Eukaryota > Viridiplantae > Streptophyta > Magnoliopsida > Fabales > Fabaceae > Ormosia > Ormosia semicastrata. The sequence continues at coordinate 43,276,963 of JAQQTO010000061.1, forward strand.
TAAGAGTCTAATTGTGGGTGGCAGTAATAGAAAGAAGAGTACGAACAAAAGTGAGACGAGCAACTGAAGCAAATGTTTCTTCATAATCAATCCCATATTTTTTAGTACAACCTCTGGCCACCAAGCGAGCCTTGTAACGTTTAACAGACCTATTAAAGTGAGTTTTAATCTTATAAACTCATTTACATCTGATAAAAGACTTATCAGAAGGAAGATCAACCATTTTCCAAGTACCATTATTCTCCAAAGCCTATAATTCTTCTTTCATAGCTTGTTGCCAATGGGGGTCAGTGGATGCCTCTGGATATAACTGTGGTTCATGAAGGTGAAGCATGGTAGAAAACAATGATAATTACAAAGGTAGGTGGGAAGGTTTCTTACCTGAGAGGGATGGACAGTGTCAATTTCAAGATCAATGATCGGGATAGTGTTAGCGGGATGAGTCAAAACTTCAAATGATGATGAGAGCTCACTGGGAGAATTGGAAGAGGAACCTGTAGGTGAAGAACCTGTCTCAAACATATATGAAGACTCTGTATCATAACTATTTGGAAAAAGATCAAGAGATGGTGTAGTAAACAAGGGATAGAAGTGGGAGGAATGAACTTGAATTGAGACAGTGAGGAGAACATATTATCTTCCCAAAAGACAACATGAAGAGAAATATGAATGTATTGAGGGACTGGATCCTAGAAGTGATAGCCCTTGTGTTTAGTACCCTAACCAAGGAAGTAACAGAGACAAGAATGGGGTTCAAGCTTAGTGTGCTTATGGGGTTGAAGAAGAACAAAATAGGTACAACCAAAAACTTTGAGAAAACTATAGTTTGGAAGTATATGGTGAAGACATTCATAAGGAGATACATTACTAAAAATAAAGGAAGGAAGACGATTAATAACATAGACAGCAGTAAGAGCAGCTTTACCTCACATACGTTCAGGACAAGATGAGGAAATGAGCATAGCTCGAACGGAGTCAAGAACGTGCCAATGTTTCCTTTTAGTACAACCATTTTGTTAAGATGTACTAGGACATGGAAACTCAAAAAAGGTACCCTATTCATTAGGAAAATTGAGTAGTTTTGAATTACGATATTCAGAGACATTATCATGACGAAAAACCTTAATTGTCTTTGAAAACTGAGTTTAAATCATAGTGACAAAGGTAATATAAATTTGGGGAAGTCCAAAATAGTTTTTCATTAAATATATCTAAGTGAAACATGAATAGTCATCAATGAAAATCACAAAATATCAATAACCTCCCATAGTGGGTGTAGGAGCCAGACCCCAAACATCAAAATGCACAAGATCAAATGAAGAAACAGAAATAAAAGTACTTTTATTAAAATATAAGGCAGGTTGTTTAGCTATTTGACAAGAAGTACAATGCAAAGATTCTTCTTTAACAAACCATAAAACACCCTAAGAAATGAGAGAACGTAATATACTAAGAGAACTGTGACTAAGACATTGATTTCATAGCTGACAAAGAGAGGAAGTAGAAGTACCATAAAGATTTGACTGATAATCACAAATTTCATACATTAATAAACCACCATTTTTAGTCCTTTACACTCTTCATGTACTTAATTGATTGAGCTTGGCCATATTTTGTAAGTTTGGGCTCAAATTGGGCTTAATTGATCTTTCCAACATTATTAGGATTTTAAACTGCTTCTGTATTTCACTCATATCTTGAGTTCTAGATATCTAAAAATTATATATATTGCCTTTTAGGAAAGATAAAAGAGAATTCTACAACTTTCATGAAGAGACCCAGAGCTGAATCAGATATATAGTGGACCGAATTGGGCTTGGAAGTTAGAACACAGGTGTTATTGCTGGAACCTAAGTAGCGTACACTAATTAGTCCATAACTTGGGCTACTAGGGTCTTTTGGAACTGAAACTGGTGTCATTAGAAATCTTACACATAAGGATCAAACTCCTATGAAGACTACTAATTGAAACTACAATGTTTTGATGGTGTTTTACCCCTATGAAGTCAGCTGACAAATCTAGAGACCCACTAAGAGTGATTTGGGCATAACTCTCTCATCTTAAGCCCAAATCAAGTGATTTTAGTGGCCAAGAAAAGCTAAGAGGCATAGGATTAACTTTAACCTAGGGTAAAATTAGGATTATTAATTTTAAGTCAGTTATTTTTTTATAAATAGAGGACCCGAGATAGATAGAAACCCTAATATGTACTACTTGATTCTTCTACCTAGAGTTTTCTCCTTTCTTTTGCAAACCATGTGATGTAGCCATGCAGAGCTAAACATTTGAGATCAATCCAAGGATCTTAAGAAAATTTTGGTTTGGCTTTGAGATTTTGTATCTAATTTCAATTTTGAATTGAATTAATTATCTTCTTCTTCTCTTGATTTAGATTCGAATTGTATGATTATAGATTTCTGTTATGTGATGTGATGTGATCTGATTGGATCCTAAATCCTAATTGATATTTGTGATTAAATTATGATTGATTAATTGTGGTTTAGTCATAGGAATTGAAGATGGTTAGGTTGGCAGATTTGTTAATCTAGGTTAATTAAATTCTGGTTATTAAACTAGCATAGGTTACATGAATCTAGCGATCGTAGGTTTATGAATAATTTGTTAGTTAAATTCTAGGTGATTATCTAGTGTTGAATTCTATGTGTTTGACACAGAGATTTTGGTTAATCATAGAATAACTAATTAATTCAATCTCGATGCATGTTTAGTGATTGATGACAAGCTAACTAGGTTTCTGACAGTTTCATGGATTGATTACTTTGCAATTTGATTTTTTATTACATTTAGTTATTACGTTTACATTCTACATGCATAATTTCCCTCCTATTTGACCTTGATTTAGTTTGATTGGTACCTTGATATTTGAGAAATGACTTGGTTCACTGCCTTATGCTACAAGTTATCAGTAGAACTAAAATTTTATTATTTGGTTGAGCTCGACACTCGAATCATTGACACAGGTGACAGAGGAACATGGAGGGTAGTAAGCTCAAATAATCATCCAACTTTATGACCATTCCCAATGATCTTCCCCATCTATGGATCCTGCACAGAACAATTAGTAGAAGAAAAGGTAAAAATATAACCAATGTCATATAATTGACTAACAGAGATGAGATTAAAGTTTAATTTGAGAATAAGGTAAATGTTCGATAAGGTAAGGATAGGTAGGGAGATGGGACCTTTATGACTTATTTCCATAAGAAACTCATCAGCAGTATGAATAGAATGAATAACATCTCTATAAGAAAGGGAAGAAAAGGCATGGGATGAGGAAGTCATATGATTATAGTATACAGAATCAAAATACCAATGGTTATTACCTAGTATAGTTGCTAAGGTAGTAGGAGTGTTACCAGATTGAGAAAAGGACTTACTTAAGAAAAGACTCAAGATCAGTAGTAGAAAGAGAGATCTAGGAAGTAGAGGAAAAGGCATATTCAGCAACTGAAGCTACAAACACAGGCTTGGAGGAGGAATTAGGACAAGGCTGAAACTTACTCTGATTAGGTCTTGGTGGATGAGTAGGGCACTACTCAATCAAATGTCCTGGAAGTTTGCAATATCTGCATATTAGAGTTGTGGAAATAAGTTTGTACTAATAGTTTAATATGTTAATTTTTTATGATGACAAATACAAGACAAAAAGAATGATATTCATGTTACATAGATGTGCTTAATGAGATATATTATATCATGCATATAAAGATATTGAATTATGAATTTGAACTAACTATATTTGTTTAAGTGTGCAATACTTTATAGGATAATCTAAGTACTAAAAGTGAACATTGCAATAAGAAAGTAAAAGATCATAAAGGTTTTCATGATAACAAAGCTAAGCCAAAGACCAAGTCCAAAGGAATATTAAATGGTATAGTTTATAAGACTTAGGGTCTTTATGTGAGAAGCTTTCTAGATATCTCAAATATGTTTTTAAATATTTACAAATGGTTCTTACATGCTAAAATGCCTGACAAACATGTTTTGAAAAGCTAGTCATAGGGCTAGTTAAAAACTATGAAAAATAGTCAAGTTTGAGTTTTGATAAACTGACCTTTGGTTACTCTTTTGATCATAACTTTCAAAATACTTTGAGTTTTATTCTAAAACTTATTTCATTTGAAAATAATCTCAAAGATCTTTCCAATGAGTGGTCAATTGCTTAAAATGGATGAGAAATGAAGAAGTTATGGGTGTTTAAATTCTTTTTCCAAGCATCAGAATGTTGTAAACACATTTTTAATGAAACAGAGGCTTGGTAATCAATTACATGAGCCTTGTAATCGATTATAACTTGCCTAACAGAAAGCCCAAAACATGTTCTAAGAGTCTTATAATTGATTACAACATTCATATAATCAATTACCACAAGCCTGAAAGTCCGTAATGACTCTTTTCTTGGCATTTAATGTGATAATAAATCACCCCCAATGACTCTTTTAGGCAGAACACTATATATACACGTCCTTGGGTCATCTTTTACACACAACCAACAACCTGAAACACGTCTCTTATGCTTTAATCCATGAATTAACCCTTTAAACATTTGAGCTCTGTTTTGTGAGTTTTGAGATATTTTTTAGAGCTTCATAAAACTTCAATTTGTATTATCTACTCTTGTGAGAGTTTCATCTTTTTCTACACTTTGATTCTTTATAAAGAGGGTGAGGTATCTCTCAAGGAATTGTAAAAAGGGTGAGGTATCCTTGGTTGTTGAGGCTCAAGCACAAAGAGTGAGACATCCCAAGGTGTGAAGAGTACTCTACTTTGTAAATGTTTCAAGCACTTCTTCAAGCTTGAATTGATAGTAGAAAATCTTGGGTGGTTTACTTGAGAACTGGACGTAGGCCATAAGTGGTTGGTGTTTGAATCAAAATAAATTCTTGAGTTTGGTTCTCTCTTTCCTACACTCTTTATATTTTATATTAACTTAATTTATGTATGTTCCGCTGCATTTATTAATTGAGTAATTTAAAATGCTTAATTTTTTAATGTTATTTTACTTGTGGTCACTCAATTCACCCCCTCTTGGGTGATGGTTGCCATGAATAACAAGCGGTGTCATAATTTCATGCTTTGTTGAAAGTTTAACTACATAGAGTTAAAGATCCTTATTTGTTGGCAACCATTGAAAGCTTTTCAAAATGAAAGGTTTTGAAATTAATAAACCATCATTCTTTGATGGTGTGCATTTTGTTTATTGGAAAGTTAGAATAGAATTTTATATGTAATCTATTGATCTTGATTTGTGGGATGTTGTGCTTGATAAACTTTCTCCTAAACTAAAACAAGATTGGAATGCTTATGACAAGAAATACTTTTCTTTGAACATTAGAGCTATGCAAATTTTGAGAAGTTGTTTGAATGATGAGGCTTATGCTAAAATTAAGAGTTACTCTAGTGCTAAAGATATATGATATGCTCTTGATACTATTTATCTTATTAACAATATTTTTTGCATAAAGTTGTATATAGAGAGTAAGAAGAGCAAAAGCCTTTAGAGGAAGATAATATTGAAAAATGTCCTTAAGACGATGTTCTTGAATTCTTGAAGGACAATAATGAGGAAGATGATGATTCCCTTAAAGAGTCAAGTATGTTAGAAATTGAGACTACTTCCTATATGGCTAAAAAGGACTTTGAGGTAAATAATGCTAAACTAGATTATAGTACTTCCTATTATGAGCAACAATGTGCATATAATAAATTGTATGATGGCTTGTTGAATTTAGAAAAGAAAAACTTATCTTATTTGCAAAACATTTCCTTTATTGAAATAGTAATTAAAACTTTGAAAAATGAATACGCTTTTCTTAATGAGGAAATGCTTTTGACATGTGAAACCTCAACTTCTTATGAAAAGTGCATTGATTTGAAAAATTAAGTTGAGGATTTATATTCTGAATTTTCCAAAGCTAATGATTCAAATTGCTTACATTTCATGCTTATTAATAAGAATAAAATCAATGTTATTCCACATAAAAATTCAAGCAAGGCTTATGACAAAAATAGTTTAGAATGTAAAAATAATAAAAAGCTTAAGTTTTTTGAAAATGATCTTCAAAAGACCACGCCATTATTAAATTCAATTATTTGAAATTTTTGTGGTCATCTAAGACATATTTCTCATTTATGCAATTATAGAAGAAATCCTTATATGAGAAATTACATGATATGGGTTCCTAAAGATCTTAAAGGCCCTAGTACTAACATTCAAGGACCTAAGATGAAGTGGGTACCAAAATGTCCTCCTAGTATTTTAATTATGTAGAAAATTTCTCAAAAGGATGGACTAATTAGTCAAAGGAAAGAGAAATCATCAAGGAGAATGCTTCCAAAGTCCAATGGCAGAAGTTTTGGTCAAAGAAGGAAGATAACTTCAACCATAGTTTCTCAAGTACAAAATGTGGAACTTGTAAAGTTTAAGACTCTAAAAGAGAAGCAATTGGTAATAAAAAAGTATTTTCTTGATTACTAAGACCAAGGTATCAAAAGTTTTTACCTCTTATGCATATTCACTTGTAAAGTCAATGAATATGAGGTATAATCCTTGTAGGTCTTAGGTAATGGATAGAATCATATGTACATGGTAAAAGTTAAAAATTATATATAGCACATGATTATGTTCATCCTTGTTACACCCTTTGCTCACCATCTTGAACATTTCTTGATCATAGGGTATTCTACGATTATGTATGCTTTCTATGCTTTAAATTATCTATATATCTTGAAAGTAAGTATGCTATTAGCTATGTGCTTAATGGTAATAGATTATTTAATTATTTAAACTCAATTTACATACTATGGAAAAATTGATCTTTATAGGAGCATAATGAATTAATAATCAATGACTAACCTCTATGGATCCAAAATTAGTGGATACCAAAGAAAGTACTTTGAATTGTGTTGTATGGCGACTATTAGCTCAAGCATCCATTGAACTTGCTTAGGAACCATTGCTTTGAATTTATTAGGAATTAAAATCGCTTTAAAGACAACAATAATTTTCTACTCTATTTCCCAACTACTTGCTGCCTTGTGGCCAATCACAGGGGAGGAATAATTAAACGTTGGTTTCAATATGCAGCCGGCTCACTTTTTTGGGAGCTAATCAGAGCACATTACTCTTTTTATAAATAGGGAATGTTTGTAGTGGGATTATCACCTATTACTTTCTTTTGCTTTCTAGCTTTATTTGAAGATGGGTCTTTTCCAGAGGGAGGCCTTTTTTACTTCTTGTGAGTGTGTTAAGGGCATGTCTCTTTCTAAAGTTATCTTTCAACAAATTACCTTTTTTGAGTGTGTTAAGGGCACATTACCTTTTTTGCTTCTTGTGAGTGTGTTAAGGGCTTTATCTGTAAGTTGCTTAGATGTTTCAACAAATTCAAGAATGCAATCCCCTTTTTGTACGTGATCTCTGATAAAGTGGTGTCTTATCTCTATATGCTTTGTTCTAGAATGCAGTATAGGATTCTTATAGATATTTATTGCACCAGTGTTATCACATCTTATTGGGATGTGATCAAGCTGAAGACCGTAGTCTAAGAGTTGTTGCTTCATCCAAAGGATTTGAGCGTAGCAACTCCCGGCTGCAACATATTCAGCCTCAGCGGTAGACAAAGCCACACTGTTTTGTTTCTTACTATGCTAAGAAACTAAAGAACTACCAAGCAAGTGGCATGTCCCACTAGTACTCTTTCTGTCTAATTTGCACCCAGCAAAGTCAGAGTCAGAATAGCCTATTAGGCTACAAGAGGCACCCTTAGGATACCATAAGCCCATTTGTGAAGTGCCTACTAGGTATTTCATTATTCGTTTGACAGCACTTAAGTGAGATTCCTTAGGGTTTGCCTGATATCTAGCACACATGCATACACTGAACATAATATCTGGCCTACTAGCAGTAAGATGAAGGAGAGAACCAATCATACCTCTATATTTCGTTATTTCTACTGATTTACTTCCTTCATCTTTGTCCAATTAGCAAGACGTGCCCATCGGAGTGGCCATGTGTTTAGCATTTTCCATTTCAAATCTCTTGAGTAATTCCTTGTAGTATTTTGTTTGACTTATGAAAGTCCCTTCGTTTGTTTGTTTGATTTGAAGTCCGAGGAAGAAATTTATTTCTCTCATCATTGACATTTCAAATTCATTCTGCATTGACTTAGCAAATTCTTTGCAAAGGGATTCATTAGTAGCACCGAAGATAATATCATCCACATATACTTGCACAAGAAGAATGTCATGCTTTTTATTTTTAATAAAAAGAGTAGTATCAACTTTTCCTCTTGAAAAACCATTTTCCAAAAGAAACTTACTCAACCTTTCATACCAAGCTCTAGGAGCTTGCTTTAAACCATATAAAGCCTTTTTAAGTTTAAAAACATAGTTGGGCAGTTCCTGATTTTCAAAACCTGGAGGTTGTTCAACGTATACCTCCTCTTGAATAAAACCATTCAGAAAAGCACTCTTGACATCCATTTGATATAATTTGAAATCTATGATGCAAGCATAAGCAAGTAACATTCTAATAGCTTCTAATCTAGCTACAGGTGCATAGGTTTCTTCATAATCTATTCCTTCTTCTTGATTATACCCTTTAGCAACCAATCTAGCTTTGTTTCTAGTTATTAACCCATTTTCATCAAGTTTGTTTCTGAAAACCCACTTAGTGCCAATTATGGGGTGATTATTAGGTCTAGCGACTAATTCCCAAACTTAATTTCTTTCAAATTGATTTAATTCCTCATGCATAGCTAAGATCCAATGTTCATCATCAAAAGCTTCAATTAAATCCTTAGGTTTAATTTGAGAAACAAAGGCTAAGTGATTACAAGTATTTCTAAGAGAGTTGCATGTACTTACACCTTTAGATACATCACCGATAATCTGATCAAAGGAGTGATATTTTGAAGTTTGCCATTCTTTGGAAAGTTCCAAAGCTTGCGAATCTTCTTGTCTTTGTTTATCCTCTTTCTCCTTGATTTCCTTTTCTTTACCGTCCAAATGTGTTTCCGCCAAGATTTCTGCAACATCATCAACAACAAGATCCTTTCTCGATCCATTTGGGTCAGTTTCATCAAATGCAACATGTATAGATTCTTCAATAGTCATAGTTCTTTTATTGTAAATGCGAAAAGCTTTACTATGATTTGAATAGCCAAGAAATATACCTTCATCAGACTTAGCATCAAACTTGCCTAAATTATCTTTTCCATTGTTTAAAACAAAACATTTGCAACCAAAAACATAAAAGTGTGAGACATTTGGCTTTCTTCCCTTATACAACTCATATGGGGTTTTCTTTAAAATAGGCCTTATAAGAGCCCGGTTCATTACATAACAAGCTGTATTTACAGCATCCGCCCAAAAGTATTTAGGAAGAAGCGACCTCATTAAGCATAGTTCTTGCCATTTCTTCTAAAGAACGGTTTTTCCTTTCTACAACTCCATTTTGTTGCGGAGTTCTAGGGGCAGAGAAATTATGATTAATGTCACGTTCATCACAGTAATTTTCAAAAACATTGTTTTCAAATTCGCTACTGTGGTCACTTCTTATAGAAGAGATTTGAAAGCCTTTTTCATTTTGAATAACTTTGGCAAGTCTTTTAAAAGCTAGAAATGCATCATTTTTATTTGCAAGAAATAAGGTCTATGTAAACCTAGAAAAATCATCCACAATCACTAAAGCATAGTAATTCCCACCAAAGCTCATAGTTCTAGAAGGTCTAAACAGATCCATGTGCAAAAGTTGTAAAGGTCTAGAAGTTGAAACTATATTTTTTGCTTTAAAAGAGACCTTTATTTGTTTACCCTTTTGACATGCATCACATAATTTATCTTTTATAAAATTAAGTTTGGGTAGTCCAATTACTAGCTCTTTAGAGACCAACTTCTTTAAGTGATCCATGTGAATGTGTGCGATTCTCCTATGCCATAACCATGAATCATCATTCTTACTTAAAAGGCATTTCGCATCATTTGAAGATATATCATCAAGACTAATCATATAGATGTTGTTTACTCTATGACCAATGAATTTAACATGCTTGTCATTTTTATCTTCAATTATGCAACAGTTTGAATCAAATATAACTTTATTTCCTTTATCACATAATTGACTAATACTAAGCAAGTTGTGTTTCAAACCCTCAACAAGCAGCACATTTTCAATAGAGGAGTTAGGGTTCTTACCGACTTTGCCGATTCCAAGAATTTTACCCTTGTTGTTATCACTGTAAGTGACGTGTCCATGATTCTTGGGAATAAGCATAGTGAATTTTGAGTCGTCCCCGGTCATGTTCTTGGAGCAGCCGCTATCAAGATACCAATTTGAACTCCTGGCTTTCAAGCACACCTATAACACAAGTTTAGTTTTTAACTTTTGGTACCCAAACTTTTTGGGTCCTTGTGTGTCAGTTTTGGGTAAAGTACCCTTGGGAACCCAAACCATTTTTGTTCCAACTTTTGTATTTATATTTTTCCTTACATTACATGTTGAAGCGCTATGTCCTTTTCTTCCACAATAAAAACATTTTATAAAAGGACTACTTGAAATACTAGAATGCACAAAGAAATTTTTATAGAGTTTTTGTTGATTTTTCGAGTTATAACCTATCCCAACTTTTTGAAAAACCACTATTTGTCTTCCTAATAAAATATTTAAATTATCCCTTCCAAAGGTGAATTTAGAAAGAGTGTTCTTTAGGTCTTCGTTTTCTTTTTCAAGTATATGACATAAAGAACAAGATGAAGAAGTAGAAGCATGTGAAGAATGATTTGTGCATGCATCAATGATTTCTAATGTCTCGTTTTCAATTTTTAATTCTTCTATTTCTTTGTTTAAAACAAGAATTTGATTTTCTAAAGAAGAAATTATTTTCTTAGATGAAGAAATAATTTTTGTGAGTTTTAAAGATTCTTCATGTAGTTCCTCAAAAGCATCTTGTAACACATCGTAAGAGGGCAATAAAGTAGTATTAGAACTTACCTCGTTTTCGCTTTCTTCTTCATCTCCTTTTGCCATGAGACACAGTTGAGCTTCTTCGTTATCTGAGCTGTCAGTTGAGTCCATGTCGTTTTCATCCCACGCTATGTAGGCTTTTCTTCCTTTTCTTTACTTGAAGGACTTCTTTTCAAATTTCTCCTTCTTCTTTTGATAAACTGGGCACTCCATTTTCATGTGACCAGGTTTGCCACATTCATAGCAAGTTGGAGTTGATGAAGCTCCTTTGCCTTTGAAGTGTGTCTTTTTAGGAAGGAAGGGAGGTCTTCTTTGCGTTCCTTTTTTCCTGAGAAATTTACCAAACTTTTTAACTAGTAAACTTAAATTTTCTTCACTTACCTCGATATTCTCTGAACTTTCTTCATTTTCTTCATCATCATTGTCGAATGTTGATGAAGTGGCTTTGAGCGCTATTCCCTTTTTCTTTTTATCGTTCTCTTCGCTTTAGCTTAGTCTACTTAGTTCCAATTCGTGCTCATGAAGTTTTCCAAAGAGGGTGGCTAAAGTCATTGTGGACAAATCTCTCGATTCTGAAATAGCTGTTACTTTGGGTTGCCAAATCCTGCTAAGACACCTCAAAACTTTGTTAATCAAATCTTTGTTAGAAAAACTTTTGCCTAAAGATGCAAGATGATTAACTATGTGGGTGAACCTTTTTTGCATTTCCTGAATGCTTTCTCCTTGGTTCATTCTGAATAATTCATATTCATGAGTTAGAGAATTTATTCTCGACCTCTTAACTTCACTAGTACCCTCATAGGTAACTTGCAAAGTATCCCACATTTCTTTAGCAGTTTTATAATTTGAAATTCTAAAAAACTCATCATATCCCAAAGCAATGGTAATAATATTTTTGGCTTTTAAATTAAATTGAACTTTTCTTTTGTCTTCATCAGACCATTTATTTCATGGTGTTTCAGTCCTTACACCATCGACCTCATGTGTGGGTATAAAAGCGCCATTTTCGACAGCATCTCATATATCTAGATCAATAGCTTCGATGAAGATTTTCATTCTTTCCTTCCAATATGCATAACCATCCCCATTGAAAAATGGTGGTCGGTTTATGGAAGATCCTTCTGAAAAACCATTTGAAGAAGCCATGTTCTCTTGAAGCTGTTAAGCTCTTTATACAAGAGTCTAGCTCTGATACCACTTGTTACCAAGTGGCTTCCAGTACTCAAGAGGGGGGTGAATTGAGTATAAAAACTTTTTCCCAAAACCTCTTTTTAATTAAAACGAATATCAAAAGCTTAATAAATAAATGCACAGAAGGAATGATAAAAAGAAAAGAAACAATAAAGAACAGCGAAAAATAAATGTGCAATAAAATAAATTGCATAAAATAAAGAGATTAGGAAAAAGAGAAGCAGGCACAGTATTTATCCTGGTTCGACCACTAACCCACTTGTGGTCTACGTCCAGTCCTCGAAAGCCGAGATTTTTCACTAAGTATAAAAGCTTCAATAGGTGCTTGCTACTGTTACAAAATAGAGCACTTTTCACACACAGGGACACTATACCCTTGTGCTAAAGTCTCAGCCTACAGGGATACCTCACCTTTATACAAACCTTGAGGGATACCTCACCCTCGATACAAAATATCAGAAAATAGATGAAGAAAAACTCTCACTCAGAGTAAGTAATACAAATTGAAGCACTATAGAGCTCTCTAACAATATCTCAGAATTTTACCAAAAGAGCACAGAGAGAAAAAGAGAAATTATGCAAACAGTATTTTAGCACAGCCAGAAAATAAATTCAAGGTTTCGTATTTTTCAGCTGTGAGGGAAAGTCTCTATTTATAGAGCCTTTGATCAGAAAATCTCGCTTGGGAAATTGAATGCATGATAAATGCAAAATCCGTTTGCGTATCAATTTCAAAAAACAGAAGCTGAAACTTGTGGGTTATTCGAATACATGACTGTGGTATTCGAATACCACTGATATCTATATATAAAAAACTGTTTAAGCTTGGGTTATTCGAATGCCGTTATGAGGTATTCGAATACCATTCCTGGATGCATACTCAATTTACTCCTGTGAGTTTCATCCAAAATCAACCTCTTAAGTTTCGGATCGTTTGGTACACAAACTCTCCCTTTAAACTTCATAATTCCATCAGCACCTTCGCTAAATTCCAATTCTGCTCCTTGGCTTCTTGCTTCCTTTGCTTCTTGTAGATACTGATCACTGTTTTGTCCTACTCGTATTCTATGCATCAAATCATTTGAAATAGTGATCATGTTCAAACACATCTTCCCCGGTGTCAACTTCACAGATAATCACATATCCCAAAATTCTTCTATCATTTCCTTCTCCTTAATCATCATAACAGAAGCATTAAGCATTTTCCTACTTAAAGCATCCGCTACAATATTCACCTTTTCAGGATGATACTGTAACTGAAAGTCATAATCCTTCAGAAACTCTAGTCAACGCCTTTGTCTCATGTTCAACTCTTTTTGGTCAAACAGATACTTCAAACTTTTATGATCACTAAAGACAGTGAATGTTGCCCTATAGAGAAAATGTCTCCACACTTTCAACGCAAATACTACAGCTGCCAACTCCAAATCATGAGTTGGATAATTCCTCTTATGCACTTTTAACTGCCTCGATGCATATGCCACAACCTTTCGGTTCTGCATAAGTACACAACCTAATCCTTGGTACGAAGCATCACAATATACTTCGAAAGATTCATTCGGATCAGGTAGAATCAAAACCGGTGAAGTAGTCAGTCGTCTTTTCAACTCCTAAAAACTTTCTTCGCATGCTTCAGTCCATACAAACGGTTGATTCTTTCGTGTAAGTTAGGCAAGAGGTCCTGCAATCTTCAAAAACCCCTCAATAAAACATCGATAGTAACCTTCTAATCCGACAAAACTATGGATCTCTGATACAGTCTTCGATCTTTCCCATTCAACAACTATCTCCACTTTTGAAGCATCTACTTTAATTCCATCTTCCGATATGACATGTCCCAAAAATTGAACTTCGCTTAACTAAAATTCACATTTGGACAACTTGGCATATAACTTATTCTCCTTCAAAATCTGGAGAACCACTTTGAGATGCTCAGCATGTTCCTCCTAACTTCGAGAATAAATCAAAATGTCATCAATAAAGACAACAATAAACTTATCCAAGTACGAAGGGAAAATCCTATTCATGAAGTCCATGAATATCGCAAGTGCATTAGTCACACCAAACGGCATCACTAGATATTCGTAATGCCTATAACGTGTTCGAAACGCAATTTTAGGAATATCCTCCACCTTCACACGTATCTGGTGATAACCAGAACATAAGTCAATCTTGAAAAATATTGTGGCTCCTCGCAATTGGTCCATCAAATCATCAATTCTTGGAAGCGGATATTTATTCTTAATCGTAATCTTGTTCAATTGTCGGTAGTCTACACATAGACAAAAAGTTCCATCCTTCTTCTTTACCAACAATATTGGAGCTCCCCAAGGTGATACACTTGGTCTCATAAATTGCTTCTCCAATAAATCCTCCAGCTGTTACTTAAGCTCTGCCAACTCTACTAGCGACATCCAGTAAGGCGCCATAGATATAGGTCCAACTCCAGGTACCAAATCAATAGAGAACTCGATTTCTTTTTCCGGTGGTAGTCCAGGTATGTCTTCAGGAAATACCTCAGGAAATTCATTAACGACAAAAATATCCTTCAAAATGTCTTCACACTGAACCTCCAAAGATAACATCAATAAGTACCCTTGATCTCCTTCCTTCAAATAGGCTTCTACTTGAGTAGCTGTTAGGAATCTAGAATCTTTATCCTCAGGAAAAACTAATGTCTTACTGGAACAGTCTATTAGGATATGGTTAGAAAATAACCAATCCATTCCTAAGATTATATTAATCTTGGAAAGAGGCAAACAGATCAAATCCACATGAAAGATTCTATCCCTAACACATACAGGGCAATTCAAACATACTTTTGTAGTTATCACAGGCTTATCAGTAGGAGTAACAACACTCAAATCATAAGGCAATGTAGTCACAGTCAATCCCAAATACTCCACACAATTATATGCAATGAAAGAATGTGTTGCTCCCGAATCATATGACACTGTTAAAGGATTACCTTCGATGGCACACTCCTCCATAATCAAGTCCTCAGATTTAGCGACTTCTTCCCCGCTCATAGTATATACACGACCACCCGCCTGTGGCCTCATAGTACGAACACTGGCTACTGATGGTTCCGCCTTCATCTGATCATATTTTCTAGAAAAATGCCTAGGCTTCCCACTTCTATAACAGATCACCCATTTATGCTGACAATCTTTGGTGAGATGACCTTTCCCACACTTGAAGCATTTCAATGTAGAAGTCCCAACTTGACTCGCCTTACTGCCACTAGAACTTCCTCCAAAAGATTGTTCTCGGTTCTGACCTCCTGCTGGTTTGGTATACGGCTTTTGTTGATAACGGATGCCACTGCTACTCTTTCCTCTTTTGAACTATGTAGGTCCAAAGTTCATGTTCCTTGCCTCACGTTGATTATCAATCTTTTCAACTTTACGACACTTGTCCAACAATGCTGGAAACTGGTCAATATCCACGGTCGCTAAAGCTCGCTTAATATCAAGTCTCAACCCTTCTTCAAACTTTCTGCACTTCCATTCCTCATTTGGGTGCATTTGGAAGTACCTCAAAAACTTAAACAAGCTTTCAAATTTTGTTGCATACTCACTTATAGACATTGCTCCTTGCCGCAAACTAAGGAATTCCATCTCCTTAGCATGTCGAACACTGGCTAGAAAATACTTTCCCAGAAATTTTTGCTTAAAGAGCTATCACGTCACAACTCTCCCCTTGGCTTTAATTAATCTTCGGGCTCCTACCCACCAAGCTTCCCCATCACCAACTAACACAAAAGTTACGAAAGCAAGCTTCCACTCTTCAGTACAACCCATACCTTCAAATATCTTTTCTAGTTCTTTGATCCAAAGATCAGCTTTCTCTGGGTCAAACTCTCCATGAAACTTTGGTGAATTGTTCCTTCGAAATTCAGACAAATTGTGAGCATCCTCAGTTGCTCTTTGGTTTTGCTGAACAACAACTTCAGCCATCCTTTGCATTGTTGCTACAGCTACAACCAGATTCTGGTTATCGTCTCCAATATCTCCAAATCCTGCTCTCGTCTTCGCGCGTCCTCTTCCTCGTCCAGCCATTTCATTTTTTCTCAAATCAAGCTGAACAACACAAGGAAGAGTTAAAGTCAATCGTTAAACAATATTGTTTTTTTTTTTTTGAAAAATAATCACAGAGAATCACACAACTTAGATAAGACAGACCTAACCACAAACCCAAAAAGACTCTAACTTGAGCTCTGACACCAACTAATGTAACACCTACCTTAGGGTATCACATTTATGTTATTTAATTATCAAATTACCCTTTTATTTACTATATGCTTTGTAATGTAAATACGAGTTGTAAAATTTCTTAATAGCAATAAAATAAACTTAGCGAAAAATAAAACATTATAGCATCATCACAAATAATTTACATTATATATACACAAGTCGTAGTATTATAATACTTAAATATATACAAACTAGACTCTCAAAATATTTAAACATTACTTGAAATTAACATACTGCCCAAGTACTACTACACAACAGTGTTGGTTATGGCTTCTGATTACTCAAGAAGCGGGGTTGAATTGAGTATTATAGGTTTTTGAAACTTTTCCCCTTTTTGCAAAAACTGATTCTTTTCTTTAATCAAAGAAAGTGATTTTGTCAACCAACAAACCAAAATGTATTTTTGCAAGATGTATTACATTCAAGAATTGAAATTTATAAAGAAATATAAACAATAAGATTGATTTTAGATTAAACACATGATCATTAACAAATCAGATCATACAAACATCCCTAACATATTGCTTAATTTATACATTCAATAATAAAGCAAATAAAGAGTTAAAGGATAGAGAAAATTGCAAACCAAAATTTATCCTAGTTCAGCTACCTCCTCTGGTAACCTACATCCAGTCCTTACACCACTGTGAGATTTATTCACTATAGAAAATCAATATATAAGATTCTTTTACCAAAGCTCCACTTCTGAGTTCCTTCTACCCAAATGATAGCTTTTCAGTCAAAGTAATCTTGCAAAACCCACAAGAATTCCTTCTATTCTTGCACAGCACCAAGAGTCCCTTCTACTCTTGATCTAAACAACGAGAGAACCTTCTCTCTTATCTCTCTTTTACAAAATTTGAAAATATTGAATCAGATTCCAAGAAATCAGAAATTACAAATTGAAACTCTAGAGAAAAATACTCTGTTTTTCTTCAAATGAAAAAGCTCTCTGAATTTGAGTGTTTGATTTCGTATATTGAATCAATTGTTATGGAAAAAGTGTTTACCAATGTCTTTATATAGGTATATCTCAAAATAGATCCATTGGTTACACTTTACAAGTCAGTTGAGATCATAACAGACTTAAAAGAAAAATTCTGTTATTAGTCAATCGATGTGTATATAGATGTATTAATTAAGATTTCACTTTTATTACATGTCTACATCGATTGCCTAATGGATTGTTATCTTGGATATTCTTGATCTGAAGGATACACACATGAGTACATCAATTTTGTTCTTAAAAAAAAAAACACTTTAAATTACAGCCCAGAAGATTATACATCGATTAACTAATCGATTGTATAGTTATTTTAAAACGTTCTTTCTTCTGTTATGGCTTATACATCGATGTATCAATAGATGTATTAAAGTAAAATGCTTCTGTTTTGACTTATACATAGATGTACTAATCGATGTATATATGTCAAAAACTTTTGTCTTATTTATACATAGATGTACTAATCGATGTATATATATGTCAAATGCATTTTAACCTCTGTTTTATTTATACATCGATGTACCAATCGATGTATATATGCAAACGTGCATATTGATCAAGTAAGTCCAGAATCAATCGATGTATACATAGATGTAACATTTATAATAGATGTACACATAGGTTTTCATCAAAAGTTAGTTAATTAACTGAAAGTACATAGATGTACAAACTTATTAATTAACCTTGTTCATCCTTAGTCCATTTATTCTTTTGAAAAACCATTTTTACTTAATTGAGAGCTTAATTAAAGAATTAAACTGAGTCTTTTCTTTACAACATGTTCCTAATGATCTTTATTGTATTTGCTTCTTCTTCAAGTAATCCTTCTTGATCCTTGCATTGAGGTTACTTGCTCCTTTAAATCTCATTGAAAAATTCAAGCTTGGCAAGCAGTTAGTGACTCAAAATAATAATCATATTAAGTTTAGTCATTAATCAAAACACACTAGGGTCATTTATCCACAACCAGAACCCTCAGACGGGTCTTCCTCAGATTCCTCCGCAGGTAGAAATCCAATTTGATGCAAAGTCCTACGGACAGGTGTCCGCGCAGATGACACTATACTAATCGCACTAGGGGTACGGTAGTAAATGTAACACCCTCCTTAGGGCATCACATTTTCGACTCCTGACTCATAATCTGAAAAGAAGTTTGCACAAAGTTTGAGTTATAAAAGATGGGTTTCAAAATTTCTTCTTTACTGAAACGTAAATTTACTAAAAATATTAGGTAATATTGAAAATCATATTTTAACTATTCATTATGCAATATTGACACCAATTAATATCACAATTTAAAGAGAAATATAAAATTAACAGACTTATTTTTTTTTAACAGTAGCAAACCCCATGACGGGTCCTACTTAATAGCACGGTACAACACTAACGAGAAACT
Organism: Ormosia semicastrata; assembly: GCA_029884595.1. Taxonomy (NCBI): domain Eukaryota; kingdom Viridiplantae; phylum Streptophyta; class Magnoliopsida; order Fabales; family Fabaceae; genus Ormosia; species Ormosia semicastrata. Next base: position 43,295,797 of record JAQQTO010000061.1, read on the forward strand.
TTAACATACTTATTCCTTTTTCTGTCCATCTTGATGCATCAGACTTTACTCCTTGTCTACCCGGCACATCTTCGAACTTGAGACAGCCACTTTTCAATGTTTCCATCAATCTCTGAGTATCCACCACTCGTTATGTCTAAGACAACTCATTCCTTCTACTGTATAATTTTAATGATACAGACAAAGCAAAACAATATAACAAAGAGGTGAGATCACCTACACCAATACTAACATGGCAGCACAGAGATAACACAAACAGCAATATCATACAGATAGATCATACCATAATCATACTATCAGCATTAATCAACTATCATCATCTAATCATTTATCAGTTCAATCATCATTCAAGTACTCAAAACAATTGTCATAGCCAACATTCCTCAATTAATATATCATACAGATATAAATGCTCAGATCTATGCATATGCACAAAGACTCAATTTATCAAAAATAACTCCATGGAGGTTTTCACAATTTCGAGAAGAATGCTCTGGTTAATTGTCAGCCTTAGCCCAAAGACAATCTCCAAGTCGTTGAAAAGAATCGTGTTCTTATCGGGTATCGTCAATGCGTTGCAAGGGACTGCATCGCCAAGTGGCACAGGGTACTCGCCAACTGTCCACTGGTCGACCGCCGCGCCTTGACGCCCCCAAGATCCATCATAGACCTCACTATCAATTCTCATTCCTTCTTCAACCACAAGGGTCATAATAGCTATTAGCTATATTTTATACAATGCACGAATATATCAGTGCAAGTCCAACCCCAAAGGGCCAAATCTTTTCAATTTCATTTGTTCAATGTAATCATATGCTTCAACGCATATTTTTCCAATGCACGTATAATGCACCAAATCCAATCACAGATATATCTTTCCAATGCATGTATAATGCACCAAATGCCAATCACAGGCAAAACATGTCATTTTCTCACACAGCATCCATATATTGGTTCTACAGTATTTATACTGTATTTTTAACAGGAAAATCATATTATCACATTTTCATAGTTATAAAACTCTTTCGTCGTGTTTTCACAAAATTGCGCAACATTTTCATTTCATTTTCACAATTCCAAAACGTCTCTGTTACGTTTTCACAATACTACAACTCTTCTGTTGCACCTTTAAATCACGTATTAAATTTTTTCAACATTTTTCTCAATCACATTAAAATATACGTTTCTCAAATCGCATAATGATTTTTCATCATTTTCAAAATTGCGTAACTTAAAAATCATTCTTTTAAGTCGCATAAAATATTTTCCATCATTCTCAAAATATTTAAAACATTTTCCAAATCACATAATGATTTTCCGTCATTTTCACAATCACGTAAAAATATTCTATCACTTTTAAATCATATAGTGATTTTTCAACAGTAGTTCAAATTACGTAAAATATTTAAACGTAATTCAAATCACTTAAAATGTTTCAACGCATCTCCAATCGCGTAGTAATATTTTATCATATTTCAAATCGCATAAAAATATTTTACTGTATTTCCAAACACTTAGAAATATTTTACTGTATTTCAAACCATGTACTTTAAAAATTATGTTTTTAAGATACATAAATAATTTATTTTCACCACAATTCCATTACAGAAAATATTTCTCATTCTTCAAAAATTTCATTTCCACTTTTCTCAAAATAATATGACTTTATACTTTATTTAACACATTTTCTTTACTCAAGAAAATCTTTTTCTAATTTCTTTACTCAAGAAATCCTTTTCAAAATATAATTCACAAAATCACTTTTCCATTTATATAAATCAACGTTTCAAAAACTTAACATTTTCTAACGTACTTCAAAACTCAAAAATAAGTTATACGTTAATAAATTTTTAAAATACCATTATATTCTCTATTTTTTCCAAATCATTTCCCAATCAACCTTCCTCAAAATAATATAACTTTCTACTTCATTTAATATATCTTCTTACTCAAGAAAATCCTTTTTCACAGTATATTCCACAAATTCACAATTCCACTGAATTAAATCAATGTTTCTAACTTTAAAAAATTACTAACGCTTTCCAAAATCCAACGGATGAGTTACACATTAGAAAATACCAAATCACTATTGTATTCTTCATTTTTTTTAAAATCAATTTTAACAAAAAAAATTCTTTTTAAAACAAATTGAGGCTCACTTGCAACTTCTCTTTTCCATTTACATAAAAATTCATTTCTCAAGTGCTAAAATACTCTGATTCCCTTTTCAAATTCCTTGTATTAAATTAATTATATTTTCACTTGGAAAATCACTTTGTTTCATCAAAATCAATGCATTACAAGCCTTCGAAAACGTGGACATGACTATTGAAAATTATCAAAACATTTTTCCTTCTAAATTGATATGGTTTTACACAAACAAAACCATTAAAATTTTATTTTCAAAACCGAAATACGGATGGTTATAAAAACCAAACTCATTTGTTCAAATCCTTTTTCACTTTCTTTGCAAATCCTTGTTCACTTTCTTTGCAAATCCTTAAAATCAATGTTTACCCATTTCATTCAAAACTCATATTTAGAAAAATAGTTAGGATCTTTTTACACAAAATAAATTAATAAAAATTCCTCAAAAATCGTATTCTTGTTTTCTTGAAAAACAGACCCTTTGTTTATTTTCCATACTCTTCAAATCATCCATTTTCATTTTTCATGAAAATATTAATTTGTGAACACCTATTTTGAGGTGTCTTGGCTGAAATTCTCATTGTTCTAGGAACCCAAAAATCAATTCCCTTGTTCTTGAAAATTTTCAACATGAACCCTAATCAAGGGCATCAAAAATCGAACCTTCTCCTTTGGCTATTGGAGCCAAAAATTAAATTCCTTTTCATCACCACATCATGATATACACATATATATATTTCATCATAAATACTATAAGCATGCCATATACTTATCATGCATAATATAAGCATATCATCAAAGCCATAAAATCATACAAAGCATATCAAGCATAAGCAAATAAATCAAAGCTCATAAACACACATAAATTATTACATGACCATAGATTAGAATCCTCACATGGATTCACCATCCATCAAATATAAGACCATCTCTCACCACCATACTTGGTTGGTGAGATGGATCTCCCTCTTACCTCTTGAAGACAAGCTTTTCAAGCTCTCCTCCTTCTCCTTAATTTTCGTGTGGCTCATAACAATTCCTAATAATTCTAAAATAATTAGTAAAATCACAAACAAAAGCTTAATAATAACAAACCATGGAACAAATATGGCTTAGAAAATCATAAACATGAATTTAAACCATAGAAATCAAAGTTTACCTCCAAGGAAGTAAGCTAAAAGTGGGATTTTAAAACACTTAGAGTGTGATTTTGGGAAAACTTTCTAAATGAAAAGTGTTTAGAATATTGTTTAGCTTTAGGAAATGGTGAGAGTGAAAATTATAGGTGATGGATAGTGTATTTGGTGGTGGAGGCCGAACCTATGGAGGAAAAAAGAAGGAAAAATGATGCTTTGGTTCTTGGAATTTTTGAGAGAAAGTGTTGTAAGCTTTTTGATGTGAGAGAAAATGAAATTTGTGAGAGTGAATAAAGGGTTGCTGCTGCTGTGAAAGTCATGGAGATTTAAGTGATGTACTTGACTCAAAATATCACTAATTGGATGCACATGGATGTGCACATGGCATATGTCATCAACTTGACTTTGCATGGCTATTTGGATTGTTCAAGATTCATGTAGAAGCCTCCCCAAGTTACTGCCAAAACCGTGGGACTCCTTGAGTGTTTAGGGAATTAATTGTTTTCAATTTACACCTAATTGCTGCTAATTAATTAGGTAATTAGTTAGGTTAAATTTCCTAATCAATCTTAATTAACATTCTAACTATATAACTAATTAATTAAACATATTATTACATATATTATAACCTCTAATTAAAATTAGGATATCTAAATTAAGAATTAAATTATAACAATTTAACATTTAATTTAGTTTACTTAGCTTGTTAATTAGGCCATTAGATTAACCAAATTAGGATTAATTAGTTATTAATTAAATTCAAGTTACTATTGTTGACTTCATCTTTTTCTTTGGCCTAAAAAGCCTATTCAAAGTTGTCTCCCTTCTACCTAGCATCTCCAAACCGTCCCCCCCTCTTCATGCATTCCAAATGTGACAATTTCATAACCATCACTTTAGGTCATCCTAACCATTGATTAAAAGAATGGTTTGGATTAAAAATAATTACTAGGTTTAGGCTATAGATGGAAGACTTTATTTGAGCCATTGGATCATTTTTGGATTGCAATCCTAATCGTTGAATGTGTCTCCAAAATGAAGGGTCAAGATTACACCTTCAAACTTTACATCCAAGGGTCCAAAATGGTTGTAGTCATTTTTTATGACCAATTCTCCACCATTGATCTAAATCCAAATCCAATGGTCATTAATGATCCATCTCCACCATTTATTAAATCGACAATTGATATCAAAGCTTTCCTAACTAAGTTTATTCTCACACCATTGATTAAATCAATGGTGATTATCCAATGCTTCTTTATTAAGTTTGTTTCTTAACCGTTGATTAAATCAATGGTTAATCTTCAAACTAAGTATTCTCATCCAAGGGTACAAATCAAGTCAACCCCTCTTTGTTGACTATGCAGTATAATTTTTATTATTTTAATCTACTATAACCCTATAAATAATATTTTTGTTGTATTTTTATCACCTGATAAATAAATACAGTACAAAATACAGTAAAAAAAATTATAAAAACTGTTTCCAGATTCAGGTTTAGTAAGATCCCCTGTTTCCATCTAAACAGTACAAATTTTTCTATCTGTAGAAAAATTTTTACTTTGCGGGACCTACTTAGGCCCACGTATGGCCACCTGAGCCCACATAGGACCACCTGGGTCCACATACAGACAAAAATTCATAATCATCCACAAAAATCACAAATATTAGAAAACACACAAATACCAAATCAGATCACGTAAAATAATTAAAACCTAACGGTAAAAATTAAATTACGTAAAGTTTTCCCCGGCCCAAAAATTTTTATTTTCCTGACTCGGAGTAAATCACTCAAAACGATCAAATACGCTGATGAAATAATCAAAATAATTTTACAGTATCCAGAAATTACTAAATAGTAAAATTCTGTTAACTGTCAAAATTACTGTTTAAGAGATAGAAAATTTTGGGGTGTTACAGTAACTCTCCAGTACTGCCTAATAGATAATGGAAATTCTACGTGTACATAAACATTAATACTAAAATAAGGATTCCCTAAATGAAGTCTACTTAAAGTAATCGTTAAGTCTCCCATATAGTAAATACTTGCTCTATCCAAATCAATGTGACATGTCTCCGATCCTCCGCGAAACTGTAACCTCATGTACCTTAAGAAACTAGACATCTCCATCTCTTCAAAACTCTGCGTCCTCAACAGGAATCTATTCCTCTTTGCCCTCTGGCTCTAGTCCTTGCTCAACGTCTTTACAGATATAAATACAATACAGAATAGGCATACAAAGAGGTGAGATCACCTACGCCATTACCAGTATAGTAGCATGAAGATAAACACATACAATATCTCATACCAACACATCATATCATAATTACAATTATGCCACCAACATCATTTATCATCACAACTTATACAATAAATAATAATTACGATCATTCCCTCATCAATATTCAATTATTCAACAATTCAATTATCATAAACCATAGTTACGATAATACCCTTAATCATTTCCAAATATTCAATAATTTAAATATCACACCTATATCAATACTCAATAACTATGCATATGCTCATAGACTCAATTTCCTACTCCATAGAGCTAAAACTCAGATCGGAGAGAGTGATCAAAAAGATCTGTCTGTACCAACATGCCTTAGACCACGTGCTCAGATTTGCACATCTAGCATATACAGGACAGTCTTTATCAAATCTTGATTAAGAATAGTATCTCGGTTAGGATCGTTGGTGTGTTGCGTCAGTCTAACTCACAGTACAGAAGAGCTACCAATTGCCCTTTGTAAGTAACCCACACCCCAATGCCCCCAAGGTCAACAAGTGACTTACACTACGCATATCGCATCCACTCAGGAGGTGTATTCTCTCTTAGGCAATTAGCCTCATACAGTCCATCAGACCTTTCCAATGCATGTACTATGCACCATCCACAGTTCAAATTCATTATATCATATTCTTAGTTCAAATTCATAATCTCATATTCGGGGTTCAAATATTGACCCAACAGTATCATTACTGTAATTTCATCGTGAAACCATATTTTTGCATTTTCTCAATCACGCAACAACTGTGTCGCATTTTCAAATCGCGTAAAATATTTCTCACACATTTTAACTCAAAAATATGATTTTTCTCATTTAATACCAAAAATTGACTTTATTTTTGATATTTACATAATAGTCCCTCTACAATATAATATTTACATTATAGTCCCTTATTTCAAAAATATTTACGATATAGTCCTTCTTAAAAATAATTGTAATATAGTCCCTCTTTAGAATATAATTACAATATAACCCCTCTAAAAATTAATATTTCTATTGTTTCCCAGAAAACTTTAAATATTTTCAATATAGTCCCTCTAAAAATTAGTATTTCTACTGTTTCCCAGAAAATGGTAATTTTTTTCTTTTACTTCAAATAATACAGCTCAAATTTTTTAGACACGCTTCAAAACTCATAAGGTGAGCTATACGTCAGTAAACTTCAAGTATTGACACTCATTTTATTTTCATAATCTCATTAATTAATTGTATCAATTTGTTTCCTAAAAAGCATTGTGCTTGCTACTAAATTCAAATTCTTCCAAAATCATTTCCTTCTCAATTAAACCATTAATCCTCAATTTGAAACCATCATTTTTAGGACTTTGGTCCTCTTGAACCTAGTGAGACCGTGTGCCTCATTGCTCTTTGGAGCACTCATACAATCCTTCCAACTTGTTGTTCACATCCTAGGTTACACATACATTTGCATGCCTCCACAATTATACATACAAGCATATTATCAAAGCCATAATCATACTATCACACATGCAAATCATAATTGCAAACTCATAAACAACATAATCACAAACAAAGAGACATCAAACAATAAGTGAATAAACCCTTATAGGTTTTTCACCATACACAACCATCTCCTCACTACCAACACTTAGTTGGTGAGACAAATCTCCCTCTTACCTCTTGAAGACAAGATCTTCAAGCTCCTCCTCCTTCTCTTGATTTTCGTGTGGATTAAAACAAATCCCTAACAATTCTTAAATAATTAGTAAAATCACAAACAAGGGTTAATATTGAATAACCATGGAACAATCATGGTTTAAAAAATCAAGAACTAAATTTTAAACCATAAAATCAAAAGTTTACCTTTTAGGGAAGTAAACAAAAGCTTGGATTTTGAAGCGCTTAGGATAGGATTTTGACAAAATTTCCTAAATGAAAAGTGTTTAGAAGGTGGTTTAGGTTTAGGAAATGTAGAGAAGAAAAATTATAGAAGATTGGAGTAAGGTTTGAGTGGTGTAGCTGAAACCCTCCAAGAGAAAAAGAAAGAAAAGTGTTCTTGGTGTTCTTGGGAATTTTGAGAGAAAATAAAACTAAGCTTTTTAGGTGAGTGAAAAAGTGAATAATGAGAGTGAAATGAAGAGTGCAGCCGTGAGGTAGTGTGTAGGAAATATTAGGAGATAAGTTTGATAGTAAAATGTCATGGTGTGTTCACATTAGGAAGCACATGGCCTATGGTCATCATGTGGTCATCAAAGTGTCACATAGATGAACCTAGAACATTATAGAACATGGTAGAAATGGCCTTCTTGGCCGTGGAACACTAGGAGATTTAGGGACAAGGTTTGACTTCAATTAAAGCTTAATTACATGCTAATTAGATGGCAAGTTAATTAGATTAGGTTTCTTAATTACACTTAATTAACTATCTAATTACATAGCTAATTAATTAAATAGGTCATTGCATATGTCATGCTTAGTCATGGCTTCTAGATAGAATTAGGATATTTAGCTAATAACTAGATCATAACAAATTAGTAACTAGGTTAGTTCACTTAGTTTCTTAATTAGGAATTAAGATAACTAAGTTAGGGTTATTTAGTTACATAGCAACTAGTCAAACCATTATTATTGACTAAATCCTAACCATTGAAATTAACTTCATTTCCTAACCATTGATTTAATCTAAGGTGGATATCATAATTTACTTTATCAAGTTTGTTCTCACATCATTGATTTGATCAATGGTTATGATCAAAGGCATCTTAATCAAGCTTTTCATCCAATCGTCCACAATAAAGTCTATGCCACTATATTTGACCAATTCCTATTGGTTAGAAAAGTTCAGCCATCATTTTTGACTGATTCTTATTGGTTCATTCTAATTTAGGTTACAAAAAATATTCTAAGCACATTTTTTGTCAGTAAAAATATATCGGGTCCAATAATTCATAGCAAAAGCTGCTATAAATAAAACAGTAGATATTTATTAATGAAATATTTTTATTTCACAAATAAATTCTAAAAATCAAAAGATTCTTTTCTTTGTCACTCATATTTGGGTTTAGTAAGATCCTCCGTCTCCGAATAAATCAGATAAAAATTTCCCCGGCCTGAAAATTATTATTTTCCTGACTCAGAGCAAATCATACAAAACAATCAAAAACAATCTCGGAACAGCCAAATTAATTTTATAACACACAGAAAACAGAAAATAGTAGAATTCAGTCATTTCTGTAACATAGTCTAAAATTTGGGGTATTACAATCATAAATAAAAAGTATAATTATTATCTCAAAATATTCAAATTCTTTAAATATTTATCTTTAGGAATTTCTTATTTTTGTACAAAATTTGATGATTTATCTTAAAAATTTAAATAATCCTAGGTAAAGAGATAATTATTTAAAAATAAATTAAAAATCAAAAATAAATAAAAATGAACAAAAACTAAATAAATATAAATTAAAAAAATTCTAATAAATAAACCCAAAAGATGAATGTATTTTACACTCATCATGAGTCATGATGTGAAGTCAAACTTACTTGTGTGATTCTTCACTTAGCCCATTGGATGTAGATTTCCTTAATATTTTGAGCTCCACATTCCAACAACTGGTATTAGAGCCAATTGTTCAACTGGGACAAGTAATGGAGAGATAGGAGTGGTTGGTGGATCCATGTGTAGGATCCTTAGTGTCAAAAGTCTTCCTTGGTGACATGGAGATAAAGTGGTATGTTTCAGTAATGGTGAAGTGGATGTGTGGTGGCCTGATCTAGAGGTGACGTGACTTTTGGATGTGAGTTAGGCTCTTGGTAACAATGTCAAATACTCAAAGAAGGTTTCGCTTGAGGGGAAGTGACTGCATGTGAAGGACTCTCACTTGAGGGGAAGATTGTTGGAAATTCAAATGTGAGTAAGCTATGAATAAAGAAGTCCCACATTGAAAATGAATGGGCAAAGTGGATATTATATAAGTGGAAAGACCCATGAACCTAATGCCTTAAGGTTTTTGGTGAAGATGTAGTATCAAACCCACTTGTGTGGTTCTTCACTTAGCCCACTAGATGCAAATCTCCTTGATATTTTGGGCTCGCCTATCCCAACAAGATGATTTAAGGAAAAATTGATTAGAGCAAGAAATTAAAGTAAATTAAATTCAATAATGAATTAAATAAAATAAGATTAAATTAGCAATTAAGCAACAAACAAAATTTTGTTTGGGAAAACTCAATCAATCAAACATCTAGAACTGGGGTTTCATTACATTAACTAATGGCAATCATCTTTATTTTCTCTTAGTTAAGGTCAATATTATTCTTGAAGGTAAATTATCCTCAGGTAATTCAAATTCCTCTCTCGAGTCCATGTAAGCATGTTAAAATTAAAATAACACCCATAGGTATATGTTAATAGAAACGCATTAAGTTCTTTGATAATTGTTATTTACAACAAATGTACAGGTTGCACAAGTAATAAATGGTAAATAGAAAGTATCATCTCCAAAGGGATTAGAATGAGTGAGTGTGTTATCAATTAGCTAATTACTTTGTTTAGGCTTAAGTAACACGAAATTAAAGACAATTAAGAAAATTACAAATACTTACTAGTAAAGGAATCTTAACACAACAAACCATCACTTAAGAGATAATAGTGATTTAGAGACTTAGGGGGTCTTTCTTCACCCGCTGCTTCACTTGGATTAAGCAAGTAACACAACTAACTATTAACAAACTAATTTTGTTAGCTGAAACCTATTATATTCAAGATGCCTATGTATAGCTAATTTGATTGTGCATTCATCACCTAATTTATTATGTGTTCATGTGAGTTAGAATGATTTCAACCCTTTAAGCACTTGTTTCAAACACAAGTTATGTATAACCAATGGGTATGTGTTCATCTCATTAACAAATCAACACACTTAACATATGCAAGTGAGATTGATCATGCATTACCCAAAACTTTGGACCCAATTTCCTATATCTATGTCTAGGTAAAGGAAAGGTGTCAAATCAATTAATGATCAAGCAATTGTAATAATTAAACATAGAATTAGGTAAACAAAATTGTATTCATTAACAAATACCCATAAATATCTACAATAATATTCCAATATTCATAGTGGGATCCAAAAGATCCTTTAGTTATAAACTTAGAAACTTATAAAATTCAAAGAATCCTTCACTATAAAGAGACCTATTCAAAGACATTAAAAAAGAAGTCTAGTTACACAATGTGAACTTAAAAAAAATAATATGGATCTGGGTTGGTTAAACACGTTTGGGCATGTGAAAACTCGTATAAAGGCAGTTAACCCCTAGTCTAGGCATGATTAAGCCATGCCTAGGTGTCCAAGTCTCAATAAAACAAGCCTTTATCAACTGCCACTAGCATGCAAAGGCATCCTAGCCATGCCTAGATGTGCTGGTTTTTGTCTCAATAGTGCATTTCAGCTCCCATGCCCAACCCAGCCGTGGCTCCTTGGTTAAAAAAAGTGCTTTGATTCCTTCCTTAATCATCCCACTTAGCCTAGGATCTTCTTGCTTGGCCCTTCTTAAGGTCTATGATCTAGGTAAACTTTCAAAGCAACACAATAAAATCACATAAGAATCTCTAATTTGTTAACCATTTCATATTTTATCATTATTGAACCAAATCATGACCAACTTGAGATAAGAGAAATTATAAGCTTAAAGTTTCCAAATTGAAAAAACCATGAAAAACTTGGACTAATGATGATCACATATTTGATACATTAATAAGCCTTCATTTTTAGTCATTTACACTCTCCATGTACTTAATTGATTGATTTTGATTATGTTTTGTAAGTTTGAACTCAAATTGGACTTAATTGAATTTTTTAGCATAATTTATGTCTTACGTTACTTCTGTATTTGGGCTATATCTTGGGATGTAGGTGGTCAAATGAGGTGAATCTGATGGCATTTTAAAGATAAGAGAGAGCTCTATAACTTTTATGAGACCTCAAAGGCCCAATCACACGAGTAGATAACTCAAATTGGGGTTGAAACAAGAACCAGAGTGCTTTTCCTGAAAGCTTAACCTATGTATACTTTTCATCACAGTTTTCATGCTAGAGGTTGTCAAATAGGCTGAAATTTGGATTCTGAATAGTTAAGACCCATATCTACAACTTTCATATTTAACACTTTTCCAGAATCGGACTCCTTGAAGGTGATATTGGACTTAGAAGTCAGAACAGAGGAGCTGTGACTGGGCCTGGGTAGTGTGTAGTAATTTGAATGTATCTGGAGTTATAGAAATGATATTGGACTCAAACCAAAGCCATTTGAAAGCTAAGATCCAGGCCTACAACTTTCATGAAGACCACTTGGTTCAAAAATGATGAAGGTAATGACTTCAGAGCTGCATGATTTCAGAGACAAGGAATCTCCATAATTTTTCACTCACCAAAAGTCATTTGGCATTTTCCACTCATTTTCCACTCATCCACCCACTAATGACTCAGCCCCCTTGTCATTTTGTATCTCTAATCCTCTATAAAAGGAGGCCTTGGCAGATCATTGAGGGTGTTAGGTGTTAGTTACCAAAATGATGCCATTTTGTTACTAGGTTTTCTTGTAGTAATTTTCCTTTGTTCTAAATTAAAGTCATGTTCTTCTTCTTCTTCTTCTTCTTCTTCTTCTTCTCTCTTTCTTTCTTCTTATCTATGAGTAACTAAGTTTCATTTTACTTAGGTGAAAGGGTGAAGCTCTTAGTAATAAAGTAAGGTTAGATTTATTCTTCTCTTGTGCTTAAATGATTTATATTTTCTAGTAACCATTATACGTACTATAATTTGTTTCTTATAATTTAGAAATCATCTTTGTAAAGAGGAGTTCTTGATTTATTGTAGACAAAATATTGGCACAATGAATGCTTTAACCCATTTATAAGTGGTGGTAATATTTTTAGGAAACATAATATAATTACGTATATTATTTTAAATGAACTTTAAATGTTGTATTTTTCGATTGGAACCTCCATGTTGCGAGGATTCTAATTGAGTTATAAAAGAAATTAATCTTACCTTTACTTTATTTACCAAGAGTGGATCTTTTAACTCAAGTAAATAATTTTTACTATAGTAACAAAATATTTACTTCACCTTAATTAATCTTCAACAATTCCCTGTGGATCGACCTTGGACTCCCGAGAAATTTGTTACTTGAGACAACCTGCACTTGGGTTCGCAAAGCAACAATTAATCCCGCATCAAGTTTGTAGACTTGTTTGAAACTAAAAATTGTGCATCAAGTTTTTGGCGCCGTTGCCGGAGACTTGATTTGAAGACTGAATTTTTGGTATAAAAAATTTTGTATATATACTAACATACTAACTAATGGGGGAACCTCTCCCTTTTTAATTTCTGTGCATACTAACTTGTGGGGGAAACTCTTTCTAATTTCTCTATAATCTTTAATCATTAATGAAATAATCTTTCTTCTTCTCTCTCTCATTGGAGCGTAGAAAAATCTACTTGCCGATTCTCCGATTTTCATATTTTAAATTTACTTTCTCGCACTTTATTTTTTGCATTTTAATTTAAATACAGTGGGGTAATTCTCCCTTTTATTTTTTTATACATATTAACTTAGTGAGGGTAACTCTCCCTTTTATTTTTTTTTTCTGTACTTTATTTTCTCGTATTTATTTTTTGTCATTTTTTTATTATTTTTTGTTATTTATTTTCTGTCATTTTTTTTTTTTGTTTACTAACTTACTAACTCTCTTACTAACTATCTAACTTTTTACTTTATCAGTTATCTAACTTTTTACTTTTTCTGCTTCTAACATTTTAATTTATCTGTATACTAACTTTTTAATTTTTATGCTTTTTAACTTATTTGGTGGTTGGCTTATACCACACCTTTGTTAATATTTAATGGACGATTTATACTACTAGCTTGTACATTTTATTTTATACTGTAAGTTACTTGTTTATGCTTAATTGGTATCGTGATTTAAATTCGGGTCGTTTGGTTAGAGTTAATCCAGGTACTTTACATATTGATTTGTTTGAATCACAATCACGCACATTAAGCACAATGGCTGAAAACAAAAGTGTGCATGATGAACATGAAAATCAACCGTTGCGAACCATGCGTGAGTATTTGCAACTATCTCGAAATTCTAGTCCATCATATTTTATCTTTCCACTCAATGCCAACAATTTTAGATTCAAGCCAGGTATGATTTCTTTACTTCCTAATTTCCATGGTTTAGAATCTGAAAGCCCATATTTACATCTAAAAGAATTTGAGGAAGTATGTACTACTTTTCATAATCAAACTTGCACTGAAGAGGTTGTTAAGCTTAAATTATTTCCTTTTTCTTTGAAAGATAAAGCAAAAACTTGGCTTAACACTTTGAAACCAAGATCAATTGGCACATGGTAAGAAATGCAAGGTGAGTTTTTGAAGAAATTTTTTCCAACACATAAAACCAATGCTTTGAAAAGACAAATCCAAAATTTTTCCCAAAATTCCAATGAAGCATATTTTCAAAGTTGGGAACGTTTTAAAGATTTGTTGAATTCTTGCCCACATCATGGTTTTGAAAAATAGCACACTATAAGCTTCTTTTATGAAGGGTTAACACCCAAAACCAAACAATTTGTGGAAACAATGTGTAATGGTGAATTTCTTGATAAAGAACCTGATGAAGCTTAGACTATTTAGACCATTTGGCTGAAAATTCTCAATCTTGGCATAGTACTAATCCTTCTGAAAATTCAATTAGATCAAACCTTACAAATGCTAGTAAAGGAAAATATCATCTTAGTCAAGAAGAAGATCTAAATGCAAGGTTTGCTAGTTTGGCTAGAAAGGTTGAAGCTATGGAATCAGGGAAAGTAAAAGAAATCAAATCTGTGCAAAATGAAGAAATTTGTGGCATTTGTGATGAATTAGGACACTCAACAAATGAATGTCCAAAAATTCCTATTTTTAAAGAAGTTATGCATGAGCAAGTAAATGCAATGAACAATTTTAAAAAGCCACTCACTTCTTCTTTTTCAGATACATACAATCTGGGATGGAGAAATCACCCGAACTTCAGTTGGAGGAACAACAACCAACCACAATTCATGCAACCACTACCTCCTTAGGCACAGCAAGATTCTCAAAATCCTCAAGGATATGCACCTTATGTCCCACCATATAGGAAAAACCTTGAAGGAACATTGCATGCATTCATGGAAAAATAAGAGGCCATCAATAACCAAAACAAGCCATGATTGACATAAAAGACACTCTTACTAAACTTTCTTCTGCACTTGCCATTCATGAGAAAGGAAAGTTTCCCTCTCAACCTCAACCAAATCCCAAGGGTCAGTTTAGCCTAAATGAGGGTAGTTCAGAAAGTCAAAAAATAGATCAAGTCAACTCAGTGATAACTCTTAGGAGTGGAAAGGTTGTTGAAAAATAAATTCCTGAACTTTTTGAGAAATATGATGAGTCAATTCCCAAAGATGAGGAAGGAGTTGATAAGCCACCTAGCCAAAAAGATATCAAACCCTCGTCTTCACCCCCATTTCCTCAAGCATTAAACAATTCAAGTAAAGTGAATCATAACAGTAACATTTTTGAAATCTTTAAACAAGTGAAGGTCAATATTCCTCTGTTAGATGCTATCAAGCAGATTCCTTGTTATGCCAAATTTTTGAAAGACTTGTGCACTGTTAAAAGGAAACAGAATGTGAAAAAGAATGCATTTTTGACTGAATAGGTAAGCTTCATTATTCAAAACAATAATGAGTTAAAATATAAAGACCCTGGTTGTCCTACAGTTTCATGCATTATTGTGTACATAAAATTGAACGAGTTTTACTTGATCTTGGTGCTAGTGTTAATTTGCTTCCATATTCAGTTTATCAGCAACTCAACCTTGGTGAGTTAAAACTAACTTTTGTAACTCTTCTACTTGCTGATAGATCAATTAAAATTCCAAAAGGAATAGTAGAAGATGTATTGGTATAAGTTGATAAATTCATATATCCTGTGGATTTTATTGTCTTGGAAATTGAACCTATGGTTGATAGTTCTAAGTCAGTTCCTGTTATTTTAGGTCGCCCATTTTTAGCAACATCTAATGTTTTGATAAATTGCAGAAATGGAGTGGTGAAGCTAACTTTTGGAAATATGACACTGGAGCTTAATGTTTTCAACATGTGCAAGCAACCACAAGAAGTTTATGATGAAAAGGAAGAGATTGAAGGGATTGAGGCCATTATAGATGATCATCTTCAAATCAGGAGTTCTTGTGACCCATTAAAAATCTGTTTAATTAATTCATTTGATTCAGCTACACAATTAGATGATGATATTTCTGAAATATGATATTTGCTTGACTGTACACAGGAAATAGAATACAAAGGAAGGAAGTCAAGATTCGAAGAGCTAAAATCCATGAATGATGATACCCATGAAGAAGTACCCACACTGGAACTAAAGCCATTACCTAATGGGTTGAAGTACACATTTTTGGGAGAAGAACAAAGCTCTCCAGTGGTAATTTCATCATCCCTGACCAAAGAACAAGAAGGTAAGTTGATAGAAGTACTTAAAAGGCATAAAAGTGCAATTGGATGGACATTAAAGGATATAAAAGGCATTAATCCATTAATCTGTACACATAGAATACATTTAGAGGATAATGCTAAACATCTCAATAACCTCAAAGAAGATTAAATCCACACATGAAAGAGGTAGTTAGAGCTGAAGTTCTTAAATTACTTGATGTTGGAATTATCTATCCTATCTCTGATAGCCAGTGGGTAAGCCCTACACAAGTTGTGCCTAAGAAATCTAGAATAACAGTAGTTGAAAATGTAAAAGGAGAATTAATACCTACTCAAGTCTCATCTAGTTGGCGTATGTGTATTGATTTTAGAAAATTGAATGCAGCCACTAGGAAAGACCATTTTCCATTGCCATTTCTTGATCAGATTCTAGAAAGAGTAGCAGGACATCCTTACTATTATTTTCTTGATGGTTATTCAAGGTATAATCAAATACCAATTGCATTAGAGGACCAAGAAAAGATCACTTTTACTTGCCCCTTTGGCACTTTTGCATATAGAAGAATGCCTTTTGGTCTTTGTAATGCTCCGGTAACTTTTCAAAGATGCATGCTAAGTATTTTCAGTGACATGATTGAGCATTATTTAGAGGTTTTCATGGATGATCTGATAGTTTTTAGAAATTCTTTTGAAAATTGTCTTGATAATTTGGAAAAAGTTCTTAAAAGATGCGAAGAAAAAGGATTCGTGTTAAATTGGGAAAAATGTCATTACATGGTTACCTCAGGAATAGTGTTAGGTCATGTGATATCTTCTAAAGGAATTGAAGTTGATAAGGCCAAAGTTGAATTAATTGCTCATTTGCCTTTCCCAAAAATAGTCAGAGAAGTTCGTTCCTTTTTAGGACATGCAGGATTTTACAGAAGATTTGTAAAGGACTTTAGTGTCATATCTAGACCTTTATGTAATCTTCTAACAAAAGATACACCATTTGATTGGACTCAAGATTGTCAAAAATCTTTTGAAAAATTAATCGGTCTTTTGACTTCTACTCCTATCATGCAATCTCCTGACTGGTCTTTGCTTTTTGAGTTGATGTGTGATGCTAGTGATTTTCTTTGTTGTTTTGTTTTAGGCCAAAGAAAGGAAGTTAAGCCTCATGTAATTTATTACGCAAGTTGAACTTTGAATAGTGCACAAATGAATTACACCACTACTGAAAAAGAACTACTTGCTATAATTTTTGCATTGGACAAATTTTGAGCTTATTTAATTGGTTCGTCCACTGTTGTTTTCATTGATAATGCTGTTGTTAGATGTTTAATGTCTAAACAGGATGCCAAACCTAGGTTGATATGGTGGATCTTGTTGCTTCAAGAATTCAATATCACAATAAAAGACAAGAAAGGAGCCGAAAATGTTGTTGCAGATCATTTGTCAAGGCTGACAACAGGCTCGTCTTTTGATAGCATACCTATCAATAATTCTTTTCCCGATGAATTTTTATTTTCTGTCAATTCCATGCATTGGTTTGCTAACATTGTCAATTTTCTTGTAACAGGAAGATGCCGCCTCAGTGGACACACCAAGACAGAAAAAACTTTTTGATTGAGGTGAAAATTTTCTTTTGGGAAGAGCCATATTTGTTCAAATATTGTCCTGATCAAATCTTTCGGAGATGTGTACCCGACAATGAGGTAAGTAGTGTCATTAAATTTTGTCATTCAGAAGCATGTGGAGGTCATTTTTCTTCAAAGAAAACAGCTGCGGAAATCTTACAGTGTGGATTTTATTGGCCCACTTTATTCAAGGACAGTTATACTTTTTGCAAAAGTTATGAAACTTGTCAAAAATTAGGGTCCATTTCTAAAAGAAATATGATGCCTTTGAACCCTATCCTTGTCATTGAAATTTTTTATTGTTGGGGAATTAATTTCATGGGTCCATTTCCATCATCTTTTGGATTTGTGTACATATTGGTTGCAGTTGATTATGTCTCAAAATGGATTGAGGCGATTCCATGTCGGCACAATAATCATAAAACTATTCTAAAATTTTTAAAAGAAAATGTTTTGAGTCGATTTGGAATTCCTCGAGCTATCATCAGTGATGGGGGAACACATTTTTGCAATAAACCATTTGAATCCTTAATGAAGAAATATTGCATTACCCAAAAAATTGCAACCCCTTATCATCCTCAGACAAGTGGACAAGTTGAATTAGCAAATAGGGAGATTAAACAAATTTTTGAAAAAATGGTTAACCCAAATCGTAAAAATTGGTCTTTAAGACTAAATGATGCACTTTGGGCTTACCGTACTGCTTTTAAAACATCTCTAGGCATGTCTCCCTATCGGTTAGTTTATGGAAAACCTTGTCATTTGCCTATAGAATTGGAGCATAAAGCATTTTGGGCCATTAAAGCTTTCAACTTAAGTCTTGATGATGCTTCTAAGTTACGCAAATTGCAATTGAATGAACTTGAGGAATTAAGAAAGATGCATATGAAAACTCAAAGATTTATAAAGTTATAACAAAAGTTTTTCATGACAAATCAATTTTGAGAAAAACTTTTGAAATTGGTCAAAAAGTTCTGCTTTATAATTCTCATCTTCACCTATTCCTTGGAAAATTGAGATCTAGGTGGATTAGTCCTTATATTGTCAAACATGTGTATTCTTATGGGGCCATAGATATTGAGAATCCTAGGAATGGTATTATATTTAAGGTCAATGGACAAAGACTCAAACCATTTCTGGAACATCAAGTTGTTGAGGAAGAATCCATTTCTCTTTCTAATCCTTGTTATGAGTAGAATTTATTTTAATGTTGTTTCTTTCTTTTTGTAGTTCTTTGTGTTCCCAGTTAAATGGCGGATAACGGTACTCCGTGACTCTCAAGTCGGTTTGTTTTTCAGTTTCCCATAATAACTGATTTCTTCTCCTTTTAAAATAGATGTCATTCTCTCAAATCTAAGAAAACATTTTCCTTAAATCATTTTTCACCACAATTCTATTACAAAAAATATTTCTTAACCTTCAAAAATTCCATTTCATCCTTTCTCAAAATATTATGACTTTGTACTTCATTTTTCACATTTTCTTACTCAAGAAAATCTTTTTTCACGTTTCTTTACTCAAAAAATTCTTTTTCAAATATAATCCACAAAATTATTTTTCCATTGATATAAATCAATGTTTCAAATCTTAAAATTTTCAAACATACTTCAAAACTTGAAAATAAGTTATACTTGAGTAAATTCTCAAAATACCATTATATTCTCTATTTTTTCCCAAATCATTTCCAAATTAACCTACTTCAAAATAAATTGAAGTTTGAAAACATTTTTGTTTACAAAACTTAATTTTTCAAGTGAGTAAAATACTCTGATTCCCTTTTCAAATTTCTTGTATTAAATCAATTATATTTTCACTTGAAAAATTACTTTATTTCATCAAAATCTAGGTATTACTATTTAAAAAATTATCAAAACATTTTTCTTTTTAAATTGATATGATTTTACACAAACAAAACCATTAAAGTTTTATTTTCAAAACCAAAGTACCGATTGGTCATATAACAAACCCATTTGTTCAAATTCATTTTCACTTTCTTTGCAAATCTTTTTTCATTCTTAGTCAAAAATCTTTTCCTTAATATATATTTTCTCAAAATCACTTTTTATTGATCTAGTCCTACAAAATCATATTGAGTTGTTTTAATTATTGTTTCTTAACTTTAAATTTCCTAACATTTTTTAAAATCCAAATAAATTCTTCGTGAGTAAATTTAAGTTACAAACATTTTCTTTTATATTTCTAAATCACTTCTAAAAATTGATTCTTTTTAAATTAATTTGAAGTTCAATACTTTCAATCTTCTTTTTCTTTTATTTATGAAAATTCCACTTCACTTAATTTATAACACTTAATTCCCTTCTCAAAAATCCTTATTTGAAAATTCTTATATTTCATAGCATCAAAACATTTTTCTAAATTATCAAAACCTTATAGATGGTCATTGGAACCATGAAATATTTTTCTTCTAACTTAAATAAATTCCATTCTTGTTTCTACACAAAATAAATCAATAAAATTTCATTCTAAAATTTGTGTTCATGTTTTCTTAAAAAAAAAAACAAATCTTTAGTTCATTTTCCATACTCCTCAAATCAATCCAATTTTATTCTTCCATAAATATATTAATTTGTAAACACCTATTTTGAGGTGTCTTGGCCGAAATTCTCATTGTTCTAGGGATCAAAATTTAATTTCCTTGTTCTTGAAAAATTTCAACATTGACCCTCATCAAGGGCATCAAAACCGTAGCTCTTCCTTGGCCATTGGAACCAAGATCAATTTTCTTTCTATCCACACATCATGGCATACATATATATATTTCATCATAAATATCACAAACATGTCATATACTCATCATGCATATTATAAGTATACTATCAAAGCCATAAAATCATACAAAGCATATTAAGCATAGACAAAATAATCAAGGCACAAGAAAATAAAGCAAAACTCATAAACACACAATTAATTATTACATGACCATGGATTGGAATTCTCACATGAATTCACAATTCATCAAATATAAGACCATCTCCCACCACCATAATTGGTTGGTGAGATGGATCTCCCTCTTACCTCTTGAAGATCCTCAAAGCTTCTTGATTTTGCTTCTCTTTCCAAGTCCTTCAACACCAAGGGCTTCTCAAATTCAAAACAAAATACATAGAAATTAGTATACTAAGCTTGATTAAGAGGAACCATGGATCAAACATGGTTTAGATCATGAAAAAGAAGAGAAGAAATGAAGTCTTCTTATACTTTACCTCAAAAATCCCATAACTTTGTTCTTGAAGAAAGTCCATGAAGATGAATGATTTAGAGAAAGTCTCCAACATGAAAGTTGCTTAGAATATCATGTAGATTCAAGATCTATGGTTGGATGAAATTAAAAGTGATGGGTGGTGCTTTTGGTGGTCATGGCCGAACCGTTTGGTGAGAAAATGAAGGAAAATGGTTGTTTTGTGTTCTTGGCTTGGTTGAGTGATGAAGATGAATGATTTAGAGAAAGTCTCTAACATGAAAGTGTTTTGAATTGATGAGAGGATTCAAGATATGTAGCTAGATAAAATTATGGAAGATTGGAAGTGGTTCCATGGGTGGTGACCGAATGCTCAAGGAAGGAAAGAAAATAGTGTTGTTCTTGGTGTTCTTGACAAATTGGAAGAGAGAGAAGAGAGAGAGAATGAGTTAAGTGTTATAAAATGTGATACAAATGAAATCAAATGGCTGAATTGAAGTAGGCAGCCGTAGTATTGCATGGAGAGAAAGAAGAAAATAATTTTGCTTTTAGGAAAATGACCAATAATTGGTCAAGACATCTAATTAATGTCTTCAAGCTTTTTCTTTGGCCTAAAAAGGCTACTCCAACATGTCTCAACATGTCTCTTCTTCTTTCTTGCTTCTCCAACCATTCCCCCCCCCCCTTCATCATGCAATCCAAAGGAAGCAAACAAAACAATAATGGTCATATTGACCATGACAAACAATAATGGTCATTAATTTAGTTTGCATGGCTATTATTGGTGGTTCAAGAACCATGTAAAAGTCTCCCCAAGCTGCATGAAAACCGTGTGGCTCCTTGAGTATTTTAGGGAATTAATTGTTCTCAATTTTCACCTAATTGCATGCTAATTAATTAGGTGATTAGTTAGGTTAAATTTCTTAACCAATCTTAACTAACATTCTAACTATATAACTAATTAATTAACATATTATTTCACATATTATAATCTCTAATTAAAATTAGGATATCTAATTAAGAATTAGATTATAACAATTTAACATTTAATTTAGTTTACTTAACTTGTTAATTAGGCCATTATTTGAAGCATTTCTAGCCATTGATTAATTCAATGGTTAGGATTTAGGTAGACTTTTGATTTTTAGAAGACTAAATCTAAGCCATTGGATCCTTCTTCTTTAAATTCTAACCATTAGATGTGTCTCCAAAATAAAGGGTCAAGATTACTTCTTCTTACTTTTAATCCAAGGGTCATAATTAGTCTTTGCTACTTTTTAAGACCAAATCTCCACCCTTGATTAATTCTTCATCCAATGGTCATAAATGGTCTTTGTCACTTTTTAAGACCAAATCTCCACCCTTGATCAATTCTAAATCCAATGGTTGTAAATGGTCACTTTATATAATTAATTTTACACCGTTGATTAAATCTACGGTTGATATTGAAGCTTGCCTAATTAAGTTTATTTTCACACCATTGATTAAATCAATGATGATTATCTTATGTTTCTTTATTAAATTTATTTCTTAACCGTTAATTGAATCAATAGTGGATATCCAAACCACCAATGTTGACTTAAGCAATATAATTTCTATTTTTATCTACTAAAAATCCCACGAAAGAATATATTTACTGTATTTTTATCGCCCGATAATTAAATACAGTACAAAACAAATTTTCTAAAACTGTTTCCGGATTCAGGTTTAGTAAGATCCCCTGTCTCCGTCTAAACAGTACAAATTTTTCTATGCGTAGAAAAATTTTCACTTTGCGGGACCCACTTGGGCCCACGTAAGGTCACCTGGGCCCACCTAGGACCATATACAGTCAAAAATTTTATAATTACACATAAAATCACAAAAATTAGAAAACGTATGAAAATCAAGTCAGATTGTTAAAAATAATTAACAATCAAGAGAAATAAATATAGAAAAAATTTTCCCGGCCCGAAAATTATTATTTTCCTAACACGGAGTAAATCACTCAAAACGATCAAATACGCTGACGGAATAAACAAAATAATTTTACAGTATCCAGAAATTACTAAACAGTAAAATTCTGTTAGCTGTTAAAATTACTGTTTATAGGATAGGAAATTTTGGGGTGTTACATTCTAAGTCTTATGACTAAATAAACCTTTTGACTTCTTTCTTTGATCTTGATCTTTTCTTTTGCACTTGATCTTCATTTTTGCACCTGATCTTCATCTTTGACTTTGTTATCATCAAAAACCATTTGACATACTTTAAGGACATAAGCATTCACATTCTCCCCATTTTTGATGATGACAAACTGATCATAGGAAAAAGAAAGAGTTTTTGCATTTGTATATATTAGAGATTTAGGCGCAACTCTCCCCCGGAGTTTATGCATGATAAAAAAAGCTCAAAAGCTCCCCTGTACACGTGCAACATTAATTAGATTTCATTTTTCACTACTCTTTCCCCCGTTGGCATTATAAAAAAGACATAAGCATTTAGAAAAAAAAAATTGGACAACATTTCAGCTGTATGTCATGATTTCCCAGGAAGTAAACAAGTATAACCACAACAAGAAATCCAAAGAGAATATAATGAAGCCAGTAAATTCAGATCAAGAGAATATTCAATATAACCAATATTCAATATCCAATATTTCAGAGAATATAACCAAAGCTGATTCAAGTTCACTTATCACCAAAAACATATACAATGTAACCCAACATATCCAATATAATCAATATCCAAAATTGGAACTGATACTAATGTTATATAACTGAGCCAAAAACATGTACAATGTAACCATAAGAAAATAACAATGAAATCAACAGAGCAATGGGCCATGATCACTATCAGTAGCCTCGTTGTCACTATGCTCATTCGCGCAATGTCTCCTAGATCAACATTATCATCGCAGGGCTCAAGGTCGTCCTCAGAACCGAGGAGCTCCTCATCATCAACAGGGACGCTAGAGGGACCAGCAAAGGACAAGGGAATAGGAGAGGCAGAAGATGTGGGAGATGCAGCAGCAGCACTCTGAGTAAAATGAGGCCCTGTCAGGAGGGAGCGAATGGAGGCAAGCTCCTGATCTGAGTAGTCCATCCTCAGCTCAAGGTGATCTACCTTCTGCTCAATGTGATCCATGCGTGTTTCCACGGTAGTGCTCAGGTTTCACATATCTTGGAGCAGGAGGTCCAGTGTGGCTGTAGCTGGAGCAGAAGCAGGAGCAGGAACAGGATGCTGAGCTTCTTCATCGTCATCACTGTCCGGATCATGATGGATATGCCCAAAGCTAACATGGGCAATGTAGTGCCATCTATCATTGACTTTGTACATCTGAAGCTTTTTCAAGGTATGCAAGCCGATGGACTATGGCCCTTTTGAGCTAGTGTCCTTGGACTCCTCAGCCAAGGAAATGCGACAGTGTTCCAGGATTGCTGTCACCAGCATAGCAAATGGTAGAGCAGAGTTTTTCTTTTTCTTCACGTCTAACATATGCTCAATGATGTAGTATCCCCAGTTGATTGGTCTCCCAGTGATCATTGCCCATAGGGTCACCACGTCATCCTTTAGAACCTGAGAGTAATTCTCTCCCCTAGGAATCAACCCCCTGACTAGAAGATAGTGGAGTACCCTGTTCTCCATGGTTAGGCCAGTGGCCATGACCCTCTTCTTGGGATCAATGGGGGGATAGTATCTTAACCTTATCAGAGAAAGAAGAGTAGCTTTATGCTCAAATTCATGACCCCAAATTTTAGCATTTCCACAAAAATTTGCTCCATCAGGAGTGAGTTTGGTCAGCCTATACCATTCATGCATAGTGATCTTGATCTGTTGCTTCTTCACCTCAGAAATTAAGCACTCATCCTCATACTTCAGATTGGCATAAAATACTCTCACTAAATTTGGATAAATGACCTTCTCAATGCTAAGGAGACCCAGTAGTCCTAAGGATTCAATGGTTCTAAAACTTTCCAGGGGTTCACTCTCACAGAAAGCTATAGGGAGATACCTGGGGGATATTATCTTCCGTAGTTGGAAGTTTTTCCTGAATAACTCAGCTTTCTTCACGATGGAGAAATGGCGAGTGAGGTCCAGGCCAGAAATATTGCGTGGAGCTGCACGTGAGGATTCTCCTATGACAACCCCTGTTTTGGGGCGTTTTGAATGGTGAGAAGGCTCTTCTATTTGATAAGGAAGAAGAGAATGGGATGAAGGGAATGTGTTTGGAGATGAGTGAGTGAAGAGAGGGATGAGAGAGGGATAGTTTAGGACATAGAGGGAGAGAGAGGTGATGGGGAGATTTGGGTGATGGATTGTGATGGGATTTGGGAGATAGGCTGTGTAGAGAGGGGATTTTCGAGTGAGAGGGAGGTGAAATGGAGGGATTTGGGTGAGATTTGAGTGAGAAAAGAAGGATTTGGAGGTTGGGTCTTCGTGGGAGCAGAGGAGGAAGACGAAGAAACTGAAAGGTTTTTGATAAATGAAGCCTGCGAGCGTCAAAAAACCTTTTTAAAACCTTGTGTAATCGATTACATTTGTATTGTAATTGATTACAAGCCTTCTATTACTTATGTAATAGATTACATTTTTGGTGTAATTGATTACCATGCTTCTGGGGAACCTTGTAATCGATTACATTGTTAGTGTAATCGATTACCTGAGTTCTGAGTTAATTGTAATCGATTACAACAGTTGTGTAATTGATTACATGCTTGACAGAACCTTTGTAATCGATTACAAAGGCTTTGTAATCGATTACCAGTATACTAAAACTCAGATTTTGCATTCCAAACAACATAGAATCAATTTTAAACTATTCAAATCAGTTCCAGAACATCTTAAATCAATTTAAATCATCATGCAAGCATATAATCTAATCATATTATGATTTAAATCACATAATTGTGCAAAATTACTACTTTTACCAAGAATTACACCCTTTTTGGTGAAATTGTGAAGTTGTTGAGTTACTTGGAAGTCTTTGACATGAGAAAGCACCTGCAAAACAACTTAGGGGAAATCTCTGACGCCCAAGTCAGTATTGGATTCAAATATGATTAAAAATCAAGGATTATGCAGCAAATGGTTATAATTATGTAGAAAGTAACATGTTATGTATCAAGATGGCATATTATGCAGCAAATTGATTTTTGGTTTATGCAGCAACTAATCAACTTATGCACGATTGATCCAATATACTAAGTTCATTTCTTATATAGAAAAATGCTTCTTTTGCAAGGGGCTTAGTAAAAATGTCAGCTAGTTGTTTAGTGGTTTCTACAAATTCAAGCATACAATCACCCTTTTGAACATGGTCTCTAATGAAATGATGTCTTATTTTAATGTATTTAGTCCTAGAATGCAAAATGGGATTTTTAGACAAATTAATTGCATTAGTATTATCACATCTTATGGGGATGTGATCCAGCTCAAGACCATAGTCCAAGAGTTCTTGCTTCATCCAAAGGATTTGAGTACAACAATTCCCAGCTGCAACATATTCAGCTTCAACTGTAGACAATGTCACACTATTTTGTTTCTTGCTATGCTAAGAAACTAGTGAGCTTCTAAGCAAGTGGCATGTCTCACTAGTGCTATTCCTATCCATTTTGCATTCAGCAAAATCAGAATTGGAATACCTAATAAGGCTACATGAGGCACCCTTAGGGTACCACAAACCCATTTGTGATGTGCCTATTAGATATTTCATAATTCTTTTAAGAGCACTTAAGTGTGATTCTTTAGGATTAGCTTGATATCTAGCACACATGCATACACTAAACATTATATCAGACCTACTTGCAGTGAGATAAAGGAGTGAGCCAATCATACCTCTATATTTTGTAATTTCTACAGATTTACCTCCTTTATCCTTGTCCAAATAGCAAGAGGTACCCATAGGAGTAGCCATATGCTTGACATTGTCCATTCCAAACTTCTTAAGCAACTCCTTGCAATACTTGGATTGGCTTATGAAAGTCTCTTCTCTTGTTTGCTTGATTTGGAGACCAAGGAAGAAGTTGAGCTCACCCATCATGGACATCTCAAACTCACTTTGCATAATATTTGAAAATTCTTTACAAAGAGAGTTGTTAGTAACTCCAAATATAATGTCATCAACATAGATTTAAACTAGAAGTATGTCATGCATTTTATGCTTTATGAAAAGGGTAGTATCAACTTTGCCTCTAGAAAAGCCTTTTTCCAAAAAGAATTTGCTCAATC
This sequence comes from Ormosia semicastrata, assembly GCA_029884595.1. NCBI lineage: Eukaryota > Viridiplantae > Streptophyta > Magnoliopsida > Fabales > Fabaceae > Ormosia > Ormosia semicastrata. The sequence goes on from JAQQTO010000061.1 coordinate 43,322,909, forward strand.
TTTCATACCAAGCTCTAGGAGCTTGTTTCAAGTCATACAATGTCTTTTTCAGTTTAAAAACATGGTTGGGCATTTCAAAATCCTCAAAACCAGGAGGTTGTTCCACATACATCTCTTCTTGTATAAAACCATTTTAAAAAGTACTTTTGACATCCATTTGATAGAATTTAAAATTCATGATGCAAGTATATGCAAGTAACATTCTAATGGCCTCTAATCTATCTACGGGAGCATAAGTTTCTTCATAGTCTATGTCTTCTTCTTGATTATAGCTCTTAGCTATAAGCCTAGCTTTGTTTCTTATTATTAAGCCCATTTCATTAAGTTTGTTCCTAAAAACCCATTTGGTGCCAATTATAGGATGATCATTGGGCCTTGGAACTAATTCCTAAACTTAATTTCTCTCAAATTGATTTAGTTCTTCTTGTATGGCCAAGATCCAATGTTCATCATTAATAGCCTCATTTATGTCTTTAGGTTCCACTTGAGAGACAAGCTAAATGATTACATGCATCTCTAAGTGAGTTTCAAGTGATTACCCTTTTTGATACATCACCTATCACCTTATCGAGAGGGTGATATCTTAGTGTCCTTCATTCCTTGGGTAGATCCATGATTTTTGAATCCTTTTGCCATGAGTGATCAACGAGTCTCTTTTCTTGCTTTTTGGACTATTTCTTTTGATTTTTCAAGTGCATTTTTGCCAAGATTTCTACGATATCATCAACAAGCTCCTTTCTCAACTCATTTGGGTTAGTTTCATCAAATGCAACATGTATAGACTCTTCTATGGTCATAGTTCATTTATTATAGACTTTAAAGGCCTTACTATGTATAGAATAGCCAATAAATATTCTCTCATCAGATTTTGCATCAAACTTCCCCAAGTTATCCTTTCCATTATTCAAAACAAAACATTTACATCCAAAGATATGAAAATGTGACACATTTGGCTTCCTTCTCTTGTATAATTCATATGAGATTTTCTTTAAAATTGGTCTTATTAGGGCTCTATTCATAACATAACAAGCAGTGTTAACCGCATCCGCCTAAAAGTACTTAGAAAAGTTGGCCTCATTGAGCATAGTTCTTGCCATTTCCTCTAAAGATTGATTTTTTCTTTTTACAACACCATTTTGTTGTGGTGTTCTACGGGCAGAAAAATTATGCTCAATGCCATGTTCATCACAAAAAGTTTCAAATTCATGGTTTTCAAATTCACCACCATGGTCATTTCTTATGAATGTAATACAAAAACCTTTTTCGTTTTGGATAACTTTGGCAAGCTTTTTAAATGATTGAAAAGCATTATTTTTGTGGGCCAAGAATAATGTCCATGTAAACCTAGAAAAATCATCCACAATCACTAATGCATAGTAATTCCCACCAAAGCTCATAGTTCTAGAGGGACCAAAAAGATCTATGTGCAAAAGTTGTAAAGGTCTAGAAGTTGAAACCATGTTTTTAGCTTTAAAAGAGACATTTACTTATTTTTCCTTTTGACATGCATCACAAAGTTTGTCTTTTTCAAATTTGAGCTTTGGAAGACCAATTACTAGTTCTTTAGAAACTAATTTGTTTAAGTGATCCATGTGAATGTGAGCAATTCTTCTATGTCATAACCATGAATCATTTTCTTTACTCATAAAGCATTTAGTATCATTTGAGAAAATATCATCAAGACTAATCATATATATATTATTGACCCTATGACCAATAAACTTAACTTGCTTATCATCCTTTCCCTCAATTATGCAACAAGAAAAATCAAATATAACTCTATTTCCTTTATCACATAATTGACTAATGCTAAGCAAAATATGTTTAAGTCCTTCAACAAGCAAAACATTATCAATTGATGATGAATGGATCTTACTAACTTTATTAATTCCAAGGATCTTCCCTTTGTTGTTATTGCCATATATGACATGACCATGTTTCTTAGGGGCAAGGGAGGAGAACTTGGAGCCATCACCGGTCATGTGCTTGAAGCAACCACTATCAAGATACTAACTTGAGCTTTTGGTCTTCAAGCACACCTCGGTGTTGCTCTCTTCACTTTCTTCTCCTTGAGCCATGAGACAAAGATAAGCTTCTTCATTCTCCGAACTATCGAAAGAGCTTAAGTCATTATTCTCCCATGCTATATATGCTCTTCTTCCTTTCTTTTCTTTGGAAGACCTTTTCTCAAACTTCTCCATCTTCTTAAGATACATAGGACACTCCATTTTTATGTGCCCCAGTTTTCCATATTCATAGCATTTTGGAGGAGTAGATGGTCCTTCTCCTTTGTGATACACTTTCTTTTGAGGAAAGGGTGGTCTTCTTTGAAATCCCTTTTTCTTTAGGAATCTTCCAAACTTTCTCACAAGGAGACTAAGATTCTCCTCACTTAGCTCAACATTTTTTGCATGCTCTTCACCATCTTTATCATCATCTTCAATTATAGAAGAGGTGGCTTTGAGTGCAATTCCCTTCTTCTTTTTATCATGCTCTTCATTTTGATTGAGCCTATTTAGTTCCAGCTCATGTTCTTGAAGCTTCCCAAATAAGGTGGCTAGTGTAACACCCCTCGATTTAATAACTAATGCACAATCGTCATTACGTCATGGTCACTAAATTTTGGCGTGTTAACATTGTCAAATAACAAACTTTACAAAAATATTAATTATTTCGCATATGAGGAAAATAGGAGCCACAAATGAGTAGTTACATATATAACCAGTTAAATTATGAATTATAATATGTACTCGAATTTGACATGTATCTTGGATAATCATCTTAAAACATACATATATCCAAAATACACTTTATATAGGTAATGCAAAATAAAATATAAACTACCCATAATATATTTACGACTAAGGAGTTGGGCACTCCATCGAATCCCGAATGCGTGAGGCAACTCCGGGCTCACCGGAGTAGTGAGAAATACAGGATAAGGTCTTCAATCGCAGTCCTCTTCATGATCAAGGTCAGATCCCCAGCATGTTAAATACGTATTGTCGGTCCAATCGACTCGCCGCGCGTTAACACCACAAGTGAACACAATTCGAACGAACCTAATAGAACTCCCTTTGCGACGACATCACCGGATACAGTGGGTCAAACCAAGAAAATCCAAAAGAATCCAACCTCGTTCCCACTTACAGTCTTTAACCAAAAAGCGACATAGAGCAAGAAAAGTATAAGAAAGAGGTAAGACATCCTACCATCATTACCAATCATAGCATCAAGAAACCAAACGGCGCAAAGCGCCCACGTAGCATTTATGACAGCAATAATGGTAATAAACATTTAGTAGCAGTTACAATCAACCAAACAGTTCCAGGCAGTCATATATATATATAGACATATCAGAAGTACAACAGTTCTAATTATAATAACAATGTATGCCAGATAATTCATGGACCCACTATGCATATACATACAAAATCAAAATCCTACTCCATGGAGCTAGACACAAAACAGTCGGAGAGAACGATCAGGAGGTATGTCTGTATTCCTTGGCTGCCCAGGCCCTCAAGTGAAATAATTCTCAAATTATCATCGTGCACATCATGGCATTTTACAAGACATTCTACATAGATCTCGATATAGGACAGCGTCTCAGTCCGGATCGTCAGTGTGTTTGCATCGGTCTGCCCCACGGACAGAGAGCTACCAACTGCCCATTGCGAGGTACCCGCACCCTGACGCCCCCAAGATCAACGAGTAACCTACACTTGTCTATTCGCACCCGCACAATGGTGTAAGTTCAACTCCTAGGCTACCGGCCTTAACCAAGTCTAACGGATAATCACATTCTTTTTGTTCAATGCATAACTCAATTATACTCTTCATGACCAACTAGGTCCATCATGCTTCAAATGCATGTCATATCATTTAACAACAAGATTTGATTCCATTCACGGATCCACAACAAGCCAATAGTACATTTTAAGGATAACCATAATTTCCATTCATAGTCATGATAGAAGTCAACCATTAAATTCATTATGTGCCTCACAAGCTCACCCATACTCATGTTCTTCCCTGTTTATGAATCCCTAATTAATTTCTAGTCATCCAATTATTTATGATTTATGTGCTTTTATTAATCCAAAGGTTTTGAGTCCAGGAAGATACACGGCCAGAATCACCAACAAAGTCACAGATTTAATTGCTAGGTGTTGGGTGATAAACCATACTTGTGAATTCGACGGAGACAATGTATTTAGTGGAGAATTGAGGCTGCCATTCGACGAAAAATAACATGGCAGAAGGATGAAAGATGGGAGAACATTTTATAACAAGATTGGATAAAAATCAATTTCTGTCGAATGGAAGTTCTGTCGAACAGAGATCAAAATTGTCAAATTTTTCCAGAAGGTCAGCAGAAGTCCTAATCCGACGGATGTGGGTGTCAACGTTGGAGAAATCCCCCAAGGGTCGAACCGACGAAAAACAATATGGTCAGAAACTCTAATTCGATGGATCTTGACATTCTACTCGACGAATATTAACTTTGGGAAGCTTCTGTTAAATGGACAGAAAATGTACTCGATGGGTATGTCTCTCGACGGGTATTGGCCTGAAGATTAATTTTGACGGACATGGTCTGGAGTTCATACTCGATGGGTTTTGACATTGCACTAAATGACCAGGAATCAAATTCGACGGGCATGGGCAGGGGTTCATACTCGACGGATTTTAACATTTCACTAGATGATTAGGATATCATATTCGACGGGTTTAGCCAGGAGTTCATACTCGACGGATTTTGACATTGCACTAAATGACCAGGAATCAAATTCGACGGGCATGGGCAGAGGTTCATACTCGACAGATTTTAACATTTCACTAGATGATTAGGATATCATATTCGACGGGTTTGGCCAGGAGTTCATACTCGACGGATTTTGACATTGCACTAAATGACCAGAAATCAAATTCGACGGGCATGGGCAGGGGTTCATACTCGACAGATTTTAACATTTCACTAGATGATTAGGATATCATATTCGACGGGTTTGGCCAGGAGTTCATACTCGACAGATTTTAACATTTTACTAAGTGATCAAGACATCAAATTCGATGGGTTTGGCCAGGGGTTCATACTGTTACTAGTTTTCACATGAAATTTCCAAATTTCTGGGCTCAACACTGTGACCATCCGAGAACCAATCGGAAGTCATTCCCTTCCATATTACACGTTCCAATACATCCAGATATATATCAAAGCACACAAACAATCAAGTAGCACACATACAATACAAACAACATTTAAAAACAGAATGACCCTCAACACCAATCGATGTTCCTAAATGCTAAAATAGGTTGAGGAGGAGTGTCTTCCTCTTACCTTAGAGAAGCACAAAGAAAGGTTGCTCCTTTTTGGTCAAGATTTCGTTTTCAGCTTCCAAGAAATCCTTAAACATTTAAACTTGCAAAATCAGGACCCAATATTGAAATGAATACCCATGGTCATCAAAATGACAGTGGGTTATGAAAATGAGAAGAGAGGAAGAAAAAGCTAAGAGCTTTACCTTAAAGCTCCAACCTTTAAGCTTCAAAGACGTAAGAGAATGAAGATAGAGAAAATGCAGAACTTTGAAGATGATTTCCTCAATGATGGTGGTCCTCCAAACACAAAATGGTGCAAGGAGTGTGACGGTTTTTGAAGATCAAAATGAAGGTGTGGGTGGACGGTGTTGCTGCTATGGGGTGAAAGAGAAGAGAGAAAGATTAGTGAATAGTAGCTGCGTATTGGGAGGAGGAGAAATGTGAGAAAGAAAATGAATTAGACCCCTTAATTCAAACGTGCTGCACAAAATGGGAGGAGAGAGAAATAATAAAAATAATGGTTGGAGGAAGCTTCCTTGAGAAGCTTCGCGCGCTCCTCGATAAAGTGCATAGTAAACTTGTCTCCAAATTAAATACATCTGACAGATAATTAATTACACTGTAGAATTATTTTCTCAGTGAATAAATTTTAGAATTGATGAAAATAATATTTTATTATTTATCAGATAATTTTATGATACCGCGATTTTATTTAACAGATAAAACCTTAAAAAATGCAAACCTCTCAAACTGTGCCCGGCCTCGGGTTTAGTAAAATCCCTCGTTGACATGTTGACAGTTCAAGGTTTACCAGCCTTGAAAAATATTCTATTTTCCCCGGCTCCGCTCAGTGTACATGCAAAACGAAGAATATATTAAAATATTCATCATTTCCAGAAAAATCCACAAAATTCCTAAAAATCATAAATATTATAAAATGATCGTTTATAATGAAATAAAGAATTTTTGAGATGTTACAACATTCCTCTTCTAAAAAGGAATTTTGTCCTCGAAATTCATCATATCTTAGAACAAACGCGACTGTGTTTCTTTCATTTCGTTTCCTAGTTCTTGTGTTGTATCTTCAGTTGCATCAATCCAAATCATAGGCAATAAGGTTGCTTCCTTCCACTGAGCATCTTATATTAACGAGCAAAAACGTGTTGACGTCATAGGCCGATTAATAAAAGATTCTACGCCCTTTGAGTCTTCAGCCATCCAACAGCCAACTCTCCAAACAACTGTTCATCATTGGGTGGCCCTATCGAGCTTATTCTCCTTGCTTATTGTAGTAGACAACTAAGCTTATCTTCTTCTTAAGGTATCCGCTACGACATTCGCCTCCTCTGGGACTATACCAAAATGGAAAAATCAAAATCTTTCGGAACTTCTAATCATCATCTCTGTCTCATATCCTACTCATTCCAATAGGACAAAATACCTTTGGCTCCTAATATTACCATAGGCATTGAGAATTTCTCCTTGTAGAAAATGCTTCTAGACCTTCAATGCAACTACAAAGCTAACTCTGGTCAAGCGTAAGTTCTCAACTTCCAATAAGAAGCATCACTAGGCATCCCAAAGAGTCCATTAGGATTTGGGCAGAATCATCTTTGGCGAAGAAATCGAGTGTCTCTTCAATTTTTGAAAATTTCTCTCGTATACATAAGTCCATACAAAACTTGACCCTCATACATGAGTTAGATGAGAAGTCTCGCCACTTGGAAAATTCTGCGATGAGTCTCCCGTATTAACTGGCTACCCCTATATAGCTACGAATCTTTGTTACGATCATCCGTCCTTCCCAAAATTTGTTTCGAGTTCCAATAGGTTCACAACAATTCCTTCCCTTGAGATCGCATAACCCAAAGGTTGAACTGCCTCCAACTAGAATTTGTACTTAGATATGTTTGCACATAACTTCTTCTTCTTCTTCTTCTTCAGGATTTTATGAATCACTCTGAGAGATTTGGTACGTCCCTCTAAACGTCAAGAATAGATTAGAATGTCGCCAACAAGGACAATGACAAATCTTTGATCAAACTCGATGATAGTCCAGAATACAAGTTGATCTTGGAGGAAATAGCGGCGTCCTTCAATTGATTTGCCAAACCATCTTTCCTTGATTCGAACAAATGTCTCATAAGGTAAGTTCTCACCTAATTGTACTACACTTGGCGCATTGTTATGGTTCAGATTTGGGAATACATCTACTCAATCGAAGCATACTAGAAACGTTATAAAGGTTAGAAAAAAAATAGGGAAGTCACTTGATTTACCACTGGACCCGCCTAACGAAGAGTATGATACGATACAATAAAACTTAGGAGTGAGTTTCATTGATTCACATCTAGGAAATTTCTGCCTCAAGAAACACTAAGTTTCCATGGAATTGAATGACGAGACTCATTTAGAAAACGATTAATCTCCTTCCTGAGATCAAGCCTATTCATGAAGAGAGTAGATGATTAATTTGGAAAAAGGGTTCCAATTTCTAACAATAATAGGATAGTTTTTAAATAAACTAGTTGTAACAAGAGCAGGCTTACAAACGGGAATAGTATCATTCGGATCGAAAGGAAGTAAATACACAGATAACCCAATTCCAGAAACATACTCTTAGAATTTCATTGAAATATTTCAACAGGATATGGTTGAAAGATAACCAATCCTTTCGTTAACATTATATCTAATTTGCAAAAGAAGTAAATGAATCAGATCACCAAAAGATTCAGTCTTCAACAGGTCATAGGACAATTTTAAACAACTTGGCTACCATCAACAAGTTCTTAGCAGCCAAAATAGAAATAACTTAGTCAAAAAAAATAACGAAGGTACGAACATCCCTACTGGATTCCTACATTCATACATCATAAAGAAACGGGTTTCTCCCGATATTATGTAGTACAATCACAGGGTCATCCATCGTAGTATAAGCTCCCTCGTTCAGGTCTTCAGTCTTGGATGTTTCTACTCCACTAGAGAAATTTACTCTCCTTTCTTCGTGAGATTGTGAAGTGCGTGCATCACCAACAAAAGGCTTTGTCCTTTGCGAAGTACAGTTCTTAGCCACATGTCCTAGCTCTCTGCATTTGAAACAAATTATCCTTTCGATCATACAATCCTTGGTTAAATGGTCTTTTCTACACTTGAAGCAGATTACCCTTTTGATTGCATGTGGAGGCTTTGTCTCATGTAAAGCACAATCCCTCCACACATGTCCTTGCTTTCTACACTTGAAACAAATTCTTCCTTCGATCTTACAGTCCCTTGTGAAGTGGTCCTTTCCGCACTTCTTACACATTGATAATGGTACCACAATTGGATCAGATTTACTACCACTCGCACTCCCTTTCAACGCTTATTGTTGCTGTTGTCCTCTTGGCCATAGTGTATATGATTTATGCTCAAACCGATTGGCCTTCCTATGGTTCCTCCTTTGGAACTTTGGTAATCCAGAGTTACCCCAAAGTCGACTTTCTTCCTTCAAACTCCGAACCTCATCTTCCAATTCCTGCTGTTGTGCGGTTCCCTGATCTTGGCGCGTAGTTACATTAACCATTCTTTGTATTTCCTCAATTGCCGCAATCGTGCCATCATTGTCACTCCCCGCGTTCACGCGCTTACCTTTACCTTGAGTCATTGTCTTCCTTCAAGAACAAACAAATCAAATCATAAGAAAATCAAAAGCATTCAGTCCAAACAATAGTCTCCTTTCGGAAACCAAACACAAAGAGTCACACAACCCAACAAGACAAACCCAAATGACTCTAGCTTAAGCTCTTTCATTTTGCCTCCTGTGATGCAATCCCCTGTAAGTTTTTGACTTCTGCGTAGCTCCTCGAACCAACACTCACGCCAGATACTCTTTTCCAAATAGTATCGATTTTCGAAAACCTCTTGGACACCTCGGTCCACAAACCTTGCAAGTCTTATTCAACTACCCTTTTTCTAACCCATAGGCTCAAACAATTCTAGAGGTAACACAACAAGGGTGTAAATGCAAACAAGTCCTAAGCGAGTTCAGTCATCTTAGCTGAGCTTCTTTCTAAAGAACTCCTATTACCTTAATACGCTTAGGTGAAGTCATAATTTCCTGTAGACACAGAATATTACACATTGAGTGGGCCAGTACTCAATGTCACGTAACCGTGTAACAGTAGCTACCAACACTCAACCTATGGCAAGCTATGCCTTCCTTTCCTAACATCTCAATCAAGAGACAAGGAAGTACACAATGTATAAAAACTTCTAACATGTCTAAGCATAGTCAGTCCATACCCCGGCTTAACAGGATGAACTGAGCTCTGATACCACCTTAATGTAACACCCCTCGATTTAATAACCAATGCACAATCGTCATTACGTCATGGTCACTAAATTTCGGCGTGCTAACATTGTCAAATAACAAACTTTACAAAAATATTAATTATTTCGTATATGAGGAAAATAGGAGCCACAAATGAGTAGTTACATATATAACCAGTTAAATTATGAATTATAATATGTACTCGAATTACAGCATGTAATACTGGATTATCATCTTAAAACATACATATATCCAAAATACACTTTATATAGGTAATGCAAAATAAAATATAAACTACCCATAATATATTTATGACTAAGGAGTTGGGCACTCCATCGAATCCCGAATGCGTGAGGCAACTCCGGGCTCACCGGAGTAGTGAGAAATACAAGATAAGGTCTTCAATCACAGTCTTCTTCATGGTCAAGGTCAGATCCCCAGCATGTTAAATATGTCTTGTCGGTCCAATCGACTCGCCGCGTGTTAACACCACAAGTGAACACAATTCGAACGAACCCAATAGAACTCCCTTTGCGACGACATCACCAGATACAGTGGGTCAAACCAAGAAAATCCAAAAGAATCCAACCTCGTTCCCACTTACAGTCTTTAACCAAAAATCGACATAGAGCAAGAAAAGTACAAGAAAGAGGTAAGACATTCTACCATCATTACCAATCATAGCATCAAGAAATCAAACGGCGCAAAGCGCCCACGTAGCATTTATGACAGCAATAATGGTAATAAACATTTAGTAGAAGTTACAATCAACCAAACAGTTCCAGGCAGTCATATATATATATAGACATATCAGAAGTACAACAGTTCTAATTATAATAACAATGTATGCCAGATAATTCATGGACCCACTATGCATATGCATACAAAATCAAAATCCTACTCCATGGAACTAGACATAAAACAGTCGGAGAGAACGATCAGGAGGTATGTCTGTATTCCTTGGCTGCCCAGGCCCTCAAGTGCTATAATTCTCAAATTATCATCGTGCACATCATGGCATTTTACAAGACATTCTACACAGATCTCGATATAGGACAGCGTCTCGGTCCGGATCATCAGTGTGTTTGCATCGGTCTGCCCCACGGACAGAGAGCTACCAACTGCCCATTGTGAGGTACTCGCACCCTGACGCCCCCAAGGTCAACGAGCAACCTACACTTGTCTATTCGCACCCGCACAATGGTGTAAGTTCAACTCCTAGGCTATAGGCCTTAACCAAGTCCAACGGACAATCACATTCTTTTTGTTCAATGTATAACTCAATCATACTCTTCATGACCAACTAGGTCCATCACGCTTCAAATGCATGTCATATCATTTAACAACAAGATTTGATCCCATTCATGGATCCACAACAAGCCAATAGTACATTTTAAGGATAACCACACTTTCCATTCATAGTCATGATAGAAGTCAACCATTAAATTCATTATGTGCCTCACAAGCTCACCCATACTCATGTTCTTCCCTATTTATGAATCTCTAATTAATTTCTAGTCATCCAATTATTTATGATTTATGTGCTTTTATTAATCCAAAGGTTTTGAGTCCAGGAAGATACATGACCAGAATCACCAACAAAGTCACAGATTTAATTGCTAGGTGTTGGGTGATAAACCATACTTGTGAATTCGACGGAGACAATGTATTTAGTGCAGAATTGAGGCTGCCATTTGACGAAAAATAACATGGCAGAAGGATGAAAGATGGGAGAACATTTTATAACAAGATTGGATAAAAATCAATTTCTGTCGGATGGAGGTTCTGTCAAACGGAGATCAAAACTGTCGAATTTTTCCAAAAGGTCAGCAGAAGTCCTAATCCGACGGATGTAGGTGTCGACGTTGGAGAAATCCCCCAAGGGTCGAACCGACAAAAAACACTATGGTCAGAAACTCTAATTCGACGGATCTTGATATTCTACTCGACGAATATTAACTTTGGGAAGCTTCTGTTAAATGGACAGAAAATGTACTCGACGGGTATGTCTCTCGACGGGTATTGGCCTGAAGATTAATTTTGACAGACATGGTCAGGAGTTCATACTCGAGGAATTTTGACATTGCACTAAATGACTAGGAATCAAATTTGACGGGCATGGGCAGGTGTTCATACTCGACAGATTTTAACATTTCACTAGATGATTAGGATATCATATTCGACGGGTTTAGCTAGGAGTTCATACTCGACGGATTTTGACATTGCACTAAATGACCAGGAATCAAATTCGACGGGCATGGGCAGGGGTTCATACTCGACGGATTTTAACATTTCACTAGATGATTAGGATATCATATTCGACGGGTTTGGCCAGGAGTTCATACTCGACGGATTTTGACATTGCACTAAATGACCAGGAATTAAATTCGACGGGCATGGGCAGGGGTTCATACTCGACGGATTTTAACATTTCACTAGATGATTAGGATATCATATTTGACGGGTTCAGCCAAGAGTTCATACTCGACGGATTTTAACATTTTACTAAGTGATCAAGACATCAAATTCGATGGGTTTGGCCAGGGGTTCATACTGTTACTAGTTTTCACATGAAATTTCCAAATTTCTGGGCTCAACACCGTGACCATCCGAGAACCAATCGGAAGTCATTCCCTTCCATATTACACGTTCTAATACATCCAGATATATATATCAAAACACACAAACAATCAAATAGCACACATACAATACAAACAACATTCAAAAATAGAATGACCCTCAACACCAATCACAGACGTTCCTAAATGCTAAAATAGGTTGAGGAGGAGTGTCTTCCTCTTACCTTAGAGAAGCACAAAGAAAGGTTGCTCCTTTTTGGTCAGGATTTCTTTTTCAGCTTCCAGGAAATCCTTAAACATTTAAACTTGCAAAATCAGGACCCAATATTGAAATGAATACCCATGGTCATCAAAATGATAGTGGGTTACGAAAATGAGAAGAGAGGAAGAAAAAGCTAAGAGCTTTACCTTAAAGCTCCAACCTTTAAGCTTCAAAGACGTAAGAGAATGAAGATGGAGAAAATGCAGAACTTTGAAGATGATTTCCTCAATGATGGTGGTCCTCCAAACACAATATGGTGCAAGGAGTGTGATGGTTTTTGAAGAACAAAATGAAGGTGTGGGTGGACGGTGTTGTTGCTGTGGGGTGAAAGAGAAGAGAGAAAGATCAGTGAATAGTAGCTGCGTATTGGGAGGAGGGGAAATGTGAGAAAGAAAATGAATTAAACCCCTTAATTCAAACGTGCTGCACAAAATGGGAGGAGAGAGAAATAATAAAAATAATGGTTGGAGGAAGCTTCCTTGAGAAGCTTTGTGCGCTCCTCGATAAAGTACATAGTAAGCTTGTCTCCAAATTAAATACATCTGACAGATGATTAATTACACTGTAGAATTATTTTCTCAGTGAATAAAATTTACAATTGATAAAAATAATATTTTATTATTCATCAGATAATTTTATGATACCGCGATTTTATTTAACAGATAAAACCTTGAAAAATGCAAACCTCGCAAACTGTGCCCAGCCTCGGGTTTAGTAAGATCCCCCGTTGACACGTTGACAGTTCAATGTTTACCAGCCTCGAAAAATATTCTATTTTCCCCGGCTCCGCTCAGTGTACACGCAAAACGAAAAATATATTAAAATATTCATAATTTTCAGAAAAATCCACAAAAATTTCTAAAAATCATAAATATTATAAAATGATCGTTTATAATGAAATAAAGAATTTTTGGGATTTTACAGCTAGAGATACTGTTGATAAATCTATTGATTCCACAATAGCCGTTACTTTGGGTTGCCAATTCCTGCTTAAACATCTCAAGACTTTGGTAATAAGATCCTCATTAGGAAATGTCTTTCCCAATGAGATAAGATGATTAATAATATGAGTAAATCTCTTTTACATATCTTAAATACTCTCACCTTGGTTCATTCTAAACAATTCATATTCATGAGTAAGAGTGTTTATTTGAGATCGCTTTACCTCACTAGTACCTTCATGAGTTTCTTGTAATGTATCCCACATTTCTTTTGCGATCTTGTAATTTGATACCCTAAAGAATTCATCATATCCCAAGGATGTGGTGATGATGTTCTTGGCTCTCAAATTGTATTGAACCTTCTTTTTATCCTCATCGGTCCATTCATTTCTAGGTGTATTAATTTTCACACCATCTTTGGTATGTGTGGGAACAAAAGCACCATTTTCAACAGCATCCCACACATCTAAGTCAATAGCTTCAAAAAAATATTTCATCTTTTCTTTCCAATAGGCATAATCATCCCCATTGAAATCAGGAGGTCTGTTTATAGAAGAACCTTTATTTGAAAAATCATTTGAAGCCATCACTTCTCTTGAAGCTGCTAAGCTCTTTATACAAGAGTCTAGCTCTTATACCACTTATTACCAAGTGACCTCAATACTCAAGAGGGGGGTGAATTGAGTATGTAAAACAAGTTCGTAAATCTTTCGCAAAACATTTGATAATCAATTTTCGTTGAAGCTATTGGATGATTAGAGATTATTGGATAGATGAGATAAATATTTTTACTTATGAATATAATAGCCAAAGGAAACAATATTTAAGCAATTCAATAAAATAGTGCACAATGTAAAAAGAAGGGTTTAGAGAAAACAAACACAATGATTTTTATCCTGATTCGATCACTAATCCACTTATGATCTACGTTCAGTCCTCAAGCAACCACTTGAGATTTTTCACTATATCTTTAAGCTTCAATAGGTGCTTGACAACCTTTACAACCTTGAGCACTCAACACTTTGGGATACCTCACCCTTGGAGCTTGAGTCTCTTCAACTAAGGAATGTCTCACCCTTTACACTTTTGGAGGTATGCCTCACCTTCTTTACAAAGTAATTTAGATTGATAGAATGAAACTCTCACAAGAGTAAATGATTACAAATTGAAGCTCTAGTATGCTCTCAAAGAATAACTCAAGTTTTTCACAAAAACAAAGCAAGAATGGATTTGAAGATTAAATCTCGTATTGAAGTATTAGTAATCAGTTTTTGGTTCAAGGTCAACCTCCAATGAAGTCCCAACATTGGTATTTATAAGTTTTGTAAGTAAAGGAGCCGTTGGGACCTTTTAGCCAAGCATTAAATGTCATTAATATAGTCGTTGGACTCTGTCAGATTGCTTGTAATTGATTACACAACAAATGTAATCGATTACATTATTGTTCCAACGTGTTCTTGGCTTTCTGGACTCTGTGTAGTCGATTACATTCTTGGTGTAATCAATTACAATGCCTCTGACTTATTTTGTAATCGATTACAATATCCATGTAATTGATTACATGATCCCTTGAACGTGTTCTTGCCTTTCTAGGCTCATTGTAATCGATTACATTACTGGTGTAATCGATTACAATGCCTCTGACTTGCTTGTAATCTATTACAATGCTCATGTAATCGATTACAAGGCCTTTGTTTGCTGTGTAATCGATTACAAATATCATGTAATTGATTACATTGGCCTTTGAACACATTTTTCAAGTCCAATTAAGTTTGTAAGTCATTTCTAACACTTCAAGACATTTGATTAAACATAAATCTTTTCATGAGTGTTAAATCTAAGATTGAAAATAAAGTTTCTTTGAAAAATATGTTTAGCTTTGAATTTTCACACTTATTTTGGAATGATATATGAAAAACCATTTGAGAAATCTTGAGAGCATTTAATATTAATGTTCTAAGTCTTATGACTAAATAAATCTCTTGACTCCTTTCTTTGATCTTGATCTTTTCTTTTGCACTTGATCTTTATTTTTGTACTTGATCTTCATCTTAGACTTTGTTATCATCAAAAATCATTTGACATACTTTAAAGACATAAGCATTCACAGGTCTCTAATCGTCTTCCTTGCTCTATCGCTAATCATGAAAGAATGTGAGAGTTGTGTTGTGTGCTGTGTAATCCCTACTTTCTTCTTATTTTAGTCTTTTAATCCCCCTTAGTTGTTAACTCTTTGACTTTTGGATATGGATCCTAATCCAACCAAAATTAGTTTGAGTCTTCATCATTAATTTGAATTTTGGATAAGATAAAATCCCCTTAAAAACTTGGTCTTCAAGACAAATCCCAATTTTAATCCAAAATCTTATAGATTATACCTGAAAAATCAAATAAAAGGACAAAAGGTATATGGAAGATAAAATTATTCAAAATCTAAATAAAATTAACTAAAATCAAATAATCTATTAAATAAACCCAACGTTGCATCACATCATTAATCACACTAAAGTTGAGGTATCGAGAATACTTTTTTTTTTTGTGAACTTCTAATAGGTTCAAACACCAAATATTATTTTTCCCTCCAATAATTTCCAAACAAAAAATCTATTTGCACTTATCTCTTGTATCATAGAGCTCACAAAGATGTTGATGGTGTGTAGAAAAAATAAAGAGATAAAAGAAAAATAAAAAAGAATGACGGTGATGATAGTTTGTGAACTATGTGAAAAACTTGATCTGTGTAAGAAACATAATTGATTTCCAAATTATGATGCTAACCAAGTTTCTCTTTATTACCACAATCATTTTTATATTTGATGATAGAATGGAAAACCCAAGAGTCCCTTTGCTCTTATATTTTACCAGAGTAAATTATATTTTATTACTTTTTTTTTGTAACAGAAAAAGGCCAAGCATATAAATGGAGTGGGGGGTATAGGGAGCCCCGTACAGTCAAGATGTAACAGATGAGTTATATCAGTAGAAAGATTATTCTTGATTCTAAACTCATGATCTTGTCCCAGGCTTAGGTTTGCAAGTCAGTGTGCACATTGGTAAGCTTCTTTATAGATATGAACAATTTCCACACACCAACTCCTCTTCAACATTTCCTTGATGGTCTTCACCAATTTGCGGGTAGCATGTTTGCCATCCCAACCACCAGTAATCATGTGAAAAAGAGCCTCAGAATCCACCTCAAGAATAACATATTTGCATCCCAACTCCCAAGATAAGGTGAGACCCTTTCAAGAAGCCCAAATTTCTACCACCAAATCATTTGTTGCTCCAAGCATACATATGAACTATGAAGCCCTTATCCATTTGCCTTCACTACTTTATCAAAAAGACTAATTCTTAATTGTGTTCTAACTTACATTTTATTCCTTTTGTTGTCTTTGACCATTTGTTGACTTAACATTGTTAAGTATTTTAAATTTGAGAAATTTACTTATTATTAATTATTAGTAAGCTCTATAACAAAATTAAAGCTCTATAACCCACTCTTTCTCGCCTAATGTCAAGTCAAAATAAGACTGATAGGTTGACCTATTTTTGTTTGGTGGGTTAGAAAGACAAAGTGATCAACCTACTTTGTTTTATGATGGGTTAACAGGTCAACTTGTCAAAAATTTTAACAAATAAAAAAAGATTAACAAGTTATACAAGTCAACTAGCTTAAAATTAGACAACCTACCTAACTTGTCATAGGCTTGACAATAGGGCAAGTTTTTACTCAATAAGACCTTGCCCTGCTCCCTTAAAATTAAAGCCCACACCCGCCTTTCAAGAAAAAAAATTAAAACCCTTACTTGCATTCACCTCACACTTATGAATATATTTTTTATTTATATAATAGTTAATTATACTACAATAAAATTAGTTTATGATTACACTTTTTTAATCTACACTTTATAAGTGTATTTTTAAATTTTAATAAAGAACACTTTTATAAAAATAGTCTTTTTTTAAACCTATTGTCACCCTTTACTTGATTGACAATACTTTTAAAAGAATAGTCTTTTTTAAAAAAAATTGATCACACTTTTTTACAACACTTAAAAAGTGTACCTCTAAAGTGTAAAAGGTATTTAGTCACGCTTTTTCCTTATAGAATACAATTGCTATATTATGTTATATTTAAGCATGCTTTTTCCTTATAGAATACAACGTTGATCAAGTGTTGCTTATTTAAATATCATAGGCAACGTTTCCTACACGTGCTCTAAATTATTCCTGTAAAGCGCCCAAAATTGATTTCCCACTAAATTTTTTTTGGCAAATCTTTCGAAACAAAACTGCCGTGACTCACTCACTCTTCCTTACTTTCAGAACCTTAAACATTCAAAACCTCAAAGCTGGCCTCTGTTCTTCGCCGGCCTCCACCGTGCGTCTCCACCGTGACCCACTCCCTTTGTTCTTCGCCGGCCTCTGTTCTTCGTCTCCACATTCTCGGCCACTTCCTTCTCTCCGTTAGGGCTTGCTGCGTGCCGTTTCTGATGCGTGACGCCGTTTTTCAGGTATGCGTTTCTCTTTGTTGTCCGTCCTCTACCCTCTCGACACCTGCAAGACCAAGTAATTGATGAGGAAGCGTTGATTTCAGGTACCGCGCTCGTTGCCGCATTGATTTCACTTCTCTTAGTTGCTGCGTGCCGTTCCCCAAATTTGATTTCATCTCGTCACTTCTCTCAGTTGCTGTGTTGATTTCAGGTACCTCTCTTTGATTTGATTTCAGGTTCCCCAATGTGTATGATTGCTGGGTTGCTGTATCAATTTAATGACCTTGATTAGCAATTCTTAAGGAGTTCAAGTTTGGCTCCGTTTAACCATTTCACTTTATGGGGTGTTTTTGACATAAATAGAGATAAAGTATCTGAGCTTAGCCTTTTTGATATTCAAAACAAATCCAAACGTACATAAACCTGATAAATTTTACTAGCGCTCAATCAAATTATTATTAGTGATTGATTTTGTATAAAACTAGTAATTTAATATTAGTTTTCCCTCTCTAGATCCTCCATCACTCCCCATTCCCAAGAGATCAAAAGAACGTGGTTTCAAGAAATGGAGTCAGATAAGGACACAGTGAAATGTTTGCTTAATGATTTCAGACCCTTGTTAATTTTAGGGAATAGGGATTCTTCAAGACTACAAGTGCTTCCATGCAGTGACAGGGTCTGGGAAAGCCCGAAGAGTCCTAACAACTAGCATTAGCAAGCAAACCCTTTTATTGATCCAAAATAGTAGTGAAGTACAGAATTGAGTACTTACTGTTTACTTAATATTCATTAGTTATTTCAATTTTGATACAAGCAATGAGATACAGAAGAAGGTCATGTTTTTATTACATGGAAAACTACAACCTGTCATTTTATTAGAAAGATTGATGTAAATTTGTTACATAATTAAACGTAATAGTCAAACCTTCCAAAAAAGAAAGAAAGCTTTATTATACACACACACACACACACACACACACACAAAAACTAGGACTACCACCCGGCAAATAATGATGTAAATGGCAGACCTTCAAAATTGATTGTCAATCTCTGGTCAAAGTAATTAAATACAAGCTCTTTCTGATTGCTGCAAACTGATACAAACTAGACAAGCTAGCCATTCTTTGAACCTATACTTTGGGAGTTTAACCCTTAATTTGTTTTATTTGACATTGCTGATGAGGGTGCTGACAGTGTGGCAATTAAAGATTCATTGATAGATTTCTATTATTGCAGCAATTGAAGTTTTGTTCAATACATAAAGTGTAACTCAAGTCACTCTTACAAATTACAATAAACAATTCCTCTTACTTTAATTTTACAAGTTATAGCTTGCTTGATAGTTCATGGCCAATTATTATTTATTAATATATTACTTCCCAAAAGTCTAATTAAATTGGATCATCAAAGGTCTAGTTTATTTTAAGTCCCTTAGACATTGTCTTCCCTAGTGTGACAAGGATTGGTCCAAAGTCCAAAAAAATTATGTCTCTAACTTCTTTCACAGTAGTAATGAAACAGAAAGTCTTGAAGGTCTAAGGCATTTATTTGACATGTGTAAGGTTCATGATGTATTCTGCAAATGCAGGACTACATAATATTTACTAATAATCCACAGTTTGTTATTTCAACTGGTAACGCTATCTCCCAAAGAGTCACTAAACATAATTCAAAACATCTTTGAGAACAATAACCAAAACTAATGATATTTAAGGGTTATGACTTATGAGCAGGAAGCATTAATTGATTGAACAACAATATGTACTTGAAGGACACTTCAGGGCTCAATTTATATATATAAACAGAACAATATGACTTATGTTTCGTTCTTTTGCATTCCATTGGTCTACATGTCACGCGGCAAAGTGAATCTGCTTCTCCAAATTAGATATTTATTTTATCTGCACAATCTTATGAACCATAAAGAATTTAGCTTTTTTTCTTTTTTAACAAAAGAATTTAGCTCTTTTGCCATACACAGAAATAGGTTCATTTTACACAGTTTACTGTATCAGATATAACAATAACAGAATTGATTATTCACCTATTGCTCAAGTTTTTCAATTTGACTACTGCTCTTGCTCCTAGACTTCACTGTCATGACTTATGAGTTGATACAATATGCATGGCTTGTATTTTAAGAAACATATTGTTTATATATATAAATTAAGGGCTCAATTTATATAACAACAATATGACTTATGACTTATGTTGCTCTCCTTCTGCTATCTGCTATTTGCTATCTGCTATCTGCTCAGTCACCATAATTAGTAGAATAATGTTATTTATATATATAAACAGAACAGAAAAAGAAAGACATTTACTAGAGGTTAATTGGCATTAAAAGCTTTTGGCTAAAGTGAAGTGATGTTCAATTTTTACCCGTCTCTTTTGTCATTTGATGTTCATATTGACGCTGAAAAAGCTTAGCCTTAGATAATAGGCCACTCCTGAATAGGCCACCCCTCTAAAAGCGTTGCATTAGGGCCAAAAAGTGTAGCCTTCATCAAATGCTACACTTCTGTATATTTTAGAGTACCCTTTTGAAGAGTTATCATAGGCCAATTTTGTTGTAGTGTTACAATCTTAAAATTAATCCTTCATCACATATAACCTAAAAACAGTAATGTTTGTCACACATCAATTTTCCTCACATCTCTTTACATAGTAGGTATGCAAAAATCTAGGTGGGGCTAGCATCGATCATATGGTGGAAAATATAAAGGTGTGAAGATATAAAGGTGTGAAGAGAGGTAAGTGAAAGTGTGTGACAAGCATTACTTAACTAAAAAATATGTTCAAAATAAGTGTTCAACTAATGAAAATCAGTTAATATAAATTAGTATATAAGTTAAGCATAATGATTATTTAAATGAAGGGTGTGGGGTGGGGCACATTGACTTTAAATTCGCACCCTCCCAACCTTGTAGCAGGGTGGGTTTAAAACTTGTGTCGTGTAGGATGGGGCGAATCAGGTACTTGTGGGGCGGGATAAGATTGCCAAAGTCTCAATGTTACCGAACAACTAAAAAAATTATTAAAAAAATATCCTTAATCTGATAGCCTAATTCATCTCGCCCCACAAGCCACAAATTTTGTAAGATAGGTTAATTAATCAGTATTAAAAAAAACAGGTTACAAAATGTAACCTAACTAATCATTGTTTTTGTTAGGGAATACCTCATTCCCTTTCTATACATATTTGCATAAATATTAGTAATTGAGAAAAATATCACAAACAAATAACACAATTAAACGTGGTTTGACCTAACATACTTACTTTCACGAATGAGAAGAGATCAAATTGATGAACATTACAATATAATTTTTGCACGGATAAAACTCTAAACCCTCTCCCATGCTACAATTTTTGTATGAATAAAATTGTAAACCCTTTTTAATGCAATTTTTGAGAACAAAGTTGCAAACCCTCCACTACAATATTACTCATAATTTCTTCTTTCTTATTCTTATAACTCAACTAATTTCCCAATACATGTATTTATAACCCACAATAATTTGTTTGACAAGTAACCTCCTTTACACACTCTTTATTACTTTCCTAGTTTCCTATTAAAAATAAGTATTTCTCATATTTGACATATCTCATATTTTTTATATATCTTAATATTAATTACAAGATACGAATTTACCAATAAAATTAGAAACTATTTATTGTTGGATTGTGGCTAGAATTCTGACCAAATTGTAATTTTTAAGATTAAGAGATTGATAATTATCTCAAAGTAGTAGTTTTCTAAAAAGAGTTTTGGATAATGATGAGATCAAAGTAGTGTGGGATTATCCTTATCTAAAAGGATTCAATTTGTATTAGGAGATTGATCGTATCTTTAATTTAAAAGGGGATTAGAGCTATTCTAATAGAGTCCAAGAGTGAGAAATATTTAGAGTGAGAGAGTTTTGAAATATTGAGAGCTTGAGTGCTTGTGTGAGATCTTTCTAGCATTACAATCTTCTGCTGCACTGATTTATAATCATACAAATTTAAAAAGGTGATACGTTTACATATTGATAGGCTTCTCGTTAATTAATTGAGTATTATTAATTCCAACCAAAAGATTCCACCTTATTTTATAATTGATTATGTATTATATAAGGAAATTATCCATATTTTATAATTAATTATATATTATATTTGGAAATTATGAAAGTTTTTAAAAGGAAGGTAATACGATTCTGATTATAAACATCATTACAATGGTGAATAGGGTGGAAGACAATTAATATTTCAATCTCCATGATTTCAAAAATTAATTAGGTATTATAAAAGGAAATTATGAAAGATTTTTAAAGAAAAGAAATATAATTGTAATTGTAATTATGAACGAGCTATACTTTATTGTGGACTTAACGTAAGTTTTACGTAACATCTATAATAATTTTTAATATAAGAATTTGGGCCAATTCGAGCCTTTTATGATAGGTTAAACAAATTAATCTATCAAGTGCATGTTTGGTAAAAGATTAAATATATTGTTAACAGTTTTTTTTTAAATAAGTTTTTTTTTACTGTTTAATCAATGCTCGACAAAATTAATTTTAATTTTTACATGAAATTTAATGTATTATAAAAGTTTTTTTCATAATGTTAAAGATTGAAATATATGATTTTAGATTATAAATTGTATTTTATACTTTGAGATGTAAATATTATTTTATCTTCAATTAAATAATTTTTATAATAATTTTATACTTATTTTAGTAATTTAATGTATGAAAATAATTTTTTTATATCATTCAAATAAAATAAATTAATTTAAAATTATTTTTTAATTAATATATTTAAATATAAAATTAATTATATTATAATTAATTATAATAATAATTGATTATACAATACCTAATTATTAAAATAATCAAATTTTAACCGTTGTTCTCAAACACTTTCCAAGTGGGACTCGTTTTAAGTCTTTAAGAAAAAAATATTCAAAGAACATAACATAGTTAAATGAGTTTGGTTATGTGGGTCCCAATAAAGGACCTACATACATCCAATGGTAGATATCTCTACCGTGAAAAAGTTGTTTCTTCCTCATGAAGCATACAAGAATTCCTCTATTCACTATAGGAGTATAATTTACACATTTTGCTAATATAATGTAAAATGTTGTTCTCAAGTTTTCGCTCGTTTTTTTCGGAAGAAAGTCTTCTCTCTAGAACATTCGCGTTTCCCAAACGATTCTCGTAGGTTGGTTAAGGTTGCTCAATATTTCTAATACTTGCTTTGCTTTGGTGCAATGTTATTCCTGAGTTTTTCAATCTCTGCGAACTGTACATTGTAACACCCCTCCTTGGAGATGTCACATTTATGATACAGAAAAATAAAATAAAATAAAATACTTACCTAAATTATAAAATTTTTGGTACATAATTAATATTAGTGGTAAATTTTTTTCTTTTCTTTATATTTATAATATTAAATAAAATAACACGAAATACGAAATGGGATAAAACATCATTACACCATAATATACATATGATTTTGTCTAAAGTTTACAATTAATTTACAACTACAAAATATTTAATAAAGCTGTAAAAAGTCAGTATGATACTAAGACATAATGCCTAAGACATGAGCCCTTGTCATAAGACAATTTCCCTAGTTGGGAATGTCTTGACCGATAGAAATTCGACCCAAAAGTATATCGAAGTTCTCTCTAGGAGTATAGTGAAACTCATCCCATAACTCCCTAATAGGCAAAATAACCTGTACGAAAGTAACTGTATAACGAGTAGTAACGAACTCCTGTCGAGTCCTACTTACTGATAAAGTCAAGTTACTACTGTACTCTATGTGTCCAGTGTCCCAGTGGACGTACCAAGCCTCAGCGCCTTCGAGAAATTGCAATCTAAAGAAATCTAATTGGCCTCCTCTTGCCGCCATTGTAGTCTTCGATAATATAAACATAAAGTAGAAACAAAACAGACAATACAATAAAGAGGTGAGACAATCTACATCATTACTCGCATGGCAATAAAGAAAACAACAATACAACATATGACAATACAATACAGATTAAAATAACACATACCATTATATCATACACATTATAACAAATTAATACATCATATACAGTATAGCAAATTAATACATCAAATTAATACATCACATCATGCACAATATATCAAAGTAATAGATCATACATTTTATCACAGATTATGGTAAACAATAAAATGCAGATAATGCATGAACAGTAAAGTACAGATAATGCATGAACACACACTGACTCGTTCCTACTCCATGGAGCTAAACACGTATATCTGAGAGAATGATCCGAATAGAAACTAATAATACTTTATGGCTGCCCAACCAAACTATTGCACTGTCCAATCTTTGTGTCTATAGTCCACAGTCCAAACATCGTGTAGTAGTACACAGTCCAAACATCGTGTATTACAGGCATAGTACTTAATAGTCCCCTCAAGATCTCGATTAAGAATAGTGTTTGTCAAGATCATTAGTGTCTTTGCCAGTTACCTGACCCCCGAGAGGTGCTACCACTGTCCACATATGGGATTCTCCGCACACTAATGTCTCCAAGTTCAATAAATGAATCACACTACGCCTATCACACCAAATCACGGTGTAATTCGCCTCATCAATCAATCGCCAATTATCAACCAAATTGATACAACACTCTAAACATGATCTAAAATTACAAAATACCCTTATTATCCAAATTTTACCATAATTATGAAAAATTATAAAAATGCCCTTAGTCATAAAATACCAAAGTATAGTACGTCCCACCTGACAGTACTACACCAAAACATGTCCGAGTTCACTACTTTGGCCCGACAGCAAAACTCACTGTATCTTTCAATCGCGTAGGAATTTTATCGCATTTTCACAATCTCGTCGTTTTCACAAACGTTTTAAAATTGCGTAAATATATTTTGACATTTTTAAACATCGCAAAATGTTTTTAAATCATTTTCTCAATCGCATAGGATTTTTAATTCATTTTCTTAACCGAATAGCCTAAAATCATCATATTAAATATGTGTAAACTATATCTAGTACTTTTAAAATACGTAGAGTATTTTCCTTGTGTTCTAAATATAGTATGGAATCTTTTCATTTTATGCGTCTGATTTTAATAAATTTTTCGGCAGCATTTTGCCTATAAAATCAGTATAAGGTATTTTTGACGTTTTTTACTAAATATGGTTTCATTTTATTTTTACCCAATAATTACGCTTTGAAACTTTGCTAATGCGCTTCAAAATTTATAAAATGAGCTTTACATTAGTATTTTTCAAGCGTCTGATTTAATTCTTATTTAAACTAATTTCTGCTAAGTTAAAATTCTAGAATTGAATTTATTCCTTTTATTTTCTCAATGATTCATTGGAATCAGTTTGTTTAGTAAATCCATTACCTAACCTATCTTAGAAAATAAAATGGCATGTTGGCCAAAATTGAAAATAAAATGGCATTCAATTATACACTAAATGGCATGTTGGCCATAATTTAATCAAAATCATTTTTAACTTATTATTTTACCTAGATTCATTAACTCATTGATTTAGAAAATTGCTGAGAACATTTTGGTTCTCTATTTTGGTGTAAGGCCGTGAGCCTCATTCTATGTTCTTTGGAACACTCATGCAAATTGTTACATGTTATTTACATCCTACTTTAATAATTATACAATTATAGACACATGCAATTATATAATCACATATAATATACATATAATATATTTAAAGTCATAAACATGCATAACAAAAATAATAAAAACTATAATCATGCATAGCAAAATAAATTACAAATAGGAAAGCATTTAAACAATCACAAAAATAATAAAAATCATAAACAATCACACAAATCGAATCCTTATGGATTCTTCATACACAATCAATTCCATTTTCCCATCACCACTTAGGGTTGATGAGATTAAATTTCCCTCTTACCTCTTAAAGACAATTAATCGGTTAGTTTTCTTCTTTCTTGAAATTTCGTGAAATCTCCCAAACAAATCCCTAAAATTCTTACACAATTAGTAAAAACACATACAAGGTTCAATATTGAAAAACCATGGAACAATCATGGTTAGAAAAATTAGAAATCCAATTTTGAACCATAAAATCAAGACTTACCCTTAGAAAAGTAAGCAAAAGGTTGGATTTGGACAAGATAGAGTAGTTTTTTGGCAAAACCTTGTGAATGAAAAGTGTTTAGAATAGGATTTGGGTTTAGGAAATATGATGAGATAAAATTATAGAGGTTTGGTGGTGTAGGTGGGGTGTATGGCCGAATAGAGAGAAGAAAATGGAAGAAAAAGTGTGTATGGCTTCTTGGTATTTTTGGAGAGAAAATGAATAGCTTAGATTTAGGATAAGTGTGAAACAAATATTGAGAGAGAAATGGAAGGGGCTGCTGCCGTGAGTGGCTTTTTGGGTGAGGTTGAGTGTTTGATTTTGCTAAGTAAATATTCAATTGAATGCACATGGTGGTGCACATAGTTTATGACAATTTGGAGGGTTCAAGAACCTTGTAGAACCAAGCCATCCAAGCCTCTCAAGGCTGCTGCCCAAACCGTGTGGCTCCTTTGCATTTTAAGGGTTTAATTGTTTTCCATTTACTCCTAATTATATGTTAATTAATTAGGTAATTAGTTAGGTTAAATATCCTAATCAATCTTAATTAACATACTAATAGTATAACTAATTAGTTTAATATATTTTAGCATATATTATATCCTTTAAATTAATATTAGGATATCTAATTAGTATTTAGATTATAATTAATTAAGAATTAAACTAGTTCACTTAATTTGTTAATTAGGTAATTAGATTAGTCAAATTAAGCTTAATTAGCTACTAACTAAATTCAAGCCTATTATTTTTGACTTAATTCTAACCATTGATTTCATCTTTAATTCCTAGCCATAGATGTAATCTAAGGTAGATATTAAAATTAGTCATAAAACTACAATTCTAATCTCACCATTGATTAGATCAACGGCTAAGGTTAAAGGCTTCCTAACTAAGTCTTCATCCAATGGTCCAAATCAAAGTCTATGCTCCCTTCGTTGACTCATTCTTATTGGTTTAAAAAGTCAAGTCACTTTCGTTGACTTGCTCTCATTAGCTAGAATTTGTCCAGTCAGCACAGTTGACTGCTTTTCCTAAACGCGGGTCCCACAGTACTTTTAAAGATTTGTGGTCAAACCGAAGCAGATTTTTATTATTTTTGAGACAAGAGATCTTGTAATATAAAATAATATTATAATAATATAAAATTATTTTATTGTACAGTTAAATCCTAAAAATTACGATATTAATATATATATCAATCAGAATTGGGTTTAGTAAGATCTCCCAGCTTCAATTAATTAAAATAAGATTTTTCGGACCAGAAAATTATTATTTCCCTGGCTCAGAGCAAATCACACACAACAGTCAAGTACACTCACGGAACAGTCAAATTTAATTTACTGCTCACAAAATTCACAAAACAGTACATTTCGGGACTATATTGTAATTATCCCAAAAGTTGGGGTGTTACATACATTGCTACGAAATCATGTCTCTGTAATTTCCGCTGTTAGTGATTTAGGGTTGGGTTGAATTAATGCCAAACTTGTGGCAAGTGTGTAGTGATCTTCGGTTTGGTTCGAAATTCTGATTTTACATTGAAAGGTGAAAACCCTTCAAATTTCTCTGCATGCATGTGCGATTTTGATGATTTGGCTGGCATTTTGAACAATTTTCCTGTAAATACCAGTCAAAATGCCCATTTCATTGTCTCTATTTTTCCACAACTATGGAATTTCTGGGAATTAAGTAATAAAGCTTGCTTGATTTGCCATGGGATGATGGGGGAAACGATATCCATATATTGTGTGTGCCATTATTCTTGCATTCACAAATTCCAGTTGTTGCTTTTATTAGCTTGTTTGTTTTCAATCTGCGCCCTCAGTATTCCTATGTCTATAAAGGTTGGAATAATTTAACTGATGGAGATGGGTATATCTCTATAAGTGGGCAATTATTCATTTATGTTAGTTGATTTAGTTTTTGAGATAAATCTTTTTCCCTTGAGCAACTTGAGCAAACATTGAGGAAAATTTAGTTTTTTTGTGGTGGATAATAGTTCAATTGATGCATCTCATCCCATTGCGTATTAGTACAAGTTATTATTATTATTATTATTAATTTTTTTTTGGGTTTGCCACAACACCAAATTGAAAAGTGATAAATGGCTAGATTCAATTGATTATAACATCTCAATTGCCCTTCTCAATTGGTACCTTGCTGTATACTTAATCTTGATGAAGTTTGCTATATGCCAAATGACATCTATATATTGTATGTTGGTTTCTGTGTCTCTATACTGATTTAAAGTATTATTCTGTTGGTCTCACAAGTCACAATGTTCAGCTAAACAGATGGCAAATGGTACCCATTCTAGTCAGAGGGCTAAGGATGAAGAAAATAATAATGGGAGGCTGAGGCGAATTGGTGAGAAAGAAAAAATCAACTCACGTCCTAATGTATCAGATGCAACTGGTCTCAGAAGCTCTCCTAGAGAGACAACATCAAAGAAGGTGATTCCAAGTCCTTCGAGTACTGGGAAGTCTGAGCGACTTGAAAAGAGAACACTACCAAGTCCTGCTGTTAAAAGGAAATCTGAAAGGGTTGAGAAACAGAAGATGCCAAGTTCTTTGAGGAGATCTGGAAGAAGTAAGAATCACTCTTCTTTGAGTCCTTCAGATTCTAAAAGCACAGGATCATCAAGTTCAAAGCAGAAGCAAAAAAAAGAAAGGAGTGTAAAACAGTTGACATTTGAAGCTAAGGAAGTCAATGAAAACGAAGAACACGATTTGGGAACTTCCCAGGTTGAAATAAAGAGAATGGATGCTCGTATGTATCGGTCTATCTTTAAAAAACCAAAGGAAGGTAATATAGTAGGTTGCATGGTGTCATTCTTATTTCGACAACTTTGTTGTCTCTTACTTAACCATAGGTATTGCTACATATCCAAATGTAATAAAAAGCAATGCTAATTTGGTGGTTAATGTTACATGCACTATCACTTCATAAAAAAAGTAGTTGAAGGTGCTAGTAATGGTGCTGGCCTTTCTTCAAGTCTCTCGTTGCCTTCTTTTTTGTTTACTTATCAAAATGAAGATAATTGAAAGTTTTGCTGAGTGAGGCATGTAACATCCTCTTTTTAGCATGTTAGACTAATTTATGGTTACAAAGGTAGTATAACACTTATTTAACATGTTTGTTAATTTTTGTGATAAGTTGAGTTAGTTTAGGCACTTTGTTGCAATTTAGAGCGTGAAAAGTAACTTAAAATGACCCAGATAGTAGCATAAATGACTAATTTATGGGAATTGAATCTAGAGAATTTATTTCTAAGTCACAAATAGACGTAAGAGGATGTAATTAAAATTTGAGAATATTTAGAGTCAGTTTGGTATTTTTAGGCATATTGGTTGTGCATTTAATGCTCGATTAACTAGCAGCAGATATGGAAAAATATGATAATGGTGAAATAACATTTTTAATGAATTTTAGTATTTATTTTAAAATTGTTGGAAGTTGAAAAACTTGATTTAGCTAAATTTAAGTGTTTTTAGCAGATTAAGAAGTATCAGTGTTATATTTAAGTGAAACAGGTCATGAAACGAAAGCCCCTTATATTGACTTTGTTTCCTGATATTTCACTCACTTTTATCTCATTTCACTCAACCCTTTCTCACGGAAACAGCAAGAACAGCAGCAGAAAGCAAGGAAACCAAAGAGGAGAAACCTAAGGAGGAAGAGAAAAAGAGAAGGAAAGGAAAGAGCAAAGCCACATCTGATCAACCACCATCACAAGGAGCTTGAGGTAGGCGTTTTTAACCTAAACACTCATTCTTCCCCCTTCATCTTTGCTTTGTTTGAAGTTAGGTTAAAAAGATGAGAAAATAGGTTTGAGATGTCAAAATTTTATTTTCTTGTTAGTTCTTGTTTTCAGTGATTGAAATGAGTTAATTACTGATTATTGGATGAGATTGTGTTGGAAAAACATCAAATAGTCCCTAGAGTGGAAGTTTAAACAATGAGTAAGTGATTTTGTAGTTTTGGTCATTAATTCAAGTTTAAGTGAACCAATAGGTTGTAAAAGTGTTACAACATATTTAGGGAGTGTTGGTGAAGTTAGAAATCACTTTGGAGCCAAGTTCAAATGATTGAAAGTGATTTGAGAATAATGGAACAGTAGACGTGTTTTGCATAATTCTGCAGAAACTCCTCGCGCCGCGGCGTGAGGCGTGAGAGTGGCCGAGAGCAGTGCGCCACCGCGTGACTGAGAACCACGCCAAGGCGTGAAGAGGCAGAGAGCTAGGCACCGCGACTTGATTACATTGTGCCGCGGCGTGAGTTTCAGGAATCTTCAAGGATGATATTCTTGATGTTTTGAGATTCCCTGCTAGTTGGGATCATTTATATATGCTTTCTTAAGTGTAGTAAGACACTTTTAGGGATATTTCACAAAGGGAATAACTACCTAGCATATGAGAACAAGTTTTGAGTTTTCTAAGTTTTTCTAGACTTAAGAATTGCTTGAAATTAATTGTTAATTAAGAGTTGATTCTTATATCGGTTAGAGTGGAACCATAGTACAATTAACCTAATTAAGGGAGTGAGATAAACCCCTTAACCTTGCAAAGTATTGAGTTAAACTCTTTGCTAAGGAGGTAATTGTGAGAGGTAAGTGTCTGTACAACATTTTACCTAGGACAAAGCAAGCAAAGCTATTTGTCAAGTAACATGAGGAATATGATAAACCTTATGTAAGTTTGTCAAGTAACATGAGGAATATGATAAACCTTATGTAAGTGTCGTAAAGTGAGGTAAACTTACTAACACGAGCCTTAGGATGAGTTAAATCCTAAGTTAGGCATTGTAGCGAGTTAAGCAATTTGGCAAGTTAGTTGATTTTATACAGTTGTATGAGCGATTGTGTAGTATCGAGATAACTTAGATTTTTATACATTATACGGTTGTGTGGGCGATTGTATAATGGTGCTTTTGATTATGTTTATATGCAATTTATATTCATGAATGAGATACATGTATATTACGGAAAATCTTTATGTTCTCACTCATTTCTATGTTTCTATGGTAAAAGCAGGTCTAAACCCTAGTAAGGGGATAAAGCAACTGAAGAATGAGTAACAAGACTAGATTAGGTTTTGGTTTTTGTTGTTTGAACAACTCGTGTATATTGTACTTTGAGTTGTAGTTTACTAGTAGTTTTGTCGTTTATATATGACACTATGCCTTCGAGGTTTTTGATGTATATATTTATGATCTATTTTTATCGTGACTCTCCATATTTAATTAATTAATTATATGTGATTAGTATGATAGTACGAATAGAAGTAACACGATTAATGCTTTATGTGTTGTATATAAGTTATACCGAGATATTTGTATTAGAGTGTTACAAGACACGCTAATTGTTATTAGTTATTTATATTATCCATTCTTTTTCTTTTTGTTAATTGCTTGATTCTCAGATCTCCTTGAGGAGCCGAATAGGATTGATAACTCAACTCAAGAAGGTGGCAACAATGGTGGAGGCAAGATTGATGGATGCTCTAAAGGGAGTCATTTAGATTGTAAAGAAGTCTCCAAGGATGGTACGCTACTGTCTGAAGATGCCAACGCCAAAGAGATGAGAGCTGAGAGCTTACCACCAAGTCGTGCTGTTAAAAGGAAATCTGAAAGGGTTGAGAAACAGAAGATGCCAAGTTCTTTGAGGAGATCTGGAAGAAGTAAGAATACTCTTCTTTGAGTCCTTCAGATTCTAAAAGCACAGGGTCATCAAGTTCAAAGCACAAGCAAAAAAAAGAGAGGAGTGTAAAACGGTTGACATTTGAAGCTAAGGAAGTCAATGAAAACGAAGAACACAATTTGGGAACTTCCCAGGTTGAAATAAAGAGAATGGATGCTCGTATGTATCGGTCTATCTTTAAAAAACCAAAGGAACGTAATATAGCAGGTTGCATGGTGTCATTCTTATTTCGACAACTTTGTTGTCCCTTACTTAACCATAGGTATTGTTACATATCCAAATGTAATAAAAAGCAATGTTAATTTGGTGGTTAATGTTACATGCACTATCACTTCATAAAAAAAGTAGTTGAAGGTGCTTGTAATGGCGCTGGCCTTTCTTCAAGTCTCTCGTTGCCTTCTTTTTTGTTTAATTATCAAAATGAAGATAATTGAAAGTTTTGCTAAGTGATGCACGCTAATTATTATTAGTTATTATTTAAATTATCCATTCTTTTTTTAAATTGCTTGATTCTCAGATCTCCTTGAGGAGCCGAATAGGATTGATAACGCAACCCAGGAAGGTGGCAACAATGGTGGAGGCAAGATCGATGAATGCTCTAAGACTGTGTTTAGGAGTTTGGAGGAGAAGGAAGGGGAAGGGTTTAAAGGGAAAGGAAGGGAAAGAAAATGAGAGGTTTATCCTCCTTTTATTTGAAAGTGAAATATTCTAAGGGAAAGAAATTGAGGGTTTAAAATATACTTTTTACCATTTTACCTTTTATTCAAAAAAATTAATATAATTAATGTTTTATAAAAAATATTACAGTGAAAAACTAAAAAAAAAAATTGTATAAAATTTCTCACTACAATTTTTCTACCTCTAAAAACCTTATCTCCGAATATTCTCTATAAAAAAATTCTCTAGAATTATTTATCACTCTAAAAGTTGAAAAAGTTTTTTTCTAGAGAGAAATTTTTTTAAAAATGTATTTTCTCTCTAAAAATATTCATTTGAAAAAACATTTTCTCTCTCTAAAAATATTGTCTCTCTCTTTCTAAAAATATTTTTTCTCTCTAAAAATATTCTCTCTCTCTCTCTCAAATTATTGTCTCACTTTAAAATTGTCTCTTATTCATTTTAAAATTCATTTTATTGACATATGTGAGTCTTAATTTCATTTTTTAAGTTTAACTAATCGTTTTAAAAAAAATTATTCAAATATTATGATTTATTGTGTGAACCTTTAATACATATTTTTTAATTGTATAGAAGTGTAAAAATAATAAGAGTCCTGTAACATCATTTTGCTCCTCAATTCTTAATAACTTGAACATTGGATAATTGGGTCTTTAATAATAACAGGAAACATACACCAAAACATAAAATCATACATTAAGAAATGAGTTGTCAATAATAGCATACATATACATTATCAAAAAGCATCAAAATTATCCTGGGTTCAAACTTGATGAACACTGAATAACTGCCACCAGATTTTTTTTTGTGAAGAACCACACTAGATTTTGTTCAATACCTGTAAAATGAAAATGTTGACAAAGTAATTTTGAGACCATCATATATTATAATTAATTGTAAGTCATTTGAAAAGACCATCATGCTTATGCTATGACATTTTACATACAATTATCAATTGCCATGTTGCATTGGCTCCTGAAAATAGGAAATAAAGCAGTAATAGGAAAACAACTTGAATACAACTTGACAATTATCTAGGGAGAATTACAAGCTAAGAATTCTTGGTAAAAATATTATCCAAACAAGTGATTAATTTAAGTCAATATATGATTAACCCATTTACCACTCTTTGAGCATTCCGAATCGCTTATTTGGTCAAATTGCTCCTAAGTTGAAATTATTTTGGCCAGGATTTCCCAAATTGTAATTCTCTATTACATATGACCACTATACTATCATATGAGAAGACTACACTTTATTTATTTGTTACCACAATGGTTCAAAAACATTATTTTATACTAAGGCCTTTTTGTATGTGAACTGAGACTCTGTCTTGATGTAAAAGAAAGCAATCAATAGATACAAACTTCCACTATGTGCTTGCTACTCTTTATAAACTTCACATTCACAATAAATAGATACCTTTTTTCTTTTGGTTCTACATTTCTCAGCCAGAGTGCAAGCCAAAGTGGGATGAAGATATTTTCAATGTAGACAATCAGGGCGATCTAGCATCTGTGTCATTGCTTAGCATATGCATAGAAGAGGGTTTCTTATCTAATTTTCTTCTCTCTTTATTCTTTTTTAAAAAAAAGCCCTGTCAACTAATTTTTGTTACTTTTCAGATGGATTTAACAGCTTAGATCCTAGGTGGTCCAAAATGAGATACAACTGGTTATTAGAAACCAGCACACGTTCACAATTTTTTCCTGGTTATCCCAGCTTAAGCCCAATTCAACCCCTAAAGCAGTTCTGTGGTTCAACCCAGACCATTTGTGCTTCTATGATTGGACTAGTCAAACCAATTGTAAATTACCAACTCTCCTAAAAGCTTAAGCTATTAGGTGAAGGCTCAAGATTGGTTTTGTAGCTCTAATATGCCCCCTCACACAAGAGTCCATTGAGCTTAAAGTGCAGACAATGCACAAGCCTGCTCTACCTTATACTGAAATTCAACTTTTATTAAAAGAATGGGAGTGGCAGCTGGCAATGATCAAACTCCTGACTACTTAGTCAAGGAGGCTATGATACTATGTCAAGGACCAAATCTCCTAAAAACTTAAGCTGATAGATGAAGGCTCAAGATTGGTTTTATATCCCTAACACCAACTCCTAATTATATTTTAACAAAAGCTAGCTACAATATTTATATGCACCAAGTATATAAAGGATTGATTTTATATTTTTTTGCCTCAAATTCCCAACATCTATACAGTAAACTATAAACCCTTATAAACTTTCATAATAATTGAGAAAACCATAAAAAATTCAAGAAAGTCTTATTTCCGATAAATCATTCAGATCAACAACAATAACAACAAAGCCTTATCCGATAGCCTAAAAAGCCAAGAATCATTCGGATAAAAATAACTATTCTGATCAACATTAATTCAACATTATTCACAATAAAGGTCCCTCGCTTCAAATCTTCAATTGCAATCTGATAGTGAAGCATAATACTCAAGAATAACATGGTAGAGACTACCAAGCACATGGCTTAAAGAAATGACAAAGAGATACCTTATAATCCATTGAAGTCCCACTTCTTCAAAACCAAAACCAAGTTCAAAACCTAGTCAATCATGAAATTAAGCAAAACTAAGCACTATACAAATTCTTGAGTATTTTATTTGAACCAGGAAATTTGTGTAAATAAGAACAAAATGAAATAGGAACAAAAACACATATCTACCCACAGACTGCTCTATATCCTAAAAAGTAGTTTGCTCAAAAACCCATATTGAGAGGTTCAACTACATGCAGCAAAAACCAGGGAAGCACCTCAATTATCAAACCCCATACCAGACCCCAAAAAAAAACCCAACTTTGTGATACCATTCCATTCATTAATGAAAATAAGGAAACCCCACAAACTTGCACATGCTGACAATCACAGGAAACTCTGAAAAAAATGAGTACTATCACAGAGACATAAGAACAAACACGTAGTGGACTTTATGATACCATTCCATTCATTAATGAAAATAAGGAAACCCTACAAACTTGCACACGTTGACAATCACAGGAAACTTGAAAAAAATGAATACTATCACAGAGACATAAGAACAAACACATAGTGGGCATTCCCTGTATGTATGTAAACACGTAGTAGACACGTAGCATCTCACAATCATTGAGCTCAAGAAGTCATTATTATGCACATAGAACTAGCTATGTATGCTTAAATGGAAGAAAGATATCAGTTGGTTTTGAATCAAGGAAGTTTGAAGAACCCAAATATTCTAATAACAGAATCAGAGAAGAGAGGCAGAGAGCTTACTGTTGATGAGATGCAGAAGAGACAACACGAGACGACGAGCCCACATGGTGGAGAGCATAGAGATGGTGGAGACCGGAGAGACGCAGCGAGCAGAGACGAGCAGACGAGCGCAGAGACGAGGATTTGAGGCAGACGGGCGCAGGGAGATGTGGGTAATTTTAGACCCAAACCCCCTAATTCGGGGGAACTGAAAATGGGGGGCAGACGAGGGCATCCCATAATCTCCTTTTCCCTTCCTTCTTATTTCCAAAATTCCCAAACAAAGGTTTTTCCACTTTAAACCCCTCCCTCCCTTTCCTTTCCCTTTTAATCCTCACTCCCAAACATATCCTAAGTGTAACATCCCGAAAATTTATTTATTTCATTATAAACAATCATTTTATAATATTTGTGATTTTTGGTGATTTTTGTGGAATTTTCTAAAAATGTTGAATATTTTAATATATTCCTCGTTTTACGTGTGCGCTAAGCGGAGCCGAGAAAATAAAATATTTTCCCTGAGGCTGGTAAACCTTGAATTGTCAATGTGTCGACGGGGGATCTTACTAAACCCGAGGCCAGGCACAATTTGTGAGGTTTTCATTTTTCGAGGTTTTATCTGCTAGATAAAATCGTTGTATCATAAAATTATCTGATGATTAATAAAATATTATTTTCATCAATTGTAACTTTCATTCACTGAAAAAATAATTCTAACAGTATAATTAAATCATCTGTCAAATGTACTTAATTGAGGAGACAAGTTTACTATGCACTTTATCGAGAAGCGCACGAAACTTCTCAAGGAAGCTTCAAGGAAACTTCTAGGAAGCTTCCTTCCCAGCCACTATTCACACACTCTCTCCTCCTATTTTTGTGCAGCACGTTTGACTATAGGGGGGGAGCATATTTCACTTTCTTTCTCACATTTTCCCTCCTCCCAATACGCAGCTACTATTCACTCATCTTTCTCTCTTCTCTTTCACCCCACAGCAGCAACACCATCCACCCACACCTCTATTTTGTACTTCAAAACCGTCACACTCCTTGCACCATTTTGTGTTTGGAGGACCACCATCATTGAGGAAATCATCTTCAAAGTTCTGCATTTTCTCCATCTTCATTCTCTTACGTCTTTGAAGCTTAAAGGTTAGAGCTTTAAGGTAAAGCTCTTAGCTTTTTCTTCCTCTCTTCTCATTTTCGTAGCCCACTGTCATTTTAATGACCATGGGTATTCATTTCAATATTGGGTCCTGATTTTGCAAGTTTAAATGTTTAAGGATTTCCTAGAAGCTGAAAACGAAATCCTGACCAAAAAGGAGCAACCTTTCTTTGTGCTTCTCTAAGGTAAGAGGAAGACACTCCTCCTCAACCTATTTTAGCATTTAGGAACGTCTGTTATTGGTGTTGAGGGTCATTCTGTTTTTGCATGTTGTTTGTATTGTATGTGTGCTATTTGTTTGTTTGTGTGTTTTGATATATATCTGGATGTATTGGAACGTGTAATATGGAAGGGAATGACTTCCGATTGGTTCTCGGATGGTCACGGTGTTGAGCCCAGAAATTTGAAAATTTCATGTGAAAACTAGTAATAGTATGAACCCCTGGCCAAACCCGTCGAATTTGATATCTTGATCACTTAGTAAAATGTTAAAATTATGAATTCCTGGCCAAACCCGTCGAATATGATATCCTAATCATTTAGTGAAATGTTAAAATTCGTCGAGTATGAACTCCTAGCCAAACCCGTCGAATTTGATATCTTGATCACTTAGTAAAATGTTAAAATCCGTTGAGTATGAACTCTTGGCCAAACCCATCGAATTTGATATCTTGATCACTAAGTAAAATGTTAAAATTATGAACTCCTGGCCAAACCCGTCGAATTTGATATCTTGATCACTTAGTGAAATGTTAAAATCCGTCGAGTATGAACTCCTGGCCAAACCCGTCGAATTTGATATCTTGATCACTTAGTCAAAAGTTAAAATTATGAACTCTTGGCCAAACTCGTCGAATATGATATCCTAATCATTTAGTGAAATGTTAAAATCCGTCGAGTATGAACTCTTGGCCAAACCCGTCGAATATGATATCCTAATCATTTAGTGAAATGTTAAAATCCGTCGAGTATGAACTCCTGGCCAAACTCGTCGAATTTAATATCTTGATCACTTAGAGAAATGTTAAAATCCGTCGAGTATGAACTCCTGGTCAAACCCGTCGAATTTGATATCTTGATCACTTAGTAAAATGTTAAAATTTGTCGAGTATGAACTCCTGGCCAAACCCGTCGAATTTGATATCTTAATCACTTAGTAAAATGTTAAAATCCGTCGAGTATGAACTCCTGGCCAAACCCGTCGAATTTGATATCTTGATCACTTAGTGAAATGTTGAAATCCGTCGAGTATGAACTCCTGGCCAAACCCGTCAAATTTGATATCTTGATCACTTAGTAAAATGTTAAAATTCGTCGAGTATGAACTCCTGGTCAAACCCGTCGAATTTGATATATTGATCACTTAGTGAAATGTTAAAATCCGTCGAGTATGAACTCCTGGCCAAACCTATTGAATTTGATATCCTGATCACTTAGTAAAATGTTAAAATCCGTCGAGTATGAACTGCTGGCCAAACCCATCGAAATTGATATCCTGATCATTTAGAAATGTTAAAATCCGTCGAGTTAGAATGACAGATCCGTCGAATTAGAGTTTTTGACCAGTGTTTTTCGTCGGTTCGACACTTGGGAGATTTCTCCAACGTCGACACCCACATCCGTCGAATTAGGACTTCTGCTGACCTTCTGGAAAAATTCGACAGTTTTAATCTCCGTTCGACAGAACCTCCATCCGACAGAAATTGATTTTTAGTCAATCTTGTTATAAAATGTTCTTCCATTTATCATCCTTCTGCCATGTTATTTTTCGTCGAATGGTAGCCTCAATTTTCCACTAAATACATTGTCTTCGTCGAATTCACAAGTATGGTTTATCACCCAACACCTAGCAATTAAATCTGTGACTTTGTTGGTGATTCTGGCCGTGTATCTTCCTGGACTCAAAACCTTTGGACTAATAAAAGCATATTAATCATAAATAATTGGATGACTAGAAATTAATTAGGGATTCATAAACAGGGAAGAACATGAGTATGGGTGAGCTTGTGAGGCACATAATGAATTTAATGGTTGACTTCTATCATGACTATGAATGGAAATTGTGGTTATCCTTAAAATGTACTATTGGCTTGTTGTGGATCTGTGAATGGGATCAAATCTTGTTGTTAAACGATATGGCATACATTTGAAGCATGATTGAGTCATGCATTGAACAAAAAAAGAAAAAAAGAAAGAGATTGTCCATTGAACTTGGTTAAGGCCGGTAGCCTAGGAGTTGAACTTACACCTTTGTGCGGGTGCGAATAGACAAGTGTAGGTTACTCGTTGACCTTGAGGGCGTCAGGGTGCGGGTACCTTGCGATGGGCAGTTGGTAGCTCTCTGTCCGTGGGGCAGACCAATACACACACACTGACGATCCGGACCGAGACACTGTCCTATATCGTGATCTGTGTAGAATGTCTTGTAAAATGCTATGATGTACACAATGATAATTTGTGAATTATAGCACTTGAGGGCCTGGGCAGCCAAGAATACAGACATACCTCCTGATCGTTCTCTCCGACTGTTTTGTGTCTAGCTCCATGGAGTAGGATTTTGACTATTGAGGGCACATGTGCATAGTGAGTCCATGAATTATCTGGCATACATTGTCATTATAATTGGAATTGTTGTCTTACTGTTATATATATATATAACTGCTTGGAACTGCTTATTTGTTTACTTCTGCTATTCAATGCCTATGCTTATTATTTGGAAATGCTATGTGGGCGCTTTGCGCCGTTTGGTTTCTTGATGCTATAATTGGTAATGATGGTAGGATGTCTTACCTCTTTCTTTTACTTTTCTTGCTCTGTGTAAATTTTTGGTTAAAGACTGTAAGTGGGAGCGAGGTTGGATTCTTTTACACTTTCTTGGTTTGACCCACTGTATCCGGTGATGTCGTCGCGAAGAGAGTTTTATTGGCTTCGTTCGAACTATGTTCACTGGTGGTGCCAAGACCTGGCGAGTCGACTGGACTGACAAGCGTATGCGACATAGTTGGGGATCTGACCTTGACCATGAAGAGGACTGCGATTGAAGACTGTATTCCATATTTCTCACTACACCGGTGAGCCCGTGTGGAAATAAGTTTGCCCCAATGATTTAATCTGTTAAGTTTTGATGATGACAAATACAAGACAAAAAGAATGATGCTTATACTTTATAGTTGTGCTTAATAAATGACAAATGCATCACAAAAGAATGTTGACCATGTTACATAAATGTGTTTAATGAGATATATGTAACATTCATCATATAATATATCCAATAATATTTTATATGAGTTATAAATGAATTAATATTGGATATGTCTATGAAAGTCTTGTATGCATGTTAGACTAACTAGAGTTATACATTTATGAATCATGCATATGAAGATATTGAGTTATGAATTTGGACTAACTATGTTTGGTTAAGTGAGCAATACTTTGTAGGATAATCCAAGTACCAAGAGTAAGCATTGCAACAAGAAAGCAAAAGATCACAACTATGCTCAACTCAAGGAGAATGAAAATGAAAAGATGTTCCAGGCATTTGCAAGTTTTGAAGAGAAGATTTTCTTTGGAAGCTTGGATTACATCAAGAAGTGATGGTGGTAAAAGATCTAGTCCAACATCTTCAAGCTTAGCTTATAGGACTTAGATCTTGTGTAAAGGTAAAAAGGAATCACACTAAGCTCAAACAAGTTTTAAACATATTTATAAGTGTTTCTAAAATGTTTAAATGCTCAACAAACTATTTTTGGAAAGCTAGTATTGGTGGTATTTCAAATTTATGAAAAATAGTCAAGTTTGTGTTTTGTAAAACTGACATATACTTACTCTTTTGATCATAACTTTCAAAATACTTTGAGTTTTACTTTGAAACTTATCTTATTTGAAAATAGACTCAAAGATCTTTCCAATGACTAGTCATTTGCTTTAATTGGATAAGAAATGAAGAAGTTATGACCTTTTAAAGTCGGTTTTGAAAACCAGAAATGGTGTAATCGATTACACAAGTCATGTAATCGATTACAACGTTGACAGAAGCCGTGTAATCGATTACACAGAGTATGTAATCGATTACAAAGTGCCCAGAAAGCTTGTAATCGATTACATGAAGCTTGTAATCGATTACAAAGTGCCTAGAAAGCTTGTAATCGATTACATGAAGCTTGTAATCGATTACAAAGTGCCCAGGAACGTTTCTAACGGCTATAAATGGCTAGTTTTCATAGAAAATCATTTCTAAACACCTCCAACGGCTCTAAAACTCATTGGGCTATAAATAAAAGTGTTTGGGCATCAAAAACAAGTTGGAGAACATTCTGAAAATTACCCTTGAGCATTAAAAACGAAATTCATCATCTTTTTCTCTAAATTCTTTGTTTTTGAGCTAAGTGTGTAAATCCTTTATACCCATTGAGCTTCAACTTGTATTATCCACTCTTGAGAGAGTTTTCTATCATCTATACTTTGTTCTTCAAGTTGTATATCTACTCTTCAAGAGAGTTTATATTCTTTCTATTCACATTGAAATCATTGTAAGAGGGTGAGGTATCCCTCAAAAGAGAAAAGGGTGAGGTATCCCTTGTAGTGAGACTCAAACACAAAGGGTGAGGTATCCCAAAGGTGTTGTGAGTGCTCTTCATTGTAAAGGTCATCAAGCACCTGTGAAGCTTGAAGAATTAGAGGCTCTAGCACAAGGGTGAGGTATCCCAAGGTGTGAGAAGTGCTCTTGTATGTACAAAGGTTTTTCTAGCACCCGTAAAGTCTAGGAGATAGTGAAGAAAATCTCAAGTTAAGCTTGAGGACTGGATGTAGGCCACAAATGGTTGGTGGCTGAACCAGGATAAATTCTTGAGTTTGATTCTCTCTTCCCTACACTCTTTAAATTCAGTATTTGGTAGAATATATTTATTTATTGCATATGTTGATGTTTTGATTGTTACAACTTGATGTCTAGCTTATTCACTTAGTTCATCATATATCTCAAGTTGTATTTGAGTAATCCTCAATAGTTGTACATTTATTAGACTTATTCCGCTGCATTTATTAATTGAGTTATTCAAAATGCATAATTTGTCAAAGTTGCATTAAAACTAGTCATCACCCAATTCACCCCCTCTCTTGGGTAATGGTTGCCATGGCTAACAAGTGGTATCAGAGCTTCGTGCTCTGGTAAAAGCTTAACAGCTTGGAGTTAAAGATCTTTGTTTGTTTGGCAACCATTAAAAGCTTTTCAAAATGAATGGTTTTGAAATTGATAAACCACCATTCTTTGATGGTGTGAATTTCGTTTATTGGAAAGCTAGAATGGAAATTTATATGCAATCTATTGATATTAATTTGTGGGATATTATACTTGATGGATTTACTTGCAAATCAAAACAAACTTGGAATGACTATGATAAGAAATGCTTTTCATTGAATATTAGAGCAATGCAAATATTGAGAAGTAGTTTAAATGATGATGCTTATGCTAAAATTAAGAGTTGCTCTAGTGCTAAAGATATATGGGATACTCTTGATTCCATCTATCTTGCTAATAATAATTTTGTGCATAAAGTTGTATATAGAGAGCAAGAAGAGGAAAAGTCATTGAAGGAATATTGTTGTGCAAAATATTCTCAAAATGATGCTCAATTTGAAGAGGTGGCAAAGCAAGACAATAATGAGGAAGATGATGATTTCCTTAAAGAGCCAAGTATGCTAAGAATGGAGACTACTTCATATATGGCTAAAAAGGACTTTGAGGTAAATAATGCTAAACCATATTATAGTCCTTTTTATGATAAGCTACAATGTGCATATGATGAATTATATGATGATTTACTGAATTTAGAAAATAAAAATTTATCTTGTTTGGAAAACATTTCCTTCATTGAAAATGAAATTGAGATTTTTAAAAATGATTATGCTTTTCTTGATGAGGAAATGCCTTTAAAATGTGAAACCTCAACTTCTTGTGAAAAATGCATTAATTTAGAAAATCAAGTTGAGAACTTATATTGTGAATTTGTCAAAACTAATGATTCTAATTGCTTACAATCCATGATTATTAATAAGAATGAAATTGATATTATTTCACATGGAAATTCAAGCAAGGCTTATGGCAAAAATAGTTTAGAATGTAATAACAACCAAAGGCTCAAGTTTTTCAAAAATGATCTTCAAAGGACCAAGCCATCATTGAATTCACTTGTTTGTAACTTTTGTGGTCATCTAGGACATATTTCTCATTTATGCAATTATAGAAGAAATTCTTATATGAGAAATAATATGAAATGGGTTCCTAAAGATCTTAAATGCTCTAGTACTAATATTCAAGGACCCAAGATGAAGTGGGTACCAAAAAGTCCTCCTAGTGTTTCAATTATGCAGAAAACTTCTCAAAAGGATGGACAAATTGGTCAAGTAAAGAAGGAATCATCAAGGGAAATGCTTCCAAAGCCCATTGAAAGAAGTTTTGATCAAAGAAGGAAGATGGCTTCAACCAAAGCTTCTCAAGCACAAAATGTGGAACTTGCAAAGTTTAAAACACCAAAAGAGAAGCAATGGGTAAAGAAAAGAGTTTCCTTGATTAGCAAGGCCAAGGGTGACCATTAGCTCAAGCATACAAATGAAGTGAAAAACAACCGTGCTACTTGAGGTTGGGAAAAATTAAAATGGTCCAAGTTCTCCAAAAGTGATGAAAAACATAAAAAGAAAGACATGGAGAACCACAATATTCTCAAGGGGCCTTGAGGCATAGAAGTTGGAGTCACCTACAAAAACTCAAAGAGTATACTTTTGGTGATATCAATCTTTTATCCTTACTTATGCTTTAATTTGAATATCATGTGATATTTGGATAAGTAGATATTTGTTTTATGCCTTAACATGCCTTAAATTGTGCTTTTCTAGCATTATGTTTTAAAAGTGTCTTTACATATGCTAACATGCTAGATATGCACACAACTTGCTTGAAATGACATATTATGGTAATATCTTTATTCTTGAGCTTGTGACCATTTCTTCTTATTCAAATATGAAAATTTCACATGCTCATAAGTAGTTCTAATCCTTTCTCTTTGATGCTTAATTGTCTTATATATTTATTTGGAGATTGGAAAATAAAATATCATATGTCTTTTGTTTGAAATTGCTTGACATGTTCATATCTTGAAAACAAGAAGTAAATGATTCATTTTGTGTCTTGAACTTGTATTTGAACTTTAATGATTTTTACAATGAAGTATATCTTGAAATGAATCATAAATATTCAAAAGTTATAGTTCCATGGTTTTTCAATTCTTTCACTACAATAAGAGATTTCTTGTTGTTGATTGGCATGTGTACATACTAAAATTCCTTACTTGATATTACATGCCTTACATGATCATTGTTTGCCCCAAAATGCTTATATAAGTTTTGATGTTGATCATGTGTTTCTTGATAAACTTGAATCTTGCCTTGAAAATGCTCAAACTATGCTTTTGGATTCAAGTGCATATATCATTCTTTTGTTCTCTTTAGAGCTAACAATTCATAGTTGATAATGTGGTACATGTTTTACATTTTATATCAACCTAAATTATGTT
Source organism: Ormosia semicastrata (assembly GCA_029884595.1). NCBI lineage: Eukaryota > Viridiplantae > Streptophyta > Magnoliopsida > Fabales > Fabaceae > Ormosia > Ormosia semicastrata. Next base: position 43,367,310 of record JAQQTO010000061.1, read on the forward strand.
TGTAAATAAGTTTAAATGATATTTGATGCTAACCTTTTTTTGAGAACTTTTGAAATATAGTCATCAAATATTGAAATGTCAAGCATATGTGGATAAATGAGAAATGTTGAAGGAAGAGGAACATGAGGAGACTTTCTTCAAGTGCAATGGAATGAAATACTCAATGGAAGAAAGTACAAGGACCTATAAATGAAGAACATTCTAAAGGAGCATCACTTTCTATCTAACCCAATAAGTATCTCTATCCCTAAACTATTGTGGTATTCTATATGCTATGGATTATATGATACTTGTTGATAAATTAATCTTAAAAGATTATATGCATTCTTTACATGAGAAGTATGCTTAGCATTAACAAAGTGCCTAATTGTACATTAAATTGCTAGTTTTGTCATTGCATATAGGGTGGATGATATTAGTTCTATATATATTTTAATCTCTATAGCATATTTCATCAAGGTCAATGTTTGATATATATATGATTCTCTTGATCTATGGTTCTTAGTGGTATAAACTTATGAGAATCATGATCTTGTTTTGAAAAGAATTTCTAGTTTGATTAATATTCCTTTTAAAAAGAAGCTTTTCAAGTTCCATATCCTTGAGAATCTTTTGAACTTGTCTTAAGATTTAAAAGTATTATCATCTCCTAATTGTCTTGAAAATTTAGAAATCATTCAATTTGTGCTATAAATGTAGTACTCTCTACATTGCTTTGAAATGTCTATTAAATTTTGAGAGAGTATTTAAGAAAGTTTTCTAAATAAATTTTTTGAAATGATCTATAGAGATCAATCTTCATACTTCAAAAGATAAGCCTTGTTTAAAAAAATATATATTTTTTATCTTTTCAAGGCTCTTGTTTAATGTGAAAAAGAGGATATGTACTTTCAAATACTCTTTTGACTTAGATTTGATCACTCTCAAGAATATGTGATTTTAATATAAATCTCTTCTACCCTTCTAAAATGCTTTTGAAAATGTAATGTGTTATTATAAAATTCTTTTTGAAAGGGGGAGAAGTTTTTTAAAATGATTTTGTTTGAGGGATTAAGAATATGTATCTATGCCTTGCTTTTCTTTATAGTAATGTGCTTATATGATCTTGGCATGCATATTTCCCTTTATCTATCTTGTGCTTCAATAAGGGGAAACTTATCTTACATATCATTCTTCCATATCCTTGTTGACTAAGAACATATGCATAACTATGTTAAACCATTATATTTGATATTTTGATAACATGCATATTGTGAGGGGAGCCTAGCTATTAGATTATTGCTTATATCTCTTGGCTTACATCCTTACTTGACATGAAGTGTTTTATTGTTAATACTATCAACATGTCAACAAAGATCATCGTTCATTCTCTTTTCCTATATCAATGAAAGAAGGTAAACATTCTTAAACTTCATATCTTTTGATTCTTTCATTGAGAAATGCTTGATATGTGACAAGTTGTATGATCTTTTATTTGAAAACCTTAATTCCATGATCTTACATGAATATTTTGTATCCCCTATCAAGTGATATCAAGTGGTACTTATTTATGATGTGGTAACCAAGATATTATATGTTAGACATAATTTCTTAAGCTTATTGCTATCATATGCTAAATGTTGAAGTACCAAAATATGACAAGTATTGCATGAATAATCTTTTATATCTTGAAAGCTTACTTATTTCATCTCTCCTTTCTTGAATTAGGTATATAATTAAATAAGGAGAGATAGTGATGAGTTGCATAACTTGAAGAAGTTTATGGTTTTGATGATCCTACTCTTTTTGACAACATGGTTCTTATCTTTAGGGGGAGAGAAAAATATTATCTTTCCTTCCTAAGCCTTTTTGTTGATGTCAAATAGGGGGAGAGAAAATTGGAAAGAAAAATATGTGCTTGTACTTAATTATTTGATATGCTTACATGAATATCTATCCTTATATATTGCTAAACATATTTTTTCTTTGGTGATTTGTCATCATCAAAAAGGGGGAGATTGTGGAAATAAGTTTGCCCCAATGATTTAATCTGTTAAGTTTTGATGATGACAAATACAAGACAAAAAGAATGATGCTTATACTTTATAGTTGTGCTTAATAAATGACAAATGCATCACAAAAGAATGTTGACCATGTTACATAAATGTGTTTAATGAGATATATGTAACATTCATCATATAATATATCCAATAATATTTTATATGAGTTATAAATGAATTAATATTGGATATGTCTATGAAAGTCTTATATGCATGTTAGACTAACTAGAGTTATACATTTATGAATCATGCATATGAAGATATTGAGTTATGAATTTGGACTAACTATGTTTGGTTAAGTGAGTAATACTTTGTAGGATAATCCAAGTACCAAGAGTAAGCATTGCAACAAGAAAGCAAAAGATCACAACTATGCTTAACTCAAGGAGAATGAAAATGAAAAGATGTTCCAGGCATTTGCAAGTTTTGAAGAGAAGATTTTCTTTGGAAGCTTGGATTACATCAAGAAGTGATGGTGGTAAAAGATCTAGTCCAACATCTTCAAGCTTAGCTTATAGGACTTAGATCTTGTGTAAAAGTAAAAAGGAATCACACTAAGCTCAAACAAGTTTTAAACATATTTATAAGTGTTTCTAAAATGTTTAAATGCTCAACAAACTATTTTTGGAAAGCTAGTATTGGTGGTATTTCAAATCTATGAAAAATAGTCAAGTTTGTGTTTTGTAAAACTGACATATACTTACTCTTTTGATCATAACTTTCAAAATACTTTGAGTTTTACTTTGAAACTTATCTTATTTGAAAATAGACTTAAAGATCTTTCCAATGACTAGTCATTTGCTTTAATTGGATAAGAAATGAAGAAGTTATGACCTTTTAAAGTCGGTTTTGAAAACCAGAAATGGTGTAATCGATTACACAAGTCATGTAATCGATTACAACGTTGACAAGAAGATGTAATCGATTACACAGAGCATGTAATCGATTACAAAGTGCCCAGAAAGCTTGTAATCGATTACATGAAGCTTGTAATCGATTACAAAGTGCCCAGAAAGCTTGTAATCGATTACATGAAACTTGTAATCGATTACAAAGTGCCCAGGAACGTTTCTAACGGCTATAAACAGCTAGTTTTCATAGAAAATCATTTCTAAACACCTCCAACGGCTCTAAAACTCATTGGGCTATAAATAAAAGTGTTTGGGCATCAAAAACAAGTTGGAGAACATTCTGAAAATTACCCTTGAGCATTGAAAACGAAATTCATCATCTTTTTCTCTAAATTCTTTGTTTTTGAGCTAAGTGTGTAAATCCTTTATACCCATTGAGCTTCAACTTGTATTATCCACTCTTGAGAGAGTTTTCTATCATCTATACTTTGTTCTTCAAGTTGTATATCTACTCTTCAAGAGAGTTTATATTCTTTCTATTCACCTTGAAATCATTGTAAGAGGGTGAGGTATCCCTCAAAAGAGAAAAGGGTGAGGTATCCCTTGTAGTGAGACTCAAACACAAAGGGTGAGGTATCCCAAAGGTGTTGTGAGTGCTCTTCATTGTAAAGGTCATCAAGCACCTGTGAAGCTTGAAGAATTAGAGGCTCTAGCACAATGGTGAGGTATCCCAAGGTGTGAGAAGTGCTCTTGTATGTACAAAGGTTTTTCTAGCACTCGTAAAGTCTAAGAGATAGTGAAGAAAATCTCAAGTTAAGCTTGAGGACTGGATGTAGGCCACAAGTGGTTGGTGGCTGAACCAGGATAAATTCTTGAGTTTGATTCTCTCTTCCCTACACTCTTTAAATTCAGTATTTGGTAGAATATATTTATTTATTGCATATGTTGATGTTTTGATTGTTACAACTTGATGTCTAGCTTATTCACTTAGTTCATCATATATCCCAAGTTGTATTTGAGTAATCCTCAATAGTTGTACATTTATTAGACTTATTCTGCTGCATTTATTAATTGAGTTATTCAAAATGCATAATTTGTCAAAGTTGCATTAAAACTAGTCATCACCCAATTCACCCCCCCTCTTGGGTAATGGTTGCCATGGCTAACAGCCCGGAGTTGCCTCACGCATTCGGGATTCGATGGAGTGCCCAACTCCTTAGTTGTAGATATGGTGTGGGTAGTTTATACTTTATTTTGCATCACTTGTGTAAAGTGTATTTTGGGTACATGTATGCATTAAGGTGATTATCCAGTCTGAAATGCTGTAATTTGAATACATCTTACACCTCATATTTTTAACTGGTTGTATTTGTAACTATTCATTCGTGGCTCCTATTTTCCTCATATAAGAAATGATTAATATTTTTGTAAAGTTTATTATTTGACAATGTTAGCACGCCGACATTTAGTGACCATGACATTATGATGATTGTGCCGTGGTTATTAAATCGAGGGGTGTTGCACTAAGGGAGTCATTTAGATTGTAAAGAAGTCTCCAAGGATGGTACGCTACTGTCTGAAGATGCCAACGCCAAAGAGATGAGAGCTAAGGGTGGAAATAGGTCAGACTGTCTGTTAGGGGCCTATGGCCTGGCCTGCTTGAGGCCTGACCTGGCCTAGCCTGTTTACTAAACAAGTTAGGCCAAGACTTTTTTAAAAGTCTGTTTAACTAAAAAGGCCAGGCTTCAGGCCATCTAATAGGTCTTTTAAGCCTGGTAGGCCGGCCTGGCCTATTTAATTATATATAATATAATATATATTATTATAATAATTATAAATTATAATTAATAATTTATTATAATATATTAATGTATTTTTTAATTAAATTTTAATAAAAGTCAATAATTAAAACTTAAGTTAGTAAGTTAAAATAGAAATAACACATTTATTAATATATTTAACATAATATATTTATTAGAATGAAAATAATAAGTTAATACTCACTCCTTACTTTTATAGATACTCATTACTTTCTTACTCTGATTTTTAATCGATGTGGGACTTGAAAGACTAGAATAAGAAAGTGAGTAACTTGGTATATCTCCAAATCTCACATCGACTAAAGACTAGAGTAAAAAAGTAGTGAACATCTATAACACTCACCCCTTACTTTTATAGATGCTCACTATTTTCTTACTCTAATCTTTGGTCGATGTGGGACTTGAAAGACTAGAGTAAGAAAGTGAATAACTTGGTATATCTCCAAGTCCCACATCGACCAAAGATTAGAGTAAAAAAGTAGTGAGCATCTATAAAATTAGAAGATAAATGTTAAATTATAACAAAGGCCTATTGACTTTGAGTAGGCCCGTTGACTTATTTCAAGGCTTAGGCATGTTAGCTTATGTAAAGGTATATTGACTTATTTAAAGGTAGGTCTGTTAGTCTATGTAAGACATGTTGACCTATTTAAAGGCAGGTCTGTTAATCTATGTAAAGGCCTGTTGGCCTATTTAAAGGTAGGTCTATTAGCCTATTTAAAGACCTCATTGCAAAGTAAGCCTTTAAATAGGCTTTCAGGCCAGGCTAGGCTTTTAAAAAGGTCAGGTCAGACCTTAAAAATCAGCCTATTACAGGCTCATAGGTCAGGCTTAGGCCTTATAATTGGGATACAGGCCAAGCCTGTTTAAGGCAAAGTCTAGTCTGGCCTGACCTGTTTCCACCCCTAATGAGAGCTGACTCTAGGTTGAGTGGGCCTGTGAAATGTCTATTATAGCATGTTTAGAATGTAAAAAAAATAAAAAATAATTTGATTTATAAATCAAATTTAATTAAATCATGTATCTGAAATGTTAAAAAATAAGAAATGATTTAATTTTTAAAATTTCATTGATTTCATTCATCGTATTTTAAAAATTTTATCAAATTTGATAAGATTTGTTAAAATTTGATTTGATTTGAAATGAATAGATTATTTTATCTTTAATAACTACCTCTAATCACTTTTCATAAGAGTTAAAATATAAAATAATAAAATAAAATAAAATAAATTTTTATTTTAATGAATTCTAAATACAAAATTTGATTTCTAAAATAATTTAAATCTTATTTTTTTTAAAATTTTAAACATAAAATTTAATTTCTAAATTAAATTAATTTAATTTAAATCAAATCAACTCAAATCAATTTCTATTTTTATTCGTTCTAAATACAATTTTAAAAAATGATGTGATTCTAGGTTCATTGCTACCATCTAATACCACAACTTATCAGACTAGTGTGGCACCTCAAAGGGTTCAGCCTGATTGTTGCGGCTAGGATCATTACAGCTGTTAGTGTCAAGGAATTCCGTATTGGACGAAAATTTGGTTAGGAATAGTGTTGGGCATGATAGGGGTGAAAAATTGATACCTTCTAAGAGAAAAGGAACCATGGTGGACATGGACTCAGATGTTTCTGCTACATTGGCTAATGATGACAGATGCTGGCCCCTCAAGGCTAGGTGGCAATATTGTGGGGGCTGGTAGGTCATGTTCCAAACAAAGAAGGTACTTCTTACTTGTTGGCAAATGATAGGAAATAATACAATATATTCCATTATTCATGAATTAGAATGAAATAAGAGTTTTAATCCGTTCTTTATTCAGGTCTTTTGGCATGTTCTGTTGCTTTTATTGTGTTTAAGAAGTTTGGCTTTTGTTGTTCCCTGTACCAAAATATTTTTTCTAGTTTATTTTCAAATTCATGATCATATGACACATTTGTTTTCAAAAATTGTTTGAATGACACACGCTGCCGGATATGCCATATTAAGCATCTTTTGCCCTTTTATAATTTTATTGTAGTCGGTCATATTGGGTACTCTTGCCAGTTATTATGAAAGTTCGCCACAAGTCATAAGTTACTTTGAAGTGTCCCTACAGCTTCTATTCTCCAAACTGTTACTAATAATACATATTATAGAAAGGGAAACGTAAATTCTGTAGTAATTGTCAATTATAATTTACACTTATTTATGTATACAGAAGAGTGGAAGATTACCTCACATAAATCTCTCCTATGTGAGAAAAACAAACTCTATCTTAATCTTAAACCCTATCCAAGTCAGTTACTTAGATTTACTCAGTAGCAATAACTTCCCATCTTAGTTATGAAGGTTTTCTTATCCTCATCGTTTGGATGTATGAGAATTTGGTTATAACCAGAATAGACATCTTGTCAATGTTGGGAAGCGGGTAGGGGTTCTTTCGGACACACCTTGTTGAGGTCAGTGTAGTCGACACACATGCGTCATTTCCCACTGACCTTTTTGACTAAGACCACATTTGAGAGCCACGTAGTGTAGGGAACCTCCTTGATGAAACCAGTATTTAGGAGTTCATTTCACCTGTTTTTGTATCATTTCTTATCTTTCCAACCCAACTTTCCTTTTTCGTTGTGCCACTGGTTTAGTGTCCTTCATGATGGAAAGATGATGGCAAATGAATTCAAGGTCTAGGCCTGACATGTCTGTTCAATTCCAAGCGAACAAGTCCTTGTTTTTTCTAAGGATCTCGGTCAGCTAGGCTTTCTCTTCCTAGATGAGTTGTATGCCAATCTTGGTAACTTGGCCGGGTTTGGCCCCAGCTGAAGAGGTTGGAGCTTTCTGTTTGAAAGGGGACGTGTATCTCGTATCTCTTCGTATACATCTAACTTGGTTAGGAGGATATTGATGGAGTCCAAAGTGACCGGGGCTGGGTCATTGCGAGGGATCGCTTTCCATGGTCTCTTGGTAATTTTCAGGCTCTCATTATAGCACTTCCTTGCCATGACTTGGTCCCTTTAACTGTCACAACCTTGTCTTGGTGGTCCAAAAACTTCATGGCTAAGTAGGGTGTAGAAATCATAGCCCCCAAGGCGTTGAGTGAGGCCAACCCAGAATAACATTATAGGCAGAAGGGTAATCTATCACCAGAAACCTAACCTTGACTGTCTTAAAGAGGGGGTCTTTTCCCAAAGTAAGGTGAGTCTCGATATACCCGACCGAGGTGATCTTATCGCCTATGAACCCGATCAGCTCGCCGGTATGCGAGGTGAGCTCTTCCTTTGATAATCTTAGCTTGTTGAATAAGTCTAGGAACATTATATCAGTTGAGCTTCCTTGGTCTACAAACATTCTCCGAGCCTTGGCGTTGGTAATTATTCCGGTGATGGCCATAGGGTCATCATGGTCTGGGAAAGTGTTCCCATAGTCCTCGTCAGAAAATGAGATTGGAGGGGCCTTTCTTAACCCTCTTCCCGATTTGGATTCTGTGAGGGAGGTCACATTCAGAGAGCCCTTTTCCTTGTGTTTTATGATTTGCCATCGCTCACGAATCCCCCAGAGATGATGTTTACCATCTGAGTTGCTTCAGTGTGGCAGGGGTTATATCCTACTTGGTCTCTAAGTCTCCGAAGCGTTAGCGACTGTCATTTAGCATCCTTGAGATATACTCTTTTTTAACCAGGGCGTTGTCTCTCTGGAACTTTCTTGGGAAGCAGGGGGATATTCTCTCTAGTGGAGGAATTCTCGTGCCCGTCCCACATAGGTTCTGATCAAGTTAAGCCTAGTTCGTGGGCGATAAGGATCGATGCTAGACAGCGATTCACTAGAGATGAGTTATGCATTGTAGGAGCTCGATTCTTGTTTGTTGGAGACGGTCCCCTTCTTCTGTTCTCCATGATGGAGGTAATAGGGGGAGACCTTTAAAGTGGAGTTGGTAATCGAAATTTATCATTTTCCATAAATGGCGCCAATGTTCAGAATAAGGTTCTGAGAGTTACCTAAATAGGTAAGCGGTGGTTGATCCCTCCGTGGCGTAGCAGTAAGGATTTGAGGAGTGAGGGGGTGAGTACCTACAAAAGGAACTACACGAGGAGGATTTTTGTGTAGTGGGATTAATGCATACATTTGTCCTCTTGTTGAGCATTTATATAGGAATTTATGAGCGTGTAAAAGGTGTAGGGAGTTTGTGCGTATCTATGTGTATCACACTCTGCCCCTTAGTAGCATAGGAAATTGTTGTTCTGTACAGTCTGTCCCCTCCTTTCGAGTGAAGTAGTGTCTCTTCTTTTCTGTCGGGAGGGAGGGAGGGAGACATGCTTAATAGGCGAGTAGCTCTCTGTGCTTCGTATGTCTGAGGGACATCCTGGCAGGTCAAGTTGCTCCAGTTTTATGGGCCTATAACCGGTCCAAAACACTTACATTGATTACTTATTGGGAAGTGTTGGTAGTAGTAACCGCAAGTTTTCTAGTTTGTATCTTAGTATGGTTAAATTTATCTGAACAATTGATAGATGACATTATGTTTTTGGTCCAAATAGGCACAATGAACTCCTAACAGAAATCACTCTCTTTACTTCTTTAGCTAGTTTTGATGATTCATTAAATTCTCACACCAATCATTCGAGATAGGCTAAATTCATTGGGTTATTAAGTTTTGGGGTCCAAACATTTATGGTTGTCTTGGCTACATAATATTTAAGGCAAATTACATTCACCTCCTCTAAAGTTTAGAGAAACTACTATTACCAAGTGGCCTCAAACTCAAGAGGAGGGTGAATTGAGTTTATAAAATATTTTCGCAAATCTTTCGTAAAACGTTTGTTGAACAATTTTCGTTGAAGCTATTAGATGATTTAAGTGAATAAATAAATGAGATTGAATACTTCACTCACAAATCAAACAATCTAATATAAATAACATTCAAGCAAGCATATAAAATAAATGCACAAATGTAAAGAGATGAGTTTAGAAGATCAAATACAATAGTTTATCCTGATTCGATCACCAATCCCTTTGTGATCTACGTCCATTCCTCAAGCAACCGCTAGAGATTTTCCACTATCTTCAAGGTTCAACAGGTGCTTGATAATCTTTACAATTGAGAGCACTCAACACACCTTGGGATACCTCACCCTTGTGCTTGAGCCTCAAATAGGGATACCTCACCCTTTACAACTTTTGAGGGATGCCTCACCCTCAAGGGATACCCCACCCTTTACTAACTTTGAGAGATGCCTCACTCTCTAGGGATACCTCACCCTTTACTCTAGAGGGATACCTCACCCTCTCTTTATAGATTACACAAAGTGTAGAAGATAAAAACTCTCTTGAAGAGTAGATAATACAACTTGAAGCTTATGGGTATAAAGGATTTACACACTTAGCTCAAAATAAAGATTTGGAGAAAAAGATGATGAAATTCATTTTCAATGCTCAAGGGTAATTTTCAAAATGTTCTCCAACTTGTTTTTGATGCCCAAACACTTGTATTTATAGCCCAATGAGTTTTAGAGTCGTTGGAGGGTTTTAGAAATGATTTTCTATGAAAACTAGCCGTTAGAAACATTCCTGGGCACTTGGTAATCGATTACAAGTTTCATGTCATCGATTACAAGCTTTCTGGGCACTTTGTAATTGATTACACACTTTATGTAATTGATTACATGGCTTCTGTCAACGTTGTAATCGATTACATGACTTGTGTAATCGATTACACCATTTTTGGTTTTAAAAACTGATTTAAAAGGTCATAACTTCTTCATTTCTTATCCGATTAAAGCGAATGACTACTCATTGGAAAGATCTTGGAGTCTATTTTTATATAAAAGAAGTTTCAAAACAAAAATCAAAGTATTTTGAAAGATATGATAAAAATCATAACCAAAGGTCAGATTTTCAAAACTCAAACTTTAATTGGTCATAACTTTTTCGTTTCCTATCCGTTTTAAGCGAATGACCACTCATTGGAAAGATCTTTGAGTCTATTTTCATATGAAAGATTTCAAAACAAAACTCAAAGTAATTTGAAAGTTATGATCAAAAGAGTAATTATATGTCAGTTTTACAAAACACAAACTTGGCTATTTTTCATAGATTTGAAATATTACCATAACTAGTTTTGCAAAACAATTTGTTGGGCATATAAATATTTTAGAAACACTTATAAATATGTTTAAAACTTGTTTGAGTTTAGTGTGATTCCTTTTTACCTTTATACAAGATCTAAGTCCTATAAGCTAAGCTTGAAGAGACTTGGGACTTGATCTTTGCACTTCCAATCCTTTCTGTTTGTTATCATCAAAACCATTGCTTTAGTCAATGCCGATTGCATTTTTCCCCTTTTTGATGATGACAAACATTCATTTGAGAAAAGAGTTAGTTCAAATAAATTGAAATTCTCAAAAGGTGTATTAGAGACTTACTCCCCCTCTATTTTTCAAGAGGTGATTCGATTAGAGATTGCACAGCTCCCCCTTAATTTTGAAATTCCAAGATCATTGAATTTGTACCTTGTTATTTACCTTTTCTCAAAGACTTATAAACTTCTTCCCCTTTTGTCATGATCAAAAAGATATACAAGATATAGATTTTGACAAAGAGAGAAGTGATAGAGCAAAACCATTGCTAAATAATGAATATTCAATAAGGAATTCAACCAAATCAGCATTATATAACCAGAATATCCATTGACCAAAAAATCCATTTCAAAATAATGCATTAAAAGTTAGATTATGCAGCAAAAAAAGTCATATTATGCAGCAAGATAATGGCATTATGTAGAAAAATATGTCTTTATACAGCAAAATAGCAAAAAATATGAATTGTGCAATAAAATGACCAATTTATGCATTGAAAGTTAGATTATGCAGCAAAAATGTCACATTATACAGCAAAATTAATGGCATTATGCAGAAAAATATGACTTTTCCAAATATAACATGATATTCAAATTAAAACATAAATAGGAATAAGAAATTGATATCACCAAAAGTATGCTCTTTGAGTTTTTGTAAGTGATTCCAACTTGCAAGCTTCAAGTCTTCATGACTCTTGGAGAACTTGGACCATTTCAAGTTTTCACTTCACTTTAGTGCATGCTTGAGCTAATAGTCACCCTACAACATAATTCAAAGCATTTTCTTTGGTATCCACCAATTTTAGATCCATAGGGGTTAGTCATTGATCATTAATCTATTATGCTCTCATAAATATCAAATTTTCTATAGTATGTAATTTGAGCACAACAAATTTAAACAATCAATTACCATTAAGCACATAGCCAATAATATGCATGCTTTCATGATATATAGACAATCTTAAGTAAAAATGATCATTTTAGCATTGAAAATCATTTTTAAAGCCTGTGTAATCGATTACAATATGTGTGTAATCGATTACCAGCCCTTTGGAATCCATATAATCGATTACATGTTTTGTGTAATCGATTACACGAGTTCTGGAGATGTTGTAATCGATTACATAGTATGTGTAATCGATTACACGCTCTCTGACTTTGTTTGGAACGCATGGCAGAGCCTCTGTAATCGATTACAAAGGCCTTGTAATTGATTACAAGCTTGTTGAAAACAGTTTTTGCACTTTAAATTGTAAAGGACCAAACTTAAAACATTCAAAAAGGTTCCAAATCATTTCAAATCAATTCCAAACATCATAAAGGCATAAAAACAGACTAGTTCTTGATCTAAAACACATGTTTTTGCAAAAACACTACTTTTACCAAGGATTAAATCACTTTGTGGATTTTGAGCAATTTAGTGCAACAAAAACACATTATTGTGTAGCAATACAACATATTATGTATCAACATACCATATTATGCACCAAGATAGCACATTATGCAACAAAAGTGCTCATTATGCAGAAACTTACATATTATGCAAAAGGATGATGAATTATGCAGCAAATTAGATGCATGATTAAACCATTATGACAAGTTCAAAGAAATTGATATTATGTATGTTATTTCACACAAGATGCATATTCATTTAGCATATGCAAGACATATAAAAGATATTTTTCAAGATGTTAACCAAGTAAAGCATAGAACAAGACTCCACTTAACCAAAGGATGCAAGTTCAAGCCTTTTGGAGACAAGGAGGACAGCATGAAGCATTTTCTTGTTTTGTGCTTAGAGCAGCCACTTTTCAAGATATCCAAAGTTAATTCTTGGCCTTCAAGCACACCTACAACACACTTCAATTTTTGACTTATGGTACCCAAATTTTCTTGGGTCCTTGTGTGTTAGTCTTTGGCAAAGTGCCTTTGGGAACCCAAACCAATTTAGTTCCTAGCTTGTTATTGATATTCTTCCTTACATTGCAATTTGATGCACTATGCCCTTTCCTACCATAGTGAAAGCATTTAATAAAGGGACTACTTGATGTACTTGATGAAACAAAGAAGTTCTTGAGAAACTTTTGTTGTTTATTGGGATTATACCCTAAACCAGCTTTTTGAAAAACGCATATTTGGTTTCTAAGCAAAATGTTCAAATTATCTCTTCCATAGGTAAATTTTGAAAGAGTGTTTTTCAAGTCCTCAATCTCAATTTCAAATGCTTTATATGATGAGCAAGATGAGGGTGTAGATGCATTTTCTAGTGATAAACATGTCATGCATGAAGAATTTGCATCAATAAGTCCAAGAGTTTCATTTTCTATTTTAAGTTCCTCAATTTCCTTATTTAACATAGATATCTTGTTTTCAAAAGAGGAAATTGATTTCTTGGATGATGAAACAAGTTTTGTAAGTCTTATAGATTCATTATGTAATTCTTCAAAAGCATCTTGCAATTCATCATAGGAAGGGGAAGAGTTTGATTCAGAAATTGAGGATGTTACCTCTATGTCGTCTCCACCTTCCTCTTCTCCTCTAGCCATGAAACATAGATTGGCTTTCTCATTATCCGAGCTATCGGTTGAATCCATGTCATTATCATCCCAAGCTATGTAGGCTCTTCTTTCGTTCTTCTCCCTTGAGGATTTTTTGTGATACTTTTCCACTTTACTTTGATAAATTGGGCACTCCATCTTCATGTGACTCAATTCTCCACATTCATAGTATTTAGGAGTGGATGAGATTCTTTCCCCTCTGTGATAGACATTCTTTTGGGGAAAGGGAGGTCTTCTTTGAGCTTCACTCTTCTTGAAGAATCTTCCAAATTTCTTTACTAATAGAGCAAGATTCTCCTCATCTATTTCCAAGCCATCTCCATCATCTTCATCATCATCATTGTCATTAATCATGGAGGAAGTGGCCTTGAGAGCTATTCCCTTCTTTTTCTTATCAATCTCCTCACTTTGGTTGAGTTTATTCAATTCCAATTCATGTTCTTGGAGCTTGCCAAAAAGTGTGGCTAAGGTCATGGTTGAGAGATTTCTTAACTCCGATATAGCCGTCACTTTAGGTTGCCAATCCTTACTCAAACATCTTAAAACCTTATTAATAAGATCTTTATTAGAAAATGTTTTTCCTAATGAAGCTAAATGATTTACAATAAGTGTAAAACGTTTTTGCATTTCTTGAATGCTTTCATTTTGGTTCATTCTAAAAAGCTCATATTCATGAGTGAGAGTATTGATCCTTGATCTTTTCACTTCACTAGTACCCTTATGGGTTACTTCTAAAGTCTCCCACATTTCTTGGGCAGATTTACAATTTGAGACTCTAAAGAATTTATCATATTCCAAGGATGTGGTAATGATATTTTTGGCACTCAAATTATATTGGACCTTTTTCTTATCATCATTGGTCTATTCACTTCTTGGTGTATTAACCCTTACACCATTAACAACTTTTGGGGGATAAAAGGACCATTTTCAATAGCATCCCACACATCTAGGTCAATAGCTTCAATAAAAATTTTCATTCTTTCTTTCTAATAAGAGTACCCATCCCCATTGAAAAAGGGAGGTCTATAGATGGAAGAACTTTTTGAAAATTCATTTGAAGAGGCCATCACTTTCTCTTGAAGCTGCTAAGCCCTTTACACAAGAGTTTAGCTCTGATACCACTTGTTACCAAGTGGCCTCAAACTCAAGAGGGGGGTGAATTGAGTTTATAAAATATTTTCGCAAATCTTTCGTAAAACGTTTGTTGAACAATTTTTTGTTGAAGCTATTAGATGATTTAAGTGAATAGATAAATGAGATTGAATACTTCACTCACAAATCAAACAATCTAATATAAATAACATTCAAGCAAGCATATAAAATAAATGCACAAATGTAAAGAGATGAGTTTAGAAGATCAAACACAATAGTTTATCCTGGTTCGATCACCAATCCACTTGTGATCTACGTCCAGTCCTCAAGCAACCGCTAGAGATTTTCCACTATCTTCAAGCTTCAACAGGTGTTTGATAACCTTTACAATTGAGAGCACTCAACACACCTTAGGATACCTCACCCTTTACAACTTTTGAGGGATGCCTCACCCTCAAGGGATACCTCACCCTTTACTAACTTTGAGAGATGCCTCACTCTCTAGGGATACCTCACCTTTTACTCTAGAGGGATACCTCACCCTCTCTTTATAGATTACACAAAGTGTAGAAGATAGAAACTCTCTTGAAGAGTAGATAATACAACTTGAAGCTTATGGGTATAAAGGATTTACACACTTAGCTCAAATCAAAGATTTACAAAAAAAAGATGATGAAATTCATTTTCAATGCTCAAGGATAATTTTCAAAATGTTCTCCAACTTGTTTTTGATGCCCAAACACTTGTATTTATAGCCCAGTGAGTTTCAGAGCTGTTGGAGGGTTTTAGAAATGATTTTCTATGAAAACTAGCCATTTATAGTCGTTAGAAACGTTCCTGGGCACTTGGTAATCGATTACAAGCTTCATATAATCGATTACAAGCTTTATGGGCACTTTGTAATTGATTACACACTTTATGTAATCGATTACACGGCTTCTATCAACGTTGCAATCGATTACATGACTTGTGTAATCGATTACACCATTTCTAGTTTTAAAAACTGACTTTAAAAGGTCATAACTTCTTCATTTCTTATCCGATTAAAGCGAATGACTACTCATTGGAAAGATATTTGAGTCTATTTTTTATAAAAGAAGTCTCAGAACAAAACTCAAAGTATTTTGAAAGATATGATGAAAATTGTAACCAAAGGTCAGATTTTCAAAACTCAAACTTTAATTAGTCATAACTTTTTCGTTTCCTATCCGTTTTAAGCTAATGACCACTCATTGGAAAGATATTTGAGTATATTTTCATATGAAAGAAGTTTTAAAACAAAACTCAAAGTAATTTAAAAGTTATGATCAAAAGAGTAACTATATGTCAGTTTTACAAAACACAAACTTGGCTATTTTTCATAGATTTGAAATATTACCATAACTACCTTTCCAAAACAGTTTGTTGGGCATATAAACATTTTAGAAACACTTATAAATATGTTTAAAACTTGTTTGAGCTTAGTGTGATTCTTTTTTACCTTTACACAAGATCTAAGTCCTATAAGCTAAGCTTGAAGAGATTAGGGACTTGATCTTTGTACTTCCAATCCTTTCTATTTGTTATCATCAAAACCATTGCTTTAGTCAATGCCAATTATAGCTACATTCGTTATTCTTTTAATTTACACTCCTATACCAACCTCCCTTTATTCCTCATTAAAGTAGTCAACAAAATGAGCATCATGTATGTGTTATGTGATTTGTAAGGATAGAACTTGGCTCCAACCCTAGGAGGAGCTATCTCCCTCCAACCCCCTTAATCTATTGCCATGTGTCCATTAACTCAATTAAGTGATATGAGTGAATAATAAAATAGACACATGGAAGCAGATTAAGGGAGTTGGAGGGAGATAACTCCTCCTAGGGTTGGAGCCAAGTTCTGTTCGACTTGTAATCAATTTATTATATTTAAAATGTCTAAAATAACCCTAACTTGTCACGTGACATAATTTTCTTCCTCTACTTTCTATTCTTTCTTTCCCTTCTCAGTTTCTCACATTTATTTCTCTCTTTGGCCGAGTGGTGCTTCCTCAGCAGGGACAGCTAACGCTGCGTGATTGAATAGGTAAGGGCTAAAACTTCCACATCCTTCTGATTCCCTTTCCATCCTTGTATCACATATTCTTTAGTCTCAGTGGTTTATGAGGATGTATGGTTCACTTTTTACATGATGGTTTTCTTTTCTGGGATAGGTTTACATGCATAACTTGGGGGAATAATAGAATATATTCTTAACGGGTTTTAGAGGATCACTTGAGGATGCTTAAGAGTTCCTGAGAATGGTGGTTTCCTCCGTAGCATAGTGGCAGCAACAGTGGTGTAAGAGGTGATGTATTTACAAATGACACTCCGACGCATAGTGGGTAGTATTTATCTCACTCACTAACACCAATAAAAATATGTATATATTATGTTCTAGACCAAATTCTGGGATAGTCCAACAAGGAGCAACTTGACTCGTCTAGGATAGATATTGGCCCATGGCATGCGTTACCTGGAGCCATAACAGCTCTCAACAAACTAGGAGAAAATCTCTCTAATTAATCCCTTATTTATAGGAACCATAATCAATTATAGTTATTATCCATTAATACCCATTTCAACAATGATTCCCCTATTATTTTGCTACCTTTTAAGCATGACACTCTTATAAATACTAGACTAAGTCACCAAGATATAGTCTTGAAGTTTATTGGACTTGATCTTGTCATCATCTTCTTATTTTTTATCATCAAACTATCACCAATTACCAATTATATTCTCTCTCTTTTTTATGATGACAAACAACCATTGAGAAAAGAGTTAGTTTATAAATGGGAATTCACAAAAATTGTTAGAGAGACTTACTCCCCCTCTTTATTGTAAGAGGTGATTTAAATAGAGATGCGCAACTCCCCCTTAGTTTTGAAATCCTAAAATCATTTTTAATATTTACCTGTCTTTTCTCAAATTCAAGAATTCAAGCTTTTTTTTCCCTTTTTTCATGATAAAAAAGAAGGGCAAGAGAAAGCATAAAGCCATTTGCCAATTTCCAAAATTTAATATACAATTAAAATAGCAAAGTAATTAAGCAAAAATCAAAACAATCCCAATATCATTAAGCAAACACAATACAATACAAAAAAAGATATATTCATTTATTCATAAAAAAAATAATTACATTTTTGTCTTAATGCGTATTATCATTCATGTTTAGTATAACAAAAAACTAACAACATAGTTAAAAAAAGAGCAAAAACCAAAGATCTTAATCCTAAGGATCCTAAAAACTAGTGGTCTTCTCACGGTGGTCGTCGTGGTGGTGAGCGTTTCTTAAGAGCATCTAAACGGTCGTAGATAATGCTAAAACTGTTCTCTGCATAACTTTGAAAGTCCGCAAGATGAGCTTGAAGACTCCAAAGGATAGGCACAACCTCATCATTGTTAGTAGGAGCAACAGCAGGCATATAAGCCTTAACACTGTCTTCGCCCAAAGGAAGATCGAACTCTTCTTCAGCTTCCACTTCCTCGTCTCTATACACCCAAAAACCATTTTCCTTTTTCATCCTCATATGGTTTAGGGTGCTGAGCCTAAACTTGTTGTGGTCTATTGGTTTCTTTGATTCCTCAATTGCCACGATTGCCGAGTATCTGTCAAGGATCCGAGAAATGTGAAAAGCGTAAGGAAGGTCCATATTCACTTTGCTATTCACCTTCATTATGTGGTACATGATGAAGAATGGCCAATTAATGTTCATCCTTTCCTTGACCGCCTAAAGGATGAAGATGTCATCCTCGCCAAAGTAGGCATAATTGCCCCTTCATAGGGCAAGAATGTGAGCATAGGCGTAATGAAGAAGCCAGTCTTGGCATATTAGTTTCCCAACAGTGAACAAACCTCTAGGGATAGCAAGGCCTGGTTTGAGCATGGTTTCAATCACATTTGTGTGCTTATAAGTTTCCCAATACTTGAAGCTATTTTTAGGGAATTTCTTGCCAATATAATACAAACCAAATAGCTTAAGCCAATCTTTGGGCTTTATCACAATCTTGTGGCCTTTGACTTTAGACACGAGGTTGTCATCTACAATCCTCAGGTTGCAGTAGAACACTCTGACCAAATCAGGGAAGAACATCTGGTGGAGGGTGCAGAATTAGAGAACCTTCTAGTGCTCCAGGAGATTTACAAACTAGAACCGTCATTAGCAAAGAACACAAGGTCCATACATTTGGATTGGAGCAAGGTTCTTGGCAGGAAGTGTTGTCTGAACCTGTTCAATTGGGTGCTGTCAGACGTCAGCCTTCACAGGTCCAGAGGGTTGTTGAGGTTTATGTCTCTAGGTGTATTTTTGGTGCGAGCACGTTTAGGGTTAGAGCTGGAAGCCATTGGAGGAGAGGTTGCAAGCTTGGGGAGGAAGATGGGTTTTTGGAGGAGTGATTTGCGTGCTTGAAATAGTGAAATTGGGAGAGGGGAAAAGGTTTACAAGCTACAGGTTGCACAGGGAAGGACCTTGGGTGGAGAGAAATGGTGTTTTAATGGAGAAATTAAGAGATTTGGGGCTAGGGTTTTTCAGAGCAAAAGCTGTGCAGAGAAAAGAGAGAGAAAATATTTTGAAAGAATGATGAGGGAGACCCCTGAGCCTCTTCATATAACAAGCCAATAATCAATTATGACATTTCATAATCAATTATTCTCGTGAAAAATAGTCATTCAAAAACTTCAAATAATCAATTAGGCCATGCCATAATTGATTATGGCTGAACAAAACAAAAAAATAAGGCATTTTGCTAACTCATAATCGATTATCTTCCTATGATAATCGATTATGCTCAATTAAAAACACAAGTTATGCGTTACTGGAAGTTTCTAATAGAATATAAATACCCAATAATCGATTATAAGGCTCCAGAAAACATCAGAAAATACATGCAGCAAGTCCAAATGATCAAAATAAGATTAGTAAGCTTATCCAAGGATCAAGTTCATATAAAACAAATTTTGGGATACCTCTGACGCTCAAGTTTGTAATGATTTAAATGAATAATCCAATGAAAAATCTGCAAGCACAAGCATTCACTCAAATGTATTGGTTAGTTATGCCTAATTCTCTTCTTATGTAAAAGAAAGCCTCTTTAGCCAAAGTTTTTGTGAATATGTTAGCTAGTTGTTTAGTTATTTCAACAAACTCAAGCACGCAATCCTTTTAATACATAATCCCTTATGAAGTGGTACCTTATTTCTATGTGCTTAGTCCTAGGGTGTAGGATAGGATTTTTGGACAAATTGATTGCACTAGTGTTATCGCATCTTATAGGGATGTGATCAAACTAGAGTCCATAGTTTAGAAGTTGTTGCTTCATCCAAATTATTTGAGCACAACAACTTCCAACTGTAACTTACTTAGCTTCAACTATAGATAATGCCACACTATTTTGTTTCTTTCTATGCCAAGAAAATAAAGAGCTTCTAAGCAAGTGGCATGTCCCACTAGTGCTCTTCCTATCCACTTTGCTTCTAGTAAATTCAGAATCAGAATAATCAATTAGACAACACGAGGCACCCTTGGGGTACTATAAACCCATTTGTGAAGTGCCAACTAGATATTTCATTATCTTTTTTACTTCACTTAGGTGTGATTCCTTAGGACTAGCTTGGTATCTTGCACACATGCACACACTAAACATAATATCTGACCTACTTGCAATAAGATAAAGGAGTGAGCTAATCATACCTCTATACTTTGTGATTTCTACGAGTTTACCTCCTTCATCCTTGTCCAAATAGCAAGAGGTACCCATTAGTGTAGCCATTTGCTTGGCGTTGTCCATTCAAAGCTTCTTGAGCAACTCATTGCAATACTTGGTTTGACTTATGAAAGTTCCATCGTTAGTTTGTTTGATTTGGAGTCCCAGGAAAAAGTTAAGTTTACCCATCATTAACATCTCAAACTTACTTTGTATAGTGTTAGCAAACTCCTTACATAAAGGCTCATTAGTGGCACCAAATATTATATCATCCACATAGATTTGCACAAGGAGAATGTCATGTTTTTTATTTTTAATGAAAAGTGTTGTGTCAACCTTACTTTTTGAAAAACCTTTTTTTCTAAAAGAAACTTGCTCAACCTTTCATACAAAGCTCTAGGAGCTTGTTTTAAGCCATACAAAGTCTTTTTCAATTTAAAAATATAGTTTGGCAGCTCATAAATATCAAAACTAGGAGATTGTTCCATATACAATTCTTCTTGAATAAAACCATTTAAAAATGCACTTTTTACATGCATTTGATAAAACTTAAAATCCATGATGCAAACAAAAACAAGTAGCATTCTAATAACTTTTAGCCTAGCAATGTGTGTAATTAGCATTAGCAATAGCAACAGTTTTAATTATAACAAACAAGAAAGAAATGATGGTGCAAAGATCAAAGTCCCAAGACTCTTCAAGTTTAGCTTATAGGACTTAGATATTGTGTAAAGGTAAATATGAATCACACTGAGCTCAAATGTGTTTTAAAATCTTTACAAATGTTTCTTACTTGTTAAAATACCTAGCAAACATGTTTTGAAAAGCTTGTTATGGTGGTAGTTTAAATCTATGAAAAATAGTCAAGTTAGTGTTTTGCAAAATTAACCTTTGGTTACTCTTTTGATGATTTCTTTCAAAATATTTTGAGTTTTATTCTAAAAAATTTTCATATGAAAATAGACTCAAAGATCTTTCCAATGAGTAGTTATTTGTTTTAAATAGATGAGAAACGAAAAAGTTCTGACCTTCTAAAATCAGTTTTCGAAACCAGAGTGCAATAACCGATTATGGAATTCGCATAACTAGTTATTCACTAAGTCAGAAGCTTTTTAACATGTTTTTCTAAAGCTCCTAACCAAATCGGTTATTTAATTAGTTAGAGGCGTAAGCTTCTTTTTTAAATGGCTCATAACCGGTTATAGATTTCTAATAACTGGTTATGTTAAACCAAATAACTAATTATTGGAAATCAATAACTGGTTATTTGGACAATCAGAAAACACTTTCCAACGGCTCTATTGGAGGATTTAATGCACCCAACTACCACCAACGACTCTAAAATGCTTTGGGCTATGAATGAAAGTATTTGTGCATTAAAATCAATTTGGAGAACAATATGAAAATCATTCTTGAGCAATTAATTCGTGTTTCACTATCATTTTCTCTAAACCCCTATTTTTGAGCTTTAAAGTATGATTCTTTAATACCCATAGAGCTTCAATTTGTATTATTCACTCTTGTGAGAGTTTATCATTCAATCTTCATTTGATTTCCTATAAAAGATGGTGAGGTATCCCTTAAGAGATGAAAGGGTGAAGTATCCCTTGAAAGAGGAAAAGGTGAGGTATCCCTTATTTGTAAAGAGGGTGAGGTATCCTTCTAAAAGTTGTAAAGGGTGAGGTATCCTTGTTTTGAGGCTCAAGTACAAAGGGTGAGGCATCCCAAAGGTGTGTTGAGTGCTCTCGGTTGTAAAGGTTGTCAAGCACCTATTCAAGCTTGAAGGTTTGTGGAAAATCTCCGGTGGTTCACTTGAGGATTGGACGTAGGTCACAAGGGGTGGCTGAATTAGAATAAATCATTGTGTTTGCTATTATCAACTCTATCTCTTTAATTTGTGCTTTAATTTTATATGCTTGTTTGAATACTTTCTATCTTGCCTTATTTATTTGTGAGTGAAGTAATCAATCTCATCTATCTATTCACTTTAAATAATCAATAGCTTAAACGAAAATTATTATATAAGTGATTTGTGAAGTATTTGTGAAAAGTTTTTATAAACTCAATTCACCCCCTCTTGAGTTTGAAGTCACTTGGTAACAAGTGGTATCTGAGTTAGGCTCTTATGTAAAAAAGCTTAGCAGCTTGAAGAGAAGTGATGACTTCAAATGGTTTTTCTTTATAAAGTTCTTCTCTCTATAGACCCACGTTTTTCAATGGGGATGATTATGCTTACTGGAAAGAACAAATGAAAATTTTTATTGAAGCTATTGACTTAGATGTGTGGGATGCTATTGAAAATGGTCCTTTTGTCCCCATACAAGTTGTTAATAGTGTAAGAGTTAACACACCAAGAAGTGAATTGACCGATGATGATAAGAAAAAAGTCCAATACAATTTGAGAACTAAAAACATCTTTACCACAGCTTTGGGGTATGATGAGTTCTTTAGAGTATCAAATTCTAAATCTGCCCACGAAATGTGGGACACTTTACAAGTAAGCCATGAGAGTACTAGTGAAGTGAAAAAATCAAGGATAAACACTTTCACCCATAAATATAAGCTTTTAAGAATGAACTAAGGTGAAAGCATTCAAGAAATGCAAAAACGATTAACACATATTATAAATCATCATGCTTCATTGGGAAATACTTTTCCTAATGAATATTTTATTAACAAAGTGTTGAAATGTTTGAGCAGGCATTGACAACCTAAAGTGATGGCTATTACGGAGTCAAAAAATCTTTCAACCATGACCCTAGCCACACTTTTTGGCAAGCTCCAAGAATATGAATTGGAGTTGAATAGACTCAACCAAAGTGAGGAGCTTGACAAGAAAAAGAAGGGAATAGCTCTTAAGGCCATTTCCTCCATGGTCAATGATGATGATGATTGTAACATCCCAAATCTGATATCCCATTAGATTTGATCTATACAAGAATATTCAGTATTGACAATGTTACCACTAACAACCAAACCCATAATATTCATATAAATAAATAATTATGGAGAGCCACATTTCAACAATTATATATATACATCACAGCCTCAAAAGGGCATATTGCCAAACATAACTCAAAACAAACTAGGCAAATATAAACTATATACAAGCTCAGTCCATAACAGCATCTATGCTATGCTAGTCCTCATACATCTTCTTCTTCTTTTTTGAAGACCTTGCACCTAGATTTACATGGCAACATAATCGGGGTGAAAAATCACAATTCTCAGTAGAAGTATTCCAATACCAGCATTTTATATAATCATACAGATTACACAACCATTAAGTTAACACTTCAATCACATAAGTACACAATTGCCCATACAATTGCAATGCCATGAGTTCATGTCATGGTGGCAACTGCCCATACAATTGTCATGCTATGTCAAATTATGTCTAATGTATATGCCTACGCAAATCTTAAGTATGAAATGAGTAATGTTATGATACCAAATCTATGGCTATGTCATGATACCATATCCAGGAGCTCTAATTCCATGATAATGTCATGAATGCATGTGTCTTGAACAAAGTAATAGAAATCACCATAAACCTTGAACAAGCACTGGAACCCAATTCCAGTAATTTTCTCTCCGGATAGTGAAATCCATCAACTACATAGTCATCATTGTCACAGAGGAAACCTATCCACCCCGAGTAGTGAATTCCATCAACTACACAGTTATCGATAATTAACAAAGAAATCCATCCTCAAAACCATAAGGAAATCCATCCTTAATAACACAAGGAAATTCATCCTCAAAGCCACTATAATAGGAAGGATACCATCATGCTTGCCTAATATAGATTACCTTCATATACGGGGCTCATACCTTTCAATAAAGATAAAACATACAATTATGTCTAATTAAATTCTCATAATTAGTATTACAAATCATTTTGATTCAATACATTCATTCTTCATTAAATAATCCTATTAGAGTCTCATCACTCACTAAGAACCACAAAATAAAGATCCACCTCCTCCTCCTTAGAAGACAAGTCCCCCAACCTGGGTATGTCTCTTCGAACGAGAGTCCGAGCAGAAGATATCTCAGAGTCCTCCCTAGGAGTATAGTGAGTATCACCCCACAAATCGTGTATAGGTATATCAAACTCTACATGTATAGTAACATTAAAAGAAAAAGTAGTGACCCCATGGTAGGTCCTACTCATCGATAAAGTAATATCGCTAAAGTACTCTATATGCTCCGTGTCTTAATGGACACGCCAGGCATTAGTGCCTCCAAGAAATTACACTCTAATGAAACCCAGAAGATCTCGCCGTTCCACCATCATAGTCTTCACATACATAAACATAAAACAGAAACAGACAGAGCAGTAATATAGAAAGATGAGATCCCCTACATTACATACTAGTAAGGCAAAAGAGAAACGATAATAAATAGTAAAATCATACAAAGTAGATTTAACAATAATAGTCATGATATCTATTAACAAATAGTTCAACAAATATACATATTTATATTTCACAACAATATATCTACAGACTATGCATATGTACAATGAATAAACCCCTACTCCATGGAGTTAAAACACAATTTTGGAGAGAATGATCTAGAACATATATCATCTGCATATCGTCAGCCTCAAATCAAGTGCTTCAAAAATTATCAGTGTATGCATCATGGCTTATACAAGACATTCTACACCGAATCAAGAATATAGCAATGTCTCGTTGAGATCGTCGGTGCGTTTGCAAAAGTCACCATGACACAGTAGAGCTACTAACTAGCCACTTGTGGAATACCTGCGTCTCGACGCCTCCAAGGTCATTCATAGACCTTCACTAATGCAATTCACACCTGCACGAAGGTGTAATTCATCTCCTAGGCATACAACCTTAACAAACAAAGTCAATATGACTTTGATAATGCATGTTCAAATAATTTAATAAATCAATAATCACAAGTACGTGACTTCCATGTAAAATAAGCCACCATTGGGCTTAAACCATCAACTGAAGTCACTGAGTCCAGTACATCGGCCTAACAGTAAAATACTATTTTTCTCAAATGTGAAGTACCTTTACTGTATTTTCACAAACGCGTAACACTTTTAGTTATGTTTTTAAATTGCATAACATTTTTACATCGTTTTCCAATCGCGTAAAACTTTTAAAATGTTTTCTTAATCGCGTAGCTAAAAAACATCATCATTTTTAAATCGTGTAAAACATTTTATTGATATTCTAAGCTTAATTTTAAACTTTTCTCATTTAATATCAAAATTGAACTTTAATTTTAACATTTTCTCACTAAACCTCCTCTAAGTGATATTTTCCAACGTTTTCATAAAAAACTATATTATCTTAATTAAACTAAGATATTTCAAAAATCTTTTCCCATTACACTAGTTAAACTTTCGTAAATAAAATACTTTAATTTTCAAAACATCTTTCTAAACTCATTCCCACTACTAAGGCCAAAAATCATTACTTCTTAAATAATAAAAACTTTAGTCATCTTCTTTTTAACTTGTAAATCCTTTAATCCTAATTTAGTCCCCTAATCATCTAAGTTCTTAATTAACAAAATATTTTTCTCATGGATGCCTGCTCCTAGGCCAAAAGGCCGTGAGCCTCAAGTGGTCATTGGGACCAAAAATCTTTCCTTTTTCATATGATTCATAGCATACAAAGCATATCAATCATCAATTCCTACTATATCTATCTCATGCATACTATATCAATCATCTAAACACATATAATCAAACACACATAGCCCACGAAATTCATACAAACAAGTGAATAAATCATTACATGGATTTTTCACCAACAAACCACAAATCATTTCTTACCACCAAAACATGATTGATGAGGTTAATCTCCCTCTTACCTTAAGGTGATGATCAAAGCTCTTTTGATGTCCTCTTGTAACAAGTTCTACCTCCAAGAAAACCCTTAAAAAAATTCAAACATAAATTTATTAAAATCTAAAGCTTGAAACAAGATGACCATAGGTCAAGATTATGGTCTAGGACTTTAGAATAAAATCTAGGAGTGAAGATTAAGAACTTCACCTAGAACCTTCAAACTTTGAGCTTGAAGAAAGAGGTTGAAGATGGATGATTTTGATAAAACCTACAACTAGAAAGTGTCTTGAAATGGTATTTGGATTCAAGATATATGGTTGTTTGGATGAAACAAAGTTGGATGGTAGTTGGGAGGGGTTGGCCATGAGCTTCAAGGAGAGAAAAAGAAAGTTTTTTGTGATAGTTTTTGATATTTGTTTTCTTGAAAATGAACAAGATAGATATAAGAGAATGAAGTAGCCAAATTGATTATTAACTTTGTACTAGAAGCTCCTCAAAACCATGTGGACTACATCAAGGGTGGAGATCAAAACTTCTCTTCCAAGCTTGCCATCCATTTGTGCAAAACAAAAGTCCAAGTCATTTTTGTTGACTCCATCGAACTTCTCAAGCAAGCTTCCTTCTCATTGGTCCACCATAAAGTTATCATAACCATCAAACTTGACTAGCTATCAAGACATTTATTGGTTGCTATTATCCAATGGACAAAGGCTACTGGTAGAAAATCAGTGGTTATTGTCTAATGGATAATAGAATGTACCTAGATTTTATCAGTCAGAAAAAATCTCAGAAAAAGAAAACTTCAAAATCTATTCCTAATTTTGAGTTTAGTAAACTCCCCCGGCCCTGCATGAATAGTTAAAAATTTTTGGCCCAAAAGAAAATTTATTTTTTTGGCTCCGCTTTCAAACACATATAAGTCCAAAAATAATAATAAAATAATCAAAATAATTCAAATAATTCATAAAAATCACAAAAAATAGAAAAACACATATAACAGAGAAAGAAAGAAAAATCGGGGCGTTACACAAAACACACCAACATCAATTCCACATGATTTTTCATATCACAAAGGATTTATTAACACATTACAACTCTTATACCACTTTAATTCCACTCAAAACCATAAATCATGGAATCAAATCATTCATCTTGAACCCTAAAACTCATATTCTGTCTCAATAGAAAATCTCATCATCAAGCATCAAACAACCTTAAAATCATGCTATTCTCAAGTTCCACAACAAGATCCTAGCATAAAACATCAAAGAACAACACTAAAAATCCACTCCCTTCATTAAACCACACTATGGATATGTACTAAGGAGATGAAAAGAAAGTGTCAAAACAAGCTTTTCCCCTTACCTCAAGGTCTTGAAGATGGCCAAGGATGGATCCAAGCTTCACTTGATTCCTCCTCCTTCTTCTTCTTCTTCTCTTTCGGTTTCCTTTTCTTTCTCTTCTCTTCTCTTTTCTATTTTTTGCCTCCTCACCTAGCCATGGGATATTTAACAAGGGAAGTCAAATTTGGCTTCTCTTGGATATGTACTAAAACTACGATCTACTAAGAACACTCAGATTCCACCAAATCCAATTTTTTTACTTCCAACAAGTCAAAATAAATCCTAAGATTCATCAAAAAACTCGTTTCACCATTCTCACATTTTTTCATATCTGCTGGTAGTCAATTCGCCATTAAAACACACCCAATATGCTTAAAAATTCTAAATTAACTCCGATTAACCTCAAACTTAGATTGTAGAACAATTCACACATTTGTGACCTAGAAACAAACTCTCCACATTTATTCCCAGTAAGTGAACAATTTAAGCCATTTCCATAGCAAATAACAACTATATTTCACAAATAATGTTACATCAATGCCCCTAAACATGCTCAGACAGTCACAAAATCACATAGACATGTTAAGTAAGTATTAGGCTACCTTTGTAACCATATACAAGTCTAACATGTTTTCCAGGGTGTTACTTTACTCCCTTTCTTTTTAGAATTTTGTCCCCAAAATTCGTTCACTATCAACACTTAGTCTCTCATAACTAAGGTTCCA
Source organism: Ormosia semicastrata (assembly GCA_029884595.1). Classification (NCBI taxonomy): domain Eukaryota; kingdom Viridiplantae; phylum Streptophyta; class Magnoliopsida; order Fabales; family Fabaceae; genus Ormosia; species Ormosia semicastrata. The sequence continues at coordinate 43,395,639 of JAQQTO010000061.1, forward strand.
AGATCTCCATCAGACACCACACTCGAAGGAATCCCACCTTCTATAGCGATATCTAACTCATCATTATCCTCTCAAGACAATCTAGTCTCATATAGGTCTCCAGTTCCCAAGCCAAACCTATGCTAGATATTCTTCACCTAAGAAATTTGTTTCCCATAAACTCTTGGACTCTTCAGTCCATAATCCTTGCAAATCTTATTTAACAACCCTTTATCTAACCTATGGGATCTACTTACACTAGAGGTACCACAACAAAGGGTGTAGATGCAAACAAATCTTAAACAAGTTCAGTCATCCAACTGGACCCTTACTAGAAGAACTTATATTTCCCCTAGTTTGCCTAGGTGAAGTCATAGTTTCCTATCCACATAGAATATTACATATTGAGTAGGCCAATCCTCAATATCATGTAACCATGTAACAATAGCTACTGACCTCCAACCTAAAGCAAGTAATACAATTCTTTTTCCAACATCTCAAACAAGAGACAAAGAAATGCACAACACACAAAGGAATTTCTAACATGCCTAAGCATAGTCAGTTCATACCCTGGCTCAATAGGATAAACTACTTTGATACCATAATGTAACATCCCAATTTTGATATCCCGTTAGATTTGATCTATACAAGAATATTCAGTATTGACAATGTTACCACTACCAACCAAACCCATAAGATTCACATAAATAAATAATTATAGAGAGTCACGTTCCAACATTTATATATAAATCACAACCTCAAAAGGGCATATTGTCATACATAACTCAAAACAAACTAAGAAAATATAAACTATATACAAGCTCAGTCCATAACAACATCTATGCTATGCTAGTCCTCATATATCTTCTTCTTCCTTTTTGAAGAACTTGCACCTGGATTTACATGGCAACATAATCGGGGTAAGAAATCACAATTCTCAGTAGAAGTATTCCAATACCAGCATTTTATATAATCATATAGATTACACAACCATTAAGTTAACACTTCAATAACAGAAGTACACAAATGTCCATACAATTGCAATGTCACGAGTTCATGTCATGGTGGTAATCGCCCATAGAATTGCCATGTTATGCCAAATTATGTCTAATGTTTATGTCTATGCAAATCCTAAGTATGAAATGAGTAATGTTATGATACCAAATCCATGGCAATGTCATGATACCATATCCAGGAACTCCAATTCTATGGTAATGTCATGAATGCATGAGTCCTGAGCAAAGTAAAGGAAATCACATCCATAAACCTTGAATAAGCACTGGAACCCAATTCCAGTAGTTTTCTCTCTAGGTAGTGAAATCCATCAACTACACGGTCATCATTGTCACAAAGGAAACCCATCCTCCCTGGGTAGTGAATTCCATCAACTACACAATTATAGACAATTAATAGGAAAATTCATCCTCAAAACCATAAGGAAATCCATCCTTAATAACACAAGGAAATCCATCCTCAAAGCCACTATAATAGGAAGGATACCATCCACCTTGCGTAATATACAATCATGTATATAATCATGTCTAATTAAATTCTCATAATTAGCATTACAAATCATTTTGATTCAATACATTCATTCTTCATTAAATACTCCTACTAGAGTCTCATCACTCACTAAGAAACACAAAATAAAGATCCATACAAGTTAAGCACTTCATTTCCCTCAAATAAAAATGCTCTCAACAACTGGGACAGGCGCTTAGGCGCTCCACCAAGGGCACCCAGGTGGTAGAGTGTCTCCCCTGTTCTCCCCAGCGATGGGTGCTCATACACTCACACAAGAGTGCTTAGGTGCTCAACGCGTGCTCAGGTGCTTCCACACAGGTGTTCAGGTTCTCGTCGCACAGCGACACACATAAGCTTGTTGGGCATTGGGCGCTTAGACGCCCATCACGCCAGCGCCTAGGCGCTCGTTGCTTGTTGCAGAAACTGTAAATTTCTGCAGAATTCTTTACTGTTCCATTCAGGAATAAAGGTGCTCAAAACACATCAACGTCAATTCCACATGATTTTTGACATCACGAAGGATCCATTAACATATTACAACTCTTATACCACTTTAATTCCACTCAAAACCATAAATCATGGAATCAAATCATTCATCTTGAACCCTAAAACTCATCTTCTATCTCAATAGAAAAGCTAGGTGTTTAAGTGATTAAATCTCATCATCAAGCATCGAACAACCTAAAATCATGCTATTCTCAAGTTCCACAACAAGATCCTAGCATAAAACATCAAAGAACAACACTAAAAATCCACTTCCCTCATCAAACCTTCCCATGGATAAAATGAAGGAGATGAAAAGAAAGTGTCAAAACAAGGTTTTTCCCTTACCTCAATGTCTTGAAGATGGCCAAGGATGGATCCAAGCTCTACTTAATTCCACCTCCTTCTTCCTCTTCTTCTCCTTCAGTTTCCCCTTCTTTCTTTTCTATTCTCTCTCCTTGTATTTTGCTTCTCTTTTCTTTTCTCCTTCGGTTTCCACTTGATTCCTCCTCCTTTAATAAGGGAAGTCAAATTTGGCTTTTCTTGGATATGTACTAAAAATCCAATATGCTAAGAACACTCAGATTCCACCAAATCCAATTTTTTTACTTCCAATAAGTCCAAAATAAATCCTAAGATTCATAAAAAATCTCGTTTCATCATTCCCATATTTTTTCATATCTGTTGGTAGTCAATTTGACATTAAAACACACACCAGTATGCTTAAAATTACCAAACTAGCTCTGATTAACCTCAAACTTAAACTGTAGTACAGTTCACACATTTGTGACCTAGAAACAAACTCTCCACATTTATTCCAATAACTGAGCAGTTTAAGCCACTTTTGGAGCAAATAACAACTATATTTCATACATAGTGTTATAGCAAAGTGCCTAAACATGCTCAGACAGTCGAAAAACCACACAGACATGTTAAGTAAGTATCAGGCTACCTTCGTAACCATATACAAGCCTAACATGTTTTCAAGGGTGTTACAATGATGAAGATGATGAAGATGGCTTAGAAATAAATGAGGAGAATCTTGGTCTTGTAGTAAAGAAATTTGGAAGATTCTTCAAGAAGAATGGAACTCAAAGAAGATATCTCTTTTCCCAAAAGAATGCCTGTCACAGAGAGGAAGGAACCTCATCCACTCCTAAATGTTATGAATGTGGAGAACCAGGACACATGAAGATGGAGTGTCCAATCTATCAAAGGAAAGTGAGAAAAATATGAGAAGAGGTCCTCAAAGGATAAGAAAGAAAGAAGAGCTTACATAGCTTGGGATGATAATGATATAGATTCAACCAATAGCTCGGATAATGAGAAAGTCAATGTATGTCTCATGGCTAGAGAAAAGGAAGAAGAAGATGACACAGAGGTAACATCCTCAAACTTAAACTTTTTCCCATCTTATGATGAATTACAAGATGCATTTGAAGAATTGCATAATGAATCTATGAGGCTTGAAAAACTTATTTCATCATATAAGAAAATAATTTCCTCTTGTGGAAACAAAATCTCTATTTTAAACAAAGAAGTTATGGAACTAAAAATTGAAAATGAAACTCTTGGACTTGTTAATGCAAGCACAAAAATAACCGGTTATACCCATCCAATAATCGGTTATTAACGCACCTTTAAACAGCAACCTAGTAGCCTCCCCTGCAATTCACGCATGAACCCAATTGCCTTCATCTTCTTCCTCTCAAACAGGATTGAGCATCGCCTTTCACCACCGGAGGATGATGGGGCCTAGGCATGAATCACATTCTTTAGCTAACTTTTTTTGGCTATATCATTATGTTTTACAATCTAACCATGGTAGATTTATCTCTTGAACATGATGAAACAAAAGCTTACTTAACTATGCTTATTTTGAAATGATTTTTTTTTTTACAATGGACATTCTAGTTATATAATACTGAATTAGCTGAATTCTTTATTGAATATTCGTTGTTTAGCAATGGTTTTGTGTTACTTCTCTCTTTGTCAAAATATATATATTGCATATCTTTTTTATCATCACAAAAGGGGGAGAAGTTTATGAGTCATTGAGAAAAGAAAAATAAAAATAGTACAAATTCAATGATCTTGGGATTCCAATATTAAGAAGGAGCTGTACATCTCTGATCTAATCACCTCTTGAAAAATAGAGGGGGAGTAAGTCTCTAATACTTTTTTTGTGAGTTCCAATTTATTTCAACTAACTCTTTTCTCAACGATTGTTTGTCATCATAAAAAAGGGGAAGAATATAATTGGCATTGGCAATAGTAATGGTTTTGATGATAACAAATAAGAAAGAAATGGTGGTGCAAAGATCAAAGTCTCAAGACTCTTCAAGTTTAGCTTATAGGACTTAGATATTGTGTAAAGGTAAATAGGAATCACACTGAGATTAAATGTGTTTTAAAATATTTACAAATGTTTCTTACTTTGTTAAAATGCCTAACAAACATGTTTTGAAAAGCTAGTTATGGTGGTAGTTCAAATATATGAAAAATAGTCAAGTTAGTATTTTGCAAAACTAACCTTTGGTTACTCTTTTATTGATTTCTTTCAAAATATTTTGAGTTTTATTCTGAAACTTATTTCATATGAAAATAGACTCAAAGATCTTTCCAACGAGTAGTCATTTGTTTTAAATGGATGAGAAACGGAAAAGTTATGACATTCTAAAGTCAATTTTCGAAATCAGAGTGCAATAACCGATTATGAAATTCTCATAACCGGTTATTCACTAAGTCAGAAGCTTTTTAACATGTTTTTCTAAAGCTCTTAACCGATTATGGAATTCCCATAATCGGTTATTCAATAAGTCATAAGCGCCAAATTCTTTTTTAAATAACTCATAACTAGTTATGGATTTCCAATAACTAGTTAAACCAAAACAACCAGTTATTGGAAATCAATAACCGATTATCTGGGCAACCAAAAAACACTTTCCAATGGCTCTATTGGAGCATTTAATGCACCTAACTACCACCAATGACTCTAAAATGCTTTGGGCTATAAATAAAAGTGATTGTGCATTAAAATCAAGTTGAAGAACAATCTGAAAATTATTCTTGAGCAAATAATTCGTGTTTCACTATCATTTTCTCCAAACCCCAGTTTTTGAGCTTTAAAGTGTGATTCTTTAATACTTATAAAGCTTCAATTTGTATTATTCACTCTTGTGAGAGTTTATCATTCAATTTTCATTTGATTTGCTGTAAAAGAGGGTAAGGTATCCTTCAAGAGATAAAAGGGTGAGGTATCCCTTGAAAGAGTAAAGGGTGAGATATCCGTTGTTTGTAAAGAGGGTGATGTATCTTGTAACATTCTCCTTAGGGTATCACATTTCAAACCAACTTCTTTTAATTCTTTACCCAAGTTATAAAATATTTGATATTATTTTAGTACGGGTTTCAAAATTACTTTTTTTTTGCGAATAATATAAACTTACCGAATTTTAGAAACACTAAACATAAGAACTGAATAATATACTTTACATATAAACAAAGTTTACTATAACCATACGTACATTATACTTACATACCCAAAACATAAAACGTCTTACATAACTGACCTAGACTGACCCAAATTCACAATATCTAAAGAAAAGATCCTCCTCAGAAGACAAATTCCCTAGCCGAGTGTAACACCCTCCTTTGGATATCATATTTCACGACCAAATCCTTAATGAATCCCTTTTTAACCAATGATTTATAAAAGTGCGGAAAGTATAATATAATAAAATATAGTTCTTTTTTTTTAAAAGACAAAAAACTGAATAAAGCATAAGCATATACAAGATATAGTCCTTACATAATTACATCTCAAACATGATATACATCAGTGGCGTGGATCATGGTCCACCCAAAATATAATAAAGTTTGTACTCAAAAAAATATAATGATCACTGACAACAAAATATACATCGGCCCAAGTCTGGACTGCCTAGAGGACAGGATCTTCCCCAAAGTCCTCCATCAGATCCTCCTCTTCCTCAGATCCTAAGTCAACAAAATTTCCCACACAGGACCACAACTCACGAACTGGTATTCTGGCAGTAGACACTACTGGGTCCGAATCCTCCCTAGGGGTATAATGTAGGTCGCCCCACAGCTCCCTAACCAACGTGAACAACTCTAAGTATATGACAATAGTAAGAGAAAAGAAAGGAACATCATAACGGGTCCTTCAGATGGTTAAAGTTACATCCCCAATATATCTAATACATTCATTTTCCCAATCAATACACCAGGGGCTCACCCCATCATGAAACTGAACTCGAACGTAACCAAAAAGATCCCTTCTAGTAGCCATCTCAAAAATACAATAGCAACCCTTCCTCTTAGTCTTTATCCATAGGAATACATAAAACAGAAGCAGGCAGAACAATAATACAAAGAGGTGAGACTCTCTATATCAATACCAATACAGTAGTAAGAGACAGTAACATTAATAAATTACAAAATACAAACATAGCAATTACAGTCAATTAAGCTTTTCAACAGACATCTCATCTATACATGTAACAAGTAAGTCCACAGTATAATAACAGGTAATTTCACCATGTAAGTTCATTGAAATAAAATGTTAAATGATATGTGTATGTACAATGGACAGACACCTACTCCATGGAGCTAAAACCAACATCGGAGAGAATGATCGGGAGAACCACTGTCTGTATATCGTTAGCCTCAAATGCGCTTTTCAATAAAATCGGTATGCACAACATGGCTATACAAGACACTCTCAACCGGATCGTGAATAAGATAGTGACTGGTCGAGATCATCGGTGCGTTGCATAGTCACCACGGCCAAGTGGAGCTACCAACTGTCCACTTGTGGGATACCCGCGCCCCGACGCCTCCAAGTTCAACAAGTGAACCACATTACGCAATTCGCACCCACACAAAGGTGTAATTCATCTCGTAGGCATTCTGCCTTATTAACAAGTTATTTCGACTTTCACAATGCATGATCACATGAAAATGAAACATAGGCATTTCGCCTTAACAACAAGTCATTCTGACTTTCACAACGCATGATCACATGACAATGAAACATAGGCATTCTGCCTTAACAACAAGTAATTCTGACTTTCAAAATGCATGATCACATGACACAGAGGTATAATATTCTTTATCAATATTAGTTTCATCAATAGGAGCCACAACAGGCCTAAATCAATCATTAATCCCTCAGGGTCCCATTCATTTGTTCAATAGCAAATTAATCATCATGTTTGAAATCATAAGGCATCTCAAGTATGCAAATTCCCAAGAGCCCTAAAGGTACTCTAATTTATTATGAATTGTCTTCCTCTCTTATTTTTTTTACACGGCCGTGTACTTTTACACGGCTTGGATGACACGACCGTGTTCTCCTCTGGAAGGACAGAACACGATCAAATCTGGACCACTCATATTACACGGCTGTGTCCCATTACACGGCCTAGGCCGTGTTCTCCTCTGACTTATGAAGTGTGTGTTGTGTTTTCCAGTGAATTACACAGCCTGGGTTGTGTAAACTCACACAGCCCATGTATTTTGCTCAAAAACCTCAAAATAGACTTTCAAACATTCAGTCCATTAAGTCACACAAATCACATAAGCAAGATACAACCAAATATCAAGAATCAAACACAAATCAAGTGAAGAATCCTCATGGATTCTTCACTCCCAACACCCCCAAACGTCCCTCACTACCATAGAAGGTAGACAAGAGAAATCTCCCTCTTACCTCAGAGAAGACAAAAGAAAACAAGCTCCTTGCAAGATTTCATCCACCATGAACAAGAAAACCCTAGGATGGTCAAACTCACCCAATCAACAACCAAAGCTTCAAAAGAGGAGTCCTTGATCACAAAGGTGACCAAGGACCATGAAAATGAGAAAAGAAGGAAGAAAACTAAGAACTTTACCTCAAAGTCTCAAGCTTTAGGGCTTGGTAGAAGATGATGAAGGTGGAGGAACCAATAGATGCTCACCAAAGAGAAGGGCTTCAAGATGATGAGGGGAGTCAAGAACTAAGGTTGGTTGGAGCAAACAAACTTGGATGGTCACACATGGTGTAGTGGAGCCGTGTGGGTGAAGAGGGAAAAGAGAAGAGAGGGCGTGAGAGAGAGAAGAGAGAAAGGTAGAGAGAGAAGGAAAATGTTTGAAATGAAAAGGTGGTAGGAAAAGTGAAAAGATGATAACTTTGGTAATCTTTTCCCTCCCAACCATGGAGCCAAAAAAGGAGAGAGGAAAGGTGAAGCTTCCTTGAGAAGCTTCACACAATTTTTGATAAAGTGAAGGATGATGTCATGGTGATGATGTCATCTTAGTGATGTCATAAAAAAATGATTTCTAGAAAAGATGACTAATATACTACTAGAGCTATTATCCAGTGGATAAAAATTATAGTTAGCAGAAACAATATTTTATTATTCCACAGATAATAAAATATACTGTGATTTTATTTATCAAATAAAATCTTGAAAAACAAAAACTTCGTAAACTGTGCCCGACCTCGGGTTTAGTAAGATCCTCTGTCGACGTTTCTACTGTCCAAAGCTTTCCGGCCTCGAAAAAATATTTTATTTTCCCGGCCTCGCTCAGTGCGTACATAAATCGAGAAATATAATAAAATAATCAAACACTTCAAACAATTCTAAAAAAATTCATAAAAATCACAAATATTATAAAATGAATAAATATCCTGAAATAATTAATTTTCGGGGTATTACACTGAGAATGTCTCGACGGATAGAAATCTGAGCAAAAGATATCTCGGAGTCCTCCCTAGGAGTATAGTGAAGATCATCCCACAACTTCCTAATAAGTAAAACAAACTCTACATAAGCGACAATAAAAGAAGTAATGACACCATGACAGGTCCTACTTACAGATAGAGTAATGTCACCACAATACTCTATATGCTCTGTGTCCTAATGGACACGCCAAGCATTAGCGTCTTCAAGAAACTGTAGTCTAAAGAAACCTAGCCGATCCCTCCTTGCCGTCATCGCAGTCTTCACAGACGTAAGCATAAAATAGAAACAGACAGAACAATACAATAAAGAAGAGAGATCCCCTATATCAATACTATCATGGCAGCAAAGAACAATAACAACAATCATACTTACTCATATACAGTATAAACAACAATTTCATGGCATTATATAATCATTACTTCAAATAACAGATAATACCACAAACACACACACACACACACACACACACACACACACACACACACACATATATATATATATATATATATATATCATTATAGTATGATGATTGACTATGCATATGCACAATGACCAATTTTTCCTACTCCATGGAGCTAAACACAATTTTAGAGAGAATGATCCAAAAGATATGTCTGTATATCGGCCGCCTCAAACCAAGTGCTATAATTTCTCAATATGTACATCAGGCATTATACGAGACATTTTACGCCAGATCGGGAATAGGAATAGTGTTATCATCGGTACGTTTGCATCGGCTGCCACGACACAGTAACACTATTCAACTGGCCTTATGTGGAGTTCCGCGTCCCGATGCCTCCAGGATCCATTGTAGACCTCCACTACGCAATTCGCACCCACATAACGTGTAATTCAACTTCTAGGCAACAATAATGTTAACAGACACTGTCTGACAAATAATGCATGACCAATGACTTGATGCAATATCACAAGCCACTACCAGCTATAACCATACGTTAATATATATTTGGGTTCAATACATTAGCCAGACAACAAATTGCTGTATTTCTCAATCGCGTAGCATTTTTATCGTATTTTCATAATCGCGTAACACTTTCGTTACGTTTCCAAATCGCATAACAGTTTTTCAACGTTTTCTCAATCGCATAAAGGTTTTAAAATGTTTTCTCAATCGCATAGTTAAAAATCATCATTTTTTAAATCGCGTAAGAATTTTTTCACGTATTTTCAATCGTGTAAAATATTTTCTCAATATTCTAAGTTCAAATTAAAACTTTTCTCATTTAATATCAAAATTGGACTTTAATTCCAATATTTCCTTAATAAATCACCTTTAAATAACATTTCTAACATTTTTATACTAAACCTCCTCTAAATAATATTTCTCAACGTTTTCCACAAAAAAACTGAAATCCTTTGGATTAATTCAAGATGCCTCAAAATCTTTGTTATTTAATTTTAATAAAACTTTCTTAAATAAAATATTTTAAACTCCAAACTATCATTAAAAATTATTTGCTTGTTAAAAATCCTCTAAATAATATTTTCTAATATCCTTTCCAAAACTTATATTTATTTTAATTAAATAAAAGCTATTCCATCTTCCATATTAAAAATCTTCTTAAATATAATACTTTAAGTTTTCAATTTATTTCTCCATCCTATTTTCAATATCATAGTCGAAATTTACTTTCCATTTAATATAAAAATATATTGATTTCTATTTTTATTTTGTAATTCCTTAATTACATTTCTTACCACCAATCTTCTAGATTATCATTTAATAAATCATTTTTGTAATGGATTACCCACTTATGGGCATAGAGGCTGTGAGCCTCATGGTCTTTGGAACCAAAAATTGTTTCCTCTCAATCACAATTTATAGCATACAATACAATTTTAAGCATCAAAATTCTACTATATCAAATTCATGCATAATATCAAAGTAATAAAATCACATAAAGCAATTAAACACAAATCAAAAAATCATTCAAATAAGGTGAATAATCTTCACATGGATTCATCACCTTCATACAAATTTCGTTCCTCACCACCACAATTGGTTGATGAGGTTAATCTCCCTCTTACCTTAGATGTAGCTTACTAAGCTCCTTGTATAGCTCTTTGTATCAACTTCCACCACCAAGTAGTCTCTTGAAATCCAAACAAAGGACGTGAGCTAGTGGAGAGAAAGTGACAGAAAGTGAGAGAAAATAGTGTTTAGTTTTGAGAGAAAAGATGATAACTTTTTGAATGTGATAGAAAAATAAAACTTAGCCACTTTAGAGACTAAGTGACCATGAGGCTTCATGGAGAGAGTGAGAGAGATATTTTGATTTGCTACAAGATATCATAACTATTGATTCAATCAAGGGTGGATATCCTAAGCTTCTTCACTAAGCTTGCCCTCACCACCATTGATTAGATTAAGGGTGGGCATCCAAAACTTCCTCACTAAGCTTGCCCTCACCACCAGTGATTAGATCAATGGTGGATATGCAAAGCTTATCCTCCAAGCTTGTTTTCTATTGGTCCATCATAAAAGTCATAATCTCTTTAGTTGACTAATCTCAAGATATTTTCCAAAAGATATTTTCAGAAACTATTACCTAATGGATAATAGCTACTATTAGTTATTGTCTAATGGATAATAACATTACACAATAAATAAAAGCATTACCCAATGAATAATAACATTATCCAATGGATAATAGAAAACTCAGATACAGAAAATTTCTGTCAACTGTTCCTGATTTTGGGTTTAGTAAGTTCCCCCGACCCTGCGTTAACAGTCTGAAACTTTCTGCTCCAGAAAATTTTTTTATCTTTCTGGGCCCGCCTCAACACACATACAGTCTAAAATAATATTAAAATAATTAAAATAAATTAAAAATTCACAAAAATTTCCAAATATTATAAAACTCATAAATATCAAGAAAAAAAAAATTGGGGTGTTACATATCCTTCTAAAATTTGCAAAGGGTGAGGTATCCCTGTTTTGAGGCTCAAGCACAAAAGGTGAGGCATCCCAGAGATGTATTGAGTGCTATCAGTGGTAAATATTGTCAAGCACCTGTTCAAGCTTGGAGCTTTAGTGGAAAATCTCAGGTGATTCACTTGAGGACTAGACATAGGTCACAAGGGGTGGTTGAACTAGGATAAATCCTTATGGTTGCTCTTCTCAACTCTATCTCTTTAATTTTTGCTTTAATTTTATATGCTTGCTTGAATACTTTCTATCTTGGCTTATTTATTTGTGAGTGAAGTAATCAATCTCATCTATCTATTCACTTTGATGATCAAATATTTGATACATTAATAAGCCTTCATTTTTAGTCATTTACACTCTCCATGTACTTAATTGATTGATTTTGATTATGTTTTGTAAGTTTGGACTCAAATTAGACTTAATTGAATTTTTTAGCATAATTTACGTCTTACATTGTTTTTGTATTTGGGCTATATCTTGGGCTGTAGATGGTATTTGGAGGTGATCTAGTGGCATTTGAAAGATAAGAGAGAGCTCTATAACTTTTATGAAGACCTCGAAGGCCCAATCACACGAGTAGATAACTCAAATTGGGGTTGAAGCAAGAACTAGAGTGTTGTTCCTGACAGCTTGACCTATGTGTACTGTTCATCACATTGTTCAGGCTAGAGGTTGTCAAATGGGCTGAAATTTGGATGCTAAATAGTTAAGACCAATATCTACAACTTTTATGTTGAACACTTTTCCAGAATCGGACTCCTTGAAGGTGATATTGGGCTTGGAAGTCAGAACAGAGGAGCTGTGACTGGGCCTGGGCAGTGTGCAGTAATTTGAACGTATCTGGAGTTATAGAAATGATATTGGACTCCAATGAAAGCCATTTGAAAGCTAAGATCCATGCCTACAACTTTCATGAAGACCACTTGGTTCAAAAATGACGAATGCAATGACTTCAGAGCTGCATAATTTCGGAGACAAGGAATCTCCATAATTTTTCACTCACCAAAAGTCATTTGGCATTTTCCACTCATTTTCCACTCATCTACCCACTAATGACTCAGCCCACTTATTATTTTGTATCTCTAATCCTCTATAAAAGGGGTCCTTGGCAGATCATTGAGGGGTGTTAGGTGTTAGTTATCAAAATGATGCCATTTTGTTACTAGATTTTCTTGTAGTAATTTTCCTTTGTTCTAAATTAAAGTCATGTTCTTCTTCTTCTTCTTCTTCTTCTCTCTTTATTTCTTCTTATCTATGAGTAACTAAGTTTCATTTTACTTGGGTGAAATGGTGAAACTCTTGGTAATAAAGCAAGGTTAGATTTATTCTTCTCTTGTGCTTAAATGATTTATATTTTCTAGTAACCATTATACGTATTATAATTTGTTTCTTATAATTTAGAAACCATCTTTGTAAAGAGGAGTTCTTGATTTGTTGTAGATAAAATATTGGCACAATGAATGCTTTAACCCATTTATAAGTGGTGGTAATATTTTTAGGAAACATAATATAATTACATATATTATTTTAAATAAACTTTTAATGTTGTATTTTCCGATTGGAACCTCCATGTTGCGAGGATTCTAATTGAGCTATAAAAGAAATTAATCTTACCTTTACTTTATTTGCTAAGAGTGGATCTTTTAACCCAAGTAAATAATTTTAACCATAGTAACAAAATATTTACTTCACCTTAATTAATCTTCAATAATTCCCTGTGGATCGACCTCGGACTCCCGAGAAATTTATTACTTGAGACAACCTGCACTTGGGTTCGCAATGCAACAATTAATCCCGCATCAAGTTTGTAGACTTGTTTGAAACTAAAAATTGTGCATCACGTTTTTGGTACCGTTGCCGGGGACTTGATTTGAAGAATGAATTTCTGGTGTAAAAATTTTGTATATATACTAATATACTAACTAGTGGGAGAACCTCTCCTTTTTTAATTTCTGTGCATACTAACTTGTAGGGAAAACTCTCCCTAATTTCTCTATAATATTTAATCATTAATGAAATAATCTTTTTTCTTCTCTCCTCTCTCGCTTGAACAAAAAATCGGCTTGCCGATTCTCTAGTTTTCATATTTTAAATTTACTTTCTGCACTTTATTTTCTGCATTTTAATTTCTGTACAAAGTGGGGTAATTCTCCCTTTTATTTTCTTGTACATATTAACTTAGTAGGGGTAACTCTCCCTTTTATTTTTTTTGTACTTTATTTTCTGTATTTATTTTCTGTCATTTTTTTGTTATTTATTTTCGCCATTTTTTTGTTTACTAACTTACTAACTCTCTTACTAACTATCTAACTTTTTACTTTATCAGCTATCTAACTTTTTACTTTTTCTGCTTCTAACATTTTAATTTATCTGTATACTAACTTTTTAATTTTTATGCTTTTTAACTTATTTGGTGGTTGGTTTATACCACACCTTTGTTAATATTTATTTACTAAGTGATAATATATATTTGGTGGTTGGTTTATACCACACCTTTGTTAATATTTAATGGATGATTTATACTGCTAGCTTGTACATTTTATTTTATACTGTAAGTTACTTGTTTATGCTTAATTGGTATCGTGATTTAAATTATGGTCGTTTGGTTAGAGTTGATCCAGGTACTTTGCATATTGATTTGTTTGAATCACAATCACATACATTAAGCACAATGGCTGAAAACGAAAGTGTGCATGATGAACATGAAAATCAACCGTTGCGAACCATGCGTGAGTATTTGCAACCATCTCGAAATTCTAGTCCATCATGTTTTATCTTTCCACTCAATGCCAACAATTTTAGATTCAAGCCAGGTATGAATTCTTTACTTCCTAATTTTCATGGTTTAGAATCTGAAAGCCCATATTTACATCTAAAAGAATTTGAGGAAGTATGTACTGTTTTTCATGATCAAACTTGCACTGAAGAGGTTGTTAAGCTTAAATTGTTTCCTTTTTCTTTGAAAGATAAAGCAAAAGCTTGGCTTAACACTTTGAAACCAAGATCAATTGGCACATGGCAAGAAATGCAATGTGAGTTTTTGAAGAAATTTTTTTCAACACATAAAATCAATGCTTTGAAAAGACAAATCTAAAATTTTTCCCAAAATTCAAATGAAGCATATTTTCAAAGTTGAGAACGTTTTAAAGATTTGTTGAATTCTTGCCCACATCATGATTTTGAAAAATAGCACACTATAAGCTTCTTTTATGAAGGGTTAACACCCGAAACCAAACAATTTGTGGAAACAATGTGCAATGGTGAATTTCTTGATAAAGAACCTGAAGAAGCTTTAGACTATTTAGACCATTTGGCTGAAAATTCTCAATCTTGGCATGGTACTAATCCTTCTGAAAATTCAATTAGATTTAACCTTGCAAATGCTAGTAAATTAAAATATCATCTTAGTCAAGAAGAATATCTAAATGCAAGGTTTGCTAGTTTGGCTAGAAAGATTGAAGCTATGGAATCAGAGAAAGTAAAAGAAATCAAATCTGTGCAAAATGAAGAAATTTGTGGCATTTGTGATGAATTAGGACACTCAACAAATGAATGTCCAAAACTTCCTGTTTTTAAAGAAGTTGTGCATGAGCAAGTAAATGCAGAGCAATTTTAAAAAGCCATTCATTTCTTCTTTTTCAGATACATATAATCCGGGATGAAGAAATCACTCGAATTTCAGTTGGAGGAACAGCAACTAGGCACAATTCATGCATCCACCACCTCCTTAGGCATAGCAAGATTCTCAAAATCCCTAAGGATATGCACCCTATGTCCCACCATATAGGAAAAACCTTGAAGGAACATTGCATGCATTCATGGAAAAATAAGAGGCCATCAATAACCACAACAATCAAGCCATGATTGACATAAAAGACACTCTTGCTAAACTTTCTTCTACACTTGCCATTCATGAGAAAGGAAAGTTTTCCTCTCAACCTCAACCAAATCCCAAGGGTCAGTTTAGCCTAAATGAGGGTAATTCAGAAAGTCAAAAAATAGATCAAGTCAACTCAGTGATAACTCTTAGGAATGGAAAGATTGTTGAAAAATAAATTCCTGAACTTTTTGAGAAAGATGATGAGTCAATTCCCAAAGATGAGGAAGGAGTTGATAAGCCACCTAGCCAAAAGGATATCAAACCCTCGTTTTCACCCCCATTTCCTCAAGCATTAAACAATTCAAGTAAAGTGAATCATAACAGTGACATTTTTGAAATCTTTAAACAAGTGAAGGTCAATATTCCTCTGTTAGATGCTATCAAGCAGGTTCCTTGTTATGCCAAATTTTTGAAAGACTTGTGCACTGTTAAAAGGAAACATAATGTGAAAAAGAATGCATTTTTGACTGAACAGGTAAGCTCCATTATTCAAAACAATAATAAGTTGAAATATAAAGACCCTGGTTGTCATACAGTTTCATGGATTATTGGTGAACATAAAATTGAACGAGCTTTACTTGATCTTGGTGCTAGTGTTAATTTACTTCCATATTCAGTTTATCAGCAACTCAACCTTAGTGAGTTAAAACCAACTTCTGTAACTCTTCTATTTGCTGATAGATCAATTAAAATTCCAAAAGGAATAGTAGAAGATATGTTGGTACAAGTTGATAAATTCATATATCCTGTGGATTTTATTGTCTTGGAAATTGAACCTATGGTTGATAGTTCTAATTCAGTTCCTGTTATTTTGGGTTGCTCATTTTTAGCAACATCTAATACTTTGATAAATTACAGAAATAGAGTGGTGAAGCTAACTTTTGGAAATATGACACTAGAGCTTAATGTTTTCAACATGTGCAAGCAACCACATGAAGTTTATGATGAAAAGGAAGAGATTGAAGGGATTAAGGCCATTATAGATGATCATCTTCAAATCAGGAGTTCTTCTGACCCATTAGAAATCTGTTTAATTAATTCATTTGATTCAGCTACACAGTTAGATGATGATGTTTCTGAAATATGCTCTTTGCTTGACTGTACACAGGAAATGGAATACAAAGGAAGGAAGCCAAGATTCGAAGAGCTAAAATCCATGAATGATGATACCCATGAAGAAGTACCCACACTGGAACTGAAGCCATTACCTGATGGGTTAAAGTACACATTTTTGGGAGAAGAACAAAGCTCTCCAGTGGTAATTTCCTCATCTTTGACCAAAGAACAAGAAGGTAAGTTGATAGAAGTACTTAAAAGGCATAAAAGTGTAATTGGATGGACATTAAAGGATATAAAAGGCATTAATCCATTAATCTGTACACATAGAATACATTTAGAGGATAATGCTAAAACATCTCAACAACCTCAAAGAAGATTAAATCCACACATGAAAGAGGTAGTTAGAGCTGAAGTTCTTAAATTACTTGATGTTGGAATTATCTATTCTATCTCTGATAGCCAGTGGGTAAGCCCTACACAAGTTGTGCCTAAGAAATCTAGAATAACAGTGGTTGAAAATGAAAAAGGAGAATTAATACCTACCTGAGTCTCATCTAGTTGGCGTATGTGTATTGATTTCAGAAAATTGAATGCAGCCACTAGGAAAGACCATTTTCCATTGCCATTTCTTGATCAGATTCTGGAAAGAGTAGCAGGACATCCCTACTATTATTTTCTTAATGGTTATTCAGGGTATAATCAAATACCAATTACATTGGAGGATCAAGAAAAGACCACTTTTACTTGTCCCTTTGGCACTTTTGCATATAGAAGAATGCCTTTTGGTCTTTGTAATGCTCTGGTAACTTTTCAAAGATGCATGCTAAGTATTTTTAGTGACATGATTGAGCATTATTTAGAGGTTTTCATGGATGATCTGACAGTTTTTGGAAATTCTTTTGAAAATTGTCTTGATAATTTGGAAAAAATTCTTAAAAGATGCGAAGAAAAAGGATTTGTGTTAAATTTGGAAAAATGTCATTATATGGTTACCTCAGGAATAGTGTTAGGTCATGTGATATTTTCTAAAGGAATTGAAGTTGATAAGGCCAAAGTTGAATTAATTGCTCATTTGCCTTTCCCAAAAATAGTCAGAGAAGTTCGTTCCTTTTTAGGACATGCAGGATTTTACAGAAGATTTGTAAAGGACTTTAGTGTCATATCTTGACCTTTATGTAATCTTCTAACAAAAGATACACCATTTGATTGGACTCAAGATTGTCAAAAATCTTTTGAAAAATTAATCGGTCTTTTGACTTCTGCTCCTATCATGCAATCTCCTAACTGGTCTTTGCCTTTTGAGTTGATGTGTGATGCTAGTGATTTTGCTGTTGGCGCTGTTTTAGGCCAAAGAAAGGAAGGTAAGCCTCATGTAATTTATTACGCAAGTCGAACTTTGAATACTGCACAAATGGATTACACTACTATTGAAAAAGAACTACTTGCTGTAATTTTTGCATTGGATAAATTTTGAGCTTATTTAATTAGTTCTTCCACTGTTGTTTTCACTGATCATACTGCTGTTAGATATTTAATGTCTAAACAGGATGCTAAACCTAGGTTGATACGGTGGATCTTGTTGTTTCAAGAATTCAACATCACAATAAAAGACAAGAAAGGAGCCGAAAATGTTGTTGCAGATTATTTGTCAAGGCTGACAACAGGCTCATCTTTTAATAGCACACCTATCAATGATTCTTTTCCTGATGAATTTTTATTTTCTGTCAATTCCATGCCTTGGTTTGCTAACATTGTCAATTTTCTTGTAACAGGTAAGATGCCGCCTCAGTGGACACACCAAGACAGAAAAAAGTTTTTGATTGAGGTGAAAAATTTCTTTTGAGATGACCTATATTTGTTCAAATATTGTCCTGATCAAATCTTTCGGAGATGTGTACCCGACAATGAGGTAAGTAGTGTCATCAAATTTTGTCATTCAGAAGCATGTGGAGGTCATTTTTCTTCAAAGAAAACAACTGCGAAAATCTTGCAGTATGGATTTTATTGGCCCACTTTATTCAAGGACAGTTATACTTTTTGCAAAAGTTATGAAAGTTGTCAAAAATTGGGGTCCATTTCTAAAAGAAATATGATGCCTTTGAACCCTATCCTTGTCATTGAAATTTTTGATTGTTGGGGAATTGATTTCATGGGTCCATTTCCATCATCTTTTGGATTTGTGTACATTTTGGTTGCAGTTGATTATGTCTCAAAATGGATTGAGGCAATTCCATGTCGGCACAATGATCATAAAACTGTTCTAAAATTTTTAAAAGAAAATGTTTTGAATCAATTTGGAATTCCTCGAGCTATCATCAGTGATGGGGGAACACATTTTTACAATAAACCATTTGAATCCTTAATGAAGAAATATTGCATTACCCACAAAATTGTAACCCCTTATCATCCTCAGACAAGTGGACAAGTTGAATTAGCAAATAGGGAGATTAAACAAATTTTGAAAAAAATGGTTAACCCAAATCGTAAAGATTGGTCTTTAAGACCAAACGATGCACTTTGGGCATACCGTACTGCTTTTAAAACATCTTTGGGCATGTCTCCCTATCGATTAGTTTATGGAAAACCTTGTCATTTGCCTGTAGAATTGGAGCATAAAGCATTTTGAGCCATTAAAGCTTTCAATTTAAGTCTTGATGATGTTTCCAAGTTACGCAAATTACAATTGAATGAACTTAAGGAATTAAGAAATGATGCATATGAAAACTCAAAGATTTATAAAGCTAGAACAAAAGCTTTTTATGACAAATCAATTTTGAGAAAAACTTTTGAAATTGGTCAAAAAGTTCTACTTTATAATTCTCGTCTTCACCTATTCCCTGGAAAATTGAGATCTAGGTGGATTAGTCCTTATATTGTCAAACATGTGTATTCTTATGGGGCCATAGACATTGAGAATCCTAGGAATGGTATTATATTTAAGGTCAATGGACAAAACTCAAACCATTTCTGGAACATCAAGTTGTTGAAGTAGAATCCATTTCTCTTTCTAATCCTTGTTATGAGTAGAATTTATTTTAATGTTGTTTCTTTCTTTATGCAGTTCTTTGTGTTCCCGGTTAAATGGCGGATAACGGTACTCCGTGACTCTCAAGTCGGTTTGTTTTTCAGTTTCCCATAATAATTGATTTCTTCTCCTTTTAAAAATGGATGTTATTCTCTCAAATCTAAGAAAATATTTTCCTTCTCTCCCTCTAAATGCTCTAACAAAAGTCTATGAAGCTAGGTGTGAAAGACTGAGATTGTTAATGTATAAGGGCATCCCAGAAGATATACGCTGGATAATCGAAGCAAAAGTTCATTTAGCTGGTGAATCTTCAGATTCATTTGTCCTATACATGCCTGGTCTCGGTAAAAGTTCATTTTCAAAAAGGAGAAGAGCAAAAAGAATGAAAGTTTGTTACAAGTGTGCACGATGGAATTGCAACACGTGATGTCGATCTTTGGGGATGGTTTCTATAAACAGAGAAGATAAAATATTCTTCATCAAGAATGGATTGAGTAAGGAGTCATTAGATACTATCTGATTGACTCTTGAGACGCATTCTTGTGGAATTGTGTAGCGTGAACTTCTTAGTTTGTGGAATCTCTTCAGGGACGAGCAAGAGCGTTACAGTCTTGGGAATCTGACTCAAAAAGACCCTGTTTGCCAATTTATAAGAAAATTGGATGGGAAGCTTATCCTCGACTTATAGAAGGCGTTTAAGCCGTTTCTGGAAGTGAAACTAGAGGAAGATGTGAGCCACAATCACAACAACATGTATATACTATCTTGTATATCTTCAAAAAAAAAAAAAAAAAAAAAAAAAGAAGAAAAAATTAAAAAAAATGAAAAAATAATGAAATAAATTAAAAAGAATAAAAAAAGACGAAACTTCGGTTGTACTTGGTCTTTAATTAGATTAGGAGCCCCTGCCAGTGGAGTGGCAGACCCGTCATTGACTCGGGTGGACCTTCGCACGCCGGTCGGTAAATAAGGTTTGTGTGCCATGCTCTGTAGAGAGCCGCGCAAGCATTCCCAAGTTTTAACCAAAGGCTCTGCTTGCTGATGGACAGAAAGAAGCGTCTCGTGTTTGCATTCTCGCGTGACAATGCCTCTGAGCTGGATCCTGTGATTTAATGCCATGGGCTCTCCAGCGACCTCCCACTGGCTGTGGTCACTGGTCGTCGTATTCAAATTTTCTCTCTTTAACTAGAGGGACGATGCATAGGCTGGGATATCCCACAAGCGGGAGGGAGAAGAATGCCTAGATTGGCTGAGCCGTCTTGGTATTACTGCACTCATGACGCGCAGTATAAAGATCTGCCATGAAACCTGTACATAAAGGTATGTAATCATTTGTTATTATTATTTTATCTTTGTATGATTTTGTTATATTTGAGTTTTGGACAGACGATCCTTTGGGCAGGGTCCTTCAGAGGTTTCTAGACTTCTTTACCCTGATGGTTTTCTTGAAGTCAAAAAAAAAAAATAAAAAAAAAATTCAAACTTTTCTGACAATAGCCAACCTACCCATATAGGAGCTATTATTACTTTTTCTATTCTCTTCCTTATTTAAACACTCCATTTTCTATACTTTTTTACAACTCTTAATCATTTAAAGAGAGTGAGTGTAGAAATGGAGGGAGCTTCTTCTTCAGTTCGTAGATTTCTCAGTATCTGTGTATTTTGTAGGACAAGTTATGGGAAGAGTTTAGAGTTTGTAAACGTAGCAAGCACTGTTGGTAGAACACTTGCTGTGAGGAATATTCGTGTAGTATATGGGGGAGGTTGCCTTGGGTTAATGGGGGCTGTATCACTTTCTATATTTATAAGAGGTGGTCAAGTTTTAGGTGTCATTCCTGAACCTTTAACTCGAAGGAATATCCTTGGAAAGACAATTGGACTGGAAATTCAATTATCATCTATGCATGGACGAATGAAGGCAATGCTTGAAAACTCTGATGCATTCATTGCCTTACCTGGTGGTTTTGGTACTTTGGAAGAAATTTTTCAAATTGTCTCTTGGGCCCAACTGAACATCCACCATAAACCTGTAGGTTTGTTGAATGTTAATAATTTCTTTGATAATTTGTTATCTTTTGTTAACCATGCTGTGGAACAGAAATTTGTCACACCTTCTGCAAGACAACTCCTTATCTCTGCTTCCACTGTTGATGAGTTGATTGATAAATTAGAAGTTTTTATTTATGAACCTGATCCAGTAACAGCTCAGATAGATTGGTCCGAAGGAAGCAATGAAGGAAGTGGTGAGGGAAGGAAAATGAAAAGAAAGCCAACCAAGACACTCCAACTATTTAAATAATTACAAGCCTTAGTTTTATTTATCATACTTTGTTTCTATTTAAATTTGTGTGAGGTTTTTCTTTTCAGTAATTGCAGCAACAGGTAATATATTCTATCCTTTACCTATCTATGTTTTGACATTGAGGACAATGTTGTGATCTGGTTGGGGGAAAGGATGGTTGTAAAAAAAAAAAAAATTAGGAAGTGTGTTTGTTAATATGTTTATTGTGTTTATATTAAAAAAACTAAAAAAAAAATAAGAGTGTGTTTGTTAATATGTTTGTTGTGTTTGTCATCAATTTATTAACAACAAAAGTAATTAGGGATGGCAGAGTAAAGAGTACATTATTTACTCTTAAGACGCATCAAAAATTGGTGGCAGAGTAAGGAGTAATTTGGGTAGTAACTAGTTTGTGTGGAAGTAGCAATTCAAATTCAGGGAAATTTGCATGATTGAGTAAATTGTCTTCTTTCTTAAAATTCACATGCTTGGTTATTGATGTTGAATTGGTGGACTGAGAATGATAGAATTATACCTTGTGAGATTTTGAATCTATTGATGAATGGATTGGACATTTGTACCATTCTTTTCTTTCTTGTGTGAATTTCACTTATGGAATTGTTACTCTAGAACTTGCTTTGATTCTTTTTGAGACTACATTTTCATATGCATACATAAATATGATTGAGGCATTTTTCTTGAAATAGCTACTTTAATCAAATAGCCAGCCTTGTTTAGCAGCATATTGTCTCAATATGATATCAAGCACTCTTATGACTTCTTGGAAATTCTCTGATTCCTGCCCACATAAAGCATTAGAAATGACCTATTTCCCCTTGCTTAACCCCTTTGAGCTTATTTGACTATTCTTTATTTCGAACTCATTATGTGCCTTAAATGAAAAACTATGGCTTTACTTGATCTTAGGGAATAAAAGAACATTAGTTTTGTCATTCGATGAGTTCTTGAACAAGTGTGGGAGTGTGTGTGCAGAATGTTTAAAAAAATGCATATATGATGTTCTTTTTGTAAAAAATAAAAATAAAAATAAAATCAAAAAAATATCAATAAAAAAATGTAAAAAGAAGAGGGTCAACAAGATAATAAAGAAAAGGAAAAGAATATGTAAAGAGAATTTGTATTAGGTGGAGTTGGGATGAACTTTTATGCTTGTTAATTGAACTCAGCTCTCATGCTCTTTTATTCTCTGGTATTTAACTTGTCATATCCATATTACCTCCTCCTTTACCTTGACCCCATTACAACCTTGAATAAAGTCCTCATAATTTGTGTGTGCATGTGTTCTGAGTAGTGGAGAAGTAGAAGATAAGCAAGCTTATGGTAGTGCAATTTTCATGGGTTGAATTGAGTGAAATACCTACCTTTTAAACACTTGAGGGATTGAGAGTGAATCTTGTGAAAATCTATCATTCTTGACTCATGCTTTTCAATTGAAATATCATTGCTTGTTGATTTGAGATGTGAAGATATATTACCTCATGAATGTTTTGATTACTTGAATGATTGGTTGCTCTTCATTTTTAAATTAAGTCTTTTAGAGTGTTTAACTTTTAAATCTATTTCGTTTTTTTTTATTTTGGTCTTGTGTTTTGCCTAGGAGTGCAAAAAGCTAAGTGTGGGAGAATTTAATGATTAAATATTTGATACATTAATAAGCTTTCATTTTTAGTCATTTACACTCTCTATGTACTTAATTGATTGATTTTGATTATGTTTTGTAAGTTTGGACTCAAATTGGACTTAATTGAATTTTTCAGCATAATTTACGTCTTACATTGTTTCTGTATTTGAGCTATATCTTGGGCTGTATGTGGTATTTGGAGGTGATCTAGTGGCATTTGAAAGATAAGAGAGAGCTCTATAACTTTCATGAAGACCTCGAAGGCCCAATCACACGAGTAGATAACTCAAATTGGGGTTGAAGCAAGAACTAGAGTACTGTTCCTGATAGCTTGACCTATGTGTACTGTTCATGCCATTGTTCGGGCTAGAGGTTGTCAAATGGGCTGAAATTTGGATACTGAATAGTTAAGACCTATATCTATAGCTTTTATGTTGAACACTTTTCCAGAATCGGACTCCTTGAAGGTGATATTGGGCTTGGAAGTCAGAACAGAGGAGCTGTGACTGGGCCTGGGCAGGGTGCAGTAATTTGAACGTATCTGGAGTTATAGAAATGATGTTGTGACTCAAATCAAAGCCATTTGAAAGCTAAGATCCATGCCTACAACTTTCATGAAGACCACTTGGTTCAAAAATGACGAATGTAATGACTTCAGAGCTGCATAATTTCGGAGATAAGGAATCTCCATAATTTTCCATTCACCAAAAGTCATTTGGAATTTTCCACTCATCCACCCACTAATGACTCAGCCCACTTATCATTTTGTATCTCTAATCCTCTATAAAAGGGGTCCTTGGCAGATCATTGAGGGGTGTTAGGTGTTAGTTACCAAAATGATGCCATTTTGTTAATAGGTTTTCTTGTAGTAATTTTTCTTTGTTCTAAATTAAAGTCATGTTCTTCTTCTTCTTCTTCTTCTCTCTTTATTTCTTCTTATCTATGAGTAACTAAGTTTCATTTTACTTAGGTGAAAGGGTGAAGCTCTTGGTAATAAAGTAAGGTTAAATTTATTCTTCTCTTGTGCTTAAATGATTTATATTTTTTAGTAACCATTATACGTATTATAATTTGTTTCTTATAATTTAGAAACCATCTTTGTAAAGAGGAGTTCTTGATTTGTTGTAGACAAAATATTGGCACAATGAATGTTTTAACCCATTTATAAGTGGTGGTAATATTTTTAGGAAACATAATATAATTACGTATATTATTTTAAATGAACTTTTAATGTTGTATTTTCCGATTGGAACCTCCATGTTGCGAGGATTCTAATTGAGTTATAAAAGAAATTAATCTTACCTTTACTTTATTTACCAAGAGTGGATCTTTTAACCCAAGTAAATAATTTTTATCATAGTAATAAAATATTTACTTCACCTTAATAAATCTTCAACAATTCCCTGTGGATCGACCTCGGACTCCCGAGAAATTTATTACTTGAGACAACCTGCACTTGGGTTCGCAATGCAACAATTAATCCCGCATCAAGTTTGTAGACTTGTTTCAAACTAAAAATATTGCATCACACTTCAATCAATCAATAGCTTCAACGAAAATCAATATACAAGTGTTTTGTGAAGTATTTGCTAAATGTTTTTATAAACTCAATTCACTCCCCTTTTGAGTTTGAAGCCACTTGGTAACAATGTGTGCATATGTTTCTTCATAATCTATTCCTTCTACATGATTATAACACTTAGCAACAAGCCTAACTTTATTTCTTATTATTATGTCATTTTCATCAACTTTGCTCCTAAAAACCCATTTAGTGCCAATTATTGGATTATCATTGGGTCTTGGAACAAATTCTCAAACTTGATTCCTCTTAAATTGATTTAATTCCTCTTGCATGGCTAAGATCCAATATTCTTCAATAATGACTTCATTTAGGTCTTTAGGTTCAATTTAAGAAACAAAAGCCATATGGTTACATGCATCTCTAAGAGAGTTTTTAGTAGTTACCCCTTTTTGATACATCACCAATTACTTTGTCAAGAGGATGATATCTTGAAGTCTTCCATTCCTTGGGAAGGTCCATGACTTGTGATTCCTTTTGTCTTGGGGGACTAACTTGGCTTTCCTCTTGCTTCTTTCTCCTTCTCCTCTAAGTGTGTTTTGGCCAAAATTTATGCAACATCATCAACAAAATCCTTTCTTCGTCCATTTGGGTTAATTTAATCAAAAGCAACATGTATGGACTCTGTGAATGCTTATGTCTCTAAGGCATGTCGAAAGGTTTTTGATGATAACAAAAGCAAAAGAGAAGATCAAGCACAAAAGGAAAAATCAAGATCAAAGAAAGAAGACAGAAGGTTTAATTAGTTATTTAGACTTAGGACATTAATGTTAAATGCTCTCAAGATTTCTCAAATGGTTTTTCAATATATATGATTTCAAAATAAATGGGAAATTTCAAAGATAAACATGGCTTTCAATAAAACCTGAGTTTCAACTTTAAATCTAACACTCTTAAAAGGATTTATGTTTAAACAAGTACCTTGAGGTGTTGGAAATGACTTACAAGAGTTATTGGACTTGAAAAATGTGTTCAAAGCAAATGTAATCGATTACACAATGTTTGTAATCGATTACACATCAAACAGAAAGCATGTAATCGATTACATGAACAATGTAATCGATTACAAGAAAGTCAGAGGCCATGTAATCGATTACACAGTATATGTAATCGATTACACAAAGCCCAGAAAGGCAAAGAACACGTTCGACAAGAAATGTAATCGATTACACAATATATAATCGATCGACAAAACCCAGAACTCAAAGAACAAGTTCGACGAGCCATGTAATCGATTACAAGGATATTGTAATCGATTACACAGCAAGTCAGAAGTCATGTAATCGATTACATGAGCATTGTAATCGATTACAAGCAAAGTCAGAAGCCATGTAATCGATTACCTCAAGAATGTAATCGATTACACAGAGCCCAGAAAATTCAGAAAACGTTGGAACAATAATGTAATCGATTACCTGAGATATGTAATCGATTACACGAATCCTGACAACGTCCAACGGCTATATTAAATGCATTAAATGCATGCCCAACTACCTCCAACGGCTCTATTAATTGAGAAACTTATAAATACCCAAGTTGGGTCTTTGTTTACGGTTGACCTTGAACCAAAAACTGATCATTATACTTCAAAACGTGAATCAATTCTTAAAATCATTTCTTGCTCTGTTTTCTGACTAAAAACGTGAAAAATCTTTGAGAGCATATTAGAGCTTCATTTTGTAAACACTTGCTCTAGAGAGAGCTTCTTCTATTTCAATCTTATACTCTCTGATTAGTGAGGGTGAGGTATCCCTCAAGTATTGTAAGGGTGAGGTATCCCTTGGAAAATAGAGGCTCAAGCTTTTGGGTGAGGTATCCCATACTGTTGAGTGCTCAAGGTTGTAGTGGTTTTTCAAGCACCCATTGAAGCTTGAAGATATAGTGGAAAATCTCAAGGTGTTGCTTGGGACCGGACGTAGATCACAAGTGGAGTAGTGATTGAACCAGGATAAACGACCTGTGTTTGTTTCTCTAAACTCTCCTCTGTTTATCTTTGTGCCTTTGTTTCATTGTTCTATTTGGATATTGTCTCCTTGACTATTACGTTCATTAGTAAAAGTGCTTAACTCATCTTTTAATTATTTCGATCACTCAATAGCTTCAACGAAAATTGATTGTCAAACGATTTGCGAAAGATTTGTGAACTTATTTTTAACTACTCAATTCACCCCCTCTTGAGTATTGAGGCCACTTGGTAACAAGTGGTATCAGAGCTAGACTCTTGTATAAAGAGCTTAGCAGCTTCAAGAGAAGTGATGGCTTCAAATGGTTTTTCAAATGAAGGTTCTTCTATAAATAGACCTCCTTATTTCAATGGGGATGGCTATGCCTATTGGAAAGAAAGGATGAAAATTTTTATTGAAGCTATTGACTTAGATGTGTGGGGGACGCAGTTGAAAATGGTGCTTTTGTCCCTACACAAACTAAGGATGGTGTGACAATTAATACACCTAGAAGTGATTGGACCGATGATGATAAAAAGAAGGTTCAATATAATTTGAAAGCCAAGAACATCATCACCACATCTTTGGGGTATGATGAATTCTTTAGGGTGTCAAATTGTAAGACCGCAAAAGAAATGTGGGATACCCTACAAGTAACTCATGAAGGTACTAGTGAGGTAAAAAGATCTCGAATAAACACTCTTACTCATGAATATGAATTGTTTAGAATGAATCAAGGTGAGAGTATTCAAGATATGCAAAAGAGATTTACTCATATTGTTAATCATCTCATCTCATTGGGAAAGACATTCCTAATGAGGATCTTATTAACAAAGTCTTGAGATGTCTAAGCGGGAATTGGCAACCCAAGGTAACTGCGATTGCGGAATCAAGAGATTTATCAACCATGTCTCTAGCCACCCTATTCGGAAAACTTCAAGAGCATGAGCTGGAACTAAGTAGGCTCAATCAAAATGAAGAACATGACAAAAAGAAGAAGGGAATTGCACTCAAGGCCACCTCTCCCATACTTGAAGATGATGATGAAGATGGTGAAGAGGATGCTGAAAATATTGAGCTAAGTGAGGAGAATCTTAGTCTCCTTGTGAGAAAATTCGGAAGATTCTTGAAGAAAAAGAGATTTCAAAGAAGACCACCGTTTACTCAAAAGAAAGCATATCACAAAGGAGAAGGATCCTCCACTCCTCCAAAATGCTATGAATGTGGAAAACCGGGGCACATGAAAATGGAGTGTCCTATATATCTCAAGAAGACGGAGAAGTTTGAGAAAAGACCCTCCAAGGAAAAGAAAGGAAGAAGAGCATATATAGCTTGGGAGGACAATGACTTAAGCTCTTCCGATGATTCTGAAAATGAGGAAGCCCATCTTTGTCTCATGGCTCAAGGAGAAGAAAGTGGAGAAAGCGACACCGAGGTAACCTCTTCTAACCTAGAACCTCCACCTTCTTATGATGAATTGCAAGATGCCTTTCAAGAATTGCATGATGAATCTTTGAGGCTCACAAAAATGATTTTGTCTTCCAATAAAACAATCTCCCTATTGACAAAGAAAGTTTCTACTTTAACCAAGGAGATAAATGAACTTAAAATTGAAAATGAGACTTTAGGACTCATAGATGCTAATTCATCATGCATGATTTGTTCCTCACATGAAAATGCATCCATATCATTACCTTGTTTATCATGCAAAGCTTTTGAAAAAGAAATTGAAGACTTGAACAACACTCTTGCAAAATTCACTTTTGGAAGAGACAACTTGAATGTGTTGTTAGGGAGACAAAAATGTGTTTTCCAAAAAGCCGGTTTAGGATTTAATCCAAACAACCATCAAAAATCTTATAAGAACTTCTTTGTTTCCTCAAAAACTTCAAGTAGCCCCTTTGTTAAATGTTTTCATTGTGGTAGGAAAGGGCATAGTGCATCCACTTGCAATGTTAAAAGAACATAAACACCAAGGTTGGAATCAAAGGGTTTGGGTCCCTAAAGGCACCATACCTAATTCTAACACACAAGGACCCAAAACAATTTGGGTACCAAAAGTTAAATCTTGAATGTGTGTTGTAGGTGAGCTTGAAGACCAAGAGCTCAAGTTGGTATCTTGATAGTGGTTGCTCCAAGCACATGACCGGAGATGGCTCCAAGTTCTCCTCCCTTACACACAAGAAACATGGTCATGTCACATATGGTGACAACAACAAAGGGAAGATTCTTGGAATTGGCAAAGTTGGTAAGATCCCTTCATCATCTATTGATAATGTCTTACTTGTTGAAGGACTTAAACATAATTTACTTAGTATTAGTCAATTGTGTGATAAAGGAAATAGAGTTATATTTGATTCCTCTTGTTGTATAATTGAGGGAAAGGATGACAAGCAAGTTAAGTTTGTTGGTCATAGGGTCAATAACATATATATGATTAGTCTTGATGACATTTCCTCAAATGATGCTAAATGCTTTATGAGTAGAGAAAATGATTCATGGTTATGGCATAGAAGAATTGCTCACATTCACATGGATCACTTAAACAAATTAGTTTCTAAAGAACTAGTAATTGGTCTTCCAAAGCTCAAATTTGAAAAAGACAAACTTTGTGATGCATGTTAGAAGGGAAAACAAGTAAAGGTCTCTTTCAAAGCTAAAAACATAGTTTCAACTTCTAGACCTTTACAACTTTTGCACATGGATCTTTTTGGACCCTCTAGAACTATGAGCTTTGGTGGGAATTACTATGCATTAGTAATTGTGGATGATTTTTCTAGATTTACATGGACATTATTCTTAGCTCACAAAAATGATGCTTTTCAATCATTTAGAAAACTTGCCAAAGTTATCCAAAACGAAAAAGATTTTTGTATTGCATCCATAAGAAGTGATCATGGTGGTGAATTTGAAAATCATGAATTTGAAACTTTTTGTGATGAACATGGCATTGAGCATAATTTTTCTGCCCCTAGAACACCACAACAAAATGGTGTTGTAGAAAGGAAAAATCGATCTTTAGAAGAAATGGCAAGAACTATGCTCAATGAGGCCAATCTTCCTAAGTACTTTTAATGATGCGGTTAACACCGCTTGTTATGTTATGAATAGAGCCCTAATAAGGCCAATTTTAAAGAAAACCCCATATGAATTGTACAAAGGAAGGAAACCTAATGTGTCACATTTTCATGTCTTTGGATGTAAATGCTTTGTTTTGAATAATGGAAAGGATAACTTGGGGAAGTTTGATGCAAAAATCGATGAGGGAATATTCATTGGTTATTCTATCCATAGCAAGGCCTTTAGAGTCTATAATAAACGAACTATGACCATAGAAGAATCCATACATGTTGCATTTGATGAAACTAACCCAAATGTGCCGAGAAAGGAACTTGTTGATGATGTTGCAGAAATCTTGGCAAAGACGCACTTGGAAAATCAAGAGATAGAGTCCAAGAAGAAAGAAGAGAGACTCCTTGATCACTCATGGCAAGAAAATTCTAAAATCTCGGATCTACCCAAGGAATGGAGGACTTCAAGGTATCATCCTCTTGACAAGGTGATAGGTGATGTATCAAAAGGGGTAATCACTCGAAACTCACTTAGAGATGCATGTAATCATCTAGCCTTTGTCTCTCAAGTTGAACCTAAAGACATAAATGAGGCCATTAATGATGAGCATTGGATCTTGGCCATGCAAGAAGAACTAAACCAATTTGAGAGGAATCAAGTTTGGGAATTAGTTCCAAGGCCCAATGATCATCCTATAATTGGCACCAAATGGGTCTTTAGGAACAAACTTGATGAAACGGGTTTAATAATAAGAAATAAAGCTAGGCTTGTAGCTAAGGGATATAATCAAGAAGAAGGCATAGATTATGAAGAAACTTATGCTCCCGTAGCTAGATTAGAGGCCATTAGAATGCTACTTGCATATGCTTGCATCATGGATTTCAAACTCTATCAAATGGATGTCAAAAGTGCCTTTTTAAATGGTTTTATACAAGAAGAGGTGTATGTAGAACAACCTCCTGATTTTGAGGACTTTGAAATGCCCAACCATGTTTTTAAATTGAAAAAGGCTTTGTATGGCTTGAAACAAGCTCCTAGAGCTTGGTATGAAAGGTTGAGCAAATTTCTTTTAGAAAAAGGCTTTTCTAGAGGTAAAGTTGACACCACTCTTTTCATAAAACACAAAATGCATGACATTCTTCTAGTTCAAATCTATGTTGATGACATTATATTTGGAGCTACTAACAACTCTCTTTGTAAAGAATTTTCAAATATTATGCAAAGTGAGTTTGAGATGTCCATGATGGGTGAGCTCAACTTCTTCCTTGGTCTACAAATCAAGCAAACAAGAGAAGGAACATTTATAAGCCAATCCAAGTATTGCAAGGAGCTGCTCAAAAAGTTTGGAATGGACAATGCCAAGCATATGGCTATTCCTATGGGCACTTCTTGCTATTTGGACAAGGATGAAGGAGGTAAATCGGTAGAAATTACAAAATATAGAGGTATGATTGGCTCACTCCTTTATCTCACTGCAAGTAGGCATGATATAATGTTTAGTGTATGCATGTGTGCTAGATATCAAGCTAATCCTAAGGAATCACACCTAAGTGCTGTTAAGAGAATAATGAAATATCTAATAGGCACATCACAAATGGGTTTATGGTACCCTAAGGGTGCCTCATGTAGTCTTATTGGGTATTCCGATTCTGATTTTGCTGGATGCAAAATGGATCGAAAGAGCACTAGTGGGACATGCCACTTGCTAGGAAGCTCACTAGTTTCTTGGCACAGAAGAAACAAAATAGTGTGGCATTGTCCACAGCTGAAGCTGAATATGTTGCAGCTGGGAGTTGCTGTGCTCAAGTCCTTTGGATGAAACAGCAACTCTTGGACTATGGTCTTGAGCTTGATCACATTCCCATAAAATGTGATAATACTAGTGCAATTAACTTGTCAAAAAATCCCATTTTGCATTCTAGAACTAAGCATATTGAAATAAGACATCATTTCATTAGAGATCATGTTCAAAGAGGTGATTGCATACTTGAATTTGTTGAAACAACTAAGCAATTAGTGATATTTTCACCAAACCCCTTGCAAAAGAAGCATTTTTCTACATTAGAAACGAATCGGGTATATTGGACCATTCATGCATAAATTAAATATTTGTTGCATAATCCTAAAACAAAAGCCTAAGCTTGCTTTTTCTCGCATAATTATGCCACCTTTCTTTGCACAATCTCGAATTTTCATTAAATATATTTGAATCCCATACTAACTTGAGCGTCGGAGGTTTCCCTAAATTATTTTGCAGGTGCTCCCTCATGTCCAACTTTGACAAGAAATTCAACAAATTTCAAAAGTCACCAAAAAGGGTGAAATTCTTGGTAAACATGATAATTTTGATCAATTATATGAGTTGAATCATAATGTGATTAATCTATATGCTTGGATGATGATCTGAATTGATTTGAGTTGCTTTAAAACTGTTTTGGATGGATTAAAATTGATTATATGCTGTTTGGAACGCAAAATCTGAGTTAAAGAGTGCTGGTAATCGATTACAATGCCTTTGTAATCGACACACTGTGTTCTGTCACGCATGTAATCGATTACACACATTTTGTAATCGATTACAACCAACTCAGAACTCAGTAATCGATTACATCATCTATGTAATCGATTACAAGGTTCAGAAAGCATGTAATCGATTACACTAAAAATGTAATCGATTACATACCCACTGAGAATGCATGTAATCGATTACACACTCAATGTAATCGACATACATGTGTTTTTTTTTTAAAAGGCTCGACGCGCGTAGTGGTCATTTTCGTTTGGCCCTGTTCATCTTCCTCGTTCTCTCCTTCGCACCCACGCACCTCGGATCTCAAAACCTCTCATTTCTCACTCAAATTTCCATCAAAACCCATCATTTCGCCTCTCTCAATCTCGGAAATCCCTTCTCCACATAACCCACCGATCAAATCCCCTCAAATCCCTCATCCAAATCTCCCCATCTTCTCTCACGAACACCCTCTCCACTTTTCTGACCTAATTTCGTCCCTCTCTCTCTCCTCACTCATCCCCAACCATTTACCACTCAACCCGTGCTTCTCTCTCTCATCAATGGCTGAATCCTCCCATCGCTCGAAGCGCCCAAGAACAGGGGCTGCTGTTGGAAGTTCCTCTGGTGGCTCTACACGCAATATCTCTGGGTTGGACCTCACGAGGCACTTCTCCACCGTGAAGAAAGCTGAGTTGTTCCGGAAGAACTTCCAGCTTCGCAAAATCATCTCTCCTGTGTATCTACCCATCACCTTCTGCGAGAGTGAACCCTTAGAGAGCTTTAGGACAATAGAAAACTTAGGCTTGCTGGGATTCCTAAGTATAGAGAAGGCAATCTACCCTAACCTTGTCCGAGTGTTTTATGCTAACCTGAAGGTTGAAGATAATTGCATCATCTCTGAGGTGAAAAAGCAACAAATCAGGTTAACCATGGCAGAGTGGTATAGGCTCACCAAGCTCACTCCTGATGGAGCTCAGTTCTGTGGGAATGCCAAAGTCTGGGGGCATGAGTTTGAGCACAAGGCTGCTCTTCTCTCCTTGATTAGGATTGGCTACCACCTCCCCAGTGATCCTAGACGCAGAATAATGGCCACTGGCCTCACTATGGAAAAAAGGGTCCTCCACTACCTCTTGGTTCGTGGATTGATTCCCAGAGGAGGGAATTACTCCCAAGTCCTCAAGGACGATGTAGTGGCATTATGGGCAATGACCACGGGGCACCCAATAAACCGGGGATACTACATTCTACAAAGATATGCTTTGGACATCAAGAAAAAAAAGAACTCGCTCTCCCCTTCGCCATGTTAGTCACCTCAATCCTTGAGTACCGTCGCATTTCGGCCGACCGAAGAGTCCAAGGACACCGGCTCCAAGGGACCCCAATCAATTGGGCGCATACTCGAAGAAGCTTCACTCTACAAGATGGAGGATAGGTGGCATTACATTACTCATGGCACATTTGGCCATATCCATCACGATCCAGACGGTGATGATGAGGGGGCTCAAGATCCCGTCTGCTCGCTCTCGCTCCAGCTTCTCTTGATCTTTCGCTCCAAGAGATGCGCAACCCGAGCGCCAACGTCAACACGCGCATGGATCATATAGAGCAAAAGATCGACCATCTTGAGCCGAGGATGGACTACTCGGACCAGAGCTTGCCTCCATTCGATCCCTCTTACGTGGACCTCCCGTTCTCGAGAGTCCCGCGCCGCCGCACCCCCACATCCTCTCGCCCCCTCCGGGATCCCATATCCTTATTTGGTCCATCCGGAGTTCCCGCCGATGATGAGGAGCTTCGGATTCGACGACGATCTTATGCCCGGCGATGATGACATTGATCTAGGAGACTCGTGCGGATCCAGAGGGTGATGTCTTTTGTGACGGCCGAGGACACCGATAGTGATCCCGGCCTTATGCCTTGATTTGTTTTTTTTTTCCACCTTGTACTTATTTTTGTTTTTTAACTCGATTATATAAAATTGGTATACCTTTATGGTTATCTTTTGATTATTGCCTACTCTTGGTTGTGACATGTTTATTTGTACATGCCGATTATTAATACATAAACGTGTTTTCACTTTGAATGGTTGGTGTTGGAACATTGCTTGACTGATCTTTGTGGCTTTTTACGTTATGGCAAACAATTGGGAATCATGAACCATAACTCATCATGTCATGTCCATTTTTTTTTTAATGCTTATGTCTTTTGATAATGCCAACGGGGAGAAAATAAGGAAAAATGAAATGTAATTAAAGGTTGCATGAGTACGGGGAGTTATTGAACTTTTAAGTTATTAAGCTTTTCATATGCAAAATCTAACCCAATATCATGCATAATCTCCGAGGACAAAGATTGTAACTAAATGACTATGATATACAAATGCAAAAACTCTTTCTTTTTCCTATGATCGTTTGTCATCATCAAAAAGGGGAGAATGTGAATGCTTATGTCTCTAAGGCATGTCGAAAGGTTTTTGATGATAACAAAAGCAAAAGAGAAGATCAAGCACAAAAGGAAAAATCAAGATCAAAGAAAGAAGACAGAAGGTTTAATTAGTTATTTAGACTTAGGACATTAATGTTAAATGCTCTCAAGATTTCTCAAATGGTTTTTCAATATATATGATTTCAAAATAAATGGGAAATTTCAAAGATAAACATGGCTTTCAATAAAACCCGAGTTTCAACTTTAAATCTAACACTCTTAAAAGGATTTATGTTTAAACAAGTACCTTGAGGTGTTGGAAATGACTTACAAGAGTTATTGGACTTGAAAAATGTGTTCAAAGGCAAATGTAATCGATTACACAATGTTTGTAATCGATTACACATCAAACAGAAAGCATGTAATCGATTACATGAACAATGTAATCGACAAGCAAGTCGAGGCCATGTAATCGATTACACAAGATATGTAATCGATTACACAAAGCCCAGAAAGGCAAAGAACACGTTCGACAAGAAATGTAATCGATTACACAATATATGTAATCGATTACACAAAACCCAGAACTCAAAGAACAAGTTCGACGAGCCATGTAATCGATTACAAGGATATTGTAATCGACACAAAGAAGTCGAAGTCATGTAATCGATTACATGAGCATTGTAATCGACAAGCAAAGTCGAAGCCATGTAATCGATTACCTCAAGAATGTAATCGACATACAGAGCCCGTAAAATTCGTAAAACGTTGGAACAATAATGTAATCGATTACCGAGATATGTAATCGATTACACGAATCCTCGACAACGTCCAACGGCTATATTAAATGCATTAAATGCATGCCCAACTACCTCCAACGGCTCTATTAATTGAGAAACTTATAAATACCCAAGTTGGGTCTTTGTTTTACGGTTGACCTTGAACCAAAAACTGATCATTATACTTCAAAACGTGAATCAATTCTTAAAATCATTTCTTGCTCTGTTTTCTGACTAAAAACGTGAAAAATCTTTGAGAGCATATTAGAGCTTCATTTTGTAAACACTTGCTCTAGAGAGAGCTTCTTCTATTTCAATCTTATACTCTCTGATTAGTGAGGGTGAGGTATCCCTCAAGTATTGTAAGGGTGAGGTATCCCTTGGAAAATAGAGGCTCAAGCTTTTGGGTGAGGTATCCCATACTGTTGAGTGCTCAAGGTTGTAGTGGTTTTTCAAGCACCCATTGAAGCTTGAAGATATAGTGGAAAATCTCAAGGTGTTGCTTGGGGACTGGACGTAGATCACAAGTGGAGTAGTGATTGAACCAGGATAAACGACTGTGTTTGTTTCTCTAAACTCTCCTCTGTTTATCTTTGTGCACTGTTTCATTGTTCTATTTGGATATTGTCTCCTTGACTATTACGTTCATTAGTAAAAGTGCTTAACTCATCTATTTAATTATTTCTGATCACTCAATAGCTTCAACGAAAATTGATTGTCAAACGATTTGCGAAAGATTTGTGAACTTATTTTTAACTACTCAATTCACCCCCCCTCTTGAGTATTGAGGCCACTTGGTAACAGACTCTTCTATGGTCATAGTTCTTTTGTTATAAACTCTAAAAGCTTTAGTATGAGTAGAATATCTAAGAAATATACCTTCATCTGATTTAGCATCAAATTTGCCTAAGTTATTCTTTCCATTATTTAAAACAAAATACTTGTATTCAAAGACATGAAAGTGGAAGATATTTAGTTTCCTTCCTTTGTATAGTTTATAAGGGGTTTTCTTTAAAATTGGCCTTATTAAGGCCCTATTCATTACATGATAAGTGGTACTTACTGCATCCACCCAAAAATACTTAGGAAGGTTAGCCTCATTAAGCGTAATTCTAGCCATCTCTTCCAAATATCTATTTTTCCATCTATAACTCCATTTTGTTGTGGAGCTCTAGGGCTAAAAATTATGCTCAGTGTCATTTTCATCACAAACAGTTTCAAACTCTTAGTTTTCAAACTCACACCATGATCACTTCTAATGGATGCAATGTTAAAACTCTTTTCATTATGAATAACTTTGGCAAGTTTTCTACAAGCTTGAAAAGCCTCATTTTTATGAGATAAAAATAATGTCCATGTAAACCTAGAGTAATCATCCACAATCACAAGTGCATAGTAATTTCCATCAAAGCTCATTATTCTTGAGAGTCTAAAAAGATCCATGTGCAAAAGTATTAAACGTATAGAAGTTGAAATAACATTTTTTACTTTAAAAGAGACCTTTACTTGTTTTTCCTTCTGACATGCATTACATAACTTATCTTTTTCAAATTTGAGCTTAGGTAGTCCAATTACTAGCTCCTTAGAGACCAACTTATTAAAGTGATCCATGTGAATATGTGTAATTCTTCTATGCCAAAGCCAAGAATCGTCTTCTTTTCTCATAAAACATTTTGCATCATTTGAGGATATATCATCAAGACTAATCATATATATGTTATTTACTCTATGACCAACAAACGTAACTTACTTGTCATCTATTCCTTCAATAATGTAACAATTTGAATCAAATATAACTCTATTCCCTTTGTCACATAATTGGCTAATGCTAAGTAAGTTATGTTTAAGTCCTTCAATAAGTAAGATAATATCAATAGAAGAGGAAAGGATTTTACAAATTTTGCCAACACCAAGAATCATTCCTTTGTTGTTGTCTGCATAGGTTACATGCCCATGCTTCTTAGGGACTAGGAAAGAGAACTTCGAGTCATTTCCAGTCATATGATTGGAGCAATCACTATCAAGATATCAATATGAGCTCTTAGCCTTCAAGTACACCTACAATACACAATCAATTTTTAATCTTTGGTGCCTAAATTTTATTGGGTCCCTATGTGTTAGTTTTGGGCAATGTGCCCTTTGGGACCCAAACTATCTTAGTATCTACTTTGTTGTTGTTCTTCCTAACATTGCATGTTGATGCACTATGTTTTTTCTTGCCACAATGAAAACACTTTATGAAAGGACTATTTGATGTGCTCGATGGAACAAAGAAGTTCTTATAGAGTTTTTGTTAGTTTTTGGGATTATACCCCAAACCAGTCTTTTGAAAAACATATCTTTGTTTCCCAAGCACAATATGTTCAAATTGCCCTTTCCAAAACTGAATTTAAAAAGAGTATTTTTCAAATTCTCAATCTCTTTTTTCAAAAACTTTACATGATGAGCAAGAAGAGGATGTAGATGCATTTTCATGAGAAGGGCAAGTCATGCATGAAGAATTAACATCAATCAATCCAAGAGTTTCATTTTCAATTTTAAGTTCCTCAATTTTCTTGTTTAAGATAGAGATTTTGTTTTCTAAAGAGGTAATAATTTTCTTTGATGAGGAAACAAGTTTAGCAAGTCTCATAAATTCATCATGCAATTCTTCAAAAGCATATTGCAATTCACTATAAGAAGGGGAAGAGTCAAGGTTCGAAGATATTATCTCTATGTCATGTTCATCTACCTCTTCTCCTCTAACCATGAGACAAAGATGACCTTTCACATTGTCGAAGCTATCCATTGATTCCATGTCATTGTCATCCCATGCTATATAGGTTGTCCTTCCTTTCTTGTCCTTTGAAGGCCTATTCTCAAACTTCTCCACCTTCTTTTGATAGATGGGACACTTTATCTTCATGTGTCTTAGCTTTCCACATTCGTAGCATATGAGAGTGTATAAAGTTCCTTCCCTTTTGTGATAGGTCTTCTTTAGAGGGAAAGGGGGGCCTTCTTTGAGTTCCTTTCTTCTTGAGGAATTTCCTAAACCTCTTCACCAGAAGGCTAAGATTCTCCTCATTTATCTCAATATTCTCCAATCCATATCCATCATATTCTTTATCATCATCATCAAGCATAGAGGAAGTGGCCTTGAGAGCAATTCTTTTCTTCTTCTTGTCTAGCTCCTTATGTTGATTAAGTATCCCATGCTCTTAAAGCTTTCCAAAGAGTGTGGCTAAGGTCATGGTTAAAAGGTTCCTTGATTCTGCAATAACCGTCACCTTTGGTTGCCAATGCCTACTCAAACATCTCAAAACATTGTTAATATGATCTTCATTAGGAAATGTCTTTCCCAATGAAGTAAGATGGTTAACAATATGAGTGAACATTTTTTGAGTTTCTTGAATGCTTTCACTTTGGTTCATTCTAAAGAGTTCATACTCATGAATGAGAATGTTTACTCTTGATCTCTTCACTTCACTAGTACCCTCATGGGTGGCTTGCAAAGTGTCCCACATCTCTTGGGCTATTTTACAATTTGAGATCCTAAAAAATTCATCATACCCTAAAGCTATGGTAATGATGTTTTTGGCTCTTAAATTGCATTGAACATTTTTCTTATCTTTATCGGTCTATTCACTTTTAGGTATATTAACTCTTACACCACTAACAACATGTGTAGGAACAAAAGGATCATTTTTTACTGCATCTCATACATCTAAATTAATAGCTTCAATAAAAAATTTTATTCATTCTTTCCAATATGCAAAACCATCACCATTTAAAAAAGGGAGGTCTATTGATAGAACAACCCTCCGATGAAAAACCATTTGAAGAAGACATCTCTCCTCTTGAAGCTGTTAAGCTCTTTAGACAAGAGTTGAGCTCTGATACCATTTGTTGCCACAAATAGATTGAACACTTTACACACAAATAAACTAACTAAGATGAAGAGTATTCAAGTATTCATATAATTAACAGAGCACGAAAGTAAATGAGATAGAGTAGAGAAAAACAAACTCAAGATTTATCTTGGTTCAACCACCCCTTGTGACCTACGTTCAGTCCTCAAGTGATTCACTCGAGATTTATCCACTAACACTTCAGGCTTCAACAAGTGCTTGAAACATTTACCACCAAGAGTACTCACAACACCTTTGGGATGTCTCACCTTTATGTTTGAACCTCAAGACAAGGGATATCTCACCTTTTTCTCTCTTGAGAGATACCTCACATTCTTACACAAGAAAACATAGTATAATTGAATTGGAAACTCTCACAAGAGTGAATTATACAAATTGAAGCTCAATAAGTAGAAGGATGATCACATTTTTAAGCTCAAAATAGAGTATGAAAGTTCAAGGCTGGTAAAGCTCATATTAAATGACCAACAAGATATTTCAAAGTGATTTTCTCCTTCTCTTAAGTCCCAAATGACTGATATTTATAGCTCAAGTCATTAAAGAGCCATTGGGAGGTGGTTGGGAACATTAAATGTAGGTTACTAGCCGTTTATAGAAGCATTTGGAAACCCAGATAATTGATTATGGCTTTGCCTAATCGATTATCATTGTGATAGCATAACAAGGAATGAGTTCTGGAACTCAATATTTGATTATGCACATAGCCTAATTGATTATTATCTTTTTAAAAAGAAGCACACAGTGCCTTTTAAGTGTAATAATTGATTATTTGCTCTGCTATAATCAATTATTGCTTGAAGGAATAGAAACCTTGGCATTTTAACTTTTGCTAATTGATTATGGAAACCCCATAATCGATTATGGCCTTTAAAAAACTCTTTAAACAGCTTTGAAAACTTAATCAAATGTCTCTGAAAGTTTCAACAAGCTTTTAGACACTTCAAAGCCATTTCCTAAGATTTCAAAACTCATTTTAACAACTTGGAAAACAAGAGTGCTATCTTGGGTTCTTGAAAAATAGATTTGGAGCTTAAGTGTGAATCCTTTTACCTTTACAAATGATCTAAGTCCTAATACTAGTCTTGAAGTTTCTTGGACTTGATCTTGCCATCATCTTCTTATTTGTTATCATCAAAACTATCACCAATTGCCAATTACAGAGACAAAACAAAGTGAAACAATGACTTTCAAACCAGTAAGGTCAAGACTAGAAATAGTGCTATGAAAATTCTGTTTTATCATATAATATCTCAAATGGAGTTTTATTGTGAAGAAAAGGTGTGGAAATTCTGTTGATTAAGAAAGCTAAATGAGCCACAGCATAGGACCAAAAATGCTTAGGTAGATTAGCTTGAAATAGCAATAGTCTAGTGATATTAAGGAGTTGTTGGTGTTTCTTATCAACATTGGTGTTCTATTGAGGGGTCTCAAAACATGATGTTTGATGATAGACTCCTTTTGAAACATAAAACTATTTAAGGGAAAACTCAAGACCATTATTTGTCCTAATGGGTTTGATGGTGATGCTAAATCAATTTTAAACTAGTGTAAAAGAAATTTCTGAGTATAGGTGAAGCTCCTGAGGTGTTTCTAGAGTAATGATCAATAATGGTTAAAAAATAATGACTACCATGTAAAGAATTAGCTAAAATAGGACCTTGAATGTTAGCATGGACCAAATAGAAAATTTTAATGGATTTTGTATTACTCAAAGAGTATGGTAGTCTTCTTTCCTTTTCCAAATGGAATACATCATAAGTAGTGTGTTTATTACAAGAAAGGTAGGGAGATTGTTGATGCATAAGGCTAATCCTATCATTTAAAGGATGTACTACCCTTATGTTCCACAAATCAATATCTATAAAGGCAGTGTTATGTATAGTATTTACAAAGGTTGAAGAATTAGAAACAAAAGGATATGGAGAAGTAGGTATAACTAATGTGTACAACCCATCCTCCATTCTAGCTAAACCAATCATCCCTGAGGCATTTGTACCTAGAGTGAGGCAAACATTTTTAGAAAAAAATCACTTTATAATCAACTGTGGAAGTGAGCTTAGTGACTGATATCAAACTAAATGTAAAGGAAGGTAACATCTATTAATACAAAAGTTTGTGAGACATGGATAATGACAAAGAAGTGAATTACCAATAGGAGATTTACTGTAACAAGTTTATTCGTTTTGAAGAATGAAAAATGCATTAAAGAAAAAATATATATATGATCAGTTGCATTAATGTTAAGGATCCACTTTGCAATTGAGAGTTTACCATTTTGAGTTAGAATGCTACTGTTCTTTTAGATAATATATAGTTGGCTTGGACAAAATTAGAGTGGTAGCAGGAGGAATTGTCATTGCATTGCTATGGAAGTAAGGCTAACAAACTTTGATATGGCTTAGAAATGAAGCCAAATTTGGAATTCTATTCAATAGTAGATAGTTGTGCTACTTCATTATTATCAACATTTGTACCTAGATTCACACCTTTACCAGAATAACTTGGATTTCTAAATTCTAGAGGGAACCTATGCTTTTTTGTAGCAAATGTCCACAACATGGCCAAGCTTCCTATAATATGTGCAAAATTTCTTTTTGGATGTTCTAGATCCAGAACATCAGTGCCTCTTCCATTTCCAAATTTTTTGGAATATGATGAGGCTTTTTCAGTAGTGTTGATCAAGATTCTTGAATTGCTGACATGTTTAGCACCAAATCACCTTTCTTGTAGGGCAATCAAGGATAGAATCTTGTTAATAGTGGCAAGTGGTTGCATAAGCATGATCTAAGACCTTACACCTGAGTACTATTCATTGAGGCCTCTCAAAGATCTTGCAAATTAGTCTACATTTCTTTGTTCCTTAACCTTGAGAAGAGCATTACATGTACATATAAGAATAGGCTTAAGAACATCTAATTCAACCCTAGGGTTCTTTTCCTAGTAAAGTACTTTGATATTGACAAATTGTCGTGCTTCAAACCTAGGATTTCCTTTTACAACTCAAAAATTCAAAATAGATATTCCTATGAGAACCTCTCTATGTAACGTCCTAATACATAGGCTAATGACATATCTAGAATTATGCATTAGTGATAATATTAGAGCATGTCACTTAGATCAATATGAAAATTTCAAGAAGAAGTATATATATAATATACAAAATGAGCCTGAAGCAAAAGTACATATTACATATCAGTAGAACTATGTTCTATACAAAACTATATATCAAGGTACATCAAGTACATCATTTGCCACTAAGGCAAAAAAATAGTTTATAACCATATACAAAAGTCAAAACAAAAAGGAACAAATATCTATAAGATCAGGTCCTTTTTCGTCTCTAAGTTCTGCACGAAGACGTCTTGGAATCATTATGGAAATCAAGCAAATGGGGTGAGGATCTCGTAATTCTCAGTAATAATTATAAAATTGTATCATCATAATCATTCCAACTATTTCAGGGAAAAACCATTTCAAATCATTTAAATGTAATCAGCAGAAAGGTGGCTAAAGTCAAAACAAGTCATTTATCTTCTCAAAACAAATGTTCATTTTACATTATTTAACAAAATCATTTGTATAATAAAAAAAGTCATCAAATCTCATCATAATTTTAATATCATATCAAGAATTCAATCTATGATAGACTTATGTGATAAGCTATCTTATAATGGTCATCTGTCAATAATCATCATTTGTCAATCATCAATAATCATCATTTGTCTTTTATCAAAATGGTTGATAACTTCAGAAAATGAAGTTATGTCACTTGAACATGATTGTATTTGAGCATGCTATCCCTAGGTTTTCAAGGTCATAAGTTCAATTATTGCATGACTTTGGTGAATTAAGCTTGTTGATTCAAATGATTTAGAATTGAATCTTTGAAGATTTTGTTTATCGAAGTTGGGTGGATTGTGGTTTGATGGACATTATCATTATTTTGATATAGGTATTCGAGATGAGAAAGACCTTGGAAAGGATGAGGAATGTGAAGAATGGCTCAAATTGTGAAGAAAATATCAAAGGAAAGTGCTG
Organism: Ormosia semicastrata; assembly: GCA_029884595.1. NCBI lineage: Eukaryota > Viridiplantae > Streptophyta > Magnoliopsida > Fabales > Fabaceae > Ormosia > Ormosia semicastrata. Next base: position 43,439,466 of record JAQQTO010000061.1, read on the forward strand.
CTAATCCATGCCTAGGCGTGACAAATCCACGCATAGGCGTGTCCCTCGCAGTTTCTCAGGAATCCCAGGCAGAGACCTCCACGCCTAAGCGTGGTTAAGTCACCCCTAGGCGTGTCAAACTGAGGAAAGGCACGTGATTCATAACCATGCCTAGGCGTGGGAAAGACACGCCTAGGCATGGAAAAAAAATCCTGGCATGCAAATTTTACCCTTATATTCTGATTTTTGGGAGGGGGAACGGAATCTTCTGTTTTTTCACAAACCACGAATTCCAGAGAGTAAGTGAGAAGAGGAGGAACCCATTTGGATTGAAGGTGACTCAAGGGAGAATTAAGATCAAGGAAGAAGATCAAGCTTAGAATCTCTTCATTTTTGTCTATTCTTTCCCTTTACCTCTTGATTTGTAACTTGATGGATCATTTGATGTCATTTGTTTTCTTCTCTTTCATGATGTGTAACTAAACTCTAATCTAGGGGCTCTCTAGGATCTTGCTATGGATTTGATTAATGTGTAATTAGTTGAGTATCCTTTCAATGAAATTAGTTTTGTTCATCCATATCTATGCTTAGTGCTTGTTATTGATTGGGCATCAATTGCATGTTTTTAATATTCCAATTGAACTAGAAATAAGGTGTTGTGAATATGGATATGGTATGGTTGATGTATGTTCAATTACATTCTATTGGTATGAGTGTGTTGATTAACTAATGGGATGGACACATACCTCTTGGTCATGCATGGCAAGTATTTGATAATTGGTCTCAATGAGCGATTCTTATGTTAACTTACATGGACACATAGTGGATTAGCTAGGTTTTGCATGGGTAATTGTCCTAGACATAGGCTCTTATCTATTTATGGTTATTAGCTAACAAATATCATTTCATTGATTGGTGCTTGTTAATTACAATTATTCATTGAAGTAGTAAGTGAATAGGGACCCATAGTCTTTAATCATTCTCATATTCTCTTGTGGAATTGGTGTTTGGTGTTTTCTTATTTTGTTTCTCTTAAATTGTTATTTTAATTACAACCCATTCTCCTTCGTTTGCTTAGATAAAAATTTCTGAATTTTGGTTAAGTTTAACATTCTTCTAATTTTTCAATCCCTTGGGACACGATATTCTAACTCTCCTTTATATTACTTGTCGACCTGTGCGCTTGCGGATTTACGGATCACCACAAAAAAGTTTTTGGCGCCGTTGTCGGGGATTGAATTTAGATTTTTGTGTTATTTCTTAATTCAATTCACAACTCTTATTTCAAGTTTTCTTTGTTGTTTTGTTTTGTTTTTCAGGTACTTAGCTCTTGTATGTGAAGGACTCAAAGTGTATCTCGATTTCCTTACGATCCTGAGATCGAGAGGACTTTTCATAGATTGTTAAGAGAACAACTAGTACAAGGGAAGGCACTTGAATTGGATAGTGACTCGGAGATGGCAGAAGAAGCGAATGCTGAAAGACTCTTGAGAGAGTATGCCACTCCAAATGCTAGGGACATTCGATCTAGCATTAGAAGGCCAGCTGTACAGGCACAGACTTTTAAGATCAAGCCTGCTATTATCCAGATGGTGCAGAATAATTTACAATTTGCGGATCTTCCCCATGAAGATCCTATTGCTCATTCAGCCAACTTCCTAGAGATTTGTGATACTTTCAAGCATCAAGGGATGACTGATGATGCGGCTCGCTTGAGGCTTTTCTCTTTTTCCTTAAAATATAGGGCCAAGGTATGGCTTCAATCATTACCTGAACATTCCATCACTACTTGGGAAGAGCTGGCTCAGAAGTTCTTGGATCGATTCTTTCCTCCCATGAAAACAATGAAGTATAGGAATGACATCTTGTCCTTCAGACAATTCGAAGGAGAAACCTTGTATGAGGCATGGGAGCGATTCAAGGAGTTGCTAAGGAAGTGCACCCACCATGGCATAGCAAAATGGATGTTGGTTCATACTTTCTACAATATCTTGACTACATACATTCGATCTATCATCGATGCAGCAGCTGGAGGAGCTCTCATGAGCAAAATTGTGGATGCGGCCTACAACCTTTTAGAGGAAATGGCTAATAACAATTATCAGTGGCCAGCTGAAAGAGTTACTCCCAAGAGATTAGCAGCAGGTATTCATGAAGTTGATGCTCTTACATCGCTTACAGCTCAAGTGGCAGCTCTTTCTAAGAAGCTGGACACCATGGGAGTCAATTCTGTAGCAAGTGGAGCCAGTAACTCAGCTGAAATTTGTGATCATTATGGGGACCTTCATTCAACTGCTAATTGTACAGCTAGCCTGGAAAGTGTACTATATGCAAATCAATTCCGTCAGCCAATTCACAACAATGTTTTGGGAAATTCTTATAATCCTAGTTGGAAGAATCATCCTAATCTCTCATGTGGTGGTAATGTTCAAGGCTCTTCCTCATCTTATCAGCATAATCAAGCACCTTGTGCTCCTCTAGGCTTTCAACAATAGAGCCCCCTTTAAGCCCAAACCTCAACATCGACTTCAACTTCCAATTTGGAGAAGATGTTTGCTCAGTTTATGACCAGTCAACAAGATTACATGACCAAGACTGATTCAAGGCTAGCATCCCATGATGCATTAATGTAAAGCCAAGCAACTTCATTGAGGAATCTTGAGACTCAAGTGGGTCAACTTGCCCAGGCTCTAAACAATAGGCCCTCAGGAAGTTTTCCCAGTGACACCATCAATAATCCTAAGGGTGCATCTCATGAGCATTGCAAGGTTATCTCATTGAGGAGTGGGAAAGAGATTGAAGGGAATCCCAAGACTAAACTGCTTGAAGAAAAAGTAGAGGTAGCTCAAGATGAAGAGGTTGTGAGCTAAGAGGTGGAGAAAAAATGAGGAAATTGCAAAGGAGAAGATTGAAGACAAGAAGAAGAAAGACAAGCCTTATACACTACCTCTACCTTTTCCCAACCGGTTAGTTACACAAAAGCTTGATGCTCAAATGCCTAGTTATATGAAGTTCATGAAAGACATTTTGTCTAAGAAGAGAAGACTGGGGGATTATGAGACAGTAGCTCTCACAAAGGAGTGCAGTGCCATATTGCAAAACAAACTACCTCCGAAGCTCAAGGATCCAGGGAGTTTCACCATCCCTTGCACAATCGGTGAGAAATTTTGTGGTAAGGCATTATGTGATTTAGGAGCTAGCATTAATCTCATGCCCTATTCCATTTACAAAAGACTAGGTTTGGGGGAAGCTGCACCTACTTCAATTACCTTACAGTTGGCAGACAGAGCCCTTATTTACCCGAAAGGGGTTCTTGAAGATGTGTTGGTTAAAGTGGACCAGTTTATCTTCCCTGCGGATTTCGTCATACTTGATATGGAGGAAGACAGTAAAGTCCCTTTTATTTTAGGCCGACCCTTCCTTGCAACTGGAAGAACCCTTATTGATGTAGAGAAAGAAGAACTTACTATGAGAGTTCAAGATAAACAAGTTACCTTCACTATTTTCAAAGATACCAAGAGCCCTCAAGATCAAGAAGAATGTTCAGTGGTGATTGTAGCTGAAGGGAAGACATCCAAGGCAAGGGATTTAATTATAGTCTGTGCTCCTGGTGCAAGTCATGTGATCTCTGCGGATGATAGGGAAGAAGAAGTTCAACTGAAGTAGCGGCACGCAAGCAGGGTGGTTTACTCATGCAAATCACCCATTGAGGAGGCTCTAACCATGGAGTTAAAACATTTGCCATTTCATGCATACCATGCTTACTTTGATGAAAAGGAGGAAGATCCTCCTCCCATAAGCACGTGCAAGTGAAACTGAAAATAAAGTCCAACCAGGACTATAAATAAGGCACTTGTTGGGAGGCAACCCAATTTTCTTACCCTATCCCTTAGTTTAGGATACTTTTATGCATGATTTTGCATTTTGCTCCTTAGTTTTGGTTTTGTTTTGATTTTTCTATAGTCTTTGTTTTTCAATTTGCTACTTTGCTTGTGTGCATATTGTAGTTATGTTTCGTAGTTGTTTGAATAAGTGAATGGGGTGTTGGAAGCTTGAATATGAGGTCATAAGGTTGTTTCTGCAAATTTTTGAAGCTAGGTGTGTAATAATCACGCCTAGGCTTGGAGCTCTCAGCCTTATCAGTCTTGTTTTTCCTGAGACAACCACGCCTAGGCGTGTATTTATCATGCCTAGGCGTGGTGGTCTCTGCCTTATCAGTTCTTTTTTTCCAGCGAGTATCACGCCTAGGCGTGTATATCACACGCTAAGCGTGAGTTTTTTTGTTCTTTTTTATTATTATTAAAATAAATAAAAATCATTTCAAAAAAAAAAAAACCACGCCTAGGCGTGTAAAATTCAAGCTTAGGCGTGATGGGGCTGTTGCTGCACAAAACGCAGCATTATTTCCCATTTGCTCCTAAATCCCTAACCCCCCCCCCCCCCATTCTCTCATTCCTCCACCGACCTTCCTATTGCCATTTCTCCCTCACCTCCCCACCTTAGCCCTCCTCTCCTCCTTCTTCCCCACAATCTTCTTCTCTAACCTCCCTCATCCACATTTTCTTCTCCACGAGCTCCACACCACCATCCAAACCAACCGATTCCTTCTCCTTCTTCTTCGTCATTTCTCCCTCACCCACCTTTTCTTCTTTATCCCCCACGAACCCAACACCACCATAAAAACCCAACCACTTTCTTTTTCTTCTTCTTCTTTACCATTTCTCCCTTACCTCCCCATCTTAACCCCCTTCTCACCTTCTTTCCTCATCACCCGACCAATACATCGTACTGCTTTTTGTTTGTGTGTTTGTTTTGGGTTTCTTGCTAACTTCGGGTGCCTTGTTCATTTCCTGCTCCTTCAAAGTTAGTTTGCTTTTCCATTTCCCTGCACTTTCTATATTTCTTTGGTTATCATATGTTCTGTTTACACATTTTGCAGTTTGTAAATATTTTATTTGTTGATTGCTTATCATTTGATCTCTTGTCAAGTTGTTTCTAATTAATTACTGGTTATTATTTATTTCTGGTTTGTAAATATTTTTTATTTCCATTGGGCTTGTGGCTTGGTTATTTCTGCTGAACTAGGACAATGTTAATGTCTATTTGTGTTAATCCTCTGCCTGTTGACATACGTGAGGTGTTCCTTAAGTTTGAGTCACCCTGTGGTTGTTCTTAGTATCTGTTGTCATTTTCGGGTGATTGACTTGGTTTGATTCTAGGTTATGCACTGGCTGAGCTGAGACTTGTTTGCATTGTAACTTGCTTATTTCTGATTGGTTTGTACATAACTGGTTGGACCTGTTTGCCTATTTCTGATTAATTTGATTTGGGGATAACCTTGGTTTGGGTAGTTGGCCCTTTTGCTTGTGCTGTTTAATATGTTACCATCGGTATTTGTTTGGCTGCTATGATTGATTGATTGCAGTGTACCTTCATTATATTGTGCACTGGTATTCATAAGTACCTCTTCTTTTTAGGTAATCAATCACCATGTCAAAGCGTCAAAGAAAAATTATTGACGCTGGGCCAAGTAACACTGATGACAGTGAAGCGATTCTCGTATATGACCCAGCCATTTTCATTTCTCAGAAGGTATTTGACCACTTCTGGTTACACATGAGAAAGATAAATATCATACCGGAAAGGGGGTTCTATGAATTGAATATGGTGCGTTATCTGGCCATCTCACACGCCACAGCTGCTTTTTATTGGGCCACTTTTGCTGAACATCCCACTGAAGACCCAGTAGCTGCAGTGGTTAAAGAGTTCTATGCCAACACCCATGCTGAGCAACGGTCTACTACTATTGCTAGAGTTAGACGACGGACAATTGATTACTCAGTTGAGCGCATCCGACAAGTCATGGACCTTGGCCCCCCTCCACTAGTCTGTTTGTACCGAGAGTTGCAATTACCTGAGGAGCAAGGGGGCACCCCTTTTAGTACTGTGATGGACAGTATTTGTGACTCTACTTTTTTAGTTCAAGTTCATAGGAACATTGACAATTCAATCTGATTTATCAAGCAAGAGAGTTTGCGCCGTGAGCTGCGCCCGTGGAACCATTTTGTGTGTTCCTGTTTGCTCCTTACTGAGCACAGGTCAGAAATTTATCCTGAGCGTGCCTACATGCTTTATGCAATTCATAATCTTCTTCAGGTGGACACCGCTCAGATACTTCATGATCAAATTTGGCTACGCATCACCTCAAAGCTCAAATCCTTATTCTTTCCATTCTTCATATGTCAGCTGTGTGCGCATGCGAAGGTGGCTTGGAAGGACATTGAAGTCCGAGTAAAGTTGAAGACCCCCATGACAGAGAGGGCAGTGTACACTATCATGACTACCCAGGAGAAGCGCAGGCATGGTCTAGCCCAGCCTCCAGCTGCAGCTGCAGCTCCAGCACCTGCACCTCCACCTGCTCCCGAGTCTACCCCTGCACCTATCCCACCACCTACCCCAGTGTTTGATGCTGCTTGGGCGGCTTCAATTGATCAGCGCCTGGATATTCTCTATCAGAGCATTCACTGGTTAACTTTGGGTTAGGGGCGGCTAATGGATGACTTTCCAGTGTGGCCACCAGTTGCTGCTCCACCAGTTTCAATTTCACCTCCACCACTGGCTGATGATACTGCGATGGGTGCTGATGAGGATGCTGACTTGTTTGATGAGGCCGATTTACTTTGAGGCACCAGGGCCTATTGCTTTCATGCTCTTTTCTGTTTTGTTTTTCTGTCTTTACTTTCAGTTCACTGTCTGTACTTATTGGATACTTTCCTTATTTTGTATACAGTGGGACACTGCATGACTTAGGTTTGGGGGAAAAACTTTATGATCTTTTTGTGATTGCTTGTTGAATCATGGTTTTGGACATATATATATTGATTCCCTTCTCTTTGCTTTTGCTTTTTCTGAAATTTCAAATCTGAGTGAGCATGATTAAGCCTTGAGGGTTGCGTGAATTAGGAATTAAATTGATGAGTGTGTGTTGAGGCAAGTTGAATTGGTGTATGCCTGATTTCTGATTAGAATATCTAATGAATGTATGGATCAAATATACACCTCACTGCTTGGGAACTCAATTGTAAAAAAATTCAAAATTTTGTGCTTACACTTATTGCCATAATTACATATGAGAGAAATTCCCTGTTGCATGTGTGGTGGATTCTGGAATATGAATGAAATGCATGATTGGCATGTGTATAGTCAATTTTGCATCTTAGAAGCTTGTTTGATTCCCTTTTGAGGCGAAATCCTAGGCAATGCAGTTTCAATGAAATGACTAGGGTACTTATTTAGACCAATTAAGCTTTTCAAGCCAACCTTGATTGAATGATATCCCTAGTACCCATTTTGAAGCCTAGTGTGCGTGTGTGTGGCCTAATTTTCATTTCTTTAACCTTAATCTCTCCACCCTTTTAAACCATGCTTGTGAAAGAAAAATCTCTTCCCCTCATTACAGATCCCTTGTTGAGCACATGATTAAGCAGTTCTGTTGTTTTGAGCCATAGTGTTGTGTACGATGCTAAGAATCCAAAAATTTGTGATTACCAGCTTTCATTCAAAAATGATGTTCATCTAAAAAAAAGAAAAGAGAAAAAGAAAAAGAAGAAAGAAAGAAAGAAAATAAGTAGGCTGTTGTGTAAATTAAAGCCCTTTCGATTATATGATGAGAAAATGGAATAAAGAAGATTGATTCTTCAAGTTGGTTTGTGTTTATGCATCTACATGCTTGACTTGATTCAATGGAAGTGGTTGATTATGTGTTTGATATTTGAATTAAAATCTTTTCCCTTCCTCCTTAACCACTACCCTTAGCCTTACATTATAAGCTTAAAAAACCCTCATGATCTTTGATTCTGTCTTGCCTATATTAGTGGAGAAAGGGATGAAGGACATTCTTTTGAGAGTGCATGTGCATTTTATAAATTCATCCATCTTGCTCTTCATGATTAGGAAAGGGTCTCAAACTCATGAGCTTGGGAAATCTTTCATGCACAAAATGGCATTAAAGGGTGAGCATGGTAGTTGAGAATATCTTACATGTGTGGACCTTGTTGTGAGGATTGAAATGTGATTTCTGAGGGTATGAATGATAATTGGAAGCTAGATTTGCCCTAGTTCAATTTGCCTCATATTTCTTGACCTTTGGATTGGATTGTGATTCCTTTTCCTGCTTGGTTTAGTTTGCTCGAAGACTAGCAAAACTTTAGGTTTGGGGGTGTGATAACTTCAGAAAATGAAGTTATGTCACTTGAATGTGATTGTATTTGAGCATGCTATCCCTAGGTTTTCAAGGTCATAAGTTCAATTATTGCATGACTTTGGTGAATTAAGCTTGTTGATTCAAATGATTTAGAATTGAATCTTTGAAGATTTTGTTTATCAAAGTTGGGTGGATTGTGGTTTGATGGACATTATCATTGTTTTGATATAGGTATTCGAGATGAGAAAGACCTTGGAAGGGATGAGGAATGTGAAGAATGGCTCAAATTGTGAAGAAAATATCAAAGGAAAGTGCTGCTAATCCATGCCTAAGCGTGACAAATCCACGCCTAGGCGTGTCCCTCGCAGTTTCTCAGGAATCCCAGGTAGAGACCTCCATGCCTAGGCATGGTTAAGTCACGCCTAGGCGTGTCAAACTGAGGAAAGGCACGTGATTCATAACCACGCCTAAGTGTGGGAAAGACACGCCTAGGCGTGGAAAAAAAATCCTCGCACGCAAATTTTACCCTTATATTCTGATTTTTGGGAGGGGGAACGGAATCTTCTGTTTTTTCACACACCACGAATTCCAGAGAGCAAGTGAGAAGAGGAGGAACCCATTTGGATTGAAGGTGACTCAAGGGAGAATCAAGATCAAGGAAGAAGATCAAGCTTGGAATCTCTCCATTTTTGTCTATTCTTTCCTTTTACCTCTTGATTTATAACTTGATGGATCATTTGATGTCATTTGTTTTCTTCTCTTTCATGATGTGTAACTAAACTCTAATCTAGGGGCTCTCTAGGATCTTGCTATGGATTTGATTAATGTGTAATTAGTTGGGTATCCTTTCAATGAAATTGGTTTTGTTCATCCATATCTCTGCTTAGTGTTTGTTATTGATTGGCCATCAATTGCATGTTTTTAATATTCCAATTGAACTAGAAATATGGTGTTGTGAATATGGATATGGTATGGTTGATGTATGTTCAATTACATTCTATTGGTATGAGTGTGTTGATTAACTAAGGGAATGGACACATACCTCTTGGTCATGCATGGCAAGTATTTGATAATTGGTCTCAATGAACGATTCTTATGTTAAATCACATGGACACATAGTGGATTAGCTAGGTTTTGCATGGGTAATTGTCCTAGACATAGGCTCTTATCTATTGATGGTCATTAGCTAACAAATATCATTTCATTGATTGGTACCTGTTAATTGCAATTATTCATTGAAGCAGTAAGTGAATAGGGACCCCTAGTCTTTAATCATTCTTCTCTTCTCTTGTAGAATTGGTGTTTGGTGTTTTCTTATTTTGTTTCTCTTAAATTGTTATTTTAATTGCAACCCATTCTCCTTCGTTTGCTTGGATAAAAATTTGTGAATTTTGGTTAAGTTTAACATTCTTCTAATTATTCAATCCCTTGGGACACGATACTCTAACTCTCCTTTATATTACTTGTCGACCCGTGTGCTTGCGGATTTGCTGATCACCACAAACAATGGTATGGAAGGAATGTCCATCCTCATAATACTTTTCACTTGGTAGTAGTCTGCTTTCAAGTTGGTGTACTTCATGCTATTTATAATAGTCTTTCTTGTTACATAGAACTACTCTGAGTAACTTAATCAGCCACAACAAATAAGGGAATATCCATCTTTTTTATAGTCGTGAGTAGAGAGGGAATGTCCATCCTCAACTACTTTGATAGGGACGTATCAACCTTCCTCACACTATCTTTAATCCAAGAGTACCTTTAGAAGAGAGGAAATGTGTATCCTCAATTACATTTCATCTAGGGAGAACTCGGATAAAGAGGGAGAGAATGTCCATCCTCAACCTCAATTACTCAAGTGGTAAGGGAATGTCCATCATCAACCACCATTTTCCAAGTCTTACCCTAGGTCCAAGGATATCCTAGATAATGAGTTATTCTTAAAAATTAATTATTATCCGTAAGTTGATCATCTCACCTATTAGTCTCATTATTCATGTATAAGATATTTCATCATATCATCTCATATTATAGTATCATGCATCAAAATCAAATCAATCATGCACTAGGATGTTTCATCTCATTATCTCACATCATGGTATACAACTTCTCATAGATAAAATTTCATAAATTCAAAGTATTCACAAGAGCTCTTGCTCATGCATCAATCTTAAATTCATGTTTTTAAGCAGAATAATCGGTTAACACTTAGTGCTAATCGATTATCATTGGCTAATAAGCCAAATTTTATGTTCCATAATCGGTTACCATCATTGGGTAACCAGTTATAGGCTTCCCATAACTCAGAATCAAAGACCAACAATCAGTTACCCTTCTCTAGATAATCGGTTATTGGCTGCTGTGTCTCTTTGCCACGAGAGAATAATCGGTTAGGCCTCAGCTCTAACTGGTAATTGCCTAATGTGACTCTCTGTCATGTTTCAATAACTGATTAGGCCTAGCCTTAACCGATTATTGAAGGTTGGGAAGTGCTGTTTTCATGCCAATAATCGATTATGACTTGTCCATGATCAGTTATCTGAGGATTTTCCATCAGAAAAATAGAGCATCAATGAAAAAGACACCCCAACACATGCCATATATATATAAACCACTAAAACTTCACAAGTATTGAATCAAAATCATCACAAAATGACATAACAACATGGGTAAACCTCGACTCAAAGGTTTACTCCTTTAAAAAAAAATCTCAAATCTTTATCATTCAAGTTCAAGAAATAAACTTGGTCTCTTAATCATATCATTAGAAAAACCAATCCATATTCATGAAGTCCATGGTTTTAAAACTCAACATTCAACCAAAGTCTTCATTCAAAACTCAAAGAAATCAAGTTAAGTAGGAAGAGTTTAAGAAAATAACCCCTACCTAGCTTGAAGATGCTTTCTTCTTTCCTTTCTTGTCTTTTTTTTTTTCTTCTTCTCCTTGTCTCTTCCTTCCTCCTTGATTCTTCTTGCCCTTATTATCCTCTCTCTCCTTTACTAAATGAGGTAGCGTGAGAGTAAAGAGAATGATAAATGAAAACATTGGAGAATGGGGAGAGTGAAGGAAAAACAAGTGTCAAATAAGTCAACAAATTAGACAAGTTTGGCAAAAGCTACAGTGGAGAAGGTAGAAAGAGAGTTTAACAAATGAAATCCAATTGGAGACTTTATATCTGCTAAGAACACTTTAATCTCTCATAAATGAATTTTCTAACCTTTATAGGTTTCATTGAAAATTTTGGGATTTCATTCTATTCTCTATTTTACCATTCAATCATTTTTCGTATACTGTATTATCAGTCTCTCAGCTTCATTATTCTTTCTTGAGTTAAATTATACCTATGGTATTGAATTAAGAAGCTTTTAAATATTTATTTTAATTATTCAAGGCTTAGAAATAAATCTTCCTTATTTATTTCTATTTTCTCAGCTTATTCAAACAAAATCCAAGTTTACGGGAGCTGTTTCTCACATTAAGTGTTATAGATTTATGCTCAAACGAGTCCAGATAGTCACCTAAATTAATAGGTGACCTATACCGGTATTATTGAGCTTTTATAACATTGCTTAAGTCTATTGGGTTAGAGAGAATGTTACAATTGTAACATCTCGAGACTGCCTGCAGGATCAATGAATGTCTCCACAAACTAACGCGGGTCTTTTCAGCATGCTTTGTCCTCACTCACGTGCATCCTAGGAAACTTCCCAGGAGGTTACTCATCCCACAAGTGCTCTAAGTCAAGCACGCTTAACTATGGAGTACTTATGTTCTGGGCTCTTGAAAAGAAGATGCATCTTGTTGATATGAGTGGTGCTAATCAATTCCTTTAAGTCATCCTCAACTATGCAGTTCCATACTTGCACAGTCTCTAGATCCCTCTCATTCTGGTGTGTATTCAGTTCATTCATGTGTCCCTCCACCTAGAAGCCTGCTAAGAGCTGCTCCTTATCCGTGCTTCATCTTTTGCACCGGCGACGACTCCCTGCCCTTGTCGGCCCCGAGTGTCACAACAATTCTCCCCCCTTTTATAAAATTTGTCCTCAAAATTTGCATACCTTATTCAAAAAGCTCTAGATGATCTTTCATCAAGTTAGATTCGAGCTTCCTTGTAGCCTCTTCTGAGTCACTTCCTTCCCATAACACCTGCACCAAAGGAATTTGTTTCCCTCTAAGTTATTTCACAGCCCTATCCATGATCCTTATAGGTTTAACCACATAAGTTAAATAATCTTTTAACTATATTGATTCATTTTCTAGAATGTGTGAAGGATCCAGATTATACTTTTGAAGTTAGGAAACATGGAAAACATCATGAATATTTGATAAACTAGGAGGGTAAAGTTATTTGATAGGCAATTGACCCAATGCTTCTCAAAATCTGAAAAGGACCAAGAAACCAAGGAGTCAACTTTTCGATTTTAATAGCTATACCAACTCCCATAGTTGGAGTGACTTTAAGGAATACATGTTCTTTTTCATTAAATTCCAAAGGTCTTATCTCATCTGCATAACCTTTTTGCTACTTTGGGCTGCTAACATCCTATCATTGATCATTTTAATTTGCTCTAGTCTACTGTACTAAGTTTGGCCCTATGATAGTTTGTTCCCCTGTTTTATACCAACATAAGGGTGATCTATATTTTCTACTATACAAGGCTTCATAAGGTGTCATTCCTATGCTAGTTGTAGGCAAATTCTATCAGGGGTAAAAACCTACCCCAACTTCCCTGTTGGTCTACCACACATGCTCTCAACATATCTTCTAGAGTTTGGATAGTTCTCTCAGTTTGGCCATCTATTTGCGGATGATAGGTTGTGCTAAAGTTTAACTTTTTCCTAAAAGCTTTTTGCAAGGCTCCCCAAAATCTAGATGTTAATCTAGGGTCTCTATATGATATTATACTAGAGGGGATTCCATGCAATCTGACTATTTCTTGGAGATACAGCTGGGCTAATCTATTTAATGGCCAGTTAGACTTTATGGCTAAAAAGTGTGTAGACTTTGTCAATTTGTCCACTATAACCCAAATGGCATCATGTCCTGACTGAGTCCTTGGCAATCCCATTACAAAATCCATTAATATACTTTCCCATTTCCATTCGGGATTTTTTATGGATTGAAGAAGTTCAGAAGGTCTTTGGTGTTCTATTTTTACTTTTTTGACAAAATAAGCAGTTGGACAAATATTCTGCTATATCTCCTTTCATATTGGGCCACTAGAACATCTTTTTGAGGTCTTGATACATTTTCGTAGCTCCAAGATGGATGGTGTATCTACTTTTATGGGATTCTTCTAAAATCTTTTCTTTGATTTCATCTTCTCTTGGAACACAAAGTCTATTTCTAAACATAAGTGCCCTATCTTGAGCCCTCTTAAAATCTTTTTTCTTTCCTGATTGGATCTACTCACCTATTAGCTTTAAAGCTTCATCTTCCTCTTGAGCTTCTTTAATTTGACTCCTCAAATCATTTTGAATCTCTAATCTCTTCAAACAAAGACCATGTGGTAATATAGTCATTGCTAGACTCATATTTCTAAAGCTCTTAAGGATTTCCATCTCTTGTACCATCATTTGGGACACATGCAGAAGTTTTCTACTAAGTGCATTAGCCACAACATTGGCCTTACCCAAATGATACTTTAATTCAAAGTCATAATCTTTTAGAAACTTCATCCACCTCCTTTGCCTCATATTGACCCCACACAGATAATGCCTCCAAATCTTTAAAGCAAACACAACTGCTGCTAGTTCCAAGTCATGGGTTGGGTAGTTTTCTTCATGGGGTCTTAACTTCCTAGAAGCATAAGCAACTACTCATCCATTTTGCATCAACACGCAACCTAACCTATTTTTTGAAGCATCACAATAAACTTCAAAGTTTTGTTGTGGGTCTGGAATTACTAGTATAGGTGTGGTGGTCAACTTTTCTTTCAACTCTTGGAAGCTATTCTCGTATTTCTGGGTCTACTCAAAAGTGCTAACCTTCCTAGTCAACCTAGTTATAGGTAAAGCTATTTGGAAAAAACCCTTTATTAATCTTCTATAGTATCCAACTAAACCCAAGAAATTCCTAATTTCAGTTACAGTGGTAGGTCTCTGCCATCACAACACTGCCTCTTTCTTACTAGGATCTACGAATATCGCATCTCCAGATATTATGTGTCCTAAGAACTGTACCTCCTTCATCAAAAATTCGTATTTTGTTAACTTGGAAAATAATTTTTTTTCTCTTAGGATTTCTAGAACCATCCTAAGATGCTCCTTATGTTCCTCAGCCGTCTTTGAATAAATGAGAATATCATCTATAAAGACAATAACAAATTTATCAAGGTATGGTCTAAAAATCCTATTCATATAATTCATAAAAATGACAGGTGCATTTGTCAAACCAAAGGACATTACAAGATTTTTATAATGCCCATATCTAGTCCTAAAGGCAGTCTTAAAAGCACTCTTGGTTGAATACTTACTGCGAGGAACATTCATGTATTATATAGGGGAGGTAGCATTAGGTTAATAGGGGTTGTATCAATCTCTACACATCTAAGAGGCAGTCAAGTTTTAGGTATCATTCTTAGAGCTTTAAGTCAAAAGAACATCACTGGAAAGACAATTGGGGAGGAATTACAAAGATCAACTATGCATGGACGAATGAGGAAAATGCTTGAAAATTCTGATGCATTCATTGCCTTACTAGGTGGCTATGGTACTTTGACAAAAGTTTTTCAAATTGTCTCTTCGGCCCAACTTAACATCCACCACAAACCCATAAGTTTGTTGAATGTTAATAATTTCTTTGATGGTTTGTTATCTTTTCTTGACCATACTGTGGAGCAGAACTTTATCACATATTTGGCCAGGAAAATCCTTATCTCTACTTCCATTGTTGATGAGTTAATTGATAAATTACAAGCTTTTGTTTATGAACCTGATCTAGTAATAGCTCAGATAGATTGGTCAAAGGAAAGCAGCAAGGAACGCGGGACTGATCTGACACTCCATCTATAACTTACCTTTACCTTTTATTTTATTCATCGTACTTTGTTTTTGTTTAAATTTGTGTTAGGTTTCTCTTTTCAATAATTGCCACAATAGGTAATATATTCTATCCTTTACTCATCTATATTTAGACATTGGGGACAATGTTGTGATCTGGTTGGGGGGGAAGGATAGTTGACATAAAAAAAAATTTAGAAGTATGTTTATTGGTATAGTTGTCAGCAACTTACTAATAACAAAACCAATTAAGAATGATAAAGTAAGGAGTAAATTATGCCATTGAGGTAAATTTGCTCTTGAGATGCATCTAAATTGGAGATAACTATTTTGTGTTGATTTGTGGAAGTAATAAAGTTTTATTGTTTGATTTCCTTTAAAAGATTCAAGTGAATGCATTCTCACATCCTTTGAAGTAATTGAAATTCAGGGATCATAGCATGATTGAATAAATTATCTTATTTCTTAAATTTCACTTGCTTGGTTATGGATGTTGAATTGGTGGATTAAGAATGATAGATGTATGCCTTGTGACATTTTGAGCCTTTTAATGAATGGATTAAACATTTGTACATTCACTTCTTTCTTGTGTGATTTTCACTCATGGAATTGTCACTCTAGAACTTGCTTTGACTCTATTTGAGGCTACATTTTCATAAGCATACATAAATATGATTAAGGTATTTTTCTTGAAATTGCTACTTTAACCAAATAGCCAACCTTGCATATTTTCCTTTGCTTAACCCCTTTGAACTTATTTGACCATTCCTTATTTTTATCTCATTACATGCCTTAAAAAAAACATGTTCTTACCCAATCTTAGGGAATAAGAGAGCATTGGCATTAGATGAGTTCTTAAACAAGTGTGAGGGTGTATGTGCAAAGCAGTTGATGAAAAAGGAAAGAGTAGTCATCTTAAAAAAAAAGCGTAAAGAAAGGTCAACAAGGTAAAATGGGGAAGCGAAAAGAATATGTAAAGGGAATTTGCATTAAGTAGAGTTGGGATGAACTTTTCATGCTTGTTATTTAAACTCAACCCTAATGCTCTTTTATTCTCTTTAGTATTTAACTTATCATATTCATATTACCTCCTCATTTACCTTGATCCCATTACAACCTTGAATAAAGTCCTTTTGATTAGTGTGTGCGTGAATTTTGAGTAGTAGAGAAATAAAAGATAAGCAAGCTTATGGTAGTACAAATTTTCATAGGTTAATTGAGTGAAATACCTACCTTTCAAACACATGAGGGATTGAGAGTGAATCTTGTGAGGATCTATCATTCTTGACTCATGCTTTTCAATTGAAGTTTCCTTGCGTGTTGATTTGAGATGTGAAGAAACGTACCTCATAAATGTTTTGATCCCTTGAATCTTTAGTTGCTCTTATTGTTTATAAAGTTTTGAATTATTGAATATAATTGGAAATTGAGTCTTTTAGAGTTTTTAGCTTTTGAGTTTGTGTTGTTTTTCCTTGTTCCCAAGCTTTGGTCTTATGTGTTTTGCTTGGGAGTGCAAAAGCTAAGTATGAGAGAATTTGATAGAAATATATTTTATTCATTTAATAATCATTTCATTGGGCTTCTTAAGGTTCAATCAGGCTTAATTAATTTGGTTTTGTCATATTTTATGATATTGGGCCTAATTAGATCATTGAAGGAATTATTGTATAAATTGATCTTAATTTATCTATTTGGCAGTGCTCAGTAAATTGGCTATAATCTGAGTTACAAATATTTGATTGATGTGATTCTGGTCTTGTAAGAAAGCTAAGACAATTCTCTACAAGTTTCATAAGATCTCAAGAGTTGATGTACACGTTCGGATAATTTAAATTGAAATGGAAGCAATAGCCAGAATACTGATCCTGACAACTTGACCTCTGCGTCATCATCCCATTTCTTGAGTTATAGGAGTTCAATTGACACCAAATTAAGCCCAAATGAAATCTAAGACCAAAATATACAACTTTCATGAAGAACACAAGAGCTTATTCGGATGTCTAATGGGTCGTATTGGGTTTGGAAATGAAAACAGAGGTGCTGTAGCTGGAACCTGAACACTGTGTAAATATTGGGCCATATCTTGGGTTGTAGGAGCCGGATTGGGTTGAAACATATGGCATTAGAAAGATGAGACAAAACCCTTCAACTTTCATGAAGACCACTTATGTAATAGATGATGTTATAATAGAGTTATAGTCATATAAAGATAGATGAATTAGTTAAGCAGGGAGACAAGCATGACAATAATTTCCCACTCATCCACCCATTTATTAAACAACTTTATTGTCATTTTTCACTCATTAAACAAATCCCTTGTCATTTTGTACCCTTAATTCTCTATAAAAGGCACCATTGGTTACTCATTAGAATCATCTTGGTTTAGAGATCAAGATCATGTTCTTGTATTAATTGTTTCTCTTGTTGTAGTTTTCTTTTGTTCTAAATAGAAATTATGTTCATCTTCTTTTTCTTCTCTCTTTCTTTCTTCTTGTTCATGAGTAACTAATTATCATTTTGCTTGGGTAAAAAGGTGAAACTTTTGATAATGAAATAAGGTTAGATTAATCTCCTTCTTGTGTTTGAATAATATATTATTAAGTGATCATTATATGTGTTATATTTTGTTTCCAATTAATCTAGAAACCCTCCTTGTAAAGTGGAGATATTGATTTGTTGTAGACAAGAGATTGACACAATGAATACTTGAACTCATTGACAAGTATTGGCATTAGTAATTAAAGGAACCATTATATAACTACATATATAATCTCAAATAAACTTTGAATATTGTATTTTCCGATTGGAACCTCCTTTGTGCGTGGATTCTAATTGAGTTATAAAAAAAATCTTGTCCTTAATTTACTTACCAAGAGTGGATCTCCTAACCCAAGCAAACTCTTTTTGTTTGTGAACAATTTTATCACTTTTATTGTTGTGACAAATCTTTTCGTTACCTCAACGAATTTTCTTCATCAATTCCCTGTGAATCGACCTCGGACTCGAGAATTTATTACTTGAGACAACCTACACTTGGGTTTGCAACACATATCAATTCTACATCATGTCTCTTAAAAAATCAGATAGAAGTGTTTTCCAAGTTAGACCCTTTCTAACTCCTCAATTGCTCACAAGACCCTGTCTAACTTATCAATCACTCACAGAGCCCTGTCTAAGCCAAAATGATCTTCATTTGCTTCGAAAACGTGGTGTCTTCGCCTACTTTCACTCTAAATGTAATAAATCCCATTCAATCTAAAAAAATAAAGACAATGATAAGAATCCATCTAAAATTTATTAATAAACACAAGCAAATCACCACAATTTATCGGGTATAAGACTATAAAATATAGGCTTATCAAACCCCCCACATTTGAGCTTTACTTGTCCTTAAGTAAATAATAGGAATAAAAAACAAGATTAAATTCAACATCCAAAAACATAAATCAAGGGAAGTTCTATAATTTAATAATTCAATAAAGTTCAGCAGTCAAATTCAATCAAGCAAGATCATTTAGCACTTAAAACAATTAGAGGCATGGGTCTAGCTTGCATATTTTCTCTTTACCAACCAATTGAGGTCACTCGTCTTTTGATCACTTAAGTGTTTAAGGACAAATAGATCACTCAAATTTCTCTTGAAAATGCAATACCATAGGCTTGTTTATCAATCTTATCTCTACTTCCAAGTTCACAAACAACACAAGAATCAAAAGGACTTTCTTTGGTTATAACAGGGCCAAGGGTATAATGAAAGGTATGAAAAAGATAAATAAGGGTAAAGAATATTCATGGGTAAATTGATACAAAACAAATATAGGTTGAAAAGATAATCAATAGATCATAAGCACAAGGGTATAACAGATTTTCACTTTTAACCCAATATTCTCATTAATCTTCACCAACAATGCTTTTCTTTCTTTTTCCTTTTTCCATTCTTTTCTTTTCCTTTTTTTCATCTTTCATTTTTTTTTTCTTTCTATCCTTGAAAACAAAAGCAACTTTTCAAGACTTTTCAATTAACACATTAGTTGCTCCATTATTCAAAAATCAATGCATCCAAACCTGATTATTGAATTAGGTATCCAAAGAAATCAATTTCAGGCTCAAATAGGGCAACTAAGAGATTATTTTCTCAATGTAATTCTAAAAGTCAAGAAAGAATTAAGCTTAATTGACTTAATCATATTCAAGTTTGTATGTGAATCATTAAAGTCTTAGCAAGTTATCAAAACAAGTTCTAGCGCACATCAATTAAGAAAAATCTCACTCCAGAAGAAAAATAGGATTTTGTTTATGAAAAATCCATACATTAAAGCTCAAAACTCATTTTCTGGCTAATGTTAATAAAGAGAATAAAAGCAAGCAAACATGATTAATTTCTAAATAAGATGCTAAATGTTTCAATACTCAATTGAAAATGATTGCCTTGCATAAAAGCAGCTCATGAGTAGTGGATTCCCCTCATAAACATATTTTTATCAGCTCATTATTAATTCAAGCAATTGACACACAATTCCTGCTCGATTACCAATATTGCTCAAGTTTTCATTGATTTCACAAAAATTTTCACCAAAATTTAAGAGTACCCCCCACACTTAAAATAAACATTGTCCTCAATGTTTAAATAAGAAAAATAACAGAACAAAGTACAATGAGATTTTTTTGAAAATGGAAACTCAAGATCACGAAGGTGGTGGGAGAGGTGGAGCTGGAGGGAAGTGTGTAGCCATGAAGTTAAACATCTAGTCTAACTAAGCGATGGCATGTTGTCTAATATTGCATAAGGAAAATAAAAAGGGTCAAGATAATTATTTTTTGGAAAAAAAAATAAAGTAAAAACTGAAAAACCAACTGCAAGAACTAAAAGAAAATATGAAAAAGAATAGAAACTTGGGTTGCCTCCCAAGAAGCGCTAAGTTATAGTCATTAGCTTGACTATGGGCTTGTGCCATACGTAGGTGATGCCAATGGAGTGGTGCTCAGTCCCTACTCCTCTTCATAATGTTTCTCTCTTTGGCTATTTATCAAGAATGTCTTTTGGTCTTCTTTCTTCACCTCAAGCACTCCGTACGATAAGAATCAAACAATCTCATATGGTCCATACCATTTTGACCACAACTTATTGACAAGAATTTTATCCCAAAACTTAAACTCACACTGCTTGACAGGCCTGTCATGCCACTTCATTGTTCTCCCCTTGGAAAGCTTAGCATTCCCAAAGTCGGTGACAGCCTTAGGCAAGGTCTTCTCTAGCATATCATTAGTCACAGATTCCTACAGATATGAAAGCATAACACTATCCACAATGTTAGTAGCATCTATGTGATTATATGAATCAAATGAGCTATGATTTTTTTCAAAATTAAAAACATTAAACACTATTTTCTCATCATTCAACTGCAAAGTCAATTTTTCTTCATGGACATCAATCATTTCCCTTCCAGTAGCAAGGAATGATACCTAAGTATGATTGAGATTTGAACATTTACTTCCATCTCAAGTATAACAAAATCGATTGGTATGTAAAACTTTTCCACCTTCAATGGTAAATTCTCTAATATGCCAATAAGATATTTGATTGACCTATCCACCAATTGAAGAGAGATGGTGATTAGTTTGAGCTCTCCAATTTCAAGTTCCTAACAAATAGAAAGGGGCATCAAACTCACACTTGCCCTAAGATCACATAAAGCCTTGTTAATATTCATGTTCCCAATTGAGCATGGAATTGAAAAGCTACCCGGATCCTTAAGCTTAGGTGAAAGCTTGTTGTGAATGATTGCACTACATTCTTTTGTCAAAGTAATGATTTCATAGTTCTCAAGCTTTCTCTTATTAGAGAGAATCTCTTTCAAGAACTTAGCATAAGAGGGCATTTGGGAGAGAGCTTCTGTAAAAGGAACATTAATGTAAAGCTTCTTAAGTACCTCCAAAAATCTTCCAAATTGATGATCAAGCTTTGCCTTTTGATACCTTTGAGGGAGGGGCAAAGGTGGAACATATGCTTTTCGAGGAACATACTTTTTAATGCTTTCTTTATCTCTTTCTTTATCCTCACTCTTTTCTTGCTTCTCTTCCTTTTCATGGGTTTCCTTATCTTCAAGCTTTTCTTCTCTTGTGGGGCCTTCAAGTTACTTACCATTTCTTAATGAAATTGCTTGAACTTGCTCCCTTGGGTTAATTTTCAGTTGACTTGGTATTCGCCCTTGAATCATGTTGAACAAGCTTGCTTGTTAGACTATTTGAGTTTCAAACATCTTGGAATGAGTGGCCATTTGATCTAGGAAAGTATTGATTTGCTTGATGGACTCCCTATGTTGTTGCACTTGTGCTTCAATGACTTGATTTTGTTCCTTTTGAGTAGCTATGAAATTTTCCATGAGGGCTTTTAAATTGAACTTCACTCCTTGAGAAGATTGTTTAGGTTATTGGAATATGGTGGGGGTCTATTATTGGATGGAACCCCTTAGTTTTGTTATGTACCATATGAGAAATTGGGGTGTTTTCTCCATCCAAGGTTATATGAGTTGGAGAAGGGATTTCCTTGAGCTATGAAATTACCATTTTGTGCATAATTCACTTGCTGCAAAGACGGTTCTTGAGAGTACGTTTCTATTGCATTGCATTCCAAAGCCACATGTCTTTCTCCACATGTTTCATAAGTTATGTTAGGAGTAGCAACAACATTGACATTCAGCTTCTCAAGTAACTTAGTCAAGGCATCAAACTTGGCATTCAACATAGTAATAGCATTAAGATCTATCATTCTAGCTTGCTTCTTTGAAGATGATCTCTCACTTGGCTACAAATAAATGTTCGAAGCAACCTCCTTAATCAAAGCTCTTGCCTTTGTTGGAGTCTTTGCCATCAAAACACCGCCATCTACGGTATCAAGAGTTGCTTTTGTAGAAAATGTTAACCCAGTATAGAATATTTGTATAACAATAAAATCTTGTAAGCTGCGATGTGGACACTGACTAATGAGATCATTGTACCTCTCCCATGCTTCATAAAGCGATTCATCTTCCTTTTGGGAGAATGTAGTGATGTCTTGACGAAGCTTGATTATTTTTCCAACTGGATAGTACTTGTCCAAGAAAGCTTGCTCCATCAAGTCCCATGTGGTAAGTGAATTTGAGGCTTTTGAGTGAATCTATTTCTTTACTTTCCTCCTATAAGAAAAAAGGAAAAGTCTGACCCGTATAGCATCAGTTGAAACCCCATTTATCTTTATCATGTCACATAACTCCAATAATTCATCCAAATGATGATTTGGGTCCTCAGTTGTTGACCCTCTATATTGCAATTCTTGGACTATCTGGATTAATGACGTCTTGATCTCAAAACTATTGGCCTCTACTCATGGCCTTACAATGGAAGATTGATGAGCGTTAGCGTTGGTGGTTCCATAATTCCTCAACCTTTGCTCTTGATTGATGACTTAGTTATTGTTGTTCACCATCTGGTCTTCCTCAACTCTTAGTGTTCTTCTTTCCTTTCTAATATTATGAAGTGTCCTCTCGATCTCAAGATTAACCGGGATAGTAAGATCTTCTTGACTCCTTGTCCTATGCATAAGAAAGAAATAACATCTGAAAATTCAAAGAACAAATTATATAATATAAAATGAAAGTAAAATAAAAGAAAATAAAATTACTTAAATCAACCATATTGCCACTTGTGTTAATATCAACACGATCCTCGGTAACAGTGCCAAAAACTTTTTGTGAATTTTTTACAAGTGCACGAATCGTACAAGTAGTAAAATAAAGATCGTTCCATCAAGGATCGATTAATTACTAACTCTTACAGTGACTTTGATTATTTGAGTAGTTAAAAACAATAGTGAAAGCTCAATTAAAATCAAGACAAAAATCAAAAGCAATAAAGTAAGCAAATAATCTAGAAAAGTTAAGATTCAACCAAGATTTAAAGGCCTAGGACTAGGAATTCACTACACTACCCTTATGATAAATTGTAGTCCTATCTTTGCTAATATTCAATTATGTTCTTGAATGCGATTTGTCCTAAATTGTTTAAAGCCCAATTTCTTGGCACTAAAAATGTGCTAAAACTCCATCAATCCCATTCTCATAGCAATTAATCTAAGTTCCAACTCTTTAGGTTTTATGACAATCGTTTGCTCCTCAAAGGATTTAAGCTTATGTCTAAGTCTCAATTCCTAAGTTTAATTCTTAGAGTATCAAGCAATTAGATTTCATCTTTTGATCCTTCACTTAAAGCCTAAGATCTTGTAAATATGGTCGACAATATACCATAAGCATTAAGCATACCAAGAATGAATCAAGAACAATAATTTTTCACTAACAAAGAATCAAATTAACAATTCTACATAGGATTCTGAAGGAGAATAAGTTGTATGCCAAGTTGTCCAAATGTGAATTTTGATTGAGCGAAGTTCAATTTTTGGGACATGTTATATCGGAGGAAGGAATTGAAGTTGATGCTTCAAAAGTGGAAACAATTGCTGAATGAGAAAGACCGAAGACTATATCAGAGATCTGTAGTTTTATCGGATTATCCGGATACTATCGACGATTTATTGAGGGGTTTTCAAAGATAGCAGGACCTCTTACCCAACTTACATGAAAGAATAAATCATTCGAATGGATTGATGCATACGAAGAAAGTTTTCAGAAGTTGAAAAGATGACTAACTACTTCACCGGTTTTGATTCTACCTGATCCGAACGAACCTTTCGTAGTATATTATGATGCTTCATACCAAGGATTGAGTTGTGTACTTATGCAGATCCGTAAGGTTGTAGCATATGCGTTGAGGCAGTTAAAAGTGCATGAAAGGAATTATCCGACTCGTGATTTGGAGTTGGCAACTATAGTGTTTGCATTGAAAGTGTGGAGACATTTTCTTTATGGGGCAACGTTCACTGCCTTTAATGATCATAAAAGTTTGAAGTATCTGTTTGACCAAAAAGAGTTGAACATGAGACAAAGGCGTTGGTTAGAATTTCTGAAGGACTATGACTTTCAGTTACAGTATCATCCTGGAAAGGCGAATGTTGTAGTGGATGCTTTAAGTAGAAAAATGCTTGATGCTTCTGTTATGATGGTTAAGGAGAAGGAACTGATAGAAGAATTTTGGGATATGCGTTTGTCTGTGAAATTGACACCGGGGAAGATGTATTTAAACATAATCACCATTTCAAATGATTTAATGGATAGAATACAAGAAGGATAAAACAGTGACCAGTATTTGTAAGAAGCAAAGGAAGCAAGGAGTCAAGGAGCAAAATTGGAATTTAGCGAAGATGCTGATGGAATTCTGAAGTTTAAAGGAAGAGTTTGTGTGTCAAACGATCCAGAACTTAGGAAATTGATTTTGGATGAAGCCCACGGAAGTAAGTTGAGTATGCATCCAAGAGCCACAAAGATGTATCAAGACTTGAAACAGCTATATTGGTGGCAAGGAATTAAGAAGGATGTCACTGAATATGTATCATCCTGTATAATTTGTTAGAAGGCTAAAGTGGAACATCAAAGACTATCGAGAATATTGCAACCTTTGCCTATTCCTAAATGGAAATGGGATTACATAGCAATGGATTTCGTAACAGGACTACCAAAGACTCGGAAAGGTCACGATTCTATCTGGGTAATTGTTGATCGACTTATAAACTTGGCGCACTTTTTGTTGACTAATATTAAGTACTCAATGGAAAAGTTGGCCCAAGTGTACATCAATGAAATTGTTAGACTTCATGGTGTACCATCCAGTATTATTTTTGATCGAGATCCAAGATTTACATCGAGGTTTTGGAATAGTTTGCAAGAAGCGATGGGAACAAAGCTACGTCTAAGTTTTGCTTACCATCCACAGACAGATGATCAGTCAAAAAGGACGATTCAGTCATTAGAAGATTTGTTGAGAGCTTGTGTTCTAGAACAAACTGGTTGTTGGGATGAATTTTTGCCATTGATAGAGTTTACATATAATAACAGTTTTCATTCGAGTATAGGGATGGCACCCTATGAAGCATTGTATGGGAGACGATGCAAAACGCCATAATGTTGGTATCATGATGGTGAAAGTGTTGTTGTAGGACCAGAATTTGTACAACAGACAACTGAGAAAGAGAAAATAATTCAAGACAAGATGAGGATAACTCAAACTTGGCAAAAGAGTTATACTGATAAAAGACGAAGACTGCTTGAATTTGAAGAAGGTGACTATGTGTTTTTACGTGTGACACCTATGACTGGAGTTGGACGAGTGATTAAGTCAAGGAAACTCACTCCAAAGTTTATCGGGCCATATCAGATACTCCGTCGGGTAGGTCCGATAGCTTACCAGATTGCATTACCACATTTACTATCAAATCTTCATAATGTATTTCACGTATCACAACTACGGAAATATATTTCTGATCCTACACATGTTATCGAACCAGACATCGTACAAATGAAGGAAAATTTAACCTATAAAACATTTCCAGTCAAGATTGAAGATCGAAGGACAAAACAACTTCGAGGTAAGGAAATTGCATTGGTTAAAGTAGTTTGGAACGATGTAAGTGGTTAAGCTACA
Organism: Ormosia semicastrata; assembly: GCA_029884595.1. Taxonomy (NCBI): domain Eukaryota; kingdom Viridiplantae; phylum Streptophyta; class Magnoliopsida; order Fabales; family Fabaceae; genus Ormosia; species Ormosia semicastrata. The sequence continues at coordinate 43,465,220 of JAQQTO010000061.1, forward strand.
TGGGAGTTGGAAGATAAGATAAAAGAATAATATCCATATTTATTTTGAGGGTGTGAAATCAAGTTTCGAGGACGAAACTTCTTTTTAGAGGGGGAGAGTTGTAAACACCCCAAACTTTCTAACTATTTGACAGTAATAACAGAATTCTACTGTTTAGCGATTTCTGTATACTGTAAAATTATTTTGAGTATTCTGTGAATGTATTTGATCGTTTTGTGTGATTTACTCAGTGTCAAGAAAATAATAATTTTTTGGCCAGAAAAAATCTACAGTAATGTATTTATTACTGTTGATTCTTAATTATTTATGCTAATCTGATTTGATTTTCATAAGTTTTATAATTTTTATGATTTTGTGGATTATTATGAGATTATTATGATTTTTTATTATTTTAATATTATTCTTGGGCTACTATGGGCCCAAGGAGCTGTTGTGGGCCTAGGCAGGGTCGAAAAAGTAAAAAAAAATTTGGAGTCAGAAAATTCTGTACTGTTAAGACTGGGACGGGGGATCTTACTAAACCTGAAATCGAAAATAGTTTTGAAAATTTTTTTTTACTGTATTTTGTACTGTATTTAATATCGGGCAATAAAAACTACAATTAACTGTGTCAGAAAGGTAATAGCAGATAAAAATAAATAGTATACTACTTAGTCAACAATAGTGGTTATGACGACTTTATGATGGACTAATAGGAAGCAAGCTTAATTTTGAAGTCTTTGGATATCCACCATTGATTTAATCAAGGATGGAGATTTGGTCTTACAAAGTGGCTATGACCATTTGTGACCATTGGATGTAAAGCATGAAGAGGAGATCTTGACCCTTCATTTTGGAGATACATCTAATGGCTAGGATTTCAAGGAGAAAGATTCAATGGCCTAGATTTGGTCTTATCAATATAGAATCTATACTTAGAAACTATATTAATCTAAACCATTGATCTAATCAAAGGCTAACAATGCCCAAAATGGTGGCTAGTGAAAATTTGCTGCACATTGAGTGAGCAAGAGGGGGGACAGTTTTTAGGAGGCTTAAGCCGTAGGGAATTTTCAAGACCACTTCATATTCATCTTTGTCTTCCAAAATCCTCAAGCTTTACAAAAATTTTCTCTCCTCTCCCTTCAAGCTAGCATTCGGCCAAGGCACCCAATTTTCCTTCCATCACTTTATAATTTTATCCAACTACATATCTTGCATCCTTACATCAATCTAACAACCTTTGTAGTTAAGCCCAAACTCTAAATCTTTCATCTTCATGGACTTTCTTCAAGATCAAGTTCTAGGTTTTTGAGGTGAAGTATAAGGAAACTTCACTACTTGTCTTTATTTCATGTTCTAAGCCATGTTTGATCCATGGTTCTCCTTGTCCAAGCTTAATATACTAATAAACTTGTGTTTTATTTTATGTTTGAGAAGCTTTTGGTGGTGAATCACTAACTCTAGGAGCAAACCAAGGAGCTTGGGAGGTTCTTCAAGAGGTAAGAGGGAGATCCATCTCACCAACCAATTATGGTGGTGAGAGATGAATTTTGTATTTGATGGATGATGAATCCATGTGAGGATTCATATCCTTGGTTGTGTAATTATGTGTGGGCGTTTATGTGCTTTAATTTATTTATTTGTGTTTGCATGCTTTATATGATTTTAATTACTTTAAGGTATGCTGGTATACTTGATTATATGAATATGTATATGTATGCTATGATTTGATGATGAAAGGAAAATAAATTTTTGGTTCCAAAGACCATGAGGATTTCGGCCTCAACACCTCAAAATAGGTGTTTCCAAACTAAGATTTTTATGAATGGTAAAATTGAATTAGTAGAAAGGAAAGGAAAAAGAAAAAATGGATTGGTTTCAAAGAACAATGATTCACGGTTTTGGAGGGATTTTGATGGTGGTGTTTGTGTAAAAATATGAATGGAACTTAGTTGATTTAGAAGGAAAAATGTATGATGGTTTCAATGGCTATGTACCATGGGTTTTGAAGGCTTGCATTGCCTTGATTTTGTGAGACAAAGTGATTTCAAAATGGGAAATATAATTGATTAAGTACAAGGATTAAAGAAATGGAAACAAAGTGTTTTATCACTTGAAAAATGGAATTTAGTACATAAATGAAAAAAAGAGATTGAAAGTGTTTGAACCTCAATTTATTTTAAAGAGGATTGAATTTTAGAATTGTTTTGAGAATTAAGAAGAATACATTGGTAGCTTGAAATTTACTGACGTATAGCTCACCCTTTGGGTTTTGAAGCGCGTTAGGAAATTTTGAACTGTAATATCTCAAGTAACTGTAAGAAATAAAATTTTTTGGGAAACAGTAGAAATACTGATTTTTAGAAGGACTATATTGAAAATATTTAAAATTTTCTAGGAAACAATAGAAATACTAATTTTGAGAGGGGCTATATTGAAAATATTCTTTAAAAATGGACTTTATTGTAATTATTATTTAATGAAGGACTATTTTGAAAATATTATTTTTAGAGGGGCTATTATGCAAATATTATTCTATGAAGAGGGGCTATTATATAAATAGTATTTTATGGAAAGACTAACATGCAAATAATGAGAATAAGGTTGAAATGAAAATTTTGGAAGGTTGAAAAATCAATATGTGATTTGAAAATGTGACAGAAATGTTGCGCGATTGAGAAAATGCGAAAATATGATTACACAATGAAAATACAGTAAAGATACTGCTGGATCAATGTGTGAGCCCTGAATATGAGATGATGAATTTGAACTGAGAATGGTGCATTTGTACATGCATTAGAAAGATCCGATGGACTGGATAAGGCTAATTGCCTAGGAGAGAATACACCTCTTGAGTGGGTGCGATATGCGTAGTGTAAGTCACTTGTTGACCTTGGGGGCATTGGGGTGCGGGTTGCCTACAATGAGCAGTTGGTAGCTCTTCTGTACCGTAGGTTTGACTGATGCAACACACCGATGATCCTAACCAAGACACCATTCTTAATCAAGATCTGATAAAGACTGTAGTGTATATGCTAGATGTGCAAATACATATAAGAATTGTAGCACGTGGTCTGAGGCATGTTGGTACAGACAAATCTTTTTGATCACTCTCTCTGACCTGAGTTTTAGCTCCATGGAGTAGGAAATTGAGTCTATGTGCACATGCATAATTATTGAGTATTGATATCGGTATGATATTTGAACTGTTGAATATTTGAAGAATATTAAGGACATTATCGTAATTATTATTTATGATAATTGAATGGTTGAATATTTGGAGATTATTGAGGGCATGATCGTAATTATTATTTATTATATCTGTTGTGATGATAAATAATATTGATGGCATAATTATAATTATGGTATGATGTACCTGTATGATATATTGTATGTGTTATCTCCTGTTACTATGTTGGTATTGGCGTAGGTGATCTCACCTCTTTGTATGCCTATTTTGTACTGTATTTATATTTGTAAAGACGTTGAGCAAGAAATTGAATAAGAAGGTGAAGAGGAGCAGATTCCTATGGAGGAAGCTGAATTATGAGAAAATGGAGGTGCCCAGTTTCCTAGGATATATGAGGTTGCAATTTCGTGGAGGATCAGAAGCGTGGCATGTTGATCTGGACAGAGCGTGTATTTATTATATAGGAGATATGAACATTATTGTTTACGTGTAAAATAAATTTATCAGCCGAATAAGAATTCAGCCGACAAACACGTATGGATTTTGATAAGAAACAAGCAATTTGAACTAAAGGCAAAATCCAACCTTTAGCAAGGGTTCCCAAACTCACTAAAGAAAGCGTTTGGTATTAAGGTGAACTTAAGAAGTCTAAGAATTTGAGGTTAAAGCTGTAATTGACTAGGAAATAAGCTTGCGAAAAATAAATTGCATAAAGTAAAAGCAATATAGTAAAGGGCTGAAAAGTTAAGCAAAATAAGCAAAGCTTAAAAGTTGTATTGATTGTGATCTGTCCCTCTTCAATTGGTACAAGTGATATTTATAGATAAAATCTAACCCCCACCATAGCCAACCTTACTGGCTAGAACTCCTAAAAACAAGGGACTAACCCACGGCTAGCCTACCCATGTCTCTTAACCGTTTTGGCCACAACGGCTATCCCTCAACAGCTCAACTCCTATTTTCTCGGCATGTTTTGTGGCATCCGTTAGTAACAACTTTAGTTCTTAGCCTTCCATCAACTTGCAACCCATTATGCTTCAGCTTTTTATTGTTTCAATCCTGGCCCACTAACAACAAGGCTCATCCCACCTTTAGCCGAGTGCTCCTCTACTCATCGGCTATATCCTCCTTCGCCTAATCATTCTCAGCTAGCCGTTATATCAGCTTACTCTTTTGAATTTATTTTTTGGGTGATAACAATTGCCCTCTTACATTTTTCAGCTGATTTTGAGAAGTTGAATAAATGTAACTAAGTCTTTTCGAGCGTCGTGCCCAATTTGATATCCACTTATCTTTTAATGTGAGAGATACTCTGCCAAAAAAATCAAACGGTCAAAACATATTACCATTCCTCTGTGAAACAATTATAAATTCAGCCGAAACTTACTTTAGTCGACTTACTTTTGCCATTTCTTCTTCAAAGCACCTAACAAACTACTTTTCCATTTCTTCGATCATGTCTGACATCTCTGATTCCCAAAACAAGACCTACTCTTATGGCGATGATGATTCTTCATCATTTTCATCCGATTCGGCTTTTAGCATCTAGCAACCATTGAACCAGGAACAAGATGTTGGCTTCCCCATGCTTGTTCTGCTTTTGAATTCCTTTACCATAACCCCATGTACCTCTGACATCTACGAGGGCAAGATCTTTCTTGATCATCACCTATATCCCAAGCATTTTGAGCTTCTAATCACTGCTAACTGGTATTCCATCAACAAGTGCCCTAATGACCTTTGGACCTGACCTTGCCTTGTTCCTCAGTATACCGATTAGCTGAAATGGGTTTCGACTAGCCGAGGAGAAGATTGGAAAACATGAGGAATTTATTACGTCATTATGCTTTCTCAACATGAAGTTCCCCTAAACCTTGACCTTCTGTTTAGCTTCCTAGGGTTTTGGTGTACCTCTGTGAGCAGATTCATCCTTCCTTCAGGCATCATGAGCCCTACCTTGTTGGATGTGGCAGCTATCACCGGCCTTCCAATAATTGATGAAGATGTGAATTCACTTTTTGAATTTTCCTATCCAGCATTAAAGGTAAACTTTTCTAAAAACACATCTTCCTACTCCAATTTCTTGTCTGCCAATACCAAGACCTCTCACCAGGTGTCTGATGGGGAACATCAAGCCTTTTTTTCTTTACTAGTTTTGTAAATATTTTATTTGCTCTAGCTCTGTCACAGTGGTCCTAGAGATATCACACCTTATTTCTTTAGTTACTTCTAGCAAACCTCTAGCCTTAGGTACATTTTTCCTTTCCTTTTTATATAAGAGCCTTTTCACCATGGTTACCAGACTCCAAAACAATGAGAACCTAGATAATATAGTAGGGCCTCTCTGGTTTCTTCAGCTCTGGGTAACCCTTTATTTCCCAAAATTCATACCTCTATCTCATAAGAGTTTTACTTCTTCTTCCTCGACTCCAATCTCTCTAGGTCGAGTCTTGCAAACTACTCCCCATGTCAAGTATTCAGCCTTTAACTTTGCAACTGAACTTTTCACTTCTATTCGGCATGCCAAAGAGTTTTTCCCTTTAGCTGATAGACCCCACAATCTTCCCTGGATGAGTACCCATGTGGACTCTCCAAATCCTCAGCTGGCCAACTACATTTCTCTATGCTGGGGTAGTGTGTTTTCAGCTAGAGACTTGATGTATGGAGTAAAGCCATCTAGCTGCTACAACAAGACATCGGCCTAATTTTACTGCCCACATCTCCTGGCTCGAAAATTTGGACTTCTTCAGAACATCCCTCTGACTAACCAATCAATGGCAACTGCTTTTGGAAGACCCACATTATCTAATAAAAATGTGGTATCTTTGACTCAGCAAAACTTGCAAAAGCTAAATGCTTTTGAGTTTAGAACTTTTAGGCAACTTCCCGGAGAATCATCAGCTTTTACCAGCTGGTGGCCTTCAGTGTCCAGTAAGATTTTCTCTGCTTCCACTTCCAGTTACCTCTCGAAACTGATCATCGGAGGCATGGATCAACCTGCTATCAACGCTTAGCCCATATCTGCCAGGAAAACCAAACCCACAAGAGGCAGAACTACAGCCGATGCAGCAGGTAATTTTAAGTCCACTTTTCTAAGTATTGACTACTTTCAGCATTTTCTAATGCCTTTCTATTTTAAGGCCTTCTCAACCAATAACCATAAATCTTGAAACACTAGAAGATACTCCTGCTTCCAAAGTTATTCGCCCTAGGCCTACTAGGCATCAGCTAGGCAAACATGAGTTGTAATCCAGGAATCTGCATCTATTGCTCAGCAATTGGCTCCTGTTGCTCAATAATCAATTCCCAAGAAGAAGAAACTGAGGAAGGTATATGATTTTAAACCTTGCTTTTATAAATCCCTAGTTCTAACACTTTTTTCCTTTACCTTGCTCTTATAGACCTATCAACAGTCTCCCGAGACTCATCCAGAAGTTGCTTCTCTAAGACCTTCTCTCGCAAAATTCCCTCTGACAGCAATAATCCTCTTAACTTCTTAGCCAATTAATACATTTTCACCTTTTTCCTGATTATCGACTAAGCTTTATTTTTATACTCTATCAGGAACATGAGCCAACTCCTCTCACAATTCCTCCAGCTCCTATGATGCATGCTCCAACAACCCAAGCCTCTAATGTGCTTGTTTTTTAGGAGGACTTGGCTCAATATTTTTCCTCTCTGGTTCCCAAAGCCGTTGTGTTCTCCTTCAGACCAACATCTGTCTTTCGTGGAAACCTTGCTTGCTCAAGATATCCCGATGAAGCAGCACACGATTACTGACCTTCGGATCGCACTGTCAAAGCTTGCTAAATCGTCCAATACTGATGAAAACCAGAGAGCCATCTTCAATCGTATAGCAGCTCAAGTTGGTGAAGTGTTCTACAATTTCCAAGTTTTCAAAAGTCGTCATGACCAAGCTGCTAAGGATCTTGCTCGGCTAGGTGAACTCCAAGACCATAAGCTTCATTTTCAATCCTCCTTCCAACAAGTTGAAGCTAAAAAGAAAGCTGATCTTAGTGAAAAGGACAAAATGTCTAAACGCCTAGCCGAGCTGATTGCTGAGAGGGAGAGAATCAACAAGGAAATTGCCGAAACGGAGCCTAAACTGGCAGTTCTTACTCAGAAGCTAACTTCTAGTGCTAATTTCATGATGCAATTGTATAATCAATCTACCGCTCTAGATGTCGAGATGATCCCTTTACTATAGCAAAAGGATGCATTTGAAGAGGATCTAAATGGTGCTGATCGTGGACTTTTCCTCACCAAGGAGACTTGGGCAAATTTGAAAGAGCTCCTGATCGAAACAAAAAGGACATTGGCACCATCTTTGGCTGATACAATAATTAATCAGCCAGAAGTGGAAGCCATTCCTGCCCCTGAATTTGTAACTAATCAAGTCACCTCTTTCGCTGTTAGTCCTGTTGAACCATCCCCTTTCAGCTGATGCTCTAACCCTCGATCCAACTCAAGTACCTAACTCTGACCAATCGGATATTATTCCTGCCGATCCGTAAACTGTTACCTTTTTCAATTATGTTTAACTTTTAAGTCTTAATTTGAAAAAGCTAATTGGCTGGCTTGTAGCTGATACTTTGAACCAACTCTTTTTCTTTTAATTATCCCGAATCGAGGGATAATAGTTTTTTAGATACTTCTCATTTATGCTTCTCACCATTTCTTCACCATGCATGTTAACTAGACGATAAGCTCCATTAATCATAACTTGACTAATTATACAATGTCCTTCCCAGTTTGGTGACCACTTTCCTAACTTTGGGTCTTTAGCCCCTAAAGGCAAAACGGCTTTCCAAACTAAATCCCCTTCAACAAAACTTTTAGTTTTGACATGTTTACTATATACCTTGGCCACTTTCTCTTTATTCGTTCGAATATTTTCCAAAGCTATTAACTTGTCCTCATCAGTTGATTCCAGTTCCATGAATATGGCTTGCTGGTACTCATCCATAGTCAAGTAATGCTGTTTAGCTATCCTTAATGATTTTACATTAATTTTCAATGGTAACACAGCATCTTGACCATAAGTCAGCCGATAAGGGGTAAACCCCGTTGCAGTAGACTTAGAATTTTTGTAAGCCCATAGTACTTCGGCTAAAGCTTCATGCCATCTTTTAGGTTTGTCTTCTATGGTCTTCTTAATTAAGCTGATTAGTATTTTGTTTGTAGCCTCAGCTTGACCATTTGCCTGTGCATAATAAGGTGAAGACTGGATCAACTTGATCCCATATTCTTATGCAAAAGCAACCATTTTTTCTCCCATGAACATTGTGCTTTGATCTGTTGTAATGGTTTCTGGAGTGCCATACCAATAGATAATTTGATTTTTAATAAACTTGATAACATCAGCTTGGGTAACATCAACCATCGACTGGGCTTCCACCCATTTGGTAAAATAAGTAGTGGCAACAATAATGAATAAGTGTCTTTTGGAAGATGAAGGGTATATTTTTCTAATTAGATTCATTGCCCATTCTCGGAATGGCTAAGGCCTAACAACAGAATGCATCTCCTCGGCTGGGATCCTCTGGATTGGCCCATGCTTTTGACACTCTTCACACCCTTTGGCATAACCAAGGCAATCTGCACTGATGGTTAGCCAATAATATCCATACCTATGTATTAGCCAGTGCATCACAGATCCTGACCTATGTGAACCATATATCCCTTCACGTGCTTCCCTCCAATCCTCTCTTATGCAGTTCTTCATCCATTAAGGTATATTTTAAGGCCTTTTGCCTCATTTGGAAAGTGGAAGAAGAAGAAGGGTCTTGCAAATACTTTGTTAACTCAACTCTCCAGTCATCAATTGTATCTACTTCTCCAATAAGGAACTCCTTGAGCCGATTATCTATGGGCTGAACATCTTCAAAGGTTTCCTTATAACCAGAAGCATGTTGTGCCAAATCATTTGCTTCTTCGTTATACCTTCTGGGTATATGCATTATCACTACATCGGTAAACTTCTTTAACAAACTGTTAGCTGTTTCATGACATTCTACCAAATTCGGGTTAGTGCATTTATAATCCCTAGCTAGCTGTTTTTAACTAACTGGGAATCTCCCATAACCTAGATGTATTTGGCTTTCATAGACAATAAGATTTTTAACCCTAATATTAAAGCCTCGTATTCAGCTTGGTTGTTCGAATATCCTATCCTCAACTGATGCATGAACTTCCAGCTTTCTTCAATAGGACTTGCAATTGTGATTCCAGCCCTAGCTCCCTTATTAGTTCTGGATCCATCAAAATTTAATATCCAAGGTCTCAAGTTAACACAATGGCTCACCTCAGCTAAAGGATCTATAACATCTACACAAGGATGCTGAGCCAAGAAATTAGCTAAAGCTTGGCCTTTCATCGCCTTTAGAGGCACATACTTCAATGCATATGCACTTAGCTTGATGACCCACTTCATTAATCATCCTTGCAAAACAGGCCTATGTAACAAGTATTTTACTATGTCAATTTTGCATACTACTTGAACCTCCCTTAGTAAGAGGTAATATTCCAGCTTCGTACAGGCATGAAAAAGACACAAGCATAGCTTTTCTATGGGAGTATATCTAGTTTCGAGGTCATTAAGCAATTGGCTAAGATAATAGATAGATCTTTCATTCCCATCTTCATCATCCTGTGCCAACAGGCAACCGATTGATTCTGAGGCAGCCGATATATATAATTTCAACGGCCTCCCTAACACTAGAGGAACTAACACTGGGGGGCTAGCCAAACATTACTTTATTTGATCAAATGCAAGCCATTGTTCTTCTCCCCATACCAATTCATCAGCGTCTTTTAATTTCAATAACTGGGAGAAAGCTTTCAACTTACTAGCTAAATTTGAAATAAACCTTTTTAGAAAGTTAATTTTACCGATCAAGCTCTGTAATTCTTTTTTATTCTGAGGGGGTCTCGCATCTAATACGGCTTTGGTTTTATTTTTATCAACTTTGATCCCATGCTTATGAACCAAAAAACCCAAAAAGTTCCCAGCTGATACTCCAAAAGAGCACTTGGCAGGATTCATTTTTAAATTATGACACCTCATCCTCTTAAGAGCTTGCTCTAAATTGGCTAGATATGGGTTAAAATCATGGGATTTCACTATGACATCATCAATATATACTTCCATGTTTTTTCCTATTAACTCATGGAAAATAACATTCATGGCTTTTTGGTATGTGGCGCCAGCATTTTTCAATCCAAACGACATGACTAGCCATTAGAATATCCCAATGGCGCCAGGACACCTGAAGGCTGTCTTGTGGACATCTTCTTTGGGTATGAAAATTTGATTATACCCAGAATACCCATCCATTAATGTTAAAATGCCATTTTTGGCTACAAAATCGACAAGCATGTCAGCTATAGGCATTACATACTCATCTTTGGGAGTGGCAAGATTCAAATTTCTATAGTCAGTACAAATCCTAACCTTCCCACTTTTCTTAATTACAGGGACTATGTTCGACAGCCATTCTACATATCTGGCCGTACGAATAAAACCTGCTTTAAGTAGTCGTTCCATTTCTTCCTTAATTTTAGGTATTAACTCTGGATTGAATCTTCTAGCAGCCTACGTGTGAGGCTTAAATCCTTCTTTGATCGATAACTGATGCTCTACCAATTCTCTAGAAAGGCCTGGCATCTCATGGTAGTCCCATGCAAAGCAATCTTTGTACGTCTTTATTAAATCAGTCATCTGATTTTGTTCTTTCTCACTCAACAAGCTGCTTATTCTTGTCATTCTCGGTTCCTGTTCAGTCCCTAGGTTGACATCCAACAAAGGATCTTCAGCTGAAACGGTAGGGATCTTCCTGCTGATTGGGGACTCCCACCTCTCTTCAAGTTCATGCCCCGAGGCGTATTAGTCGAACATTCTTCTTCGACTATCTCCTCCAACTCCATAGACATGGCTATACTAATCCTATGTTCAACTTCCAAGGATGTCAGCCCGTGTCTCAGGTCTTCAACTACTTGGGCCTTGTTATTCATCTAAACACAACTGTAGAGGCCGTAAATCGGCCTGGATATTGACAGCAAAGCCATCGGCAGTCAGGTTGCAAGACTCCCATGATCCTTCTTCATATCCTTCAGGGATAGTAATAGGCTCCAGCTGGGGCGAATAGAATATAGCCTCAGCCATCTTGATGTCAACCATGAATGGATTCTTATCGGCTAGCACTGACTTTACTTTATCCTCATCCCAAAACATTAGCATCTGGTGCAAAATGGAAGGCACACACTGGCTGGAATGAATCCAATCCCTTCCCAGTAATATGGAGTAAGTAGACTTAGAGTCTACCACAAAGAAGGCAGAGCTCAAAGTTTTGCTCCCCACAGTGATATCGGCTACCAAAATTCCTAAGGCAACCGTGGCATCCCCTGTAAAATTAGTCATTTTCATATTTGTGAGAATCAAATCCTGCTTAGATCTACCCAGCTTCTTCATTGTAGCTGAAGGCATTATGTTTAACACTGCTCCTCTATCCACCAAGACTTGACTATTAGTCTTACCATTAACCTGAGCCCTGATGTATAAGGGCTTCAGATGCTTGGTCATCTCCCTCGCTGGTTTAGGGAATTCCATTTTGGTTTCTTCTGAAATGAGAGCTGACATAACCCATTTAACTTCCTCAACAACCACATGACCTTCCAATTTCTCGGGTTGCTTCTGCCGAGCCAAGAACTCACTAGGAATCAACCCTACCACGTTAGTTTCAGTCGAGGGGTGATCTTCGTCTTCCCCTAGTATAGAATTCAACACAGAATCTTCTAATAGAAGATCTGACCTAAGTTCCTCTTCCATTTCCTCGACTGTTAGAAGAACTTGTTCTTCTGCTGTTATGACTGGTTCCTCTTCCAATTCAGTTGTCTCCAACTCGTTAATCATCTCCTGGAAATCCTATTTTTCCTTTCCAAGACAATCTTGGCTTCCTAACTGCACTAGTTCTTGCTTTCTCTCTTCAGCAGCTATTTCTTCCTTTGGTTGCCCAAAAGTAGCCACTAGAATTTCAACCACCCTAGAAGATTTAATCTCAGCACGGTCAGTTCTTTTTGCCTCGGCTAACATGACCAAGGTTTGTTTCATTCGCTATACTGATTTATTCCTCTAGGCCCTTCTTTTTTGAGTTCTAGTCATCACTCCTGGTTCTTTTACCTTAAGATCTTTCCCTTTTGCATATTTGTTAATGAACCAGTGTCCTTTTTCCACCTCGGCTGGTGGTTTAACCATACGTTGGGGCCTAATAACTTCCTCATTCTTTACAGTAATATTTAATGTAGTCATGCCCTTTTCTACATCAAAATGAGCTACTCTTTTACCCTTGTCTGGTATAGGAGTCTCGTCCATCATAGGTAGACTTGCATTAGCTAAAGTATCATTATACTTACCGGCTACATTTCTTCCTACGTTTCTTCCTGGAACATTCTTTGTTGCTTCCCCAAACTTGATTGTAGGCTTTCTTGTCCCTTCAAAATCCTTTCTCACGCTTGAAAAATCCAATCTACTAAAGACCATGGGCTTAACCTCATCTATTCTGTCCCTGGGGACCAGAATGGTATTCCCATTCGAGCCTCTATATACATCACAGTCTGCCGAATGCTATTTGACTTCAACTTGTCTCCTTGGCTGATTCCTCTCCAACCTGCCAAACATTGTGGGCCTATTGTATTCAGCCGGTGCATCTTTCTTGACACATTCATTATTTACCTGGGGTCTCTTTAGTCTATCGAGCACAGATGGTTTCTGATCTATTGTTTTAGACTGATCAGACACAGCTAGAGCTCTCCCAGCCCCATTTGGCTTATCATACACTCCCCTTTGTCTCCACTGGCGACGTATCGGCTATTTTTATCTTTTAGATGGTAAGCTAGATACTGTCTCCCCAAAAAAGGAAACCATATTAACCCCAGCTAAAGGAAATGGATCTATAATGACAGTCATCTTCTTTTTGGCTAGTTTAAACCTTCCTTTTTTCATGGCTTTTTGTATAGCCTTTCTGAACACTATACAGTTGATGGTAACATGAGTGTAAGAATTATGCCACTTATAATATTTATTTCCCTTCAACTCCTCGGCTGGGGAATTTGGTGTCCTTCATTCAGTCTAATTTGTTGATCCTTTAGGAGATAATCAAATATTTGGTCTGCCTTGGAAATTTCAAATGGAGAGTCAACCCTACTCACTAGAGTTTGGACCTTCTTTCCTTTGGGGGGTCTCAAAGCTGGGCATGAATATGGTTTTCCTCTCACTATCTCTGCAGCCATGATATCTGCCAATTGCTCGGCTGACTCATTTTACAGATAATCTGGATCTTCAACATTAATTACACTAATTAGATGAGACCCCCTGTTCTTTCTAGACCTCTTTCTTTCTTTTTCTAGGATGTACTATTCAATTCTGGAAGCCCTAGAAGCCAACTGACTCAGGTCTGTGCAATCTTGCCCTACTAACTTCTCCCTGAGCTGAGGGTGCATGTTACTAATAGCCATAGAAGAATATTCAACCTTAGGCAGCTGCACGACACACTTACTTCTTAATTTCTTGAATCTCTCCAAGAAATCAGCTACTGGTTCACCCACCAATTGCCTCAGATTCATCATGTCAGCCACAATCACATATGGCTGAGGCATATATAATCTATCATGAAAGCAATGCTCTATATTAGTCTAGTTTTGTATAGAGTTAGGGGCTAAGGAAGAATACCAAGTAAAAGCCGCCCCAGTCAAAGACAAAGGAAACAACTGAAGCTTATAGAACTCATTCTGGTTCGCCACCCCGTATTGTGCAGTGAACTTGCCGATATGTTCCATAGTGGATTTACCATTCTCCCTTGAGAAAGTGGTAAAGTCGGGAGTCTTAAACCCTCTAGGCTAAGGCATCATCCTATCTACCCACTCAGGATAGAGCTTTTTATACACAGGTCTGTCCAGCAATCTCAGCTGGATTCGAAAATGCCTCCTCATGGTCTCAGCTATCATTTCTGGGTCTATCAGCTGAGGAGCTCTATCACTTGGATAATTTGGAGCTGGTGGCTGAACAGGCCTTACTGGCCTAATAGGAGCAACCCCTAGTTGATAGAGCACCTGATATTGCTGATCCTAGATTGGAATTGCCCCCTGATTATAGCTTGGATGTGGAGGATTATTCGCCCATGGCTGAGCAATCGACTGAATTGGAGCCACCTGAGGTACATTAACCCATGACTGATCAATTCTCATAGGAACAGATTGCCCATAAGGAAACCCCTCAGGGGTACCTATTGGAGTAGGAGGGATGCTGGACCAGGGTAACTCTCCCACATAATCAGGAATATACCTGGGAGGACCTGGAGCAGCCGAGAAAATGGTACCACCAGGTACGGCCACCTGTGCACTAGCACCTATCATAAAAGTGTTAGGCGCCACATACGGCAAGCCAACTATTCCTGTTATTTGGGGGGTCTCTTGGGTACTTGTACTTGCCCATGTTACAAGCTCAACTGGTTACCACTATCAGGGTGAGGAGGCTGGAACATGGGGACTACCTGCGGCATGCCCAGACTCGGCTGGACTATAGATTAAGGTCCTGCTTGACTCTGTCTGCCAGCAGAAGGTCCCGTGATAGCTGAGTGGGTAGAAGCCTCACCTACATTAGATTATTTTTGCTCAGTTTCTCTAACAAAATGCATCTCATTATGCACCATGGGTTTTACGATCTCTGAGAATTACCTTGACATATGATACATTAAGTTATTCATCCCTTGATCAATTTGGTCCCGAATAAATGAAGTGGTCATTACTATCGACTGAGGCTGATCAGAGAGCTCTACTACTGGGGTAGCAGTTATGGTGGAAGGTGTGGGAGTACCCACTGGCTGGGGTGAAGCGGGCATTCCCAAAGTAGGCGAGGTACTTCCCTCTGAAGTCTTTCTGCCCCCATTCTTCTTACTAGGTTGACTTGTATCCATACTACTAAGGTTTCTACTGGACCTTAGGTGCATACACCAATAGTGATTTGAACCAGGAGATAGAAACTTCTCAATTTGCTCACCTTAGAGTGTCCCACCGGGCGTGCCAAATTTGTTTATGTGTGAAATAAATTTATCAGCCGAATAAGAATTCAGCCGACGAACACGTATGGATTTTGATAAGAAACAGGAGATTTGAACTAAAGGCAAAATCCAACCTTTACCAAAGGTTCCCAAACTCATTAAAGAAAGCGTTTGGTATTAAGATGAACTTAAGAAGTCTAAGAATTTGAGGTTAAAACTGTAATCGGATAGGAAATAAGCTTGCAGAAAATAAATTGCACAAAGTAAAAGTAATATAGTAAAGGGCTGAAAAGTTAAGTAAAATAAGCAAAGCTTAAAAGTTGTATTGATTGTGATCCGTCCCTCTTCAATTAGTACAAGTGATATTTATAGATAAAATCTAACCCCCACCATAGCCAACCTTACTGGCTAGAGCTCCTAAAAATAATGGACTAACCCACGGCTAGCCTACCCATGTCTCTTAACCATTTTGGTCACAATGGCTACCCCTCAATAGCTCAACTCCTATTTTTTCGGCATGTTTTGTGGCATCCATTAGTAACAGCTTCAGTTCTTAGCCTTCCATCAACTTGCAACCCATTATGCTTCAGCTTTTTATTGTTTTAATCCTGGCCCACTAACAGCAAGGCCCATCCCACCTTTAGCCAAGTGCTCCTCTACTCATCGGCTATATCCTCCTTCGCCTAATCATTCTCAGCTAGCCGTTATATCAACTTACTCTTTTGAATTTAATTTTTGGGTGATAACAATTATCCTAAGTAGGCTTTATCAAGGGAACCCTTATTTTAGTATAAATATTAATGTACCCTTAGAGTTTCCATTGTCCATTAGGCAATATTGGAGAACTTACTATCGTACTCCTAGTGAGATTAGTATCGTGTCGTCTGCGCGGACACCTGTCTGTAGGACTTCGCATCAAGTCAGATTCCTACCTGCTGAGGAATCTGAGGAGGACCCGTCTGAGGGTTCTGCTATTTAGTAGTACTTAGGCAATATGTTAGTTTTTAAATAATGTTCAAATACTTTGAGAACCTAGTCTGTAAATATTTAAGTATGACAGTACTACGACTTGTGTATATATGATATAAATTATTTGTGATGATGTTGTAATATTTTTATTTTCCGCTAAGTTTATCTTATTGATGTCACGAAATTTTACAACTCGTATTTACATTACAAAGCATATTTTATAATGAATGGGTAATTTGGTAATTAAGTAACATAAATGTGATACCTTGCAGTGGGTGTTACAATTAGCCTTTAGACTACCTTGAATGACTGAACTATTCCATCACACAATAGTGTGTGTACTATTCCCACATCATATCTGATCCACAGCCTAGCATAGGACATACTTATCCACAGCCTAGCGTAGGATATACTAATCCATAGCCTAGTATAGGACATACTCATCCATAGCCTGCATAGGATCCAACTCATCCACTGCCTAGCTTAGGACTTTCCTTAGTCCATCGCCTAACTTAGGACTTCTCTTAGTCCACCGCCTAGCTGAGGACTTTCTTTAGTCCACCACCTAGATTAGGACTTCTCTTAGTCTACCACCTGGCTTAGGACTTCTCTTAGTCTACTGCCTGGCTTAGGACTTTCTTTAGTCCACTGCCTAGCTTAGGACTTCTCTTAGTCCACCACCTAGCTTAGGACTTTCTTTAGTCCATTACCCAACTTAGGACTTCTCTTAGTCCACCGCCTGGCTTAGGACTTTCTTTAGTCCACCACCTAGCTTCGAAATTCTTAGTCCACCGCGTGGTTTAGGACTTTCTTTAGTACACCGCCTAGCTTAGGACTTCTCTTAGTCCACCGCCTAGCTTAGGACTTTCTTTATGGTTCAACCTCACTTAAGGGAACCCATTACTAGAATTCAACCTTATTACATAAGGGAGCCAATTTACTAGCTATTTAGGCCCTATGGCACTCAACTCTAACTATCAAAGAAGTTACTACTATTTCTGGGGTCAAACTATTCCAAAAATACCTAAGTTCTTACCAAAAAGGGCTTATTTTCACAGATACACCAAATGCACATCCTAACTACTAGAATTCTAAAATTTCTACTACTTGAAGCCTTACATCTTAGCTTTCAAATGCAATAAGAATCAAATCAATATGATGTTTGTAGCTCAATTTATGTAACTAGAACCATAAGCTATTCAGAATGTTTCCCTTGTTCTAGTTTCTGCTGATATTTGGGCGCCTAAATGCCCATTTTTCAACGCCTGGGCGCTCACTGGGCAGTGCCCAGTAATTTCTCTCGAGTCTTTGGGTGCCTAGACACCCAAGTCCCATCGCCTGAGCACCCGTAGATCAGACTGAGCTCTGCAGAACACGAATTATTGGTTCCAAACCAATCTTTAAACCTATAATCATGGATTCTAAGTGATTTCTAACACCACTCTAGGCTCCTAAACTTGTTGTAATTTTTTTATAACTTATTGGTTCACTTAGGCATAGATTTAGGTTAGAAATCTCAATAACTCTAATCCATTTTTCCAAGTTCCTCATGAACCAAAAATGGATTAACTTAAGCTATAAATGGCCAACTAACACTCATTAAGCTAAAACTATCCTAACTTAATCCTTGAAATCAAGGATCAAGCTAAGAACTAGAATTTGACTCCCCAAATCCAATTTTCCATTCAAAACCCTAACCCAATTCAAAAGAACAAAGAGGGTAAAAGAATAGAAATCCCCTACCTCTTGGTGATTATCAATCTTCAAGCCTCTTGATCTTCCTTTCTTTTTCTTCCTCTTCTCCTTCTTCCTTCCTTCCTCTTTTTCCCTCTTGTCCTTTTGTTTTTTTCATTTCTCTATTTTTCCGTTTCTCTTTCTGTCATGGAGAAGGAGAGATAAATAGAGACAGGAAATAAAGAAAAAGGATAAGAACTAATTTCTGTACAGAAACTTATATCTGCTAAGGACACTTAAATTACACTAATTCGAATTTTTCAACTTCCAACAACTTTAGAATAAATCTTGGGATTCATCTAAATTATTGTTTCACCTTTATCCTATTTTTCCATATCTACTGCTAGTCAATCGGTATTAAAACACACAATCAGTGTGCTTAAAAATACCAATCTGACTCTGATTCTTCTCAAACTTTAACTGCATCTTACTTAACTCAATTGTGACCTAGAAACAAGTTATCCACACTTGTTTCCCTCAATTTATCCTTCAAAGATATTTTCTGAGTCATTTTAGGCTACTTTTCAACTTCTGAGTTACAACTAAGTGTCTAAACTAACTCAGTTTATCACGAAACTGAACTGGCATGTTAAGTAAGTATTAGGTTACCTTTGTAACCTATTTACCATCTTAACATATTATTGAGGGTGTTGCAGCTAGGTCAACATACATCCGAATGGCAGAGGTCTTTCTTTCCCAACGTATGCAGGAGCCTGCATCCTTCTTGCTTTTACCAGGTGGATCCATGGTTTTGGCCTTAGTTCTTGTGAGGCATGGAGATACTTTGTCCTCCTCTTTTCCTGACTATTGTGGAGGCACTTGGTTACTCTAAAGTGTAGTTAGATATGCAGGAGGGTGGAACAATCTCTTGGAGCGACTTGGAGTGAAACATTCTCAAGTTAGCCAACCAAGGGAAAGATAGGTGCTACTATCTGGAAGAATCGTGGAGGCGGTCGTGGTTAATGGTCATCGTCATCATCACTGTCTTTTCTCGGATTCTTTTCTGGCTCTCCCTAGTGGGCATTCTTGACCTAGTAGTTCATGTACTCTTTTTGTTAGAGATGACGATGTATGGAATATGAATGAATAAAAGTCCTTTTTAGAATCTTATAACCTCTATTTTCCATTTCCACTTTCTTCTTTCTTTTCCTTTTCCTCTAGGATGAGTCCAATGCTCATCGAATAGAAATATAATTAGCCTTGTCATGTTGTGTAACACCCTAATACTAGTACTATTATCATGCCTAGGATCTTGTATTACTAGTTAGGATTAGGTATGCCACTTTAATATTAATAACAAAATTTTGAAAACATTTACAAATTATATGAACATATGAGCCTGTTTTAGGTGTAATATCATACATATATCGAAAGGAACTTTATACAAATATAATTATCATAATACAAATACTAAAATATTTGCCTTCATGGCATCACCTATACAGATTCTACATATACTATTCATTTGAGTACAACTTAACTTCTTCTTCTTCACAATTCTGATCTTCTTTCCTGCTTGCTAAATGTAACACCCTCAAAATCATGTTAGGCTTGTAGATGGTTATAGAGGTAACCTAATACTTACTTGACATGTCAGTTCAGTTTTACAACAAATTGAGTTAGTTTAGGCACTTTGCTGCAACACAGAAGGTGAAAAGTAGCCTAAAATAACTCAAAAAATGGCTTTAAAGGCAAAGCTGAGGGAAACAGGTATGGATAACTTGTTTTTAGGTCACAAATGAGTTAAGTAAGATTCAATTAAAACTTGACAGTAATTAAAGTTAGTTTGGTATTTTTAAGCATACTGATTGTATGCTTTAATGCCCAATTGGCTAGCAGCAGATATGAAAAAATAAGATAAAGGTGAAAAAATAATTTAGATGAATCCTAGTATTTATTCTAAAGTTTTTAGAAGTTAGAAAACTTGAATTAGCATAATTCAAGTGTCCCTAGCAGATATAACTTTAAGCATAGAAACTTAAGTTCCTTTTCTCCTTATTTTCTCTCTTCTCCCACGAGCCCCAGCAGAAAACAGAGAAAGAAATAAATGAAGGGAGAAAGAGAGAAAAGGGAAGAAAGAAAGGAGGGGAAGAGGAAGAGAAGAAGAAGGACCCAAGGAGAGGATCCAAGGCAAAGATCAAGGCTTGAAGATCATCAGACCACAATAGGTAGGGCAGTTTTATTCATCTTCTCCCTTTTTATTTCTCTAGAAGGGAGTTAGGGATTATGAATGGAGAAATGGATTTGGAGATTCAAATCCAAGTTCTTAGCTTGATTTTTGATTCCAAGAATTGAGTTAGGATAGTTTCAGCTTAGTAAGACCAAGTTAACCATCTATGGCTTAAGATAAATCATTTTGAGCTCATTGAAGGAACTTCGAAAATGAGTTGAAGTTAGAGTGATTTTTAGTCTAAATCTATGCCTAAGTGAATCAATAGGTTGTATATGAATTACAACAAGTTTAGGGGCCCAAATTGGTATTAGAAATCACAAGAAAGCTAATTAAAGTTATTTGAAATGGTGGGTTTTGGTTGCTAGAGCTAGAACCAGAAAGTTTTCTGGTTGTTGCGAAAATTCCACAGCCCCATGGAATTTCCCACCGGAGGGGGCATGTTTCTTTTTCTTAGCTTCCTTGTTTCAGCACCTGTTTCCACGGCCCCATGGAATTTCCCACGAGGAGGTGTGGTTCTTTCTGTTAACATCCTTGTTTCAGCACCTTTTTCCCATGGCCTTATGAAATTTTCCACGGAGGCGTGGTTTCCTCTCGAGTAAGAACCAACTTTTGTAGTCTTCATAAAAGTTGTAACTCTTTTTCTTAGCTTTTCAATGCCACTCGAATCACCTTGTTTCGACCCACGTAACTCAAGTTATGCTCATTTTATCGCATAAAGATCAAACTTGAATTATGCAATGAACATGGATATGAACTAGTAAGTTGGATCCCTTATGCAATAAGGTTGAACCCTAGTAAATTGGCTCCCTTATGCAATAAGGTTGAACCCTAGAGAAATGGATCCCTCAAGCAAGGAGGTTGAACCATAGAGAAATGGATCCCTAGAGAAATGGATCCCTCAAGCAAGGAGGTTGAACCCTAGAAAAATGGATCCCTCAAGCAATGAGGTCGAACCATAAAGAAATGGATTCCTCAAGCAATGAGGTTGAACCATAAGAGATAGATCATTTATGTAATAAGGTTGAACCCTAGTAAATTGGCTCCCTTATGCAATAAGGTTGAACCCTAGAGAAATGGACCCCTCAAGTAATGAGGTTGAACCCTAGAGAAACAGATCCCTCGAGCAATGAGGTTGAACCATAGAGATTGAGAAATGGATCCCTTAAGCAATGAGGTTGAACCATAGAGAAATGGATCCCTCAAGTAATGAGGTTGAACTATAAGAGATGGATCTGTTACGTATAAGGTTGAACCATAAGAGATGGATCCCTTATGTAATAAGGTTGAACCATAGTTATTCATGATTCCTAACTAAAGGAGAGATACAAGCCCTTGACCTTGCAAAGAAGTGATAAAATAACTTTGCTAGAGTTGGAGTTGTGACGAGTTAAGTCCTAAGCTAGGCTAAGGATGAGCATATCTTATGCTAGGCCAAGGATGAGGATATCCTAAGCTAGGCTAAGGATGAGCATATCTTAAGCTAGGCTAAGGATAAGCATATCCTAAGCTAGCCTAAGGGTGAGTATATCCTATGCTAGGCTAAGGATGAGCATATCCTAAGCTAGGCTAAGGATGAGTATATCCTAAGCTA
Organism: Ormosia semicastrata; assembly: GCA_029884595.1. Classification (NCBI taxonomy): domain Eukaryota; kingdom Viridiplantae; phylum Streptophyta; class Magnoliopsida; order Fabales; family Fabaceae; genus Ormosia; species Ormosia semicastrata. Next base: position 43,486,912 of record JAQQTO010000061.1, read on the forward strand.
TGTTGTGGAAGAATAAATCCTATGCTAGCCTAACGATGAGTTAAATCCTATGCTAGGCTAAGGATAAGTATATCCTATGCTAGGTTATGGATGAGTATATCCTAAGTTAGGCTAAGGGTGAGTATATCCTATGCTAGGCTAAGGATGAGTATATCATATGTTAGGCTATGGATGAGTTATATCCTTTGCTAGGCTATGGATGAGTTAAGTCCAATGCTAAGCAAAGGATGAGGTATAATGTTGTAGAAGTAGTACATGGAACAATCCACTCATCATAAGATATGATGTTGTGGAAGTAGTACATGGAATAATCCACTCGTCATCGGATATGAAGTGGAAGTAGTACACACACCATGGTGTGATGGAACAGTCCACTTATTACAAGGTAGTCTAAGGGCTATTTAGCCTATTCTACCCAGATAAATATAAGGGAACACAGTTCCTAAGAACAGCTAAGTTAAGTGTATGAGTATAGTGTTGGGTTATAATATTGCTAGATAAATGTTTACATAAGTCAGCATATGAATGTTCTAGTAGTAATAAGTAGAATCTCATTTACTTGTGGCAATTGTTAATCCAATGCTAGAAGCGTTATTCATTATGAATTGATATTTGTATAGTACTTATATCATGTTAATGAATAACTAGACTAGAGAAATTAGTATAGAATGCCTACTTTAAAGAGTAAAAATAAGGCGTGAGAAGACTTTTGATATTTTACAATTATGTAAACACTTGTTTAATATCGATAGCAAGATATAAGTTATAGTTTATAAATGTACCTTTGTGTATATTTATATTAGTGTCATGAGATATATGTGTATTATTGAGAATTTTTATGTTCTTACCCCTTTTATGTTTCATGGTTAGCAGGTCAAGGCCCTACAATAGGGTAAGAATATGAAGAAAACAGAAGTACTAGAAGAGTTTAGTTTTAATGTATTCAATTCAAAGCTTATGTAATAATTTATATTTGCTTTGAGGATGTAAAAGGTTATATATATGTATGATTTTAAGATATGGCTCTCCATAATTATTTGTTTAAATATTATGGATTAGTTGAAGATTAACTTAGAAGTAGCATGACTGATACTGCTTACCTAAGTATATGTCAGCTATATTAGGGTTTCGATATTAGGCTGTTACATTATGGTATCAGAGCAATTCATCTTGTGAGCTGGGGTATGGATTGACTAAGTTTAGTCAAGTTTAGTGTTTTTCCACTAAGTGTTGTGCATTTTTTACCTCATATGCGAGATGTGTGGATAGGATTTGCATGATAGGCCTTAGGTTTGAGTGTTAATGGTTACTGTCACACGTAATGTGTATAGGAAACCATTACTTCACCAAGGTAAACTAAGAGAATGGGAAATTATTCTAGTGAAGGTTCAACTAATATGGTTGAATTGTTCCAAGGAGGGCAAACACTAGAGAAAGTAGATTGCTATTGCAAGTAGAGTTTCAGAGATGATGAAAGTAATTTCATCTCAGTAGCCAGTACGACTAGTATAGTTAGAGTATGGAATAGTGTCAAAACTCCCCAAATCTCTCAAAATTTAGAAAGGCCAACTCTACATCCTTTAAGGGTAAGTAAGACCCATTTGGAGTAGGAAGATGGCTTAAGTAAATGGAGAAAATCTCTACAGTTGAGATTTGATCAAATGACGTGAAAGTTTTGGTTGCCTCCTATATGTCAGAAAGGGAAGTAGAGTTTTAGTGAACAGAATGCAAGGAGATAGAGTTCTTGAGACCTGAATAAGGTGGCAAGTCAGTAGGCTAGTATGTGGCTAAGTTTGAAAAAGAAAGAGTTAAGTACAAAGTAAGCAACAGAATTAGACTTTTAATCTATAGAACTCTAAGTTAAGGAGTTATAGTATGTTAAGCTAACTGAGTAAACGGAGAGAGCTATTCGTTTAGCAAGAGTTTAAGGTTAATCTAAGTTAAGGAGTTATATCATAGTTTTGATTGAACGAAATAGGCAAAGAGAAGCTTATTTTCAATTAGTCAAAAAAGGTAGTATTGTTTTGATTGAATGAAATGTGCTTCTAGACCTAGTTATTCTCAAGATAAAGTCAAGTAAGTTTAAGCAGAAATGAAAGGACTAAAGTGTGATAAATGTGGGAATTAACATGGTGGCAGATCTAGTTAAGTTGGCCAGATAGTATGTTATACTTATTGCTAACCAGAGCACTTTTAAATAAGTGTGTGCAGAAGTTGGGAGCAGTGCCTAACCTCAAAGTTCAAGTTCAAGTAAGAGTTTATACTCTAAGTAGTAAGGAGGCGGCTCAGACTCCTGATCTCATTAGGTAAAGACTTAGTTAATGATGATCTCTAAGTTATCTTGTATGATTCAGGAGTATTCCCACTCTTTAATTTCATACGAGTATATAAAGAGATCATATTTACCTATGTTGAGTTTCCCCATATTTTATCCTTGTCTACACTAACGAAAAAGCTAGTCACAACTTCCTTAGTAAGTTTGGATTGTTATGTAAAGATAGAAGGTAAAATTTCCTTTGTGAATCTTATTAGTTTATCTCTTCTTAACATAGACATTAGACAAGACATGGTTTTGGATTAATCAGATTGAACATTGAGGTTTATATATGATAATTCTTTTGTGCCTATTTCTTAGAGTCTATGTTTTGAGAAGATAAACAAGTGAACAACTCCTTAGTTGAAGGGGCTTAAGGATTCATTTACTTTTTTTCTCCTCAAATGTGAAAGTTGAGCAAGTTTTAGGAAATATATCTGTGATAGGAAGATATCCAGAGGTGTTTCCTAGGAAAGTAACTGAGTACCACCTAAGACAAGAGCAGAACTCTTTATAGGTATGGTACGAGTTAATGATCATATGAGTTTGCAATACTTGTTTGGTTAGAAGAAACTGAACATAAGGCAGAGATGATGGATGGAATGCTAAGTAGAACTCGGTTATGATCAAAGGATCATAACTTTGAGTTATAGTATCATCTGGGTAAAGCCACAATAATGGTTGATGCACTAAGTAGGAATTCCTACATGTGTTCCCGATGATGGTCCAAGAGAGTGAACTTCTTAAGAGTTTTAGGAATTTGTGTCTAGCGGTGACTATAATGCCACATAGTCTTGTAGTGAGCAGAGTGGGCATAGTAGATGACTTAAGGACTCATATTTTAAAAACTCACAAGGAGGATAAAGCTTTGAGAGACATTAGTGAGCAGATCTTCTTAAGAACCCAAAAGGATTTTGTTATGACTGACTTTGGAACGACGAAGTTTAGAGACAAACTTTGTGTTCTAAGAGAGTCAAGAATCAAAGAAAGGGATTCTAGAGGAAGCTCACAAGGGAAAGTATACCATACATGTAGAGGCTACTAAGATGTTCCAAGATCTTTGGATAATGTTTTGGTGGCCTAGAATGAAAAAGAACATAGCAGGATATGTGTCCAAGTACCTTTTTTCCATAAGATAGTATAGGGTGAAGATGGCACTGAAGGAGTTTTTGGGAGTTGGAGTCCCATATAAAGTAAGATTACCCAGAGTTGTAGTATGAGAAAATTAATTTTGAGGACAATTTTAAAAAGGATGGGAGGAATGTAACACCCTCAAAAGCACGTTAGGCTTGTAGATTTTTACAGAGGTAGCCTAATACTTGCTTAACATGCCAGTTCAGTTTTGTGACAAACTGAGTTAGTTTAGGCACTTTGCTGCAACACAGAAGGTGAAAACTTGTTGAGGGAAAATGGCTTTAAAGGCTAAGTTGAGGGAAACAGGAATGGATAACTTGTTTCTAGGTCACAAATGAGTTAAGTAAAATGTATTTAAAATTTAACAGTAATCAGAGTCAATTTGGTATTTTTAAGCATACTGGTTGTGTGCTTTAATGCCCGATTAGCTAGCAGCAGATATGAAAAAATAAGATAAATGTGAAACAACAATTTAGATGAATCCTAGTATTTATTCTAATGTTGTTAGAAGTTGAAAAACTTGAATTAGCATAATTTAAGTGTCCTTAGTAGATATAAGTTTCAGTACAGAAACTTAAGTTTCTTTTCTCCTTATTTTCTCTCTTATCCCACGAGCCCCAGTAGAAAACAAAGAAAGAAAGAAACGAAGGGAGAAAGAGAGAAAATGGAAGAAAGAAAGGAGAGGAAGAGGAAGAGAAGAAGAAGGACCCAAGGAGAGGATCCAAGGCAAAGATCAAGGCTTGAAGATCATCATACCACAACAGGTAGGGAGTTCTAGTCATCTTTTCCTTTTTTGTTTTTCTTGAAGGGAGTTAGAGATTATGAATGGAGAAATAGATTTGGAGAGTCAAATTCAAGTTCTTAGGTTGATTCTTGATTCCAAGAATTGAGTTAGGATAGTCTCAGCTTAGTAAGACCAAGTTAGCCATTTATGGCTTAAGATAAATCATTTTGAGCTCATTGAAGAAGCTTCGAAAATAAGTTGGAGATAGAGTTATTTTTAGTCTAAATTTATCCCTAAGTGAATCAATAGATTGTATAATAGTTACAACAAGTTTAGGGGCCTAGATTGGTGTTAGAAATCACAAGAAAGCTGATTAAAGTTGTTTGAAATGGTGGGTTTTGGTTACTGGAACTAGAACCAGAAAATTTTTTGGTTGTTATAAAAATTCCACGGCCCCGTGGAATTTCCCATGGGGTGGCTATGGTTCTTTCTGTTAGCTTCCTTGTTTTAGCACCTATTTCCACGGCCCCGAGGAATTTCCCACGGGGGGCATGGTTCTTTCTGTTAACATCCTTGTTTCAACACCATTTCCCACGGCCCCATAGAATTTTCCACAGGGGGGTCGTGGTTTCTTCTGGAGTGAGCACTAACTTTTATGGTCTTCATGAAAGTTGTATCTCTTTTTCTTACCTTTCCAATGCCACCAGAATTATCTCATTTCAACCCTTATAACTCAACTTATGCTCATTTTATAGCGTAAGGGTCAAACTTGAATTATGCAATGAACATGGATATAAACTAGTAAGTTGGCTCCCTTATGCAATAAGGTTGAACCCTAGAGAAATGGATCCCTTAAGCAAGGAGGTTGACCCCTCAAGAAATAGATCCCTCAAGAAATGAGGTTGAACTATAGAGAAATGGATCCCTCAAGCAATAAGGTTGAACCCAAGAGAAATGGGTCCCTTAAGCAAGGAGGTTGAACCCGAGAGAAATGGATCCCTTAAGCAATGAGGTCGAACCATAGAGAAATTGATCCCTCAATCAATGAGGTTGAACCATAAGAGATGGATCCCATATGTAATAAGGTTAAATCCTAGTAAATTGGCTCCCTTATGCAATAAGGTTGAACCCTAGTAAATTGGCTTCCTTATGCAATAAGGTTGAACCCTAAAGAAATGGATCCCTCAAGCAAGGAGGTTGAACCCTAGCGAAATGGATCCCTCAAGCAATGAGGTTGAACCATAGAGAAATGGGTCCTTCAAGCAATGAGGTTGAACCCTAAAGAAATGGATCCCTCAAGCAATGAGGTCGAACCATAGAGAAATGGATCCCTCAAGCAATGAGGTTGAACTATAAGAGATGGATCCCTTATGTATAAGGCTGAACCATAAGAGATGGATCCTTTATGTAATAAGGTTGAACCATAGTTGTTCATGATTCCTAACTAAGGGAGCGATGCAAGCCCCTTGACCTTGCAAAAAAGTGAGAAAAGCACTATGCAAGAGTTGGAGTTGTGATGAGTTAAGTCCTAAGCTAGGCTAAGGATAACCATATCTTATGCTAGGCTAAGGATGAGCATATCCTATGCTAGGCTAAGGATGAGCATATCTTATGCTAGGCTAAGGATGAGCTATCCTATGCTAGGCTAAGAATGAGCATATCCTAAGCAGTCTGATATACGTGGTACTGAGGTCTTAACAGTGTCCAGTGCTTTGTGAGGATGTTCATGGCAAATTCTGGTGGTACATGTGCTGGGTTAGTCCACTAACCATGGTCCGGATCACGGTCCAGAATGATATCAATTAAGATTTATCACAAATAATCCTTAAAGGATTACCCAAAGATAGGTCTTAGCTATTTACCCTATCTTATGGCTAACATCATTAAGTAGCTTCATTTATTTTCTTCAAGTGAAATTTCTAGATTTCTATTAATACAAAAGGAATTAATATCATACTAATCAACTCATCTTTTGGTAAGTTTTGTGACCCCATCCTCATAACACCATTATTAAACAACTTTCAAGTTCTTAATACTCGAGTATTAAAATAAATTTATACATCATTAAAAATAAAAATTGTGAACCTTTTCAGTTTTAACTTTAATACCATCCAAAAAAAATTTAATTTCTATTCCTTAAAAAAACTAAAACTAAACTAAACTTTTAAGATTCACCATATATTACATATAGCAATAAAATTATATAATTGACTTCTAAAACGATATCAGCTTAATAGGTATACTTCCCACTTCTTCTTTCCCATCCAAATCCACCACCAACTAATCTAAAAGGAACAAATTTCTAACTCCAAACTTTGACTCCATGTTTGTAATTCGTAACAATCAATCAAATCCAAAAATCAAGGTAAAAGAATCACAACATTATTCATTTTACCCTGTTAAAGCGATTATATGCAATTATTTAATAAACAAGGCTACAATAAATTGCCACCATATAAATTAGTTTAACTATTAACTATAACTCTTCTATGCATTCAAACTCCAGACATATCATGACAGTAAGTTATTCTTCCATTATGCTGCAAAATAAACTATAAACTAGATTTCTCAAGTAATAATACCTAAATCACAACCAAACAATTATTGATCATATCATCTTACTTCTAACTCAACATCTATTCTTTCCAATCACCTTCTACTTCACAACTTGATCATCAATAAATCAGAATATAATACCAATAGTCCATATAACAACCAAACCATACCAATAAAGGGTAAACAAATAAGATTCACAAGGTAATCCTATACCTTATATGTACGCAATCTTTAAGAGTTTTATCTTTAATTGTGTACTTACCTTGTTTCAAATCAAGAGAGTGAGTTTCCTCTTCTCCATTGCGAATGAAAACCCTTTCCCCGTCTATAAGGACAATTGTTGTCAAAGTGCCTCGATTTGTTACATGTATAGCACCCTGATTGGCCTATTTTACAAGGCTTGTTACCATGCTTTATGCCACATTTCGTACACTCTAGGCCCCATATTTCTACTTGAATATATTTTCCTTTTTCTTGTAAATACTTAGACCAAGAAGTACCCTCACTAATCTCAACTTTTGACCTCTTCTTCTTTTGGAAACTTTCTGGTTCATACTCTGATGAGATTTTGAGATTATGAGTTTCTATAACTTTACACTCACTAACTAAAGTAGAAAAATATTTAATCCCCATTTGCTTCACAATTCTTCTAATATCCTCTCTCAGTCCCATTTCAAATTTTACACACTTCCAACCTTTATCGAAATTATTCCTAAAATAAGAAGATAACTTAGAACATTCTTCAAATTGAACTAAATATTGATCTATAGTCATATCCCCTTGTTCAAGCTTTAGAAAATTCTAATTACTTTACTTTTTGTAAATCCTCGAGATAATACTTATCCAAGAAAGCGGTTCTAAACATCTTCCAAGTGATTTGGACTCCAGCTTATTCTAATAATCTCCTAGTATCATTACACCATCTTTTTGCCTCTCCTACTAACATATAAGAGGCAAAAGATATCTTATATTCATCATTACAAGCCACATCAGTTAAAATTCTTTCTATTTCTTTAAGCTATCTACTAGCTCTAAATGAACTGTATTCTCTTTTGAAGAATGAAGAAGTAACTTTGTTAAACTCTGAAAGGTCCTAATTTCTCATAAGTTCTATATTATCTACCGACTATCCAAGTGGATTATTTCCAATTCTTTCTAGCAATCTGCTGGTGATGGCCATCTATTCCCTTACTGCGGTATCACCTCTTTAAAAGCTTTGGTCATTTCACTCATATCTTTACTTATAAATCCTCTAGTAGCATGAGTTCGATTGGTAGATGTCATAGTTTCTTGTACACACAGAACATTACATATTGAGGTGAACAGTCTCAATATCATGTGACAGTGTGACAGTAACTATTTACATTCATACCTAAGGTTGTTATGCAATTCTATTCATATATCTTATTATCAAGATAAGAGAATGCATAACATATAAAAAGAATATCTAAGCATGCGAAAAGCAAAGTCAATCCATTTCCCCAGGCTCAACAGAATGAATTGTTCTGATGCCATAATGTAATGTTCCAATTCTAATACTAATAGTATATCTGGATTACACTTTAGTAATTAAGATTAGGCACGTTACTTCTATAATGACAATCTTTGTAAAAATAATTTTTATATATGTAGAAATATGAGCCTGGAGAGAGCATTATAATATATATATCTGAAATCCTTACTTATACAAGAATGTACATCATTATACAATATATACAAACCTTGCCTTTAAGGCGTAAATTCTTACAAGATTTATATAAATCCTATACAAAAGTAGAAATATTTATTCGACACTCCTACTCTTTGTTTTGGTTATCTGCAGATTCTTTCCCTGGAATTATCATGGAAATACAATATAAAAGGGGTAAGAATTCTAAAACTCTCAGTAGTTCTATCATACATACTACCATCATAATAATTCTAACTACTTCGGGAAAAAATCATTTCAATAATTAAGATACAAGATTTTAAGGTGGCAAAAGCCTCCTTTCTCTTCCTAAGGCAGAATTCCAATTGTTAACATTACTATCAATTCATAAACTTTTTGTTTTCAAAGATCATAAGTTATAGTCACAATAATTTTCAAATACGATTTGCAATTCAATATTATATTCTCATTTGAACTTTATGATCTTATATGATAACATTCTCATAATGCTTTGATCATTTACAAATATCATTTGAATACCCTTCCCACAAATAGGATCATCTCCAAAATTCATTATTTCCAGGTGAATTGATAATTCAATTCAAATGGCTTCTCATGTAAGTGGGAATAGCAATACAAGACCATTTTCCTTCCCATTCAAGGATAAATGTCCAATATCTTTTATTTTAAGAGCACATATTATTCAAATTCAAATATTAGCTCAACCTTGTGGTTTAAGGGAGCAATTCTCAGTTCATTATTCAAATTCAGCTCAACTTTGTATTCCAAATGAGCAATACAAATTCTATTACACCTTTAGTCATAGCAAGTGGACAATATCATCATATACCATGTACATATAATGGTCATTCCACAAATAACCAAATGCATTATACCATTCATTCTCATTCATTCCAAATGCATCTTAATATCAATTCTAAAGTTTATTGGATGCACAATCATATCACAAGAAACTATGCATTGTGATTTTGGATCATAATTCAAGTTTACATTTGATCTCTAAGGAGTAAGGACTCTGTTTTCTCAAAACAGGAGGTTGGTAATCGATTACCATTCATGGTAATTAGTTACCACATGCTATTTTCCCAAACCAGAGGCTTGGTAATCGATTACCCACCCATGGTAATCGATTATCAGCCAAGAAAAAGCTTGGTAATCGATTACACACATGTGGTAATTGATTACTACTTAAAATTTTGTTTTTCAGAAGCTTGGTAATCGATTGCCTCCTTATGGTAATTGATTACCATGTTTCTAGCAATGTTCACATTGCATGGTATATCGATTACCACCTATTATCCATCAGAAAATAGAGGATTTTAGGCTTTCAACCCCCAAAATCATCCAATATCAATCAAGAAAACAACATTTATCATAAGCATATTCTCAAATGAATCTCACAAAGGGTTTGTCATCAACAATACTCACAAAACCCATTTTATCAATCTTAAATCCACTAAGTTTCAAAGCCAATTCCAAGCTCAAAACTCATAAACATACATATATTTTCTATTCAACATACCATTTACCATTTCTAAACCAAATCTTTCAACACAAAATTCTTAGTGAAAAGAAAAGAAAATAATGAAACAAAGAAACACTACACCCCTACCTCAACTCCTTTTATGAAGCTATTTCTTTTCCTATCTTTTATTCTTCCTTCTTGTTCCTTCCTTGTTATTCTTCTTTCTTTGCGTCTTGCTTGTTCATTCTTTCTTTCTTCCTTCTCTCTATTTTTCTTTCTTTCTTTTCCTCTCTATTTCTCTTTCTTTCTATCTTATTCTTATCTCTTTTCTTTCTTATCCTCTATTACTTTTGACCGAGAGGAGTAAGAAAATGATAAGGATAAGGATGAAACTAAGGGATGTGATCACTATTAAGTGTAAGAGTTTTATCTCTTAAGGATACTTTATTCTCCTCTTAATGAGTTTCCCAATTTCCATAATTGTCCCAGGAAATTCTAGAACTTTATTTAATCCCTATACACATCATTTAATAACTGTCTTTATATTCACTATGCTCTATTACTCTTCCTTAGGTTAAAGTAAACTTAAGGAGATAAACTAATAAGCTTACAGGTATCTATCTTTACCTATAACCATTTCCAAAATATTCTCCATTCTCTATTTGACATCTCCATAAAATCTCATAATTTTCCAGACCACTTTCCTATTTGGTTTGACATTTAAACACTCTTTCTGTGTTATTAAAAATATATCAAATTAACTCAGTTAATTTCTCAAATTTTACCATAACTCATTCTGGTTATTTATGATCTAGAAATAAATTTTCTTTATTTATTTCTATCATATAGATAATTTATGTTAAATTCTGAACTAATATGAGTTATTTTCCATATTCTGGGTCATAGTAACACATCTAAACTAGCTCAAAAAAATTATCAAAAGTTAACAAATAATTAGCACAAATATTAATGAGCTTCTATATCAATTATTAAGATTAATAAGTTAGGGAGGATGTTACAAAGCACATTAACTCTTTGCTTTTATTTTCCTGTCATTTATGCATCTGCTCTTCGCATTTTTATTGTTCTCGCATTGCTTGTGTTTACTTTTCTTTTTATATCATCTTATGCATTACCAAGCAAAATTCAAGTCCATGTCTTTACTCGTTCCTTACAATGATAATATGAAAAGTTGTAGTTATTCTTTTTATCTAGTAAAAAAAAAGTAAAGAAAGGCAACTGTGAACACTCAATTTTACCTAGGCCCAAAAAAATAATAAATAAAACATTTTTGAAAAAGAAAAAATGAAGAGCAAGTGAAGGAAAAAAAAAGAGGTTTGAGCTAACCTATCGCCATTAAACTTACTCATCCATTCTAGCCCAAAACCCTCTAAACTTGAGCCATAACTAAACTTGACCCATTAACCACCCATGTCTCATAACCTGACCCATCAACCCATTATCCAACCTATGACCTATACCCTACTAAACACCAAAAGTAACCATGTTAGCCTCCTCCCACACCTACAGCAGCCCCCCTCTCTCTATCTCTGCTGATCCTAACTCCTACGATAGCCTCAGTGATGGAGACCAAGCAGCAGATCACTCCCTCATACGACCAGCCTGTGTAGCCACCATCACAAGCTTCAACGCACTATGGCAACAGCATTCAGCGACCCCAAGAACTGGAACCAGGGCAGGTGATCCTTCCCCTTCGTGCATCTTCTTTAACTACCATACATCCAAGCTCCTGTATATGGCAGCATTAAACAGGCACAAGGCAACCACCACTTCTGTTTTGAAAAAGCTCAAGCCACGAGGATGCCATTTTTGGGTAAATTACAGAGGTTAGAAGCTTGATTAAGCATGAAGCAGAGAAAAGATGCACAAAAATAGAATATTTGAGAAAATCTAAGCTCTGTAATAGCACTCCACCAAGAGAACACCATTGGGCACCTACGTTCCTCTTCTATAAATACTAATGGAGAGGACAAGAAGAAGAAGAAGAAAGAAAATTTCAAGCTCAGAAATTCTAAAGGAGAGATCTTAGAAGTAAGGAGATTTTTTATTTTGAGTGAGAAAAATCTATAATTTTCTTTTTCTATGTATTGATAAGAGTATGTGAGATATCAAAAGGATGAAAATTGAGAGATAAGGAGTTTAAGAAGGGAGTGGTTGTTGTCCCCAACCGTTCAAAGAGCTCCCCACTTGGTAATTTTATTATATTTTTCCTTCTACATTGTTGTATTAGAAATTTCAAATGAATGGAAATCAATATGTTCTGTTGATATTGTATGAGTGTTTAGCTACCCTTTGTTGACTTAATTAAGTTTGGTTCTCTAGCATGTTAATCTATTTCCTTAGTTTTTGTTTATTCTAATTGTGCATTATCTATTTGATAAAATGTTTGAACTATCAGTGTTCGCTGAATGAAAATAAGTTTTGCATCTAGCATTGACTTATCTAGTATCTAACTTGCTACACCCACCTGAGCTAGCATGACTGCATCTATTTCATCTATTTAATGTTCTCTAAGTGGGTTTGTTCCTTTGGATTACGGTGGAGTTTTGCATTGGCCTTTTGCTCAAATTATTTATAATCTCATATGCTTGATGAATACTTGAAATGTTTTTGAATATATGATGTTGTGGTTATCTTGTTTCAAAGTTCCTGATAGCACTATTACTCTGTTGGCATATTGATGAATGTTGATTGGTCTTGTTCTTCTTTATGGATAACAATTAGTTTTATTATTATTTTTCCTCACTTTGTATCTCTGTTTTGGGCTCATGGCCACTTAGTGAGAATATCAACATTGAGGTTATGGCATAAGTGTAATTTGGTTGCCTCCAGGCTATGGTTGATGTGAGACTTCAAGTCTAAAGTTAGGTCTGTTTTGCTTAATAAATTGTCATATGCTTGAAGATGAAATTTGATATATGGATGTGTTACACTCGGATGCATCTTGATGTAGTTTAGTGTGTCGTGCTCAAGTGTAAGCATTTACATCTATTACTGCTAATAAAATGAATGAAAGGATCAGTTTTTTATCCTTGAAGGAATTCAAGTTGCACACCTTAAGTTTCAGCATCTTGTTTTAAAATTTAGGTCATTTGGTATTGAGATGGTAGCTTAAATTTTATTACACTAACATTATTACAACCCTTTGATGTCCTGTAGTTTTATCTGAGCCTTTCTAAGATTCTAATAATGACATGTCTTCCTTTGACTTTTTCTCTTCTTATTATTGATGGTTGCTTTACTGAGTTTCATGTGTTTAGGTATCTTGAAGTCATGCACTAGTACCATTTGTGTGTGGCAAGGTGTGTTGAAGTCCTGTTTCATTCTTTCCTTCTTTTTGTTGTTGTTGCTTTAGGTACATTTTTATCATGATAGATAGTTTTAATATTTTACTTAAGCTCAGGTTGCAGTTTCATAAATAAATTAGTCATATTTGTAATGCTTTAAATTGCTACCATTTTGAGATGATAAAAAGTATATTTTGTTCTAATATTTTCCTATCAATCCCAATCATTTTGCTAGATACCAAGGAACATGGGTGTTGCTTTGAAATGTTTGTGAATGAACTTGTGATTGAACTAGTGTTACTAAAATTCTGGTGTGTTGTCATCTTGTCATAGGCTTTTTTTTATCTCTTATGTAAATATTAATTAATTTCATCACATGTTTAAAATTAGTTTCTTTTCCCTTCTAAAATAATGAATAAATAAATAAAATGATAAAATAAGAGAAAATAAGAAAATCAAGTGAGTTATTTGTAGATATTTTTCAGATTTTTTCCTTTCTATAAATATTACTTAGTTAAAAGAGGTAAAACAAATGGTTTTAAGACTAATAATAAATTGCGCAACTGACTTAGGGTAACCATCTCAAGAAGGATATATTAGGGTTTAGGCTTTAGGGTTTAGGGTTTATGGTTTAAGGTTTAGGGTGGAATTAAGTTTTCACCATTTCCTATACATAATTGACTCTCGAATTTAATTTAGTTTCAAAGACTATTTTCTAAGAAAGGTTTTTTAATTTTTCCTACTTCAAATAAAGTTGGTAGCGACTCTATTTTTTTTTAAAAAAAATCTCATTTGTTCACCATTCCCGTTGTGATCTCGGTTGTGACATACCTCAAATAAATTTCTTAGTGAATCACACTCCTTTATATGGTATCTAAAGTTGGGTGTTGTACTTGAGATGTATGGGATTTTGTTATATTTGCTCCTTCTAATTTCGTGCAGAAAGAATTTTACTATGAGTAATGAAACTTGCTTGAACATCCAATAGTTTTGTCATGAAACTTTGAAGAGTACTATTTGAAATGTGCAATTGATGTTGCTCATGTGTATGTTATATAAGTTCATTAACAATTGCATTTACAATCTAATTTTTCAAGACTTATATAAGTTTAGGGTCTTATAGGGTTAATTTTCGTATTGGTAAAACTTGATCAACAATAGGCAAAAGTTTCTACTTAAATTTTCATATTTGCTTCTTTCTTTGAAGAAAACCTTGATTTTGTACAAACGAATTATGCATGTTGAGAATCATGTCTAGAAATAAATTTCATGTGGTGATGGGATGGAAGAGTTCAGATGTAGATTTGAGGAACCCCATCTTATTTTGATTTTGGTTATCTTGCTAATCTATTAATTTAGATAAGTAACAAGCCTTTGTTGTTGAATTCCGAAGTTTGATTATATATTGGGAATAAGGGCTTCAGGTTTTAAGGGATCCAAATAGTGTAGAATGAGATACCAAATTTTAAGTTTATACTAGTTTCATGCTTAGATAACATAATATTATTGATGATGTTGATTCCATTACTGGATTGGTCAACTTGGGGAAGAATAGGGCAAAATAAAAGCGTATAATATACCAAAGACACTTAGACAGGAAAGTGAAGAAAGAAACCTGAATAAGTCACCAAGGTATAAAATAAGATGTACGACAGATAGTAGGGAATACTTCCGCATTATCTTTGAATAATCAATCTACACTTAATTTCTTCTAGTGCATAGATGGTATCCTTGCTGGTAATTTGTTTATTGTGTTTATGATTATTTGAATTAAATTCTATTAAAATAGAAGGAGAGTAGATACTAAGAAAATGTATGTGCATATATGAATAGATGTTGAAAATGGTAGAAAAGATAATAGTATCCTACATTGAGATTGATCAACTCAATTTGGGATAAGTGCATATGTACTAAAGGATACAGGAGAAGTGGAGGATTAAGAAATTGTAGAATATGGTTTGTAAAAATGTATATCGGGCACAATTTTACAAACTTAAGTTTATTATATACTTAGAATCTGACACAACTTTGAGATAAGATAAATGGAACTAAATTTTGAGGGCAAAATTTTAAAAAGAAAGGGAGAATTGTAACATCCTCCCTTCCAGCTAACTTATAGTTGCTACCTAGCAATTGTTATTGTGGTTTTATGCATATCTCTGCGATATATGTGCTTGTAGACAAATAACTTAGCGAGCAAGTTATCTCATAAGGATTAATTAAAATAATTAATAAAAATATGAGATAATAAAGAATAAATAGATAAATAGCTAAAATAATTATAAATAAGATTATTACTAATTATTAAGATATAAATTGGCCTTTTATAAGTAATAGGGAATTTAATAAATATAAATATTAAGTTAATTAAAGATTAATTATTAAATTAACTAATTAATTAAGTAAATGATTAGCTTCACAAATTAAAATATCTAATGATATTAATTAGTGCTTAGCAATATTAGATTAACATAAGGATTATTTAGTTATAATAATCATATTATATTTAAGTAACAATTAAAGTCAGACCAATAAAGTTATGTGTATGAAAAAGAAGCTCCTTGATTCAATCTTATTGGTTTAAAGAATTTATAATAATAAAAAATATTCTAAAAATGAGTTAGTATTTAAATGATTAAATTACATGTAATATGATAAACTCAGATCCAGTCAGTGCAAGTTTAGTAATTAGAGTTAGTACACAAAGATTTTAGGATATGCATGGGATTTTAATAAATCCTATTGTGATCTAGGATATACATGAGTTATAATTATATAACCTAAAGTGACTAAACTCTACCTCAAATCTACCTAGCTAATAGCCTCACACATCCCTCACTC
This sequence comes from Ormosia semicastrata, assembly GCA_029884595.1. NCBI lineage: Eukaryota > Viridiplantae > Streptophyta > Magnoliopsida > Fabales > Fabaceae > Ormosia > Ormosia semicastrata. Next base: position 43,502,923 of record JAQQTO010000061.1, read on the forward strand.
TCTAAGACACACACTCATTATCCTATTTCACTCACTCTCACTGCCACACTGATACTTAACAACTAAGTAAATGAAAAAGAAAAAAGGAAACTTAAGAAAGAAGAGAAAGAACAAGTTAGGCGATAGAAGAAGGGAAAGGAAACAAAGAAAGAAATGAAAGAAAGAATAAAAGAGGAGAAGTGAGATGGTGAGAAGAAAGGAAAAAAAAGAAAAAAATAAAGAGAGGGAGAGAGAGACGAAGAAAGAAGGCCATGGTAACCACCCTTCAAAGCTTTGCATAAGTTTCATAGAGTCCTCATCTCCTCTAGTGCTAGTTTAAGAAGTTGCTCCTTTCATCTTCTTCTTTCCAACGAGCTAAGTCTTATCACCATCAACCTACTTTCTTTATCTTCTTCTCTAAGAGCTTGGAATCAAGGTAGGTATTTCTTGCCATAAATCCTTGCTTTCGTCTTGTTTTTATGACGGATGATGGGTGATTATATGTTTTGAGCTAAGCTTAGGGCTTGGTGATGGATATGGCAGCTGAAGATGGCCATAAAAGGACATCCTTGGCCTCGGTTCTACTTGAGATCGCTAGCTGCTATGGTGATTTTGGACCACGATGGAGGTTGCTTGGTTGAAAGAAGATACTGTCTTGAAGTTTTATGATGTTTGATGGTAAAAAACCACTATCTAAGGTGGAGGCCGTTGAGAGCCATGGTGGCTCTAAGAGCCACGATGATGGTTGTAAGTGAAAGGGGATGGAGTTGTCTAAACTTGTTGAGGAGTAACAAGGGTGGAAACCGCCACCCTTTAATGACGGTCACGAGGGATTGGTGGAGAAGGAAGAGAATTTCATGTTATTGTGATTGTTTTGCTGTGTTGGTGGTTGAAACCGCCACCTTTAGGCAGCCAAAATTGTGGCTAGGAGTGATGGTGGTAGCCACTAAGGGCCACCAGGAGAAAGGAAGTCTTCCCTCTTGATAATAGGTTGTTGGGGGTGGTTGTAGTGATGTTTTGGGGATTGTTTTGGGCAGTTGAGCTGCCACTTATGATGGTCGGAGATGAGGTGGAAGAGTGTTGGTGGTGGCCACTAATGGCCACGACATAAATCACCACCTTAGGAGACTCCTATCTTGGATCTTCTTAAGGGTTTGGGCCATGGTGGAGGCCACCACTGTGGGTGGCCATCCATGGTGGTGCATAGTGGTTTTGGACCACCATGGCCACCACTTAAAGAAGATGAGTTAATTGGATCAATATCGGGCCCAGATGACCTTGGCTTGAACTAGCCTTGAGGATAGGATGACCTTAGTTTCACCCGATAGACAAGATTGGCCCTAACCCAAGGCTGGATTATTTAAACAACCTAGGCAAGTAATTATATGTCTTAAGAGGTTAATTTATGCATAATTGACCTAAGACTAATGAGATATAAGTATTCAGTTGCTCCCTAAGGTTAGAATTCTCATAGGGAACTTGTATGTTGCAAAACAATGCTTATGTATGTTAAGGGTTATGTATATGTATTACTTGATTGCCAAGTTATCTCTAGTGAGGCCTGAAATATGTACGAGATTGTTTATTGGTAATAGTAACTATATAATATGATGTTGTACGCCTTATTATGGCTGTTATATGAGTTTGATGATATGAGATGGTGATAATGTCAATGAGGCTCTTAGCAGCTATTATACATTACTTATTAAAAAAAGTATGCATTCCCAAGTTATGGATGAGTGTATCTTACCAAAAGATGAAGGACCTTATCAAGTTATGCGCAAGGAAAGAATTCACCTTGCTTGGATATGTGGTATATAGCACTTACGACTACTGAGATTAGGCTAGCTCATGTCTTACAAACAGACTATCTTATAAAAGGAGGGTCATTCCCCTTTAGAGGACAAATGTTGCCTCAAGAGGACAAAGGTTGCCTCATAGAGGAATTCTAGAAATTTATTCCTAATGGCCCGAGTTAAAAGTATTGCATTCATACTGCATTGAGAATTATTTTATAAGATATTAATGATTTTTATGATTATATGAGGAAAACTGGCATAAAAGTAACCTCTACCTCTAGATAATAATCATATAAGATTCTTCAACTTATATTTGTTATTTACTTTTCATTCCGAGAAAGCTAAATTTATTATAATGATATTTTTATATAGATTACTGAGAATTCTTAAAATTATCACCCCTCTATATTTTGTATGATATTTCCAGAAATTAAATAATTAGCAGAATAGTTCTGAAGAATTATTGGACACTAGATATAGGTATAGTTCAGAAACTGATGGGTAACTAAGTTACTGATGGATGTGAAAGAAGTCTCATAGGATGATAGTCCTATTACAACCTATTTATAGAGAACCTTTGTAATATTATTAGAAGCCAGTTTGTAAAAACATTTATTCTTTGATATGGTTGTATAATAAGATTACACCTTTTAAGTTATTAAACACAATATGCTACACACACAAGTGGCGTCTTACCCTATTACCTAGGTACTAGGTGGGATGCCACATAGTGTTATGCTGATGTGCTGTGAAGTGATAAGTTAATTTTCTTGTATTTTTTTGTTGGAATGCAGGAATCTTATGCTGACATGTAGAAAGTATGCAAAGAATAATGATTACTGCTATGCCAATGATTTTTTTTTTCTTATTTTTTTTTTTTTTTTGATATATGAGTATACAATAAAAGATGATGAATGAATGAAATGTAAAAGATGAATTATTTTAATTTTTTTGAACAAAAAATGAAAAATTGAATAGTTTTTATTTAAAAAAAGGTGAATGTATTTTATTTTTGAAAAAAAGAGAAATGTTTTTTTTTTATTTTTGAGAAAAAAGATGTGAACTATCCTTTGATTTTGTTTTTTGTTTTTTTGAAAAAAAGTGAATGATTTTTTTTTTTTGGAGAAAGATATGCTCTTGTTGTGTCCTATAGATGGTAAAGCCTAAGGGTTGAGTATTTCTAAGGTCATGACCCTAATTTGGTAGCCACTATGGTCACTCTACCAGTGCACAACTTTAAGGGATGGTTCTAGACCCTTAAAAGCTAAGGTTCCCAGGTTGCACCTATCTAGAAGATAAGGACCAAATATCATGACCTTAACCACAAGGAGGGATAAACCCCCACAATATGTCAACCCATGATACTCGGTACAACTTGAGCAAAAGAATTAGTGACTACCAAGGAAACACAAGGCTCCACAATAGCAACTCTAAAGCCTCTTCTAATCCTAAACCTCAGCTCGAGTATAGAGCCTAAAAGTGTGTGAGGCAAGTGAATGTGCAATGTGTGATAAGAGCATACAAAACCTAACAACCCTAAAAAAGAATGCTTTAATCTCCTCTTTGAGAGTTTACCACTTGAAGGACTTAATTTTTCTTTTTAGGTACTTGAAGGAAATTAGCCTTCTTTTAAGAACTTTAGTTTAGTCTCTTTACCACTTAGAAGACTAAAGTCTCCATTTTGGATTTCACTACTTGGAGGACTTTAGTATCCTTTTAGGTTTTTATGATTTAAAGGACTTTGGTCTCCTTTTTAGATTTCACCGCTTGGAGGACTTTAGTCTCATTTTAGGATTTAACCTCTTGGAGTACATTAGTCTCATTTTTGGGTTTTACCAATTGGAGGACTTTGGTCTCATTTTAAGGCTTTACTACTTGGTGAACTTTAATATGATTTTGAGCTTAATGGTTAAGAGATACCAATATGATGTTGAGTGGGACGAAGATCAATCATTGGCGTTGGGTTTGTGGTGCACGGGATTAAGATTAATTGTGGCTTGGTAGGTGTGATGTCGTGATTGAGTCGACTGTGGTCACATTGCCATGATAGACGGGTTGAGAGTGTGGGGAAGTTTTACAAACTACCCATAGATGGTAACAATGTTCTAGTCTAGATACACGGGGTTGGCATACTTGGGTATCTGCCAAGAAGCCTCCACATATTGTTACTGGTGCTCCAAGATGAGGAGAGGGTATACTTGTGAACAGCACTCTGAAACTTAAGTTAGAGGTGGCACTAGTTTGTAAGTAGTTAGTGGAAGGTCTCATACCTGAGGGTTTTATCTTATATATATAAGTGAAGAGTCTAAGTCTTTTTAGGAGATAATCCCTATTATTTAAGGATTAGGGAGGATTTGAGGGGATTTTATCCTTTATTCCTCGATATTAGGAAATTTGATTTTATCTCTATATGTTTCTAGAAGATTTGACAATTATCTGGTGGAGCTGAGAAAACTATCCCTTGGATTTGGGCTCTTTGGCCATGGTGGATCCAGACCTGAAATGATAGTATGGAAGAGAAACTTTATTATTTGTACTATCATTTGGTTAGAGATACTCATGGGCCATGGCCAATGAAAATGACACTATCTTTTATTTTATTATAAATATTGTATTTTAGTTTATTGAGTTAGCCTTTATTACATGCTCCTTAATCAGTGTAGTGTTATCCGTTCTTTCATTCTCACTTGCGAGAATGTGTTGCATATCCATGTGAAAGTTAGAAGAACACGAATATAAAAGAAGGCTAAAGCCTATGCGGGTGATGAAAGTTATCACTCATACTTGAATTTTTTATGTTCACAAGGAGGAGGAGATTACAGTAAGAAGGATGACCATTACAAAGTTGGGCTTCTTTCCTTAGAGTCAAACTCAACCTTTGTTTGAGGGTAATAAGAGAGTAAATTTTATGGGACTAATTTTTAGAAAAATAAGTATGTTTGGTTTAGGAATAAAATAAATAAAAAACTTTATAGCATTGAAGTCAATGATAGAACTTACAAGGGGCTAAGGGGGGCAACTCCCCCCCCCGCAAAAAAAAATAATTCCCCACCATTTGTAGTAATATTATTGGATAGGTAGCCATCAAAACACTAAAAAATTTAAGTACCTATAATCCATATAAGGAGAAATGTACAGTTTTCATGGGGTTCCACCCTTGTAGACAAATCTCAATATCAAATGCCTTGTTCACCAACTAGATTATAGTCATGAGATAGATACATTCTTTTCAATCGCTTTGGTCACTTTATTAAAGTAACATTTTGATATATATTATGTTGAAATTGTTGTAGGCTTGTGTTGCTTGACCAAGATTGCGGCACATGATTCAGAGATCACCACCACATTGTAATTAGAGATTGGAGCTTACCTGTTTCTAGGGTGGGCTTTTATTTTTTTGTGTTGGCTTCTCTTGTGCCATTTATGATGTAGTGAATTAGAAGACATCGGGCTTAAAATTTGTTACTTCTTAGGGATAATATTATTTTGTCATGTGGGTTAAAAATGATGTTTATAATGAATTTCACCCTTGAATATTTTCATCCTAAGTTCTGCCATTGGTCAAAACTTCACCTTAATTTAAGGATAAATGTTACCTCACACTTAATTAGGATAAAACTTCCTCCCTTCCTCTTTCTCTTTAACTTCTCACCCTCCCTCCTCCCTTTCTCTCTCTCTACCATCACTGAACCTGATCAAGATCATGAAGAAGCCACTAACGACAATACAAATGTAGTCCAATTTGTTGATGCCAATGGTCGTAGATGCCTAAGCAATATCAAATATGGGTAGTGGTTATCCTCATTACGGATTGTCGCAGTTAGTAATTAGTCTTCTCTTGTGGCCGTGGTGGAGTCATCGAAGACGAGATTGCTCTCGCCAGCCACTGCAGCCCTACCACCATTGCCATACAGGTCCCATTTGTGGCTTCCTTTCAATTCTTAAGATTCTGTACAGTGTTGATGTTCTTTTAGAGAATTGATTTTGTAGATAGAATAAGAGACAGAGAGACAAATTGTCTTTGGCTTGAACTTTGAAGACTTTGCTGCCTTTGATTCAATTTTTTATTTTTTTCAACTAAAATTTTTGTTTATGAAGCAAACATCTTTAATTTTTAAGGGTAATAAATTTTACTCCTTTAACATTTACTTTATGAAAAATTTTGTCATAAATTGTTCTCTCTTAAATTTAGTTTTGTACCAAATGTAGCCTTAAAGTGTAAAATCATTGTTCTATGTTGTAATTTAAGTGAAATTAATTGAATACACTATGCACTCATGTATTCAGTACATGCATCTGAGGATTTGTATTATTTTAAGATTAATCTAAAAATAATTTATTTTGCCACTTGTCATCACTGCTTGATTAAGTGTAATACACTGAGTGCATATAAGTGTTTCCTATACTTGTATTGTATGTCTCGGAACCGAACAAATGAGAAAAGCCTAAGACTAATAAGTCTCTATTGAGAGATCCTCTTGCAGGTAGGGGTAGAAATAGGCTAGGTCAAGTCAAGCCTTATCTTAAAGGGGCCTAGCCTGTATTCCAAATGCAAGGCTTGAGCTTGGCCTATTTACCTGACATAAGCTAATTTTTATGACTTGACTTAGTCTATTTAGAAGTCTGGCCTACCCTGAAAGTCTATTTAAAGACATACTTTACAATAAAACCTTTAAATAAGCCAACATGCCAACTTCTAAATAGGCTACCTGTAACATCCTAATACTGATAACCTAGTATACCTAGTATATACCTGGATAAGCAGTATTAGTTATGCTACTTCTAACTTAAATATCACACTAATCCATATCATTTAAATAAATAATAATGGAGAGCCTTGAGGAAACTAAAAATTATAAACATACATCTTTACCTCAAAAGGGCACATCGTATACATAACATTTTGTACATAGTCAAAGTAGCGTAAATAAATAAGAGCTTTAACTACTAAGCATAAAAACTACTCTAGTCTTCATACTTTTTCTTCTTTCCTTTGGATGTGCTTCTACCTAGATTTACTTGGTAACACATGGGGTAAGAATACAAAATCCTTAGTATAAGTATTCCAAAATTAGAGTTTAATCATTCACAATGGATAAACCAAACTATTACATAAGAATATATACATCAACTCTATGCAATATTCAGAATGCAATCTATAACCTTAACTCGGATTGAAACAACAATGATATCAAACAACTGCCCATGCAATCATAAGATATCATCAGTAAGACAACTGTCTATATAGCTATCACCAAAGGCAAATGCAACACATACACAAAAGAATCATAAATCACAAATAAAGACAAATTGGTAAGGGACCGGACAAGGAGAACCCATAGAGCACCGGTAAGGTACGGATATGCGGATTTAGTTTCTTATGCATTGCTAGCTTAGGAAGATCTAGATAAGTCGGAGCCGAAGTGTTACAAGAAAGCAATGGAAAGTAAAGAGAAGAACCTATGGACTCAAGCAATGGAAGATGAGATGGAATCGCTTGACAAGAACCATACATGGGAACTTGTGCACAAGTCAAAAGATCAAAAGATTGTTGGGTGCAAGTGGATTTTCAAGCGAAAAAAGGGCATTGAGGGGGTGGAGAAACCAAGGTACAAAGCAAGGCTTGTGGCAAAAGGCTTTACGCAAAGGGAAGGAGTGGACTACAATGAGATCTACTCACCGGTAGTGAAGCATACATCTATTAGGGTGTTGCTAGCCTTTGTCACTCAATATGACTTAGAGCTAGAACAAATGGATGTGAAGACGGCATTTCTTCATGACAACCTTGAGGAGAGAATCTTTATGGCTCAACCGGAAGGTTTTATCAAGAAAGGTGATGAAGGAAAGGTATGCTTGCTTAATAAGTCTCTTTATGGCTTAAAACAATCCCCAAGACAATGGTACCTTAGGTTTGATGAATTCATGGAGAAAAACAAGTTTGTGAGGAGCAACTATGATAGTTGTGTGTATGTCAAGTGGGTCAAGGAAGGCTTGGGGGTATTTCTCCTTTTGTATGTTGATGACATGTTGATTGCTTCAAAGGACAAGGAGGAAATCTGGAAACTCAAGCGGCAACTAGGGAATGACTTTGAAATGAAGGACATGGGGCTAGCGAAGAAAATTCTGGGTATGGAAATCATTTGAGATAGAAGACGCGGTACATTGTTTCTTTCTCAATGTGGTTACCTTAAGAAGTGTTGGCCAGGTTTGGTATGTCAGAGTGCAAGGCGGTGTCTACACCATTAGCAAGCCATTTCAAGCTCTCCATCAAAATGTCTCCTAAGACTGAGGAGGAAATGAAGAAGGTGGAGCGGATTCCTTATGCTAGTGCAGTGGGTAGTCTCATGTATGCGATGGTCTGCATTAGGCCAGACTTAGCATATTCTGCAAGTCTTGTGAGTAGGTTCATGGGAAACCCGGGGAAGGATCATTGGGAAGCGGTAAAATGGGTACTTCGGTATGTCAAAGGCGCTTCTGACAATGGATTACTGTATAAAAGGATGGAAGTTGATGGGGTTAAACTTGTGGGGTGTGTTGATGTCGATTATGCAGGAGATTTGGACAAGAGGAGGTCTTTATCGGGATATGTCTTTACTTTGTTTGGGTGCACCGTAAGTTGGAAAGCTCAATTGCAATCGATTGTTGCATTATCTACTACAGAGGTCGAATACATTGCAATCACGGAAGGAGTAAAGGAGGCTCTTTGGTTAAAGGGGCTGGTTGATGAGTTCGGATGTATGCATGACAAGGTGGAGGTGTTTTGTGACAATCAAAGCTCAATTCATTTGACCAGGAATCAAATGTTCCATGAGAGGACGAAGCACATAGACATCAAACTTCATTTCATCCGAGAGGTGGTCTCCTAAGGTACAGTGTTAGTGGAGAAGATTCACACGGATGAGAACCCGGCAAGCATGATGACGAAACCGGTGACAAATGTCAAGTTCAAGCATTTCTTGGACTTGATCAATGTCACTACCTTTTCTACATGACAAGGTGGTGATATGGTGACTTTCAGGTATCCCTATCTATATTTTGCTTTGTCAACTATGAGCCAAGGTGGAGATTTGTGAGGATGTCTCATTGTTGCCCTGAGATGTTGGACAAGTCTTGGACACCATGAGGAGAAGTGGTATAGCAGCAGATGGAGAAGCAACTAGGGGTGCAGGAGAGCACTCAGCGCGCGGCTTAATAAGCCAAGGCGCGCGCCCAAACACGCACCTGAGCTTAGTTTTTTCTCATTTTTGTTTTATTTTACCCTCTTCCATATATATATTTGGTTAGCTCCTAGGGTTGGCACGAGAGAGAAAATACAGAGGCAACAAATTAGGGATATCTTGAGAGGAAAAACACAAGAGAGACAAGAGATTGCTAAGGGGAAGGAGGACAAGAGAGTGAGAGTGTGAGAAAGCTTGATAGGAGGGTGTTCCTATAGGAGAGCTTGTTCCCAAATCATTTGTAATCTTGTTCTAATCTTAGTGGAGGATCTCTAAATGCTGGATGTAGGCTACATTGGCTGAACCAGGCTAAATCAAGTGTGTTGCGCTTCTCTACTCTTCTCTATTTTGTTTTTGTGCATTCTTGGTATTGGTTTCTACACTACTTTCCTATTTCCGCATTGTGTGTGCTTGCTGTGATTGCTTGGGGTTTACTAAGTAATTATTCTACAACATTTTCCACTTTCATTCATTGATCAGACTCTTAAGCAAATGATGCAGGTCTGTGCTATTCAATTGGGGGCAAATATGAACACATTTCCTACTTTTCCTCCCCCACCTCTGGAGTTGGATGCTGGATGAGAGGATTCGCCTATTGATTAGCCGACTCTTTACCTGGGAAGTTGCTTTTTCTTATTTTTCTTTCTTTTCCCTTACTGTTCTTTGTTAGTTTTATGATTAGCACATTGAGGACAATTGTAACACCCCAAAATTTCCTATCTTGTAAACAGTAATTTTGACAGTTAATAAAATTTTACTGTTTAGTAATTTTTGGATGCTGTAAAATTATCTTGATTATCCCGCCAGCGTATTTGATCATTTTGAGTGATTTACTCCGAGTCAAGAAAATAAAAATTTTCAGGCCGGGGAAAACTTTACATAATTTAATTTTTACCGTTAGGTTTTAATTATTTTACATGATCTGATTTGATATTTGTGTGTTTTCTAATATTTGTGATTTTTGTAGATGATTATGAATTTTTTTACTGTATGTGGGCTCAAGTGGTCCTATGTGGGCCCAGGTGGCCATACGTGGGCCTAGGTGGGTCCCGTAAAATGAAAAATTTTTCTACACATAGAAAAATTTGTACTGTTTAGACGGAGACAGGGAATCTTACTAAACCTGAATCTGGAAATAATTTTTATAATTTTTTTTACTGTATTTTGTACTGTATTTATTTATCAGGTGATAAAAATACAATGAAAATATTATTTGTAGGGTTATAGCAGATAAAAAAATAATAAAAATTATATCACGTAGTCAACAAAGAGGGCTTGACTTGATTTGTACCCTTGGATGATAATACTTAGTTTGAAGACTAGCCATTGATTTAATCAACGGTTAAGAAACAAACTTAATAAAGAAGCATTGGATAATCACCATTGATTTAATCAATGGTGTGAGAATAAACTTAGTTAGGAAGGCTTCAATATCAACCGTAGATTTAATCAACGGTATAAAATTAGTTATATAAAGTGGTTATAACCATTTACAACCATTGGATTTAGAATTGATCAAGGGTGGAGATTTAGTCTTAAAAAGTGACAAAGACCATTTCTGACCATTGGATGAAGAAGGAGTAATCTTGACCCTTTATTTTGGAGACACATCTAATGGCTAGGATTTAAAGAAGAAAGATCCAATGGCCTAGATTGAGTCTTCTAATCAAAAGTCTACCTAAATCCTAACCATTGAATTAATCAATGGCTAGAAATGCTTCAAATAATGGCTTAAAAAAGATGACAATATTATTGCATGCATAATGCAAGAAGGGGTAGTATTTTGGAGCTAAAGGTGATTTGATGACCATTATTACTTGTCATGGTCAATATTACATCATTCTTGACCATTATTACTTTGTTTGCTTCCATAGGAGAATGCTTGGAGGGGGGCACGGTTTTGGTGGCTTAATAACTTAGCCAAGTTTCAAGACATCAATTATATGTTGTCTTGGTCATTATTGATTAGTAACTAATTAAACTTAATTTGGTTAATCTAATAGCCTAATTAGCAAGTTAAGTAAACTAACTTAATAATTAATTAGTTATAATTTAATTCTTAATTAGATATCCTAAATTTAATTAGAAGATATAATATATGTAATTATATGTTTAATTAATTAGTTACATAGTTGGATAATTAAAGAGATTGGTTAGGAAACTAAACCTATTAATTAGCTATTTGTTTAGCAAGTAATTGGACTTAAATTAAAAGCAAATTGAATCCCAAATTGCCCTTGAAACTCACGGCCATGCAGCAGCTTGGGGGAGGCATCTACATGGTTCTTGAACCATCTAATTAGCCATGAAAGTCAAGAGAATGACATAAGTCATGTGCTACTCCATGTGCACTCAAAAGGGGATATTTTATTCATGCTAATCTCCTAAAATTCTCTACAATCCCACAGAAGAAGCACTCACCAATTTACTCTCACAAATTTCATTTTCTCTTTCATCAAAAAGTCTACAATACTTTCTCTCAAAAATTTCAAGAACCAAAGCACCATTTTTCTTCCTTTTCTCTCCACATGGTTCGGCCTCTTCACCCAAATATACCATCTATCACCTATAATTTTCACTCTCACCATTTCTTAAAACTAAACAATATTCTAAACACTTTCCATATAGAAAGTTTTCCCAAAATCCCACTCTAAGTGCTTCAAAATCCCACTTTTACCTTACTTTCCTAGAGATAAACTTTGGTTTTTATGGTTTAAATTCATGTTTATGATTTTCTAAGCCATGATTGTTCCATGGTTTGTTATTATTGAGCTTTATTTATGATTTTACTAATTATTTTAGAATTGTTAGAAATTGTTTGTGGCTTGTACGAAAACAAGGAGAAGGAGAGGAGTTTAAAAAGCTTGTCTTCAAGAGGTAAGAGGGAGATCCATCTCACCAACCAAGTATGGTGGTGAGAGATGGTCTTATATTTGATGGATGGTGAATCCATGTGAGGATTCCAATCCATGGTCATGTAATAATTTATATGTGTTTATGAGCTTTGATTTATTTGCTTATGCTTGATATGCTTTGCATGATTTACTTGTGTATGCATGCTTAGTATAATTTTTATTTGCTTATATTGTATGCTTATGATATGCTTGATGAAGATATATTGAATATATAATGATGAAAGTATGATAAAACAAGAAATTTTGGCTCCAAAGGCCATAGAGAAGGTCACGATTTTGAGCTTCCAAAACTAGGGTTTCTATTGAAATTTTTCAAGAATAATAGAGTTAATTTTTGGTCCTTAAACTTAAGCAAATTTTTGGCCAAGACACCAACCAATTTAGTGTTCACAAAATTATATTTTCATGAATGATAAAATTTGAATGATTTGAGAAGTAAAGAAAATAAACAAAAGGGTTTGTTTTGCAAAAAGAATGCACACGGTTTTGAGTTATGTTTTCATGAATTTATTTTTTTTATAGAAATAAGAATGGAATTTATTTAAGTTAAAAAGAAAAAATATTTCATAGTTTCAATGGCCATCTATAAGGTTTTGAAAATTTAGAAAAATATTTTGATGTTATAAAATACAAGAATTTTCAAATAATGATTTTGGAAAGGGAATTAAAGTGTTATCAATTAAGTGAAGTGGAATTTTCATAAATAAAAGAAAAAGAAGATTGAAAGTGTTGAACTTCAATTTATTTTAAAGAAAATCAATTTTTAAAAGTGATTTAGAAATATAAAAGAAAACGTTTGTAACTTAAATTTACTAACGTAGAATTTATTTATTGGGTTTTGGAAAACGTTAGGAAATTTAAAGTTAGAAACAGTAATTAAATCAACTAAATGTGATTTTGTAAGACTAGATCAATAAAAAGTGATTTTGAGAAAATATATTAAGGAAAAGATTTTTGACTAAGAATAAGAAGGGAATAAAGTAAGAAATTATATTATTATAAGAAAAGTCCGAAGTAATATTTTTAAAGTTAAGAAATATTTTATGAAGGGTTCATGTTGAAATTTTTCAAGAACAAGGGAATTGATTTTTGGGTCCCTAGAACAATGAGAATTTCAGCCAAGACACCTCAAAATAGGTGTTCACAAATTAATATTTTCATAAAAAATGAAAATGGATGATTTGAAGAGTATGAAAAATAAACAAAGGATTTGTTTTTCAAGAGAACAAGAATACGGTCTTTAAGGAATTTTTATTGATTTATTTTGTGTAAAAAAATCCTAAGTATTTTTCTAAATATGAGTTTTGAATAAAACGGGCAAACATTGATTTTAAGGATTTGCAAAGAAAGTGAACAAGGATTTGCAAAGAAAGTGAAAAAGGACTTGTAAAGAAAGTGAAAAAGGATTTGAACAAATGAGTTTGGTTTTTATAACCATCGGTATTTTGGTTTTGAAAATAAAATTTTAATGGTTTTGTTTGTGTAAAACCATATCAATTTAGAAGGAAAAATGTTTTGATAATTTTCAATAGTCATGTCCATGTTTTCGAAGGCTTGTAATGCATTGATTTTGATGAAACAAAGTGATTTTTCAAGTGAAAATATAATTAATTTAATACAAGAAATTTGAAAAGGGAATCAGAGTATTTTAGCACTTGAGAAATGAATTTTTATGTAAATGGAAAAGAGAGGTTGTAAGTGAGCCTCAATTTGCTTTAAAAAGAATTTATTTTTGTTAAAATTGATGTAAGAAAAAAAAATAAAGAATACAATAGTGATTTGGTATTTTCTAACGTGTAACTCATCCATTGGATTTTGGAAAGCGTTAGTAATTTTTAAAGTTAGAAACATTGATTTAATTCAATGGAATTGTGAATTTGTGGAATATACTGTGAAAAAGGATTTTCTTGAGTAAGAAGATATATTAAATGAAGTAGAAAGTTATATTATTTTGAGGAATGTTGATTTGGAAATGATTTAGGAAAAATAGAGAATATAATGGTATTTTGAAAATTTACTAACGTATAACTGATTTTTGAGTTTTGAAGTGCGTTAGAAAATGTTAAGTTTTGAAACGTTGATTTATATCAATGGAAAAGTGATTTTGTGAATTATATTTTGGAAAAGGACTTCTTAAGTAAAGAAATGTGAAAAAAGATTTTCTTGAGTAAAGAAAATGTGTTAAATAAAGTATAAAGTCATATTATTTTGAGAAAAGTGGAAATGAAATTTTTGAAGAATGAGAAATATTTTCTGTAATGGAATTATGGTGAAAAAAATTATTTACATATCTTAAAAACGTAATTTTTAAAGTACGTGGTTTGAAATGCAGTAAAATATTTCTAAGTGTTTTGAAATATAGTAAAATATTTTTACGCGATTTGAAATATGATAAAATATTACTACACGATTGGAGATGCGTTGAAACATTTTAAGTGATTTGAATTATATTTAAATATTTTACGTAATTTAAACTACTGTTGAAAAATCACTATGTGATTTAAAAGTGATAGAATATTTTTACGTGATTGTGAAAATGACATGTTTTGCCTGTGATTGGCATTTGGTGCATTATACATGCATTGGAAAGATATGTTTGTGATTGGATTTTGTGCATTATACATGCATTGGAAAAATATGCGTTGAAGCATATGATTACATTGAACAAATGAAATTGAAAAGATTTGGCCCTTTGGGGTTGGACTTGCACTGATATATTCGTGCATTGTATAAAATATAGCTAATAGCTATTATGGCCCTTGTGGTTGAAGAGGGAATGAGAATTGATAGTGAGGTCTATGATGGATCTTGGGGGCGTCGAGGCGCGGCGGTCGACCAGGGGACAGTTGGCGAGTACCTGTGCCACTTGGCGATGCAGTCCGTTGCAACGCATTGACGATACCCGACAAGAACACGATTCTTTTCAACGACTGGGAGGTTATCTTTGGGCTAAGGCTGACAATTAACCAGAGCATTCTTCTCGAAATTGTGAAAACCTCCATAGAGTTGTTTTTGATAAACTGAGTCTTTGTGCATATGCATAAATCTGAGCATTTATATTTGTGTGATATATTAATTGAGGAATATTGGTTATGACAATTGTTGGAAGATGATGATGATGATAATGCTGAGGGCATTATCATAATTATTGTTTATGATAATTGAATTGATAAATGATTGGATGATGATAGTTGATTAATGTTGATGGCATGATCATAATTGTGGTATGATCTATCTGTATGATATTGTTGTTTGTGTTATCTCTGTGCTGCCATATTGGTATTGGTGTAGGTGATCTCACCTCTTTGTTATATTATTTTGCTTTGTCTGTATTGTTAAAATTATACAGTAGAAGGAATGAGTTGTCTTAGACATAACGGGTGGTAGATACTCAGAGATTGATGGAAATATTGAAAAGTGACTGTCTCAAGTTCAAAGATGTGCCGGGTAGACAAGGAGTAAAGTCTGATGCATCAAGATGGACAGAAAAAGGAATAAGTATGTTAAAGTTTCTCGTTAATGTTATACCGTGCTATTAAGTAGGACCCGTCATGGGGTTTGCTCGTTAAAAAAATAAGTCTGTTAATTTTATATTTCTCTTTAAATTGTGATATTAATTGGTGTCAATATTGCATAATGAATAGTTGAAATATGATTTTCAATATTACCTAATATTTTCAGTAAATTTACGTTTCAGTAAAGAAGAAATTTTGAAACCCATCTTTTATAACTCAAACTTTGTGCGAACTTCTTTTCAGATTATGAGTCGAGAGTCGAAAATGTGATGCCCTAAGGAGGGTGTTACAACAATGCACTGTTTAAGTTTTGGGGGGTTATTCCATTCTTGTAATCTATTTGCTATTTTGTGTGCATGATTGATTTTCAGCTTCCATGATAGTATTGAATCATTCATTTTGCTTGACTCTTGAGAACACAGAAGATCGTCTGAGGTGTGCTTAGCTTTGTTGCAATTGGTTTGGTTAAGTTGAGTGGCCTATAAAAACATTTCTCTTAGTCTCTTGCCTTGAGATGCATGTTTATTTAGAGAATGTTTATGTAATTTATGCTCTCTATTTGTAGGATCTTACAATAATTGTGATGCTCTCTTGAGGCGAAATCCTAGGTCTGATCCCAGAAATTTGGATATGATTTAGGCAGTTTTTGGATCGATTATGCCTCTCAAGCCTACCATTTATGATATACATCCTTAGTGCCTCTTTCGAGCCTTGTGATGCAAAAGCCTTTTATTCAGTTGAGCCCTAACATGATCAACCTGGATGAGCCTATTTATAATTGTCAAACCTTATTGAGTTTTGGGTATTATGTGGATACATCTACTTTGAGTCTGGGAATTATTTGATTATATTTAAGGGTGTCTCAATCTTGTGTTATAAAAAAGCATTTGTTTCGAATGTGTAAAAAAAAGGAAAGGAAAGAATAGAAAAAGAGAAATGAAGCAATGCAAAGAGTTAAAAGTAAAGAGAGGCACCAAAGTCAAAAGTTGAGACTTTTTATGGAAAGATCATGTGTAAAAAAAAAAAAATTATGCATCTTGTGATACCCAGAATTTTTGTGATATCCATCCATTTGTTCATAGCCAAGTACCCTTGCCTAACATTACAAGCTTAAAAGTCATTCTGATCTGAGTTTTGGGGTCATGCCTATATTAGTGGAAAGAGAGTGGAAATGAAAGTTGTGAGGTTCATGTATTTTGGAAAGTATCATTTTGTATAAGCTTATCTAGATAACATGCAATTCTTTGCTAAGAGGCAATGCACACAAACACGGGAGACTCAACTTAACTCCTAATTTGCGGCTGAGTGAAAGCATATTAGGATGATATTTCTGAATATTGAGATGTTAAGTGAATGTAATGACTGTTTAAGGAATGAGCTGAAAATCTATTTTGCACAAGTTGATGAAATTAGATTGATAAATCTTGAGTTTTGCTCGTTGTTGTTCTTTTTCTCGAGGACTAGCAAAGTCTTAAGTTTGGGGGTGTGATAACTCTACGAAAGTATAGTTATTTGAACTCTTTTTGATATCTAAACTGTGCTAAATCCTTGTTTTATAATCATGATGAGCATTGAAATACTGTTTCTTTATCAAGATGAGTAAGGATATCCATTTCTGATTAGCTATGATTATATGTAATGAATTTGAATGATTTCTTTATCATAGTGTTTTGATCTTGATTACTGAGTTTCTTTCTAATCATGGAAAGGTAAAAATCACAGAAAAAAACAAAAAAAAACACAAGAATTAAACCTGAGAAAAGAGGAAATCAATATTCTAGGACAACACAAGCTGCTGGCTCCCGCAGCATCAAAGTTCTTAGTGCCGCAGTAGCCAGGGAGGAGAGGAAAGTCCAAATTGCAAGAGTTGCTGGGTGCCACAGCATCCAAGTTCCAGTGCTTCAGCGGCCACATTCGCAGAGTAATGTCTATTCAGTTTTGTAACAGAAAAAAATAAAAAGGTTATTTAACAAGGGGCCATTCTTAGCTGAAGAAAAGAGGAGAGGCACGAAAATAGAGCTTGGAAGGCAGGAAACTCGAAAGAAACATCGGGGGAGTCGAGATTGGAGTCTTGGATTCATCGTCTGCAACTCCGTATTTACATTTTTTCTAAATTTCTGAGTTTTTATGTATGAGGGCAGTTGTTTCTGATTTGATAGTGTTCTCAATGTATGCCATAAACTAAATTCTATTTCTAGGATTGTAATCAAACTTCTCATGTAATTTGAATCATTGTTTTATTGAATTCCTATTTCAATTTATGCAAAATATTTACTCATGCTTGTGTGTAATGCTTCTGATTGTCTGATCATCAATTGGATGATTTTTGTGGATTTGAGTTGAACTTGGGAAAGGGAATTTAAATCTATGAACTAGTATGAGTAACATATGTTTGAACCAATTGTTGTGAATTGGGGAAATTTTGTTCTAAAGATAGGAATATCTGTTAGAGCCATATGCGATTTCGAATAGAGCTTGATTATGCACGTATCCTGTTTAATTGTTTGTCTCATAGGAATATAGAGATTGAAATTAGTGGGATAAAGTTTTGTATTGCCATCGGAAGAGGAATACAATTATATTAGAGCTCTACATTGATATTTTGAGTAAAATGGAATAGGAAAAGTTGTTTTAAAGGCGATTAAAATGAACTGAGAAGGAAGATTACAATCCTAGGATCCATTAAAACAGAGTTTCTAAACTACCCAGTTCTTGATAGTTTATATTTTTGCAATATTATTATTTTTCAACTAATTAAATTGGTCAAAACTAAAATGTTATTTGGATAATAGTAAGAATTCTGAATGTTAGTAGTTAACTATAAAATTTAGTAATAAATCCTCGTGGGAACAACTTTTATTCACTACTATATTACTTGATTGGCACGTATACTTGCATTATTGGATAGATCCCATCATCTAACTCTTACACAACCACCACATAACTCTATACTAAGTCCATCTTTACATTACTAACTCTACCTCAACTCTATGAGAGCATTTCATGCACTATGCCACTCTACTATTGCCAAACTAGACTTAGTATACTTTCTATCCTTGCATTACTAACTTTACCTCAAATCTATGAGAGCATTTCATGCACTATGACACTCTACTATTGCTAAACTAGACTTGTTTACTTGCATTTAGTTTCTCAGCTTTTATTCACCTCTTATGTGATATCTATGTAACACTATGTTGCTCAAGAAACTAACTCTTGTCTAAGGCAATCCATATCTAATGGAAGCATAAACTTTCTTTACTTTCCCTTGTATGCTCTTTGGTCTTTCTACCTAAGAAATACCCCTCTTAATGTCTCAACACTCTTAAAAGGCATAGACAAGGGATCTTAACAACTAGGGAACTCAATTCATCAAAATAGCATTTTGGCGAATTTCTGGAACTCACGCCCCAGTGCAGCCTTGTCATATCGCGACGCCTTGCTCTCTGGTCATTCACGCCTCAGCATGGTCCTCAATCACGCCATGACGTGCTACTCTCGGGTGCCCTCACGCCTCGGCATGGTCCTCTGCACTATTCCATTATGGAACAATCTCACTTCTAACCTTTAATCTATGGATTCTAAGTGATTTCTTATCACAAAAAGGATCCCTAACACCTCTAATCATCAAATACATCTCATGTATTACTTAAACTCATCTAACATGATTTTAGGAACTAAAATCATAAACTCAAAATACCCATTTACAATTTCCAAACCTAGTTGTTTCATGAATATTTCTATGATCCAAACCAAAAATCATGCATAGTATAACTCAAAGATGTTCCTATCTCAAGTATCCTAAGAGTTTCTACCACTCAAACTCTAAGAAAACTCATCCAAACCCTTATTTTATTCCAAACCAACAAGTCACAAACATGGAGGAAAGAATAGAAGATGGAGGAACAAAGATAGAAAGCACCTCTACCTCTTGTATAAAAAAAAGATCTTCAAACCTAGAGTCCTTTTGGATTTTCATCTTTTCTCTCCTTCTCTTTCTCTTCTTCGTTTCCTCTTTTCTTAATTTCTCTCTTCTATTTTCTACTCTCAGCCGTAGGAAAAGAAAAGAAAAGTCTAACTTGACTTCTTATAGGATAGCCACTAGTGTGATACTAAAACTTTCAATCTGCTAAGAATACTTAGATTTTACTAAATCTAATTTTCTAATTTCCAACAAATTTAAAATAAATCATGAGATTCATCTAAAAACTTTTTTCACCATTTTCCTATTTTTCCATATCTGCTGGTTGTCAATTCGGTATTAAAACACGTAACTAGTATGCTTAAAAATGTCAAACTAACTTTGATTATCCTCAAACTTTAACTACAACATGCTTAACTCATTTATGACCTAGAAACAAATTATCCATATCTGTTTCCCTTAACTAAGCAATTTATACTATTTTATGAGTCATTTTAGACTACTTTCGACATTCTATGTTGTAGCAAAGTGTCTAAACTAACTCAGTTTGTCACAAAACTTCATAAACACACCAAATAAAGTATTAGGCTACCTATGTAACCATATACAAGCCTAACACATTATCAAGGGTGTTACATTTCTCCCCTCCATTTTAAATTTTTGTCTACAAAATTTGGTTTACTTAATGTAAGAAGTCACATGCAACTCACATTTAATACAAGTACAACCAAACCTTAAAGAAACAAAATCATACACTCATTTTTTCATGAATCCATAGGTTGCGTTGTCTCCTTACCTTGCAAGATGTAAACCCTCCCTGGAGCTGTGGGTCTACTATCTAGTTGTGCTTCTTCCCTCTGCAGACACTCTTTAACATAATGTCCTAATTGTCCACACTTGCAGCATACTAATTGCCCTGCCAAGCAAGGTTTATAACCATGCTTCCTTCCACACTTAGGATACTGAGCCCTCTTTGACTCCATTTGATCTTGTTTACCTTTATCACCCTTTGTGAACTTTTGTTCACTATTCGTCCTCTTCTGGGAACCTTGAGATTCTTAGTCCACTGTAGGTCTCTTATCCTTCCCTCTATTATTCTGCACTTGTTGACCAAAGAAGAAAAATCTCTAATCTCCAAGGGTTCTATCGCCTTCCTGATATCATTTCTCAGAGTAGACTCAAACTTCACATATCTCTAATTTTCATTCGGGTCATGTCTGAAATGATACGAAAACTTTGACAGCTCATCAAACTTGGTCACATACTGTCCCACTGACAAGCTTCCCTATTCCAGCTTCATAAATTCTACCTCTTTCTTATCACACAAGGTTTGTGGAAAATACTTTTCCAAGAAAGTTGTCCTAAACAGCTCCCATGTTATCTAAGCTCCAGCTGCCACCGTTACTCTTATAGTACTCTTCCACCAAAACTCTGCCTTTTCTTTTAACATAAAGGAGGCAAAAGAAACTTTCTGCACATCAGCACAAACCATCACCTCGAAAATCTTTTCCATCTCATTCAACCATCTTTTCGCATTCACTGAGTCATACTCACCATCGAAATATGGAGGGTTCATCTATCTAAACATTGTCAAGTCTTGGAAGTTCTAATTCCTTCCAACTTGCACTTCTTGTACTGGTTAGGTTTACTCTGGTTGATTATTCCTCATTTGCTCAAACATTCTCGTAGTTGCAGCTTCCTGCTCCCTCTTGGCATTTGCAGTTATGGTCGTCTAATCCCTCATTGCATTGACCATAGTCATAACCATTTCAGCCATATTAGGACCTTCAAAAGTTGAGTTCCTTATTTCTCTAGTTCACCTCAGCGGTGCCATAGTTTCCTGTACACACAAAAATAATACATATTGAGGTGCAGTCTCAATATTATACACCTGTGCAACAGTAGCTAATAACAAATCAACCTAAGGCAAATCATGCAATTCTATCAAAATATCTCACACAAGAGACAAGAAAATCACAATTCATAAAAGGAACTCCTAAACATGCCTAACCATAGTCAGTCCATATCTCAACTCAACAGGATAAACTACTCTGATACCATAATATAACATCTTAAAACCAATAACCTAGTATACCTAGCATATACTTAGATAAGCAGTATTAGCTATGCTACTTCTAACTTAAACATCACACTAATCCATATTATTTAAATAAATAATAATGGAGAGCCTTGCAGAAACTAAAAGGTATAAACATATATCTTTGCCTCAAAAGGGCACATCGTATACATAACTTTCTATACATGCTCAAAGCAGTGTAAATAAATACAAGTTTTAACTACTAAGCTTAAAAACTACTCTAGATTTCATACTTTTTCTTCTTTCCTTTGGATATGCTTCCACTTAGATTTATATGGCAACACACGAGGCGAGAATACAAAATCCTCAGTATAAGTATTCCAAAACTAGAGTTTAATCATTCACAATGAATAAACTAAACTATTACATAAGAATATATACATCAACTTTACGCAATATTCAAAATGCAATCTATAACCTTAAGTCATATTGAAACAACAATGATATCAAACAATTGTCCATACAATCATAAGATATCATCAAGCAAGACAATTGCCCATACAGTTGTTACCAAAGGCAAATGCAACACATACACAAAAAGAATCATAAATCACAAATAAAGACAAATACCAAAAAAAATGTAATGATTATGTTATGTATGGTTATGCTCAAAGAAAAGTGTATGATAGTGTAGATGCAATGTCATGAGATGTCATAAGACTTGACTATTCCTCTGGGTAGAGAAGGAATCTGTAACCTCCTTTAACCTAGTAGGTAGGGAGTGAATATGTAACCTCCTTTAACCTACCTTAAACTGAGTGGACTTTTCCACTACCTCGAACTGTTAGGAATAACAAGTATGCGAAAAATATGTTGTGTGTGAAAAATGCAGTGTTATGTCTAACTCTTACACAACCACCACAAAATTCTATACTAAGTCCATCTTTGCATTGCTAACTTTACCTCAACTCTATGAGAGCATTTCATGCACTATGACACTCTACTATTTCCAAACTAGACTTAGTATACTTTCTATACTTGCTTTACTAATTCTACCTCAACTTTATGAGAGCATTTCATGCACTATGACACTCTACTATTGCCAAACTAGACTTGTTTACTTGCATTTAGTTTCTCAGCTTTTATTCACCTCTTATGTGATATCTATGCAATACTATATTGCTCAAGAAACTAACTATTATCTAAGGCAATCCATGTCTAATGAATGCATAAACTTTCCTTACTTTCCCTTGTATGATATTTGGTCTTTCTATCTAAGAAATACCTCTATTAGTGTCTCAACACTCTTAAAAAAGGCATAGAAAAGGGATCCTAACAACTAGGGAACTCAATTAATCAAAAGTAACATTTTGGTGAATTTCTACAACTCACGCCCTGGCACTGCCTTGTCACGTCACGGTGCCCTGCTCTCTGGTCACTCACGCCTCATATGGTTCTTAATCAGGCAGCGGCATGCTGCTCTCGAGTGCCCACACGCCTCGACGTGGTTCATGTCATGCTGCGATGCACAATATTTTCTACAGAATTCTGCAGAAAACTGCATTGTTCTGTACTATTCCGTTAAGGAACAATCTCACTTCCAACCTTTTATTATGGATTCTAAGTTATTTCTTATCACAAAAAGGATCCCTAACCACTCTAGTCATCAAATACATCTCATGCATTACTTAAACTCATCTAACATAATTTTAGGAACCAAAATCATAAACTCAAAGTACACATTTACAATTTCCAAACCTAGTTGCTTTATGAATATTTCTATGATCCAAAACAAAAATTATGCATAGTCTAACTCACAAATGTTCCTATCTAAAGTTTCCTAAGAGTTCCTACCACTTAAACTCTAAGAAAACTCATCCAAACCCTTATTCTATTCCAAACCAACAAGTCACAAACATGGAGGAAAGAATAGAATATGGAGGAACAAAGATAGAAAACACTCTTACCTCTTGTATAAAAAATGATCTTCAAACCTTGAGTCCTCTTAGATTTTCCTCTTTTCTCTCCTTCTCTTTCTCTTCTTCGTTTCCTCTTTTCTCACTTTCTTTCTTCTATTTTCTGCTCTAATTCGTAGGAAAAGAGAAAAGAAGAGAAGACTAACTTGACTTCTTATAGGATAGCCACTGATGCAGTACTAAAACTCCCAATCTACTAAGAACTCTTATATTTTACCAAATCCAGTTTTCTAACTTCCAACAAGTTTAAAATAAATCCTGAGATTCATAAAAAATCTTGTTTCACCATTTCCCTATTTTTTCATATCTGCTGGTAGTCAATCCGACATTAAAACACACAACTAGTATACTTAAAAATACCAAACTAAATCTGATTATTCTCAAACTTTAACTACAACATACTTAACTCATTTGTGACCTAGAAACAAATTATCCATATTTGTTTTCCTTAACTAAGCAATTTATGCTATTTTCTAAGTCATTTAAGGTTACTTTCCACATTCTGTATTACAGCAAAGTGTCTAAACTAACTCAATTCATCACAAAACTTCATAAACACGCCAAACAAGTATTAGGCTACCTATGTAACCATATACAAGCCTAACATGTTATTGAGGGTGTTACACTATCTGACTAGCGGGCCAATATGCCAACTTCTAAATAAGCTACCAAGCCAGCTGGCCAATAAGCTAGGCCTTTTATGGTTTAAGGTTTAGGGTTTAAGGTTTAAGCCCTTTAAGTATGCCAACAAGCCTACCTTTAAACTATGAAAATGAACAATATGAATTAGATTCACTATCTAAGAAAAGAAAGAGAAAACAATAATGACAAACATAAGATGCTCAAGCTCGATGCTAGACTGCAATTTGGAGACTTTGTGAATTGATAAACTCACGAACATTTTTAGAGCCTAAGTCTTAATTTCAAACTGCAAACAATACATAAGGAACTCTTTGCTCAATAATTTAAGACCTTATTTTTAATTTTAAGGTTAAATGGAAGGTTCATATACCGAGATACGAACTCGCTCGCTGACGTGAGGAATGGCTAGCCACCGAGAAGAATGGGTCATCAATGTCGGCCTTGCTCATGTTGCGACTACGATGCTACTTCTCTGGCAATGGTTGCGTCACTCACGTGTTGTCACGTGTTGTCCTTATCCTGCAACAAGGATGGGTCGCGTCTTCTTTGACGTTGATATGGCTAGTTGGTGGTGGGCTGATGGTTGTCATGTGTGTGTGTGTGTGTGTGTGTGTGTGTGGGTGAGGTTGTGACTCATAAGGAGGAAAGGTGGTTGTGTGAGTCTCGTGATTTGTGAGAGAGTAGATTAGGGTTTCTTTTAATAATTTGATATAATATATTTTTATTAAAAATATTATGTTATTTATAAAATTAATTATATAATATAAATATTAAAAATTATATATATATATATATATATATATAACTAAATAAATATGCCAAAATATCAGGTTTAGAAAGGTTTTTTCAAAGGCTTGAAGCTTAATCCATTTAATTAAATAGGCTTAAAAGCCCATGAACTAGCTTTTTTGTTAAATAGGCCAAGTCAAATCAAGCCTTAAACAGGCCAGGCCATGGGCTTTCAACTGGCCACCTAACCTATTTCCACTCTTACCCGCAAGTAATAGCTTCCTGTGCAACATCTAATAAAGGGTTAGATTTGCATCTCCTATTTATTTTGTGCAAAACCCCCAGTTTTCAAAAGTCGCACTAGGCCTTGACTAATCCGGAGTTGAGATGGATCGGACCATAAAGGTGTAAAACTCTCCTAGCGCTAGTTTTTTCCATTTACAATACTCAAACTCGAGACCTTACTTAAGAAAAACAAATGTCAAACCACTTTAACCAATCAAGCATTGGTTCCTATTATTTTAAAGGACAACATGAGTGATGTTTGACTATCAATTTCTAGACTCTTTTGAAATACATTATAATATTTTAGTGTATCATCATCATCAATACAATATAATATTTATACCATTAGAATTTTTATGTATACATATAGGTGATTATGATTATCTCAATTGAGTAAATTAAAATTATTTTTGTTGCCAAAAAAATTAATTTTTATCTTCTTTATTTTATATTTTTTTCATAATCCTCCACTTGTACACATAAAATCTCAAAGTAAAGATATAATAGTGTATTGTAACAAAAAATATATATATATAATAGCATATATTTTATATATAAAAGAAGAATATATTGGTGTTGCCCTAAAATTGCTCCAAGATTTACTTTCCCTTCTAATTTGAGGATAATTTAGGTAATTTATATTTAATAGGTTTTAATTGAATTACATTGTAACTTTCAATTATTAAATTCCCAAATTAATTTAGTAAAGTTATAATCTCTTTTGGATTTTGTATTTTTTAATTTATGTAATTTATATTCCAAGTATATCTTCATTACTTCTAGATTTCTATGTATATCTCTTAATTACTTTTTATCCAAAAAATTTTAATTGCTATATTTATTATCCACTTAACAATTTTTAAATGTTTTATAGAATAAAAAACAATTTTTAAATGTTTTAAATTTCTTAAGAAATTATCGTAATTGTTACTTTGATACTTTCCAAACCTAACCATTGAAGAGTCAAATCTGTTTATATGATTATCTATTATTTATTTTTTTAATTTTAAATTTTTTATTCGTATAATTTATTATCTCATTTAACCAATTTTCAATTGCCTTTATTTATTTCAATTGCCACTAAAATTTGTCTCTCTCCTTCATTGTCTCCTCTCTACTACAATTGGATCATCATCTCCTTACCCCTTAGGCCTTATCAGTCAAACATCTTTATATTTTTCATCTCCATCATTCCTTTCGCTTGGCCTTTGGTGTGTTAAAGATTGTGATTAAAATAGTTGTTAAGCTCCACTAAAAATATAAAAACTTTGCAACTAGTTGTAGTTAACAATGGTCGATCCACAGAGAACTAATTCAATTAACTCTATAAATTGATTTCTAATTTAAATACTCAAAAACAAAGAATAATAAAAAGGGAGTTTTGTTTGTTAAAACTAAAAATAGAAATTGAATCTAAAGCAATAACAATAAATACTATTTGAAAAATCAATTAAACGATAATGGTTAAGAGATGGAATCCACCACTAGATTTATATGATAATGCTAACCCACGTATCCTTTATATCAACATGATCAATTATGTTTTTATGCGATTATGAGATTAATCCCTTGTTTTCCTTAAGTTTTGGTTAATTTAGCAACTGCTCAAATCAAACCCTAATCATTAGTTAATTGTAAAGCAACCGCTCTTACACCTACCTAATGATTGCATTAAGAATTAGAAAATCAATCACACTAAGATCCAATCATACACCGAAATTGAATTACTTAGATCATGTGTCTCACTAGTCCTACCACCACAACTGCGCATAGCAATCCTAGTTTTACTACTTTTGAAAATAGCAAAGGGTATAAAAGCCTTTATACCGAATTAAGAACAGAAACATATGAATAAAAACACAATTGTAATGAATATAAAGGGATACGAAGAATTCACATAATCAAAACTAGGGTTTCATCTTCCCTTAACCAAATAAGAAGTTTAGCCACACATGGTAAATTCAAAATCAAAGGAAAAACAAAAAAGAAACATCATCTGAAACGAAATGCAGAGGAAAAACTAAAGATCAAACGGGTTTCCAAGGATTGAAGACGATAGATCTTTGATTGCTCGAACCTGAGACTCCAATCATTGATCGAATCTTCCTCTTGCTTATTCTTTGTACTCTCTTTAGTAGCTTCACGGCTTCTAGTCCAGAGATTTATATAAATTGATTCTTAATTTAATTAACTCTATAAATTGATTCCTAATTTAAACACTCAAAAACAGTGAACAATAAGAGGAGGTTTTGTTTGTTAAATCTAAAAACAGAAATTGAATTTAAAGCAATAATAGTAAACACTATTTGAAAAATTAATTAAAAGACAATGGTTAAGCGATGGAATTCACCACTAGATTTATATGATAATGCTAACCCGCATATCCTTTATACCAACATGATTAATTATGTTTTTATGTGATTGTGAGATTAATCCCTTGTTTTCCTTAAGTTTTGGTTAATTTAGCAACCGCTCAAATCAAATCCTTATCATTAGCTAATTGTAAAGCAACTGCTCTTATACCTACCTAATGATTGCATTAAGAATTAAAAAACCAATCACACTAAGATCTAATTACACATTGGAATTGAATTACTTAGATCATATGCCTCACTAGTCCTATCACCGCAACCGCGCATAGCAATCCTAGTTTTACTGCTTTTGAAAATAGCAAAAGTATAAAAACCTTTATACCAAATTAAGAACAGAAATATATGAATAAAAACACAACTGTATTGAATATAAAGGGATACAAAGAATTCAAATAATCAAAACTAGGGTTTCATCTTCCCTTAACCAAATAAGAAGTTTAGCCACACATGGCAAATTCAAAATCAAAGGAAAAATAGAAAAGAAACATCATCTGAAATGAAATGCAGTGGAAAAACTAAAGATCAAACGGGTTTCCAAGGATTGAGGACGATAGATCTCTGATTGCTCAAACCCGATACTCTAATCTTCGATCTAACCTTCCTCTCTCCGTTTCCTATGGTTTCCTAGCTGCCTCCAGGGTCAGAACTCATCCCCTAAGAGTCTAAGCACTCTTATTTATAGGTCTCTTGACCTAACTTCTCGTGAAAACCCAAAATTTGTCTTATGATGTGAGAACATGGGCCGTGTCCACCCCCTGTTCGAGTCTGTTAACAGATTTTCACATAATTGCAAGTCAGAAAAGGACACGACCCACCCCCTGTCATATGATACGAGTCGTGTCACATGTTCATGGGCTGGAATTAGTTCAATTGAGATTCCAGACCCCCTGTCAGGGGACATGGGCCTTGTCATTTGATTCCTTCATTTCCAGCCCGGATTCTTTACAAAGACTTTTCTTTATTGCTTCAAGATGTGATATTGATCTCCTTAAATCCTTAGCTCTTTCTTCAAGTGGATAGTAGGCCTAGTTTGAGGCTAATGGACTCCATCACTCATAGATCTCCTGAAAGACATAATTCAATTATGAGCGCTAATAAATACATTTAAGCAAAATTTCATAATAATGTTCTGATTAAGCTTGATATCAGAAACTTAGCTAAATGATAATAATTAAGCATGAATAAAAACCAATTTAATCAATTATAAGGCACTCAAATGTAGGAATAATCGACAGATCAGTCATGGCTGTTCTCAGCATTTTATGGCTTCTCTTCTGCATATCAGTGGTGTCTCTTCCTTTCGTTCTCAATCAGTGGTACGTTGTCCACTGTCTCTCCATCGTAACCATTTGCTTTGTTGCTTTAACTTTTCATTCTTCATGCTTGATGAGTTGAGTCTGATTATCATCTATCAAACGGGGCTATGCTTTAACACTCTTCGAGTTGGCCGTGGCCTGATGTACACTGCAAGAAATTCATAAATTAGCAAGGGAAATGTCCCTTGCTAATCCCTCACTAATTCCTCACGTCCGTCCATTTTTTTCATCGCTAAGTAGCGATGGAATGATTTCCTTACTAATCTGTCGCTAATCCCTCGTAAATTTTTTAAAAAGTGGCGCCTATGTTCCCTCACAAACCAGTGAGGGAAATTTTATCCATATTCCATCGCTATAGTTTAGAAATTTTGGATCTAAAATCCATCGCTAATTTCCTTCACTATTTCCTCGCAAATCCCTTGCTAATCCAAGTCATAGCAAGAAAAAAATTGGATCTAATACCTGTTGCTAATCCCTCACTATTCCTTTGCTAATTTCCCTCGCTAATCCTAGTTACAGCAAGAAAAAAATGAAAGAAAAAAATCAAAAGCCACCAAACCTACACTACACACCCACTCCACCCATGCACATACACTATGCCACCATCACAGCACAATTTGGCATCTCAATAGAAAAAGTAAACTATCTCAATTTCTCAATCAAACATTCATCTCACACAAAATTAAAGTGTTGAACTCAAAAAACCAAGCACCAGAATAACAAGCAATGAGCAAAGACAATAAAGGCAGCAACGTGACCAAAAGCTTAACAAAGACTTAATAAAGGCAGGACAAAAACACTAGGTAGATGAAAAAATAAGACTTCATGAAAAGCAAAAAAGTAGGAGAGCACCAGTGAAGATACAAAATCAATGTATACCCACTTTTATTCCAAAGAAAAAAATTAACCAAAGATCACAGATTTGATATTAACATTCAGTTTTCACTTTTAAAGCACACTCAAATCACATTCTATACACCATGAAAGCATAGTTTACTATAAAGATTAGAAAAATGGGTTTTAATGTCTTACAATATAGAAGAAGATTAAATTTCTTATCCAAAAAGTGGCATGAGCTCTCATAAATGATGTTTCATGAGTAAGCCAAAATCTTGAAGGATCTGCACACATAAATAAATACTCAAATAGGCATGAGATTGCATGTAGCAGCATTTCAAAGTAATATTGGCAAACTTATTAGTAAAATTATGGAACTAGTAGTTGTTACACTCAAAGAAGAAAAACACTTAAATACATCATTGAACATTATACCATTGGTGAACTTATACCCATGAGATGATGTCTCCTCCTCCCATGCCATCCATCCACGTATTTGCAAAAAAGAAACTTTCAATCATCTCATTAAATTACCAACCCTTGATTATCAAGAAACACTAAAAAGACATGGTACTGTTCTAGAATTTTATTGACATATCATGATATGGTCACATACTCAACCATAGTGAGATCCTGGGGAGCAAATGCTCTGGTTACATTCCCTATCCTTGACCATCTTTCCAGCAAGTGACCAATCTCAAGCCTCCTATTTACCTTTATTCGTAGGTAACTTTTCTTATCAGTAGATCTTTTCCAATTAATTGCAGATGCAATAAGTGGGTTAGATGAATTTATTGTGATTCTTGTCTGAAGAAATATTACTCCACTTGACTCTATAAAAAATTTATGCACCCAATAGCTAGGAATTCCATAAAGTTGATAAGAGTTGAACACAATTGCATCTGGAATCCACCAATAATGACAGATTTTACACAATCTCAATTTATATATGACCATCAAGAAAGTCATAGTTAATTTTGCCTAGTTGTCCTCTTAGCAGCATCACAATAAAATTTTTAAAGTGCTTATTCTATACTATAAGAAAATGATAGAGGGTAGAAGTTTCATGGCATAAGCATAAGACATCTTGGCATTTATATTTAGAAAAAGTGGTACATAGCAAATCATTTGGATGATATCACTGCATTAGAAAAAAATGATAAATGAAAAGACTTGTACTTAAAGCAAAACAAAAATTCTTCTTAAAACGTAAGCAAATTGGCAAAGTACATAAAAAAAAACTACACCTGTTCTTTTCTAGTCTAATAAGAAATACGGCTTCTGCCACAGCAAACAAAAGGCTTCCATCTGTAGCATCATCCTTCCACATAACATACTCATTAACAAAAGCCCGTATGATCAGGTTGAGCATTCATCTATCAAATTCATAAATAAAAAATCCATAATAATGAATTGGGAGAGTATTCAATAAAAATCAAAATCAATCAAACCTTTGGACCAGATCATACTATGTTATCGAACTATGAATATGGCCAATAGTGCTATGTTATCGAGCTTTGAACCTTTGAACCTTATGCAATGGAGATTTTGCTACACATCGAAAGTTCAAAACCTCTTTATTTTCAATACAATACAATAGGAAAGCACACAAGCCAACGCAGCAATGCAATATCACAAAATGTTGTCAAGCTTGTCAAAATCCACAAGGATATCTATCTAAAATGACATTTGAAGGATAGTATAATTATTGAAAATTTTATAACACATCGTTGCTACAATTATATTCAATTGAGTTGCAGATCTCTAGATTGAACTACCATATCCGCATCCCATGTAGTGAATGTTTTCATAATCAAATACTAGACTTTTCCTAAGTTCACAAATTTTTTTTTCAATAAGTGCACTTTATTCTTGGAGCCAAAGCAAAACTTAAATTTTCCTCAACTTACTTAACTGACTTCTGTTCAATATCAGCTCTAATTTAGTTAGCCTAACATTTCATCTATCCCACCTGCACCCCATTGTAATTTCAAATAGAAAATAACCCCAATTCTTGTCAAAATTAACGGTATAGATTATAGAGGTATAGCAACCTAACAAGTTATGATTTATATCAAGGCAACCTTCAACTCACAAGGAGCAGCTTCACTCCAGTAATAAAATCACATTATCAACTCTTTAAAAGAAATTTGCATATCAAAAGCACCTAACTTAAAAAGCACCATAATATATCATCCAAAGTTTTCTTTTAAACGCATTATCAAGCACCTCATATGCATCATCTTCAACCCGTAGCCACCGTGAAGCCAAACTCACTAGTCACCATTTTCATTTTCAACCTCGAACACACATCAAACAGCCACCCTTCTTCAACCTTCTTCACCTGTGGCCACTAACCACCACTGTCGTTCCCGGTCAAGACCACTGAGCCCAACCACTATAGATCCACACACCAACAGTGTCACGAACCGGTGACCTAGACCGCACAACAGCTGTGCTGTGCCATCGCTAACAGATCCGTCCTCCATCATGACACGCCATCGTCCTTCACCGATCTGAACTGCCAGAGCTTCAACCTTTGCCCAAGCCGCAACCAAGCCTATCCATGCACACCACCGCACGAGTCACCACACAGTGCGACCTCGAACCCGCGACGCAGCCACGACCTGCTGTACAATTCCACCTCGCGTGAACCACCACTGCACACCACCCACCGAGAGCCTTCGCCTATATCTGTCAACCTAGGACCTGCGATGCAGCCATGACCTTGCTGGTCTCAATAGCCTCTCGCTGTCAATGAGTAAGGTTATGGGGCTCAGAGAGCTGGGTGGGTCAGAGAGCAATAGGGAAAGTGAGGGAAGATGAAAATGTTAGGGAAAAAAGAGGGAACGTTCGAGTGAGTGCAATAGAGAAATAGAGAAAGTGAGGGAAGATGAAAATAATAAAAAAGAGGTAATTTTCGCAATTTCCTCACTAATTTTAGAGAGGGAAATTGTCCCTCGCAATTCCCTTGCTAAAATTAGCGAGGAAAAGTATCCCTCGCAATTCTCTCGCTAATTTTAGCGAGGGAAATTATCCCTCGCAATTCCCTTACTATTCACTCGATGTTTTCCCCTTGAATTTATTTTTGAAATTTAGCGAGGGATTAATTTTCCCTCGCTAATCCCTCACAATTCCCTTACTAATTAGTGAGTTCCCTCGCAAAATTTTCTCGCTAAATTCTCTCGCTAAATCATGAATTTCTTATAGTGGTATCTTGGTCAAATCATATATTGTCACAAAGATACAAAAACTATAGTCCATTGCTTACGAGACTATAGGTTTGTTGCTGAAATTTGACTTTTATTAGGATTTTCAAACATGGAAGGGTTCATGTCTCTAGATATTTATAATTGGTTGAAAACTTTGTCTTCTCAACCTAGAAGGATTCTCTTCTTGATGACTTTGTGGCAGATTTGATGCTCTCAAAATGCTATAGTTTTTAGATAGCAAGTTATGTCAAGAGATGTGATAATAAGACGTATTCATCAACCATGGGAAATGTGTTTGAAGGTCTCTAGTGCTTCTCGAACCCATTTTTGCTTGATGGATGGCTCTTCCTTTGTGTGTAATGATAACTGTAACACCCCAAACTTTCTATGTATTAAATAAGTAATTTTAACAGTTAGCAGAATTCTACTGTTTAGTGATTTCTGTGCACTGTAAAATTATTTTAAATATTTCGTCTACATATTTGACCATTTTGAGTGATTTGTTCCGTGTCAGAAAAATAATAATTTTTAGGTCAGGAAAATTTACGTAATTTAATTTTTATTGTTTAGTCTTAATTAATTTACGTAATTTGATTTGATATTTGTGAATTTTCTAATTTTTGTGATTTTATGTGTAATTTTGATTTTTTACCATTTGTGGGTCCCGCGAGGTGTTTGTGGGCCCAGGTGGCTATACGTGGGCCTAGGTGGGTCCCGCAAAGTGAAAAAATTTTCTACGCACAAAAAAATTTGTACTGTTTAGACGAAGACAGGGGATCTTACTAAACCTGAATCCGGAAACAGTTTTAAAAAATTTCTTTTATTGTATTTTGTACTGTATTTAATTATCGAATGATAAAAATACAGTGAATGTATTCTTTTATGAGGTTATGATAGATAAGAATAAAATTCTATACTGTTAAGTCAATATTGGTGGTTTGGATATCCACCATCGAATTAATTACCATTGGAGATTTAATCTTGATTTAATCAACGGTGGAGATTTGATCTTAAAAGTAAATAGGATCAATTATAACCGTTGGATGGAAATTAAATCAAGGGTAGAAATTTAATCTTATAAAAGACTATGACCATTATCAACCCTTGGATGTAAAATAAATCAATGGTGGAGATGGATCATTAATGACCATTGGATTTGGATTTAGATCAATGGTGGAGAATTGGTCATCAAAAATGATTACAACCATTTTGGACCTTTGGATGTAAAGTTTGAAGGTGTAATCTTGACCCTTCATTTTGGAGACACATCTAATGGTTAAGATTTAAAGGAGAAAGATCCAATGGCCTAGATTTTGTCTTCTAAAAATCAAAAATCTACTTAAATCCTAACCATTGAATAAATCAATGGTTAGAAAGGCTTCAAATAATTGTTTGAAAAGATGACAATTTGCATGAATCATGCAAGGGGGGCGGTTTTGAAGAAGCAAGGAGAAAGGGAGACAAAGTTAGTATAGGCTTTTTAGGTCAAGGAAAATGATGAAGACAATGGTCAAATCTCAAGACAAGTTCCTATTGATCAATTAATGAACATGTTTTTCAAACTTCACTTTTCTTTTCTCTCCATGAAGGCCACGGCCATGCATAGTTTAGGATACCAAATAATTCATTTCTACACTTCACATTTTCATTTCTTTATTCTCTCACTTATGTTTCATGAACCAACCAGATTAAAAACTCCATTCTCTCTCCCTAAAGAGCCATTCGGCCAAGCACTCTCATCCACCCTCCATCACTCTTTAATTTCATACAACCTAGTTTCTTGAATCCTTACCTTATTCTAAACAACTTTCATGTTGAAGACTTTCTCTAAATCTTCCATCTTCAAGGACTTTTACTAAGATCAAGTTCTAGAGTTCTTGTTGGTGAAGAGTAAGGAAATTTCTTTCATTCTTTTCTTTTTCATGTTCTAAACCATGTTTGATCCATGGTTCCTCTTAATCAAGCTCAATATACTAATTTTCTTGCATTTGTTTTATGTTCAAGAGACTTTTCTTGGTGGAGATCTTGTTCTAAATCCAAAGCAAGGAGCTTTTGGAGTTCTTCAAGAGGTAAGAGGGAGATTTATCTCACCAACCAAGCATGGTGGTGAGAGATGGTTATATTTGATGGATGATGAATCCATGTAAGGATTCATATCCATGGTCATGTAATAAATTATTTGTGTTATGTGTTTTTAATTATTTTGTTTATGCTTGATATGCTTTGCATGAATTAATTGTGTATGCATGCTTAGTATGATTTTTACTTGTTTATATGGTATGCTTATAATATGCATAATGATATATGTTAAATATATTATGATGGATGTATGTTGAAATGAGCAAAATTTTGGCTCCAATGGCCAAAAGAGAGGTTCGGTTTTGATGCCCAAAATTAGGGTTCATGTTGAAAATTTTTCAAGAACAAAAAAATTGATTTTTGGGTCCTTAGAACAATAAGATTTTTGGCCAAGACATCTCAAATTAGGTGTTCACCAAATTAATATTGTGTATGCATGCTTAGTATGATTTTTACTTGTTTATATGGTATGCTTATAATATGCATGATGATATATGTTAAATATATTATGATGGATGTATGTTGAAATGAGCAAAATTTTGGCTCCAATGGCCAAAAGAGAGGTTCGATTTTGATGCCCAAAATTAGGGTTCATGTTGAAAATTTTTCAAGAACAAAAAAATTGATTTTTGGGTCCTTAGAACAATAAGATTTTTGGCCAAGACATCTCAAATTAGGTGTTCACCAAATTAATATTTTCATGAATAATAAAATTTTATGATTTGAGAAGTAAAGGAAATAAACAAAAGGATTTTGGTTTTGCAAAAGAGAATGCACACGTTTTCTTTTCAGTTATGTTGATATTAATTAATTTTGCGTAGAAACAAAAATGTAATTCATTTAAGTTATAAGAAAAATCTTTCATGGTTCCAATGGCCATTTTTAAGGTCTTGATAATTTAGAAAAAAAAAGTTTTGATGTTATAAAATATAAGAATTTTCAAATAAGGATTTTGAAAAGAGAATTAAAGTGTTGTCAAGTGGAATTTTCATAAATAAAAGAAAAAAGGAGATTGAAGGTGCTAAACTTCAAATTGTTTTCAAGGAGAATTAATTTTTGAAAGTGATTTAGAAATATAAAAGAAAACGTTTGTAACTTAAATTTACTAACAAAGAATTTATTTATTGGGTTTTGGAAAAACGTTAGGAAATTTAAAAGTTAGAAACGGTAATTAAATAAACTAAATGTGATTTTGTAAAACTAGATAAAAAAAAAGCAATTTTGAGAAAAATATATTAAAAAGATTTTTTACTAAGAATAGGAAGAAAATAAAGTAAGGAATTATATTATTGTAAGAAAAGTCCAAAATAATATTTTTAAAGTTAAGGAATATTTTACGAAGGGTAAAAATGGTGAAAAATGATTTATGGAACTTAAAAAAAATGTAAATTTTGAGTTACGCGATTTGAAAAAGGTTAAAATATTTCTACGCAATTTAAAATGTTCAAATATTTTATACGATCGAAATGTTGTAGAAAAATTGCTATGTGATAAAAAAATGATGAAAGAATATTTTTAAGCACTTTAGAAAACAATAGAAAATTTTTACGCGAATTTTAAATGTAATAGAAATGTTACAAATTGTTGATTACGTAATAAAATATTACGTGACTGTGAAAACGGGACAAAAATGTTTTTGTGAATGAGAAAAGTGCGATAATGCAATCGCTGTTAATTATACAGTAAACTTGACAGTTAAAAATACTATTTGAACCTGGTATGAGAAATTATGTGATTTACCATTGGTTGGTAATTGGTGCATTACACATGCATTGAAAATGGTCCGATGGACTGAG
The DNA here is from genome assembly GCA_029884595.1 of Ormosia semicastrata. Lineage (NCBI taxonomy): Eukaryota > Viridiplantae > Streptophyta > Magnoliopsida > Fabales > Fabaceae > Ormosia > Ormosia semicastrata. Next base: position 43,539,552 of record JAQQTO010000061.1, read on the forward strand.
TATGGCTAATTGCCTAGGAGAAACGTACACCTCTTGAGTGGGTGCGATACGCGTAGTGTAGGTCACTTGTGGACCTTGGGGCCATCGGGTGCGGGTTACTCACAATGGGCGGTTGGTATTTCTCTGCCGTGGGTTAGGACCGATGCAACACACCGTAATCCAGGATCGAGACACTATTCTTAATCGAGATCTGACAAAGATTATTGTGTATGTCTTAGATGTGCAAGATATAATTATAAGCACTTGGTCTGAAGCACGAAATACCAGCAGCTCTTTTCGATCAATTTCTCCGACTTGAGTATTAGCTCCATGGAGTAGGACATTGATAATATTTTAATTGATAATATTTATACAATTATACAATTTAAAAAAATTAGAGGTGACCGATAGTAGTCGGCAAGCAGCGTAACCGATGACAATGATAGTGGTAGTATGTAAAAAAAATATAACACAAAAAACAACTAAAAAAAATCTAAAAAAAAGGAAACCTGCTTAGCAAGTTTCTTGTAAATAAGCTAAGCTATTAATTTATTTTAAATTAATGACTTAGATTATGAGGTACTATTCATCGACCATCGCCGATACTGTTCACCCTTGCCGGAAACCTCTAGTCACCTCTGGCTGATTACTGTTCACTTTTTAACATTACACAACTGTGTAAATAATAGCAGTTAAAATTATATCAGTTTTTATAATTTTTCATAAATAACTGTGCATACTGAAATTTTTTTCCTATAACGATAACTGTTGAAAAATCTTATAAATTTTAACTGATAATATTTATATAGTTATACAACCTAGAAAAAACTGGAGTTAGTCAGTTTTTCTAAAACTATAACTGTATTTGTTGAAAAATTTTATAAATTTTAATTGATAATATTCATATAATTATACAACTTAAAAAAAATTAGAAATAAATAAACAACAAAACAGCGTACTGATGGCATCTTAGCGATGACATGATGATAGTAGTAGCATATAAAAAAATATAAAACTAAAAAAACCTTGAAAAAAAAAAAAAAAAAAAGGAAATCTGTATTTGTTAAAAAATTTTATAAATTTTAATTGATAATATTTATACAATTATATAATTTAAAAAAATTAAAAGTAGCAAGTAAATAATAATACAATGACCTACCAACTGACGATAGTAGTGGTAATAATATATAAAAAAATATAAAATTAAGAAAAAACTTGAAAAAAAAAAAAAAAGAAATCTCCCAAGATAAATAAGTTTCCTGTAATTGATCCAAATCATTGATTTATTTTATAAATAAATTAATGACTTAAATTAGGTAGTAACCTTTTTCAGTGGCTGTATATTAGACTCACGCATAAATTAAATCCAAAACTTAAACCCCTCAGGCGTAAAACCCTTCTCCTTCCTGATCTCGTTTCCTTCCACACCCGCCGGCATCAAAATTCTCCGAACCGAAGAACCAAGCAACCAAGTCGAACCGCTTGAAAACCCATGGAAGAAGAACACACGGAGCCGTTCAAGGATGGCTCGGACCTCTGCCAGCAGCTCATGGACCGTTACGCCAACTCCGCCGCGCCGCAGCACCGCCACCTCCTCGCCACCGCCGCCGCCCTCCGCTCCAACCTTGCCTCCGAGTCCCTTCCCCTCACGCCGCCTGCATACTTCGCTGCCGCTATCTCCACCCTCGACGTCACCACGTCCGTGGCACTGGACCTCACTGCACTCTCCGCGCTCGTGTCCTTCATGGCCATCGACCTTGCCCTGGTGCCGCCAGGTGGCATCACGACCGCAAAGTCATGCGAGGCGGCTGAAATCCTCATTGCATTGCTGGCGAGGGAGGGGGAGGGGGACGGGGAGGGGTTGGCCGTCTCGGGCGTGAGGGCTGCAGTGAAGTGCTTAGGGGTTTTGATTGGGTTTAGTGACTTGGAGAATTGGGATTCCATCAAATTAGGTTTCGAAACATTGTTGAAGTTCTCCATTGACAAGCGCCCAAAGGTAAACAATCTATGCCTTTTCATGTTTAATTCATATTCAATTATGCATAGATTAGTGTATATATGTTTGAATGTATTATTCCACTTGAAAATAAGGAACAACAGTAAAACAACTTACTATAGCTGAATTGCTCTGGGTGAATTTCACTCAGCATACAAGTATTTATATACCTGAGAAATTAATTACAATTTCTATTTACAAGAAGAATAATTAAAGTCTTAAACCATTTCCTATGACACTATTGTTTCCAAAGCTAACTATCATATTACCCATGCTAACTAATTCAATATTCAACACTCTCCTTCAAGTTGGAGCATATAAATCATATGTGCCAAGCTTGTTACATATGAACTGTACCGGAAGACCCCTAAGAGATTTGTTGAAAATATCTGCAAGTCGATTATTTGAGTTGATAGAGACAGTCACTACTTCTCCACTTTATATCTTTTCTCTCACAAAATGACAATTAATTTCTCTGTGTGTGGTTCTCTCATGAAACACCGGGTTAGAAGCGATATGTAGGATTGTCTGATTATCACATATAAGCTCCATCTTGTTTGGTTGACACAATTTGAGTTCATTGATTAATTGTTTCAGCCATATTAGTTCACATGTTGCAAGTGTCATAGCACGATACTTTGCTTCTGCACTCGATCTTGCCACAAAACTTTATTTCTTACTTTTCCAGGATATTAGGTTTCCACCAAAAAGAACATAATAACTTGATGGAGAACGGCTATCGAATGGAGAATTTGCCCAATCTGCATCTGTGTATCCTACAATCTGAGTATGTCCTTTATCTTCATACAATAAGCCTTTTCTTGGAGCCCCTTTGATATGTCTAAGAACTCTAATGGCTGCATCCCAATGTCCTTCAAACGGTGAGTCGAGAAATTGACTAATGATGCTCATAGCAAAGGATATATCTAGTTGGGTAACAATCAAATAATTTAATCGACCAATCAACCTGCAATATTTGGCTAGATTAGATAATGGTTCTCCGTGATCTGGACTGAGTTTGGCATTGGAATCCGTTGGTGTATCTATTGGTCTAGAATTCAACATTCCAAGTTTCCTTGAGAATATCTAATGCATATTTTCTTTGTGAGATACAAATCCCTGCATTAGATTGTGCCACTTCTATTCTTAGGAAATATTTCAACCTTCCAAGATCCTTAGTCTGAAAGTGATCAAATAGGTGTTGTTTTAACTTTACCATTCCTTCTTGATCATCTCCAGTGATAACAATATCATCGACATAAACAATCAGATATATGGAAGTTCCAAAGGAGAAATGATGATAGAAAACTGAGTGATCAGCCTCACTGCGAACCATACCAAAATCTGATATAACGGTTCTAAATCTACCAAACCAAGTTCGAGGATACTGTTTCAAGCCATATAAAGATTTGTGCAAACGATAGACCAAGCCAGACTCCCCCTGAGCAACAAAGCCCAGATGTTGCTCCATGTATACTTCTTCTTGGAGATCACCATGTAAGAATGAATTCTTAATATCAAGTTGATAAAGTGGCCAGTGGCGGATGGCTGCCATGTAAAAGAAAAGACGAACTGATGCCATCTTTGCAACCGGAGAAAAAGTATCACCATAATTAAGGCAAAAAATTTGAGTGAAACCTTTAGCAACAAGACGAGCTTTCAATCGATCAACAACTCTATCAAGTCCCACCTTAACTGTGTAAATCCACCGACAACACACAGTAGATTTGCCAGGTGGCAATGGAACAAGTTCCCAAGTACCATTGGCATGTAATGTAGACATGTCTTCTAACATTGCCTGGCGCCAGTCTGGATGGGAGAGGGTTTCGATTGTTGTTTTTGGTATAGTCACAGAAGACAAAGAAGAGATAAAAGCATAATGGGAAGAAGACAAACGATGATAACTCAAAAAATTATAAATGGGATGAGGATTACGATTATAATGAGCACCTTTTCGGATAGCAATGGGAGGACTGGAGATAACATCTGGAGCAGGATCTAAGGAGGGTTCAGCCACTGGTTCTAGTTGTGAATCAGCAGGGATTGCATCTGGACCATTAGCCGTACGAGGTCGACGATGATAAACTTGGAGAGGTTTATCTGCAAGGATAGATGGGGTAGAAGCCGGAGTAGTGACAGGAGGTCCGTGTACGTAAGGAACAGGTAAAACCTCAATGATAGGATGAGAGATAATATCAGATGTAGAGAAAAAAGGAGTATTTTCAAGAAAAATAACATCTGTAGACACAATAAAACGGTTAAGTTTAGGGGAATAACTCGATATCCTTTTTGGAATCTAGTATATCCTGAGAAGACACACTTAATAGAACGAGCAGTTAACTTATCTTTCCCTGATTTAAGATCATGAACAAAACAAGTACAACCAAATATGCGTAGTAGAGGAGAGAAAATAGGCTCGTGAGGAAATAAAATCGAATGAGGGATTTGATTTGCAAGACAGAGGAGGACATACGATTAATAAGGTGACACGCAGTAAGGATAACATCACTACAAAACCGAAAGGGGAACATGAGTATGAATAAGCAAAGTGCGAGCGGTTTCTAGAAAGTGGCGGTGTTTGTGCTCAACAACTCCATTTTGTTGTGGAGTGTGTGGACAAGAAGACTGATGAAGAATACCCTGCGAAGCCATACAAAATGAAAAAGATGCAGAAAAATATTTACGAGCATTATCACTATGCAAAATTTTAATAGAAGTATTGAACTATGTATGAATTTCAGAACAAAAGGATTTGAATATAAAAAACAATTAAGATCTTTCTTTCATTAAATATAACTAAGTACAACGAGAGTAGTCATCAATAAAGGTAACAAAGTAACGGAAACTTTGACAAGAGGGAACACGACTTGGACCCCAAACATCTGAATGAATAATGACAAATGGAGACGTAGCTTTCTTATTGACACGATTAGAAAAAGAAGTGCAAACATGTTTTCCTAATTAACAGGACTCACACTTAAGTTATTAAGACTTGATAGACTAGGAGTCCTAGTTTGGAGCTTTGGATAAGGTTGGGATGTCCCAAGCGACAATGAATCAATTTTGGAGACTCAAATGCGGCACAAGATACTGATGAACTTAGTATGGTCAATAGATACAGTCCTTGAGATTCACATCTGGTGCCAATCGTCTGCCTTGTTCCTCGATCCTGCACAATAACAGAATCAAAGAAAAAGGTAACAGAACAATTATGTGAACGAGTAAGTTGGTTAACATAAATTATATTAAAGGGATAGTTAGGCATATAGAGAACAAATTTTAAAGGTAATGTGGGAAGAGGATTAGCTTGACCTATCCTTTTAGTACAAATTTTAGAACCATTAGCTAAAGTAATGGATGGAAGAAAAGTAGGTTGTTCAAGTTTAGAAAGGACAGAAGAAATACCAGAAATGTGATCAGAAGCACCTGAATCAAGGACTCATGGTAAAAGAGAGGAAGAATGAGAAATACAGGCAATAGGATTACCAGAATGTGCAATTGAAGCAATGGGAGTAGAAGTCTGCTTAGATACTTGGTACTTGAGAAACTCATTATAGTCATTTCCTGAAACATAGATACCATGTGTTTCTTGTGGGTTGGAAGGAGCTTTAGGAGTCTCATCAGATTGTACTACTTTAGCAGCCTTTGGAGGACGACCATGAAGTGCATAACACCGCTGGTCTTGGGTGTGGCCTACTTGATACTTGATGGCAATAGGTACAAGTAAGTTGTGAAGCACAATTACCACGAATGTTACCACGACCACGACCACTTCCACGTCTTCCTCCTCGAGTGGAAACTTGGGAAAAGGATTGGGATGCTAATGCGGCATGATCAACATTGCTAGCTTCAAGTGAGGGGCCTGATTGCAGAAGTTGTGCAAAGACATTTTCAATAGAGGGAATAGGTGTGGTGCCTAAGATTTGTTGCCGAAGAGATTCAAGTTCTGTTGGAAGCCCTGACAGAGTAAAATAGTTTTTGTTGTTGAGCACTATGAGCATTAGCATCAGCAGCATTGGGAAACAGGTTTGAATATTCCTCCATAACAACTTCTATTGCTCCAACATACGATTCCATATCTGTACCCTCAAGCTTCAAACTATGCATCTTTTGGATAACGTTATACATCCTTGCAATATCATTTGAATACAAGGCTTTAGTAAGATCCAATACCTTTTTGCATGTCTTGTATGCCCGAAACATTGGGATTTTCTTTGGATCAATAGACTGCCACATCAGATTACATAATTGGGCATCAACGTTCTTCTAAGTTGCTCGATCAGCTACTGGAATATCATCTTCTTTCTTAGAAAGATGATCTTCATATCCTTGGCCCATGAACCAAAGTTCCACAGAATCAGCCCATGCTAGATAATTCTTACCACCCGTCAACTTATTAGTAGTCATAGTAGTACTTCCAGAAACAACAGAGGTCAGTACATGTGATTTCTCACCATTGGAGGATGTTACCTTTGATTATGACATGTTGGAACAGGAATAAAGAGGCTGGGTAGAGGTTTAGAAAGGCTAAAAATTTCCTGGAAAGGATTCTGGAATAACAATGACACAACAGAAAACAATAAACCACCACAAAAAAATGCCAACAATCCAAATAGAGAGAGAAAAAGGCAAGATAAACCTGAAGCAAACCCAAGAACACAGCAACAGCGGCGAAATAGAGGGCCAAACAGGGGAATTGCGCAAGACAGAGGCCAAACAGGTTGTGGAAGAGGCCGGCAAGGATTGGGCTTCACCGGAAATGGCACGACGAGTTGGCCGGTAGAAGTAGCTTCCGGAAAGAAGGTCTCGCGCTCCCACGCGCACAAAAAGCTGAAGCTGGGCAGATTCCTACGACCGGCGTGTGGCGGCATGTCGGAGCTCCGGCAGCAACTTGGTTCTTGTGGTAGGCCGAGCGGAAGGCGGCAAACATGGTGGTGTGGTCAGCTGGAGGAAAAAACGGAGCGCAGAGGTGCAAATCGGAGAAGACAGTCGGAGGAGGAAAGAGAAAATAGACACGTGGTGGAAAGAAAAGATAAGAACTAACACGGCTGAAAGTGGTTCAATCGAAAGGAAGCAAAACCAGAGCTGGGTCAGAACCCGCTCTGATACCAACTTGAAAATAAGGAATAACAGTAAAACAATTGATTATAGTTGAATTGTCTTGAGTGAATTTCACTCAGCATAGAGGTATTTATATACATGAAAAATTAATTACAACTTCTATTTACAAGAAGAATAATTGAAGACTTAAACCATTCCCCATGAAACTATTGTTTCCAAAGCTAACTATCATATTTCCCATGCTAACTATCATATTTCCCATGCTAACTAATTCAATATTCAACAATTCCCATGATTTTTCATCACTGTGTTTTGGTTGATTTTTTATTGTTCCAGGTGCGAAGATGTGCTCAAGAGTCTCTTGAGAAGGTTTTCGGGTCTCTCAAATCCTCCATGGTTATTAAGGAAGCTAGCAAGCTGGTTTTGTCAGTGCTGAAAAGTTGCATTGCTTTGGCAACGAAATTAATTGCTTCGAGGACTGTTGATGAATCTAAAGACGATTCGTTTTCGAAATCCGAACACTTGGAGCTCCTGCATGTACTAAATGTAGTTAATCTTACTGCTCCTTATCTTTCTGCGAAAGTCATTCCACAAGTTCTTTCGGAAGTGCATAAATTATTTGGCACTCAGTTCTCGGTACTTACAAGGCACCTTCTTAACACTATTGAAGCTATTTTTGAAGCTTTGAGAGTCCGAAATATAGTCCTAGAGACAGAGGACATTGTAGTTTCACTTGCTTCATTTGTATCTTCGGGAGATAAGAACCCCATGGATACTGTGATTTTTGCAGCAACCTTATTACGACGTACAATGGACTTACTTTATACCGGACAGTCAAGCTTGTGGATCAAGAATCTTCCTCTAGTTTGTAGATCTGTAATGGGTATGTATGCTTCTTCCATGTTCATCAATTGTAGAAATCATTTAATTGTAATCTATGTATCCTAGTTATTTTATTGCCATTATTTTTTCTTCACGGTTATGCTTAGCACTATCTTTATTTTGATTTTTCATTTAGAAAAAAAAATGTTGTGTTAAGTTACAAATTGATCATATCACTACACCATTAGTTAAATTAGAAATCAAAATCTATTGATAATTCCACTTCTAAACATTTTCGATGTAGCTGTGGAGCAATAGTTGGTTTTTTCCTCATGATTACTGTGCAGCCTGCAGGGATTTTTCTGGCAAGTTGTGTCTTCATCAAGATTTCTGTAGTTTGAATTTACTGTAATTTCTAAATAACTTATTACTGATTAATGTTTAAATGGTATAGATTTTGCTGATTATGTCACTGGGAGCATTGTTGTGAAAGCTATCTTTTATTTAACTCCTGCTGATTTTATCTTTTGATAAGTTCCATGCAGCATTTGAAGGTTGATTTGTTTTTTTTTCTTCTAGTATTTAGTTAATGACTATATTGAATTGGGTGGGGGGGTTATAATGTTGCTAGTTCTTTTCAATTTGAGTAATACTGCTTCTTTTCCATATTTTCCCTTTCATATATTATAGTCTTCTGATTCAAGCTGCCGATGTTGAACTTAGGTCTCCTCACTTTTGAGGGAAGCACTGCATCACAGGCTTCATGTATTTTGAATGATGTGCTCCAGCATCATGTTGGTCCACTAAGTTTATCAATTGGTACAGACCAAACATCTCATGATAGTAGTCAGAAAAGTGTGGAAAGCAATGCAATAAAATCGATGTGTGCAGTTTTTGAGAATGCCCTTTCTGCTGCTGATGGAATTCCAAATGAGCATGTGTTTTCAGTCATATCTGTTTTATTTCTTGACCTTGGTATGGAACTGTCTATCCTTATTTAATGCTTCCTGTATAGAAAAATTGCTTTTTTCAATTTCTTTTAATCTATCTAATTGGTCTTAGTTGTGCCGTTGTGGATTGTGAGAGACACAATGGCATAATTTTGTTAAGGAAGTTACTTCTTTGGCATCGCAAGATTTTAATTTTCTTATCTTTTTTCACCAGAAATTATTGTCCGCATGAATTGTGCTATATTGTCTTGTTTAGCATGCCACCGTTTGATTTGTATGGAACTGTCTATCCTTATTTAATGCTTACTGTATAGAAAAATTGCTTTTTTCAATTTCTTTTAATCTATCTAATTGGTCTTAATTGTGCCGTTGTGGATTGTGAGAGACACAATGGCATAATTTTATTAAGGAAGTTACTTCTTTGGCATCGCAAGATTTTAATTTTCTTATCTTTTTTATACCAGAATTTATTCTCCACATGAATTTTGTGTTATATTGTCTTGTTTAGCATGCCACCGTTTGATTTGCAGTGTCTTATTTCTTGTCACTGTTAATGTTTATAAACAGATGAGCTGCTATATCTTATATGCCAGGTTCTTGTCTCTTGTGCTGTACAAGGGTGGTTTATTTTAGAGGTTGCCCAGTTTAATCAGTGAACTTATAGTTGGGGTTGAATGTTGAAAGAGAAAGATGATTGTGGTGTGGAACAGAGTGGCAAAAGATTGGAAAGTGTATTACTATATGTTGGGAAACCCTAGGCCTAGGGTGATCTAGGTATTAAGAAACACCATAAGGCAATGAAATGTTGGAGATTCTAAGACCTCTAACATCTATTTCCCCAGATTTGTGTGTTAATATTAGAGTATATTGTATTAGCTGTTGAATATTGTTGGTATAGTTTAGAACATTCCAGAGGTTTAGTAGTTAGTTAGAATATTGTCTTATTGTGTTAGTTAGTAACAGAATCAGTTAAGTTGTTAAAGAGTAGTTGAGCTTCTACTAGCTGTATAAATACAACTGTGTATGACTGTTGTAACTGTCAATTACAGTTTACAGTTTTTAGTTTCTAGAGAATTCTCGTTCTCCCTTCTCTCTCATTCTCTCTTTCTTCTGCTACACGTTTGTGTTTTCTCTCTCGATAAGATTTCTAGAATGGTATCAGAGCTTGTTACGATCTCTGCATTTTGTGCTTCAATTCAATTCATTAGCTGCATTTTCTACTTCAATCTGATTCATTAGCTGCGTTTTCTGCTTCAATCTGATTCAATCAGAGTTGCAATCTTTGAAATTCTGAATTTCTGTGTCTCTGTGCCATTTTTGCATTGCGATCTTGATTGGTGAGTTGCGCACTCTTGCTTTCTGTTGAGTTTCTTGTTCATGATCTTGTTTGGTGAGGTGCACACTCTTACACTCTGTTGAGTTTCTGCATTGCGATCTTGATTGGTGAGGTGCACACTCTTGCACTCTTGCTCTCTGTTGAGTTTCTGCATTGCGATCTTGTTTGGTGAGGTGCGCACTCTTGCTCTCTGTTGAGTTTCTGCGTTGTGATCTTGCTTTGTGAGCTGTGCGATCTGAGTTATGTTTGAAATCTTTGAGTTCGCGATCTTGATTGAGCTGTGCGATCTCTGAGTTGCAATCTTGATTGAGCTATGTGATCTCTGACTTGTGATCTTGATTGAGCTGTGTGATCTCTGAGTGGCGATCTTGTTTGATTTCTGAACTGTGCAATTTGAAGCGTGATAAAGATTTGAGGCATGCTATCAAATTTTAGAGGTGCGATCTGAGTGCGATCTCTGAGTTGCAATCTTGATTGAGCTATGTGATCTCTGACTTGTGATCTTGATTGAGCTGTGTGATCTCTGAGTGGCGATCTTGTTTGATTTCTGAACTGTGCAATTTGAAGCGTGATAAAGATTTGAGGCATGCTATCAAATTTTAGAGGTGCGATCTGAGTGCAGTTATGGAAGCACCATCGCCACCACCAGTTGAAGACACAAATCAAGGTGATCCACCTTTCTTTGCTGCTACTAGGCCTTCAAATCTGACCAGCTTTTCTTATGCCATTTCCGTAAAGCTTGATGAGAAAAACTTTCTTGTCTGGAAACAACAGATCGAAGCTACAATTAAGGCACATCGCTTGCAGAAATTTGTTGTGGATCCTAATATTCCTCCACGGTTTCTGTTAGATTCAGACAGAAATGTGGGTTGCATGAATGATGCATATTTGGATTGGGAACAACAAGATCATATACTGTTCTCATGGTTATTGTCATCGCTCTCTGATCCTCTTTGAACACGTGTTGTTGGCTGTGTACACTTGTGGCAACTCAGTACCGTTCTGAACTGCGCAATACCAAGAAGGGCTCGTGTTCTATTTCAGAGTATCTTTTGCGCATCAAAGCACTAGTAGACTCCTTAATCTCAATTGGTCATCCAATTTCTCCTCAAAGATCATATTGACATCATTCTTGAGGGTCTTCCTGAAGAATATTGTTGAATATTGAATTAGTTAGCATGAGAAATATGATAGTTAGCTTTGGAAACAGTAGTGTCATGGGGAATGATTTAAGTCTTTAATTATTCTTCTTGTAAATAAAAGTTGTAATTAATTTCTCATGTATATAAGTACTTGTATGCTGAGTGAAATTCACTCAAGCAATTTAGCCATAATCAGTTGTTTTATAGTTGTTCCTTATTTTCAAGTAATATGATGCGTTTGTCACGTCTATTGCTAGCAGACTTGATCCATACACCATTGGAGGCATTGAGTCTCTGTTGCTATCTCATGAGGTCAGAATAGAGAAGAATCGCTTCGTTGTTTCACATGCCTTTTCAGTCAATATTACTCAGGCCAATGGTGGTGACTCCTTACCCAATTCTTCAACCAAGCATGTTGTAGTACCTGCATAGTTCTTCAGCTCTATGAATCAACCATCTCTGAATCTAAATTAGAATGTTCAGTCTTTGCCACCCCCACATCAGAATGTTCAGTCTTTGCCAACCCCACCTGGTTTTGCTCCAATGCATCCACAAGGAGTGTTTCAATTTTGACCAAAATTAGTTTGGTACTCATTCTTATCAACAAAATTTTAATAGAGGAGGAAGAGGTGGTAGATTTGGTTATAGAGGAAGAGGACGTGGTAGGTTTCGCTCTAACTACAGGAGTGCTGCAGTTTGTCAAGTTTGTGATCAGCCTAGACATTTTGCTTTAGTGTTTTAGTATAGATTTGATCAAAATTATGGTCAAGGACAAGGTTCACAATCAGGAATTAGTTTTAAGCAGCAAAGGCAGAATTTTCAGCACTCACAAATGCCTTCATAGTCCCTGCAACAACAACAACTGCCTCTGCAGTTTCTGCAGCCATATTCAGCTCAGTTAGCACACTTACAGTTACTACAATCAAGGCCTAGTTCCTCATTTTATCCATCTCAGTTTTAGCCTTAACAACTTCCATCTCAGTTTCAGCCTTAACACTCGTAACCCTTCTCATCACCATGTTACTCTAAGTTACCATCGCCTCTCTTCATTGCATTATGCTTGTTTTTCCACCTTGTCTTCTGTGTTTAATCCTAAATCTCTAGGTGAAGCTTTATCCCATCCTGGGTGGCGACAAGCAATGATTGATGAAATATGTGCACTTCAGAGCAGTGGTACTTGGGAACTTATTCCTCTTCCTCCTTGGAAGTTTGTTGTAGGTTGCCGGTGGATTTATACGGTCAAGGTTGGCCCTGATGGCACTCTTGATTGCCTAAAGGCTTGTCTGGTGGCAAAACGGTATACTCAGATATTTGGTTTGGATTATGGGGACACTTTCTCACTAGTGGCAAAGATGACTTCTGTTCGGCTTTTTCTGTCTATGGCCGCTATTTGTGACTGGCCTTTCATTAGCTGGACATCAAAAATGCTTTTCTCCATGGTGATTTGGAAGAAGTCTACATGGAGCAACCTCTAGGGTTTATTGCTCAGGGGGAGTCTTTTGGCCTCGTTTGTCGTTTACACAAGTCCTTGTATGATCTTAAACAATCTCCTCGGGCTTGGTTTGGTCGATTCAGTATTGTTGTTCAGCAGTTTGGTATGACTCGTAGTGAGGCTGACCTCTCTGTCTTCTATCGCCATACAATCCGAGGTTGTATCTATTTGATTATTGTTGAATTGGAAGGTTTTAGGTAGGAAAGAGGAAAAGAGAGAAAATGAATACTCAAAATAAGAAGACTATATTGATATTGGTGTAATGATGTTGTGATACAAAAGACAAACCCAATAGTCCTATTTATACTAATACTAGGATATTAATCCTAATTAATAAGGAAACAAATCAGAAAATATAATAAATAGGAAATAAATCCTAAGAGATCCTATGAGATACCCTAAAATATTTCAAGATACAATAAAAATATTTTAAGATATTTTTCAGATATTCTAACAATTATGTATGTGGACAACATTGTTATCACATGCAGTGATCACCAGGGTATAACTCAGATAAAACAGCACCTCTGTCATCACTTTTAGACCAAAGATCTTAGCAAACTTCGTTATTTCTTGGGAATTGAAGTGGCACAATCCAAGGATGGCATAGTTATCTCACAAAGGAAGTATGCTATGGACATTCTTGAGGAAACAGGATTATTGAATGCAAAGTCAGTTGACACTCCTATGAATCCCAATGTTAGACTTTTACCGAATCAGGGGGAGCCACTTTCAGACCCAAGAAGATATAGACGATTGGTTGGAAAACTTAACTATCTTACTGTTACTCGTCCAGATATCTCCTTTGCGGTGAGTGTAGTAAGCCAATTTCAAAAAATTCACATTGTGACAGACAATGGGATGCAATGATTCGTATTCTCAGATATATTAAGGGAGCTCCAGGAAAATGCCTTGTCTATGAAGATAAAGGACACATTTAGATTGTTGGATACTCAGATACTGATTGGGCAGGTTCTCCTATTGATAGGAGATCCACTTTTGGTTATTGTGTATCCATTGGGGGTAATATGATATCCTGGAAGAGTAAGAAACAAAATGTGGTTGCAAGATCAAGTGCCGAAGTAGAATATCGAGCCATGGCCTCAGCTACATGTGAGCTCATTTGGTTAAAACAACTTTTTAAAGAGCTTCAGTTTGGAAACGTTATGCAAATGACTCTTATTTGTGATAACCAAGCTGCATTGCAGATCGTTTCCAATCCAGTGTTTCATGAGAGGACCAAACACATTGAGATAGACTGTCACTTTATTAGAGAGAAGATCTTGTCTGGAGACATCACCACTAGCTTTGTCAATTCAAATGATTAACTGGAAGATGTTTTCACTAAGTCTTTGATAGGTCCTCAAGTAAACTATATTTGTAACAAGTTTGGTGCATATGACTTATATGTTCCAGCTTGAGGGAGAGTGTTGAAAACGTGTAAATATATTTTGTATTTATGTAGTTTCCTTGTATAGGCTAATCAAATCATAACAGTAATATTTGTATTTATTTGTATTTATTGCCTTAGTTCTATATAATCAGCTATTCATCTTGTAGTTGAGACACGCGGTTTCACAATCTCTATGCTTCCGTTTTCTCTCTCTTTTAACTCAAACAAGATCCAAATATGGTATTGTTAAACCAAGAGTAACTCCAACTCTTCTTGGTCATCTTGAACCTAATTTTGTCCAAGAGGCCTTGATCAGTCCCAAATGGCATGAAGCCATGACTGCTGAGTATGATGCACTCATTAGGAATTAGACTTGGACATTGTTACCACTTCCACCAAATAGGACTGCAATTGGCTGCAAATGGTTATTTACAAGAGGAGGTATACATGCAGCAACCTCCAGGTTTTGAAGATTCAAATTAGGGGCTGGTTTGCAAGCTGAATAAGGCACTCTATGGGTTGAAACAGGCCCCTAGAGCCTGGTTTGAGAGATTGGCAGCTTCTTTGATCATTTTTGGCTTTAAATCTTGCCGCTGTGCTCCCTCTCTTTTCATTCAAATCAGTTCACAACATACTACCTATGTTGTAATATATGTGGATGATATCATTGTGACGGGAAGCTCACCCACTTTGGTACAGCAGCTGATTACTAAGTTAAATGGAGAGTTTGCTTTAAAGCAGTGATGGAACCAATTACTGAAATATCTCTTTTATTGAATGAATTAGGGTATATCACCCAACACAGAACATACAAAGTATAGAATTGATAAAACCCTCTCAATACCCGAGAGAATTCCCCCTAAAATCTCTTACCCAAAACTTTTCCTCCCCCTCTTCCTGATTCTTTCCCTTTTTATTCCCCTGTTTTCCCCCCCAACCCACTTAACTCCTATTCAGAGTTAGTTAAGTCTGTTATATTCCTTATGGGCCCTTTATTGGGCCTCTCCCTTCTAACATAAACCTTCTTAACAAAGGGCTTGCTGCCATCAAGCAGCTAGGGAAACTTGATTACTTTCTTGGAATAGAAGTTCAACACTTGTCTAATGGGTCTATTCTTCTCAATCAGAGTAAGTATATTAGAGATTTGCTGGAAAAAGCTAAGATGTTTGATGCCAAATGCATAAGTACTCCTATGGTGACTAACAGCCAGTTGTCTAAACTTGGAAGCAACTATATTGATGACCCTCAACTATATAGGTCAGTAGTTGGTGCCTTACAGTATGCAACAATCACTAGACCTGAAATTTGCTTTAGTGTGAACAAAGTCTGCCAGTTTCTAAGTTCTCCACTTGAGGATCATTGGAAGGCTGTTAAACACCTTTTGCGGTATCTTAAGAGTACTATTACTCATTGCCTGCTACTTCAACGTGCGAGATCATCTAGGTCACTTGCTTTACATGCCTTTTGTGATGCTGATTGGGCATCAGATCCGGATGATAGAAGGTCAACTTCTGGATCATGTATTTTCTTGGGCCCTAATCTTGTTTCTTGGTGGTCAAAGAAGCAGACCTTAGTAGCCTAGTCCAGTACAGAGGCTGAGTATTGCAGCCTTGCAGCCACAGCTACAGAGCTGATCTGGATTCAGTCACTGCTGCAAGAACTTCATGTTGATGTTCCAGCTCCAGTTGTTCATTGTGACAATCTTAGAACAGTCCTACTTGCTCATAATCCAATTCTTCATGCACGAACTAAGCATATGGAATTGGAAATATTTTTTGTGCGAGAGAAGGTCCTTAACAAGAGCCTGGTGGTCTCTCACATTCCAGCACAAGACCAGACAGCTGATTTGTTTACCAAACCATTGTCAAGTCTTAGATTCTGTACTTTGTTTGATAAATTTGCTTTGCAACACCCACCCTGAGTTTGAGGGGAGCGTATTAGAATATATTGTATTAGCTGTCGAATATTGTTAGTATAGTTTAGAACATTCCAGAGGTTTAGTAGTTAGTTAGAATATTGTCTTATTGTGTTAGTAACAGAATCAGTTAAGTTGTTAAGAGTAGTTGAGCTTCTACTAGCTGTATAAATACAGCTGTGTACAACTCTTGTAACTGTCAATTACAGTTTATAGTTTTCAGTTTCTAGAGAATTCTCATTCTCCCTTCTTTCTCATTCTCTCTCTCTTCTGCAACACGTTTCTGTTTTCTCTTTCTCTCTTGATAAGATTTCTAGAAGTTATGTACAAGGTAAGTTTGGAAAAAGGTTCCCATTTTTTCACTTTGTCAGGCATCTATTTTCTTGTGGAATAATCTGCTTGGAGTTCTTGGTAAATTCTGTGTGTGTCTTCTCTTTCTGCTTTGGAGCAGTTTCATGATGTGTCCAAGGTTTCGGAAGGAATAGGGACACTACAAATTTGTGGCATTGTGCTGTTTTTGCCTTGTCTACTGTATTTAGTTGGAGCAAAATGATACGCTGTCAGTTGCATTTCTCTGCCCTTTACAGATTTTATGGGATAGGGTTATGTTTATGGTCTTAGTTTGGTGTTTTGCATGTTGTTTTGTAAGTGTTGATATGCAGAGAGCTTGGACAACTTCATTGCAATTTCAAACCTCTTTGGTTCGCCGTTTTCTTTTAGTTTCTTTATTTAGAAGGATATCTTATCCACCCCCTTCATTGTACATTCCCTCTTTTCTCTCTTATTAATGTTATTTTTTGTCAAAAAATAAAAATAAAAATAACAACAGCGGATAGTCTCTTTATATTCATTCAGTTGTGCTGAGTGATTGAAGTGCTTGATTGTGTTGACGTTTCTCTCTGCTTTTCTTATGTTTTGTTCTTTTTTACTTTGTGAGGAGATAATATCTTATCCTCTTCTATTGCACTTTTTTCTTTATCAATAATAAAATTTTGTGTTTAAAAAAAGTTAGTATTAAAGCTACATGTCCATATCTTCTTATTCTTTTGTAATCTTTGGTTGTAGGAGAATTCTCATTTGTGTTTATGAGCAATATTGTTCTTAAACTTGCTGACTTGATGAATCAAACTTCTGGAGGCAAGGTTAATAATGAGCATGTAAGTACTGATGAAAGATTCTTTGGCTGTTTCCACATTGATCTAAATTATTGTGAGGTTGATATCCACACCTTAATTGTGTCTTCTTATGATTCATTATGTTTTGTTTCTCCACTTATTTTAAACTTTATGGGAGAAGTTGAATTGATGGAATCGATATATTGAATTTTCTCTTTATAGAGATAAGAAACGTTGTTTTAAGTCATAAACAATTGGCCATAGATAGTTTTAGTAAAGAATTTACTAATTTAATCTCTGGTTAAATTGTTGGAAAGGTTGGGATACTAGATGAAGCAAAAGGATATATTTGTATGTCTATTCACTTTTAGGATCAGCACTGTGGTGACATTGTCCTTGTATACCTCATCTACTATAATACTTTGGGGATAAACTTTTTAGTGTTCAATACACTTGAAAATAAGGAACAACCGTAAAACAACTGACTATAGCTGAATTGCTTGAGTTAATTTCACTCAGCATACAAGTATTTATATACATGAGAAATTAAATACAACTTCTATTTACAAGAAGAATAATTAAAGACTTAAACCATTCCCCATGATAGTATTGTTTCCAAAACTAACTCATTTCCCATGCTAACTAATTCAATATTCAACACTGCCCCTCAAGCTGAAGCATATAAATCATATGCACCAAGCTTGTTACATATGAACTGTACCCGAGGACTCTAACATCCTAATTTCAGTAACCTAGTATATCATGCATATACCTGGATAAGCAGTGTTAGCTATGCTAATACTAACTTAACATCATACTAATCCATATCATTTAAACAAATAATAATGGAGAGCCTTGCGAAAACTAAAAGTTATATACATACATCTTTGCCTCAAAAGGGCACTTAGTATACATAAACTTTTCTGTACAAACTAGTATACATAACCTTTTCTATACAAACTTTAAGCAAAGTAATTAAATACAAGCTTTAACTCCTAAGCATAAAAACTATCCTAGTCTTCATACTTTTTCTTCGTTCCCTTGGACGAGCTTCCTCCTGGATTTATATGGCAACAAACAGGGTGAGAAATCACAATTCTTAGTATAAGTATACCAAAATTTGCGTTTAAACATTCGCAATGAATAAACCAAACTATTACATAAGAATATATGCCTCAACTCTATGCAATATTCAAAGTGTAATCTATAACTTTAACTCGGACTAAAACAAACAACGATATCAAATAACTGCCTATACAATCATATGATATCATCAAGACAGATAACCGCCCATACAACTGGCCTGTTGCACGCATCACTCTTTGGCTGATGAGTGCCTAAGCGCTCTACATTGAGTGCTTGAGCGCTCTCCGCATATCAGCAAATCTACATAATTCTGCAAATTGCTGCTATTATTCCATTGGAACAAAGCAGTGATCCAATTTACCAAAAATGGTTTCTAGGTGATTTCTAACACCACTAACAACTTCCAAAAAAATGTTGTAACACTTTTATAGCTTATTGGTTCACTTAATCTTGGGTTAATGATCAATAGCACATACTCACTTCCTATTAACCTTAACTCCAACTAAACATCTTTCTAACTTTGTCTATTGACAAACTCACTAATCTTGATTCCAAATAGTTGAAATAACTAATTTCCAACCATTGAAACCGAGATTCAAGTAAAGAAAACAGATTTTACTCTTTAAAAACCTATTTTTTCCATCTAGAAACCTAACCTCAACCATGGAATGGTTTAGGGAAAAAGATGGAATTAAAGGTCAAGAACCCCTACCTCTTATAGACAAGATGATCTTCAAGCTTGATCTTTGGATCCCCTTTTTTTTCCTTTCTTTCTTCTCCCCTTTCTCTTCTTTCTTGCCTTGTTCGGTTTACCTCTACTCTTTTCTCTCTTTTCTGTTTCTTCCGTGAAGTATCGAAGTTAGACTTTGTTACTTACTTATACCAAAATTTTCGATCTGCTAAGAGCACTTACATTTCACTAAATCCAGTTTTTCAACTTTCAACAAGTTTAAAATAAATCTTAAGATTCATTAAAAATCTTGTTTCACCTTTTCTCTATTTTTTCATATCTGTTGGTAGTCAATCCGGTATTAAATGCACAACCAATATGCCTAAAAATATCAAACTAACTCTGATTATTCTCAAACTTTAATTATATCATACTTAGCTCATTTGTGACCTAAAAACAAATTATCTATATTTGTTTCCCTTAACTTAGAAAATTATGCTATTATTTGAGTCATTTTAAGCCATTTGCCACATTCTGTGTTGTTGCAAAATGCCTAAACTAACTCAGTTTGTTACAAAACTTTACTGACATGTCAAACAAGTGTTATGTTACCTTTGTAACCATAAACTAGTCTAACATGCTATTGAGGGTGTTACAAGGACCCTTAAGAAATTTGGTGAAAATATCTGCAAGTTGATTATTTAAGCTGATAGAGGCAATCACTACTTCCCCACTTTGTATCTTCTCTCCTTTGAAGCATGGGTACTCCTCCCAGGGAGGAGTACCAGTACCGGGTATGTATCGGGTACGGGTACATGCCGGGTACGCTTACCCGGTACGTACCCAATTTTTTTTTTTTGAATTTAGAGTTTGGGTACGGCTCTGGTTCGGCTGGGTACGGCTCCGGTGCAGCTTTGGTATGGCATCGCTTGCCGTTCTGCACGGCATCTCCCATTTTTCGGTCGTTTCCCTGCGTAGAGCCCTCCGATGAGGCTTTTCCGATGACACCCAGCTGTCACCACCTCCATTCGTCTGCTCCTAGTCACTGTTTGGCTCTGTAGCCGTCACTGCCATGTCTGCCGTTTTCCGGTCATTCCCTGCGCAAAGCCCTCCGTTGAAGCTTTTCCGATAACACTCAGCCATCACCACCTCCATTCGTCTGCTCCTAGCCACTTGTTTGGCTCTGTGAGCCGTCACTGCCATGGCTGCCAAGTAGATGAAGTGTTGTATAGAAAGAAGGAAGAGGTAAAGGAAAACGAAAAGGGAGAGAAAGAGGAAAACGAAAAGGCAGAGGCCTGCCAGGAAAACGAAAATGGAGAGAAAGAGGAAAACGAAAAGGTAGAGGCTTGCCAGGAAAACGAAATGGGAGAGAGAATAGGAAACGACATTTGGTTTAAAAGAAAAATAAAAGTACAAATTTAAGAGTTGTTTACAGTTTGCATTTTTTTTTAATACCGAGGCACACACATGTAACTTACTTAAGTATATGTAAAAATTTAATATCAGTCTTTTAAAATGAATTAATTTACTCATTTATTTAAATTTTACTAATAAATTACTTGACATTAATAAGATATTTGACTTTAAAATATTAATATTATAATGTTTATAATGTTTTATTATGTGAAAAATATATTTTATATTGTTATTAATAATTGATCATGGAGAAAATAGTTGTAAATATGTAAGCTGGAATATTGAAAATAGTTGTACCCTAAGCTTATGTGATTATATTGCAAAGTAAAAATGTAGGAGAAGGGAATGCAAGTTTCTTTTTATGTTTTATGTTAAAATTTGTGTGTTTTAAGTTTTATGTTATGTAATAATATTTTATTGTATGAGATTTTAGTTTTTATTATTATTATATATATATATATTATTATTATTATTATTATTATTATTATTATATATGACGTACCTGTACCTTAGTTTTTTAAAAATTTTCGTACCCCGTACCCGTATCCGTATCGGGTACCAATACCGTACCTGTACCCGTGCAACGTAGCTTCTCTCTCACAAAATGATAATCAATATCTATGTGTTTGGTCCTCTTTTGAAACACCGGGTTAGAAGCGATATATAGGGCTGCTTGGTTCTCACATATAAGCTCCATCTTGCCACAACACTTTGTTTCTTACTTTTCTGGATATTAGGTTTCCACCAAAAAGAACACAATAACCTAATGTAGAACGTCTATCAAATAGAGAACCTGCCTAATCTACATCTGTGTATCCTACAATCTGTGTATGTCCTTTATCTTCATACAAACCCTTTGATATATCTAAGAACTCTAATGGCTACATCCTGATGTCTTTCACATGGTGGGTTGAGAAATTGACTAAGGATGCTCATAGCAAAGGATATATCTGGTCGGGTAGTAGTCAAATAATTTAATCGGCCAATTATCTTGCAATATTTGGCTGGATCAGATAATGGTTCTTCTTGATCTGGATTGAGTTTGACATTAGGATCCATTGTTGTATCTATTGGCCTAGAATCCAACATTCCAATTTCCTTGAGAATGTCTAATGCATATTTCTCTATGAGATACAAATCCTTGCATTAGATTGTGCCCCTTCTATTCCTAGGAAATATTTCAACCTCCCAAGATCCTTAGTTTGAAAGTGATCAAATAGGTGTTGTTTTAACTTCACAATTCCTTCTTGATCATCTCCAGTGATAACAATATCATCAACATAAACAATCAGATATATGGAAGTTCCAGAGGAGGAATGATGATAGAAAGCTGAGTGATTAGCCTCACTGCGAACCATACCAAAATATGATATAACGATACTGAATCTACCAAACCAAACTCGAGGAGACTGTTTCAAGTCATATAAAGATTTGAACAACCGACAGACTAAGCCAGACTCCCCTTGAGCAACAAACCTCGGAGGTTACTCCATGTACACTTCTTCTTGGAGATCACCATGTAAGAATGCATTCTTAATATCGAGTTGATAAAGTGGCCAGTAGCGGTTGGCTGCCATGGAAAGGAGAAGAGGAACTAATGCCATCTTTGCAACTGGGGAGAAAGTATCACTATAATTAAGGCAAAAAATTTGAGTGAAACCTTTAGCAACAAGATGAGCTTTCAATCAATCAACAGCTCCATCAGGTCCCACCTTAATTGTGTAAATCCATCGACAACCCGCAGTAGATTTTCCTGGTGGCAACGGAACAAGTTCTCAAGTACCATTAGCAAGTAATGCAGACATCTCTTCTAACATTGCCTGGCATCAGTTTGGATGGGAGAGGGCTTCGACTGTTGTTTTCTGTATAGTCACAGAAGACAAAGAAGAGATAAAAGCATAATGGGAAGAAGACAAGCGATGATAACTCAAAAAATTATAAATGAGATGAGGATTGCGAGTAGAATGAGTACCTTTTCGGGTAACAATAGGAGGACTGGAGATAACATCCAGAGTAGGATCTAAGGAGGGTTCAGCCTCTGGTTTTGGTTGTGAATTAGTAGGGATTGCATCTGGACCATTAGCAGTACGAGGTCGATGATGATAAACTTGGAGAGGTTTATCTGCAAGGACAGATGGGGTAGAAACCGGAGTAGGGACAGGAGGTCCGTCTACATAAGGAACAAGTAAAATCTGCTGGAGGAGAGAGAATATCAGATGTAGAGAAAAAAGAAGTATTTTCAAGAAAAGTAACATCTACAAACACAATAAAACAATTAAGTTCAGGGGAATAACATCAATATCTTTTTCTGATTCTAGTATATCCCAAGAATACACACTTAATAGAACGAGCAGTTAGCTTATCTTTCCCTGGTGTAAGACCATGAACAAAACAAGTACAACCAAATATGCATAGTGGAAGAGAGAAAATAGGCTTGTGAGGAAATAAAATCGAATGATGGATTTGATTTTGCAAGACAAAGGAGGACATACGATTAATAAGGTAGCACGCAATAAGGATAGCTTCACTCTAAAACCAAAAGGGAACAAGAGTATGAATAAGCAGAGTGTGAGGGTGTTTGCGCTCAGCAACTCCATTTTGATGTGCAGTGTGTGGACAAGAAGACTGATGGAGAATACCTTTCGAAGCCTTAAACGATGAAAAAGATGCAGAAAAATATTCACGAGTATTATCACTACGCAAAATTTCAATAGTAGTATTGAATTGTGTATGAATTTCAGAATAAAAGGAGTTGAATATGGAAAACAATTCAGATCTTTCTTTCGTTAAATATAACCAAGTACAATGAGAATAATTATAAAAAAAGGTAACAAAATAACGGAAACCTTGACAAGAAAGAACATAACTTGGAGCCTAAACATTTGAATGAATAATGGCAAATGGAGACGCAGCTCTCTTATTGACATGATTAGAAAAAGAAGTGTAAACATGTTTTCCTAATTGATAGGACTCACACTCTAAGTTATTAAGACTCAATAGACTAGGAACCATACTTTGGAGCTTGGATAGACTGGTATGTTCCAAGCGACAATGAATCAATTTTGGAGACTCAGCAGCGGCACAAGATATTGATGAACTTGTTATGGTTAGACAATACAGTCCTTGAGATTCACAATCGATACCAATTGTCTATCCAGTTCCTCCATCCTGCACAATAACGTAAGCAACAAAAAAGGTAATAGAACAATTAAGAGAACGAGTAGGTTGACTAACAAAAATTAAATTAAAGGGACAATTAGGCATATAGAGAACAAATTGTAAAGGTAACGTGGGAAGAGGATTAGCTTGACCTATCCCTTTAACACAAATTTTAGAGCCATCAGCTAGAGTAATGGATGGAAGAAAAGCAGGTTGTTCAAGTTTAGAAAGTACCAAAGAAGTATCAGAATTGTGATTAGAAGCACCTGAATCAAGGACCCATGGTCCAAGAGAGGAAGAATAAGAAATACAGGCAATAGGATTACCAGAATGTGCAATCGAAGCAATGGAAGTAGATGCCTGCGTAGATACTTGGTACTCGAGAAACTCATTATAGTCATTTCTTGAAACCTAAATACGATGTGTTTCTTGTGGGTTGGAAGGAGCTTCAGAAGTCTCATCAGATTGTACCACATTAGCAACCTTTGGAGGACGACCATGAAGTGCATAATACCAGTCTTGGGTATGGCCTACTCGATGGCAATAGGTACAAGTGAGTCGTGAAGCACGATTATCATGACTGTTACCACGACCACAGCCACTTCCACGTCCTCCTCGAGTGGAAGGAAGAGAATTGGGATGCTAATACGGCATGATCAGCATTGCTAGCTTTAAGTGAGGGGCCTGATTGCAGAAGTCGTGCAAAGACATTTTCAATGGAGGGAATAGGTGTTGTGCCCAAGATTTGTTACCAAAGAGATTTAAGTTTTGTTGGAAGCCCCAACAGAGTAATTACCAAAAATAATTTTTGTTGTTGAGCATTATGAGCATTAGCAACAGCAGCATAGGGAAATAGGTTTGAATATCCTCCATAAGAGCTTCTACAACTCCAACATACGATTCCATATTTGTACCCTCAAGCTTCAGACTATGCACCTTTTGGATAATGTTATACATCCTTGCTATATCATTTGAATACAAGGCTTTAGCACGATCTCATACCTTTTTGCATGTCTTGTATGCCCCAAACATTGAGATTTTCTTTGGAGCAATAGACTGCCACATGAAATTACATAATTGGCCATCAACTTTCTTTCAAGTTGCTCGATCAGCTGCTAGAATATCATCTTCTTTCGTAGAAAGATGATCTTCATATCCTTGGCCCATGAACCAAAGTTCCATAGAATCAACCCATGCTAGATATTTCTTACCACTCGTCAACTTTTTAGTAGTCATAGTAGTACTTCTAGAAACAACAGAGGTCAGTACAAGTGATATCTCACCATTGGAAGATGTTACCTCTGATTCTAACATGCTAGAACAGAAATAAAGAAGTTGGGTAGAGGTTTGTTAAGGCCAAAAATAACCTGGAAAGGATGCTGGAATAACGATGACACAACAGAAAGCAATAAACCATCACAAAAAATTATCAACAATCCAAACAGAGAGAGAAAAAGGCAAGATAAACTTGAAGCAAATCCGAGAACACAACAACGGAGGTGAAACAGAGGACCAATCAGGGGAATTGCGCAAGATAGAGGCTAAACAGGTTGTGGAAGTGGCCGGCAAGGACTGGGCTTCATTGGAAATGGCACGACGAGTTGGCCGGTGGAAGTAGCTTCCAGAAAGAGGGTCTCGCGCTCCCATGCTCTCAAAAAACTATAGTTGGACAGATTCTGGCAACTGTCGCGTGGCGGCGCGTTAAAGCTCCGGCAACAGCTTGGTTCTGGTGGTAGGTCGTGTGGAAGGCGGTGAACACGGTGGTGTGGTCAGCCGGAGGAAAAACGGAGCCCAGAGGTGCAGATTGGAGAAGACAGCCGTGGGAGGAAAGCAAAAATGAACACGTAGCTGGGAAAAAAAAGGTAAGAATTGACACGGTTGAAAGTGGTTCAATCGAAATGAAGGAAAACTAGAGCCGGGTCGAAACCTGCTCTAATACCAACTTGAAAATAAGGAACAACAGTAAAACAACTGATTTATAGCTGAATTGCTTGAGTTAATTTCACTCGGCATATAAGTATTTATATACATGAGAAATTAAATACAACTTTTGTTTACAAGAAGAATAATTAAAATATAGTTATGGACAGGAATGGTTTTGAGGTTAGATGCAGAAAGTGGATTTCGGGTTGTTTATTTTCTTCTACTTTTGCTATCATTATTAATGGAGAACCAAAGTCTTGGTTTAAGGGCCAAAGGGGTGTGAGGCATGGGGATCCTTTATCTCCTTTTCTCTTTACTATTGTGGTTGATGTGCTTAGTCGTTTAGTTTCTAGAGCTGTTAATAATGGGTTGGTTAAAAGGTTGTCAGTTGGTTCGGAGGGAGTGCTTGTTTCCCATCTTCAATTTGCTGATGACACTGTTTTTTTCTTGGAGCCACATGCTGACACTTTTGTTAACATTCTATCTATTTTGAATTTCTTTGAGGTCATCTCTGGTCTTAAGATTAATTGGGCCAAGAGTGGTTTAGCGGGTGTAAATGTGGATATTATTATGACTGTTTTTGCTACTCTGGCAAGATGCTAATCTCTTCAATGGCCTCTCACTTATCTTGACATTCCTCTAGGAGGTAATCCCCATGTTCTATCTTTTTGGAATCCCATGGTTTGTAAGATTTCTAAGCGGTTAGATAGTTGGAAAGGTGCTTTTTTTTCTCTAGGGGGTAGGATCACTCTAATTTAGTTGTGTTTGTCCAACATCCCCTTATATTTTCTTTCCCTTTTTCGCATTCCCGTGGTTCTGGCACAAAAAATAGAGAAAATTATGTGGGATTTCCTTTGGTCGGGGGCAGGGGAAAATAGCAGGGATCACCTTGTTAGTTGGGAGGTTTGTTGTCAACCTAAGAAGGAAGGGGGGTTGGGTCTTGGTAACTTGGTGTCTAAGAATATTGCCTTGGCGGCTAAGTGGCTTTGGCATTTTCCTCTTCAACCGTTTTCTTTATGGCATCAGGTGATTAAAAGTAAATATGGTTTGCATTCAAATGGGTGGGACACCAACTCTGTAGGTAGAGTGACTCATGCTAGTCCTTGGAAATTTATTTCTCAGGGATTGCCTTCTTTTTCTTCTCTTTTATCCCTGCATTTGGGCGATGGATCTCGTATAAAGTTTTGGGAAGATGTTTGGGTTGGTAGTGTCCCTCTTTCTAAGGCTTTTCTAAGGCTTCGTCGCCTTTCTTCCTTACACAATGCTCTTGTTTGTCAATTTTATTCTCAAATTAATCTCTTTTGGAATTTTCATTTTTTCAGAAACTTGCTTGATAGAGAGGTTACTGAGCTTCAAACTCTCTTGTCTTTGCTTGAATCTGTCCATTTTTCTTCTCTTCTTGATACTAGAACTTGGACTCTTGAATCTTCTGGATCTTTCTCTTGTAAATCTTATTTTCAGTTCTTGACTCATTCTCCTAATAGAGAAAGATTCCTCTTGGAAAAGCCCATGTGGAAGTCTA
Source organism: Ormosia semicastrata (assembly GCA_029884595.1). Classification (NCBI taxonomy): domain Eukaryota; kingdom Viridiplantae; phylum Streptophyta; class Magnoliopsida; order Fabales; family Fabaceae; genus Ormosia; species Ormosia semicastrata. The sequence continues at coordinate 43,566,529 of JAQQTO010000061.1, forward strand.
AGTTCCCTTAAAGATTAAAGCTTTTGTGTAGTCTACTGTTCTTAATAGAATTAACACTAACAACGTGCTTCAGAAGCACAGACCTATCACTGCTTTGTCTCGTGATATGTGTTTACTGTGCTGCTCTACTTTAGAATCAGGGGATCACCTCTTTTTGCATTGTTCTGCAGTAAATTATCTTTGGAATAAGTTGTTTGGTTTTTATGGAGAGGCTTGGTTCTGCCCTAAGGATTTACATTATTTTATTCTAACTAGGTTTAGAGGTTTTGGCTCCCGCAAAGAAGCAAATATCCTTTGGCAGTGCTCTATCTTCGCTATTTTGTGGTGTGTATGGTTGGAAAGGAATGCTAGAATTTTTAAGGGGCTTTCCTCATGTTTAGACTTTATTTGGGATAGGGTTCTCCGTTTGGCTTCTCTTTGGTGTTCAGCTCATGGTTTCTTTGATGGTGTTTCTTTGGTAGACATGCAGAGAGATTGACTTGCTTTGTTGCATGATACAATCTCATAGGTTTTAGCTGTGTTTTTTGAGAGGATTACTTATCTTTCTTTGTACTTTTCTTCTCTCTTCTAATAATATTTCTTTTTCTATCAAAATGAAAATAATTAAAGACTTAAACCATTCCCCATGACACTATTTTTTCCAAAACTAACTATCAGATTTTCCGTGCTAACTAATTCAATATTCAACAAGTACAATGGTTTGTCTTTTTGATAAGGCTAAAATGTAAGAAACCTCCTTCAACTATTGGTTAGTTTCCAAAACCCCCCTGTGGTTTAAAACTCAACAACTTGACTCCTTCAACTTATCAAACCGTGCATATTGAACCCTTACTGGGGTTTTTTGCACATGCACAGGGGGTTAATTTTACACTACATTGCACAATTTGATAAGTTTAGGGAGTTAAGTAGTTGAGTTTTGAATTACAAGGGGGTTTTCTGAAAATGACTTATAATTGGAGGGGGTTCCTTAAATTTTAGCCTTTTGATAAATACTTGTTGACATGGGCAATGAGATTCTCATATTAAATTAACTTAATTTATTTGTATATATATTAAGACTTTGTTATATATTAAGACTGCTATTGTTTTACAAGAATGTACTACTTATTATATACTCTATGTATTACTTACAACAACAATAACAACCAAGCCTTTTCTCATTAGGTGGAGCCGGCTACATGGATCAAACGACGTCATTGTGTTCTATCATAAACCAAGTTTTTAAAAATGCTATTTAAATCTAAATCTTTTTTAATCTTTTCACTTATATTCTTTTTTGATCTCCCTCTACTTCTAGTTATTGGGCTATCCTCCACCTGATCTATTCTTCTTACAAGGGTTTCTAAGAGTCTTCTTCTTATATGTCCAAATGACCTAAGGCGAGATTCTTGCATCTTTTCTACAATAGGTGCTACCCCTGCTTTCTCTCTAATGCATTCATTTGTAATCCTATCTTGTCTTGTCTGGCTACACATCTAGCGCAACATCCTCCTCTCAGCGACACTGATCTTATGCTCTTGTTGGCTTTTTACCGCCTAACATTAGGTATCATGCAACATCGCGAGCCTTATAGCTGTGCGGTAAAATTTACCCTTAAATTTGAGAGACACTTTTCTATCACAAATAACTCCTGAAGCACTCCTCCATTTCATCAATCTAGCTTGAATCCTATGATTTACATCTTTCCCTATCTCTTCGTCATTTTGTATGATAGATCCAAGATACCCAAACTGTGTGACTTATGGGATGGTATGGTCTCCAATTTTCACCGCTAAGCTAGTATTAGCATGCTTCTTACTGAACTTACATTCTATATACTCCGTTTTACTCCTGTTTAGATGGAAGCCATGTTCTTCCAAAGATCGTCTCCATAGCTTTACCTTCCCATTTGTTTTCTCTCTTGACTCTCCAACTAAGACTATATCATCTGCAAAAAGCATGCATTGTGGCACCGACTCTTGGATATGCGCAGTAAGTACATCCAAGACCAAGGTAAAAAGATATGGACTCAAAGTTGACCCTTGGTGCAGTCTTATAGTTATCGGGAAATCTTCTGTGTCTCCATCATGTGTTCTCACACTAGTTTTAGCCTCATCATACATATCTTGGATTGCTCGAATATAAGTGATACGAACTCCTTTTTTCTCCAGAGCCTTCCACAAGACCTCTCTGTGTACCCTATCCTAAGCTTTTTCCAGATCAATGAAAACCATATGTAGGTCTTTTTGCTTCCTCCAATACCTCTCCATTAATCTTTGTAGAAGATAGATTGCTTCCATGGTTGACCTCCCAGGCATAAAACTAAATTGATTCTTTGAAATATAAGTCTCTTGTCTTAATCTCCGCTCAATTACTCTTTCCCAAAACTTGATGGTATGACTTATGAGCTTAATCCTTCTATAATTTGTACAATTTTGTATATCTCCCTTGTTATTATATATAGGGATTAAAGTGTTTCTCCTCCATTTATTTGGCATTTTCTTTGACCTCATTATTTCGTTAAACAGTTTTGTGAGCCAGGTTATACCTTTCTCTCCTAGGCACTTTCATACCTCAATAAGTATATTATCCGGTCTGATCGCTTTTCTAGTATCCATCCTTTTCAATGCTTCTTTTACCCAGTGCTGTCCAATTACGGCCATGGCAGTGCCATGGCGGATTGCGGTGGCTGGATTTTTGGAATCTGCCATTCGCCAGTCGCTGTGTTGCGGTTTTTGCCTTGTTCGAAATGGCGGCCGCCACAACCTTGGCGGTCATGGCAGTTCATTGCTGAAATAGCGGTTGTAGCCTTTTTTTTTTAGGGGCCTTTCAGGGTTTTCAGCCTTAGGGATTTATAAAATCCCTAACTCATTCGACGGAGACCACCCATTTTCAACCTTTGCCTCTCGAGACTTCCTCCCACTCCCATGCACCGGCCTCCTCCATCATCTTCGACGACTGAGCGGTGGGACCTAAGCATCTCCGGCGGCCAACGATCTTCTTCGGCGAGGTAATGACAGAATGTCCTTCTCAGCTCCCTGTCTCTCTCTGTTCTCACTTCTCTGCCTCACTTTTTCTTCTATCTTCACTTCTTCTTTCTTTATTTCTTTATTCTCTGTTCTCAAACTCAGACCTGTTTGTTCATAGTTCTGTCATTCTCATTCTGTTTTTTTTATCGTTTTGGGTTTCCCTTCTCAGCTCCCTGTCTCCCTTTGTTCTCACTTCTCAGCCTCACTTTTTCTTCTTTCTTCAATTCTTCTTTTCTTTCTTTATTTCTTTGTTCTTTGTTCTCAAACTCAGACCTGTTTGTTCATTGTTCTTTCATTCTCATACTTTTTTTTTTTCGTTTTGGGTTTTGTTCATTGTAGTGGGAAAAGTCTCCTGGTTTTCTTCTTTCCTTGGTTGGCCTTCATTGCCACCCAAACATAAACCCACTCATAGCCAAACAGAACCCCGTTAGCACCCATTCCTTTTTTTTTTGGCCTTCATTGCCACCCAAACAGAAACCCTTCGTACCTATTCCTTTTTCTTTCGTCCAAGTAAGGTCACGAGGTATCTCGTAAACCTCTGACCGGCCATCCCTCTGAGCGTCGTCGCCGGAGGAGCTGCACGCGCCGTCACACGCATCTGCTGGTCTTGGCGCGTGGAGGTCACGCGCCCCCTTCGGGTCACCGGAGAGCGACGCCGTTGGTTGCTTTCACCTCGCTAGCGACCTCTGCTTCTGTTTCTGTGGTCGGAACTCCTGTCCAAGGCTGTTTGGATAGTGGGTTCACCTTCTCTATTTGTTCACATCTGTTACGGTCTCTGTTTTTCAGCCCCTGCCTTACCTCCCAAATTTGGTTACGTTTGTTTCTCTGCCTTCACTCTGTTACTTGTCTCTTATGATGTCAACCAAAGGTGAGGTTTCAAATGTCTCTTTACACAGCTTTGAAAAGCTCTCAGGTACTTGTTCTTTGACTTATTCGGGTAAGTTACCTTTTTCCGTTGGATTCAATGTCTCGGGTACAATTTTTACCAACTCCTGGATTATGGATTCAGGATCCACAGACCATCTGACCACAACTTCACTATATTTTCCACCTATTCTCCATGCCCAAGCAGTAAGAAAATATCCACAGCTGATGGTTTCTTAACCATTGTACTCGGTGTAGGAGATGTCCTACTAAGCCCCCTAATGACCTTAAAAAATGTCCTTCATGTCCCTAAACTGTCCACCAATCAGATTTCTATTAAAAAATTAATTAAAGATATATCTTGCAAAGTGGTTTTCTACAATGATCATTGTGTTTTTTAGGACAAGGATTCGGGGAAGATGATTGGACGTGCTAGGGAGCAGGATGGCCTCTACCTCCTTGAACTACCTTGTCAGGTAAACAGGACCAAGAGCAGGGTTGAACACCCATATTCTTTTACCTCAGAACTTCTTGCAACCAAAAAAGACAAAATTTGGCTTGTTCATCGTAGATTAGGTCATTTGTCCTTTTTTGTTGTTAAAAGTCTTTTTCCTTCTTTGTTTAAAGGTCTTGATGTTGAACAATTTCATTGTGGAGTATGTGAACTTGCTAAATATAAGCGTGTCAATTTTCCAATTAGTAATATAAGAAGTTCTGTTCTTTTTTCTCTTATTCACAGTGATGTTTGGGGTCCCTCTTCCATTCCTAGTGTCTCTGGGGCAAGATGGTTTGTCTTTTATTGATGACTGTATACGTGTTACCTAGATTTTTCTCCTCAAACACAAGTCTGATATTAGTATTGTTCTCCCAAATTTTTGTTCCATGATTAAAAATCCATTTGGGGTGGGGTATTAAACGATTCAGGTCTGAAAATGCTAAGGACTACTTTAATCAGATTCATGCATTTTTTCCAGAAAGAAGGGATAATCTATGAATCATCTTGTGTCCGTACCCCACAATAAAATGGGTTTGCAGAGCGAAAAAACGGTCATCTTCTTGAAAAAAACCGAGCCCTATTGTTTCAGAGAAATGTCCCTAAGTCATTTTGGGGGGAAGCTGTTTTGACGGCTACTCATCTTATAAATCGCTTACCCACTGAAGTCCTGGGGTTCAAGAGTCCTATGGATGTCCTCTCCACCTTTTATCCTGATCTACACACTTCCAATAATCTTGTTCCTAAAATTTTTGGATGTGTCTCTTTTGTCCATGTTCACAGTCCAAACAGAGGGAAACTTGACCCGAGGGCTCTAAAATGTATCTTTGTGGGGTATACTTCAACCCAGAAAGGGTACAAGTGTTATCACCCTCTATCCAAAAAATTATATGTCTCTAAGGATGTTACATTCAGTGAAAAGTGTCCTATTTTTCACATCCTTATCTTCAGGGGGAGAAGTCAATAAGGAAAGATAAGAAAGATTTCTTGCTTGACTTGTCCTTACTTCCTGTGTCTAATGGTCCTTCTCATGACTTTCCTGTTGTCCCTAATCCTCCTCCTGAAGTCACTCCTTCTGAACCTGTGTCTGAACCTATGTCCAAAACCATTCCTGACCCAGTGGTCGAGTCTGCTCTCGAAAATATAAGGTATGGCAAAGGCAAGGTGTTCATAAGAAGAAAGATGACTGTTCCTGAACCTGTGCAAGCCCAAGAGTCCAACTCGGAGCCTTCAAATGAGGTAATAGTTTCTAACCCTTCATTGCAATGTGAAATTGAATTTCATGTTGATAATTGTGACCAAAATCTTCCTATAGGCATCGGGAAAGGAACTAGAGAGTGCACAAAATGACCACTATATCCTCTTGCACACTTTTTGTCTTTTGAGAATTTTTCACCATCCCATAAAGTCTTCCTAATATGCCTAAATACCATTGCCATCATTCCCACCCTACTCGAGGCCCTGACCAATGAAAAATGGAAACAAGCCATGAATGAGGAGATGGAGGCATTGGAAAAGAATAAATCCTGGAAGCTAGTGCAGCAATCGGCAAAGAAGAAAATTATGGGCTGTAAATGGGTGTCCATTGTGAAATATAGAGCAGATGGATCCATAGAGAGGTATAAGGCACGATTAGTTGTCAAAGGGTATACCCAAACTCATGGAATTGATTACCAAGAGACTTTTGCACCAGTTGCAAAGATGAACATAGTTTGGGTATTATTGGCATTGACGACTAATTATGGTTGGGATTTACAACAGTTTGATGTCAAGAATGCTTTCTTACATAGAGATCTTAAAGAAGAAGTTTACATGGAGGTCTCACCAGGATATGGGAGGAATTTGCATGCTAATATTGTGTGTAAGTTAATAAAGGCCTTATATGGCCTCAAGCAATCATCGCGAGCATAGTTTGGAAGGTTTGCTAGAATTATGTTGGCTATGGGGTACAAACAAAGCTAAGGGGATCACACAGTGTTTGTTAAACACTCTCCTTCAGGGGGAGTCACAACTCTCTTGGTGTATGTTGATGACATAATAGTAACAGGAGATGATGCTAAGGGGAAACACGTTTTGAGTCAGTGCTTAGCCAAGGAACTGTAGATTAAAGCATTAGGAAAGCTAAAATACTTTTTTGGAATTGAGGTTACTCATTCTAGGAAAGTTATATTTATCTCCCAACAAAAGTATGTTATGGATCTCCTGAAAGAGACAGGTAATACAACATGCAAACCGGCAAGTACTCTTATAGATCCCAATATGAAATTTGGACAGGCAGAGGAAGATTCTGCAGTTGATAGAGAAATGTATCAGTGTCTGGTGGGAAGACTTATCTATCTATCCCACACACGGCCGGATATAGCATATGCAGTAAGTGTGATTAGTCAATTCATGCACAGTCCAAAAGAATCTCATTTGCAAGCAGCATATCGAGTATTACAGTTCCTTAAGGGAACACCAGGAAAAGACATTATTTAAGAGAAATGTTGGTGTGGTACTTGAGGCATACACTGATGCGGATTATGCTGGATCACTAGTGGACAAAAGATCAATTGCAGGATATTGCACTTTTCTTGGTGGAAATCTGGTGACTTAGAGAAGTAAAAAACAGAATGTGGTAGCATGATCTAGTGCAGAGGCAGAATTCAGAGCTATGGCTCAAGGTGTGTGTGAACTACTATGGTTGAAGATTATTCTTGAAGATCTAAAGATCAAGTGGGACGGTCCGTTAAGACTTTATTGTGATAACAAGTCTGCAATTAGCATAGCTTATAATCCGGTACAACATGATTGGACAAAGCTTATTGAGGTTGATAGACATTTTATCAAAGAAAAATTAGAGATTGGTTTAATCTGTACACTCTGTGTCTACACAAGGTCAATTTGCTGATGTACTTACGAAAGGGTTGAGTAGTCCAGCATTTCGGACAATTGTATCCAAACTGGGAATGGAGAATGCATATTCACTAACTTGAGGGAGAGTGTTGGACGGTGGCCTCTTTGTTCCCACGTTTTCATGTTATTAGTATAGACATTGTTTTTAGTGTTTTATTGTTGCTTATTTTGTAGGCTAGTTTAATGTACAACTACCTCTATATATTACCTCTATTGTAAACATTCTTATAGGCAATAATATACAGAGTTCATATTCTTCAAATTCTAAGAGAATATATTTCTAATTTTATTGTTCTTGGTGTATATTATTAGTTTTTATTATTTATTATATTTAGCAGATTTTTTTTGTATTTTTTCTATATATATTTTATTTTTTAATCAACCACCATGCTTCCGCCATTTTCTGCAACCGCCATCTACCATTTTGTATGGCGGATTTTTGGCTTTCTGCCATGGACCGCCATATGCCATTAAGAACACTGCTTTTACCTCAAACTCCCGAATGATACGATAAAATATTTTATTTTGGTCCTCTTCTCTAGTGTTTAAAATGTTTGAGTCCCCTAATATCCCATGTCTCTCATTAAATAACTTGTAAAAATAACCCTTCCATCGATCTTTGATATCTTGTTCCTTAACCAAGACTTTATCCTCTTTATCCTTAATGCATTTCACTTGGTCCAAGTCTCTTTTATTTCTTTCCCTACTTTTAGCAAGCCTATAAATATTCCTTTCTCCGTCTTTGGTGCCCAAATATTGATATAACTCATTGAACGCTTTAGCTTTCGCCTCACTCATCGCCTTCTTAGTATCTTTTTTAGCTGCCTTATATTTTTCTCAATTTTCATCGTTTTTACACACTTGCCAAGCTTTATAAATTTTTTAACCTTAACCTTATCTTGTACACTTGCGTCCTACCACCAAGATTCTTTATCCTTAGGTCCAAAGCCTCTTGATTCACCGAGTGTCTCTTTTGTTGCCTTCTTAATCCCTTTAACCATTTCGTCGCACATATCATTAGCACTCCCTTGTACCTCCCAAATCTCTTTCTCCATAATCCTCCTCTGAAAGAGCATTTGTTTTTCTCCCTTTAGTTGCCACCATTTGATCCTTGGGACTCTGTCTCGACAATTTCTCCTTATTCTTATCTTATCTCGTACATCCATAACCAAAATCCTGTGTTGGGTATTCAAGCTCTCTCTAGGGATGACTTTGCAATCCATGCAAAGCTTTCTTCATTAGAAAAAAATTAATTTGAGAGCAAGACCCCTCACTTCTGTATGTGATAAGATGCTCTTCCCGCTTCCTAAAATAAGTATTAGCTATTGTAAAATCAAAAGCTACCGAAAATCTAAAATCGCTTTGTCCTCTGCATTAGCTACTCCTAGACCATATCCCCCATGCAAACCCTCATACCCCCTAGATTCGCTCCCCACATGACCATTTAGGTCCCCTCCTAGAAAATTTTTCTCTCCTAATGGTATTCCCGGAACCAAACCTTCTAAATCCTCCCAAAATTTTATCTTCTCTTGCTCGACTAACCCTCCTTGGTGTGCATACGCACTGATAACATTAAAAGTCTCCTGTTCCACAACAAACTTCAAAGCTATGATCCTATCTCCGAGCCTTCTCACATCCACAACATTATTCTTCCAATTCTTATTTACTATTATGCCTACCTCATTTCTATATTTTACCTTGCCGGTGTACCAAAGATTAAAACCTGAAGTGTCGAGTTCCTTTGCCTTTTCTCCAATCCACTTAGTTTCTTGTAGGCACATAAAATTAATCTTCCTCCTAATTATAGTGTCAACTATTTCCATTGATTTACATGTAAGTGTGCCTGTATTTCAAGTTTCAAAATGCGTCCTACTCTTACTTTTGTGAATTAGCTTCTTTACCCACACCCGTTCATGAAAATGTGGGAATCCTTGCTTATTTTTCACTACAACCAGGCGGCGATGCAGCGACTCTTGCTCATTTGACACTGTACTCGAGCCATACAGCGCATTGCTTAGGGGGTAATGACCTAGCATTAACACAATCACATTGTTTATCCATGTCATAAAGATTCGACAATGATTTACATTGGCTGTCGACTGCCTAACATAACCCTTCTCTTTTATCCGGACTTGGGACTAGCTATGTAGGGATTTGTAATAAAGCTCAACATAGGCAGAGTTACTCTATGTATTACTTACATTGATACACATGTTAATTTAATTTGTTTATAATTAACTTGTTTTTTTATCTACTACAGACTATACTTGAATAAAATTATATGCATATTCAAAACCCCAGTCATCCGCCGTTGAACCTTGGTGGAACCTCTAACCCTTGATCCTCTCCCTTCACTAGTTCAATGATCAGTATCTTTTTCTAAAACATGGAGTGCTACTATTGGGCTACTATTACTATTATATCTGTTCTGGTACAATTTAAACTCGAGCTACTCTACTGATTACTGGTTCATCTGCTTTTCAATTTTATGCAGCTTAAGAAATGCATTGGTTCTGCTGTTTTTGCTATGGGAGCAGAGAGGTTTCTTACACTTGTACCTATCTCTCTTACTGAACACAGCGGTACTTATACAAATATTTGGCTAGTACCGATCTTGAAGCACTATGTTACTGGAGCACCACTTGCTTACTACATGGAGCATATCATGCCTCTTGCAAAGACCTTTAAGAAGGCTAGTCGTAAAGGTATATTTCCAACATGTTGTGCATCTATACCTACTGTCCAAAATGTGTTTTCTTTCATAATCTTCCTCTAGTTTTGCCACTTGTACTGCTATAAGTATGGTTTCTTTATTTTTCCCCCTTTTCCTTTTCTTTTGGCTTAGAGATGGAGGAAACTGGTATGGTTTTCTGATCACTGTCTCTCTCACGAAGCTCAAAGCTTATATTTGAATTTTTTTATTTCACTTTTTTTCTCTCTCCGTTGTCTAGATTTTTTTAAAGTAGAAGGAAATGGTTAAAATAGAAACTTTGCTGTAGACAATTGGTGCAGGTTACTTAAAAGAAAATATTGACGATTCTTGACATTGTTATGATAGGTACTGGTTATACCGAGAAAGAAACAATGGAGTCTAGCTCCTTACAATAGGAAAAACCTCCCTTGATTACACTGAAAAATAGAAAACGAAACAAAGACACCTACCGATCTTCGAGGGTCTGCCTACTCCTTGCCCAAAAGCCCTAATTCTTTACTCAAATGATTGGATGCCTTTTCTCCTCCTCCACTTCCCTATTTATTCTCTCCACTAACTGTCTATTCATTTGCCATAACTCTTAGGTAAATGCTAAGTGCTGTGCCTATTAATTCTCTCCACTCCAACTAGCTGCCATATAAATGCTGCAGCCCACTAATATATTGAATACCCCATGACCTCTTCTTTTCCACTAACTGTCACATCAATGTTGCAGCCAATTAACCTATGATGCACGGATACGGGTACGAGTATCCGGTACGATACGAGTATGGTATGAGAATACGGTAATTTTTTAAAAATTAAGATACGGGTACGATAGGATACGGCTTAACATATATATAAAAAATCACAAAATATATCATTTTAAATAATTCAAAGTATTAAATATCAACAAATAAATCATATTCAAATTACAATATAAATAATTAAAAAATTTACAAAGTCACAAATATGTTATAAACAAAATAAATATGTTTAAAAAGCTTATTTACACAGCCACTCATAATAATGACTAGAAACTACCCATTTCTATTGATAAATATTTAAAAAATAAAAAAAAACTTAATAAAAGAAAAGAAACAGACCAAATAGCAATAAAACAAAAGGAATGAAAATGGAAGCTTGCATAAGGGAAATGCACACAGAGATGGGCGAAGAATGCAATGTTCAATAGTGGAGAGCCAGCGCAGGTGGCGGCATCGGCTAGGATGGTGACCAAACGGATTTGCTGTATTTGGTTGATGGGTGGCCGGTGATGGAGCACGCGGGTTTGCCGTAGATCTGCATGTGGTGGCGTGGTGGTTTGGTGTGGCAGATCGACGACGAGGAGTCTCTGTTTTGCCTCAAAACAGAGAGTCACACAAAGATGGAGGAGGGAAGGCGGATGAGCTTCGACAGGGAGAGAAGAGCTTCGAGCAAGGAGAGACATTTTCCGGTGTACCGTACGCGTCTTGGTTCCCAGTACGCACCGGACACCGGTACGGCGGCCTGAGAGCCGTACCGGTGCTTCATAGCAATTAACATTTTGATTACCCCACAACTCTTCTCTTCCACTAACTGCCACATCAATGCTGCCGCCCATTAACATTAAAATTCTCAATATTCCCCATCCTGTCCTTATTGCATGAATGGGCCTAACAATACTACTTATATTCAACTACTTCCCTCAATTACAATTAGACAGTTATTAACAATAGAATTAGGTCCTAATCCCTATCCTCCGGTATCTAAGCTGTTATTAGTCATGGTGAAAATATTTAATACACAGATCTCAGTGGTTTAAGTGGATTTGTAGGTCATTTTATGTTACCAAATGATACAACCCAAAACAATGTGACCATTAAATGCTTATGCACTGCCTCCTGTCCAAAGCAGTATACCCATAGGACTATTAAATTAGCTTGTGTACACTATCCATCTGTTGTCTTGTGGGCTCAATACTTTCAGCCCTGCGTTAGAGAGAAATCCCATTTCTTGCATTTGTACATTCTTGATTCACTTGCTACTCTAAAAGCTTAAGCTTGTAAAAATGATGTGGGATGCATCATGGATGCACTCCTTGGCTCTGATAGTCAACCAGATATACGACCGTAGAGAAATTAACTTTTAAACAGCCAGGGTTTTGGTTTTGGGATGTGTTTATGGCTGGGAAGTTACCTGAACTGAAGGTATTTATGTTCCCCTTGTTAGTTAGGAAACTGGTAGCAAAAACCTGCTGGAAGCCTACAAATACTAATTTTGTGAATGGATTACACTGTCAACATTATGGTCATGGTGATGCCACCATATGAGTTTTAATACATTTCCAACACAGTAGCTCACATAATTAAATCATCTGGTAGAGATCATATTGCATTCTCATGTCAAATGCTGATCTTATAATTCACGGTTTTCATTTATGTGATGGTCTTCCAATATTTACCCATTGGTTGTTTTTAATTCAAGCATAAGTGGTATTTTCAGTATTTATTTTGCACTTAGCTGTTTTGATTTTTTGAAATTGATTTTAATGTAGTTTTGAATTTTTTTTTCTGTATATTACTGTTCCCTTTGTTGTTTCTTTTGAGGATATCTTTTCCTTCCCGTAGTTGGAATATCTCATTTCTTTCAAATATATACTGTCTTATTTTATAAGAACACAACTGTTTATTTTCCCCTTTTTGGTGGAGTATATCAGTCTTTTACACAACTTCAGTTCACCAATTACTTCTACTCTTATAAACTGATAAGTAGGATACAATTGTTTATTACTTAATTCTTAATGGCAAATTCTTTGTTCTTTTAGTAATGTTGATGATTTATACTATATCAGAAGTTAAAGTACTTTCTTCTAACTGATATTTATAAAAACTAATAATTTGATATGCTATATGCTATATTCTTTAAATTAAGAGCAATTGTTTTGTCCAAGCTCTTGCAGATAATAACATGGGAGATTTACTTGTAATACCAATCACAATCAACTCTTTTGTACATGCATAGTTCCTATGACGTAGGATAAAAGCTCCAATTAAATCTATAGCTCTCAAGACGAGAAATTAGGAGAGAAAATAATGGGCACAGAGATCTTCTCATTAACAACCAGGGAAATAGAAGACAAACTTTATGTTTAACAGAATCTGAACTATACCCTTACAGCCTTCAAATCCCTTTTTATATAGGATAAAAATCCTAATTTAAAAGAAAATTCCTATCCTTAAAATATAAGTGATCCTAGCCATCTAAGGTAACGAAAGAAAGTGAACAACAAAAAGAAAATAAAATAACACTGTTACAGTATTCACGCTCCAGTTGCACGATTAGTGCTCGTGCAACAATGGTGTGAACAGTAGTAATATACTATTGAAAACTATGTAAATAGTGTCTAGATTTGTTATATAGGCTAACTAAATCAACCAAATCATGTAATTACGGTAATTAGGATCTTTCGTAATTTTTGTATTTATTACAATAACTTTATATAATGTAGCCTCCGTTGTGCAATTCAGACACGGTTTTTTTCATATGTCTCTCTCTTTTCTCTCTTTTAACATGGTATCTAGAGCCTAAAGAGAGGCAATCCTAGAACCGTGCACTCCGATGAGCCCATTCTTTCCAGTCAAAATTTTTTTCCGGCTAACCATGTTTCCACTCTGGTTTGCTGGCCTTTCTCCTTTTGTTGCGTCCTTTATTTAGTAGACCCATCTCCTTCTGCTGTGTCTACTGCCATCGCCGCTGTCGTCTCCGCCGTCACCGTTGTCTCCGCTGTCATCGTCGTCCAACTTTCCGGCGACCTTATTGCCAGAATCGCCTCTCCCTGTTCGGTCAAAACCCAGAAGCTTGAGCCTAGAAACCCCACAACGTGCTACACGCTTCGTCACAAGTCGCAGTGTATAGCTCCACCGGCCGCTTTTTGACTTGGGCATGGGCCACCTCATCTGGCTGCCGTTTGTAGCGTTATGCTTGCCCTGCTCTCCTTTTTCTGGATCTACCCTCGCCTTTTGTGTTCGTGACCGTTTGTTGCTATCCCCCTTTTGAATCGGTGCATTCAGGTACTATTTGGTTGTGTTTTTGGCCTGTTGTTTACTAATCCATGGGTACTTCTACCTCCGTAGTTGTCTCTAAAGACCTTTCAAAGGTTGAGCCTTCTGTTTTCACCAGTTATGTCAGTTCCTCTCTCTCTGCTAAAAAATTGGATGACAGTAACTATGATGCTTGGGCTTCGGACATCAAACTGTGGCTCAGCGGCGAAGGCTATGAAGATCACCTCACCACGAAGCTTGAGTTTGTGCCTGAGGCTGACAAACCACGGTGGAAAAAGATTGATGCCCAGTTTTGTAATGTCATTAAATCTACTATTCATCCCTCCCTCAAGCAGATCTTTCTCATTCATATTACCTGTGAGTCTGTTTGGGAGCAGGCCAAGGTTCTTTACACCAATGACACTCAACCGCTACATGGGGAGTGTCATAACCTCATGAGTGTTGTTGCTCCTTGGAAGTTTGATGGCCCTATGTCGGCCTATTTGGGGAAGGTCCATGGTGCTCTCCATGATTTCAATGAGCTGTTGCCCCCTGCTGATACCTCAGCGAAGGAACTTGAGCAACACAGTACCTTCTTCATGCTCATGGCCTTGTATGGTTTGCCTCTGGAATATTCTGCCAACCGTAATCAGATTTTGGGTTCTCCCATTATCCCTACTCTGAGCACGACTTGGTCCACTTTGTTCCGAGTCCTGGCCAAGCAGCCCTTTGATTTTGTCGTTGCTCCAGCTTCGGTTGATCCCTTTGTCCTAGTCTCCCAGAGCAACAAACGTGGTCATTCTCATTCTAGCAACTTGGGTAGACCCTGTCCAAAATGTGATCATTGCAACAAGCTGGGTCATACCATTGATAAGTGTTGGCTTTTACATGGTTGTCCTCCATGGGCTGCCAATGTTGCCTAAATTGCTGCTCTGAATCCACCTAAGCCCTCTGCGCAACCAACTGCATCTCTCGTTGCCTATGCAGATTTTCTTAAGTAGGTTAAGCAACGCCAGGCCTCTAGTTCCACAACATCTGTTGAGCACACTGGTAATGCATTTGCATGTCTCTCTCAGTCACCATCCTTTTGTCCTTGATTCTGGTGTCTCTGATCACATATTTGGTAATAAGCACATTTTCTCCAAAATTTCTAATTTTGGTTATTTACCTATGTTAGATAAATAGGTTTTTACCTTTGGTCTTTTTACCTTCAGTAGTTTCATTACTCTATTATTTCTTTGTAATAGTTATTCTTTTACTCATATAATAGAATAAAAAAGGATGACCTAGGTCACAACTTCCATCAACATGGTTGCTCCTTTCTCTTTCCTCTCAACCATCAATGTTTACATGGTATCTAGAGCTAGGGAGGAGCAAACCATTGCATTTACCCACTTGCCCATTGCAAGTGGTGAGCATTAAACTCATACCCACCATTCTCACAAAGTGGTGCCGACTTCCGTCCAGATCCAGCCGTACGTATAGTGCACCCACGGCCGTGATTCTTCCAGCCGCTCAAGTCCTTCCTTGTTTCGAGTGAACTCGACCTCAAGGAGACTCAGAAGGCTCCGACCGGCCAGAAACCAGGGGCCCACCCTCATATGCCGCCGAACACACCTCCACGCGTTGCCTCAGTCCGTGTGCGTGGCCTTCACGCGCCACCACATCTAGAGCGCGTGAGCAAAACGCGCCACTCTGTTCGAGTTCTGACCTTCTCCGGACCTCTTCTCAGTGGTTTTCCGGCCTGTTTCAGCTACCTCCGGCCAGATCTAAGCATTGTCATTTCTTCCTAAGGTCCTCTCTTGTTTGTCTCTCTCACAGCCACTATGGCTGAACGTGAAATTGAGTTGGATGCCAAAAATGACACCTGTAAGAGTGAGACTCCTATTTTCACTAGCTATGTCTCTTCTGGAATCATCACTAACAAACTAGATGGGACCAACTATGATACATGTGCTTCAGACATTAAGCTATGGCTCTTAGGTCAGGGATATACTGACCATTTGACAAAGAAAGCTGAGGATATCCCATCAATTGAAAGGCGTAGATGGGAGAAGATTGATGCTCAATTATGTAGCTTGATGAAGCAAACCATTCACTTGTCATTGAAACAAATCTTCCGCCCTTGCATCTCATGCTATATAGTATGGAAGCAGGCAAAGGAACTTTACACCAATGACATACAACGTATGTATGCTGTTTGTTCTGATCTTATGTCTCTGATAGCTCCCCGCAAACTTGAAGGACGTATGTCAACCTATTTGGGAAGAATTCAGGTTGCTCTTCCAGACTTCAATGAGTTGTTACCTCCAGCAAATTCTCCAGAAAAAGAGTATGAACAAAGAGGCACCTTCTTTATGCTCCTAGCACTTTATGGTTTGCCATCAGAATACTCTTTAACCCGAGATCAGATTTTAGGAAGCACTGCTCTTCCTACTCTCTCACAAGCTTTTTCTAGCCTTCTTAGGGTTGTGGGACCCTCCACATCACAGCCTTTTGTTGAAGTTCCAACACCTCCAATTTTTGAAACTTCAGCTCTTGTCTCCCAAGTGGATAATCGGGGACGCAGTGGTAGAAATCGAGGAGGACGTATGGGCAATTGCACTCGTCCAAAGTGTGATCATTGTAAGCGGATTGGTCACACTATGAACCGCTGTTGGATCTTGCATGGAAGACCACCTCTAATTACTAATGCTGCTCAGACCGTCACTCGTGACACTTCTGAAAGTTCAAGTCACCGGTCAACAACTCGACCATCCCAACCTGATTATGAAGATTTTCTGAAGTGGTTTGAAGCCAGACAACCCTCTACATTTGTGACCTCGATTGCCCACACTGGTAACTCCATTGCTTGCATCTCCCAAGCACAATCCCTTGGACCTCGGGTACTAGATTCTTGTGCCTCAAATCATATCTCGTGTAACACACGTTTGCTTTCTGTCATTTCCTATCCAATACACCTTCCTAATATTACCTTAGCCGATGGCTCTCAAACTCGAGCTAAAGCAATTGGGAAGGCTAATCTTTTGCCTTCATTATCTGTTGACAATGTTCTTTATGTTCCTAGCTATCCTTATAATTTTATTTCAATTAGCCGTTTAATTCACACCCTTGATTGCTTAATCACCTTCACTAAAGACTCTGTTCTTGTGCAGGACCGAAGCTTAAGGAAGATGATTGGGGCAGGGCGTGAGTCACAGGGCCTCTACCGTCTCTCAACAATCTCCAATGTTTTTGTAGCCATCGAGTCACCCAGTGTTATTCATGCTCGTCTTGGACACTCTAGTATCTCAAAACTTCAGATGATGGTTCCTAATTTGTCAAAGTTATCTTTTTTGAGTGTGAATCTTGTCAATTAGGCAAACACACTCGTAGTTCCTTTCCTAGTCGAGTCTGTAACCAAGTTGAATCTCTTTTTGCTATAATTCACACTGATGTATGGGGACCTTGTCGTGTTATCTCAACATTAGGATATCAATACTTTGTAACTTTTGTGGATAACTATTCAAGGTGTACTTGGTTATACTTAATGAAAAATAGATCAGAATTATTCTCCATTTTCCAAAGTTTTTGTTATGAAATCCAAACTCAATTTAGAGTTACCATTCGCACCTTAAGAAGTGACAATACCTGTGAGTATTTTTCTACAGAGCTCCAATCTTTTATGGCCTCTCAGGGAATTGTTCACCAATCCTCTTGTGCACACACCCCTCAACAAAATGGGGTTGCTGAAAGGAAAAATAGACACCCAATTGAGAGAGCCCGTACACTCTTTATTCATGCTAAATCACCATCTTGTTTTTGGGGTGATGCAGCTCTCATTGCTTGCTACCTCATCAACCGGATGCCATCATCGGTTCTCCAAAACAAAATTCCTCACTCCATTGTTTTTCCTACACAACCTCTTTATCCATTATCTCTTCGAGTCTTCGGGTCTACATGTTTTATTCATGACCTCACACCAGGAAAAGATAAACTTTCTTGATCTCTCAAGTGTGTCTTCCTTGGATATCCTCGATCACAAAAGGGTATAGATGCTTTTCTCCTGACCTCAAGAGATACGTGATTTCTGCTGATGTTACTTTCTTTGAGTCAACCCTCTTTTTCCACTCATAATCTCCTCCGAAGAACCACTTATTTCTGAGGTACTCCCTATTCCTACTCTCATTATCCCTCGAGTCTAAAAGTTGATCCAACTTATCATATAGACCCGTCACCTCCTTAACCACCACCATTATTGACTTACCATCGCCGTCCATGGCCGGTCCAATCTTCTGGACAAACCACTAGTGATGCTCCTGAGACTGTTGAAGTCACAACTGATGACTCACATCCTACTCCAACATTATCTCCCACTGCTCCGGACCTTCCAAGTGAGTCTGATCTTCCTATTACTATGCAATGCACGAAGGTATTCGTTCTTCCTGTAATCCTTTTCCTATTTATGCTTGCTTGAGCTACCATCGTTTATCTTCACCCCATTATGCCTTTGTATCCTCTTGGATTCTATGCCTCTCCTTAAGA
The DNA here is from genome assembly GCA_029884595.1 of Ormosia semicastrata. NCBI lineage: Eukaryota > Viridiplantae > Streptophyta > Magnoliopsida > Fabales > Fabaceae > Ormosia > Ormosia semicastrata. The sequence goes on from JAQQTO010000061.1 coordinate 43,585,027, forward strand.
ATACATGTGAAGCTCTTTCTCATCCAGGTTGGAGACAAGCTATGATGGAGGAAATGTCAGCCCTTCAAACCAGTGGAACTTGGGATTTGGTCCCCCTTCCAGTAGGAAAATCCATTGTTGGTTGTCGGTGGATTTACACTGTTAAAGTAGGTCTAGATGGTCACATTGATCACCTTAAAGCATGATTAGTTGCTAAAGGCTATACTCAGATTTTTGGTCTTGACTATGGTGATATATTCTCTCCTGTTGCTAAAGTAGCATCTGTCGTCTTTTTTTATTCATGGCTGCCATCCGTCATTGGCCCCTTCACCAACTAAATATAAAAATGCCTTTCTTCATGGTCAACTACAGGAAGAAGTTTATATGGAGCAACCGCCAGGCTTTGTTGCTCAGGGGGAGTGTTCTAGACATGTTTGTCGTTTACAAAGATCTCTCTATGGCCTCAAACAATCTCCCCGAGCCTGGTTTGGTTGCTTTAGTACTGTGGTGCAATAATTTGGTATGACTCGCAGTGAAGCAGATCATTCAGTGTTCTACCACCATTCTTCTCAAGGATGTATTTATCTAGTTGTATATGTTGATGATATCGTTATCACAGGCACTGATCATCATAGCATTCAGTGGCTTAAACAATTCCTCTTCAATCATTTTCAGACAAAAGACTTGGGCAAACTTCGGTATTTCTTGGGAATTGAAGTTGTTCAGTCTAAGGATGGTATTTCTATCTCACAACGAAAGTATACTTTGGACATACTTGAGGAAACTGGCATGCTAAATGCTAAGCCTATTGATACCTCGATAGATCCTAATGTCAAACTTTTACCAAATCTGGGGGAGCCCTTAGCTGATCCAGGTAAATATCGGAGACTTGTTGGGAAATTGAATTATCTCACAGTGACTCGACCAGATATCTCTTTTCTTGTGAGTGTTGTTAGTCAGTTTTTGAACTCCATGTGATAGCCATTGGTATACTGTGGTTCGGATTTTAAGATATATTAAAGGAGCACCAGGAAGAGGACTCCTCTATGAGGATAAGGGACACACTCAAGTGGTTGGTTATTCTGATGCTGATTGGGCAGATTCACCTTCTGATAGACGTTCCACTTCAGGTTACTGTGTACTTATTGGAGGTAACCTGATTTCTTGGAAAAGTAAGAAGCAAAGTGTGGTTGCTAGATCTAGTGCTGAAGCTGAGTATAGAGCTATGACTGCAACAACATGTGAGCTTGTTTGGTTAAAACAGTTACTCATAGAACTTCAGCTTGAAGATGTTGGACAGATGACCCTTGTCTGTGATAATCAGGCCGCTTTACATATTGCCTCTACCCCAGTCTTTCTTGAAAGAACTAAACATGTTGAGATTGATTGTCATTTTATAAGAGAGAAGGTTCTTTCAAGTGACATTGTCACAACCTTTGTCAACTCAAATGATCAGCTTGCAGATCTTCATACAAAATCTCTTAGACGACCCCGAATTAGTTATATATGTAACAAGCTTGGATCATATGATATATATGCTCCAGCTTGAGGGGGAGTGTTAGATAAATAGGTTTTTACCTTTGGTCTTTTTACCTTCAGTAGTTTCATTACTCTATTATTCCTTGAATTATTGTGTACAGAGAATGTTACAGTATATTGGCTAATGCTATTGATTGCTATCCTAAAAATAAGGGAGAAAAATCAGTCCTAATAAAAACAAGAATAAAATCATATCTGTACATATCTGATATTAATGCTGATATATTACAACACTCCTCCTCAAGCTGGTGAGTGAATATCTATCATTCCCAACTTGCAAGTAAGACCTTGAAACCGCTCTGTGGGAAGCCCCTTGGTGAAAACATCTGCTAATTGGTGCTCTGAAAGGACGTACTCTGTAGTTATAAGGCCATCATCTAATTTTTCCTTGATAAAATGGCGATCAATCTCTATATGCTTTGTCCGATCATGTTGAACCGGGTTGTGAGCAATGCTGATTGCCGATTTGTTATCACACAGTAACCTCATAGGAGCTTCATACTTTATTCTGAGATCATCGAGTATGATTCTCATCCATAACAGTTCACAAATTTCTTGTGCCATAGCTCGAAATTCAGCCTCTGCACTTGACTTTACAACAACATTCTATTTTTTACTTCTCCAAGTCACCAAGTTTCATCCTAAAAACATGCAGTAACCTGAGGTAGACCGCCTGTCGACAACTGATCCGGCATAATCTGCATCTGTATAGGTTTCAATGGTCAGTGTTTGTTCTTTCCGAAATAGAAGTCCTCTTCCTGGGCTTGTCTTCAAATACTGGAGAATTCTATTCACAGCTAGCATATGTCTCTCACGAGGATCATATATGAACTGACTAACCACATTGACAGCATAGGTTATGTCTGGTCTGGTGTGAGACAAATATATCAGTTTTCCCACAAGTCTCTGATATTGTGTCTTATCCACCCTTGGGCTCTCCTCATTGTTTCCAATCCTGCGATTTTGTTCAATAGGTGCCCCTGTGGTTTTGCAACCTAGCTTACCTGTTTCCTTAAGAAGATCTAGGACATATTTCCTTTGGGAAATAAAGATGCCTTATTTGGAATAGGCAACCTCTATCCCAAGGAAGTACTTCAGCTTCCCCAAGTCCTTCATTTCAAACTGTGCAGCTAGTTTTTCTTTTAGGACTTGTTTCTCAACCTCATCATCACTAGCAATGATCATGTCATCAACATAAACTAGAAGAAGTGTAAGCTTGCCTTCTTTGGAATGTTTTATAAAGAGGGTATGATCTCCCTGACTTTGCCTATAACCTAAGGACACCGTAGCATTGGTGAACCTCCCAAACCAAGCACGAGGAGACTGCTTGAGTCCATATAAGGCCTTCCTTAACTTGCACACCATATTCCCTCCACCGGTAGGTTCATATCCTGGTGGGATGTCCATATATACTTCATCTTCCAAATTCCCATGGAGAAAAACCTTTTTAACATCAAATTGGTGCAAGCCCCGTCCAAAGTGTGCTGCCAAGGAGAGAATGATCCTGACTGTGTTCATCTTTGCTACTGGGGCAAATGTTTCCTCATAATCAATCCCATATGTCTGAGTGTACCCTTTTGCAACCAGCCTTGTTTTGTACCGGTCTAGAGTACCATCAAACCGATATTTCACTGTGTAAATCCATCTGCACCCAACTATCCTTTTGTCCTTCGACTTCTCAACAATTTCCCAGGTCTCATTCATGTTTAAAGCACTCATTTCTTCATGCATGGCTTGAACCCAATTCTTATCCATTAATGCTTCTTGTACTGAAGTGGGGACTCTGGTAGAATCAATTATTGAAATAAAACTCTAATGCTGTACTGATAGGTTTTTAGTGGACACAAATTGAGATATAGGGTATTTTGCACAAGTTCTTCTGGCTTTTCTTAAAGCTATTGGCAAGTCATCAGGGTTAGGTTCACAAATATCATGTAAAGGATTATTCAAAGGCTCAGAATCAGGAATGCTTACCTCTGGTTCAGGCGACTAAAGCTGCTGTTGGACCAGGTTGGGTTTTTTCCGATAATACATCTGCTTGTATCGATTTATGGGAATAGATACTGATTCTTTAGGTGTCTCTGAAGTACTAGAAGATGATGCTACATCCTTCATCAGAGGAGGGATAGATGACTCAATAGATTCAGCCAGAAGAGGAACAAAAGATGACTCAAGAGACTCAGCTTCTTGACCACTCTTCCCCTGAAGCTGGGGATGAAGGTGAAAAGACTCGAATTCATGAAAAGTGACATCCATGGAGACATAGACACGATGACTTTGAGGATGATAACATTTGTACCCCTTTTTGTCTGGTGCATACCCTATGAAGATACATTTGACAGCCCTCGGATCCAACTTACCACGATATTGATTATGAACATGAACAAAGGCAACATAACCAAAGACACGACACAGGAGATTCTTCATGGTAGGAACGGAAGGGAAGAAGGAAGTCATGAGTTGCACAGGACTAAGACCATCCAAGACACGGGAGGGCAATCTGTTCATTAAGTATGCGGCAGTTAAGACAGCTTCTCCCTAATAAGACTTAGGGACAGACATTTGGATTAGAAGAGCTCTTGCAATTTCTAGGAGATGACGGTTCTTCCTTTCTACAACCTCATTTTGTTGGGGGGTATCAACACAAGTTAACTCATGTAACACACCATGTTCTTTATGGAATTTTGTGAAGTGTTGATTCACATATTCCTTGCCATTATCAGATCATAACCTTCTTATAGATTTTCCAAACTAGGTTTGAACCATGCGATAGAAATTCAAGAATATTTGAAACACTTCAGATTTATCCTTCATAAGAAATATCCATGTGACCCTAGTGCAGTCATCAATAAATGAAACAAACCATTTTGCACCAGATATATTAGAATTAGAGGAAGGTCCCCACACATCAGAATAAATAAGATCAAAAGGTTCAATACTTTTATTATTACTTGGAGAAAAAGTTGTGCGATGGTGTTTCGCAAACTGACAAACATCACAAAGAAAAGACTCAACAGACTCATTTTTAAACAATTGTGGAAATAACGACCTAAGAAGACTGAAAGGAGGATGACCAAGGCGTTTGTGGTGAAGCCATATCTGAGATGCAGCGGAATCTGAACTTGTCGCATGACTGGATGTGGACACCGTCTGACTAGTACTACCATGAGTTCGATGTAGAACATATAACTCTCCCTGTTCCTTAGCAACCCCAATCGTCCTCCCCGAGGTAAGATCCTGAAACACACAATGAGAGGGAAAGAAGGTTACTGTACAGTTTAAATCTATGGTAAGCTTATGAATAGAAATAAGGTTATTTGACAAATGAGGGACATGAAGAACATTATGTAAAGGAAGGGAAGGTTGAAGTGAAATAGTACCACATCCTAAAACAGGGACATGGGATCCACTAGCAACCGTGATGTGATGCTTACCAGATAATTTAGAGTAAGTGAAAAAATATGAGGGATGAGGGGCCATATGATCAGTAGCACTAGAGTCAATAATCCAGAGATTCTCAGATACAATACTAGAAACATTAAAGAAAAAATAACTTAAATTCTCACCAGTCATGGTTAGAGAACAAGTGCCAGAAGGCTTACTCATAGAATCCAAGAGAGTGCGCAAACGATCCAACTCGGCTTTACTAAGCGCCGGAATTGCCTCCCCAGATGGTGGTGCAGATACCTCTTCACCCTCAATAACCAAGTCGGACACTGTTTGATTAACTTGCCTTTGTTGATTGCCTTTAAAACCCCCAGAGCGTCCAAGAACCTTGTCTCGGCTATGGAGTTTAAAACAAGTGTCCTTAGTGTGACCAGACTTCTTGCAAAAAGGACACCAGCGCTCGTCACGTTTGGCGGATGACTTCTGATAGAAACTGGATCAGAGATGCAATTATCACACACAATTGTCACTGAATATGCCTCGTATATTACTCTGATATTAACTGATATCAGGTTTAGGGAATTGAACAACTGAATACAAGTATGAAAGATGAAAGAAAAAGATAATCCAAGCATTCGAGAGGCTTGGTTCTCTCCACTATAACTTCCCACTTCTTCCTTAGCCTCCTCCATTCCTTCTCCTCTGTTTATATTGCACAAGAGGGGATCCTAACTGATTCTCTCACGTTCTCACGTTCCCCATCCGCTTGTTGCCCGGCCAAGGCGATTAGTTACTGAGGAATTACATCATTCCCACGCTTACCCACACTTGAGCCTATTTGGGCCTCAACATGTTCACAGCCCACCCCCTTCTCCTCACATATACCTTAGTAATATTGGGCTTACTAACAATACTTCCCCCAAAGCTTTCACCTTGTCCTCAAGGTGAAACTCAGGGAAATGATGCTGAATGGTAGTGGATGATTCCCAGGAGCTCTCAAATTCAGGAAGGGCCTGCCACTGAATGAGTACTTCGAGATCTCCCGAAGTAACTCGCTGGTCCAATCGCTAAAGGGTGCACTGCAGCTCCCATTCTTCGACGGGCATGGAGGTAAAGGCCGACCGAGAGCTGGTGCCAAACGGATTTCTTCAAGAAGGTGAGACATGGAATGTGGGATGAATTTTAGCCCTAGGTGGTAACTTCAGCTTGTAAGCCACTGCGCCAACCCTTTCCAAGATCTCATATGGGCCGTAGTATCTAGGACTTAGCTTTTCATTAATCCGCTTAGCTAGTGATTTCAGGCGATAAGGCTGAATCTTCAAGTAGACAAAGTCCCCAGGTTGGTAGCACACCTCCCTCCTGTGTTTATCAGCCTGCACTTTCATCCTATTTTGGGCTTGAACCAAGTTGCTCTTGAGTTCATCTAACATCTTGTTGCGTTCGTGCATCAGTTTGTTAACTTCTTCAACAGTAGAGGCATCAGTGGTGCTTCGCAGCAGGGTGGGAGGATCCCTGCCGTAGAGGCCTTGAATGGGGATACCTTTGTGGCACCTTGTTGTAATTGGTATTATACCAATATTCGCCCAACTCAACCGGCGGGGCCACTTGTTTAGGCTTGGTACGGTCGGGCATCGTAAGTAGGTTTCAAGGCAACGATTCACCACTTTCGGTCGGCCGTCGATTGGGGATGGTATCTTTGCCGAAACGCAGATTTAGTGCTCGAGTGTTTGAACACGACTCCGTCCGAAGTGGTGATAAAAATCCGATCCCTATCAGAAACGATCGATGTTGGGAGTCCATGTAACTTCACAACCTCCTTAGCAAATATCTCCGCCACTTCCTTGGCAGTATAAGGATGGCTTAAGGCCACGAAATGAGCATATTTGGTGAGGCGATCAACAACCACCATGATAGTGTCAACCCCTTGGGCCTTTGGCAATCCGCCAATGAAGTCCATTGAGACATCCGACCAAACCTGTGTTGGAACGGGTAAGAGGCTGCAAGCAACCCTGCAGGGGATAGTGCTTGGTACTTGTTCTTTTGGCAAATGTCACAAGCATAGATATATTGCTGGATGTCTCTTCTCATACCCTCCCAATATAGTAACCCAGAGATCCTTTTGTAGGTCCTGAAAAATCCGGAGTGGCCTCCCATGGATGAATCATGGAACTCCTTAAGGATAAGGGCAACTTTGGGTGATGTCTTGGGTATAACCAACCTGCCTTTGTACAACAACCTTCCTCCTTGAAGTTGGTAGCCCGGATGGGAATCCGGTTGACTCACCAAATCTTGTAGAATTCCTCTGAATTTTTCATCTGCCTGTAGCTCTTCTACTAAGTTCTCCCATTTCGACAATTGCACAAAGTGGATAAGGTGAGTATAGCATTTGTCCGGACAGAGCGTCACTACCTTATTTTTATTTCCGGTTTATAGTGTATCTCAAAGTCAAAACCTATCGGTTTTGCGGTCCACTTTCTATTTGTTCCTCACCTAGCAACCTCTCGTTCTTGTAAAAATTTCAAGCTCCTTTGATCGTTTTGATGATAAAATGCCTCCCATTAGGTAATGACGCCATTTTTGAACAGCAAACACAATGGCCATCAATTCTTTCTCATAAGTTGATTTGTTTTGAGCCCGGTCCGATATCCCTTGACTGATAAATGCTATTGGTTTCCTTCTTGCATTAATACACCCCAATTCCTCTCCCGATGCATCGTCTCTATAGTGAAAGTCTTAGTAAAATCCGGAGTTGCAAGAACTGGTAGTGTAGTCATAGCCTTCTTTAAAGCCTCAAAAGCTTCCTGAGTTTCGCTCCCCAACTAAACCCATCCTTCTTGAGTTGCTGAGTGAGAGGCCGAGCTATTTTGCCATAATCTCTAACAAATTTCCTGTAATATCCTGTCAACCCAAGGAATCCTCTCAAACTCTTCACATCTACTGGGGTTGGCCAATTTATCATAGCCTCCACCTTCCGAGGGTCCGCCTCCACGCCTGATGCTGAGATAATGTGACCAAGATATTCTAGTTGTTGTTGCCCAAAGCTGCACTTTTTTTTATTAACGAATAACTGATGCTCTCTTAGCAATTGTAGGACTCTTCTCACATGCTCCCAAGTGAGTTTGCTGGTCCTTACTATAAATCAAAATATCATCAAAGAATACTAATGCAAACTTCCTTAGAAAAGGTTTCAACATCTCATTCATGAGTGCCTGAAATGTTGAAGGTGCATTGGACAACCCAAAAGGCATCACGAGGAACTCATAGTGTCCCTCATGAGTCCTAAAGGCAGTTTTTGGAATGTCCGACTCCCTCATCCTGATTTGGTGATATCCAGACTTCAAATCTAATTTCGAAAACACCACAGCTCCCCCCAATTCATCCAGCAATTCATCAATAGCAGGAATAGGGAATTTATCAGGTATAGTTACCTTATTCAAAGCTCTGTAGTCTACACAAAATCGCCACCCACCATCTTTCTTTCGGACCAATATCACGGGACTGGAGTAGGGGACTGTTGCTTGGCCTGATAATCCCAGCCTAATAGCATCTCTTCCACTATCTTCTCTATCTCATTCTTCTGATAATGAGGGTACCTATAGGGTCTTACATTTGGAATTTGAGCTCCTTCCTTTAGGACAATTGTATGATCTTGTCTCCTGGTTGGGGGCAGATCCGGGGTTCTTGAAATAAGTCTGCATACGCATCTAACACAGCCTCTAGTTCAGAGGCAACAACAACTACGGGGTTGCGATCGGTGGACAGCAACTTATATTCAATGTAGTACCCTCTCCTTCATCTTGTAAGGCCTTGTGGATGGCTTTCAGAGATGCTGCAGCTCTGGACAATGCTTGGTTCGCCCCTCAAGATTACCTCCTCGCCTGCTACCTCCATTTTCAAGGTAAGGTCCTTGAAGTTTGCTTTAATTTCCCCAGCCCCTCCAGCCAATCTAGTCCAAGCACCACATCAGCTCCCCCTAGCTCAAATAGGTGGAAGTCCTGGTTAACTCGGATGCCCTGCAACTGGAGAATCAAATTCTTACAAATCCCCCTACACCTGACCTTATGGCCATCTCCCACCTCCACCCAATATGCAGGGGTGTCAGTCACAGGTATGTTGAGCTCCTGGACCACTCCTCTTGCTATGAAGTTATTGGAGGCCCCACAATCTACCAGCACCACTACCTCCTCTCTCCGATCGTCCCCAAAGCTTGAGAGACTTTTTGGAAGTCATTCCCATCATGCTGTGGATTGACAACTGCAGTGCTTTTTCTTCTAAAGCTCCTTGTTCCCTCTGCACTTCTTCATCTGGGACCTCTTCCTCAGTTCCTTCCCCTTCTGCTACCATCAAATGGAATTGCTTGAATCTACACACATGTTGCGGGCTAAACTTCTCATCACATCTGAAACAAAGACCCTTCCTCATTTTCTCTTGTAATTCTGCATTGGACAGCCTTCTAAATCCTCCTCCCCCACGGTTGTTACTGGACCCGTCACTTGGTCTAGCCTCCGGAGTTGTTTTTCACATTGTTATTGGCCCTATAGAACCCATTATTAGCACTTGAGTTACCCTTCCCTTGCTCAGTACTGAAACTTGTCCCTCCTCCCCCGCTCAGGTTGTTTGATCTGAACGATAAAGTCCCCTAGGGTTGAGTCACTGCTCTGATCCCTCCTTTCGGGCCTTCTCTACCGATAGCCCAATTTTTTTCCTCAATTAACTGGGCCTGGTCCATCAAGTCAACCAACGAATCGTATCTGTACAGCTTCAATTCCGCCCTTATCTCCTCCCTCAGCCCATTCAGCCATATTCCTCTTAGGATCTCCTCGTCAGTCTGTCGAAGGGACCAGCTACCATCTCAAACACTTCTCTGAACTCACTAATCGATCCTTCCTGACGTAAGCCCAGGAGCATTTCGTATGGATTTTGAGCCATGGTTGGTTGGAACCTCTTGATCACCGCCGCTCGAAATGCCGACCACGAGGGCTCTGGTGTTCTCGCCTCCCACCACTGAAACCAATTCAGTGCTCGACCCTCCAGCACCACCATGACTGCCCGTAACCTCTCCCTTTCCTCCATTCCGTTCACATAAAAGTAACGCTCGATCCTATTGAGCCAACCATAAGCATCATCGCCTTCGAACACAGGAAGCTCCATCTTCCTCCATCGTTCGTCTACCTCCGCCCTTTGGGTCGCGCATCGCCGGTTCCCTTCGAGGTTACCGCCGCCGCCTTCTCCCTCTGTTTGTCTTGCGTCGTCTCTCTCTATCACCCCGATTTAGATTACGAATCAGACGTAACAACTCCTCTTGCATCTCTTCATTCCTCTGCGTCCGTGTTTCTTGCGTTTGTCGCCATTCTTCGAACCCCTTCTCAAGAGCTTCCAATCTCGCCTCCATTCTCGTGCTCACCATTCACAGCTCCCAGGTTCGGGAGCTTTGATACCAGTTGATAGAAACTGGATCAGAGATGCAATTATCACACACAATTGTCACTGAATATGCCTCGTATATTACTCGATATTAACTGATATCAGGTTTAGGGAATTGAACAACTGAATACAAGTATGAAAGATGAAAGAAAAAGATAATCCAAGCATTCGAGAGGCTTGGTTCTCTCCACTATAACTTCCCACTTCTTCCTTAGCCTCCTCCATTCCTTCTCCTCTGTTTATATTGCACAAGAGGGGATCCTAACTGATTCTCTCACGTTCTCACGTTCCCCATCCTGCTATTTGCCAAAGACAAGGCGATTAGTTACTGAGGAATTACATCATTCCCACGCTTACCCACACCTGAGCCTATTTGGGCCTCAACATGTTCACAGCCCACCCCCCTTCTCCTCACATATACCTTAGTAATATTGGGCTTACTAACAACTTCCAAGAGGATGATCCAGGCCTTTCAGATGATAACCCACCAATAGGACCTTTGCCGGTGGCCAAAGCAGAACCATCACTTGAATTACCATTATTCAACATGACAGCGCGATGACTCTTTTCCCCCCTAACTGTGTAGAACACCTCGAAGAGAGAAGCAAGCTTGTCCTTACCTAAAATCTGAACCCGAATAGGATCATACTTAGAATTCAACTCAAAGAGAAACTTAAAGACTCGTCCACACTCAATAAATTTGGTTAAAGTAGCAGAATTCTCAGTGCATTTCATCTTTAAATCCTGGTTTTGATCCAGCTCAATCTATAAACCATTCAGAGTACCATAATAATCAGTGACAGAAAGAGATCCTTGCTTGGTATTAAAATTTGTGTTTTCTAATTCATAACACGCAGCAATATCTTATTTCATAGAATAGGTTGACTCAACCTATCCCAAATTTCATGTGTAGATGTAAAAAACATATAATGCTTACTGATATCTGGTGTCATAGAGTTCCATAGCCAAGTCATAATCAAAGAATCTTCATCATCCCAAATTCCAAATTGTGGGTCATCGGCCTTCGGAGGATCCCCGACAATGTGTGACAACTTCCGATGACCCTTGAGAGTGGTGCGAATAACCTGGGCCCATAGGAGATAGTTCTTACCATTGAGGTGATAAGAAGAGTGTAAAACTGGAAGATCATGGGGATTCAGTGCTGCAATGGCAACCTGAGGTGTTGGAATGACAACCGGAGGCGGCGTAGTGATGGTGGAGGACTGGGTGTCTACTGTAGACATTCTGGTTGGACCCGAAAATAGTCAGAAAAGAACGAGGAGGAGCCGACGAGCAGAATGGAGGTGGTCGCGTGGTGAACGACGACGTGGAGGGCGGCGCGTGGCTCTCACGCGCGTACAGTGCGGCGGTGCGTGGGCTGCTCGTGGCGGCGCGTGGGTGGTCGGTTTGGGGTGGGCTTTTCAGAGGTGGCCGGAAAAACACCGACAAGTAGTGCGGCGGGGGCGGTAAGACAAAAAACGGCGGCGGCAGGTGGCGGGTGGTGGTTTGAAGTCGAAGGCAGCAATAAGGCTGCAAAAGGAGACAGCAATAAGGTTGCTCAGTAAAAGGAAAAACAAAGGCAAGCCCTAGGAACGACATAAGCTGCTGATACCATATAGAAAGAAGGAATGTTGGAATGTATGAATATTATTCTTTGAATTATTATGTACAGAGAAGGTTACAATATATAGGCTAATGCTATTGATTACTATCCTAAAAATATGGGAGAAAAATCAACCCTAATAAAAATAAGAATAAAATCATATCTGTACATATCTGATATTAATGCTGATATATTACAACAAAAACAAGTATCGTTTCATGAAAAGATGCCAATAAAAGATTTTACATCACACCTTAAGATTAGTCATATATATTAGAAGAACCATGCAATCCCTTAAGATCAAGAGGATTTTATTAAGCTTGTAATGTGGGTAAAGGGAAAATATGAAGGCTAAGGAAAACGATGAAAATCAAAAGTGTTTCAAGAATATTTAGAAGTTTGATTTCTACACTTTCAATACAATTTTCTTTACCTTCTTTAAATCACTTTTTTTTTTTACTTCTTTTCTCAATTGTTTTTTCAACTTTATAGCTTTTCCAATTTTTTTTTCTGTTTTTTTTCTCTTGCACTTTCACCTTGCCTTCTTTTTTTTTTTTTTTTTTCATTTTTCTAATTTTTCCTTCCCTTATACCTACGTATATTGCAATAATATTGCTTCTTTCTTGAAACAATTTGGGAAAAGAAAGTGTTGGAAATAGCAATGTTTATGACTTCTCTTCCCAAGTAGTTAGATTCATTGTCTAGAAGTAGAATAGATACAATGTACCGTCCACATTAATTCTAGCATAGTTATTTACCTTGTAAATTGTATTTAGCATGTTATTTCCTATGTAAATCAGCTCCATAAATAATATCTTTTGCCGAGTGCATTATTCACTCAAGCTATTCAGAAATACTTGTGTCTTTTGATAGTTGATATGGTATCAGATTAAGTTCCGATCCGAGACTGATTCTATTTTCCGTTGTTTTTTTTTAATTGGCCTTCATTGCCAACCAAATTGTGTTTTTGGCCTTCATTGCCTTTTTGCTAAACATTCCTCTTTGGCCTTCATTGCCACCTAAACAGTACCCTGTGAATATTACCGACGCGAATAGTACCGACGTTAACAGTGCCCAAACAACAACCATGTCAACCGACCTGTGATTTTCTATGTGTTTTTAATTCTTTTTGTCAACCAGAAAGACTTAGAAAGAATGAGAGCTTTCCTCAATAGTCTGGAGAAATCATCAGGTAACTGTATTGTGGCGTATTCAGATAAGCTTCCACTTTCATTTGGATTTAATGTCTCAAAAACACCAAGTCTTTTATGGGTATTAGATTCAGGAGCCACAGACCATATGACACCTTCTTCTAAACACTTCTCCACATATTCCCCTTGTCCCAGCAATAAGAAAATTGGCACTGCAGATGATTCACTTATAATTGTAGCTGGCGTTGGAAACATCCAAATAAATAATTCTATAACCCTAAAAAATGTCCTCCATGTTCCAAAACTATCGATAAACTTTGTCTCTATTCAGACACTTACAAAAGACTTATCCTGTAGTGTGATTTTTCACAGTGATTGTTGTGTATTTCAGGACAAGGAGTCGGGGACGACGATTGGACGTGTTAGAGAAGGGAATGACCTTTACTACTTGAACAATCAGGTCTGTCTACAGAAAACCACTTGTCTCACTCATTCATGTCAGAGTCTGTACTCTCTAATAAAGAGAAAATATCTCTTTTTCACTGTCGATTGGGTCATCCTTCTTTTGGAATCATTAAAGTTTTGTTTCCGTCACTGTTACTAAGGTAGATATTGAGAGTCTTCATTGTGAGGTGTGTGAGCTTGCCAAACACAAGCGTCTACCTTTTCCTTTGAGTAATAGAAGAAGCACTTTTCCTTTCTACCTCATTCATACAGATGTTTGGGGTTCCTTTATTGTTCCAAGTGTGTCTGGTGCTAGATGGTTTGTGACTTTTATAGATGATTGTACTCTGGTTACTTTGATTTTCTTACTTAAAAACAAGTCTGATGTCAGTACTATTTTCCCAAATTTTTTCTACATGATTAAAAATCAATTTGGTGTGAACATCAAAAGACTCAGGTCTGACAATGGCAAAGAATACTTCAATTCTGTCCTTATTTCATTCTGTCAGAAGGAGGGACTTATCCATGAGTCGTCTTGTGTTAAAACATCACAACAAAATGGGATTGCAGAAAGAAAAAATGGGCACCTTTTAGACCAAACCCGAGCACTGTTGTTTCAACAAAATGTTCCCAAAAACTTCTGGGGGGAAGTTGTTCTCACAGCCACATATCTCATTAATCGATTACTCTCTAGAGTCTTAGGGTTCAAGAGTCCAATGGATGTTCTTTCTTCCTTCTATCCAAATTTGTCAGCCACTAATAACCTTAAACCTCGAATCTTTGGGTGTGTCCTTTGTCCATGTTCATAGTCATGAAAGGGGAAAACTTGATCCTAGACCTCTAAAATGTGTTTTTGTTGGGTATTCCTCCACTCAGAAAGGGTATAAGTGTTACCATCCCCCGTTCAAAAAATTTTGTGTCACGAGATGTCACATTTCATGGAAGGGAAGCCTATTTCACACAACCTTATCTTCAGGGGGAGGATTTTAGGAAAGATAAGCTTGAAATACTCGATCTTTCTGGTCTTGAGTCAAACACTTCTGGTCTTGAGTCAAACACACTTGTGTCAGATCCATCTAGACCTGAAACTGAAGAACCTGAAGTTAAGTCCGATCAACCAAATTCACCTACGGTGAACCTGGACGAAGTGGATGCAAGATATGGAAAGAATCTGGTGTTTTCAAGAAGGTCAAAGGCCATTCCTGGATCGACACATGTTCAAGAGCCCGACTCGACTCATTCGAATGAGGTAATTAATTTTAATTCTCCAGCATTACAGGATGAAATTGAAGCCCAAATAGCACATGATGACCTAGATCTCCCAATTGCCATTAGAAATGGAACTAGAAAATGCACCAAATAGCCTTTATATCCTCTCTCAAACTACCTCATTTAAAAAATTCTCACCAACCCATAGAGCCTTCCTTACAAACCTAAACACTACTTCCATACCCACTACTGTTTTTGAGGCATTGTCCGATGAAAAATGGAAGCAAACCATGAATGCAGAAATGGAGGCATTAAGGAAGAATGGAACGTGGGAGTTAGTTTCTTTACCAGAAGGAAAGAGGCCAGTTGGGTGCAAATGGGTTTACACAGTAAAATATAAGGCTGATGGATCGATTGAAAGATACAAAGCCAGATTGGTTGCCAAATGGTTCACACAAACCTATGAGGTTGATTATTCAAAGACATTTGCTCCTGTTGCCAAGATGAATACAGTTCGGGTAATTTTGTCCCTTGCTGCCAATTATGGTTGGGAATTGCAGCAATTTGATGTAAAGAATGCCTTCTTACATGGGGAACTTGAGGAAGAAATTTACATGCAAGTGCCACCAGGGTATGATAAAAAGGTTGCCGCCAATACAGTGTGCAGGTTGAAAAAGGCATTATATGGGCTGAAACAATCCCTCTGAGCATGGTTCGGAAGATTCACTAAGGTTATGACAACTTTGGGGTACAAGCAAAGTCAAGGAGATCATACTTTGTTTATCAAACACTCGGTAACAGGGGGAGTAACAGTTTTGACAGTATATGTGGATGACATCATAGTAACCGGAGATGATTGGAAAGAGCAACAAATCTTGAGCTAGTGTTTGGCCAAGGAGTTTGAAATAAAAACTCTAGGAAAGCTAAAGTATTTTCCAGGCATTGAGGTGGCACACTCAAGGAAAGGCATTTTTATATCCCAGCAAAAACACATTACAGATTTGCTCAAAGATACAGGGAAAACAGCATGCAAACCTGCAAGTACTCCTATGGATCCGAATTTGAAATTAGGAAATGCAGAAGAAAATGCTATGGTGGATAGAGAAATGTATCAACACTTGGTAGGGAGATTAATTTACTTGTCTCACACCAGACCAGATATTGCATATGCAGTAAGCTTGGTTAGTCAATTCATGCATAGTCCGAGAGAGGTTCATCTATAGGCAGCTCATAGGATCCTACAGTATCTCAAGGGGATTCCAGAAAGAGGAATTCTATTCAAAAGAAGTGGGAATATAACACTTGAGGCATACACTGATGCTGACTATGCGGGATCGATCGTTGATAGAAGATCTACTACAGGGTATTGCACCTTTCTTGGAGGAAATCTTGTGTCTTGGAGAAGTAAAAAACAAAGTGTCGTAGCTCGTTCTAGTGCTGAAGCTGAATTTCGAGCCATGGCACAAGGCATTTGTGAATTACTTTGGCTGAAAATTATTTTAGAAGACTTGAAGATTAAATGGGAAGGACCTATGAAGCTCTATTGTGATAATAAGTCTGCAATCAGTATAACACATAATCCATTCAAAGCATGATCGGACTAAGCATATAGAGGTTGATAGGCATTTCATTAAGGAGAAGCTTGATAGTGGATTAATTTGCACTCCATATGTGCCCTCACAAGGGCAACTTGCGGATATTCTCACCAAAGGGTTGAGCAGCCCATTTTTTGAATGAATTATATCCAAGCTGGGAATAGAGAACACCTATTCACCAGCTTGAGGGGGAGTGTTGGAAATAGCAATGTTTATGGCTTCTCTTCCCAAGTAGTTAGATTCATTATATAGAAGTAGAATAGATACAATGCACCGTCCACATTAATTCTAGCATAGTTATTTACCTTGTAAATTGTATTTAGCATGTTATTTCTTATGTAAATCAGCTCTATAAATAATATCTTTTGCTAAGTGCATTATTCACTCAAGCTATTCAGAAATACTTGTGTCTTTTGATAGTTGATAGAAAGGCTCATTAAATAAGTTCAAAGGGATGACTAGTGGCAATATGTGAAAAAACAAAACATGGTCTAATATCATCTTTCAAGGAAACACACAATTCTACCAACTTCCATGACATCAAATTAAATGCAAGTGTGATATAAAATTTCTCTTTAGCCAAAACAATAATGAAACGATCTAGTGAAAAAACAAATCATGAGCACCACAATAAATATTGAATGACTAGGAAAAGAAAGTACTCACAATAAAATTGAATGGCTCAAAACTCATTCGGCAAAAATATAGTATCTACATGTTTTCATCAAGTTTTCTAATTATATCAATTTTTTAACAAAGAGACATGTAGAAGTGGCTATGAATAATGTGAAACAAGTTGGGCAAGATGATAGAAAAAAATATTTTCCTCATAAAAGTTGCATAATGTTAACATGACTGAAATTCAAGTAACTCTCACCCCTAATCAAAACCAAACATTGTCCTCAATGTTTCAATTAAATCTAGACTTAAGAAAAAATCATCAATATGCATCAAAGAAATTATTGGAACAAAAATAAACAAAGTAATGGAGAGGAGTCACATACATGAAATGCTTAGCAATTAAAAAGAGAAGACGAAAAGATGATAACTGCACCCTGACAATGGTTAGCAATGACAAAAATAATAAAAACAAAATAAAGTAAAATGAAATAAATAAGCATACAAACTATTTTTTTTTTTGGTTTTGAATTTTTTAAATTTTTTTGTTGGCCGACACTATTTACATCTCCATACAAAGGCTCTAAAATCTGAGAAGCACTTAAGCTGACTCAATAAAAACACAAACGAAATACTAAAATTTGTCTCAGTTTTGGTAGACAAAATCATCTATCGAACTCTCTTCTATATCTCGATCTTTCAACTCAAGTTATGGCTTCAACCGCTGACCATTTACTTTTTTCCAAATTAATTTTATGGGAACAGATAAGGGGACTAACACCTTTTATATAAGCAATGCTCGAACCTTTCTCAAGCAACTCCTCAAACTTTGGTTGCCATGCTTGAGTGCTATAATCCTGAGTTTTATAAAAAGTAGCACAAATATCAACTACATCGGATGAATTATTGATAGAATCAAACTCATAATTAATAAGAAAATAGTTAAAGGGATCAAAATAATGGGTTGTGGAAACTTTGAGTCAATCATGTATGTTTGGTGGCCCTCGTCATCATCTTTTGGTTGTTTTGTAATGTGGAAGATATTCACCTCGAGGGTCATGTTTCTAAAAGACAGTTTCATGAGCCCGTTCCTGCAATTAATAAGAGCATTAGCAATGCCAAGGAAAGGCCTACCTAAAATCAAAGGAATTTTAGAAATAGTATCAGCAGCAGAGCTAGTGTCGAAGATTAGGAAATCAACAAGATAATAAAATTTGTCAATTTGAATTATAACATCCTCTACCACACCTCGAGGTATTTTGACTGAACGATCTGCCAATTGTAATACCATAGTTGTTGGTTTGATTTCTCCTAACCCCAACTGGAAATAAATAAAATATGGCATTAGATTCACGCTAGCTCCTAAATCTAGCAAAGCTTGCCTAAACTCATGATTTCTGATACTACATGCAATGGTTGGACAACCAGGATCTTTGTACTTAGGAGGAATCCGCTGCTCAATTAGAGCACTAACTTGTTTTGTTAGGAACACTGTCTTCTTCACATGGTGCTTCCTCTTAGCTGTACACAAATTCTTAAGAACTTTTGCATAAGTAGGAACTTATTTAATCACATGTAGAAGAGGAAGATTGATTTTTACCTGTCTTAGATTCTCTAGAATTTCATTATTTGGATTCAAAACTCGCTTTCTTGATTTTAAAACTTGAGGGAATGGTACCTTAACAGGACTCTATCACCTCAGGTTCCTTGGGCAGCTCAACATCACTACTATCTTGATTCTTTTCCATATCCTCTGATTTGTTCATTGTTGGGATGTGTAATGACTTACCACTTTATGTCATAATGGCATTCACGTCCTTCAAATTCTCTTGCGCCATGTGTTGACCATGGGGTGCGGACTGAGCTTGAGAAGGGAACTTACCACGCTAATTCACACTGAAGGAGTTTATCAATTTGGACACTTGACTCTTTATCTCCTTGTTTTCTTCAACAATTTGGACACCTTGGTTGTTTTTAACGCAAAACAGATCTGAGTTGTTTTCTATTTTTTAAAAATTTCATAATGAAATAAAAACTCAATTTGGTATTCCAATTCGTACTTTGCATAGTGACAATGCCCGTGAATTTTTATCTCTGCCTTTTTAACATTTTGTGGCATCTAATGACATTCTTCACCAAATATCTTGTGCCTATACCCCTCAACAAAATGGGGTTGCTGAGCGCAAAAACAGATACCTAATTGAAACAACTCAAACACTCTTACTTTATGGTTGTGTCCCTTTTCGTTTTTGGGGCGATGTAGTTCTTATTGCTTGCTACTTGATTAACCGCATGCCCTCTTCTGTGCTTGATAACCAAGTACCCCACTCTGTGCTGTTTCCTCATCAACCCCTCCATTCTCTTCCGCCTTGTGTCTTCGGGTCGACATGTTTTATCCATAATCTTACTCTCGGTCTTGACAAACTTTCTACCCGCTCCATCAAATGTGTTTTTCTCGGTTACAATCGGTCTCAAAAGGGTTATCGTTATTTTTCACCTACTCTCCACCTTTACCTGGTCTCTGCCGATGTCACATTCTTCGAGTTCGTCCCTTTCTTTGACTCTTCTAGTTTGATTCCTGAACCCATTATTGAGGTCTTCTTTGTTCCTCCTCAGCCACCTCTTGTTGAAGGAGCCCAACTGATCATACGCCCCTTTCAAGTCTGTCATTGTCGGCCCCAGCCACCTCCACCGCCACTACCTTTACCAGAAGTTGCAGGGGTCACTGTGGACTCTCCTCTGGAACGAACTCCTTTACCAGCTCCGGCACTGCCTCCTGAGCCTAAACTTCTCATTGCTCTCCGAAAAGATATACGGTCTACTCATTGCCCTTCTCTTATTATGTTACTTTGAGTTATCATTACTTATCTTTTTCGCATTTTGCATGTCTTTGTTCCTCATCTTCTGTGTCTAGGTGACGCCTTATCCCATCCTGGGTGGAGACAAGCTATGATTGATGAAATGCTTGTCCTTCAGAATAGTGGTATTTGGGAACTTGTTCCTCTTCCTCTTGGGAAGTTTGTTGTAGGCTGTCGGTGGATCTATATGGACAAGCTTGGCCCAAATGGAAAGCTTAATCACCTCAAGGAGTGTCTGGTGGCAAAAGGGTATACACAAATTTTTGGCTTGGATTATGCAGACACTTTCTCGCCGGTGGCGAGGATGGCTTCTGTTCGGCTCTTTCTATCTATGGCCGCTATTAGCCGTTGGCCCCTTCATCAACTGGATATAAAAAATGCTTTTCTACATGGTGATCTAGAAGAAGAGGTATATATTGAGCAACTACCAGGGTTTGTTGCTCAGAGGGAGTCTTCTGGCCTCGTTTGCCGTCCACACAAGTCCTTGTATGGTCTCAAACAATCTTCTCGGGCTTGGTTTGATTGATTTAGTACTGTAGTTCAACAATTTGGTATGATTCGGAGTGAGACTGACCACTCTGTCTTCTATCGCCATACAGTCGAAGGTTGCATCTATTTGATTGTGTACGTGGACGACATTATTATCATTGGTAGCGACCGCCAGGGCATAACTCAGATAAAACAGTACCTCTGTCATCACTTTCAGACCAAAGATCTTGAGAAACTTCGTTATTTATTGGGAATCAAAAGTGGCACAATCCAAGGATGGTATAGTTATCTCACAAAGGAAGTATGTTATGGGCATCCTTGAGGAAACATGTTTGTTGAATGCAAAACCTCTTGACACTTCTATAGATCCTAATGCCAGGCTTCTATCGGTTCAGGGGGAGCCACTTTCAGACCCAGGAAGATATAGTAGATTGATCGGAAAATTAAACTACCTCAACTTTTACCCGTCTAGATATCTCTTTTGTAGTGATTGTGGTAAATTAGTTTCTAAACTCACCTTGTGAAGGACATTGGGATGTAGTCATTCGTATTCTGAAGTATATTAAAAGAGCTCCAGGAAAATGCCTCGTCTATGAAGATAAAGGTCATACTCAGATTGTTGGATATTCAGATGTTGACTAGGTAGACTCTCCTATTGATAGAAGATCCACTTCTGGGTATTTTGTATTCATCGGGGGATCGTGGAAGAGTAAGAAACAAAATTTGGTTGCATGATTAAGTGCCGAAGCAGATTATCAAGCAATGGCTTTAGCCACTTGTGAACTCATTTGGTTAAAACAACTGCTTAAGGAGCTTCAATTTGGGGATATTATGCAAATAACGCTCATTTGTGATAACCAAGCTGCATTGCATATCTCCTCCAGTTCAGTGTTTCATGAGAGGACCAAACACAGAGATAGATTGTCATTTTATTAGAGAGAAGATCCTATCTGGAAACATCACCACTCACTTCGTCAATTCAAATGATCAACTGGCGGATGTTTTCACTGAGTCTTTGTGAGGTCATCGGATAAGTTATATTTGTAACAAGCTTTGCATATGACTTATATGCCCCGGCTTAAGGGGGATTGTTAAAAACTATGTAAATAGTGTCTAGATTCGTTGTATAGGCGAATTAAATCATAACTAAATCATGTAATTACAGTAATTGGATCTTTTGTAATATTTGTATTTATTACAATAGTTTTATATAATTCAGCCTCCGTTGTGAAATTCAAACATGGTTTTCTTCATATGTCTCTCTCTTTTCTCAATTTCAACTTCTACAATAGCTGAGCAGCAGCCCAACAAATGATTGTGATTGACCCATTTTGTCATGCATCATCATAGTATTTTGACAAAGGGCCTTGTTGAAAACGTGGAAAACAGGCTTTCACGTCAGTGAAGTTTCTCAAGATAATCTAATTTGTGTTTGAAATTAGTAACAAATAATTTTTTTCCCATTTTTTTGGGGGAAAAAAGGATAGTAAAAGGTAATTAAATTGTAACAATTAGTTAATTTGGAATATTCTGATGAAGTAGAGGGAAATGCATTTTGTCTCGAAGTTTTGTTATTGTTCTTCTTCTCACTTCACACATTTATTCTTTTTTCTGTTGCCCATGCAATTCCTATTTTATAACATAATCACTAGTTTCATCAAATTCTTGAGCAAATTTTTTCCTGTTTTTTCCAGTTAAAAAGTCTGGGATCAGTCAAGATCTACTGGCTCGAGCTCATGAACTGTGGGGATTGCTACCTAGCTTTTGTCGCCATGCAACTGATACTTACCAAAAATTTTCATGTCTCTCCGATGTCCTTATTACTTTTCTTAAAAAGGACCCCTCAATGCATGAAAATGTGTCCATGGCATTACAGGTCACACTTCTTCTAAACTGATGGAGGCCCATGTGCTTTTGGTGGTTATATTTGTTTATTTTTTTCAATTGACTTTCCTTGTAAATGTTCTTGAATTTTGTGTAGAATCTTGTGAACGAGAACAAAGCTGCACTTAGCCCTAAAGAGAGCGAATCAAATTGCCATGCTGTACATGATTCTTCATTAGAGTTCAGCAAGCAACCTGCTTATTCAAAGAAAGCTGCGACAAGAAACATAAAGTCTTTGGCATCTTGTTCGAATCAATTGCTTCATATTTTATCGGATTTATTTATCAGTTCACTTCCTGAGAAGCGCTTTTCTTTAAAGGTTGTGCATCTATGATGATACCTTTCTCTTATGTTCTTTTGTCCTGAAAAATGCATGATTTATTTATTCAGCTCAGTAATTTGAACAGTACTCTACTTGGGCCTTTTCAAATAATTTTGGAGAATTTTTAGGCTCTACAGTACTCTGTGGCTTGTAATATTGCCTCTGGCTTTGCTTATCCTTAATATGATGGCTTAAGACTTGTTACATGCAGTTCTCAAGTGCTCTCTGATTGTCTCTTTGGTCATTATTTGCTTGATATTAATGTATGGGCATTATTTAAGTAATTTGAAATAATTATTTGTTTTCCCTTTCTTCGTTTTACAGGGAGCCATTGGGTGCCTGGCTTCTATCACTGATTCTTCTGTAATCAAAGAGGTTTTTTTGTCTCTGCTTAAGAGATTTCAGTTTGTAGATTATGAAAGTAAAGCTGAAATGCTGATGAGTGACAGCAGAGCGTTAGACAGCGATCCAAGTGACATTGAGAGATATTCTCAGAGGTGAAGTTGGTGATCAATTTATACAAGATTAATTGTGTCAGTGGTGATATGATGGCAGCCAGAAATTCACATATTATATTGGTCTAGCATTTCCATTTTTTTTTTTTCTTAACCGAAGTTTGAAGGTGTCAAAATAAGCCATTTGGTTTTCTGCCTCCTTTTCATCTAGAGTTTTTCCAGAATCACTTCACTCGAAGACTGTAGTGAGCATCTTGTCAATTTTCTGACCACAGGTTAATTACTCCCTGTGAAAGCTACACTGAAGTACCTGGTTTGAGGAAGAAGATTATGTGTAGACCATTCCACTAAGTTTAACCAGAGAAGCATGCCATGCACTAACATATATAGGAAAATAATTGAGTGATCGGCTGGAAATACCTATCTAAAGACTCTGTCCTTGTCCGGTTTTTGCATTTTATAACAATATTTTTTCTATAACTGGATAAAAATGGAGTTGTTCATTTGTTATTCTTGTTCTAAAGTTCTATAACTGGATAAAAATGGAGTTGTTCATTTGTTATTCTTGTTCTAAAGCCAACCTTCTTATTCGTTGGCTGATTTAAATATGATTGAGCTTTTACATCATCCTGAAAATATTTTCAACGGGAAAGGTCAGATTATTGTTATTTGAATTGGAGAATCTGGAAACCATATACACTGAAAACTAACTCCTTTCTTTCAATTTCTTGTCATTATATAATTGATGACAAGTCAAAGTTACTTTATTTTTCAGGTGTCTGATATTGGAAATAGCATCTTGTCTTGTTGAAGGAGCCAAGGATAATCTTATTGAGATAATATATAATTTAACTATACATTCGTTTCAGGTATTTCTCAAAGGTTGAGCAATACATTTTTTTCTTTCCTTTTGTTATTACAATTCTTTTTTTTTCTTTTGACTAACCTATATAATTTTTTGAAAAAAAAAATGTATGCTTGGTATGTAGGCTGCTAATGAGAGTGTTCATCATGAAGCATACAACACTTTGAGCAAAATTTTGGAGGTCTGCATTTGCGCAAGATTTTTCTGTTTCACTTTATCTCTTGTTATCTAAGTACTTCTGCTGAATGATGCAGGAGCACCCATGCCTTTCTTCTCCTCAATATATGGAGCTAATTGATTTATTGCTTAGTCTAAAACCTCCAACTGATATTGCATCTCTTAGAAGTCGGTATGCTTGTTTCCACACTCTGATGGTTCACACAGTGAAGGTCAGAATTCTTAATTATGATAAGGTTTCATTTTTTTATTATATAATTCATGTCAATCTCCATATGTCTTGGATATGACAAGGTGTAACATTCTTCTAGAAAATTTTTGGCAACTATGTATGTTTGTTACAGAATTCCATTTTGAACATTCAGCTCGTTGTACTGCTAAGTCTGTATGAATCACTTTCAACTATTGCTGTATCTAAACCAACCAAAGCTGGATAGCTAGCCTGACAAAAATAGTTAGAAGGACTAGTTTGGGTCTAGTTTAATTATAGCTTTCAAGATTTAACTTGGTGTCTTGATTATTTATTGTGCTAATATACTTTTGGGCAAAATGTAAAAAGCTTCCTCCAGCTAGGAAAACCCCTGTGCTTTGAAACTCACCAACATGACTCCTTGAACTTACCAAACTGTGCATATTAACTCCATGTGAGGGGGTTTTCTGCACCTGCACAGGGGGTAAATATACACTAAAGTGCACGGTTTGATTAGTTCAAGGGTTTATGTTGGTGAATTTTGTTGGACGGTGGTGTTGGACGGTGGCCTCTGTGGACGGTGTTCCCCTGATTTTTAGTGTAGATATTATTTTTAGTGTTCAATTAATTTGTTACTTATTTTCTAGGTACTAGTTTTTAATATATAGCAGCTGCCTATATATTATCTTCATTGTAAACATTATGTGTAATGAGCAGTAATGTTCACGGCCACCAAAACGACCACCTGTTCTACCACGACCTCCACCTCTAGCTATTCCACCGCCATTGCGACCAACCAAAGCAGCCGGTGATCCAAAAGAAGAATTAGAATGCAACTCATGATGAGTGCGTATAAGGCGGTGATAAACATCAGCAAGGCTCATATGATCAGAACCAATCAAGAGCTGATCACAAGCAGCACTGAACTCAGAGGATAATCTAGACAAGAAACTCACAATTGCCAACTGTTCCCACTGTAGGCGCATCTGTTTAACATCAATAGAGATAGGTTGGAGGTCATTCAATTCCTCATAGGTACGCTTAAAGTCAGTAAAATACCCATGAAGGGTCTTATCCTGTTGTGCCGGTCTATGAAATGCCTGTGACACCTCATAAAGATGAGTTAAGTTGGCTTTCCCAGAATAAAGAAACTCCATATACTCCATAACTCTTTCACAGTATCACAGTGAGAAACAACATGCTTAATGGAAGTATCAAGGGTTTTGTTAATCATTCCAAATAGTCGGTTATTTTCCCGCACCACTGATCACACCTGGTTGTGGATGTTGGTGGGTCATCTGCCAGATGATCTTCTTTCTCAATCCCAGTGAGAAACATGGTGGTGATAGTTTTACGCCATTCTGCATAGTGTTTCCCGTAAACTTATCATTAGTAATGCTGACAGAAGCAGAGACGACCTTAGGCATGACGGTAGGTTTCGAAGACTTCTCAGATTCATCAGAACTGGTGGAACTGGAATTATGATCAGAATCAACCATCAGAGAAAAAAGAGACACCAACGTACACTGCAAACAGCACGAAAATAGTTGGGCTCAGAAAAACACCCAAAATGCACTAGAAACACCCAAATGGCACCCAAAAACACATCAACAGGATTGGGTGCGAAAGAAAGCTTCAGAGCACGCCTGAAAATGCCCAAATCGCGGACTGGGCTCGCTGGGTTCGAACAGAAACTCCAAATCGCGACTGAAAACACCAAAAACGTAGCACCCCTGGCCGGCAGTGACACCCTTGGTTGCCGAAAATACCAATCGTGGCTCCCCTGGCCAGCGGCGACACCCTTGGTTGCCAAAAACAGCAAGCGCGACACCCACCTAGCCGCTGATTAGCGCACCTAGCGTGAAACCCTCACGCACAAACACCCACGAAAAACGCCGATCTAGACCTCAGTAGTACTGGGAAAAATCAGTCAACCCTAGGGTAGATCGGCATATTCTGAGGACGAAGGTGATTTCATTTTTTTTGGAAAAAAAAAGGGAGGCTAGGGTTTGTTTGA
The DNA here is from genome assembly GCA_029884595.1 of Ormosia semicastrata. Lineage (NCBI taxonomy): Eukaryota > Viridiplantae > Streptophyta > Magnoliopsida > Fabales > Fabaceae > Ormosia > Ormosia semicastrata. Next base: position 43,611,233 of record JAQQTO010000061.1, read on the forward strand.
ACTGGGTTCTAATACCATGTTATGAGAAAAGAGAGATGGAGAAGGAGAAAATGATGAGAGGTAAAATAGAAAAAGGGAGTAGCTAACTTGTTATGATTAGCCGCCCTGACTCTATTTATATTAAACGATTAGAGCTAATATAGGAAAGTACCGATATACAAAAGCAAGACTTAGCCCAATAGATCAATCCTAATTATATTTCACTAACAGCTTGTTTCCACATGTTTGAAGTAGGCTTTCAGTATTTAGGTTGTTATACATGTTCTCGCCAAAACAGTTATTTGATTTTATGTTTCATAAGAAATATTGTAGCTGTTTGTTTCCCCTTTCTGGTTATTGAAGTAACAGTGAAACTTGGTTAACAGATGTATATTGGCACTTATGTTTCATATCTACTTGGAGGGGTCAATATCTTTTTTCATTTTTTTAATATTGTTTTGCTAAGAGCCTGGGTCATATTCTTGCATATTGAACTAGTTTCTTGCTGAGTTTTGCTTGGGAGGCAATAAGCAAGTTATTTTCATGTTCGTTCTTTTTCTTCTTCTTTGAAGGAGAGGGGGGGGGGTGGCATATTATTTACACTTAGTTGTTAAATTGTACTCTATTAAGTGGTCTTTTCCTTATATGCATTCTGCAGATTAGTTTAGAAGAGGAGGAGAACTCAAAGGCTTTTCTTATTCTCAATGAAATCATTCTCACATTAAAAGATGTAAGTATCAAGTACAGACCATACACATTTCTTGAGTACATTGGTTTAGATTGCTTTGCATGTGTTGAATCAATGAGGAGGTATGGTAGCTGTACTAATTCGTATCCACTTGTACTGTGTAGGGAAATGATGAAACTAGGAAAGAAGCTTATGATTTACTCTTAAATATAGGTTCTAGCTTGAGAGACTCATTATGTGTCGGTCCTATTGAACCATATCACAAACTAGTTACAATGGTAAGTGCATTGATGATTTTTATTTTTATTTTTTATTTATTTTTATCAGAAAATGACTAATTTGAGAATATTTGACCTGCTATGCTGCTGCAAAATATATGGTTGTGGGACTTCACTCAACCAAGTATAACTTGATTTTCCCATAATTGTTATGCATTTTTCCTGTTTTCTTTTGTTAAGCCAATAATGCGACCAATGTAGTGTTCACACTGTCTGTTATGATGAACCTATTTTGTGTTCAATTAAGCTTATAGCATATAGTGTAATAATTGGAGTTGATAATATGCATTTTGTGGAAAATTTTAGTGACTTATAATCTACAATATACAGATAATGGGATATCTTTTTGGTTCATCTCCCCGTATAAAAAGTGGAGCAGTGTCTGCGCTGTCTGTATTGGTATACAAGGATACAAATCTTTGTCTCTCTGTTTCTGATCTTGCCCCTTCTCTTTTATCTTTGCTGCAAACCAAAGATGCCGAAATCATAAAAGTGAGTGTTGTACTTTTTCAAGATCACTTTACTGTTTGAGCATCTTTCTGTCATTGTTTTGAGTTTAATCTTACATCTATAACAGGCTGTCTTGGGCTTTGTAAAAGTGATGGTGTCTTGTTTACAATCAAAAGAGTTGCAGAATTTTCTCTCAGATGTTGTTACTGAAATCCTTCCCTGGTCGTCTGTTTCAAGACATCATTTTAGATCAAAGGCATGTACAATTTCTAGTGTTAAGCTCCTAAACATGCTTGGTGTGTGCTTAAATAGATACACCTGCTCAACATGAACTCATTCATCTGTATACTTGATAGAACCAAAAGCGTAATGTGTTCTTGGTTTTCTACAGGTCACTGTCATATTTGAAATATTAATACGGAAGTGTGGTCCTGCTGCTGTCAAACTGGTTACCCCAGAGAAGTATAAGGGTTTTCTCAAGACAGTTTTAGAGGTACTCCTTTGATTATTAATTAAAGGACTATGATGGTTCGATACCTTAAGCTTGGTCTGAGCCTAGCCATTTGTTACGGCATCATATGCCAAAGTATGAAAGTTAGTGACATAGGGGCTTAAAAAGTTCACATCAAGATTGAGCTTTTAAATGATTAGGCTTATTCTTTTAAGGATAAAAATGACTGAAGTGACGCACTAAACAATCTATAAGCCTCATGTTTTTTCATAATAATAATAACTACTACTACTACTACTTTAAGTTCCTGAGTGAATTTCGACAAGGTGTGCCAGAAATTGATAATTTAAAATACGTTCAGTCAATCAGAAAAAGGGAAATCAAATAATAATAATATAATAACTACTTTCATTCCTGAGTGAATTTCAGCAAGGTGTACCAGCTAACCATTTGATTCTAATTTTTTCCTACTGTGTTTACTGCTATGCATTAACTGATAGGAAACTGGAACATAATTAAAAGAATAATAGAGCAACTGAGTTTTATCTCCTCTACTGTACTGATATCAGAGAAATACCAGTGACAGTGGGGCTGAAATGTGTAAGATAGATGAACAAGAACAGAAAAAAATACAGATAGCTTAGCCAATTTTGACAGTGCCTGATTCTCTCCCTTCCTAATCCTTACTCACACTTTCCTTGCCCCTTACATTCTCCTCTCTCTTCTCTTTATACCCCTCTCCCTTTACCACAGTCAACAACCCCTGTCACGTTGGCAGTTAGTTAGCTTAAGTCACAATGTGACCCATGCTGCCTTGGGGCTCAGATCCCCTGCTTCTCCTAAACCTCTTCGTAAAATTCCCCTTCAACAGTGGTGGGGGTCTATCATTAACTCTTATCAGGGTGACTTTTGACTTTAAATATGTATATATTTAAAACTAGAAAAGTTGGTTGAAGAAATTGATAATTCAAAATACGTTCAGTCAATCAAATAAAGGGAAATCAAATCCCTACTTAAAAGCTAAAAGCATGATTAAGGTTCCATGTTTCTATTAGTTTTTTAACTCTCTTTTTTCTTTTTATTGTCTGTGTGTTATGCTTTAGGTTTGTATTAACATTTATTTTGTGCTTCCATCAGATTTTTAAAAACATCCATGCAATGAAGTAAACTCAAAGTGACAAAAAAATCCTTATTATGAAACCATAATTAATGAATTGTTACTTATGGAAAATTCTATTTTGTTTGGATTTCGTATTACTTTTAAGTTCATTTGAAATTTGTAATGTTTGTAGATGGTGTACTGCTGACTGATTTTACATGTTTGATAAAAATTTCTATTATGGTGCCTATTGACTTGCAGAATCGACGTGGCAAGTCAAGTGAAGCAGTCACTAATAATACAGAAAATATGCCTGAAGATTCATCTGCCAAGGGGTATGATTTAATTGCTTGTGAAAAAAACTTGAAAGCTGATTTATTGTTTCTGGGAAGCTGAATTAGAGTCCTCTCTTCTCTCTTTTTTTGCTTTCTTTGTAGGCGAGAGTGGAGGAAGTCCAAAAGTTCAGATTTCCAAGAGAAAAATTTGGTTAGACATAAAAAGAGAAAGAGGGAGAAGAAATTTGAGACAGGCTTGCCTAGCAAAAATGAACCCCTTCAGTCTACTAGCAATGGTGAATTAAGATTAGTCAAGAGAAGTAGGCATTCTAATGATAAAAATTCAAATGTAGGAAGGTCAAAAGGAAGTAAAAAGTGCAAGAAAAGTCAGTACAAAAGTTTCACTGAAGGTGGTGGGAGGAGAAAAGTAAAGCTGACAAGTACGGAGAAGGATAAAGTAGCTTCTCATGTACATATGCGAGCTATCAAATCACACAAGTTAAAAGGGAAATTCAAAAGAAATTGATAGATGAGCTGCAATTTACTCAAGCTGGTAAAACACTTATTCTAAGAAGCATGGCTTATCTCCCTGATGTCTGGGAGGGGAGGTGATGCAAAAGAGGAAGCTAGTCTCTTTGCCCTAATGTCATTTTATCTCAGTAACTGCATATATAAGCAGGGAGATAACAAATAAAGGATATTATAAGCAGGGTTTTTTAATCTGTCAGCATGTCTTTCCTGCTGAGCAATCACTATGGAAAGGAACAAAGCAGTTTTTTGTTAAGCTTGATGCTCGAATCTCCTGGCTGAAATATGGAAGGTTGCTTACTGCATGCATATTCTGAAGGAAGTTTAGAGTGAGGCGGGTAGGCTGTTGTTGTACTGGACGACTGGCCTTGATTGATTATGTATATAACTATATATTGCCATCTTTTGCACTTGGCAGGATTTTTCCCTAGCTGCTAATTCTCACTAGATATTGCATGCTTTGGCTGATGATATATGGAGTTAAATCCTGATTTTTCATACCAAGTTGTTTTGATAATCGGTGTTTACCTTAAGACATGTGGACAGTGAGCATGTTCTGTGAATGCAGAAAGCAAATATGTTCAGCATTGTTGTGAAAGCAACTTGTTCTACATAGGAAATGGCTATAAACAAACGTGTATTTTTTCCTTGTTTCTTTACTAATTTTGATTAATTTATTAGTTCTTTTTTCTTATCTTTGCACAATAGCCAATCAAAACTTGATGCAAGATTCTTTGTTAACATTGCACCCTCACCTAGATAAGCAGGAATGTATCTCAATTCTTTAAGTACTTATGTTGAAGCTGCCGCCTAGTGGCTTTTGCTTCTGTTCAATATATGATGATTGACGTTAACTTTGGTTGGTTAATTTGATTAGTTCAGCAATGGTTGGCAAGTATGATGGTCTTAATGATTGTTTAAAGAAAGAAAAGAGAGATATGAAGAAACAGTGTGTTTAAATTACACAATGGAGGCTAAATTATATATAGTTATTATAATAAATATAAAGATTATATAAGATTTTAATTATCATAATTATATGATTTAGTTAGTTTATATAATGAATCTAGATATAGTTTTCAACACTCTTTCAACTTGGAGCATATAGGTTATGCACCAAGTTTGTTATAAATATAATTTATCTGAGGACCGTTCAAAGATTTTGTGAAAACATCTGTCAGTTGATCATTTGAATTGACGAAGTTAGTGATGATGTATCCAGATAGGATATTCTCTCTAATAAAATGACAATATATCTCTATGTGTTTGGTCTTTTCATGAAATAGAGGAGATATGCAATGCAACTTTGTTATCACAAATGAACGTTATTTGCATAATATCCTTAAATTGGAGCTCCTTAACCAGTTGTTTTAACCAAATGAGTTCATAAGTGGTTAAAATCATTGTTCGATATTCTGTTTCAGTACTTGATCTTGTGACTACATTTTGTTTCTTACTTTTTCACAATATCAAATTATCTCCAATAAATACACAATGCTCAAAAGTGAATCTTCTATCCGTAGGAGAGTTTGCTCAGTCAACATATGAATATCTAACAATATGAGTTACGACCTTTATCTTCATAGATGAGGCCTTTTCTTGGAGCACTTTTAATATACTTCAGGATGTGAATGACTGCATCCTAGTGTCTTTCACAAGGTGAGTTTAGAAATTGACTTACTACACTCACTGCAAAAGAGATATCTAGACGAGTAATAGTGAGATAATTTAATTTTCTGACCAATCTTCTATATTTTCCTAGGTCTGAAAGTGGTTCCCCCTGATCAGGTAAAAGCTTGACGTTAGGATCCATATGAGTGTCAATAAGTTTTGCATTCAATAAATTAGCTTCTTCAAGGATGTCCATAGCGTACTTCCTTTGAGATAACTATATCATCCTTGGATTGTGTCATTTCGACTCCCAAGAAATAATGAAGTTTGCCAAGATCTTTAGTCTAAAAATGGTGATAAAGGTGCTGTATTATCTAAGTTATGCCCTGGTGATCGCTACCAGTGATAATAATGTCGTCCACATATACAATTAAATAGATGCAATCTCGAGTTGTATGGCGATAGAAGACATAGTGGTCAGCCTTACTTTGAATCATACCAAATTGCTGAACTATAGTACTGAATCGACCAAACCAAGGTCGAGGAGATTGTTTGAGACCATACAAGGACTTGTGAAGTCGGTAAACGAGGTCAGAAGACTCCCCTTGAGCAACAAACCCTAGTGGTTGCTCCATATAAACCTCTTCTTCTAGATCACCATGGAGAAAAGCATTTTTGATGTCTAGTTGATGAACAGGCCAACGGTGAATAGCAGCCATAGATAGAAAGAGCTGAATGTAAGCCATGTTCGCCACCGGCGAGAAAGTGTCTCCATAATCCAAGCCAAAAATTTGTGTATGTTCTTTTGCCACCAGACGCACCTTGAGGTGATCAAGCTTACCATCTAGGCCAACCTTGACTGTATAGATCCATCGACAGCCTACAACAGACTTCCTTGGAGGAAGAGGAATAAGTTCCCAAGTACCACTATTCTGAAGAGCACATATTTCCTCAATTATAGCTTGTCTCCACCCAGGATGGGATAAGGCGTCACCTGTAGCTTTAGGAATAGAAATAGAAGACAAGGAAGAAAGATATACAACATGCGAGAAGACATGCGATAATAACTCAAAGAAACATAGTAAGGAGAAGGGTTACGAGTAGATCGTATACCTTTTCAGAGAGCAATGAGAAGTTTAGGCTTAGGAGGTAATGCCAGAGCTAGTAAAGGAATTGGTTCCAGAGGAGAATATGTAGTGGCCTCTGCAACTTCTGGTGGAGGTAGTGGCAGTGGAGGTGGCTGGGGCTGATGATGATATACTTGAAATATGATCGGTGGGGGTCGTTCAACAGGAGGTGGCCGAGGGGTATCATATGTAGCTGGGACAAGAAGAGGAGGAATAGGGAAGACTAATGGGTTTAGAAGTCAAACTAGAAGAGTCAAAGAAGGTAACCGACTCGAAGAATGTGACATCGGCAGAGACCATGTAACAGTGGAGAGTAGGTGAAAAACAAAGATAACCTTTTTGAGACTGATTGTAACCAAGAAAAACACATTTGATGGAGTGGGCAGAAAGTTTGTCAAGACCGGGAGTAAGATTATGGACAAAACATGTTAACCCAAAAACACGAGGCAGAAAAGAATGGAGGGGTTGATGAGGAACCGAGTGGGGTACCTGGTTATCAAGCACAGAAGAGGACATGCAATTAATTAAGTAACAGGCAGTAAGAATTGCATCGTCCTAAAAATGGATAGGGACATGACTATGAAGCAAGATGGTTCAAGTTGTTTTAATAAGGTGTTTACTTTTGTGCTCAGCAACCCCATTTTGTTGAGAAGTATAAGCACAAGATGTTGGGTAAAGAATGCCATTAGATGCCATAAAATATTGAAAAGGCTGAGATAAAATTTCACGGGCATTGTCACTACGCAAGGTATGAATTGGAACACCAAATTGAGTTTTGATTTCATTATTTTGAAAAATAGAAAATAACTCAGACTTGTTGTGCATTAAAAATAACCAAGTATATTGAGAATAGTCATCAATGAAAGTAACAAAGTATTTGGAACCCAAGGTAGACTCGATACAACTAGGATTGTAACGCCTCGATTTTTCGTTTTTCTTGATATTTGAGTTTTATAATATCTGGAAATTTTCATAAATTTTTGAGAATTTTTAATTTATTTTGATTATTTTAATATTATTTTAGACTGTAAGTGTGCTGAGACGGGCTCGAATAACATTATTTTTTCCTGTACTAGAAAGTTTCGGACTGTTAATACTGGGCTGGGGGAACTTATTAAACTTGAAGTCAGGAACAGTTGACAGAAATTTTCTATATCTGAGTTTTCTATTATCCATTAAATAATGTTATTATCTATTGGGTAATGTTTTTATTCATTGTGTAATGTTATTATCCACTGGACAATAATTAATAGTAACTATTATCCATTGGGTAATAGTTTATGAAAATATCTTTTGAAAAATATCTTTTGGAAAATATCTTGAGATTAGTCAACTAAAGAGGCTATGACTTTTGTGAAGGACCAATTAGAAATAAGCTTGGAGGAGAAGCTTTGCATATCCACCATTGATCTAATCAATGGTTGTGGGGTCAAGCTTAGTGAAGAAGCTTAGGATGTATACCCTTGATCTAATCAATGGATGAGATAAGTTGAGTGTAAACTTAGTGGAGAAGTTTTGGATATCCACCTTTGATTTAACCAATGGTTGTGATGGCTTGTAGCAAAACAAAATGTCTCTTTCTCTCTCCATGAAGGCCTATGACCATAAGGCTTAAAAAGTGACCAAAGTTGATTTTTATCTATCACATTCAAAAAATTGTCATTTTTTCTCTCAAAGCTAAACACAATTTTCTCTCACTTTCTCTCATTTTCTCTCCTCTAGCTCACGGTCTTGGTGCCTAAAAATACCTTCCAATCACTTATAATTTAAACCAACCATACTTCTTTATCCTAAACTTCATTCTAAGCAACTTTCATGTTGTGATCAAGACCTAATTCCATCATCTTTAAGCTTGATTCTTGAATTTAAGTTCTAGGGTTTCAAGGTAAAGATCTTGAAACTTGATTTCTTATTTGATTCTTGAAATTCTAAGACCATATTTGATCTATGGTTACGTTAATCAAGCTTTAAATGTTAATTTTTATGTGTTTGTTTGGATTTCAAGAGACTACTTGGTGGTGGAAGTTGATACAAAGGGCTATACAAGGAGTTTAGGAAACTATATCTAAGGTAAGAGGGAGATTAACCTCATCACCTAATTATGGTGGTGAGGAACAAAATTTGTATGAAGGTGATGAATCCATGTGAGGATTATTCACCTTGATTGTATGATTTTGTGATTTGTGTTTAATTGTTTTATGTGATTTTATTACTTTGATATTATGCATGAATTTCATATAGTAGGATTATGATGTTTTATGCATGTTGTATGATATAAATTGTGATTGAGAGGAAAGGAATTTTTGGTTCCAAAGACCAAGAGGCTCACGGCTACTTTGCTTGCAAATGGGTAATTTTATACAAAAATGGCTTATTAAATGTTAACCTAGATGATTAAGGGGCTAAATAAGGTTTAAGGATTTTGCAAGTTAAAAAGTTGATGAACAAACTTTATTATTCATAACGGAATCGATTTTTGGGTTCAATTATAGAAATAAGTTAAAAAGATGATTTGAAATTTGAAGCATTTTATTTAATAGAGTTTTTAGTTGGAATGATGAAAATGATTTATTAATTGTGAATTTAGTTGTTTATTGATAATTAATTTGATTAAGGAATTACAAAATTTAAATGGAAATAAAAATATTTTTATCACTAATTAAGAAGTGATTTTCGGCCATTATAGTGAATTTAGGACTAAGGAGTAATTTTGGAATTTCAAGCATTTAAGTTAAATGGATTTTAATAAATTAAATGGAAAAGGATTTGATTTAAAATTTAAAATAATATAGATTTTGAGAATAATGTAAGTTTTGGAAAAATATTAGAAAATATTATTCAAAAGAGTTTTAGCAAGAAAATAATTCTTAAGGATATTTTGGAGTTTAAAATATTTTATTTAAGAAAGTTTTATTAAGAGTAAAGAACAAATATTTTGAGATATCTTGAATTAATTTAGATGATATAAGTTTTGTGAAAAACGTTAAGAAATATTATTTGGAGGAGGTTTAGTATAAAAATGTTAGAAATATTATTTAAAGGTGATTTATTAAGAAAATAATGGAATTAAAGTCCAATTTTGATATTAAATGAGAAAAGTTTTAATTTGAACTTAGAATATTGAGAAAATATTTTACGCGATTAAAAATACGTAGAAAAACTCTTACGCAATTAAGAAAATGTTTTAAAATCTCTACGCGATTGGGAAAACGTTGAAAAATTATTACGCGATTTGAAAATGTAACAAAAGTGTTACGCGATTGTGAAAATGTAATAAAAATGTTACGCAATTGAGAAATACAGTAATTTGCTATCGGCCTAATGTATTGAACCCAAATATATCAAACGTATGGTTATAGTCGGTAAAGACTTGTAATATGCATAGAGTCATTAATCATACATGATTTGTCAGTCGGTGTCTGTTAAGGCTATTGTTGTCTAGGAGTTGAATTACACTTTGTGCGGGTACGAATTGCGTAGTGAAGGTCTATAATGGATATTGGAGGCGTCGAGACGTGGAATCCCACATATGGTCAGTTAGAAAGCGCTATTGAGCCATGGCAACCGATGCAAATGTACCGACGATCTCAATGAATCACTATTCCTATTCCCGATCTGGCGTAGGATGTCTAGTATAATGCCTGATGTACACATTGAAAAATTATAACACTTGACCTGAGGCGACCGACATACAGACATATCTTCTGGATCATTCTCTCTAAAATTGTGTCTAGCTCCATGGAGTAGGAAAATGGTGCGTTGTGTCAATATACATATTGTTGTGGTATGGTCAATATACTTATTTTGTGGTATGATTAGTATTCATGATTATTGTGATATACATTGTTAAATTATCTGTTAGTTAATAACATGATTATACTTGTTATTCTGTGATATTGTTGTATGTGAATGGCCTTATTGTCATTATTGTTTCTTTGCTGCCATGATGGTATTGATGTAAGGGATCTCACCTCTTTATTGTATTGTTATGTCTGTTTCTATTTTATGCTTACGTCTGTGAAGACTGCGATGGCGGCAATGAGGGATCTACTAGGTTTGTTTCGACTACAGTTTCTCGAAGGCACTAATGCTTGGCGTGCCCATTGGGATACGGGGCATATAGAGTATTGTGGTAACATTACTCTATCTGTAAGTAGGACTCGCCATGGAGTTACTACTTCTTCTTTTATTGTTGCACATGTAGAGTTTGTTTTACTTATCAGGGAGTTGTGGAATGATCTTCATTATACCCTAGGGAGGACTCCGAGATATCTTTTGCTCAGATTTCTATCTGTCGAGACATTCCTGGCTAAGGAATTTATCTTCTGAGGATGACTCTTTTCTTTAGATGTTGTGAATTTGGGCCAGTCTAGGTTGGTTATATGAGACGTTTTATTGTTTTGGGTATGTAAGTATAATGTATGTATGGTTGTATTAAACTTTGTTTATATGTAAAGTATATTATTTAGTTCTTATGTTCGGTGTTTCTAAAATTCGGTAAGTTTATATTATCTGCGAAAAAGGAATTTTGAAAATCATATTAAAATAATATCGAATATTTTTATAACTTAGGTAAAGAATTAAAAGAAGTTGGTTTAAAATGCAATGCCCTAAAGGGGGTGTTAAACATCATAATGAACTAAAGTAAAGGGAGAGGCATCTCAACGATAGACTCTGTCGGGAAATGGACTATAGGTGTGTTTCCTAAGTTAACACGACTCACAAGGTAAACTAGATAACTTATATAAGCTTGGGACCATTCTCTGTAGTTTGGCAAGGCTCAGATGATCCAACTGAGCATGGATGGTGAGAGAGGAATCCGTGGCAAAACAAACACAAGAAGTGGAAGAGAGCTGGTAGAGGCCATTGGGCTCACATTTGGCGCTAATCATCCGTTTCGAACTCCAATCCTGTAATATGATAGAGTCTTTAGTGAATGTAATGTTACAATATAAAAAACAGGTCAAACGATTGATGAACAATAAATTAAAAGGACTCCCATGAACATAAAGCATGAAGTCAATAGACAGGGAAGGGAGGGGATGGACAGTGCCAATCCCTTGCGACCGTGTTTGGGAACTGGTGTGAGGCGGATAGTGATTAAAATTTAGATAAAAATCAGTTGTCAGGCCCACCAGAAAATAAAAACCTTACAACTAGTTGTAGTTAGTAAAGGTCGATCTACAGAGAACCAATTCAATGAACACTATTAAACAATTCCCAATTTAAACTTTGATTAACAATAAATTATAAAAAAGGGGGGTTTTTGGAGTTTTGATGAACAATGAACAGCTTCAAAAATAATAACAATAAATAAATTAAAATCAACAGTATAAGAAAATTGGTTAAGAGTTTGAATCCACCACTAGATTTATATGATGATGTAAACCCATACATCATTTTATTCCAACATGCTCAATTATGTTTTTATGCAATTGTGAGAATAAATCTCTGTTTTCCTTAAGTGTTGGCCAATTTAGCAACCGCTCAAATTAACTCCTAATAACTGATTAGTCATAAAGCAACTGCTCTTACAACTATCTACCAATTGCATTAAGATTTAGAAAATCAATCACACTAAGATCTAATCACACACCAGGATTAAATTACTTAGAACATATGTTTCTCTAAATCTATTACCGCAACCGCGCATAATAAATCCAGATCTACCACTTTTATAACTGAAAAATAGCACAAAGATAATTATACCCACATGAACATCATACATTTCACTAGATCTACTACCGCAACCGCGCATAATAAACCCAGATCTACTACTTTGAAAGTGGAAACAAGTATAAAAATCTCCATACTAACAATAGATTCAGAAATATATAAATAAAAACATAACTGTGTTAAAATAATCCAATATGCAAGATTCACAACATCAAAACTAGTAGTTTCATCACCCCATTAACCAAGGGAGGTTTAGTTACACATAACTAGAACAAAATCACAAGAAAAACAGAGAAAGAACATCATAAGAAACAAAGTGCATAATAAAAACTAAATAGCAAACGAGTTTATGAGGATTGCGGATGATGGATCTCCGATTGCTCAAACCCGAGACTCCAATCTTTGATCCAAGCCTCCCCTCTCCTTTTCCTAGGGTTTCCAGCTACTTCCCAAGGTCATAACTCCTTTCCAAAGGAGCCAAGAGTGTCAATATATAGGCCTCCAACACAAACTTCTCGAGGAAGTTTTCAATAATTAGTGTCTGACACGATTACACGGCTGTGTAATACTCTGTTTGGGTGATAAAAATTCTCCTATTTCACAAGTTAGAGAGGTACACGGCCTAGGCCCTGAAATGTGACATAAGCCCTTAAACTTTACGCAGGCCCTGAAATTTGACATAAGACCTTCATTTTCAGCCTGAATTCTTCTCAGAAACTCTTCTCTCATTGCTTCAAAAGGTGATCTTCATCTTCATGAATCTTTAGTCTTTCTACAAGTGAACGTCAAGCCTGATGGACTCCATCATCCAAAGGTTTCCTGAAAAGTTCAATTCACTTATTAGTGTCTAAAAACACATTTAAGCAAAGTTTCACAGTAATGATCCAACTGGGGTTCGATGTCAGAAACTTAGCTAAATAATGACAATTAAGCACAAATGGACTCCAATGAATCAATTACAAGGCATTTAAGATAAAGGAATAATCAACAGATCAGGAACCATTTGCTAAAGTGATGATAGGTAAATAACCAAAAGTAGAAATTTTGGAGAAAATGTGCTTATTACCAGAGATGTGATTAGAGGCACCAGAATCAAGGACCCGAAGATCCAAGGATGGTGACTGAGAGAGATAAGCAAATGCACTACCAGTGTACTCAACCGATGTAGTGGAACTAGAAGCCTGATGTTGATCAACCCACTTCAGAATATCTACATAGGCAACAGGAGATGCGGTTGGTTGGGTAAAGGGCTTAGGTGGATTCTGTTGGGAATTTTTGCGGATACATCACGCAGCGGAAAATAGGGATTCCTACCGAGGATCCATGCGAAAAAGCCATAATCTGAGTTTTTAAATGATTTGCCTCTTGAAGCGTGAATCACCAACACCGTAATAGAAATGATGTCTCTGCGGTATCCACACGAACAGACTCACGAACGTCCAACGTCCGCAAAGAGGAGCCTCACGTCTCTCACACAGTGCTAGCTGCGAAGAGAAGAGAAGAAACCTGTTGCTCACTCACTCACTTTTCTTTAGGTGCGGCTAGGGTTCTGAATTGTGTATCTTAGCAGCCCCCCTTAGCAGTACTATTTATAATAGTGACTGCTTTAAGTGAGTGTGAGCAGCAGCAAGGTAAACTGTGCAACCCTAGATCTATCTGTTATGAGTCTGGACCATATTTGAATCCGAGTCCAACTTGGATCCATTGCTCCAATTTTAGTCTGCTCTATGTGTGTGACCCTGCAGGTTCTTATTACGTTGGCAGTAATATTAAAATCCCATTTTAATATTACAAGTAGTGAGCGGTATCTAGCAACACATCGCTGCTACCCAAGTAATAAGAATGTCAGTGATTTGACATAACCTTTCCGTGACTAATGTTTCCGTGTCGTTTAGTCCCTTGTCAAGATATCTAGATTGAACACAAGGCATGGAATGCATCACCCTTGTATAGTTCAATCATTTGTTTCCTGATATTCGAGTAGACTTTGTAACATCAAATGAGATCAATATCTTATATTGACTCATTTGAGCATGGCCATGCATTTCTCAGTCTCACTCAATCAGGGGCCCCGAAGATATCGCTCCTGTTATGTAGAAGTGACAAATCCCATCTAGGTCACTCACATCCCTCAGCATGATTCGCGGTATATCCAATAACCAACTTTATAATCACCTTGTTACAGATGACGTTTGATGGCATTAAAACACACAACTCCTCATGTAGGAATCGTAGTAATTTCAGGTCAAAGGAGCATAAACACCATTGTCACTATGAGAATCGCTTATGACACTCACATAACGATCCATGTAGCATTCTCATGGTGGGTCAGTCCAGTACATCATCACTCTAATATGTACCCATGTGAAGACTTGATATCTCATATCCATGACCCGTGGGATATGGTCATCAGTCTATGCACATACTAGTCTCAATGTATTATTGTTGTCCTAATTAACAATAATACTTGACTAGGGACATTTAAGAATAGTGTTGTAACCAAAAGAATCTCACGATCAAGTCATCTACTTGATATCCTATGGCATCAAACTTATTATTCTAAGGACTTTATTATGTTTATAAAAAAAGAACACAATAAATGAAATGCCTCATATATAAAATAGCATAATAGAATGTATGTAAATACAGAAAATGTATTGGGCTCTAGGGCATACACCAACAATCTCCCACTTGCACTAGAGCCAATCAGGCATATATCTAATGCCTAAAGATCTAATGTGACCCTCATGCTTCTGCTGTGCAGGAGGCTTCGTCAGTGGATCGACAATGTTATCATCTGTTGGTACTCTGCATATCTTCACATCTCCTCTATCGTTGATCTCTCGAATGAGATGGAAGCGCCTAAGTATATGTTTGGATTACTGGTGAGATCTAGGCTCCTTAGCTTGTGCAATGGCTCCATTATTATCACAATAGAGGTCCACTAGGTCCACAATGCTAGGAATAGCGCCAAGTTCAGTAATGAACTTCCTGATCTAAATGGCCTCCTTTGCTGCATTGGAGGCAGCAATATACTCAGCCACTGTGGTAGAATTGGTGACTGTCTCCTGCTTTGAGCTCTTCCAGCTCACAACCCCACCATTTAGGCAAAAAACATAACTCGATTGCGATATGGAGTTGTCCTTATCGGTTTGGAAGCTAGCATCAGTGTAACCTTTTACAACTAGCTCTTCCTCGCCTCCATATACCAAGAACGAATCCTTAGTCATTTTCAAGTACTTAAGGATGTTCTTGATAGTAGTCCAGTGACTCTCACCGGGATCAGACTGGTACCTACTTGTCATGCTCACAGCATATGAGATGTCTGGTTGAGTACATAACATGGCATACATGATAGATCCAATTGCAGATGCATATGGAATCTTGCTCATGTTGGGAATTGCGGATCAAAATATCTCGCAGCGGAATAATAGGATTCCCACACAAGATCCATGCGAAAAGTCTATAATCTGAGTTTTTAAAATTTACCTCTTGAAGCGTGATAAACACAAGCGAGGTGAATCACCAACACCGTAATAGCGACGATGTTTCTGCGGTATCCACATGAACAGACTTGTAAAAGGAGTCACGCCTCTGTTTCGCGGTGCTAGCTGCGAATAGAAGAGAAGAACCTTTCACTGTCTCTCACTCACTTTCTTAGGTGCGGCTAGGGTTGTGATGTAACATCTATAGCAGCCCCCTTAATAGTACTATTTATAATAGTGGCTGCCTTAAGTGAGTGTGAGCAGTAGCAAGGTAAGCTGTGCAACCTTAAAACCCATCTGTCATGAGTTAGGCCCACAATTGAATCCGAGTCCAACTTGGATCCTTATTGCTCCAATTTAGTCTGTTCTAAGTGTGCGACCCTGCAGGTTCTCATGACGTTGGTAGTAATATTAAAATTTTATTTTAATATTACAAACAGTGAGCGGTATCTAGCAACACATCACTGCTACCCAAGTAATGAGAATGTCAGTGATTTGACGTAACCTATCCGTGATCAATGTTTCCATGTAGTTTAGTCCCTTTGTCCAGATATCCAGATTGAACACAAGGCATGGAACGTGTCACCCTTGTTTAATTCAATCTTCGGTTTCGATTCCCGAGTAGACATAGTAATAACAAATGAGATCAATATCTCATATTGACTCATTTGAGCATGGCCATGCATTTCATAGTCTCACTCAATCGGGGGCCCGAAGATATCACTCTGTTATGTAGGAGGGACAAATCCCATCTAGGTCACTCACATTCCTCCACATGCATCGCAATATGTCTAATAACCAACTTCATAATCATCTTGTTACAGATGACGTTTGATGGCATTTAAAACACACAACTTCTCATGTAGGAATAGTAGTGATTTCAGGTCAAAGAACCACATACACCATTATCACTATGAGAATCGCTTATGACACTCACGTAACGATCCATGTAGCGTTCTCATGGCGGGTCTGTCCAATACATCATTACTCTAATATGTATCCATGTGTAGACTTGATATCTCATATCCATGACCCGTGAGATGTGGTCATCAGTCTACGCACATACTAGTCTCAATGCATTATTGTTGTCCTAATTAACAATAATACTTGACTAGGGACATTTAAGAATAGTATTTTATCCAATAGGATCTCACCATTAAGTCATCCACTTGATATCCTATGGTATCAAACTTACTATTCTAAGGACTTTATTATGTCTATCAAAAAGAACACAATAAATGAAATGCCTCATATATCAAAAATAGCATAATATAATGTATGTCAATACAAACAAAATGTATTGGCCACTAGGGCATACACCAACAGCTCATGCGATCCCTCTCATCCTGGGTGGAAGGGGATTGAGCCTTAGATAAGCTTACACCATGTGACATAGGCAAGAGTCCTTTCTTGGATTCATGCATGTTAAATCGTCTTAACACTTTGTCTATGTATGTACTCTGACTTAGGCCAAGCAGTCTCAGTGATCTATCTCTATAGATCCTGATACCTAATACATAGGTGGCTTCGCCCAAGTTCTTCATAGAGAAGCAGTTCCCTAACCAAGTCTTTACGGACTGTAGGATAGGGATGTCATTTTCAATAAGTAGTATGTCATCCATATACAATACCAGAAAGACAATAGTGCTCCCACTAACCTTCTTGTAGACACAATATTCTTCTTCATTCTTGATGAAACCAAACTATTTTATTGTATCATCAAAACGAAGATTCCAGTTTCTGGAAACTTGCTTCAATCCATAAATAGATCGTTGCAACTTGCATACTTTTCTAGCATCCTCTGGAGTGGTAAAACTCTCAGGTTGTGTCATATACACATCTTCGAGAATATTTCCACTAAGGAAAGCAGTTTTGACATCCATTTACCAGATTTCATAATCATGGCAGCTGCAACAGCAAGCAAGATCCGAACGAATTTAAGCATCGTAACTGGGGAAAAAGTCTCATCATAGTCTACACCATGAATTTGTTTGAAACCTTTAGCCACCAATCACACCTTAAAGGTATGCACATTACCATCCATGTTGGTTTTCTTCTTGAAAACCCACTTGCACCCAATGGGTTTTACCCCTTCAGGTGGGTCAACCAAGGTCCATACCTGGTTGGCATACATGGAATCCATTTCAGATCTCATGGCCTCAAGCTATTTCTCATATTCTGGGCCAATAATGGCTTCCTGGTAAGTCACAGGCTCATCTTGATCCATGAGCAATACGTCACGTTGTGGGGTCATGAGAAATCCATATCTCTCTGGTTGATGACGTATCTTGTTAGACCTACGCAGGTCTTGTGCTACTAGAGCAGTTCTTTGTTCCACAACATTTTGTGGAGGCTGCTCTATTTCCACCATTGGTTCATTTGCTTTGTGAAACTTGAACTTCTTCAAGTTCTACTTTTCTCCTACTGGTTCCTTTGGAGATAAACTCCCTTTCTAGAAACACAGCTGTCCGTGCGACAAACACTTTGCCCTCGGTAGGATTATAGAAAAAGTATCTCTTGGTTTCCTTTGGATACCCCACAAAGAAGCATTTATCTGATTTAGGTCCAAGCTTATCAGAAACTTGACGTTTCACATAAGCTTCGCAGCCCCAAATCTTCAAGAAAGACATACTGGGCCGTCTCCCAGTCTATATCTCATATGGTATCTTTTGAACCGTCTTAGATGGAACACGATTAAGTGTGAAAGCTGCTGTTAATAGAGCATATCCCCAGAAGGAGCCTGGAAGGTTTGCATGACTCATCATGGATCAGACCATGTCTAACAAGGTCCGGTTCCTCCTTTCAGAGACACCATTCCATTGTGGTGTTCCTGGTGGAGTGAGTTAAGATATTATCTCATACTCTTTCAGATGATCATCAAACTGTTGGCTTAAGTATTCTCCTCCTCGATCTGATCGAAGGATTTTAATACTCTTGCCAAGTTAATTTTGTACTTCATTCTTGAACTCTTTGAACTTTTTAAAGGATTCTGATTTGTGCTTCATAAGATATACAAATCCATATCTACTGAAATCATCAGTAAATGTAATGAAGTATTGAAAACCGCCTCTAGCGAGTGTGTTTAGTGGCCCACATACATCACTATATATAAGGCCTAAAAGATCACTAACCCTTTCACCTTGTCCAGTGAATGGGGCCTTTGTCATCTTCCCCAATAAACAAGATTCACATATCTCATATGGTTCGAAATCAAATGAGTCCAAGAATCAATCTTTATGGAGTTTGGAGATGCGTTTCTCATTTATGTGGCCTAAACGACAATGCCAGAGAAAAGTTGGGTTCAGATCGTTTGATTTAGACCTCTTTGTATTTATGTTATAGACGGGCATTTCAAGATCAAGTACATAAAGTCCATTACTCAATTGTGCACTACCATAAAAAATATCATTCATATAAATGGAACAACACTTGTCCTTTATAATAAAAGAAAAACCTTTCTTGTCCAAACAAGAAACAGAAATGATATTCCTACTAATAGCAAGCACAAAATAGCAGTTCTCTAACTCTATTACAAGCCTAGTGGGCAAAGATAATAAATAAGTCCCTACAGCTAATGCAGCAACCTTTGCTCCATTTCCTACTCGTAGGTCGACTTCGCCCTTCGTCAATGGTCTACTGCTCTTTAGATCCTGCACATTTACACAAATGTGAGATCCACATCCAGTATCAATACCCATGATGCGAAGTAGATAAATTGACTTCAATAACAAAAATACCGAAGTGGAAGTCTCACTTCCCTTCTTCCTTTTGAGCTCCTCCAGGAACTTGGCACAGTTCCTCTTCCAATGTCTGGTCTGACCACAATGGAAGCATGTACCTTCCTTAGCCACTCCACCCACTGGTTTCAAGCCAGAAGTGTTGGGCTTGGACTTATCCTTGCCCTTGCCCTTCCAGTTGTCCTTGGGCTTTTCTCTTTGTTTCTTGCCCTTATTCTTTTGGACCATCATTATGGCCTTCCCTTTGCCTTTGTTAATGTTCTGCTCAGCAGTTCTCAATATGCCTAGCAGCTCTGGTAGTGATTTGTCAATCTCATTCATGTTGTAGTTCATGATAAATTGATTAAAAATTTCTGGCAATGATTGTAGGACTAAGTCAGTGGCCAACTCTTGGCCCAAAGGAAAATCGAGTCTCTCTAGGTTTTCAATGTACCCAATCATCTTGAGTACATGAGCACCAACAGGGCTTCCTTCTACCAGCTTGCACTGAAACAGTGCTTTAGAGACCTCGAATCTCTCATGTCTGGCTTGCTCTTGATTGAGCTTCTTAAGGTGTACGATCATATCGTATGCATCCATGTTCTTATGTTGCTTTTGGAGCTCAGAGTTCATGGTGGCTAGCATTAGACATCCGATGTCCAAGGCATCATCTTGATGCTTCTTATAAGTATCTCTTTCAGTTCTAGGGGCATTAGCAGCAGGTGGCTCAAGAATAGGCTGTTCCAAAACATACAACTTTTTCTCTTGCTTGAGGACAATCCTCAAATTCTTGTACCAGTCTAGAAAATTTGTTCCATACAACTTGTCCTTCTCAAGGACGGATCGCAATGATAAAGTACCCGATGTGTTTGTTGCCATGGTAATCTATTAACAGAAATATGCAAAATATAAGTATCATACCATAAACATATTTAATGAGGTCTTTTAATTAAATATGTCTCCCACTATTTTATTCAAGTCAATGACCCTCAGCATTGACTCAGAAAATCCCATCGTAAGATTTCCTAGTGGGCCAAGATCCATATTTCACCTAGTTTTGAGTCAGCTTTGGCTGATCACCCAAAATTCAGTTATTTAGGTAGGAAACACTTTCCAATTACATCACATGTAACTCTTGGGTAGTTGGGTGAATAACACTTATTCCAATCCATCTAACGGACTAAAGCCCAACTTCATGCCTCTAAGTCTTCAATCCTATTGAAATGGCCTAGTTAAGTCAGACCCAATGGTTGGCAGTTGGATATTACCTTTATCCCATCGCGTCTTACTAATATAGATAAAGGCATCCTGCTTTAGCAGACCTGCACTTGATCGATACTAGTCTTGACGAGTGCCACACATTGGAAGGCATCACATAATGACTTAATATTTACTTTGAGGGAATTTTTATTATTATTAAATCTCACCATTTATTAAACTGTTTATCATACCATAAACATTATCCATGCATCTTATACATAAAAAGTATATAATAAAAGTGACATGGTTATGGCCCCTAAGATAGTAGCATTAACTAAGCCAGCTTCACCAAGGATCATCAACGTCCTCACTTGATGCCGTCTTTTTGCCTCCACATCATAATTACATTATATAGAAACCTCTTTTACATTCGAGGGAAGTTAGGTGAGAAGAGAATGTACAATCAGAATGTAGAGAGAAAGGCACGACACGCAGGTCGTATTTATAAAAACCAAAAAAGCATAGAAGAGGACTAAGGCCATAACCATACACCATACATCACAAGAACATACAAACTCAAAACAATAATACATTATTATTTTCATGAGTCATAAAAGGGGATAGAAAAAGGTGTTTTCGAATAACACACGCTACGCAACGGGGTTCGGGGCAGTGCCCCGACCACGGGGGTCCCGCTGCCTGGTCAGCAGGTGGGAGTGTCGCATCTCGATATACAGCCAGGGGTCAAGGGGAGGCCGCCCCTTGCAGGGTGCGGGGGCAGCACCCCAGCTCAAAAAATTAGACCATAAACAAGAGCTAAATCTCTTGCGCCTCCCTTGAGCCTTTGTGCTGCGCAGAACCCTAAGCCTGAACAACATGAACAATTCATGTGCTGTAGGGAATCCTTGCGCCGTCGTTCAACACTTGAACCTCAGGCGCCTCCTTGACGGCTTCACATCAACACTTGATGCTGCTGCCACAAAACAAGAATAGGGTTTCCAAAACTCCTTGCGCTGCGCCTCTTGTGCAGAAACAAGGATTCCATAACCCTTGCTGTCGCAAACCAAGAACAAGGTTTCCTAAACCCTTGCGCCGCGCATTGAGAATAAGGATTCCATAACGCTGTACGTATCACATACATACCAGAAAGCTTCGCAAAAACATACATCTTAATACAAAATGATTTTCACAGAATATATGAACATTTTCATAGGTTTTTGAAAATAATATCACGGTTTTGCATACAACATAAGAAACAGAATATGTTTTCGCAAAGAGTTTCATATGGTTTTCTGAAATAACATATTAAAGATCATATCGTTTGTCAAAAACAAGAACAGAAAACATGTTATCTCATGTAACCGAAAATAGAAAACCGAATCATGGTTTCACAAGACTCTCTATTACCACCGTTGGGAATTTTTGCGGATACATCACGCAGCGAAAAACAGGGATTCCCACTGAGGATCCATGCAAAAAAGCCATAATCCGAGTTTTTAAATGATTAACCTCTTGAAGCGTGAATCACCAACACCGTAATAGAAACGATGTCTCTGCGGTATCCACACGAACAGACTCATGAACGTCCAACGTCCGCAAAGAGGAGCCTCACGTCTCTCACACAGTGCTAGCTGTGAAGAGAAGAGAAGAAACCTGTCGCTCACTCACTCACTTTTCTTTAGGTGCAACTAGGGTTCTGAATTGTGTATCTTAGCAGCCCCCCTTAGCAGTACTATTTATAATAGTGACTACCTTAAGTGAGTGTGAGCAGCAGCAAGCTAAGCTGTGCAACCCTAGACCCATCTGTTATGAGTCTGGCCCATATTTGAATTCGAGTCCAACTTGGATCCATTGCTCTAATTTTAGTCTGCTCTATGTGTGTGACCCTGTAGGTTCTTATTACGTTGGCAGTAATATTAAAATCCTATTTTAATATTACAAGCAGTGAGCGATATCTAGCAACACATCGCTGCTACCCAAGTAATAAGAATGTCAGTGATTTGACATAACCTTTCCGTGACCAATATTTTCGTGTCGTTTAGTCCCTTGTTAAGATATCTAGATTGAACACAAGGCATAGAATGTGTCACCCTTGTATAGTCCAATCATTCGTTTCTTGATATTCGAGTAGACTTTGTAACAACAAATGAGATCAATATCTCATATTGACTCATTTGAGCATGGTCATGCGTTTCGCAGTCTCACTCAATCAGGGGGCCCGAAGATATCGCTCCTGTTATGTAGGAGTGACAAATCCCATCTAGGTCACTCACATCCCTCTGCATGATTCGCGGTATGTCCAATAACCAACTTTATAATCACCTTGTTACAAATGACGTTTGATGGCATTAAAACATACAACTCCTTATGTAGGAATCGTAGTGATTTCAGGTCAAAGGACCACAAACACCATTGTCACTATGAGAATCATGGTGCGTGCAAAATATACACTAAGAGCAAGTGCACTCTATCGCCAAGTAATATAGGACTTTGGAGTCCAAGTTATCGATCCCACGAGGAATAAGTGATAATTACTAAAGTTGTAAAACTCTTATGTTATTTAGACAGTCGAAAGTGTATGTCAGATCCAAATTAAAACAGAAAACTAATGGAGAAAATAAAAAGAACAATCAAATAAAGAAAAGATAAACAAAGATAGAGAGATGCTAGGGCGCAAGGTTCACTTGAGTCTCATTATTCGGATCTTCTTTCAATTATGATACAAGTAATTCTTTTGCCAATATTATCTTATAAGCTATTGAATCCCAATGGTCATGGATGAAACAATATTCTATTCTTAATTTAATCCACCTATTTGGTCATTTAGTTGAATTAATCAAGAATGCATTAAGTTCCAATTTCAAGATATGAACTAACAACCCGTCAATTCCATTGGTAGGAGAAATTGATGTTTGGTCATTCACCAATATAATCCCAGGCTTACCATATAGATCCCCTCATTGAGTGCGGATGGTCACCGGTCAAATAATGAATTAATAAATGTCACAAGTGATCAATTTATGACAAGAATGCAAATAATAAAGTAAACCCACAAAGAAATTACCATAATCAATCTAGAAATCAGATCCAAATAATTAAGAACACAAGATCCCCCATAGCCTTAGCTATGAGTTTAACCACACATATTTTTAGACATAGGTGGAAGGAAATCACAAGAAAAACTGAGAAAGAATAACATAAAAAACAAAGTGCAGAAGAAAAACTAAATAGCAAACTAGTTTCTGAGGATTGAGGATAATGGATCTCCGATTGCTCGAACCCGAGACTCCAATCTTTGATCCAAGACTCCTTTCTCCTTCTCCAAGGAGTTACAGCTGCTCTCCTAGGTCAGAACCCCCTAAAAACGTGCCAAGAGTGTCAATATATAGGCCCCCAACACAAACTTCACGCAGAAGTTTCAATAATTGAGTTTCTGGCACAAATACACGGCTGTGTATGCATACACGGCCTAGGCCGTGTATGACACTGCCTGGAGGATCAAAATTTACTATTTTAATTACAAAAGTTAGAGGCGTACACGACTGTGTATTTTTACGCAGCCTAGGCCCTGTATTCTGACGTAGGCCCTATATTTTGACTCTAGCCCTGTAATCTGACTTCCAACCTCAATATGACCCATTGGACCTCCAAATCTGGAAAAGTGTTCAACATGAAAGTTGTAGATTTGGATCTTACCAATCAACCATAAAAATTTTAGCCCATTTGACAACTTGTAGCTCGAGATATGTCATGAACAGTATGCAAAGGTCAAGCTGTCAGGATTAGCACCCTAGTTCTTGCTTCAACTCCAATTTGAGTTATCCAAACGTGTGATTGGGCCTTTGAGGTCTTCATGAAAGTAGTAGAGAATTGTCTTAGCTTTCAAGGCGATTAAAATAGGGAGAAATTGATCTTCATAAATCCATAGCCTTTCTTCAAGTGAATGTCAAGCCTGATTTAGGTTAAATGAACTCCGCCATTCAAAGGTTTCCTCTTTTGCCTTGAAAACACGACATCTTCACCTGCTTTCTCTCCAAATGCATTAAATCTTTCTAGATCTGCAAAACGAAGATAATGATAAGGATTCATTTAAAATTATTTCATAATTACAAGCAAATCACCATCATTTGTTTAATTAAATGTTATAAAATATAGGCTTATCAAATCACTTATGACACTCACGTAACGATCCATGTAGCGTTCTCATGGTGGGTCAGTCTAGTACATCATTACTCTAATATGTACCTATGTGAAGACTTGATATCTCATATCCGTGACCCGTGAGATATGGTCATCAGTCTATGCACATACTAGTCTCAATGTATTATTGTTGTCCTAATTAACAATAATACTTGACTAGGGACATTTAAGAAAAGTGTTGTAACCAAAAGGATTTCACGATCAAGTCATCCACTTAATGTCCTATTGCATCAAACTTACTATTCTAAGGACTTTATTATGTTTATCAAAAAGAACACAATAAATAAAATGCCTCATATATAAAATAGCATAATAGAATGTATGTAAATACAGAAAATGTATTGGCCTCTAGGGCATACACCAACTGACTCAGGGCAGCAGTCTGGGCAACATTGGCAACACAAGGAGGGCAGCCATATAAAATTCAGCATTTCAAAGGTATAACCTAGCTTGTTGTAATGATCACATTTCAGACGAGGTCTACCCTAGTTACTAGAACGAGAACGACCATGATTGCTGCTCTGGGAGACCAGGATAAAGGTATCAACCGAAGCTGGAGCAAAAACAGAATCAGAGGGATGCTTGGCTAGGACCTGGAGTAAAGTGGACCAAGCCGTGCTCAGATTAGGGATAGTAGGAGAACCCAAAATATGATAACGATTGGCAGAATATTCTGGAGGTAAACCATACAAGGCCATGAGCATGAAGAAGGTACTGCATTGCTCGAGTTCCTTCACCGAGGTATCAGCAGAGGGTAGCAGCTCATTGAAATCATGCAGAGCACCATGGACCTTCCCCAAATAGGCTGAC
This sequence comes from Ormosia semicastrata, assembly GCA_029884595.1. Lineage (NCBI taxonomy): Eukaryota > Viridiplantae > Streptophyta > Magnoliopsida > Fabales > Fabaceae > Ormosia > Ormosia semicastrata. The sequence goes on from JAQQTO010000061.1 coordinate 43,636,806, forward strand.
ATAAGACCATCAAACTTTCGAGGAGCAACAACACTCATGAGGTTATGACACACCCCATATAGCAATTGAGTGTCATTAGTGTAAAGAACCTTGGCTTGCTCCCAAAAAGATTTTGTAACATCCTACTCTAATTTTTATAATTTTTCTTATTATAGTGTTGTAGTATTTTAACTCTAATTAACATAACACGTTAAAAACTTCTTCAAACTTTATTATTAGCTTGTATATATAGTAAATTACATAGTTCCAAGAGATTACACTCTTCTAATGTTAGTTAATACATACAAATATTTCTAAGTTAAACACCTATTTTTCAAAAATGAGTCCTAACAAAAGCCTTCTAAAGGTGTCATTATATACAAATATTAACGTAATCTCCAAGCTCCGATCTGTAAACTTGCTCTACATGAAAATCTATCAGAAACTATTTCAGTCGACCTTATCTGAAATATAACTCCATAAAGGGGTGAGATATAATCTTAATAGAAAAGAACAAAAACTAATATATATCTTCCACACTTTCTAATTCTCTATTTCTAAAACCATATTCGAGAGCCCACAAAATTTAAATAAATAAATTCAATATTTGAGAAATAAATTTGAAGAGAAGTAAATAACATAATAAGTATGAGTTAATAGTTCAAGATAAAGTTAAACAAGAAAGAGGCGATATCTCAATATAATGATAAAAAGAAAAATTATCTGAATAAAGGAATAAGAATCTCTGTAAAGATTAAAAGAGTATAACAAATTCCATATTAAAAAAATATAATTAACATTTCATCATCTTTTTAAAAAATCCTCATCTTTGTTTAACTCATCATTTCTCACCATTATCATTTCTTTTTAAATCATTATTTCTTTTAGCATCATCTCATTTCAATACTTGATGAGTGCCAAACTCAATCAAAATTGTAACCGAGTTATGCCTATGACTTGTAGCATAGGAAACAACACCGGATCGTCTCTCAAGGATTGTAAATGCAATTTGATCAGATTAAGCCAAAATTGGGAGAGATATTTGAGAATTCAGAATATGTAAATAACAGAACTAAAGTGAGAAATTCAATTGAAAGAGCAATCAATTCAGAAACCTATCCGAAATTGGTTTGATTCCATCATAGATCGTTCAACAAACATTTGAAGTGCAATTGAATGGGTAATTTGGATTTAACCGAAATCTTTGCATCAAATCCAGAATTCATACTAGACAATCATCTAGAATTCAATTAATAATTAACACACAAATTTAGAATGGCACAATTCATGTTAGATCTATGTTATGTGATTACCATACGACAATGAAGATGCATTTTGATGATAACAAACATGAAGATGATGAGAAGACTGAGTCCAAGATCTTCAAGATTAGTTTTAGGACTTAGGATCTCTCTTGTATAGAGCTTTTATAGGATATCTCTTTGTTTTGACTTAAAAGATCTAAAAGCATGTTTTCTTTCAAACTAATTTAAAGTTTTAATATGGCTTTGAAAAATCAAAGAGTTTGTGGAATTTCATAAAACACCTGATTTTTTTTCTAAAGTGTTTTTAAATAACTTTCAACAGAGGTATTCAAATAACCTATTAAGGTATTCGAATAACTTGCTTCTATTTCAATACGTTTTCATGCTTTCGTAAGAGGTATTCGAATAACCCATGTGGTATTCGAATATACCTGATTACAGAATACTATTTTTAAACAGAGGTATTTGAATAACCTTGAAGGTATTCAAATAACATCTTTCTAAACAGCTTTTACAATGTGTTTCAAATAAAGGTATTTGAATACACCTTTGTGGTATTCGAATAACCTGCTTCTGAACTGTTTTTTTTATAAGAAATGAAAACAGTGGTATTTGAATACCTCATGATGGTATTCGAATAACCCACGAGACTCTGTTTCGTATTTTCAATTCATACGTAAATGCATTAGCATTTATTATCATATTAATTTCCTCTAATGGGCATTTTTGATCAAAAGCTATATAAATAGAGACCTTGAGTCACTTCTGAAATACTTGGAAATTCTGAAATCTTTTTGCTTGTGCTAAAACGTTGATTACAAAATTCTCTCTTTTTCTCTGTGTTCTTTTAGCAAAATTCCGAGATATCCTTTGAGAGCTCTATAGTGCTTCAACTTGTGATATTTACTCTTTGTGAGAGTTTATTTTTCATTTACTTTCTGCTATACTGTAAAGCGGGTGAGGTATCCCTCTAAGGTTTGTGTAAGGGTGAGGTATCCCTGCAGGCTGAGATTTTAGCACAAGGGTAGAGTTTCTCCATGTGTGAAAAGTGCTCTTTTGTGTAACGATTGCAAGCACCTATTGAAGCTTGTATACATAGTAAAAAATCTCGGCTTTTGTTTCGAGGACTGGACGTAGACCACAAGTGGGTTAGTGGTTGAACCAAGATAAATACTGTGCCTGCTTTTCTCTTTTCAATCTCTTTATTTTATGTAATTTTATTTTATTGCACATTTATTTTTCGCTGTTCTTAAAGTTTCTTTTCTTCATCTCGTTCCTTCTGAGCATTTATTTAATAAGTTTCAATATTTGTATTTTAATTAAAAGAGGTTAAACGAAAAGTTTTATACTCAATTCACCCCCTCTTAAGTATTGGAAGCCACTTGGTAACAAGTGGTATAAGAGCTAGACTCTTGTATAAAGAGCTTAGCAGCTTCAAGAGAACATAACTTCTTCAAATAGTTTTTTAGAAGGATCTTTCATAAACCGACCACCCTTTTTCAAAGGGGATGGTTATGCATATTGGAAGGAAAGAATGAAAATCTTCATCGAAGCTATTGATCTAGATGTGTGGGATGCTGTCGAAAATGACGCTTTTATACCTACGTATGAGGTCGATGGCGTAAGGACCGAAATACCAAGAAATAAGTGGTCTGATGAGGACAAAAGAAAAATTCAATATACTTTAAAAACAAAAAATATTATTACTACTGCATTGGGATATGATGAGTTTTCTAGAATTTTAAATTGTAAAACTGCTAAAGAAATGTGGGACACTTTGTAAATTACCCATGAGGGTGCTAGTGAAGTAAAGAGGTCGAGAATCAATTCTCTAACTCGTGAATATGAATTATTCAGAATGAACCAAGGAGAGAGCATTCAAGAAATGCAAAAGAGGTTCACCCACATAGTTAATCATCTTGCATCTTTAGGTAAAAGTTTTTCTAACGAAGATTTGATTAACAAAGTATTGAGATGTCTTAGCAGGATTTGGCAACCCAAGGTAACAGCCATATCAGAATTGAGGGATTTGTCGACAATGACTCTAGCTACCCTCTTTGGAAAACTTCATAAGCATGAATTGGAAATGAGCAGATTAAGTCAAAGCGAATAAAATGATAAAAAGAAAAAGGGGATAGCGCTCAAAGCCACTTCCTCAACAATCGACAATGATGATGAAGAAAATGAAGAAGGCTCAGAGAACATCGAGGTAAATAAAGAAAATCTTAGTCTGTTAGTTAAAAAATTTGCTAAATTTCTCAGGAAAAAGAGAATGCAAAGAAGACCTCCCTTCCCTCCGAAGAAGACTCATTACAAAGGCGAAGGAGCTTCATCAACTCCAACTTGCTATGAATGTGGCAAACCTAGTCACATGAAAATGGAGTGTCCAATTTACCAAAAGAAGAAGGAGAAATTTGAAAAGAAGCATTTCAAGGAAAGAAAAGCCTATATAGCATAGGATGAAAATGACATGGATTCAACTGACAGCTCAGATAGCGAGGAAGCTCAACTATGTCTCATGGCCAAAGGAGAAGAAGAAGAAAGCAAAAATGAGGTAAATTCTAATAGTAATTTATTACCTTCTTACGATGAGTTACAAGATGCCTTTGAAGAATTGCATGATGAATCCTTAAAACTCACAAAACTAATTTCTTCTTCCAAGAAAATAATATCTTCTTTAGAAAATCAAATTCTTGTTTTAAATAAAGAAATAGAAGAATTGAAAGTTGAAAATGAAACTTTGGGAATCATTGATGCATGCACAAATCATTCTTCACATGCTTCTACATCTTCATCTTGCTCTTCATGTCATATGCTTGAAAAAGAAATTGAAGACTTAAAGAACACTCTTTCTAAATTCACCTTTGGAAGGGACAATTTAAATGTTTTATTAGGAAGATAAAGAGTGGTTTTTCAAAAAATCGGGATAGGATATAACCCGAAAAATCAACAAAAACTATATAAAAATTTCTTTGTGCTATCTAGTGTTTCGAGTAGCCCTTTTATTAAATGTTTTTACTGTGGAAAGAAAGGACACAGTGCATCAACTTGCAATGTAAGAAAAAACATTAACACTAAAATTGGAATGAAAATGATTTGGGTTCGTAAGGGTACTATACCCAAAACTAACACACTAGGACCCAAGAAAGTTTGGATACTAAAGGTTAAAAACTAAACATGTGTTGTAGGTGTACTTGAAAGCCAGGAGTTCAATTTGGTATCTCGATAGCGGCTGCTCCAAGCACATGACTGGGGACAACTCAAAATTCACCATGCTTATTCCCAAGAATCATGGACATGTTACTTATGGAGATAACAACAAAGGAAATATTCTTGGAATTGGAAAAGTCGGTAAGAACCCTAACTCCTCTATTGAAAATGTGTTGCTTGTTGAAGGCTTGAAACATAACTTGCTTAGTATTAGCCAATTATGTGATAAAGGAAATAGGATAATATTTGATTCAAATTGTTGCATAATTGAATATAAAAATGATAAGCATGTTAAATTCATTGGTCATAGAGTAAACAACATTTATATGATTAGTCTTGATGATACATCTTCAAATGATGCGAAATGCCTTTTAAGTAAGAATGATGATTCATGGTTATGGCATAGGAGAATTGTACACATTCACATGGATCACTTAAAGAAGTTGGTCTCTAAAGAGCTAGTAATTGGACTACCCAAGCTTAATTTTGTAAAAGATAAATTATATGATGCATGTCAAAAGGGTAAACAAATAAAGGTCTCTTTTAAAGCAAAAAATATAGTTTTAACTACTAGACCTTTACAACTTTTGCACATGGATCTTTTTGGACCATCTAGAACTATAAGCTTTGGTGGGAATTATTATGTTTTAGTGATTGTGGATGATTTTTCTAGGTTTACATGGGCTTTATTTCTTGCAAATAAAAATAATGCATTTCTAGCTTTTGAAAGACTTGCCGAAGTTATTCAAAACGAAAAAGGTTTTTCAATTTCCTCAATAAGAAGTGATCATGGTGGGAAATTTGAAAACAATGTTTTTAAAAATTATTGTGATGAACATGGCATTAATCATAATTTCTCTGCCCCTAGAACTCCACAACAAAATGGAGTTGTAGAAAGAAAAAATCGTTCTTTAGAAGAAATGGTGAGAACTATGCTTAATGAGGCTGCTCTTCTTAAGTATTTTTGGGCGGATGCTATAAGTACAGCTTGTTATGTAATGAACAGGGCCCTTATAAGGCCTATTTTAAAGAAAACCCCATATGAGTTATACAAGGGAAGAAAGCCAAATGTCTCACATTTTCATGTTTTTGGATGCAAATGTTTTGTTTTAAATAATGAAAAAGATAACTTAGGCAAGTTTGATGCTAAGTTTGATGAAGGTATATTTCTTGGTTATTCAAATCATAATAAAGCTTTTCGTGTATATAATAAAAAAACTATGACTATTGAAGAATCTATACATGTTGCATTTGATGAAACTGATCCAAATAGATCGAGAAAGGATCTTGTTATTGATGATGTTGCAGAAGTCTTAGCGGAAACACATTTGAATAGCAAGAAAAAAGAAATCAAGGAGCAAGAAGATAAACAAAGACAAGAAGATCCACAAGCCTTGGAACTTCCCAAAGAATGGCGAACTTCAAAACATCATTCCCTTGATCAAATAATCGGTGATGTATCTAAAGATGTAAGTACTCGTAGTTCTCTTAGAAATGCTTATAATCACTTAGCTTTTGTTTTTCAAATTGAACCTAAGGATTTAATTGAAGCTTTTGTTGATGAACATTGGATCTTAGATATGCATGAGGAATTAAATCAATTTGAAAGAAATCAAGTTTGGGAATTAGTTGCTAGGCCTAATGATCATCCTATAATTGGCACTAAATGGGTTTTTAAAAACAAACTTGATGAAAATGAGTTAATAACTAGAAACAAAGCTAGACTGGTCGCTAAAGGTTATAATCAAGAAGAAGGAATAGATTATGAAGAAACCTATGCACTGGTAGCTAGATTAGAAGCTATTAGAATGTTACTTGCTTATGCTTGCATCATGGATTTCAAATTATATCAAATGGATGTTAAAAGTGCTTTTATAAATGGCTTTATTTAAGAGGAGGTATTCATTGAACAACCTCCAGGTTTTGAAAATCATGCACTACCCAACCATGTTTTAAACTTAAAAAGGCTTTATATGAATTAAAGCAAACTCCTAGAGCTTGGTATGAAAGGTTGAGTAAGTTTCTTTTAGAAAATAGTTTTTCAAGAGGAAAAGTCGATACTATCCTTTTCATTAAAAATAAAAAGCATGATATTCTTCTAGTACAAGTATATGTGGATGATATTATCTTTGGTGCTAATAATGAATCCCTTTGCAAAGAATTTGCTAAGACAATGCAGAATGAATTTGAAATGTCAATGATGGGAAAGTTGAATTTCTTCCTTGGACTTCAAATCAAACAAACAAATGAAGAGACATTCATAAGTCAAACTAAATACTGCAAGGAATTGCTCAAAAGGTTCAAAATGGAAAATGCTAAATACATGGCCACTCCAATGGGCACTTCTTGCTATTTGGACAAAGATAAAGGAGGTAAATCAGTAGAAATAATGAAATACAGAGGTATGATTGGATCTCTTCTTTATCTTACTGCTAGTAGGTCAGATATTATGTTTAGTGTATGCATGTGTGCTAGATATCAGGCAAACCCTAAGGAATCTCATTTAAGTGCTATTAAACGAATAATGAAATACCTAGTAGGCACTTCATAAATAGGCTTGTGGTACCCTAAGGGTGCCTCATGTAGCCTAATAGGCTATTTCGACTCTGATTTTTCTGGATGCAAATTGGATAGAAAAAGTACTAGTGGGACATGCTACTTGCTTGGTAGTTCTTTAGTTTCTTGGCATAGTAAGAAACAAAATAGTGTGGCTTTGTCTACCGCTGAGGCTGAATATGTTGCAGTCGGGAGTTATTGTGCTCAAATCCTATAAATGAAGCAATGACTTCTAGACTACGGTCTTCAGCTTGATCACATCCCGATAAGATATAATAACACTAGTGCAATAAATCTCTCTAAGAATCCCATTCTGCATTCCAGAACAAAGTATATAGAGATAAGACATCACTTTATTAGAGATCATGTACAAAAAAGGGACTGCATTCTTGAATTTGTTGAAACATCTAAGCAACTTGCAGATATTTTCACTAAACCCCTAGCAAAAGAAGCATTCTTTTATATTAGAGGAGTATTGGGCATAATTGATCAATCCAACATATAATTGCTTGTTATTTGCTTAATTATGATTTCATCCTTCTTGAATTATTACTGACTTGAGCGTCGGAGTTATCTCGAAATCGTTTTTGCAGGTACAGGTAAGCTTTCGTCTCTCAAAATGAAAATCCTGGACATAATATATATGCTTTCTTGTTTAAGTTATTCGAATACCTCCCTATGGTATTCGAATACCATTGCTTTTATACGTGTAAATTTGTGATTTTCTGATAGGGCTATTCGAATAGACCTATGGCTATTCGAATACCATACATCAGTACAGTATTCCTATAAGCTGGTGTATTCGAATAACTAAGTAGTTATTCGAATAACCCAAGGCTTATCAATATCAATGTTTCTCACATGCCTCTGGAGTATTCGAATACCTTGGAAGCTATTCGAATACTTGCTCTTGTCTTGCTTTTTTTTTTGTGTGGGCATTCGAATACAGGAATAAGTATTCGAATACCATAGGCTGGCAGCCAAGCCAAACTGGCCCATCTATTCGAATAACTGGGAAGTTATTTGAATACCTTATATTAGAAGGGTGCGTCCTTTGGTCTTTCTCAACCGTTCTATTCGAATACATCTTATGGTATTCGAATAGACTTTGGGTATTCTTTATATACCCCTTCGTATCCGAATAAGTTTATCTCTGTTTTCAAAATCCTCTGGTTTCCCTCTTCTCTCCATAACCCCTTTTTCTCTCGTATCTCACCTTCATTCCCTCCCTACTTTTCGTACCATCTCCTCCATCTCTTTTCCATCAATGGCTTCGTCTTCTTCTCACCCAAAGCGTCCTTGCATGAACACGGCTCCATGCAACAACCCGCTGGACCTTCGAAGGCTCTCCTCCAACGAGCAAGAGCTTGGGCGCTTTATTACACACTTTCGAGAGTGCAACCTAGTGCAATCGAAGTACCTCGACTTGGGGTTCTTCGAAAGAGAATGTGATTTTGACTTTCTGAACCGGCTAAATCATCAAGACGTACTTCGTTTCTGCTCTTACACAACTGTTCTGTATCCCGACCTGGTCAAGATGTTCTATTGCAACCTGAAGATTGAAGGTCAGGAGCTACACTTCAGTGTCTGCGACCAAAACATTGTGATCATATCCAACAATTGGGTTCAGATGTTTGGTTTGCAGTCAACTGGCCTCAACGTTGATGAAGAATCATTTCTCCAGCTCTTCAACAAGAACAGAGCAATTGAAGATGTTTTGAGACCTGGGTTGGCATTACCTTCAACTCAAAAGGGAGTCAAAGGAGGCATGATGAAGAGCTAGGACAGGCTTCTACATTATGCTTATGCCCACATCCTAGCTCCTAGAGGTGGGAACTACGCCTACCTGAGCGAAGATGATGTGTTCATGCTGTGGATCCTAAAGCAAGGATACCAGATTAACTGGCCTGTCTTCATCATGAAGCATATGATGAGGGCAAAAGGTAAAGAGCGATCTGAGCTACCCTATGGAGTGATCATCACTGCCTTCCTAGGCAAGTACCCTCATATTCTGGAAACCGAGCGAGCGACTTCGCTAACCCATCATCACGTGTTTGGGTCCTTTACCCTTAACAAAATGAAGATGATCAAGACCGATGAAGGCTGGGTATTCCCAGTTGAAGTTAATGATGAGGAGGACGACCCTCAAGGCGATCCTGCTGCCCCTACTGCTGCTACTGCTGATATTCCTGCTTCAGCTCCTATCACCAATAAGCAAATCCTGGCTTCTCTGTTGGATAACAGAGCTTACATGGAGAACACCTTCACTATTATGTTTGACAGAATAGTTGGTGTTGAGCGTGAACAGGCTGCACTTCGAGCTCTGCTGTCTGGCAACGAACCTACCTCTCCTCCTCCGCCACCAGATGCCTATTTCTAGGACTCGCTTCGTCTTAGGATCTATTGCTTAAGTTCTAGCTTTTGGCAATTTTCTGTTTATTGTATTGGCTATTTTTGATTAAATTGTATATGTGCTTGGCCAATTCTATTTAATACAATGAGTACTTTGATCAATCTGTTACAAATTAAAATTGTTTATTGTTTATTACATGCATATTGTATGTGTGCATCCTTTTTTATCATGCCAAAAGGGGGAGAAAAATAATCAATCTTATTTGAGAAAAGACAGGTTAAACTGGATTAATACTAGCTATTGGATTCCAAAAGAAAGGGGGAGACAACTGTGCTTGTCTTTGATATTAAATTACCTCTTTTTAATAAAAGAGGAGAGTAAGTCTTCTATCTTTTTGAAATCCAATTTATATGAACTAAGGATTTTCTTAATGATAGTTTGTCATCATAAAAAAAGGAGAGAATGTGATTACCATGCGACAATGAAGATGCGTTTTGATGATAACAAACATGAAGATGACGAGAAGACCGAGTCCAAGATCTTCAAGATTAGTTTTAGGACTTAGGATCTCTCTTGTACAAAGCTTTTATAGGATATCTCTTTGTTTTGACTTAAAAGATCTAAAAACATGTTTTCTTTTAAACTAATTTAAAGTTTTAATATGGCTTTGAAAAATCAAAGAGTTTGTGGAATTTCAGAAAACACTTGATCTATTTTCTAAAGTGTTTTTAAATAACTTTCAACAGAGGTATTCGAATAACCTATTAAGGTATTCGAATAACCTGCTTCTATTTCAATACGTTTTCATGTTTTCGTAAGAGGTATTCAAATAACCCATGTGGTATTCGAATATACCTGATTATAGAATACTATTTTTAAACAGAGGTATTCGAATAACCTTGAAGGTATTCAAATAACATCTTTCTAAATAGCTTTTACAACGTATTTCAAATAAAGGTATTCGAATAGACCCTTGTGGTATTCGAATAACCTACTTCTGAACTATTTTTTTTATAAGAAATGAAAACAGTGGTATTCGAATACTCCATGCTGGTATTCGAATAACCCACGAGACTCTGTTTCGTATTTTCAATTCATACGTAAATGCGTTAGCATTTATTATCGTATTAATTTCCTCCAACGGGCATTTTTGATCAAAAGCTCTATAAATAGAGACCTTGAGTCACTTCTGAAATACCTGAAAATTCTGAAATCTTTTTGCTTGTGCTAAAACTTGATTACAAAATTCTCTCTTTTTCTCTGTGTTCTTTTGGTAAAATTCTGAGATATCCTTAGAGAGCTCTATAGTGCTTCAACTTGTGATATTTACTCTTTGTGAAAGTTTATTTTTCATCTACTTTCTGCTATACTGTAAAGGGGGTGAGGTATCCCTCTAAGGTTTGTGTAAGGGTGAGGTATCCCTGCAGGCTGAGACTTTAGCACAAGGGTAGAGTTTCCCTGTGTGTGAAAAGTGCTCTTTTGTGTAACGGTTTCAAGCACCTATTGAAACTTGTATACATAGTGAAAAATCTCAGCTTTTGTTTCAAGGACTAGATGTAGACCACAAGTGGGTTAGTGGTCGAACCAGGATAAATACTGTGCCTGCTTCTCTCTTTTCAATCTCTTTATTTTATGTAATTTTATTTTATTGCACATTTATTTTTCACTATTCTTAAAGTTTATTTTCTTCATCTCGTTCATTCTGTGCATTTATTTAATAAGTTTCAATATTTGTATTTTAATTAAAAGAGGTTTTACGAAAAGTTTTATACTCAATTCACCCCCCTTGAGTACTGGAAGCCACTTGGTAACATGTTAATTTGATCTCTGAATTCAATTAACTTAGGCACAAATCAGTAACCTAACCTCTGTAATTCTATAATTAATTCAGATTAATCAATCCTAATTTCATCACAATTCTCAATCTGAAATCAAGATCCAATCAGATCAAATATAAACAGAATCACCATTCACGCATTCAAGATCAAGAGGAAGAAGAAGAAGAAGAAGAGGAATCCAAATACAATTCAAACACAAAACAGAACCAAGATCTCAAGAATCCAAACTACAATTTCAAGAATCTCTGAATTGATTATAGAAGTTTTTGCTCTCCATAGCCATCACCGTGAAGGAGCTTGAGGAATAAGGAAGGAGAAGAGAGAAAGATCTAGATCTAGAGAGAGAATGAAAAGTGTTGAATGAAATATGCCTTAGTTTTGTGCTTCTAACCCCTATAACTATCCCCTAATTTGGCCTTACATCATTAGAAACCCATTAGTTACAAAGATGGGTCCATTATAAGTAATTGGGCCCAAACCCCATGTTATTTGGAGGTCTACAACTCAAGTTATGGACAAATAATTCTCAAAGGGTCTCTGATTCTATTGGCTAACTTCAAGGGATGAAAACTCCATTGAAACGTCATAGTTTTGAAAAACTTCTTCATATGAATTGAAGATATATGTCTTATATTTCAAATGCCATTAGTTTGAGGCCCATATCATATCTATAGCCCAAGTTATGTCCTGATTGGTGCACACTATTCGGGTTCCAGTAACAGAACCCGTGTTCTGCCTTCCAGGCCCTATTAGCTCCACTAGATGTTTGAATTAGTCTTGGAGCTCTTCATGAAAGTTTTAGAGCTCTCTCTTATATTTCCTACAAGGTAAGACACATAATTTTTAAACATCTAGAACTCAAGATATGGCTTAAATACAGAAATAGTGTAAATTTTTAGTAATGCTGGAAAAGATCAATTAAGCCCAATTTGAGCCCAAACTTACAAAACATGACCAAGCTCAATCAATTAAGTGCATAGAGAGTGTAAATAACTAAAAATGAAGGTTTATTAATGTATGAAAGTATGTGATTATCAATACTCTTAACCAAAAGTGATTCTTTCTCTTATGACAATGAGGCGTTCCCCAAAGTCCTCCTGTTATGACCACAACAATCTCTAATTAGTGTGTCCCCCAATAATCTCTAACCATGATCATAATAATCTCTGATCGAGGAATCCTCAATAATCTATTAATCTATTGACAAAGAGGCGTCCCTCAATGTCCTCTGATTATGATCACAATAATCTCTAATCAGGGCGTCCCCCAATAATCTCTGATCATGACCATGAAATCTCTTTGCACATTGATTAATTTTTATCGATGGGATGACTTTTCAAAAAAAATACTTTCTTCATAAAATTACTTGTATAAAAAATAAACATCATTATAATAAAAATTACTCTTGCTCATCATTTAGAATTTATAAAAACTTAAGTGAAAAAGAATTTAAAAGAGTAAAGTATAATAAAAAGTTGATAAAAAATGATAAAGAGTAAAGTATGATAAACAGTTGAAGAAGAGAATGATAAAGAATTTAAAAGAGTAAAGTATGATAAAAAGTTGGTAAAGAAAATGATTCACGTTCAAAATTAACTTCCTGAAGAAGGTTTATTTGAATAAGTAAAACTCTTATTCGAATAGGTTTCATAAAAAGCAACAATTTGTACTGGTCCATTAAGGTTTATTCGAATATATGAAAATTTATTTGAATAAAACTACCAAAATCTCAATTTTATTCGAATAGGGAAAACTTTATTCGAATAAGTCATTTAGAAAAATAACATTTGAGGTGCTTTTAAACATGGTTTATTCGAAAACCATGTTGTAGAAACCAGAAAAACCATTTTTTCCCAATCTCTCTTTCAAGTAAAAATAGAGTGGATGAAAAAGGATTGCAAAAGAAATGAACTAAAAGATATGGGTAGAAGAAATAAAGAAGAAAGAGTGGTGTTTTCACTATTTCCTACCTCTTTGACAGAATTTAAAATAGATTTAAATAGAGGTTGGAAATGGAGGAATTTGGGCTGTAGAAAATAGAGCATCTTTTATGTGTTGGGTGGATGTTTTTACTGACTAGTAAATGAAATGAAGAGAAAACAAGATGAGATTTGTTTCTCTCCTCAAGGCGTTTTCTAGTGGTGGGGAGAAAGGAAACTTATGGGTTTATAAAGGGGAATGACTTCTTTAAGAACAATTGAGATATTTATTCCAGTGGCTTCTTCAAGAAGCCTCCAATGGCTTCTTCAAGAAGCCTTAAGATATTTCTTTCCAATGGCTTCTTCAAGAAACCTTGAGATTTTTCTTCGTTGTAATCGTTAATATCTCATTACTTAGTATTATTATTATTACTATTTTAAGGGTTATTACATTCTTCCCTTCTTATAAAAATTTTGTTCTCAAAATTTCTATTTAATACTTACTAATAAAGTTAAGAGTGCTTTAAAATCTTCTTCTTGTTCCCATGTAACATCTTTCTTATCTTGTTCTTGCCACAAAACTTTTGATCATAAGAATACTTCTATTCCTGTAACAATTCCCAAAACCTAGATATAAACCTTGGGTCTCTATTTGAAATATTTATAATGGATAGAAAATGAGCCGACTTAGTTAATCTATCTATAATTACTCATATGGCATCATGTCCTAATTTAGTTCTTGGTAAACTCACAAAAAAAATCCATGGAAATACTATCTCTTTTCCATTCTGAAATTTCTAAAGGTTGCAATAAGAGCTTACAAAAACTGATCTTCTTTTTGTGCCTCTTTGACTTTTGTTTTCAAATCACAAAGTAACTTGTAAGGCATTTAAACAAATCCTATCACTAAAAAATTTAAATTACTAGACTTTTCTTATCAAATCTATTTCCTAAATCATCAAATGAAGAGATTTCTTAATTAAAGTATCAGCTACAACATTTGTTTTTTCTAAATGATATTTTACCTCTAAATCATGGTCCTTAAGAAATTCAATCCACCTCCTCTACCTCGTTTTTAGTTTCGTTTCATCAAAAAGATACTTTAAACTCTCATAATCAGTATATATCTTAAATTTTACCAAATAATGTCTCCAAACTTCCAAAACAAAACTGTTGCTACAAATCCAAAATCATAGGTTAGGTAATTCTTCCTCATAAGATCTAAACTATCTAGAGGCATAAACTACTAACTTTCATTCTTGCATTAACACACATCCTAATCTCTTTTTAGAGGCATCACTATAAACCACAAAATGACTCAAAGGATCCTAAAAACTTGATTCCTCTTATCCAAAATTCACACTTTCCCATATAACTATTTTTCTTTCAAAATTTCTAACACTATCCTTAAATATATTGCATGTTCCTCATAATATCATAAAAACTACACACATTTATTCAAATATGGCTTAAATATCCTATTCATATAATTCATAAATACAGCAAGGGCAAATGGCCTTACCACATATTCATAATAACTATATCTAGTCCTAAAAGGTTTTTTAAGAATATCCCTAATCTGGTGGTATCTTGACCTTAAGTACTTATTCTAATAAATCATCTAGTCTAGGAAGCAGTTATTTATTATTAATGGTCACTTTATTTAGTTGTCTATAATCTATGCACAACCTAAGACTACCTTCTTTTACTAAGGGTACTGAGCTCGTATTAGATCTGAGGATTGTTCCGCTTCGAGGCTGATAAGGGCAAAAACCATTCTTGGAACTTGTGGCTTTGTCAATGGGTTATTAACTTGTGGTGTTGTTGGAGGATTTCCCTTGTTGCCAATTCTGTAATCCTTAGCTATGTGTCTTGGCTTTCCATAAAAATAGCATACCGATTGCCCAAACAGGCAAGGTTTGTCTCCATATGCCTTTCCACACTTTGCGAAATTTGCTTTAGGCTGGACCTGTGTTTCCTTACTTATATTTGGCCTTAGCTTATTATTACTGGCTATTTTTCCATTACCTTCCTACTTTCGCTTAAGATGGAATTGCTTTTCCTTCTCAGCTTTATATTCCAAAAGATCTTTTTCTACAATTCTATACTTATTCACTAGTGTAGAGTATTGTCTGATCTTCAGCTCACTTGTCTCCGTTTTAATTTCTGGCCTTAAACCTGATACAAATTTTATAGCTCTCCATTGCCTCAGCAATTTCCGCGAGCGTATCCATCATTCTATCTATTCTGTCCTCAAGGTTAAAATTATTCTGCCTACAAAACATCTTTTCTTGCAACAACTTACTTATTTGGTCAGAAAGTAATAACGATTCTTAAACCACTTTGCCTAAGACTCTGCTCTGATACCATACTGTAACGTCCTACTCTAATTTTTATAAATTTTCTTATTATAGTATTATAGTATTTTAACTCTAATTAGAATAACACGTTACAAACTTCTTCAAACTTTATTATTAGCTCATATACACAGTAAATTATATAGTTTTGAGGGATTACACCCTTCTAGTGTTAGTTAATACATACAAATATTTCTAAGTTTGGCACCTATTTTTCAAAGATGAGTCTTAACAAAAGCCTTCTAAAGGTGCCACTATATACAAATATTAATGTAATCTCCAAGCTTCGGTCTATAAACTTGCTCTACACGAAAATCTATCAGAAACTCTTTCAATTGGCTTTATCTAAAATATAACACCATAAAGGGGTGAGATATAATTTTAGTAGGAAAGAGCAAAAGCTAATATATATCTTTCACGCTTTCCAATTCTCTATTTCTAAAACCTTATCTGAGAACCCACAAAATTTAAATAAACAAATTCAATGTTTGAGAAATAAATTTGAAGAGAAGTAAGTAACACAATAAGTATGAGTTAATAGTTCAATATAAAGATAAATAAGAAAGAGGGAGTATCTCAATATAATGATAAAAAGAAAAATTATCTAAATAAAGGAATAAGAATCTCTGTAAAGATTGAAAGATAACAGATTCCATATTAAAAAAACATAAGTAACCTTTAATCATCTTTTTGAAAAATTCTCATCTCTGTTTAAATCATTATCTCTTATCGTCATCATTTCTTTTAGCATCATCCCATTTCAATACTCTCAACTGAAAGTGCATCTTTCTCTTATGACAATGAGGCGTCCCCTAAAGTCCTTTGGATTATGACCACAATAATATCTAATTAGGGCGTCCCCCAATAATCTCTAATCATGGTCATAATAATCTCTGATCGAAGAATCCTCAATAATCTCTTAATCTCTTGACAAAGAGGCATCCCTCAATGTCCTCTGATCATAGCCACAATAATCTCTAATCCGGGTGTTCTCCAATAATCTCTAATAATGATCATGATAATCTCTTTGCACATTGATTCATTTTTACCCATGGGATGACTTTTCAAAAAAATACTTCATAAAATTACTTGTATAAAAAAAAACATCATTATAATAAAAATTACTCTTTCTTATCATTTAGAATTTATAAAAACTTAAATGAAAAAGAATTTAAAAGAGTAGAGTATAATAAAAGGTTGATAAAGAAAATGATAAAGAGTAAAGTATGATAAAGAGTTGAACAAGAGAATGATAAAGAATTTAAAAGAGTAAAGTATGATAAAAAGTTGGTAAAGAAAATGATTCATGTTCAAAATTAACTTCTTGAAGGAGGTTTATTCGAATAAGCAAAACTCTTATTTGAATACATTTCATAAAAGGTAGCAATTTGTACGGTTCCATTAAGGTTTATTCGAATATATGAAAATTTATTCGAATAAAACTACCAACATCTTAATTTTATTTGAATAGGGAAAACTTTATTTGAATAAGTCTTTTAGAAAAACAACATTTGAAGTGCTTTTAAACAAGGTTTATTCGAATAAGCTAATGCTTATTTGAATAAATCATTCGAAAACCAGGTTGCAAAAACTAGAAAAACATTTTCTTGGCAATCTTTCTTTCAAGTAAAAATAGAGTGGATGAAAATGGATCGCAAAAGGAATGAACTAAAAGATATGGGTAGAAGAAATAAAGAAGAAAGAGTAGTGTTTTCGCTATTTCCTACCTCTTTTGATAGAATTTAAAACAGATTTAAAGAGAGGTTGGAAATGGAGGAATTTGGGTTGCAGAAAACAAAGCTTCTTTTATGTGTTGGGTGGATGTTTTTGCTGACAAGCAAAGAAAATGAAGAGAAAACAAGATGAGATGGGGAGAAAGGAAATTTATGGGTTTATAAAGGGGAATGACTTCTTTAAGAAGCCTAGAGATATTTATTCCAATGGCTTCTTCAAGAAGCCTTGAGATATTTCTTTCCAATGACTTCTTCAAGAAGCCTTGAGATTTTTCTTCTTTGTAATCGTTAATATCTCATTACTTAGTATTATTATTATTACTATTTTAAGAGTTATTGCAAATTCATAGGTAATATGTGCGCGGAAGATCTACTTGAGGGAGGGATGAACAGTGGATTTGATGACACTGCATAACTGGGCATCAATCTTATTCCACCTTGATTTGTCATCCTCGGGCACAGACTCAAGCTTTATGATGAGGTGCTCTTCATAGCCTTGGCTGTTGATCCATAATTTGATGTCCGAGTGTAACACCCCAAATTCTGACTATGTTAACAGTAATAACAGAATTTCACTGTTTTGTGTTTTCTGTGTGATATAAAATTAATTTGACTATTCCGAGACTGTTTTTGATTATTTTGTGTGATTTGCTCCAGGTCAGGAAAATAATAATTTTCGGACCGGGGAAAATCTTATTTGATTTATTCGGATACGGGAGATCTTACTAAACCCGAATCTGAGAGATAAAAAAAAGAATCTTTTAATTTTTAGAATTTATCTGTGAAATAAAAATATTTCACAGAGAAATATTTGTTGTTTTATTTATAGCAGCTTCTGGTATAAATTATTAGACCTGATATATTTTAATTGACAAAATGTGCTTAGAATATTTTCTGTAACTTAATTCAAAATGAACCAATAGAAAACAAGTCAAAAATGGTGGTTGGACTTTTCTAAACTAATAGGAATTGGTCAAATATAGTGGCATAGACTTTATTGTGGACCGTTGGATGAAAAACTTAATTAAGAAGCCTTTGATCATCACGATTGATCTGATCAATGGTGTGAGAACAATCTTGATAAAGCAACTTATGATATCCACCTTAAATTAAATCAATGGTTAGGAGATGAAGTTAATTTCAATGGTTAGGATTTAGTCAACAAAAATGGCTAGACTAGTTACAAAGTAACTAATTAAACCTAATTTAGTTACCTAAATTGCCTAATTAAGAAACTAAGTAAACTAACCTAGTTACTAAATAGTTATAGTCTAGTTACTAACTAAGTATCCAAATTTCTTCTAGAAGCCATGACTATGCATGACATATACCATTAACTATTTAATTAGTTAGCTATGTAATTAGATAATTAATTAAGTGTAACTATAAAACCTAATCTAGTTAGTAATTATTTGATAACTAGGATTAAAATTGAAAACAAACTTAATTAGTTTTCTAGAAGGCCACATGGCCAAGGAGACCAAGGAGGCTTCTCAAGCCTTCTTGAATGGTCTTTTGTGACCATTAGATGACCAATTGGTGACATAGGCCATGTGTCTTCCTAATGTGAACACAACATGATATTTTACTATCAAGTTTATCTCCTAATCTTTCCTATACACTCTCACATGGCTACACCTCTTTCATTTACTCTCAATATTCACTTTTCTCTCACCTAAAAAGCCAAGCCTTCATTTCTCTCAAAAATCCCAAGAACATCAAGAACATTTTCCTATTCTTTTCTCCTTGGAGTTTCGGCCCTATCACCCAAAATCACCTCCAATCTTCTATAATTTTACTTCTCTACATTTCCTAAACCTAAACCATCTTCTAAACACTTTTCATTTAAAAAGTTTTGTTAAAATCCTACTCCTTCTACTTCAAAATCCAAGCTTTGGTTTACTTCCCTAAAGGTAAACTTTTGATTCTATGGTTTTAATTTGAGTTTTTAATTTTCTAAACCATGATTGTTCCATGGTTCTTTATTATTAAGCCTTGTTTGTGATTTTGATAATTGTTTAAGAATTTTTAGGGTTTTGTTTTGGGTTCACACGAAAATCAAGAGGAGGAAGGAGTTAGAAGATCTTGTCTTCAAGAGGTAAGAGGGAGATTTAACCTCACCAACCAAGTGTTGGTGGTGAGGAGATGGTTGTGCATGGTGAAAAACCCATAAGGGTTTATTCACTTATTGTTTAATGCTTCTTTGATTGTGTTTGTGTTGCTTATGATTTTATGTTTGTGATTGCATGCGTGATAGTATGATTATAGTTTTGATAAAATGCTTGTATGCATAATTTTGGAAGCATGAGAATGTATGTGTTAATTAGGATGTGAACAACATGATGGAAAGATCATATGAGAGCTCCAAAAAGCTTAGAGGCACACAGCCTCACTAGATTGAAGAGGACCAAGAGTCCTAAAATGATAATTTTAAATTGAGGATTAAAGGTTCCATGACACTAAAATGAATTAAGGTGTTTTACAAGGATTTGAAGTGTTAGAAAAAGGAATTACAATGAGTTTTGAAGCAAGAATGAAAATTTGGCCAACAAGCCATCTTTCATAATGTAGAACTAAATTATTTTATCAAGAGTAGATGTAAAGGTTTAATTGAGAAAGAAAAGTATTTTGAAGGAGTTTGGGAATTTAGAATGAAAATCACTTGAATTATAGAATTAAAATTAGCTTACTAAGCTATGTAGTAAAACAAGTGTAAATACTTGAAGTTTTCTAACGTATAGCTCACCCTATGGGTTTGGAAGCGCGTTAGGAAAATTTGAACTGTATTATTTTAAGTAAAGGGAAGAATTACCATTTTCTGGGATATAGTAGAAATATTGATTTTTAGAGGGGCTATATTACCAATATTTTATAAATGAGGGGCCATATTGTAATTATTATTTTTAGAAGGACTATATTGCAAATACTTTCTAAAAGAGGGACTACATTGTAAATATTTTCTAAAAGAGGGATTATCTCATAAATATTATTTTATGAAGGACTATTATGTAAATATCAAAAGTTAGGTCAATTTTTGGTATTAAATGAGAGAAATCGTATTTTTGATTAAAAACATGTTAGAAATATTTTACGAGATCGAGAAACCTTGAAAAATCAATACGCTATTTGAAAATGCGACAGAAGTGTTGTGCGATTGAGAAAATGCGAAAATATGATTACACGATGAAAATACAGTAATGATACTGTTGAACCGATATATGAATCGTGAATATGAGATGATGAATTTGAACTGTGAATGGTGCATTATACATGCATTGGAAAGGTCTGATGGACTGTATGAGACTAATCGCCTAGGAGAGAGTACACCTCTTGAGTGGGTGCAATATGCGTAGTGTAAGTCACTAGTTGACTTTGGGGACATTAGGATGCAGGTTGCCTACAATGGGTAGTTGGTAGCTCTTCTGTACCGTGGGTTTGACCGATGCAACACACTGATGATCTTGACTGAGACACTATTCTTAATCAAGATCTGATAAAGACTGTCGTGTATATGCTAGATGTGCAAATGATAGCACGTGGTCTGAGGCATGTTGCTACAGACAGATCTTTTCAATCACTCTCTCTGACCCGAGTTGTAGCTCCATGGAGTAGGAAATTGAGTTTATGTGCATATGCGTAATTATTGAATATTGATATCAATGTGATATTTAAATTATTGAATAATTGGATAATGTTGATGGCATGATTATAATTATGGTATGATGTATCTGTATGATTTATTGTATGTGTTTATTTCTATTGCTACCATACTGGTATTGGTGTAACACCCTCCTTAGGGCGCCACATTTGGTGTTACTTAATTACCAAATTACCCCTTCATTAGAAATCGCGTTTGTAATATAAATACGAGTTATAAAATTTCTTGATGATAATAAGATAAACTTAGCAGAAAATAAAAACATAACAACATTGTCACAAATAATTTACATCATATATACATACAAGCCTTTAGTACTGTCATACTTAAATATTTTACAAACTAGACTTTCAATATATTTGAACTTTAAACTTTAACTTAAAACTATTATACTGCCCAAGTCATACTAGACAGCAGAACCCTCAGACGTGTCCTCCTCAGATTCCTCAGCATATAGGAATCCATCATGATGTGTAGTCCTACGTACAGGTGTCCGAGCAGACGACACAATACTAATCGCACTAGGAGTACGATAGTAAGCTCCCCAATACTGCCTAATAGATATTGGGAACTTTAGTTGTACAAAAAGATTAACAGAAAAGTAAGGGTGTCCTAAATGTTGCCTACTCAATCTAATATTTAGGTCTCCCATATAGTAAATACTTTCTCTCTCTAAATCAACAGTCCACGCCTCATCTCCTCCAATGAATGTCAGCTTCAGGTAGCCAAGGAAACTAGGCATCTCCATCTCTTCAAAACTCAACGTCCTCAGCAGGAATCTGCTCCTCCTTAGCTTTTCGCTCTACTTCTTGCTCGACGTCTTAACAAATATAAATAAAATATAGAACATGCATACAAAGAGATGAGATCACCTACGCCAATACCAGTATGGTAGCAATGAAGATAAACACATACAATATCTCACAACTATCATACCATAATTACAGTTATACCATCAATATCATTTATCAATAAAACACACGAAGTAAACAATATTTACAATCATGCCACTAACAATAATCAAATATCCAATAAATCAATTATCATAAGCATAATTACGATAATACCTCAATAGCTACATGTATGCATACAGACTCAATTTCCTACTCCATGGAGCTACAACTCAGGTCGGAGAGAGTGATAGAAAAGATTTGTCGGTACCAATATGCCTCGGACCACGTGCTCAATCTTGCACATCTAGCATATACACGATAGTCTTTATCAGATTTTGATTAAGGATAGTGTCTCGGTTAGGATCATTGGTGTGTTGCGTTGGTCTAACCTATGGCACAGAAGAGCTACCAACTGCCCATTGTAGGCAACTCACACCCCAATGCCCCCAAGGTCAACTAGTGACTTACACTACGCATATCGCATCCACTCAAGAGGTGTAGTCTCTCCTAGGTAATTAGCCTCATACAGTCCATCAAACCTTTCCAATGCATGTACTATGCACTAATCACATTTCCAATTTATATCACATATTCGGGGTCCACATAATAATCTAACAGTATTATTGCTGTATTTTAATCGCATAGTCATATTTCCATATTTTCTCAATCGCGACTCAATTCTGTCGCCTTTTCAAAATCGCGTAGCGATTTTCCAACATTTTCCAATCGCATAAATATTTTTCATACGTTTTAAATTCAAAAATACTATTTTTCTCATTTAACACTAAAAATTCACTTTATTTTCCATATTTGCATCCCTTAAAAACTCATATATATGAAAGAGTCCCTCAAAATTTAATATTTATGAAATAGCCCCTCGTAAAATTCATATTTATGAAATAGTCCCTCATAAAATTTATATTTACAAAATAGTCCCTCAAAAATTAATATTTACAATATGATCCCTCTAAAAATAAGTATTTATATAATGGCCCCTTATTTACATAATATTTATAATTTAGTCCCTCTTTTACAAAAATTTGCGGTATAACCCTTCTAAAAATCAATAATTGTACTGTTTCCCAAAAATTGTTATTTCTTTTATTTACTTCACATAAAAATCATTTTACTTTGCTATACTCAAACTTTTTCGAATTCATTTAAATCGCTCAGTTCTCATTTTAATTCATTAGTTTGAGGACTTTGGTCCTCTTTTCCATAGTATGGTCGTGAGCCTCAATGCTCTTTGGAGCACTTATACAATTGATTCATCATGTTATTCACATCCTAAATTATACACACATTCTCATGCTTTCATAATTATACATACACACATAATATCAAAGCTTTAAGCATTTTATCACACATGCAAGCAAAGAAATAAAATCATACACAACACAAACACAATCAAAGCACACCAAACAATAGGTGAATAAAACCTTATGGGTTTTTCACTGAACAAAACCATCCCCACACCACCAAAACTTGGTTGTTGAGGTAAAATCTCCCTCTTACCTCTTGAAGACGAGCCTTTCAAGCTCCTCTCCTTCTCCTTGATTTCGTGTGGCTCACAAACAATTCCTAACAATTCTAAAACAATTAGTAAAATCACAAACAAAGCTTAATAATGATAAACCATGGAACAAACATGGTTTAGAAAATCACAAACATGAATTTAAACCATAAAAACTAAAGTTTACCTCTAGGGAAGTAAGGTAGAAGTTGGATTTTGAAGCACTTAGAGTGAGATTTTGGGAAAACTTCCTAAATGGAAAGTGTTTAGAATGTTGTCTAGCTTTAGAAAATGATGAGAGTGAAAATTATAGGTAAGTGATGGTGTATTTGGTGTTGGGGGCCGAACCTATGGAGAGAAAATGGAAGGAAAGTATGCTTTGGTGTTCTTGGAATTTTGAGAGAATATGTTGAAAGCTTTTTGATGTGAGAGAAAAGTGAAATTGTGAGAGTGAATTTGTGAGGTGCTGCTGCCGTGTGGGTGTATAGGAAAATTAGGAGATTTGCATGAAGAAAAATATCCCATTTTAGGTGCACATGCAATTGCACATGGCTTATGTCATCAACTTGACTTGCATGGCTATTTGGATGGTTCAAGAATCATAGAGAAGCCTCCCCAAGGCTGTTGGCTGGCTGTGTGGTTCAAGGGTGTTTAGGGGTTTAATTTGTGTTCAATTTAAGTCTAATTACTTGCTAATCAAATAGCTAATTAATTAGGTTTAGTTTCCAAACCACTCTTAATTAATTATCCAATTACATAACTAATTAGTTAGACATATAATTACCTATATCATAACCTCTAATTAAAATTAGGATATTTAATTAAGAATTAGATTATAACTAATTAATAATTAAGTTATTTTACTTAGTTTGTTAATTAGGCCATTAGATTAACCAAATTAGATTTAATTAGCTACTAAGCAAAGTCAAGCCACGATTGTTGACTTCATCTTAGCCATTGAAATCAACTTGGTTTCCTATCCATTGATCTCATCTATGGTGGATATTACTTAGTGGTTTTATCAGGATTCGTTTTACACCATTGATTGGATCAACGGTTATGATCAAAAGCATCTAAATCATGCTTTTCATCCAAGGGTCCATATTGAAGTCTATGCTTCTTTATTTGACGTCTTCCTATTGGTTTAAAATAGTCAAGCCACCTATTTTGATTGATTCTTATTGGTTTAGAATTCTGTCCAGTCAGAATCATTGACTGCTACACTAAACGCGAGTCCCACAAACTTTTCAGGTCCATGTTAAGCAGATTTCTACAGTTTTTAAGACGAGTAGGTAATCTTGTCACATAAAATAATATTATAATAATATAAAATTATTTTATTACACAATTAAATCCTAAAATTAAAAGATTAATATATATATATATCAATCGAAATTGGATTTAGTAAGATCCCCCAGCTTCAATTAATTAAAATAAGATTTTTTCGATCAAGAAAATTATTATTTTCTTTACTCGGAGCAAATCATACAAAATAATCAAAAATGATCTCAAAACAGTTAGATTATTTTTATAACACACAGAAAATGTAAAACAGTGTAATTCTACTATTACTATTAACATAGTCAGAATTTAGGGTGTTACAAATGGCGTAGGTGATCTCACCTCTTTGTATGCTTATTTGTATTGTATTTATAATTTTAAAGATGTTGAGCAAGGACTTGAGCAAGAAGGTGAGGAGGAGCAGATTCTTGTAGAGGAAGCTGAGTTCTGAGAAATGGAGATGCCCAGTTTCTTAGGATACATGAGATTGACATTTCGTGGAGGATCGGAGGCATGGCACGTTGATTTAGATCGAGCATGTATTTACTACATAGGAGACTTAAATATTGTCTTGAGTAGGCTTTATCATGGACACCCTTATTTTAGTATGAACATTAATGTACACTTAGAGTTCCCATTGTCTATTAGGCAGTACTGCGGAGCTTACTATCGTACCCCTAGTGCGATTAGTATTGTGTCGTCTACGCGGACACTGATGCACACTTTTTAGTTGTTGCATTTACAAACCCAAGTGCAGGTTGTCTCAAGTAATAAATTCTCGGTGAGTCCGAGGTCGATCCATAGGGAATTGATGAAGATTATTTAAGGTAAGGTAAATATTTTATTACTACAGTAAAAATTATTTACTTGGGTAAAATGATCCACTCTTAGTAAATAAAGGAAAAGTAAGATTAATTCCTTTTATAACTCAATTAGAATCCTCGCAACATGGAGGTTCCAATTGGAAAATACAACATTAAAAGTCCATTAAAATAATATACGTAATTATACTATGATTCCTTTAATCATTTATTAACACAATTACCACCACTTGTAAATGGGTTAAAGCATTCACTGTGCCAATATTTTGTCTACAATAAATCAAGAACTCCTATTTACAAGGATGGAGTATTCCCGTCTGTCACTCGGGATTTTAAATTATCAGAATCAAAATATAATACGTATAAAGAATACTAGAAAGATAAATCATTAAAGCACAAGAGAGGAATAAATCTAACCTTATTTTATTACCAAGAGCTTCACACTTTGACCCAACTAGACTGGAACTTATTTACACATAAACTAGAAAAGAGAAAAAGAGAGAGAAAAGAAATTGGAGGGAGGAGGAAATTCTTCAGAATTTCCCCTCCCCCGAGCGTCTGGAATCTGAATTCTTCTCTATGCAAATTGTGCTCGTCCGTCTCCAATTCAATGCCTTTTATAGGCAAAGATTGCACAGTAACCTGAATGATTAAGAGCAAAACATCACGGATGACGTTTCTTTAATTTTTTTTTTTTTTTTTTTTTCAAATAATAATTGAGTAAATACACAGCCATGTGTCCAGTTATTTTTACATTTTTGAGAGAAGTGGTCTTCATGAAAGTTGTAGGCCTGAATATTTGCTTTAAAGTGGCTTTGATTTCAGTCCATAATCATGCCTAGAACTCAAGATATGGTCCAATTACTGCACAGTATTTTAGACCCGATTTCAGCTCCTCTATTCTGACTTCAAAGCTCAATATCAACTCTAAGGCGTCCGATTTTGGAAAAGTGTTCAACATGAAAGTTGTAGGGAATTGTCTTAGCTTTCCTACAAGACCAAAATCACATTAATCAGATATTTGTAACTCAAATTATAGCCAGTTTACTAAACATTGCCAAAGAGATAATTACAGTTAATTTATGCAATAATTTATTTAATTGTCCAATTTGGCTCAAAATCATAAAATGTGTCAAAACCAACTTAATTAAGCCTAATTGAACCTTAAAAAGCTTAGTGAGAGGATTACAAAATGTATAAAATACAGTGTTATCAGACACCTGTCCATAGGACTTCACATCAAGTCAGATTCCTACTTGCTGAGGAATCTGAGGAGGACCCATATGAGGGTTCTGCTGTGTAGTAGTACTTGGGCAGTATGATAGTTTCAAGTAATGTTTAAATACTTTGAAGACCTGGTCTATATATATTTAAGTATGACAGTACTAAAATTGTGTATATGATGTAAATTATTTGTGATGATATTGTAATATTTTTATTTTCCACTAAGTTTATCTTATTGTTATTAAGAAATTTTACAACTCGTATTTACATTACAAAGCACGATTTAGCATAAAGGGGTAATTTGGTAAATAAGTAACATAAATGTGATACCCTACGGTGGGTGTTACATTAGTTGGTATCAGAGCCCAAGTTCTTTTTGGGTTTGTGGTTAGGTCTATCTTGCTTAAGTTGTGTGATTCTCTATGTTTGTTTTCTGAATGAAAACAATATTGTTTGAAGATTGACTTTAACTCTTCCTTATGTTGTTCAACTTGATTAGAGATAACGTAATGGCTGGACGAGGAAAAGGATGCGCGAATACAAGAGCAGGATTTGGTGATGTTGGCGACGATAATCAAAACATGGCTGCAGCTGTAGCAGCAATGCAATAGATGACTGAAGTTGTTGTTTAGAGCAACTGAAGATGGTCACAGTTTATCAGAATTTCGAAGGAACAATCCACCGAAGTTTCATGGAGAATTTGACCTAGAGAAAGCTGATCTTTGGATCAAAGAACTGGAAAAGATATTTGAAGGTATGGGTTGTATTGAGGATTGGAAGCTTACTTTCACAATGTTTATGTTAGTTGGAGATGGAAAGGCTTGGTGGGCAGGAGCCTGGAGATTGATTCAAGCTGAGGGGAGAGTTGTGACGTGGCAGCTCTTTAAGCAGAAATTTCAGGGAAAGTATTTTCCAGCGAGTGTTCGATATGCTAACGAGATGGAATTCCTTAGTTTGAGACAAGGAGTGATTTCCATAAGTGAGTATGCTGTAAAATTCGAAAGCTTGTCTAAGTTTTCGAGGTACTTCCAGATGCACCTGGATGAGGAATGGAAGTGAAGAAAGTTTGAAGAGGGGTTGAGGCTTGATATTAAGTGAGCTTTAGCAACCGTGGATATTGACCAGTTTCCAGCATTGTTAGACAAGTGTCGTAAGGTTGAAGAGATTGATAACCAACGAGAGGCAAGGAACAGGAACTTTGGACCTGCACGGCTCCAAAGAGGAAGGGGTAGCGGTGGTAACCATTATCAACAGAAACCATATACCAGAACAGCAGGAGGTCAGAACCGACAACAATCTTTTAAAGGAAGTTCTAGTGGCAGCAAGGTGAGTCAAGCTAGGACTTCTACACTTAAATGTTTTAAGTGTCAGAAGAATCATCTCACTAAAGACTGTCAACATAAAGGGGTAATCTATTATAGATGTGGGAAGCCTGGACATTTTTCCAGAGAATATGACTAACTGAAGGCGGAACCATCAGTGGGAAGTGTTTGTATGGCGAGGCCATAGGCGGGTGGTCGTGTGTATACCATGAGCGGGGAAGAAGCCACGAAATCGAAGGACTTGATTATGGAGGAGTGTGCCATCGAAGGTAATCCTTTAACAGTGTTATATGATTCGGGAGCAACACATTCTTTTATTGCATGTGATTGTGTGGAACGTTTGGGATTAACTGTGACTACATTGCCTTATGATTTAAGTGTTGCTACTCCTACTGATAAGCCTGTGATAACTACAAAAGTATGTTTGAATTGCCCTGTATGTGTTAGGGATAGAATCTTTTATGTGGATTTGATCTGTTTGCTTATTTCCAAGATTAATGTAATCGTAGGAATGGATTGGTTATCTTCTAACCATATCTTGATAGACTATTCGAGTAAGACATTAATCTTTCCTGAGGTTAAGGATTCTAGATTCCTAACAGCTACTCAAGTCGAAGCTTGTTTGAAGGAAGGAGATCAAGGGTATTTGTTGATGTCTTTTTTGGAGATTCAGAGTGAAGATGTCCTGAAGGATATTTTCATAGTTAATGAATTTCCTGAGGTATTTCCTGAAGATATACCTGGACTACTGCCGGACAGAGAAATTGAATTCTCTATTGATTTAGTACCTGGAGCTGGGCCTATATCAATGGTGCCTTACAGGATGTCGCCAGTGGAGTTGGCAGAGCTTAAGAAATAGCTGGAGGATTTATTAGAGAAGTAGTTTGTGAGACCAAGTGTATCACCATGGGGAGCTCCAATATTGTTGGTAAAGAAGAAGGATGAGACTTCTTGTCTATATGTGGACTACCAACAATTAAACAACATTACAATCAAGAAAAAATATCCGCTGCCAAGAATTGATGATTTGATCGATCAATTGCGAGGAGCCGCAATATTTTCCAAGATTGATTTACGTTCTGGTTATCACCAGATACGTGTGAAAGTGGAGGATATTCCCAAAACTGCGTTTCGAACACGCTATGGGCATTACGAATATCAAGTGATGCCTTTTGGTGTGACTAATGCACCTGCAATATTCATGGACTTTATGAACATGATTTTCCGTTCATACTTGGATAAGTTTATTGTTGTCTTTATTAATGACATTTTGATTTATTCTCGGAGTCAGGAGGAACATGCTGAGCATCTCAGAGTGGTTCTTCAGATTTTGAAGGAGAATAAATTATATGCCAAGTTGTCCAAATATGAATTTTGGTTAAGTGAAGTTCAATTTTTGGGACATGTCATATCGGAAGAAGGAATTGAAGTAGATGCTTCAAAAGTGGAGACAGTTGTTGAATAGGAAATACCGAAGACTGTATCGGAGATCCGTAGTTTCATCGGATTAGCCGGTTACTATCGATGATTTATTGAGGGGTTTTCAAAAATAGCAGGACCTCTTACCTAACTTACACGAAAGAATCAACCATTTGTATGGACTGATGTATGCGAAGAAAGTTTTTTGGAGTTGAAGAGACGACTGACTACTTCACCAGTTTTGATTCTACCTGATCCGAATGAGCCTTTCGAGGTATATTGTGATGCTTTGTACCAAGGATTGGGTTGTGTACTTATGCAGAACTGTAAGGTTGTGGCATATGCGTCAAGGTAGTTGAAAGTGCATGAGAGGAATTATCCGACTCATGATCTGGAGTTGGCAGTTGTAGTGTTTGCATTGAAAGTGTGGAAACATTTTCTCTATGGGGCAATGTTCACTGTTTTTAGTGATCATAAAAGTTTGAAGTATCTATTTGACCAAAAAGAGTTGAACATGAGACAAAGGCGTTGGCTAGAATTTCTGAAAGATTATGACTTTTAGTTGCAGTATCATCCTGGAAAGGCGAATGTGGTAGCAGAAGCTTTAAGTAGGAAAACACTTAATGCTTCTGTTATGATGATTAGAGAGAAGGAACTGATAGAAGAATTTTGGGATATGCGATTATCTGTAAAGTTGACGCTAGGGAAGATGCGTTTGAACATGATCATCATTTCAAATGATTTGATGGAGAGAATACAAGTGTGACAAAACAGTGATCAGTATTTGCAAGAAGCAAAGGAAGCAAGAACTCAAGGAGTAGAATTGGAATTTAACGAAGGTGCTGATGGAATTCTGAAGTTTAAAGGGAGAGTTTGTGTACCAAACGATCCGGAACTTAGGAAATTGATTTTGGATGAAGCTCACAGGAATAAGTTGAGTATGCATCCAGGAGCCACGAAGATGTATCAGGATTTGAAACAACTATATTGGTGGTAAGGAATGAAGAGGGATATCGCTGAATATGTATCATCCTGTTTGATTTGTCAGAAGGCCAAAGTGGAACATCAAAGACCATCAGGAATGTTGCAACCTTTGCCTATTCCTGAATGGAAATGGGATGACATAGCAGTGGATTTCGTAACAGGACTACCAAGGACTCGAAAAGGTTACAATTCTATCTGGGTAATTATTGATCAGCTTACAAAGTTGGTGCACTTTTTATCGATTAATATTAAGTACTCAATGGAAAAGTTGGCTCAAGTGTACATCAATGAAATTGTTAGACTTCATGGTGTACCATCCAGTATTATTTCTGATCGAGATCCGTAATTTACATCAAGATTTTGGAATAGTTTACAAGAAGCGATGGGAACAAAGCTACGTCTAAGTTCTGCTTACCATCCACAAACAGATGGTCAGTCAGAGAGGACGATTCAGTCATTGGAGGACTTATTGAGAGCTTGTGTTCTAGAGCAAACTGATTGTTGGGATGAGTTTTTGCCATTAATAGAGTTTACGTACAATAATAGTTTTTATTCGAGCATAGGGATGGCACCCTATGAGGCATTGTATAGGAGACGATGCAGAACGTCGTTATGTTGGTATCATGATGGTGAAAGTGCTGTAGTAGGGCCAGAGTTTGTACAACAGATAACTGAGAAAGTGAAGATGATTCAAGACAAGATGAGGATGACTCAGACTCAACAAAAGAGTTATGCTGATAAAAGACGAAGACCACTTGAGTTTAAAGAAGGTGACCATATGTTTTTACGTGTGACACCTATGACTGGAGTTGGACGAGTGATTAAGTCAAGGAAACTCACTCCAAAGTTTATCGGGCCGTATTAGATACTCAATCGGGTAGGTCCGGTAGCTTATCAGATCGCATTACCACCTTTATTATCAAATTTTCACAATGTATTTCATGTATCACAACTATGAAAATATATTTATGATCCTATACATGTTATAGAACCAGACACCATACAACTGAAGGAAAATTTAACCTATGAAACGTTTCCAGTCAAGATTGAAGATCGAAGGACAAAGCAACTTCGAGGTAAAGATATTGCATTGGTTAAAGTAGTTTGGAATGATGTAAGCGGTGAAGCTACATGGGAATTAGAATATAAGATAAAAGAGCAATATCCATATTTATTTTGAGTAAGTTTCGAGGATGAAACTTCTTTTTAGAGGGGGAAAGTTGTAACACCCCAAATTCTGACTATGTTAACAGTAATAACAGAATTTCACTGTTTTGTGTTTTTTGTGTGATATAAAATTAATTTAACTGTTCCGAGACTATTTTTGATTGTTTTGTATGATTTGCTCCGAGTCAAGAAAATAATAATTTTCGGATCGGGGAAAATCTTATTTGATTTATTCGGATACGGGGGATCATACTAAACCCAAATCTGATAGATACAAAAAATAATCTTTTAATTTTTAAAATTTATCTGTGAAATAAAAATATTTCATGGAGAAATATTTGCTATTTTATTTATAGCAGCTTCTGCTATAAATTATTGGACCCGATATATTTTAACTGACAGAAAATGTGCTTAGAATATTTTCTGTAACCTAATTCAAAATGAACCAATAGAAACAAGTCAAAAATGGTGGTTGGACTTTTCTAAACTAATAGGAATTGGTCAAATATAGTGGCATAGACTTTATTGTGGACCGTTGGATGAAAAACTTGATTAAGAAGCCTTTGATCATTACCATTGATCTGATCAATGGTGTGAGAATAATCTTGATAAAGCAACTTATGATATCCACCTTAGATTAAATCAATGGTTAGGAGATAAAGTTAATTTTAATGGTTAGGATTTAGTCAATAAAAATGGTTAGACTAGCTACAAAGTAACTAATTAAACCTAATTTAGTTACCTAAATTGCCTAATTAAGAAACTAAGTGAACTAACCTAGTTACTAAATAGTTATGATCTAGTTACTAACTAAATATCCAAATTTCATCTAGAAGTCATGACTATGCATGACATATGCCATTAACTATTTAATTAGTTAGCTATGTAATTAGATAATTAATTAAGTGTAACTATAAAACCTAATCTAGTTAGTAATTATTTGATAACTAGGATTAAAATTAAAAATAAACTTAGTTAGTTTTCTAGAAGGCCACACGGCCAAGGAGACCAAGGAGGCTTCTCAAGCCTTCTTGAATGGTCTTTTGTGACGATTAGATGACCAATTGGTGACATAGGCCATGTGCCTTCCTAATGTGAACACAACATGATATTTTACTATCAAGTTTATCTCCTAATCTTTCCTATAACTCTCACATGGCTGCACCTCTTTCATTTACTCTCAATATTCACTTTTCTCTCACCTAAAAAGCTAAGCCTTCATTTCTCTAAAAAATCCCAAGAACATCAAGAACATTTTCCTTTTCTTTTCTCCTTGGAGTTTCGGCCCTATCACCCAAAATCACCTCCAATCTTCTATAATTTTACTTCTCTACATTTCCTAAACCTAAACCATCTTCTAAACACTTTTAATTTAGAAAGTTTTGTCAAAATCCTACTCCTTCTACTTCAAAATTCAAGCTTTGGTTTACTTCCCTAAAGGTAATCTTTTGATTCTATGGTTTTAATTTGAGTTTTTAATTTTCTAAACCATGATTATTCCACGGTTCTTTATTATTAAGCCTTGTTTGTGATTTTGATAATTATTTAAGAATTTTTAGGGTTTTGTTTTGGGTTCACACGAAAATCAAGAGGAGGAAGGTTAGAAGATATTGTCTTCAAGAGGTAAGAGGGAGATTTAACTTCACCAACCAAGTGTTAGTGGTGAGGAGATGGTTGTGTATGGTGAAAAACCCATAAGGGTTTATTCACTTATTGTTTAATGCTTCTTTGATTGTGTTTGTGTTGTTTATGATTTTATGTTTGTGATTGCATGTGCGATAGTATGATTATAGTTTTGATAAAATGCTTGTATGCATAATTTTGGAAGCATGAGAATGTATGTGTTAATTAGGATGTGAACAACATGATGGAAAGATCATATGAGAGCTCTAAAGAGCTTAGAGGCACACGGACTCACTAGATTGAAGAGGACCAAGAGTCCTAAAATGATGATTTTAAATTGAGGATTAAAGGTTCCATGACACTAGAATGAATTAAGGTGTTTTACAAGGATTTAAAGTGTTAGAAAAAGGAATTACAATGAGTTTTGAAGCAAGAATGAATATTTGGCCAACAAGCCATCTTTCATAATGTAGAACTAAATTATTTTATCAAGAGTAGATGTAAAGGTTTAATTGAGAAAGAAAATTATTTTGAAGGAGTTTGGGAATTTAGAATGAAAGTCACTTGAATTATAGAATTAAAATTAGCTTACTAAGCTATGTAGTAAAACAAGTGTAAATACTTGAAGTTTTCTAACGCATAGTTCACCCTATGGGTTTGGAAGCGCGTTAGAAAAATTTGAGCTGTATTATTATAAGTAAAGGGAAGAATTACCATTTTCTGGAAAATAGTAGAAATATTGATTTTTAGAGGGGATATATTACAAAATTTTATAAATGAGGGGCCATATTGTAATTATTATTTTTAGAGGGATTATATTGTAATTATTATTTTTAAGAGGGACTGTATTGTAAATATTTTCTAAAAGAGGGACTATCTCATAAATGTTATTTTATGAGGGACTATTATGCAAATATCAAAAGTTAGGTCAATTTTTGGTATTAAATGAGAGAAATCGTATTTTTGATTAAAAACATGTTAGAAATATTTTATGCAATTGAGACACATTTGAAAATGCGACAGAATTGTTGTGCAATTGAGAAAATGTAAAAATATGATTACGCATATGATTACGCAATGAAAATATAGTAATGATACTGTTGAACCGATATATGAATCGTGAATATGAGATGATGAATTTGAACTGTGAATGGTGTATTATACATGTATTAGAAAGGTCCGATGGACTGTATGAGGCTAATTGCCTAGGAGAGAGTACACCTCTTGGGTGGGTGCAATATGCGTAGTGTAAGTCACTAGTTGACTTTGGGGGCATTCGGGTGTGGGTTGCCTACAATGGCAGTTGGTAGCTCTTCTGTACCGTGGGTTTGACCGATGCAACACATCGATGATCTTAACCGAGACACTATTCTTAATCAAGATCTAATAAAGACTGTCGTGTATATGTTAGATGTGCAAATGATAGCACATGGTCTGAGACATGTTGGTACGGACAGATTTTTTCAATCACTCTCTCTGACCCGAGTTGTAGCTCCATGGAGTAGGAAATTGAGTTTATGTGCATATGCATAATTATTGAATATTGATATCAATGTGATATTTGAATTATTGAATAATTGGATAATGTTGATGGCATGATTGTAATTATGATATGATGTATCTGTATGATTTATTGTATGTGTTTATCTCTATTGCTACTATACTGGTATTGGCGTAGGTGATCTCACCTCTTTGTATGCCTATTTGTATTGTATTTATAATTTTAAAGACATTGAACAAGGACTTGAGCAAGAAGGTGAGGAGGAGCAGATTCCTATAGAGGAAGCTGAGTTTTGAGAAATGGAGATGCTCAGTTTCTTAGGATACATGAGATTGAAGTTTCGTGGAGGATCGAAGGTGTGGCACGTTGATTTAGATCGAGCATGTATTTACTACATAGGAGACTTAAATATTGTCGTGAGTAGGCTTTATCATGGACACCCTTATTTTAGTGTGAACATTAATGTACACTTAGAGTTCCCATTGTCTATTAGGCAGTACTGGGGAGCTTACTATCGTACCCCTAGTGCGATTAGTATTGTGTCATCTGAGGGTTTTGCTGTGTAGTGGTACTTAGGCAGTATGATAGTTTCAAGTAATGTTTAAATACTTTGAAGACCTAGTCTGTATATATTTAAGTATGACAGTACTGAAATTGTGTATATGATGTAAATTATTTGTGATGATGTTGTAATGTTTTTATTTTTTCGCTAAGTTTATCTTATTGTTATTAAGAAATTTTACAATTCGTATTTACATTACAAAGCACAATTTAGCATAAAGGGGTAATTTGGTAAATAAGTAACATTAATGTGATACCCTACAGTGGGTGTTACACCGAGGCCCCAGTATCATAGTTACTGCCATCCAATTTGTCAGCAGAGAGAGGGGCACTGACATAACTGGTGAAAATAAGATGCTTTGCCTTCGAGAGGTCTTTTGAGCCTATTGTGGAAGGAGAACTAGCCATGGATCAGTAACCAACAGGCTAAAAAATACAACCAAATAGTACATGAATGCATTGATGCGCAAGGGGTCTCGACAAATGGTCATGAACACAAAAGGCAAGAGCAGATCCAAAATGAGGAAAGAGAGGCCATCACCGTGCAACAAACGCCAGCCGGAGGAGGTGGGCCACGTGTCGCCACGCACCGGTGAAAGGGCGGCCAATGGAGGGTCTTTCCCGTTGGGCTTTTCGGGTTCTGGCCGAGTAGAGAGAGGCAATTTTGATGGTGGAGTCACTGACAGGAAAAGTCATTAGAAAGTTGGACGGTAGTGGACGACGAAGGACGGTGGTGGACGGTAGTGGACAATGACGGGCAGTGGCAGATCTACTAGAAAGAGGACACAACAGAAGGTAAAAGGCCGATAAATCGGAATGAAAACACAGTTAGTTGAAAAAAATTTCACCAGAGAGCAGTGGGCTCACCGGGCGTGCACGGTTCTAGGATTGCCTCTCTTTAGGCTGTAGATATCATGTTTAAATAGAGAAAAAAGAGAGACATATGAAGAAATTGTGTGTCTAAATTACACAACAGAGGCTGAATTATAGAGTTGTTGTAATAAATATAAAGATTACAAAAGATCTTAATTACCATAATTACATGATTTGGTTATAATTTAGTTAGCTATACAATGAATCTAGACATAGTTTTCAACAATGATGATTCTGCACGTATTTCATGTGTATCTCAATGGTGGTTTTAAAAAACCTTGCGAATTGACTTGGGTTACGGGTGTAGTTTTGACTGTTATAGGTCACCCCCCATACATGGTTTTATGACTTTGTGGAGACCTATGTTTTTAGTAAATAGTCGCCTAGGCCTTGTCACTACAACCCCCTTTGAGAGGAACACCCCTTCTCCCGAAGTTACGAGGCCATTTTGCTAAGTTCCTTAGAGAGACTCATCTCGCGCCCCTAGGTATTCTAAAAAAAAAGGTTAGTTCTTGCTTCGTTTCACCATCCCACCCAATGAATCACTAAGACTTTTTTTAATAAAGTCATAGGTATTTACAGGTTTTGTTGTTCCCATCACTTCTCAATTAATGGTTAGGTCTGAATTCTACAACGGAGCCTCTCTGATAAGATTTTAAATAAGATTTTCTTTTTTCTTGAATCAACCTTCTTAGTTTTTACTGACTTGTGGTCTTGATTTGTGTGTTCTAAGAATATATTCATCTATATATAGATTAATGAATATTGATGCTTTATTACACTATATTTTATGAGATGACCCATAGACCTGTACATATTAGAATTCTATATCATTGATATTTGATAACTGCCAAGGCTATAAAATTATATCAATTTATAACCAATTTACCAAAATTACTTGTAATATAAGGTAATACCGAGTCGAGTCCTTGGATCACTCTAATTATGCAATCAAATCAAGAGGTTAACACATACGGGAAGGGTTTGCAAGATTAATCAACAAAAAGTAATTAAAACGATAAACATAATTAGGAAAACAACTAATCCAGAGGAATTAACCAATCTTTATTTTAATCCATCATTGATCACTATGGATCCATTCAATCATTAACCGAATTCTTGGTCTTAGATCACATCAAGAAGCTTCAAGATGATTCATGGATCCTTTACTAGATAAGCATCCAGAATTCGTTCAATCAAGGTTAGACAAATTAAGCATCCATCTAATCCCAAATTAAACTAAAAACCATAATCCAACCAAACTTAATAATTCATCAAACACCTTTGATGCCTCGTTTAGTCTCTACTATCCATCCTTAACATATGGTAATTATGCAATTATCATATGAACATCCCAATCAAATTAAGCAACTCAATCAGAATTAAACAAAGAGAAAGAAGAGAACTAGATTAATAATTGAATGTAGAACAATTAAAATTAAATCTCACAATTAAGCATCGAGATTATCAATCCCAAGGATTGATTAAAGGCTCTAGTCCTCCATGAATGAGAAAGAAGAACTATAGAAAAAGAGAGAAAACCTAGAAAGAAGGGAGAGTAAGAGAGATGAAGAGAGAGAATGAAAAGTGCTGAATAAGAAAATCCTTTTTCGTTCTGCTGCTCTAACCTTTTAAACTACTAGTTTAGCCTTACATGATTATAATTCTAATGGGTATAAAGATGGGTCAATCAGGAATCATTAGGCCTAAGTCTCATGTCATTTAGATGCCTAAAACTCAAGTTATGCTCAATTAAGTGGCCGAACTCATCAACGACTCGCCTCTGCTTTCCATCTTCAATTGTATGCCCAAAATGATGTAGTTCAACATAAGAGTCCTCATAAGAGTTATAGCTTTGTGTCTTAGCTTCCATTTGGGCTTAGGTTGACATCCATTAGACTCTTATAACTCAAGATATGGGATAATGAGTGCGCAGATGTCAAACTGTCAAGATGAACATTTTGACTCTTGTTTCAACTTCAGTTTAAATTATCCAAACATATGATCCAGATCCTGAGGTCTTCACGAAACTTGTAGAGATTTTTTTTATCTTTTCTAAAAGACTAGAATCACATCAATCAAATATTTAAAACTTAGATTATAGCCAAATTACTGAATACTGCCAAATAAACAAATTAAGGCTAATTCATATAATAATTCCTTCAATGATCCAATTAGGCCCAATATCATAACATGTGACAAAACCAACTTAATTATGCCAAATTGAACCTTAAGAAGCCTAGTGAGAGGATTATTAAATGAATAAAATGTATTGCTATCAAATTCTCCTACACTTAACTTTTGCACTCCCGAGCAAAACACATATAAGACCAAAATTAGGGAACAAGGAAAAACAATACAAACTCAAAAGCAAAAAAACTCTAAAAGACTCAATTTGTAATGATATTTAAGAATGTAAAAGTTTATAAGCAAGAAGAGAAACCAAAGATTCAAGGAATCAAAACATTCATGAGGTACCATTTCTTCACATCTCAAACCCAAAAGTAAGGTAGCTTCAATTTGAAAAGCATGAATCAAGACTAATAAATCCTCACACGATACACTCTCAATCCCTCAAGTGTTTAAAATCTAAGTATTTCACTCAATTCAACCCATGAAAAATTGAACTATCATAAGCTTGCTTATCTTCTACTTCTCCACTATTCAAACACATGCACACACAAATCAAGAGGACTTTATTCAAGGTTGTAATAAGATCAAGGTAAGGGAAGGAAACAATATGGATATGACAAGCTAAATACCTAAGAGAAAAGAGCATTGGGGAGAAACTCAAATGACAAGCATGGAATTTTACCCTCAATTCCATATAATAGGCATTCTCTTTACAAATTTCTTCTTCTTTTTTTTTTTAATCTCTTTTCTTTTACAACCTTCTTGCATTTATTCTTTTTCTTTATTTTATTCAATTGGCTCTTTTTCTTCCACTGATGATCATATGTTTTATACATTAATAACCCTCCATTTTTATTCATTTACACTCTCCATGTACTTAATTGATTGAGTTTGGTTATGTTTTGTAAGTTTGGACTCAAATTGGACTTAATTGAATTTTTCAGCATAATTTACGTCTTATACTGTTTCTTTATTTGGGCTATATCTTGGGATGTAAGTGGCCAAATGAGGTGATTCTGGTGGAATTTGAAAGATAAGAGAGAGATATACAACTTTCATGAAGACCTCAAAGGTCCAATCACACGATTAGATAACTCAAATTGGGGTTGAAGCAAGAACTAGAGTGCTGTTCCTGACAGCTTGACCTATGTGTACTGTTCATGCCATATTTCGGGTTAGAGGTTGTCAAATGGGCTAAAATTTTGATGCTGAAGATACCTATATCTACAACTTTTATGTCGAACACTTTTCAAGAATCGGAGGCCTAGTAGGTGATATTGGGCTGGAAAGTCAGAACAGAGGTGCTGGAACTAAGCTTGAATACTCTGCAGTAATTGGCCCATATCCTGGGCTATAGTGGCCAAATGAGGTGATTCTGGTATCCATTTTGAAGTCAAGATCAAGCCCTACAACTTTGATGAAGATCACATTTTCTTATTCTGACGCATTCAATGACTTCAGAGCTAAATGATTTCAGAGACAAGGAATCTCTATAATTTTTCACTCATTTTTCACTCATCCACTTACTAATGACTCAGCCCCCTTGTCATTTTATATCTCTAATCCTCTATAAAAGGGGGCCTTGGTAGATCATTGAGGATGTTAGGTGTTAGGTAGCAAAATGATGCTAGTTTGCTAGTAAGTTTTCTTGTAGTAATTTTCCTTTGTTTTAAATTGAAGTCATGTTCTTCTTCTTCTTCTTCTCTCTTCCTTTCTTCTTGTCTATGAGTAACTAAGTTTCATTTTGCTTGGGTGAAAGAGTGAAGCTCTTGGTAATAAAATAAGGTTAGATTAATTTCTTTCTTGTGCTTAAATGATATATTTTCAAGTGGTCATTATACATATTGTATTTTGTTTCCAATCAATTTAGAAACTCTCCTTGTAAAGTGGAGTTCTTGATTTGTTGTAGACAAGAGATTGACACAATGAATGCTTTAACCAATTTACAAGTATTGGTGTTAGAAACCCTCCTTGTAAAGTGGAGTTCTTGATTTGTTGTAGACAAGAGATTGACACAATGAATGCTTAAACTCATTTATAAGTGTTGGTGTTAGAAACTCTCCTTGTAAAGTGGAGATCTTGATTTGTTGTAGACAATATTTTGGCACAGTGAATGCTTGATCCCATTTATGAGTGGTGGTATTAATAGATGATTAAATGAGACATAATATAATTACGTATATAATTTTTAATGAACTTTGAACGATGTATTTTTTGATTGGAACCTCCGTTATGTGTGGATTCTAATTGAGTTATAAAAAGAATTAATCTTACCTTTATTTTATTTACCAAGAGTGGATCTCCTAACCCAAGTAAATCTTTTTTATTTGTTATGACAAAATATTACTTTACCTTAATTAATTTTTCTTCATCAAGTCTCTGTGGTTTGACCTCGGACTCACCGAGAATTTATTACTTGAGATAACTTGTATTTGGGTTTGCAACTTAACTTTTAATACCGCATCATGTTTTTGGCGCCATTGCTGAGGACTTGATTTGAAGAACAAGTTTATAGTGTAAATATTTTGTATATATATTCTACCCTTTTAATTTTTTTCTTTGTACTTACTAACGTACTAACTTAGTGGGGGAAACTCTCCCTAATCTCTCTGTAATCTTTAATCATTAATGAAATAATCTTTCTTCTTCTATTCTCTCTCGCTGGAGCAAAAAATCGACTTATTGATTCTCTGGTTTTCATATTTTAAATTTACTTTTTACACTTTATTTTCTGTATTTTATTTTCTGTACTTTATTTTTTGTATTTATTTTCTGTCATTTATTTTTTGTTTACTAACTTACTAACTCTTTTACTAACTATCTAACTTTTTCTTTATCAGCTATCTAACTTTTTACTTTACCTGCTTATTAACTTATTTGGTGGTTAATTTATACCACACCCTTGTTAAGTTTCTTGTTTATGCTTAATTGGTATCGTGATTTAAATTTTAGTCGTTTGGTTAGAGTTAATCCAGGTACTTTACATATTGATTTGTTTGAATCACAATCACACACATCAAACACAATGGCTGAAAATGAAAGTGTGCATGATGAACATGAAAATCAACTATTGCGAACCATGCGTGAGTATTTGCAACCATCTCAAAATTCTAGTCCATCATGTTTTATCTTTCCACTCAATGCTATCAATTTTAGATTTAAGTCAGGTATGATTTCTTTACTTCCTAATTTCTATGATTTAGAATCTGAAAGCCTATATTTACATCTAAAAGAATTTGAGGAAGTATGTACCGCTTTTCATGATCAAACTTGCACTGAAGAGGTTATTAAGCTTAAATTGTTTCCTTTTTCTTTGAAAGATAAAGCAAAAACTTGGCTTAACACTTTAAAACTAAGATCAATTGGCACATGGCAAGAAATGCAAGGTGAGTTTTTAAAGAAATTTTTTCCAACACATAAAACCAATGCTTTGAAAAGACAAATCCAAAATTTTTTCCAAAATTCAAATGAAGCATATTTTTAAAGTTGGGAACGTTTTAAAGATTTGTTGAATTTTTGCCCACATCATGGTTTTGAAAAATGGCGCACTATAAGCTTCTTTTATGAAGGGTTAACACTTGAAACCAAGCAATTTGTTGAAACAATATGCAATGGTAAGTTTCTTGATAAAGAACCCAAAGAAGCTTTAGACTATTTAAACCATTTGGCTGAAAATTCTCAATCTTGGCATAGTACCAATCCTTCTAAAAATTCAATTAGATATAACCTTGCAAATGCTAGTAAAGGAAAATATCAACTTAGTCAAGAAGAAGATCTGAATGCTAGGTTTGCTAATTTGGCTAGAAAGGTTGAAGCCATGGAATCAGGGAAAGTAAAAGAAATCAAATCTGTGCAAAATGAAGAAATTTGTAGCATTTGTGATGAATTGGGACACTCAACAAATGAATGTCTAAAAATTTATATTTTTAAAGAAGTTGTGCATGAGCAAGTAAATGCAATGAACAATTTTAAAAAGTCATTCACTTCTTCTTTTTCAAATACATACAATCCGGGTGGAGAAATCACCCGAACTTCAGTTGGAGGACCAACAATCAGGCACAATTCATGCAACCACCTCCTCCTCAGGCACATCATGATTCATAAAATTATCAAGGATATGCACCCTATGTCCCACCATACAGGAATAACCTTGAAGAAACATTGCATGCATTCATGGAAAAGCAAGATGTCATTATTAATCAAAACACTCAAGCCATGATTGACATAAAAGACACTCTTCTTTCTTCTGCACTTGTCATTCACGAGAAAGGAAAATTTCCCTCTCAAGCTCAACCAAATCCCAAGAGTCAGTATAGCCTAAATGAGGGTAGCTTAGAAAGCCAACAAATAGATCAAGTCAAGTCAGTGATAACTCTTAGGAGTGGAAAAGTTGTTAAAAAACAAATTCTTAAATCTTGTGAGAAAAATGATGAGTCAAGTCCCAAAGATGAGGAAGGAGTTGATAAGCCACCTAGCTAAAAGGAGACCAAAGCCTCGTCTTCACCCCCATATCCTCAAGCATTAAACAATTCAAGTAAAGTGAATCATAATAGTGACATTTTTGAAATTTTTAAATAAGTGAAAGTCAATATTCCTCTGTTAGATACTATCAAACAGATTCCTTCTTATGCCAAATTTTTGAAAGACTTGTGCACTGTTAAAAGGAAACATAATGTGAAAAAGAATGCCTTTTTGACTGAACAGGTAAGTTCCATTATTCAAAACAATAATGAGTTGAAATATAAAGAACCTGGTTGTCCTACAGTTTCATGCATTATTGGTGAACATAAAATTGAACAAGCTTTACTTGATCTTGGTGCTAGTGTTAATTTGCTTCCATATTCAGTTTATCAGCAACTCAACCTGGGTGAGTTAAAACCAACTTCTGTAACTCTTCTACTTACTGATAGATCAATTAAAATCCTAAAAGGAATAGTGGAAGATGTGTTGGTACAAGTTGATAAATTCATATATCCTGTGGATTTTATTATCTTGGAAACTAAGCCTATAGTTGATAGTTCTAAGTCAGTTCCTGTTATTTTAGGTCGCCCATTTTTAGCAACATCTAATGCTTTGATAAATTGAAGAAATGGAGTGGTGAAGTTAACTTTTGGAAATATGACATTAGAGCTTAATGTTTTCAACATGTGCAAGCAACCGCAAGAAGCTTATGATGAAAAGGAAGAAGTTGAAGGGATTAAGGCCATTACAGATGATCATTTTCAAATCAGGAGTTCTTCTGACTCATTAAAAATTTATTTAATTAATTCATTTAATTCAGCTTCACATTTAGATGATGATGTTTCTGAAATATGCTCTTTACTTGACTGTACACAGGAAATGGAATACAAAGGAAGGAAGTCAAGATTCGAAAAGCTAAAACCCATGAATGATGATACCCATGAAGAAGTACCCATACTGGAACTAAAGTCATTACCTGCTGGGTTGAAGTACACATTTTTTGGAGAAGAACAAAGCTTTCCAGTGGTAATTTCCTCATCCCTGACCAAAGAACAAGAATGTATGTTGATAGAAGTACTTAAAAGGCATAAAAATGCAATTGGATGGACATTAAAGGACATAAAAGGCATTAATCCATTAATTTGTACACATAGAATACATTTAGAGGATAATGCTAAAACATCTCAACAACCTCAAAGAAGATTAAATCCACACATGAAAGAGGTAATTAGAGCTGAAGTTCTTAAATTACTTGATGTTGAAATTATCTATCCTATCTCTGATATTCAGTGCGTAAGCCCTACACAAGTTGTGCCTAAGAAATCTGGAATAACAGTGGTTGAAAATGAAAAAGGAAAATTAATACCTACCCGAGTCTCATCTAATTGGCGTATGTTTATTGATTTCAGAAAATTGAATGCAGCCACTAAAAAAGATCATTTCCCTTTGCCATTTCTTGATCAGATTCTGGAAAGAGTAGCAAGACATCCTTACTATTGTTTTCTTAATGGTTATTCAGGGTATAATCAAATACCAATTGCATTGGAGGATCAAGAAAAGACCACTTTTACTTGCCCCTTTGGCACTTTCGCATTTAGAAGAATGCCTTTTGGTCTTTGTAATGCTCCGGCAACTTTTCAAATATGCATGTTAAGTATTTTCGGTGACATGATTGAGCATTATTTAGAGGTTTTCATGGATGACCTGACAGTTTTTGGAAATTCTTTTGAAAATTATCATGATAATTTGGAAAAAGTTCTTAAAAGATGCAAAAAAAAAAAAAAGGATTTGTGTTAAATTGGAAAAAATGTCATTACATGGTTACCTCAGGAATAGTGTTAGGTCATGTGATATCTTCTAAAGGAATTGAAGTTGATAAGGCAAAAGTTGAATTAATTGCTCATTTGACTTCCCCAAAAACAGTCAGAGAAGTTCATTCTTTTTTTAGGACATGCAGGATTTTACAGAAGATTCATAAAGGACTTTAGTGCAATATCTAGACCATTATGTAATCTTCTAACAAAAGATGCACCATTTGATTGGACCCAAGATTGTCAGAAATCTTTTGAAAAATTAATTAGTTTTTTGACTTCTGCTCCTATCATGCAATCTCCTGACTAGTCTTTA
This sequence comes from Ormosia semicastrata, assembly GCA_029884595.1. Classification (NCBI taxonomy): domain Eukaryota; kingdom Viridiplantae; phylum Streptophyta; class Magnoliopsida; order Fabales; family Fabaceae; genus Ormosia; species Ormosia semicastrata. The sequence continues at coordinate 43,681,577 of JAQQTO010000061.1, forward strand.
CCTTAGTTGATGTGTGATGCTAGTGATTTTGCTGTTGGTGCTGTTTTAGGCTAAAGAAAGGAAGGTAAGCATCATGTAATTTATTACGCAAGTCGAACTTTGAATAATGCACAAATGAATTACACCACTACTGAAAAAGAACTACTTCCTGTAATTTTTGCATTGGATAAATTTTGAGCTTATTTAATTGGTTCTTCCACTGTTGTTTTCACTAATCATGCTGCTGTTAGATATTAATGTCTAAGCAGGATGCCAAACCTAGATTGATACGGTGGATCTTGTTACTTCAAGAATTCAACATCACAATAAAAGACAAGAAAGAAGCCAGAAATGTTGTTGCAGATCATTTGTCCAGACTTATAACAGGCTCATCTTTTGATAGCACACCTATCAATGATTCTTTTCCAGATGAATTTTTATTTTCTGTCAATTCCATGGCTTGGTTTGCTAACATTATCAATTTTCTTGTAACAGGTAAGATGCCACCTCAATGGACGTACCAAGACAGAAAAAAGTTTTTGATTGAGGTGAAAATTTTCTATTGGGATGACCCATATTTGTTCAAATATTGTCCTGATCAAATCTTTCGGAGATGTGTACCCGACAATGAGGTAAGTAGTATCATTAAATTTTGTCATACAAAAGCATGTGGAGGTCATTTTTCTTCAAAGAAAATAGCTGTGAAAATCTTACAGTGTGGATTTTATTGGCCCACATTATTTAAGGACAACTATATTTTTTGTAAAAGTTATGAAAGTTGTCAAAAATTGGAGTCCATTTCTAAAAGAAATATGATGCCTTTGAACCCTATCCTTGTCATTGAAATTTTTGATTGTTAGGGAATTGATTTCATGGTTCCATTTCCATCATCATTTGGATTTGTGTACATTTTGGTTGCAATTGATTATATCTCAAAATAGATTTAGGCGATTCTATGTCGGCACAATGATCATAAAATTATTTTAAAATTTTTAAAAGAAAATGTTTTGAGTCGATTTGGAATTCCTCGAGCTATCATCAGTGATGGGGGAACACATTTTTGTAATAAACCATTTGAATCCTTAATGAAAAAATATTGCATTACCCACAAAATTACAACCCCTTATCATCCTCAGACAAGTGGACAAGTTGAATTAGCAAATAGGGAGATTAAACAAATTTTGGAAAAAATGGTTAACCCAAATCGTAAAGATTGGTCTTTAAGACTAAACGATGCACTTTGGGCTTACCGTACTGCTTTTAAAACATCTTTAGGCATGTCTCCCTATCGGTTAGTTTATGAAAAACATTGTCACTTGCCTGTAGAATTAGAGCATAAAGCATTTTGGGCCATTAAAGCTTTCAACTTAAGTCTTGATGATGCTTCCAAGTTACACAAATTGCAATTGAATGGTTGAGGAATTGAGAAATGATGCATATGAAAACTCAAAGATTTATAAAGCTAGAATAAAAGCTTTTCATGACAAATCAATTTTGAGAAAATCTTTTGAAATTGGTCAAAAAGTTCTGCTTTATAATTCTCATCTTCACCTATTCCTTAGAAAATTGAGATCTAGGTGGATTGACCCTTTTATTGTCAAACATGTATATCCTTATGGGGCCATAGACATTGAGAATCCTAGGAATGGTAATGCATTTAAGGTCAATGGACAGAGACTCAAACCATTTCTGGAACGTCAAGTTGTTGAGGTAGAATCTATCTCCCTTTCTAATCCTTGTTATGAGTAGAATTTATTTTAATTTTGTTTCTTTCTTTTTGCAGTTCTTTGTGTTCCTGGTTAAGTGGCGGATAACAGTACTCCATGACTCTCAAGTCACTTTATTTTTTAGTTTCCCATAATAACTGATTCCTTCTCCTTTAAAATAGATGTCATTCTCTCAAATCTAAAAAGCATTTCCCTTCTGTTCCTAAAAATGCTCTAACCAAAATCTACAAAGCTAGGTGTGAAAGACTGAGACTGTTAATGTACAAGGGTATCCCAAAAGATATACGCTGGATAATCGAAGCAAAGGTTCATTTAGCTGGTGAATCTTCAGATTCATTTGTCCCATACATGCCTGGTCTCGGTAAAAGTTCGTTTTCAAAAAGGAGAAGAGCAAAAAGAATGAAAGTTTGTTACAAGTGTGCACTATGGAATTGCAACATGCGATGTCGCTCTTTAGGGATGGTTTCAATAAATAGAGAAGATAAAATATTCTTCATTAAGAATGGACTAAGTAAGAAGTCATTAAATAATATCTTATTGACTCTTGAGACGCATTCTTATGGAGTTGTGCAGCGTGAACTTCTTAGTTTGTTGAATCTCTTCAGGGATGAGCAAGAGCGTTACAGTCTTGGGAATCTGACTCAAAAAAACCATGTTTGCCAATTTATAAGAAAGTTGGATGGGAAGCTTATCCTCGACTCATAGAAAGTGTTTAAGTCATTACTGGACGTAAAACCAAAGGAAGATGTGAGCCACAATCACAATGTATATATTATCTTGTACATTTTTAAAAAAAAAAGAAAAGAAGAAAAAAAAAGAAAAATAAAGAAAAATAAAAGAAATAAAAAGAGGGCAAAACTTCGGTTGTACTTGGTCTTTAATTAGATTAGGAGCCCCTGCTAGTAGCAGACCCATCATTGACTCGGGTGGACCTTCGCACGCTGGTCGGTAAAAAAGGTTCGTGTGCCATGCTCTGTAGAGAGCCGTACTCCACAACCCAATGTTCACCATCTAGGCACTGTGGAGTTGATGGACAGATAGAAGTGTCCTACTTTGGTTATTAGTGAGAAGTAACCCGTGGCTGCCAAAGCGTATGAGGCATCTGAGCTTGATCCTCTCTTTTATTAGAAGGGGCTCTCAGTGCCCTGGGATGGAGCGTTCTGGATCTTGGACATTGCGGGTTTCAGATTTTAGAATCTTTGTTGATGTTACGAACCCAACTGTGAGCTCTCCAGGTTCTAGACCCAGGATGGAAACCCACGATGGTTTCTTTATTCTATTTTCTTCAAACAAGCGGGAGGGAGAAAAATTCCTAGATTGGCTGAGCCGTCTTGGTATTACTGCACTCATAACGTGCAGTATAAAGATCCACCATGAAACATGTACATAAAGAAATTTGTCACACCTTCTGCAAGACGACTCCTTATCTCTACTTCCACTGTTGATGAGTTGATTAATAAATTAGAAGCTTTTGTTTATGAACCTAATCCAGTAACAGCTCAGATAGATTGGTCTGAAGGAAGCGGTGAGGGAAGCAGAATGAAAAGAAAGCCAGCCAAGACACTCTAACTATTCAAATAATTACAAGCTTTGGTTTTATTTATCGTACTTTGTTTCTGTTTAAATTTGTGTGAGCTTTCTCTTTTCAATAATTGCAATAACAGGTACTTTCTTCTATCCTTTACCTTTTTATGTTTTAACATTGAGGACAATGTTGTGGTCTGGTTGGGGGGAAAGATAGTTGTGTCAATAGTTATGTGAATAATTGTGCATAGTTATGTGAATAATTGTGTAAAAGAAAAATGCTTAAAACAATTTTAGGAAGTGTGTTTATTATTATGTTTGTCATGTTTACTAACAGCTAAACTAATTAAGGATGGTAGAGTACTCTTGAGACGCACCTAGATTGGGGTAGATAACTAGTTTGTGTGGAAGTAGCAATTCAAATTCAGGAAAATTTCATGATTGAGTAATTTGTCTTCTTTTTTAAAAGTTACATGCTTGGTTATGGATGTTAAATTGGTGGACTGAGAATGATAGAAATATGCCTTGTGAGATTTTGAGCCTATTGATGAATGGATTGAACATTTGTACCATTCTATTCTTTTTTGTGTGAATTTCACTCATGGAATTGTTACGCTAAAACTTGCTTTGATTCTTTTTGAGACTACATTTTCATATGCATACATAAATATGATTGAGGCATTTTTCTAGAAATAGCTATTTTAATCAAATAGTCAGCCTTGCTTAGCAGCATATTGTCTCAATATGATATCAAAAACTCTTATGACTTCTTAGAAATTCTGTGATTCCTAATATGATATCAAGCACTCTTATGACTTTCTATAAATTCTCTGATTCCTGCTAACGTAAAGCATTAGAAATGGCCTATTTCCCCTTGCTTAACCCCTTTGAGCTTATTTGACTATTCTTTGTTTCGAACTCATTTTGTGTCTTAAATGAAAAAATCATATTCTTACTTGACCATAGGGAATAAGAGAACATTTGCTTTGTTATTGGATGAGTTCTTGAAATAGTGTGAGGGTGTGTATGTAGAATGGTTAAAAAAAATGTATATATGATGTTCTTTTAGTAAAAAATAAAAAATAAAAAAAATCAAAAATTAAAAATAAAAAAATGTAAAAAGAAGTGTAAAGAAGGGCTAACAAGGCAATAAAAGAAAGAAAAAGAATATGTAAATGGAATTTGTATTAGGTGGAGTTGGGATGAACTTTCATGCTTGTTAATTGAACTCAGCTCTTATGCTCTTTTATTCTCTGGTATTTAACTTGTCATATCCATATTATCTCCTCCTTTACCTTGACCTCATTACAACCTTGAATAAAGTCCTCATGATTTGTGTATGTATGTGTTTTGAGTAGTGGAGAAATAGAAGATAAGCAAGCTTATGGTAGTACAATTTCTCATGAGTTGAATTGAGAGAAATACCTACATTTTAAACACTTGAAGGATTGAGAGTTGAATCCTGTGAAGATTTATCATTCTTGACTCATGCTTTTTAATTGAAATTCCTTGCTTGTTGATTTGAGATGTGAAGATATGTTACCTCATGAATGTTTTGATTACTTGAATGATTGATTGCTCTTCATTTTTAAATATTATTAGAAATTGAGTCTTTTAGAGTGTTTAGCTTTTGAGTCTGTTTCATTTTTTTTTAGTGGTCTTATGTGTTTTGCTCAAGAGTGCAAAAAGCTAAGTGTAGGGGAATTTGATGATCACATGTTTTATAATTAATAACCCTTCATTTTTATTCATTTACACTCTCTATGTACTAATTGATTGAGTTTGGTTATGTTTTGTAAGTTTGGACTCAAATTGGACTTAATTGAATTTTTCAGCATAATTTATGTCTTACACTATTTCTTTATTTAGGCTATATATTGGGATGTAAGTGGCCAAATGAGGTGATTCTAGTGGCATTTGAAAGATAAGAGAGAGATATACAACTGTCATGAAGACCTCAAAGGCCCAATCACACGATTAGATAACTCAAATTGGGGTTGAAACAAGAACTAGAGTGCTGTTCCTAACAGCTTGACCTATATGTACTGTTCATGCCATATTTCGGGATAAAGGTTGTCAAATGGGATGAAATTTTGATGCTGAATTGATACCTATATCTACAACTTTTAAGTTGAACACTTTTCAAGAATCGGAGGTCTAGTAGGTGATATTGGGCTTGAAAGTCAGAACAGAGGTGTTGGAACTGGGCTTGAACACTCTGCAGTAATTGGCCCATACCTTAGGCTATAGGTGGCCAAATGAGGTGATTCTGGTGTCCATTTGAAGCCAAGATCAAGCCCTACAACTTTGATGAAGATCATATTTTCTTATTCTAATGGATTCAATGACTTCAGAGCTAAATAATTTCAGAGACAAGGAATCTTCATAATTTTCCACTCACCAAAAGTCATTTGACATTTTTCACTCATTTTCCACTCATCCACTTACTAATGACTCAGCCTCCTTGTTATTTTGTATCTCTAATCCTCTATAAAAGGGGGCCTTGGTAGATCATTGAGGGTGTTAGGTGTTAGGTAAAATGATGCTAGTTTGTTACTAGGTTTTCTTGTAGTAATTTTTCTTTGTTCTAAATTGAAGTCATGTTCTTCTTCTTCTTCTTCTCTCTTCCTTTCTTCTTGTCTATGAGTAACTAAGTTTCATTTTACTTGGGTGAAAGAGTGAAGCTCTTGGTAATGAAATAAGGTTAGATTAATTTCTCTCTTGTGCTTAAATGATATATTTTCAAGTGGTCATTATACGTATTGTATTTTGTTTCTAATCAATTTAGAAACTCTCCTTATAAAGTGGAGTTCTTGATTTGTTGTAGACAAGAGATTAACACAATGAATGCTTTAACCCATTTGCAAGTATTGGTATTAGAAACCCTTCTTGTAAAGTGGAGTTCTTGATTTGTTGTAGACAAGAGATTGACATAATGAATGCTTGAATCCATTTACAAGTGTTGGTGTTAGAAACTCTCCTTGTAAAGTGGAGATCTTGATTTGTTGTAGACAATATTTTGGCACAGTGAATGCTTGATCCCATTTATGAGTGGTGGAATTAATAGATGATTAAAGGAGGTATAATATAATTACGTATATAATTTTTAATGAACTTTGAACGATGTATTTTTCGATTGGGACCTTCGTTATGTATGGATTCTAATTGAGTTATAAAAAGAATTAATCTTACCTTTATTTTATTTACTAAAAGTGGATCTCCTAACCCAAGTAAATATTTTTTATTTATTGTGACAAAATATTTACTTTACCTTAATTAATTTTTCTTTATCAAGTCTCTGTGGTTCGACCTCGGACTCACCGAGAATTTATTACTTGAGATAACCTGCACTTGGGTTTGCAACAATTAATCCGCATCATCCACCAAACACTTTGCATGTTGTATATCAATTTGCACAACCCCTACACTTATACTATTAATTACCCCATGCAAAAGAGCTCATCCAATGAAAATGAATCAATGCGTTCCCATTCCATAAGGTAAGGTAAAAACATAGTTTTTCACATAAGGCATATAATGAGTTAAGATAAAGAATAGGTAAAAGGCTCAAGGGGGTTATTCAAAGGGAAATGATGCAAGGTTGGCTATTTGGCCAAAGTAGATAATTCAAGAAAGAATGCCTCAATCATGTTTATGTATGCAAGTGAAAATGTTGCCTTAAAAAGAATCAAAGCAAGTTCTAGAGTGATCAATTGCCATGAGTGAAAATCACATAAGAAAGAAAAGAATGACACAAATGTTAAATCCATCAACCAATAGGCTCAAAATCTCACAAGGTATGCATCTATCAAACTCAATCCACCAATCAAACATCCAAAACCAAGCATGTGAAATTCAAGAAAGAAGATAATTTAATCAATCATGCTATGAATCTTGAATTTCAATTGCTTTAAACTCACAAACTTCACAAACCCCAAAACATCATTGGAATGCAATTAAAAACACACATTTTTTCTTCAAAAATAGAAAAGAGAACAAAAATAGAAAAATAAAATTAGAACAATAACAAGTAAAATAGAAATAGCGAGAAACAGAAAATTAAAAACAAAAATAGTAGAAAGTTGATAGAAATAGTAGAAAATAGCAGAAACAAAAAATTAAAAACAAAAACAACAAAAAATAGTAGAAATAGAAAATTAAAATAGAAATAGAAAAATAAAATTAGAACAAGTAACAATAAAATAGAAACAAAAAATTAAAACAGAAGATTAAAATAGAAAACAGAATGTAAATTCCTCTCCCACACTTAAATTCTACATTGTCCTCAATGTAAAGTTCAAATCATCAATTAATCTAGGACAAGTAAAATAAAAGAGAGAGAGAAGAAAATTCCTTATCAAGTGAGGTAGATGACTTCTTGTAAGTGGACCTCCTCCAATATGTCCTCTTGAGCTCCCTCATAGAATGACTTAAGGCAGTGTCCATTGACTTTGAAAGCTTTGTTAGTGGCCTCACTTGTAATTTCCACCGCACCATAAGGAAAGACCTTAGTGACTACAAATGAACCAAAGCACCTAGAACGGAGCTTTCTGGGCATGATCTTGAGGCAAAAGTTATAGAGGAAAACTTTTGGCCAATTAAGAACTTCTTCCTTGTTAACATCTTATCATGAAGAAGCTTGGTCTTTTCCTTGTAGATTTGAGAGTTCTCATAAGTTCCAACTGAAGCTCTTCAAGTTCTTAGAGTTGGAGTTTTCTTTGGGATCCGGCTTGGCTCAAGTCAAGATTGCACTACTTTACCGCCTAATATGCCTTGTGTTCAATCTCCACCAAAAGGTGGCATGCCTTATTAAAGACTATCCTGTAGGGAGACATCCCAATGGGTGCCTTAAAAGCGGTCCTGTAAGCCTAAAGAGCATCCTCAAGCCGCAGTTTCCAATCCTTCCTGTTAGGTTGGATAGTTTTTTCTAGGATTTACTTGATCTCTTTGTTTGAGACTTCGACTTGCCCATTTGTTTAAGGGTGGTAAGGTGTGGAAACCTTATGCAAGACTCTATATTTTCTCATCAAAGCCTCCATGCTCTAGTTGTAAAAGTGTGAACCCTGATCTGATGATAGCCCTCGGAATGCCAAATCTGCAGAAAATGTGTTATCTAACGAAATCTACAACAACTTTAGAATCACCAGTCCAAGTGGCTTTTGCCTCCACCTATTTAGATACATAATCAACAACCAATAATATGTACACAAAACCAAAAGAAATAGGAAAATTTCCCATAAAGTCAATACCCCATACATTAAAAATCTCACAAAGCAGCAAAGGCTACTAGGGCATCTCATTCATATGAGAAATCTGCAAAAAATGTGTAATCAAACAAAATCTACAACAACTTTAGAATCATCAGTCCGAGTGGATTTTGCCTCCACTCATTTAGATACATAACCAATAGCCAATAATATGTAAACAAAACCAAAAGAAATAGGAAAAGGTCCCATAAAGTCAATACCTCATACATAAAAAGTCTCATAAAACAGCAAAGGCTGTTGAGACATCTCATTCCTGCGAGAAATATTCCCTATTCGCTGGCACTATGCACAAGACTTACAAAACATGTATGCATCATGAAATAGGGTAGGCTAATACAATCCAGAGCCCAAGACTTTCTTAGTTGTACATTGCAGCCCAAAATGCCCACCATATACAAATACATGGCAAAAACTAAGAACAGACTGGAACTTATGATTAGGTACACATCTCCTAATAATTTGGTCACTACAAAACTTCCACTGGTAGGGATCATCCAACTCATAATACTTAGACTCACTTTTCAATTTATCATTTTAAGCCATAGTAAAACATGCAGGAAAAACATTAGCAACTAAGAAATTGACCATATCCACAAACCAAGGAGAGGTGATCTTACCTTACAGCTCTGTAAAAGCTGCTCATCAAGAAAAGAATCATGGATATGAAGGGGATCTGAGGCTCTTTCAATCCTGCTCAGATAATCAGCCACCAGGTTCTCTGCTCCACTCTTATCTCGGATCTCAATGTCAAACTCCTGCAGCAGTAGCATCCACCTAATCAACCGTGGCTTATACTTAAGTTTCTTCAAAAGAAACTTTAGAGCTGCATGATCAAAAAACACCACAACCTTAGAACCAAGCAAATAGGATCTAAACTTATCTAATGCAAATATAATTCGCTTGAGCAGCATCCAAAGTTCTTGAAGCATAGTAGATCACATGGGAGACTCTACCCACTCTTTGTCCTAAGACAGCTCCCACATCATAGTTAGAAGTATCACACATCAGCTCAAACGGAAGTGTCCAGTCAGGTGGTTGGATGATGGGGGTACTGGTCAAAGCCTGATTCAAATGATCGAAGGCTTTCTTATAATTATGGTTAAACAAAAAATCTGCATCTTTTTGCAGAAGGTTGGACAATAGAAGGGCAATCTGGCTGAAATCTCTAATAAAGGTTTGTAGAAACCTGCATGTTCAAGAAAAGAACAAACTTCCCACACACATATGGGATAAGATAAACATATAATGACATCTATTTTCGTAGGATCTACTTCAATACCCTCGATAGACACTACATGACCTAAAAATACACCCTACTTTACCATGAAATGACATTTCTCAAAATTTGGAACAAGGTTAGTTTCAATGCATCTATGCAGCACTCTAGATAAGCTATCCAAATAGGAATCAAAGGAAGGACCATATATAGTGAGATCATCCATAAACACCTCCATACACCCCTCTAGAAAGTCAGAGAAGATACTTACCATGCACCGTTGGAAGGTACTAGGGGCATTGTAGATGTCGAAGGGCATCTACCTGTAAGCAAAAGTGCTGAAGGGATAGGTAAAAGTGGTCTTCTCCTGATCCTCAGGTGCAATATTGATCTAAAAGTAGTCATTCAAGAAGTAGTAATGTGATTTCCTAATCATTCACTCTAGCATCTGATCAATGAAAGGCAGGGGGTAATGATCCTTCCGAGTGGCCTGGTTAAGCCTCCGATAATCAATGCAAACTCTCCAGCTGTTCTGCACTCTAATAGGTATCAACTCATTCTTCTGGTTTGCTACCACTGTAACCCCAGATTTCTTCGGGACAACCTGCACAGGACTCACCCAAGTGTTATCAGATATAGGATAAATAATGCCAGCTTGCAGTAGCTTGGGCACATCTTTCTTTACCACATCCAAAATCAGAGGATTCAGTCTTCTATGAGGCTACCTCACTAGTTTAGCTCCATCCTCAAGTAATATCCGATGCATGCATGTGGAAGGGCTAATACTAGGAATATCTACAAGAGTCCATCCGATGACTTTCTTATGCTCTCTCAAAATTTGTAGCAATCATTCCTCTTGTTCAGCAAGGAGGTTCTTGGTCATGATCACAGGAAGCTGCTCATTAGCCGCCAATTATGCATACTTCAGGTGCTCAGGCAAAGGCTTAAGCTCCAATTTTGGTGGCTGCACTATATAGGGGAGTAATCTAGGTTCACTATTTCTGTATATTGAATCACCTCATAATTAGCATCTGCTATGTAATCTGTAGAAACAGAATCATTATCTATCAAGAATATAGAAATCTTAGCACAAACAACACATATCATATCACAATCACAATCAGTACATAAGTGGCAATGGATAAAATCATTAAAATCAATAAAATCATGAAATTCATGACATAACTCATCATAAGTTTCCTCAACTAAATTAGTAATTAAATCAATATGAAAAATAGAATGCTCCTCCATGGGATGCTTCATAGCATAAAAAATGTTAAACTGAACAATAGAGTCTCCAAACTCCCTGGATAGAGTTCCTGCATGCACATCTATCTTGGTCCTCCCTATTTTGAGGAATGGCCTCCCTAGAATGATAGGAGCCTTGCTAGATGGTGACTCCCCTTCCATCTTTAGAATATAAAAATCAGCTGGAAAGATCATCTCATCAACCTTTACCAATACATCTTCAATCAACCTAGCTGGGTACACATTGATCCTATTAGCCAACTGAATCACAACACTTGTAGCACGCAAAGGGCCAAGTGCAAGAGAATTAAAAACAAACATAGGCATTACATTAATAGAAGCACCTAAATCTAGCAAGGCATGCTCAAATCTGTAATTACCTATAATACATGGAATTGTAAAAGTCCTTAGATCCTTGCATTTTTTAGGCATAGGCTGAATGAGGGTTGAAATATTTTGGTCCATGCTGATTCTCTCATTATTCTTTAGCCTCCTCTTGTGGGTGCATAATTCCTTGGGAAACTTAATATATTTTGGAATTTGCTTAATTGTATCCAACAATGGAATATTGACTTCCACTTTCCTGAAAGTCTCAAGAAGCTCTCTATCCTTCTCAGCCTCATCTATCTTTCTAGACTGAGTGGCTCTCTGTGGAAAAGGAAGAGCTACTGCATGCTTCTACTGCTCATCAATAACCACTGATTTCTTCTTACCCCTAAATTTTTAGACTGGTTCATCAAAAACAGATTTCTCTGCTGGTTGTTGCTTGCTTACAGGTTGAGGTTCAGTTGGTACTTGTACAAATTTTCCAGACCTCAGCATAATGGCACTCACATTCCCCTTTGGATTAGGGATTGTTTGTGAAGGAAGTTGGCCAGAACCTTGGGCCTATAGCTGACTTAATGAGGAAGCCAATTGACCAATCTAGGTTTCTAAATTCTGTATAGTGGCTTCTGTCCTCTACTGGAACTGAATATTGTTGGTGGCCATTTGCTTCACCAAATCCTCAAATGAAGGCTCAGGTTTTATGACTGTTGGACTTGGTTGTTGTATAGGCTGCTGGAATTGCTACCTACTTGGTCCAACATGAGGCTGAAACTGTGGTTTCCTAGGTGGTTGCTAGAATGGCTGGCTATATTGCTATGGTTGCCGTTGTTTTAAGGCTACATTACTATACCTCAAATTTAGATGATCTCTCTATCTAGGGTTATATGTGCTAGAGTATGGATTATATCTAGGTTACTACTGCTCCTGCTGGTATTGTGGTTTACTAAGAAAGACACTTGTTACAGCTACAGAGTGATCTTGAAATACAAAACCATCATCCTGAAGTGTAGGGCATGCATCTGTGGGATAAGATGAACTAGAACAAATTCCACACATACTTGTAGGCCCCTACATAGGTAATATTGTCCCATTGCCAACTGTCTCACCAAGGAAGTTAATTCATCAAGACTATTAGTCATGGAAACCATCATTAAGAGGAGGGGGTGAATTGGGTAATTATAAATTTTTTAAAACATCTTTGAGAAATTATATATTTTGATATTGTCAATCAACACATGCAGCAGAATAAGTTTAATAAAGGTATAACTATTAGATATTTCTCAAATTGCACTTGGGCTATAGGATAAATTGAGCAAATAAGATAGATATCAAATTCAACTCAAGCAAATATAATTAAGGCCTAAATGTAAAGGAGATAGAGTTGAGAGAAGAAAACACAATATTTATCCTGGTTCAGCCACCAACCACTTGTGGCCTACGTCTAGTCCTCAAGTAAACCACTCAAGATTTTTGACTAAACCTTCAAGCTTGAACATGTGCTTGAAAACCTTTACAACATAGAGCACTCAACACACCTCTAGGATGCCTCACCCTTTATGCTTGAGCCTCAAAACAAGGATACCTCACCTTCTTTACAATCAAGGGATACCTCACCCTCTTTACAAGAAATCAAAGTGTTTAAGAAGATAAACTCTCAAAAGAGTATATATTACAAATTGAAACTTAATAAGTATATGAATATTCACACTTTAGCTCATAAACAGATATTGTATGGAAATGGCAGTTAAGGCTCGTATTAATGCTCAACAATGATTTTCATATTGATCTCTAACATTTCTTTGATGCTCAAACACTTGTATTTATAGCTCAATGCATTTTAGAGCTGTTGGTGGTGGTTGAGAAGCATTAAATGCCAATTATAGCTATTAGAAATTTGTTTCTGATTTCCAGATAATTGATTATATAATCGGTTATGGCCTAACCAAGGTTTTTCTAAAACACATGAATAACCAGTTATGGAAAAAGCATAACCAGTTATGGTCTTTTGTAAATAGAAGCCTATGCTTTTGAATTTTGTAAATAATCGGTTATGCAAATGTCATAACCGGTTATGATCTTTGAAAAACTGAAGCTTGTGCTTCTGACTTGGTGAATAACCAGTTATGTAACTGGTTGTGGCACCCTATTTTTGATCAAAAGATATTTGAAAGACCATAACTTCTTTGATACTTATCCGTTGAGAACAAATGACCACTCATTAGAAAGATCATTGAATCTACTTTTATATAAAATAAGTTTCAAATCAAGAATCAAAATATTTTGAAAGATTTGATCAAATGAGTGACCAAAGTCTAGTTTTGTAAAACACAAACTTGGCTATTTTTCAAAGGTTTTGAATTACCACTAAGACTAGCTTTTCAAAACATGTTTGTTAGGCATTTTAGCATATAAGAAACACTTTTAAAGATGTTAAAAATTATTTGAGCTCGGTGTGATTCTCATTTACCTTTACATAAGATCTAAGTCCTATAAATTATTATTGAAGATCTTGGACTTGATTTTACCATCATCAATTCTAGTCCTTAGGCTTCTTGATGTAATCTAAGCTTCCAAAAATTTCTTCTCTTCAAATCTTGCAAATGCTTGGAACATCTTATCATTTTCATTCTTCTTGAATTGAGCATAGTTGTGATCTTTAGCTTTCTTATTGCAATGCATACTCTTAGTACTTGGACTATCCTACAAAGTATTGCTCACTTAAACAAACATAGTTAGTCCAAATTCATAATTCAATATTTTTATATGCATGATTCGTAAATGTATAACTCTAGTTAGTCTAACGTGCATATAAGACTTTCATAGACACATCCAAATAAGATATTTATCAATTACTAATAGATATACTCTATGTAGGATGCAACAAAGAGCACTTTGCATATTTTTGTTTAAATAGAGTCAAATATAATATTAATTCATTATAGCTCATATAAAGCATTATTGGATATATTATATAAAGAATGCTATACATATCTCATTGCATGATTATTAAGTGAAATATAATTAGATAAAGTACACAATCATGGATGATCCAATATAATCTATTAAGCACATCTATGTAACATGATCAATGTTCTTTTGTAATGCATTTGTCATCTATTAAGTACATGTATAAAGCATAAGCATCATTCTTTTTGTCTTGTACTTGTCATCATCAAAACTTAACATATTAAACCATTGGGGCAAAGACAATTCTACAATCTTTCCCTTTTTGACGATGACAAATCACCAAAGAAAAATATGTTTGAGCAATATAGAAGAATAGATATTCATGTAAGCATATCAAACAATAAGCACAATAACATATTCTTTGTTCTAATTTTCACTCCCTCTATTTGACATCAACAAAAAGGCTTAGGAAGGAAAGATAATATTTTCTCTCCCCTTATAGATAAAACTTATGTTGTCAAAAAGAGTAGAATCATCACAATCCAAAAACTTCCTAAAGTTATTCAAATCATAATTGTCTCCCCCTATTTGATTCTACATATGATTCAAGAATAGAGAGATGAAACAAGCATACTTTCAAGATATAAAAGATTATTCATGTAATACTTGTCACATTTTAGTACATCAACATTTAGCATGTGATAGTAATAAGCTTAAGAAGTTATGTCTAACATATAATATCTTGCCTACTACATGATAAATAAGTACCGCTTGATGAGAGTTACAAAATATGCATATAAAGTCATGAAATTAAGGTTTTCAAACGAAAGATCATACAACTTGTCACATATTAAGCATTTCCCAACGAAAGAATCAAAAGATATGAAGTTGAAGAATATTTACCTACTTTCATTGATAGAGGGAAAGAGAATAAGATATGGTCTTTATTGACATGTTGATCGTATTAATAATAAAACAATTCATGTCAAACAAGGATGTAAGCCAAGAGATATAAGCAATAATTTAAGAGCCTGGCTCCCCCTCAAAATATGCATATTATCAAAATATAATAGTTTAACATAGTCATGCATATATTTATAGTCAACAAGGACATGAAAGAAAGATATGCAAAATGAAAAGGATAAACAACCATTACAAATCAAAAATAATTATAAGAAGTTATAAGAAAAGAAGATGTCGCCCGTTATGCTAGACTACGCAAGCGCACGTGTCGACAAGTAATATAAATGAGTATTCAAGAATCGTTCCCACGAGGACTGTATTAAAAATTATGCTAATTATTAACCAATTGCTACTTGTTCTCTATTTCAAGAAATCAAAATGATTTTGGTGATTAAATGATAAAATAACAATTTTAAAATAGGACAAAAATAAATAGAGAAGAAATAGTGGGTTGAGAATCTAGGGTATAACTTCACTTATTATTTTATCTGATTTCATGCAATCCTTTCACTACTCTTGATCATAATTTGATTATGCTAGCCAATGTGTTTATGTATTTACAAACCTCTTTCGACAGCCTTGTAAAACTATGAAACTTAATCAAAACACTATATGTCTATGTGAATTGACAAAATTTCATGCTTTGAGAACAAATATCAAACACTTGCTATGCATGACTGATAGGTATATTTTGTAACACCCCTTGATGTAGCAATCGGAGCATAATCGTCATTATACCTCAGTTTCTAAATCCAAGTGTGTCACAGTCATAATAACAGTAATTTAAATTCTCAAGAGTCTATATATATATATATATATATATATATATATATATATTTTTTTTTTTGCATAAGTAGAAAATATGAGCCTCAAATGAAATATAAATATATTTAACCCATAATACAACCATTGAAATAAGATCATATTACTCACATATACATATTTTATGGTCATTTTACACCAATTACTAATGACATAGAATATAACAATTACAGAGTCCAATCAAATACAGCGGAGATAAAATACTAAAGGGGAAAAGTAGTAACCCAGGGATGGGCACTACCAGCAGACAAAACCGCAACCCCATATGTACATAACGCATAGTGTCCCAGTTGACACAACGGCATCAATGCCTCCACGCGGCTACACTCTTATGTAGTCGAAGAAATCTTGTCCAGATGCTCAAGCCAATCAACCAAGGTGTGGTCTCTCTTTATCTTCCTCACGATCTCTTATCAAATATAAATATAAAACAGAAATGCACAAATATAGGAAAGAGGTGAGACACCCATCCTTCATTACCATTATTGGCAGTAAGAAAACAGCACGGCGCAAAGCGCCCACCAAGCAATACAGTTCATATATTCATTAACAGTAATAGTAAAATTTATAATAAAATCAATTCAATTCTAAGCAAATATCAGAGTCAATAATAATAGTGATATTTATAGTAAAGGTAGAACAACAGTAAGCAATAGCAAGCAGATCACAATAGTATTTCCAAGAATCAACACAACAATAAGATAATCATTTACAGAAATACATGCAGTTATCTTCACATTCACAGTGTTCATGCTCAACAGTTTATGAGACCGACCATGAACGATGCACAATGCATGATGACACCACAATTCCTACTCCATGGAGCTAGACATAAACAGTCGGAGAGAAAGATCAGGAGACATGTACTGTATCTCCGCTGCCGAGGCCTTGTGCTATATAAACATATATATATATTTTCCACGTGCACATCATGGCATTGTACAGACAGTCTGCGCTCGATCGTGATATAGGACAGTGTCCCGGTCCGGATCGTCGGTGCGTTTGCATCGGTCTACCCCACAGGCAGAAGAGCTACCAACCGCCTATTGCGAGGAACCCGCACCCCGACGCCCCCAAGGTCATTAAAGACCTACACTAGTCTATTCGCACCCGCACAAAAGGTGTGTTCAATCTCCTAGGCAACTTGGCCTTACAACAGTCCATAGGACATTTCAATGCATAAAATATTATGCGTCATGATGATAATTCAAAATATGATAATCATCACATAATATGCCATAATTGGCCAATATAAGCATCAATAAACAAATGGTCACTCACATGGACCCATAACATCAGAATACGAGGATCAAGTCAATTGATGCGTCATTAGGTTCATTATGAATCCTAACTTAGTATTTGTTTCCATTTTCAAGGTTCATGTTCAAAATCAATTCTTAAAATCAATTTAACATTCCAAGGCTATTCAATTTCCCAAAACTTGCAATTTATGTAAGCTCTTAGGCCTCACACTCTCATGTTCTTCACTCACTTAGAATTACCTTAAATTTTATGATGCTTTCATTCTTAGTCCTTTAAGATCTATATAGTCTTGATTTTATTAACTCCTTCCAACTCATTAATCATCCATTTCATTACATAGGTTCCTAATTTCTTAATTCCTTATGATTCCAATTTATCAAAATCACATACTTACACTCAAAAATACCTTAGGGGCTGTGGCCTCACAATGGCTCAAATCTCAAATCCATTCAAGTCATCATCTACATGTCATCCCTCTAATTTATTTAAGTTATTCACTTGTTAAATTCACTTGTTAAATTAACTCACCAAGAACCCTAAATTTCTTGACCTAACTTTAAATTGAAACTGGGAACATACTATATGTGGGAAAATTCTGAAATTTTTATCACATGAAGCCTCATGTCTTAGATTTCAAATGGCACTGGTTTCATGTCCATACGACATCGGAGCAAGAAATTATGCAATCTGGTTTACTGACTGCCAGAATACCTTTTTCTATAGAATCTGCCATAGGTTCAAACAGAAACTGGTATTGATTGGCTTGCTCTAAAATTCTGAAATTTTTAATACATGAAGCCTTATGTCTTAGCTTTCAAATGGCTCTAGAATCAGGTCATTCCGATATCGGTAGCTCGAGTTATGCAGCAAACATCGCTGACTGCTCACTGGATTCTGCAGAATCCGAAAATGGTCCTTTTGAAACAATTCTCAATTTCAATCATTCAAGATCATTTTCTATGTGATTTTAATTTCCTAACTAGTTCATTAACACTTAGGAAACACTAATCACTAACTTAAACCTCTTGATTTGAATCAAACCCAAAAATTACTCTCTTAGTTGTTCATGACCTAGGTTCAAACTCAAGAACCAACTAGCTCCAATCTATGGATAAATCCATATATTTTATTCTCAATAAGCTAAATTCCACCCCAAAACTATGGCACTCCAAGAGAGATTCCCAAATATTTTTCTTCCATTTCTAATCACGTAATCCAATTCCAATCACGTAATCAAATCCAACATACCATTATATACAACAAACCAATATTCACCCCTAATTTCTAATCAAAACCGTGGCACCATGTTAAGGTAGGAAACTCCAAATTTTCCATTTAGCAACCTCAACATGATCAAGCACAATTAATACATCAAACACATTCAAGAGCATAATCAAGTATCAATCAAATTCAATAGCATAATCAAGTGTCAATCAAATTCAAGAATACCAATTCATTCACAATTTATAATTCAAGCAAGCATACAAATTGTATACAAGGATGGATTTCTCCATCAACACACATACAAGGTCTCCTCACCACCATAAGTGGTTGAAGTGAGTAGTCTCCCTCTTACCTAGAAGAGACAATGCAAGAAAACAACTCCTTGGTTCCTTGATTTTCAATTTTCGGATTCCACCTTCAAGAGAACCATAAAGTGGTCAAATTCTCATATTTATAAACTAAAGCTTGAAAAGAATGATCCTTGGTCACATAGGTAACCAAGGAAAACGAAAATGAGAAGAAAATGGAGAGAAATCAAGAGAAACACCAAGAAATCTCCTTTGCAAATTTTCGGATTTGCACCCCCCAAGAACCCTAGAAATTCCAACTTTGTTAAATCAATTCCAATGCTTAAAAAAATGAAGCATGGATGACCAACATATAGACCATAACCACGAAAATGAAGAGAAGGGAAGAGTGGTCTTGAAACTTACCCAAAATGTTCAAAGTTGGAGCTTGGAGATAATGGTGAAAATGGAGGATTTTCAAGAAACTTCAAGAAGAAAAGGTGTTTAGAATGGGGAGGGGATTAAGAAAATGTAATTAGAAGAAATTTTTGTGAAGATTAGGGAAGAAGAAGGAGGGCTGGCCGTAGCAATGGTGGAGAGAAGGGAGAGAAAATGTTGAAGAAGGAAGAAGAAGAAAGAATGAGAGAGAAAGTGTTTTTTTGGTTAATTATGAATTTGTGAGATGAATGGAATTAATGAAGTGAATTAATTTCCCTTGCCCAAGGGCTGCTGCTTCCAGCCGTGTAGAGAGAAAAGAGAGAGAGAAATGGCTTCCAAGGGAAGCTAAGGGCATTTGGGTCATTATTTGGTCAAAGCTTCTCAAAGAAGCTTTAATTATTTAATATTAAATTTGAATTAAAGTGAATGGATTAGACATAAAGTAGATTGCATTAGGATAATGTGATAGGATTTCTAATGCATGCTATTATCCAATGGATAATAGTTACAGTCGACAGAAGTCAGTATCAATTTATTTGACAGATGAAATTTACACAGTATTTTATTATTCCGACTGCTAAATTTCTTGAAAAAAAGTGAAACCTCGTAAACTATGTCCAGCCTCGGGTTTAGTAAGATCCCCCGTCGACAAGTCCATAGTTCAAGGTTCTCGGAGAAAACATCTCGTTTCTCCGGTTCCGCTCAGTGCGCACGTAAAACGAGGAATATATTAAAATATTCGACATTTTCGAAAAAAATCCCAGAAAATTCTCAAAATCACAAATATTATAAAACGACTATCCGTCTTATTATTTTCAAATTTTTGAAGCATTACAGTCGTTTTCCCCGACTCTGCTCAATACGAACGCAAAACGAAGAATATATTAAAATATTCATCGTTTAGAAAAATTCGAAAGAATTCACATAAATCACAAATATTAGAAAATAACTATTCGTAATAAAATTTTCCAACTTTGGGAGCGTTACAGTCGTTTTGCCAACTCTGCCCAGTGTGTACGCAAAACGAGAAATAATATTAAAATATTCCACTTTTTCAAAAAATTCCAAAAAATCCCAAATATTGTAAAATGATTATTTGTCCTAAAATTATTAATTTTCGAGATGTTACATATTTCTATCCTGTTGGCAAATCAATTCATTCATCCAATTGAATTAAATTGAACATGCATTTTCTAATTTCATGGTCTAACATCCAAATCCCTATGTCTAGTTCAATGGATTCACCAAGATAGCACAAATAATGGCCAATCAAATGTGTGCATTAAGCATAGAATTAGAAATTCATAACCAAAATTATTACAAGAGCAGGAAAAAATTACAATCAGTCAAATTACATAATAAAATTCATTAAACCCCAAAAAAAGAGATTAGAATATCATTGTTACAAAGAGAGCAATTTCATAAAATATCAATATAAACATCTTAAAAATACAGAGAGAATGAAAGAAAGAACTGGGTGAATTAATGGATGTACGGGGTTGTGTCTAGCTTCTTTAATCCTTCATCCACACCTTGATGCTCTCTCCTAAATTTCTCTCCAAAAGCACACGTCCCCCAAGTGCTCTCCAAGGCTGCATCCAAAATCCCCTAAAAACTCCTCTTCCTCCCAAAAGCTTATTTTCCTGATTAAAAAGGACGTGGTGCCATCCGAAAAGAGAAGCTGTGACACTTAGCTTCGGAAGCCATGGCTCTAAGTGAATTAAATCATGATGAGTCTTTACAGGGAGCTGCGACATAAACTTATAGGAGGCAACGACTCCATTCTCTCTAGAAAATGTAGCGTGATGCTACAATTGTTGGAAGCCGCAACACTAGCTTTGAGGAAGCCACGACATCAATTCTATCTGAAAAATGTGTGATGCCACACATTTTAGAAGCCACAACATCAATTCTAAGGGAGCCATGATTGTAACACCCCAATTTTTTGTTTTCTTGATATAAATACGTTTTAATAATTTTTGTGAGTTTCTGGGAATTTTTAATTATTTTAATTATTTTAATATTATTTTGAGTTGTATGCTCAATGTTCATTTTTTTCTGAATATAAATGAGTTTTATAATTTTTATGATTTTGTAAATTTTTGTGAAATTTTCTGAGTTTTAGATTATTTTAATATTATTTGAGCTGTATTTGTGTTTGAGGCAGGCCCGAAAAAAAAATTTCTAGGACCGAAAAGTTTTGGACTATTAATGCGGGACCGGGGGAACTTACAAAACCCAAAACTGAAAACAGTTGATGGAAATTTTCTGTATCTGAGTTTTTGTTATCCATTGGGTAATGCCTTTATTTACGGTGTAATGTTATTATCTATTGAACAATGACTAGCAGTAGCTATTATTCTTTGGGTAATAGTTTCTGAAAATATTTTTTGGAAATTATCTTTTGGAAAATATCTTTTGGGAAATATCTTTTAAAAAATATCTTTTGGAAAGTATCTTGAGATTAGTCAACAAAGAGGGCATGGACTTTGGTTTGAACCATTGGATGGCAAGACTTGGAGGAGAAGCTTTACATATCCATAATTGATCTAATCAACGGTTGTGAGAGTAAGCTTTACATGTGAGGAGCAAACTTAATGAAGAAGCTTTGGATGATCACCATTGATCTCATCAACGGTTGTGAGAGTAAGCTTAATGTAGAAGTCTTGGATATCCACCATTGATCAAATCAATGGTTTAGGAAGCAACTTGTTGGAGAAGGATTTAATTCCCTCCTTTGGATGAAGCTCATGACCATGAAGCTTCCAAAGTGACTAAAATTAATTTTTCTATCACATTTCCTAAAGCCTTCATCTTTTCATTCAAGCTTGAACACAAAAATTCTGTCTTCCACTTTCTTTCTCCTATCTCACGGCCAAGTACCTCTCAAATTGGCTAAGTCTTCATTTTCCATTTTATTCCAAGAAAGCTATCATCTTTCTCTCAAAAACCTTAACACTCTTTCTCCCATTTTTCTCTCCTCTAGCTCACGGAGCCTTCACTCAAAACATCTATCCATCACTCATAAATTAAACGAAGTTTACCACTTAGTTCTAAACATCATCCCAAGCATCTTTCATGTTGTGATCAAGACTTGATTTCATCATTTTCAAGCTTAATTTTTGGATTCAAGTTCTAGGGTTCTAAGAGTTACTTGGTGGAGAAAGTTGTTGAAAAGAGCTATACAAGGAGCTTAAGAAGCCACACCTAAGGTAAGAGGGAGATTAACCTCATCAACCACTTATGGTAGTGAGGAACAAAATTTGTATGAAGGTGATGAATCCATGTGAGGATTTATTCACCATGTGTGTTTGATTGTGTGGTTTGTGTTTAATTATTCTATGTGATTATTTATTGCTTTGATATTATGCATGTACTTGTTAGAGTAGAATTTTGCTGCTTAAAGTATGATTGTATGATATAAATTGTGATTGAAAGGAAAGGAATTTTTTGTTCCAAAGACCATGAGGCTCACGGCCTCTAAGCTCTCCAAAGAGGAATCCATTTCAAAATATTTTACTAAGTGTTAATCTAGAGGATTAGTGGTAATCAAACTAATTAAGGAATTACAAAATAAAAATGGAAATAAATATATTTTTATCACTAAATAAAAAGTGGATTTCGGCCATAGTATTCGAAAATAGGATGGAGAATTAAGTTTGAAACTTGAAGTATATTATTTAAATGAATTTTTTAAGAGGAAGATGGAAAATGTTTTTATTTAATTAAAATAAGTGTAAGTTTTGGAAAGGATATTAAAAAATATAATTAGAGGAGTTTTAGTAAGGAAATAATTTTTAATGACAGTTGGGAGTTCAAAATATTTTATTTAAGAAAGTTTTATTAAAAGTAAAGCATAAAGATTTTGAGGTATCTTGAATTAATTTAAATGATTTAAGTTTTTGTGAAAAATATTATAAATATTATTTAAAGATGATTTATTAAGGAAATATTGGAATTTAAGTTTAATTTTTTTAATGAGAAAAGTTTTAATTAGAGCTTAGAATATTAAGAAAATATTTTACGTGATTGAAAATATGCAGAAAAACTCTTACGCGATTTTAAAATGGTGATTTTTAGCTACGCAATTGAGAAAATGTTTTAAAATCTCTATGTGATTGAGAAAACGTTAAAAAATCATTATGTGATTTGGAAATGTAACAGAAGTTTTTTGCGATTGTGAAAATGCGATAATATCACTACGTGATTGAGAGGAACTGCAAGTTTTGCTGTAGGGCTGACGTACTGGACCCGAGTGGATCAGTGGTATTATGTAATTGTATGAGCGATTATATAATATCATTGATACTAATGGTATTAGACAATTGTATGGGTAGTTGCTTTAATATCATTGGGAACAGTCCAATGGTGGTTTGTTTTCATTAATCATGCATTTGAGCATTATACAGTCGGTGGTTGTTGTGACTTTTGTGCCAAGGAGTGAACGAGAATTTGGATAGTGTGATCTATGATGGATCTCAGGGGGCGTCAGGGCGATATGATTCACTTAGTGATCTGTTATCACATTATATACCTTTGGCTATGAAGAACCATTGCAATGCACTAACGAGGACCTGACAGACACTATTCTTTTCGTGGTCCGGCGTAGACTATCATTGAGGGTGGTAGATCTTTTGGGATGTTCATATCTAAGTTTAAGTTAGCTCCATGGAGTAAGAACTGGTTCATTTGGCATGCACATGGTCATGATACGTATTGTTATGGCATGGTCAAGATACATATTGTCATGGCATGGTCAAAGCACACATTATGGTGACATAATCATTATGCACACATTGCTAATACATGTGGTTACAATACTGTAATGGTTATATCATTGTGAGATATGTTTACTGCTAATATTTATGAACCTATAACATGAGTATACTTGCGATATCTTTATGTATGGAATGACTTTGTTGTTCGTATTGTTTCTATGTTGCCATTATGGTATTGATGTAGGGGATCTCATCTCTTTGTTGTATTATTTTGTTTATACATATGTGTGATAAAGATTGTGAAGAGCAAGAGGCAGGAACACCTCCTTTCTATTGTGTTGATTTTATCTGTGTACTGAGATGGCGTCAAGACCTGGTTTTCTTGGTTACATTATTGGTATCAGAGCCTAAATTAGAGTTTTTTGGGTTTGTGGGTAGGTTTGTCTTATTTGTGCTGTGTGTTTCTCTGACATCGAACACAGAGATATATTGTTTGGTCTCCGAAAGGAGACAATATTGTTTGAAATGTTTAGTTCTTATTTCCATTGTGTTTTGATTTGTCTATTTTTGAAGAAAAGGCAATAGCTCACAGTAGATGTACGCGCGTGAATGTGGAATGCGACAATGATGGGATGGCTGCGACTATAGAAGCAATGCAAAGAATGGCTGGCAGTACAGTATAATAGAATTAGAGGGCCGCTCAGCAGCAGGAATTGATAGCCGAGGTTCAGATGTTGTTAGAGTTTAATCAGTCTTAGGATATGGGACCCTATAACATTGGACCATATTGGTTCCGAAAAATGAGAAATCATAAAGTCAAATGGTTCTAGCGGAAATCGTATTTACGATCACTAGGAAATCAATGGCAACAACGAATAAATGGAGAAAGTACTAGTGTTATTGTTCTAGGCAGACCATGAAGTTTTTACCATGTTGTAAGAAGTGTGGAAACGACCATTTGACAAAGGAATGTACGATCAAAGGATTTATTTATTTCAGATACAGGAAGCCTAGACACTTTTCTAGAGACTGTAAACAACCGAAGACGGAACCTTCCATGAGTAACGTACGTGCGACAAAATCTCAAGCTGGAGGAAGAGTCTATACATTAAGTGGAGCAGAAGCCTCCCAAATCTGAAGATCTTATTGGGGAAGATTGTGCAATAGCAAGAAATCCTTTAACAGTACTATATAACTCGTGAGGTAACCCATTCTTTTATTGCCTGTGACTGTGTGAACCATTTGGGTTTATTTGTGTTTTCATTTCCTTTTGACTTGAATATGTGATTGAATATATGTCTTTGAAGAATGATTTTGATGATAACAAACATGAAGACAAAAGTGAAGATGATGGGAAGACCAAGTCCAAGATCTTTTAAGAATAGTTTTAGGACTTAGAGTCTTTGTTTACGGAGCTCTCTTAGTATCTCACTGGTTTTGCAAGAAAATAGAAAAATGGTTTTAATGATTTAACAAATAAATCTGAAATTTTTTAGAAAGTTTAAAACTGTTTTTCAAATATAGTTATTCAAATAAAGGCAACATTATTCAGATAAAGCAGGCCAAGATCTTTTTATTTGCAACAGAACTATTTGAATAACACTAAGTTATTCGAATAGAGTTTTTAAATCTTCCCTACGCACCTCTGTTCTTCAAAAGTGCTATTCGAATAACACATTAGCTATTCGAATAATAAGGTCTTTCAAAAAAGCTTTTATAAGAAAGCTATTCGAATAACACAAGGTTATTCGAATAGACCTGTTTTCACAGAACACAATTTTTATCTGTGTTATTCGAATAACACATATGTTATTTGAATAACCTCTTTTAAAAGTGTTTTCCACGAGAATGTGTTAGTCGAATAACACGAAGGTTATTCGAATAACCCCTGTTTCTGAAATAGAATCAAAAGCTCGTATACGTCTTCATAATGAGCATTTATTATACCCAATGGCTATTTTTTATTGAATTGCTCTATAAATAGAGACCATGGGTCTTCTCTGAAATTTGCCTAACATTCTGAATCATTTTCTACTTGCACTAACTCGTGAATTATATTTTCTATGCTCCTTTTCGATCAAAACCTTATTTTCTTTTATTTACTCATAAAGGGGGTGAGGTATCCCTGCAAGCTGAGACTTTAGCACAAGGGTAGAGTTTTCCTATGTGTGAAAAGTGCTCTATTTTGTAATGGTAGCAAGCACCTATTGAAGTTTGTATACATAGTGAAAAATCTCAAATAGTTTTTTTGAGGATTGGACGTAGACCACAAGTGGGTTAGTGGTCGAACTAGGATAAATATTGTGCCTGCTCTTCTTTTCTTTATCTCTTTATTTAATACAATTTAAGTTTATTACATATTTATTTATTTGCTTTTCTTAAAACTCTTCTTATTCATCTCGTAATTTCTCCTTTTATTTAATAGCTTCTATACTTGTGTTTATTTTAAAAGTATTTGTGAAAAAAATTTTAACTCAATTTACCCCCCTCTTGAGTATTGGAAGCCACTTGGTAATAAGTGGTATCAAAGCTAGACTCTTGTATAAAGAGCTTAGCAGCTTCAAGAGAACATGACTTCTTCAAATGGTTTTTTAGAACGATCTTCCATAAACTGACCACCTTTTTTCAATGGGGATGGTTATGCATATTGGAAGGAAAGAATGAAAATCTTCATCGAAGCTATTGATCTAGATGTGTGGGATGCTATAAAAAACGACGCATTTATACCTACGCATGAGGTCGATGGTGTAAGGACCGAAACACCAAGGAGTAAATGGTCTGATGAGGATAAAAGAAAAGTTCAACATAATTTAAAAGCCAAAAACATTATTACCACTGCTTTGGGATATGATGAGTTTTTTAGAATTTCAAATTTCAAAACTACTAAAGAGATGTGAGACACTTTACAAGTTACCCATGAGGGTACTAGTGAAGTAAATATGTCGAGAATTAATTCTCTAACTCGTGAATATGAATTATTCAGAATGAACCAAGGAAAAAGCATTCAGGAAATGTAAAAGAGGTTCACCCACATAGTTAATCATCTAGCATCATTAGGAAAGAATTTCTCTAACGAAGATTTGATTAATAAAGTGTTGAGATGTCTTAGCAGGATTTGGCAACCTAAGGTAACAGCCATATCAGAATCGAGGGATTTATCGACAATGACACTAGCTACTCTCTTTGGAAAGTTTCATGAGCATGAAATGGAGCTGAGTAGACTGAATCAAAATGAAAAGCACGATAAAAAGAAAAAGGGGATAGTGCTCAAAGCCACTTCTTCAACAATTGACAATGATAATGAAGAAGATGAAGAAGACTCAGAAAACATCGAGGTAAATGAAGAAAACTTTAATCTTTTAGTTAAAAGATTTGAAAAATTTCTCAAGAAGAAGGGAATACAAAGAAAACCTCATTTCCCCCCAAAGAAAACCCATCATAAAGGGGAAGGAGCATCGTAACATCCCGAAAATTATCTCATTCATCATAAATAGTCGTTTTATAATATTTGAGATTTTTAGGATTTTTTTAGGATTTTTTTAGAAATGTTGAATATTTTAATATATTTTTTCGTTTTATGTGTACACTGAGCAGAGTCAGTGTAACACTCCGAAAATTATTGGTTTCATCACAAATAGTCATTTTATAATATTTATGATTTTTGAAAAATTTTCTGTATTTTTTTGAAAATGTTAAATATTTTAATATGTTTCTCGTTTTACGTGCACACTGAGCAAAGTCAGTGTAACACACCAAAAATTATTGGTTTCATCACAAATAGTCATTTTATAATATTTGTGATTTTTGAAAAATTTTCTGTATTTTTCTGAAAATATTGAATATTTTAAAATATTTCTCATTTTACGTGCACGCTAAGCAGAGTCAGTGTAACGCTCCGAAAATTATTTGTTTCATCACAAATAGTCATTTTATAATATTTGCGATTTTTGAAAATTTTTTTGGATTTTTCTGAAAATATCGAATATTTTAGTATATTCCTCGTTTTACGTACGCACTGAGCGGAGCCAAGAAAGTGAAATATTTTCCCTGAGGCGGGTAAATCTTGAA
Source organism: Ormosia semicastrata (assembly GCA_029884595.1). Classification (NCBI taxonomy): domain Eukaryota; kingdom Viridiplantae; phylum Streptophyta; class Magnoliopsida; order Fabales; family Fabaceae; genus Ormosia; species Ormosia semicastrata. The sequence continues at coordinate 43,709,555 of JAQQTO010000061.1, forward strand.
CTGTGGATGTGTCGATGGGGGATCTTACTACCTCATTATTTAATTACTAAATCACATTATCTTATCCAAATGTAATATCCTTTATGTCTAATCACATCTCCTTTATTGAAAATGCACCCAAGCTTCTTAAAGAAGCTTCATTTTTTCTCTCTCCCCCTCCTACTCTCCACGGCAGCAGCAGCCCCAATTGGAGCCCAATATTGTGTTTCATTTAATTAGGCAATTCAATTCTAATTTCAAAAGCAAAAAGTCACCATCTTTTTCTCCTATCAACTTCTATCTATAACATTTTCTCCTCCTTCTTTCTACCCTCCTCCATAGCTACGAAATTGAAGCCCCTCCTCCACCATTTTCTTCACTTTTCTCTTCACAAACACCATTTCTATACTCCTCTCAACATCCTCTATAACTTCTATTTGAAAGGTTTTCTTCAAAAACCAACTTTTCCTCCATTGTCATCCAAGACAAAGCTTCAAGCTTTTGGGTAAGGTTCTTGATTCCTCACCCCTTTCTCTTCATTTTCCTGATCCATGGTCACTATGGTGACCATGGATGCCTTTTTCAAGCTTTGATTATGATTCTTGTGGAAATTTGATGCCCTAGGGTTTTGGTGTTGGTGGAATTCGAAAATTCAAGGGAGCTTCAAGGGAGTTCTATTGTTTATTTTCTCCTCTGGTAAGAGGGAGATAATCCTCTTCAACCTCTCTTGGTAGTAGGAAGCTTAATTTTGTGATTGATTGTGAGAAAACCCTATTGAGGGTTATTCTTTATTTGTATGATTAGTATGATTCCATATTGTTTCTAATTTGTTTAAGTTATTTGATTGGCTGATTATGTATATGTATGTGTTTGGATGGATTGGAATCTTAATTTGCAAGCAAAAATGACTTGGTCCTCTTCCATGAGGCTCACAGTTTTGGGGCCCTAAATTAGGGTTCTTAGCGAAAAATTTATAACAAGTGGAAGACTTAGCTAGCCAAGTGGATAATATATGATTAATGGAATAAAAATTTAAACCCTAAACCTAGAGTGGTTCATGACCTTCATGGCTAAAAATGGCTCAATCATAAGATTTCATACAACTATGACATTTAATTAATCAAGTAAATAAATAAGAGGATTATGTAATGGAAGGAAATAAATTTAGTAACCTAAAAGAATTTTTTTGGACTTTAAGAACAAATAAGGATGTGTGAGGCATTGGTAGGACTTAGAAATAATTCTTTAAGTGAATATGACTAGGTTTAAAGTAAGAACCTAATAATGAAAGGAACTTCATAAGAAAAATTAAATTGAAGTGAAACTTAATTAAATGATTAATTAGGATCTCATAAAATGGAAAGAACTAAGAATGAAGTTTTATCCAAAGACTTGGAATAAATTTTAATTAAAGTAAGATCATGAGTGCAAGTAAGAATGACAAATAACTCAATTTAAATCATTCTAAGGGAATTATGTTTAAAATTTAATGATTAACTTATGTAATTAAAATAATAATGATTAAATGAATAATGTGATAACATTTCTCAAAAAGAGAAACTTATTAAGAAGAATGTAGAAATTTAGGCGTAATTCCATAATGTATCCTAAAGGTGTAATGCATTATTTAAGGACTTAATAATAATTATTGTGGGTCCATGTGAGGGACCAATGATGTGTTGATGCTTACTTTGGCCAATTGAGGCATATTGTGAAAAAGTATGTTATGATAAACATACATGATATATGCATGGAGTCATCATGCATTGTGAAAGTCCAATGGTATATTTGTCAAGGTCATGTTGCCTAGGAGTTAAATCACACCTTAGTGCGAGTGCGAATAGACTAGTGTGGGTCCTGCTATTGACCTTGAGGGCGTCGGGGCGCGGGCGTCTCACAGCGGGCAGTCGGTAGCCCCGCTGGACCGTGGGACAAACCGATGCAAACGCACCGACGATCCTGACCGGGCACTATCCTATATCGAGATCTTGTGAGAATACCGCTGTATAAAGCCTTATTGCGCAATATTGTTGATTATGATTTCTGAAAGCACTTGGTCCTAGGCGGACGAGATACTGGCATGTCTCCCTGATCATTCACTCCGATGTTTGTGTCTAGCTCCATGGAGTAGGATTTTGATATTATGTACATGTGCATAGTAAGTCAATACATTATTTAGCATTTAATTTATGTGATAATTGGATCGGCTATCTTATTGATGATATACTGCCTGAAACTGTTAACTGTTTAATATTTGCTTCTTGATACTATTTTATTATTCTTGTAATGCTACGTGGGCGTCTTACACCGTTTATGTTTCTTATTGCCATAATTGGTAGTGAAGTAGGATATCTCACCTCTTTCTTGTACTGTTCTTGTTCTACGTGCTATTTTGGTTAAAGGTTGTAGAGGGGATGCGATTGTTTTTCCTAGACCTTGCTTGGTATTGATCTCCTGCTTTCGAGGATGTCGTCACGAAAGGGGGTCCATTGGGTTTGTTTAGGATTATTTTCACTCATGGCGCCAATGCGTGGCAAGTCGACTGGATTCGACAGCGTATACGATATGTTAGAGACCTGATCCTGACCGTAAGGTGGATCCGATGGAGTACCCAACTCCTTAGATGTGGATTTTTTATGAGTAGTTTATGTTTTCTTCTGCATTAATTATGTTATAGTGTATTTTAATATATTTGCATTTTGAAGTAAATCTTGATGTATTTCATTGTGAGTGGTATGAGAATTGCACCGTGCTATGTATGTTTTAAATTAATTATCTAGTCCTATGAATTGAATTTTGATTTTGGCTTGTTAAATTATATGTGCTAATGACGACATATTTATTATTGCATCCATGGCTCATATTTCCTTTTTATATATGAAAAAAATATATTCAAATTTGGAAGAGTATTATGAAGAAGCTGTAGCACGCTAGAAATTTAGTGACCACGGTATAATGACGATTATGCCATGGTTATTAAATCGAGGAGTTTACAAGCATCGTCAACTCCAACTTGCTATGAATGCGACAAACTAGGTCACATGAAAATGGAGTGCTCAGTTTACCAAAAGAAGATGGAGAAATTTGAAAAGAAACCCTTCAAGGAAAGAAAAGGAAGAAAAGCCTACATAGCATGGGACGACAATGATATGGACTCAACTGACAGCTCAGATAACGAAGAAGCCCATCTCTGTCTTATGGCCAAAGGAGAAGAAGAAGAAAGCGAAAATAAGGTAAGCTCTAATACTACTTTATTGCCTTCTTACGATGAATTCCAAGAGGCCTTTGAAGAATTGCATGACCAATTTTTAAAGCTCACAAAATTAATTTCTTCATTTATGAAAATGATTTCATCTTTAGAAAACCAAATTCTTATTTTAAATAAAGAAATTGAAGAATTAAAAATTGAAAATGAAACTTTAGGAATTATTGATGCATGCACCACTCATTCTTCATATTCTTCTACATCTTCAACTTGTTCTTCATGTTATATGCTTGAAAAAGAAATTGAAGATTTAAAGAATACTCTTTCTAAATTCACCTTTGGAAGGGACAACTTAAATATTTTATTAGGAAAACAAAGAGTGGTTTTTCAAAAGGCTGGGATAGGTTATAACCCAAAAAATCAACAAAAATTATATAAATTTTTTTTTGTGCATTCAAGTACTTTAAGTAGTCCTTTTATTAAGTGTTTCTATTGTGAAAAGAAAGGACACAGTGCATCAATGTGTAATGCTAGGAAAAACATTAACACTAAAATTGGAACAAAAATGGTTTGGGTTCCCAAGGGTACTATACCGAAAACTGACACACAAGGACCTAGGAAAATTTGGGTATCAAAAGTTAAAATTTGAATTTGTGTTGTAGGTGTGCTTGAAGGTCAATAGTTCAAATTAGTATCTCGATAGTGGCTGCTCCAAGCACATGACCGAAGACGACTCCAAATTCTCATTCCTTTTTCCCAAAACTCATGGGCATGTAACTTATGAAGATAACAACAAAGGAAAGATTCTTGGAGTCGGCAAAGTCAGTAAGAATCCTAATTCCTCTATTGATAATGTGTTGCTTGTTGAAGGTTTGAAACATAACTTGCTTAGTATTAGCCAATTATGTGATAAGGGAAATAGAGTAATTTTTTATTCTAATTGTTGCATTATCGAAGGTAAAAGTGATAAGCATGTTAAATTTGTGGGTCATACAGTTAATAATATTTATATGATTAGCCTTGATGATATACTTTTAATGATGCGAAATGCCTTTTAAGTAAAGAAGATGAATCATAGTTATGACATAGGAGAATTGCACACATTCACATAGATCATCTAAAAAAGTTAGTCTCTAAAGAGCTAGTACTTGGACTACTCAAGCTCAATTTTATAAAAAATAAATTATGTGATGCATGTCAAAAGGGAAAACAAGTAAAGGTCTATTTTAAAGCTAAAAATGATATTTCAACTTCTAGACCCTTACAACTTTTACACATGGATCTTTTTGGACCACCTAGAACTATGAGCTTTGGTGGGAATTACTATACTTTGGTGATTGTGGACGATTTTTCTAGGTTCACATGGATTTTATTTCTTTCTCATAAAAGTGATGCATTTCTAGCCTTTAAGAAACTTGCCAAAGTTATCCAAAATGAAAAAAGTTTTTCAATTACATCCATAAGAAGTGACCATGGTAGTGAGTTTGAAAATCATGTTTTTAAAAATTTTTGTGATGAACATGGCATTGAGCATAATTTTTCTGCTCCTAGAACTCCATAACAAAATGGAGTTGTAGAAAGGAAAAATCGATCTTTAGAAGAAATGGCAAGAACTATGCTCAATGAAGCTTCTCTTCCTAAGTATTTTTGGGCTGATGCGGTTAATACTGCGTGTTATGTAATGAATAAGGCGCTGATAAGGCCAATTTTAAAGAAAATCGCATATGAATTGTACAAGGGAAGAAAGTCAAATATTTCACATTTTTATGTTTTTGGATGTAAATGTTTTGTTTTAAATAATGGAAAGGATAACTAGGAAAAGTTTGATGCTAAGTCTGATGAGGACATATTTCTTGGTTATTCTAATCATAGTAAGGCTTTTCGTATTTATAATAAAAGAACTATAACTATTGAAGAGTCTATTCATGTTGCCTTTGATGAAACTAATCCCAATGGGCCGAGAAAGGACTTTGTTGATGATGTTACAAAAATCTTGGTGGAAACACATTTGGACAGCAAAGAAAAAGAAGTCAAGGAGCAAGAGGAAACTCAAGAAGATAAGCAAAGACAAGAAGATTCACAAGTCCTGGACCTTCCCAAAGAATGGCGGACTTCAAAATATCATTCTCTTGATCAAATTATAGGTGATGTGTCTAAAGGTGTAAGTACTCGCAATTCCCTTAGAAATGTATGTAATTACTTAGCCTTTGTTTCTCAAATTGAACCTAAAGATATAACTGAAGCTTTTCATGATGAACACTGGTTTTTAGCTATGCAAGAGGAATTAAATCAATTTGAAAGAAATCAAGTTTGACAATTAGTTCCTAGGCCTAATAATCATCCTATAATTGGCACTAAATTGGTTTTTAGAAATAAACTTGATGAAAATGGATTCATAATAAGAAACAAAGCTAGGTTGGTCGCTAAAGGATATAATCAAGAAGAAGGAATAGATTATGAAGAAACCTATGCACTTGTAGCTAGATTAGAAGCTATTAGAATGTTACTTGCATATGCTTGCATTATGGATTTTAAATTATATCAAATGGATGTTAAAAGTGCTTTTCTAAATGGTTTTATTCAAGAGGAGGTATACGTTGAACAACCTCCAGGTTTTGAAAATCATGAACTACCCAACCATGTTTTTAAACTAAAAAAGGCCTTGTATGGCTTAAAACAAGCTCCTAGAGCTTGGTATGAAAGGTTGAGTAAGTTTCTTTTAGAAAATGGTTTTTCAAGAGGAAAAGTCCACACTACCCTTTTTATTAAAAATAAAAGGCATGATATTCTTCTTGTACAAGTATATGTGGATGATATTATTTTTGGTGCTACTACTGAATCCCTTTGCAAGGAATTTGCTAAGACAATACAGAATGAATTTGAAATGTCAATGATGGGAGAGCTTAATTTCTTCCTCGGACTTCAAATCAAACAAACAAAGGAAGGAACCTTCATAAGTCAAACCAAATACTGTAAGGAACTGCTCAAAAAGTTTGAAATGAACAGCACTAAACACATGGCCACTCCAATAGGCACTTCTTGCTATTTGGACAAAGATGAAGGAGGTAAATCCGTAGAAATAACGAAATACAGAGGTATGATTGAATCTCTCCTCTATCTTACTGGTAGTAGGCCAGATATTATGTTTAGTGTATGCAAGTGTGCTAGATATCAGGCTAACCCTAAGGAATCTCATCTAAGTGCTGTTAAACATATAATGAAGTACCTAGTAGGCACTTCATAAATGGGCTTGTGGTACCCTAAGGGTGCCTCATGTAGCCTAATAGGCTATTCCGACTCTTATTTGCTAGGATGCAAAATGGATAGGAAGAGTACTAGTGGGACATGCCACTTGCTTAGTAGTTCTTTAATTTCTTGGTATAGCAAGAAATAAAATAGTGTGGCTCTGTCTACAACTGAGGCTGAATATGTTGCAGCTGGGAATTGTTGTACTCAAATCCTATGGATGAAGCAACAACTTCTAGACTATGGTCTTCAGCTTGATCACATCCCAATAAGATGTGACAACACTAGTGCAATAAATCTCTCTAAGAATTCCATTTTGCATTCTAGAACAAAGCATATAGAGATAAGACATCATTTTATCAGAGATCATGTTCAAAAAGGGGATTGCATTCTTGAATTTATTGAAACATCTAAACAACTTACAGATATTTTCACTAAACCCCTAGCAAAAGAAGCATTTTTTATATTATAGGAGAATTGGGCATAATTGATCAATCCAACATATAAATGTTTGTAATTATTGCTTAATTATGGATTTATCATTCTTGAATTATTACTGACTTGAGCGTTGGAGATATCCCAAATCTTGTTTTGCAGGTACTTTATCATTGGGTAAGTTTTCCTCTCTTGAATTTCATTTCTAGTGTGTGTTTTACTATTTTCTGATAAGCTTTATTCAAATAAATCTAAGTTTTTTTGAATAAAAATTAGTTAGCTGCTCAAAAACGATGTTGTGTATCAGTGTTATTCGAATAACACTTCATTTATTCGAATAAACTGACGTTTAGCATTTACAGTTCTTTCACTTGGTCTTTGTTTTATTCGAATAAAGCTTAGCTTATTTGAATAAACTATAACTCATTTGTGCAGTTCTTAGTGACTGCTCTCTGCCTTATTCGAATAACACTAGCTTTATTTGAATAAAACCTGATAAAAAGCCACAACGTTTGGCTTTCCCTGCCTCTCTATTCGAATAGATCATCAGCTATTCGAATAAACCCTAGCTGGAATCCCATGACTTTTGAGTTTCCACGAAGGGTTATTCGAATAACCCCCTTGGTTATTCGAATAATTTCGGGCCTCCAATTTAAAGCCCACACCACGCATTCAAGCTGTTTCATTCTCCCTTTCTCTCTGTTTCTTCTCTCTGCTCATTTCTCCCCTGCCCACGCCGCCATCATCTCTTTGCTCACCTCTACCATCGTTGTCTTTCTCTCTCTCTCTCTTCCAAACCTCTGATCACTATGGCCTCCTCTTCCTCTCGTGGAAAGCGTCCTCGCACGAAGAATGCCCCTTGCAACAATCCACTCGACTTGCGAAGGCTCTCCACCAACAAAGAACACTGTGGCCGCTTCATCACACACTTTTGGGAGTGAAATCTCGTCTAGCCCAAATACCTTTAGCTCTCTTTCTTACAACAGAACGGAGGCTTCGACTTTCTAACCCTGCTGCAAAATCAGGGAGTTCTGCAGCCCTATTGTCACAAAGCTGTCCTCTACCCTACTCTAATCAAGATATTCTATTGCAATCTGGCAATTGTTGGCTAGGACCTTCTCTCTGAAGTCTGCGATCAGAACATCATCATCACTCCGCAAGACTGGGAGACAATGTTTGGGTTGTAGTTCGCTGGCACACCCATTGAAGAATATGACAACCCTCTTATTCATGAGTTCGATAGAAATTGGGCAATTGAAGACTTGCTAAAGCCTGGTCTTGCCTTGCTAGACAAGGGCCTTAAGGGAAAGATGCTAAAAAGCCAAGACAGGCTCCTACATTATGCTTATGCACATATCCTGGCTCCATGTGGCGGGAATTATGCCTATCTTGGTGAAGATGACATCTTCATGCTCTGGATCCTAAAGAGTGGTCACAAAATCAACTGGCCTGTGTTCATCATGAAGCATATGAAGGCCAAGGCAAAGAAAAATTTGAATTGCCTTATGGCATTCTCATCACTACTTTGCTTAGCAAGTATCCTCAAGTGATGGAGACTGAGCGCACCATCGCATTGACTCATCACAATGTCTTCGGATCCCACACTTTGCTCAAAATGAAGATGATCAAGATTGATGAAAGCTGGGTGTACCCAGATGAGGTTACTGATGATGAGTTTGACCCAGAGGACCCTGCTATACCTACTGACTCTACTGATACACCTGTTGCTGCCCCTGCTCCAGTCACTTTGGAGCAGATCATGGCTACCTTGCACGATAACCGTGCTTATATGGAATAGACCTTCTCTATTCTTTTTGACAGAATAGAAGGTGTTGAACGTAAGGTTATTGCTTTACGAGCTGCATCACCTGCTCCTGCACCTATTTCTCCACCTCCACCTTCGGATGCTTATATTTAGGAGCTTTAGATCTTAGGATCTTTGCTTTTGCTCTATTTTATTTATTTGCCATTGTTCTTGCATCACCTTTGATTAATGAATATATGATGTTTTTGTGACCTATCTAAATATACTCTACAATTCTTCATTTGATTTATTCCTTGTACTTATAGTTGGATATTTATCTATGGGACTTACCCCTCCTTTTTGCTCATGACAAAAGGGGGAGAAAAATTTAAATTTATTTGAGAAAAGACAAGTAAAAATTAAAAAGAGATATTGGATTCCAAATGAAAGGGGGAGCTGCGCACATCTCTTATATACATTACCTTTTATAATTAAAGAGGGGGAGTAAGCTTTTAATACCTCTTTGTGAATTCTAATTATATGCACTAACTCTTTTCTCAATAGTTTATCATCATAAAAAAGGGGGAGAATGTGATTGAACATATGTCTTTGAAGAATGGTTTTGATGATAAGAAACATGAAGACAAAAATGAAGATGATGGGAAAACTAAGTCCAAGATCTTTTAAGAATAGTTTTAGGACTTAGAGTCCTTGTATACGGAGCTCTCTTAGTATCTCACTGGTTTTGCATGAAAAGAGAAAAATGGTTTTAATGATTTAACAAATAAATCTGAAAGTTTTTAGAAAGTTTAAAACTATTTTTCAAACATAGTTATTCGAATAAAGGCAACGTTATTCGAATAAAGTAGTCCAAGATCTTTTTGTTTGCAACAGAACTATTCGAATAACATTGAGTTATTCGAATAGAGTTTTTAAATCTTCCCTACGTGTCTCTGTTCTTCAAAAGTGATATTCGAATAGCACATTAGCTATTCAAATAACAAGGACTTTTAGAAAAGCTTTTATAAGAAAGCTATTCGAATAACACAAGGTTATTCGAATAGACTTATTTTCACAGAACATAGTTTTTATCTGTGTTATTCGAATAACACATATGTTATTCGAATAACCTCTGTTAAAAGTGTTTTCCACAAGAATGTGTTATTCGAACAACACGAAGGTTATTCGAATAACCCCTATTTCTGAAATAGAATCAGAAGCCCGTATACGTCTTCATAATGAGCATTTATTACACCCAACAACTATTTTTTATTGAATTGCTTTATAAATAGAGACCTTGGGTCTTCTCTGAAAATTTCCTAACATTCTGAATCATTTTCTACTTGCACTAACTCGTGAATTATATTTTCTACGCTCTTTTTCAATCAAAACCTTGAGATATTTTGTGTGAGCTCTATTAGCACTTCAACTTATTTTATTTACTCTTAAAGAGAGTTTCTTTTCATTTATTTTCTGCTCTATATTAAAGGGAGTGAGGTATCCCTCAAAGGTTTGTATAAGGGTGAGGTATCCCTACAGGATGAGACTTTAGCACAAGGGTAGAGTTTCTCTATGTGTGAAAAGTACTCTATTTTGTAACGGTAGCAAGCACCTATTGAAGCTTGTATACATAGTGAAAAATCTCGGATAGCTTTTTTGAGGACTGGACGTAGACCACAAGTGGGTTAGTGGTCGAACCAGGATAAATATTGTGCCTGCTCTTCTTCTCTTTATCTCTTTATTTAATGCAATTTAATTTTATTGCATATTTATTTATTTACTTTTCTTAAAACTCTTCTTCTTCATATCACAATTTCTCCTTTTATTTAATAGCTTCTATACTTGTGTTTATTTTAAAAGTATTTACGAAAAGTTTTTCAACTCAATTCACCCCCTCTTGAGTACTGGAAGCCACTTGGTAACATAATATTGCTACTTCAACTGCTAAACTTGCTATTACTACTCAAGTCTATTTAAAACTATCCTATTATTATTTGAGATTGGAACTTTTTTGTTGATCTGATTTGTCTACTTTTACAAATAGACAAAATGTTAGGGATGGATTGGTTACTTTCTAACCATATCCTGTTATATTGTTTCAATAAAACTTTAGTTTCCCTGAGACTGAGATTTTTGGATTTGAATCCAGAAAGTTCACTTCTAAATTTATTTGACTTTCTCAAATTCTTTGTTGGATAGGTCCGGTAATCTACCAAATAGCCTTATCATTTTTCTATCTAACCTTCATAGTGTCTTCCATAAATCTCAATTGAGAAATTATATTCATGATTCAACCCATGTTATAGCACTAAATATAGTATGATTAAAAAGAGAACTTGATCTAGAAGACATTTCCTGTTCAGATTAAGGATAGGCGAGTGAAACAACTTACCTTGGTGAAGGTAATTTGGAATGATGTGATGGGAGATACAACATGAGAACTAGAAGACCAAATGAAGGGAGCCGTTGTTTTCTCTAAGATCAATTTGCGTTCTGGTTATCATCAGATTCGTGTGAAAGTAGAAGATGTTCCAAGACAATTTTTCAGACGCGTTATAGGCACTACGAGTATTTAGTAATACCATTCGAGGTAACAAATGCTTCTGTGATGTTCACGAATTACATGAATAGGATCTTTCATCCCTATTTAGATAGATTTATCGTTGTCCTTATTGACGACATCCTGATCTATTCTCAGAGTCTGGAAGAACATGCTAAACATCTCAATGCGGATTTTCAAATTCTAAAGAAGAAAAAGAAGTTATACGCGAAGCTATCCAAGTGCAAATTCTGGTTAAAAGAAGTTCAACTTTTGGGTTTAGGTTTTGTGTTGATGCAAAATAGAAAGGTTGTGGCTTATGCTTCGAGATAGTTGAAAGTGCATGAGAAGAATTATCTAACTCACGTTTTAGAATTGGCGGCAGTGGTGTTTGCATTGAAGATTTGGAGACATTTTCTTTATGGAGCAACCTACAATATTTGTAGTGATTACAAGAGCTTGAAGTACCTGTTCGATCAAAAGGAGTCGAATATGAGGCAGAGATGATGGTTAGAATTTTTGAAAGACTACGATTTTCAACTTCTGTGTCATTCTAGAAAGGCAAATATTGTGGCGGATGCCTTGAGTAGAAAAGTACTTAGTATATATGCTATGATAATCAAGGAGAGTGAATTGATAAAATAATTCAGGGATATGTGGTTGATTGTGGATTTGACACTGGGGAAAATTTTGTTTGAATACAAGTACTATTTCGAATAAGTCTGATGGAAGAAATTCGAGATAAGTAGAAAGGTGATCTAGAATGACATAACTGGAGGTGCTACATGGGAGCTTGAAGACAAGATAAAGGAGCAATATCCTCTTTTGTTTTAAATGCAAGAGAAATTTCAAGGACAAAATTCTTTTTAGAGGGGGAGAGTTGTAACACCCCGATTTTTCATTTTCTTGATATAAATACGTTTTAATAATTTTTGTTAATTTTTGTGAGTTTTTGAGAATTTTTAATTATTTTATTTATTTTAATATTATTTTGAGCTATATGCTCAAAGTTCATTTTTTTCTGAATATAAATGAGTTTTATAATTTTTATGATTTTGTGAATTTTTGTGGAATTTTTTGAGTTTTAGATTATTTTAATATTATTTTGAGTTGTATTTGTGTTTGAGACGGGCTCGAAAAAATAAAAAATTTTCTTGGACCGAAAAGTTTCGGACTGTTAATGTGGGGCCGGAGGAGCTTACTAAACCCGAAACCGGAAACAATTGACAGAAATTTTCTGTATCTGAATTTTTATTATCCATTGGGTAATGCCTTTATTTACTGCGTAATGTTATTATCCATTGAACAATGACTAGCAGTAGCTATTATTCTTTGGGTAATAGTTTCTGAAAATATCTTTTGGAAATTATCTTTTGGAAAATATCTTTTGAAAAATATCTTTTGGAAAGTATCTTGAGATTAGTCAACAAAGAGGGCATGGAGTTTGGTTTGAACCATTGGATGGCAAGACTTGGAGGAGAAGTTTTACATATCCATCATTAATCTAATCAATGGATGTGAGGAGCAAACTTAATGAAGAAGCTTTGGATGATCACCATTGATCTCATCAATGGTTGTGAGAGTAAGCTTAATGTAGAAGTCTTGGATTTTTCACCATTGATCAAATCAATGGTTTAGGAAGCAACTTGTTGGAGAAGGATTTAATTCCTTCCTTTGGATGAAGCTCACGGCCATGAAGCTTCCAAAGTGGCTAAAATTGATTTTTCTATCACATTTCCTAAAGCCTTCATCATTTCATTCAAGCTTGAACAAAAATTCTGTCTTCCACTTTCTTTCTCCTATCTCACGGCCAAGTACCTCTCAAATTGGCTAAGTCTTCATTTTCCATTTCATTCAAGGAAACTATCATCTTTCTCTTAAAAACCTTAACACTCTTTCTCCCATTTTTCTCTCCTCTAGCTCACGGATCCTTCACTCAAAACACCTATCCATCACTCATAAATTAAACAAAGCTTACCATTTAGTTCTAAACATTATTCCAAGCATATTTCATGTTGTGATCAAGACTTGATTTCATCATCTTCAAGCTTGATTTTTGGATTCAAGTTTTAGGGTTCTAAGAGTTACTTGGTGGAGAAAGTTGATGCAAAGAGCTATACAAGGAGCTTAGGAAGCTACACCTAAGGTAAGAGGGAGATTAACCTCATCAACCACTTATGGTGGTGAGGAATGAAATTTGTATGAAGGTGATGAATCCATGTGAGGATATATTCACCATGTGTGTTTGATTGTGTGGTTTGAGTTTAATTATTCTATGTGATTTTTTATTACTTTGATATTATGCATGTACTTGTTAGAGTAGAATTTTGATGCTTAAAGTATGATTGTATGATATAAATGGTGATTGAAATGAAATGAATTTTTGGTTCCAAAGACCATCAGGCTCACGGCCTCTAAGCACTCCAAAGAGGAATCCATTTCAAAATATTTTACTAAGTGTTATTCTAGAGGATTATTGGTAATCAAACTAATTAAGGAATTACAAAATAAAAATGAAAATATATATATTTTTATCACCAAATAAAAAGTGGATTTCAGCCATAGTATTCGAAAATAGGATGGAGAATTAAGTTTGAAACTTGAAGTATATTATTTAAATGAATTTTTAAAGAGGAAGATGGAAAATGTTTTTATTTAATTAAAATAAGTGTAAGTTTTGGAAAGGATATTAAAAAATATAATTAGAGGAGTTTGAGTAAGGAAATAATTGTTAATGATAGTTGGGAGTTTAAAATATTTTATTTAAGAAAGTTTTATTTAAAGTAAAACATAAAGATTTTGAGGTATCTTGAATTCATTTAAATGATTTAAATTTTTGTGGAAAATGTTATAAATATTATTTAAAGATGATTTATTAAGGAAATATTGGAATTTAAGTCCAATCTTTTTATGAGAAAAGTTTTAATTTGAGCTTAGAATATTAAAAAAATATTTTACGTGATTGAAAATACGCAGAAAAACTCTTACACAATTTTAAAATGGTGATTTTTAGCTACGCGATTGAGAAAATGTTTTAAAATCTCTACGTAATTATGAAAACATTGAAAAATCATTACCCAATTTGAAAACATAATAGAAGTTTTCTGCAATTGTGAAAATGCGATAATATCGCTATGCGATTGAGAGGAATTGCAAGTTTTGCTGTAGAGCCGACGTATTGGACCCGAGTGGATCAGTGACATTATGTAATTGTATGGACGGTTATATAATATCATTGATACTAATGGTATTAGACAATTTTATTGGCAGTTGCTTTAATATCATTAGGAACAGTCCAACGGTGGTTTGTTTTTTTTAATCATGCATTTGAGCATTATACAGTTGGTGGTTGTGTGGCTTTTATGCCTAGGAGTGAACGAGAATTTGGATAGTGTGATTTATGATGGATCTCAGGGGGCGTCAGGGCGAGGTGATTCACTTAGTGATCTGTTATCACATTATATACCTCTGGCTGTGAAGAACCATTGCAACGCACTGACGAGGACTTGACAAACACTATTCTTTTCGCGGTCTGGCATAGACTGTCATTGAGGGTGGCAGATCTTCTAAAACGTTCATCTTTGAGTTTGAGTTAGCTCCATAGAGTAGGAACTGGTTCATTTGGCATGCACATAGTCATGATACATATTGTTGTGGCATAGTCAAGATACATATTGTCATGGCATGGTCAAAGCACACATTGTGGTGACATAATCATTATGCATACATTGCTAATACATGTGGTTACAATACTATTAATGGTTATATCATTGTGAGATATGTTTATTGTTGATATTTATGAACCTATAACATGAGTATGCATATCTGTATATATGGAACGACTTTGTTGTTCGTATTGTTTCTATGCTGCCATGATGGTATTGATGTAGGGGATCTCACCTCTTTGTTATATTATTTTGTCTATATGTACGTGTGATAAAGATTGTGAAGAGCAAGAGGTAGGAACACCTCCTTTCTATTGTGTTGATTTTATCTGTGTACTGAGATGGCGTCAAGACTTGGTTTTCTTGGTTGCGTGAGAGTACAGTTTCATGGAGGCACTGATGCCTGGCACTATGATGCTAACGTTGAGCGTGTTGTTTATTTTGGTGATACTATTCTCTTTCTTGATGCTTGTGTGCATTTGGAGTTCTCTATGCCTATTAAAGATATGTGGAGTGATCTTTATGACACTCATAGTGAGGACTCTGATGTGTCAACCACTTGGACTTCTATCTGTAGTAACATGCCCTATCTGGGGAGTTTGTTTGCTAAGGATCCCGAGGAGGATCTGGAGGAAGATCGGGTGCAGGATCCTACTCTTCTAGTGTTTGGACTTGGGCTGAGTTTAGTTTTTATATGGTAATTACATATTATTTAAAGTACGTAAGTTTTATGTAATTAAAATTCTACTAATCTATGTTATGTACGTGAGATGTATATTATTCAGTTATTGTGTCTTGTGTTTCTAAAATTCGGTAAGTTTATATTATCCGCAAAAAAAAATTTTTGAAACCCGTATTAAGATATTATTAAATATTTTACAACTTAGGTAAAGAATATAAAGCAGTTGGTCTGAAATGTAATGCCCTAAGGAGGGTGTTACAATGACACTTGATGACAAATGAAGCCACAACTTATTGAATTAGGAAGCAGCAGCATTCAATATTCAAAAGCCGTGACATTTAATCCATATTGAGCTTCTCCCTTTTTGCTTCTTTGCAGGACTCCTAAAAAAAATAAACAAAGATTAAATTAGTTAAATATTTAAAAAAAGAAAGATAAAACTCAAAGATCTTTATTTTAGTTACTTACGAATATATAAAAAATGCTTGTGTAATAACTTTATTTTTAAGAGTTATCACACCCCCAAACCTACAATTTTGCTAATCCCAAGCAAAACAAAACAAGATTTCTTAACATCTCAGATTCAGCAAAGAGTATTTATGTATTCACATGTAAATCTCAACAATTCAAATTCCAAAATATTCGAGATAATGTGGCATCATGTTAGATCTCATATTCAGTGGTTCAAAGTTGATTCATTGTCAAGCATACATGCCATCTAATCTTCAGCTCATGTTATCATGTTTTAATTTTTTTATGTAGAAGATTTCCCAAAATACGATTAAGGAACCCCTTCCTAACTCTAGCGTGCACATCCAAGAAAACTCATGAGGATACCCAAGCAACTCCAACTCAGACTCTCTTAAAAATGTCTTTTGTCTTTCTCTCCACTAATGTAGAACCAAGCATGATTAATGATCAAAAGGGTCTTTTCAAGCTTGTAGTGTAAGGCGAAGGTAATGAGTAAAGAAATGAAGGGAAGGATAAAACAAACAGTGGGACACATAATCTTGTAAAAGACCTAAATGAGCCAAACAACCATTACACACAAGATACATTTTCTAGCATATGTACTCCAAAAGCTGATTTCTTTAGCACAAGGCATAATTAGAACAAGGAACTCTATTTTCTTTTTCTCTTTTTTTTTTTATCATTTCAAGTTTTTTCTTGCAATTTATTACTTTCCTTCTTTTTTTTTCTTTTTTTTAAAACACAAATCTGCTTGATTCTAAAACATGTCTACCCCTTGTTTCTTCTGACTCAACTAAGCATTTGCAAGATATATTCCCAACATGGACAATGGTGGATAAACAATACTTAAGGGCTAAAAGGTAAGGATGATGTGGGTAAACAACAAATCATAAATGTCAATCACATTCACAAGACTCAAAATGGGTACTAGGGATATTCATGCATTCATGGGTAGGCTTGAAAGGCTTAACCAATCCAAAGAATGCCCTAATCATTTCATCAAACATGCTTAGCCTATAATTTTGCCTTAAGAGAAAGTCAAACACTCTTTCAAAAATTAAGTCTTCATCACAATAGGGCAAGTCACAGCTTTCTTTAAATATGCACAACTATTATTATTCCAAGATTCTCAATCATGTAAAGGGAAATGCATCTACATAACAAAGAAACACTAAAGCTCAATTAAATTTCAAATGACTTGCATACTTTCCCAGAATCAACAATTAAACTAAGGCAAACATATCACAGATCAAGTCAACCACATCAACATTTAACTTTTATTGCATAGCTCCACATTACCCATATTTTTTTATTTTTTACTTTTTAGTCATTGATGGAAAGCCAAAAAGATAAGGTTAAAAAAATATCAAAAGCTCAACAGAATCAAAAGAAGATGAATTACTACACTATGAATGTAAAAGCATAAAAAAAAAAACAAAATAAAGATAAGGTAAAGAACTTGGGTTGCCTCCCAAGAAGCGCCACTTTATAGTCCTAGGATGAACTTTCTCTTTAATAATAACTGGAAGATGTAGCTTTATCACTAAGATCGGCATAGCACAATTGAGAAGGTAACAATTTGAGGTTTCTCAAATCCTCATCTATGCTTTCACATGTAGAAATCAAAAAAGCTTCAAGAGGATCACATGGGACACTTGCAAAAAATTTATTAGATCCCGTCCAATCAAGCACATTCATATATGAGCATTCTTCAAGATCTTGAGGCAATTCCATTGCTTTGAAAATATTAAAGATTACCTCTTGATCTTGCACTCTCATGGTGAGCTCCCTTTTCTGAACATGAATAGGAGTTCTTCTGGTTATAAGGAATGGTCTTCCAAGGATGAGAGAGACATTTTTATCTTCTTCCATATCAAGGATGATAAAATTTGCCAGAAATATGAGTTTATCTAGTTTTACAAGAACATCTTCAATTATTTCTAGTGGATAAGTCAAGGTTTGATTTGTGAGTTACAAGATAACCGATGTGGGCTTAGCCACCTCAAACCAAGTCTTTGGTATATTGAAAAGCGCATGAGATTTTTACTCGATCCCAAATCACATAATGCCTAACCATAAAATTTTTCACCAATGGTGCAAGGGATGGTGAAGCTTCCAGGATCTTTAAGCTTGGGAGGGAGTTTATTTTGCAAGATAGCACTACATTCCTCTGTGAGAGCAATAATCTTAAATTCACCAAGCTTCCTCTTCCTTGACAAGATATCTTTCATGAATTTCACATAGCTTGGCATTTGCTCCAAAGCTTTCGCAAATGGTATATTAATATGTAGCTTCTTAAAAATTTCTAAAAACTTTTTGAATTGGTGATCTAGCTTTTGCTTTGCAAGATGGTTGGGGAAATGTGAAGGTGGTATATAAGGCTTGTCCTCAACCTTCCTTTTGACAAGTTCCTCATTTTTCCCATCTACATTTCTCGTAACCTCCTCATCTTTTGTCACCGCAGCATCTTCTTCAAGTTTCTTAGTCTTGTGATTCACTTTTATTTCCTTCCCACTCCTCAATGATATGGCCTTACAATGCTCAGGAGAGGCACCCTTAGGATTATTGATGGTGTCGCTTGGAAAAGTCCCTGGGGGCCTGTTGTTCAGAGCTTGGGCAAACTGGCTAACTTGGAGTTACAACCCAAGTTAGCAGATCTTTACAACCCAAGTTAGCTTGGGATAGGTGTAAAGATCTCATCCGAAGATTTCCTCACCATGTCATTCTCCTAGGAGTAACCCCCTTTGAAGACCATTGGTAGTTGTTGGTGGTCATTTCCTCAAGAAGATCATAGGCAGCATCAATAGATGTGCTCATGAGTGTGCCACCTGCTACTACGTCAATAGTTGCTCTGATATTTCCCAACAGCCCATTATAGAATGTCTAAACTTGCAACCACTTTGGAATGCCATGGTGAGGACATCTTCGGATGAGATCTTTACACCTATCCCAAGCTTCATATAATGACTTAAAGTCATACTACACAAAGGAAGTAATATCATTCCGTATCTTTGCTATCTGAGCCGGAGGGAAATACTTGGCAAAGAATTTGCGAGCTAGATCCTCCCATATTATGATGGACCCTGCCGGTAAAGAGTTAAGTTAACCATTGGCCTTGTCCCTAAGAGAAAATGGGAACAACCTCACTCTGATAGCATCTTCAGAGACTCTATTATGCCGAAAGGTATCACAAAACTCCAAGATGTTGGAAAGATGTGCATTAGGATCATCACTAGGAAAGCCTCCGAACTGAACAGATGTCTGAATCATCTGGATAATGGTCAACTTGATTTCAAAGTTATTGGCTTGTATAGTCGGTCTCCTGATGCTAGAATGTAAGTCTTGCAGTTGAGGTGCTGTAAAGTCCCTCAATGACTGAGTGTGGCCTTCTTTGTTTGCCATATTGGTGCTCTTCGAAGTTTGAGCTCTTTCCTTCAAAAGCTTACGAAAAGTCCATTCAATCTTTGGGTCAAAAGGAAGAAGCTCAAAACTTTGTGAACGTCGCATACACAGAAAATTGGAACATGAAATTAAAGACAAGCAGCTCGATATCAATATTAACATGAAAATTCAAAAACAGTCCCTGGCAACGGCGCCAAAAACTTGTTACTCATTATGCTAGACTACGCAAGCGCACGTGTCAACAAGTAATATAAATGAGTATTCAAGTATCGTTCCCACGAGAACTGTATTAAAAATTATGCTAATTACTAACTAATTGCTACTTGTTCTCTACTCCAGGAAATCAAAATGATTTTGATGATTAAATGATAAAAAAAAATTAACAATTTTAAATAGGACAAAAATAAACAGAGAAGAAACAGTGGGTTGAGAATCTAGGGTCTAGCTTCACTTATTATTTTATCTGATTTCATGCAATCCTTTCACTATTCTTGATCATAATTTGATTATGCTAGCCAATGTGTTTATGCATTTACAAACCTCTTTCGATGGCCTTATAAAACTATGGAACTTAATCAAAACACTATATGTCTATGTGAATTGACAAAATTCCATGCTTTGAGAACAAATATCAAACACTTGCTATGCATGACTAATAGGTATGAGATTAGAATATCATTGTTACAAAGAGAGCAATTTCAGAAAATATCAATATAGACATCTTAAAAATAAAGAGAGAATGAAAGAAAGAACTAGGCGAATTGATGGATGTACGGGGCTGTGTCCAGCTTCTCTAATCCTTCATCCACACCTTGATGCTCTCTCCTAATTTTCTCTCTAAAAGCGCGCGTCCCCCAAGTGCTCTCCAAGTCTGCATCCAAAATCCCCTAAAAACTCCTCTTCCTCCCAAAAGCTTATTGTCTTGATTAAAAAAGACGTGGTGCCATCCAAAAAAAGAAGCCGCGACACTTAGCTTTGGAAGTCGCGACTCTAAGTGAATGAAATCACGATGAGTCTTTACGGGGAGCTGCGGCATAAACTTATAGGAGGCCACGACTCCATTCTCTCTGGAAAATGTAGTGTGATGCTACAATTGTTGGAAGCTGCAGCACTAGCTTTGAGGAAGCTGCGACATCAATTCTATCTGGAAAATGTGTGACGCCACACATTTTAGAAGTCGCGGCATCAATTCTGAGGGAGCCGTGACACTTGATGACAAATGAAGCCACGACTTATTAAATTGGGAAGTAGTAACATTCAATGTTTAAAAGTCGTGACACTTAATCCATATTGAGCTTCTCCCTTTTTGCTTCTTTGCAAGACTCTTAAAAAAATAAACAAAGATTAAATTAGCCAAATATTTTTTTAAAAAAAAGATAAAACTCAAAGATCTTACCTATGAATATATCAGACATGCTTGTGTAATAACTGTAACACCCTTTCTGGGGATGTCACATTTATGATGCAGAAAAGTAAAATAAATAAAATCCTTACCCAAGTTATAAAACATTTGATACTTAAATAATATTTGTGGTATATTTTTTTTCCTTTAATAATTATAACATTAAATAAAATAATACCGAACACAAAATTAAACAAAGTATAATCACGCCATAATATACATATAATTCTTCTTTATTACACACCTAATTTACATCTATTGATATCTAATAAAAATAGTAAAAGACAGCATATTACTCAAACATAATTGCTAAGACATGAGCCCTCGTCATAAGACAGTTTCCCTAGTTAGGAATGTCTTGACCGATAGAAAATCAACCCAAAACTATGTCGAAGTTCTCTCTAGGAGTATAGTGAAACTCGTCCCACAACTCCCTAATAGGTAAAATAATCTCTACGAAAGTAACCATATAACGTGTAGTCATTAACCCATGTCGAGTCCTACTTACTGATGAAGTCATGTTACCACTATACTCTATGTGTCCTGTGTCCCAGTGGACATACCAAGCCTCAGCGCCTTTGAGAAATTGTAATCTAAAGAAACCTAATTGTCCTCCTCTTGCCGTCATTGTAGTCTTCGATGATATAAACGTAAAATAGAAACAGATAAAACAATACAAGAAAGAGGTGAGACAATCTACACCATTACCCGCATGGCAATAAAGAAAACGACAATACAAGCAAATATCACAACAGTACATACCAACATTTCATGCATAATATAACAAAGTAATACATATTAAAATAACACATACCATTATATCTTGCATAATATATTAAAGCAATATATATTAAAATAACACGTATCATACATAATATATTAAAATAGTACATCATATATTTTATCACAGAATATGGTAAGCAGTAAAGTGCAGATGATGCATGAACAGTAAAATGCAGGTAATGCATGAACACACACTGACTCGTTCCTACTCCATGGAGCTAAACACGAATATCTGAGAGAATGATCTGAATAGAAAACTAATAATACTTTATGGCTGCCCAACCAAGCTATTGCACTGTCAACACGTCGTGTCTATAGCCCACAGTCCAAAACATCGTGTAGCAGTACACAGTCCAAACATCGTGTACCACAGGCATAGTACTTATTAATCTCCTCAAGATCTCGATTAAGAATAGTGCTTGTCGAGATCATTAGTGTGTTGCCCGTTACCACGGCCCAGAGGTACTACCACTGTCCACATATGGGATCCTCCGCACACTAATGCCTCCAAGTTCATAAATGAACCACACTACGCTTATCACACCAATTACGGTGTAATTCACCTCATCAATCAATCGCCAATTATAAATCAAATTGGCACAATACTCTAAACATGATCTAAAATTACAAAAATACCATTATTATCCAAATTTTACCATAATTACGAAGAATTACCAAAATATCCTTTGTCACCAAAAACCAAAGTATAGTACGTCCCACTGACAAGATTTAACAAAATACCAAAATATAGTACGTCCCACTGACAAGATACTACATCTCAAAAGATAAAGACGTCCCACTGACAAGATACTATATGCAACATGTCCGGGTCTACCACTTTGGCGACGACAAACCGATAGTATTTTTGATCGCGTAGGAATTTTATCGCATTTTCACAATCTCGTTATTTTCACAAACGTTTTAAAATCGTGTAAACATATTTTGACATTTTTAAACATCACAAAATCTTTTAAATCATTTTCTCAATCGCGTAGGATTTTTAATTCATTTTCTTAACCGAATAGCTTAAAATTATCATTTTTAATATGTGTAAAACTATATCTAGTACTTTTAAAATACGTAATGTATTTTCCTTGTGTTCTAAATATAGTATGGAATCTTTTCATTTTAAGCGTCTGATTTTAATAAATTTTGGCAGCATTTTGCCTATAAAATCAGTATAAGGTATTTTTAACATTTTCCTCTAAATATAGTTTATTTTATTTTTACCCAATAATTTCACTTCAAAACTTACTAACGCGCTTCAAAATTTATAGAATGAGCTCTACGTTAGTATTTTTCAAGCGTCTGATTTAATTCTAATTTAAACTAAATTCTACTAAGTTAAAATTCTAGGACTGAATTAATTCCTTTGATTTTCTCAATGATTCTTTGGAATCGATTTGTTTAATAAAATCATTACCTATCCTATTTTAGAAAATAAAATGGAATGTTGGCCAAATCAAAAATAAAATGGTATTTGATTATACACTAAATGGCATGTTGGCCATAATTAACTTAAATCATTTTTAATTTAATTATTTTACCTAGATTCCTCAAATCAGTAATTTAGAAAATTCCTGAGAACATTTTGGTTCTCTTTTTTTTTTTTTTTTGGATGATGTAAGTGAGCCTCATAGTGTATTCTTTGGAATACTCATGCATTTCGTACATGTTATTCACATCCTACTTTAATAATTATATAATTATAAACACATACAATTATATAATCACATACGAAATACATACAATTATTTAAATCATAAACATGAAAAATGAAAATAATGAAAATTATAATCATGCATAGTAAAATAATTCACAAATAGGAGAGCATTTAAACAATCACAAAAATATTAAAAACCATAAACAATCACACAAATAATGATACAAACAATAAAACAATCACACAAATGAATCCTTATGGATTCTACACACACATACAAATCCATTTTCCCATCACCACTTAGGGTTGATGAGATTAAATCTCCCTCTTACCTCTTGAAGACAATTTAATCGGTAAGATCTCCTCCTTTCCTCTAAATTTCGTACAAGCTCCAAAACAATTCCTAAAATTCTTAAATAATTAGTAAAAACACATACAAGGTACAAAATAGAGAAACCATGGAACAAGCATGGTTAGAAAAATTAAAAATTCAATTTTGAACCATAGAAACCAAACTTACCCTTAAGTAAGTAAGCAAAAACTTGGATTTTAGGCAAGATAGAGTAGGGATTTGGGAAAACTTTGTGAATGAAAAGTGTTTAGAATAGGATTTGGGTTTAAGAAAAGCTAAGAGATAAAATTATAGAGGTTTGGTGGTGTGAGGTGAAGGCTTGACCGAATAGGGAGAAGAAAATGAAAGGAAAAGCATGCATGGGTTCTTGGCATTTTTGGAGAGAAGATGAAAGCTTTAATTTAGGATAAGTGTGAAATAAAAGTGAAGAGAGAAA
Source organism: Ormosia semicastrata (assembly GCA_029884595.1). Taxonomy (NCBI): domain Eukaryota; kingdom Viridiplantae; phylum Streptophyta; class Magnoliopsida; order Fabales; family Fabaceae; genus Ormosia; species Ormosia semicastrata. The sequence goes on from JAQQTO010000061.1 coordinate 43,733,559, forward strand.
ATAGAAGAGGCTCTTTGTAGTGAGGTGCCTTTGTGAGTGAGGTTGAGTGTTTGATTTGGCTTAGTAAATATCTATTCACTTGGATAGTAAATATCCATTTGTGCACATGGCTTATGTCACCTTTTGGCCACCTAAAGGGCATGTAAGACGGTTCAAGAACCATGTAGAAGCCTCCCCAATTTCGCTGCAAAACCGTGGAATTCAATTTGTTTTTAATTCAACCTCATTACTTGCTAATTAAGTAGTTTTCGATGAAATTAACATAACGGAATACTATATGATGAGAGAACATTATTTCTCAAGTATGGCCAAAAATCAAGTGCTTTCGGATAAGCATTCTGTCGAATGATAATTCTATCGGACGAATGGTGATTTTGTCAGACGAATATCAAAAACTGTCGGATAAACTAAAAGTTAACAGAATTCCCAATTCGTCGGATGGGTGTTAACGTAGAAGAAATTTTCAAATTGTCGAACCGAAAAGAATACTATATGATTAGAAATTCAAATTCGACGAATTTTGACATTAGAGAAGTTTCTTTACTGAATGACTAGAAATTCTTACTCGACGGTCATTAGCATCACAACTCGACACTCGACGGTCATCAGCATCACAACTCGACGAACATTATCATTCTATTTCGATGAACTTTGGTATCCTCACTCGACAGAAATTAACATTTTCACTCGACGAATCTTAACATAGTACCAAATAGTCAGAAGATCAAATTCGATAAATTTGAACAGAAGTTCAAATTCGACGGATATCTCAAATTCGATGGATATAGTATGGTCTTAAAATATTCAATTTCGACGGATTTTGACATTGTTTCAGAAAGTCCAATTCGACCAATATGAGCATCTCCACTCGACGGATATTAACATTGCCTAAATGGTCTGAATATCAAATTCGACGATAAGTGTTTGTCCAACAATGAGCAACCTTCGACATAGAGTCGTGTTCGACAACGAGTAGTAGTACTATTTATCATCAGTTAGGTCGATTACATATCAGTCATCTTTGTTTTTAATTTGCAGACTCGTCCGACAAGATTGAGAGAAAAGGAGAACCAGATTCACTTTTATTGACTGATTCTCTGCTAACAGCAACGTCCATCGTTTTGTCGAACCTGAGGACGTCTTCCATGTTTTGAATAGATAGTCTTTGTCGGAAAAGACAAACCTTGGTCGAAATAGATAATCTTGGTTGGAAGAGATGGTCTTTGTCAGAATAAATGGTCTTGGTTGGAAGAAACAGCAATAACAGCCAAAATCTTTGATTTCTAATTCAAAAACTGAGAATCAGCTTCATTCGATTTTTGAGGTATTTTGGGTTCTGTCGAACTACGAGGTTGATGTTGTCGAGAAATGCTCTGAAGGTGTCGAATTCAACTCACTACTTAACTTATGCTTACATTCGAGTAATTAAATCCGACGGGATCAAAATGTTAGGAAAATTTCTTCAAGTGTTTGGATCTTGTCCAATTGCTGTCGGTATCAAGACCTTCAAAAATCTTGGATTGTCGAATGAGTTACATGAGATTGGTCTTTTAGATCCCTATAATACTTGAGAGAGATCGAATCAGTATCGACAAGAATGTATTCACAAAATTATAATTTTGTTTATCGAAATAGGCTTGTCGAAAATAGACTTGAAATGAAAACCGTTAGGGAAAATCTTGAGGAACTTTGGTCGGGTTGAAATTTAATTTTGTCGGATTGGGATTTTAATTTTGGTCAAATTAGAATTCCAGAATTTTGGTCGGTTGATTATTTTGGTCGGATTGATTATAATGGCAAATTAAACTATACTAGGTCAAATAATTCATAGCAATAACAGCTATGCATAAAAACAATAGATATTTATCAAGTAAAACAGAATTATTTTACTGAGATAAATTCTAAAAATTAAGAGATTCTTTTTCGTGTTACTCGATTCGGGTTAAGTAAGATCCCCGTCTCTAAATAAATCAGATAAGAATTTCCTACCGAAAATTATTATTTTCCTGACCCGGAGCAAATCACACAAAACAATCAAAAATAGTATTGGAATAATCAAATTATTTTTATATTGCACAGAAAACACAAATAGTGTAATTCTGTCAGTTTTGTATCATAGTCTAAAATTTGGGGTGTTACAATACTCCCCCTTTAAAAAGAAGTTTCGTCCTCGAAACTTGACACACTTAAATAAAAACAGATACTGTTCTCTTATCTTATCTTCCAATTCCTATATTGCTTCACCACGTATATCGTTCCAAACCACTTAACCAATGCGATTTCTTTACCTCGAAGTTGCTTTGTCCTTCGATCTTCAATCTTGACTGGAAACGTCTCATGGGTTAAATTCCCCTTCAGTTGTACGATGTCTGGTTTGATAACGTGAGTCGGATCAGAAATATATTTCCGTAGTTGTGATACGTAAAATACATCACGAAGATTCGATAAGAATGGTGGTAGTGAAACCTGATAAACTATCGGATCTATCGATGAAATATTTGATACGGCCCGATAAACTTTAGAGTGAGCTTCCTCGACTTAACCACTCGTTTAACTCCAGTCATTGGGTGTCACACGTAGAAATACATGATCACCTCCTTCGGATTCAAGCGGTCTCTGTCTTTTACCAGTATAACTCTTTCGTAGCGTCCGAGTTGTCTTCATCTTGTCTTGGATCATCTTCACTTTCTCAGTTGTCTGCTGCACAAATTTTGGTCCTACAATTTTACTTTCACCAGTATGATACCAACGCAACGGTGTTCTACAGCGTCTCCTATATAACGCCTCACAGGGTGTCATCCCTATGCTCGCACGAAACTATCGTTGTATGTGAACTCTGTCAATACTAGAAATTCATCTCAACAAGTCTTTTGAAAATTCTAACTATTCGTCTCTTCTTGATATCCAAGTCCCTCTTGATTAAACAGGTACTTCAAGCCTTTGAATTTATTGTAAACTTTATAAGAAAGAAAACGTCTTCAGATTTTTCCTTGCAAAACTACTATCGCGTATCCTATAATGTAAATCAGATTATTCTTCTCACGCACGTTCCACTGCCTTGAAGCATACGCCACGACCTTTCGATTTGATCTTAACACTCAATCCAAATCCACGAGTTGAACTCCTTCTAACAAATTTACGTTTGACTAATTTCGCGCATAACTCCTTCTTCTTCTTCAAAATTGAAGAGCTGCATTGAGATCTTCAGCATGTTCCTTTGATTTTCGAGAATAAGTCAAAATATTGCCAATAATGACAAATTTGCCTAGATGAGAAAGAAAGATCCTATATATTCGTAAACATCGTTAAAACATTCCCTACCCCAGAAAGGTAGTATTGAATATTCATAGTAGTACTGAATATTCATAGTTCTTGCAACGCATCTGAAAAACTGTCTTGGAACATTCTCTACCTTTACGTGAATCTGATAACGACCAACACACAAGTCGATCTTGGAGCAAACAGTGAGTTTCTTCATTTGATCTTCTAGTTCCTCTGTCGTTACACCATCCCAGATTTTCTTATTCAAAAGAAGTTGTTCCACTTTGCCTATTTTTTTTTTGTCTTAACAGAAAATGTCTCATAGATCTAGTTTTCTTCTAATTGCACTGTATTTGATACTATGACATAAGTTGGATCAAGAATAATCCTCCTTAATGGAAATACATGAAAGATACTATGAAGGTTATAAGGAAAAGTAATAAGACTATTCAATAGGCTACTAGATTAGTCCAACAAGGAATTTGAGATGGTCTAATAGATTTCGAAATGAACATAGTCCAATAATTTTAAAAATGAACTTTCTGGATTCAAATCCAAAAATCTCAGGTCAAAGAAATGCTAAATTGCATTGCAACAATCTAGTAGGATATAGTTGGAAAATAACCAATCCATTTAAAAGTCAGGATCTCAGATAGATGAAATTTTAGATAAACAAATCAAATCAACAGAAAAGATTTGATATTCAATAGATATAGGGTAGAATTTAGAAAACTTGAGTACAAACAACAAGTTTAATAAAAAAGAGTAGAAAATACTCAGATCATGCAATAATAAAGACACAGATAGATGAAATTGATTTACTCAATTTTTTTGAGAAAGAAATAGACAAACTCGATCAATAAAAAGTTTCAAACTCCAATGATAATTGGATAGTTTTAAACAGGTTCAAATAGAAATAGTAAGTTTAGAAACTGAAGTAACATTATGAAAACGAGTAAAACACAGATAACTCCAAAAGATTCACACAGTCACAGATCACAAGAGAATGAGTTACCTCGCGAATTATACAACACAGTTTTAAGATTACCCTCTATGGCACGACTTTCTTACTTCTTAAGTTTTAACATTTTAAACTTTCTTATTACACTCCTTGCATTGGCTCTTTCTTCTTTTTGAGGTTTTGAAACATGTGTATTACTAATGGAAGTTTCCATTTTCAGCTGATAAAACTTTTTAAATAAGTGTTCAGGCTTTCCACACTTCAAGCACTTCGTTGATGATGCCACAGTCTGACCAAAATCGTTGCCACTCGTACTTCCTCTCTTTGTCCGTTGTTGCTTCCCCAATGGTTAGACATATGACTCTCGCTGAAAACGATTGAACTTACGCTTCTTTCCATTTTGAATTATCGAAGGTTCTAAGTTACAGCTCCTCGCATCCGATGGCTGCTCCAATCCTAATAAGCTATGAAATTCGGTTATCAGTTCCTGCTGTTGAGCGATCATCTGTCTCCGTTGTATTGCTACTTCAATCATCTTTCGTATCACACTTCGAGCTGCGGTTATATGATCTTCATCACGTTTCATGTCCACATGCTCATGTTCGTAACGTTCCATTATCTTTCTTCAAAGATAAACAAAATCAACATACAACGAACTAAACGTAGCTATTTCACACAAAAATCGTTTCCTTTCGGAAACCGAAACATATCTCTGTGTTCAATATCAGAGATTCACACAAAGACAAACAAGACAAACCTACCCACAAACCCAAAAGACTCTAACTTGGGCTCGATACCAACTAATATAACACCCTTTATGGGGATGTCACATTTATGATGCAGAAAAAGTAAAATAAATAAAATCCTTACCCAAGTTATAAAACATTTGATACTTAAATAATATTTGTGGTATATTTTTTTTTCCTTTAATAATTATAACATTAAATAAAATAATACAGAACACAAAATTAAACAAAGTATAATCACGCCATAATATACATATAATTCTTCTTTATTACACACCTAATTTACATCTATTGATATCTAATAAAAATAGTAAAAGACACATATTACTCAAACATAATTGCTAAGACATGAGCCCTCGTCATAAGACAGTTTCCCTAGTTAGGAATGTCTTGACCGATAGAAAATCGACCCAAAACTATGTCGAAGTTCTCTCTAGGAGTATAGTGAAACTCGTCCCACAACTCCCTAATAGGTAAAATAATCTCTACGAAAGTAACCATATAACGTGTAGTCATTAACCCATGTCGAGTCCTACTTACCGATGAAGTCATGTTACCCTTGTACTCTATGTGTCCTGTGTCCCAGTGGACATACCAAGCCTCGGCGCCTTTGAGAAATTGTAATTTAAAGAAACCTAATTGTCCTCCTCTTGCCGTCATTGTAGTCTTCGATGATATAAACGTAAAATAGAAACAGATAAAACAATACAAGAAAGAGGTGAGACAATCTACACCATTACCGCATGGCAATAAAGAAAACGACAATACAAGCAAATATCACAATGTACATATACCAACATTTCATGCATAATATAACAAAGTAATACATATTAAAATAACACATACCATTATATCTTGCATAATATATTAAAGCAATATATATTAAAATAACACGTATCATACATAATATATTAAAATAGTACATCATATATTTTATCTGAGAATATGGTAAGCGAGTAAAGTGCGAGATGATGCATGAATAGTAAAATGCGGTAATGCATGAACACACCTTGACTCGTTCCTACTCCATGGAGCTAAACACGAATATCCGAGAGAATGATCTGAATAGAAAACTAATAATACTTTATGGCTGCCCAACCAAGCTATTGCACTTGTCAACACGTCGTGTCTATAGCCCATGAGTCCAAAACATCGTGTAGCAAGTACACAGTCAAACATCGTGTACCACGGGCATAGTACTTATTAATCTCCTCAAGATCTCGATTAAGAATAGTGCTTGTCGAGATCATTAGTGTGTTGCCGTTACCACGGCCCAGAGGTGCTACCACTGTCTACATATGGGATCCTCCGCACACTAATGCCTCCAAGTTCATAAATGAACCACACTACGCTTATCACACCAATTACGGTGTAATTCGCCTCATCAATCAATCGCCAATTATAAACCAAATTGGCACAATACTCTAAACATGATCTAAAATTACAAAAATACCATTATTATCCAAATTTTACCATAATTACGAAGAATTACCAAAATACCCTTTGTCACCAAAAACCAAAGTATAGTACGTCCCACCTGACAGTACTAACAAAATACCAAAATATAGTACGTCCCACCTGACAGTACTACATCTCAACAGTACAACACGTCCCACCTGACAGTACTACACCGCAACATGTGGGTCCACCACTTTGGCTCGACAAGACAAAGCGATAGTATTTTTCAATCGCGTAGGAATTTTATCGCATTTTCACAATCTCGTTGTTTTCACAAACGTTTTAAAATCGTGTAAACATATTTTGACATTTTTAAACATCACAAAATCTTTTAAATCATTTTCTCAATCGCGTAGGATTTTTAATTTATTTTCTTAACCGAATAGCTTAAAATTATCATTTTTAATATGTGTAAAACTATATCTAGTACTTTTAAAATACGTAATGTATTTTCCTTGTGTTCTAAATATAGTATGGAATCTTTTCATTTTAAGCGTCTGATTTTAATAAATTTTGGCAGCATTTTTCCTATAAAATCAGTATAAGGTATTTTTAACATTTTCCTCTAAATATAGTTTATTTTATTTTTACCCAATAATTTCACTTTGAAACTTACTAACGCGCTTCAAAATTTATAGAATGAGCTCTACGTTAGTATTTTTCATGCGTCTGATTTAATTCTAATTTAAACTAAATTCTACTAAGTTAAAATTCTAGGACTGAATTAATTCCTTTGATTTTCTCAATGATTCTTTGGAATCGATTTGTTTAATAAAATCATTACCTATCCTATTTTAGAAAATAAAATGGAATGTTGGCCAAATCAAAAATAAAATGGTATTTGATTATACACTAAATGGCATGTTGGCCATAATTAACTTAAATCATTTTAATTTAATTATTTTACCTAGATTCCTCAAATCAGTAATTTAGAAAATAGCTGAGAACATTTTGGTTCTCTTTTTTTTTTTTGGATGTAAGGCCGTGAGCCTCATAGTGTATTCTTTGGAATACTCATGCATTTCGTACATGTTATTCACATCCTACTTTAATAATTATATAATTATAAACACATACAATTATATAATCACATACGAAATACATACAATTATTTAAATCATAAACATGAAAAATGAAAATAATGAAAATTATAATCATGCATAGTAAAATAATTCACAAATAGGAGAGCATTTAAACAATCACAAAAATATTAAAAACCATAAACAATCACACAAATAATGATACAAACAATAAAACAATCACATAAATGAATCCTTATGGATTCTACACACACATACAAATCCATTTTCCCATCACCACTTAGGGTTGATGAGATTAAATCTCCCTCTTACCTCTTGAAGACAATTTAATCGGTAAGATCTCCTCCTTTCCTCTAAATTTCAGTACAAGCTCCAAAACAATTCCTAAAATTCTTAAATAATTAGTAAAAACACATACAAGGTACAAAATAGAGAAACCATGGAACAAGCATGGTTAGAAAAATTAAAAATTCAATTTTGAACCATAGAAACCAAACTTACCCTTAAGTAAGTAAGCAAAAACTTGGATTTTAGGCAAGATAGAGTAGGGATTTGGGAAAACTTTGTGAATGAAAAGTGTTTAGAATAGGATTTGGGTTTAAGAAAAGCTAAGAGATAAAATTATAGAGGTTTGGTGGTGTGAGGTGAAGGCTTGACCGAATAGGGAGAAGAAAATGAAAGGAAAAGCATGCATGGGTTCTTGGCATTTTTGGAGAGAAGATGAAAGCTTTAATTTAGGATAAGTGTGAAATAAAAGTGAAGAGAGAAAATAGAAGAGGCTGCTTCGCCGTGAGGTGCCTTTGTGAGTGAGGTTGAGTGTTTGATTTGGCTTAGTAAATATCTATTCACTTGGATAGTAAATATCCATTTGTGCACATGGCTTATGTCACCTTTTGGCCACCTAAAGGGCATGTAAGACGGTTCAAGAACCATGTAGAAGCCTCCCCCAAGCTGCTGCAAAACCGTGGAATTCAATTTGTTTTTAATTCAACCTCATTACTTGCTAATTAAGTAGTTTTCGATGAAATTAACATAACAGAATACTATATGATGAGAGAACATTATTTCTCAAGTATGGCCAAAAATCAAGTGCTGTCGGATAAGCATTCTGTCGAATGATAATTCTGTCGGACGAATGGTGATTTTGTCAGACGAATATCAAAAACTGTCGGATAAACTAAAAGTTAACAGAATTCCCAATTCGTCGGATGGGTGTTAACGTAGAAGAAATTTTCAAATTGTCGAACCGAAAAGAATACTATATGATTAGAAATTCAAATTCGACGAATTTTGACATTAGAGAAGTTTCTTTACTGAATGACTAGAAATTCTTACTCGACGGTCATTAGCATCACAACTCGACACTCGACGGTCATCAGCATCACAACTCGACGAACATTATCATTCTATTTCGACGAACATTGGTATCCTCACTCGACAGAAATTAACATTTTCACTCGACGAATCTTAACATAGTACCAAATAGTCAGAAGATCAAATTCGATAAATTTGAACAGAAGTTCAAATTCGACGGATATCTCAAATTCGACGGATATAGTATGGTCTTAAAATATTCAATTTTGACGGATTTTGACATTGTTTCAGAAAGTCCAATTCGACCAATATGAGCATCTCCACTCGACGGATATTAACATTGCCTAAATGGTCTGAATATCAAATTCGACGATAAGTGTTTGTCCAACAATGAGCAACCTTCGACATAGAGTCGTGTTCAACAACGAGTAGTAGTACTATTTATCATCAGTTAGGTCGATTACATATCAGTCATCTTTGTTTTTAATTTGCAGACTCGTCCGACAAGATTGAGAGAAAAGGAGAACCAGATTCACTTTTATTGACTGATTCTCTACTAACAGCAACGTCCATCGTTTTGTCGAACCTGAGGACGTCTTCCATGTTTTGAATAGATAGTCTTTCTTAGGAAAAGACAAACCTTGGTCGAAATAGATAATCTTGGTTGGAAGAGATGGTCTTTGTCGGAATAAATGGTCTTGGTCGGAAGAAACAGCAATAACAGCCAAAATCTTTGATTTCTAATTCAAAAACTGAGAATCAGCTTCATTCGATTTTTGAGGTATTTTGGGTTCTGTCGAACTACAGGTTGATGTTGTCGAGAAATGCTCTGAAGGTGTCGAATTCAACTCACTACTTAACTTATGCTTACATTCAGTAATTAAATCCGACGGGATCAAAATGTTAGGAAAATTTCTTCAAGTGTTTGGATCTTGTCCAATTCTGTCGGTATCAAGACCTTCAAAAATCTTGGATTGTCGAATGAGTTACATGAGATTGGTCTTTTAGATCCCTATAATACTTGAGAGAGATCGAATCAGTATCGACAAGAATGTATTCACAAAATTATAATTTTGTTTGTCGAAATAGGCTTGTCGAAAATAGACTTGAAATGAAAACCGTTAGGGAAAATCTTGAGGAACTTTGGTCGGGTTGAAATTTGAAATTTGTCGGATTGGGATTTCCAGAATTTTGGTCAAATTAGAATTCCAGAATTTTGGTCGGTTGATTATTTTGGTCGGATTGATTATAATGGCAAATTAAACTATACTAGGTCAAATAATTCATAGCAATAACAGCTATGCATAAAGCAACAGATATTTATCAGTAAAACAGAATTATTTTACAGATAAATTCTAAAAATTAAGAGATTCTTTTCTGTGTTACTCAGATTCAGGTTAAGTAAGATCCCCGTCTCTAAATAAATCAGATAAGAATTTCCTACCGAAAATTATTATTTTCCGACCAGGAGCAAATCACACAAAACAATCAAAAATAGTATTGGAATAATCAAATTATTTTTATATTGCACAGAAAACACAAATAGTGTAATTCTGTCAGTTTTGTATCATAGTCTAAAATTTGGGGTGTTACAATAACTCTATTTTTCAGAGTTATCACACCCCCAAACCTACAATTTTGCTAGTCCCGAGCAAAACAAAACAAGATTTTCTTAACATCTCTGATTCAGCAACAAGCATTTATGTATTCACATGTAAATCTCAACAATTCAAATTCCAAAATATTCAAGATAATATGGCATCATGCTCGATCTCATATTCAATGGTTCAAAGTTGATTCAATGTCAAGCATACATGCCATCTAATCTTTAGCTCATGCTGTCATGTTTCAATAATTTTATGTAGAAGATTTCCTAAAAGTTGATTAAGGAACCTCGTCCTATCTCTAGCGTGCGCATCCAAGAAAACTCATGAGGATACCTAAGCAACTCCAACTTAGACTCTCTTAAAAATGTCTTTCATCTCTCTCTCTACTAATGTAGAACCAGGCATGATTAATTATCAAAAGGGTCTTTTCAAGCTTGTAGTGTAAGGCCAGGGTAATGACTAAAGAAATGAATGGAAGGATAAAACAAACAGTGGGACACATAATCTTACAAAAGACCTAAATGAGCCAAACAACCATTACACACAAGATACATTTTCTAGCATATGTACTCCAAAAGCTTATTTCTTTAGCACAAGGCACAATTAGCACAAGGAACTCTCTTTTCTTTTTCTCTTTTTTTTATAACATTTCAAAATTTTTCTTACAATTTCTTTCTTTCCTTCTTTTCTTCCTTTCTTTTTTTTAAAAAAAAAATTACAAATCTGCTAGATTCTAAAACATGCCTACCCCTTGGTTCTTCTGACTCAACTAAGCATTTGCAAGATATGTTCCCAACACGGACAGTGGAGGATAAACAACACATAAGGGCTAAAAGGTAAGGATGATGTGGGTAAAGAACAAATCATAAAGTCCAATCACATTCACAAGGCTTAAAATGGGTACTAAGGATATTCATGCATGCATGGGTAGGCTTGAAAGGCTCAACTAATCCAAAGAATGCCCTAATCAATTCATCGAACATGCTTAGCCTAGAATTTTGCCTCAAGAGAGAATCAAACACTTTTTCAAAAATTAAGTCTTCATCACAACAGGGCAAGTCATAGCTTTCTTTAGATATGCACAACTATTATTATTCCAAAATTCTCAATCATGTAAAGCAAAATGCATCTACATAACAAAGAAACACTAAAGCTCAATTAAATTTCAGATGAATTGTATACTTTCCCAGAATCAACAATTAAACTAAGGCAGACATATCACAGATCAAGTCAACCACATCAACATTTAACGTTTATTGCACAACTCCACATTACCCATATTTTTTTATTTTTTATTTTATTTTTTAGTCATTGATGCAAAGCCAAAAAAATAAGGTTAGAAAAAATATCAAAATCTCAACAAAATCAAAAGAAGATGAATTACTACACTATGAATGTAAAAGCATAAAAAAAAACAAAATAAAGTTAAGGTAAAGAACTTGGGTTGCCTTCCAAGAAGCGCCACGTTTATAGTCTTAGGCTGGACTTTCTCTATAATAATGACCAGAAGATGTAGCTTTATCACTAAGATCGGCATAGCGCAATTGAGAAGGTAACAGTTTGAGCTTTCTCAAATCTTCACCTTTGCTTTCACATGTAGAAATCAAAGAAGCTTCAAGAGGGTCACATGAGACACTTGCAAAAAATCTATTATATCATGTCCAATCAAGCACATTCACATATGAGCATTCTTTAAGATCTTGAGGCAATTCCATTGCTTCGAAAATACTAAATGTTACCATTTCATCTTGCACTCTCATGGTGAGCTCCCCTTTCTGAATGTAACACCCACCGTAGGGTATCACATTTATGTTACTTAATTACCAAATTAGCCCTTTATAATAAAATATGCTTTGTAGTGTAAATATGAGTTATAAAATTTCTTATTATCAATAAGCTAAACTTAGCAAAAAATAAAAATATTACAACATCATCACAAATAATTTACATCATATATACACAATCTTAGTATAGTCATACTTAAATATTTACAGACCAAGTTCTTAAAGTATTTGAACATTATTTAAAACTAACATACTGCCCAAGTATTACTAAACAGCAGAACCCTCAGACGGGTCCTCCTCAGATTCCTCAGCAGGTACAAATCCGACTAGACGCGAAGTCCTACGGACAGGTGTCCGTGCAGATGACACAATACTAATCACACTAGGAGTACGGTAGTAAGCTCTCCAGTACTGTCTAATGAATAATGGAAACTCTAAGTGTACATTAATATTTACACTAAAATATGGGTTCCCTTGATATAGTCTACTTAGGATAATATTCAAGTCTCCTATATAGTAAATACACTCTTTATCTAGGTCAACGTGCCACGCTTTCGGTCCTCCACGAAATTGCAACCTCATATATCCTAGGAAACTGGGCATCGCCATCTTCTCAGAATTCAACTTCCTCCACAAGAATTTGCTCTTCTCCACCTTCTTGTTCAAGTCCTTGCTCAACATCTTCACAAATATAAATACAGTACCAAAATAGGCATACAAAGAGGTGAGATCACCTACGCCAATACCAGTATGGTAGCATGGAGATAAACATATACATTAAATATCATACAGATACATCATACCATAATTATAATTATGCCCTCAACATTATTTATCATCACAACAGATGTAATAAATAATAATTACAATCATTCAACAGTTCAAATATCATACCGATATCAATACTCAATAATTATGCATGTGCACATAGACTCAATTTCCTACTCCATGGAGCTAAAACTCAGGTCGGAGAGAGTGATCGAAAAGATCTGTCTGTACCAACATGCCTCAGACCACCTGCTACAATTCTCATATGTATTTGCACATCTAGCATATACACTATAGCCTTTATCAGATCTTGATTAAAAATAATGTCTCGGTCAGGATCATGGGTGTGTTGCATCGATCTAACCCACGGTACAGAATAGCTACCAACTGCCCATTGTAGGCAACCCGCACCCTGATGCCCCCAAAGTCAACAAGTGACTTACACTACATATATCACACCCACTCAAGAGGTGTATTCTCTCCTAGGCACCTAGCTTTATCCAGTCCATTGGAAATTTCAAATGTGTGTACGATGTACTATACTCAATTCAAATTCATCATTTCATATTCAGGGTTCACACATTAGTTCAATAGTATCTTTACTGTATTTTCATTGCGTAATCATATTTTCACATTTTCTTTATCGCACAACAATTCTGTCTCATTTTCAAATCATGTAATGATATTTCAACGTACTCTCAATCGTGTAAAATATTTCTAACATGTTTTAAATAAAAAATACGATTTTTCTCATTTAATACCAAAAATTGACTTTATTTTTGATATTTGTATAATAGTCCCTCTATAACATAATATTTACGTTACAGTCCATATTTAAATAACATTTTCATAATAGTCCCTCATAAAATAATATTTATAAAATAGTCTCTCTTTTAGAAAATATTTACAAAATAGTCCCTCTTTTAGAAAATATTTGCAACATAGTCCCTCTTTAGATAATAATTACAATATAGTCCCTCTAAAAATCAATATTTCTACTATTTCTCAGAAAATGGTAATTCTTTGCTTGACTTAAGATATTATAGCTCAAATTTTCCTAACGCGCTTTCAAACCCATAGGGTGAGCTATACGTTAGAAAATTTCAAGTATTGACATCTATTTTTATTTCATAACCTAATTATTTAATCACATCATTTTGTTTTCTAAAATGTATTTTGCTTACTACTTAATCCAAACTCATTCAAAATACTTTCCTTCTCAATTAAACCTTTAAATCTACACTTAATAAAATAATTTAGTTCTACATTATGAAAAATGGCATGTTGGCCAAATTTTCATTCTTGCTTTAAACTTCATTGTAATTTATTTTCTAACACTCCAAATCCTTGTAAAATCTCTTAATTAATTTTATTGTCATAGAACATTTAATCCTCAATTTGAAATCATAATTTTAGGACTCTTGGTCCTCTTGAAAGTAGTGAGGCCGTGTGCCTCTAAGCTCTTTGGAGCTCTCATGTAATCTTTCTAACATGTTGTTCACATCCTAAATTACACATACATTTGCATGCTTCCAAAATTACACATACAAGCATATTATCAAAGCTATAGTCATATCATCACAATGCAACCATAAATTCAAAATCAAAAACACCACAATCACAAACAAAGAAGCATCAAACAACAAGTGAATAAACCTTTACGAATTTTTCACCATACAAAACCATCTCCTCACCACTAACACTTAGTTGGTGAGGTAAATCTCCCTCTTACCTTAAGGAAGACAAGAATCTTCAAGTTCCCTCCTTCTCTTGATTTCGTGTGACACACAAACAAATCCCTAAAAATCTTAAACAATTCTAAAAGTCACAAACAAGGCTTAAGAACAAAGAACCATCGATCAATCATGGTCTAGAAAATTAAAAACTTAACTTAAAACCAAAGAATCAAAAGTTTACCTTTAGAGTAGTAAACCAAAGCTTAAATTTTGAGGTACAAGGAGTAGGATTTTAACAAAACTTTATAAATGAAAAATGTTTAGAATATGGTTCGGGTTTAGAAAGTGTAAAGAAGTAAAATTATAGAAGATTGGAAGTAGGGTTTTGGGTGGTTAGCCGAAACCTCCAAGGAAGAGAAAGAAAGGAAAAGTGTTCTTGTGTTCTTGAGTGTTGGAGAGAAAAGATGAAGGCTTAGCTTTTAGGTGAGAGAAAATGAAAATGGATAGTAAATTTTGAGTGCAAAACCATGTAGGTAGTGTAGGAAAATTAGGAGATAAACTTAATAATAAAATATCATATTTTGTGTTCACATGTGAAAGCACATGGCTTGGTCACCACTTGGTCATCAAAGTGTCATGCAAGAGCATTCAAGAAGCTTGGAGAAGCTCCTTGGCCGTGTGGCCCTATGGAAAAAGGTAACCAAGTTTGTTTTCAACTTTTGTTCTAGTTACTCTTTAATCAAATAATAACTAACTAAATTAGGTTTTCTAGCTACTTGATTAACTATCTAGTTACATAGCTAACTAGTTAAATAGGTCATTGCATATGTCATGCCTAGTCATGGATTCTAGATAGTTTTAGGATATTTAACTAGTAACTATGTTCTAACTAATTAGTAACTAGGTTAGTTCATTTAGTTTCTTAATTAGGCAATTTAGGTAACTAAATTAGGTTTATTTAGTTACTTTGTAACTAGTCAAATATTTCAACTTAGACCATTTCTTATTGGTTAGAAAAGTTCAACCATCATTTTTGACTTGTTTCTATTGGTTCATGAATAATTAGGTTACAAAAAATATTCTAAGTACGTTTTCTGTCAATTAAAATATATCGGGTCCAATAATTTATAGCAGAAGCTGCTATAAATAAAATAACAGATTATTTTTTGTGAAATATTTTTATTTCACAGATAAATTCTAAAAATTAAAAGATTCATTTTTGTATCTCTCATATTCGGGTTTAGTAAGATCCCCCGTCTCTGAATAAATCAATAAAGATTTTTTCTGGCCTAAAAATTATTATTTTCTTGACACGGAGTAAATCACACAAAATGATCAAATATATTCACGAAATACTCAAAATAATTTTACAGCACACAGAAATTACTAAACAGTAAAATTCTGTTATTATTGTTAAACAGTTAGAAAATTTGGGGTGTTACGACTCTCCCTCTCTAAAAAGAAGTTTCGTCCTCGAAACTTGATTTCACACTCTCAAAATAAATATGGATATTGCTATTTTATCCTATCCTCGAACTCCCATGTAGCTTCACCGCTTACATCATTCCAAACTACTTTAACCAATGCAATTTCCTTACCTCGAAGTTGCTTTGTCCTTTGATCCTCAATCTTGATTGGAAACGTTTCATAGGTTAAATTTTCCTTCAGTTGCATAGTGTCTGGTTCGATAACATGAGTAGGATCAGAAATATATTTCCGTAGTTGTGATACATGAAATACATTGTGAAGATTTGATAGTAAAGGTGGTAATGCAATCTGATAAGCTACCAGACCTACCCGACGGAGTATCTAATACGGCCCGATAAACTTTGGAGTGAGTTTCCTTGACTTAATCACTCGTCCAACTCCGGTCATAGGTGTCACACGTAAAAATACATGGTCACCTTCTTCAAACTCAAGCAGTCTTTGTCTTTTATCATTATAACTTTTTGCCGAGTCTGAGTTGTCCTCATCTTGTCTTGAATCATCTTCACTTTCTCAGTTGTCTGTTGTACAAATTCTGGCCCTACTACGGCACTTTCACCATCATGATACCAACACAACGGCGTTCTGCATCGTCTCCCATACAATGCCTCATAGGGTGCCATCCCTATGCTCGAATAAAAACTGTTGTTGTATGTGAATTCTATCAATGGCAAAAATTCATCCTAACAACCAGTTTGTTCTAGAACATAAGCTCTCAACAAGTCTTCTAATGACTGAATCGTCCTTTCTGACTGACTATCTGTTTGTGGATGGTAAGCAGAACTTAGACGTAGCTTTGTTCTTATCGCTTCTTGCAAACTATTCCAAAACCTCAATGTAAATCACGGATCTCGATCAGAAATAATACTGGATGGTACACCATGAAGTCTAACAATTTCATTGACGTACACTTGGGCTAACTTTTCCATTGAGTACTTAATATTAATCGGAAAAAAGTGCACCGACTTTATAAGCCGATCAACAATTACCCAGATAGAATTGTGACCTTTCCGAGTCTTTGGTAGTCCTATTACGAAATCCATTACTATGTCATCCCATTTCCATTCAGGAATAGGCAAAGGTTGCAACATTCCCGATGGTCTTTGGTGTTCCACCTTAGCCTTCTGACAAACTAAACAGGATTATACATATTCAGCGACATCCTTTTTCATTCCTTGCCACCAATATAACTGTTTCAAGTCTTGCTACATCTTTGTGGCTCCTGGATGCATACTTAACTTACTCCTATGAGCTTCATCCAAAATCAATTTCCTAAGTTCTGGATCGTTTGACATACAAACTCTTCCCTTAAACTTTAGAATTCCATCAGCACCTTTGCTAAATTCCAATACCGCTCCTTGACTCATTGCTTCCTTTGCTTCTTGCCAATACTGATCATTATTTTGTCCTATTCATATTCTATCTATTAAATCATTTGAAATGGTGATCATGTTTAAACACATCTTCCCCGGTGTCAATTTCACAGATAAATGTATATCCCAAAATTCTTCTGCCAGTTCCTTCTCTTTAATCATCATAACAAAAGCATTAAGCATTTTCCTACTTAAAGCATCTGCTACAGCATTCGCCTTTCTAGGATGATACTGTAACTGAAAGTCATAGTCCTTTAGAAACTCTAGCCAACGCCTTTGTCTCATGTTCAACTCTTTTTGGTCAAACAGATACTTCAAACTTTTATGATCACTAAAGACAGTGAACGTTGCCCCATAAAGAAAATGTCTCCACACTTTCAATGCAAACACTATAGCTGCCAACTCCAAATCATGAGTCGGATAATTCCTCTCATGCACTTTCAACTGCCTCAATGCATATGCTATAACCTTTCGGTTCTGTATAAGTACACAACCCAATCCTTGGTACGAAGAATCACAATATACTTCAAAAAGTTCATTCGGATCAGGTAGAATCAAAATCGGTGAAGTAGTTAGTCATCTTTTCAACTCCTGGAAACTTTCTTTGCATGCATCAATCCATACAAATGGTTGATTCTTTCGTGTAAGTTAGGTAAGAGGTCTTGCTATCTTCGAAAACCCCTCAATAAACCGTCGATAGTAACTGGCTAACCCGATAAAACTATGGATCTCCGATACAGTCTTCGGTCTTTCCCATTCAATAATTGTTTCCACTTTTGAAGCATCAACTTCAATTTCTTCCTCCGATATAACGTGTCCCGAAAATTGAACTTCACTTAACCAAAATTCACATTTGGACAACTTGACATATAACTTATTCTCCTTCAGAATCTAGAGAACCACTCTGAGATGCTCAGCATGTTCCTCCTGACTTCGAGAATAAATTAAAACGTCATCAATAAAGACAACTACAAACTTATCCAAGTATGAACGAAAAATCCTATTCATAAAGTCCATGAATATGGCAGGTGCATTAGTCACCCCAAACGACATCACTTGATATTCATAATGCCCATAACGTGTCTGAAATGCAGTTTTGGGAATATCCTTCACTTTCACATGTATTTGGTGATAACCAGAACATAATCAATCTTTGAAAATATTGTGGCTCCTCGTAATTAGTCCATTAGATCATCGATTCTTGGAAGCGGATATTTATTCTTAATTGTAATCTTGTTCAATTATCGATAGTCTACACAAAGACGAGAAGTCCCATCCTTATTCTTTACCAACAATACTGGAGCTCCCCATGGTGATACACTTGGTCTCACAAATTTCTTTTCCAATAAATCCTCCAGCTGTTTCTTAAGCTCTGCTAACTCTACTGGCGACATCCTGTAAGGCGCCATAGATATAGGTCCAGGTCCAGGTACTAAATCAATAGAAAACTCAATTTCTCTTTTCGGTGGTAGTCTAGGTATATCTTTAGGAAATACCTCAAGAAATTCATTAACTACGAAAATAACCTTCAAAACATC
This sequence comes from Ormosia semicastrata, assembly GCA_029884595.1. Taxonomy (NCBI): domain Eukaryota; kingdom Viridiplantae; phylum Streptophyta; class Magnoliopsida; order Fabales; family Fabaceae; genus Ormosia; species Ormosia semicastrata. Next base: position 43,752,570 of record JAQQTO010000061.1, read on the forward strand.
TTCACACTAAACCTCCAAAAAAGATATCAACAAGTACCCTTGATCTCCTTCCTTCAAACAAGCTTCTACTTGAGTAGCCGTTAGGAATCTAGAATCCTTAACCTCAGGAAAACTAACGTCCTACTGGAACAGTCTATCAGGATATGGTTAGAAGACAGCCAATCCATTCCTAAGATTACATTAATCTTGGAAAGAGGCAAACAAATCAAGTCCACATAAAAGATTCTATCCCTAATACATACAGGGCAATTCAAACATACTTTTGTAGTTATCACAGGCTTATCAGTAGGAGTAGCAACACTCAAATCATAAGGCAATGTAGTCACAGTCAATCCCAAACGCTCTACAATATCACGTGTAATGAAAGAATGTGTTACTCCCGAATCATATAACACTGTTAAAGGATTACCTTCGATGGCACACTCCTCCATAATTAAGTCCTCAGATTTCGCGGCTTCTTCTCTACTCATGGTATACACATGACCACCCGCTTGTGGCCTTGCAGTACGAACACTCCCCAACGATGGTTCCGCCTTCAACTGATCATATTCTCTGGAAAAATGTCCAGGCTTTCCACATCTATAACAGATAACTCCTTTATGTTTACAATCTTGGTGAGATGATTTTTCCTACACTTGAAGCATTTCAGTGTAGAAGTTCCAGGTTGACTTGCTTTACTGCCACCAGAATTTCCTCCAAAAGATTGCTGTCAATTCTGGCCTCCTGCCGGTTTGGTATACGGTTTCTGTTGATAACGGTTGCCACGGCTACCCTTTCCTCTTTGGAACCGTGTAGGTCCAAAGTTCCTATTCCTTGCTTCACGTTGTTGATCAATTTCTTCAACCTTTCGACACTTGTCCAATAATGTTGGAAACTAGTCAATATCCACCGTTCCTATAGCTCGCTTAATATCAAGTCTCAACCCCTCTTCAAATTTTTTGCACTTCCATTCCTCATCTGAGTGCATCTGAAAATACCTCGAAAACTTAGACAAGCTTTTGAATTTTGCAGCATATTCATTTATGGACATCACCCCTTGCCTCAAACTAAGAAATTTCATCTCTTTAGCATGACGAACACTAGCCGAAAAATACTTCCCCAGAAATTTCTGCTTAAAGAGCTACCATATCATAACTCTTCCCTCAGCTTGAATCAATCTTCAGGCTCTTGCCCACCAAGCTTCTCCATCTCCTACTAACACAAAAGTTACAAAAGAAATTTTCTGCTCATCAGTACAACCCATACCTTCAAATATCTTTTCTAATTCTTTGATCCATAGATCAGTTTTCTCAGGGTCAAATTCTCCATGAAACTTTGGTGGATTGTTTCTACGAAATTCTGACAAACTTTGAGCATCCTCAGTTGCTCTTTGGTTTTGCTGCACAACAACTTCAGCCATCCGTTGCATTGCTGCTATAGCTGCAGCCATGTTTTGGTTATCGTCACCAACATTTCCAAATCCTGCTCTAGTATTCATGCGTCCTCTTCCTTATCCAGCCATTACGTTTTCTCAAATCAAGCTGAACAACACAAGGAAGAGTTAAAGTCAATCTTCAAACAATATTGTTTTCTTTCAGAAAACAAACATAGAGAATCACACAACTTAAACAAGACAGACCTAACCACAAACCCAAAAAGACTCTAACTTGGGCTCTGATACCAACTATTGTAACACCCACCGTCGGGTATCACATTTATGTTACTTAATTACCAAATTACCCCTTTATAATAAAATATGCTTTGTAGTGTAAATATGAGTTATAAAATTTCTTATTATCAATAAGATAAACTTAGCAGAAAATAAAAGTATTACAACATCATCACAAATAATTTACATCATATATACACAATCTTAGTACAGTCATACTTAAATATTTACAGACCAAGTTCTTAAAGTATTTGAACATTATTTAAAACTAACATACTGCCCAAGTATTACTAAACAGTAGAACCCTCAGACGGGTCCTCCTCAGATTCCTCAGCAGGTAGGAATCCTACTAGACAAGAAGTCCTACGGACAGGTGTCCGTGCAGACGACACGATACTAATCGCACTAGGAGTATAGTAGTAAGCTCTCCAGTACTGTCTAATGAACAACGGAAACTCTAAGTGTACATTAATATTTACACTAAAATATGGGTTCCCTTGATATAGTCTACTTAGGATAATATTCAAGTCTCCTATATAGTAAATACACTCTCTATCTAGGTCAACGTGCCACGCTTCTGGTCCACCACGAAATTGTAACCTCATATATCTTAGGAAACTAGGCATCGCCATCTTCTCAGAATTCAACTTCCTCCACAGGAATCTGCTCCTCTCCACCTTCTTGTTCAAGTCCTTGCTCAACGTCTTCACAAATATAAATACAGTACCAAAATAGGCATACAAAGAGGTAAGATCACCTATGCCAATACTAGCACGGTAGCATGGAGATAAACATATACATTATATATCATACAGATACATCATACAATAATTATAATTATGCCCTCAACATTATTTATCATCACAACAGATGTAATAAACAATAATTACAATCATTCAAGAGTTCAAATATCATACCGAGATCAATACTCAATAATTATGCATGTGCACATAGACTCAATTTCCTACTCCACGGAGCTAAAACTCTGGTTGGAGAGAGTGATCGAAAAGCTCTGTTTGTACCAACATGCCTCAGACCACGTACTACAATTCTCATATGTATTTGCACATCTAGCATATACACTACAACCTTTATTAGATCTTGATTAAGAATAGTGTCTCGGTCAGGATCATCGGTGTGTTGCATCGATCTAACCCACGATACAGTAGAGCTACCAATTGCCCACTGTAGGCAACCCGCACCCCGATGCTCCCAAAGTCAACAAATGACTTACACTACGCATATCACACCCACTCAAGAGGTGTATTCTCTCTTAGGCACTTAGCCTTATCCTGTCCATTGGACCTTTCAAATGCATGTACGATGCACTATACTCAATTCAAATTCATCATTTCATATTCAGGGTTCACACATTGGTTCAGCAGTATCTTTACTATATTTTCATTGCGTAATCATATTTTCACATTTTCTTAATCGCGTAACAATTTTGTCACATTTTCAAATCACGTATTGATTTTTCAACGTACTCTCAATCGTGTAAAATATTTCTAACATGTTTTAAAACAAAAATACGATTCTCCTCATCTAATACCAAAAATTGACTTTATTTTTTATATTTGCATAATAGTCCCTCTATAACATAATATTTACGTTATAGTCCTTGTGTAAATAACATTTTCTTAATAGTCTCTCATAAAATAATATTTATAAGATAGTCCCTCTTTTAGAAAATATTTGCAACATAGTCCTTCTTTAAATAATAATTGCAATATAGTCTCTTTAAAAATCAGTATTTCTACTATTTCCCATAAAATGATAATTCTTTGCTTTACTTAAGATATTACAGCTCAAATTTTCCTAGCGCGCTTCCAAACCCATAGGGTGAGCTATATGTTAGAAAATTTCAAGTATTGACATCTATTTTTATTTCATAACCTAATTATTTAATTACATTATTTTGTTTTCTAAAAAGTATTTTGCTTACTACTTAATCCAAACTCATTCAAAATACTTTCCTTCTCAATTAAACCTTTAAATCTACACTTAATAAAATAATTTAGTTCTACATTATGAAAAATGGCATGCTGGCCAAATTTTCATTCTTGCTTCAAACTTCATTGTAATTTATTTTCTAACACTCCAAATCCTTGTAAAATCTCTTAATTAATTTTATTGTCATAGAACATTTAATCCTCAATTTGAAATCATAATTTTAGGACTCTTGGTCCTCTTGAAAGTAGTGAGGCCGTGTGCCTCTAAGCTCTTTGGAGCTCTCATGTAATCTTTCCAACATGTTGTTCACATCCTAAATTACACATACATTTGCATACTTCCAAAATTACACATACAAGCATATTATCAAAGTTATAGTCATATCATCACAATGCAACCATAAATTCAAAATCAAAAACACCACAATCATAAACAAAAAAGCATCAAACAACAAGTGAATAAGCCCTTATGAATTTTTCACCATACAAAACCATCTCCTCACCACCAACACTTAGTTGGTGAGGTAAATCTCCCTCTTACCTTAAGGAAGACAAGAATCTTCAAGTTCCCTCCTTCTCTTGATTTCGTGTGACACACAAATTAATCCTTAAAAATCTTAAACAATTCTAAAAGTCACAAACAAAGCTTAAGAACAAAGAACCATCGATCAATCATGGTCTAGAATATTAAAAACTTAACTTAAAACTAAAGAATCAAAAGTTTACCTTTAGAGTAGTAAACCAAAGCTTGAATTTTGAGGTACAAGGAGTAGGATTTTAACAAAACTTTATAAATGAAAAAATGTTTAGAATATGGTTTGGGTTTAGAAAGTGTAAAGAAGTAAAATTATAGAAGATTGGAAGTAGGGTTTTGGGTGGTTGGCCGAAACCTCCATGGAAGAGAAAGAAAGGAAAAATGCTCTTGTGTTCTTGAGTGTTGGAGAGAAAAGATGAAGGCTTACATTTTAATTGAGAGAAAATGAAAATGGATAGTAAATTTTCAGTGCAAAACCGTGTAGGTAGTGTAGGAAAATTAGGAGATAAACTTAACAATAAAATATCACATTTTGTGTTCACATGTGAAAGCACATGGCTTGGTCACCACTTGGTCATCAAAGTGTCATGCAAGAGCATTCAAGAAGCTTGGAGAAGCTCCTTGGCCGTGTGGCCCTATGGAAAAAGGTAACCAAGTTTGTTTTCAACTTTTGTTCAAGTTACTCTTTAATCAAATAACAACTAACTAAATTAGGTTTTCTAGTTACTTGATTAACTATCTAGTTACATAGCTAACTAGTTAAATAGGTCATTGCATATGTCATGCATAGTCATGGCTTCTAGATAGTTTTAGGATATTTAACTAGTAACTATGTTCTAACCAATTAGTAACTAAGTTAGTTCATTTAGTTTCTTAATTAGGCAATTAAGGTAACTAAATTAGGTTTATTTAGTTACTTTGTAACTAGTCAAATATTTCAACTTAGACCATTTCTTATTGGTTAGAAAAGTCCAACCATCTTTTTTGACTTATTTCTATTGGTTCATAAATAATTAGGTTACAAAAAATATTCTAAGAACGTTTTCTGTCAATTAAAATATATCGGGTCCAATAATTTATAGTAGAAGCTGCTATAAATAAAATAACAGATTATTTTTTGTGAAATATTTTTATTTCACAAATAAATTCTAAAAATTAAAAGATTCATTTCTGTATCTCTTAGATTCGGGTTTAGTAAGATCCCCCGTCTCTGAATAAATCAATAAAGATTTTCCAAGGCCTGAAAATTATTATTTTCCTGACACGGAGTAAATCACACAAAATGATCAAATATATTCATGGAATACTCAAAATAATTTTACAGCACACAGAAATCACTAAATAGTAGAATTCTGTTATTACTGTTAAACAGTTAGAAATTTTGGGGTGTTACACTGAACATCAATGAGAGTTCTTGTTGCAAGGAATGGTCTTCCAAGATTGAGAGGGACATTTTTATCTTCCTCCATATCAAGGATGATGAAATCTGTCAAAAATTTGAGTTTATCCACTTTTACAAGCATATATTCAATTATTTCTAGTGGATAAGTCAAGGTTCGATCTGCGAGTTACAAGATAACCGATGTGGGCTTAGCCTCCCCCAAACCAAGTCTTTGGTATATTGAAAAGGGCATGAGATTCATACTTACTTCCAAATCACTTATGCCCGACCACAAAATTTCTCACTATTAATGCAAGGGATGGTGAAGCTTCCGGGATCTTTAAGCTTGGGAGGGATTTTATTTTGCAATATAGCACTGTATTCCTCTGTGAGAACAACAGTCTTAAATTCACCAAGCTTCCTCTTCCTTGACATGATATCTTTCATGAATTTCACATAACTTGGCATTTGCTCCAAAGCTTCCGTAAATGGTATGTTGATATGTAGCTTCTTAAAAACTTCTAGAAACTTTTTGAATTGGTGATCCAACTTTTGCTTTGCAAGATGGTTGGGGAAAGTTGGAGGTGGTATATGAGGCTTGTCCTCAACCTTCCTTTTGACAAGTTGCTTATTTTTCCCATCCGCATTTCTCGTAACCTCCTCAACTTTTGTCACTGCAGCATCTTCTTCAAGTTGCTTAGTCTTGTGATTCACTTTTATTTCCTTCCCACTCCTCAATGATATGGCCTTACAATGCTCAGGAGAGGCACCCTTAGGATTATTGATGGTGTCGCTTGGAAAAGTCCCTAGGGGCCTATTGTTCAGAGCTTGGGCAAGCTGGCCAACTTGAGTCTCGAGATTCCTCAAAGAAGCCTCTTAGCTTTGCATCAAAGCATCATGGGATGCAAGCCTTGAATCAGTTTTAGCCATGTAGTTTTGTTAGCTAATCATGAATTGGACAAACATCTTCTCCAACTTAGAAGTTCAAGTTGATGTTGAAATTTTAGCTTGAGGGAAACTCTGTTGTTGAAAAGTAGGAGGAGCATGGGATGCTTCTTTAGGCTAAAAAGATGTAGAAGATCCATGAGAATTTCTACCCAAAGAGAGATTAGGATAGTTCCGCCAACTTGGGTTGTAAGTGTTACCAAAAGCATTGTTGTGACTCGGTTGGTGGAATTGGATGGTATATTGCACACTTTCTAAGCTGGATGTACAATTTGTAGTAGAGTGAGCATCCCCACAATGATCACAAATTTCAGCTGAGTTATTAGCTCCTCTTGCCACTGAGTTGACTGTCATAGTGTCAAGCTTCTTGGAGAGTGTTGTCACTTGAGCTGAAAGTGAGTAAGGGCATAAACTTCATGTACACCAGCTGTCATTCTCTTAGGAGTAACCCATCTGAAGACCACCGGTAGTTGTTGGTAGCCATTTCTTTAAGAAGATCATAGGTGACATTAATAGATTTGCTCATGAGTGTGCCACCTGCTACTACGTCAATAGTTGCTTTCATTTTCCCAACAGCCCATTATAGAATGTCTGAACTTGCAACAACTTTGGAATGCCATGGTGAGGACATCTTCAGATAAGATCTTTATACCTATCCTAAGATTCATATAATGACTTAGAGTCATACTGCACAAAGGAAGTAATATCATTCAGCATCTTTTCTGTCTTAGCCCAAAGGAAATACTTGGCAAGGAATTTGCGAACTAGATCCTCCTATGTTGTGATGGACCCTGCCGGTAAAGAGTTAAGCCAACCATTGGCCTTGTCCCTAAGAGAAAATGGGAACAACCTCAGTTTGATAGCATCTTCAGAGACTCCATTATGTCGAAAGGTATCATAAAACTCCAAGAAGTTAGAAAGATGTGCATTAGGATCATCACTAGGAAAGCCTCCGAACTGAACTGATGCCTGAATCATCTGGATAATGGTCAGCTTGATTTCAAAGTTATTGGCTTGTATAGTTGGCCTCCTGAAGCTAGAATGTAAGTCTTGCACTTGAGGTGCTGTAAAGTCCCTCAATGATCGAGTGTGGTCTTCTTCGTTTGCCATATTGGTGCTCTTCGAAGTTTGAGCTCTTTCCTTCAAAAGCTTTTGTCTCTCTCTCCATTCAATATTCGGGTGAAATGGAAGAAGCTCAAAACTTTGTGAATGTCGCATACATAGAAAATTGGAACATGAAATTAAAGACAAGCAACTCGATATTAATATCAACAAAAAAATTTAAAAATAGTCCCCGGTAACGGCGCCAAAAACTTGTTGCCCGCTATGCTAGACTACGCAAGCGCACGTGTTGACAAGTAATATAAATGAGTATTCAAGTATCGTTCCCACGAGGACTGTATTAAAAATTATGCTAATTATTAACCAATTCCTACTTGTTCTCTATTCCAGGAAATGAAAATGATTTTGGTGATTAAATGATAAAAAAAAATTAATAATTTTAAAATAGGACAAAAATAAATAGAGAAGAAACAGTGGGTTGAGAATCTAGGGTCTAACTTCACTTATTATTTTATCTGATTTCATGCAATCTTTTCACTACTCTTGATCATAATTTGATTATACTAGCCAACGTGTTTATGCATTTACAAACGTCTTTCGACGGCCTTGTAAAACTATAGAACTTAATCAAAACATTATATATCTATGTGAATTGACAAAATTTCATGCTTTGAGAACAAATATGAAACACTTGCTATGCATGACTGATAGCTATATTTCTATCCTATTGGCAAATCAATTCATTCATCCAATTGAATTAAATTAAACATACATTTTCTAATTTCATGGTCCAACATCCAAATCCCTATGTCTAGTTCAATGGGTTCACCAAGACAACACAAATAATGGCCAATCAAATGTGCGCATTAAGCATAGAATTAGAAATTCATAACCAAAATTATCACAAGAGCAGGAAAGAATTATAATCAGTCAAATTACATAATAAGATTCATTAGACCCCAGAAAAAGAGATTATAATATCATTGTTACAAAGAGAGCAATTTCATAAAATATCAATATAGACATTTTAAAAATAAAGAGAGAATGAAAGAAAGAACTAGGCGAATTGATGGATGTACGGGGCTGTGTCCAGCTTCTCTAATCCTTCATCCATACCTTGATTCCCAATTTTCTCTCCAAAAGCGCGCCCCCAAGTGCTCTACAAGGTTGCATCCAAAATCCCCTAAAAACTCCTCTTCCTCCCAAAAGCTTATTTTCCTGATTAAAAAGGACATGATGCCATCCGAAAAGAGAAGCCGCAGCACTTAGCTTTGGAAGCTACGAGTCGAAGTGAATGAAAGCACGATGAGTCTTTACGAGGAGCTGTGGCATAAACTTATGGGAGGCCATTACTCCATTCTCTCTGGAAAATGTAGCGTGATGCTACAATTGTTGGAAGCCGCAACACTAGCTTTGAGGAAGCCTCGACATCAATTCTATCTGGAAATGTGTAACGCCACACATTTTAGAAGTCACGGCATCAATTCTGAGGGAGCCGCGACACTTCATGACAAATGAAGCCATGACTTATTGAATTGGGAAGCAGCAACATTCAATGTTCAAAAGCCGTGACACTTAATCCATATTGAGCTTCTCCCTTTTTGTTTCTTTGCAAGACTCCTAAAAAAAATAAACAAAGATTAAATTAGCCAAATATTTTTAAAAAAGAAGATAAAACTCAAAGATCTTACCTATGAATATATCAGAAATACTTGTGTAATAACTCTATTTTTCAGAGTTATCATACCCCCAAACCTACAATTTTGCTAACCCCAAGTAAAACAAAACAAGATTTTCTTAACATCTCAGATTGAGCAACAAGCATTTATGTATTCATATGTAAATCTCAACAATTCAAATTCCAAAATATTCAAGATAACATGGCATCATGCTCGATCTCATATTCAATGGTTCAAAGTTGATTCAATGTCAAGCATACATGCCATCTAATCTTCAGCTCATGCTGTCATGTTTCAATTTTTTTATGTAGAAGATTTCCCAAAAGATGATTAAGGAACCCCGTCCTATCTCTAGCGTGCACATCCAAGAAAACTCATGAGGATAGCTAAGCAACTCCAACTCAGACTCTCTTAAAAATGTCTTTCATCTCTCTTTCCACTAATGTAGAACCAAGCATGATTAATTATCAAAAGGGTCTTTTCAAGTTTGTAGTGTAAGGCCAGGGTAATGAGTAAAGAAATGAATGGAAGGATAAAACAAACAGTGGGACACATAATCTTACAAAAGACCTAAATGAGCCAAACAACCATTACACACAAGATACATTTTCTAGCATATGTACTCCAAAAGCTTATTTCTTTAGCACATGGCACAATTAGCACAAGGAACTCTCTTTTCTTTTTCTCTTTTTTTTTATCATTTCAAACTTTTTCTTGTAATTTCTTACTTTCTTTCTTTTCTTCCTTTTTTTTTTAATACACAAATCTGCTAGATTCTAAAACATGTCTACCCCTCGTTTCTTCTGACTCAACTAAGCATTTGCAATATATGTTCCCAACACGGACAATGGTGGATAAACAATACTTAAGGACTAAAAGGTAAGGATGATGTGGGTAAAGAACAAATCATAAAGGCCAATCACAATCACAAGGCCCAAAATGGGTACTAGGGATATTCATGCATGCATGGGTGGGCTTGAAAGGCTCAACCAATCCAAAGAATGCCCTAATCATTTCATCAAACATGCTTAGCCTAGAATTTCACCTCAAGAGAGAATCAAATACTCTTTCAGAAATTAAGTCTTCATCACAACAGGGCAAGTCACAGCTTTCTTTAGATAAGCACAACTATTATTATTCGAAGATTCTCAATCATGTAAAGGGAAATGCATCTACATAACAAAGAAACACTAAAGCTCAATTAAATTTCAAATGTCTTGCATACTTTCCCAGAATCAACAATTAAACTAAGGCAGACATATCACAGATCCAGTCAACCATATCAACATTTAACGTTTATTGCACAGCTCCACATTGCATAGATATTTTTTATTTTTTATTTTTTATTTTTTATTTTAGTCATTGATGCAAAGCCAAAAAGATAAGGTTAAAAAAAATATCAAAAGCTCAACAGAATCAAAAGAAGATGAATTACTACACTATGAATGTAAAAGCATAAAAAAAACAAAATAAAGATAAGGTAAAGAACTTGGGTTACCTTCCAAGAAGTGCTATGTTTATAGTCCTAGGCTGGACTTTCTCTGTAATAATGAGCGGAAGATGTAGCTTTATCACTAAGATCGGCATAGCGCAATTAAGAAGGTAACAGTTCGAGCTTTCTCAAATCCTCATCTTTGCTTTCACATGTAGAAATCAAAGAAGCTTCAAGAAGGTTACATGGGACACTTGAAAAAAATCTATTAGATCCCGTCCAATCAAGCACATTCACATATGAGCATTCTTCAAGATCTTGATGCAATTCCATTGTTTTGAAAATATTAAAGGTTACCTCTTGATATTGCACTGTCATGGTGAGCTCCCATTTCTGAACATCAATCAGAGTTCTTCTTGTTGCAAGGAATGGTCTTCCAAGGATGAAAAGGACATTTTTATCTTCCTCCATGTCAAGGATGATGAAATCCACTGGAATATGAGTTTATCCACTTTTACAAGCACATCTTCAATTATTTCTTAGTGGATAAGTCAAGGTTCGATTTGCGAGTTGTAAGATAACCGATGTGGGCTTAGCCTCCCCCAAACCAAGTCTTTAGTATATTGAAAAGGGCATGAGATTTATACTCATTCCCAAATCACATAATGCCCAACTACAAAATTTCTCACCAATGGTGCAAGGGATGGTGAAGCTTCTGAGATCTTTAAGCTTGGGAGGGAGTTTATTTTGCAAGATAGCACTGCATTCCTCTATGAGAGCAACAGTCTTAAATTCACTAAGCTTCCTCTTTATTCACAAGATATCTTTCATGAATTTCACATAGCTTGGAATTTGCTCCAAAGCTTCCGCAATTGGTATGTTGATATGTAGCTTCTTAAAAACTTCTAAAAACTTTTTGAATTGGTGATCCAGCTTTTGCTTTGCAAGATGGTTGGGGAAAGTTGGAGGTGGTATATAAGGCTTGTCCTCAACTTTTCTCTTGACAAGTTCCTCATTTTTCCTATCTGCATTTCTCATAACCTCCTCATCTTTTGTCACCGTAGCATCTTCTTTAAGTTGCTTAGTCTTCTGATTCACTTCTATTTCCTTCCCACTCCTCAATGATATGGCCTTACAATACTCAGGAGAGGCACCCTTAGGATTATTGATGGTGTCACTTGGAAAAGTCCCTAGGGGCCTATTGTTCAGAACTTGGGCAAGCTGGCCAACTTGAGTCTCGACATTCCTCAAAGAAGCCGTTTGACTTTGCATTAAAGCATCATGGGATGCAAGCCTTGATTCAGTTTTAGCCATGTAGTTTTGTTGGCTAGTCATGAATTAGGCAAACATCTTCTCCAAGTTAGAAGTTGAAGTTGATGTTGAAATTTTAGCTTGAGGGAAACTCTGTTGTTGAAAACTAGGATGAGCATGGGATGCTTCTTTGGGCTAAAAAGATGTAGAAGATCCGTGAGAATTTCCACCCCAAGAGAGATTAGGATGGTTCCGCCAACTTGGGTTGTAAGTGTTACCAAAAGCATTGTTGTGGCTCGGTTGATGGAATTGGTTAGCATATTGCACACTTTCCAAGCTAGCTGTGCAATTTGTGGTAGAGTGAGCATCCCCACAATGATCATAAATTTTAGCTGAGTTATTATCTCCTCTTGCCACTGAGTTGACTTTCGTAGTGTCAAGCTTCTTAGAGAGTGCTGTCACTTGAGCTGAAAGTGTAGCACCCTATTTTTCGGGAAGAGGACGTCACACCAAATATACAAAATTCAAAAGAAAACTATTATTTAGACTCAGTTTATTTTATCTATAGGTATTAGCCTGCTTATCAATGGAGTATCCTAACTTAGCCATTTTCTTTTAATTATTTTATATATATATATATATATATATATATATATATATATATATATATTGTAGCGAAAAACATAAACTTAGCGAACATAGCATAAAGATCAAACTATACATTTATACAAAAGATACATACCACATATATATATGTTTAGGTATATAATATAAGTCATTACATACATCAACAGTTCACAAAAGAAAGCATAAGCTTTACATGCCCCAAAAGGTTATACAGACAGCCACCAAGGCTATAAAAAAAATATCATGCCCCCAACGACTACTGAGAAGGAACCTCAGAGGGGTCCTCCTTAGGTTCCTCCATAGGATGCTCCTCAGAAGAGAAAATCCTCACAGGAGCAACAAATTCACGAGTAGGGGCTTGTGCAAAAGACAGGAACGAATCCTTATGTGGGGTATACTCACGGTTGCCCCACACCTCATGCGTCGGCATGTAGAACTCCAGCCATATGAAAATGTCACAAGAGAAGACAGGTGGATCATAGCGACCCCAAGCCAAAGATACAGTCACTTATCCCACATAGATGAAGCACTCAGTGATCCAGTCGACGTGCCAATAGTCAATGCCTCCATGGATGCTCAGTCCGGCATACCCTAGAAAGCCTCGCCGGGATGCCATAGCCAAACAGAAGACTAACTTGCCCCAAAACCAGGAAACTAAGGCTCTTCCTCGCCTTCGTCTTTTAAGAAGCATAATGATAAACAGAATAATAGAATATAGAAAAGAGGTGAGATATTCAACATCAATACCAATTATGACAGTAAAGAATTAGAAACAGCGCAGGACGCCTCACAGCATGGCAAACATAATAAGCAACATCAAGATACAGATAGAAACAATTTAATAATACAGATAGTCATAGCATCTTTAAAATAAACGGTTCCATAAATCATATATATTTATTCCAGATAAATATGTGGACAGACTATGCATGTCACACGGTACCAAAATCCTACTCCATGGAGCTAGACATAACATCGGAGAGAATGATCAAGGAGACATGTCTGTAACTCGGTTGTCGTGACCAACAGTGCTATAATTTATCAATTTATCAATGTGCACATCAAGGCATTATACAAGACATTCTACATCAGATCGTGATATAGGACAGTGTCTTAGTCCAGATCATTGGTGTGTTTGCATCGGTCTATCCTACGATATAGAGGAGCTACCAACTGTCCATTGTGAGATACCTGAACCTTGACGCCCCTAAGGTCAACAAGTGACCTACACTAGTCTATTTGCACCCACACATAGGTGTGGTTCATCTGCTAGGCATACAACCTTTCAACAGAGTCCAACGGACTTTCACAATGCATGATAACTCAATGCACAGATATATAGAATTTCGATAATAGTATAACTTGTCCATAATTTCACGCCATATTAGGCTCAATCAATTATCAACAATCCTTGGTCCCACTTATGGACCCACAACAAGTTATTATCCAATTCTCAAGAAGGAAAACATATTTTTCCTATCAAGCCTTTCTAGGGGAAATTCTCTAGTATTTTTCATTCAACCTTTATTACTCTTAATTAAACAAGTTCTTTCCTTTGTTTTAGATCAAACTCACTTAAATAAATAATTTTTAAGTTCCTCACAACCTCACCCACACTCATGTTCTTTCTTTGTCCAAAAATTACTCTAGGCTATAGGATAAAGTTTTATTCTTTATTCTTTCCATATTATGAATTCCTAATGAAGTGTCTACTCATTTAAGTAACTAAGTTTTTAACTTGATACAAAAGTTTCACATTGAGTGCCCAACGAGGCCGTGAGCCTCCAAGGAACTAAGAATCTAATAATTTTCCATCATCTCCCTAACACGGCCTTATCCCCTAACACGGCCTGCCTAACATGGCCGTGTCCCCAAACGCGACCTGCTTAACATGGCCGTGTCCCCAAACACGGCCTGGCCGTGTACTCCTCTGACCTATGAAGTATATGGAATTGTGTTCCAGAAAGAAACACGGCTTGTGTACTTACACCAGAATGTGTTTCCATTTACACATTCAAGCATTCAAGCATTCAAGCATCCCAAATCCATCAAGTCACATAATAACAAGTATTAGAGTCATACAACACAACCAACCACAACATTACCAAGAATCACACAACAAAGTGAGCATTCCACACATGGATTCCTCACCATCAACACAAAACGTGATCCTCACCACCAAGATAGGTTGAAGAGAATGATCTCCCTCTTACCTCAAGAGACAACAAAAGAAAGCAAGCTTCTTGAGACCTCCTTGTGATTTTCGTCCACCACCACCAACAAAACCTTAGGATAGTAAAACTCACCCAATCAACAACCAAAGCTTGAAAAGAGGAGTCTTTGATCACAAAGGTGACCAAGGATCACGAAAATGAGAAGAGAAAAGATAAAAGTCAAGAATTTTACCTCAAAGCTTCAAGTTTTAGGGCTTGGTAGAAAATGATGAAGATAGAAGAATCAAGAGATGATCACCAAAGGGAAAAGCTTCAAGATGATGAGAGGAGTCAAGATTCTAGGTTGTCTTGAGCAAACAAGCTTGGGTGACCACAAATGGTGTTGGATCCGTTAGAGTGGAGAGAAAATGGAGAAGAAGAAGTGTGAGAGAGAAAAGAAAAAGTGGGAGAAAGAAAAGTGATATTTTATTTGAAATGGAAAAGGTGATAGGAAGTGAAAAAGATGATGACTTTTGTTATTTTTCACCCCAAAACTATGGGGTCACAATGGGCGAGAGAGGAAAGGTGAAGCTTCCTTGAGAAGCTTCACACACTTTTTGAGAAAGTAAGGGTGATGTCATGGTGATAATGTCATCTTGGCAATGTCATTAAAGTGCTCTCTAGAAAAGATGACTAACACTCTACTAGAGCTATTATCTTGTGGACAAAGGTTACCGTTAGCAAAAATAGTATTTATTATCCATCAGATAATAAAATGTATCACAATTTTATTTATAAGATAAAATCTCAAAAAATGAAAACTTCATAGACTGTGCCCGACCTAGGATTTAGTAAGATTCCGTGTAACACTCACCTTAGGGTATCACATTTCAAATCAACTTCTTATAAAATCTTTTACCCAAGTTGTGAAATATTTAAAAATGATTGCAATAATGATTTTCAAAATTTCTTTTCATGGATAATATAAACTTATTAAACAAAGTACACAAGATATGAGAATCGAATAACATACTTTACATATAAACAAATATTACTATAATACACATCCATAATACTTACATACTCCAAAACGTAACCAACCTAGACTGGCCCAAGTTCACAACATTTAGGAACAACAGTTCTCTTCGGAAGACAAATTCCCTAACTGAGAATGTCTCGACGGATAGAAATCCGACCCAAAGATATATCGAAGTTCTCTCTAGGAGTATAGTGAAATTCATTCCACAACTCCCTAATAAGTAAAATAACCTCTACATAAGCAACCGTATAAAATGAAATAATGACCCCATGGCGAGTCCTACTTACTAATAAAGTAATGTCACCACAATACTCTATATGCTCTGAGTCCCAATGAACACGCCAAGCAGCAGCACCTTCAAGAAACTATAGTCTAAAGAAACGGAACAATACAGCAAAGAGGTGAGATCCCCTACATCACATACCAATATGGTAGCAAATAAATGACACAAATAACAATGTCATTCCATATACACAATCCATAGATAAATATAAAACCAGTAGATATATGCATGACATTTAATAGACAAACAATCCAATAAACTTGCAAAACAATATCAGGCATAATGATAATACTACAATCATATTATATCACAATAATACTATATCACGACATTATGAAATGCTGACTATGCATATGCACGATGTGTATGCTGACCATCCTTATGCACAATGCAACCAGTTCCTACTCCATGGAGCTAGATTCGAAATCAGAGATGAACGTTCCAGAAGATCTATCCCCCATAAAAGACAGTCTACGCCGGATTATGAAAAGAAATAGTGGTTATCGGGCTTCCAGTGCGATGCAGTTGGTTGATCACGGCCTGGGGTATATATATATATTGTGATATCATAATCACAAAGTGAATCACCACGCTCTAACATCCCCCAAGATCTGGTCTAGATCCACTATCCTACGAATTCTCATTCACTCTTTTGGCATAAAACGCCACAATAGCCACCGGATGTGTAATGCTTAAATGCATATCAAACTACCGTTGTACTGTTCCTAATGATATTAAAGCAACTGCCCATACAATTGTCCAATACTATTAGTATCAATGATATTATATAACCACCCATACAACTACATAATACCAAAGATCCATTCGGGTCCAGAACTTTGGTTCCACAAGCACAATGCTAAAACACAACTACTTAGGTATGTTACCAAGTGGCTTCCAGTACTCAAGAGGGGGGTGAATTGAGTATAAAACTTTTTCGCAAAACCTCTTTTTTAATTAAGACAAATATTAAAAGCTTAATAAATAAATGCACAGAAGGAACGAGAAGAAGAAAAGAAACAATAAAGAGCAGCAAAAAAATAAATGTGCAGTAAATTAAATTGCATAAAATAAAGAGATTAGGGAAAAGAGAAGCAGGCACAATATTTATCCTAGTTCGACCACTAACCCACTTGTGGTCTACGTCCAATCCTCGAAAGCGAGATTTTTCACTAAGTATACAAGCTTCAATAGGTGCTTGCTCGTTACAAAATAGAGCACTTTTCACACACAGGGACA
Organism: Ormosia semicastrata; assembly: GCA_029884595.1. Classification (NCBI taxonomy): domain Eukaryota; kingdom Viridiplantae; phylum Streptophyta; class Magnoliopsida; order Fabales; family Fabaceae; genus Ormosia; species Ormosia semicastrata. The sequence continues at coordinate 43,769,796 of JAQQTO010000061.1, forward strand.
CTCTACCCTTGTGCTAAAGTCTCAGCCTGCAGGGATACCTCACCCTTATACAAACCTTGAGGGATACCTCACCCTCGATACAGAATATCAGAAAATAGATGAAGAGAAACTCTCACTCAGAGTAAGTAATACAAATTGAAGTGCTAATGGAGCTCTCACAGAAATATCTCAAAGTTTTTAAACAAGAAGAGCGTAGAAAATAGTTTTCACAAATCAGAGTAATCAGAAAATAGTTCAGAATTATGGGCTATGAAATTCGTGACCCAAGCTTGCTATTTATAGGGGAAAAAATAGATGAATTAGCCGTTGGGTATAATTAATATCATTTAACACAAATTTGAAAACCTGTCTGTTTCCATTTACGTAAGCAAAAGCTCCGTGTTTATTCGAATAGAGCAAAAACTTATTCGAATAACACTGTTTCTGAAACCAAATTAAAAACTCATCTGAAATAGGTTATTCGAATAACCAATATGTTATTCGAATAACTCTGTTAAAACCAGAGTTCAAAAACCGAATAGGTTATTCGAATAGCGGTTGAACTATTCGAATAAAGTTAAAGGAAGTTCAGACACAAAAGAGGTTTATTCGAATAACGTATGAGTTATTCGAATAATTTACTTAAAATGCAGTTCTGAAAAACTTCATTTATTCGAATAAAGGATAGTTATTCGAATAGCCACTTAAAAACAGAGTTCTGGAAAACCTTAGTTATTCGAATAATAGGGTAGTTATTCGAATAACACCTTTTAGAAAACAAACCTCATGAAGATGTTTATTCGAATAGGCTAAGCTCTATTCGAATAACTCAGTTCAAAAACCGTTTTGAATAAGATGTTTTCAAAGACACTAAGTTTAAAACCAGGTTTTATCTTTTCTTTCAAAAACAAAGAGATATCAAAGTGAGCTCCATACAATAGATCCTAAGTCCTAATGCTAAACAAATATAAACTTGGACTTGGTCTATTTATCATCTTCATTTATTCTTCACGTTTGTTATCATCAAAACAAGTATTCAAAAGTATGCATCCAAACACAAGGTATAGTACGTTGGCCATACAGCAAAACTCGGTGTTCCTCTCAATCGCATAGCGATATCATCGCATTTTCATAAGTGCGTAACACTTTAGTTACGTTTTCAAATCGCATAATGATTTTTCAACAATTTTTCAATCGCATAAAGATTTTAAAATGTTTTCTTAATCGCGTATCTAAAAATCACTGTTTTAAATTGCGTAAGAGTTTTTCTACATATTTTCAATCACGTAAAATATTTCTAACATATTTTAAGCTTAAATTAAAACTTTTTTCATTTAATATCAAAATTGGACTTTAATCCCAATATTTTCTTAATAAATCACCTTTAAATAATATTTTCTAATATTTTCTTCACAGAACTGTCTTTCTTTGATTAACTTGGAATATTACAGCTCAAAATTTCCTAATGCACTTCAAAACCCAAAGGGTGAGATATACGTCAGTAAATTTCAAGTTTTAACTTTTATCTTACCTAATAACTTATTTACACTAATTTAATTTCTAAAAAAATCATTTTCTTTCTTTCTAGGTCTAAAAACCTATCAAATTATTTTCCTATTAATCAAATACCTAAGTTTACACTTAGTAAAATAATTTTGGATCTAAGACACTAAAAATGGCATGTTGGCCGAAATTTAACTATAGGTCTCTTAAATCACATTTAATTATTTTCAATCACTTTATTCTTTACAAAAAACTCTTAATCCAATTTCTTATCATTAAACCATTTAATTCATGTTTAGGAAAATAATTTAGAACACTTGGCTCCCTTGCTAATGTAGAGGCTATGAGCCATCAATTGGTCATTGGAACCAAAATTCTTTCCTTTCTCAAGTGATTTATAGTATGCAACATATATCAACCATCAAAACTATACCATAAACATTTCATACATACTATCAAGATTACCTATCATCACATATATTCAAAAATCAACCATAACAAATCCATGCATAATATCATATCATATAAAAATGCATAATCAAGCAAGCAAAAACCAATAACCACACAATCGAGTAAATCAATCCTCACACGGACTTTCCACTCCCAAACACAAACAATTCATTCCTTCACCACCACATATGGCCAATGAGGTTAATCCCTCTCTTACCTAGTGTGTAGCTTCCCAAGCTCCTTGTAAAACTCTCTTTGTATCAATCTTTCACCACCAAGTAGATCTTAGAATTAAAACAAACACATAAAAAATAGTATCTAAGGTTTGATTAAGATGACCATAGATCAAGCATGGTCTTAGGATTCCAAAAATCAAAGAAGTAAAGAAAATCATGAACATCACCTTAAAAACTCTAGAGCTTGAATCCAAGAATCAAGCTTGAAGATGATAGATTTATGTCTTGTTCACAACATGAAAGTTGCTTAGAATGAAGTTTAGGATCAAGTGATGGGATTAGATAGAATTATGCGTGACTGAAGATAACTTAGAGAGTGAGGCCGTGAGCTCCCTTTGATGAACAAGGTGAGAACTTTTTGATCTTCAACTTGAAGAACAAGGTTGAAGATGAATGATTTAGGCTAAGATCTCAACTACAAAGTATCTTAGAATTATGTCTAGATTCTAGATCTAAGGTTATTTGAAATTATTGAAGCTTGGAAGTGTTTCTGTGGGTCATGGCTGTGAGGTTCTTTGGAGAGAAAAAGAGAGAACTTTTTGGTTGTTCTTGGTGTTCTTGGATGAGAGAGAAAAGATGATAGAAGTTTATGGTCACAAAGTGTTAGAAATGAAAATGAATATCCTACTTCTCTAAGCCTTGGCCGTGTAGGTGAGTGAATGGTGAGATAGAAGCTTGTTTAGCAAGATAGAAAACTATCACATGGTCTCACATGGCATAGCTCATCAAGTGGTCACCAATTGGTCATAAAAGATCATTCTAGAACATGCTAGAATAGTCTAGTAACCGTGTGGCTCAATGGAAAGGTAACTTAGTTTTGATTTCAATTAGTTTCTAGTTACATCTAGTTTAGGTAGTTAGTTCAACTAAGCTAACTTAGTTAGGTTATTTAGTTACATAACTAACTATCTATTTACTTTATTAGATCATGCATTTGTCATGCATTGATCATCCTTCTAGGAAAACCCTAGATATTTTCTTGTAACCATAGACTCCAAGTATTAGTCAACTTAGTTAGTTCCATTTAGTTACTACTTAGGCTATTTAGAGTAACTAAGTTAGATTATCTAGTTTCATGCTAACTAGTTTAACCACTTTTATTGACTTCATCTCCTAACCATTGATTTAATCTAAGGTAGATATCCTAAGCTTCCTTATCAAGTTTGCTCTCATACCATTGATTAGATCAATGGTGAGCATCGAAGGCTTCTTCATCAAGTTTCCATCCAACAGTTTAAAACAAAGTCCATGCCACTATTGTTGACTAAATCTTATTGGTTGATCATAAAACTATGTAATGATGGTTCATAATTACATTTAAGATATTTAGCTTAGATATTTTCATTTAGATATTTTCAAAAAGATATTCTTAACTTAGATATTTTACATAGATATTTTCCTGAGATATTTTTCTGAGATATTTTCAATTAGATATTTTATCCTTAGATATTTATCCATAGATATTTTAATAGGTAAGTCATTGTTTCTACAAGTTTCTAGAGAAAGAATAATAAGATAAGCATGAAAGAGTAAGCAGCCAATTTGAATTTGTCTTCTAGCTTGAGTAGTCAATTTGAATTTCTCCTCTTCAACTTGAGTATCCATTCTGACTTCTTCCTACTTGCCATTGGTCTATCACTTTAAGTCGTCGTTGTCAAGATATTTTTCCAAAGATATTACCCAATGGACAATAGCTGCTGCTATTATTACTCAATGGATAATAGAAAACTCAGATAAAGAAAATTTCTATCAACTGCTCTCGGTTTCGGGTTTAGTAAGATCCCCTGATCCCGTTTTGATAGTCCGAAACTTTCTAGTTCAGGAAAAAATTTCATTTTTTTGGACCTGCCTCGGGTCCTCCTCGGGCCCACACATATTTCAAAATAATATTAAAATAATCACAAACTTAGAAAATTCCACAAAAATTCTCAAAAATCATAAAAATTATAAAACTCATATTTTTAGAAAAAATGAAATTCAGGCATACAGTTCAAAAATAATATTAAAATAATCAAAATACTTAAAAATTTCCAAAAATTCACAAATATTATAAAACATATTTATATCAAGAAAAATAAAAAATCAGGGTTTTACTACTCTCCTCCTCTAGAAAGAATTTCGTCCTCAAAATTTCTCTTATTTTTAAAATAAAAGAGAATATTACTCTTTCATCTTGTCTTCAAACTTCCACATAACATCTCCTGTTGCGTCGTTTCTAGATCACTTTTCTGCTTCTCTCAAATCTTCTCCATCAAACTATTTGAAACCGTAATCATAATCAAATAGATTCTCCTCGGTGTTAAATCCAAAAATAATCGCACATATTCTTGAATTGATAAAGCAATTCATTCTCCTTAATCATCATAGCAGATACACTAAGTACATTTTCTACTTAAGGCATCTGCCACGACATTCGCCTTTTCGGAATGACATTGAAGTTAAAAATTGTAGTCTTTCCAAAAATTCTAACTATTGTCTTTTCAACAAACAAGTACTCCAAGCTCTTGTGATTGATGTAGACATCGTAGGTTGATCCATAAAGAAAATGTCTCCAAATTTTCAACGCAAAAACAACTATCACATTTTCCAAAATGTGAATTGGATAATTATTCTCATGCACTTTCACTCGTCTCGAAGCATACGCCACAACCTTTCTATTTTGCATCAACGCACAACCTCAATCCACAAGTTGAACTTCCTTATTCTTTTTCAGAAATTGAAGAACTGCATTGAGATGTTCAGCACGTTTCCCCGAACTTCGAGAATAGATCAGGATATCGCCAACAAGGACAACGACAAATCTGTCTTGGAGCATCTTTTACTTTCACGCAAATCTGATGATAATCAGAACGTAATTCGGTCTTGGAGAAAACAGCGACACCCTTCAATTGATCTTCTAGTTCCCATATTGTATCCCCCATCACATCATTTCAGATTATCTTCACCAAGGCAATTTCTTTTAGTTATTTCATTCGTCTATCCTAAATCTTAACAGAAAATGTCTCATAGATCAAGTTCGCTTCTAATTGTACTATATTTGGTACATGGAAAACACTGTGAAGGTTAGAAAGAAAAGTGATAAGGCTATTTGGTAAATTACCAGATCTATCCAACAAAGAATTTGATATGGTCCAATGAATTTAGAAATGAACTTTCTGGATTCAAAATCCAAAAATCTCAGTCTAAAGAAACATTAAAATTTTACTATAACAATATAATAGGATATGGTTGGAAGATAACCAATCCTTTCATAAAATCATGAACTCAAATAGATGTGATTTTAGACAAGCAAATCAAATCAACAAAAAAGATTTGATCTTTAACATAAACAGGGTAGAATTAGAAAACTTGAGTATAAACAAGTTTAACAAGAAGAGTAGAAATACTCAGATCAAAAGATAACAAAGACACGGATAACTCAAATCGATTTACTCAGTCTTATTTATGAAAGAAGTAGACAAATCAAATCAACAGAAAAGTTCTAATCTCGAAGAATAATAGGATGATTTTAAACATGCTTTGAGTAGTAATAGCAAGTTTAGAAGTTGAAGTAGCACTATTCAAGTCAAAAGCAAACAAAAACACAGATAACCCAAATAGTTCACATAGTCACAGACCATAAAAGAATAGGTTACCTTGCGAGTTATATAGTACAGTTCTAGGATTACTCTCAATGGCACAACTTCCTTGTTTCTTAAATTTTTATATTTGAATGCTTCCATTCCACTCTTTGTATTGACTCTTTCTTCTACTTCAGATCTTGCCGCACGTGCATCATTAATGGAAGGTTCCATCTTCGATTGTGTACAGCCTCTAGAAATATGTCCGGGCTTCCCGCACTTGAAACAAATAATTCCTTTGATTGTACATTCCTTTGTCAAATGAGCCTTTCCACACTTGAAGCATGTTGGCGACGATGCCACAGTCTGACCAAATTCGTTGCCACTAGTATTTCCTCCATTTGTTCGTTGTTGCTTCCTCGATGGTTGTATATACGGCTTTTGCTGAAATCAATTAATCTTACACTTCCTTCCCTTTTGGATCCTAGTTGGTCCAAAGTTACACCTTCTCACATCTTGAGACTGCTCCAACTCTAACAAGTTCTGAAGTTCAATTATTAGATCCTGTTGCTGAACGATCTTCTGACTCTGTTGTGCCATTACCTCAGCCATCCTCTGCATAACACTTCTAGCTGCAACTTTACAATCATCCTCTCATCTCGCGTCCACATGCTTACGTCTACTATGATCCATTGTCTTTCTTCAAAGATAAATAAATCAAAACACGAAGAAACCAAATGTAACCATTTAAATCAACATTTTCTCCTTTCGGAAACCAAACAATATATCTCTGTGTTCGGTGTCAGAGAAACACACAGCACAAACAAGACAAACCTACCCACAAACCCAAAAGACTCTAACCTGGCTCTGATACCAACAAATGTAACACCCACCATAGGGTATCACATTTCAAACCAACTTCTTATAAAATCCTTTACCCAAGTTGTGAAATATTAAAAAATGATTGCAATACTGATTTTCAAAATTTCTTTTCGCGGATAATATAAACTTATTAAAAAAAGTACACAAGATATGAGAATTGAATAACATACTTTACATATAAACAAAAATGACTACAATACATGTCCATAATACTTACATACTCCAAAACATAACTAACCTAGACTGGCCCAAGTTCATAACATCTAGGAACAACAGTTCTCTTCGGAAGACAAATTCCCTAACTGGGAATGTCTCGACGGATAGAAATTCGACCCAAAGATATATCGAAGTTCTCACTAGGAGTATAATGAAATTCATTTTACAACTCCCTGATAGGTAAAATAACCTCTACATAAGTAACCATATAAAATGAAATAATGACCCCATGGTGAGTCCTACTTACTGATAAAGTAATGTAACCACAATACTATATATGCTTTGAGTCCCAATGAACACGCCAAGCAGCAGCACCTTGAAGAAACTGTAGTCTAAAGAAATCTAGTTGATTCCTTCTTGTCGTCATCGCAGTCTTCATAAAAGTAGGCATACAATACAAACAAACGGAACAATACAGCAAACAGGTGAGATCCCCTACATCGCATACCAATATGGCTGTAAAGAAACGACACGAACAACAATGTCGTTCCATATATACAATCCATAGATAAATATAAAACCAGTAGATATATTCATGACATTTAATAGACAAATAATCCAATAAACTTGTAATACAATATCAGGCATAATGATAATACTACAATCATATTATATCACAATAATACTATATCACGACATTATGAAATGCTAACTATGCATATGCACGATATGTATGTTGACCATCCTTATGCACAATGCAACTAGTTCCTACTCCATGGAGCTAGATTCAAAATCAGAGATGAACGTTCCAGAAGATCTATCCCCCCTAAAAGACTGTCTACGCCGGATCATGAAAAGAAATAGTGGTTGTCGGGCTGCCAGTGCGTTGCAGTCGGTTGATCATGGCCAGGGGTATATATATATTGTGATATCATAATCACAAAGTGAATCACCGCGCCCTGACATCCCCCAAGATCTGGTCCAGATCCACTATCCTACGAATTCCCATTCACTCTTTTGGGATAAAGCGCCACAATAGCCACTGGCTGTATAATGCTCAAATGCATATCAAACTACCGTTGTACCGTTCCCAATGATATTAAAGCAACTCCCCATACAATTGTCTAATACCATTAGTATCAATGATATTATATAACTGCCTATACAACTACATAATACCAAGAATCCATTCAGGTCTAGAACTTCAGTTCCACAAGCACAATGCTAAAACACAACTACTTAGGTATAGTACGTCAACCATACAACAAAACTCGTTATTCCTCTTAATCGCATAGTGATATCATCACATTTTCACAATCGCGTAACACTTTAGTTATGTTTTCAACTCGCGCAATGATTTTTCAACGTTTTCTCAATCGCGTAAAGGTTTTAAAATGTTTTCTTAATCGCATAGCTAAAAATCACTACTTTTAAATCGCGTAAGAGTTTTTTTACGTATTTTTAATCATGTAAAATATTTCTAACATATTTTAAGCTTAAATTAAAACTTTTCTCATTTAATATCAAAATTGGACTTTAATCCCATTACTTTCTCAATAAATTACCTTTAAATAATATTTTCTAATATTTTCTTCACGAAACTGTATTTCTTTGATTAACTTGGAATATTACAGCTCAAAATTTTCTAACGCGCTTCAAAACCCAAAGGGTGAGCTATACGTCAGTAAATGTCAAATTTTAACTTTTATCTTACTTAATAACTTATTTACACTAGTTTAATTTCTAAAAAATTCATTTGCTTTCTTTCTAGGTCTAAAAACCTATCAAATTATTTTCCTATTAATCAAATACCTAAGTTTACACTTAGTAAAATAATTTTGGATCTAAGACACTAAAAATGGCATGTTGGCCGAAATTTCACTATAGGTCTCTTAAATCACATTTAATTATTTTTAATCACTTTAATCTTTACAAAAACTCTTAATCCAATTTCTTATCATTAAACCATTTAATTCATGTTTAGGAAAATAATTTTGAACACTAGGCTCCCTTTCGTGATGTTGAGGCCGTGAGCCATCAATTAGCCATTGGAACCAAATTTTTTTCCTTTCTCATGTGTTTTATAGTATGCAACATATATCAACCATCAAAACTATACCATAAACATTTCATACATACTATCAAGATCACCTATAATCACATATATTCAAAAATCAACTATAACAAATCCATGCATAATATCATATCATATAAAAATGCATAATCAAGCAAGCATAAACTAATAACCACACAATCGAGTGAATAAATCCTGACATGGATTTTTCACTCACAAACACAAACAATCCATTCCTTTACCACCACATATGACCGATGAGGTTAATCTCCCTCTTACCTGGTGTGTAGCTTCCCAAGCTCCTTGTAAAACTCTCTTTATATCAATCTTTCACCACCAAGTAGATCTTAGAATTAAAACAAACACATAAAAATTAGTATCTAAGGTTTGATTAAGATGACCATAGATCAAGCATGGTCTTAGGATTCCAAAAATCAAAGAAGAAAAGAAAATTATGAACATCACCTTAAAAACCCTAGAGCTTGAATCCAAGAATCAAGCTTGAAGATGATAGATTTAGGTCTTGATCACAACATGAAAGTTGCTTAGAATGAAGTTTAGGATCAAGTAATGGGATTAGATAGAATTATGAGTGATTGGAAGATAACTTAGAGAGTGAGACCGTGAGCTCCCTTTGATGAACAAGGTGAGAACTTTTTGATCTTCAACTTAAAGAACAAGGTTGAAGATGGATGATTTAGGCTAAGATCTCAACTACAAAGTATCTTAGAATTGTGTCTAGGTTCTAGATCTAAGGTTATTTGAAATTATTGAAGCTTGGAAGTGTTTCTATGGGTCATGGCTGTGAGGTGCTTTAGAGAGAAAAAGAGAGAACTTTTTGGTTGTTCTTGGTGTTCTTGGATGAGAGAGAAAAGATGATAGAAGTTTATGGTCACAAAGTGTTAGAAATGAAAGTGAATATCCTACTTCTCTAAGCCTTGGCCGTGTAGGTGAGTGAATGGAGAGATAGAAGCTTGTTTAGCAAGATAGAAAACTATCACATGGTCTCACATGGCTTCACATGGCATAGTTCATCAAGTGGTCACCTATTGGTCATAAAAGATCATTCAAGAACATGCTGGAATAGTCTAGTAACCGTGTGGCTCAATGGAAAGCTAACTTAGTTTTGATTTCAATTAGTTTCTAGTTACATCTAGTTTAGGTAGTTGGTTCAATTAAGCTAACTTAGTTAGGTAATTTGGTTACATAACTACTATCTATTTACTTTATTAGATCATGCATTTGTCATGGATTGATCATCCTTCTAGAAAAATCCTAGATATTTTCTTGTAACCATAGACTCTAAGTATTAGTCAACTTAGTTAGTTCCATTTAGTTACTACTTAGGCTATTTAGAGTAACTAAGTTAGATTATCTAGTTTCATGCTAACTAGTTTAACCACTTTTGTTGACTTCATCTCCTAACCATTGATTTAATCTAAGGTAGATATCCTAAGCTTCCTTATCAAGTTTGCTCTCATACCATTGATTAGATCAATGGTGAGGATCGAAGGCTTCTTCATCAAGTTTCCATCCAACGGTTTAAAACAAAGTCCATGCCACTATTGTTGACTAAATCTTATTGGTTGATCATAAAGCTATGTAATGATGGTTCAGGATTACATTTAAGATATTTAGCTTAGATATTTTCGTTCAGATATTTTTCAAAAGATATTTTCAACTTAGATATTTTCCTGAGATATTTTACTGAGATATTTTTAGTTAAATATTTTATCCTTATATATTTATCCATAGATATTTTAATAGGTAAGTCATTGTTTCTACAAGTTTCTAGAGAAAGAATGATAAGATAAGCTTGAAAGAGTAAGCAGCCAATTTGAATTTATCTTTTAGTTTGAGTAGTCAATTTGAATTTCTCCTCTTCAACTTGAGTATCCATTCTGACTTCTTCCTACTTGCCATTGGTCCATCACTTTAAGTCATCACCATCAGAATATTTTTCCGAAGATATTACCTAATGGACAATAGCTATTGCTATTATTACTCAATGGATAATAGAAAATTCAGATAAAGAAAATCTCCGTCAACTGTTCTCGATTTCGAGTTTAATAAGATTCTATGATCCCGTCTTGACAGTCCGAAACTTTTTGATCTAGGAAAAAATTTTATTTTTTCGAGCCCGCCTCGGGTCCTCCCCAGACCCACATATATCTCAAAATAATATTAAAATAATCACAAACTTAAAAAATTCCACAAAAATTTCTAAAAATCATAAAATTTATAAAACTCACATATTTTTAGAAAAAATGAAATTCGGTCATTAGTTCAAAAATAATATTAAAATAATTATAATAATATTAAAATAATCAAAATACTTAAAAATTCTCATAAATTCACAAAAACTCATCAATATTATAGAACATATTTATATCGAGAAAAATAAAAAATTGGGGTGTTACATTCCTCGTCGACGTTTCTACAGTCCAAAGTTTTTCGGCCTCGGGAAAAATATTTTATTTTTCCCAACCCTGCTCACTGCACACGTAAATTGAGAAATATATTAAAATAATCAAACAATTCAAATAATTCCAAAAAATTCACAAAATTCACAAATATTATAAAATAAATATGTATCATAAAATAAGAAATTTTTGGGGTGTTACAACTCTCCCCTTCTAAGAAGAAATTTCGCCCTCGAAATTTTATACCTCAGAATAGATGTGGATGTTGTTCCTTCATCTTGTCCTCTAACTCCCACGTCGCATCTCCAGTTACGTCATTCCAAATCACTTTCACCAATGGAATCTCCTTTCCTTTGAGTCACTTCACTCTCCTATCCTCAATCCTTACAGGAAGTGTCTCATAGGTCAAATTCTCTTTTAATTGTATTGTATCCGGTACTATGACATGGTTTAGATCAGGAATGTATTTTCGCAATTACGACACGTAAAAGACATTGTGAAGGTTAGAAAGAAAAGGTGGTAAAGCTATTTGGTAAGTTACTGGACCTATCCGACGAAGAATTTGATAAGGTCCAATGAATTTTGGGGTAAGTTTTCTAGATTTAAGAACTCGGCCGACCCCAGTCGTGGGTGTGACTTTCAAAAACACATGCTCACCTTCTTCAAACTCGAGAGGCTTCCTTCTTTTATTCACATAGCTTTTTTGTCGACTCTGGGCTGACCGCATCCTTTCCTGTATCATCTTAACCTTCTCCGTTGTTTGTTTTACAATATCAGGTCCGATCGTGAGATATTTATTGAGTTAGATAGAGAGTTATGCCTCTTTATAATGTTCTTCGTTTATTTGTCCATTGAGTTTGAGCTTTCTTCCATTGAGTATTCCATTTCGTTGCACTTGAAGAAAGTCTCCTCATGTCCTTCTTCATTTAGCTCTACTCATTTATCCACATATGCTTGACATTTCAATATTTGATGACTATATTTGAAGCACATAGAGATACTTGCAAAGCTAACTCTAAAAGTTATTTAAAACATAGGTTAGCATCAAATATCATTTAAGCTCGTTTACAAGCATAATTTAAGTTGATATATAATGTAAAACATGTACCACATTATCAACCATGCAATGTTATCTCTAACAAGAATAAAGGAAGAACATATGCCCTTGAATCCAAAAGCCTAGTTTAAGCAATTTCAAAGCAAGATTCAATTTTATCAAGAAAAACTTGATCATTATCAAAACATAAATAAACATTTTGGGGCAAACAATGATTATGTAAGACATGTAATATCAAGTAAGGAATTCTAGTATGCACACATGTCAATCAAAAACAAAAAGTCCCTTATTGTAATACAAGAATTGAAAAACCATGGAATTATAATTTTTAAAACCATTTATGGCTTTTGAATAACTAGTTATTTGAGTGGGGTTTAAAAGCAAGAGCCTCTGACCTTTTGAATAACCGGTTAGACAACATCCATAACCAATTATTTGCATTTTGGAGGAGCCACTGACTTGCTTCAATAACCGGTTATGCAATATCCATAATCAGTTATTTGCGTTTGGCAGAGAGTGTAACATCCCGATTTTTTGTTTTTCTTGAAATAAATGAGTTTTATAATATTTAAGAGTTTTTATGAATTTTTGGAAATTTTTAATTATTTTGAATATTTTAATATTATTTTGATATTTTAATATTATCTTGAAAATTGTATGTCCAAATTTTTTTTTTCTGAAAATATATGAGTTTTATAATTTTTGTAAACTTTTGTAAAACTATCTGAGTTTTTTATTATTTTAGTGATATTTTGAGTTGTGTGGGCCCGGGGTGGAACCGAGGCGGGCCCGAAAAAATAAAAATTTTTCTTGGACAAGAAAGTTCCGGACTGTCAAGGCGGGATCGGAGGATCTTACAAAACCCGAAATTAGGAACAGTTGACAGGGATTTTCTATATCTGAATTCTCTATTATCCATTGTGTAATAATAGTAGTAGCTATTGTCTATTGGGTAATATCTGTTAGAAAATATATTGATGGTGATGACTGAAAGTGACGAACCAATAGAAGCTGGACACTCTGCGTGACACCTCAGCGTGATGACTTGCCATGTTCTAGAAACGATGACTTGCCATTGTGACTCGCCATATTCTAGAAGCTTGTAGGATACTGATTCACCCTATGACTCACCGTGCTAATTCAGCTGTTCTAGAAAATTTTGTGATGACTCACCTAGTAAATATCTAAGGATAAATATCTAGGAATAAATATCTACCAGGAAAAATATCTTAATAAAATATCTCAAGTATAATCATGAAAACTGAAAATATCCTAATTAAATATCTTAGAGATCATGATGGCTCATTATTATTAAGCTTTATGACAACCAATAGGAATTGGTCAAATATAGTGGCTGGACTTTGTTGTGAATCGTTGGATGGAAAACTTGATGGAAAAGCCTTAGATCCTCACCGTTGATCTAATCAATGGTATGAGAGCAATCTTGATTAAGAAGCTTATGATATTAACCTTAGATTTAATCAATGGTTAGAAGATGAAGTTGATTTTAATGGTTAGGATTTAGTCAATAAAAATGGCTAGATTAGTTACTAAGTAACTAGATAATCTAACTTAATTATCCTAATAGTCTAATTAGTAACTAATTGAATTAATTTAGTTACTAAATAATTAGAAGCTAGATAAATATTTAATTATTTAGAAACATGTCATAATGAAGTAATTAATTAGTTAGAATGTAATCAAATAGCTTAACTAAATTAATTTAATTGTAACTAGATAGTATGCTATGTAACTAATTATTTTAACTAAGTATAATTAGACTTTAGTTGGAATTAAAAACTTGGTTGATTACTCCTTGAACTCCACGGCTGCCTAGGCTTTTCTAGGAGATTCTTGATTCATCTTTGATGATCATTTGATGACCAAGGCCATGTGCACTCATGTAAACCCATGTGCTTATGTTTCTATCTTGTTAAACAAATGTTTATCTCTCCATTTACTCACCTCATGGCTGCACCCATAGCCTATGCTCTTTCATTTCGTTTCCTCACACTTAGTAACACAAAAACCATTTTCTCTCTTCTCTCTCTTCCAATTATTCAAGAACACCAAGAACAAACACCATCTTCTCACTTTTTTGAAGCATTCGGCCTCCATAGCCTAATCCCATCTCCACACCTCTATAATTTTATCCAACCTTACTTTCCAAACCCAAACCTTATTCTAAAATCTTTCCTTTTGTGAGTTTTACCTAAATCCTACTCTAAGTGCTTCAAAAAGCAAGCTTTGATTTCTTACATCTAAGGTAATCTCTTGATTCTTTGGCTCTAAGTTGAATTTCTAATTTTCTAGACCATGATTGATCCATGGTTTCTTATCCCTAAGCTTTGTTTATGACTTTAGGATTTGTTTAAGATTTTAGGAAATTGTTTGGGTGATTCACGAAATCTAGAGGAGAAGGAACTTGAATAGTTTTACAAAGAGCTAGGAAGCATCAACCAGGTAAGAGGGAGATTAACCTCATCAGCCATATGTGGCGGTGAAGGAATGGAATTGTTTGTGTTTGTGAGTGAAAAATCCATGTGGGGATTTATTCACTCGATTGTGTAATTATTGGTTTGTGCTTGTTAGATTATATTATGTGATTATTTTATTGCTTTGATAAGTATGCATGATCTGCATATGTGTTTGATCTGCTTGTAATTTTGATAGTATATTTGCCTATGTGAAATTGGAAGCATGATGATACTTGTGTAATTTAAGATGTGATTCACATAATGAGATAACTTGTATGAGGACTCCAAAGAGTCTAAAGGTATACAACCTTATTACTACCAAGAGGACTAAGAATTCCAAATTATTTTTCAAACTGAGGATTTAAATGATTTTTATGATAAGAAATTCAATTAAGTAATTTATAAGGATTTAAAATGTTAGAAAATGATTTATCTATTAATTTTGAAGCAATATGTGAATTCAGTCAATGTGCCAATTTTTGATGTTTAAGATCCAAAAATTATTTTACTATGTGTAAATTTAGGTATTTTAATAGCAAAAACTCAATTTAGTAAGTTTTGAAATTTAAATGAAAGTAATTTTAATTTTTAGAATTAGAATTGATCTAATTAAGCCATGTAGTAAAATAAAAGCCAATACTTAAAATTTACTGATGTATAGCTTACCCTATGGGTTTTGAAGCGCGTTAGGAAATTTTGAGCTGTAATATCCCAAGTAAAACTATGAAATATAATTTTCTGAAAAATAGTAGAAATACTGATTTTTAGAGGAACCATATTGAAAATTATATTTTTAGAGGGACTATATTACAAATATTATTTAAAGAGGGACTATCTTAGAAATATTATTTAAAGAGGAGTTATTATGTAAATATTATTTTATAGAAGGACTAATATGTAAATAATGAAAATAAGGTTAATTTTTTATATTAAATGAGAGAAATCTTATTTTGAATTTAAAGTATGTCAGAAATATTTTACGCAATTTAGAAATGGTAATTTTATCTACGCGATTGAGAAATTGTTTTAAAATCTTTATGCGATTGAGAAAACGTTGAAAAATCTATACACGATTTGAAAACGTAACAAAAGTGTTACGCGATTGTGAAAATACAATAATATTGCTACGCAATTGAGAGGAACAACAGGTTTTGCCATAGGGCCAACGTTTTAAACTAAAATTGTGAAACTGAAGTATTGAACCCAAGTGGATCTTTGGTATTATCGATTGTATGAGCGGTTATATAATACCATAGATACTAATGGTATTGGACAATCTGTATGTGCATGTGCGATTGTGTTAGTATCATTGGAAACAGTATGACGGTACTCTATTTTTGAACAAAAATATTTTGAACATTATACGGTGATACTGCCATATGACGACGTGTGAATAAGAAATAATGTGTGTGATCAATGACAGTGTATGATTGAATTATTTATCATGCATTCGCTTAATTTGTTGTGGCATTTTATGCCTAAGGAATGGACGAGAACTCACAGGATAGTGGGAGGAATCCTGGGGGACGTTAGGGCGCGGTGATTCACTTGTTGACATTGAGTCAGTTGACATTGAGACATATATATCTATAAAGCCCTGGCTGTGATCACCGGTTGCAACGCACTGACATCCTGATGAACATTATTGCTTTTCATTATCCAGCATAGACTGTCTTATTTCTATTCTTATTAAAGGGGGGCAGATCTACTGGGCGTTCATCTCCGAATTTGAGTAAACTCTATGAAGAAGGAACCGATTGTGTTGAGCATATGCATAGTCAGCATTTACACTATTGAGACATAATGTGATTGTGGTATTATCATTAGGCCTAATATTGTGTTGCAAGTTTTCTTGGAATGTTTATCTATTTAATATCCTGAATATACATGCTGCTGATTTTATAATCTATGAATTGTATGTGTGGAATGACATTGTTGTTCATATCGTTTCTTTGCTACCATATTGGTATGCGATGTAGGGGATCTCACCTCTTTGCTGTTTCATTCTATCTATTTCTATTTTATATTTACATTTGTAAAGATTGTGATGGCTGCAAGGAGGAATTTCACTGATTACATGCAAGCGCAGTTCCACGATGGCATTGATGCCTGGCGTGTCGACTCAGCTACTGAACGTATTAGTTATGTAGGAGAAGTGACTCTATCCCAGAGTGATACCTACCATGGAAACCCTACTTTCACATATTATGCTGCTTATGTACATGTAGAGTTTTCCATGTCTATTGGGGAACTGTGGGACGTTGCTCACCCTTTGTCTAGTGAAGACTCTACAGAGTTAATTGCTCGGACTCCTGTTTAAAGAGACACACCTCAACCAGAGAATGTGCCTTTAGAGGTTTCGGGAAAGGATTAAGTTCAGAACCTTACTCTCCAGGTGTTTTGGCTTGGGTCAAGTCAAGTCTATATGTGGTAATTAAATATTGTCTAGAATATATAAGTTTTATGTAATGAAGACGTCATGAATCTATGTTATATGTGGGAGATGTATGTTATTCAGTTTTTATATTTTCTAGTTCAGTAAAGTTTATCTATTCCACGAAAAAGTACTTTTGAAACCTATATTTAAATGAAATTAAATATTTTATAACTTGGGTAATTATTTATTTGTAAGGAATTAGTATGAATGTGATACCCTTCAGAGGGGGTGTTACAGAGAGTAGCACTAGCGCATCAGAAACAGAAAAACCAGTTATGCTAAATTAATAAATGATTATTTTCGTGAAGGAAAAGCTCCAAAAATAACTACATCCTCTAATTTTGAGAATAACCGATTATCACTTCTTCTAATTGGTTATTTGGCTTCCACAAAATGAATCAATTACTTCTTATTTTCAAGATATGAACATATCAAGCAATTTCAAACAAGAAGACATATGACTTTTAATTTTCCAATCTCCAAGTAAGTATATAAGACAGAAAGGCATCAAAGAGAAAGGATTAGAACTACTTATGAGCATGTGAATTTCCATATTTGAGCCAAGAGAATTAGTCACAAGCTCAAGAATAGAGATATTACCATAGCATGTCATTCCAAACAAAATGTGTGCATATATAGCATGTTAGCATATGTAAAGACACTTTTAAGACATAATGCTAGAAAAGCACAACTTAAGGCATGTTAAGGCATAAAAACAAATATCTACTTATCCAAATATCACATGATATTCAATTTAAAGCATAAATAAGGATAAGAGATTGATGTCACCAAAAGTGTACTCTTTGAGTTTTTGTAGGTGACTCCAACTTCCAAGCTTCAAGTCTTCATGAATGATTAGAGATTCTTTGCACCCTTTTAGAAATTGAGTCCTTTTAAGCTTTACTAACCTCAAGTTGAATAATCTCATTCTATTTAAATGCTTTATTGAGGTAGTTATCACCCTACAACACAATTCATAGTACTTTATTTGGTATCCACTGATTTTGGATCTATAGGGGTTTGTCATTGATTATTAATTTATTATGCTCTCATAAAGATCATTTTTTTATAGTATGTAAATTGAGCATAACAAATTAAATAATCAATTACCATTAAACACATAGCCAATAACATACTTAATTTCATGATATATAGATAATTTAAAGCATAGAGAGCATACATAGTCATAGAATACCCTATTATCAAGAAATATGTAAGATAATGAGCAAATGGTGTAACAAAAATGAACATAATCATGTGTTATACATAATATTTAACTTTTACCAAGTACACATGATTCTATTAATCACTTAAGGCCTACAAGAAATATACTACAAATTATTTAACTTTACAAGTGAATGTGCATAAGAGGTAAAAACTTTTGATACTTTGACCTTAGTAATCAAGGAAACTTTTTTCCTTACCATTGCTTCTCTTTTGGTGTTTTGAACTTTGCAAGTTCCACATTATGCATGTGAGAAGTTTTAGTTGAAGGATCCTTGCTTTCATGACCAAGATGTCTACCATTGAGTTTTAGAAGTATTCTCCTTGATGACTCCTCTTTCTTTTGACTAATTAGTCTATCCTTTTGAGAAATTTTCTGCATAGTTGAAATACTAGGAGGACTTTTTGGTACCCACTTCATCTTGGGTCCTTGAATGTTAGTATAGGGCCTTTAAGATCTTTAGAAACCCATACCATACTATTTCTCATATAAGGATTTTTTCTATAGTTGCATACATGAGAAATATATCCTAGATGACCATAAAAATTGCAAACAATTGAATTTAATGATGGTTTGGTCATTTGAAGATCATTTTTGGAAAACTTAAGCTTTTTGTTATTTTTACATTCTAAACTATTTTTGCCATAAGCCTTGCTTGAATTTTCATGTGGAATAACATTAATTTTATTCTCATTAACAAGCCTAGAATGTGAGCAATTAGAATCATTAGCTTTAGTAAATTTGAAAAATAAGCCCCCCAACTTGATTTTCTAAATTAATGTACTTTTCACAAGAAGTCGAGGTTTCACATTTCAAAGACATTTCCTCATCAATAAAAACATATTTATTTTTCAAAGTCTCAATTTTGTTCTCAATGGAGGAAATGTTTTCTAAACTATATAAGCTTTTCTTTTCTAAAAATGACAAGCCAACATATAATTCATCATATGCACATTGTAGCTCATCATAGGAAGGACTATAATCTAGTTTAGAATTATTTATCTCAAAGTCCTTTTTAGCCATATAGGAAGTTGTAATGCCCTAATCTTTCTCTTGTGTGGGTTGTCTATAATTTCTGTAAAGTTATGAATTTTTGTGAATTATTTGACTTATGTGGATTATTTTAATATATTTTCAGAAAATTTTGGACTATTGAACTGGGGCCAGAGGATCTTATTAAACCTGAAACTAGAGACAATTTTTGAAGTTTTCATTGTTTGAAATTTTATCTGACAGATAAAATTTGGGTACGCTCTATTATTCATTGGACAATAGATATCGACTTTGTTAACTGTGAATTTTGTCTATTAAATAATAGCTTGTAGTAAAGATCTAGTAGTTGTTTCTATCTAGTCACCTTTATGATATCATCCATGTGACATCACCCACATGACATCACCTTTGATTTTTGGACCAAGGAGAGAAGCATCCTAAGGAAGCTTTGTGAGGCTTGTTGGAGAAGCCTTAGACACCTTCCCAAGGAGAGGTGCACGACCATGAGGGAGAAAGGAGGCTTCTAGAGTAAGCTTCACTAAACTAATTTCATCACTTTCTATTCATCTCTCATCAAACAAAAGCTACACACTTTCTCTCTCACTTTCTTCTCTCATTTTCTCTCCCTAAGGCTCATGACCAACCTCCCAAAATCCACCCTCTCATCTTCTTTAATTTTAACTATTCATATTTCTTGAATCTAAATCTCTTTGTAAGACCCTTTGGTGTGAAGATCTTGACTTTGTTCATCTTTTTCAAGTGTTTTTCAAGTTAGGTAAGGTACAAATTCTCCATCTTCATTCTTATTTCTTTTCTTCTTTCTAAGACCAAGATTTTGATCCATGGTCATTCTATTCTAAGCCTTTCATGTTGATCTTTTGGTATGTATTTTTCATTTTCAAGAAGCTCTTGGAAGAAGAAGTTTGTTTCAAGAAGATATTCAAGAGGTGGTTGGACATCCTCTAAGGTAAGAGGGAAATTACTCTCATCAACCTTTCATGGTGGTGAGGGACGTTTTGTTGTATTGGAAGTAAAGAATCCATGTGTGGGTTGTTCACTTGATTGTATTGATTTTTGGTGATTTTACAATTTTTGCCTTATATGATTTGTGGCTTGATATTGTGCATGATCTTAGTAGAATAGAAAGCTTTGATGATTGATATATATATTGTTTGATTGGAATCTTATTGTGGATGATGAAAATTTTGGGACCCAAGGCCCTTAGTGCTCATGGCCAAGAGACCTTAGATAAGGTATCCAAGACAAATTTTTGTGTTGATTTGGAACTTAGGTGCTTAGGTGAAGGGGGAATATGCTTTAGGATTTGTGATAATGAAGGAGCGATAAAATAAAATTTTAGTCATTTAATAAGAAGAATTTCGGCCTTGAGAGGAAAAACGAGCTTGAGAGAGGGATAATGGAAACTTAAGGTACTTTAAGGCTTAGGGAAAAAGGAAAAGAATTTGTGAGGTTAAGATAGTGTGGTTTCTCTTTTTAGGTTTTTCATGAAAGGTATAAGAAAGTATTACTAGAGGAACTTAGCTAGAAGAGTTTGGTGATTAGAGTTAATTTCTACATTTACCCTTAAAAGTGTCAAAATGAAGCCTAAAAGTAAAATAATAGTTCTATATGTTAAAGAGGTTTGTGAGAATGTTCCGTGTGATTTGAGAATGATGATTCCTGAATATGCACAATAGAAGTGCTTTATGACTGAATATAATAGCTTTGTGCTGTAGGACTGACGTACTGGACCCTGGATTGTCAGTGGTTGACTTAAGCCCTATTATGGCTCCTCTTGGTGAGATTTATGTTGTTAATGAATATTATTCATCTTTGTCATGTGATTATGCATTGTGAAAGTTGGAATGACTTGTGGTTAAGGCTGTATGCCTAAGAGATGAATTATACCTTTGTGCGGTTGTGAATTACATAGTGTAGTTCACTTGTTGAACTTGGAGGCATCGAGGCACGGGTATCCCACATGTGGCCAATTGGTAGCTCTATTAGGCTGTGGTGACTGTGCAACGCACTGACGATCTCGGCCAAGCACTATCCTATTCTCGACTTGGTTGAGAGTGTCTTGTATAGCCATGTTGCGCATATTGATTATATTTGAGAAGCACATGATTTGAGGCTAATGATATACAGACACTGACTCCCCGATCATTCTCTCTAATGTTGGTTTGAACTCCATGGAGTAGATGTCAGTCCATTGTGCATTCACATAGACATTGAGCATTTTATTTTGATACATTTATACTGTGGAATTATCTGTTGTTATACTGTGGAATCGTCTGTTGATATATTATTGTAATACCTGCTGAGAAATTTTATGACTATAATTGTTATTTCTGTACTCTATGATTTTAATGATATTGTTGTCTCTTGCTACCATACTAGTAATGATGTAGAGAATCTCACTTCTTTGTATTGTTATTCTTTTTGCTTTCTATTTTATGCGTTCCTGTTGATAAAGACTAAGAGAAGAAGAAGAAGATTTGCAGTTTTTCATTGTTTTACTTTTGGATGGCTGTTAGTCGAGATTCTATTAGTTTTGTTAGAGTTCAATTCCACAGAGGTGCAAATGCATGGCGTATCAACTGGGGCATTGAACGAATTAGATATGTAGGAGACGTGACTTTATCTATTCAAAGGACCCGTGATGGGGTTCCGTTCTTTTCTCTTAGTGTTTTTGTGCGTCTAGAGTTCTTCATGCCTATTAGAGAGTTGTAGGGTGATTTACATTAAACCCCGAGGGAGGACCCAGACCCTGTGGTGTAATATGTTAGGACACCTGTCCGCGAACTTTTGCCTCGGTTGAGGGATTTAACTAAGGAAGAGTTAGAGGAGGAGGATCCAACGGAGGATTCAAAGGAGGAACCAATGGAGGGTCCAAGGGGAGATCCCACTTCTTAGGCATTAGACTTAGGCTAGTCATGTTTTGTTAAACTATGGTCTATGTCTTTTGTATATAAACTTTGTAAATTTTGGGTGGACTGTGATCCATGCCATTGATGTATATATTCTTTTGGTATGTAATATTTAATAAGTTATATCCTGTGTTGTTTATGTTTTGTTTAAGTCTATGCTTTTGAAAAGAAAAATTATAATCCATATTTTCCAAAGATTAAACCTTTTTCCGCATTTTGATAAGTTAAAGATGTTTTGATGTATAAATGTGACATCCTAAGGAAGGTATTGCAGAAGTAATCTTAATTTCTATCATACTTGACTCTTTAAGGGAATCATTATCTTTCTCATTTTTATCCATTAAGGTTTCAAGAGCATCTTCCTTCTCAATTTTGTTTTGCTTTGCCTCTTCTTCAAGTTGAGCACCATCATCACCAAGAGGCATTGAAATCATTTTCTTACTTTAAACATCTTTATGAGGACATTTGTCATGACAAGCTTCCTTTAATGACTTTTTCTCTTCTTACTTTCTATATACAACTTTATACACAAAATCATTGTTAGCAATATAAAGATCATCAAGGGTGTCCAAAATTTCTTTAGCACTAGAGCAATTCTTAATTCTAGCATAAGCATCATCATTCAAACTACTTCTTAAAATTTACATTGCTCTAATGTTCAAGGGAAAACATTTCTTGTCATAAGCATTCCAAGTTTGTTTTGATTTGCAAGTAAATCTATCAAGCACAACATTTCACAAATCAAGATCAATAGATTGCATATAAATCTCTATTTTAGCTTTCCAATAAACAAAACGAACACCATCAAAGAATGGTGGTTTATCAATTTTGATACTTTCCACTTTGAAAAGCTTTCAATGTTTGCCAACAAACAAGGATCTTTAACTCTAAGCAGTTAAACTTTCAACAGAGCACGAAACTCTGATACCACTTGTTAGTCATGGCAACCATCACCCAAGAGGGGGTGAATTGGGTGATTACAAATTTTTTAAAACACCTTTGAGAAATTACACATTTCGATATTTTCAAATAACACATGTAGTGGAATAAGTTTAACAAAGGTATAACTATTAGAGATTTCTCAAATAGCACTTAGGTTATAGGATAAATCAAGCAAATAAGCTAGATATCAAATTCAATTCAAGCAAATATAATTAAGGCCCAAATGTAATGGAGATAGAGTTGAGAGATACAAACATAATATTTATCCTGGTTTAGCTACCAACCACTTGTGGCTTATGTCCAGTCTTCAAGTAAACCACCTGAGATTTTTCACTAAAGCTTTAAGTTTGAACAGGTGTTTGAAAACTTTTACAATATAGAGTATTCAACGCACCTCTGGGATGCCTCACCCTTTGTGCTCGAGCCTCAAAACAGGGATACCTTACCCTTTATAACTTTTAAGAGATACCTCACCCTCTTTACAATCAAGGGATACCTCACCCTTTTCTCTAGAGGGATACCCCACCCTTTTTACAAGAAATCAAAGTTTTTAAGAAAGATAAACTCTCAAAAGAGTAGATATTACAAATTAAAGCTCAATGGGTATATGGATGTTCACACTTTAGCTCATAAACAGAGATTTTATGGAAATGGCAGTTAAGGCTCATATTGATGCTCAATAATGATTTTCGGATTGATCTTTAACCTTTCTTTGATGCTCAAATAATTTTATTTATAACCTAATGCATTTTATTACTCTTGGTGGTGGTTGGGAAGCATTGAATGCCAATTATAGCCATTGGAAATCTATTTTTGGTTTCCAGATAATTAGTTATATAACCGGTTATGGCCTAACCAGGGTCTTTTTAAAACATGTGAATAACCGGTTATGGAAAAAACATAACGATTATGGTTTTTTGTAAACAGAAGCCTATACTTCTAACTTTTGTAAATAACCGATTATGCAAATGTCATAACCGGTTATGGTCTTTGAAAAACTGAAGCTTGTACTTCTGACTTAGTGAATAATCGATTATGGCACCCTATTTTTGATCAAAAGACATTTGAAAGACCATAACTTTTTTGATACTTATTTGTTGAAAAGAAATGACCACTAATTGGAAAGATCATTGAGTCTATTTCTATATAAAATAATTTTCAAATCAAGACTAAAAATATTTTGAAAGATTTGATTAAATGAGTGACTAAAGTTTAGTTTTGCAAAATACAAACTTAGCTATTTTTCAAAGGTTTTGAATTACCACCAAGACTAGCTTTTCAAAACATGTTTGTTGGGCATTTTAGCATATAAGAAACACTTTTAAAGTTGTTAAAACTTATTTGAGCTCAGTGTGATTCCCATTTATCTGTACATAAGATCTAAGTCCTATTAGCTATTCTTGAAGATCTTGGACTTGATCTTGCCATCATCATTTTTAGTCCTTAGGCTTCTTGATGTAATCCAAGCTTCCAAAAATTTCTTCTTTTCAAATATTACAAATGCTTAGAACATCTTATCTTTTTCATTCTTCTTGAGTTAAGCATAGTTGTGATCTTTAGCTTTCTTGTTGCAATGCTTACTCTTGGTACTTGGACTATCCTACAAAGTATTGCTCACTTAAACAAACATAGTCAGTTCAAATTCGTCATTCAATATTTTTATATGCATGATTCATAAATGTATAACTCTAGTTTGTCTAACATGTATATAAGACTTTCATAGACATATCCAGATAAGATATTTATTAATTACTAATAGATATGCTCTATGTAGGATGCAACAAAGAACAGTTTGCACATTTTCATTTAAATTGAGTCAAATCCAATATTAATTCATTATAACTCATATAAAGCATTATTGGATATATTATATAAAGAATGCTACACATATCTCATTGTATAATTATTAAGTGAAATATAATTAAATAAAGTACATAATCATGCATGATCCAATATAATCTATTAAGCACATGTATTTAACATGATCAATATTCTTTTGTAATGCATTTGTTATTTTTTAAGCACATCTATGAAGCATAAGCATCATAATTTTTGTCTTGTATTTATCATCATCAAAACTTAACATATTAAACCATTGGGGCAAAGACAATTCTACAAAGACTATGCTCCATTCTCTATTGGTCAGCATGAGATACATAAACCTCATTTACTCCTCTAGTTGAAGTAATCATATGAGTCCCAAACTACTAGAAATTGGCAGTCATGTTAGCAATTAAGTCACTGGCAACAACTGGAGGTTTATCTACTAATGCACCTCCACTAACGCCATCAATCATGCTCCTATCCATAGGCAACAAGCCCTCATAGAAGTACTGAATTAATAGTTGATTACTGATCTAGTGGTGGGGACAACTTGAGCACAATTTCTTGAACCTCTCATAGTACTCATACAAAGTCTCTCATGTCATCTGTCTTATTCCACATATGTCTTTTCTAATGGCAGCAGCTTTAGATGCAGGGAAAAACTTCTCCAAGAACAGTCTCTTCATGTCATTCCAACATATTACTGAACCAAGTGAAAGGTAATAAAGTCAATCCTTGGCTACATCATCAAGGGAGAAAAGGAATGCTCTCAACTTGATGTGTTCCTCAGGTATCACTTGGGCTTCATGGTTGAACTGACCACATAGAACTCCTTTAATTGCTTATGAGGGTCCTCACCTACAAGACCATGAAACTTTGGCAACAAATGTATCAATCCAGATTTAAGTTCAAAGTTAGCATCAAGATCAAGATATTCAATTCCTAAAAGCTGGTAAGTAACATTAAGAGTAGCTAATTCCTTAAGGGTCCTATTATGCATGTTATCACCCATTGTTGCAATACCATTTAAGCTCTTAGTGTAGAATTGTCTTTGCCCTAATGATTTAATGTGTTAAGTTTTAATGATGACAAATGCATTACAAAAGGATATTGATCATGCTACATAGATGTACTTAATAGATAATATTGGATCATGCATGATCATGTACTCCATCTTATTTTATTTCATATAAGAATCATGCATATTCTTCATAGCATCTTTTATAGAATATATCCAATAATGTGTCATATAAGTTGTATTAAATTAATATTAGATTTTGCTCTATTTAAATGAAAATATGCAAAGTGTTCTTTGTTGCATCCTATATAGAGTATATCTATTAGTAATTGATAAATGTCTTATTTGGATATGCCTATGAAAGTCTTATATGCATGTTAGACTAACTAGAGTTATACATTTATGAATCATGCATATGAAGATATTGAATTATGAATTTGGACTAAATATGTTTGTTTAAGTGAGCAATACTTTGTAGGATAGTCCAAGTACCAAGAGTGAACATTGCAATAAGAAAGAAAAAGATCACAATTATGCTCAACTCAAGAAGAATGAGAATGAATATGTTCTAAGCATTTCCAAGATTTGAAGAGAAGAAATTTTTGGAAGCTTGGATTACATCAAGAAACCTAAAGACTAGAATTGGTATATTTTCCTTTTAGGCTTTCTCCTATGTAAATATAGAGGTTTTATAAGAAAAGAGCTCAAATATATTTTTAAATATTTAAAAATAGTTTTTACATGATAAAATGCCCAATAAACATGTTTTGAAAAGCTAGTCATGGTAGTACTTCAAAACTATGAAAAATAGTCAAGTTTGAGTTTTGAAAAGTTAACCTTTGGTTACTATTTTGATCATAACTTTCAAAATACTTTGAGTTTTGTTGTGAAACTTATTACGTATGAAAATAAACTCAAATTTCTTTCCAATGAGTGGTCATTTGCTTTAAACGGATAAGAAATGAAGAAGTTATGACCATTTAAAGTTAGCTATGACCTTTGGTTACTATTTTTATCATAACTTTCAAAATATTTTGATTTTTGTTGTGAAACTTATTTCATTTGAAAATAGACTCAAATATCTTTCAAATGAGTAGCATTTGCTTCAATCAGACAAGAAATGAAGAAGTTATGATATTTTAAACTCAATTTTCAAAACCAGAGGTGATGTAATCGATTGCACAAGTCTTGTAATCAATTATAACTCTGGCAGAGGCCATGTAATTGATTACAACATCCATATAATCAATTACCACGTGCCCAGAAACATTCTCAACTGCTATAAACAGCTAGTTTTCATAAAAAAAAATCATTTCTAAACACTACCAACGACTATTTTATCACTTGGGCTTTATAAATAAGTGTAGATTGAAGCATTTACATCTTTAGAAACTCTTGAGCACTTGATTTGATCCTTGAATCATCAAAATCATATTTTGAACTCTTTATTGCAAAATCCTGCTATTCCTTTGTTCTTCAAGTTGTATATCTACTCTTGTGAGAGTTTATAATCTATCTTTTCATCTTGAAATCTTTGTAAGAGGGTGAGGTGTCCCTCAAGAGAGAAAAGGGTGAGGTATCCCTTGTATTGAGGCTCAAACTCAAAGGGTGAGGTATCCCAAAGGTGTTGTGAGTGCTCTTGAATGTAAATGTTTTTTTTCAAGCACCTGTGAAGCTTAAAAAGTTTGAGGCTCTAGCACAATGGTGAGGTATCCTAAGGTGTAAGGAGTGCTCTTATTTGTACAAAGGTTTTCCTAGAACCCGTGAAGTCTAGGAAATAGTGAAGAAAATCTCAAGTTAAGCTTAGGGACTGGATGTAGGCCACAAGTGGTTGGTGGCTGAACTAGGATAAATTATTGAGTTTAATTCTCTGTTCCCTACACTCTTTAATTTCAATATTTGGTGCAACATAGTTATTTATTACATATCTTATCATCTTGATGTTTTGATTTTAAGAACTAGATATCTAACTTATTTGCTTAATTTATCCCATAACTCAAGTTGTATTTAAGTAATCTATAATAGTTGTATCTTTGTTAGACTTATTCCGCTGCACGTGTTGATTGAAAAATATCAAAATGCATAATTTCTCAAAGTTATTTTGAAAATTTGTAATCACCCAATTCACTCCCCCTCTTGGGTGATGGTTGCCATGGCTAACAAGTGGTATCAGAGTTTCGTGCTTTGTTGAAAGCTTAACCACTTGGAGTTAACGATCCTTATTTGTTGACAACCATTAAAAGTTTTTCAAAATGGAAGGTTTTGAAATTGATAAACCATCATTCTTTGATGGTGTGAATTTTGTTTTTTGGAAAGTTAGAATGGAATTCTATATGCAATTTATTGATCTTGATTTGTGGGATATTGTGCTTGATGGATTTACTTGCAAATCAAAACAAACTTGGAATGCCTACGACAAGAAATGCTTTTCATTGAACATTAGAGCTATGCAAATCTTGAGAAGTGGTTTGAATGATGAAGCTTATACTAAAATTAAGAGTTGCTCTAGTGCTAAAGATATATGGGATGCTTTTGATACTATCTATATTGCTAACAATGATTTTTTGCATAAAGTTGTATATAGAGAGCAAGAAGAACCAAAGTCATTGAAGGAATCTTGTTATGAAAAATATCCTCAAAATGATGTTCAAATTGAAGAGGTGGCAAAGCAAAACCAAATGGTATATACTCTTGAAGCCTTGATGAGGAAGAATGAGGATGATGACTCCCATAAAGAGTCATTGATACAAGAAATTGAGACAACCTCCCGTTTGACTCCAAAGAACTTTGAGGTAAATAATGCCTATCTTGATTATGGTCATTTCTATGATGAGTTACAATGTGCATATGATGAATTGTATGATGGCTTGTTGGTTTTAGAAAAGAAAAACTCATCTTATTTTGAAAACATTTCCTCTATTGAGAAATTGAGACTTTGAAAAATGAATATGCTTTTCTTAATGAGGAAATGCCTTTGAAATATGAAACCTCATCTTCTTGTGAAAAGTGCATTAATTTAGAAAATCAAGTTGAGAACTTATATTCTAAATTTTCCAAAGTTAAATATTCTAATTGCTTACATTCTATGCTTGTTAATGAGAATAAAATTGATGTTATTCCACATAAAATTCAAGCAAGGCTTATGACAAAAATAGCATAGAATGTAATAACAACAAAAGATAAGTTTTCCAAAGATGATCTTCAAAGGACCAAACCATCATCAAATTCAATTATTTACAATTTTTGTGGTCATCTAGGACATATTTTTCATTTATGCAATTATAGAAAAAATTCTTATATGAGAAATAATATGGTATGGGTTCTTAAAGATCTTAAATGCCCTAGTACTAACATTCAAGGACCCAAGATGAAGTGGATACCAAAATATCCTCATAGTGTTTTAATTATGCAGAAAATTTCTCAAAAGGATGGACTAATTGGTCAAAGGAAAGAGGAATCATCAATGAGAATGCCTCCAAAGCCCAATGGTAGAAGTTTTTGTCAAAAAAGGAAGATAACTTCAACCAAAGCTTCTCAAGTACAAAATGTGAAACGTGCAAAGTTCAAAACACCAAAACAGAAGCAATGAGTAAGGAAAAGAGTTTCCTTGATTACCAAGGTTAGGGTATCAAAAGTTTTTACCTCTTATACACATTCACTTATAAAGTCAATGAATTTGAGATATATTCCTTGTAGGCCTTAAGTGATTGATAGAATCATGTGTACTTGATAAAATCTGAATATTTTGTTTAGCACATGATTATGTTCATTCTTATTGTACCATAGCTCATTAGTTTGTTATATATCTTGGTACATAAGGTTCTACGATGCCTAGGTATGCTTTCTATGCTTTAAATTGTCTATATATCATGAAAGTAAGCATGCTATTGGTTATGTGCTTAATGGTAATTGATTATTTAATTTACTTTACTCAATTTACATATTATGAAAAAGTGATCTTTATGAGAACATAATAAATTAATAATCAATGACTAACCACTATGAATCCAAAATCGGTGGATACCAAATAAAGTATTATGAATTGTGTTGTAGGGTGATAACTATCTCAAGAAAGCATTTAAACAAAATAAGATTATTCAACTTGAGGTTAGTAAAGCTTAAAAGGACTCAACTTTTAAAAAGAGTGCAAAGAATCTCTATTCTTTCATGAAGACTTGAAGCTTGGAAGTTGGAGTCACCTACAAAAACTCAAAGAGTACACTTTTGGTGACATCAATATATTATCCTTATTTATGCTTTAAATTGAATATCATGTGATATTTGGATAAGTAAATATTTGTTTTTATGCCTTAACATGCCTTAAGTTGTGCTTTTCTAGCATTATGTCTCAAAAGTGTCTTTACATATGCTAACATGCTAGATATGCACACATTTTACTTGGAATGACATACTATGGTAATATCTCTTTTCTTGAGTTTGTGACCAATTCTCTTGGCTCAAATATGAAAATTCACATGCTCATAAGTAGTTCTAATCCTTTCTCTTTGATGGCTAATTGTCTTATATACTTACTTGAAGATTGGAAAGTTAAAAGTTATATGTCTTCTTGTTTAAAATTACTTGATATGTTCATATCTTGAAAACAAGAAGTAAATTATTCATCTTGTACCTTGAACTTGTCTTTGAACTTCAATGATTCTTACATTGAAGTATATCTTAAAATAAATCATAAATGGTTTTAAAATTTATAATTCCATGGCTTTTCAATTCTTGCATTACAATAAGGGACTTTGTGTTCTTGATTGACATGTGTACGTACTAGAATTCCTTACTTGATATTACATGTCTTACATGATCATTTTTTGCCTCCAAATGTTTATTTATGTTCTGATGATGATCAAGTTTTTCTTAATAAACTTGAATCTTGCTTTGAAAATGCTTAAACTATGTTTTTGGATTCAAGTGCATATGTTCTTCCTTTATTCTTGTTAGAGCTAACATTGCATGGTTGATAATGTGATTCATTTTTTTACATTATATATCCATATAAATTATGCTTGTAAATGAGCTTAAATCATATTTGATGCTAACTTATGTTTTAGAGAACTTTTAGAGTTAGCTTTGCAAATGTCTCTATGTGCTTCAAGTATAGTCATCAAATATTGAAATGTCAAGCATATGTGGATAAATGAGAAGAGTTGAATGAAGAAGGATATGAGGAGACTTTCTTCAAGAGCAATGAAATGGAATACTCAATGGAAGAAAACATAAACTCAAAGGACAAATAAATGAAGAATACTCTAAAGAAGCATCACTCTCTCAATAAGTATCTCTATCCCTAAGCTATTATGGTATTCTATATGCTATAGATTATACGATACTTATTGACAATTTAATCTTTAATGATTAGATGCTTTCTTTACATGAGAAGTATACTTAGTATTGACAAAGTGCCTAATTGGATATTAACTTACTAATTTTGTCATTGCATATAGGGTGAATGATGTTTGATCTATACATGCTTTGATCCCCATAGTATATTTCATCAAGCTAATGTTTGATATTTATAATTCTCTTGATCTATGGTTTCTTAGTGGTATAACACCTATGAGAATCATGCATTTATTTTGAAAAGAGTCCATGGTTTGACTAAAAAGTTTTTTTTTAAAGCAAAATCTCTTATCATATTTGAAAGAAGCTTTTAAAGTTTCATATCCTTGAGAATCATTTGAACTTGTCTTAAAACCTTGAAAGTATTTTCACCTCCTAATTGTCTTGAAAATTTTGGAAATCATTGGATATGTGTTATAAATGTAGTATTCTCTTCATTTGCTTTAAAATGTTTTATTTAAATCTTAAGAGAATGCTTAAGGAAGTTTTTAAATAAATCTTTTGAAATGTTCTATAGAGCTTATCTTGATACTTCAAAAAATAAGCTTTGTTCTTCAAAGTATTTTATTTTCTCAAGGCTCTTGTTCAATGAAAAAGAGAGGAGATTTACTTTCATATATTCTTTTAACTTGTGTTTGATCACTCTCAAGGAATATGTAGTTGTAATATAAAACATCTCAACCCCTCTAAAATTCTTTTGAAAATGTAATGTGTTCTTGTAAAATTCTTTTTAAAAGGGAGAGAAGTATTAAAATGATTTTTGATTGATGGATTAAGAATATGTAACTTTTGCCTTGCTTTACTTTATGGTAGTGTGCTTACATGGTCTTAACATACATATTTGTCTTTATCTATCTTGTGCTTCAATAAGGGGGAACTTATCTTCTTTTCTTATAACTCTTTATAATTATTTGTTGATTTGTAATGATTGTTTATCCTTTTTATCTTATATATCTTTCTTCTAAGTCCTTGTTGACTAAGAATATATGCATAACTATGTTAAACTATTATGTTTTATATTTTGATAATATGCATATTTTGAGGGGGAGCTTAGCTCTTAAATTGTTGCTTATATCTCTTGGCTTACATCCTTGTTTGACATGAAATATTTTATTATTAATACTATTAACATGTCAATGAAGACCATCGCTTATTCTTTTTCTGTCTATCAATGAAAGAAGGTAAACATTATTAAACTTCACATCTTTTGATTCTTCCATTAAAAAATGCTTGATATGTGGCAAGTTATATAATCTTTCGTTTGAAAACCTTAATTCCATGATCTTACATGGATATTTTGTAACTTTCATCAAGCAGTACTTATTTATCATGTGGTATGCAAGATATTATATGTTAGACATAATTTCTTAAGCTTATTACTATCATATGCTAAATGTTGATATGCCAAAATATGACAAGCATTGTATGAATAATATTTTATATCTTGAAAGCATTCTTGTTTCATCTCTCTATTCTTGATTCATATGTAGAATAAAATAGGAGGAAATAGTTATGTTTTGAATAACTTAAAAAAGTTTTTGGTTTTGATGATCCTACTCCTTTTGGCAACAAGAGTTTTATCTATAGGGGGAGATAAAATATTATTTTTCCTTCCTAAGCCTTTTTGTTAATGTCAAATAGAGGGAGTGAGAATTGGAAAGAAAAATATGTTCTTGTGCTTATTGTTTGATATGCTTACACGAATATCTATACTTCTATATTGCTCAACATATTTTTCTTTGGTGATTTGTAATCATAAAAAGGGAGGAGATTGTAGAATTGTCTTTGCCCTAATGATTTAATATGTTAAGTTTTGATGATGATAAATGCATTACAAAAGGATATTGATCATGCTACATAGATGTACTTAATAGATTATATTTGATCATGCATGATCATGTACTCCATCATGTTATATTTCATATAAGAATCATGTATATTCTTTATAACATCTTTTATAGAATATATCTAATAATGTGTCATATAAGTTGTATTAAATTAATATTAGATTTGGCTCTATTTAAATAAAAATATACAAAATATTCTTTGTTGCATCCTATATAGAGCATATCTATTAGTAATTGATAAATGTCTTATTTGGATGTGCCTATGAAAGTATTATATGTATGTTAAACTAACTAGAGTTATATATTTATAAATCACGCATATGAAGATATTGAATTATGAATTTGGACTAACTATGTTTGTTTAAGTGAGTAATACTTTGTAGGATAGTTCAAGTACCAAGATTGAGCATTGCAATAAGAAAGCAAAAGATCACAATTATGCTCAACTCAAGAAGAATGAGAATGAATATGTTCCAAGTATTTGCAAGATTTGAATAGAAGAAATTTTTGGAAGCTTGGATTACATCAAGAAACCTAAATATTAGAATTGGTATATTTTCCTTTTAGGCTTTCTCCTATGTAAAGATAGAGGTTTTACAAGAAAAGTGCTCAAATATATTTTTAAATATTTAAAAATGTTTCTTACATGATAAAATACCCAATAAACATGTTTTGAAAAGCTAGTCATGGTAGTACTTCAAAACTATGAAAAATAGTCAAGTTTGAGTTTTGAAAAACTAACATTTGGTTATTATTTTGATCATAATTTTCAAAATGCTTTGATTTTTGTTGTGAAACTTATTGTATATGAAAATAAACTCAAAGATCTTTCCAATGAGTGGTCATTTACTTTAAACGGAAGAAATTATGACCATTTAAAGTTAGTTATGACCTTTGGTTACGATTTTCATCATAACTTTCAAAATATTTTGATTTTTGTTGTGAAACTTATTTCATTTGAAAATAGACACAAATATCTTTCGAATGAGTAGCATTTGCTTCAATTGGACAAGAAATGAAGAAGTTATGACATTTTAAACTCAGTTTTCAAAACCAGAGGTTATGTAATCGATTACACAAGTCCTGTAATCAATTACAACTCTAGCAGAGGCCATGTAATCGATTACAACATCCATGTAATCGATTACCACATGCCCAGAAACATTCCCAACTGCTATAAACAACTAGTTTTCATAGAAAAAAATCATTTCGAAACACTACCAATGACTATTTTATCACTTGGGCTCTATCAATAAGTGTAGATTGAAGCATTTACATCTTTAGAAACTCTTGAACACTTGATTTGATCATTGAATCATCAAAATCATATTTTGAACTCCTTATTACAAAATCTTACTATTCCTTTGTTCTTCAAGTTGTATATCTACTCTTGTGAGAGTTTATAATCTTTCTTTTCCTCTTGAAATCATTGTAAGAGGGTTAGGTATCCCTCAAGAGAGAAAAGGGTGAGGTATCCCTTGTATTGAGGCTCAAATACAAAGGGTGAGGTATCCCAAAGGTGTTGTAAGTGCTCTTAAATGTAAAGGATTTTTTTCAAGCACATGTGAAGCTTGAAGAGTTGGAGGCCCTAGCACAAGGGTGAGGTGTAACGCCCCTTTTTGGGAGGGAACGTCACATTGTCAATTACAATGCGAAAAATAAAATTATATAAGTTAAGACTTGGTTCTTTAATATTACGGTTAAATTTATTTGCTTAAAGTTGCATAAATAAAATGGTGACTATTTTTTTTATATAACGATGATTAATAAAACATAGCGACGGAACGTAAATGGCATAAAGAGCAAGACAAAAGTAAAGCATACATTGGATCAACATTACATATTCATATATATATATATATATATATATATATATATATATATATTATAATAATAATTATATCAAATCTGTTTAGTTACAAAGCTCGATATACCAAAAAGCAAAACTATACCTGCTCAAAGGATCATACATATACATCCCCAAGATATCAGAAATATACAGCTCACTACAGTTAAAACATCAGGCCCCCAAAATAAAACACTGGTAGCCCTCAGTAGCTACCAGTAATATCAGTCCCTCAGGTGAAGAGGAATCGTATCAGGATCCTCTTTAAGATCCTCTGCCAGGTCCTCCTCGGGAACTTCCTCGGGGTCTTCCTCGTCCGAGGAAACACACATCGGAGCCACTGAATGACGGGTCGGGGCCCAAGCAGTGGAAACAAAAGTATCCTCCTATGGGGTGTAGTAGCGGTCACCCTACATCTCCCGAATGGCCAAGTAGAATTCCAAGCACACGCTGACGTTGCCCATGAAGATGGGCAGATCATGACGCCTCCAAGCTAGTAAGATCGACACCTCTCCCTCATAGATGAACAGCTCAGAATTTAGGTTAATGTACCAGCAGTCTGGCCCTCCAAGGAAGGTCAGACGTACATAACCCAGAAATCCACGCGGGCGCGCCGCCATGATCCAATGATAGACGTTAATTGCAGTCGAGCCAAAAGCTGGGGAAATCGGGAGCTCCAACTTCCTTGCCATCGTCTTCGATGGGACACAGTATACAGATAGAAGATAATAGAAATACAAGAAAGAGGTAAGACATCCTACCATCATTACCAATTATAGCAGTAAGAAACAAAACGGTGCAAAGCGCCCACAGCGCATATCAAATAATAATCATAAGCATTAAATAGCAGAAATAGACAAATAAGCAGTTGTAGGCAAATATATAATAGTAGCACAACAGTTCCAATAATAATAATAATAAATAGATGCCAGATAATATATGGACCCACTATACATATGCATACAAAGTCAAAATCCTACTCCATGGAGCTAGACATAAACGGTCGTAGAGAAAGATCAAGAGACATATCTGCAACTCGGCTGTCGCGGCCAAAGTGCTATAAC
Source organism: Ormosia semicastrata (assembly GCA_029884595.1). NCBI lineage: Eukaryota > Viridiplantae > Streptophyta > Magnoliopsida > Fabales > Fabaceae > Ormosia > Ormosia semicastrata. Next base: position 43,806,071 of record JAQQTO010000061.1, read on the forward strand.
TCATCAGTTTATCCACGTGCACATCAAGGCATTGTACAGACAGTCTACGCTAGATCACGATATAGGACAGTGCCTGGTCAGGATCGTTGGTGCATTTGCATCGGTTTGCCACATGGACAAAAGAGCTACCAACTGTCCATTGCAAGGTACCCGCACCCCGATGCCCCCATGGTCAACAATATGACCTACACTAGTCTACTCGCACCCGCACTAAGGTGTGTTCAATCTCCTAGGCAACTTGGCCTTAACAACAGTCCAAAGGACTTTCACAATGCATAAAGACTCTATGCATAATCATGTATGATCATCATTACATACTATTCCACAATATGCCATAATTGGCCAAAGTAAGAATCAACACATCATTGGTCACTCACATGGACCCACAATATCATAATATTGGAATTAAATAAATTAATACATTTTTAAGGTATATTATGAATTCTTACTTAAAGTTAGCCTTTCTTGCAAGGTTCGTCTCTAAATGAATTCTCATAATTAATTAAATTTTCTAATGTAATTTATTCTCATACACTGAGAAGGTTACTCTAAGATGTCAAAATCTCACACTCTCTTGTTTTTACCCTAATTAAAATTACCCTATGTCTTATAAAAATTTCATTCTTAGTTCTTTAGAATTTATGAATCTCAAAGTATATCCAATTCTTCTAATTTGATAATTTTCAATCCTATTACTAATGATTTAATCACTTGATTATATAAGTTCCAAGGTTACCAAAGTTGCATAATTAAGCCCTAAATGGCCTAGAGGCCGTGGCCTCCCTAGGGAATTAAGTTCCCAAATTTTTCATTCTATTAATTGCACATTACACACTTGATTAATTAAGTCTTTCATTTGTTACAATTGTTTACAAAGAACCCTAATTTTGGGCCCCCAAAACTGTGGCCATCCAAGAGGGATTCCAACATTATTTTTTTCCATTTCATACATTTCAATCCATTCCAATATATCAATACACACAAACAATCAATCCAATAGCATAAACAAATTGTAAACAACATGTAAACATACTATTCATGCAAACAAAGAATAACCCTCAATAGGATTTTCTCACAATCAATCACAAACAAGGTTTCTTAGTGCTTATAGAGGTTGAGGAGGAGTGTCTTCCTCTTACCAAAGTGAAGAAAGCAAGAGAAGCCCCCTAGAATCTCCTTGCAATTTTTGGATTGGACACCACCAAGAACCCTAAAATTTCAAACTCATCAAAACAACACCAATGCTTGAAAAATAATGCATGGATGGTCACCAAGAAGACCATGAAAACGAAAATGAGTAAAGGAAAGTGAAGAATCAAGATGCTTACCCAGAAACCCTAAGCTTGAAGCTTGAAGAAAATGGTGAAAATGATGGATTTTCAAAGAACCACCAACTAGAAAAGTGTTTAGGAGATGGAGAGGATTAAGAAAATGGGGTTGGATGAAATTTTTTAGATGGATGACTGCTTGGAAGGAGTGGTGGCCGTGAGCTCCTAGAGAAAATGAGGAGAAAATGTTTTGTGAAGGAGAAAGATGAAGGTTAGAGAGAGAAGTGAATAGAAAAAAATAAAGGTGATAGCTTTTGAATTTTGAAAACTTGAATAGAATTGATTAAATGAATTGAAGCACAAATTCCCCCCCCAAAAGTGCAGCAGCCGTGAGTTGTGGAGAGAGGAGAGTGAGTGCATGGTTTCCTTGGGAAGCTTGGAGGAAATTTCCTAGAAGCTTCCTTGAGAAGCTTTGCACATTTCTTAATAAAGTACATAGTAAGCATGTCTCCTTAATTAAATACACTTGACAGATGATTAATTACACTATTAGAATTATTTTTTCAGTGAATAAAAGTTACAGTTGATGAAAATAATAAATTATTATTCATCGAATAATTTTATGATACAACGATTTTATTTATCAGATAAAATCTCAAAAAATGTAAATCTCGCAAACTATGCCCGACCTCGAGTTTAATAAGATCCCCCATCGACACGTTGACAGTCCAAGGTTTACCAACCTTAGGGAAAACATTTCGTTATCCCGGCTCCGCTCAGTGCACACGCAAAACGAAGAATATACTAAAATATTTGACATTTTCAGAAAAATCCACAAAAATTCTTTAAAATCACAAATATTAAAAAATGACTATTCATCATAAAACAAACAAATTTTTGAAACGTTTCACTGACTCTGCTCAGTATGCATGCAAAATGAGAAATATATTAAAATATTCAACATTTCCAAAAAATTCCAGAAAAATTTCCAAAAATCACGAATATTGGGAAATGACTATTCATGATGAAACAAATCATTTCTGAGGTGTTACACTGACTCTGCTCAGTGTGCATGCAAAACGAGAAATATATTAAAATATTCGACGTTTCCGAAAAAATCCGCCGAAATTCCCAAAAATTATGAATATTATGAGATGATAATTAATGATAAAATAAATAATTTTTTGGGGTGTTACAACTCTTCCCTTCTAAAAAGAAATTCTGTCCTCGAAATTTGCATACCTTAAAATAATTGTGGGTGTTGCTCCTTCATTTTGTCTTCCAGCTCCCAGGTTGCATCTCCAGTTATTTCATTCCAGATTACCTTCACCAATGAGATCTCCTTGCCTCTTAGTTGCTTTATCCTTCTATCCTCAATTCTTACAGGTGGTGCCTTATAGGTTAAGTTCTCTTTTAATTGTACTGTATTTGGTACTATGACATGACTTAGGTCAGGAAGGTATTTTCACAGTTGTAACACATGGAAGACATTATGAATGTTTGAGAGGAAAGGAGGTAAGGCTATTTGATAGGCTACAAGACCTACTCGGTGAATAATTTGGTATGGTCCAAGAAATTTTGGAGTGAGTTTTCTAGATTTCAAGGCCCGGCCTACCCCAGTCATAGGTGTGACTTTCAGAAATACATGCTCGCCTTCCTCAAACTCAAGAGGCTTTCTCCTTTGGTCTCCATAACTCTTTTGTCAGCTCTGAGCCATCCTCATCTTATCTTGAATCATCTTAACTTTCTCAGTTGTCTGCTGTATAACATCTGGTCCAATAGTAAGGCGCTCGCCATCTTGGTACCAACATAAAGGCATTCGACACCGTCGTCCATACAGAGCTTCATAGGGTGCCATCCCTATGCTTGAATGGTAACTGTTGTTGTAGGTGAATTCTATCAATGGTAGAACATCATCCCAACTTCCAGTCTGTTCTATAGTGCAGGCTCTAAGCAAATCTTCCAATGATTGGATCGTCCTCTCCGATTGACCATCGGTCTATGGGTGATAAGCAGAACTTAGACGTAACTTCGTCCCTAATGCTTCTTGTAGACTCTGCCAGAAATTTAAAGTAAATCTCGAATCCCTTTCCGAAATAATACTTGTAGGCACACCGTGCAATCTAACAATCTCTCCAATATAGATCTGGGTCAGTCTCTCTAGTTTGTATCTTATGTTGATCGAGAGAAAATGTGCTGATTTTGTGAGTCGGTCACGATTACCCAAATCGAGTCATGACCTTTTCTTGTCCTTGGCAAACCCACTACAAAATCCATTGCAATGCTGTCCCACTTCCATTCAGGAATAGACAATGGTTGTAGCAATCCCGCTGGTCTTTGATGTTCCACTTTAGCTTTCTGACAAACCAGACAAGTCGATACACGTCTAGTGACGTCACTCATCATTCCATGCCACCAAAACAACTTCTTCAAGTCTTGATACATTTTTGTTATGCCCGGATGCATACTCAGCTGGCTTGTGTGAGCATGGTTGATGATATACTCTCTAAGCTCTTGATCACGGGGAATACAGACTCTACCTTGGAATCTCAGAATTTCGTCTGTTCCTTCCGCAAATGCTGTTTTGTTACCTTGCTTCATCTGCTCTCTCACTTCTTGTAAGAACTTGTCAACCTTCTGCTTTTCCCGTATGTCATCCATTAGCTCATTTGAGATGGTAACCATGTTCATGCAGATCTTTCCTGGTTCTAACTCTACAAAAGACCATACAACTCTGAACTGCTCGATTAGATCTTTTTCCTTAATCATCAGGGCTGTGACGCTGATCATTTTCCTGCTCAAGGCGTTTGCCACGATGTTTGCCTTGCCAAGGTGATACAGAAGTTAGAAATCATAGTCTTTCAGGAACTCCAGCCACCTTCGCTGCCTCATGTTCAACTCTTTCTGATCATACAAATACTTCAAGCTTTTGTGATCACTAAAGATGTTGAAAGTCGCTCCATCGAGGAAATGCCTCCATATCTTCAGAGCAAAAACCACAGCCGCTAACTCCAAGTCGTGTGTCGGGTAATTCTTCTCATATACTCGCAATTGCCTTGAAGCATAAGCCACTACTCTTCTATGCTGCATAAGTACAAATCCTAGTCCTTAGTACGAAGTGTCACAGTACACTTCAAACTGTTCATTCGGATTGGGTAGCACTAGCATTGGAGAGGTAGTCAGTTGATTCTTCAACTCTTGGAAACTCTGCTCACAGCTGTCGGTCCACTCAAAAGCTTGGTTCTTTCTTATGAGTTGAGTGAGAGGTCCTGCAATCTTGGAGAATCCCTCAATGAACTTCTGGTAATATCCTGCCAATCCTACAAAGCAACGAATCTCCGTCACTGACTTTGGCCTTTCCCATTGTAGCACTTCCTCCACTTTTGATGGATCCACCGCAATCCCATCCTTCAAGATCACATAACCCAAAAACTTAACTTCTTCCAGCCAAAATTCACATTTTGGCAGTTTGGAATACAGTTCCTTTTCCTTCAGAATCTGAAGAACTATACTGAGGTTTTCAACATGGTCCTCCTAATTTTGAGAGTATACCAGAATGTCATCAATGAAGACCACAACGAATCTGTCTAAGCAAGGATGAAAGATTCGGTTCATGTAGTCCATAAAGATAGCTGGTGCATTCGTCATGCCAAATGGCATCACGAGGTATTCGTAGTGACCGTATCGGGTACGAATAGCAGTCTTGGGTATATCCTCCGTTTTCACTCGTATCTGATGATACCCAGATCACAAATCGATCTTTGAAAACACCGCTGCTCCCTTCAGTTGGTCCATTAAGTCGTCAATTCTCGGGAGTGGATACTTATTCTTGATCGTCACTTTGTTCAGCTACCGGTAGTCCACACACAATCTTGATGAACTATCCTTCTTGCAAACTAACAGTATTGGCGCTTCCCACAGTGACACACTCGGTCCGACGAATTACGTTTCCAAAAGCTCCTCTAGTTGCTTCTTGAGCTCAGCTAATTCTGTTGGTGCCATCCTATAAGGTGCTATAGACACGAGACCAGCTCCCGGTACAGGGTCAATAGCAAATTCTATTTCTCGCGTCGGTGGTAAACCAGGTACATCCTCAGGAAAAACTTCAGGAAACTCATTCACCACTGGAATTGTGTTCACATCAACCTTACTCTCGACTTTCAAAGAAGACAGTAGCATGTATCCGTGAGCTCCTTCTTTCAAGAGAGCTTGAACTCGGTTGGCCGTCAGAAATCTAGAATCCTCATCTATGGAAAAAACTATGGTTTTTCTTGAACAATCTAATAGAACATGGTTGGAAGACAACCAGTCTATCCCTAAAATTATATCTAGTTGGGAAAGGGGTAAACAGATCAAATCAATAGAAAAGATTCGACCTTCAACAATCAATGGACAATTCAGATAGACTTTGGCAGTAACTACCGGTTTATCAGTGAGGGTAGAAACAGTTAAGTCAAAAGGTAAGGTAGACACTGGTAAGCCAAGTCTTTGCACACAGTCATATGATATGAAAGAATGGGTTACCTTAGAGTCACACAGTATAGTTAAAAGGTTACCTTCTATGGTTCCTTCCCCTTGAATTAAGTCTTCGGACTCGAAGGCTTCAGCTCCGCTCATAGTATAAACTCGCCCTCCAGCTTGTGGTTTCTTGGCTCTTGCAGTATTCATTGAAGGTTCAGCCTTGGCTTGATTGCAGTCTCGGGATACGTGGCCAGGTTTGCCACATCTGAAGCAAATGATCCCCTTTATAGTGCAGTCTCTGGTGAGATGATCTTTCCCACACTTCAGGCATCTTGAAGGATACACCACGTTCTGGCCAGTCCGGTTCCCAATAGAACCTCCACCAGAACCTCCACCCATGGTTTGTTGCTGATTTCCCATTGGTCGGGAGTAAGGCTTCTTCTGGAAGCGGTTAGAACTATTATCGCTGCCTCTTTGGAACCTTGTAGGCCCAAAGCTCCTGTTTCTTGTATCTCTAGATTGCTCCAGAGCTTCTACTTCATAGCATGTGTCTAGCAGCTCTGAGAATTCATTGATCTTCAGGGTAATCACAGCCTTCTTCACCTCATACATCAGTTCTTCGGTAAATCTCTGACACTTCTAGGCTTCATTTGGTTGATGCTGAAAGTATGTTGAAAACTGTGACAAGTTTTCGAACCTCGCTGCATATTCGCTAATAGTCATATTCCCTTGTCGTAGGTTGAGGAACTTCGACTCCTTAGCGTGTCTTGCGCTCGCAGGAAAATACTTATCCAAGAATTTATCCTTGAACAAGTCCTAAGTGATCTCACGGTTTGCAGCTTCCAGCATTCTATGCACTCCATTCCACTAGTTTTCAGCATTGCCCACCAGCATAAAGGTAGCATAGATCACCTTCTTATTCTCAGTGTAGTTCATCCCTCGAAAGACTTTCTCCAGCTCTTTGATCCATAGACTAGCCTTGTCCGGATCGAACTCTCCTTTGAATTGAGGAGGATTGTGGTGATGAAACTCTGCCAAGTTCTGAGCATCTGCAGTAACTTCGAGTTGATGAGCAGCTCGTTCTTGTTGTTGAGCAACTCTCTCTTGTTGTTGAATAGCTTGCTCAGTTTGTTGTGCGATGGCCTCAGCCATCCTCTGCATCGCCGCTATAGCAGCTACTATGTCTTCGCGTCGTGCCATCTTACTGTCTTAAGTCAGAGTAACTGAAAGACACAAGAAAAGTCAATCGTATCCACCAGGAATACCAAACAATACATCTCTACATTTGATTTTTCAGAGAAACACACAGCACAAACAAGACAGACTCAATCACAAGACCCAAAGAAACATAAACCGGGGCTCTGATACTAACTTGATGTAACGCCCCTTTTTGGGAGGGAACTTCACATTGTCAATTACAATGCAAAAAATAAAATTATATAAGTTAAGACCCGGTTCTTTAATATTACGGTTAAGTTTATCTAGTTAAAGTTGTATAAATAAAATGGTGACTATTTTTTTTATAACGATGATTAATAAAACATAGCGATGGAACGTAAATGGCATAAAGAGCAAGACAGAAGTAAAGCATACATTGGATCAACATTGCATATTCATATATATATATATATATATATATATATATATATATATATATATATATATATATATATATAATTATATCAAATTTGTTTAGTTACAAAGCCCGATATACCAAAAAGCAAAACTATACCTGCCCAAAGGATCATATATATACATCCCCAAGATATCAGAAATATACAGCCCACTATAGTTAAAACATCATGCCCCTAAAATAAAACACTGGTAGCCCTCAGTAGCTACCAGTAATATCAGTCCCTCAGGTGAGGAGGAATCGTATCAGGATCCTCTATGAGGTCCTCCTCGGGAACCTCCTCGGGGTCTTCCTCGTCTAATGAAACCCACATTGGAGCCACTGAATGATGGGTCGAGGCCTGAGCAGTGGAAACAAAAGTATCCTCCTATTGGGTGTAGTAGCGGTCACCCCACATCTCCTGGATGGGCAAGTAGAACTCCAAGCACACGCTGACGCTGCTCGTGAAGATGGGCGGATCATGACACCTCCAAGCTAGTGAGATTGACACCTCTCCCTCATAGATGAACCGCTCAGAATTTAGGTTAATGTACCAGCAGTCTGGCCCTCCAAGGAAGGTCAGACGTACATAACCCAGAAATCCACGCGAGCGCGCCACCATGATCCGATGATAGACGCTAATTGAGGTCAGGCCAAAAGCTGGGGAAATCGGGAGCTCCAACCTCTTTACCATCGTCTTCGATGGGACACAGTATACAGATAGAAGATAACAGAAATACAAGAAAGAGGTAAGACATCCTACCATCATTACTAATTATAGCAACAAGAAACAAAATGGCACAAAGCGCCCAGAGAGCATATCAAATATTAATCATAAGCATTAAATAGCAGAAATAGACAAATAAGCAGTTGCAGGTAAATATATAATAGTAACACAACAGTTCCAATAATAATAATAGTAATAAACAGATGCCAAATAATATATGGACCCACTATGCACATGCATACAAAGTCAAAATCCTACTACATGGAGCTAGACACAAATGGTCGGAGAGAAAGATCAGGAGACATGTCTACAACTCGGCTGCCGCGGCCAAAGTGCTATAACTCATCAATTTATCCACGTGCATATTAAGGCATTGTACAGACAGTCTACGTTAGATCACGATATAGGATAGTGCCCGATCAAGATCGTCGGTGCGTTTGCATCGATTTGTCCCACAGACAGAAGAGCTACAAACTGTCCATTGCGAGGTACCCGCACCCCGACACCCTCATGGTAAACAATATGACCTACACTAGTCTACTCGCACCCGCACTAAGGTGTGTTCAATCTCCTAGGCAACTTGGCCTTAACAACAGTCCAAAGGACTTTTACAATGCATAAAGACTCTATGCATAATCATGTATGATCATTATTACATACTATTCCACAATATGCCATAATTGGCCAAAGTAAGAATCAACACATCATTGGTCACTCACATGGACCCACAATATCATAATATTGGAATTAAATAAATTCATACATTTTTAAGGTATATTATGAATTCTTACTTAAAGTTAGCCTTTCTTGCAAGGTTCATCTCTAAATGAATTCTCATAATTAATTAAATTTTCTAATGTAATTTATTCTCATACACTTAGAAGGTTATTCTAAGATCTCAAAGTCTCACACTCTCTTGTTTTTACCCTAATTAAAATTACCCTAAGTCTTGTGAAAATTTCATTCTTGGTTCTTTAAAATTTATGAATCTCAAAGTATATCCAATTCTTCCAATTTGCTAATTTTTTATCCTATTACCAATGATTTAATCACTTGATTATATAAGTTCCAAGGTTACCAAAGTTGCATAATTAAGCCCTAAATGGCCCTAGAGGCCGTGGCCTCCCTAGGGAATTAAGTTCCCAATTTTTCTATTCCATTAATTGCACATTACACACTTGATTAATTAAGTCTTTCATTTATTACAATTGTTCACAAAGAATCCTAATTTTGGGCCCCCAAAATCGTGGCCATCCAAGAGGGATTCCAACATTATTTTTTTCCATTTCATGCATTCCAATCCATTCCAATATATCAATACACACAAACAATCAATCCAATAGCATAAACAAATTGTAAACAACATGTAAACATACTAATCATACAAATAAAGAATAACCCTCAATAGGGTTTACTCACAATCAATCACAAACAAGGTTTCTTAGTACTAATAGACATTGAGGAGGAGTGTCTTCCTCTTACCAAAGTGAAGAAAGCAAGAGAAGTCCCCTAGAATCTCTTTGTAATTTTCGGATTGGACACCACTAAGAACCCTAAAATTTCAAACTCATCAAAACAACACAAATGCTTGAAAAATAAAGCATGGATGGTCACCAAGAAGACCATAAAAATGAAATGAGTAAAGGAAAGTAAAGAATCAAGATGCTTACCCAAAAACCCTAAGCTTGAAGCTTGAAGAAAATGGTGAAAATGATGGATTTTCAAAGAACCACCAACTAGAAAAGTGTTTAGGAGATGGAGAGGATTAAGAAAATGGGGTTGGATGAAATTTTTGTGATGGATGAGTGCTTGGAAGGAGTGGTGGCCGTGAGCTCCTAGAGAGAAGGAGGAGAAAATGTTTTGTGAAGGAGAAAGAAGAAGGTTAGAGAGAGAAGTGAATAGAAAAAATTAAAGGTGATAGCTTTTGAATTTTGAAAACTTGAATAGAATTGTTTAAATGAATTGAAGCATAAATTCCCCCCCCCCAAAAGTGCAGCAGCCGTGAGTTATGGAGAGAGGAGAGAGAGTGCATGGCTTCCTTGGGAAGTTTGGAGGAAATTTCCTAGAAGCTTCCTTAAAGCTTCCTTGAGAAGCTTTGCATATTTCTTAATAAAGTGCATTGTAAGCTTGTCTCCTTAATTAAATGCACTTGACAGATGATTAATTACACTGTTAGAATTATTTTTCCAGTGAATAAAAGTTACAGTTGATGAAAATAATATTTTATTATTCATCGGATAATTTTATGATACAACGATTTTATTTATCAGATAAAATCTCAAAAAACATAAACCTCGCAAACTATGCTTAGCCTCGGGTTTAGTAAGATCCCCCATCAACACGTTGACAGTCTAAGGTTTACCAGCTTCAGGGAAAATATTTTGTTATCCCGACTCCGCTCAGCGCGCACATAAAACAAGGAATATACTAAAATATTCGACGTTTTTAAAAAAATTCACAAAAATTCCTAAAAATCACAAATATTGAAAAATGATTATTTATCACAAAACAAACAATTTTCTGGAGCGTTTCACTGATTCTGCTCTGTGTGCACCCAAATGAGGAATATATTAAAATATTCAGTATTTTTGAAAACCGTCAAGCCTATCAAATTATATTAATTTAAGTAATGCACAACTAAGTATATGGTTTTGAGCATTGATCCATAATTAAGTAAATCAATAGGTTGTATAAGTGTTACAATATTTTTAGAGGTTTTTGGTGATTTTGGAAATCACTTTGGAGCCATTTTTGGATGGCTAGAAGTTACTACCATTCCAATGAAATAGTAGCAACAATCTGCATAATTATGTAAATTTGCTATTATGTGGGGAGTGTTCAAGTGCTCGAAGCAGCGGCAAGAGAGTGTTGTGCGCAGCAGGGCACAGAGCGCCCAGGATCTCAGTGCCAAGTGCTTAGGCGCACGTCGCACAGCAGAACAGAGCTACACTTTGCCCAGCAAGCATTCAGGCGCATAGAGAGTGCCTAGGCACTTAAGGAAAGGGCATTCAGGCGACCAGAGTAGTTTTTACTAGAATCATGATTTTGATGTTTTGAGTTTACCTACTTGTTAGGATCCTATTTATATGCCTTGTAGAGTGTATTGAGACATAAATAGGGATATTTCTATGAGAGAAAGATTGCCTTGCGTAATGGGAAAGTTAGAGACCTTAGTGTAACCAAGAGTAATGGATTACCTTAGGGAGGTATCTAGACCTTTAGGCAACATAGAGTTATGTTTAATATCACATATGAGATGAGATGATAAGGTAAACTAGATACAAGTAAGTTGAGTTCAGTTGGAAACAGTCACTTGCCTTAGTGCATTAATTACTCCTAAGAGAGAAAGTGGGGTTAGTGATGCATGATATGGACTTAGGAAGTAGATGTTATAGAAGTTCCAATCTTTAAACTTTTTTCATAAGTTAGGAATTACCTGAAGTAGGTATCTAGGACCTTGAGTACCCTAGGGTGTGACGAGCGCAGAACTCAATCAAAATTATAACCAATATACCTATGGCTTGTAGCATAGGAAACAACATCAGATCATCTCTCATGGATTATAAATGCAATTTGATCAAATCAAGCCAAGATTGGGGGAAGGGATTTGATAACTCAGAATATGTAAATAACAGAATTAAAGTGAGAAATTCAATTAAAAGATCAATCAATTCAAAAACCTATTTATATAATTGGCATTGACTAAAGCAATGGTTTTGATGATAATAAACAAGAAAAGAATAGAAGTGCAAAGATCAAGTCCCAAGACTCTTCAAGTTTAGCCTATAGGACTTAGATCTTGTGTAAAGGTAAAAAGGAATCACACTGAGTTCAAATATGTTTTCAAATCTTTACAAATGGTTTTCCACATGCTAAAATGCCCAACAAACAAGTTTTAAAAAGCTAGTTATGGTTGTAGCTCATATCTTGTCTTTCATTCAACTTAAATCTCTTTGCAAAATCATGTTTTATGTTGATCAAGTTTGGGCAAAATGTTTTTAGAAAAGATGAAAAGAAAACCATGTTTTATATTTATGAAAATACTTATCAAGTTTATGGAAAATGATTTTAGAAAGGTTGAAAATGATTTGGGAAAGTTTGGTTATGAAATCCTTTAGAAATCTTATGTTTTTCTAAGGCTCCTAACCAATTAGGACAATCTCCTAATTGGTTATTTCATGCTCCTAACCGATTAGGACCATTCCCTAATTAGTTATTTCATAAGTCAAAGGCATTGCCTCTTTATTTTGCAAGGGCCTAACTAATTAGGTGTTTTGCCTAATTGGTTAGTATATTTTTAAAGAGTCACATGAAATGAATTTTGAGAGGGCCTAACCGATTAGGTGTTTTGCCTAATTAGTTAATGATTATATATATACGCAGGATTTATGTTTCTAAAAGGCTTAACCAATTAGACCAATTACCTAACCGGTTATTGAGAATCACAGGAACCAAAATTGTAAGCTCTTAACCGATTAGGAAGTCCTCCTAACTGGTTGTTCCAATTCTTAGAAGACAAAACTAAAAGCCCTTTACCGATTAGGATCTCATCCAAACCGATTAGGAAATGGTTATTTACGAACTAGAACAAATTTCCAACAGCTCTATTTTGGCATTTAATGCCTCCTAACCATCACCAACGGCTCTAATATTCTTTGGGCTATAAATGAAATTGTTTGGGCATCAAAGAAAGGTTGGAGAATAATCTGAAAAGATAATGAATATGAGGCATATTCCTTATAGGCCTTAGGTAATGGATAGAATCATCTGCACTCGATAAATTTTGAATATTTTGTTTAGCATATGATTATGTTCATTCTTATTGTACCATAGCTCATTAGTTTGTTATATATCTTGGTACATAAGATTCTATAATGCCTATGTATGCTATCTATGCTTTAAATTGTCTATATATCATGAAAGTATGCATACTATTAGATATGTGCTTAATGGTAATTGATTATTTAATCTATTTTACTTAATTTACATACCATGAAAAAATTTATCTTTATGAGAGCATAATGGATTAATAATCAATGACTAACCCCTATGGATCCAAAATTGGTGGATACTAAAGAAAATAATATGAATTGTGTTGTACGGTGACTATTAACTCAAGCATGCATTGAAGTGAAGTGAAACTATGCTACTTGAGATTCAAAAATTTGAAATGGTTCAAAGTTCTCCAAGAGTGATGAAAACATAAAAAGAATGGCGTGAAGAGCCACAACATTCTCAAGGAGCCTTGAGGCATGGAAGTTGGAGTCACCTACAAAAATCCAAAGAGTACACTTTTGGTGATATCAATCTCTTATTCTTATTTATGCTTTAATTTGAATATCATGTGATATTTGGATAAGTAGAGACTTGTTTTATACCTTAACATGCCTTAAGTTGTACTTCTCTAGCATTGTGTCTTAAAAGTATCTTTACATATGCTAACATGCTGGATATGCACACATTTTGCTTGGAATGACATGTTATGGTAATTTCTTTATTCTTGAGCTTGTGACCAATTCTCTTTGTTTAAATATAGAAATTCACATGCCCATAAGTAGTTCTATTCATTTCTCTTTGATGCTTAATTGTCTAATATACTTCTTGGAGATTGGAAAGTTAGAAATTATATGTCTTCTTGTTTAAAATTGTTTGATATGTTCACATATTGAAAACAATAAGTAAATAATTCATTTTGTGCCTTGAACTTGTCTTTGAACTTCAATGTAAGAAACTTGATTGGCATGTGTGCATACTAGAATTCTTTACTTGATATTGCATGCCTTACATGATCATACTTTGCCCCATAATGCTCATTATCTTAGCTTATGACTATGCTGAACCATAATATGACCTTGATATGTTGTTATTTAGTGTTACTTGGATATTTTGCAATGGATGGTCTGTTGACATGAATATAATGCTGATCTGGTTATGTTGTTGATAGATTATCACTAAATAATTATTTAATGGCAATGGTTTTGTATTTAAGGTTATATTGTTACTTCTCTCTTTGTCAAAATCTCTTTATTGCATATCTTTTTTATCATGACAAAAGGGGGAGAAGTTTATGAGTCATTAAGAAAAAGTAAAAAAAAAAAGTGCAAATTCAATGATCAATGATCTTGCGATTCCAAAATTAAGGGGGAGTTGTGCATCTTTGATCTAATCACCTCTTGAAAAATAGAGGGAGAGTAAGTCTCTATCCTTTTGTGAATTTTAATTTATTTGAACTAACTATTTTCTCAATGGTTGTTTGTCATCATAAAAAAGGGAGAGAATGTAATTAGCATCGACTAAAGTAATGGTTTTGATGATAACAAAGAAGAAAGGAATGGAAGTGCAAAGATCAAGTCCCAAGACTCTTCAAGTTTAGCCTCTAGAACTTAGATCTTGTGTAAATGTAAAAAAGAATCACACTGAGCTCAAATATGTTTTCAAATCTTTACAAATGGTTTTTCACATGCTAAAATGCCCAGCAAACAAGTTTTGAAAAACTAGTTATAGTGGTAGCTCATATCTTGTCTTTCATTCAACTTAAATCTCTTTGCAAAATCATGTTTTATGTTGATCAAGTTTGAGCAAAATGTTTTTAGAAAAGATGAAAAGAAAACCATGTTTTATATTTATGAAAATACTTATCAAGTTTATGGAAAATGATTTTAGAAAGGTTGAAAATGATTTGGAAAAGTTTGGTTATGAAATCTTTTAGAAATTTTATGTTTTTCTAAGGCTCCTAACTAATTAGGACAATCTCCAAATTGGTTATTTCATGCTCCTAACCGATTTAGACCATTCCCTAATTGGTTATTTCATAAGTCAGAGGCATTGCCTCTTTATTTTGCAAGTGCCTAACCGATTAGGTGTTTTGCCTAATTGGTTAGTATATTTTTAAAGAGTCACATGAAATGAAATTTGAGAGGGCCTAACCGACTAGGTGTTTTGCCTAATTGGTTAGTGAATTATATATATACGCAGGATTCATGTTTCTAAAAGGCTTAACTGATTAGGCCAATTACCTAACTGCTTTTTGAGAATCACAGGAACTAAAATTGTAAGCTCTTAATCGATTAGGAAGTCCTCCTAACCGGTTATTCCAATTTTCAGAAGCCAAAACTAAAAGCCCCTAACTGATTAGGAGCTCATCCTAACCAATTAGGAAATGGTTATTTACGAACTAGAACAGATTTCCAACGACTTTATTTTGGCATTTAATGCCTCTTAACCATCACCAATGGCTCTAAAATTCTTTGGGCTATAAATGAAAATGTTTGGGCATCAAAAAAAAGTTGGAGAACAATCTAAAAATGACTCTTGAGCATTAAATTCATGTTTCATCATCTTTTTCTCCAAATCTCTATTTTTGAGCTAAGTGTATGATTCTTTTATACCATAAGCTTTAATTTGTATTATCTACTCTTTGAGAGAGTTTCTATTCATATAAAATTTGTTTGATTCTCTGTGAAGAGGGTGAGGTATCCCTCTAGAGTAAAGGGTGAAGTATCCCTTAGAGAGTGAGGTATCTCTCAAAGATTGTAAAGGATGAGGTATCATTTAGAGAGTGAGGTATCTCTCAAAAGTTGTAAAAGGTGAGGTATCCCTTGATTGTAAAGAGGGTGAGGTATCCCTATTTGAGGCTCAAGCACAAAGGGTGAGGTATCCCAAGGTGTGGTGAGTGCTCTGTGTTGTAAAGGTTGTCAAGCACCTGTTGAAGCTTGAAGATAATGGAAAATCTCAGGTGGTTTACTTAAGGACTGGACGTAGGCCACAAGTTATTGGTGGTTGAACCATGATAAACATTGTGTTTACTTCTCTGATCTCTATCTCCTTTACATTTGTACTTTAATTATATATGCTTGAGTTGAATTTGATATCTAGTTTATTTGCTTGATTTATCCCATAACCCAAGTTATATTTGAGTAATCTATAATAGTTGTATATTTGTTAGACTTATTCCGCTGTATGTGTTGATTGAAAATGTCAAAATGCATAGTTTATCAAAGTTGCCTTAAAACTTATAATCACCTAATTCACCCCCTCTTAGGTAATGGTTGCCACGACTAACAATCTGAAATTGGGTTGATTCTATCATAGATCATTCGACAAACATTTAAGGTGCATTTGAATAGTTAATTTGGATTCAACCAAAATGTCTGCATTAAATCCAAAATTCATGCTAGACAATAATCTAGAATTCAATTAACAATTGACATACAAATTTGTAATCACACAATTCATATTAGATCTATGTTAATTTGATCTCTGAATTCAATTAACCTAGGCATAAATTAGTAACCTAACCTCTGTAAATCCATGGTTAATTTAGATCAATCAACCTAATTTGCATCATAATTCTCAATCTTAAATTGAGATCCAATCAGATCAAACATAAACAGAATCACCATTCATGCATGCAAGATTAAGAAGAAGAAGGAGAATAGGAATCCAAATGCAATTCAAACACAAAAATAGAACAAGATATCAAGAATCCAAACCATAATTTCTTCAAGAATCTTTGAATTGATTACAGAAGTTTATCTCTCCATAGTCGTTACCATGAAGGAGCTTGAGGAAGAAGGAAAAAGAAGAAGAGAGAAAAATCTAGATCTAGAGAGAGAAGGAAAAGTGTGGAATGAAAAATTGATCTCGATTTTCTGCCTTTATAGCTATAAACTAACTCCTATTTTGGCCTCACATCATTAGAACCCCATTATATACAAAGTTAGGTCCATTATGAGTAATTGGGCCTAAACCACATGTCATTTGGAGGTCTACAACTCAAGTTATGGACAAACATTCTCAAAGGGTCTCTGAACTTGTGTTCTAACGTCCAGGCCCAATTAGCTCCACTAGATGTCCGATTTTGTCCTAGAGCTCTCATAAAAATTGTAGAACTCTCTCTCATCTTTCCTACAAGGAAAAATACATAATTTTTAGACAGCTAAAATTCAAGATATGGCCGAAATATAGAAATAGTGTCAAAACCTCAATGATGCTAGAAAAAATAAATTAAGCTTAATTTGAGGTCAAACTTACAAAACATGACCAAGTTTAATCAATTAAGTACATGGAGAGTGTAAATGACTTAGAATGAGTGTTTATTAATGTATAAAATGTGTGATTATCAGGGTGCATAGTTTACCACTTGTGGTGTGATAAAGAGGCAAGGTAGATACAAGTATCATAAATATGATTACTTAACTAGAAATATGGAATATGCTCCTTTATGAGTTAGAAGTGAGTTGTAAGTACATGTTTGCTAGAGTTTAGTTCTTCACTTGGTTAGAGAGAACCATACGATGAGTTAAGGTGGCAGTTTTGTATGAGATATATATAACACTGCATAGTTTCCTAGTACTTGCTAATTCCAAAGTAGAGTAATCTTTTATGATATACAATCATATGACTAAAGGAGATAGAGAGGAAAGTCCAAAAGTCTCTTTGAGTAAGGATTTAGCCCTAACTAATTGTTAGTGCCTGGATTACTAGTGTGAGTTGGAGCCAGTCCATTCATTATCGTGTAGGTGTGAAGAGATAGTCTTCTTATCTACAAGTTTAAAACGAAAGTGGAGTTAGCAAGTGTCCACACACACAATCATATACATTTCCTATTCCTTGGCAATTGTATGGGTAGTTGTCTAGGATAGATGATATTGTACAATTGTATGGACAATTGTTCAATATCATTGATAGTATGTTTATAAGTTTAAGGTTATACGTGTAGTAACTATAACAAGTTTATGAATGAACTAGTTGTGATATGTTATAGCAGTGTAGACAGTTGTTCTTATCATATGAGTAAGGGACTTATGCTTATGGATTATGCCTTGCGTTTAGTTAACTTTTATATAACAGCAGCATGTGAATGTTATAGTGATATTGAATAGAGATTTAATATCTAGTAGCAACCATAATCTATTGTATAATGTCGAGATATATTAGTTTTCTATACATTATATAGTTATATGGGCAATTGTATAATGTT
This sequence comes from Ormosia semicastrata, assembly GCA_029884595.1. Lineage (NCBI taxonomy): Eukaryota > Viridiplantae > Streptophyta > Magnoliopsida > Fabales > Fabaceae > Ormosia > Ormosia semicastrata. The sequence continues at coordinate 43,824,121 of JAQQTO010000061.1, forward strand.
GTTACTGACTGTGTTTAAATGCAATTTATACTAATGAGATGTCATGAAATGTATGAATATTACTGAGAATTGCATGTTCTCACCCCTTTCTGTGTTTCTTTGGCAAAAGCAGGTCAAGACTCTTCTAAGGGTAAGAAGATAAAGAAGCCGAAGAACTAATGTAGTTTTGTTTTCTTTGTTTCTTTTATAGACAAAGTTGATGTATTTATTTATATTAGCTTTGAGAATGTAAAAGTTGTATGTATAACACTTTGCCTTCATGGCTATTAATGTACATATGTATAACTTTTTAGTTATGGCTCTCCTTTATAATTATTCAATTATATGGGATTAGTAATATAGTAAAAATAGAAGTAACACATTTAATGCTTTATGTCTATGCATATAAGTTATATCGAGAATATTGTATTAGGGTGTTACATTATGGTATCAGAGCAATTCATCTTGTTGAGTCGGGGTATGGGCTAGCTACGCTTAGGCAACTTTATAGTTTTCCATTTAGTGTTATGCATTTCTTATCTCATACGTGAGTGTGTTGATGGAATTGCATGACAGGCCTTAGGTTTGAAGGTTAATGGTTACTGCCACACGTAGTGTGTATAGGAAACTATTACTTCACTAAGGCAAAATAGGAGAAATAGGAGTTCTTCTAGTAAAAGTTCAGCCATTATGGCTAAAGTGTGTTTTGAGATGGTAACTACTACGGGAAGCAGACTGTTGTCATGTATAGTATTTAAGAGGGGATGAAAGTAACTTTATCTTAGCAACTAGTACCACTAGTACAGTTAGTGTATGAAGTTATGGTTGTAGAGAACTGAAACTTCCTAGATCTCTTAAAGTTTAGAAAGGCCAACTCTGCATTATTTAAGGGAAAGTAAGACCCATATGGAATAAAGGAGTGGCTTAAGTTAATGAGGAACATCTTTATAATTGAGGTTTGTTCAGATGACTTAAGAGTTTTAGTTGTCTCCTATGAGTTAGTAAGGGAGGCAGAGTTTCAGTGAGTAGGTGCCAAGGAATTATTAAGACTTTTGACACTTAGGTTATATGGGAAGTTTTAGGAATTTTTATTCTGGATAAATACTACCCTAAGAACTAATAGAATGCCAATGATATAGGGTTCCTAAGACCGAAATAAGATGGCTTGTTAGAAGGCCAGTTTATGGCTAAGTTTGATATAAAAGTTATCCTTATCATAAAGGCATGATTTACTCTCTTGTAGTTAGAGTTGAGTTAAATATGCAAGTTTTAGAGAAATTCTCTATTATCTCCTTAAGTTGTATTGAAATGGAGTATTAGTAAAGAGATGGTTCCTTTAATAGTAAAGTTAAACCATAGCACAATTATCCTAACTAAAAGAGTGAGATAAACCCCTTGACCTTGCAAAGGAGTGAGAAAAACACTTTGCTAAGGATGAATTTGTGAGACAAGGGAGCTAGAAAAGCACATTGTGAGGGTAAAGATGTGAGTAAAACACTTTACCAATATGTAGATTGAGAAGCTCTCTACATAGGCAAGTGAGTGAGACTAAATAATTAAACATTGCCAAGTGTGGTAAAGAAGTGAGATAAACACTTTACCTAGTAGTGGTAGAGGAGTGAGATAAACACTCTACCTAGGACAAAGTAGTGAGTTAAACTCTTTGTTAAGAAATATGAGAAGTGAGAAAAGCACTCATGTGAGTGGTAGTAAGAGTGAGTTAAACTCTCTACCAAGGGTCTTAAGTAAAAGGTATCAGAGTGAGTTAAACTCTCTACCTAGGGTATTAAAGTGAGAAAAGCTTATACCAAGGGCAATTGGATGAGTTAAGTCCTATGCCAAGCAAAGAAGCGAATAAGCACTTTGCCAAGTAGTAAGGATAAATTTTAAACAACAAATTAGAATGCCTTAAGAATAGTGTTTATTGAATAGACTTAGGGAGCTATTTAAATAGGCCATGTTAGAATGGTAAGCTAGGCTAATCGATTAGACAAAGGGAGCTATTCGATTGGCAAGAGTTTCAAGTTGATCGAATATACTAAAATAGTTATTTGATTAGTGAGTTTTTAGTTTCAAAGAAGGCCTAGCGAATAAATAGTTATTCTATAGGCATATATTCGAGAAGAATCGAATTGATTGGTGAGTAGTTTGGCTTGCATAGTTTCGATTAGTCGAGATAGGTAAGAAAAGCTTATTTTCGATTGATAAAAAAAGATAAGATGGTGCTTTTAATGCCAATCAAAGAGAACAGTTGAGGGTCCCTACAGCTAGCCTCAAGTGGAACAAAAGTTACAAGGTTTTCATAAACGAAAGATAAGGGATGATAGGTATAAGCAACATGCTTTCAAACCTAGTTATCCTTAAGATAAAGTCAAGTAAGTTTAGGCAGAAGAGAAGGGACCAAAGTATATTAGATGTAAGAGTTAACATGGTGGCAAACCTTGTTTAGTATGCCAAGTAGTATGTTATACTTAAGGATGACCAAAACACTTTTAAGTAAGTGTACACTGAAGTAAGGAGCAATGCCTAACCTCAAGTTAGAGTAAGAGTTTATACTCTGAATAGTAAGGAGGTGACTCAGACTCCCGATCTTATACAAGGAAAGGACATAGTTAAACATAATCTCTAAGTGTAGTATATGATTCGAGAATATCCCAATTCTTTGATTTCATGAGTTAGAAAAGAGATTAGATTTATCAATATTCGAGTTTCCCCATATTTTATCTTTGTCTACACCAATAGCAAAGTTAGTCACAACCTCCTCACATATGTTTGGATTGTTGTGTGAAGATGGAAGATAGGATTTCCTTTGTGAATCTTATTAGTTTAACTTTTCTTGACATAGATGCTAGACTAGGCATGGCTTTGGTTGTTAGTAAACCATGTTGTTTGGATTGATCAGATTGGACATTGAAGTTTATATTTGATGATTCTTTCATGCCTATTCCCTTAGAGTTTGTGTTTTGAGAGTTAAATAAGTGAACAACTTCGTAAAACAAAGGACTTAGGGATATGATTTCCTTTTCTCATTGTTTATGAAGTTGAGTAAGTCTTAGGGAATATAACTATGATAAAAGTATATCCAGAAGTGTTTCCTTGAAAGATAACTGAGCTACCACCTAAGAGAGAGGCAGAACTCACTTTAGGATTGGTACAAGTTAAGTTAGTATATAGTTTTTAAACTCAGTAAGTTAATCTTACAGAGTGAGGACCTTTAAGGTTGAGTTAGATACAACTAAGAGAGGTGCAATTCTCTCAAGTATAGTAATGGTAGATAGATTAAGTAATCTGCCTACTTTTTGTTGGGAATTACGAATCAAACACGTAGCGGAAAACAGGGATTCCCACCGAGGATCCATGCGAAAAAGCCATAATCCGAGTTTTTAAATGATTTACCTCTTGAAGCATGAATCACGAACACCGTAATAAAAATGATGTCTCTACGGTATCCACACGAACAGACTCACGAACGTCCAACGTCCGCAAGAGGAGCCTCACGTCTCTCACACAGTGCTAGCTGCGAAGAGAAGAGAAGAAACCTGTCGCTCTCTCACTCACTTTTCTGTAGGTGCGGCTAGGGTTCTGAAATTATCTATCTTAGCAGCCCCTTAGCAGTACTATTTATAATAGTGACTGCCTTAAGTGAGTGTGAGCAGCAGCAAGGTAAGCTGTGCAACCCTAGACCCATCTGTTATGAGTCTGGCCCATATTTGAATCTGAGTCCAACTTAGATCCATTGCTCCAATTTTAGTCTGCTCTATGTGTGCGACCCTGCAGGTTCTTATTACGTTGGCAGTAATATTAAAATTCCATTTTAATATTACAAGCAGTGAGCGGTATCTAGCAACACATCGCTGCTACCCAAGTAATAAGAATGTCAATGATTTGACATAACCTTTCCGTGACCAATGTTTTCGTGTTATTTAGTCCCTTTGTCAAGATATCTAGATTGAACACAAGGCATGAAATGCGTCACCCTTGTATAGTCCAATCATTCGTTTCCTGATACTCGAGTAGACTTTGTAGCAACAAATGAGATCAATATCTCATATTGACTCATTTGAGCATGGCCATGCATTTCGCAGTCTTACTCAATCAGGGGGCCTGAAGATATCGCTCCTGTTATGTAGGAGTGACAAATCCCATCTAGGTCACTCACATCCCTCTGCATGATTCACGGTATATCCAATAACAAACTTTATAATCACATTGTTACAGATGATGTTTGATGGCATTAAAACACACAACTCCTCATGTAGGAATCGTAGTGATTTCAGGTCAAAGGACCACAAACACCATTGTCACTATGAGAATCACTTATGACACTCACGTAATGATCCATGTAGCGTTTTCATGGTGGGTCAGTCCAGTACATTATTATTCTAATATGTACCCATGTGAAGACTTAATATCTCATATTTATGACCCATGAGATATGATCATCAGTCTATGCACATACTAGTCTCAATGTATTATTGTTGTCCTAATTAACAATAATACTTGACTAGGGATATTTAAGAATATTGTTGTAACCAAAAGGATCTCATGATCAAGTCATCCACTTGATATCCTATGGCATCAAACTTACTATTCTAAGGACTTTATTATGTTTATCAAAAAAGAACACAATAAATGAAATGCCTCATATATAAAAAATAGCATAATAGAATGTATGTAAATACAGAAAATGTATTGGCCTCTAGGGCATACACCAACAATCTCCTACTTGCACTAGAGCCAATCAGGCATATATCTAATGCCTAAAGACCTAGTGTGACCCCCATGCTTCTATTGTACAAGAGGCTTTGTCAGTGGATCAGCAATGTTATCATCTGTTGGTACTCTACATATCTTCACATCTCCTCTATCGATGATCTCTCGAATGAGATGGAAGCGCCTAAGTATATGTTTGGATCGCTGGTGAGATCTAGGCTCCTTAGCTTGTGCAATGGCTCCATTATTATCACAATAGAGGTCCACTGGGTCCACAATGCTAGGAATAGCGCCAAGTTCAGTAATGAACTTCCTGATCCAAACGGCCTCCTTTGCTGCATTGGAGGCAGCAATATACTCAGCCTCTATGGTAGAATCGGTGACTGTCTCCTGCTTTGAACTCTTCCAGCTCACAGCCCCACCATTTAGGCAAAAAACATAACCCGATTGTGATCTGGAGTTATCCTTATTGGTTTGGAAGCTAGCATCAGTGTAACCTTTTACAACTAGCTCTTCCTCACCTCTATATACTAAGAACGAATCCTTAGTCCTTCTCAAGTACTTAAGGTTGTTCTTGATAGCAGTCCAGTGACTCTCACTGAGATCAGACTGGTACCTACTCGTCATGCTCAAAGCATATGAGATGTCTGGTCGAGTACATAACATGGCATACATGATAGATCCAATTGCAGATGCATATGGAATCTTGCTCATGCGATCCCTCTCATCTTGGGTGGAAGGGGATTGAGCCTTAGATAGGCTTACACCATGTGACATAGGCAAGAGTCCTTTCTTGGATTCATGCATGTTAAATCGTCTTAACACTTTGTCTATGTATGTACTCTGACTTAGGCCAAGCAGTCTCAGTGATCTATCTCTATAGATCCTAATACCTAATACATAGGTGGTTTCGCCCAAGTCCTTCATAGAGAAGCAGTTCCCTAACCAAGTCTTTACGGACTATAGGGTAGGGATGTCATTTCCAATAAGTAGTATGTCATCTACATACAATACCAGAAAGACAATAGTGCTCCCACTAACCTTCTTGTAGACATAAGATTCTTCTTCATTCTTGATGAAACCAAACTGTTTTATTGTATCATCAAAACGAAGATTCCAGCTTCTGGAAGCTTGCTTCAATCCATAAATAGATCGTTGCAGTTTGCATACTTTTCTAGCATCCTGTGGAGTGGCAAAACCCTCAAGTTGTGTCATGTACACATCTTCGAGAAGATTTTCATTAAGGAAAGCAGTTTTGACATCCATTTGCCAGATTTCATAATCATGGTATGCTACAACAGCAAGCAAGATCCGAACAGATTTAAGCATCGCAACTGGGGAAAAAGTCTCATCATAGTCTACACCATGAATTTGTTTGAAACCTTTAGTCACCAATCGCGCCTTAAAGGTATGCACATTACCATCCATGTCGATTTTCTTCTTGAAAACCCACTTGCACCCAATGGGTTTTACCCCTTCAGGTGGGTCAACCAAGGTCTATAGCTGGTTGGCATACATGGAATCCATTTCAGATCTCATGGCCTCAAGCCATTTCTCAGATTCTAGGCCAATAATGACTTCCTGGTAAATCACAGGCTCATCTTGATCCATGAGCAATACGTCACCTTGTTAGGTCATGAGAAATCCATATCTCTCTGGTTGATGACATATCCTATTAGACCTACACAGGTCTTGTGCTACTAGAGCAGGCTGCTGTTCCACAACATTTTATGGAGGCTGCTCTATTTCCACCATTGGTTCATTGTTGCTTTGTGAAACTTGAACTTCTTCAAGTTCTACTTTTCTCCCATAGGTTCCTTTGGAGATAAACTCCCTTTCTAGAAACACAGTTGTCTGTGCGACAAACACTTTGCCCTCGGTAGGATTATAGAAAAAGTATCCCTTGGTTTCCTTTGGATACCCCACAAAGAAGCATTTATATTATTTAGGTCCAAGCTTATCAGAAACTTGACGTTTCACATAAGCTTCGCAGCCCCAAATCTTCAAGAAAGACATACTGGGCCATCTCCCAGTCTATATCTCATATGGTGTCTTTTGAACCATCTTAGATGGAACACGGTTAAGTGTGAAAGCTGCTGTTAACAGAGCATGTCCCCAAAAGGAGCCTGGAAGGTTTGCATGACTCATCATGGATCGGACCATGTCCAACAAGGTTCGGTTCCTCCTTTCAGAGACACCATTCCATTGTGGTGTTCCTGGTGGAGTGAGTTGAGATATTATCCCACACTCTTTCAGATGATCATCAAACTGTTGGCTTAAGTATTCTCCTCCTCGATCTGATTGAAGGATTTTAATACTCTTACCAAGTTGGTTTTGTACTTCATTCTTGAACTCTTTGAACTTTTCAAAGGATTCTGATTTGTGCTTCATAAGATATACAAATCCATATCTACTGAAATCATCAGTAAATGTAATGAAGTATTGAAAACTACCCCTAGCGAGTGTGTTTAGTGGCCTATATACATCATTATGTATAAGGCCTAAAAGATCACTAGCCCTTTCACCTTGTCCGGTGAATGGGGCCTTTGTCATCTTCCCCAATAAGCAAGATTCACATATCTCATATGATTCGAAATCAAACGAGTCCAAGAATCCATCTTTATGGAGTTTGGAGATGCGTTTCTCATTTATGTGGCCCAAACGACAATGCCAGAGTAAATTTGGGTTCAAATCGTTTGATTTAAACCTCTTTGTATTTATGTTATAGACAGGCGTCTCAAGATCAAGTACATAAAGTCCATTACTCAATTGTGCACTACCATAAAAAATATCATTCATATAAATGGAAGAACACTTGTCCTTTATAATAAAAGAAAAACATTTCTTGTCCAAACAAGAAATAGAAATGATATTCCTGCTAATAGCAGGCACAAAATAGCAGTTCTCTAACTCTATTACAAGCCCACTGGGCAAAGATAATAAATAAGTCCCTATAGCTAATGCAGCAACCTTTGCTCCATTTCCCACTCGTAGGTCGACTTCGCTCTTCGTCAATGGTCTACTGCTCTTTAGATCCTACACATTTACACAAATGTGAGATCCACATCCAGTATCTAATACCCATGATGCAGAAGTAGATAAATTGACTTCAATAACAAAAATACCTGAAGTGGAAGTCTCACTTCCCTTCTTCTTTTTGAGCTCCTCTAGGAACTTGGCACAGTTCCTCTTCTAATATCCGGTCTGACCATAATGGAAGCATATACCTTCCTTACCCACTCCACCCACTGGTTTCAAGCCAAAAGTGCAGGGCTTGGACTTATCCTTGCCCTTGCCCTTGCCCTTCCAGTTGTCCTTGGGCTTTTTCTGCTGTTTCTTGCCCTTATTCTTTTGGACCATCATTATGGCCTTCCCTTTGCCTTTGTTAATGTTTTTCTCAGTAGTTCTCAACATACCTAGCAACTCTGGTAGTGATTTGTCAATCTCATTCATGTTATAGTTCATGACAAATTGACTAAAACTTTCCAGCAACGATTGCAGGACTAAGTCAGTGGCCAACTCTTGGCCCAAAGGAAAACTGAGTCTCCCTAGGTTTTCAATGTACCCAATCATCTTGAGTACATGAGCACCAACAGGACTTCTTTTTACCAGCTTGCACTGAAATAGTGCTTTAGAGACCTCGAATCTCTCATGCTTGGCCTGCTCTTGATAGAGCTTCTTAAGGTGTACGATCATATCGTATGCATCCATGTTCTCATGTTGCTTTTGGAGCTCAGAGTTCATGGTGGCCAGCATTAAATATCCAATGTCCAAGGCATCATCTTGGTGCTTCTTATAAGCATCTCTTTCAGTTCTAAGGGCATTAGCAGCAGGTGGCTCAAGAATAGACTGTTCCAAAACATACAACTTTTTTCTCTTGCTTGAGGACAATCCTCAAATTCCTGTACCAGTCTAGAAAATTTGTTCCAGACAACTTGTCCTTCTCAAGGACGGATCGCAATGATAAAGTACCCAATATGTTTGTTGCCATGGTAATCTATTAACAGAAATATGCAAAATATAAGTATCATGCCATAAACATATTTAATGAGGTCTTTTAATTAAATATGTCTCCCACTATTTTATTCAAGTCAATGACCCTTAGCATTGACTCAGAAAATCCCATCGTAAGATTTCCTAGTGGGCCAAGATCCATATTTCACCTAGTTTTAAGTCAGCTTTGGCTGATCACCCAAAATTCAGTTATATAGGTAGGAAACACTTTCCAATTATATCACATGTAACTCTTGGATAGTTGGGTGAATAACACTTATTCAAGTCCATCTAATGGACTAAAGCCCAACTTCATGCCTCTAAGCCTTCAATCCTATTGAAATGGCCTAGTTAAGTCAGATCCAATGGTTGGCAGTTGGATATTACCTTTATCTCATCGCGTCTTACTAATATAGATAAAGGCATCCTACTTTGGTAGACCTGCACTTAATCGATACTAGTCATGACGAGTGCCACACATTGGAAGGCATCACATAATGACTTAATATTTGCTTTGAGGGAATTTTTATTATTATTATTAGATCTCACCATTTAGTAAACTGTTTATCATACCATAAACATTATCTATGCATCTCATACATAAAAAGCATATAATAAAAGTGACATGGTTATGGCCCCTAAGAGAGTAGCATTAACTAAGCCAGCTTCACCAAGCATCTCCCATCAACGTCCTCACTTGATGCCGTCTTCTTGCCTCCACATCATAACTACATTATATAGAAACCTCTTTTACATTCGAGGAGAGTTAAGTGAGAAGAGAATGTACAATCAGAATGTAGAGAGAAAGGCACGACACGCAGGTCGTATTTATTAAAACCAAAAGGCATAAAAAGAGGACTAAGCCATAACCATGCACCATGCATCGCAAAAACATATAAAATCATAACAATAATACATTATTATTTTCACGAGTCATCAAATTGGATATAAAATATCGCATTTTTTTTTCAAAAAAACACCCTACGCAGAGGTAGCACGGGGGTCCCGCTGCCCGGTATGTGGCTGGGGGTCAAGGGGAGGCCGCCCCTTACGGGGTGCAGGGGCAACGCCCCAGCCTGAAAAATTGGACCATAAACAAGAGCTGAATCTCTTGTGCCTCCCTTGAGCCCATGTGCCGTGCGGAACCCTAAACCCGAACAACATGAACACTTCATGTGCCGCAGTGAACCCTTGCGCCATCATTCAACACTTGAACCTCAGGTGCCTCGTTAGCGGCTTGACATCAACACTTGATGCTGCTGCCGCAAAACGAGAATAGAGTTTCCTAAACCCCTTGTGCTGCGCCTCTTGTGCAGAAATAAGGATTCCATAACCCCTGCTGCCGCAAACCAAGAACAAGGTTTCCCAAACCCTTGCACCGCGTATTGAGAATAAGGATTCCATAACACTGTACGTATCACATACATACCAGAAAACTTTGCAAAAACATACATCTTAAAACAAAATAGTTTTCATAAAACATATGAACATCTTCATGAAGTTTTGAAAACAACATCACGGTTTTGCATACAACATAAGAAACAGAATATGTTTTCGCAAAGGGTTTCATATGGTTTTCAGAAATAACATATTAAAGATCATATCTTTTGTCAAAAACAAGAATAGAAAACATGTTATCTCATGTAAACGAAAACAGAAAATCGAATCATGGTTTCGCAAGACTCTCTAATACCATTTTTGGGAATTGCGGATCAAACACACAATGAAAAACAGGGATTCCTACCGAGGATCTATGCGAAAAAGCCATAATCCGAGTTTTTAAAAGATTTACCTCTTGAAGCGTGAATCACGAACACCGTGATAGAAACGATGTCTCTGCGGTATCCACACGAACAGACTCACGAACGTCCAACGTCCACAAGAGGAGCCTCACGTCTCTCACACAGTGCTAGCTGCGAAGAGAAGAGAAGAAACCTGTCGCTCTCTCACTCACTTTTCTGTAGGTGCGGCTAGGGTTCTAAAATTATCTATCTTAGCAGCCCCTTAGCAGTACTATTTATAATAGTGATTGCCTTAAGTGAGTATGAGCAGCAGCAGGTAAGCTGTGCAACCCTAGACCCATCTATTATGAGTCTGGCCCATATTTGAATCCGAGTCCAACTTGGATCTATTGCTCCAATTTTAGTCTGCTCTATGTGTGTGACCCTGCAGGTTCTTATTACGTTGGCAGTAATATTAAAATCCCATTTTAATATTACAAGCAGTGAGCGGTATCTAGCAACACATCGCTGTTAGCCAAGTAATAAGAATGTCAGTGATTTGACATAACCTTTCCATGACCAATGTTTCCATGTCGTTTAGTCCCTTTGTGAAGATATCTAGATTGAACACAAGGCATGGAATGCGTCACCCTTGTATAGTCCAATCATTCGTTTCCTGATACTCGAGTAGACTTTGTAACAACAAATGAGATCAATATCTCATATTGACTTATTTGAGCATGGCCATGCATTTCACAGTCTCACTCAATCAGGGGGCCCGAAGATATCGCTCCTGTTATGTAGGAGTAACAAATCCCATCTAGGTCACTCACATCCCTCTGCATCATTCACGGTATGTCCAATAACCAACTTTATAATCACCTTGTTACAGATGACGTTTGATGGCATTAAAAACACACAACTTCTCATGTAGGAATCGTAGTGATTTCAGGTCAAAGGACCACAAACACCATTGTCACTATGAGAATTGCTTATGACACTCACGTAACGATCCATGTAGCGTTCTCATGGTAGGTCAGTCCAGTACATCATTATTCTAATATATACCCATGTGAAGACTTGATATCTTATATCCATGACCCGTGAGATATGGTCATCAGTTTATGCACATACTAGTCTCAATGTATTATTGTTGTCCTAATTAACAATAATACTTGACTAGGGACATTTAAGAATAGTGTTGTAACCAAAAGGATCTCACGATCAAGTCATCCACTTGATGTCCTATGGCATCAAACTTACTATTCTAAGGACTTTATTATGTTTATAAAAAAAGAACACAATAAATGAAATGCCTCATATATAAAAAATAGCATAATAGAATGTATGTAAATACAGAAAATGTATTGGCCTCTAGGGCATACACTAACACTTTTTTCCAAGTAAAGTGAGCTATTCTCTAGATTAAGTAGTTTAACTACTTTTGAATGAAACAATTAGTTTGCTTTGAGTCCTAGTGAATGTAGTGTCTAATAGAGATCTTAGACTCACTTTTAGTTTTTCGAAAGCCTTACAAATGAAGTTCAGAAATAAGTTAATCTTTAGTACAGCTTACCATCCACAAATAAAGGGGTCAAGAGCTTAGAGATAAGCAAATTTCCTCTAGAGAAGGTGCGGTTGGGTGAAGCTGGAACTGAAAGAACTTCTTGCGAGTTAGAACTCCATGTAAAGTGAGGTTACCCAGAGTTTTTTGCAAGAGGTGAACAATTTTAGGAACAAAATTTTAAAAAGGAGGGGAGAAATGTAACATCCTGAAAAGCATGTTAGACTTGTAAATGGGTACAAAGGTAACATATTACTTGTATAGCATGTCAGTTAAGTTTTATGACCAAATGAGTTCGTTTAGGCACTTAGTTGCAAACCAGAGTGTGAAAAGTAGCCTAAAATGACCCAGATAATAGCATAAATTACTAAGTTGAGGAAAAAAATTAGAGAGTTTGTTTTTAAGTCACAAATAAGCATAAGAAGTTGCAGTTAAAATTTGAGAGTAATCAGAGTAGTTTGGTATTTTTAGGCATACTGGTTTTGTGTTTTAATGTCGGATTGACTAGTAGCAGATATGAAAAATAGGATAATGGTGAAACAATAATTTAGATGAATCCTAATATTTATTCTAAAGTTGTTGGAAGTTAGGAAACTTGTTTTAGTAAAATTTAAGTGTCCTTAGTAGATATAAAGTTCCAGCTATAGGCTTAAGTGACTAAAGTTGGACTTTTCCTCTTTTTCCCTTTGAGTCCCACGGTTGCAGAACAAATAAGAAATAGAAAGAAAAAATAAGAGGGGAGAAAAAAAGAGAAGGAATCGAAGGGAGAAAGAAGAGGGGAAAGAGGGGGAGAAGCCAAGGGGAACTAGAAGATCAAAGGGAAAAACTTGAGGATCATCTTGTCTACAAAAGGTAGGGGTCTCCTAACCTTCAATCTCATCTTTTATTCCTTCTTTTCCATTGATTGAAGTTAGGTAATTAGATGGAGAAATTGGGTTTTAAAGAGTAAAAATATGTTTTCTTCCTTGATTCTCATTTTCATTGATTGGAATAAGCCAATTCAGGTTAATGAGAGCATGAGAATTGAATTGGTCCTTAGTTATGGTCAACTAGTCTCTAGAGTGGGAATTTAAGTAATGAACAACTAAGTATATGGTTTTGACCATTGATCTATAATTAAGTGAATCAATATGTTGTATAAGGGTTACAACATTTTTAAAGGTTGTTGGTGATGGTAGAATTCACTTTGGAGCCATTTTTGGATGGCTGGAAGTTGCTACTATTCCAATGGAATAGTAGCAACAATCTGCAGAATTCTATAAATTTGCTATTTTGCAAGGAGCGCTCAGGAGCTCGAAGTAGAGCGCTTAGGCACTCATCGGCCAGAGAATGTTGTGTGCAGTAGGGCACGAGTGCCCAGGCACTCAGTACCAAGTGCTTAGGTGCGCGTTGCATAGCAGAACAAAGCTACACTCTACCCAGCAAGTGCTCAAGCGCTTGATTAGGAGCGCTCAGGCGCATAGAGAGTGCCCAGGCGCACAGAGAGCGCCCAGGCGCTTAATGAAAGGGCGCCCAAAGCAGTTTTTACTGGAATCATGATTTTGATGTTTTGAGTTTACCTCCTTGTTAGGATCCCTTTTATATGCCTTGTAGAGTGTGTTGAGACACTAATAGAGATATTTCTATGAGAGAAATATCACATTGTGTATATGGGAAAGTTAGAGACCTTAGTGCAATCAAGAGTAATGAATTACCTTAGGGAGGTATCTAGACCTTTAGGCAACATAGAGTTGCTTTTAATATCACATATGAGGTGAAGATGATAAAGCAAACTAGATATAAGTAAGCTGAGTTTAGTTGGAAATAGTCACTTGCCTTAGTGCATTAGTTACTCCTAAAAGAGAAAGTGGGGTTAGTGATGCATGATATGGACTTAGAAAATAGATGTTATAGAAGTTCCATTCTTTAAGCATTCCATAAGTTAGAAATTACCTGAAGTAGGTATATAGGACCTTGAGTACCCTAGGGTGGCATAGTTTACCACTTGTGGTGTGATAAAGAGGCAAGCTAGATACAAGTATCATAAATATGATTACTTAACTAGAAACATGGAATATACTCCTTTATGAGTTAGAAGTGAGCTGTGAGTACATGTTTACTAGAGTTTAGTTCTTCACTTGGTTAGAGAGAATCATGTGATGAGTTAAGGTGGTGGTTTTGTATGAGTTATACATAACACTACATAGTTTCCTAGTACTTTCTAATTCTGAAGTAGAGTAATATTTTATGATATACAATCATATGGCTAAACGAGATAGAAGGAAAAGTCCAAAAGTCTCTTTGAGTAAGCATTTAGCCCTAACAAATCATTAGTTCCTGGATTACTAGTGTGAGTTAGAGCCAGTCCACTCATTATCAAGTAGGTGTAAAGAGATAGTCTTGTTATCTACAACTTTAAAACGAAAGTGGATTACACACACACAATCATATACATTTCCTATTCCTTGGCAATTGTATGGGCAGTTGTCTAGGATAGATGATATTGTACAATTGTATGGGCGATTGTTCAATATCATTGATAGTATGTTTATGAGTTTAAGGTTATATGAGTTATAACTATAACAAGTTTATGAATGAACTAGTTGTGATATGTTATAGTAACGTAGATAATTGTTCTTATCATATAAGTAAGGGACTTATGCTTATGGATTATGCGTTGTGTTTACTGAATTTTTACATAATAGTAGCATGTGAATGTTCTAGTGATATTGAATAGAGATGCAATATCTAGTAGCAACCATAATCTATTGTATAATGTCGAGATAGATTAGTTTTCTATACATTATACAGTTGTATGGGCAATTGTATAATGTTGTTATTGACTATGTTTAAACTCAATTTATACTAATGAGATGCCATGAATGTATGAATATTACTGAGAATTGCATGTTCTCACCCCTTTATGTGTTTCTTTGACAAAAGCAAGTCTAGACTCTTCCAAGGGTAAAAAGATAAAGAAAACGAAGAACTAATGTAGTTTTGTTTTCTTTATTTCTTTTATAGACAAAGTTGATGTATTTATTTATATTAGCTTTGAGAATGTAAAGGTTGTATGTATAACACTTTGCCTTTGTGGCTATTGATGTACATGTGTATAAATTCAGTTATATGAGATTAGTAAGATAGCAAGAATAGAAGTAACATGTTTAATGCTTTATGTCTATGTATATAAGTTATATCGAGAATATGTATTAAAGTGTTACAATCTAGCTCCTAAGGTCTTCATGAAACTTGTAGAGATTTGTTTTAGCTTTCCTACAAGACTGGAATCACATCAATTAGATATTTGAAACTCAGATTATAGGTAAATTACTGAACACTACCAAATAGACAAATTAAGGCTAATTCATGCAATCATTCCTTTAATGATCCAATTAGGCTCAATGTCATAAAATGTGACAAAACCAACTTAATTAAGCCAAATTGAACCTTAAGAAGCCTAGTGAAATGATCATTAAATAATAAAATATATTGCTATCAATATTATTTTTCTCTATTTTTTCACCCATTTATTTATCGTATATTCTTTTTGCTTTACAACTCATAATTAGATTCGTTTTTATGTCTTTCTTTACGCAATATTTTCAGTTGTTATTGTAACACCCCGATTTTTATTTCTTTCTCTGTTATATGTATTTTTCTAATTTTTGTGATTTTTTTATGAATTATTTGAATTATTTAGATTATTTTATTATTATTTTAGATTGTATGAGTGTTTGAGGCAAGCCCAGAAAAATAAAAAATTTTCGGGGTTGAAAAAATTTTGAATGTTGACGCGGGGCCAGGAGAGCTTACTAAGCCCTAAGCTGGGAACAGATTTCAAAGCTTTTCTTTTTCTAAGATTTTATCTGACTGATAAAATCTAAGTACGTTTTATTATCCATTGGACAATAACCACTAGTTTTCTAGTAGTAGTCTTTGTCCATTGGATAATAGCTACCGGTAAATATCTTGATGGGTGACTAGTCATGACTCTTCATCATTTTCTTTGCATGACTCATAGGTTTTGAACCAATGAGAAGGAAGCTTACATGAGAAGCTTGCTTAAAGTCAACCAAAGTGGCTATGACTCATTGTGATGCACCAATGGATTGCAAGCTTGGAGGAGAAGTTTTGATCTTCACCCTTGAGGAAGCTTACGGCCAAGATGGTTCTAGGAGAAGCTTAAGTGATCATTTTAATTACTTCTTTCTCTTAAGCCTATCTTGTATAGTTTTCAAGAAGCAAATATCAATAGCTATCACAAAAACTCTCTCTTTTCTCTCCCTTGAAGCTCACGGCCATCCCTGTAACACCCACCTTAGGGTATCACATTTATGTTACTTAATTACCAAATTACCCCTTCATTATACGATATGTTTTATAATGTAAATACGAGTTGTAAAATTTCTTAATATTAATAAGATAAACTTAGCGGAAAATAAAAATATTACAACATCATCACAAATAATTTACATCATGTATACACAAGTCTTAGTTTTGTCATACTTAAATATTTACAAACCAGGTTCTCAAAGTATTTGAACATTATTTAAAAACTAACATATTGCCCAAGTACTACTAAACAGCAGAACCCTCAGACGGGTCTCCTCAGATTTCTCAGCAGGTAGGAATCCGACTTGACGCGAAGTCCTACGGACAGGTGTCCGCACAGACGACACGATACTAATCTCACTAGGAGTACGATAGTAAGTTCCCCAATACTGGCTAATGGACAACGGAAACTCTAAGTGTACATTGACATTTACATTGAAATAAGGGTTCCCTTGATAAAGCCTACTTTGTAACACCCTCCCTAGGGCGTCACATTTTAAAATAAAAACTTAAACCAATTATAATTATTTTATAAAAGCTTGAGTTTCAAAATACAAATTTTAAAATTTCTTTTTCGCAGAAATATAAACTTACCAAAAATTAAGAGTAACAATGAAATTAGATTGGACTGATTAACATACATATGCCATACACATCACAAAATAATCAACAATAAATTAAAACATGAAAATTACAGACTCGAGAAACAAGTAGTAAACCCAAAGAAAGTTACTACTAATAGCACAAGTAATAACACTAACGAGGAAGAATAAAACTCAACTAAAAAAAATTCCATTTCTTCACCAACTCGCATCATGTTGAAACTTGGAAGATTACTTCTTTATTTGTCACATCATCTTGAGAATATTGTCTCCAATAAGCTTCAAAATACGCTTCGCCTACTACACAATTTAAACAATACAAACCAAACAAAACAATACAATAAAGAGGTGAGATCCCCTTTCACCTTTACCAAGATCTGGTAGCAAAGAATGATACGAATGACTAGATCATTCCATACACACAAATCAATACATGAATTTAGTCATATTATCGATTTACAATTAATTCTAATAAGCATATATTGTAATCGAATAAACCACAATAACATTACCAGGATAGATATAACAATTCACACTATATAAAATGCCATAACAATAAATCATAATAATATAGAATAAAGATTAAATGCAATATCAACATATAATATCCCAAATAAAAGATCATAGGTAAACGATCACAGATAAAAGATAATAATGTACCACATATAAACATATGCAATGTGACACAATCCTACTCCATGGAGCTACAACACATACTCGGATATCGAGAGAATGAGATGAGAATTCTATTTGTCTTGCCTTGACCAATCCGCCTATTACTTGTCCACCCTTTGTGTCTATAGCTTTGGCTACCCAGACCACTATTAATCTTGTCAAAACTTTGTGTCTATAGTGACCGTTGTGATTGCTATTGACTTTGTCAATACTTTGTGTCTATAGCCCACGAAAAATAATCATAATAAAAACAACGGCATAGCATACAACCCAGACACAGGTCAAATAATTGTATACTACAAGCGGTCAATAGTCCTCTCAAAACTTGATTAAGGATAGTGCTCGTCGAGAACATAAGTGTGTTATCATGTACCACGCCCGAGGAAGGAGCTACCTCCCGTCCACATATGGAGTAGTGCACACTATGAACTCCAAGTCCGTATCAGGAACTGAACACACTATGCCTATCACATCGACAACACGATGTTATTCATCTCGTCAATCAAATCACCAATTTGGCACGACTCAATGCATGAACAAAGCAATAATTACCAAAACGTCCTCAAGTCTCAAATAATTACAGAAATGTCATCAAACCCTCATTATTTATGAAAATGCCTTTAAACTTCAAATATTTATGAAAATATCCTCAAACTTCAAATATTTACAAAAATACCCTCAATGGCAATAATAATTATGAAAATACCCTCAATGGCAATAAATCTCAAAATACAGTACGCTCCCACTTGGCGCACTATCATTTCCACATATAACCAAATCAAAATACGCACCCACTTGGCGCACTATAATTTTCCACATATCTGGGTCCACCACATTGGCCCAACAGTAAAATTTGCTGTATTCGTCAATCGCATAAAAATTTTATTTCATTTTCAAAATCTTGCCGTTTTCACAATATACATCACATTTCCAAATCGCGTAAATGTAATTTGCTGTTTTCTCAATCGCGTAATATTTTTATATCATTTTCTCAATCGCGTAAGCTTTTTAAATCATTTTCTTTTCCGTTTTCCTCAAATAAACAGTTTTTGACTAATAAACAAAATTATTAAGCAATTTAAAACCATTTAAAATATTTTTCAAGCTACTGTAAAATATTTCAAATTAATGTATAATCTTTGTAAATACTAACAATACTTAAATTAGTTTCTAAAATTCAATTCGACCATTTCATTTTTAATAATCAAAACATTTTGATAAAATTTCCTTTAACATGCTTACTTACCTTAGATTATTTAGAATCCAATTTTTCTCACTTTTGGCATGTTGGCGAAATCTCATAGTATAAATAAAATTCCAAAAATTCATTTCTTTGTTCTAATTCACTTGAATTCACTTGATATTCATTAAAAACATTGTAAATCACCTTAATTCCTTCCATTCAATGGTATGACCGAACCTAGGGTTTTGCATTCTTTGGAATACTCATGCATTTCTAACATTATAATAACACATACAATACATATGCCACATATTTCAACACTATAGGCATGCAAAATATTCTAAAGCTATAATCATGCATATAAAAATAAATAAATCACCAACCGAAAAACACTTAAATAATCAAATAATTAACACAAGCCACAACAATTCAAACCACCACAATTACACAAACCGAATCCTCATGGATTCTTCATACACTGAACAAAAACATTCCTCACCACCAACACATGGTTGATGAGGGTAATCTCCTCTTACCTCTTGAAGCAAAATAACCAGGTTAGTCTCCTCCTTCTCCTTGAAATTTCGGGTAGCCTCCAAACAAAATCCTAACAATTTAAAACAATTAGTAAAAACTCATACAAGGTTTAATATGGAAAAACCATGGAACAATCATGGTTAAAAATTTTAAAAATCAAAATTTAAATTAAAGAATCCAAACTTACCCTTGAGGAAACAAGAAAAATGATGGATTTTGAACTAGATAGAATAGGATTTTGGCAAGATCTTGTGAAGAAAAAGTGTTTAAAATATGGTTTTGATTTAAGAAAGATGAAGAGGAAAAATTATGGAGGTTTGGTTATGTGGGTAAGAAGTTTGACCGAATAGAGAGAAGAAAATAGAAGAAGAAAGATGCTTGGGGTCTTGGTGTTTTTGGAGAGAAAATGGAAGACTTGTACATAGAGAAGGGTGAAAATGAAAATGAAGAAAGCCTCCCAAAGAGCTTCTGCCGTGAGGTCTTTTTGGTGAGATTAAGTGATTAAAATCACATGGAAACTATCCTAACCATCCATCCATTCAATGGTTGGGATTACATCTAGTTGGTGTGCTTAGGAAGCTTTGTAAAGCTTATCCAATAAGCCTCCAAAGGTTGTTGTTCAGCCGTGAATCACTTGAGAAAAAGTGAGAAATAATTATTGTTTTGCTTCTTTAAATGATAGCTAATTAGAAAAGTGACTAAATATATTTAAATAGGTAAATTGGCTTTTATTCAAATGCATGGCCGTAAATGCATTTGAGAGAAAGAATGAATTATGTTTGATTTTGTTTCTCCAAATGCATGGCCGTGGAAGCACATGCAAAAAGGCCACCAATTTTGACTAGTCTTACTTGGTTAATTAATGAAAGATAGTAAGAATTAAATTGAAATATTTTGCCTTCCAAAAAGTAGCTTGGCCGTAGACTTCAACCAAGAAAAGCCATCAATATTGACTTTTCTTCATTTATTCAATTTAGGCATCCTACGTGAATTCACTTGGTGAATTGGATATTAGAGCACTTTGTTCTCCTTCACTAATTAAGTATAAAAATTGTTTTCCATATATATCTAATTATATGCTAATAAATTGGTTAATTAGTTAGGTTAATTATCTTAACAAATCTTAATTAATATACTAATCACATAACTAATTAATTTAACATACATTAACATATATCATAGCCGTTAGTTAATATTAGTATATCTAATTAACATTTAGATTATAATTAGTTAAGAATTAAACTAGTCTACTTAATTATTTATCTAATTACATAACTAGTTAATTAGACAAATAATTACATA
Organism: Ormosia semicastrata; assembly: GCA_029884595.1. Taxonomy (NCBI): domain Eukaryota; kingdom Viridiplantae; phylum Streptophyta; class Magnoliopsida; order Fabales; family Fabaceae; genus Ormosia; species Ormosia semicastrata. The sequence goes on from JAQQTO010000061.1 coordinate 43,844,704, forward strand.
ATTTATAATCTCTAAACAATATTAGCATATTTAATTAGTATTTATATTATAATTATTTAATAACTAAATTAGTTTAATTAGTTTGCTAATTAAATAATTAATCTAGTCAAACTAAGCTTAATTAATTTACTAATCCTAAAGTCAAGTCTACAAATTTTTGACTTAATCCTAGCCATTGATTCATCTTTAAATCCTACCCATTGATCAAATCCATGGTCATCATCCAAGCTTATCAATCAAGATTCAATCCTAGTCATTCATCAAATCTATGGTCATCATTCAAGCTTATCCACCAAGATTCAATCCTAGCCATTCATCAAATCTATGGTCATCATTCAAGCTTATCCACCAAGATTCAATCCTAACCATTCATTAAATCTATGGTCATCAAGATTGCATCTAATGGTCCAAAATGGTCAAGCCACTTTTGTTGACTTTGTCTTTATTACTTTGACTTCCATGTGTCTTATTTCTATTGGTCCAAGTTTCTTGTTTCTATTGGTTACTTTATTTATACGTGGGTCCCACACACAGTATCGGGTCCACTGTCAAAATTTATACTGAGGAATAAAATAATACTAAAAATTATTTTATCGCACAGTTAAATTCTAAAAATTACTGAAACTAATTTATATATCAATCAATTGGGTTTAGTAAGATCCCCCAACTCTAATTAATTAAAATAATATTTTTCCGAAGAAAAATTATTATTTTCCGTCCCCGAGCAAATCTCACAAAAAGTCCAAATAAAATCACAGACAAGTAATATCAAACATCGTATCATGTAGAAAAACCAAAAAAAGACATTCGGGATGAAATGGTCATTTTTCCATTTTTCCCCATCACGAAGCAAAACACTCAAAACGGTCAAATAAAATAACAGACAGTATTATATGTCTGTATTTCATACAGAAAAACAAGAAACAGTAAAATAAGGATACATCGGTCTTTTACCCAAAAATTGGGGTGTTACTAGGATAATGTTCATATCTCCTATCTAATAAATACACGCTCTGTCCAGATCAACATGCCACGCTTCTGATCCTCCAAGAAATTACAAACTCATATATCCTAGGAAACTGGGCATCTCCATTTTCTCATAATTCAGCTTCCTCCACAGGAATCTGCTCCTCTTCACCTTATTGTTCAATTTCTTGCTCAACATCTTTACAAATATAAATATAATACAAAATAGGCATACAAAGAGGTGAGATCACCTACGCCAATACCAACATGGTAGCATGGAGATAACACATACAATATACCATACAGATGCATCATACCATAATTATAATTATGCCATCAACATTATTTATCATCACAACAGATATAATAAATAATAATTACGATCATGCCCTCAACAATCTCCAAATATTCAACCATTCAATTATCATAAATAATAATTACGATAATGCCCTCAATATTTTTCAAATATTCAACAATCCAAATATCACACTGATATCAATACTCAATAATTATGCATGTACACATAGACTCAATTTCCTACTCCATGGAGCTAAAACTTAGGTCAGAGAGAGTGATTGAAAAGATCTGTCTGTACCAACATGCCTCAGACCACGTGCTACATTTTTCATATGTATTTGCACATCTAGCATATACACTACAGTCTTTATCAGATCTTGATTAAGACTAGTATCTCGGTCAGGATCATCGGTGTGTTTGCATTGGTCAAACCCACGGTACAGAAGAGCTACCAACTGCCCATTGTTGGCAACCCGCACCGCAATGCCCCCAAAGTCAACAAGTGACTTATACTATGCATATCGCACCCATTCAAGAGGTGTATTCTCTCCTAGGCAATTAGCCTTATCCAGTCCATCGGACCTTTCCAATGCATATACAATGCACCATTCACAGTTCAAATTCATCATTCCATATTCAGGGTTCACACATTTGCCCAACAGTATCTTTACTGTATTTTCATCGCAAAATCATATTTTCGCATTTTCTCAATCGCGTAACACTTCTGTCACATTTTCAAACCACCTATTGATTTTTCAACCTTCTGAAAATTCCTTTCAACCATATTTTCATCATTTACATATTAGTCCCTCCATAAAATAATAATTACATAATAGCCGTTCTTCATAGAATAATATTTACATAATAGCCCTTCTTCAAATAATATTTACATAATGACCCTTTATTAAATAATATTTGCATAATGGACCCTGAATAAATAATATTTGCATAATGACCCATTTTTAAAGAATATTTTCAATATAGTCCCTCTAAAAATTAGTATTTCTACTATTTCCCAAAAAATTTTAAATATTTTCAATATAGTCCCTCTAAAAATCAGTATTTCCAGAAAGCTTTAAATATTTTCAATATAGTCCCTCAAAAAAGTAGTATTTCTACTGTTTTCCAGAAAATTTTGTTTCTTACAGTTACTTGAGATATTACAGCTCAAAATTTTCTAACGCACTTCAAAACCCAAAGGGTGAGCTATACGTCAGTAAGTTTCAAGTTATCAACGTATTCTTCTTAATTCTCAAAACAATTCTAAAACTCAATCCTCTTACAAATAAATTGAGGTTCGAACACTTTCAACCTTTTTTTTTTCATTTATGTACTAAAATTCCATTTTTCAAGTGATAAAACACTTTGTTTCCATTTCTTTAATCCTTGTACTTAATCAATTATATTGCCACTTTGAAATCACTTTGTCTCACAAAATCAAGGAAATGCAAGCCTTCAAAACCCATGGTACATGGTCTTTGAAACCAATTCATCCTTTCTTTTTCCTTTCCTGTCTAATCATTCAATTTTACCATTCATAAAATTTTTAGTTTAGAAACACCTATTTTGAGGTGTTGAGGCCGAAATCCTCATTGCCATTGGAACCAAAAATTTATTTTCCTTTCATCATCAATTCATGGCATAGATATATATATTCATCAAATCATATAATCAAGCATATATACATATTCATCATATATCATATAATTAAGCATATCTAAAAGCAATAAAAATCATATAGAGCATGCAAACACAAATAAATAATTTAAAACACATAAACACCCACACATAATTACACAACCAAGGATATGAATCCTCACATGGATTCACCATCCATCAAATACAAAATTCATCTCTCACCACCATACTTGGTTGGTGAGATAGATCTCCCTCTTACCTCTTGAGGAACCTCCCAAGCTCCTTAGTTTGCTCCTAGAGTGAGTGATTCACCACGAAAAGCTTCTCAAACACAAAATAAACACAAGTTTATTAGGATATTAAGCTTGAACAAGGAGAACCATGGATCAAACATGGCTTAAAACATAAAAATAAGACAAGTAGTGAAGTTTCCTTACACTTTACCTCAAAAACCTAGAATTTGATCTTGAAGAAAGTCCTTGAAGATGAAAGATTTAGAGCTTGGCCTTAACTACAAAGGTCCTTAGATTGATGTCAGGATGCAAGATATATGTTGGATAAAATTATAGAGTGATGGAAGGCTATTTGGGTGTCATGGCCGAAACTCACATGGAAAGGAGAGAAGAGAAATTTTTTTGAATGCTTTAGGATTTTGGAAGACAAAGATGAATATGAAATGGTCTTGAAAATTCCCTATGGCCTTAAGCCTCCTAAAAACTGTCCCCCCCTCTTGTTCACTCAATGTGCAACAAATTTTCACTAGCCACCATTTTGGGCATTATTAGCCTTTGATTAGATCAATGGTTTAGATTAATATAACGTCTAAGTATAGGTTCTATATTGATAAGACCAAATCTAGGCCATTGGATCTTTCTCCTTGAAATCCTAGCCATTAGATGCATCTCCAAAATGAAGGGTCAAGATCTCTTCTTCATACTTTACATCCAATGGTCACAAATGGTCATAGCCACTTTGTAAGACCAAATCTCCATCCTTGATTAAATCAATGGTGGATATCCAAAGGCTTCAAAATTAAGCTTGCTTCCTATTGGTCCATTATAAAGTTGTCATAACCACTAATGTTGATTAAGCAGTACAATATTTATTTTTATATGTTATTACCCTTCAGACATAGTTAATTGTAGTTTTTATCGCCCGATAATTAAATACAGTACAAAAGATAGTAAAAGAAAATTTCTAAAACTGTTTCCAGTTTCGGGTTTAGTAAGATTTCTCCTGTTCTAGTCTTAACAGTACAAAATTTTCTAACTCCGAAAAAATTTTCACTTTTTCAGCCCCACTTTGGCCCACAACAGCCCCTTGGGCCCACAAAAAGCCCAGAATAATATTCAAATAATCAAAAAAATATAAAAATCTCATAATAATCCACAAAATCATAAAAATTATAAAACTTATGAAAATCAAATCAAATTAGCAAAAAGAATTAAGAATCAACAGTAATAAATACATTACTATAGATTTTTCCCAGCCCGAAAATTTATATTTTCCTGACACAGAGTAAATCACACAAAATGATCAAATATACTCACGGAATACTCAAAATAATTTTACAGTACATAGAAATCACTAAACAATAGAATTCTGTTATTACTGTCCAATAGTTAGAAAGTTTGGGGTGTTACAACTCTCCTTTGGGGTGTTACAACTCTCCCCCTCTAAAAGAAGTTTTGTCCTTGAAACTTGATTTCACACCCTCAAAATAAATATGGATATTGCTCTTTTATCTTATCTTCCAACTCCCATGTACCTTCACTGCTTACATCGTTCCAAACTACTTTAACCAATGCAATTTCCTTACCTCAAAGTTGCTTTGTCCTTCGATCTTCAATCTTGACTGGAAATGTTTCATAGGTTAAATTTTCCTTCAGTTGTACAGTGTCTGATTCGATAACATGAGTAGGATCAGAAATATATTTTCGTAGTTGTGATACGTGAAATACATTGTGAAGATTTGATAGTAAAGGTGGTAATGCAATTTGATAAGCTATCGGACCTACCCGACGAAGTATCTGATACAGCCCGATAAACTTTGGAGTGAGTTTCCTTGACTTAATCACTTGTCCAACTCCAGTCATAGGTGTCACACGTAGAAACACATGGTCACCTTCTTCAAACTCAAGCAGTCTTCATCTTTTATCAGCATAACTCTTTTGTCGAGTCTGAGTTATCTTCATCTTGTCTTAAATAATCTTCACTTTCTCAATTGTCTATTGTACAAATTCTGGTCCTACAATAGCACTTTCACCATCTTGATACCAACATAATGGCGTTCTGCATCGTCTCTCATACAATGCTTCATAGGGTGCCATCCCTATGCTCGAATGAAAACTGTTGTTGTATGTGAACTCTATCAATGGCAAAAATTCATCCCAACAACCAGTTTGTTCTAGAACACAAGCTCTCAACAAGTCTTCTAATGACTGAATTGTCCTTTCTGACTGACCATCTGTTTATGGATGGTAAGCAGAACTTTGACGTAGCTTTGCTCCCATCGTTTCTTACAAACTATTCCAAAACCTCGATGTAAGTCATGGATCTCGATCAGAAATAATACTGGATGGTACACCATGAAGTCTAACAATTTCATTGATGTACACTTGGGCTAACTTTTCCATTGAGTACTTAATATTAATCGGCAAAAAGTGCGTTGACTTTGTAAGCCGATCAACAATTACCCAAATAGAATCATGACCTTTCCAAGTCTTTGGTAGTCCTGTTACGAAATCCATTGCTATGTCATCCCATTTCTATTCAGGAATAGGCAAAGGTTGCAACATTCCTGATGGTCTTTGGTGTTCCACCTTAGCCTTATGACAAATTAAACAAGATGATACATATTCAGCGACATCCTTTTTCATTCCTTGCCACCAATATAGCTGTTTCAAGTCTTGATACATCTTTGTGGCTCCTGGATGCATACTCAACTTACTCCTATGGGCTTCGTCCAAAATCAATTTTTGAAGTTCTGGATCGTTTGACAGACAAACTCTTCCTTTAAACTTCAGAATTCCATCCGCACCTTCGCTAAATTCCAATACCGCTCCTTGACTTCTTGCTTCCTTTGCTTCTTGTAAATATTGGTCACTGTTTTTTCCTTTTCGTATTCTATCCATTAAATCATTTGAAATGATGATCATGTTTAAACACATCTTCCCCGGTGTCAATTTCATAGACAAACGCATATCCCAAAATTCTTCTATCAGTTCCTTCTCCTTAATCATCATAACAGAAGCACTAAGCATTTTTCTACTTAAAGCATCCGCTACAACATTCGCCTTTCTGAAAGTCATAGTCCTTCAGAAACTCTAACCAACGCTTTTGTCTCATGTTTAACTCTTTTTGATCAAACAGATACTTCAAACTTTTATGATCACTAAAGATAGTAAATGTTGCTCCATAAAGAAAATGTCTCCATACTTTCAATGCAAACACTACAACTGCCAACTCCAAATCATGAGTTGGATAATTCCTCTCATGCATTTTCAACTGCCTCGAAACATATGCTACAACCTTATGGTTCTGCATAAGTACACAACCCAGTCCTTGGTACGAGGCATCACAATATACTTCGAAAGGTTCATGCGGATCAGGTAGACTTAAAACTGGTGAAGTAGTCAGTCGTCTTTTCTATAACACCCTCCTTAGGGCGTCACACTTGGTGTTGCTTAATTTCCAAATTACCCCTTCATTAAAAATCGTGCTTGTAATATAAATACGAGTTATAAAATTTCTTGATGATAATAAGATAACTTAGTAGAAAATAAAAACATAACAATACTGTCACAAATAATTTACATCATATACACATACAAGTCTTTAGTATTGTCAAACTTAAATAATTACAAACTAGATTTTCAAAATATTTAGACTTTAACTTAAACTAATATATTGCCCAAGTCCTACTAGACAACGGAACCCTCAGACGGGTCCTCCTCAGATTCCTCAGCATATAGGAATCCATCATGATGTGAAGTCCTACAGACAGGTGTCTGAGCAGATGACACAACACTGACCTCACTAGGGGTACAATAGTAAGCCCCCCAGTACTGCCTAATAGAAATTGGAAACTCTAGGTGTACATATATGTTAACACTAAAGTATGGATGTCCTAGATGTAATCTACTCAATCTAATATTTAAGTCCCCCATATAGTAAATACTCTCTCTATCTAAATCAACATGCCACACCTCCTCTCCTCCAAGAAACGTAAACCTCATGTAGCCAAGGAAACTAGGTATCTCCATCGTCTCAAAACTCAGCGTCCTCAACAGGGATCTGCTCCTCTCCGCCTTCTCGGTCAATTTTTTACTCGATGTCTTAACAAATATAAATACAATACAGAACAGACATACAAAGAGGTGAGATCACCTACGCCATTACCAGTATGGTAGCAATGAAGAAAAACACATACAATATTTCATACAGCTATCATACCATAATTACAGTTATGCCACTAACGTCATTATCATCATAAAACGTGTAATATACAATAATTACAATCATGTCATTACTAATAACCATATATTCAATAATTCAATTATCATAAATCATAATTATGACAATGCCCTCAATCACCATATGTATGCACACAGACTCAATTTCCTACTCCATGGAGCTACAACTCAGGTCGGAGAGAGTGATCGAAAAGATTTGTTGGTACAAATATGCCTCGTACCACGTGCTCAATCTTGCACATCTAGCATATACACGACAGTCTTTATCAGATCTTGATTAAGAATAGTGTCTCGGTTAGGATCATTGGTGTGTTGCGTCGGTCTAACCTACGGTACAGAAGAGATACCAATTGTCCATTGTAGGCAACCCGCACCCCAATGCCCCCAAGGTCAACGTGTGACTTACATTACGCATATCGTACTCAGTCAAGAGGTGTAGTCTCTCCTAGGCAACTAGCCTCATACTGTCCATTGGACCTTTCCAATGCATGTATTATGTAGTATTCACATTTCTAATTATTATCACATATTCGGGGTTTATACAGTAACCCTACAGTACCTTTACTGTAATTTTATCGCGTAGTCATATTTTCATATTTTCTCAATTGGGATATAATTCTATCGCCTTTTTAAATCGCGTAGTGATTTTTCAACATTTCTCAATCGCGTAAATATTTTTCATACGTTTTAATCCAAAAATACTATTTTTCTCATTTAATACTAAAAATTCACTTTATTTTTCATATTGGTATAATAGCCCCTCAAAAACATAATATTTACATTATAGTCCTCATTTAAATAATATTTTCACAATAACCCCATATAAAATTTATATTTATGAAAAAGTCTCTCATAAATTAATATTTAGAAAATAGTCCTTCATAAAACTCATATTTACGAAATGACCCCTCTTTTATAAAATGTTTGCAATATGACCCCTCTAAAAATAAGTTTTTATACAATGACCCCTCATTTAAATAAAAGTTGCAATATGGTCCTTCATAAAATTTTAATTATAATTTAGTCCCATTTTTTATAAAATTTTACAGTATAACCCCTCTAAAAATTAGTATTTGTATTGTTTCCCAAAATTTGATATTTCTTTCTCTTACTTTACATATTACAGCTCAAATTTTACATACGCGCTTCAAAACCCGTAAGGTGAGCTATACGTCTGTAAAATTCAAGTATTGACACTCATTTCATTTTAAACCCTATTTATTTAAGTATATCATATTAGTTTCCCAAAACCATTTTGCTTGCTACATTCAAACTTGTTCAAATTCATTTCTTTTTTATTTAAATCCTTCATTCTCATTTGAATCCCTCATTTTCAGGACTTTGGTCCTCTAATTCCTAGTATGGCCGTGAGCCTCATTGCTCTTTGGAGCATTCATACAATCGATTCATCATGTTGTTCACATCTTACTTTACACATACATTTTCATGCTTTCATAATTATACATACACACATAATATCAAAACTTTAAGCATATTATCACACATGCAAGCGTAGAAACAAAATCATACACATCACAAACACAATCAAAGAACATCAAACAATAGGTGAACAAACCCTTATGGGTTTTTCACCATACAAAACCATCCCCACACCACCAAAACTTGGTTGGTGAGGTTAAATCTCCCTCTTACCTCTTGAAGACAAATCCTTCAAGCTCCTCTCCTTCTCATTGATTTCGTGTGGCCTTAAACAAATCCCTAACAATTCTAAAATAATTAGTAAAATCACATACAAAGCTTAATAATGATAAACTATGGAACAAACATGGTTTAGAAAATCACAAACTTGAATTAAAACTAAAGAATCACAAATTTACCTCTAGGGAAGTAAGATGAAACTTGGATTTTGAAGCACTTAGAGTGGGATTTTGAGAAAACTTCCTAAATGGAAAATGTTTAGGAGGTAGTTTAGGTTTAGGAAATACTAAGAACAAAAAATATAGATGATGGATAGTGAACATAGGTGTTAGGGCCGAACCACAAGGAAGAAAAAGGAAGGAAAATGATGCTTGGTGTTCTTGAAATTTTGAGAGAATATGATGCTTGGTCTTTGGTGAGAGAAAAGTGAAATTGTGAGAGTGAAATTGAAAGTAGGCTATCGTGTGAGTCTAGGAGAGATTAAGAGATTTGCATGAAGTAAATATCATAATTTGTGTTCACACTTGAAGCACATGGCTTATGTCACATGAATTGTCCTAGAAGCTTGTGGAACTTGGTATTATTTGGCCTCTTGGCCGTGGAGTGTCTAGGGAATTTAGGGGCTTAATTGACTTCAATTAAAATCCACTTGCATGCTAATTAATTAGGTAATTAATTAGGTTAAGTTCCCTAATTATACTTAATTAACATTCTAAGTACATAATGAATTAATTAAATACATAATTATATATATCATAGTCTCTAAATAAAATTAGGATATCTAATTAGTAATTAGATTATGACAAATTAATAATTAGGTTAGTTTACTTAGGTTATTAATTAGGCCATTAAGATGACTTAATTAAGTTTAATTAATTACTAAGTAAAGTCAAGCCACTATATTTGACTTCATCCTAGCCTTTGATTCTAACTTTGTTTCCTATCCATTGATCTCATCTACGGTGGATATCACTTAATGGTTTTATCAGGATTCATTTCACACCATTGATCAGATCAACGGTTATGATCAAAAGCATCTAAATCATGCTTTTCATCTGATGGTCCTTAATGAAGTCTATGCTTCTTTAATTGACTAATTCTTATTGGTTTAGAGTTTTCAAGCCACTTTCGTTGACTTGTTCCTATTGGTTTAGAATTCAATCCAGTCAGAATCGTTGACTGCTACTCTAACCGCGGGTCCCACAGACTTTTTTTCAGGTCCATGATCATTTTGAAGCAGATTTCTACTGTTTTTAAGATAGTAGGTACTATCAAATAAAATAATATTATAATAATATAAAATTATTTTATTGTACGATTAAATCCTAAAAATTAAAAGATTATATATATATATCAATCAAAATTGGGTTTAGTAAGATCTTCCAACTCCGAATAATTAAAATTATTATTTTCTTGACTCGGAGCAAATCACACAAAGCGATCAGAAATGATCTCAAAATAGTCAAATTATTTTTATAACACACAGAAAATACAAAACAGTGTAATTCTGCTATTACTATTAACATAGTCAGAATTTGGGGTATTACATTTTCAACTCCTGAAAACTTTCTTCGCATGCATCAGTCCATACAAACGGTTGATTCTTTCGTGTAAGATGGGTAAAAGATCCTGCTATCTTCGAAAACCCCTCAATAAACTGTCGATAGTATCTGGCTAATCCGATAAAACTACAGATCTCTTATACAGTCTTCGGTCTTTCCCATTCAACAATTGTTACCATTTTTGAAGCGTCAACTTCAATTCCTTCCTCCGATATGACATGTCCCAAAAATTGAACTTCGCTCAACCAAAATTAACATTTGGACAACTTGGCATACAACTTATTCTCCCTCAGAATCTGGAGAACTACTCTGAGATGCTCAGCATGTTCCTCCTGACTCCGAGAATAAATCAAAATGTCATCAATAAAGAAAACAACAAACTTATCCATGTACGAACGAAAAATCCTGTTCATAAAGTCTATGAATATGGCAGGTGCATTAGTCACACCAAACGGCATCACTTGATATTCGTAATGGCCATAACGTGTCCGAAATGTAGTTTTGGGAATATGCTCTGCTTTCAAACGTATTTGGTGATAACCAAAACGTAAGTTAATCTTGGAAAATATTGCAGCTCCTCACAATTAATCCATCAATCATCAATTCTTGGAAGTGAATATTTGTTCTTAATCGTAATCTTGTTCAACTGTCAGTAGTCTACACATAGATGAGAAGTCTCATCCTTCTTCTTTACCAACAATACTTGACCTCCCTATGGTGATACACTTGGTCTCACAAATTGCTTTTCCAATAAATCCTCCAGCTGTTTCTTAAGCTCTGCTAACTCTACTGGCGACATCCTATAAGGCGCCATAGATATAGGTCTAGCTCCAGGTACTAAATCAATAGAAAACTCAATTTCTCTTTCCAGTGGTAGTCCAAGTATATCTTCAGGAAATACTTCAGGAAATTCATTAACTACGAAAATATCCTTCAAGATATCTTCACACTGAACCTCCAAAGAAAATATAAGCAAGTACCCCTGATCTCCTTCCTTTAAACAAGCTTCTACTTGAGTAGCCGTTAGGAATCTAGAATCCTTAACCTCAGGAAAAATGAACGTCTTATTAGAATAGTCTATCAGGATATGGTTAGAGGACAACTAATCCATTCCTAAGATTACATTAATCTTGGAAAGAGGCAAACAAATTAAGTCCACATAAAAGATTCTATCCCTAACACACACAGGCCAATTTAAACATACTTTTGTAGTTATCACAGGTTTATCAGTAGGAGTAACAACACTCAAATCATAAGGCAATGTAATCACAGTCAATCCCAAACGCTCCACACAATCACATGCAATGAAAGAATGTGTTGCTCCTAAATCATATAACACTGTTAAAGGATTACCTTCGATGGCACACTCCTCCATAATCAAGTCCTCAAATTTTATGACTTCTTCTCCGCTCATGGTGTTGGGAATTTTTGCGGATACATCACGCAGCGGAAAATAGGGATTCCCACTGAGGATCCATCCGAAAAAGCTATAATCCAAGTTATTAAAAGATTTACCTCTTGAAGCGTGAATCACCAACACCGTAATAGAAACGATGTCTCTGCGGTATCCACACGAATAGACTCATGAACATCCAATGTCCGCAAAGAGGAGCCTCACGTCTCTCATATAGTGCTAGCTGCGAAGAGAAGAGAAGAAACCTGTTGCTCTCTCACTCACTTTTTTGTAGGTGCGGCTAGGGTTCAGAAAATATCTATCTTAGCAGCCCCTTAGCGGTACTATTTATAATAGTGACTGCCTTAAGTGAGTGTGAGCAGCAGCAAGGTAACCTATGCAACCCTAGACCCATCTGTTATAAGTCTGGCCCATATTTGAATCCGAGTCCAACTTAGATCCATTGCTCCAATTTTAATCTACTCTATGTGTGTGACCCTGTAGGTTCTTATTACGTTGGCAGTAATATTAAAATCCCATTTTAATATTATAAGCAGTGAGCAGTATCTAGCAACACATCGCTGCTACCCAAGTAATAAGAATGTCAGTGATTTAACATAACCTTTCCGTGACCAATGTTTCCGTGTTGTTTAGTCCCTTTGTCAAGATATCTAGATTGAACACAAGGCATGGAATGCGTTACCCTTGTATAGTCCAATCATTCATTTCCTGATACTCGAGTAGACTTTGTTACAACAAATGAGATCAATATCTCATATTGACTCATTTGAGCATGGCCATGCATTTTGCAGTCTCACTCAATCAGGGGGCCCGAAGATATCGCTCCTGTTATGTAGGAGTGACAAATCCCATCTAGGTCACTCACATCCCTCTGCATGATTCGCGGTATATCCAATAACCAACTTTATAATCACCTTGTTACAGATGACGTTTGATGGCATTAAAACACACAACTCCTCATGTAGGAATCATAGTGATTTTAGGTCAAAGGACCACAAATACCATTGTCACTATGAGAATCGCTTAGGACACTCACGTAACGATCCATGTAGCATTCTCATGGTGGGTCAGTCTAGTACATCATTACTCTAATATGTACCCATGTGAAGACTTGATATCTCATATCCATGACCCGTGAGATATGGTCATTAGTTTATGCACATACTAGTCTCAATGTATTATTATTGTCCTAATTAACAATAATACTTGACTAGGGACATTTAAGAATAGTGTTGTAACCAAAAGGATCTCACGATCAAGTCATCCACTTGATGTCCTATGGCATCAAACTTACTATTCTAAGGACTTTATTATGTTTGTCAAAAAAGAACACAATAAATGAAATGCCTCATATATAAAATTAGCATAATAGAATGTATGTAAATACAGAAAATGTATTGGCCTCAGACGGGTCCTCCTCAGATTCCTCAGCAGGTAGGAATCTGATGCGAAGTCCTACGGACAGGTGTCCGCGCAGACGACATGATACTAATCTCACTAGGAGTACGGTAGTAATTTCCCCAGTACTGCCTAATGGACAACAGAAACTCTAAGTGTACATTAACATTTACACTGAAATAAAGGTTCCCTTGATAAAGCCTACTTATGATAATGTTCATATCTCCTATATAATAAATACACACTCTGTCCAGATCAACATGCCACGCTTCTGATCCTCCACGAAATTGCAACCTCGTATATCCTAGGAAATTGGGCATCTCCATTTTCTCATAATTCAGCTTCCTCCACAGGAATCTACTCCTCTTCACCTTCTTGTTCAATTTCTTACTCAACGTCTTTACAAATATAAATACAATACAAAATAGGCATACAAAGAGGTGAGATCACCTACGCCAATACCAACATGGTAGCATGGAGATAACACATACAATATACTATACAGATACATTATACCATAATTACAATTATGTCATCAACATTATTTATCATCACAACAGATATAATAAACAATAATTATGATCATGCCCTCAACTATCTCTAAATATTCAACCATTCAATTATCATAAACAATAATTATGATAATGCCCTCAATATTTTTCAAATATTCAACAATTCAATTATCACACCGATATCAATACTCAATAATTATGCATGTGCTCATAAACTCAATTTCTTACTCCATGGAGCTAAAACTCAGGTCGGAGAGAGTGATAAAAAAGATTTGTCTGTACCAACATGCCTCAGATCATCGGTGTGTTCGCATCGGTCAAACCCATGGTACAGAAGAGCTACCAACTGCCCATTGTAGGCAACCCGCACCCCAATGCCCCCAAAGTCGACAAGTGACTTACATTACGCATATCGCACCCACTCAAGAGGTGTATTCTCTCCTAGGCAATTTGCCTTATCCAGTCCATTGGACCTTTCCAATGCATGTATAATGCACCATTCACAGTTCAAATTCATCATTTCATATTCAGGGTTCACACATTTGCCCAATAATATCTTTACTGTATTTTCATCGCAAAATCATATTTTCGTATTTTCTCAATCACGTAATACTTTTGTCACATTTTCAAACCACCTATTGATTTTTCAACCTTCTAAAATTTCCTTTCAACCATATTTTCATTATTTCCATATTAGTCTCTCCATAAAATAATAATTACATAATAGCACTTCTTCATAGAATAATATTTATATAATAGCCTCTCTTTAAATAATATTTACATAATGGCCCCTTATTAAATAATATTTACATAATGACTCCTTATTAAATAATATTTGCATAATGGCCCCTCATTAAATAATAGTTACATAATGACCCATTTTTAAAGAATATTTTCAATATAGTCCCTCTAAAAATTAGCATTTCTACTATTTCCCAGAAAATTTTAAATATTTTCAATATAGTCCCTCTAAAAATCAGTATTTCTACTATTTCCTAGAAAGTTTTAAATATTTTCAATATAGACCCTCTAAAAATTAGTATTTCTACTGTTTCCCAGAAAATTTTGTTTCTTACAGTTACTTGAGATATTACAGCTCAAAATTTTCTAACGCGCTTCAAAACCCAAAGGGTGAGCTATACGTTAGTAAATTTCAAGTTACCAACGTATTCTTCTTAATTCTCAAAACAATTCTAAAACTCAATTCTCTTTAAAATAAATTGAGGTTCAAACACTTTCAACCTTTTTTTTTCATTTATGTACTAAAATTCCATTTTTCAAGTGATAAAACACTTTGTTTCCATTTCTTTAATCCTTGTACTTAATCAATTATATTTCCACTTTGAAATCACTTTGTCTCACAAAATCAAGGCAATACAAGCCTTCAAAACCCATGGTACATGGTCTTTGAAACCAATTCATCCTTTCTTTTTCCTTTCCTTTCTAATCATTCAATTTCACCATTCATAAAAATTTTAGTTTGGAAACACCTATTTTGAGGTGTTGAGGCCGAAATCCTCATGGCCATTGGAACCAAAAATTTATTTTCCTTTCATCATCAATTCATGGCATAGATATATATATTCATCATATCATATAATCAAGTATATATACATATTCATCATATATCATATAATTAAGCATACCTAAAAGCAATAAAAATCATATAAAGCATGCAAGCACAAATAAATAATTTAAAACACATAAACACCCACACATAATTACACAACCAAGGATATGAATCCTCATATGGATTCACCATCCATCAAATACAAAATTCATCTCTCACCACCATACTTAGTTGGTGAGATAGATCTCCCTCTTACCTCTTGAGGAACCTCCCAAGCTCCTTAGTTTGCTTCTAGAGTGAGTGATTCACCACTAAAAGCTTCTCAAACACAAAATAAAACACAAGTTTATTAGCATATTAAGCTTGAACAAGGAGAACCATGGATCAAACATGGCTTAGAACATGAAAATAAGACAAGTAGTGAAGTTTCCTTACACTTCACCTCAAAAACCTAGAACTTGATCATGAAGAAAGTCCTTGAAGATGAAAGATTTAGAGCTTGGGCTTAACTACAAAGGTTCTTAGATTGATGTAAGGATGCAAGATATGTGGCTGGATAAAATTATTGAGTGATGGAAGGCATTTGGGTGTCATGGCCGAAACTCATATGGAAGGGAGAGAAGAGAAAATTTTTTGAATGCTTTAGGATTTTGGAAGACAAAGATGAATATGAAATGGTCTTGAAAATTCCCTATGGCCTTAA
This sequence comes from Ormosia semicastrata, assembly GCA_029884595.1. Classification (NCBI taxonomy): domain Eukaryota; kingdom Viridiplantae; phylum Streptophyta; class Magnoliopsida; order Fabales; family Fabaceae; genus Ormosia; species Ormosia semicastrata. The sequence continues at coordinate 43,860,898 of JAQQTO010000061.1, forward strand.
GCCTCCTAAAAATCGTCCCCCCCTCTTGTTCAGTCAATGTGCAGAAAATTTTCACTAGCCATCATTTTGGGCATTGTTAGCTTTTGATTAGATCAATGGTTTAGATTAATATAGCTTCTAAGTATAGGTTCTATATTGATAAGACCAAATCTAGGCCATTGGATCTTTCTCCTTGAAATCCTAGCCATTAAATGCATCTCCAAAATGAAGGGTCAAGATCTCCTCTTCATACTTTACATCCAATGGTCACAAATGGTCATAGCCATTTTGTAAGACCAAATCTCCATCGTTGATTAAATCAATGGTGGATATCCAAAGGCTTCAAAATTAAGCTTGCTTCCTATTGGTCCATCATAAAGTCGTCATAACCACTAATGTTGACTAAGTAGTACAATATTTATTTTTATCTGCTATTACCCTTCGGACACAGTTAATTGTAGTTTTTATCGCCCGATAATTAAATACAGTACAAAACACGGTAAAAGAAAATTTCTAAAACTGTTTTCAATTTCAGGTTTAGTAAGATCTCCCGTCCCCGTCTTAACAGTACAAAATTTTCTGACTCCGAAATTTTTGTCACTTTTTCGGCCCCACTTGGGCCCACAACAGCCCCCTGGGCCCATAAACAGTCCAAAATAATATTAAAATAAAAAAATATAAAAATTTCATAATAATCCACAAAACCATAAAAATTATAAAACTTATGAAAATCAAATCAGATTAGCAAAAAGAATTAAGAATCAACAGTAATAAATACATTATTGTAGATTTTCCCCGGCCCAAAAATTATTATTTTCCTGACACGGAGTAAATCACACAAAACGATCAAATATACTCACGGAATGCTCAAAATAATTTTACTGTACACAAAAATCACTAAACAGTAGAATTCTGTTATTACTGTCCAATAGTTAGAAAGTTTGGGGTGTTACAATCCCCCCAAAAACACTCTCAAGTTTTGTTTAATTCAAACGAACCTCATTTCTTGAATCTAAATACCATTTCAAGACACTTTCTAGTTGTGAGTTTTATCAAAATCATCCATCTTCAATCTCTTTCTTCAAGCTTAAAGTTTGAAGGTTCTTAGGTGAAGTTTTGATCTTCACTCCTAAATTTTATTTTAAAGTCCTAGGCCATAATCTTGATCTATGGTCATCTTGTTTCAATCTTTTGATTTTAATGAATTTATGCTAGATTTGTTTTAAGGGTTTTCTTAGAGGTAGATCTTGTTACAAGAAGACATCAAAGGAGCTTTGGTCATCACCTTAAGGTAAGAGGGAGATTAACCTCAACAACCATGTTTTGGTGGTGAGAAATGATTTTGTGGTTTGTTAGAGAAAAATCCATGTGATGATTTATTCACTTGATTGTGTGTATTTGATGATTTATGCTTATTTGCTTTATGTGATTTTTATGGCTTTAATAGTATGCATGAACTTGATATAGTAGAACTATGATGATTGAAGTATGTTGTATGCTATGATTTATGTTGGAAAGGAAAGAAATTTTGGTCCTAATGACCATTATGGCTCACGGCCATCATGCCCTCAATAGGGTAACCCAATGCAAAAATGATTTATTAATTGTGAACCTAGATGATTTAGTGATAAGAAATTCAATTAAGGATTTTCAAGATAAAAATAAAAATGAATAAATTTTATCATTGAACAAAGAGTGATTTTTGGCCATGATGTTGGAAAATAGGATTGAGAAGTAAATTGGAAACTTAAAGTATTTTATTTAAGAGGATTTTCAATAAGGCAATGGAAATAATTTTTAAGCATGGTTTGGAGTTTAAAATATTTTATTTAAGAAAGTTTTTATTTAGAGTAATGAACAAAGGTTTTTGAGATATCTTGATTTAATTAAAATAATATAAGTTTTTGTCAAAGACGTTAGGAAATATTACTTAGAGGTGGATTAGTGAGAAAATTTTGGAATTAAAGTCCAATTTTTTTTATATTAAAATAGAAAAGTTAAAATTAAGCTTATAATGTCAATAAAAATGTTTTATGCGATTAGAAATATGTAGAAAAATGTTTGCATGATTTAAAAATGATGATTTTTTAGTTACGCGATTAAGAAAACATTTTTAAATCTTTACGCGATTGAGAAAATATTGGAAAAATGTTGCGCAATTTGAAAATGTAACAAAAGTGTTACGCGATTGTGAAAATGTGATAAAAGTACTTTCATGATTGAGAAGAATAGCAGTTTGCTGTTGGGCTGATATACTAGACCTGGATATATTAGTGTATGGTTTTAGCCAGTAGTGACTTGTGTTATGCATTACGTCATTGATCATGCATTTTACAGATGGAATCTTTTGAGACTATTTGCCTAGGAGATGAATTACACCTTAATGCGGTTGTGAATTGCGTAGTGTAGTTCACTTGTTGATCTTGGAGGCGTTGGGGCATGAGTATTCCACAAGTGGACAGTTGGTAGCTCCACTAGGCCGTGGGGACTAAGCAATGCATCGACGATCTCAACTATGCACTATTCTATTCACGATCTGGCGTAGAATGTCTTGTACAAGCCATAACATGTACTGAGAAAAATTATAGCACTTGAATTGAGGCAGATGACGAATAAACATATCTTCTGGATCAGTCTCTTCGATATTTAGTTTTAGCTCCATGGAGTAGGGGTTTATTCATTATACATATGCATAGTCTGTATATATATATTTGTTGTGAGATATATATATATATATACATATCCATTGAGTTATCTATTAAGAAATGTTATGACTGTAACTGTTGAATTTGCACTGTATGGTTTTATGGTTATTGTTGTATATGAATGGGATTATTGTCATTATTGTTTCTATGCTGCCAAACTGGTATATGATGTAGGGGATCTCACCTCTTTGTATTATTGTTTTGTCTATTTCTGTTTATGTTAATGTCTGTGAAGGTAGCGATGGCGGCCAGGAGGGATTCGCTAGGTTTTGTTAGACTACAGTTTCTCAAAGGCTCTAATGTTTGGCGTGTCCATTGGGACACGGAGCATATAGAGTATTGTGGAGACATTACTCTATCCATAAGTAGGACTCGCCATGGGGTCACAACTTTTTTTTTTACTGCTGTATATGTAGAGTTTGTTATACCTATTAGGGAGTTGTGGGGTGATCTTCACTATACTCTGAGGGAGGACTCCGTAGTATTTTCTTCTCGGATTTTCACTCATCGAGACACTCCCTAGCCAGGGAATTTGAATACAGAGGAGGAAGAGGATCCTGAGGAGGACCCTTCCCTTAGGTGTCATGAACTTGGGCTAGTTTAGGTTAGTTATGTTAAAAGTTTTATGTTTTTGGGTATGTAAGTATGATATATTTATGGTTGTAGTAAACTAATGTTGATATGAAACGTGAAATATTCAGTTCTTATGTCTTGTGTTTCCATAATTTGGTAAGTTTATGTTACCGCAAAAAAGAATTTTGAAACTCGTATTTTATAAAGTTAAATCTTTTATAGTTTGGGTAAAGTTTTAAAAAGAGTTAGTCTGAAATATAATGCCCTTCGGAGGGTATTATAGTTATAATTATATCACTGATATATTATATGTTTATTTATATTTTTTATTTTGACTAGTTCTTTAGATTCAGATAATGCGAAGCGATGAGTTGGTTATTAGTTCTTTATTAATTAACTCATACTACATTAATTAATTCATACTACGAGTCAATTCTTTTTTGTTGAATTCTAACCACTCTAAAAAAACCCAACAAGTCGCACACTTTACAACTCATAATTAGACTTGTTTTTATTTCTTTTTTATGCAATATTTTAATTGTTATAATTATATCACTAATATATTATATGTTTATTTATATTTTTTATTTTGACTAGTTCTTTAGACTCAGATAATACGAAGCGATGAGTTGGTTATTAGTTCTTTATTAATTAACTTATACTACATTAATTAATTCATACTACGAGTCAATTTTTTTTGGTTGAATTCTAACCACTCTAAAAAAAACCCAACAAGTCGCACACTAAGCACAACAATTATATCAATATCAAATATTTAATTATTTTTTTTATTTTATTCAATCTTATAAAATTTCTCATTTTTTGTTATATCGAAACATGAAAGGTTAAAGATAAGGAAAAGTTTCTTATTCTTTATTTACAAATATCCAAACTTTAATCCCTAATTGTAACATCCTCCCTAACCTATTAATCTTAATAATTAATATAGAAGCTCATTAATATTTGTGCTAATTATCTTTTAACTTTTAATGATTTTCTGAGCTAATTTAGGTATGATCCTACAACCCAAAATGTAGAAAATGACTTATATTAGCTCAGAATTTAGCATACATTACTTAGATGATAGAAATAAATAAGAAAAATTTATTTCTAAATCATAAATAACACAAAATGAATGTTTAAATGTCAAACAAAATAGAAAAGTCATTTAAAAAATTATGGGATTTTATGAAGATGTCAAATAGAGAATGAAGAATATTTTGAAAATGGTTATAGGTTACGATAGATGCCTATAAGCCTATTAGTTTATCTTCTTAGATTTACTTTAACTTAAGGTAGAGTAATAGAGTATAGTGAATATAAAGACAGTTAGTAAATGATGTGTATAGGGGTTAAACAAAGTTCTAGAATTTCCTAGGACAAATTTGGAAAGTGGGAAACTCATCAAAAGGAGCATATAGTATCCCTAAGAGATAAAACTCTTACACTCAATAGTGACTACATCCCTAGGTTTTATCTTTATCTTTTCCATTGTCTTATCTTTATCATTTTTCTTGATTTTTTCAGTAAAAAATGACAGAGGATAAGAAAGAAATAAGTGATAAGAGAGAAAAAAAGAGAAATAGAGAAGAAAAGGAAGAAAAGAAAACATGAAAAACAGAGAGAAGAAGAAAGAAAAAAAGAACAAGCATGAAGCAAAGAAAGAATAAGAAAAAGGAAGGAACAAGAAGGAAGAATAAAAGATAGGAAAAGAAATAGCTTCATAAAAGGAGTTGAGGTAGGGGTGTAGTGTTTCTTTGTTTCATTATTTCCTTTTTTGTTCACTAAGAATTTTATGTTGAAGGATTTGGTTTAGAAATGGTAAATGGTATATTGAATAGAAAATATGTATTATGTTTATGTGTTTAAGATTGGATTTGGCTTTGAAATTCTATGAAGTTGTGATTAATAGAATGGGTTTTGATGTTTGTCCATTTTTAATATATCATTTTGAGACTAGTTCAAATGTATATATATAGAGTAATTGCCTTGTGATTGAATTATATATGGTTTGTTTTGAGTGGTTTGGTTTGAAATCTCTATTTTATGCTAAATTCTAGCTAGTAATCGATTACCATGAGGGTGTAATCGATTACCAAGCTGTGAAAAATATTGCTGAAAATGTGGTAATCGATTACCATAAGGAGGTAATCGATTACCAGACTTCTAGAAGACAAAAATTGCAAGTGGTAATCGATTTCCACATGTGTGTAATCGATTATCAAACTTCTACCCAGCTGGTAATTGATTACCATGGCTTGGTAATTGATTACCATGGCTTGGTAATTGAATACCAAGCCTCTGGCTTGAGAAAATCGCATGTGGTAATTGATTACCATGAATGATAATCGATTACCAACCTTCTATTTTGAGAATATAGAGTTTTTAATCCTTGAAGATCAAATGTAAACTTGAATTATGATCCAAAATCACAATTCATAGTTTCTTGTGATATGATTGTGCATCCAATAAACTTTAGAATTGATATTAAGATGCATTTGGAATAAATGAGAATGAATGATATAATGCATTTGGTTATTTGTGGAATGACCATTATATGTACATGGTACATGATGAAATGATGAGATTGTACACTTGCTATGACTAAAGGTGTACTAGAATTTATATTCCTCCTTTGAAATATTAAGTTGAGCTAAATTTGAATAAGAATTTGAGAATTGATCCCTAAAACCGTTAAGAATTTGAATAATAAGTGCTCACAAAATAAAGATATTGAACATTTACCCTTGAATGGGGAAGGAAAATGGTCTTATATTGCTATTCCCACCTACATGAGTAGCCTTTGAATTAAATTATCAATTTATCTGGCATTAATGAATTTTGGATATGATCCTTGTAACACCCTAATACAATTATCATAAAATAACTGAAATATTTCAAGATAAAGAGTATCAAGAATGTCACTTTCCAATATGTATAAAAGAAATCCATAACAACCTGTATAGTCATTATAGAGAGTCACAAAGGATGAAAAAAAGTCATATATATACATCATTGGCTAAAAAGTCACACTATAATACATAAACTTTTACAAACTATAAAGCAAAGTAAACAAATACAAGCTTATACAGAAAGAAATAAAATAACTAAAACTAATTCTTTTGCTTCTTCTTCTTACCCTTTCTCTTTGAATGGTCTTGACTTACATTTACATGGAAACACAGAGGGATGAAAACTCACAAAATTCTCAGCATGAGTAAACCAAAACCTGCAGTTATTTATTCACAACAAAAAAAACATACATACTCTTTATGTAACAGAATATATGATAATTAATGATATCAAACAATCGCCCATACAATCCTAAGATATCATCAAACAAGTGAGACAACTGCCCATATAAATTTCAACAGATGCAATGCTTTATGTTATGATATATGGTTATGCTTACACCATGTCTTAATAATATGATTATGCAAGTTTTAGTTTTAGAAAACACATGCCATTTACTTATTTCCCAAGTACCTTTGTTCCTTTGTATATGCTAAGCAGGATAGGCCTAAAAGCCTTTGCCCTACTTGGTAATAGGTGAATACCTTCCCCTCACCAATGTAAGAGTACTACCACTACCCCCATGCTAGTAACCTTGACCATAATAGCATAAATGCTAGGAGAATTTAGATCCAACACCTCATTCTCAGGCCATATAGCTATGGAAACCATCTAATGTTACAATACATAGGACATAGTAGATAACAAGTTCGAAAACAAAAAATGCAAGAGTAACCTCAAACAACAATATTTAATCATTAGTATATGTGAATCTTAGCCTCACTTATCCAACAAAGTAGCAAGAACCATGTCACTAGCACTCTCATATTTAGGGCCTCACATTATCACTTCACAAGTCATTTCCAAGTCAACCTTATGTTGAACAAGGTCCTAGATACTCCCTATGGCATTCTCCATCTCAAAGATGCCCAAGTTTTCCCAACTCCACATATATGCTAGGTAGTTATTTTCTCCAAGAAATACCCCTATTAGTGCCTCAACACACTTAAAAAGGCATATATGAGTGATCCCAACACTTAGAAAATTCAAAAACATGAAAAACACAATGCTAAAAAATCATGGAACTCACGCCTCGACACAGGCTCTGTCATGCCACGGCACCTTGCTCTCTGCCTCCTCACTCCCCAACGTGGTGCATTCATGCTGCGGTGTACTGCTCTTGGGTGCACACATACTGAAACTCATACCTCGGTGCAATAAGTCACACCACGGTGCTAGTTATAGAAACTAAATTCTACAGAATTTTATAGAATTCAAGTATTGTTCCATTGGAATAACTCACAGATTTTGGCCTCTCCAAATCAGTTTCTTGGTGATTTTAAGTCCCTAACTAGTTCACTAACACATAGGAATCATTAATCACCAACTCAAACAACTAACTTTGGATTTAAGAACAAATCATTCATCCAAAAACTAATTTTTCTCACTTTGTGCATCAAAGGTCCAAATGAAGAGTTCCAAGTTTCTAACTCAAACACATACCATGAACAAGTCATAAACAACCATTGAAACATATTCAAGCAAGAAAAACACTCCAGACACCTCTAAAATCCAAAATGACCTATTATTCATCAAGTATGCATCAATGGTGAAAATGGAGAAAAGAAGCTAAGAAGAACACAAATCCCCTACCTTGTGAAGCAAAGATGGCTTGAAGATCACAACCTTGCCTTACCCTTTTGATTCCTTCTTCTTTCTCTCTTCTTCCTCCTTTGTCTTCCCTTCCTCTTCAGCTGGAGTTGCTGGACCGTGAGAGAGCAAAGAGAAAATGAGCGAAAAGTGAATAAATATCTCAAGGAAATCACATATAAGGGCTACAAAAATGTGAATAACCTAAGTCACTTATGATATTTTACAGTATCCATTATATCTACCAAAAAAACTTAAATTTCTCCAAATCAAGTTTTTCAAGTTCCAACAACTTTAAAATAAATACTAAGATTCATTAAAAAAGTTGTTTCACCAGTATCATAAAATTCCATATCTATTGTTAGCCAATCCGACATTAAAACACACAACCAACATGCTTAAAAATACCAATCTAACTCTGATTATTCTTAAATTTTAACCATATCATAGTCTACTCATTTGTGACATAGAAACAAATTATTTATATTCATTTCCATTAGCTAAGCCATATATGCTAATATCTAGGTCATTTTAAGCTACTTTTCACTTTTTTGATGCAACAAAGTGCCCAAAGTAACTCAGATTATCATAAAATTAAACAGGCATGTTAAGCAAGTATTAATATACCTCTGCGACTATTTACAAGTCTATCATATTTTGGAGGATGTTACATTTCTCCCCCTTTTTTAAAATTTTGTCCCCAAAATTGCTTACCTCAGATAAACAACTGCGGGTAGTCTTGCTGCATGTGGAACTCCAACTCCCAAGTCGCCTCTCAAAGCCGACACCATCCCAAATAACCTTCACAGAGGAATCTTCTTACCTCTAAGCTCTTTAACTCATCTGTCCATGATCCTTATTGGTTGCATAGCATAAGAAAAATCATCCATTAGGGCAAAAACTACAGCCGCTAACTCCAGATCATGAGTAGGGTAGTTCTCCTTGTGTGGCCTCAACTGCCTCGATGCATAGGCTGTAACACCCCAAATTTCCTATCTCTTAAACAGTAATTTTGACAGTTAACAGAATTTTACTGTTTAGTGATCTCTATGTGCTGTAAAATTATTTTAATTATTTCGTCAGCATATTTGATCGTTTTGAGTGGTTTACTCTGTGTCAGGAAAATAATAATTTTTGGGCCGGGAAAAATCTTTCAGTATTTATTTATCTTGACTGTTAATTATTTTTAACAATCTGACTTGATTTTCACACGTTTTTTAATATTTGTAATTTTTGTGAATGATTATGCATTTTTTTGACTGTATGTGGGTCTAGGTAGTCCTAGGTGGGCCCAGGTGACCTTACGTGGGCCCAGGTGGGTCCCACAAAGTGAAAATTTTTCTACGCATAGAAAAATTTGTACTGTCTAGACGGAGACAGGGGATCTTACTAAACCTAAATTCAGAAACAGTTTTAAAAATTTTCTTGTTTTGTGTTTGGTACTGTATTTAATTATCGGGTGATAAAAATACAGTAAATGTATTCTTTCGTGGGATTTTTAGTAGATAAAAATAGAAATTATATTGCTTAAGTCAACATTGGTGGTTTAGATATCCACCATTGATTTATTTAATGGTGAAGACTTGATCTTGATTTAATTAACGGTTAAGAAATAAATTTAATAAAGAAGCATTGGATAATCACCATTGATTTAATTAATGGTGTGAGAATAAACTTAGTTAGGCAAGCTTCAATATCAACCGTAGATTTAATCAACAGTGTAAATTTGATTATATAAAGTTACCATTTATAACCATTGGATTTGGAATTGATCAAGGGTGGAGATTTAGTCTTAAAAAGTGACAAAGACCATTTATGACCATTGGACGAAGAATTAATCAAAGGTGGAGATTTGGTCTTCTAAAAAGGCTATGAATAATTATAACCCTTGGATTTAAAGTTTGAAGGAGCGATCTTGACTCTTTATTTTAGAGACACGTCTAATGGCTAGAATTTAAAGGAACAAGATCTAATGGCTTAGATTAAGTCTCCTAAAAATCAAAAGTCTACCTAAATCCTAACCATTGAATTAATCAATGGCTAGAAATGCTTCAAATAATGGCATGAAAAGATGACAACTTTGCATGCATTATGAAGAAGGGGGATGGTTGGAGATGCTTGGAAAGGAGGAGACAAATTGGAGTAGCCTTTTTAGGCCAAGGAAAAAGATGACAAAGTGGAAGACTTTTGCATGCATGTGATAGCCTTCAATTATGCTAAAGAAATTTCTATCTCTCCATTCTTTCATTCTCACGGCAGCCCACTCATTTTGAGCATGCATATTCATTTTTTTCTTTAACCCAAAAAGCCTCCATCTTATTCTCTCAAAATTCCAAGAACCAAGCAACCATTTTTCCTTCCATTTTCTCTCCATTGGTTCGGTCTCTACACCCAAATACACCATCACTCACCTATAATTTTCACTCTCATCATTTCCTAAAGCTAAACAATATTCTAAACACTTTTCATTTAGAAAGTTTTCCCAAAATCCCACTCTAAGTGCTTCAAAATCCCACTTTTAGCTTACTTCCTTGGAGGTAAACTTTGATTTCTATGGTTTAAATTCATGTTTATGATTTTCTAAGCCATGTTTGTTCCATGGTTTGTTATTATTAAGCTTTGTTTGTGATTTTACTAATTGTTTTAGAATTGTTAGGAACTTCTCAAAATTCTATCATCTACAACCTTGTCCTTCAAGTTAAAAATCAAAAAGCTTATGTTTTCCTTCTTGTGAGGAATTCGGTCAACCACCCTAAGACCACCCTTCAAGTTTGTTTAATTTAATCCAACCATAGATCTTGAATCTACATGATATTCTAAGCAACTTTCATGTTGGAGATTTTCTCTAAATCATTCATCTTCATGGACTTTCTTCAAGATCAAAGTTATTGGGTTTTTGAGGTGAAGTATAAGAAGACTTCATTTCTTCTCTTCTTTTTCATGTTCTAAACCATGTTTGATCCGTGGTTTCTCTTAATCAAACTTAATATACTAATTTTTATGTATTTTGTTTTGTATTTGAGAAGCCTTTGGTGGTGAAGGACTTGGAAAAAGAAGCAAATCAAGAAGTTTTTGAGGATCTTCAAGAGGTAAGAGGGAGATCCATCTCACCAACCAAGTATGGTGGTGAGAGATGGTCTTATATTTGATGGATGGTGAATCCATGTGAGGATCCATATCCATGGTCATGTAATAATTTATATATGTTTATGAGCTTTGATTAATTGCCTATGCTTAATATATACTTTGCATGAGTTTATGATTTTGATGGTATGCTTATACTATGCATGATGATAATATAGCATGCTTTTGATATATATATATATGATGTGTATGTATGTGTATGCCATGATTTGGCGATGGAAAGAAAATTAATTTTGGTCCCAATGGCCAAGGAAGGACTACGGTTTTGATGCCCTTGATTAGGGTTCATATTAAAATTTTTCAAGAACAAGGGAATTAATTTTTGGTCCCTAGAAACATGGTGAATATCGGTTAAGACACCTCAAGATAGGTGTTCATAAATGAATATTTTCATGAATGATGAAAATGGATGTTTAGAAAAACAAGGAAAATAAACAAAGTTTATTTTTTCAAAGAGTACAAGAACATAGTTTTTAAGAAATTTTTATTGATTTATTTTGTGTAAAAAGTTTCTAAGTGTTTTACAAAACATGAGATTTAAATGAAAATAACAATGATGATTTTAAGGATTTGCAAAGAAAATGAAAAAAAAAAGATTTGCAAAGAAAATATAAATGAATTTGAACAAATGGGTTTGGTTTTATAACCATAAGTCTTGCGGTTTTGAAAACAAAATTTTTAATGGTTTTGTTTGTGTAAAACCATATCAATTTAGAAGGAAAAATATTTGATGGTTTCAATAGTCATGTCCACGTTTTCGAAGGCTTGTAATACATTGATTTTGATGAAACAAAGTGATTCTCCAAGTGGAAATATAATTAATTTAATACAAGAAAATTGAAAAGGAAATCAGAGTATTTTAGCACTTGAGAAATGAATTTTTATGTAAATGGAAAAGAGAGGTTGCAAGTGAGCCTCAATTTGTTTTAAAAAGAATTCATTAAAATCCCGTTGGATTTTGGAAAGCATTAGTAATTTTTAAAGTTAGAAACATTGATTTAATTCAATGGAATTGTGAATTTGTGAAATATACTATGAAAAAGGATTTTCTTGAATAAAGAAGATATATTAAATGAAGTAGAAAGTTATATTATTTTGAGGAAGGTTGATTTGGAAATGATTTGGGAAAAATGGAGAATATAATTGTAACACCCTTGTGGGGATGCCACATTTATGAATGCAATGAAATAAATTAAAATAAAATTCTTACCCAAGTTATAAAACTTTTGATACTTACATAAAATTTGCAGAATATTTTTTTTTATAATTATAACATTAAATAAAATAACATGAAACACAAGATATAACAAACGTAAACTCACCATAATATACATATGATTCTCTTTTGGTACAAACATAATTTATAACTACATGTATTTAATAAAATAGTGAAGAGTTGACACAAAGCTAAAACATAGTACTGCCCAAGTGCATCCCAGTAGATATCAAACCTTCCGATGAATCACCATCTGTCACTTCCAGAATAACCATAGAAAAGTGTGCATCTATGAGATCTCACAGCACTTCGGACACGAGTCCGAGCTGTCGACTCGCTACTCAACTCACTAGGCGCCTGGAAAACTCCCTGCCAATAACGCCTAATGGTCAAAGGTAACTCTAAATGTAAATAAAGCATAGTAGTGAATATGACCTCCCCGTCATACTCCCTACATAGGGACACAGTCAATCGTCCCACATAAGCTACTGTCCCTCGGTCCGCATGCATACGCCACGCCTCGGAACCCCCGTGAAACTTCAGTCTCACGAACCCGAAGAATCCTGGTAGTGCCATGATCTCAAGATCAGTCTTGACGATCAGCGTGATCAACCGGTTCCTCCTCCTCGTATAAGTCGCTCGACTGTTGCTCGTCAGGGTACTGTATCTCAAGAGGTTGATCTTCTTCTTCCTCTAACTCTTTACGGAAAGAATATAGTAATATCGAGAAAACATATAGAGAGGTGAGACAATCTATATCACTACCTGCATGGCAATAAAGAAAACGACAGTACAAAACAGTTATCACAATAGTACAGACCAATATATCATGCATAATATATCAGGCAATATATAACAATAATACATACCAACATATCATGCATAATATATTAAAGCAATAAATCATACAATTTATCACAGATTATGGTAAGCAATAAAATGCAGGTAATGCATGAACATTAAAAATGCAGATGATGAATGATACACACACTGACTCGTTCCTACTCCATGGAGCTAAACACGGATATCTGAGAGAATGATCCGAAAAGAAACTAAAAATACTTTATGGCTGCCCAACCAAACTATTGCACTGTCAAACGTTGTGTCTATAGCCCACAGTCCAAAACATCGTGTAGCAGTACACAGTCCAACGTCGTGTACCACAGGCATAGTACTTAATAGTCCCCTCAAGATCTTGACTAAGAATAGTGCTTGTCAAGATCATTAGTGTGTTGCCAGTTACCACGGCCCAGAGGAGCAACCCACTGTCCGCATGTGGAATTCTCCGCACACTAATGTCTCCAAGTTCATAAATGAACCACACTATGCTTATCACACCAAACACGGTGTAATTCGCCTCGTCAATCAATCACCAATTATAACCTAAATTGGCACAACACTCTAAACATGAGCTAAAATTACAGAAATACCCCTATTATCCAAATTTTACCATATTTACAAGAAATTACCAAAATACCCCTAGTCACCAGATAACAAAGTATAGTACGTCCCACCTGACAGTACTACACTACAACATGTCTGGGTCCACCACTTTGGCCCGACAGCAAAACTCACAGTATTGTTCAATCGCGTAAGAATTTTATCACATTTTCACAATCTCATCGTTTTCACAAACGTTTTTAAATTGCGTAAAGACATTTTGACATTTTTAAACATCGTAAATTGTTTTTGAGTTATTTTCTCAATTGCGTAGGACTTTTAATTCATTTTCTTAACCGAATAGCTTAAAATTGTCATTTTTAATATGTGTAAAACTATATCTAGTACTTTTAAAATACGTAATGTATTTTCCTTGTGTTCTAAATATAGTATGGAATCTTTTCATTTTATGCGTTTGATTTTAATAAATTTCGGCAGCATTTTGCCTATAAAATCAGTATAAGGTATTTTTAATGTTTTCCTCTAAATATAGTTTATTTTATTTTTACCCAATAATTTCACTTTGAAATTCACTAACGCGCTTCAAAATTTATAGTATGAGCTCTACGTTAGTACTTTTCAAGTGTCTGATTAATTTCTTACTTAAACTAAATTCTGCTAAGTTGAAATTCTAGAACAGAATTAATTCCTTTGATTTTCTCAATGATTCTTTGGAATCAATTTATGTTATAAAATAATTACCTAACCTATCTTAGTAAATAAAATGGCATGTTGGCCAAATCAAAATAAAATGGCATTTGGTTATACACTAAATGGCATTTTGGCCACAATTAACTTAAATCATCCATTATTTACCTAGGTTCATTAAATCCTTGATTTAGAAAATTGTGAGAACATTTTGGTTCTCTATTTTTGTGAGAAGGCCGTGAGCCTCAAATGTGTTCTTTGGAACACTCATGCATTTCGTACATGTTATTCACATCCTACTTAAATAATTACATAATTATAAATACATACAATTATATAACCACATATAAAACACATACAATATATTTAAAGCCATAATCATGCATAGCTAAAATAATAAAAACTATAATCATGCATAGCAAATTAAGATCACAATTAGTAAAGCATTTAAACAATCAAAAACAATAAAAACCACAAATAAACCATAGAATCGAATCCTTATGGATTCTACACACAAACACAATCCATTTTCTCATCACCACTTAGGGTTGATGAGATTAAATCTCCCTCTTACCTCTTGTAGGCAAATTAATCGGTTAGATTCCTTCCTTTTCTCTAAATTTCGTACAAGCTCCAAAACAATTCCTAAAATTCTCAAACAATTAGAAAATACACATACAAGGTACAAAATAGGAAAACCATGGAACAAACATGGTTAGAAAAATTAAATTTTCAGTTTTGAACCATAGAAATCAAACTTACCCTTAAGTAAGTAAGCAAGAAGTGGAATTTTAGGCAAGATAGAGTGGGAATTTGGGAAAAGTTTATGAATGAAAGATGCTTAGAATGGTATTTGGGTTCAAGAAATAAGGTGAGATAAAATTATGAAAGCTTGGGTGTGCAAGGATGGGTGCTGGCCGAATTAGAGAGAGAAAGTGAGAGAGAAATGTTTGCTTGAGTTTTTGGTATTTTAGAGAGAGAAATGGATAGTTAAAAGTGATAAGTGTGAAAAACAAAGGTGAAAGGTGAATAGATAGGGCAGCAGCCGTGTGAGTGCCTTGTGGGAGGTTGAGTGATCAATTTTGCATGTAAAAATATCACAAAGTGTGTTCACATGGCCAAGCACATGGCTTAGGTCATTGAATCCTTCTAGAACCATGTAGAATCAAGCCACCTTGCCTCCTCCTTGGCAGCCCAAAACCGTGCAGCTCCTTCACCTAATTAGGGGTCTAATTGTTTCCAAATTACTCCTAATTACATGCTAGTTAATTAGGTAATTTGTTAGGTTAATTATCCTAACCAAACTAAATTAACATACTAGTCACATAACTAATTAATTTAGTATATATTAACATATATTATAACCTTTAATTAATATTAGTATATCTAATTAGTATTTAGATTATAATTAATTCATAACTAAGCTAGTTCACTTAGTATGCTAATTAAGTAATTAGATTAGTTGAATTAGGCTTAATTAGGTTACTAACCATTTTCAAGCCTACAATTGTTGACTTAATCCTAACCCTTGGTTCATCTTTAATCCTTAGCCCTAGATTAGATCTAAGGTAGATATCACTTGATCATAAACCTATCATTCTAATCTCACCATTTTATTAGATCAATGGCTTAGATTAAAGGCTTCATCATTAAGTCTTCATCCAACGGTCCAAATGAAAACACATGCTTCCTTAGGTGTCCAATTCCTATTGGTTTAGAAAGTCAAGCCTACTTTTGTTGACTTCCTCTCATTGGTTAGAAATTGTCCAGTCAGCACAGTTGACTGTTTTTCCTAAACGTGGGTCCCACAAAGACTTTTAAAGATCGTGGTCAAATCAAGCGATTTTTACTATTTTTGAGACAAGAGGGATCTTGTATTATAAAATAATATTATAAAAATATAAAATTATTTTATTGCACTGTTAAATCCAAAAAATTACGATATTAATTTATATATCAATCAGAATTGGGTTTAGTAAGATCCCCCAGCTCCAATTAATTAAAATAAGATTTATCTGGCCAGAAAATTTTTATTTCCCCAAGTTGGAGCAAATCACATACAATAGTCAAGTACACTCATGAAATAGTCAAATTAAATTTACTGCTCACAGAATTCACAAAACAGTACAAATCGGGACAATAATGTAATTATCCCAAAAGTTGGGGTGTTACAATAATGGTATTTTGAAAATTTACTAACGTATAACTTATTTTTGAGTTTTGAAGTACGTTAGAAAATGCTAAGTTTTGAAACGTTGATTTATATCAATGGAAAAGTGATTTTGTGAATTATATTTTGGAAAAGAATTTCTTGAATTAAGATTAATTTATTTAAGTCTAAAATAATGTTTGGAATATTGAGGAATATTTTACGTAATTGTAAAATATTGAAAAATATTTTACGTATCTTAAAAATGATTTGAAATACAGTAAAATATTTCTACGCAATTTGAAAAATGTTAAAATATTTCTACGTGATTTGGAAAGCATTTAAATATTTTACACTATTAAAAATATTATTGAAAAATCACTACGTGATTAAATAATGATAGAATATTTTTACGTAATTGTGAAAATGATAGAAAATCTTATGTGATTTGGAAAGTGTTTTAAATATTTTGAGAATGATGGAAAATGATTTACGTAATTTAAAAGAATGATTTTTACGTTACGTGATTTTGAAAATGGTGGAAAATCGTTACGCAATTTGATGAACGTATATTTTTATGTGATTGAGAAAAATATTAAAAAATTAAATACGTGATTTAAAAGTGTAACAGAAGTGTTGCAGTATTTTGAAAATATAACAGAAATGTTACAAAATTTTAAAAACGTAAAAGAAGTGTTATGGTATTGTGAAAATATAACAGAAATGTTTTGGAATTGTGAAAACGTAACAGAAACGTTTTGGAATTGTGAAAATGAAATGAAAATGTTGCTCAATTTTGTGAAAACAGGACGAAAGTATTTTATAACTATGAAAATGTGATAATATAATTTTCCTATTGAAAATACAGTATAAATACTGTAGAACCAGTATATGGATGCTGTGTAAGAAAATGATATGTTTTGCCTGCGATTGGCATTTGGTGCATTATACATGCATTAGAAAGATATGTTTGTGATTGGATTTGGTGCATTATACTTGCATTGGAAAAATATGCGTTGAAGCATATGATTACATTGAACAAATGAAATTGAAAAGATTTGGCCCTGTGGGGTTTGACTTGCACTGATATATTCGTGCATTGTATAAAATATAGCTAATACCTATTATGGCTCTTGTTGTTGAAGAGGGAATGAGAATTAATAGTGAGGTCTATGATGGATCTTGGGGGCGTCGAGGCGCGGCGGTCGACTAGTGGACAGTTGGCGAGTACCCTGTGCCACTTGGCGATGCAGTCCGTTGTAACGCATTGACGATACCCGACAAGAACACGATTCTTTTCAACGACTGGGAGATTGTCTTTGGGCTAAGGCTGACAATTAACTAGAGCATTCTTCTCGAAATTGTGAAAACCTCCATGGAGTTGTTTTTGATAAACTAAGTCTTTGTGCATATGCATAAATATGAGCATTTATATCTGTGTGATATATTAATTGAGGAATATTGGTTATTGGTTATGACAATTGTTTTGAATACTTGGATGATGATTGAATTGATAAATGATTGGATGATGATAGTTGATTAATGTTGATGGCATGATCATAATTGTGGTATGATCTATCTGTATAATATTGCTATTTGTGTTATCTCTGTGCTGCCATGTTGGTATTGGTGTAGGTGATCTCACCTCTTTGTTATATTATTTTGCTTTATCTGTATTGTTAAAATTATACAGTAGAAGGAATGAGTTGTCTTAGACATAACGAGTGGTAGATACTCAGAGATTGATGGAAACATTGAAAAGTGGCTGTCTCAAGTTCAAAGATGTGCCGGGTAGACAAGGAGTAAAGTTCTGATGCATCAAGTTGATACAAGAGAAGGAACGAGTATGTTAAGATTTAATGTTAGTGTTGTACCGTGCTATTAAGTAGGACCCGTCATGGGGTTTGCTACTGTTTAAAAAAAATAAGTCTATTAATTTTATATTTCTCTTTAAATTGTGATATTAATTGGTGTCAATATTGCATAATGAATAATTGAAATATGATTTTCAATATTACCTAATATTTTCAGTAAATTTACTTTTCAGTAAAGAAGAAATTTTGAAACCCATCTTTTATAACTCAAACTTTGTGCGAACTTCTTTTCAGATTATGAGTCGGGAGTCGGAAATGTGATGCCCTAAGGAGGGTGTTACATTAGTTGGTATCAGAGCACGGTTTGAGTCTTTTGGAGTTTGTGGTTAGGTCTATTTTGCTTGTGTTGTGTTCTCTGTGTTTGTTTTCTGAAAGGAAATAATGTTGTTTATAATGGATATTAGATCCATTGTATTTCGATCCACACGAGCTATACTTGGGTGGAAGTGGAACATGTTACTAGTAATGCAGTTACAGCTACGGGAGCAATAGAAGCAATGTGGAAAGACGACTACACGAACAAAGGACCGCTGTTTAAGTGGGAACTGGAATTTGAAGTTCAGAATCTGATGGAAGAGAATCAGTCTTGGAATATAAAATTTCGTAATTTTGGAACCTGGTATTTTTTTTTTAGGATATTGAGAAAGTAATTGATTTCGACGGAAGATGTATTTATAACCATTGAGGAAACCAAAAACAGTAAGGGATGTGAAAGAAAGTACTTAAATGAAGGAATGTACGTCCAGGAAACAAATTGCGGAAAAGTTGGACACCTTTTCCCAGAAATTATGCTCTTTGAAAACAGAGTTTTCTATTAGTAAAATTTTAGATAGTAAGGGAAGTTGTTACTCTGAATGGAATGGGAGTGTTCTGAGTGGAAGATTTAAACAAATGGAGATTGTGTCATTGGAGCTTATCCTATAAATCATACTGAATATTTCTGTGAATAACCTATTCCTTATGACATATGATTGAGTAGATCAATTATATATTAGAGTTATTCGTTATCCTCTGATTTTTACTTCTGTTTCTATTCTTAGCTAATCGAGCTATTCAAGTTATTCAAATTGTTGTTATAGATCAAATCTTTGTATTAGTTTGATTTGTTGTTCAAAATTTTTGTGTTAGTTTGATCTATTTCATAAACAGACGTGGTCTTTGAAAATGGATTGGTTATTTTCTAACCATATCCAATGAGATTATTTCAACAGAGTGTGAGTAATCCAAAGAAAATTTATTCTTAAAAATTGGATTACATCCAATTCTTTGCTGGATATGTTCGATAACAGGTTCGATTCGTTTTGTAAATCTTTCATGATGTTTTCTATCATTTCCTGCAATTGAACGAACAAGAAACGATATTCCTATTTAACTTTATGACATAGTGTTTGGTATAGTACTATGAAAAGGAGAACTCGGTTAGTGAGACATTTTTTGTTAAAAGCAAAAATCTAGAATATGTAGTGATACGAAGATAAGGAAATTTTAAGTAATACATTACATTAGCTGAACATTACATTACATTAGTTGGAAGTTATCTGAGAAAAACTATTCTAGGCATGAATGAAGATCGGTTGTTGTTATGTTGGTATTAGAGATATGGAGATTCTTTCTTTCTGGAGTAACATTCAACATCTTCAGTAATTATAGGAGTCTAGATATCTATTTGATCAGAAGAAGTTGAACATCAGCAAAGAGATTTTGTTGGTTAGAATAGTATAGCAAGATGTAAGAGAGGAAGCTTCATGGGAATTGGAAAATAAGATAAAGGAGAATAATGTCATTATTTACTCCGAAGGTGTGAAATCATGTTTCTCAAATTTCGAGGACGAAATTTCTTTTTAGAGGGGGAGTATTGTAACACCCCAAATTTCCTATCTCTTAAACAGTAATTTTGATAGTTAACAAAATTTTACTGTTTAGTGATCTTTGTGTGCTGTAAAATTATTTTGATTATTCCGTCAGCATATTTGATCGTTTTGAGTGATTTACTCTGTGTCAGGAAAATAATAATTTTCGGGCCGGGGAAAATCTTTCAGTATTTATTTATCTTGACTGTTAATTATTTTTAACAATCTGACTTGATTTTCATACATTTTTTAATATTTGTAATTTTTGTGAATGATTATGAATTTTTTTTACTGTATGTGGGTCTAGGTGGTCTTAGGTGGGCCTAGGTGACCTTACGTGAGCCTAAGTGGGTCCCACAAAGTGAAAATTTTTCTACGCATAGAAAAATTTGTACTATTTAGACGGAGATAGGGGATCTTACTAAACCTGAATCCGGAAACAGTTTTAGAAATTTTCTTGTTTTGTGTTTGGCACTGTATTTAATTATCGGGTGATAAAAATACAGTAAATATATTCTCTCGTGGGATTTTTAGTAGATAAAAATAGAAATTATATTGCTTAAGTCAACATTGGTGGTTTAGATATCCACCATTGATTTATTTAACGGTGAAGACTTGATCTTGATTTAATTAACGGTTAAGAAATAAATTTAATAAAGAAGCATTGGATAATCACTATTGATTTAATCAATGGTGTGAGAATAAACTTAGTTAGGCAAGCTTCAATATCAACCGTAGATTTAATCAACGGTGTAAATTTGATTATATAAAGTGACCATTTACAACCATTGGATTTGGAATTGATCAAGGGTGGAGATTTAGTCTTAAAAAGTGACAAAGACCATTTATGACCATTGGATGAAGAATTAATCAAAGATGGAGATTTGGTCTTCTAAAAAGGCTATGACTAATTATAACCCTTGGATTTAAAGTTTGAAGGAGCGATCTTGACCCTTTATTTTGGAGACACATCTAATGGCTAGAATTTAAAGGAAAAAGATCTAATGGCCTAGATTAAGTCTCCTAAAAATCAAAAGTCTACCTAAATCAATGGCTAGAAATGCTTCAAATAATGGCATGAAAAGATGACAACTTTGCATGCATTATGAAGAGGGGGGGATGGTTGGAGATGCTTGGAAAGGAGGAGACAAATTGGAGTAGCCTTTTTAGGCCTAGGAAAAAGATGACAAAGTGGAAGACTTTTGCATGCATGTGATAGCCTTCAATTATGCTAAAGAAATTTCTATCTCTCCATTCTTTCATTCTCACGGCAGCCCACTCATTTTGAGCATGCATATTCATTTTTTTCTCTCACCCAAAAAGCCTCCATCTTATTCTCTCAAAATTCCAAGAACCAAGCAACTATTTTTCCTTCCATTTTCTCTCCATTGGTTCAGTCTCTACACCCAAATACACCATCACTCACCTATAATTTTCACTCTCATCATTTCCTAAAGCTAAACAATATTCTAAACACTTTTCATTTAGAAAGTTTTCCCAAAATCTCACTCTAAGTGCTTCAAAATCCCACTTTTAGCTTACTTCCTTGGAGGTAAACTTTGATTTCTATGGTTTCAATTCATGTTTATGATTTTCTAAGTCATGTTTGTTCCATGGTTTATTATTATTAAGCTTTGTTTGTGATTTTACTAATTGTTTTAGAATTGTTAGGAACTTCTCAAAATTCTATCATCTACAACCTTGTCCTTCAAGTTAAAAATCAAAAAGCTTATGTTTTCCTTCTTGTGAGGAATTCGGTCAACCACCCTAAGACCACCCTTCAAGTTTGTTTTATTTAATCCAACCATAGATTCTGAATCTACATGATATTCTAAGCAACTTTCATGTTGGAGATTTTCTCTAAATCATTCATCTTCATGGACTTTCTTCAAGATCAAAGTTATTGGGTTTTTGAGGTGAAGTATAAGAAGACTTCATTTCTTATCTTCTTTTTCATGTTCTAAACCATGATTGATCCATGGTTCCTCTTAATCAAACTTAATATACAAATTTCTATGTATTTTGTTTTGTATTTGAGAAGCCTTTGGTAGTGAAGGACTTGGAAAAAGAAGCAAATCAAGAAGTTTTTGAGGATCTTCAAGAGGCAAGAGGGAGATCCATCTCACCAACCAAGTATGGTGGTGAGAGATGGTCTTATATTTGATGGATGGTGAATCCATGTGAGGATTCATATCTATGGTCATGTAATAATTTATATGTGTTTATGAGCTTTGATTAATTGCCTATGCTTAATATATACTTTGCATGAGTTTATGATTTTGATGGTATGCTTATACTATGCATGATGATAATATAGCATGCTTTTGATATATATATATGATGTGTATGTATGTGTATGCCATGATTTGGTGATGGAAAGAAAATTAATTTTGGTCCCAATGGCCAAGAAAGGACTATGGTTTTGATGCCCTTGATTAGGGTTCATATTAAAATTTTTCAAGAATAAGGGAATTAATTTTTGGTCCCTAGAAACATGGTGAATATCGGTTAAGACACCTCAAGATAGGTGTTCATAAATGAATATTTTCATGAATGATGAAAATGGATGTTTAGAAAAATAAGGAAAATAAACAAAGAGTTTATTTTTTCAAAGAGTACAAGAACATGGTTTTTGAGGAATTTTTATTGATTTATTTTGTGTAAAAGGTTTCTAAGTGTTTTACAAAACATGAGATTTAAATGAAAATAGCAATGATGATTTTAAAGATTTGCAAAGAAAGTGAAAAAAAAAGATTTGCAAAGAAAATAAAAATAAATTTGAACAAATGGGTTTGGTTTTATAACCATAAGTCTTGCGGTTTTGAAAACAAAATTTTTAATGGTTTTGTTTGTGTAAAACCATATCAATTTAGAAGGAAAAATATTTGATGGTTTCAATAGTCATGTCCACGTTTTCGAAGGCTTGTAATACATTGATTTTGATGAAACAAAGTGATTCTCCAAGTGGAAATATAATTAATTTAATACAAGGAAATTGAAAAGGGAATTAGAGTATTTTAGCACTTAAGAAATGAATTTTTATGTAAATGGAAAAGAGAGGTTGCAAGTGAGCCTCAATTTATTTTAAAAAGAATTTATTAAAATCCCGTTGGATTTTGGAAAGCATTAGTAATTTTTAAAGTTAAAAACATTGATTTAATTCAATGGAATTGTGAATTTGTGAAATATAGTATGAAAAAGGATTTTCTTGAATAAAGAAGATATATTAAATGAAGTAGAAAGTTATATTATTTTGAGGAAGGTTGATTTGGAAATGATTTGGGAAAAATGGAGAATATAATGGTATTTTGAAAATTTACTAACGTATAACTTATTTTTGAGCTTTGAAGTACGTTAGAAAATGTTAAGTTTTGAAACGTTGATTTATATCAATGGAAAAGTGATTTTGTGAATTATATTTTGGAAAAGGATTTCTTGAATTAAGATTGATTTATTTAAGTCCAAAATAATGTTTGGAATATTGAGGAATATTTTACGTAATTGTAAAATATTAAAAAATATTTTACGTATCTTAAAAATGATTTAAAATACAGTAAAATATTTCTACGCAATTTGAAAAGTGTTAAAATATTTCTACGTGATTTGGAAAGCATTTAAATATTTTACACTATTGAAAATATTATTGAAAAATCACTACGTGATTAAATAATGATAGAATATTTTTACGTAATTGTGAAAATGACAGAAAATCTTATGTGATTTGGAAAGTGTTTTAAATATTTTGAGAATGATGGAAAATGATTTACGCAACTTAAAAGAATGATTTTTAAGTTACGCGATTTTGAAAATGGTGGAAAATCATTACGCAATTTGATAAATGTATATTTTTATGTGATTGAGAAAAACATTGAAAAA
The DNA here is from genome assembly GCA_029884595.1 of Ormosia semicastrata. NCBI lineage: Eukaryota > Viridiplantae > Streptophyta > Magnoliopsida > Fabales > Fabaceae > Ormosia > Ormosia semicastrata. Next base: position 43,885,014 of record JAQQTO010000061.1, read on the forward strand.
TTAAATATGTGATTTAAAAGTGCAACAAAAGTGTGTGGAAATAAGTTTGCCCAAATGGTTTTATATGTTAAGTTTTGATGATGACAAATACAAGACAAAAAGAATATCTTGCTTATACTCTTTGTTGCATTCTATATAGAACATATCCATTAATATTTAATAAATATCTTATTTGGATGTGTCTATGAATGTCTTATATGCATGTTAAACTAACTAAAGCTATATATTTATGATTCATGCATATGAAGATATTAAATTATGTTTTTGGATTAACTATGCTTGTTTAAGTGAGTGATACTTTGTAGGATAGTCCAAGTACCAAGAGTGAGCTTGCAACAAGAAAACAAAAGATCTCAATTAAGTTCAACACAAAGGAGAATGTGAATGCCTATTTCATGAAGGTATTGATAAACATCGAAGTCATGTCAAAGACCAAGTCCAAAGGAAGATTAAATGGTATAGCTTATAGGACTTAGTGTCTTTATGTACGAAGCCTTATAGATATCTCAAATATGTTTTTTACAAATGGTTTTCCTATGCTAAAATACCCAACAAATAAGTTTTGAAAAGTTATTTATGGTGGTAGTTCAAATTTATGAAAAATAGCCAAGTTTGAGTTTTGCAAAACTGACCTTTGGTCACTCTTTTAATCATATCTTTCAAAATACTTTGAGTTTTGTTTTGAAACTTCTTTCATTTGAAAATAGACTCAAAGATCTTTCCAATAACTGGTCATTTGCTTTAAACGGATAAGAAATGAAGAAGTTATGACCATTTAAAGTTAGTTTTCAAAATCTGAGTGCTTTATTCGAATAAAGCATATGTTATTCGAATAACTCACCACAAAAATCATACCAGACCGAGTTTTTAATGGTTTATTCGAATAACCAAAGGGTTATTCGAATAACATGACCCAAAATATGTTACTAAACGTGTTTTTAACATTTTATTCGAATAACTAAACGTTTATTCGAATAACCAAATGTTTATTCGAATAAAAGGTTTCTGAAAACACTTCCTAATGTGTTAACAGTGATTTATTCGAATAGGACTTCGTTTATTCGAATAAACACGATCCAGTTCTACACAACAGCTATTTTCAGAAGCTTTAAATGTGATATTAATTTATACCCAATGACTCTTTTTCTTATACCACTAGAAATACATGTTTTTGGGACATCTTTGACACACACCTATTTATCTGAAATGATTCCTTCTTGCTTTATTTTGTGATACATATTTTACCAAATTTCTATGCTCTTTTTAGCCAAAATTTGAGATATCCTTAGAGAGCTTCATAGCACTTCAAATTGTATAATTTGCTCTGAGTGAGAGTTTCTCTTCATCTATAATTTCTATTCTTCTGTATTGAGGGTGAGGTATCCTTCAAGGTTTGTAAAGGGGGTGAGGTATCCCTCTAAGGTTTGTATAAGGGTGAGGTATCCCTGCGGGCTGAGACTTTAGCACAAGGCTAGAGTTTCCTTGTGTGTGAAAAGTGCTCTTTCATGTAACGGTTGCAAGCACCTATTGAAGCTTGTACATATAGTGAAAAATCTCAAACTGTGTTTCGGGGACTGGACGTAGACCACAAGTGGTTGGTGGTCGAACCAGGATAAATATCGTGCCTGCTCTTCTTCTCTTTATCTCTTTATTTTATGCAATTTATTTTATTGCACATTTACTTTCCGCTGTTCTTAAAGTTTCTTTTCTTCATCACGTTCCTTCTGTGTGTTTATTTAAATAGCTTAAATATTTATATTTATTTTAAGAGCATTTGTGAAAAAGTTTTTATACCTAATTCACCCCCCCTCTTGGGTAATGGCTGCCATGACTAACAAGTGGTATCAGAGCTTCGTGCTCTGGTAAAAGCTTAACCGCTTATCCTTGTTTATTAGCAACCTTGAAAGATTTTCAAAATGGAAGGTTTTGAAATTGATAAACCACCATTCTTTGATGTTGTGTATTTTGTTTATTGGAAAGCTAGAATAGAGTTTTATATGCAATCAATTGATTTAGATTTGTGGGATGTTGTGTTAAATGGATTTATTTACAAATCAAAACAAACGTGGAATAGTTTTGACAAAAAATGTTTTTCTTTGAACATTAGAGCTATGCAAATTTTGAGAAGTAGTTTGAATGATGATGCTTATGCTATAATTAAAAATTGCTCTAGTGCTAAAGATATATGGGATGCTCTTGATGCTATCTATCTTGCTAACAATGATTTTATGCATAAAGTTGTATATAGAAAGCAAGAAGAGCAAACGCCATTGAAGGAAGCTTGTCATCCTCAAAGAGATGTTCAAACTACTGAAGCAAGCCAAATGCCTCTTGGTGACGATGGTGCTCAATTTGAAGAAGAGGCAAAGCAAAATAAAATTGATGAGGAAGAAGGTGATTCCCTTCAAGAGCCAAGTGTGCTAGAAATTGCGACTACTTCTTATATGGCTAAAAAGGACTTTGAGGTAAATAATTCTAAATTATATTATAGTCCTTCCTATGATGAGTTGCAAAGTGCATATAATGAATTGTATGATGGTTTATTGAATTTAGAAAAGAAAAACTTATCGTGTTTGGAAAATATTTCTTTTATTGAAAATGAAATTAAAACTTTGAAAAATATTTTTATTGATGAGGAAATGTCTTTAAAATGTAAAATCTCAACTTGTGAAAAGTGCATTAATTTAGAAGATCAAGTTGAGGACTTATATTCTGAATTTGCCAAAGCTAATTATTGTAATTGCTTAAATTCTATGCTTGTTAATAAGAATAAAATTAATGTTATTACATGTGAAAATTCAAGCAAGACTTATGGCAAAATTAATTTAGAATATAATAACAATAAAATGCTTAAGTTTTTCAAAAATGATATTCAAAAGATCAAGTCATCATTAAATTCAATTGTTTGTAATTTTTGTGGTCATCTAGGACATTTTTCTCATTTATGCAATTATAGAAGAAATCATTATATGAGAAATTATATGGTATGGGTTCCTAAAAATCCTAAAGGCCCTAATACTAACATTCAAGGACCCAAAATGAAGTGGGTACCAAAATGTCCTCCTAGTATTTCAATTATGCAGAAAATTTCTCAAAAGGATGGACTTATTGGTCAAAGGAAAGAGGAATCATCACGAAGAGCGCTTCCAAAGCCCAATGAAAGAGATTTTAGTCAAAGAAGGAAGATGATTTCAACCAAAGCTTCTCAAGTACAAAATGTAGAACTTGCAAAGTTCAAAACACCAAAAGAGAAGCAATGGGTAAGGAAAATAGTTCCATTGTTTACCAAGGCCAAGGTATCAACAGTTTTTACCTCTCATGAGCATTTACATGCAAAGTCAATAAATTTGAGGTATATTCCTTGTAGGCCTTAGGTAGAGGATAGAATCATGTGTATTTGATAAAATTTGAATATTATATTTAACACATGATTATGTTCATTCTTATTATATTAAAATTCATTAATTTGTTATATCTTGGTACATAAAGTTCTATAATGCTTATGTATGCTTTATATGCTTTAAAACTGTCTATGTATCATGAAAGCAAGCATGTTATCAGTTATATGCTTAATAGAAAATGATTATTTAATTTATTGTGCTCAAATTACATATTATGGAAAAATTGATCTTTATGAGAGCATAATAGATTAATAGCCAAAAACTAACACACAAGGACCCAAGAAAATTTGGGTACCAAAAGTCAAAAATTAAAGTGTGTTGTAGGTGTGCTTGAAGGCCAAGAGCTGACTTTGACATCTTGAAAGTGGTTGCTGCAAGTACAAAGACCAGAAATAATTTCAAGCTCTCTTCCTTGTCTCCGTAAAGCTTGGACTTACAATTTTGGATAAGTAAAAACTTTTATTATGCTCTTCTAGCCTTATAATTTGAAAATATTTCTATATGTTAATATGCTAGATAAAATATACTTCTTGTTTGAAATGATAATATCCTTGAGCTTGAGTTTTTTTTATCAATCATATATATATTTAAATACTTGAATTTATTGCTTAAATATGTTTTATTGCTGAATATTATCTCTCTTGAATCTTTAAATCATATGAATATATATATATATGCTTTGAATTCTTGAACGTATGCATTTGTGTTTCCTTGTTAGTTTTATAAGGTTTTTATTCGAATAAACTCCTTTGCAGCTTGTTAAATAATGTGTTGAATATCAGCTTTATTCGAATAACACTTTAGTTTATTCGAATAAATTGATTCCTGTGTTAAAACCTATGTTTAATATGCTCTGTCTATTCGAATAACTTTTTAGATTATTCGAATAACCTGAAACTTGTTTTATCAGTTGTTTATGTTTGCTCTCTATCTATTCGAATAACCAGAGACTTGGTTAATCAGTCTTGATCATTTGCTTTCTGTCTATTCGAATAACCCATAGGATTATTTGAATAAAATATGTTAAAGGCCACAATGCTCAACTTTTCCTACTCATCTATTCGAATAAAACCCAGATCTTCTTCTATTCGAATAAAACACTTTTTATTCGCATAAAACATAATATGTTCTGCTACGTTTCATTAATACATGTTAAATTCTTTTGATGCTTATATATAATTAGCTTGATTGATCATGAAATATCTGTTGCCATTGTGAACTTATTTATTATTTTAAATGCTTATTTGTTTATAAGTTTGGCATAATAACTAACCTCTATGGATCCAAAATTGATGGATACCAAAGAAATTTTTTTGAATTGTGCTGTAGAGTGATAACTACCTCAAGCAAGCATTTTAAATGGAATTAGCTTATTCAAGTTGAGGATAGTAAAAGAATTCAACTTTTGAAAGGGGTGCAAAGAATCTCTATTCCCTCGTGAAAACTTGAAGCTTGGAAGTGAGAGTCATCTACAAAAATTCAAAGACTACACTTCTGGTGATATCAATCTTTATTTATGCTTTAAATTTGATATCATATGATATTTGGAGAAGTAGAAAGTTATGTTATACCTTCACATGCCTTACATGAAAATTATTTTCCTAAAAATGTCTAAATAAGTTTTGATGATAATTATATGCTTCTTGATAAACTTGAATCATGCCTTAAAATGCTTAAACATTTTTTTTGGATTCAAATGCATATGTGCTTCATGCATTCTTGTTAGAACTAATATTGCATAGTTGATAATGTGATACATGCTTTAAATTATATATCAACCTAATTTATGCTTGTAAATGAGATTAAATGATGCTAACCTATGTTTTAGATGACTTTTAAAGTTAGCTTTGCAAGTCTCTCTATGTGTCTCAAATATAGCCATCAGATTTTTACATACAAGCATATGTGGATAAACGAGAAAAGCTGAATGGAATTCAAATGAAGAGGAAGATAAAGAAGACTTTCTTCTAGTACAATGGAATGGAGAATTCAAAGGAAGAAAACTCAAAGTTAAAGGACCAATAAAGAAGGATCATCACTCATTATCTAACTCAATAAGTATCTCTATCCCTAAGCTATTATGGTATTTTATATGATATTGATTGTATGATACTTGTTGATAAATTAATCTTAAATGACTAGATGCTTTCCAAGGAATATATGACTTTTTATATATAACATCTCTACCCTTCTAAAATGCTTTTGAAAATATAATGTGCTCTTATAAAATTCTTTTTGAAAGGGAGAGAAGTTTTAAAATGATTTTTTGTTTGAGAAATTAAGAAAATGTATATTTGCCTTACTTTTCTTTAAGGTAATGTGCTTACATGGTATTCACATACATATTTTCTTTATCTATTATTTTGATAATATACATATTTTGAGGGGGAGCCTAGCTCTTATTATTTATATCTCTTGCCTTATATCTTTGATTGTTTACATAAAGTATTTTATTACTATCATATGCTAAATGTTGACATACAAAAATATGACAAGCATTCCATGAATAATCTTCTATATCTTGAAAGCATGTTTGTTTCATCTCTCTATTCTTGAATCTTACGTAGAATCTAAAGGGGAGAAAATATTAATTTTTTTTCTTTCTAAGCCTTTTTGTTGATGTCAAATAGGGGGAGTGAAAATTAGAAAGAAAAATATATTCTTGTGCTTATTGTTTGATATGCTTACATGAATATCCATTCTTGTATATTGTTTAACATATTTTTCTTTGGTGATTTGTCATCATCAAAAAAGGGGAGATTGTAGAAATAAGTTTGCCCCAAATGATTTTATATGTTAAGTTTTGATGATGACAAATACAAGACAAAAAGAATATCTTGCTTATACTCTTTGTTGCATTCTATATAGAACATATCCATTAATATTTAATAAATATCTTATTTGGATGTGTCTATGAATGTCTTATATGCATGTTAAACTAACTAAAGCTATATATTTATGATTCATGCATATGAAGATATTAAATTATGTTTTTGGACTAACTATGCTTGTTTAAGTGAGTGATACTTTGTAGGATAGTCCAAGTATCAAGAGTGAGCTTGCAACAAGAAAGCAAAAGATCTCAATTAAGCTTAACACAAAGGAGAATGTGAATGCCTATTTCATGAAGGTATTGATAAACATCGAAGTCATGTCAAAGACCAAGTCCAAAGGAAGATTAAATGGTATAGCTTATAGGACTTAGTGTCTTTATGTACGAAGCCTTATGGATATCTCAAATATGTTTTTTACAAATGGTTTTCCTATGATAAAATACCTAACAAATAAGTTTTGAAAAGTTATTTATGGTGGTAGTTCAAATTTATGAAAAATAGCCAAGTTTGAGTTTTGCAAAACTGACCTTTGGTCACTCTTTTAATCATATCTTTCAAAATACTTTGAGTTTTGTTTTGAAACTTCTTTCATTTGAAAATAGACTCAAAGATCTTTCCAATAACTGGTCATTTGCTTTAAACGGATAAGAAATGAAGAAGTTATGACCATTTAAAGTTAGTTTTCGAAATCTGAGTGCTTTATTCGAATAAAGCATATGTTATTCGAATAACTCACCACAAAAATCATACCAGAACGAGTTTTTAATGGTTTATTCAAATAACCAAAGGGTTATTCAAATAACATGACCCAAAATATGTTACTGAACGTGTTTTTAACGTTTTATTCGAATAACTATACGTTTATTCGAATAACCAAATGTTTATTCGAATAAAAGGTTTCTGAAAACACTTCCTAATGTGTTAACAGTGATTTATTTGAATAGGACTTTGTTTATTCGAATAAACACGATCCAGTTCTACGCAACGGCTATTTTCAGAAGCTTTAAATGTGATATTAATTTATACCCAACGGCTCTTTTTCTTACACCACTATAAATACATGTTTTTGGGACATCTTTGACACACACCCATTTATCTGAAATGATTCCTTCTTGCTTTATTTTGTGATACATATTTTACCAAAATTCTGTGCTCTTTTTAGCCAAAATTTGAGATATCCTTAGAGAGCTTCATAGCACTTCAAATTGTATAATTTGCTCTGAGTGAGAGTTTCTCTTCATCTATAATTTCTATTCTTCTGTATTGAGGGTGAGGTATCCTTCAAGGTTTGTAAAGGGGGTGAGGTATCCCTCTAAGGTTTGTATAAGGGTGAGGTATCCTCGCTGAAATTTGAGACTTTAGCACATGGGTAGAGTTTCCCTGTGTGTGAAAAGTGCTCTTTCATGTAACGGTTTGCAAGCACCTATTGAAGCTTGTACATATAGTGAAAAATCTCGAACTATGTTTTGGGGACTGGACGTAGACCACAAGTGGTTGGTGGTCGAACCAGGATAAATATCGTGCCTCGCTTCTTCTTCTCTTTATCTCTTTATTTTATGCAATTTATTTTATTGCACATTTACTTTTCATTTGTTCTTAAAGTTTCTTTTCTTCATCACGTTCCTTCTGTGCGTTTATTTAAATAGCTTAAATATTTATATTTATTTTAAGAGCATTTGTGAAAAAGTTTTTATACCCAATTCACCCCCCCTCTTGGGTAATGGTTGCCATGACTAACAAAGTGTTGCAGTATTTTGAAAATATAACAGAAATGTTACGAAATTTTAAAAACGTAAAAGAAGTGTTATGATATTGTGAAAATATAACAGAAACATTTTGGAATTGTGAAAACGTAACAGAAACGTTTTGGAATTGTGAAAATGAAATGGAAATGTTGCGCAATTTTGTGAAAACACGACGAAAGTGTTTTATAACTATGAAAATGTGATAATATGATTTTTCTGTTGAAAATATAGTATAAATACTGTAGAACCAGTATATGGATGCTGTGTAAGAAAATGACATGTTTTGCCTGTGATTGGCATTTGGTGCATTATACATGCATTGAAAAGATATGTCTGTGATTGGATTTGGTGCATTATACATGCATTGGAAAAATATGCGTTGAAGCATATGATTACATTGAACAAATGAAATTGAAAAGATTTGGCCCTTTGGGGTTGGACTTGCACTGATATATTAGTGCATTGTATAAAATATAGCTAATACCTATTATGGCCCTTGTGGTTGAAGAGGGAATGAGCATTGATAGTGAGGTCTATGATGGATCTTGGGGGCGTCAAGGCGTGGCGGTTGACCAGTGGACAATTGGCTAGTACCCTGTGCTACTTGGCGATGCAGTCCGTTGCAACGCATTGACGATACCCGACAAGAACACGATTCTTTTCAACGACTGGGAGATTGTCTTTGGGCTAAGGCTGACAATTAACCAGAGCATTCTTCTCGAAATTGTGAAAACCTCCATGGAGTTGTTTTTGATAAACTGAGTCTTTGTGCATATGCATAAATCTGAGCATTTATATCTGTGTGATATATTAATTGAGGAATATTGGTTATTGGTTATGATAATTATTTTGAATACTTGGATGATGATTGAATTGATAAATGATTGGATGATGATAGTTGATTAATGTTGATGGCATGATCATAATTGTGGTATGATTTATCTGTATAATATTGCTGTTTGTGTTATCTCTGTGCTGCCATGTTGGTATTGGTGTAGGTGATCTCACCTCTTTGTTATATTGTTTTGCTTTGTTTGTATTGTTATAATTATACAGTAGAAGGAATGAGTTGTCTTAGACATAACGAGTGGTAGATACTCAGAGATTGATGGAAACATTGAAAAGTGGTTGTCTCAAGTTCGAAGATGTGCCGGGTAGACAAGGAGTAAAGTTCTGATGCATCAAGTTGATACAAGAGAAGGAACGAGTATGTTAAGATTTAATGTTAGTGTTGTACCGTGCTATTAAGTAGGACCCGTCATGGGGTTTGCTACTGTTTAAAAAAAATAAGTCTATTAATTTTATATTTCTCTTTAAATTGTGATATTAATTGGTGTCAATATTGCATAATGAATAATTGAAATATGATTTTCAATATTACCTAATATTTTCAGTAAATTTACTTTTCAGTAAAGAAGAAATTTTGAAACCCATCTTTTATAACTCAAACTTTGTGCGAACTTCTTTTCAGATTATGAGTCGGGAGTCGGAAATGTGATGCCCTAAGGAGGGTGTTACATTAGTTGGTATCAGAGCACAGTTTGAGTCTTTTGGGGTTTGTGGTTAGGTCTATTTGCTTGTGTTGTGTTCTCTGTGTTTATTTTTTGAAAGGAAATAATGTTGTTTATAATGGATATTAGATCCATTGTATTTCGATCCACACGAGCTATACTTGGGTGGAAGTGGAACATGTTACTAGTAATGCAGTTACAGCTACGGGAGCAAGAGGAGCAATGTGGAAAGACGACTGCACGAACATAGGACCGCTGTTTTAGTGGGAACTGGAATTTGAAGTTCAGAATCTGATGGAAGAGAATCAGTCTTGGAATATAAAATTTCGTAATTTTGGAACCTGGTATTTTTTTTTAGGATATTGAGAAAGTAATTGATTTTGACGGAAAATGTATTTATAACCATTGAGGAAACCAAAAATAGTAAGGGATGTGAAAGAAAGTACTTAAATGAAGGAATGTACGTCAAGGAAACAAATTGCAGAAAAGTTGGACACCTTTTCCCAGAAATTATGCTCTTTGAAAATAGAGTTTTCTATTAGTAAAATTTTAGATAGTAAGGGAAGTTGTTACTCGAATGGAGGAAGGGAGTGTTCTGAGCGGAAGATTTAAACAAATGGAGATTGTGTCATTGGAGCTTATCCTATAAATCATACTGAATATTTCTGTGAATAACCTATTCCTTATGACATATGATTGAGTAGATCAATTATATATTAGAGTTATTCATTATCCTCTGATTTGTTTACTTCTGTTTCTATTCTTAGCTAATCGAGCTATTCAAGTTATTCAAATTGTTGTTATAGATCAAATCTTTGTATTAGTTTGATTTGTTGTTCAAAATTTTTGTGTTAGTTTGATCTATTTCATAAACAGACGTGGTCTTTGAAAATAGATTGGTTATTTTCCAACCATATCCAATGAGATTATTTCAACAGAGTGTGAGTAATCCAAAGAAAATTTATTCTTAAAAATCGGATTACATCCAATTCTTTATTGGATATGTTCGATAACAGGTTCAATTTGTTTTGTAAATCTTTCATGATGTTTTCTATCATTTCCTGTAATTGAACGAATAATAAACGATATTCCTATTTAACTCTATGTCATAGTGTTTGGTATAGTACTATGAAAAGGAGAACTCGGTTAGTGAGACATTTTTTGTTAAAAGCAAAAATCTAAAATATGTAGTGATACGAAGATAAGGAAATTTTAAGTAATACATTACATTAGCTGAACATTACATTACATTAGTTGGAAGTTATCTGAGAAAAACTATTCTAGGCATGAATGAAGATCGGTTGTTGTTATGTTGGTATTAGAGATATGGAGATTCTTTCTTTCTGGAGTAACATTCAACATCTTCAGTAATTATAGGAGTCTAGATATCTATTTGATCAGAAGAAGTTGAACATCAGCAAAGAGATTTTGTTGGTTAGAATAGTATAGCAAGATGTAAGAGAGGAAGCTTCATGTGAATTGGAAAATAAGATAAAGGAGAATAATGTCATTATTTATTCCGAGGGTGTGAAATCATGTTTCTCAAATTTCGAGGACGAAATTTTTTTTTAGAGGGGGAGTATTGTAACACCCCAAATTTCCTATCTCTTAAACAGTAATTTTGACAGTTAACAAAATTTTACTGTTTAGTGATCTCTGTGTGCTGTAAAAGTATTTTGATTATTCCATCAACATATTTGATCATTTTGAGTGATTTACTCTGTGTCAGGAAAATAATAATTTTCGGGCCGAGGAAAATCTTTCAGTATTTATTTCTCTTGACTGTTAATTATTTTTAACAATCTGACTTGATTTTCATATGTTTTTTAATATTTGTAATTTTTGTGAATGATTATGAATTTTTTTGACTGTATGTGGGTCTAGGTGGTCCTAGGTGGGCCCAAGTGACATTACGTGGGCCCAGGTGGGTCCCACAAAGTGAAAATTTTTCTACGCATAGAAAAATTTGTACTGTTTAGACGGAGACAGGGGATCTTACTAAACCTGAATCCGAAAATAATTTTAGAAATTTTCTTGTTTTGTGTTTGGCACTGTATTTAATTATCGGGTGATAAAAATACAGTAAATATATTCTTTCGTGGGGTTTTTAGTAGATAAAAATAGAAATTATATTGCTTAAGTCAACATTGGTGGTTTAGATATCCACCATTGATTTATTTAACGATGAAGACTTGATCTTGATTTAATTAACGGTTAAGAAATAAATTTAATAAAGAAGCATTGGATAATCACCATTGATTTAATCAATGGTGTGAGAATAAACTTAGTTAGGCAAGCTTCAATATCAACCATAGATTTAATCAACGGTGTAAATTTGATTATATAAAGTGACCATTTACAGCCATTGGATTTGGAATTGATCAAGGGTGGAGATTTAGTCTTAAAAAGTGACAAAGACCATTTATGACCATTGGATGAAGAATTAATCAAAGGTGGAGATTTGGTCTTCTAAAAAGGTTATGACTAATTATAACCCTTGGATTTAAAGTTTGAAGGAGCAATCTTGACCCTTTATTTTGGAGACACATCTAATGGCTAGAATTTAAAGGAAAAAGATCTAATGGCCTAAATTAAGTCTCCCAAAAATCAAAAGTCTACCTAAATCCTAACCATTGAATTAATCAATGGCTTGAAATGCTTCAAATAATGGCATGAAAAGATGACAACTTTGCATGCATTATGAAGAGGGGGGATGGTTGGAGATGCTTGGAAAGGAGGAGACAAATTGGAGTAGCCTTTTTAGGCCAAGGAAAAAGATGACAAAGTGGAAGACTTTTGCATGCATGTGATAGCCTTCAATTATGCTAAAGAAATTTCTATCTCTCCATTCTTTCATTCTCACGGCATCCCACTCATTTTGAGCATGCATATTCATTTTTTTCTCTCACCCAAAAAGCCTCCATCTTATTCTCTCAAAATTCCAAGAACCAAGCAACCATTTTTCCTTCCATTTTCTCTCTATTAGTTCGGTCTCTACACCCAAATACACCATCACTCACCTATAATTTTCACTCTCATCATTTCCTAAAGCTAAACAATATTCTAAACACTTTTCATTTAGAAAGCTTTCCCAAAATCCCACTCTAAGTGCTTCAAAATCCCACTTTTAGCTTACTTCCTTGGAGGTAAACTTTGATTTCTATGGTTTAAATTCATGTTTATGATTTTCTAAGCCATGTTTGTTCCATGGTTTGTTATTATTAAGCTTTGTTTGTGATTTTACTAATTGTTTTAGAATTGTTAGGAACTTCTCAAAATTCTATCATCTACAACCTTGTCCTTCAAGTTAAAAATAAAAAAGCTTATGTTTTCCTTCTTGTGAGGAATTCGGTAAACCACCCTAAGACCACCCTTCAAGTTTATTTAATTTAATCCAACCATAGATCTTGAATTTACATGATATTCTAAGCAACTTTCATGTTGGAGATTTTCTCTAAATCATTCATCTTCATGAACTTTCTTCAAGATCAAAGTTATTGGGTTTTTGAGGTGAAGTATAAGAAGATTTCATTTCTTCTCTTCTTTTTCATGTTCTAAACCATGTTTGATCCATGGTTCCTCTTAATCAAACTTAATATACTAATTTCTATGTATTTTGTTTTGTATTTGAGAAGCCTTTGGTGGTGAAGGACTTGGAAAAAGAAGTAAATCAAGAAGTTTTTGAGGATCTTCAAGAGGTAAGAGGGAGATCCATCTCACCAACCAAGTATGGTGGTGAGAGATTGTCTTATATTTGATGGATGGTGAATCCATGTGAGGATTCATATCCATGGTCATGCAATAATTTATATGTGTTTATGAGCTTTGATTAATTGCCTATGCTTAATATATACTTTGCATGAGTTTATGATTTTGATGGTATGCTTATACTATGCATGATGATAATATAGCATGCTTTTGATATATATATATGATGTGTATGTATGTGTATGCCATGATTTGGTGATGGAAAGAAAATTAATTTTGGTCCCAATGGCCAAGGAAGGACTACGATTTTGATGCCTTTGATTAGGGTTCATATTAAAATTTTTCAGGAACTAGGGAATTAATTTTTGGTCCCTAGAAACATGGTGAATATCGGTTAAGACACCTCAAGATAGGTGTTCATAAATGAATATTTTCATGAATGATGAAAATGGATGTTTAGAAAAACAAGGAAAATAAACAAAGTTTATTTTTTCAAAGAGTACAAGAACATAGTTTTTAAGAAATTTTTATTGATTTATTTTGTGTAAAAAGTTTCTAAGTGTTTTACAAAACATGAGATTTAAATGAAAATAGCAATGATGATTTTAAGGATTTGCAAAGAAAGTGAAAAAAAAGATTTGCAAAGAAAATAAAAATGAATTTGAACAAATGGGTTTGGTTTTATAACCATAAGTCTTGCGGTTTTGAAAACAAAATTTTTAATGGTTTTGTTTGTGTAAAACCATATCAATTTAGAAGGAAAAATATTTGATGGTTTCAATAGTCATGTCCACGTTTTCGAAGGCTTGTAATACATTGATTTTGATGAAACAAAGTGATTCTCCAAGTGGAAATATAATTAATTTAATACAAGGAAATTGAAAAGGGAATCAGAGTATTTTAGCACTTGAGAAATGAATTTTTATGTAAATGAAAAAGAGAGGTTGCAAGTGAGCCTCAATTTCTTTTAAAAAGAATTTATTAAAATCCCGTTGGATTTTGGAAAGCATTAGTAATTTTTAAAGTTAGAAACATTGATTTAATTCAATGGAATTGTGAATTTGTGAAATATACTATGAAAAAGGATTTTCTTAAATAAAGAAGATATATTAAATGAAGTATAAAGTTATATTATTTTGAGGAAGGTTGATTTGGAAATAATTTGGGAAAAATGGAGAATATAATGGTATTTTGAAAATTTACTAACGTATAACTTATTTTTGAGTTTTGAAGTACGTTAGAAAATGCTAAGTTTTGAAACGTTGATTTATATCAATGGAAAAGTGATTTTGTGAATTATATTTTGGAAAAGGATTTCTTGAATTAAGATTGATTTATTTAAGTCCAAAATAATGTTTGGAATATTGAGAAATATTTTACGTAATTGTAAAATATTAAAAAATATTTTACGTATCTTAAAAATGATTTGAAATACAGTAAAATATTTCTACATGATTTGGAAAGCGTTTAAATATTTTACACTATTGAAAATATTATTGAAAAATCACTACGTGATTAAATAATGATAGAATATTTTTACGTAATTATGAAAATGACAGAAAATCTTATGTGATTTGGAAAGTGTTTTAAATATTTTGAGAATGATGGAAAATGATTTACGCAACTTAAAAGAATGATTTTTAAGTTACTCAATTTTGAAAATGGTGGAAAATCGTTACGCAATTTGATAAACATATATTTTTATGTGATTGAGAAAAACATTGAAAAATTAAATACGTGATTTAAAAATGCAACAAAAGTGTTGGAGTATTTTGAAAACATAATAGAAATGTTACAAAATTTTAAAAACGTAAAAGAAGTGTTATGGTATTGTGAAAATATAACAGAAACGTTTTGGAATTGTGAAAACATAACAGAAATGTTTTGGAATTGTGAAAATGAAATGGAAATGTTGCGCAATTTTGTGAAAACACGATGAAAGTGTTTTATAACTATGAAAATGTGATAATATGATTTTCCTGTTGAAAATACAGTATAAATATTGTAGAACCAAGTATATGGATCTTTGTGTAAGAAAATGACATGTTTTGCCTGCGATTGGCATTTGGTGCATTATACATGCATTGGAAAGATATGTCTGTGATTGGATTTGGTGCATTATACGTGCATTGGAAAAATATGCGTTGAAGCATATGATTACATTGAACAAATGAAATTGAAAAGATTTGGCCATTTGGGGTTGGACTTGCACTGATATATTCATGCATTGTATAAAATATAGCTAATACCTATTATGGCCTTTGTGGTTGAAGAGGGAATGAGAATTGATAGTGAGGTCTATGATGGATCTTGGGGGCGTCGAGGTGCGGCGGTCGACCAGTGGACAGTTGGCGAGTACCCTGTGCCACTTGGTGATGTAGTCCGTTGCAACGCATTGACGATACCCGACAAGAACACGATTCTTTTCAACGACTGGGAGATTGTCTTTGGGCTAAGGCTGACAATTAACCAGAGCATTCTTCTCGAAATTGTGAAAACCTCCATGGAGTTGTTTTTGATAAACTGAGTCTTTGTGCATATGCATAAATCTGAGCATTTATATCTGTGTGATATATTAATTGAGGAATATTGGTTATTGGTTATGACAATTGTTTCGAATACTTGGATGATGATTGAATTGATAAATGATTGGATGATGATAGTTGATTAATGTTGATGGCATGATCATAATTGTGGTATGATCTATCTGTATAATATTGTTGTTTGTGTTATCTCTGTGCTGCCATATTGGTATTGGTGTAGGTGATCTCACCTCTTTGTTATATTGTTTTGCTTTGTCTGTATTGTTAAAATTATACAGTAGAAGAAATGAGTTGTCTTAGACATAACGAGTGGTAGATACTCAGAGATTGATGGAAACATTGAAAAGTGGCTGTCTCAAGTTCGAAGATGTGCCAGGTAAACAAGGAGTAAAGTTCTGATGCATCAAGTTGATACAAGAGAAGGAACGAGTATGTTAAGATTTAATGTTAGTGTTGTATTGTGCTATTAAGTAGGACCCGTCATGGGGTTTGCTACTGTTTAAAAAAAATAAGTCTATTAATTTTATATTTCTTTTTAAATTGTGATATTAATTGGTGTCAATATTGCATAATAAATAATTGAAATATGATTTTCAATATTACCTAATATTTTCAATAAATTTACTTTTCAGTAAAG
Source organism: Ormosia semicastrata (assembly GCA_029884595.1). NCBI lineage: Eukaryota > Viridiplantae > Streptophyta > Magnoliopsida > Fabales > Fabaceae > Ormosia > Ormosia semicastrata. Next base: position 43,901,393 of record JAQQTO010000061.1, read on the forward strand.
AAGAAATTTTGAAACCCATCTTTTATAACTCAAACTTTGTGCGAACTTCTTTTCAGATTATGAGTCGGGAGTCGAAAATGTAATGCCCTAAGGAGGGTGTTACATAGGCAACTAATCTCCTATGTTGCATCAAAACATATCCTAAACCGATCTTTGAAGCATCACATTACACCTCAAAGTTCTTCAAAGGATCCAGAATTACCAACACTAGTGTAGTAAGCAACCTCAATTTTAACTCTTGGAAATTGTTCTAACAATCTTGAGTCCATTCAAAAGTACTATTTTTCCTAGTCAATCTAGTCAATGGTAGTGTCAACTGAGGAAACCCCTTTATGAACCTCTTATAGTACCCTGCTAGGCCTATGAAGCTTCTGATCTCAGTCACAGTGGTGGGTCTCTCCCACTACAACACTACATTAACTTTGCTTTGGTCTAAAGAAATCTCACCCTGAGATATCACATGTCCTATGAACTGCACTTTTGAAAGCCAGAACTCACACTTAGATAGCTTAGAAAATAACCTTTTCTCCTTACGGGTTTCCAACACTATCCTCAAATGTTGTTCATGCTCCTCCAAAGTCTTAGAATAGATTAAGATATCATCAATAAACACCACAACAAACTGATCCAGGCTATTCATGTAATCCATGAACACTGTCAGTGCATTCGTTAACCCAAAGGACATCACACGGTACTCATAATGCCCATACCTAGTTCGAAAAGCAATCTTAGGGACATCTTCTTCCCTAATCCTTATTTGATGATACCCCGACTTAAGATCAATCTTTGAGAAAACCGCAGCTCTTCTCAATTAATCCATTAGATTGTTTATCCTAGGCAACAAATACTTATTTTTTATGGTTGCCTTATTCAACTGTCTGTAATCCACATAGAGTCTCATGGTACCATCTTTTTTTTTCACTAGTAACACAGGTGCTCCCCACATAAAAATGCTCAGCCTAATGAATTATTTGTCCAACAAATCCTCGATTTACTTCTTGAGTTCTGTTAACTCTATTATTGCCATCCTATAGGGTGCTATAGAGATAGGTCTGTCCTAGGCACTAAGTCTATAGTAAACTCTATTTCTCGCTCGGGTGGAAACTCCACTACATCACTTGGGAAAACTTCAAGATATTCACTCACCACAGGTATATCACCTAAGATTTGCTCAACCTCAACACTTAGGGAAAACAATAGAACATATCCTAAAGCTCCCTCCTCTAAACAGAGATTAACCTGATTCACAGTGAGATACATTGACTCAAATGTAATGACTCAGGTAGGTATATCTAACAAGAAAACCAAGGATTTATCTAAACAATTCAACACTGTATGGTTGGCGGACAACCAATCCATGCCAAGAATGATATCAATATCTACAAGAGGCAAACAGATAAGGTTTACAAGGAAAATCATATCCTCTACCTTTACACAATAATCAAGACACACTCTGGATGTTATAACTGGTTTACCAGTAGGAGTAGATATAGATAAATCATATAAAAGTTTAGACATAGGTAAATCTAGCATATTCACATAATCATTAGAAACAAAGGAGTGGGATGCTCCCAAATCATACAACATAGTTAAAAGATGATTGTGAATTATGCATTTATCTACGATAAGATCAAAAGACTGAGTCACCGCTTCACCACCTAGAGTGTAAACTCTCCCTTTGGCTTATAGTTTTTGGTAGGCATAGCTTCCTTCCTCAGCGGACACTCCTTAGAAAAATGCCCAAGCTGCCCACACACAAAGCACACCGAGCAAGGCCGGTCTCCGTGCTGTTTCCCACATTTGGAACACTTAAGTCCCATAAATTCCTTCTGAACCTGCTTACCTTTCTCTTGAGGAAAGCTAGATTTAGAAGCTCCTTTCTTGAACTTTTTGTCACCTCGCTTCCTCTTTTGAAAGCCATGTGATTTCGACTCCTCTGAAGGCTTCCTGTCACGCCCTTCTATTATCCGACATTTATTCACCAAAGTTGCAAAGTCCTAAATCTCAAACAATCGAATGGCCTTCTGAATGTCATCTCTCAATCCTTCCTCAAACGTAACACGTTTCCAAGATTCATCTGGGTTAAGCTTGTTGCAAGACGAGAATTTTGACAATTCATTGAATTTGGCAACATACTGACCAACAGACATGTCCCCCTATTCCAACCTAAGAAATTCCATCTCCTTTGCATTCTGTAGATTTTGTGAAAGAACTTTCCTAGAAAAGAATTCTTAAAGATCTCCCACGTAACGAGAGTTCTTGATACCTCAAAACCTCTCTTGATATCTACCCACCAGTCCTCTGCTTCTCTTTCCAGCATATACGAAGAAAAAAATACCATTTTCTCATCTGAGCAAACCATAACAGTGAAACCTTCTCCATCTCTTTGAGCCAACCCGCTGTTATGTCCAAGTTGTACTCCCCCTTAAAGGAAGATGGATTAGATTTCTTGAACTTTGAGAGGTCTTGGAAAGTCTGGTTCCTCCCAACTACCTCTTGGTTTGGTTGTCCCTGATGATGTGGTGGTGGTATAGGCTGTTGATGCTTAGTTGTACCCATTCTCTTAAACATCCTGGTAGTCACAGCTATTTGCTCTCTAATAGCTTCAGTAGTACCAGCTGTTTGTATAGCATTAACGGTAATGGTTGTTTTCTCCCTCATCACACCAACCATTGTCATAAAGGATCCTACCATATCCGGGCCTTCATTAGCTAAGTTCCTATTCCCACGGATTCACCTTGGAGATGCTATAGTTTCCTATACACACAAAATAATACATATTGAGCTGATCATTCTCAATATCATATAACTATGCAACAGTAGCTAAAAATAGTCATACCAAAGGCAAGTTATGCAGTTCTACCAAACATCTCATACAAGAGTCAAAGAAATGCACTACACAATGAAGGAACTCCTAAACATGCCTAAGCATAGTCAGTCCATAACCCAATTAATCAGGATGAACTTCTCTAATACCATAATGTAACACCCTAATACAATTATCATAAAATAATCATAATATTTCAAGATAAAGAGTATTCAGAATGTCACTTTGTAATATGCATAAAACATAAATCCATAACAACCTATATAGTCATTATAGAGAGCCACAAAGGATGAAAAAAAAGTCATATATATACATCATTAGCTAAAAAGCTACACTGTAATACATAAACTTTTACAAACTATAAAGCAAAGTAAACAAATACAAGCTTATCCAAAAAGAAACAAAATACTAAAACTAATTCTTTTGCTTCTTTTTCTTGCCCTTTCTCTTTGGAGGGTCTTGACCTGCATTTACATGAAAACACAGAGGGGTGAGAACTCACAAAATTCTCAGTATGAGCAAACTAAAACCAGCAGTTATTTATTCATAACAAATAAACCAACTGAAAATGTACATACTCTCCATGTAACAGAATATATGATAATTAATAATATTAAACAATCGCTCATATAATCCTAAGATATCATCAAATAAGCGAGACAAATGCCTATACAATTGTCAACAGATGCAATGCTTTATGTTATGATGTATGGTTATGCTCACACGATGTCTTAATAATATAATTATGCAATGCTAGAGCAAGTTTTAGTTTTAGAAAATGCATGCCATTTACTTATTTCCCAAGAACCTCCATTCCCTTGTATATGCTAAGCAGGATAGGTCTAAAAGCCTTTGCCTTACTTGGTAATAGTTGAATACCTTCCCCTCACCAACGTAAAAGTACTACTACCACCCCCATACCTATAACACCCTCCTTAGGGAATTACATTTCAGACCAACAAATTTAAAACTAAACCTAAGTCATAAAAGATTTAATATTATAATATATGGGTTTCAAAATTTCTTTTCGTAGATAACATAAACTTAATAGAATATAGAGAACACAAGTCATAAAGAACTGAATCATACACTCTACATATATATACATAGTTTTATGAGAACATGAATACATAAAACTTACATACCAAAAGCATAAATATAATTATCATAACAAACCTAAACTGGCCCAAGTTCAAAACACCTAGAGGGAAATGTCCTCCACTGGATCCTCCTTCAGATCCTCCTCTGAATTCTTAGTAGAAAAATTTCCCAGCTAGGGCATGTCTCGACAAACGGGAGTCCGAGCAGAAGATACCTTAAAATCCTCCCTAGGAGTGTAGTGAAGATCACCCCATAAATCCCTAAAAGGCATATAGAACTCTAGATAAACAATAGCATTAAATGAAAAAGTAGTAACCCCAAGGCAGGTCCTACTCAAAGATATAGTAACATCTCCATAATACTCTATACGTTATGTATCCATGTGGACACACTATGTGTCTATGCCTCCATGGAACTGCACTCTAACAAAACCGAGAAGATCTCGCCTTGTCGCCATCACAGTCTTCATAGGACATAAACATAAAACAGAACAGACAGAACAATACCATAAAGAGGTGAGATCCCCTACATCACATACTAGTATGATAGTAAAGAAACAGTAATAACAATAAAGCCATACAGTATAGAATTAACAATTATAGTCATGATAATAATTAACAGATAATTCAACGACCATATATCACAACAACAAGTCTACTGACTATGCAAATGTATAATGAGCCGACTCCTACTCCATGGAGCTAAAACCAACCATTGGAGAGAATGATCGGGAGATATGTCCATATATCGTTAGCCTCAATTCAAGTGCTTCAAATTTATTAGCGTACGCATCATGACTTATGCAAGACATTCTACACCAAATCAAGAATAGGAACAGTGTCTCATCGAGATCATCAGTGCGTTTGCATCAATCACCACGGCACAGTAGAGCTACTAACTGGCCACTTGTTGGATACTTGTGCCCTGACGCGCCCAAGATCAATTATTGACCTTCACTACACAATTCACACCCACACAAAAGTGTAATTCAATCTCCTAGGCATACAGCCTTAACAAACAAAGTCAATACGACTTTCTCAATGCATAATTGAATGACTTCATAAATCAATAATTAATAACTACGTGACTTCCATATAAAAACAAGCCACCATTGGGCTAAACCATCAACTGATGTCTCCGGGTCCAATACGTCGGCCCAACAGTAATCTGTTATTTTTCTTAAACGCAAAGTATTTTTATTGTATTATCACAAATGTGTAACACTTCTTGTTACGTCTCTAAATCACGTAACATTTTTACGTTGTTTTTCAATCACGTAAAAATTTTAAAACATTTTCTTAATCGCGTAACTCAAAAATCCACGTTTTTAAATTGCGTAAGGTTTTGTCAACACTTTTTAATCGCATAAAATGTTTATTGACATTCTAAGCTTAATTTTGAGACTTTCGATGTTTAATATAAAATTTGAACCTTAATTCCAACATTTTCTTACCAAATCTCCTCTAAGTGATATTTTCTTACATTTTTTATAAAAATAAACTATATTATTTTAATTAAATCAAGACATTTCAAAAAATCTTTTTCCATTTCCTTTACTAAAAATTCTCTTAAGTAAAATACTTTAAATTTCAAATCATCCTTCAAAACTTATTTCCATTATCATGATAAAAAATTAATCCTTTTCAAATAATAAAATTCGGTTCATCTTCTTTTTAACTTGTAAATTCTTAAATCCTATTTTAGTCCCCTAATCATCTAAGTTCTCAATTAATAAAATATTTTTGTCATGGATACCCATTCTTAGGCTAAATGGTCGTGAGCCATAAGTGGTCTTTGGGACCAAAAGTCTTGCCTTTCATACATGATTCAAAGCATATAAATATTCTAATCATTAATTCATGCAATGGCAATTTAATGCATACTATCAAAATCATATAATTACATATAGCCAAACAAGCACAAACCATTAAATACACTAATCTGTTGATAATTTCAGTATCTTAAATGCCTTTTGTTTGATCTAATTGGACTCCATATGTGCTCAATTATTGACATTTAGCTAAGTTTCTGATATAGAGCTTAATAGGATGTTTATTATGAAACTATGCTTAAATGTGGTTATAAACACCCATAAATGAATTATGTTTTTCAGGAGATCTTTGAGTGTTTGAGTCCATTAGCATCAAACCAAGCTCGATGACCATTTGAGGAGAGAGATGAATACTTAAGAAGATCAGTTTTACCCTTAGAAGCAAAGGAAGAAGAGCATTTGCGAAGAATCAAGGTTGCATTTGAAGAAAGTGAGTGACACACCCCGTGTCATAAGACACGGAGTGGGTCGTGTACTCCTTTGACTACCTCAAGGCTGGGTCAAATCCTATTTTTCGTCAACATGGACCGTGTCATATGACACGGGGTAGGCGGTGTATGTCTCTGTCTTCACAAGGGAATTCAGCTTTAGGCCTTGACCAATAACACGACCATGTCATCTGACATGGGCTAGGCCGTGTTCTTCTCTGACTTTTAAACTAGTTCGAATTGTGTTACCAGACTCAGACACGGGTAGGGCTGTGTCATATAACACGGCCCGTGTCATCGGTTCAGAAACCTAAATTCAAATTTTGATGCTAAATTAGGTATCTAAACTTATAAATAGGGTTGCCTAAAGCCCCTAAAGTACATCTCTGGACTAGAAGCCATCAAGAAACTGAAGGAATTACAAAGACCAAGAAAAAGGGAGATTCGATTCAAGATTGGAGACTTAGATTCGAGCGATCGAAGATCAATCAATCTAAAACCTTGGAAACTAGTTTGATCTTTAGTTTCTTTTCTTCTTTTATTCTGAACAATGTCTTTCTTTAATTCTTCTTTTGTTTTTGAATTTGCCATGTGTGGCTAATTTTCTTATTTGGTTAAGGGAAGATGAAACCTTAGTATTGATTATATGAACCTTATATATCTATTTATATCAATTCAGTTGTGTTTTTATTCATATGTTTCTGATCTTAATTCAGTATAAAGGTTTTTATACTCGTTGTTATTTTTGAAAGTGGTAAAATTAGGATTACTATGCACGGTTGCGGTGGTAAGATTAGTGAATCATATGATCCAAGTAATTCAATCCCAGAGTGTGATTGGATCTTGGTGTGATTGATTTCTAAATCTTAATGCAATCATTGGGTAGGGATAAGAGCGATTACTTTATAACTAACTAGTGATTAGGATCTAATTTGAGCGGTTACTAAATTAATCAAAACCTAAGGAAAACAGAGATTTCATCTCACAATTGCATTAAAATATAATTGGTTATATTGGTATAAAAAATATGCGAGTTAGTATAATCATATAAATCTAGTGGTGGATTTGATCTCTTAACCAACGTCTTTAAATTGATATTTCAAATCATGTTTACTATTATTGATTTTGATTCAACTTCTGTTTTTAGCTTTAATTAACAAAACCCCTTTTTACTATTTAGTATTTTAGAGTTTAAATTAAGATTCAGTTTTTAGTGTTAATTGAATTAGTTCTCTGTGGATCGACCTTTGCTTACTACAACTAGTTGCAAGGTTTTTATATTTTTGGTGGAACTTGGCAATTATTTTTTATATTATTTTTAATCACAATCCACATTACACCGAATTTTGGCACCGTTGCTGGGGAACTAATTGTCCAATTGCGCTATTAATTTGTTTCCTATTTTTTTCTCTCTGTTTTTGTTTTAGTTTTAATACTTCCAGTCGTTTTTTTCAACTGTCTTGCAGGTGTTCATGTTCGGTGAAGAGGTGAACGAGCAATTGAGGAACTTAAGGCAATACTTCGAACAAATAAGCTTGCAACATCAATTCCCCCTCCAATTCACACCTGCTGACGTTGAAACTGCCCGTCACATAGACCTTTCAAGTTTTGAGGCATCTGAGACACCTGAAGAAGTAGTGATGGCAAAAAATACGTTAAGGACGTTGGGTGCTCCAAATTTAGATCAACAGCCTCTATGCATAGAAATTCTAGAAAATGAAGAGGCCTTTGAATTGAAGTCTGACTTGATCCATCTTTTACCGTCTTTCAATCGATTAGCCGAAGAGGACCCCAACAAGCATTTAAAGGAAATCCATGTGGTGTGTTCTAGCATGAACCCTACAAGAATCCAGTGGAACAAGTCAAGCTGAGGGCCTTTCCCATTCTCTTTGAAAGATTTAGCAAAGGAGTGGCTATACTACTTGCCACCTGGATCCATTCAGACATGGCAATACATGGCTCTGGCTTTCCTAGACTGATATTTCCCTCCCTCAAAGGCCACCACTATTAGGAAAGAAATTTTTGGCATCCAACAAAAGCATGGGGAATCGCTACATGACTATTGGGAGAGGTTCAAGAGACTATGTGCTAGTTGCCCTCAACATCAAATCAGTGAGCAACTTTTGATCCAGTATTTCTATGAGGGTTTGCTAGTTATGGAATGTAACATGATTGATGCTGCTAGTGATTGAGCTTTAGTTGATAAGACTCCTCAAGAGGCTAGGAATTTGATCTTGAGGTGGCTACTAACACTCAACAATTCTGCACCAGGAATGGCACTGGAGTGAGAGCAGTTCAAAAGGCCGACATAACTAGTTTACAGTAACAAATGATCCAATTGATTGCCATAGTTCAGAAGCTAATGGACAATCAAAAAGCACCATTATATGCTTGTGGGATTTGTTACTCTTTGGGACATCCCATCGATATGTCCCACTCTGCAAGAGGACACAAATGAGGAGGCTAAGGTAGTAGGGGAATATTCTGGACCATCCAAAAACTACAACCCCTACTCCAATACATATAATCTGGGATGGAGAGATCATCCAAAATTTAGCTATAGAAAGCAACCCCAGAATTAACCTCTGACTCAAGGACCTCCAGGATTTCAGCAAAGGCAAGCACTCTTCCCTCTAAGGCAACAACAAGTTCAAGCCCCAAGGCAACCTGAGCCTTCATTGGAAGAGTTAATGAGATAAATGACCACCAATGATATTCAGTTTTAACAAGAGATAAAGGCCACCATTAACAACTTGCAGAACTAAGTGGGGTAGTTAGCCACTGAAATCAACAAAGTTCAGAGTCAACTTTTTGGGAAGCTTCCCTCACAACCAGAGGTGAATCCGAGGAAAAATACTAGTGCAATTTCCTTGCGAAGTGGAAAGACGTTAGATAAGTCTACTTCTTCCTCACCAATCCTTGAAAAGAAAGCTCAAGATCCTGAAGAGGTAGATGAGAAAGGGCAACACTCTAAGGCCCCTAAGGTAAGTATTTCTGACCCACTCCCTAAGTATGTCACTATGGCCCTGTTTCCTAGTAGATTGGCTAAGAATAAGAAAGATGAAGTGGAAAAAGAGATCTTAGAGACTTTTGGGAAAGTGGAAGTTAACATTCTTTTGTTAGATTCCATTAAGCAAGTGCCTAGGTATGCTAAGTTCCTGAAAGAATTGTGCACTAACAAAAGGAAGTTAAAGGGTAATGAGAGGGTCCAAGTGGGAGCAAATGTTTCAACTGTATTTAATAGAAAACTCCTAACTAAGTGTAAGGATCTTGGCATATTCACCATACCATGCACAATAGGTAACACAAGGTTTGAAAGGGCAATGTTAGATTTAGATGTATCTATAAATGTCATGCCTTATTCTATTTATATATCCTTATATTTTGGTCCTCTAGAACTAACTAGTGTTATCATTCAATTGGATGATAGATCTAACGCATACCCAAAGGGTGTTGTTGATGATGTACTTATGCAGGTGAATGAATTGGTATTTTCGATGGACTACTATGTGCTAGATATGGAAGAAGACAAATCCCCTAACTCTGCTCCTATTTTATTGGGGAGACCATTCTTGAAGACTGCTCGAACAAAGATCGATGTGCATTCAGGGACATTGACCATGGAATTTGATGAACAGTTGATCAGATTCAACATCTTTGAGGCGATGAGATATCCTAGTGATATGCACTCTGCTTGTTTACTTGATTCTTTTGATTCCTTTAATTCTTTAATCTTTGTTGCGTTTGAGTCTAACCATTTTAATGCACTTGATACAATTTTGACTCATAGCTTAGAGTTACAGGATGAGAAGAAAGATGATGAACGAGAGCCATGGAGCAAGGATATTCATGATGTAGTAACAGCCTTGCATAAGCTCTCCTCCATTTCAGAAGGGCATGATGTTTCATATGTTGAGCTACCGGTTACTAATGATGCACCTAAACCTTCTGTTGTACAAGCACCGGAGTTGAAACTCAAGGAGTTGCCAGCTCATCTGAAATATATATTCTTAGGAGAGAAGAACACACTTCTAGTGATCATTGCTAAGTCACTCACCCAAGAGTAAGAGGAGAAATCAGTGGCTATTTTGAAAGAGCATAAGATGGCCATTAGTTAGACTATAGCCGATATCAAGGGGATCAGCCCCTCCATTTACATGCATAGGATTTTAATGGAGGAGGGAGCTAAACCATTGCGCGATCCTTAGAGGAGATTGAATCCTCCTATGATGGAAGTTGTGAAGAAGAAGATACTGAAGCTCCTAAGTGTGGGGGTGATTTACCCCATTTTTGATAGTAAATGGCTAAGCCCAGTCCAAGTAGTACTAAAGAAATCAGGAATTACTATGGTAAGAAATACTGAGAATGAGCTTATTCCTACTAGAATGCAAATTGGGTGGCGTGTTTGCGTAGACTACAGAAAATTAAATGCAGCCACCCATAAAGACCATTTCCCTTTGCTTTTTATTGATCAAATGTTGGAGAGATTAGCTGGTCATACTCACTACTAATTTCTAGATGGATTTTCAGGCTATAATCAGATTATTATTGCCCCAGAAGATCAGGACAAGACCACTTTTACTTGTCCCTTTGGAACCTTTGAATATAGGCGAATGCTTTTTGGATTGTGCAATACACCAAGGACATTTCAGAGGTGTATGATGAGCATATTCTCTGATTATATAGAGAATATTATAGAGGTCTTCATGGATGACTTCAGTGTATTTGGGACTGGATTTGAAAGCTGTTTGGAGCATTTGCAATTGGTCTTGAAGAGGTGCATTGACACTAATCTTGTGTTGAATTGGGGAAAATGCCACTTCATGGTAGAAGAGGGTATAATGTTAGGTTATGTCATCTCTGCTAGGGGAATCGAGGTGGATAAAGCTAAGGTAAAACTAGTGCATTCCTTGCATCCACTCATTTGTGCGAGGGAGATTCGTTGGTTTATTGGTCATGTAGGGTTTTATCAGAGATTCATCAAGGACTTCTCCAAGATATCTTTGTCTCTTTGCATATTGCTTCAGAAAGATGTCCAATTCCATTTTAATGAAAAGTGCATGGAAGCTTTCACCAAACTCAAGGAGTTGATGACTACAACGTCTATCATTAGGCCACCTAATTGGGAGTTGCCCTTTGAGATAATATGTGATGCCAGTGACTTTGCGGTAGGGGCTGTCCTAGGATAGCGAGTGGATAGGATGCCTTATACTATTTACTACGCATCAAGGACCCTAAATGATGCTCAATTGAATTACTCTACTACTGAGAAAGAACTTCTAGCTGTGGTTTTTACTTTAGAAAAATTCAGATTATATTTAATTGGCTCTAAAGTAATTATTTTCTCTGATCATGCAGCTTTGAAGTATCTACTTGCGAAGAAGGATGCAAAGCCTAGATTGCTCCGATGGATTCTATTGCTCCAAGAGTTTGACTTGGAGATTAAAGATAAGAAGGGGAGCGAGAACCTAGTGGCAGACCATTTGAGTAGGTTGGTGACTGAGGAGGAGGAGACACCTATCCAAGAGGGTTTCCTGGATGAGCAACTACTGGCTATTAAGACTTCAATCCTTTGGTATGCTGATATTGCCAATTACTTGGCCACCAAGGACTTTTCGGAGGGCCTGAACAAGGCGCAGTGAGATAAGCTGAGGAATGATTGCAAGTATTACATCTGGGATGATCCTTACCTTTGGAAGCATTGTGCAGATCAAGTAATTCAGAGATGCATTTTGGATTCAGAGACTCACTCTGTTCTCTCTTTTTGCCATACCTATGCATGTGGAGGACATATTGGCATGAAGAGGACAGCTGGTCGTATAGTGCTTGGGGGTATATTTCTGCTATTGCTGCCCATTATGATTATCTAGACCTGCTGGAGGAGGCTCTAGTCCAAGGTCCCAGTGCTATTGATGGGGCCATTCTGGTGGATATGAAGTTGTGTATCTATCAACATGGTGCTCTCCTCTTGATCAGAGTTAATGGAGATATCATGCCTAGGCCAGCTCCAATCCTTGAGCCCCTAGAGGATGCTGTGGTCTCACCACCTCTAGAGTTTGCTGATGATGCAGGCCCCTCCACTCAGCCTGCCGCTGCATCCTATGATCATATTTTGGCTCATCTTGACCACCTGGAGCTGGACCATGCTGCTCACTTCCAGAGATTAGAAGATTGGTTTCAGTAATTTGATGACCGCTTTCAGGCATTGGAGGCCTCTCGTGATAAGAGGATGGATATCATTGATGGCAAGCTTGATATCTTGCTTTAGTGCTTCTCTTATCCCCCTCCCCCATCCTGATGTATCTCCATTTTCTTTTGAGATATTGTATTTGATTTTGACTGGCTTATTGGACATTGTATTGGTTCCCATTTTGGATTTGACTGTGCTTCATGATACTGGAATCAGTTTCTTCCTATGTTTTTGCATATGCTCTGTTGATTTACTTGTGTTCATTTTCTCTATTGTGTATGCTTTGATATTGAGGACACTGTCTGTTTTAAGTGTGGGGGGGTCTGACCTTAATTGCATATTCTGATCTTAATTACATATCTGGTGCATGTCTTTCTAACTAATTTTTAGAGTGAGTTGAGCAGTAAGCAAGCGATTGATTTTTATTGATAGGTTTTTAAACCTAAAGGAGCTGACTTTCTTGCTTCTAAACCCACGTTGAGAGGTTTTGAAAATTGAAAGGATTAGTTCAAAAATATGATAAAATTTTGACCTAGTGAGTTTTTGGGCCTTGATGTGAATGGCTAATTTTAAGTCATTTCTGTTCTTTGTTGTGTGATTCCACTTGTGATTATATGCTCTTCAGAACTTGATTTGACTTTCTTTTAAACTACAAATGACCACTGCACATTTTTGAGATAATAAAGGCATTTCTTTCTTTTAGCTATTGGCCAAATAGTTGTCCTTGCATTTTGATCTATTGTTTAACCCCTTTGAGCCTGAATGACATCATTTTTTTTAATTATAGCTCAATACAAGCCTAACAGTGAAAAATCATTGCTACCTTACCTTAGGGAGTAGAAAAGCTTAATAATTATGTTGGGAATTGTATTTGAATAAGTGTGGGGGTGATTACATTGTGATGCAAAGCATTTATTAAAAAATAATAATAAGAAAAAAAAACTCTCAAATGAGAAAAGAAACAAATGAAAAAGAGAATGGTAAAGTTGATTATTGAATGGAGAAAGTCAAGCAAAAGGTGAAGATGGATTAAAAAGAGCTGGGGTGATTTTGCAAAAGCGTTTGAATTTTATATTCCCATTTGCTCTTTTATTTTCAATGGTCTAATTTTGCTTATCCTTATATCCTACCTTGACCTTGACCCCAGTACAACCTGATTAAAGGCCTTTTGATCTTTATGTGTATGTGGCTTAGGTGGTGGAGAAGTAGAGGCTTGTCAAGCCTATGATAGGGCATGTTTTCATGAGTTGGTTGAGAGTAAATATAAGCCTAAAACACTTGAGTGAAAGAGAGTATATCAGTGAAGATTTATCATGTTAATTTAACCCTGATATTTGATTGACCTAACTTGCTAATTTGGATTGTTGAGAGAGGAAATTCCTGATTGCTTAGATTCCTTGAAAAGACTAATGTGTTTAGGTCTTTGCTCATTGCTTAGTACTTTCATTACCTATTGGGAAGCATGTGCTTGATTCTATGTTTTTGCCCAGGAGTGCAAAAGGCTAAGTGTGGGGGTATTTGATATGTTGATAATTTCAGTATCTTAAATGCCTTTTATTTAATCTAATTGGACTCCATATATGCTCAATTGTTGACATTTAGCTAAGTTTATGATATAAAGCTTAATCAGATGTTTATTGTGAAACTATGCTTAAATGTGGTTATAAACACTCATAAATGAATTATGCTTTTCAGGAGATCTTTGAGTGTTTGAGTCCATTAGCATCAAACCAAGCTTGATAACCACTTGAGGAGAGAGATGAATACTTAAAAAGATCAGTTTTACCCTTAGAAGCAAAGGAAGAAGAGCATTTGTGAAGAATCAAGGTAGCATTTGAAGAAAGTGAGTGACACGGCCCGTGTACTCCTCTGACTACCTCAAGGCTGGGTCAAATCCTATTTTTGGTCGACACAGCTCGTGTCATATAACACGGGGTAGGCCGTGTACATCTCTGTCTTCACAAGGGAATTCAGCTTTGAGCCTTGACCAATAACATAGTCGTGTCATTTGACATGGGCTAGGCCGTGTTCTTCTTTGACTTTTAAACTAGTTGGAAGTGTTTTACTAGACTCAAACACGGGTAGGGTCGTGTTATATGACATAGCCCATGTCATCGGTTCAGAAACCTAAATTCAAATTTTGATGCTGAATTAGGTATCCAAACTTATAAATAGGGTTGCCTAGAGCCCCTAAAGTACATCTCTAGACTAGAAGCCGTCAAGAAACTGAAGGAGTTACAAAGACCAAGAAAGAGGGAGATTCGATTCAAGATTAGAGACTTGGATTCGAGCAATCGAAGATCAATCAATCTAAACCATTGGAAACTAGTTTGATCTTTAATTTTCTTTTCTTCTTTTATTCTGAACAATGTCTTTCTTTAATTCTTCTTTTATTTTTGAATTTGCCATGTGTGGCTAGTTTTCTTATTTGGTTAAGGGAAGATGAAACCCTAGTATTGATTATATGAACCTTATATATCTCTTTATATCAATTCAGTTGTGTTTTTATTCATATGTTTCTAATCTTAATTCGGTATAAAGGTTTTTATACTCGTTGCTATTTTCAAAAGTGGTAAAACTAGGATTGCTATGCATAGTTGCGGTTGTAAGACTAGTGAAGCATATGATCCAAGTAATTCAATCCCGGAATGTGATTGGATCTTGGTGTGATTATTTTTCTAAATCTTAATGCAATCATTGGGTAGGGATAAGAGCGGTTGCTTTATAACTAACTAGTGATTAGGTTCTAATTTGAGCTGTTGCTAAATTAATCAAAACTTAAGGAAAACAAAGATTTCATCGCACAATTGCATGAAAACATAATTAGTTATATTGGTATAAAGAATATGTGAGTTAGTATAATCATATAAATCTAGTGGTGGATTCGATCTCTTAACCAATGTCTTTAAATTGATATTTCAAATCGTGTTTATTGTTATTGATTTTGATTCAACTTCTATTTTTGGCTTTAATTAACAAAACCCATTTTTATTGTTTATTATTTTAGATTTTGAATTAGGATTTAGTTTTTAGTGTTAATTGAATTAGTTCTCTGTGGATCGATCCTTGCTTACTACAACTGGTTGCAAGGGTTTTATATTTTTGGTGGAACTTGGCAACTATTTTTGATATTATTTTTAATCACAATCCACATCACACCATACACACAACCAAGTGAATAAATCCTCTCATGGATTTTTCACTAACAGATCATAATTTCGTTTCTCACCACCAAGTTGGTTGATGAGGTTAATCTCCCTCTTACCTTAAGTGATGATAAAAAACTCCTTTGTTGCCTTCTTGAAACAAACTTCCACCTCCAAAAAGATCCTTAAAACAAATCAAACATATAATTATTAAAATCTAAAGCTTGAAATAAGATGACCATGGATCAAGATTATGATCTAGAACTTTAGAATAAAATTTAGAAATGAAGATCAAGAACTTCACCTAAGAACCTTCAAACTTTAGCTTTGAGAAAGTAATTGAAAATGGATTTATTTGGAGAAAATCACAACAAGAAAGTGTCTCCAAATGATGTCTAGAATCAAGATATAAGGTTAGTTTAGATTGAACAAGGTTGGAAAGTATTTGGAAGGGTGTTGGCTAAAACTTACAAATGAGAGAAAAATAGAGAGTTTTGCTAGTTTGTTTCTTAAAAACAAGACAAGATAAACTTAAGAGAGTTAAGTATCCAATTGGGTCTCCTAAGCTTGTCCTAGAAGCTCCTCTTGGCCGTGTAGTCTTCATGGTGTGGAGTGGTCAAAGCTTCTCCTCTAAGCTTGCTTCCAAGCTTGCTCCTCATTGGTTCACCATCATGAGTCATAGCCACTAAACTTGACTCCATACAAGCTTCCCTTGGAAGTTTCCTTCTCAATGGCTCAAAACAAAGTGAGTGATGAGTAGAAATGATTAGGGTTATGACTAGGCTCATGACTAGTCATCCAACTAGATATTTACCGATAGTTATTAACTAATGGACAAAGGCTACTGCTAGCAAAACCAGTGGTTATTGTTTAATAGATAATAGAAAGCACCTAGATTTCATCAGTCCAATAAAATCTCAGAAAAAGAAAAACTTCAAAATTTGTTTCCTGTTTCGGGTTTAGTAAGCTCCCCCGGCCCTACGTGAATAGTTAAAATTTTTCCGACCCTGAAATTTTTTTTTATTTTTCCAGCACCTCTTCAAACACACAAAAGTCCAAAAATAATAATAATATAATAAAAATAAATTAAATAATTCTCAAAAAATACAAAAATCACAAATAACAGAAAAGAAAGATATTTCGGGGTGTTACAATACTGATAACCTTGATCATAATAGCATAAATGCGAGGAGAAATTAGATCCACAACCTCATTCTCAGGCCATATGGTTATGCATACCATCTAAGGTTACAATACATAGGAAATAGAAGATAATAAGTTTGAAAACCAAAAATGCAAGAGTAACCTCAAACAACAATATTTAATCACTAATACATGTGAATCTTAGCCTAACTTATCCAACAAAGTAGCAAAAACTATATCAATAGCACTCTCATATTTAAGGCCTCACATAATCACTTCGCAAGTGATTTCCAAGTCAACTTTATGTTGAACAAGGTCCTAGATACTCCCTATAGCATTCTCCATCTCAAAGATGCCCAAGGTTTCCCAACTCCTCATATATGCTAGGTAGTTATTTTCTCCAAGAAATACCCCTGTTAGTATGAGTGATCCCAACCCTCAAGAAATTCTAAAACATGAAAAACACAATGCTAAAATATCCTAGAACTCACACCTTGACGCAGGCTTTGCACGTCGTGGTGCCTCGCTCTTTGCTTCCTCATGCCCTAGCGTGGTGTATTCATGCCATGGTGTGCTGTTTTCAAGTGCACAGACACTGAAACTCATGTCTCGACGCATCAAGTCATGCCGTAACGCTAGTTGCAGAAATTGGATTCTACAAAATTTTGCAGAATCTGTGTACTGTTCCATTGGAACAATTCACAGATTTTGGCCACTCCAAATCAATTTCTAGGTGATTTTAAGTCCCTAACCAGTTCACTAACACATAGGAATCATGAATCACTAACTCAAACCACTGACTTTGGATTCAAGAACAAATCACTCATCCAAAAACCTATTTTTCTCACTTTATACATGAAAGGTCCAAATGAAGAGTTTCAAATTTCTAACTCAAACTCATACCTGAACAAGTCATAAACAACCATTGAAATACATTCATGCAAGAAAAACACTCAAAACACTGCTAAAATCCAAAATGACCTATTATGCATCAAGTATGCATCAATGGTGAAAATGGAGAAAAGAAGCTAAGAAGAACATAAATCGCCTAGCTTGTGAAGTAAAGATGGCTAGAGGGTCACAAGCTTGCCTTTCCCCTTTGATTCCTTCTTCTTTCTCTCTTGTTCCTCATTTATCTTCCCTTCCTCTTCAGTTGGAGCTGCTGGACCGTGAGAGAGCAAAGAGAAAATAAGTGAAAAGTGAAGAAATATCTCAAGGAAATCACATATAAGGGCTGTAGAAACATGAATGACCTAAGTCACTTATGATATTTTGTAATATCCACTATATCTGCTAAGAATTTAACACCTCAAATTTTAGACTATGTTACAGAACTGGCAGAATTACACTATTTTGTGTTTTCTGTACAATATAAAAATAATTTGATTATTCCGATACTATTTTTGATTGTTTTGTGATTTGCTCTGGGTCAGGAAAATAATAATATTTGGGCTGGGGAAATTCTTATTTTAATTATTCGAAGCTGGGGGATCTTACTAAACCCAATTCCGATTGATATATATATTAATCTTTTAATTTTTAGGATTTAACTGAGCAATAAAATAATTTTATATTATTATAATATTATTTTATGTGACAGTACCTACTGTCTTAAAAACAGTAACAATCTGCTTCAAAATGATTATGGACCCAAAAAAGTCTGTGAGACCCACGTTTAGAGTAGCAATCAACAATTCTGACTGGACCAAATTCTAAACCAATAGGAACAAGTCAAAATAGGTGGCTTGAAAATTCTAACCAATAAGAATTGGTCAATTAAAGAAGCATAGACTTCATTAAGGACCATTGGATAAAAAACATGATTTAGATGCTTTTGATCATACCCGTTGATCTGATCAATGGTGTAAAATGAATCTTGATAAAACCACTAAGTAATATCCACCGTAGATGAGATCAATGGATAGGAAACAAAGTTGAATTCAATGGCTTAGATGAAGTCAAATATAGTGGCTTGAATTTACTTAGTAACTAATTAAACCTAATTAAGTCATCTTAATGGCCTAATTAACAAGCTAAGTAAACTAACCTAATTATCAATTAGTTATAATCTAATTCCTAATTAGATATCCTAATTTTAATTAGAGGTTATGATATACGTAATTATATGTTTAATTAATTAGTCATGTAATTAGATAATTAAGAATGGTTAGGAAACTAAACCTAATTAATTAGCTAGTTAATTAGCATGCAATTAGGTGTTAATTGAAAACAAATTAAGTCTTTAATCCTAATAGAGCCACATGGTCATGCAGCTTGGAAATCTTCTCCAAGGTTCTTGAATTATCTAGCATGGCAATTTAATAATTAAAAGATGACCAAGCCATGTGCTTCAAGTGTGAACACAAAATAGGATATTTATTTCAAGTAAATCTCTTCAATCTCTCCAAGACTCACACAGCAGCCCACTCCCCTTTCCTATCAATATACATTTCTTTTCTCTCACCAAAAGCTTGCATCATTTCTCTCCAAAAAATTCCAAGAACATCAAGCACCATTTTCCTTCCATTTTCCTCTCTAGAATTCGGCCCCAACACCCAAGTTCACTACCAATCTCCTATAATTTTTACTCTCATCATTTCCTAAACCTAAACTACCTTCTAAACACTTTCTATTTAGTAAATTTTCTCAAAATCTCACTTTAAGTGCTTCAAAATTCAACTTCTATCTTACTTCCTTAGAGGTAAATTTGTGATTCTTTGGTTTTAATTCAAGTTTGTGATTTTCTAAACCATATTTGTTCCATGGTTTATCATTAGTAAGCTTTGTATGTGATTTTACTAATTGTTTTAGAATTGTTAGGAATTGTTTGTGGCTTGTACGAAATCAAGGAGAAGGAGAGGAGCTTGAAAGACTTGTCTTCAAGAGGTAAGAGGGAGATTTTACCTAACCAACCAAGTTTGGTGGTGTGGGGATGGTTTTGTTCGGTGATAAACCCATAAGGGTTTATTTACCTATTGTTTGATGTTCTTTCATTGTGTTTGTGTTGTGTATGATTTTGTTTCTCTGCTTGTATGTTTGATAATATGCTTAAAACTTTGATATTATGTGTGTATGTATAATTATGAAAGCAGGAGAAAGTATGTATAAAGTGAGATGTGAACAACATGATTAAATGATTGTATGAATGCTCCAAAGAGCTTGAGGCTTACGGCCATACTAGGGATTAGAGGACCAAAGTCTTGAAAATGAGGGATTCAAATGAGAATGAAGGATTTGAACGAAAAAGAAATGAATTTGAACAAGTTTGAATGTAGTAAGCAAAATGGTTTTGGGAAAATAATCTGATATAATTAAATAAATAGGGTTTAAAATGAAATGAGTGTCAATACTTGAATTTTACTGACGTATGGCTCACTCTACGATTTTAGAGGTGCATCTGTAAAAATTTGAGCTGTAATATATGAAGTAAATGAAAGAAATAACATTTTTGGGAAAATAATGCAAATACTAATTTTTAGAGGGGTAATATTGTAATTTTCATTTTTAAAAGGGGCCATATTGTAATGATGATTTTTAGAGGGGTAATATTGTAATTTTTATTTTTAATGGGGCCATATTGTAATTATTGATTTTAGAGGGGCTATATTGTAAATATTATATAAAAGAGGGATTATTTCATAAATATGAATTTTATGAGGGACTAATTCATAAATATAAATTTTATGAGGAACTATTTCGTAAATATGAATTTTATGAGGGACTATTGTGAAAATATTATTTAAATGAGGATTATAATGCAAATATTATGTTTTGAGGGGTTATTATGCAAATATGAAAAATAAAGTTAAATTTTGGTGCTAAATGAGAAAAATAGTATTTTTGATTTAAAATGTGTGAAAAATATTTTACGCGATTGAGAAAATGCGAAAATATGGTTTCGCGATGAAATTACAACAATGATACTGTTGGGCCAATATGAGGACCCCGAATATGAGATAAAGGAATTGAATTGAGAATATGATATAATGAAATGGAACTGTGAATGGTGCATAGTACATGCATTGGAAAGGTCCGATGGACTGAATAAGGCAAGTTGCCTAGGAGAGAATACACCTCCTGAGTGGGTGCGATATGCGTAGTGTAG
Source organism: Ormosia semicastrata (assembly GCA_029884595.1). Lineage (NCBI taxonomy): Eukaryota > Viridiplantae > Streptophyta > Magnoliopsida > Fabales > Fabaceae > Ormosia > Ormosia semicastrata. The sequence goes on from JAQQTO010000061.1 coordinate 43,922,164, forward strand.
GTCACTCGTTGACCTTGGGGGCATTGGGGTGCAGGTTGCCTACAATGGGCAGTTGGTAGCTCTTCTGTACCGTGGGTTAGACCGACGTAACACACCAATGATCCGGACCGAGACACTATCCTTAATCAAGATTTGATAAAGACTGTCGTGCATATGCTAGAGGTGCAAAAATTGAGCACGTAGTCTGAGGCATGTTGGTGCAGACAAATCTTTTCGATCACTCTCTCTGACCTGAGTTTTAGCTCCATGGAGTGGGAAATTGAGTCTAGGTGCATATGCATAGTTATTTAGAACATTATCGTAATTATTGTTTATGATAATTGAATTATGGAATATTTGAATATTGGTAATGGCATAATCGTAATTATGTTATGATGATAAATGATGTTGATGGCATGATTGTGAATATGGTATGATAGTTGTATGAGATATTATATGTGTTTGATAATTGATATCGGTGGTATAATTGTAATTATGTTTGATGTGCTGGTATGAGATATTGTATGTGTTTATCTTCATTGCTACCATACTGGTATTGGCGTAGGTGATCTCACCTCTTTGTATGTCTATTTGTATTGTAATAATAATTTTAAAGACGTTGAGCGAGGATTTGAGCGAGAAGTTGAGGAAGAGCAGATTCCTGTTGAGGACGCTGAGTTTTGAAGTGATGGAGGAGTCTTGTTTCCTTGTGTATATGAGATTGAGTAGGCTACATCTTGGACATTAGTGTGAATATTAATATACACCTAGAGTTTCCTTTATCTATTAGGCAGTGCTGGGGAACTTACTACCGTACTCCTAGTGAGATTAGTATTGTGACGACTGCGCGGACACCTGTTCATAGGATTTCGTGTCAGTCTGGATTCCTACCGGCAGAGGAATCTGAGGAGGACCCGTCTGAGGGTTCTACTGTCTAGTAGGACTTGGGCAGTATGTTAGTTTAAATAATATTTTAAATATTTTGAGAGTCTAGTTTGTAAATATTAAAATATGATAGTACTAATGACTTGTACATGTTGATATGATGTAAATTATTTGTGACAATGTTGTTATGTTTTTATTTTTCGCTAAGTTTATCTTACTATTATTAAGTAAATTTACAACTCGTATTTCCATCACAAAGCACGATTTTCCAATGAAGGAGTAATTTGGTAATTGAGTAACATGAAATGTGACGCCCTAAGGAGGGTGTTACATTAGTTGGAATCAGAGCCCAAGTTAGAGTCTTTTGGGTTTGTGGGTAGGTTTGTCTTGTTTGTGCTGTGTGAATCTCTGACACTAAACACAGAGATATGTTTTGGTTTTCGAAAGGAGACGATGTTGTGTGAAATAGTTACGTTTAGTTCGTTGTATTTTGATTTTGTTTATCTTTGAAGAAAGATAATGGAACGTAGCGAGCATGAGCATGTGGACGCGAAACGTGATGAAGATCGTATAGCCGCAGCTAGAAGTGTGATGCAAAAGATGATTGACGTAGTAGTACAACAGAGATAGATGATCGCTCAGTAGCAGGAACTGATAATCGAACTTCATAGCTTATTAGGATTGGAGCAGCCATCAGATGCGAAAAGCTGTAACTTAGAACCTTCGAAAATCCAAAATGGAAGGAAGCGTAAGGTCAATCGTGTTCAGCAAAAGTCGTATGTACGACCACTGGAGAAGCAACAACGAGCAAAGAGAGGAAGTACTAGTGGCAACAATTTTGGTCGGACTATGGCATCAACCATGAAATGTTTCAAGTGTGGAAAAGATCATCTCACCAAAGATTATCAGCATAAAGGGATTATTTGTTATGGATGTGGGAAGCCTGGACATTTCTCCAGAGATTGTGATCAACTGAAGATGGAACCTTCCATTAGTAATACACGTGTTTCAAAATCTCAATAAGAAGAAAGAGTCGGTGCAGAGGATGTAATGAGAACGTTCAAATACAAAAACTTAAGAAGCGAGAAAGTTGTGCCATAGAAGGTAATTTTAAAATTGTGCTGTAAAATTCGTAAGGTAACCCATTTTCTTATGAACTATGATTGTGTAAGTATTCTGGGGTTATTTGTATTTTGTTTTTCCTCATAATGCTACTTCGACTTCTAAACTTATTATGACTACTCGAGCCTATTTGAAACTATCCTATTATAATTGGAGTTTGAAACTTTTCTATTGATCTAGTTTGTCTATTTCTTTCTCAAATAGACTGAGTAAAATCAATTTGACTTATCCGTGTCTTTATTATAATGTGATCTGAGTATTTCTACTCTTCTTGTTAAACTTGTTATTTATACACAAGTTTTCTAACTCTACCCTATGTCTATTGAATATCAAATCTTTTCTGTTGATTTGATTAGTTTATCTAAAATCACATCTATTTGAGAGCCTGACTTTATAAATAGATTGGTTATTTTCTAACCATATTCTAATAGATTGTTACAATGAAACTTTAGTGTTTCCTTGACCTGAGATTTTTTGGATTTGAATCCAGAAAGTTTATTTCTAAAATTATTGGCCCATGTTTATTTCGAAATCTATTAGACCATTTCAAATTCTTTGTTGGACTAATCTAGTAACCTACCGAATAGTTTTATTACTTTTCCTATAACCTTCATAGTGTATTTTATGCATCTCAATTAAGGAGGATAATTCTTGATTCAACTTATGTCATAGTACCAAATATAGTGCGATTAGAAGAAAACATGATCTATGAGACATTTTTTATTAAGATTAAGAATAGGTAAGTAGAACAACTTACTTTGATGAAGAAAATCTGGAATGATGTGACAACAGGGGAACTAGAAGACCAAATGAAGGAAATCGCTGTTTGCTCCAAGATCGATTTACGTGCTGATTATTATCAGATTCGCGTAAAAGTAGAGAATATCCCAAGATAATTTTTCGGATGCATTACAGACACGATGAGTATTTAATATTACCATTCGAGGTAAAGAATGTTTTTGCGATATTCACAAATTATATAAATAGGATCGTTCTTTCTTAACTAAGCAAATTTGTCATTATTGGCAATATTTTGACTTATTCTCGAAATTCGAAGGAACATGCTGAAGATCTCAATGCAGTTCTTCAATTTCTGAAGAAGAAGAAAGAGTTAGGCGTAAAACAAGTTAAATGTAAATTCTATTAGAAGAAGTTCAACTCATGGATTTAGATTGAGTGTTGAGATCAAATAGAAAGGTTGTGGCGTATACTTCAAGGCAGTGGAACGTGCATGAGAAGAATTATTCAATTTACGTTTTAGGATATGCGATAATCGTTTTGCAAGGAAAATCTGAAGACATTTTCTTTCCTATAAAGTCTACAATAATTTCAAGGGCTTGAAGCACCTGTACAATCAAGAGGGGCTTGGATATAAGGAAGAGATAATAGTTAGAATTTTCAAAGGACTTGTTGGAAACTTGTGTTCTAGAACAAGCAAGTTGTTGGGATGAGTCTCTACCATTGATAGAGTTCACATACAACAATAGTTTTTCATTTGAATATAGGGATGGCACTCTATGAGGCATTGCATGGGAGAAGATGTAGAACGTCGTTGTGTTGGTACCATGATGGTGAAAGTACTGTGGTAGGACCCAAATTTGTGCAGTAGACTACTGAGAAAGTAAAGATGATTCAAGACAAGATGAGAACAATTCAGACGCGACAAAAGAGTTATGTTGATAAAAGACGAAGACCGCTTGAATGTGAAGAAGGTGATCATGTGTTTCTACGTGTGACACCTATGACTGGAGTTGGACGAGTGATTAAGTCGAGGAAACCCACTCTGAAGTTTATCGGACCATATCAGATACTCCGTTGGACATCGTACAATTGAAGGAAAATTTAACCTAGGAGACATTTCTAGTCAAGATTGAAAGTCGAAGGACAAAATAACTTCGAGGAAAGGAGATCGCATTGGTTAAAATAATTTGGAACGATGTAAGTGGTGAAGCCACATGGGAGTTAGAAGAGAAGATAGGAGAATAGTATTCGTTTTTATTTTAAGTGTGTCAAGTTTCGAGGACGAAACTTATTTTTAGAGAGGGAGAGTTGTAACACCCTAAAATTTAGACTATGTTACAGAACTGACAGAATTACACTATTTTGTATTTTCTGTGTAATATAAAAATAATTTGATTATTCCGATACTATTTTTGATTGTTTTGTGATTTGCTCTGGGTCAGGAAAATAATAATCTTCGGGCCAGAGAAATTCTTATTTTAATTATTCAGAGTTGGGGGATCTAACTAAACCTAATTTCAATTGATATATATATTAATCTTTTAATTTTTAGGATTTAACTGTGTAATAAAATAATTTTATATTATTATAATATTATTTTATGTGACAGTACCTACTATCTTAAAAACAGTAGAAATCTGCTTCAAAATGATCATGGACCCAAAAAGTTTGTGAGACCCGCGTTTAGAGTACCAGTCAACGATTCTGACTGGACCAAATTCTAAACCAATAGGAACAAGTCAAAATAGGTGGCTTGAAAATTCTAACCAATAAAGAATTGGTCAATTAAAGAAGCATAGACTTCATTAAGGACCATTGGGTAAAAAGCATGATTTAGATGCTTTTGATCATAACCGTTGATCCGATCAATGATGTAAAATGAATCTTGATAAAACAACTAAGTAATATCCATCGTAGATGAGATCAATGGATAGGAAACAAAGTTGAATTCAATGGCTTAGATGAAGTCAAATATAGTGGCTTGAATTTACTTAGTAACTAATTAAACCTAATTAAGTCATCTTAATGGCCTAATTAACAAGCTAAGTAAACTAACCTAATTATCAATTAGTTATAATCTAATTCCTAATTAGATATCCTAATTTTAATTAGAGGTTATGATATATGTAATTATATGTTTAATTAATTAGTCATGTAATTAGATAATTAATTAAGAATGGTTAGGAAACTAAACCTAATTAATTAGCTAGTTAATTAGCATGCAATTAGGTGTTAATTGAAAACAAATTAAGTCTTTAATCCTAATAGTGCCACACGGTCATGCAGCTTGGAAATCTTCTCCAAGGTTCTTGAATTATCTAGCATGGCAATTTAATAATTAAAAGATGACCAAGCCATGTGCTTCAAGTGTGAACACAAAATAGGATATTTATTTCAAGTAAATCTCTTCAATCTCTCCAAGACTCACACGGCAGCCCACTCCCCTTTACTATCAATATTCATTTCTTTTCTCTCACCAAAAGCTTGCATCATTTCTCTCCAAAAAATTCCAAGAACATCAAGCACCATTTTCCTTCCATTTTCCTCTCTAGAATTCGGCCCCAACACCCAAGTTCACTACCAATCTCCTATAATTTTTACTCTCATCATTTCCTAAACCTAAACTACCTTCTAAACACTTTCCATTTAGGAAATTTTCTCAAAATCTCACTCTAAGTGCTTCAAAATTCAACTTCTTTCTTACTTCCTTAGAAGTAAATTTGTGATTCTTTGGTTTTAATTCAAGTTTGTGATTTTCTAAACCATATTTGTTCCATGGTTTATCATTAGTAAGCTTTGTATGTGATTTTACTAATTATTTTAAAATTGTAAGGAAGTGTTTGTGGCTTGTACGAAATCAAGGAGAAGGAGAGGAGCTTGAAAGACTTGTCTTCAAGAGGTAAGAGGGAGATTTTACCTCACCAACCAAGTTTTGGTGGTGTGGGGATGGTTTTGTTCGGTGATAAACCCATAAGGGTTTATTTACCTATTGTTTGATGTTCTTTGATTGTGTTTGTGATGTGTATGATTTTGTTTCTCTGCTTGCATGTGTGATAATATGCTTAAAGCTTTGATATTATGTGTGTATGTATAATTATGAAAGCATAAGAAAGTATGTGTAAAGTAAGATGTGAACAATATGATTAAATGATTGTATGAATGCTCCAAAGAGCTTGAGGCTTACGGCCATACTAGGGATTAGAGGACCAAAGTCCTGAAAATGAGGGATTCAAATGAGAATGAAGGATTTAAATGAAAAAGAAATGAATTTGAACAAGTTTGAATGTAGTAAGCAAAATGGTTTTGGGAAAATAATCTGATATAATTAAATAAATAGGGTTTAAAATGAAATGAGTGTCAATATTGAATTTTACTGACGTATAGCTCACCCTACGGGTTTAGAGGTGCGTCTGTAAAATTTGAGCTGTAATATGTGAAGTAAATGAAAGAAATAACATTTTTGGGAAAACAATGCAAATACTAATTTTTAGATGGGTAATATTATAATTTTCATTTTTAAAAGAGGCCATATTGTAGTTATGATTTGAGGGGTAATATTGTAATTTTTATTTGTAATGGGGCTATATTGCAATTATTGATTTTAGAGGGGCTATATTGTAAATATTATATAAAAGAGGGATTATTTCATAAATATGAATTTTATGAGGGACTAATTCGTAAATATGAATTTTATGAGGGACTATTTCGTAAATATGAATTTTATGAGGGACTATTGTGAAAATATTATTTAAATGAGGATTATAATGCAAATATTATGTTTTGAAGGGTTATTATGCAAATATGAAAAATAAAGTTAAATTTTGGTGTTAAATGAGAAAAATAGTATTTTTGATTTAAAATGTGTGAAAAATATTTTACGCGATTGAGAAAATGCAAAAATATGGTTTCGCGGTGAAATTACAATAATGATACTGTTGGGCCAATATGAGGACCCCGAATATGAGATAAAGGAATTGAATTGAGAATATGATATAATGAAATGGAACTATGAATGGTGCATAGTACATGCATTGGAAATGTCCGATAGACTGAATAAGGCTAGTTGCCTAAGAGAGAATACACCTCCTGAGTGGGTGCGATATGCGTAGTGTAGGTCACTCGTTGACCTTGGGGGTATTGGGGTGCAGGTTGCCTACAATGGGCAGTTGGTAGCTCTTCTGTACCGTGGGTTAGACCGACGTAACACACCAATGATCTGGACTGAGACACTATCCCTAATCAATATTTGATAAAGACTGTCATGCATATGCTAGAGGTGCAAAAATTGAGCACGTAGTCTGAGGCATGTTGGTGCAGACAGATCGTTTCGATCACTCTCTCCGACCTGAGTTTTAGCTCCATAGAGTGGGAAATTAAGTCTAGGTGCATATGCATAGTTATTTAGAACATTATCGTAATTATTGTTTATGATAATTGAATTATGGAATATTTGAATATTAGTAATGGCATAATCGTAATTATGTTATGATGATAAATGATGTTGATGGCATGATTGTGAATATAGTATGATAGTTGTATGAGATATTGTATGTGTTTGATAATTGATATCGGTGGTATAATTGTAATTATGTTTGATGTGCTGGTATGAGATATTGTATGTGTTTATCTTCATTGCTACCATATTGGTATTGGCGTAGGTGATCTCACCTCTTTGTATGTCTATTTGTATTGTAATAATAATTTTAAAGACGTTGAGCGAGGATTTGAGCGAGAAGCTGAGGAAGAGCAGATTCCTGTTGAGGACGCTGAGTTTTGAAGTGATGGAGGAGTCTTGTTTCCTTGTGTATATGAGATTGAGTAGGCTACATCTTGGACATTAGTGTGAATATTAATATACACCTAGAGTTTCCTTTATCTATTAGGCAGTGCTGGGGAACTTACTACTGTACTCCCAGTGCAGTTAGTATTGTGACGACTGCGCGGACACCTATTTGTAGGATTTTGCGTCAGTCTAGATTCCTACCCACGGAGGAATCTAAGGAGGACCCGTCTGAGGGTTCTACTGTCTTGTAGGACTTAGGCAGTATGTTAGTTTAAATAATGTTTTAAATATTTTGAGAGTCTAGTTTGTAAATATTAAAATATGACAGTACTAATGACTTGTACATGTTTATATGATGTAAATTATTTATGACATTGTTGTTATGTTTTTATTTTTCGCTAAGTTTATCTTATTATTATTAAGTAAATTTATAACTCGTATTTCCATCACAAAGCACAATTTTCCAATGAATGGGTAATTTGGTAATTGAGTAACATGAAATGTGACGCCCTAAGGAGGGTGTTACAAAGTACACTTAGATTTCTCCTAATCAAGTTTTTCAAGTCCCGACAACTTTAAAATAAATATTAAGATTCATTAAAAAAGTTATTTTACCAATATCATAAAATCCATATTTGCTGCTAGCCAATCTGACATTAAAAGACACAATCAGTATGCTTAAAAACATCTAACTAACTCTAATTATTCTCAAATTTTAACCATATCATAGTCTACTTATTTGTGACATAGAAATAAATTATCCACATTCATTTCCATTAGCTAAGTCATTTATGCTAATATCTGGGTCATTTTAAGCTACATTTCACTTTTCGGGATGAAACAAAGTGCCTAAAGTAACTCAGATTGTCACAAAATAGCATGTTAAGCAAGTATTAAGCTACTTCTGTAACTATTTACAAGTCTAACATGTTTTAGAGGATGTTACAATCATGTTTGGGGGGAGGGTATTCAACATTCTATTTGAGTTATGGAGATGAACCTCCATGAGGAAGGGGATTCTATATTCTTATAAATTCCTCATAAATTTCCTCATATGTTACAATTTCCCTTATGTATATAGGGTTACTTGGATTAGTTCTGTGTGACAAAAAGTGAGATCGTCATAAATAAGTTGAAGTACACTAACTTGAAAGTAGACTATTACCTAATATGGTGGTAGTGTAATACCCTAATTCACTCCCTACCATTACAATATAGAACTCGGGTTATATGAGGTGGCCCCTACCTATTAAGGTACATGAATATAGGTTCTGTGGAAATGAGCATATAAAGATAATAATTAAATGAGCACTAATAAAAGAATTGTATAATAATGAATAACTCCATGTCAACATGGCAGTATGTAATGTTGACTTGAGAATTTTATAAGAAGGGATGGAATATGAATGAATTGTGTAGAGAAGCTACTGATATAGAACAGAGAGTTAATTTGAGAATATGTGATTATAAAGATGAAATTTAATTTGAGAATATGTGATTATGAAGATGAAATTAAGTTACAATTCACAACTGGAATTGTAATGCCCCTTTTTGGGAGGTAACGTCACATTGTCATTTACAATGCAGAAAATAAAAATAAAAGTTAAGACCCGGTTCTTTTAAATAAATATAAACTTACTTGGTTATAATCGTGTAATTAAATTAGCGAATATTTTTTTTGTTATAATTAATAAAAATAGTGATAAGACAAAATTGCAATGAAGAGTAAAATAGAAATAAAGCATACATCAAACCAACATACATGTATAATGATATATCATTATATTAAACTTGTTTGATTACAGCGCCTGATATACAAAAAGCAAAATTATACATATATGCCCCAAGAGATCATACATATATAGGCAACCAAAATAATGACACATCAGGCCCCCAAAATAAACACTGATAGCCATCAATAGCTATTGACAATATCAGTCCCTAAGAGGAGAAGGAACCGTGTCAGGGTCCTCCTCGGGTTCCTCCTTAGGGTCTTCCTCATCCGAGGAAACCAACATAGGAGCCACCGAGTTACGGGTTGGGACTCGAGCAGTGGAGACAAAAGAATCCTCCTGTGGGGTGTAATAGCGATCACCCCACATCTCCCTGATGGGCAAGTAGAACTCCAAATGTAAACTGATGCTACAAGTGAAGATGGGCAAATCATGACGCCCCCAAGCCAGCGAAATCGACACGTCTCCCTCGTAGATGCAACGATCAGAATTTAGGTTGATGTACTAGCAGTCTGGCCCTCCGAGGAAGGTCAAACACACATAACCTAAAAATCCATGTGGGCGGGCCACCATGATCCAACAGCTAGTGCTAGTCGTGGTCGGGCCAGAAGTCGGGGAATTCGTGAGCTTCACCCTCCTTACCGACGTCTTCGATGAAACATATTTATAAACAGGCAGAAATAATAGAAACACAGGAAAGAGGTACGATATCCTACCATCATTACCAATTATGGCAATAAGAAACAAAATGACACGAAGCGCCCACGTAGCATTTCAGCAGTAATAATGATAAGCATCGAATAGCAGTGATAAATAATTAAGCAGTTCCAGGCAGTTATACATCAGTAATACAACAATTTCAATTATAATAAGGATTAAATGCCAAATAATTTATGGACTCAATATGCACATGCATACAATGTCAAAATCCTACTCCATGGAGCTAGACACAAACAGTCAGAGAGAAAGATCAGGAGACATGTCTGCAACTCGGCTGCCGCGGCCAAAGTGGTATAACTCATCAGTTTATCCACGTGCACATCAAGGCATTGTACAGACATTCTACACTAGATCACGATATAGGACAGTGTCTAGGTCCGGATCGATGATGCGTTTGCATCGGTCTGCCCTACGGACAAAAGAGCTACCAACTGTCCATTGTGAGGTACCCATACCCCGACGTCCCTAAGGTCAACAATATGACCTACACTAGTCTACTCGCACCCACACTAAGGTGTGTTCAATCTCCTAGGCAACACGGCCTTAACAACAATCCAACGGACTTTCACAATGCATGATGACTCAATGCATATATTATGTATATTCATCAATAATATACTTTCACAATATACCACAATTTGACTAAGATAAACATCTTCATGTTCTTGGCCCCACATTTGGACCCGTATTGAATAGTATTAAGTTATCCAATTATGCATTACGCTTTTAGTACATTATGGAATTATTAGGCACCCTTACTAATACTTTTTTTTTCTTCTTTAATTATTCGAAGTCTTTGGATAAAACTTCATTCTTGATTCTTTCCATTTTATGAAATTCTAAATTGATTTCTAATTACCCAAATTAATTAAGTTTCACTTTGATTTAGTGATTCTTATGAGATTCTTTCCTAGATGGGTTAATTTCATTATTGGGTTCCTTACTTTTAACTTAGTTATGCATACTTAAAGAATTATTTCTAAGTTTTACCAAGTCTCACACATCCTTATTTGTTCTTAAAATCCAAAGAGTTCTATTTGGTTCCCTAATTAATTTCCTTCCATCACCTAATCCAATTGCTTAATCACTTGATTAATTAGAGGTCATAGTTGTATGAAGTCACATGATTAGGCCATTATTAGCTATAGAGGCCGTGAGCCTCTCCAAGTTTTAGGATTCTAAATTTCCATTCCATTAATTACAGATTGTCCACTTAATTAGTTATGTCTTCCACTTGTTATGATTTTTCATCAAGAACCCTAATTTTTGGGCCCCAAAACCATGAGCCTCCTAGAGGAAATCTAGGTCATTTCCTTCAATTTTAAGTTTTCCAATCCATCCAACTATATCAATATACATAACCAATCAATCAAATAACTTAAACAAATTAAAAACAATATGTAATTATATAAATCATACAAACAAAGAGAGTAACCCTATTAGGGTTTCTCATAACCAATCACAAAACAAGGATCCTTACTACCAATATAGGTTGAGGAGGAGTATCTTCCTCTTACCAAAGAGAAGAAAATAAGCAATAGAACTCCCTTGAAGCTCCTTGCAATTTTCAGATTCACACCTCCAAGAATCCTAAAAATTACAACTTCATTAAATCAACAAGAAGACTTGAAAAAGAATGGATCAATGGTCAGAAAGAAGACCTTGAACACGAAAATGAAGAGAAAAGGGTGAGGAACCAAGAACCTTACCCAAAAGCTTGAAGCTTGAAGAATAAGATGGTGAAGATGAAACATTTTCAAGAAATCACTAACTAGGGATGTGTTTAGATGATGAAGGAGATTAAGAAAATGTGTTTAGTTGAAAATTTTGTGATGGTTGAGGGCTTGAGAGTGCGGTGGCCGTGAAGTAGGGTGTAGAGAGAAAGAGGAGAAAGTTTGACAAAGATGAAGGTAGAGAGAGAAGTTGATAGAAAAGTGAGATAGCTTTTAGGTTTTTTGAAAATTATAATAGGTTAATTAATTAAATTGAAGCAAAATTTTGGGCTCCAAATTGAGGCTGCTGCCGTGAGGGGAGAGGGAGGAGAGAGAGAGAATGAAGCTTCTTTGAGAAGCTTGGGAGCTTTTTCAATAAAATAGATGTGATTAGACATAAAAGAGATTGCCTTTAGATAAGATAATGTGATTTAATAATTAAAATAATATGGTAATTAGGATTTTACTACAAGCTATTACTTAATGGATAATTGTTACAATGCATAAAGCCAGTATTAATTATCCAATGAATAATAGAGCGTATCGTAAAATTTTAATTAACGATACACACAGAGATTTTATTTATCAGATAAAATCTCAAAAAATATAAACCTCGTAAACTGTGCTTAGTCTCGAGATTAGTAAGATCCCCCATCGACACTTCCACAGTTCAAGGTTTATCAGCCTCAGAGAAAACATTTCGTCTTCCTGGCTCCGCTCAGCGTGCACGCAAAATGAGGAATATACTAAAATATTTGATATTTCCAAAAAAATTAAGAAAAATTCTCAAAAATCATAAATATTGAAAAATGACCATTCATCACAAAACAAATAATTTCTGGGGTGTTTCACTGACTCTGCTTAGAGTGCACGCAAAATGAGAAATATATTAAAAATATTTGATATTTCCAAAAAATTCTAGAAAAATTCCCAAAAATAATAAATATTATAAAATGATTATCTATGATGAAATAAATAATTTTCGGGGTGTTATAACTCTCCCCTTCTAGAAAGAAATTTCATCCTCGAAATTTTCATACCTTAGAATAGTTATGGGTGTTGCTCCTTCATCTTGTCTTCCAGCTCCCATGTTGCATCTCCAGTCGTTTCGTTCTAGATTACTATTATCAATGAGATCTCCTTGCCTCTTAGTTGCTTTATCCTTTTATCCTCAATTCTTACAGAAGGTGCCTCATAGGTTAAGTTCTCTTTTAATTGCACTATGTCTACTTGGGTCAGGAATGTATTTTCACAGTTGTGACACATGGAAGACATTGTGAATGTTTAAGAGGAAAAGGGGTAAGACTATTTGATAGGCTACTAGACCTACTCGGCGAATAATCTGGTATAGTCCAAGAAATTTTGGAGTAAGTTTCCTATATTTCAAGGCCCGGCCCACCCCAGTCATAGGTGTGACTTTCAAAAAAACATGCTCGCCTTCCTCAAACTTGAGAGGCTTTCTTCTTTTATCTGCATAACTCTTTTGTCAGCTCTGAGTCGTCCTCATCTTCTCCTGAATCATCTTAACTTTTTCAGTCATCTACTGTATAACATCTGGTTCAATAGTGAGACGCTCGCCATCTTGGTACCAACATAAAGGTGTCCGACACCGCCATCCATACAGAGCCTCATAGGGTGCCATCCCTATGCTTCAATAATAACTATTGTTGTAGGTGAATTCTATCAATAGTAGAACGTCATCCCAACTTCCAGTTTGTTCTATGGTGCAAGCTCTAAGCAAATCTTCCAATGATTGAATCATCCTCTCCGATTGGCCATCGGTTTGTAGGTGATAAGTAGAACTTAGACGTAACTTTGTCCCTAATGATTCTTGTAGACTCCGCCAGAACTTTGAAGTGAATCTTGGATCCCTATCCGAAACAATACGTGTAGGCACACCGTGCAGTCTAACAATTTCTCCAATATATAGCTGGGTCAGTTTCTCTAGGTTGTACCTTATATTGATCAGGAGGAAATGCACTGATTTCGTGAGTCGGTCCACAATTACCCAAATCGAGTCATGTCCTTTTCTTGTCCTTGGCAAACCCACCACAAAATTCATTGCAATGCTGTCTCACTTCCATTCAGGAATAGACAATGGTTGCAGTAATCCTACGGGTCTTTGATATTCCACTTTAGTTTTCTGACAAACTAGACAAGTCGATACACATCTAGTGACGTCATTCTTCATTCCATGCCACCAAAACAACTTCTTTAGATCTTGGTACATTTTTGTTATGCTCGGATGCATATTCAGCTTACTTGTGTGAGCATGGTCGATAATATACTCTCTAAGCTCTTGGTCTCAGGGAATACAGACTCTACCTCAGAATCTCAGAATTCTGTCTGTTCCTTCCACAAATGTTATTTCGTTGCCTTGCTTCATGAGCTCTTTCACTTCTTGCAAGAACTTGTCGACCTTCTGCTTTTCCCGTATGTCCTCCATTAGCTCACTTGAGATGGTGACCATGTTCATATAGATCTTTCCTGGGACCAATTCTACGAAAAACTAAACATCTCTAAACTGCTCTATTAGATCCTTTTCCTTGATCATCGGGGCAGAGATACTGATCATCTTCCTACTCAAGGTGTCTAACACAACATTTGCCTTGCCGGGGTGATACAGAAGTTAGAAATCATAGTCTTTCAGGATCTCCAGCCACCTCCGCTACCTCATGTTCAACTCCTTCTGATCATACAAATATTTCAAGCTTTTGTGATCAATAAAGATGTTAAACGTCGCTCCATAGAGGAAATGCCTCCATATCTTCAAAGCAAAAATCACAGCCGCTAATTCCAAGTCATGCGTCGGGTAGTTCTTCTTATGCACTCGCAATTGCCTTGAAGCATAAGCCACCACTCTTCCATATTGCGTAAGCACAGATCCTAGTCCTTGGTATAAAGCGTCACAATACACCTCGAAGGGCTCATTTGGATCAGGTAGCACTAACATTGGCGAGGTAGTTAGCCGTCTCTTCAACTCTTGGAAACTCTGTTCACAGCTGTCGGTCCACTCAAAAGCCTGGTTCTTCTTCGTGAGTTGAGTAAGAGGTCCCGCGATTTTAGAAAAAGTCTCAATGAACCTCTGGTAATATCCAGCCAATCCCACGAAGCTACGAATCTCCATCACTAACTTAGACCTTTCCCATTGTAGCACTGCCTCCACTTTTGATGGATCCACTGCAATCCCTTCCTTTAAGATTACATGACCCAAAAACTTAATTTCTTCCAGCCAAAATTCACATTTTGATAGTTTAGCATACAGTTCTTTCTCCTTCAGAATCTGGAGAACTATACTAAGGTGTTCAACATGATCCTCCTGATTTTGAGAGTATATCAGGATGTCGTCGATGAAGACAACAACAAACCTGTCTAAGTAAGGATGAAACATATTTATAAACGAGCAGAAATAATAGAAACACAAGAAAGAGGTAGGATATCCTACCATCATTACCAATTATGGCAATAAGAAACAAAATGACGCGAAGCGCCCACGTAGCATTTCAGCAGTAATAATTATAAGCATCGAATTGCAGTGATAAATAATTAAGCAGTTCTAGGCAGTTATACATCAGTAATACAACAGTTCTAATTATAATAAGGATTAAATGCCAAATAATTTATGAACTCACTATGCACATGCGTACAATGTCAAAATCCTACTCCATGGAGCTAGACACAAACAGTCGGAGAGAAAGATCAGGAGACATATCTGTAACTCAGCTGCCGCGGCCAAAGTGCTATAACTCATCAGTTTCTCCACGTGCACATCAAGGTATTGTACAGACATTTTACACTAGATCACGATATAGGATAGTGTCTTGGTCTGGATCTTCAGTGCGTTTGCATCGGTCTGTCCCAAGAGCTACCAACTATCCATTGTGAGATACCCGCACCCCGACATCCCTAAGGTCAACAATATGACCTACACTAGTCTACTCGCACTCGCACTAAGGTGTGTTCAATCTCCTAGGCAACACGGCCTTAACAACAGTCTAACGGACTTTCACAATGCATGATGACTCAATGCATATATTATGTATACTCATCAATAATAAACTTTCACAACATACCACAATTTGACTAAGATAAACATCTTCATGTTCTTGGCCCCACATTTGGACCCGTATTGAATAGTATTAAGTTCTCCAATTATGCATTACACTTTTAGTACATTATGGAATTATTAGGCACTATTACTAACACTCTTTTTTCTTCTTCTTTAATTATTTGAAGTCTTTGGATAAAACTTCATTCTTGATTCTTTCCATTTTTTGAAATCCTAAATTGATTTCTAATTGACCAAATTAATTAAGTTTCACTTTGATTTAGTGATTCTTATGAGATTCTTTCCTAGATGGGTTCATTTCATTATTGGGTTCCTTACTTTTAACTTAGTTATGCTCACTTAAATAATTATTTCTAAGTCTTACCAAGTCTCACACATCCTTATTTGTTCTTAAAGTCCAAAGAGTTCTATTTGGTTCCCTAATTAATTTCCTTCCATCCCCTAATCCAATTGCTTAATCACTTGATTAATTAGAGGTCATAGTTCTATGAAGCCACATGATTAGGCCATTATTAGCCATAGAGGTCGTGAGCCTCTCCAAGTTTTAGGATTCCAAATTTCTATTCCATTAATTACATATTGTCCACTTGATTAGTTATGTCTTCCACTTGTTATGATTTTTCATCAAGAACCCTAATTTTTGGGCCCCAAAATCGTGAGCCTCCTAGAGGGAATCTAGGTCATTTCTTTCCATTTTAAGTTTTCCAATCCATCCAAGTATATCAATATACATAACCAATCAATCAAATAACTTAAACAAATTAAAAATAATATGTAATCATACAAATCATACAAACAAAGAGAGTAACCCTACTAGGGTTTCTCACAACCAATCACAAAACAAGGTTCCTTACTACCAATAGAGGTTGAGGAGGAGTCTCTTCCTCTTACCAAAGAGAAGAAAACAAGCAATGGAACTTCCTTGAAACTCCTTGCAATTTTTGGATTCACACCTCTAAGAACCCTAAAAATTACAACTTCATTAAATCAACAAGAAGACTTGAAAAAGAATGGATCAATGGTCATAAAGAAGACCTTGAACACGAAAATGAAGAGAAAAGGGTAAAGAACCAAGAACCTTACCCAAAAGCTTGAAGCTTGAAGCTTGAAGAAGAAGATGGTGAGTATGAAACCTTTTCAAGATATTACTAACTAGAGATGTGTTTAGATGATGAAGGAGATTAAGAAAATGTGTTTAGTTGAAAATTTTGTGATGGTTGAGGGCTTGAGAGTGTGGTGGCCATGAGGTAGGGTGTAGAGAGAAGGAGAAGAAAGTTTGAGAAAGATAAAGGTAGAGAGAGAAGTTGATAGAAAAATGAGATAGCTTTTAGGGTTTTTAAAAATTATAATAAGTTAATTAATTAAATTGAAGCACAATTTTGGGCTCCAAATTGAGGCTGCTGCCATGAGGGGAGAGGGAGGAGAGAGAGAGAATGAAGCTTCTTTGAGAAGCTTAGAAGCTTTTTCAATAAAGGAGATGTGATTAGACATAAAGGAGATTGCTTTTAGATAAGATAATGTGATTTAATAGTTAAAATAATATGGTAATTAGGATTTTACTACAAGTTATTATCCAATGGATAATTGTTACAGTGCACAAAGCCAATATTAATTATCCAATGAATAATAGAGCGTATCGCAAAATTTTAATTAACAGTATGCACAGCGATTTAATTATCAGATAAAACCTTGAAAAACATAAACCTCGTAAATTGTGCCCAACCTCGGGTTTAGTAAGATCCCCCGTCGCCACTTCCATAGTTCAAGGTTTTTCAGCCTGTAACACCCCAAATTCTGACTATGTTAATAGAAATAGCAGAATTACACTGTTTTATATTTTCTGTGTGTTATAAAAATAATTTGACCGTTCTGTAATTATTTTTGGTCGTTTTGTGTGATTTTCTCCGAGTCAAGAAAATAATAATTTTCTGATCGAAAAAATCCTATTTGAATTATTCGGAGCTGTGGGATCTTACTAAATCCAATTCTGATTAATATATATATTAATTTTTTTATTTTTAGAATTTAATTGTGTAATAAAATAATTTTATATTATTATAATATTATTTTATTTGACAGTACCTACTGTCTTAAAAATAATAGAATCTGTTTCAAAATGACCATGGACACGAAAAAGTCTGTGGGACCCGCGTTTGGAGTAGCAGTCAACGATTCAGACTGGATTGAATTCTAAACCAATAGGAACAAGTCAACAAAAGTGGCTTGAAAATTATAAACTAATAAGAATTGGTCAAATAAAGAAGCATAGACTTCATTAAGGACCATTGGATGAAAAGTGTGATTTAGATGCTTTCGATCATAACCGCTGATTAGATCGATGGTGTGAATTGAGTCCTGATAAAATCACTAAGTAATATCCACCGTAGATGAGATCAATGGATAGGAAACAAGGTTGAATTCAATGGCTAGGACTAAATCAACAATAGTGGATTGACTTTTACTTAGTAACAAATTAAACCTAATTAAGTCATCTTAATGGCCTAATTAATAAACTAAGTAAACTAATCTAGTTATTAATTAATTATAACTTAATTACTAATTAGATATCTTAATTTTAATTAGAGGCTATGATATATATAATTATATATTTAATTAGTTAGTTATGTAATTAGAATGTTAATTAAGAGTGATTAGGAAACCTAACCTAATTAACTAGTGATTTAATTAGCAAGTAATTAGACTTTAATTGAAAACAAATTAAGCCTCTAAATCCACTAGAACCCCACGGCCAAGAGGCCAAATAATACCAAGTTCCACAAGCTTCTAGGACAATTCATGTGACATAAGCCATGTGCTTCAAGTGTGAACACAAAATAAGATATTTATTTCAAGTAAATCTCTTCAATCTCTCCTACACATCCCACGGCAGCCCACTTCCATTTACTATTAATATTCATTTCTTTTCTCTCACCAAAAAGCTTTCATCATATTCTCTCAAAATTCCAAGAACACATAGAAGCCTTTTCCTTTCCTTTTCTCTCTATATGGTTCGGCCCTAACACCCATAAACCCTATCAATCTTCTATAATTTTTACTCTCATCATTTTCTAAACCTAAACAACCTCCTAAACACTTTTCATTTAGGAGATTTTGTCAAAATCCTATCCTAAGTGCTTCAAAATCCAACTTCTATCTTACTTCCCTAGAGGTAAAACTTTGATTTTATGGTTTAAAATTTAATTTGTGATTTTCTAAACCATGTTTGTTCCATGGTTTATCATTATTAAGCTTTGGTTATGATCTTACTAATTGTTTTAGAATTGTTAGGAATTGTTTATGGTTTATACGAAATCAAGGAGAAGGAGAGGAGCTTGAAGGACTTGTCTTCAAGAGGTAAGAGGGAGATTCTACCTCACCAACCAAGTTTTGGTAGTGTGGGGATGGTTTTGTACGGTGAAAAACCCATAAGGGTTATTCACCTATTGTTTATTGCTTCTTTGATTGTGTTTCTATGGTTTATAATTTTGATTTTGTGATTACATGTGTGATTGTATGACTAATGCTTTGATGTATGCTTGTATGGATAATTTTGAATGCATGTAAGTGTATGTATAATTTAGGATGTGAACAACATGATTAAACGATTGTATGAATTCTCCAAAGAGCAATCAGGCTCACGGCCATACTAAGGATTAGAGGACCAAAGTCCTGAAAATGAGGGATTTAAATGAGAATGAAGGATTTAAATGAAAGGGAAATGAATTTGAACAAGTTTGAGTGTAGCAAGCAAAATGGTTTTAGGAAGATAATTTGATATAATTAAATAGTAGAGTTATAAAATGAAATGAGGGTCAATACTTGAAGTTTACTGACGTATAGCTCACCCTACGGGTTTTGAAGGGCGTCCATAAAATTTGAGTTGTAATATGTGAATTAAAAGAAAGAAATATCTTTTTTGGGGAAACAACATAAATATCAATTTTTAGAGGGGTTATACTACAAATTTTTATAAAAGAGGGACAAAATTATAATTAATATTTTAAAGAAGGACCATATTGTAAATATTTTATAAATGAGGGGTCATATTGTAAATATTTTATAAATGAGGGGTCATATCACAAATATTTTATAAATGAGGGGTCATATTGCAAATATTATATAAATGAGGGACTAATTCATAAATATGAGTTTTGTGAGGGACTATTGTGAAAATATTATTTAAGTCACAATATTATTTAAGTGAGGACAAAAATATAAATATTATAATTTTGAGGGACTATTGTGTAAATATGGAAAATTAAGTCAAATTTTAGTATTAAATGAGAAAATTGGTATTTTTGATTTAAAATGTATGAAAAATATTTTACGTGATTGAGAAACGTTGAAAAATCGCTACGCGATTTGAAAAGGCGACAGAATTGAGTTGCGATTAAGAAAATGTGAAAATATGACTACACGATAAAATTACAGTAAAGGTACTATAGGGTTACTGTATAAACCCCGAATATGTAATAATAATTAGAAATGTGAATAGTGCATAATA
Organism: Ormosia semicastrata; assembly: GCA_029884595.1. NCBI lineage: Eukaryota > Viridiplantae > Streptophyta > Magnoliopsida > Fabales > Fabaceae > Ormosia > Ormosia semicastrata. The sequence continues at coordinate 43,942,412 of JAQQTO010000061.1, forward strand.
CATGCATTGGAAATGTCCAATGGACTGTATGAGACTAGTTGCCTAGGAGAGACTACACCTCTTGAGTGGGTGCGATATGCGTAATGTAAGTCACTCGTTGACCTTGGGGGCATTGGGGTGTGGGTTGCCTATAATGGGCAGTTGGTAGCTCTTCTGTGTCGTAGGTTAGACCGACGCAACACACCAATGATCCTAACCGAGACATTATTCTTAATCAAGATCTGATAAAGACTGTCGTGTATATGCTACATGTGCAAGATTGAGCACGTGGTCCGAGGCATATTAGTACCGACAAATCTTTTCGATCACTCTCTCCGACCTAAGTTTTAGCTCCATGGAGTAGGGAAATTGAGTCTGTGTGCATACATATAGTTATTGAGGGTAATATCATAATTTCTACTTATGATAATTGAATTGTTGATTATTTGGTTGATGCTAGTGGCATGGTCGTAAATATTATTTATTTCATGTGTTTTGTTGATAAATGATATTGATGGCATATTTGTAATTATTTTATGATAGCTGTATGAGATATTGCATGTGTTTATCTTCATTGCTACCATACTGGTAAGGGCGTAGGTGATCTCACCTCTTTGTATGTCTATTCTATATTATATTTATATTTGTAAAGACGTCGAGCAAGAGGTGGAATGAGAAGCTGAGGAAGAGCAGATTCCCGTTGAGGACATTGAGTTTTGAGACAATGGAGATGCCTTGTTTCCTTGACTATATGAGGTTGACATTTCTTGGAGGAGAAGAGGCGTGGCATGTCGATTTGGATAGTGAGAGTATTTACTATATGGGGGACTTAAATATTAGATTGAGTAGATTACATCTAGGAGATCTGTACTTTAGCGTTAACATATATGTACACCTAGAGTTTCCAATCTCTATTAGGAAGTACTGGGGGCTTACTATCGTACCCCTAGTGAGGCTAGTATTGTGTCGTCTGCTCAGACACCTGTTCGTAGGACTTCACGTCAAGCTGGATTCCTATATGCTGAGGAATCTGAGGAGGACCCGTCTGAGGGTTCTGCTGTCTAGTAGGACTTGGACAATATGTTAGTTTAAGTTAAAGTTTAAATATTTTGGAAGTCTGGTTTGTAATTATTTAAGTATGACAATACTAAAGCTTGTATGTACATATGATGTAAATTATTTATGACAATGTTGTTATGTTTTTATTTTCTACTAAGTTTATCTTATTATTATTATGAAATTTTACAACTCGTAATTATATTACAAGCACGATTTCTAATGAATGGGTAATTTGGTAATTAAGTAACATAAAATGTGGCGTCCTAAGGAGGGTGTTACACAACCTCAGGAAAAATATTTCATTTTCCCAATTTCGCTCAGTGTGCACGTAAAACGAGGAATATACTAAAATATTTGACGTTTCCAAAAAAATCTAGAAAAATTCTCAAAAATCACAAATATTAAAAAATGACTATTCATCTCAAAACAAACAATTTTTGGGGTGTTTCACTAACTCTGCTCAGTGTGCATGCAAAATGAAGAATATATTAAAATATTTGACGTTTCCGAAAAATTCTAGAAAAATTCTCAAAAATAAAAAATATTATAAAATGATTATCTATGATGAAATAAATAATTTTTGGGGTGTTACAGGAATGCTTATTACAAATGTAAGTTATAATTTATTATTATTTGAAGGTATGAATTATTTTATTAAGGATAATAATTGGATTTCTGCCTCGAGAAGAGAAAAGACTTATTTTGACTTTTGTCACATTTCTATCTTATAATTATACTTCGAATATTGAAATAATTTTCCCTCGAAGCAGTTGAAATTATTGTGGTATCACTTAGATTATTAGAACTACTAAGAATTTCTAAAATTCTCACCCCTTTTTATTGTTTTCCATAATAATTCCAGGGAAAAAATCTTTTTCAAAGTAAGATGAAGGATGTGGACGAAGAATACATAAGCTTATGATTTGAAGTATAGTTTTGGTTTTTGTATTATACCAAGGATTGTACGTAGTTTATAAGTATTTGTACCTTTAGGATCTATTGTACATTGATGTATAAATTTGTGTAAACGAGTATTATCAGATATATGTATTATTCATCCCTCACAAGGCTCATATTTATGTTATTTCAGTATTAAGGAATGTTAATAGTGGAACGTGATGTACCTAATTCTGTTTGCTATTATGTAAATCCAGATATACTAATAGTATTAGATTTGGGACGTTACACTATTAACCTATAAATAGTTCAAACTGTATAAGAACAATAATTAATTTTAGCTCGAATAGTTTGTAGAGGAACCTTATCTTCTCTAATTCATTTGACACGTGCAATTTCTTTTCTGTCGATATGCCTCGTAACTTGTACTTGAACTCCTTTTGTACCTCCCTGTTCAGTTAATTCAATATCTTTTTTCAATGCTTTACAAAACGAGACTTTATTCTTTAATTGTCCAGCTATAAATTATGCAATAATATTAGGGTGTCTATAAGCATTTGCAATTCTTGTAATAGCAATGTTGAGTTTTGGGTACACACAATTCAATTTTTTTTGCGCATTCATCTATTTGTTTGTCTTTTGATTAGTGTAGCATCTTCCTTTTTTATTGAACTATGTAAATTTAATAAGATTGCTTATTAATAGTAAATAAGGCATAATAAAGAGCTTAGGAAGCACTAGAGGTGGGTATATAGGCCTTGGTCTACGAACTGATCTGCATAACCTGTGGCCTACACAGGTAAGGACCAGACAAAATGCTAGTCCGTTTAGACGTAGGTTTATTGGCCCAGTCCGTTTTAACCCACGGTTAAATGGATTTTGGTCTGCAAGCTTGTGGACCAGCTTGCGAGTCCACTTAAATTTTTATTTTTATTTTTATTAAGAATTTGCTATGGATTTGGCAATTGAGCCTAACAAAGAACACTTCATTACTTGGCCCAGTATGGCAATTCGCGATGTGTAACACCCCTGATAACATGTTAGGCTTGTATAGGGTTATAGAGGTAGCCTAATATATACTTGACATGCTGTGAAGTTTAGTGACAAACTGAGTTAGTTTAGACACTTTAACGCAATACAAAAGGTGGAAAGTGGCCTAAAATAACTTAGAAAATGGTTTTAAAGGCTAAGTTGAGGGAAAAAATATGGATAATTTGTTTATAGATCACAAATGAGTTAAGAATGATGTAGTTGAAGTTTAAGAGTAAACTGAGTTCGTTTGGTATTTTTAAGCACATAGAGTGAGTGTTTTAATACCGCATGGACTTAGTGCAGATATGGAAAAGAATGAAACTGATGTTTTTGGTAATTGGATGAATCTTATGATTTATTCTAATACCTAAGGATGTTAAGAAACTTGATTTAGTAAGATCAAAGTGTTCCTAAGGATATAAAGTATCAGTATAACTTAGTGATTATCCTTTAAGAAGCCATTTGACTTCTTTTTCCTCACTTCACATGGTAGAAACAGAGACAAAAGGAAAGAAAAGAGAAGAAGAGAAGAGAAAGGAGAAGGAAGAAGAGACGAGGAAGAGGAAGAGGAAGGAAAGAGGCAAGGCCAATGTGTGATCATCCACTCCACAAAGAGGTAAGGGTGCTTGTTCCTATCCATTACCTCTAATCTTCATCTTGTTTCTTAGTTTGGTTTGATGAAGAAAAATGAGTTTGGGTGAGAAAAGTGAGTTTAGATGTTAGTTTTTTTGTACCGCCCCTTTTTGGGAGGGAGAGTCACATTGTCATTTACAATGCGAAAAATAAAAATATAAGTTAAGACCCAGTTCTTTTTATAAATATAAATTTACTTAGTTATAGTCGTGTAATTAAATTAGCGAGTATATTTTTTTTGTTATAATTAATAAAATAATGATAAGGCATAATTACACTGAAGAGTAAAATAGAAATAAAGCATACATCAAACCATCCTACATGTACAATGATATATCATTATATTAAACTTGTTTGATTTTAGTTGTGCAAATAAAATAGTGAATATATATATATATATATATATATATATATATATATATATATATATATTCTTTCCTTTCTTTATATGCACGTATTTATATTCAATAACCTGTCCATCAAAGTAATATTCAAAAGTGCTAACACTTATAAAAGATTCATAAGTATGAATATATATATATATATATATTTATTTATTTAATTTGTAAGCGAAAAACATAAAGACTAACCCATACATCCATACAAAAGATACATCATATATATATATATATACTGTTTAGATACAGACTATGATTCAATAAATACATTAAGGCTCATCAAAAAGAAGCCTAAGCTTTACCAACCCCCAAAATGATATACAGACCCCCAAAAGGATATTAAGTCCCCAAAAGACAGATAGCCATCAGTAACTATCGACAGTATCACTCCCTAAGAGGAGAAGGAACCATGTCAAGATCCTCCTCGGGTTCCTCGTCAGGGTCTTCCTCATCCGAGGAAACCCACATAGGAGTCACCGAGTTACGGACTGGGGCTCGAGCAGTGGAAACGAAAGAATCCTCCTGTGGGGTGTAATAACGATCACCCCACATCTCCCTGATAGGCAAATAAAACTTTAAACATAAACTGACGTTACAAGTGAAGATGGGCGGTTCATGATGCCCCCAAGTCAATGATACTGTTACGTCTCCCTCGTAAATGCAACGATCAGAATTAAGGTTAATGTGCCAGCAGTCTCGACCTTTGAGGAAGGCTAGATGCACATAACCCAAGAATCCTCGCGGACGTGTCGCCATGATCCCAAAAGTAGGTACTAGTCGCGGTCGGGCCAGAAGCCAGGAAATTCATGAGCTTCACCCCTATCGCCGACGTTTTCAATGGAACATAAATACCGACAGAAAAAAAAATAGAAATACCGAAAAGAGGTAAGACCTCCATGTTGAAATATGTTTGCCCTAATGGTTTAATATGTTAAGTTTTGATGATGACAAATACAAGACAAAAAGAATGATGCTTATGCTTTATAGTTGTTCTTTATAGATGACAAATGCATCACAAAAGAATATTGATCATGTTACATATATGTGCTTAAAAGAGATATATTGGATCATGCATGATTATGTACTTTATTTAGTTATACTTCACTTAATAATCATGCAATGAGATATATACAACATTATTATATGCATGTTAGACTAACTAGAGTTATACATTTATGAATCATGCATATTGAGATATTAAGTTATAAATTTGGACTAACTATGCTTGTTTTAAGTGAGCAATATTTTATAAGATAGTCCAAGTACCAAGAGTGAGTATTGCAACTAGAAAGCAAACGATCACAACTATGCTCAACTCAAGAAGAATGAGAATGATAAAATGTTCTAAGCATTTGCAATATTTGAAGAGAAGAATTTTTGGAAGCTTAGATTACATCAAGAATTGATGATGGCAAAAGATCAAGTCCCAAGGTTCTTTAAGAATAGCTTATAGGACTTAGATCTTGTGTAAAGGTAAAAAAGAATCACACTAAACTCAAATAAGTTTTAAACATATTTATAAGTGTTTCTAAAATGTTTAAATGCCCAACAAACTGTTTTTGAAAAGTTAGTCTTGGTGGTATTTCAAATCTATGAAAAATAGCCAAGTTTGTGTTTTGCAAAACTAACATATAGTTACTCTTTTGATCATAACTTTCAAATTACTTTGAGTTTTATTATGAAACTTTTTGCATATGAAAATAGACTCAAAGATCTTTCTAATGAGTGGTCATTTGCTTAAAATGGATAAGAAACGAAGAAATTATGACCATTTAAAATTAGTTTTCAAAAACAGTCAAGTTTATGTTTTACAAAACTGACCTTTGGTTACTAATTTGATCATATCTTTCAAAATACTTTGAGTTTGGTTCTGAACTTCTTTCATATGAAAATAAACTCAAATATCTTTCTAATGAGTGTCATTCACTTTAATCGGATAAGAAATGAAGAAGTTATGACCTTTTTAAGTCAGTTTTTCAAAACCATAAATGCTGTAATGGATTACACAAGTCCTGTAATTGATTACGATGTTGACAGAAGTCGTGTAATTGATTGTAGGAAGTGTGTAATCGATTACAAAGTGCCCAGAAAGCTTGTAATCGATTACACTAAGCTTGTAATCGATTACCAAGTTCCCAGAAATGTTTCCAACGGCTATAAACGGCTAGTTTTCATAAAAAAACATTTCGAAACACTACCAACGGCTATTTTATCATTTAGGCTCTATCTATAAGTGATATTTGAAGTATTTATAACTTAAGAAACACAAGAACACTATACTTGATCCTTGAAACATCAAAATCATATTTTGAGCTTTAAAGTGTGAATCCTTTATACCCATAGTGCTTCAATTTTTATTATCCACTCTTGAGAGAGTTTTCTATCATCTATACTTTGTTCTTCAAGTTGTATATTTATTCTTGTGAGAGTTTATATTCTTTCTCTTCATCTTAATCTTTGTTTTAAGAGGGTGAGGTATCCTTCTTGAGTAAAGGGTGAGGTATCCCTTAGAGAGTGAGGCATCTCTCAAAGTTGGTAAAGGGTGAGGTATCCCTTGAGGGTGAGGCATCCCTCAAAAGTTGTAAAGGATGAGTTATCCCTGTTTGAGGCTCAAGCACAAGGGTGAGGTATCCCAAGGTATGTAGAGTGCTCTTAATTATAAAGGTTGTCAAGCACTTGTTGAAGCTTGAAGATATAGTGAAAAATCTCTAGCGGTTGCTTGAGGATTGGACGTAGGTCACAAGTGGATTGGTGGCTGAACCAGGATAAACCTTATGTTTGCTTCTCTCAACTCTATCTTCTTTACATTTGCACTTTAATTATATATACTTAAGTTGAACTTGATATTTAGCTTATTTGCTTGATTTACCATATACCTCAAGTTGTAGTTTGGTAATCTATAATAGCTATACCTTTGTTGTGCATATTCCGCTGCATTTATTAATTGAATGATTCAAAATGCATAATTTGCCAAAGTTGCAATAAAACTAGTCATCAGCCAATTCACCCCCCTCTTGGGTAATGGTTGTCATGACTAACACTCCAACATACATTACTAATTATGGCAGTGCAGAAATAAAATGGCGCATGATGCCCACATAACATTTTAGGAATAATAAACATCGTCAATAAGTAGTATGATAAGCAATTTAGCAATTTCAAGCAGTCGAATATCAACAAAATAATAGAATCTTATCATCATATAAATAAATAAATGTCAAATAATGTGTTAACTCATTATGCACATGCATATGGTACAAAAAATCCTACTCCATGGAGCTAGACACAAAACATTCAGAGAGAATGATCAGGAGACATGTCTGTAACTCGACTGCCGAGGCCAACAAGTGCTTTAAATTCTCAATTTATCATCGTGCACGTCATGGCATTGTACAAGACATTCTATACACATTGCGACATAGGATAGTGTCTCGGTCAGGATTGTCAGTTCGTTTGCATCGATCTGTCTCACGGCCCAGAGGGGCTACCAACTTTCCCCTGTGCGACGCCCGCGCCCCGACGCCCACAAGGTCAACAGCAGGACCTACACTAGTCTATTCGTACCCGCACACAGGTGTAATTCAACTCCTAGGCAACTTGGCCTTAACAATAGTCCAATGGACTTTCTCATGCATGCTTCAATCATGCTTATCATGGATGTTCAAGTACATTAATTAATCTCATATGATTCAATTCAATCATGAGGTCATTTCTCAAAATTTGTTAGAACATATTCTTTTTCATCATCAAAATGATTTCAATTCCTCAATTTCGATATTTAAAATTTATACTTGGGTTATCATGGTTAAAGAAACTCAATTCCATCATTTTCAGACCAAAATCATCATTTTCGGGGTTTGGTAATCGATTACACGGTCCTGGTAATTGATTACAAACCCAAGAGCATCAATGTAATCGATTACATGCAGTGTGTAATCGATTACATCCTTTCCAGTAGCCTGGTAATTGATTACATGGGTCATGTAATCGATTACATTCAATTTCAGAAGCCTGGTAATCGATTACATGAGTCGTGTAATCGATTACACTCAGTCCAGGAGCCTTGTAATCGATTACAAGCTTCCCAGAAGCATAATTTTGCAGTTCCATGAGCTCGTTAATTGAGACCCATGTAATTGATTACATAGCTCGTATTTGCAGAAAAATAGCGTCTTTAAGCCATGTAATCCAAACCAAACCATCAAATCCCATTATCATCATCATTCAATCACTTTTAGCTCAACCAGCAACAATATTATGTCATATGATCACTTATGGCATACCCAAAACATCAATCCATCAACACATTTTATAAACATCAACATACACCAATATAGTCAAATACCACTCAAGAGAAAAACAACACATTCCATCACCCAAACAGATTTCCCACTACCAAGAGAGGTTGAAGTGGATAGTCTTCCTCTTACCTAAGTGAAGAACAAAGAAAGAAATCTCCTTTCCTTTGAGAATTTTGTTTTTCACCACCTCAAGGCCCTAGAATATCCAATCTTACAAGAATCACCACCCAAGCTTGGATAAAACATCCATGGTCACCAATATGATCATGGAATATGAAAATGAGATGAAAAATGAAAGAGTTTATGGACATTTACCTCAAAGTTTTAAGCTTTAGAGCTTAGTGGAAGAAGATGAAAATGGAGGGGATAATGAGTTCTTGAAGATGATTTCCTCAAAGATGGTGGTCTTCCAAACACAATGTGGGTGCAAAGAGTGCGAGAGCTTGAAGGTTTAACAATGGAGTGTTTGTGTATGGGAGAAGAGAGGAAGAGAGGGATACTTGCGTGAGTGAGAGGAGGAGAAATGACAGAAATACAAAAAATGTGATTTTCCTTTGGCCCAACCGTGCAGCAACATAGGAGAGGAGAGAGAGTGAAGTGGTTGGGAGGAAGCTTCCTAGAAGTTCCCCTTAAAGCTTCCTTGAAAAGCTTCGCACGCCTCTCGATAAAGTGAAGTGTGGGGTCACTCAAATGATGTCATAAAAGTAACTAGATAGAAATAATCTACTAGAACTATTTCTCAGTGGACAAAAATTACAGTTAGCGTAAATAATATTTTATTATCTCTCAGATAATTAATTATTCTGTGATTTTATTTATCAGATAAAATTTTGTAAAATGTAAACTTCATAAACTGTGCTCAGCCTTGGGTTTAGTAAGATCCTCCATCGACATTTCCATAGTTCAAAGTCTACTAGCCTCAGGGAAAACATTTCGTTTTCCCGGCTCCGCTCAGTGCGTGCACAAAACGAGGACTATACTAAAATATTCGACGTTTTCTGAAAAATCCAGAAAAATTCTCAAAAATCATAAATATTATAAAATAATTATTTATGATGAAACAAATAATTTTTGAGGTGTTACAACTCTCCCCTTCTAAAAAGAAATTTTGTCCTCGAAATTTTCATACTTTAGAATAGTTGTGGTGTTGCTCCTTCATCTTATCTTCCAACTCCCATGTTGCATCTCTAGTCATTTCGTTCCAGATTACCTTTACCAATGAGATCTCCTTACCTTTTAGTTGCTTTATCCTTCTATCCTCAATTCTTACAGGAGGTGCCTTATAGGTTAAGTTCTCTTTTAATTGTATTGTGTCTGGTGCTATGACATAACTTGGGTCAGGAATGTATTTTCGCAGTTGTGACACATGGAAGACATTGTGAATGTTTGAGAGGAAAAGGGGTAAGGCTATTTGATAGGCTACTAGACCTACTCGGTGAATAATTTGGTATAGTCCAAGAAATTTTGGAGTAAGTTTTCTAGATTTCAAGGCCCGGCCTACCCCAATCGTAGGTGTGACTTTAAAAAATACATGCTCGCTTTCCTCAAACTTAATAGGCTTTCTTCTTTTGTCTGCATAACTCTTTTGTCAGTTCTGAGCCGTCTTCATATTCTCCTAAATTATCTTAACTTTTTCAGTCATTTGCTATATAACATCTGGTCTAATAGTGAGGCACTCGCCGTCTTGGTACCAACATAAATGCATCCAATACCGCCATCCATACAGAGCCTCATAGGGTGCCATCCCTATGCTTGAATGATAACTGTTGTTGTAGGTGAATTCTATCAACGGTAGAACATCATCCCAACTTCTAGTATGTTCTATGGTGCAAGCTCTAAGCAAATCTTCCAATGATTGGATCGTCCTCTCCGATTGGCTATCGGTTTGTGGGTGATAAGCAGAACTTAGACGTAACTTTGTCCCTAATGATTCTTGTAGACTCTGCCAGAACTTTGAAGTGAATCTTGGATCCCTATCCGAAACAATACTTGTAGGCACACCGTGCAGTCTAACAATTTCTCCAATATATAGCTGGGTCAGTTTCTCCAGGTTGTACCTTATGTTGATTGGGAGGAAATGCGCTGATTTCCTGAGTCGGTCCACAATTACCCAAATCAAGTCATGTCCTTTTCTTGTCCTTGGCAAACCCACCACAAAATCCATTGCAATGCTGTCTCACTTCCATTCAAGAATAGACAATGGTTGCAGCAATCCTGTGGGTCTTTGATGTTCTACTTTAGCTTTCTGACAAACCAGACAAGTCAATACACGTCTAGTGACGTCACTCTTTATTCCATGCCATCAAAATAACTTCTTCAAGTCTTGATACATTTTTTTTATGCCTGGATACATATTCAGCTGGCTTGTTTGAGTATGGTCGAGAATATACTCTCTTTGCTCTTGGTCATGTGGAATACAGACTCTACCTCGGAATCTCAGAATTCCATCTGTTCCTTCTGCGAATGCTATTTCGTTGCCTTGCTTCATTAGCTCTCTCACTTCTTGCAAGAACTTGTCGACCTTCTGCTTTTCTCGTATATCCTCCATCAGCTCACTTGAGATGATGACCATGTTCATGCAGATCTTTCCTGGTTCTAATTCCATAAAAGACCAAACATCTCTGAATTGTTCTATTAGATCCTTTTCCTCAATCATCAGGGCAGAGACACTGATCATCTTCCTATCTAGGCGTCTGCCACGATGTTTGCCTTGCTAGGGTGATACAAAAGTTAGAAATCATAGTCTTTCAAGAACTCCAGCCACCTCCGCTGCCTCATGTTCAACTCCTTCTGATCATACAAATATTTCAAGCTTTTGTGATCACTAAAGATGTCGAACATCACTCCATAGAGAAAATGTCTCCATATCTTCAATGTAAAAACTACAACCGCTAATTCCAAGTCGTGCGTCGGGTAATTCTTCTCGTGCACTCGTAATTTCCTTGAAGCATAAGCCACCACTCTTCTATGTTGCATAAGCATAGATCCTAGTCCTTGGTATGAAGCGTCATAATACACCTCAAAGGGCTCATTCGGATCAGGTAGCACTAACACTGGCGAGGTAGTCAGCCGTCTCTTCAACTCTTGGAAACTCTATTCACAACTGTGGATCCACTCAAAAGTCTGGTTCTTACTCGTGAGTTGAGTAAGAGGTCCCACGATTTTGGAAAATCCCTCAATGAACCTCTAGTAATATCTAGCCAATCCCATAAGGCTACGAATCTCCGTCACTGACTTAGGCCTTTCCCATTGTAGCACTGCCTCCATTTTAATGGATCCATCGCAATCCCTTCCTTTGAGATTACATGACCCAAAAACTTAACTTCTTCTAGCCAAAATTCACATTTTGACAGTTTGGCATACAGTTCTTTCTCCTTCAGAATCTGGAGAACTATACTGAGGTGTTCAGCATGATCCTCCTGATTTTGAGAGTATATTAGAATGTCATCAATGAAGATAACAACAAACCTATCTAAGTAAGGATAAAAGATCCAATTCATATAATCCATGAAGATAGCAGGCACATTCGTCACGCCAAACGGCATCACAAAGTACTCGTAATGACCGTATCGGGTACGAAAAGCAGTCTTGGATATATCTTCCGTCTTTACTCGTATTTAATGATACATAGAACGCAGGTCAATTTTTGAAAACACCGCTGCTCCCTTCAGCTAGTCCATCAAGTCATCAATTCTTGGGAGTGGATATTTATTCTTGATCGTCACTTTGTTTACTTGTCTGTAGTCCACGCACAACCTTGATGAACTATCCTTCTTTTCCAAAAGCTCCTCTAGCTGCTCCATAAGTTCAGTTAATTCCACTGGTGACATCCTATAAGGTGCTATAGACACGGGACCAACTCCCGGTACAAAGTCAATAGCAAATTCTATTTCTCGCGCCAGTGGTAAACCAGGTACATCCTCAAGAAAGACTTCGAGAAATTCATTCACCACTGGAATTGTGCTCATATCAACCTTACTCTCAATTTTCAAAGAAGACAATAGCATGTATCCGTGAGCTCCTTCCTTCAAGAGAGCTTGAACTTGGTTGGCTGTCAAGTATCTAGAATCCTTATCCATAGGGAAAACTATGGTTTTTCTTGAACAATCTAATAGAACACAGTTGGAGGACAACCAGTCCATCCCCAAAATTATATCTAGCTGAGAAAGGGGTAAACAGATCAAATCGACAGAAAAGATTCGACCTTCAACAATCAATGGACAATTTAAACAGACTTTGGTAGTAACTACCGATTTATCAGTAGGGGTAGAAACAATCAGATCAAAAGGTAAGGTAGACACTGGTAAACTAAGTCGTAGCACACAGTCATAAGATATGAAAGAATGGGTTGCCCTAGAGTCATACAGTACAGTTAAAAGGTTACCTTCTATGGTGCCTTCTCCTTGAATCAAGTCTTCTGACTCGGAGGCTTCGGCTCCGCTCATGGTATAGACCCGTCCTCCTGCTTGCTGTTTGTTGGCCCTTGTAGCATTGACTGAAGGTTCAGCCTTCGCTTGGTTATAGTCTTGGGATACGTGACCAGGTTTGCCACATCGAAAACAAATAATCCCCTTTATAGTGTAATCCCTCATAGGATGATCCTTCCCACACTTCAAGCATTTTGAGGGATATGCCACATTTTGGCCTGTCCGGTTCCCAGTAGAACTTCCACCAGAACTTCCACCCACTGTCTATTGCTGGTTTCCCGTTGGCCGGGAATAGGGCTTCTTTTGGAAGCGATTAGAACTATTGCCACCGCCCCTTTGGAACCTTGTAGGTCCAAAGTTCTTGCTCCTTGTATCTCTAGCTTGCTCTAGAGCTTCCACTTCGCAGCACGTATCTAGCAGTTCCGAGAACTCGTTGATTTTCAGTGTGATAACAGCTTTATTCACTTCATATCTCAGTCCTTCTGTAAACTTTCGACACTTCCAGGCTTCATTCAGTTAGTGTTAAAAGTACGTTGAAAACTTTGACAAGTTTTTAAGTCTCGCTACATATTCACTAATAGTCATGTTCCCCTGCCTTAGGTTGAGAAACTTTATCTCCTTCGCGTGCCTCGCACTCGCGGGAAAGTACTTATCCAAGAATTTATCCTTGAATAAATCCTAAGTAATCTCACGATTTTCAGCCTCGAGCGTTCATTGTGTCTCGTACCACCAGTCCTCAGCATTGCCAACCAACATAAAGGTAGCATAGGTCACTTTCTTATTCTTGGCGCAATTCATGCCTCGAAAAACTTTCTCTAGCTCTTTGATCCATAGACTGGCTTTATCCGGATCGAACTCTCCTTTGAATTGGGGAGGATTGTGGCGACGAAACTCTACCAAGTTTTGAGCGTCAGCAGTAGCTTCGAGCTATTGAGCAGCCCTCTCTTGTTGTTGGGTAACTCTCTCTTGTTGTTGAGTAGCTCGTTCAGTCTGTTGTGCTATGACTTCAGTCATCCTTTGCATTGCCTCTATAGTAGCTGCCATGTCTCCACCACGTGCCATCTTGCTTTCTCAAATCAGGTTAACTGAAAAACACACGGAAGGTTAGATGTACTCACTCAGAATACCAACACAGAGATTCACACAGTACAAACAGGACAGACTCAATCATAAGACCCAAAGAAACATAAACCGGGGCTCTTATACTAACTTAATGTAACGCCTCTTTTTGAGAGGGAGCGTCACATTGTCATTTACAATGCGGAAAATAAAAATATAAGTTAAGACTCGATTCTTTTTATGAATATAAATTTACTTGGTTATAGCCGTGTAATTAAATTAATGAGTATATTTTTTTTTGTTATAATTAATAAAATAGTGATAAGGCATAATTGCAATGAAGAGTAAAATAGAAATAAAGCATACATCAAACCATCCTACATGTACAATGATATATCATTATATTAAACCTATTTGATTTTAGTTGTGCAAATAAAATGGTGAATATATATATATATATATTTTTTTTTTTTTTCTTTATATACATGTATTTATATTCAATAACTTGTTCATCAAAGTAATATTCAAAAGTGCTAACACTTATAAAAGATTCATAAGTATGGATATATATATATTTGTTTAATTGTAAGCGAAAAACATAAAGACTAACCCATATATCCATACAAAAGATACATCATATATATATATATATACTGTTTAGATACAAACGGTGATTCAATAAATACATTAAGGCTCATCAAAAAGAAGCCTAAGCTTTACCAGTCCCCAAAATGATATACAGACCCCCAAAAGGATATTAAGGCCCCAAAAGATAGATAGTCATCAATAGCTATCGACAGTATCAGTCCCTAAGAGGAGAAGGAACCGTGTCAGGATCCTCCTTGGATTCCTCTTCAGGGTCTTCCTCATCCGAGGAAACCCACATAGGAGCCACCGAGTTAGGGATTGGGGCTCGAGTAGTGGAAACGAAAGAATCCTCCAGCGGGGTGTAATAACGATCAACCCACATCTCCCTGATGGGCAAATAAAACTCCAAACGTAAACTGACACTGTAAGTGAAGATGGGCGGTTCATGACGCCCCCAAGCCAACGATACCATTATGTCTCCCTCATAGATGCAACGATCAAAATTAAGGTTAATGTGCTAGCAGTCTGGACCTCCGAGGAAGGCCAGATGCACATAACCCAAAAATTCTTGCGAACGTGCCGCCATGATCCCAAAAGCAGGTACTAGCCGCGATCGGGCTAGAAGCTGAGAAATTCGTGAGCTTCACCTCCATCGTCGACGTCTTCAATGGAACATAAATATTGATAGAAAAAAATAGAAATACAGGAAAGAGGTAAAGCCTCCAACATACATTACCAATTATGGCAGTGCAGAAATAAAATGGCACATGACGCCTATATAACATTTTAAGAATAATAAACATCGTCAATAAGCAGTATGATAGGCAATTTAGCAATTTTAGGCAGTTGTATATCAACAAAATAATAGAATCTTATCATCATATAAATAAATAAATGTCAAATGATGTGTTAACTCATTATGCACATGCATATGGTACCAAAAATCCTACTCTATGGAGCTAGACACAAAACATTCGGAGAGAATGATCAGGAGACATGTCTGTAACTCGGCTTCCGAGGCCAACAAGTGCTTTAAATTCTCAAGTTATCATCGTGCATGTCATGGCATTGTACAAGACGTTCTACACAGATCGCGACATACGACAGTGTCTCGGTTAGGATCGTCGGTGCGTTTGCATCAGTCTGTCTCACGGCCCAGCGGGGCTACTAACTGTCCCCTGTGAGATGCCCGCACCCCAACGCCCCCAAGGTCAACAGCAGGACCTACACTAGTCTATTCACACCCGCACACAGGTGTAATTCAACTCCTAGGCAACTTGGCCTTAACAATAGTCCAATGGACTTTCTCAAGCATTCTTCAATCATACATATCATGGATGTTCAAGTACATCAATTAATCGCATATGATTCAATTCAATCATGAGGTAATTTCTCAAATTTTGTTAGACCATATTCTTTTTCATCATCATAATGATTTCAATTCCTCAATTTCAATATTTAAAATTTATTCTTGGGTTATCATGGTTAAAGAAACTCAATTCTATCATTTTCAGACCAAAATCATCATTTTCGGGGTCTGGTAATCGATTACACAGTCCTGGTAATTGATTACAAACCCAACAGAATCAATGTAATCAATTACATGCAGTGTGTAATCGATTACATCCTTTCCAGTAGCCTGGTAATCGATTACATGGGTCATGTAATCGATTACATTCAATTTCAGAAGCTTGGTAATCGATTACATGAGTCGTGTAATCGATTACACTCAGTCCAAGAGCCTTGTAATCGATTACATTAACCTTGTAATCAATTACGTTAACCTTGTAATCGATTACAAGCTTCCCAGAAACATAATTTTGTGGTTCCACGAGCTCGGTAATCGATTACATCACCCATGTAATCAATTACACAGCTCGTATTTGCAGAAAAATAGCGTCTTTAAGCCATGTAATCCAAACCAAACCATCAAATCTCATTATCATCATCATTCAATCGCTTTTAGCTTAACCAACATCAATATTATGTCATATGATCACTTATGGCACACCCAAAACATCAATCCATCAACACATCTTATAAACATCAACATACACCAATATAGTCAAATACCACTCAAGAGAAAAACAACACATTCCATCACCCAAACAGATTTCCCACTACAAAGAGAGGTTGAAGTGGATAGTCTTCCTCTTACCTAAGTGAAGAACAAAGAAAGAAATCTCCTTTCCTTTAGGAATTTTGATTTTCACCACCTCAAGGCCCTAGAATATCCAATCTTACAAGAATCACCACCCAAGCTTGGATAAAACATCCATGGTCACCAATATAATCATGGAATATGAAAATGAGATGGAAAAATGAAAGAGTTTATGGACATTTACCTCAAAGTTTCAAGCTTTGGAGCTTAGTGGAAAAAGATGAAAATGGCGGGGATGATGAGTTCTTGAAGATGATTTCCTCAAAGATGGTGGTCTTCCAAACACAATGTGGGTGCAAGGAGTGTGAGAGCTTGAAGGTTTAACAATGGAGTGTTTATGTGTGGGAGAAGAGAGGAAGAGAGGGAGACCTGTGTGAGTGAGAAGAGGAGAAATGAAAGAAATGTAAAAGAATGTGATTTTTCTTTAGCCCAACCGTGTAGCAACATAGGAGAGGAGAGAGAGTGAAGTGGTTGGGAGGAAGCTTCCTAGAAGTTTCCCTTGAAGCTTCTGTGAGAAGATTCGCACGTCTCTCAATAAAGTGAAGTGTGGGGTCACTTAAATGATATCATAAAAATAACTAGAAAGAAATAATCTATTAGAACTATTTCTCAGTGGACAAAAATTATAGTTAGCGTAAATAATATTTTATTATTTCTCAAATAATTAATTATTCAGTGATTTTATTTATCAGATAAAATCTCATAAAACATAAACTTCATAAACTGTGCTCAGCCTCGGGTTTAGTAAGATCCCTCATCGATGTTTCCATAGTTCAAAGTCTACCAGTCTTAGGGAAAATATTTCGTTTTCCCAGCTCCGCTCAGCGCGCGCACAAAACGAAGAATATACTAAAATATTTGACATTTTCAAAAAAATCCAGAAAAATTCTCAAAAATCATAAATATTATAAAATGATTATTTATGATGAAACAAATAATTTTTGGGGTGTTACATTTTTCCTTCAAGGTTGAAATGAGTTAGATACTAATTAATTTGATGCTTGGTTGATAGTTTGGAGTCCTTAGAATCCATGGTTTTCTCTTGGAAGGTTAGTTGAAAATTTGGATTTTAAGGTGGATATTTGAGTTTTAATCTATGTTTGATTGAGCTAAGAGGTTATATGAGGTTTACAATATGATTAGAGACCTTTATTGATGATAGAAATCATCTAGAAATTGAGTTTGACGTGATAACTTGGTTTGGAACCAAGATTATGCAGAATCGTGTTCTATAGAATTTTCTGCAGTAGGGTCATGCCTAGGTGCAGGTTTTCCACGCCTAGGCGTGGACTGACAATTTTTAGTCTAGGATCAGCCAGAGAGTGCCACTGTAACGCCCCAATCTTTCTCTGGTGTTCGTTGTCTATAATTTCTGTGATGTTATGAATTTTTGTGAATTTTTATAAGTTATTTGATTTATTTGGATTATTTTAATATTATTTTTAAAAAAATTTGGACTGTTGAACTTGAGCCGGGGGATCTTACTAAACCCAAAATCGGAGATAGTTTTTGAAGTTTTCATTGTCTGAGATTTTATCTAACAGATAAAATTTGGGTACGCTCTATTATCCATTGAACAATAGATACCGATTTCGTGAACTGTGACTTTTGTCTATTGGATAATAGCTTGTAATAAAAATTTAGTAGATTATTTCTATCTAGTCACCTTTATGACATCATCCACATGACATCATCTTTGACTTTTGGGACCAAGGAGAGAAACTTATTAAGAAAGGTTTATAAGGCTTGTTGGAGAAGCCTTGGACACCTTCCCAAGGAGAAGTGCATGGCCATGAGGGGGAAAAAGAAGCTTTTAGTGGAAGTTTCACAAAACTTATTTGGTCATTTCCTATTCACTTTTCAAGAATCAGAAAGCTATACACACTTTTCTCTCATTTTCTTCTCTCATTTTCTCTTCCTAAGGCTCACGGCCACTCTCTCATCTTCTTTAATTTTTACCATCTACATTCATTGGATCTAAATCCCTTTCTAAGACACACTGGTGAGAAGATCTTGACTTATTCATCTTTTTCCAAGTATTTCTTCAAGTTAGGGCTTGAAGACTTCTAAGGTAAAATTTCTCCTTTTTCACTCTTCTTTCTTTTCTTCTTTCTAAAACCATGATTTTGATCCATGGTTATTCTTCTCCAAGCCTAAAATGTTGATTCTTTGGTATGTCATTTTTGTTTTTCAAGGAGCTCTTGGAAGAGGAAGCTTGTTTCAAGATATTCAAGCTTGTTTCAAGATATTCAAGTGGTGATTAGATATCCTCCAAGGTAAGAGGGAGATTACTCTCATCAACCTTCCATGGTGATGAGAGACGTTTTGGTGTGTTGAGAGTAGAGAATCCATGTAAGGATTCTTCACTTGATTGTATTTGACTATTGGTGATTTTTGTAATTTTTGTTCTATATGATTTTGTGGCTTGGTGTTATTCATGATGTTGATAGAATCTAAAATTCTTGGTGATTGATATATATTGGTTGCTTGAAATCCTTTATGAAAGATGAAAATTTTGAGGCCCAAGGACCTTATATAGCTCACGGCCAAGAGACCCCAAATAAGGTATCCAAGATAAAATTATTGTGTTGATTTGGAACTCAGATGTTTAGGTGAAAAAAGAATTAGATTAAGGATTAGTAATAATAAAGGAATGATAAAATAAAATTCAATCATTTGTTTAGAGAGAGATTTCGGCCTTGAGAGGGGAAATAAGCTAGAAAGAGAGATTATAAAAATTTAGAGTACTTTTAGGGCTTGAGGAAAAAGGAAATGAATTTGTGAGATTAATACAATGTAGTTTCTTTTTAGGTTTTTCGTGAAAAATGTGAGGAAGTATTACCTAGAAGAACTTAGCTAAAAGAGTTTTAAAATTAAAGTAAATTTCCATATTAATTCTTCAAAGTTTTAAAATGAAAGATTTGTGAGAATGTTTCACATGATTTGAAGAGGATGACTTTTTGAATTTGTGCAATTGAGATACCTTGTGATCGAATATAATGGCATTGTGTTGTCGAACCAATTTACTGGACCCTGGATTGTCAGTGGTTGACTCAAGTCCTATTGTGGCTCCTCTTGGTGAGATTCATGCTATTAATGAATATTGTTTCATCTTTGTCGTGCGATCATGCATTGTGAAAGTCAAAAGGACTTGCTGTCAAGGCTGTATGCCTAGGAGATGAATTACACCTTTGTGCGGGTATGAATTGTATAGTGTAGTTCACTTGTTGAACTTAGAGGCGTCGGGGCACAGGTATACCACATGTGGCCAATTGGTAGCTCCACAGGGCCGTGGTGACTGTGCAATGCACTGTCGATCTCGACCAGGCACTATCCTATTCCTGATCCCGTTGAGAGTGTCTTGTATAGCCATGTTGCGCATACTAATTATATTGAGAAGCATATGATTTGAGGCTAACAATATACAGACACTGACTCCCCAATCATTCTCTCAGATGTTGGTTTGAACTCCATGGAGTAGATGTCAGTCCATTGTGCATTCACATAAACATTAAGCATTTTATTGTGATACATTTATACTGTGGAATCATCTTTTGATATATTATTGTAATACCTTATGATAAGTTTTATGACCATAATTTTTATTTTTGTGATTTTACTAATATTGCTGTCTTTTGCTACCATACTGGTATTGATGTAGAGAATCTCACCTCTTTGTATTGTTATTCTATCTGTTTTTCTGTTCTATGTGTTCCTGTTGATAAAGATTAAGGGAATAAGAAGAAGATTTGCAGTTTTTCATTGTTTTGCTTTTGGATGGCTGTTAGGAGAGATTCTGTTAGTTTTCTTAGAGTTCAATTCCACAGAGGTGTAGACGCATGGCATATCGATTGGGGCATTGAATAGATTAGATATGTAAGAGACGTGACTTTGTCTATCCATAGGACCCGTGATGGGGTTCCTTTCTTTTCTCTTAGTGTTTTTATGCGTCTAGAGTTCTTTATGCCTATTAGGGAGTTATGGGGTGATTTACATTACACCCTGAGGGAGGATCCGGACCCTATGGTGTCATCTGCTAGGACACCTATCCATGAACTTTTGCCCCGGCTGAGGGATCTGACTGGGGAAGAGTCCGAGGAAGAGGACCCAACAGAGGATTCAGAGGAAGATCCAATGGAGGGTCCAAGGGGAGGTCCTACTCCCTAGCTCTTTAGACTTGGCTAGTCATGTCTTTTTAAACAGTTGTATATGTCCTTTGTGTTTAAACTCTATAATTTTGGGTGAACTATGATCCATGCCACTGTTGTATATATTCTTTTGGTGTGTAATACTTAGTAAGTTATATCCTGTGTTGTTAGGTTTCGTTTAAGCCTATGCTTTTGAAAAGAAAAAATTATAATCCATATTTTCCAAAGATTAAACATTTTTCCGCGTTTTGTTAAGTTTAGATGTTTTGATATGTAAATGTGACATCCAAAGGAGGGTGTTGCAGCCACGCCTAGGCGTGGGAAAGTCATGCCTAGGCGTGAGTTCCATAATTTTTCAAGAATTGTATTCTTGATGTTTTTAGGTTCCCTAATTGTTGGGATCACTCATATATGCCATTTTAAGAGTATTGAGATACTAGTAGAAGAATTTCTTAGAAAGAATGATCTTCTTACATACAAGGGAAATTAAGGAAAGTTTGTGCATCCATTAGACAAGGAGTGCCTTAGATAAGAGTTAGTCCCTTGAGCAACATAGTGTTGTATAGATATCACTTGGGTAGTGATGAAGAAATGGGATATGAGATACAAGTATACAAGTATGTTTGGAAACAGCAGAGTGCCAAAGTGCATAAAATGCTCTCATAGATTTTGTTAGACCATTTGTGTACCGCAAGTGCACAGGACAATCAAGTAATACAATGAAGAGTAAAGTTCGTTCCCACGAGGATGTTGGCTTCCAAAGCTAAATATCAACCAATAACTTAATTAATTCTATTCAAGAACATAAAAATAGAAAAGTGCAAATAAACTAAATCTAAATTACAAAGTAATAAAGATAATGTTTAGAGCTTTAGAGAATCATTCTTCACCTCTTATTTCAACTAATAATATGCAATCCTTACAAGCAGCATGAATGAATTGTTAAGTTAGCTTGAGAATCTGATTTAGTTAAAAGCCTATGTCTAGGTTAATTAACTATAGTTTTATTTACCGAAAACTCCTTAGTTAGATGCAAAATTCACTCATGAACGATCTATTATTAATCACTCACTATGCACGGCTAAAAGGTATATTTCTATCTAGTTAGCGAATTAATTTATCTAAGCCAATTGAATGAAATCGAACATGTATCAACCATACATATGATCTAAGATCCAAATTCCTATGTCTAGGTTCATCAGATTTCAACAAAATCAAAAGCTTAGCAAACAATCAAGAGCATTAAGAACCATATGATTGAACAAAACCAAACATCAATATATACTCAAAAGATTACAAAATCATTAATATTCATAGGAGGATTCAAAGTCATCCCTAAATATAGCTTAGCTAATCATTGAACACAAAAATACAACTACAAAAAATCATGCTCAAGATAGATGAAAGAGTGAAAAGAGAAAGGAGAAGGAAGGAAGCTCATGAATTTGACTCTTTGATGCTTGAATCTCCTTCCATGAAGAAGATGGCCTCTAACCTTGCTTTATTAGGCTTCCTTAGCCTCCAAACAATAAAACCTAGTCACAACTCTCTAAACCTAAATGGCCTCCCTCACACAAATCTAATAAAATAGTATTTATAGGCTAAAAAATATAGGGCATGCCACGACATTAACATGCCTACGCTGCGGCACGTGTTTAATTTAGGTCACCAATGTCGTGACATACGCTCATTTGTGCCGCGGCGCTTTGGCCTCGGGTCCTTTGTACTGAAGCAGAGGATGCACCACATTGCGACATTGATATGCCCATACTGCGGCGTCATTTGCTAGAATGCAAACTTGGCTTTCTCTTCCACTTCTGGTCCAATTCCTCCACATTTTAGCATGATTGGAGCCCTTCCTAATATAGAGAAAATACCAAGTCAATAATAGTTATAAATCTACTTAATCACTTACCAAATAAGCATAATTTACTCAAAAACATATAGGAAGATATCTAGATTAGAATATGTCAAATATTAGCTTAAAACCTTCCAAATATGTATCATAAACAAGAACTAAGCATACTTTATAACACAGAGATAGAGTATAAATAACTACATTCTATGGAGTTATCAGATTTGAGATAGAGCTAGTAATGCAAGTATAGAAAGTATACTAAGTTTGTTTGGCAATAGTAGAGTGCCATAGTACATGAAATGCTCTCATAGAGTTGAGGTAGAGCTAGTAATGTAAGGACAAACTTGGTATAGAGTTTATGTGGTGGTTATTAGGCATAGCACCATATTTTTCACACACGTCACATTTTTCACCCACTTGACATTCCTAGCAGTTTGAGGTAGTGGAAAAGTCCAGTCAGTAGAAGGTAGGTTAAGGAGATAACATATTCCCTCCCTACCAAGAGGAATAGTCAAGTCTCCTGACATTATATTCACACTATCACAATACATTACATGAGCATAATCATACATCATAACATAAAAGCATTGCATTTTATAGATAATTGTAAGGGCAATTGTCTTATTTTCATGTATGAGTTAGTTCAGTTATGTTTCCTTGTTTGAGAACATTACATAGAGAGAGAATGTATATGTTCCTAGAGTAAAGAGTAGTAAATTGATTGCTAGCTACAATTTTAACTATGATGTTATGGGTTGTTTATTCTCTGTGAATATTACAACTACTGGTATTGGTACACTTATACTGAGAATATGTGATTCTCACCCTGTGTGTTGCCATGTAAATCCGGGTGGTGGCTCTTCCCAAGGCAAGATGCATAAGAAGATTGAAGATTAGTCTAGTTTTATGTTTTAATAGTTAAATTTTTGTATATCCATGTATATTTGGTATCAGTTTGTAAACAGGTGTATATATTACATTTTTGTCTCTTGAGACATAATTGAATGTATATAAGTGGATGTTTGTTTCCTCAAGGTTGTCCATCATGATTTATTTATATAAATGTTATGGGATAGATTAAGCTTTAAGTTAGAAGTAGCATATCTAATACTATTTATCCAGGTATATGTCAGATATATTAGGATTTCAATATTAGGATATTACGCGATGCGCCATCTAGATGAAAAAAAAAAACTTTAAAATTAAAATTAAAAATTAAAATAAAAAAAATAAAAAAATCATAAAAAATCACTAAATCACATCAAATTCACATAGTCTCATCTCTTAGCTTTTGAGAACGAAAACCCTAACCTCCTATCTTAGTCTCATCTCTCATCCCCTTCTCACTTTCCCTGTTGGCCACCATCCTTCTCTGCTGTGGTGCGTCTGTCGCGAGGCACAAGCTCATGACCCATGGCCACTGGTCTCGTCACTCTCTCTGGTGGCTATGACCCACCTGCTGGCCACCTGTGACCATGAGATTTTTACCACGAGTTCTTCAGCATGCGGTCTACAATGAGTTTGGTCTCTGTTTCTTATTTGTCTCGGTCTGAATCTCGGGTAGAACCGAGGTTCAACATTTGTGCCTGTTCTATTTCGTTTGATTTTTTGTTCTATTTTCTTCCCTTTTTGTCTCCCCTCTTTTTATTGTTCAATAAGTGCTTCTTTGTAAGGGCTTGAGATGCGAATTATATGATCTTTCTATTGCTACAATTATAATTGCTGAGCGATTAGTTTTGTGTACATTATTTGCTAATTGAAGATGGTATTTTTGAGTTGAATTTAATAGAAAGTTGGATTTCAAAATTTTTTTAATCTAAAATTTAAAAAAATAGTGTTGTTTTATATTTTTAACTATTTAAAATGCATAAACAAAGGAAGAAGGTTATGGGCCGTGAACTAGTCTATGTAACCTACGGTCCAACGCAGTGTAGACACGGGCTAGCAAAATGCTAGCCCATTTAAGTTGTGGGCTAGTCTGCACCGGTCCGTTTAACTGTGGTCTGTTGCGGACTAGGTCTGCTCGCATACCTACTGTTCTAGACTGGGTTCCGAGTTAGCAAATCAGAAGCAACCTAGCCTATAAAGGATGCATCCCAGCTAATTTTGAACTTTTTTAGATTAATAAAAAAATACCTATAAATGATGAGTAAATCTCTTTAAGAATCCCTCATTAATAGGAGATATAATTAAAAGAGAAAATTATCCTAATTGATTCTTATCCTCATTAATAGCATTTATTATCCATTAGTATATATTTAACCATGATTCTCATCTGTCATGACTCTTTTATAAATACTACACAAGGTAACAAAGATATGCATCTAACCCTAAACACTCTACCCACCTTGTACACTAACTAACTTAAGCGTTGGAGTGCTTTTTGCAGGTACCCACCCCTCGCACAATTGTCACAGCCACGGTGCAATGGAGGAAACCACCTTCATCAACCTTGTTCAGGTAATCATCTGAATCTCATTCAGAACATTGACACCATCTATAGGAAACAATGAACTTTGAATCCCTCCACTATCATCATGGTAACCACTAGACAAAATCGCGCCATTGCTGTATAAAACCAGTCATCCACCAACCATCATCTTGGCTTTACTATTGCTCAAAACTCATTCACTGCTTAACTGGGACCCAAACGTGATGGGGTTGAAGCTTCTCTCTCCAGTGAGAACTCTTTTCCTCTACCGTTGCGCATTCTGACCATATAGCGATTAGGATCACGCATAGCCCCTTCAGGCAAAGCTAGATCACGGATATCGACTTTGCAACATTTAAACACGAGGGAGAATGACGAGGGAATTCAGTCATAGCAGGATGAATCACGCCTCCCTAAACTATCATGAGAAGAACTAAACTCCTTGGTCAGACTCCATGATGAACACATTTATGAGCTGGAAAGAGCTGTTAACTAAGAAAGGGAGGACGAAAACTGGGTTCCCTATAGGAATCGTAACAACAGAAGGGAACTAGCCTATGATGGAGGATGCAACCTAAAAAATTCTAGAGTAGAAGAACCTGGACAAAGAGTTAGTAACCAAGTGCGAGAAAATCAAGAGCAAAAGCCTGGATGAAGGAAATTGGTTAAACAAAATCAATCATTCTCTAATGAGTTGATAGCTAATGAGATCCCTAGGCACTTTAATATCTAACTAATATTGAAGCTTATGATAGGACCTCAGACCCCCAAGAGCACTTGGATACTTTTGTATCAACCCTGATGTTTACTAAAGGAGATGACTCACTCATGTATCATGCTTTCCCTCAGCACACCTCGAGCCCAGGTTTATCAAGAGGTGATGAATACAGAGTTCAGAGACATTTTGTAGCCTCCTCCATTGAGAAAGCATACACAGAAGGATAAACCTAAGCACTGCGTATACCATGAATGCTGTAGTCATGCCACTAAGGACTATGTTAATCTTCAGGATGCTATTGATTCTTTGATTCAGGATAAATGTTTGAGTCGTTATATACGCCAATCCCAAAATGATAAATGAAGAGGAGGCAGGAACTACAAGAAGAGAAGTTACAGCCCATGGAGAAGCTCGTCTCCATACCAAAGAAGACAGTCTCTAAGAAAAAATAAGAATCACAGAGAGGGTCCATCTCGATACAATGCCCAAGGCCAAGAAAGGGCATAGCCCCGAGATCCACCCCTTCAGGATAATGTTCATCGCCATGTTGAAGTAACCCAGAAAATTAATAGTATTTTGGGGGGCTTCGCTAGTATCGACAGGTCCAACAATGTCAGAAAGAAATCTCTCTAGGCTATGTTAAGTGTAGTTGCCCATTCAAATTTCCAAGCTGGTAAATGGATCAAGGCAAGCTGCACCAATTTCTTTTTCTGATGAAGATTATGGAAGAATTATTCTAGACCACAATGATCCAATGGTGATAGCTGGGATAATCTCTAACGCCAAGGTGCGACATATATTTATTGATCAAGGAAGCTTAACCGATATCATGTTTCTAGATCTTTTAGAAAAACTGGGACTTTCAAAGAAGGATCTGATCTTGTACACCTGAGGGCTGATCGACTCTACAAGAGATAAGATCACCCTAGAAGGATACGTCTAAACTCACTTAACTCTGGGAAAAGACCCTCTATTCAAGACACTCTTGGTCAAGTTCCTTGTAGTAGATTGTCCTTCTACATATAATGTGATCCTGGGCCATCCTTCCCTCACCGCATTTGGGGCCATGATTTCCACTCCCCATTTGGCCATAAAGTTCCTTGACTAACATAATAAGGTTGTCACAGTCAAAGGAGACTAGGCTATGGCACAAAGGAGCTATAATGAAAGCCTAAACATTTCTAAGAGATAACGGAATACAGACCAGCGTGATAAATTTGCCTCGATCATTAAGGACTTCGTTAATGTCCTTTTTACTGAGTTGGATGTACACGAGGAGATTCGTGATATGTGTCCTCAACCAGAAAGAGAACTTTAACCCCTTCAACTTAGTGTCAAGCCAGATCAAGTGACCAAGATTGGAGGACAATTAGATCTAGAAGAAAAATATTGGCTAGTTGAATTCCTTGAAAAGAATAAAGACCTCTTCACCTAGATGTCGTCTGATATGCCAAGATTAAACCCTGAGTTCATATGCCACTAACTCTCTATCAAAAAAGATGCAAAGCTAATGGCACAAATAAAAAAAAAGTCAAACCAAAGAGGCAGTAGGTAATATAGAAGCAGGTGAAGGAACTTTTAGATACCAGGTTCATCAAGAAAGTTTTTTATGCCACTTGGTTGTCCAATGTGGTTCTAGTGAAGAAGGCTAATGGGAAGTGACATATGTGTGTCAACTACATAGACCTAAATAAGGCATATACCCAACAGAGCTTTACCCACTTCCCAACATAGATAAACTTGTGGATAACTCATTCAAATTCTGGCTTCTTTTATTTATAGATGCCTATTCCGGCTATAATCAAATTCCCATGAACTTGGAGGATGAAGAGAAATCTGTATTTATAATCGAAATGGGAAGCTATTGCTACTGAGTTATGCCATTCGAGTTAAAGAACGCAGGTGCAACTTACCAGTGAATGATGAATAAAGTCTTTAAAGAACATATTAGCAAGATGCTGGAAGTTTATATCGATGACATGATTATCAAGATAATGGAGTCTAATAACCATGTGGAAGACTTGGAAGAACTATTTTCCTAGATACAGAAGCATAACATGAAATTGAATCTAGAGAAATGTGCTTTTAGAGTACAAGCAAGTAATTTTTTAGGATTTTTATTGACGAATCGTGGTATTGAAGCCAACCTAGAAAAATGCTAGGCCGTTCTTGATATGCATAGTCTACAGTCCATGAAAGAAGTGCAAAAACTAATAGGAAGGATAGCGACCTTCACTCGTTTCCTAGCCAAGTCTCCTTTCTTTTTCAAGATTCTAAAAAAAGGGGGAAAGACTTTAAGTGGAGCCTAGAGTGCGAGGCTTCATTCTAGGAGTTGAAGAACATGTTGGCAACACCTTCGATCCTGATGAGGTCGAAGCCTAGAGAGACCTTATATGCCTATCTCTTAGTTAACAATGAAGTGATCAGCTCAGTCCTAATAAGAGAGACTAATGAAGGTTAGAGGCCAACTTATTTTGTGAGTAAGGTCTTGCAAGGCCCCAAGCTCTGGTATTAGAAGATTGAGAAACGAGTTCTAGCATTGCTGACCACAACTAGACGATTGCGTTAATACTTCCAATGCCACCCCGTGATAATGAAGACGCATTAACCAATCCGTTAAGTGGTGCACAAGCTAGACCTCACTAGAAGAATGATCGCATGGTCCGTAGAGCTTTCAGAATTTGGTATCAACTATGAGCCAAGACAAACTATAAAGGCTCAAGTGTTATCCAATTTTTTGGCAGAGCTTACTCTAGATCTCGGCCACCCTAGAGGGAATTTTTGGACCATTTATATAGACGGTTCCTTAAACCCCAAAAGGAGCAGCGTCGAAATCATTCTAGAAAATGGAGTCAGGTTCACTCCGGAACATTCCCTAAGATTTGAATTTCTAATTTCAAATAACCAAGCAGAATACGAAGCATGCATTACGGGCATTACCATGGCAAAAGAAAAGAGGGGCACAGATGTCAAATATAATATTATGCAATGATTCACAACTGGCAACATCCCAGATTTGAGGTGATTACTAAGCTAAAGAACCCTTATTGTAAAAGTACTTAGCTAAGGTAAAAAAGTTCATGGAGAACTTTGATAACATTAAGGTAAAGCACCCCCAGGGAACAAAACTTGAGAGCCGATATCCTATCAAAGCTCGTCAGCACTAAAAGTCTTGGTAAGAACAGGTCCATGATTTAAGAGAGATTGCTTGCACCCAGTATTACAGACATCAAGGTCTTCCTACTAGAAGAAAACGAACATGGATCACATCCATTGTTGTTTAGCTTTGAGATGGTACTTTACTCGAAGATTAAAAGGAGGCCTAAAAACTAGTATGGACAATGACATGTTACATTATATTGGATAATCAATTATACCATTGTGGTTTTTCTTCTCCCCTCCTCAAGTGTCTAAGACCGAAAGAAGCTGAGTACTTCTTGGCCGAAATTCATGAAGGCAGTTGTGGTCACCACCTCAGAGGAAAGTCATTAGCGCAGAAAGCGTTAAAGGCTGGGTATTATTTGCTTAGGATGGAAGCTGACAGAATGGAGCACGTCCAAAAGTGTGACAAATGTCAACGGTTCTTGGGCCTTTCTATCAGTAGGCGATGGACATCTTGGGTCCGTTCCCTTAGGCCCCTAGACAAGTCAAATACTTAGTGGTAATTATGGACTACTTCACCACATGGATAGAGGCAAAATCTTTGTCCACCATTACCTCAGTGCGCATGCAAAAATTCACCTATAAGAACATTATCAGTAGATTCGGTGTCCCAGAGTCTTTAGTCACGGACAACGGAATCCAGTTTACTGACCAGAAATTCAAGGATCTCATCGGACTCAAGGTCAAGTAGCATTTCACATCGGTAGAACATCTTAAGACCAATGGACAAGTTGAGGCCATAAACTGGGTGGAACAACTTGACCATGTTCCGTGGGCATACCGAACCACGCCCCACTCATCAACTAGGGAAACTCCCTTCAAGCTAACCTATGGTTGTAAAGCTATGATCTAGTGGAGATAGGAGAACCGAGCTAAAGGAAGCAGAATTTCTCTGAAGAAGTCAACATGGACCTCATCTGCCACAACTTGGACTTGTTGGAGGAACATCGCCGCATAGCACACATCTGTGAAGCTATTGTCATATAAAAAACCACAGTCCAGTACAATTCCAAAGTGATACCACGGAGGTTTGTGCCAGACGACCGTGTTTTAAGTAGGGCAGATATTGGAGGTAAAAACGCGAAAGATAGGAAGTTAGCTCCAAATTGAGAAGGATCATACCAGATCATTTCCAAGACAAACACTAAAGCCTATACCTTAGTGACCTTCACTACAAAAGTATCAAAAAATTTTGGAATACTGATAAATTTAGGAAATGTTATATTTGATAAGTTTTTGCTTTTATAATTTTATTTCTCTTAATACTATATTTTAACATGTAAGTGACGTATTTTGACATGAATTAAACGGTTAATAAATTTCTAGCATCTTAGAAAGATATGACTCCTAAGAGATGTATACCAAGCATTTTCTCTCAAGTGTTATCAATCGAGGTCCCTTGCAAAAAGGATGCGTGAAGAAAATTGTTCTATACTAGAATTTCAAGTTCGGGCCCACCACAACCAAATAGCCCAAATACAGGTGACATTTATCTCAACTCCACCTAATAACTATCACATCTTCTGTAAACAGATAGATATAAAACCAAATCTACCAATATCAATGAATAAATAGATAAAATTACCTCGAATCATCTTAAATCTCAAAATAATTGGTATTATCTCCTAAAACCATCTGGTATGACACATTCCACTATCTATTGCAAATTGCTACCATCTTAAGTTGAATGTTGGCATGCCTTTTACAGCTATACACCCTTCTCATCCTAGAACAGAAAGAAAAGGGTTCTTTGGGATACTTGAGCATCCTCGAGGTATCTTAGACTATGGATTCAATGCATTTAAAGAAGGGAGAAATTCTTAATTGTTTTCATAGCAAGAAAAAGTTCTGGTTATGTACCTTTTTTTTTTGTTGGTAAAATTGGTTATGTATCTTTTGTTATATTCCTCTTTAACTATATGGGCTATCAC
The DNA here is from genome assembly GCA_029884595.1 of Ormosia semicastrata. NCBI lineage: Eukaryota > Viridiplantae > Streptophyta > Magnoliopsida > Fabales > Fabaceae > Ormosia > Ormosia semicastrata. The sequence continues at coordinate 43,973,194 of JAQQTO010000061.1, forward strand.
TATTGCCCATTTAACAATATTTATAATATTTGTAATGTTATACTTCATATGGTACATATTAAATAATATAAAGTAAATTTTTTCTTAATCTATTAGCTCCGAAAAATTTCTCCTATCGAAGGAAAGATGGAGAGCTTAGGTGCTTGAGTATCCTCAAGCATTTTCCTAAAATTGAAGTGAAGATTTTTAAGTTTATTACAGAGACTTTTCTCCAAAAAAGTTAAAAGAACAGTAACTTACTGCAAAGAAAAACAAAACTTAAGTAAAATAGCGGGTTTGTTTGGTCTTTATTTTGAGAATAGTTTTTTCATAAAAGAAAAATAAAATAATTGTTTGAAAACTGTTTTGAAAATAAAATGGCATAACAATATGTTTGGGTGAATTATTTTAGTAATATTTTAAAAAGCAAGAAACAAAATTTTTTTTGGATATCAAGTTCTATGACCAGTTCTGGTTTTTCCTAACCACTATTATGTTTCACATCTCACCCGCCAACCGAGACGGTTAGAAGGAAGGCACACTGTCGCTTTTAATTATCAAACTCTAATTAATAAAACTTTTCAATTACAACTTTATCACAGTAGGCGTAAATAAGTTGAATATTAGAAATTCAGGTTTTGTTTGTAAAAAATAGGTGTTACTTAAACTTAACTCATTTATATAAATGAGTCAAATATAAGGTTTGGGTTTGATTTTTTTTAAATATTAAACTTTAATTCATTTATAATTTAATTATTTTTATTTCTTTTATTAAATTTCTCCTTGAAGTAAAAGATTCTTTTGAAAATTTGAGTTAAGTAAATAGAAGATAATAATAAATAAAATTACAATTATCTAGATAGAATTATAATTTACTAATGACAATATAAAAATTATTATTATTTATACCTATTCTTATATAAAATCACAATTTTTTTATTGAATATATATAAATAGATGTACACACGAGTTATTTGTGAACTTTTAATGACAAGTTTCTAAAATTTAAACTTAATTCATTCATATAATCAAGTTTAAATTTAAACTTAAACTTATTTGTTTAATTAAATAAATGAATTTAATTATATTTAATGAGTTGAGTTCAAATAATTTACGAATAATTCAATTTATTTATACTTCTATTTGTCACTATTCATTAATAATAAAATGAAAGCAAAAACTATTAAAAACATTTGAAAGTGTTTTGTGTTTTCTTTTCTTTATTTTTAAACTTGTATTTCGTATATCTTTGAAAACTGATTAAAACGTACTTGATTAAAACGTACTCTTTCTTATGTAAAATATGTATATTTTATAAGTAATTGATGACTATATTAATTAAATATTAAGAGTATCATTAATAAATATTTATGATTATGACTTTTGGTATCCTGGATAAAGATGTAACCCCAACAGATTATAGTGCATTTTATTGAGAGTTGTAACACCCACTCCTTATTTTTTATGTTTGTAGTCTTATAAAGGACAAATTTTATCTAAGAGAAAATTAATATGAAAGGGAAAAAGTTCTTTTAAAATAAGTAAGTAGAGTATATTTATTTTTAATTTAATTTAAAATATATCGTGATCTTAATTCATAAAAATTTGATAGATACATTTTTACTTACTTACTTTAAAGACAAACTTTGTTTAGAAGAGTCTTATCTAAAAAATATTGGTGATATGAATAATTTTCAGAGAATTAAACCTGAGTGTGTTTGGAATTTAAAACATGGGAAATAATTTGATTTTTAAATTAAATATTATTTTTGAAATGTTAAAAAATATAAAATGATTTGATTTTTAAAATCTCATGAATTTCATTTGTTTGATTTAGAAATTCTATCAAATTTGATAGAATTTCTTAAGATTTGATTTAATTATAAATAAATAAACTATTTTATCCTTACAAACTATCTCTAATTACATCTTATAGGGGTAAAAATATAAAATAATAAAATCAAATTAAATCAATTTTCATTTTAATGAGTTCCCAACACAAAATTTGATTTCTAAATCAAATTAAATAATTTTAATAATTTTATTTATATCTCCTTTTGTCTAGATCTCTATTTATTTTATTAACAACACTTCCAAACAAATTGTATCATTATTTAAAAACAAAAAAGTTAAATTAAATTGCCTGTACTTTTTCAATCATTTTTAATTTAGTCTATATTTTTTTTCTTTTCAAATCAGTTCTTATACTTACAAATGTTTTCAAAATAATCTCTATCATCAATTTTTGTTATAACACCGTAATAATATCATCAATTGGTTAACCTTGTAAGTATTCCTTTATCTAGTGGGTGCTCATTTGGATGCTCATTTTTTTTTTGTAAAATATACAATAAGTGCTCCTGCATTCCATTAAGTGTTCCTGTAGGTGCTCATTTCTTCTGAATAGATACTCATTTGTTAAGTAGCTGCTTCTTTAGATGCTTTTTTTATCTCTGTAAAATATTTAGTAGTGACTAAATTGATAGTATGAACTATTTTAAAAGTATTTGTAAGTTTAATGACTGATTTGAAAAGGAAAAAACTACATAACTAAATTAAAAATGAGTGAAAACTGCACCATCCTCCATTCTAGTTTTCCTATATATATAGATAATATAATGATAATTAGATTATTGTTTGACTTGCTTGCTTATTTCTGTGCATGTCTGTGTTTGTCTGTACGTAACAACAACTATGCAAAGTGTAAATTATGCTTGAATTAGCTTGAATAATAACAGAAATTAGAAAATTAATATAAATAAATATAGAAAATTTAAAATTAAGTTTCAAATAAATAATATGAATTATAGTAATTTTTGATAGCTCAAATAATTAAATTAAATTAAATAATTTTAGTAATTTTATCAACTTAAAAGTAGTGTAGAAATTAGAATAAATGAGATAAATTTATGAAAATAATTTTACAAGTGGAGAAATTTATTTAGATGATCAAAGTGATTTTTAAATTCCTTATGATTTAATAAAAATACATAAGAGTAATTTAGAATAATTATATGAGCTTGGAAATTTATTAAAATAAAAGTTTAGAGTAAGCAGTAGGTCTTGACCAATAGAATTTCATGCAAAAAGGAAGAACACTTAGCTTGATTTTTATTGGATTGCTATCAAGTCTTGAACTTGAGTGGATTAGTACTTAATAGGACTTAAACCAATCAAAGTGCATGCATGAGGGTTACTTGCACATCAAGTTAACAACACATTGGTAAGAATTAAGATCTAATTGACATCAATTAGCCTAAACTAAGATTCTAAACTAATCTTATGCATTTCCAAAACATAATTGGAAGCTAGAAACATGAGAATTGAAGATCAAAATCTTCCTAAGATCTTGGAAGCTCACTAACTGCCTAAGCCCTCACAACTTAGTCATTAAGTTGTTTAAACTCTCTTTCCCTCCTCTCTTGCACGACACACATACAAGCACTCAACTCTCTCTTCTTCTTTAAGTGAAGGACTGTTTTCGTCAAATTTTGACTACCTTAATCGATAGTGTGATTCCATAATCTCAATTTTTGGGGAAGGGAATCACTTCCTCTTATGGGCTCTCTATTTTCACATAGTGTCTAGATTTATGAATGCAAATGTCAAGTTGACGGAATGCAAAATGACAATAACATTTATAAGAAATAGTAACTTGATTGAATTGAAAATAAGAAATGTAACTTACAGAGTAGTAAGTGTAGCAACAATTAACAAAACAACGAAAAGGAAAATGAACTAAAGAACTAAATAAACAAAACGAAAGTTTTTGAAAAGAAAAGTAAACGCGCTTGAGGGACTTTGTTCCTGCTATATGTGTGAGGAGTGGCGAGTGTCAAGCCCAGGTCTCATCTTCAACTTTGCTATTTATACTGTAGTGACTCTCGCTCCTCTTTAAATTTGAAAATCCTTCAATTTGGGTGCGTTCTTGTCAACTGTTTGTGGAAATAAGCTTGCTTTGCCCCAAATTGTTTAATATGTTAAGTTTTGACGATGACAAATATAAGACAAAAAGAATTATGCTTATGCTTTATAGTTGTGTTTAATAAATGACAAATGCATTACAAAAGAATGTTAATCATGTTACATAGATGTGCTTAATGAGATATATTGAAACATGTATGATTATGTACCTTATTTAGTTATATTTCACATAATAATCATGCAATGAGATATATGTAACATTCATCATATAATATATCCAATAATGCATTATATGAGTTGTATTAAATTAATATTGGATTTGGTTATATGAAAATATGTAAAGTTCACTTTGTTGTATCCTACATAGAGCATATCTATTAGCAATTAATAAATGTCTTATTTGGATATCTCTATGAAAGTCTTATATGCATGTTAGACTAACTAGAGTTATACATTTATGAATCATGCATATAAAGATATTGAGTTATGAATTTGGACTAACTATGTTTGTTTAAGTGAGCAATACTTTGTAGGATAGTCTAAGTACCAAGAGTGAGTATTGCAACAAGAAAGTAAAATATCACAACTATGTTCAACTCAAGAAGAATGAAAATGATAAAGGTGTTCCAACCATTTGCAAGATTTGAAGAGAAAAAATTTTTGGAAGCTTGGATTACATCAAGAATTGATGATGACAAAAGATCAAGTCCCAAGGTTCTTCAAGAATAGCTTATAAGACTTAGATCTTATGTAAAGGTAAATGAGAATCACACTAAACTAAAATATATTTTTTAAATCTTTAAAAATAGTTTTCACATGCTAAAATGCCCAACAAAAAAGTTTTAAAAAGCTAGTTATGGTAATAGTTCAAAACTATGAAAAATAGTCAAGTTTGTATTTTGTAAAACTGACCTTTGGTTACTCTTTTAATCATATCTTTCAAAATACTTTGCGTTTTGTTTTAGAACTTATTTCATATGAAATTAAACTCAAAGATCTTTCCAATGAGTGGTCATTCGCTTAAAACAAATAACAAACGAAGAAGTTATGACCATTTAAAGTCATTTTTAAAATCAGGGGCTCCTAACCGATTAGGAATTTTCCCTAACTGATTATTCACCCTGTCAGGAGCCATTTTCACATTCTGAATGGTCCTAACCGATTAGGCAATTGGCCTAACCGATTAGGATAATAAAAATGAGCATTTATCATGATTTAAAAGCTCTTAACCGATTAGGTAATTCACCTAATCGGTTACCGTAAAACAAGTTCGCAAATCTTTCACAAATCATTTGATAAACAATTTTCGTTGAAGCTAATTGATGATTAGAGATGATTGGATATATGAGATAAACACTTTTACTTATAAATGCAATATCCAAAGGGAACAATATTCAAGCAATTCAATAAAATAGTGCTCAATGTAAAGAGAAGGGTTTAGAGAAACTAAACACAATGATTTATCCTGGTTCGATCACCAATCCACTTGTAATCTACGTCCAGTCCTCAAGCAACCGCTATAGATTTTCTACTATTTCTTCAAGCTTCAATAGGTGCTTGACAACTTTTACAGCCTTGAGCACTCAATACTTTGGGATACCTCACCCTTGGAGCTTGAGTCTCTTCAACTAAGGGATACCTCACCCTTTACACTTTTGGAGGGATGCCTCACCCTCTTTACAAAATAATATAGATTGATTAAATGAAACTCTTATAAGAGTAGATGATTACAAATTGAAGCTCTAATATGCTCTCAAAGATTATCCCACGTTTTTCACAAAAACAGAGTAAGAATGGATTTGAGGGTTGAATCATGTTTTGAAGTATTGGCAATCAGTTTTTGGTTCAAGTTCAACCTCTAATGAAGACCCAACGTTGGTATTTATAAGTTTTGTAAATAAATGGATCCATTGGAGGGTTTTAGCCCAGTATTAAATGCATTTAATATAGCCGTTAGACACTGTCAGGATGCGTGTAATCAATTACACAATAAATGTAATTGATTACATTATTGTTCCAACGTGTTCTTGGCTTTCTGGGCTCTGTGTAATCGATTACATTATTGGTGTAATCGATTACATGGCTTCTGACTTACATGTAATCGATTACAATATCCATGTAATCCATTACATCACTTCTGTCTTGCTGTGTAATCGATTACAATGTCCATGTAATCGATTACATGACTCTTTGAACGTGTTCTTGCCTTTCTGGGCTCATTGTAATCGATTACCAACTTGGTGTAATCGATTACATGGCCTCTGACTTTCTTGTAATCGATTATATTGCTCATGTAATCGATTACAAGGCCTCTGTCTGCTGTGTAATCGATTACAAACATCATGTAATCGATTACATTGGCCTTTGAATACATTTTTCAAGTCCAATAAAGTTTGAAAGCCATTTCTAACACCTCAAGACATTTGATTAAACATAAATCCTTTTATGAGTGTTAAATTTAAGATTGAAACTCAAGTTTCTTTGAAAAACATATTTAGCTTTGAATTTTCCCATTTATTTGGAAATCATATATTGAAAAACCATTTGAGAAATCTTGAGAGCATTTAACATTAATGTTCTAAGTCTTATGACTAGATAAACCTCTTGACTTCTTTCTTTGATCTTGATCTATTCTTTTGCACTTGATCTTCACTTTTGACTTTGTTATCATAAAAAATCATTTGACATGCTTTTAGGACATAAGCCTTCACATTCTCCCCCTTTTTGATGATGACAAACTGATCATAGGAAAAAGAAAGAGTTTTTGCATTTGTATATAACAGAGATTTAGGCGCAACGCTCCCCCGGAGTTTTTGCATGATATTGAGTTAGATTTTTCATGTAAAAAGCTTAAGAGCTCAAAAGCTCAATAACTCCCCCGTACACATGCAACCTTAATTAGATTTCATTTTTCATTTCATTTTTCACTATTCTTTCCCTCGTTGGCATTATCAAAAAGACATAAGCATTAAAAAAAATAGACAGCATTTCAGCTATATTTCATGATTTCCCAAGTATTGCCAAAACAAGAAATCTAAAAAGAATATTCAATCCAACCAATATTCAAAAAGCCAAACATTCAGAGAATATAATCAAAGTTGATTCAAGTTCATAAATCAAAAAAAAAAAATCATGTACAATGTAACTTATCATGACGAGTATAGCCAATAACCAAAAACACCAAAAAATGTATACCAATGTTATATAACTGAGCCAAAAAGAAAAATACAATGTAGTCATAAGTAAATAACAAAGAAAAACATCAGGGCAATGGGTCATGATCACTATCAGTAGCCTCGCTGTCACTGTTTGGATCCGCAGCAATGTCTCCTAGATCAACGTTATCATCACCGGGCTCAAGATCGTCCTTAGAGTCTAGGAGCTCCTCATAATTAGCAGGGACGCCAGATGGACCAGCAAAGGACAGGGGAACAGGAGAGGCAGAGGATGTGGGAGGTGTAGCAGCAACACTCGGAGGAATATGAGGTCCACCCAGGAGGGATCGAATGGAGGCAAGCTCCTGATCTGAGTAATCCATCCTCAGCTCAAGGTGATCTATCTTCTGCTCAATGCAATCCATGCGTGTGTCTACAGTAGCACTCAGGTTTCGCATATCTTGGAGTAGGAGGTCTAGTGTGACTATAGCTGGAGCAAGAGCAGGAGCAGGGGCAAGATGCTGAGGCTCTTCATCGTCATCACTATCTGGATCATGATGGATATGTCTAAAGGTGCCATGGTAATGTAGTGCCACCTATCATGGACTTTGTAGAGCTGAAGCTTCTTCAAGGTATGCAAGCTAATGGATTGTGGTCCTTTTGAGTTGGTGTCTTTGGACTCCTCAGCCAGGGAAATGCGACAATGCTCTAGGATGGCTGTCACCAGCATAACAAAAAGGAGAGCAGAGTTCTTCTTTTTCTTGACATCCAACATGTGCTCTATAATGTAGAAACCCCAATTTATTGGTCTCCTAGTGGTCATTGCCCATAGGGACACCACATCATCCTTGAGAACCTAGGAGTAATTCCCTCCCTTGGGAATCAACCCCCTGACCAAAAGATAGTGGAGAACCCTGTTCTCCATAGTTAGGCCAGTGGCCATGATTCTCTTTTTGGGACCACTGGGGGGATAGTAACCAGTCCTAATCAGTGAAAGAAGAGCAGCCTTATGCTCAAATTCATGACCCCAGATATTGGCATTTTCACAGAAGTTTGCTCCATCAGGAGTGAGCTTGGTTAGCCTATACCACTCAGCCATAGTTATCTTGATTTGTTGCTTCTTCACCTCAGATATTAAGCAATCATCTTCAAATTTTAGATTTGCATAAAAGACTCTCACTAGGTTTGGATAGATAGCCTTCTCTATACTAAGGAAACCTAGCAATCCTAAGTTCTTAATGGTTCTAAAACTCTCCAGAGGTTCACTCTCACAGAAGGTGATGGGAAGATACTTGGGGGAAATAATCTTGCGTAGTTGGAAGTTCTTCCGGAACAACTCAGCTTTCTTCACAGTGGAGAAGTGGCGAGTGAGGTCCATGCCAGAAATGTTGCGTGAAGCTCTACCTGAGGACCCTCCAATGGCAACCCCTGTTCTTGGGCGCTTCAAACGATGAGAGGATTCAGCCATTTGATGAGGAAGAAGAGAGTGGGATGAGTGGAAAGTGTTTGGAGATGAGTGAGGAAAGAGAGAGGAATGAGTTTAGAGTAGAGAAGAAGAGATGGTGTTCGTGAGAGGTGATGGAGAGATTTGGGTGAGGGATTGTGATGGGATTTGAGAGATGGGTTGTGTGGAGAGGTGTTTTTCGAGTTAGAGGGAGGTGAAATGATGGAATTTGAGGGAGATTTGAGTGAGAAAAGAGAGATTGGGAGGTTTGGGTTGCGTGGGAGCAGAGAAGGAAGATGAAGTAGTTGAAGAGTTTCTGAGAAATGAGCTCTGCGTGCATCAAAAACCTTTTAAAAAACCCTGTGTAATCGATTACATTGGGTTTGTAATCGATTACAAGCATTCTGGTTCATATGTAATCGATTACCATGCTTCTGGGAAACCTTGTAATCGATTACATGGTTGATGTAATTGATTACCTGAGTTCTGAGTTGATTGTAATCGATTACAAAACTTGTGTAATCGATTACATGCTTGACAGAACCTGTGTAATCGATTACAAAGGTATTGTAATCGATTACCAGCACACTTTAACTCAGATTTTGCATTCCAAACATCATAGAATCAATTTTAAACCATTCAAATCAGTTCCAGAGCATCTTAAATCAATTCAAATCATCATGCAAGCATATAATCTAATCATATGATGATTCAAATAACATAATTGTTCAAAATTACTATTTTTACGAAGAATTACACCTTTTTTGGTGAAATTGTGAGGTTGTTGAGTTACTTGGGAGTCTTGGACATGAGGGAGCACTTGCAAAACAACTTAGGGGAAATCTCCGATGCTCAAGTCAGTATTAGATTCAAATATGATTAAAAACTCAGAGATTATGCAGCAAAATGGCATGATTATGCAGAAAATCACAAGTAATGCATTAGTTTTAGGATTATGCAGTAAATAGTTAATTTATGCATGATTGATCCAGTATACCAAGTTCATTTCTTATATAGAAAAATGCTTCTTTTGCTAGGGGTTTAGTAAAAATGTCAGCTAGTTGCTTAGTGGTTTCTACAAATTCAAGCATACAATCACCCTTTTGAACATGGTCTCTAATGAAATGATGTCTTATTTCAATATGTTTAGTCTTAGAATGCAAAATGGGATTTTTGGACAAATTAATTGTACTAGTATTATCACATCTTATGGGGATGTGATCAAGCTCAATACCATAGTCCAAGAGTTGTTGTTTCATCCAAAGGATTTGAGCACAACAACTCCCAACTACAACATATTCAGCTTCAGCTGTAGACAATGCCACATTATTTTGTTTCTTGTTATGCCAAGAAACTAGTGAGCTTCCAAGCAAGTGGCATGTCCCACTAGTGCTCTTCCTATCCATTTTGCATCCAGCAAAATCAGAATCGAAATACCCAATAAGGCTACATGAGGCACCCTTAGGGTACTATAAACTCATTTGTGATGTGCCTATTAGATATTTCATTATTCTTTTAACAACTCTTAGGTGTGATTCTTTAGGATTAGCTTAATATCTAACACATATGTATACACTAAACATTATATCAGGCCTACTTACGATGAGATAAAGGAGTGAGCCAATCATACCTCTATATTTTGTAATTTCTACCAATTTACCTCCTTCATCATTGTCCAAATAGCAAGAGGTGCCCATAGGAGTAGCCATATGCTTGGCATTGTCCATTCCAAACTTCTTGAGCAGCTCCTTACAACACTTGGATTGGCTTATGAAAGTTCTTTCTCTTGTTTGCTTGATTTGGAGACCAAGGAAGAAGTTGAGCTCACCCATCATGGACATTTCAAACTCACTTTGCATAATATTTGAAAATTCTTTACAAAGAGAGTTGTTAGTAGCTCCAAATATAATATCATCAACATAGATTTGAACTAAAAGTATATCATGCATTTTGTGTTTTATGAAGAGGGTAGTGTCAACTTTGCCTCTAGAAAAACCTTTTTCTAAAAGGAATTTGCTCAACCTTTCATACCAAGCTCTAGGAGCTTGTTTCAAGCCATACAAGGCCTTTTTCAGTTTAAAAACATGTTTGGGCATTTCAAAATCCTCAAAACCAAGAGGTTGTTCCACATACACCTCTTCTTGTATAAAATCGTTTAAAAAGGCACTTTTGACATCCATTTGATAGAGTTTGAAATCTATGATGCAAGCATATGCAAGTAGCATTCTAATGGCCTCTAATCTAGTTACGGGAGCATAAGTTTCTTCATAATCTATGCCTCTTCTTGATTATAACCTTTAGCTACAAGCCTAGCTTTGTTTCTTATTATTAGGCTCGTTTCATCAAGTTTGTTCCTAAAGACCCATTTGGTGCCAATTATAGGATGATCATTGGGCCTTGGAACTAATTCCCAAACTTGATTTCTCTCAAATTGGTTTAGTTCTTCTTGCATGGCTAAGATCTAATGCTCATCATTAATGGCCTCATTTATGTCTTTAGGTTCAACTTGAGAGACAAAGGCTAAGTGATTACATGCATTTCTAAGTAAGTTTCGAGTGATTACCCATTTTGATACATCACCTATCACCTTATCGAGAGGATGATATCTTGAAGTCCTCCATTCCTTGGGTAGATCTAAGATTTCTGAATCTTTTTGCCATGAGTGATAAAGGAGTCTCTCTTCTTGCTTCTTGGACTCTTTCTCTTGATTTTTCAAGTGTGTTTTTGTCAAGATTTCTGCAATATCATCAACAAGCTCCTTTCTCGGCTCATTTGGGTTAGTTTCATCAAATGCAACATGTATAGACTCTTCTATGGTCATAGTTCATTTACTATAGACTCTAAAGGCCTTACTATGTATAGAATAGCTAATGAATATTTCCTTATCAGATTTTGCATCAAACTTCCCCAAATTATCCTTTCTATTATTCAAGGCAAAACATTTACATCCAAAGACATAAAAATGTGACACATTTGGCTTCCTTCCTTTGTACAATTCATATGGGATTTTCTTTAAAATTGGCCTTATTAGGACTCGATTCATAACATAACAAGCGGTGTTAACCGCATCCGCCCAAAAGTACTTAGGAAGGTTGACCTCATTGAGCATAGTTCTTGCCATTTCCTCTAAAGATCGATTTTTCCTTTCTACAACGCCATTTTGTTGTGGTGTTTTAGGGACAGAAAAGTTATGCTCAATGCCATGTTCATCACAAAAAGGTTTCAAATTCATGGTTTTCAAATTCACCACCATGGTCACTTCTTATGGATGCTATACAAAAACCTTTTTCATTTTAGATAATTTTGGCAAGCTTTTTAAATGATTGAAAAGCATCATTTTTGTGGGCTAAGAATAATATCCATGTAAATCTAGAAAAATCATCCACAATCACCAATGCATAGTAATTCCCACCAAAACTCATCGTTCTAGAGGGACCAAAAAGATCCATGTGTAAAAGTTGTAAAAGTCTAGAAGTTGAAACCATGTTTTTAGCTTTGAAAGAGATCTTTACTTGTTTTCCCATTTGACATGCATCATAAAGTTTGTCTTTTTCAAATTTGAGCTTTGGAATACCAATTACTAGTTCTTTAGAAACCAATTTGTTTAAGTGATCCATATGAATGCGAGCAATCCTTCTATGTCATAACCATGAATCATTTTTTTTACTCATAAAGCATTTAGCATCATTTGAGGAAATATCATTAAGACTAATCATATATATATTATTGACCCTATGACCAACAAACTTAACTTGCTTATCATCCTTTCCTTCAATTATGCAACAAGAATAATCAAATATAACTCTATTGCCTTTATCACACAATTGACTAATGCTAAGCAAATTATGTTTAAGTCCTTCAACAAACAAAACATTATCAATAGATGATGAAGGGATCTTACCAACTTTGCCAATTCCAAGAATCTTCCCTTTGTTGTTATCACCATATGTGACATGACCTTGTTTCTTGTGGGTAAGGGTGGAGAACTTGGAGCCAACACCGGTCATGTGCTTGGAGTAATCACTATCAAGATACCAACTTGAGCTCTTAGTCTTCAAGCACACCTACAACACACATTCAAGTTTTAACCTTTGGTACCCAAATTGTCTTGGGTCCTTATGTGTTAGAGTTAGGCATGGTGCCTTTAGGAACCCAAACCATTTTTATTCCAACTTTAGTGTTTATGTTCTTTCTAACATTGCAAGTGGATGCACTATGCCCTTTCTTACCACAGTGAAATCATTTAACAAAGGGACTACTTGAAGTATTTGAGGAAACAAAGAAATTCTTATAAGACTTATGATGGTTATTTGGATTAAATCCCAAACTGACTTTTTGAAAAACACATTCAAGTTGTCTCTTCCAAAAGTGAATTTTGTAAGAATATTGTTCAAGTCTTCAATTTCTTTTTCAAATGCTTTGCATGATTAATAAGATAATGATATGGATGTGTTATCATGTGAGGAACAAGTCATGCATAATGAATTAGCATCAATAAGTCCTAAGGTCTCATTTTTAATCTTAAGCTTATTTATCTCCTTACTTAAAATAGAAACTTTATTTACCAATAAGAAAATTATTTTGTTAGAGGACAAAATCATTTTTGTGAGCCTTAAAGATTCATCATGTAATTCTTGAAAAGCATATTGCAATTCATCATATGAAGGTAGAGATTCTGAGTTAGAAGAAGTTACCTCGGTGTCGCTCTCTTCACTTTCTTCTCCTTGAGCCATGAGACAAAGATGAGCTTCTTCATTCTCCGAACTATCGGAAGAGCTTAAGTCATTATCCTCCCAAGTTATGTATGCTCTCCTTCCTTTCTTTTCTTTGGAAGGCCTTTTCTCAAACTTCTCTATCTTCTTGAGATACATAGGACACTCCATTTTCATGTGCCCCGATTTTCCACATTCATAGCATTTTGGAGGAGTAAAGGATCCTTCTCCTTTGTGACACACTTTCTTTTGAGGAAAGGGTGGTCTTCTTTGAAATTCATTTTTCTTTAGGAATCTTCCAAACTTTCTCACAAGGAGACTAAGATTCTCCTCACTTAGCTCAAAATTTTCAGCATCCTCTTCATCATCTTCATCATCATATTCAATTGTAGAATAGGTGGCTTTAAGTGCAATTTACTTCTTCTTTTTATCATGCTCTTCATTTTGATTGAGCCTATTTAATTCCAGCTCATGTTCTTGAAGTTTTCCGAATAAGGTGGCTAGAGACATTGTTGATAAATTTCTTGATTCCGCAATAGCCATTACTTTGGGTTGCCAATTCCTGCTTAGACATCTCAAGACTTTGTTAATAAGATCCTGATTAGGAAATGTCCTTCCCAATGAGATAAGATGATTAACAATATGAGTAAACCTCTTTTGCATATCTTGAATACTCTCACCTTGGTTCATTCTAAACAATTCGTATTCATGAGTAAGAGTGTTTATTTGAGATCGCTTTACCTCACTAGAACCTTCATGAGTTACTTGTAGGGTATCCCACATTTCTTTTACGGTCTTGCAATTTGATACCCTAAAGAATTCATCATACCCCAAGGATGTGGTGATGATGTTCTTGGCTCTCAAATTGTATTGAACTTTCTTTTTATCATCATCGGTCCATTCATTTCTAGGTGTATTAATTTTTACACCATCTTTAGTTTGTGTTGGAACAAAAGCACCATTTTCAACAGCGTCTCACACATCTAAGTCAATAGCTTCAATGAAAATTTTCATCATTTCCTTCCAATAGGCATAACCATCCCCATTGAAATAAGGAGGTCTGTTTATCGAAGAACCTTCATTTGAAAAACCATTTAAAGCCATCACTTCTCTTGAAGCTGCTAAGCTCTTTATACAAGAGTCTAGCTCTGATACCACTTGTTACTAAGTGGCCTCAATACTCAAGAGGGGGGTGAATTGAGTATATAAAACAAGTTCACAAATCTTTCGCAAATCGTTTGATAAATAATTTTTGTTGAAGCTAATTGATGATTAGAGATGATTGGATATATGAGATAAATACTTTTACTTATAAATGCAATAGCCAAAGGGAACAATATTCAAGCAATTCAATAAAACAGTGCTCAATGTAAAGAGAAGGGTTTAGAGAAACCAAACACAATGATTTTTCCTGGTTCGATTACCAATTCACTTGTGATCTACGTCTAGTCCTCAAGCAACCGCTAAAGATTTTTCACCATTTCTTCAAGTTTCAAAAGGTGCTTGACAACCTTTACAACCTTGAGCACTCAACACTTTGGGATACCTCACCCTTGGAGCTTGAATTTCTTCAACTAAGGGATACCTCACCCTTTATACTTTTAGATGGATGCCTTACCCACTTTACAAAATAATATAGATTGATTAAATGAAGCTCTCACAAGAGTAGATGATTACAAATTGAAGCTCTAATATACTCTCAAAGATTATCCCACGTTTTTCACAAAAACAGAGCAAGATTGGATTTGAGGGTTGAATCACGTTTTGAAGTATTGGCAATTAGTTTTTGATTCAAGTTCAACCTCTAATGAAGACCCAACATTGGTATTTATAAGTTTTACAATAAATGGAGCCGTTGGAGGGTTTTAGCCCAGCATTAAATGCATTTAATATAGTCATTGGACACTGTCAGGATGCATGTAATCGATTACACAACAAATGTAATCGATTGCATTGTTGCTCCAACATGTTCTTGGCTTTCTGGGCTCTGCGTAATCGATTACATTATTGTTGCAATCAATTACATGGCTTCTGACTTGCATGTAATCGATTACAATATCCATGTAATCGATTACATGACTTCTGTCTTGCTGTGTAATCGATTACAATGTCTATGTAATCGATTACATGACTCTTTGAACGTGTTCTTGCCTTTCTGGGCTCATTGTAATTGATTACCAACTTGGTGTAATCGATTACATGGCATCTGACTTTCTTGTAATCGATTACATTGCTCATGTAATCGATTACAAGGCCTCTGTTTGCTGTGTAATCGATTACAAACATCATGTAATCGATTACATTGACCTTTGAACACATTTTTCAAGTCCAATAAAGCTTGTAAGTCATTTCTAACACCTCAAGACATTTGATTAAACATAAATCCTTTTATGAGTGTTAGATTTAAGATTGAAACTCAAGTTTCTTTGAAAAACATGTTTAGCTTTGAATTTTCCCATTTATTTGGAAATCATATATTGAAAAACCATTTGAGAAATCTTGAGAGCATTTAACATTAATGTTCTAAGTCTTATGACTAGATAAACCTCTTGACTTCTTTCTTTGATCTTGATCTATTCTTTTGTACTTGATCTTCACTTTTGACTTTGTTATCATCAAAAATCATTTGACATGCTTTAAGGACATAAGCATTCACAAGTTGCTCTAGTGCTAAAGATATATGGGATACTCTTGATGATATCTATCTTGCTGATAATGATTTTTTGCATAAAGTTGTACATAGAGAGCATGAAGAGCAAAAGCCATTAAAGGAATCTTATTGTGAAAAATATCCTCAAAATGATGCTCAACTTGAAGAGGTGGCAAAGCAAAACCAATTGGTATATACTCTTAAAGCTTAGATGCACAACAATGAGGAGGATGGTGATTCCCTTGAAGAGTCATTGGTACAAGAAATTGAGACAACCTCCCACTTGACTTCAAAAAACCTTGAGGTAAATAATGCCTATCTTGATTATGGTCCTTCCTATGATGAGTTAAAATATGCATATGATGAATTATATGATGACTTATTACTTTTAGAAAAGAAAAACTTATCTTGTTTGAAAAATATTTCCTCTATTGAAAATGAAATTGAGACTCTGAAAAATGAATATGCTTTTCTTGATGAGGAAATGCCTTTGAAATGTGAAACCTCAACTTCTTATGAAAAATGCATTGACTTAGAAAATCAAATTGAGGACTCATCTTCTAAAGTTGCCAAAGCTAATGATTTTAATTGTTTACATTCCATGCTTGTTAATAAGAATAAAATTAATATTATTCCACATGAAAATTCAAGTAACGCTTATGAAAAAAATAGTTTAGAATATAAAAATAACAAAAGGCTTAAGTTTTTCAAAAATGATCTTCAAAAGACTAAGCCATCATTAAATTCAATTGTTTGTAATTTTTGTGGTCATCTAGGACATATTTCTCATTTATGCAATTATAGAAGAAATTCTTATATGAGAAATAGTATGATTTGAGTTCCTAAAAGTCATAAAGGCTCTAGTACTAACATTCAATGACCCAATATGAAGTGGGTACCAAAATGTCCTCCTAGTATTTCAATTATGCAAAAAATTTCTCAAAAGGATGGATTAATTGGTCAAAGAAAAGAGGAATCATTAAGGAAAATGTCTCCAAGGCCCAGTGGTATAAGTTTTGGTCAAAGAAGGAAGATTGCTTCAACCAAAGCTTCTCAAGTACAAAATGTAAAACTTGTAAAGTTCAAAACACCAAAAGAGAAGCAATGGGTAAGAAAAAGAGTTTCCTTGATTACCAAGGCTAAGGTATCAAATATTTTTACCTCTTATACACATTCACATGTAAAGCCAATAAATTTGAGGTATATTCCTTGTAGGGCTTAAGTGATTAATAGAATCATGTGCTCTTGGTAAAATTTGAATATTATGTTTAGTACATGATTATGTTCATTCTTATTGTACCATGACCCATTAATTTGTTATTTACTTTTTAGTACATAAGGTTCTATAATGCCCAGGTATGCTAGCTATATTTTGAATTGTCTATATATCATGAAAGTGAGCATGCTATTAGCTATGTGCTTAATGGTAATTGATTATTTGATTTATTGTGCTCAATCTACATACTATGAAAAAATTGATAGTTATGAGAGCACAATGAATTAATATTAAAAAATTGACACATAAAGACCCAAGAAAATTTGGGTACCAAAAGCTAAAAATTGAAGTATGTTGTAGGTATGCTTAAAGGTCAAAAGTTGACTTTTGTATCATAAAATTGGCTGCTGCAAGCACAAGACCAGAAAATACTCCAAGTTCCTTTCCTTGTCTCCAAAAAGTTTGGACTTGTAATCTTTGGATAAGTAGAGACTTGTTTTAAGTTTTCTAGCTTTATATCTTGAAAATATCTCTACATGCTAGATAAGTGTGCTTTTTTTATGTAAAATGACATGTTTGATAATGATATATTTGTTCTTAAAAGCCTTGATCAATCATGTCTTAAAAATGAATGTGTTTGATCTTGTTTTTATCATTTTCTAACGTGATCCTTAGTTAATTTAAAATGCCTTTAAAAATTGGAATTTAGTGATCATTTCCTTTTTCTCCTAGTTGGTTTGATTGTCATGAATGAATTTAACTTAGTTAAATTGCTTTGCTGCATAATGTCTTGCTATATTATGCATCAATTATTTGGTTGTTCATAGCAAACAGAGGATGTGCTCTTTCTAAACCAATAACCGATTATCACATCCCCCTAATCAGTTATTTCCTCATAACAGAGGCATTGCCTCTTTATGTTTTATATGTCTTACCGATTATGAGCCTGGTCTAATTGGTTATTTGCTTAAATAGAGGCTAATTCATTTAATTTCTAACTGGTTAGAATATGGCTCTAACCGATTAGCTGCCTTCATAAAAAGGTAATATGCTTATGTCCTAACTGATTAGGATATAGCCCTAATCAGTTATTCAATAGAATACAAGCATTTGGAATTAAATGCTAACCGATTAGAAATACTCTCTAACTGGTTAGAGACAACCTAGTAACCGGTTACCAAGTTCCTTTTAACCAGTTGTTGGTTATCAAAAAGGACTCCCAACCGTGACCTCCTTCATGTATCAAGCACCCACTCACTCAACACCATTTGTGCCTTAAACTTGCCTTTGAATTTCAATTATTCTTACATTGAAGTATATATTGAAATGAACCATAAATGTTTTTTTTTTAAATTTACAATTCCATGATTTTTCAATTCTTTCATTACAATAAAGGAATTCTTTTTGTTCTTGATTGGCATGTGTGCATACTAGAATTCTTTACTTGATATTACATGCCTTACATGATCATTGTTTACCCTAAAATGCTTATTTATGTTTTGATGATGATTAAGCTTTTCTCGATAAACTTGAATCTTGCTTTAAAAATGCTTAATCTATGTTTTTAGATTCAAGTGCATATGTTCTTCCTTTATTCTTGTTAGAGCTAACGTTGCATGGTTGATAATTTAGTACATGTTTTACATTATATATCAAACTAAATTATGCTTGCAAATAAGTTTAAATGATATTTGATGCTAACCTATGTTTTAGACGACTTTTAAAGTTAGCTTTGCAAGTGTCTCTATATGCTTCAAGTATAGCCATCAAATATCAAAGTGTCAAGTATATGTGGATAAATGAGAGAGTTGAATAAAGAGGGACATGAGGAGACTTTGTTCAAGTGCAATGGAATAGAATACTCAATGAAAGAAAGCAGAAACTCAAAGGACCAATAAATAAAGAATATTCTAAAGAAGCATCACTCTCCAAATAAGTATTTCTATCCCTAAACTATTGTGATATTTTATATGATATGAATTGTATGATACTTATTGATAATTTAATTTTAAATGATTAGATTTTTCCTTACATGAGAAGTATGTTTAGCATTGATAAAGTACCTAATTTGACATTAAATTGCTAGTTTTGTCATTGCATATAGGGTGGATGATATTAGTTCTATACATGCTTTGATCCCTATAACATATTTCAATATGATGAATGTTTGATATCTATGATTCTCTTGATCTATAGTTTCTTAGTGATATAACACTTATGAGAATCATACTCTTGTTTTGAAAATAATTTTTGGTACGCTTAAAAAGTTTTTTTTTTTTAAATTCTCTAATCATATTTGAAAGAAGCTTTCAGAGTTCCATATCCATGAGAATCATTTGAACTTATCTTAAGACCTTGAAAGTATTTTTACCTACTAATTATCTTGAAAATTTAGAAATCATTGGATATGTGTTATAAATGTAGTATTCTCTTCATTTACTTTGAAATGTTTTATTAAATCTTAAGAGAATGCTTAAGAAAGTTTCCAAATAAATATATTGAAATACTCTATAGAGCTCATCTTAATACTTCAAAAGATAAGCCTTATTTTTTAAAATATTTTATTTTTTTAAGGCTCTTGTTTAATGAGAAAGAGAGGAGATGTACTTTCAAATATTCCTTTGACTTGGATTTGATCACTCTCAAGGAATATGTGGTTTTAATATAAAACCCTTCTACCCTTCTAAAATTCTTTTGAAAATATAATGTGTTCTTGTAAAATTCTTCTTGAAAGAGGGAGAAGTTTTAAAATGATTGTTGTTTGATGAATAAAAATATATATCTTTTGCCTTGCTTTTTTTATAATAATGTGCTTATATGGTCTTGGCATGCATATTTCCCTTTATCTATCCTGTACTTCAATAAGGGGGAGCTTATCTTATTTTCTTATAACTCTTTATAATTATTTGTTGATTTGTAATGATTGTTTATCCTTTTCATCTTACATATCTTTGTTCCATATCCTTGTTGACTACAAACATATGCATATCTATGTTAAACTATTATGTTTTATATTTTGATGATATACAATTTTTTTGAGGGGAAGCCTAGCTCTTAAATTATTATTTATATCTCTTGGCTTATATCCTTACTTGACATGAAATGTTTTTTTATTGTTAAGACTATCAATATGTCAATAAAGATCATTTCTTATTCTTTTTCCTTCTATTAATGAATGAAGGTAAACATTCTTAAACTTCATATCTTTTGATTCTTTCATTGAGAAATGTTTGATTTGTGTCAAGTTGTATGATCTTTCATTTGAAAACCTTAATTCCATGATCTTACACAGATATTTTGTAACTCCTAACAAGTGATATAAAGCGGTACTTATTTATCATATGGTATGTAAAATATTATATGCTAAATATAATTTATTAAGCTTATTGCTATCATGTGCTAAATATTGATGTACCAAAATATGATAAGTTTTGCATAAATAATCTTTTATATCTTGAAAGCATGCTTGTTTCATCTCTCTATTCTTGTATCATGTGTAGAATCAAATAAGGAGAGATATTTATGATTTGAATAACTTGAAGAAGTTTTTGAAGTTTGATGATCCTACTCTTTTTGACAATATGAGTTTTATTTATAGGGGGAGAGTAAAAGATTACCTTTCCTTCCTAAGCCTTTTTGTTGATGTCAAATAGGGGGAGTGAGAATTAGAAAGAAAAATATGTTCTTGTACTTAATTATTTGATATGCTTATATGAATATCTATTATTCTATATTATTTAACATATCTTTCTTTGGTGATTTTTTATCATAAAAAAGGGGGAGATTGTGGAAATAAGCTTGCTTTGCCCCAAATGGTTTAATATCTTAAGTTTTGATGATGACAAATACAAGACAAAAATAATTATGCTTATGTTTTATAGTTATGCTTAATAGATGAAAAATGCATCACAAAAGAATGTTGATCATGTTACATAGATGTGGTTAATGAGATATATTGTAGTATGTATGATTATGTACCTTATCTAGTTATATTTCACATAATAATTATGCAGTGAAATATATGTAACATTCATCATATAATATATCCAATAATACATTATATGAGTTGTATTAAATTAATATTGAATTTGGTTATATGAAAATATGTAAAGTTCACTTTGTTGCATTCTACATAGAGCATATATATTAGTAATTGATAAATGTCTTATTTGGATATCTCTATGAAAGTCTTATATGCATGTTAGACTAACTAGAATTATACATTTATGAATCATGCATATAAAGATATTGAGTTATGAATTTGGACTGATTATGTTTGTTTAAGTGAGCAATACTTTGTAGGATAGTCCAAGTACCAAGAGTGAGCATTGCAACAAGAAAGCAAAAGATCATAACTATTTTTAACTCCAGAAGAATGAAAATGATAAAGGTGTTCCAAGCATTTGCAAGGTTTGAAGAGAAGAAATTTTTAGAAGCTTAGTTTACATCGAGAATTGATGATGACAAAAGATCAAGTCCCAAGGTTCTTCAAGAATAGCTTATAGGACTTAGATCTTATGTAAAGGTAAATGAGAATCACACTAAACTCAAATATGTTTTTCAAATCTTTAAAAATAATTTTCACATGCTAAAATGCCCAACAAAAAAGTTTTGAAAAGCTAGTTATGGTAATAGTTCAAAACTATGAAAAATAACCAAGTTTGTGTTTTGTAAAATTGGCCTTTGGTAACTCTTTTAATTATATCTTTCAAAATACTTTGAGTTTTATTCTGAAATTGTTTCATATGAAAATAGACTCAAAGATCTTTCCAATGAGTGGCCATTCGCTTAAAACGAATAAAAAATGAAGAAGTTATGACCATTTAAAGTCAGTTTTCAAAATAAGGAGCTCCTGACTGATTAGGGATTTTCCTAACCGATTATTCACCCTGTCAGGAGCCATTTTCACGTTTTGAATGGTACTAACCGATTAGGCAATTGGCCTAACCGATTAGGATGATAAAAAAGAGCATTTATCATGATTTAAAAGCTCTTAACCGATTAGGTAATTCACCTAATCGGTTAGCCTAAAAATTAGGAGCCTTTTTCAAGCTCCTAACCAGTTAGACACAGTTCCTAACCAGTTATTTCATTTCACAGAAGCTAAATTTGAAAGGTCCTAACCAATTAGGAAAAGCTCCTAATCGGTTATTCTATTTTACAAGAGCCAAAATAAAAAGCTCCTAACCAATTAGGACAACATCCTAACCGGTTATGTGCAAACCAGAAACGCTTCTAACGGTCATAAAACGGCTAGTTTTCATAATAATTCATTTCCAAACTTTACCCAACGGCTCTGAATATTAATGGGCTATATATACAAAGTGTTTAGGCATCAAAGAATGTTGGAGAATAATCTAAAAATCACTCTTGAGCATTAAATTTGTGTTTCACTATTTATTTCTCCAATCCTCTATTTTTGAGCTATAAGTGTGTGAATTCTTGATACCCATAGTGCTTCAATTTGTATTATCCACTCTAGAGAGAGAGTTTCAATTCTTCCATATCTTGTTTAATCTGTAAAGAGGGTGAGGTATCCCTCAAGAATTGTAAAGGGTGAGGCATCCCTTGAAAGTAGAGGCTCAAACACAAAGGGTGAGGTATCCCAAGGTGTGTTGAGTGCTCAAATTTGTAAAGGTCATCAAGCACCCGTAAAGCTTGAAGAATTGGAGGCTCTAGCACAAGGGTGAGGTATCCTAAGGTATGAGGAATGCTCTTATTTGTACAAAGGTTTTCGTACCACTCATGAAGTCTAGGAGATGTGAAGAAAATCTCAAGTTAAGCTTGGGAACTGGATGTAGGCCACAAGTGGTTAGTGGATGAACCAGGATAAATTCTTGAGTTTGATTTTCTCTTCCCTACACTCTTTAATTTCAATGTTTGGTGAAATATATTTATCTATTGCATATCTTGATGTTTTGATTCTTACAACTTGATATCTAGTTTATTCACTTAATTCATCATATATCCCAAGTTATATTTGAGTAATTCTTAATAGTTGTGCCTTTGTTAGACTTATTCCGCTGCATGTGTTAATTAAAAATATTAAAATGCATAATTTCTCAAAGTTGCAATAAAATTTGTAATCACCCAATTCACTCCCCTCTTGGGTGATGGTTGCCATGACTAATACTGTTACCTCACCATTCAAAATTAACCTTCATGCTTATAGTCCAATTCTACATTTTGGCAGTTATAGGCAATTTCTAAGTGGTTTCTGGGAGTTCTGACTGGGGTAGTGCCCCTCTGTATTTGGTCTACAAGTTTCTTCTTTCTTATTGACTTTTTCTTTGTGTCGAATCTTTCTCTTTGACATCGACTTCCTCGTGTTTTTTACTCTTCTATTGTATGATCTTTTATTTACAATTTTCTTCCAACTTGTACCTATCCTCTCACATTATTAAGTTTTACCAAAAAAATTGAAAATACCCCTAACATATGCCCCCTACAAGTGTTGCCTTTTGACTCAATCTAATTAAAAAAGGTTACACTTGTTATCTTCTAGTTAGCTTTATGAAAGATGCCATTTTTGGGAACTAAATCCTATAATGCTATTAACTGCTGCCTTTGATCTCCAACAATAGCGATCTAAAACTCCCATCTATAAATAGCCATTCCTTTTCAATCACGGTCTTCATCAAAGGACTATTTGTATCCCACAAACTTTATGAATAACCTTCAGTCCTCACCTGATTTCTATCCTTTTAGAGAAATCATTTGATCTTGGTCATGCTACAACTCTGTCATGAACACTTCCTACAAGGATCCTTTCTTATTCATAGTTTCTTGTTGAAGCTAGCCTGGTACCTTACCTTGCCATCTTCCTATTTTATTCAAACTGGGTTTCAAGAGTGTTGTCTGCTATGATTGGTGGAATAGACATTAGACCATACTTTGACTCCACTAGAATAGTCGAACTCGTGGTCTATTTCAACACCCTTTTCAAGTGGTTTCGAGCGCAAATTGTAATCCTTGTTGCATTCAAAGAATGATCTAGTGTCTAGTTTCCTAATTCTTCTGGATACAAGGTCCTCACTGTCTTCTTCACCTCCAGGCAACTCAAAGATAGTTTCTATCCAATAAAAGCCACCCTTAATGGACACTTGGTTTATTCTTATTATACAGTTTTGTAAACTTTTGTTAGCAAAGTTCTATTTTGACATTGTAACCTTATAAGATTATTGTAACATCATTCCTCATTTTTTCAACATTTAATTCATGTCATTTCCTTGTTATATTTATTATGGACTTTAAATTAAATTTTTGACAATGTGCATGACCACCAATTTACTTATTAAAATCAGCCTTTATAGTTTTTTGGCCGATTTAAGTAAGATAAAATGGGCCTAAACATGTATCAAGGCCCATTAATTCTATCCTTGAAATAAGGTTATCACTCATCAGTTTGCACTTTGTTTTATAACCCTTATTCCAATCTTGAAACCCATTCCTTGGAAAAACTTATTGGTATAACAATTCTATACTCATTATGTCTTCTTTAACTTTTTCTACTTCTGGTGATTTTGATGAACTTTGCGAAATTTTGCAAAGAACTTCTTGGTTGTTAAACCTAAATTTGCATAGACCTATCTCTGTTTAGCACCCTCAAATTTTGAGAGATCCTACGCATTTGGCTAAGGTGGATGAGCTTATGCATCATATTGAGTATGAGGAGTTTCGCACCCTGTTATTGAATACCTAGGTACTTATCTTCTCATATGTGATCTATTGATATTATTTGCTTTACCTTTAACCTTTTTTCTATTGTAGGATCCTCCTAAAATAGTTAAAGGTCATAACCTTCACACAAAGGAGATTGTTGCAACTG
This sequence comes from Ormosia semicastrata, assembly GCA_029884595.1. NCBI lineage: Eukaryota > Viridiplantae > Streptophyta > Magnoliopsida > Fabales > Fabaceae > Ormosia > Ormosia semicastrata. The sequence goes on from JAQQTO010000061.1 coordinate 43,998,102, forward strand.
AAATATTTTTTTATAAAAGTACCTAGATTCCTACCCTTATGAGGGAAATCATAAGGTAAGCGTATCTTGCTTTTGCCAAAAAACGACATCAACATTTCAATCAGTCTTTGCTAGTTTAGCAAAGCTTATCAAGAAAATCCTTTGGCTAACATCTTCGACTACCTGAAGGTCTTTAATCTCGTCAAGCTTTTGAATGCACCATTTGCATTAGCCAAGCTAGCCTTAGGGGCTCGCTTAGCCGAAATTGTTATTCCTTGTGGTCAAGGTACAATTTATTTGTTTATCTTTTGTTTGGGTATTTCAATTCTGATTCAGCAATGTACTATTTTCCTTTGTTTTAGTGGGTTTTAATATGATGGTCGTGATGCCAATCTAGCGAGGTACCATTTCGGTTGTTACTGGTTTTTCTAGTTCAAATCCTGGTGAAACTCTACCCTCAGTGACTATAGCGTTACCTGGTACTTCTCTTTTGCCCATGCATCGAATCAAGGTATGAACCTTTTAGCTTACCTTCAACACTTTAGTCTTTTGGCATAATTTTTATGGAATCTCCTGCCAAATGTGCACTCCTCTTTCATCCTCTTCATCTTCTTTCATTCAACCACCCTGTCTCACTCACCCCCTTAAACATTTCACCCACCTCAAATCCACCATTTAATCACCCATTTTGTAATGCCCTTACTACTACCACTAATAGTGTATCTGGATTTACACTTTAGCAATTAATAGTAAAAACATCACGTAAGATTTACAATAAATGTTTCAAATATACTTTACAAAACTATACAAAAATATGAGTCTGGAAGGGTAAAGTAATATATATATATTGGAAAGATGTTTATACAAAGAGTACATCATAGTATAAATATACATCATATGCCTTCATGGAAATATCCATACATTCTCTATACAAAAGCTAAAAATTAAAACTAACTTCAACTCCTGCTTGGTCAAAGGGCTACATAACTTGATCATGGAATTATCATGGAATATAATGCAAAAAATAGGGTGAGAATACTAATTCTCAGTAATTCTATTATAAAAAAGGTGTCAACACAATAATTCTAGCTATTTCGGAGAAAAATGCATTTCTTTGAAATTCAGTTTAAATATTTATATTTAGAAAGGTAGCAAAAATACCAAATCTAGTCCATTCTCTTCCCGAAATAGAATTCCATTTAATAGTTTTCAAAGATATCCATTATCCAACAATACAATTAGCAGTCATAAATAATTTCAGAAATTGTCTCCAAATACAAATACTATAATATCAAATTCATTCAAAGAGTCAAATACTTATTCAAGCCATAACATGACATATAAATTCAATTCAACTTTTAGTGCTCATTCAAATACTCACTTATCCCGCAAAACCCATATCTCAAGCACCACAAAAAAGTGCGAGCCACCTCATATAGCTCAGGTTCTATATACTCATGGCATGGAGTGAATCAGGGCCTCACACTACCACTAGTATCCTATGAGGGAATTATTCATGAGCATTATACATATACAATGAGGAATTCAAGAATACAGGATCCTCCTTCCTCATAAGAGGTCATCTCTATGATTCTAATGGAATTTCGAATACTCTGCCCTCGTACAAGATCATCTCCAAAATCCATTATACTAAGTGAATCATAATTTACATAAAAGAAGGATACTGAGTGGGAAAGCATGGACTAATTATCTTCCCATTCACGGATAATTGTCCAATTATCATTCGCAATTCAAATTCAAATTCTAAGAGCACTGATTATTCAAACATACATTCAGAATATCATTTCTCAATTCACAAATTCAATGCTAGCTTAACCCTAATGACTTAAGGGAGCATATTCTCAAATTCACAAATGTATAATCATATTCTCAAATTCACAAATATACGACTTAAATTCATATTTCATAAGAACAATACCATTCCAATACAATTACCCTAATACATAAGGAATATTCCTCAAATTGTATCTTAACATACTTTAAAAAACATATATAAGGGATCCCGACATATATATAATTCCATTCCAGCCAAATGAAAATTTTAGCAATTTCTAGTTTGGGTGCGTAGTCGCCTGTTTCCCAACGCCCACAAAGTGCATGCTCCGTTTTTCCCATCGTTGGCACTTGAACGTTAGTTTTCTAGCGCCTGAGGGCGTTATTGGCACCTAAGCGCCCTATTCTGGTGCCTAAGTGTTGTGTGTGCTGCAATCAGGGAACTGGTTCTGGGCGCTAAGTGCTTGAGCGCCCATACCCTAGCACTTAGGCACTGGTGCAGCAGAACGCGTCCCCTGTCTTCAATGGTCTCCAAACCTTTTCCAATCACAACAACATGATTTTTCAACCATTTCTGAACTCATAAATGATCTCTATATCATTTAGAAACATTCATGAACAAACTCAAACCATTCATATGATGAAATATCCTTCAAAAACATCCATAAATTCATCCAAAGTTTCTTCTAAAACACAAGTTCAAGAAAAACTTCTAAAGAAAACATTTTCATTTCAAACAACCATTTCTCATACAGAAAAGAAAATTAAAAAGTATGGAAATCAAAGAAACAACATCCCTTACCTCAAACTATTTGAATGCCTTTCCCTTTTTCTTTCTTTCTTCTTTCCTCTTGTCTTGATCTTTAACCTTTATTTCCCCTTCTTTCTTCCCTTTATTTTCTTTTTCTTCTTCTATGCCTTCTACTACTTTTTTGGATGGAAGAGTGATGAGAAAGATAAGAGAAAAAAAAGAGAAAAGTCAACAAAAGATAAAATTAAAAGGGCAGAGGTGGTGGAACAAAGAAAAAAAAGGAAAGAAAAAAATTCAACTTTAAACTTTATATCTCTTAAGGATGTTTTAATATTCCTTTAATGGATTTTCTAATCTTCAAAGGTATTGTAGAAAATTCTAGGATTCCATTTATTTCTCAGTTTCTTTATTCATCAGTTTTTCATATGCACATTTATCATTCACTAAGCTTCAGTTCTTTTCTAAGTTCAATTAAACCTATGAAATTGAAATGGAAGCGTATAAATATTCATTTTGATCTGTTTCCATTTGCAAGATAACTCTTTATCCTCTCTTTAGCATTTGCTTCAAGTTTCATAATTTTCTAAACTACTTTTCTATTTAATTTTGCCTTTAAAAACTCACTTAGTGTTACTGAAAATGTCAAATTAATTCAATTGATCCTTCAAAATTTACTGCACTCATTCGCGCTATTTATGATCTAAAAATAATTTTTTTTATATTTATTTCTATCATATCAGCCATTTAAACTAAATTATTAGCTATTCTTCACTTTTAATGTTATAGAATTAGGCTCAAACTAATATAAATGATTACCAAAATTATTATCTAACTTATATTATAATATTAAGCTTATATAACCCTGATTAACATTATTAGGATAGGGAGAATGTTACAATTCTCTCTTTTTTTTAAATAAATTTTGTCCTCAAAATTTGCTTATCTTATTCGAAAAGTATAGGATAATTCTGCACCATATCAGATTCAAGTTCCCATGTGGCTTCCTCTGAGTCACCACCACCACACAATAACTTCACCAAAGGAATTTGTTTCCATTTGAGCTCTTTAACTGCTTTATCCACGATTCTTATAGGTTTAACTACATAAGTTAAATCATCTTTTAACTGTATTGATTCATTTTCTATGATATGTGAAGGATCTGGATTATACTTTCGAAGTTGGGAAACATGGAAAACATTATGAAGGTATGAAAAGCAGGGTGGTAAAATAGTCTAGTAAGCAACAGGTCCAATTCTTTTCAAAATTTGGAAAGGACCAAGAAATCTTGGATTCAACTTTTTGGCTTTAATGGCTCTACCAACCCCTGTAATAAGAGTGACTCTAAGGAACATGTGTTCTCCTTCTTCGAATTCCAATGGTCTTCTTCTTTCATCCGCGTAACTTTTCTGCCTACTTTAAGCAACTAACAACCTATCTTTGATCCTTCTAATTTGCTCAGTATTTTGTTGTACTAATTCTAAACCTGGGATAGTTTGTTCTCCTGTTTCTTACTAACATAGAGGTGACCTACACTTCCTACCATACAAGGCTTCATATGATGTCATACCTATGCTAGAATGATAACTATTGTTGTAGGAAAATTCTATAAAAGGTAAGAACCTATCCCAGCTACCCTGTTATTTTAATACACAAGATCTAAGCATGTCTTCAAGGGTTGGGATAGTTCTTTCAGTTTGTCCATTCGTTTGCTGATGATAAGCTGTACTGAAATTCAGTTTAGTCCCAAATGCTTTTTGTAGGGCTCCCCAAAATCTAGATGTGAATCTAGGATCCCTATCTGATAGTATACTCAAGGGAACACCATGCAGTCTAACTATTTCTAGGATATGCAATTGAGCTAACTTATCCAATGAATAATTAGCTCTTATGGCCAAAAAGTGCGTAGACTTTGTTAACTTGTCCATTATAATCCATATTGCATCATGACCTAATTGGGTTCTAGGCAATCCTGTTACAAAATTCATTGAAATACTGTCTTATTTCCATTCTAGGATTTCTAAGGGTTGCAAAGGACTAGAAGGTCTTTGATGTTCTATCTTGACCTTTTGACATACTAAACATTTTGACACATATTCTGCTATGCCATTCTTCATACCTGGCCACAAAAATATTTTCTTGAGGTCTTGATACATTTTGATTGTTCTAGGGTGGATGGTGAATTCACTCGTATGGGCTTTTTTTAAAATCTTTTCTCTAATTTCAGTTTTTCTTAGGACACATAGTCTATCTCTAAACATAATCGTCCCATCATCAGCCTTTCTAAACTCTTTTATTTTTCTTAACAGAATTTATTCACCTATTTCTTTCAATTCATTATCTTTTTCTTGAGCATCTTTAATTTGATTCCTTATTTCATTTTGAATCTCTAATCTATTCAAATAGAGACCATGAAGTAATATAGTCATTGCTAAAATCAAATTTCTGAAACTTTCTAACAATTCCATTTCTTGTATCATCATACGGGACACATGTAGAAGTTTTCTACTTAATGCATCAGCCACAACATTAGCCTTACTTGGATGATACCTCAATTTAAAATCATAATCTTTCAAAAACTCCATCCATATTCTTTGCCTCATATATAATTCTTTTTTATCAAACAAATATTTCAAACTTTAATGATCACTAAAGAACTCAAATTTTACACCATACAAGTAATGCCTCCAAATCTTCAAGGCAAAAACAATTGCTGCTAATTCCAAATTATGGGTTCAATAGTTTTCTTCATGAGGTCTTAGTTGCCTTAGTGCATAAGCAACTACTCTTCAATTTGCTTCTTTAACTCAGCTAACTCTAGAGGAGACATCCTATAAGATGCTATAGAAATAGGCCCGGTTCCTAGCACTAAGTCTATGGAGAATTCTATTTCCCTCTCAGGTGGTAATTCATTAACTTCATTTGGGAACACTTTCAAGTATTCCCTTACCGCAGGTATAGTTTCTTTCAAAGAAAAGAGAACATAGCCCTGAGCTCCTTCTACTAGGTCATTGATAACTTGATTGGCATTCAGGTATATAGATCCAGATGAATAGTTTATAGAAAAGGTATCAGACAAGAATACTAGAGTTTTAATTGAACAATTTAGGACAATATGGTTCACTAACAGCTAATCCATGCCTAAGATGACATCTATATCAACAAGAGGTGGACATTTAAGGTTTACAAAGAAATCATTATTTTCAACGGTAACACAACAGTTTAAACATACTTTGGAAGTGGACACTGGTTTTCTAGTAGGAGTAGAGACTGTCAGGTCATAGGGAAGTTCAGAAATAGGTAAATCTAGCATCCTTACACATTCATAAGAAATAAAGGAGTATGATGCTCCTGAATTAAATAACACAATTAAAAGATTGTCTTAACTATGCACTTACCCCAAATTAGATCAGATGATTAAGTTGCTTCCTTGCCGCTCAAAGTACCCTTCCTCTTGTTTGAGGCCTAGGAGGGGGTGGTAGTGCAACTTGCTTTTGGGGGCAACTCCTAGCAAAGTGTCCCTTCTATCCATATATATAACATTCTTCCTGGTCCGCCCAACAGGGTTTGTTCCCATGCTGCTCGCCACATTTTGGACATATTGGTCTATAAGGTTCTGTCTGAGCTTGCTTTCCTTTATCTTATTGATTTTTTTACCGCTGACCATTCTTTTTAAACTTGTCATTTCTCCTTTTCCTTTTCTAAAATCCTTGTTGTGTACACTCTTGTTGTGGCTTTGGACCAACTGACTTCACGATTCGACATCTATCTACCAAAGCATGAAAATCTCTTATCACCAATGGTTTTACTATTCTCTTAATTTTATTTTTTAATCCATCCTCAAATTTGATGCATTTCCAATTCTCATCCAGATTATACTAGAAGTAGGAAGAAAATTTTGATAACTCTTCAAATTTTTCAACATATTGCCCCATTGACATATCCCCCTGTTCCAACTTTAGAAATTCTAGTTCTTTTGCTTCTTGTAAATTTATTGGAAAGTACTTATCCAAAAAAGTCATACTGAACACTTCCCAAGTCACCTGAATACCAGCTGCTTCCTTTACTCTTCTAACATCGTTCCACCAATGTTCAGCATCCCTACTTAACATGTAGGAAGCAAAGATACTTTTTGGTCATCTCTAAACCTCATCACTACAAAAATCTTTTCCAATTCCCTCAACCATACCTCTGCCTTTGCTGAATTATATTCACCTTGGACCGATGGAGGATTGGCCTTTCTAAATTCTGACAAATCGTGAAAATCATGGTTTTCCACCAAAGCCACATTCTACACTGGTGCTGGTTGTCCATTGGCCCGTATTTCCTCTAATGTTTTGTTAGTCATGGCAGCTTGCTCTCTAGCTACAGCAACTATGTCTCTAACAGCCTCAAATATGTCTAGTGTATTATCCCTATTACTAGTAGGGGCTCTATTACCTCAGCCACGGGTCTGCTTGGTTGATGCAATAACTTCTTGAACACACAACACATTATATATTGAGTTGATCGGGAACAATATTATGTAACAGTGCAATAGTTAACTATAAACAAACAAACTCAAGGTAGTTATGCAATTCTACCTATGCATCTCATCACTAGGACAAGACTTTAAGCATAACATCATGCTTAAAGCATAGCAAGTCCATACCCCGGCTCAACAGGATGAACTGCTTTGATACAAAAATGTAACGCCTTTACTACTACCACTAATAGTGTATTCAGATTTACACTTTAGCAATTAATAGTAAGCACATCACGTAAGATTTATAATAAATGTTTCAAATATACTTTACAAAACATCTGGAAGGGTAAAGTAATATACATATACTAGAAGATTTATAATAAATGTACAAATATACATTATCAAATATCCATACATTCTTTATACAAAAGTATAAAACTAAAACCAACTTCAACTCCTACTTAGTCAAAGGGCTGCATAACTTGATCCTGGAATTATCGTGGAACACAATACAAAAAAATGGGGTGAGAATACTAATTCTCAGTAATTCTATTATGAAAAAGGTATCATCATAATAATTTCAACTGTTTCGAAGAAAAATGCATTTCTTTGAAATTCAGTTTAAATATCTATATTTAAACTGGTGGCAAAAATGCCAAATTTGGTCTTTTCTTTTCCCGAAAGAAAATTCCATTTAATAGTTTTAAAAATATCCATTATCTAATAATACAATTAGAAATCATAAGTAATTTCAGAAATTGTCTCCAAATACAAATACTATAATATCAAATTCATTTAAAGATTCAAATACTTATTCAAGTCATAACATGACATACAAATTCAATTCAAATTTCAGTGCTCATTCAAATACTCACTTATCTTATAGAACCCATTGCTTAAGTACCACAAAAGGGTGGGAGCCACCTCATATAGCTTGGGTTCTATATACTCATGGCAGGGAGTGAATTAGGACCTCACACTGCCACTAGTATCTTATGAGGGAATAATTCATAAGGATTATACATATACAATGAGGAATTCAATAATACAGGATCCCCTTTCCTCACAAGAGGTCATATCCATGATTCTAATAGAATTTCGAATACCTTACCCTCATACAAGATCATCTCCAAAATTCACTATATTAAGTTAATCATAATTCACATAAAAGAAGGATACTAAGTGGGAAAGCATGGACTAATTACCTTCCTATTCAAGGATAATTGTCCAATTATCATTCTTAATTCAAATTCAAATTCAAAGATCACTGATTATTCAAACATACATTCATAATACCATTTTCCCATTCACAAATTTAATGCTTGCTCAACCTTAATGACTTAAGAGAGCATATTCTCAAATTCACAAATGTACAAGCACATTCTCAAATTCACAAACATACGACTCAAATTCATATTTCACAAGAACAATACCATTCCAGTATAATTACCCTAATCCATAGGGATTATTCCTCACATGTATCTTAATATACTTTAAAAGACATACATAAGGGATCCTAACATGTATATAATTCCATTCCAGCCAAATAAATTTTTTTGGCAATTTTTGGTTTGGGCGCCTGGGTGCCCGTTTCCCAGCATCGATGGCAGAGCACATACTTTGTTTTTCCCATCGCTGGCGCCTGACACCTGAGTGCGTCAATGGCGCCTAAGTGCCCCTATTATGGTGCCTGAGCACCATGTGTTTAGCAACCAGGGAACTAGTTTTGGGCGCTAAGCACCCATTGTGATATCCTCCTTCTAGCTAATTTCTATGGATATTTTAGGGATCTATAGATATTAAAATATATTATACATAAATTAGTTTATTTATGTCATTTTATTAATTATTGGTTAACTATTAGTCATCAATGATAAAAGAGCATAGAAAACTACTTAGATGAGAAAAGTGTAGATCAAAATGCCCAGTAGAAGTGTCTAATCAAACAAACAAGTTAGATACTATGCTCATTTGATTACTCCAACTAAATAGTTAGGATAAATTAATAAAATAGTCTTTATCCAATAGGAGTAAGACACCATAGACCACAGTTAGCTTAATTTTATTGGTGGATTGAAACACTAATCAACTTTTGATTAGTCAATTAAGTGACCAATGGAAGCTAGCCAAATAGTAAACACTAGTCTTAACTTGATTAGTTGATAATTAACCAATAGTAAGAAGACATCAATTCTAAGGTGATTGGCTAATGGATTGCACTAACTTCAATGTGATTGGCTAATAAGGAATAACCAATAGGAGTTAGACAACTTACAAGACATAGCTTCAATGTGATTGGTTAGTAAAAGTAGCCAATAGGAGTTAAATAACCTAATGTGATCAACTAATAGAAATTAGACAACACACAAGACATAAGTACTAAATTGATTGGTTAATGATTAACCAATAGGAATTTGACATTATGCAAGACATGACTTTAAAAATGATTGATTCTTAGAAACACTAGGTTATTTCTTATTGGTGGATTGAAGATACTAAACTCATTCTAATTGGTTGGTGAAGTGGCCAATGAAGATTGGCCACTATAGAAACTCCTAACTAGATGTCCTAACTAGAAGTTTGATTAGTTTGGTTAGTTGAACTAATTAGTTAGAAGAAAATTAAATAATGACAAACCAATGAGAACAAGACACCAATCTAAACACTATTTTTCCTATGATTGGTTACTAAAAACATTAGTTAAATTTCTATTGGTTGATTAATAAAATAAGATGATACTTAATTAAACAAAATATCTAGACAAAGAGGAGAGATAGAATTCGGCCAAGGCAAGAAAGGAAAAGACAAAGAAGAAAAAAAGAAAGAAAGAAAGAAAGAAAGAAAGAAAAAAAGAAAGAGAGGAAGAAGAAGAAGAAGAAAGAGAAAGCAACAGAAGAAAATATCAAAAAATTCTCAAAAATTAGGAACTCTTCTCCTTGTAACCTTACAAGCTTCTAACAAGCAAGAAAGCCAAGAAAGAAGCTCAAATCATCTTCCTTTTGTCTCTAGTAAATCATATCTTTTGTAGCTTGGAGGAGAGCTAGGAATATTATAATACCCTTAGTAACAAGTTAGACTTGTATATGGTTACAAAAGGTAACATATAACTTGCTTAACATACCTGTGAAGTTTTGTGACTAACTGAGTTTGTTTAGGTACTTAGTTGTAATACAGAAGTTGAAAAATAGCTTAAAATGACATAGATAATGACTTATAAGATTAAATTGAGGGAAACAAGTATGGAAACCTTATTTCTAGGCCACAAATGAGTCAAGTAAGAAGTAGTTAAAGTTTCAAGATAATCTGAGATAATTTGGTATTTTTAGGCATATTGATTGTGCATTTAATATTGAATTGACTACCAGTAAATATGAAAAATCATGAAAATGGTGAAATAATAATTTAGATAAATCTTATGATTTATTCTAAAGTTGTTGAAAGTTAGAAAACTTGAATTAGCATAATTCGAGGATTCTTAGCAAATAAGGAAGTTCCAGCAAAATATCCTAAGGGATATGATGATCATTTTCTCATTTCTCTCTCTCGGTTAAAGGCAGCAGAAACTACAAAGAAAGAAAAAAAATAGAGAAAAAAGAAAACAAAGGAAGAAAAGAGAGAAAAGGGAAGAAATAAAGAAAAAGAAGGAGAAGGAGGAAGAACAAGAGGATTAAGCTTCAAGATCTTCATCTTTTTCAAGAGGTGAGGGGTTTCTATTCATCATTTTCCTCTTTGATTTTCATTGAATGAGGTTAGGGTTTTTGAGTAAAAATAGGGGTTTGGAGAGCCAAATCCGAGTTCTTGGCTTGATTCTTGATTCCAAGGATTTGGTTAAGTTACTTTAAGGTTAGTAAGTGTAAGGTAGCCATTTATAGCTCAAGATCAACAATTAGGATCCATAGATTTAAGAATTGGGCAATGGTTGGAGTTATGTGATTTGGACCTAGATCTTAGCTTAAGAGAATCCATAGGTTGTATTTGAGTTACAACAAGTTTAGGGGTATGGATGGGTGTTAGAAATCACTAAGAAACCAATTTTAGATGATTGGAAGTATGATTAGAACCATGGAATAGTACCACGATTTTAAAGATTTTGTTTCAGTATGTCTGGATAAGAGACACGGCCCGTGTCCGAAGACACGAGGGGGGGCGTGTCATCAGACAAGGCTCGTGTTTGAGGCTAGAACTTTTAAAAATGCTATTTTTGATGTTTTTAAGTTCATGGCTAGATGGGATCATTAGTATATGTTTCCTAAAGTGTGTTGAGGCACAATTGGGGATATTTTCAAGAGGGAAATTATCACCTAGACTTAATGAGAAAGCTTAGGCTTTGAGCATCCAAAAGTGAAGGATTGCCTTAGGTAAGGACATACCACCTTAGGCAGCCTAGTGTTGCATTATATATCACTCAAGATGTAATGAGATGGTGCAATGGAGACAAGTACACTAGGATAAATGGTAGTATCCACTCTAGTAAAGATAAGGAAGGTATGAACCTTAGGATATCCAAGAGTAGTGGATTGCCTTGGGAAGGTACCTAGAACCTTAAGCAACAAAGAGTTACAAGTAAGAACCACTTTTGTGTTACCAAGTGGCCTCAATACTCAAGAGGGGGGTGAATTAAGTTTGTAAAATAAGTTCACAAAATCTTTCGCAAAACATTTGATAATCAATTTTTGTTGAAGCTATTGAATGGATAGAGGTGATTGGATAGATGAGATGAACACTTTCACTTATAAATATAATTGCCAAAGGAAACAATATTCAAGCAATTCAATAAAACAGTGCACAAATGTAAAGAGAAGGGTTTAGAGAAACAAACACAATAGTTTATCCTAGTTCGATCACCAATCCACTTGTGATCTACGTTCAGTCCTCAAGCAAACACTTAAGATTTTCCACTATATCTTCAAGTTTCAATAGGTGCTTGACAACCTTTACAAACTTGAGCACTCAACACTTTGGGATACTTCACCCTTTGAGCTTGAGCCTCTTCAACTAAGGGATGCCTCACCTTTTATACTTTAGGAGGGATGCCTCACCCTCTTTATAAAGCAATTCAGATTGATAGAATGAAACTCTCACAAGAGTAAATTAATACAAATTGAAGCTCTAATATGTTCTCAAAAGATATCTCAAGATTTTCACAAAAAATAGAGCAAGAAAGTTTTCAGAATTTGATTCTCGTATTTAAACGTTAGATTGATGTTCTGAATTGAAGGTTTGCCATTAATGAAGCCCTAAGGTAAGTATTTATAAGTTATTGGAAGAAAAGAGCCATTGGGAACTTTAATGGGCAACATTAAATGCTGTTAAAAATAGTCGTTGGGCATTAACAGATTTGTGGTAATCAATTACACAATCCATGTAATTGATTACATGGTTGTTCCAACGTGTTCTTGACTTTCTGGGCACTTGGTAATCAATTACCAGCTTGGTGTAATCGAATACAAGGCCTCTAACTTGCTTGTAATCGATTACCATTTCTATGACAAGGCTTCTTGAACGTGTTCTTACCTTTCTGGGCTCATTGTAATCGATTACCAGCTTGGTGTAATCGATTAGAAGGCCTCTGACTTGCTTGTAATCGATTACAATATACATGTAATTGATTACAAGACCTCTATTTACTGTGTAATCGATTACAAACATCATGTAATTGATTACTTTGGCCTTTGAACACATTTTTCAAGTCCAATTAAGCATGTAAGCCATTTTTAACTTTGAGAAACTTGGATTGAACAATATTAACATGTGTTTTACACAATCCAAGATTAAAATCAACATTTTCTTAAAATATGAGCTTTCAATAACAAATTGATTTCAAAGGATCTTGAAAAACCATTTGAAGATCTTTGAGACACTTAGAGAGTATTTGACATTGATAATCTAGGACCTATATCTAATATACCTCTTTTGATCTTTGGTCTTCTCTTTTGATTTTGATCTTTATCTTGACTTTGTTATCATCAAAAACTCATTTGATATGCTTTGAGACATAAGCATTCACATTCTCCCCCTTTTTGATGATGACAAACTAATCATAGGAAAAAGAAAGAGTTTTTGCATTTGTGTATATTAGAGATTTAGGCTCAACTCTCCCCCGTAATTTATGCATGATATAGGATAATCTTTTTCATGTAAAAGATTAAAGCTCCCCCGTACACATGCAACATTAATCAAATTTCATTTTTCACTAATTTCTCCCCCGTTGGCATTATAAAAAAGACATAAGCATTTTAAATGAAATTTTGGCAGCATTTTTGCATAATCTCTTGATTAGCCCAAAACAGTCAAACATAGTAGCCAATAGAAATAAAAAGATCATTAAGAGTCATAAAGAGATATATTATATCATTAGCAAAATCAAAACCCATAATGGTCCAAAGACAAATGTAAATAAGTCATGTACAGTAATCAAAGTGAGAAACTACTAATATTATGCAAATAAAACACTACAAAAGGAGATCTGACTAAGTCCTAAGTCACTGTGTAGCCTCGCTGTCACTGTCACTATCGTCATCATCACCAGCCACATCAGCAGCCATGCCAACATCAGCAAGATCAACGTCATCATCATCGTCTGAATCATTGCTCGCCTTGTCATCAGGAGCAGCTGTAAGACCTAATGGAGCAGGAAATGATAGAGGAGCAGGGGGTACAGTAGGGGGTGCAGTGGGGGTGCAGTAGAGGAGGAAGGTGCACTTTGACTCTCCAGCAAAGAGCGAAGATAAGCTATCTCTAGTCCCTGATGATGTCCCTTCTACTCAATGCGATCAATTCCCATTTTCAAGCTACGAATCTCTTGTAGCAGAAGCTCCATGTTGGTAGTAGGAGGAGGAGGCTGCTGGGCTTCTTCTTCATCATCACTTTCTGGACCATGAGGGATATGCCCAAAGCTACCATAGGTAATGTAGTGCCATCTATCATCGACTTTATACAGCTGAAGCTTTTTCAATGTATGTAAGCCTATAGACTATGGCCCTTTTGAGCTTGTGTCCTTTGACTCCTCAGTCAAGGAAATGTGACAATGTTCCAAGATTGCTGTCACTAGCATAGCAAATGGAAGGGCAGAGTTTTTCTTCTTATTAACATCTAGCATATGCCCAATTATATAATATCCCCAGTTGATTGGCCTGCCAGTGGTCATTGCCCATAATGTCACAACGTCATATCTCAGAACTTGGGAGTAATTGCCTCCCCTTGGAATCAATCCCCTGACCAGAAGATAGTGCAGTACCCTGTTCTCCATAGTTAATCATCCTCATATCTCAGATTAGCATAAAACACTCTAACCAAGTTTGGATAAATTACTTTTTGAATGCTAAGGAACCCAAGCAAACCTAAATTTTCAATTGTTCTAAAGCTCTCCAAAGGTTCACTTTCACAGAAGGTATGAGGGAGATACCTGGGAGAAATTATTTTTCATAACTGGAAGTTTTTCCTGAACAACTCAGCCTTCTTGATAGTGGAAAAGTGGCAAGTGAGGTCCAGCCTTGAGATGTTATGTGAAGAACCTCTAGAAGACTCTCCAATGGTGACCTCTGTTCTTGGGCGTTTTGCACGTTGAGAGGTTTCTGCCATTTTGGTGAGAAAAGAGTGAATGAGATGAAGGGAAGTATACAGTGGAGGTTTAGGGCTGAGAGAAAGAGAGAAAGATCATGAAAGGTGATGAGGAAATCTTCTTGGGGTGATTTTGGTGGAAATGGATAGGGAGTTTTGGTGAAGAAAGGATTTTGGAGTGGAATGGGGAAGAAATGAGGAGATTTGGTTGAGATATAGGAGAGAAATTGAGTGTTTGGTGAGAGTGGGTGCGTGGAGAGAGATAGAGCAATGAAACGTTTCTGAAAAATGAGGCATACGCGCATCAAAAAACCTTTTAAAACCCCTGTGTAATCGATTATATAGCTTATGTAATCGATTACCAGCCTTCTGTTACTTATGTAATCGATTACATGGTTGGTGTAATCGATTACCATGCTTCTGGGAACCTTGTAATCGATTACATTATCAGTGTAATCGATTACCTGAGTTCTGGGTCTATTGTAATTGATTACAATGGTTGTGTAATCGATTACATACTTGACAGAACCTTTATAATCGATTACAAAGCCTTTGTAATCGATTACCAGCATATTCAAACTCAGATTTTGCATACCAAACAGCAAAGGATCAATTTTGAACTTTTCAAATTAGTTCCATAACATTTCAAATCAATTCAAAACATCATGCAAGCATATAGTCCAATCATATTATGATCCAAAACATATAATTGTGCAAAATGACTACTTTTACCAAAAATTACACCATTTGGATGGATTTGTGAAGTTTTTGAGTTTCTTAGAAGTCTTTGACATGAGGAAGCACCTGCAAAACAACTTAGGGGGAATCTTTGATGCTCAAGTCAGTATTGGATTCAAATATGATTAAAAATCAAACATTATGCAGCAAAAAGTCATGATTCTGTAGAAAATAACATGTTATGCATCAAGATATCATATTATGTAACAAGATATCACATTATGCAGCAAAGCAATATATTATGCATCAGTTTTAGGTTTATGTATCAAATAATCAATTTATGCATGATTGACCCAATATACCAAGTTCATTTCTTATATAGAAAAAAACTTCTTTTGCCAAGGACTTAGTGAAAATGTCAGCTAGTTGCTTAGTGGTTTCTACAAATTCAAGCATACAATCACCCTTTTGAATATGATCTCTAATAAAATGATGTCTTATTTCAATGTGTTTACTCCTAGAATGCAAAATGGGATTTTTGGACAAATTAATTGCACTAGTATTATCACATCTTATGGGGATGTGATCAAGTTCAAGACCATAGTCCAAGAGTTGTTGCTTCATCCAAAGGATTTGAGCATAACAACTCCCAGCTACAACATATTCAGCTTCAGCTGTAGACAATGCCACACTATTTTGTTTCTTGCTATGCTAAGAAACTAGTGAGCTTCCAAGCAAGTGGTATGTCCCACTAGTGCTCTTCCTATCCATTTTGCATCCAGCAAAATCAAAATCGGAATACCCAATAAGGTAACATGAGGCACCCTTAGGGTACCATAAACCTATTTGTGATGTGCCTATTAGATATTTCATTATTCTTTTAACATCACTTAGGTGTGATTCTTTATGATTTGCTTGAAATCTAGTACACATGCATACACTAAACGTAATATCTGGCCTACTTACTGTAAGATAAAGGAGTGAGCTAATCATACCTCTATATTTTGTAATTTCTACAGATTTACCTCATTCATCCTTGTCCAAATAGCAAGAGGTGCCCATAGGAGTAGCCATATACTTGGCATTGTCCATTCCAAACTTCTTGAGCAACTCCTTGCAATACTTGGATTGGCTTATGAAAGTCCATTCTCTTGTTTGCTTGATTTGGAGACCAAGGAAGAAGTTGAACTCATCCATCATGGACATCTCAAACTCACTTTGCATAATATTTAAAAATTCTTTACAGAGAGAGTTATTAGTAGCTCCAAATATAATGTCATCAACATAAATTTGAACTAGAAGTATGTCATGCATTTTATGCTTTATGAAAATGGTAGTATCAACTTTGCCTCTAGAAAATCCTTTTTCCAAAGGGAATTTGCTCAACTTTTCATACCAAGCTCTAAGAGCTTGTTTCAAGCCATACAAGACCTTTTTCAATTTAAAAACATGGTTGGGCATTTCAAAATCCTCGAAACCAGGAGGTTGTTCCACATACACCTCTTCTTGTATAAAACTATTTAAAAAGACACTTTTGACATCCATTTGATAGAGTTTGAAATCCATGATGCAAGCATATGCAAGTAACATTCTAATGGCCTCTAATCTAGCTATGGGAGCATAAGTTTCTTAATAGTCTATGCCTTCTTCTTGATTATAGCCCTTAGCTACAAGCCTAGCTTTGTTTCGTATTATTAAGCCCGTTTCATTAAGTTTGTTCCTAAAGACCCATTTGGTGTCAATTATAGGATGATTATTGGGCCTTAGAACTAATTCCTAAACTTGATTTCTCCCAATTTGATTTAGTTCTTCTTGCATGGTCAAGATCCAATGTTCATCATTAATGACCTCATTTATGTCTTTAGGTTCAACTTGAGAGATAAAAGCCAAGTGATTACATGCATCTCTAAGTGAGTTTCAAGTGATTACCCCTTTTGATACATCACCTATCATCTTGTCGAGAGGATGATATATTGATGTCCTCCATTCTTTGGGTAGATCCATGATTTCTGAATCCTTTTGCCATGAGTGATAAAAGAGTCTCTATTCTTGCTTCTTGGACTCTTTCTCTTGATTTTTCAAGTGTGTTTTTGTCAAGATTTCTGTAACATCATCAACAAGCTCCTTTCTCGGCTCATTTGGGTTAGTTTCATCAAATACAACATGTATAGACTCTTCTATGGTCATAATTTATTTATTATAGACTCTAAAGGCCTTACAATGTATAGAATAGCTAATAAATATTCCTTCATTAGATTTTGCATCAAACTTCCTCAAGTTATCCTTTCCATTATTCAAAACAAAGCATTTACATCCAAAGACATGAAAATGTGACACATTTGGCTTCTTTCCCTTGTACAATTCATATGGGATTTTCTTTAAAATTGACCTTATTAGGGCTCTATTCATAATATAACAAGCGATGTTAACCACATCCATCCAAAAGTACTTAGGAAGGTTGGCCTCATTGAGCATAGTTCTTGCCATTTCCTCTAAAGATCAATTTTTTCTTTCTACAACACCATTTTGTTGTGGTGTTCTAGGGGCATAAAAATTATGCTCAATGTCATGCTCATCACAAAAAGTTTTAAATTCATGATTTTCAAATTCACCACCATGGTAACTTCTTATGGATGCGATACAAAAATCTTTTTCATTTTGGATAACTTTGGCAAGCTTTTTAAATGATTGAAAAACATCATTTTTGTGAGCCAAGAATAATGTCCATATAAACCTAGAAAAAGCATCCACAATCACCAATGCATAGTAATTCCCACCAAAGCTCATAGTTCTAGGGGGACTAAAAAGATCCATGTGCAAAAGTTGTAAAGGTTTAGAAGTTGAAACCACATTTTTAGCTTTAAAAGAGACCTTTACTTGTTTTTCCTTTTGACATGCATCACAAAGTTTGTCTTTTTCAAATTTGAGCTTTGGAAGACCAATTACTAGTTCTTTAGAAACCAATTTGTTTAAGTGATCCATGTAAATGTGAGCAATTCTTCTATGCCATAACCATGAATCATTTTCTTTACTCATAAAGCATTTAGCATCATTTGAGGAAATGTCATCAAGACTAATCATATATATATTATTAACCCTATGACCAATAAACTTAACTTGCTTGTCATCCTTTCCCTCAATTATGCAATAAGTAGAATCAAATATAACTCTATTGCCCTTATCACACAATTGACTAATGCTAAGCAAATTATGTTTGAGTCCTTCAACAACCAAAATGTTATCAATTGATGAGGAAGGGATCTTACTAACTTTATCAATTCCAATGATCTTCCCTTTGTTGTTATCACTATATGTGACATGACCATGCTTCTTGGGGGCAAGGGAAGAGAACTTGGAGCCATCACCAGTCATGTGCTTGGAGTAACCACTATCATGATACCAACTTGAGCTTTTGGTCTTCAAGCACACCTACAACACACATTCAAATTTTAACCTTTGGTAGAGTTAGGCATGGTGCCTTTAGGAACCCAAACCCTTTTGATTCCAACCTTGGTGTTTATGTTTTTTCTAACATTGCAAGTGGATGCACTATGCCCTTTGTTACCACAATGAAAATATTTAACAACGGGGCTACTTAAAGTATTCGAGGAAACAAAGAAATTCTTATAAGACTTTTGATGGTTATTTGGATTAAATCCCAAACTGACTTTTTGAAAAGCACATTTTTGTTTCCCTAACAACACATTCAAGTTGTCTCTTTCAAATGTAAATTTTGCAAGAATGTTGTTTAAATCTTCAATTTCTTTCTCAAATGCTTTACATGATGAGCAAGGTAAGGATATGGATGTGTTATCATGTGAGGAGCAAGTCATGCACAATGAGTTAGCATCAATAAGTCCTAAGGTCTCATTTTTAATTTTAAGCTCATTAATCTCCTTGTTTAAAATAGAAACTTTGTTTACCAATAAAGAGATTGTCTTGTTAGAAGATAAAACCATTTTTGTGAGCCTCATAGATTCATCATGCAATTCTTGAAAAACATCTTGCAATTCATCATAAGAAGGTGGAGATTCTAAGTTAGAAGATGTTACCTCGGTGTCGCTTTCTTCACTTTCTTCTCCTTGAGCCATGAGACAAAGATGGGCTTCTTCATTCTCCAAACTATCGGAAGAGCTTATGTCATTGTCCTCCCATGCTATATGTGCTATCCTTCCTTTCTTTTCTTTGGAAGACCTTTTCTCAAACTTCTCTATCTTCTTAAGATACATAGGATACTCTATTTTCATGTGCCCCGATTTTCCATATTCGTAACATTTTGGAGGAGTAGAGGATCCTTCTCCTTTGTGATAAGCTTTCTTTTGAGGAAAATATGGTCTTCTTTGGAATCCCTTCTTCTTTAAGAATCTTCCAAACTTCCTCACAAGGAGACTAATATTCTTCTCACTTAGTTCAAGATTTTCTACATCCTTTTCACCATCTTCATCATCATCTTCAATTGTAGAAGAGGTGGCTTCGAGTGTAATTTCCTTTTTCTTCTTTATCATGCTCTTCATTTTGATTAAGCCTATTTAGATCCAACTTATGTTCTTGAAGCTTCCCAAATAAGGTGGCTAGAGACATTATTAATAAATCTCTTGATTCCATAATAGTCGTTACTTTCGGTTGCCAATTTCTGCTCAAGCATCTCAAGACTTTGTTAATAAAATCTTCATTAGGAAATGTCTTTCCCAATAAGATAAGATGATTAACAATATGTGTGAATCTCTTTTGTAACTCTTGAATACTTTCACCTTAGTTCAATCTAAATAATTCATATTCATGAGTAAGAGTGTTTATTTTAGATCACTTTACCTCACTTGTACCTTCATAAGTTACTTGTATAGTATCCCACATCTCTTTACCGGTCTTGTAATTTGACACCCTAAAGAATTCATCATACCCCAAGGATATGGTGATGATGTTCTTTGCTCTTAAATTGTATTAAACATTCTTTTTATCCTTATCGGTCCATTCATTTCTAGGTGTATTAATTTTTACACCATCTTTAGTATGTGCGGGAACAAAAACACCATTTTTAACGGCGTCCCACACATCTAAGTCAGTAGCTTGAGTAAAAATTTTCATCATTTCTTTCTAATAGGCATAACCATCCCCATTGAAATAAGGAGGTCTGTTTATAAAAGAACCTTCATTTGAAAAATCATTTAAAGCCATTACTTCTCTTAAAGCTGCTAAGCTCTTTATACAAGAGTCTAGCTCTGATACCACTTATTACCAAGTGGCCTTAATACTCAAGATGGGGGTGAATTGAGTTTGTAAAACAAGTTCACAAATCTTTCGCAAAACGTTTGATAATCAATTTTTGTTGAAGCTATTAGATGGATAGAGGTGATTAGATAGATGAGATGAACACTTTCACATATAAATATAATTGCCAAAGGAAACAATATTCAAGCAATTCAATAAAACAGTGCACAAATGTAAAGAGAAAGGTTTAGAGAAACAAACATAATAGTTTATCCTGATTCGATCATTAATCCACTTGTGATCTACATCCAGTCCTCAAGCAAACACTCAAGATTTTCCATTATATCTTCAAGTTTCAATAGGTGCTTGACAACTTTTACAAACTTGAGCACTCAACTCTTTGGGATACCTCACCCTTTGAGCTTGAGCCTCTTCAACTAAGGGATGCCTCACCTTTTATACTTTAGGAGGGATGCCTCACCCTCTTTACAAAGTAATTCAGATTGATAGAATGAAACTCTCACAAGAGTAAATTGATACAAATTGAAGCTCTAATATGCTCTCAAAAGATATCTCAAGATTTTCACAAAAAATAGAGCAAGAACATTTTCAGAATTTGATTCTCGTATTTAAGTGTTAGATTGATGTTCTGAATTGAAGGTTAGCCATTAATGAAGCCCCAAGGTAAGTATTTATAAGTTATTGGAAGAAAGGAGCCGTTGGGAACTTTAATGGGCAGCATTAAATGCTGTTAAAAATAGTCGTTGGGCACTGACAGATTTGTGGTAATCGATTACACAATCCATGTAATCGATTACATGGCTGTTCCAACGTGTTCTTGGCTTTCTGGGCACTTAGTAATCGATTACCAGCTTAATGTAATCGATTACAAGGCCTCTGACTTGCTTGTAATCGATTACCATTTCCATGTAATCGATTACAAGGCTTCTTGAACGTGTTCTTGCCTTTCTGGGCTCATTGTAATCTATTACCAGCTTGGTGTAATCGATTACAAGGCCTCTGACTTGGTTATAATCGATTACAATGCACATGTAATCGATTACAAGGCCTCTGTTTGCTGTGTAATCGATTACAAACATCATGTAATCGATTACTTTGGCCTTTGAACACATTTTTCAAGTCCAATTGAGCATGTAAGCCATTTTTAACTTTGGGAAACTTGGATTGAGCAATATTGACATGTGTTTTACATAACCCAAGATTAAAATCAACATTTTCTTAAAATATAGGCTTTCAATAACAAATTGATTTCAAAGGATCTTGAAAAACCATTTGAAGATCTTTGAGACACTTAGAGAGCATTTCACGTTAATAATCTAGGACCTATATCTAATATACCTATTTTGATCTTTGGTCTTCTCTTTTGATCTTGATCTTCATCTTGACTTTGTTATCATCAAAAACTCATTTGATATGCTTTGAGACATAAGTATTCACATCTTGTGTTAGATTCACTTATGTGGAGATAAGTTTGTGTATTTAGTTATGAAGAAGGATTGTTATGTACTAAGTCTCTTGTTAAACGGGACCTTGTGCATTGTAGAATACACAATAGGATGAATGTTGACTTGTAAGCTTGTTGTATTCATTAAGTATGCATAGTTCTAAAGAAATGTTGATTTATTTCCTTAAGTAAGGTTGAATGAGGCATTAGCTAAGATAGACTATTTCACTAAGATGAGTTGAGTCTATAGGAACGTTAATGTGGCGTTTATATAAGAGATAAATATGACACTACACTTTTTACACACTAGTTGGTTAATCTAACTTGCATGTGAAAGCCATGAGAACCTTAGTGCAACCAAGAGTAATGGTTTGCTATAGGTGAGTATCTAACACCTCAGCAACATAATATTGCATAGAGATCACTTAAGAGTTATGACTGATGAGGTGGTGTTTAGATATAAGTATGTTTGTCTATGGAAATGATCTAGTAGTGTTGATCTTAGTGAGTATCCTTTGATGCCCATTCATGGAGGCCAAGGGAGTTAGATTGGTGTTTGATAGACTCTTTTGAGGAAGGATATAACCCTGATGTCCCGATAGTACCAAGGCTATGGGAGATAAGTAGAGAGTCTGTAAGGTTCTTTTGAACAAGGATTCAGCCCAAACTTCTCAGCGTGCCAGGATTCGTGTGATGTGAGGATGAACTTTCCCTTTATTTACCACGGGATAATATACTGAACCAGTTCCTAATGAACTTCCTTGTTTTAAACATAAAACCCTACATATATTTCAAAATAAAACATTACACAAGCATATCTTTAGGATCTTTCTTAGGCATAATCATAATGCGTATCATCCTCATTGCATTTATGGACAGTTATATAAGCATTGTCTATTGTTGTTGGTATTTACAATTGTATGGATAGTTATTTATATTTAACAGTGTGTAGGCTATCGGTTTAGATCACACTACTAGGTAGTGTGCAAATATAAGAATTATGGAGGAAACTCCTTTGTTAGTAGTTATAGTATATTTGTTATACAATGTTATAGGTAGCTGGTATTGGAATTGCTTTTACTGAAAATTGTAATTCTCACCCCAATGGTTCTTCTATGTAAATCTAGGTACAGAGGTACAAACCTTGTTAAAGGAATGAAGGTGAAGCATGAAGACTAGTATAGTTTTTATATGCTTAATAGACAAAGCTTATGTATAAGTTTATATTTACTTTGTATGTTTTAAGTAGTATGTATTACAATAAGCCCTTTTGCGGCTAGTGTTGTATATATATAAGTATGAGTTTATATTTCTTCGCTTTCTCTCAAGGTTTTTTATAATTACTCACTGTGATTATGGATATATGTATTAGTTAGTATGTAGAAGTGACGTCTCTAGTACTGTTTATCTTTATATATCTTGGTATTTCTAGGATATTTCTAGATATCTATATTAGGATGTTACATTATGGTATCACAGCAGTTCATCTTGTTGAGTTAGGGTATGGACTGACTGTGCTTAGGCATGAGTAGTAGTTTAGTAGATAATTATACATTCTTTTATCTCTTTGTGAGACATGTTAGTGGAATTGCATGACTACACTTAGGTATGGATGTTATTGGCTACAATTGCACAGTTACATGATATTGAGCCTAACTAACTTAATATGTAATGTTCTGTGTGTACAGAAAACTATGTCAACAACTGGACGAGCCTATGAAACTAGGAGATTGGTTAAGGAGGAGATAACCAGAGCTCTTAGGGTAATGGCTGTTGTATTGAGAGAGTAAACTACCATTTGTAGAAATCTATCAACAGTAATAGAATAGGACTCACGTAGTTAGTTGTGAGAATGAGAAGGAACTTATGAGAGATCAGTATTTCTCAGAGTTCAGGAAAGTTACACCTTTATTTTTCAAGGAAGAGTTTGGTTCAGTCAGAGCCAAAAGATGGCTTCATGTGATGGAAGAAATCTTTGAGGTCATGGCATTCGCTGATGGATAGAAGGTGACCTTGCTTCATAAAGGTTAGTAAGAAGAGCCGAAAGCTGTTGAGATGAAGCAGAGACATTACTAGAAGAGGTTGGTATTTGAATCACCTGGTAGGTGTTTAGAGCTACTTTCCTAGACAAGTATTATTCCCTCGAGTTATGGAAGGCAAGAGAAATTTAGAAATTTCTAAGATCTGAGCAAGGGGATATTATTGAGGGCCAATATACGGAGCAATTCAAGGAATATCATGAGTTCTTTTCTTATTTTATGACCAATGCAGATGAAGACTGGAAGTGCATAAAATTTGAAGTAGAACTTGGAGAGGGCATTAGAAGAGTTACGAAACAAAATGAGGTTAAGGACTTCTTCGCTTTAGTCAGTGAGTGTAGAGTTGCAGAAGCAGATAATCTCAGAGCCTTGATGGAACAAGAGTTAGAAGGTTCCCTAAAGAGGAAAAATTAGATGTTGAGATCAGTGAGGGTACCTTTTGGTCTCAATTTTTTATCAGGCAAAAGAACACAAGTTCAAGTGGTAGCTTGGAGAATGATGAGTATGATTAAGGTGCTTCCAAGACGAGCAACCTGAAAGGAAAGAGGTAAATCAGACTCCAAGGTACCAAGATGCGTAAGTAGGATAAAGATCAGAGTGCACAGCGGAGGCAACAAAATCTTCCAACTTGGTATAAGGTAATAGCATAGAAATATTTAAAAGTGTGTAGAAGGAGAGTATGGATTTACTTTGTAAATCATGTTAGTTTACTTTATGAATCTAGTTTGCTTACCTTGTTGGTATAGATTAGTTTCTAAGAGAGACAAATGATGTCATGTACTTGTTTAGTTTAAATGTGAGGCTGAGCTTAATGTTAGGCAGTTGAATAAAGGAACTATTGAGACTAAATGTCTTTGTCTAGAAATGATGATCGAGTAGATCAGTTAAGAGAAGTTTTGGATTTTCTCATGAGATGATCTAAGATCTGGTTGCCATAGAATCAAAGTCGAGAATAGTAGATCTTAAAATTTTTTCCAGGATTACGAAAGGACATGAAGAGTTTGTTAAAGGTAGTTTTGGAAACTTCTGGAAGAGAAGTGGTTAAGTGCCAAGTAAGCCAAAAGTCAGTTTTGGGTTACGAGTGGTACAGTTTAAGGGTCATGTAATTTCTCAATAGAGGAAACTATAGAGAACACTAGCAGAGTTTAAGAAGAGGTACAATGGGAAGAGTAACCATTGTAACCAAAGGCAGAGAGTTTATCGTGGACTTTCTTAGTTAGTGCTACCCAGATTAGGTCAACTAGTAAAGGTAGTGCTCAGTGGTGGACTCTAGAGGAAAAGTATAGTTTCCAATAGTTGTAGAAAAGGTTGATTACTACATTAGTGTTGGTAATTCCAGATTTTCGTGAGAACTTTGAGGCAGTCAGTTATACTTCAAAGAATTCAGATGCAAAAAAAGGTAAGTAGATACATATGCATTGAGGCAGTTAAACTTGCACGAGGAGGACTACCTTAGGTATGATTTGGAATTAGCCACAGTGGTGATTACCTTATAGTTATGGAGACATAACTCATAAGAAGTCTAATTCGAGGTGCTCAGCGATCATGATAGCTCAAGAATGCTTGTTGATCGGAGGAAGATGAACATGAAATAGAATAGATGGATGGAGTGTTTTTCAAGGCTTATAACCTTAAGTTGTTATATCATTCGAGTAAGACCAAAGTAAGGGTCGATGCGCTAAGTAGGAAATTACTACAAGTATCCCAGATGATAGTCCAAGAGAGTGAATTTCTTGATAGCTTTAGGAATTTGAACCTCGCGGTGACTATGATGCCAGATAGTCTCTCAGTGAGCAAGGTGAACATAGTAAAAGGCCTAAGGACTCTGATTTTTAGAAGCTTAGAGGGAGAATGAAACTCTAAGGGACAAGAGTGAGCAGGTCTTCTAAGGAACCCTAGAGAATTTTGTTATGACTAAAAGGGAATGATGAAGTTTAGAGACAGGCTTTGTTTTCCAAGAGGGTCAAAAATCAAGAAAGGGATTCTAGAAAGAGTTTACAAGAGAAAAGTATACCATCTATCTAAAGGCTACTAAGGTTTTTCACGAGTTAAGGAAAATGTTTGGTGTAACATCCTCTTTAACATGTTAGACTTATAAATAGTTACAGAGCTAGCTTAATATATACTTAACATGTGTGTTTAATTTTGTGACAATTTGATTTAGTTTAGGCATTTTGCTACAAGTCAAAAGGTAAAAAATAGCTTAAAATGGCTCAGATATTAGCTTAAATGGATTAGCTAATGGAAATAAATGTGGATAATTTATTTTTAAGTCACAAATATGTATTCTGTAATGTGGTTAAAGTTTGAGAATAATCAGAGTCTGTTTGGTATGTTTAGGCATACTGGTTGTGTTTTAATACCTGATTGACTAGTCACAGATATGAAAAATTATTATACTGGTGAAATGACTTTTTTAATGAATCTTAGTATTATTTTAAAGTTATTGAAACTTGAAAAACTTGGTTTAGCAAAATCTGAGTGTTTTTAGCAAATCAAAAAATATCAGTGTGGTATCACTTGGCTTAAAACTGTCCACGGCTCAGCCATCCTTTTTGACCATCTTATTTATGACTTTTTTTCAAGTTTCCTCACTTTTCTCTTTTCTCTTCATGGCTGGAACAAAATAGTTGCAACAAAAGGAAGCTCAAGTGGAGGAAAGAGAACCAAGAAGCAAAGGAAGAAGGGGAAATCCATGGCTAAAGATTGAGGACCAATCTGCAGCATCAAGGTAGCATCAAAGGCAGCTTGAGGTAGGGGTTCTTGATACTTAAACTTCATTTTTACTTATTTTCCATGTCAGGCTATTTTGAGGTTTAATATGCCAAATTGAGTGCTTGTGGTGTTTTAGGTGTTTTTCTTGCTTGGATGAGTTTTAAATAGTGTTTATGACTTGTTCACGCTAAGAGTTTGGATTAGAAACTGAAAATTCTCATTTTGGACCTAAAATGCTCTAAGTGTTGATTTTAGGGGTTTGGATGAGTGATTTAGTGTTTTGATCCATTATTGGTGAAATCAATTAGTGTTTTATGTTTCCCTCATGTTTGTGAACTTGTTTGGGACTTAAAATCACCAAGACATGAGTTTGAAGAGATCAAATCTAAGAATTTTGCTAATGGAACAGTGTTCCATTGATGCAAAATATGTAGCAAATGCTGTTGGATGCTCGACACTTAAGCGCTTTACTTATGCGCACTTAGGCGTGTGCTGTAACACCCCGAAAATTACTTGTTTCATAACATATACTCATTTTATAATATTTATGATTTTTGTGAATTTTTCTGGAATTATTTGAATAGTTTGATCATATTCTTTGATTTGCGTGCGCACTAAGCGAGCCTAGAAAAATGAAATATTTTCCTGAGGCCAAAAAACCTTAGACTATGGAAACGGTGACGGGGGATCTTACTGAACCCGATGTCGGACACAGTTATGAAGTTTTCATTTTTCAAGATTTTATCTGACGGATAAAATTTTTGGTACACTCTATTATCCATTGGATAATAGATACCGGCATTGTTAACTGTAACTTTTATCCATTGAGTAAAAGCTTATAATAAAAATCTAGTAGATTATTTCTATCTAGTCACTTTTATGATATCATTTAAGTGACATCATTACATGACATCACGATTTGACTTTTTGGAAAAATATGAGAAGCTTCTCAAGGAAGCTTTGGAATAAGCTTGTAAAGGAAGCTTTGCTCCTTCTCCCAAGAGGTGCACGATTTTGGAGGGGGGAAAGATGACAAAGTTGTCATCTTTTCACAAAAGCTATCATTTTCTCTCTCACTTTTCCTTTCTCTCATTTTCTCTCATTTCCCCTCATACCTCACGGCCACCACTCTCAATTTTTCTCTTCCATTTTGTTTGCTCCAATCAATCATATTTCTAGAATCTACACACTTTTTGGATGATTCTCTATGTTGTGATCATCATCAAATTCTCTCATTTTCATCATTTTCTTTCAAGCCCTAACTTGAAGCTCTTGAGGCAAGATTCTTGATTTCTATTTTTCTCCTCTCATTTTCCTCTATACCTCATGGCCACTTTCACCAAAACCACTATCTCATTTTCTTTGATTTCACTCATCTACCTTCTTGAATCTATATCTCTTCCTAAGACTGTTTGGGTGAAGATTTTGGCTTGTTCAAGTGATTCTACTATCTAGGATTTGAAAGCTTCTAAGGTAAAGTTCTCATCTTTCTTAAGCTTTCCTTATTTGTTTGTGAATGACCATCTATCAAATACTTTCTTCCATTTCCTTCTCCCAAGGCTCACGACCATTTGCCCTTGAAGGACCAAAGATGTGATTTTTTTTTGCTATCACCTAGTTCATTTTCATCTTTCTATCAAGAATCAAGAAAACAAAGTGTAAAACTCTCTTCTTTTCTCTTGGAAAGCCTCACGGCCACACCCTCAACCCACTCTCTTAATCTTCTTTAATTTCATCCATCCATATCTTTTGAATTAAAACCCCATACTAAGACATTTTGTTGTTGTGGGTTCTTTCAAAATCATCTTGTTTCCAAGCCCTAAATGTTAATGCTTGTGTGTTGTTTTGTTTTAAGGATCTTCTTGGAAGGAGAAGCTTTTTCAAGAAGACTTACAAGGAACTAGGAGGCTACACCTAAGGTAAAAGGGAGATTAACCTCATCAACCATGCTATGGTGATTAGGAACAAATGGTTGTGTTGGGAGTGGAGAGTCCACGCGAGGATTCATCCACTCGATTGTGTGACTTTTGATTTTTGTTTGTTTGATTTTATATGATTATATGATGTTGTTGTATGCAAAGATGATTGCGATGGCTTAATGGATATATGTGATGATGTGATTTTGATAGTAAGCATGAACTTAATTAATTGTGATGATTAAAGTATGTGGTATGCTATGATTATGTTGTAAAGGAATGATTTTTGGTCCCCTTGATCTCTTGAGGCTCACGGCCTTCTTGGCCTAGAAAGAGGTGTTCATGAGAAAAATATTTATTAATTAAGGATTTAGATGATTAGGTAACAAAAATATGATTCATGAGCTTACAAGTTGAAAGAGGAAAGAAACAAGTTTTTACTACTGAAAAGAATTGATTTTGGCCATAATATTTGATAATTGGATGAAAGAGTGAATTGGAGACCTAAAATATTTGATAATAGGATGGAAGAGTAATTAGGATTGAATGGATTTTATTTAGAAGTTGAATAATGAAAGTTTTAGAAAGAATGTTAGAAAATATTTTTTAGGTGAATTGGATAACAAATTAGGGTTAAAGGATTTATAAGTAAGAGAGAAGATAATCATGATGTCATGATTTGAGGAGTAATAACTTTTGGGAATGGTATAATGGTCGTTTGATTTCATTGTTCATGCATTGAACATTATACAGTCAGCTTTTGTGCCTAGGAGTGAACGAGAACTTATAGGATAGTGTGATCCATGATGGATGTCAGAGGGCGTTAGGACGAGGTCATCCACTTAGTGATCTATTATCACATTGTACACCCCTGGCCATAGAAAATCATTGCAACGCACGATGAGGACCCGACAAACACTATCCTTTTCGTGGTCTGGCGTAGACTATCTTTTGAGGGTGGACAGATCTTCTAGAACGTTCATATCTGAATCTTAACTCCATGGAGTAGGAACTGGTCGCGTTGTGCATAAGGATGGTCAGTATACACATTGTGCATATGCATAGTAAATGTACATCTTGTTGTGGTTTGGTCAGTGTTTATGTATTTAATGTACCTTGCTGAATTATATATTAGTTGATAATATGACTATACCTGCTGATCTGTGATATCCCTATGTTAATATGATTATATCTGTTATTCCTTGATATCGTTGTATATGAAAGGCATTATTGTCTTTCATTGTGTTTCTTGCTGCTATAATGGTATTAATGTAGGGGATCTCACCTCTTCTATTGTATTATTCTGTCTATTTCTATTTTTGTACTTATGATAGAAAAGACCGTGATGGCGGCAAGGCAAGATCTGCGAGGTTTCATTAGGCTATAGTTTCATGGGGGCATCGAAGCGTGGAGTGTTCAGTGGGACACGGGGTGCATTCGGTATAACAGAGATGTCACTTTGCTTTGGAGTAGGACCCGGCATGAGGCGGCTATGTTTACTATGGATGTAGTTGTTCACTTGGAATTCTACATGCCCCTTGGGGAGCTTTGGGATGCTTGGAGAGCTTCCTCTATGGAGGACTCTGTGGAGTCGACTACTTGGACTCCTGCCCATAGTGTCATGCCCCAACTGGGGGCTTTGCCTACTGGGGATCCCGAAGGGGATCTAGATGAAGATCCGGTGCAAGACCCTGTTCTTCAGGTGTTTGGACTTGAACAAGACTCAATCTTCATTTGGTAGTTATATGTATATATATTTACTTTTTGGAGTACTTAAATATTATGCTTTTGGAACATGAGATGATGTACTTAAAAATGTAGTAAACTTTATTTTATGAAAAACCTTCTATTCAATTCTTATTACTTAAGTCTTTTATTTATTTCGGTCAGCTTATGTTATCCGTTAAAAAAAAATTTAAAACTCGTATTTTACAATATCAACTTTTATAACTTGGTTAAAGTTCTTTTTAGAAAAAGGATTTCGGTCTAAAATGTAATGCCTCTTTTGAGGGAGTGTTACACATGCTGCCTAGAAGAACACACTATGGTGCTCGCGCGCTTAAGCACTGGCACTCAACGTGCTCTGCACACTCAAGCGCCCGAGATAGGGCAGACCTTAATATTTGCATTGTGATGCTAATTTAATTCCTTACTTATTGGGATCATTTGTGCAAGCCTTTTAGGGTGTAAAGAGACACTTTTGGGGATATTTCTTGGAGAGAATTATCAACTTGCATAAGTGTAAAGCTTGGGAATTTTAGACATCCAAAGTATGGGAAATGCTTAGGACAGAGTTAGAGGACTCAAGACACCCAAAGTGTGGTGGTGTGTCAATGGCGATGTGTTGGGACATCTTAGGCTTTCTTAGTGATAAGGTATGCCTACCTATATGCAACAATTACTCCTTTAGAGTTAAAGTTGAGTTTGGAATGCATAGTTAAAACATATTTCCTTGTTTGTCCAGGTTAAGCTTCCAGATTGATTAGAGACCTATGTTGGTTCCTTTATGGGTTAAAGTTAAGCCAGGAGTGTAAGTTCTCTAGTTATTTCCTTTCACCAGGTTAAGGTAAACCTTATGATGGAAGTTAGTGAAACCTTGTGCATCCAAGTGTTATGGAATGCTATAACGTGGTATCTAGAACCTTGAGTAACTGGTGGTTACCTTGTAATCACTTGGGAAGTGATGGTGTAAGATACTAGATATGAGGACAATAGTAATATGAGTTTTACTACTTATGTGTTAAGTTGGAGAAAAGCCTTGAGTCACTAGTCTATGCTTTTCATTTGGTTGTGGTAAACCTTGTGATAAGTGTGTATGTTTTGAGAGCAAACCCACATATTTGGTTTTCATACTTGTCATTTGCTGTTTCCTACGTATTGTAACCTTAAATGGTGTGCACAACCATATGACTTGGGAATCAGGTGTTAGATCATTATTCTTCTTGCATTTATGCTTGTATGGTCAGGGTTACTGGTATGGGGTAATAATAGTACCTTTACGTTAGTGAGAAAAAAGTACTCACCTATTATTAAGTGAGCTTATACTTGTAGGCCTAACCTGCTCAATATATACAAGGAACGTGGTTCCTGGGAAATAAGTAAGTGACATGTGTTTTCAGAAACTAAAATCTACATTTGCACTGCATCATCATATTATTAGGGCTTTGTTTGAGCATAATTATACTTCATAACATAATGCATTGCATGGTTGACACTTGTACGGGCATTTGTCATGGCTTAATCATTTGATTGTTTGGTTACTCATTCGATAGTATCTTAGGATTGTATGGACAATTCTTCGTTATTATTGATTGTCAGATATTCTTTTACATCGAATGTATTTTGGCGTTCAGTTGAATTATTTATTATAAATGACTAACTGCTGGTATTGGTATGCTTATATTGAGAAATTGCGATTTCTCACCCCTGTGTGTTCCATGTAAATCCAAGTAAAGTCCCTAAAAAGGGTAAGGGCAAGGAAAAGAAGAAACAAAAGGCTTAGATCAGTGTTTTGTTTCCTTGTGGACCAATTTGTATATGTGTATATTTCTAGTTGTTTAGAAAAGCTTATATATACTTTATGGCGTGTTAGCCATTGATAGTTATATATATGACTTTTTGATTATTCGTGGCTCTCTATAATGACTATGTAAATTATTATAGGTTTTTATTTTTCACATTTTTAAAAGAGACATGTCTAATGCAATTTATTTTGGAATATTTCACTTATTTTACGATAATTTGTATGAGGGCGCTACATTTGGTGGCCTAGTATGTTAAAGAACATAGTAGAATATGTTGAGTTGTAGGTAATGGTGGATAAATTAAGTAATCTACCCACATTTTGCTAAGTAAAGTTAGTTATTTTCTAGATAAAGTGGTTCAACTACTTTTGAAGGAGATAGTTGGAGTGCCTGGAGTTCCAATGAATGTAGTGTCCGAAAGAGATCCTAGATTCACATCTAGTTTTGGAAAGCCTTACAAGAAGGAGTTCAAAGCTAAGCTATGTTTTAGTACAGCTTACCATCCACAAACAGAGAGGTTAAGAGCTTAGAGATAAGCATATTTCTTTTAACAAAGGTGTAGTTGGGAGAAGCTGGTACTAAAAATGTGATTGGCATTGACTAAAGCAATAGTTTTGATGATAACAAACAAAGAAAGGAAAGAAAATGCAAAGGACAACTCCCAAAGAGCTTCAAGCTTAGAATATAAGTTTTAGATCTTGTGTAAAGATATTTGTAGAATTCACACTAAGCTCATCCACTGGTTTTCTTACTCAACTTAAATTAGTTTGCAAAATCAAGATTTATAAAGATTGAAGTTTGAGCAAAATGATTTTTAGAAAGATTGAAAAACCCTTTGGAAATCTTACTTTCTTGACAAACCAATAACTGGTTATTACTGTTCACATAACAGTTTTTGTTCTGTAAAAACAAAAGCCTGTCAAGGCTTTTTTTATTGCTCATAACCGATTAGGTCCTTTCCCTAATCGGTTATTGGGCAAGTCAGAAGCCATTTTTAAAAAGATCCTAACTGGTTAGGCCCTTCCTCTAATCGATTACTGGGCAAGTAAGAAGCAATTTATAATAGCTCCTAACCGATTAGGCATATCCTCTAATTAGTTATTATGAAAGTCATAAGCAAAATTTTGAGACTCCTAGCCGATTAGGCACTCCCTCTAATTAGTTAGAAGATAAATTTGGAGTCAATTTTTGAGACTCCTAACTGATTAGGAACTCCCTCTAATCGATTAGTTGGTGAATCAGGAGTCAAATTTTAAGACTCCTAACCAATTAGAACAACTTCCTAACTAGTTATTTGGGCAACCAGAAAACACACACAATGGCTCTTTTAAGAGCATTTAATGTTTCCAACTACCCCCAATGGCTTTTAATTACATTTGGCTATAAATTTAAGTTATTGGGTATTTATCAAATGTTAGAGAAACAATCTAAAAATCATTCCTAAGCATTGAATACTTGTTTTTAATATCCCTTCAATAATACTCTGTTTTTGAGATTTAAAAGTGTGAATCTTCGATACCTATAAGCTTCAATTTGTATTATCCACTCCAGAGAGAGTTTCAATTCTTCTATTACTTATTTAATCTGTAAAGAGGGTGAGGTATCCCTCAAAGGATTGTAAAGGGTGAGGTATTCCTTGAAAGTAGAGGCTCAAGTACAAAGGGTGAGGTATCCCAACGTGTTGAGTGCTCAAGTTTGTAAAAGTTATCAAGCACCTGTTTGAAGCTTGAAGTTGTAATGGAAATCTCAAGTGTTTCCTTGAGGACTAGACGTAAGTCACAAGTGGATTGGTGGCTGAACTAGGATAAAGCTTTATGTTTGTTTTCTCTAAACTTTACTCTTTACTTTATGCACAATTTTATTGTATTATTTGAATTCTATCTCTCTTGGTTGATTCATTTAAAAGTGAAAGGTCTCTATCTCATTTATCCATTCATCTCTAACAAACAATAGCTTCAATAAAAATTGATAATCAAATTTTTTGTGAAAGAATTGCAAAAATATTTTTGAAACTCAATTCACCCCTCTCTTGAGTTTTGAGGCCACTTGGTAACAAGTGGTATCAGAGTTAGACTCTTGTGTAAAGAGCTTAGCAGCTTCAAGAGAAGTGATGGCTTCAAATGATTTTTATAAAGAAGGTTCTTCTATAAATCGACCTCCCTATTTCAATGGTGATGGTTATGCTTACTGAAAAGAAAGAATGAAAATTTTTATTGAAGCTATTGATATTAATGTGTCGAATGCCATTGAAAATGGTGCCTTTGTTCCCACACGTATAGTTGATGGTGTAAGAACTAATACACCTAGAAGTGAATGGGCGGATGAAGACAAAAAGAAGGTTTAATACAACTTGAGAGCCAAGAACATCATTACCACATCCTTGGGGTATAATAAATTCTTTAGGGTGTCAAATTGTAAGACCACCCAAGAAATGTGGGATACCCTACAAGTAACTCATGAGGGCACAGGTGAGGTGAAAAGATCAAGAATAAACACTCTCACTCATAAATATGAATTATTTAGAATGAATCAATGAGAAAGCATACAAGAAATGCAAAAGAGATTTACTCACATTATAAATCATTTTACTTCATTCGGAAAGTCATTTTCTAATAAGGATCTTATAAACAAAATCTTAAGGTGTATGAGTAGGAATTAGTAACCCAAGGTGATGGCTATTGCGGAATCAAGGAACTTATCAACAATGACTTTGGCCACCTTGTTCGAGAAGCTTCAAGAGCATGAATTGAATCTAAATAGACTCAGTCAAAATGAGGAGCATGACAAAAAGAAGAAGGGGATTGCACTCAAAGTCACCTCATCTACAATTAAAAATGATGATGAAGATGATGAAGATAGTATAGAAAATATAAAGTTTAATGAGGAGAATCTTAGTCTCCTTGTGAGAAAGTTTGGAAGATTCTTAAAGAAGAAGGGATTCCAAAGAAAAGCACCTTTTTTCCTCCCAAGAAGAATTATCACAAAGGGGAAAGAACCTCATCAACTTCAACATGTTATGAATGCGGTAAACCAGGGCATATGAAGATGGAATGTCTCATATATCTTAAGAAATCAAAGAAGTTTAAGAAGAAACCCCTTAAAGAAAAGAAAGGAAAGAGAGCCTACATAGCATGAGAAGAAAATGATATAGACTCATTCGATAGTTAGGAAAATGAAGAAGCTCATTTATGTCTCATGGCAAGAGGTGAAGAAGAAGAAAAAAGCGACACCGAGGTAACATCTTCAAACCTAGATTCTCCACCTTCCTATAGTGAATTATAAGATGGTTTTCAAGAATTGCATGATGAATCCATAAGGCTCACAAAAATAGTTTTATCCTCCAACAAAACAATCTCCTTATTCATAAACAAATTGCCATGTTAAACAAGGAGATTAATTAGCTTAAAATTGAAAATGAGACCTTAGGACTTATTGATGCTAACTCATTATGCATAACTTACTCTTCACTTGATAATGCATCCATTCAATTACATTGCTCATCATGTAAATCATTTGAAATGGAGGTTGAGGATTTGAAAAATACTCTTGCAAAATTTACCTTTAGAAGAGATAATTTAAATGTGTTACTAGGGAAGCAAAAATGTGTTTTTCAAAAAGTCGGGTTAGGGTATAATCCAAATAACCATAAAAAGTCTTATCAGAATTTTTTTGCTTCCTCAAGTACATCAAGTAGCCCCTTTATCAAATGCTTTCATTGTGGTAAGAAAGGGCATAGCGCATCAACATGTAATGTAAGAAAGAACATCAACACCAAGGTTAGAAGTAAGAGGGTTTGGGTTTCTAAGGGCACCTTGCCCAATGCTAACATACAAGGACGCAAGAGAATTTAGGTACCAAAGGTTAAAAGTTAAATGTATGTTGTAGGTGTGCTTGAAGACCAAAAGCTCAAGTTGGTATCTTGATAGTGGTTGTTCCAAGCACATGACGGGTGAAGGATCCAAGTTCTCCTTCCTTGCACCAAAGAAGCATAGATATGTCACATATGGGGACAACAACAAAGGAAGGATCCTTGGAGTTAGAAAAGTTGGTAAAAATCCCTCTACTTCAATTGAAAATGTGTTGTATATAGAAGGACTTAAACATAACCTGCTTAGCATAAGTCAATTATGTGATAAAGGAAATAGAATTATATTTAATTCAAATTATTGCATAATTGAAGACAAAAATGATAAACAAGTTAAGTTTATTGGTCATAGAGTTGATAACATATATATGATTAATCTTGACAATATTACCTCTCAAAATGCAAAATGTCTTATGAGTAAGGAGAGTGATTCATAGCTATGGCATAGGAGAATTGCTCGCATTCATATGAATCATCTAAATAAACTTGTTTCTAAAGATTTATTAATTGGTTTACTAAAGCTCAATTTTGAGAAAAATAGACTTTGTGATGCATGTCAAAAAGGGTAAGCAAGTAAAGATCTCTTTTAAAACTAAAAATGTTGTTTCCTCTAGTACATCAAGTAGCCCTTTTATCAAATGCTTTCATTGTGGTAAGAAAGGGCATAGTGCATCAACATGTAATGTAAGAAAGAACATCAACACCAAGGTTAGAAGTAAGAGGGTTTGGGTTTCTAAGGGCACCTTGCCCAATGCTAACACACAAGGACCCAAGAGAATTTGGGTACCAAAGGTTAAAAGTTAAACGTATGTTGTAGGTGTGCTTGAAGACCAAAAGCTCAAGTTGGTATCTTAATAGTGGTTGTTCCAAGCACATAACGGGTGAAGGATCCAAGTTCTCTTTCCTTGCACCAAAGAAGCATGGATATGTCACATATGGGGACAACAACAAAGGAAGGATCCTTGGAGTTAGAAAAGTTGGTAAAAATCCCTCTACTTCAATTGAAAATGTGTTGTATATAGAAGGACTTAAACATAACCTGCTTAGCATAAGTCAATTATGTGATAAAGGAAATAGAATTATATTTAATTCAAATTGTTGCATAATTGAAGACAAAAATGATAAACAAGTTAAGTTTATTGGTCATAGAGTTGATAACATATATATGATTAATCTTGACAATATTACCTCTCAAAATGCAAAATGTCTTATGAGTAAGGAGAGTGATTCATAGCTATGGCATAGGAGAATTGCTCACATTCATATGAATCATCTAAATAAACTTGTTTCTAAAGATTTATTAATTGGTTTACTAAAGCTCAATTTTGAGAAAAATAGACTTTGTGATGCATGTCAAAAAGGGTAAGCAAGTAAAGATCTCTTTTAAAACTAAAAATGTTGTTTCCTCTAGTACATCAAGTAGCCCTTTTATCAAATGCTTTCATTGTGGTAAGAAAGGGCATAGTGCATCAACATGTAATGTAAGAAAGAACATCAACACCAAGGTTAGAAGTAAGAGGGTTTGGGTTTCTAAGGGCACCTTGCCCAATGCTAACACACAAGGACCCAAGAGAATTTGGGTACCAAAGGTTAAAAGTTAAACGTATGTTGTAGGTGTGCTTGAAGACCAAAAGCTCAAGTTGGTATCTTAATAGTGGTTGTTCCAAGCACATAACGGGTGAAGGATCCAAGTTCTCTTTCCTTGCACCAAAGAAGCATGGATATGTCACATATGGGGACAACAACAAAGGAAGGATCCTTGGAGTTAGAAAAGTTGGTAAAAATCCCTCTACTTCAATTGAAAATGTGTTGTATATAGAAGGACTTAAACATAACCTGCTTAGCATAAGTCAATTATGTGATAAAGGAAATAGAATTATATTTAATTCAAATTGTTGCATAATTGAAGACAAAAATGATAAACAAGTTAAGTTTATTGGTCATAGAGTTGATAACATATATATGATTAATCTTGACAATATTACCTCTCAAAATGCAAAATGTCTTATGAGTAAGGAGAGTGATTCATAGCTATGGCATAGGAGAATTACTCACATTTATATGAATCATCTAAATAAACTTGTTTCTAAAGATTTATTAATTGGTTTACCAAAGCTCAATTTTGAGAAAAATAGACTTTGTGATGCATGTCAAAAAGGGTAAGCAAGTAAAGATCTCTTTTAAAGTTAAAAATGTTGTTTCCACTACTAGACCCTTACAACTTTTGCATATGGATCTCTTTAGACCATCAAGAACTATGAACTTTGGGGGTAATTACTATGCTCTTGTGATTGTAGATGATTATTCTAGATATATATGGACTCTATTCCTTGCTCATAAGAATGATGTCTTTCATGCATTTAGAAAACTTACAAAGGTTGATCAAAATGAGAAAAATTATAGTATTGCATCCATAAGAAGTGATCATGGTGGAGAATTTGAAAACCAAGATTTTGAAATGTTTTGTAATGAAAATGACATTGAGCATAATTTTTTTGCTCCTAGAACTCCACAACAAAATGAAGTGGTTGAAAGGAAAAATAGCTCTTTAGAGGAGTTAGCAAGAATTATACTCAATGAGACAAACCTTCCTAAGTATTTTTAGGCTGCTGCAGTAAGTACTGGTTGTTATGTTATAAATAGGGCTTTAATAAGGCCAATCTTAAAGAAAACCCCCTATGAACTATATAAAGGAAGGAAACCAAACATCTCACACTTTCATGTCTTTGTTTGCAAATGCTTTGTTTTAAACAATAAAAAAGATAACCTAGGCAAATTTGATATTAAATCCGATGAGGGAATATTTCGTGGTTATTATCTTAATAGTAAATCCTTTAGAATTTATAATAAAAGAATAATGACCATTGAGGAATCAATTCATGTTGTATTTGATGAAACTAACCTAAATGGTCTGAGAAAGGATTTGGTTGATAATGTTGCAGAAAGTTTTCCAAAGACTCACTTGGAGAATCAAGAAAGAGAATCCAAAAAGCAAGAAGAATGCTCAATTGATCCCCCAATGCAAGAGGATTCATAAATCATGGACCTTCCCAAGGAATGGAGGACGTTAAGATATCATCCTCTTGACAAAGTGATATGTGATGTATCAAAAGGGATAATCACTGAAAACTCTCTTAGAGATGCATGTAACCATATGGCTCTTGTCTCTCAAGTTAAAACCAAAGACATAAATAAGGCCATTAATGATGAACATTGTATCTTGGCCATGCAAAAAGAACTAAACCAATTTGAGAGAAATCAAATTTGGAAATTAGTTCCAAGGCCCAATGATTATCCCATAATTGGCACCAAATGAGTCTTTAGGAACAAACTTGATGAAATGGGCTTAATAACAAGAAATAAATCTAGGTTGGTTGCAAAAGGCTATAATCAAGAAGGAATAGATTATGAAGAAACTTATGCTCGTGTAGCTAGATTAGAGTTCATAAGAATGCTACTTGCATATGTATGCATTATGGATTTCAAACTTTTTCAAATAGATGTTAAAAGTACTTTCTTAAATGATTTTGTACAAGAAGAAGTGTAAGTGGAACAAACTCCTGGTTTTGAAAACTTTGAACTGCCCAACCATGTCTTTAAATTGAAAAAGACCTTGTATGGCTTAAAACAAGCCTCTAGAGCTTGGTATGAAAGATTGGGCAAGTTCTTTTTAGAAAAAGGATTTTCTAGAGGAAAGGTTGACATTACTCTTTTCATCAAGCATAAAAAGTATGACATTCTTCTTGTTCAAGTTTATGTTGATGACATAATATTTAGTGCTACTAATAACTCTCTATGTAAAGAATTTGCTAACATCATGCAAAATGAATTTGAGATATCTATGATGGGTGAGCTCAACTTCTTCCTTAATCTCTAAATCAAGCAAACAAGGGATGGGACCTTTATAAGTCAATCCAAGTATTGCAAGGAGCTGCTCTAGAAATTTAGAATGGACAGCACCAAGCATATAGCTACACCAATGGGCACTTCTTGTTATTTGGACAAGGATGAATGAGGTATATATGTAGAAATCACAAAATATAGAGGTATGATTGGCTCACTCCTTTATCTTACAGCAAGTAGGCCTGATATTATGTTTAGTGTATGCATGTGTGCTAGATTTCAAACAAATCCTAAAGAATCACACTTAAGTGCTGTAAAAGGAATTATGAAATATCTAATAGGCACTTCACAAATAGGTTTGTGGTACCCTAAAGGTGTCTTATGTAGTCTAATTAGTTATTCTTATTCTAATTCTGATTTTGCTAAATGCAAAATGGATAGGAATAACACTAGCAAGACATGCCACTTGCTTGGAAGCTCACTAGTTTCTTGGCATAGTAAGAAACAAAATAGTGAGACATCGTCTATAGTTGAAGTTGAATATGTTGCAGTTGGGAGTGGTTGTGCTCAAATCCTTTAGATGAAGCAACAACTTCTAGACTATGGTATTGAACTTGATCACATCCCTATAAGGTGTGACAACACTAGTGCAATCAATTTGTCTAAAAATCTCATTTTGCACTCAAGAACAAAACACATAGAGATAAGGCACCATTTCATAAGGGATCATGTTCAAAAAGGGGATTGCATGCTTGAATTTGTTGAAACCACTAAACAACTAACTGACATCTTCACTAAACCAATAAGCAAAGAAGCATTCTTTTATATAAGAAGTGAACTTGGCATATTAGACTAATTATGCATCTAAACTCTTGTTGCATAATTCTTCTGCATAATGAAAAATCTTACTACTTAATGTGTTATAATTGAGTTCATTGCATAATTATCTTACATTTTATCTTGAATCCAATACTGACTTGAGCGTCAGAGTGTCCCCCAAATTTGTTTTGCAAGTGCTTGATCCTTGCTTAAGTCCCCCAATTTCCATTAATCATGTTCCTACTGAAAAAAAATTATTTTCTGGTTCTCTTGAAGAAGAAAATTCTATGTTTGGGATGCTTTTAAAGTGGTTAGTGAAACCAAGCTAAGATAGAGCAAATTGGTGCTTTATGGACTGATTTCTTGAAGAATTCTTAGTTTTTAAAAGTGCAATAATCAGTTAGAAGAAGAAAATAATCTGTTAGTAGGGTGTTTGGAATTAATTGAAGTGGGCGAAGTGCTCTCTGCCAAGCAAAATAACCAATTAGGATGCTTCACTAATTGATTATTGGAGAATTGGAGTTTCTTGGAACTCTCTGCCATAAGATAATAACCGATTAGAGCCACTCTCTAACTTGTTAGGGGCCACATTCTTTAACCCATCTAACCGGTTACACAACCTCTTGTAATTAGTTATTGGGCTTCAAAACACTCCTAGCTGTGAACCCCCCTCACTCATGTATCACCCCTTTCCTCCATTGTCATCTTCTTCCTCAAGCACCCACTCGCACCCACTCACTCAAACACCTCTCCTACTCCAAATCCAACTAAAATCAACCACAAACTTATTTTTCATCATTTTCCATCACTTTCCACTAATCAAAACTTCCATTTTCTTCCAAATTTTCACCTTCCCCCATACTTTCTCTCTCTTAAACCAAGCCCTAGCCTCCATTTTCAACCATGGCAAGCAGTTCATCTCACTCTAACCATTCTCGAACTAAAAATCCTAATGTACCCCTGCCAACACCCACGTCACCCACTGACCAAGATTTCTCCATTAGCCTCAACATTGGAAGATACTTTTCTCACAAAAATCAGATGAAGGCAAACATATTGCATTTTCACGTGCAATGCCTCATTCAGCCCAAATATATGGATTGGGACTTCTTCGTCAAAGAAGGATTCACATCTCTCACAGAGCTCTTAGAATTTCATGGGTTGAAAACTCTTGTCACCACCAACCCCGAGTACTTCTATCTTGAACCCATAAAAGTTTATTTCTGCAATTTAAATATTGTTGGTGGAAATTTGGTTTCTGAATTTAAGAGGCATAGAATCATTGTGTCACCAAGTCAGTGGACTTCCCTGTTTGGTC
Source organism: Ormosia semicastrata (assembly GCA_029884595.1). Lineage (NCBI taxonomy): Eukaryota > Viridiplantae > Streptophyta > Magnoliopsida > Fabales > Fabaceae > Ormosia > Ormosia semicastrata. The sequence continues at coordinate 44,040,038 of JAQQTO010000061.1, forward strand.
TCATTTATTCTGGAGACAAACTTCCTGTGGAAAATCACAGCTCATGGGAGGGATTTGATCGAGATCAAGCAATTGTAAGCATGCTTCAACCGGGCATTCAAGTGCCAAAAGGATCTTTCACTGCTGACCTTCTGAATTTACAGGATCATCTTCTTCACTTTATAGTCATACATATCTTGGTACTAAGGGCAAGCAACTATGCCTTGGTTGAACAAGAAGACATTTATTTTTGTTGTGGGCACTTAAAAGACGCATGAAGATCAATTGGCCTCATTACATCATGCATTACATGATGAAAGTTAAGGAAAAGGCAATGATGGATCTTCCTTACACCTTATTGGTTTCTAAAATTCTAGATCAATATAAAGTCAGCTTAGAGGATGATGGAATTATTCATACTATCGGTCCCCACAAGTTTGGACTTGCCTCTCTAAACCGCATGCAAGTGAAGAAAGTGAATGGTGAATGGGTCGACGGTCGTGGACGTGAGACAGCAGCACAAAAAGGAGGAATTCCAACTGCCTCTGCTGATGTACCTATGGAAGAGGCCCCTGCCACCAATAATGACCGCATCTTGGAAGCCATTGCAAATATACAAGTTAGTATTGAAGCCTGCAATGCAGATCTTAAAACCTATCAAGAACACAGCAACACAATCATCTATGATCGCTTGAGCGCTATGGAACATCACCTGGATAGGCTTAAGCATCGTTATCTAGCACCAGAGGATCATGGGGCTTAGGCATGGAGTACTTATTTTAGTAATAGCTTCTTTATTTTGATTAAAGCTATCTTTTGGATATGATGTTCATTATCTTAGAATCATGACATGCTTAACTATGATTAGTATAACTTGGATGTTTTTTTTTAAAGAAAGGACTGTTAAAATATGCTTACATTATTATTGATTTTTTTACTAGATATTTGTTACATAGCAATGGTTATAAACTCCCTCTCCAAAAATATTTTTTTCGATCATGACAAAAAGGGTAGAAGGTTTTTAGTTTTGAGAAAAAAAAAGGTAAATTAGCAGAAGATATATTTTCAATGGTCTTGAGATTCCAAAACAAAAGGGGACCTGTGCATCTCTTATTTAATTACCTCTTGAACAATAGAGGGGGAGTAAGTCTCTAAAACCTTTTATGAATTCCAATATTTATTTGAACTAACATTTTCATTTGAACTAACATTTTCTCAATAGTTGTTTGTCATCATCAAAAAAGGGGGGAAAATGCGATTGACATTGACTAAAGTAATGGTTTTGATGATAACAAACAAAGAAAGGAAAATGCACAGGATAAGTCCCAAAGAGCTTCAAATTTAGAATATAAGTTTTAGATCCTGTGTAAAGGAATTTGTAGGATTCACACTAAGCTCATCAAATGGTTTTCTTACTCAACCTAAATTAGTTTGGAAAATCAGGATTTATAAAAATTGAAGTTTGAGCAAAATAGTTTTTAGAAAGATTGAAAAACCCTTTAGAAATCTTGTTTTCTTGATAAACCAATAACTAGTTATTACTGTTCACATAACAATTTTTTTTTCTGTCAAAACAAAAGCGTGTCAAGGCTTTTTTTAATGCTCCTAAACAATTAGTTATTGGACAAGTCAAGAGCCATTTTTAAAAAGCTCCTAGCTGGTTGGGCCCATCCTCTAATTAGTTACTGGGTAAGTAAGAAGTAATTTATAAAAGCTCTTAACCGATTAGGCATATCCTCTAATCAGTTATTATGAAAGTTAGAAGCAAAATGTTGAGACTCCTAACCGATTAGGCACTCCCTCTAATTGGTTAGAAGATAAATCTGGAGTCAATTTTTAAGACTTCTAACCGATTAGGAACTCTCTCTAATCGGTTAGTTGGTGAATCAGGAGTCAAATTTTGAGACTCCTAACCAATTATAACAACTTCCTAACTAGTTATTTAGGCAACCAGAAAATACACACAACGGCTCTATTAAGAGCATTTAATGTTTTCAACTACCCCTAATGGCTCTTAATTACATTTGGCTATAAATTTAAGTTGTTGGGTATTTATGAAATGTTAGAGAAACAATCTAAAAATCATTCCTAAGCATTGAATACTTGTTTTTAATATCCCTTCAATCATACTCTATTTTTGAGCTTTAAAAGTGTGAATCTTCAATACCCATAAGTTTTAATTTGTATTATCCACTCTAGAGAGAGTGTTTTAATTCATCTATATCTTGTTTAATCTATAAAGAGGGTGAGGTATCCTTTGAAAGTAGAGACTTAAGTACAAAGGGTGAGGTATCCCAAGGTGTTGAGTGCTCAAGTTTGTAAAGGTTGTCAAGCACCTATTTGAAGCTTGAAGTTATAGTGGAAATCTCGGGTGTTTACTTAAGGACTAGACGTAAGCCACAAGTGGATTGATGGTTGAACCAGGATAAAGCTTTGTGTTTGTTTTCTCTAAACTCTACCCTTTGCTTTATGCACTATTTTATTGTATTATTTGAATTCTATCTTTCTTGGTTGATTCATTTAAGAGTGAAAGGTCTCTATCTCCTTTATCCATTCATCTCTAACAAACAATAGCTTCAACGAAAATTAATAATCAAAGTTTTTGTCAAAGAATTGCGAAAATATTTTTGAAACTCAATTCACCCCCCTCTTGAGTTTTGAGGCCACTTGATAACAGAAAAAGGATGACATGGTAGTAAGAATTCCATGTTAAGAGAGTTTACCCAGAGTTGTTTGCATGAAGTGAGCAATTTTAGGGACAAAATTTTAAAAAGGAGGGGAGAAATGTAATACCCTTTATAACACCCTAGATTTTGGCTATTTTACAATAATGACTAAATTGCACAATTTTGTGTTTTCTGTATGATGTAAAATTATTTTGACTATTTTGAAACTATTTTTGATCGTTGTGTGAGATTTGCTCTAGGTCAGGAAAATAATAATTTTCGGGTCAAGGAAAATCTTATTTGATTTATTCAGAGACGGGGGATCTTACTAAACCCGAATCTGAGAGACATGAAATCAAATGTTTTAATTTTTAAAATTAACTATGAAATAAAAATATTTCACAGAAAAATATCCACTATTTTATTATTAGCAGCTTCTGTTACCGAGTAATGGACCCGATATATTTTATCTGTTAGAAAATAGATTAAAATTAATTTTTGTAATTTATTTTAAAATGAACCAATAGGAATGAGTCAATATTAGTAGTTAGACTTTGTCTAGGCCAATAGAAAAAGGTCAATAAAAATGATTAGACTAGTTGTTAAGTAACTAGGATAACTAACTAAGTTACTTTAAATAGTTTAATTTGTAACTAAATAACCTAACTTAATTAATTTACTATCTAATTAGGATGTAACTAAAACCTAATTGAAGTCAAACTTAGTTACTAAGCCCCTAGACTCCCACGACCATGAAGGCCATTTCCACCATGTTCTAGGTTCATCTACATGACCACTTGATGACCATTTTATGACCTAAGTCATGTGTGCACCATGTGAGACCATGTGAGTGAATTCTTATCACATTAAGCTACTCCCCATGCACTACACGGCTGCACACTTTCATTTAGCTATCCATTAGCATTTTTATTACACTTTATAATATCAAGCTTCCATCTTTTCTCTCAAATGTTCAAGATCCCTCAAGAACACTTAAAACATTTTTCTTCTCTTCTCCTTGTAAACCCCATGGCCCAACCTCCAAACCATGCCTCTCCACTTCTAAAATTTCATCTCTTTCCACTTTCTAAAGCTAAACCTCTTTCTAAACACTTTTCTTTTAGTAAATTTAGTCAAAATCCTACTCTAGGTACATCAAAAATCAAGCTTTAGCTTGCTACTGTCAAGGTAATTTTTTGATTCTTTGATTCTAAGATAGGTTTTTAATTTTTTAGACCATGATTGATCCATGGTTCTTTGTTTTTAAGCTTTGTTTATGACTTTAGAATTTGTTTAAGATTTTTATTGTTTTTGTTTGAAAGCACACGAAATCAAGAGAGAGGAGGAGCTTGAAGATATTGTCTCCCTTAAGGTAAGAGGGAGATTAACTTATCAACTATGTGTTGGTGGTAAGGAAATGGGTTATTTGTATCAGGATTTATTCACCACAAATAACCTATTTCCTCACCACCAACACATAGTTGATGAGGTTAATCTCCCTCTTACCTTAAGGGAGACAAGATCTTCAAGCTCCTCCTCTCTCTTGATTTCGTGTGTTTTCAAACAAAAACCCTAAAAATCTTAAACAAATTCTAAAATCATAAACAAAGCTTAAAAACAAAGAACCAGGGATCAATCATGGTCTAGAAAATTAAAAACCTATCTTAGAATCAAAAGATTACCTTGAGAGTAGCAAGCTAAAGCTTGATTTTTTATGTACTTGGAGTAGGATTTTGAATAAACTTATTAAAAGAAAAGTGTTTAGAAAGAGGTTTAGCTTTAGAAAGTGGGAAGAGATGAAATTTTAGAAGTGGAGAGGCATGGTTTGGAGGTTGGGCCATGGGGTTTACAAGGAGAAGAGAAGAAAAATGTTTAAGTGTTCTTGAGGGTTCTTGAACATTTGAGAGAAAAAATGGAAGCTTGATATTATAAAGTGTAATAAAAATGCAAATAGATAGCTAAATGAAAGTGTGCAGTCGTGTAGTGCATGGGGAGTAGCTTAATGTGATAAGAATTCACTCACATGGTCTCACATTGCACACATGGCTTAGGTCATAAAATGGTCATCAAGTGGTCATGTAGATGAACCTAGAACATAGTAGAACATGGTGGAAATGGCCTTCATGGCCGTGGGAGTCTAGGGGCTTAGTAACTAAGTTTGACTTCAATTAGGTTTTAGTTACATCTTAATTAGATAGTAAATTAATTAAGTTAGGTTATTTAGTTACAAATTAAACTATTTAAAGTAACTTAGTTAGTTATCCAAGTTACTTAGCAACTAGTCTAATCATTTTTATTGACCATTTTCTATTGGCCTAGACAAAGTCTAACCACTAATATTGACTCATTCCTATTAGTTCATTTTTAAAATAAATTACAAAAATTATTTTTAATCTATTTTCTAACAGATAAAATATATCGGGTCCAGTACTCAGTAACAAAAGCTGCTAATAATAAAATAGTGAATATTTTTCTATGAAATGTTTTTATTTCACAGATAAATTTTAAAAATTAAAAGATTTGATTTTATGTCTCTCAGATTCGGGTTTAGTAAGATCTCTCGTCTCTGAATAAATCAAATAAGATTTTTTCCGGCCCGAAAATTATTATTTTCTTGACCCGGAGCAAATCTCACACAATGATCAAAAATAGTCTCGGAACAGTCAAAATAATTTTACATCATACAGAAAACACAAAACAATGCAATTTAGTCATTACTGTAAAATAGCAAAAATCTGGGGTGTTACACCCTTAGTAACATTCTAGACTTGTATATGGTTACAAAAGGTAGCATATAACTTGTTTAACATGCCAGTGAAGTTTTGTGAGAAACTGAGTTTGTTTAGCACTTAGTTACAACAAAAAAGTTGAAAAATAGCTTAAAATGACTCAAATAATGACTTATAAGGTTAAGTTGAGAGAAATAGGTATGGAAACCTTATTTCTAAGTCATAAATGAGTCAAGTAAGAAGTAGTTAAAGTTTCAAGACAATCAGAGTTAATTTGATATTGTTAGGCATATTGGTTGTGCATTTAATACGAAATTGACTATTAGCAGATATGAAAAATCATGAAAATGGTGAAATAATAATTTAGATGAATCTTATGATTTATTCTAAAGTTGTTGGAAGCTAGAAAACTTGAATTAGCATAATTCGGATGTTCTAAGCAAATAAGGAAGTTTCAGCAAAATATCCTAAGGGATATGATGATCATTTTCTCATTTCTCTCTCCCGGTTTAAGGCAACAGAAGCTGCAAAGAAAGAAAGAAAAATAGAGAAGAAAGAAAACGAAGCAAGAGAAGAGAGAAAGGGGAAGAAAGGAAGAAAAAGAAAAAGAAGGAGGAAGAACAAGAGGATTAAGCTTCAAGATCTTCATTTTCTTCAAAAGGTAAGGGGTTTCTATTCATCATTCTCCTATTTGATTCTCATTAATGAGGTTGGAGTTTTTGAGTAGAAATAGGGGTTTGGAGAGCCAAATCTGAGTTCTTGGCTTGATTCTTGATTCCAAAAATTAAGTTAAGTTAGTTTAAGGTTAGTAAGTGTAAGGTAGCCATTTATGGCTCAAGATCAACCATTAGGATCCATAGATTTAAGAATTGGACAATGGTTAGAGTTATGTGTGAATGCTTATGTCCTTAAAGTATGTCAAATGGTTTTTGATGATAACAATTTCGAAGACGAAGATCAAGTGCAAAAGAAAAGATTAAGATTAAAGAAAGAAGTCAAGAGGTTTATTTAGTCATAAGACTTAGAACATTAATGTTAAATGCTCTCAAGATTTCTCAAATGATTTTTCAACATATTATTTCCAAAATAAGTAGGAAATTTCAAAGCTAAACATGTTTTTCAAGAAACTCGAGTTTCAATATTAGATTTAACACTCATGAAAGGATTTATGTTTAATCAAATGTCTTGAAGTGTAACATCCCAAAAATTCTTTACTTCGTTATAAATAATCATTTTATAATAATTATGATTTTTAGGAATTTTTGTGGATTTTTTTGAAAATGATGAATATTTTAATATATTCTTCGTTTTACGTGCGCACCGAGCGGAGCTGGGAAAATAGAATATTTTTCCTAAGGCTAGTAAACCTTGAACTGTCAACGTGTCGATGGAGGATCTTACTAAACCCGAGGTCGGGCACAGTTTGAGAGGTTTGTGCTTTTTCGAGGTTTTATCTATTAGGTAAAATCACTGTGTCATAAAATTATCTGATGAATAATAAAATATTATTTTCATTAATTGTGACTTTTATTCACTGAGAAAATAATTCTAATAGTTTAATTAATCACCTGTCGAATGTATCTAATTAAGGAGACAAGCTTACTATGCACTTTATCGAGAAGCGCGCGAAGTTTCTCAAGGAAGCTTTGAGGGAAGCTTCTAAGAAGCTTCCTTCCTAACCACTTTTCTCTCTCCTCCTTTTTGGTGCTGCACGGTTGGCAACAAAGGATATTTCATTTTCATTTCTCTCATTTTCTCTCCCTCATGTCTGCTCTCTTTTTCCCTTCTCTTTTCACTCCACAGCAGTAACACCATTACCACCCACACCTCCATTTCATCTTCAAGCTGTCACACTCCTTGCACCATCTTTGTGTTTGGAGGACCACCATCATTGAGGGAGTCATCTTCAAGAGTTCACCATTCTCACCATTTCATTCTCTTCCACCTTTGAAGCTTAAAGGTTGGAGCTTTAAGGTAAAGCTCTCAACTTTCTCTTCCTCTCTTCTCATTTTTGTAACCTACGGTCATTTTGGTGACCATGGGTATCCATTTCAAGGTTTGGTTTTGATTTTGTAAGTTTGAATGTTCAAGGACTTCTAGGAAGCTGAGCACGAAATTTTTGACCAAAAAGGAGCAGCCTTTCTTTTTGCTTCTCTAAGGTAAGAGGAAGACACTCCTCCTCAATCTCTATTAGCATTTAGGAACGTTATCTGTGATTGATAGTGAGGGAACCCCATTGAGGGTCATCTTTTGTTTGCATGTGTTTGTAAGGTGTTTATGCTATTGGAATGTCTGCCTGTGTATATTGATATATATTGGATTGGATTGGAATGTATAATATGGAAGGAAATGATGTCGGATTGGTTCTCGGATGGCCACGGTTTTGAGCCCAAAAGTTTGGGGATTTTTGGTGAACACTTGTAATAATTTGAACTTCTGACCATTAAGCACCATGTCAATATTCGTCGAGTGACATATCCGTCGAGTAGAGTTTCTGACCACTTGGGAGAGAAACTTCTCCAATGCCCAATCCGTCGAGTTAGAATACCAAATCCGTCGAGTTTAGACTCCTGACCATATTCGTCGAATTTGATCTTCTGACCAAATCCGTCGAGTTTAGACTCCTGACCATATCCGTCGAATTTGATCTTTTGACCAAATCCGTCGAGTTTAGACTCCTGACCATATCCATCGAATTTGATCTTCTGACCAAATCCGACGAGTTTAGACTTCTGACCATCAAGTACAATGTCAATATCCGTCGAGATAGGATGTCAAGATCCGTCGAGTCCAAATGCCAATATCCGTCGAGTTAAAATTTTGACCATTGAATAGAGACTTCTCCAACGTCAACACCTGTCTGTCGAATTAGGATTTCTGCTGGCCTTCTAGTATATTTGACAGTTTTTTATCCCTATTCGACAGAATCTCCATTCAATAGAAATTTATTCTTTGCCATTCTTGTGAAATAATGTTCGCCCATCTCTCATCAATCAGCCATGTTAATTCCCGTTGAAAGGTAGCTTCAATTTTATACTAGATACATTGCCTCCGTCGAATTCAAGAGTGTAATTTATCACCTAACACCTAGTAATTAAATTAGTGGTATTGCTGGTGATTCCGGCCGTGTATCTTCCTAGACTCAAGGCTTTTGGACTAATATAAGCATGTTGATCGTAAATAATTGGATGACTAGAAACTAATTAGGGATTTATAAAGAGGAAAAAACAAGGAACGTGGGCATGCCATTACAACTAGTGAGAATTTTGAGTAAAGAAAGAACATGAGTATGGGTGAGGTTGTGAGGAACATAATGAATCTAATGGTTGACTTCTATCATGACTATGAATGGGATTGTGGTTATCCTTAAGATGTGCTATTGGCTTGATGTGGATCCGTGAATGGGATCAAACCTTGTTGTTAAATGATATGACATGCATTTGAAGCATGATTGACCTAGTTTGTCATGAGGAGCATGATTGAGTCATGCATTGAACAAAAGAAAGAGAATGTCCCTTGGACATTGTTAAGGCCGAGTTGCCTAGGAGTTGAATCACACCTTAGTGCGGGTGCGAATAGACATGTGTGGTCCTGTAGTTGACTTTGAGGGCGTCGGGGCGCGGGCGCCTCACAGCGGGTAGTGATAGCCCCTCTGGACCGTGAGATAGACCGATGCAAACGCACCGACGATCCTGACTAGACACAGTCCTATATCGAGATCTTGTGGGAATACCGCAGTATAAAGCCTTGTTGCGTAAAATGACTGATTATTTTCTGGAAAGCACTTATTTTTATGGCTGACGAGATATTGGCATGTCTCCCTGATCATTCTCTCTGACTATTTTGTGTCTAGCTCCATGGAGTAGGATTTTGACTATTGAATGCATGTGCATAGTGAGTCCATGAATTATTTAGCATTCATTGTTATTATAATTGGAACTATTGTATTTCTGATACATATATATACATATATATATATGACTGCCTGAAACTGTTTGGTTGATCATAACTGCTACTAAATGTTTATTTCCATTTTTGCTGTCAAAACTGCTATGTGGGCGCTTTGCGCCGTTTTGTTTCTTGATGCTATAATTGGTAATGATGGTAGGATGTCTTATCTCTCTTCTATTTCTCCATTACTGTTTATCTATATATCGCGTTCCATCGAAGATGACTGCAAGGAAACGGAAGCTCTCGATTTCCCCAGTTTTTGGCCTTACCTCGACTAGCGACTGTTGAAGAGCATGGAGGTACGCACGCACAGATTTCTGGGGGATGTGCGCCTGACCTTCTTAGGAGGGCCAGAGTGCTGGCACATCAACTTTGATTCCGAGTGCTGCGTCTGGAATTTCATCTTCCTATACGTGAGATGTGGGGTGACCGTTATTACACCCCGTGGGAAGACTCCTTTTCATTCCATAGCTCGGGCCCCGTCCTGTAACTCTACGGTTCCTATGGTGGTTTTCTTTGATGAGGAAGATCCTGAGGAAGATCCCGAGGAGGTCCCTAAGGACGACCTCGAGGAGGATCCTGAAGAGGATCCTGACACGATTCCTCCTCATTTTGGGGACTGATTTTACTTGTAGCCACTGAGGGCTACCAGCATTTTATTTTGGGGGCCTGATGTTTTGACTGTCATGGGCTGTATATTCTGATACCATGGGGATGTGTATGTATAATCCTTTGGGGGCAGGTATAGTTTTGCTTTTTGGTATACCAGGCTTTGTAACTAAACAGTTTGATAAATATATATGAATATGAAATGTTAATTCCAATGTACGCTTTACTTCTGCCTTTATTCTTTATTTCTATTGATGTTCCGTCTCCGTGGTTATTAATTATTGCTATTATAAAATATATATATATATATATTCGCCAATTTAATTACCCAACTATAATTAAGAAAATATATACTATAGTAAGAAGGAACCGAGTCTTAATTTATATAATTTTGTTTCCGCATTGTAATTGACAATGTGACATTCCCATCCAAAAAGGGGCGTTACATTAAGTTGGTATCAGAGCCCCAGTTTATGTTTCTTTGGGTCTTGTGATTCAGTCTGTCTTGGTTGTGCTGTTTATTCTCTGAATAGTATACGTGAAGGTGTATTGTTTGGTATTCCTAGTGAATGCAACTGACTTTTCTATGTTTTCAGTTAATCCAACCTAAGAAAGTTAGATGGCGCGAAGGGAAGACATGGCAGCAACTATTACAGCAATGCAGAGGATGGCTGAGGCCGTCGCACATCAGACTAAGCAAGCTGCACAATAGCAAGAGAGAGTTGCGCAACAACAAGATCGAGCTACTCAATAGCTAGAGGCTACTGTTGATGCTCAGAACTTGGCAGAGTTTCGACGCCACAACCCTCCTCAATTCAAGGGAGAATTTGATCCGGATAAGGCTAGTCTGTGGATTAAGGAGTTAGAAAAAGTCTTTCGAGGAATGAACTGCGCTGAGGACAAGAAGGTGAACTATGCTACTTTTATGTTGGTAGGCAACGCTGAAAACTGGTGGAATGAAGTGCAGAGAATGCTGGAAGCTGCAAACCGAGAAATTACTTGGGAGTTATTCAAGGAAAAGTTCTTAGATAAATATTTTCCTGCGAGCGCAAGGCACGCGAAGGAGTTAGAATTCCTTAACCTACGGCAAAGGAATATGACCGTTAGTGAGTATGCGGCCAGATTCGAAAACTTGCCACAGTTTTCGATGTACTTTCAGAATCAACCAAATGAAGCATGGAAATGCCGAAGATTCACAGAAGGACTGAGGTACGAGGTGAAGAAGGTCGTGATCACCTTGAGGATCAATGAATTCTCAGAACTGTTGGATACTTGTTGTGATGTAGAGGCTCTAGAGCAATTTAGAGACACGAGGAGCAAAAACTTTGGGCCTACGAGGTTCCAGAGGAGCGGCAGTAATAGTGCTAATTGCTTCCAGAAGAAGCCATATTCTTGACCGATGAGAAATCAGCAACAATCCATGGGTGGAAGTTCTGGTGGAGGTTTTACTGGGAACCGGACTGGCCAGAACGTGGCGTACCCTTCCAAATGCCGGAAGTGCGGAAAAGATCATCTAACAAGGGATTGTTCTATCAAAGGGATTATCTGTTTCCGATGTGGAAAACCTGGACATATCTACAGAGACTGCAATCAAGCGAAGGCTGAACTTTCAATGAATGCTGCAAAAGCCAAGAAACCATAAGCTGGAGGATGAGTTTACACCATGAACAGAGCTGAAGCCTCCTAATCTGAAGATTTGATACAAGGGGAAGGCACCATAGAAGGTAATCTTTTAACTGTACTGTATGACTCTAGGGCAACTCATTCTTTCATATCATATGACTGTGTGCAAAGACTTGGTTTACCAGTGTCTACCTTACCTTTTGACTTAACTGTTTCTACCCCCACTGATAAACTGGTAGTTACTACCCAAGTCTGTCTAAATTGTTCATTGGTTGTTGAAGGTTGAACCTTTTCGGTCAATCTGATCTGTTTACCCTTTTCCCAACTAGATATTATCTTAGGGATAGACTGGTTGTCTTTCAATCATGTCCTGTTAGACTATTTCAGAAAGACCATAGTTTTTCCCATAGATGAGAATTCTAGATTTCTGACGGCCAACCGAGTTCAAGCTCTCTTGAAAGGAGGAGCTCATGGATACATGCTACTATTGTCTTTAAAAGTCGAGAACGAGGTTGATGTGAACACAATTCCAGTGGTGAATGAGTTTCCTGAAGTCTTTCCTGAGGATGTACCTGGTTTACCACTGGCTTGAGAGATAGAGTTTGCTATCGACCTAGTACCAGGAGCTGGTCCCGTGTCTATAGCACCTTATAGGATGGCACCGACAGAGTTAGCTGAGCTCAAGAAACAACTAGAAGGGCTTTTGGAAAAACAATTTGTCAGACCAAGTGTGTCACCGTGGGGAGCACCAGTGCTGTTAGTTTGCAAAAAGGATGGCATATCAAGATTATGTGTGGACTATCGACAGCTGAACAAAGTAACGATCAAGAATAAGTATCCACTCCCAAGAATTGATGACTTAATGGACCAACTAAAGGGGGCAGCGGTGTTTTCAAAGATTGATTTGCGATCTGGGTATCATCAGATACGAGTAAAGACGGAGGATGTACCCAAGACTGCTTTTTGTACCCGATACAGTCATTACGAATACCTTGTGATGCCGTTTGGCGTGATGAATGCACCAGCTATCTTTATGGACTACATGAACTGAATCTTTCATCCTTACTTGGACAGATTCGTCGTGGTATTCATTGATGACATTCTGGTATACTCTCAAAATCAGGAGGATCATGCTGAACATCTCAGTATAGTTCTCCAGATTCTGAAGGAGAAGGAATTGTATGCCAAACTGTCAAAATGTGATTTTTGGCTGGAAGAAGTTAAGTTTCTGGGTCACGTGATCTCGAAGAATGGGATTGCAGTGGATCCATCGAAGGTGGAGGCAGTGTTACAATGGGAAAGACCGAAGTTAGTGACAGAGACTCGTAGCTTCGTGGGTTTAGCAGGATATTATCGGAGGTTCATTGAGGGATTCTCCAAGATTGTTGGACCACTTACACAACTCACAAGGAAAAACCAAGCTTTTGAGTAGACCGACAGTTATGAGCAGAGTTTCCAAGAGTTGAAGAATCGACTGACTACCTCACCAGTGTTAGTGCTACCCGATCCGAATAAGCAATTTGAGGTGTATTGCGACGCTTCACACTAAGGACTAGGATCTGTACTTATGCAGCATGGAAGAGTAGTGGCTTATGCTTCAAGGCAGTTGTGAGTGCACAAGAAGAACTACCCGATGCACGACTTGGAGTTGGCGGCTGTAGTTTTTGCCCTGAAGAGATGGAGGCATTTTCTCTACGGAGCAACATTCAACATTTTCAGTGATCACAAGAGTCTAAAGTATTTGTATGATTAGAAGGAGTTGAACATGAGGCAGCGAAGGTGGTTAGAGTTCCTAAAGGATTATGATTTCTAACTTCTGTATCACCCTGGCAAGGCAAATGTTGTGGCAGACGCCCTAAGTAGAAAGATGATCAGTGTCTCTGCACTGATGATCAAGGAAAAGGATATGCTAGAGCAGTTTAGAGATGTGTGGTCTTTTGTGGAGTTAGAACCAGGGAAGATTTGCATGAATATGGTTACCATCACAAATGAGCTGATGGATGACATAAGGGAAAAGCAGAAGGTTGACGAGTTTTTGCAAGAAGTGGGGGGACAGATGAAGCAAGGTAATGAAACGGCGTTTGCAGAAGGAACAGATGGAATTCTGCAGTTTTGTGGAAGAGTTTGTATTCCCCGTGACCAAGAACTTAGAGAATATATTATTAACCATGCTCATATAAGCCAGCTGAGTATGCATCCGGGCATAATAAAAATGTACCACGATTTAAAGAAGTTGTTCTGGTGGCATGGAATGAAGAGTGACGTCACTAGACGTGTGTTGACTTGTCTAGTCTGTCAAAAGGCTAAAGTGGAACATCAGAGACCAGCAAGATTGCTGCAACCATTGCCTATTCCTGAATGGAAATGGGATAGTATTTCCATGGATTTTGTAGTCGGATTGCCAAGGACAAGAAAAGGTCATGATTCGATTTGGGTAATCGTGGACCAACTCACGAAATCAGCACATTTTCTCCCGATCAACATAAAATACAAACTGGAGAGATTGACTCAGATCTATATTGGAGAAATTGTTAGACTGCACGGTGTACCTACAAGTATTATTTCGGATAGAGATCCGAGATTTACTTCAAATTTCTGGGAGAGTTTGCAAGAAGCGTTACGAAGTTATGTTTGAGTTCTGCTTATCACCCGCAGACCGACGGTCAATCTGAGAGGACGATCCAATCTTTAGAAGATTTGCTTAGATCTTGTGCCATAGAGCAAACTGGAAGTTGGGATGACGTTCTACCATTGATAGAATTCACCTACAACAACAGTTATCATTCGAGCATAGGGATGGCACCCTATGAAGCTCTGTATGGATGACGGTGTCGAACACCTCTGTGTTGGTACCAAGATGGTGAGCACCTTACTGTTGGACTAGAGATTATACAACAGACAACTGAGAAGGTTAAAATGATTCAGGAAAAGATGAGGACGGCTCAGAGTCGGCAAAAGAGTTATGCAAACCAAAGGAGAAAGTCTCTTGAGTTTGAGGAAGGCAAGTATGTATTCCTCAACGTCACACTTACGACTGGGGTAGGCCGAGCCCTAAAATCTAGAAAACTCACTCCAAAATTTCTTGGACCATACCAAATCATTCATCGAGTAGGTCCTGTAGCCTACCAAATAGCCTTACCTCCTTTCCTTTCAAACATTCATAATGTTTTCCATGTGTCACAACTTCGAAAATACCTTCCTGACCCAAGTCACATCATAGCACCGGATACAGTACAATTAAAAGAAAACTTAACTTATGTGACACCTCCTGTAAGAATCGAGGATAGAAGGACAAAGCAATTAAGAGGCAAGGATATCTTGTAACACCCTCCTTAGGGCATCACATTTCCAACTCCCGACTCATAATCTGAAAAGAAGTTTGCACAAAGTTTGAGTTATAAAAGATGGGTTTCAAAATTTCTTCTTTACTGAAACATAAATTTACTGAAAATATTAGATAATATTGAAAATCATGTTTTAATTATTCATTATGCAACATTGACACCAATTAATATCACAATTTAAAGAGAAATATAAAATTAACAAATTTATTTTTTTTAACAGTAGCAAACCCCATGACAGGTCCTACTTAATAGCACGGTACAACACTAACGAGAAACTTTAACATACTTATTCCTTTTTCTGTCCATCTTGATGCATCAGACATCTGTTCCTTTGTCAACACTGCACACCTTCGAGTCCTGAATGTCCACTCCTTATTGTTGTCACCAATCTCAGAGTATCCATCGCCCGTTATGTCTAAGACAACTCAATCCTTCTATTATTTGATTTTAACAGTACAGACACAGCAAAACAGCATAACAAAGAGATGAGATCACCTACGCCATTACCAACATGACAGTACAAAGATAACACAAAGATAGATCATACCATAATCATGCTATCAGCATTAATCAACTATCATCATCTAATCATTTATCAGTTCGATCATCATCCAAGTATTCAAAACAATTGTCATAGCCAACATTCCTCAATTAATATATCATACAGATATAAATGCTCAGATTTACGCATATGCACAAAGACTCAGTTTATCAAAAACAACCCCATGGAGGTTTTCACAATTTCGAGAAGAATGCTCTGGTTAATTGTCAGCCTTAGCCCAAAGACAATCTCCCAGTCGTTGAAAAGAATCGTGTTCTTGTCGGGTATCGTCAATACGTTGCAACAGACAGCATCGCCAAATGGCACAGGGTACTCGCCAACTGTCCACTGGTCGACCGTCGCGCCTTGACGCCCCCAAGATCCATCATAGATCTCACTATCAATTCTCATTCCCTCTTCAACCACAAGGGCCATAATAGCTATTAGCTATATTTTATACAAT
Source organism: Ormosia semicastrata (assembly GCA_029884595.1). Lineage (NCBI taxonomy): Eukaryota > Viridiplantae > Streptophyta > Magnoliopsida > Fabales > Fabaceae > Ormosia > Ormosia semicastrata. The sequence continues at coordinate 44,055,943 of JAQQTO010000061.1, forward strand.
GCACGAATATATCAGTGCAAGTCCAACCCCAAAGGGCCAAATCTTTTTAATTTCATTTGTTCAATGTAATCATATGCTTCAACGCATATTTTTCCAATGCACGTATAATGCACCAAATCCAATCACAGACATATCTTTCCAATGCATGTATAATGCACCAAATGCCAATTACAGTCAAAACATGTCATTTTCTCACACAGCATCCATATCTTTGGTTCTACAAGTATTTATCTTTGTATTTTCAACAGGAAAATCATATTATCACATTTTCATAGTTATAAAACACTTTCGTCGTGTTTTGACAAAATTGCGCAACATTTCCATTTCGTTTTCACAATTCTAAAATGTTTCTGTTACGTTTTCACAATTCCAAAACATTTCTGTTATATTTTCACAATACCATAACACTTCTTTTACATTTTCACAAAACCGTAACACTCTTGTTACGTTTTTAAAATTCCAAAATGTTTTTATTACGTTTTTAAAATACTGCAACTCTTCTGTTGTACCTTTAAATCATGTATTAAATTTTTTGACATTTTTTTCAATCGCATAAAAATATACGTTTCTCAAATCGCGTAATGATTTTTCATCATTTTCAAAATTACGTAACTTAAAAATCATTCTTTTAAGTTGTGTAAAACATTTTCCATCATTCTCAAAATATTTAAAACACTTTCCAAATCACATAACGATTTTCCGTCATTTTCACAATCAACCTTCCTCAAAATAATATAACTTTCTACTTCATTTAATATATCTTATTACTCAAGAAAATCCTTTTTCACAGTATATTCCACAAATTCACAATTCCATTGAATTAAATCAATGTTTCTAACTTTAAAAATTACTAACGCTTTCCAAAATCCAACGGATGAGTTACACATTAGAAAATACCAAATCACTATTGTATTCTTCATTTTTTTTTTCTACAACATTTCGATCGTGTAAAATATTTAAATGCTTTAAAATATTGCGTAAAAATATTTTAACATTTTTCAAATCACGTAACTCAAAATTTACGTTTTTGAGTTTCGTAAATCGATTTTCACCGTTTTTACCCTTCATAAAATATTTCTTAACTTTAAAAATATTACTTCGGACTTTTCTTATAATAAAAATCTTTTCCTTAATATATTTTCTCAAAATCACTTTTTATTGATCTAGTCTTACAAAATCATATTTAGTTGATTTAATTATTGTTTCTAACTTTAAATTTCCTAACATTTTTCGAAACTCAATAAATAAATTCTACGTTAGTAAATTTAAGTTACAAACGTTTTCTTTTATATTTCTAAATCACTTCTAAAAATTGATTCTCTTTAAAATAATTTGAAGTTCAACACTTTCAATCTTCTTTTTCTTTTATTTATGAAAATTCCACTTCACTTAATTGATAACACTTTAATTCCCTTTCCAAAATCCTTACTTGAAAATTCTTGTATTTTATAACATCAAAACATTTTTCTAAATTATCAAAACCTTATAGATGGCCATTGAAACCATGAAATATTTTTTTCTTTCTAACTTAAATAAATTCCATTCTTGTTTCTACCAAAAAAAAAATAGATTCATGAAAACATAACTCAGAACCGTGTGCATTCTTTTTGCAAAACAAACCCTTTTGTTTATTTTCTTTACTTCTCAAATCATTCAATTTTATCATTCATGAAAATATAATTTTGAGAACACCAAATTGGTTGGTGTCTTGGCCAAAAATTTGCTTAAGTTTAAGCACCAAAATTAACTCCATTATTCTTGAAAATTTCAATAGAAACCCTAGTTTTGGAAGCTCAAAACCGTGACCTTCTCTATGGCCTTTGGAGCCAAAATTTCTTGTTTTATCATACTTTCATCATAATATATTCAATATATCTTCATCATGCATATCATAAGCATACCATATAAGCAAATAAAAATCATACTAAGCATGCATACACAAGTAAATCATACAAAGCATATCAAGCATAGACAAAAATAATCAAAGCACATAACACACACAAATTATTACATGACCATGGATATGAATCCTCACATGGATTCACCATCCATCAAATATAAAACTATCTCTCACCACCATGTTTGGTTGGTGAGATGGATCTCCCTCTTACCTCTTGAAGATCCTCAAAAGCTTCTTGATTTGCTTCTTTTTCCAAGTCTTCACCACCAAAGGCTTCTCAAATACAAAACAAAATACATAGAAATTAGTATACTAAACTTGATTAAGAGGAACCATGGATCAAACATGGTTTAGAACATGAAAAAGAGAGAAGAAATGAAGTTTTCTTACACTTCACCACAAATACCCTATAACTTGGCTCTTGAAGAAAATCCATGAAGATGAATGATTTAGAGAAAGTCTCTAACATGAAAGTTACTTAGAATATCATGTAGATTCAAGATCTATGGTTAGATAAAATTAAAAGGTGATGGAAGGTGTTCTTGATGGTCATGGCCGAAACATAGAGGAGAAGAGAAAGGAAGAGAAAATTTGCTAAGTTTCCTTCTTGAAAATGAATCAATAATGACCAAGACAACATATAATTAATGTCTTGAAACTTAGCTAAGCTATTAAGCCACCAAAACCGTGCCCCCCCTTTCCAAGCATTCTCCTAAGGAAGCAAACAAAGTAATAATGGTCAAGAATGATGTAATATTGACCATGACAAGCAATAATGGTCATCAAATCACCTTTAGCTCCAAAATACTACAAAAACCGTCCCCTCCTTGCATTATGCATGCAATAATATTGTCATCTTTTTCAAGCCATTATTTGAAGCATTCCTAACCATCGATTAATTCAATGGTTAGGATTTAGGTAGACTTTTAATTTTTAGAAGACTAAATCTAGGCCATTGGATCTTTCTCCTTTAAATCCTAGCCATTAGATGTGTCTCTAAAATAAAGGGTCAAGATTACTCCTTCTTACTTTTAATCCAAGCGTTATAATTAGTCATAGCCTTTTTAGAAGACCAAATCTCCACCATTGATTAAATCCAAATCCAATGGTCATAAATGGTCTTTGTCACTTTTTAAGACTAAATCTCCACCCTTGATCAATTCTAAATCCAATGGTTGTAAATGGTCATAGCCACTTTATATAACCAATTTTACACCGTTGATTAAATCTATGGTTGATATTGAAGCCTTCCTAACCAAATTTATTCTCACACCATTGATTAAATCAATGGTGATTATCCAATGCTTCTTTATTAAGTTTGTTTCTTAACCATTGATTTAATCAATGGTTAATATTCAAACTAAGTATTCTCATCCAAAGGTACAAATCAAATCAAGCCCTCTTTGTTGATTACGCAGTATAATTTTTATTATTTTTATCTGCTATAACCCTACAAATAATATTTTTACTGTATTTTTATCACCTGATAAATAAATACAGTACAAAACACAATAAAAGAAAATTATAAAAACTGTTTCCAGATTCAGGTTTAGTAAGATCCCCTGTCTCCGTCTAAACAGTATAAATTTTTCTATCCGTAGATAAATTTTTCACTTTGCGGGACCCACCTGGGCCTACGTATAACCACTTGGGCCCACATAGGACCACTTGGGCCCATATACAGTAAAAAAATTCATAATCATCCACAAAAATCATAAATATTAGAAAACACACAATTATCAAATCAGATCACGTAAAATAATTAAAACCTAATGGTAAAAATTAAATTACGTAAAGTTTTTCCCGGCCCAAAAATTTTTATCTTCCTAACACGGAGTAAATCACTCAAAATGATCAAATACGCTGACGAGATAATCAAAATAATTTTACAGCATCCAAAAATTACTAAACAGTAAAATTCTATTAACTGTCAAAATTACTGTTTACAAGATAGGAAATTTTGGGGTGTTACAGATCTCATTAGTAAAGGTAATTTGGAACGAGGTGACTGGAGATGCAACCTGGGAGCTGGAAGACAAGATGAAGGAGCAATACCCACAGTTATTCTAAGGTATGCAAATTTTGAGGATGAAATTCCTTTTTAGAAGGGGAGTGTTGTAACATCCCAAAAATTCTTTACTTCATTATAAATAATCATTTTATAATAATTATGATTTTTAGGAATTTTTGTGGATTTTTCTGGAAATGATGAATATTTTGATATATTCTTCGTCAATGTGTCGATGGGGGATCTTACTAAACCCGAGGCCGGGCACAGTTTGCGAGGTTTGCATTTTTTTGAGGTTTTATCTGTTAGGTAAAATCGCTGTGTTATAAAATTATTTGATGAATAATAAAATATTATTTTCATCAACTGTGACTTTTATTCACTGAGAAAATAATTCTAACAGTGTAATTAATCACCTGTCGAATGTATCTAATTAAGGAGACAAGCTTACTATGCACTTTATCGAGAAGCGCGCGAAGCTTCTCAAGGAAGCTTTGAGGGAAGCTTCTAGGAAGCTTCCTTCCCAACCACTTTTCTCTCTCCTCCTTTTTGGTGCTGCACGGTTGGCAACAAAGGATATTTCATTTTCATTTCTCTCATTTTCTCTCCCTCACGTCTGTTCTCTTTCTCCCTTCTCTTTTCACTCCACAGTAGCAACACCATTACCACCCACACCTCCATTTCATCTTCAAGCTGTCACACTCCTTGCACCATCTTTGTGTTTGGAGGACCACCATCATTGAGGGAGTCATCTTCAAGAGTTCACCATTCTCACCATTTCATTCTCTTCCACCTTTGAAGCTTAAAGGTTGGAGCTTTAAGGTAAAGCTCTCAACTTTCTCTTCTTCTCTTCTCATTTTCATAACCCACGGTCATTTTGGTGACCATAGGTATCCATTTCAAGGTTTGGTTCTGATTTTGTAAGTTTGAATGTTCAAGGACTTCCAAGAAGCTGAGCACGAAATTTCTGACCAAAAAGGAGCAGCCTTTCTTTTTGCTTCTCTAAGGTAAGAGGAAGACACTCCTCCTCAACCTCTATTAGCATTTAGGAACGTTATCTGTGATTGATAGTGAGGGAACCCCATTGAGGATCATCCTTTGTTTGCATGTGTTTGTAAGGTGTTTATGCTTTTGGAATGTCTGCCTGTGTATATTGATATATATTGGATTGGATTGGAATGTATAATATGGAAGGAAATGACGTCGGATTGGTTCTCAGATGGCCACGGTTTTGAGCCCAAAAGTTTGGGGATTTTTGGTGAACACTTGTAATAATTTGAACTTCTGGCCATTAAGCACCATGTCAATATTCGTCGAGTGACATATCCGTCGAGTAGAGTTTCTGACCACTTGGGAGAGAAACTTCTCCAATGCCCAATCTATTGAGTTAGAATGCCAAATCCGTCGAGTTTAGACTCCTGACCATATCCGTCGAATTTGATCTTCTGACCAAATCCGTCGAGTTTAGACTCTTGACCATATCCGTCGAATTTGATCTTCTGACCAAATCCGTCGAGTTTAGACTCCTGATCATATCCGTCGAATTTGATTTTCTGACCAACTCCGACGAGTTTAGACTCCTGACCATCAAGTACAATGTCAATATCCGTCGAGATAGGATGTCAAGATCCGTCGAGTCCGAATGCCAATATCTGTCGAGTTAAAAATTTGACCATTGAATAGAAACTTCTCCAATGTCAACACCCATCTGTCGAATTAGGAGTTCTGCTGGCCTTCTAGTATATTCGATAGTTTTTGATCCCCATTCAACAGAATCCCCATTTGACAGAAATTTATTCTTTGCCATTCTTGTGAAATAATGTTCGCCCATCTCTCATCAATCAGCCATGTTAATTCCCATCGAAAGGTAGCTTCAATTTTATACTAGATACATTGCCTCCGTCGAATTCAAGAGTGTAATTTATCACCTAACACCTAGCAATTAAATTAGTGGTATTGCTGGTGATTCCGGCCGTGTATCTTCCTGGACTCAAGGCTTTTGGACTAATATAAGCATGTTGATCGTAAATAATTGGATGACTAGAAACTAATTAAGGATTCATAAAGAGGGAAAAACAAGGAACGTGGGCATGCCATTACAACTAGTGAGAATTTCAAGTAAAGAAAGAACATGAGTATGGGTGAGGTTGTGAGGAACATAATGAACCTAATGGTTGACTTCTATCATGACTATGAATGGGATTGTGGTTATCCTTCAGATGTGCTATTGGCTTGATATGGATCCGTGAATAGGATCAAACCTTGTTGTTAAATGATATGACATACATTTGAAGCATGATTGACCTAGTTTGTCATGAGGAGCATGATTGAGTTATGCATTGAACAAAAGAAAGAGAACGTCCGTTGGACATTGTTAAGGCCGAGTTGCCTAGGAGTTGAGTCACACCTTAGTGCGGGTGCGAATAGACATGTGTGGTCTTGTAGTTGACTTTGAGGGCATCGGGGCACAAGCGCCTCACAGCAGACAGTGGTAGCCCCTCTGAACCGTGAGACAGACCGATGCAAACGCACCGATGATCCTGACTGGACACAGTCCTATATCGAGATCTTGTGAGAATGCCACTGTATAAAGCCTTGTTACGCAAAATGACTAATTATTTTCTGGAAACCACTTGTTTTTATGGCTGAGGAGATACTGGCATATCTCCCTGATCATTCTCTCCGACTGTTTTGTGTCTAGCTCCATGGAGTAGGATTTTGACTAGTGAATGCATATGCATAGTGAGTCCATGAATTATCTGGCATTCATTGTTATTATAATTGGAACTATTGTATTTCTGATATATATATATATATATGACTGCCTAGAACTGTTTGGTTGATCATAACTGCTACTAAATGTTTATTTCCATTTTTGCTATCAAAACTGCTATGTGGGCGCTTTGCACCGTTTTGTTTCTTGATGCTATAATTAGTAATGATGGTAGGATGTCTTACCTCTCTTCTGTTTCTCCATTACTGTTTGTCTGTATATCGCGGTCCATCGAAGACCACTGTAAGGAAATGGAAGCTCCTGATTTCCCTGGTTTTTGGCCTCACTTCGACTAGCGACTGCTGAAGAGCATGGAGGCACGCACGCACAGATTTCTGGGGGATGTGCGCCTGACCTTCTTAGGAGGGCCAGAGTGCTGGCACATCAACTTTGATTCCGAGCGCTGCGTCTACTTGGGGGATGTATCGATATCTCTAGCTTGAAGGAGCTATGAGCCGCCTATTTTCACCTGCTGTATTAGCCTACGTCTGGAATTTCATCTTCCTATACGTGAGATGTGGGGTGACCGTTATTACACCCTGCGAGAAGACTCCTTTTCATTCCACAGCTTGGGCCCCGTCCCGTAACTCTACGGTTCCTATGGTGGTTTCCTCTGATGAGGAAGATCCTGAGGAAGATCTTGAGGAGGTCCCTGAGGACGACCTCGAGGAGGATCCTGACACGATTCCTCCTCATTTGAGGGACTGATTTTACTTGTAGCTACTGAAGGCTACCAGCATTTTATTTTGGGGACCTGATGTTTTAACTGTCGTGGGCTGTATATTCTGATACCGTGGGGATGTGTATGTATAATCCTTTGGGGGCAGGTATAGTTTTACTTTTTGGTATACCAGGCTTTGTAACTAAACAGTTTGATAAATATATATGAATATGAAATGTTAATTCCAATGTACGCTTTACTTCTACCTTTATTCTTTATTTCCATTGATATTCCATCTCCATGGTTATTAATTATTGCTATTATAAAAAAATATATATATATATATATATATATATATATATATATATATTCGCCAATTTAATTACCCAACTATAATCAAGAAAATATATACTATATTAAGAAGGAAACCGGTCTTAGTTTATATAATTTTATTTTCGCATTGTAATTGACAATGTGAGGTTCCCATCCGAAAAGGGGCGTTACATGAAGCGTTAGAAATGACTTACAAGCTTAATTGGACTTGAAAAATGTATTCAAATGCCAATGCAATCGATTACATGATGTTTTTTAATCGATTACATAACAAATAGAGGCCTTGTAATCGATTACACCAAGTAGGTAATCGATTACAATGAGCACAAAAAGGCAAGAACACGTTCAAAGAGCCATGTAATCGATTACATAGATATTGTAATCAATTACACAGCAAGTCAGAAGTCATGTAATCAATTACATGGATATTGTAATCGATTACAAAGCAAGTCAGAAGCCATGTAATCGATTACACCAAGAATGTAATTGATTACACAGGGCCCAGAAAGCCAAGAACACGTTGGAACAACAATATAATCGATTACATGCAACCTGACAGAGTCCAACGGCTATATTAATGGCATTTAATGCTTGGCTAAAAGTTCCCAATGGCTCCATTACTTGTAAAACTTATAAATATCAATGTTGGGTCTTCATTAGAGGTTAACTTTGAACTAAAAACTGATTACCAAAACTTCAAAATGTGATTTAATCTTTAAATCCATTCTTGCTCTGTTTTTGTGAACAACTTGAGTTATTCTTTGAGAGCATATTAGAGCTTCAATTTGTAATCATCTATTCTTGTGAGAGTTTTATTCTTTCAATCCAAATTGCTTTATAAAGAGGGTGAGGCATCCCTCCAAAAGTGTAAAGGGTAAGGTATCCCTTAGTTGAAGAGACTCAAGCTCCAAGGGTGAGGTATCCCAAAGTGTTGAGTGCTCAAGGTTGTAAAAGTTGTCAAACACCTATTGAAGCTTGAAAATATAGTGAAAAATCTCAAGTAGTTGGTTGGGGACTAGACGTAGATCACAAGTGGATTGGTAATCAAACCAGGATAAATCATTGTGTTTATTTTCTCTAAACCCTTCTTTTTACTTTATGCACTGTTTTATTGAATTGCTTGAATATTGTTTCCTTTGGCTATTACATTTATAAGTAAAAGTGTTTATCTCATCTATCCAATCATCTCTAATCATCCAATAGCTTCAACAAAAATTGATTATCAAATGATTTGTGAAAGATTTGCGAACTTGTTTTACATACTCAATTCACCCCCCTCTTGAGTATTGAGGTCACTTGGTAACAAGTGGTATCAGAGTTAGACTCTTGTATAAAGAGTTTAGCAACTTCAGGAGAAGTGATGGCTTCAAATGATTTTTCAAATGAAGGTTCTTCTATAAATAGACCTCCTTATTTCAATGGGGATGGTCATGCCCATTGGAAAGAAAGGATAAAAAATTTTATTGAAGCTATTGACTTAGACGTGTGGGACACCGTTGAAAATGGAGCTTTTGTTCCTACACACACTAAAGTGTTACCAAGTGGCCTCAATACTCAAGAGGGGGGGTGAATTGAGTATGTAAAACAAGTTCACAAATCTTTCGCAAAACGTTTGATAAACAATTTTTGTTGAAGCTATTTGATGATTAGAGATGATATGATATATGAGATAAACACTTTTAATTATAAATGCAATAGCCAAAGGGAACAATATTCAAGCAATTCAATAAAATAGTACTCAATGTAAAGAGAAGGGTTTAGAGAAAACAAACACAATGATTTATCCTGGTTCGATCACCAATCCACTTGTGATCTATGTCCAGTCCTCAAGCAACCGCTAGAGATTTTTCACTGTATCTTCAAGTTTCAATAGGTGCTTGACAACCTTGACAACCTTGAGTACTCAACACTTTGGGATACCTCACCCTTGGAGCTTAAGTCTCTTCAACTAAGGGATGCCTCACCTGTTACACTTTTGGAGGGATGCCTCACCTTCTTTACAAAGCAATATAGATTAATAGAATGAAACTCTCATAAGAGTATATGATTACAAATTGAAGCTCTAATATGCTCTCAAAGATTAACTCACGTTTTTCACAAAAAAATAGAGCAAGAAAGGATTTGAAGATTAAATCACGTATTAAAGGATTGATAGTCAGTTTTTAGTTCAAGGTCAACCTCTAATGAAGTCCTAACATTAGTATTTATAAGTTTTGTAATAAATGGAGTCGTTGGGGACTTTTGCCCAAGCATTAAATGCCATTAATATAGTCGTTGGACTCTGTCAGATTGCGTGTAATCGATTACACAACAAATGTAATCGATTACATTATTGTTCCAACGTGTTCTTGGCTTTCTGGGCTCTATGTAATCAATTACATTATTGGTGTAATCGATTACATGACTACTGACTTGCTTTGTAATCGATTACAATATCCATGTAATCAATTACATGGCTCTTTGAACGTGTTCTTGCCTTTCTGGGCTCATTGTAATCAATTACCAACTTGGTGTAATCGATTACATGGCCTCTGACTTGCTTGTAATTGATTACATTATTCATGTAATCGATTACATTATTCATGTAATCGATTACAAGGCCTCTATTTGCAGTGTAATCGATTAAAAACATCATGTAATCGATTACATTGGCCTTTGAACACATTTTTCAAGTCCAATGAAGCTTGTAAGTCATTTCTAACACTTCAAGACATTTGATAAACATAAATCCTTTCATGAGTGTTAAATCTAAGATTGAAACTCAAGTTTCTTTGAAAAACATGTTTAGCTTTGAAATTTTCACACTTATTTTCGAAATGATATATTGAAAAATCATTTGAGAAATTTTGAGAGCATTTAACATTAATGTTCTAAGTCTTATGACTAAATAAACCTCTTGACTTCTTTCTTTGATCTTGATCTTCATTTTTGCACTTGATCTTTATCTTTGACTTTGTTATTATCAAAAACCATTTGACATGCTTTAAGGACATAAACATTCACATTCTCCCCCTTTTTGATGATGATAAACTGATCATAGGAAAAAGAAAGAGTTTTTGCATTTGTATATAACAGAGATTTAGGCGCAACTCTCCCCTGGAGTTTATGCATGATATTGAGTTAGATTTTTCATGTAAAAAGCTTAAAAGCTCCTCCGTACATTGCAACATTAATTAGATTTCATTTTTCACTATTCTCTCCCCCGTTGGTATTATAAAAAAGACATAAGCATTTTTTAAAAAAATGGACAGCATTTCAGTTGTATTTCATGATTTCCCAAGTATTGCCAAAACAAGAAATCCAAAGAGAATATAATGAAGCCAGTAAATTCAGATTAAGAGAATATTCAATATAACCAATATTCAAAAACCAAACATTCAGAGAATATAATCAAAGTTGATTCAAGTTCATATATCATCAAAAACCATATACAATGTAACTCATCATAGCCAATATAACTAATAACCAATATCACCAAAAATGTATACCAATGTTATAGAACTGAGCCAAAAAGAAAATGTACAATGTAGTTATAAGAAAATAACAATGAAAAACATCAGGGCAATGGGCCATGATTATTATCAGTAGCCTCGCTGTCACTGTCTGGATTTGTAGCGATGTCTCCTAGATCAACATTATCATCATCGGGCTCAAGATCGTCCTCAGAGCCTAGGAGCTCCTCATCATCAGCAGGGATGCCAAAGGGACTAGCAAAGGACAGGGGAACAGGAGAGGTAGAGGATGTGGGAGGTGTAGCAGCAGCACTAGGAGTAAAATGAGGTCCTGTCAGGAGGGATCGAATGGAGGCAAGCTCCTGATCTAAGTAGTCCATCCTCAGCTCAATGCGATCCATGCATGTGTCCACGGTAGCGCTCAGGTTTCGCATCTCTTGAAGCAGGAAGTCTAGTGTGGCTATAGCTGGAGCAGGAGCAGGAGCAGGGGCAGGATGCTGAGCCTTTTCATCATCATCACTATCCAGATCATGATGGATATGCCCAAAGGTACCATGTGTAACACCCCAAATTCTGACTATGTTAATAGTAATAATAGAATTACACTGTTTTGTATTTTCTGTGTGTTATAAAAATAATTTAACTGTTTCATGAGTGTATTTGACTGTTGTGTGTAATTTGCTCTGAGTCAAGAAAATAATAATTTTTTGGCTAAAAAAATCTTATTTTAATTATTCGGAGCTAGAGGATCTTACTAAATCTAATTCTGAGTGATATGTATATTAATCTTTTAATTTTTAGGATTTAACTGTTTAATAAAATAATTTTATATTATTATAATATTATTTTATTTGATAGTACTTACTGTCTCAAAAATAGTAGAAATCTGCTCCAAAATGACCATAGACCCGAAAAAGTCTATGGGACCTGCATTTAGAAAAGTAGTCAACATTTCTGGCTAGACTAAATTTTAAGCCAATAGGAACAAGTCAACGAAAGTGACTTGAAATTTCTAAACTAATAGGAATTGGTCAAACAAAGTGGCAAAAACTTTATTGGGGACCATTGGATGAAAAGCTTGATTTAGAAGCTTTGATCATAATTATTGATCGAATCAATGATGTAAGAACAATCCTAATTAAATCACTAAGTGATATCTACCTTAGATTAAATCAATGGATAAGAAACAAAGTTAAATTTAATGGTCAGGATTGAGTCAAATATAGTGGCTTGACTAATTAACTAATTAAACCTAATTTAGTCATCTTAATTACCTAATTAAGAAACTAAGTAAACTAACCTAGTTATTAATTAGTTATAATCTAATAACTAATTAGATATCCTAATTTTATTTAGAAGCTATGATATATGCAAATACATATTTAATTAATTAGTTATGTAATTAGAATTTTAATTAAGTGTAATTAGGAAACCTAACCTAATTAATTAGCTATCTAATTAGCATGTAATTAAGTTTAATTGAAGTCAAACTAAGTCCCTAATTCCCCTAGACACCACACGGCCAAGGAGCTTTGAGAAGCTACTCCAAGCTTCTTGAACAATCTTGCATGAACATTAGGTGGTCAAAAGGTGACCAAGCCATGTGCTTTCAAGTGTGAACACAATGGTGATATTTTATTTCAAGTATATCTCCTATTATTTCCTACACACTCACACAGCTGCACCATTCTCCTTTCACTCACAAATTTCATTTTCTCTCACCTAAAAAGCTAAGCCTTCATTTCTCTCAAGATTCCCAAGAACACCAAGCTATTTTCCTTTCTTTTTCTCTTTGAATTTTCGGCCTGTCACCCCAAATCCCCTACCTATCTTCTATAATTTTTCTTAGCTTTTCCTAAACCTAAATCATCTCCTAAACACTTTTCATTTAGAAGGTTTTGCCAAAATCCTACTCTTTCTACTTCAAAATCCAAGTTTTATCTTGCTTTCCTAAAGGTAAACTTTTGATTTTATGGTTTAAAATTTAGTTTTTGATTTTCTAAACCATGATTGTTCCATGGTTTTTCATTATGAAGCCTTGTTTGTGATTTTGCTAATTGTTTAAGAATTTTAGGGATTTGTTTTGGAATTCACACGAAAATCAAAGAGGAGGAGGAGACTAGAGGATTCTTGTCTTCAAGAGGTAAGAGGGAGATTTAATCTCATCAACCTTGTGTGGTGATGAGAAAATGGATTGTATGTGTGCGAAGAATCCAAAAGGATTCATTTGTGTGTTTGTTTAATATTTTTCTATATGTGGTTAATTTTATTTGCAAGCATCTCTATAGCTTTAAAAATATATTGTATGTGTTTATAGATGTATGATTATTAATGTAGGATGTAAATAACATGTAAGGACTGCATGAGTGTTTAACCTTGTGTGGTGATGAGAAAATGGATTATATGTGTGTGAAGAATTCATAAGGATTTATTTGTGTGTTTATTTAATGTTTTTCTATATGTGGTTAATTTTATTTGCAAGCATGTCTATAGCTTTAAAAATATATTGTATGTGTTTATAGATGTATGATTATTAATGTAGGATGTGAATAACATGTAAGGATTGCATGAATGTTCTAAAGAACACAAAAGAGGCTCACGGCTTCTCCAAGAAAAAGAGAACCCAAAATGTTCTCAACCATTTTCTAAAATAGTGATTAATGAATCTAGGTAAAACAATGAGTTTGAGAATAATTTAGAAGTTAGAAAATGATTTAATGAATAGTTGTGAAGGATAGGTTGATTTTGGCCAACATGCCATTTAATGTACATTTGAATTCCAAAGTTATTTTCTAAGGTAGGTTAAGTAGTTAACTAGAATCCTAAATTAGAAGAATTTATTATAAGTAAGAATTAAAGAGAACACTTGAAAAATACTAACGTAGAGCTCACTCTTTGAGTTTTGAAGCGCGTTAGTAAGTTTCAAAGTGTAAATAATGGTTAAGGATAAAAGGAACAGTATTTAGATAAAAACGTAAGAAATACCATTAATGGATTTTCTAGGCAAAATGCTGCTAAAATTTACTAAAATCAGACAAATAAAAAGAAAAGGTTCCATAATATGTTTATAACGTATGAAAAATACTCTACGTAGTTTAAAAGTACTAGAAATAGCTTACACATATTCGAAATAATGATTTTTAAGTTATATGGTCAAGAAAATGATTTAAAAATCTTATGCGATTGAGAAAATGATTTAAAAACATTACGCGATGTTCAAAAATGTCAAAATATATTTACGCAATTTAAGAACGTTTGTAAAAGCGATGTGATTGTGAAAATGCGATAAAATTTCTACGCGACTAAATGGAACAGTGAGTTTTACTGTTGGGCCAAAGTGGTGGACCTGGACATGTTGAGAGATAGTACTATCAAGTGGAGACATACTATATTTTGGAACATTGAGATTGAGGGTATTTTCATAAATATGGTAATATATTGAGACTAAGGGTATTCTTATAATTGTGATTCTTAATCATGCATTAAGAGTTGTGTCAATTTAATTGAAAATTGGCGATTGATTGACGAGATGAATTACACCATGTTGTGGGTGTGATAGGCGTAGTGTGGTTCATTAATTGAACTTGGAGGCATTAGTGTGTGGATGATTCCACATATGGACAGTGGGTAGCTCCTCTAGGCCGTGGTAACATGCAACTCAATAATAACCTCGACAGACGCTATTCTTAATCAAGATCTTGTAGAGACTATTATGTACAATGCCTGTAGTGCACGATGTATTGGACTGTGGACTATAGACACGACGTTGGACAGTGTAATAGTTTGGTTGGGCAGCTTGAGGTACTAATGGTTCTTTTTGGATCATTCTCTCTAATATCTGTGTTTAGCTCCATGGAGTAGGAACGAGTCAGTGTGCATTAGCATTCATGATTTGCATTTTAATGTTTACTATAATCTATGATAGCATGTATGATGTGTTAATTTGAGGTACTGTATATGATATGATGATATGTGTTATTGTGATATTTGTTTGTATTGCCATGCTGGTAATGATTTAGATTGTCTCACCTCTCTATATGTTTTTCTCGGTATTATTATTATTATTCTATAAAGTGTTTGTGGAAGAGGAAGAGGAATAGCCTCTTGATATTTAGTATCTAGACGAGCGCTAGCCGAGTGAGCAGTGCGAGGATGGCGAGCCGTTAGATCACCCATACCATCTGAATTGATTTTGTGATCATGACGTTGTCTAGATTCTTTGGTTTTGTGAGACTTGATTTTCATGGAGGCTCGGAAGCCTGGCGACTACGTGAGGATAGAGGATCGGTAGTCTACGTGGGACATCTGACTGTGTCCTTGTGTAGAGAGTTTGATGGGGAGATTATCTTTACTACTACTCTGCATCTACATCTTGAATTGTCTTTGACTCTTAGGTGTTATTGGGGAGGGATTTTCCATGCGCCTAGCAAGCTTAGTAGTGTGTCGACAACACGGACTCATGTCCACAGAGCTGCGAGACATCCAAGACTTCTGCTATCTGATGATCTCTCTGAGAGTGATCCTTCGAAGGGTTAGGAATCTTTGATGTGCACTTGAGCATGTTATGTTTCAGTATTATGCTAACTTTTTACTATTTTGTTAAATATTTGTAGTTGTAAATTATTTGTATATTTAAGACAAAATCATATGTATATTATGGTGTGTGATTATGTTTTGTCATATTTTGTGTTTCGTGTTATTTTGTTTAATGTTATCAAGTATAAAAAGGAAAAATTTTACAACTCATATTATTTATGTATTAAACGTTTTATAACTTGGGTAAGAGTTTATTTTATTGCATTAAAAATATGACATCCCCACAAGGGTGTTACACCATGGGCAATGTAGTGCCACCTATCATCGACTTTGTAGAGCTGAAGCTTCTTCAAGGTATGCAAGCCGATGGATTGTGGTCCTTTTGAGCTAGTGTCCTTAGACTCCTCAGCCAAGGAAATGCGACAGTGCTCCAAGATTGCTGTCACCAGCATAGCAAATGGTAGAGCATAGTTTTTATTTTTCTTTATGTCCAACATATGCTCTATAATATAGTATCCCCAGTTGATTGGTCTTCCAGTGGTCATTGCCCATAAGGACACCACGTCATCCTTAAGAACTTGAGAGTAATTCCCTCATCTAGGAATCAATCCCCTGACCAGAAGATAGTGGAGTACCCTGTTCTCCATGGTTAGGCCAGTGGCCATGATCCTTTTCTTAGGATCATTGGGGGGATAGTATCCTATCCTTATCAGAGAAAGAAGAGCAGCCTTATGCTCAAATTCATGTCCCCAAATGTTAGCATTCCCATAGAAGTTTGCTCCATCAGGAATGAGTTTGGTCAGCCTATACAATTCAGCCATAGTGATCTTAATCTATTGCTTCTTCACCTCGGAGATTAACCAGCTATCCTCATACTTCAAATTTGCATAAAAGACCCTCACTAAATTTGGATAGACAGCCTTCTCAATGCTAAGGAAACCTAGCAATCCTAAGTTTTCAATGGTTCTAAAACTCTCTAGGGGTTCACTTTCACAGAAGGTTATAGGGAGATACCTGGGGGAAATTATCTTGCGTAGCTGGAAGTTTTTCCTGAACAACTCAGCTTTCTTCACGGTGGAGAAATGGCGAGTAAGGTCCAAGCCAGAAATGTTGCGTGGAGCAGCACGTGAGGACTCTCCAATGACAACCCCTATTCTTAGGCGCTTTGAACGATGAGAAGATTCAGCCATTTGATGAGGAAAAAGAGAGTGGGATGAGGGTCAAGTGTTTGAAGATGAGTGAGGGAGGAGAGAATGATGAGAGGGAGACAGATTAGGGCAGAGAGGGAGAGATGGGTTCGTGCGAGTTGATGGGGAGATTTGGGTGATGGAATGTGGTGGGATTTGAGAGAAAGGCTGTGTAGAGAGAGGGGATTTTCGAGTGAGAGGGGTGAGAAATGGAGAGATTTGAGTGAGATTTGAGTGAGAAAAGAGAGATTGGGAGGTTGGGTTAGTGTGGGAGCAGAGGAGGAAGACGAAGTAACTGACGAGTTTCTGAGAAATGAATCCTGCGCGCATCAGAAAATCTTTTAAAAACCCTGTGTAATCGATTACATTGGTTTTGTAATCGATTACAAGCCTTCTGTTTCTCATGTAATCGATTACATTTTTGGTGTAATCAATTACCATGCTTCTGGGGAACCTTGTAATCGATTACATGGTTGGTGTAATCAATTAACTGAGTTCTGAGTTTATTGTAATCGATTACAACATTTGTGTAATCGATTACATGCTTGACAAAACCTTTGTAATCGATTACAAAGGCTTTGTAATCGATTACCAATATACAAAAACTCAGATTTTGCATTTCAAACAGCGTAGAATCAATTTTAAACCATTCAAATCAGTTCCAGAGCATCTTAAATCAATTCAAAACATCATGCAAGCATATACTAATCATATTATAATTCAAATCACACAATTGTGCAAAAATACTGATTTCACCAAGAATTACACCATTTCTTGTGAAATTGTGAAGTTGTTGACTTGCTTAGAAGTCTTTCACATAAGGAAGCACCTGCAAAATAACTAAGGGAAAATCTCCGACGCTCAAGTCAGTATTGGACTTAATTATGATTAAAAAATCAGAGATTATGCAGCAAAATGGAATGATTATGTAGAAAGCAACATGCTTTGATTTTAGGATTATGCAGCAAATAGTCAATTTATGCATGATTGATCCAAAATACCAAGTTCATTTCTTATATAGAAAAATGTTTCTTTTACTAGGGGCTTAGTGAAAATGTCAGCTAGTTGCTTAGTGGTTTCTACAAATTCAAGCATACAATTACCCTTTTGAACATGGTCTCTAATGAAATGATATCTTATTTCAATATGTTTAGTCTTAGAGTGCAAAATGGAAATTTTAGATAAATTAATTGCACTAGTATTATCACATCTTATGGGGATGTGATCAAGCTCAAGACTATAGTCTAAGATTTGTTGCTTCATCCAAAGATTTGAGCATAACAACTCCCAGCTGCAACATATTCAGCTTCAGCTGTAGACAATGTCACACTATTTTGTTTCTTGCTATGCCAAGAAACTAGTGAGCTTCCAAGCAAGTGGCATGTCCTACTAGTGCTCCTCCTATCCATTTTACATTCAACAAAATCAGAATCAGAATATCCAATAAGGCTACATGAGGCACCCTTAGGGAACCACAAACCCATTTGTGATGTGCCTATTAGATATTTCATTATTCTCTTAATAGCACTTAGGTGTGATTCTTTAGGATTAGCTTGATATCTAGCACACATGCATACACTAAACATTATATCAGGCCTACTTGTAGTGAGATAAAGGAGTGAGCTAATCATACCTCTATATTTTGTAATTTCTACCGATTTATCTCCTTCATCCTTGTCCAAATAGCAGGAGGTACCCATAGGAGTAGCCATATGCTTGGCATTATCCATTCCAAACATGTTGAGCAGCTCCTTGCAATACTTGGATTGGCTTACGAAAGTTCCTTCTCTTGTTTGCTTGATTTGGAGACCAAGGAAGAAGTTGAGCTCATCCATCATGGACATCTCAAACTCACTTTACATAATATTTGAAAATTATTTACAAAGAGAGTTGTTAGTAGCTCCAAATATAATGTCATCAACATAGATTTGAACTAGAAGTATGTCATGCATTTTATGTTTTATGAAAAGGGTAGTATCAACTTTGCCTCTAGAAAATCCATTATCTAAAAGGAATTTGCTCAACCTTTCATACCAAGCTCTAGGAGCTTGTTTCAAGCCATACAAGGCCTTTTTCAGTTTAAAAACATGATTGAGCATTTCAAAATCCTCAAAACCAGGAGGTTGTTCCACATACACCTCTTCTTGTATAAAATCATTTAAAAAGGAACTTTTGACATCCATTTGATAGAATTTGAAATTCATGATGCAAGCATATGCAAGTAACATTCTAATGGCCTCTGATCTAGCTATGGGAGCATAAGTTTCTTCATAGTCTATGTCTTCTTCTTGATTATAGCCCTTAGCTACAAGCTTAGCTTTGTTTTTATTATTAAGCCTGTTTCATCAAGTTTGTTCCTAAAGACCCATTTGATGCCAATTATAGGATGATCATTAGGCCTTAGAACTAATTCCCAAACTTGATTTCTCTCAAATTGGTTTAGTTCTTCTTGCATGGCCAAGATCCAATGTTCATCATTAATGGCCTCACTTATATTTTTAGGTTCAACTTGAGACACAAAAGCCAAGTGATTACATGGATCTCTAAGTGAGTTTCGAGTGATTACCCCTTTTGATACATCACTTATCACCTTATCGAGAGGGTGATATCTTGATGTCCTCCATTCCTTGGGTAGATCCATGTTTTCTGAATCCTTTTGCCATGAGTGATCAAGGAGTCTCTCTTCTTGCTTCTTGGACTCTTTCTCTTGATTTTCCAAGTGTGTTTTTGCCAAGATTTATGCAACATCATCAACAAGCTCCTTTCTCGGCTCATTTGGGTTAGTTTCATCAAATGCAACATGTATAGACTCTTCTATAGTCATAGTTCGTTTATTATAGACTCTAAAGGCCTTATTATGTATAGAATAGTCAATGAATATTCCCTCGTCAGATTTTGTATTAAACTTTCCTAAGTTATCCTTTCCATTATTTAAAACAAAACATTTACATCCAAAGACATGAAAATGTGACACATTTGGCTTCCTTCTTTTGTACAATTCATATGGGGTTTTCTTTAAAATTGGCCTTATTGGGGCTCTATTCATAACATAACAAGCGATGTTAACCGCATCCCCCCAAAAGTACTTAGGAAGGTTGGCCTCATTAAACATAGTTCTTGCCATTTCCTCTAAAGATCGATTTTTCCTTTCTACAACACCATTTTGTTGTGGTGTTCTAGGGGCAGAAAAATTATGCTCAATGCCATGTTCATCACAAAAGGTTTCAAATTCATGGTTTTCAAATTCACCACCATGGTCACTTCTTATGGATGCAATACAAAAACCTTTTTCGTTTTAGATAACTTTGGCAAGCTTTTTAAATGTTTAAAAAGTATCATTTTTGTGGGCTAAGAATAATGTCCATATAAGCCTAGAAAAGTCATCCACAATCACCAATGCATAGTAATTCCCACCAAAGCTCATAGTTCTAGAGGGACCAAAAAGATCCATGTACAAAAGTTGTAAAGGTCTAGAAGTCGAAACCATGTTTTTAGCTTTAAAAGAGACCTTTACTTGTTTTCTCTTTTGACATGTATCACAAAGTTTGTCTTTTTCAAATTTGAGCTTTGGAAGACCAATTACTAGTTCTTTAGAAACTAATTTGTTTAAGTGATCCATGTAAATGTGAACAATTCTTCTATGCCATAACCATGAATCATTTTCTTTACTCATAAAGCATTTAGCATCATTTGAGGAAATATCATCAAGACTAATTATATATATATTATTGACTCATAACTAACAAACTTAACTTGCTTATCATCCTTTCCCTCAATTATGCAATAAGAAGAATTAAATATAACTCTATTGCCTTTATCACACAATTGACTTATGCTAAGAAAATTATGTTTAAGTCCTTCAACAAGCAAAACATTATCAATAGATGATAAAGGGATCTTACCAACTTTGCCAATTCCAAGAATCTTCCCTTTGTTGTTATCATTATATGTGGCATGACCATGTTTCTTGGGGGTAAGGGATGAGAACTTGGAGCCATCACCGGTCATATGCTTGGAGCAATCACTATCAAGATACCAACTTGAGCTCTTGGTCTTCAAGCACACCTCGGTGTCGCTCTCTCCACTTTCTTCTCCTTGAGCCATGAGACAAAGATGGGCTTCTTCCTTCTCCGAACTATCAGAAGAGCTTAAGTCATTGTCCTGCCAAGCTATATATGCTCTCCTTCCTTTCTTTTCTTTGGAAGGCCTTTTCTCAAACTTCTCCATCTTCTTGAGATGCATAGGACACTCCATTTTCATGTGTCCCGGTTTTTCGCACTCGTAACATTTTGGAGGAGTAGAGGATCCTTCTCCTTTGTGATACATTTTCTTATGAGGAAAGGGTGGTCTTCTTTGAAATCCCTTTTTTCTTTAGGAATCTTCTAAACTTTCTCACAAGAAGACTAAGATTCTCCTCACTTAGCTCAACATTTTCTGCATCATCTTCACCATCTTCATCATCATCTTCAATTATAGAAGAAGTGGCTTTGAGTGCAATTCCTTTCTTCTTTTTATCATGCTCTTTATTTTGATTGAGCCTATTTAGTTCCAGCTTATGTTCTTGAAGCTTCCCAAATAAGGTGGCTAGAGACATTGTTGATAAATCTCTTGATTCCGCAATAGCCGTTACTTTGGGTTACCAATTCCTGCTTAAACATCTCAAGACTTTGTTAATAAGATCCTCATTAGTAAATGTCTTTCCCAATGAGATAAGATGATTAACAATATGAGTAAATCTCTTTTGTATATCTTGAATACTCTTACCTTGGTTCATTCTAAACAATTCGTATTCATGAGTAAGAGTGTTTATTCGAGATCGCTTTACCTCACTAGTACCTTCATGAGTTACCTGTAGGGTATCCCATATTTCTTTTGCGATTTTACAATTTGACACTCTAAAGAATTCATCATATCCCAAGGATGTGGTGATGATGTTCTTGGCTATCAAATTGTATTGAACCTTCTTTTTATCATCAGCAGTCCATTCATTTCTAGGTGTATTAATTTTCACACCATCTTTAGTTTGTGTGGGAATAAAAGCACTATTTTCAATGGCATCCCACACATCTAAGTCAATAGCTTCAATGAAAATTTTCATCCTTTCTTTCCAATAGGCATAACCGTCCCCATTGAAATAAGGAAGTCTGTTTATAAAAGAACCTTCATTTGAAAAACCATTTGAAGCCATCACTTCTCTTAAAGCTGCTAAGCTCTTTATACAAGAGTCTAGATCTGATACCACTTGTTACCAAGTAGTCTCAATACTCAAGAGGAGGGTGAATTGAGTATGTAAAACAAGTTCACAAATCTTTCGCAAAATGTTTGATAAACAATTTTCGTTGAAGCTATTTGATGATTAGAGATAATTGGATATATAAGATAAACACTTTTACTTATAAATGCAATAGCCAAAAGGAACAATATTCAAGCAATTCAATAAAATAGTGATCAATGTAAAGAGAAGGGTTTAGAGAAAACAAACATAATGAGTTATCCTAGTTCGATCACCAATCCACTTGTGATTTACGTCCAGTCCTCAAGTAACCGCTAAAGATTTTCCACTATATCTTCAAGCTTCAACAGGTGCTTGACAACCTTTACAACCTTGAGCACTCAACACTTTGGGATACCTCACCCTTGGAGCTTGAGTCTCTTCAACTAAGGGATGTCTCACCTTTTACACTTTTGGAGGGATGCCTCACCCTCTTTACAAAGCAATATAGATTAATAGAATGAAACTCTCACAAGAGTAGATGATTATAAATTGAAGCACTAATATGTTCTCAAAGATTAACTCACGTTTCTCATAAAAAAAATTGAGCAAAAAAGGATTTATAGATAAAATCACGTATTGAAGGATTGATAGACAGTTTTTGGTTCAAGGTCAACCTCTAATGAAGTCCCAACATTAATATTTATAAGTTTTGTAATAAATGGAGCCGTTGGGGACTTTTGCCCAAGCATTAAATGCCATTAATATAGTCATTGGACTCTATCAGATTGCGTGTAATCGATTACACAACAAATATAATCGATTACATTGTTGTTCCAACGTGTTCTTGGCTTTCTGGGCTCTGTGTAATTGATTACATTATTGGTGTAATCAATTACATGGCTTCTAACTTGCTTTGCAATCGATTACAATATCCATGTAATCGATTACATGACTTTTAACTTGCTGTGTAATCGATTACAATATCCATGTAATCGATTACATGACTCTTTGAACGTGTTCTTGCCTTTCTGGGCTCATTATAATCGATTACCAACTTGGTATAATCGATTACATGGCCTCTGACTTGCTTGTAATCGATTACATTATTCATGTAATCGATTACAAGGCCTTTGTTTGCTGTGTAATCGATTACAAACATCATGTAATCTATTACATTGGCCTTTGAACACATTTTTCAAGTCCAATTAAGCTTGTAAGTCATTTTTAACACTTCAAGACATTTGATTAAATATAAATCCTTTCATGAGTGTTAAATCTAAGATTGAAACTCAAGTTTCTTTGAAAAACATGTTTAGCTTTGAAATTTTCACACTTATTTTGGAAATGATATATTGAAAAACCATTTGAGAAATCTTGAGAGCATTTAACATTAATGTTCTAAGTCTTATGACTAAATAAACCTCTTGACTTCTTTCATTGATCTTGATCTTCATTTTTGCACTTGATCTTCATCTTTGACTTTGTTATTATTAAAATCCATTTGACATGCTTTAAGGACATAAGCATTCACATAAAGATGGTGAGAAAATTAATACACCTAGAAATGAATGGACCGATGATGATAAAAAGAAGATTCAATACAATTTGAGAGCCAAGAACATCATCACCACATCCTTGGGGTATGATGAATTCTTTATGGTGTCAAATTGCAAGACCACAAAAGAAATGTGGGATACCTTACAAGTAACTCATGAAGGTACTAGTGAAGTAAAGCAATCTCGAATAAACACTCTTACTCATGAATATGAATTGTTTAGAATGAACCAAGGTGAGAGTATTCAAGATATGCAAAAGAGATTTACTCATATTGTTAATCATCTTATCTCATTGGGAAAGACATTTCTTAATGAGGATCTTATTAACAAAGTCTTGAGATGTTTAAGCAAGAATTGGCAACCCAAAGTAACGACGATTGCAGAATCAAGAGATTTATCAACAATGTCTCTAGCCACCTTATTTGGGAAGCTACAAGAACATGAGCTAGAACTAAATAGGCTCAATCAAAATGAAGAGCATGATAAAAAGAAGAAGGAATTACACTCAAAGCTACCTATTCTATAATTAAAGATGATGATGAAGATGGTGAAAAGCATGCAGAAAACGTTGAGCTAAGTGAGGAGAATCTTAGTCTCCTTGTAAGAAAATTTGGAAGATTCCTAAAGAAAAAGGGATTTCAAAGAAGACCACCCTTTCCTCAAAAGAAAGTGTATCACAAAGGAGAAGGATCCTCTACTCCTCCAAAATGCTATGAATGTGAAAAACTGGGGCATATGAAAATGGAGTGTCCTATGTATCTCAAGAAGACGGAGAAGTTTAAGAAAAGGCCTTTTAAAGAAAAGAAAGGAAGGAGAGCATATATAGATTGGGAGGACAATGACATAAGCTTTTCCAATAGTTTAGAGAATGAAGAAGCCCATCTTTGTCTCATGGTTCAAGGAGAAGAAAGCGAAGAGAGCGACACCGAGGTAACTTCTTCTAACTTAGAATCTTCACCTTCTTATGATGAATTGCAAGATGCCTTTTAAAAATTGCATGATGAATCTTTCAGGCTCACAAAAATAGTTTTATCTTCTAACAAAATAATCTCCTTATTGTTAAACAAACTTTCTATTTTAACCAAGGAGATAAATGAGCTTAAGATTAAAAATGAGACCTTAGGACTCATTGATGCTAATTCATTATGCATGACTTGTTCCTCACATGATAATACATCTATATCATTACCTTATTCATCATGCAAAGCGTTTGAAAAAGAAATTGAAGATTTGAACAACACTCTTGCAAAATTTACTTTTAGAAGAGACAACTTAAATGTATTGTTAGGGAAATAAAAATGTGTTTTTCAAAAAGTCAGTTTGGGATTTAATCCAAATAATCATCAAAAGTCTTATAAGAATTTCTTTGTTGCCTCAAATACTTCAAGTGGCCTCTTTGTCAAATGTTTTCATTATGGTAAGAAAGGGCATAGTGCATCCACTTACAATGTTAGAAAGAACATAAACACTAAGGTTGGAATCAAAAGGGTTTGGGTTCCTAAAGGTACCATGCCTAACTCTAACACACAAGGACCCAAGACAATTTAGGTACCAAAGGTTAAAATTTGAATGTGTGTTGTAGGTGTGCTTGAAGACCAAGAGCTCAAGTTGGTATCTTGATAGTGGTTACTCCAAGCACATGACCAGTGATGGCTCCAAGTTCTCCTCCCTTACCCATAAGAAACATGGTCATGTCACATATGGTGATAACAACAAAGGGAAGATTCTTGGAATTAGAAAAGTTAGTAAGATCCCTTCATCATCTATTGATAATGTTTTTCTTATTGAAGGACTTAAACATAATTTGCTTAGCATTAGTCAATTATGTGATAAAGGCAATAGAGTTATATTTGATTCTTCTTGTTGCATAATTGAGGGAAAGGATGATAAGTAAGTTAAATTTGTTAGTCATAGAGTCAATAATATATATATAATTAGTTTTGATGATATTTCCTCAAATGATGCTAAATGCTTTATGAGTAAAAAAAATGATTCATGGTTATGGCATAGAAGAATTGCTCACATTCACATGGATCACTTAAACAAATTTAGTTTCTAAAGAACTAGTAATTGGTCTTCCAAAGCTCAAATTTGAAAAAGACAAACTTTGTGATGCATGTCAAAATGGAAAAAAAGTAAAGGTCTCTTTTAAATCTAAAAATATGGTTTCAACTTCTAGACCTTTACAACTTTTGCACATAGATCTTTTTGGTCCCTCTAGAACTATGAGCTTTGGTGGAAATTACTATGCATTGGTGATTATGGATGATTTTTCTATATTTACATGGACATTATTCTTAGCCCACAAAAATGATACTTTCAATTATTTAAAAAGCTTGCCAAAGTTATCCAAAATGAAAAAGGTTTTTGTATTGCATCCATAAGAAGTGACTATGGTTGTGAATTTGAAAACCATGAATTTGAAACCTTTTGTGATGAACATGACATTGAGCATAATTTTTCTTCCCCTAGAACACCACAACAAAATGGTGTTGTAGAAAGAAAAAATCGATCTTTAAAGGAAATGGCAAGAACTATGCTCAATGAGGCCAACTTTCCTAAGTACTTTTGGGCGGATGCAGTTAACACCGCTTGTTATGTTATGAATAGAGCCCTAATAAGGCCAATTTTAAAGAAAACCCCATATGAATTGTACAAAGGAAGGAAGCCAAATGTGTCATATTTTCATGTCTTTGGATGTAAATATTTTGTTTTGAATAATAGAAAGGATAACTTGGGGAAGTTTGATGCAAAATCTGATGAGGGAATATTCATTAGCTATTCTATACATAGTAAGGCCTTTAGAGTCTATAATAAATGAACTATGACCATAGAAGGGTCTATACATGTTGCATTTGATGGAACTAACCCAAATGAACCGAGAAAGGAGCTTGTTGATGGTGTTGTAGAAATCTTGGCAAAAACGCACTTGAAAAATCAAGAGAAAGAGTCCAAGAAGCAAGAAGAGAGACTCCTTGATCACTCATGGCAAAAGGATTCAGAAATCATGGATCTACCCAAGGAATGGAGGACATCAAGATATCACCCTCTCGACAAGGTGATAAGTGATGTATCAAAAGGGGTAATCACTCGAAACTCACTTAGAGATGACTTGGCTTTTGTCTCTCAAGTTGAACCTAAAGACATAAATGAGGCCATTAATGATGAACATTGGATCTTGGCCATGCAAGAAGAACTAAACCAATTTGAGAGAAATTAAGTTTGGGAATTAGTTCCAAGGCCCAATGATCATCCTATAATTGGCACCAAATGGGTCTTTAGGAACAAACTTGATGAAACGGGCTTAATAATAAGAAACAAAGCTAGGCTTGTAGCTAAGGGCTATAATCAAGAAGAAGGCATAGACTATGAAGAAACTTATGCTCCCGTAACTAGATTAGAGGCCATTAGAATGTTACTTGCATATGCTTGCATCATGGATTTCAAACTCTATCAAATGGATGTAAAAAGTGCCTTTTTAAATGGTTTTATACAAGAAGAGGTGTATGTGGAACAACCTCTTAGTTTTGAGGACTTTGAAATACCCAACCATGTTTTTAAACTGAAAAAGGCCTTGTATGGTTTGAAACAAGCTCCTAGAGCTTAGTATGAAAGGTTGAGCAAATTCCTTTAAAAAAAAAGTTTTTCTAGAGGCAAAGTTGACACTACCCTTTTCATAAAACACAAAATGCATGACATACTTCTAGTTCAAATCTATGTTGATGACATTATATTTGGAGCTACTAACAACTCTCTTTGTAAAGAATTTTCAAATATTATGCAAAGTAAGTTTGAGATGTCCATTATGGTTGAGCTCAACTTCTTCCTTGGTCTCCAAATCAAGCAAACAAGAGAAAGGACTTTCATAAGTCAATCCAAGTATTGCAATGAGCTACTCAAGAATTTTGGAATGGATAATGTCAAGCATATGGCTACTCCTATGGGCATCTCTTGCTATTTGGACAAGGATGAAGGAGGTAAATCGGTAGAAATTACAAAATATAGAGGTATGATTGGCTCACTCCTTTATCTCACTGCAAGTAGGCCTGATATAATGTTTAGTGTATGTATGTGTGCTAGATATCAAGCTAATCCTAAAGAATCACACCTAAGTGCTGTTAAAAGAATAATGAAATATCTAATAGGCATATCACAAATGGGTTTGTGGTACCCTAAGGGTGCCTCGTGTAGCCTCATTGGGTATTCCGGTTCTGATTTTGATGGATGCAAAATGGATAGGAAGAGCACTAGTGGGATATGTCACTTGCTTGGAAGTTCACTAGTTTCTTAGCATAGCAAGAAACAAAATAGTGTGGCATTGTCTACAGCTAGAGCTGAATATGTTGCAACTGGGAGTTGTTGTGCTCAAATCCTTTGGATGAAACAATAACTCTTGGACTATGGTCTTAAGCTTGATCACATCCCCATAAGATGTGATAATACTAGTGCAATTAATTTGTCCAAAAATCCCATTTTGTGTTCTAGGACTAAACATATTGAAATAAGATATCATTTCATTAGAGACCATGTTCAAAAAGGTGATTGTATGCTTGAATTTGTAGAAACCACTAAGCAACTAGCTGACATCTTTACTAAACCCTAAGCAAAAGAAGCATTTTTCTACATAAGAAATGAACTTGGTATATTGGACCAATCATGCATAAATTGACTATTTGCTACATAATCCTAAAATCAAAGCATGTTACTTTCTACATAATCATTCCATTTTGCTGCATAATCTCTGATTTCTTAATCATATTTGAATCCAATACTGACTTGAGCATCGGAGATTTCCCCTAAGTTGTTTTGCAGGTGCTCCCTTATGTCAAAGACTTCCAAGTAACTCAACAACTTCACAATTTCACCAAAAAGGGTGTAATTATTAGTAAAAGTAGTATTTTTACACAATTATGTGATTTGAATCATAATATGATTAGATTATATGATTGCATGATGATTTGAATTAATTTAAGATGCTCTGGAATTGTTTGAATGGTTTAAAATTGATTCTATGCTGTTTGGAATGCAAAATCTGAGTTTAAGTATGCTGGTAATCGATTACAATGCCTTTGTGATCGATTACACAGGTTCTGTCACGCATGTAATCGATTACATAACTTTTGTAATCGATTACAATCAACTCAGAACTCAGGCAATCGATTACACCAACCATGTAATCGATTACAAGGTTCCCCAGAAGCATGGTAATCGATTACACCCAAAATGTAATCGATTACATAAGTAACAGAAGGCTTGTAATCGATTACACAGGATTTTTAAAATGTTTTCTGATGCGTGCAGGGTTCATTTTTCAGAAACCTTTCAGTTTCTTCATCCTCCTCCTCTCCTCCCACATAAACCCAACCTCCCAATCTCCCTTTTCTCACTCAAATCCCTCCATTTCACCTCTCTCTCACTCGAAAATCCTCTTTCTACACAGTCTTTCTCCCAAATCCCATCACATTCCATCACCCAAATCTCCCCATCACCTCTCACGAACACTCTCCCCTTCTCTGCCTTAATTTGTCTCTTTCTCATCTCCAAACACTTTCCCCTCATCCCACTCTCTTCTTCCTCATCAAATGGCAGAGTCTTCTCACTGTTCAAAGCGTCCAAGAACAGGGGTTGTCATTGGAGAGTCCTCACGTGCAGCTCCACGCAACATTTCTGGCCTGGACCTCACTCGACATTTCTCCACCGTGAAGAAAGCTGAGTTGTTCAGGGAAAACTTCCAGCTTCGTAAGATAATATCCCCCAGGTATCTTCCTATAACCTTCTGTGAGAGTGAACCTCTAGAAAGTTTTAGAACAATTGAGAACTTAGGACTGCTGGGTTTCCTTAGCATTGAGAAGACCATCTATCCAAATCTAGTGAGGGTCTTTTATGCCAATCTGAAGTATGAGGATGATTGCTTAATCTCTGAGGTGAAGAAGCAATAGATCAAGATCACTATGGCTGAATGGTATAGGCTGACCAAACTTACTCCTGATGGAGCAAACTTCTGTGGGAATGCTAACATTTGGGGTCATGAATTTGAGCATAAGGCTACCCTTTTTTCTCTGATAAGGATAGGTTACTACCCCCCAGTGATCCCAAAAAGGGAATCATGGCCACTGGCCTAACCATGGAGAACAAGGTACTCCACTATCTTCTGGTCAAGGGGTTGATTCCTAGGGAAAGGAATTGCACTCAGGTTCTCAAGGATGACATGGTGTCCCTATGGGCAGTGACCACTGGGAGACCTATCAACTGGGGTTTCTACATCATTGAGCACATGTTGGACGTAAAGAAAAAGAAAAACTCTGCTCTACCATTTGCTATGCTTGTGATAGCAATCCTGGAGGACTGTCGCATTTCCTTGGCTGAGGAGTCCAAGGACACCAGCTCAAAAGGACCATAATCCATTGGCTTGCATACCTTGAAGAAGCTTCAGCTCTACAAAGTCGATGATAGGTGGCACTACATTGCCCATGGTAGCTTTGGGCATATTCATCATGATCCGGACAGTGACGACAATGAAGAAGCTCGGCATTCTGCTCCTACTCTTGCTCCAGCTATAGCCACACTAGACCTCCTGCTCCAAGAGATGTGAAACCTAAGTGCTACCGTGGACACACGCACGGATCGTATTGAGCAGAAGGTAGATCACCTTGAGCTGAGGATGGACTACTCAGATCAGGAGTTTGCCTCCATTCGATCGCTCTTGTCAGGACCTCATTTTACTCTGAGTGCTGCTGCTGCACCTCCCACATCCTCCGCCTCTCCTATTCCCCTATCCTTTGCTGGTCCCTCTGACATCCCTACTGATGATGAGGAGCTCCTAGGCTCTGAGGACGATCTTGAGCCTGGCGATGATAATGCGGATGCGGACAGTGACAGCGAGGCTACTGATAGTGATCATGGCCCATTGCCCTGATGTTTTCATTGTTATTTTCTTATGACTACATTGTACATTTTCTTTTTGGCTCAGTTATATAACATTAGTATACGTTTTTGGTGATATTGGTTATTGGTTATATTGGCTATGCTGGGTTACATTGTATATGTTTTTTATGATATATGAACTTGAATAAGCTTTCGATATATTCTCTGAAATATTGGCTATTGCATATTGGTTATATTATTTTTCTCTTGATCTGAATTTATTGGCTTCATTATATTTTCTTTAGATTTCTTGTTTTGGCAATACTTGGGAAATCAAGAAATACAGCTGAAATGCTGTCCATTTTTTTTCTTAAATGCTTATGTCTTTTTGATAATGCCAACGGGGGAGAGAATAGTGAAAAATGAAATCTAATTAATGTTGCATGTGTACGGGGGGGCTTTTGAGTTTTTTACATGAAAAATCTAACTCAATATCATGCATAAACTCCGGGGGAGAGTTGCGCCTAAATCTCTGTTATATATAAATGTAAAAACTCTTTCTTTTTCCTATGATTAGTTTGTCATCATCAAAAAGGGGGAGAATGTGAATGCTTATGTCCTTAAAGCATGTCAAATGGTTTTTGATGATAACAATGTCAAAGACGAAGATCAAGTGCAAAAGAAAAGATCAAGATCAAAGAAAGAAGTCAAGAGGTTTATTTAGTCATAAGACTTAGAACATTAATGTTAAATGCTCTCAAGATTTCTCAAATGGTTTTTCAACATATCATTTCCAAAATAAGTGGGAAATTTCAAAGCTAAACATGTTTTTCAAGAAACTTGAGTTTCAATCTTAGATTTAACACTCATGAAAGGATTTATGTTTAATCAAATGTCTTGAAGTGTTAGAAATGGCTTACAAGCTTAATTGGACTTGAAAAATGTGTTCAAAGGCCAATGTAATCGATTACATGATGTTTGTAATCGATTACATAGCAAACAGAGGCCTTGTAATCGATTACAAGCAAGTCAGAGGCCATGTAATCAATTACACCAAATAGGTAATCGATTACAATGAGCCCAAAAAGGCAAGAACACATTCAAAGAGCCATGTAATCGATTACATAGATATTGTAATCGATTACACAGCAAGTCAGAAGTCATGTAATTGATTACATGGATATTGTAATCGATTACAAAGCAAGTCAGAAGCCATGTAATCGATTACACCAAGAATGTATTCGATTACATTTACTGTGTAATCGATTACACGCAATCTGACAGAGTCCAACGGCTATATTAATGGCATTTAATGCTTGGCTAAAAGCTCCCAACAGCTCCATTACTTGTAAAACTTATAAATACTAATGTTGGGTCTTCATTAGAGGTTGACCTTGAACCAAAAACTGATTACCAATACTTCAAAATGTGACTTGATCTTCAAATCCATTCTTGCTCTGTTTTTGTGAAAAACTTGAGTTATTCTTTGAGAGCATATTAGAGCTTCAATTTGTAATCATCTACTCTTGTGAGAGTTTCATTTTTTCAATCCAAATTGCTTTGTAAAGAGGGTGAGGCATCCCTCCAAAAGTGTAAAAGGTGAGGCATCCCTTAGTTGAAGAGACTCAAGCTCCAAGGGTGAGGTATCCTAAAGTGTTGAGTGCTCAAGGTTGTAAAGGTTGTCAAGCACCTATTGAGGCTTGAAGACATAATGAAAAATCTCAAGTAGTTGCTTGGGGACTGGATGTAGATCACAAGTAGATTAGTGATTGAACTAGGATAAATCAATGTGTTTGTTTTCTCTAAACCTTTCTCTTTACTTTGTGCATTATTTTATTGAATTGCTTGAATATTGTTTCCTTTGGCTATTACATTTATAAGTAAAAGTGTTTATCTCATCTATCCAATCATCTCTAGTCATCCAATAGCTTCAACGAAAATTGATTATCAAAGAATTTGCGAAAGATTTACGAACTTGTTTTATATACTCAATTCACCCTCCTTCTTGAGTATTGAGGCCACTTAGTAAAATTATGTGATTTGGACCTAGATCTTTGCCTATATGAATCCATAGGTTGTATTTGAGTTACAACAAGTTTAGGGGCATGGATGAGTGCTAGAAATCACCGAGAAACTAATTTTAGATGATTGAAAGTAAGATTGGAACCATGGAACAGTACCATAGTTCTGCAGATTTTACTACAATATGTCAGGTTAAGAGACACGGGGTGGAGGCGGGGTCGTGTCCCTCTCAGCCTGTTCTAATTCTTGAAACTATGCTAATAGAGCAAGACGCTGGGAGGGGGGCATGTCATCAAACATGGCTCGTGTATGGGGCCAGATCTTTCAAAAATGTCATTTTTGATGTTTTCACGTTCTTGGCTAGATGGGATCATTAGTATATGTTTCCTAAAGTGTGCTATGGCACAAATAGGGATATTTTCAAGAGGGAAACGATCACCTAGAATGAATGAGAAAGCTTAGGCTTTGAGCATCCAAAAGTGAAGGATTGCCTTAGGTAAGGACATTACACCTTAGGCAACCTAGTGTTGCATTAGATATTACTCAAAATGTGATGAGATGGTGTAATAGAGACAAGTACACTAGGATGGATTGTAGTATTCACTCTAGTAAGGATAACAAAGGTATGAACCTTAGGATATCTAAGAGTACTGGATTACCTTGGGAAGGTACTTAGAACCTTACGCTACAAAGAGTTGTACGTAAGAACCACTCTTGTGTTAGATTCACTTAAGTGGAGATAAGGTTGTGTATTTAGTTCTGAAAAGAGAATGTTATATACTAAGTCTCTAGTTAAACAGGACCTTGTGCATTGTAGAACACATAATAAAATGAATGTTGACTTGTAAGCTTGGTGCATTCATTAAGTATGCAAAGTTATAGAGAAATGCTCATTTATTTCCTTAAGCATGGTTGAATGAGGCATTAACTAAGATAGGCTCTTTCACTTGAATGAGTTGAGTCTATAGGAACATTAAGGTGGTGTTTATATAAAAGATAAACATAACACTACGCTTTTCACACACTAGTTAGTTAATCTAGCTTGTATGTGAAAGCTATGAAAACCTTAGTGCAACCAAGCGTAATGGTTTACCATAGGTGATTGTCTAACACCTCAGCAACATAGTGTTGCATAGAGATCACTTAAGAGTTATGAATGATGAGGTGGCATTTAGATATAAGTATGTATGTCTATGGAAATGGACTAGTAGTATTGATCTTAATGAATATCCTTTAATGCCCATTCATGGAGGCCAAGTGAGATAGATGGGTGTCTGATAGACTCTTTTGAGGAAGGACATAACCTTGATATCTTAATAGTGCCAAGGCCAAGGGAGATAAGTAGGGAGTCCGTAAGGTTCTTTTGAACAAGGATTCAGCCCAAACTTCTCAGCGTGCCAAGATAAATGTGATGTGAAGATGAGTTTTCCCTCTATTTACCATGGGATAATATACTAAACCAGTTTCTAATGAACGTCCTTATTTTCAACATAAAACCCTTCATGTATTTCAAAATAAAACATTGCACAAGCATATCTTTAGGATCTTTCTTAGGCATAATCATATTGCATATCATCCTCATTGCATTTATAGACAATTGTATGGGCATTATCTCTTGCTGTTAGTATTTTTACAATTGTATGGACAGTTATTTATATTTAACGGTGTGTAGGCTATCAGTTTAGATCATACTACTAGGTAGTATGCATATATGATAATTAGGGAGGAAACTCCTATGTTAGTAGTTATAACAATTTTTTATATTTATTATACAATGTTATAGCTAGCTAGTATTGGACTTGGTTTTACTGAGAATTATAATTCTCACCTCAGTGGTTCTTCCATATAAATCCAGGTACAGAGGTACAGACCCTATTAAGGGAATGAAGGTAAAGCATGAAGACTAGTATAGTTTTTATATGCTTGGTAGACAAAGCTTATGTATAAGTTTATATTTTCTTTGTATGCTTTAAGTAGTATGTATTACAATATGCCCTTCTGCGACTAGTGTTGTATATATATAAGTATGAGTTTATGTTTTTTCACATTCTCTTAAGGTTTTATATAATTACTCACTGTGATTATGGATATATATATTAGTTAGCATGTAGAAGTGATGTCTCTAGTACTGTTTATCTTTATATATCTTGGTATTTCTAGGATATATCTTGATATCTGTATTAGGATGGTACAAATACAAACTTCTATCTTTCTTGGTTTTTGATTAAATTTAGTTCTTAGTTTAGAGTTTTTGATGTTACTATGGATTCCATATGCTTATATCTTTAGTTTAGAGAACACTACTGTGGTGGATTGATCTTGAGTAATTTAATGGGGTTATGGTTTTAAATTGGTTCTTGATCTTATTTATGTTCAGAATTAATTGATTTGATGAGTGTCTCTATTTTGGATTAAAAAACACCTAGGGTTAGGGTTCTAACCTAGGGTTTGGGTTTTAAGGATCTAAGAACTATAAATTGAAAAGTAAAGAGTAAGATTAAACTTGAATTAAGCATTGGAAAACAAGTTGTTGAAGAAATCTCCAAGGAGGAGGTTTCAACCAAAGACTTTAAATAAGGAATTAGAGATGTATTTACTGAAGTGGACAATTATATAATAATAAAAAATGATAATATAGAGATTGATGAAACTATATAACGGAAATTTGATTAAAAAGGCCATTGAACTTTCCTTTGGCTGAAATTCACACCAAGAAAGAAATAGAGAATCCTATTTAAATCTATGTTTCAATTATGGTAATGCATGATTAAATGGTTTTGAGTTGATGAATTTTAGCATAGATTCCATAATTTGAAAGTAAATTGCCAAGGATGAACAAAAGCTAGGTTTGACATGATTAAAGATATGTGTTTATTTAAATGCTTGGAAACTTGAATTTGTACTATATAAGTGATGTAAGTTAGTTTGGTAGCTGATTCATCAATGGTAAATGTGAAGATGATATTGTTTCAAGGGTGGTCAAAGTTTTCACCTTCAAACTTGTTCATCCAATGGTGTAGCACCAAAAAGGTCAAAGCCACTATTATTGACTATTTCTTGGTTACTTTGATAGAATAATAGAAAAGATGAAAGGATGAATTATGTGTAGAATTTTGGTCCTCCCAAGAGCTTATGGCCGTGAGCTGGTTGGAGAGAAAAAGATGATAGCTTTTTGCTTGGTTTCTTTGTTAATTAATAGAAAGGTGATAGAAATGAATTAAGTGTAGATCTTTTGTCTCCAAAGGAGCTTGGCCGTGGGATTCAAGCATTCATGGAGTCCAAAGCTTGTTTATTAAGCTTGTCTCCTATTGGTCCATAGCAAGTCAAGCCATTTTCCTTGACTAATTCTAATTGGTTAAGTAGTTAGCAAGACTTGCTTCCTATTGGTTGCCACTATTATGGACTTTTCAACAAGTAAGCTTGATTCTAATTGGTTGGTCATTAATGCTATGCAATGATGGATCATAATTACACTTAATATTTTTAGCTTAGATATTTTTTGTTTAGATATTTTATCTTTAGATATTTATTCATAGATATTTTACTAGATGAGTCATCACAGAGAAGTTTCTAGAAAAAGAATGATATGATAAGCTTGAAAGAGTAAGTAGCCAATTTGAATTTCTCTTCTTCAAGTTGAGTATCCAATTTGCCTTCTTCTTGCTTACCATTAGTCCATCACTGTGACTCATTGCCATCAAGATATTTTCTAACAGATATTACCTAATGGACAATAGCTACTGCTACTATTACTCAATGGATAATAAAAAACTCAGATACAGAGCATCTCTGTCAACTGTTCCCAGTTTCAGGTTTAGTAAGAACCCTCGGTCCCGCCTTG
Organism: Ormosia semicastrata; assembly: GCA_029884595.1. Taxonomy (NCBI): domain Eukaryota; kingdom Viridiplantae; phylum Streptophyta; class Magnoliopsida; order Fabales; family Fabaceae; genus Ormosia; species Ormosia semicastrata. Next base: position 44,092,291 of record JAQQTO010000061.1, read on the forward strand.
ACAGTCTGAAACTTTTTGGTCCAGGAAAATATTTTATTTTTCCGAGTCCGCTTGAAACACACATACAGCTCAGAATAATATTAAAATAATCACAGATTCAGAAAATTCCACAAAAATTCTCAAAATCATAAAAATTATAAAACTTATATATATTCAGAGAAATCGAAGTTCGGGCATATATTTCAAAAATAATATTAAAATAATTAAAATAATATTAAAATATTCAAAATAATTAAAAATTCCCAAATTTCACAAAACCGATAAATATTATAAAACATATTTATTTCAAGGAAAACAAAAAATCAAGATGTTACAAAAGCAAGCTTATGTCTCTTTTCAGCTTCCACCTCATATTTATAAAACAATCAACAAGCAAGGCACATTTCGCCCTTATATCCTTCGTTGTTTATTCATCGAAGGAACTGCATCATAGTTTCTTCGAGTCTTGGGTACATATGAGCAACTTCAAACAAATCTAATTATTTGACCAAACCTTTATCCCTTTTGCTAGAGGGATCATAATTGATGTGGATCGTATTACATGACAACTCAGGCCCAACAAAGCTAATAGAAAGGTGGAATGGTTCTGAGTTAACATTCATTACGTGCTTGTCTTTCTCCGTGAACTTCAGGCGGCCTTCCTTAAGGCTATGCTGAATTAAGTGTAATTGGCAATAGTGATGGTTTTGATGATAATAAACAAGAAAATGATTGCAAGAACTAGTCCAAGAACCTTCAAAGACTAGTTATAGGACTTAGATTTCTTGCAAAGGTAAAAGAGTTCACATTTAAGGTCCAAATTTGTTTTTCAAAGAACCCAAGATAGCACTCCATGTTTAAAGTGTTTTCCAAGTTGATAAAATGAGTTTTAGAATCATAAGAAATGGCTTTTAAGTGCTTGAAATCTTGTTGGAACTTTTGGAGGCATTTGGCTAAGTTTTTTCAAAGTTAATCGATTATGGGGTTTTCATAATCAATTAGCAAAAGTCAGAATACCAAGGTTTTTGTTCCTTCAGGAAATAATTGATTGTTGCAGGGCAAATAATTGATTATTGAACTTAAAAGGCATTATGCACCTCTTTTTTAAAAGCCAATAATCGATTAGGCCAAGTAGGTAATCAATTATTAAGTTCCAGAAACTCATTTCTTTTGTGCTATCTTGGTGATAATCGATTATGGATGCTAATAATCGATTATATGGGTTTCTAAATACAGAAATTAAAGGCTAATAGCTTGTATTAAATGCCACCAACCACCTCCCAATGACTCTCTAATGACTTGGGCTATAAATACAAATCATTAGGGACTTAAGGGAAGGAGAAAATCATTTGAAACAACTTGTTGAGCATTTAATACAAACTTTACCAGCATTGAGCTTTATTACTTTTTTTTAAGCTAAAAAGTGTGATCATCTTTCTACCCATAGAGCTTCAATTTGTATAATCCACTCTTATGAGAGTTTCTAATACATTTATTCTCTGATTTCTTGTGTAAAAAGGTGAGGTATTGATAGCTGCCGAGGCTACCAAATTTAACAATTTATAACCAGTTTACCAAAATAACTTGCAGCATACGGTAAGCCCACGGATCGCTCTGATTATGATCACATATTCAAATTAGGATGTTAATGAACAAAATTAGAAACAGAATCACAAAAATGGGGTTTTGCAAGATTAAAATGCAGAAACAGAATTCAAATAAATGGAGAAAGTAGAAGCAACCAATCCAAGAGAATTAAAAAATCTTGATCTTAATCCATCCTTGATCACTAAAGGTCCATTCAATTATCAATCGAATCCTTAGTCTTAGATCACATCAAGACACCTCTTATTAATCCATGGATCTTCTACTAGAAACGCTTCCAGAATTCAATTAGTTAAGGTTAGACAAATTAAGCATCCATCCAAAACCCAAATTAACTTAAAAACCAAGATCCAACTAAGCTAAACATTTCATCAAACACCTTTAATGCCTTGTTTAGTCTCTAAATTCCTCTCTTAGCATATGGTAATTAGGCAATTAACATATACAAATCCCAATATAATTAAGCATTAAATCAAAATTTAAACAAGAGAAGAAGAAAAAGAGAAACTCAGTTAACAATTGAATGTAAACAATTAAAATAGAATCTCAAGATTAAGCATCAAAATGTTCAATCCCTTGGATTGATTAAAGGCCCTACGCCTCCATGAAAAGGAGGGAAGAACTAAAAAAATAAGAGAAAAATGAAAACCTAGAGAAAAGGGAGAGGAAGAGAGTTCTAGAGAAAAGGTGAGAAATGTAGAATGAAAAGATGAGTCTCAGTTGTCTGCCTTTATCCCCTATAACTACCCCCTAATTTGGCCTCACATGATTAAAAACCTATTATTTATAAAGTTAGGTCCATTAGGAATCATTGGGCCTAAGTCCCATGTCAAATAGAGGCCTACAACTCAAGTTATGCCCATTTAAGTGACATAAACTCGTCAACAGCTTATCTCTGACTTCCAGCTTCAATTAGATGCCCAAAACAACGTGGTTTAGGTTAGGAGTCTTCATAAGAGTTGTAGATTTAGATCTTAGATTTGGGCTTGGATTGACATCCATTACACATCTATAACTCATAATATGGGCTAATGAGTGCGTAGAGGTCAAGCTGTCAGGATCAGTATTCTAGCCCTTGCTTAAACTTCAATTTAAATTATCCAAATGTGTGATTCAACTCTCGAGGTCTTCATGAAAGTTGTAGAGATTTGTCTTAGCTTTCCTACAAGACCAGAATCACATCAATCAGATACTTGAAACTTAGATTATAGCCAAAATACTAAACACTACTCAATAGATAATTCAAGACCGATTCATGCAATAATTCCCACAATGATCCAATTAGGCCCAATATCATAAAATGTGACAAAATCAATTTAATTAAGCCAAATTGAACCTTAAGAAACCTAGTGAGAGGATCATTAAATGAATAAAATATATTGCTATCAAATTCTCCTACACTTAATTTTTTGCACTCTTGGGCTAAACACATAAGACCAAAACTAGGGAACAAGGAAAAATAACATAAACTCAAAAGCTAAAAACTCTAAAAGACTCAATTTCCAATGATATTCAAGTATGCAAAAGTTTACAAGCAAGAAGAGCAACCAAAGATTTAAGGGATTAAAACATTCATGAAGTAACATTTATTCACATATCAAACCAACAAGTGAGGTAGTTTCAATTTGAAAAGTATGAATCAAGAATGATAGATCTTCACAAGATATACTCTCAATCCCTCAAGTGTTTAAAAGGTAGGTATTTAACTTAATTCAACTCATGAAAAATTACACTACCATAAGCTTACTTATCTTCTACTTCTCCACTACTCAAACACATGCACACACAAATCAAGAGCAATTTATTCAAGGTTGTAATGGGGCCAAGGTAAAGGAAAGAAACAATATGGATATGACAAGTTAAACACTCAAGAGAATAAAAAGAGCATTGGGAAGGAACTCAATTGACAAACATGACATTTTATCCCCCCAAATCCATATAATGCACATTCTCTTTACATATTCCTTCTCTTATTTATTTAGTTTTTTCTTTTCTTTCACAACCTTTATTGCATTTATTTTTTCTCTTTTTTTTTACATTTTGTATTTTTTATTTTTCTTTTCAATTAGCTCTTTTTTTCTTTATTTTTCTTCCACCAAACACTTTGCATATTGCACATCAATTTGCACAACCCCCATACTTAAATTATTAATTACCAACAAGCAAAAGAGCTCCTCATATGAAAATGAACCAATGCTCTCCCATTCCTTAAGGTAAGGTCAAATCATGGTTTTTCACATAAGGCAAATAATGAGCTAAGACAAAGAATAGGCTAATAGGCTCAAGAGGGTTAATCAAAGGGAAATAAGGCAAAGTTGGCTATTTGGCCAAAGTAGCTAATTAAAGAAAGAATTCCTGAATCATGTTTATGCATGCAAGTAAAAATGCAGCCTCAAAAAGAATAAAAGCAAGTTCTAGAGTGATCAATTAACATGAGTGAACATAAAAAAGAAGAGAATGACATAAATGTTAAATCCATCCATCAATAACCTCAAAATCTCACAAGGTATGCATCTATCAAACTCAATCCATTAATCAAACATCCAAAACCAAGCATTGTCTAATTCAAGAAGGAAGAAAATTTATTCAATTATGTTTATGAACCTTGAATTTCAATTGCTTCAAACTCAAAAACTTCACAATTCTAAAACACCATTGGAAAACAATTAAAAACACCCATTTTTTCTTTAAAAATAGAAAATAGAATTAAAAACAAAAATAAAATTAAAATAAAAAAATAGAAACAAGAGAAAAATAAATGAAATAGCATAAATAGAAACAACAAAAATCAACAACAAAAATCAATAACAACAAAAATTACAAAAAGAAATAGAAAATTAGTAACAGAAAATTAAAAATAGAAATAGAAAATTAAGACAAAACAAAATGAAGCTCAAAAAATAGAAATAAAGCAAAAATAGTAGAAAAATAATAGAAACAAAAATTAATAGCAGAAAAAAAAATGTTAAGAATAGAAATAGTAAGAGTAGAGACAAAAACATCAGAAAAAGCATAAACAAAAAATTAAAAACACTCACAAGAGAAACATAAAATTAAATAGCAAATAACAAAATAGAAAAAACTAAAATAGCTAAAACAGTAAACACAGTCAAAATAGTGGAACTAAAATGGCAATTAACAAAAAAATAGAATGCTAAAATTCTTCCCCCACACTTAAATTTTATATTGTCCTCAATGTAAAGCTCAAAAGAAAACAACATCCCTCAAGTAACATCAATTAATCTAGGATAAGTAAAATAAAAGAAAGAGAAAGAAAAGAAACATCCTTATCAAGTGGGGTAGATGGCTTCTTGTAAGTGGACTTCCTCCAAAATGTCCTTTTGAGCTTGAGCTCCCTCATAAAATGGTTTGAGGTGATGTCCATTTACTGTGAAAGTTTTGTTAGTATTCTCACTTGTAACCAGCACAACACTACAAGGAAAAATCTTAGTAACAACAAATGGACCAAGCCACCTAGATTAGAGCTTCTTGGGCATGAGCTTGAGGCGAGAGTTATAGAGGAGAACTTTTTGGCCAATGGAGAAGTCCTTCCTTGTCAACAGCTTATCATGAAGAAGCTTGTACTTTTCCTTGTAAATATGAGAGTTCTCATAAGCCTCCAATCGAAGCTCTTCAAGTTCTTGAAGTTAGAGCTTCCTTTGGGTTTCGGCTTGGTTCAGGTCAAGGTTGCACTTTTTTACCGCCCAATAGGCCTTATGTTCAATCTTCACCGGAATGTGACATACCTTGCCGAAGACTATCCTATCGGGAGACATGCCTAAAGGTGTCTTGAAGGTAGTCCTATATGCCCACAATGCGTCCTCGAGTCTCTTGCTCCAATCTTTTCTATTTGGTTGGACTATTTTTTCCAAGATTTGTTTCAACTCCCTATTTGAAACTTTGGCTTGCCCATTGGTTTGTGGATGGTAGGGAGTCGAAACCTTATGCATCACTCCATATTTCTTCAACAATGCTTCCATGCTTTTATTACAGAAATGGGAGGCTCAGTCATTGATTATGGCTTTTGGAACTCCAAACCTGCAGAAAATATGAGACCTAATAAAGTCTAAAACCACATGAGAATCATCAGTCCGAGTGGCCTTTTGCCTCCACCCACTTGTAACACCCTGATTTTTCATTTTTCTGAATATTTATGAGTTTTATAATATTTGTGAATATTTGTGAATTTTTGAGAATTTTTAAATAATTTTTATTATTTTAATATTATTTTGAGTTGTATATGTGTTTGAGGCGGGCTCGAAAAAATAAAAAATTTTCCTGGACCGAAAACTTCAGACTGTTAATGTGGGGCCGCAGGAACTTACTAAACCCAAAACCGAAAACAGTTGACGAATATTTTCTTTATCTGAGTTTTTATTTTCCATTGGATAAAGTTATTATCCATTTGGTAAAGCCATTATCCATTGGACAATAAATAGCAGTAACTATTATCCATTGGGTAATCGATTTTGAAAAATATCCTAGTGGTCAAAGATGATGGTTATGACATCTTTTTGATCAACCAATGAGAATCAAGCTTAGTGAAGAAGTTTTGCACATCAACCCTTGATCTAATCAATGGATGTGAGGAGTTATAGTGAGCAAATTGATCACTCCTCCTTCCCATGAAGCTCACGGCCATAAGGGCTTAGGAGAGAGAAAATATCACATTTCAAAGCTTTCATCTTTTATGCAAAAAAGCTAAACATCATTTTCTCTCATTTTCTCTTCACCTATCTCACGGCCAAGCTACACAAATATACTTTCCAATCACTTATAATTTAAACCAACCATACCACTTGACTCTAAACATCATTCCAAGCAACTTCTATGTTGTGATCAAGCCTTGATTCAACCATCTTCAAGCTTGATTTTTGGATTCAAGTTTTAGGGTTTCAAGGTAAAGTTCTTGAAACTTAGTTTCTTATTTGATTTTTGAAATTCTAATACCATATTTGATCTATGGTTGTCTTACTCTAACCTTGGATGTTAATTTATTGTATTTACTTTGATTTTAAGAGTTACTTAGTGGAGGAAGTTTATACAAAGGATCATACAAGGAGCTTAGGCAGCTACATCTAAGGTAAGAGGGAGATTAACCTCATCAACCACTTATGGTGGTGAGGGACACAAAAATTTGGTGTGCTTGTGTGGTTTGTAATTATTTATCTTATGTGATTTATTGCTTTAATATTATGCATGAACTTGTTAAAGTAGGATTTTGATGTTTAAGTATGTTGTATGCTATGATTTATGCTTGAGAGGAAAGGAAATTTTGGCTCCAATGGCCATTGAGGCTCACGGCCTCTAAGCCCTCCAAAGAGGAATCCAATACAAAAATGTTTTATTAAATGATAATCTAGATAATTAGTGGTAATAAACCTAATTAAGGAATTACAAAATGAAATTGGAAATGAAAATATTTTATCACCAATTAAAATGTAATTTTCGGCCACTAGAATGAATTCAGGACTAAGGAATAATTTGGAGATTTCAAGTATCTTATTTAAATGGATTTTAAATAAATTAAATGGAAAAGGATTTTATTTAAAATTAAAAAGAGGTAGATTTTGAGAAAAATGTTAGAAATATTACTTAAAGGTGATTTAATGAGAAAATAATGGAAATGAAGTCCAATTTTTATATTAAATAAGAAAAGTTTTAATGTGAGCTTAGAATATTGAAAAAATATTTTACACGATTGAAAATACTTAGAAAAACTCTTACGCGATTTAAAAATGGTGATTTTTAACTACGCAATTAAGAAAATGTTTTAAAACCTCTACGCGATTGAGAAAACTTTGAAAATTGTTACACGATTTGAAAACATAACAGAAATGTTACACAATTGTGAAAATACGATAAAAACGCTACACAATTGAGAGGAACAGCAAGTGTTGCTGTCGGGCCGATATATTGGACCCGGATATATCATTGTGTGTTTGTGGCCGATGGTGGCCTATATTATGCATTGAGTCATTGGACATGCATTTGTCAAACAGATGGTGTCTGTTAAGGCTATTGTTGCCTAGGAGTTGAATTACACCTAAGTGCGGGTGCGAATTGTGTAGTGTTGTTCACTTGTTGAACTAGGAGGCGTAGGAGCACAGGTATTTCACAAATGGACAGTAGGTAGCTCCACTAGGCCGTGGTAACTAAGCAATGCTCCGACGATCTTGACTAAATACTATTCCTATTCATGATTCGGCATAGAATGTCATGTATAATGCCTGATGTGCACATTGAGAAATTATAGCACTTAGTTTCAGGCAGTCGATATACCGACATATCTTTTGAATCATTCTCTCCGAAATTGAGTTTAGCTCCATGGAGTAGGAAATTGGTTCATTGTGCATGTGCATAGTCAGTCATCATTTTATTGTGATATATATATGTGTGTAGTAGTAATTATTTGCTATTTAATGCAATGATTATATGATGCTATGAATATATCTGTTAAATGTTATGTATGAATAGCATGTTGTTTTACTGTCTTTTTACTACCATGATGGTATTGATGTAGGAGATCTCACCTCTTTGCTATGTTATTCTGTTTATTTATATGTTTGATAAAGAGTGTGAAGAGGAAAAGAAGTACGGATCGCCTCATTTTTGTTTGTGTTAGTTTGTTTGTTTGCTGTGATGACATCAAGAGGTTTTCTGGGTTATGTGAAAGTGTTGTATAGAGGAGGCACGAATGTATGGCGTTATGATGCTGATAAGGATCATGTGTTATATATAGGGGAGGTATCTGTGACCCTTAATAGGACTTTTCATGGGGTCCCTATATTTTCTTTTAGTGCTTTTGTGCATTTACGTTTTACTATGCCTATGGAGTTTTTGTGGAGTACTCGTCATGTTACTCCTACGAAGAACTCAGCAGTTTCATCAACGCGGACTCCTATCTGTAGTCTTGTGACCCATTTGGGGTTATTGTCATCTGAGGAGTCTAAGGAAGATCCGGAGGAAGATCCAGATGAGTACCTTTCTAACTAGGTGTGGGTACTAGGTTAGTTTATGTTTGAGTTGTAGTATATGCATAAATATTTTGAGGATAAAAACTAGATGTTTTAAAGTATTAAAACTTGGTATGTAAATGATGTAAATTATTTTGGTTTGGTATATTCATGTATTTTATTTAATTTGTTAGTTTTTAATTATCCACAAAGAAAAATATTTGAAAAACGTACAAATAATATTATTAATTTTTATAACTTGGTTAAAATTTGGTAAGTGAAAATCCGTAAGTGTGATGCCCTAAAGAGGGTGTTACAACTTAGAGACATAATCAATAGCTAACAGAATGTAAAAAAAAAAAAAACCAAAGGAAACAGGAAAGGGACCCATGAAGTCAATACCTTAAACATTAAATATCTCACAAAACAGTAATAGTTGTTGAGGCATCTCATTCCTACGGGAAATGTTACTTGTTCATCGGCATTGTTCACAATTCTGACAATAACTGTAAGCATCACGAAACTGGGCCAATACAATCCAGAGTCTAAAAACTTCCTAGCAGTGCGTTGTAGTCCAAAGTGGCCACCACATGCAAGGGTATGACAAAAAGACAGAATAAATTGAAACTCATAATCAGGCACACAACGTCTAATGACTTGGTCACTACATAGTCTCCACAGATAAGGATCATCCAATGTATAATGTTTATACTCACTCTTAAGCTGATCAATCCGATGCTTATTAAAATCAACAGGTAACTCAGATGTAACCAAATAGTTCACTAAATCAGCATACCAAGGATCCTTACCCCTTACCTAAAAAATCTGCTCATCTAGAAAGGTTTCTCAGATGGGAAAAGTGTGTACTATTTGTGGGATCTGGCTCAGATGATTTGCTACCAAGTTTTCGGGTCCACTCTTATCTTTAATGTTAATATCAAACTCTTGTAAGAACAATATCCACCGAATGAGTTTAGGCTTCACCTCGGGCTTCTTCAACAAGAACTTCAAAGTTATATGGTCAGAGAAAACAATAACTTTAGTGCCTAGCAAATAAGAATGAAATTTATATAAAGTGAAAACAATTACTAGAAGCTCCTTTTCAAGGGTATTGTAATTAGTTTGGGCAGAATCCAAGGTACGAGAGGCATAAGATATCACATGAGGATGCTTTCTAACTCGTTGAGAAAGGATGGAACCAACTATAAAGTTGGAGGCATCACACATAAGCTCAAATAGAAGCTCCCAATTTGGTACCTGAATAATGGGAGGAGAGGTCAGGGTTTTCTTCAACTAATCAAACGCTTCCTTGCAATGCTCATCAAATTCAAACTTAACATCTTTTTAGAGAAGCTTGGATAATTCCAGAGCAATTTTACTAAAATCCATGATGAAATGCCTGTAGAACCCTGCATGACCAAGAAAGGAATGCACTTCCCACACACAAGTGGGGTAGGATAAAAAGGTAATAACATCAATCTTCGCTCTATCTACTTCAATGCCTTTGCTAGAAACTACATGCCCTAAGACTATGCATTATTCTACCATGAAATGATATTTCTCAAAATTAAGAACAAGGTGTGTCTCAATGCACCTATCAAGTACCCTAGCAAGGCTATCTAAACATGCATCAAAAGAAGATCCATAAACTGTGAAGTCATCCATAAAAACTTCCATGCAATGTTATAGCAAGTCAGAGAAAATGCTCACCATACATCGTTGAAATGTACCAGGGGCATTACAGAGCCCAAAAGGCATCTTTCTATGAGCATATGTGCCAAATAGGCTGGTGAAGGTTGTCTTCTCTTGATCCTCTGGGGCTATGTGAATCTAAAAGTAGCTTGAAAATCCATCTAGGAAGCAATAGTGTGACTTGCTAGCCAACCTCTCCAGCATCTGATCAATGAAGGGCAATGGAAAGTGATCCTTCCTAATGGTTTAGTTCAGCTTCCTGTAATCAATACAGACCCTCCAGCTATTCTATACTCTAGTGGGGACCAGCACATTCTTCTCATTCATGACCACTATCATCTTGGTCTTCTTGGGAACCACTTGCATCGGACTTACCCACTTGCTATTTGAAATGGGGTAAATCATACCAGCTGACAACAATTTGCTTACTTCTTTCTTCACCATATCTAAAATTAGCGAGTTAAGTCTTCTTTGAGGTTGCCTCACTGGTTTGGCTTCTTCCTCCAATAAAATCCTATGCATGCATATGGAGGGGCTAATCCTAGGAATATCTGCAAATGTCCATCCAAGGGATTTCTTATGCTGCTTCAAGATCTACAACAATTTTCTTCTTAGTCAGGTTGCAAATTCTTTGCTATTATCACTGGTAGCTTCTCACTTGCTTCCAAGAACACGTACTTCAAATGTTCAGGTAAAGGCTTTAACTCAAGGGTAGGTGGTTGCTGCACTAAAGTTGTCAATCTAGTTGAAGAAACCAATTTTTCTGATTTAACTGCAACATCACCTGTAATCTGTGTACGATATTCCAAAACAGCATGATCATTTCTCATAGAATAAGGAAATTCAAAACATGCAACATTATCTCCCATAACAGCAAAAATGTCAGAACATGCAGCACACATACTAGTCTCATCACAATCAAAAACAGCACATCTAGAACATCCAGGAAAATCAACACTATCCAAAAATCCACCAATTTCAGGAAATTCAGCTAGCATATCAACATGCTTATCGTCAATAAGCAAATCAATGACATTTAACTGAAAAATAGAATGTTCTTCTAAAGGAAATTTCATGGCATCAAAGATGTTAAATTAAACTAGCATCAAAGATGTTAAATTGAACTATGTTATCCCCAAATTCTATGGAAATGGTACTAGTATGCACATCAATCTTAGTCTTGGAAGTTTTCAAAAAGGGTCTACCTAAACTCAATGGTGGCTAACTAGATGCAAATTCATCTTCCATGTTTAGAATATAAAAATCTGCTAGAAATATTAACTCATTTACCCTTACCAAAACATCCTCAAGCACTCTTATAGGATGAGTTGTGCTCCTATTTGCTAGCTGAATGATAACTCCGGTGGGCTTCAGCTTTCCAATTTGCAGGGATTCAAAAACTGATTTGAGCATGACATTAATTGAGGCACCCAAGTCGAACATTGCATGAGTGAATTGCTAGTTGCCTATTATGTAAGGTATAGTGAATGTTCTAGGATCCTTGCATTTAAGAGGCATATTTAGTTGGATCAAGGTAGAAATATTTCTTCCTATGCTCATTTTCTCATTTCCTTTCAACTTTCTCTTATGAGTGCACAGTTCCTTCAAAAATTTGGCATACTTTGGTATCTGCTTGATTACATCTAGTAGTGCAATGTTGACTTCCACTTTCCTAAAAGTCTTAAGCAGGTCTTTATCTTTCTCAGCCTCTACTATTTTTCTAAATAGTGTGGATCTGTGTGGAAAAGGAAGAACTATGGCAGGCTGCTACTGCCTATCCACAACTGTTGACTTTTTCAAACCCTCAGATTATTGGGTTATTTCATCAGAATCAGAATCTTTTATTGGTTGTGGTTTGCTTAATACAACTTAAGGTTTAGGTGATGCTTGAACAGACTTACCAGACCTCAGTATAAACATGCACATCTTTTTTTAGATTGGGAACTATTTGGGAAGGGAGCTACCTAGAACCTTGAGCCTGCAACTAACTCAATGTAGAGGCTAGTTGTCTAATTTGAGTTTCTAAATTTTAAATAGTGGCCTCTATCCTCTGTTGGAACTGAATGTTATTTGTGGCCATCTGCTTCACCAAGTCCTCAAAGGAAGGTTCAGATTTTATGGCTGATGGACTTGGTTGCCGCTGCATAGGTTGCTGGAATTGCCTACTTAGTCCAACTTGAGGTTGAAATTGTTGTTGTCTTATTGGTTGCTGGAATGGATTCTTATATTACAATGGTTGCTACTGTTATGATGCTGCATTGCCATATCTCAGGTTCAGATGGTCTCTCCAGCTAGGGTTGTATGTGTTGGAGAATGGATCATATCTCTATTACTGCTGCTAGAACTATGGTTTACTAGGAAAAACACCAGCTGCTGTAACAGATTGATCTAGAAAAACATATCCACCATCCTAGAGTATAGGGCATGCATCAGTGGGATGAGAAGAACAAGAGCAAATGCCACACATGGTTGTAACCATCTACATAGGTGGTTGCTGTCCCACTACTAACTGTCTCACCAAAGAAGTCAATTCATCAGTCTGTGTTCCATTCTCTGTTGGTCTACATGAGACAATTGAACCTTATTGACTCCTTTGGTTGAGGTAAGGACTCTTATGATAAATAGTTGTGCATTTGCTGCCATGTTTACTATTAAATCTCTTGTTGTAGCAAGATTTTTGTCTACTAAGGCTCTTCTAGAGGCATCATCCACCATCCTTCTGTCCATTGGCAGCAAGCCCTCATAGAAATATTGAATCAAGAGCTTATCACTGATTTGGTGGTGGGGACAGCTCGAGCACAACATCTTGAATCTCTCCCAATATTTATGCAAGGTCTCACCTGTCATTTATCTTATGCCATAGATGTCTTTTCTGATAGCAGTAACTCTAGATGCAGGGAAGCACCTCTCCAAGAATAACCTCTTCATATCATCCCAACTCAAGACAAAACTTAGTGAAAAGTAGAACAGCCAATCCTTGGCTGCATCAGTAAGTGAGAAAGGGAATGCCTTCAACTTGATGTGCTCTTCAAGGATCCCTTGTGGCTTAATGGTTGAACAGACCACATGAAACTCTTTTACGGGCTTATGGGGGTCCTCAACTGCATGACCATGAAACTTGGGCAACAAGTGTATCAATCTAAATTTTAATTCAAAGTCATCATTAAGGTCAAGATATTGAATACACAAAGACTGATAAGTAACATCAGGGGTGTAAAACCCTTAGTAACATATTAGACTTGTATATGATACAAAAGGTAGCATATAACTTGCTTAATATGCCAGTGAAGTTTTGTGACAAATTGAGTTCGTTTAGGCACTTAGTTGCAACATAGAAGTCGAAATGTAGCTTAAAATGACTCAGATAATAGCACAAGTTGCTGAGTTGAGGGAAATAAACATAGTGAGTTTGTTTCTAAGTCATAAAATGAGCTAAGTAAGAAGTAGTTAAAGTTTCAAGAGAATCTGAGTTAGTTTAGAATTTTTAGGCAAACTAGTTATGCTTTTTGTAACACCCTCCTTAGGGCGTCACACTTCGTGTTACTCAATTATCATATTACCCATTCGTTAGAAAACGTGCTTGTAATATAAATACGAGTTGTAAAATTTCTTGGTGATAGTAAGATAAACTTAGCGGAAATTAAAACATTACAGCATCATTACAATATAATTTTACATTATATATACATAAGTCGTAGTACTGTCACACTTTAATAATTACAAATTGGACTCTAAAAATATTTACACATTAATTAAATTACATAATGCCCAAGTAACTCTAAACATACAGAACCCTCAGACGGGTCCTCCTCAGACTCCTCAGCAGGGAGGAATCCTACTGGACACAAAATATACAATACTAACCGTACCAAGAGTACGGTAGTAAGCTCCCTATTACTGTTTATGTGAGAAATACATTTTCCAACAAGCTCGACGCACTATGCCTCCGGTTCCCATAAACCTTACGAAAACTCAACATCTCCATCTCTTTAGAACTCAACTTCCTTCTCGAAAATCTGATCTTCCTTGCGTTCTCACTCAACGTCTTGCTCAATCTCTTTACAATTATAAATACAATACAGAAATAGACAGACAAAGAGGTGAGATCACCTACGCCAATACCAGTATGGTAGCAATGAAGATAAACACATACTAACACATCATACATAATTACAATTATGCCACCAACATCATTTATCTAACACATATCATTTATCATCATAATTCATACCATAATTCATAGTTACATCCATGTCCTTATCAATATTCACTTATTCAATAATTTAGTTATCATAAACAATAATGATGATAATGCCCTCAGCATTATCATCATCATCATCTTCCAAGTATTCAAAACAATTGTCATAACTTATAATCAATATTCCTCAATTATTATATCACACAGATGTAAATGCTCAGATTTATGCATATGTACAAAGACTCAGTTTATCAAAACAATTCTATGGAGGTTTTTCACAATTTCGAGGAGAATGCTTTGGTTAATTATTCAGCCTTAGCCCACAGACAATCTCCAGTCTTCTGGTTAATTGTCCAGCCTTAGCCCACAGACAATCTCCAGTCTTCTGGTTAATTGTCCAGCCTTATTCAGCCCATCGGACTTTTTCAATGCACATTCAAATGCACCATGCACAGTTCATTTTCTTTATCTCATATTCTCAATTCATTTTCTTTATCTCATATTCTCAATTCATTTTCTTTATCTCATATTCGGGGTCCTCAAAATTGGCCCAACAATATTATTACAGTAATTTCATCGCGAAACCATATTTTTCGCATTTTCTCAAATCACGTATCAATTTTTCATCATTTCTCAATCACGTAAAATACTCTTCACACGTTTTAAATCAAGAATACTAGTTTCCTCAGTTAACACCAAAACTCAACTTCATTTTTCATATTTGCATAATAACTCCTCAAAACATAATATTTGCATTATAATCCTCATCCAAATAATATTTTCACAACAGTCCCTCATAAAAGTCACACTTACGAAATAGTCCCTTGAAAAATTCATATTTTACGAAATCATCCCTCATAAAATTCATATTTATAAAATAGTCCCTCAAAAATTCATATTTACAAAATGGTTTTTCATAAAATTCCTTTTTACGAGATAATCTTTCATAAAATTTATAATTTACAACATAGTCCCTCATAAAAATCCTATTGACGAAATAGTCCTTCATAAAATCACATTTACGAAATAGTTTCTCATACAAATTATATTTATGAAATAGTCCCTCAAAAACCATATTTACTAAATAGTCCCTTATAAAAATCATATTTACAATATAACCATTCAAAAATCAATAGTTACAACATGTCCCCATTAAACACAAAAATTATAATATTGCTCCTATAAAATCATAATCTGTATTGTTTCTCCAAAATCATTTCATCTTGTTGTATTCGACTTTTCCAAATTCAATTTCCTTTTCTTTCAAATTCTAAATTCTTAGTTTAATCCATCATATTATTCACATCCTAATTTACACATACACTTATATGCATTCAGTTTCATACATACCAATATTTATCAAAACAATAAACATATTATCACACATGCAATCATAATTTCAAAGCCATAAACACCACAATCACAAACATAAAATCACCAACAACACAATCACAACTAAAGAAGTAATTAAACAATAAGTGAATAAACCCTTAGGGGTTTTTCACCAGACACAACCATCTCCACACCACCAAAACTTGGTTGGTGAGGTTAAATCTCCCTCTTACCTCTTG
The DNA here is from genome assembly GCA_029884595.1 of Ormosia semicastrata. Lineage (NCBI taxonomy): Eukaryota > Viridiplantae > Streptophyta > Magnoliopsida > Fabales > Fabaceae > Ormosia > Ormosia semicastrata. The sequence goes on from JAQQTO010000061.1 coordinate 44,108,292, forward strand.
AAGAACCTCCAAAGCTCTTTGTATGTCTCCTTCAAGCAAACTCCCTCCACCAAGAGCTTCTTCAAGGCTTCAAACTTGAGCTTTGAAGAACAAGATAGAAAATAGATGATTCAAGCTTTTTAAGCTCTTCTCCTTCTCCTTGTTTTCGTATAAGCCACAATAATTCCTCCAAGGAAGTAAGATAGAAATTGGATTTTGAAGCACTTAGAGTGGAATTTTGTGAAAACTTTCTAAATGAAAGTGTTTAGAAGGTTATTTGGCTTTAGGAAGTGGTGAGAATGAAAATTATAGGTAATAGATGGTATCGGTAGGATGCTTGGCGAACCAAAGAAAAGAAAAGGAAGAAAAGCGATACTTACATTCGTGAGATTTTTGAGAGAAAAGATGGATGCTTTTTGATGAGAGAGAAAATGAAATTGTGGGAGAGTGAAATTTATGAATCTGTCTTTTGCCGTGGGATAAGCTTAAATAAAGTTTAGGATTTACATGAAGTAAAATATCTTATTCTGAATGCACGTGGTGATGTCATTCATTTGACTTTCAATGTTATTGGATTGTTCAAGAACCTTGTAGAATCTCCTTCAAGCTGCTACGTGGCCGACGTAGAACCCCTCCAAATTGCTGCATGAACGTGAGTTTCCAAGAAAATTTTCGACGAAAAACAACATAACAAAATTTGGTAAGATGGGAGAACATCATTTCCCCAAGAATGGTTAAAATCAAGTGTTGTCGGATGAGAACTCTGTCGAATGGTGATTCTGTCAAACGAAAATGAAAGGCTGTCGGATGAACTTGAAAAGGTCAACAAATATCCTAATTCGTCGAACAGGTGTTGATGTTGGAGAAATCTTCCAATTGTCGAATCGACGAAATATTATATGGTCAGAAGATCAAATTCGACGGATTTTGACATTAGAGAAGTTTTTCTACTGAAATCAGGAATTCTTACTCGACGGTCGTTAGCACCATAATTCGACAAACATTATCATTCAAATTCGACGGACATTGGTATCCCCACTCGACGGAAATTGACATTCTAACTCAACAGACATGAGCATCCTCACTCGACGAATATTGACATTTTCACTTAACTGATACTAGCATCTCACTCGACAAATTTTAACTTGGTACTTAATAATTAAAAGATCCAATTCGATGGATTTTAACACGGTACCAAATAGTAAAAAGATTAAATTCGACGTATTTGGATAGAAGTCCAAATTCGATGGATATGACATTGTCTTAAAAGATCCTATTTCGACGGATTTTGGCATTGTTTTAAAAGGTATATTTCGACGAATATAAACATCTTCATTTTGATTTGTAAAATCGTCCAACAAGATTTAGGGAAAAGGAGAACCATATTGTTCTTAACTGATTCTTTGCTAACAGAACATCCATCGCTTTGTCGAACCTGAGGACTTCTCCCATGTTTTGAATAGATGGTCTTCTGTCGGAAAAATGGTCTTGGTTGGAATAGATGGTCTTTGTCAGAAGAGACAACCATAACAACCAAAATCTTTGATTTCGATTCAAGAATTGAGAATCAGTTTCATCCAGTCTTGAGGTATTTTGGGTTTTGTCGAACTACCGATTGATGTTGTCGGGAAAATGCTCTGAAGGTGTCAGATTCAACTCACCATTAGCATATGCTTACATGTAGTCTTATTAATTAAATCCGACGGGATCAAAATGTTAGAAACATGTCTTCAAAAGTATTTGGACCTTGTCCGAATTTTGTCGGTGTCAAGATCTTCAAAAATCTTGGATTGTCGAATGAGTTACGTGAGATTGATCTTTTGGATCCCTGTAAGGCTTGAGAAAGACCGAGTCTATCAACAGGAGTATATTCATAAAACTGTCAAGCTTTGTTTGTTGGAATAGGCTTGAAATGAAGTCAGCATTGACAATAATCTATTCTCAAAAGAAATTGTCGAATTCGGTTTGTCGAAACAAGTTTTAAAATGAAAACCATTTGAGAAAATGTTGAGGAACTTCTGTCGGATTGGGATTTCCAGAATTTTGGTCGAATTAGAATTCCAGAATTTTGGTCGGTTGATTATTATGGCAAATTATACTATACCGGGTCAAAATAATTCATAGCAATAACAGCTATGCATCAAGCAACATATATTTATCAGTAAAATAGAATTATTTTACAGATAAATTCTAAAAATTAATAGATTCTTTTCTGTGTTACTCAGATTCGGGTTAAGTAAGATCCCCCGTCTCTAAATAATCAGACAAGAATTTCCCCGGCCCGAAAATTATTATTTTCTTGACCAGGAGCAAATCACACAAAATAATCACAAATAGTATCGGAATAATCAAATTATTTTTATAATGCACAGAAAACACAGAGTAGTGTGATTCTGTCAGCTCTTGCAACATAGTCTAAAATTTGGGGTGTTACAACTCTCCCCCTCTAAAATAAGTTTCGTCCTCGAAACTTGACACACTTAAAATAAAAATGGATACTACTCTCTTATCTTATCTTCTAATTCCCATGTTGCTTCACCACGTATATTGTTCCAAACCACTGTAACCAATACGCTTTCTTTTCCTCGAAGTTGCTTTGTTCTTTGATCTTCAATCTTGACTAGAAACGTCTCGTAGGTTGAATTTTCCTTCATTTGTACGATCTCCAATGGAGTATCCGATACGGTCTAATAAACTTCGGAGTGGGTTTCCTCGACTTAATCACTCGTCCATCTCTTGTCATAGGTGTCACACGTAGAGACACATGGTCACCTTCTTCAAATTCAAGCGGTCTTCGTCTTTTATCTTCATAACTCTTTTGTCGTGTCTGAGTTGTCCTTATTTTGCCTTAGATCGTCTTTACTTTCTCAGTAGTTTGCTGCACAATTTCTGGTCCTACCTCTGTACTTTCAACATCATGATGCTAACACAATGATGTTCTACCTCGTCACCCAGACAATGCCTCATAGGGTAGGTACCCTATACTCGAACAAAAACTATTGTTGTATGTGAATTCTATCAATGGTAGAAATTCATCCCAACAACCAGCTTGTTCTAGAACACAAGCTCTCAACGAGTCCTTTGAAAATTCTAGTTATCGTCTTCTCCTTATATCCTAGCCCCTCTTGATTGTACAAGTACTTCAAACCCTTGAAATTATGGTAGACTTTATAGGAAAGAACATATCTTCAAATTTTCGTTACAAAACAACTATTGCATATTCTAATATGTAACTCGAATGATTCTTCTCATGTATGTTCCACTACCTTGAAGTATACGTCACCATCTTTCTATTTTATCTTAACACTCAGTCTAAATTCACAAGTTGAACTTCTAACAGAACTTGCATTCGACTAGTTTTACGCATAACTCTTTCTTAATTGAGATACATGAAAGACACTTTGAAAGTCATAAGGAAAAATAATAAGACTATTCAATAGGTTACTAGATTAGTCCAATAAGAATTTGAAATGGTCTAATAGATTTTCAAAAAGAACATGGTCCGATAATTTTAGAAATGAACTTTCTGGATTCGAATCCAAAAATCTTAGATCAAGGAAACACTAAGGTTACATTGTAACAATCTAGTAGGATATGGTTGGAAAATAACCAATCCATTTATAAAGTCAGGTTCTCAAATAGATGTAATTTTAGATAAACAAATCAAATCAATAGAAAAGATTTGATATCCAATAGATATAGGGTAGAGTTAGAAAACTTGAGTACAAAAAACAAGTTTAACAAGAAGGATAGAAATACTCTGATCACATTATAACAAAGACACGGATAAGTCGAATTAATTCACTCAGTCTATTTGAAAAAGAAATAGACAAACCAGATCAATAGAAAAACTTCAAACAAACTCGAGTAGTAATAACAAGTTTAGAAATTGAAGTAGTATTATGAAAAGAAACAAAACACAGATAACCCCAAAAGATTCACACAATCATAGATCACAAGAGACTGGGTTACCTTATAGATTATACAGCACAATTTTAAGACTACCCTCTATGGCACAACTTCCTCGCTCGTTAAGTTTTGTATTTGAACGTTCTCACTACACTCTTTGCACTAGCTCTTTCTTCTTCTTCTTCTTGAGATTTTGAATTACGTGCATCACTAATGGAAAGTTCCATCTTCAATTGATCACAATCTTTGGAGAAATGTCCAAGCTTCCCACATCGATAACAAATAAACCCTTTATGCTGACAATCTTTGGTAAGATGATTTTTTTTTTCCACACTTGAAACATTTCAGTGATGATGCCACAGTCTGACCAAAATCGTTGCCACTAGTACTCCCCCTCTTTGTTCGTTGTTGCTTCCTCAATGGTCGTACACACTGCTTTTGCTAGACACGGTCGACTTTACGCTTCCTTCCATCTTGGATTATCGAAGATTCCAAGTTACAGCTTCTTACATCAGATGGCTGCTCCAATTCTAGTAAGCTATGAAGTTCGATTATCAGTTCCTGTTGCTGAGTGATCATCTGTCCCTGTTGTACTGCTACTTCAATAATCTTTTGCATCACACTTCTAGCTGCGGCTATACGATCTTCATCACGTCTCGCGTCCACATGCTCATGTTCGCTTCGTTCCATTATCTTTCTTCAAAGATAAACAAAATCAAAAACACGTCGAACTAAATGTAATTATTTCACACAACTTCGTCTCCTTTCGGAAACCAAAACATATCTCTATATTCAGTGTCAGAGATTCACACAACACAAACAAGACAAACCTACCCACAAACCCAAAAGACTCTAACTTGGGCTCTGATACCACCTAACGTAACACCCTCCTTAGGGCGTCACACTTCGTGTTACTCAATTATCATATTACCCCTTCGTTAGAAAACGTGCTTGTAATATAAATACGAGTTGTAAAATTTCTTGGTGATAGTAAGATAAACTTAGCGGAAATTAAAACATTACAAAGATCATTACAATATAATTTTACATTATATATACATAAGTCGTAGTATTGTCACACTTTAATATTTACAAATTGGACTCTAAAAATATTTACACATTAATTAAATTACATAATGCCCAAGTAACTCTAAACATACAGAACCCTCAGACGGGTCCTCCTCAGACTCCTCAACAGGGAGGAATCCTACTTGACACAAAATATACAATACTAACCGTACCAAGAGTACGGTAGTAAGCTCCCTATTACTGTTTATGTGAGAAATACATTTTCCAGCAAGCTCGACGCACTATGCCTCCGGTTCCCATAAACCTTACGAAAACTCAACATCTCCATCTCTTTAGAACTCAACTTCCTTCTCGAAAATCTGATCTTCCTTGCATTCTCACTCAACGTCTTGCTTAATCTCTTTACAATTATAAATACAATACAAAAATAGACAGACAAAGAGTTGAGATCACCTACATCAATACCAGTATGGTAGCAATGAAGATAAACACATACTAACACATCATACATAATTACAATTATGCCACCAACATCATTTATCTAACACATATCATTTATCATCATAATTCATAGTTACATCCATGTCCTTATCAATATTCACTTATTCAATAATTTAGTTATCATAAACAATAATGATGATAATGCCCTCAGCATTATCATCATCATCATCTTCCAAGTATTCAAAATAATTGTCATAACTTATAATCAATATTCCTCAATTATTATATCACACAGATGTAAATGCTCAGATTTATGCATAAGTACAAAGACTCAGTTTATCAAAACAATTCTATGGAGGTTTTTCACAATTTCGAGGAGAATGATTTGGTTAATTATTCAGCCTTAGCCCACAGACAATCTCCAGTCTTCTGGTTAATTGTCCAGCCTTAGCCCACAGACAATCTCCAGTCTTCTAGTTAATTGTCCAGCCTTAGCCACACAGACAATCTCCAGTCTTCTGGTTAATTGTCCAGCCTTATTCAACCCATCGGACTTTTTCAATGCACATTCAAATGCACCATGCACAGTTCATTTTCTTTATCTCATATTCTCAATTCATTTTCTTTATCTCATATTCTCAATTCATTTTCTTTATCTCATATTCGGGGTCCTCAAAATTGGCCCAACAACATTATTACGGTAATTTCATCGCGAAACCAAATTTTTCACATTTTCTCAAATCACGTATCAATTTTTCATCATTTCTCAATCACGTAAAATACTCTTCACACGTTTTAAATCAAGAATACTAGTTTCCTCAGTTAACACCAAAACTCAACTTCATTTTTCATATTTGCATAATAACTCCTCAAAACATAATATTTGCATTATAATCCTCATCCAAATAATATTTTCACAACAGTCCCTCATAAAAGTCACAATTACGAAATAGTCCCTTGAAAAATTCATATTTTACGAAATCATCCCTCATAAAATTCATATTTACAAAATAGTCCCTCAAAAATTCATATTTACAAAATGGTTTTTCATAAAATTCCTTTTTACGAGATAATCTTTCATAAAATTTATAATTTACAACATAGTCCCTCATAAAAATCCTATTGACGAAATAGTCCTTCATAAAATCACATTTACGAAATAGTTTCTCATACAAATTATATTTATGAAATAGTCCCTCAAAAACCATATTTACTAAATAGTCCCTTATAAAAATCATATTTACAATATAACCATTCAAAAATCAATAGTTACAACATGTCCCCATTAAACACAAAAATTATAATATTGCTCCTATAAAGTCATAATCTGTATTGTTTCTCCAAAATCATTTCATCTTGCTGTATTCGACTCTTCCAAATTCAATTTCCTTTTCTTTCAAATTCTAAATTCTCAGTTTAATCCATCATATTATTCACATCCTAATTTACACATACACTTACATGCATTCAGTTTCATACATACCAATATTTATCAAAACAATAAACATATTATCACACATGCAATCATAATTTCAAAGCCATAAACACCACAATCACAAACATAAAATCACCAACAACACAATCACAACTAAAGAAGTAATTAAACAATAAGTGAATAAACCCTTAGGGGTTTTTCACCAGACACAACCATCTCCACACAACCAAAACTTGGTTGGTGAGGTTAAATCTCCCTCTTACCTCTTGAAGAACCTCCAAAGCTCTTTGTATATCTCCTTCAAGCAAACTCCCTCCACTAAGAGCTTCTTCAAGGCTTCAAACTTGAGCTTTGAAGAACAAGATAGAAAATAGATGATTCAAGCTTTTTAAGCTCTTCTCCTTCTCCTTGTTTTCGTATAAGCCACAACAATTCCTCCAAGGAAGTAAGATAGAAATTGGATTTTAAAGCACTTAGAGTGGGATTTTGTGAAAACTTTCTAAATGAAAGTGTTTAGAAGGTTATTTGGCTTTAGGAAGTGGTGAGAATGAAAATTATAGGTAATAGATGGTATCGGTAGGATGCTTGGCCGAACCAAAGAAAAGAAAAGGAAGAAAACTGATACTTCTGTTCGTGAGATTTTTGAGAGAAAAGATGGATGCTTTTTGATGAGAGAGAAAATGAAATTGTGGGAGAGTGAAATTTATGAATGCTGCTGCCGTGGGATAAGCTTAAATAAAGTTTAGGATTTACATGAAGTAAAATATCTTATTCTGAATGCACGTGGCTGATGTCATTCATTTGACTTTCAATGTTATTGGATTGTTCAAGAACCTTGTAGAACCTCCTTCAAGCTGCTACGTGGCCGACGTAGAACCCCTCCAAATTGCTGCATGAACGTGAGTTTCCAAGAAAATTTTTGACGAAAAATGACATAACAAAATTCGGTAAGATGGGAGAACATCATTTCCCCAAGAATGGTTAAAATCAAGTGTTGTCGGATGAGAACTCTGTCGAATGGTGATTCTGTCAAACGAAAATGAAAGGCTGTCGGATGAACTTGAAAAGGTCAACAAATTTGTTGATGTTGGAGAAATCTTCTAATTGTTGAATCGACGAAATATTATATGGTCAGAAGATAAAATTCGACGGATTTTGACATTAAAGAAGTTTTTCTACTGAAATCAGGAATTCTTACTCGACGGTCGTTAGCACCATAATTCGACGAACATTATCATTCAAATTCGACGGACATTGGTATCCCCACTCGACGGAAATTGACATTCTAACTCAACAGACATGAGCATCCTCACTCGACGAATATTGACATTTTCACTTAACTGATACTAGCATCTCACTCGACAAATTTTAACTTGGTACTTAATAATTAAAAGATCCAATTCGACGGATTTTAACATGGTACCAAATAGTAAAAAGATTAAATTCGACGTATTTGGATAGAAGTCCAAATTCGATGGATATGACATTGTCTTAAAAGATCCTATTTCGACGGATTTTGGCATTGTTTTAAAAGGTATATTTCGACGAATATAAACATCTTCATTTTGATTTGTAAAATCGTCTAACAAGATTTAGGGAAAAGGAGAACCATATTGTTCTTAACTGATTCTTTGCTAACAGAACGTCCATCGCTTTGTCGAACCTGAGGACTTCTCCCATGTTTTGAATAGATGGTCTTGTCGGAAAGATGGTCTTGGTCGGAATAGATGGTCTTTGTCGGAAGAGACACCATAATGACCAAAATCTTTGATTTCGATTCAAGAATTGAGAATCAGTTTCATCCAATCTTGAGGTATTTTGGGTTTTGTCGAACTACCGATTGATGTTGTCGGGAAAATGCTCTGAAGGTGTCGGATTCAACTCACCATTAGCATATGCTTACATGTAGTCTTATTAATTAAATCCGACGGGATCAAAATGTTAGAAACATGTCTTCAAAAGTATTTGGACCTTGTCCGAATTCTGTCGGTGTCAAGATCTTCAAAAATCTTGGATTGTCGAATGAGTTACGTGAGATTGATCTTTTGGATCCCTGTAAGGCTTGAGAAAGACCGAGTCTATCGATAGGAGTATATTCATAAAACTGTCGAGCTTTGTTTGTCGGAATAGGCTTGAAAAGAAGTCAGTATCGACAATAATCTATTCTCAAAAGAAATTGTCGAATTCGGTTTGTCGAAACAGGTTTTGAAATGAAAAACATTTGAGAAAATGTTGAGGAACTTCTGTCGGATTGGGATTTCCAAAATTTTGGTCGAATTAAAATTCCAGAATTTTGGTCGGTTGATTATTATGGCAAATTATACTATACCGGGTCAAAATAATTCATAGCAATAACAGCTATGCATCAAGCAACATATATTTATCAGTAAAATAGAATTATTTTACAGATAAATTCTAAAAATTAATAGATTCTTTTGTGTTACTCAGATTCGGGTTAAGTAAGATCCTCCGTCTCTAAATAATCAGACAAGAATTTCCCCGGCCCGAAAATTATTATTTTCTTGACCAGGAGCAAATCACACAAAATAATCACAAATAGTATTGGAATAATCAAATTATTTTTATAACGCACAGAAAACACAGAGTAGTGTGATTCTGTCAGCTCTTGCAACATAGTCTAAAATTTGGGGTGTTACACTTTTAATACTGAATTGACTACCAGTAGATATGGAAAATCATGAAAATGGTGAAACAATAATTTAGATGAATCTCATGATTTATTCTAAAGTTGTTGGATGTTGAAAAACTTAAATTAGTATAATTCGGGTGTTCTTAGTAGATATGAGTTTCAGCACAGGAACTCAAGTTGGTTTCCTTTTCCTTATTTCTTTCCTTTCTCTCGGCAGAGAAGAGAAAAATGAAGAAAAGAGAGAAAGGGGGAGAAATGAAGAAGAAGAAAGAGAAAGAGAATAGGAAGATCAAGATCAAGGATCAAAGTTTGAAGATTGATCATCCAATCAAGAGGTAAGGGGTTTCTATTCATCGTTCTCCTCTTTAATTCTCATTGAAGGAGGTTTGGGTTTTGAGTAGAAATAAGGGGTTTGGAGAGCCAAATCTGAGTTCTTGGATTGATTCTTGATTCCAAGGATTAGGTTAAGTTAGTTTAAGTTTCGTAAGTGTAAGATAGCCATTTATGGCTCAAGATCAACCATAAGGATCCATAGATTTAAGAATTGGACAATGGTTAGAGTTATGTGATTTGAACCTAAATCTTTGCCTAAGAGAATCCATAGTTTGTAATTAAGTTACAACAAGTTTAGGGGCATGAATGAGTATTTGAAATCACTAAGAAACCAATTTTAGATAATTGAAAGTAAGATTTGAACTAATGGAATAGTAGCACGGTTCTGCAGAATTCTGCAGAATCTGGGTTTTGCTATGAACGCTGCGGCATTAGAACTCCATGTCGCGGCGTTAGAATGCCATGTCGCGGTATGAGGTTGAATTTCATAGCATGATAGGCAAATTCTTGGTCCTTTCAATAGATAAAAAGTTATTTTCTTGACCAAAAACTTGTTTAGACTATTTGTACTGCAGGTGCACGGGTCATTCAAGTAATACAAATACAGAGTAAGAGATCATTCTCATGAGGATAAGTTTACTTCCAATGCTAAGTATTAACCAATAGCTTACCTAATTCTATTTAAGAACATATAAAATAAGGAAAGCAATTAAACTAAAGACTAATCTACAAAAGCAATAAAGATAATGGTTTAGAGATCTAGGGAATTTTTCTTCACCCCCTATTTCATACTAATGACATGCAACTCTTATAAGCAACATCAATGAATTGTTAAGTTAGCTTGAGAATTTGATTTAGTTAAAAGCCTATGTCTGGGTCAATCAACCATAGTTTCATTTACCCAATTCACTGTGTTGCCATGAGAACTAGTGCAAACTCCACTCTTGAACGATCTATTCTCAATCACACATTATACATGGCTAAGAGGTATATTTCTATCTAGTTAGTGAATCAACTCATCCCGCCATTGGAATAGAATCAAATATGCATCAACCATACATTAGATCTAAAATCCAAATTCCTATGTTTAGGTTCATCAGACTTCAACAAATCATTTAAAAGCTTATCAAACCTTCAAAAGCATTAAGAACCATATGATTGAACATAACTAAACACCAATATATACTCAAAAGATAACAAACTCATCAATAATCATAGAAAGGATTCAAAGTATCCCTAAATACAGCTCAGCTAATCCATGAACATGAATTTATGACTCAAAAACTATGCCCAAATGATAAAGAAGAGAAGAAAAAAAGAGAAGAGAAGGAGGAAACTCATTAAGTGTGATTCTTGAAGCTCAAATCATCATCCATAAGGAAAATGACCTCCATCCTAGCCTCCCTTGGCCTCCTCAGCCTTCAACCATGAAGTCTTGGCCACAGCTTCTCAAAACCTAGAAAGCCATATTAACAAAATCTACTAAAATTCTATTTATAGGCTCAGTTCTGCACCTCGCACCACAGCGCTCACTAACCTGAGCCGCGGCGCTCAATGAGTCAGTTATAAAGGGTTCGCAGTGCACACTACTTTGTGCCGCGGTGCTCTAGTCTTGAGTTTTTGTATGGAATCTTGATGATGCACTTTTGCGCCATGACGCGCAACAACCAGGGCCGTGGCACTCTCTCTTGGAATGCCTCATTGGCTTTCTCTTGGGCTTTTGAGCCTTGAATCACTCTAATTTATTAGTTTTAAGCCCATCTTACATTAGAGAAATAACCTAGTTAAATATAAATTATAAATTCACTTAATCATTGAACATAATATGCACAAATTGCTCAATATCATATAGAGAAACATCCAAAGGAAATTCAACCAATATAAGTATAAAATTTCCCCTATATGCATAATAAAAAGGATATAGCATTCTATGAATCACAATTATGGGGCACAAATAACTACATTTCATGGAGTTATTATAGCACGTGTCGCGGCATGAAGAACATTGTGCCGTAGCGTGAGAGTGATGCTACACCCAGTAATGAGACCCGAGGCTAGGGTGCCGCGGCGTGCCCTGGTCAGTGTCGCAGCATGAACACCAGATAGGCTAAAAATGTCATTGATGATGTTTTAAAGCTATGGACTAGATGGGATCATTAGTATATGTTTCCTAAAGTGTTTAAGGACACAAATAGGTATATTTCAAGAGAGGAATTATCATCTAGAATGAATGAAAAAGCTTAGGCTTTGAGCAATCTAAAAGTGAAGGATTGCCCTAGGTAAGGACATAGCACATTAGGAAACTTAGTGTTGCATTAGATATCACTCAAGATGTGATGAGATGTTGCAATAGAGACAAGTATACTAGGATGGATTGTAGGGTTCACTTTACTAAGAATAAGGAAGGTATGAGCCTTAGGATATCCAAGAATAGTGGATTACCTTGGAAAGGTACCTAGAACCTTAAGCAACAAAAAGTTGTAAGTAAGAATCACTTTTAGTTAGATTCATGTATTTAGTTCCGAAAAGGAGATCTTATGTACTAAGTCTCTTGTTAAACAGGACCTTGTGTATTGTAGAATATACAAAAGGATGAATGTTGACTTGTAAGCTTGTTACATTCATTAAGTACACAAAGTTATAGTGAAATGCTCATTTATTTCCTTAAGCAAGTTTGAATGAGGCATAAGCTAAGATAGACTCTTTCACTAGGATGAGTTGAGTTTATAGAAAAGTTATGAGAACCTTAGAGCAACCAAGAGTAATGGCTTACTATAGGTGAGTATCTAACACCTCAGCAACATAGTGTTGTATAGAGATCACTCAAGAGTTATGGGTGATGAAGTGGAGTTTAGATATAAGTAAGTATTGTGTTTGGATGCTTACCTTTGAAGACTTGTTTTGATGATAACAAACGGGAAGAATAAATGAAGATGATATATAGACCAAGTCCGAGTTTATATTTGATTAGCATTAGGACTTAGGATCTATTGTATAGAGCTCACATTGATATCTCTTTGTTTTGAAAGAAAAGAGAAAAATTATTTTTCAACTCAGTATCCTTGAAAACATCTTTTAGAAACCTTTTTTGAAACTGAGTTATTCGAATAAGGCCTTGCTTATTCGAATAAACATCCTCACGTAGTTTAATCTCTAAAAGGTGTTATTCGAATAACTACCCTGTTATTCGAATAACCAAGGCTTTCCAGTCAACTGCTTTGTAAGTTGCTATTCGAATAAACTTTCTCTTAGTCAAATAACGAAGGTTTTTCAGAACTGTGCTTTAAATGAGTTATTCGAATAACTAATATGTTATTCGAATAGATTCTTTTTATTTGAACTTCTTTTAAACATGTTATTCGAATAGATGAGTCTTTATTCGAATAATCGTTCGTTTTCACAAACTCTGGTTTTAACAGAGTTATTCGAATAACAGGTTGGTTATTCGAATAACCCATCTCAAATGAGTTTTTCAGAAACAGTGTTATTCGAATAAACCTTTGCTCTATTCGAATAAACACGGAGCTTTTGTTTATGCATATAGAAACAGACAAGATTTTAAATTCGTGTTAATTGTTATTAATTATACCCAACGGCTAATTAACCTAGTTTTCCCTATAAATAGTAAGCCTAGGTCACGTTTTTCATTGCCCATAATTCTGAACTATTTTCTGATTACTCTGTTTTTGTGAAAACTATTTTCTACGCTCTTCTTGTTTAAAAACTTTGAGATATTTCTGTGAGAGCTCTATTAGCACTTCAATTTGTATTACTTACTCTGAGTGAGAGTTTCTCTTCATCTTTATTTTCTGATATTCTATATCGAGGGTGAGGTATCCCTCAAGGTTTGTATAAGGGTGAGGTATCCCTGCAGGCTGAGACTTTAGCATAAGGGTAGAGTGTCCCTGTGTGTGAAAAGTGCTCTATTTTGTAACGGTAGCAAGCACCTATTGAAGTTTGTATATTTAGTGAAAAATCTCAGCTTTCGAGGACTGGACGTAGACCACAAGTGGGTTAGTGGTCGAACCAGGATAAATACTGTGCCTGCTTCTCTTTTCCCTAATCTCTTTATTTTTATGCAATTTATTTTATTGCACATTTATTTTTCGCTGTTCTTTATTATTTCTTGTCTTCTTCTCATCCCCTCTGTGCATTTATTTATTAAGCTTTTGATATTCGTATTAATTAAAAAAGGAGGTTTTGCGAGAAAGTTTTATACTCAATTCACCCCCCCTCTTGAGTACTGGAAGCCACTTGGTAACAAGTATGTATGTCTATGGAAATGGTCTAGTAGTATTGATCTTAGTGAGTATCCTTTGATGCCCATTCGTGGAGGCCAAGGGAGATAGATGGGTGTCTGATAGACTCTTTTGAGGAAGGACATAACCCTGATATCTCGATAGTGCCAAGGCCAAAGGAGATAAGTGAGGAGTCTATAAGGTTCTTTTGAACAAGGATTCAGCCCGAACTTCTTAGCGTGCCAGGATATCTGTGATGTGAGGATAAGCTTTCCCTCTATTTACCACAAGATAATATATTGAACCATCTCCTAATGAATTTCTTGGTCTTCAAAATAAACCCCTACATGTATTTCAAAACAAAGCATTGCACGAGCATGTCTTTAAGATATTTCTTAGGCATAATCATATTACATATCATACTCATTGCATTTATGGACAGTTGTATGGGCATTGTCTATTGCTGTTGGTATTTATAGTTCTATGGCAGTTATTTATATCTAACAGTATATAAGCTACCGGTTTAGACCACACTATATAGTAGTGTGCAGTTATGAGAATTAGTGGAGGAAACTTCTATGTTTGTAGTTATAGCAATTGTTATATTTGTTATATAGTGTTATGGCTAGCTAATATTGGAATTGCTTTTACTGAGAATTGTAATTCTCACCTCATTTGTTCTTTCATGTAAATGCAGGTAAAGACCTTACTAAGGTAAAGAAGGTGAAACTTGAAGACTAGTATAGTTTTATATGCTTTTCTATTAAGAAATTATGTATAGAGTTTACATTTGTTTTGTATGTATTATAATATGCCTTTTTGTGGTTAGTGTTGTTTGTGTGTGTGTGTGTGTATATATATATATATATGTATATATGAATTTAAGTTTTTTCGCAGTCTCTCAAGGCTTTCTATAATTACTTAGTTGTGATTATCAATATATATTAGTTAGTTATGTAGAAGTAATGTCTCTAGTACTGTTTATCTTTATATATCTCTGTATATCTAGGATATATCTAGATATCTATATTAGGATGTTACATTATGGTAGTAGAGTAATTTATCCTATTGAGCCGGGATATGGACTAACTGTGCTTAGGCATAAGTAGTAGTTTAATAGAATGTTATGCATTCTTTTATCTCTTTATGAGATATGTAAATAGAATTACATGACTAGCCTTAGGCATGGATGCTATTGGCTACTATTACATAGTTGCGCTATTGAGCTTAGCTAACTCAATATGTAATGTTCTGTGTGTACAGGAAATTATGGCAACTACCGGGTGAACCTACGAAACTAGGAGACAGGTTAAGAAGGAGATAACCAGAGCTCTTAGAGTAATGGCTGCTGTATTGAGAGAGCAGACTGCCAGTAGTAGAAATCTATCAGAAACGATAGTGTAGGACTCGCAAAATTAGTTACGGGGGTGAGAAGGAACTTTTGAGGGATTAGTATTTCTCAGAGTTTAGGAAAGTTACTCCTTTGTTTTTCAAGGGAAAGTTTGGTTCGGTCAAAGCCAAAAGATGGCTTCATATGATGTAAGAGATCTTTAAGGCCATGGCTGATACATAGAAGGTGACCTTGCTTCGTAAGGGTTAGTAGGTGAAGCTGAAAGCTGTTGAGTTAAAGTAAAGAGGTTACTAGAAGAGGTTGGTACTTGAATCACCTGGTAGGTGTTTAGAGCTACTTTCCTAGACAAGTATTATTCCTTTGGGTTATGGAAGGCAAGGGAAATTTGGAAATTTCTAAGGTCTGAGCAAGGGGATATTACTGAGGACCAGTATACAGAGCAATTCAAGGAATGTCAGGAGTTCTTTTCTTATTGTATGACCAATCCAGATGAAGACTGGAAGTGAGTAAAATTTAAATTAGAACTTGAAGAAGGCATTAGAAGAGTTGCGAAGAAAATGGAGATTAAGGACTTCTTCACTCTAGTCAGTGAGTGCAGAGTTGTAGAAGCAGATAATCTTAGAGTCATGAAGGAACAAGAGTTAGAAAGTTCCCCAAAGAGGTAAAGATTGGATGTTAAGATCAGTGAGGGTGCCTCTTAGTCTTAATCTTTATCAGGAAAAGGAACACAGGTCCAAGTAGTAGCTTAGAGTGATGATGAGTATGAGTAAGGTGCTTTTAAGATGAGCAACCTTAAAGGAATAATGTAAATCAGACTCCAAGGTACTAAGATACGCAAGCAAGATATAGATCAGAGTGCATAGTAGAGGCGACGAAATCTTCCAACATGGTATGAGCTAAGAGCACATGTAAAAAGAAATATTTTAAGGTGTCTATAAGGAGAGTATAGATTTACTTTGTAAATTATGTTGGTTTACTTTGTGAATCTAGTTTGCTTACCTAGTTAGTACAATTTAGTTGCTAAGAGAGACAAATGATGTTATGTTCTTGTTTCGTTTGAATGTAAGACTATGCTTAATGTTAGGCAGTCGAATGAAGGAACTATCAAGACTAAATGTCTTTGTCTAGAAAGGATGATTGGGTAGATCAATTGAGAGAAGCTTTGGATTTTCTCATGAGATGATCTAAGATCTGGTTTTCATAGAATCAAAGTTAAGAAGAGTAGATCTCTAAGAGTTTTTCAGGATTACGAAAGGACATGTAGAGTATGTCAAAGGTAGTTTTGGAAACTTTTGGAAAAGAAGTGGTTAAGTGCTAATAGGCCAAAAGTCAGTTTTACGTTACAAGTGGTATAGTTTTAGGGTCATGTAATTTCTCAGTAGAGGAAACTGCATAGAACCCTAGTAAAGTTTAAGTAGAGGTACAATGGGAAGAGTAACCATTGTAATCGAAGGATGAGAGTCTATCAGTGGACTTTCTCAGTTAGTGCTACCCAGATTAGGCCAACTAAGAAAGTTAGTACTCAGCAATGGACTCTAGAGAGCGAGTATGGTTTCCAAGAGTTAAAAAGGAGGTAGATTACTACATTAGTGTTGGTAATTCCAGATTCCCATGAGAACTTTGAGGTAGTTAGTTATACTTCAAAGAAGGGACTAGGATGTATTCAGATGCACAAGAGGTAAGTAGATGCCTACGCATTAAGGCAGTTAAATCTGCACGAGAAGGACTACCCTAGGTATAGTTTGGAATTAGCCATAGTGGTTATTACCTTACAATTATGAAGACATAACTCATGAGGAGTCTAGTTCGAGGTGTTTAGCGATCATGATAGCTCAAGAATGCTTGTTGATTAGAGAAAGTTGAACATGAAGCAGAATAGATGGATAGAGTTTTTCAAGGCTTATAACCTTAAGTTGTTATATCATTCGGGTAAGACCAAAGTAGTGGTCGATGCACTAGGTAGTAAATTCCTACAGGTATCCCAAATGATAATCCAAGAGAGAGTGAATTTCTTGAGAGTTTCAAGAATTTGAGTTTCATGGTGACTATGATTCTAGATAGTCTCTTAGTGAGCAAGGTGGACATAGTAAGAGGCCTAAGGACTCAAATTTTTAGAGGTTCGGAGGGAGAATGAAACTCTAAGGGACAAAAAGTGAGAAGATCTTCTAAGGAACCCTAAAGGATTTTTTTATGACTAAGAGGGAATGACAAAGTTTAGAGATAGGCTTTGTTTTCCAAGAGGGTCATCCCAGAGGAAGCTTACAAGAGAAAGTGTACCATCTATCTAGAGGCTACCAAGGTTCTTCAAGAGTTAAGAAAGATGTATGTGATAAGTTGGAATTTTATGCTTTTAATTTTAGGATTTTATTTTACTTTCGTTCTATTTTACTACATTTTTGCTTTGTTTTGATAATAGGTGGAAAATAAGAAATAATTGGATGGAAACATAAGGAATTATGGCTTACTAGTGATTACACCCATATTTTGTGTGCCAAGAAGCCAACCAGAGAGTAATGGCCATTATGGCCATAATTCGTGGAGAGTCCAGAATCAAGAAGCCAACTAGAAAGAATTATGGCCAGGCAGTAATGGCCATTATGGCCGTAATTCATGTAATCAGAATTTGAAGGGCCAACCAGAACGAATTACTACCGACTAATAATTGCCATTATGGCCATAATTCGAATCAGTTTTGTAACAACCCATTTATTTCTGAAGGATCCAAAGAGGTGTTGTAATGGGGTGTTAATGGGGCTGTAATAAGCTAAAAAGGGGGTGGTTTTTTTATAGAAGGGGGACGAAAAAAAAACTCTTCTCTTATCTCCCATTCTCAGAAAAAAATTAGTTCTCTTGTTCTTTGTTTTTGGGTAAAAGTTCTTACAACCTTGTTAGAATTTTATGCAAGCTGATTAAGAATTTCTTTTCTTCTTCTTTATTATCTATCTCTTTCCTTTTCTTATATCCTCAATGTTTCAATTATTTTTGGTTGTTTCTATTATGAATATGAGTGAGTAATTATCTAATCTTGGGATTGTGGGTATTCTAATGAAGGGTTATTGCTATTTCTAATTTTCCTTTTTTTTATGGGTGTTGATCTTTTTAATTCAACCTTAGTGTTATTTTTGTTTGCAAATATATAGTCTATGTTTGCATGATTTTAGATATTAAGCGAGGAACCGAAAAGTGAAGTTTGGTATTAGAATTATAAAATTGAACAAGGGGATTGAATCATGAAAATAGATTTTATTCTTTTGAGGTTATGACAAATATCTGTTCTTAATGAGTTTTTGCTAATGAAAATAGGTTGTTTATCAGCTTAAATAGGTTATTGTTCTTTGAAAGAAGGCAGTAATTACATTTGCTGATTTTACCTTTAAAAATCCAGCATCCATAGCATTAGGAAAATTGGTTTTAAGTGTCAATCGTCATTGTTAAGAACCATAATCCCAAGAGCTTATTTTCTCTGTTATTAAATCAAATCTTTATTCAGTTTTCTAACAACTTATCATTTTAAATACGATTTTAGTTTAGCTAATCATCATTGTGAAAAGAAACTGGTAATCAATACTAAGTTCCTGTGGGAACGATATTTTATTATATGATACAACTATGCACTTGCGGTAGGCATCAAGTTTTTGGCGCCGTTGCCGGGGACCTTTTTGTTATTGATATCGATTTCTTTTCACTATTCTGGTTAGACTAAACTTTTCCTTTTCTGTTGTTATTTTGCCTTGTTATTTGCTAATTCTTCTGTTGAATGCAAAGGAAATGAAGTCTTGGGGACCTTGTTGAACTAGTACCTGAGATAGAAAGGTTTTTCCATAGAAGGAGAAGAGAGAAATGCAAGGCAAGGACAGAACAAAAGGGTTAACCAAGCATGGCTGAAGCGAATAATAAAACTTTGAAGGATTTCGTTGCTCTAAATACTAGTGGCTTACACTCTAGCTTTACGCGCCCAATAGTTAAAGCCAACAATTTCGAGTTAAAGCCATCCTTGCTCTCAATGGTGCAGCAAAATCAGTTTGGAGGTTCTCCAATGGACGACCCCAATCCTCACTTGTCGGTTTTCCTAGAATATTATGATACTCTCAAGCTCAACAGGGTTACAATGGATGCAATTCGGTTGAGGCTTTTCACTTTTTCTTTGAGGGATAAGGCTAGAGCATGGCTGCACTCACTTTCAATGGGATCTATAACTACATGGGATCAACTATCTCAAGCCTTCCTGGCCAAGTACTTCCTTCCAAGTAAAACCGCACAACATAGGAACCAAATCACAAATTTTGCTTAGAAAGATAGAGAGTCACTCTATAAAGCATGGGAGCATTTCAAGGACTTGTTGAGGATGTGTCTTCATCATAGGCTGGAAAAATGGCTGATTGTGCACATATTCTACAATAGACTCAGCTACAACACCAGAATGATGGTTGATGCAGCTGCAGGAGGAGCTTTGATGAACAAGAGCATAAAGGAAGCCTACAATCTCATTGAAGACATGGCACAAAATAACTACCAATGGTCGAGTGAACGTTCTCCACAAAAGAAAGGTGGCAGCTATGATGTCGATGGTTTAGACTATATAGCTTCTAAGGTAGATGCATTATTTTAAAAGTTTGAAAAATTAAGTGTGAATGCTGTTACACCAAATGTTGTGTCCTATGAAGTTTGTGGTAATGTTGGACATTCTACTATTGAGTGTCAACTTAGTGTTTCTAATTCTTCTGCTAATAAGGGATCTAGTAATGAGCAGGTTAACTTTGTTAACAATTTTAACCAAAAAGAGGACCCGTTTTCTAACACTTTTAATCAAGGGTGGAGGAATCACCCAAATTTTTCATATAAAAATCCTCCCTTTAATCAAATTCCCTATAATCCCATCCCCCACCAATTTCTAAGCATCCTAGTTTTCGAGGACAAAGAGTTTTTAATCCTCCTCGAAAATCCAATTTGGAAAGTCTGCTTGAAAATTTTGCTTTAACTCAAAGTAAGCAAAATGAGGAGTTTAAGCACCAAAATCAAGTGGTAAGTGAGGCCATTGAGCAATTAGCATCTAAGGTAGACTCTTTGGCTACACACAATAAGATGCTAGAGACACAAATTACCCAAGTGGCTCAACAAGTTAGTTCCTCTTCTAGGATTTCTGGTATGTTCCCTGGTCAACCTGAATCCAATCATAAGGGGCATGTAAATGCCATTACTTTAAGAAGTGGGAAGCAACTAGAGGAACCTAAGGGTAGAGAAGAAAAGAAGAGTGAAAATGAGATAAATGAAATGGTTCAGCCATCACTTGAGGAGGTTGAGAAGGAAAAGGGAAATAAGGATGAGAAAGAAACTCTTTATGTTGCCCCTGCACCATATAAGCCGCCCTTACCCTTTCCCCAAAGATTGACTAAAGCTAAAATTGAAAAGTAATTTAGGAAGTTTCTGGATGTTCTTAACAAGCTGTATATAAATGTTCCATTTACTAATGTCTTAAATACCATCATATGCTAAATTTTTTAAAGAAATTTTGTCAAATAAAAGAAAGCTTGATAACTATAAGACTGTGGTATTAACTAAGGAATGCAGTGCTATAATTCAAAATAAATTGCCTTCTAAGCTCAGAGATCCTGGTAGCTTTTCTATTCTATATGTTATTGGTGAAATGAGTTTTAACCGAGCTTTGTATGATCTTGGAGCTAGTGTTAGTCTCATGCCTTTGTCGATTTGTAAAAAGCTTGAGATAGGTGACTTGAAGCCCATAACCATTTCCTTGCAACTAGCAGATCGTTTGGTCAAGTATCTAATTAGTATATTGGAAGATGTGCCTATTAAGGTAGGTAAGTTTTTCATTCTAGCTGATTTTGTTGTATTGGAAATAGAAGAAGATGCTTAAATCCCACTCATTCTCGTTAGACCTTTTCTTGCTACAGCAAGTGCCATTATTGATGTGAAAAATGGTAAGCTTACTTTGAATGTAGGTGATGAGAGGGTAGAATTTAATTTGCCTAATGTTATTAAATGCCCTTCTCTTGAGAACTCTTATTACAGGATTGATTTGATATATCAATGTGTCAAGAAAGATCCTATTGAAAAAATTTCAACTGATGCATTGGAGGTCTGTTTGGTGAGAAGTGGTGGTCAAGGAGATGAAGATGAAGAAGTTGCTGCATATGCACAGTTGCTTGATGCCACCCTTCCTACTTCAAAGTTCTAATTTGAAGAGTTAAAAGCTGAGACTAAAGCTTCATCCCTTAAAGAAGTTCCACGGGTAGAACTCAAACCCCTTCCTTCAAATCTCAGGTATGAATTTCTCGGTCCAAACTCTACATTCCCTGTGATTTTGAATGCTAGTCTAAGTGATGTTGAGACTGCAAAATTGCTTGAGATTCTTAGATTGCATCAAAGGGCCATCAGGTACACTGTAGATAACATTAAGGGGATTAATCTATCCATTTGCATGCATCGAATTCTGTTGGAAGATGACTATAAGCCCTCTATTGAGCATCAAAGAAGGCTAAATCCTAACATGAAAGAAGTTGTGAAAAAAGAGATGCTTAAGTTACTTGATGCTGGGGTAATTTACCCCATCTCTGATAGTGAATGAGTTAGTCTAGTTCAGGCGGTTCCTAAAAAGGGGGTGTATGATTATTGTTAAAAATGAGAAAAATGAACCAATTGCAACTAGAACAATCACGGGTTGGAGAATACGTATTGATTATAGGAAGTTGAATAAGGCAACCCAGAAATATCATTTTCCCTTTCCATTTATTGATCAAATGTTAGAAAGGTTAGCTAAGCATTCATACTTTTGTTACTTGGATGGTTATTCAAAATTCTTTCAAATTCCCATTCATCCTAGTGACCAAGAGAAAACCACATTTACATGTCCCTATGGTACTTTTACCTATAAGAGAATGCCTTTTGGGTTATGCAATGTGATAATCACATATTTTATACATTAATAAACTCTCATTTTTAGTCATTTACACTCTTTATGTACTTAATTAATTAAGTTTGGTTATGTTTTGTAAGTTTGGACTCAAATTGGACTTAATTGATTTTTTCAGCATGATTTATATCTTACACTGTTTCTATATTTTGGCTATATCTTAAGTTCTAGAAGTCTAACAATTATGAATTTTACCTTGTTAGAAATATAAGAGAGATCTCTACAATTTTCATGAGAGCTCTAGGTCAAAGTCAGACATCTAGTGGAACTAATTGGACTTGGAAGTCAGAATACGAGTTTTGTGATTGGAATGCAGTAATCAGAGCATAACTCGGGCTGTAAGATCTAGATTGGGCTAAAATTTTGGTATCTGTAAGTTAAGACCCATATCTACAACTTTTATGAAGAACACAAGACTCAATCCAAACTCTTTGGAGGTCATATTGGGATTGGAAGTCAGAATAAAGGAGCTATAATTGGGCATAAATACTGTGCAGTTATTGGGTCATATCTCGAGCTGTAGGTGGCCTTTTGAGGTGATTCTAGTAGCATTTGAAAGCTAAGATCCAGGCCTACAACTTTTATGAAGACACATTTCAATATTCTTACCCATTCAATGACTTCAAAACTTAATGATTTCGGAGGTAAAGAATCTCTATAATTTTTTACTCATCAAAAGTCATTTGGCATTTTCCACTCATTTTCCACTCATCCACTCATCCACTCACTCATGAATTAGCCCCCTTGTCATTTTTTATCCCAAATCCTCTATAAAAGGGAGCTTAGACTGATCATTTGGATAGTCTTGGTGTTAGATATCAAGATCATGTTATTTTGTTGTTTAATTATCTTGTTGTAGTTTTCTTTTGTTCTAAATTGAAATTATGTTCTTCTTCTTCTTCTTCTTCTTCTTCTTCTTCTCTATTTCTTTTTTCTTATCTATGAGTAACTAATTTTCATTTTACTTGAGTGAAAGGGTGAAGCTTTTGATAATAAGTTAAGGTTAGATTCATTTCTTTCTTATGCTTAAATGATATATTTTCAAGCTGTCATTATATGTGTTATATTTTGTTTTCAATCAATTTAGAAACCCTTCTTGTAAATTGGAGATCTTAATTCATTGTAGACAAGAGGTTGGCACAATGAATACTTGAGCCCATTTATAAGTGGTGGTGTTAATAGATGATTAAATGAATCATAATATAATTACGTATATAATTTTTAATGAACTTTGAATGTTGTATTTTTCGATTGGAACCTCCATTATGTGTGGATTTTAATTGAATTATCAAAAGAATTAATTTTGTCCTTAATTTATTTACTAAGAGTGAATCTCTTAACCCAAGTAAGTTTTTTTTATTTGTGACTAACTTTTATCACTTTTATTTTTATGACAATATATTTACTTTACGTCAAAGAATTTTTCTTCATCAATTCCCTATGGATTGACTTCGGACTCCTAAGAATTTATTACTTGAAACAATCTGCACTTGAGTTTGTAACTTTTAATTCGCATCAAGTTTTTGGTGCCGTTGCCGGGGACTTGATTTAAAGAACAAATTTATGGTGTAAATATTTTGTATATATATATTTATATTTTTTTTCCTGTGGATCTTGTATATATATATATATTTTTTTCTACTCTTTTAATTTTTTTCCTTTGTACTTACTAACGTATTAACTTAGTGGGGGAAACTCTCCTTTATCTCTCTATAATCTTTAAGCATTAATGAAATAATCTTTCTTCTTCTCTTCTCTCTCACCAGAGCAAAAAATTAGCTTGCTGATTCTCCAGTTTTCATATTTTAAATTTACTTTCTGTACATTATTTTTCACACTTTATTTTTTGTAATTTACACTCTGCACTTTCTTTTTTGTATTTTACTTTCTGTATTTTATTTCTAACTTACTAACCTACTAACCTTTTAATTTTCTTGCTTACTAACTTACTAACTATCTAACTTTTTACTTTATCAGCTATCTAACTTTTTACTTTACCTACTTCTAACATTTTAATTTATCTGCATACTAACTTTTTAATTTATCTGCTTATTAACTTATTTGGTGGTTAGTTTATACCACACCTTTGTTAATACTTATTTACTAAGTGTTAATATATATTTGGTGGCTGATTTATACTACACCCTTGTTAATATTTAATGGATGGTTTATACCGCCAGCTTGTACATTTTATTTTATATTTTAAGTTACTTATTTATGCTTAATTGGTATCATGATTTAAATTTTAGTCGTTTAGTTAAAATTAATCCTAGTACTTTACATATTAATTTTTTTGAATCACAATCACACACATTAAACACAATGGCTGAAAATGAAAGTATGCATGATGAACATGAAAATCAACCGTTGCGAACCATGCGTGAACCATCTCGAAATTCTAGTCTATCATGTTTTATCTTTTCACTCAATGTTAACAATTTTAGATTCAAGCCAAGTATGATTTCTTTACTTCCTAATTTCCATGGTTTAGAATCTGAAAGCCCATATTTACATTTAAAAGAATTTGAGGAAGTATGTACTGCTTTTAATGATCAAACTTGCACTGAAGAGATTGTTAAACTTAAATTGTTTCCTTTTTCTTTGAAAGATAAAGCAAAAACTTTGCTTAACACTTTGAATCCAAGATCAATTAGCACATGGCAAGAAATGCAATGTGAGTTTTTAAAGAAATTTTTTTCAACATATAAAACCAATGCTTTGAAAAGACAAATCCAATTTTTTTTATAAAATTCAAATGAAGTATATTTTCAAAGTTGAGAACGTTTTAAAGATTTGTTGAATTCTTTCCCATATCATGATTTTGAAAAAGTGCGCACTATAAGCTTCTTTTATAAAAGGTTAACACCCGAAACTAAACAATTTGTGGAATCAATTAGATATAACCTTGCAAATGCTAGTAAAGAAAAATATCATCTTAGTCAAGAAAAAAATTTAAATGCTAAGTTTACTAATTTGGCTAGAAAGGTTGAAGTTATGGAATCAGGGAAAGTAAAAGAAATCAAATTTGTGCAAAATGAAGAAATTTGTAGTATTTGTGAGGAATTAGGACACTCAACAAATGAATGTCTAAAAATTTTTAATTTTAAAGAAGTTGTGCATGAGCAAGTAAATGCAATGAACAATTTTAAAAAGTCATTCACTTCTTCTTTTTCAGATACATACAATTCGGGACGGAGAAATCACCCAAACTTCAGTTGGAGGACTAACAATCAGACACAATTTATGCAACCACCACCTCCTCAGGCACAATAGGACTCTCAAAATTCTCAAGGATATGCACTTTATGTCCCACCATATAGGAAAAACCTTGAAGGAACATTGCATGCATTCATGAAAAAATAAGAGGCCATTAATAACCAAAACACTCAAGCCATGATTGACATAAAAGACACTCTTGCTAAACTTTTTTCTACACTCGCCATTCACGATAAAGGAAAGTTTCCCTCTCAACCTCAACCAAATCCCAAGGGTCAATACAGCTTAAATGAGGGTAGTTCAGAAAGCCAACAAATAGATCAAGTCCAGTTAGTGATAACTCTTAGGAGTGGAAAAGTTATTGAAAAACAAATTCCTGAACCTTGTGAGAAAGGTGATGAATCAAGTCCCAAAGATAAGGAAGAAGTTGATAAGCCACCTAGCCAAAAGGAGACCAAACCCTCGCCTTCACCCCCATATCCTCAAGCATTAAACAATTCAAGTAAAGTGAACCATAACAGTGACATTTTTGAAATCCTTAAATAAGTGAATGTCAATATTCCTCTGTTAGATGCTATCAAATAGATTCCTTATTATGCCAAATTTTTGAAAGACTTATGCACTGTTAAAAGGAAACATAATGTGAAAAGAATGCCTTTTTGACTGAATAGGTAAGTTCCATTATTCAAAACAATAATGCGTTGAAATATAAAGACCTTGGTTGTCCTACAGTTTCATGCATTATTAGAGAACATAAAATTGAATGAGCTTTACTTAATTTTGGTGCTAGTGTTAATTTATTTCCATATTCAGTTTATCAGTAACTCAACCTGGGTGAGTTAAAACTAACTTCTATAACTCTTCTACTTGTCGATAGATCAATTAAAATTCCAAAAGGAATAGTGGAAGATGTGTTAGTACAAGTTGATAAATTCATATATCCTGTAGATTTTATTGTATTGGAAACTGAACCTATGAAAAATAGTAGCAAGTCCATCCCTGTTATTTTAGGTTGCCCATTTTTAGCAACATCTAATGCTTTAATTAATTGCAGAAATGGAGTGGTGAAGCTAACATTTGGAAATATGACGCTGGAGCTTAATGTTTTCAATATGTGCAAGCAACCACAAGAAGTTTATGATGGAAAGGAAGAAATTGAAGGGATTGAGGCCATTATAGATTATCATCTTCAAACCAAGAGTTCTTCTGACCCATTAGAAATTTGTTTAATTAATTCATTTGATTCAGCTACACAATCAGATGATGATGTTTTTGAAATATGCTCTTTGCTTGACTGTACACAGGTGATGGAATACAAAGGATGGAAGCCGAGATTAGAAGAGTTAAAACCTATGAATGATGATATCCATGAAGAAGTACCTACACTAGAACTAAAGTCATTACCTGTTGAGTTGAAGTACACATTTTTTAGAGAAGAACAAAGTTTTCCAGTGGTAATTTACTCATCTCTGACCAAAGAACAAGAAGGTATGTTAATAGAAGTACTTAAAATGCATAAAAGTGTAATTGGATGGACATTAAAGGACATAAAAGGCGTTAATTCATTAATTTGTACACATAGAATACATTTAGAGGATAATGCTAAAACATCTCAACAACCTCAAAGAAGATTAAATCCACACATGAAAGAAGTAGTTAGAGTTGAAGTTCTTAAATTACTTGATGTTGGAATTATCTATCCTATCTCTGATAGCCAGTGGGTAAGCCCTACACAAGTTGTGCCTAAGAAATCTAGAATAACAGTAGTTGAAAATGAAAAAGGTGAATTAATACCTACCCGAGTCTCATCTAGTTGGCGTATATGTATTGATTTTAGAAAATTGAATGCAGCCACTAGGAAAGATCATTTTTCCTTACCATTTCTTGATCAAATTATGGAAAGAGTAGTGTTAGGTTATTTTGTGTATAATCAAATACCAATTAAATTAAAGGATCAAGAAACGACCACTTTTACTTACCCCTTTGGCACTTTTGCATATAGAAGAATGTCTTTTGGTCTTTGTAATGCTCCGACAACTTTTCAAAGATACATGCTAAGTATTTTCAGTGACATGATTGAGCATTATTTAGAGGTTTTCATGGATAACCTGACAATTTTTTTTAAATTCTTTTGAAAATTATCTTGATAATTTGGAAAAAGTTCTTAAAAGATGCGAAGAAAAAGGATTTGTGTTAAATTAGGAAAAATGTCATTACATGGTTACCTCAAGAATAGTGTTAGGTCATGTGATATCTTCTAAGGGAATTAAAGTTGATAAGTCAAAATTTGAATTAATTGCTCATTTGCCTTCCCCAAAAATAGTCAGAGAAGTTCGTTCCTGCTTAGGACATACAGGATTTTACAGAAGATTCGTTAAGGACTTTAGTGCCATATCTAGACCATTATGTGGTCTTCTAACAAAATATGCACCATTTGATTGGACTCAAGATGGTCAGAAATCTTTTGAAAAATTAATCAGTCTTTTGACATCTACTCCTATCATGCAATCCCTTGACTGGTCTTTGCTTTTAGAGTTAATGAGTAATGCTAGTGATTTTGCTATTGGCGCTGTTTTAGGACAAGGAAAGGAAGGTAAGCCTCGTGTAATTTATTACGCAAGTCAAACTTTGAATAGTGCACAAATGAATTACACCACTACTGAAAAAGAACTACTTGCTATAATTTTTGCATTAGACAAATTTTGAGCTTATTTAATTAGTTCTTCTACTATTGTTTTCACTGATCTTGTTGCTGTTAGATATTTAATATCTAAGTAGGATGCCAAACCTAGGTTGATACGGTGGATCTTGTTGCTTCAAGAATTCAACATCATAATAAAAGACAAGAAAGGAACCGAAAATGTTATTGCAAATTATTTGTCCAGACTTACAACAGGCTCATCTTTTGATAACACACCCATCAATGATTCTTTTCCAGATGAATTTTTATTTTCTTTCAATTCCATGCCTTGGTTTGCCAACATTGTCAATTTTATTGTGACAGGTAAGATGCCGCCTCAATGGACACACCAAGACAGAAAATGGTTTTTGATTGAGGTAAAAATTTTCTATTGGGATGACTCATATTTGTTCAAATATTGTCCCGATCAAATCTTTCGGAGATGTGTACCCGACAGTGAAGTAAGTAGTGTCAATAAATTTTATCATTCAGAAACATGTGGAGGTTATTTTTCTTCAAAGAAAATAGATGCAAAAATCTTGTAGTGTGGATTTTATTGGCCCACATTAATTAAGGACAACTATATTTTTTGTAAAAGTTGTGAAAGTTGTCAGAAATTGGGTTTCATTTCTAAAAGAGACATGATGCCTCTGAACCCTATCATTGTCATTGAAATTTTTGATTGTTGGGGAATTAGTTTCATGGGTCCATTTCCATCATCATTTGGATTTGTGTATATTTTGGTTACAGTTGATTATGTCTCAAAATGGATTGAGACGATTCCACGTCGACACAATGATCACAAAACTATTCTGAAATTTTTAAAAGAAAATGTTTTAAGGCGATTTGGAATCCCTCTAGCTATCATTAGTAATGGGGGAAAACATTTTTGCAATAAATCATTTGAATCTTTAATGAAGAAATATGGCATCACACGTAAAATTGCTACCCTTATCACCCTTAAACAAGTGGACAAGTAGAATTAACAAATAGGGAGATTAAATAAATTTTAGAAAAAATGGTTAACCCAAATCATAAAGATTAGTCTTTAAGATTAAATGATGCACTTTGGGATTACCACACTACTTTCAAAACATCTTTAGGCATGTCACCCTCTCGGTTAGTCTATGGAAAACCTTGTCACTTTCCTGTAGAATTGGAGCATAAAGCATTTTGGGTTACTAAAGCTTTAAATTTAAATCTTAATGATGTTTCCAAATTACACAAATTGTAATTAAATAAACTTGAGAAATTGAGAAATGATGCATACGAAAACTCAAAGATTTATAAAGCTAGAACAAAAGCTTTTAATGACAAATCAATTTTGAGAAAATCTTTTGAAATTGGTCAAAAAGTTTTGCTTTATAATTCTCGCCTTCACCTATTCCCTGGAAAATTGAGATCTAGGTGGACTGGTCCTTTTATTATCAAACATGTGTATTCTCATGGGGCCATAGACATTGAGAACCCTAGGAATGGTAAT
The DNA here is from genome assembly GCA_029884595.1 of Ormosia semicastrata. Taxonomy (NCBI): domain Eukaryota; kingdom Viridiplantae; phylum Streptophyta; class Magnoliopsida; order Fabales; family Fabaceae; genus Ormosia; species Ormosia semicastrata. The sequence continues at coordinate 44,137,967 of JAQQTO010000061.1, forward strand.
GTATTTAAGGTCAATGGACAAAGAATCAAACCATTTCTGGAACATCAAGTTGTTGAGGTAGAATCCATCTCCTTTTCTAATCCTTGTTATGAGTAGAATTTATTTTAATTTTGTTTCTTTCTTTTTGCAGTTCTTTATGTTCCCAGTTAAGTGGCAGATAACGGTACTCCATAACTCTTAAGTTGATTTATTTTCCAGTTTTCTATAATAACTTATTCCTTTTCCTTCAAAATGGATGTCATTCTCTTAAATCTAAGAAAACATTTCCCTTTTGTTCCTAAAAATGCTCTAACCAAAATCCACAAAGCTAGGTGTGAAAGACTGAGACTATTAATGTACAAGGGCATCCCAAAAGATATACGCTAGATAATCGAAGCAAAGGTTCATTTAGCTGGTGAATCTTCAGATTCATTTGTCCCATACATGCTGGGTCTCGGTAAGAGTTCGTATTCAAAAAGGAGAAAAGCAAAAAGAATGAAAGTTTGTTACAAATGTATGCGATGGAATTGTAATATGCGATGTCTTTCTTTGGGAATAGTTTTCATAAACAGAGAAGATAAAATTTTCTTCATTAAGAATGGACTGAGTAAGGATTCATTAGATAATATCTCATTGACTCTTGAGACGCACTCTAGTGAATATGTGCAGCGTGAACTTCTTAGTTTGTGGAATCTCTTCAGAGATGAGCAAGAGCGTTACAATCTTGGGAATTTGACTCAAAAAGACCTTGTTTGCCAATTTATAAGAAAATTGGATGGGAAGCTTATCCTCGACTCATAGAAGGCGTTTAAGTCGTTACTAGACGTGAAACTAGAGGAAGATGTGAGTCATAATCGCAACAACTTGCATATATTATCTTGTACATCTCCTAAAAAGTAAAAATAAAAAAGATAAAAAAAAAAAAAAAAAAGATAAAAAAGAAATAAAAAAAGTGGGCGAAACTTCGGTTGTACTTGGTCTTTAATTCGATTAGGAATCCCTACTAATGGCAGACCTGTCATTGACTCGAGTGGACCATCGCATGCCAGTCCATAAATGAGATTCGTGTGCCATGCTCTGTAGATCATAGTGAATGCACAGAGGGAAATTAAGAGGGAAATTAGAGAAAAAAAACTAAAACACACGAAATTAAGAGGGAAAAGAAAGAACAAAGCATATGAATGCAAAACACATTAAGGATGTAAACACATGAAGTTAAAACACTAGGGATCTAATTTCACTTGATTCAATAATCTATTATAGTTTGTGATTATCTAGAATGGTATTTACAAAATGATAGATCTAACAAGAGATGTCATTCTAGTTCCAAGATACACTTGAAGTAAGGCATTGAAAATGACCTATATCCCTTTACTTAACCCTTTTGAGCTTATTTGACCATTCTTTATTTTGGACTCATTATGTGCCTTAAATGAAAAATCATGTTCTTACCCGGCCTTAGGGAATAAGAGAACATTAGCTTTGTCATTGGATGAGTTCTTGAACAAGCGTGGGGGGTGTGTGCAAAATGGTTAAAAAAATGTTTACTTAAAAAAATGTATATATTATGTTCTTCAAAACAAAATAAAAAATAAAAAAAAGTGTACATAAGGGCCAACAAGGCAATAAAGGACAGGAAAAGAATATGTAAAGGGAATTTGTATTAGGTGGAGTTAGGATGAACTTTCATGCTTGTTAAATTGAACTCAGCTCTCATGTTCTTTTATTCTCTTTGGTATTTAACTTGTCATATCCATATTACCTCCTCCTTTATCTTGACCCTATTACAATCTTGAATAAAGTCTTAATGATTTATGTGTGCATGTGTTCTGAGTAGTGGAGAAGTAGAAGATAAGCAAGCTTATGGTAGTGTACTTTTTATGGGTTAAATTGAGTGAAATACCTATCTTTTTAAACACTTGAGGGATTGAGAGTGAATCTTGTGAAGATCTATCATTCTTGACTCATGCTTTTCAATTGAAGTTTCCTTACTTGTTGGATTGAGATGTGAAGAAACGTTACCTCATAAATGTTTTGATCCCTTGGATGATTGGTTGCTCTTCATTCTTAAATATTATTAGAAATTGAGTCTTTTGGAATTTCTAGCTTTTGAGTTTGTGTTGTTTTTCCTAGTTCCCTAGTTTTGGTCTTATGTGTTTTACCTAGGAATGCAAAATGCTAAGTGTGGGAGAATTTGATAATCACATATTTTATACATTAATAAACCCTCATTTTTAGTTATTTACACTCTCCATGTATTTAATTGATTGAGCTTGGTTATATTTTGTAAGTTTGGACTCAAATTGGGTTTAATTGATTTTTTCCAGCCTGATTTTCATCTTATACTATTTCTATATTTCGGTCATATCTTAAGTTCTAAATGTCTAAAAATTATGTATTTTACCTTTTAGGATAAGAGAGAGCTCTACAACCTTCATGAAGAGCTCTAGGTCAAAATCAGACATCTAGCAGAGCTAATTGGTCTTGGAAGTCAAAACACGAGTTGTGTGATTGGAACCTGAACAGTATACAATAATCAAAGCATAGCTCAGGCTGTAAGAGCTGAATTGGGTTGAAATTCTGGCATCTATAATTAAGACCTATATTTACAACTTTTATGAAGAACACAAGACTCATTTCAGATTGCTTAGAGGTCATATTGGGCTTGCAAGTCAAAATAAAGGAACTGTAGCTGGGCCTGAGTAATGTGCAGTAATCAGACCATATCTCGAGTTGTAGGAATGATTTTGGGATAAAACTAATGGAATTTGAAAGCTAAGACAAAGGCCTACAACTTTCATGAAGACCACATTTCAATATTCTGACGCATTGAATGACTTCAGAACTGAATGATTTTGGAGACAAAGAATTTCCATAATTTTCTACCCATCAAAAGTCATTTCACATTTTCCACTTATTTTCCATTCATCTACTTACTCATGAATCAGCTTCCTTGTCAGTTTGTGTCTCTAATCCTTTATAAAAGAGAGCCTTGGTTGATCATTTAGGAGTCTTGGTCTTAGAGACCAAGATCATGCTATTGTGTTGTTTGTTTATCTTGTTGTAATTTTCTTTTGGTCTAAATAGAAGTTATGTTCTTCTTTTTCTTCTTCTTCTTCTTCTATAAGACTAAGATCATGCTATTGTGTTGTTTGTTTATCTTATTGTAGTTTTCTTTTGGTCTAAATAGAAGTTATGTTTTTCTTCTTCTTCTTCTTCTTCTTCTTCTTCTTTTTCTTGTCTATGAGTAACTAATTTTCATTTTACTTAGGTGAAAGAGTGAAGCTTTTGGTAATAAGTTAAAGTTAGATTAATTTCTTTCATGTGCTTAAATGATATATTATCAAGTGGTCATTATACGTGTTGTATTTTGTTTCCAATCAATTTAGAAACTCTTCTTGTAAAGTGGTGATCTTTATTTATTGTAGATAAGATATTGGCACAATTAATGCTTGAGTCCATTTATAAGTGGTGGTGTTAATAGATAATTAAAGAAACCATAATATAATTATGTATATATTCTTAAATGAACTTTGAATGTTGTATTTTTTGATTGGAACCTCTATTATGCGTGGATTCTAATTAAGTTATAAAAAGAATTAATCTTAACCTTAATTTACTTATCAAGAGTGGATCTCCTAACCCAAGTAAATCTTTTTTATTTGTGACTAAGTTTTATCACTTTTATTGTTGTGACAAAATATTTTCCTTACGTCAAAGAATTTTTCTTTATCAATTCCCTGTGGATCGACCTTGGACTCCTAAGAATTTATTACTTGAAACAACCTGCACTTAGGTTTATAACTTTTAATCCGTATCAAGGTTTTGGCACTGTTGCCGGGGATCGAACCCGGGTCACCCGTGTGAAAGGTGGGAATACTCATCACTATACTATAACAACTCATCAACAGCCCAAAAATCAAGTGAAGTGTGGGGGAATTTGATAATCACATATTTTATACATTAATAAACTCTCATTTTTAGTCATTTACACTCTCCATGTACTTAATTGATTGAGGTTGGTTATGTTTTGAAAGTTTGGACTCAAATTGGGCTTAATTGATTTTTTTCAGCATGATTTTTGTCTTACACTGTTTCTATATTTTGGCCATATCTTGAGTTCTAGATGTCTAAATATTATGCATTTTCCCTTTTAAAAAAGATAAGAGGGATATCTACAACTTTCATGAATAACTCTAGGTTACAATCAGACATCTAGTGGAGCTAATTGGTCTTGGAGGTGAAAACACGGGTTTTATGATTGGAACCTAAATAGTGTACAGTAATCAGAGCATAGCTCGGGCTGTAAGAACTGAATTGGGCTAACATTTTGGCATCTACAAGTTAAGACCCATATCTACAACTTTTGTGAAGAACACAAGACTCATTTAAGATTACTTGGAGGTCATATTGGGCTTGCAAGTTAGAATAGAGGAACTATAGCTGGGCTTGAGTAGTGTGCAGTAATCAAACCATATCTCAAGTTCTAGGAATGATTTTGGGCTAAACCTAGTGGCATTTGAAAGCTAAGACAAATGCCTACAACTTTTATGAAGACCACCTAGCGAGAAAATAATGAATGTAATGAGTTTAGCACTGAATGATTTTAGAGACAATGAATCTCAATAATTTTCAACCCATCAAAAGTCATTTGGTATTTTTCACTCATCCACCCACTCATCCACTCACTCATTCATCAGTCCCCTTGTCATTTTGTATCCCTAATCCTCTATAAAAGGCACCATTGGCTGATCATTTAGGTTCTTGGTTTTAAAGACCAAGATCATGCTATTGTGTTATTTGTTTATCTTGTTGTAATTTTCTTTTGTTCTAAATTGAAGTTATGTTCTTCTTCTTCTTCTTCTTCTTCTTCTTCTTGTTTATGAGTAACTAATTTTCATTTTACTTGGGTGAAAGGGTAAAGCTCTTGGTAATGAAATAAGGTTAGATTAATCTTTTTCTTATGCTTAAATGATATATTATCAAGTGGTCATTATATGTGTTATAAAGTGGAGATCTTGATTTGTTGTAGACAAGATATTGACACAATGAATGGTTGAGCCCATTGATAAGTGGTGGTGTTAATAGATGATTAAATGAATCATAATATAATTACATAGATAATCTTAAATGAACTTTGAATGTTATATTTTTCGATTGGAACCTCCATTATGTGTGGATTCTAATTGAGTTATAAAAAGAATTAATTTTATCCTTAATTTACTTACTAAGAGTAGATCTCTAAACCCAAGTAAATCATTTTCATTTGTGACCAAGTTTTATCACCTTTATTATTGTAACAAAATATTTTCCTTACGTCAAATAAATTTTTCTTCATCAATTCCCTGTGGATCGACCACGGACTCTCGAGAATTTATTACTTGAAACAACCCACACTTGGGTTTGAAACTTTTAATCCACAACAAGTTTTTGGCGCCGTTGCCAGGAACTTGATTTGAAGAAAATTTTTATTTTGTATACATTTTTTTTATCCCTGCAGATCTTGTATATATTTTTTTCTACTATTTTAATTTTTTTTCTTTGTACACACTAACGTACTAATTTAGTGAGAGAAACTATCCCTTCTCCCTTTGTAATCTTTAATTATTAATTAAATAATTTTTCTTCTTCTCTTCTCTCACTGAAAAAATAAAAAAAAAATTGACTTACTGATTCTTTGGTTTTTACTTTATGTTGTAATAATATCTCAATCTTGACTCTTCTCTTCTTCTTCCTTTGCTGGCTCTGGTGGGGCTCTGCCTCTTTCTGGTTTTCATATTTTACTTTTAGTAATTTACTTTCTACAATTTACTTTCTACACATTATTTTTTGTATTTTATTTTTTGTACTTTATTTTCTCGTATTTTACTTTCTCGTATTTTACTTTTCGTATTTTATTTCTAACTTACTAACCTACTAACCTTTTAATTTTCTTGCTTACTAACTTACTAACTATCTAACATTTTAATTTACCTGTTTACTAACTTTTTAATTTATCTGCTTACTAACTTTTTAATTTATATGCTTACTAACTTTTTAATTTATCTGCTTATTAACTTATTTAGTGGCTGGTTTATGCCACACATTTGTTAATATACATTTGGTAGTTAGTTTATATCACATCCTTGTTAATATTTATTTGGTAGCTGGTTTATACCACATGGTCAATATTTAATAGCCAGTTTATACCGCCTACTTGTTAATATTTAATGGCTAGTTTTTATCGCCTACTTGTTAATATATATATATTTTTTACCATGATATGTTTACCGTCTACTTGTTAATTTTTTCTATGGAAAGTTGAGCTCTGTATATATTTTTATTTTATTCACCCTATTTCTTATTCTCTTTTGTCATGTGTAGTTAAATTCATGTGTTTCTAAGGTGAAGATGTAACTTGATTCAATCAATATGTATTAAGATTAGAATTTTAATTAATTTCTTTTTATATTCAATTTGAGTGCTTATTATGATTCTTAATGTTTTTATGAAATGGCCACTCATAAATTGATCTAGTAAGATGTGTGTAGAATCGGGAGGTTTGCATACAACTTAAACCATAAATAATAAGTGCCATAATTTATAATCATCTAGGAATGGAGGTTATAGGTTGTGTGAGAGAATTGTGGTATTTTCCATGAGAATCTAAAGAGTAAAGGTCATGCCTTTAAGAGTTAATGTTTAGACTAAAGAATTGAGTTTTAATTAATTACTAGATTCTCCCCATCTATTGAATGATTAGAAATTAATTAGAATGAAAGTCCCAAAGCTACTCTATTGTCCATGATAGATTGTTGAATCAAGTGAAGTCAGATCCCTAATGTTTTAATTTCATGTGTTTACATCCTTAATGTGTTTTGCATTCATGTGCTTTGTTTTTTTCTTTTCCCTCTTAATTTCGTGTGTTTTAGTGTTTTTTTATTTTTATTTTTTCCCTCTTAATCGCCAACTTTATTACTTTGACAATTCGATGCACTTGTCGATTTTCTCAACAAGTTTTCGCAAACCTAGGTTGATACAATGAATTTTGTTACTTCAAAAATTCAATATCACAATAAAAGATAAGAAATAAGCCAAAAATGTTATTGCAAATCATTTGTCCATACTTACAACAGGCTCACCTTTTGATATCACACCTATCAATGATTCTTTTCCTGATGAATTTTTATTTTCTGTCAATTCTAAGTCTCAGTTTGCTAACATAATTAATTTTCTGCAACATGAAAGATCCCGCCTTAATTATCTTAATTAAATCATTCGGAGATGTGTGCCCAACAGTGAGGTAGTTCTTTGTGTCTCCTGTTAAGTGGCGGATAACGGTACTCTATAGCTCTTAAGTTAGTTTGTTTTTTAGTTTCCTATAATAACTGATTCCTTCTTCTTTTAAAATGGATGTCATTCTCTCAAATCTAAGAAAGCATTTCCTTTCTCTTCCTCAAAATGCTCTAACAAAAATCTACAAAGCCAGGTGTGAAAGACTGAGACTGTTAATGCACACGAGCATCCCAGAAGATATACGCTAGATAATCAAAGCAAAGGTTTGTTTAGCTGGTGAATCTTCAGATTCATTTGCCCCATACATGCCAGGTCTTAGTAAAAGTTCTTATTCTAAAAAGAGAAGAGCAAAAAGAATGCAAGTTTATTACAAGTGTGCATGATGGAATTGTAACATGCGATGTCATTCTTTGGGAATGGTTTTTGCAAATTGAGAAGACAAAATATACTTTATTAAAAATGAGTTGAGTAAGGAGTTATTAGATGATATCTTATTGACTCTTGAGACGCATTCTTGTGGAGTTGTGCATCATGAACTTCTTAGTTTGTGGAATCTCTTCAGAGACGAGCAAGAGCGTTACAATTTTGGGAATCTGACTCAAAAAGACCCTGTTTGCCAATTTATAAGAAAATTGGATGAGAAGCTTATTCTCGACTCATAGAAGGCGTTTAAGCCGTTACTAGACGTAAAATCAGAGGAAGATGTGAGCTACAATCACAACAACATGTATATATTATCTTGTACATCTCCTAAAAAGAAAAAAAAATAAAAAAGGGTGAAACTTCGGTTGTACTTGGTCTTTAATTAGATTAGGAGCCCTTGCCAGCGGCAGCCCTATCATTGACTTAGATGGACCTTCGCATGCCGGTCAGTAAATAAGGTTCGTGTGCCATGCTCTGTAGAGAGCCGCGCAAGCATTCCCAGGTTTTAACCGTAGGCTCTGCTTCCTGATGGACAGATAGAAGCGTCTCATGTTTGCATTCTTGCGTTACAATGCCTCTGAGCTTAATTCCTCGTATTGATTTATTGGGTTCCTAAGCATAGCTCCACTGGCTGTGGTCACTGGTCGTTGTATTCAGATTTTCTCTCTTTAACTAGAGGGACGATGCATAGGCTGGGATATCCCATAAGTGGGAGGAGTGCCTTAAGTCTAAAATTCATTATGGGAATTCAATGTCTCTTACAAGGAGCAGTAAGATTGTGAAGGCTACTGCATTCATGACGCACAGTATAAAGATACGCCATGAAACCTGTACATAAAGGTATGTCATCATTTGCTATTATTATTTTATCTTTGTATGATTTTGTTGTATTTTGGTTTTGAACAGATGATCCTTTGGGCAGGGTTCTTTAGGGGTTTCTAGACTTCTTTACCCTGATGGTTTTCTTGAAGTCTAAAAATGTAAAATTAAAATAAAAAAATTTATAAATTTAAAAAAATAGTTTCTTAAATTCAAACTTTTCTGACAACAGCCAACCTACCCATACAGGAGCTATTATTACTCTCTTCCCTATTTAAACACTCCATTTTCTTCACTTTCCTGTAACTCATAATCATTCAAAGATAGTGTGACTGTAGAATGGAGGGAGCTTCTTCTTTGGTTCGTAGATTTACCAGTATCTGTGTATTTTGTGGGACAAGTTATGAAAAGGGTTTAGAGTTTGTAAATGCAGCAAGCACTGTTGGTAGAACACTTGCTGCAAGAAACATTCATGTAGTATATAGGGGAGGTAGCATTAGGTTAATGGGGCTATATCACTTTCTGCACATATAAGAGGTGGTCAAGTTTTAGGTATCATTCCTGAACCTTTAATTTAAAGGAACATCATTGGAAAGACAATTGGGCTGGAAATTCAAGTATCATCTATGCATGGACAAATGAGGACAATGTTTGAAAATTCTGATGCATTCATTATCTTACCAAGTGGTTTTGGTACTTTGGAAGAAGTTTTCCAAATTATCTCTTGGGCCCAACTAAATATCCACTATAAACCCATAGGTTTGTTGAATGTTAATAATTTCTTTGATAATTTGTTATCTTTTGTTGACCATGCTGTGGAATAGAAATTTATCACACCTTTGACAAGATGACTTATTATCTCTGCTTCCACTGTTGATGAGTTAATTGATAAATTAGAAACTTTTATTTATGAACCTAATCTAGTAACAACTCAGATAGATTGGTCAGAAGGAAGCGGTGAGGGAAGCAATATGAAAAGCAAGCCAGATCAGACACTCCAACTATTTAAGAATATACAAGCTTTGGTTTTATTTATTGTACTTCATTTCTATTTAAATTTGTGTCAAGTTTCTCTTTTCAGTAATTGCAACAACAGGTACTATCTTTTATCCTTTACCTATCTATGTTTTGATATTGAGGACAATGTTGTGATCTGGTTGGGGGGAAGGATAGTGGTGTAAAAAAAAACAAAAAAAAAACCAAAAAAATTAGGAAATATGTTTATTAATATGTTTGTTGTGTTTATATGTTTGTCAGTAACTTACTAGCAGCAAAACTAATTAAGGATGACAGAATAAGTAGTAAATTATGTCCTTGAGGTAAATTTGCTCTTGAGACGCATCAAAATTGGTGGCAAAGTAAGGAGTAATTAGGTAGATAACTGGTTGTGTGGAAGTAGCAGTTCAAATTCAGTGAATATATCATGATTGAGTAAATTATCTTCTTTCTTAAAAATCACATGCTTAGTTATAGATGTTAAATTGGTGGACTGAGAATGATAGAATTATGCCTTGTGAGATTTTGAGCCTATTGATGAATGGATTGAACATTTGTACCATTCTCTTCTTTCTTGTGGGAATTTCACTCATGGAAATGTTATTCTAGAACTTGCCTTGATTCTTTTTGAGACTATATTTTCATATGCATACATAAATATGATTGAGACATTTTTCTTGAAATAGCTACTTTAACCAAATAGCCAAGAATGATTGGCGCACAAATAGGCAACTTTACTCAGCAACATGTTGTCTCAATATGATATCAAGCACTCTTATGACTTCTTGGAAATTCTCTGATTCCTATCAACGTAAGGCATTGAAAATGACCTATTTCCCCTTGCTTAACCCGTTTGAGCTTTTTTGACCATTCTTTGTTTCGAACTCATTATGTGCCTTAAATGAAAAATCATGTTCTTACCTAGCCTTAGGGAATAAGAGAACATTAGCTTTGTCATTTGATGAGTTCTTGAACAAGTGTGGGGGTGTGTATGCAGAATGGTTGGTGAAAAAAATGTTTAATTTAAAAAAATGTATATATTATGTTCTAAAAAAATAAAAAAATTCAAAACAATAAAAAAATGTGTAAATAAGGGCTAACAAGGCAATAAAGGAAAGAAAAAAAAATATGTAAAGAGAATTTATATTAAATGGAGTTGGGATGAATTTTCATGCTTGTTAATTGAACTCAGCTCTCACACTCTTTTATTCTCCTTGGTATTTAACTTGTCATAGCCATATTACCTCCTCCTTTACCATTACAACCTTGAATAAAGTCCTCATGATTTATGTGTGCATGTGTTCTGAGTAGTGGAGAAGTAGAAGATAAGCAAGCTTATGGTAGTGCAATTTTCATGGGTTGAATTGAGTGAAATACCTACCTTTTACACACTTGAGGGATTGAGAGTGAATCTTATGAAGATCTATCATTCTTGACTCATGCTTTTCAATTGAAGTTTCCTTGCTTGTTGGTTTGAGATGTGAAGAAACATTACCTCATAAATTTTTTGATCCCTTGAATCTTTGGTTGCTCTTCATTCTTAAATATTATTAGAAATTAAGTCTTTTAGAATTTTTAGCTTTTGAGTTTGTGTTATTTTTCCTTGTTCTCTAGTTTTGGTCTTATGTGTTTTGTCCAAGAGCGCAAAAAGTTAAGTGTGGGGGAATTTGATAATCACATATTTTATACATTAATAAACCCTCATTTTTAGTCATTTTCACTCTCCATGTACTTAATTGATTGAGTTTGGTTATGTTTTGTAAGTTTGGACTCAAATTGGACTTAATTGATTTTTTCAGTAAGATTTACGTCCTATACTATTTCTGTATTTTGGCCATATCTTGAGTTTTAGGTAAATAATAATTATGTATCTTACCTTGCAGGAAAGATAAGAAAGAGCTCTACAACTTTCATGCTCTAGGTGAAAATTAAACATCTAGTGGAACTAATTGGGCTTGGAAGTCAGAGTACGAGTTTTGTGATTAGAACCTGAATAATGTACAGTAATAAGAGCATAACTCGGGCTGTAAAATCTGGATTTGGCTAAAATTTTGGTTTCTGCAAGTTAAGACCTATATATACAACGTTCATGAATAACACAAGACTCAATTCGAACTTCTTGGAGGTCATATTGGGCTTGCAAGTCAAAACAAAGGAGCTGTAATTGAGCCTAAATACTGTACAGTAATTAGGCCATATCTTGGGTTGTAGGTGGAATTTTGAGGTGATTCTGGCGGTATTTGAAAGCTAAGACAAAAGGCTACAACTTTTATGAAGACAACATTTCAATATTCTGATGTATTCAATGACTTCAAAACTGAATGATTTTGGAGACAAAGAATCTCCATAATTTTCCACTCATCAAAAATCATTTGGCATTTTCCACTCATTTTCCACTCATCCACTCATTCATGAATTAGCCCCCTTGTCATTTTGTATCCCTAATTCTCTATAAAAAGGAGCCTTGGCACATCATTTTGGGAGTCTTGGTCTTAGAGACCAAGATCATGCTATTGCGTTGTTTATTTATCTTGTTGTAGTTTTCTTTTGTTCTAATTGAAGTTATATTCTTCTTCTTCTTCTTCTCTCCTTGTTTCCTCTTGTCTATGAGTAACTAATTTTTATTTTACTTAGGTGAAAGGGGAAGCTTTTAGTAATAAGTTAAGATTAGATTAATTTCTTTCTTGTGCTTAAATGATATATTTTCAAGTAGTCATTATATGTATTATATTTTGTTTCCAATCAATTTAGAAACCCTCCTTGTAAAGTGGTGATCTTGATTTGTTGTAGACAAGATATTTGCACAATGAATGCTTGAGCCCATTTATAAGTGGTGGTGTTAATAGATGATTAAAGAAATCATAATATAATTACGTATATAATCTTAAATGAACTTTGAATGTTGTATTTTCCTATTGGAACCTCCATTATGCGTGGATTCTAATTAAGTTTTAAAAAGAATTAATCTTATTCTTAATTTACTTACCAAGAGTAGATCTCTTAACTCAAGTAAGTCCTTTTTATTTGTGACCAAGTTTTATCACTTTTATTGTTGTGACAAATTATTTTCCTTACGTCAAATTAATTTTTCTTCATCAATTCCCAGTGGATCGACCTTGGACTCCTGAGAATTTATTACTTGAAACAACCTGCACTTGGGTTTGAAACTTTTAATCTGCATCAAGTTTTTGAGTACAGAAAATAAAGTGTAGAAAGTAAAGTGCAGAAAGTAAATTACAAAAGTAAATTTAAAATATGAAAACTAGAGAGAGGCAGAGCCCCACCAGAGCCGGTGAAGGAGGAAGAAGAGAAGAGTCAAGATTGAGATATTATTAGAACATAAAGTAAGAATCAAAGAAACAGCAAGCCAAATTTTTTTTCTTTTTTTTTTTGCTCCTGCAAAAGAGAAAAGAAAAAGAAATATTATTTCAAAATTGTTAAAGATTATAGAGGGACAAGGGAGAGTAGAAAAGAGTTAGTAAGTCAGTAAATACAAAACAAAAAAAAAAAAAAAAATTAAAAGAGTAGAAAAAAAAATATATATATATACAAGATCCACAGGAATAATAATAAAAAAATATTAAAATATATATACAAAATATTTACACAATAAATTTGTTCTTCAAATCAAGTCCCCAGCAATGGCGCCAAAAACTTGATGCGGATTAAAAGTTGCAAACTCAAGTACAGGTTGTTTCAAGTAATAAATTTTTGGGAGTCCGAGGTCGATCCATATGAAATTGATGAAGAAAAATTCTTTCATGTAAGGAAAATATTTTGTCACAACAATAAAGGTGATAAAATTTAGTCATAAATAAAAAAGATTTACTTGGAGTTAGGAGATCCACTCTTAGTAAGTAAATCAAGGATAAGATTAATTGTTTTTATAACTCAATTAGAATCCACGCATAATTAAGGTTCCAATTAGAAAATACAACATTCAAAGTTCATTTAAGATTATATACGTAATTATATTATAGTTCCTTTAATTATCTATTAACACCACCACTTATAAATGGGCTCAAGCATTTATTGTGCCAATATCTTGTCTACAACAAATCAAGATCACCACTTTACAAGGAGAGTTTCTAAATTAATTGGAAACAAAATGCAACACGTATAATGACCACTTAATAAAATATCATTTAAGTACAAGAAAGAAATTAATCTAACCTTAACTTATTACCAAAAGCTTCACCCTTTCACCCAAGTAAAATAAAAATTAGTTACTCATAGACAAGAAGAAAGAAAGAGAAGAAGAAGAAGAAGAAGAAGAAGAAGAAGAAGAAGCTTCACCCTTTCACCCAAGTAAAATAAAAATTAGTTACTCATAGACAAGAAGAAAGAGAAGAAGAAGAAGAAGAAGAAGAAGAAGAAGAAGAAGAAGATGATGATGATGATGATGATGATGATGATGATGATGATGATGATGATGATGATGAACAAAACTTCAATTTAGAACAAAAGAAAACTACAATAAAACTACAACAAGATAAACAAACAACACAATAGCATAATCTTGGTCTCTAAGACCAAGACCAAGAATGGAGGTTATAGGTTGTGTGGGAGAATTTGATACCAGGAATATGTGATTCTTCAATTTAGAACAAAAGAAAACTACAATAAAACTACAACAAGATAAACAAACAACACAATAGCATAATCTTGGTCTCTAAGACCAAGACCAAGAATGGAGGTTATAGGTTGTGTGGGAGAATTTGATACCAGGAATTTGATAATCACATTGCAAGGCATTGGTGATAGGTAAAGGATAGAAGTTTCAATTGAAGTTGGGTTTGCTTGACCCCATTTACCCTCCAAATAATTGAAGTCAAATCACCATTGCCACCAACCAAATACTAGTGATAATCACATATTTTATACATTAATAAACCCTCATTTTTAGTCATTTACACTATCTACATACTTAATTGATTGAGCTTGGTTATGTTTTGTAAGTTTGGACTCAAATTGGGCTTAAGGATATGTACCCTGTGTCCCACTATATAGGAATAACCTTGAGGGAATATTGCATGCATTCATGGAAAAGTAAGAGGCCAATAATAACCAAAACACTCAAGCCATAATTGATATAAAAAATACTCTTACTAAACTTTCTTCTGCACTCGCCATTCACGAGAAAGGAAAGTTTCCCTCTCAACCTCAACCAAATCCCAAGGGTCAGTACAGCCTAAATGAGTGTAGTTCAGAAAGCCAACAAATAGATCAAGTCAAGTCAGTGATAACTCTTAGGAGTGGAAAGGTCGTTGAAAGACAAATTCCTGAACCTTGTGAGAAAAATGATGAGTCAAGTCCCAAAGATAAGGAAGGAGTTGATAAGTCATCCGGCCAAACAGAGATCGAACCCTCGCTTTCACCCCCATATCCTCAAGCATTTGGCACTTCTTTACACTTTTTATTATTAGTTTATTTTATTTTATTTTTTTAGATTTTTGTGATTTTTTTAAGATTTTTTTTTACACAACTATCCTTCCCTCTAACCAGATCACAATATTGTATTTAATGTCAAAACATAGATAGGTAAAGGACAGAAGATAGTACTTGTTGTTGCAATTACTAAAAAGAGAAACCTGACACAAATTTAAATAAAAACAAAGTACAATAAATAAAATCAAAGCTTGTAATTATTTAAATAGTTGGAGTGTCTGATCTGCCTTACTTTTCATACTACTTCCCTCACCGCTTCCTTCTGACTAATCTATCTGAGCTGTTACTAGATCAGGTTCATAAACAAAAGCTTCCAATTTATCAATCAACTTATCAATAGTGGAAGCAGAGATAAGGAGTCATCTTGCGAAGGTGTGATAAATTTTTGTTCCACAGCATGGTCAACAAAAGATAACAAATTATCAAAGAAATTATTAACATTCAATAAACCTACGGGTTTATGGTAGATGTTCAGTTGGGACCAAGAGATAATTTGAAAAACTTCTTCCAAAGTACCAAAACCACCTGGTAAGGCAATGAATGCATCAGAGTTTTCAAGCATTGTCCTCATTCGCCTATGCATAGATGATACTTCAATTTCTAGCTCAATTGTCTTTCCAATTATGTTCCTTTGAATTAAAGGTTCAGGAATGATACCTAAAACTTGACCACCTCTTATATATGCAGAAAGTGATACAGCCCCCATTAACCCAATGCTACCTCCCCTATATACAACACGAATGTTCCTCGCAGCAAGTGTTCTACCAACAGTGCTTGTTGCATTTACAAACTTTAAACCCTTCCCATAACTTGACCCACAAAATACATAGATATTTGTAAGTCTACGAACAGAAGAAGAAGAAGCTCCCTCCATTTCTACACTCACACTCCCTTTGAATGATTATGAGTTAGAGAAAAGTGAAGAAAATGAAATGTTTAAATAGGGAAGAGAATAGAAAAAGGTAATGATAGCACCTATATGGGTAGGTTGGCTGGTGGTAGAAAAGTTTGAAATTAAGAAACACAGTTTTCTTTTGTTTTTTTATTTTTTACTTTTTTTTTACTTCAAGAAAATCATCAGGGTAAAGAAGCCTAGAAACCCCTGAAGGACCCCACTCAAAGGATCGTCTATCCAAAACCAAAATACAACAAAATCATACAAAGATAAAATTATAACAATAAATGATGACATACATTTATGTACAATTTTCATGGCATATCTTTATACTGCGCGTCATGAGTGCAGTAGCCTTTACAATCTTACCACCCCTTGAAAGAGACATTGAATTCCCTTAAGGAATTTCAAACTTAAGGCACTCCTTCCGCTTGTGGGAAATCCCAGCCTATGCATCGCCCCTCTAGTTAAAGAGAAAAAATCTGAATACGACGACCAGTGACCACAGCCAGTAGAACTATGCTTAGGAACACAATAAATCAATACCAGGAATTAAGCTCAGAGGCATTATCACGCGAGAATGCAAACACGGGATGCTTTTATCTGTCCATCAGCAAGCAAAGCCTACAGTTAAAACCTGGGAATGCTTGCTCGGCTCTTCACAGAGCATAGCACACGAACCTTATTTATGGACTGACGTGCGAAGGTCCACCTGAGTCAATGACGGGATGGGCATCTACCTGGGGCTCCTAATCTAATTAAAGACCAAGTACAACTGAAGTTTCGCCCTTTTTTTTCTTTTTTTTTCTTTTTTTTATTTTATTTTATTTTATTTTTAAAGATGTACAAGATAATATATACATGTTGTTGTGATTATGGCTCACATCTTCCTCTGGTTTTACGTCCAGTAATAGCTTAAACGCCTTCTATGAGTCGAGGATAAGCTTCCCATCTAATTTTCTTATAAATTGGCAAACAATGTCTTTTTGAGTCAGATTCCTAAGACTGTAACGCTTTTGCTCGTCCTTGAAAAGATTCCACAGATTAAGAAGTTCTCGATATACAACTCCATAAGAATGTATCTCAAGAGTCAATAAGATATCATCTAATGACTCCTTACTCAGCCCATTCTTAATAAAGTATATTTTGTCTTCTCAATTTGCAGAAACCATTCCCAAAGAATGACATTGCGTGTTACAATTCCATCGCGCACACTTGTAATAAACTTACATTCTTTTTGCTCTTCTCTTTTTAGAATAAGAACTATTACTGAGACTCGGTATGTATGGGGCAAATGAATTTGAAGATTCACCAACTAAATGAAACTTTGCTTCGATTATCCAGTGTATATCTTCTGGAATGCCCATGTGCATTAATAGTCTCAATCTTTCATGCCTGACTTTGTAGATTTTTGTTAGAGCATTTTGAGAAAGAAAAGGTGTAACGCCCCTTTTTGGGAGGGAACATCACATTGTCAATTACAATGCAAAAAATAAAATTTATAAAAGATAAGATCCGGTTCATTTTATTACGATTAAATTTATCTGGTTAAAGCTGTATAAATAAAATGATGACTATTTTTTTTATAATTATTTAATGAAACCTCGTGATGAAACATAAATGAAAATAAAGAGCAAGGCAGTATTAAAGCATACATCTGATCAACATTGCATATTCATATATATATATATATATATATATATATATATATTTATATCAAATATGTTTAGTTACAAAGCGATATACCAAAAAGCAAAACTATACTTTCCCAAAGGATCATACATATACATCCCCAAGATATCAGAATATACAGCCCACTACAGTTAAAACATCAGGCCCCCAAAATAAAACACTGGTAGCCCTCAGTAGCTACCAGTAATATCAGTCCCTCAGATAAGGAGGAATCGTATCAGGATCCTCTTCAGGATCATCTGCGAGGTCCTCCTCGGGAACCTCCTCGGGGTCTTCCTCATCAGAGGAAACCTCCATAGGAGCCACTGAATGACGGGTCGAGGCCCGAGCAGTGGAAACAAAAGTATCCTCCTGTAGGGTATAGTAGCGGTCACCCCACATTTCCCGGATGGGCAAGTAGAATTCCAGACACACGCTGATGCTGCCCGTGAAGATGGGTGGATCATGATGCCTCCATGTTAGTGAGATCGACACCTCTCCCTCGTAGATGAACCGCTAGGAATTCAGGTTAACGTATCAGCAGTCTGGCCCTCCAAGGAAGGTCAGACGTACATAACCCAGAAATCTACTCGGGCGCACTGCCATGATCCGTCAGTAGGTACTAATCGCAGCTGAGCTAGAAGCCGAGGAAATCGGGAGCTCCAACCTCCTTGCCGCCATCTTCGATGGGGCATAGTATACAAATAGAGAATAACAGAAATAGATGAAAGAGGTAAGACATCCTACCATCATTACCAATTATAGCAGCAAGAAACAAAACGGCACAAAGCGCCCACAGAGCATATCAAATAATAATCGTAAGCATTAAATAGTAGAAATAGATAAATAAGCAATTGCAGGCAAATATATAATAGTAACACAACAGTTCTAATTATAGTAATAATAATAAACAGATGCCAGATAATATATGGACTCACTATGCACATGCATACAAAGTCAAAATCCTACTCCATGGAGCTAGACACAAACGGTCGGAGAGAAAGATCAAGAGACACATTTGCAACTCAGCTTCCGCGGCCAAAGTGCTATAATTCATGAGTTTATCGACGTGCACATCATGGCATTGTACAAACAGTCTACACTAGATCACGATATAGGACAGTGCCCGGTCAGGATCATCGGTGCGTTTGCATCAGTTTGCCCCACGGACAGAAGAGCTACCAACTGTCCATTTTGGGGTACCCGCACCCCGACGCCCCCATGGTTAACAATATGACCTACACTAGTCTACTCGTACCCGCACTAAGGTGTGTTCACCTCCTAGGCAACTCGGCCTTAACAACAGTCCAACGAACATTCACAATGCATACAGACTCTATGCATACTCATGTATGATCATCATTACATGTTATTCCACATCATGCCACAATTGGCCAAATTAAGTATCAACACCTCATTGGTCACTCACATAGACCCACAATATCATAATATTAGAATTAAATAAATTAATACATTTTAAAGGTATATTATGAATTCTTACTTAAAGTTAGCCTTTTCTTACAAGATTCGTCTCTAAATGAATTTTCTTAATTAATTGAATTTTCTAATGAAATTTATTCTCATACACTTAGAAGGTTATTCTAAGATCTCAAAGTCTCACACTCTCTTGGTCCTACCCTAATTAAAATTACCCTAAGTTTTATGATAAATTTCATTCTTGGTTCTTTAAAATTTATGAATTTCAAAGTATATCCCATTCTTCCAATTTGTAAATTTTCTATCCTATTACCAATGATTTAATCACTTGATTAATTAAGTTTCAAGGTTACCAAAGTTGCATAATTAAGCCCCAAAAAGGCCCTAGAGGCCGTGGCCTCCCTAGGGATTAAGTTCCTAAATTTTTCTCTCCATTAATTACCTAATGTACACTTGATCAATTATGATTTCTACTTGTTACAATTGTTCGCAAAAAACCTTAAATTTGGACCCCTATTTGGGTGCTGCTACCGTGACCATGGAGAGAGGAGAGAGGGAGTGAAAATTGGTTAGCTTCCTTGGGAAGCTTGGAGGAAATTTCCAAGAAGCTTCCTTGAAGTTTCCTTGAGAAGCTTTCAACAATTCTCAATAAAGTGCATAGTAAGCTTGTCTCCTTAATTAAATACATCTGACAGATGATTAATTACACTATTAGAATTATTTTCCCAGTGAATAAAAGCTACAGTTGATGAAAATAATATTTTATTATTCATCGGATAATTTTATGATACAGTGCTTTTATTTATCAGATAAAACCTTAGAAAATGTAAACCTCGTAAACTGTGCCAGACCTCGGGTTTAGTAAGATTTCCCATCGACACGTTGACAGTTCAAGGTTTACCAGCCTCAGGAAAAACATTTCGTTATCCCGGCTCCGCTCAGCGTGCATGCAAAACGAGGAATATACTAAAATATTGGACATTTTCAGAAAAATTCACAAAAATTTTAAAAATCACAAATATTGAAAAATGACTATTCATCACAAAACAAACAATTTTCTTGAGCGTTTGACTGATTCTGCTCAGTGCGCACGTAAAACAAAGAATATATTAAAATAATCCACATTTCTAGAAAATTCTAGAAAAATCTCCAAAAATCATGAATATTGGGAAATGACTATTCATGATGAAACAAATCATTTCCGAGTGTTACACTGACTCTGCTCAGTGTGCACGTAAAATAAGAAATATATTAAAATATTCGACGTTTCCGAAAAAATCTACAGAAATTTTCAAAAATCTTAAATATTATAAAATTATGATTAATGACAAAATAAATAATTTTCGGGGTGTTGCAACTCTCCCCTTCTAAAAAAGAATTTCATCCTCGAAATTTGCATATCTTAGAATAATTGTGGGTGTTGCTCCTTCATCTTGTCTTCCAGCTCCCAGGTTGCGTCTCCAGTCATCTCGTTCCAGATTACCTTCACCAATGAGATCTTCTTGCCTCGTAGTTTGCTTCATCCTTCTGTCCTTGATTCTCACAGGAGATGCCTCATAGGTTAAGTTCTCTTTTAATTGTACTATATCTGGTGCTATGACATGACTTGGGTCAGGAAGGTATTTTCGAAGTTGTGACACATAGAAAACATTATGAATGTTTGAGAGGAAAGGAGGTAAAGCTATTTGATAGGCTACAGAACCTACTCGGCGATTGATTTGGTATGGTCTAAGGAATTTTGGAGTGAGTTTTCTAGATTTCAAGGCCTGGCCTACCCCAGTCATAGGTGTGACTTTCAGGAATACATGCTCGCCTTCCTCAAACTCAAGAGGCTTTCTCCTTTGGTCTGCATAACTCTTTTGTCTACTCTGAGCCGTCCTCATCTTCTCCTGAATCATCTTAACCTTCTCAGTTATCTGCTGTTTAACATCTGGTCCAATAGTAAGGCGCTCGCCATCTTGGTACTAGCATAAGGGCGTTCAACATCGTCGTCCATACAGAGCCTCATAGGGTGTCATCCCTATGCTCGAATGATAACTGTTGTTGTAGGTGAATTCTATCAATGGTAGAACGTCATCCCAACTTCTAGTTTGTTCTATGGTGCAAGCTCTAAGCAAATCTTCCAAAGATTGGATTGTCCTCTCTGATTGACCGTTGGTCTGTGGGTGATAAGCAGAACTTAGACGTAACTTCGTCCCTAATGCTTCTTGTAGACTCTGCCAGAAATTTGAAGTAAATCTCGGATCCCTATCCGAAACAATACTTGTAGGAACACTGTGCAGTCTAACAATCTCTCCAATATAAATTTGAGTTAGTCTCTCTAGTTTGTATCTTATGTTGATCGGGAGAAAATGTGCTGATTTTGTGAGTCGGTCCACGATTACCCAAATTGAGTCATGACCTTTTCTTGTCCTTGGCAAACTCACTACAAAATCTATTGTAATGCTGTCCCACTTCCATTCAGGAATTGACAATGGTTGCAATAATCCCGCTGATCTTTGATGTTCCACTTTAGCTTTTTGACAAACCAGATAAGTCGATACCTGTCTAGTGACGTCACTCTTCATTCCATGCCACCAGAACAACTTCTTCAAATCTTGGTACATTTTCGTTATGCCCAGATGCATACTCAGCTGACTTGTGTATGCATGGTTGATAATATACTCTCTAAGCTCTTTGTCACGGGGAATACAGACTCTACCTCGGAACCTCAAAATTTTGTCTTTTCCTTTCGCAAATGCTATTTCATTGTCTTGCTTCATTTGCTCTCTCACTTCTTGTAAGAACTTGTCAACATTCTGCTTTTCTTGTATGTCATCCATTAGCTCACTTAAGATGGTAACCATATTCATGCAAATCTTCCCTGGTTCTAACTCCACAAAAGACCATACATCTCTGAACTGCTCCAGTATATCCTTTTCCTTGATCATCAGGGCAGAGACACTGATCATCTTCCTGCTCAAGGCATCTGCCACAACATTTGCCTTGCCAGGGTGATACAGAAGTTAGAAATCGTAATCCTTTAGGAACTCCAGCCATTTTCGCTGCCTCATGTTCAACTCCTTTTGATCATATAGATATTTCAGACTCTTATGATCACTAAAGATGTTGAACATCGCCCTGTAGAGAAAATGCCTCCATATCTTCAGAGCAAAAACTACAGCCGCTAACTCCAAGTCGTGCGTCGGGTAGTTCTTCTCGTGCACTCACAATTGCCTTAAAGCATAAGCCACTACTCTTCCATGCTGCTTAAGTATAGATCCTAGTCCTTGGTATGAAGCGTCACAGTACACCTCAAACTGTTCATTCGAATCAGGTAGCACTAACACTGGTGAGGTAGTTAGCCGATTCTTCAACTCTTGGAAACTCTGTTCACAGTTGTCGGTCCACTCAAAAGCTTGGTTCTTCCTCGTGAGTTGAGTAAGTGGTCCTGCAATCTTGGAGAATCCCTCAATGAACCTCCGGTAATATCCTGCCAATCCCACGAAGTTACGAATCTCTGTCACTGACTTTGGCCTTTCGCATTGTAGCACTGCCTTCACTTTTGATGGATCCATCGCAATCCCATCCTTCAAGATTACATGACCCAAAAATTTAACTTCTTCTAGCCAAAATTCACATTTTGACAGTTTGGCATATAATTCCTTCTCCTTCAGAATATGAAAAACTATACTGAGGTGTTCAGCATGGTTCTCCTAATTTTGAGAGTATACCAGAATATCATCAATGAAGACCACAACGAATCTGTCCAAGTAAGGATAAAAGATTCGATTCATGTAGTCTATAAAGATAGATGGTGCATTCGTCATGCCAAACGGAATCATGAGGTATTCGTAGTGACCGTACCGGGTACGAAAAGCAGTCTTGGGTATATCTTTCATCTTCACTCGTATCTGATGATACCCAGATCGCAAGTCGATCTTTGAAAATACCGCTACTCCCTTCAGTTGGTCCATTAAGTCATCAATTCTCGGGAGTGGATATTTATTCTTGATCGTCACTTTGTTCAGCTGCCGGTAGACTACACACAATCTTGATGAACCATCCTTTTTGTGAACTAACAGTACTGGCGCTCCCCACGGTGACACACTCGGTCTGACAAATTGCTTTTCCAAAAGCTCCTCTAGCTGTTTCTTGAGCTCAGCTAACTCTGTCAATGCCATCCTCTAAGGTGCTATAGACACGGGACTAGCTCCCGGTACAAGGTCAATAGCAAACTCTATTTCTCGTGCCGGTGGTAAACTAGGTACATCCTCAAGAAAGACTTTGGGAAACTCATTCACCACTGGAATGGTGTTCACATCAACCTCGCTCTCGACTTTTAAAGAGGACAGTAGCATATATCCGTGAGCTCCTTCTTTCAAGAGAGCTTGAACTCGGTTGGCCGTCAGAAATCTAGAATCCTCAGCTATGGGAAAAACTATGATTTTTCTTGAACAATCTAATAGAACATGGTTGAAAGACAACCAGTCCATCCCTAAAATTATATCTAGTTAGGAAAGGGGTAAACAAATCTAGTCGACAGAAAAGATTCGACCTTCAACAACCAATGGACAATTTAAACAGACTTTGGTAGTAACTACCAGTTTATTAGTGGGGGTAGAAACAGTTAAGTCAAAAGGTAAGGTAGACACTAGTAAACTAAGTCTTTGCACACAGTCATATGATATGAAAGAATGAGTTGCCCTAGAGTCATATAGTACAGTTAAAAGGTTACCTTCTATGGTGCCTTCCCTTTGAATCAAGTCTTCAGATTCGGAGGCTTCAGCTCCGCTTATAGTATAAACTCGCCCTCCAGCTTATGGTTTCTTGGCTCTTACAGCATTAATCGAAGTTTCAGCCTTTGCTTGATTGCAATCTCGGGACACGTGGCCAGGTTTGCCACATCTAAAGCAGATGATACCCTTTATGGTGCAGTCCCTTGTGAGATGATCTTTCCCACACTTTAGGCATTTGGAAGGATATGCCACGTTCTGGCCAGTTCGGTTCCCAGTAGAACCTCCACCAGAACTTCCACCCATGGTTTATTGCTGATTTCTCGTTGGTCAGGAATAGGGCTTCTTCTGGAAGCGATTAGAACTGTTACTGCCGCCTCTTTGGAACCTTGCAGGCCCAAAGTTCTTGTTCCTCGTATATCTAGATTGCTCTAGAGCTTCTACTTCACAGTATGTATCCAACAGTTTTGAGAACTCATTAATCTTCAAGGTGATGATAGCCTTCTTCACCTCATACCTCAGTCCTTCGGTGAATCTCCGACACTTCCAGGCTTTATTTGGTTGATGCTGAAAGTACGTCAAAAACTAGAATAAGTTTTCAAATCTGGCTGCGTATTCACTAACGGTCATATTCCCTTGTCGTAAGTTGAGGAATTCCGACTCCTTTGCATGCCTTGCGCTCGTAGGGAAATACTTATCCAAGAATTTGTCCTTGAATAAGTCCCAAGTAATTTCGTGGTTTGTAGCTTCCAACATTCTCTGCACTCCATTCCACCAGTTTTTAGCATTGCCCACCAACATAAAAGTTGCATAGGTCACCTTCTTGTTCTCAGCGCAGTTCATCCCTCGAAAGACTTTTTCTAACTCCTTGATCCACAGACTAGCCTTGTCCGGATCAAATTCTCCTTTGAATTGAGGAGGGTTGTGGTGACGAAACTCTACCAAGTTCTGAGCATCTACAGTAGCTTCGAGCTGTTGAGCAGCCTGTTCTTGTTGTTGCGCAACTCTCTCCTGTTGCTGAGTGGCTTGTTCAGTTTGTTGGGCAACGGCCTCAGTCATCCTCTACATCGCTGCTATAGCTGCTGCCATGTCTTCGTGTCGTGCCATCTTACTGTCTTAAGTTAGAGTAACTGAAAGACATAAGGAAAGTAAGTTGCATCCACTAGGAATACCAAATAATACATTTTTATGTTTAATGTTCACAGAACACACAGCACAAACAAGACAGACTCAATCACAAGACCCAAAGAAACATAAACTGGGGCTCTGATACCAACTTAATGTAATGCCCCTTTTTGGGAGGGAACGTCACATTGTCAATTACAATGCGGAAAATAAAATTTATCAAAGATAAGACCCGATTCATTTTATTGCAATTAAATTTATTTGGTTAAAGCTGTATAAATAAAATGATGACTATTTTTTTTTTATAATTATTTAATGAAACGTAGTGACGAAACATAAATGGAAATAAAGAGCAAGGCAGTAGTGAAGCATACATCGATCAACATTCATACATATATATATATATATATATATATATATATATTTATATCAAATATGTTTAGTTACAAAGCCTGATATAGCAAAAAGCAAAACTATACCTACCCAAAGGATCATACATATACATCCCCAAGATATTAGAATATACAGCCCACTACAGTTAAAACATCAGGCCCCCAAAATAAAACACTGGTAGCCCTCAGTAGCTACCAGTAATATCAGTCCCTCAGATGAGGAGGAATCGTATCAGGATCCTCTACGAGGTCCTCCTCGGGAACCTCCTCGGGGTCTTCCTCATCAGAGGAAACCTCCATAGGAGCCACTGAATGACGGGTCAGGGCCCGAGCAGTGGAAACAAAAGTATCCTCCTATGGGGTGTAGTAGCAGTCACCCCATATTTCCCGGATGGGCAAGTAGAATTCCAGACACACGCTGATGCTGCTCGTGAAGATGGGTGGATCATGACGCCTCCATGCTAGTGAAATTGACACCTCTCCCTCGTAGATGAACCGCTCGGAATTCAGGTTAATGTACCAGCAGTCTGGCCCTCCGAGGAAGGATAGACATACATAACCCAGAAATCCACTTGGGCGCGCCGCCATGATCCGTCAGTAGGTACTAATCACAGCTAGGCCAGAAGCCGGGGAAATCAGAAGCTCCAACCTCCTAGCCGTCGTCTTCGATGGGGCACAGTATACAAATAGAGAATAACAGAAATACAAGAAAAAGGTAAGACATCCTACCATCATTACCAATTATAGCAGCAAGAAACAAAATGGCACAAAGCGCCCACAGAGCAAATCAAATAATAATCATAAGCATTAAATAGCAGAAATAGACAAATAAGCAATTGCAGGCAAATATATAATAGTAACACAACAGTTCCAATTATAGTAATAATAATAAACAAATGCCAGATAATATATGGACTCACTATGCACATGCATACAAAGTCAAAATCCTACTCCATGGAGCTAGACACAAACAGTCGGAGAGAAAGATTAGGAGACACGTTTATAACTCGGTTGCCGCGGCCAAAGTGCTATAATTTATCAGTTTATCCACGTGCACATCATGGTATTGTACAGACAGTCTATACTAGATCACGATATAGGACAGTGCCCGGTCAGGATCGTTGGTGCATTTGCATCGGTTTGCCCCACAGAAAGAAGAGCTACCAACTGTCCATTGCAGGGTACCCGCACCCCGACGCCCCCATGGTCATCAATATGACCTACACTAGTCTACTCGCACCCGCACTAAGGTGTGTTCACCTCCTAGGCAACTCAGCCTTAACAACAGTCCAACGGACATTCACAATACATACAGACTCTATGCATACTCATGTATGATTATCATTACATGTTATTCCACATCATGCCACAATTGGCCAAATTAAGTATCAACACATCATTGGTCACTCACATGGACCCACAATATCATAATATTAGAATTAAATAAATTAATACATTTTTAAGGTATATTATGAATTCTTACTTAAAGTTAGCCTTTTCTTACAAGATTCGTCTCTAAATGAATTTTCATAATTAATTAAATTTTTTAATGAAATTTATTCTCATACACTTAGAAGGTTATTCTAAGATCTCAAAGTCTCACACTCTCTTGTTCTTACCCTAATTAAATTACCCTAAGTTTTATGATAAATTTCATTCTTGGTTCTTTAAAATTTATGAATTTCAAAGTATATCCCCTTCTTCCAATTTGCAAATTTTCTATCCTATTACCAATGATTTAATCACTTGATTAATTAAGTTTCAAGGTTACCAAAGTTACATAATTAAGCCCCAAAAAGGCCCTAGAGGCTGTGGCCTCGCTAGGGATTAAGTTCCCAAATTTTTCTCTCCATTAATTACCTAATGTACACTTGATCAATTATGATTTCCACTTGTTATAATTGTTCACAAAGAACCCTAAATTTGGACCCTCAAAACCATGGCCATCCAAGAACAAATGCAACATCATTTTCTTCCATTTCATGCATTCCAATCCATTCAAATATATCAATATACACAACTAATCAAACAAATAACTTAAACAAATTAAATACAATACATAATCATGCCAATCAAGCAAACAAAGAATAACCCTCAATAGGGTTTCTCACAATCAATCACAAACAAGGTTTCTTAATGCTAAGAGAGGTTGAGGAGGAGTGTCTTCCTCCTACCTAAGAGAAGAACAAACAAAGAACTGCCTTGAAGCACTTTGGATTTTCGGATTTGGTACCTTCAAAAACCCTAAAATTTCAAACTCATTAAAATAGCACCAATGCTTGAAAAATAAAGCATGGATGGTCACCAAGAATACCATAGAAATGAAAATGAGACAAAGGAAGTGAAGAATCAAGAACTTACCCAAAAACCCTAAGCTTGAAGCTTGAAGAAGATGGTGAAAATGGTGGATTTTCAAAGAACCACAAACTAGAAAAGTGTTTAGGAGATGGAAAGGATTAAGAAAATGGGGTTAGATGAAAATTTTGTGATGGATGAGGGGAGGAAGAGCTGCTGGCCAAATGGCTCTAGAGAGAAGGAGGAGAGAAAAATTTCAAAGGGAGAAGAAAAAGGTAGAGAGAGAAGTAAATAGGAAAATTAAAGTGATAGCTTTTGAATTTTGAAAACTTGTGTAGTATAATTAATTAAGTGAAAAGCACACATCCCCCCCCCCATTTGGGTGCTACTGCCATGACCATGGAGAGAGGAGAGAGGGAGTGAAAATTGGTTAGCTTCCTTGGGAAGCTTGGAGGAAATTTTCAAGAAGTTTCCTTGAGAAGCTTTGCACAATTCTCATTAAAGTGCATAGTAAGCTTGTCTCCTTAATTAAATACATCTGACAAATGATTAATTACACTGTTAGAATTAATTTTCGAGTGAATAAAAGTTACAGTTGATGAAAATAAAATTTTATTATTTATCGGATAATTTTTATGATACAGTGCTTTTATTTATCAGATAAAACCTTGGAAAACACAAACCTCGTAAACTATGCCCAGCCTCTGGTTTAGTAAGATTCTTCATCAACACGTTGACAGTTCAAGGTTTACCAGCCTTAAGGAAAATATTTCGTTACCCCGGCTTCGCTCAGGGCGCACGTAAAATGAGGAATATACTAAAATATTTGACGTTTTTAGAAAAATCTACAAAAATTTATAAAAATCACAAATATTGAAAAATGACTACTCATCACAAAACAAACAATTTTCCGAAGCGTTTGACTGACTCTGCTCAGTATTTACGTAAAACAAGAAATATATTAAAATAATCAACATTTTTAGAAAATTCTATAAAATTCTCCAAAAATCATGAATATTGGGAAATGACTATTCATGATGAAACAAATCATTTTTGGGTGTTACACTGACTCTGCTCAGTGTGCACGTAAAATGAGGAATATATTAAAATATTCAACGTTTCCGAAAAAATCCACAGAAATTTTCAAAAATCTTAAATATTATAAAATTATGATTAATGATAAAATAAATAATTTTGGGATATTACAAAAGGGAAATGCTTTATTATATTTGAGAGAATGACATCCATTTTAAAAGCAGAAAGAATAAGTTATTATGGCAAACTGAAAAATAAACCGACTTGAGAGTCACAGAGTACCATTATCCGCCACTTAATAGGGGACACAAAGAACTACCTCATTGTTGGGCACACATCTCCGAATGATTTAATCAAGATAATTGAGGCGGGATCTTTCATGTTGCAAGAAAATTGATTATGTTAGCAAACAGAGGCTTGAAATTGAAAAAAAATAAAAATTCATCAGGAAAAGAATCATTGATAGGTGTGATATCAAAAGGTGAGTCTGTTGTAAGTATGGACAAATGATTTGCAACAACATTTTTGGCTTCTTTCTTATCTTTTATTGTGATATTGAATTTTTAAAGCAATAAAATCCATCGTATCAACCTAGGTTTGCAAAAATTTGTTGAGAAAATCGACAAGTGCACCGAATTGTCAAAGTAATAAAGTTAGCGATTAAGAGAGGGGAAAACACTAAAACGCATGAAATTAAGAGGGAAAAGAAAGAAAAAAGCACATGAATGCAAAACACATTAAGGATGTAAAGACATGAAATTAAAACACTAGGGATCTGACTTCACTTGATTCAACAATCTATCATAGACAATAGAGTAGCTTTGGGACCGTCATTCTAATTAATTTCTAGTCATTCAATTAATGGGTAGAATCCAGTAATTAATTAAAATTCAATTCCTTGGTCTAAACATTAACTCTTAAAGGCATGACCTTTACTCTTTGGATTCTCAAGGAAAATATCACAATTCTCCCACACAACTTATAACCTCCATTTCTAGATGATTATAAATCATGACACTTATTATTTATGGTTTAAGTTGTATGCTAACCTCTCGATTCTACACACATCGCCCTAGATCAATTTATGAGTGGTCAATTCATAAAAGCATTAAGAATCATAATAAGCACTCAAATTGAATAAAAAATTTAATTAAAATTCCAATCTTAATACATGTCAATTGAATCAAGTTACATCTTCACCCTAGAAACACACGAATTTAACTACGCATGACAAAAGAGAAGAAGAAATAGGAAGAATAAAATAAAAATATATACAGAGCTCAACCTTTAATAAAAAAAATTAACAAGTAGGCGATAAACTTGTCATTTAATATTAACATGGATGTGGTATAAATCAGCCACCAAATAAATATTAATAAGGGTGTGGTATAAACCAACCACCATATATATATTAACACATAGTTAATAAATATTAACAAGGGTGTGGTATAAACTAACCACCAAATATATATTCACAATGGTGTGGTATAAACCAGCTACCAAATAAGTTAATAAGCTGATAAATTAAAAAGTTAGTAAGGAGAAAAATTAAAAAGTAAAAAGCAGGTAAATTAAAATGTTAGAAGCGAGATAAAGTAAAAAGTTAGAAAGTTAAAAAGTTTGTAAGAGAGTTAGAAAGTTAGTAAGTTAGTAAGCAAGAAAATTAAAAGGTTAGTAAGTTAGTAAGTTAGAGAGTTAGAAATAAAATACAAAAAGTAAAATACAAAAAATAAAGTGCAGAAAGTAAATTTAAAATATGAAAATCGTAGAATCGTCAAGTCGATTTTTTGCTCTGGCGAGAGTGAAGAGAAGAAGAAAGATTATTTTATTAATGATTAAATATTACAGAAAGATAAAAGAGAGTTTCCCCACTAAGTTTGTACATTAGCAAGTACAAAGAAAAGAAAAGAAAAAAAATTAGAAAATAGTATATATAAATATATATATATATATATATATATATATTAAAACAAAAAGGCATGAAAGGCATCACTGTAATGCAAGAAATCTCAACAAGGTTGGCACCTCAGGCATTACCAATCATCTGCAGCACACCAAACTAAATTAAGAAATTAAAAAAATGAATACAAAATCATGGGGGGACATATACGAAACCCATGAGCAAAGATCAAGAGAATCTGTAACAAGGAAGACCTATTCTATTACGGAAAAAAGTCTTCCTTAAAAAATCTAGGAATTAAGTCCCACCAAACTAAGCCCTAAATATTAATGCCATAGTTGGCAAGCTTATCTGCATAAGAATTCCTTTCCCTATATATATGAGAACAAATAAATGTCATCTTCTTTGTAAGACCCATACAATTCAACCACCTATTTCTAAGCTTCCAAGGGACAATCTTCAAAGATGTAAAGGCGTCAATAACTAATTTAGAATCACATTCTAACCATAATCTATGCCATCCTTTATTATAAACAATCTCAATTGGAAGGATTGCACCAAGAATTTCAGCATGAAGAGCATGAATGACTCCAATATTGTAAGCAAAACAACCC
This sequence comes from Ormosia semicastrata, assembly GCA_029884595.1. NCBI lineage: Eukaryota > Viridiplantae > Streptophyta > Magnoliopsida > Fabales > Fabaceae > Ormosia > Ormosia semicastrata. The sequence continues at coordinate 44,168,986 of JAQQTO010000061.1, forward strand.
AATGTGGCCGCACTTTTGTCTCTAAATATACCACCACAGGCTGCCATACTAGGGACTCCCTTTGCTGCTCCATCAGTGTTTGCCTTAATCCAGTAGCTAATTGGAGGATTCCAATTGACTTCTTTAATTTGAGGAGCTGCAATGTACTTCCCATTGACCCTAAACTTCTTAATGATGATGAAATCATTTATATCAGTAGAGATCGTCCCCACAGATAAGCTTCTTGTTAAAGAGACATTAGCTTTGATAAAATTTATAGCAGCTTCTAAAGGAATCCTCTTGTCTTCAAACTGCAACTGATTCCTTGTATACCACATTGCCCATATTGAATTCATAATGGTTGCTAAGACCACATCCTTTGTCTGAGGGCACCAACTTCTGTTACATACTGACAAGATTGAGAGAATAGAGTTAGTAGCAATTGGGAAGTTTAGAAAGGTGCTGAGCCATTGCCAAATTTTTTATGCAAAGTGTAGTGAAAAAATAAATGATCTGTGGTTTCATAACTAGATTCACATAAGCAACACATTGAAACCATATGATAGCCCCTAGACCAAAGCTACTCATCAGTAGGAACTCTATTGTTGATAAGTCTCCAAACCAGAAAAGATTTAGAAGGAGGAATGACTTTGCTCCAAATTAATTTGCCCCAAGAAACCAGTTGACCACCTTGATACTGAAATTGATAAGCTTCTTTTAGAGATAGAAAACCAGAATCTGTAGAATTCCAGACTAAGCAATTTGTTGCTTCAAACTGAGGAATGCTAATTCTTTGCAATTTTTCTGAAATGACAGGGAACCACAATAACAGCTCTTGAGGGATGCCCCCATTCTCCATCCTTTATAAAATTCTTAACAGTAGCTTTAAGAGAAGAATACCATTCTACAGGAATTCCAAGCATATCCACTATAGGTTGAGATAACCATTTATCACACCAGAAGTTTATATTACTATCATCCCCAAATTGCCAACTAGAATTGATAAAAACAGCATTGACATGATTTTTCAAGCCTGCCCAGATGGAAGAAAATATATATATATATATACAAGATCCGTAGGAAAAAAATATAAATATATATAGACAAAATATTTGCACCATAAATTTGTTCTTGAAATCAAGTCCCCAACAACGGCGCCAAAAACTTGATGTGAATTAAAAGTTATAAATCCAAGTGCAGGTTGTTTCAAGTAATAAAATCTCGGGAGTTTGAGGTTGATCCACAGGGAATTGATGAAGAAAAACTCATTGACGTAAGTAAATATTTTGTCACAATAATAAAAGTGATAAAACTTAGTCACAAATAAAAAGGATTTACTTAGGTTGGGAGATCCACTCTTAGTAAATAAATTAAGGACAATATTAATTCTTTTTATAACTCAATTAGAATCCACGCATAATGGAGGTTTCAATCAGAAAATACAATATTCAAAGTTCATTTAATATTATATATGTAATTATATTGTGATTCTTTGAATTATTTATTAATACCACTACTTATAAATGGGCTCAAGCACTGGTATAAACCGACCACCAAATATATATTAACACTTAGTAAATAAATATTAACAAAGGTGCGGTATAAACCAATCACCAAATAAGTTAATAAGCAGATAAATTAAAATGTTAGAAGCAAGTAAATTAAAATGTTAGAAGCAGGTAAAGTAAAAAGTTAGAAAACTGATAAAGTAAAAAGTTAAATAGTTAGTAAGTTAGTAAGCAAGAAAATTAAAAAGTTAGTTGGTTAGTAAGTTAGAAAGTTAGAAATAAAATATAAAAAATAAAATACAGAAAATAAAGTGCAGAATATAAAATACAAAAAATAAAGTAGTACAGAAAGTAAATTTAAAATATGAAAATTGGAGAATCGGCAAGTTAATTTTTTGCTCTAACGAGAGAGAAGAGAAGAAGAAAGATTATTTCATTAATGATTAAAGATTACATAAGGATAAGAGAGAGTTTTCCCCACTAAGTTAGTACGTTAGTAAGTACAAAAAAAAAAAAAAATTAAAAAAAAAAAAATATATATATATATATATATATATATATATATATATATACAAGATCCACAAGAAAAAAATATAAATATATATACAAAATATTTACACCATAAATTTGTTCTTCAAATCAAGTCCCCAGCAACGATGCCAAAAACTTGATGCAAATTAAAAGTTACAAACACAAATGCAGGTTATTTCAAGTAATAAAATCTCAGGAGTCCGAGGTCGATCCACAAGGAATTGATGAAGAAAAACTTTTTGGCGTAAGGTAAATATTTTGTCACAACAATAAAAGTGATAAAACTTAGTCACAAATAAAAAGGATTTACTTGGGTTAAGAGATCCACTCTTGGTAAATAAATTAAGGATAATATTAATTCTTTTTATAACTCAATTAGAATCCACGCATAATAAAAGTTCCAATCGAAAAATACAACATTTAAAGTTCATTTAAGATTATATATGTAATTATATTATGATTCTTTGAATTATTTATTAACACCACCACTTATAAATAGGCTCAAGCATTTGACACTTCTTTACACTTTTTATTATTATTATTTTTAATTATTTTTAATTTTGTTTTTTACAAGATGCGAATTGGTTTATACAAGTCAATCTCCAACTTTTAATCTGTATTAAATATTTAAATGACTAAAAATGAGGGATGAATATTATCAAATTCCCCTACACTTAGCTTTTTGTACTCCTTGGCAAAACACATAAGACCAAAACTAGGGAATAAGGAAAAACAACACAAACTCAAAAGCTAAAAATTCTAAAAGACTCGATTTCTAATAATAATTAAGAAAGAAGAGCAACTAAAGATTCAAGGGATCAAAACATTTATGAGGTAACGTTTCTTCACATCTCAAACCAACAAGCAAGGAAACTTCAATTGAAAAGCATGAGTGAAGAATGATAGATCTTCACAGGATTCACTCTCAATCCCTCAAGTGTTTAAAAGGGAGGTATTTCACTCAATTAACCCATGAAAATTGCACTACCATAAGCTTGCTTATCTTTTACTTCTCTACTACTCAGAACACATGCACCCACAAATCATGAGGACTTTATTCAAGGTTGTATTGGTAAAGGAGAAGGTAATATGGATATGACAAGTTAAATACGAAAGAGAATAAAAGAGCGTGAGAGCTGAGTTCAATTAACAAACATGAAAGTTCATCCCAACTCCACTTAAGACAAATTCCTTTTACATATTCTTTTCCTTTCCTTTATTACTTTGTTGGCCCTTATTTACACTTTTTTTTATTGTTTTGAATTTTTTTATTTTTTTAGAACATAATATATACATTTTTTTAAATTAAACATTTTTTTCACCAACCATTCTGCACACACCCCCACACTTGTTCAAGAACTCATCCAATGACAAAGCTAATATTCTCTTATTCCCTAAGGCTAGGTAAGAACATGGTTTTTCATTTATGGCACATAATGAGTTCGAAATAAAGAATGGTCAAATAAGCTCAAAGGAGTTAAGCAAGGGGACATAGGCTATTTCCAATGCCTTACATTGATAGGAATCAGAGAATTTCCAAGAAGTCATAAGAGTGCTTGATATCATATTAAGACAATATACTACTGAGCAAGGCTGCCTATTTGTGCGCTAATCATTCTTGGTTATTTGGTTAAAGTAGCTATTTCAAGAAAAATGTCTCAATCATATTTATGTATGCATATGAAAATGTAGTCTCAAAAAGAATCAAAGCAAGTTCTAGAATAAAAATTCCATGAGTGAAATTCACACAAGAAAGAAGAGAATGGTGCAAATGTTCATTCCATTCATTAATAGCCTCAAAATCTCACAAGGCATAATTCTATCATTCTTAGTCCACCAATTCAACATCCATAACCAAGCATGTGATCTTTAAGAAAGAAGATAATTTACTCAATCATGATATATTCACTGAATTTGAATTGCTACTTTCATACAACTAGTTATCTACCTAATTACTCCTTACTTTGCCACCAATTTTGATGCGTCTCAAGAACAAATTTACCTCAAGAGATAAATTGAAAAACTTCTTCCAAAGTACCAAAACCATCGGTAAGGCAATGAATGCATTAGAGTTTTCAAGAATTGTCGTTATTCGTCCATGCATAGATGATACTTCAATTTCTAGCCCAATTGTCTTTCCAATGATGTTCCTTTGAGTTAAAGCTTCAGGAATAATACCTAAAACTTGACCATCTCTTATATGTGCAGAAAGTGATTTAGCCCCCAATAACCCAATGCTACCTCCCCTATATACTACACGAATGTTTCTTGCAGCAAGTGTTCTACCAACAGTGCTTGCTGTGTTTACAAACTCTAAACCCTTCCCATAACTTGTCCCACAAAATACACAGATACTGGTAAATCTACGAACTGAAGAAGAAGCTCCCTCTATTTCTACACTCACACTCTCTTTGAATGATTATGAGTTGTAGAAAAATGAAGAAAATGGAGTGTTTAAATAAGGAAGAGAGTAATAATAGTTCCTATATGGGTAGGTTGGCTGTTGTTAGAAAAGTTTCATTTTAAGAAACATTTTTTTAAAATTTTTTAATTTTTAATTTTTTTTATTTTTATTTGTTACTTTTTTAGATTTCAAGAAAATCATCAGGGTAAAGAAGTCTAAAAATCCCAGAAGGACCTTGCCCAAAGGATCGTCTGTTCAAAATCAAAATACAACAAAATCATACAAAGATAAAATAATAATAACAAATGATGACATACTTTTATGTACAGGTTTCATGGCGTATCTTTATACTGCACGTCATGAATGAAGTAGCCTTCACAATCTTACCGCCCCTTGAAAGAGACATCGAATTCCCTTAAGGAATTTCAGACTTAAGGCACTCCTCCCGCTTGTGGGATATCCCAGCCTATGCATCGTCCTTCTAGTTAAAGAGAGAAAATCTGAATACGACGACTAGTGACCACAGCCAATGCAGCTACGCTCAGGAACCCAATAAATCAATACCAGAAATCGAGCTCAGAGGCATTGTCACGCGAGAATGCAAACACGGGACGCTTCTATCTGTCCATCAGGAAGCAAAGCCTACGGTTAAAACCTGGGAATGCTTGCGCAGCTCTCTATAGAGCATGGCACATGAACCTTATTTACTGACTGACGTGCGAAGGTCCATCTGAGTCAATGACGGAGCTACCACTAGCAAGGGCTCCTAATCTAATTAAAGACTAAGTACAACCGAAGTTTCGCCCTTATTATTATTTTTTCTTTTTTTATTTTCTTTTATTTTCTTCTTTTTTTTCTTTTCTTTTTTCTCTTTTTTTTCTTTTTAGGAGATGTACAAGATAATATATACATGTTCTTGTATTGTGGCTCACATCTTCCTCTGGTTTTGCGTCCAGTAATGGCTTAAACGCCTTCTATGAGTCGAGGATAAGCTTCCCATATAATTTTCTTATAAATTGAGAAACAGGGTCTTTTTGAGTCAGATTCCCAAAACTGTAACGCCCTTGCTTGTCTCTGAAGTTCCACAAACTAAGAACTTCACGATGCACAACTTCACAAGAATATGTCTCAAGAGTCAATAAGATATCATCTAATAACTCTTTACTCAGCCCATTCTTAATAAAGTATATTTTGTTGTCTCGATTTACAGAAACCATTCCCAAAGAACAACATCGTGTGTTACAATTCCATCGCACACACTTGTAACAAACTTGCATTCTCTTTGCTGTTCTCTTTTTAGAATAAGAACTTTTACCGAGATCTGGCATGTATGGGGTGTAACACCCCAAATTTTAGACTATGTTACAGAACTGACAAAATTACACTATTTTGTGTTTTCTATGCAATATAAAAATAATTTGATTATTCCAATACTATTTTTGATTGTTTTTATTGATTTGCTCTGGGTCAGGAAAATAATAATTTTCGGGCCGGGAAAATTCTTATTTTAATTATTTGGAGATGGGGGATCTTACTAAACCCAATTCCGATTGATATATATATTAATCTTTTAATTTTTAGGATTTAACTGTGTAATAAAATAATATTATATTATTATAATATTATTTTATTTGACAATACCTGCTGTCTTAAAAACAGTAGAAATCTGCTTCAAAATGATTATGGACCCAAAAAAGTCTGTGGGACCCGCGTTTAGAGTAGCAGTTAACGATTTTGACTAGACCAAATTCTAAACCAATAGGAACAAGTCAAAATAGGTGGCTTGAAAATTCTAACCAATAAGAATTGGTCAATTAAAGGAGCATAGACTTCATTAAGGACCATTGGATAAAAAGCATGATTTAGATGCTTTTGATTATAATCGTTAATCCGATCAATGGTGTAAAATGAATCCTGATAAAACTACTAAGTAATATCCACCGTAGATGAAATCAATGGATAGGAAACAAAGTTGAATTCAATGTCTAAGATGAAGTCAACAATAGTGGCTTGACTTTAATTAGTAACTAATTAAACCTAATTAAGTCATCTTAATGGCCTAATTAACAAGCTAAGTAAACTAACCTAATTATCAATTAGTTATAATCTAATTCCTAATTAGATATCCTAATTTTAATTAGAGGTTATGATATATGTAATTATATGTTTAATTAATTAGTCATGTAATTAGATAATTAATTAAGAATGGTTAGGAAACTAAACCTAATTAATTAGCTAGTTAATTAGCATGCAATTAGGTGTTAATTGAAAACAAATTAAGTCTCTAATCCTAATAGAGCCACACGGTCATGTAGCTTGGAAATCTTCTCCAAGGTTCTTGAATTATCTAGCATGGTAATTTAATAATTAAAAGATGACCAAGCCATTTGCTTCAAGTGTGAACACAAACTAGGATATCTATTTCAAGTAAATATCTTCAATCTCTCCAAGACTCACACAAGCAGCCCACTCCCCTTTACTATCAATATTCATTTCTTTTCTCTCACCAAAAGCTTGCATCATTTCTCTCCAAAAAATTCCAAGAACATCAAGCACCATTTTCCTTCCATTTTCCTCTCTAGAATTCAGCCCCAACACCCAAGTTCACTACCAATCTCCTATAATTTTCACTCTCATCATTTCCTAAAGCTAGACAACCTCCTAAACACTTTTCATTTAGGAAGTTTTCTCAAAATCCCACTCTAAGTGCTTCAAAATCCAACTTCTATCTTACTTCCCTAGAGGTAAACTTTGGTTTTTATGGATTAAAATTTAATTTGTGATTTTCTAAACCATGTTTGTTCCATGGTTTATCATTAGTAAGCTTTGTATATGATTTTACTAATTGTTTTAGAATTGTTAGGAATTGTTTGTGGCTTGTACGAAATTTAGGAGAAGGAGAGGAGCTTGAAAGACTTGTCTTCAAGAGGTAAGAGGGAGATTTTACCTTATCAACCAAGTTTTGGTGGTGTGGGGATGGTTTTGTTTGGTGAAAAACCCATAAGGGTTTATTTACCTGTTGTTTGATTTTCTTTGATTGTGTTTGTGATGTGTATAATTTTGTTTCTATGCTTGCATATGTGATAATATGCTTAAAGCTTTGATATTATGTGTGTATGTATAATCATGAAAGCATGAGAATGTATGTGTAAAGTAAGATGTGAACAACATGATTAAATGATTGTATGAATGCTCCAAAGAGCAATGAGGCTCATGGCCATACTAGGGATTGGAGGACCACCAAAGTCCTGAAAATGAGGGATTCAAATGAGAATGAAGGATTTAAATGAAAAAGAAATGAATTTGAACAAGTTTGAATGTAGTAAGCAAAATGGTTTTGGAAAAATAATCTGATATAATTAAATAAATAGGGTTTAAAATGAAATGAGTGTCAATACTTGAATTTTACTGACGTATGGCTCACCCTACAGGTTTAGTGGTGCGTCTGTAAAATTTGAGCTGTAATATGTGAAGTAAATGAAAGAAATAACATTTTTGGGGAAACAATGCAATTACTAATTTTTAGAGGGGTAATATTATAATTTTCATTTTTTGAAAGGGGCCATATTATAATTGTGATTTTTAGAAGGGCAATATTATAATTTTGATTTTTAATGGGTCATATTGTAATTATTGATTTTAGAGGGGCTATATTATAAATAATTTATAAAAGAGGGACTAACTCGTAAAATATTATTTTATGAGGAACTATTATGAAATTATTAATTGAAAAAGGACTAAAACATAAATATGAATTTTATGAGGACATTTTTATAAATATAAATTTTATGAGGGACTATTTCGTAAATATAAATTTTATGAGGGACTGTTGTGAAAATATTATTTAAATGAGGATTATAATGTAAATATTATGTTTTGAGGGGTTATTATGCAAATATGAAAAATAAAGTTAAATTTTGGTGTTAAATGAGAAAAATAGTATTTTTGATTTAAAATGTGTGAAAAATATTTTACGCGATTGAGAAAATGCAAAAATATGGTTTCGCGATGAAATTACAATAATGATACTGTTGGGCCAATATGAGGACCCCGAATATGAGAGAAAGGAATTGAATTAAGAATATGATATAATGAAATGGAACTGTGAATGGTGCATAGTACATGCATTGGAAAGGTCCGATGGACTGAATAAGGCTAGTTGCTTAGAAGAGAATACACCTCCTGAGTGGGTGCGATATGCACAGTGTAAGTCACTCGTTGACCTTGGGGCCATTGGGGTGCAGGTTGTCTACAATAGGCAGTTGGTAGCTCTTCTGTACTGTGGGTTAGACTGACGTAACACACCAATGATCTGGACCGAGACACTATCCTTAATCAAGATTTGATAAAAACTGTCGTGCATATACTAGATGTGCAAAAATTGAGCACGTAGTCTGAGGCATGTTGGTGTGGACAGAACTTTTCGATCACTCTCTCTGACCTAAGTTTTAGCTCCATGGAGTGGGAAATTGAGTCTAGGTGCATATGCATAGTTATTGAGAACATTATCGTAATTATTGTTTATGATAATTGAATTATGGAATATTTGAATATTGGTAATTGCATAATCGTAATTATGTTATGATGCTAAATGATGTTGATGGCATGATTGTGAATATGGTATGATAGTTGTATGAGATATTGTATGTGTTTGATAATTGATATCGGTGGTATAATTGCAATTATGTTTGATGTGCTGGTATGAGACATTGTATGTGTTTATCTTCATTGCTACCATACTGGTATTGGCATAGGTGATCTCACCTCTTTGTATGTCTATTTGTATTGTAATAATAATTTTAAAGACGTTGAGCAAGGATTTGAGCGAGAAACTGAGGAAGAGCAGATTCCTGTTGAGGACGCTGAGTTTTGAAGTGATGGAGGAGTCTTGTTTCCTTGAGTATATGAGATTGAGTAGGCTACATCTTGGACATTAGTGTGAATATTAATACCTAGAGTTCCCATTGTCTACTAGACAGTACTGGGGAGCATACTATCGTACTCCTAGTACAATTAGTATAGTGTCGTCTGCTTGGACACCTGTCCATAGGACTTCGCGTCAGTCTGGATTCCTATCTTCTGAGGAATCTGAGGAGGACCCGTCTGAGGGTTCTACTGTGTAGTAATACTTGGGCAGTATGTTAGTTTAAATAATGTTTTAAATATTTTGAAAGTCTAGTTTGTAAATATTAAAATATGACAGTACTAATGACTTGTACATGTTTATGTGATGTAAATTATTTGTGACAATGTTGTTATGTTTTTACTTTCCGCTAAGTTTATCTTATTATTATTAAGAAATTTTACAACTTGTATTTATATTACAAGCACGATTTTATTATAAAGAGGTAATTTGGTAATTAAGTAACGTGAAGTGTGACGCTTTGAGGAGGGTGTTACATTAGTTGGTATCAGAGCCCAAGTTAGAGTCTTTTGGGTTTGTGGGTAGGTTTGTCTTGTTTGTGCTGTGTGAATCTCTGACACTGAACACAGAGATATGTTTTGGTTTCTGAAAGGAGACGATGTTGTGTGAAATAGTTATGTTTAGTTCTTTGTGTTTTGATTTTGTTTATCTTTGAAGAAAGATAATGGAACGTAGCGAACATGAGCATGTGGATGCCAGACGTGATGAAGATCGTTTAGCCGCAGCTAGAAGTGTGATGCGAAAGATGATTGAAGTAGCAGTACAACAGAGACAGATGATCACTCAGCAGTAGGAACTGATAATCGAACTTCATAGCTTATTAGGATTGGAGCAGTTACTGGATGCAAGAAGCTGTAACTTAGAACCTTCGATAATCCAAGATGGAAGGAAGCGTAAGGTCAATCGTTTTCAACAAGAGCTATATATACAACCACTGAGGAAGCAACAACGAGCAAAGAGAGGAAGTACTAGTGGCAACGATTTTCGTCAAACTGTGGCATCAACCATGAAATGTTTCAAGTGTGGGAAAAATCATCTCACCAAAGATTGTCAGCATAAAGGGATTATTTGTTATGGATGTGGGAAGCCTGGACATTTCTCCAGAGATTGTGATCAACTGAAGATGGAACCTTCCATTAGTAATACACGTGTTTCAAAATCTCAAGAAGAAGAAAGAGCCAGTGCAGAGGGTGTCATGAAAACGTTCAAATACAAAAACTTAAGAAGCGAGAAAGTTGTGCCATAGAGAGTAATTTTAAAACCATGTTGTATAATTCGCAAGATAACCCATTCTCTTGTGATCTGTGACTGTGTAAATCTTTTGGGGTTATCTGTGTTTTGCTTCTTTTCATAATGCTAGTCCAACTTCTAAACTTATTATTACTACTCGAGCCTGTTTAAAACTATCCTATTATTATTATTGGAGTTTGAAACTTTTCTATTGATCTGGTTTGTCTATTTCTTTCTTAAATAGACTAAGTAAATCAATATAACTTATCCATGTCTTTGTTATAATGTGATATGAGTATTTCTACTCTTCTTGTTAAACTTGTTATTTATACTCAAGTTTTCTAACTCTACCCTATATCTATTAAATATCAAAACTTTTCTGTTGATTTGATTTGTTTATCTAAAATTACATCTATTTGAGAGCCTGACTTTATAAATGGATTAGTTATTTTCTAACCATATCCTACTATATTGTTACAATGTAACTTTAGTGTTTCCTTGACTTGAGATTTTTGGATTTGAATCCAGAAAGTTCATTTCTAAAATTATTGGACCATGTTCATTTCGAAATCCATTAGACCTTCTTAAATTCTTTGTTGGACTAATCTAGTAATCTACCGAATAGTCTTATTACTTTTTCTTATAATTTTCATAGTGTCTTTCATGTATCTCAATTAAGAAGGATTATTCTTGATTCAACTTATGTTATAGTACCAAATACACTGTAATTAGAAGAAAACTTGATCTATGGGATGGTTTCTATTAAGATTAAAAATAGGCAAGTAGAACATCTTACTTTGATGAAGAACATCTGGAATGATGTGACAATAGGGGAACTAGAAGACCAAATGAAGGAAATCATTGTTTGCTCCAAGATCGATTTGCGACGCATTATAGGCACGATGAGTATTTAATAATACCATTCGGGGTAAAGAATGTTTTTACGATATTCAAGAATTATATAAATAGGATTTTTCTTTCCCATGTAGGCAAATTTGTCATTATCCTTATTGATGATATTTTGACTTATTTTTGAAATTCGAAGGAACATGATGAAGATCTCGATGCAGTTCTTCAATTTCTGAAGAAGAAGGAGTTATGCGTAAAACTAGTCAAACACAAATTCTGTTAAAAGAAGTTCAACTCGTAGATTTAGATTGAGTGTAGGGATCAAATAGAAAGGTTGTGGCATATACTACAAGGCAGTGAAACGTGCATGAGAAGAATTATTCGATTTACATTTAGGATATGCGATAGTTTTTTTGTAAGGAAAATCTGAAGACATTTTCTTTCCTATAAAGTCTACAATAATTTCAAGGGCTTGAAGTACTTGTTTAATCAAGAGGGGCTTGGATATAAGGAAAAGACGATAGCTAGAATTTTTAAAGGACTCATTGAGAGCTTGTGTTCTAGAACAAGCTAGTTGTTGGGGTGAATTTCTACCGTTGATAGAGTTCACTTACAACAATAGTTTCCATTCGAGCATAGGGATGGCACCCTATGAGGCATTATATGGGAGAAGATGTAGAACGCCATTGTGTTGGTACCACGATGGTGAAAGTACTGTGGTAGAACCCGAGTTTGTGCAGCAAACAACTAAGAAAGTGAAGATGATCCAAGGCAAAATGAGGACAACTCAAACGCGACAAAAGAGTTATGCTGATAAAAGACGAAGACCGCTTGAATTTGAAGAAGGTGATCATGTGTTTTTATGTGTGACACCTATGACTGGAGTTGGACGAGTGATCAAGTCGAGGGAATGCACTCCGAAGTTTATCGGACTGTATCAGATACTCCGTTGGACATCGTACAATTGAAGGAAAATTTAACCTAGGAGATGTTTCCAGTCAAGATTGAAGATCGAAGGACAAAACAACTTCGAGGAAAAGAGATCGCATTGGTTAAAATAATTTGGAACGATGTAAGTGGTGAAGCCACATGGGAGTTGGAAGAGAAGATAAGAGAGTAGTATCTGTTTTTATTTTAAGTGTGCCAAGTTTCGAGGACGAAACTTATTTTTAGAGGGGGAGAGTTGTAACACCTCAAATTTTAGACTATGTTACAGAACTGACAGAATTACACTGTTTTGTATTTTCTGTGCAATATAAAAATAATTTGATTATTCTGATACTGTTTTTGATTGTTTTGTGTGATTTGCTCCGGGATAAGAAAATAATAATTTTCGGGACAGGGAAATTCTTATTTTAATTATTCGGAGCTAGGGGATCTTACTAAACCCAATTCCGATTGATATATATATTAATCTTTTAATTTTTAGGATTTAATTGTGTAATAAAATAATATTATATTATTACAATATTATTTTATTTGACAGTACCTACTATTTTAAAAACAGTAGAAATCTGCTTCAAAATGATCATGGACCCGAAAAAGTCTGTGGGACCCGCATTTAGAGTAGTAGTCAACGATTCTGATTAGACCAAATTCTAAACCAATAGGAACAAGTCAAAATAGGTGGCTTGAAAATTCTTACCAATAAGAATTGGTCAATTAAAGGAGCATAGACTTCATTAAGGACCATTGGATAAAAAGTATGATTTAGATGCTTTTGATCATAACCGTTAATCCGATCAATGGTGTAAAATGAATCCTGATAAAACCACTAAGTAATATCCACCATAGATGAGATCAATTGATAAGAAACAAAGTTGAATTCAATGGCTAAGATGAAGTCAACAATAGTGGCTTGACTTTAATTAGTAACTAATTAAACCTAATTAAGTCATCTTAATGGCCTAATTAACAAGCTAAGTAAACTAACCTAATTATCAATTAGTTATAATCTAATTCCTAATTAGATATCCTAATTTTAATTAGAGGTTATGATATACGTAATTATATGTTTAATTAATTAGTCATGTAATTAGATAATTAATTAAGAATGGTTAGGAAACTAAACCTAATTAATTAGCTAGTTAATTAGCATGCAATTAGGTGTTAATTGAAAACAAATTAAGTCTCTAATCCTAATAGAGCCACACGGTCATGCAACTTGGAAATCTTCTCAAAGGTTCTTGAATTATCTAGCATGGCAATTTAATAATTAAAAGATGACCAAACCATGTGCTTCAAGTGTGAACACAAAATAGGATATTTATTTCAAGTAAATCTCTTCAATCTCTCCAAGACTCACACAGCAGCCCACTCCCTTTTACTATCAATATTCATTTCTTTTCTCTCACCAAAAGCTTGCATCATTTCTCTCCAAAAAATTCCAAGAACATCAAGCACCATTTTCCTCTCTAGAAATTGGCCCCAACACCCAAGTTCACTATGAATCTCCTATAATTTTCACTCTCATCATTTCTTAAAGCTAGACAACCTCCTAAACACTTTTCATTTAGGAAGTTTTCTCAAAATCCCACTCTAAGTGCTTCAAAATCCAACTTCTATCTTACTTCCCTAGAGGTAAACTTTGGTTTTTATGGTTTAAAATTTAATTTGTGATTTTCTAAACCATGTTTGTTCCATGGTTTATCATTATTAAGCTTTGTATGTGATTTTACTAATTGTTTTAGAATTGTTAGGAATTGTTTGTGGCTTGTACGAAATTAAGGAGAAGGAGAGGAGCTTGAAAGACTTGTCTTCAAGAGGTAAGAGGGAGATTTTACCTCACCAACCAAGTTTTGGTGGTGTTGGGATGGTTTTGTTTAGTGAAAAACCCATAAGGGTTTATTTACCTATTGTTTGATGTTCTTTGATTGTGTTTGTGATATGTATAATTTTATTTCTATACTTGCATGTGTGATAATATGCTAAAAGTTTTAATATTATGTGTGTATGTATAATTATGAAAGCATGAGGATGTATGTGTAAAGTAAGATGTGAACAACATGATTAAATGATTGTATGAATGCTTCAAAGAGCAATGAGGCTCACGGCCATACTAAGGATTAGAGGACCAAAGTCCTGAAAATGAGGGATTCAAATGAGAATGAAGGATTTAAATGAAAAAGAAATGAATTTGAACAAGTTTGAATGTAGTAAGCAAAATGGTTTTGGGAAAATAATCTGATATAATTAAATAACTAGGGTTTAAAATGAAATGAGTGTCAATACTTGAATTTTATTGACGTATGGCTCACCCTATAAGTTTAGAGGTGCATCTGTAAAATTTGAGCTGTAATATGTGAAGTAAATGAAAGAAATAACATTTTTGGGGAAATAATGCAAATACTGATTTTTAGAGGGGTAATATTATAATTTTCATTTTTAAACGGGTCCATATTGTAATTATGATTTTTAGAGGGGTAATATTGTAATTTTTATTTTTAATGCAGCCATATTGCAATTATTGATTTTAGAGGGGCTATATTGCAAATAATTTATAAAAGAGGGACTATCTCGTAAAATATTATTTTATGAGGAACTATTATGAAATTATATTTGAAAAAGGATTAAAACGTAAATATAAATTTTTTGAGGGACATTTTCATAAATATGAATTTTATGATGGACTATTTCATAAATATAAATTTTATGAGGGACTGTTGTGAAAATATTATTTAAATGAGAATTATAATGCAAATATTATATTTCGAGGGGTTATTATGCAAATATGAAAAATAAAGTTAAATTTTGGTGTTAAATGAGAAAAATAGTATTTTTGATTTAAAATGTGTGAAAAATATTTTACACGATTGAGAAAATGCGAAAATATGGTTTCGCGATGAAATTACAATAATGATACTGTTGGGCCAATATGAGGACCCCGAATATGAGATAAAGGAATTGAATTGAGAATATGATATAATGAAATGGAACTGTGAATGATGCATAGTACATGCATTGGAAATGTCCGATGGACTGAATAAGTCTAGTTGTCTAGGAGAGAATACACCTCCTTAGTGGGTGCGATATGCGTAGTGTAGGTCACTTGTTGACCTTGGGGGCATTGGGGTGCGGGTTGCCTACAATGGGTAGTTGGTAGCTCTTCTGTACTGTAGGTTAGACCGACGTAACACACCAATGATCCGGACCGACACACTATCCTTAATCGAGACTTGATAAAGACTGTCGTGCATATGCTAGATGTGCAAAAATTGAGCACGTAGTCTGAGGCATGTTGGTGCGGACATATCTTTTCGATCACTTTCTCCGACCTGAGTTTTAGCTCCATGGAGTGGAAAATTGAGTCGAGGTACATATGCATAGTTATTGAGAACATTATCGTAATTATTGTTTATGATAATTGAATTATGGAATATTTGAATATTGGTAATGGCATAATCGTATTTATGTTATGATGATAAATGATGTTGATGGCATGATTGTGAATATGGTATGATAGTTGTATGAGATATTGTATGTGTTTGATAATTGATATCGGTGGTATAATTGCAATTTTGTTTGATGTGCTGGTATGAGATATTGTATGTGTTTATCTTCATTGCTACCAACTGGTATTGGCGTAAGTGATCTCACCTCTTTGTATGTCTATTTGTATTGTAATAATAATTTTAAAGACATTGAGCGAGGATTTGAGCGAGAAGCTGAGGAAGAGCAGATTCCTGTTGAGGACGCTGAGTTTTGAAGTGATGGAGGAGTCTTGTTTCCTTGAGTATATGAGATTGAGTAGGCTACATCTTGGACATTAGTGTGAATATTAATACCTAGAGTTCCCATTGTCTACTAGACAGTACTGGGGAGTATACTATCGTACTCCTAGTACGATTAGTATATTGTCGTCTTCTCGGACACCTGTCCGTTAGACTTCGTGTCAGTCTGGATTCCTATCTTCTGAGGAATTTGAGGAGGACCCGTCTAAGGGTTCTACTGTGTAGTAATACTTAGGCAATATGTTAGTTTAAATAATGTTTTAAATATTTTGAGAGTCTAGTTTGTAAATATTAAAATATGAAAGTACTAATGACTTGTACATGTTTATATGATGTAAATTATTTGTGACAATGTTGTTATGTTTTTATTTTTCGCTAAGTTTATCTTATTATTATTAAGAAATTTTACAACTCGTATTTATATTACAAGCCCGATTTAATTATAAAGAGGTAATTCGGTAATTAAGTAACGTGAATTGTGACGCTCTAAGGAGGGTGTTATATGGGGCAAATGAATCTGAAGATTCATCAGCTAAATGAATCTTTACTTCGATTATCCAGTGTATATCTTCTGGGATGCCCATGTGCATTAACAGTCTCAGTCTTTCACGCTTGGCTTTGTAAATTTTTGTTAGGGTATTTTGATGAAGAGATGGGAAATGCTTTCTTAGATTTGAGAGAATGACATCCATTTTAAAAGGAAAAGGAATCAGTTATTATGGGAAACTAAAAAATAAACCGACTTAAGAGCCACGGAGTACTGTTATCCGCCACTTAACAGGGGACACAAAGAACTACCTCACTATTAGGCACATATCTCCGAATGATTTAATCAAGCTAACTGAGGCGGGATCTTTCATGTTGCAAGAAAATTGATTATGTTAGCAAACCAAGGCTTGGAATTGATAGAAAATAAAAATTCATCAGGAAAAGAATCATTGATAGGTGTGGTATTAAAAGGTGAGCCTGTTGTAAGTATGGACAAATCATTTGCAATAATATTTTTTGCTTCTTTCTTATCTTTTATTGTGATATTAAATTTTTGAAGCAACAAAATTCATCGTATTAACCTAGGTTTGCAAAAACTTGTTGAGAAAATCGACAAGTGCACCAAATTGTCAAAGTAATAAAGTTGGCAATTAAGAGGGAAAAATACCAAAACGCACGAAATCAAGAGGGAAAAGAAAGAACAAAGCACATGAATGCAAAACACATTAAGGATGTAAACACATGAAATTAAAATACTAGGGATCTCACTTCACTTGATTGAACAATCTATCATAGACAATAGAGTAGCTTTGGGACCTTCATTCTAATTAATTTCTAATCATTCAATTGATGAGAAGAATCCAATAATTAATTAAAACTCAATTCCTTGGTCTAAACATTAACTCTTAAATGCATGACCTTTACTCTTTGGATTCTCATGAAAAATACCACAATTCTCCCACACAACCTATAACTTCCATTTTTAGATGATTATAAATCATGACACTTATTATTTATGGTTTAAGTTTTATGCAAACCTCCCGATTTTACACGCATCTCACTAGATCAATTTATGAGTGGCCAATTCATAAAAGCATTAAGAATCATAATAAGTACTCAAATTAAATAAAAAAAGAAATTAATTAAAATTCTAATCTTAATATGTCGATTGAATCAAGTTACATCTTCACCCTAGAAACACACAAATTTAACTACACATGACAAAAGAGAATAAGAAATAGGACGAATAAAATAAAAATATATACAGAGCTCAACCTTCCATAAAAAAATTTAACAAGTAGGCGGTAAACAAGCCATGGTAAAAAAATATATATATTAACAAGTAGGCAGTAAAAACTAGCCATTAAATATTAACAAATAGGTGGTATAAACCGGCCATTAAATATTGACAAAGATATGGTATAAACTAGCTACCAAATAAATATTAACAAGAGTGTGGTATAAACCAACTACCAAATATATATTAATAAAGGTAAGGTATAAATCAGCCAACAAATAAGTTAATAAGCAGATAAATTAAAAAGTTAGCAAGCATATAAATTAAAAAGTTAGTAAGCAGGTAAATTAAAATGTTAGATAGTTAGTAAGAGATTTAGATAATTAGTAAGTTAGTAAGCAAGAAAATTAAAAAGTTAGTAGGTTAGTAAGTTAGAAAGTTAGAAATGAAATATAGAAAGTAAAATACAGAAAATAAAGTACAAAAAATAAAATACAAAAAATAAAGTACAGAAAATAAAATATAAAAAATAAAGTGCAGAAAGTAAATTTAAAATTTGAAAACTAGAGAGAGGCGAGCCCCACTTTGAGCCTACGAAGGAGGAAGAAGAGAGGAGTCAAGATTGAGATATTATTTGAACATAAAGTAAAAACTAGATAATCAAGCAAGTTAATTTTTATTTTATTTTTTTAGTGAGAGAGAAGAGAAGAAGAAAAATTATTTAATTTTAATAATTAAATATTACAGAGGGAGAAGGGAGAGTTTCTCTCACTAAATTAGTACGTTAGTGTGCACAAAGAAAAAAAAATTAAAAGAGTAGAAAAAATATATATACAAGATCTATAGGGATAAAAAATATATATACAAAATATATACAAAATAAATTTTTTCTTTAAATCAAGTCCCCGGCAACAGCGCCAAAAGCTTGATGCGGAATAAAAGTTGTAAACCCAAGTGCAGGTTGTTTCAAGTAATAAATTCTTGGGAGTCTGAGGTCGATCCACAGGGAATTGATGAAGAAAAATTTATTTGACATAAGAAAAATATTTTGTTACAACAATAAAGGTGATAAAACTTGGTCACATATAAAAAGGATTTACTTGAATTAGGAGATCCACTCTTGGTAAGTAAATTAAGGACAAGATTATTTCTTTTTATAACTCAATTAGAATCCACACATAATGGAGGTTCCAATCGAAAAAAACAACATTCAAAGTTCATTTAATATTATATACGTAATTATATTATGATTCTTTTAATTATCTATTAACATCACCACTTATAAATGGGCTCAAGCATTCATTGAGCTAATATCTTATCTACAACAAATCAAGATCTCCACTTTACAAGGAGGGTTTCTAAATTGATTGGAAACAAAATACAATACATATAATGATCACTTGATAATATATCATTTAAGTACAAGAAAGAGATTAATCTAGCTTTATTTCATTACCACGAGCTTCACCCTTTCACCCAAGTAAAATAAAAATTAGTTACTCATACACAAGAAGAAAGAAAGAGAGAAGAAGAAGAAGAAGAACATAACTTCAATTTAGAACAAAAGAAAATTGTGACTGGTATGTATCTCATAAAGAATGTGTTTTGATGATAACAAACTTAAAGATGTTGCAAGATCAGGTCCAAGAGTATCAAGACCATCAAGTATAGCTTTTAGGACTTCAATCATTTTGTAAAGGTATATAAAGATTCACAAATAGCTCAATCTTACGTTTCGAAATAGCACACAAGTTTTCAAGGCTTCAATATGGTTTTTAACTTCCAAAGAATCAATCATCTCGTGTCCATAAGCTTACAAGATCATATGGAATCAAAAGCAACATTTAAAAAGGCATGAAACCTGTTTTTCACATGTATTATTCGAATAAGGGGTTCCTTATTCGAATAACACAAGTCAGAGATTCCAAATAATCTTTCAGGAAAGGATTTATTCGAATAAACCCTGTGTTATTCGAATAAATGATTCAAAAAATGTTTTGGCACAAATAAGTTATTCGAATAACAAAGTGTTATTCGAATAACACATCTCCAGGAAATCATTTTATTAAATGGTTATTCGAATAACAGAGTTGTTATTCGAATAACAAGCGTTTCAGCAAAACCATGTTTAAATGGTTATTCGAATAATAGTGTTGTTATTCGAATAACAAGCGTTTTAGCAAAACCATGTTTAATTGGTTATTCGAATAACGATGGTGTTATTCGAATAACGAGAACTCAGAAAATCAATTATTCGAATGAGTTATTCAAATAACATGAATGTTATTCGAATAACATGTTTTCCCAGAAGCCATGCATTTAAGTGGTTATTCGAATAACCAAGATGTTATTCGAATAACACATTACAGAGGAAAACACGCCTGTGCTATTTAAAGCCTTATTCGAATAAGAATTCTCTTATTTGAATAAGAGAGCTTTCTAGAAACAGAAATTAATGGATAGTTATGTATCATTAAATGATCCAACCACCTCCCAACGGCTCTAAATTTTAATGACTTATAAATAGAAGTTGTTGGGCATTTATGGGGGTTAGACAATCAATCTAAAAAACCTTGGTTGAGCATTAAAAATGAGTTTTCATCTTTTCCTCCGTTAATACTCTGTTTCTGAGCATAAACCGTGAATCATATACCCATTGAATTTCCAATTGTGTTATTTGCTCTTTGAAGAGAGTTTCTACCTATTCAATCTTTGTATAATCTCTAGAGAGGGTGAGGCATCCTTCCAAACTGTAAAAGGGTGAGGTATCCCTTGGAAAATAGAGGCTCAAGCATAAGGGTGAGGTATCCCAAAGCATTGAGTGCTCAAGGTTGTAGTGGTTGTCAAGCACCCATTGAAGCTTGAGAAATATAGTGGAAAATCTCAAGTTGTTGCTTGGGGACTGGACGTAGATCACAAGTGGATTGGTGATCGAACCAGGATAAACTATTGTGTTTGTTTTCTCTAAACCCTTCTCTTTATTTTGTGCACTGTTTTATTGAATTGCTTGAATATTGTCTCCTTTGGCTATCACATTTATAAGTAAAAGTGTATATCTCATCTATCCTTTTATCTCTAATTATTCAATAGCTTCAATGAAAATTGGTTATCAAACGATTTGCGAAAGATTTGCGAACTTGTTTTACTTACTCAATTCACCCCCCTCTTGAGTATTGAGGCCACTTGGTAACAAGTGGTATCAGAGCTAGACTCTTGTATAAAGAGCTTAACAGTTTCAAGAGAAGTGATGGCTTCAAATGGTTTTTCAAATGATGGTTCTTCTATAAATAGACCTCCTTATTTCAATGGGGATGGTTATGCCTATTGGAAAGAAAGGATGAAAATTTTCATTGAAGCTATTGACTTAGATGTGTGGGACACCGTTGAAAATGGTGCTTTTATCCCAACACAAACTAAAGATGGTGTGAAAATTAATACACCTAGAAATGAATGGACCGACGATGATAAAAAGAAGGTTCAATACAATTTGAGAGCCAAGAACATCATCACCACATCCTTGGGGTATGATGAATTCTTTAGGGTGTCAAATTGCAAGACTGCAAAAGAAATGTGGGATACTCTACAAGTAACTCATTAAGGTACTAGTGAGGTAAAACAATCTCGAATAAACACTCTTACTCATGAATACGAATTGTTTAGAATGAACCAAGGTGAGAGTATTCAAGTTATGCAAAAGAGATTTATTCACATTGTTAATCATCTTATCTCATTGGGAAAGACATTTCCTAATGAGGATCTTATTAACAAAGTCTTGAGATGTCTAAGCAGGAATTGGCAACCTAAAGTAACGGCTATTGCGGAATCAAGAGATTTATCAACAATGTCTCTAGCCACCCTATTTGGAAAGCTTCAAGAACATGAGCTGGAACTAAATAGGCTCAATCAAAGTGAAGAGCATGATAAAAAGAAGAAGGGAATTGCACTCAAAGCCACCTCTTCCATAATTGAAGATGATGATGAAGATGGTGAAGATGATGCTGAAAATATTGAGCTAAGTGAGGAGAATCTTAGTCTCCTTGTGAGAAAGTTTGGAAGATTCCTAAAGAAAAAGGGATTTCAAAGAAAACCACCATTTCCTCAAAAGAAAGCATATCACAAAGGAGAAGGATCATCTACTCTTCCAAAATGCTACGAATGCGAAAAATCGGGACACATGAAAATAGAGTGTCCTATATATCTCAAGAAGATGGAGAAATTTGAGAAAAGGCCCTCCAAGGAAAAGAAATGAAGAGGAGCATATATAGCTTGGGAGGACAATGACTTAAGCTCTCCCGACGATTCGAAGAATGAAGAAGCCCATCTTTGTCTCATGGCTCAAGGAGAGGAAAGTGGAGAATGCGACACCGAGGTAACCTCTTCTAACCTAGAATCTCCACCCTCTTATGATGAATTGTAAGATGCCTTTCAAGAATTGCACGATGAATCCTTGAGGCTCACAAAAATGGTTTTATCTTCCAATAAAACAATCTCCTTATTAGCAAACAAAGTCTCTATTTTAACCAAGGAGATAAATGAGCTCAAAATTGAAAATAAGACCTTAGGACTCATTAATACTAATTCATTATGCATGACTTGTTCCTCACATGATAATACATCCACATCATTACCTTGTTCATCATGCAAAGTGTTTGAAAAAGAAATTGAAGATTTGAATAACACTCTTGCAAAATTTATTTTTGGAAGAGACAACTTAAATGTGTTGTTAGGGAGACAAAAATGTGTTTTTCAAAAAGCCGGTTTGGGATTTAATCCAAACAACCATCAAAAGTCTTATAAGAACTTCTTTGTTTCCTCAAAAACTTCAAGTAGTCCCTTTGTCAAATGTTTTCATTGTGGTAAGAAAGAGCATAGTGTATCCACTTGAAATGTTGAAAGAATATAAACACCAAGGTTGGAATCAAAAGGGTTTGGGTTCCTAAAGGCACCATACCTAATTCTAACACACAAGGACCCAAAATAATTTGGGTACCAAAGGTTAAAATTTGAATGTGTGTTGTAGGTGTGCTTGAAGACCAAGAGCTCAAGTTGGTATCTTGATAGTGGTTGCTCCAAGCACATGACCGGTGATGGCTCCGAGTTCTCATCCCTTACCCACAAGAAACATGGTCATGTCACATATGGTGATAACAACAAAGGGAAGATTCTTGGAATTGGCAAAGTCGGTAAGATCCCTTCATCATCTATTGATAATGTTTTGCTAGTTGAAGGACTAAAACATAATTTGCTTAGCATTAGTCAACTTTGTGATAAAGGCAATAGAGTTATATTTGATTCCTCTTGTTGCATAATTGAGGGAAAGGATGATAAGCAGGTTAAGTTTGTTAGTCATAGGGTCAATAATATATATATGATTAGTCTCGATGATATCTCCTCAAATGATGCTAAATGCTTTATGAGTAAAGAAAATGATTCATGGTTATGGCATAGAAGAATTGCTCACATTCACATGGATCACTTAAACAAATTAGTTTCTAAAGAACTAGTAATTGGTCTTCCAAAGCTCAAATTTGAAAAAGACAAACTTTGTGATGCATGTCAAAAGGAAAAACAAGTAAAGGTCTCTTTTAAAGCTAAAAACATAGTTTCAACTTCTAGACCTTTACAACTTTTGCACATGGATCTTTTTGGTCCCTCTAGAACTATGAGCTTTGGTGAAAATTACTATGCATTAGTGATTGTGGATGATTTTTCTAGGTTTACATGGACATTATTATTGGCCCACAAAAATGATGCTTTTCAATCATTTAAAAAGCTTGCCAAAGTTATCCAAAACGAAAAAGGTTTTTGTATTGCATCCATAAGAAGTGACTATGGTGGTGAGTTTGAAAATCATGAATTTGAAACTTTTTGTGATGAACATGGCATTGAGCATAATTTTTCTGCCCCTAGAACACCACAACAAAATGGTGTTGTAGAAAGGAAAAATCGATCTTTAGAAGAAATGGTAAGAACTATGCTCAATGAGGCCAACCTTCCTAAATACTTTTGGGCAGATGCGGTTAACACCGCTTGTTATATTATGAATAGAGCCCTAATAAGGCCAATTTTAAAGAAAACCCCATATGAATTGTACAAAGGAAGGAAGCAAAATATGTCATATTTTCATGTCTTTGGATGTAAATGCTTTGTTTTGAATAATGAAAAAGATAACTTGGGGAAGTTTGATGCAAAATCTGATGAGGGAATATTCATTGGCTATTCTATACATAGTAAGGCCTTTAGAGTCTATAATAAATGAACTATGACCATAGAAGAGTCCATACATGTTGCTTTTGATGAAACTAACCCAAATGAGCCGAGAAAGGAGCTTGTTGATGATGTTGCAGAAATCTTGGCAAAAACGCACTTGGAAGATCAAGAGAAAGAGTCCAAGAAGTAAGAAGTGAGACTCCTTGATCACTCATGGCAAAAAGATTCAGAAATCTCGGATCTACCCAAGGAATGGAGGACTTCAAGATATCATCCTCTCGACAAGGTGATTGGTGATGTATCAAAAAGGGTAATCACTCAAAACTCACTTAGAGATGTATGTAATCACCTAGCTTTTGTCTCTCAAGTTGAACCTAAAGACATAAATGAGGCCATTAATGATGAGCATTGGATCTTGGCCATGCAAGAAGAACTAAACCAATTTGAGAGAAATCAAGTTTGGGAATTAGTTCCAAGGCCCAATTATCATCCTATAATTAGCACCAAATGGGTCTTTAGGAACAAACTTGATGAAACGGGCTTAATAATAAGAAATAAAGCTAGGCTTGTAGCTAAGGGATATAATCAAGAAGAAGGCATAGACTATGAAGAAACTTATGCTCCCATAGCTAGGTTAGAGGCCATTTGAATGTTACTTGCATATGCTTGCATCATGGATTTCAAACTCTATCAAATGGATGTCAAAAGTGCCTTTTTAAATGGTTTTATACAAGAAGAGGTGTATGTACAACAACCTCCTGGTTTTGAGAATTTTGAAATGCCCAACCATGTTTTTAAACTGAAAAAGGCCTTGTATGGCTTGAAACAAGCTCTTAGAGCTTGGTATGAAAGGTTGAGCAAATTCCTTTTAGAAAAAGGTTTTTCTAGAGGCAAAGTTGACACTACCTTTTTCATAAAACATAAAATACATGACATACTTCTAGTTCAAATCTATGTTGATGACATTATATTTGGAGCTACTAACAACTCTCTTTGTAAAGAATTTTCAAATATTATACAAAGTGAGTTTGAAATGTCCATGATGGGTGAGCTCAACTTCTTCCTTGGTCTCCAAATCAAGCAAACAAGAGAAGGAACGTTCATAAGCCAATCCAAGTATTGCAACGAGCTACTCAAGAAGTTTGAAATAGACAATGCCAAGCATATGGCTACTCCTATGGGCACCTCTTGCTATTTGGACAAGGATGAAGGAGGTAAATCAGTAGAAATTACGAAATACAGAGGTATAATTAGCTCACTCCTTTATCTCACTGCAAGTAGGCCTGATATAATGTTTAGTGTATGCATGTGTGCTAGATATCAAGCTAATCCTAAAGAATCACACCTAAGTGTTGTTAAAAGAATAATGAAATATCTAATAGGCACATCATAAATGGGTTTATGGTACCCTAAAGGTGCCTCATGTAACACCCCAACTTTTAGGATAATTACAATATAGTCCCGATTTGTACTGTTTTGTGAATTCTGTGAGCAGTAAATTCATGTGGCGTCCCGGGGCCGACGAGGGCGGGGAGTGATCGCCGGTGCAATGAGGCACGGACAAGGAGCGGCTCCTGGCAGGCTTCTAGGCGGAGGGTCTACATGAATGGGCGAATACGCACCTAGGAATGAGAGGGATTCGGAGGCGTGCGGGTATGGGGCGCATAGTTGAGGATGGCTTAAAGGAATTGATTTGGTGTAGCCATATCAACAAGTTGCAACTTCTTTTCGGGAGCCTAGAACATAAGAACTCCATGGTTAAGCGTGCTTGACCTGGAGCAATTGTGGGATGGGTGACCTCCGGGAAGTTTCTAGGATGCGTGTGAGTGAGGACAAAGCACGCCGAAAAGACACGTGTTGGTTTGTGGAGACACTCATCAATCCCGCAGGCATCCGGTCGTTACATTAATGGTATCGAGACGGGACCTCTCCCAAGACGGTGTGGTTCTGGGACGAACCAAGCGGAAGTTGGTGGGCATGTGGCGTCCCGGGCCGACGAGGGCGGGGAGTGATCGCCGGTGCAATGAGGCACGGACAAGGAGCGGCTCTGGCGGTGCTTCTAGGCGGAGGGTCTACATGAATGAACCGAATAACGGAATGAGAGGGATTAACGTGCGGTATGGACTGCATAGTTGAGGATGGCTTAAAGGAATTGATTTGGTGTAGCCATATCAACAAGTTGCAACTTCTTTTCGGAGCCTAGAACATAAGAACTCCATGGTTAAGCGTGCTTGTGGAGCAATTGTGGGATGGGTGACCTCCTGGGAAGTTTCCTAGGATGCGTGTGAGTGAGGACAAAGCACGCCGAAAAGACACGTGTTGGTTTGTGGAGACACTCATCAATCCTATAACGATCCGATCTTGTTTTTGTGAATTACGTGACGATAAATTTAATTTGGATTCGTGAGTGTACTTGGTGTTGTATGTGATTTACTCGACCTAAGAAAATAAAAATTTTTCCGTCGGATAAATCTTATTTTAATTAATTGGAGTGGGGATCTTACTAAACCCAATTACGATTGATATATCAATCGAATTGGGTTTAGTAAGATCCCTACCTTCAATTAATTAAAATAAGATTTATCCGGCGTAAAATTTTTATTTTCTTAGGTCGGAGTAAATCACATATTTGTGATCATTCAAATTAAATTTATGCTTTAATTCACAAAAAACAAGACAAATCGGGACTATATTGTAATTATCCTAAAAGTTGGGGTGTTACACCTCATGTAGCCTTATTAGATATTCCGATTCTGATTTTGCTGGATACAAAATGGATAGAAAGAGCACTAGTGGGACATGCCACTTGCTTAGAAGCTCACTAGTTTCTTGGCATAGCAAGAAGCAAAATAGTGTGGCATTGTCTCTACAAAATAATTTGAATATGTTTATTGGGAGTTGTTGTTCTAAAATCCTTTGGATGAAACAATAACTCTTGGACTATAGTCTTGAGCTTGATCACATCCCCATAAGATGTGACAATACTAGTGCGATCAACTTGTCCAAAAATCCCATTTTGCATTCTAGGACTAAACATATTGAAATAAGACATCATTTCATTAGAGACTGTAACACCCCAAATTTTAGACTATGTTGCAAGAGCTGACAGAATTACACTACTTTGTGTTTTCTGTGCATTATAAAAATAATTTGATTATTTTGATACTATTTGTGATTATTTTGTGTGATTTGCTCCTGGTCAAGAAAATAATAATTTTTGGTGGGAAATTCTTATCGATTATTTAGAGACGGGGATCTTACTTAACCCGAATCGAGTAACACGAGAAAAGAATCTATTAATTTTTAGAATTTATCGTAAAATAATTCTATTTTACTGATAAATGTATGTTGCTTGATGCATAGCTGTTATTGCTATGAATTATTTTGACCCGGTATAGTATAATTTGCCATAATAATCAACCGACCAAAATTCTGGAATTCTAATTCGACAGAAGTTCCTCAACATTTTCCCAAATGGTTTTCATTTCAAAACCTGTTTCGACAAACCGAATTCGATAATTTCTTTTGAGAATAGATTCTTGTCGATACTGACTTCATTTCAAGCCTATTCCGACAAACAAAGCTCGACAATTTTATGAATATACTCCTGTCGATAGACTTGGTCTTTCTCAAGCCTTACAGGGATCCAAAAGATCAATCTCACGTAACATATTCGACAATCCAAGATTTTTGAAGTTCTTGACACCGACAGAATTCGGACAAGGTCCAAATACTTTTGAAGACATGTTTCTAACATTTTGATCCCGTCGGATTTAATTAATAAGACTACATGTAAGCATATGCTAATGGTGAGTTGAATCCGACACCTTCGGAGCATTTTCCCGACAACATCAATCGATAGTTTGACAAAACCCAAAATACCTCAAGACTGGATGAAACTGATTCTCAATTCTTGAATCAGAAATCAAAGATTTTGGCTGTTATGGCTATCTCTTCCGACAAAGACCATCTATTCCGACCAAGACCATCTTTCCGACAGAAGACCATCTATTCAAAACATGGGAGAAGTCCTCAGGTTCGACAAAGCGATGGACGTTCTGTTAGCAAAGAATCAGTTAAAGAACAATATGGTTCTCCTTTTCCCTAAATCTTGTTGGACGATTTTACAAATCAAAAAGATGTTTATATTCATCGAAATATACCTTTTAAAACAATACCAAAATCCGTCGAAATAGGATCTTTTAAGACAATGTCATATCCATCGAATTTGGACTTCTATCCAAATACGTCGAATTTAATCTTCTTACTAGTTGGTACATGTTAATATCCGTCGAGTGAGGATGCTAGTATCAGTTAAGTGAAAATGTCAATATTCGTCGAGTGAGGATGCTCATGTCTGTTGAGTTAGAATGTCAATTTCCGTCGAGTGGGGATACCAATGTCCGTCGAATTTGAATGATAATGTTCGTCGAGTTATGGTGCTAACGACCGTCGAGTAAGAATTCCTGATTTCAGTAGAAAAACTTCTCTAATGCCAAAATCCGTCAAATTTGATCTTTTGACCATATAATATTTTGTCGATTCGATAATTGGAAGATTTCTCCAACGTCAACACCTGTCTGATAAATTAGGATATTTGTTGACCTTTTCAAGTTCATCCGACAGCCTTTCATTTTCGTTTGATAGAATCACCATTCGATAGAGTTCTCATCCGACAACACTTGATAACACTTGATTTTAACCATTCTTGGGGAAATGATGTTCTCCCATCTTACCAAATTTTGTTATGTCGTTGTTCGTCGAAAATTTCCTTGGAAACTCACGTTCATGCAGCAATTTGGAGGGGTTCTACGTCGGCCACGTAGCAGCTTGAAGGAGGTTCTACAAGGTTCTTGAACAATCCAATAACCTTGAAAGTCAAATGAATGACATCAGCCACGTGCATTCAGAATAAGATATTTTACTTCATGTAAATCCTAAACTTTATTTAAGCTTATCCCACGGCAACCGCCTCATAATTTCACTCTCATAAATTACATTTTCTCTCACATCAAAAACAGTATTCATCTTTTCTTTCAAATCCCACGAACCTGAGCATCATTTTTCTTCCTTTTCTCTCCATTTCATCCTCACAAATTCACCTTCTCTCACCCAAAGACTTCACTCCATTTTCTCTCAAAATGGTTTACGACCATGCATAGTCAAATTCTTTATCTTTCTTCAAAATTCTCCAAATAGCAAAAGCTCTCAAATTTCCTTCTTTTTTTTCTTCTCCAACCTCACGGCCTTCCACCCTCTTTCCATCAATCACTCTTCTATAATTCTAAACTACCTTATTTCTTGCTTTCCTACTTCATTTCAAGACATTTTGTAGTTAAAACCTAAGCCTAAATCATCTATTTTTTATCTTGTTCTTTAAAGCTCAAGTTTGAAGCCTTGAAGGTAGGATTCTTTAATCTTCATATTTCTCTTCATTTCAAAGTTCTAATCATGATTTTAATCCATGATTATTTTAGTTTAGAGCCTTAGGTATTAATATTGCATGTTTTCTTTGGTTTTCAAGAAGCTCTTGGTGGAGGGAGTTTGCTTGAAGGAGACATACAAGGAGCTTTGGAGGTTCTTCAAGAGGTAAGAGGGAGATTTAACCTCACCAACCAAGTTTTGGTGGTGTGGAGATGGTTGTGTCTGGTGAAAAACCCTAAGGGTTTATTCACTTATTGTTTAATTACTTCTTTAGTTGTGATTGTGTTGTTGGTGATTTTATGTTTGTGATTGTGGTGTTTATGGCTTTGAAATTATGATTGCATGTGTAATAATATGTTTATTGTTTTGATAAATCTTTGGTATGTATGAAGCTGAATGCATGTAAGTGTATGTGTAAATTAGGATGTGAATAATGTGATGGATTAAAGCTGAGAATTTAGAATTTGAAAGAAAAGGAATTGAATTTGGAAGAGTCGAATACAAAGAAGATGAAATGATTTTGGAGAAACAATACTGATTATGATTTTATAGGAGCAATATTGTAATTTTGTGTTTAATGGGGACATGTTGTAATTATTGATTTTTGAATGGTTATATTGTAAATATGATTTTTATAAGGGACTATTTAGTAAATATGGTTTTTGAGAGACTATTTCATAAATGTAATTTGTATGAAAAACTATTTCGTAAATGTGATTTTATGAAGGACTATTTTGTCAATAGGATTTTTATGAGGGACTATGTTGTAAATTATGAATTTTATGAAAGATTATTTCGTAAAAAGGAATTTTATAAAAAATCATTTTTGTAAATATGAATTTTTGAGGGACTATTTTGTAAATATGAATTTTATGAGGGATGATTTCATAAAATATGAATTTTTCAAGGGACTATTTCGTAAATGTGACTTTTATGAGGGACTGTTGTGAAAATATTATTTGGATGAGGATTATAATACAAATATTATGTTTTGAGGAGTTATGCAAATATGAAAAATGAAGTTGAGTTTTGGTGTTAACCGAGGAAACTAGTATTCTTAATTTAAAACGTGTGAAAAGTATTTTACGTGATTGAGAAATGATGAAAAATTGATACGTGATTTGAGAAAATGCAAAAAATATGGTTTCGCGATGAAATTACAGTAATAATATTGTTGGGCCTATATGAGGACCCCGAATATGAGATAAAGAAAATTGAATTGAGAAGATGAGAGAATGAATTGAACTGAGAAAGGTGCATTTGAAGGTGCATTGAAAAAGTCCGATGGGTGAATAAGATGATTGTCGAAAGAAGGAAAGAACACACCTCCCGAGTGGGTGCGATGTGCGTAGTGTAGGTCACTCGTTGACCTTGGGGGCATCGGGGTGCGGGTTGCCTACAATGGACGAGAGAATAAAGCTTCATGCCGTAGGTTAGACCGATGCAACACACCGATGATCCGGACCGAGACACTATCCATAATCGAGATCGATAAAGCGTGATGCATATGCTAGATGTGTGCAAATGCTAAATGAGCAAAGAGAATGAGCACGTGGTCCGAGGCATGTAGTGTGCATGATTCTTTTCGATCACTCTTTCCTACCTGAGTTTTAGCTCCATGGAGTAGTAAAATTGAGTCTAGGTATATGAGTCTAGATGCATATACAGAGATACTGAGGGTATTTTCATAATTATTGATTTTGATAACTGAATTATTGAATAAGTGAATATTGATAAGGACATGGACGTAATTATGAATTATGATGATAAATGATATGTGTTAGATAAATGATGTTGGTGGCATAATTGTAATTATGTATGATGTGTTGATATGAGATATGATGTGTGTTAGATAAATGATATTGATGATATAATTGTAATTATGTATGATGTATGGTATGAGAATTTGTATATGTTTATCTTCATTGCTACCATACTGGTATTGGCATAGGTGATCTCACCTCTTTGTCTGTCTATTTCTGTATTGTATTTATAATTGTAAAGAGATTGAGCAAGACGTTGAGTGAGAATGCAAGGAAGATCAGATTTTCGAGAAGGAAGTTGAGTTCTAAAGAGATAGAGATGTTGAGTTTTCGTAAGGTTTATGGGAACTGAAGGCATAGTGCGTCGAGCTTGCTGGAAAATGTATTTCTCACATAAACAGTAATAGGGAGCTTACTACCGTACTCTTGGTACGGTTAGTATTGTATATTTTGTGTCAAATTGGATTCCTCCCTGTTGAGGAGTCTGAGGAGGACCCGTTTGAGGGTTCTGCATGTTTAGAGTTACTTGGGCATTATGTAATTTAATTAATGTGTAAATATTGTTAGAGTCCAATTTGTAAATATTAAAGTGTGACAGTACTACGACTTATGTATATATATATAATGTAAAATTTTATTGTAAGAATGCTGTAATGTTTTAATTTCCGCTAAATTTATCTTACTATCACCAAGAAATTTTACAACTAGTATTTATATTACAAGCACGATTCATAACGAAGGGGTAATATGGTAATTGAGTAACAAGAAGTGTGACGCCCTAAGGAGGGTGTTACAGAGACCATGTTCAAAAGGGTGATTGTATGCTTGAATTTAGTGAAATCACTAAGCAACTAGCTGACATTTTCACTAAACCCTTAGCAAAAGAAGCATTTTTCTATATAAGAAATGAACTTGGTATTTTGGATCAATCTTGCATAAATTGACTTTTTACTGCATAATCCTAAAAATCAAATCATGTTGCTTTCTGCATAATCATGCCATTTTGCTACATAATTTCTGAGCTATTAATCATCTTTGAATCTAATACTAACTTGAGCATCAGAGATTTCCCCTAAGTTGCTTTGCAGGTGCTCCCTCATGTTCAAGATTCCCAAGCAACTCAACAACCTCACAATTTCACCAAAAAGGGTGAAATTCTTGGTAAAAATAGTATTCTTGCAAAATTGAGTAATTTGAAACATAATATGATTAGATTATATGCTTGTATAATGATTTGAATTGATTTAAGATGCTCTGGAACTGATTTGAATGATTTAAGGTTGATTATATGCTGTTTGGAATTAAACTGGCATGTCTCTGAACCTAATAAATGATAGCAAAATTGATCCTCCACAAATTGATGCATAAAATTGTCTTTTATCCTATGCCATATTCGAATAAGAAGCCCTTTATTCGAATAAAACCTACCAGCAAAGCCTAGTTATTTTTCTAACACGCTTATATTATTCGAATAAGGATTCCCTTATTCGAATAACACCTCACAGAATATGTTATCACAACGTAATTTCAAATGGTTATTCGAATAACCAACTGGTTATTCGAATAAAGCATGTCAGTGGCAACAACCATTTTTATGTTATTCGAATAACAAAGTATGTTATTCGAATAACGCTTGGCAGAATTCCCCAAACTCATAAGCTACTTCAATGTTATTCGAATAACAATATTGTTATTCGAATAACGCTTGGCAGTGAGCCAAGACGCTTCAGGAACCACTTTGTTATTGATAACACTGTATTTTATACATTTTGTAATCCTCTCACTAGGCTTTTTAAGGTTCAAATAGGCTTAATTAAGTTGGTTTTGACACATTTTATGATTTTGAGCCGAATTGGACAATTAAATAAATTATTGCATAAATTAACCGTAATTATCTCTTTGGCAATGTTTAGTAAACGGGCTATAACTTAAGTTGCAAATATCTGATTGATGTGATTTTGGTCTTGTAGGAAAGCTAAGACAATTTCCTACAACTTTCATGTTGAACACTTTTCCAGAATCGGACTCCTTGGAGGTGATATTGAGCTTTGAAGTCATAATAGAGAAGCTGAAACCGGGTCTAAAATACTGTGCAGTAATTGGACCATATCTTGAGTTCTAGGAATGATTTTGGACTCAAACCAAAGCCATTTTAAAGCGAAAATTCAGGCCTACAACTTTCATGAAGACCACTTCTCTCAAAAATGTAAAAATGATTGGACACACGGCTGTGTATTTACTCAATTATTATTTAAAAAAATAAAGAAAAAAAAGAAAAGAGAAACGTAATCCATGACGTTTCATTCAGGTTACTGTGCATTGCACAGTAACCTGAAATTGCCTATAAAAGCCAACACAATTCACATTCAGAGGCACATTTGAGATTCAGAATTCAATTTAGAATTCGGGAGGAATAGAGGAATTCGGACGGAGACGCTGCTGGGGAGAGGCTTTTGGGCAGTGCCCTGCTTTTCTCCTCAGTCTCCCTCCAATTTCTTTTCTCTCTCTTTTTCTCTTTTTCTCTTTTCTAGTTTATGTGTAAATAAGTTTTAGTCTACTTAGGTCAAAGTGGGAAGCTCTTGGTAATAAAATAAGGTTAGATTTATTCCTCTCTTGTGCTTTAATGATTTATATTTTTAAGTAGTTATTATGCGTGTTATATTTTGTTTCTGATACTTTAGAAATTACCCTTGTAAATAGAAGTTCTTGATTTATTGTAGACAAAATATTGGCACAGTAAATGCTTTAACCCATTTACAAGTGGTAGCAATAATTAAAGGAAATATAATATAATTACGTATATTGTTTTATTTCGTATTGTATTTTGTTTCCAATCAATTTAGAAACGCTCCTTGTAAAGTGGAGTTCTTGATTTGTTGTAGACAATAGATTAGCACAATGAATACTTTAACCCATTTACAAGTGTTAGTGTTAGAAACTCTCCTTGTAATGTGGAGATCTTGATTTATTGTAGACAAAATATTGGCACAGTGAATGTTTGATCCCATTTATGAGTGATGATATTAATGGATGATTAAAGGAAACATAATATAATTACGTATATTATTTTAATGAACTTTTAACGTTGTATTTTTCGATTGGAACCTCCATGTTGCGAGGATTCTAATTGAGTTATAAAAGGATTTAATATTACTTTTATTTTATTTACCAAGAGTGAATCTTTTTACCCAAGTAAATAATTTTTACCGTAGTAACAAAATATTTACCTTACCATAATTAATCTTCATCAATTCCCTGTGAATCGACCTCGGACTCACCGAGAAATTTATTACTTGAGACAACTTGCACTTGGGTTTGTAAATGCAACAATTAAAAAGTGTACATCAAGTTTTTGGCGCCGTTGCCGGGGACTTGTTTTGAAGAATAAATTTCTAGGTGTAAATATTTTTGTACATAGTAAAAAGTAAATAGTGTGTGAATAGTGCATGAATAGTGTGTGAATAGTGTAAATAGTGTGTGAATAGTAATGTGAATAGTATGAATAGTAAAAAAATAAGAAAATAAAAAAAATTGTGTGAATAATGTGAATAGTAAGAATAGGGTAAATTGTGTGTGAATAGTATAAATAGTAAAAAAAATGTAAAAAAATAAAAAAATTAAAAAAAATGAAAATTAAAAAAAAAAAGTGGTCACACCGTGACCACCCTAAAAAAAAAGAGAAACCAAAAAAAAAAGTTAAGTCTTTTATTTTTTGTATATACTAACTCAGTGGGAGAAACTCTCCCTTTTATTTTCTTGCACATACTAACAGTGGGGGGATTCTCTTCCTTTTATTTTTATTTATTTATTTTTTTGTCCTTACTAATTAGTGGGGGTAATTCTCCCTTTTATTTTTTTTGTATATATTAACTCAGTGGGGTAATTCTCCTTTTATTTTTTTATTTTTTTTATTTTTTGTACATACTAACAAGTGGGGAAAACTATCCCTTTTACTTTCTGTAATTTACTTTTTGCACTTTATTATTTTTTGTATTTTATTTTTTACACTTTATTTATTTTTTTTTGTTATTTATTTTCTGTTATTTATTTTTCTATCATTTATTTTTGTTATTTATTTATTTATTTATTTTGTCATTTTTTTTGTTTACTAACTTACTAACTTTCTTACTAACTATCTAATTTTTTACTTTACCCGCTTCTAACATTTTAATTTATCGTATACTAACTTTTTATTTTTATTTATTTTTGCTTATTAATTTATTTGGTGGTTGGTTCATACCACACCTTTGTTTATATTTTTTTTTTTATTTGGTGGTTGGTTCATACCACACCTTTGTTTATATATTGTTTTCTTTTTTTTTTTTGGTGGTTGGTTTATTACCCCACCTTTGTTATTTTTTATTTGGTGGTTAGTTTCTACCACACCATTTTTAATTTTTTATTTGGTGGTTGGTTTATTACCCCACCTTGTTATTCTTTTTTTATTTATTTGGTGGTTGGTTTATTCCACACCTTTGTAAATATTTATTTGGTGGTTGGTTTATGCCACACCTTTGTATATATATTTTTTATTTTTTTCTATTTCTTTTTCTATTTTGTCATGTGTAATTAAGTTTGTGTGTTTTTCGGGTGAAGACGTAACTTGATTCAATTGACATGTATTAAGATTGGAATTCTAATTAACTCTTTTCTATTCAATTTGAGTGCCTATTATGGTTCATAATGCTTTTATCAATTGGCCACTCATAAATTGATCTAGTGGGTATATGTGTAACCCGAAAGATTTGCATATGACCTAGACCATAAATAATAAAGTGTCATGATTTATGATCATCTAGGAATGGAGGTTATAGGTTGTGTGGGAGAACTGTGGTATTTTTCCATGAGAATCCATAGAGTAAAAGTCATGCCTTTAAATGTTTTTAAATTACTAATTCTCCCCATCAATTGAATGATTGGAAATTGATTAGAAGGAAGGTCCCAAAGCTACTCTATTGTCTATGATAGATTATTGAATCAAGTGCAGTCTGATCCCTAGTATTCTAATTTCATGTGTTTTCATTTAAAAAAAACTTTGTTTTATCTTTTTCTTCTAATTTCGTGTGTCCTAGTGTTTGTTTTTCTTTTCTTTTTAAATAGTCAACTTTATTTTGACCTTTTGGTCGCTTGTCGATTTTCTCAACAAGTTTTTGTAAACCTAGGTTGATACGGTGGATTTTGTTGCTTCAAGAATTCTAAATGAGCCAAAAATGTTTTGTCCATACTTACAATAGGCTCACCTTTTGAAATCGCACCTATCAATGATCATTTTTCTTAATGAATTTTTAATTTTCAATTTTACGGTTTGATTTGCCAAAATTGTCAATTTTTCTTGTAACAAGCGAAGTTGTTCTTTGTGGATGGTTTTCGCAAAAAAAAAAAGATAAAATATTTTTCATTAAAGAATGGGCTGAGTAAGGAGTCATTAGGCGAAATCTTTTTGACTCTTGAGACGCATTCTTGTGAATTTGTGCAGTGTGAATTTATTAATTTTGTGGAATCTCTTCAAAGGCAAGTAAGCGCATTACAGTCTTGGGAATCTGACTCAAAAAGACCTTGTTTGCCAATTTATAAGAAAATTGGATGGGAAGCCTATCCTCGACTCATAGAAGGCGTTTAAGCCGTTACTGGACGTAAAACCAGAGGAAGATGTGAGCCACAATCACAACTACATGTATATATTTTCTTGTATATCTTCTTCTTATGACAAATTACGATCCGATGTGACTCGGCAAGAAGTGGTCCGAAGGAAAAGTTGTGTGAAGCAGTAAGAAAAGCAAGCCAGTCAAGACACTCCATCGTATAAATAATTTCAATCTTTGGTCGTACTTTGTTTATGTTTATATTTGTGTGAGGTTGCTCTTTTCAATTAATTGCGTAATGTGGTACTATCTTCTATCTTTTTCCTTTCTATTTTTTAACATTGAGGACAATGTTGTGATCTAGTTGGGGGGAAGGATAGTTGTGTAAAAAAAAATAGTAAGTGTGTTTATGTTTGTCGTGTGTAGTATGTTTGTCGTATGTAGAGTTGCGTAAAAAAAACCCAAAAAAAAAATTTAAGAAGTGTGTGTATTAATATGTTTGTTGTGTTTATATGTTTGTCAGTAACTACTAAACCAGTTAAGGATGGCAGAGTAAGGAGTAAATTTTACTCTTGAGATGCATCTTAGTTGGGGTAGACAACTAGTTTGTGTGGAAGTAGCAAATGGATTCAAGGAAAATTTGCATGATTGAGTAAATTGTCTTCTTTCTTAAAATTCACATGCTTGGTTATGGATGTTGAATTGGTGGACTGAAAATGACAGAATTATGCTTTGTGAGATTTTGAGCCTATTGATGAATGGATTGAACATTTGTGCCATTCTCTTCTTTCTTGTGTGAATTTCACTCATGGAATTGTTATTCTAGAACTTGCTTTGATTCTTTTTGAAACTACATTTTCACATGTATACATGAATATAATTGAGGTATTTTTTTTAAAATAGCTACTTTAGCCAAATAGCCAACCTTGTATATTTTCCGTTGCTTAACCCCTTTGAGCTTATTTGACTATTCTTTGTTTCGAACTCATTATGTGCCTTAAATAAAAAACCATGTTCTTACTTAGCCTTAGGGAATAAGAGAACATTAGCTTTGTCATTCGATGAGTTCTTGAACAAGTGTGGGGGTGTGTATGCAGAATGGTTAATATATATATATATATATATATATATATATATATATATATATATATATATATATATATATATATATATATGATGTTCTTTTTGTAAAAAAAAAAAAAAAAAAAAAAAAAAAAAAATAAAAAAAGAAATGTAGAAAGAAAAAAAAGGGTTAACAAGGTAATAAAGGAAAGGAAAAGAATATGTAAAGGGAATTTGTATTAGGTGGAGTTGGGATGAACTTTCATGCTTGTTAATTGAACTCAGCTCTCATACTCATTTATTCTCTGGTATTTAACTTGTCATATCTATATTACCTCCTCCTTTACCTTGACCCCATTACAACCTTAAATAAAGTCCTCATGATTTGTGTGTGCATGTGTTTTGAGTAGTGGAGAAATAGAAGACAAGCAAGCTTATGGTAGTGCAATTTTCATGGGTTGAATTGAGTGAAATACCTACCTTTTAAACACTTGAGGGATTGAAAGTGAATCTTGTGAAGATCTATCATTCTTGATTCATTCTTTTCAACTGAAGTTTCCTTGCTTGTTGGTTTGAGATGCGAAGAAATGTTATCTCATGACTGTTTTGATCCCTTGATTGTCTAGTTGCTCTTCTTGAGTCATTGAATCCTTTAGAGTTTTTAGTTTTTGAGTTTGTGTTGTTTTTCTTTATTCCTTGGTTTTTGTCTTTTGTGTTTTGCCCAGGAGTGCAAAAGTTAAGTGTGAGAGAATTTGATAACACTGTATTTTATACATTTTGTAATCCTCTCACTAGGCTTTTTAAGGTTCAAATAGGCTTAATTAAGTTGGTTTTGACACATTTTATGATTTTGAGCCGAATTGGACAATTAAATAAATTATTGCATAAATTAACCGTAATTATCTCTTTGACAATGTTTAGTAAACGGGCTATAACTTAAGTTGTAAATATCTGATTGATGTGATTTTAGTCTTGTAGGAAAGCTAAGACAATTTCCTACAACTTTCATGTTGAACACTTTTCTAGAATCGGACTCCTTGGAGGTGATATTGAGCTTTGAAGTCAGAATAGAGGAGCTGAAACCGGGTCTAAAATACTGTGCAGTAATTGGACCATATCTTGAGTTCTAGGAATGATTTTGGACTCAAACCAAAGCCATTTTAAAGCAAAAATTCAGGCCTACAACTTTCATGAAGACCACTTCTCTCAAAAATGTAAAAATGACTGGACACACGACTGTGTATTTACTCAATTATTATTTAAAAAAAGAAAAAAAAAGAAAAGAGAAACGTAATCCATGACGTTTCATTCAGGTTACTGTGCATTGCACAGTAACCTGAAATTGCCTATAAAAGCCAATGCAATTCACATTCAGAGGCACATTTGAGATTCAGAATTCAATTTAGAATTCGGGAGGAGGAGAGGAATTCGGACGGAGACGCTGCTGGGGAGAGGCTTTTGGGCAGTGCCCTGCTTCTCTCCTCAGTCTCCCTCCAATTTCTTTTCTCTCTCTTTTTCTCTTTTTCTCTTTTCTAGTTTATGTGTAAATAAGTTTTAGTCTACTTGGGTCAAAGTGTGAAGCTCTTGGTAATAAAATAAGGTTAGATTTATTCCTCTCTTGTGCTTTAATGATTTATATTTTTAAGTAGTTATTATGCGTGTTATATTTTGTTTCTGATAATTTAGAAATTACCCTTGTAAATAGAAGTTCTTGATTTATTGTAGACAAAATATTGGCACAGTAAATGCTTTAACCCATTTACAAGTGGTAGTAATAATTAAATGAAATATAATATAATTACGTATATTATTTTTTTCGTATTGTATTTTGTTTCCAATCAATTTAGAAACGCTCCTTGTAAAGTGGAGTTCTTGATTTGTTGTAGACAATAGATTAGCACAATGAATGCTTTAACCCATTTACAAGTGTTGGTGTTAGAAACTCTCCTTGTAATGTGGAGATCTTGATTTATTGTAGACAAAATATTAGCACAGTGAATGCTTGATCCCATTTATGAGTGATGATATTAATGGATGATTAAAGGAAACATAATATAATTACGTATATTATTTTAATGAACTTTTAACGTTGTATTTTCCGATTGGAACCTCCATGTTGCGAGGATTCTAATTGAGTTATAAAAGAAATTAATCTTACTTTTATTTTATTTACCAAGAGTGAATCTTTTTACCCAAGTAAATAATTTTTATCGTAGTAACAAAATATTTACTTTACCATAATTAATCTTCATCAACTCCCTGTGGATCGACCTCGGACTCACCGAGAAATTTATTACTTGAGACAACTTGCACTTGGGTTTGTAAATGCAATAATTAAAAAGTGTGCATCAGTTATTCGAATAACACCATTGTTATTCGAATAACACGGGAATTATAAAAGGAGTCCATGAGCCTCCTCTGTCATTTCATACGCTTTTTCCCCCCTTCTCTGCTTTCTCTTCTTCGTGTCCACCCATCTCCTCCTTCTCTCCATAACCCACCAAAATTCCATCATGGCCTCCTCTTCCAAACGCCCACGTAGCAAAACCGCTCCTACCAACAACCCCATTGATCTTCGAAGACTTTTGTCCAATAATGACGATCTCAAACGCTTCAGGGAAGAATTTTGGACCAGAGACGTCATTCAACCCAAATACATGGATCGTTAGTTCTTTGAGGACAATGGAGGATTTGATTTCCTCGATGATCTCTCCCATCAGGGCGTGCTCAATCTCTGCAGCTACAAGGACTCCATTTTC
The DNA here is from genome assembly GCA_029884595.1 of Ormosia semicastrata. NCBI lineage: Eukaryota > Viridiplantae > Streptophyta > Magnoliopsida > Fabales > Fabaceae > Ormosia > Ormosia semicastrata. The sequence goes on from JAQQTO010000061.1 coordinate 44,209,667, forward strand.
CCAGATTTGGTGAAAATATTTTACTGCAACCTGAAGATGGACGGTCCTAATCTCATCTCTGAAGTAAAGGACCAGGAAATAGTTATCACTCTAGCTGATTGGATGCTGTTCTTCAAATTAGACGCCACGGGTGCTGTAGTGGAACCAGATAGTACGCCCTACGTGAAGGCATACAGAAGAGAAGAAGCTGTGTCACTACTAGTGAAGACTGGAACAGTTGGGTCCAAGGTTGGTCTGAAGAGTGGGATGCTGAAAAGCTAAGAAAGGCTGCTTCACTACTCATACGCGCACATTCTCGTTCCTCGTGGAGGTAACTACGCTTATCTGACTGAAGATGACATTTTTCTTCTCTGATACTGAAGAAAAATTGGAAGATCAACTGGCCAAATTTCATTGAAAAATACATGGTGAAGGTCAAGACCACCAAGAATTCTGACCTGCCATATGCTCTCATTATCTCAGCCTTTCATAAGAAATATTCCCTACTCAGGCAGACTGAACGGACAATGGAACTGAACCATTTCAACATCTTTGGGGAATTTACTCTGAAGAAAATGAAGATGGTTCCGGACATTGGAGGGTGGGTATACCCTGATGAGTTGGAAGAAGTTGTAGCAGACGAAGACATTACAGATGCCCCTGTTCCTGCTGATGACTCTGTTCCTGCTGATCAGCCTACTGAAGCCCCTGCTCCTGCTCCAGTAACCCTGGAAGGCATTATGACCACTCTGCTCGACAATTGTGCTTACATGGAATACACCTTTTCTATTCTCTTCGACAGAATAGAAGGTGTTGAACGCGAGATTGCTGCCCTGCGAGTTGCACCTCCTGCCCCTGCACCAGACTCACCTCCTCCTCCACCAGCACTTATTTTTGATCATAGGAACTTAGTTTTTAGATCCTTTTTTTATGTTTTTGATGTATATTTGGCTGCCTATATCTGCACTTGTTTATTCTTGGCCATGATTGCCATAATTGAATAAAGTATAATTTAGCTTCCTTGCTGACTTCGCACTCTCTGAGCCTGTTCTTGCCTTACAAAGTGTTCATTAAATACTATAAAAGCATGTTTGTGAATACTAGGTATATGCATGTCTTGCCCCATCTTTTCGATCATGATAAAAGGGGGAGAAGAACAAGAACAAGCTAAAAGTTAAAGTTAACTCTGTTAATTTATACTTAAAGATAAATATAATCACTTCTGACAATTTTTGATTTTGGAGATTGTGTTGAGAAAAGACAGATTTGAAAGACTAATCTGAAAAGGATCAAGAGACTCCAAAAGAAAGGGGGAGTTGCACTTGTCTCTGATAATTTATGCTCCTCTTACAAACTAGAGGGGGAGTAAGTCTCCTTGATTAAATCTTGTGATTTCTAATTTACAAATGAACTAACTCTTTTCTCAATAGTTATTTGTTATCATCAAAAAGGGGGAGAATGTGACTGGCATATATCTCATAAAAAATGTGTTTTGATGATAACAAACTTAAAGATGTTGCAAGATCAGGTCCAAGAGTATCAAGACCATCAAGTATAGCTTTTAGGACTTCAATCATTTTGTAAAGGTATATAAGGATTCATAAATAGCTCAATCTTACGTTTCGAAATAGCACACAAGTTTTCAAGGCTTCAATATGGTTTTTAACTTCCAAAGAATCAATCATCTCGTGTCCATAAGCTTACAAGATCATATGGAATCAAAAGCAACATTTAAAAAGGCATGAAACCTGTTTTTCACATGTATTATTCGAATAAGGGGTTCCTTATTCGAATAACACAAGTCAGAGATTCCAAATAATCTTTTAGGAAAGGATTTATTCGAATAAGCCCTGTGTTATTCGAATAAATGATTCAAAAAACATTTTGCACGAATAAGTTATTCGAATAACAAAGTGTTATTCGAATAACACATCTCCAGGAAATCATTTTATTAAATGGTTATTCGAATAACAGAGTTGTTATTCGAATAACAAGCGTTTCAGCAAAACCATGTTTAAATGGTTATTCGAATAACAGTGTTGTTATTCGAATAATAAGCATTTTAGCAAAACCATGTTTAATTGGTTATTCGAATAACGATGGTGTTATTTGAATAATGAGAACTCATAAAATCAATTATTCGAATGAGTTATTCGAATAACATGAATGTTATTCGAATAACATGTTTTCTCAGAAGCCATGCATTTAAGTGATTATTCGAATAACCAATATGTTATTCGAATAACAAATTACAGAGGTAAACATGCCTATGCTATTTAAAGCCTTATTCGAATAAGAATTCTCTTATTCGAATAAGAAAGCTTTCCAGAAACAGAAATTAACGGATAGTTATGTATCATTAAATGCTCCAACCACCTCCCAACGGCTCTAAACTTCGATGACTTATAAATAGAAGTTGTAGGGCATTTATGGGGGTCAGACAATCAATCTGAAAAACCTTGGTTGAGCTTTAAAAATGAGTTTTCATCTTTTCCTCTGTTAATACTCTGTTTCTAAGCGTAAACCGTGAATCATATACCCATTGAATTTCTAGTTGTATTATTTGCTCTTTGAAGAGAGTTTCTACCTATTCAATCTTTGTATAATCTCTAGAGAGGGTGAGGCATCCCTCCAAACTGTAAAAAGGTGAGGTATCCCTTGGAAAATAGAGGCTCAAGCATAAAGGTGAAGTATCCCAAAGCATTGAGTGCTCAAGGTTGTAGTGGTTGTCAAGCACCCATTGAAGCTTGAAGATATAGTGAAAAATCTCAAGTTGTTGCTTGGGGACTGGACGTAAATCACAAGTGGATTGGTGATCGAACCAGGATAAACCATTGTGTTTGTTTTCTCTAAACCCTTCTCTTTATTCTGTGTACTGTTTTATTGAAATTCTTGAATATTGTCTCCTTTGGCTATTACATTTATAAGTAAAAGTGTATATCTCATCTATCCTTTTATCTCTAATTATTCAATAGTTTCAACGAAAATTGGTTATCAAACGATTTGCGAAAGATTTGCGAACTTGTTTACCTACTCAATTCACCCCCCTCTTGAGTATTGAGGCCACTTGGTAACAAAAGTTACAACAAGATAAACAAATAACACAATAGCATGATCTTGGTCTCTAAGACTAAGACCCTAAATGATCAGTCAATGGTGCCTTTTATAGAGGATTAGGGATACAAAATGACAATGGGACTGATTAATGAGTGAGTGGATGTGTAACAGCCCAATATTTGCTACCCAAATATATCGTCATATAAATGAATAACCCAATATTGACCTTGCTACTACTAACATATGTCAACGTCTAACCCATATCATTCATACATAATGAGTAAATATGCAGAGCCACAAAAATAAAAGTTATATATATACATCACAGCCTCAAGGGCATACTGTTATACATAACTCAAAATAACTAAGCAAATATAAAACAAATATATGCTCAGCACAAAACAACATCTATACTATGCTAGTCCTCATATATTTTCTTCTTCCCTTTCGAAGAACTCGCACCTGGATTTATATGGCAACACAATCGGGATTGAGAAAACATATATGGTAACCAATATATATATATATATATATATATATATATAATATATATATATATATATTCCAATATATATATATATATATATATATCATCAGATAATATCACAATTATCAAGTTGACGCTTCAATCATAGAAGTTACAACATCTCATCTCAAAAACAAGCAATCGCCCATACAATTGCAATGCATGAAAATGTCATGATAGCAATCGCCCATACAATTGTCATGCTATGCTTAATTATGACTAATGATTATGTCTATGCAGATTCCTAAGTATGAAAATGAATAATGCATGATACCACATCCAGGACCTTCACTCCCATGGTAATGTCATGAATGCATGAAACTTGAACAAAGTGATGGAAGTCCCATCCATAACCTTGAATAAGCACTGGAAGTCTCATCCAGCATACATCATTATCCTAGAGGACATCCTATCCCCCCCTCGAGTAGTGAAGTCTCATCAACTACACGGTTATCGATAATGAACAAGGAAATTCATCCTCAATACTTCACTATATTAGGAAGGATACAATGTGTCTTACCTAACATAGAACACCCACATCTATGGGCTCACACCTTTCAATAAGCCAAAATATACAATCAAGTATATCATCATGTCTAATTAAATTCTCATAATTAGCATTACAAACCTCAATAGGTTTCACTAACATTTCATGCAATATAATTACAAATTACTCCCCATAACTAGTTTTCACAATTGATTTACATGCATTTCATGTTCAATTCACAACACTTCATCAAATACTTATAAAAGTACTTTAACACTCTTAAAGGAGCAAACATGATTAATTCCCATTCTTAGGGAAACTCAATTCTTCGATTCCTCATAATACAAATTATATCTATATAATCATGCCTAATTATCTCACATAATTAGCATTACGAATCCATTTGATTCAACATATTCACACCTCATTAAATACCCCTATTAGAGTCTCATTACTCACTAAGAAGTATAAACAAAGCTACTACACCTATCATAGGTCCCATTGTATCACACAATAATCTTCTGTCCAAAATTGGACCTCACGCCGCGGCACACCTTCAGCTACGCCGCGGCACCCTAGCCTCGGGTTTAAGTACTGGCAAGAAAAACTGCCAACGTTGCGGCATTCATATCAAACGCCACAGCATTCATCCTCTGTTCTTCCCGACGTTGCGGCATTAAAAGTCCAACGTTGCGGCGTCAACAACAAAACTTAAATTCTGCATAATTCTGAAGCTATGGGTTACTGTTCCATTGGAACTAAACCCTCTTCCCATCACTAAAAATTCGTTTTGAAGTGATTTCTAACATCTAATGAGGTCCAACTACATATATTAACTCTCAAACAACATCAATTTCACTTAAATCAACACTTATGAATCAAAATCTCAAACTTGACCTAAACCCCCAAATAAAGACCTAAAGTGGGAATTAAGGCTCCAAATGATGAAAAATTCATCCTGACACATCAACAATTCAGTTTCTAACTCAACCACACTAACCACATCAAGATTCAACTTATAAAACATCAAATCACCTCTCAAACCATTATTTTCTCTTCAAACTTCTCTTGAACCAAAAGAAAAGAATGAAACAAGCAAACAAATAGATTTCCCCTACCTCAAAGTCTTGAAGATGAAAATGGAGCAAAGCCTCCTCTTGAATCTTTTCCTTTAAGGGTTGATCCTCCTATTCCTTCTCTTTCCTTTCTTTCCTTTCTTTTCTCTTTCTTCTTTCTCCTCCTTCTTTCTCCTTCTTCCTTCACGTTTTCTCTTCTATTTTTACCCCTCAAATATCCCCACCGTGGGATATTTAACAAGAGAAGTTCATTTTGACTTCTCTTGGTTGGGTACCAAAACCCCGATCTACTAAGAACACTCAGATTTCTCCAAATCCGATTTCGTAGCTTCCAACATATTCAAAATAAATCCTAAGATTCATTAAAAATTCTATTTCACCAAACACTGATATTCCATATCAGCTAGGGGTCAATCAGCATTAAAACACACAACCAGTATGCCCAAAAATGTCAAACTAACTCCAAAATTTCTCAAACTTTAACTGTAGCACAGTTCCCACATTTGTGGCTTGGAAAAAAAACTCTCCATATTTATTTCTAGTAACTAAGCAGTTTAAGCCACAACCGGAGCAAATAACAACTATATTTCACACATAGTGTTATAGCAAAGTGCCTAAATATGCTCAGAAAGTCACAAAACTTCGCAAGCATGACAAACTAGTATTAGGCTACCTCCGTATCCATATACAAGTCTATCATGACTATCCAAGGTATTACATTCTCCCCACCTTTTAAGAATTTTGTCCCCAAAATTAGTTTACCTTATGTATAAAGTTCTAACAACTAACATACAATGACAAATATAATCCAATTTTAAGAAAACCAAGATACTACGCAAAGTTACCAAATTTTCCAAAACCAGGAGATGGTGATGTCTCCTCGCCTCGCACAACATAGACTCTACTTCCTGCGATAGGTCTATCTTCAGTCTTGTCTTCTTCCTTTTTAGAACAACTCCTGGCATAGTATCCCTTATCACCACACTTATAACAAGTTATCTGGTCTGCCCAACACACTTTGTTCTCGTGATGCTTACCACACTTGTTGCAAGTTGCTTGCCGATCTTCTTTCTGAATATTATGGTCTTTTTCTTGTGGGTGACTGGATTTAGGATTACCTTTCCCATATCCACCATCCACCTTCCTCTTATTCTGAAGACTTTGTAAATTCCGCTTTGCCTGAATTTGGAGATTTTGACTCCACAATTCTACACTTGTTTACCAAGGATGGAAAATCCCTGATTTCAAAAGGTCTCACAACCTTTCTTATATTTCCCCTCAGTCCGGACTCAAACCTGACACACCTCCAATTCTCATCTAGATTATGCCTAAACTGAGTAAAAAACTTGGACAACTCATGAAATTTTGCCTCATATTGTCCAATCGTCATGTCCTCTTGTTAAAGATTCAAAAACTCCTTCTCTTTATCATCTTGTAAACTTTTTGGAAAGTGTTTCTCCAAAAATGTCCCTTTGAACACACCCCACGTGATCAAAGTCCCTGCTGTCTCGAGTAGCCTCCTGGTGCTTCGCCACCATTACTCCGCTTCCCCTCTCAGCATGAAAGAAGCAAAAAAAAACTTTTTGCTCTTCAGAGCAAACCATGACCTCATAGATTTTCTCTAATTTTGTTAACCACTCTTCTACTTTAATTGGATTACAATTACCTCTGTATATCGGAGGACTCATCTTTCTGAACTCTGAAATGTCAAGAAAGTTCTGATTTCTCCCAATTGGTACCTCCTGTGTTGGTGGTGGTACCAGTGGTACTTGTTGCTGAGGTACTAACCTCTCTAACACTTTTGCAGTCACCGCTGCTTGTTCAGTCTACTGCCTCACGGCATTGGCCATCGCCATCATAGCTGCGCTCATGTTTGTACATTCATTACCAGAATCTCTATTCCGGCTCCCACGTGGTCACCCTCGTGTTGCAAAAGTCTTCTGTAAACACAAAACAATCTATATTGAGTTAGCTAGGCTCAATATCTTCTAACCATGTCACAGCAGCTAAAGCAAACTCTCAAAGGCAAAATATACAATTCCACTCAAACAATCACATGTAAGAGATAAAAAATGCATAACTATCATCACATATGCATAAGCATAGTCAGTCCATAACCCGGCTCAACAGGATGAACTGCTCTGATACCAAAAATGTAACAGCCCAATATTTGTTACCCAAATATATCGTCATATAAATGAATAACCCAATATTGACCCTGCTACTACTAACATATGTCAACGTCTAACCCATATAATTCATACATAATAAGTAAATATAGAGAGCCACAAAAACAAAAGTTATATATATATATATCACAGCCTCAAGGGCATATTGTTATACATAACTCAAAATAAAGAAGCAAATATAAAACAAATATATGCTCAGCTCAAAACAGCATCTATACTATGCTAGTCCTCATATATTTTCTTCTTCCCTTTCGAAGAACTTGCATCTGGATTTACATGGCAACACAATTGGGGTAAGAAAACATATCCCAGTAGAAGTATTCCAATACTAGCATATATATATATATATATATATATATATATATATATATATATATATATATATATATATATATATATATATATATATATATCATCAGATAATATCACAATTATCAAGTTGACGCTTCAATCATAGAAGTTACAACATCTCATCTCAAAAACAAGCAATCGCCCATACAATTGCAATGCATGAAAATGTCATGATAGCAATTGCCCATACAATTGCCATGCGATGCTTAATTATGACTAATGATTATGTCTATGTAGATTCCTAAGTATGAAAATGAATAATGCATGATACCACATCCAGGACCTTCACTCCTATAGTAATGTCACGAATGCATGAAACTTGAACAAAGTGATGGAAGTCTCATCCATAACCTTGAACAAGCACTGGAAGTCTCATCCAACATACATCTTTATCCCAGAGGATATCTCATCTCCCCTCCGAGTAGTGAAGCCTCATCAATTACACGGTTATCGATAATGAACAAAGAAATTCATCCTCAATACTTCACTATATTAGGAAGGATACAATGTGCCTTACCTAACATAGAACACCCGCATCTATGGGCTCACACCTTTCAATAAGGCAAAATATACAATCAAGTATATCATCATGTCTAATTAAATTCTCATAATTAGCATTACAAACCTCAATAGGTTTCACTAACTTTTCATGCAATATAATTACTAATTACTCCCTATAACTAGTTTTCACAATTGATTTACATGCATTTCATGTTCAATTCACAACACTTCATCAAATACTTATAGAAGTACTTTAACACTCTTAAAAGAGCAAACATGATTAATTCCAATTCTTAGGGAAACTCAATTCCTCGATTCCTCATAATACAAATTATATCTATATAATCATGCCTAATTATCTAACAGAATTTGCATTACGAATTCATTTGATTCAACACATTCATACCTTATTAAATACCTCTATTAGAGTCTCATTACTCACTAAGAAGTATAAATGAAGCTACTACACCTATCATAGGTCCCATTGTATCACACAGCAATTTTCTGTCCAAAACTGGACCTCACGCCGCGGCATACCCTCAGCCACACTGCGGCACCCTAGCCTCGGGTTCAAGTACTAGCAGAAAAAACTGCCAACGTTGCAGCATTCATATGCAACACCGCGATATTCATCGTCTGTGCTTCCCAACATTGCGGCATTAAAAGTCTAATGTTGCGGCGTCAACAGCAAAACTCAAATTCTGTATAATTCTGCAGCTACGGGTTACTGTTCCATTGGAACTAAACCCTCTTCCCATCACTAAAAATTCATTTTCAAGTGATTTCCAACCTCTAATAAGGTCCAACTACACATATTAACTCTCAAATAACATCAATTTCACTTAAATCAATACTAATGAATCAAAATCTCAAACTTGACCTAAACCCCCAAATAAAGACCTAAAGTGGGAATTAAGGCTCCAAATGATGAAAAATTCATCCTGACACATCAACAATTCAGTTTCTAACTCAACCACACTAACCATATCAAGATTCAACTTATAAAATATCAAATCACCTCTCAAACCATCATTTTCTCTTCAAACTTCTCTTGAACCAAAAGAAAAGAAAGAAACAAGCAAACAAATAGATTTCCCCCTACCTCAAAGTCTTGAAGATGAAAATGGAGCAAAGCCTCCTCTTGAATCCTTTCCCTTAGGGTTGATCCTCTTCTTCGTTCTCTTTCATTTCTTTCCTTCCTTTTCTCTTTATTCTTTCTCCTCCTTCTTTCTCCTTCTTCCTTCACATTTTCTCTTCTGTTTCTGTCCCTCAAATATCCCCACCGTGGGATATTTAACAAGAGAAGTTCATTTTGACTTCTCTTGGTTAGGTACCAAAACCCCGATCTGCTAAGAACACTCAGATTTCTCCAAATCTGATTTCGTAGCTTCCAATAGATTCAAAATAAATCCTAAGATTCATTAAAAATTATATTTCACCAAAAACTGATATTTCCATATCAGTTAGGGGTCAAACTAGCATTAAAACACACAACCAGTATGCCCAAAAATGCCAAACTAACTCCAAAAGTTCTCAAACTTTAACTGTAGCACAGGTCCCACATTTATGACTTGGAAACAAACTCTCCACATTTATTTTCACTAACTAAGCAGTTTAAGTCACTATCGGAGCGAATAACAGCTATATTTCACACATAGTGTTATAGCAAAGTGCCTAAACATGCTCAGAAAGTCACAAAACTTCGCAGGCATGATAAACTAGTGTTAGGCTACATCCATAACCATATACAAGTCTATCATGACTATCCAGGGTATTATAGGATGAGTGGGTAGATGAGTGAAAAATGCCAAATGACATTTGATGAGTGGAAAATTATTAAGATTCTTTGTCTTTGAAATCATTCAGTGCTGAACTCATTACATTCGTCATTTTCTCACAAAGTGCTCTTCATAAAAGTTGTAGGCTTTTGTATTAGCTTTCAAATGCCATTAGTTTTAGCCCAAAATCATTCCTATAACTCGAGATATAGTCTGATTACTGTACACTGCTCAGGCCCAGCTACAGTTCCTCTGTTCTGAGTTGCAAGCCCAATATGACTTTTAAGCAATCTGAAATGAGTCTTGTCTTCTTCATAAAAGTTGTAGATATGGGTATTAACTTGTAGATGTCAAAATTTTAACCCAATTTAGTTCTTATAACCCGAGTTATGCTCTAATTACTGTACACTGTTTAGGTTCCAATCACAAAACCCGTGTTTTGACTTCCAAGACCAATTAGCTCCACTAGATATCTGATTTTGACCTAGAGCTCTCATGAAAGTTGTAGAGCTCTCTCTTAACTTTTCTAAAGGTAAAATACATAATTTTTAGACATCTAGAACTCCAGATATGATTGAAATACAGAAATAGTGTAAGATGAAAATCATGCTGGAAAAAATCAATTATGCCCAATTTGAGTCCAAACTTACAAAACATAATAAAGCTCAATCAATTAACATGGAGAGTGTAAATGACTAAAAATGAGGGTTTATTAATGTATAAAATATGTGATTAAAATCAAGGTCTTTCAAATGCAGGTTATTTCAAGTAATAAAATCTCGAGAGTAAAAGTTGATGCAAATTAAAAGTTGATGAAAAAAACTCTTTGACGTAAGGTAAATATTTTGTCACAATAATAAAAGTGATAAAACTTAGTCACAAATAAAAAGTATTTACTTAAGTTAGGAGATCCACTCTTGGTAAATAAATTAAGGATAAGATTAATTCTTTTTATAACTCGATTAGAATCCACGCATAATTGAGATTCCAATCGGAAAATATAACATTTAAAGTTTATTTAAGATTATATATGTAATTATATTATGATTCTTTGAATTATTTATTAACACCACCACTTATAAATGGGCTTAAGCACTCATTGTGCCAATCTCTTGTCTACAATGAATCAAGATCTCCACTTTACAAGGAGGGTTTCTAAATTGGTTGGAAACAAAATACAACACATATAATGATCACTTAAAAATATATCATTTAAGCATAACAAAGAAATGAATCTAACCTTATTTCATTACCAAGAGCTTCACCTTTTCACCCAAGTAAAATGAAAATTAGTTACTCATAAACTAGAAGAAAGGAAGAGACAAAAGAAGAAAAAGAACATAACTTTAATTTAGAACAAAAGAAAACTACAACAACACAATGGCATGATCTTGATATCTAACACCAAGACCCTTCAAATGATCAGCCAAGGCTCCCTTTTATAGAGGATTAGGGATACAAAATGACAAGGGGGCTGATTCATGAGTGAGTGGATGAGAGGAAAATGAGTGGATAATGCCAAATGACTTTTGATGAATGAAAAATTATTAAGATTCTTTGTTTCCAAAATCATCAATGATGAACTCATTGAATGCATCAGAGAATTGAAAAATGGTCTTCATAAAAGTTGTAGGCCTAGATCATAGCTTTCAAATGTCGTTAGTTTGAGCTTAAAATCATTCCTACAACTCAAGATATCATCTGATTACTGCACACTGCTCAGGCCCAGCTATAGTTCCTCTGTTCTGACTTGGAAACCCAATATGACCTCTAAGAAATCTGAAATGAGTCTTATGTTCTTCATGAAAGTTATAGATATAGGTCTTAACTTGTAGATTCCAAAATTTTAGCCCAATTTAGTTCTTACAGCTCGATTTATGCTCTGATTACTGTACATTATTCAGGTTCTAATCACAAAACCTGTGTTCTAATTTCCAAGCCCAGTTAGTTCCAATAGATGTCTGATTTTGACCTTGAGTTCTTCATAAAAGTTGTAGAACTCTTTCATATCTTTCCAACAAGGTAAAATACATAATTGTTAGATATTTAGAACTCAAGATATGACTAAAATACAAAAATAGTATAAGATGTAAATCATGTTGAAAAAATTAATCAAGTCCAATTTGAGTCCAAACTTACAAAACATAACCAAACTCAATCAATTAAGTACATGGAGAATGTAAATGACTAAAAGTAAGGGCTTATTAATGTATCAAATATGTGATTATCAAATTCCCTTATACTTAGCTTTTTACACTCCTGGGCAAAACACACAAGACCAAAACTAGGAAAAAAAATGGACACAGACTCAAAAGCTAAACACTCTAAAACACTCAATTTCTAATAATATTTAAGAATGAAGAGCATCCAATCATTCAAGGGATCAAAACATTTATGAGGTAATGTTCCTTCACATTTCAAACCAACAAGCAAAGAAATTTCAATTGAAAAGCATGAGTCAAGAATGATAGATCATCACAAGATTCACTCTCAATCCCTCAAGTGTTTAAAAGGTAGGTATTTCACTCAATTCAACCCATGAAAATTGCACTACCATAAGCTTGCTTATCTTCTACTTCTCCACTACTCAAAACACATGCACACACAAATCATGAGGACTTTATTCAAGGTTGTAATGAGGTCAAGGTAAAGGAGGAGATAATATGGATATGACAAGTTAAATACCAAAGAGAATAAAAGAGCACGAGAGCTGAGTTCAATTTAACAAGCATGAAAGTTCATCCTAACTCTACCTAATACAAATTCTTTTTACATATTCTTTTCCTTTCCTTTATTGCCTTGTTGGTCCTTATTTACACATTTTTTATTTTTTATTTTTTTTAAGAAGAACATAATATATACATTTTTTTAAGTAAACATTTTTTTAACCATTCTGTTCACACACCCCCACACTTGTTCAAGAATTCATCCAATGACAAAGCTAATGTTCTCTTATTCCCTAAGGCCGGGTAAGAATATGATTTTTCACTTAAGGCGCACATAATGAGTTCGAAACAAAGAATGATCAAATAAGTTTAAATGGGTTAAGCAAGGAGAAATAGGTCATTTCCAATGCTTTACGTTAGCAGAAATTAGAGAATTTTCAAGAAGCTATAAGAGTTCTTGATATCATATTGAGAGAATATGCTACTGAGCAAGGCTACTTATTTGTGCACTAGTCATTCTTGGCTATTTGGTTAAAGTAGCTATTTCAAGAAAAATGCCTCAATCATATTTATGAAGTCAATACGGGTTTTGTGATTGGAACTTGAATAGTGTAAGATACATAATTATTAGACATCTAGAGCTCAAGATATGACCAAAATACAAAAATAGTATAAGACGTAAATCTTGTTGAAAAAATCAATTAACTCCAATTTGAATCCAAACTTACAAAACATAACCAAACTCAAACAATTAAGAACATGGAGAGTGTAAAAAATTGAGGATTTATTTATGTATAAAATATGTGATTATCAATTAAGTGTCATGGTAAAAAAAATATATATGAACAATTAGGCGGTAAAAACCAGCCATTAAATTTTAACAAGTAGGCGGTATAAACCATCCATTAAATATTGACAGAGATGTGGTATAAACTAGCTACGAAATAAATATTAACAAGGGTGTGGTATAAATTAACTACCAAATATATATTAACAAAGGTGTGGTATAAACTAGCTACCAAATAAGTTAATAAGCAAATAAATTAAAAAGTTAGTAAGCATATAAATTAAAAAGTTAGTAAGCAGATAAATTAAAAAGTTAGTAAGCGGTGTAAATTAAAATGTTAAATAGTTAGTAAGAGAGTTAGATAGTTAGTAAGTTAATAAGCAAAAAAATTAAAAGGTTAGTAGTTTAGTAAGTTAGAAAGTTAGAAATAAAATACAGAAAGTAAAATACAAAAAATAAAGTACAAAAAATAAAATACATAAAATAAAGTGCAGAAAATAAATTACAGAAAGTAAATTATAGAAAGTAAATTTAAAATATGAAAACCAAACCAGAGAGAGGCAGAGCCCCACTAGAGCAGGTGAAGGAGGAAGAAAAGAAGAGTCAAGATTGAGATATTATTAGAGCATAAAGTAAAAATCAGAGAAACAACAAGCCAATTTTTTTTTTTTCTTTTTTTTCTTTGCTCAAGCAAAAGAGAAGAGAAGAAGAAAGATTATTTCTTAATGATTAAAGATTATAGAGGGAGAAGGGAGAGTAGAAAAGAGTTAGTAAGTCAATAAATACAAAACAAAAAAAATTAAAAGAGTAGAATATATATATATATACACACACACAAGATCCACAAGAATAATAATAATAAAATATAAAAATATATATAAAATATATTTACACAATAAATTTGTTCTTCAAATCAAGTCTCCGGCAATGGCACCAAAAACTTGATACGGATTAAAAGTTACAAACCCAAGTGCAGGTTGTTTCAAGTAATAAATTCTCGGGAGTCCGAGGTCGATCCACAGGGATTTGATGAATAAAAATTCTTTGACGTAAGGAAAATATTTTGTCACAACAATAAAGGTGATGAAACTTAGTCATAAATAAAAAAAGATTTACTTGGGTTAGGAGATCCACTCTTAGTAAGTAAATTAAGGATAAGATTAATTTTTTTTATAACTCAATTAGAATCCACGCATAATGGAGGTTCCAATCGGAAAATACAACATTCAAAGTTCATTTAAGATTATATACGTAATTATATTATAGTTCCTTTAAGTATCTATTAACACTACCACTTATAAATGGGCTCAAGCATTCATTGTGTCAATATCTTGTCTATAACAAATCAAGATCACCACTTTACAAGAAGAGTTTCTAAATTGATTGGATACAAAATACAACACGCATAATGACTACTTGATAATATATCATTTAAGCACAAGAAAAAAATTAATCTAAACTTAACTTATTACCAAAAGCTTCATCCTTTCACCTAATTAAGATGAAAATTAGTTACTCATAGACAAGAAGAAAAAAAGAGAATAAGAAGAAGAAGAACATAACTTCAATTTAGAACAAAAGAAAACTACAACAAGATAAACAAACAACAAGACCCTTCAAATGATTAGCCAAGGCTCCCTTTTATAGAGGATTAGGGATACAAAATGACAAGGGGGCTAATTCATGAGTGAGTGGATGAGTGAAAAATGCCAAATGACTTTGGATTTGAAAATTATTGAGATTCTTTGTCTTCAAAATCATTCAATGATGAACTCATTGAATGCGTCAGAGAATTGAGAAATGGTACCTATGAAAGTTGTAGGCCTGGATCTTACCTTTCAAATGCCATTAGTTTGAACCCAAAAGCATTCTTACAACTTGAGATATGATCTGATTACTACATACTACTCAGGCCCAGTTATAGCTCCTCTGTTCTGACTTCCAAGAACAATATGATCTCCAAGTAGTCCGAATTGAGTCTTGTGTTCTTCATAAAAGTTGTAGATATTGGTCTTAAGTTAGAGATACCAAAAGTTCAACCCAATCCAGATCTTACAGCCCAAGATATGATCTGATTACTTCACACTATTTAGGTTCCAATCACAAAACCCGTATTCTGACTTCTAAGCCCAATTAGTTCCACTAGATGTCCGACTTTGACCTAGAACTCTTCATAAAAGTTGTAGATATCTCTCTTATCTTTCCAATAAGCTAAAATACATAATTTTAAAAATCTAGAACTCAAGAAATAGCCAAAATACAAAAATAATGTAAGACGTAAATGACTAAATCTAAGGGCTTATCAATGTATCAAATATGTGATTATCAAAATCCCTCACATTTAACTTTTTGCACTCCTGGGAAAAACTCATTAGACTAAAACTAGGAAAAAAATGACACAAACTCAAAATCTAAACACTCTAAAAGACTCAATTTCTAATAATATTTAAGAATGAAGAGCAACCATATATTTAAGGGATCAAAACATTTATGAGGTAACGTTTCTTCACTTCTCAAACCAACAAGCAAGGAAACTTCAATTGAAAAACATGAGTCAAGAATGATAGATCTTTACAAGATTCACTCTTAATCCCTCAAGTGTTTAAAAAGTAGGTATTTCACTCAATTCAACCCATGAAAATTGCACTATCATAAGCTTGCTTATCTTCTACTTCTCCACTACTCAAAACACATGCACACACAAATCATGAGGACTTTATTCAAGGTTGTAATGGGGTCAAGGAAAAGGAGGAGGTAATATGGATATGACAAGTTAAATACTAAAGAGAATAAAAAAGCATGAGAGCTGAGTTTAATTAACAAGTATGAAAGTTCATCCCAACTCCACCAAATACAAATTCCCTTTACATATTTTTTTTTCTTTCCTTTATTGCCTTGTTGGCCCTTATTTACACTTTTTTTAATTTTTTGATTTTTTTTGATTTTTTTTTTGAAGAAGAACATAATATATACATTTTTTTAAGTAAACATTTTTTCTAAACCATTTTGCACATACACTCCCACACTTGTTCAAGAACTCATCTAATGACAAAGCTAATGTTCTCTTATTCCCTAAGGTCTAGTAAGAACATGATTTTTCATTTAAGGCACATAATGAGTCTGAAACAAAGAATGATCAAATAAGCTCAAAGGGGTTAAGCAAGGGAAAATAGGTCATTTCCAATGGCTTACGTTGGTAGGAATCAAAGAATTTCCAAGAAGTCATAAGAGTACTTAATATCATATTGAGACATTATGTTACTGAGCAAGGCTGCCTATTTGTGCACCAGTCATTCTTGGCTATTTGGTTAAAGTAGCTATTTCAAGAAAAATGTCTCAATCATATTTATGTATGCATATGAAAATGTAGTCTCAAAAAGAATAAAAGTAAGTACTAGAGTAACAATTCCATGAGTGAAATTCACACAAGAAAGAAGAGAAAGGTACAAATGTTTAATCCATTCATCAATAGGCTCAAAATCTCACAAGGCATAATTCTATCATTCTCAGTCTAGTAATTTCAACATCCATAACCAAGCATGTGATTTTTAATAAAGAAGACAATTTACTCAATCATGCAAATTTTCCTGAATTTGAATTGCTACTTCCACACAAACTAGTTACTACCCCAACTAAGATGTGTCTCAAGAGTAAAATTTACTCCTTACTCTACCATCCTTATCTGGTTTAATAAGTTACTGACAATCATATCATACTTTCCAAATTTTTTTTTTTGAAAAACTATCCTTCTCCCTAACCAAATCACAACATTGTCTGCAATGTTAAAATATAGATGAGTAAAGGATAGAAGACATTACCTGTTATAGCAATTACTAAAAAAAGAGACTTGACACAAATTTAAATAGAAACAAAGTACAATAAATAAAACCAAAACTTGTAATTATTTAAATAGTTGGAGTATCTGATCTAGCTTGCTTTTCATACTGCTTCCCTCACCGCTTACTTCTGACCAATCTATCTGAGCTGTTACTGGATCAGGTTCATAAACAAAAACTTCTAATTTATCAATGAACTCATCAACAGTGGGAGCAGAGATAAGGAGTCGTCTTGCCGAAGGTAAGATAAATTTCTATTCCATAGCATGGTCAACAAAAGATAACAAATTATCAAAGAAATTATTAACATTCAACAAACTTGTGGGTTTATGGTGGATGTTCAGTTGGGCCTAAGAGATAATTTGAAAAACTTCTTCCAAAGTACCAAAACCACCCGGTAAGACAATGAATGCAACAGAGTTTTCAAGCATTGTCTTCATTCGTCCATGCATAGATGATATTTTATCCAGCCTAATTGTCTTTCTAATGATATTCCTTCGAGTTAAAAGTTTAGGAATGACACCCAAAATTTGACCACCTCTTAGATGTGCAGAAAGTAATACAGCCCCCATTAACCCAATGCTACCTCCCTCATATACTACACGAATGTTCCTCGCAGCAAGTGTTCTACCGATAATGCTTGCTGCGTTTACAAACTCTAAATCATTCCTATAACTTGTCCCACAAAATACATAGATACTAGTAAATCTATGAACTAAAGAAGAAGTTCCCTCCATTTCTACACTCACACTTTCTTTGAATGATTATGAGTTGTAGGAAAGTGAAGAAAATGGATGTTTAAATAGGGAAGAGAATAGAAAAAGTAATAATAGCTCCTATATGGGTAAGTTGACTGTTGTCATAAAAGTTTGAAATTAAGAAACATAGTTTTTTTAATTTTTTAATATTTTAATTTTATTATTTTTTACTTCAAGAAAACCACCAGGGTAAAGAAGCCTAGAAACCCTTGAAGGACCCCGCTCAAAGGATCGTCTATCCAAAACCAAAATATAACAAAATCATACAAAGATAAAATTATAACTATAAATGATGGCATACCTTTATGTATAGTTTTCATGGCGTATCTTTATACTATGCGTCATGACTGCAATAGCCTTCACAATCTTACCGCCCCTTGAAAGAGACATCGAATTCCCTTAAGGAATTTCATACTTAAGGCACTCCTCCCGCTTGTGGGATATCCCAACCTATGCATCATCCTTTCTAGTTAAAGAGAGAAAATCTAAATACGATGACCAGTGATCACAGCCAGTGGAGCTACGCTCAAGACCCCAATAAATCAATACTAGGAATTGAGCTCAGAGGTAGTGTCACACGAGAATACAAACACGGGACACTTCAATCTTATTTATGGACCGACGTGCGTGTTGGTTGTGGCTTCTGATTACTCAAGAAGGGGGGTTGAATTGAGTATTATAGGTTTTTGAAACTTTTTCCCTTTTTGCAAAAACTGATTCTTTTCTTTAATCAAAGAATGTGATTTTGTCAACCAACAAACCAAAATGTGTTTTTGCATGATGTATTACATTCAAGAATTGAAATTTATAAAGAAATATAAACAATAAGATTGATTTCAGATTAAACACATGATCATTAACAAATCAGATCATACAAACATCCCTAATATATTGCTTAATTCATACATTCAATAATAAAGCAAATAAAGAGTTAAGGGATAGAGAAAATTACAAACCGAAATTTATCCTGGTTCAGCTACCTCCTCTGGTAACCTACATCCAGTCCTCACACCACTGTGAGATTTATCCACTATAGAAAACCAATATACAAGATTCTTTTACAAAAGCTCCACTTATGAGTTCCTTCTACCCAAATGACAGCTTTTCAATCAAAGCAATCTTGCAAAACCCACAAGAATTCCTTCTATTCTTACACAACACCAAGAGTCCCTTCTACTCTTGATCTAAACAATGAGAGAACCTTCTCTCTTATCTCTCTTTTACAAAATTTGAAAAGATTGAATCAAATTCCAAGAAATCAAAAATTACAAATTGAAACACTAAAGAAAAATACTTTGTTTTTCTTTAAATGAAAAAGCTCTCTGAATTTGAGTGTTTGATTTCGTATATTGAATCAATTGTTATGGAAAAAGTGTTTACCAATGTCTTTATATAGCTATATCTCAAAATAGATCTGTTGGTTACACTTTACAAGTCAGTTGAGATTATAACAGACTTAAAAGAAAAATTCTGTTATTGGTCAATCGATGTGTACACAGATGTATTAATCAAGATTTCACTTTTATTACATGTGTACATTGATTGCCTAATCGATTATTATCTTGGATATTCTTGATCTTAAAGATACACATATGAGTACATCGATGTTGTTCTTAAAAAAAGAACACTTTAAATTTTAGCCCAGAAGATTAT
The DNA here is from genome assembly GCA_029884595.1 of Ormosia semicastrata. Taxonomy (NCBI): domain Eukaryota; kingdom Viridiplantae; phylum Streptophyta; class Magnoliopsida; order Fabales; family Fabaceae; genus Ormosia; species Ormosia semicastrata. Next base: position 44,229,311 of record JAQQTO010000061.1, read on the forward strand.
ACATCGATTAACTAATTGATTGTATAGTTATTTTAAAATGTTCTTTCTTTTGTTGTGGCTTATACATCGATGTATCAATAGATGTATTAAAGTAAAATGCTTCTGTTTTGACTTATACATAGATGTACTAATCAATGTATGTATGTCAAAAACTTCTGTCTTATTTATACATAGATGTACTAATCGATGTATATATATATGTTAAATGCATTTTAGCCTCTGTTTTATTTATACATCGATGTACCAATCGATGTATATATACAAACGTGCATATTGGTCAAGTAAGTCCAGAATCAATTGATGTATACATAGATGTATAACATTTATACATAGATGTACACATAGGTTTTCATCAAAAGTTAGTTAATTAACTGAAAGTACATTGATGTACACATAGATGTACAAACTTATTAATTAACCTTGTTCATCCTTAGTCCATTTATTCTTTTGAAAAACCATTCTTACTTAATTGAGAGCTTAATCAAAGAATTAAACTGAGTCTTTTCTATACAACATATTCTTAATGATCTTCATTGTATTTACTTCTTCTTCAAGTAATCCTTCTTGATCCCTACATTGAGGTTACTTGCTCCTTTAAATCTTATTGAAAAATTCAAGCTTGGCAAGCAGTTAGTGACTCAAAATAATAATCATATTAAATTTAGTCATTAATCAAAACACACTAGGGTCATTTATCCACAAACTTACCATACATAACATGTTTAACATTCAATATATCAGAGTAATTAAAATGTATTTCAGAGTAATATTAACATTTACTCCCCCTGTCTAATTGACAGTTCTTTAATATGTAAACATGTATAGGATAGAATCATTGCATCATTATTTATATTTTAGATCATTAGCTTTAGTTGTATGGTACCTATTTCTCCCCCTTTGTCATTAACAAAAAAATATAAATAAGGGAGAATCAAAGTACAAAAGCATGTAAAACATAGTACATACTAAAAAATTCAATCAATTCATTCAGTCATCGCAACATGATCAAAACAAGTCATACAGTCATTTATCATCAGCATTGTTCAAAATAGAATTGAAAATAGTTAAAGTAATATCAAAAGAAATAGCATTACAGACACACTTAAAATATCCTAAGACCTAAATTTATTCATTGGGTCTAGGTTCTTCTGTGTGCTGTGTAGCTTGACTTGCTTGCCCTTCAGGATTAACTTCCTCTTCAGGTGCAGCAGCAGCAGCTTCTCTAGCTATGTTCACAACATCTTCAGAAGTAGGATGAACTTCTGGAGGTGCAGTGATAGAAATGCCTAGGTGTTGACGTAGAGTGGCCATTTGGCCTTCTAAGGTACCGAGTCTGATACTCAAGTAGTCAATAGATTGTTTTTGCATCAGATGATGTTTTGTTTGCTTAGCCTCAAAGCCTGCAAACATTTGTATTAACTTGTCTATTTTGCTATTTAGTTCTGAATTTTCCTCAGGAGCTCTTGGTGGTTCTTCACCAGCTATTCTAATCCATTCTCCATCTACTTTAGCAAGCTTCATCTTGCTAATTGTGCCTTCACCAAATTTGTGAGTTACCTTTGTGGCATCAAATTTTTCTTCATTTTCCAGAGAAACACCAAAATGTTCCAGCAGACACATCACCAAAACAGGGTATGGTAAGGTAGCTTGATGCGTGAAATCCGTAAGTGTACGGTTTCGTCATCAAGTAATAAAAAGATCGAATCCACAAGGACTATGTCTATGAATACCAATTAATTAATTAATTCAATTAAATTAAACAAAATGGAATATGATTATTGATTAAGAAGAATGTAGTAACAAAGCAATTAAATAAAAATTAAAGTGCAGAATTTAGAACAAAAATAGCAAGTTATCAAGAAAGGTATTCAAATTCAAGAAAGCTTCTAAGATTGGGGTACCACAATGATACAAGACAAATTCTAATTAATAACCCTTTTATTAAATCTGAAATTCAATTGAAGGTGAATTACCCTAAATTAGTTAATGTTATTTCTCAAGATATAAGATCCGTGCCCAATTAAACTAATTCCTACTCTCGTGGTAATTGAATTTAAATTAAACCCATTACGCTTTGTGGTAATTCATTGAATCCTCGAAAGGGTAAAACTACTCTCGTGATTTAGATCTTAAGTTCAATTCTTATGGTTCCAACACCTAGGTTCACCTCTCAGTACGTCCCTAAATGTCTATGAGATGCAAATAAGTGGCCAGCAAATTCACATGAATAAAAGCAATAAGGATTGAATCAAAGGACATTCAAGATTAATAAAAGGGGAAACAAAGTCAATTAGTCATTATCAATGTATCGAAGGGCATTGCCAATCTTAGAAACAAAAGAAACTACTCAGACATGGAGAAGAAAGAATTAGAAAACATGTTCAAGAACATCCAAACCTGTAACAATGGAAGAAGAAGGGAGAAAGATGAAGATCAAGAGCTTCTAATGTGCCTCCTCCAAAACCAAGTTCGAACCCATAAATTGTATTCAGAACATCTATTTATAACCTAGGGTTTTAATTGGCTAAAAAGCCCCAAAAGAAATAAAAATAAAAACTAAAATTCTGCTGCGCATTGCGATCCACGACCGTGGATCATTCCACGGGCTGGCCGTGGATCTCTCTGCCACAAGCCAATTTTGAGTGCTGTCAGAATTCCACGGCCGTGGATCATTCCACGGCTAGGACATGGAATTCTATGGAATTTCTGTTTTGCTTCTTCAAGCTGCTGCTCAATCCATGGTCGTGGATCCCTCTAGAGTGGTCTTTTTGCACCTTTTCACTATTCGTTAAGCTCCAACTTCAATCACGTAAGCATTCCATTCAATCCAAGGTCAATTCAGCATTAATCTTACACAAGAACACTAAAAACACCGCAGTTATCCGAACTAAGGGAAAAACAAACTAAAAGGGAAACTAAAATACCTAAAATACCCAAGAATGCATGCAAAACAAGAACAAAACATAATGTTATTTCACACACATCAAGTCCCCCCTGTTAGTCATGGCAACCATTACCCAAGAGGGGGGTGAATTGGGTATTAAATTTTTTTCACAAATGCTCTTAAAATAAACACAAATATTTAAGCTATTAAATAAAAGAAAAAGAATTACGAGATGAAGAATAAAAGCTTTAAGAACAGCAAATAAATAAATGTGCAATAATATAAAATTACGTAAAATAAAGAGATTAAGAAGAGAGAAGCAGGCACAGTATTTATCCTGGTTCGACCACTAACCCACTTGTGGTCTACGTCCAGTCCTCGAAACAATAGTCGAGATTTTTCTCTATGTATACAAGCTTCAATAGGTGCTTGCAACCGTTACATAAAATAGCACTTTTCACACACAGGGAAACTCTACCCTTATGCTAAAGCCTCAGCTTGCAGGGATACCTCATCCTTATACAAACCTTGAAGGGATACCTCACCTTTATACAAATCTTGAAGGATACCTCACCCTCAATAAAGAAGAATAGAAATATAGATGAAGAGAAACTCTCACGCAAAGCAAATAATACAAATTGAAGTGCTAAGAGGCTCTCAAGGGATATATCAAAGTTTTAGCAAAAAGAGCACAGAAAATAAGCGTAAAATATAAATCACATTTTTCAGAGCAAGCGTAAATTAAACAGATAGTTGGGCTTCTTACAGATAAGACCCACGGTCTCTATTTATAGAGTCAGATAGAAAATGGTCGTTGGGTGTAATTAAATCTGTGATTATTACGAGAATATGTCCGTTAGTTTCCATATCAGTATTTGTAAACATCAGTGGTATTCGAATAGATGAAGTGGTATTCGAATAACATTGTTTATAAAACTATCTTGAAAAGCAAATTAATATGGGTTATTCGAATACCAACATGAGGTATTCGAATACCACTGTTTTCATTTCTTAAAAAACAACAGTTCAGAAGCAGGTTATTCGAATACCACAAGGAGGTATTCGAATACCTCTATTTTAAACACCTTCTGGAACATTTTCTGGGCTGTGGTATTCGAATACCACATCCTGTATTCGAATACCCCTTTAAAAACTTGTTCTGGAACGTTTTTCTGGGCTGTGGTATCCGAATACGACATCTTGTATTCGAATACACCTTTCGGATTTCAAAAACTGACTTTAAATAGTCATAACTTCTTCATTTCTTATCTGTTTAAGGCAAATGACCAGTCATTGGAAAGATCTTTGAGTCTATTTTCAAATGAAAGATGTTTCAAAACAAAAATCAAAGTATTTTAAAAGATATGATCAAAAGAGTAACCAAAAGTCAGTTTTACAAAACTCAAACTTGACTATTTTTCATAGATTTGAACTATTACCATAACTAGTTTTTCAAAACTTGTTTGTTGGACATTTTAGCATGTGAAAACCATTTGTAAAGATTTGAAAAACATATTTGAGATATCCATAAGGCTTCTTACATAAAGACCCTAAGTCCTAAAAGCTATACCATTTAATCTTCCTTTGGACTTGGTCTTTGACATAACTTTGATGTTATCAATACCTTCATGAAATTGGCATTCACATTCTCCTTGTGTTGAGCTTAATAGAGATCTTTTGCTTTCTTGTTGCAATGCTCATTCTTGGTACTTGGACTATCCTACAAAGTATTGCTCACTTAAATAAGCATAGTTAGTCCAAATTCATAATTCAATATCTTCATATGCATGATTCATAAAAGTATAACTCTAGTTAGTTTAACATGCATATAAGACTTTCATAGATACATCCAAATAAGATATTTATTAATTATTAATGGATATGCTCTATATAGGATGCAACAAAGCACATAAGTAAAGTATTCTATTTGTCTTGTATTTGTCATCATCAAAACTTAACATATTAAACCATTTGAGACAAACTTATTTCCACAATCTCCCCCTTTTTGATGATAACAAATCACTAAAGAAAAAATATGTTGAATAATATACAAGAATGGATATTCATGTAAGCATATCAAACAATAAGAGCAAGAACATATTTTTCTTTCCAAATTTCACTTCCCCTATTTTACATTAACAAAAAGGCTTAGAAAGAAAAAGATAATATTTTCTCCCCCTTATAGATTCTACATATGATTTAAGAATAGAGAGATAAAATAAGTATGTTTTTCAAGATATAGAAAATTATTCATGCAATGCTTGTCATATTTTTATATGTCAACATTTAGCATATGATGACAATAAAACACTTTATGTAATCAAACAAAGATGTAAGGCAAGTGATATAAACAACTCAAGAGCTAGACTCCTCCTCAAAATATGCTTATTATCAAAATAATAGATAAAGAAAATATGTATGTGAAGACCATGTAAGTACATTACCTTAAAGAAAAGCAAAGCAAATATACATCTTCTTAATTCCACAAACAAAAACCATTTTAAAACTTCTCCCCCTTTGAAAAAGAATTTTACAAGAACACATTATATTTTCAAAAGCATTTTAAAAGGGTAGAGATATTTTATATTAAAAAATACATATTCATTGAGACAGATCAATCTAAGTCAAAAGAACATAAGTACACCTCCTTGATGAAATATGCTATAGGGATCAAAGCATGTATAGAACTAATATCATTCACCCTAAATGCAATGACAAATTAGCAAGTTAATATCCAATTAGGCACTTTGTCAATGCTAAGCATACTTCTCATGTAAGGAAAGCTTCTAACCATTTTAAGATCAATTTATCAACAAGTATCATACAATACATATCATATAAAATACCACAAAAGCTTAGGGATAGAGATATTTATTAAGATAGATAAAGAGTGATGATCCTTCTTTATTGGTCCTTTAACTTTGAGCTTTCTTCCTTTGAATTCTCCATTTCATTGCACTACAAGAAAGTCTTCTTTATCTTTCTCTTCATTTGAATTATGTTCAGCTTTTCTCATTTATCCATATATGCTTGTATGTACAAAAACTGATGGCTATATTTGAAATACATAGAGAGACTTGCAAAGCTAACTTTAAAAGTCCTTTAAAACATAGGTTAGCATCAAATATCATGTAAGCTCATTTATAAGCATAATTCAGGTTGATATATAATTTTAAAGCATGTATCACATTATCAACCACGCAATGTTAGCTCTAACAAGAATGCATGAAGCACATATGCACTTGAATCAAAAAAAAAAAATAGTTTAAGCATTTTTAAGGCATGATTCAAGTTTATCAAGAAACATATGATCATCATCAAAACTTATTTAGGAATTTTTAAGCAAATAATTTTCATGTAAGGCATGTAAAGGCGTGACACAACTCTCCACTTCTCCATATATCATATGATATCAAATTTAAAGCATAAATAAGGATTGATATCACCAAAAGTGTACTCTTTGAGTTTTTGTAGGTGACTCCAACTTCCGCCAACTTCCAAGCTTCAAGTTTTCATGAGGGAATAGAAATTCTTTGCACCTCTTTTAAAAGTTGAATCCTTTTAAACTTTACTATCCTCAAGTTGAATGAACTTATTCCATTTAAATGCTAGCTTGAGGTAGTTGACACCCTACAAAATAATTTAAAGTACTTTCTTTGGTATCCATCAATTTTGGATCCATAGAGGTTAGTCATTATGCCAAACTCATAAGCAAATAAGCATTCAAAATAATAAAACAACAAATGAGTTCACAAAGGCAAAATATATTTCATTTCATTACATATAATCATCAAAAGAATAGTCAATTACATTTGGTTAAGCATTTGTATTTTTCATACATATCATTAATTGTATATTTTCAGACAAAACAAACAAAGACTTTAGCATATATTGATTATTAATGCTATGCAATATATATAGCAATAAATGCAGCAAAACCTTTTAAATAAAGCAGGGGCAGGAATATCAGCAGCAGCAGCAGGTTAAAACCAGTAAGTGCAAAGATTAAAAACAACCAAGCAATTTAGCATTCATTTTAACTTGCATTCATGATAATCAAACCAAATTTTTGATTCTTACAAAAGCATTTTGAAACAACCAAGGATTATGTTAGAAAGGGATAAAATAAGATAAAATCATCTAACACAAATACTCACTTTAAGTCATGATTAAACAAAAACTCATGCTCAAGGATATTATCATCAATCATGTCATTTCAAACAATGAGCATACTTTTATCTAGTATTTTAATGTGAAGAAACATTTTCAAGATATAAAGCTAGAAAAGCATAACACAAGTTTCACTTATCCAGGGATTGCAAGTTTATGCTTCATGGAGACAAGGAGGAGAGCTTAAAATTATTTATGATATTCGTATTTGGAGCAGCCACTTTCTAGATGCCAGAGTCACTTCTTGGCCTTCAAACACACCTACAACACACTTCAATTTTTAACTTTTGGTACCCAAATTTTATTGGGTCCTTGTGTGTTAGTTTTCGAATATTAATTTATTATGCTCTCATAAAAATTAATTTTTCATAGTATGTAAATTGAGCACAATAAATTAAATAATTAAATACCATTAAGCACGTAGTTGATAGCATGCTTACTTTCATGATATATAGACAATTTTAAAGCATAGCAAACATACCTAGGCATTATAGAACCTTATGTACTAAGATATATAACAAATTAATGAATTATGATATAATAAGAATGAACATAATCATGTGTTAAACATAATATTTAAATTTTATCAAGTACACATGATTTTATTATTCACTTAAGGCTTACAAGGAATATACCTCAAATTTATTGACTTTGCATATGAGTGTGCATAAGAGGTAAAAGCTTTTGATACCTTGGTCTTGGTAATTAAGGAAATACTTTTTCTTATCCATCGCTTCTCTTTTGGAGTCTTGAACTTTGCAAGTTCTACATTTTGTACTTGAGAAGCTTTAGTTGAAGTCATCTTCCTTCTTTGACCAAAGTTTCTACCATTAGGCTTTGGAAGCATTCTCCTTGATGATTCCTCTTTATTTTGACCAATTTGTCCATCCTTTTGAGAAATATTTTGCATAATTAAAATACTAGGATGATACTTTGGTACCCACTTTATTTTGGGTCCTTGAATGTTAGTATTAGGGCCTTTAGGATTTTTAGGAACCCATACCATCCAATTTCTCATATAAGGATTTCTTTTATAATTGCATAAATGAGAAATATGTCCTAGATGACCACAAAAATTACAAACAATTGAATTTAATGATGACTTGGTCTTTTGAAGATCATCTTTGAAAAACTTAAGTTTTTTGTTATTTTTATATTCTAAATTATTTTTGTCATAAGCCTTGCTTGAATTTTCACATGCAATAACATTAATTTTATTTTTATTAACAAACATAGAATTTAAGCAATTACAATCATTAGCTTTAGCAAATTCAGAATATAAGTCCTCAACTCGATTTTTTAAATTACTGCATTTTTCACAAGAAGTTGAGATTTTACATTTTAAAGACATTTCCTCATCAATAAAAATATTTTTCAAAGTTTTAATTTCATTTTCAATAAAGGAAATATTTTCCAAACGTGATAAGTTTTTCTTTTCTAAATTCAACAAACCATCATACAATTCATTATATGCACTTTACAACTCATCATAGGAAGGACTATAATATAGTTTAAAATTATTTACCTCAAAGTCCGTTTTAGCCATATAGGAAGTAGTTTCAATTTCTAGGGTACTTGCCTCTCTAAGAGAATCACATTCTTCCTCATCAATTTTGTTTTGCTTTGCCTCTTCTTCAAATTGAGCACCATCGTCACCAAGTGGCATTTGGCTCCCTTCAATAGTTTGAGTATCTCTTTGAGGATATTTTTCATGACAAGCTTCCTTCAATGGCGTTTGCTCTTCTTGCTTTCTATATACAACTTTATACACAAAATCATTGTTAGCAAGAAAAATAGCATCAAGAGCATCCCATATATCTTTAGCACTAGAGCAATTTTTAATTTTAGCATAAGCATAATCATTCAAACTGCTTCTCAAAATTTGCATAGCTCTAATGTTCAAAGAAAAACATTTCTTGTCATAATTATTCCAAGTTTGTTTTGATTTGTAAGTAAATCCATTTAGCACAACATCCCACAAATCCAAATCAATAGATTACATATAAAACTCTATTCTAGTTTTCCAATAAATAAAATGCACACCATTAAAGAATGGTGGTTTATCAATTTCAAATCCTTCCATTTTGAAAAACTTTCAAGGTTGCCAATAGACAAGGATCTTTAACTCTAAGCGGTTAAGCTTTCACCAGAGCACGAAGCTCTGATACCACTTGTTAGTCATGGCAACCATTACCCAAGAGGGGGGTGAATTGGGTATTAAAATTTTTTCACAAATGCTCTTAAAATAAACACAAATATTTAAGTTATTAAATAAAAGAAAAAGAATTGTGAGATGAAGAATAAAAGCTTTAAGAACAGTAAATAAATAAATGTGTAATAATATAAAATTACGTAAAATAAAGAGATTAAGAAGAGAGAAGCAGACACAGTATTTATCCTGGTTCGACCACTAACCCACTTGTGGTCTACGTCCAGTCTTCGAAACAATAGTCGAGATTTTTCACTATGTATACAAGGTTCAATAGGTGCTTGCAACCGTTACATAAAAGAGCACTTTTCACACACAGGGAAACTCTACCCTTATGCTAAAGCCTCAGCTTGCAGGGATACCTCACCCTTATACAAACCTTGAAGGGATACCTTACCCTTATACAAATCTAGAAGGATACTTCACCCTCAATATAGAAGAATAGAAATATAGATGAAGAGAAACTCTCACTCAGAGCAAATAATACAAATTGAAGTGCTAAGAGGCTCTTAAGGGATATCTCAAAGTTTTAGCAAAAAGAGCACAGAAAATAAGCGTAAAATATAAATCACATTTTTCAGAGCAAGCGTAAATTAAACAGATAGCTGGGCTTCTTGCAGATGAGACCCACGGTCTCTATTTATAGATTCAGATAGAAAATGGCCGTTGGGTGTAATTAAATCCGTGATTATTACGAGAATATGTCCATTAGTTTCGATATCAGTATTTGTAAACATCAATGGTATTCGAATAGATGAAATGGTATTGGAATAACACTATTTATAAAACCATCTTGAAAAGCAAATTAATATGGGTTATTCGAATACCAACATGAGGTATTTGAATACCACTGTTTTCATTTCTTAAAAAAATAGTTCAGAAGCAGGTTATTCGAATACCACAAGGAGGTATTCGAATACCTCTATTTTAAACACCTTCTGGAACATTTTCTAGGATGTGGTATTTGAATACCATATCCTGTATTCGAATACCCCTTAAAAAACTCGTTCTGGAACATTTTCTGGGCTGTGGTATTCGAATACGACATCCTGTATTCGAATACACCTTTCTGATTTTAAAAAATGACTTTAAATGGTCATAACTTCTTCATTTCTTATCCGTTTAAAGCAAATGACCAGTCATTGGAAAGATCTTTGAGTCTATTTTCAAATGAAAGAAGTTTCAAAGCAAAACTCAAAGTATTTTAAAAGATATGATCAAAAGAGTAACCAAAGGTCAGTTTTACAAAACTCAAATTTGACTATTTTTCATAAATTTGAACTATTACCATAACTAACTTTTCAAAACTTATTTGTTGGACATTTTAGCATGTGAAAACCATTTGTAAAGATTTGAAAAACATATTTGAGATATCCATAAGACTTCTTACATAAAGACCCTAAGTCCTAAAAGCTATACCGTTTAATCTTCCTTTGGATTTGGTCTTTGACATAACTTTGATGTTATCAATACCTTCATGAAATTGGCATTCACATTCTCCTTGTGTTGAGCTTAATAGAAATCTTTTGCTTTCTTGTTGCAATACTCATTCTTGGTACTTGGACTATCCTACAAAGTATTGCTCACTTAAACAAGCATAGTTAGTCCAAATTCATAATTCAATATCTTCATATGCATGATTCATAAAAGTATAACTCTAGTTAATTTAACATACATATAAGACTTTCATAGACACATCCAAATAAGATATTTATCAATTATTAATAGATATGCTCTATATAGGATGCAACAAAGCACATAAGCAAAGTATTCTATTTGTCTTATATTTGTCATCATCAAAACTTAATATATTAAACCATTTGAGACAAACTTATTTCCACACCCCAAGCTTAAGACTTTGCTTGTCCCCAAGCAATAACTAATGTCAAACCAAGAAGTGGGATCAAGAGACAATAATGAATAAAGAACCCGAGAAAATAATATCCAAGCAATAGGCTAAGGCAAACCAAGAATCTGAGAGGTAATCAAAATCAAGTCCAATTAGAGGCTAAGTTCTCAGAAATCATACATCCTCACTGATTGGATTAAGTTCACTCCACTATCCACACTCAAAGTGTTTAAGGGTGAAAACAATATGCTCAAAATCCTTTAAAGAAAATGCACATCCATATGCTTGATAAGAAACCAAATTTTCACTAATAATCAGCATGCATGCAAGAATCAAAAGGTCTTTCAAGGGTTGTAATGGGGCCATGGGAATGATGCTAGGTAAGGTAGAGAAAGGAAGGTATGCACAAAGGGCTAACAAAATTTTCAATAAGCACAAGAAATCCAATAGAACATCAATGGAGCAAAGGTAATTTTTCAATCTAAAACATAACTCCACATTTCAAAGAATTTTCTTCTTACTTTTCTTTCTCCTCTTTCTCCTCCTTTTCAAGCTTTCATCTTATGATTTTCTTTTATTTGATCTTTTTTTTTTATTTGAGAAAGAGAAAGCTCAAATACATATAATTCCCAACACAACTTTCAAATAACTTTCAAGCCCAATTCACTCCATTTAATATTCTAAATGATTACCAACAATGTTTCAGCATAGGTATCAAGAAAAACAATTATGCAATAGGCTCAAAATGGGCAACTAGAGGATGAAAGTGTAACAATTTCAGAAGGCCAGAAAAAAAATACCTAAAATGCCTTAATCACATTCAAGCATGCAACCAAAAATTTCGCCTCAAAATGGTTTCAAATCAAGTTCTAGAGGACAAGATCAATGAGGAATATCACTTAACACAAAGAATGGGAACAAAAATCATATAGTGCATAAGTCTCATATAAGCTCAAAACTCACATTTAGAGGTTCAAAAATTCAATGAGAAGCACAAATTCAGAGAACAGTATGCTAATTATCAACTATTAAAAGATCACCTCTACTATCAATTAAAACAATGCGTATTGCCTACCACAAGAATAAACAAATTGGGTTCCAAATCAATACCATCTCAAAAATCCTCAAAAGAGAGGGGCATAAGTTCAACTAAAAACCCAAGAGATATGAAGGTGTGAAAATACAACATGAAGATGCTATGCAAAACAAGACATGAGAATGCATGAGACTCTAAATGAAAATACCAATTATCTAAAATGAAAATGAAAATATGAAAATATCCCCCTAAGCTTAGAACCTACATTGTCCCCAATGTAAAAATCTAAAACAAGAGAAGGGATAAAAGAAAAGAAAAGAACTCACTGCAGTGGTAGGAAATCTTCTAGTGTTCAATCCATGGCCATGGAATTTTCTATGGGCTTGGTGTGGAACTTTCTAACTTCACTCTCCTACTAATTTGAGCTTCAAAAAGGGTCAAACCTAGACAAGATCGATGAAACAAAGATCAATCCAGCAATCCAACACGCAAAATCAAAAGAAAAAGAAGAAATAAAAAAAATAAAAATAAAGAAACTTGGGTTGCCTCCTAAGAAGCGCTTGTTTAAAGTCATTACCTCGACTTGGTCTGATTTCTGTGCTCAGGTGATGGCAATGGAGTATTGCTCAGTCCCCACTCCTTCAAAGTATTTCACTCTCTGGCCATTTATCATGAAAGGCTTATGGTCGTCTTTCTTCACCTCAAGCACACCGTAGGATAAAACTCAAACAATCTCATATGGTCCTGACCATTTCGACCATAACTTGCTAGGACAGAAACGTAGAAGCGAGTTATTGACAAGAACTTTATCCCCGAGTTTAAATTCACGCTTCTCGACACACTTGTCATTCTGCTTCTCAGGTCCTTTCTTGCAGGGCTTGGACTTCTCAAATTTTATGGTACCCTTGGGCAAAGTCTTTTCTAGCATAGCATCAGCCACTGATTCCTGCATACCTGAAAGCATAACACTATCCACAACATTAGTAGCATCTATGTGATTACATGAATTTGAGGAATTAGAATTATTTTCAAATTTAAAAACATTAAAATTTACTTCCTCATCACTCAATCACAAAGTCAATTTCCCTTCGTGGACATCAATGATCGCCCTTTCAGTGGCAAGGAATGGACGTCCAAGTATAATCAGCATTGTAGCATTAGCTTCCATGTCAAGCACAAAAAAATCCACTGGCATATAAAACTTACCAACCTTAATAGGAACATCCTCCAAGATGCCTATGGGGTACTTGATAGACCGATTTGCCAATTAGAGTGAGATAGTTATGGGTTTCAACTCACTCACCTCCAACTTCTTACACACCGAAAGGGGCATAAGACTAACACTAGCCCCTAAGTCACACAGAGCTTTATCAAAATTAGTGTTGCCAATCAAACAAGGAATAGAGAAGCTACCTAGATCTTTTAACTTAGGAGGTAATTTATTTTGAATTAACGCACTACACTCCTCAGTTAAAGCTACTATCTCATATTCTTCTAGCTTCCTCTTATTAGAGAAGATGTCCTTAAGAAACTTAGCATAGGTAGGCATTTGTTTCAATGCCTCAGTGAAGGGTACATTAATGTATAATGTCTTAAGGACCTCTAGGAACTTCCCAAACTGCCTATCTAACTTCGCCTTAGCCAATCTTTGAGGGAAGGGAACCGGGGTTGGTAAGGTTCAGGGGGTACATACTTAGACACCTTTTCAGTAGTTTCCTCTTCTTCTAAGGGCTATGTCTTAGTCTCTTTATCCTTAATTCCCTTATCTTTTTCACTCTCCCCCGTACCCAAGGAATCCTCTAATTTCTTTCCACTCCTCAAACTCACAGCTTTACAATGTTCATTGCCTGGGTTGACTTTAGGTTGACCAGGAAACTTACCTTACTGCCTAAGAGAAGTGCTTGCTTGTTGGGCAATCTGGGTTTCCAACATCTTATTATGAATAGCTAAATTGTCAACCTTAGCTGACAACTCTTTAATTGCCTTAGTCACAACTTGTCCATGGTGCCTAAACTCCTCATTTTGCTTAGACTGACTCTCAACAAAATTCTCAAGAAGAGACTCAAGTCTAGATTTTTGTACCTGTGGGATTCCAAAAGAAGGTTTAGCATTACCTGTGTTTGGATGCATACTTTTGAAGACTTGTTTTGATGATAACAAACAGGAAGAATAAATGAAGATGATAAATAGACTAAGTCCAAATTTATATTTGATTAGCATTAGGACTTAGGATCTATTGTATGGAGCCCACATTGATATCTCTTTGTTTTTTCTGAAAGAAAAGAGAAAACTTAGTTTCAAACTTAGTGTCTTTGAAAACATCTTTTTAAAACCCTTTTTGAACTAAGTTATTCGAATAGAGCTTTGCCTATCCGAATAAACATCCTCACCTAGTTTGATTTCTAAAAGGTGTTATTCGGATAACTACCCTGTTATTCGAATAACTAAGGTTTTTCAGAACACTGTTTTGTAAGTGGCTATTCGAATAATCCTTCCCTTATTCGAATAAATGAAGTTTTTCAGAACTATGCTTTTAAGTGAGTTATTCGAATAACTCATACGTTATTCGAATAAAACCATTCTACCTAAACTTCTTTTTAAATACGTTATTCAAATAAATAAGCTATTATTCGAATAACCGTTCATTTTCACAACTCTGGTTTTAACAGAGTTATTCGAATAACAGGTTGGTTATTCGAATAACCCATTTCAAATGAGTTTTCAGAAACAGTGTTATTCGAATAAGCCTGTGCTCTATTCGAATAAACACGAAGCTTTTGTTTACGTAAATGGAAACAGACAAGATTTTCAATCTGTGTTAATTGCTATTAATTATACCCAACGGCTAATTCATCTGGTTTTCCCTATAAATAGCAAGCCTGGGTCACGTTTTTCAGTGCCAATAATTCTGAACTATTTTCTGATTACTCTGATTTGTGAAAACTATTTTCTACGCTCTTCTTGTTTAAAAACTTTGAGATATTTCTGTGAGAGCTCCATTAGCACTTCAATTTGTATTACTTACTCTGAGTGAGAGTTTCTCTTCATCTCTATTTTCTGATATTCTGTATCGAGGGTGAGGTATCCCTCAAGGTTTGTATAAGGGTGAGGTATCCCTGCAGGCTGAGACTTTAGCACAAGGGTAGAGTGTCCCTGTGTGTGAAAAGTGCTCTATTTTGTAACGGTAGCAAGCACCTATTGAAGCTTGTGTACTTAGTGAAAAATCTCGGCTTTCGAGGACTGGACGTAGACCACAAATGGGTTAGTGGTCGAACCAGGATAAATACTGTGCCTGCTTCTCTTTTCCCTAATCTCTTTTTTTTTTATGCAATTTAATTTAATGCACATTTATTTTTTCGCTGTTCTTTATTGTTTCTTTTCTTCTTCTCATCCCTTCTGTGCATTTATTTATTAAGCTTTTGATATTCGTATTAATTGAAAAGAGGTTTTACAAAAAAAATTTATACTCAATTCACCCCCCCTCTTGAGTATTGGAAGCCACTTGATAACAAGTGGTATTAGAGCTAGACTCTTGTATAAAGAGCTTAGCAGCTTCAAGAGTATATGGCTTCTTCAAATGGTTTTTCAGAAGGATCTTCCATAAACTGACAACCCTTTTTTAATGGGGATGGTTACGCATATTGGAAAGAAAGAATGAAAATCTTCATCGAAGCTATTGATCTAGATGTTTGGGATGCTGTCGAAAACGGCGCTTTTATACCCACACATGAGGTCGATGGTGTAAGGACCGAAACATCACGAAATAAATGGTCTGATGAAAACAAAAGAAAAGTTCAATTTAATTTAAAAGCCAAAAATATTATTACTACTGCTTTGGGATATGATGAGTTTTTTAGAATTTCAAATTGTAAAACTGCTAAAGAAATGTGGGATACTTTGCAAGTTACCCATGAGGGTACTAGTGAAGTTAAGAGATCGAGAATAAATTCTCTAACTCGTGAATATGAATTATTCAAAATGAACCAAGGAGAAAGCATTCAGGAAATGCAAAAGAGGTTCACCCACATAGTTAATCATCTTGCATCTTTAGGCAAAAGCTTTTCTAATGAAGATTTGATTAACAAAGTTTTGAGATGTCTTAGCAGGATTTGGTAACCCAAAGTGACAGCAATATCCAAATCAAGGGATTTGTCCACAACGACTTTAGCTACCCTCTTTGGAAAACTTCATGAGCACGAATTGGAGCTGAGCAGATTAAGCCAAAGCGAAGAGAACGATAAAAAGAAAAAAGGGATAGCGCTCAAAGCCACTTCATCAACATTCGATAATGATGATGAAGAAAATGAAGAAAGTTCAGAGAATATAGAGGTAAGTGAAGAAAATCTGAGTTTGTTAGTTAAAAGGTTTGGTAAATTTCTCAGGAAAAAGGGAACACAAAGAAGACCTCCCTTCTCTCCGAAAAAGACTCACCTCAAAGGCGAAGGAACTTCATCGACCCCAACTTGCTATGAATGTGGCAAACCTGGTCACATGAAAATGGAGTGTCCTGTTTATCAAAAGAAGAAGGATAAGTTTGAAAAGAAACCCTTCAAAGAAAGAAAAGGAAGAAAAGCCTACATAGCATGGGATGAAAACGACATAGACTCAACTGACAGCTCAGATAGCGAAGAGGCTCAACTATGTCTCATGGCAAAAGGAGATGAAGAAGAAAGCGAAAACGAGGTAAGTTCTAATACTTTATTGCCCTCTTATGATGAGTTACAAGATGCTTTTGAAGAACTACATGAAGAATCTTTAAAACTCACAAAAATTATTTCTTCATCTAAGAAAACAATTTCTTCTTTAGAAAATCAAATTCTTGCTTTAAATAAAGAAATAGAAGAATTGAAAATTGAAAACGAAACTTTAGGAATCATTGATGCATGCACAAATCATTCTTCACATGCTTTTACTTCTTCATCTTGTTCTTCATGTCATATACTTGAAAAAGAAAACAAAGACCTAAAGAACACTCTTTCTAAATTCACCTTTGGAAGGGATAACTTAAATATTTTATTAGGAAGACAAAGAGTGGTTTTTCAAAAAGCCGGGATAGGTTATAACCCGAATAATTAACAAAAACTCTATAAAAATTTCTTTGTGCATTCTAGTATTTCAAGTAGTCCTTTTATTAAATGTTTTTACTGTGGAAGAAAAGGACATAGTGCTTCAACATATAATGCAAGGAAAAGCATAAATACAAAAATTGGAACAAAAATGGTTTGGGTTCCCAAGGGTACTATACCCAAAACTGACACACAAGGACCTAAGAAAGTTTGGGTACCAAAAGTTAAAAACTAAACTTGTGTTGTAGGTGTGCTTGAAAGCCAGGAGTTCAAATTGGTATCTTGATAGCGGCTGCTCCAAGCACATGATCGGGGACGATTCAAAATTCACCATGCTTATTCCCAAGAATCATGGACACGTCACGTATGGTGATAACAACAAGGGTAAAATTCTTGGAATCGGCAAAGTCGATAAGAATCCTAACTCCTCTATTGAAAATGTGCTGCTTGTTGAAGGTTTGAAACATAACTTGCTTAATATTAGCCAATTATGTGATAAAGGAAAAAAAGTTATATTTGATTCAAATTGTTGCATAATTGAAGATAAAAATGACAAGCATGTTAAATTCATTGGTCATAGAGTAAACAACATCTATATGATTAGTCTTGATGATATATCTTCAAATGATGCGAAATGCCTTTTAAGTAAGAATGATGATTCATGATTATGACATAGGAGAATTGCACACATTCACATGGATCACTTAAAGAAGTTGGTCTCTAAAGAGCTAGTAATTGGACTACCCAAGCTTAATTTTATAAAAGATAAATTATGTGATGCATGTCAAAAGGGTAAACAAATAAAGGTCTCTTTTAAAGCAAAAAATATAGTTTCAACTACTAGATCTTTACAACTTTTGCACATGGATCTGTTTGGACCTTCTAGAACTATGAGTTTTGGTGGGAATTACTATGCTTTAGTGATTGTGGATGATTTTTCTAGGTTTACATAGACTTTATTTCTTGCAAATAAAAATAATGCATTTCTAGCTTTCAAAAGACTTGCCAAAGTTATTCAAAATGAAAAAGGTTTTCAAATCTCTTCTATAAGAAGTGATCACGGTGGCGAATTTGAAAATAATGTTTTTGAAAATTACTGTGATGAACATGGCATCAATCATAATTTCTCTGCCCCTAGAACTCCGCAACAAAATGGAGTTGTAGAAAGGAAAAACTGTTCTTTAGAAGCAATGGCGAGAACTAAGATTAATGAGGCTGTTCTTCCTAAATACTTTTGGGCGGATGCTGTAAGTATAGCTTGTTATGTAATGAACCGGGCTCTTATAAGGCCTATTTTAAAGAAAACCCCATAGGAGTTGTATAAGGGAAGAAAGCCAAATGTCTCACACTTTCATGTTTTTGGTTGTAAATGTTTTGTTTTAAACAATGGAAAAGATAATTTAGGCAAGTTTGATGCTAAGTCTGATGAAGGTATATTTCTTGGCTATTCAAATCATAGTAAAGCTTTTCGCATTTACAATAAAAGAACTATGACTATTAAAGAATCTATACATGTTGCATTTGATGAAACTGACCCAAGTGGATCGAGAAAGGATCTTGTTATTGATGATATTGCAGAAATCTTGGCGGAAACACATTTGGAAAGTAAAGAAAAGGAAATCAAGGAGAAAGAGGATGAACAAAGACAAGAAGATTCGCAAGCTTTGGAACTTCCCAAAGATTGGCGTACTTCAAAATATCACTCTCTTGATCAAATTATCGGTGATGTATCTAAAAGTGTAAGTACTCATAACTCCCTTAGAAATGCTTGTAATCACTTAGCTTTTGTTTCTCAAATTGAACCTAAGGATTTAATTGAAGCTTTTAATGATGAACATTGGATCTTAGCTATGCATGAGGAATTAAATCAATTTGAAAGAAATCAAGTTTGGGAATTAGTTGGTAGACCTAATAATCACCCCATAATTGGAACTAAATGAGTTTTTAGAAACAAACTTAATGAAAATGGTTTAATAACTAGAAACAAAGCTAGATTGGTTGCTAAAGGATATAATCAAGAAGAAGGAATAGATTATGAAGAAACCTATGCACCTGTAGCTAGATTAGAAGCTATAAGAATGTTACTTGCTTATGCTTGCATCATGGATTTCAAATTATATCAAATGGATGTCAAGAGTGCTTTTCTAAATGGTTTTATTCAAGAGGAGGTATACGTTGAACAACCTCCAGGTTTTAAAAATCATGAACTGCCCAACCATGTTTTTAAACTTAAAAAGGCTTTATATGGTTTAAAGCAAGCTCCTAGAGCTTGGTATGAAAGGTTGAGTAAGTTTCTTTTGGAAAATAGTTTTTCAAGAGGAAAAGTCGATACTACTCTTTTTATTAAAAATAAAAAGCATGACATTCTTCTTGTGCAAGTATATGTGGATGATATTATCTTCGGTACTACTAATGAATCCCTTTGCATAGAATTTGCTAAGTCAATGCAGAATGAATTTGAAATGTCAATGATGGGAGAATTGAATTTCTTCCTTGGACTTCAAATCAAACAAACGAACGAAGGGACTTTCATAAGTCAAACAAAATACTACAAGTAATTGCTCAAGAGATTCGAAATGGAAAATGCTAAACACATGGCAACTCCAATGGGCACATCTTGCTACTTGGACAAAGATGAAGGAGGTAAATCAGTAGAAATAACGAAATATAGAGGTATGATTGGATCTCTCCTTTATCTTACTGCTAGTAGGCCAGATATTATGTTTAGTGTATGCATGTGTGCTAGATATCAGGCAAACCCTAAGGAATCTCACTTAAGTGCTGTTAAACAGATAATGAAATACCTAGTAGGCACTTCACAAATGGGCTTGTGGTACCCTAAGGGTGCCTCTTGTAGCCTAATAGGCTATTCTGACTCTGATTTTGCTGGGTGCAAATTGGACAAAAAAAGTACTAGTAGGACATGCCACTTGCTTGGTAGTTCTTTAGTTTCTTGGCATAGTAAGAAACAAAATAGTGTGGCTTTATCTACCACTGAGGCTGAATATGTTGCAGCCGGGAGTTGCTGCGCTCAAATCCTTTGTATGAAGCAACAGCTCTTAGACTACGGTCTTCAGCTTGATCACATCCCAATAAGATGTGATAACACTAGTGTAATAAATATCTCTAAGAATCCCATACTGCATTCTAGAACAAAGCATATAGAGATAAGACATCACTTTATTAGAGATCATGTACAAAAAGGGGACTACATTCTTGAGTTTGTTGAAACATCTAAGCAACTTGCAGATATCTTTACTAAACCCTTAGCAAAAGAAGCATTCTTTTACATTCGAGGAGAATTGGGCATAATTGATCAATCAAAGATTTAATTTGCTTTTTTTTTTTACTGAATATTATCATGGTTATATGCCTTCAAATTCATAAACGTATATGTTTCTGTGTTAGTTTTATTCGAATGAGCAAGGCTTTATTCGAATAAACTCCTTCACTGCTAGTTAAAATGTGTGTTGAACATCAGCCTTATTCGAATAGAACTCAGTTTATTCGAATAAACTGTTTCCTTTGCTTAACCCTGTATGTTTTTCATCTCTGCTTATTTGAATAACACCTTCCCTATTCGAATAACCAGAAGCCTTCGTTTTTCAGTGTTTCTTTCTACCCTCTGCTTATTCGAATAACCAGCGTCCTTCTTTTATCAGGTTCTAGTCTTGGTCTCTGTTTATTCGAATAGACCTCAGGTTATTCGAATAACCTGAACCTGTTTCTATCAGTGTGGACTGATTGGCCTCAGTCTATTCGAATAACTCACATAGTTATTCGAATAAACCATGTCTGCTAGCCAAAACGCTTAGCTTTCCCAGTTGTTTTATTCGAATAGAACCCTTCCTATTCGAATAAACCCTAGCAGCCACAACTTTTCAGTATCCTGCGCACATGTCTGTTCAGCTTTCCTGCAAAGTTTAATCGAATAAACCTCAGTTTATTCGAATAAACACGGGGTTCTTTAAATAACCCCCTGCGCGCCCAAAACGCTTTCACCCTCCATCTTCTCTGCTCTTCACTCCTTCCTCTCAAACCTTTCACCCTCTGCGTCTTTTCATTCTCTCTCACCTTCTTCCATGGCCTCCTCCTCTAGCAAACGACCTCGCACGAAGAATGCTCCAGGCACCAACCCTCTTGATCTGCGAAGGCTCTCCTCCAACGAAGAGCATCGTGCACGCTTCATCTCGCACTTCTGGCCGTGAAACTTGGTTCAACCCAAGTACCTGGATTTCTCTTTCTTCCACCAGCATCACGGCTTCGACTTCCTAACTGTGCTGCAAAACCAGGGAGTTCTTCAGCTCTGCTATCACCGAGCCACCATCTATCCAGCTTTGGTGAAGATGTTCTTCTGCAATTAGGCTTTCGATGGCCAGAATCTTCTTTCCGAGGTATGTGATCAGAACATCGTGATCACACCGCTGGACTGGTCGACTTTGTTCGGGCTGCAGTTCTCTGGCGCCCTTGTTGAAGATAGTGACACCCTATTTCTCGAAGACTTTAACAAACTTCAGGCAGTTGAAGACCTGCTGAAGCCTGGTTTAGCCCTGCCTGATAAGGGTCTCAAGGGTGGAATGCTGAAGAGCCAACATAGGCTTCTACATTACGCCTATGCTTACATCTTGGCTCCTCGCGGTGGTAACTACGCCTATCTCAGCGAGGAAGATGTTTTCATGCTGTGGTTCTTGAAGAATGGCCATCAGGTCAACTGGCCTGTGTTCATCATGAGGCACATGATGAGGGCCAAGGGCAAGGAGAAATCTAACTTGCCTTATGGCATTCTTGTTACTACATTGCTGAGCAAGTATCCTCATGTCTTAGAGACTGAGCGAGCCATTGCTCTAACGCACCACAATGTCTTTGGAGCTCACACCTTACGGAAGATGAAGATGATCCAAACCGATGAAGGCTGGGTGTACCCAGATGAGGTTGCTGAGGACGAGCTCGACCCTGCTGATGCCCCTGCTGCTCCTGCTGACGTACCTGCTGCTGCTCCTACTCCTGTCACTCTGGAACAGATCTTGGCCACCTTGCAAGATAACCGAGCTTACATGGAACATACCTCTCTATTCTATTTGATAGAATAGAAGGCGTTGAACGTGAGGTTGAGGCTCTTCGATCTGCTTCACCTGCTCCTGCACCAGCTTCTTCACCACCACCTCCGGATGCTTACTTTTAGGATCTTTAGTTCTTAGGCTATTTGTTTTTGGCTTTATGTTATTTTATTCTCTGGATTTTGTACTTGACTATCTTTTATTATTAATGAATAAATAATATTTCCTGTTGATCTCTTGATATGAGTTTTATGCATTCTTACTTTGATATATGAGACTTACCCCACCTTTTTGCTCATAACAAAAGGGGGAGAAATATTTGATCATTTGACTTTAATTGAGAAAAGACAGGTAAAATTAAAATGGGATTAGATTCAAATTGAAAGGGGGAGCTGCGCACATATCTGATACACATTACCTCTTATAATTAAAGAGTGGGAGTAAGCTTTTATACTTTTTGTGAATTCCAATTATATGCACTAACGCTTTTCTCATTGCTAGTCTCTTTGATAGTTTGCCATCATCAAAAAGGGGGAGAATGTGTTTGGATGCATACTTTTGAAGACTTGTTTTGATGATAACAAACGGGAAGAATAAATGAAGATGATAAATAGACTAAGTCCAAATTTATATTTGATTAGCATTAGGACTTAGGATCTATTGTATGGAGCCCACATTGATATCTCTTTGTTTTTTCTGAAAGAAAAGAGAAAACTTAGTTTTAAACTTAGTGTCTTTGAAAACATCTTTTTAAAACCCTTTTTGAACTAAGTTATTTGAATAGAGCTTTGCCTATCCGAATAAACATCCTCACGTGGTTTGATTTCTAAAAGGTGTTATTCGGATAACTACCCTGCTATTCGAATAACTAAGGTTTTTCAGAACACTGTTTTGTAAGTGGCTACTCGAATAATCCTTCCCTTATTCGAATAAATGAAGTTTTTCAGAACTATGCTTTTAAGTGAGTTATTCGAATAACTCATACGTTATTCGAATAAAACCATTCTACCTGAACTTCTTTTTAAATACGTTATTGGAATAGATAAGCTATTATTCGAATAACCGTTTATTTTCACAACTCTGGTTTTAACAGAGTTATTCGAATAACAGGTTGGTTATTCAAATAACCCATTTCAAATGAGTTTTTAGAAACAATGTTATTCGAATAAGCCTGTGCTCAATTCGAATAAACACGAAGCTTTTGTTTATGTAAATGGAAACAGACAAGATTTTCAATCTGTGTTAATTGCTATTAATTATATCCAACGGCTAATTCATCTGGTTTTCCCTATAAATAGCAAGCCTGGGTCACGTTTTTCAGTGCCAATAATTCTGAACTATTTTCTGATTACTCTGATTTGTGAAAACTATTTACTACGCTCTTCTTATTTAAAAACTTTGAGATATTTCTATGAGAGCTCCATTAGCACTTCAAATTATATTACTTACTCTGAGTGAGAGTTTCTCTTCATCTCTATTTTCTGATATTCTGTATCAAGGGTGAGGTATCCCTCAAGGTTTGTATAAGGGTGAGGTATCCCTGCAGGCTGAGACTTTAGCACAAGGGTAGAGTGTCCCTGTGTGTGAAAAGTGCTCTATTTTGTAAAGGTAGCAAGCACCTATTGAAGCTTGTGTACTTAGTGAAAAATCTCGGCTTTCGAGGACTGGACGTAAACCATAAGTGGGTTAGTGGTCGAACTAGGATAAATCGTACGCTTCTCTTTTCCCTAATCTCTTTTTTTTTTATGCAATTTAATTTCTTCGCACATTTATTTTTTATCTGTTCTCTATTGTTCTTTTCTTCTTCTCATCCCTTCTGTGCATTTATTTATTAAGCTTTTGATATTCGTGTTAATTGAAAAGAGGTTTTCCGAAAAAGTTTTATACTCAATTCACCCCCCTCTTGAGTACTGGAAGCCACTTAGTAACAAGTGGTATCAGAGTTAGACTCTTGTATAAAGAGCTTAGCAGCTTCAAGAGTATATGGCTTCTTCAAATGGTTTTTCAGAAGGATCTTTCATAAACTGACCACCCTTTTTCAATGGGGATGGTTACGCATATTGGAAGGAAAGAATGAAAATCTTCATCGAAGCTATTGATCTAGATGTTTGGGATGCTGTCGAAAACGGCGTTTTTATACCCACACATGAGGTCGATAGTGTAAGGACCAAAACATCACGAAATAAATGGTCTGATAAAGACAAAAGAAAAGTTCAATTTAATTTAAAAGCCAAAAATATTATTACTACTGCTTTGGGATATGATGAGTTTTTTAGAATTTCAAATTGTAAAACTGCTAAAGAAATGTGGGATAATTTGCAAGTTACCCATGAGCGTACTAGTGAAGTTAAAAGATCGAGAATAAATTCTCTAACTCGTGAATATGAATTATTCAGAATGAATCAAGGAGAAAGCATTCAAGAAATGCAAAAGAGGTTCACTCACATAGTTAATCATCTTGCATCTTTAGGCAAAAGCTTTTCTAATGAAGATTTGATTAACAAAGTTTTGAAATGTCTTAGCAGGATTTGGTAACCCAAAGTGACAGCAATTTCCGAATCAAGGGATTTGTCCACAATGACTTTAGCTACCCTCTTTGGAAAACTTCATGAGCATGAATTGGAGCTGAGCAAATTAAGCCAAAGCAAAGAGAACGATAAAAAGAAAAAAGGGATAGCGCTCAAAGCCACTTCATCAACATTCGACAATGATGATGAAGAAAATGAAGAAAGTTCAGAGAACATAGAGGTAAGTGAAGAAAATCTGAGTTTGTTAGTTAAAAGGTTTGGTAAATTTCTCAGGAAAAAGGGAACACAAAGAAGACCTCCCTTCCCTCCGAAAAAGACTCACCTCAAAGGCGAAGGAACTTCATCGACCCCAACTTGCTATGAATGTGGCAAACCTGGTCACATGAAAATGGAGTGTCCTGTTTATCAAAAGAAGAAGGAGAAGTTTGAAAAGAAACCCTTCAAAGAAAGAAAATGAAGAAAAGCCTACATAGCGTGGGATGAAAACGACATAAACTCAACAGACAGCTCAGATAGCGAAGAGGCTCAACTATGTCTCATGGCAAAAGGAGATGAAGAAGAAAGCGAAAACGAGGTAAGTTCTAATACTTTATTGACCTCTTATGATGAGTTACAAGATGCTTTTGAGGAACTACATGAAGAATCTTTAAAACTCACAAAAATTATTTCTTCATCTAAGAAAACAATTTCTTCTTTAGAAAATCAAATTCTTGCTTTAAATAAAGAAATAAAAGAATTGAAAATAAAACTTTAGGAATCATTAATGCATGCACAAATCATTCTTCACATGCTTCTACTTCTTCATCTTGTTCTTCATGTCATATACTTGAAAAAGAAAACGAAGACCTAAAGAACACTCTTTCTAAATTCACCTTTGGAAGGGATAACTTATATATTTTATTAGAAAGACAAAGAGTAGTTTTTCAAAAATCCGAGATAGGTTATAACCCGAAAAATCAACAAAAACTCTATAAAAATTTCT
Source organism: Ormosia semicastrata (assembly GCA_029884595.1). Classification (NCBI taxonomy): domain Eukaryota; kingdom Viridiplantae; phylum Streptophyta; class Magnoliopsida; order Fabales; family Fabaceae; genus Ormosia; species Ormosia semicastrata. Next base: position 44,255,092 of record JAQQTO010000061.1, read on the forward strand.
TTGTGCATTCTAGTGTTTCAAGTAGTCCTTTTATTAAATGTTTTTACTGTGGAAGAAAAGGACATAGTGCTTCAACATGTAATGCAAGGAAAAACATAAATACAAAAATTGGAACAAAAATGGTTTGGGTTCCCAAGGGTACTATACCCAAAACTGACACACAAGGACTTAAGAAAGTTTAGGTACCAAAAGTTAAAAACTAAACTTGTGTTGTAGGTGTGCTTGAAAGTCAGAAGTTCAAATTGGTATCTTGATAGCGGCTGCTCCAAGTACATGACCGAGGACGATTCAAAATTCACCATGCTTATTCCCAAGAATCATGGACACGTCACGTATGGTGATAACAACAAGGGTAAAATTCTTGGAATCGGCAAAGTCGGTAAGAACCCTAACTCCTCTATTGAAAATGTGCTGCTTGTTGAAGGTTTGAAACATAACTTGCTTAGTATTAGCCAATTATGTGATAAAGGAAATAAAGTTATATTTGATTCAAACTGTTGTATAATTGAAGATAAAAATGACAAGCATGTTAAATTCATTGGTCATAGAGTAAACAACATCTATATGATTAATCTTGATGATATATCTTCAAATGATGCGAAATGCATTTTAAGTAAGAATGATGATTCATGGTTATGGCCTAGGAGAATTACACACATTCACATGGATCACTTAAAGAAGTTGGTCTCTAAAGAGCTAGTAATTGGACTACCCAAACTTAATTTTATAAAAGATAAATTATGTGATGCATGTCAAATGGGTAAACAAATAAAAGTCTCTTTTAAAGCAAAAAATATAGTTTCAACTACTAGACCTTTACAACTTTTGCGCATGGATCTGTTTGGACCTTCTAGAACTATGAGCTTTGGTGGGAATTACTATGCTTTAGTGATTGTGGATGATTTTTCTAGGTTTACATGGACTTTATTTCTTGCAAATAAAAATGATGCATTTCTAGCTTTCAAAAGACTTGCCAAAGTTATTCAAAATGAAAAAGGTTTTCAAATCTCTTCCATAAGAAGTAATCACGGTGGCGAATTTGAAAACAATGTTTTTGAAAATTACTGTGATGAACATGGCATCAATCATAATTTCTTTGCCCCTAGAACTCCACAACAAAACGGAGTTGTAGAAAGGAAAAACCGTTCTTTAGAAGAAATGGCGAGAACTATGATTAATGAGGCTGCTCTTCCTAAATACTTTTTGGCGGATGCTGTAAGTACAGCTTGTTATATAATGAACCGGGCTCTTATAAGGTCTATTTTAAAGAAAACCCCATATGAGTTGTATAAGGGAAGAAAGTCAAATGTCTCACACTTTCATGTTTTTGGTTGCAAATGTTTTGTTTTAAACAATGGAAAAGATAATTTAGGCAAGTTTGATGCTAAGTCTGATGAAGGTATATTTCTTGGCTATTCAAATCATAGTAGAGCTTTTCGCATTTACAATAAAAGAACTATGACTATTGAAGAATCTATACATGTTGCATTTGATGAAACTGACCCAAGTGGATCGAGAAAGGATCTTGTTGTTGATGATGTTGCAGAAATCTTGGTGGAAATACATTTGGAAAGTAAAGAAAAAGAAATTAAGGAGAAAGAGGATGAACAAAGACAAGAAGATTTGCAAGCTTTGGAACGTCCCAAAGAATGGCGAACTTCAAAATATCACTCTCTTGATTAAATTATCGGTGATGTATCTAAAGGTGTAAGTACTCGTAACTCCCTTAGAAATGCTTGTAATCACTTAGCTTTTGTTTCTCAAATTGAACCTAAGGATTAAATTGAAGCTTTTGATGATGAACATTGGATCTTAGCTATGCATGACGAATTAAATCAATTTGAAAGAAATCAAGTTTGGCAATTAGTTGCTAGACCTAATAATCACCCCATAATTGGAACTAAATGGATTTTTAGAAACAAACTTGATGAAAATGGTTTAATAACTAGAAACAAAGCTAGATTGGTTGCTAAAGGATATAATCAAGAAGAAGGAATAGATTATGAAGAAACCTATGCACTTGTAGCTAGATTAGAAGCTATAAGAATGTTACTTGCTTATGCTTGCATCATGGATTTCAAATTATATCAAATGGATGTCAAGAGTGCTTTTCTAAATGGTTTTATTCAAGAGGAGGTATACGTTGAACAACCTCCAGGTTTTAAAAATCATGAACTGCCCAACCATGCTTTTAAACTTAAAAAGGCTTTATATGATTTAAAGCAAGCTCCTAGAGCTTGGCATGAAAGGTTGAGTAAGTTTCTTTTGGAAAATGATTTTTCGAGAGGAAAAGTCGATACTACTCTTTTTATTAAAAATAAAAAGCATGACATTCTTCTTGTGCAAATATATGTGGATGATATTATCTTCGGTGCTACTAATGAATCCCTTTGCAAAGAATTTGCTAAGTCAATGCAGAATGAATTTGAAATGTCAATGATGGGGGAATTGAATTTCTTCCTTGGACTTCAAATCAAACAAACGAACGAAGGGACTTTCATATGTCAAACAAAATACTGCAAGGAATTGCTCAAGAGATTCGAAATGAAAAACGCTAAACACATGGCAACTCCAATGGGCACGTCTTGCTACTTGGACAAAGATGAAAGAGGTAAATCAGTAGAAATAACGAAATATAGAGGTATGATTGGATCTCTCCTTTATCTTACTGCTAGTAGGCCAGATATTATGTTTAGTGTATGCATGTGTGCTAAATATCAGGCAAACCCTAAGGAATCTCACTTAAGTGTTGTTAAACGGATAATGAAATACCTAGTAGGCACTTCACAAATGGGCTTGTGGTACCCTAAGGGTGCCTCTTATAGCCTAATAGGCTATTCGACGACGATTTTCTTTGGGTGCAAATTGGATGAGAAAAAGTACTAGTGGGACATGCCACTTGCTTGGTAGTTCTTTAGTTTCTTGGCATAGTAAGAAACAAAATAGTGTGGCTTTGTCTACCGCCGAAATTTGAATATGTTACAGTAGGGAGTTCTTTGCGCTCAAATCCTTTGGATGAAGCAACAGCTCTTAGACTACGGTCTTCAGCTTAATCACATCCCGATAAGATGTGATAACACCAGTGCAATAAATATCTCTAAGAATCCCATACTACATTCTAGAACAAAGCATATAGAGATAAGACATCACTTTATTAGAGATCATGTACAAAAAGGGGACTGCATTGTTGAGTTTGTTGAAACATCTAAGCAACTTCCAGATATCTTTACTAAATCCTTAGTAAAAGAAGCATTCTTTTACATTCGAGGAGAATTGGGCATAATTGATCAATCAAAGATTTAATTTGCTTTTTTTTTTTTTGCTGAATATTATCATGGTTATATGCCTTCAAATTCATAAACGTATATGCTTCTGTGTTAGTTTTATTCGAATGAGCAAGGCTTTATTCGAATAAACTCCTTCACTGCTAGTTAAAATGTGTGTTGAACATCAGCCTTATTCAAATAGAACTCAGTTTATTCGAATAAACTGTTTCCTTTGCTTAACCCTGTATGTTTTTCATCTCTGCTTATTCGAATAACACCTTCCCTATTCGAATAACCAGAAGCCTTCATTTTTCAAGTGTTTCTTTCGCCTCGCTTATTCGAATAAGTCCTCTTTATTCGAATAACCAGCGATCCTTTTTTATCGGGTTGGTCTTGGTCTCTGTCTATTCGAATAGACCTCAGGTTATTCGAATAACCTGAACCTGTTTCTATCAGTGTAGACTGATTGGCCTCAGTCTATTCGAATAACTCATATAGTTATTCGAATAAACCATGTCAGCTAGCCAAAACGCTTGGCTTTCCCAGTTGTTTTATTCGAATAGAACCCTTCCTATTCGAATAAACCCTAGCAGCCACAACTTTTCAGTATCCTGCGCTCCTGTCTGTTCAGCTTTCCTACAAGTTTTATTCGAATAAACCTCAGTTGATTCGAATAAACACGGGGTTCTTTAAATAACCCCTTGCGCACCCAAAACACGTTCACCCTCCATCTTCTCTGCTCTTCACTCCTTCCTCTCAAACCTTTCACCCTCTGCGTCTTTTCATTCTCTCTCACCTTCTTCCATGGCCTCCTCCTCCAGCAAACATCCTCGCATGAAGAATGCTCCAGGCACCAACCCTCTTGATCTACGAAGGCTCTCCTCCAACGAAGAGCATCGTGTACGCTTCATCTCGCACTTCTGGGAGCGAAACTTGATTCAACCCAAGTACCTGGATCTCTCTTTCTTCCAGCAGCATCGCGGCTTCGACTTCTTGACTCTGCTGTAAAACCAGGGAGTTCTTTAGCTCTGCTCTCACCGAGCCACTATCTATCCAACTTTGGTGAAGATGTTCTTCTGCAATCTGGCTTTCGATGGCCAGAATCTTCTTTCCGAGTTATGTGATCAGAACATCGTGATCACACCACTAGACTGGTCGACCTTGTTCGGGCTGCAGTTCTCTGGCGCCGTTGTTGAAGATGGTGACACCCCATTTCTTGAAGACTTCAACAAACTTCAGGCGGTTGAAGACCCGCTGAAGCTTGGTTTAGCCCTGCCTGATAAGGGTCTCAAGGGTGGAATGCTAAAGAGCCAAGATAGGCTTCTGCATTACGCCTATGCTTACATCTTGGCTCCTCGCGGTGGTAACTACGCCTATCTCAGTGAGGAAGATGTTTTCATGCTGTGGTTCCTGAAGAATGGCCATCAGGTCAACTGGCCTGTGTTCATCATGAGGCACATGATGAGGGCCAAGGGCAAGGAGAAATACGACTTGCCTTATGGCATTCTTGTTACTACCTTGCTGAGAAAGTATCCTCATGTCTTGGAGACTGAGCGAGCCATTGCTCTAACGCACCACAACGTCTTTGGAGCTCACACCTTACGGAAGATGAAGATGATCCAAACCGATGAAGGCTGGGTGTACCCAGATGAGGATGCTGAGGACGAGCTCGACCCTGCTGATGCCCCTGCTGCTCCTGCTGACATACCTGCTGCTGCTCCTACTCTTGCTCCTGTCACTTTGGAACAGATCTTGGCCACCTTGCAAGATAATCAAGTTTACATGGAACATACCTTCTCTATTCTATTTGATAGAATAGAAGGCATTGAACGTGAGGTTGCGGCTCTTCGATCTGCTTCACCTGCTCCTGCACCAACTTCTTCACCACCACCTCCGGATGCTTACTTTTAGGATCTTTAGTTCTTAGGCTATTTGTTTTTGGCTTTATGTTATTTTATTCTCTGGCTTTTGTACTTGACTATCTTTTATTATTAATGAATAAATAATATTTCTTGTTGATCTCTTGATATGAGTTTTATGCATTCTTACTTTGATATATGAGACTTACCCCACCTTTTTGCTCATGACAAAAGGGGGAGAAATATTTGATCATTTGACTTTAATTGAGAAAAGACAGGTAAAATTAAAATGGGATTGGATTCAAATTGAAAGGGGGAGCTGCGCACATATCTGATACACATTACCTCTTATAATTAAAGAGGGGGAGTAAGCTTTTATACCTTTTGTGAATTCCAATTATATGCACTAACGCTTTTCTCATTGCTAGTCTCTTTGATAGTTTGTCATCATCAAAAAGGGGGAGAATGTGTTTGGATGCATACTTTTGAAGACTTGTTTTGATGATAACAAACGGGAAGAATAAATGAAGATGATAAATAGACTAAGTCCAAATTTATATTTGATTAGCATTAGGACTTAGGATCTATTATACGGAGCCCAGATTGATATCTATTTGTTTTTTCTGAAAGAAAAGTGAAAACTTAGTTTTAAACTTAGTGTCTTTGAAAACATCTTTTTAAAACCCTTTTTGAACTAAGTTACTCGAATAGAGCTTTGCCTATTCGAATAAACATCCTCACGTGGTTTGATTTCTAAAAGGTGTTATTCGGATAACTACCCTGTTATTCGAATAACTAAGGTTTTTCAGAACACTGTTTTGTAAGTGGCTATTCGAATAATCTTTCCCTTATTCGAATAAATGAAGTTTTTCAGAACTATGCTTTTAAGTGAGTTATTCGAATAAAACCATTCTATCTGAACTTTTTTTTAAATACGTTATTCGAATAGATAAGCTATTATTCGAATAACCGTTCGTTTTCACAACTCTGGTTTTAACAGAGTTATTCGAATAACAGGTTGGTTATTTGAATAACCCATTTCAAATGAGTTTTCAGAAACAGTGTTATTCAAATAAGCCTGTGCTCTATTCGAATAAACATGAAGCTTTTGTTTACGTAAATGGAAATAGACAAGATTTTCAATCTGTGTTAATTGCTATTAATTATACCCAACGACTAATTCATCTAGTTTTCCCTATAAATAGCAAGCCTGGGTCACGTTTTTCAGTGCCAATAATTCTGAACTATTTTCTGATTACTCTGATTTACGAAAACTATTTTCTACGCTCTTCTTGTTTAAAAACTTTGAGATATTTCTGTGAGAGCTCCATTAGCACTTCAATTTGTATTACTTACTCTGAGTGAGAGTTTCTCTTAATCTCTATTTTCTGATATTCTGTATCGAGGTGAGGTATCCCTCAAGGTTTGTATAAGGGTGAGGTATCCCTGCAGGCTGAGACTTTAGCACAAGGGTAGAGTGTCCCTGTGTGTGAAAAGTGCTCTATTTTGTAACGGTAGCAAGCACCTATTGAAGCTTGTGTACTTAGTGAAAATTCTCGGCTTTCGAGGACTGGACGTAGACCACAAGTGGGTTAGTGGTCGAACCAGGATAAATACTGTGCCTGCTTCTCTTTTCCCTAATCTCCTTTTTTATGCAATTTAATTTACTGCACATTTATTTTTTTCATTGTTCTTTATTGTTTCTTTTCTTCTTCTCATCCCTTTTGTGCATTTATTTATTAAGCTTTTGATATTCGTATTAATTGAAAAGAGGTTTTGCGAAAAAAAATTATACTCAATTCACCCCCCCTCTTAGATGGGATGGGATAAAGGTAATATCCGACTGTCAACTATTGGGTCTGACTTAACTAGGCCATTTTAATAGGATTGAAGGCTTAGAGGCATGAAGTTGGGCTTTGGTCCATTAGATGGACTTGAATAAGTGTTATTCACCCAACTATCCAAGAATTACATGTGATGTAATTGGAAAGTGTTTCCTACCTAAATAACTGAATTTTGGGTGATCAGCCAAAGCTGACTCAAAACTAGGTGAAATATGGATCTTCACCCACTAGGAAATCTTACGATGGGATTTTCCAAGTTAATGCTGTGGGTCATTGACTTGAATAAAATAGTGGGAGGCATATTTAATTAAAAGACCTTATTAAATATGTTTATGGCATGATACTTATATTTTGCATATTTCTGTTAATAGATTACTATGGCAACAAACACATCGGGTACTTTATCATTGCGATCCATCCTTGAGAAGGACAAGTTATCTGGAACGAATTTTCTAGACTGGTACAGGAATTTGAGGATTGTCCTCAAGCAAAAGAAAAAGCTGTATGTTTTGGAATAGCCTATTCCTGAGCCACCTGCTGCTAATGCCCTTAGAACTAAAAGAGATGCGTATAAAAAGCATTAAGATGATGCCTTGGACATTGGATGTCTAATGCTGGCCACCATGAACTCTGAGCTCCAAAAGCAACATGAGAACATAGATGCATACGATATGATCGTACACCTTAAGAAGCTCTATCAAGAGCAGGCCAGGCATGAGAGATTCGAGGTCTCTAAAGCACTATTTTAGTGCAAACTGGTAGAAGGAAACCCTGTTGGTGCTCATGTACTCAAGATGATTGGGTACATTGAAAACCTAGAGAGACTCGATTTTCCTTTGGGCCAAGAGTTGGCCACTGACTTAGTCCTGCAATCTTTGCCGAAAAGTTTTAGTCAATTTGTCATGAACTACAACATGAATGAGATTGGTAAATCACTACCAGAGCTGCTAGGCATGTTGAGAACTGCTGAGCAGAACATTAACAAAGGCAACGGGAATGCCATAATGATGGTCCAAAAGAATAAGGGCAAGAAACAACAAAAAAAGCCCAAGGACAACTGGAAGGGCAAGGGCAAGGATAAGTTCAAGCCTAGCACTTCTGGCTTGAAACTAGTGGGTGGAGTGGCTAAGTAAGGTACATGCTTCCATTGTGGTCAGATCGGACATTGGAATAGGAACTGTGCTAAGTACCTGGAGGAGCTCAAAAAGAAGAAGGGGAGTGAGACTTCCACTTCAGGTATTTTTGTTATTGAAGTCAATTTATCTACTTCTGCATTATGGGTATTAGATACTGGATGTGGATCTCACATTTGTGTAAATGTGCAGGATCTAAAGAGCAGTAGACCATTGATGAAGGGCGAAGTTGACCTACGAGTGGGAAATGGAGCAAAGGTTGCTGCATTAGCTGTAAGGACTTATTTATTATCTTTGCCCACTAGGCTTGTAATAGAGTTAGAGAACTGCTATTTTGTGCCTGCTATTAGTAGGAATATCATTTCTGTTTCTTGTTTAGATAAGAAAGGTTTTTCTTTTATTATAAAGGACAAGTGTTGTTTTATTTATATGAATGATATTTTTTATGGTAGTGCACAATTGAGTAATGGACTTTATGTACTTGATCTCGAGACGCCCGTCTATAATATAAATACAAAGAGGTTTAAATCAAATGATCTGAACCCAACTTTTCTCTGGCATTATCGTATGGGCCACATAAATGAGAAACGCATCTCCAAACTCCATAAAGATGGATTCTAGGACTCATTTGATTTCGAATCATATGAGACATCTGAATCTTGTTTATTGGGGAAGATGACAAAGGCCCCATTCACCGGGCAAGGTGAAATGGCTAGTGATCTTTTAGGCTTTATACATAGTGATGTATGTGGGCCACTAAACACACTCACTAGAGGCGGTTTTCAATACTTCATTACATTTACTGATGATTTCAGTAGATATGGATTTGTATATCTTATGAAGCACAAATCAAAATCCTTTGAAAAGTTCAAAAAGTTCAAGAATGAAGTACAAAACCAACTTGGCAAGAGTATTAAAATCCTTCGATCAGATCGAGGAGGAGAATACTTAAGCCAACAGTTTGATGATCATCTGAAAGAGTATGGGATAATATCTCAACTCACTCCACCAGGAACACCACAATGGAATGGTGTCTCAACCGAACCTTGTTGGACATGGTCCGATCCATGATGAGTCATGCAAACCTTCTAGGCTCCTTCTATGGTCATGCTCTGTAAACAGCAGCTTTCACACTTAACCGTGTTCCATCTAAGACGGTTCAAAAGACACCATATGAGATATGGACTGGGAGACGACCCAGTATGTCTTTCTTGAAGATTTGGGGCTGCGAAGCTTATGTGAAACGTCAAGTTTCTGATAAGCTTAGAGCTAAATCAGATAAATGCTTCTTTGTGGGGTATCTAAAGGAAACCAAGGGATACTTTTTCTATAATCCTACCGAGGGCAAAGTGTTTGTCGCACGGACAGCTATGTTTCTAGAAAGGGAGTTTATCTCCAAAGGAACTAGTGGGAGAAAAGTAGAACTTGAAGAAGTTCAAGTTTCACAAAGCAGCAATAAACCAATAGTGGAAATAGAGCAGCCTCCACAAAATGTTGTGGAACAGCAACCTGCTCTAATAGCACAAGACCTGCGTAGGTCTAACAGGATACGTCATCAACCAAAAAGATATGGATTTTTCATGACCCAACAAGGTGACGTATTGCTCATGGATTAAGATGAGTTTGTGACTTACCAGGAAGCCATTATTGGCCCAGAATCTGAGAAATGACTTGAGGCCATGAGATCTGAGATGGATTCCATGTATGCCAACCAGGTATAGACCTTGGTTGACCCACCTGAAGGGGTAAAACCCATTGGGTGCAAGTGGGTTTTCAAGAAGAAAATCGACATGGATGGTAATGTGCATACCTTTAAGGCGCGATTGGTGGCTAAAGGTTTCAAACAAATTCATAATGTAGACTATGATGAGACTTTTTCCCCAGTTGCGATGCTTAAATCCGTTTAGATCTTGCTTGCTGTTGCAGTATACCATGATTATGAAACCTGGCAAATGGATGTCAAAACTGCTTTCCTTAATGGAAATCTTCTCGAAGATGTGTATATGACACAACCTGAGGGTTTTGCCACTCCAGAGGATGCTAGAAAAGTATACAAGTTGCAACGATCTATTTATGGATTGAAGCAAGCTTCCAGAAGCTGGAATCTTCATTTTGATGATACAATAAAACAGTTTGGTTTCATTAAGAATGAAGAAGAATCTTGTGTCTACAAGAAGGTTAGTGGGAGCACTGTTGTCTTTCTGGTATTGTATGTAGATGACATACTACTTATTGGAAATGACATCCCTACCCTACAGTCTGTAAAGACTTAGTTAGGGAACTACTTCTCTATGAAGGACTTGGGCGAAGCCACCTATGTATTAGGTATCAGGATCTATAGAGATAGATCACTAAGACTACTTGGCCTAAGTCAGAGTACATACATAGACAAAGTGTTAAGACGATTTAACATGCATGAATCTAAGAAAGGACTCTTGCCTATGTCACATAGTATAAGCCTATCTAAGGCTCAATCCCCTTCCACCCAGGATGAGAGGGATCGCATGAGCAAGATTCCATATGCATCTGTAATTGGATCTATCATGTATGCCATGTTATGTACTCGACCAAATATCTCGTATGCTTTGAGCATGACGAGTAGGTACCAGTCTGATCCTGGTGAGAGTCACTGGACTGCTATCAAGAACATCCTTAAGTACTTAAGAAGGACTAAGGATTCATTCTTGGTATATAGAGGCGAGGAAGAGCTAGTTGTAAAAGGTTACACTGATGCTAGCTTACAAACCGATAAGGACGACTCCAGATCGCAATCGGGTTATGTTTTTTGCCTAAATAGTGGGGCTGTGAGTTGGAAGAGTTCATAGCAAGAGACAGTCGCTGATTCTACCACAGAGGCTGAGTATATTGCTACCTCCAATGTAGCAAAGGAGGTCGTTTGGATCAGGAAGTTCATTACTAAACTTGGCACTATTCCTAGCATTGTGGACCTAGTGGACCTCTATTGTGATAATAATGGAGCCATTGCACAAGTTAAGGAGCCTAGATCTCACCAGCGATCCAAACATATACTTAGGCGCTGCCATCTCATTCGAGAGATCATCGATAGAGGAAATGTGAAGATATGCAAAGTACCAACAGATGATAACATTGCTGATCCACTGACGAAGCCTCTTGCATAGCAGAAGCATGAGGGTCACACTAGGTCTTTAGGCATTAGATATATGCCTGATTGGCTCTAGTGCAAGTGGGAGATTGTTAGTGTATGCCCTAGAGGCCAATACATTTTCTGTATTTACATACATTCTATTATGCTATTTTTATATATGAGACATTTCATTTATTATGTTCTTTTTTGATAAACATAATAAAGTCCTTAGAATAGTAAGTTTGATGCCATAGGATATCAAGTGGATGACTTGATCGTGAGATCCTTTTGGTTACAACAATATTCTTAAATGTCCCTAGTCAAGTATTATTGTTAATTAGGACAACAATAATACATTGAGACTAGTATGTGCAAAGACTGATGACCACATCTCACGGGTCATGAATATGAGATATCAAGTCTTCACATGGGTACATATTAGAGTAATGATGTACTAGACTGACCCACCATGAAAACGCTACATGGATCGTTACATGAGTGTCATAAGCGATTCTCATAGTGACAATGGTGTTTGTGGTCCTTTGACCTGAAATCACTATGATTCCTACATGAGGAGTTGTGTGTTTTAATGCCATCAAACGTCATCTGTAACAAGGTGATTATAAAGTTGGTTATTGGACATACCGCGAATCTTGCAGAGGGATGTGAGTGACCTAGATGGGATTTGTCACTCCTACATAACAGGAGCGATATCTTCGGGCCCCCTAATTGAGTGAGACTGCGAAATGCATGGCCATGCTTAAATGAGTCAATATGAGATATTAATCTCATTTGTTGTTATAAAGTCTACTCAAGTATCAGGAAAAGAATGATTGGACTATACAAGGGTGACGCATTCCATGCCTTGTGTTCAATCTAGATATCTTGACAAAGGGACTAAATGACACGGAAACATTGGTCACGGAAAGGTTATGTCAAATCACTAACATTCTTATTACTTGGGTGGCAGCGATGTGTTGCTAGATACCGCTCACTGCTTATAATATTAAAATGGGATTTTAATATTACAGCCAACGTAATAAGAACCTGCAGGGTCACACACATAGAGAAGACTAAAATTGGAGCAATGGATCTAAGTTGGACTCGAATTCAAATATGGGCCAGGCTCATAACAAATGGATCTAGGGCTGCACAGCTTACCTTACTGCTGCTCACACTCACTTAAGGCAGTCACTATTATAAATAGTACTGCTAAGGGGGCTGCTAATATATATAATTCAGAACCCTAGCCACACCTACAAAAAAGTGAGTAAGAGAGCAACAGGTTTATTCTCTTCTCTATGCAGCTAGCACTATGTGAGAGACGTGAGGCTTCTCTTTGCGGATGTTGGACGTTCGTGAGTCTGTTCATGTGGATACCGCAGAGACATCATTTCTATTACGGTGTTGGTAATTCACGCTTCAAGAGGTAAATCATTTAAAAACTCTGATTATGGCTTTTTCGCATGGATCCTCGGTGGGAATCCCTGTTTTCCACTGCGTGATGTATCCGCAAAAAATTCCTAACACCTGTGCTCCACAAATCTCACAAAAATTGTTAGAGGCACCTATGGCATTAACATAAGCTTTCTCAAGCATGTCAAAACGTTTATTCAAAGAATCAAACTTTGACATAATTAAATCAACACCATCTACCTCAAACTTACCTCCCGAGAACTTTCTCGGATTATGGCCTCTTTCATTAGCCCATTGGTGATGATTTGAAGCTACACTCTCAATTATCCCATAAGCTTCTGTGAGCCTTCTATTCATCAAAGCTCCACCAGCTACGGAGTCAAGAGACACCTTCGAAGAATATTCCAAACCATTGTAGAAGGTGTGGACGATCAACCATTTTTCTATCCTATGGTGTGGGCAGGCTTCCAGCAAAGCCTTATATCTATCCTAAGCTTCTGACAATGACTCGCCATCTTTCTGAACAAAGCTTGTGATTTGGGTCCTTAGATGAGTAGTCTTGGAAAATGGAAAATTTGTCTAAGAAAGCTTGCTCTAATTGGTCCCAAGTAGTTATTGTCTCAGTGGGAACAGACTTCAGCCAAGCTCTAGCTCTATCTCTCAATGATAGAGGAAACAGGCGGAGACAAATAGCATCAACAGAGGCGCCTTCGATCTTGAGGGTCTCACAGAACTCCAAGAACATATCCACATGATCATTAGGATCTTCTGATGGCAATCCTCCAAACTGGTTTTGCCTTATCATAGAAAGTAGGGCAGGAGGTATGGTGAAGTACCTAGCTTCAATGTCTGGCCGAGCAATTTCAGATCGCAAACCCCGAGCATTAGGAGCTGCATACTCTTTTAATAGTTTATTATCCTCAGCTGCTGCCATGACAAGTGTTGGTTCAAATATTTCTCTTACCCTTTGCCTTTGTTGTCTTTTCCTTCTACGTAAAGTTCTTTCAATTTCAGGATCTGCTTTAATAAAAGTCCCAGAACGTCTAGTACTTTGCATAAACAAGAGAAATTACCTGCAGAGAGTCAATGAGAAATCAAGAACGTAAGAACCAAATAAAAGAAAAAGGTTTAAAATAATTAAATTAAAAATTAAACTGATATTCAGGAAAAACACAGTCCCCGGCAACGGCGCCAAAAACTTGATGCGTGAAATCCGCAAGTGTATAGTTTCGTTGTCAAGTAATAAAAAGATCGAATCCACAAGGACTATGTCTATGAATACCAATTAATTATTTAATTCAATTAAATTAAACAAAAGGGAATATGATTGTTGATTAAGAAGAACATAGTAACAAAGCAATTAAATAAAAATCAAAGTGCATAATTTAGAACAAAAATAGCAAGTTATCAAGAAAGTTATTCAGATTCAAGAAAGCTTCCAAGATTGGGATACCACAATGATACAAGACAAATCCTAACTGATAACCCTTTTATTAAATCTAAAATTCAATTGAAGGTGAATTACCCTAAATTAGTTAATGTTCTTTCTCAAGATACAAGATCCGTGCCCAATTAAACCAATTCCTACTCTCGTGGTAATTGAATTTAAATTGAACCCATTACGCTTTGTGGTAATTCATTGAATCCTCGAAAGGCTAAAACTACTCTCGTGATTTAGACCTTAAGTTCAATTCTTATGGTTCCAACACCTAGGTTCACCTCTCAGTACGTCCCTAAATGTCTATGAGATGCAAATAAGTGGTCAGCAAATTCACATGAATAAGAGCAATAAGAATTGAATCAAAGAACATTCAAGATTAATAAAAGGGAAAACAAAGTCAATTAGTCATTATCAATGTATCAAAGGGCATTGCCTAATCCTAGAAACAAAAGAAACTACTCAGACATGGAGAAGAAAGAATCAGAAAATATGTTCAAGAACATCTAAACCCGTAACAATGGAAGAAGAAGGGAGAAAGATGAAGATCAAGAGCCTCCAATGTGCCTCCTCCAAAACCAAATTAGAATCCCTAAATTGTATTCAGAACATCTATTTATAACCTAGGGTTTTAATTGGCTAAAAAGCCCCAAAAGAAATAAAAATAAAAACTAAAATTCTGCTGCGCACTGCGATCCACGGCTGTGGATCATTCCACGGGCTGGCCGTGGATCTCTCTGCCACAAGCCAATTTTGAGTGCTGTTAGAATTCCACGGCCGTGGAATTCTTTGGAATTTCTGTTTTGCTTCTTCAAGCTGCTGCTTGATCCATGGCCATGGGTTGATCCACGGGCAGGCCGTGGATCCCTCTGAAGTGGTCTTTTTGCACCTTTTCGCTATCCGTTAACCTCCAACTTCAATCACGCAAGCATTCCATTCAATCCAAGGTCAATTCAGCATTAATCCTGCACAAGAACACCAAAAACACCGCAGTTATCCAAACTAAGGGAAAAACAAACCAAAAGGGAAACTAAAATGCCTAAAATACCTAAGAATGCATGCAAAACAAGAACAAAACATAATGTTGTTTCACACACATCATAGCTCCACTGATTTTACAGTCCAACATATGTCTAGCAATTATGTAGCTCCAACTTAGTTGCTTCTTTTGTAGCATAGTCCAGAGCATCAAAATGTTATTGTTCTGCACCACAGCATGATTTCTTGATCTTGGTAACAGCATCCTGCTTAGCACATATTGCAGGAGCCTATGCTGAATGTGCATTGAAATGATATTTATTAGTCTTCCTTCTGGTGCATTTTCAATTAGAAGCACCTTCTTTGCTGCTTTTCTATCAAAGGTCTTTATCCAAATACTGTCTGTTCCAGTACCAGCAAAATTACTTCCTTTGTAATCTAATCCAATAAATTAAGCAAATTCTTCCAAAGTCATCT
Organism: Ormosia semicastrata; assembly: GCA_029884595.1. Lineage (NCBI taxonomy): Eukaryota > Viridiplantae > Streptophyta > Magnoliopsida > Fabales > Fabaceae > Ormosia > Ormosia semicastrata. The sequence continues at coordinate 44,270,609 of JAQQTO010000061.1, forward strand.
CAATTTTAGTGTTCTTTACTTCAGTAGAGAATCCCTCATTGTCCATTTCATATGTGCAATAAAATGCTTTGATCAATGTAGGGTAAATATCACTCTTAATTTGCAGAAATTGACTCAGATTGTACTCTTCTAAAATTTTGTGAAAAGTAAAGTCATGAGCTTCAAAATAATTGAAATCTACAGTTCTAGCTTTATGAGTATCTCTATGCTTAAAATTGTTCTTATAAAGCATAATGTGCTCTTCATCAGAGAAATACCTCCTGAGAAGTTCAATCTCAGTAACTCTTTCATCGTCTTCTTCTTCTTTCTCTGTCCTCTTTCTTTTCTTTTGGACATTTTTCTTTTTGGGTGTGTCATTTACCACCTTCTTCTTCCTTTCTTGTTTCATAGGTGTTGGTCTTGAAGATTCAGCAACTTTCTTTCCTTTGTCCTGTGTTTTCTTCTTCAAGCTTTTGATTTGAAGCTTGTCAATCCTTTGAGAAGGTTGAGCTTTCTCAGTCCCTTTTCTTTTAGGATGAACAAGGGTTGTTATGGGTGATAAACGTTGAGGTGTGGAGGATTGAGTTGAGGAGGAAGATGTAGAGTTAGAGGGAACAGGTGTAGAGGGAAACTGATGTATAATGACTTCCAGAGAGTCATGTATACTGATTTTTTATTTCAATCAATGTACAAATTGATGTTCTAATTATTTTAAGTATTTAATGCTTATATCAATCGATTGTGCAATCGATGTATAACATCAAACATCAAAATATCACGCATTCAACATTCAAAACATCAAGTATAGGTAGGATCAATTATTCCTAACTATCTTCTTATGTAGAAAAAGCTTTCTTTAGCCAATGGTTTAGTGAAAATATCAGCTAATTGTTTAGATGTATCAATATATTCAATGATTATATCTCCACTTTGAATGTGATCCCTTATGAAATGATATCTTATCTCAATATGTTTGATTCTTGAATACATTATAGGATTCTTAGTGAGATTTATAGCACTAGTATTATCACATTTGATTGGTACTTTCTCTAAGAGAACACTATAATCAATAAGTTGTTGCTTCATCCATAGGATTTGTGCATAACAACTTCCTGCTGCAATATATTCTGCTTCAGCAGTTGATAAAGTCACTCTTGTTTGTTTCTTACTAAACCAAGAAACTAATGAGTTTCCTAAAAGGTGGCAAGTTCCACTAGTACTTTTCCTATCTAACTTGCATCCAGCAAAGTCAGAATCAGAATATCCTACTAAGTTACATGTTGATCCTTTAGGATACCATAATCCCATTTCTTTAGTTCCTAATAAGTACATGATTCTTTTTAAAGTAGTTAAGTGTGATTCCTTAGGATTGGATTGATATCTAACACACATACAAACACTGAACATTATATCAGGTCTACTAGCAGTTAAATAAAGTAAGGAACCAATCATACCTCTGTATTTGGAAACATCTACTAATTTACCTTTCTCATCTTTTGTCCAAGTAGCATGATGGACTCATTGGAGTAGCCATTTCCTTTGCATTCTCCATTCCAAACTTCTTCAATAGTTCTTTGCAGTACTTAGTTTGGCTTATGAAAGTCTCATCATCACATTGTTTGATTTGTAGTCCGAGGAAGTATGTAAGCTCTCCCATCATAGATATTTCAAACTCGTTTGCATTAATTTGGCAAATTCCTTACACAAAGATTCATTAGTAGCACCAAATATAATATCATCAACATAAATTTGAACAAGTAGTATATTTTGTGCTCTTCTTTTTATAATTAGTATTGTGTCAACTTTTCCTCTTATGAATCCCTTTTGAAGTAAGAAATTACTTAGCCTTTCATACTAAGCTCTTGGAGCTTGTTTAAGTCCATACAAGGCTTTAGTGAGTTTATACACATGATTAAGAAATTCATTTATTTCAAATCTAGGAGGTTGACTAACATACACTTCTTCTTGTATATATCCATTTAGGAATGCACTCTTAACATCCATTTGATACAATTTAAAATCCATAATACATGCATATGCTAACAACATTCTAATAGCCTCTAATCTAGCCACAGGTGCATATGTTTCATCATAGTCAATTCTTTCTTCTTGATTATAGCCTTTGGCTACTAATCTTGATATATTTCTTATTATGATACCATTTTCATCAGACTTATTCCTAAACACCCATTTTGTACCAATTATTTGTTTGTCCTTGGGTTTAGGAACAAGTTTCCAAACCTTATTTCTTTCAAATTGATTAAGTTCTTCTTGCATTGCCATTATCTAGTTTTCATCAATAATTGCTTCATCTATAGTTTTAGGTTCAACTTGTGATACAAAAGCCATATTATTGCATGCATTTCGTAAGAAATGTCTAGTGGTTACCCCTTTGGATATTTCAACAATTATGTTATCCAGAGGGTGATTCATTACAATTTTCCATTCTTTAGGTAGATCTTCATGTTGAGCATCTTCTGAAATTTCCACTGCTTCATCCACTTTGGCATGGTCCTGATTTTCTTCAAGTTGAATCTCTTCTAAAACTTCTGCAACATCATTAACAGATTCCTTTCCTAACCTTTTGGGGTTAGTTTCATCAAATGTAACATGTACAGATTCTTCAATTATTTGTATTCTTTTATTGAAAATTCTAAAAGGTTTACTAGATGATGAATAGCCTAGAAATATTCCTTCATTAGCTTTAGGATCAAACTTTCCTAGATTGTCCTTTCCATTATTTAGTACAAAACATTTATAACCAAAAACATGAAAATGTGAAACATTTGGTTTTCTACCTTTATAGAGTTCATATGGAGTCTTTTTCAAAATTAGTCTAATCAAGACTCTATTCATTGAATAGCAAGCTGTGTTTACAGCATCTACTCAAAAATATTTTGGCATGTTTGAGTCATTCAACATAGTTCTTGCTATTTCTTCTAAGGATTTGTTTTTCCTTTCTACAACTCCATTTTGTTGTGGAGTTCTTGGAGCAGAGAAATTATGTTGAATTCCCAACTCTTCACAAAAATTATTAAATTCTTCATTTTGAAATTCTCCACCATGATCACTCCTTATAGTAGTTATTTTCATGCCTTTTTCATTTTGTACTAACTTAGCCATTTTCTTAAAGGCTGTAAAAGCTTCATTCTTATGTGCTAAGAAGAAGGTCCATGTAAATCTAGAGTAATCATCAACCATAACTAATGCATACAAGTTTTCTCCAAAACTTTTGGTCCTAGAGGGTCCAAATAAATCCATGTGCAGTAGTTGTAATGGCCTTTCAGTTGAAACTATATTTTTAGCTTTAAAAGATACTTTTATTTGTTTGCCCTTTTGGCATGCATCACATAAACCATCTTTTGAGAATTTGGTTTTAGGAAGTCCAATTACCAATTCTTTAGAAATAAGTTTGTTCAGATGATCTATATGAATATGTCCTATTCTTCTATGCCATAGTCAATTTTCCTCTTCCTTAGATATCAAACAACATACATTATTACCAGAAATACTTTCTAAATCTATCATGTATATGTTATTCAATCTATTACCTATCAGCATTGCATTACTATCATGCTTGTTTTCTATAATGCAACTACTAGAGTTAAAGAATACATTATAACCTTTATCACATAGTTAGCTATTGCTTAGTAGATTGTGCTTGAGCCCTTCAACATATAGTACACCTTCTATCTTGGTAGTTGTGCTTCTTCCAATTATTCCAATTCCTAGAATCCTTCCTTTATTGTTATCACCATAGGTGACACTTCCACTTTGTTTAGGAGTGAAGGATGAGAACTTAGTGATATCTCTAGTCATATGTTTAGAGCAGCCACTATTAAGATACCAATTTGAACTTTTGGCTCTCAAACACACCTACAAAACAGATTTAAGCATTTCTCTTAGGTACCCATATTTTATTGGGTCTTGTAGTGTTAGTCATAACATATGTTCCCTTAGGAACCCAAATTTGTTTAACACTTATCCTTGAAGGATTTCTAAAATAGCATGTAGAAGCTGTATGTCCTTTTCTTGCACAATAAAAACATTTAACAAAAGGACTAGTAGAGTATTTAGGTGCAACAAAGAGTTTCTTAAAAGCTTTTTCATGCATTACTGGTTTATAGCCTATTCCAGCTTTATCATAAACTCTTTTTTGTTGTCCTAACATGGCATTTAGATTTTCTCTTCCTATTTTAAATTTAGATAGAATGAATTTCAGTTTTTTCACTTCTTTTTCCAGAATGTTGCAATTAGAACATGCAAAACTAGATGTACTTAGCTTAATGTTTTTAGCTTCTAATTCTTTAATCTTAATTTGAAGAGATGCATATTTACTACATTATTTGGCAATGACTTTCCTAGATGACATTAATTGCTTAGCAGTTTTCAGATATTCACTATGCAATTCATCAGAAGCATCTTGTAGTTCATCATAGGTAGGGGGATCTCATTTACCTCATCTTCATTGTCACTGTGATAGTTGTAACACCCCTTGAAGTAGCAACCGGAGCATAATCGTCATTATACCACAGTTACTAAATCTTAGTGTGTCACAATCATGACAACAAGTAATTTTAAATTCTCAAGAGTCTATATATATATATATATGTATTTATTTATTTTTTATTTGCATCAATAGAAAATATAAGCCTCGAATGAAATATAAGTATATTCAACCCATAATACAACCATTGAAATAAAATCGTATTACTCACATATACATATTTTATAGTCATTTTACACAAATCACTAATGACATAGAATATAACAATTACAGAGTCCAATCAAATACAGCGGAGATAAAATACAAAAGGGGAAAAGTAGTAACCCAGGGATGGGCACTACCACAGACAAAGCCGCAACCCCATATGTACATAACGCATAGTGTCCCGGTTGACACGACGGCATCAATGCCTCCACGCGGCTGCACCCTTACGTAGTCGAAGAAATCTTGTCCAGATGCTCAAGCCAAACAACCAAGGTGTGGTCTCTCTTTATCTTCCTCACGATCTCTTATCAAATATAAATATAAAACAGTAAATGCACAAATATAGAAAAGAGGTGAGACACCCATCCTTCATTACCATTATTGGCAAGTAAGAAAACAAAGACCACGGCGCAAAGCGCCCACCAAGCAATACGGTTCATATATTCATCAACGAGTAAATAGTGAAATTTATAATAAAAGCAATTCAATTCTAAGCAAATATCGAATCAATACAACAAAGTTGATATTTATAATATAGGTAAAACAACAATAAGCAATAGCAGTGCAGATCACAATAGTATTTCCGTAATCAACACAACAATAAGATAATCGTTTATGAAGTACAACAATTATCTTCACATTCATGGTATTCATGCCCAACGGCTTTATGAGATCGACAATGAACGATGCACAATGCATTATGACACCACAATTCCTACTCCATGGAGCTAGACATAAACAAATCGGAGAGAAAGATCGGGAGACATGTCTCAGAACTCACTGCCGCGCCAAAGTGCTATAACTCATCAATTTATCCACGTGCACATCATGGCATTGTACGTACATTCTACGCTAGATCATGAATAGGACAAGTGTCTCGGTCCGGATCATCGGTGTGTTGCATCGGTCTAACTCACGGTATATAAGAGCTACCAACTGTCCATTGCGAGCAACCCGCACCCCGATGCCCCCAAGGTCAACAGAAGACCTACACTTGTCTATTCGCACCCGCACTAAGGTGTGTTCAACTCCTAGGCAACTCGGCCTTAACAATGTCCAACGGACGTTCTCATTCTTTTTGTGCAATGCATGACTCAATCATGCTCCTCATGACAACTAGGTCAATCATGCTTCAAATGCATGTCATATCATTTAGCAACAAGGTTTGATCCCATCCACGGATCCACATCAAGCCAATGGTACATTTCAAGGATAACCACAATCTCATTCATTAATATGTATGATTCACAATTTCATACAATTCCATAATATGTCGCAATTGACCAATATAAGCATCAATATACAAATGGTCACTCACATGGACCCATAACATCAGAATACAAGGATCAAGTCAATTGATGCGTCATTATGTTCATTATGAATCCTAACTTAGTATTTGTTTCCCATTTTCAAGGTTCATATTCAAAATCAATTCTTAAAACCAATTTAACATTCCAAGGCTATTCAATTTCCCAAAACTTGTAATTTATTTAAGCTCTTAGGCCTCACACTCTCATGTTCTTCACTCACTTAGGATTACCTTAAATTTTATGATGCTTTCACTCTTAGTCCTTTAAGATTTATTAAGTCTTGATTTTATTAAATCCTTCCAACTCATTAATTTTCCATTTCATTACATAGGTTCCTAATTTCTTAATTCCTTATGATTCCAATTTATCAAAATCACACCTTCCAACTCATTAATTATCCATTTCATTACATAGGTTCCTAATTTTCTTAATTCCTTATGATTCCAATTTATCAAAATCAAATACTTACACTCAAAAATACCTTAGAGGTTGTGGCCTCACAATGGCTCAAATCTCAAATTCATTCAAGTCATCATCTACATGTCACTCCTCTAAAACCCTAATTTCTTGACCTAACTTTAAATTAAAACTGGGAACATACTACATGTGGGAAAATTCTGAAATTTTTATCACATGAAGTCTCATGTCTTAGCTTTCAAATGGCACCGGTTTCATGTCCATACGACATCGGATCAAGAAATTATGCAACCTTGTTTACTGACTGCCAGAATACCTTTTTCGGCAGAATCTGTCGTGGGTTCAAACAGAAACTGGTATTGATTGGCTTGCTCAAAAATTCTGAAATTTTTACTACATGAAGCCTTATGTCTTAGCTTTAAAATGGCTCTAGAATCAGGTCATTCCGATATCGGTAGCTCGAGTTATGCAGCAAACATCGCTGACTGCTCACTGGATTCTGCTGAATCCGAAAATGGTTCTTTGAAACAATTCTCAATTTCAATCATTCAAGATCATTTTCTATGTGATTTTGAGTTCCTAACTAGTTCATTAACACTTAGAAAACATTAATCACTAACTTAAACCTCTTGATTTGAATCAAACCCAAAAAAATCACTCTCTTAGTTGTTCATGACCTAGGTTCAAACTCAAGAACCAACTAGCTCCAATCTATAGATAAATCCATATATTTCATTCTCAATAAGCTAAATTCCACTCCAAAACTGTGGCACTCCAAGAGATTCCCAAATATTTTTCTTCCATTTCCAATCACGTAATCCAATCCAACATACCATTATATACAACAAACCAATATTCACCCCTAATTTCTAATCAAAACCGTGGCACCATGTTAAGGTAGGAAACTCCAAATTTTCCATTTAGAAACCTCAACATGATCAAGCACAATTAATACATCAAACACATTCAAGAGCATAATCAAGTATCAATCAAATTCAATAGCATAATCAAGTATCAATCAAATTCAAAAATGCCAATTCATTCACAATTTATAATTCAACCAAGCATACAAATAGCATACAAGGATGGATTTTCCCCATCAACACACATACAAAGTCTCCTCACCACCATAAGTGGTTGAAGTGAGTAGTCTCCTCTTACCTAGAGGAGACAATGCAAGAAAACAACTTCTTGGTTCCTTGATTTTCAATTTTCGGATTCCACCTTCAAGAAAACCATAAAGTGGTCAAATTCTCATATTTACAAATTAAAACTTGAAAAGAATGATCCTTGGTCACATAGGTAACCAAGGAAAACGAAAATGAGAAGAGAATGGAGAGAAATCAAGAGAAACACCAAGAAATCTCCTTTGCAAATTTTCGGATTTGCACCCCCCCAAGAACCCTAAAAATTCCAACTTTGTTAAATCAATTCCAATGCTTAAAAAATGAAGTATGGATAACCAACATATAGACCATAACCATGAAAATGAAGAGAAGGGAAGAGAGGTCTTGAAACTTACCCAAAAAGCTCAAAGCTTGAAGCTTGGAAAAATGGTGAAGATAGATGATGGATTTTCAAGAAACTCCAAGAAGAAAAGATGTTTAGAATGTGGAGGGGATTTAGAAAATGTAATTAGAAGAAATTTTTGTGAAGATTAGGGAAGAAGAAGGAGGGTGGCCGTAGCAATGGTGGAGAGAAGGAGGAGAGAAAATTCAAGGAAGAAGAAGAAAAGAACGTAAATGAAGAGAGAAAAGGTGTTTTGGTGATAATGAATTAAATGTAATATTTGGTTAAATGAAATCAATTCATCCCCCCCCCCCATGTGCTGCTGCCGACGTGAAAGGAGAGAAAAGTGGGTGTGAATTGGCTTCCAAAAGAAGCTAAAGCACATGGGTCAATGTTTGGGTCAAAGCTTCTTAAGGAAGCTTGATTATTTAACCATTAATTTTGAATTAAAGTGACTTGATTAGACATAAAGGGGATTGCATTGGGATAATGTGATAGTATTTTTATTACACACTATTATCCAATGGATAATAGTTACAGTTGACAGAAGTCAGTATTTAATTAATCTGACAGATGAATTTTTTACTAATGTTGTATTGATTTATTTTATCTGTTAGAATTTCTCAAAAATTGTGAAACCTCGTAAACTGTGTCAAGTCTCGGGTTTAGTAAGATCCCCCGTCGACTTATCCATAGTTCAAGGTTCATAGAGAGAACATCGCATTTTCTCAGTTCCGCTCAGTGTGCACGCAAAACGAGGAATATACTAAAATATTCGACGTTTCCAGAAAATTTCTAGAAAATTCTCAAAAATTGCAAATATTATAAAACGACTATCCGTCATATAATTTTCCAATTTTTGAAGCATTACAGTCGTTTTCACAACTCTGTTCAATATTCACGTAAAACGAGAAATATATTAAAATATTCATCGTTTCCGTAAAACTCCAGAAAAATTCCCATAAATCACAAATATTAGGAAATGACTATTGGTGATGAAATAATCAATTTCGAGTGTTACACTGGTCTCGAGAAATTCTCAGCCCAGTGTGCACGCAAAACGAAAAATATATTAAAATATTTTGCGTTCTCAGAAAAATCCGTAGAAAAATTCCAGAAAATCTCAAATATTGTAAAATGATCATTTATCCTGAAATTATTAATTTTCGGGATGTTACAATACTCCCCTTCAAATAGAAATTTCGTCCTCGAAATTTTCATCCCTTAGATTAAACATTAACGTGTTTCCTCATCTTATTTTCTTACCCTCAGATTGTGTCTTTAGTTACATCTATTTAAATCACCCTTACCAACGTAATCTCTATATCTTTGTGTTGCTTTATTCTTCTATTCTCAATCTTCACGAGAAGTTTCTCATAGATCAGATTCTCTCTGAATTACACTAGGTTTAGTTTGATGACGTGGTGGATCTAGGTGACATACTTTCGCGATCGTGACATATGGAAGATATCATGGAGATTTAGAAAGAAAGGATGACAAAATCTGTTGACAAGCTATTGAACCAAACCCGAAACGAAATTTGATATAGTCCAAAGAATTTTGAAATGGGTTTATTAGTGACCCAGACAGGACGACACTGAAACTAGACGTCATACTCCTTCAAAAACTCTAATCACCTTTCCTGTCTCATGTTCAGCCCCTTTTTATCGAATGGATACTTCAGGTCCTTGTGATTGCTAAAGGCATTGATCGTAGCAAATGTCTCCATATTCTCAGAGCAATTTTAACTACGGCTAGCACCAAACTGTGAGTTAGGCAATTCCCAATGTGTCCTCAACTACCTTGAGGTGTAAATCACAACTTTCCCAACCTTGCATGAACATATATCCTAGATTTTACTGTGAAGCATAAAATTCTCTAAACAGTTCCATGGGATCAGGTAGAACCAAATCTGACAAGTATTCGAATGTCTCCTCGACCTTTAAAATCTTTCTTCACACTCGTTAGTCCATAAAAGTTTTGATTCTCTTCTCGTAAACTGAGCAAAATATCCTGGCTATCTTGGAGGATCCATTGACACTCCTTCAATCTATATGTCTTCTTCGATAAAACTAACTAATTCCACCAGCTATGTGTCTCTTTTACGGTCTCCGATCTTTCCTTTTGAAGAACTGCTCCATTCTCTTAGGAATTCACAATAATCCCTCCGTTTGGAATTTCATGATCCAAAACTGAACCTTCTCAATTAAGAATCCGTACTATGATGCTTTGGCATTTACTCTCTCCTTTAAAGTCAGGAAAACTATGCCGAGGTGTCCAACGTGTATCTCCATATTTTCAAGAATAGATCAGAATGTCATCATTAATGACATTGACAATTCTGTTCTAGGTAAGGACAAAAGATACAATTCATGTCACTCATGGATACGACAAGAGGATTTGTTACTCCGAATGGCATCACTAGACACCCATATTGCCTATAGTGCATTCAAAATCATTTCGGGGACATTCTCAATCTCCCACGAACTTAATGATGAGCAGGACGTTCATCTTTCTCCGAGGATACTCACCCTTGATCATAATCTTGTTCGTTTGACGATGATGCTCATCTCACTGAGATGTTCCATTTTTCTCCTTAACTAACAGCACTGTAGTTCATCCTGACTACAATGGTGACAGTCATATTCCTTTTTTTCTTCGTCCTCTACAAAAGGTAACACGTATCCTTGATTTCTTTTCCCTCACAACGCTTCAACTTTGTTGGCTGTTATGAACTCAAAAGCCTTGGTTTTCGAAAATCGCTAAGGTTCTTATCGGAATGCTCTAGTAGATAATGACCAGAAAATAACTGATCAATCTTTGAAATCATGAAATCTAATAGGTATGATTCTTGGTAAGCAAGATAGATCAACAAAAGGTTTAATCTTTATGAGAAGTAGGATAGATTAAACAAACTTAAGTGTCAATGATAAGTCTTAGTAACAGAAATGGAAACAACTACGTCGAAGATAAGAAAGACACAGATGAATCCAAATGATCCATACAGTCACAAATTGTAAAAGGAAAGAGTTACCCCCAGAATTATATAGCACGATTATCGGATCGTCATTTGAGGCGTACTTCCCTTGTTTAGATCTCCAAATGTTGAGGTCTGATTGGATCTACTACTACTAGCACCTTCCCTACGGGTTGGGCGTTGTTATTACTTTCTTAGTACCCGTGAACGTAGTTCCCATTTAAACTTATTGACTTTTCCATTATTTCTCCTCTGGAATCTAAGCAGCCCATGATCATCCTAAGTTTGACTTTCCTTCAATAGATTTTAAACCACAACTTCCAATTTTCGTTACTGTGCGGTCCTCTGATCTTGGTGAATTGTCACATCAGCTATTCTTCATATTTCTCCTACGATCGCAGCCATACTTCGATGGTCTTATCCTACGTTGATGTGTACGTCTGCCACGAGCTGGTGTCTTTCTTCGAAGACGAACCAAACATAACACAATAAAACAAACGTAATTATTTCAAACAATATTGCCTCCTTTCTAAGTCAAACACAAAGATTCACACAATGCATACCATTCAAGCAAGACAAGCTAATTTACGAATCTTAACACTTCCACCGAACTTCTTCATTCCGCCTCCACGGCGTAATCTCTTGTAAGTTGTCAACTTCTAAACCGCTTCACAAACCTAATTTACACAGCTATTTCTTTCTCCGTAAGATCGATTTTCCAAAATCTTTTGATCTCCTCACAAAAGAATTCCTATTTTTTCCCAACACAAGACGCCTAGGAGAAGTCATAGTTTCTGTACACACGTAACATTACATATTGAGTGGATCAATCCTCAATATCATGCAACCGTATAACAAGAGCTATTAACATTCAACCTACGGCAAGTCATGCATTCCTTTCCCATCATCTCAATCAAGAGACAAGGAAGTGCACAAATGAGACTGTGTTCTAGTATGCCTAAACATAGCAAGTCCATACCCGGCTCAACAGATGAATCGCTCGATACCACCTAATGTAACACCCCTTGATGTAGCAACCGGAGCATAATCATCATTATACCACAGTTACTAAATCTTAGTGTGTCACAATCATGACAACAGTAATTTTAAATTCTCAAGAGTCTATATATATATATATATGTATTTATTTATTTTTTATTTGCATCAATAGAAAATATAAGCCTCGAATGAAATATAAGTATATTCAACCCATAATACAACCATTGAAATAAAATCGTATTACTCACATATACATATTTTATAGTCATTTTACACAAATCACTAATGACATAGAATATAACAATTACAGAGTCCAATCAAATACGGCGGAGATAAAATACAAAAGGGGAAAAGTAGTAACCCAGGGATGGGCACTACCACAGACAAAGCCGCAACCCCATATGTACATAACGCATAGTGTCCCGGTTGACACGACGGCATCAATGCCTCCACGCGGCTGCACCCTTACGTAGTCGAAGAAATCTTGTCCAGATGCTCAAGCCAAACAACCAAGGTGTGGTCTCTCTTTATCTTCCTCACGATCTCTTATCAAATATAAATATAAAAGAAATGCACAAATATAGAAAAGAGGTGAGACACCCATCCTTCATTACCATTATTGGCGTAAGAAACAAAGACTACAAGAAAGCGCCCACCAAGCAATACATTCATATATTCATCAACATGAGAAATAGTGAAATTTATAATAAAAGCAATTCAATTCTAAGCAAATATCGAATCAATACAATGTTGATATTTATAATATAGGTAAAACAACAATAAGCAATAGCAGCAGATCACAATAGTATTTCCGAGAATCAACACAACAATAAGATAATCGTTTACGAAGTACAACAATTATCTTCACATTCACAGTATTCATGCCCAACGGTTTATGAGACCGACAATGAACGATGCACAATGCATTATGACACCACAATTCCTACTCCATGGAGCTAGACATAAACAATGGAGAGAAAGATCGGGAGATATGTCTCAGAACTCACGTGCCGCGGCCAAAGTGCTATAACTCATCAATTTATCCACGTGCACATCATGGCATTGTACGGACATTCTACGCTAGATCATGAATAGGACAAGTGTCTCGGTCCGGATCATCGGTGTGTTGCATCGGTCTAACTCACGGTGCATGTAAGAGCTACCAACTGTCCATTGCGAGCAACCCGCACCCCGATGCCCCCAAGGTCAAGAAGACCTACACTTGTCTATTCGCACCCGCACTAAGGTGTGTTCAACTCCTAGGCAACTCGGCCTTAACAATGTCCAACGGACGTTCTCATTCTTTTTGTGCAATGCATGACTCAATCATGCTCCTCATGACAACTAGGTCAATCATGCTTCAAATGCATGTCATATCATTTAGCAACAAGGTTTGATCCCATCCACGGATCCACATCAAGCCAATGGTACATTTCAAGGATAACCACAATCTCATTCATTAATATGTATGATTCACAATTTCATACAATTCCATAATATGTCGCAATTGACCAATATAAGCATCAATATACAAATGGTCACTCACATGGACCCATAACATCAGAATACAAGGATCAAGTCAATTGATGCGTCATTATGTTCATTATGAATCCTAACTTAGTATTTGTTTCCCATTTTCAAGGTTCATATTCAAAATCAATTCTTAAAACCAATTTAACATTCCAAGGCTATTCAATTTCCCAAAACTTGTAATTTATTTAAGCTCTTAGGCCTCACACTCTCATGTTCTTCACTCACTTAGGATTACCTTAAATTTTATGATGCTTTCACTCTTAGTCCTTTAAGATTTATTAAGTCTTGATTTTATTAAATCCTTCCAACTCATTAATTTTCCATTTCATTACATAGGTTCCTAATTTCTTAATTCCTTATGATTCCAATTTATCAAAATCACACCTTCCAACTCATTAATTATCCATTTCATTACATAGGTTCCTAATTTTCTTAATTCCTTATGATTCCAATTTATCAAAATCAAATACTTACACTCAAAAATACCTTAGAGGTTGTGGCCTCACAATGGCTCAAATCTCAAATTCATTCAAGTCATCATCTACATGTCACTCCTCTAAAACCCTAATTTCTTGACCTAACTTTAAATTAAAACTGGGAACATACTACATGTGGGAAAATTCTGAAATTTTTATCACATGAAGTCTCATGTCTTAGCTTTCAAATGGCACCGGTTTCATGTCCATACGACATCGGATCAAGAAATTATGCAACCTTGTTTACTGACTGCCAGAATACCTTTTTCGGCAGAATCTGTCGTGGGTTCAAACAGAAACTGGTATTGATTGGCTTGCTCAAAAATTCTGAAATTTTTACTACATGAAGCCTTATGTCTTAGCTTTAAAATGGCTCTAGAATCAGGTCATTCCGATATCGGTAGCTCGAGTTATGCAGCAAACATCGCTGACTGCTCACTGGATTCTGCTGAATCCGAAAATGGTTCTTTTGAAACAATTCTCAATTTCAATCATTCAAGATCATTTTCTATGTGATTTTGAGTTCCTAACTAGTTCATTAACACTTAGAAAACATTAATCACTAACTTAAACCTCTTGATTTGAATCAAACCCAAAAAAAATCACTCTCTTAGTTGTTCATGACCTAGGTTCAAACTCAAGAACCAACTAGCTCCAATCTATAGATAAATCCATATATTTCATTCTCAATAAGCTAAATTCCACTCCAAAACTGTGGCACTCCAAGAGATTCCCAAATATTTTTCTTCCATTTCCAATCACGTAATCCAATCCAACATACCATTATATACAACAAACCAATATTCACCCCTAATTTCTAATCAAAACCGTGGCACCATGTTAAGGTAGGAAACTCCAAATTTTCCATTTAGAAACCTCAACATGATCAAGCACAATTAATACATCAAACACATTCAAGAGCATAATCAAGTATCAATCAAATTCAATAGCATAATCAAGTATCAATCAAATTCAAAAATGCCAATTCATTCACAATTTATAATTCAAGCAAGCATACAAATAGCATACAAGGATGGATTTTCCCCATCAACACACATACAAAGTCTCCTCACCACCATAAGTGGTTGAAGTGAGTAGTCTCCCTCTTACCTAGAGGAGACAATGCAAGAAAACAACTTCTTGGTTCCTTGATTTTCAATTTTCGGATTCCACCTTCAAGAAAACCATAAAGTGGTCAAATTCTCATATTTACAAATTAAAACTTGAAAAGAATGATCCTTGGTCACATAGGTAACCAAGGAAAACGAAAATGAGAAGAGAATGGAGAGAAATCAAGAGAAACACCAAGAAATCTCCTTTGCAAATTTTCGGATTTGCACCCCCCAAGAACCCTAAAAATTCCAACTTTGTTAAATCAATTCCAATGCTTAAAAATGAAGTATGGATAACCAACATATAGACCATAACCATGAAAATGAAGAGAAGGGAAGAGAGGTCTTGAAACTTACCCAAAAAGCTCAAAGCTTGAAGCTTGGAAAAATGGTGAAGATAGATGATGGATTTTCAAGAAACTCCAAGAAGAAAAGATGTTTAGAATGTGGAGGGGATTTAGAAAATGTAATTAGAAGAAATTTTTGTGAAGATTAGGGAAGAAGAAGGAGGGCTGGCCGTAGCAATGGTGGAGAGAAGGAGGAGAGAAAATTCAAGGAAGAAGAAGAAAAAGAACGTAAATGAAGAGAGAAAAGGTGTTTTGGTGATAATGAATTAAATGTAATATTTGGTTAAATGAAATCAATTCATCCCCCCCCATGTGCTGCTGCCGACGTGAAAGGAGAGAAAAGTGGGTGTGAATTGGCTTCCAAAAGAAGCTAAAGCACATGGGTCAATGTTTGGGTCAAAGCTTCTTAAGGAAGCTTGATTATTTAACCATTAATTTTGAATTAAAGTGACTTGATTAGACATAAAGGGGATTGCATTGGGATAATGTGATAGTATTTTTATTACACACTATTATCCAATGGATAATAGTTACAGTTGACAGAAGTCAGTATTTAATTAATCTGACAGATGAATTTTTTACTAATGCTGTATTGATTTATTTTATCTGTTAGAATTTCTCAAAAATTGTGAAACCTCGTAAACTGTGTCAAGTCTCGGGTTTAGTAAGATCCCCCGTCGACTTATCCATAGTTCAAGGTTCATAGAGAGAACATCGCATTTTCTCAGTTCCGCTCAGTGTGCACGCAAAACGAGGAATATACTAAAATATTCGACGTTTCCAGAAAATTTCTAGAAAATTCTCAAAAATTGCAAATATTATAAAACGACTATCCGTCATATAATTTTCCAATTTTTGAAGCATTACAGTCGTTTTCACAACTCTGTTCAATATTCACGTAAAACGAGAAATATATTAAAATATTCATCGTTTCCGTAAAACTCCAGAAAAATTCCCATAAATCACAAATATTAGGAAATGACTATTGGTGATGAAATAATCAATTTCGGAGTGTTACACTGGTCTCAGAAATTCTCGCCCAGTGTGCACGCAAAACGAAAAATATATTAAAATATTTTGCGTTCTCACAAAAATCCAGAAAAATTCCAGAAAATCTCAAATATTGTAAAATGATCATTTATCCTGAAATTATTAATTTTCGGGATGTTACAATAGTTAGTCATGAGACAAAGATTAGCTTTTTCTTCCTCAAAATATTCAGAGGAATCCATATCATTTTCTTCCCAAGCTATGTATGCTCTTCTTGGTTTTCTAATCTTCTTATCCTTGGACTCATGATTGTTATGCTTGTCCTTCTTTTGAAGTTTAGGACACTCATTCTTGTAATGTCCAGGTCTGCCACATTCATAGCACTTCACATTTGATGTTGAACTTTCAGGTTTTGAAGTGTTCTTCTTGGAAAAGAAATTTGAGGGCCTTTTGTTGAAAGTTTTCTTCTTTTTGAGGAATCTCTTGAACTTTCTAACTAGCAGTCCCATATCCTCTTCAGATTCATCTTCATCTTCAACTTCTTCATCTTCATCACTATTAATACTTTCTTTGGAGACAATTGCTTTAAGTAATAAGCCTCTTTTCTTTTTCTTTTTCTCTTCATGATCATTCAATCTATGCAACTCCATCTCATGTTCTTTGAGTTTTCCAAATAGTGTAGCAATATTCATGGTTTCCAAGTCCTTTGATTCAGCTATAGCAGTAATCTTTGGTTGCCATTCTCTTGTCAAACATCTCATGATCTTATTGATTTGTTGTTCATCTGAAATGCTCTTTCCTAGTCCATTCAGCTGATTCACTATGTGAGTGAACCTTCTTTGCATATCATTGATGTCTTCACCATTCTTCATGTGAAAGAGTTCATACTCGTGCATAAGTGAGTTCATTCTTGCTCTCTTTATATCACTGTTTCCTTCATGAGTAATTTGCAGCGTATCCCACATTTGCTTGGCTGTCTTACAATTTGAAACCCTAAAAAATTCATCATAACTTAAGGCAGCAGTTATAATATTCTTAGCTTTAGCATTATAACCTACTTTCTTTTTGTTCTCATCATCCCAATCACTTCTTAATTTTTCTTTCTTGTTGCCATTTGCATCAAGAGAGTGAGGAATGTATGGGCCGTTCTAAACAGCAACTAAAACATCAATGCCACTTGCCTCTAGAAATATTAACATCCTTTCTTTCCAATACATATAGGCAGTATCATTGAAAGCAAGGGGTCTTGCCAAGGAAGCCCCTTCTCCCAAGATGTCATTTGAAGCCATCCTCTTAAGCTGTTAAGCTTTACACAAGAATGAAAGCTTTGGTACAACTTGTTGGTTATGGCTTCTGATTACTCAAAAAGGAGGGGTTAAATTGAGTATTATAGGTTTTTGAAACTTTTCCCCTTTTTGCAAAAACTGATTCTTTTCTTTAATCAAAGAAAGTGATTTTGTCAACCAACAAACCAAAATGTGTTTTTGTAAGATGTATTACATTCAAGAATTGAAATTTATAAAGAAATATAAATAATAAGATTAATTTCAGATTAAATGCATGATCATTAACAAATCAGATCATACAAACATCCCTAACATATTGCTTAATTCATACATTCAATAATAAAACAAATAAAGAGTTAAGGGATAGAGAAAATTACAAACCGAAATTTATCTTGGTTCAGTTACTTCCTCTGGTAACCTACATCCAGTCCTCACACTACTGTGAGATTTATCCACTATAGAAAATCAATATACAAGATTCTTTTACAAAAGCTCCACTTCTGAGTTCCTTCTACCCAAATGACAGCTTTTCAGTCAAAGTAATCTTGTAAAACCTACAAGAATTCCTTCTATTGTTGCACAGCACCAAGAGTCTCTTCTACTCTTGATCTAAACAACGAGAGAACATTCTCTCTTATCTCTCTTTTACAAAATTTGAAAAGATTGAATCAGATTCCAAGAAATCAAAAATTACAAATTGAAACTCTAGAGAAAAATACTTTATTTTTCTTCAAATGAAAAAGCTCTCTGAATTTGAGTGTTTGATTTCGTATATTGAATCAATTGTTATGGAAAAAGTGTTTACCAATGTCTTTATATAGGTATATCTCAAAATAGATCTGTTGGTTACACTTTACAAGTCAGTTGAGATCATAATGGACTTAAAAGAAAAATTCTGTTATTGGTCAATCGATGTGTACACAAATGTATTAATCAAGATTTCACTTTTATTAGATGTGTACATCGACTGCCTAATCGATTGTTATCTTGGATATTCTTGATCTTAAAGATACACACATGAGTACATCAATGTTGTTCTTAAAAAAAAAATACTTTAAATTTCAGCCCAGAAGATTATACATCAATTAACTAATTGATTGTATAGTTATTTTACAACGTTCTTTCTTCTGTTGTGGCTTATACATCGATGTATCAATAGATGTATTAAAGTAAAATGCTTCTGTTTTGACTTATACTTAGATGTACTAATCGATGTATATATGTCAAAAACTTCTGTCTTATTTATTCATAGATGTACTAATCGATGTATATATATGTCAAATGCATTTTAGCCTCTGTTTTATTTATACATCGATGTACTAATCGATGTATATATGCAAACGTGCATATTGATCAAGTAAGTCCAGATTCAATCAATGTATACATAGATATATAACATTTATACATAGATGTACACATAGGTTTTCATCAAAAGTTAGTTAATTAACTGAAAGTACATTGATGTACACATAGATGTACAAACTTATTAATTAACCTTGTTCATCCTTAGTCCATTTATTCTTTTGAAAAATCATTTTTACTTAATTGAGAGCTTAATCAAAGAATTAAACTGAGTCTTCTCTTTACAACATGTTCCTAATGATCTTCATTGTATTTGCTTCTTCTTCAAGTAATCCTTCTTGATCCTTGCATTGAGGTTACTTGCTCCTTTAAATCTCATTGAAAAATTCAAGCTTGGCAAGCAATTAGTGACTCAAAATAATAATCATATTAAGTTTAGTCATTAATCAAAACACACTAGGGTCATTTATCCACAGTGCGAAGGTCCACTCGAATCAATAATGGGACAGGCATCTACCCGAGGCTCCTAATCTAATTAAAGACTAAGTATAACCGAAGTTTTGCCCTCTTTTTTTATTTTCTCTTTTATTTCTTTTCTTTTTTCTTTTCTTTTTTGAAGATGTAGAAGATAATATATACATGTTGTAATTGTGGCTCACATTTTCCTTTAATTTTATGTCTAGTAATGGCTTAAACGCCTTCTATGTGTTGAGGATAAGCTTCCCATTCAATTTTCTTATAAATTGGCAAACGAGATCTTTTTGAGTCAGATTCCCAAGATTGTAATGCTTTTGCTCGTCCTTGAAGAGATTCCACAAATTAAGAAGTTTTCGATGCATAACTCTACAAGAATGCATATCAAGAGTCAATAAGATATCATCTAATGACTCCTTACTCAGTCCATTCTTAATACAGTAAATTTTATCTTCTCAGTTTGCAGACACCATTCCCAAAGGACGACATCGCGTGTTACAATTCCATCACACACACTTGTGACAAACTTACATTCTTTTCGCTCTTCTTTTTTTAGAATAAGAACTTTTTTCGAGACTTGGCATGTATGGGACAAATGAATCCGACGATTCACTAACTAAATGAACATTTGCTTTGATTATCCAGCGTATATCTTCTAGGATACCCATGTGCATTAACAGTCTCAGTCTTTCACACCTAACTTTGTAGATTTTTGTCAGAGCATTTTGAGGAAAAAAAGGGAAATGCTTTCTTAGATTTGAAAGAATGACATCCATTTTAATGGAGAAGGAATCAGTTATTAGGAGAAACTGAAAAGTAAATTGACTTGAGAGTCACAGAGTACCGTTATCTGCCACTTAATCGGGGGCACAAAGAACTCAAGAACTTGGTCTATCCAGAAATAGTTTGAGTCTTCATCCATTGACCTTAAATACACTATCATTCCTAGGATTCTCAATGTCTATGGATAATGATACACATGTTTGAAAACAAAAGGACCACGCTACCTAGATCTCAATTTTTCAGGGAATAGGTGAAGACGAGAATTATAAAGCAGAACTTTTTGACCAATTTCAAATGATTTTCTCAAAATTGACATGTCATAAAAAGCTTTTGCTTTAACTTTATAAATCTGTGTTTTCATATGCAGCATTTTTCAATTCCTCAACAATAAAAAATTTCAATGATAATGATAGGGTTCAGAGGCATCCTGTTTTGCTTAGAAATGGAACCCTATGTTTGATAATTTTCACAACTTTTGCAAAAACTATAACTGTCTTTCAATAAAATGGGCCAATAAAATTATACTACAAGATTTTTGCAGCTGTTTTCTTTGAAGAAGAGAAACCTCCACATGCTTCTGAGTGACAAAATTTAATGACATTACCTACCTCACTATTGGGCACACATCTCCAATTGAGTTGATTAGGATAATTGAGGCAGGATCTTTCATGTTGCAAGAAAATTGATTGACATTACCTACCTTACTATTGGGCACACATCTCCAATTGAGTTGATTAGGATAATTGAGGCGGGATCTTTCATGTTGCAAGAAAATTGATTATGTTAGCAAACCAAGGCTTGGAATTGGTAGAAAATAAAAATTCATTGGGAAAAGAATCATTGATAAGTGTGATATTAAAAGGTGAGCTTGTTGTAAGTATAGACAAATGATCTGCAACAACATTTTCAGCTTCTTTCTTATTTTTTATTATGATATTGAATTCTTGAAGTAATAAAATCCACCGTACCAACCTAGGTTTGCAAAACCTTTTTGAGAAAATCGACAAGTGCATCGAATTGTCAAAGTAATAAAGTTGACGATTAAGAGGAAAAAAAACACTAAAACGCACGAAATTAAGATGGAAAAGAGAGAACAAAACACATGAATGCAAAACACATTAAGGATGTAAACACGTGAAATTAAAACACTAGGGATCTGACTTCACTTGATTCAATAATCTATTATAGACAATAGAGTAGCTTTGGGACATTCATTCTAATTAATTTCTAATCATTCAATTGATAGGAAGAATCCAGTAATTAATTAAAACTCAATTCCTTGGTCTAAACCTTAACTTTTAAAGGCATAACATTTACTCTATAGATTCTCATGAAAAATATCACAATTCTCCCACACAACCTATAACCTCTATTCTTAGATCATTATAAATGAGGACATTTATTATTTTTGGTCTAAGTCATATGCAAACCTTCTGATTCTACATACACGTCACTAGATCAATTTATGAGTGACCAATTCATAAAAGCATTAAGAATCATAATAAGCACTCAAATTGAATAAAAATTTTTAATTAAAATTCCAATCTTAATATATGTAGATTGAATCAAGTTACATCTTCACCCTAGAAACACAAGAATTTAACTACACATGACAAAAGAGAAGAAGAAATAGGAAGAATAAAATAAAAATATATACAGAGCTTAACCTTCCATAAAAAAAAATTAACAAGTAGGTGGTAAACCTGCCATTAAATATTAACAAGGATGTGGTATAAACTAGCCACCAAATAAATATTAATAAGGGTGTGGTATAAACTAACCACCATATGTATATTAACACATAGTTAATAAATATTAACAAGGATGTGTTGTAAACTAACTACCAAATATATATTCACAAGGGTATGGTATAAACCAGTCACAAAATAAGTTAATAAGCTAATAAATTAAAAAGTTAGTAAGCAGATAAATTAAAAAGTAAAAAGCAGGTAAATCAAAATATTAGAAGTAGATAAAGTAAAAAGTTAGAAAGTTAAAAAGTTAGTGAGAGAGTTAAATAGTTAGTAAGTTAGTAAGCAAGAAAATTAAAAGGTTAGTAGGTTGGTAAGTTAGACAGTTAGAAATAAAATACATAAAGTAAAATACAAAAAATAAAATACAGAATGTAAAATACAGAAAATAAAGTGCAAAAAGTAAAGTGTAGAAAGTAAATTTAAAATATAAAAATCGATAATCAAGAACCGATTTTTTGCTCTACGAGAGAGAATAGAAGAAAAAGGATTATTTTTTTAATAATTAAATATTACAAAGAGATAAGGGAGAGTTTCTCGCACTAAGTTTGTACGTTAGTAAGTACAAAGAAAAGAAAATAAAATAAAAAGAGTAGAAAATATATATATATATATATAATATATATATATATATATATATATATATATAGATACCACAGAAAAAAAATATAAATATATATATACAAAATATTTACACCATAAATTTGTTCTTTAAATCAAGTCTTCGACAACAGCGCCAAAAACTTAATGCAAACTAAAAATTGTAAACCTAAGTGCAGGTTGTTTCAAATAATAAATTCTCAGAAGTCCGAGGTCAATCTACAAGGAATTGATGAAGAAAAATTCTTTGATATAATATAACCTCCAAGGAGTCCGAATTGAGTCTTGTGTTCTTCATGAAAGTTATAGATATGGGTCTTAACTTGTAGATTCCAAAATTTTAGACCAATTAAGTTCTTACAGCCTAAGTTATACTCTGATTACTGTATACTATTCAGGTTCTAATTACAAAACTCGTATTCTGACTTCCAAGCCCAATTAGTTCCACTAGATGTCTAACTTTGACCTAGAGCTCTCATAAAAGTTGTAGAGCTCTTTCTTATATTTCCAACAAGGTAAAATACATAATTGTTAGACATCTAGAACTCAAGATATGGCCGAAATACAGAAATAGTGTAAGACGTAAATCATGTTGAAAAAATCAATTAAGTCCAATTTGAGTCCAAACTTACAAAATATAACCAAACTCAATCAATTAAGTATATAGAGAGTGTAAATGACTAAAAATAAGGGCTTATTAATGTATCAAATATGTGATTATCAAACAAAAACTTGATGCAGATTAAAAGTTACAAACCCAAGTACAGGTTATTTCAAGTAATAAATTTTCAGGAGTCCGAGGTTTATCCATAGGGAATTAATGAAGAAAAATACTTTGATGTAAGGAAAATATTTTGTCACAACAATAAAGGTGATAAAACTTAGTCACAAATAAAAAAGATTTACTTGGGTTAGGAGATCCACTCTTGGTAAGTAAATTAAGGATAAGATTAATTCTTTTTATAACTCAATTAGAATCCACGCATAATGGAGGTTCCAATCGAAAAATACAACATTCAAAGTTTATTTAAGATTATATACATAATTATATTATGGTTCCTTTAATTATCTATTAACACCACCACTTATAAATGGGCTTAAGCATTCATTGTGCCAATATCTTGTTTACAACAAATCAAGATCACCACTTTATAAGAAGGGTTTCTAAATTAATTGGAAACAAAATACAACACGTATAATGACCACTTGATAATATATCATTTAAGGACAAGAAAGAAATTAATCTAACCTTAACTTATTACCAAAAGCTTCACCCTTTCACCCAAGTAAAATGAAAATTAGTTACTCATAGATAAGAAAAAAGAAAGAGAAGAAGAAGAAGAAGAAGAAGAAGAAGAAGAAGAAGAAGAAGAAGAAGAAGAAGAAGAAGAAGAAGAAGAAGAAGAAGAAAACTTCAATTTAGAATAAAAGAAAACTACAACAAGATAAACAAATAACACAACGGCATGATCTTGGTCTCGAAGACCAAGACCCTTCAAATGATCAGCCAAGACTCCCTTTTATAGAGGATTAGGGATACAAAATGATAAGGGGGCTGATTCATGAGTAAGTGGATGAGTGGAAAATGAGTGAAAAATGCCAAATGACTTTGGAAGATTGGAAAATTATTGAGATTCTTCGTCTCTAAAATCATTCAATGGTGAACTCATTGAATGCGTTAGAGAATTGAAAAATGGTACTCATAAAAGTTGTAGGCCTGGATCTTAGCTTTCAAATGCCGTTGGTTTGAGCCCAAAAGCATTCCTACAACTTGAGATATAATCGGATTACTGCACACTGCTCAAGCTCAATTACAACTTGTCTGTTCTAACTTCCAAGAACAATATGACCTCCAAGGAGTCCGAATTGAGTCTTGTGGTATCATGAAAGTTGTAGATATGGGTCTTAACTTGAAGATACCAAAATTTCAGCCCAATTTAGATCTTACAGCCCGAGATATGCTCTGATTACTGCACACTGTTCAGGTTCCAATCACAAAACTCGTATTTTGACTTCCAAGCCTAATTAGTTCCACTAGATGTCCAACTTTGACCTAGAGCTCTTCTTGAAAATTGTAGATATCTCTCTTATATTTCCAATAAGATAAAATACATAATTTAAACATCTAGAACTCAAGATATGGCCAAAATATAGAAACAGTGTAAGACGTAAATCATGGTAAAAAAATTAATTAAGTCCAACTTGAGTCCAAACTTACAAAACATAACCAAACTTAATCAATTAAGTACATGGAGAGTGTAAATGACTAAAAATGACGGCTTATTCATGTATCAAATATGTGATTATCAAATTCTCCTACACTTAACTTTTTGTACTCCTGGGCAAAACACAATAGACTAAAACTAGGAAAAAAATGACACAGACTCAAAAGCTAAACACTCTAAAAGACTCAATTTCTAATAATATTTAAGAATGAAGAGCAACCATAGATTCAAGGGATCAAAACATTTATGAGGCAATGTTTCTTCACATCTCAAACTAACAAGTAAGGAAACTTCAATTGAAAAGCATGAGTCAAGAATGATAGATCTTCACAAGATTCACTCTTAATCCCTCAAGTCTTTAAAAGGTAGGTATTTCACTTAATTCAACCTATGAAAATTGCACTACCATAATCTTGCTTATTTTCTACTTCTCCACTACTCAAAACACATGCACATATAAATCATGAGGACTTTATTCAAGATTGTAATGGGGTCAAGGTAAAGGAAGAGGTAATATGGATATGATAAGTTAAATACTAAAGGGATTAAAAGAGCATGAGAGCTGAGTTCAATTAATAAGCATGAAAGTTCATCCCAACTCCACCTAATACAAATTCCCTTTACATATTCTTTTCCTTTCCTTTATTGCCTTGTTGGCCCTTATTTACACGGGTTTTTAATTTTTTAATTTTTTTTTGAAGAAGAACATAACATATACATTTTTTTAAGTAAACATTTTTTTAACCATTTTGCACACACACCCCTACACTTGTTCAAGAACTCATCCAATGACAAAGCTAATGTTCTCTTATTCCCTAAGGTCGGGTAAGAACATGGTTTTTCATTTAAGGCACATAATGAGTCCGAAACAAAGAATGGTCAAATAAGCTTAAAGGGGTTAAGTAAGGGGAAATAGGTCATTTCCAATGCCTTACGTTGGTAGGAATCAAAGAATTTCTAAGAAGTCATAAGAGTACTTGATATCATATTGAGACATTATGCTGCCGAGCACGACTGCCTATTTGTGCACTAGTCATTCTTGGCTATTTGGTTAAAGTAGCTATTTCAAGAAAAATGCCTCAATCATATTTATGTATGCATATGAAAATATAGTCTAAAAAATAATCAAAGTAAGCTCTAGAGGAACAATTCTACGAGTGAAATTCACAAAAGAAATAAGAGAATGGTACAAATGTTCAATCCATTCATCAATAGGCTCAAAATATCACAAGGCATAATTCTATCATTCTCAGTCCACCAATTTCAACATCCATAATCAAGCATGTGATTTTTATGAAAGAAGACAATTTACTCAATCATGTAAATTTCCCTGAATTTGGATTAGTACTTCCACACAAACTAATTTGTAATACCCCAAAAAATATTTGTTTCATCATAAATAATTATTTTATAATATTTATGATTTTTGAAAAAAAATTTGTAATTTTCTAGAAACGTCGAATATTTTAATATATTTCTCATTTTACGTGCACACTGAACAGAGTCAGTGAAACACCCCAGAAATTATTTGTTTTGTGATGAATAGTCATTTTCTAATATTTGTAATTTCTAAAAATTTTTGTGGATTTTTCTGAAAATATCAAATATTTTAGTATATTCATCGTTTTGCATGCGCACTGAGCGGAGCTGGGAAAATGAAATGTTTTCCATGAGGCTGGTAAACTTTGAACTATGGACAACGTCGACGGGGGATCTTACTAAACTCGAGACCAGGCACAGTTTATGAAGTTTATGTTTTTTGAGATTTTATCTGATAAATAAAATCGATGTATCGTAAAATTATCCGATGAATAATAAATACTATTTTCATTAACTGTAACTTTTGTTCACTGAATAATAGCTCTAGCAGAGTGTTAATCATCTGTTCTAGAATGTTCATTTTGTGTAGTCACATCACTTTTCACTTTATCGAGAAGTGTGCGAAACTTATCAAGGAAGCCTCAAAGAAGCTTCCTCCCAAGCTTCTTAAGGAAGCTACACATCTTCTCTCTCCTCCTTCTCACACTCCATGGCTACATGGCCAAATTGGAAGCCAAAATATTGACCTTTTCACTTTATCATATTTCTATTTCTAATTTTCAAAGTCTAAAAGTTACTAACCCTTACTATTACTTCCTCTCTCTTCTTCCTCCTCCTCTGTCTCATGTTCTCTCTTCATCTTTTTCTCTTCACGTTTCTCTTCTCTTTTCGCTCTATATAGCCGGCCACCCACACACACCACAAATGTCTCTTCATTTTGTTTACTAAAAACTACTTCCATTTCTTACTTCTTCTCATTATCCTAAGGCTTTTCTCCTTGGTGGTCATCCCTTAAATCCATCTCCATCTTCTTCCACCATTGAAGCTCAAAGCTTGAAGTTTTAAGGTAAAAGATCAAAGCTTTTACATTCTTCCATCTCATTTTCATGGCCCATGGTTAATTTGGTGACTATAGATACCATTTTCAAACTTTGATTTTGATTTTTATGGATTTGAACACTCTAGGGTTTTGGGATGGTGAAGGACGAATTTCCAAGGAAAAATGAAGTTGCTTTCTTTGTTCTTCTCGTAGGTAAGAGGAAGATTATTCTTTTCAACCCATTTTGATGGTGAGAAACTCATTGTTGTGTTGATAGGATGAAACCCATTTGTGGGATACCCATTTGTTTGAGTGATTTTGGTTGTGTTTTGATTGTTCAAATGATATGATTATAATATATGTTGATGGATCTTGGAATGTATGAAGTATGGTATAATTTTTGTGTGATTTTTTGTATTCTAGAGGATTACACGGCCTAGACCGTGTGAGGGCACACGGCCATGTAGTCCAAGCTGGTCAAGTCGTGTTCTACTGAACTCCAGAGGATTACACAGCCTAGGCTGTGTAATTTTACACGGCCGTGTAATCGGGGCCGTGTAACTCCTCATGGCCGTGTAACCTGCTGGTGAAAAATTGTAGGCTTTTCTAGCTCCTTGGAGGCTCATAGTCTCCTTGGACACTTGACACGAGACTTTAGCACTAAGATAAACTTATTAAACTTAATTAATTGAATGATTAGAAGTTGATTAGGGATGCATAAAAAGGAAAGAACCAAGGATGAAAATTTGTCTTATAGCTTAGAATAATCTTGAATAGAGAAAGAACATAAGTATGGGTGAGGTTGTGAGAAACATAATGAAATTAAGGTTTAACTTTTTTGATAACTATGAATGGTGTTGTGTTCACCCTTAAGGTTTGATATTGACTTGACGTGGGTCCGTGAATGGGGCCAATGATTGTTGGTAAACAATACATGTGATTTTAGACATGATATGATATGGTTGTGAATCCATATATGAATATGTATGTGTGCATTGAATCGTTATGCAATTGAATCATGATTGATATAGTCTGACATGATGAGCATGATGAAGTATGCATTGAAAAAGTCCGTTGGACTATTGTTAAGGCCAAGTTGCCTAGGAGTTGAATCACCCCTTTCTGCGGGTGCAATAGACAAGTGTAGGTCACTTGTTGACCTTGGGGGCGTCGAGGTACGGGTACCTCGCAATGGACAGTTGGTAGCTCTTTTGTCCGTGGGGCAGACCGATGCAAATGCACCGATGATCCAGACTAAGGCACTGTCCTATATCGAGATCTGTGTAGAATGTCTTGTACAATGCCATGATGTGCACGTTCATAAATTGAGAATTTTAGCACTTGAAGGCCTCGGCAGCCGTGATACAGACATATCTCCTGATCATTCTCCCCGATTGTTTATGTCTAGCTCCATGCAATAAGATTTTTGGTATCATGTGTATGTGCAGAGTAGGTCGCCATATCATTTGACATTTACTTATTCATATAAAAATTTAATCTATTGTCTTATTACTGTTATAACTACCTGTAAATGCTAAGTTGTTTACTATCTATTTTAATACTGATTGTTATTCCTGAAATGCTATATGGGTGTCATGCACCGTTTTGTTTCTTTACTACCATAATAGGTAATGAATGTAGAATGTCTTGCCTCTTTTCTATATTTTCTGCTGTTCTGTCTACATTTATGTTCCATCAAAGACGTCGGCGAAGGGGGTGAAGTTCACGAGTTCCCCAGCTTCTGGCCTGACTGCGACTAGTGCTTACTTTTGGATTATGACGGCACGTCCACGAGGATTATTGGGTTATGTGCAGCTGGCTTTCCTTGGAGGCCTAGACTGTTAGCACATTAACTTCAGCTCGGATCACTATGTCTACGTGGGGGACATGACGGTGTCATTGGCTTGGGGGCGTTATGATTTGCCCATCTTCACCTGGAGCGTTAGATTACATTTAGAATTTTACATGCCTATTAGGAACATGTGGGGTGATCGTTATTACACCCCACGGGAAAATTCATTCCTCTCCACTGCTCGAGCCCCAACCCGTAATTCGATGGCTCCGATGAAGGTTTCCTCTGATGAGGAAGACCTTGAGGAGGAATCGGAGGTAGATCCTGACACGGTTCCTTCTCTTTCTTAGTAGGGGCTGCTGTCGATAGTCACTGATGGCTATCCATCTTTTTGAGGCTTGATATTCTTTTTAGGGGTCTGTATATCATTTTTGGGGGCTTGTAAAGCTTAGCTTCTTTTTAAAGAGCCTTGATGTAGTTAATGACTTATAGTCTGTACTTAAACAAGATATATATATATATATATATATATATATATATATATATATATATATATATATATATATAATGTACCTTTTACATGGATGTATGGATTAATCCTTATGTTTTTTCGCTTACAATCAAACAAAAATATGTATACATACTTGTGTATCTCTTATAAGTGTTAGTACATTTGAATATTTCATTGATGAACATGGTTATTGAATACAAATATATATATATATATATATATATATATATATATATATATATATATATAATAAATGGAAGAAAAAAATATCCACCATTTTATTTATACAACTATAATCAAGTAAGTTTAATTATAATTAAATGAACTAGATCTTAATTTATACTTTTATTTTTCGCTTTGTATTTATTGATGTGACGTTCCCTTCCGAAATGGGGCATTACATTAAGTTGGTATCAGAGCCCCAGTTTATGTTTTCTTTGGGTCTTTGTGGTTAGGTCTGACTTGTGTGTGCTGTGTGATTCTCTGTGATTGGTATTCCAAAAGGATACAACTAATTATTCATTGTGTGTTTCAGTTAGTATTATTTGAAAGAGCGATATGGCACGAGGCGGAGATATGGAAGCAGCGATAGAGGCGATGCAATGAATGGCCGAGGTTATCGTGCAACAAATAGAGAGAGTTGCTCAATAGCAAGAAAGGGCTGCTCAACAACTTGAAGCTACGACTGATGCATAAAATTTGGCGAAGTTCTGTCACCACAACCCTCCTCAATTCAAGGGAGAATTTGATCCTGAAAAAGCTAGTTTGTGGATCAAGGAACTGGAGAAAATCTTCAGAGGCATGAACTGTCCAATGACAAGAAAGTGATTTATGCCACTTTTATGCTGATTGGGGATGCTGAAGACTGGTGGAATAGAGCCCAGAGAGTGTTAGAGGCAGAAGGTCGAGCAATTACTTAGGAGTTATTCAAGAATAAGTTCTTGGACAAATATTTCCCCGCAAGTGCCAGACATGAGAAGGAAATGGAGTGCCTCAGCTTAAGACAAGGAAACTTGTCTGTCAGTGAATACGCCACAAAGTTCGAGAGCTTATCCAAGTTTTCGACGTATTTCCAGCACCAGCCAGACGAGGTGTGGAAATGTCAAAAATTTGAGGAAGGACTGAGGCATGAGGTGAAGAGAGTAGTTATCACTTTAAAGATCCACCAAATTTCGAAGCTATTGGATACATGTTGCCAAGTGGAAGCTCTAGATCAAGTTCGAGGCTCAAGAAACTGAAACTTTGGACCTACTAGGTTCCGAAGAGGAGGCGGTAACAACGCAAACCGTTTCCAAAAGAAGCCTTATTCCCGACCATTGGGAAATTAACAGCAGACATTAGGTGGAGGTTCCAGTGGAGGTTCTGGTGGGAACCGAACCGGGCAGAATGTGGCATCTTCACCAAGGTGTATGAAGTGCGGGAAGTATCACCTAACAAGGGATTGTTCCATCAATGGGATTATCTGTTATCGATGTGGAAAACCTAAACATGTCTCCAAAGATTGTAACCAAACTAAGGCTGAACCTTCAGTCAATGCTACATGAGTTGCAAAGTCGCAAGCAGGAGCTAGAGTCTACACTATAAGTGGAGCTGAAGCCTCCGAATCTGAAGATCTTATACAAGGAGAGGGCACTATAGGAGGTAATCTTTTGACTGTACTGTATGACTCTGGGGTAACCCACTCTTTTATTTCCTATGACTGTGTGCGACGACTTGGTTTACCTGTGTCTTCCTTACCTTTTGACTTGACTGTTTCTACTCCCACTGATAAACTTGTTGTTGCTACCAAAGTCTGTTTGAATTGTCTATTGATTGTTGAGGGTTGAATCTTTTCTGTTAATTTGATCTATTTACCCATTTCTTAGTTAGATGTAATTTTAGGAATGGATTGGTTGTCTTCTAACTATGTCCTATTAGACTGTTCTACTAAAACCATAATTTTCCCTATGGATGAAGTTTCTAGATTTTTTACGGCTAACCAAGATTGAGCTTTCTTGAAAGAATGAGCTCAGGGATATATGCTATTGTCTTCCTTAAAGGTCGAGAGCGAGGCTGATGTGAATGCAATTCCAGTGGTCAACAAGTTTCCTGAAGTTATTCCTGATGATGTACCTGGTTTATCGCTGGAGCGGGAGATAGAGTTCGCTATTGATCTTGTACTGGGATCTAGTCCCGTGTCTATAGAACTTTACAAAATGTCACCATCCGAGTTAGCAGAGCTTAAGAAGCAGTTGGAAAAGCTTTTGGAAAAGCAGTTCGTTAGACCCAGTGTGTCACCCTGGGGAGCACCAATGTTACTAGTCCGAAAGAAGGATGGTACCTTGCAATTGTGTGTGGACTATCGCCAACTAAATAAAGTCACGATCAAGAATAAGTATCCACTTCCGAGGATAGATGACGTGATGGATCAATTGAAGGGAGCAGCAGTATTTTCCAAGATCGATCTACGATCAGGTTACCATCAAATTCGAGTAAAGGTAGAGGACATTCCCAAGATGGCTTTTAGTACCCGATACGGTCATTACAAATACCTTATGATGCCATTTGGCGTAACGAATGCACCTGCCATCTTCATGGACTACATTAACTAAATATTCCATCCTTACTTGGACAGATTCGATGTTGTTTTCATTAATGACATCCTGATCTACTCTCAAAATCAAGAGGATCATGCTGAACACCTCAGTATAGTGCTCCAGATTCTGAAGAAGAAGAAGCTGTATGCTAATTTGTTGAAGTGTGAATTCTGGATGGACGAAGTCAAGTTTTTGGGCCATGTAATCTCGAAAGAAGGGATTGCAGTGGATTCGTCAAAGGTGGAAGCGGTTCTACAATGGGAACGGCCGAAGACAGTGACAAAAATCTGAAGCTTTGTGGGTTTGGCTGGATACTATCAGAGGTTTATTGAGGGATTCTCTAAAATAGCAGGACCTCTCACTCAACTCACAAGAAAGAACCAAGCCTTTGAATGGACTGATGCTTGCAAAGAAGGTTTCCAGGAATTGAAGAGATGGCTAACTACTTCACCAGCGTTAGTCCTTCCCGATCCGAATGAACCATTTGAAGTATATTGCGATGCTTCATATGAAGGTTTAGGAGCTATGCTTATGCATAATGAAAAAGTAGTAGCTTATGCTTCGAGACAGTTGCGAGTGCACGAGAAGAACTATCTGACACATGACTTGGAATTAGTGGCTGTGGTTTTTGCCTTGAAAATATGGAGACACTTCCTGTATGGAGCGACATTCAACGTCTTTAGTGACCACAAGAGCTTGAAGTACTTATATGATCAAAAGGAGTTGAATATGAGATAGCGCAGGTGGTTGGAATTTCTCAAAAATTATGATTTCTGACTTCTGTATCACCTTGGAAAGGCAAACGTCATGACAGACGCATTGAGTAGGAAGATGCTCAGTATATCAGCCATGTTGATCAAGGAAAAAGATTTGATAGAGTAGTTCAGGGATGTGTGGTCTTTTGTGGAGTTAACACTGGGAAAAATTTGCATGAACATGGTCACTATCTCAAGCGATTAATGGAAGACATCCGGGAAAAGCAAAAAATTGATAAGTTCTTACAAGAGGAAAGAGAGCTGATGAGGCAAGGTAATATGACGATATTCGAGGAAGGAACGGATGGAATTCTAAGATTTCGAGGTAGGGTTTGTATACCCAGGGATTAAGAACTCAAATAGTATATTCTCGAACATGCTCACACAAGCAAGTTGAGTATACACTTGGGGATAACTAAAATGTACCAAGACCTAAAGAAGTTATTTTGGTGGCATGGAATGAAGAGCGATATTACCAGATGTATGTCTTCTTGTTTGGTCTGCCAAAAAGTAAAGGTGGAGCATCAAAGACCATCAGGACTGTTGCAACCTCTATCTATTCCTGAATGGAAGTGGGACAGCACTGCGATGGATTTTGTGATTGGATTATTGAAAACCAGAAAAGGTTATGACTCGATATGGGTAATTGTTGATCGACTCACGAAGTCAGCACACTTCCTACCGATCAACATAAGATACAACATGGAAAGGTTGACTCAACTGTACATCGATGAGATTGTTAGGTTACATGGTGTGCCTACCAGTATTATTTCTGATAGAGATCTAAGGTTTACTTCCAAGTTTTCACAAAGTTTGTGAGAAGCATTGGGAACAAAGCTACGATTGAGATCTGCTTACCATCCACAAACTAATGGGCAATCGAAAACGACGATCCAATCGTTGGAGGATTTACTCAGGGCTTGCGCTTTAGAATAGTCTGGAAGTTGGGATGAAGTTTTACCGTTGGTAGAGTTCACCTACAATAACAATTTTCATTCAAGCATAAGGATGGCACCCTATGAAGCTTTGTATGGACGACGGTGCCGAACACCTCTGTGTTGGTACCAAGACGGAGAGCGCCTTATTGTTGGACTTGATATTATATAGCAAATGATTGAGAAGGTCAAGATGATTCAGGAAAAGATGCGAATGGCTCAGAGTTGATGGAAAAGCTACGCGGACAAAAGAAGAAAGCCTCTTGAGTTTGAGGAAGGCGAGCATGTGTTTTTGAAAGTCATGCCAACGATTGGGGTCAGCCGAGTTCTGAAATCTAGAAAACTCACTCCTAAATTCCTTAGACCTAACCAAATTCTTCGCCGGATAGGTCCAATATATTACCAGATAGCCTTACCCCCTTTTCTTTCAAATCTTCACAATGTCTTTCATGTGTCACAACTACAAAAATACATTCCTGACCTGAAACATATCATAGCACCGGACACAGTACAATTGAAAGAGAACTTAACCTATGAGGCACCTCCTATAAAGATTGGAGATAGGAGAGTCAAACAACTCAGAGGAAAGGAAATCTCATTAGTGAAAGTAATCTGGAATGAAAATACTGGAGATGCAACGTGGGAATTGGAAGACAAGATGAAAAAGCAACACCCACAACTGTTCTAAGGTATGAAAATTTCAAGGATGAAATTTCTTTTTAAAAGAGGAGAGTTGTAACACCTCAAAAATTATTTGTTTCGTCATAAATAATTATTTTATAATATTTATGATTTTTGAAAATTTTTCTGAAATTTTTTGAAAACATTAAATATTTTAATATATTCTTCATTTTACGTGCACACTGAGCAGAGTTAGTGAAACACCCCAGAAATTATTTGTTTTGTGATGAATAGTCATTTTCTAATATTTGTGATTTCTGAGAACTTTTGTTGATTTTTTTGGAAATGTCGAATATTTTAGTATATTCCTCATTTTACGTATGTACTAAGCGGAGCTGGGAAAACGAAATGTTTTCCCTGAGGCTGGTAAACTTTGAACTATGGAAAATGTCGACGGGGGATCTTACTAAACCCGAGATTGGACACAGTTTACGAGATTTATATTTTTTGAGATTTTATCTAATAAATAAAATCGTTGTACCATAAAATTATCCGATGAACAATAAATATTGTTTTCATTAACTATAACTTTTGTTCACTGAATAATAGCTCTAGCAGAGTGTTAATAATCTGTTCTTGAATGTTCACTTTGTGTAACTACATCACTTTTCACTTTATCGAGAAGCGTGCAAAGCTTCTCAAGGAAGCCTCAAGGAATCTTCAAGGAAGCTTCCTCCCAAGCTCTCAAGGAAGCTACACATCTTCTCTCTCCTCCTTCTCACACTCCACGGCTGCATGGCCAAATTGGGAGCCAAAATATTGACCTTTTCACTTTATCATATTTTCATTTCTAATTTTCAAAGTCTAAAAGTTACCAACCCATATTATTACTTCCTCTCTCTTCTTCCTCCTTTATCTCACGTTCTCTCTTCATCTTTTTCTCTTCACATTTCTCTTCTCTTTTCTCTCCATACAGCCGGCCACCCACACACACCACAAATGTCTCTTCATTTTGTTTACTAAAAACTACTTCCATTTCTTACTTTTTCTCATCATTCTAAGGCTTTTCTCCTTGGTGGTCATCCCTTAAATCCATCTCCATCTTCTTCCACCATCGAAGCTCAAAGCTTGAAGCTTTAAGGTAAAAGATCAAAGCTTTTACATTCTTCCATCTCATTTTCGTGGCCCATAGTCACTTTGGTGACTATGGATATCATTTTCAAACTTTGATTTTGATTTTTATGGATTTGAACACTCTAGGGTTTTGGGGTGGTGAAGGACGAATTTCCAAGGGAAAAAGGAGTTGCTTTCTTTGTTCTTCTCTTAGGCAAGAGGAAGATTATTCTCTTCAACCCATTTTGGTGGTGAGAAAGTCATTGTTGTGTTGATGGGGTGAAACCCATTTGTGGGATACCCATTTGTTTGAGTGATTTTGGCCGTGTTTTGATTGTTTGAATGGTATGATTATAATATATGTTGATGGATCTTGGAATATATGAAGGATGGTATGATTTTTATGTGATTTTATGCATTCTAGAGGATTACACAGCCTAGAACGTGTGAGGGCACACGACTGTGTAATCTAAGCTGGTCTGGTCATGTTCTACTGAACACCAGAGGAGTACACGGTCGTGTACTCGGGGCCGTGTAACTCCTCATGGCTGTGTAACCTACTGGTGAAAAATTGTAGGCTTTTCTAGCCCTTTAGAGACTCATTGTCTCCTTGGACACTTGACACAAGGCTTTAACAGTAAGATAAACTTATTAAACTTAATTAATTGAATGATTAGAAGTTGATTAGGGATGCATAAAATGGAAAGAACCAAGGATGAAAATTTGTCTTATAACTTAAAATAATCTTGAATAGAGAAAGAACATAAGTATGGGTGAGGTTGTGAGAAACATAATGAAATTAAGGCTTAACTTTTATGATAACTATGAATGGTGTTGTGTTCACCTTTAAAGTTTGATATTGACTTGACGTGGGTCCGTGAATGGGGCCAATGATTATTGGTAAACAATACGACATGTGATTTTAGACATGATATGATATGGTTGTGAATCTATATATGAATATGTATGTGTGCATTGAATCCTTATGCAATTGAATCATGATTGATATAGTCTAACATGATGAACATGATGAAGCATGCATTGAAAAATTCCGTTGGACTATTGTTAAGGCTAAGTTGCCTAGAAGTTGAATCACACCTTTGTGCGGGTGCTAATAGACAAGTGTAGGTCACTTGTGGACCTTGGGGGCATTGGGGTATGGGTACCTCGCAATGGACAGTTAGTAGCTCTTCTGTCCATGGGGCAGACCAATGCAAACGCACCGACGATCCGGACCGAGACACTGTCCTATATCGAGATTTGTGTAGAATATCTTGTACAATGCCATGATGTGCACGTTAATAAATTGAGAATTTTAGCACTTGAAGGCCTCGGCAGCCGCGATATAGACATATCTCCTGATTATTCTCTCTGACTTTTTGTGTCTAGCTCCATGGAATAGGATTTTTGGTACCATGTGCATGTGCATAGTGAGTCACCGTATCATTTGACAGTTACTTATTCATATAAAAATTTAATTTGTTGTCTTATTACTATTATAACTGCCTGTAAATGCTAAGTTGTTTACTATCTATTTTAATACTGGTTGTTATTCCTGAAATATTATGTGGGCGTCATGCACCGTTTTATTTTTTTACTGCCATAATAGGTAATGAATGTAGAATGTCTTACCTCTTTTCTGTATTTTTTGTTGTTCTATCTACATTTATGTTCCATTGAAGACATCAGCGAAGGGGGTGAATTTCACGAGTTCTCCGGCTTTTAGCTTGATTGTGACTAGTGCTTCCTTTTGGATCATGACGGCACATCCACGAGGATTTTTAGGTTCTGTGCGGCTGGCTTTCCTTGGAGGCCCAGACTACTAGCATATTAACTTCAGCTCGGATCGCTGTGTCCACGTGGGGGACGTGACGGTGTCGCTGGCTTGGGGGCGTTATGGTCCGCCTATCTTCACCTGTGGCGTTAGATTACATTTAGAATTTTACATGCCCATTAGGGACATGTGGGGTGATCATTATTACACCCCACAGGAGGATTCATTCCTCTCTATTGCCCGAGCCCCGGCCCGTAATTCGGTGGCTTTGATGAAGGTTTCCTCTGACGAGGAAGACCCTGAGGAGGATCCTGACACGGTTCCTTCTCTTTCTCAGTAGGGGCTGCTGTCAATAGTCACTGATGGCTATCCTTCTTTTTGAGGCTTGATATTCTTTTTGGGAGTTTGTATATCACTTTTGGGGGCTTGTAAAGCTTAGGCTTCTTTTTGATGAGCCTTGATGTAGTTAATGAGTTACAGTCTGTACTTAAATAGTATATATATATATATATATATATATATATATATATATATATATATATATATATATATATATGATGTACCTTTTGCATGGATGTATGGATTAATCCTTATGTTTTTTCGCTTACAATCAAACAAAAATATGTATACATACTTATGTATCTCTTTTAAGTGTTAGTACATTTGAATATTTCATTGATGAACAGTTATTGAATACAAATATATATATATATATAATAAATGGAAGAAAAAAAAAAAATTCACCATTTTATTTATACAACTATAATCAAATAAGTTTAATTATAATTAAATGAAACCGGGTATTAATTTATACTTTTATTTTCTGCATTGTATTTATTGATGTGACGTTCCCTTCCAAAAAAGGGTGTTACATTAAGTAGTTCCTATCCCAACTAAGATGCGTCTCAAGAGTAAAATTTACTCCTTACTCTGCTATCCTTAACTAGTTTAATAAGTTACTAACAATCATATCATACTTCCCAATTTGTTTTTTGAAAAACTATCCTTCCCCCCAACCAGATCACAACATTGTCTGCAATGTTAAAATATAGATGAGTAAAGGATAGAAGACATTACCTGTTAAGGCAAATACTGAAAAGTGTGA
The DNA here is from genome assembly GCA_029884595.1 of Ormosia semicastrata. Taxonomy (NCBI): domain Eukaryota; kingdom Viridiplantae; phylum Streptophyta; class Magnoliopsida; order Fabales; family Fabaceae; genus Ormosia; species Ormosia semicastrata. Next base: position 44,308,931 of record JAQQTO010000061.1, read on the forward strand.
CCTGACACAATTCTAAATAGAAACAAAGTGTTACCAAGTGGCTTCCAGTACTCAAGAAGGGGTGAATTGAGTATAAAACTTTTTCGCAAACCTTTTAAATAAAATATAAATATTAAAACTTAATAAATAAATGCACAGAAGGAATGAGACGAAGAGAAGAACAACAAAAAATAAACGTGCGATAAAATAAATTGCATAAAATAAAGAGATAAAGAGAAGAATAGCAGGCACGATATTTATCCTGGTTCGACCACTAACCCACTTGTGGTCTACGTCCAGTCCTCGAAAGCCAAGATTTTTCACTAAGTATACAAGCTTCAATAGGTGCTTGCTACTGTTACAAAATAGAGCACTTTCACACACAGGGACACTCTACCCTTGTACTAAAGTCTCAGCCTGCAGGGATACCTCACCCTCGATACAGAATATCAGAAAATAGATGAAGAGAAACTCTCACTCAGAGTAAGTAATACAAATTGAGGTGCTAATGGAGCTCTCACAGAAATATCTCAAAGTTTTTAATCAAGAAGAGCGTAGAAAATAGTTTTCACAAAACAGAGTAGTCAGAAAATATATCAGAGTTATGGGCAAAGAAAAACGTGACCCAAGCTTGCTATTTATAGGGAAAAATGCGGAGATAGCCGTTTAGGTATAATTAATAGCATTTAAAACAAATTAATCGAATTCAAAGCTTTTGAAAGTTTCCATATCAGACTCCATATTCAAACGTGTTTATTCGAATAACTAAACAGGTTATTCGAATAATACTGTTCCTGAAACTAATTTAAAAGCTCGTCTGAAATGGGTTATTCGAATAACCAATGTGTTATTCGAATAACTCTGTTAAAACCAGAGTTCTGAAAGACAAAGGGTTATTCGAATAACAGTTAACCTATTCGAATAACATAGTTTAAAAGAAGTTCAGACAAACAGGTTTATTCGAATAATGTATGAGTTATTCAAATAACTCACTTAAAACATAGTTCTGAAAAACTTCATTTATTCGAATAAAGGATGGTAATTCGAATAGCCACTTAAAAAAAATAGAGTTCTGGAAAACCTTAGTTATTCGAATAACGGGATAGTTATTCGAATAACGGGATAGTTATTCGAATAGCCACTTTAAAAAATAGATCCTTATGAAGGCATTTATTCGAATAGGTTAAGCTCTATTCGAATAACTCAGTTCAAAAACCGTTTTGACAAAGATGTTTTCAAAGATACTAAGTTTAAAAACAAGCTTTATCTTTTCTTTGAAAAACAAAGAGATATCAAAGTGAGCTCCGTACAATAGATCCTAAGCCCTAATGCTAATCAAAAATAAACTTGGACTTGGTCTAATTATCATCTTCATTTATTCTTCACGTTTGTTATCATCAAAATAAGTCTTCAAAGGTATGCATCAAAACACATTCTCCCCCTTTTTGATGATGACAAACTATCAATGAGACTATCAATGAGAAAAGCGTTAGTGTATATAATTGGAATTCACAAAGAGGTATAAAAGCTTACTCCCCCTCTTTAATTATAAGAGGTAATATATATCAGATATGTGCGCAGCTCCCTCTTTCAATTTGAATCTAATCTCATTTCAAATTTACCTGCCTTTTCTCAATTAAAGTTAAATGATCAAATATTTCTCCCCCTTTTGTCATGAGCAAAAATGAGGGGTAAGTCCCATAAACATATATAAGAATGCATAAAAAGAAATGTACTCATAGTAATAGATCAACAGGAAATTTTATTTATGCATTAATAACAAAGAGAGTCAATTACACAAGCCAGAAATAAATAACATGAAGCCAAAAACAGATAGCCTAAGAACTAAAGTTCCTAGAAGTAAGTATCCGGAGGTGCTGGTGAAGAAGCTGGTGCAGGAGCAGGTGAAGCAGATCGGAGGGTAGCAACCTCACGTTCAACGCCTTCTATTCTATCAAACAAAATAGAGAATGTATGTTCCATATAAGCTCAGTTATCTTGCAAGGTAGCCATGATATGTTCCAAAGTTACAGGAGCAGGGGCAGCAGCAGGTACATCAACAGGAGCAGCAGGGGCATCAGCAGGGTCAAGCTCATCCTCAGCGACCTCATCTGGGTACACCCAGCCTTCATCGGTTTAGATCATCTTCATTTTCCGTAAGGTGTGAGCGCCAAAGACGTTGTGGTGAGTCAGAGCAATGGCTCGCTCAGTCTCCAAGACCTGAGGATACTTGCTCAGCAAGGTAGTGACAAGAATGCCATAAGGCAAGTCAGATTTCTCCTTGCCCTTGGCCCTCATCATGTGCCTCATGATGAACACAGACTAGTTGATCTAATGGCCATTCTTCAGAAACCACAGCATGAAGACATCTTCCTCGCTGAGGTAGGCGTAGTTTCCACCGCGAGGAGCCAGGATGTGAGCGAAGGCGTAATGCAGAAGCCTATCTTGGCTCTTCAGCATTCCACCCTTGAGACCCTTGTCAGGCAGGGCTAGACCAGGCTTCAACAGGTCTTCAACTGCCTGAAGCTTGTTGAAATCTTCAAGGAAGGGCGTGTCACCATCTTCAACAAGGGCGCCAGAGAACTGCAGCCCGAACAGAGTCAACCACTCCAACGGTGTGATCACAATGTTCTGATCACATACCTCAGAGAGAAGATTTTGGCCATCAAAAGCCAGATTGCAGAAGAACATCTTCACCAGAGCTGGATAGATGGTGGCCCGGTGAGAGCAAAGCTGAAGAACTCCCTAGTTTTGCAGCAGGGTCAGAAAGTCAAAGCTGCGATGCTGCTGGAAGAAAGAGAGGTCCAGGTACTTGGATTGAACCAAGTTTTGCTCCTAGAAGTGCGAGATGAAGCGTGCACGATGCTCTTCGTTGGAGGAGAGCCTTCTCAGATCAAGAGGGTTGGTGCCTGGAGCATTCTTCGTGCGTGGACGCTTGCTGGAGGAGGAGGCCATGGTGGAAGAAGGTGAGAGAGTGTGAAAATGTAAGGGTGAAAATGTTTTGGGAGGCAGGAGCAAAGGAGGCTAGAAGAGCAGAGAAGATGGAGGGTGAAAAACGTTTTGGGCGCGCAGGGGTTATTTAAAGAAAACCCGTGTTTATTCGAATAACTATGGGTTTATTTGAATAAACCGTGCTGGAAAGCTGAAAGGACAGGCGCGCAGGAAACTGAAAATGTGTTACAGCTAGGGTTTATTCGAATAAGGGGGTATTCTATTCGAATAGACCAACTGGGAAAGCCAAGCGTTTTGGCTAGCTGACATGGTTTATTCGAATAACTATGGGAATTATTCGAATAGACTGAGGCCAATCAGTCAACACTGATAGAAAAAGGTTCAAGTTATTCAAATAACCTGAGGATTATTCGAATAAGCAGAGGGCAGAAGGAAACACTGATAAACGAAGGCTTCTGGTTATTCGAATAGGGAGGGTGTTATTCGAATATACAGAGGCCAAGAACAGAACCTAATAAAACAAGGATTCAGGTTATTCGAATAAAGAGGGACTTATTCGAATAGACAGGGTAGAAAAACAAACAGGATTTAACAGAGGAATCAGTTTATTCGAATAAACTGAGGTTCTATTCGAATAGAAACGATGTTCAACACACATTTTTAACAGGCAGTAATGAGGTTTATTCGAATAAATAAATCTAACAAAGAAGCACAGAAAAACATACGTTCATGAAATTTAAAGCATATATCCATGTGATAATATTCAACAAAAAAAAAACATGCAATTATGTGTTGGATTGATCAATTATGCCTAATTCTCCTCGAATATAAAAGAATGCTTCTTTTGCTAAGGGTTTAGTGAAGATATCTGCAAGTTGCTTGGATGTTTCAACAAACTCAAGAATGCAATCCCTTTTTTGTACATGATCTCTGATAAAGTGATGTCTTATCTATATGCTTTGTTCTGGAATGCAGTATGGGATTCTTAGAGATATTTATTGCACTAGTGTTATCACATCTTATCGGGATGTGATCAAGCTGAAGACCGTAGTCTAAAAGTTGTTGCTTCATCCAAAGGATTTGAGCGCAATAACTCCCGACTGCAACATATTCATCCTCAGCGGTAGACAAAGCCATATTATTTTGTTTCTTATTATGCCAAGAAACTAAAGAACTACCAAGCAAGTGGCATGTCCCACTAGTACTTTTTCTGTCCAACTTGCACCCAGCAAAATCAGAGTCAGAATAGCCTATTAGGCTACAAGAGGAACCCTTAGGGTACAAGAGGCACCCTTAGGGTACCACAAGCCCATTTGTGAAGTGCCTACTAGGTATTTCATTATTTGTTTAACAGCACTTAAGTGAGATTCCTTAGGGTTTGCCTGATATCTAGCACACATGCATACACTAAACATTATATCTAGCCTACTAGTAGTAAGATAAAGGAGAGATCCAATCATACCTCTATATTTCGTTATTTCTACTGATTTACCTCCTTCATCTTTGTCCAAGTAGCAAGAAGTGGCCATGTGTTTGGCGTTTTCCATTTCGAATCTCTTGAGCAATTCCTTGCAGTATTTGGTTTGGCTTATGAAAGTCCCTTCGTTCGTTTGTTTGATTTGAAGTCCGAGAAAGAAATTCAATTCTCCCATCATCGACATTTCAAATTCATTCTGCATAGACTTAGCAAATTCTTTGCACAGGGATTCATTAGTAGCACCAAAGATAATATCATCCACATATATGTGCACAAGAAGAATGTCATGCTTTTTATTTTTAATAAAGAGGGTAGTGCCGACTTTTCCTCTTGAAAAACCATTTTCTAAAAGGTACTTACTCAACTTTTCATACCAAGCTCTAGGAGCTTGCTTTAAACCATATAAAGCCTTTTTAAGTTTAAAAACATGGTTGGGTAGTTCATGATTTTCAAAACCCGGAGGTTGTTCAACGTATACCTCCTCTTGAATAAAACCATTTAGAAAAGCACTCTTGACATCCATTTGATATAATTTGAAATCCATGATGCAAGCATAAGCAAGTAACATTCTTATAGCTTCTAATCTAGCTACAGGTGCATAGGTTTCTTCATAATCTATTCTTTATTCTTGATTATACCCTTTAGCAACCAATCTACCTTTGTTTCTAGTTATTAAACCATTTTCATCAAGTTTGTTTCTAAAAACCCATTTAGTTCCAATTATAGGGTGATTATTAGGTCTAGCAACTAATTTCCAAACTTGATTCCTTTCAAACTGATTTAATTCCTCATGCATAGCTAAAATCCAATGTTCATCATCAAAAGCTTCAATTAAATCCTTAGGTTCAATTTGAGAAACAAACGCTAGGTGATTACAAGTATTTCTAAGTGAGTTACGGGTACTTACACCTTTAGATACATCACCAATAATATGATCAAGGGAGTGATATTTTGAAGTTCGCCATTCTTTGGGAAGTTCCAAAGCTTGCGAATCTTTTTGTCTTTATTTATCCTCTTGCTCCTTAGTTTCTTTTTCTTTGCTATCTAAATAAGTTTCTGCCAAGATCTCTGCAACATTATCAACAACAATATCCTTTCTCAATCCATTTAGGTCAGTTTCATCAAATGCAACATGTATAGATTCTTCAATAGTCATAGTTCTTTTATTATATATGCGAAAAGCTTTACTATGATTTGAATAGCCAAGAAATATACCTTCATCAAACTTAGCATCAAACTTGCCTAAATTATGTTTTCCATTGTTTAAAACAAAATATTTGCAACCAAAAACATGAAAGTGAGAGACATTTGGCTTTCTTCCCTTATACAACTCATATGAGGTTTTCTTTAAAATAGACCTTATAAGGGCCCGGTTCATTACATAACAAGCTGTACTTACAGCATCCGCCTAAAAGTATTTAGGAAGAGCAGCCTCATTAAGCATAGTTCTCGCCATTTCTTCTAAAGAATGATTTTTCCTTTCTACAACTCCGTTTTGTTGCGGAGTTCTAGGGGCAGAGAAATTATGATTAATGCCATGTTCATCATAGTAATTTTCAAAAAAAAAATTGTTTTCAAATTCGCCATCGTGATCACTTCTTATAGAAGAGATTTGAAAACCTTTTTCATTTTGAATAACTTTGGCAAGTCTTTTAAAAGCTAGAAATGCATCATTTTTATTTGTAAGAAATAAAGTCCATGTAAACCTAGAAAAATCATCCACAATCACTAAAGCATAGTAATTCCCACCAAAACTCATAGTTCTAGAAGGTCCAAACAGATCCTTGTGCAAAAGTTGTAAAGGTCTAGTAGTTGAAACTATATTTTTTGCTTTAAAAGAGACCTTTATTTGTTTACCCTTTTGACATGCATAACATAATTTATCTTTTATAAAATTAAGCTTGGGTAGTCCAATTACTAGCTCTTTAGAGACCAACTTCTTTAAGTGGTCCATGTGAATGTGTGCAATTCTCCTATGCCATAGCCATGAATCATCATTCTTACTTAAAAGGCATTTCGTATCATTTAAAGATATATCATCAAGACTAATCATATAGATGTTGTTTACTCTATGACCAATGAATTTAACATGCTTGTCATCTTTATCTTCAATTATGCAACAGTTTGAATCAAATATAACTTTATTTCCTTTATCACATAATTGGCTAATACTAAGTAAGTTATGTTTCAAGCCTTCAACAAGCAACACATTTTCAATAGAGGAGTTAGGGTTCTGACCGACTTTGCCAATTCTAAGGATTTTTCCTTTGTTATTATTGCCATAAGTGACGTGTCCATGATTCTTAGGAATAAGCACGGTGAATTTTGAATCGTCCCCGATCATGTGCTTGGAACAGCCGCTATCAAGATACCAATTGGAACTCCTAGCTTTCAAGCACACCTACAACACAAGTTTAGTTTTTAACTTTTGGTACCCAAACTTTCTTGGGTCCTTGTGTGTCAGTTTTGGGTATAGTACCCTTGGGAACCCAAACCATTTTTGTTCCAACTTTTGTATTTATGTTTTTCCTTGCATTACATGTTGAAGCACTATGTCCTTTTCTTCCACAGTAAAAACATTTAATAAAAGGACTACTTGAGACACTAGAATGCACAAAGAAATTTTTATAGAGTTTTTGTTGATTTTTCGGGTTATAACCTATCCCGGCTTTTTGAAAAACCACTCTTTGTCTTCCTAACAAAATATTTAAGTTATCCCTTCCAAAAGTGAATTTAGAAAGAGTGTTCTTTAAGTCTTCAATTTCTTTTTCAAGCATATGACATGAAGAACAAGATGAAGAAGTAGAAGCATGTGGAGAATGATTTGTGCATGCATCAATGATTCCCAGAGTTTCATTTTCAATTTTCAATTCTTCTATTTCTTTATTTAAAACAAGAATTTGATTTTCTAAAGAAGAAATATTTTTTGTCAATTTTAACGATTCTTCATGTAATTCTTCAAAAGCGTCTTGTAACTCATCGTAAGAAGGTAATAAAGTAGTATTAGAACTTACCTCATTTTCGCTTTCTTCTTCTTCTTCTTTTGCCATAAGACATAGTTGAGCTTCCTCGCTATCTGAGCTGTCAGTTGAATCCATGTCGTTCTCATCTCATGCTATATAAGCTTTTCTTCCTTTCCTTTCCTTGAAGGGCTTCTTTTCAAATTTCTCCTTCTTCTTTTGGTAAATTGGACACTCCATTTTCATGTGACCAGGTTTGCCACATTCATAGCAAGTTGGAGTCGATGAAGTTCCTTCGCCTTTGTAGTGAGTCTTTTTCGGAGGGAAGGGAGGTCTTCTTTGCGTTCCCTTTTTCCTGAGAAATTTACCAAACCTTTTAACCAACAAACTCAGATTTTCTTCACTTACCTCGATGTTCTCTGAGCTTTCTTCATTTTCTTCATCATCATTGTCGAATGTTGATGAAGTGGCTTTGAGCGCTATCCCCTTTTTCTTTTTATTGTTCTCTTCATTTTGGCTTAATCTGCTCAGTTCTAATTCGTGCTCATGAAGTTTTCCAAAGAGGGTAGCTAAAGTCATTGTGGACAAATCCCTTGATTCTGATATGGCTGTTACTTTAGGTTGCCAAATCCTGCTAAGACATCTCAAAACTTTGTTAATCAAATCTTCGTTAGAAAATCTTTTGCCTAAAGATGCAAGATGATTAACTATGTGGGTGAACCTCTTTTGCATTTCCTGAATGCTTTCTCCTTCGTTCATTCTGAATAATTCATATTCACGAGTTAGAGAATTTATTCTCAACCTCTTAACTTCACTAGTACCCTCGTGGGTAACTTGCAAAGTATCCCACATTTCTTTAGCAGTTTTGCAATTTGAAATTCTAAAAAACTCGTCATATCCCAAAGCAGTAGTAATAATATTTTTGGCTTTTAAATTAAATTGAACTTTTCTTTTGTCTTCATCAGACCATTTATTTTGTGATGTTTCGGTCCTTACGCCATCGACCTCATGTGTGGGTATAAAAGCGCCGTTTTTAAAGATCCCAAACATCTAGATCAATAGCTTCGATGAAAAGCGTAATCATCCCCATTGAAAAAGGATGGTCGATTTATGGAAGATCCTTCGAAAAACCATTTGAAGAAACCATATTCTCTTGAAAATTTGTTAAGCTTTTTATACAATAGATCCCAAACATCTAGATCAATCCCAAACATCTAGATCAATAGCTTCGATGAATATTTTCATTCTTTCCTTCCAATATGCGTAATCATCCCCATTGAAAAAGGATGGTCGATTTATGGAAGATCCTTCTGAAAAACCATTTGAAGAAACCATATTCTCTTGAAGCTGTTAAGCTTTTTATACAATAGTCTAGCTCTGATACCACTTGTTACTAAGTGGCTTCCAGTACTCAAGAGAGGGGCTGAATTGAGTATAAAACTTTTTCGCAAACCTTTTAAATAAAATATAAATATTAAAACTTAATAAATAAATGCACAGAAGGAATGAGACGAAGAGAAGAACAGCAGAAAATAAATGTGCGATAAAATAAATTGTATAAAATTAAGAGATAAAGAGAAGAAGAGCAGGCACTATATTTATCTTGGTTCGACCACTAACCCACTTGTGGTCTACGTCCAGTCCTCGAAAGTCAAAATTTTTCACTAAGTATACAAGCTTCAATAGGTGCTTGCTACCGTTACAAAATAGAGCACTTTTCACACACAGGGACACTCTACCCTTGTGCTAAAGTCTCAGCTTGCAGGGATACCTCACCCTTATACAAACCTTGAGGGATACCTCACCCTCGATACAGAATATCAGAAAATAGATGAAGAGAAACTCTCACTCAGAGTAAGTAATACAAATTGAGGTGCTAATGGAGCTCTCACAGAAATATCTCAAAGTTTTTAATCAAGAAGAGCGTAGAAAATAGTTTTCACAAAACAGAGTAATCAGAAAATATATCAGAGTTATGGGCAAAGAAAAACGTGACCCAAGCTTGCTATTTATAGGGAAAAACGCGGAGATAGCCGTTTAGGTATAATTAATAGCATTTAAAACAAATTAACCGAATTCAAAGCTTTTGAAAGTTTCCATATCAGACTCCGTATTCAAACGTGTTTATTCGAATAACTAAACAGGTTATTCGAATAATACTGTTCCTGAAACTAATTTAAAAGCTCGTCTGAAATGGGTTATTCGAATAACTAATGTGTTATTCGAATAACTCTATTAAAACCACAGTTTTGAAAGATGAAGGGTTATTCGAATAACAGCTAACCTATTCGAATAACATAGTTTAAAAGAAGTTCAGACAAACAGGTTTATTCGAATAACGTATGAGTTATTCGAATAACTCACTTAAAATATAGTTCTGAAAAACTTCATTTATTTTAATAAAGGATGGTTATTCGAATAGCAACTTAAAAAAAATGGAGTTCTGGAAAACCTTAGTTATTCGAATAACGGGATAGTTATTCAAATAGCCACTTTAAGAAACAGATCCTTGTGAAGGCATTTATTCGAATAGGCTAAGCTCTATTCGAATAACTCAGTTCAAAAATCGTTTTGACAAAGATGTTTTCAAAGATACTAAGTTTAAAAACAAGTTTTATCTTTTCTTTCAAAAACAAAGAGATATCAAAGTGAGCTCCGTACAATAGATCCTAAGTCCTAATGCTAATCAAAAATAAACTTGGACTTGGTCTAATTATCATATTCATTTATTCTTCACGTTTGTTATCATCAAAACAAGTCTTCAAAGGTATGCATCAAAACACACAAAGTACAATAAATAAAAGCAAAGCTTGTAATTATTTAAATAGTTGGAGTATCTGATCTGGCTTGCTTTTCATACTGCTTCCTTTACCACTTCCTTCTGACTAATCTATCTGAGCTGTTACTGGATCAGGTTCATAAATAAAAACTTATAATTTATCAATCAACTCATCAACAGTGGAAGCAGAGATAAGGAGTCGTCTTGCCAAAGGTAAGATAAATTTCTGTTCCACAACATAGTCAACAAAAGATAACAAATTATCAAAGAAATTATTAACATTCAACAAACCTATGGGTTTATGGTGGATGTTCAGTTGGGCCCAAGAGATAATTTGAAAAACTTCTTTCAAAGTACCAAAATCACCCGGTAAGATAATGAATGCATCAGGGTTTTCAAGCATTGCCTTCATTCATCCATGCATAGATGATACTTGAAGTTCCAGCCCAATTGTCTTTCATATGATGTTCCTTCGAGTTAAAAGTTCAGGAATGACACCCAAATTTTGACCACCTCTTAGATCTGCCGAAAGTGATGTAGCCCTCATTAACCCAATGCTACCTCCCCTATATACTACACGAATGTTCCTCGCAATAAGTGTTCTACCGATAGTGCTTGCTGTGTTTACAAACTCTAAACCCTTCTCATAACTTGTCCCATAAAATACACAGATACTAGTAAATCTACGAACTGAAGAAGAAGCTCCCTCCATTTCTACACTCACACTCTCTTTGAATGATTATGAGTTGCAAGAAAGTGAAGAAAATGAAGTGTTCAAATAAGGAAAAGAATAGAAAAAGTAATAATAGCTCCTATATGGGTAGGTTGGCTATTGTCAGAAAAGTTTGAAATTAAGAAACAAGTTTTTTTTATTTTTTTATTTTTTTATTTTTTTTTTACTTCAAGAAAACCATCAGGGTAAAGAAGCCAAGAAACTCCTGAAGGACCCCGCTCAAAGGATCATCTGTCCAAAACCAAAATACAAGAAAATCATACAAAATTAAAATTATAATAATAAATTATGGCATACCTTTATGTATACTTTTCATGGCGTATCTTTATACTGTGCGTCATGAGTGCAGTAGCCTTCACAATCTTATCGCCCCTTCAAATAGACATCGAATTCCCTTTAGGAATTTCAGACTTAAGGCACTTTTCCCGCTTATGGGATATCCCAGCCTATGTATCGTCCTTTCTAGTTAAAGAGAGAAAATCTGAATATGATGACAAGTGATCACAGCTAGTGGAGCTACGCTCAGAACCCTAATAAATCAATACCAAGAATTCAGCTCAGTGGCATTGTCATGCTAGAATGCAAGCACGAGACGCTTCTATCTTATTTACGGACCGGTGTGCGAAGGTCCACCCGAGTCAATGAAGGGACGGGCATCTACCTGGGGCTCCTAATCTAAATAAAGACTAAGTACAATCAAAGTTTTATCCTCTTTTTTTCTTTTCTTTTTTCCTTTTTTTTCTTTTTTTTAAGATGTACAAGAAATATATACATGTTGTTGTGATTGTGGCTCACATCTTCCTTTAGTTTTACGTCTGGTAATGTCTCAAACACCTTCTATATGTCGAGGATAAGCTTCCCATCTAATTTTCTTATAAATTGGCAAACAGGATCTTTTTGAGTCAGATACCTAAGACTGTAACGCTTTTGCTCGTCCTTGAAGAGATTTCATAAATTAAGAAGTTCTCGATTCAGAACTCCACAAGAATGCGTATCAAGAGTCAATATGATATCATCTAATGACTCCTTACTCAGTCTATTCTTAATAAAGTAAATTTTATCTTCTCGGTTTGCAGAAACCATTCCCAAAGAATGACATCGCGTGTTACAATTTTATCACGCACACTTGTGACAAACTTGTATTCTTTTCGCTCTTCTTTTTTTAGAATAAGAACTTTTACCGAGACTCGGCATGTATGAGACAAATGAATCTGAAGATTTACCAGCTAAATAAACCTTTCCTTTGATTATCCAACGTATATCTTTTGGGATGCCCATGTGCATTAACAATCACAGTCTTTCACACCTAGTTTTGTAGATTTTTGTCAGATCATTTTGAGGGAAAGTGGGGAAATGATTTCTTAGATTTAAGAGAATGACATCCATTTTAAAGGAGAATGAATCAGTTATAATGGGAAACTGAAAAATAAACCGACTTGAGAGTCACGGGGTACCGTTATCTGCCACTTAAACGGGGGAACAAAGAACTCAAGAACTTGGTCTTTCCAGAAATGGTTTTAGTCTTTATCCATTGACCTTAAAGACATTATCATTCCTAGGATTCTCAATGTCTTTGGCCCCATAAGGATACACATGTTTGAAAATAAAAGGATCACACCACCTAGATCTCAATTTTCCCAGGAATAGGTGAAGACGAGAATTATAAAGCAGAACTTTTTGACCAATTTCAAAAGATTTTCTCAAAATTGATTTGTCATGAAAAGCTTTTGCTCTAGCTTTATAAATCTATGTGTTTTCATATACATCATTTCTCAATTCCTCAACAATCAAAAATTTCAATGACAATGATAGGGTTCAGAAACATCCTGTTTCGCTTAGAAATGAAACCCTATTTTTGACAATTTTCATAACTTTTGAAAAAACTATAACTGTCCTTGAATAAAGTGGGCTAATAAAATTCACACTACAAGATTTTCGCAGCTGTTTTCTTTGAAGAAGAGAAACCTTCACATGCTTCTGAGTGACAAATTTAATGACATTACCTACCTCACTGTTAGGCACACATCTCCAAAAGAGTTGATAAGGATAATCGAGGCGAAATCTTTCATGTTACAAGAAAATTCATTATGTTAGCAAACCAAGGCTTAGAATTGGTAGAAAATAAAAATTCATCAAGAAAAGAATTATTGATAAGTGTGATATTAAAAGGTGAGCCTGTTGTAAGTATGGACAAATGATCTGTAACAACATTTTTAGCTTCTTTCTTATTTTTTATTGTGATGTTGAATTCTTGAAGCAACAAAATCCACCGTACTAACCTAGGTTTGAAAAAACGTGTTAAGAAAATCGAACAGTGCACCGAATTGTCAAAATAATAAAGTTGACGATTAAGAGAAAAAAAACACTAAAATGCACAAAATGAAGATGGAAAAGAGAGAACAAAACACATGAATGAAAAACACATTAAGGATGTAAACACATGAAATTAAAACATTAGGGATCTGACTTCACTTGATTCAATAATCTATCATAGACAATAGAGTAACTTTGGGACCTTCATTCTAATTAATTTCTAATCATTCAATTGATGGGGAAAATCTAGTAATTAATTAAAACTTAATTCCTTAGTCTAAACCTTAACTCTTAAAGGCATGACCTTTACTTTATGGATTCTCATGGAAAATACCACAATTCTCTCACACAACCTATAACCTCTATTCCTAGATGATTATAAATGATGACACTTAATATTTATGGTCTAGGTCATATGTAAACCTTTCGATTCTACATACACCTTACTAGATCAATTAATGAGTGGTCAATTCATAAAAGCATTAAGAATCATAATAAGCACTTAAATTGAATAAAAAAATTAATTAAAATTCTAATATTAATACATGTCGATTGAATCAAGTTATATCTTCACCCTAGAAACACACGAATTTAACCACACATGACAAAAGAGAAGAAGAAATAGGAAGAATAAAATAAAAATATATACAGAGCTTAACCTTCCATAAAAAAAATTAACAAGTAGGCGGTAAACCTGCCACTAAATATTTACAAGGATGTGGTATAAACCAGTCACCAAATAAATATTAACAAGGGTGTGGTATAAACCAACCACCATATATATATTAACACATAGTTAATAAATATTAACAAGGGTATGATATAAACCAACCACCATATAAGTTAATAAGCTAATAAATTAAAAAGTTAGTAAACAGATAAATTAAAAAGTAAAAAGTAGGTAAATTAAAATATTAGAAGCAGATAAAGTAAAAACTTAGAAAGTTAAAAGGTTAGTAAGAGAGTTAGATATTTAGTAAGTTAGTAAGCAAGAAAATTAAAGGTTAGTAGGTTAGTAAGTTGGAGAGTTAGAAATAAAATATAGAAAGTAAAATACAAAAAATAAAGTACAAAAAATAAAGAGTAGAATGTAAAATACAAAAAATAAAGTGCAGAAAGTAAAGTGCAGAAAGTAAATTTCAAATATGAAAATCAAAAAATTGGCAAGTCGATTTTTTTTGCTCTGACAAGGGAGAAGAGAAGAAGAAAAATTATTTTATTAATGATTAAATATTACAGAGAGATACGGGAGAGTTTCCCCCACTAAGTTTGTATGTTAGTAAGTACAAAGAAAAGAAAAGAAAATTAAAAGAGTAGAAAATATATATATATATACAAGATCCACAGGAAAAAATATAAATATAAAAAATATATAATATATATATATATATATATATATATATATATATATACACAAAATATTTACACCATAAATTTGTTTTTCAAATCAAGTCCCCAGCAATGGCACCAAAAACTTTATGCGGATTAAAAGTTGTAACCCAAGTACAGGTTGTTTCAAGTAATAAATTATCGGGAATCCGAGGTTGATCCACAAGGAATTGATAAAAAAAATTCTTCAACGTAAGGAAAATATTTTGTCACAACAATAAAGGTGATAAAATTTAGTCACAAATAAAAAAGATTTACTTGGGTTAGGAGATCCACTCTCTGTAAGTAAATTAAGGATAAGATTAATTCTTTTTTTATAACTCAATTAGAATCCACGCAAAATGGAGATTCCAATCGAAAAATACAACATTCAAAGTTTATTTAAAGTTATATATGTAATTATATTATAGTTCCTTTATTTATCTATTAACACCATTACTTTTAAATGGGCTCAAGCATTCATTGTGCCAATATCTTGTCTACAACAAATCAAGATCACCACTTTACAAGAAGGATTTGTAAATTGATTGGAAGCAAAATACAACACGTATAATGACCACTTGATAATATATCATTTAAGCACAAGAAAGAAATTAATCTAACCTTAGCTTATTACTAAAAGCTTCACCCTTTCACCTAAGTAAAATAAAAATTAGTTACTCATAGACAAGAAGAAAGAAAGAGAAAAAGAAAAAGAAGAAGAAGAAGAAGAAGAAGAAGAAGAAGAAGAAGAAGAAGAAGAAGAAGAAGAATATATTTAGAACAAAAGAAAACTACAACAAGATAAACAAACAACACAATAGCATGATCTTGGTCTCTAAGACCAAGACTCCTAAATGATCAGCCAAGGCTCCTTTTTATAAAGGATTAGGGATACAAAATGACAAGGAGGCTGATTCATGAGTGAGTGGATGAGTGGAAAATGAGTGAAAAATGGCAAATGACTTTTGATGAGTGGAAAATTATGGAGATTCTTTGTCTCTGAAATCATTCAGTTCTGAAGTCATTGAATACCTTAGAATATTAAAATATAGTCTTCATGAAAGTTGTAGACTTTTGTTTTAGCTTTCAAATTCCACTAGAATCACCTCAAAAGGCCACTTATAGCCCGAGATATGGCCCAACTACTGTACAATATTCAGGTCTAGTTATAGCTCCTTTGTTTTGACTTCCAAGCCCAATATGACCTACAAAGAGTCCGAATTAAGTCTTATGTTCTCATAAAAGGTGTAGATATAGATCTTAAGTTGAAGATACCAAAATTTTAGCCCAATCCAGATCTTACATCCCGAGTTATGCTGTGATTATTGTACACTGTTTAGGTTCTAATCACAAAACCCGTATTCTAACTTCCAAGCCCAATTAGTTCCATTAGATGTCCAACTTTGACCTAGAGCTCTTATGAAAGTTGTAGATCTCTCTCTTATCTTTTCAACAAGATAAAATACATAATTGTTAGACATCTAGAACTCAAGATATGACAAAAAAATAGAAACAGTGTAAGACGTAAATCATGCTGAAAAAATCAATTAAGTCCAATTTGAGTCCAAACTTACAAAATATAACCAAACTCAATCAATTAAGTACATGGAGAGTATAAGTGAATAAAAATGAGGGCTTATTAATGTATCAAATATGTAATTATCAAATTCCCTCTTACGTAGCTTTTTACACTTTTGGCCAAAACAAAATAGACTAAAATAAGGGAAAAAAATGACATAGACTCAAAAGCTAAACACTCTAAAAGACTCAATTTCTAATCATATTTAAGAATGAAGACAACCATAGATTCAAGGGATCAAAACATTTATGAGGTAACGTTTCTTCACATCTCAAACTAACAAGTAAGTAAACTTCAATTGAAAAGCATGAGTCAAGAACGACAGATCTTCACAAGATTCACTCTAAATCTCTCAAGTATTTAAAAGGTAGGTATTTCACTCAATTCAACCCATGAAAATTGTACTACCATAAGTTTGCTTATCTTCTACTTCTCCACTACTCAAAACATATGCACACATAAATCATGAGGACTTTAGTCAAGGTTGTAATGGAGTCAAGGTAAAGGAGAAGGTAATATGGATATGACAAGTTAAATAGTAAAGAGAATAAAAGAGCATGAGAGCTGAGTTCAATTAACAAGCATGAAAGTTTATCCCAACTCCACCTAATACAAATTCCCTTTACATATTCTTTTCCTTTCCTTTATTGCCTTGTTGGCCCTTATTTACACTTTTCAAATGAACATGGTTTTTTATTTCAGGCATATAATGAGTCTGAAACAAATAATGGTTAAATAAGTTCAAATGGGTTAAGCAAGGGGAAATAGGCCATTTCCAATGCCTTACGTTGGCAGAAATCAGAGAATTTCCAAGAAGTCATAAGAGTACTTGATATCATATTGAGACATTATGCAGTTGAGCAAGGCTGCCTATTTATGCACCAGTCATTCTTGGCTATTTGGTTAAAGTAGCTATTTCAAGAAAAATGTCTCAATCATATTTATGTATGCATATGAAAATGTAGTCTCAAAAAGAATCAAAGCAAGTTCTAAAGTAATAATTCCATGAGTGAAATTCATACAAGAAAGAAGAGAATAGTACAAATGTTCAATCCATTCATCAATAGGCTCAAAATCTCACAATGCATAATTCTATCATTCTCAGTCCACCAATTTCAACATCCATAACCAAGCATGTGATTTTTATGAAAGAAGACAATTTACTCAATCATGCAAATTTCCTTGAATTTGAATTGCTACTTCCACACAAACTAGTTACTACCTCTACTAAGATGCGTCTCAAGAGTAAAATTTAATCCTTACTCTGCCATCCTTAACTGGTTTAATAAGTTACTGACAATCATATCATACTTCCCAATTTTTTTGTTGAAAAACTATCCTTCTCCCTAACTAGATCACAACATTGTCCGTAATGTTAAAATATAGATGAGAAAAGGATAGAAGACATTACCTATTGTAGTAATTACTGAAAAGAGAGACCTGACACAAATTTTAATAGAAATAAAGTACAATAAATAAAACCAAAGCTTGTAATTATTTAAATAGTTGGAGTATCTAATCTGGCTTGCTTTTCATACTGCTTCCCTCACCACTTCCTTTTGACCAATCTATCTGAGCTGTTACTAGATCAAGTTCATAAACAAAAGCTTCTAATTTATCAATTAACACATCAACAGTGGAAGCAGAGATAAGGAGTCGTCTTACTAAAGGTGTGATAAATTTCTGTTCCACAACATGGTCAACAAAAGATAACAAATTATTAAAGAAATTAGTGACATTCAATAAACCTATGGGTTTATGATGGATGTTCAGTTGGGCCTAAGAGATAATTTGAAAAACTTCTTCCAAAGTACCAAAACCACCTAGTAAGATATTGAATGCATCAGAGTTTTCAAGCATTGCCTTCATTCGTCCATGCATAGATGATACTTGAAGTTCCAACACAATTATCTTTCCAATGATGTTCTTTCGAGTTAAAGGTTCAAGAATAACACCCAAAATTTGACCACCTCTTAGATGTGCAGAAAGTGATACAGCCCCCATTAACCCAATGCTACCTCTCCCATATACTACACGAATGTTCCTCGCAGCAAGTGTTCTACTAACAGTGTTTGCTGCGTTTACAAACTCTAAACCCTTCCCATAACTTGTCCACAAAATACACAGATACTGGTAAATCTATGAACTGACAAAGAAGTTCCCTCCATTTCTATACTAACACTCTCTTTGAATGATTATGAGTTACAGGAAACTGAAGAAAATGGAGTGTTTAAATAGGGAAGAGAATAGAAAAAGTAATAATAGCTCCTATATAGATAGGTTGGCTGTTGTCAGAAAAGTTTGAAATTAAGAAACACAATTTTTTTTTTGTTTTTTTAATTTTTTTTTACTTCAAGAAAATTATCAGGGTAAAGAAGCCTAGAAACCCCTGAAGGACCCCGCTCAAAGGATCGTCTGTCCAAAACCAAAATAAAAGAAAATCATACAAAGAAAAAATTATAACAATAAATGATGGCATACCTTTATGTACAGTTTTCATGGTGTATCTTTATACTGCGCGTCATGAGTGCCGTAGCCTTCACAATCTTACCGCCCCTTGAAAAAGACATTGAATTCCCTTAAGGAATTTCAGACTTAAGGCACTCCTCCCGCTTGTGGGATATCCTAGCCTATGCATCGTCCCTTTTAGTTAAAGAGAGAAAATCTGAATACGATGACCAGTGACCACAGCCAGCGGAGCTATGCTTAGGACCCTAATAATTCAATACCAGGAATTGAGCTCAGAGGCATTGTCATGCGAGAATGTAAACACGGTATATTTCTATCTTATTTACAGACCGGCGTGCGAAGGTCTAGCCGAGTCAATGATGGGACGGGCATCTACCCAAGGATCCTAACCTAATTAAAGACCAAGTAGAACTGAAGTTTCACCCTCTTTTTTTTTCTCTTTTTTCTCTTTTTTTAAGATGTACAAGATAATATATGCATGTTATTGTGATTGTGGCTCACATATTCCTTTGGTTTTACGTTCAGTAATGACTTAAATGCCTTCTATGAGTTGAGGATAAGCTTCCCATCTAATTTTCTTTTAAATTGGCAAACAGGATTTTTTTGAGTCAAATTCCCAAGACTGTAACGCTATTGCTTGTCCCTGAAGATATTCCACAAATTAAGAAGTTCTCGATGCACAACTCCACAAGAATGCATATCAAGAGTCAATAAGATATCATCTAATGACTCCTTACTCATTTCATTCTTAATAAAGTAAATTTTATCTTCTCGGTTTTCAGAAACCATTCCCAAAGAATGACATCGCGTGTTACAATTCCATCGCACATACTTGTGACAAACTTGCATTATTTTTACTTTTCTTTTTTTAAAATAAGAACTTTTATCGAGACCTGGCATGTATGGGACAAATAAATCTAAAGATTCACCAGCTAAACGAACTTTTGCTTTGATTATCCAATGTATATCTTCTGGGATGCCCATGTGCATTAACAATCTCAGTCTTTTACACCTAGCTTTGTAGATTTTTGTCAGAACATTTTGAGGGAAAAAAGGGAAATGTTTTCTTAGATTTGAGAGGATGACATCCATTTTAAAGGAGAAGGAATCAGTTATTATGGGAAGCTGAAAAATAAACCGACTTGAGAGTCACGGAGTACCGTATCTGCCACTTAACCGGGGGAACAAAGAACTCAAGAACTTAGTCTTTCTAAAAATAGTTTGAGTCTTTGTCCATTGACCTTAAATACACTGTCATTCCTAGGATTCTCAATGTCTATGGCCCCATAAGGATACACATGTTTGACAATAAAAGGGTCACGCCACCTAGATCTTAATTTTCTAAGGAATAAGTGAAGACGAGAATTATAAAGCAGAACTTTTTGACCAATTTCAAAAGATTTTCTCAAAATTGATTTGTCATGAAAAGCTTTTACTCTAACTTTATAAATTTATGTGTTTTCATATACATCATTTCTCAATTCCTCAACAATAAAATATTTGACAGTTTTCACAACTTTTTTCAAAATGTATAGCTGTCTTTAAATAAAGTGGGCCAATAAAATCCACACTGTAAGATTTGTGTAACTGTTTTCTTTGAAGAAAAGTAACCTCCACATGCTTTTGAGTGACAAAAGTTAATGACATTACCTACCTCACTGTTGGGCCCATATCTCCAAATGATTTGATCAGGATAATTGAGGCGGGATCTTTTATGTTGCAAGAAAATTGATTATGTTCACAAACCGAGGCTTGGAATTAACAGAAAATAAAAATTCATTAAGAAAAGAATCATTGATAGGTGTGAAATCAAAATGTGAGCTTGTTGTAATTATGGACAAATGATTTACAACAACATTTTCAGCTTCTTTCTTATCTTTTATTGTGATGTTGAATTTTTGAAGTAACAAAATCCACCGTATCAACCTAGGTTTGCAAAAACTTGTTGAGAAATTCGACAAGTGCAATGAATTGTCAAAAGTAATAAAGTTGATGATTAAGAGAGAAAAATACAATAAAATGCACGAAATTAAGAAGGGAAAAAAATATAACAAAACACATGAATGCAAAACACATTAAGAATGTACACACATGAAATTAAAATACTAGGGATCTGAATTCACTTAATTCAATAATATATCATAGACAATAGAGTAGCTTTGGGACATTCATTCTAATTAATTTCTAATCATTCAATTGATGGGAAGAATCCCTTAATTAATTAAAACTCAATTCCTTGGTCTAAACCTAAACTCTTAAAGGCATGACCTTTGCTTTATGGATTCTCATAGAAAATACCACAATTCTCCCACACAACCTATAACCTCTATTCCTAGATGATTATAAATCATGACACTTATTATTTATGATCTAGGTCATATACAAACCTTTCGATTCTACATACACCTTACTAGATCAATTTATGAGTGGCCAATTCATAAAAGCATTAAGAATCATATTAAGCACTCAAATTAAATAAAAAAGAAATTAATTAAAATTCTAATCTTAATACATGTCGATTGAATTAAGTTACATTTTCATCCTAGAAACACACGAATTGAACTACACATGACAAAAGAGAAAAAGAAATAGGAAAATAAAATAAAAATATATACAAAGCTCAAACTTCCAAAAAAAAAATATTAATAAGTAGGCAGTAAACATGCTATTAAATATTAACAAGGATATGGTATAAATCAGCCACCCAATAAATATTAACAAGGGTGTGGTATAAATCGACCACCAAATATATATTAACACGTAGTAAATAAATATTAATAAGGGTGTGGTATAAATTGACCACCAAATATATATTGACAAGGGTGTAGTATAAACTAACTACTAAATTAGTTAATAAGCTGATAAATTAAAAAGTTAGTAAGCAAATAAATTAAAAAGTTAGATAGTTAGTAAGAGAGACAGATAGTTAGTAAGTTAGTAATCAAGAAAATTAAAAGCTTAGTAGGTTAGTAAGTTAGAAAGTTAGAAAGTTAGAAATAAAATACAGAAAGTAAAATACAAAAAATAAAGTACAAAAAATAAAATACAAAAAATAAAGTACGAAAGTAAAGTGCAGAAAGTAAATTGCAGAAAGTAAATTTAAAATATGAAAATCGGAGAGAGGTAGAGCCCCACTAAAGCCGGCGAAGGAGGAAGAAGAGAAGAGTCAATAATGAGATATT
Source organism: Ormosia semicastrata (assembly GCA_029884595.1). NCBI lineage: Eukaryota > Viridiplantae > Streptophyta > Magnoliopsida > Fabales > Fabaceae > Ormosia > Ormosia semicastrata. The sequence goes on from JAQQTO010000061.1 coordinate 44,330,725, forward strand.
ATTAGAACATAAAGTAAAAATCAGAGAAACAGGAAGCCAATTTTTTTTTTTTTTTTGCTCTTGCAAAAGAGAAGAGAAAAAGAAAGATTATTTCATAATGATTAAAAATTACAGAGGGAGAAGGGAGAGTAGAAAAGAGTTAGTAAGTAAGCAAATACAAAAACAAAAAAATTAAAAGAGTAGAAAAAATATATATATATATACAAGATCCACAGGAATAATAATAAAAAAATATAAAAATATATATACAAAATATTTACACAATAAATTTGTTCTTCAAATCAAGTCCCTGGCAATGGCGCCAAAAACTTGATGCAGATTAAAAGTTACAAATCCAAGTGCAGGTTGTTCCAAGTAAAAAATTCTCGGGAGTCCGAGGTCGATCCATAGGGAATTGATGAAGAAAAATTCTTTGATGTAAGGAAAATATTTTGTCACAATAATAAAGGTGATAAAACTTAGTCACAAATAAAAAAGATTTACTTGAGTTAGGAGATCCACTCTCTGTAAGTAAATTAAGGATAATATTAATTCTTTTTATAACTCAATTAGAATCCACGCATAATGGAAGTTCTAATTGGAAAATACAACATTCAAAGTTCATTTAAGATTATATATGTAATTATATTATGGCTCTTTTAATTATCTATTAACACCACCACTTATAAATGAGCTCAAGCATTCATTGTGCCAATATATTGTCTACAACAAATCAAGATCACCACTTTACAACAAATCAAGCATTTATTGCTTCACCCTTTCACCCAAGTAAAATGAAAATTAGTTACTCATAGACAAGAAGAAAGAAAGAGAAGATGAAGAAGAAGAAGAAGAAGAACATAACTTCAATTTAGAATAAAAGAAAACTACAACAAGATAAACAAACAACACAATAGCATGATCTTAGTCTCTAAGACCAAGACTCCTAAATGATTAGCCAAGGCTCCCTTTTAAAGAGGATTAGGGATACAAAATGATAAGGGGGCTAATTCATGAGTGAGTGGATGCTTGAAAAATGAGTGGAAAATGCCAAATGATTTTTTATGAGTGAAAAATTATAGAGATTCTTTGTCTCCAAAACAAATCAGTTCTGAAGTCATTGAATGCCTCAGAATATTGAAATGTGGTCTTTATGAAAGTTGTAGGCTTTTGTCTTAGCTTTCAAATTCCACTAGAATCACCTCAAAAGGCCACCTAAAGCCCAAGATATAGCTCAATTACTACACAGTATTCAGACCCAGTTACAACTCCTCTGTTCTGAATTCCAAGCCCAATATGACCTCCAAGGAGTCTGAATTGAGTCTTGTTTTCTTTATGAAAGTTGTAGATATGAGTCTTAGCTTGAAGATATCAAGCGTTCAGCCCCATCCAGATCCTACAGCCTGAGTTATGCTCTGATTACTACACACTATTCAGGTTCCAATCACAAAACTCGTATTCTAACTTCCAAGCCCAATTAGTTCTACTAGATGTCTGACTTTGACCTAAATCTCTACATGAAAGTTGTAGATATTTCTATTAGCTTTCCAACAAGATAAAGTACATAATTGTTAGACATCTAGAACTCAAGATATGGCCAAAATATAGAAACAGTGTAAGACATAAATTATGCTGAAAAAATAAATTAAGTCCGATTTGAGTCTAAACTTACAAAACATAACCAAACTCAATCAATTAAGTACATGGAGAGTATAAATTACTAAAAATGAGGGCTTATTAATGTATTATATATGTGATTATTAAATTCATAAATTTGTTCTTCAACTTGGACTTAATTTTTAGTGGGTCTTATTAAAAAGACTCTCAAAATGTTGTAGGATATACAAATAAAAAGTTGATGCATTATGTTTTGAGTTTGTGTTATTTTTCCTAGTTCCTTAGTTTTGGTCTTATATGTTTTGCCTAGGAGTGCAAAAAGCTAAGTGTGACGGAATTTGATAATCACATATTTTATACATTAATAAATCCTCATTTTTAGTCATTTACACTCTCCATGTACTTAATTGATTGAGCTTAGTTATGTTTCCTAAGTTTAGACTCAAATTGGTCTTAATTAATTTTTTCCAGCATGATTTTTGTCTTACAAGAAAGACTATAGGTGAAATGATTAAAAAAGATTTAGATTTGAATAGCATCTCTGAAGACTTGGTTTATGATAGGACACAATGGCGTCGTTTGATCCATGTAGCCGACCCCACTTAGTGGGAAAATGCTTGGTTGTTGTTGTTGTTGTTGTTGTTGTTGATTTTTATCTTACAAATAAGTTAATACCCACCAAATAAGTTAATAAGCAGATAAATTAAAAAGTTAGTAAGCATATAAATTAAAAAGTTATTAAGCAGATAAATTAAAAAGTTAGTAAGCAGGTAAATTAAAATGTTAGATACTTAGTAAAAGAGTTAGATAGTTAGTAAGTTAGTAAACAAGAAAATTAAAAGGTTAGTAGGTTTGTAAGTTAGAAAGTTAGAAATAAAATACAGAAAGTAAAATATAAAAATAAAGTACGAGAAAATAAAATACAAAAAATAAAGTACAAAAAGTAAAGTGTAGAAAGTAAATTTAAAATATGAAAATCGGAGAGAGGCAAAGCCCTACTAGATCCGGCAAAGGAGGAAGAAGAGAAGAGTCAAGACTGAGATATTATGAGAACATAAAGTAAAAACTAGAGGAAGATGTGAGCCACAATCACAAAAACATGTATATATTATCTTGTACATCTCCTAAAAAGGAAAAAATGAAAAAAAATGAAAAAAATGAAAAGAAAAAAAGAAAAGAAAGAAAAAAGATAAAAAAGGCGAAACTTCGGTTGTACTTGGTCTTTAATTAGATTAGGAGCCCCTGCCAGTGATAACCCCGTCATTGACTCAGATGGACCTTCGCACGCTGGTCAGTAAATAAGGTTCGTGTGCCATGCTTTGTAGAGAGCAGCGCAAGCATTCCCTGGTTTTAACCATAGGTTCTGCTTCCTGATAGACAGATAGAAGCGTCCTGTGTTTGTATTCTCGCGTGATAATGCCTCTGAGCTCAATTTCTGGTATTGATTTATTGGGCTCCTGAGCATAGCTCCACTGGCTGTGGTCACTGGTCGTCGTATTCAAATTTTCTCTCTTTAACTAGAGGGACGATGCATAGGCTGGGATATCCCACAAGCAAGAGGAGTGCCTTAAGTCTAAAATTCCTTAAGGGTATTCAATGTCTCTTTCAAGGGGCGATAAGATTATGAAGGCTACTGCATTCATGATGCGCAGTATAAAGATACGCCATGAAACCTGTACATAAAGGTATGTCATCATTTGTTATTATTATTTTATCTTTATATGATTTTGTTGTATTTTGGTTTTGAACAGACGATCCTTTGTGCAGGGTCCTTCAAGGATTTCTAGACTTCTTTTACCCTGATGGTTTTCTTGAAGTCTAAAAAAGTAAAAATTAAAAATTATAAAATTATAAAAACAAAAGTTTCTTAAATTCAAACTTTTCTGACAACAACCAACTTACCCATGCAGGAGTTATTATTACTCTCTTCCCTATTTAAACACTCTATTTTCTTCACTTTCCTATAACTCATAATCATTCAAAGATAGTGTGAGTGTAGAAATGGAGGGAGCTTCTTCTTCGGTTTGTAGATTTACCAGTATCTGTATATTTTGTGGGACAAGTTATGGGAAGGGTTTAGAGTTTGCAAACACAGCAAGCACTGTTAGAAGAACACTTGCTGCAAGAAATATTCGTGTAGTATATAGGGGAGGTAGCATTGGGTTAATGAGGGCTGTATCACTTTCTGCACATATAAGAGGTGGTTAAGTTTTAGGTATCATTCCTGAATCTTTAACTCGAAGGAACATCATTCGAAAGACAATTGGGCTGAAAATTCAAGTATCATCTATGGATGGACGAATGAGGATAATGCTTGAAAACTCTGATGCATTCATTGCCTTATCGGGTGGTTTTGGTACTTTGGAAGAAGTTTTTCAAATTATCTTTTGGGCCCAACTGAACATCCACCATAAACCCATAGGTTTGTTGAATGTTAATAATTTCTTTGGTAATTTGTTATCTTTTGTTGACCATGCTGTGGAACAAAAATTTATCACACCTTCAGCAAGACGATTCTTTATCTCTGCTTCCACTATTGATGAGTTAATTGATAAATTAGAAGCTTTTGTATATGAACCTGATCCAGTAACAACTCAGATAGATTGGTCAGAAGGAAGCGGTGAGGGAAGCAGTATGAAAAGCAAGCCAGATAGACACTCTAACTATTTAAATAATTACAAGCTTTAGTTTTATTTATTGTACTTTGTTTCTGTTTAAATTTGTGTCAGGTTTCTCTTTTCAATAATTGCAATAACAGGTACTATCTTCTATCCTTTACCTATCTATGATTTAACATTGAGGACAATGTTGTGATCTGGTTAGGGGGAAGGATAGTTGTATGAAAAAAAAATCATGTTGAAAAAAATCAATTAAGCCCAATTTGAGTCCAAACTTATAAAACATAACCAAGCTCAATCAATTAAGTACATGGAGAGTATAAATGACTAAAGATAAGGGTTTATTAATGTATAAAATATATGATTATCAAATTCTCCCACACTCAGCTTTTTGCATTCCTGAGCAAAACACATAAGACCAAAACTACAAAACTAGGAAAAATAACACAAACTCAAAAGCTAGAAATTCTAAAAGACTCAATTTCTAATAATATTTAAGAATGAAGAGCAACCAATCATTCAATGGATCAAAACATTTATGAGGTAACGTTTCTTCACATCTCAAATTAACAAGCAAGGAAACTTCAATTGAAAAGTATGAGTCAAGAATGATAGATCTTCACAAGATTCACTCTTAATCCCTCAAGTGTTTAAAAAGGTAGGTATTTAACTCAATTCAACCCATGAAAATTGCACTACCATAAGCTTGCTTATCTTCTACTTTTCCACTACTTAGAACATATGCACACACAAATCATGAGAACTTTATTCAAGGTTGTAATGGAGTCAAGGTAAAGGAAGAGGTAATATGGATATGACAAGTTAAATACCCAAGAGAATAAAAGAGCATGAGAGCTGAGTTCAATTTAACAAGAATGAAAGTTCATCCCAACTCCACTTAATACAAATTCTCTTTACATATTCTTTTCCTTTCCTTTATTGCCTTGTTAGCCCTTATTTACACATTTTTTTAATTTTTAATTTTTTTGATTTTTTTAAAGAAGAACATAATATATATATATATATATTTTTAAGTAAACATTTTTTTTAACCATTCTACACACACACCCTCACACTTGTTCAAGAGCTCATCCAATGACCAAACTAATGTTCTCTTATTCCCTAAGGCCTGGTAAGAACATGATTTTTCATTTGAGGCACATAATGAGTTTGAAACAAAGAATGATCAAATAAGCTCAAAGGGGTTAAGCAAGGGGAAATAGTTCATTTCCAATGCTTTATGTTGGTAGGAATCAGAGAATTTTCAAGAAGCCATAAGAGTGCTTGATATCATATTCAGACAATATGCTACTGAGCAAGGCTGCCTATTTGTGCACCAGTCATTCTTGGCTATTTAGTTAAAGTAGTTATTTCAAGAAAAATGCATCAATCATATTTATGCATGCATGTGAAAAAGTAGTTTGAAAAAGAATTAAAACAAGCTCTAGAGTAACAATTTTGTGAGTGAAATTTACACAAAAAAGAATAGAATGGTACAAATATTCAATCAATTCAGCAATAGGCTCAAAATCTCACAAGGCATAATTCTATCATTCTCAGTTCACCAATTTTAACATCCATAACCAAGCATATGATTTTTAAGAAAGAAGACAATTTACTCAATCATGTAAATTTCCCTGAATTTGAATTGCTACTTCCACACAAACTAGTTATTTACCTAATTACTCCTTATTTTGTCACCAATTTTGATGCGTCTCAAGAGCAAACTTACCTCAAGGGCATAATTTACTCCTTACTCTACCATCCTTAATTAGTTTTGTTGTTAGTAAGTTGTTGACAACATATAAACAGAACAAACATATTAATAAACACACTCCCTAATTTTTTTGGTTTTTTTTATTTTTTTTATTTTTTTAAGATTTTTTTTACACAACTATCCTTCCCCCTAACTAGATCACAACATTGTCCTCAATGTCAAAATGTAACACCCCAAAAATTATTTATTTTATCATTAATCATCATTTTATCATTCCCCTCATTTTTGTGGATTTTTTCAGAAATGTCAAATATTTTAATATATTCTTCATTTTACGTGCACACTGAGCAGAGTCGGTGTAACACCTCGAAAATGATTTGTTTCATCATGAATAGTCATTTTTCAATATTCTCGATTTTTGGAGATTTTTCTGAAATTTTTTGGAAACGTTGAATATTTTAATATATTTCTCATTTTACGTGCGCATTGAGCAGAGTCAGTCAAACACCCCAAAAAATTGCTTATTTCATGACAAATATTTATTTTCTAATATTTGTGATTTTTAAAAATTTTTATGGATTTTTTTAAAAATGTCAAATATTATAATATATTTTTCGTTTTACGTGCACACTGAGCAGAATCGAGATAATGAAATATTTTCCCTAAAGCTGGTAAACCTTGAACTGTCAACGTGTCGACGAGAGATCTTACTAAATTCGAGGTTGGGCACAATTTACGAGGTTTACATTTCCTAATATTTTATCTGATAAATAAAATCACTGTTTCATAAAATTATCTGATGAACAATAAAATATTATTTTCATCAATTGTAACTTTTATTCACTGGAAAAATAATTCTAACAGTGTAATTAATCATCTATTCAAGTGTATCTAATTAAGGAGACAAGCTTATTATGCACTTTATTGAGAAATGTGCAAAGCTTCTCAAGGAAGCTTCTAGGAAATTTCCTCCAAGCTTCCCAAGGAAGTCATGCACTCTCTCTCCTCCCTCCCAAGCCACACGGCTGCTGCACCCTAGGGAGCACAAAATTGTGCTTCAATTCATTTAATCAAATCTATTCAAGTTTTCAAAATTCAAAAGCTATCACCTTTATTTCTTATGCACTTTCTCTCTCTACCTTTATCTTTTTCAAGCTTTTTCTCCTCCTTCTCTCTACCCAAGCTCACGGCCACCACTCCATTTGTGCACTCATCCATAACAAAAAATTTCATACAACCCCATTTTCTTAATCCTCTCCATCTCCTAAACACTTTTCTAGTTGGTGGTTCTTTGAAAATCCATCATTTTCACCATTTTCTTCAAGCTTCAAGCTTAGGGTTTGTGGGTAAGCTTCTTGATTCTTCACGTCCTTTTACTCATTTTTATTTCTATGGTCTTCTTGGTGACCATCTATACCTTATTTTTCAAGCATTGGTGCTATTTTGATGAGATTCAAATTTTAGGGTTCTTGGTGGTGTTCAATCCGAAAATTACAAGGAAATTCTAGGAGGCTTCTCTTGTTTTCTTCACTTAGTAAGGGGAAGACACTCCTCCTCAACCTCTATTAGCACTAAGAAACCTTGTTTGTGATTGATTGTGAGAAAACCCTATTGAGGGTTATTCTTTGTTTTCATGATTAGTATGTTTACATGTTGTTTACAATTTGTTTATGCTATTGGATTGATTGTTTGTGTGTATTAATATATTGGAATGGATTGGAATGTATGAAATGGAAGAAAATGATGTTGGAATCTCTCTTGGATGGCCATGGTTTTGGGGGCCCAAAATTGGGATTCTTTGTGAACAATTGTAACAAGTGGAAAACATAATTAATCAAGTGTACATAATGTAATTAATGGAAAGAAAAATTTAGGAACTTAATCCCCTAGGGAGGCCACGGCCTCTAGGGCATTTTGGGGCTTGATTATGCAATTTTGGTAACTTTGGAACTTAAATAATCAAGTGCTCAAATTATTGGTAATAGAATAGAAAATTAGTAAATGAGAAGATTAGGGTATACTTTGAGGTTCATAAATATTTAAAGAACCAAGAATGAAATTTTCATAAGACTTAGGGTAATTTTAATTAGGGTAAAAACAAGAGAGTGTGAGACTTTGAAACTCTTAGAATAACTTTCTAAGTGTATGAGAATAAATTACAATAGAGAATTTAATTAATTAAGAGAATTTCTTTAGAGACAAACTTTGCAAGAAAGGCAAACTTTAAGTAAGAATTCATAATATACCTTCAAAATGTATTAATTAATTTAATTCCAATATTATGATATTGTGGGTCTATGTGAGTGACCAATGATGTGTTGATTCTTACTTTGGCCAATTGTGACATATTGTGGAATAGTATGTAATGATGATCATACATGATTATTTATAGAGTCTTTATGCATTGTGAATGTCCGTTGGATTGTTGTTAAGGCCAAGTTGCCTAGGAGATTGAACACACCTTAGTGCGGGTGCGAGTAGACTAGTGTAGGTCATATTGTTGACCATGGGGGCGTCGGGGTGCGGGTACCCTGCAATGGACAGTTGATAGCTCTTCTGTCCATGGGGCAAACCGATGCAAACACACCGATGATCCTGACCGGGCACTGTCCTACATCGTGATCTAGTGTAGACTGTCTATACAATGCCATGATGTACACGTGGATAAACTGATGAATTATAGCACTTTGGTCGCGGCAGCCGAGTTGCAGACGTGTCTCCTGATCTTTCTCTTCGACCGTTTGTGTCTAGCTCCATGGAGTAAGATTTTAACTTTGTATGCATATGCATAGTGAGTCCATGTATTATCTGGCATTTATTCATTCTTATAATTAGAACTGTTGTAATATTGATATATATATATATATAACTGCCTGGAACTGCTTGGTTGTTTATTTTTGCTATTTAATGTTTATTATTATTATTGCTGTTGAAATGCTATGTGGGCGCTTTGCGCCGTTTTGTTTCTTGCTGCTATAATTGGTAATGATGGTAGGATGTTTTACCTCTTTTCTATATTTCTATTATTTTCTATATGTATATTGTGTCCCATCGAAGACGACGGCAAGGAGGTTGGAACTCCCGATTTCCCCAGCTTCTGGCCTGATCACGATTAGCATCTACTGTGGAGCATAGAGGCCTGATGTCTTAACTGTAGTGGGCTGTATATTTCTTATATCTTGGGGATGTATATGTATGATCCTTTGGGCAGGTATAGTTTTGTTTTTTGTACACCGGGACTTGTAACTAAACAATTTTGATATATATATATATATATGAATTCGCAATGTTGATCAAATGTATGCTTTACTTTTGTCTTGCTCTTTATGCCATTTACGTTTCATCGCTATATTTTATTAATTATTATTATAACAAAAAAATAGTCATCATTTTATTTGTACAGCTTTAACCAGATAAATTTAATCGTAATACAAAGAACTGGGTCTTAACTTATATAATTTTATTTTTCGCATTGTAATTGACAATGTGACGTTCCCTCCCAAAAAGGGGCGTTTCATTAAGTTGGTATCAGAGCCCCGGTTTATGTTTCTTTGGGTCTTATGATTGAGTCTGTCTTGTTTGTGTTGTGTGTTCTCTGAAAATCAAACGTAGAGATGTATTGTTTGGTATTCCTAGTGGATGCAACTGACTTTCCTTGTGTCTTTCAGTTACTCTGACTTGAGATAGTAAGATGGCATGACGCGAAGACATGGCAGCTACTATAGCAGCGATGCAGAGGATGGCTGAGGCTATCACACAACAAACTGAGCAAGCTACTCAACAGCAAGAGAGAGTTGCTCAACAACAAGAACGAGCTGCTCAATAGCTCGAAGCTATTGCAGATGCTCAGAACTTGGCGGAGTTTCGACGCCATAACCCTCCTCAATTCAAAGGAAAGTTCGATCCGGACAAGGCTAGTCTATGGATCAAAGAGCTGGAGAAAGTCTTTCTAGGGATGAACTGCACTGAGAACAAGAAGGTGATCTATGCTACCTTTATGCTAGTGGACAAGCTGAAAACTAGTGGAATAGAGCGCAGAGAATGCTGGAAGCTGTAAATCGTGAGATCACTTGGGACTTATTCAAGGAAAAATTCCTGGATAAGTATTTCCCTGCGAGTGCGAGCCACGTTAAGGAGTCAAAATTTCTCAACTTACGACAAGGGAATATGACTGTTAGTGAGTATGCGGCGAGGTTTGAAAACTTGTCACAGTTTTCAACATACTTTTAGTACCAACCGAATGAAGCTTGGAAGTGCCAGAGATTTATCGAATGATTGAGGTACGAGGTGAAGAAGGCTATCATTACCTTGAAGATCAACGAGTTTTTGGAGCTGTTAGACACATGCTATGAAGTAGAAGCTCTGAAGCAATCTAGAGATATGAGGAACAGGAACTTTGGGCCTATAAGATTCCAAAGAGGCGGCGGTAACAGTTCTAACCGCTTCCAAAAGAAGCCCTATTCCCGACCAACTGGAAATCAGCAACAGATCATGGGTGGAAGCTCTGGTGGAGGTTCTACTGGGAATCAGATTGGCCAGAACATGGCGTATCCTTTGAAATACCTGAAGTATGGGAAAGATCATCTCACAAGGGACTGCACCATAAAGGGGATCATCTGCTTCAGATATGGCAAACCTGGCCACGTATCCCGAGATTACAATCAAGTGAAAGCTGAACCTTCAATGAATGCTGTAAGAGCCAAGAAACCACAAGCTGGAGGGCAAGTTTATACTATGAGCGGAGCTGAAGCCTCCGAGTCCAAAGACTTAATTCAAGGGGAAGGCACCATAGAAGGTAACCTTTTTAACTGTACTGTATGACTCTGGGGCAGCCCATTCTTTCATATCATATGACTGTGAGCAAAGACTTGGTTTACTAGTGTCTACCTTACCTTTTGACTTAACTGTTTCTACCCCCACTGATAAACCGGTAGTTACTACCAAAGTCTGTCTAAATTGTCCATTGATTGTTGAAGGTTGAACCTTTTTTGTCAATCTAATCTGTTTACCCCTTTCCCAACTAGATATAATTTTAGGAATAGACTGGTTGTCTTCAACCATGTTCTATTAGATTATTCAAGAAAAACCATAGTTTTTCCCATAGATGAGGATTCTAGATTTCTAACGGCTAACCGAGTTCAAGCTCTCTTGAAAGAATGAGCTCACGGATATATGCTACTGTCTTCTTTGAAAGTCGAAAGCGAGATTGATGTGAATACAATTCCAGTGGTGAATGAGTTTCCCAAAGTCTTTCCTGAGGATGTACCTGGTTTACCATCGGCACGAGAAATAGAATTTGCTATTGACTTGGTACCGGGAGCTAGTCCCGTGTCTATAGCACCTTATAGGATGGCACCAACAGAATTAGCTGAGCTCAAGAAGTAGCTAGAGGAGCTTTTGGAAAAGCAATTCGTCAAATTGAGTGTGTCACCGTGGGGAGCACCAGTACTGTTAGTTCACAAGAAGGATGGTTCATCAAGATTGTGTGTGGACTACCGGCAGCTGAACAAAGTGACGATCAAGAATAAATATTCACTCCCAAGAATTGATGACTTAATGGACCAACTGAAGGGAGTAGCGGTATTTTCAAAGATCGATCTGCGATTTGGGTATCATTAGATACGAGTGAAGATGGAGGATATACCCAAGACTACTTTTCGTACTCGATATGGCCATTACGAATACTTCGTGATGCCATTTGGCATGACGAATGCACCAGCTATCTTTATGGACTACATGAACCAAATCTTTCATCCTTACCTGGACAGATTCGTTGTGGTCTTCATTGATGACATTTTGGTATACTCTCAAAATCAGGAGGACCATGCTGAACACCTCAGTATAGTTCTTTAGATTCTGAAGGAGAAGGAACTATATGCCAAACTGTCAAAATGTGAATTTTGGCTGGAAGAAGTTAAATTTTTGGGTCATGTAATCTCGAAGGATGGGATTGCGGTGGATCCATCAAAAGTGGAGGCAGTGCTACAATGGGAAAGGCCAAAGTCAGTGACGGAAATTCATAGCTTCGTGGGATTGGGTGGATATTATCGGAGGTTCATTGAGGGATTCTCCAAGATTGCAGGACCACTTACTCAACTCACGAGGAAGAACCAAGCTTTTGAGTAGACCGACGGCTGTGATCAGAGTTTCCAAGAGTTGAAGAATCGACTGACTACCTCGCCAGTATTAGTGCTACCCGATCCGAATGAACAGTTTGAGGTGTACTGTGACACTTTATACCAAGGACTAGGATCTGTACTTATGCAGCATGGAAGAGTAGTGGCTTATGCTTAGAGGCAATTGCGAGTGCACGAGAAGAACTACCCGACGCATGACTTAGAGTTAGCAGCTGTGGTTTTTGCTCTGAAAATATGGAGGCATTTTCTCTATGGAGCGACGTTCAACATCTTTAGTGATCACAAGAGTTTGAAATATTTGTATGATCAGAAGGAGTTGAACATGAGGCAGCGGAGGTGGTTGGAGTTCCTGAAGGACTATGATTTCCAACTTCTATATCACCCCGGCAAGGCAAATGTCGTGGCAGACGCCCTAAGCAGGAAGATGATCAGTGTCTCTGCCCTGATGATCAAGGAAAAGGATATGCTAGAGCAATTCAGAGATGTGTGGTCTTTGGTGGAGTTAGAACCAGTAAAGATTTGCATGAATATGGTTACCATCTCAAGTGAGCTAATGGATGACATACGGGAAAAGCAGAAGGTTGACAAGTTCTTGCAAGAAGTGAGAGAGCAAATGAAGCATGACAATGAAACAGCATTTGCAGAAGGAACAGACAGAATTTTGAGATTCCGAGGTAGAGTCTATATTCCCCGCGACCAAGAGCTTAGAGAGTATATCATCAACCATGCTCACACAAGCCAACTGAGTATGCATCTGGGCATAACAAAAATGTATCAAGACTTGAAGAAGTTGTTCTAGTGGCATGGAATGAAGAGTGACGTCACTAGACGTGTATCGACTTGTCTGGTTTATCAGAAAGCTAAAGTGGAACACCAAAGACTAGCGGGATTGCTGCAAACATTATCTATTCCTGAATGGAAATGGGAGAGCATTGCAATGGATTTTGTATTAGGTTTGCCAAGGACAAGAAAATGTCATGACTCGATTTGGGTAATCGTGGACCGACTCACGAAATCAACATATTTTCTCCCAATCAACATAAGATACAAACTGGAGAGGCTGACCCAGATTTATATTAGAGAGATTATTAGACAGCATGGTGTGCCTACAAGTATTGTTTCGAATAGGGATCCAAGATTTACTTCAAATTTCTGGCAGAGTCTACAAGGAGCATTAGGGACGAAGTTACGTCTAAGTTTTGCTTATCACCCACAGACTGATGGTCAATCAGAGAGGATGATCCAATCTTTGGAAGATTTGCTTAGAACTTGCATCATAGAACAAACTGGAAGTTAGGATGACGTTCTACCGTTGATAGAATTCACCTACAACAACAGTTATCATTCGAGCATAGGGATGGCACCCTATGAGGCTCTATATAGACGACGGTGTCGGAAGCCCTTATGTTGGTACCAAAACAGTGAGTGCCTTACTATTGGACCAGAGGTTATACAATAAACAACTGAGAAGGTTAAGATGATTCAGGAGAAGATGAGGATGGCTCAGAGTCGACAAAAGAGTTATGCAGACCAAAGGAGAAAGCCTCTTGAGTTTGAGGAAGGCAAGCATGTATTCCTGAAAGTCACACCTACGACTAGGGTAGGCCGGGCCTTGAAATCTAGAAAACTCACTCCAAAATTTCTTGGACCATACTAAATTATTCGCCGAGTAGGTCCAGTAGCCTATCAAATAACCTTACCTCCTTTCCTCTCAAGCATTCACAATGTTTTCCATGTGTCATAACTACGAAAATACCTTCCTAACCAAAGTCATATCATAGCACCAGATACAATACAATTAAAAAAGAACTTAACCTATGAGGCATCTCCTGTAAGAATTGAGGATAGAAGGATAAAACAACTAAGAGGCAATGAGATCTTATTAGTGAAGGTAATCTGGAACGAGATAACTGGAGATGCAACGTGGGAGCTAGAAGACAAAATGAAGGAGCAACACCCACAATTATTCTAAGGTATGCAAATTTCGAGGACGATATTTCTATTTAGAAGGGGAGAGTTGTAACACCCCGAAAATTATTTATTTTATCATTAATCATCATTTTATAATATTTATAATTTTTGAGAATTTTTGTGGATTTTTTCAGAAACGTTGAATAGTTTAATATATTCCTCATTTTACGTGCATACTGAGTAGAGTCAGTGTAACACCTCAAAAATGATTTGTTTCATCATGAATAGTCATTTTCTAATATTTGTGATTTTTGGATATTTTTCTGGAATTTTTTAGAAACATTGAATATTTTAATATATTCTTCGTTTTGCATACGCACTGAGCAGAGTCAGTCAAACACCCCAGAAAATTGCTTGTTTCATAACAAATATCCATTTTCTAATATTTGTGATTTTTAAGAATTTTTATGGATTTTTCTGAAAATGTCGAATATTATAGTATATTCCTTGTTTTACGTGCGCACTGAGCGGAGCTGGGATAACAAAATGTTTTCCTTGAGGCTGGTAAACCTTGAATTGTCAATAAGTCGACAGGGGATCTCACTCAACCCGAGGCTGGATACAGTTTACGAGGTTTACATTTCCCAAGATTTTATCTGATAAATAAAATCATTGTATCATAAAATTATCCGATGAATAATAAAATGTTATTTTCATCAACTGTAACTTTTATTTACTGGAAAAATAATTCTAACAGTGTAATTAATCACCTGTTCAAGTATATCTAATTAAGGAGACAAGCTTACTATGCACTTTATTGAGAAATGTGCAAAGCTTCTAAAGGAAGCTTCTAGGAAATTTCTTCCAAGCTTCCCAAGGAAGCCATGCACTTTCTCTCCTCCCTCCTAAGCCACACGACTACTGCACCCTAGGGAGCACAAAATTGTGCTTCAATTCATTTAATCAAATCTATTCAAGTTTTCAAAATTCAAAAGCTATCACCTTTATTTCCTATGCACTTTCTCTCTCTAGCTTCATCTTTTTCAAGCTTTTTCTCCTCCTTCTCTCTACCCAAGCTCACGGCCACCACTCCATTTGTGCACTCATCCATCACAAAAAATTTCATCCAACCCCATTTTCTTAATCCTCTCCATCTCCTAAACACTTTTCTAGTTGGTGGTTCTTCGAAAATCCATCATTTTCACCATTTTCATCAAGCTTCAAGCTTAGGGTTTTTGGGTAAGCTTCTTGATTCTTCACTTCCTTTTACTCATTTTTAGTTCTATGGTCTTCTTGGAGACCACCTATACCTTATTTTTCAAGCATTGGTGCTATTTTGATGAGATTCAAATTTTAGGGTTCTTGGTGGTGTCCAATCCAAAAATTGCAAGGAAATTCTAGGAGGCTTCTCTTGTTTTCTTCACTTTGGTAAGAGGAAGACACTCCTCCTCAACCTCTATTAGCACTAAGAAACCTTGTTTGTGATTAATTGTGAGAAAACCCTATTGAGGGTTATTCCTTGTTTGCAAAATTAGTATGTTTACATGTTGTTTACAATTTGTTTATGCTATTGGATTGATTGTTTGTGTGTATTGATATATTGGAATGGATTGGAATGTATGAAATGGAAGAAAATAATGTTGGAATCTCTCTTGGATGGCCACGGTTTTGGGGGCCCAAAATTGGGGTTCCTAGTGAACAATTGTAACAAGTGGAAAACATAATTAATCAAGTGTACATAATGTAATTAATGAAAAGAAAAATTTGGGAACTTAATCCCCTAGGGAGGCCACGGCCTCTAGGGCCTTTTGGGGTTTGATTATGCAATTTTGGTAACCTTGGAACTTAAATAATCAAGTGCTTAAATTATTGGTAATAGAATAGAAATTTAGTAAATGGGAAGATTAGGGTATACTTTGAGGTTCATAAATTTTTAAAGAACCAAGAATGAAATTTTCATATGACTTAGGGTAATTTTAATTAGGGTAAAAACAAGAGAGTGTGAGACTTTGAAACTCTTAGGATAACTTTTTAAGTGTATGAGAATAAATTACAATAGAGAATTTAATTAATTAAGAGAATTTCTTTAGAGATAAACTTTGCAAGAAAGGCTGACTTTAAGTAAGAATTCATAATATACCTTAAAATGTATTAATTTATTTAATTCCAATATTATGATATTGTGGGTCCATGTGAGTGACCAATGATGTGTTGATTCTTACTTTGGCCAATTGTGGCATATTATGGATAGTATGTAATAATGATTATACATGATTATGCATAGAGTCTTTCTGCATTGTGAATGTCCGTTGGACTATTGTTAAGGCCAAGTTGCCTAGAAGATTAATCACACCTTAGTGCAGGTGCGAGTAGACTAGTGTAGGTCATATTGTTGACCATGAGGGCGTCGGGGTGTAGGTACCCTGCAATGAATAGTTGGTAGCTCTTCTGTCTGTCGGGAAAATCGACGCAAACGCACCGACGATCCTGACCGGGCACTGTCCTATATCATAATCTAGTGTAGACTGTTTGTACAATGCCATGATGTGCACGTGGATAAACTGATGAATTATAGCACTTTGGCCTCGACAGCCGAGTTGCAGACGTGTCTCCTAATCTTTCTCTTCGACCGTTTGTGTCTAGCTCCATGGAGTAGGATTTTGACTTTGTATGCATGTGCATAGTGAGTCCATGTATTATCTAGCATTTATTCATTCTTATAATTAGAACTGTTGTAATACTGATATATATATATATATAACTTCCTGGAACTGCTTGGTTGTTTATTTCTGCTTTTTAATGTTTATTATTATTACTGCTGTTAAAATACTATGTGGGCGCTTTATGCCGTTTTGTTTCTTACTGCTATAATTGGTAATGATGGTAGGATGTCTTACTTCTTTCCTGTATTTCTATTATTTTTTTATCTATATATTGTGTCCCATTGAAGACGACGGTAAGGAGGTTGGAGCTCCCGATTTCCCCAGCTTCTGGCCTGATCACGATTAGCATCTACTGTGGAGCATGGAGGCACGCATGCGTGAATTTCTAGGTGATGTGCGTCTGACCTTGCTTGGAGGGCCAGAATGCTGGCACATTAACCTGAATTCTGACCGCTATGTCTACCTGGGAGACGTGTCGATCTCTTTGGCCTAGAAGCGTCATGAGCTGCCGATCTTTACCTACTGCATCAGCCTGCGTTTGGAGTTTTATCTGCCCATTCGGGAGATGTGGGGTGACCATTACTACACCCCGCAGGAGGACTTTTTTGATTCCACTGCTCGGGCTCCAACCCATAGCTCTGTGGCTCCTATGGAGGTTTCCTCAGATGAGGAAGACCCCGAGGAGGTTCCCGAGGACGATCTCGCGGAGGATTCTAAAGAGGATCCTGATACGATTCCTCCTCATCTGAGGGACTGATATTGCTGGTAGATACTGATGGCTGCCAGTGTTTTATTTTGGGGGCCTGATGTCTTAATTGTAGTGGGCTGTATATTTCTGATATCTTGGGGATGTATATGTATGATCTTTTGGGTAGGTATAGTTTTGCTTTTTGTACACCGGGCCTTGTAACTAAACAGTTTCGATATAGATATATAGATATATATATATATATATATATATATATATATATATATATATATATATATATATATGATATAGATATAGATATATATATATGTTGATCAATGTTGATCAAATGTATGCTTTACTTCTGTCTTACTCTTTATGCCATTTACGTTCCATCACTAGATTTTATTAATTATTATTATAACAAAAAAAATAGTCATCATTTTATTTGTACAGCTTTAACCAGATAAATTTAATCATAATACAAAGAACCAGGTCTTAACTTATATAATTTTATTTTCTGCATTATAATTGACAATGTGACGTTCCCTCCCAAAAAAGGGCGTTTCATAAAACATAGATAGGTAAAGGATAGAAGATAGTACATGTTATTGCAAATACTGAAAAGAGAAACCTGACGCAAATTTAAATAGAAATAAAGTACAATAAATAAAACTAAAGCTTGTAATTATTTAAATAGTTAGAGTGTCTGATCTGGCTTACTTTTCATAGTGCTTCCCTCACCACTTCCTTCTGACCAATCTATCTGAGCTGTTACTGGATCAGATTCATAAACAAAAACTTCTAATTTATGAATCAACTCATCAACAATGGAAGTAGAGATAAGGAGTCGTCTTACTGAAGGAGTGATAAATTTGTGTTCCACAGCATGGTCAACAAAAGATAACAAATTATCAAAGAAATTATTAACATTTAACAAACCTATGGGTTTATGGTGGATGTTCAGTTGGGCCTAAGAGATAATTTGAAAAACTTCTTCCAAAGTACCAAAACCACCCGGGAAGGCAATGAATGCATCAGAGTTTTCAAGCATTGTCCTCATTCGTCCATTCATAGATGATACTTGAATTTCCAGCCCAATTGTCTTTGCAATGATGTTCCTTCGAGTTAAAGGTTCAAGAATGATACCTAAAACTTGACCACCTCTTATATGTGCAAAAAGTGATACAGCCCCCATTAACCCAATGCTACCTCCCCCATATACTACATGAATGTTTCTTGCAGTAAGTGTTCTACCAACAATGCTTGCTACGTTTACAAACTCTAAACCCTTCCCATAACTTGTTCCAAAAAATACACAGATACTAGTAAATCTATGAACCGAAGAAGAAGCTCCCTCTATTTCTACACTCACACTCTCTTTGAATGATTATGAGTTGTAGGAAAGTGAAGAAAATGGAGTGTTTAAATAGGGAAGAGAGTAATAATATCTCCTGTATGGGTAGGTTGGCTGTTGTCAGAAAAGTTTGAATTTAAGAAACTTTTTTTTAATTTTTTTAATTTTTAATTTTTACTTTTTTAGACTTCAAGAAAACCATCAAGGTAAAGAAGTCTAGAAACCCCTAAAGGACCCTACCCAAAAGATCGACTGTTTAAAACCAAAATACAATAAAATCATATAAAGATAAAATAATAATAACAAATGATGATATACCTTTATGTATAGGTTTCATGGCATATCTTTATATTGCACATCATGAATGCAGTAGCCTTCACAATCTCATCGCCCCTTGAAAGAGACATCGAATTCCCTTGATGAATTTCAAACTTAAGGCACTCTTCTCGCTTGTGGGATATCCCAACCTATGCATCCTCCCACTAGTTAAAGAGAGAAAATCTGAATACGATGACCAGTGACCATAGCCAGTGGAGCTACGCTCAGGAACCCAATAAATCAATACCAGGAATTGAGAGGCATTGTCACGCAAGAATGCAAACACGAGACACTTCTATCTGTCCATCAAGAAGCAAAACCTATGGTTAAAACCTAAGAATGCTTGTGCGGCTCTCTACAGAGCGTGGCACACGAACCTTATTTACTAACCGGTGTGCAAAGGTCCATCCGAGTCAATGACGGGGCTGCTGCTGGTAGGGGTTCCTAATCTAATTAAAGACTAAGTACAATCGAAGTTTCTCCCTTTTTATTATTTTTTTATTTTTTTCTTTTTTCTTTTCTTTATTTTCTACTTTTTTTCTTCTTTTTTTACTTTTCTTTTTTACTTTTTTTTTTCTTTTTAGGAGATGTGCAAGATAATATATATATGTTATTGTGATTGTGGCTCACATATTTCTCTAGTTTTATGTCCAGTAACGGCTGAAATGCCTTCTATGAGTTGAGGATAAGCTTCCCATCCAATTTTCTTATAAATTGGCAAACAGGGTCTTTTTGAGTCAGATTCCCAAGACTGTAACACTCTTGCTCATCTCTGAAGAGATTCCACAAACTAAGAAGTTCACGATGTACAACTCTACAGGAATGCGTCTTAAGAGTCAATAAGATATCATCTAATGACTCCTTACTCAGCCCATTCTTAATAAAGTATATTTTGTCTTCTCAATTTGTAGAAACCATTCCCAAAGAATGACATCACGTGTTACAATTCCATCGCGCACACTTATGACAAACTTGTATTCTTTTCACTCTTCTTTTGTTAGAATAAGAACTTTTACCGAGACCCGGCATGTATGAGACAAATGAATCTGAAGATTCACCAGCGAAATGAACCTTTGCTTCGATTATCCAACGTATTTCTTCTGGGATGCCCATGTGCATTAACAGTCTTAGTCTTTCACCCCTAACTTTGTAGATTTATGTTAGAGCATTTTAAGGAAGAGAAGGGAAATGTTTTCTTAGATTTGAGAGAATGACATCCATTTTAAAAGGAGAAGGAATCGGTTATTATGGAAAACTGAAAAAAAAACTGACTTGAGAGCCATGGAGTACCGTTATCCGCCACTTAATAGGAGACACAAAGAACTACCTCACTGTTGGGCACACATCTCTGAATGATTTAATCAAGATAATTGAGGCAGGGTCTTTCATGTTGCAAGAAAATTGATTATGTTAGCAAACCGAAGCTTGGAATTGACAAAAAATAAAAATTCATCAGAAAAGAATCATTGATAGGTGTGATATCAAACGGTGAGCCTGTTGTAAGTATGAACAAATGATTTGCAATAACATTTTTGGCTTCTTTCTTATCTTTTATTGTGATATTGAATTTTTGAAGCAACAAAATCCATCATATCAGCCTAGGTTTGCAAAAACTTGTTGAGAAAATCGACAAGTGCACCGAATTGTCAAAGTAATAAAGTTGGCAATTAAGAGGGAAAAAATAAAAATAAAAAAACACAAAAACACACGAAATTAAGAGGGAAAAGAAAGAACAAAGCACATGAATGCAAAACACATTAAGGATGTAAATACATGAAATTAAAACACTAGGGATCTGACTTCACTTGATTCAAGAATCTATCATAGATAATAGAGTAGTTTTGGGACCTTCATTTTAATTAATTTCTAATTTTTCAATTGATGGAGAAAATCCCTTAATTAATTAAAACTCAATTCCTTGATCTAAACCTAAACTCTTAAAGGCATCACCTTTGCTCTATGGATTCTCATGAAAAATACCACAATTCTCCCACACAACCTATAACCTCTATTCCTACATGATTATAAATCATGACACTTATTATTTATGGTCTAGGTCATATGCAAACCTTTCGATTCTACATACACCTTACTAGATCAATTTGAGTGGCCAATTCATAAAAGCATTAAGAATCATAATAAGCACTCAAATTGAATAAAAAAAATTAATTAAAATTTCAATCTTAATACATATCGATTGAATCAAGTTACATCTTCACCCTTGAAACACACTAATTTAACTACACATGACAAAAGAGAAGAAGAAATAAGAAGAATAAAATAAAAATATATACACAACTCAACCTTCCAAATAAAAATATTAACAAGTAGGCGGTAAACATGCCATGATAAAAAAAAATAACAAGTAGGCAGTAAACCTACCATGGTAAAAATAAAAATAAAAAATATTAACAAGTAGGCGGTAAACCTGTCATTAAATATTAACAAGGATGTGGTATAAACCAGCCACCCAATAAATATTAACAATGGTGTGGTATAAACCGACCACCAAATATATATTGACACGTAGTAAATAAAATATTAATAAGGGTGTGGTATAAACCGACCACCAAATATATATTCACAAGGGTGTGGTATAAACCAACCACCAAATAAGTTAATAAGCTGATAAATTAAAAAGTTTAATAAGCAAATAAATTAAAATGTTAGAAGCAGGTAAATTAAAAAGTTAGATAGTTAGTAAGAGAGTTAGATAGTTTGTAGGTTAGTAGTCAAGAAAATCAAAAGGTTAGTAGGTTAGTAAGTTAGAAAGTTAGAAATAAAATACGAGAAAGTAAAATACGAGAAAATAAAGGATAGAAAATAAAATACAAAAAATAAAGTGTAGAAAGAAAAGTACAAAAAGTAAATTGTAGAAAGTAAATTTAAAATATGAAAACTGGAGAGAGACAGAGCCCCACTAGAGCCTGCGAAGGAGAAAGAAGAGAATAGTCAAGATTGAGATATAATTAGAACATAAAGTATAAACCAGAGAATTAGCAAGTCAATTTTTTTTTTGTTTTTTCAGTGAGAGAGAAGAGAAGAAGAAAATTTATTTAAATTAATAATTAAAGATTATAGAGGGAGAAGAGAGAGTTTCTCTCACTAAATTAGTACGTTAGTGTGTACAAAGGAAAAAATTAAAAGAGTAGAAAAAATATATATATACAAGATCCACAGAGATAAAAAAAATATATACAAAATAAAATTTTTCTTCAAATCAAGTTCCCGACAATGGCGCCAAAAACTTGATGTAGATTAAAAGTTTCAAACCCAAGTGCAGGTTGTTTTAAGTAATAAATTCTCGGGAGTCCGACGTCGATCGATCCACAGGGAATTGATGAAGAAAAATTTATTTGACGTAAGAAAAATATTTTGTTACAACAATAAAGGTGATAAAACTTAGTCAAAAATAAAAAGAATTTACTTGGGTTAGGAGATCCACTCTTGGTAAGTAAATTATGGATAAGATTAATTCTTTTTATAACTCAATTAGAATCCACACATAATAGAGGTTCCAATTGGAAAATACAACATTTAAAGTTCATTTAAGATTATATACATAATTATATTATAATTCCTTTAATCATCTATTAACACCACCACTTATAAATGGGCTCAAGCATTCATTGTACCAATATCTTGTCTATAACAAATCAAGATCTCCACTTTACAAGGAGGGTTTCTAAATTGATTGGAAACAAAATACAATATATATAATGACCACTTGATAATATATCATTTAAGCACAAGAAAGAGATTAATCTAACTTCATTTCATTACCAAGAGCTTCACCCTTTCACCCATGTAAAATGAAAATTAGTTACTCATAGATAAGAAGAAAGAAAGAGAGAAGAAGAAGAAGAAGAAGAAGAAGAAGAAAAACATAACTTCAATTTAGAACAAAAGAAAATTACAATAAGATAAACAAATAACACAATAGCATGATCTTGGCTTCTAAGACCAAAACTCCTAAATAATCAGCAAAGGCTCCCTTTTATAGAGGATTAGGGATACAAAATGACAAGGGGGTGATTCATGAGTGAGTGGATGAGTGGAAAATAAGTGAAAAATGCTTGATGAGTGAAAAATTATGGAGATTCTGTTTCTAAAATCATTCAGTTCTGAAGTCATTGAATGCGTCAGAATATTGAAATATGGTCTTCTTAAAAGTTGTAGGCTTTTGTCTTAGCTTTCAAATTCTGTTAGAATCACCTCAAAAGGCCACCTACAACCCGAGATATGGCTGCACAGTATTTAGGCCTAGTTACAGCTCCTCTATTTTGATGTCCAAGCCCAATATGACCTCTAAGGAGTCCGACTTGAGTCTTTTGTTCTTTATGAAAGTTGTAGATATGGGCCTTAAATTGAAGATACCAAAATTTTAGCCCAATCCAGATCTTACAGCCAAAGTTATTCTCTTATTACAGCATATTATTCAGGCTCCAATCACAAAACTCGTATTCTGACTTCCAAGCCCAATTTGTTCCACTAGATGTCTGAATTTAATCTAGAGCTTTTATGAAAGTTGTAGATATCTCTCTTATCTTTCTAAGAAGATAAAATACATAATTGTTAGACATCTAAAACTCAAGATATGGTCAAAATACAGAAATAGTGTAAGACGTAAATCATGTTGAAAAAATCAATTAAGTCCAATTTGAGTCCAAACTTACAAAACATAACCAAACTCAATCAATTAAGTACATGGAGAGTGTAAATGACTAAAAATGAGGGCTTATTAATGTATCAAATATGTGATAATTAAATTCTTTCATACTTAGCTTTTTGCACTCTTGGGCGAAACACAATAGACTAAAACTTAAAAAAAAAGTTGACACAGACTCAAAAGCTAAACACTCTAAAAGACTCAATTGCTAATAATATTTAAGAATGAAGAACAACCATAGATTCAAGAGATCAAAACATGTATGAGGTAATGTTTCTTCATATCTCATACCAACAAGCAAGGAAACTTCAATTGAAAAGCATGAGTCAAGAATGATAGATCTTCATAAGATTCACTCTTAATCCCTCAAGTGTTTAAAAGGTAGGTATTTCACTCAATTCAACCCATGAAAATTGCACTACCATAAGCTTACTTATCTTCTACTTCTCCATTACTTAAAACATATACACACACAAATCATGAGGAGTTTATTTAAGGTTGTAATGGGGTTAAGGTAAATGAGGAGGTAATATGCATATGACAAGTTAAATACTAAAGAGAATAAAAGAGCATGAGAGCTGAATTCAATTAACAAGCATGAAAGTTTATCCCAACTCCACCTAATAAAAATTTCCTTTACATATTTTTTAAATTTCCTTTATTGCCTTGTTGGCCCTTATTTACACATTTTTTTAATTTTTTTTTGAAGAAGAACATAATATATACTTTTTTTGAAGTAAACATTTTTTTAACCATTTTGCATACACACCCCCACACTTGTTCAAGAACTCATCTAATGACAAAGCTAATATTTTCTTCTTCCCTAAGGCCGGGTAAGAATATGATTTTTCTTTTAAGGCACATAATGAGTCCGAAACAAAAGAATGGTTAAATAAGCTCAAAGGGGTTAAGTAAGGGAAAATAAGTCATTTCCAATGCCTTACGTGCCAGGAATCAGAGACTTTACAAGAAGTCATAAGAGTACTTGATATCATATTGAGACATTATGCTACTGAGCAAGGCTGCCTATTTGTGCACCAGTCATTCTTGGCTATTTGGTTAAAGTAGCTATTTCAAGAAAAATGCCTCAATCATATTTATGTATGCATGTGAAAATGTAGTCTAAAAAAGAATCAAAGCAAGTTCTAGAGTAACAATTTCATGAGTGAAATTCACACAAGAAAGAAGAGAATGGTACAAATGGTCGATCTATTCATCAATAGGCTCAAAATATCACAAGGCATAATTCTATCATTCTCAGTTCACCAATGTCAACATCCATAACCAAGCATGTGATTTTTAAGAAAGAAGACAATTTACTCAATCATGCAAATTTCCCTGAATTTGAATTGCTACTTCCACACAAACTAGTTATTTACCTAATTACTCCTTATTTTGCCACCAATTTTGATGCGACTAAAGAGCATAATTTACTCCTTACTCTGTCATCCTTAATTAATTTTGATGTTAATAAGTTATTGACAAACATATAAACACAACAAACATATTAATAAACACACTTCCTAATTTAGATTATTTTTTGTATTTTTTAAGATTTTTTTTGCACAACTATCCTCTCCCCTAACCAGATCACAACATTGTCCTCAACGTCAAAACATAGATAGGTAAAGGATAGAAAATAGTACCTGTTGTTGCAATTACTGAAAAGAGAAACCTGACACAAATTTAAACAAAAACAAAGTACAATAAATAAAGCCAAAGGTTGTAATTATTTAAATAGTTAGAGTGTCTGATCTGGCTTGTTTTTCATACTGCTTCCCTCACCGCTTCCTTCTGACCAATCTATCTGAGTTTTTACTGGATCAGGTTCATAAACAAAAGCTTCTAATTTATCAATCAACTCATCAACAGTAGAAGCAGAGATAAGGAGTCGTCTTGCCAAATGTATGATAAATTTCTGTTCCACGGCATGGTCAACAAAAGATAACAAATTAACAAAGAAATTATTAACATTCAACAAACCTATGAGTTTATAGTGGATGTTCAGTTGGGCCCAAGAGATAATTTGAAAAACTTCTTCCAAAGTACCAAAATCACCTGGTAAGGCAATGAATGCATCAGAGTTTTCAAGCATTGTCCTCATTCGTCTATGCATAGATGATACTTGAATTTCCAGCGCAATTGTCTTCCCAATGATGTTCCTTCGAGTTAAAGGTTCAGGAATGATACCTTAAACTTGACCACATCTTATATGTGCAGAAAGTGGTACAGCCCCCATTAACCCAATGCTACCTCCCCCCATATACTACACGAATGTTTCTTGCAATAAGTGTTCTACTAACAATGCTTGCTGCGTTTACAAACTCTAAACCCTTCCCATAACTTATCCCACAAAATACACAGATGGATAAGATGGTTGTTGTCAAAAAAGTTTGAATTAAAGAAACTTTTTTTTTAAATTTTTTTAATTTTTTTAATTTTTTTATTTTTAAATTTTTTATTTATTTTTATGTTTTACTTTTTTAGACTTCAAAAAAACTATCAGGGTAAAGAAGTCTAGAAACCCCTGAAGGACCCTACCCAAAGGATCGTCTATTCAAAACCAAAATACAACAAAATCATACAAAGATAAAATAATAATAACAAATGATGACATATCTTTATGTATAGGTTTCATGGCGTATCTTTATACTACGCGTCATGAATGCAGTAGCCTTCACAATCTTACCGCCCCTTAAAAGAGACATCGAATTCCTTTAAGGAATTTCAGACTTAAGGCACTCTTCCCGCTTGTGGGATATCCCAGCCTATGCATCGTCCCTCTAGTTAAAGAGAGAAAATCTGAATACGATGACCAATGACCACAGCCAGTGGAGCTACGCTCAGGAACCCAATAAATCAATACCAGGAATTGAGCTCAGAGGCATTATCACGCGAGAATACAAACATGGGACGCTTCTATCTGTCCATCAGGAAGTAGAGCCTACGGTTAAAACCTGGGAATGCATGTGCGGCTGTCTACAGAGCATGGCACACGAACCTTATTTACTGACTGGCGTACGAAGGTCCATCTAAGTCAATGACGGGGCTGCCGCTGGTAGGGGCTCCTAATCTAATTGAAGACCAAGTACAACTGAAGTTTCACCTTTTTATTATTTTTTCTTTTTTTCTTTTTAATAGATGTACAAGATAATATATACATGTTGTTGTGATTGTGGCTCACATCTTCCTCTGGTTTTACGTCTAGTAACGGCTTAAACGCCTTCTATGAGTCAAGGATAAGCTTCCCATCCGATTTTCTTATAAATTGGCAAACAGGGTCTTTTTGATTCAGATTCCTAAGACTGTAACACTCTTGCTCGTCTCTGGAGAGATTCCATAAACTAAGAAGTTCACGATGCACAACTCCACATGAATGCGTCTTAAGAGTCAATAAGATATCATCTAATGACTCCTTACTCAGCCCATTCTTAATTAAAGTATATTTTGTCTTCTCAATTTGTAGAAACCATTCCTAAAGAATGACATTGCGTGTTACAATTTCAGTGCGCACACTTGTAACAAACTTTTATTCTTTTTGCTCTTCTCTTTTTAGAATAAGAACTTTTACCAAGACCTGGCATGTATGGAAAAAATGAATTTGAAGATTCACTAGCTAAACGAACCTTTGCTTCGATTATCCAACGTATATCTTCTGGGATGCCCATGTGCATTAACAGTCTCAGTCTTTCACACCTGGCTTTGTAGATTTTTGTTAGAGCATTTTGAGGAAGAGAAGGGAAATGCTTTCTAAGATTTGAGAGAATGACATCCATTTTAAAAGGAGAAAGAATCAGTTATTATGAGAAACTAAAAAACAAATCGACTTGAGAGCCACAGATTATCGTTGTCCGCCACTTAATAGGGGACACAAAGAACTATCTCACTATTGGGCACACATCTCCGAATGATTTAATCAAGATAGTTAAGGAGGAATCTTTCATGTTGCAAGAAAATTGATTATGTTAGCAAACCAAGGCTTGGAATTGAGAGAAAATGAAAATTCATCAGGAAAAGAATCATTGATAAGTTTGATATCAAAAGGTGAGCCTGTTGTAAGTATGGACAAATGATTTGCAACAACATTTTTGGCTTCTTTCTTATCTTTTATTGTTATATTGAATTTTTGAAGCAACAAAATCCATCATATTAGCCTAGGTTTGCAAAAACTTGTTAACAAGGGTGTGGTATAAACCAACCACCAAATATATATTAACAAATGTGTAGTATAAACCAGCCACCAAATAAGATAATAAGTAGATAAATTAAAAAATTAGTAAGTATATAAATTAAAAAGTTAGCAAGTAGATAAATTAAAAAGTTAGTAAGCAGGTAAATTAAAATGTTAAATAGTTAGTAAGAGAGTTAGATAGTTAGTAAGTTAGTAAGCAAGAAAATTAAAAGGTTTATAGGTTAGTAAGTTAGAAATAAAATACAGAAAGTAAAATACAGAAAATAAAGTACAAAAAATAAAATTCAAAAAATAAAGTACAGAAAGTAAAGTGCATAAAGTAAATTGCAGAAAGTAAGAAATCTGGAATAATAGTGGTTAAAAATGAAAAAGGTGAATTAATACCTACTCGAGTCTCATCCAATTAGCGTACATGTATTGATTTTAGAAAATTGAATGCAGCTACTAGGAAAGATCATTTTCCCTTGCAAATTTTGGAAAGAGTAGCAAGACATCCCTACTATTATTTTCTTGATGGTTGTTCAGGGTATAATCAAATACCAATTGCATTGGAGGATCAAGAAAAGACCACTTTTACTTGCCCATTTGGCACTTTTGCATATAAAAGAATGCCTTTTGGTCTTTGTAATGTTTCGGTAACTTTTCAAAGATGCATGCTAAGTATTTTCAGTGACATAATTGAGCATTATTTAGAGGTTTTCATGGATGACCTGACAATTTTTGGAAATTCTTTTGAAAATTATCTTGATAATTTGGAAAAAGTTCTTAAAAGATGCGAAGAAAAAGGATTTGTGTTAAATTGAAAAAAATGTCATTACATGGTTACCTCGGGAGTAGTGCTAGGTCATGTGATATTTTCTAAAGGAATTGAAGTTGATAAAGTCAAAGTTGAATTAATTGCTCATTTGCCTTCCCCAAAAATAGTCAGAGAAGTTCGTTCCTTTTTACGACATGCAGGATTTTACAGAAGATTCGTAAAGGACTTTAGTGCCATATCTAGACCAGTATGTAATCTTCTAATAAAAAGATGTACCATTTGATTGGACCCAAGATTATCAGAAATCTTTTGAAAAATTAATTGGTCTTTTGACATCTGCTCCTATCATGCAATCCCCTGACTGGTCTTTGCCTTTTGAGTTGATGTGTGATGCTAGTGATTTTGCTGTTGACGCTATTTTAGGCCAAAGAAAGGAAGGTAAGCCTTATGTAATTTATTACGTAAGTCGAACTTTGAATAGTGCACAAATGAATTACATCACTACTGAAAAAGAACTACTTGCTGTAATTTTTGCATTGAACAAATTTTAAGCTTATTTAATTGGTTTTTTCACTATTGTTTTCACTGATCATGCTGCTGTTAGATATTTAATGTCTAAGCAAGATGCCAAACCTAGGTTGATACGGTGGATCTTGTTACTTCAAGAATTCAACATCACAATAAAAGACAAGAAAGGAGCCAAAAATGTTATTGCAGATCATTTGTCCAAACTTACGATAGACTCATCTTTTGATAGCACACCTATCGATGATTCTTTTCCTGATGAATTTTTATTTTCTATTAATTCCATGCCTTGGTTTACTAACATTGTCAATTTTCTTGTAACAGGTAAGATGCTACCTCGATGGATGCACCAAGACAGAAAAAAGTTTTTGATTGAGGTGAAAATTTTCTATTGGGATGACCCATATTTGTTCAAATATTGTCCTGACCAAAATTTTTGAAGATGTGTACCTGACAATGAGGTAAGTAGTATCATTAAATTTTGTCATTCAAAAACAAGTGGAGGTCATTTTTCTTCAAAGAAAACAGCTGCAAAAATCTTACAGTGTGGATTTTACTGGCCCACATTATTTAAGGACAGCTATATTTTTTGTAAAAGTTGTGAAAGTTGCCAGAAATTGGGTTCCATTTGTAAAAGAGACATGATGCCTTTGAACCCTATCATTGTCATTGAAATTTTTGATTGTTGGAAAATTGATTTCATGGGTCCATTTCCATCATCATTTAGATTTGTGTATATTTTGGTTGCAGTTGATTATGTCTCAAAATGGATTGAGGCAATTCCATGTCGACACAATGATCACAAAACTATTCTTAAATTTTTAAAAGAAAATATTTTGAGTCAATTTGGATTCCCTCGAGCTATCATCAGTGATGGGGGAAAACATTTTTGTAATAAATCATTTGAATCTTTAATGAAGAAATATGACATCACACACAAAATTGCTACCCCTTATCACCCTCAGACAAGTGGACAAGTAGAATTAGCAAATAGGGAGATTAAACAAATTTTGGAAAAAACGGTTAACCCAAATCGTAAAGATTGGTCTTTAAGATTAACTGATGCACTTTGGGCTTACCATACTGCTTTCAAAACATCTTTAGGCATGTCACCCTATCGGTTAGTCTATGGAAAACCTTGTCACTTGCCTGTAGAATTGGAGCATAAAGCATTTTGGGCAATTAAAGCTTTCAATTCAAATCTTGATGATGCTTCCAAGTTACGCAAATTGCAATTGAATGAACTTGAGGAATTGAGAAATGATGCATATGAAAACTTAAAGATTTATAAAGCTAAAACAAAAGCTTTTCATGACAAATCAATTTTGAGAAAATCTTTTGAAATTGGTCAAAAAGTTCTGCTTTATAACTCTCGTCTTCACCTATTCCCTGAAAAATTGAGATCTAGGTGGAATGGTCCTTTTATTGTCAAACATATGTATCCTCATAGGGCCATAAACATTGAGAACCCTAGGAATAGTAATGTATTTAAGGTCAATGGACAAAGATTCAAACCATTTTTGGAATATCAAGTTGTTGAGGTAGAATCCATATCCCTTTCTAATCCTTGTTATGAGTAGAATTTATTTTAATTTTGTTTCTTTCTTTTTGCAGTTCTTTGTGTTCCCGGTTAAGTGGCGGATAACGGTACTCCGTGACTCTCAAGTCGATTTGTTTTTCAATTTTTCATAATAGCTGATTCCTTCTCCTTCAAAATGGATGTCATTCTCTCAAATCTAAGAAAGAATTTCCTTTTTGTTCCTAAAAATGCTCTAACCAAAATCTACGAAGCTAGGTGTGAAAGATTGAGACTGTTAATGTACAAGGGCATCCCAGAAGATATACGTTGGATAATCGAAGCAAAGGTTCATTTAGCTGGTGAATCTTCAGATTCATTTGCCCCATACATGCCGGGTCTCGGTAAAAGTTCATATTCAAAAAGGAGAAGAGCAAAAAGAATGAAAATTTGTTACAAATGTGCATGATGGAATTGTAATACACGATGTCATTCTTTGAGAATGGTTTCCGCAGTGTGAACTTCTTAGTTTGTGAAATCTTTTCAGAGATGAGCAAGAACATTATAGTCTTGGGAATCTGACTAAAGAAGACCCTGTTTGCCAATTTATAAGAAAATTGGATGAGAAGCTTATCCTCAACTCATAGAAGGCATTTAAGTCGTTATTGGACGTAAAACCAAAGGAAGATGTGAGCCACAATCACAATGTATATATTATCTTGTACATTTCTTAAAAAAGAAAAGAAAAAAAAGAAAAGAAAAAAAAGAAAAAAAAGGAAAAAAAGAAAAAAAAGAATAAAAAAAAGAGGGCAAAACTTCGGTTGTACTTGGTCTTTAATAAGATTAGGAGCCCCTGCAAGTTGCAGACCCGTCATTAACTCGGGTGGACCTTCGCACGTCGGTCCATAAATAAAGTTTGTGTGCCATGCTTTGTAGGGAGCCGCACTCCATAACCCAATGTTCACCATCTAGGCATTGTGGAGTTGATGGACAGGTAGAAGCGTCCTACTTTGGTTATTAGTGAGAAGTAACCCGCGGCTGCCAAAGCGTATGAGACATCTGAGCTTGATCTTCTTTTTTAGTAGAAGGGGCTCTCAGCGCCCTGGGATAGGGCGTTCAGGATCTTGGACATTGCGAGTTTCAGATTTTAGCATCTTTATTGATGTTACAAACCCAAGTGTGAGCTCTCCAGGTTCTAGACCCAGGATGGAAACCCACGATGGTTTCTTTATTCTCTTTTCTTCAAATAAGCGGGAGGAAGAAGAATTCCAAGATTAGCTGAGTTGTCTTAGTATTACTGCACTCATGACTCGCAGCATAAAGATTTGCTATGAAACCTATATACAAAGTATGTCATCATTTGTTAGTATTATTTTATCTTTGTATGATTTTGTTATATTTTGGTTTTGGACAGACGATCCTTTTGGTGGGATCCTTTAGGGGTTTTTAGACTTCTTTACCCTGATAGTTTTCTTGCAGTCTAAAAAAATAAATAAAAAATAAAAAATTTAAAAAAATTAAAAAATTATAAAAACTTTTCTGACAATAGCCAACCTACCCATATAAGAGCTATTATTACTTTTTCTATTCTCTTCCCTATTTAAACACTCTATTTTCTTCACTTTTCTGTAACTCATAATCATTCAAAGAAAATGTGAGTGTAGAAATGGAGGGAGCTTCTTTTTCAGTTCGTAGATTTATCAGTATTTGTGTATTTTATGGGACAAGTTATGGGAAGGGTTTAGAGTTTGTAAACGCAGCAAGTATTGTTTGTAGAACACTTGCTGTGAGAAACATTCGTGTAGTATATGGGGGAGGTAGCATTGGGTTAATGGGGACTATTTCACTTTCTACACATATAAGAGGTGGTCAAGTTTTAGGTATCATTCTTGAACCTTTAACTCGAAGTAACATTATTGGACAGACAATTAGGCTGGAAATTCGAATATCATCTATGCATGGACGAATGAGGACAATGCTTGAAAACTTTGATGCATTCATTGCTTTACTGGGTGGTTTTGGTACTTTGGAAGAAGTTTTTCAAATTATCTCTTGGGCCCAACTAAACATCCACCATAAACTCATAGGTTTGTTGAATGTTAATAATTTCTTTGATAATTTGTTATCTTTTGTTGACCATGCTGTGGAATAGAGCTTTATCACACTTTCGGTAAGATGACTCTTTATATCTGCTTCTACTGTTGATGAATTAATTGATAAATTACAAGCTTTTGCTTATGAACCTGAACTAGTAATAGCTCAGATAGATTGGTTAGAAGGCAGCAGCAAGGGAGGTAGCAAGGAACAAGAGTGTGATCTGACACTTCATTTATAACTTTCCTTTATCTTTAGTCTTATTTATCGTACTTTGTTTCTGTTTTAATTTGTGTAAGGTTTCTCTTTTCAGTAATTGCAACAACAGGTACTATCTTCTATCCTTTACCTGTCTATGTTTTGACATTGAGGACAATGTTGTGATCTGGTTGGGGGAAAGGATAGTTGTGTAAAAAAAATAAAAAAATTAGAAAGTGTGTTTATTAATATGTTTGTTGTGTTTACATGTTTGTCAGCAATTTATTAATAAGAAAAATAATTAGGGATGACAGAGTAAGGAGTAAATTATTTACTCTTGAGACGCATCAAAATTGGTGGCAGAGTAAGGAGTAATTGGGTAGACAACTAGTTTGTGTGGAAGTAGCAATTCAAATTCAGGGAAATTTACATGATTGAGTAAATTGTCTTCTTTCTTAAAATTCACATGCTTGGTTATGGATGTTGAATTAGTGGACTTAGAATGATAGAATTATGTCTTGTGAGATTTTGAGCCTATTGATGAATGGATTGAACATTTGTACCATTCTCTTCTTTCTTGTGTGAATTTCACTCATGGAATTGTTACTCTAGAACTTGCATTGATTCTTTTTGAGACTACATTTTCATATGCATACATAAATATGATTGAGACATTTTTTTTGAAATAGCTACTTTAATCAAATAGCCAGCCTTGCTTAGTACCATATTATCTCAATATGATATCAAACACTCTTATGACTTCTTGGAAATTCTCTGATTCCTAATATGATATCAAGCACTCTTATGACTTCTTGTAAATTCTCTGATTCCTGCCAACGTAAAGCATTGGAAATGACCTATTTCCCCTTGCTTAACCCCTTTGAGCTTATTTGACCATTCTTTGTTTCGAACTCATTATGTGTCTTAAATGAAAAATCATGTTCTTACCTGGCCTTAGGGAATAAGAGAACATTAGCTTTGTCATTGGATGAGTTCTTGAACAAGTGTGAGTGTGTGTGTATAGAATGGTTGAAAAAAAATTGTTTAAATATATATATTATGTTCTTCTTCAAAAAAATAAAATAAAAAATAAAAAAATAAAAAAATTGTATAAAGAAGGGTCAACAAGGTAATAAAGGAAAGAAAAAAATATGTAAAGGGAATTTGTATTAGGTGGAGTTGGGATGACCTTTTATACTTGTTAATTGAACTCAACTCTCATGCTCTTTTATTCTCTTTGGTATTTAACTTATCATATTCATATTACCTTCTCATTTACCTTGACCCCATTACAACCTTGAATAAAGTTCTCATGATTTGTGTGTGCATGTGTTCTGAGTAGTAAAGAAGTAGAAGATAAGCAAGCTTATGGTAGTGCAATTTTCATGGGTTGAATTGAGTGAAATACTTACCTTTTAAACACTTGAGGGATTGAGAGTGAATCTTGTGAAGATCTATCATTCTTGACTCGTGCTTTTCAATTGAAGATTCCTTACTTGTTGGTTTGAGATGTGAAGAAACATTACCTTATAAATGTTTGATTACTTGAATGATTGGTTGCTCTTCATTCTTAAATATTATAAGAAATTGAGTCTTTTCGAGTGTTTAGCTTTTGAGTCTGTGTCATTTTTTTCCCTAGTTTTAGTCTTGTGCGTTTTGCCTAAGAATGTAAAAAGCTAAGTGTGGGAGAATTTGATAATCATATATTTGATACATTAATAAACCCTCATTTTTAGTCATTTACACCCTCTATGTACTTAATTGATTGAGCTTGGTTATGTTTTATAAGTTTGGACTCAAATTGGACTTAATTGATTTTTTCAGCATGATTTATGTCTTACACTATTTCTGTATTTTAGTCAGATCTTGAGTTCTAGATGTTTAAAATTATGTATTTTCTTTGTTGGAAAGATAAGAGAGAGCTCTACAACTTTCATGAAGAGCTCGAGACCAAAGTCGGACATCTAGTGGAACTAATTGGGCTTGGAAGTCAGAATACGAGTTTTGTGATTGGAACCTAAATAATGTGCAGTAATCAGAGCGTAACTTGGGCTGTAAGATCTGGATTGGGCTGAACTTTTGGTATATTCAAGTTAAGACCCATATTAACAACTTTCATGAAGAACACAAGACTCAAATCGGACTTCTTAGAGGTTGTATTGGGCTTGGAAATCAGAATAGAGGAACTATAACGAGGCCTGAACATAATGCAGTAATTGGGCCATATGTTGGGCTGTCGGTGGCTTTTTGGGGTGATTCTAGTGGCATTTGAAATCTAAGATCTAGGCCTACAACTTTCATGAAGACACTTATTGAAAAAATGACAAATGCAATGACTTCAGAGCTAAATGATTTCAAAGATAAAGAATCTTCATAATTTTTCACTCATCAAAAGTCATTTAGCATTTTTCACTCATTTTTCACTCATCCACTCACTCATGACTCAGCCCCCTTGTCATTTTGTATCCCTAATTCTCTATAAAATGGAGCCTTGGCAGATCATTGAAGGTGTTAGGTGTTAGGTAGCAAAATGATGCTATTTTGTTTCTTATTTTTCTTGTAGTAGTTTTCTTGTGTTCTAAATTGAAGTCATGTTCTTCTTCTTCTTCTTCTCTCTTTCTTTCTTCTTGTCTATGAGTAACTAAGTTTAATTTTACTTGGGTGAAAGGGTGAAGCTCTTGGTAATGAAATAATGTTAGATTCATTTCTTTCTTGTGCTTAAATGATATATTTTCAAGTGGTTATTATACGTGTTGTATTTTGTTTCCAGTTAATTTAGAAACCCTCCTTGTAAAGTGAAGATCTTGATTCATTGTCGACAAGAGGTTGGCACAATGAATGTTTGAGCCCATTTATAAGTGGCGGTGTTAATAAATAATTAAAGGAATCATAATATAATTACGTATATAATTTTTAATGAACTTTGATTGTTGTATTTTTCGATTGGAACCTCCATTATGTGTGGATTCTAATTGAGTTATAAAAAGAATTAATCTTGTCCTTATTTTATTTGCCAAGAGTAGATCTCTTAACTCAAGTAAATCTTTTTTATTTGTGACCAAGTTTTATTACTTTCATTGTTATGACAAAAATATTTTTCTTACGTCAAATAAATTTTTCTTCATCATTTCCCTGTGGATCGACCTCGGACTCTTAAGAATTTATTACTTGAAACAACTTACACTTGAGTTTGCAACTTTTAATCTGCATCAGTTGTCATTAGTTAGTTAGTTTTTTTTTTCTTTGTAGTTAGTTTTGTGTTTGAATTTTTGCTTAATTTTGAAAAAAAAAGAAGAAAAAAATATTTTGCACCATTTTGCACAGTTCAGTAACATGCTTTACTTTTTGACAATCCATGCATGATGATAAATGGTAGTGTACTGGGTTGAGTCTCTTTTATCTAGATTTGGGTCCTGTGGTTTGCATACCTTTACTTTTGGAACTATGATAACGTGAAGTTAAGGAGAGGTGAAGGTTGAGGGTGTAACACCCTCTTTAGGGCATCACATTATATGTTACTTAATTACCAAATTACTCCTTCATTAGAAATCGTGGTTGTAATATAATTATGAGTTGTAAAATTTCATAATAATAATAAGATAAACTTAGCAGAAAATAAAAACATAACAACATTGTCACAAATAATTTACATTATATGTACATACAAGCTTTTAGTATTGTCATACTTCAATAATTACAAACTAGACATCCAAAATATTTAAACTTTAACTTAAACTAACATATTGCCTAAGTCCTACTAGACAACAGAACCCTCAGACAGGTCCTCCTCAGATTCCTCAGCATATAGGAATCCAGCTTGACGTGAAGTCCTATGGATAGGTGTCCGAGCAGACGACACAATATTAGCCTCACTAGGGGTACGATAGTAAGCCCCCCAGTACTGCCTAATAGAGATTGGAAACTCTAGGTGTACATATATGTTAATGCTAAAGTACGGATGTCCTAGATGTAATCTACTCAATCTAATATTTAAGTCCCCCATATAGTAAATACTCTCTCTATCCAAATCGACAAGCCACGCCTCCTCTCCTCCAAGAAACGTCAACCTTATATAGCCAAGGAAACAAGGAATCTCCATCGTCTCAAAACTCAACGTCCTCAACAGGAATCTGCTCTTCCTCAGCTTCTCGTTTCGCTTCTTGCTCGACGTCTTTACAAATATAAATATAATACAGAATAGACATACAAAGAGGTGAGATCACCTACGCCATTACCAGTATGGTAACAATGAAGATAAACACATGCAATATCTCATACAACTATCATACCATAATTACAAATATGCCATCAATATCATTTATCAACAAAACACATGAAATAAACAATATTTACGATCATGCCACTAGCATCAACCAAATAATCAACAATTCAATTATCATAAGTAAAAATTACGATATTACCCTCAATAACTATATGTATGCACACAGACTCAATTTTCCTACTCCATGGGGCTAAAATTCAGGTCGGAGAGAGTGATCAAAAAGATTTGTCAGTACCAACATGCCTCGGACCACGTGCTCAATCTTGCACATCTAGCATATACACGACAGTCTTTATCAGATCTTGATTAAGAATAGTGTCTCGGTTAGGATCATTGATGTGTTGCACGGTCTAACCTACGGCACTGAAGAGTTACCAACTACCCATTGTAAGCAACCCGCACCCCAATGCCCCCAAGGTCAACGAATGACTTACACTACGTATATCGCACCCACTCAAGAGGTGTAATTTCTCCTAGGTAACTAGCCTCATACAGTCCATTGGACTTTTCTAATGCATGTACTATGCACTATTCACATTTCCAATTATTATTACATATTCGGGGTTTATACAGTAATCCTACAGTACCTTTACTGTAATTTTATCGCATAGTCATATTTTCACATTTTCTTAATCGCGACTCAATTCTGTTGCCTTTTCAAATCGCGTAGCGATTTTTCAACGTTTCTCAATCGCGTAAAATATTTTTCATATGTTTTAAATAAAAAATACCATTTTCTCATTTAATACTAAAATTTGACTTAATTTTTCATATTTACACAATAGTCCCCCAAAAATATAATATTTACATTTTTGTCCTCACTTAAATAATATTTTCACAATAGTCTCTCATAAAACTCATATTTATGAATTAGTCCCTCATTTATATAATATTTGTAATATGACCCCTCATTTATAAAATATTTGTGATATGACCCGTCATTTATAAAATATTTACGATATGACCTCTCATTTATAAAATATTTACAATATGGTCCTTCTTTAAAATATTAATTACAATTTTGTCCCTCTTTTATAAAAATTTGTAGTATAACCCCTCTAAAAATCGACATTTATGTTGTTTCCCCAAAAATGATATTTCTTTCTTTTACTTCACATATTATAGCTCAAATTTTATGGGCGCACTTCAAAACCAGTAGAGCGAGCTATACGTCAGTAAACTTCAAGTATTGACCCTCATTTCATTTTATAACTCTATTATTTAATTATATCAAATTATCTTCCCAAAACCATTTTGCTTGCTACACTCAAACTTGTTCCAATTCATTTCCCTTTCATTTAAATCCTTCATTCTCATTTAAATCCCTCATTTTCAGGACTTTGGTCCTCTAATCCCTAGTATGACCGTGAGCCTCATTGCTCTTTGGATCATTCATACAATCATTTAATCATGTTGTTCACATCCTAAATTATACATACACTTGTATGCATTCAAAATTATCCATACAAGCATATATTAAAGCATTAGTCATACAATCACACATGCAATCACAAAAACAAAAGTATAAACCATAAAAACACAATAAAAGAAGCAACAAACAATAGGTGAAGAACCCTTATAGGTTTTTCACTGTACAAAACCATCCCCACACCGCCAAAACTTGGTTGGTGAGGTAGAATCTCCCTTTTACCTCTTGAAGACAGGTCCTTCAAGCTCCTCTCCTTTTCCTTGATTTCGTATAAACCACAAACAATTCCTAACAATTCTAAAACAATTAGTAAAATCATAACCAAAGCTTAATAATGATAAACCATGGAACAAACATGGTTTAGAAAATCACAAATTAAATTTTAAACCATAAAATGAAAGGTTTACCTCTAGGGAAGTAAGATAGAAGTTGGATTTTGAAGCACTTAGGATAGGATTTTGACAAAATCTCCTAAATGAAAAGTGTTTAGGAGGTTGTTTAGGTTTAGGAAATGATGAGAGTAAAAATTATAGAAGATTGATAGGGTTTATGGGTGTTGGGGCCGAACCATATAGAGAGAAAAAGGAAGGAAAAAGCTTCTATGTGTTCTTGGAATTTTGAGAGAATATGATGAAAGCTTTTTGGTGAGAGAAAAGAAATGAATATTGATAGTAAGTGGGAGTGGGCTGCCGTGGGATGTGTAGAAGAGATTGAAGAGATTTACTTAAAATAAATATCCCATTTTGTGTTCACACTTGAAGCACATGGCTTATGTCACATGAATTATCCTAGAAGCTTGTGGAACTTGGTATTATTTGGCCTCTTGGCTGTGGGGTTCTAGTGGATTTAGGGGCTCAATTTGTTTTCGATTAAAGTCTAATTACTTGCTAATTAAATCACTAGTTAATTAGGTTAGGTTTCCTAATCACTCTTAATTAATATTCTAATTACATAACTAACTAATTAAATATATAATTATATATATCATAGCCTCTAATTAAAATTAAGATATCTAATTAGTAATTAAGTTATAATTAATTAATAACTAGATTAGTTTATTTAGTTTATTAATTAGGCCATTAAGATGACTTCATTAGGTTTAATTTGTTACTAAGTAAAAGTCAAGCCACTATTGTTGACTTAGTCCTAGCCATTGAATTCAACCTTGTTTCCTATCTATTGATCTCATCTACAGTGGATATTACTTAGTGATTTTATCAGGATTCAATTCACACCATCGATCTGATCAACGGTTATGATCGAAAGCATCTAAATCACACTTTACATCCAATGGTCCTTAATGAAGTCTATGCTTCTTTATTTGACCAATTCTTATTAGTTTAGAATTTTCAAGCCACTTTCGTTGACTTGTTCCTATTGGTTTAGAATTCAGTCCAGTCAGAATTGTTGACTGCTACTCTAAATGCGGGTCCCATAGACTTTTTCGGGTCCATGATCATTTTGAAGTAGATTTCTACTTTTTTAAGACAGTAGGTACTGTCAAATAAAATAATATTATAATAATATAAAATTATTTTATTGCAAAGTTAAATCCTAAAAATTAAAAGATTAATATATATATATATATCAATTGGAATTGGATTTAGTAAAATCCCCAAGCTCCGAATAATTAAAATAAGATTTTTTCAGTCAAAAAATTATTATTTTCTTGACTCGGAGCAAATCACACAAAATGACCAAAAATAATCATAGAACAGTCAAATTATTTTTATAACACACAGAAAATATAAAACAGTGTAATTCTGCTATTACTATTAACATAGTCAGAATTTGGGGTGTTACAACTCTCCCCTTCTAAAATTAAGTTTCGTCCTCGAAACTTGACACACACTCAAAATAAAAATGGGTACTACTCTCTTATTTTCTCTTCCAACTCCCATGTGGCTTCACCACTTACATCGTTCCATATCACCTTAACCAATGCGATCTCCTTTCCTCGAAGTTGCTTGGTCCTTCGATCTTCAATCTTGACCGAAAATGTCTCACAGGTTAGATTCTCCTTCATTTGTACAGTGTCTGGTTTGATAACGTGAGTCGGATCAGAAATATATTTTCGTAGTTGTGATACGTGAAATACATTGTGAAGATTTGATAAGAACGGTGGTAGTGCAATCTATAAGCTACCGGACCTACCCGACGGAGTATCTGATACGATCTAATAAACTTCGGAGTGAGCTTCCTCAACTTGATTACTCATCCAACTCCAGTCATAGGCGTCACACGTAGAAACACATGGTCACCTTCTTCAAATTCAAGCGGTCTTCGTCTTTTATCTACATAACTCTTTTACCGCGTTTGAGTTGTCCTCATCTTGTCTTGGATCATCTTCACTTTCTCAGTTGTCTACTGCACAAATTCGGGTCCTACCACAGTACTTTCACCATCATGGTACCAACACAACGGTGTTCTACATCTTCTCCCATATAATGCCTCGTAGGGTGTCATCCCTATGCTCGAATGGAAACTATTGTTGTAAGTGAACTCTATCAACGGTAGAAATTCATCCCAACAACTCGTTTACTCTAGAACACAAGCTCTCAACAAGTCCTCCAATGACTGAATCGTCCTTTCTGACTGACCATCTATTTGTGGATGGTAATCAGAACTCAAACGTAGCTTTGTTCCCATCGCTTCTTGCAAACTATTCTAAAATCTTGATGTAAATCGCGGATCTCGATCAGAAATTATACTGGATGGTACACCATGAAGTCTAACAATTTCATTGATGTACACTTGAGCCAACTTTTCCATTGAGTACTTAATATTAATCAGTAAAAAGTTCACCGACTTTGTAAGCCGATTAATAATTACCCATATAGAATCGTGACCCTTTCTAGTTCTTGGTAGTCTAGTTACGAAATCCATTGCTATGTCATCTCATTTCCATTCAGGAATAGGCAAATGTTGCAACATTCCTAATGGTCTCTGATGTTCCACTTTGGCCTTCTGACAAATTAAATAGGATGATACATAATCAGCGATATCACTCTTCATTCCTTGCCACCAATACAGCTGTTTCAAATCTTGGTACATCTTTGTGGCTCCCGGATGCATACTCAACTTACTTCTATGAGCTTCATCCAAAATCGATCTTCTAAGTTCTGAATCGTTTGGTACACAAACTCTTCCCTTGAACTTCAAAATTCCATCAACACCTTCGCTGAATTCCAATTCTGCTCCTTGACTTCTTACTTCCTTTGCTTCTTGTAAATACTGATTACTATTTTGTCCTACTCGTATTCTATCCATCAAATCATTCAAAATAGTGATCATGCTCAAACACATATTCCCCGGTGTCAACTTCACAGATAATCGCATATCCCAAAATTCTTTTATCAGTTCTTTCTCCTTAATCATCATAACAGAAGCATTAAGCGCTTTCCTACTCAAAGCATCCGCTACGACATTCGCCTTTCTGGGATGATACTGTAACTGAAAGTCATAGTCCTTTAGAAATTCTAGCTAACGCCTTTGTCTCATAATCAATTCCTTTTGGTCAAACAGATACTTCAAACTTTTATGATCACTAAAAACAGTGAACGTTGCCCCAAAAGAAAATGTCTCCATACCTTTAATGCAAACACTACTACTGCCAACTCCAAGTCATGAGTCGGATAATTCCTCTTATGCACTTTCAATTATCTCGACGCATATGCCACAACCTTATGGTTCTGCATAAGTACACAACCTAACCCTTGATACGAAGCATCACAATACACTTCAAAAGATTCGTTCGGATCAGGCAGAATCAAAACCGGTAAAGTAGTCAGTCATCGTTTCTACTCCTAAAAACTTTCCTCGCATGCTTCAGTCCATGCAAACGATTGATTCTTTCGTGTAAGTTAGGTAAGAGGTCCTGCAATCTTCGAAAACCCCTCAATAAATCGTCAATAATAACCGGCCAATCCGATGAAACTACGGATCTCTGATACAGTCTTCGGTCTTTCCCATTCTACAACTGTTTCCACTTTTGAAGCATCAACCTCAATCCCACCCGCTGATATAACGTGCCCCAAAAATTGAACTTTGCTCAACCAAAATTCACATTTGGACAACTTGGTATACAACTTATTCTCCTTCAAAATCTGGAGAACCACTCTGAGATGTCTAGCATGCTCCTCCTAACTTCGAGAATAAATCAAGATGTCATCAATAAAGACAACAATAAACTTATCCAAGTATGAACAAAAAATTCGGTTCATGAAGTCTATAAATATCGCAGGTGTATTAGTCACACCAAACGGAATCACTTGATACTCGTAATGCCCATATCGTGTCTGAAACGCAGTCTTTGGAATATCCTCCACCTTCACACGTATCTGGTGATAACCAAAACGTAAGTCAATCTTGGAAAGTATTGCAGCTCCTCGCAATTGGTCCATTAGATCATCGATCCTTGGTAGTGGATACTTATTCTTGACTGTAATTTTGTTCAATTGTTAGTAGTCTACACATAGACGAGAAGTCCCGTCCTTCTTCTTTACCAACAATACTGGAGCTCCCCATGGTGATACACTTGGTCTCACAAATTGCTTCTCTAATAAATCCTCCAACTGCTTCTTAAGCTCTGCCAACTCTACTGGCGACATCTGATAAGGCGCCATAAATATAGGTCTAGCTCCAGGCACCAAATCAATAGAAAATTCAATCTCCCTTTCCGATGGTAGTCCAGGTATATCTTCAGGAAACTCATTCACTACAAAAATATCCTTCAGAACGTCTTCACATTGAACCTCTATAGAAGACATCAACAAGTAGCCTCGATATCCTTCCTTCAAACAAGCTTCCACTTGAGTAGCCGTTAGGAATCTAGAATCCTTAACCTTAGGAAATACTAATGTCTTACTCGAGCAATCTATCAGGATATGGTTTGAAGATAACCAATCCATTCCTAAGATTATATTAATCTTGGAAAGAGGCAAACAAATCAAATCCACATGAAAGATTCTATCCCTAACACATACAGGGCAATTCAAACACACTTTTGTAGTTATCACAGGCTTATTAGTAGGAGTAACAACACTCAAATCATACGAAAATGTAGTCACAGTTAACCACAAACGCTCCACACAATCACATGCAATAAAAGAATACGTTGCTCCCGAATCATATAATACTATTAAAGGATTACCTTCAATGGCACACTCCTCCATTATCAAGTCCTCGGATTTAGCGGCTTCCTCCCCGCTCATAGTATACACTCGACCACCCACCTATTGCCTTGCAGTGCGAACACTGCCCACTGATGGCTCCACTTTCTACTGATCACACTCTCTAGAGAAATGTCCAAGCTTCCCACATCGATAACAAATCACCCCCTTATGCTGACAGTCCTTGGTGAGATGCCCTTTCCCACACTTAAAACATTTAAGTGCAAAAGTTCCAGTTGAAACTGCCCTACTACCGCTCGAACTTCCTCCAAATGATTGTTGCAGATTCTGACTTGCTGCTGGTTTAGTGTATGGTTTTTGTTGATAACGGTTGCCACCGCTACCCCTTCCTCTTTAGAACCTTGCTGGTCCAAAGTTCTTATTCCTCGCTTCACAGAGATAATCAATTTCTTCCACCTTTCGGTACTTATCTAACAATACCAGAAACTGATCAATATCCATAGTTGCTAAAGCTCGCTTGATGTCAAGCCTT
This sequence comes from Ormosia semicastrata, assembly GCA_029884595.1. Taxonomy (NCBI): domain Eukaryota; kingdom Viridiplantae; phylum Streptophyta; class Magnoliopsida; order Fabales; family Fabaceae; genus Ormosia; species Ormosia semicastrata. The sequence continues at coordinate 44,375,056 of JAQQTO010000061.1, forward strand.
AACCCCTCTTCGAACTTCCTACACTTCCACTCCCCATCTGGATGCATCCAGAAGTACCTCGAAAACTTAGACAAGCTTTCAAACCTTACTGCGTACTCACTTACGGTCATCTCTCCTTGTCTCAAACTAAGGAATTCCATCTCCTTAGCATGTCGAACACTAGCTAGGAAATATTTCCCCAGAAACTTCTGTTTGAAAAGCTGCCATGTCACAACTCTCCCTTCAGCTTGAATTAATCTTCGGGCTCCTGCCCACCAAGCCTCTCCATCACCGACTAGCACAAACGTCGCAAAAGTAAGCTTCCTTTCATCAGTACAACCCATACCGTCAAATATCTTCTCTAGTTCCTTGATCCAAAGATCAGCTTTCTCTAGGTCGAACTCTCCATGAAACTTCGGTGGATTGTTCCTCCGAAATTCTGACAAGCTGTGAGCATCATCATTTGCTCTTTGGTTCTGCTATGCAACAACCTCAGCCATCTGTTGTATTGCTGTGACAGCTGCAGCCATATTCTAATTGTTGTCGCTACCATTTCCAGCTCTGGCCCTCGCATTCATACGTCTTCTTCCTCGTCCAGCCATTTCGTTCTATCAATCAGACTGAACAACACAAAGAAAAGTGAGGGTTAGTCTTCAAACATTATTGTTTTTCTTTCGGAAAATAATTACAGAGAATCACACAACTTAGACAAGACAGACCTAACCACAAATCCAAAAGACTCTAACTTGGGCTCTGATACCAACTAATGTAACACCCTCCTTAGGGTGCCACATTTTATGTTACTTAATTACCAAATTACCCCTTCATTAGAAATCGTGCTTGTAATATAATTACGAGTTGTAAAATTTCATAATAATAATAAGATAAACTTAGCAGAAAATAAAAACATAACAATATTGTCACAAATAATTTACATCATATGTACATACAAGCTTTTAGTATTGTCATACTTAAATAATTACAAACTAGACTTCCAAAATATTTAAACTTTAACTTAACCTAACATATTGCCCAAGTCCTACTAGACAGCAGAACCCTCAGACAGGTCCTCCTCAGATTCCTCAGCATATAGGAATCCAGCTTGACGTGAAGTCCTACGGACAGGTGTCCGAGCAGACGACACAATACTAGCCTCACTAGGGATACGATAATAAGTCCCCAGTACTGCCTAATAGAGATTGGAAACTCTAGGTGTACATATCTGTTAATGCTAAAGTACGGATGTCCTAGATGTAATCTACTCAACCTAATATTTAAGTCCCCCATATAGTAAATACTCTCTCTATTCAAATCGACATGCCATGCCTCCTCTCTTCTAAGAAACGTCAACCTCATATAGCTAAGGAAACAAGGTATCTCCATCATCTCAAAACTCAACGTCCTCAATGGGAATCTGCTCTTCCTCAGCTTCTCGTTCCACCTCTTGCTCGACGTCTTTTCAAATATAAATATAATACAGAATAGACATACAAAGAGGTAAGATCACCTACGCCATTACCAGTATAGTAGCAATGAAGATAAACACATGCAATATCTCATACAACTATCATACTATAATTACAAATATGCCATCAATATCATTTATCAACAAAACACATGAAATAAACAATATTTATGATCATGCCACTAGCATCAACCAAATAATCAATAATTTAATTATCATAAGCAGAAATTATGATATTACCCTCAATAACTATATGTATGCACACAGACTCAATTTCCCTACTCCATGGAGCTAAAACTCAAGTCAGAGAGAGTGATCGAAAAGATTTATCGGTACCAACATGCCTCGGACCATGTGCTCAATCTTACACATCTAGCATATACACGACAATCTTTATCAGATCTTGATTAAGAATAGTGTCTCGGTTAGGATCATTGGTGTGTTGCGTCGGTCTAACCTACGGCACAGAAGAGCTACCAACTGCCCATTGTAAGCAACCTGCACCCCAATGCCCCCAAGGTCAAAGAGTGACTTACACTACGCATATCGCACCCACTCAAAAGGTGTAGTCTCTCCTAGGCAACTAGCCTCATACAATCCATTGGACCTTTCTAATGCATGTACTATGCACTATTCACATTTCAAATTATTATTACATATTCGGGGTTTATACAATAACCCTACAGTACCTTTACTGTAATTTTATCGCGTAGTCATATTTTCACATTTTCTAAATCGCGACTCAATTCTGTCGCCTTTTCAAATCGCGTAGCGTTTTTTCAACATTTCTCAATCGCTTAAAATATTTTTCATATGTTTTAAATAAAAAATACCATTTTTCTCATTTAATACTAAAATTTGACTTAATTTTCTATATTTACACGATAGTCCCTCAAAAATATAATATTTACATTTTTGTCTTCACTTAAATAATATTTTCACAATAGTCCCTCATAAAACTCATATTTACGAATTAGTCCCTCATTTATATAATATTTACAATATGACCCCTCATTTATAAAATATTTGCGATATAACCCCTCATTTATAAAATATTTATGATATGACCCCTCATTTATAAAATATTTACAATATGGTCCTTCTTTTAAAATATTAATTATAATTTTGTCCCTCTTTTATAAAAATTTACAGTATAACCCCTCTAAAAATCGATATTTATGTTGTTTCTCCAAAAATGATATTTCTTTCTTTTACTTCACATATTACAGCTCAAATTTTACGGACGCGCTTCAAAACCCGTAGAGTAAGCTATACGTCAGTAAACTTCAAGTATTAACCCTCATTTCATTTTATAACTCTACTATTTAATTATATCAAATTATCTTCCCAAAACCATTTTGCTTGCTACACTCGAACTTGTTCCAATTCATTTCCCTTTCATTTAAATCCTTCATTCTCATTTAAATCCTTCATTTTCAGGACTTTGGTCCTCTAATCCCTAGTATGGCCGTGAGCCTCATTGCTCTTTGGAGCATTCATACAATCGTTTAATCACGTTGTCCACATCCTACATTATACATACACTTGCATGCATTCGAAATTATCCATACAAGCATATATCAAAGCATTAGTCATACAATCACACATGCAATCACAAAAACAAAATTATAAACCATAGAAACACAATCAAAGAAGCAATAAACAATAGGTGAAGAACCCTTATGGGTTTTTCACCGTACAAAATCATCCCCACACCACCAAAACTTGGTTGGTGAGGTAGAATCTCCCTCTTACCTCTTGAAGACAAGTCCTTCAAGCTCCTCTCCTTTTCCTTGATTTCGTATAAACCACAAACAATTCCTAACAATTCTAAAACAATTAGTAAAATCATAACCAAAGCTTAATAATGATAAACCATGGAACAAACATGGTTTAGAAAATCACAAATTAAATTTTAAACCATAAAATGAAAGGTTTACCTCTAGGGAAGTAAGATAGAAGTTGGATTTTGAAGCACTTAGGATAGGATTTTGACAAAATCTCCTAAATGAAAAGTGTTTAGGAGGTTGTTTAGGTTTAGAAAATGATGAGAGTAAAAATTATAGAAGATTGATAGGGTTTATGGGTGTTGGGGCTGAACCATATAAAGAGAAAAGGGAAGGAAAAAGCTTCTATGTGTTCTTGGAATTTTGAGAGAATATGATGAAAGCTTTTTGGTGAGAGAAAAGAAATGAATATTGATAGTAAATGGGAGTGGGCTGCCGTGGGATGTGTAGGAGAGATTGAAGAGATTTACTTGAAATAAATATCCCATTTTGTGTTCACACTTGAAGCACATGGCTTATGTCACATAAATTGTCCTAGAAGCTTGTGGAACTTGGTATTATTTGGCCTCTTGGCTGTGGGGTTCTAGTGGATTTAGGGGCTTAATTTGTTTTCAATTAAAGTCTAATTACTTGTTAATTAAATCACTAGTTAATTAGGTTAGGTTTCCTGATCACTCTTAATTAACATTCTAATTACATAACTAACTAATTAAATATATAAATATATATATCATAGCCTTTAATTAAAATTAAGATATCTAATTAGTAACTAAGTTATAATTAATTAATAACTAGATTAGTTTACTTAGTTTATTAATTAGGCCATTAAGATGACTTAATTAGGTTTAATTTGTTACTAAGTAAAAGTCAAGCCACTATTGTTGACTTAGTCCTAGCCATTGAATTCAACCTTGTTTCCTATCCATTGATCTCATCTACGGTGGATATTACTTAGTGATTTTATCAGGATTCAATTCACACCATCGATCTGATCAATGGTTATGATCGAAAGCATCTATATCACACTTTTCATCCAATGGTTCTTAATGAAGTCTATGCTTCTTTATTTGACCAATTCTTATTGGTTTAGAATTTTCAAGCCACTTTCGTTGACTTGTTCCTATTAGTTTAGAATTCAGTCCAATCAGAATCATTGACTGCTACTCTAAACGCGGGTCTCACAGACTTTTTCGGGTCCATGGTCATTTTGAAGCAGATTTTTACTATTTTTAAGACAGTAAGTACTGTCAAATAAAATAATATTATAATAATATAAAATTATTTTATTGCACAGATAAATTTTAAAATTTAAAAGATTAATATATATATCAATCGGAATTGGGTTTAGTAAGATCCCCTAACTCCGAATAATTAAAATAAGATTTTTTCGGTCAAAAAATTATTATTTTCTTGATTCAGAGCAAATCACACAAAACAACCAAAAATAATCTCAGAACAGTCAAATTATTTTTATAACATACAGAAAATACAAAACAGTGTAATTCTGCTATTACTGTTAACATAGTCAGAATTTGGGGTATTACAGAGGGAATTAAGACCCAAAAAAAAGCTTTCATTCTGAGTACTTATGCTTCGAATTAAAAAAGGCCTTTGGTATGAGTACCTAGGTGGCTGCAAGTTCTAAAAGATAGTATGGAGCATAAAATGCACCTACTATTGAATGTGGTTTCAAAGTGAGATGGAGCATAAAATGCACTCACCAACAATCCTCTTCAAAAGAAAAATAAGAAAAAAAAATAAAGGAAGAGAAGAAGAAGAATAAGAAAAGTTCATGCATCTACTTTAGGGAGATCCAAAGGATGAGAATTTTGTTTGACTGTTTAAAGGTGTAGGTATACTTTCTATATTATTGGAACCACTTCTAGCTAAATGAAGACTTGACATTGTATATTTGTTTGTCTGTCTTTATGCTGGGTTGTTAGGATGGAAAGTTGCTAATTGTTCTGTGCAAAAGAATAACCACATGTCATTCATGAATAGATATTTTGCTTGAGGACAAGCAAAGGTTTAAGCATGGAGGAATTTGATAAGTTAGAATTTTATGCTTTTGATTTATTTGTTTATGCTTTTAATTTTAGGATTTTATTTTACTTTAGTTCTATTTTACTACATTATTGCTTTGTTTTGATAATAGGTGGAAAATAAGAAAGAGTTGGATGGAAACATAAGGAATTATGGCTCATCAGTGTTGGGGATTACACCCATATTTCATGTGGCAAGAAGCCAACCAGAGAGAATTATGGCCTGCCAGTAATGGCCATTATGGCCATAATTTGTGGAGAGTCCATAATCAAGAAGTCAACCAGAAAGAGTTATGGCCAGGCAATAATGGCCATTATGGCCGTAATTCGTGTAACCAGAATTTGAAGGGCTAACCAGAACGAATTACTATATACCAATAATTGCCATTATGGCCATAATTCAGATCAGTTTCGTAACGGCCCATTTATTTCTAAAGGATCCAAAGAGGTGTTGTAATGGGGTGTAAATGGTGCTGTAATAGGCTAAAAAGGGGTGGTTTCTGATAGAAAGGGGACAAAAAAAAATCTCTTCTCTTATCTCCCATTCTTAGGAAAAAAATTAGTTCTCTTGTTCTTTGTTTTTAGGCAGAAGTTCTTACAACCTTGTTGGAATTTTATGAAAGCTGATTAAGAATTTCTTTTCTTCTCCTTTATTATCTATCTCTTTCCTTTTCTTATATCCTCAATGCTTCAATTATATTTGGTTGTTTCTATTATGAATATGATTGAGTAATTATCTAATCTTGGGATTGTGGGTATTCTAATGAAGGGTTGTTGCTATTTCTGATTTTCCTTTTTTTATGAGTGTTAATCTTTTTAATTCAACCTTAGTGTTTTTTTTTCTATGCAAATATATGGTCTATGTTTGCATGATTTCAGATATTAAGTGAGGAACCAAAAGGTGAAGTTTAGTATTAGAACTATAAGATTGAGCAAGGGGAATGAATCATGAAAATAGATTTTATTCTCTTGAGGTTATGACAAATATATGTTCTTAATGGGTTTTTGCTAACGAAAATAGGTCGTTTATCAACTTAAACACGTTATTGTTCTTTGAAAGAAGGCAGTAATTGCATTTGCTTATTTTACCTTTAAAAATCCAGCATCCATAGCATTAGGAAAATTGGTTTTAAGTGTCAATTGTCATTGTGAAGAACCATAATCCTAAGAGCTTATTTTCTCTGTTATTAAATCAAATCTTTATTCAGTTTTCCAATAACTTGCCATTTTAAATACGATTTTAGTTTAGCTAATCACCATTATGAAAAGAAACTGGTAATTAATACTAAGTCCCTGTGGGAATGATCTTTTATTACGCGATACAACAATGCGCTTGCGGTAGGCATCAGTATGGTGGCCTAGTATGTTAAAGAACATAGTAAAATATGTTAAGTTATAGTTAATGGTGGATAGATTAAGTAATCTGCGCAACTTTCGCTAAGTAAAGTTAGCTATATTCTAGATAAAGTGGTTCAACTACTTTTGAAAGAAATAGTTAGGGTGCATGGAGTTCCAGTGAATGTAGTGTCTGAAAGGGATCCTAGATTCACATATGGTTTTGGAAAGCCTTACAAGGAGGAGTTCAAAGCTAAGTTAAGTTTAGTACAGCTTACCATCCACAAATTGAGGGGTTAAGAGCTTAGAGATAAGCAGATTTCCTCTAACAAAAGGTGTAGTTGGGAGAAGCTGGTGCTGAAAAAAGGATTATATGGTAGTAAGAATTCCATGTTAAGAGAGTTTACCCGGAGTTGTTTGCACGAGGTGAGTAATTTTGGGGATAAAATTTTAAAAAGGAGGGGAGAAATGTAATACCATTAGAAACATATTACACATGTATATGGATACAAAAGGTAGCATATAACTTACTTAACATGTCAGTAAAGTTTTGTGACAGACTGAATTCGTTTAGGCAATTAGTTGCAACACAGAAGTTCAAAAGTAGCTTAAAATGACTCAGATAATAGCTGAAGTTGCTAAGTTGAGGAAAATAAACATAGAGAGTTTGTTTCTAATCACAAATGAGCTAAGTAAGAAGTAGTTAAAGTTTTAAGAGAATATGAGTTAGTTTGGTATTTTTAGGCATACTGGTTGTGCTTTTAATACTGAATTAACTACCAACAAATATGGAAAATCATGAAAAAGGTGAAATAATAATTTAGATGAATCTCATGATTTATTCTAAAGTTGTTAGAAGCTGGAAAACTTGAATTAGTATAATTCGGGTGTTCTTAGCATATATGAGTTTCAACATAGGAACACAAGTTAGTTTTCTCTTCCTCATTTCTTTCCTTTGTCTCGACAGAGAAGAGAAATAGAGAAACAGAGAAGAGAAAAATAAAGAGAAGAGAGAAAAAGGGAGAAAGGAAGAAGAAGAAAGAGAAAGAGAAGAGGAAGATCAAGATCAAGGATCAAAGCTTGAAGATTGATCATCCAATCAAGAGGTAAGAGGTTTCTATTTATCATTCTCCTCTTTGATTCTCATTGAAGGAGGTTTGGGTTTCGAGTAGAAATAAAGGGTTTGGAAAGCCAAATCAAAGTTCTTGGCTTGATTCTTGATTCCAAGGATTATGTTAAGTTAGTTTAAGCTTAATAAGTGTAAGATAGCCATTTATGGCTCAAGATCAACCACATGGATCCATAGATTTAAGAATTGGACAATGGTTGAAGTTATGTGATTTGAACCTAAATATTTGCCTAAGAGAATCCATAGGTTGTAATTGAGTTACAACAAGTTTAGGGGCATGGATGAGTGTTAGAAATCACCAAGGAACCAATTTTAGATGATTGGAAGCAAGATTTGAACTAATGGAATAGTACCACAGTTTTATAGAATTTTGCAAAATCTAGGTTTTACTATGAGCGCCATGGCTTTAGAATGCCACGCCGCGACATGGGGTTGAATTTCATAGCACACATCGCGGCATGAAGAACGTCGTGCCACGGCGTGAGAGTGATGCTATGCCTAGTAATGAGACCCGAGGCTAAGGCGCTATGGCATGCCCTGGTCAATGTCGCAGCATGAGCACTGGATAGGCTAAAAATGTCAATGATGATGTTTTAAAGCTATGGACTAGATGAGATCATTAGTATATGTTTCCTAAGGTGTTTAAGGATACAAATAGGGATATTTTAAGATAGGAATTATCATCTAGAATGAATGAGAAAGCCTAGGCTTTAAGCAATCTAAACGTGAAGGATTGCCCTAGTTAAGGACATAGCACCTTAGGCAACTTAGTATTGTATTAGATATCACTCAAGATGTGATGAGATGGTGCAATGAAGACAAGTATACTAGGATGGATTGTAGGGTTCACTCTAGTAAGAATAAGGAAGGTATAAGCCTTAGGATATCCAAAAGTAGTGAATTACTTTGGGAAGGTACCTAGAACCTTAAGCAATAAAGAGTTGTAAGTAAGAACCAATTTGAGTTAGATTCGCTTGAGTGGAGACAAGGTTGTGTATTTAGTTCCGAAGAGGGGATGTTATGTACTAAGTCTCTAGTTAAATGAGACCCTGTGCATTATAGAATACACAAAAGGATGAATGTTGACTTGTAAGCTTATTACATTCATTAAGTATGCAAAGTTATAGGGAAATGCTCATTTATTTCCTTAAGCAAAGTTGAATGAGGCATAAGCTAAGATAGACTCTTTCACTAGGATAAGTTGAGTCTATAGAAAAGATATGAGAACCTTAATGCAACCAAGAGTATTGGTTTGCCATAGGTGAGTATCTAACACCTCAGCAATATAGTGTTGTGTAGAGATCACTTAAGAGTTATGGGTGATGAGGTGGTGTTTAGATATAAGTAAGTATGTATGTCAATGAAAATGGTCTAGTAGTATTGATCTTAGTGAGTATCCTTTGATGCCCATTCATGGAGTCCAAGGGAGATAGATGGGTGTCTGATAGACTCTTTTAAGGAAGGGCATAACTCTAATATCTCGATAGTGTCAAGGCCAAGGGAGATAAGTAGGGAGTTCATAAGGTTCTTTTGAGCAAGGATTCAACCCAAACTTCTCAGGTGTCGAGATATGTGTGATGTGAGGATGAGTTTTCCCTCTATTTACCATGGGATAATATACTGAACCAGTTCCTAATGAATTTCTTGGTTTTCAAAATAAACCCCTGCATGTATTTCAAAACAAAGCATTGCACGAGCATGTCTTTAGGATCTTTCTTATGCATAATCATATTATATATCATACTCATTTTATTTACGGATAGTTGTATGGGCATTATCTATTGCTGTTGGTATTTACAATTGTATGGGTAGTTGTTTTTATCTAACGGTATGTAGGCTATTGGTTTAGACTACACTATATAGTAGTGTGCAGTTATGAGAATTAGTGGAGGAAACTTCTATGTTTGTAGTTATAGCAATTGTTATATTTGTTATACAGTGTTATGGCTAGTTGGTATTAGAATTACTTTTACTAAGAATTGTAATTCTCACCCCATTTGTTCTTCCATGTATATCTATCTAGGTAAAGACCTTGCTAAGGGAAAGAAGGTGAAGCTTAAAGACTAGTATAGTTTTATATGCTTTTCTAGCCAGAACTTATGTATAGAGTTTACATTTGTTTTTTATATATTACAATATGCCCTTTTATGACTAGTGTTGTTTATATATATGTGTATGAGTTTAAGTTTTTTTGCAATCACTCAAGGCTTTCTATAATTACTCAGTTGTGATTATGGATATACGTTAGTTTGTTATGTAGAAGTGACGTCTCTAGTACTGTTTATCTTTATATATCTCTGCATATCTAGGATATATCTAGATATCTGTATTAGGATGTTACATTATGGTATCAGAGTAGTTTATCTTGTTCAGTCGGGGTATGGACTGATTGTGCTTAGGCATAAGTAGCAGTTTAGTAGAATGTTATGCATTCTTTCTTTATGAGATATGCAAATGGAATTGCACGACTAGCCTTAGGTATGGATGCTATTGCCTACTGTTACACAATTACATGATATTGAGCCTAGCTAACTCAATATGTAATGTTCTGTGTGTACAGGAAACTATGGTAACTACCGGGCGAACCTATGAAACTAGGAGACTGGTTAAGGAGGAGATAACCAGAGCTCTTAGAGTAATGGCTGTTGTATTGAGAGAGCAAACTACCATTAGTAGAAATTTATCAGAAGCGATAGTATAGGACTCACGTAGTTAGTTGCAGGGATAAGAAGGAACTTTTGAGGGATTAGTATTTCTCAGAGTTTAGGAAAGTTACTCCTTTATTTTTCAAGGGAAAGTTTGGTTCGGTCAGAGCCGAAAGATGGCTTCATATGATGTAAAAGATCTTTGAGGTCATGGTGTGCGCTGATGGATAGAAAGTGACCTTGCTTCATAAGGGTTAGTAGGTGAATTCAAAAGTTGTTGAGTTGAAGCAGAGAGGTTACTAGAAGAGGTTAGTACTTGAATCACTTGGTAGGTGTTTTGAGCTACTTTCCTAGTCAAGTATTATTCCCTTGGGTTATGGAAGGTAAGAGAAATTTAAAAATTTCTAAGGTCTGAGTAAGGAGATATTACTGAGGACCAGTATACGGAGCAATTCAAGGAATGTTAGGAGTTCTTTTCTTATTTTACGACCAATCCAGATGAAGACTAGAAGTGAGTAAAATTTAAAGTAGAACTTGAAGAGCGCATTAGAAGAGTTATAAAGTTGTAGAAGCAGATAATCTCAGAGTCATAATAGAACAAGAGTTAGAAGTTCCCCAAAAAGGAAAAAATCAGATGTTGAGATCAGTGAGGGTGCCTCTTGGTCTCAGTCTTTATCAGGCAAAGGAATATAGGTCCAAGTAGTAGCACAGAGTGATGGTGAGTATGAGTAAGGTGCTTTCAAGACAAGCAACCTTAAAGGAATGAAGTAAATCAAACTCCAAGGTACCAAGATGCGCAAGAAGGATATAGATCTGAGTGCCCAGTAGAGGCGATGAAATCTTCCAACATGGTATGAGGTAAGAGCACATGTAAAGAGAAATATTTTAAGGTGTGTATAAGGAGAGTATGGATTTACTTTGTAAATTATGTTGGTTTACTTTGTGAATCTAGTTTGCTTACTATGATTTAGTTTCTAAGAGAGACAAATGATGTTATATTGTTGTTTAGTTTGAATGTGAGACTATGCTTAATGTTAGGCAGTCGAACGAACGAACTATCGACACTAAATGTCTTTGTCTAGAAAGGATGATCAGGCAGATCAGTTGAGAAAAGCTTTGGATTTTCTCATGAGATGATCTAAGATCTGGTTGTCGTAGAATCAATGTTAAGAAGAGTAGATCTCTAAGAGTTTTTTAGGATTATGAAAGGACATGTAGAGTATATCAAAGGTAGTTTTCAAAAATTTTTGGAAGAGAAGTGGTTAAGTTCCAATAAGCTGAAAGTTAGTTTTGGGTTACGAGTGGTACAATTTTAGGGTTATGTGATTTCTAGTAGAGGAAACTGCATAGAACCCTAGTAAAGTTTAAGCAGAGGTACAATGGGAAGAGTAACCATTGTAACCGAAGGCAGAGAGTCAATCAATGGACTTTCTTAGTTAGTGCTACCCATATTAGGCCAGCTAAGAAAGTTAGTACTCTACAGTGGAGTCTGGAAAGTGAGTATGGTTTCTAAGAGTTGAAAAGGAGGTAGATTGCTATGTTAGTGTTGGTAATTCCAGATTCTCATGAGAACTTTGAGGTAGTCAGTTATACTTTGAAGAAGGGACTAGGGTGTGTTCAGATGCACAAGAGGTAAGTAGACGTCTACGCATCAAGGTAGTTAAACCTGCACAAGAAGGACTACCCTAGGTATGGTTTAGAATTAGCCATAGTGATGATTACTTTATAGTTATGGAGACATAACTCATGAGGAGTCTAGTTCGAAGTGTTCAGCGATCATGATAGCTCAAGAATGCTTGTTGATCAGAGGAAGCTGAACATGAAGCAGAATAGATGGATAGAGTTTTTCAAGGCTTATAACCTTGAGTTGTTATATCATTTTGGTAAGACCAAAGTAGTGATCGATGCACTAGGTAGGAAATTCCTTTAGGTGTCCCAGATGATAGTCCAAGAGAGAGTGAATTTCTTGAGAGTTTCGAGAAGTTGAGTCTTGCGATGACTGTACCATCCTAATACAGATATCTAGATATATCCTAGATATACGAAGATATATAAAGATAAATAATATTAGAGACGTCACTTCGACATAACTAACTAATGTATATCCATAATCACAACTGAATAATTATAGAAAGCCTTGAGAAATTATATATATATATATATAAAATATATATATATATATATATATATATATATATATATATATATATATAGATATATATATAGATCGATAGATAGATAGATAGATAGATATAGATATGACATTTGCCATAGAAGGGCATATTGTAATACACACAAAACAAATTTAAACTGTATGCATAAGTTTTGGCTAAAAAAGCATATAAAACTATATTAGTCTTTATGCTTCACCTTCATTCCTTTAACAAGGTCCGTACCTCTGTACTTGGATTTACATGGAAGAACAACTAGGATGAGAATTACAATTCTCAGTAAAAGCATTTCCAATACCAGCTAGCTATAACATTTTATAACAAATATAACAATTGCTATAATTACAAACATAGGAGTTACCTCCACTAATTCTCATAACTGCACACTACTATATAGTGTGATCTAAACCGATATCCTACATACTGTTGGATATAAACATTTGCCCATACAATTGTGAGTAGTAACAGCAATAGACAATACTCATACAACTGACCGTAAATGCAATGCAAACGATATAGAATATGATTATGCCTAAGAAAGATCATCAAGATATGCTTGTGCAATGTTTTATTTGAAATACATGCAAGGGTTCATTTTGAAAACCAAGAAATTCATTAGGAGCTGGTTCAGTATATTATCCCATGGTGAATAGAGGAAAAGCTTATCCTCACATCACATGTTTCCTGACACGTTGAGAAGTTCACTCTTCATCCTTCCTCAAAGAGGCTTTTAGATTTCTTATTTATCTTTTATGGCCTTGGCACTATCGAGATATCAGGGTTATGTCCTTCCTCAAAAGAGTTTATCAAACACTCATCTATCATCCTTGGCCTCTATGATTGGGCATCAAAGGATACTCACTAAGATCAATTGTAACACCCTAGCTCTGATACCAACTAATATAACACCCTAGCTAGGGCATCACATTTCTGACTTCCAACTCATAATCTGAAAATAAGTTTGCACAAAGTTTGAGTTATAAAATATAGGTTTCAAAATTTTCTTCTTTTACTGAAACGTAAATTTACTGAAAATATTAGGTAATATTGTAAATCATATTTCAACTAATCATTATACAATATTGACACCAATTAATATCACAATTTAAAAAGAAATATAAAATTAATAGACTTATTTTTTTTTTGACAGTAGCAAACCCCATGACGGGTCCTACTTAATAGCACGGTACAACACTAACGGAAAACTTTAACATACTTATTCCTTTTTCTGTCCATCTTGATGCATCAGACATCTGTTCCTTTGTCAACACTGCACACCTTCGAGTCCTGAATGTCCACTCCTTATTGTTGTCACCAATCTCAGAGTATCCATCACCCGTTATGTCTAAGACAACTCGATCTTTCTATTATTTGATTTTAACAGTACAGACACAGCAAAACAGCATAACAAAGAGGTGAGATCACCTACACCAATGCCAATATGGCAACACAGAGATAACACAAACAGCAATATCATACAGATAGATCATACCATAATCATGCTATCAGCATTAATCAACTATCATCATCTAATCATTTATCAGTTCAATCATCATCCAAGTACTCAAAACAATTGTCATAGCCAATAACCAATATTCCTCAATTAATATATCACACAGATATAAATGCTCAGATTTATGCATATGTACAAAGACTCAGTTTATCAAAAATGACTCCATGGAGGTTTTCACAATTTCGAGAAGAATGCTCTGGTTAATTGTCAGCCTTAGCCCAAAGACAATCTCCCAGTCGTTGAAAAGAATCGTGTTCTTGTCGGGTATCGTCAATGCGTTAACGGACATTTGCATCGCCAAGTGGCACGTGGTACTCGCTAAGCTGTCCAGCTGGTCGACCGCCGCGCCTCGACGCCCCCAAGATCCATCATAAACCTCACTATCAATTCTCATTCTCTCTTCAACCACAAGGGCCATAATAGCTATTAGCTATATTTTATACAATGCACGAATATATCAGTGCAAGTCCAACCCCAAAGGGCCAAATCTTTTCAATTTCATTTGTTCAATGTAATCATATGCTTCAACGCATATTTTTTCAATGCACGTATAATGCACCAAATTCAATCACAGACATATCTTTCCAATGCATGTATAATGCACCAAATGCCAATCACAGGCAAAACATGTCATTTTCTCATACAGTGTCCATACACTGGTTCAACAGTAATTATACTATATTTTCAACACAAAATCATGTTATCATGTTTTCATAGTTATAAAACACTTTCGTCGTGTTTTCAAAATTGCGTAACATTTCCATTATGTTTTCACAATTCCAAAATGTTTCTGTTACATTTTCAAAATTCTGAAACGTTTCTGTTATATTTTCACAATACTGTAACACTTTTGTTACGTTTTCAAAATGTCGCAGCTCTTCTGTTGCACTTTTAAATCACGTATTAATTTTTCAATGTCTTTCTCAATCATGTAAAAATATACGTTTCTCAAATCGCATATTATTTTTTCACTGTTTCCAAATTGCGTATATTTTTCAATAATATTTTCAATAGTGTAAAATATTTAAACGCTTCCCAAATCTCATAATAATTTTCTACCATTTTTCATAATTACGTAAAAATATTCTATCAATATTTAATCACGTAGTGATTTTTCAACTGTATTCCAAATCACGTAAAATATTTAAACTCACATAAAATATTTAAACGTAATTCAAATCACGTAGAAATATTTTAACATATTTCAAATCGTGTAGAAATATTTTACTTCATTTTAAATCATTTTTAAGATACGTAAATCATTTTTTACCATTTTACAATCATGTAAAATATTCCTCAATATTCCAAACATTATTTTGGACTTTCAAATAAGTCAATATCATTTTCAACACATTTTTAAGATATGTAAATAATTTTTCACCATAATTCTATTACGAAAAAAATATTTCTCAACCTTCAAAAATTCCATTTCATCTTTTCTCAAAATATTATGACTTTGTATTTCATTTTTCACATTTTCTTACTTAGGAAAATCTTTTTTCACGTTTCTTTACTTAAGAAATTCTTTTTCAAATATAATCCACAAAATTACCTTTCCATTGATATAAATCAATGTTTCAAATCTTAAAATTGCCACACGTACTTCAAAACTTGAAAATAAGTTATACTTTAGTAAATTCTCAAATCACCATTATATTCTCCATTTTTCTCAAAGCATTTCCAAACACAACCTTCTTCAAAATAAATTGAAGTTCAAAAACATTTTCGTTTACAAAAACTTAATTTCTCAAGTGATTAAAATGCTCTGATTCCCTTTTCAAATTCCTTGTATTAAATCAATTTATGTTTCCACTTTGAAAATCACTTTGTTCATAAAAATTAAGGCATTACAAGCCTTCAAAAACGTGGACATGACTATTGAAATCATCAAATATTTTTTTCTTTTAAATTGATATGGTTTTACACAAACAAAACCATTAAAATTTTATTTTCAAAACCGAAGTACCGATGGTTATAAAAACCAAATCCATTTGTTCAAATTCATTTTTACTTTCTTTGCAATTCCTTTTTCACTTTCTTTGCAAATCCTTAAAATTAATGTTTGCCCATTTCATTCAAAACTCATATTTAGAAAAATACTTAAGATCTTTTTACACAAAATAAATTAATAAAAATTCCTCTAAAATCGTATTTTTGTTCTCTTAATAAAACAAACCCTTTGTTTATTTTCCATACTCTTCAAATCATCTATTATCATTCTTCATGAAAATATTAATTTAAATATACGTAAAACATTTGTTCTTAATTTATCAAAATCTTATAAATGGCCATTGAAACCATGAATTATTTTTTTCTTTCTAACTTAAATATATTCCAAAACCGTATGCATTCTTTTTGCAACACAAACCTTTTGTTTATTTTCTTTGCTTCTCAAATCATTCAATTTTATAATTCATGAAAATATAAATTTGTGAACACCTATTTTGAGGTGTCTTGATCGAAATTCTCATTATTCTAGGGATAAAAATTTAATTTCCTTGTTCTTAAAAAAATTTCCACATTGACCCAAATCAAGGATATCAAAACCGTAGCTCTTCCTTGGCCATTGGGACTAAGATTAGTTTTCTTTCCATCCACACATCTTGGCATACATATATATATTTCATCATAAATATCACAAACATGCCATATACTCATCATGCATATTATAAGTATACTATCAAAGCCATAAAATCATGCAAAGCATATTAAGCATAGACAAAAATAATCAAAGCATAAGAAAATAAATCAAAGCTCATAAACATACAATTAATTATTACATGACCATGGATTGGAATCCTCACATGGATTCACCATCCATCAAATATAAGACCATCTCTCACCACCATACTTGGTTGGTGAGATGGATCTCCCTCTTACCTCTTGAAGATCCTCAAAGCTTCTTGATTTTGCTTCTCTTTCCAAGTCCTTCAACACCAAGGGCTTCTCAAATTCAAAAAAAAAATACATAGAAATTAGTATACTAAGCTTGATTAAGAGGAACCATGGATCAAACCTGGTTTAGATCATGAAAAAGAAGAGAAGAAATAAAGTCTTCTTATACTTCACCTCAAAAACCCCATAACTTTGTTCTTGAAGAAAGTCCATGAAGATGAATGATTTAGAGAAAGTCTCCAACATGAAAGTTGCTTAGAATATCATGTAGATTCAAGATCTATGGTTGGATGAAATTAAAAGTGATGGGTGGTGCTTTTGGTGGTCATGGCCGAACCATTTGGTGAGAAAATAAAGGAAAATGGTTGTTTTGTGTTCTTGGCTTGGTTGAGTGATGAAGATGAATGATTTAGAGAAAGTCTCCAACATGAAAGTGTTTTGAATTGATGAGAGGATTCAAGATATGCAGCTAGATAAAATTATGGAAGATTGAAAGTGGTTCCAGGGTTGGTGACCGAATGCTCAAGGAAGGAAAGAAAATGGTGTTGTTCTTGGTGGTCTTGACAAATTGGAAGAGAGAGAATAAGTTAAGTGTTGATACAAATGAAATCAAATGGCTGAATTGAAGTGGGTAGCCGTAGCATTGCATGGAGAGAAAGAAGAAAATAACTTTGCTTTAGGAAAATGACTAATAATTGGTCAAGACATCTAATTAATGTCTTCAAGCTTTTTCTTTGGCCTAAAAAGGCTACTCCAACATGTCTCAAGATGTCTCTTCTTCTTTCTTGCTTCTCCAACCGTCCCCCCCTTCATCATGCAATCCAAAGGAAGCAAACAAAACAATAATAGTCATATTGACCATGACAAACAATAATGGTCATTAATTTAGTTTGCATGGCTATTATTGGTGGTTCAAGAACCATGTAAAAGTCTCCCCAAGCTGCATCAAAACCGTGTGGCTCCTTGAGTATTTTATGGAATTAATTGTTCTCAATTTATACCTAATTGCATGCTAATTAATTAGGTAATTAGTTAGGTTAAATTTCCTAACCAATCTTAACTAACATTCTAACTATATAACTAATTAATTAACATATTATTTCATATATTATAATCTCTAATTAAAATTAGGATATCTAATTAAGAATTAGATTATAACAATTTAACATTTAATTTAGTTTACTTAACTTATTAATTAGGTCATTAGATTAATCAAATTAGGCTTAATTAGTTACTAATCAAATCATTGTTGACTTCATCTTTTCTTTAGCCTAAAAAGGCTACTAAAAAAAAATGTCTCCTCCTAGTCCAAGCACTCCAAAACCGTCCCCCCTTCCATAATGCATGAAGTTGTCATCTTTTTTTTTTATACAATTATTTGAAACATTCCTAGCCATTGATTAATTCAATGGTTAGGATTTAGGTAGACTTTTAATTTAGAAGACTTAATCTAAGCCATTGGATCCTTCTCCTTTAAATTCTAGCCATTAGATGTGTCTCCAAAATAAAGGGTCAAGATTACTTCTTCTTACTTTTAATCCAAAGGTCATAATTAGTCTTTGCTACTTTTTAAGACCAAATCTCCACCCTTGATTAATTCTTCATCCAATGGTCATAAATGGTCTTTGTCACTTTTTAAGACCAAATCTCCACCCTTGGTCAACTCTAAATCCAATGGTTGTAAATGGTCACTTCATATAATCAAATTTACACCGTTAATTAAGTCTACGATTGATATTGAAGCTTGCCTAACTTTATTCTCACACCATTGATTAAATCAATGGTGATTATCCAATGCTTCTTTATTAAATTTATTTCTTAACCATTAATTAAATCAATGGTAGTTATCCAAACCACTAGTGTTGACTTAAGCAATATAATTTCTATTTTTATCTACTAAAAATCCCACAAAAGAATATATTTACTGTATTTTTATCTTTCGATAAATAAATACGATACAAAACAAATTTTCTAAAATTGTTTTCGGATTCAGGTTTAGTAAGATCCCCTGTTTCCATCTAAACAGTACAAATTTTTCTATGCGTAGAAATTTTTTTCACTTTGCAGGACCCACCTAGGCCCACGTATGGTCACTTGGGCCCACAAACACCTTGTGGGGCCCACAAATAGAAAAAAATTCAAAATCACACATAAAATCACAAAAATTAGAAAATATATGAAAATCAAGTCAGATTGTTAAAAATAATTAACAGTCAAGAGAAATAAATACAAAAAGATTTTCTCCGGCCCGAAAATTATTATTTTCCTGACACGGAGTAAATCACTCAAAACGTTCAAATATGCTGACGGAATAATCAAAATAATTTTACAGCATCCAGAAATTACTAAACAGTAAAATTTTGTTAGCTGTCAAAATTATTGTTTAAGAGATAGGAAATTTGGGGTGTTACAATTCTCCCCCTCTAAAAAGAAATTTCGTCCTCGAAATTTAAGAACCATGATTTCACACCCTCAGAATAAATACGGATATGGTGCTTTCATCTTATTTTCCAATTCTCATGAAGCTTCCTCTCTTACATCTTGCTATACTATTCTAATCCCACAAAATCTCTTTGCTGATGTTCAACTTCTCTTGATCAAACAGATATCTCAGACTCCTATCATAGAGATTTTGTTGGTTATTACTGAAGATGTTGAATGTTACTCCAGAAAGAAAGAATTTCCATATCTCTGATATCAACATAACGACAACCAATCTTCAATCATGCCTAGAGTAGTTTTTCTCAGATAACTTCCAACTAATGTAATGTAATGTTCAGCTAATGTAATGTATTACTTAAAATTTCATTATCCTCGTATCACTACATATTCTAGATTCTTGTTTTAACAGGAAATGTCTCACTAACCGAATTCTCCTTTCCTCAGCACGATACCAGATACTTCCGTAAATTTTTTTCTACGATTTTCCATTACCATCTTAAATTTTCCCATAGAAGAATTGTTCCAATCTTTTGAAGAATTCACCACGCTTCTACTGCGTTACTCAGATACGTTAACACGGATACAAATATAAAAATATCCTTTATTGCTGTTTGTGTTATCTCTGTGCTGCCATGTTGGTATTGGTGTAGGTGATCTCACCTCTTTGTTATATTGTTTTGTTGTGTCTGTACTGTTAAAATCAAATAATAGAAGGATCGAGTTGTCTTAGACATAACGGGCGATGGATACTCTGAGATTGGTGATAACAATAAGGAGTGGACATTCAGGACTCGAAGGTGTGCAGTGTTGACAAAGGAACAGATGTCTGATGCATCAAGATGGATAGAAAAAGGAATAAGTATGTTAAAGTTTCTCGTTAGTGTTGTATCGTGCTATTAAGTAGGACCCGTCATGGGGTTTGCTACTGTAAAAAAAAAATAAGTCTATTAATTTTATATTTCTCTTTAAATTGTGATATTAATTGGTGTCAATATTGCATAATGAATAGTTGAAATATGATTTTCAATATTACCTAATATTTTTAGTAAATTTACGTTTCAGTAAAGAAGAAATTTTGAAACCCATCTTTTATAACTCAAACTTTGTGCGAACTTATTTTCAGATTATGAGTCGGGAGTCAGAAATGTGATGCCCTAACTAGGGTGTTACATTAGTTGGTATCAGAGCTAGGGTGTTACATTAGTTGGTATCAGAGCACGGTTTGAGTCTTTTGGGGTTTGTGATTAGGTCTATTTTGCTTGTATTGTGTTCTCTGTGTTTGTTTTCTGAAAGGAAATAATGTTATTTATAATGAATATTAGATCCATTATATTTCGATCCGCACGCCTTAGTTATACTTGTATGGAAGTGGAACATGTTACTAGTAATGCAATTGCAGCTATGAGAGCAACGGGAGCAATGTGGAAAGACGACTGCACGAACAAAGGACCACTGTTCAGTAGAAACTGGAAGTTGAAGTTTAGAATATGATGGAAGAGAATCAGTCTTGGAATATAAGATTTTATAATTTTGGAACTTGATATTTTTTTAGGATATTGAGAAAGTAATTGATTTCGACGGAAGATGTATTTACAACCATTGAGGAAACCAAAAACAGTAAAGGATGTGAAAGAAGGTACTTAATGAAGGAATGTACGTCAAGAAAACAATTTACGAAAAAGTTGGACACATTTTCAAAGAGTATATTCTCTGATGTGTTCTTTGAAAATAGAGTTTTCTATTAGTAAAAATTTTAGATAGTAAGGGAAGTTGTTACTCTGAATGGAATAGGAGTGTTCTGAGCGGAAGATTTAATCAATGGAGATTGTGTCATTAGAGCTAATCCTATAAACCATACTGAATATTTCTATGAATAACCTATTCTTTATGACATATCATTGAGTAGATCAATTATATGTTAGAGTTATTCGTTATCCTCTGATTTGTTTACTTCTGTTTCTATTCTTAGCTAATCGAGCTATTCAAGTTATTCAAATTGTTGTTATAGATCAAATCTTTGTATTAGTTTGATCTGTTATTCAAAAATTTTGTGTTAGTTTGATCTGTTTCATAAATAGACGTGGTCTTTGAAAATGGATTGGTTATTTTCCAGCCATATCCAATGAGATTATTTTAACAGACTGTGAGTAATCCAGAGAAAATTCATTTTTGAAAATTGGGTTACATCCAATTCTTTGCTGGATATGTTCGATAACGGTTCAATTCGTTTTGTTATCTTCCATGATGTTTTCTTTCATCTCCTGCAACTGAAGGACTATCTAGCAAGAAAGGATATTTCTATATTTGTATCCGTGTTAACGTATCTGAGTAATGCAGCAGAAGCGTGATGAATTTTTCAAAAGATTAGAACAATTCTTCTATGGGAAAATTTAAGAGGGTAGTGGAAAACCGTAGAAAAAAAAAATTTATGGAAGTATCTAGTATCGTGCTATGAAAAGGAGAACTCAGTTAGTGAGACATTTCCTGTTAAAAGCAAAAATCTAGAATATGTAGTGATACGAGGATAAGGAAATTTTAAGTAATACATTACATTAGCTGAACATTACATTACATTAGTTGGAAGTTATCTGAGAAAAACTATTCTAGGCATGAATGAAGATTGGTTGTTGTTATGTTGGTATCAGAGATATGAAAATTCTTTCTTTCTGGAGTAACATTCAACATCTTCAGTAATAACCAACAAAATCTCTATGATAGGAGTCTGAGATATCTGTTTGATCAGGAGAAGTTGAACATCAGCAAAGAGATTTTGTGGGATTAGAATAGTATAGCAAGATGTAAGAGAGGAAGCTTCATGAGAATTGGAAAATAAGATGAAAGCACCATATCCGTATTTATTCTGAGGGTCTGAAATCATGTTTCTAAAATTTTGAGGATGAAATTTCTTTTTAGAGGGGGAGAATTGTAACACCCCAAAATTTCCTATCCTATAAACAGTAATTTTGATGACAATGTAATTTTCTTGTTTAGTAATTTCTGGATATTATAAAATTATTTTGTTTATTCCGTCAGCGTATTTGATCGTTTTGAGTGATTTACTCCGTGTCAGGAGAATAATAAATTCTGGGCCGGGAAAAATCTTTCTGTATTTATTTATCTTGACTGTTAATTATTTTTAACAATCTGACTTGATTTTCTTACATTTTCTAATTTTTGTGATTTATGTGTGATTTTGAATTTTTTTCTGTTTGTGGGCTCCACGAGGTGTTTGTGGGCCCAGGTGACCATACATGGGCCCAGGTGGGTCTCGCAAAGTGAAAAAATTTTCTACGCATAGAAAAATTTGTACTGTTTAGATGGAGACAGGGGATCTTACTAAACCTGAATCTGGAAACAGTTTTAGAAAATTTGTTTTTATACTGTATTTATTTATCGGAAGATAAAAATACAGTAAATATATTCTTTCGTGGGATTTTTAGTAGATAAAAATAGAAATTATATTGCTTAAGTCAACATTGGTGGTTTGGATATCCACTATTGATTCAATTAATGGTTAAGAAATAAATTTAATAAAGAAACATAAGATAATTATCATTGATTTAATCAAAGGTGTGAGAATAAACTTAATTAGGCAAGCTTCAATATCAACCGTAGATTTAATCAACGGTGTAAAATTAATTATATAAAGTGACCATTTACAACCATTGGATTTAGAGTTGATCAAGGGTGGAGATTTGGTCTTAAAAAGTAGCAAAGACTAATTATGACCCTTGGATTAAAAGTAAGAAGAAGTAATCTTGACCCTTTATTTTGGAGACACATCTAATGGCTAGAATTTAAAGGAGAAGGATCCAATGGCTTAGATTAAGTTTTCTAAATTAAAAGTCTACCTAAATCCTAACCATTGAATTAATCAATGGCTAGGAATGCTTCAAATAATTGTATGAAAAAAAAAGATGACAACTTCATGCATTATGGATGGGGGGACGATTTTGGAGTGCTTGGACAAGGAGGAGACAATTTTTTTTAGTAGCCTTTTTAGGCTAAAGAAAAGATGAAGTCAACAATGATTTGATTAGTAACTAATTAAGCCTAATTTGATTAATGTAATGGCCTAATTAACAAGTTAAGTAAACTAAATTAAATATTAAATTGTTATAATCTAATTCTTAATTAGATATCCTAATTTTAATTAAAGATTATAATATATGAAATAATATGTTAATTAATTAGTTATATAGTTAGAATGTTAGTTAAGATTGGTTAGGAAATTTAACCTAACTAATTACCTAATTAATTAGCATGCAATTAGGTATAAATTGAGAACAATTAATTCCCTAAAATACTCAAGGAGCCACACGATTTTCATGCAGCTTGGGAGACTTTTACATGGTTCTTGAACCACCAATTATAGCCATGCAAACTAAATTAATGACCATTATTGTTTGTCATGGTCAATATGACCATTATTGTTTTGTTTGCTTCCTTTGGATTGCATGATGAAGGGGGGAACGGTTGGAGAAGCAAGAAAGAAGAAGAGACATGTTGAGACATGTTAGCCTTTTTAGGCCAAAGAAAAAGCTTGAAGACATTAATTAGATGTCTTGACCAATTATTGGTCATTTTCCTAAAGCAAAATTATTTTCTTCTTTCTCTCCATGCAATGCTACAGCTGCCCACTTCAATTCAGCCATTTGATTTCATTTGTATCACATTTTATAACACTTAACTCATTCTCTCTCTTCTCTCTCTTCCAATTTGTCAAGAACAACACCATTTTCTTTCCTTCCTTGAGCATTCGGTCACCACCCATGGAACCACTTCCAATCTTCCATAATTTTATCTAGCTACATATCTTGAATTCTCTCATCAATTCAAAACACTTTCATGTTGGAAACTTTCTCTAAATCATTCATCTTCATCACTCAACCAAGCCAAGAACACAAAATAACCATTTTCCTTCATTTTCTCACCAAATGGTTCGACCATGACCACCAAAAGCACCACCCATCAATTTTAATTTCATCCAACCATAGATCTTGAATCTAAATGATATTCTAAGCAACTTTCATGTTGGAGACTTTCTCAAAATCATTCATCTTCATGGACTTTCTTCAAGAGCCAAGTTATTGAGTTTTTAAGGTGAAGTATAAGAAGACTTCAATTCTTATCTATTTTTCATGATCTAAACCATGTTTGATCCATGGTTCCTCTTAATCAAGCTTAGTATACTAATTTTTATGTATTTTGTTTAGAATTTGAGAAGCCCTTGGTGGTGAAGGACTTGGAAAGAGAAGCAAAATCAAGAAGCTTTGAGGATCTTCAAGAGGTAAGAGGGAGATCCATCTCACTAACCAATTATGGTGGTGGGAGATGGTCTTATATTTGATGGATTGTGAATTCATGTGAGAATTCCAATCCATGGTTATGTATTAATTAATTGTGTGTTTGTGAGCTTTGCTTTATTTTCTTGTGCTTTAATTATTTTTGTCTGTACTTAATATGCTTTGCATGATTTTATGGCTTTGATAGTATACTTATAATATGCATGATGAGTATATGGCATGTTTGTAATATTTATGATGAAATATATATATGTATGCCATGATGTGTGGATGAAAAGAAAATTGATCTTGGTTCCAATGGCCAAGGAAGAGTTACGGTTTTGATGCCCTTGATTTGGGTCAATGTTGAAATTTTTCAAGAACAAGGAAATTAAATTTTGATCCCTAGAACAATGAGAATTTCAGCCAAGACACCTCAAAATAGGTGTTTGCAAATTAATATGTTTATGGAAGAATAAAATTGAATTGATTTGAGGAGTATGGAAAATGAACTAAAGGTTTGTTTTTTTTTAAGATAACATGAACACAAATTTTAGAATGAAATTTTATTGATTTATTTTGTGTAGAAACAAGAATGGAATTTATTTAAGTTAGAAGAAAAATATTTCATGGTTCCAATGGCCATCTATAAGCTTTTTGATAATTTAGAAAAATATTTTGATGCTATAAAATACAAGAATTTTCAAATAAGGATTTTTGAAAAGGGAATTAAGTGTTATAAATTAAGTGAAGTGGAATTTTCATAAATAAAAGAAAAAGAAGATTGAAAGTATTGAACTTCAAATTAATTTAAAAAGAATCAATTTTTAGAAGTGATTTAGAAATATAAAAGAAAATGTTTGTAACTTAAATTTACTCATAAAGAATTTATTTGGGTTTTGGAAAACATTAGGAAATTTAAAGTTAAGAAACAATAATTAAAACAACTCAATATGATTTTGTAGGATTAGATCAATAAAAAGTGATTTTGAGAAAATATATATTAAGGAAAAGATTTTTGACTAAGAATGAAAAAGGATTTGCAAAGAAAGTGAAAATGAATTTGAACAAATGGGTTTGTTATATGACCAATCGGTACTTTGGTTTTGAAAATAAAACTTTAATGGTTTTGTTTGTGTAAAACCATATCAATTTAAAAAGGAAAAATGTTTTGATAATTTTTTTCAAATAGTAATGCCTAGATTTTGATGAAACAAAGTAATTTTTCAAGTGGAAATATAATTGATTTAATACAAGAAATTTGAAAAGGGAATCAGAGTATTTTACTCACTTGAAAAAATAAGTTTTGTAAACGAAAATGTTTTCAAACTTCAATTTATTTTGAAGTAGGTTAATTTGGAAATGATTTGGGGAAAAATGGAGAATATAATGGTATTTTGAGAATTTACTCAAGTATAACTTATTTTCAAGTTTTGAAGTACGTTTGGAAATTTTAAGATTTGAAACATTGATTTATATAAATGGAAAAGTAATTTTGTGGATTATATTTGAAAAAGAATTTCTTGAGTAAAGAAACGTGGAAAAGATTTTCTTGAGTAAGAAAATGTGAAAAATGAAGTACAAAGTCATAATATTTTGAGAAAGGATGAAATGAAATTTTTGAAGGTTAAGAAATATTTTTTGTAATAGAATTATGGTGAAAAATGATTTACGTATCTTAAAAATGATTTAGAATATAGTAAAATATTCCTATGCGATTTAAAATATGTTGAAATATTTCTACGTGATTTGAATTACGTTTAAATATTTTACGTGAGTTTAAATATTTGACGTACTATTGAAAAATCACTATGTGATTTAAAAGTAATAGAATATTTTTACGGTATTGTGAAAATATAACAGAAACGTTTCAGAATTTTGAAAACGTAACAAAAACATTTTGAAATTGTGAAAACATAATGAAAATGTTGCACAAGCTTGTGAAAATACGGTGAAAGTGTTTTATAACTATGAAAACATGATAACATGATTTTGTGTTGAAAATACAGTATAATTACTGTTTAACTAGTGTATGAACACTGTATAAGAGAGTGACGTATTTTGCCTATGATTGGTATTTGGTGCATTTTATATGCATTGGAAAGAGATGCCCGTATTTGGATTTGGTGCATTATACATGCATTGAAAAGATTTGGCCCGTTGGGGTTGGACTTGCACTGATATACTCGTGCATTGTACAAATGAAATTGAAAAGATTTGGCCCGTTGGGGTTGGACTTGCATTGATAAATTCGTGCATTGTATAAAAGATAGCTAACAAACTATTATGGCCCTTGTGGTTGAAGAGGGAATGAGAATTGATAGTGAGGTCTATGATGGATCTTGGGGGCATCAGTATGGCGCGGCGGTCGACCAATGGCGGAATGGCGAGTACTGTGCCACTTAGCGATGCGAGTCGATCGTTGCAACGCATTGACGATACCGACAAGAACACGATTCTTTTCAACAACTGGGAGATTGTCTTTGGGCTAAGGCTGACAATTAATCAGAGCATTCTTCTTGAAATTGTGAAAACCTCCATGGAGTCGTTTTTGATAAAATGAGTCTTTGTACATATGCATAAATCTGAGCATTTATATCTGTGTGATATATTAAGTGGGGAATATTGGTTATTGGTTATGACAATTATTTTGAGTACTTGGATGATGATTGAACTGATAAATGATTAGAAGATGATAGTTGATTAATGCTGATAGCATGATTATGGTATGATCTATCTGTATGATATTGCTGTTTGTGTTATCTCTGTGTTGCCATGTTGGTATTGGTGTAGGTGATCTCACCTCTTTGTTATATTGTATTGTTGTGTCTGTACTGTTAAAATCAAATAATAGAAGGATCAAGTTGTCTTAGACATAATGGGCGATGGATACTCTGAGATTGGTGATAACAATAAGGAGTGGACATTCAGGACTCGAAGGTGTGCAGTGTTGACAATGGAACAGATGTCTAATGCATCAAGATGGACAGAAAAAGGAATAAGTATGTTAAAGTTTCTCGTTAGTGTTGTACCGTGCTTTAAGTAGGACCCGTCATGGGGTTTGCTACTGTAAAAAAAAATAAGTCTATTAATTTTATATTTCTCTTTAAATTGTGATATTAATTGGTGTCAATATTACATAATGAATAATTGAAATATGATTTTCAATATTACCTAATATTTTCAGTAAATTTACGTTTCAGTAAAGAAGAAATTTTGAAACCCATCTTTTATAACTCAAACTTTGTGCGAACTTATTTTCAGATTATGAGTCGGGAGTCAGAAATGTGATGCCCTAGCTAGGGTGTTACAGATACCAACTAGTGTAACACCCTAGCTCTGATACCAACTAATGTAATACCCTAGCTCTGATACCAACTAATATAACACCCTAGCTAGGGCATCACATTTCTGACTTCCAACTCATAATCTGAAAATAAGTTCGCACAAAGTTTGAGTTATAAAATATAGGTTTCAAAATTTTCTTCTTTTACTGAAACGTAAATTTACTGAAAATATTAGGTAATATTGTAAATCATATTTCAACTAATCATTATACAATATTGACACCAATTAATATCACAATTTAAAGAGAAATATAAAATTAATAGACTTTTTTTTTACAGTAGCAAACCTCTTGACGGGTCCTACTTAATAGCACGGTACAACACTAATGGAAAACTTTAACATACTTATTCCTTTTTCTGTCCATCTTGATGCATCAGACATCTGTTCCTTTGTCAACACTGCACACCTTCGAGTCCTGAATGTCCACTCCTTATTGTTGTCACCAATCTCAGAGTATCCATCGCCTGTTATGTCTAAGACAACTCGATCTTTCTATTATTTGATTTTAACAATACAGAAATAGCAAAATAGTATAACAAAGAGGTGAGATCACCTACACCAATGCCAATATGGCAACACAGAGATAACACAAATAGTAATATCATACAGATAGATCATACCATAATCATGCTATCAGCATTAATCAACTATCATCATCTAATCATTTATCAGTTCAATCATCATCCAAGTACTCAAAACAATTGTCATAGCCAATAACCAATATTCCTCAATTAATATATCACACGATATAAATGCTCAGATTTATGCATATGTACAAAGACTCGATTTATCAAAAACGACTCCATGGAGGTTTTCACAATTTCGAGAAGAATGCTCGTTAATTGTCGCCTTTAGCCCAAAGACAATCTCCCAGTCATTGAAAATAATCGTGTTCTTGTCGGGTATCGTCAATGCGTTGCAACGGACTGCATCGCCAAGTGGCACAGGGTACTCGCCAACTGTCCACTGATCGACCGCCGCGCCTCGACTCCCCCAAGATCCATCATAGACCTCACTATCAATTCTCATTCCCTCTTCAACCACAAGGGTCATAATAGCTATTAGCTATATTTTATACAATGCACGAATATATCAGTGCAAGTCCAATCCCAAAGGGCCAAATCTTTTCAATTTCATTTGTTCAATGTAATCATATGCTTCAACGCATATTTTTTCAATGCACGTATAATGCACCAAATCCAATCACAGACATATCTTTCCAATGCATGCATAATGCACCAAATGTCAATCACAGGCAAAACATGTCATTTTCTCATACAGTGTCCATACACTGGTTCAACAGTAATTATACTATATTTTCAACACAAAATCATGTTATCATGTTTTCATAGTTATAAAACACTTTCGTCGTGTTTTCAAAATTGCATAACATTTCCATTATGTTTTCACAATTCCAAAATGTTTCTGTTACATTTTCAAAATTCTGAAACATTTCTGTTATATTTTCACAATACTATAACACTTTTGTTACATTTTCAAAATGCCGCAGCTCTTCTGTTGCACTTTTAAATCACATATTAATTTTTCAATGTCTTTCTCAATCGTGTAAAAATATACGTTTCTCAAATCGCATATTATTTTTCCACTGTTTCAAAATTGCATATATTTTTCAATAATATTTTCAATAGTGTAAAATATTTAAACGCTTCCCAAATCTCATAATAATTTTCTACCATTTTTCATAATTACGTAAAAATATTCTATCAATATTTAATCACGTAGTGATTTTTCAACTGTATTCCAAATCATGTAAAATATTTAAACTCACATAAAATATTTAAACATAATTCAAATCACGTAGAAATATTTTAACATATTTCAAATCGTGTAGAAATATTTTACTGCATTTCAAATCATTTTTAAGATACGTAAATCATTTTTCACCATTTTACAATCATGTAAAATATTCTTCAATATTCCAAACATTATTTTGGACTTTCAAATAAGTCAATATCATTTTCAACACATTTTTATGATACGTAAATAAATTTTCACCATAATTCTATTACGAAAAAAATATTTCTCAACCTTCAAAAATTCCATTTCATCTTTTCTCAAAATATTATGACTTTGTATTTCATTTTTCACATTTTCTTACTCAGGAAAATCTTTTTCCACATTTCTTTACTCAAGAAATTCTTTTTCAAATATAATCCACAAAATTACCTTTCCATTGATACAAATCAATGTTTCAAATCTTAAAATTTTCACACGTACTTCAAAACTTGAAAATAAGTTATACTTTAGTAAATTCTCAAATCACCATTATATTCTCCATTTTTCTCAAAGCATTTCCAAACACAACCTCCTTCAAAATAAATTGAAGTTCGAAAACATTTTTGTTTACAAAAACTTAATTTCTCAAGTGATTAAAATGCTCTGATTCCCTTTTCAAATTCATTGTATTAAATCAATTTACGTTTCCACTTTAAAAATCACTTTGTTCATAAAAATTAAGGCATTACAAGCCTTCAAAAACATGGACATGACTATTGAAATCATCAAATATTTTTTTCTTTTAAATTGATATGGTTTTACACAAACAAAACCATTAAAATTTTATTTTCAAAACCGAAGTACCGATGGTTATAAAAAGCAAACCCATTTGTTCAAATTCATTTTTACTTTCTTTGCAATTCCTTTTTCACTTTCTTTGCAAATCCTTAAAATTAATGTTTGCCCATTTCATTCAAAACTCATATTTAGAAAAATACTTAAGATCATTTTACACAAAATAAATTAATAAAAATTCCTCTAAAATCGTATTTTTGTTCTCTTAATCAAACAAACCCTTTGTTTATTTTCCATACTCTTCAAATCATCTATTATCATTCTTCATGAAAATATTAATTTAAATATACGTAAAACATTTGTTCTTAATTTATCAAAATCTTATAAATGGCCATTGAAACCATGAATTATTTTTTTCTTTCTAACTTAAATAAATTCCAAAACCGTATGCATTCTTTTTGCAACACAAACCTTTTGTTTATTTTCTTTACTTCTCAAATCATTCAATTTTATTATTCATGAAAATATAAATTTGTGAACACCTATTTTGAGGTATCTTGATCGAAATTCTCATTATTCTAGGGATAAAAATTTAATTTCCTTGTTCTTAAAAAAATTTCCACATTGACCCAAATCAAGGGCATCAAAACCATAGCTCTTCCTTGGCCATTGGGACCAAGATTAGTTTTCTTTCCATCCACACATCATGGCATACATATATATATTTCATCATAAATATCACAAACATGCCATATACTCATCATGCATATTATAAGTATACTATCAAAGCCATAAAATCATGCAAAGCATATTAAGCATAGACAAAAATAATCAAAGCATAAGAAAATAAATCAAAGCTCATAAACATACAATTAATTATTACATGACCATGGATTGGAATCCTCACATGGATTCACCATCCATCAAATATAAGACCATCTCTCACCACCATACTTGGTTGGTGAGATGGATCTCCCTCTTACCTCTTGAAGATCCTCAAAGCGTCTTGATTTTACTTCTCTTTCCAAGTCCTTCAACACCAAGGGCTTCTCAAATTCAAAACAAAATACATAGAAATTAGTATACTAAGCTTGATTAAGAGGAACCATGGATCAAACATGGTTTAGATCATGAAAAAGAAGAGAAGAAATGAAGTCTTCTTATACTTCACCTCAAAAACTCCATAACTTTGTTCTTGAAGAAAGTCCATGAAGATGAATGATTTAGAGAAAGTCTCCAACATGAAAGTTGCTTAGAATATCATGTAGATTCAAGATCTATGGTTGGATGAAATTAAAAGTGATGGGTGGTGCTTTTGGTGGTCATGGCCGAACCATTTGGTGAGAAAATGAAGGAAAATGGTTATTTTGTGTTCTTGGCTTGGTTGAGTGATGAAGATGAATGATTTAGAGAAAGTCTCCAACATGAAAGTGTTTTGAATTGATGAGACGATTCAAGATATGTAGCTAGATAAAATTATGGAAGATTGGAAGTGGTTCCAGGGGTGGTGACCGAATGCTCAAGGAAGGAAAGAAAATGGTGTTGTTCTTGGTGTTCTTGACAAATTGGAAGAGAGAGAAGAGAGAGAATAAGTTAAGTGTTGATACAAATGAAATCAAATGGCTGAATTGAAGTGGGCAGCTGTAGCATTGCATGGAGAGAAAGAAGAAAATAACTTTGCTTTAGGAAAATGACTAATAATTGGTCAAGACATCTAATTAATGTCTTCAAGCTTTTTCTTTAGCCTAAAAAGGCTACTCCAACATGTCTCAACATGTCTCTTCTTCTTTCTTGCTTCTCCAACCGTCCCCCCTTCATCATGCAATCCAAAGGAAGCAAACAAAACAATAATAGTCATATTGACCATGACAAACAATAATGGTCATTAATTTAGTTTGCATGGCTATTATTGGTGGTTCAAGAACCATGTAAAAGTCTCCCCAAGATGCATGAAAACCGTGTGGCTCCTTGAGTATTTTAGGGAATTAATTGTTCTCAATTTATATCTAATTGCATGCTAATTAATTAGGTAATTAGTTAGGTTAAATTTCCTAACCAATCTTAACTAACATTCTAACTATATAACTAATTAATTAACATATTATTTCATATATTATAATCTCTAATTAAAATTAGGATATCTAATTAAGAATTAGATTATAACAATTTAACATTTAATTTAGTTTACTTAACTTATTAATTAGGCCATTAGATTAATCAAATTAGGCTTAATTAGTTACTAATCAAATCATTGTTGACTTCATCTTTTCTTTAGCCTAAAAAGGCTACTAAAAAAAATGTCTCCTCCTAGTCCAAAAACTCCAAAACCGCCCCCCTTCCATAATGCATGAAGTTGTCATCTTTTTTTTTTATACAATTATTTGAAGCATTCCTAGCCATTGATTAATTCAATGGTTAGGATTTAGGTAGACTTTTAATTTAGAAGACTTAATCTAAGCCATTGGATCCTTCTCCTTTAAATTCTAGCCATTAGATGTGTCTCCAAAATAAAGGGTCAAGATTACTTCTTCTTACTTTTAATCCAAGGGTCATAATTAGTCTTTACTACTTTTTAAGACCAAATCTCCACCCTTGATTAATTCTTCATCCAATGGTCATAAATGGTCTTTGTCACTTTTTAAGACCAAATCTCCACCCTTGATCAACTCTAAATCCAATGGTTGTAAATGGTCACTTTATATAATCAAATTTACACCGTTAATTAAGTCTACGGTTGATATTGAAGCTTGCCTAACTTTATTCTCACACCATTGATTAAATCAATGGTGATTATCCAATGCTTCTTTATTAAATTTATTTCTTAACTATTAATTAAATCAATGGTAGGTATCCAAACCACCAGTATTGACTTAAGCAATATAATTTCTATTTTTATCTACTAAAAATCCCACGAAAGAATATATTTACTGTATTTTTATCTTCCGATAAATAAATACGGTACAAAACAAATTTTCTAAAACTGTTTCCGGATTCAGGTTTAGTAAGATCCCCTGTCTCCGTCTAAACAGTACAAATTTTTCTATGCGTAGAAATTTTTTTCACTTTGCGGGACCCACCTGGGCCCACGTATGGTCACCTGGGCCCACGAACACCTCGTGGGGCCCACAAGCAGAAAAAAATTTAAAATCACACATAAAATCACAAAAATTAGAAAACGTATGAAAATCAAGTCAGATTGTTAAAAATAATTAACAGTCAAGAGAAATAAATACAGAAAGATTTTCCCCGGCCATTATTTTCCTGACACGGAGTAAATCACTCAAAACGATCAAATATGCTGACGGAATAATCAAAATAATTTTACAGCATCCAGAAATTACTAAACAGTAAAATTCTGTTAGCTGTCAAAATTATTATTTAAGAGATAGGAAATTTGGGGTGTTACATCAATACTACTAGACCATTTCCATAGACATACATACAATCATTCTTACATACTTAGGTCATTTAAGATCTAGGCATATTTTACTAGGAAATTCAAACTTCTTATGTTTACCCCCTTGTAGATAAGAAAACTAGAATTTTCACACTACATGTAACCCTAGCACTTGGTTAGGAATACTTGTCTCCTTAGGAATTCTTGACTCCATTCTTTCTTGGCTAAATGACCTTGCGTCATATTAGTAACGTTAAAAGGTAGACAACGTCAACTTATCCTAGTTTACTTATATCTAGCACCCCTCATCATCACATTATAGTAAAGCTAAGTAACAAAAGTTACCATAGGTGATAGATACTTTTCTTTAGCAAACCTTTACTTTTGGGTTGCACTAAGATTCTTACTCTTCACATACAAACTAGATTAACTAACTAGTGTGTGAAAAGTGTAGTGTTATGTTTACCCCTTACATAAACATGATCTTAACTTTCCTCTAGACTCAACTCATTCTAGTGAAAAAGCTTATCTTTGCTAATGCCTCATTCAACCTTGCTTAAGGAAATAAATGAGCAGTTCACTATAACTTTGTATACTTAATGAATGCAACAAGCTTACAAGTCAACATTCATCCTTTTGAGTATTTTACAATGTACAAGGTCTCGTTTAACTAGAGACTTAGTACATAATATCTCTTCTTTGGAACTAAATACATAACCTTATTCTCACTCAAGTGAATCTAACTTAAAATGGTTCTTACTTACAACTCTTTGTTACTTAAGGTTCTAGGTACCTTCCAAAGATAATCCACTACTCTTGGATATCCAAAGGCTCATGCCTTCCTTATTCATTCTAGAGTGAATCCTACAAGTCATTCTAGTATATTCATCTCTATTGCACCATCTCATCACATCTTGAGTGATATGTAATGCAACACTAGGTTGTCTAAGGTGCTATGTCCTTACCTAGGGTAATCCTTTACTTTTGAATGCTCAAAGGCCTATGCTTTTTCTTTACTTGCTAGGTAAAAATTCCTCTCTTGAACTATCCCTATTTGTGTCCTCACACATTTTAGGAAACATATACTAATGCTCTCATCTAGTCCATAGCTTCAAAACATCATCAATGACATTTTTAGCCTATCTGGTGCTCACGCTACGGCACTGACCAGGGCATGCCGTGGCGCCCTAACCTCGGGTCTCATTACTGGGTGTAGCATCACTCTCATGTTGCGGGACAGCGTCTTCACGCAGTGCTGTGTGCTACAAAATTGACCTTATGCTGTGGCATGACCTTCTCACATCGTGACACTCGAAGCCAGTTCATCTTCATGTCACGGCATGTTGTTTCTCACACCACAGTGCGAATGGCAGAACCCAAGTTCTACAAAATTCTGTAGAACCATAGTACTGTTCCATGGTCCAAATCTTACTCCCAATCATCTAAGATTGGTTTCTTGGTGATTTCTAACACTCATCCATGCCCCTAAACTTGTTGTAACTCAATTACAACCTATGGATTCTCTTAGGCAGAGATCTAGGTTCAAATCACATAACTCCAACCATTGTCCAATTCTTAAATCTATGGATCCTAATGGTTGATCTTGAGCTATAAATGGCTAACTTACATTTACAAAGCTTAAACTAACTTAACCTAATCCTTGGAATCAAGAATCAAGCCAAGAATTCAGATTTGGCTCTCCAAACCCTATTTCTACTCAAAAACCCCAAACTTCATTCAATGAGAATCAAAGAGGGGAATAATGAATAGAAACTCCTTACCTTTTGATTGGATTATCAATCTTCAAGCTTTGATCCTTGATCTTGATCTTCCTCTTCTCTTTCTCTTTCTTCTTCTTCTTTCCTCCCCCTTTCTCTCTTCTCTCTGTTTTCTCTTCTCAGCTGAGAGAAAGGAAAGAAATAAGGAATACGAAACCAACTTGAGTTCCTGTGTTGAAACTCATATATGCTAAGAACACTTGAATTATGCTAATTCAACTTTTTCAACTTCCAACAACATTAGAATAAATCATGAGATTCATATAAATTATTGTTTCACCATTTTCATGATTTTTCATATCTGCTAGCAGTCAATCTGATATTAAAAGCACAACTAGTACGCCTAAAAATACTAAACTAACTTCGATTGTCTTGAAACTTTAATTACATCTTACTTAGCTCATTTGTGACTAAAAAAAGGTTTCCATACCTATTTCCATCAACTTAACCTTTAAAGTCATTATCTGAGTCATTTTAACTACTTTTTTCAACTTCTCTGTCGTAACTAAGTGCCTAAACGAACTCAGATTGTCACAAAACAGAATTGCATGTTAAGCAAGTCATATGCTACCTTTTGTAACCATATACAAGTCTAACATATTACTAAAGGTATTACATTTCTCCTCTCCTTTTTAAAATTTTGTCTCCAAAATTGCTCACCTCATGCAAACAACTCTGGGTAAACTCGCTTAACAAGGAATTCCAACTACTATGTAATCCTTTTTCAGCACTGGCTTCTCCCAACTGCACCTTTGTTAAAGGAAATCTACTTATCTCAAAGCTTTTAACCCTCTGTTTGTGGATGGTAAGCTATACTAAAATATATCTTAGCTTTGAACTCCTTCTTGTAAGGCTTTCCAAAACCAAATGTGAATTTAGTATCCCCTTCAGACACTACATTAATTGAAACTCCATGCATCCTAACTATTTCTTTCAAAAGTAGTTGAACCACTTTATCTAGAAAATAGCTAACCTCACTTGGTGAAAGTAGGTAGATTACTTAATCTCTCCACCTTTACTTGTAGCTCAACATATTCTGCTATGTTCTTTAATATACTAGGCCACTATACATCTTCCTTAACTCTTGAAGAACCTTAGTAGCCTCTAGATAGATGGTACACTTTCTCTTGTGAGCTCTCTTTCTTGATTTTTGACCCTCTTGGAAAATAAAGCCTATCACTAAACTTCGTCATTCCCTCTTAATCATAACAAATCCTCTAGGGTTCCTTAGAAAATTTGCTCACTCTTGTCCCTTAGAGCTTTATTCTCCCTCTGAGCTTCTAAAAAAATTGAGTCCTTAGGCCTCTTACTACGTCCACCTTGCTCACTGAGAGACTATTTGGAATCATAGTCACTGCGAGACTCAAATTCCCAAAACTCTCAAGAAATTCACTCTCTCTTAGACTATCATCTGGGACACTCATAGGAATTTCTTACCTAGTGCATCAACCACTACTTTGATCTTTCCCAAATGATAACACAACTTAAGATTATAAGACTTGAAAAACTCTATCCATCTATTATACTTCATGTTCGGCTTCCTATGATTAATAAGCATTCTTAAGCCATCATGAGTGCTGAGCATCTCAAACTAGACTCCTTATGAGTAATATCTCCAAAACTGTCAGGCAAACACCACTTTGGCTATTTCCAAATCATACCTACAGTAGTCCTCCTCGTGCAAGTTTAACTGACTTGATGCGTAGGCATCTACTTACCTCTAGTGCATCTAAACACACCATAGTCCCATCTTTGAAGTATAATTGACTACCTCAAAGTTCTCACGGGAATCTGGAATTACCAACACTAATGTAGTAATCTACCTCCTCTTTAACTCTTGGAAACCATACTTACTCTCCAGATTCCATTGTTGAGTACTACATTTCTTAGCTAACCTAATCTGGGTAGCACTAACTAACAAAATCTACTAATAGACTCTCTGCCTTTGGTTACAATGGTTACTCTTCCTATTGTACCTCTGCTTAAACTTTACTAGGGTTCTATGCAGTTTCCTCTACTAAGAAATTATATGACCCTAAAACTGTACCACTAATAACCCAAAACTTACTTTTGGCTTACTTGGCACTTAACCACTTCTCTTCCAAAAGTTTCCAAAACTACCTTTGACATACTCTTCATGACCTTTCGTAATCCTAGAAAACTCTTTGAGATCAACTATTCTCGACTTTGATTCTATGACAACCAGATCTTAGATCATCTCATGAGAAAATCCAAAGCTTCTCTTAACTGATCCACCCGATCATCCTTTCTAGACAAAGACATTTAGTCTCGATAGTTCCTTCGTTTGACTGCCTAACATTAAACACAGCTCATATTCAAGCTAAACAAGAATATAACATCATTTGTCTCTTAAATAACCAAACTGTACCAACTAGGTAAGCAAACTAGATTCACAAAGTAAACCAACATGATTTACAAAGTAAATCCATACTCTCCTTGTACACATCTTAAAAGATTTCTTTTTACATGTGCTCTTACCTCATACCAAGTTAGAAGATTTCGTCACCTTCGCTGCGCACTTTGATCTATAATTTGCTTGCGCATATTGGTACCTTGGAGTCTGATT
Organism: Ormosia semicastrata; assembly: GCA_029884595.1. Taxonomy (NCBI): domain Eukaryota; kingdom Viridiplantae; phylum Streptophyta; class Magnoliopsida; order Fabales; family Fabaceae; genus Ormosia; species Ormosia semicastrata. The sequence continues at coordinate 44,413,386 of JAQQTO010000061.1, forward strand.
TACCTCTTTCCTTTTAGGTTGCTCATCTTGAAAGCACCTTACTCATACTCATCATTCCCTAAGCTACCACTTGAACCTATTTTCCTTTGCCTGATAAAGATTAAGACCAAGAGGCACCCTCACTAATCTCAACATCTGATCTTTCCTCTTTAGGGAATCTTCTAACTCTTGTTCCGTTAAGGCTCTGAGATTATCTGCTGCTTCTCCTTTGCACTCACTGACTAGAGCGAAGAAGTCCTTAACCTCCATTTTCTTTATAACCCTTCTAATGCCCTTTCATATTCTACTTCAAATTTTACTCACTTCCAGTCTTCATCTAATTGGACGTAAAATAAGAAAAGAACTCCTGACATTCCTTGAATTACTCCACATACTGGTCCTCAGTAATATCCCCTTACTTAGACCTTAGAAATTTCTAAATTTCTCTTGCCTTCCATAACTCAAGGGAATAATACTTGTCTAGGAAAGTAGCTCTAAACACCTTCCAGGTGATTCGAGTACCAACTTCTAGTAACCTCTTTGCTTCATCTCAATAGCTTTTGGCTTTTCCTGCTAACCCTTACGAAGCAAAGTCACCTTCTATCCATCAGCGCACGCCATGACCTCAAAGATCTCTTCCATCAAAAGAAGCCATCTTTTACTCTAACTGAACTAAACTCTCCCTTGAAAAACAAAGGAGTAACTTTTCTGAACTCTGAGAAATACTGATCTGTCGTAAGTTCCTTCTCATCCTATAACTTACTATGCGAGTCCTATTCTATCGCTTCTGATAAATTTCTACAAATGGCAGTCTGCTCTCTTAATAGAACAGCCATTACTCTAAGAGCTCTGGTTATCTCCCCCTTAACCAGTCTCCTAGTTTCATAGGTTCGCCTGGTAGTTGTCATAGTTTCTTGTACACACAGAACCTTACATATTGAGTTAGCTAGGCTCAATATCATGTAACTATGTGACAGTAGCCAATAGCATCCATACCTAAGGATAGTCATACAATTCCATTTACATATCTCAAAAGAGACAAAAGAATGCATAACATTCTACTAAACTACTACTCATGCCTAAGCACAGTCAGTCCATACCCCGGCTCAATAGAATAAACTGCTCTAATACCATAATGTAACATCCTAATATAGATATCTAGATATATCCTAGATATACAGAGACATATAAAGATAAACAGTACTAGAGACGTCACTTCTACATAACTAACTAATATATATCCATAATCACAACTGAGTAATTATAGAAAGCCTTAACAGATTACAGAAAAACATAAACTCATACCAATATATATATAACACTTGCCACAAAAGGGCATATTGTAATACATACAAAACAAATGTAAACTGTATACATAACTTCTAGCTAGAAAAGCATATAAAATTATACTAGTCTTCAAGTTTCACCTTCATTCCCTTAATAGGGTCTATACCTCTATACCTGGATTTACATGGAAGAACAACTAGGGTAAGAATTATAATTCTCAATAAAAGTAATTCTAATACCAGCTAGCTATAACATTGTATAATAAATATAACAATTGCTATAACTACAAACATAGGAGTTTCCTCCACTAATTCTCATAACTGCACACTACTATACAGTGTGGTCTAAACCGATAGACTACATACTGTTCGATATAGACAACTGCCCATACAATTATGAGTTTCAACAGCAATAGACAATGCTTATACAACTGTCCGTAAAATGTAATGCGAACGATATGCGGTATGATTATGTCTAAGAAAGATCTTAAAGATATGCTTATGCAATGTTTTATTTCGAAATACATGCAGGGGTTTATTTTGAAAACCTAGAAATTCATTAGGAGCTGGTTCAGTATATTATCCTGTGGTGAATACAGGAAAAGTTTATCCTGACATCACACATATCCTGGCACGCTGAGAAGTTCGGGCTTCATCCCTCCTCAAAGAGGTTTCAGATTTCCTATTTATCTCCTATGACCTTGGCATTATCGAGATATCAGGGTTATGTCCCTCCTCAAAAGAGTCTATCAGACACCCATCTATCTCCCTTGGCCTCAATGAATGAGTATCAAAGGATACTCACTAAGATCAATACTACTAGACTATTTCTATAGATATACATACAATCATTTTTGCATACTAAGGTCATTTAAGATCTAGGCATGTTTTACTAGGAAATTTTGACTTCTCATGTTTACCCCCTTGTAGATAGGAAAATTGGAATTTCTACACTACATGCAACCCTAGCACTTGGTTAGGAATACTTGTCCCCTTAGGAACTTCTTGACTCCCTTCCTTCTTGGCTAAATGACTTGCTTCATATCAGTCACATTAAAAGGTAGACAATACCAACTTATCCTAGTTTACTTATATCTAACACCCCTCATCATCACATCTATAGTGAAGCTAAGTAACAAAAGTTATCATAGGTGATAGATATTTTTCTTTAGAAAATCCTTACTTTTGGGTTGCACTAAGATTCTTACTCTTTATATACGAACTAGAATTAACAAACTAGTGTGTGAAAAGTGTAGTGTTATGTTTACCCCTTACATAAACACCATCTTAACTTTCCTTTAAACTCAACTCATCCTAGTGAAAGAGCCTATCTTTACTAATGCCTCATTCAACCTTACTTAATGAAACAAATGGCATTTCACTATAACTTTGCATACTTAATGAATGCAACAAGACTACAAGTCAATATTCATCCTTTTGTGTATTCTACAATGCACAAGGTCCTGTTTAACTAGATACTTAGTACACAACATCCCCTCTTCGAAACTAAATGCACAACCTTATTCCCACTCAAGTGAATCTAACTCAAAGTAGTTCTTGCTTGTAACTCTTTGTTGCTTAAGGTTCTAGGTACCTCCCAAAGGTAATCCACTACTCTTAGATATCCTAAGGCTCATACCTTCCTTATTCTTAATAGAGTGAATCCTACAATTTATCCTAGTATACTCATCTCCGTTGCACCATCTTATCACATCTTGAGTGATATCTAATGTAACATTAGGCTGCCTAAGGTGCTATGTCCTTACCAAGGACAATCCTTTACTTTTGGAATGCTCAACGGCCTATGCTTTTTATTTACTTGCTAGGTAACAATTCCTCTCTTGAACTATCTCTATTTGTGTCCTCACACACTTTTTGAAACATATACTAATGATCCCATCTAGTCCATAGCTTCAAAACATTATCAATGACATTTTTAGCCTATCTGGTGCTCACGCTGCGGCACTGACTAGGGCACGCCACAACGCCCTAACCTCGAGTCTCATTAATAGGCGTAGGATCACTCTCACGCCGCGGCGCGTGCTACAAAATTGACCTCATGCTGTGGTGTGACCTTCTCACGCCGCGACACTCAAAGCCAGTTCATCTTTATACTGCGGCACGACATCTCTCACACCGCGGTGTGTATGGCAGAACCCAGGTTCTATAGAACTGTGGCATTGTTCCATGGTCCAAATCTTACTCCTAATCATCTAAAATTAGTTTCTTGGTGATTTCTAACACTCATCCATACCCTTAAACTTGTTGTAACTCAATTACAACCTATGGATTCTCTTAGGCAAAGATCTAGGTTCAAATCACATAACTCCAACCATTGTCCAATTCTTAAATCTATAGATCCTAATAGTTAATCTTAAGCCATAAATGGCTATCTTATACTTACAAAGCTTAAACTAACTTAACCTAATCCTTGGAATCAAGAATCAAGCTAAGAATTCGAATTTGGCTCTCCAAACCCTTATTTCTACTCAAAAACCCCAAACTTCATTCAATGAGAATCAAAGAGGAGAATGATGAATAGAAACCCCTTACCTCTTGATTGGATGATCAATCTTCAATCTTTGATCCTTGATCTTGATCTTCCTCTTCTCTTTCTCTTTCTTCTTCTTCCTTCCTCTCAATTTCTCTCTTCTCTTTATTTTTCTTCTCAGTTTCTCAGTTTCTCTTCTCAGCTGAGAGAAATGAAAGAAATAAGGAATAGGAAATCAACTTGAGTTCCTGTGCTGAAACTCATATATGCTAAGAACACCTGAATTATGCTAATTCAAGTTTTTCAACTTCCAAAAACTTTAGAACAAATCATGACATTCATCTAAATTATTGTTTCACCATTTTCATGATTTTCTATATCTGCTAGCAGTTAATCCAGCATTAAAAGTACAACTAGTATGCCTAAAAATATCAAACTAACTCCAATTGTCTTAAAACTTTAACTTCATCTTACTTGTCTCATTTGTGACCTAAAAACAAGGTTTCCAAACCTGTTTCCATCAACTTAACATTTAAAGTCATTATCTGAGTCATTTTAAGCTACTTTTCAACTTTTGTGTTACAATTAAGTGCCTAAATGAACTCAAATTGTCACAAAAATGAACTAGCATATTAAGCAAGTTAAATGCTACCTTTTGTAACCATATACAAGTCTAACTTGTTAGTAAGGGCATTACAATGACTATGATTCCAGATAGTCTCTTAGTAAACAAAGTGGACATAGTAAGAGGCCTAAGGACTCAGATTTTTAGAAGCTCAGAGGGAGAATGAAACTCTAAGGGACAAGAGTGAGCAGATCTTCTAAGGAACCCTGGAGGATTTTGTTATGACTAAGAGGGAATGACGAAGTTTAGAGATAGGCTTTGTTTTCTAAGAGGGTCAAAAATCAAGAAAGGGATCTCAGAGGAAGCTTACAAGAGAAAGTGTACCATCTATCTAGAGGCTACCAAGGTTCTTCAAGAGTTAAGAAAGATGTATGGTGGCTTAGTATATTAAAGAACATAGTAGAATATATTAAGCTGCAGGTAATAGTGGATAGATTAAGTAATCTGCCCAACTTTCACTATGTAAAGTTAGCTATTTTCTTGATAAAGTGGTTCAACTACTTTTGAAAGAAATAGTTAGGGTGCATGGAGTTCCAATGAATGTAGTGTCTGAAAGAGATCCTAGATTCTCATCTAATTTTGGAAAGCCTTACAAGGAGGAGTTCAAAGCTAAGTTAAGTTTAGTGCAGCTTACCATCCACAAACAGAAGGGTTAAGAGCTTAGAGATAAGTAGATTTCTCTAACAAAAGGTGCAGTTGGGAGAAGTTGGTCTTGAAAAAAGGATTACATGGTAGCAAGAATTCCATGTTAAGAGAGTTTACCCACAGTTGTTTACACGAAGTGAGCAATTTTAGGGACAAAATTTTAAAAATGAAGGGAGAAATGTAATACCCTTAGCAACATGTTAGACTTGTATATAGATACAAAAGGTAGCATATAACTTGCTTAACATGTCAGTGAAATTTTATGACAAACTGAGTTCGTTTAGGCACATAGTTGTAACACAGAAGTTGAAAAGTAGCTTAAAATGACTCAGATAATAGCATAAGTTGCTAAGTTAAGGAAAATAAACATAGAGAGTTTGTTTCTAAGTCACAAATGAGCTAAGTAAGAAGTAGTTAAAGTTTCAAGAGAATTTGAGTTAGTTTGGTATTTTTAGGCATACTAGTTGTGCTTTTAATACTAAATTGACTACCAGCAAATATGAAAAATTATGAAAATGGTGAAATAATAATTTAGATGAATCTCATGATTTATTCTAAAGTTGTTAGAAGCTAGAAAACTTGAATTAGTATAATTCAGGTGTTCTTAGCATATATGAGTTTTAGCACAGGAACTTAAGTTGGTTTCCTCTTCCTTATTTCTTTCCTTTCTCTCAGCAGAGAAGAGAAATAGAGAAACAGAGAAGAGAAAAATGAAGAGAAGAGAGAAAGGGGGAGAACGGAAGAAGGAGAAAGAGGAAGAGAAGAGGAAGATCAAGATCAAATATCAAATCTTGAAGATTGATCTTCCAATCTAGAGGTAAGGAATTTTTGTTCATCATTCTCCTCTTTGATTCTCATTGAAGGAGGTTTGGGTTTTGAGTAGAAATAAGGTTTGGAGAGCCAAATTTGAGTTTTTGGCTTAATTCTTGATTCCAAGGATTAGGTTAAGTTAGTTTAAGCTTAATAAGTGTAAGATAGACATTTATGGCTCAAGATCAACCATAAGGATCCATAGATTTAAGAATTAGACAATGGTCGGAGTTATGTGATTTGAACGTAAATCTTTGCCTAAGAGAATCCATAGGTTGTAATTGAGTTACAACAAGTTTAGGGGTGTGGATGAGTGTTAGAAATCACCAAGAAACCAATTTTAGATGATTGGAAGTAAGATTTGAACCAGTGGAACAGTACCACGATTCTGCAAAATCTGGGTTCTTCTATGAACGCCGCGGCGTTAGAACGCCACATCGCGGCATGGGGTTAAATTTCATAGCAAGTGCCACAGAGTGAAGAATGTCGTTCCGCGGTGTGAGACTGATGCTACGCCCAATAATGAGACTCGAGGCTAGGGCGCTGCGATGTGCCCTGGTCAGTGCCACATCATGAGCACTAGATAGGCTAAAAATGTCATTGATAATGTTTTGAAGCATGGACTAGATGAGACCATTAGTATATGTTTCCTAAGATGTTTAAGGACACAAATAAGGATATTTCAAGGGAGGAATTATCATCTAGAATGAATGAGAAAGCTTAGGCTTTGAGCAATCTAAAAGTGAAGGATTACCCTAGGTAAGGACATAGCACCTTAGGCAACCTAGTGTTGCATTAGATATCACTCAAAATGTGATGAGATGGTGCAATAGAGACAAGTATACTAGGATGGATTGTAGGGTTCACTCTAGTAAGAATAAGGAATGTATGAGCCTTAGGATATCCAAGAGTAGTGGATTACCTTGGGAAGGTACCTAGAACCTTAAGCAACAAAGAGTGGTAAGTAAGAACTACTTTGAGTTAGATTTGCTTGAGTGGAGACAAGGTTGTGTATTTAGTTCTGAAGATGGGATGTTATGTACAAATTCTTTAGTTAAATGGGACCTTGTGCATTGTAGAATACACAAAAGGATGAATGTTGACTTGTAAGCTTGTTACATTAATTAAGTATGCAAAGTTATAGGAAAATGCTCATTTATTTCCTTAAGCAAGGTTGAATGAGGCATAAGCTAAGATAGACTCTTTCACTAGGATGAGTTGAGTCTATAGCAAAGTTATGAGAACTTTAGTGCAACCAAGAGTAATGGTTTGTCATAAGTGAGTATCTAACACCTCAGCAACATAGTGTTGTATAGAGATCACTTAAGAGTTATGGGTGATGAGGTGGTATTTAGATATAAGTAAGTATGTATGTCTATAGAAATGATCTAGTAGTATTGATCTTATTAAGTATCCTTTGATGCCCATTCATGGAGGCCAAGGGAAAGAAGGTGAAGCTTGAAGACAAGTATAGTTTTATATGCTTTTCTAGCCAGAATTTATGTATAGAGTTTATATTTGTTTTGTATATATTACAATATGCCATTTTGTGGCTAGTGTTGTTTATATATATATATATATATGAGTTTAAGTTTTTTCACAATCTCTCAAGACTTTCTATAATTACTCAGTTGTGATTATGGATATATGTTAGTTAGTTATGTAGAAGTGACGTCTCTAGTACTGTTTATCTTTATATATCTCTGTATATCTAGGATATATCTAGATATCTTTTTTAAGATGTTACAAAGGGCATCAAGTTTTTAAGAGTCATATTTTGCATATTATCACTCATAGTTGCAAAATTACTTAAGATTTCAGGTTCAGTTTCAAATTCAAGACCAAAATCAAGTTCAGAAGCAATTCTTTGACTAACCTTATGAGCTCTAATCAGTGCATGCAAAGTCCTATCAATCTTAGGATCAATATCACGTAATTGGCTAGGAGAAGAACTAGTCATGCATCATCCAAAGCACAAAATGAACAAAATCAGTAAACAAGCAAAGTACACTAGATAACACTAAAAATATACAAAAATAAATCTAATTGACCTATCTAATGATTTTTAAAAATCATGGGACCACCACAGCATGAAAACTACACAAAAATGAAACTAAAAGATGTAATAAAAAAATCTTACAAAGGTGAAAAGGTGGGCTAAATTATATAATTTGCCTTAAATCTGAGTGACCTACAAGACATTGAACCTAGTTTTCTAGTCATTTTCTTTTAACTGACCAAGTTTCAGCTCATTCTGAGATTAGGCAATTCTTCCAAAATTTACAAAGATGCCATCGGGTAAAGTAATCTTGGTGAAAACCACCTGAAACAGCAAAACAGAGGCAAAACAAGGTTTAGTGAGGGGTTAGTGGTCAAATAAACTCCAAATTTGATTAAACAAAATCAGAATGCTCCCTAGCAATGGCAGAAAAAATTTGATAGCTACAAAGGCTACCAGATTTAACAATTTATAACCAGTTTACTAAAATAACTTGCACCATACGGCAACACCTGATCGAGCCCACTGATCAATTTGATTATGATGACAGATTCAAATTAGGATGTTAATGAACATAATTAGAAACATAATCACAAAAAGGGGGTTTTGTAAGATTAAAAATGCAGAAACAAAATTCAAATAAATTGAGAAAGCAGAATTAAGAAGCAACCAATCCAAGAGAATTAACCAATCTTGATCTTAATCCATCATTGATCACTAAAGGTCCATTCAATTATCAAACAAATTCTTGGTCTTAGATCACATCAAGAAACCTCTCAATGGTCTACGAATCTTCTACTAGAAACGCTTTCAGAATTCAGTTAATAGGTTAGACAAATTAAGCATCCATCTAAAACTCAAATTAACTTAAAAACCAAGATCCAGCTAAGCTAAACATTTCATCAAACACCTTCAATGACTTATTTAGTCTCTGAATTCCTCTCTTAGCACATGGTAATTATGCAATTAACATATGCAACTCCTAATCTAATTAAGCATTAAATCATAATTTAAACAAGAGAAGAAGAATAATAGAAACTTCGTTAACAATTGAATGTAAACAATTAAAATAGAATCTCAAGATTAAGCATAAAGAATGTTCAATCTCTTGGATTGATTAAAGGCCCTACCCCTCAATGAATAGGAGGGAACGACATAGAAAAATAAGATAAAAATGAAAACCTAGAGAGAAGGGAGAAGAATAGAGTTCTAGAGAGAAGGTGAGAAGTGTAGAATAAAAAGATGAGTCTCAGTTTTTTGCCTCTTCCCCTATAAATACCCCTTAATTTAGCCTCACATGATTAGAAACCTATTAGTTACAAAGCTGAGTCCATTAGGAATCATTGGGCCTAAGTGCCATGTCAATTAGATACCTACAACTCAAGTTATGCCTATTTAAGTGACATAAACTCGTCAGCAACTCATCTCTGACTTCCAGCTTCAATTACATGCCAAAAACGACGTATTTTAGCTTAGTAGTCTTCATAATAGTCATAGCTTTGGATCTTGTCTTTCATTTGGGCTTAGGTTGACATCCATTGCACACTTATAACTCAGAATATAGGCTGATAAGTGCACAGAGGCCAAGCTGTCAGGATCAGCATTCTGGCTCTTGCTTAAACTTCAATTTAAATTATCCAAACATGTTATTCAATTCCTGAAGTCTTCATGAAAGTTGTAGATATTTGTCTTAGATTTCCTACAAGACTAGAATCATATCTATCTGATACTTGAAAATCAAATAATAGCCAAAATACTGAACACTACTCAATAGACAATTCAAGATCAATTCATGCAATAATTCCCACAATGATCCAATTTGGCTCAATATCATAAAATGTGACAAAACTAATTTAATTAAGCCAAATTGAACCTTAAGACACTTAGTGAGAGGATCATTAAATGAATAAAATATATTTCTATCAAGTATCCCTCAAGAGAGAAAAGGGTGAGGTATCCCTCAAGAGAGAAAAGGGTGAGGCATCCCTTCTATTGAGGCTCAAACACAAAGGGTGAGGCATCCCAAAAATGTTGTGAGTGCTCTTGGTTGTAAAGGTTGCAAACACCTATTGAAACTTGAAGTTTTAGATGATAAATCTTGGGTAGATCACTTGAGGACTGGACGTAGGTCACAAGGAGTGGCTGAATCAGGATAAATCTTGAGTTTGCTTCTCTATACTCTATCTCCTTTACTTTTGTGCTTTGCTTTTATATGCTTACTCGAATACTCTACATCTTGGCTGGTTTATTTGTGAAAGAAGTGTTCATTTTCATCTATCTATTCATCTCTATCAATTATTAGCTTCAACAAAAATTGGTAAACAAGTATTTTTGGTAAGGTTTACAAAAGTCTTTTACAAACTCAATTCACCCTCTCTTAAGTTTAAAGCCACTTGGTAACATTATGTCCCTGAAACGAATACAATTATTAGTTGAATGTTTAAAATCATGATGAAACTTGTAATATTTCTTATTTTTTATTTCATGTGCAGGAGGAATGACATGATCTCCTTTTAACTTTAATTGGTTATATTTCAATAGCAAATCAAATATTTGATTAGTCTTTATGATGTCAAATGAGTATGTTTTTTGACCTACAAAGCCTATCTTTTATATACCCTTTACCGGCTTTAAAGCCTGGCAACTATAAAGTGGCCCTTCCTATAGTTCTAGCACCATTATTCCTTCTTAACTCAAGGCTTTCTCAACCACTTCATCACACTATACCACATGTCTTCTCTCCTTTTTATTCTGTCACTTCAACCTTTCTTTCTCTTCTTTTTAAATATTCAATTTGTTGAACCTTATTAGCCAACTGGGCCATGTCGATAAACTATTGATTGACTAATTTCTTTCTAATGGAGAAGCCTAGAATTGAAGCTGTGATTTTAACTATCTCTAGTTTAGGAATCAAAGTATAACATCAACTTCTTAATTGCCTAAATCTCACAAAATAGTCATCGACGGATTCTTCAGGCATCTGCTTAACATTAAATAGCTCTTTCAAACATACTTTCATTTTGGTCCAAAAGTACTATTCATGGAACATCCTTTCCAATTGTGTGCAGGAATGTATTGACCTTAGAGGCAACGTTGAATACCATGTGAAAGCATTTTGTGTTAGTGAGTTAAGAAATACCTTCATCTTGAGGTATCCATTTGACACAAAGTCCCTACATTCTATAGTGAACCTATCAACATGCTCGACAGATGACTCCCCACCTTTACCAGAGAATTTGGTGGACTTGGAAACTTTATATCCTCTGGCCAACTCCAGTTGGTTTATCCAATCAGGGAAAGCCAAACAAATTGAGGGTGAAATGCAAGGCCGACATTGAATCCAAACTTAGTTAAGGCTTGTTCGATAGCCCAATTAATATTTTAATCTAGAAAGACTAGTGGTCAACCCTGTCCAAATTCCCCACCTCCTGGTTGACCATTAATTACACGACCATTTCTGTCCATATAGCCCATATGGCCATATTGAAACTGATTGTTTGGATCTTGGTTTTGCATGTCTAGAGGATAATTGACTTCCTAACCATAAGGTTGTTCATTTTTTGCACCCCCCAGACAGTATTAAGTCGACCCACTTGTTGAGACAAGGCATTACAAGTACTGTTAGTTGCCTTTATCAGCAGACTAAGAATTGTGTTCATTTGCTGAGTCAACATATAGACCATATCATGATTACTCTCATCGATCTATTATCTCATAGTAGCCAAGGTTTGAACTTTTTGGCTTTGACCTAAGGATGAAGTAAGCATTTCTCTAGTCACTACTAGAAATATAGGTCCAAGAGGCATAATTGTGCCTCCCTCGACACATAAACTAGAACCAGCACTATTTTGCCCAGGTGGGTTGTTCACAACATTCATGGCCGAAAGATAACTAGGGTCGAAACCCGTGTTAGTTCTAAATGTTGAAGTTTTGACAACTACTGGGATTGTAGGTGTAGGGGTATATATGTAGTAGCAGTTACTGGAAAAGTAGTTGAAATGCTAATAGTTATAGGCATTCTATACATAGGTACAAAGTCAGGGTGATAGCTATAATTTTGAAGATCTAAACTACCTATATGCCCACCAGTGTTCACCCCAATCAACAATGTAGTGGTTACGACCGCTGCTATCAACACTTGTGTTTCCCTGACTTCTTGTTCAGTCGCGATTATGGATGTAGGGTCAGAACTTGTATTATTATTTTGTGGACATATTGGATGTTTTTGTACTACTTCCTAATTGTGGCATAAGAGTTAACACTTATAATTTTAATATGTCCCACTAGGTGTGCCACTTTATTTCCATCGAATTTTGACTACCTTAATCGATGGTGTGATTTCATAATCTTAATTTGGGGAAGGAAATTGCTTCCTTTTATAGGCTTTTTATTTTCACACAGTGTATACATTTGTGAATGTATATGTTAAGTTGATGAAATGCAAAATGCCAGTAATATTTATAAGAAATAATAACTTGATTGAATTGAAAATAAGGAATGTAACTTATAGAGTAGCAAGTGTAGCAATGATTAACAAAACAACAAAAAGGAAAATGAACTAAAGAACTAAATAAACAAAAAGAAAATTTCTGAAAATAAAAGTAAAGGTGCTTAAAGGACTCTGTTCCTATTATGTGTGTGAGGAGTGGCGAGTGTCAAGCTTGGATTTCATCTTTAATTTTGCTATTTATATTGCAATGACTCATGCTCTTCTTTAAATTTGAAAATTCTTCAATTTGGGCGCCTTCTTGTAAATTATTACCTCACCATTTAAATAAACCTTCATGCTTGTAGTCCACTTCTGCATCTTTGGCAGTTATAAGCAATTTCTAAGCGATTTCTGGGAGTTTTGACTGGGTAATGTGCCTCTACATTTCTTCAATAGGTTTTTGCTTTTTTATCAACTTCTTCCCCGTGTTGAATCTTTCTTTCTAAAATCGACTTCCTTGTGTTTTTTACTCTTCTATTGTATGATATTTTATTTGTAATTTTCTTCCAGCTTGTACCTATCCTCTCACGTTATTAAGTTTTACCAGAAAAATTGAAAATACACCCAACAAGGATGCTGCTGGGCAGCCATGGAAGCTTAACTTCGAGCTCTTGCATGAAGGACCAATGGTGCTCAAATTACTTTACTTAAGTTGGATAAAATCTTCCTCATCATCTCCTCTTCCTCTTCCACTAATTGGAATCCTCATCTAGTTTACTTCATCAACTTCCTCATTCAACTGTGAGCTTTGGAAACTAAGTAAGGGTTCTTTTTGTTCCTTACTCCTTCCTCATTCTTCTTTGCTAAGTTGATGATCATACATGATGCTATTGGGTTGAAATTTTGATGATTTCTCTATCATGGTGCTTTCAGCTTAGTGGGTGAGGGGTAGGAATAGATGAATTCTTCCTATTCTTTCTAAATTCCTAGAGTTATTGAACTTGTCTAGTTTGGATTCTAAGGTTGCATGTTGGATTGGCTTAAGTTTTGATGATGGTTTGGCTAAACCACGGTCGTGGGTCATCGATGGTTTTTGCACCAAGGGTTGGATTTTTATGATGATACCATGTTATTTTTGCCTAATTTCAAATAAATAAGTTAATTTGATGCCAAAGTGGTTGAGTGGATTAGTATGATGGTCTCGGGTTCATGTATGGTTAAGGAAGGAAATGAATAAACTATAAATTCCATACTTCTTGGTTAATCATACTTTGATGACTTAATTTAATTTAAGTTGAGTTAAAATTATGAATGATAAAGTGCTTAATAGGAGCTTGGCCAAGAGTCAAGAAAGGAGGAAAACGATCATTTGTGATAGATAAATGAAGTTGGTAATAGTTGGGTATTGGATATTGGTATCAATAATTAAATAAGAATAATGGGATGGCTAGGTGAAGCCTTGGCCAAATGCTTTCATGTTTTGAAGCTAGGAAATGTATTGTTCAATCCATTTGTTTATGAATAATTCAATTTGAATATAAGTATTGGCTTATTTGGAATCTCATGGTATATCGATAATATGCTTGAAAATGGTATATTGTTAAGCAATGATACTTGTCATTGATGTCTTGACCGAAAGCTTAGTCTTGAAAAATTACAATGATTTTGTGATATATACATTCTTAAATTGGAAATTTGCATGAATTGGCATGCTTGGTCATAAGTTGTGGTGCACCTTTATAAATGTTTATATAGTTTTAATATACTTGTTGATGAAAAATTCAGCAAAAGGGCATGAGATATGGATTGCCTTAGAACTTGAATGAGCATTTTGATGCCAATGTACTTGGCAATTGATATATATATATATATGGAGCGTATTTGGTGAGAGAAGTATTTATTCTAAGAGGTGAGAGGGGTGAATCTTGACCATTAGATCTTACATGAACGATCAAGATTAGAACATAAATGTATGTGACTTTTTTAAGTGGTCACATGACCTTTAAGTAACTTTTAATCTTGATAGTCCATGTATAGTTATTGTTGGGAATTCTAGCAAAAAACACATAGCGAAAAAAGGGAATTCCCACTAAGGATCCATGCAAAAAAGCAACCATGAAATGTAATTTGAGTTTACCTCTTGAAGCCAAAACAAAGATGATCAACGCAAACCACTAACACCGTAACAGCGACGATGTCTCTACGTAGTCCACATGAGTGTCCAACGTCCACTTAGAGTCCCGCCTCCCTAACACAGTGCTAGCTATGAAGAGAAGGAAATCTATCACCCTCTTTCACTATATGTGTGTATCAAGGGTTACAATCCATGCCCTTATGCCCCTTTTATAGAAGAAGCCTCCAATAGCTTCTTTAAGAAGCCTTCTATTTGCTTCTTCAAGAAGCTTTTCATTAGTTTCTCCAAGAAGCCTCTTATTAGCTTCTCTAAGAAGCCTTTCATTAGCTTCTTCAAGAAGCTTTGCATTAGCTTCTCTAAGAAGCCTTGAATTAGCTTTTCCAAGAAGCCTTGTATTCCAAGAAGCTTTGCATTAGTTTCTCCAAGAAGCTTTACATTAGCTTCTCCAAGAAGCCTTGAATTAGCTTCCCCAAGAAGCGTTACATTAGCTTCTCCAAAAAGTTTTGCATTAACTTCTCCGAGAAGCCTTCCATGAGTTTCTCTAAGAAGCCTCTAATAGCTTCTTTTAGAATCTTTGAGTGATGGAGCAATAGTAGGGTTAATGTGAAACTTTGGGCTCATCTGTTATGAATTTTGGCCCACGATAAAATTCCTAGTCCAACTTGGATTCTATTTACTCCAATTTAGTCTGTTCTAAATGTATGACCCTATATGTTCTCATAACATTAGCAGTAATACTAAAATCCCATTTTAATATTACAAGCAGTGAGCGGTATCTAGCAACACATCGCTGCTACCCAAATAATGAGAATGTCAGTGATTTGACATAACCTTTCCGTGATCAATGTTTCCGTGTAGTCTAGTCCCTTTGTCTAGATATCTAAATTGAACACAAGGCATGGAATGTGTCACCCTTATATAGTTCAATCTTTCATTTCCTGATACTCGAGTAAACGTAGTAAATGAGATCAATATCTCATATTGACTCATTTGAGCATAGCCATGCATTTCGTAGTTTCACTCAATCAAGAGGCCCGAAGATATCACTCTTGTTATGTAAGAGGGACAAATCCCATCTAGGTCACTCACATCTCTTCACATGATTTGCAGTATGTCCAATAACTAACTTTATAATCACCTTGTTACAGATGACGTTTGATGGCATCAAAACATACAACTCCTCATATAGGAATCATAGTGATTTCAGGTTAAAGGACCATATACACCATTATCACTATGAGAATCGTTTATCACACTCACGTAATGATCCACGCAGCGTTCTCATGGTGGGTCAATCTAATTCATCATTACTCTAATATATATCCATATGAAGACTTGATATCTCATATCCATGACCCGTGAGATGTGGCCATCAGTCTACGCATATACTAGTCTCAATGCATTATTGTTGCCGTAATTAATAATACTTGACTAGAGACATTTAAGAATAGTGTTCTAATTTTATCCAATAGGATCTCACGATTAAGTCATTCACTTGATATCCTATGGCATCAAACTTACTATTCTAAGGACTTTACTATGTTTATCATAAATAATACAATAAATGAAATATCTCATATAAAAAATAGCATAATGCAATGTATATAAGTATAGACGAAATATATCGGCCTCTAGGGCATACACCAATAATCTCCCATTTGCACTAGAGCCAATCAGGTATATGTCTAATGCCTAAAGATTTAATGTGACTCTCGTGCTTCTGCTGTGCAAGAGGCTTTGTTAGTAGATCAGCAATGTTATCATCTTTTAGTACTTTGCATATCTTCACATCTCCTCTATCGATGATCTCTTGAATGAGATGGAAGCACCTAAGTATATGTTTGGATTGCTGGTGAAATCTAGGCTCCTTAGCTTATGCAATGGCTCCACTATTATCACAATAGAGGTCCACTGGGTCCTTAATACTAGGAATAGCGCCAAGTTTAGCAATGAACTTCCTGATCCAAACAACCTCCTTTGCTTCATTAGAGGAAGCAATATACTCAGCCTCTATGGTAGAATCAGTAACTATCTTCTGCTTTGAACTTTTCCAGCTCACAGCCCCACCATTCAGGCAAAATACAAAACCCGATTGCGATCTGGGGCGTCCTTATCAGTTTAGAAGCTAGCATCAGTGTAACCCTTTACAACTAGCTCCTTCTTGGCTCCATATACCAAGAACTAAAAAAAAGTCCTTCTCAAGTCATTAAGGATATTCTTGACAGTAGTCCAGTGACTCTCACCAGGATCAGATTGGTACCTGCTCATCATGCTCAAAGCATACAAAATATCTAGTAGAGTACATAACATGGCATACATGATAGATCCAATTATAGATGCATATGGAATCTTGCTCATACGATCCCTCTCATCCTGGGTGGAAGGGGATTGAGCCTTAGATAGGCTTACACCATGTGACATAGGCAAGAGTACTTTCTTGGATTCATGCATGTTAAATCGTTTTAACACTTTCTCTATATATGTACTCTGACTTAGGCCAAGCAGTCTCTGTGATCTATCTCTATAGATCCTGATACCTAACACATAGGTGGCTTTACCCAAGTCCTTTATAGAAAAGCACTTCCCTAACCAAGTCTTTACAAACTGTAGGGTAGGAATGTCATTTCCAATGAGTAATATGTCATCTACATACAACACCAGAAAGACAATTGTGCTCCCACTAACCTTCTTGTAGACACAAGATTCTCCTTCGTTCTTGATGAAACTAAATTATTTTATTGTATCATCAAAATGAAGATTCCAGCTTCTGGAAGCTTGCTTCAATCCATAAATAGATTATTGCAACTTGCACACCTTTCCAGCATCCTATAGAGTGGCAAAACCCTCAGGTTGTGTCATGTACACATCCTCAAGAAGATTTCCATTAAGGAAAGCAGTTTTGACATCCATTTGCCAGATTTCATAATTGTGGTGTATTGCAATAGCAAGCAAGATTCGAACAGATTTAAGCATCGCAAATAGGGAAAAAGTCTCACCATAGTCTACACCATGAATTTGTTTGAAACCCTTAGCCACTAATTGCGCCTTAAAGGTATGCACGTTACCATCTATGTCAATTTTCTTCTTCAAAACCCACTTGCACCTAATGGGTTTTACCTCTTCAAGTGGGTCAACCAAGGTCCATACCTAGTTGGCATACATAGATTCCATTTCAAATCTCATGGCCTCAAGCTATTTCTCAGATTCTGGGCCCATAATGGCTTCCTGGTAAGTCACAGGTTCATCTTGATCTATAAGCAATACGTCACCTTGCTGGGTCATGAGAAATCCATATCTCTCTAGCTGATGATGTATCCTATTAGACCTACGCAGGTCTTGTTCTACTAAAGCAGGTTGTTGTTCCACAACATTTTGTGGAGCCTGCTCTATTTCCATCATCGGTTCGTTGCTACTCTATGAACCTTGAATTTCTTCAAGTTCTACTTTCTTCCCACTAGTTCCTTTGGAGATAAACTCCCTTTCTAGAAACACAGTAGTCCATGTGACAAACACTTTACCTTCGGTAAGATTATAGAAATAGTATCCTTTGGTTTCCTTGGGATAACTGACAAAGAAGCATTTATCTGATTTAAGTCCAAGCTTATCAAAAACTTGACATTTCATATAAGCTTTACAACCCCAAATCTTCATGAAAGACATATTGGGTTATTTCCCTGTCCATATCTCATATGGTGTCTTTTGAACCACTTTAGATGGAACACGGTTAAGTGTGAAATTTACTATTAATAGAGCATGTCCCCAGAAAGAGCTTGGAAGGTTAGCATGAGTCATCATGGATCAAACCATATCTAACAGGGTCTAGTTCCTTCTTTTAGAAACATTGTTCCATTGTGGTGTTCCTAGAGGAGTGAGTTGAGATATTATCCCATATTTTTTTAGATAATCATCAAATTGTTGGCTTAAGTATTCACCAAGGACTTTAATACTCTTGCTAAGTTGGTTTTGTACTTCATTTTTGAATTCCTTGAACTTTTCAAAGGATTCTGATTTGTGTTTCGTAAGATACACAAACCCATATCTACTAAAATCATCAGTAAATGTAATGAAGTATTGAAAACCACCTCTAGCTAGTGTGTTTAGGGGTCCACATACATCACTATGTATGAGGCCCAAAAGATCACTAGCCCTTTCACCTGGTCCAGTGAATGGGGCTTTAGTCATCTTCCCCAATAAACAAGGCTCACATATCTCATATGATTCAAAATCAAATAAGTCCAAGAATCTATCCTTATAGAGTTTGGAGATGCATTTCTCATTTATGTGGCCCAAACGACAATGCCAGAGAAAAGTTGGGTTCAGATCATTTAATTTAAACCTCTTTGTATTTATGTTATAGATAGGCATTTCAAGATCAAGGACATATAATAAATGGAATAATATTTGTCCTTTATAATAAAAGTAAAGCTTTTCTTGTCTAAACAAGAAACAGAAATGATATTCCTGCTAATAGCAGGCACAAAATAATAGTTCTCTAACTCTATTACAAGCCCAATGGGCAAAGATAACAAGTAAGTCCCTACAGCTAATCCAGCAACCTTTGCTCCATTTCCCACTAGTAGGTCGATTTAGCCCTTAGTCAATGGTCTACTGCTCTTTAGATCCTGCACATTTACATAAATGTGAGATCCACATCTAGTATCTAATACCCTTGATGTAGAAGTAGATAAATTGACTTCTATAACAAAAATATCTGAAGTGAAAGTCTCACTTCCCTTCTTTTTCTTAAGTTCTTCCAGGTATTTGGCGCAGTTCCTCTTCTAATGTCCAATCTGACCACAGTGGAAGCACATACCTTCTTTAGCCACTCCGCTCACTGGTTTCAAGCCAAAAGAGCTAGGCTTGGATTTGTCCTTGCCCTTGCCCTTCCACTTGTCCTTGGGCTTCTTCTGCTGTTTCTTGCCCTTATTCTTTTGGACCATCATAATGGCCTTTCCTTTGCCTTTATTTATGTTCTGCTCAGCAATTCTCAACATGCTTAGCAGCTCTGGTAGTGATTTGTTAATTTCATTCATGTTGTAGTTCATGACAAATTGACTAAAACTCTCCGGCAACGATTACAGGACTAAGTCAACGGCCAACTCTTGGCCCAAAGGAAAACCAAGTCTCTCTAGGTTTTCAATATACCCAATCATCTTAAGTACATGAGCACCAACAGGGCTTCCTTCTACTAGTTTTCACTGAAACAGTGCTTTAGAGACCTCGTATCTCTCATGTCTAGCCTGCTATTGATAGAGCTTTTTGAGGTGTACAATCATATTGTAGGCATCCATGTTCTCGTGTTGCTTTTGGAGCTTAGAGTTCATGATGGCTAGCATTAGACATCCGACATCCAAAGCATCATCTTGATGCTTCTTATAAGCATCTCTTTTAGCTTTTGGAGCATTAGTAGCAAGTAGCTCAAGAACAGGCTGTTCTAGAACATATAACTTTTTCTCTTGCTTGAGGACAATCCTCAAGTTCCTGTACTAGTCTAGGAAATTTGTTCCAGATAACTTGTTCTTCTCAAGGATGGATCGCAATGATAAGTTACTTGAAGTGTTTATTGTCGTGGTAATCTATCAACAGAGATATGCAAAATATATAAGTATCATGCCATAAACATATTTAACGAGGTCTTTAATTAAATATGTCTCCCACTATTTTATTCAAATCAATGACCCTCAGCATTGACTTGAAAAATATCATCGAAAGATTTCCTAGTAGGCCAAGATCTATATTTCACTTAGCTTTGAATCAGCTTTAGCTGATCATCCAAAATTCAGTTATTTAGGTAGGAAACACTTTCCAATTACATCACATGCAACTCTTGGATAGTTAGGTGAGTAACACTTATTCTAATCCATCTAATGGACTAAAACCCAACTCCATGCCTCTAAGCCTTCAATCATATTGAAATAGCTTAGTTAAGTCAGATCCAATGGTTGACAGTTGGATATTACTTTTATCCCATCGCACCTTACTAATATAGATAAAGGCACCCTGTTTTGGCAGACCTACACTTAATCGATACTAGTCTTGATGAGTGCAACGCATTGGAAGGCATCACATAGTGACTTAATATTTGTTTAAAGGATTTTTATTATTATTATTATTTGATCTCACTATTTGTTAAACTATTTAACATACCGTCAACAATCATGCATCTCATTCATATAAAGCATATAAATAATGTGACATGGTTATGGCCCCTAACAATGATTCTTCCAAGCCAATGAGAGTATCATTAACTAAACTTAGGGAGCGAACCAGCTTCACTAAGCGTCTCCCACTAACATCCTCATTCGATGTCATCTTCTTGCCTCCACATCAAGATTACATTACATAGAAACCTTTTTTACATTCGAAGGGAGTTAGGTGAGAAGAGAATGTACAATTAGAATGTAGAGAGAAAGGCACGACACGCAGGTCATATTTAAAATAACCAAAATAGCATAAAAAAGGAGGACTAAGGCCATAACCATGTACCATGCACTACAAAGTACATAAAAACTCTAAAAAAAATACATTATTATTTTATGAGTAATAAAAATAGAATTGAATATCGCGCTTTTGAATAACACACACTACACAACGGGGCCTGACCACAGGGTTCCCACTGCCTGGTCAGTAGTCGGACCTCTTACGTCTCCTTGATGGCTAGGGTATCAACACTTGAACCCCATAGCCGCGAGGACATGAACACGTCATGTCGCAAGACCCCTTTGCACCGCCATATGCTATCCAGAAACAAAGATTGCTTAACATCAACATTTGATACCACCGCAGACCAGAAACAAGGTTTCCAGAATGCTGTATATATCGTATATATATACCAGAGAAGTTCAAAAAATAGAACAACTAAACATATTATTTCATACAACACAAAGAACAGAAAAATTGAATTATGGTTTCACAAATGGCTTTGATACAATTGTTGGGAATTTTGGCATCAAAAACGCAGTGGAAAAAAGGAATTCCTACCAAGGATCCATGCGAAAAGAGGACCATGAAACGTGATTTTTGAGTTTACCTCTTGAAGCCAAAAGCAAGATGATCAACGCAAACCACTAACACCGTAACAGCGACGATGTCTCTACGTAGTCCACACGAACAGACCCACGAACGTCCAACATCTGCTTGGAGTCCTACCTCCCTAACGCAGTGCTAGCTACGAAGAAAAGGAAATCTATCACCTTCTTTCACTATGTGTGTGTATCAATGGTTATAATCCATGCCCTTATGCCCCTTTTATAGAAGAAGCCTCCATTAGCTTCTTTAAGAAGCCTTCTATTTGCTTCTTCAAGAAGTCTTTCATTAGCTTCTCTAAGAAGCCTCTCATTAGCTTCTCCAAGAAGCCTTTCATTAGCTTCTTCAAGAAGCTTTGCATTGGTTTCTCCAAGAAGCCTTGCATTAGCTTCTCCAAGAAGCCTTGAATTAGCTTCTCCAAGAAGCTTTGCATGAGCTTCTCCAAGAAGCCTTGCATTAGCTTCTCCAAGAAGCTTTGCATTAACTTCTCCAAGAAGCCTTGAATTAGCTTATCTAATAAGCTTTACATTAGCTTCTCTAAGAACCCTTGCATTAGCTTCTCTAAGAAGCCTTGTATTAGCTTCTCCAAGAAGCCTTGAATTAGTTTCTCCAAGAAGCCTTACATTAGCTTCTCCAGGAAGCTTTGCATTAGCTTCTCCAAGAAGCTTTGCATTAGCTTCTCCGAGAAGCCTTCCATTAGCTTCTCTGAGAAGCCTCTAATAGCTTCTTTTAGAATCCTTGAGTGAAAGAGCAGTAGTAAGGTTAGCGTGAAGCCTTGGGCTCATCTGTTATGAATTTTGGCCCACGACAGAATTCTCAGTCCCACTTGGATTCTATTTACTCCAATTTAGTCTTTTCTAATTGTGTAACCCTGTAGGTTCTCATAACATTGGAACTAAATTACAAGCAATGAGAAATATCTAGAATTACATCGCTGCTACCCAAGTAATGAGAATGTCAGTGATTTGATATAACTTTTTCGTGATCAATGCTTCCATGTAGCCTAGTCCCTTTATCCAGATATCTAGATTGAACACAAGGTATGGAACGTGTCACCCTTGTATAGTTCAATCTTTCATTTCCTGATACTCGAGTAGACGTAGTAAATGAGATCAATATCTCATATTGACTCATTTGAGCATGGCCATGCATTTCGTAGTCTCACTAAATCAGAGGGCCCAAAGATATCACTCCTGTTATGTAGGAGGGACAAATCCCATCTAGGTCACTCACATCCCTCCACATGATTCACAGTATGTCTAATAACTAACTTTATAATCACCTTGTTATAAATGACATTTGATGGCATCAAAATATATAACTACTCATGTAGGAATCGTAGTGATTTCAGGTCAAAAGACCACATGCACCATTATTACTACGAGAATCGCTTATGACACTCACGTAATAATCCACGTAGCGTTCTCATGGTGGGTCAATCCAGTACATCATTACTCTTAATATATATACCCATATGAAGACTTGATATCTCATATCCATGACCCGTGAGATATGGCCATCAGTCTACGCACATACTAGTCTCAATGCATTATTGTTGTCCTAATCAATAATACTTGACTAGGGACATTTAAGAATAGTGTTCTAATTTTATCCAATAGGATCTCACGATCAAGTCATCCACTTGATGTCCTATGGCATCAAACTTACTATTCTGAGGGCTTTATTATGTTTATCATAAATAACACAATAAATGAAATGTCTCATATAAAAAATAGCATAATACAATATATGTAAGTATAGACGAAATATATCGGTCTCTAGGGCATACACCAACAGTTATCTGGTCAAGATTTACTTTTCTCACCCTCTCACAATAAAAACTCCTCTCACTAGATATGTCATATATATATATATATTGCCATTTATGATATGGTAGAGGCATGCTCATGAAAAAGATGTGATGCGCTAAGAAATTATGCTCCTTTACCTATTAAAGTTAAGCCAGTAATGAAATGACATGTTGTATGTGCATCCTTTAAGTGCTCAGCAATTAAAAGATGTGGAAATGATCCTCGTATCTGTAGGTGATCCTTATATGCTATTCCCTTATGAAAGTAACTTATAGGAGAGGCCATCATTACTAAGGATAGTATTGTGTAATGAAATACTGTCATGTATAGGATGAGCTCGAGCCTAATAAGCAAACTATCGCCAAGTGTAGGTTGAGCATGAGACTCCCTACTTATTGAAAAGGACATAGGTCTAAGGAATGAGCTTATGGACAGATAATGAATTAAATGAGCACTATGAGATAGTTAAAAGGCATTACAATTCATTTGAATGACATTTAAAGCATTTTGTTAGTATTCTATAAATTATTGCCATATCTACTAATGTTCTACTATTGTCTGTTAGCATTCTGAGTTATCTGTAAAAGTTTTGTGAACTTTCTATAAAGCTTTGAATGTTCTGCCGTAGTTCTATTTATTTTTGTATGATTTCTGGTTGCTCTATTTATGTTCTGTGAATTTTCTAGGTAGTGACCATGCCTTGATATGGTAATATATATTATTAAAATGAACCTCTGCATCAGGGATAATAAATTTGTTTTACCTTTTGCCACCTTATTATACATTCTCTATAAACTTTTGCCAAAACCTCAAAGTAGCTGAAATTATCATGATGACACATTATATAATAGAACTATTGGGGATTCTTAGAATTCTCATCACGCTATTTATTTCCATGATATTCTAATGCCTGATACCACTGTAGCCTGAAGATGCCACTATTGACTATTTACTAGAAGTCTACTGAGAGTTGGTGGATGTATGACAACATCTATACAATTTACATGAATGTGAGGTTGTGTACGCATTACTTTCCTATGTTATCATCCTTTTTCCTCACCTCAGATTTCGTTCTCATCTGATAGACTGTTGCTAGTTACTTTTTAAGATAGGCATATTATAGGAAGTGGTTCTTTTTTATTATTACTGTGTACCACATATATGTATGGATGTATATCAGACGTAGATATGCCTATCAGCTTACTGATACGAATTATAAGTTGCAAATCCAAGTGTAGGTTGTTTCAAGTAATAAATTCTCAAGAGTTCGAGGTCGATCCATAGGGAATTGATGAAGAAAATTTCTTTGAGGTAAGGAAAAGATTTGTCACAACAATAAAGGTGATAAAAGTTATTCATAAATGAAAAAAGATTTGTTTTGGTTAAAAGATCCACTCTTGGTAATAAATTAAAGACAAGATTATTTCTTTTTATAACTCAATTGAAATCCACACATAACGGAGGTTCCAATCAGAAAATACAACATTCAAAGTTCAATTAAGATTATATATGTAATATATTATGGTTCCTTAAATTATTCACTAACACCAATACTTGTAAATGGGCTTAAGTATTCATTGTGTCAACCTCTTGTCTACAATGAATCAAGATCTCCACTTTACAAGGAGGGTTTCTAAATTGATTGGAAACAAAATACAATACATATAATGACCACTTGATAATACATCATTCAAGCATAAGAAAGAAATTAATCTAACCTTAATTTATTACTAAAAGCTTCACCCTTCCATGTAACACCCCAAATTTTAGACTATATTACAGAACTGACAGAATTACACTATTTGTGTTTTCTGTGCACTATAAAAAATAATTTGATTATTCTGATACTATTTTTGATTGTTTTGTGTGATTTGCTCTGGGTCAGGAGAATAATAATTTTCGGGCGGGGAAATTCTTATCTGATTTATTTAGAGACGGGGGATCTTACTTAACCCGAATCTGAGTAACACAGAAAAGAATCTCTTAATTTTTAGAATTTATCTGTAAAATAATTCTATTTTATTGATAAATATTTGTTGTTTTATGCATAGCTGTTATTGCTATGAATTATTTGACCTAGTATAGTTTAATTTGCCATTATAATCAACCAACCAAAAACTAAATATAAGTCACCCAAATTTGACATATTTTTCCAAAACCTCGTTATATTCTAAAAGAAAGCATTTGGCTAGTTTAGAAAGCATTTGGCCAGGAATCCCAATCTGACCAGAACCGACCAAAATTCTGGGAATCCCCAATCTGACCAAAAAAATTCTGGAATCCCAACCTGATCGAAGTTCCTCAAGATTTTCCCTAACGGTTTTCATTTCAAGTCTATTTTTGACAAGCCTATTTCGACAAACAAAACTATAATTTTATGAATACATTCTTGTCGATACTGATCCGGTCTCTCTCAAGTATTATAGGGATCTAAAAGACCAATCTCATGTAACTCATTCGATAATCCAAGATTTTTGAAGGTCTTGATACCGACAGAATTTGGACAAGATCCAAACACTTGAAGAAATTTTCCTAACATTTTGATCCCGTCGGATTTAATTACTGAATATAAGCATAAGTTAAGTAGTGAGCTGAATTTGACACCTTCAGAGCATTTCTCGACAACATCAACTGGTAGTTCGACAGAACCCAAAATACCTCAAAATCGAATGAAGCTGATTCTCAATTTTTGAATCAGAAATCAAAGATTTTGGCTGTTATTACTGTTTCTTCTGACCAAGATTATCTATTTCGACCAAGGTTTATCTTTTCCAACAAAGACTATCTATTCAAAACATGGAAGACGTCCTCAGATTTGAAAAAACGATGGACGTTGCTGTTAGCAGAGAATCAGTCAATAAAAGTGAATCTGGTTCTCTTTTTCTCTCAATCTTGTCGGACGATTCTGTAAATTAAAAATGAAAATGACTGATATGTAATCGACCTAACTGATGATAAATAGTACTACTATTCATTGTCGAACATGACTCTATGTCAAAAGTTACTCATTGTTGGACAAACATTATCCGTCGGATTAGACCTTCTGAAACAATGCCATATCCGTCGAATTTGAACTTCTGTTCAAATTTGTAGAATTTGATCTTTTGACTATTTGGTACCATGTTAAAATTCGTCGAGTGAAAATGTTAATTTCTGTCGAGTGAGGATACCAATGTCCATCAAATTAGAATGATAATGTTCGTCAAGTTATTATACTAATGACAGTCGAATAAGAATTTCTGACCATTTAGTAGAGAAACTTCTCTAATGTCAAAATCCGTCGAAATAGAATTTTGACCATATAGTACTTTCGTCGATTCGACACTTGGAAGATTTCTCCAACGTTGACACCCGTATGTCGAATAAGGATTTCTGTTAACCTTTTTGTATATTCAATAGTTTTGACCTTTGTTCGACTGAATTTTCATCCGACAGAACTTAGCTTTTAGCCATTCTGGGAAAATAATGTTCTCCCATTTTACATCATTTTGCCATGTTAATTTTCGTTGAATAATTGCCCTTGAAACTCACCGTCATGCAGCAGCTTGGAGGAGGTTCTACATGATTCTTGAACAATCCAAAAGCCTTGAAAGTCAAGTGAATGACGTAAGCCATGTGGAATAGCAGGTGCACTCAGAATAGGATATTTTACTTCAAGTAAATCCTAAATTTTTTCCTGTGCTTATCCCACGGAAACCGCCTCATAATTTCACTCTCATAAATTACATTTTCTCTCACATCAAAAAGTATCCATCTTTTTCTCTCAAATTCCACGAACCTGAGCATAATTTTTCTTCCTTTTCTCTCCATTGGTTCGGCCAAGCACCCTACGAACACCATCACTCATCTATAATTTTCATTCTCATCATTTTCTAAAGCTAAACACCATTTGAAACACTTTCCATTTAGAAAGTTTTCCCAAAATCCCACTCTAAGTGCTTCAAAATCCCATTTCTATCTTACTTCCTTGGAGATAAACTTTGATTTCTATGGTTTAAATTCATGTTTATGATTTTCTGAACCATGTTTGTTCCATGGTTTATTATTATTGAGCTTTGTTTGTGATTTTACTAATTATTTTAGAATTGTTAGGAATTGTTGTGGCTTGTACGAAAACAAGAAGAAGGAGAGGAGTTTGAAAAGCTTGTCTTCAAGAGGTAAGAGGGAGATTTTACCTCACCAACCATGTTTTGGTGGTGTGGGGATGGTTTTGGTACGGTGGAAAAATCCATAAGGGTTCTTCACCGATTGTTTGATGCTATTTGATTGTGTTTGTTTTGTGTATAATTGTGTTTTTGTGCTTGCATGTGTGATATTATGTCTATTGCTTTGATATATGTTTGTATGTATGAAATTTTGTGCATGAAAATGTATGAGTAAAGTAAGATGTGAATAATGTGATGAACCGATTTTATGAGAGCTCCAAAGAGCTTGAGGCTTACGGCCATACTAGGCTAGAAAGGACCAAAGTCCTGAAAATGAGAGATTCAATTAAAAATGAAGGATTTAAATGAAAAAGAAATGAATTTGAACAAGATTGAAGGTTATGGGAAAAGAATCAGATATAATTAAACTGATGAATTAAAATGAGAACTGAGAGATTTAAATGAATTTGGGACAAATTTGAGTATAGCAAAGTAAAATAATTTTTGGAAAAATGAATTATTATACATATGATTTTTAGAGGGGCAATATTATAATTTTCATTTTTAAAAAGGGCCATGCTGTAATTATGATTTTTAAAGGGGCAATATTATAATTATGATTTTTAGAGGGGTAAAATAGTAATTTTCTTTTTTAATAGGGCCATATTGTAAATAATAATTTTTGAGGGCCTAAAATGTAAATATTATGTTTTGGAGGGACTATTTTGGAAATATTAGTTTTATGAAGGACTATTGTGAAAATATTATTTAAATAAGGATTATGAAGCAAATATTATGTTTCGAGGGGTTATTATGCATATATGAAAAATGAAGTTGAATTTTGGTGTTAAATGAGGAAAATAGTATTTTTGATTTAAAACGTGTGAAAAATATTTTACACGATTGAGAAATGATGAAAAATTGATACGTGATTGAGAAAGTGCGAAAAATATGGTTTCGCAATGAAATTACAGTAATGACACTGTTGGGCCAATATGAGGACCCCGAACTTGAGATAAAGAAAATTTAATTGAGAATATGATAGAATGAATTGAAGCGAGAATGGTGCATTTGTATATGCATTGAAAAGGTCCGATGGACTGGATAAGGCTATTTGCCTAAGAAGGAGAGAATACACCTCTTAAGTGGGTGCGATATGCGTAGTGTAGGTCTTTCGTTGACCTTGGGGGCATCGGGGTGTGGGTTGCCTACAATGGACAGTTAATGAGCTTCTGTACCATAGGTTAGACCGATGCAACACACCGATGATCCTGACTGAGACACTATCTTTAATCAAGATCTGATAAAGACTATCGAGTATATGCTAGATGTGCAAAACTGAGCACATGGTCTGAGGCACCTTTGTACCGACATGATCTTTACGATCACTCTTTCCGATCTGAGTTGTAGCTCCATGGAGTAGGAAAATTGAGTCTAGGTGCATGTACAGAGATACTGAGAGTATTATCGTAATTGTTGTTTATGATAATTGAATTATTGAATAATTGAATATTGATAAGGACATGATCGTAATTATGGCTTATTGTATGAATTATGATGATAAATGATATTGTTGGCATAAGCGCAATTCTGTATGATGTGTTGATATGAGATATGATATGTGTTAGATAAATGATAATGGTGACATAATTGTAATTATGTATGATGTGTTGGTATGGGAATTTGTATGTGTTTATCTTCATTGCTACCATACTGGTATTGGCGTAGGTGAGCTCACCTCTTTGTATGTCTATTCTATATTGTATTTATAATTTTAAAGACGTTGAGCGAGAACTTGAGCAAGAAGCTGAGGAAGAGCAGATTCTGGTAGAGGACGCTGAGTTTTGAAGTGATGGAGGAGTCTTGTTTCCTTGTGTATATGAGATTGAGTAGACTACATCTTAGACAATAGTGTGAATATTAATATTTAAAGTTCCCATTATCAATTAGACAGTATTGGGAAGTATACTATCGTACTCCGAGTGCGATTAGTATAGTGTCGTCTGTGCGGACACCTATCCGTAGGACTTCGCGTCAAGTCGGACTTCCATCTTCTGAGGAGTCTGAGGAGGACCCGTCTGAGGGTTCTGATGTGTAGTAATACTTGGGCAGTATATTAGTTTAAATTAAAGTTTAAATATTTTGAGAGTCTAGTTGTATATATTAAAATATGACAATACTATGATTTGGGTATATACGATGTAAATAATTTGTGACAATGTTGTTATGTTTTTATTTTCCGCTAAATTTATCTTACTATCATCAAGAAGTTTTATAACTCGTATTTATATTACAAGCACGATTTTCCAATGAAGGGGTAATTTAGTAATTGAGTAACACGAAGTGTGACGCCCTAAGGAGGGTGTTACATTCCACCCAAGCAAAATAAAATTAGTTACTTATGAACAAGAAGAAAGAAAGAGAGAAGAAGAAGAAGATGAACATAACTTTTATTTAGAACAAAAGAAAACTACCACAAGAGAAACAAATAACACAATGGCATGATCTTGATCTCTAAGCCAAGATGCCTAAAATGAGCAGCCAATTCTCCCTTTTATAGAGCTTGAGGGAAGCAAAATGATAATGGAGTTGTTTGATAATGAGTGGAAAATGCCAAGAGAGTTGTTTGATAATTGTGAATGAGTGGAAAATTATTGAGATGCTTGTCTCCCAAATGATTCAGTGCTGAACTCATGGCTTCCGTTAGAATATGGAAAAGTGGTCTTCATAAAAGTTGTAGGCTTTTGTCTTAGCTTTCCAATGCCGCTAGTTTCAAGCCAATATCATTCCTACAACTCAAGATATGATCCAATCTTTGCACACTATTTAGGCCTAGCTACAACTCCTTTGTTCTGACTTCTAGGCCTAATATGACCTACTATACTAACAATCTTACTCTTGTGTTCTCATGAAATTTGTAGATTTAGATCTTAAATTTGAAATGCCACTAGTTTATTGTCAATTGAACTCCTATAACTCAAGAAATAGGCTGATGAGTGCGTAGAGGTCAAACTGTCATGATCGGCACTCTGGATCTTGCTTTAACTCTAATTTAAATTATTCAAACGTGTGATTTGGCTCTTGAGGTCTTCATGAAAGTTGTAGAGAATTGTCTTAAATTTCCTATAAGACCAGAATCATATCAATCAAATATTTGCAACTCAAATTATAGCCAGTTTTCTAAATGCTACCAAATAGAGAAATTAAAGTCAATTCAAGCAATAATTCCTTCAATGATCCAATTAAGCTCAATATCATAAAATGTAACAAAATCAAATTAATTAAGCTTAATTGAACCTTAAGAAGCCTAGTAAAAGGATTATAAAATGAATAAAATATATTACTATGAATTTCTCCCACACTTAACTTTTGCACTCCCGGGCAAAACACATAAGACCAAAACTAAAGAAAAACAACACAAACTCAAAAGTTAAAAATTCTAAAAGACTCAATTTCTAATAATATTTAAAAATACAAAAGTTTATAAGTAAGAATAGCAACCAAAGATTCAAGGGATCAAAACATTTATGAGGCAACGTTTCTTCATATCTCAAACCAACAAGCAAGGGAACTTCAATTGAAAAGCATGAGTCAAGAATGATATATTCTCACAAGATTCACTCTTAATCCCACAAGTATTTAAAATGTAGGTATTTCACTCAATTCAACCCATGAAAAATTGTACTACCATAAACTTGCTTATCTTCTACTTCTCCACTACTCAAAATATATGCACACACAAATCAAGAGGACTTTATTCAAGGTTGTAATGGGGTCAAGGTAAAAGAAGAGGGTAATATGGATATGACAAGTTAAATACCAAAGAGAATAAAAGAGTATTAGGGTTGAGTTAAAATGACAAACATGAAAAGTTTATCCCAACATAACGCAAATTCTTTTTACATATTTTTTTCGCTTTCCCTTTTTACCTTGTTGATCTTTCTTTACACTTTGTTTTCTTTTTCTTTTTTTTAAGATGCCTACTCTTTTCTTTTTCATCAACCGTTTTACACATACACCCCCACACTTGCTCAAGAACTCATCTAATGTCAATGCTCTCTTATTTCCTAAGGTTAGGTAAGAACATATTTTTTTTTAAGACATGTAATGAGCTAAAAACAAGGAATGGTCGAATAAGCTCAAAGGGGGTTAAGCAAGGGAAAATATACAAGGTTGTCTATTTAGTTAAAGTAGCTATTTTAAGAAAAAAAAACCTTAATCATATTTATGTATGCATGTGAAAATGTAGCCTCAAATAGAGTCAAAGCAAGTTCTAAAGTAATAATTTCATGCATGAAAATCACACAAGAAAGAAAAGAATGGTGCAAATGTTCAATCCATTCATCAATAGGCTCAAAATCTCACAAGGCATATTTCTATCATTCTCAATCCACCAATTCAGCATCCATAACCAAGCATGTGATTTTTAAGAAAGAAGACAATTTATTCAGTTGTGCTATGTTCCCTGAATTTGAATTGCTACTTCTACACAAAATAGTTATCTACCTAATTACTCCTTACTCTGCCACCAATTTAGATGCGTCTCAAGAGTAAATTTACCTCAAGGGCATAATTTACTCCTTACTATGCCATCCTTAATTAGTTTTACTATTAGTAAGTTGCTAACAAACATATCATACTTCCCTAAAAAAAATTAGTTTTTTTTTACTTCAACTATCCTTCCCCCCAATCATATTATAACATTGTCCTCAATGTCAAAATATAGATAGGTAAAGGATAGAATATATTACCTATTGTGGTAATTACTGAAAATAGAAACGTTACACAAATATAAACAGAAATAAAGTAAGATGAATAAAACTAAAGGTAAAGAAAGTTATAGATGAAGTGTTAAATCAAACCCACGTTCCTTGCGGCCTCCTTTACTACTTCCTTCTGACCAATCTATCTGAGTTATTACTAGTTTAGGTTCATAAATAAAAGTTTATAATTTATCAATTAATTCATCAATAGTGGAAGTAAAGATAAGGAGTCGTCTTGTCGAAAGTGTGATAAAGTTTTGTTTCACAACATGGTCAAGAAAAGATAACAAATTATCAAAGAAATTATTAACATTCAATAAACCTATGGGTTTATGGTGGATGTTCAGTTAGGCCCAAAAGATAATTTGAAAAACTTCTTCCAAAGTACCAAAACCACTCAGTAAGGCAATGAATACATTAGAGTTTTCAAGCATTATCCTTATTCGTCTATACATAGATGATAGTTAAAGTTCCTGCCCAATTGTCTTTCCAATGATGTTCTTTTGAGTTAAAGGTCCAAGAATGATATCTAAAACTTGACCGTCTCTTAGATGTGTAGAAAATGATACAGCCCCCATTAACCCAATGCTACCTCCCCCATATACTACACGAATGTTCCTCACAGCAAGTGGTCTACCAATAGTGCTTGTTGCATTTACAAACTCTAAACCTTTCTCATAGCTTGACCCACAAAATATACAGATATTTGTAAGTCTACGAATAGAAGCTCCCTCCATTTCTATA
This sequence comes from Ormosia semicastrata, assembly GCA_029884595.1. Classification (NCBI taxonomy): domain Eukaryota; kingdom Viridiplantae; phylum Streptophyta; class Magnoliopsida; order Fabales; family Fabaceae; genus Ormosia; species Ormosia semicastrata. Next base: position 44,446,273 of record JAQQTO010000061.1, read on the forward strand.
CTCACACTCCCTTTGAATGATTATGAGTTGAATGAAAGTGAAGAAAATGGAGTGTTTAAATAGGGAAAAGAATGGAAAATGTAATGATAACACCTATATGGGTAGGCTAGCTATTGTCAGAAAAGTTTGAAATTAAGAAACATTTTTTTATTTTTTATTTTTTTATTCTTTTTAGACTTTAAGAAAACCATCAGAGTAAAGAAGTCTAGAAGCCCCTGAAGGACTCCGCCCAAAGGATCGTCTGTCCAAAATCAAAATACAATAAAATCATACAAAGATAAAAAGAAATAAATATTATAATAACAAATGGTGGCATATCTTTGAATTGTATATCACCAATGCAATAAACATTCACTCCCAGTTATTTGAAGAAAAGAAAAAAAGAAGAAAGAAACCATCGAGGGTTTCCATCCTGGGTCTGGAACCGGGAGCACTCACTGTAATGCCCCTTTTTGGAAGGGAACGTCACATTGTTAATTACAATGCGGAAATAAGATTATCTAAGTTAAGACCCGGTTCTTTATAATATAATATGAACTTACTTGATTATAGTCATGTAATTAAATTGGTAAATATTTTTTTTGTTATAATAGCAATAAATAATAACCTCAGTGACGAAGCATAAATGGAAATAGAGAGTAAACAGAATTAAAGTGTACATTGGAATTAACATTACATATTCATATATATATTTATCAAACTGTTTGTTTACAAAACCTGGTATATCAAAAAGCAAAACTATACCTGCCCCAAAGGATTATACATATACATCCCCACGGTATCAAAAAATATACAGCCCACTACAGTCAAAACATCAGGCCCCCAAAATAAAATACTGGTAGCCCTCAGTAGCTACAAGTAATATCAGTCCCTCAAATGAGGAGGAATCGTGTCAGAATCCTCTACGAGGTCGTCCTCATGGACCTCCTCGGGGTCTTCCTCATCAGAGGAAACAACCATAGGAACCACAGAGCTATGGGACAGGGCCCAAGTTGTGGAATCAAAAGAGTCTTCCCGCGGGGTGTAGTAGCGGTCACCCCACATCTCCCATATTGGAAAATGAAATTCCAGATGTAGGCTGATACAGCAGGTGAAAATCGGTGGCTCGCGACGCCTCCAAGCCAAAGCTAATGACACGTCTCCCTAGTAGATGCAGCACTCAGAATCAAAGTTGATATGCCAGCACTCTGGCCCTCCTAGGAAAGTCAGACGCACATCTCCCAGAGGCCCGCGCATGCGTCCCTCCATGCTCTTCAGTAGTCGCTAATCGAGATTAAGCCAGAAGCTGGGGAAATCGGCAGCTTCCGTTTCCTTACAGTCGTCTTCGATGGGATGCAATATACAGACAAATAATAATGGAAAAACAGAAAAGAGGTAAGACATCCTACCATCATTACCAATTATAGCAACAAGAAACCAAGCGGCGCAAAGCGCCCACATAGCATTTTTGACAGCAATAATGATAATAAACATTGAATAGCAGTAATAATCAACCAAGCAGTTCCAGGCAATTATATATATCAATAATACAACAGTTCCAATTATGATAATAATAAATGCCAGATAATTCATGGACCCACTATGCACATGCATACGAAGTCAAAATTCTACTCCATGGAGCTAGACATAAAACAGTCGGAGAGAACGATCAGGAGGTATGTCTGTATTCTTGGTTACCCCTCAAGTGCTATAATTCTCAATTTATCAATGTGAACATCATGGCATTTTATAAGACATTCTACACAGATCTCTATATAGGACAGTGCCACGGCCAGGATCGTCGGTGCGTGTGTATCGGTTTGTCCCACAGTCCAGAGGAGCTACCACTACCCCCTGTGAGACACCCGCGCCTCGACGCCCTTAAGGTCAACTATAGGACCACACTTGTCTATTCGCACCCGCACGTAGGTGTGATTCAACTCCTAGGCTAAAGGCCTTAACATAGTCCAACGGACATTCACAATGCATACAGACTCTATGCATAATCATGTATGATCATTATTACATACTATTCCACAATATGCCACAATTTGCCAAAGCAAGAATCAATACAATCATTGGTCACTCACATGGACCCACAACATCATAATATTAGAATTAAATGAATTAATGCATTTTTAAGGTGTATTATGAATTCTTGCTTAGGTTTAGTTTTTCTTACAAAGTTTGTCTCTAAAGGAATTCTCGGAAGTAATTAAATTCTCTTAGGTATTTTATTCATATACACTTAGAAGGTTATTCTAAGATCTCAAAATCTCACACTCTCTTGTTCTTACCCTAATTAAAATTATCCTAAGTCTTATGAAAATTCCATTTTTGGCTCTTTAAAATTTATGAATCTTAAAGTGTAATTTAATTTTCCAATTTGCTAATTCTTGTATCCTATTACCATTAATTTAATCACTAGGTGTCAGGTGATAAATTATAATTCTGGATTCGACGGAGAAAATGTCTCTAGTGTACAATTGTGAAGCTATCTTTCGACGAAAATAACATGACCAAATGAGGAAAGATGTCAGTCGTAAGGTGATTTGGTGACGAAAATGGTTGTGTTACAATTTTGACAAGAATGGCTAAAAATCAATTTCTATCAAACAAGGGTTTTGTCGAATGAAGATCAAAAACTGTCGAATATACTAGAAGGTTAGTTCTGTCGAATGATGTATAGAGCTGTCAAATCCACTAGAAGATCAGCAGAAATTCCTAATTCGACAGATGAGTGTTGACATTGGAGAAATCTCCCAAGTGTTGAACCGACGAAGGTACTATGTGGTCAGAAATTCTAATTCAACGGATATCGACATTGGAGAAGTTTCTCTACTGAATGGTCAAAAATTCTTACTCGACGGATATTGACATTCTAACTCGATGGATATTGACATTGTACTAAATGGTCAGAAGATCAAATTCGATGGATATTGACATTGTACTAAATGATCAAAAAATCAAATTCGACGGATATGGTCAGAAGATCAAATTCGATGGATATGGTCTGAAGATCAAATTCAACGGATATTGACATTGTACTAAATGGTCAGAAGATCAAATTCGATGGATATTGACATTGTACTAAATGGTCAGAGGAAAAAATTCGACGGATATGGTCAGAAGGTCAAATTCGACGGATATAATCAGAAGATCAAATTCGATGGGTATTGACATTGTACTAAATAGTCAGAAGTCTAAATTCGATGGACATTGACATTCTACTAAATGGTCAGAAGTTCAAATTGTTACAATTGTTCACAAAGAATTCCCATATTCTGGGCCTCAAAACCGTGGCCATCCGAGAACCAATCCGACATTATTTTGTTCCATGTTATACATTCCAATCCATTCAGATACATCAATAGACCCAAACAAACAATCTAACAACACAACACATTACAAACAACATGCAAACAAAGGATAACCCTCAATAGGGCTTCCTCACAATCAATCACAGACAAGGTTTCTAAATGCTAATAGAGGTTGAGGAGGAGTGTCTTCCTTTTACCTTAGAGAAGCACAAAGAAAGGATGCTTCTTTTTGCTTAGAAACTTCATTCTTCACCACCACCAAAACCTAGGGTGTTCAAATCCACAGAATCAAGATCAAAGAGTGGAAATGGCATCCATAGTCACCAATGTGACCATGGAACACGAAAATGGGGGCAAAAGGAGAAGAAAGTTGAGAGCTTTACCTTAAAGCTCCAAGCTTTGGTGTTGGTCTGCCAACCACGAAAATGGAGGAAAAAGGAGGAGTTTCACAAAGAGGAAAGCTTGAGGATGGAGAGGGGAAATAATGGTCTCTATTGGGTTGAGCAAAGGAAGCTTGAAATCAACAATGGTGTTTGTGGGTGTGTGCAGCCGTGTGAAGAAGAGAGGAAGATGAGTGAGCTGCGTATGGGAGGAGAAAAAATGAAAGAATGAAATGGTAATATCCCTCTTAGTCAACCGTGTAGCACCAAAAAGGGAGGAGAGAGAAAAGTGGTTGGGAAGGAAGCTTCCTAGAGGCTTCCCTCAAAGCTTCCTTGAGAAGCTTCGCGCGCTTCTCAATAAAGTGCATAGTAAGCTTATCTCCTTAATTAATTACATCCGACAGATGATTAATTACACTGTTAGAATTATTTTTTCAGTGAATAAAAGTTACAATCGATGAAAATAATATTTTATTATTCATCAGATGATTTCATGATACAGTGATTTTATTTATCAGATAAAATCTCGTAAAATGTAAACCTAGTAAACTGTGTCTAGCCTCGGGTTTTGTAAGATCCCCTGTCAACGTTTCCACAGTCCAAAGTTTATCAGCCTTAGAAAAATGTTTCGTTTTCCCGTCTCCGCTCAGTGCACACGCAAAACAAAAAATATATTAAAATATTCATCATTTCTAGAAAAATCCACAAAAATTCTTAAAAATCATAAATATTATAAAATGATTATTTATAATGAAATAAATAATTTTCGGGATGTTACAACACTCCCCTTCTAAAAAGGAATTTTGTCCTCGAAATTCATCACATCTTAGAACAAACGCGACTGTGTTTCTTTCAGTTTGTCTCCTAGTTCTCGTGTTGTATCTTCAGCTGCATCAATCCAAATCATTGGTAATAAGGTTGCTTCCTTCCACTAAGTATCTTATATTAACAGGCAAAAACGTGTTAACGTCATAGGCCGATTAATGAAAGATTCTATGCCCTTTAAGTCTTCAGCCATCCAACAGCCAACTCTCCAAACATTTGTACATCACTGAATGGCTCTATGGAACTTATTCTCCTTGCTTACTGTAGTAGACAACTAAGCTCATTTTCTTCTTAAGGTATTCGCTACGACATTCGCCTCTTCTGGGATTATACTAAAACGAAAAAATCAAAATCTTTTGGAACTTCTAATCATCGTCTCTGCCTCATATTCAACTCATTCCAATAGACCAAAATACCTTTGGCTCTTAAGATTACCATAGTCATTGAGGATTTCTCCTTGTAGAAAATGCTTCTAGATCTTCAATGCAACTACAAAGCTAACTCTGAGTTGGTGTAAGGTAATCCTTCTCATGTATTCTTGATCGTCTCTAAACGTACGTTACCATTCCTCCAAACATCAAGAATAGATCAGAATGTCGCCAACAAGGACAACGACAAATCTTTGAGCGAACTCGATGATAGTCCAAAATACAAGTTGATCTTGGAGAAAACGGTGGCGTTTTTCAATTAATTCGTCAAACCATCTTTCCTTGATTCGAACAAAATGTCTCATAGGGTAAGTTCTCACCTAATTGTGCTACACTTAGTGCACTGTTATGGCTCAAATTCGGGAACACATTTACTCAATCGAAGTACACTAGAAACATTATAAAAAGACGACACAGGTAGACTAGGTCCTTACACGCAGTCATATGATATGAAAGAATGGGTTGTCACAGAGTCATACAGTACAATTAAGAGATTACCTTCTATGGTGCCTTCCCCTTGAATTAAGTCTTCGGATTCGGAGGCTTCAGCTCTGCTCATAGTATAAACTCGTCCTCCAACTTGAGGTTTCTTGGCTTTTGCAGCATTCATTGAAGGTTCAACCTTCACTTGATTGCAGTCTCTGTAGGTGTGTCCAGGTTTCCTGCATCTGAAGCAGATGGTTCCCTTTATAGTATAATCCCTTGTAAGATGGTCTTTTCCACACTTCATGCATTTGGAGGGGTACGCCACATTCTGGCCAGTCTGGTTCCCAGTAAAACCTCCACCTGAGCCTCCACCCATGGTTTGTTGCTGATTTCCCATTAGTCGGGAATAGGGCTTCTTTTGAAAGTGGTTAGAACTGTTACCGCCGTCTCTTTGGAACCTCGTAGGCCCAAAGTTTCTGTTCCTTGTATCTCTAGATTGCTCCAGAGCCTCTACGTCACAGCATGTATCTAGCAGTTCTGAGAACTCATTGATCTTCAAGGTGATTACAGCCTTCTTCACTTCATACCTCAGTCCTTTCGTGAATCTTCGGCATTTCCATGCTTCATTTGGTTGATTCTGAAAGTATGTTGAAAACTGAGACAAGTTTTCGAATCTGGCCGCATACTCACTAACGGTCGTATTCCCTTGTCGTAAGTTGAGCAATTCTGACTCCTTCACGTGTCTTGCACTTGCAGGAAAATACTTATCTAGGAATTTTTCCTTAAATAAGTCCCAAGTAATCTCGCGATTTACAGCTTCTAACATTCTCTACACTCCGTTCCACCAATTTTCAGCATTGCCCACCAACATAAAAGTAGCATAGTTCACCTTCTTCTCCTCAGCGCAGTTCATACCTCAAAAGACTTTTTCTAACTCCTTGATCCACAGACTAGCCTTGTCCGGATCAAATTCTCCTTTGAATTGAGGAGGGTTGTGGCGTCAAAATTTTACCAAGTTCTGAGCTTCTGCAGTAGCTTTGAGTTGTTGAGTAGCTCGTTCTTGCTGTTGCGCAACTCACTTTTGCTGCTGTGTAGCTTGCTCAGTTTGTTGTGCGACGGCCTCAGCCATCCTCTACATCGCCGCAATGGCTGCTACCATGTCCTCTCTTCGCGCCATCTTACTTTCTCAGGTCAGATTAACTGAAAACACAGAAAAGTCAGTTCCATCCACTAGGAATACCAAACAATACACCCTTGCATTTACTATTCAGAGAATACACAGCACAAACAAGATAGACTCAATCACAAGACCCAAAGAAACATAAACCGGGGCTCTGATACTAACTTAATGTAATGCCCCTTTTTGGAAGGGAACATCACATTGTCAATTACAATGCGGAAATAAGATTATCTAAGTTAAGACCCGGTTCTTTATAATATAATATGAACATACTTGATTATAGTCATGTAATTAAATTGGCAAATTTTTTTTTGTTATAATAGCAATAAATAATAACCTCAGTGACGAAGCATAAATGGAAATAGAGAGTAAACAGAGTAAAGCATATATTGGAATTAACATTGCATATTCATATATATATTTATCAAACTGTTTGGTTACAAAGCCTAGTATATCAAAAAGCAAAACTATACCTGCCCTAAAGGATTATTCATATACATCCCCACGGTATTAGAAAATATATAGCCCACTACACTCAAAAAATCAGGCCCCCAAAATAAAATACTGGTAGCCCTTAGTAGCTACAAGTAATATCAGTCCCTCAAATGAGGAGGAATTGTGTCAGGATCCTCTTCAGGATCCTCTGCGAGGTCGTCCTCAGGGACCTCCTCAGGGTCTTCCTCATCAGAGGAAACCACCATAGGAACCACAGAGCTACGGGATGGGGCCTGAGCTGTGGAATCAAAAGAGTCTTCCCGCGGGGTGCAGTAGCGGTCACCCCACATCTCCCATATAGGAAAATGAAATTCCAGACGTAGGCTGATACAGCAGGTGAAAATCGGTGGCTCGCAACACCTCCAGGGCCAAAGCTAACAACACGTCTCCCAAGTAGACGCAGCGCTCAAAATCAAAGTTGATGTGCCAGCACTCTAGCCCTCCTAGGAAGGTCAGATGCACATCTCCCAGAAGCCCGTGCATGCGTCCCTCCATGCTCTTCAGTAGTCGCTAATCGAGATTAGGCCAGAAGCCGGGGAAATCGGGAGCTTCCGTTTCCTTGCAGTCGTCTTCGGTGGGACGCAAGAAAAATAGAAAAGAGGTAAGACATTCTACCATCATTACCAATTATAGCAATAAGAAACCAAGCGGCACAAAGCGCCCACATAGCATTTTTGACAGTAATAATGATAATAAACATTGAATAGCAGTAATAATCAACCAAGCAGTTCCAGGCAATTATATATATCAGTAATACAATAGTTCCAATTATGATAATAATAAATGCCAGATAATTCATGGACCCACTATGCACATGCATATGAAATCAAAATCCTACTTCATGGAACTAGACACAAAACAGTCGGAGAGAACGATCAGGAGGTATGTCTGTATTCTTGGCTGCCGAGGCCCTCAAGTGCTATAATTCTCAATATATAAACGTGCACATCATAGCATTTTATAAGACATTCTACACAGATCTTGATATAGGACAGTGCCACGGTCAGGATCGTCGGTGCGTGTGTATCGGTTTATCCCACGGTCCAGAGGAGCTACCACTGCCCCCTGTGAGACACCCGCGCCCCGACACCCCCAAGGTCAACTACAGGACCACACTTGTCTATTTGCACCCGCACATAGGTGTGATTCAACTCCTAGGCTAAAGGCCTTAACATAGTCCAACGGACATTCACAATGTATATAGACTCTATGCATAATCATGTATGATCATTATTACATACTATTCCACAATATGCCACAATTTGCCAAAGCAACAATTAACACAATCATTGGTCACTCACATGGACCCACAACATCATAATATTAGAATTAAATGAATTAATGCATTTTTAAGGTGTATTATGAATTCTTGCTTAGGTTTAGTTTTTCTTACAAAGTTTGTCTCTAAAGAAATTCTCGGAAGTAATTAAATTCTCTTAGGTATTTTATTCATATACACTTAGAAGGTTATTCTAAGATCTCAAAATCTCACACTCTCTTGTTCTTACCCTAATTAAAATTATCCTAAGTCTTATGAAAATTCCATTTTTGGCTCTTTAAAATTTATGAATCTTAAAGTGTAATTTAATTTTCCAATTTGCTAATTCTTGTATCCTATTACCATTAATTTAATCACTAGGTGTCGGGTGATAAATTATAATTCTGGATTCGACGGAGAAAATGTCTCTAGTGTACAATTGTGAAGCTATCTTTCGACGAAAATAACATGACCAAATGAGGAAAGATGTCAGTCGTAAGGTGATTTGGTGACGAAAATGGTTGTGTTACAATTTTGACAAGAATGGCTAAAAATCAATTTCTATCAAACAAGGGTTTTGTCGAATGAAGATCAAAAACTGTCGAATATACTAGAAGGTTAGTTCTGTCGAATGATGTATAGAGCTGTCAAATCCACTAGAAGATCAGCAGAAATTCCTAATTCGACAGATGAGTGTTGACATTGGAGAAATCTCCCAAGTGTTGAACCGATGAAGGTACTATGTGGTCAGAAATTCTAATTCGACGGATATCGACATTGGAGAAGTTTCTCTACTGAATGGTCAGAAATTCTTACTCGACAGATATTGACATTCTTACTCGACGGATATTGATATTATACTAAATGGTCAGAAGATCAAATTCGATGGATATTGACATTGTACTAAACGGTCAGAAGATCAAATTCGACGGATATGGTCAGAAGATCAAATTCGACGGATATGGTCAGAAGATCAAATTCGATGGATATTGACATTGTACTAAATGGTCAGAAGATCAAATTCGACGGATATTGACATTGTACTAAATGGTTAGAGGATCAAATTCGACGGATATGCTCAGAAGGTCAAATTCGACAAATATAATCATAAGATCAAATTCGACGGGTATTGACATTATCGTAAATGGTCAGAAGTCTAAACTCGATGGACATTGACATTCTACTAAATGGTCAGAAGTTCAAATTATTACAATTATTCACAAAGAATTCCCAAATTCTGGGCCTCAAAACCGTGGCCATCCAAGAACCAATTCGACGTTATTTTCTTCCATATTATACATTCCAATCCATTCAGATACATCAATATACCCAAACAAACAATCTAACAACACAACATATTACAAACAACATGCAAACAAAAGATATCCCTCAATAGGGCTTCCTCACGATCAATCACAGACAAGGTTTCTAAATGCTAATAGAGGTTGAGGAGGAGTATCTTCCTCTTACCTTAGAGAAGCACAAAGAAAGGATGCTCCTTTTTGCTTAGAAACTTCGTTCTTCACCACCACCAAAACCTAGAGTGTTCAAATCCACAGAATCAAGATCAAAGAGTGGAAATGGCATCCATAGTCACCAATGTGACCATGGAACACGAAAATGGGGGGAAAAGGAGAAGAAAGTTGAGAGCTTTACCTTAAAGCTCCAAGCTTTGGTGTTGGTCTACCAACCACGAAAATGGAGGAAAAAGGAGGAGTTTCACAAAGGGGAAAGCTTGAGGATGGAGAGGGGAAACAATGGTCTCTATTGGGTTGAGCAAAGGAAGCTTGAAATCAACAATGGTGTTTGTGGGTGTGTGCAGCCGTGTGAAGAAGAGAGGAAGATGAGTGAGCTGCGTATGGGGGGAGAAGAAATGAGAGAATGAAAAGGTAATATCCCTCTTAGTCAATCGTGCAGCACCAAAAAGGGAGGAGAGAGAAAAGTGGTTGGGAATGAAGCTTCCTAGAAGCTTCCCTCAGAGCTTCCTTGAGAAGCTTCGTGCGCTTCTCGATAAAGTGCATAGTAAGCTTGTCTCCTTAATTAATTACATCTGATAGATGATTAATTACACTGTTAGAATTATTTTCTCAGTGAATAAAAGTTACAATCAATGAAAATAATATTTTATTACTCATCAGATGATTTCATGATACAGTGATTTTATTTATCAGATAAAATCTCGTAAAATGTAAACCTCGTAAACTGTGTCCAGCCTCGGGTTTAGTAAGATCCCTCGTCGATGTTTCCACAGTCCAAAGTTTATCAGCCTTAGGAAAATGTTTTGTTTTCCCGGCTCCGCTCAGTGTATACGCAAAACGAGAAGTATATTAAAATATTCATCATTTCCAGAAAAAATCCAAAAAAATTCCTAAAAATCATAAATATTATAAAATGATTATTTATAATAAAATAAATAATTTTCGGGATGTTACACTCACACTTGGGTTCGTAACATCAACAAAGATGCTAAAATCTGAAACCCACAATGTCCAAGATCTAGAAAGCCCCATCCTAGGGCACTAAAAGCCCCTTCTAATAAAAGATAGGATCAAGCTCAGATGTCTCATACACTTTGGCAGCTGCGGGTTACTTCTCACTAATAACTAGAGTGGGACGCTTCTGCATGTCCATCAACTCCATAATTCCTAGATGGTGAACATTGGGTTATGGAGTACAACTCTCTACAGAGCATCATACACAAACCTTATTTAAGGACTAGCGTGCAAAGGTCTACCTGAGTCAATGATGGGTCTGCCACTAGCAGGGGCTCCACACTTAATTAAGAACATGGTACTCTTTCGATTGCCCTTTTTTTTAGGAGATGAACAAGATAATACATATATGTTGTTGTGATTGTGGCTCACATCTTCCTCTGGTTTTACATCCAGTAATGGCTTAAACGCCTTCTATGAGTCAAGGATAAGTTTTTCATCTAATTTTCTTATAAATTGGCAAATAGGGTATTTATATTTCAATGCATTATTGTTCTAAAGAATGGAGCTTATCTGTTCAGCCAAAAATGCATTCTTTTTCACATTTAGTTTCTTTTTAACAGTGCATAGGTCCTTCAAAAATTTGGCATAAGAGAGAACTTGTTTGATAGCATCTAACAGAGGAATATTGACATTCACTTGTTTACAAATTTTAAAAAATTTAGTGTTATGGTTCAATTTACTTGAATTATTTAATGCTTAAGGATATGGGGATGAAGGTGAGAGTTTAGTCTCCTTTTGGCCAGGTGGCTTATTAACTCCTTCCTTTTATTTAGGAATTGATTCATCATCTTTCTCACAAGGTTCGGGAATTTATTTTTCAACAACCTTTCCACTTCTAAGAGTTATCACTGACTTAACTTGATCTATTTGTGGGCTTTCTAAACTACCCTCATTTAGGCTATACTGACCCTTGGGATTCGATTGAGGTTGAGAAAGAAATTTTCCTTTCTCATGAATGGTGAGTGTAGAAGTTTAGCAAGAGTGTCTTTTATGTCAATCATGGCTTGTGTTTTGGTTATTAATGGCCTCTTGCTTTTCTATGAATGCATGCAATGTTCCTTCAAGATTTTTCTTATATGGTGGGACATAAGGTACATATCCTTAAGAATTTTGTGAATCCAATTGCCCCTGAAGAGGTGTTGGTTGCATAAATTGTGCCTGATTATTAGTCCTCCAACTGAAATTCGGGTAATTTCTTCATCCCGGATTGTATGAATCTGAAAAGAATAGGTGAATGGCTTTTTAAAATTATTCATTGCATTTACTTGCTCATGCATAACTTCTTTAAAAACAGGAATTTTTGGACATTCATTAGTTGAGTGTCCTAATTCATCACAAATGCCACAAATTTCTTTATTTTACACAGATTTGATTTTTTACTTTCCCTAATTCGATGACTTCAATCTTTTTAGCCAAACTGGCAAACCTATCATTTAGATCTTCTTCTTGACTAAGGTAATATTTTCCTTTACTAGCATTTGTAAAGTTATATCTAATTGAATTTTTAGAAGGATTAGTACTATGCCAACATTGAGAATTTTTAGTCAAATGCTCTAAATATTCTAAAGCTTCTTCAGGTTCTTTATCAAGAAACTCGTCATTGCATATTACTTTCACAAATTGTTTAGTTTCAGGTATTAACCCTTCATAAAAGAAGCTTATACTGCACCATTTTTTGAAACTATGATGTGGGTAAGAATTTAATAAATCTTTAAAATGTTCCTAACTTTGAAAATATGCTTCATTTGAATTTTGAAAAAAAAATTGGATTTATCTTTTCAAAGCATTGGTTTTATGTGTTGGAAAAAGTTTCTTTAAAAACTTACCTTGTATTTCTTGCCATGTGCCAATTAATCTTGGTTTTAAAACGTTAAGTCAAGGTTTTGCTTTACCTTTCAAAGAAAAAGGAAACAATTTAAGCTTAACAATCTCTTCAGTGCAAATTTGGTCATTAAAAGTGATACATACTTCCTCAAATTCTTTTATATGTAAATATAGGCTTTCAGATTCTAAACTATGGAAATTAGGAAGTAATGATATCATACTCAACTTAAATCTAAAATTGTTAGCATTAAGTGAAAAGATAAAACATAATGGGTTAGAATTTCGAGATAGTTACAAATATTCACGCATAATTCGTAAGTGTTAATTTTCATGTTCATCGTGTACACTTTCATTTTCAACCATTGTGTTTAACATGTGTGATTGTGATTCAAACAAATTAATATATAAAGTACTAGGATTAATTTTAACTAAATGACCAGAATTTAAATCACGATACTAATTAAGTATAAATAAGTGACTTAAAATAAAAAAAATGTACAAGTAGGCGATATAAATCTGCCATTAAATATCATTGTTAGTAAATTAGTAAGTTAATAAATTAATAAGTTAGAAAGTTAATAATTAAGTTAGAAAGTTAGTAAGTTAGTAAGTTAGAAAGTTAGTAAGTTAGTAAGTAAAGAAATTAAAAGATTAAAATATATGTATATATATATATATATATATATATATATATATATATAGATATATACTAGATGGTAAAGTTTACTTAAAGAAGAAAGCCCTTAATAAATTTGTTCTTCAAATCAATTATAAGTTATAAACCCAAGTGCAGGTTGTTTCAAGTAATAAATTCTCGGGAGTCCGAGGTCAATCCTGAGGGAATTGATGAAGAAAAATTCTATGAGGTAAGGAAAAATTTTGTCACAATAATAAATGTGATAAAAGTTATTCACAAATGAAAAAAAATTTACTTGGGCTAGAAGATCCACTCTTGATAATAAATTAAAGACAATATTATTTCTTTTTATAACTCAATTGAAATCCACACATAACGGAGGTTCTAATAAGAAAATACAACTTTCAAAGTTTAATTAAAATTATATATGTAATTATATTATAGTTCCTTAAATTATTCACTAACACAAACTATCAAGATCAGCACTCTGGATCTTGCTTCAACTCCAATTTAAATTATCCAAATGTGTGAGTTGACTTTTGCAGTCTGCATGAAAGTTGTATAGAATTGTCTTAGATTTCTTACGAGACTAGAATCATATTAATCAGATATTTGCAATCAAATTATAGCCAATTTACTGAATGCTTCCAAATAGACAAATTAAAGCCAATTCAAGCAATAATTTCTTTAATGATCCAATTAAGCTCAATATTATAAAATGTAACAAAACTAACTTAATTAAGCCTAATTGAACCTTGAGAAGCCCAGTGAAAGGATTATAAAATGAATAAAATATATTGTTATCTCTTACTCATAAAGATGACTCTGACTTTGACTTTGACTCTGATGTAGTATGATGTAGTTAGAGTGTATAGGGCACTGATGTCCTTAACTTTAGTTTACTTTATTTTGTTGCATGCAAGTATGGGCCTGAGGCCCAAATGAAATGTAATATAGTGTAGGTATTGATGTCTACACATTAAATCTAACAATATATAATGATGAATCAGTTTCTATATGGTTGTGAATTAGTATTTTAATCTATGATTGTGATCTACATAGTATGGAATTGATTGCTAGAGTTCTTCCAATGAGAACTCATTTGCACTAAAGGAATCTAATAACAGATTGGAAATTAAGCACTTGGGTTAGTGATCATTGAAGGCAATCGGCCTTGCTGATCAACATGAGCTAAAGTTTCCCTTAACAAGCTTGGGTAACAAATAAAGTTGAAATAAGTTGTGGAAGAAATAAAATGTAATAGCCTAACTGGGAAAAGTTATAAAAGGTTTAGATAGAGACATGTGATGAGCCTAAGCTTAAATACTTTAATATAAGTTTAGGTATAGTGGGGTAGTTAAACTTGGGGCGTTATAAAAACTATAGGGACTAAAGTTTTAATTATATAAATTAATTCTGAAAGCAATAAAATAAAGTCCTTCCATTTCATAATATCTATCGTTTTAGAGAGAAAATATTGTTTCATTTTATTTGTCACTTTAGAAAATCAAGAAGAAATTAATTAATTTTTTTCAACTTTATTCTTATCTTTCAGTATCTCTTTAATAGAGATCAAATGGGGCAAATATCTCTCAGTATCTCTACTAATGAGATGAGAGCACATTAATGGATTAAGAGGGTGATTTAGTCAAACGCAACTATGTTTTCCTAAAATTAAGAGTATTTAATAAATTTTTTAATCCTTGTGCAAAAACCTTAAATGATTGATTTTATAAAATGGAGTGAGTAAACATTATCTTTATTAGAGATTTGAACTTCTCACTCCAAGAATAATAAAACCCCTACAAGTCTTGCTTGCTTCCAAAAACAAATGACCATCGCCAACTAAACTTCTTTAATTAATCATGTGGTATCTTGAAGATTTAAGACCATTATTCAATCTCAACTTGTTCAATGAAATTAGTCAACATCATTCACCAACATAATAATATAATAGAAACACACACTGAAATTCAGATCAAATTGTTCTTGGTGTCAGTTGGTTTGTTTTTAGTAACAACTTTATTTAAATTTGATAAACTCATGCTTTACAATCTCAAATTGAGATTACTACAAACTAGTTGACAATTGAATCAAGCTAATTAAACATAGAGTTTTGCTATATTCTCCTAAAACATCTTATTAAAACATCCTCCTAATACTTAATTGAGAAAGTATTAAGTGAAAAAAATAAATGCACTTGATATCTTGAAAATATAAATAGCATTCAATACTTTCTTCATTTAATAATTAAGAAAAGTATTAGGAGGAGAATTGATTAGGAGAATTTAGAATTATGTATATGAGAGTTTTAAGGACTTGAAGAGTAGGAAGAGGAAGGATGGTGCTAAGGTGTGTACATTAATTAGAAATTAAATTGTAGTTTGTTTCTAAAGAAACACAGTGTCAAGTGAACAATTTATGATCTCATAATGCAATATGACATATACTAAATATTTTATTTAGTTACAAGACCATCTTTTAAACATATTACTTGTCTAAATAATAATAATATTTTTGTAAAAAAAATTGATTGATTTTTAAATCTTTTCAAATCCACATATATATCTTAGTGATTTTCATAATTATTAAACTCAGATCGATTATTGACTTAACCAAAGCACTAGGCTAACCAGTGAGTCACTAGTCAAACCATATAAAACAAAATAAAATGAATATGTAAATATTTAATATAAATAAAAATTACATAAAAATTGGGAAATAAAATTTTAATCTAAATCCAACAATCCTAAAAGGAAAGGATTATAAGCCTTGTAAGCCTATCTAGTATTCAAGCCTAATTCTTTTTATCCAAAAAAAAAAGTCTAGTTCTTTTGTTAGCTTGACCGGCTCATGGAGACAAATCCTAACCCTCATTTAGGTTAGTAAAATCTCATTTCCTCAATACAATGAATAAATCCCTCAACCTTAACCTTCTATTACACAAGAGCAAGGTGATAAGCTACTGAAACCTCAAGCCAGAGCTCATGAAGCGCCTTGACTCATGTAGTCTCACACGATGCCTTGATGGTTCTCTTCCTCCTAATCCTCACTAGGGTGACTAGTGTAATGCCCCGAAAATTTCTTACTTCATGATAAACACTCAGTTTATAATATTTGTGAATTTTGTGGATTTTTGTGGATTTTTTCAAAAATGTTAAATATTTTAATATATTTTTCATTTTTTGTGTGAGCTGAGCAGAGCTGGTGTAACTCCTCGAAAATTATTTGTTTTATGATAAATAGTCATTTTATAATATTTGTGATTTTTGTAAATTTTTCTAGATTTTTCCAGAATTGTTGATTATTTTAATATATTTCTCGATTTACATTCGCGCTGAGCGGAGCCGGGAAAATAAAATATTTTCCCTAAGACTGGTAAACCTTGAACTGTGGAAACGTCGACAGGGAATCTTACTAAACCCGAGGCCGGGCATAGTTTACGAGGTTTATGTTTTTCAAGATTTTATCTGATAAATAAAATCGTAGTATGTTTTATTATTCGTTGGACAATAAATATTATTTTTATTAACTGTAACTTTTGTCCACTGGATAATAGCTCTAGTAGAGTGTTAATCATATTTTTTAGAATGTTCACTTTATGTGATATCACCTTGATGACATCACACAAGTGACATCATCGTTGACTTTTCAAAAAGGTGAGTTTTGGCTTCTTGAAGAAGCTTTGGAGGAAACTTCCTTACACTTTCCTATTTGCTTGTTGGAGAAGCCAATTTTCCCTCCCTCCTTTGGTGAAGCCCACGGCAATGCATGCCAAAATACCACCAAAAGTTTTCAATTTTCACTTAAGACAAACTTCTTTTTCATTCAAACTTTACTCTCACTTTCTCTCTCTACACTTCTCTTCTCTTATTTTTTTTTCTCTCAAGCTTTTCTCCTCCTTCTCTCTTCTTCTTCCCACGACAGCACCACCTCCTTCCACCCTCCATTGTTACTTGATTTCAAGAAACCACTTTGCTTGGATCTGCATCTTGTTTGGAAGGCTTTCTTTCTTGTTGAAATCACCTACAAAGAACTCAACTTTCCTCTCCATTCTCTCCCCATTTCCACGGCCAAACCCATCATTTTTTACCACCCAAGTTTTCTTGCTCAATCAACCTCATTTCTTGGATCCTCTCATCCCCTAGAAGCTTTTCTCTTTTGTGGGCATCACTTGATTTTTCCTTTTTCAAGCACTTTCTTCAAGCCCTAACTTGAAGCTCTAAGGTAAAGTTCTTGGCTTTTCTTTTCTTTTCTTCTCTTTTTCATTTTCTTGGTCACCTATGTGACCAAGAACTCCTCTTTTCATGGTTTGAGTG
Organism: Ormosia semicastrata; assembly: GCA_029884595.1. Taxonomy (NCBI): domain Eukaryota; kingdom Viridiplantae; phylum Streptophyta; class Magnoliopsida; order Fabales; family Fabaceae; genus Ormosia; species Ormosia semicastrata. Next base: position 44,463,839 of record JAQQTO010000061.1, read on the forward strand.
AGGATTGTAAAAGTTTACTCACCTTGGGGTTCTCTTGAAGGTGGAGGACAAAAATTACAACAAAAGGATCAAGAGGCCTACTTCTTGTGTTGTCTTCTATAGGTAAGAGGGAGATCATTCTCTTCAACCTATCATGGTGATGAGGAACGTTTTTGGATGTGGTAGGTGGGGAATCCATGTGAGGATTGCCCACTTGATTGTATGATTCTTGGGTGTTATGCTTATTTGCCTTGTATGACCTTGTCACTTGATATTATGTATGAGTTTCTATAGTGTGATTTTGGTGGGTTGGTATGCTTTGGATGAATGAAACAATGCATGGATGATAAGGGCTCCTTGCCCCTTTTGAATGAGGCTCACAGCCAAGTGACTATAAAATGGGTATTCATGATCAAACATTTATAGTAATTGGGAACTTAAGAAATCAAGTGTTAAGTGATTAATCATGTGATGAAAGATTTGAGTTCCTAGATCCTTAAGGGCTCATGGCCATGTAGGGCACTCAAGAGAAGATTTTTGAATCAAGTTGAAACTTAGATAATTAGATGGTTAGATATTTTATTAGGGATTCATAAATGAAAAGAAAAATAAAAGAACAAAAATTTGTATCTTTTGATCAAGATGTAAGTTCAGCCAAAGTGGCTACAAAAAGAGTTTAAATGATGTTTGAATCTCTTAGGGTATCCTATGTAAGAGGGTTATTAGTAGAAACAAAGGAAAAGAATTTATAGGAAAAGTATGTGGTGAGTTTGGTGAGAAATAGTAGGAAGTATTGTCTAGAGGAATTGTGGTGAGGAAAATGTTGATAATGAGGTATACTTTATATTTGGCTTGGAAAGTTTTAGAATTTAGTTTGGAACATTAAGAATGGTTGTTACCTTGAGAACTTAGAGGTTGATGTGCTAAGGATTTAAATTGAAGGACTTTGAAGTAGGAAGTAGGAGAAACAAAAATTTTATTCTCGGGAGAAGGGTGATTGTTGGCTATAGTAATGAAGTAATGATAAGAATGATGTTTTAAAGATTTAAAGTATTTTATCTAAAGAGTGTTATTGAAAATAATATGAAAAGAGATTATGTGATGGATTGTTATCCTGTGAAGCTTTGTGATGACCTGTCTTATGTGAAATCACATGATTGAACACTCATCATACATTGAATATACATGATTCTTGAATTTGTATAATTGAGATACTCTGTGAAAACATGCACTAGCATCATTGTACTGTTGGGCCGACAAACTAGACCTCATAAACATCAGATAGATGATTGAGTCAGATGTGGATTAATTTCATTAAATATGCATTTGAGTATCATACAGTTGTGGCATTTTATGCCTAAGGAATGAGCAAGAACTTACAAGATAGTGTGATCCATGATGGATCTCAGGGGGCGTCCGTGTGTGGTGATCCACTTAGTGACCTGTTTGTCACATTGTATACCCCTGGTCGTAGTGATCCGTTGCAACGCACGATGAGGACCCGACAAACACTATTACTTTTTGTGGTCTAGTGTAGACTGTCTTTTGAGGGGGGACAAATCTTCTGGAACGCTCATCTCTGATTTTGTGTTTAGCTCCATGGAGTAGAAAATGAATACATTGTGCACAAAGATGGTCAGCATATGCATTGTGCATATGCATAGTCATTATACATATTGTCATGCCATGGTCAACATACATATTGTGGTGGCATAATTATTATTTATACATCTATGGTGGATACTTGTTGTTATAGTGTTGTTAATGTTTATATTATTGTGGGATGTGCTTTATGAAATTGATAACTTGAAAATATCTGCAATATCTGTATGTATGGAATGACTTTGTCATTCGTATTATTTTCCTTCGCTACCATGCTGGTAATGATGTAGGATATCTCACATCTTTGTTGTATTGTCCCGTTTTATTGTGTTCGATAAAGGCTGTGAAGGGGACACAGTTGAATTGGTTGGTTTTGGTTGAGTTGACTTTCTAATTCCTATGATGGCATTGAGACGAGATTTCCTTAGTTATGTAACACCCTAAGTTTTAGCTATGTTATAGAAATGACAGAATTTCACTGCTTTGTGTTTTCTGTGCAATATAAAAATAATTTGACTGTTCCAATGCTGTTTTTGATTGTTTTGTGTGATTTACTTCGGGTCAAGAAAATAATAATTTTTGGGCCGAAAAAATTCTTATCTGATTTATTTCGAGACAGGGGATCTTACTAAACCTTAATCTGAGTGACACAGAAAAGAATCTTTTAATTTTTAGAATTTATCTGTGAAATAAAAATATTTCACTGATAAATATCTATTGTTTTATTTATAACAGCTTCTGCTATAATTTATTGGACCCGATATATTTTAACAGACAGAAAATGTGTTTAGAATATTTTCTATAACCTAAATTAGAATAAACCAATAGGAGTTAGTCAAAAACGATGGCTGAAGTTTTCTAAACCAATAGGAATTGATCAAATAAAGGGGCATAGACTTTATTGTGGACTATTATATGAAAAGTTTGATTAAGATGTCTTTGATCATAACCATTGATCAGATCAATGGTGTGAGAACAATCCTGATAAAGTCACTAAGTGATATCCACCTTAGATTAAATCAATGGATAGGAAATGAAGTTAATTTCCAATGGTTAGGATTTAGTCAACAATAATGGTTTGACTAATTACTAAGTAGCTAACTAAACCTAATTTAGTTATCTTAATTGCCTAATTAAGAAACTAAGTGAACTAACCTAATTACTAATTAGTTATAATCTAGTTATTAATTAGATATCCTAATTTCATCTAGAAGTCATGACTAAGCATGACATATGCAATGACCTACTAAATTAATTAGCTATGTAATTAGATAGTTAATTAAGTATAATTAGGAAACCTAACCTAATTAACTAGTCATCTAATTAGCATATAATTAAGCTTTAATTTAAATCAAACCTAGTCCCTAATCCCTTAGAGGCCACATGGCCATGGAGGTTTAGGAGGCTTCTCAAAGCTTCTTGAACAATCTTGCATGACCATTGCATGGCACTTTGATGACCAAGCCATGCGCAATTTCAAATGTGAACACAATTGTGATATTTTATTTCAAGTATATCTCCTAATATTTCCTACACACTCACATGGATGCACTCTCTCAAATTCACTCTCATTATTTACTTTTCTCTCACCTAAAAAGCTAAGCATCATTTTCTCTCAAATTTCTCAAGAACACCAAGCTATTTTCCTTTTCTTTTCCCTTGGAGTTTTCGGCCCAATCACCTTGAACCACTATCCATCTTCTATAATTTTTCCTCTTTACATTTCCTAAACCTAAACCACCTCCTAAACACTTTTTATTTAAGAAGTTTTGTCAAAATCCTATCCTAGGTGCTTCAAATCCAAGCTTTTGGTTTACTTTCCTAAAGGTAAACTTTTAATTTCATAGTTTAAAATTTAGTTTTTGATTTTCTAAACTATGATTATTCCATGGTTCTTCATTATTAAGTCTTGTTTGTGATTTTACTAATTGTTTAAGAATTTTAGGGAATTGTTTTAAGTCATACAAAATCAAAGGAAGAGGAGGAACTTGTGGATTCTTGTCTTCAAGAGGTAAGAGGGAGATTTTACCTCACCAACCAAGTTTTGGTGGTGTGGAGATGGTTGTGTATGGTGAAAAATCCATAAGGGTTTATTCACTTGTTGTTTAATGTCTCTTTGTTTGGGATTGTGTTGTTTATGAGTTTGTAATTATGATTTTGCATGTGTGATAGTATGATTATGGCTTTGAATATATGCTTGTATGTATAATTGTGGAAACATTCAAGTGTATGTGTAACCTAGGATGTGAACAACATGTTGGAGGGATTGCATGAGTGCTCCAAAGAGCATAGAGGCACACAGCCTCATTGTGATTAAGGGGACCAAGAGTCCTAAAATTTGATATTAACTTGAGGATTGAATGTCTTATGACGATGAAATTGATTAAGAGATTTTACAAGGATTTAAAGTGTTAGAAAATGAATTGCAATGAGTTTTGAAGTAAGAATGAAAATTTGGCCAACATGCCATTTTTCATAATGTAGAACTAAATTATTTTATCAAGTGTAGATTCAAAGGTTTAAGTGAGAAGGAAAACAATTTTGAAAGAGTTTGAATTTAGTAGTAAGCACAATGCTTTTTAGGAAACAAATCGATACAATTAAGTAATGAGATTATGAAAATAAAATGAGTGTCAATACTTGAAGTTTACTGACGTATAGCTCACCTTATGGGTTTTGAAGCGCATCCGAAAAATTTGAGCTGTATTATTGGAAGTAAAAGAAAGAATTATAAATTTTTGGGAAACAGTACAAATACTAATTTTTAGAGAGGTTATATTGTAATTTTCATTTTTAGAGGGGCCATATTATAATTATTATTTTTAGAGAACCATATTACAAATATTTTATAAATGAGGGGCCATATTGTAAATATTTTATAAATGAGGGGTCATATTATAAATATTATTTAATGAGGAGTCATTATGTAAATATTATTTGAAGAGGGATCAATATATAAATATTTTCTATGAAAAGGACTATAATGTAAATATTATGTTGTAGAGGGATTATTATGCAAATATGGAAAATAAAATCAATTTTTGGTATTAAATGAGAAAAATCATATTTTTGAGTTAAAATGTGTGAGAAATATTTTACGTGATTTGAAAATGCGACAGAGTTGTTACACGATTGAGAAAACTCAAAAATATGGTTTCGCGATGAAATTACAGTAATGATACTGTTAGGTCAATATTTGAACCCCGAATATGAGATGACGAATTTGAACTGAGAATATGAGATAATGAATTGGAACTGTGAATGGTGCATAGTACATACATTGAAAAGGTCTGATGGACTATATAAAGCTAATTGCCTAGGAGAGAATACACCTCTTGAGTGGGTGCGATATGCGTAGTGTAAGTCACTCGTTGACCTTGGGGGCATTGGGGTGTAAGTTGCCTACAATGGGCAGTTGGTAGCTCTTCTGTACCGTGGGTTAGACCGATGCAACACACCAATGATCCGAACTGAGACACTATTCTTAATCAAGATTTGATAAAGACTGTCGTGCATATGCTAGATGTGCAAAATTGAGCACGTGGTCTGAGGCATGTTGGTGCAGATAGATTTTTTCGATCACACTCTCCGATCTGAGTTTTAACTCCATGGAGTAGAAAATTGAGTCTTAGAGCATATGCATAGTTATTGAGGGCATTATCATAATGATTGTTTATGATAATTGAATTGTGGAATATTTGGTTATTGGTAATGGCATAATTGTAAATATAGTATGATAGTTGAATGAGATATTGTATGTGTTTATCTTCATTGCTATCATACTGGTATTGGCGTAGGTGATCTCACCTCTTTGTATGCCTATTCTATATTGTATTTATATTTGTAAAGACGCTGAGCAAGAAGTTGATCGAGAAGCTAAGGAGGAGCAGATTCCTGTAGAGGAAGCAGAGTTCTGAAAAGATGGAGATGCCCTGTTTTCTAGGGTACATAAGATTGACGTTTCGCTGAGGATCGGAGGCGTAGCATGTCGATCTGGAACGAGAGCGTATTTACTACATAGGGGACTTAAATATTATTTTAAGTAGGCTTCATCTTGGACACCCTTACTTTAGTGTGAATATTAACGTACACCTAGAGTTCCCATTGTCTATTAGACAGTACTGGGGAGCATACTATCGTACTCCTAGTGCAATTAGTATAGTGTCGTCTGTTCGGACACCTGTCCGTAGGACTTCGCGTCCGTCTGGATTCCTATCTTCTAAGGAATCTGAGGAGGACCCATCTGAGGGTTCTATTGTGTAGTAGTACTTGGGCAGTATGTTAGTTTCAATTAAAGTTTAAATATTTTGAGAGTCTAGTTTGTAAATATTAAAATATGACAATACTAAGATGGTATATATGATGTATATTATTTGTGATGATGTTGTAATGTTTTTTATTTTTTGCTAAGTTTTTCTTATTATAATTAAGAAATTTTACAACTCGTATTTACATTACAAAGCACGATTTGTCACAAAGGGGTAAATTGGTAAATGAGTAACATTAATATGATACCCTAAGGTGGGTGTTACAAGTTACGTGCAGGTGAAGCTTCATGGGGGCATTGATGCCTGGCGGGTCGACCGAGACACTGAACATTTCATTGTATATAGGGGTAGTGGCTCTGTCCATAGGTAATACCTATCCCGGGGTTACTACTTACCCTTTAGTGCTTTGTTAGCAGATGTCTTTTGTTATTTGGGAATATAAGTGCTACGTTTTCATGTTAATAGTACCTTGTGTATATATATATATTTAATGTTTTTCACTCAGTGATTGTATTTTGGGAGCTATGTAATAAACATATTTCATTCGTGGCTCATGTTTTCTTTATATGCACAATGATTAAATTTGGAAACTTGTTGTTTGAGTTATAGCACGTCAAAAATTTAGTGATCGTGGTATAATGACAATTGTGTCGTGATTACTAAACTGAGGGGTGTTACAACTAGCGCATGTTAGAACATGAGGACACTGGTAATTGTGCGTAGGAGGGAGGACCCGTTCATCAAGCATTGTAGCCAAAAGGTATGATGTTTTGTCTCCACTATTTTATGCTTTGTATTCTGTTAGCATGTTTGAGTCTTAAATCCATTTTTATGCACTATGTATGATGTTTTATCTCCAGGATTTGGTGTCTTACCCTTTTTCTTATGAATCTTTGGAATCTTTGGTTATTCGGTTTGATTCTTAATACGTGTTTTTTTTGTTTTGGTTTTTCTAGTTTGATTCTTAGTTTGCTAGAAGGTCTGGGATTTTGAATGTAACACCCTGAAAATTATTTGTTTCATCATAAATAATCATTTTCTAATATTTGTGATTTTTTGGGAATTTTTCTAGATTTTTTTGGAAATGTCAAATTTTTTAATATATTCCTCATTTTGCATGCACACTGAGCAGGGTTAGTGTAACAGCCCAAAAATTGTTTGTTTCATGATGAATAATCATTTTTTAATATTTGTGATTTTTAAGAATTTTTTTGGATTTTTCTGAAAACGTCAAATATTTTAATATATTCTTCATTTTACGTGTGTGCTGAGCGGAGCCGGGAAAATGAAATGTTTTGTTACCAAGTGGCTTCCAGTACTCAAGAGGGGGGGTGAATTGAGTATAAAACTTTTTCGCAAAGCCTCTTTTCAATTAATACGAATATCAAAAGCTTAATAAATAAATGCACAGAAGGGATGAGAAGAAGAAAAGAAACAATAAAGAACAGCGAAAAAATAAATGTGCAGTAAATTAAATTGCATAAAAAAAGGAGATTAGGGAAAAGAGAAGCAAGCACAGTATTTATCCTGGTTCGACCACTAACCCACTTGTGGTCTACATCCAGTCCTCGAAAGCCGAGATTTTTCACTAAGTACAAAGCTTCAATAGGTGCTTGCTACCGTTACAAAATAGAGCACTTTCACACACAGGGACACTCTACCCTTGTGCTAAAGTCTCAGCCTGCAGGGATACCTCACCCTTATACAAACCTTAAGGGATACCTCACCCTCGATACAGAATATCAGAAAATAGAGATGAAGAGAAACTCTCACTCAGAGTAAGTAATACAAATTGAAGTGCTAATGGAGCTCTCACAGAAATATCTCAAAGTTTTTAAACAAGAAAAGCGTAGAAAATAGTTTTCACAAATCAGAGTAATCAGAAAATAGTTCAAAAATATTGGCACTGAAAAACATAACCCAGGCTTGCTATTTATAGGGGAAACCAGATGAATTAGTCGTTGGGTATAATTAATAGCAATTAACACAGATTGAAAAACTTGTCTGTTTCCATTTACGTAAACAAAAGCTTCGTGTTTATTCGAATAGAGCAAAGGTTTATTCGAATAACACTGTTTCTGAAAACTCATTTGAAATGGGTTATTCGAATAACTAACCTGTTATTCGAATAACTCTGTTAAAACCAGAGTTGTGAAAACGAATGGTTATTCGAATAAAGGCTTATCTATTTGAATAACGTATTTAAAAGAAGTTCAGATAGAATGGTTTTATTCGAATAACGTATGAGTTATTCGAATAACTCACTTAAAAGCATAGTTCTGAAAAACTTCATTTATTCGAATAAGGGAAGGATTATTCGAATAGCCACTTACGAAACAGTGTTCTGAAAAACCTTAGTTATTCGAATAACAGGGTTGTTATTCGAATAACACCTTTTAGAAAACAAACCACGTGAGGATGTTTATTCGAATAAGCAAAGCTCTATTCGAATAACTCAGTTCAAAAAGGGTTTTAAAAAGATGTTTTCAAAGACACTAAGTTTAGAACCAAGTTTTCTCTTTTCTGTCAAAAAACAAAGAGATATTAATGTGGGCTCCGTACAATAGATCTTAAGTCCTAATGCTAATCAAATATAAATTTGGACTTAGTCTATTTATCATCTTCATTTATTCTTCCCGTTTGTTATCATCAAAACAAGTCTTCAAAAGTATGCATCCAAACACATTCTCCCCCTTTTTGATGATGACAAACTATCAAGAGACTAGCAATGAGAAAAGCGTTAGTGCATATAATTAGAATTCACAAAAGGTATAAGAGCTTACTCCCCCTCTTTAATTATAAGAGGTAATGTGTATTAGATATGTGTGTAGCTTCCCCTTTTAATTTGAATCCAATCCCATTTTAATTTTAACTGTCTTTTCTCAATTAAAGTCAAATGATCAAATATTTCTCCCCCTTTTGTCATGAGCAAAAAGGTGGGGTAAGTCTCATATATCAAAGTAAGAATGCATAAAACTCATATCAAGAGATCAACAGGAAATATTATTTATTCATTAATAATAAAAGAGAGTCAAGTACAAAAGCCAGAGAATAAAATAACATAAAGCCAAAAACAAACAGCCTAAGAACTAAAGATCCTAAAAGTAAGCATCCGGAGGTGGTGGTGAAGAAGCTGGTGCAGGAGCAGGTGAAGCAGATCGAAGAGCCGCAACCTCACATTCAACGCCTTCTATTCTATCAAATAGAATAGAGAAGGTATGTTCCATGTAAGCTTGGTTATCTTGCAAGGTGGCCAAGATCTGTTCTAGAGTGACAGGAGCAGGAGCAGCAGCAGGTACGTCAGCAGGAGTAGCAGGGGCATCAATATGGGCATCAGCAGGGGCATCAGTAGGGTCGAGCTCGTCCTCAGCAACCTCATCTGGGTACACCCAGCCTTCATCGATTTGGATCATCTTCATCTTCCGTAAGGTGTGAGCTCCAAAGACGTTGTGGTGCGTTAGAGCAATGGCTCGCTCAGTCTCTAAGACATGAGGATACTTGCTCAACAAGGTAGTAACAAGAATGCCATAAGGCAAGTCAGATTTCTCCTTGCCCTTGGCCCTCATCATGTGCCTCATGATGAACACAGGCCAGTTGACCTGATGGCCATTCTTCAGGAACCACAGCATGAAAACATCTTCCTCGCTGAGATAGGCGTAGTTACCACCGCGAGGAGCCAGGATGTGAGCATAGGCGTAATGCAGAAGCCTATCTTGGCTCTTCAACATTCCACCCTTGAGACCCTTATCAGGCAGGGCTAAACCAGGCTTCAGCAGGTCTTCAACCGCCTGAAGTTTGTTGAAGTCTTTGAGAAACAAGGTGTCACCATCTTCAACAAGGGCGCCAGAGAACTGCAGCCCGAACAAAGTCAACCAGTCCAGCAGTGTGATCACGATGTTCTGATCACATACCTCAGAGAGAAGATTCTGGCCGTCGAAAGCTAGATTGCAGAAGAACATCTTCACCAAAGCTGGATAGATGGTGGCTCGGTGAGAGCAGAGCTGAAGAACTCCCCGGTTTTGCAGCAGAGTCAGGAAGTCGAAGCCGCGATGCTGCTGGAAGAAAGAGAGATCCAGGTACTTGGGTTGAACCAAGCTTCGCTCCCAGAAGTGCAAGATGAAGCGTGCATGATGCTCTTCATTGGAGGAGAGCCTTCTCAGATCAAGAGGGTTGGTGCCTGGAGCATTCTTCGTGCGAGGACGTTTACTGGAGGAGGAGGCCATAGAAGAAGGTGAGAGAGAATGAAAAGATGCAGAGGGTGAAAGGTTTGAGAGGAAGGAGTGAAGAGCAGAGAAGATGGAGGGTGAAAGCGTTTTGGGCGCGCAGGGGGTTATTTAAAGAACCCCGTGTTTATTCGAATAAACTGAGGTTTATTCGAATAAACCTTGCATGAAAGCTGAACAGACATGCGCGCAAGAAACTAAAAAGGTGTGGCTGCTAGGGTTTATTCGAATAGGAAGGGTTCTATTCGAATAAAACAACTGGGAAAGCCAAGCGTTTTGGCTAGCTGACATGGTTTATTCGAATAACTATGTGAGTTATTCGAATAGACTGAGGCCAATCAGTCCACACTGATAAAAACAAGTTCAGGTTATTCGAATAACTTGAGGTCTATTCGAATAGACAGAGACCAAGACCAGAACTTGATAAAAGAAGGACGCTGGTTATTCGAATAAAGAGGGACTTATTCGAATAAGCAGAGGGCAGAAAGAAACACTGATAAATGAAGGCTTCTGGTTATTCCAATAGGGAAGGTGTTATTCGAATAGCAGAGATGAAAAACATACGAGGGTTAAGCAAAGGAATCGTTTATTCAAATAAACTGAGTTCTATTCGAATAAGGCTGATGTTTAACACACATTTTAACTAGCAGTGAAGGAGTTTATTCGAATAAAGCCTTGCTTATTCGAATAAAACTAACACAGAATCATATACGTTTATGAAATTGAAGGCATATAACCATGATGATATTCAGCAAAAAAAAAAGTAATTTAAATATTTGATTGATCAATTATGCCCAATTCTCCTCAAATATAAAAGAATGCTTCTTTTGCTAAGGGTTTAGTAAAGATATCTGCAAGTTACTTAGATGTTTCAACAAACTCAAGAATGCAGTCCCCTTTTTGTACATGATCTCTAATAAAGTGATGTCTTATCTCTATATGCTTTGTTCTAGAATACAGTACGGGATTCTTAGAGATATTTATTGCACTAGTGTTATCACATCTTATCGGGATGTGATCAAGCTGAAGACCGTAGTCTAAGAGCTGTTGCTTCATCCAAAGGATTTGAGTACAGCAACTCCCAGCTGCAACATATTCAGCCTCAGCGGTAGACAAAGCCACACTATTTTATTTCTTACTATGCCAAGAAACTAAAGAACTACCAAGCAAGTGGCATGTCTCACTAGTACTTTTTCTGTCCAATTTGTACCCAGCAAAATCACAGTCAGAATAGCCTATTAGGCTACAAGAGGCACCCTTAGGGTACCACAAGCCCATTTGTGAAGTGCCTACTAGGTATTTCATTATCCGTTTAACAGCACTTAAGTGAGATTCCTTAGGGTTTTCCTGATATCTAGCACACATGCATACACTAAACATAATATCTGGCCTACTAGCAGTAAGATAAAGGAGAGATCCAATCATACCTCTATATTTCATTATTTCTACTGATTTACCTCCTTCATCTTTGTCCAAGTAGCAAGACGTGCCCATTGGAGTTGCCATGTGTTTAGCGTTTTCCATTTCGAATCTCTTGAGCAATTCCTTGCAGTATTTTGTTTGACTTATGAAAGTCCCTTCGTTCGTTTGTTTGATTTGAAGTCCGAGGAGGAAATTCAATTCTCCCATCATTGATATTTCAAATTCATTCTGCATTAACTTAGCAAATTCTTTGCAAAGGGATTCATTAGTAGCACCGAAGATAATATCATCCACATATACTTGCACAAGAAGAATGTCATGCTTTTTATTTTTAATAAAAAGAGTAGTATTGACTTTTCCTCTCGAAAAACCGTTTTCCAAAAGAAACTTACTCAACCTTTCATACCAAGCTCTAGGAGCTTGCTTTAAACCATATAAAGCCTTTTTAAGTTTAAAAACATGGTTGGGCAGTTCATGATTTTCAAAACCTGGAGGTTGTTCAACGTATACCTCCTCTTGAATAAAACCATTTAGAAAAGCATTCTTGACATCCATTTGATATAATTTGAAATCCATGATGCAAGCATAAGCAAGTAACATTCTTATAGCTTCTAATCTAGCTACAGGTGCATAGGTTTCTTCATAATCTATTCCTTCTTCTTGATTATATCCTTTAGCAATCAATCTAGCTTTGTTTCTAGTTATTAAACCATTTTCATCAAGTTTGTTTCTAAAAACCCATTTAGTTCCAATTATGGGGTGATTATTACGTCTAGCAACTAATTCCCAAACTTGATTTCTTTCAAAATTGATTTAATTCCTCATGTATAGCTAAGATCCAATGTTCATCATCAAAAGCTTCAATTAAATCCTTAGGTTCAATTTGAGAAACAAAAGCTAAGTGATTACAAGCATTTCTAAGGGAGTTACGAGTACTTACACCTTTAGATACATCACCGATAATTTGATCAAGTGAGTGATATTTTGAAGTTCGCCATTCTTTGAGAAGTTCCAAAGCTTGCAAATCTTCTTGTCTTTGTTCATCTTCTTTCTCCTTGATTTCCTTTTCTTTACTGTCCAAATGTGTTTCCGCCAAGATTTCTGCTACATCATCAACAACAAGATCCTTTCTCGATCCACTTGGGTCAGTTTCATCAAATGCAACATGTATAGATTCTTCAATAGTCGTAGTTCTCTTATTATATATACGAAAAGCTTTACTATAATTTGAATAACCAAGAAATATACCTTCATCAGACTTAGCATCAAACTTGCCTAAATTATCTTTTCCATTGTTTAAAACAAAACATTTGCAACCAAAAACATGAAGGTGTGAGACATTTGGCTTTCTTCCCTTATACAACTCATATGGCGTTTTCTTTAAAATAGGCCTTATGAGGGCCCTGTTCATTACATAACAAGCTGTACTTACAGCATCCGCCCAAAAGTATTTAGGAAGAGCAGTCTCATTAATCATAGTTCTCGCCATTTCTTCTAAAGAACAGTTTTTCCTTTCTACAACTCTGTTTTGTTGCGGAGTTCTAGGGGCAGAGAAATTATGATTGATGCCATGTTCATCATAGTAATTTTTAAAAACATTGTTTTCAAATTTGCCACCGTGATCACTTCTTATAGAAGAGATTTGAAAACCTTTTTCATTTTGAATAACTTTGGCAAGTCTTTTGAAAGCTAGAAATGCATCATTTTTATTTGCAAGAAATAAAGTCCATGTAAACCTAGAAAAATAATCTACAATCACTAAAGCATAGTAATTCCCACCAAAACTCATAGTTCTAGAAGGTCCAAACAGATCCATGTGTAAAAGTTGTAAAGGTCTAGTAGTTGAAACTATATTTTTTACTTTAAAAGAGACCTTTATTGGTTTACCCTTTTGACATGCATCACATAATTTATCTTTTATAAAATTAAGCTTAGGTAGTCCAATTACTAGCTCTTTAGAGACTAACTTCTTTAAGTGATCCATGTGAATGTGTGCAATTCTCCTATGCCATAGCCATGAATCATCATTCTTACTTAAAAGGCATTTCGCATCATTTGAAGATATATCATCAAGACTAATCATATAGATGTTGTTTACTCTATGACCAATGAATTTAACATGCTTGTCATTTTTATCTTCAATTATGCAACAGTTTGAATCAAATATAACTTTATTTCCTTTATCACATAATTGGCTAATGCTAAGCAAGTTATGTTTCAAACCTTCAACAAGCAGCACATTTTCAATAGAGGAGTTAGGGTTCTTACTGACTTTGCCGATTCCAAGAATTTTACCCTTGTTGTTATCACCATACATGATGTGTCCATGATTCTTGGGAATAAGCATGGTGAATTTTGAATCGTCCCCGGTCATGTGCTTGGAGCAGCTGCTATCAAAATACCAATTTGAACTCCTGGCTTTCAAGCACACCTACAACACAAGTTTAGTTTTTAACTTTTGGTACCTAAACTTTCTTGGGTCCTTGTGTGTCAGTTTTGGGTATAGTACCCTTGGGAACCCAAACCATTTTTGTTCCAACTTTTGTATTTATGTTTTTCCTTACATTACATGTTGAAGCACTATGTCCTTTTCTTCCACAGTAAAAACATTTAATAAAAGGACTACTTGAAACACTAGAATGCACAAAGAAATTTTTATAGAGTTTTTGTTGATTTTTCGGTTTATAACCTATCCCAACTTTTTGAAAAACCACTCTTTGTCTTCCTAATAAAATATTTAAGTTATCCCTTCCAAAGGTGAATTTAGAAAGAGTGTTCTTTAGGTCTTCATTTTCTTTTTCAAGTATATGACATGAAGAACAAGATGAAGAAGTAGAAGGATGTGAAGAATGATTTGTGCAAGCATCAATGATTCCTAAAGTTTCATTTTCAATTTTCAATTCTTCTATTTCTTTATTTAAAGCAAGAATTTGATTTTCTAAAAAAGAAATTATTTTCTTAGATGAAGAAATAATTTTTGTGAGTTTTAAAGATTCTTCATGTAGTTCCTCAAAAGCATCTTGTAACTCATCATAAGAGGGCAATAAAGTATTACAACTTAACTCGTTTTCGCTTTCTTCTTCATCTCTTTTTGCCATGAGACATAGTTGAGCCTCTTCGCTATCTGAGCTGTCAGTTGAGTCTATGTCGTTTTCATCCCACGCTATGTAGGCTTTTCTTCCTTTTCTTTCTTTGAAGGGTTTCTTTTCAAACTTCTCCTTCTTCTTTTGATAAACAGGACACTCCATTTTCATGTGACCAGGTTTGCCACATTCATAGCAAGTTGGGGTTAATGAAGTTCGCCTTTGAAGTGAGTCTTTTTCGGAGGGAAGGGAGGTCTTCTTTGTGTTCTCTTTTTCCTGAGAAATTTACCAAACCTTTTAACTAACAAACTCAGATTTTCTTCACTTACCTCTATGTTCTCTGAACTTTCTTCATTTTCTTCATCATCATTGTCGAATGTTGATGAAGTGGCTTTGAACCTTATTCCCTTTTTCTTTTTATCGTTCTCTTCGCTTTGGCTTAATCTGCTCAGCTCCAATTCGTGCTCATGAAGTTTTCCAAAGAGGGTAGCTAAAGTCATTGTGGACAAATCCCTTGATTCGGATATTGCTGTCACTTTGGGTTGCCAAATCCTGCTAAGACATCTCAAAACTTTGTTAATCAAATCTTCATTAGAAAAGCTTTTGCCTAAAGATGCAAGATGATTAACTATGTGGGTGAACCTCTTTTGCATTTCCTGAATGCTTTCTCCTTGGTTCATTCTGAATAATTCATATTCACAAGTTAGAGAATTTATTCTTGATCTCTTAACTTCACTAGTACCCTCATAGGTAACTTGCAAAGTATCCCACATTTCTTTAGCATTTTTACAATTTGAAATTCTAAAAAACTCATCATATCCCAAAGCAGTAGTAATAATATTTTTGGCTTTTAAATTAAATTGAACTTTTCTTTTGTCTTCATCAGACCATTTATTTCGTGGTGTTTCGGTCCTTACACCATCGACCACATGTGTGGGTATAAAAGCGCCGTTTTCGACAGCATCCCAAACATCTAGATCAATAGCTTCGATAAAGATTTCCATTATTTCCTTCCAATATGCATAACCATCCCCATTGAAAAAGGGTGGTCGGCTTATGGAAGATCCTTCTGAAAAACCATTTGAAAAAGCCATATACTCTTGAAGCTGCTAAGCTCTTTATACAAGAGTCTAGCTCTGATACCACTTGTTACCAAGTGGCTTCCAGTACTCAAGAGGGGGTGAATTGAGTATAAAACTTTTTCGCAAAGCCTCTTTTCAATTAATACAAATATCAAAAGCTTAATAAATAAATGCGCAGAAGGGATGAGAAGAAGAAAAGAAACAATAAAGAACAGTGAAAAAATAAATGTGCAGTAAATTAAATTGCATAAAAAAAAGGAGATTAGGGAAAAGAGAAGCAGGCACAGTATTTATCCTGGTTCGACCACTAACCCACTTGTGGTCTATGTCCAGTCCTCGAAAGCCGAGATTTTTCACTAAGTACACAAGCTTCAATAGGTGCTTGCTACCGTTACAAAATAGAGCACTTTTCACACACAAGGACACTCTACCCTTGTGCTAAAGTCTCAGCCTGCAGGGATACCTCACCCTTATACAAACCTTGAGGGATACCTCACCCTTGATACAAAATATCAGAAAATAGAGATGAAGAGAAACTCTCACTCAAAATAAGTAATACAAATTGAAGTGCTAATGGAGCTCTCACAGAAATATCTCAAAGTTTTTAAACAAGAAAAGCGTAGAAAATAGTTTTCACAAATCAGAGTAATCAGAAAATAGTTCAAAAATATTGGCACTGAAAAACGTGACCCAGGCTTGCTATTTATAGGGGAAACCAAATGAATTAGCCGTTGGGTATAATTAATAGCAATTAACACAGATTGAAAAACTTGTCTGTTTCCATTTACGTAAACAAAAGCTTCGTGTTTATTCGAATAGAGCAAAGGTTTATTCGAATAACACTATTTCTGAAAACTCATCTGAAATGGGTTATTCGAATAACTAACCTGTTATTCGAATAACTCTGTTAAAACCAGAGTTGTGAAAATGAACGGTTATTCGAATAAAGGCTTATCTATTCGAATAATGTATTTAAAAGAAGTTCAGATAGAATGGTTTTATTCGAATAACGTATGAGTTATTCGAATAACTCACTTAAAAGCATAGTTCTGAAAAACTTCATTTATACGAATAAGGGAAGGATTGTTCGAATAGCCACTTACAAAACAGTGTTCTGAAAAACCTTAGTTATTCGAATAACAGGGTAGTTATTCGAATAACACCTTTTAGAAACAAAAACCACGTGAGGATGTTTATTCAAATAGGCAAAGCTCTATTTGAATAACTCAGTTCAAAAAGGGTTTTAAAAAGATGTTTTCAAATACACTAAGTTTAGAATCAAGTTTTCTCTTTTCTATCAAAAAACAAAGAGATATTAATGTGGGCTCCGTACAATAGATCTTAAGTCCTAATGCTAATCAAATATAAATTTGGACTTAGTCTATTTATCATCTTCACTTATTCTTCCCGTTTGTTATCATCGAAACAAGACTTCAAAAGTATGCATCCGAACACATGTTTTCCCTGAGGCTAGTAAAATTTGAACTGTGGAAACATCGACGGGGGATCTTATTAAGCCCAAGGTTGGGCACAGTTTACGAGGTTTATGTTTTTTGATATTTTATCTGATAAATAAAATCGATGTACTGTGAAATTATTCGATGAACAATAAATACTATTTTCATTAACTGTAACTTTTTTTCACTGGATAATAGCTCTAGTAGAGTGTTAATCATCTTTTTTAGAGTGTTCACTTTATGTGACCACATCACTTTTTACTTTATCGAGAAGCGTGCGAAGCTTCTCAAGGAAGCTTCAAGGAAACTTCCTACCAAGCTTCTCAAGAAAGCCTCACTCTCTCTCTCCTTCCACACACCACACAGCCATGAAGGCCTCTTTGAAGTCAAAAATTTGTTTTACCCTTTATTACTTTCATCTCTAATTTTTGAAAATCATTTCTGCTATCAACTTATCTCTCCACATTTTTTTCTCTCTTCTTTTCTCCTCTATCTCACCTTCTCTCTTCATCTTTTTCTCTTCACTTTTCTCTTCTCTTCTTCTCTCCATACAGCCGGCCACCTACACACACCACAATCCTCCCTTCATTTTGTTTTCTAAAACTACTTCCATTTCTTGCTTCCTCTCATCATGCTAAGACTTTTCTCCTTAGTAGTCATCCCCTAAATCCATCTTCATCTTTTTCCACCATTGAAGCTCAAAGCTTGAAGCTTTAAGGTAAAAGATCATAGTTTTTTCCATTTTTCCATCTCATTTTCATGATCCATGGTCACTTTGGTGACTATGGATACCATTTCTAAGTTTTGATTTTGATTTTTATGGGTTTGAACATTCTAGGATTTTGAGGTGGGAAGAACGAATTTCCAAGGAAAAAGGAGTTTGCTTTCTTTGTTCTTCTCTTAAGGTAAGAGGAAGACTATTCGCTTCAACTCATTTTGGTGGTGAGAAACTTATTGTTGTGTTGATAGGGTGAAACCCATTTATGGAGAACTCATTTGTTTGTGTTATATTAGTTGTGTTTTGATTATTTGAATAGCATGATTTTGATATATGTTAATGGATCTTGGAATGTTTGAAGGATGGAATTGATTTTGGTGATTTTCTGCACTTCCAGAGGATTACACGGCCTAGGCCGTATGAGAGCACACGACCGTGTAATCCAGGCGTGTCAGAAAATGGTCTGGGCATTTTTCTATAGACCTCCAGAGGAGTACACGGCCTAGGCCGTGTATTTTGGCGCAGCCATGTACTTCAGGCCGTGAAACTTCACACGGCCGTGTAACCTGAGTGCTAAAATTTTGTGAGTTTTTCTAGCCCATTGGAGGCTCCCGATCTCCTTGGACACTCATTATAAAACTTTTGTACTAGAATGAACTTAATTAAATGGATGATTAGACGCTTAATTAGGATTTCATAATATGGAAAGAATAAAGAACAAGTCTTTAACTTATAGCTTGGAGTGGTCTTTGAATAAAGAAAGAACATGAGTATAGGTGAGGTTGTGAGAAACATAATGAAATTAGGGTTTGACTTTTATGATAACTTTGAATAGTACGTGAGCACCCTTGAGATTTGTTATTGACTTGATGTGGGTCCATGAATAGGATCAAACATTGTTAATAAATGATATGACATATGATTTTAGATATGAAATGCTATGACTATGAATCTATATATATATGCATACAAGTGTGCATTAAATTTATGTGCATTGAGCATGATTGAAACATACATTGAAAAATTCCGTTGGACTATTGCTAAGGCCAAGTTGCCTAGGAGTTGAATCGCACCTATGTGCGGGTGTGAATAGACGAGTGTAGGTCACTTGTTGACCTTGGGGGCGTCGGGGTGTGGATACCTCGCAATGGACAGTTGGTAGCTCTTCTGTCCGTGGGGCAGACCGATGCAAACGCACTGAAGATCCGAACTGAGACACTGTCCTATATCGAGATCTGTGTAGAATGTCTTTTATAATGCCATGATGTGCACGTTGATAAATGGTGAATTTTAGCACTTGAAGGCCTCGGCAGCTGCGATACAGATATATCTCCTGACCATTCTCTCCAATGTTTGTGTCTAACTCCATGGAGTAGGAATTTGAGTATCATGTGCATGTGCATAGTGAGTACACATATTACTTGACATATAATTCATATCATGATTGGAACTGTTGTCTTACTACTATTATAACTGTCTAGAATTGTAAGTTGTTTATTATCTATTTTTAATGCTGGTTACTATTCCTGATATGTTATGTGGGCGTCATGCGCCGTTTTATTTCTTTACTGCCATAATCGATACTGAATGTAGAATGTCTTACCTCTTCTCTGTATTTTCTGCTATTTTGTTTTACTTATGTGATTCTCTGAAGACATCGGAGAAGAAAGGGAAGTACACGAATTCCTAGGTTACTGGCCTGACTTTGACTAGCACCTGTTTTGATCATGATGTCCCGTCCGCAAGGCTTTTTGGGATATGTGCGACTGACTTTTCTCGGAGGTTCGGGCTGTTGGCATATCAACTTGCCTTCGGACGTGACAGTGTCTCTAGCCTAGGGGCATTATGATCCGCCCATTTTTACCTATAGTGTTCGTTTACACTTAGAGTTTTATCTACCCATTCGTGACATGTGGGGTGAACGTTACTACTCCCCACAGGAGGATTCATTCCTCTCTACTGCCCGAGCCCCTGCCTGTAACTCGGTGGCTCTGATGAAGGTTTCCTTTGACGAGGAAGACCCTGAGGAGGATCCAGCTGCGGTTCCTTCTCTTTCTCAGTAGTTTGTTGGGGGCTTAATATTCTCTTTTTAGGGGTCTGTGCATCATTTTTGGGGGCATGTAAAGCTTTGGCTTCTTTTTTATGAGCCTTGATATAATTAATGACTTACAATCTGTACTTAAACAATATATATATATGATGTACCTTTTGCATGGATGTAGGGTTTAATCTTTTGTTTTCTGCTAAGTTTATGTTTTTCACTTACAATAAAAAATATATATATACATACTTGTGTATCTCTTATAAGTGTTAGTACTTTTGAATATTTTATTGACGAACGAGGTTATTAGATATATATATATATATATATATATATATATATATATATATATATATATATATATATATATAATTCAAAGAATCAGTCCTAATTTATATAATTTATTTTCGCATTTGTGTTTATGGTGTGATGTTTCCCTCTCAGAAAGAGGCGTTACACTAGTTTGGTATCAGAGCCCCAGTTTAAGTTTTCTTTTGGGTCTTTGTGGTTAGGTCTGTCTTGTTTGTGCTATGTGTTTCTCTGAAACCAAACACAGAGATGTATTATTTGGTATTCTGAAAGGATACATCTAATTCTTCCTTGTGTTTTCAGTTAGTCTTACTTGAAAGAGCGTAATGGCACGAGGTGGAGACATGGTTGTAGCATTTGAGGCGATGCGACGAATGACTGAGGTTATCGCGCAATAAATGGAGAAGACTGCTCAGCAATAGGAAAGGCTGGAAGCATCGGTTGATGCTCAAAATTTGGCAGAGTTCCGTCGCCACAACCTTCCTCAGTTTAAAGGAGAATTTGATCTGGAGAAAGCTAATCTGTGGATCAAGGAGCTGGAGAAAATCTTTAGAGGCATGAACTGTGCCAATGACAAGAAGGTAACTTATGCCGCTTTTATGCTGATTAGGGATGCTGAAGACTGGTGGAATGGGGCATAGAGAGTGTTAGAAGCTGAAGGTCGCGCAATCACTTAGGAGGTATTCAAGAATAAGTTCTTGGAAAAATATTTCCTCGCAAGCACAAGGCATGCAAAGAAGATGGAGTTCCTTAGCTTGAGGCAAGGGAACTTAACTGTCAGTGAATATGCCGCACGGTTTGAAAGCTTGTCAAAATTTTTAACATATTTCCAGCACCAGTCGGACGAGGTGTGGAAGTGTCAAAAATTCGAGGAAAGACTGAGGCATGAAGTGAAAAGAGCAGTCATCACCTTAAAGATTAACCAAATTTTGGAGCTATTAGATACGTGTTGCCAAGTGGAAGCTCTGGATCAAGCTCGGGACACAAGAAATCAAAACTTTGGACCTACTAGGTTCCAAAGAGGATAAGGCAACAATGCGAATCGATTTCAGAAGAAACCTTATTCCCGACCGCCGAGAAATCAGCAGCAGAAGTCTGGAGGAGGTTCCAGTGGAGGTTCTGGTGGGAACCAAACCAGACAGAATGTGGCATCTTCGCCAAGGTGTATGAAGTGCGGGAAGGATCACCTAACAAGGAATTATTCCATTAGGGGAATTATCTGTTATCGATGTAGAAAACCTGGACACGTCTCTAAGGATTGCAATCAGGCTAAGGCTGAGCCTTCAGTCAATACTGCATAAGCTACGAAACCACAGGCAGGGGGCCGAGTCTACACCATGAGTGGAGCTGAAGCCTCTGAATCTGAAGATCTTATACAAGGAGAGGGTACCATAAGAGGTAATCTTTTGACTGTACTGTATGACTCTGGGGCAACCCATTCTTTCATTTCTTATGACTGTGTGCGATAACTTGGTTTACTTGTGTCTTCCTTACCTATTTCTACCCCCACTAGTAAACCTATTGTGACCACCA
Organism: Ormosia semicastrata; assembly: GCA_029884595.1. Classification (NCBI taxonomy): domain Eukaryota; kingdom Viridiplantae; phylum Streptophyta; class Magnoliopsida; order Fabales; family Fabaceae; genus Ormosia; species Ormosia semicastrata. Next base: position 44,485,556 of record JAQQTO010000061.1, read on the forward strand.
AAGTTTGTTTAAATTGTCCTTTAATTGTTAAGGGTTGAATCTTTTCTGTTGATTTGATCTGCTTACCTCTTTCCTAGTTAGACGTAATTTTAGGAATGGATTGGTCATCTTCCAACCATATCCTGTTAGATTATTCTAGTAAAACCATAGTTTTCCCTATGGATAAGGTTTCTAGATTTTTGACAGCTAACCAAGTTCGAGCTTTCTTGAAAGAAGGAGCTCAGGGATATATGTTGTTGTCTTCCTTAAAGGTCTAGAGCGAGGCTGGTGTGAATGCAATTTCAATGGTTAACGAGTTCCCCAAAATCTTTCCTGATGATGTACTTGGTCTACCGCCGGAGCAAGAGATAGAGTTCACTATTGATTTTGTACCTGGATCTGGCCCTGTATCTATAGTGCCTTACAGAATGTCACCATCAGAGTTAGTTGAACTTAAGAATCAGTTAGAAGAACTCCTAGAAAAGTAGTTTGTTAGACCTAGTGTGTCACCATGGGAAGCACCAGTGTTGCTCGTCCGAAAGAAGGATGGTACCTCTCGATTGTGTGTGGACTATCGCCAACTGAATAAGGTCATAATCAAGAATAAATATCCACTTCCGAGGATAGACGACCTAATGGATCAACTGAAAGGAGCAGCAGTGTTCTCTTAGATCGATCTGCAATTAGGCTACCATCAGATTCGAGTTAAGGCAGAGGGTAGTCCCAATATGGCTTTTCGTATCCGTTACGATCATTACGAGTACCTTGTGATGCCGTTTGGTGTAACGAATGCACCTGTCATATTCATGGACTACATGAACAGAATCTTTCATCCTTACTTATACAGATTCGTTATTGTCTTCATTAACGACATTCTAATCTACTCTCAAAATAAGAAGGATCATGCTGAACACCTCAGTATAGTTATCCAGATTCTGAAGGAGAAGAAGTTGTACGCCAAATTGTGTGTGAATTTTGGCTGGACGAAGTCAAGTTTTTGGGCCATGTGATCTCGAAGGAAGGGATTGCAGTAGATCCATCAAAAGTAGAAGCAGTTCTACAATGGGAAAGGCCGAAGACAGTGACAGAAATTTGAAGCTTTGTGGGATTGGCTGGATACTATCAGAGGTTCATTGGAGGATTCTCTAAAATAGCAGGGCCTCTCACTCAACTCACAAGAAAGAACCAAGCCTTTGAATGGACTAATGCTTGCGAAGAAAGTTTCCAAGAATTGAAGAGACGACTAACTACTTCACTAGTGTTAGTCCTCCCTGATCCGAGTGAACCCTTCAAAGTGTACTTTGATGCTTCATGCTAAGGACTAGGATGTGTGCTCATACAAAATGGAAAAGTGGTGGCTTATGCTTCGAGGCAATTGCGAGTGCATGAGAAGAACTATCCAACGCACAACTTGGAGTTGGCAGCCGTGGTATTCGCTTTGAAGATATGAAGACATTTCCTTTATGGAGTGACGTTCAACATCTTTAGCGACCACAAGAGCTTAAAGTACCTGTATGATAAAAAAGGAATTGAATATGAGGCAGCGAAGGTGGTTAGAATTTCTTAAAGACTATGATTTTCGACTTCTGTATCACCTTGGAAAGGCAAACATCGTGCCAGACACTTTGAGTAGGAAGATGCTCAGTATCTCTACTATGATGATCAAGGAAAAGGATCTGATAGAGCAATTCAGGGATGTTTGGTCCTTTGTGGAATTGGCACCGGAGAAGATTTGCATGAACATGGTCACTATTTCAAGTGAGTTAATGGAAGACATCCAGGAGAAACAAAAAGTTGACAAGTTCCTACAAGAAGAAAGGGAGCTGATGAAGCAAGGCAATTCAACAACATTTGAGGAAAGAATTGATGGAATTCTGAGGTTTAGAGGTAGAGTATGTATACCCAGGGATCAAGAGCTTAGGAAGTATATACTCGAACATGCACACATGAGCAAGTTAAGTATGCACCCAGGGATAACCAAAATGTATCAAGACCTTAAACGGTTATTTTGGTGGCATGGAATGAAGAGTGATATTGCCAGATATGTATCGTCTTGTCTGGTTTGCCAGAAAGCGAAGGTTGAGCATCAAAGACCATCAGGAATGTTGCAACCCCTATCTATTCCTGAATGAAGGTGAGATAGTATTGCGATGGACTTTGTAGTTGGATTACCAAAGACCAGAAAAGGGTATAACTCAATATAAGTAATCGTTGATCGACTCACGAAATCAGCACACTTCCTACTAATCAACATAAAGTACAACATGGAAAAGTTGACCCAGCTATGCATTGGTGAGATCGTTAAGCTGCATAGTGTGCCTACCAATATTGTTTCAGATAGAGATCTAAGGTTCACCTCAAAGTTTTGGAAAAGTCTACAAGAAGCATTGGAAACAAAGCTACGATTGAGTTCTGCTTACCATCCACAAACCGATGGGCGATTGGAAGGGACGATCCAATCATTGGAGGATTTGCTCAGGGCTTGCACTTTAGAACAGATTGGAGGTTGGGATAAAGTTTTACCATTGGTAGAGTTCACCTACAATAATAGTTTTCATTCAAGCATAGGGATGGCATCCTATAAAGCTCTGTATGGACAACGGTGTCAAACACCTTTGTGTTGGTACCAACACGGGGAGCACCTTACTGTTGGACCTGACATTATATAGCAAACGACTGAGAAGGTCAAGATGATTCAAGTAAAGATGAGGACTGCTCAAAGTCGACAGAAGAGCTATGCAGACAAGAGAAGAAAGCCTCTTGAGTTTGAGGAAGGCGAGCATGTATTTTTGAAAGTCACGCCAATGACTAGGGTCGGCCGAGTTCTAAAATCTAGAAAACTTACTCCTAAATTCCTTGGTCCTTACTAAATTCTTCGCCGGATAGGTCCAGTAGCTTACTAGATAGCCTTACCACATTTTCTTTCAAACCTACACAATGTCTTTCATGTGTAGCAATTGCAAAAATATATTCCTGACCCGAACCATGTTATAGCACCGGACACAGTACAATTGAAAGAGAACTTAACCTATGAGGCACCTCCTGTAAGGATTGAAGATAGGAGAGTAAAGTAACTCAGAGGAAAGGAAATCTCATTAGTAAAAGTGATCTGGAACAAAACGACCGGAGATGCAACATGGGAGTTGGAAGACAAGATGAAGGAGCAACACCCATAACTATTCTAAGGTATAAAAATTTTGAGGACGAAATTTTTTTTAGAATGGGAGAGTTGTAACACCCTGAAAATTATTTGTTTCATCATAAATAATCATTTTCTAATATTTATGATTTTTTGGCAATTTTTTGAATTTTTTCAGAAATATTGAATATTTTAATATATTTCTCATTTTACGTGCATACTGAGCAGGGTTAGTGTAACACCCCAAAAATTGTTTATTTCGTGATGAATAGTCATTTTCTAATATTTATGATTTTTGAGAATTTTTGCAAATTTTTCTAGAAATGTCGAATATTTTTATATATTCCTCATTTTGCGTGTGCGATGAGCGGAGCCGAGAAAATGAAATGTTTTCCCTAAGGCTGATAAACTTTGAACTGTGGAAACATCGACGGGGAATCTTACTAAACCCGAGGCTAGGCACAGTTTACTAGGTTTATGTTTTTTGAGATTTTATCTGATAAATAAAATCGCTGTACCGTGAAATTATTTGATGAACAATAAATACGATTTTCATTAATTGTAACTTTTGTTCACTGAATAATAACTCTAGTAGAATGTTAATCATCTTTTCTAGAGTGTTCACTTTATGTGACCACATCACTTTTTACTTTATCAAGAAGCGTGCGAAGCTTCTCAAGGAAGCTTCAAGGAAGCTTCCCACTAAGTTTCTTAAGGAAGCCTTACTTTCTCTCTCCTCCCACACACCACACGGCCATGAAGGCCTCTTTGAAACCAAAAATTTGTTTTACCCTTTATTACTTTCATCTCTAATTTTTGAAAATCATTTCTACTATCAACTTATCTCTCTACATTTTCTTCTCTTTTCTTTTCTCCTCTATCTCACGTTCTCTCTTCATCTTTTTCTCTTCTCTTCTTCTCTCCATACAGCCGGCCACCCACACACACCACAATCCTCCCTTCATTTTGTTTTCTAAAACTACTTCCATTTCTTGCTTCCTCTCATCATCCTAAGACTTTTCTCCATGGTAGTCATCCCCTAAATCCATCTTCATCTTCTTCCACCATTGAAGCTCAAAGCTTGAAACTTTAAGGTAAAAGATCATAACTTTTTCCATTTTTCCATCTCATTTTCATGATCCATGGTCACTTTGGTGACTATGGATACCATTTCCAAGCTTTGATTTTGATTTTTATGGGTTTGAATATTCTAGGATTTTAAGGTGGGAAGAACGAATTTCCAAGGAAAAAGGAGTTTGCTTTCTTTGTTCTTCTCTTAAGGTAAGAGGAAGACTATTCTCTTCAACCCATTTTGGTGGTGAGAAACTTATTATTGCGTTGATGGGGTGAAACCCATTTGTGGGGTACTCAATTGTTTATGTGATTTTAGCTGTGTTTTAATTATTTGAATAGCATGATTTTGATGTATGTTAATAAATCTTGGAATGTTTGAAGGATGGAATGGTTTTTGGTGATTTTCTACACTTCTAGAAGATTACACGGCTTAAGCCGTGTAAGAGCACACGGCCATATAATCCAGGCGTGTCAGAAAATGGTTTGGGCATTTTTTTGTAGAACTCCAGAGGAGTACACGGCCTAGGCTGTGTATTTTGGCATGGCCGTGTACTCTAGGCCGTGAAACTTCACATGGCCATGTAACTTGAGTGTTGAAAGTTTGTGAGTTTTTCTAGCCCTTTAGAGGCTCCCGGTCTCTTTGGGCACTCGTTATGAAACTTTTGTACTAGAATGAACTTAATTAATTGGAGGATTAGACGCTTAATTAGGATTTCATAATATAGAAAGAATAAAGAACAAGTCTTTAACTTATAGCTTGGAGTGGTCTTTGAATAAAGAAAGAACATGAGTATGGGTGAGGTTGTGAGAAACATAATGAAATTAGGGTTTGACTTTTATGATAACTTTGAATAGTATGTGAGCACCCTTGAAATTTGTTATTGACTTGATGTGGGTCTGTGAATAGGATCAAACATTGTTAATAAATGATATGACATGTGATTTTAGATATGAAATGCTATGACTGTGAATCTATATATATATATATATATACATACAACTATGCATTGAATTTATGTGCATTGAGCATGATTGAAACATGTTTTGAAAAAGTCTGTTGGACTATTGTTAAGGCCAAGTTGCTTAGGAGTTGAATCACACCTATGTACGGGTGCGAATAGATAAGTGTAGGTCACTTGTTGACCTTGGGGGCATTGGGGTGCGGGTACCTCGCAATGGACAGTTGGTAGCTCTTCTGTCTGTAGAGCAGACCGATGCAAACGTACCGACGATTTGGACTGAGACACTATCCTATATCGAGATCTGTGTAGAATATTTTGTACAATACCATGATGTGCACGTTGATAAATAGAGAATTTTAGCACTTGAAGGCCTCGGCAGCCGTGATACAGACATATCTCCTAATCATTCTCTCTAATGTTTGTGTCTAGCTCCACGGAGTAGGAATTCCAGTATCATGTGCATGTGCATTGTGAGTACACATATTACTTGACATATAATTCATATCATGATTAGAATTGTTGTCTTACTACTGTTATAACTGTCTGGAATTGCTAAGTTGTTTATTATCTGTTTTTAATGCTGGTTATTATTCCTGAAATGTTATGTGGGAGTCATTCGCTATTTTGTTTCTTTATTGCCATAATCGGTACTGAATGTAGAATGTCTTACCTCTTCTCTGTATTTTTTGCTATTCTGTTTTACTTATGTGATTCTCTGAAGACGTCAGAGAAGAAGGGGAAGTACACGAATTCCTAAGTTTTTGGCCTGACTTTGACTAGCACCTGTTTTGATCATGACGTCCCATCCGCAAGGCTTTTTGGGATATGTGCAACTGAATTTCCTCAGAGGTCCGGGCTACTGGCATATCAACTTGGCTTCGGATCGCTGTGTTTATCTGGGAGACGTGACAGTGTCTCTAGCCTGGGGGCATTATGATCCACCCATTTTTACCTGTAGTGTTCGTTTACACTTAGAGTTTTATCTGCCCATTCGTGACATGTGGGGTTAACGTTACTACTCCTCACAGGAGGACTCATTCCTCTCTACTGCCTGAGCCCCCGCCCCTAACTCGGTGGCTCTGATGAGGGTTTCCTCTGACGAGGAAGACCTTGAGGAGGATCCAGCTGCGGTTCCTTTTCTTTCTCAGTAGTTTGTTGGGGGCTTGATATTCTCTTTTTGGGAGTCTATACATCATTTTTGGGGGTATGTAAAGCTTTGGCTTCTTTTTTATAAGCCTTGATGTAATTAATGACTTACAATTTGTACTTAGCAGAGAATCAGCTCCTAAAAAATCTGGTTCTCCCTGCCCTTCAATCACCTTGTCTGAAGATTCTGCAAATCAGAATGAAGATGACTGTTACGCAATCGACCTGAAGGATGATGAATAGTCAAAATCTATTCATTGTCAAACACTATTCATCATCGAATTATTCATTGTCGAAAACTGTTCATTGTCGAAAAATATTCATTGTCGAAAATCCTAGTTGAACTCTCTAGCAAGCTGCGGAAGACTACTGTTGAACATTGTTTTATATATATATATATATATATATATATATATATATATATATATATATATATATATATATATATATATATATATATATATATATTATGTACCTTTTGCATGGATGTAGGGTTTAATCTTTTGTTTTCCGCTAAGTTTATGTTTTTAAACTTACAATAAAAAATATATATATATACATACTTGTGTATCTCTTATAAGTGTTAGTACTTTTGAATATTTTATTGACGAACAGGTTATTAGATATATATATATATATATAATTCAAAGAACCGGGTCCTAATTTATATGATTTATTTTCGCATTTATGTTTATGGTGTGACGTTTCCCTCTCAGAAAGGGGCGTTACATTATTGGCTTGTTCACAAAAATATTTGACCATGCCACCGAGTCATTTAAAATTGATTGGTTCAATATGGTCTGATCTAGTTTATTTTAGTTTGGTTACAAATTGGATTGAATAAAGTCCTCGGACTAGCTAGAGGTTTGGTTCACTAGTACTCTAATCAGACAGATTGGTTCGAGTTGAATTTTATAACTATGGTTATTTCTTATATAAAACCTTTCTCCTAGTGAAGAAAATTCTAATCTAATTACTTTGATTGTACTTAGTCATTGTTGACAATCAATGACAATTAAAGGTGTGTTTCAATTAGATTGTAAAGTAATTGAGATTCAAAGAATTGATTTACGTCTGCTAATGATAATGTGAAAAGTGATTTTATAATAATTGATTTTGTTTGGATGTGATAAAATAAAATTACCTTTAGAAATGAAATTATCAAAATACCCTCATTGTTGGATTATATGATTATTTCAAAAGCTTTTCCTCACTGTTGGATTGACTCAAATTTCCTTGACCTTTGGATTGCTATATTTTCTCTGCACCTCTCTCTCTCTCTCTCTCTCTCTCTCATGGAATGGAACATCAGCATCCACCTCTACCCTTTCTCACCTTCCACCTTGTCCTTCTACTCCTAAGCAATAACCACATGGTTACTATTGACCACCACTGAGTGACCAATCTTGCTTCTTCTACATGGATTATTGGGTTGTTGTTAAGGTGCTTCACTCTCACAATAGATTCATGGAAGTTTTGTTACAGAGCTTGCTCTATTTTTGCCTCTTTTTTTAAGTGTGCCATTTCCTTGCCTCTTTTAAGCTTGCTATTATTGTACCCAAAAAAGGAAAAGTGTAGTTATTACAAATGTTGTATAATAATTCATTATCCAAAAAAATATTTAATCACAATTTTTTTTTGTAATATTTTAGTTATAATTTGTGATTATTCAAAAAAAGACAACTGAAAAACAATTTATTTGCACCTATTATATCAAAGAACTCAATATAAAATTTGTGTATAAGAAAAGCACTTAAAACTAATTCTCACATGAAAAGAAAACTAAATTTATCATGGTTGTTTGTGTTAACATTTTCTTTCTTTTTCTTTCTTTTTAAGAAGAGAAAAGTGAAAACGTTTCACATATGCATTAGAAACTTATAAGGACAATAGTCCAAGGTAATAATTCACCCCCAATTTAGCATATATATTCAAACCAAAGGCAAACCATATAGCAAATCACCCTTCATTGCAACTGTGTAAATAGGTGTTTCAGACTAGTCTATTGGGCCAAGGAAGGCCAAGACCAGTCACAAAGTATGATGCACCACCTCAACAGATAGGGAATGTCACAATCCTTATCCAGTCAAGGAATATTATCCCGTAAATGCTAATGATTGGTCAGCGCACAAAAAAGGGAAATGTCTTAGAACCTTTCTTAGATATTTTGCATGGTGAAGGGAATGACCATGTTATCTCTGTACCCATTTTATCCCCAAGTCACTCCACTCTATAAATAGAAGGAATGGTCCCTAAGGGTAAGGATCTTCTCCCTCACTCTGCTTCATTCTACACTCATTAACTTGAGCGTTGGAGTGCCTTGCAAGTACATCACCCCCTCACTCTACCACATCAAGGAAGCACTATAAGCAACCTTTTGTACAAGGTAAGGACCACCTTTCTAGTCTCAAAAAATATTGGCACCGTTTGTGGGAATCAACAAACTTTAAGTCACATTAGATTTATGTGTGTTGGCAATATTCTTGAGTCAGATCAATTGATACTCTGTCTATCATGGCTACCCTATAAATATCCATTTGACTTTGGGGTAAAGTTTCCTTTCTCTGATATGAGGATCATTCTTTAGATGCTAATCTTGAGAGTAATGTGGTAACAATGACTTTGCATTGTAATAGTGCAAAAGGAGAAGCTAATATATGTTGTTACAACTAGAATTGTTAAACACAACATCATGCTTGCTTTTAATGAAAAGTAGCCAAATAATAAGCTACTGGTGAATTGGGTTTTGTCGACCACAAATGTGCACTTGAGGTGCTTAAAATCTAAAACAAACAAGCACTAACTCATTAGAATTGGTGTATTTTCTAGATAGAGTCGGGCTATATTTTGGGATGCTTGCCCATACAATATTTAAAACATGATCATTTTGAAAATTAAGTATAAATTATAGGACTTCTTAACTTAAATTAATACTTTTTTGTATAACATAATAATATTTTTATATTGATACAATTTGTTTGGAAATATATTATAAGACATTTCTTAGGTTTAGTTTTCTACTTCTAAAATTTTATAACATAATTATAGTTGTAGATTAAATTTGTATGTTTTGTTTAAATCTTGGGTTAGCCCGATTATTAGTCAAGTCACGGTTAGCAAAAAAAAAAGCCAAATCAAAATATTAGACCAAGATGAAGTAAGGTTAAACCAACCTAATGCAATATCCTCTCTAATCAGATAGTCTTAATTAGGGTTATGGAAGTTCAGTAACTCGTTTAGGAGTTATCTTTTAGCTTTAGTTTAGGCTATTTTGCTATCGCACAGAGTGTGAAAAATAACTGATAATAGCCCAAAAAGTAGCGTAAGTTGATAGAATGAGGGAAATAAATAAGGAAGATTTATTTCTAGGACACAAATATGTGGTTTGTGTTGTAGTTAAAGTTTGAGGAGAAACTAAGTTAGTTTAGTATTTTTTAGGACACTGAGTGAGTGTTTTAATACCGGATTGACTTAGAAAATATATGAAAAATTATGGAAGTGATGAGAATAGGATTGAGATATGATAACTCCATAAAATACAGTTATTTGTGCCCTATCCTTGTGCTAGAATGAATGTTAAGTCCTTGTTTATAATGCATATTTGGAGGTTTTGTGCTTATATTTGTCATATTCTGATTCTAAGCCTTTGTTATATGTTTTATAGCAAATTGAGCTTTAATTGTTAATGATTAAGTAGATTTATATATGTTACTGATTTGGTGTATTCTCTATGATAGGAGGGGCTCCAAACAAGGTTAAATATGGAGCAATTGAGCTTAAAGAGGAAGAGGAAGCTGTATCTCCATTTCAGTGGTCACCGTCGCGGCGCAAAGTGTTGTGCGCCACGGCGCTGAGAGGCATTTTTAGCATGCCATACTTGGACCTGAGGCAAGAGGGCCACGGCCCAGATGAAGTGGGCACCACGACACACGTAGACCGACCAAATGGATGCCGCGACACGCATATGTGGGGGCCGTCATGGCTGCATAGTATGGTTGATACAAGTTCGGCGATTTCAATTGGCTTGGATGAGTTGATTCATTAATAGGATAGAAATATACTTATTAGTCATGTAGTAGATTAGTCGTTCATTGGAGTAGATGATTGAGCCTATGTTCTTAACTTTTTCCCTTCTCACTCATTCAGGTAATTCGTTTTATTTCTTAATAGCGGATCTTGAACGCCTGGGTGTCTCATGGCAAATAGATTTTACTCGTTTTTCTCTCTATTCTGGCCATTTTGGCCATTTTCATTTTTTGTTCCTTGTAGTTTTCTTAGTTTTAGGTAGTTTAGGTTAGTTTAGTTTGGCTAGATCTCCATTGATGGTGGATTGGAGGCTAGGAACAAGGATTGAAGGAGGATTCAAGCTTCAGAGACAAATCAATGAGCTTTCTTTCTCTTTTCTCTTCCTTATTTGTTGTATAGCTGAGCTATGTTTAGGAAAACTTTGGATCCATTTATATATATTAATGATGTGTTCTTCTCTGAGTTTGTGTGGATGTTTAGTTATTATTCAATCATAATCTATGTGTAATGCTTGTGGTTGGTTGATCACTGATTGCATGATCCTATTATAAGCAAATGAACTAGACATAGGGATTTGTGAATATGGATATAGTATGGTTGATACAAGTTCGGCGATTTCAATTGGCTTGGATGAGTTGATTCATTAATAGGATAGAAATATACTTATTAGTCATGTATAGTATGTGATTGAGAATAGATCGTTCATGAGTGGATCTTGGATCTACTAGAGTTGATTGACCTAGACGTAGGCTTTTGACTACATCAGATTCTCAAGCTAACCTAATCAATGCATTTGTGTTTATGAGGAGGATTGCATGTTGTTGGTAGATGTAGGGGGTGAAGGATGATTTCCTGAAACCTAACCGTGTTTATGTTTATTGCTTTTGTAGATTAGATTTAGTTTAGTTTATTGCTTTCCTATTTTTATGTCCTTGAATAGAATGGATTAAGCTATTGGTTGGTACTTAGCTTTATAACGTAATATCCTCGTGGGAACGAACATTTACTTTGTATCTGTATTACTTGAGCGATCCGTGCACTTGCGGTAGCAATCAAGTTTTTAGCGCCGTTGCCTGGGATAGTTTTTATATTGCTAATATCAACAATGAGTTTGTTTAGTTCTAATTCAAGTTGTATGTAAGTTGTATATAATTTATGTTTCGTTTCTATTTTGTTTTAGTTTCAAATAAGAAGCCGGGTGATTTCAATCATACGAGGCCCTTGAGGGAATTCGCGACTCCTGAAAGGATTATCCTTGGATCAAGTTCTTGAGAACTACTCATCCGCAGCACTTCAATTTTGGTGACAAAGTCCTACTGGAACTATAACTCAGGCCCTTTGTGGGAGGGAATCCCATGTTTATGTTTAATTAATGCTTTTACTTTGTGTATAAATAGGTAGTATGTTAATATGTTTATGTTAAATATGTTAGCATATTAGTATGTTAGTTGTGTTAATATGTTTGTTAATATGTTGGCATGTATATGTGTTAGTATGTTAGTTTAGTTATTTTTAATATTTGTTAGTTATGTTTAGTTATGTTAGTTTTTGTAGTTTATGTTTTAGGTCTTGCTTGTGTTAGTTTTTATATAGGTTAATGTGTAATTATGTTAGTTCTATATTCTTGTTTGTTTTTAGGTTTTAAGTTTGTTTTAGTTTGTAAATAGGTGAGGTGTACAATATGTATTATTTTTATTTTTGAGTTTTAATATGTTTAGGTTGTACATTTTTGTAATTTAGCATGTTTATTTTTGAACAAGTTTTGTTGTTAGCATATTGTATGTTAGAGACCCTTATAAGTTATTTTTAAGATGTTAGTTATGTTTAGTTATGTTAGTTTTTGTAGTTTAGTTTTAAAATTGTGTTTTTTTAGGTTAAAGTGTAATTATGTTAGTTCTATGCTAAATTTAGTAAATAGGTTAATATGTTATTTTTGAGTTTTAATATGTTTAGGTTGCTTTTTGAACAAGTTTTGTTGCAGCTAGAGACCCTTATAAGCCAGATCCAGTAGCAAAATTGTGTTTGCTGCTAAATTTAGCAGCTTAGGTTGCTACGCTGCGGCGCTGAACCCCTATTTTTTTGTTATTTTCTCTGTTTTTTAGTATTTAATAATGCTCAGTACTAGTCTCAGGTTCCCTATTGTCCATATTCATTAATGATATATTTCATTTTGGTTTGGGGGAGTATCTTTACATGTTTAATTCCTTTATGCTTAATGTTAACATGTATTGGTATTCTGAGTATGCAGTGGTTTTAGTCATTATATTTTCATGATTATATCTTGTTTTGACTATCACTAATGTGCTGATGACAAGAATTTCAATTTTCACTTTATGCAAATGATGTTATGTATGCTTGAATTGAGAAAGTTGAATCAAATTGAATGCATGACATGTTGCAAGAATGCTGGTTTTGCTTTGGTTGTTCATGATGTGAAAGGTTGCTATTTGCCCCCTTTTCAGTGAAACCTTATGTGATTCTGAAGCATGTGAAACAGTTTAGTTACTTTTGATGCATGATTTAGATATTACTTAGATGCAAGTGTAACTTTGAAAATGATAAGAATGCATGTCTTGAGAATGTTTATGGATGTACATGTAGAGTTTTGATTATCCTAGAAATTATTTTTGAACTCTCTTGAGGCGAAATCTTAGGTTGTGCATGATTGAGGAGATGATTAAGGCATTGTTTTGACCGATTGAGCCTTAAAAAACTTACCCTGATATGATGATATCCCTAGGTCCTTTTTTGAAGCCTTACACTGTTTGGCCTTATTTGTTTTTCACCACCATTGTGTTCGTTAACCTGTTAACCATTCTAATACATGTGAAAACATTGCATTTTCTTCCTACCATCATTGTTGTTGAGTACATGGTATGCTATTTCTTGATATGAGTTTGATGATTAGGGGTGTTAATGAATATTCAATTCAAAATGAGCCTGAAGGAACCAGATGCAAAGAAAAGAAAAAGCATTACTTTGTAAAATAAAGAAAATCAAAAGAAAAAAAGAAAAAAGCAAAGCAAAGCAAAAGAAAAGTAAAGTTCAAAAAGCATCGAAATTGGTTCTGGCAAGTTTTCTGATCTCACTATTGAATACCCTGCTGATATCAGTTAATGACTCAAGTCGTGAAATAGTATGTTGTGTGTCTTGATGTTTGTATTGTATCCTTTCCTGTTCATTTCTTTCGCCCATACCATTGGCCTTACATTATAAGTTAATAAAGTCCTTTTTTATCCTCAATCTTGTGTGATTTACATTAGTGGAGAGAGAGTTGATTTACAATCTTGTGGATTCTGTCAATCATATGCATGTATGATTATAAACTTATCTGGATATGTATGACTTGATTAGGAGAAGTTTATCTTGCATGTTTGTGAAAATGTGAATTGCATGAAGAGTTTTCTGGATTGTTAGCATGTTAAGGATTATATTTGTGTGGAGCTGTTTACGGGACATTTGCACTTTTTGTGTAACGTCCCGAAAATTATTTATTTCATTATAAATAATCATTTTATAATAGTTATGATTTTTGGAAAAAAATTTAGATTTTTTTGAAAATGTTAAATATTTTAATATATTTCTCATTTTACGTGCACACTGAGCAGAGTCAATGTAACGTCGCAAAAAACTGTTTGTTTCATGATAAATAGTTATTTTTCAATATTTGTGGTTTTTAGGAATTTTTGTATAATTTTCTGGAAATGTTGAATATTTTAATATATTTTTCGTTTTGTGTGCCCACTGAGCGGAGCTGGGAAAATGAAATATTTTTCCTAAAGCTGGTAAACTTTGAAATGTAGAAACGTCGACGAGGGATCTTACTAAACCCGAGGCTAGACACAGCTTACGATGTTTTCATTTTTCAAGATTTTATCTGATAAATAAAATTACAGAATAATTAATTATCTGATAAAACAATAAAATATTATTTATGCTAACTGTAAAATTTTGTCCACTGATAAATAGCTCTAGTAGATTATTTCTATTTATTTATTTTTATGACATCATTTAAGTGACCACACACTTCACTTTATCGAGAAGCGTGTGAAGCTTCTCAAGGAAGCTTCCTCCCTACCCACTTTTTCTCTCTCCTCCCTCTCTTTGTGCTGCACGGTTTTTGGGGGGAATATCACATTCCACTTCCTCATTTTCTCTCCCTCTTACGCAGCTCTCTTCCTCTCCCTCTCTTCCCCTCTTCTCCTCACACACGCACCTCCATTGTTGAACCTTCAAGCTTCCATGCTCAAGCCAATATAGACCATTGCTTCCCATCATCATCTCCAAGCTTTCTGATTTGTTGGGAACTCCTCCTTACTCCTCCATTTTCGTCCTCCAACGCCAGCTCCAAAGCTTCAAGTATTGAGGTAAAAGCTCTCAACTTTCTTCTCTTTTTCTCCCCATTTTCGTGACCCATAGTCACATTAGTGACTATGGATGTCATTTCCACTCTTTGATCTTGATTTGTTGGATTTGAACACCCAAGGATCTTGTGGTGGTGAAGCACGAAATTCCAAGGACAAAAGGAGCTTCCTTTCCTTGTTCTTCACAAAGGTAAGAGGAAGATTATTCTCTTCAACCCATTTTGGTAGTGAGAAACGTCTTTGTTGTATTGATCGGGTGAAACCCATTTGTGGGTACCCCTTTGCTTGAGTGATTTTGGTTGTCTAATGGTGTTTTGATTGGTAGGAATTAGTTGTATATAGATAGATCTTGGATTGTATGAAAATTGGAATGGTTTCTGGTGATTACTGCGTCCACAGAATGATACATGTCCGTGTATCTCCCTGTGTGACTAAAACATGTTTTCTGGTGCACTCCAGAGGAGTACACGGCCTAGGCCGTGTATGACCACACGGCCGTGTACTCGGGGCCATGTAATTTTCACACGGCCGTGTAACACGTTTAGCAATAGAATTTAGGCTTTTTCTAGCAAGCCTCCGGTCTCCTTGGGCACTCATAGTAAGGCTTTAGTACTAAGATAAACTTATTAAACATAATTAATTGAATGAATTAGAAGTTGATTAGGGATTCATAAAATGGGAAGAACCAAGAATGATAGTTTACCTTATAGTTTAGAGCAGTTTTTGGAATAAAAGAAGAACAAGAGTGTAAGGAGGGCTGTGAGGAACTTAAACTAAATATTCTAATAGAGTTAACGCGAGAACATAATGGAATTAAAACATAACTTTCATAGTAACTTTGAATAGTATGTGTTCACCTATGAGAATTTAGTATTGATTCATTGTGGTGTGTGAATTTGGATAAGTTATGCTATCATTGTGAATATATATATATATATATATATATATATATATATATATATATATATATATATATATATATATATATATATATATATATACATATGTATGCATTGAATCCATATGCATTGAAGCATGCATTGACATTGTGATTATGGAACTGAAGTACCGGACCAAGAAACCTCAGGTAGACTATTTAGTCAGATATGGTTTGCTTTTATAACCAGAACCATCAGGTTGACGATTTAGTCAGGACGAACTGGTTATCAGAGGAAACCCAGTTAATAGTGATACTATGTAGTCGTATGGGCGATTATATAATATTACTGATGAAAATGGTATTGACCAATTGTATGGATGGTTGCTTCCATACCATTGGGAATGGTACAACGGAGGGTTGAATCCCATTGAATATGCATTTGTGCATTATACAATTATGGCGTATTATACCTAGGAGTGGACGAGGACTTACAGGATAGTGGGGTCTTGAATAGACCTAGGGGGACGTCAGGGCGCAGTGTTTCACCTGTGATCAAGTTATCACCTTATATATATACCCCTGGCCGTGAACACTATTACAACGCACTGGCAGCCCGACAAGGCACTATTGCTTTCCATGGCCCGGCATAGACTGTCTATTGAGGGGGGACAGATCTTCTGGGGCGTTCATCTTTGAAAACCTTGAGTTTAGCTCCATGGAGTAGAAAATAAGTACATTGTACATGAGAATGGTCAGCATACACATTGTGCATATGCATGATCAGTTCACATATTATCATGGCATGGTTAACATACATATTGTGGAAACATAAATACTTGTTATATATCTATAGTGAATACTTGTCGTTATAGTGCTGTTGATAATTGTATTATTGTAATACCCTAGAAAATCATGTTAAGCTTGTATATGATTACAGAGGTAGCGTAATACTTACTTAACATGTCTGTGAAGTTTTGTGACTTTCTGAGCACGTTTAGGCACTTTGTTGTAACGCTAAGTGAGAAATATAGTTGTTATTTGCTCGAAAGTGGCTTAAACTGCTTAGTTAGTGGAAATAACTATTGAGAGTTTGTTTCCAAGTCATAAATGTGGAAAGCGTACTACGAGTTAAAATTTGAGAACAATAGGAGTCGGTTTAGTATTTTTAGGCATACTTGGTAGTGCTTTTAATGCTCGGATTGATCCCAACAGATATGGAAAAATAGAATAAAAGTAAAACAACAATTTAGATGAATCCTAATATTTATTCTAAAGTTGTTGGAAGCTGAAAAACTTGAATTAGCATAATTCGAGTGTCCTTAGCAGATATAAGTTTCAGTGTAGAAACTTAAGTTAATCTTTTCCCTTAATTCCCTCCATGTCCCACCCCCCTATTTATAAGTTCTCTCTCGGCAGAATGAAGAAAAATAGAGAAGGAAAGAAAAGAAAAAGAAAGGAGAAGAGAGAAAGGGAAAAACGAAGGGGGAAGAAGAAGGACCCAAGCAAGAAGATCCAAAATCAAGCTCAAGGCTTCAAGATCAAGAGTCTTCAAGAGGTAGGGGATTTCTATTCATCTATTCCTTTGATTCATCTTGAATGAACATAGGTTTTGTGAATGGAAATAGGGGTTTGAGTAGTCAAATCCATGTTTTTGGATTGGTTCTTGATTTCAAGGACTAAGTTAGTATGTTTTTAGCTTATTGAGAATAAAATAGATGGATTTATCCATAGATTGGAGCTAGTTGGTTCTTGAGTTTGAACCTAGGTCATGAACAATTAAGAGAGTGATTTTTGGGTTTGATTCAAATCAAGAGGTTTAAGTTAGTGATTAATGGTTCCTAAGTGTTAATGAACTAGTTAGGAACTTAAAATCACATAGAAATTGATCTTGAATGATTGAAATTGAGAATTGTTTCAAAGGAACCATTTTCGGATTCTGCAGAATTCTGCAAAATCCAATGAGCAGTCAGCGATGTTTGCTGCATAACTCGAGCTACCGATATTGGAATGACCTGATTATAGAGCCATTTGAAAGCTAAGACATAAGGCTTCATGTAGTAAAATTTTCAGAATTTTGGAGCAAGCCAATCAATACCAGTTTCTGTTTGAATCCACGACAGATTCTGAAGAAAAAGGCATTCTGGCAGTCAGTAAACCAGATTGCATAATTTCTTGGTCCGATGTCGTATGGACATGAAACTGGTGCCATTTGAAAGCTAAGACATGAGGCTTCATGTGGTAAAAATTTCAGAATTTTCCCACATGTAGTTTGTTCCCAGTTTCAATTTAAAGTTAGGTCAGAAATGGGTACAACAGAGAATGCTCTGTTTTGGCCTCTGCAAAATGTTGCGTAACTTTGGCTACACTTAACCAAATGAAGCAAGGTTTATGGCATTGGAAAGATATGAGAAAGAGCTATGTACTCATAAAATTTCAGAATTTTAGAGGTTATGATGCATGTTTGGTGCAAAATCTTGAAAAACATCCTTTTTAGGGTGCCTAGAGAAGATTTCATCAGAATTTCTATTTTGATGTTTTGAGGTTTTTAATTGCTAGGATCATTTGTTTATGCCTAGTAGAGTATGTTGAAACTCTAATAGGAGTAATTTAAGAAGTGAGGATGTATTAGGTCAAGTTGACTTGAAATGCTAATTATGAGAGGTAATTATACATGGCTATAAATGCATGTTTGGTGTTGTGATGATTTATGTGAAAGTGAGGTTGTACAAGAGTTACAATATGTTCATGGATCTTGGGGAAGTTATAGAATCACTTGGAAGTGATTTTGAGTAAGTGTAAGATCACTTGTTCCTAATGGAACAGTGATGGAATAGTGATCATTTTCGCAAACTTATGCGAGAATCGTTTCTAGTTTGAGAGTGCCCGGTGAGCGAGTTTATGGGCGTCTAAGCGCCCAATGACTAGGAAGAACTTGTTATATGTGAAGAGCGCCTAAGCACTGTATGGCTGGCCATCTAGGCGTCCAGTTCACAGAAATATTAGGTTACGCGTGTAGCGCGCCTAAGCGTGAGAATACGGCGCCGAGCGCCAAAGTGCGAGAATAGAACAAAAAGAGCCTTGTTTTGGGAAATGGAAGGGATCTTGGTGTAATGGTTCCTAAAGAGTGTTGAGACACTAGTAAGAGTATTTAATGAAGTGAGAACATGATGAATCATATTGATTCGTAATGCTAGTGGTGAATCAAATGGATTCGTAATGCTATTTACGTGAGATGATTAGGCATGACTATATACATATAATTTGTATTATGAGGAATCGAGGAAATGAGTTTCCCTAAGTGTGAGAATTATTTATGTTTGCTCTTTTAAGAGTATTGAAATACTTTTATAAGTATTTGATGAAGTGTTGAGAATTGAACCTGAAATGGTAAATCAATTGTGAAAACTAGTTATGTGAAGTAATTAGTAATTAGATTGCATGAGATGTTGTGAAACCTATTGAGGTTTGTAATGCTAATTATGAGAAGTTAATTAGACATGATGATAAGTGAAACCTATTGAGGTTTGTAATGCTAATTATGAGAAGTGAATTAGATATGATGATATACTTAACGGTATGATTTTGCCTTTTTGAAAGGTGTAAGCCCCGTGAAAGTGGGTGTTCTATATCAGGTAAGGCACATGGTAACCTTCCTAATATAGTGAAATTCTTAAGGATGGACTTCCTTGTTCATTATCGATAACCTTGTAGTTGATGAGACTTCACTACTCGGGGGGATGAGATGTCCTCTGGAATAATGATGTATTTGGATGAGACTTCCAAAGTACTTGTTCAAGGTTGTGGATGAAACTATGGACTTCCATTACTTTGTTCAAGTTTCATGCATTCATGACATTGCCATGGGATTGGAGTCCTGGATGTGGTATCATGCATTATTCACCTTCATACTTAGGAAATTGCATAGACATAATCATTAGTCATAATTAAGCATAACATGGCAATTGTATGGGCGGTTGCTATCATGACATTTTCATGCATTGCAATTGTATGGGCGATTACGTGTTGTTGAAATGAGGAGTTGTTGCTTCCATGATTGAAGTGTCAACTTGATAATTGTGATATTATCTCGATTGTACATATATGTATATATCTTTGGTATTGGAATACTTCTATCGAGATATGTTTTCTCACCCCGATTGTATTGCCATGTAAATCCAGTGCGAGCTCTTGAAAGGGAAGAAGAAGATGTATGAAGACTAGCATAGTATAGATGCTGTTTTGAGCTGAGCTTATATATGTTTTATATTTGCTTAGTTGTTTTAAGTTATGTATAACAGTATGCCTTGAGGCTGTAATGTATATATATAACTTTTGCTATCGTGGCTTTCCATATTTATTCATTATGTATGAACGATATGGGTTAGATGTTGGTAAATGTTAGTAGTAGCAGGCCAGTATTGAGTTATTCATTTATATGACGATATATTTGGGTAGCAAATATTGGGCTGTTACAATTATCGTGGAATATCTTTTCTGAAAATATTTATGCAATTGATAACTTGAACATATTTGTGATATCTGCATATATGGAATGACTTCGTCATTTGTGTTATGTTTCTTTACTGCCATCATAGGTAATGAAAGTAGAATGTCTTACCTCTTTTCTGTATTTGTTACTATTCTGTGTGGTTTTTGGTTAAGTTCTGTAAAGGGGGCGAGGTTGAATCTCCTAGACTTCACTTGGTTTGATTTTCTGCGTTCGATAAGGACACCTTAAAGGGACCCTATTGGTTTCATCATAATTGAATTCACTGAAGGTGCCAAGGCTTGGCGAGTCGACTGGACCGACAAACGTATGTGATTTGTTGGGAATCTGACCTTGACCGTGAAGAGGACTGCGATTGAAGACCTTATCCTGTATTTCTCACTACACCGGTGTGCCCGGGGTTTCCTTACGCATTCAGGATCCGAGGGAGTGCCCAACTCCTTAGTCGTGGATATGTTGTGGGTAGTTTATATTTTATTTTGCATTACTTGTATAAGGTGTATTTTTGGGTATATGTATATTTTAAGGTGATTATCTGGACTCAAATGTTGTAAATTGAGTACATCTTATAATTCATATTTTTAACTGGTTGTATATGTAACTATTCATTCATGGCTCCTATTTCCTCATATGCAAAATGATTAATATTTTTGGTAAATTTGTTGTTTGACAATCGTAACACGTCAAAATTTAGTAACCGTGACATAATGACGATTGTGTCGTGATTACTAAATCGAGGGGTGTTACATTTTGAGGATTGATGCAGTCATTACAAACTAGTATTTGGTTTGAAAGAAGAATAAGAAGATTGAAATATATTTGCTGAATGAAAATTTTGTTTTGAATTGTTTATGTGATTTACTTAGTTCTATTTTGTTTTGCTCGAGGACTAGCAAAATGTAGGTTTGGGGGTGTGATAACTCTATAAAATACAGTTATTTGTGCCCTATCCTTGTGCTAGAATGAATGTTAAGTCCTTGTTTATAATGTATATTTGGAGGTTTTGTGCTTATATTTGTCATATTCTGATTCTAAGCCTTTCTTATATGTTTTATAGCAAATTGAGCTTTAATTGTTAATGATTAAGTAGATTTATATATGTTACTGATTTGGTGTATTATCTATGATAGGAGAGGCTCTAAACAAGGTTAAATATGGAGCAATTGAGCTTAAAGAGGAAGAGGAAGCCAAATCTCCATTTCAGTGGTCACCGTCGCGGCGTAAGGTGTTGTGCGCCGCGGCGCTGAGAGGCATTTTCAGCATGCCATACTTGGACCCGAGGCAAGAGGGCCGTGACCCAGATGAAGTGGGCACCGCGGCGTACATAGACCGACCCAATGGACGTCGTGGCACGCATATGTGGGGGCCGCGATGCGCAGGCGGCAGCTGAGCCTATAAATAGATTTTACTCATTTTTCTCTTTGTTCTGGCCATTTTGGCCATTTCTATTTTCTGTTCTTTGTAGTTTTCTTAGTTTTAGGTAGTTTAGGTTAGTTTAGTTTGGCTAGATCTCCATTGATGGTGGATTGGAGGCTAGGAACAAGGATTGAAGGAGGATTCAAGTTTCAGAGACAAATCAATGAGCTTCCTTTCTCTCTTTTCCCTTTCTCTCTTCTCTTCCTTATTTGTTGTATAGCTGAGCTATGTTTAGGAGTACTTTGGATCCGTTTATATATATTAATGATGTGTTCTTCTCGGAGTTTGTGTGGATGTTTGGTTATTATTCAATCATAATCTATGTTTAATGTTTGTGATTGGCTGATCACTGATTGCATGATCCTAATATGAGCAAATGAACTAGACATAGGGATTTGTGAATATGGATATGGTATGGTTGATACACGTTCGGCGATTTCAATTGGCTTGGATGATTTGATTCGTTAATAGGATAAAAATATACCTATTAGTCATGTATAGTGTGGATTGAGAATAGATCGTTCATGAGTGGATCTTGGATCTACCAGGGTTGATTGACCTAGACATAGGCTTTTGACTACATCAGATTCTTAAGCTAACCTAATCAATGTATTTGTGTTTATGAGGAGGATTGCATGTTGTTGGTCGATGTAGGGGATGAAGGATGATTTCTTGAAACCTAGCCATGTTTATGTTTATTGTTTTTGTAGATTAGATTTAGTTTAGTTTATTGCTTTTCTATTTTTATGTCCTTGAATAGAATGGATTAAGCTATTGGTTGGTATTTATCTTTATAACGTAATATCCTCGTGGGAACGAATTTTTACTTTGTATCTGTATTACTTGATGTTGGTTATGGCTTCTGATTACTCAAGAAGGGGGGGTTGAATTGAGTATTATAGGTTTTTAAAACTTTTCCCCTTTTTTTGCAAAAATTGATTCATTTTTTTAATCAAAGAAAGTGATTTTATCAACCAATAAACCAAAATGTGTTTTTGCAAGATATATTACATTCAAGAATTGAAATTTATAAAGAAATATAAACAACAAGATTGATTTCAGATTAAACACATGATCATTAACAAATCAGATCATACAAACATCCCTAACATATTGCTTAATTCATACATTCAATAATAAAGCAAATAAAGAGTTAAAGGATAGAGAAAATTACAAACTGAAGTTTATCCTGGTTCAGCTACCTCCTCTGGTAACCTCCAGTCCTCACACCACTGTGAGATTTATCCACTATAGAAAATCAATATACAAGATTCTTTTACAAAAGCTCCACTTCTGAGTTCCTTCTACCCAAATGACAGCTTTTTAGTCAAAGCAATCTTGCAAAACCCACAAGAATTCCTTCTATTCTTGCACAGCACCAAAAGTCCCTTCTACTCTTGATCTAAACAACAAGAGAACCTTCTCTCTTATCTCTCTTTTACAAAATTTGAAAAGATTGAATCAGATTCCAAGAAATCAGAAATTACAAATTGAAACTCTAGAGAAAAATACTCTGTTTTTCTTCAAATGAAAAAGCTCTCTGAATTTGAGTGTTTGATTTCGTATATTGAATCAATTGTTATGGAAAAAGTGTTTACCAATGTCTTTATATAGGTATATCTCAAAATAGATCCGTTGGTTACACTTTACAAATCAGTTGAGATCATAACAGACTTAAAAGAAAAAATTCTGTTATTAGTCAATCGATGTGTACACAGATGTATTAATCAAGATTTCACTTTTATTACATGTGTACATCGATTGCCTAATCGATTGTTATCTTGGATATTCTTGATCTTAAGGATACACACATGAGTACATCGATGTTGTTCTTAAAAAAAACACTTTAAATTTCAGCCCAGAAGATTATACATCGATTAACTAATCGATTGTATAGTTATTTTAAAACATTTTTTCTTCTGTTATGGCTTATACATCGATGTATCAATAGATGTATTAACGTAAAATGCTTCTGTTTTGACATAGATGTACTAATCGATGTATATATGTCAAAAACTTCTGTCTTATTTATACATAGATGTACTAATCGATGTATATATATGTCAAATGCATTTTAGCCTCTATTTTATTTATACATCGATGTACCAATCGATGTATATATGCAAACGTGCATATTGATCAAGTAAGTCCAGAATCAATTGATGTATACATAGATGTATAACATTTATACATTGATGTACACATAGGTTTTCATCAAAAGTTAGTTAATTAACTGAAAGTACATTGATGTACACATAGATGTACAAACTTATTAATTAACCTTGTTCATCCTTAGTCCATTTATTCTTTCGAAAAACCATTTTTACTTAACTGAGAGCTTAATCAAAGAATTAAACTGAGTCTTTTCTTTACAACATGTTCCTAATGATCTTTATTGTATTTGCTTCTTCTTCAAGTAATCCTTCTTGATCCTTGCATTGAGGTTACTTGCTCCTTTAAATCTCATTGAAAAATTCAAGCTTGGCAAGCAGTTAGTGACTTAAAATAATAATCATATTAAGTTTAGTCATTAATCAAAACACACTAGGGTCATTTATCCATACTTGAACGGTCTGTGCACTTGCGGTAGCAATCAAGATGAATCTTAGGATTTTCTATAATACCTATGGAAGTTAGGAAACTTGATTACATGAGATTAAAGTATTTCTAAGATATATAAAGTTTCAGCAAAATATCTAAATGGCTTTTGAGTCACTGTTCTCATCTTCTTTTTCCTTGACTTCTTTGGCCTTGCTTTCTCACTTCTCTCACATTCTTTTAGTAGAAAATAGAAGAAAGAAAGGAAAGAAGATAGAGAAGAAACGGAGGAGAAAGAAAGAAAGAAAGAGCAAAGCGAGAGCTTGAAGTTCATCCTTGCTACAAGTGGTAGGGATGTTTGTTACTTAGTTCCTTCATTTTCTATTCCCTTCTTCATGCATGATGCGTGTAGGTTTGGATAGAAAATGGGTTTCTAGGGGTTTCTTAAGAGTTTGAGTTGGATGAACTCAATAGGAACTTGAGATAAGACTTATAATGAGTTTGTCTATGCATGGTTGTTAGTTTTGATCATAGGAATGTCCATGAAACACCTTGAGTTAGGAGTTGAGAAATGGGCATTTAAGGTTGTGATTTGGTTCATAAATCCATGCTAGATGAATTGAGCTTATGTATGAGGATTCAAACATGTTTAGAGATCATGTTTAGGGTTAAAAATACTTAGAACCAATAATTTGAGGGTTGGAATTAGTTTAATAATCAATAGAGCAGAAAACAAGTTTCTACAAAAGTTTTCTGATGCAACTAGCGCTAATGACTTCCTATGTAATGGTGAAGCTTGGCGCCTGAGTGCCCATTGTGGAGCATCTAAGCGCCATCTATAAAGTGAAATAGGGTGGAGTTTCTGGTGTCTGGGCGCCTGAGTGCCCAATGTCCACCGCCCAAGCGCTAGTGGAGTGCCTAGGCGCCAGGAGTTGAGCGCTTGAGTGCCAACCACAGGGAGAAATACGGCAGGCTTTTTTCCATGCCAGCGCCTAGGCACTGGAGAGTGCGGGCCCTATAATGTTCTAATATTTAAACTAATGACATATCTGGAATTATGCATTAGAAATCATATTATAGTACGTCACTTAGATTAATATCAATTTTCTAAAGAAGTATATATATATAATACAAAATATGAGCATGAAGCAAAAGTATATATTACATATTTGTAGAACTATGCTCTTCACAAATTGTACATCAAGGTACGTCAAATACATCATGTGCTACTAAGGCACTAAAATGGTATTCAACCATGTACATAAGTCAAAACAAAAAGGAACAAAAGATCTATAAGATCAAGTTCTTCTTTGCCTCTATGGTCTGCTCGAGGGCATCCTAGAATCATTATGGAAATCAAGTAAATGGGGTGAGAATCTCACAATTCTCAGTAATCATTTTAAATTCGTGTCATCATAATGATTCCAGCTATTTTGAGAGAAAATCATTTCAAATCTTCAAAATATAATTAGTAGAAAGGTGGTTGAACCCAAATCAAGTCATTTCTCTTCTCGAAATAGAGGTTTATTTTATATATTTAACAAAATCATTTGTATAATCAAACAAGTCATCAAATCTCATCATAATCTCAATATCATATCAAGAATCCAATCCATGATAGACTTATGCAATAAGCTATCTCATAATGGTCATCCATCAATAATCATCATTTGTCTTTTATCAAAATGGTATGGAGGGAATGTTCATCCTCACGGTATTGTTCACTTGGTAGTAGTTTGCTTTCAGGTTGGTGCACTTCAACTTATTTGTAACAATCCTTCTTATTATATAGAACTACTCTGAGTAACCTAATCAGCCACAATAAATGAGGGAATGTCCATCCTCTTTATAGTTATGAGTAGAGAGGGAATGTCCATCCTCATCTACTTTGATAGGGAGGATATTATCCTTCCTCACACTATCTTTGATCTAGGATTACCTCAAGTAGAGAGGGAATGTTTATTCTCAACTACATTTCATCTAGGGAGAACTCAGGTAAAAAGGGAGGGAATGTCCATCCTCAACCTCAATTACTCAGGTGGTAAGGGAATGTCCATCCTCAACCACCATTATCCAAGTGTTACCCTAGGTCCAAGGATTTCTTAGATAATGGGTTACTCTTAAAAATCAAGTCTTATCTCCAGGTTGATCACCCCAACCATCAATCTCATCATGCATGTAATGGAGTAATTCATCATATCATCTCATATCATAGCATAATGCATCAATATATCATCATACATACAATAGAATACTCCATCATATCATTTCATATCATAAGGTAAAACATTTCATAGCTAAACATTCATAAACTCAAAGTGTTCTTGAGATCTCTTGCTCATGCGTCAATCTTAAATTCATATTTTTGAGTAGGATAATCGATTAGCACCTAGTGCTAATCGGTTATCACTAGCTATCAAGCCAGATTTGATGTTCTATATTTGGTTACCATCATTGGGTAACCAGTTATAGACTCCCCATACCTTAAAATCAATGACCAATAATCGATTACCCTCCTTTGGGTAATCGATTATTGGCTGTTATGGCTCTTTGTCATGAGGGAATAATCAGTTAGGCAATAACTCCAACCGATTATTGCTTAACGTGACTCTCTGTCATGTTGTAATAATCGGTTAGGCCTAACCTTAACCAGCTATTTCAAACTTTGGGAGGCTCTGTTACATGCAGATAACCGATTATGCAGAGTCCAAAATCAATTATCTGGGAAGTTTTCTAACAAAACAGGGTTTCATACAAAAATCTTCCAAAATCATATCACATATATATCATACACAAATAGAAGCTTCCCAAATATGAACCAAATCCATTTCAAAATAACATAACAAGCATGGGTAGTTCTCTTTCCTCTTTAATTCTTTTTACTCTTTTTTTCTTTTCTCCTTTCTGCTGGCAACTTGAGAACGTGAGAGTAGAGAGAATGAGAAAAAAGAACGTGAGAGAATGAGAAGTGTGAAAGAAAAGAAAAGTGTCACAAAAGTCAATAAAAGAGATGAGGATGGCAGAAGTCTACAGTGGAGTAAGTAGGAAAAAGAGTTTAAAATGAAATCCAGCTAGAAACTTCATATCTGTTAAGAACACTTCAATCTTTCAACTCTGAATTTTCTAACCTTCATAGGTATTGTAGAAAATTCTTGGATTTCATTCTTTTCTCTATCTTATCATTCAACCATTTTTCTTATACTACAATATCAGTCTCTAAGCTTCAATATTATTTCTTGGGTTAAATTAAACATATGGAATTGAATTAAGAAGCTTTTAAATATCCATTCTAATTATTCATAGTTTGGAAATAACTCCTCCACATTTATTTCTATTTTCACATCCATATACACAAAATCCAAGTTTATAGGAGTTATTTCTCACATTTAGTGTTGTAGATTTATGCTTAAACAAATTTAGATAGTTACCAAAATTAACATGTGAGCTATACCAGTATTATTGAACTTCTATAACTTTGATTAAGTCTATTGAGTTAGAGAGACTGTTACATGCCCAGCGCCCAAAGAAAATTTTCTCAAGATGTTTATTTTGAGAAATAGGACTTCCCTACTTGTTAGTATCCCTTATATATTCCTTTTAAAGTGTGTTAAGACACTGGTATGGGTATTTCATAGAAGAAATGACCACCTTGTGTATATGGGAAAGTAGTAGACCTTGAGCATCCAATAGTTATGAATTGCTATAGGTTGGTATCTAATCCCTTAGGTAACATAGTGTTGCATTTGATATCACGTATGAGGTGATGAGATGGGGTACTAGACACAAGTGAGCTGAGTTCAGTTGGCAATAGTCACTTGTCATAGTGCAAGAGTTGCTCCTAAGAGTGAAAATGGAGATAGAGATGCATGTTAGTTAAGAATTGCCTAAAGTAGATATCTAGGACTTTGAGCACACTAGTGTGATGTAGGTTACCACTTGTGGTGTGATAATAAGGCAAGTTAAATACAGGTACCATAAGTATGTTATACTTATCATAGTGATGCATGATCTACTCTCTTGTAGTTAAAGTTGAGTTGATTATGTAAGTTTTTGGAGAAATGAGCCTTTGTACATACAAAAGTAATGTATTAACACATGTAAGGTTTAAAGTGCTATTCATTAAAGAACAATGATGTTGCACTTGAAGTCACTTGCTAATTCCTACGTAGAGTAACATTATATGATGTGCATAATCATTTGGTCAAATGAGAGAATGAGAAAGTCCAAAAGGTTCTTTGAACAAGGATTTAGCCCTAGATTCTCAAAGTGTCAGGGTTACTAGCTTTATGTTGTGGAATCAGTACTTTCATTATTGTGGGTAGAAACTAGTCCACTCATTACAAGGTAGGTTAAGGAGGTAACACATTCCCTCCTTACCAGGTAGTTTGAAGAGTCAGTCTTTTTATCTATAATTTTAAAGAGAACGTGGAATATGTGAGTGATATATACACAAATCTACACATACATAATTACATTTGCATTTCACAAACATTATTCCCGAACATTGCATAAGCACGAGCAAACCGCATGCATATTCATTTCCAATTCTTTGACAATTGTATGGGCGATTATCTTATCTTTGAATGAGTTTAGCTAAGGGTTGTGGATTTGGCTTAAGGAATGTTTACATAGTATAAGGAAATGAGAATATTCTAATGGTATTGAGTAAAGTCTCAATTGCCTATTGCAAATCCTAGATCCAAAGTTAGTAGGTTATTCATTATAAACAGTTATGTGTGCAGTACTTATAACATGTTTATGAATAACTAAGCTATGATATTTTACAATTGTATAGGCAATTGTTCTTATCATATGAAAGATGAACTTATGTTTATGGATTATGTAATTGCATAGTAAACCTTTACATAAGAGGAATATATGGATATTCTAGTGATATTGAGTAGAGATTCAATGTCTTAAATGAAACCATAATCTATTAAGAGTAAGTTCAAGTATTATAATGTTATATATGATTGGTTTTGTTTATTCATTATGAATATTACAAATGCTAATTTTGGAATGCTTTTACTTAGAATTTGTGAATTTTCACCCCCGCTGTATTTCCATGTAAATCCAGGTCAAGACCCTTCAAAGGGATAGGAGATGAAGAAGCAAAAGAACTAGTATAGTGTAGTTTTATTTGCTTTTAGAGACAAAACTTATGTATTTATTTATATTTGCTTTGGTTGAATGAAAGTTTAATGTATTACAATGTGCCCTTTTGAGGATGAGGTTGTATTTATATATACTCTTTCTTTTCCGCAAGGCTCTATATCTAGTTTAATGTTTTTAGTTTAGAAGTAACATGGCTAATGCTGTATGTTATCGTATATTCAATATATACGAAAGTATCTGGTATTAGGATGTTACACCTAACTTGACCTATGAGCACCCTTACTGCAAGTACTCTATCTCTCTCTCTCATGGCAATTTGGTTCAGCTTGGAGGAGAAGTGTAATGTTTTGAGTCACTTGTATAATTAAACATTCACCAAACTGATTTAACTAATAATTTATTTAGAGGCAACTACAAATTAATAAGAAAATAATGCTTAACTATCAGTAAATTATTAGTTAAATCATACATAACTCGAAACATCCCACTTCTCCTCCAAGTTAAACCAAACTGTCATTTTGTTTTTGTTTTCTCTTTTATAAAAAAATACAAAATATAAGAAATTCTCTCCAACTATGAGTTATGTGCAAAAAATGCTTTTATGCTTTGAAATTTACCAACACTACTCCTTGAACTCACCAAACTATGGACATTGACTTATTATAAGGAGATTATCTGCATATGTATGTGGGGTCAATATACTTAATATGCATTATTTGGTTAGTTCAAGGAGTTATGTTGGTGAGTTTCAAAACATAAGGAAATTTCAGCACACGACCCCTAATTGATAGGGGTGTTCAAAACCCGACTCGACCTAATAACTCATCTTGGCTCAAAGTTAATTAGGATGAGTTCAAGTTTTAGTTTTGGATCAAGTTCAAGTTTGATTCGGGTTCAGGTTTGGGTCATGCTTCAAATTGTCCCAATTTAGTTCAGTATTACACAATACTTTAAAACATACTTTTTTTATATATAATTAGTGACAAGCAATAACATTTGAATTAATATTATTTTCATCACATGATAATATATTTACATTAATATAATATGTTTTAAAATGTATGTTATAAAACATTCTTTATTTTTAACTTTATACTTTAAAAATTTTATAATTTAACTATATATAATATCTAAATTTATATAATTTATTTAATTATTAATTAATTTAGCTTCAAATCAGTCATTTATCATATTATAACTAGACCAGTTAGAGTCCACAAAATTAGCCAAATCAAAATATCAAATCACATTTATGTTAAGATTAATCCGATTCAATCCATCTTATGAATACCTTTACTAATTAGTGGGGTTCCTTGCTTTAAAAAAGAAAAAATTGTTCCGCTGAGAGGTGGCAGCTTAGCTGGGTGCACCTTGGCTTCTGAACATGCACGATGCTCATGCACATGCTTTCAAAATACCTCAAATGACGTTATTACCCCTCATATTGTCCTAGCCGTTACTTTCAGTTAAGACCTTAACATTGACATTTACCCATTTGCCATTACCAAACCAAAAAAGTGTTCGCGTTACCTACTAACAAGACAAAGGCAACAAATAATAAAGACGTAAACTTTTATTAGGAAAAAGGGTATAAAGATCCTTTAAATTTTAAATTTTTTTATAAACTATCACTATAAATTTTAAATATTTTTAAATTAATTTTTAAATTTTAATTAATGTTTCAATAGATTTTATGTTTAATTTAGATTTATTAATTTATTAATAATAATATTATATGATATTAGTTTATTTGTATTAATAATAATTAAAAACTTTTTATTAATTAACTTATTAAAATATATTTTTAAATATATTTTTTACTTAAAAATAAATAAAAACAAATTTATTTTAAAACAAAATTTGTTTTTATTTATTTTGTAATAACAAAATGTATTTAGAATCGATTTTAATAAATTAATTAATTAATAGTCCAAAAAATATTAATACGAATAATATATTATTACATAATATTATCATTAATAAATTAATATATTCAAATTAAATATAAAGATCTATTGAGACATTAATTAAATTTAAAGATTAATTAAAAAATTTTAAAATTCGTAGTGATAATTTTAAAAAAAAATTCAAAGAGGTTACATACTCTTCTCTCTTTTTATTATAATAAGATTAACTATTATTATTTATTTAAGTTATACCTAGGGGTATCCATAGGTTGGGTTGGGTGGGTTTAGCAATGTTTTTGGACCCGACCCGCTCACCAGAGCAGTGGGTTAGGTTGGGTTGAGTCGAAAAGATTTTTTCACTTAACCCAACTTGTTCAAGAGTGGGTTGAGTTGGGTCGAACTTTTGGGTCCGACGTGTTTTAAAAAAAATCAAAATACAAAATCTAACAAATTAATACAATAAGTTTCAACCTCAAATAAACTAAACATCATAAGTTAATAAGTGCATAACAAACTAACAATTAACAAGTTTTACTAAGTCTGAAATAAATTAAATAAAGTTAGTCATAACTCAAATAACAAATTATTCTCAAACACATATAATTGCATAACATCTCTACCAACAGTTTGTCTAGAAAGAATTTGGAATTGAGGTTGCATAACATGAGCAAAACTTTTAAAGCCTTCATTTTCAACAAATTTAAATGGAAGCTCATCAATGATAATCATTTTAGCAAATGCAATCCTACACTTCAAGCTTGCTCTTCTTCTTCTCCAGCGATACTACATTCATCGCTTGCTCACTCTACTCATACCCATAGCTCTGTTGCCCGCTCTGCCCCCTGAAACTTCCTTGTCTGTATGGTGCAATTGCATTGTACCCAGCTGCACTCCCTCTTATGTTCTAGATTTATATGAAAAGAGCAAAGGAAGAAGGCTTACCTATAGGGACTGCGTGGTGCAGAAAACTAAAAAAGCCACAAGAGGGAAGAGGGACACGTGGCTATGTGGTGGCGTGACTAGTTGCAGAGAACGACTAGGAGATCGGGTGGGAGAAGAACCAATGGTTATTGACTCAAGGCGCAAATGCTGGGAGCTTGGGAGAACGGTTACACTACGAAGAACTAGTTGCAGAGACTAGTTGCAAAGAAGAGAGAATTACTAGATGCGTTAGGGCTAGTGGAGAGAGAGTAGATAGATAGGGTTTTGATGCCTTTTTCTCTTCCCACTTTGGCTTCTATTTGTTAGCGTATTTACATGGTCTAACGTTGTTCATAACTATATCAGAGAGAATATTTACGAACCTTAAAGACATTTTTCAAATAAAACACACACTCTATCTGGGCCACTTTTTTTTTTTTAAAAAGGTGGGTGGGTTAGAAGTGTTCCAACTCACTACCCGACCCGCACACTGTGGGTTGAAGCATTTTTTAGCTCGACCATGTAACGCCCCTTTTTTTGGAAAGGGAATGTCACATTGTCAATTACAATGCGGAAATAAAATTTTCTAAGTTAAGACCCAGTTCCTTTTAATATAATGTATATTTACTTGATTATAGTTGGGTAATTAAATTGGCGAATATATTTGTTTATTTTTTGTTGATATAATAACCATAATTAGTAACCACGTTAACGAAACATAAATGGAAATAAAGGATAAAAGTAGATGTAAAGCATATATGGGAGTTAACATTGCGTCATCATATATATATATATATATATATATCAAATTGTTTAGTTACAAAGCCTGGTATACCAAAAAGTGTGGAAATAGGTTTGCCCCAATGATTTAATATGTTAAGTTTTGATGATGACAAATACAAGACAAAAAGAATGATGCTTATGCTTTATAGTTGTGCTTAATAAATGACAAATGCATCACAAAAGAATGTTGATCATGTTACATAAATGTGTTTAATGAGATATATGTAACATTTATCATATAATATATCCAATAATATTTTATATGAGTTATAAATGAATTAATATTGGATATGTCTATAAAAGTCTTGTATGCATGTTAGACTAACTAGAGTTATACATTTATGAATCATGCATATGAAGATATTGAGTTATGAATTTGGACTAACTATGTTTGGTTAAG
This sequence comes from Ormosia semicastrata, assembly GCA_029884595.1. Taxonomy (NCBI): domain Eukaryota; kingdom Viridiplantae; phylum Streptophyta; class Magnoliopsida; order Fabales; family Fabaceae; genus Ormosia; species Ormosia semicastrata. Next base: position 44,518,713 of record JAQQTO010000061.1, read on the forward strand.
TGAATAATACTTTGTAGGATAGTCCAAGTACCAAGAGTAAGCATTGCAACAAGAAAGCAAAAGAACACAACTATGCTCAACTCAAGGAGAATGAAAATGAAAAGATGTTCAAAGCATTTACAAGTTTTGAAGAGAAGATTTTCTTTGGAAGCTTGGATTACATCAAGAAGTGATGGTGGCAAAAGATCTAGTCCAACATCTTCAAGAATAGCTTATAGGACTTAGATCTTGTGTAAAGGTAAAAAAGAATCACATTAAGCTCAAACAAGTTTTAAACATAATTATAAGTGTTTCTAAAATGTTTAAATGCCCAACAAACTATTTTGGAAAGCTAGTTATGGTAATAGTTCAAAACTATGAAAAATAGTCAAGTTTGTGTTTTACAAAATTAACCTTTGGTTACTCTTTTGATCATAACTTTCAAACTACTTTGAGTTTTGTTGTGAAATTATTGCATATGAAAATAGACTCAAAGATCTTTCTAATGACTGGTCATTTGCTTTAAACGGATAAGAAACGAAAAAGTTATGACCAATTAAAGTTTGAGTTTTGAAAATTTGACCTTTGGTTATCATTTTCATCATATCTTTCAAAATACTTTGAGTTTTGTTCTGAAACTTATTTCATATGAAAATAGACTCAAAGAGCTTTCCAATGAGTGGTCATTTGCTTTAATTGGATAAGAAATGAAGAAGTTATGACCTTTTAAAGTTAATTTTGAAAACCAGAAATGGTGTAATCGATTACACAAGTCATGTAATCGATTACAACGTTGACAGAAAGCGTGTAATCGATTACACAAAGTATGTAATCGATTACAAAGTGCCCAGAAAGCTTGTAATCGATTACACATGCTATGTAATCGATTACAAAGTGCCCAGGAACGTTTCTAACGGTTATAAACGGCTAGTTTTCATAGAAAATCATTATTAAACACTTCCAACGGCTCTAAAACTCATTGGACTATAAATAAAAGTGTTTGGGCATCAAAAACAAGTTGGAGAACATTCAAAAAATTACCCTTGAACATTGAAAATGAAATTCATCATCTTTTTCTCCAAATTCTTTGTTTTGAGCTAAGTGTGTAAATCCTTTATACCCATTGAGCTTCAACTTGTATTATCTACTCTTGAGAGAGTTTTCTATCATCTACTTTGTTCTTAAAGTTGTATATCCACTCTTGTGAGAGTTTCTATTCTTTCTCTTCATCTTGAAATCATTGTAAGAGGGTGAGGTATCCCTCAAGAGAGAAAAGGGTGAGGTATCCCTTATAGTGAGACTCAAACACAAAGGGTGAGGTATCCCAAAGGTGTTGTGAGTGCTCTTCATTGTAAAGGTCATCAAGCACCTGTGAAGCTTGAAGAATTGGAGGCTCTAGCACAAGGGTGAGGTATCCCAAGGTGTAAGGAGTGCTCTTGTATGTACAAAGATTTTTCTAGCACCCGTAAAGTCTAGAAGATAGTGAAGAAAATCTCAAGCTAAGCTTGGGGACTGGATGTAGGCCACAAGTGGTTGGTGGCTGAACTAGGATAAATTCTTGAGTTTGATTCTCTCTTCCCTACACTCTTTAAATTCAGTATTTGGTGAAATATATTTATCTATTGCATATCTTGATGTTTTGATTGTTACAACTTGATATCTAGCTTGTTCACTTAGTTCATTATATATCTTAAGTTGTATTTGAGTAATCTTCAATAGTTGTACATTTATTAGACTTATTCCACTGTATTTATTAAGTTATTCAAAATGCATAATTTGTCAAAGTTGTATTAAAACCAGTCATCACCCAATTCACCCCCCTCTTGGGTAATGGTTGCCATGGCTAACAAGTGGTATCAGAGCTTCATGCTCTGGTAAAAGCTTAACAGCTTGGAGTTAAAGATCTTTATTTGTTTGGCAACTATTAAAAGCTTTTCAAAATGGAATGTTTTGAAATTAATAAACCACCATTCTTTGATGGTGTGAATTTCGTTTATTGGAAAGCTAGAATGGAAATTTATATGCAATCTATTGATATTGATTTGTGGGATATTATGCTTGATGGATTTACATGCAAATCAAAACAAACTTGGAATGACTATGATAAGAAATATTTTTCCTTGAATATTAGAGCAATGCAAATATTGAGAAGTAGTTTAAATGATGATGCTTATGCTAAAATTAAGAGTTGCTCTAGTGCTAAAGATATATGGAATGCTCTTGATTTTATTTATCTTGCTAATGATGATTTTGTACATAAAGTTGTATATAGAGAGCAAGAAGAGCAAAAGTCTTTAAAGGAAGACAATGTTGAAAAATGTCCTCAAGAACATGTTCAAAGCAAGAAAATGAGTTCAATGCCTCTTAGTGATGATGGTGCTCAATTTGAAGAAGAGGCAAAGCAAAATAAAATTGAGAAGGAATATATTCTCAAATTCTTGATGGACAACAATGAGGAAGATGGTGATTCCCTTGAAGAGTCATTAGTGCAAGAAATTGTGACAACCTCCCACTTGACTCCAAAGAACCTTGAGGTAAATAATGTCTATCTTGATTATGGTCCTTCCTATGATAAGCTACAATGTGCATATGATGAATTGTATGATGGCTTGTTGAATTTAGAAAAGAAAAACTCATCTTGTTTGGAAAACATTTCCTTTATTGAAATTGAAATTGAGACTTTGAAAAATGAATATATTTTTCTCAATGAGGAAATGCCTTTGAAATTTGAAACCTCAACTTCTTGTGAAAAGTGCATTGATTTAGAAAATCAAGTTGAGGACTTATTTTCTGAATTTGCCAAGGCTAATGATTTTAATTGCTTACATCCTATGCTTGTTAATGAGAATAAAATTAATGTTATTCCACATGAAAATTCAAGCAAGGCTTATGGCAAAAATAGTTTAGAATGTAATAACAACCAAAGGCTCAAGTTTTTCAAAAATGATCTTCAAAGGACCAAGCCATCATTAAATTCACTTGTTTGTAATTTTTGTGGTCATTTAGGACATATTTCTCATTTGTGCAATTATAGAAGAAATTTTTATATGAGAAATAATATGGTATGGGTTCCTAAAGACCTTAAATGCCCTAATACTAACGTTCAAGGACCCAAGATGAAGTGGGTACTAAAAAGTCCTCCTAGTGTTTCAATTATGCAGAAAACTTCTCAAAAGGATGGACTAATTGATCAAAGAAAAAAGGAATCATCAAAGGAAATACTTCCAAAGCCCATTGGTAGATGTTTTGATCAAAGAAGGAAGATGACTTCAACCAAAGCTTCTCAAGTACAAAATGTGAAACTTGCAAAGTTCAAAACACCAAAAGAGAAGCAATGGGTAAGGAAAGGAGTTTCCTTGATCACTAAGGCTAAGGTATCAAAAGTTTCTACCTCTTATGCACATTCACTTGTAAAGTCAATGAATTTAAGGTATATTCCTTGTAGGCCTTATGTGATTAATTAAATCATGCGTACTTGGTAAAATTTGAATATTATATATAGCACATGATTATATTATTGTTACACCCTTTACTCACTACCTTGCATATCTCTTGATAATAAGGTATTCTATGACTATGGATGCTTTCTATGTTTTAAATTTTCTATACATTTCTACTTGTGATAATATGCTAGATAAGTTCACTTCTTGTTTGAAGTAGCACATTTGATAAAAATATCTTAGAACTTGGCATATTGGATAAATCATAACTCTTGCTGCATAAAGTTATAATTTTCTGCATCATTTGTAGTTTTTGCATAAACATGAGTTTTGGATCAAGAACTGGTCAATTTTTATGCTTACATGATGTTTGGAATTGTTTTGGAAAGTTTTGGAATTAATTTGAAAGCTTTGAGTTCGGACCCTTACTGTTTGAAGTGCAAAAACTGAATTCAACAAGCTTGTAATCGATTACAAGACCTCTGCATTCGATTACAGAGGCTATGCCAAGCATTCCAAACAAAGTCAGAGAGCGTGTAATCGATTACACATACTATGTAATCGATTACAACATCTCCAGAACTCGTGTAATCGATTACACCAAACATGTAATCGATTACATGGATTCAGAGTAAGGTAATCGATTACACACATATTGTAATCGATTACACAGACTTTAAAAATGGTTTTAAGTGCTGGAATGACCATTTTCAATTAAAATTGTCTGTATATCATGAATGTATGCATATTATTGGTTATGAGCTTAATAATAATTGATTGTTTAATTTGTTGTGCTCAATTTACATACTATGAAAAAAAATTGATTTTTATGAGAGCATAAAGGATTAATAATCAATGTTAACCCCTATGGATCCAAAATTAGTGGATACCAAAGAAATTTCTTTGAATTGTGTTGTAGGGTGACCATTAGCTCAAGCATGCAAATGAAGTGAAAAACAACCGTGCTACTTGAGGTTGGGAAAACTTAAAATGGTCCAAGTTCTCCAAAAGTGATGAAAAACATAAAAAGAAAGACATGGAGAACCACAACATTCTCAAGAGGCCTTGAGGCATAGAAGTTGGAGTCACCTACAAAAACTCAAAGAGTACACTTTTGGTGATATCCATCTCTTATCCTTACTTATACTTTAAATTGTATATCATGTGATATTTGGATAAGTAAAGATTTGTTTTTATGCCTTATCATGTCTTAAGTTGTGCTTTTCTAGCACTATGTTTTAAAAATATTTTTATATATGCTAACATGTTAGATATGCACACATTTTGCTTGGAATGACATGTTATGACAATATCTTTATTCTTGAGCTTGTTGACCAATTCTCTTTGCTCAAATATGTAAATTCACTTGCTCATAAGTAGTTCTAATCCTTTCTCTTTGATGCTTAATTTGCTTATATGCTTACTTGAGGATTGGATAGTTAAAAGTTATTTGTCTTCTTATTTGAAATTGCTTGATATGTTCATATCTTGAAAACAAGAAGTAAATGATTCTTTTTTTTGTGCCTTGAACTTGCCTTTGAACTTCAATATTCTTTTTAATGAAGTATATCTTAAAATGAATCATAAATGGTCTCAAAAGTTATAGTTCCATGATTTTTCAATTCTTTCATTACAATAAGGGACCTTTTGTTCTTGTTAGAGCAAATATTACATGGTTGATAATGTAATACATGTTTTACATTATATATCAATCTAAATTATGCTTGTAAATAAGATTAAATGATATTTTATGCTAACCTATGTTTTAGAGAACTTTTAAAGTTAACTTTGCAAGTGTCTCTATGTGCTTCAAGTATAGCCATCAAATATTAAAGTGTCAAGCATATGTGGATAAAAGAGAAGAGCTGGATGAAAAGGGACATGAGGAGACTTTCTTCAAGAGCAATGGAATAGAATACTCAATGGAAAAAAGCTCAAACTCAAAGGACCTATAAATGAAGAACATTCTAAAGGAGCATCACTTTCTATCTAACCCAATAAGTATCTCTATCCCTAAACTATTGTGGTATTCTATATGCTATGGATTATATGATACTTGTTGATAAATTGATCTTAAAAGATTAGGTGCTTTCTTTACATGAGAAGTATGCTTAACATTGACAAAGTGCTTAATTGGATATTACATTGCTAATTTTGTCATTGCATATAGGGTGAATGATATTAGTTCTATGCATGTTTTAATCCCTATAGCATATTTCATCAAGGTAAATGTTTGATATATATATGATTCTCTTGATCTATGGTTCTTAGTGGTATAAACTTATGAGAATCATGCTATTGTTTTGAAAAGAATTTCTAGTTTGATTAATTTAAAAAAAAAAACTTTTCAAGTTCCATATCCTTGAGAATCTTTTGAATTTGTCTTAAGATTTAAAAAGCATTATCCTCTCTTAATTATCTTGAAAATTTGGAAATCATTCAATTTGTGCTATAAATGTAATACTCTCTTCATTACTTTGAAATGTTTATTAAATTTTGAGAGAGTATTTAAGAAAAGTTTCTAAATATATCTTTTGAAATGTTCTATAGAGATCAATCTTCATACTTCAAAAGATAAGCCTTGTTTAAAAAATATATTTTATCTTTTCAAGGCTCTTGTTTAATGTGAAAAAGAGGATATGTACTTTCAAATACTCTTTTGACTTAGATTTGATCACTCTCAAGGAATATGTGCTTTCAATATAAAACCCTTCTACCCTTCTAAAATGCTTTTGGAAATGTAATGTGTTATTATAAAAGTCTTTTTGAAAGGGGAGAAGTCTTAAAAAATGGTTTTTGATTGATGGATGAAGAATTTGTATCATTGCCTTGCTTTTTGATAATGTGCTTACATGATCTTGGCATGAATACTTCCCTTTATCTATCTTGTACTTCAATAAGGGGGCGCTTATCTTACTTCTCTTACATATCTTTCTTTCATATCCTTGTTGACTAAGAACATATGCATAACTATGTTAAACCATTATATTTGATATTTTGATAATATGCATATTTTGAGGGGAACCTAGCTATTAGATTATTGCTTATATCTCTTGGCTTACATCCTTACTTGACATGAAGTGTTTTATTGTTAATACTATCAATATGTCAACAAAGATCATCGTTCATTCTCTTTTCCTATATCAATGAAAGAAGGTAAACATTCTTAAACTTCATACCTTTTGATTCTTTCATTGAGAAATGCTTGATATGTGACAAGTCGTATGATCTTTTATTTGAAAACCTTAATTTCATGATCTTACATGAATATTTTGTATCTCCTATCAAGTGATATCAAGTGGTATGTATTTATGATGTGGTATGCAAGATATTATATGTTAGACATAATTTCTTAAGCTTATTGCTATCATATGCTAAATGTTGAAGTACCAAAATATGACAAGTATTGCATGAATAATCTTTTATATCTTGAAAGCATACTTATTTCATCTCTCCTTTCTTGAATTAGGTATATAATTAAATAAGGAGAGATAGTGATGAGTTGAATAACTTGAAGAAGTTTATGGTTTTGATGATCCTACTCTTTTTGACAACATGGTTCTTATCTTTAGGGGGAGAGAAAAATATTATCTTTCCTTCCTAAACCTTTTTGTTGATGTCAAATAGGGGGAGAGAAAATTGGAAAGAAAATTGGAAAGAAAAATATGTGCTTGTACTTAATTGTTTGATATGCTTACATGAATATCTATCCTTATATATTGCTAAACATATTTTTTCTTTGGTGATTTGTCATCATCAAAAAGGGGGAGATTGTGGAAATAGGTTTGCCCCAATGATTTAATATGTTAAGTTTTGATGATGACAAATACAAGACAAAAAGAATGATGCTTATGCTTTATAGTTGTGCTTAATAAATGACAAATGCATCACAAAAGAATGTTGATCATGTTACATAAATGTGTTTAATGAGATATATGTAACATTTATCATATAATATATCCAATAATATTTTATATGAGTTATAAATGAATTAATATTGGATATGTCTATGAAAGTCTTGTATGCATGTTAGACTAATTAGAGTTATACATTTATGAATCATGCATATGAAGATATTGAGTTATGAATTTGGACTAATTATGTTTGGTTAAGTGAGTAATACTTTGTAAGATAGTCCAAGTACCAAGAGTAAGCATTGCAACAAGAAAGCAAAAGAACACAACTATACTCAACTCAAGGAGAATGAAAATGAAAAGATGTTCTAAGCATTTACAAGTTTTGAAGAGAATATTTTCTTTGGAAGCTTGGATTACATCAAGAAGTGATGGTGGCAAAAGATCTAGTCCAACATCTTCAAGAATAGCTTATAGGACTTAGATCTTGTGTAAAAGTAAAAAGGAATCACACTAAGTTCAAACAAGTTTTAAACATAATTATAAGTGTTTCTAAAATGTTTAAATGCCCAATAAATTATTTTGGAAAGCTAGTTATGGTAATAGTTCAAAACTATGAAAAATAGTCAAGTTTGTGTTTTACAAAATTAACCTTTGGTTACTCTTTTGATCATAACTTTCAAACTACTTTGAGTTTTGTTGTGAAACTTATTGCATATGAAAATAGACTCAAAGATCTTTCTAATGACTGGTCATTTGCTTTAAACGGATAAGAAACGAAAAAGTTATGACCAATTAAAGTTTGAGTTTTGAAAATCTGACCTTTGGTTACCATTTTCATCATATCTTTCAAAATACTTTGAGTTTTGTTCTGAAACTTATTTCATATGAAAATAGACTCAAAGAGCTTTCCAATGAGTGGTCATTTGCTTTAATTGGATAAGAAATGAAGAAGTTATGACCTTTTAAAGTCGGTTTTGAAAACCAGAAATGGTGTAATCGATTACACAAGTCATGTAATCGATTACAACGTTGACAGAAAGCGTGTAATCGATTACACAAAGTATGTAATCGATTACAAAGTGCCCAGAAAGCTTGTAATCGATTACACATGCTATGTAATCGATTACAAAGTGCCCAGGAACGTTTCTAACGGCTATAAACGGCTAGTTTTCATAGAAAATCATTATTAAACACTTCCAACGGTTCTAAAACTCATTGGACTATAAATAAAAGTGTTTGGGCATCAAAAACAAGTTGGAGAACATTCTAAAAATTACCCTTGAACATTGAAAACGAAATTCATCATCTTTTTCTCCAAATTCTTTGTTTTGAGCTAAGTGTATAAATCCTTTATACCCATTGAGCTTCAACTTGTATTATCTACTCTTGAGAGAGTTTTCTATCATCTACTTTGTTCTTCAAGTTGTATATCCACTCTTGTGAGAGTTTCTATTCTTTCTCTTCATCTTAAAATCATTGTAAGAGGGTGAGGAATCCCTCAAGAGAGAAAAGGGTGAGGTATCCCTTATAGTGAGACTCAAACACAAAGGGTGAGGTATCCCAAAGGTGTTGTGAGTGCTCTTCATTGTAAAGGTCATCAAGCACCTGTGAAGCTTGAAGAATTGGAGGCTCTAGCACAAGGGTGAGGTATCCCAAGGTGTGAGGAGTGCTCTTGTATGTACAAAGGTTTTTCTAGCACCCGTAAAGTCTAGAAGATAGTGAAGAAAATCTCAAGCTAAGCTTGGGGACTGGATGTAGGCCACAAGTGGTTGGTGGTGAACTAGGATAAATTCTTGAGTTTGATTCTCTCTTCCCTACACTCTTTAAATTCAGTATTTGGTGAAATATATTTATCTATTGCATATCTTGATGTTTTGATTATTACAACTTGATATCTAGCTTATTCACTTAGTTCATCATATATCTCAAGTTGTATTTGAGTAATCTTCAATAGTTGTACATTTATTAGACTTATTCCACTGCATTTATTAATTAAGTTATTCAAAATGCATAATTTGTCAAAGTTGTATTAAAACCAGTCATCACCCAATTCACCCCCCTCTTGGGTAATGGTTGCCATGGCTAACAAAAAGCAAAACTATACCTGCCCCCAAAGGATTATACATACACATCGCCACGGTATCAGAATATACAGCCCACTACAGTCAAAACATCAGGCCCCCAAAATAAAATACTGGTAGCCCTAAGTAGCTACAAGTAAAATCAGTCCCTTAAATGAGGAGGAATCATATCAGGATCCTCTTCAGGATCCTCCGCGAGGTCGTCCTCAGGGACCTCCTCGGGATCTTCCTCATCAGAGGAAACCACCATAGGAACCGCAGAGTTACGGGACGAGGCCGGAGCTGTGGAATGAAAAGAGTCTTCCCGCGGGGTGTAATAACGGTCACCCCACATCTCACGTATAGGAAAATGAAATTCCAGACGTAGGCTAATACAGCAGGTGAAAATAGGCGGCTCATGGCGCCTCTAGGCTAGAGATATCGATACATCCCCAAGTAGACGCAGCGCTCGGAGTCAAAGTTGATGTGTCAGCACTCTGGCCCTCCTAAGAAGGTCAGACGCACATCTCCCAGAAATCTGCGCGTGCGTGCCTCCATGCTCTTCAGCAGTCGCTAGTCGAGGTGAGGCCAAAAATCGGGGAAATCGGGAGCTTCTGTTTCCTTGCAGTTGTCTTCGATGGAACGCAATATACAGACAAACAGTAATGGAGAAACAGAAAAGAGGTAAGACATCCTACCATCATTACCAATTATAGCATCAAGAAACCAAACGGCGCAAAGTGCCCACATAGCAGTTTTGACAGCAATAATGGTAATAAACATTTAGTAGCTGTTATAATCAGCCAAACAGTTCCAGGCAGTCATATATATATGTCAGTAATGCAACAGTTCCAATTATAATAACAATAAATGCTAGATGATTCATGGACTCACTATGCACATGCATTCAATATTCAAAATCCTACTCCATGGAGCTAGACACAACGGTCGGAGAGAAAGATCAGGAGACACGTCTGCAACTCGGTTGTCGAGGCCAAAGTGCTATAATTCATCAATTTATCCACGTGCACATCATGACATTGTACAGACAGTCTACGCTAGATCATGATATAGGACAGTGTCTCGGTCTGGATCGTCAGTGCGTTTGCATCGGTCTGCCCCACGGACAGAAGAGCTATCAACTGTCCAGTGCGAGGTACCCGCACCCTAACGCCCCCAAGGTCAACAAAAGACCTACACTTGTCTATTCGTACCCGCACTAAGGTGTGTTCAACTCCTAGGCAACTAGGCCTTTCTACAGTCCAACGGACATTCACAATGCATATAGACTCTATGCATATTCATGTGTGATCATTATTACATACTATTCCACAATATGCCACAATTGGCCAAAGCAAAAATCAACACAATCATCGATCATTCACATGGACCCACAATATCATAATCAATACCTTTTTAAAGTGTATTATGAATTCTTACTTAGATTTAGCTTTTCTTACGAAGTTTGTCTCTAAAGAAATTCTCTTAATTAACTAAATCCTCTTAGGTAATTTATTTACATACCCTTAGAAGGTTATTCTAAGATCTCAAAGTCTCACACTCTCTTGTTCTTACCCTAACGAAAGTTATCCTAAGCCTCATGAAAATTCCATTCTAGGTTCTTTAAAATTTATGAATCTCAGTATAATTTAATTTTTCCAATTAGCTAATTCTTGCATCCTATTTCCATTGATTTAATCCCTAGGTGTTAGGTGATAAATTATACTTTTGAATTCGACGGAGACAATGTATCTAGTATAAAATTGAAGCTGCCTTTCGATGAAAAATCACATGGCTGATTGATGAGAGGTGTCAGTCATGAGGTGAGTTAGTGACGAAAAGGGTTGTGTTACAATTTTGACAAGAATATTTAAAAATCGATTTCTGTCGAATGAAGGTTCTGTCGAATGAAGATAAAAAATTATCGAATATACTAGAAAATTAGCAGAAATCCTATTTTCGACGGATGAGTGTTGACGTTGGAGAAATCTTCCAAGTGTCGAACCGACGAAAACACAAAATAGTCAGAAATTCAAATTCGACGGATATTAACATTGGAGAAGTTTCTATTCAATGGTCAGAAATCTTAACTTGATGGATATTGGCATTCTGACTCGACGAATCTTGACATCCTAACTCGACGGATATTGACATTGTGCTTAATGGTCAGAAGATCAAATTCGACGAATATGGTCATAAGATTAGATTCAACGGATATGGTCAGAAGTCTAAACTCGACGGATTTTGGCATCCTACTAAATGGTCAGGAGTTCAAGTTATTACAATTGTTCACCAAAAATCCCCAAACTTTTGGGCTCCAAAACCGTGGCCATCCGAGAACCAATCCGACGTCATCTCCTCCCATGTTAGACGTTCCAATCCACTCAGACACATCAATATACATAAAACAACCCAATAGCACAAACACATGACAAACAACATGCAAATACAGGATGACCCTCAATGGGGTTCCCTCACTACCAATCTCAGACAACGTTTCTAAATGCTAATAGAGGTTGAGGAGGAGTGTCTTCCTCTTACCTTAGATAAGCACAAAGAAAGGATGCTCCTTTTTGCTTAGAAATTTCGTGCTTAGCTTCCTGAAAGCCCTAGAACATTCAAACTTACAAAATCAAAACCAAATCTTGAAATGGATACCCATGGTCACCAAAATGACCGTGGGTCACGAAAATGAGAAGAGAGAAAGTGAAAGCCATGAGCTTTTTACCTTAAAGCTCCAACCTTTAAGCTTCAAAGGTGGAAGAGGATGAAGATGGAGAGAATGGTGAACTCCTGAAGATGACTTCCACAAAGATGGTGGTCCTCCAAACACAAAGTGGGTGCAAGGAGTGTGATAGCTTGAAGATAAAATGGAGGTGTAGGTGGTAAGGGTGCTGCTATTGTGGAGTGAAAAGAGAAGGGAGAAAGAGAGCAGACGTGAGGGGGAGAAAATGAGAGAAGTGAAAATGTAATATGCCCCCTTAGTTAACCGTGCAGCACCAAAAAGGAAGGAGAGAGAAAGAAGTGGTTGGAGGAAGCTTCTTAGAAGCTTCCCTCAAAGCTTCCTTGAGAAGCTTCGCGCGCTTCTCGATAAAGTGCATAATAAGCTTGTCTTCTTAATTAAATACATCCGACAGATGATTAATTACACTGTTAGAATTATTTTCTCAGTGAATAAAAGTTACAATTGATGAAAATATTATTTTATTATTCATCAGATAATTTTATGATACTGCGATTTTATCTAACAGATAAAACTTCGAAAAACGCAAACCTTGCAAACTGTGCCCAGTCTCGGGTTTAGTAAGATCTCCCGTCGACACGTTGACAGTTCAAAGTTTACCAGCCTCAAGGAAAACATTTCGTTATCCCGGCTTCGCTCAGTGCGCACGTAAAATGAAGAATATATTAAAATATTCATCATTTCTAGAAAAATTCACAAAAATTCTTAAAAATCATAAATATTATAAAATAATTATTTATAATGAAATAAAATATTTTCAGGATGTTACAACAAACTCGCAAACCCAACTCAAACCAACCTAACCCAACTTATATTTTACGAGTTAGATTGGATCGAAATCCGCGAGTTCGTGAGTCGACCCAACCCGTTGGACAGCCCTAGTTACACCAATTTTAATTTTGTGTCTTTATTCATATCAAAAACAAAAAAAAAATTGTCTTTATTTCTGTTAGTATGTAATGTGAGAGATCCTGCCGTGTTCTCCCCCCCCCCCAGTCTCCACTGTGAATCAAAACACCCTTCTCTCTTTCTCGTTTTCTCTCTCTAGGGTTTGGGTTGGGGTTTGGTTCCATTAATGACTTCCTCTTCCTCTGATCCTGGAAAATCCGAAGCTGCTGGTGGTGGTGGTGCGGAGACTTCGGAAGCGGCAGCGGCGAACGATGAGGTGTTAGTGTACAGGGGATTGAAGAGCGAAGAAAGAGAGAGGTTGCACCGCAAAAGAGCGCATCAGCAAAATGTCTCCTTGTACTGCCGACAAACATAGCTCTATATACCGCGGCGTCACCAGGTGCGAAGCTCAATTTTCCATTTTGCTTGCTAAGAAAGTGATCCACTTGGATTGGATACTGTACATATAAATTGTGCTAAGACTTTATGGGTTCCCTGATGATAAATTCCAATTGATTCAATTTGCATTTGTATTGAATGTTTAGTGCTGCATTCTTGTTGCTCACTTTCTAAAGCCTTTGGATTGAAAGAGATGCATTTCATGATCATATACCCTCTCCCTTTGTGGACCCCCCAAAGAAAAAAAACTATAGTAATAATAACTATTATTATAATTATTATTATTATTATTATTATTATCTCTTCGTAAGTGCAACAAACTCGTGAACCTGTGCATGCAACGATGGCAGCTACTATCTAAAAGAGGAATTGATGTCTATAGGTATGATATGCTGGCATCAAAGACACCAAAAGATATATCCCACGTTAGAATCTATTTCAAAATATATATTTTTTTCATATGCTATCATTTATCTGCAGATTTGCTCCTTGGCGCCTTTTGAGATATTGAGTTCAAGGTTGAAATTGGTTTGTGTTTTGTCACATTAGATTTTTTGTCTTCAATTATTTATAACTAAGTTTCTACTGATTGTTATTATCTTGTAACATTATTTTGTCACTGATATTGGGATTTAGTGGTTTCTCTCTCTGATCATGGAATCATTGTTCTAGTTTAATGAATTATTAGGCATAGATGGACTGGTCATTATGAAGCTTTGGGATAAAAGTACATGGAACCAGAATCAGAATAAGAAAGGAAAGCAAGGTTGGTTTTAAGCTGTAACTTTGTTTCCTGTTCTCTTTCTAAATTTATATATAGGAAGATATGGTTGAACACATACACATTTCAATAATAAAACTCATACAATTCGGTAATTACTTACATAATCTTTCTTTATGTGGTGCATGATTTGATTGGACAACAATTCATTTGATATGCCAGTTTACTTGGGTAAGTTAGCTATGTGGTGCTTCCTTTCCTCGAACTCCCTTGCCCCTATTAGTTTCCTTTTTTCTCCTGTTTTTTAATGAACTTTCTGAATTATTCATAATGATGTTTGTTGCTGATGGCTTTCATACAGGGGCATATGATGATGAAGAGGCAGCAGCTAGAGCATACGACCTTGCTGCTTTGAAATATTGGGGTCCTGGTGCTCTCATAAACTTTCCAGTAAGATAATTGCTTGGATGATTATATTGATTTGCAGGACCCTTTAGTTGAGAAATGTTGTCTAGTTTTGTGCTTTGTGTTTTCATATTGCTAGGTGAAAATGATGTCTGCTTATTTCCTGCTTCATTTTTTGATATCAAAAGATGCTTTGGAGATGGCATGAATTTGAAGCTAGAATCCAGCCACTTATTAGTTGGAATTGGCGCCTGTAAAGAAATCTCCACTTTGCTTGTTGACTATTGACTATTGAGTATAACATCTGGAAGGCCTTCTTTTCCTAAGACATCAATTGCATAAGATTGAAATATTTTGTTGATAACTAGGTTTTGACACTATAAATCCTGTGCTCTCTGGTAGGAAAAGCAAACACCACCTATTCTCGTCTGGTAAATACAATAATTTTGTATCAAGTTTGAGCTGTATGCTACAGGTGACTGACTATGCCAGAGATCTTGAAGAAAAATGCAGAGTGTTTCAAGAAAGGAATACCTTGCATCTTTACGGCATTGTGTATATACTTAACCAAAATATTTTCCTGCATGAAACTGCTACTTTACCTGTGATGCTTTCTGCAGGAAGAGCAGTGGCTTTTCAAGAAAAATATCCAAATATTGTGGACTCTCCAGGTTTGAATCCATTAACAGGATACCAAATGATTGCAACAAACATGCACGCACACGCGCGCGCACACACACACACACACTCAAGTTTACGTTGATCGTCTCTGTGCATTGGTTTTCATTCTCTACTGGAAAGCTATTATATAGGTTTTGTTGTGGGAAGTTTTGGATTTTAAGCTTTCTAGCACACATTTTGAATTGTAATGCTCCTCACTGTTTGCTCCATTTAAAGGAGTTTTAGAGGTGAGGATAGCTATTTTTCTTCAATAAATTTTGGTGAGGAAGAAATCAATTCAAGCTCATACGTACACCATTGGCAGTTTTTTCAGGCATCAATTAAACTAAATTATTAATTTGATTCATGAAATCTCATTTATATTTGTTCATACTGAAATTGTCTAGCAATTAACTTTTTATTTATATTAAATGCACATCTCAAGTCTCTTCAGGTTTGTGTAGAGCTAGTTCTTCATTGATCAACAGATTGTCTCTTTCCACTCTGCTACAGCTCTTTGTGACCTAGCATAGCTGTCATCCAATATATAGATGTCTGACATGATTTTTATGGTTGGATTTTTTGCTTTTCTTTTTGCATTTGGCGGTACTAAAAATTAGCCGATGGGTGCCATCATATGGTTGTATGGCTGAATATGACTAGTTCAATAGTGTATATTATGGTAAGTTCTAACCAAATTTCAAATTCAATCTTCTATTGAAAAGAATTATACGAATCAAATTCATTTGGGAAACACATTTGGCTATTGAAAGAAAAAGTACAAGTATCCAGTTAATTTCACCTGTTTTATCTGCAAGATCATGATCATCCCACTTAGTCTTGAAGGTACAGGTGATGATTCAGCAGCAGAAAGCAAATATGTATGTGGTTCCTGCATAGAAAAAAAGATTGATTTAACACGTTACATCAAGTGGTGGGGGTCTAATAAAAGTAGACAACCCGATGCTGGAACAAGATTATTAGACGAAAAAAAGTATGGTTTTGCTGGAGATATTTGCTGTGAACTCAAAACAACCCCGATAATCCTACCGCGCACAGTATCCACACCCGTTTCAACATTGGGTACTGTTCATGGGGCCCACCCGTGAACAGTATCAAATCATGCTTTCCGTCTCTTTTTTTTTTTTTAATTTACGTCGTCCATTAACCAACTTTTCTACGTCGTTAACCAATTTTTTATTCTTCGTTAATCAACTTATTTCACGAGCATAGAAACCGTGGTAAAATCTTGTGTCATTAACTAATTTCTATATGTAATTAATTACTTTTTTGTTCTTCATTAACTAACATTTTTCACGAGTATAGAAATAAAGTTGGTTAATGAAGAACATAAAAGTGGTTAATTACGTACAGAAGTTGGTTAATGATACAATATTTTATCACATGATTTTTATGTTCGTGAAAAAAGTTAGTTAACGAAGAACAAAAAAGTGGTTAACGACGTAGAGAAGTTGGTTAATGGACGACGTATACCAAAAAAAAAAAATAGGAAGCTGATTTGGTACTGTTCATGGGTGGGTCCCATGAACAGTACCGGGTGTTAAAAACGGTGTGGATACTGTACGCGGTAGGATGAACATTTTCCTACTCAAAACATTGGAACAGAGAGTCCAACCTTCGTAACCATACCAGTTGCTAGAGTTAGGCATGCCTCACGATGGGAGAAAACATAAAAGCTCTTCAGTCTCTGCTTTAGGTATCTTGTCACAATCAGCTGCTTACAAGAGTTTGCAAGAGAAAGCATCGAAGAGACAGGAAAATAGCAATGATAATGATGAGAATGAAAATAAAAATTTCGTCAATAAGTTGGACCATGGCAAGGCACTTGACAAATCATCAAATTATGATGGTGGCAATGAAAGACTTGCCATTCCGATAGGAATTAGTGGATCACTGCCTATTCCAAGAAATGTTTACCCATTGACTCCATTTTTGTCTGCACCACTTTTAACGGCTTACAATACTGTTGATCCCTTGGTAGATCCTGTTCTCAGGACGCCTCTTGTTCCTATACTCCGTGCTGGCCTATCTCATGTGGCTGAGGTTGGTATAATTACTAAAGCGCTTTACTTTAGGAGGATTGAGATTACATGAAATTTTCTTGCTAAAATGCAAAAACGTTCAGTTAGTTATTGTTACCAAGTGGCCTCAATACTCAAGAGGGGGGGTGAATTGAGTAGTTAAAAATAAGTTCACAAATCTTTCGCAAATCGTTTGACAATCAATTTTCGTTGAAGCTATTGAGTGATCAGAAATAATTAAATAGATGAGTTAAGCACTTTTACTAATGAACGTAATAGTCAAGGAGACAATATCCAAATAGAACAATGAAAAAGTGCACAAAGATAAACAGAGGAGAGTTTAGAGAAACAAACACGGTCGTTTATCCCTGGTTCAATCACTACTCCACTTGTGATCTACGTCCGGTCCCAAGCAACACCTTGAGATTTTCCACTATATCTTCAAGCTTCAATGGGTGCTTGAAAAACCACTACAACCTTGAGCACTCAACAGTATGGGATACCTCACCCAAAAGCTTGAGCCTCTATTTTCCAAGGGATACCTCACCCTTACAATACTTGAGGGATACCTCACCCTCACTAATCAGAGAGTATAAGATTGAAATAGAAGAAGCTCTCTCTAGAGCAAGTGTTTACAAAATGAAGCTCTAATATGCTCTCAAAGATTTTTCACGTTTTTAGTCAGAAAACAGAGCAAGAAATGATTTTAAGAATTGATTCACGTTTTGAAGTATAATGATCAGTTTTTGGTTCAAGGTCAACCGTAAACAAAGACCCAACTTGGGTATTTATAAGTTTCTCAATTAATAGAGCCGTTGGAGGTAGTTGGGCATGCATTTAATGCATTTAATATAGCCGTTGGACGTTGTCAGGATGCGTGTAATCGATTACATATCTCAGGTAATCGATTACATTATTGTTCCAACGTTTTCTGAACTTTCTGGGCTCTGTGTAATCGATTACATTCTTGAGGTAATTGATTACATGGCTTCGATTTTTGCTTGTAATCGATTACAATATCCTTGTAATCGATTACATGGCTCGTCGAACTTGTTCTTTGAGTTCGGGTTTTGTGTAATCGATTACATATATTGTGTAATCGATTACATTTCTTGTCGAACGTGTTCTTTGCCTTTCGGGCTTTGTGTAATTGATTACATATCTTGTGTAATCGATTACATGGCTCTCGACTTTCTTTGTAATCGATTACATTGTTCATGTAATCGATTACATGCTGTTTGATGTGTAATCGATTACAAACATTGTGTAATCGATTACATTTGCCTTTGAACACATTTTTCAAGTCCAATAACTCTTGTAAGTCATTTCCAACACCTCAAGGTACTTGTTTAAACATAAATCCTTTTAAGAGTGTTAGATTTAAAGTTGAAACTCAGGTTTTATTGAAAGCCATGTTTATCTTTGAAATTTCCCATTTATTTTGAAATCATATATATTGAAAAACCATTTGAGAAATCTTGAGAGCATTTAACATTAATGTCCTAAGTCTAAATAACTAATTAAACCTTCTGTCTTCTTTCTTTGATCTTGATTTTTCCTTTTGTGCTTGATCTTCTCTTTTGCTTTTGTTATCATCAAAAACCTTTCGACATGCCTTAGAGACATAAGCATTCACATTCTCCCCTTTTTGATGATGACAACCGATCATAGGAAAAAGAAAGAGTTTTTGCATTTGTATATCATAGTCATTTAGTTACAATGCTGTCCCCGGAGATTATGCATGATATTAGGTTAGATTTTGCATATGAAAAGCTTAATAACTTAAAAGTTCAATAACTCCCCGTACTCATGCAACCTTTAATTACATTTCATTTTTCCTTATTTTCTCCCCCGTTGGCATTATCAAAAAGACATAAGCATTAAAAAAAAATGGACAGCATGACAGTTATGGTTCATGATTCCCAATTGTTTGCCATAATAGAAAAGCCACAAAGATCAGTCAAGCAATGTTCCAACAGCCAACCATTCAAAGTGAAAACACGTTTATGTATTAATAATCAGCATGTACAAATAAACATGTCACAACCAGTAGGCAATAATCAAAAGATAACCATAAAGGTATACCAATTTTATATAATCAGAGTTAAAAAAAAACAAAAATAAGTACAAGGTGGAAAAAAATCAAGGCATAAGGCCAGGATCACTATCAGTGTCCTCGGCTGTCACAAAAGACATCACCCTCCGGATCCAGCAGAGTCTCCTAGATCAATGTCATCATCGCTGGGCATAAGATCATCGTCAGAATCCGAAGCTCCTCATCATCAGCAGGAACTCTAGATGGACCAGCGAAGGATATGGGATCCGGAGGGGCAGAGGATGTGGGGGGTGCAGCAGTAGCAGGACTCTCAGGAACAGTCGGTCCACGTAAGAGGGATCGAATGGAGGCAAGCTCCTGGTCTGAGTAGTCCATCCTCACTCAAGATGGTCGATCTTTTGCTCTATATGATCCATGCGCGTGTTGACGTTGGCGCTCGGGTTGCGCATCTCTTGGAGCAGAAGATCAAGAGAAGCTGGAGCAGGAGCAGAGGCAGGATACTGAGCCCCTCATCATCACTGTTTGGATCGTGATGGATATGGCCAAATGTGCCATGAGTAATGTAATGCCACCTATCCTCCATCTTGTAGAGCCGAAGCTTCTTCGAGTATGCAGCCCAATTGATTGGGGTCCCTTGGAGCCGGTGTCCTTGGACTCTTCACCGGTCGGCCGAAATGCGACAACAGTACTCAAGGATTGAGGTGACTAACATGGCGAAGGGGAGAGCAGAGTTCTTCTTTTTCTTGATGTCAAAGCATATCTTTGTAGAATGTAGTATCCCCGGTTTATTGGGTGCCCCGTGGTCATTGCCCATAATGCCACTACATCGTCCTTGAGGACTTGGGAGTAATTCCCTCCTCGGGAATCAATCCACGAACCAAGAGGTAGTGGAGGACCCCGTTTTCCATAGTGAGGCCGGTGGCCATTATTCTCGCGTCTAGGATCACCGGGGAGGTGGTAGCCGGTCCTAATCAAGGAGAGAAGAGCAGCCTTGTGCTCAAACTCATGCCCCCGGACTTTGGCATTCCCACGTAACCGAGCTCCATCGGGAGTGAGCTTGGTGAGCCTATACCACTCTGCCATGGTTAACCCGATTTGTTGCTTTTTCACCTCGAGATGATGCAATTATCTTCAACCTTCGAGTTAGCATAAAACACTCGGACAAGGTTAGGGTAGATTGCCTTCTCTATACTTAGGAATCCCAAAGAAGCCTAAGTTTTCTATTGTCCTAAAGCTCTCTAAGGGTTCACTCTCGCAGAAGGTGATGGGTAGATACCGGGAGAGATGATTTTGCGAAGGTGGAAGTTCTTAGGAACAACTCGGCTTTCTTCACGGTGGAGAAGTGCCTCGTGAGGTCCAACCCGGAGATATTGCGTGTAGAGCCACCGGAGGAACTTCCAACAAAGCAGCCCCTGTTCTTGGGCGCTTCGAGCGATGGGAGGATTCACCATTGATGAGAGAGAGAAGCACGGGTTGAGTGGTAAATGGTTGGGGATGAGTGAGAGAGAGAGAGGGACGAAATTAGGTCGAGAAAAGTGGAGAGGGTGTTCGTGAGAGAAGATGGGGAGATTTGGATGAGGGATTTGAGGGGATTTGATCGGTGGGTTATGTGGAGAGGGATTTCGAGATTGAGAGAGGCGAAATGATGGGTTTTGATGGAAATTTGAGTGAGAAATGAGAGGTTTTGAGATCTGAGGTGCGTGGGTGCAGAAGGAGAGAACGAGGAAGATGAACAGGGCCAAACAGAAATGACCACTACGCGCGTCAGGAGCCTTTTAAAAAACTTGTGTAATCGATTACATTGAGTGTGTAATCGATTACATGCATTCTCAGTGGGTATGTAATCGATTACATTTTTAGTGTAATCGATTACATGCTTTCTGGGAACCTTGTAATCGATTACATAGATGATGTAATCGATTACTGAAGTTCGAGTTGGTTGTAATCGATTACAAAATGTGTGTAATCGATTACATGCGTGATGAGACTGTGTAATCGATTACAAAGGCATTGTAATCGACACAAGACTCTTTAACTCAGATTTTGCGTTCCAAACAGCATATAATCAATTTTAATCCATCCAAAACAGTTTTAAAGCAACTCAAATCAATTCAGATCATCATCCAAGCATATAGATTAATCACATTATGATTCAACTCATATAATTGATCAAAATTATCATGTTTACCAAGAATTTCACCCTTTTTGGTGACTTTTGAGGCTGTTGAATTTCTTGTCAAAGTTGGACATGAGGGAGCACCTGCAAAATAATTTAGGGGAAACCTCCGACGCTCAAGTTAGTATGGGATTCAAATATATTTAATGAAAATTCAGAGATTGTGCAGCAGTGTGGCATAATTATGCAGAAAAACGCAAGCTTAGGCTTTTGTTTTAGGATTATGCAGCAAATATTTAATTTATGCATGAATGGTCCAATATACCCAGATTCGTTTCTAATGTAGAAAAATGCTTCTTTTGCAAGGGGTTTGGTGAAAATATCGACTAATTGCTTAGTTGTTTCAACAAATTCAAGTATGCAATCACCTCTTTGAACATGATCTCTAATGAAATGATGTCTTATTTCAATATGCTTAGTTCTAGAATGCAAAATGGGATTTTTTGACAAGTTAATTGCACTAGTATTATCACATTTTATGGGAATGTGATCAAGCTCAAGACCATAGTCCAAGAGTTGTTGTTTCATCCAAAGGACTTGAGCACAAAGAACTCCCAGCAACATATTCAACCAATTTGTGGACAATGCCACACTATTTTGTTTCTTCTTTGTGCCAAGAAACTAGTGAGCTTCCTAGCAAGTGGCATGTCCCACTAGTGCTCTTTCGATCCATTTTGCATCCAAAGCAAAATCAGAATCGGAATACCCAATAAGACTACATGAGGCACCCTTAGGGTACCATAAACCCATTTGTGATGTGCCTATTAGATATTTCATTATTCTCTTAACAAAGACTTAGGTGTGATTCCTTAGGATTAGCTTGATATCTAGCACACATGCATACACTAAACATTATATCAGGCCTACTTGCAAAGTGAGATAAAGGAGTGAGCCAATCATACCTCTATATTTTGTAATTTCTACCGATTTACCTCCTTCATCCTTGTCCAAATAGCAAGAGGTGCCCATAGGAGTAGCCATATGCTTGGCATTGTCCATTCCAAACTTTTTGAGCAGCTCCTTGCAATACTTGGATTGGCTTATAAATGTTCCTTCTCTTGTTTGCTTGATTTGTAGACCAAGGAAGAAGTTGAGCTCACCCATCATGGACATCTCAAACTCACTTTGCATAATATTTGAAAATTCTTTACAAAGAGAGTTGTTAGTAGCTCCAAATATAATGTCATCAACATATATTTGAACTAGAAGAATGTCATGCATTTTGTGTTTTATGAAAAGAGTGGTGTCAACTTTACCTCTAGAAAAGCCTTTTTCTAAAAGAAATTTGCTCAACCTTTCATACCAAGCTCTAGGAGCTTGTTTCAAGCCATACAAAGCCTTTTTCAATTTAAAAACATGGTTGGGCATTTCAAAGTCCTCAAAACCAGGAGGTTGTTCTACATACACCTCTTCTTGTATAAAACCATTTAAAAAGGCACTTTTGACATCCATTTGATAGAGTTTGAAATCCATGATGCAAGCATATGCAAGTAGCATTCTAATGGCCTCTAATCTAGCTACGGGAGCATAAGTTTCTTCATAATCTATGCCTTCTTCTTGATTATATCCCTTAGCTACAAGCCTAGCTTTATTTCTTATTATTAAACCCGTTTCATCAAGTTTGTTCCTAAAGACCCATTTGGTGCCAATTATAGGATGATCATTGGGCCTTGGAACTAATTCCCAAACTTGATTCCTCTCAAATTGGTTTAGTTCTTCTTGCATGGCCAAGATCCAATGCTCATCATTAATGGCCTCATTTATGTCTTTAGGTTCAACTTGAGAGACAAAGGCTAGATGATTACATGCATCTCTAAGTGAGTTTCGAGTGATTACCCCTTTTGATACATCACCTATCACCTTGTCAAGAGGATGATACCTTGAAGTCCTCCATTCCTTGGGTAGATCCGAGATTTTAGAATTTTCTTGCCATGAGTGATCAAGGAGTCTCTCTTCTTTCTTCTTGGACTCTATCTCTTGATTTTCCAAGTGCGTCTTTGCCAAGATTTCGCAACATCATCAACAAGTTCCTTTCTCGGCACATTTGGGTTAGTTTCATCAAATGCAACATGTATGGATTCTTCTATGGTCATAGTTCGTTTATTATAGACTCTAAAGGCCTTGCTATGGATGGAGAATAACCAATGAATATTCCCTCATCGATTTTGCATCAAACTTCCCAAGTTATCCTTTCCATTATTCAAAATAAAGCATTTACATCCAAAGACATGAAAATGTGACACATTAGGTTTCCTTCCTTTGTACAATTCATATGGGGTTTTCTTTAAAATTGGCCTTATTAGGGCTCTATTCATAACATAACAAGCGGTGTTAACCGCATCGCCCAAAAGTACTTAGGAAGATTGGCCTCATTGAGCATAGTTCTTGCCATTTCTTCTAAAGATCGATTTTTCCTTTCTACAACACCATTTTGTTGTGGTGTTCTAGGGCAGAAAAATTATGCTCAATGCCATGTTCATCACAAAAAGTTTCAAATTCATGATTTTCAAATTCACCACCATGATCACTTCTTATGGATGCAATACAAAAACCTTTTTCGTTTTGGATAACTTTGGCAAGTTTTCTAAATGATTGAAAAGCATCATTTTTGTGAGCTAAGAATAATGTCCATGTAAATCTAGAAAAATCATCCACAATTACTAATGCATAGTAATTCCCACCAAAGCTCATAGTTCTAGAGGGTCCAAAAAGATCCATGTGCAAAAGTTGTAAAGGTCTAGAGGTTGAAACTATGTTTTTAGCTTTGAAAGAGACCTTTACTTGTTTTCCCTTTTGACATGCATCACAAAGTTTGTCTTTTTCAAATTTGAGCTTTGGAAGACCAATTACTAGTTCTTTAGAAACCAATTTGTTTAAGTGATCCATGTGAATGTGAGCAATTCTTCTATGCCATAACCATGAATCATTTTCTCTACTCATAAAGCATTTAGCATCATTTGAGGAAATGTCATCAAGACTAATCATATATATGTTATTGACCCTATGACCAACAAACTTAACTTGCTTGTCATCCTTTCCCTCAATTATACAACAAGAGGAATCAAATATAACTCTATTTCCTTTATCACACAATTGACTAATACTAAGTAAATTATGTTTAAGTCCTTCAACAAGTAAGACATTATCAATAGATGATGAAGGGATCTTACCAACTTTGCCAATTCCAAGAATCTTCCCTTTGTTGTTGTCACCATATGTGACATGACCATGTTTCTTGTGTGTAAGGGAGGAGAACTTGGAGCCATCTCCGGTCATGTGCTTGGAGCAACCACTATCAAGATACCAACTTGAGCTCTTGGTCTTCAAGCACACCTACAACACACATTCAAGATTTAACTTTTGGTACCCAAATTGTTTTGGGTCCTTGTGTGTTAGAATTAGGTATGGTGCCTTTAGGGACCCAAACCCTTTGATTCCAACCTTGGTGTTTATGTTCTTTCTAACATTGCAAGTGGATGCACTATGCCCTTTCCTACCACAATGAAAACATTTAACAAAGGGGCTACTTGAAGTTTTTGAGGAAACAAAGAAGTTCTTATAAGATTTTTGATGGTTGTTTGGATTAAATCCTAAACCGGCTTTTTGGAAAACACATTTTTGTCTCCTAACAACACATTCAAGTTGTCTCTTCCAAAAGTGAATTTTGCAAGAGTGTTGTTCAAGTCTTCAATTTCTTTTTCAAAAGCTTTGCATGATAAACAAGGTAATGATATGGATGCATTTTCATGTGAGGAACAAATCATGCATGATGAATTAGCATCTATGAGTCCTAAAGTCTCATTTTCAATTTTAAGTTCATTTATCTCCTTGGTTAAAGTAGAAACTTTCTTTGTCAATAGGGAGATTGTTTTATTGGAAGACAAAATCATTTTTGTGAGCCTCAAAGATTCATCATGCAATTCTTGAAAGGCATCTTGCAATTCATCATAAGAAGGTGGAGGTTCTAGGTTAGAAGAGGTTACCTCGGTGTCGCTTTCTCCACTTTCTTCTCCTTGAGCCATGAGGTAAAGATGGGCTTCCTCATTTTCAGAATCATCGGAAGAGCTTAAGTCATTGTCCTCCCAAGCTATATATGCTCTTCTTCCTTTCTTTTCCTTGGAGGGTCTTTTCTCAAACTTCTCCGTCTTCTTGAGATATATAGGATACTCCATTTTCATGTGCCCCGGTTTTCCACATTCATAGCATTTTGGAGGAGTGGAGGATCCTTCTCCTTTGTGATATGCTTTCTTTTGAGGAAACGGTGGTCTTCTTTGAAATCCCTTTTTCTTCAAGAATCTTCCGAATTTTCTCACAAGGAGACTAAGATTCTCCTCACTTAGCTCAATATTTTCAGCATCCTCTTCACCATCTTCATCATCATCTTCAAGTATGGGAGAGGTGGCCTTGAGTGTAATTCCCTTCTTCTTTTTGTCATGTTCTTCATTTTGATTGAGCCTACTTAGTTCCAGTTCATGCTCTTGAAGTTTTCCGAATAGGGTGGCTCGAGACATGGTTGATAAATCTCTTGATTCCGCAATCGCAGTTACCTTGGGTTGCCAATTCCTGCTTAGACATCTCAAGACTTTGTTAATAAGATCCTCATTAGGGAATGTCTTTCCCAATGAGATGAGATGATTAACAATATGAGTAAATCTCTTTTGCATATCTTGAATACTCTCACCTTGATTCATTCTAAACAATTCATATTCATGAGTAAGAGTGTTTATTCGAGATCTTTTTACCTCACTAGTACCTTCATGAGTTACTTGTAGGGTATCCCACATTTCTTTTGCGGTCTTACAATTTGACACCCTAAAGAATTCATTATACCCCAAAGATGTGGTGATGATGTTCTTGGCTTTCAAATTATATTGAACCTTCTTTTTATCATCATCGGTCCAATCACTTCTAGGTGTATTAATTGTCACACCATCCTTAGTTTGTGTAGGGACAAAAGCACCATTTTCAACTGCGTCCCACACATCTAAGTCAATAGCTTCAATAAAAATTTTCATCCTTTCTTTCCAATAGGCATAGCCATCCCCATTGAAATAAGGAGGTCTATTTATAGAAGAACCTTCATTTGAAAAACCATTTGAAGCCATCACTTCTCTTGAAGCCGCTAAGCTCTTTATACAAGAGTCTAGCTCGATACCACTTGTTACCAAGTGGCCTCAATACTCAAGAGAGGGGGTGAATTGAGTAGTTAAAAATAAGTTCACAAATCTTTCGCAAATCGTTTGACAATCAATTTTCGTTGAAGCTATTGAGTGATCGAAATAATTAAATAGATGAGTTAAGCACTTTTACTAATGAACGTAATAGTCAAGGAGACAATATCCAAATAGAACAATGAAACAAAGTGCACAAAGATAAACAGAGGAGAGTTTAGAGAAACAAACACAAGTCGTTTATCCTGGTTCAATCACTACTCCACTTGTGATCTACGTCCAAAGTCCCAAGCAACACCTTGAGATTTTCCACTATATCTTCAAGCTTCAATGGGTGCTTGAAAAACCACTACAACCTTGAGCACTCAACAAGTATGGGATACCTCACCCAAAAGCTTGAGCCTCTATTTTCCAAGGGATACCTCACCCTTACAATACTTGAGGGATACCTCACCCTCACTAATCAGAGAGTATAAGATTGAAATAGAAGAAGCTCTCTCTAGAGCAAGTGTTTACAAAATGAAGCTCTAATATGCTCTCAAAGATTTTTCACGTTTTTAGTCGAAAACGAGCAAGAAATGATTTTAAGAATTGATTCACGTTTTGAAGTATAATGATCAGTTTTTGGTTCAAGGTCAACCGTAAACAAAGACCCAACTTGGGTATTTATAAGTTTCTCAATTAATAGAGCCGTTGGAGGTAGTTGGGCATGCATTTAATGCATTTAATATAGCCGTTGGACGTTGTCAGGATGCGTGTAATCGATTACATATCTCAGGTAATCGATTACATTATTGTTCCAACGTTTTCTGAACTTTCTGGGCTCTGTGTAATCGATTACATTCTTGAGGTAATCGATTACATGGCTTCTGACTTTGCTTGTAATCGATTACAATATCCTTGTAATCGATTACATGGCTCGTCGAACTTGTTCTTTGAGTTCTGGGTTTTGTGTAATCGATTACATATATTGTGTAATCGATTACATTTCTTGTCGAACGTGTTCTTTGCCTTTCGGGCTTTGTGTAATCGATTACATATCTTGTGTAATCGATTACATGGCCTCGACTTTCTTGTAATCGATTACATTGTTCATGTAATCGATTACATGCTTTTGTTTGATGTGTAATCGATTACAAACATTGTGTAATCGATTACATTTGCCTTTGAACACATTTTTCAAGTCCAATAACTCTTGTAAGTCATTTCCAACACCTCAAGGTACTTGTTTAAACATAAATCCTTTTAAGAGTGTTAGATTTAAAGTTGAAACTCAGGTTTTATTGAAAGCCATGTTTATCTTTGAAATTTCCCATTTATTTTGAAATCATATATATTGAAAAACCATTTGAGAAATCTTGAGAGCATTTAACATTAATGTCCTAAGTCTAAATAACTAATTAAACCTTCTGTCTTCTTTCTTTGATCTTGATTTTTCCTTTTGTGCTTGATCTTCTCTTTTGCTTTTGTTATCATCAAAAACCTTTCGACATGCCTTAGAGACATAAGCATTCACAGTTATAGCAGTCTTAAAGAATGATTCATGTTATAAATCATGTACTTTCTGATATTCAAAATGAAAAATTCATTGAATTAGAAGGCAAACTCAAAGATGAAATAAAATAAATCACTCACCAAAAAAAAAAAACAGAAATAAAATAAATCGAAGAACATGAGTATGTATATCAATTTGTCTACATTAGAACATCTTTGAATCAATACCACAACATAATTTTATTTTCTAAATCAGGTGATTGCATGTTTGAAACTTGTTCTGTGCCATTAAACCACCAAGGTAGTGTCAACAAATTGAATTTGTTCTCTCGTGGATCAATATAACGAGAGCATATTTTAGAAAATATTATTTGCTGACAAGTTCTTATTACATGTTTCTAGCCTCTCAAAAATCATTCTACACTCAACCACTATATCCTCCATCCAATTTAGCCAATGTACGTCGTTTCTGTTCATCCCATTCTTGCGTACATGCCTTCATCGCAAGTTACCACCAACTCTGTTCTACCCACTCCCCTGTACATCAAATCACTCCTATGCGAAAACCTTCATCAAAGATGCCAAAAGGAGAGCGAAAAATTAGAAAAAGGGAGCAAAAATCAAAGAAAGAGCGAAAACTCACAGAAGGAGAACAAAGACCAGGCTGAACGAAGACCCCATGATTTTAGTGTGAAGCCCTGCGATTAGAGATCAATAAGGAAAATTTCCGCCGAGAAAAGGTGAACGAAGATGGAGAGACTTTGCAATGAAATGTTTAACCTACATCATTAATGGGTGGTGTTAAACTCATCGCTATTGAATCCAAATGTTTTGATTTGTGCTTGATGAAAAAGAGAAGTTTTTTCGTGTACAAGTGATAGAAAGAGGCTAAGGATTTATCAAGTCTCTATTATTGGGTAGAGATGCTTCATTTTGGTTATTATCTACCTTCAAGGACAAATTTCTATATGTTGCTCCCTCTTTTGTCAAATGTTTTGAAGGTGAAGGAAAAATCTTCTCTGTTTTCCAAGGTCATAATAACAGAGGAAGATATGTTATGGTCATAGAATTATATGGCAATGGAAGGAGGAGCTCTATTTTTGTCCCTGAAGATCGCTTACGTCCAGGTTGGAATCATTTTGGGAGAGCCTTGTCCGAGTTGTTGGTGGTGGATCACTTAAAGGGAGTTGTGTTTCAGGTGAGACAGAATTTCCCAATCAGAAAGTAGTATTTCATCATAGGAATATCCTATTGTGATGTGGTAAAAAGTTGCAGCGCTGGAGATGATTGTCGAAGTGTTCAAATTTTGAAACCCAGCATTAACGTTTCAGTATTAAGAAAGGCGAGTATTTTGGGAGGTTGTATGTAAATTTCAGCTGGGAAGATGAGTGACAATATAGTGAATGATTTAAAGTACTCCCTGAAAATTAAGGTGGATCTTGAGGGGAAAAGACTGGTTAAATGGGTTAGAAATGGGCCTAAAGGTGTTAGTAGGCCCAAAAAAAATACGTTTTTAAGAATAAGGCCTAAGTTGAGTGTCTTCACCAGATTAGGGCTGAAATTGGGCTCTAATCAACTCAAAACTTTAGATGGGTCACTAAAAAAACTTCGACAACATACCATAAGAGTGAAAAAATTATGGGTGCCTAAGGTTCAACCATCTCCCTATTTCTGTTGAGCAGCTTGCAGTCAAGGACTTCATCTGGTAGAGAAGAGGCTAGGCTTTTAAGGGAGATTTCTGTAGCAAAGAGATCTGAAGGGAGTGTGCCTTCTTTCCCTTGTCTAAATGTTTCTAATCAGCTGGTTCGGTCTTTACTTGACACGCCTATGGCTTCACCTCGGGTTGTACATTCTATGATACTAGAGGGGGTATACAAACTGAGTTCTAAAGTAGGAAAACAAAATTCTGATGAGGTGGTTGATCAAAATTTAGATTATGACTCAGATTTCATATTCCTTTTTTCAGAATAAAGATGAAGATATTGACTCACTTTTTGGTTCGGAAGCGTTTGATGATGGTGGGTTGCTTGTTGAATCTATGCAGTAGTTGTTCCAAGACTTTTCTAACGAAGCCAATCATATTATTCAACCTGAGGCTGATTTGACAGGAATTCTAGAGCTTTTTGAACAAAAAGAAGACATGGTAGATGAAAGATCTCACATGGTAGATGAAAGATCTCCTTCTTGCTTGGGAGCTGGTGTTAATTCTATAAAGAACATTAATGTTCAACCTAGAGATTTGACCAAGCCAGGGAGGGTTTGTCTAAATTTATCTCCTTACATGTCCTACCCCGCTTTATCTGCTCATCTTGTTATTCCTCTTAAACCTTTGTGTCCTCAATCCTCTACTATTTTTTTAGGTGACTTAATTGGGGATTTATCTCAAGGAGATGGTCTTCTACCCATTCCTTTGCAAAAACCTTCTACTTTCCAAAATGGCGTCAAAGAAGACAAGGTGGTGGAAATCACCAAAGTCTCTAGCTGCCTTAACAATGCTAAGGATAACCTGGGTTCCTATTCTTTAGTTCAGGAGTTGGCGGTTAAGGTTCTCAATCCAAAAAGAGTGTCTAGTTCCTTAGTTGAGTCACCTAATACTTATGTTCGTAAGAAAAAAAAATTGTTGAGGGAACTTGATCATTTGATTTCAACAATTAATTATGGAGGAAAGGCTGGTAGGCGGGAGGGTAAGTTACCTAATAAAGATCCTTAGTTGGAATGTGAGGGGGTTAAGTAGTTGCTTGAAGCAAAAGAGAGTTAGGGGGTGATCAATAAGGCAATGCTTAATATTGTTATACTTCAAGAAACTAAAGCAGAGGTTTTGGATGCTTTGATAATAAGGGATGTCTAGGATTCTAGGTTTAAGGATTGGGAGTGTCTTCCTTCTCTTGGGGCTTCAGGTGGTATGGTTGTGGTTTGGGACACTAGGTTTGCTTCTAAGTTAGACTCTATTCATGCTATTTTTCAGTGTCAGTCTTGTTGGACATCAAGGGGAGAGGTCATTGGTGGCTGATGATGATCACATATTTGATACATTAATAAGCCTTCATTTTTAGTCATTTACACTTTTCATGTACTTAATTGATTGAGTTTGATTATGTTTTGTAAGTTTGGACTCAAATTGGACTTAATTGAATTTTTTAGCGTAATTTATGTCTTACATTATTTCTGTATTTAGGCTATATCTTGGGATGTAGGTGGCCAAATGAGGTGAATCTGGTGGCATTTTAAAGATAAGAGAGAGCTTTATAACTTTCACGAATACCTCAAAGGCCCAATCACACAAGTAGATAAGTCAAATTGGGGTTGAAGCAAGAATTAGAGTGCTGTTCCTGACAGCTTGACCTATGTGTACTGTTTATGCCATATTTCGGGCTAGATGTTGTCAAATGAGCTGAAATTTTGATGCTGAATAGTTGAGACTATATCTACAACTTTCATGTTGAACACTTTTTCAGAATCTGAGGCCTAATAGGTGATATTGGGTTTGCAAGTCAGAACAGAGGAGCTATAAATGGGCCTGAGCAGTGTACAATAACTTGAACATATCTGGAGTTATAGAAATGATATTGGACTCAAACTAAATCCATTTGAAAGCTAAGATCCAGGCCTACAACTTTCATGAAGATCATATTTGCTCATTCTGACGCATTCAATGACTTCAGAGCTAAATGATTTCGGAGATAAGGAATCTCCATAATTTTTCACTCACCAAAAGTCATTTGGCATTTTCCACTCATCCACTCACTAATGACTCAGCCCCCTTGTCATTTTGTATCTATAATCCTCTATAAAAGGGGGCCTTAGCAGATCATTGAGGATGTTAGGTGTTAGGTACCAAAATGATGTTAGTTTGTTACTAGGTTTTCTTGTAGTAATTTTTCTTTGTTCTAAATTGAAGTCATGTTCTTCTTTTTCTTTTTCTCTCTTCTTTTCTTCTTGTCTATGAGTAACTAAATTTCATTTTGCTTTGGTGAAAGAGTGAATCTCTTGGTAATGAAATAAGGTTAAATTAATTTCTCTCTTGTACTTAAATGATATATTTTTAAGTGGTCATTATACGTATTATATTTTGTTTCCAATTAATTTAAAAACCCTCCTTGTAAAGTGGAGTTCTTGATTTGTTGTAGACAAGAGATTGACACAATGAATACTTGAACCCATTTACAAGTGGTGGTGCTAGAAACTCTCCTTATAAAGTGGAGATCTTGATTTATTGTAAATAAGATTTTGACACAATAAATGGTTGATCCCATTTATGAGTGGTGGTGTTAATAGATGATAAAGGAATCATAATATAATTACGTATATAATTTTTAATGAACTTTGAACGTTGTATTTTTCGATTGGAACCTCCGTTATGTGTGGATTTTAATTGAGTTATAAAAAAAATTAATCTTGTCCTTAATTTATTTACTAAGAGTGGATCTCCTAACCCAAGCAATTCCTTTTTATTTGTGACCAAGTTTTTATCACTTTTATTGTTGTAACAAAATATTTTCCTTACGTCAAATAAATTTTTCTTCATCAATTCCCTGTGGATCGACCTCGGACTCCTGAAAAATTTATTACTTGAGATAACCTGCACTTGGGTTTGCAACTTTTAATTCCGCATCAAGTTTTTGGCGCCGTTGCTGGGGACTTGATTTGAAGAACAAATTTCTAGTGTAAATATTTTGTATATATTTTTTACTCTTTTAATTTTTTTTTCTTTTGTACATACTAACTTACTAACTTAGTGGAGGAACCTCTCTCTTTTATTTTCTTTGTACATATTAACTTATTTGGGGTAATTCTCCCTTTTAATTTCTGTACAGTGGGAGTAATTCTCCTTTTTATTTTCTTGTATATACTAACTTAGTGGGGGGAACCTCTCCCTTTTATTTTTTTCTGTACTTTACTAACTTTGTGGGGGAAATCTTTCCCTTTTATTTTTTTGTACATACTAACAGTGGGAGAAACTCTCCCTTTTACTTTTCTGTATTTTACTTTTCGCATTTTATTTTCTGTATGTTATTTTTTATTTGGTGGTTGGTTTATTACCACACCTTAGTGTTAATATATATTTGGTGGTTGGTTTATACCACACCTTTGTTAATATTTAATGGATGGTTTATACTGCTAGCTTGTACATTTTATTTTATATTTTAAGTTACTTGTTTATGTTTAATTGGTATCGTGATTTAAATTCTAGTTGTTTGGTTAAGGTTAATTCTAGTACTTTACATATTGATTTGTCTGAATCACAATCACACACATCAAACACAATGACTGAAAATGAAAGTGTGCATGATGAACATGAAAATCAACCGTTGCGAACCATGCGTGAGTATTTGCAACCATCTCGAAATTCTAGTCCATCATGTTTTATCTTTCCACTCAATGCTAACAATTTTAGATTCAAGCCAGGTATGATTTCTTTACTTCCTAATTTCTATGGTTTAGAATCTGAAAGCCCATATTTACATCTAAAAGAATTTGAGGAAGTATTTACCACTTTTCATGATCAAACTTGCATTGAACAGATTGTTAAGCTTAAATTGTTTCCCTTTTCTTTGAAAGATAAAGCAAAAACTTGGCTTAACACTTTGAAACCAAGATCAATTGGCAGATGGTAAGAAATGCAAGGTGAGTTTTAAAGAAATGTTTTCTAACACATAAAACCAATGCTTTGAAAAGACAATTCCAAATTTTTTCCCAAAATTCAAATGAAGCATATTTTCAAAGTTGGGAACGTTTTAAAGATTTGTTGAATTCTTGCCCACATCATGGTTTTGAAAAATGGTGCACTATAAGCTTCTTTTATGAAGGGTTAACACCCGAAATTAAACAATTTATGGAAACAATGTGCAATGGTAAGTTTCTTGATAAAGAACCTGAAAAAGCTTTAGACTATTTAGACCATTTGGCTAAAAATTCTCAATCTTGGCATGGTACTAATCCTTCTGAAAATTCAATTAGATCTAACCTTGCAAATGCCAGTAAAGGAAAATATCATCTTAGTCAAGAAAAAGATTTAAATGCTAGGTTTGCTAGTTTGGCTAGAAAGGTTGAAGCCATGGAATCAGGGAAAGTAAAAGAAATCAAATATGTGCAAAATGAAGAAATTTGTAGCATTTGTCATGAATTGAGACACTCAATAAATGAATGTCCAAAAATTCCTATTTTTAAAGAAGTTGTGCATGAGCAAGTAAATGCAATGAACAATTTTAACAAGTCATTCACTTCTTCTTTTTTAGATACATACAATCTGGGATGGAGAAATCACCCGAACTTCAGTTGGAGGACCAACAATCAGGCACAATTCATGCAACCACCACCTCCTCAGGCACAACAGGATTCTCAAAATCCTCAAGGATATGCACCTTATATCCCACCATATAGGAAAGGCCTTGAAGGAACTTTGCATGCATTCATGGAAAAGCAAGAGGCCATTAATAATCATAACACTCAAGCCATGATTGACATAAAAGACACTCTTGCTAAACTTTCTTCTGCACTTGCCATTCACGAGAAAGGAAAATTTCCCTCTCAATCTCAACCAAATCCCAAGAGTCAGTACAGCCTAAATGAGGGTAGTTTAGAAAGTCAAAAAATAGTTTAAGTTAACTCAGTGATAGCTCTTAGGAGTGGAAAGGTTGTTGAAAAACAAATTCCTGAACTTTTTGAGAAAGATGATGAGTCAATTCCCAAAGAAGAGGAAAGAGTTAATAAGCCACCTAGCCAAAAGGAGACCAAACCCTCGTCTTCACCCCCATTTCCTCAAGCATTAAACAATTCAAGTAAAGTGAATCATAACAGTGACATTTTTGAAATCTTTAAACAAGTGAAGGTCAATATTCCTCTGTTAGATGCTATCAAACAGATTCCTTCTTATGCCAAATTTTTTAAAGACTTGTGCACTGTTAAAAGGAAACATAATGTGAAAAAGAATGCCTTTTTGACTGAACAGGTAAGTTTCATTATTCAAAACAATAATGCGTTGAAATATAAAGACCCTGGTTGTCCTACAGTTTCATGCATTATTGGTGAATATAAAATTGAATGAGCTTTACTTGATCTTGGTGCTAGTGTTAATTTGCTTCCATATTCAGTTTATCAGCAACTCAACCTTGGTGAGTTAAAACCAACTTCTGTAACTCTTCTACTTGCTGATAGATCAATTAAAATCTCGAAAGGAATAATGGAAGATCTGTTAGTACAAGTTGATAAATTCATATATCCTGTGAATTTTATTGTCTTGAAAACTGAACCTATGGTTGATAGTTCTAAGTCAGTTCCTGTTATTTTAGGTCGCCCATTTTTAACAACATCTAATGCTTTGATAAATTGCAAAAATGGAGTGGTGAAGCTAACATTTGGAAATAAGACACTAGAGCTTAATGTTTTCAACATGTGTAAGCAACCACATGAAGTTTATGATGACAATGAAGAGATTGAAGGGATTAAGGCCATTATAGATGATCATTTTCAAACCAAGAGTTCTTCTGACTCATTAGAAATTTGTTTAATTAATTCATTTGATTCAGCTACACAATTAGATGATGATGTTTCTGAAATATGCTCTTTGCTTGACTGTACACAAGAAATGGAATACAAAGGAAGGAAGCCAAGATTTGAAGAGCTAAAACCCATGAATGATGATACCCATGAAGAAGTACCCACACTGGAACTAAAGCCATTACCTGCTGGGTTGAAGTACACATTTTTTGGAGAAGAACAAAGCTTTCCAGTGGATGCCAAACCTAGGTTGATACGGTGGATCTTGTTGCTTCAAGAATTCAACATCACAATAAAAGACAAGAAAGGAGCCGAAAATATTGTTGCAGATCATTTGTCCAGATTTACAACAGGCTCATCTTTTGATAGAGCACCTATTAATGATTCTTTTCCCAATGAATTTTTATTTTCTGTCAATTTCATGCATTGGTTTGCTAACATTGTCAATTTTCTTGTAACAGGTAAGACACCACCTTAATGGACGCATCAAGATAGAAAAAAGTTTTTGATTGGGGTGAAAATTTCTATTAGGATGACCCATATTTGTTCAAATATTGTCATGATCAAATCTTTCAGAGATGTGTACCCGACAGTGAGGTAAGTAGTGTCATTAAATTTTGTCATTCAGAAGCATGTGGAGGTCATTTTTCTTCAAAGAAAATAGCTGCAAAAATCTTGCAGTGTGGATTTTATTGGCCCACTTTATTCAAGGACAATTATACTTTTTGTAAAAATTACGAAAATTGTCAGAAATTGGAGTCCATTTCTAAAAGAAATATGATGCCTTTGAACCCTATCCTTGTCACTAAAATTTTTGATTGTTGGGGAATTGATTTCAAGGGTCCATTTCCATCATCATTTGGATTTGTGTACATTTTGGTTGCAGTTGATTATGTCTCAAAATGGATTGAGGTGATTCCATATCGACACAATGATCACAAAACTAATTTAAATTTTTAAAAGAAAATGTTTTAAGTCGATTTGGAATCCCTCGAGCTATCATCAGTGATGGGGGAAAATATTTTTGTAATAAACAATTTGAATCATTAATGAAGAAATATGGTATCACACACAAAATTGCTACCCCTTATCACCCTCAGACAAGTGGACAAGTAGAATTAGCAAATAGGGAGATTAAACAAATTTTGAAAAAAATGGTTAACCCAAATCGTAAAGATTGGTCTTTAAGACTAAACGATGCACTTTGGGCTAACCGTACTGCTTTCAAAACATCTTTAGGCATGTCACCCTATCGGGTAATCTATGGAAAACCTTGTCACTTGCCTGTAGAATTGGAGCATAAAGCATTTTGGGCCATTAAACATTTCAACTTAAGTCTTGATGATGCTTCCAAGTTACACAAATTGCAAATGAATAAACTTGAGGAATTGAGAAATGATGCATATAAAAACTCAAAAATTTATAAAGTTAGAACAAAAGTTTTTCATGACAAATCAATTTTGAGAAAATCTTTTGAAATTGGTCAAAAAGTTCTACTTTATAATTCTCGTCTTCACCTATTCCCTGAAAAATTGAGCTCTAGGTGGATTGGTCCCTTTTTTTGTCAAATATGTGTATCCTTATGGGGCCATAGACATTGAGAATCCTAGGAATGGTAATGTTTTAAAGGTCAATGGACAAAAACTCAAACCATTTCTGGAACATCAAGTTGCTGAGGTAGAATTCATCTCCTTTTCTAATCCTTGTTATGAGTAGAATTTATTTTAAGTTTGTTTCTTTCTTTTTGTAGTTCCCGGTTAAATGGCGGATAACGGTACGCCATGATTCTCGAGTCAGTTTATTTTTCAGTTTCCTATAATAACTGATTCCTTCTCCTTCAAAATGGATGTCATTCTCTCAAATTTAAGAAAACATTTCCCTTCTGTTCCTAAAAATGTCTAACAAAAATCTACAAAGTTAGGTGTGAAAGACTGAGACTGTTAATGTACAAGGGCATCCCAGAAGATATACGTTGGATAATCGAAGCAAAGGTTCGTTTAGCTGGTGAATCTTCAGATTCATTTGTCCCATACATGTCTGGTCTCGGTAAAAGTTCATTTTCAAAAAGGAGAAGAGTAAAAAGAATGAAAGTTTGTTACAAGTGTGCACGATGGAATTGCAACACGCGATGTCGCTCTTTGGGGATGGTTTCCGTAAACAGAGAACATAAAATATTCTTCATTAAGAATGGACTGAGTAAGGAGTCGTTAGATAATATCTTATTGACTCTTGAGACACATTCTTGTGGAGTTATGCAGCATGAACTTCTTAGTTTGTGGAATCTCTTCAAAGACGAGCAAGAGCATTATAGTCTTGGGAATCTGACTCAAAAAGACCCTGTTTGTCAATTTATAAGAAAATTGGATGGGAAGCTTATCCTCGACTCATAGAAGGCATTTAAGTCGTTTCTGGACGTGAAACCAGAGGAAGATGTAAGCCACAATCACAACAACATGTATATATTATCTTGTACATCTTCAAAAAAAAAAAGGAAAAGGACAAAAAAAAAAGAAGAAAAAAGGAAAAAAAGAAATAAAAAGAAATAAAAAAAAAGAATAAAAAAAGGCGAAACTTCTGTTGTACTTGGTCTTTAATTAGATTAGGAGCCCCTGCCAGCGACAGTCCCGTTATTGACTCGGGTAGACCATTACACGCCGATCCATAAATAAGGTTTGTGTGCCATGTTCTGTAGAGAGCCACACTCCACAACCTAATGTTCACCATCTAGGCACTGTGGAGTTGATGGATAGGTAGAAGCGTCCCACTTTGGTTATTAGTGAGAAGTAACCCACGACTGCCAAAGCGTATGAGGCATCTGAGCTTGATCCTTTCTTTTATTAGAAGGGGCTCTCAGCGCCTTGGGATGGAGCGTTCTGGATCTTGGACATTGCGGGTTTCAGATTTTAGCATCTTTGTTGATGTTACGAACCCAAGTGTGAGCTCTCCAGGTTCTAGACCAAGGATGGAAACCCACAATGGTTTCTTTATTCTCTTTTCTTCAAATAAGCCGGAGGGAGAAGAATATCAAGATTAGCTGAGCCGTCTTGGTATTGCTACACTCATGACGTGCAGTACAAAGATTTGCCATGAAATCTGTACATAAAGGTATGTAATCATTTATTATTCTTATTTTATCTTTGTATGATTTTGTTGAATTTTGATTTTGGACAGACGATCCTTTGGATGGGATCCTTCAGGGGTTTCTAGACTTCTTTACCCTGATGGTTTTCTTGAAGTAAATAAAAAATAAAAAAAATAAAACAAAAAAATAAAAATAAAAACAAAAAAAAACAATAATTTTGTTTCTTAATTTCAAATTTTTTTGACAATAGCTAACCTACCTATATAGGTGCTATCATTATTTTTTCTATTCTCTTCCCTATTTAAACACTACATTTCCTTCACTTTCCTTCAACTCAAAATCATTCAAAGGGAGTGTGAGTGTAAAATGGAGGGAGCTTCTTCTTCTTCTGCTCGTAGACTCACCAATATCTGTGTATTTTGTGGGTCAACTTATGGGAAGGGTTTAGAGTATGTAGATGCAGCAATCACTCTTGGTCGAACACTTGCTACGAGGAAAATTTATTTAGTATATGGGGGAGGTAGCATTGGGTTAATGAAGGTTATATCACTTATTGCACATTTAAAAGGCAGTCAGGTTTTAGGTATCATTCCTAGACCTTTAGCTCGACAGAATATCACTGGAAAAATAATTGGGGAGCAGCTTCAAGTATCATCTATGGATGAACAAATGAGGACAATGCTTGCAAATTCTGATGCATTCATAGCCTTACCAGGTGGTTTTGGTACTATGGAAAAAGTTTTTCAAATTGTTTCTTGGGCCCATCTGAACATCCACCATAAACCCATAGGTTTTTTGAATGTTAATAATTTTTTTGATAATTTGTTATCTTTTTTTGACCATGCTATGGAACAGAAATTTCTCACACCTTCGGCAAGATGACTCTTTATATCTGCTTCTACTGTTGATGAATTAATTGATAAATTACAAGCTTTTATTTATGAACTTGAATCAGTAATAGCTCAGATAGATTAGTCAGGAGGCAGCTGTTAGTCATGGCAACCATTACCCAAGAAGGGGGGTGAATTGGGTATTAAAATTTTTGGCAAAACCTCTTTTAATTAAAATACAAATATTAAAACTAATTAAATAAAAGCACAGAAGGAATGAGATAAAAGAAAAGCTTTAACAACAGTAAATGAATAAGTGTGCAATAATATAAAATTACGTAAAATAAAGATTGCATAAAATAAAGAGATAAAGAGAAGAAGAGCAGGCACGATATTTATTCTGGTTCGACCACCAACCACTTGTGGTCTACATTCAGTCCCCGAAACACAGTTCGAGATTTTTCACTATATGTACAAGCTTCAATAGGTGCTTGCAACCGTTACATAAAAGAGCACTTTTCACACACAGGGAAACTCTACCCTTGTGCTAAAGTCTCAGCCTGCAGGGGTACCTCACCCTTATACAAACCTTAGAGGGATACCTCACCCCCTTTACAGACCTTGAAGGATACCTCACCCTCAATATAGAAGAATAGAAATGTAGATGAAGAGAAACTCTCACTCAGAGTAAATTATACAAATTGAAGCGCTATAGAGGCTCTCAAGGATATCTCAAAGTTTTAGCAAAAAGAGCATAGAAAATAGGCGTAAAATATAAATCACATTTTTCAGAGCAAACTCAAATTAAACAAATAACTGGGTTGTTGCAGATGGGACCCACAGTCTCTATTTATAGAGCCAAATAGAAAATAGCCGTTAAAGCAAATTAATGTGATAATAAATGCGTTAACGTTTTCGTATGAATTCAAAAACAAAACATAATTCTCGTGGGTTATTCGAATACCATCATTGGGTATTCGAATACCATCATTGGGTATTCGAATACCACTGTTCCAATTCTCATATAAAAACTATTCAGAAGCCGGTTATTCGAATACCACAATGAGGTATTCGAATACCTCTATTTTAAATACAGTCTGGAACGTCTTTTGGGCTGTGGTATTCGAATACCACATCTTGTATTCGAATACCCCTTTAAAAAACTCGTTCAGGAATGTTTTCTGTGCTGTGGTATTCGAATACCACATCCTGTATTCGAATACCCCACTCAGATTTCGAAAACTAACTTTAAAAGGTCATAACTTCTTCATTTATTATCCGTTTAAAGCAAATGACCAGTCATTGGAAAGATATTTGAGTCTATTTTCAAATGAAAGAAGTTTCAAAACAAAACTCAAGGTATTTTGAAAGATATGATCAAAAGAGTGACCAAATGTTAGTTTTACAAAACTCAAACTTTGCTATTTTTCATAGATTTGAACTATTACCATAACTAGCTTTTCAAAACTTATTTGTTGGACATTTTAACATGTGAAAACCATTTGTAAAGATTTTGAAAAACATATTTGAGATATCCATAAGGCTTTGTACATAAAGACCCTAAGTCCTAAAAGCTATACCATTTAATTTTCCTTTAGACTTGGTCTTTGACATGACTTTGATGTTATCAATACCTTCATGACATAGTCATTCACATTCTCCTTGTGTTGAGCTTAATAGAGATCTTTTGCTTTCTTGTTGCAATGCTCACTCTTGGTACTTGGACTATCCTACAAAGTATTGCTCACTTAAACAAGCATAGTTAGTCCAGTATCATAATTTAATATCTTCATATGCATGATTCATAAATGTATAACTCTAGTTAGTTTAACATGCATATAAGACTTTCATAGACATATTCAAATAAGATATTTATCAATTACTAATGGATATGCTCTATATAAGATGCAGCAAAGAACATAAGCAAAGTATTCTTTTTGTCTTGTATTTGTCATCATCAAAACTTAATATATAAAACCATTTGCGACAAACTTATTTCCACAATCTCCCCCTTTTTGATGATGACAAATCACCAAAGAAAAATATGTTGAGCAATATACAAGAATGGATATGTAAGCATATTATCAAACAATAAGCATATCAAGCATATATTTTTCTTTCCAATTTTCACTCCCCCTATTTGACATCAACAAAAAGGCTTAGAAAGAAAAAAAAATATTTTCTCCCCCTTAGATTCTACATATGATTCAAGAATAGAGAGATAAAATAAATATGCTTGCAAGATATAGAGGATTATTCATGCAATGCTTGTCATATTTTTGTATATCAACATTTAGCATATGATGACGACAAAACTCTTTATGTAATCAAACAAAGATTTAAGGCAAGAGATATAAACAACTCAAGAGTTAGGCCCCCCCTCAAAATATGCATATTATCAAAATAAAACAAGGGTAAAGATATTTATTCTTAATCCAAAAATTTAAGACTTCTCCCCCTTTCAAAAAGAATTTTATAAGAGCACATTATATTTTTAAAGCATTTTAGAAAAGTAAAAATGTTTTTATATAAAAAGCCATATATTCCTTGGAAAGCATCTAGTCATTTAAGATTAATTTATCAACAAGTATCATACAATTCATATCATATACCATAAAAGCTAATGGATAGAAATACTTATTGAGTCAGATAAAAAGTGATGATCTTTCTTTATTGGTCCTTTAACTTTGAGCTTTCTTCCTTTGAATTCTCCATTCCATTGCACTAGAAGAAAGTCTTATTGATCTTCTTCTTCATTTGAATTCCATTCAACTTTTCTTATTTATCCACATATGCTTGTATGTACAAAATCTGATGGCTATATTTGAAATACATAGAGAGACTTGCAAAGCTAACTTTAAAAGTCCTCTAAAATATAGGTTAGCATCAAATAACATGTAAGCCCATTTATAAGCATAATTTTGATTGATATATAATTTAAAGCATGTATCACATTATCAACCATGCAATGTTAGCTCTAACAAGAATGCATGAAGCACATATGCACTTGAATCCAAAAAAGTTTAAGCATTTTAAGGCATGATTCAAGTTTAGCAAAAAGTATATGATCATCATCAAAACTTATTTAGGCATTTTTTGGTAAATAATTATCATGTAAGGTATGTAAAGGTATAACACAACTCTCTACTTCTCCAAATAACATATGATATCAAATTTAAAGTATAAAAAAAGGATTGATATCACCAAAAGTGTACTCTTTGAGTTTTTGTAGGTAACTCCAACTTCTACCAACTTCCAAGCTTCAAGTTTTAATGAGGGAATAGAAATTCTTTGCACCCCTTTAAAAGTCGAGTCCTTTTAACTTCACTATCCTCAAGTTGAATGAACTTATTCCATTTAAATGCTTGCTTGAGGTAGTTGACACCCTACAAAATAATTCAAAGTACTTTCTTTGGTATCCATCAATTTTGGATCCATAGAGGTTAGTCATTATGCCAAGCTCATAAGCAAATAAGCATTCAAAATAATAAAATAATAAATGAGTTCACAAGGGCAAAACATATTTCATTTCATTAATCAAATTAGCCAAGTACATATATAATAACCAATTACATTGCATTTTTTATACATATCATTAAGTGCATATTTTTAGATAATACAAACAGAGAATTTAGCATATATTGATTATTAATGCTATGCAACATATACAACAACAAATGTAGCAGAACCTTTCAAATAAAGCAGGGCAGGAATATCAGCAGCAGCAGCAGCAAGGAAAGCCCAAAGGACGCACCCTTCTGACAGAAG
Source organism: Ormosia semicastrata (assembly GCA_029884595.1). Taxonomy (NCBI): domain Eukaryota; kingdom Viridiplantae; phylum Streptophyta; class Magnoliopsida; order Fabales; family Fabaceae; genus Ormosia; species Ormosia semicastrata. The sequence goes on from JAQQTO010000061.1 coordinate 44,561,981, forward strand.
GTATTCGAATACCTCACCAGGTATTCGAATAGATGGCCAAATTTGGCTTGGCGCAAACGATGGTATTCGAATGCTTGTTGCGATTCGAATACTCACGAGAAAATAAGAGAAGGCCGGAGGAGCAAGTATTCGAATATCTCATCGGTATTCGAATACTCGAAGAAGAAAATTGAACGAAAGCGAAAAAGATCAACCTCAGGGTATTCGAATAACCCTGATGGTATTCGAATACACCCGTTTTTAGAAAAGCTGTACTGAAGTAAGGTATTCGAATAACCATGATGGTATTCGAATAGTCTTATCAAAAAAACACAAGTTTGCACATATAACAGCAATGATATTCGAATATCATATGGAGGTATTCGAATAACTAAACAAGAAAACACATATCTATGTCCAGAAAACAACATTTTTGAGAGACGAAAGCATACCTTTTGATGGAGTATCTGCAAAAATGATTTCGGGATAATTCCGACGCTCAAGTCAGTAATAATTCAAGAAGGATGAAATCATAATTAAGCAATAAATTCAAATATTTAATTATATGTATGATTGATAAAAAACTCAAGCTCAAGGATATTCTCATTAGAAATGTCATTTCAAGCATGGAGCATACTTTATCTAGCATATTAATATGCAGAAGGATTTTCAAATAATAATTGCAAAGATTAAAAACAACTATGCAATATAGCACTCATTTTAACATGCATTCATGACAATTAAACCAGATACTTGATTCTTACAAAAACATTTTGAAACAACCAAGGATTATGTTAGAAAGGGATAAAACAAGATAAAACCATCTAACACAAATACTTATTTTAAGTCATGATTAAACAAGAACTCATACTTAAGGATATTATCATTAATCATGTCATTTCAAACAAGGAGCATATTTTATCTAGCATATTAATATATAGAAATATTTTCAGGACATAAAGCTAGAAAAGCATAATTCAAGTTTTCACTTATCTAAGAATTGCAAGTCCAAGCTTCATGAAGACAGGGAAAAGAGCTTGGAATTATTTATGATATTTGTATTTGGAGCAACCACTTTCAAGATGCCAAAGTCACTTCTTAGCCTTCAAGCACACCTATAACACACTTCAATTTTTGACTTTTGGTACCCAAATTTTCTTGGATCCTTGTGTGTTAGTTTTTGAATATTAATCTATTATGCTCTAATAAAGATTAATTTTTCATAATCTGTAAACTGAGCACAATAAATTTAAATAATCATTTTTCATTAAGCATATAGCCGATAACATGCTTGCTTTCATGATATGTAGACAATTTTAAAGCATATAAAGCACACATAGGCATTATAGACTCTTATTTACCAAGATATATAACAAACTAATGAGCAATGATATAAAAAGAATGAATATAATCATGTGTTAAACATAATATTCAAATTTTATCAAGTACACATGATTCTATTAATCACTTAAGGCTTACAAGGAATATACCTCAAATTTATTGACTTTGTATGTGAGTGTGCATACGAGGTAAAAGCTTTTAATACCTTAGCCTTGGTAATCAAGGAAATACTTTTTCTTATCCATTGCTTCTCTTTTGGAGTCTTGAACTTTGCAAGTTCTACATTTTGTACTTGAGAAGCTTTGGTTGAAGCCATCTTCCTTCTTTGACCAAAGTTTCTACCGTTAGGCTTTGGAAGCATTCTCCTTGATGATTCCTCTTTCTTTTGACTAATTTGTCCATCCTTTTGAGAAATATTCTGCATAATTGAGACACTAGGAGGACACTTTGGTACCCACTTTATTTTGGGTCCTTGAATATTAGTATTAGGGCCTTTAGGATTTTTAGGAACCCATACCATACAATTTCTCATATAAAGATTTCTTCTATAATTGCATAAAGGAGAAATATGTCCTAGATGACCACAAAAATTACAAATAATTGAATTTAATGATGGCTTAATCATTTGAATATCATTTTTGAAAAACTTAAGCATTTTATTGTTATTATATTCTAAATTAATTTTGCCATATGTAACACCCTAGCTCTGATACCAACTAATGTAACACCCTAGCTCTAGGGCCCAACTAATGTAACATCATAGCTCTGGGCATCACATTTCTGACTTCCGACTCATAATCTGAAATGAAGTTCGCACAAAGTTTGAGTTATAAAAGATGGGTTTTAAAATTCCTTCTTTACTGAAACGTAAATTTACTGAAAATATTAGGTAATATTGAAAATCATATTTCAACTATTCACTATACAATATTTACACCAATTAATATCATAATTTAAAGAGAAATATAAAATTAATAGACTTATATATTTTTTTGACAGACAGTAGCAAACCCCGTATCGGGTCCTACTTAATAGCACGGTACAACACTAACAAGAAACTTTAACATACTTATTCCTTATCTGTCCATCTTGATGCATCAAACATCTGTTTCTTTGTCAACACTGCACACCTTCGAGTCCTGAATGTCCACTCCTTATTGTTGTCACCAATCTCAGAGTATTTATCGCCCGTTATGTCTAAAACAACTCGATCCTTTTATTGTTTAATTTTAACAATACAAACACAGCAAAACAACATAACAAAGAGGTGAGATCACCTACACCAATACCAATATGGCAGCACAGAGATAACACACAGCCAACAATATCATACAGATAGATCATACCATAATCATGTTATCAGCATTATCATCATCATCATCCAAGTATTCAAAACAATTGTCATAGCCAACATTCCTCAATTAATATATCATGCAGATATAAATGCTCAGATTTATGCATATGTACAAAGACTCAGTTTATCAAAAACAACTCCATGGAGGTTTTCACAATTTCGAGAAGAATGCTCTGGTTAATTGTCAGCCTTAGCCCAAAGACAATCTCCCAGTCGTTGAAAAGAATCGTGTTCTTGTCGGGTATCGTCAATGCGTTGCAACGGATCTGCATCGCCAAGTGGCGCAGGGTACTTGCCAGCGTCCAGCGGTCGACCGCCGCGCCTTGACGCCCCCAAGATCCATCATAGACCTCACTATCAATTCTCATTCCCTCTTCAACCACAAGGGCCATAATAGCTATTAGCTATCTTTTATACAATGCACGAATTTATCAGTGCAAGTCCAACCCCAACGGGCCAAATCTTTTCAATTTCATTTGTACAATGCACGAGTATATTAGTGCAAGTCCAACCCCAACGGGCCAAATCTTTTCAATGCATGTATAATGCACCAAATCCAAATACGGGCATCTCTTTCCAATGCATATAAAATGCACCAAATACCAATTATAGGGAAAACATGTCACTCTCTCATACAGTGTCCATACACTGGTTAAACAGTAATTATACTATATTTTCAACACAAAATCATGTTATCATGTTTTCATAGTTATAAAACACTTTCGCCGTATTTTCACAAGATTGCGCAATATTTTCATTATGTTTTCACAATTCCAAAATGTTTCTGTTACGTTTTCAAAATATCGTAACACTTCTGTTACGTTTTCAAAATTCTGAAACATTTTTGTTATATTTTCACAATACCGTAAAAATATTCTATTACTTTTAAATCACATAGTGATTTTTCAACAGTATGTCAAATATTTAAACTCACGTAAAATATTTAAACGTAATTCAAATCACGTAGAAATATTTTAACATATTTTAAATCGCATAAGAATATTTACTATATTCTAAATCATTTTTAAGATACGTAAATTATTTTTCACCACAATTCTATTACAAAAAATATTTCTTAACCTTCAAAAATTCTATTTCATCATTTCTCAAAATATTATGACTTTGTACTTTATTTTTCACATTTTCTTACTCAAGAAAAATCTTTTTCTACGTTTCTTTACTCAAGAAATTTTTTTTCAAATATAATCCACAAAATTACTTTTCCATTGATATAAATCAATGTTTCAAATCTTAAAAATTCCAAACGTACTTTAAAACTTGAAAATAAGTTATACTTGAGTAAATTTTCAAAATACCATTATATTCTCCATTTTTCCCTAAATCATTTCCAAATTAACCTACTTCAAAATAAATTGAAGTTTGAAAACATTTTCGTTTACAAAACTTAATTTTGCAAGTGAGTAAAATACTCTGATTCCCTTTTCAAATTTCTTGTATTAAATCAATTATATTTTCACTTGAAAAATTACTTTGTTTCATCAAAATCTAGGCATTACTATTTGAAAAATTATCAAAATATTTTTCCTTTTAAATTGATATGGTTTTACACAAACAAAACCATTAAAGTTTTATTTTCAAAACCAAAGTACCGATTGGTCATATAATAAACCCATTTGTTCAAATTCATTTTCACTTTCTTTGCAAATCCTTTTTCATTCTTAGTCAAAAATCTTTTCCTTAATATATATTTTCTCAAAATCACTTTTTATTGATCTAGTCCTACAAAATCATATTGAGTTGTTTTAATTATTGTTTCTTAACTTTAAATTTCCTAACATTTTCCAAGACCCAAATAAATTCTTTGTGAGTAAATTTAAGTTACAAACATTTTCTTTTATATTTCTAAATCACTTCTAAAAATTGATTCTTTTTAAATTAATTTGAAGTTCAATACTTTCAATCTTCTTTTTCTTTTATTTATGAAAATTCCACTTCACTTAATTTATAACACTTAATTCCTTTTTCAAAAATCCTTATTTGAAAATTCTTGTATTTCATAGCATCAAAACATTTTTCTAAATTATCAAAACCTTATAGATGGCCATTTGAAACCATGAAATATTTTTCTCTAACTTAAATAAATTTCATTCTTGTTTCTACACAAAATAAATCAATAAAATTTCATTCTAAAATTTGTGTTCATGTTTTCTTAAAAAAAAACAAACCTTTAGTTCATTTTTCATACTCCTTAAATCAATCCAATTTTATTCTTCCATAAACATATTAATTTGTAAACACCTATTTTGAGGTGTCTTGGTCGAAATTCTCATTGTTCTAGGGATCAAAATTTAATTTCCTTGTTCTTGAAAAATTTCAACATTTACCCAAATCAAGGGATTCAAAACCGTAGTTCTTCCTTGGCCATTGGAACCAAGATCAATTTTCTTTCCATCTACACATCATGGCATACAAATATATATTTCATCATAAATATCACAAACATGCCATATACTCATCATGCATATTACAAGTATACTATCAAAGCCATAAAATCATGCAAAGCATATTAAGCATAGACAAAAAAATCAAGGCACAAGAAAATAAAGCAAAGCTCATAAACACACAATTAATTATTACATGACCATGGATTGGAATTCTCACATGAATTCACAATTCATCAAATATAAGACCATCTCCCACCACCATACTTGGTTGGTGAGATGGATCTCCCTCTTACCTCTTGAAGATCCTCAAAACTTCTTGATTTTGCTTCTCTTTCCAAGTCCTTCAACACCAAGGGCTTCTCAAATTCAAAACAAAATACATAGAAATTAGTATACTAAGCTTGATTAAGAGGAACCATGGATCAAACATGGTTTAGATCATGAAAAAGAAGAGAAAAAATGAAGTCTTCTTATACATCACCTCAAAAATTCAATAACTTTGATCTTGAAGAAAGTCCATGAAGATGAATGATTTAGAGAAAATCTCCAACATGAAAGTTGCTTAGAATATCATGTAGATTCAAGATCTATGGTTGAATGAAATTAAAAGAGATTGGATGGTGGTTTTGAGTGTCTTGACCGAATGTTTTCTCTTGAAGCACAAAGATGGAATTTTTGATTTTTGATAGAAACTTGAAGCTTGGATTTGAAGCTCAAGATGAATGATTTTGGAAAAACTCATTACTAGAGATGTTCTTAGAATGGTGTTTAGGTTTAGGAAATGATGTGAGTGAAAATTATAGGTGAGTAATGGTGCTTGTGGGTTGCTTGGCCGAATCATAAGGTGAGAAAAGGAAGGAAAATGGTTATTTTGTGTTCTTGGAACTTTGAGAGAATTTGATGAAGGCTTTTTGGTGAAATAGAAAAATGAATATGGAGAGTGTAACCAAAGGTGCTGCTGCCGTGGGAGTGAAAGAATGGAGAGATATGAATTCATTTGGCATAATTGAAGGCTATCACATGATGCACAAAGTCTTCCACTTTGTCATCTTTTTCTTTGGCCTAAAATGGCTATACAAGCATGTCTAAACATGTCTCCTCCTTCCTAACACTCCAAAACCGTCCCCCCTTCATCATGCACTCCAAAGTTGTCATAATTACTTGCTAATTGATTAGTTAATTCATTAGATTAAGTTTCCTAATCAATCTTAACTAATTTTCTAATTACATAACTAATTAATTAGACATATTATTTCATATATTATAATCTCTAATTAAAATTAGGATATCTAATTAAGAATTAGATTATAAAAATTTAACATTTAATTTAGTTTACTTGGCTTGTTAATTAGGCCATTATTTGAAGCATTTCTAGCCATTGATTAATTCAATGGTTAGGATTTAGGTAGACTTTTAATTTTTAGAAGACTAAATCTAAGCCATTGGATCTTTCTCCTTTAGATTCTAGCCATTAGATGTGTCTCCAAAATTAAGGGTCAAGATTGCTCCTTCAAACTTTAAATCCAAGGGTTATAATTAGTCATAGCCTTTTTAGAAGACCAAATCTCCACCCTTGATTAATTCTTCATCCAATGGTCATAAATGGTCCTTGTTACTTTACAAGACCAAATCTCCACCCTTGATCAATTCTAAATCCAATGGTTGTAAATGGTCACTTTATATAATCAAATTTACACCGTTGATTAAATCTACGATTGATATTGAAGCTTGCCTAATTTTATTCTCACACCATTGATTAAATCAATGATGATTATCTTATGTTTCTTTATTAAATTTATTTCTTAACCGTTAATTGACTCAATAGTGGATATCCGAACCACTAATGTTGACTTAATCAATATAATTTCTATTTTTATCTATTAAAAATCTCACGAAAGAATATATTTACTATATTTTTATCTTCCAATAAATAAATACAGTATAAAACAAATTTTCTAAAACTGTTTCCGGATTCAGGTTTAGTAAGATCCCTTGTCTCCGTCTAAACAGTACAAATGTTTCTATGCGTAGAAAATTTTTTCACTTTGCGGGACCTGTAACACCCTTGTGGGGATGCCACATTTATGAATGTAATGAAATAAAATAAAATAAAACTCTTACCCAAGTTATAAAACATTTGATACTTATATATAAAATTTGTGGAATATTTTTTTTTTCTTTTTATAATTATAACATTAAATAAAGTAACACGAAACACAAGATATAACAAACATAAACTCACCATAATATACATATGATTCTCTTTTAGTACAAACATAATTTACAACTACATGTATTTAATAAAACAAGTAAAGATTTGACACAAAGCTAAAACATATCTTGCCAAGTGCATCCCGAGTAGATAACAAACCCTCAGATGAATCACCATCCGTCACCTCGAATAACCATCGAAAAGTGTGCATCTATGAGATCTCCCGAAGACTTCGGACACGAGTCAGTGTCGACTCGCTACTCAACTCACTAGGCGCGTGAAAAACTCCCACGCCAATAGCGCCTAATGGTTAAAGGTAACTCTAAATGAAGATAAAGCATAGTAGTGAATATGACCTCCCGTCATACTCCTACATAGGGACACGGATCAATCGTCCCACATACGCTTGTCCTCGGTCGGCATGCATACGCCATGCCTCGGAACCTCCATGGAACTCCGGTCGCACAAACCCGAAGAATCTGGCGGTGCCATGACCTCAAGATCGAGTCTTGACGATCGGTATGATCTCTTGGTTCCTCCTCCTCGTATAAATCGCTTTGGTTGTTGCTCGTCGAGTGCATGTACCTACTCAAGAGGTGATCCTCCTCTACCTCAAACTCTTTACGGAAGTAACACAAGTAATATCGAGAAAACATATAGAGAGGTGAGACAATCTACACCATTACCGCATGGCAATAAAGAAAACGATAGTACAAACAATTATCACAACAAGTACATATATTAAGCAATATACAACAATAATACATAACACAATATCATGCATAATATATTAAAGCAATAAACCATATAATTTATCACTGATTATAATAAACGGTAATATGCAGATAATGCATGAACATTAAAATGCGAGATGATGAATGATACACACACCGACTCGTTCCTACTCCATGGAGCTAAACACGGATATCCGAGAGAATGATCCAGAATAGAAACTAATAATACTTTATGGCTGCCCAACCAAGCTATTGCCTTTGTCAACACGTCGTGTCTATAGCCTGATCCAAAACATCGTGTAGCAAGCATTACACGATCCATACATCGTGTACCACGGGCATAGTACTTATTAATCTCCTCAAGATCTTGACTAAGAATAGTGCTCGTCAAGATCATTAGTGTGTTGCCAGTTACCACGGCCCAGAGGAGCAACCCCCATGTCCGCATGTGGAGTTCTCACACTAATGCCTCCAAGTTCATAAATGAACCACACTACGCTTATCACACCAAATACGGTGTAATTCGCCTCGTCAATCAATCACCAATTATAACCCAAATTGGCACAATACTCTAAACATGAGCTAAAATTATAGAAATACCCTATTATCCAAATTTTACCATATTTTACGAGAAATTACCAAAATACCCTAGTCACCAAAAAAAAACAAAGTATAGTACGTCCTGACGGTGACAAGACTACACTATAACATGTCTGGGTCCACCACTTTGGCCCGATAGCAAAACTTACAGTATTGTTCAATCGCGTAGGATTTTTATCGCGTTTTCACAATCTCGACATTTTCACAAATGTTTTTGAATCGCGTAAAGATATTTTGACGTTTTTAAACATCGTAAAATTATTTTTGAATCATTTTCTCAATCGCGTAGGATTTTTAATTCATTTTTCTTAAGAATAGCTTAAATTTATCATTTTTAATATGTGTAAAACTATATCAAGTACTTTTAAAATACGTAATGTATTTTCCTTGTGTTCTAAATATAGTATGGAATCTTTTCATTTTATATCTGTTTTTAATAAATTTTGGAGCATTTTGCCTATAAAATCGATATATAAGGTATTTTTAATGTTTTCTCTAAATATAGTTTATTTTATTTTTACCCAATAATTTCACATTAAAATTTACTAACGCGCTTCAAAATTTATAGTATGAGCCCTACGTTAGTACTTTTCAAGTGTATGATTAATTTCTTACTTAAACTAAATTCCGCTAAGTTAAAATTCTAGAACAGAATTAATTCCTTTGATTTTCTCAATGATTCTTTGGAATCGATTTATGTTATAAAATAATTATCTAACCTATCTTAGTAAATAAAATGGCATGTTGGCCAAATCAAAGTAAAATGGCATTTGATTATACACTAAATGGCATTTTGGCCACAATTAACCTAAACCATTTTTAACTTTGATTATTGTACTTAAATTCCTTGAATCAGTTATTTAGAAAATTGAGAACATTTTGGTTCTCTTTTTGGATGTAAGTAGTGAGCCTCATAGTGTGTTCTTTGGAACACTCATGCATTTCGTACATGTTATTCACATCCTACTTAAATAAATACACAATTATAATTACATACAATTATGTAATCACATATAAAACACATACAATATATTTTAAGCCATAATCATGCATAGCAAAAATAATAAAAACTATAATCGTGCATAGCAAATTAAAATCACAATTATTAAAGCATTTTAAACAATCAAAAACAATAAAATCACAAATAAACCATACAACCGAATCCTTATGGATTCTACACACAAACACAATCCATTTTCTCATCACCACTTAGGGTTGATGAGATTAAATCTCCCTCTTACCTCTTGTAGACAAAACAATCGGTAAGATTCCTTCCTTTCCTCCAAATTTCGTGTGACCTCCAATAAAATTCCTAAAATTCTCAAATAATTAGCAAATACACATACAAGGTACAAAATAGGAAACCATGGAACAAACATGGTTAGAAAAATCAGAATTTAAATTTTGAACCATAGAAATCAAACTTACCCTTAAGGAAGTAAGCAAGAAGTGAGATTTTGAGCAAGTTAGAGTAGGAATTTGGGAAAAGTTTGTGAATGAAAGATGCTTAGAATGGTATTTGGGTTCAAGAAATGTGATGATCTAAAATTATGAGGGTCTTGGTGTGGTTGGATGAGGGGCTGGCGAAAATAGAGAGAAAATGGAAGAGAAATGTTTGCTTGAGCTTTTGATATTTTAGAGAGAGAAGTGAATAGCCAAAATGTGATAAAGATGAAAAACTAAAGTGAAGAGTAAATGAAGAGTGCAGCAGCCGTGAGTGGCCTTTAGGTGAGCTTGAGTGAGTGAATTTGCTTGGTAAAAATATCACAAATGTGTTCACACTAGTTAGCACATGGCCTAGTCATGTTGGATCCTTCTTGAACCTTGTAGAACCAAGCCCACTAAGCCTCCTTGCTGCCCAAAAACCGTGCTCACTCTCCCCTCCATAATGTCTTAATTGTCCTCCAATTACACCTAATTATATGTTAGTTAATTAGGCAATTAGTTAGGTTAATTATCCTAACCATTCTTAATTAACATACTACTAATATAACTAATTAATTTAGTATATATTAACATATATTATAACCTTTAATTAATATTAATATATCTAATTAGTAGTTAGATTATAATTAATTCATAACTAAGCTAGTTCACTTAGTATGCTAATTAAGTAATTAGATTAGTTTAATTAATCTTAATTAGGTTACTAACCATTTTCAAGCCTACAATTGTTGACTAAATCCTAACCCTTGGTTCATCTTTAATTCCTAACCATTGATTAGATCTAGGGTAGATATCACTTGATCAAAAACCTATCATTCTAATCTCACCATTGATTAGATCAACGGCTTAGATTAAAGGCTTCATCATTAAGTCTTCATCCAATGGTTCAAATGAAAACACATGCTCCCTTAGGTGTCCAATTCCTATTGGTTTAGAAAGTCAAGCCTACCTTTGTTGACTTGCTCTCATTGGTTAGAAATTTGCAGTCAAGCCTGAGTTGATTGTTTTTCCTACACGCGGGTCCCCATGACATTTTTAAAGATCGTGGTCAAGTCCTTGATTTTTCTTGTTTTTGAGCAGTATGAGTATCTTGTAATATAAAATAATATTATAAAAATATAAAATTATTTTATTGCACTGATTAAATCAAAAAATTACGCTATTAATTTATATATCAATCAATTGGGTTTAGTAAGATCCCCCGGCTCCAATTAATTAAAATAAGATTTATCGGCCGAGAAAATTTTTATTTTCTTAGGTCGAGCAAATCACATACAACGATCAAGTACACTCACGGAGCAGTCAAATTAAATTTCTTGCTCACGAGAATTCACAAAAGCAGTACAAATCGGGACTATATTGTAATTATCCCAAATGTTAGGGTGTTACAACTCTCCCTACTAATAAGAATTTCGTCCCGAAATTCATCATACATCAAACAATTGAGGGTATTGCTCCCTCATCCTATCCTCTAATTCCCATGTAGCATCTCTGTTACATCATTCCACACTACTTTCACCAATTCAATCATCTTCCCTCGAAGTTTGTTTCACTTTCTGTCCTCTATTCTAAAGGAAGTGTCTCGTACGTCAAATTATCTTTTAGTGTACCTCATCGGGTTGTATCACGTGAGTTGGATCGGGAATGTATTTCCTCAACCGAGACACATGAAATACATTATGGAGATTGGATAGAAAAGTCGGTAAAGCTATTTGATAAGCTACGGGACCAATCGAGCGAATAATCGATAAGGTCCTATAAACTTAGGTGTAAGCTTCCTTGACTTGAGAACTCTTCCGACACCGTCGTGGCGTAACTCGCAAGAATACATGATCGCCTTCCTCGAATTCCGAGGGGGGTCGTCTACGTTTATCGGCATAACTCTTCGACGGCTACGAGTCGTTCGCATCTTTTCTTGTATCATTTTCACCTTTTACTCGTAGTCTGCTGCACAAGATCAGGACCAATAGTCATACTCTCTCCATCCTGATACCAACACAAAGGTGTTCGGCATCATCGTCCATAAAGTGCTTCATAGGGCGCCATTCCTATGCTCGAATGAAAACTGTTGTTGTAGGTGAATTCTATCAAAGACAGAAATTCATCCCAACTTCCTTCTTTGTTCTAACACACAAGCACGCAACAGATCTTCCAACGACTGAATCGTTCTCTCTGTCTGACCATCAGTCTGCGGATGGTATGCAGAACTCAATCGCAATTTAGTCCCCATAGCTTCTTGCAAACTTTGCCAGAGTCTTGACGTAAACCTCGGATCTCTATCGAAACTATACTTGCAGGCACACCATGAAGTCTAATAATTTCGTCGATATATATACGGGTTAAGCGTTCAACGGATACTTAATATTGATTGGCAAGAAATGCGGCGATTTCGTAAGCCTATCAACTATAACCCATATCGAATCATAACCTTTCCTCGTCTTCGGAAATCCAAGAAGAAATCCATCGAGATACTATCCCACTTCCACTCTGGAATAGTTAAAGGTTGTAACATACCGGCGGAGTCTTTGGTGTTCCACCTTTGCCTTCGACGAGACAAGACAAGACGCTACACGTTCGGCTACATCTCTCTTCATTCTTGGCCACCAAAAGCAGTCGTTTCAAGTCTTGATACATCTTCGTCATTCCGGATGCATACTCAAATTACTTGTATGAGCTTCATCCAAAATCGCTCTCTTGAGTTCGGGATCATCGGGTATACAAACTCTTCCTTGAAACCTCATGATTCCATCAGATCCTTCCTCCACCGTCGCTTTATGACCTTGCTTGACAATTCCTTTTCATTCTGTAAAAACGCATCTACATCTTGTTTCTCCTTTATTATCTCCAACAAGTCATTCAAGACCACAACTCTACTTAAGCGAATCTTTCCGGTACCAATTCTATTGATAACCATAGATCTACGAATTGCTTCATCAACTCCTCCTCTTTAATCATCATAGTAGAAACACTTACTACTTTTACGCTTAAGGCATCACCACCACATTCGCTTTTCTGGATGGTATTGAAGTGAAAATCATAGTCCTTCAAAAATTCCAACCATCGCCTCTGTCTCATATTCAATTCTCTACGATCAAACAAGTATTTTAAGCTCTTGTGATCACTAAAGACATTGAATATAGCTCCATCTGAGAAAATGCCTCCACACTTTCAACGCAAAAACTACTGCATGACTAGCTCCAAATCATGCGTTGGGTAGTTCCTCTCATGAACCTTTAATTGTCTTGAAGCATAAGCTACCACATTCGATTTTGCATCAACACACATCCTAACCCACGATAAGATGCATCACAATACACCTCAAAAGATTTGTTAGGATCGCAAAATTAACACCAGTGCGATCGTTAATCTTTTCTTCGATTCTTGAAAACTCGCTTCACGTTCCTCCGTCAATCGAAAGCTTGACTCTTCCTCGTGAGTTGTGTAAGTGGTCCAGACTATCTTGGAAAAACCTTCAATAAATCTTCTGTAATATCAGGCTAATCCAACAAAACTTGAACCTCGAGTCACGGTCTTAGGCCTTTCCCATTGTAAAATAGTCTCCACCTTCGATGGGTCTACCGCAATACCTTCCTTGGAAATTACGTGACCTAAAAATTGAACTTCATCCAACCAAAACTCGCACTTTGACAACCGCAAAAGCTTCTTCTCCTTCAAAATCGGAGAACTATCTATGTTCGATGCTCTTCTCGACTTTGAGAATAGATCAGAATGTCATCGATGAAGACAACGACAAATCTGTCTAAGTATGGACGAAAAATCCTATTCATATAGTCCATGAATATCGCAGGAGCATTCGTCACTCCGAACGGCATTACTTGATACTCATAATGTCCATAACGAGTTCGGAAAGCTGTTTTGGGTACATCATCGGCCTTGACACGAATCGATGATAACGATCGCAGATCTATCTTAGAGAATACAACGGCTCCCTTCAATTGATCCATCAAGTCATCAATCCTCGGTAGTGGGTACTTGTTCTTTATAGTCACCTTGTTCAGCTGTCGATAATCTACACAAAGACGCGAAGTTCCATCCTTCTTTTTGACTAGTAACACTGGTGCTCCCCATGGTGAAACACTAGGTCGCACAAACTGCTTCTCCAACAGTTCCTCCAATTGCTTCTTCAACTCTGCCAACTCTACCGGTGACATTCGGTAAGGTGCAATCGAAATAGGACCGGCTCCAGGTACTAAGTCGATAGAGAATTCGATCTCCCTTTCCGGTGGCAAACCAGGTACATCGTCAGGAAAAATCTCTGGAAATTCATTGACGACAGGAATAGTGCTCACATCCTTCTCAGACTTGACTTCCAAAGAAGACAGCAACATAAACCCTTGAGCTCCATCCCTCAACAATGACTTGACCTTTACAGCAGTCAAGAATCCAGAACTTTCTTCCTTAGGAAAAACTATGGCCTTACTCGCACAGTCTATAAGGATATGGTTAGAAGATAACCAATCCATTCCTAATATTATGTCTATCTCAACAAGAGGTAAACAAATCAAGTTGACCGAAAACTTACGATCCTTTATGACAATAGGACAATTCATGCATATCTTGGATGTAACAACAGGCTTGGCAGTCGGTGTAGAAACAACCAATTGAAAACTCAGAGAAGACACAGGCAGTTTCAAACGTTCCACACAATCATATGCAATAAATGAGTGTGTTGCACCCGAATCATATAGCAAAGTCAGGTGATTACCTTCAATGACACCTTCCCCTTGTATAAGATCCTCAGACTGAGAAGCTTCAGTTCCGGTCATTGTATACACTCGCCCTCCAGATCTTGGCTGAGTAGCACGGACATTCCTCACTGCAGGCTTCCTCTCAGGCTGCGTACAATCCCTTGAAATATGTCCAGGCTTTTTGCATTTAAAACAGATCGTTCCTCTTATCGGACAATCTGTAGATAGATGGCCTTTCTTGCCACATTTGAAACAGGTCGGCGTAAATGCCACATTCTGATTAGCTTGATTTCCACCAAAACTTCCCCCAACAGATGGACGTTGAGGTTGACTCCCAGACGGTCTCGCATAAGGCTTCCTGTGAAACCTACCACCACTGCTACTACTTCCTCTTTGGAACCTAGTCGGCCCAAAATTGCGATTCCTTTGATCTCGGGGACGGCTCCAATGCCTCGAGTCTTCGACAAGTGTCTATCAACACGAAACTCCTTCATTCTCATCGGTAGCCTTTGCACGTCTCAACTCCATTCTTAACCCGTCCTCAAACTTCGGCACCTCCATACCTCATCTGTTTGGTTACGGAAATACCTCGAGAATTGTGACAAACTCTCGAATTTTGCAAAGCATACTCTCCAACAGTCATACTCTCCTTGACTTGAGACCAAGAAATTCCATTTCCTTGGCATGTCGAGCGATGATCAAGGGAAAGTACTTCTCCGAGAAATACTTCACAAAACACCTCCCAGGTGATCTCAGCTCCTTCAGCTCGCAACACTTGGCGCGTATTTCTCCACCAATGCTCAGCATCTCCTCTCAACATATATACAGCATATGTTACCTTCTTATTTTCTGCGCACCCCATTCCTTCGAATATTCGTTCCAAATCTTGAATCCAAAGACTTGCTTTTTCGGGTCGAACTCGCCTCTAAACTGTGGCGGATTGTTGCGTCTGAACTCAGACAAATTCAAAGCATCGTGATCATATCTTGATGTTGAAATTTCTTTGATTTTGCTTTGATTTTGTTGAGCAATCACTGCTGCCATTTGCTGAATAGCCTCAGCAATAAAGCAACCATTGGATCCACATTAGGTGCCACGTTTGCACGCCTTCCTCTTCCTCCAGACATCTTCTTTCTTCAACAAGATAAAATAATGTCAGATGTAACCTTTCGGAAACAAATCACAGAGATTCACACAACACAAGCAAAAACAGACCTAACCACAACCCCAAAAGACTCTAACTTGGGCTCTGATACCAACTAATGTAACACCCTTGTGGGGATGCCACATTTATGAATGTAATGAAATAAAATAAAATAAAACTCTTACCCAAGTTATAAAACATTTGATACTTATATATAAAATTTGTGGAATATTTTTTTTTCTTTTTATAATTATAACATTAAATAAAGTAACACGAAACACAAGATATAACAAACATAAACTCACCATAATATACATATGATTCTCTTTTAGTACAAACATAATTTATAACTACATGTATTTAATAAAACAGTAAAGATTTGACACAAAGCTAAAACATATCTTGCCCAAGTGCATCCCGGTAGATAACAAACCCTCAGATGAATCACCATCCGTCACCTCCCGAATAACCATCGAAAAGTGTGCATCTATGAGATCTCCCAGCACTTCGGACACGAGTCGAAAGTTGTCGACTCGCTACTCAACTCACTAGGCGCGTGAAAAACTCCCTGCCAATAGCGCCTAATGGTTAAAGGTAACTCTAAATGAAGATAAAGCATAGTAGTGAATATGACCTCCCCGTCATACTCCCTACATAGGGACACAGTCAATCGTCCCACATACGCTACTGTCCCTCGGTCAGCATGCATACGCCATGCCTCGGAACCTCCATGGAACTCCAGTCGCACGAACCCAAAGAATCCTGGCAGTGCCATGACCTCAAGATCAGTCTTGACGATCGGTATGATCTACTGGTTCCTCCTCCTCGTATAATCGCATTTGTTGCTCGTCGAGTCCTGTACCTCAAGAGGCTGATCCTCCTCTACCTCAAACTCTTTACGGAAGTAACACAGTAATATCGAGAAAACATATAGAGAGGTGAGACAATCTACACCATTACCCGCATGGCAATAAAGAAAACGACAGTACAAACAATTATCACAACAGTACATATATTAAGCAATATACAACAATAATACATAACACAATATCATGCATAATATATTAAAGCAATAAACCATATAATTTATCACAGATTATAATAAACAGTAATATGCAGATAATGCATGAACATTAAAATGCGAGATGATGAATGATACACACACTGACTCGTTCCTACTCCATGGAGCTAAACACGGATATACGAGAGAATGATCCAGAATAGAAACTAATAATACTTTATGGTACCCAACCAAGCTATTGCCTTTGTCAACACGTCGTGTCTATAGCCCTGAGTCCAAAACATCGTGTAGCATACCACAGTCCAAACATCGTGTACCACGGGCATAGTACTTATTAATCTCCTCAAGATCTTGACTAAGAATAGTGCTCGTCAAGATCATTAGTGTGTTGCCGTTACCACGGCTCGGAGGAGCAACCCATTTGTCCGCATGTGGAGTTCTCGCACACTTAATGCCTCAAGTTCATAAATGAACCACACTACTCTTATCACACCAAATACGGTGTAATTCGCCTCGTCAATCAATCACCAATTATAACCCAAATTGGCACAATACTCTAAACATGAGCTAAAATTACGAAATACCCCTATTATCCAAATTTTACCATATTTTACGAGAAATTACCAAAATACCCCTAGTCACCAAAAAACAAAGTATAGTACGTCCCTTTGACAAGATACTACACTATAACATGTCTGGGTCCACCACTTTGGCCGGCAATGACAAAACTTCTGTATTGTTCAATCGCGTAGGATTTTTATCGCGTTTTCACAATCTCGGACGTTTTCACAAATGTTTTTAAATCGCGTAAATATTTTGACATTTTTAAACATCGTAAAATTATTTTTGAATCATTTTCTCAATCGCGTAGGATTTTTAATTCATTTTCTTAACCGAATAGCTTAAATTTATCATTTTTAATATGTGTAAAACTATATCCAGTACTTTTAAAATACGTAATGTATTTTCCTTGTGTTCTAAATATAGTATGGAATCTTTTCATTTTATGTGTCTGTTTTTAATAAATTTTGGCAGCATTTTGCCTATAAAATCAGTATAAGGTATTTTTAATGTTTTCCTCTAAATATAGTTTATTTTATTTTTACCCAATAATTTCACATTAAAATTTACTAACGCGCTTCAAAATTTATAGTATGAGCTCTACGTTAGTACTTTTCAAGTGTATGATTAATTTCTTACTTAAACTAAATTATGCTAAGTTAAAATTCTAGAAGCAGAATTAATTCCTTTGATTTTCTCAATGATTCTTTGGAATCGATTTATGTTATAAAATAATTATCTAACCTATCTTAGTAAATAAAATGGCATGTTGGCCAAATCAAAGTAAAATGGCATTTGATTATACACTAAATGGCATTTTGGCCACAATTAACCTAAACCATTTTTAACTTTGATTATTGTACTTAAATTCCTTGAATCAGTTATTTAGAAAATTGCTGAGAACATTTTGGTTCTCTTTTTTGGATGTAAGTAGTGAGCCTCATAGTGTGTTCTTTGGAACACTCATGCATTCGTACATGTTATTCACATCCTACTTAAATAAATACACAATTATAATTACATACAATTATGTAATCACATATAAAACACATACAATATATTTTAAGCCATAATCATGCATAGCAAAAATAATAAAAACTATAATCATGCATAGCAAATTAAAATCACAATTATTAAAGCATTTTAAACAATCAAAAACAATAAAATCACAAATAAACCATACAATAGAATCCATAAGGATTCTACACACAAACACAATCCATTTTCTCATCACCACTTAGGGTTGATGAGATTAAATCTCCCTCTTACCTCTTGTAGACAAAACAATCGGTAAGATTCCTTCCTTTCCTCCAAATTTCGTGTGACCTCCAATAAAATTCCTAAAATTCTCAAATAATTAGCAAATACACATACAAGGTACAAAATAGGAAACCATGGAACAAACATGGTTAGAAAAATCAGAATTTAAATTTTGAACCATAGAAATCAAACTTACCCTTAAGGAAGTAAGCAAGAAGTGAGATTTTGAGCAAGTTAGAGTAGGAATTTGGGAAAAGTTTGTGAATGAAAGATGCTTAGAATGGTATTTGGGTTCAAGAAATGTGATGATCTAAAATTATGAGGGTCTTGGTGTGGTTGGATGAGGGCTGGCCGAAATAGAGAGAAAATGGAAGAGAAATGTTTGCTTGAGCTTTTGATATTTTAGAGAGAGAAGTGAATAGCCAAAATGTGATAAAGATGAAAAACTAAAGTGAAGAGTAAATGAAGAGTGCAGCAGCCGTGAGTGGCCTTTAGGTGAGCTTGAGTGAGTGAATTTGCTTGGTAAAAATATCACAAATGTGTTCACACTAGTTAGCACATGGCCTAGTCATGTTGGATCCTTCTTGAACCTTGTAGAACCAAGCCCACTAAGCCTCCTTGCTGCCCAAAAACCGTGCTCACTCTCCCTCCATAATGTCTTAATTGTCCTCCAATTACACCTAATTATATGTTAGTTAATTAGGCAATTAGTTAGGTTAATTATCCTAACCATTCTTAATTAACATACTACTAATATAACTAATTAATTTAGTATATATTAACATATATTATAACCTTTAATTAATATTAATATATCTAATTAGTAGTTAGATTATAATTAATTCATAACTAAGCTAGTTCACTTAGTATGCTAATTAAGTAATTAGATTAGTTTAATTAATCTTAATTAGGTTACTAACCATTTTCAAGCCTACAATTGTTGACTAAATCCTAACCCTTGGTTCATCTTTAATTCTAACCATTGATTAGATCTAGGGTAGATATCACTTGATCAAAAACCTATCATTCTAATCTCACCATTGATTAGATCAACGGCTTAGATTAAAGGCTTCATCATTAAGTCTTCATCCAATGGTTCAAATGAAAACACATGCTCCCTTAGGTGTCCAATTCCTATTGGTTTAGAAAGTCAAGCCTACCTTTGTTGACTTGCTCTCATTGGTTAGAAATTGTCAGATCAACACTGATTGTTTTTTTCCTACAGCTGGTCCCATGACATTTTTAAAGATCGTGGTCAATAAAAGCTGATTTTACTATTTTTGAGACGATGGAATCTTGTAATATAAAATAATATTATAAAAATATAAAATTATTTTATTGCTGAGTTAAATCAGAAAAATTACGCTATTAATTTATATATCAATCAATTGGGTTTAGTAAGATCCTGACTCCAATTAATTAAAATAAGATTTATCCAGAGCCGAGAAAATTTTTATTTTCTTAGGTCGGAAGCAAATCACATACACTTGATCAAGTACACTCACGGAACAGTCAAATTAAATTTACTGCTCACAGAATTCACAAAATAGTACAAATCGGGACTATATTGTAATTATCCCAAATGTTAGGGTGTTACAAGACCCACTTGGGCCCACGTAAGGTCACTTGGGCCCACCTAGGACCACCTGGGCCCACATACAGTCAAAAATTTCATAATTATCCATAAAATCACAAAAAATAGAAAACGCACAAATATCAAATCAGATTACGTAAAATAATTGCCTAATGGTAAAAATTAAATTACGTACAGTTTTCTCCAGCCTAAAAATTTTTATTTTCCTGACACGGAGTAAATCACTCAAAACGATCAAATACGCTGATGGAATAAACAAAATAATTTTATAGTATCTAGAAATTACTAAACAGTAAAATTCTGTTAACTGTCAAAATTACTGTTTAAGAGATACGAAATTTGGGGTGTTACAATACTCCCCCTCTTTATAGAAATTTCGTCCTCGAAATTTCATGACCATGATTTCACACCCTCGGAATAAATACGGATATGGTGCTTTCATCTTATTTTCCAATTCTCATGAAGCTTCCTCTCTTACATCTTGCTATACTATTCTAATCCCACAAAATCTCTTTGCTGATGTTCAACTTCTCCTGATCAAACAGATGTCTCAGACTCCTATCATAGAGATTTTGTTGGTTATTACTGAAGATGTTGAATGTTACTTCAGAAAGAAAGAATTTCCATATCTCTGATATCAACATAACAATAACCGATCTTCATTCATGCCTAGAATAGTTTTTCTCAGATAACTTCCAACTAATGTAATGTAATGTTTAGCTAATGTAATGTATTAATTAAAATTTCCTTATCTTCGTATCACTACATATTCTAGATTTTTGATTTTAACAGGAAATGTCTCACTAACTGAGTTCTTCTTTCCACAGCACTATATGGGATACTTCCGCAAATTTTTTTTTCTACGATTTTCCATTACCGTCTTAAGTTTTTCCATAGAAGAATTGTTCCAATCTTTTGAAAAATTCACCACGCTTCTGCTGCGTTGCTCAGATACGTTAACATGGATACAAATATAGAAATATCCTTTCTTTCTAGATATTCCTTCAGTTGCAGGAGATGAAAGAAAACATCATGGAAGATAACAAAACGAATTGAACCGTTATCGAACATATCCAGCAAAGAATTGGATGTAACTCGATTTTCAAAAATGAATTTTCTCTAGATTACTCACAGTCTGTTAAAATAATCTCATTGGATATGGTTGGAAAATAACCAATCCATTTTCAAAGATCACGTCTGTTTATGAAACAGATCAAACTAACACAAAATTTTGAACAACAGATCAAACTAATACAAAGATTTGATCTATAACAACTACTTGAATAGCTCGATTAGCTAAGAATAGAAACAGAAGTAAACAAATCAGAGGATAACGAATAACTCTAACATATAATTGATCTACTCAATCATATGTCATAAGGAATAGGTTATTCACAGAAATATTCAGTATGGTTTATAGGATTAGCTCCAATGACGCAATCTCCATTGATTAAATATTCCGCTCAGAACACTCCCGTTCCATTCAGAGTAACAACTTCCCTTACTATCTAAAATTTTTACTAATAGAAAACTCTATTTTCAAAGAGCACATCAGAGATTATACTCTTTGAAAATATGTCCAACTTTTCCACAATTTGTTTCCTTGACATACATTGCTTCATTTAAGTACCTTCTTCCACATCGCTTACTGCTTTTGGTTTCCTCAATGGTTGTAAATACATCTTCCATCGAAATCAATTACTTTCTCAATATCCTAAAAAAATATCAGGTTCCAAAATTACGAAATCTTATATTCCAAGACTGATTCTCTTCCATCAGATTCTGAACTTCAAATTCCAGTTCCCACTAAACAATGGACTTTTGTTCGTGTAGTCATTTTTCCACATTGCTCCTGTTGCTCCCGTAGCTGTAATTGCATTACTAGTAACATGTTCCACTTCCACACAAGTATAACTATCCCGAGCCATTTCCCCTTTTTTTTTTCGAGGTGTGCGGATCGAAATACAATGGATCTAATATCTATTATAAACAACATCATTTCCTTTCGAAAAACAAACACAGAGAACACAACACAAGCAAAATAGACCTAACCACAAACCCCAACAGACTCAAACCGTGCTCTAATACCAACTAATGTAACACCCTAGCTCTGATACCAACTATTGTAACACCCTAGCTCTAGGGCCCAACTAATGTAACACCCTAGCTCTGGGCATCACATTTCTGACTTCCGACTCATAATCTGAAAAGAAGATCGCACAAAGTTTGAGTTATAAAAGATGGGTTTTAAAATTCCTTCTTTAATGAAACATAAATTTACTGAAAATATTAGGTAATATTGAAAATCATATTTCAACTATTCACTATACAATATTTACACCAATTAATATCATAATTTAAAGAGAAATATAAAATTAATAGACTTATATATTTTTTTGACAGACAGTAGCAAACCCCGTATCGGGTCCTACTTAATAGCACGATACAACACTAACGAGAAACTTTAACATACTTATTCTTTATCTGTCCATCTTGATGCATCAAACATCTGTTTCTTTGTCAACACTGCACACCTTCGAGTCCTGAATGTCCACTCCTTATTGTTGTCACCAATCTAAGAGCATTTATCGCCCGTTATGTCTAAGACAACTCAATCCTTCTATTGTTTAATTTTAACAATACAAACACAGCAAAACAACATAACAAAGAGGTGAGATCACCTACACCAATACCAATATGACAGCATAGAGATAACACACAGCCAACAATATCATACAGATAAATCATACCATAATCATGTTATCAGCATTATCATCATCATCATCCAAGTATTCAAAACAATTGTCATAGCCAACATTCCTCAATTAATATATCATACAGATATAAATGCTCAGATTTATGCATATGTACAAAGACTCAGTTTATCAAAAACAACTCCATGGAGGTTTTCACAATTTCGAGAAGAATGCTCTGGTTAATTGTCAGCCTTAGCCCAAAGACAATCTCCCAGTCGTTGAAAAGAATCGTGTTCTTGTCGGGTATTGTCAATGCGTTGCAACGGACTGCATCGCCAAGTGGCACAGGGTACTTGCCAACTGTCCATTGGTCAACCGCCGCGCCTTGACGCCCCCAAGATCCATCATAGACCTCACTATCAATTCTCATTCCCTCTTCAACCACAAGGGCCATAATAGCTATTAGCTATCTTTTATACAATGCACGAATTTATCAGTGCAAGTCCAACCCCAACGGGCCAAATCTTTTCAATTTCATTTGTACAATGCACAGTATATCAGTGCAAGTCCAACCCCAACAGCCAAATCTTTTCAATGCATGTATAATGCACCAAATCCAAATACGGACATCTCTTTCCAATGCATATAAAATGCACCAAATACCAATCATAAGCAAAACACATCACTCTCTCATACAAAGTGTCCATACAACTTGGTTAAACAAGATAATTATACTATATTTTCAACACAAAATCATGTTATCATGTTTTCATAGTTATAAAATACTTTGTAGTATTTTCACAAGATTGCTTAATATTTTCATTATGTTTTCACAATTCCAAAATGTTTACATTACGTTTTCAAAATATCGTAACACTTACATTACGTTTTCAAAATTAAACGTTTTTGTTATATTTTCACAATACCGTAAAAATATTCTATTACTTTTAAATCACATAGTGATTTTTCAACATGATACGTCAAATATTTAAACTCACGTAAAATATTTAAACGTAATTCAAATCACGTAGAAATATTTTAACATATTTTAAATCGCATAGGAATATTTACTATATTCTAAATCGTTTTTAAGAGACGTAAATCATTTTTCACCACAATTCTATTACGAAAAATATTTCTTAACCTTCAAAAATTCAATTTCATCTTTTCTCAAAATATTATGACTTTGTACTTTATTTTTCACATTTTCTTACTCAAGAAAAATCTTTTTCCACGTTTCTTTACTCAAGAAATTCTTTTTCAAATATAATCCACAAAATTACTTTTCCATTGATATAAATCAATGTTTCAAATCTTAAAATTTCCAAACGTACTTTAAAACTTGAAAATAAGTTATACTTGAGTAAATTCTCAAAATACCATTATATTCTCCATTTTTCCCCAAATCATTTCCAAATTAACCTACTTCAAAATAAATTGAAGTTTGAAAATATTTTCGTTTACAAAACTTAATTTTGCAAGTGAGTAAAATACTCTGATTCCCTTTTCAAATTTCTTGTATTAAATCAATTATATTTTCACTTGAAAAATTACTTTGTTTCATCAAAATCTAGGCATTACTATTTGAAAAATTATCAAAACATTTTTTCTTTTAAATTGATATGATTTTACACAAACAAAACCATTAAAGTTTTATTTTCAAAACCAAAGTACCGATTGGTCATATAACAAACCCATTTGTTCAAATTCATTTTCACTTTCTTTGCAAATCCTTTTTCATTCTTAGTCAAAAATCTTTTCCTTAATATATATTTTCTCAAAATCACTTTTTATTGATCTAATCCTACAAAATCATATTGAGTTGTTTTAATTATTGTTTCTTAACTTTAAATTTCCTAATGTTTTCCAAGACCCAAATAAATTCTTCGTTAGTAAATTTATGTTACAAACATTTTCTTTTATATTTCTAAATCACTTCTAAAAATTGATTCTTTTTAAATTAATTTGAAGTTCAATACTTTCAATCTTCTTTTTCTTTTATTTATGAAAATTCCACTTCACTTAATTTATAACACTTAATTCCCTTTTCAAAAATCCTTATTTGAAAATTCTTGTATTTCATAGCATCAAAACATTTTTCTAAATTATCAAAACCTTATAGATGGCCATTTGAAACCATGAAATATTTTTCTCTAACTTAAATAAATTCCATTCTTGTTTCTACACAAAATAAATCAATAAAATTTCATTCTAAAATTTGTGTTCATGTTTTCTTAAAAAAAAAACAAACCTTTAGTTCATTTTCCATACTCCTCAAATCAATCCAATTTTATTCTTTCATAAACATATTAATTTGTAAACACCTATTTTGAGGTGTCTTGGCCGAAATTCTCATTGTTCTAGGGATCAAAATTTAATTTCTGTGTTCATGAAAAATTTCAACATTTACCCAAATCAAGGGCATCAAAACCGTAGTTCTTCCTTGGCCATTGGAACCAAGATCAATTTTCTTTCCATCCACATATCATGGTATACATATATATATTTCATCATAAATATCACAAACATGCCATATACTCATCATGCATGTTACAAGTATACTATCAAAGCCATAAAATCATGCAAAGCATATTAAGCATAGAAAAAATAATCAAGACACAAGAAAATAAAGCAAAGCTCATAAACACACAATTAATTATTACATGACCATGGATTGAAATTCTCACATGAATTCACAATTCATCAAATATAAGACCATCTCCCACCACCATACTTGGTTGGTGAGATGGATCTCCCTCTTACCTCTTGAAGATCCTCAAAGCTTCTTGATTTTGCTTCTCTTTCCAAGTCCTTCAACACCAAGGGCTTCTCAAATTCAAAACAAAATACATAGAAATTAGTATACTAAGCTTGATTAAGAGGAACCATGGATCAAACATGGTTTAGATCATGAAAAAGAAGAGAAGAAATGAAGTCTTCTTATACTTCACCTCAAAAATTCAATAACTTTGATCTTGAAAAAAGTCCATGAAGATGAATGATATAGAGAAAATCTCCAACATGAAAGTTGCTTAGAATATCATGTAGATTCAAGATCTATGGTTGGATGAAATTAAAAGAGATTGGATGGTGGTTTTGAGTGTCTTGACCGAATGGTTACTCTTGAAGCACAAAGATGGAATTTTTGATTTTTGATAGAAACTTGAAGCTTGGATTTGAAGCTCAAGATGAATGATTTTGGAAAAACTCATAACTAGAGATGTTCTTAGAATGGTGTTTAGGTTTAGGAAATGATGTGAGTGAAAATTATAGGTGAGTAATGGTGCTTGTAGGTTGCTTGGTCGAATCATAAGGTGAGAAAAGGAAGGAAAATAGTTGTTTTGTGTTCTTGGAACTTTGAGAGAATTTGATGAAGGCTTTTTGGTGAAATAGAAAAATGAATATGGAGAGTGTAACCAAAGGTGCTGCTGCCGTGGGAGTGAAAGAATGGAGAGATATGAATTCATTTGGCATAATTGAAGGCTATCACATGATGCACAAAGTCTTCCACTTTGTCATCTTTTTCTTTGGCCTAAAAAGGCTATACAAGCATGTCTAAACATGTCTCCTCCTTCCTAACACTCCAAAACCGTCCCCCTTCATCATGCACTCCAAAGTTGTCATAATTACTTGCTAATTGATTAGTTAATTCATTAGATTAAGTTTTCTAATCAATCTTAACTAATGTTCTAATTACATAACTAATTACTTAGATATATTATTTCATATATTATAATCTCTAATTAAAATTAGGATATCTAATTAAGAATTAGATTATAACAATTTAACATTTAATTTAGTTTACTTGGCTTGTTAATTAGGCCATTATTTGAAGCATTTCTAGCCATTGATTAATTCAATGGTTAGGATTTAGGTAGACTTTTAATTTTTAGAAGACTAAATCTAAGCCATTGGATCTTTCTCCTTTAGATTCTAGCCATTAGATGTGTCTCCAAAATTAAGGGTCAAGATTGCTCCTTCAAACTTTAAATCCAAGGGTTATAATTAGTCATAGCCTTTTTAGAAGACCAAATCTCCACCCTTGATTTATTCTTCATCCAATGGTCATAAATGGTCCTTGTTACTTTACAAGACCAAATCTCCACCCTTGATCAATTCTAAATCCAATGGTTGTAAATGGTCACTTTATATAATCAAAATTACACCGTTGATTAAATCTACGGTTGATATTGAAGCTTGCCTAATTTTATTCTCACACCATTGATTAAATCAATGATGATTATCTTATGTTTCTTTATTAAATTTATTTCTTAACCGTTAATTGACTCAATAGTGGATATCTAAACCACCAATGTTGACTTAATCAATATAATTTCTATTTTTATCTATTAAAAATCTCACGAAAGAATATATTTACTGTATTTTTATCTTCCGATAAATAAATACAGTATAAAACAAATTTTCTAAAACTGTTTCCGGATTCAGGTTTAGTAAGATCCCCTATCTCCGTCTAAACAGTACAAATTTTGCTATGCGTAAAATTTTTTTTCACTTTGCGGGACCCACCTGGGCCCACCTAGGACCACATGAGCCCACATACAGTCAAAAATTTCATAATCATCCATAAAATCACAACAAATAGAAAACACACAAATATCAAATCAGATTACGTAAAATAATTGCCTAATGGTAAAAATTAAATTACGTAAAGTTTTCTCCGGCCCAAAAATTTTTATTTTCCTGACACGGAGTAAATCACTCAAAACGATCAAATACGCTGACGGAATAAACAAAATAATTTTATAGTATCCAGAAATTACTAAACAGTAAAATTCTGTTAACTGTTAAAATTACTGTTTAAGAGATACGAAATTTGGGGTGTTACACCATAAGCCTTGCTTGAATTTTTACATGTAATAACATTAATTTTATTCTTATTAACAAGTATAGAATTTAAGCAATTACAATCATTAGCTTTGACAAATTCAGAATATAAGTCCTCAACTTGATTTCCTAAATTAATGCACTTTTCACAAGAAGATGAGGTTTCATATTTCAAAGGCATTTCCTCATTAAGAAAAGCATAGTCATTTTTTAAAGTCTCAATTTCATTTTCAATAGAGCAAATATTTTTCAAACAAGATAAGTTTTTCTTTTCTAAATTCAACAAACCATCATATAATTCATTATATGCACATTGTAACTCATCGTAGGAAGGATTATAATATAGTTTAGAATTATTTACCTCAAAGTCCTTTTTAGCCATATAGAAAGTAGTTTCAATTTCTAGGGTACTTGCTTCTTTAAGAGAATCACATTCTTCCTCATCAATTTTGTTTTGCTTTGCCTCTTCTTCAAATTGAGCATCATTGTCACCAAGTGGCATTTGGCTCCCTTCAATAGTTTGAGTATCTCTTTGAGGATATTTTTCATGACAAGCTTCCTTCAATGGCGTTTGCTCTTCTTGCTTTCTATATACAACTTTATACACAAAATCATTGTTAGCAAGATAAATAGCATTAAGAACATCTTATATATCTTTAGCACTAGAGCAATTTTTAATTGTAGTATAAGCATCATCATTCAAATTACTTCTCAAAATTTGTATAGCTCTAATGTTTAAAGAAAAACATTTCTTGTCATAGGCATTCCAACTTTGTTTTGGTTTGCAAATAAATCCATTTAACACAACATCCCATAAATCCAAATCAATAGATTGCATATAAAACTCTATTCTAGTTTTCCAATAAACAAAATGCACACCATCAAAGAATGGTGGTTTATCAATTTCAAAACCTTTCATTTTGAAAAACTTTCAAGGTTGCCAACAGACAAGGATCTTTAACTCTAAGCGGTTAAGCTTTCACCAGAGCACGAAACTCTGATACCACTTGTTAGTCATGGCAACCATTACCCAAGAGGGGGGGTGAATTGGGTATTAAAATTTTTGGCAAAACCACTTTTAATTAAAATACAAATATTAAAACTAATTAAATAAAAGTACAGAAGGAATGAGATAAAAGAAAAGCTTTAACAATAGCAAATGAATAAGTGTGCAATAATATAAAATTACGTAAAATAAAGATTGCATAAAATAAAGAGATAAAGAGAAGAAGAGCAGGCACGATATTTATCCTAGTTCGACCACCAACCACTTGTGGTCTACATCCAGTCCCCGAAACACAGTTCGAGATTTTCCACTATATGTACAAGCTTCAATAGGTGCTTGCAACCATTACATAAAAGAGCACTTTTTACACACAGGGAAACTTTACCCTTGTGCTAAAGTCTCAGCCTGCAGGGATACCTCACATTTATACAAACCTTAGAGGGATACCTCACCCCCTTTACAGACCTTGAAGGATACCTCACCCTCAATATAGAAGAATAGAAATGTAGATGAAGAGAAACTATCACTCAGAGTAAATTATACAAATTGAAGCACTATAGAGGCTCTCAAGGATATCTCAAAGTTTTAACAAAAAGAGCATAGAAAATAGGCGTAAAATATAAATCACATTTTTTAGAACAAGCACAAATTAAACAAATAGCTGGGGTTGTTGCAGATGAGACCCACAGTCTCTATTTATAGAGCCAAATAGAAAATAGCCATTGGAGCAAATTAATGTGATAATAATTGTGTTAACATTTTCATATGAATTCAAAAACGAAACAGAATTCTCGTGGGTTATTCGAATACCTTCATTGGGTATTCGAATACCACTGTTCCAATTCTCATAAAAAACCATTCAGAAGCAGGTTATTCGAATACCATAATGAGGTATTCGAATACCTCTATTTAAAATACAGTCTGGAGCGTCTTTTGGGCTGTGGTATTCGAATACCACATCTTGTATTCGAATACCCCTTTAAAAAACTCGTTCAGGAACGTTTTCTGTGCTATGGTATTCGAATACCACATCCTGTATTCGAATACCCTACTCAGATTTCAAAAACTGACTTTAAAAGGTCATAACTTCTTCATTTCTTATCCGTTTAAAGCAAATGACCAGTCATTGGAAAGATCTTTGAGTCTATTTTCAAATGAAAGAAGTTTCAAAACAAAACTCAAGGTATTTTGAAAGATATGATCAAAAGAGTGACCAAAGATTAGTTTTACAAAACTCAAACTTTGCTATTTTTCATAGATTTGAACTATTACCATAACTAGCTTTTCAAAACTTATTTGTTAGACATTTTAACATGTGAAAACCATTTGTAAAGATTTTAAAAAACATATTTGAGATATCCATAAGGCTTTGTATATAAAGACCCTAAGTCCTAAAAGCTATACTATTTAATTTTCCTTTGGACTTGGTCTTTGACATGACTTTGATGTTATCAATACCTTCATGACATAGGCATTCACATTCTTTTTGTGTTGAGGTTAATAGAGATCTTTTGCTTTCTTATTGCAATGCTCACTCTTGGTACTTGGACTATCCTACAAAGTATTGCTCACTTAAACAAGCATAGTTAGTCCAGTATCAGAATTTAATATCTTCATATGCATGATTCATAAATGTATAACTCTAGTTAGTTTAACATGCATATAAGACTTTCATAGACATATTCAAATAAGATATTTATCAATTACTAAGGGATATGCTTTATATAAGATGCAGCAAAGAACATAAGCAAAGTATTCTTTTTGTCTTGTATTTGTCATCATCAAAACTTAACATATAAAACCATTTGGGACAAACTTATTTCCACAGCAGCAGCAAGGGAGGCAGTAGCAAGAGAGGCAACAACAAGGGAGGTAGCAAGGAATAAGAGTGTGATCTGGCACTTCATCTATAACTTTCCTTTATCTTTAGTTTTATTTATCGTACTTTGTTTCTGTTTTAATTTGTATAAGGTTTCTCTTTTCAGTAATTGCAACAACAGGTACTATCTTCTATCCTTTACATATCTATGTTTTGACATTGAGGACAATGTTGTGATCTAGTTAGGGGGAAGGATAGTTGTATAAAAAAAAACCAAAAAAAATTTAGGAAGTGTGTGTATTAATATGTTTGTTGTGTTTATATGTTTGTCAGTAACTTACTAAACCAGTTAAGGATGGCAGAGTAAAGAGTAAATTATTTATTCTTGAGACGCATCAAAATTGGTGGCGAGTAAGGAGTAATTAGTTAGACAACTAGTTTGTGTGAAAGTAGCAACTCAAATTCAGGGAAATTTCATGATTGAGTAATTTGTCTTCTTTCTTAAAAATCACATGCTTAGTTATGGCTGTTGAATTAGTGGATTGAGAATGATAGAATTATGCCTTGTGAGTTTTTGAGCCTATTGATGAATGGATTGAACATTTGTACCATTTTCTTCTTTCTTGTGTGAATTTCACTCATGGAATTGTTACTCTAGAACTTACTTTGATTCTTTTTGAGACTACATTTTCACATGTATACATAAACATGATTGAGACATTTTTTTTGAAATAGCTACTTTAGCCAAATAGCCAACCTTGTATATTTTCCGTTGCTTAACCCTTTTGAGCTTATTTGACCATTCCTTGTTTCTAGCTCATTATGTGCCTTAAATGAAAAACCATGTTCTTACCCGACCTTAGGGAATAAGAGAACATTAGCTTTGTCATTGGATGAGTTCTTAAACAAATGTAGGGGTGTGTGTGCAAAATGGCTAAAAATTTTTGAGCTTGCTGTTTAAATGTATATATTATGTTCTTCTTCTTCAAAAAAAAAAAAAGAAAAAAATCAAAAAATCAAAATCAAAAATAAAAAAAATGTAAAAAGAAAAAGAGTGTCAACAAGGCAATAAAGAAAAGGAAAAGAATATGTAAAGGGAATTTGTATTAGGTGGAGTTGGGATGAACTTTCATGCTTGTTAATTGAACTCAACTTTCATGCTCTTTTATTCTCTTTAGTATTTAACTTGTCATATCTATATTACCTTCTCCTTTACCTTGACCCCATTACAACCTTGATTAAAGTCCTCATGATTTGTGTGTGCATGTGTTTTGAGTAGTGGAGAAGTAGAAGATAAGCAAGCTTATGGTAGTGCAATTTTCATGGGTTGAATTGAGTGAAATACCTACCTTTTAAACACTTGAGGAATTGAGAGTGAATCTTGTGAAGATCTATCATTCTTGACTCATGCTTTTCAATTAAAGTTTCCTTGCTTGTTGGTTTTAGATGTGAAGATATGTTACCTCATGAATGTTTTGATTACTTGAATGATTGGTTGCTCTTCATTTTTAAATATTATTAGAAATTAAGCCTTTTAGAGTGTTTAACTTTTGAGTCTGTTTTATTTTTTTTAGTTTTGGTCTTGTGTGTTTTGCCCAGGAGTGCAAAAAACTAAGTGTGAGAGAATTTGATGATCACATATTTGATACATTAATAAGCCTTCATTTTTAGTCATTTACACTCTCTATGTACTTAATTAATTGAGTTTGATTATGTTTTGTAAGTTTTGACTCAAATTGGACTTAATTGAATTTTTCAACGTAATTTATGTCTTACATTATTTCTGTATTTGGGCTATATCTTGGGATATAGGTGGCCAAATGAGGTGAATTTGGTGACATTTTAAAGATAAAAGAGAGCTCTATAACTTTCATGAATACCTCAAAGTCCCAATCACACGAGTAGATAACTTAAATTGGGGTTAAAGCAAGAATTAGAGTGCTGTTCCTAATAGCTTGACTTATGTGTACTGTTCATGCCATATTTCGGGCTAAATGTTGTCAAATGGGATGAAATTTTAATGCTAAATTGAGACCCATATCTATAACTTTCATGTTGAACACTTTTCCAGAATCTGAGGCCTAATAGGTGATATTGGGTTTGCAAGTCAGAACAGAGGAGCTGTGACTGAGCCTGAGCAGTGTACAGTAATTTGAACGTATCTGGAGTTATAGAAATGATATTGGACTCAAACTAAAGCTATTTGAAATCTAAGATCCAAGCCTACAACTTTCATGAAAATCATATTTGCTCATTCTGACGCATTCAATGACTTCAGATCTAAATGATTTCGGAGACAAGGAATCTCCATAATTTTCCACTCACCAAAAGTTATTTGGCATTTTCCACTCATTTTCCACTCATTTACTCACTAATGACTCAGCCCCCTTGTCATTTTGTATCTCTAATCCTCTATAAAAGGGGGCCTTAGCAGATCATTGAGGGTGTTAGGTGGTAGGTACCAAAATGATGTTAGTTTGTTACTAGGTTTTCTTATAGTAATTTTCCGTTGTTCTAAATTGAAGTCATGTTCTTCTTCTTCTTTTTCTCTCTTCCTTTCTTCTTGTCTATGAGTAACTAAGTTTCATTTTGCTTTGGTGAAAGAGTGAAGCTCTGAGTAATGAAATAAGGCTAGATTAATTTCTCTTTTGTGCTTAAATGATATATTTTCAAGTGGTCATTATAAGTATTATATTTTGTATCCAATTAATTTAAAAACCCTCCTTATAAAGTGGAGTTCTTGATTTGTTGTAGACAAGAGATTGACACAATGAATGCTTGAACCCATTTACAAGTGGTGGTGCTAGAAACTCTCCTTATAAAGTGGAGATCTTGATTTGTTATAGACAAGATTTGACACAATAAATGCTTGATCTCATTTATGAGTGGTGGTGTTAATAGATGATTAAAGGAATCATAATATAATTACGTATATAATTTTTAATGAACTTTGAATGTTGTATTTTTCGATTGGAACCTCCGTTATGTGTGGATTCTAATTGAGTTATAAAAAGAATTAATCTTGTCCTTAATTTATTTACCAAGAGTGGATCTCCTAGCCCAAGCAATTCTTTTTTATTTGTGACCAAGTTTTTATCACCTTTATTATTGTAACAAAATATTTTCCTTACGTCAAATAAATTTTTCTTCATCAATTCCTTGTGGATTGACCTTGGACTCTTGAGAAATTTATTACTTGAGATAACCTGCACTTGAGTTTGCAACCTTTAATTTCGCATCAGCTGACATCTGTTTATAGTCCTGACAGTCCTAGGCATCGTTCATTTTTATGGGAGGAACTAGGTTTCTTATTAAGTTTTTGTGGTCAAAATTGGTGTCTGAGTGGTGATTTTAATGTTGTGAGGTCTCTAACTGAAAAGTTGGGGGGTAATCATCTCACTTCCTCTATGAGGGGTTTTGATAGTTTTATTAAGGAGTGTAGTCTTAGAGACATTTCCCTCTCTAATGCCCGTTTCACTTGGTCTACTAGAAGAGACTACACTATGGCTTCCCGTTTAGATAGATTCCTTTTCACCATTACATGGGAAGATGATTTTCTTGATCTTGAGCAAGAGAGTTTATCTCGTCCAGTTTTTGACCATTTTCCAACTGTTCTAGAGTCTAGTAAGGTGAAAAGAGGTCTTTCCCCTTTTAGGTTTGAAAACATTGGCATACTCATCACTCTTTTATTCCTTTTGCTAAGGAAGTTTGGGAGACAACTTCATTTTAGGGTTGGGAAGGATATAAAAAATTATGAGGAAATTGAAGCTTCTCAAGGAAAGCTTGAAAGAGTGGAATTTGTTTGTTTTTGGTGACATTCAATTTAACAAAGATGCTATTTTGAAAGAACTTGATTTGTTGGATAGGTTGGAGTTAGAGAGTAATCTTAATGAGGATCTCTGTGTTAGGAGGCAGAAGTTGAGGTTTGATTTAGATGAAATTTTTCTTAGGGAAGAAATGAGTAGAAGACAAAAGATGAGATTCTAATGGGTTAAGGATGGGTATGCTAACTAAAACTTGCTTCATAAGGTGGCTTTTGGGAGGCTTAGGAAAAGCCTTATTAAAGAATTGGAACTGGAGGACAGTAAGATTGTTAAGGACATGGGGGTCATTGCCTCTGAAATTTCTAGGTTCTACTCGAATTTATTTGTTGAGGATGTGCCTATTAAAGCCTTCATTAAAGACTTAGATTGGTGCCCCATCAATCCAAATAAGGCTTGTTGGTTAGAAAGGCCTTTTGAGGAGGATGAAATTCATAGGACTATCTTTAGTTTGGGGAAAGACAAAGCTCCTGGTCCATATGGCTTTGCTTTTGGTTTCTTTCAAAAGTGTTGGGATATTGTTAAACCTGACCTCCTTAGGGTGTTTGCTGAATTTTTCAATAATGAAAAAATCGGAGTTTGTATGAACTCTACTTTCATCTCTCTCGTTCCTAAAAAGGACGGGTTGGTGAAGGTTAAGGACTTCTGCTCTATTAGCCTAGTTTCTAGTGTTCATGAAATCATTACAAAAGTTCTTGCTTCTAAGTTGAGTGAGGTCCTTTCTGATACCATCTCAGAAAATCAAAGTGCCTTTATTCCAGGTAGACAGATTCTTGATGCTGCTCTAATTGCTAATGAGTTAGTGGATGATGTTAGAACTCAAAGGAAACAAGGTCTGGTGTTTAAGCTAGATTTTGAGAAGGCTTATGATTGTGTGAGTTGGGGTTTTTTGGATACAATTATGGACAGGAAAGGTTTTGGAGTCAGATGGAGAAATTGAATTTCGGGTTGTTTATCTTCTTCTACTTTTGCTGCCATTATTAATGGAGAACCAAAGTCTTGGTTTAAGGGCCAGAGGGTGTGAGGCAAGGGGATCCTTAATCTGCTTTTCTCTTTACTATTGTGGTTGATGTGCTTAGTCGTTTAGTTTCTAGAGCTGTTAATAATGGGTTGGTTAAAGGGTTGTCAGTTGGTTCGAAGGGAGTGCTTGTTTCCCATCTTCAATTTGTTAACGACATTGTTTTTTTCTTGGAGCCACATGCTGAGACTTTTGTTAACATTCTGTCTATTTTGACTTTCTTTGAGATCATTTCTAGTCTTAAGATTAATTGGGCCAAAAGTAGTTTAGCGAGTTTGAATGTCGATAGTCAAATTGTGACCATTTTTGCTACTTTGGCTGGATGTCAATCTCTTCAATGGCCTCTAACTTGTCTCGGCATTCCTGTAGGAGGTAATCCCCATGTCCTATCCTTTTAGGATCCTGTGGTTTGTAAGATTTCTAAGCGGTTAGATAGTTGGAAAGGTACCTTTTTTTCTCTATGGGGTAGGATCACTCTTATTTAGTAGTGTTTGTCCGACATCCTTTTATATTTTCTTTCTCTTTTTCATATTCCTGTGGTTGTGGCACAAAAATAGAGAGAATTATGTGAAATTTCCTCTGGTCGAGGCACGAGAAAATAGTAGGGATCACCTCATTAGTTAGGAGGTTTGTTGTAGACCAAAGAAGGAGGGAGGTTGGGTCTTGGTAACTTGGTGTCCAAGAATATTGCTTTGGCAGCTAAGTGGCTTTGGTGTTTTCCTCTTCAACCATTTTCTTTATGGCATCAGGTGATTCGAAGTAAATATAGTTTGTATTCAAATGGGTGGGACACCAACTTTGCAAGTAGAGCGACTCATACTAGTCCTTGGAGATTTATTTCTTAGGGATTGCCTTCTTTTTCTTCTCTTTTATCCCTGCATCTGGGTGATGGATCTCGTATAAAGTTTTGGGAAGATGTTTGGGTTGGTAGTGTCCCTCTTTCTAAGGCATTTCCAAGGCTTTATCACTTTTCTTCTTTACACAATGCCCTTGTTTGTCAATTTTATTCTCAGATTAATCTCTCTTGGAATTTTATTTTTTCAGAAACTTGCTTGATAGAAAGGTTACTGACCTTCAAACTCTCTTGTCTTTGGTTGAACCTGTCCATTTTTCTACTCTTCCTGATACTAGAATTTGGAATCTTGAGTCGTTTGGATCTTTCTCTTGTAAATCTTGTTTTTTAGTTCTTGACTCATTCTCCTAATAGAGAAAGATTCCTTTAGGAAAAGCTCATTTGGAAGTCCAAAACTCCCTTAAAGATTTCTATGTAGACATGCAGAGAGATTGACTTGCTTTGTTGCATGATACAATCTCATAAGTTTTAACTATGTATTTTAAGAGGATTACTTATCCTTCTTCTTTGTACTTTTCTAATAAATTTTTTTCTATAAAAAAATGTTTCTAGAATTTATCACAAATGGTCCTTCTTTGTGTGTAGTGACACGAAGATGTGGAGAAAGTATTATGTGTGTGTTTGGATTATCTTATTTTGTGTTTAAAACAACTTAAAATCAAAAAAAAAATTGAGAAAGCATTTAAAAAATAAGTGATTATTTCTCCAAAAATAATATTTTCCAAACATGCACTATTTAGCTAGATAGTTGCAATTTTAGATGCATCAATACTATTTTAAGATTTCGCTATTGTCTAGAGATTGGTTACTGATCTTTTTAACCCTAATTTTTCTAATAATCATATAATGATTTATAGAGGAAAAATAGCCCCTTTGGCATTAAACTTTATCTGACAACAATAAGATGGCAGGCACAATAATGGTTTAAAATCATTAGTTACATAACACAATTGATATATCACCCTTCAAGCCCAGGTGATCGTATATTGTAAGATAAAAATTACTTACCACCAAGGTAGTCAAAATCGTGATCATATTTGTAAGATCGAACGATTTTACGATCTTCACCATCACTAGTGATCTCGATCACATGTTGGAACTTGTTTTGGTGGGATCACCGGAATCACATGACCTTTTCGAGTTGGGTGAATTGGCGGAGTGACCCATTTTTCTAGCAAAGCACTTGAGCCCAATCGACCTTAGCCCCCAATATTAACCCTTTTCTCTCATTTTCGACACCCTCTGAAACCTATTTGACGACCCTTTCTCACATTCTCTTCCAATCAAATCCTATCATACCTTTGATGGCTACTGGTTGCACTATTGTAAACCTATGACTTCGGGCTTGCTGCGACTTGCGACTTCACTCCTTGCTATGACTTCGAACAACCAAGTTGAGTGGGCGATGAAGATGGGTTGTTGTGGCCGAGTTAAGTGCTCAAAGGTGGTTGTTGTGGCTGAGGAAGGTGGGTTTTCAGTGCTTGGATGACGAAGGTGGGTTTTTAGTGCTTGGCTAACGAAGGTAGGTTGTAACACCCCCCCTCTAAAAGGGCATTACATTTCAGACTAACTCCTTTTTATTATCTTTACCCAAGTTATAGAATATTTGATGTTATAAAATATGTTTTAGAATTTCTTTTTTGAGGATAATATAAACTTACTGAATCATAAAAACATAAAACATAAGAACTAAATCAAATACTCTTATATACATAACATAGATCAGTAACAACTTAATTACATAAAACTTATGTACCCCCAAAAGACATAAACGACTACCATATAAAAACTGAACCTAGCCCAAGTCCAAACACTTGAAGAGTAGGGTCCTGCACCCGATCTTCCTCTAGATCCTCTTCGGGATCCCTAACGGACAAAACCCCCAGTCGGAGCATGTCACCACGAACGAGAGTTCGAGCAGTCAACTCTACAGAGTCCTCCCTAGGGATAGTTCTACGATTACCCCATAACTCCCCAAAAGGCAAATCAAACTCTAAGGAAACAACTGCGACCACAGTAAACATAGCAGCCCCAAATCGGGTCATACTCCAAAATAAGGTGACATCTTCAACATACTGAATGTACCCCATGTCCCAACGAACACTCCATGCTTCGATGCCCCCATGAAATTGTAGCCTGACAAAACCTCGTAGGTCTTGCCTTGCTGCCATTGCAGTCTTCTTAAGAACATAAAAATGACAGAATAAACAGCACAAGACAATGAAGAGGTGAGATCCCCTACATCAATACCAGCATGGCAGTAAGAAACAGTAATGACAATTGTGCCATCCATATATAGCAATATCCAAGAACAGTAGATATAATCATGTTAATACAGGAATATCACAGAGCAACAGATATAACCATGTCATCAACTGATAGATAATTCATCAATGTACATCAAAACACATGAACACTGATCATGCCACAACAATAAGTATACTGGCTATGCTACCACAATATGCATACTGACTATGCCACGACAAGATGTACACTGACTATGCATATGTACCATGTGTATGCTGAACCTTCTTGTGCACACTGCGCTTATTTCCTACTTCATAGAGCTAAACACAATTTCGGAGAGAATGATCTAAAAGACATGTCTGTAACTCGGCTGTTGCGGGCTAAGTGCTATAATTTCTCAATTTATCAATGTGTACATCAAGGCATTGTACAAGATATTCTACGCCAGATCCTGATTAGGGATAGTGTCCGGTCGAGATCATCGGTGCGTTGCTCAGCTTTACCATGGCCCAGTGGAGCTACCAACTGGCCACATATGGGATACTTGCGCCCCGACGCCTCCAAGGTCAATACGTGACCTACACTACGCCTATCGCATCCGCACTAAGGTATAATTCATCTCCTAGGCATATAACCTTAACAACAAGTCACCAAGACTTTTACTTTCACAATGCATGACGGAATGACAGGATAAATCAACACTCATTAACAGCATCGTTCCATGAAAAACATACCACCACTGAGTTAAGCCATCAACTGATATTCCCGAGTCCAGTACGTCGGCTCGACAACATAAGGCTATTATATTTAGCCACAAAGCACTTCCATTGTGCAAATTCAAGGATCATCATTTTCAAATCACATGAGGCATTCTCACAAATTTCTTTAACATGTAAGACCATTATTTCACTTTTAGGCTCTAATTATAATACTTTCAAGAATGCATGTAGAAATTAGCTTCAATCACCATACTCTTCTAAATGAATTCCTCTAGTGACATTTTCACATATTTTTCACGAAAAATCTAAAAAGAAACCACACTGTCTTAACCTCACCATTCTTTTCTTTTTTCCCTAAGTCTTTCACATTTTTACTATCTCTCTCTCTAGCTTGTTTTTCCCACTCAAGGCTAAAACCCCTTTCTTATTAAATGACCACAACTTATTGTGTCACTCCTTCATTATTATAGATCCTTAATTCAATTCCTTTTTCACCTAAGCATCTAAGTTCCAATTCAACACAAAAGTTTGCCTTGGATACCCTTTTTAAAACCACTTGGCCATGAGTCTAAAGTCTTTGGACCTCAAAATTTTCATCTTCAGCAACAAGATTTCAACTAGAACTCTACTAAATAAAATACTTCAAATTTCATATTATCTTTTTATCTTACTTCCACAATTGAAGCCAAAATCAATTCCTTTAATCCTAATTTAGTGCCCAAATCATCCAAGTAATATTTTCTAATACTCCTTCCAAGACTTTCATTATTCTAATTCTAATTAAAATCCTTTCCACTCAACTTACCAAAAATCATCTCAAATAGAAATATTTTAAGACTCCAAGTTACTTCTCCGTCCTATTATCAAATACTATGACCAAAAATCACTGTCAAAAATCATTTCAATAAAATACCCTAAGTTCCCAAATCACTTTTCCATTCCATTATCAAATATCATGACCAAAAGCTAATTCTTTTCAATGATAAAAACTTTGTTTCTTCTATCTTTCAACTTGTAAACTCATAAATCATATTTTTGCTTCTTAATCATCTAAGTTCTTAACCAATAAAATATCTTTCTCATGTATACCT
The DNA here is from genome assembly GCA_029884595.1 of Ormosia semicastrata. NCBI lineage: Eukaryota > Viridiplantae > Streptophyta > Magnoliopsida > Fabales > Fabaceae > Ormosia > Ormosia semicastrata. Next base: position 44,602,456 of record JAQQTO010000061.1, read on the forward strand.
CCTCCTAGGCCAAAAGGCCATGAGCTTCAAGAGGTCATTGGAATAAAAAAAATCATTCCTTTTTAGCACAATTTATAGCATACACATACTCTAGTAATCACCAATCTACCATATCAAGTTCTTGCATAATATCAAAGTAATAAAAATCACACATAATCAATAAATAACCATAGAAATTTCATGTATAAAATCAACATCATATAATTATACATAATCAAACAAGCATACACCAATGATCACACAATCGAGTGAATAAATCCTCACATGAATTTTCTACTCACAAACATAAATATTTCGTTCCTCACCACCATAACATGGTTGATGAGGTTAATCTCCCTCTTACCTTAGGGGATGTCCAACCACCTCTTGAAAAACTCCTTGAAACAAGCTTTCTATTCCAGAGCCTCTTGAAAATGAAAATACATACCAAAAGATCAACATAAATGGCTTGGAAAAGAGTGACCATGGATCAAAATCATAGTTTTAGGAAGAAGAAAAGAATGAAAAGAAAGAAAGGATAATGAAAATGGAGAAACTTTACCTTACAAATCTTCAAGCCCTAACTTGACGAAATGCTTGAAAATGATGAACAAAGTCAAGATCTTCACACCAAAGGGTCTTAGAAGGAGATGTAGATTCAAGAAATATGATTTGTTAAAATTAAAGGAGATGAAAGGGTGAGGTTTGGGAGGTTGGCCATGAGGTGGGTGGAGAGAAAATGAGAGAAGAAAATGAAAGAGAAAGTGGGTAGCTTTTGGTTGATGAGAGGGAAATGGATAGAAAAGTGATAAGATGAAAAGTGAATGGAAACTTGCTCTAGAAGCTCTTTGCCCCCATCATGGCCGTGTACTTCATATAGGGAGAAGCTCCAAAGCTTCTCCAACAAGCCTCTCCCAAAGCTTCCTTAGGAAGCTTCATAAAGCTTCCTTGAGAAGCTTCCTCCTTGGGTCCCAAAAGTCAAAGATGACTTCATTTGGATGATGTCACAAAAATGATTAGATAGAAATAATTTACTAAATCTTTCTTACAAGCTATTATCCAATGGACAAAAGTCACAGTTAACAAAGCCGATATCTATTGTCTAATGGATAATAGAGCGCATCCAAATTTTATCTGTCAAATAAAATCTCAGATAATGAAAACTTCAAAAACTATCTCCAGTTTCGAGTTTAGTAAGATCCCTGATCCCGTATTAACTGTAACACTATCCTTAGGGCGTCACACTTCGTGTTACTCAATTACCAAATTACCCCTTCATTGGAAAATCGTGCTTGTAATATAATTACGAGTTATAAAATTTCTTGATGATAGTAAGATAAACTTAGTGCAAAATAAAAACATTACAACAACATCATAAATTAATATACATCATATATATACAAGTCATAGTACTATCATATTTTAATATTTACAAACTAGACTCTCAAAATATTTAAACTTTAATTTAAACTAACATACTGCCCAAGTACTACTAAATAGTAGAACCCTCAGACGGTCCTCCTTAGACTCCTTAGAAGATAGAAGTCCGACTTGACGCAAAGTCCTACGACAGGTATCCGCACAGACGACACTATACTAATTGCACTCTGAGTACGATAGTATACTTCCCAGTACTGTCTAATTGACAATGGAAACTCTAGGTGTATATTAATATTTACCCTAATTTTCAAGATATAGCCTACTTAAAATAGTGTTTAAGTTTCTCTATGTAGCAAATACGCTCTCTTTTCAAGTCAACGTGCCACGACTCTAATCCTCCACGAAACGTCGATCTCGTATACCCAAGGAAACAAGGCACCTCCATTTTCTAGAACTCAACATCCTTTACCGGAATCTACTCTTCCTCAGCTTCTTGCTCAAGTTCTCGCTCAATGTCTTTAAAATTATAAATATAATATAGAATAGACATAGAAAGAGGTGAGATCACCTACGCCAATACCAGTATGGTAGCAATGAAGATAAACACATATAATATCTCATATCAACACATCATACATAATCACAATTATGTCACCAATATCATTTATCATAATAATTCATACAATAAGTCATAATTACGATCATGTCCTTATCAATATTCAATTATTCAATAATCCAATTATCATAAACAATAATTACGATAATACTCTCAGTATCTCTGCATATGCACCTAGACTCAATTTTTCTACTCCATGGAGTTACAACTCAGATCGGAAAGATTGATCATAAAGATCTGTCTGCACTACATGCCTCGGACCACGTGCTCAATTTTTGCACATCTAGCATATGCACCAGTCTTTATCAAATCTTGATTACGGATAGTGTCTCGGTCCGGATCATTGGTGTGTTATATCGGTCTAACCTACGTACAGAAGAGCTACCAACTACACATTGTAGGCAACCCGCACCCCAATGCCCCCAAGGTCAACGAAAGACCTACACTACACATATTGCACCCACTCAGGAGGTGAATTCTCTCCTTCCTAGGCAAATAGTCTTATCCAGTCCATCGGATCTTTTCAATGCATATACAAATGCACCATTCTCAGTTCAATTCATTCTATCATATTCTCAATTAAATTTTCTTTATCTCAAGTTCGGGGTCCTCATATTGGCCCAACAGTGTCATTACTGTAATTTCATCGCGAAACCATATTTTTCACATTTTCTTAATCATGTATCAATTTTTCATCGTTTCTCAATCGCGTAAAATATTTTTCATACGTTTTAAATCAAAAATACTATTTTCCTCATTTAACGCCAAAATTCAACTTCATTTTTCATATTAGCATAATAACCCCTCAAAACATAATATTTGCATTATAATCCTCATTTAAATAATATTTTCACAACAGTCCCTCATAAAATTCACATTTACAAAATAGTTCCTCTTAAAATTCATATTTACGAAATAGTCCCTCATAAAATTCATATTTACAAAATAGTCCCTCCAAAACATAATATTTACGTTTTAGGCCCTCAAAAATTTTTATTTATAATATGGCCCTATTAAAATGAAAATTACTATTTTGTCCCTCTAAGAATCATAATTATAATATTGCCCCTCTAAAAATCATAATTACAGTATGGCCCCTTTTAAAAATGAAAATTACAATATTGCCCCTCTAAAAATCATATTTATAATAATTCATTTTCCCAAAAATCATTTTACTTTGCTATACTCAAATTTGTCCCAAATTCATTTAAATCTCTCAGTTCTCATTTCAATTCATCAGTTTAATTATATCCGATTATTTTCCCACAACCTTCAAACTTGTTCAAATTCATTTCTTTTTCATTTACATCCTTCATTTTCAATTGAATCTCTCATTTTCAAGACTTTGGTCCTTTCTAGCCTAGTATGGCCGTAAGCCTCAAGCTCTTTGGAGCTCTCATAAAATCGGTTCATCATATTATTCACATCTTACTTTACTCATACCTTTTCATGCACACAATTTCATACATACAAACATATATCAAAGCAATAGACATAATATCACACATGCAAGCACAAAACACAATCATACACAACACAAACACAATCAAATAGCATCAAATAATCGGTGAAGAACCCTTATGAATTTTTCCACCGTACAAAAACCATCCCCACACCACCAAAACTTGGTTGGTGAGGTTAAATCTCCCTCTTACCTCTTGAAGACAAGCTTTTCAAGCTCCTCTCCTTCTTCTTGTTTTCGTACAAGCCACAAACAATTCCTAACAATTCTAAAATAATTAGTAAAATCACAAACAAAGTTTAATAATAACAAACCATGGAACAAACATGGTTTATAAAACCACAAACATGAATTTAAACCATAGAAATCAAGGTTTACCTCTAGGAAAGTAAGATAGAAGTGGGATTTTGAAGCACTTAGAGTGGGATTTTGGGAAAACTTTCTAAATGGAAAGTGTTTAGAATGGTGTTTAGCTTTAGGAAATGATGAGAGTGAAAATTATAGGTGAGTGATAGTGTTTAGGGGTGTGTGGCCGAACCATATGGTGAGAAAAGGAAGGAAAATGGTTGTTTTGTGTTCTTGGAACTTTGAGAGAATTTGATGAAAGCTTTTTGGTGAAATAGAAAAAATGAATATTGAGAGAGTAATGGGGCTGCTGCTGCCGTGAGATTCATAGAGAAAATAAGGAGATTTGCATGAAGAAAAATATCCAATTTGAGTGCACATGGAGTAGCACATGGCATAGGTCATCAATTTGACTTGCATAGCTATTATGGATGGTTCAAGAACCATGTAGATGACTCCTCCAAGCTGCTGCAAACCGTGAGCTTCAAGTGAGTTTAGGGACTTTAATTTATTTTAATTCAAGTCTAATTACTTGCTAATCAATTCACTAGTTAATTAGGTTTAGTTTCCTAACCAATCTTAATTAACTTTCTAATTATATAATTGATTAATTAGACGTATAATTATATATATTATATCCTCTAATAATAATTAGGATATTTAATTAGTAATTAGTTTATAACTAATTAATTATTAAGTTAGTTTATTTAACTTGCTAATTAGGCCATTAGATTAACCAAATTAGGCTTAATTAGCTACTAACCAAATTCAAGCCTACAATTTTTGACTTAATTCTAACCATTGATTCATCTTTAATTCCTAGCCATAGATTATATCAAAGGTAGATATCAATTGGTCATAAAACTAGCATTCTAATCTCACCATTGATTAGATCAACGGCTAAGGTTAAAGGCTTCCTAACTAAGTCTTCATCCAACGGTCCTAATGAAAGTCTATGCTCCCTTCGTTGACCCATTCTTATTGGTTTAGAAAGTCAAGCCTACTTTCGTTGACTTGCTCTCATTGGCTAGAATTTGTCTAGTCAGCACAGTTGACTGCTTTTCCTAAACGCGGGCCCCACGAACTTTTTCGGGTCCACAAATAAAATTTCTACTATTTTTGAGACAGCAGGTACTGTTGAATAAAATAATATTATAATAATATAAAATTATTTTGTTGCACAGTTAAATCCTAAAAATTATAAGACTAATATATATATCAATCAGAATTGGGTTTAGTAAGATCCCCTAGCTCCAATTAATTAAAATAAGAATTTTCTCGGCCCGAAAATTATTATTTTCCTGACCCGGAGCAAATCACACAAAACAATCAAAAACAGTATCGGAATAATCAAATTATTTTTATATTGCACAGAAAACACAAAACAGTGTAATTCTGTCAGTTCTATAACATAGTCTAAAATTTGGGGTGTTACAATACTCCCCCTCTAAAAAGAAGTTTCGTCCTCGAAACTTGACACATTTAAAATAAAAATAGATACTACTCTCTTATCTCATCTTCCAATTCCCATATTGCTTCACCACGTATATCATTCCAAACCACTTTAACCAATGCGATTGCTTTACCTCGAAGTTGCTTTGTCCTTCGATCTTCAATCTTGACTGGAAACGTCTCGTAGGTTGAATTTTCCTTCATTTGTACGATCTCCAATGGAGTATCCGATACGATCCGATAAACTTTAGAGTGGGTTTCCTCGACTTAATCACTCGTCCAACTCTAGTCATAGGCGTCACACGTAGAAATACATGGTCACCTTCTTCAATTTCAAGCGGTCTTCGTCTTTTATCTATATAACTCTTTTGCCGCGTCTGAGTTGTCCTCATCTTGTCATAGATCGTCTTCACTTTCTCAATAGTCTACTGCACAAATTCTGGTCCTGCCTCAGTACTTTCAGCATCATGATGCTAACACAATGACGTTCTACATCTTCTTCCATATAATACCTTATAAGGTACCATCCCTATACTCAAACGAGAACTATTGTTGTATGTGAATTCTATCAATGGTAGAAATTCATCCCAACAACCAGCTTGTTCTAGAACACAAGCTCTCAACGAGTCCTTTGAAAATTCTAGTTATCGTCTTTTCCTTATATCCAAGCCCCTCTTGATTGTACAGGTACTTCAAGCCCTTGTAATTATTATAGACTTTATAGGAAAGAAAATGTTTTCAAATTCTCCTTGCAAAACGACTATCACAGATCCTAAACATAATTCAAAAAAAAAAATTTTTTTTTGCACGTTTCACTGCCTTGAAGTATATGCCACCACCTTTTCTATTTGATCTCAACTCTCAATTTAAATTCACGAGTTGAACTACTAACAGAAATTACACTTGACTAGTTTTACGCATAACTCCTCCTTAATTGAGATACATGAAAGACACTTTGAAGGTGATAGGAAAAGTAACAAGACTATTCGGTAGGTTACTAGATTAGTCCAACAAAGAATTTGAAATAGTCTAATAGATTTTCAAAATGAACATGGTCCAATAATTCTAGAAATGAACTTTCTAGATTCAAACCCAAAAATCTCAGATCAAGGAAACACTAAAGTTACATTGTAACAATCTAGTAGGATATGTTTGAAAAATAACCAATCCATTTATAAAGTCAGGCTTTCAAATAGATGAAATTTTAGATAAACAAATCAAATCAACAGAAAATATTTGATATCCAATAGATATAGGATAGAGTTAGAAAACTTGAGTATAAACAACAAGTTTAACAAGAAGAGTAGAAATACTCAGATCACATTATAACGAAGACACGAATAAGTTAAATTGATCTACTCAGTCTATTTGAGAAAGAAATAGACAAACCAGATCAACAGAAAAGTTTCAAACTCCAATAATAATAGGGTAGTTTCAGACAGACTCGAGTAGTAATAACAAGTTTAGAAGTTGAGGTAGTATTATGAAAAGAACAAAACACAGATAACCCCAAAAGATTTTACACAGTCACAGATCACAAGAGACTGGGTTACCTTACGCATTATACAATACAGTTTTAAGATTACCCTCTATGGCACAATTTCCTCACTTCTCAAGTTTTTATTTTTGAACATTCTCACTACACTCTTTGCATCAGCTCTTTCTTCTTCTTGAGATTTTGAAATACGTGTATCACTAATGGAAAGTTCTATCTTCAGTTGATCACAATCTCTGAAGAAATGTCCAGACTTCCCACATCTATAACAAATAAACCCTTTATCTGACAATCTTTGGTGAGATGATTTTTCCCACACTTGAAACATTTCAGTGATGATGCCACAGTCTGACCAAAATCATTGCCACTAGTACTCCCCCTCTTTATTCGTTGTTGCTTCCCCAGTGGTCGCACATACGGCTCTCATTGAAAACGATTGACCTTACGCTTCCTTCCATCTTGGATTATCGAAGGTTCTAAGTTACAGCTTCTCACATCCGATGGCTGCTCCAATCCTAATAAGCTATGAAGTTCGATTATCAGTTCCTGCTGCTGAGTGATCATCTATCTCTGTTGTACTGCTATTACAATTTTAAGATCACCCTCTATGGCACAATTTCCTCGCTTCTCAAGTTTTTATATTTGAACATTCTCACTACACTCTTTGCATCAGCTCTTTCTTCTTCTTGAGATTTTGAAATACGTGTATCACTAATGGAAAGTTCTATCTTCAGTTGATCACAATCTCTGAAGAAATGTCCAGACTTCCCACATCTATAACAAATAAACCCTTTATGCTGACAATCTTTGGTGAGATGATTTTTCCCACACTTGAAACATTTCAGTGATGATGCCACAGTCTGACCAAAATCATTGCCACTAGTACTCCCCCTCTTTATTCGTTGTTGCTTCCCCAGTGGTCGCACATACGGCTCTCATTGAAAACGATTGACCTTACGCTTCCTTCCATCTTGGATTATCGAAGGTTCTAAGTTACAGCTTCTCACATCCGATGGCTGCTCCAATCCTAATAAGCTATGAAGTTCGATTATCAGTTCCTGCTGCTGAGTGATCATCTATCTCTGTTGTACTGCTATTTCAATCATCTTTTGCATCACATTTCTAGCTGCGGCTATACGATCTTCATCATGTCTCGCGTCCACATGCTTATGTTCGCTACGTTCCATTATCTTTCTTCAAAGATAAACAAAATCAAAACACAACGAACTAAACGTAACTATTTCACACAACATCGTCTCCTTTCGGAAACCAAAACATATCTCTGTGTTCAACATCAGAGATTCACACAGCACAAACAAGACAAACCTACCCACAAACCCAAAAGACTCTAACTTGGGCTTTGATACCAACTAATGTAACACCCTCCTTAGGGTGTCACACTTTGTGTTACTCAATTACCAAATTACCCATTCATTGGAAAATCGTGCTTGTAATATAAATACGAGTTATAAAATTTCTTGATGATAGTAAGATAAACTTAGTGCAAAATAAAAACATTACAACAACATCATAAATTAATATACATCATATATATACAAGTCATAGTACTGTCATATTTTAATATTTACAAACTAGACTCTCAAAATATTTAAACTTTAATTTAAACTAACATACTGCCCAAGTACTACTAAATAGTAGAACCCTCAGACGGTCCTCCTTAGACTCCTTAGAAGATAGAAGTCCGACTTGATGCAAAGTCCTACGGACAGGTATCCGCACAGACGACACTATACTAATTGCACTCGGAGTACGATAGTATACTTCCCAATACTGTCTAATTGACAATGGAAACTCTAGGTGTATATTAATATTTACCCTAATTTTCAAGATATAGCCTACTTAAAATAGTGTTTAAGTTTCTCTATGTAGCAAATACGCTCTCTTTTCAAGTCAACCTGCCACGACTCCAATCCTCCACAAAACGTCGATCTCGTATACCCAAGGAAACAAGGCACCTCCATTTTCTAGAACTCAGCATCCTTTACCGGAATCTACTCTTCCTCAGCTTCTTGCTCAAGTTCTCGCTCAATGTCTTTAAAATTATAAATACAATATAGAATAGACATAGAAAGAGGTGAGATCACCTACGCCAATACCAGTATGGTAGCAATGAAGATAAACACATATAATATCTCATATCAGCACATCATACATAATCACAATTATGTCACCAATATCATTTATCATCATAATTCATACAATAAGTCATAATTACGATCATGTCCTTATCAATATTCAATTATTCAATAATCTAATTATCATAAACAATAATTACGATAATACTCTCAGTATCTCTGCATATGCACCTAGACTCAATTTTCTTACTCCATGGAGTTACAACTCAGATCGGAAAGATTGATCATAAAGATCTGTCTGCACTACATGCCTCGGACCACGTGCTCAATTTTTGCACATCTAGCATATGCACCAATCTTTATCAAATCTTGATTATGGATAGTGTCTCGGTCCGGATCATTAGTGTGTTATATCGGTCTAACCCACGTACAGAAGAGCTACCAACTGCACATTGTAGGCAACCCGCACCCCAATGCCCCCAAGGTCAACGAAAAACCTACACTACACATATCGCACCCACTCAGGAGGTGTATTCTCTCCTTCCTAGGCAAATAGCCTTATCCAGTCCATCGGACCTTTTCAATGCATATACAAATGCACCATTCTCAGTTCAATTCATTCTATCATATTCTCAATTAAATTTTTTTTATCTCAAGTTCGGGGTCCTCATATTGGCCCAACAGTGTTATTACTGTAATTTCATCGCGAAACCATATTTTTCACATTTTCTTAATCACGTATCAATTTTTCATCGTTTCTCAATCGCGTAAAATATTTTTTATACGTTTTAAATCAAAAATACTATTTTCCTCATTTAACACCAAAATTCAACTTCATTTTTCATATTAGCATAATAACCCCTCAAAACATAATATTTACATTATAATCCTCATTTAAATAATATTTTCACAACAGTCCCTTATAAAATTCACATTTATGAAATATTCCCTCATAAAATTCATATTTACGAAATAGTCCCTCATAAAATTCATATTTACAAAATAGTCCCTCCAAAACATAATATTTACGTTTTAGGCCCTCAAAAATTGTTATTTACAATATGGCCCTATTAAAAATGAAAATTACTATTTTGTCCCTCTAAGAATCATAATTACAATATTACCCCTCTAAAAATCATAATTATAGTATGGCCCCTTTTAAAAATGAAAATTACAATATTGCCCCTCTAAAAATCATATTTATAATAATTCATTTTTCAAAAAATCATTTTACTTTGCTATACTCAAATTTGTCCCAAATTCATTTAAATCTCTCAGTTATCATTTTAATTCATCAGTTTAATTATATCCGATTATTTTCCCACAACCTTCAAACTTGTTCAAATTCATTTCTTTTTCGTTTACATCCTTCATTTTCAATTGAATCTTTCATTTTCAGGACTTTGGTCCTTTCTAGCCTAGTATGGCCGTAAGCCTCAAGCTCTTTGGAGCTCTCATAAAATCGGTTCATCATATTATTCACATCTTACTTTACTCATACCTTTTCATGCACACAATTTCATACATACAAATATATATTAAAGCAATAGACATAATATCACACATGCAAGCACAAAACACAATCATACACAACACAAACACAATCAAATAGCATCAAACAATCGGTGAAGAACCCTTATGGATTTTTCCACCGTACAAAAACCATCCCCACACCACCAAAACTTGGTTGGTGAGGTTAAATCTCCCTCTTACCTTTTGAAGACAAGCTTTTCAAGCTCCTCTCCTTCTTCTTATTTTCGTACAAGCCATAAACAATTCCTAACAATTCTAAAATAATTAGTAAAATCACAAACAAAGTTTAATAATAACAAACCATGGAACAAACATGGTTTATAAAATCACAAACATGAATTTAAACCATAGAAATCAAGGTTTACCTCTAGGGAAGTAAGATAGAAGTGGGATTTTGAAGCACTTAGAGTGGGATTTTGGGAAAACTTTCTAAATGGAAAGTGTTTAGAATGGTGTTTAGGATTAGGAAATGATGAGAGTGAAAATTATAGGTGAGTGATAGTGTTTAGGGGTGTGTGGCCGAACCATATGGTGAGAAAAGGAAGGAAAATGGTTGTTTTGTGTTCTTGAAACTTTGAGAGAATTTGATGAAAGCTTTTTGGTGAAATAGAAAAAATGAATATTGAGAGAGTAATGGGGCTGCTGCTGCCATGAGATTCATAGAGAAAATAAGGAGATTTGCATGAAGAAAAATATCCAATTTGAGTGCACATGGAGTAGCACATGGCATAGGTCATCAATTTGACTTGCATGGCTATTATGGATGGTTCAAGAACCATGTAGATGACTCCTCCAAGCTGCTTCAAACCGTGAGCTTCAAGTGAGTTTAGGGACTTTAATTTATTTTAATTCAAGTCTAATTACTTGCTAATCAATTCACTAGTTAATTAGGTTTAGTTTCCTAACCAATCTTAATTAACTTTCCAATTATATAATTGATTAATTAGACGTATAATTATATATATTATATCCTCTAATAATAATTAGGATATTTAATTAGTAATTAGTTTATAACTAATTAATTATTAAGTTAGTTTACTTAACTTGCTAATTAGGCCATTAGATTAACCAAATTAGGCTTAATTAGCTACTAACCAAATTCAAGCCTACAATTTTTGACTTAATTCTAACCATTGATTCATCTTTAATTCCTAGCCATAGATTACATCTAAGGTAGATATCAATTGGTCATAAAACTAGCATTCTAATCTCACCATTGATTAGATCAACGGCTAAGGTTAAAGGCTTCCTAACTAAGTCTTCATCCAACGGTCCTAATAAAAGTCTATGCTCCCTTCGTTGACCCATTCTTATTGGTTTAGAAAGTCAAGCCTACTTTCGTTGACTTGCTCTCATTGGCTAGAATTTGTCTAATCAACACAGTTGATTGCTTTTCCTAAACGCGAGCCCCACAAACTTTTTCAGGTCCACAAATAAAATTTCTATTGTTTTTGAGACAATAGGTACTGTTGAATAAAATAATATTATAATAATATAAAATTATTTTATTACACAGTTAAATCCTAAAAATTATAAGACTAATATATATATCAATCAGAATTGGGTTTAGTAAGATCCCCCAGCTCCAATTAATTAAAATAAGAATTTCCTACCGAAAATTATTATTTTTTTCGACCCGAGCAAATCACACAAAACAATCAAAAACAGTATCGAAATAATCAAATTATTTTTATATTGCACAGAAAACACAAAACAGTGTAATTCTGTCAGTTCTATAACATAGTCTAAAATTTGGGGTGTTACATTAACAGTCCAATTTTTTTAAAATAATATTAAAATAATCCACATAGCCAAACAATTCATAAAAATTCACAGAAATTCATAACAACACAAATTAATATAGATAAACCAAAAACAAGAGAAAGTTGGGGTGTTACATGGGTTGCTTGGCTATGTTGAGTTCTCTTTGTTGCTCTGTTTTTCAGTGTCATTTGGCTATGGGTTACTCTATTTGTGTGGTTGTGACTTTGTAATTTTGCTAGGCTGAAAATGGCATTATCAAGTGTGACTTGGGGGCTTTTTTTTTATTACTATTTTAGACACTTAGTTTTATTTTATTTGTTGTTAATGATGTGAACTTTAGAACTTATGTCTTTATATTATGACTTATGAATTGTAGCCTTATCTTAAGTCCTTAATTTGAAGTATTATGTCATTCCCTAAATTTAATTAATTGTAAGTAGTAATTTTATGTCTATTTTTTCTTAAATATGTCATATATATATATATATATATATATATATGTATGTATATGTTTAGATATACATTTATATTTTTTGTAGGATATTACGATCCGTGTCATGATCCCATGTTTTACGTGTCTCCTCCCCTTCCCCAATCCTAGATAAGATCTCGATTTTAACAACCTTGCTTACCACATTCTTGTAGATTCACCTCACCAAGAACATGTTGATTGGTGTGTAGATTTCAAAGACTGAGACCAGTTCAATGTACACCATCTTTTGGCCAGAGGAGTGATTGGACATTTGAATTTCTGATTTGAAGAAAAGCGTCTGAAAAGCTGAGCTTGTATCAAACAACAACATTAGTGTCTAATGAGATAAGCAAGTCTGAGAAAATGATCCTGTGCTTGAATATTGCTAGACTGTACTATATTACATAGGTTTTAAAGATCAGAGAAAAAGAGAATATTATTGTGGTTTAACATTGATGATATATATAGGATTTACATAAATCTTTCCAAGCTATCTACATGTGTTAGTTGATATCTCTATCATGTATATGTAATTGGACAAATTTTCTTTTTATCCAGAATCTTCTGTATAGCATAAAAGGAGGAATTATGTAATAATATTGTTATTAATTGTTTTGCATAGGAGTTTCTAAGGCACTATTATTTTCTTTTATCTTTAATAAACATCATATTGTACAAGCCTTCTATTCGGCTGGGGTTAGATCAAATGGGTTGAGTAAAGAATGAATGGGGATCATTAGAGGGTTTGAATTGATTTAGGGCTTTGAGATTCTCAGTTCTCACTCCCTTAGTTTATGTTTTTAGCCATTTAGAAGGGGGAAAAAAGGAGATTGCGAGTCATGGACTGATCCTCATAACCTATGGTCCAACGCAGTGAGAACGTGGACCAGCAAAATGCTAACCCATTTAAGTTACGAGCCAACCCACATCAGTTCATTTAACTATGGCCCATTGCGAATTGGGCTAGCCCATATACTCGGCTTTACTTGTAACCACATATAGATTTGTAATTATCTTTTTCTTCAAGCAAGATTGCTCTCCAATATTGATCACTTGCATCTGTTTGTAAGATTCTTTTTCCATCAAAAGGGATCTATAAGAAAGGAAGATTCTTTGCAACTTTCTTCAATGCTTGAATTGCTACAGTGAGAGCTTCAAACCATGGGGGTGGAAGCTTCATAAGCAGTTGGGCCAAGATTGACCTGTGTTGGGCGATGTTGGGAACAAATTCTTTCATATATTTAACCAAGCCCAAGAACTATTGAATCTACTTTTGGCTCAAGTCTCTTTCTAGGAATTCTTGTATCTTTGAAGAAATATAGGGTTGGAGTATGATTTTTTCTTTTGCTACAATTAGCCTAAGAAAATCAATTAACTGTTTGCCAATTTGCATTTTCTTTTCTAATAGCATTATTTTATACTTCTGGATAAGAGATTGGGATTGATCTAACAGATCTGCATGCTCCTTAGTTGTTGATGAGAACAACATGATGTCATCTATGTAGACTAATGCTAAATGAAGTATTAACTCAAAGATCTTTGTTATAGCCTTATGAAATTCTAATTGTGTAATTTTCAATCCAACTCGCATAATGTCCATTAAAAATGGAAGTTAAGAATACAAAATGTTGTTTTGTATCTCTCTTCAAGGATTACTCCAAGTTTCTAAAATCCAACTTTAAAATCGAACTTAGAGAAGACTTTCACTTCTAGAAATTTTGTAAAAATATTTCTCTCCTTGGTAATGGAAATTTATCGTTTACTAAGAAAGCATTAAGAGGCTTATAATGAATCACGAGTCATAGTTTACATTTGAGTTGCTTAGGACGACTGTTGACAGAGAAAGCTTGACACACCCATGGAGAATTTGTTTCTTCAATGAAACCTTGTCTTTTCAGTTGCTGCAATTCTTCTTCTGCAATCTCTTGTAGAGCAAGATTCATCCCAAAATGAGTGGCTTTGGTGGCATTAATATCCTCATTCTTCTAGAAAGGTAGTCTGATGAAGAACTCAAGATTTAACCATAATGGATGATTGCATTTCTTCTGGAATCCTTTATGTGATTTTCCACAGCAACTGTAACATCCTAATACCGTTACTCTAGTATAACTAGCAAATACCTGAATAAACAGTAATAGCTACACTACTTCTAATTTAAACATTAACTAATCCATAACATTTATAAATAATTATTGAGAGTCATAGCTAAAAGTCATACACATAAATCAATAGCCCCAAAGGCAAAGCGTTATATATATAACTTATACATCATCAAAGCTTATATAAATAAATACATCAACTTTGTCTATAAAAGAAACAAATAAAACTAATCTACGCTAGTTCTTCTATTTCTTTATCTTCTTACATTCGAAAGGGTCTTAACCTGCTATTACCATGAAAACACAGAAAATGGGCGAGAACATAAAAATCCTCAGTATATACATATATCTCATGGCATTCTATAATATAAATTGCATATAAAATAATCTATATCAATATTATACAATCACTCATACAACTGTATAATGTATCAAAGATGTCCCATATTACTTAACATTATAGTACTTGAACTTGATAACAATAGAATATGGTTGCTACTAGATATTAAATCTCTATTCAATACTACCAAAACATTTACACATCACTATTATGTAAAGGTTCACTAAATACAAAACATAATCCATAAACATAATTCCCTTACTCATATGATAAAAACAACTATCTACACAGTTGTAACATATCACAACTAGTTCATTCATAAACTTATTATAGTCACTACACATATAACATTTTTCTATGAATAAACTCGCTAACGCTGAAATGTAGGATTAGCAACAAGCGATGAAGTCTTTACTCCATACTACTCGAACATTTACGTTCTCTTACTCTATGTAAACGTTCACTAAGCTAATACCTAACCATAAACTCATAAACATACCATCAATGATATTGAACAACCATCCATACAATTGTCAAATATCATCTTCACTAGGCAACTGCCCATATAATTGCCAAGTAATATGAAATAAATATAGATGTGTGTGTGTCACTTACTTATTCCACATTCTCTTTAAACTTGTAGATAAGAAGACAGATTCTTTGAACCACCTAGTAATAAATGGATTGGTTCCTACTCACACTGGTGAGAGTACTGATTCCACTATATAAAACTAGTAATCCTGGCACTAACGAGAAGCTAGGACTGAATCCTCACTCAAAGAGACTTTTGAACTTTCTCATCTATCTCCTTTGGCCATATGATTATTCATCATTAAATATTACTCTACTTTGGAATTAGCAAGTAATAGGAAACTATGCAGTGTTCTATATAACTCATACAAAATCACCACATTAACTCATCACATGGTTCTCCCTAACTAAGTGAGGAACTAAAATCTAGCAAACACGTACTCTCAGCTCACTACTAACTCATAGAGGAGCATATTTGATGTTTTTAGCTAAGTAATCATAATAATGATTCTTGTATCTAGTTTGTCTTACTTTCGCACCATAAGTAGTAAACTAAGCCACCCTAGTGTACTCAAGGTCCTAGATACCTACTTTAGGCAATTCCTAACTATTAGAGTGCTTAAAGACTAGAACTTCTATACTATCTCTATACTAAGTCCATTCATGCATCACTAACTCCATTTCTCTCTTAGGAGCAACTCATGCACTATGACAAGTGACTATTGCTAACTGAACTCAGCTTACCTATATCTAGTATATCCTATCCTCATCACCTCATATGTGATATTAAATGCAACTCTGTGTTGCCTAAGGGTCTACATACCTATATATAGCAATCCATTATTCTTGGTTGCACTAAGATCTCTTACCTTCCCATATATACAAGATGATCTTTCTCTCCTAGAAATATCCTAGTTAGTGTCTCAACACTCTTAAAAAAAGCATAAACAAAGGATCCTAACAAGTAGGGAACTTAATTCATCAAAATAAGCATTCTGATGAATTTCTAGAACTCATGCCTCGGCGTAGCCTTGGAACACCGTGGCCCCTAGCTCTCTACCTCCTCACGCCCCGGTGTGGTGCATTCATGCCGTGGCATCTAGCTCTCGGGTTCACTCACGCCTCGGCGTGGCACTCAGTTAAGTCGTGGCATAAGGCGTTTTTTTGCAGAATTCTACAAAAAACTCATGGTGCACTATTCCATTGGCTTCAACATATCTTCTAATCATGGGTGATTTCTAGTTTCACCAACACCTTCTAAACATGTTGTAATTCTCATTTAACTAATTAGCTTACTTAAACCTGGAATAATGGTTAAAACCATAACTTAAGTTCTATGTTCCAACTTGTGGAACTAACCAAGTTTGTCTAAAGACAAAATCAATCAATTTGCATCCAGTAGAGTGAAATTAACTCAGTTTCATCAAAGGAAGGAAGAACTAACAAAGAAAATGGATTCTTACATCTCAAACCAAATTTCTCCTTCTAAGTGACCTAACTTTAATTAATGGAAAAGATGAGATTAAAGGTTATAAATCCCCTACCTCTTGTAGACATGATGATCCTCAAGCTTTTCCCTTTGATCTTCTAGTTCCCTTGGCTTCTCCTCCTCTTTCCCCTCTTCTTTCTCCTCTTCAGTTCCTCTTTCTTTTCTTTTCTTTCATTTTTTGTTTCTGTTTTTGGTTTCCGCCGTGGGATAAGAAGGAAAATAAGGAAGCAAAGTCCTACTTTGTCACTTAAGTTGTATACTAGAACTTTATATCTGCTAAGGACACTTGAGTTATGCTAAATCAAGTTTTCTAACTTGTAACAACTTTAGAATAAATACTAGGATTCATTTAAGTTATTATTTCACCATTATCCTATTTTTTCATATCTGCTGCTAGTCAATCCAGTATTAAATGCACAACTAGTATGCCTAAAAATATCAAATTAACTCTATTATTCTCAGATTTTAACTATATCCTCTTCCACCTATTTGTGACTTAGAAACAAATTTTCTAGGTTTATTTCCCTAAACTTAGCAATTAATGTTACTATCTGAGTCATTTTAAGCTACTTTTCACACTTTGGATTGCAACAAAGTGCCTAAACTAACTCAGTTTGCCACAAAACTATACAGACATGTGAAACAAGTGTTATGCTACCTTTGTAACCATAAACTAGTCTAACATACTAAAAAGAGGATGTTATAGCAACTATCTACTAATGAATTTTGATATCCTTCAAAAGATTGAATTATAAATAGCTAGGGGATGTCAGTCCAGGGTAGGAAATAATTTCTTCTTTTAAGTACATTAGAAGCCATTGAATTTTCTGGAACTTCTGAATGATATCGAACCTAATGAGAATGTCTTTTCCTAGGAGTTTTATGTTACCAAGTGGCTTTAAACTCAAGAGGGGTTGAATTGAGTTTGTAAAAGATTTTTTCGTAAACTTTTCAGAAACACTTGCTTTTTAATCTTTGTTGAAGCTATTAATTATTAGAAATGAATAAACAGATGGGGTTGAACACTTCTCACACCAAGAAAACAACCAAGAAGTAAAGTATTCAAGAAAGTATATAGCAAATAGTGCACAAATATAAAAGAGATAGGGTAAAGAGAAGCAAACTCCAAGATTTATACTAGTTAAGTCACTCTTTGTGACTTACGTCCAGTCCTCAAGCAATATATCTAAGATTTTTCCACTAAACTTCAAACTTCAACAGGTGCTTGCAACCTTTACATCCAAGAGCACCCACACACTCTTGGTATACCTCACCCTTAGTGTTTGAGCCTCACAATAAGGGATACCTCACCTTTTTCTCTCTTGAGGGATACCTCACCCTCTTACAATGATTTTAAGATGAAGAGAAAGATTAGAAACTCTCACAAGAGTAGATAATACAACTTGAAATCCAATAAGTATCAAGAAATCACACACTAAAGCTCAAAATAGGGGTTTACGAGAAAAGAGAATTAAAATTCATATTCATTTAAGTCTCCAAAGCTTTGTATTTAAAGCACATGAGGTAAAAGAATCATTGGAGGTGGTTGGGAGCATTAAATGCTAGTAACTAGCCATTATTTTTCATTTTCAGACACCCAGATAATAGATTATTGCTATCTGGTAACATGTTATTCGCGTGTAGGTTAAAAACAATGTATCAAGAAAATGTGAATAACAAATTATTAGTTTTGGATAACAGATTATTTGCTTTTTTAGAAAACACTGATGCAAGCGAATAATTTGTTGTTCTAAACCCATAATTCGTTAGGAGCTTTAAAACAACAAAAGGCGCGCTACTGACTTATCAAATAACCTATTATGGACATTCTATAATTTGTTATTGCTTTTAAAACAAAAAGACACACCTTACTGACTTATCAAATACTTTGTTATGGATATTCCAAAATTTGTTATTTGACTTCCAGATAATCTATTATTGGCTTCCATAATCTGTTATTTACCTATCAAGAAAAGATGATTTTTAAAAGCCTTTACAACCAAAGATTCCCAAAACCTTCACAGCCTTTCTAAATTCATTTTGCTCAATCTTGATAAATATTTTCACAAGCATAAAACATGATTTTTCATAGAAATTTAAGTTGAATAAAAACAAGATATGAGCTTAGTGTGATTCTTCTTTATTTATACACAAGATCTAAGTTTTATAAGCTAAACTTGAAGATCCTTAGAACTTGATCTTTGCACAACCATTTCTTCCTTGTTTGTTATCATCAAAACCATTGTCATTGTCAATGCTAATTACACTTTGATCCATAGAATTTATGTCATATTTTCATATCGGGAAATATTTTGATGCAGATTGGCTTGAAATCTTTGTCACTACGAATCTTTTGCCATTTACTGCTCTAAAAGGTCTGTAATACCAAAAAATAGATGTTCATAAATGAATATCATATTGTGTTCATTATGTGGTGATGTAAAATAATCTTGATACTGTTGGACATCAAAGATCTACGTGATCAACTTGTCTCATACATAACTCAACTTATCCAACTTATGTCTGCTTTCCATATGTTGACTTACATCACTTGAAATTTAATTTCCAATATTGAAGTAGTGAACTTACAAAACATAGAAGTAGACCTATGGCAATTAAACTTGTAATGTTTCAAAATTATCTTTAAGAAGGAAAACAATACAAAGTAAGGCAATAATGGAGAGCAGGAACATAACAATGTATTCTGTTGGGAAATAAATAGAAAACATTTGCTATCTTCCATTGCCATAAACCATTTTAGGATTTGTTTTGGATGCCTAAACATACTCAAGATATTTTGGTATATTTGGTTTTACTAAAGTAGACAAAGTACAAGAAGTCCATAAAGTTTTTTGGTTTCAAACATGCAATAAGGATTAAGAAAAGGAACATTAGTAACAGGTTTTTATTATCCTCTAAAACATAGGATGCTACATAAAGATAATCAAGTTTACACGATATAGAATGACGAGAAGAGCTAGAAGAAGGTGAAGTAGATAATATAGATGAATTAGACATATTTTCTTACACAATATCCATAAGCACAAATACATATAGATAAACATGACACAAAGATAACAATAACAGAGATGACAATAATAAAGATAACCAGACGAACAATGCGAGTTATAACACAATAACAATGCGAACACAATAAACATAAGTCAAAGTTAACACAAATAACAAGAACAATGATAGACACTAACAGATATGACAATGAAGGACTAACACTCATTGGTCTTATTTGGAAAGTATCTAGTATCATTATCATTCTTCATTGTCATATTTGGGAAGTATTTAGATCTTGATCTTCGTTCCCTATTTATAAGCAAACATTACAAAGGTAGAAATGACATAGGATTCCTAAATCTACGGAGAATCCAACTACAGTAAGATAGACCTAACACTATCACATACGTAATAGTGCAACCTTACTAACTTTCACACAACTACTAGTACTACCTATACTAGCCTACTTACCATTAATAGTGAGTAGTTACATCACGCTTTCTGCGATAGCTACAACTACTAGTACAACTTACTATTCTTTTTGTGTATGTGTCACCTAATTTTTTTCAATAGATGAATCTACTTTTGAGTTGGCTTATATACTTTTCTTACATCATTACAAATCACACTGAAATAAAGTTGACACACATTATTCATATTTTACATATGTCACAAGCTTGTGTGCTGACAATCCTTCATCGTCACAAGCTTAGATACTTGAGATCTTTGGATCCTATACTACAGTTATTCTTAATCGATGACCCTTCAAGTGGAGTATTTGGTGATCCAAGAAAATATTGTTCTCTCTGCTCTTCAAAAGCAATCATGCATTATTGAGCCCATACTAATAGGAAAGGAGGAACAAGAAAAGATCTACTTGACAATGTAATCCATGTGCTGGGATAAAATAGTAATTCTGAGATTACTTCTGGATTAACTTTGTTAGTAACACTGATTCTTCTTAAAAGTATTTCTCCAGCAATCAATATTTGTCCAAGGTAGTTTGACATAATTACACTCTATATAAGCTTGTCCTTCATGGTAAAAGGATTCATGGTATGTAATTCCATCTACTTTATGGCTTAGACACCAATGAGATTGGAATGAGATCAGAACATATTCAAGTGGGCATTCACACAATTCCTTTATCTAATCTTTTGAACCTTGAAACAATAATAACCATCTTGAAATAGCATAATATAATCAGGATTATCTTGTTGAGTTGCCTTGTCAATGGTTGATTGCTATATGAGCCTTTTGATTAGAAATAAGCACGCTACTTTGCAAATTTTGATAATGTATATCATGAGGAGATATCCTTCTACAGGAAGACTATCTAGGCTATCCATGGAAAATTTTGTTAAGAATGGATAGTCGGGATGAATAACCAATGGCCAGGAATCACCATGTAGTCCATGACGCATAAGACACATAAGAGTGAATTGAAGCCAGACATCACCATGTAATCCATGACGCATAAGACTCATAAGAGTGAATTGAAGCGTGACCTTTTTGAAATATTCCTTGAGGATTAATGACATGATATCCATTGGCAAAGAGATTGGAGTGATTGCATAGACTGGAATTATCATTTGATTAGAATTGAACTCTTGTCGGTCTTAAGAGGAGGTCTGATAAGAAATTATGTATTCCTTTGATATACCGAACCTCGAACTTCCATTAAGAAAACCAATTAGAACATGACTGAATGAGATGATCCCTTGTGCGATGGGCAATAGTTCAATATGAGAACATATCCATCTTGAATAGGAAATTTTGGCCAATAAGATGAAATTCAAACTTTTCAATAGCATACTTAACGGCCAATATTTCCTTGAAAGTGGAATAATAATTTCATTTTGAATCTTTGAATTTTTCACTCTTATAACAAGAGATGGGTATACGAGTTTTGGTCTGTGGATTAGTTCGCATAGCCCACAGCCCATGCAGGTTAGGATCATGCAAAATGCCGATCTGATTACACGTGGGCTTATTGGCCCAACCTATTTTAACTCATGATTAAACGAATTTTGATCTGTGAATTTGCAGTTCAGCCCATTCAAAATTTTTTAAAAAAATTCACATTGGATTTGGGCAATTGGGCCTAAAACTTCTCACTTTATTACTTAGCCCGGATGAAAAAATATTAAAATTAAAATTAAAATAATTAAATAACCAAAGAAAAAAGTAAAGAAATTAAATCAAATTCTTATTTCTGAATCTAATTCCCCATCTCTCTTATCTCCTTCTCACTCTCCAAAATGAAAAAACCCTAACATCCTCTCATCTCTTACCTCCATCTCACTCTTCCCACCGGCGCACCTCTCTCTGCCACTCCTCGTCATTGGTTGTGACATGCGATGGTCATGTGCCCATAAAGTATGAGCTTGAGACCCACCTGACCCACCTCATCTTGTCATTCTCGATCTTTCCCTTTATCACCGCCTCACCAGTTGCACACTGCAATCATAAGGCACAAAATCGTGACCCACACACTGGTTGCCTGCATAGAGAGAAGGGAAGTGGTTGAGCTGGAAGCAGAAAGAGCAAATCCATATCATGGAGGCGATGGGAACGATGGCGTTCGCTGCTTCTTGCTTGATTCCTGGGATGGCTTTTCAAATTGAGGAATTCGACCATGGGGGTTGAGCCGGGGTGAGATTAATGGGTTGAGGAATTAATGAATGGGGATCATGAGAAGGTTTGAATTGAGTTGGGGATTTGAGATTCACAGTTTTCACTCCCCTATTTTTTGTTTGTGTTTAGCCATTTAGAAGGGCAAAAAAAGAAAAGAGATTGTGAGTCGCAGACTGGTTCGCATAACCCAGGGTCCAACGCAATGTGGACACAGGCCAGAAAAATGCTAGCCCATTTAAGTTACAGGTCAACCCGCATTGGTCCATTTAACTATGGTCTATTACGAATTGGGCTAGCCCGTATACCCACCTTTACTTGTAACCACATATAGATTTATAATTATCTTTTTCTTCAAGCAAGATTGCTCTCCAATATTGATCGTTGCATCTATCTGTAAGATTCTTTTTCCATTAGAGGGGATCTATAGGAAAGGAAGATTCTTTGTAACTTTCTTTAATGCTTGAATTGCTACAGTGAAAGCTTGAAACCATGGGGTTCGAAGCTTCGTAAGCTATTGGGCTGAGGTTGACATATGTTGAGCTATGTTGGGAACAAAGTCTTTCATGTAGTTGGCCAAGCCCAAGAACTATTGAATTTGCTTTATGCTCAAGTCACATTTTAAGAATTCTTATATCTTTGAAGAGATATGGGGTTGGAGTATGATTTTTCCTTTTGCTACAGTTAGCCTAAGAAAATCAACTGACTATTTGCTAATTTACATTTTCTTTTTGGACAACATTATTCCATACTTCTGGATAAGAGATTGGAACTGATCCAAGAGATCCGCATGCTCCTTAGTTGTTGATGTGAACAACATGATATCATCTAAGTAGACTAATGTTAAATGAAGTATTGACTCAAAGATCTTTGTCATTGCCTATTAAAATTCTGATGGTGTAATTTTCAATCCAAGTGGCATGAATATCTATTGATAATGGAAGTTAGGAATACAAAATGTTGTTTTGTATCACTCTTCAAGGACTACTCCAAGTTGCCAAAATTTATCTTTAAGATCGAACTTAGAGAAGACCATCACTTCTAAGAGCTTGTGTAATAATATTTCTCTCTTTCGTAATGGAAATTTATCATTTACTAAGAAAGCATTAATTCACTTGTAATCAATCACGAGTCTTAGTTTACATCTGACTTGCTTAGGATGATTGTTGATAGAGAAAGCCTGACACACCCATGGAGAGTTTGTTTCTTCAATGAGACCTTGTCATTTTAGTTGCTGCAATTCTTCTTCTGTAATCTTTTGTTGATCAAGATTCATCCCAAAATGAGTGGCTTTGGTGGGATTAATATCCTCATTCTTCTTGAAAGGTAGTCTAATGAAGAACTCAGGATTTAACCATAATGGATGGTTGCATTTCTTTAGGAGTTTTTCATGTGATTTTGCACAGCAACTATCCCCTAATGATTTCTGATATCTTATAAAGGATTAAACTATAATTAGCTAGGGGATGTCAGTCCAAGGTAGGAAATAGTTTTTTCTTTTGTGTACATTTAGAAGCCATTGAACTTTCTAGAACTTCTGAATGATATCAAACCCGATGAGAACATCTTTTCCTGGGAGGTCTGATCCATAGAATTTATGCCATATTTTCATATTAGGAAACATGTTGATGCAGATTACTTGGAAATCTTTGTCACTACAAATCTTTTGCCATTTACTACTCTAAAAGTTCTATAATACCAAAAAATAGATGTTCATAAATGAATATCATACTGTGTTCGTTATGTGGTGACATAAAATAATCTTGATACTGTTGGACATCAAAAATCTACTTGACTAACTTGTCTCATATATAACTCGACTTATCCAACTTACATCCTCTTCCTATATGTTGACTTACATCACTCAAAATTTAATTTCCAATATTGAAGTGGTGGTCTTACAAAACATAGAAGTAGATCTATGAGAATTAAACTTGTAGTGTTTGAAAATTATCTTTAAGAAGGAAAACAATACAAAGTAAGGTAATAGTGGAGAGCAGGAACACAATAATGTATTCTATTGTGAAATTAATAGAAAACATTTACTATCTTCCATTGCCATAAACCATTTTGGAATTTGTTTTAGATGCCTGAACATATTGAAGATATTTTAATATTTTTGGTTTTACTAAATTAGACGAAGTACGAGAAGTCCATTAAGTTTTTTGTTTTTCAAACACACGATAAGGATTAAGAAAAGGAACATCAATAACATGTACTTTATTATCCTCTAAAACATAGGTTTCTACATAAAGATAATCAAGTTTTGACGATACAAAACGATGAGAAGAGCTAGAAGAAGGTGAACTAGACAATAAAGATGAATTAGATATATTTTCTTACACAATATCCATAAGCACAATACAGATAGATAAACATGACACAGAGAGAACAATAATAAAGATGACAATAACAAAGATAACTAGATGAACGATACAAGTGATAACACAATAACAATACGAACACAATAAATATATGTCAAAATTAACACTAATAACAAGAACAACGATAGACACTAAAAAATGACACTAAAGGACTAGCACTCATTGATCTTGTTTAGGAAGTATTTGATATCATTGTCATTCTTCATTGTCATATTTAGGAAGTATTTGAGTCTTGATCTTCATTCCCTATTTATAGGCAAACATTACAAAGGTGGAAGTGACATAGGATTCTGAAATCTACAAAGAATCCAACTACAATAAGATACACCTAATGCTATCACATACATAATAGTGCAACCAAGCTAACTTTCACACAGCTACTAGTACTACATACTAGTCTACTCACCATCAGTAGTGAGTAGTTACATTACACTTTCTTCAATAGTTACAACTACTAGTACAACCTACTATTCTTTTTGTGTAGGTCTCACCTAACTTTTTCAGTTAAAGAATCTACTTTTGAGTTGGCGAATATACTTTTCTTACATCAGTACAATTCATATTGAAATAAAGTTGACACATACTATTCATATTTTACATATGTCACAAGCTTGTGGTGCTAATAGTCCTTCAAAGTCACGAGCTTAGATATTCAAGATCTTCATTATCTTCTGATCTTGAGCTATCATTTGATGTTGAAGAGTCTAAAGTTTCAGGATAGCTGTGCCTCCTCCATTCTTCATAAGCATTATTACACTTTTTAGACCATTCTTTCGAAAAATGAGGATAGACTAATGAATACATATTTATCCAGATCGCATAATAGTACAAATAAGATGGAACCTCATCTGGATTAATTTCATTCATAACACTGATTCTTCTTAAAGCATTTCTCCAACACTCAATATTTTGTAAACTCCAAAGCCCTTTTCTGTGACTAAGTTTGCAATTTGTGCTTTGATGATAATAACTACATTGAAAATTATGAATATTTGCTTTTAAGTACCTTAATTGCACTAACATGATCATTGTGGAGTTTTTTTGTTAGTAGTAACTTTTTCAATACTAAATCAAATATAAGGAAGCTTTCTGGATTATTAGAAAATGATAAGAAGATCAAGTTCATACTTGAGAAAGTTCAAGTGCATCATAAGAGAGTTTCTAAAGAACATAAGAAAGCTCATCCTGAGAAGGTTATGAGAAAGTTCAAGAACATGAAGAAACTCCTCAAGGACTAAGCCAAGAGCAAATTAGAGATCAAAATGAAGCTATCATTATCCAAGATGTCAAGATGAAACATGAAATTGATGATGGAATAAAAATTCAAGAAGTTTTGTGAAAGATCAAGCTTGAGAGAGTTGCAAAGAATGTCAACTATGATGAATCTTAAGAGAGTTCCTAGGCGAGATATTAAGTGACCATGCTAACTCAGCAAAACAAAACAAAATAATGGCTACCTGCCACAAGAAGGAGAAGTAACCATTGGGAACTGTTTTATTTCAAAAACTATAAAAGGTCCTAAGCTTGAAAAAGAAAGGGTTAATGATTTGAAAAATATTAGAGCTAAATACACGAAGAACAACTTTCTCACTTCTATCTACTTTGTTCTTAAAGTTTTGAAATCTTCAGTAAGTGTGTTGTAGGCCTTGTTAAACTGTGTCAATACACTATTTGAGTGATTTTAAGACCTACTCACTCGTGTTAAACACTTCAAACCAGACTTTGATTGTTGAGTATTGATAGTGAGTTTGTGGGTTGTACAAGCTACTTAGGAGCTTAGTTAAGCTTGTTGTTTGTGGCTAGAGAGGCTGAGAGAAAAGAATACTCAAGTGTAAGAGCCTAAAGAGGCTTGGTAAGAAAGAATACTGTTTACATAATGAAAATCCTCGTATTTGCTAGGTACTGAATTTAGTCCTAAGTGGTTTAGGGGTGAACCTGTATAAATCCTTGTGTCTTGCTTTTCTTCCTCTACTTTAACTCATCTACATTCATTCTAATACTAAACCTAAGAAAATTAGAGTTTTACTCCAAAAGAATCAAAATGGTTTTTGGGTTAAAGTGAACTCTACAAGAACTTTCTCTTTATAGAATTTGACTCTGCGTTCTGGAAGTCATTCTTGTTGCTAAGAAAGGTTTTTCAAAGATTAAGTGTTGTAGTTTTAAGAAATTAACCTGAGAAGCAATCTCCGTTAAATACTGAAACTATGATAGAGTTCAGCCTAACTTAGCCAGTGAACCGTCTTATGAGGTCTCTCACCCAATATTATTTGATTTTGTTCTCCTACATTATTGAACTCTCTAACCTAACCTTTGTCCTTTATAGCAACTTTTTTACCTCCAAGTTTGATAGACTTAAGAAATGTGTGAGAAGTTTGAAATTTTTAGGAGAAAAGCAATATAATTCAACCCCCCTTCTTGTGTTACTGCCAACTTTAGTTGATATCTGAGCTTAGCCTCTTAGTTGAGCACACCTATCGGCATGAGAGGAAAATGATCCTGAATGAAGTAAGACAATGCAACAAGGAGGTAGAACCTACCTACTAGAGGGTTTTTCTACTAAAAGACCACCTATTTTTGATGGAAGGGACTACAACTATTAGAAGAAGAGGATGAAGCTCTTCATTAAGTCCCGACATATTAATTTCTAGGATATTATAGAAACTGGTCCTTACATTCCTATGACAACTGGTGAAGGTAGAATCTATGTTGAGAAGCCTAAATTTGAGTGGATAGATGCTGAAAAGAACAAGTTCCTTCTAAACTTTAAGGCAAAATTCTTCCTGGAGAGTATAATAAGATTACTGGTTGTGCTATAACTAAAGAAATATGGAACACTTTTGTCATAGCTCATGAAGGAACAAACTAAGTGAAGAAAGCAGAGACAAGTATGTTGGTACATCAGTATGAAATGTTCAAAATGAAGGAACATGAGAGCATAGATGCGATGTTTGCCAGATTCACAATAACTGTGAATGATCTTAAGTCTCTTGGAAAGACCTACTCTAATCAAGAACATGTGAGAAAGTTATTGAGAAACTTGCCTAAGGTGTGGAGGGCCAAGGTGGCTGCTATACAAGAAGCCAAAGACCAATCAATTTTGAGGTTGGATGAGTTGTTAAGTTGCTTGAAAGTACATGAGCAAGAGCTTATTGAAATGGAGGAAGATGCACCAAGAAAAACAAAGAGCATTGATCTCAAGTCCACCCACAAGGCAGTCAAGCAACTCTCTCACTAACTTTCTCAAAGCCCTCTTAATTCTAGAACTGAATCTAAAGAGGATAGTGAAGATGATGAAGATGAGCTTTCATTCATATCTAGTAAAAAGATTTAGAGAAAGAAAGGAAGAAGAGGAATAGGCTTCCAATCTAAAAGAGAACCTCAAAATGGAGAATCTGGAAGTAGCAACAAAAAGCAAATAGTTTGTTATGAGTGTAAGAAGCTTAGTCACTTCAAATTTGAATGTCTACTGCTGAGGAAAAGATTAAAGAAGTTCTCAAAGAAGAAGGAAATGATGGCAACTTGGGATAATCTCGATGACTCATCAAGTGAGGGAGATCAAGAGGAAGTTACAAATATGTGTTTGGTTACCAGAGATCAAGAAAGTCATGATGTGGTATCAGATACTAAACTCTCTCACCCTTCTTTTGATGAAATTAAATAAGTTTTTGACAACCTTCTCTCTAAAGTAACCTTCTTGGCTCAAAATTACATTGTTCTCAAAGCCAAAATGGATGAGCTACAAAAAGAAAATGACTTATTAAAGAGAGACAATGCAGCTCTAAGCAAGAGGACTGTATCCTTAGTAAAACTGAATATTGAATTAGCAGCTCAATCTAAGAAGGTTGAACCTTCTCACTAACCTTCTCAACAACTCTCTTAGGTATTAGAAGAGAATGTGTTATTGAAAAGAAAAGTATAAATATTGACCAATGACCTAGTTAAGTTTTTCAATGGTACCAAAAGTCTTGAGAAGCTTCTAGGAAGGCAACAATGTGAACTTGACAAAGGTGGACTAGGATACAAAAGAAGGGCAAAACAAAAGTTGTATAAGAATCTTTTTGTGCCTACTAAGAAGACTGAAGTGGTGTGTTTGTGTTATAGCAAGGTTAGCCATAAGGCCTCAAAGGGCTACCACAAAAACAAACCACAGAAGGTCCAATCATCTAACATGAAAGGACCCAAGAAAGTTTAGGTACCTAAAGACATAATATCTTCTTATGCAAGTTTGCCTAATCACAAAAAGGAAAAAGAACATATGGTAATTGGATAGTGGGTGTTCAAGGCATATGACTGGGGACAAGCAAGTTCCTCACTCTCAAGGACAAAGATGGAGGTGATGTCACTTTTGGAGACAATAAGAAGACAAAAATCAAAGGAATAAGTAAAGTTAGTAAGAAGAACTCTACCACTATTGATAATGTGCATTATGTGAAAAGCTTGGAACACAACTTTCTTAGCATAAGTCAGTTCTATGATAATGGCTGTGAAGTAGTATTTGAACTAACAAAATGCATTGTTAGAGAAGCTAACAATGACAAAGTCCTCTGTTCTAGAAACCGAGATAAGAATGTCTATAGCATTCAGTTAGAGGACCTTAGTGATCAAAATGTTGAATGTCTGGTGTATATGAGTTCTAATAAATGGTTATAGCATAAGAGAATTGATCATGTAAACATGAACACCATTTCAAAATTACTGAAACATGACCTTGTGAGAGGCTTGCCTAAAATTAAATTTGAAACGGATATGGTATGTAAAGCATGCCAAAGAGGCAAGCATACGAAGTCAAGTTTTCAACCTAAGAACGTTATCACAACTTATAGACCTCTAGAACTTCTTCATATTGATCTCTTTGGACCTACTAAGACTACTAAAAGGTCGAAAAAGATATGGCTTTATTATAGTTGATGATTTTTCAAGATATATGTGGGTACTCTTCTTTAGAAACAATGATGACTCTTTTGAGGCCTTCAAGACCTTTCATAAACAAGTTCAAAATAAAAAATGTTTTTGCATAACTGCCATAAGAAGTGATCATGGAAAAAAGTTTGAGAATGTTTTCTTTAAAACTTTTTGTGAAGAAAATGATATAGTTAACTTTTTTCTTGTTCAAGAACTCCACAACAAAATGGAGTTATGGAAAGGAAAAATAGAATCTTACAAGAAATGGCCAGGACTCTCTTATGTGACACTGATTTGCTAAAATATTTTTAGGTTGAGGCAATCAGCACCTCATGTTATGTTTTAAACAGAGTTTTCATAAGGTCAATATTAAAGAGGACACCATATGAATTGTGGAAAAGAAGGAAACCCAACATCTCATACTTTCATGGTTTTGGATGTGAGTGCTTTGTGTTAAACAATAAAGATCGGTTCAGAAGATTTAATTCAAAGTCTAATAAATACATCTTTCTTGGATATTCCTTAACATCTAAAGTATATAGAGTATATAATTTGAGAACATTAGTTGTTGAGGAAAGCATGCATATTGTATTTAATGAGACTAACTATCTCAATGGGAAAGATAAGCATGCAAACCTTGATGATGAGTTCGAAAAGCTGAATCTCAATGAGATTGATGATAAAGATGACTAGAAGCAAGATGGGACAAGCTCAACCAGCAAGAAGGATTAGACCTTGGATGAGAAAGTAGAGCCGAGTGATGAGAGAGTTGTGTCAGAAGCTTATAGAGTTCATGAACTCTCTCATGAACCATCTCACCAATCCTCTTAGTTATCTAAAGACTAGAAGTTGTATCCTTCTCACCCAAAGGAGTTAATCATTAGTGAAACATCTGCTGGTGTGAGGACTAAATTAACTTTTAGAATACCTAAGCACACAAGTTAGTTTGCCCTATTCTCTTAGATTAAGCCAAAAACTTCTGAGGAGGCTCTTCAAGAAGAATCTTAGATTGAGGCAATGTAAAAGGAGCTTAATCAGTTTGAGAAAAATAAAGTGTGGTCTCTGGTGCTTGTACCTAAAGATTACTCACTGATTAGCACAAAATGGGTGTTTAGGAACAAGCTGGATGAAGATAGAAAGGTGGTACGGAACAAGGCAAGGTTAGTTGCTCAAGGTTATAACCAACAAGAAAGTATAGATTATGATGAAACCTTTGCCCCTGTAGCTAGATTAGAAGCAATCAGAATTCTCCTTGCATATGTTGCATTTAAAGGCTTTAAACTATTTCAAATGGATGTTAAGAGTGTATTCTTGAATGGTTCCATAAATGAGGTAGTGTATGTCCATCAACCCTTTGGTTTTGAGGATGTTGAACATCCAGAATATGTTTATAAGCTCTTAAAAGCCCTTTATGGGCAAAAGTAAGCTCCAAGAGCTTGATATGAAAGACTAAACAATTTTTTATTGGAAAATAATTTTACAAGAGAAAAAGTGGACACTACCTTGTGTAAGAAACATTTAAAGAATGAGCTACTAATAGTCCAAATATATATAGATGACACTGTATTTGGATTTACTAATGAGTGCCTATGTAGAGAATTTTCTGAATTGATGAAAAATGAGTTTGAGATGAGCATGATAGGAGAGTTGAGATTCTTCCTTGGCCTAAAATCAAGCAAGATAAGTCTAGAATCTTCATCTAGCAAGAGAAATATACTAAAGATTTGTTGAGAAAGTTCAATATGGAAGGAGCCAAGCCAATGAAGACTCTTGTGCATCCTTCAAATGTGATTGAGAAGGATGAGAAAGGTAAATCAATAAGTGACAAGCTTTATAGAGGCATGGTTGGTTCCTTACTCTATCTAACTGCAAGTAGACCTAATATTGTGCAAGATTTCAATCTTGTATAAAAGAGTCACGCCTTAAAGTTGTGAAAAGAATTTTTAGATATCTTGTTGGTACTTCTAACTATGGTTTGTGTTATAAGAAAGGATCTAGTTTTGATCTAGTAAGGTACTGTGATGCTGATTTTGCTGGGGATAGAGTTGAGAGGAAAAGCATTATTAGTGCATGTCGCTTCCATAGGAATGCATTGGTGACTAGGTCAAGTAGGAAAAAAAATTCTATAGCCCTCTCAACTACATAAGCTGAGTACATTTCAGCATCTAGCTGCTACTCACAACTCCTATAGATCAAACATCAAATGGAGGATTACCCTATGAGGTATAACCATATCCATGTCCTTTGTGATAATACAAGTGCCATTAACTTGTCTAAAAATCCTGTACAACATTCAAGGTCAATGCACATTAATATAAAGCATCATTTTATTCATGATCATGTCCAAGAGGGTGATATAGAACTAAAATTTGTTAACACTGACCATCAATGGGTAGATATATTTATAAAACCCCTTAGTGAGGACAAATTTTGTTTTATAAGAGGAAACCTTAATATGATGCCTCTCAAGTGATTGATCTTGAATTTTGTAATGATTTGATCAGTTTCTTGCATTGTATTTTGATGTATTAAAATATATGTTCCTAACCGTGGATTTCAATGTTGAGAGTTTAGGAACTTGTTGTTAGCCATGACAACCATCACCCAAGAGGGGGGTGAATTAGGCGATTACAAATTTTTAAAACACTATTAAGAAATTAAACTTTTTGATATACTCTATGTTGGTGTATGCCCTAGAGGCCAATACATTTTCTGTATTTACATACATTCTATTATGCTATTTTTAAATATGAGGCATTTCATTTATTGTGTTCTTCTTTGATAAACATAATAAAGTCCTTAGAATAGTAAGTTTGATGCCATAGGACATCAAGTGGATGACTTGATCGTGAGATCCTTTTTGGTTACAACACTATTCTTAAATGTCCCTAGTCAAGTATTATTGTTAATTAGGACAACAATAATACATTGAGACTAGTATGTGCATAGGCTGATGACCACATCTCACGAGTCATGGATATGAGATATCAAGTCTTCACATGGGTATACATTAGAGTAATGATGTACTGGACTGACCCACCATGAGAACACTAAATGGATCGTTACGTGAGTGTCATAAGCGATTCTCATAGTGACAATGGTGTCTGTGGTCCTTTGACCTGAAACCACTACGATTCCTACATGAGGAGTTGTGTGTTTTAATACCATCAAATGTCATCTGTAACAAGGTGATTATAAAGTTGGTTATTAGACATACCGCAAATCATGCAGAGGGATGTGAGTGACCTAGATGGGATTTGTCACTCCTACATAACAGGAGCGATATCTTCGGGCCCCCTGATTGAGTGAGACTGCGAAATGCATGGCTATGCTCAAATGAGTCAATATGAGATATTGATTTCATTTGTTGTTACAAAGTCTACTCGAATATCAGGAAACGAATGATTGGACTATACAAGGGTGACGCATTCCATGCCTTGTGTTCAATCTAGATATCTTGACAAAGGGACTAAACGACACGGAAACATTGGTCAAGGAAAGGTTATGTCAAATCATTGACATTCTTATTACTTGGGTAGCAACGATGTGTTGCTAGATACCGCTCACTACTTGTAATATTAAAATAGGATTTTAATATTACTGCCAACGTAATAAAAACTTGTAGGGTCACACACATAGAGCAGACTAAAATTGGAGCAATGGATCCATGTTGGACTCGGATTCAATTATGGGCCAGACTCATAACAGATGGGTCTAGGGTTGCACAACTTACCTTGCTGTTGCTCACACTCACTTAAGGCAGTCACTATTATAAATAGTACTGCTAAGGGGGCTGCTAAGAGAGACAATTCAAAACCCTAGCCGTACCTACAGAAAAGTGAGTGAGAGAGCAGCAGGTTTCTTCTCTTCTCTTCGTAGCTAGCACTGTGTGAGAGACTTGAGGTTCCTTTTTATGGACGTTGGACGTTCGTAAGTCTGTTCGTGTGGATACCACAGAGACATCGTTTCTATTACGGTGTTGGTGATTCACGCTTCAAGAGGTAAATCTTTTAAAAACTCAAATTATGGTTTTTTCGCATGGATCCTCGGTGGGAATCCCTGTTTTCCGCTGCGCGTTGTATCCTCAAAAATTCCCAACACTCTACTCAATCAACACATGTAGCGGAATAAATCTAACAAAGATACAACTATTGTAGATTACTCAAATACAACTTGGGTTATAGGATAAATCAAGCAAATAAGCTAGATATCACGTTCTTAAAATCAAAACATCAAGATGATGATATACAATAAATAAATATGTTGCACTAAATATTGAAATTAAAGAGTGTAAGGAAGAGAGAATTAAACTCAAGAATTTATCCTGATTCAGCCACCAATCACTTGTAGCCTACATCCAGTCCCCAAGCTTAACTTGAGATTTTCTTCACTATCTCCTAGAGTTCACGGGTGCTAGGAAAACCTTTGTATAAGTTAGAGCACTCATCATACCTTGGGATACCTCACCTTTATGCTAGAGCTTCCAACTCTTCAAGCTTCACAGGTGCTTGAAAAACCTTTATATTCAAGAACACTCACAATACCTTTAGGATACATCACCCTCTATGTTTGAGTTTCACTTTAAGGGATACCTCACCATTTTCTCTCTTGAGGGATATCTCACCCTCTGACAATGATATTAAGATGAAGAGAAAGATTAGAAACTCTCACAGGAATAGATATACAACTTGAAGAATAAAGGAATAGAATGATTTTGCAATAAAGAGATCAAAATATGATTTTGATGATTTAAGGATCAAATCAAGCGTTCTAGAGTTGTAAAAGCTTCAAACAACACTTATATATAGAGCTCAAGTGATAAAATAGTCACTGATAGTGTTTAAAAATGATTTCTTATGAAAACTAGTCATTTATAGCCATTGGGAACGTTTCAGACTCATGGTAATCAATTACATAGATGTTGTAATCAATTATATGGCTCTTAGAACATGTTCTAGGCTTTCTGGGTAGGATGTAATCAATTACAAGGTTCATGTAATCAATTACATAGCCTCTATTTCGTTAAAAACACGTTTACAACATTCTGATGCTTAGAAAACTGACTTTAAACACCTATAACCTCTTCATTTCTTATTTGTTTAAAGTAAATGACCACTCATTGGAAAGATATTTGAGTCTATTTTCATATGCAACAAGTTTCACAACAAAACTCAAATTAATTTGAAAGTTATAATAAAAAAAAGTAATCAAATTTTCAGAGGTATGAGAGGTGAATTCTTAGGAGGTTTCTCTGAATACTTTGGTATTTTTCCTTTATGCTACTCAGAATTTTCAGCTGCAATCCATTCAATTGAGATTGCTTTCAAGAGAAATTGGAACATGCTTTGGTTAGAATGTGACTCAAAGCTAGTTGTGGATGCCTTCACTAATGATAGTCTTGTCCATTGGAGATTGAAAAACAGATGGAAGAACTGTCTTCTCTTAGTTAAAATGATGGAGTTTAGAGTTTCATACATCTTCAGATAAGGTAATTCTTGTGCTGACAAGTTAGCATCACATGACTTAGCTAATAAATGTTTCACTTGGTGGGATTCACCACCTAGTTTCATTTTGGATGACTTTAATCATAATAGGTTTGGTCTTCCTTTGTATAGATTTTCTTAACTCTTCATGGGTTTTGGTTTGGTCCCCCCATGTTTCTTTGTATTTCTTTCTCTTTTTTATAAATAATATTCTGGTTTTTGTGCTGCAAATGAATGTTGAGGTGTCGGGTGCCAACCTGGTTGGGATGTTACACCTCATAGTGATGCCTTAGCATATTAACTTCTTCTTTATTTAAAAAAAAAAGTAATCAAAGGTCAGCTTTTCAAAAATTCAAACTTGACTATTTTTCATAGTTTTAAACTACTACAATGACTAGCTTTTCAAAACACGTTTCTTGGGCATTTTAGCACGTAAGAACTATTTGTAAAGATTTAAAAATATATTTGAGCTCTTGTCTTATAAAACCTCTATTTTTACATAGGAGAAAACCTAAAATGAAAATATACCAATTTTAGTCCCTAGGCTTCTTGATGTAATCCAAGCTTCCAAAAATTTCTTCTCTTCAAATCTTGCAAATACTTGGAACATATTCATTGTCATTCTTCTTGAGTTGAGCATAATTGTGATCTTTTACTTTCTTATTGCAATGCTCACTCTTGGTACTTGGACTATCCTACAAAGTATTGCTCACTTAAACAAACATAGTTAGTCCAAATTCATAATTCAATATATTCATATGCATGATTCATAAATGTATAACTCTAGTTAGTCTAACATATATATAAGACTTTCATAGACACATTCAAATAATATATTTATCAATTACTAATAGATGTGCTCTATATAGGATACAACAAAGAACACTTTGTACATTTTCATTTAAATAGAGTCAAATCCAATATAAATTTAATACCACTCATATAACATATTATTGGATATATCCTATAAAAGATGTTATAAAGAATATGCATGATTCTTATATGAAATATAATAAGATGGAGTATATGATCATGCATGAACCGATATAATCTATTAAGCACATCTATGTAGCATAAACATCATTCTTTTTGTTTTGTATTTGTCATCATCAAAACTTAACATATTAAACCATCGGGGCAAACTTATGTCTACACTTGTTAGGAATCATGAGAAAGTTAATATCAGAAGGTGAGAAAGTTGATGAGAGAGTTAGACTAACCTTCTCACTCTCAACCTTCTCACCTGGAACTGTCATTTCTTGACAGTTACCGATTGCTAGTTTTCAAAACTAACCATATTTTATCCTCATCAAGAGGCATTTACTGCCTCACAATAGGAAAAACAAGGGCTAACAACCATTTTTCATCCTCTATAAAACCCTTTAAACACCACCTTGATTCACTTTAATCTTTTCTCTCTCATTCTCATCCGAGTTCATCATTCTTTCTCTAGACTGTTTCTATCTCTCTTTCTTCCTTACTCTCTAATTCTTATTCACATCTTCCAGTCTTGTGAAAAGGTAGCATACAGACTTTGGCTCTAAGTAAGATGAGAGTTAAGCATATAGCCATGAGAACTAAAAACCCATCCTTCACACTTTCATCCCTTACTCTAAGTGAGGAGCCCTCTTCCTCTTCCTCAACCTCTCCTGAACCTTCTCCCAAAACTCAAACCCAGCCTTAAGCCCCCATCTTGAAGAGAAGATGTACACTAAAAGTAATGTTAAGTGTCTTAAAGAGTACTGCACCCAAAAAGAAAGTAAAAATCGAGGAAGCAGAGGCTTTAGAAGAGGAAGAAGAAGAAGTTCCTATTAAGAAGAGGGAAGAGAAGTTTGAACTATCTAAAAAGCCCTTGAGGTCCAAATCTGAGAAGGAAGGAAGCAAAAGCTTTTCTGAGTGCTTTAAGGAAAAGAAAATTGCTCTAGGAAGAAGCATAAACGTCGATGAAATGACTAAAGAAGGAAGAGATCTATGACCCCATATGAGATACTTGAGTGAGGGGAGTTCTTTGCCATTAGTGAGAAAGTTTATCCAATACTATGTTAGAAGTTCTATGCGAGTGCAACCATAGATAAGAATCTTCTAGTAGTTGTCTCTAGTGTTAAAGGGATTCAAATAAGGTTGGATTTAGAATCCCTTGCTATCACTGGTGTTCCTAACAAAAAGACAAAGGCTGGATATGATAAGGATGGATGGCATGATAGAGCCTGGGAGGAAGTAGTAGACACGCTCTTCTCTAATGAAGAGTTAAGGCTGGCTAGTGACCTGAATGCCATTATAGAATTTTACACTCTCTTTGTTGTTTTATGGTGATGCCCAGAATTAGGAACACCTAAAAAATATATAAGGCTGATATGGTAACCGTGTACCATATCAAAGAAAGGAAACCTTTGAATCTGCACTACATAATCCTAAAAT
This sequence comes from Ormosia semicastrata, assembly GCA_029884595.1. NCBI lineage: Eukaryota > Viridiplantae > Streptophyta > Magnoliopsida > Fabales > Fabaceae > Ormosia > Ormosia semicastrata. The sequence continues at coordinate 44,640,339 of JAQQTO010000061.1, forward strand.
ACATGGTTTTTGCCATAGAGATTACCAAAACGGCCACAAGTTTACCTTTTGCTATACTTCTCACCAAAGTTTTCAAGCACTTTGGTGTTGACTTGAAGAAAGAAGAAGAAGAGAAAGAAGGACCGGTCTTCAGAAGGAAGTATTTGAAGCAAATGTATCTTGAAAAGAGAGAACCAAACCTAAGATCCTTAAGAACCCTACAAAGAAGAAGGAGAAGATTGCTAAAAAAGAAGCAGAAAAGGAAGCTGAGAGTTAAGTCAGAAGATGACTTTGAAGACATTGTTGTTGAGGAAGAAGTGAGTAAGAAGAAGAAAAGAAGAAAAAGTGAAAAGTGACAGATAAGAAGAAAAAGAATAAAGAAGAGAAAAGAAAAAAAGTGAGACCAAAGAGGGAGAAGAAAAGAAAAAGAAGAAGAAGAAGAAAAAAAAGAAGATAGTGAGAAGGTCAGTAAAAAGGTTGCTGATGAACCTTCTCACCCTGTGGAACCTTCTCACCTTAAGCATAAACCCTCTCAGGGTCTAAGGAAACTCTCTCAAGACTTGGAAAAGGAACTTCTCCTTGATGTTCAGTAGGAATAATGGGAGTTTGACTTTGCTGAAGAAACTCCAACTATGTCTACCAATCAAGAACAAATTGTTGATGAATCTGGAAAGCTAGAAGAGGATCCTACTATATAGTTCTGTAATATGGATCCAAAGGTTACAGTTGCAAGGATTTTCACCCAACTCTCTCAAGAAGGGAGTTTAACCCTCGAAGGACCACTAATATCTCCTGAACCTACCAAGATCCAAGAAAATGATAGGATAAATGAAAATGAAGGACAAGGAATAGAAGAAAGAGAATAAAAGAAGGATGCTGACAAAGAACCATTGCACTAAGGAACTGAGAATATTGGTGATGGTGAACCTTCTTAGCATACTAAGAAGCTAGTGTCTCCTTAATCTCTTCAACAGCATGATGACAAAGTTTATTTGATACACTATTCACCAATCATTTATAATTCTCCAAGGCAGCTATCTCCTATCTATGATGCCACTGCTCCTAGGACTGAAAGGGAATCAAGCCCAAAGACACCTGATGCTCTAGTTGTTGCACATGAATGCTTGCATTCTCTTAAAGGACCAATTCTAGTTAGTTCTTTTCTAAATATACTGACTGATGAACCAGGAGTAAGTAAAGTTGACCAAGCTACTGCTCAAGGAGTTTGAATGGAGGGTAGTGAAATACATCATGGTTCAACTCAAGCATAATCTACTCCTTCAAAGTCTCCTATGAAGAAAACATATAAATTTGTTGAGGGCTAAAAACAAAGAGTTAAGAAAAAGGGTGAGAAAACTAAATGCTGGACAAAGGGAAATCAACTCCACCCTACACAACTTCATGGACAGGTTTTTGATGTTTGAAGAATGGATGGTGAAGAAGATGGAAAAAGAAATGATACCTAGGATTACTAGGAAGGAGCACTACCTTTATCCCCCCACACACTTAAATTCTTAAGTTTACAACTTCCTCTGAAAAATCTAGATCCCAACAAGTTTAGGACTTAATGATGGCTTGTTATACCCCCATTGGCATGATCTTAGGGGAGTTTGCATTAATTTATGTTTTGTTAAGAAAGTTTATGTTTTTTGTTTAATCTTGAACTAATAATGTAATGACTATTTTGAATGAACGAATAGTGTTTGTTTATCAAGAAATTTCATTCTTCAGTTTACATTAGTTGCTTTGGAATTTGATAGATAATTGATAATTACTTTCAGCTAACAATTAAAAATGAGTGTTGTGTTGAGGGGAGTTCAACTGAACTCTCTCACCTAAGGAAGTAGGAATGGTAATAATCCATAATCCTTACAAACTTCACTTCAAAGCTCTTTTGTGGCTAAGTTTTCAAATTATGTTTTGATGATAACAACTACATTAAGAATTATGAATATTTGTTTTTGGGTACCTTAATTGCACTAACATGATCATTGTGGAGTTTTCTTATTAGTAATAACTTTTTCAAGACTAAATCAAATGTAAAGAAGCTTTATGGATGATTAGAAAAGGATAAGAAAATCAAATTCAAACTTAAGAGAGTTCAAGTGCATCCTGAGAGAGATCTTGAAGAACATGAGAGAGTTCATCATGAGAAGGTTGTGAGAAAGTTCAAGAACATGAAGAATCTCCACAAGGACCAATCTAAGAGCAAATCAAAGATCAAAATGAAGCTAGCATCATCCAAGATATCAAGATGAAATATGAAACTAATGATGAAATTAAAAATCAAGAAGTTTTGTGAAAGATCAAGCTTGAGAGAGTTTTTGAGAATATCAGTTATGATGAATATCGAGAGAGTTCTTAGGAAAGAACTTAAGTGACCATGCTGACTCAGCAAAACAGAACAAAAGGATAGCTACCTGCCACAAGAAGGACAAGTAAACGTTGGGAGCCTTCAACAGTTATATTTTAAAAGCTATAAAAAATCCTAAGCTTGAAAAGAGAGGGTTAATGATCTGAAAAAGATTATAGCTAAATACAAGAAGAATAACTCTTTCACCTCTACCTACTTTGTTCTTAAAGTTCTGAAGTCTTCAGTAGGTGTGTCGTAGGCCTTGCTAAATTGTGTCTATACACTCTTTAAGTAATTTTGAGACCTATCCACTTGTGTTAAACACTTCAAACCAGACTTTGATTGTTGAGTATTGGTAGTGAACTTATGGGTTGTACAACCCACTTAGGAGCTTAGTTAAGATTGTTGTTTATGCCTGGATAGGTTGAGGAAAGAAGAATACTTGTTGTTTCGCACCTGGAGAGGCTGAGGGAAAAGAATACTCAAGTGTAAGAGCCTGGAGAGGCTTGGTAAGAAAGAATACTTTTTATATAGTGAAAATCCTAGTATTTTCTAACATAACTTCAGGTCGTTTAGGGGTGAACCAGTATAAATCCTTATGTTTTGCTTCTCTTCCTCTTCTTCAACTCATCTACATTCATTCTTATACTAAACCTAAGAAATAGAGTTTTAATCGAAAAGAATCAAAGTCATTTTTAGGTTAAAGTGAAATCAACAAGAACTGTCTCTTTAAAAGGTTTTATTCTGTGTTCTGTAAGTAATTCTTATTGCTAAGAAAGTTTTTTTAAAGATTAATTGTTGAAGTTTTAAGAAATTAACTTGAGAAACAATCTCTATTAAATACTGAAATTGTGAGAGAGTTCAGCCTAACTCAACTAGCGAATCTTCTTACGAACTCTCTCACCCTATATTATTTGATTTTGTTCTTGTACATTATTGAACTCTCTCACCTCACATTTGTACTTTATAGCAACCTTTTCACCTCCAAGTTTGATAAACTTGAGAAAGTGTGAAAAGTCTGAAATTTTCAAGAGAAATGCAACATAATTCAAACCTCATTCTTGTGTTACTACTAACTTTATTTTTGTCCAAGGTGTAACATCCTCAATAACCTATTAGCCTTAATGATTGTTATAGCAGTTTATTAACCCTTGTGTGAGTTACCTGTTAGTTCTGGTAATCTTCTAAGTTAGTTTGGGCATAATATTATAACGCAACACATGAAAAGTAGCTAAAAACTTAGTATAAGCTACTTAGATGATAGAAGTAAATATGAAAAATTTATTTCTAAGTTAAAAATAATTAGAATGAGCTGTGATAATTTTTGAGGAGTTAAATGAATTAGTTTGTCTTTTTTAATAAATAGAATAAGTATTTAAAGACCAAAATTAAATAGGACGGTAGCTCAGAAAATCATGAGCTTCTATATTCCTTAGGTTTATCTTAACTTAAGAAAGAGTAATAGAGCCTAATGGCTGTCAATGGTGTATATAGATAGATATTAAATTATAAGTATTGAAACTGAATGAAATATTAGAATTTTCTATAATACCTATGTAATTTAGAAAACTCATTAAAGAAAGATCAAAGTATCCCTAAGAGATACATCACTTCCACTTAACCATAAAAGTATTCATTTTTATCTCTTTTCTTTCTCTCCATCATCTTATCTCTTCTTCACACTCACTCGTCTCACTTTCTCACTTTCTCACTTTTCTCATTTCACTCTCTCACACGGCCTAAACAGAAAGAAAGAAAGAAAGAAAGACAAAATCAAAGGGGAACACCATCATCAAGCAACAAGAATGAGGAACAAAGAAGAGGAAAGAAATACCATCACCAAGGGAGTTAAGGTAAGGGTTTGTGCTTCTTTCTCAAATTATTTCCTAAATCTTGTATTAGGCATTGGTTTGAATATGGTTCTTGTGAGTTGCATGTTGGATTGATGGTAAATATATGGTTGATGGACTTTAGAGTATTTATGAGATTCTATGGATTTGTGGTTGATGATATTGGTCTTATGGAACTTAGTACAATGACAAGTCAAGACTTTGATTTAGTTTTGATTGGAAATGATAGTTTTGATAATAGTTTTGATTTACTTTTGATTTGTTTTATAACCTTAAGGTTATATGTGAGCTTATCATGTTAGGAACCATTTTTTGGTGTTGAAACCATATGATAATCAATTACTGAAGTCAGTAATCGATTACCAGTTTAATGAGGCTGTTGTTGATTAATATGCTACTGGACAATTAATCCGTGAAAAAGTGACCGATTAATTAGTCATTGGCAAAAAAGAGAATGGTTTGAGCTATTGATCGCTCAAAAAGTGACCGGTCAATCATTTTATGATAGCAAAACCAATGGGTTTTCTACTGATGTTGGATGATTAGTCATTGAGTTTTTGGGCGATCAATCGCCCAATGACAGGAACATACCTATAACTAGTAATCGATCACCAAGCATGGTAATCGACTGCTAAACCCCTATTTTGAGAGAATGAGTTGTGGTAATCGAATACCAAGCATAATAATCAATTACCAATCCCTTGTTTTGAGAAAACATAGTTCTCTACTCTATAGGGGCTAAGTGGATATATCTATGTTATGTGGTATGATTAGATTGAATTAAGTTCATTAAATAAGGTAACTTATGCTTATGATATTGTGCACTTAGTATACTTGAGAAATGATGATAAGGTGCACTTGATTTACTTGTGAGATGATGATAATATGCACTTGATAATATTATGAATTGATGATATTGAGCACTAATTATACCTATGAGATAATAATAATGTGTTATTGGTACACTTATGAGATAAATTGTGATGACACATGTTTGTTAGATATACTGGGAATTTCTAGAATTTTCACCCCCTCTATCTTTTCTTTTCATGATAATTCTAGCATGTGATTCATCCATGGGTAAAGATGCAGAAGACGATGTAATATAATGTTGCTTATCTTTTATGACCATTGCCATGTATTTATATTTATGCAATTGTTTGTATGTACATATGCCTATGAAGGCTTGGTATGTATAACTTGAATACTGTTATAGAGAATTGATGTACTTGTTGTATGGGATAATAATTCCAGTATTATTTATACATGTTATATATATAATATTGTGTATCGTAGGTACATGTTCGTACTTTAGATTAGTATTTAAAAATCTCTATGGTATTCAAATAGATTAATGTGCAAGTTCTTAGAGTTCTAACAAATGGACTCCAAGGACACTAAGACAATAAAGGAATAAAAAAAATTATCACTCACAAGGTTCGAGTAAGAAATAAAATCAGTATAGTTGATTACCAAGGAAAATAAAAGTTTAGCCATGACACACTTAAGTCTAAGTACTGTGTAATTCGGATATGCTAGGAGTATTAGTCTTAGGGTGTTACACAAGGTAGTTTGAAATAATTATGATCGATACATGCTTTCCCTTCATGGTGAAATGATTCATAGAATGTAATTCCATATGCTTCATAGCTTAGACACCAATAAGATTGGAATGTGATCAGAACATAATCTAGTGGACATATGCACAATTCCTTTACCCAATCTTGACACTTTTGGAACAATAATAACCATTTTGATAGGAACATAATATGATCAAGGTTGTCTTATTTAGTTTCCTTGTTAATGGTTAATTGTTGTATGAGCTTTATTGAAAACAAGCACACTAGCTTGCAAACTCTGATAATGTATCTCAGGATCCTTCTTCATGAAGATTGTTTGGGTTATCCATGGAAAATATTGTTGGCAATGGATAGTCAAGATTGTTAGGAAATCCGTGAACAAAAGCACAGTGAAAAAAGGATTCCCACCAAGGATCCATGCGAAAAAGAGAGTCATGAAACGTGATTTTTTGACTTTTACTTCTTCAAGTCAGATGAAAAATGTTCAAGCAAATCACTAGCATCGTAGCAACAACAGCGCCTTTATGTTGTCCACACACCAAACTCACAAACATCCAACTCATGATCTTGGAGTCCCATGTCTTCAACACAGTACTAGCTGCGAAGAGAAGAGAAACCTGTCACTCTCACACACATTGTTTCTGTTAGGGTGTGGCTAGGGTTTTTAGTGTTTGCCCCTTGATAGCCCCTTAGCAGTGGTATTTATAATAGTGACTGCCTTATGTGAGTGAGAGTAGCAGTAGGGTTAGCAATGCGGCCTTGGACTCATCTGTTATGAGTCTAACCCACGATAGAATCCTAGTCCAACTTGGATTCTCATTGCTTCAAAACAGTCGTTCTATGTGTGTGACCCTACAAGTTCTCATAACATTGGCAACAATATTAAAATCCTATTTGAATATTACAAGCAATGAGTGGTATCTAGCAACACATCGTTGCTATCCAAGTAATGAGAATGTTAGTGATTTGACATAACTTTTCTGTAACCAATATTTTCGTATAGTTTATTCCTTTTGTCCAAATATCTAAATTGAACACAAGGCATGGAATGTGTCACCCTTGTATAGTTCAATCTTCTGTTTCTTGATACTCAAGTAGACTTAATAAAAACAAATGAGATCAATATCTCATATTGACTCATTTGAGCATAGCCATGCATTTCGTAGTCTCACTCAATCAGGGGGGCCAAAGATATCGCTCCTGTTATGTAGGACGAACAAATCCCATCTAGGTCACTCACATCCCTCTGCATGATTTGTGGTATGTCTAATAACCAACTTTATAATCACCTTGTTACAAATGACGTTTGATGGCATTAAAACATACAACGCATCATATAGGAATCGTAGTGATTTCAGGTTAAAGAACCACATATATCATTATCACTTTGAGAATCGCTTATGACACTCACGTAATGATCCACGCAGCATTCTCATGGTGGATCAATCCAATACATCATTACTCTAATATGTATTCATGTGAAGACTTGATATCTCATATCCATGATATGTGGCCATCAGTCTATGCACATACTAGTCTCAATGCATTATTATTGTCATAATTAACAATAATACTTAACTAGGGACATTTAAGAATAGTGTTCTGATACTATCCAATAAGATCTCACGATCAAGTCATCCACTTAATGTCCTATGGCATTAAACTTACTATTCTAAGTATTTTATTATGTTTATAATAAATACGGTCAAAATAAATGAAATGCCTCAAGTATTAAATAAATATCATAATACTGTAATACCCTTATGGGGATGTCACATTTATGATGCAATAAAATGAAATAAAGTAAAACTATTACCCAAGTTGTAAAAACATTTGATACTTAAATAATATTAGTGGTAAAATTTTATCATTTTATATTTATAATATTAAATAAAATAATACGGAATACGAAATGGGATAAAACATCATCACACTATAATATACATATGATTTTGTCTAAAGTCTACAATTAATTTACAACTACAAAATATTTAATAAAGTTGTAAAAAGTCAGTATGATACTGAGACATAATGCCTAAGACATGAGCCCTTGACATAAGATAATTTCCCTAGTTGGGAATGTCTTGACCGATAGAAATTCGACCCAAAAGTATATCGAAGTTCTCTCTAGGAGTATAGTGAAACTCATCCCACAACTCCCTAATAGGCAAAATAACCTGTACAAAAGTAACCGTATAACGAGTAGTAATGAACCCATGACGAGTCCTACTTACTGATAAAGTCACGTTACCACTGTACTCTATGTGTCCTGCATCCCAGTGGACATACCAAGCCTCAGCGCCTTTGAGAAATTGTAGTCTAAAGAAACCTAATTGTCCTCCTCTTGCCGCCATTGTAGTCTTCGATGATATAAACATAAAATAGAAACAGATAGAACAATGCAATAAAGAGGTGAGACAATCTACACCATTACCCGCATGGCAAATAAGAAAACGACAATACAAAACAATTATCACAATAGAACATACCAGCATATCAAGCATAATATATCAAAGCAATATATATTAAAATAACACATATCAACATATCATACATAATATATTAAAGCAATAAATCATACATTTTATCACAGATTATGATAAACAGTAAAATGCAAATAATGCATGAACAGTAAAATGCAGATAATGTATGAATAGAAAAATGCAGATAATGCATGAACACACACCGACTCGTTCCTACTCCATGGAGCTAAACACGGATATCTGAGAGAATGATCCGAATAGAAACTAAGAATACTTTATGGCTGCCTAACCAAACTATTGCACTGTTAAACATTGTGTCTATAGTCCACAGTCCAAACATCGTGTAGTAGTACACAGTCAATACACCGTGCACTACAGGCATAGTACGTAATAGTCTCCTCAAGATCTCGATTAAGAATAGTGCTTGTCAAAATCATTAGTGTGTTGCCCGTTACCACGGCCCAGAGGTGCTACCACTGTCCACATATAGGATTCTCCGTACACTAATGCCTCCAAGTTCATAAATGAACCACACTACGCCTATCACACCAAAACACGGTGTAATTCGCCTCATCAATCAATCGCCAATTATCAACTAAATTGACACAACACTCTAAGCATGATCTAAAATTACAAAAATACCCTTAATATCTATATTTTACCATAATTACGAAAATATCCTTAGTCAATTACGAAAATACCCTTAAACACAAAATACCAAAGTATAGTATGTCCCACTTGACAGTACTACACCAGAATATGTCCGGGTCCACCACTTTGGCCCGACAGCAAAACTCACTGTATCGTTCAATCGCATAGGAATTTTATCGCATTTTCACAATCTCATCATTTTCACAAACGTTTTTAAATCGCGTAAATATATTTTGACATTTTTAAACATCGCAAAATGTTTTTAAATCATTTTCTCAATCGCGTAAGATTTTTAATTCATTTTCTTAACCGAATAACTTAAAATTATCATTTTAAATATGTGTAGACTATATCTAATACATTTTAAAATACGTAGAGTAATTTCCTTGTGTTCTAAATATAGTATGAAATCTTTTCATTTAATTCGCCTGATTTTAGTAAATTTCGGTAGCATTTTGCCTATAAAATCAATATAAGGTATTTTTGACATTTTCCACTAAATATAATTCATTTTATTTTTACCCAATAATTATGCTTTGAAACTTGCTAACGCGCTTCAAAATTCATAAAATGAGCTTTACGTTAGTATTTTTCAAGCGTTTGCTTTGATTCTTACTTTAAACTAAATTCTGCTAAGTTAGAATTCTAGAACTGAATTTATTCCTTTTGTTTTCAAAGATTCATTGGAATCAGTTTATTTTTGTAAATCCATTATCTAACCTATCTTAGAAAATAAAATGGCATGTTGGCCAAAAATTGAAAATAAAATGACATTCAATTATACACTAAATGGCATGTTGGCCATAATTAAATCAAAATCATTCTTAAATCCATTACTTTACCTAAATGCTTTAAATCAGTGCTTTAGAAAATTACTGAGAACATTTTGGTTCTCTGTTTGGTGTAAGGCCGTGAGCCTCATTCTGTGTTCTTTGGAACACTTATGCAAATCGTTACATGTTATTCACATCTTACTTTAATAATTATACAATTATAAACACATGCAATTATATAATCGCATACAATATACATACAATATATTTTAAAACTATAAACATGCATAGCAATTAAAATTAATAATTAAAAACTATAAGCATGCATGGAAATTAAATCAATCACAATTAGGAAAACATTTAAAACAATCACACAAATAATAATAAAAACAATAAACAAACACACAAATGAATCCTTATGGATTCTTCACACACATACAAATCCATTTTTCCATCACCACTTAGGGTTGATGAGATTAAATCTCCCTCTTACCTCTTGAAGATAATTAATTGGTTAGTTTCCTCCTTTCTTTGAAATTTCGTGTGACTCCCAAACAAATCCCTAAAATTCTTAAACAATTAGTAAAAACACATATAAGTATTAAGATTGAAAAACCATGGAACAATCATGGTTAGAAAAATTAGAAATCAAATTTTAAACCATAGAATCAAGACTTACCCTTAGGAAAGTAAGCAAAAAGGTTTGATTTTGGACTAGATTGAGTAGGTTTTTGGAAAAACTTTGTGAATGAAAAGTGTTTAGAATAGGATTTGGGTTTAAGAAAAGCCAAGAGATAAAATTATAGAAGTTGGTTGGTGTGGGTTTAGGTTCTTGGCAGAATAGAGAGAGAGAAAGTAGAAGGAAAAATAGCTTGGGTTCTTGGTATTTTTGGAGAGAAAATGGAAGCTTGAATATGATAAGTGTGAAAAATAAATATTAAAGAGTAAAAACAAGGGGCCTGCCGTGTGGTTATTTTTGGGTGAGGTTGAGTGTTTGAATTTGCTAAGTAAATATCCAATTGAATTCACATGGTGGTGCACATGGTTTATGACAATTTGAAGAGTTTAAGAATCTAGTAGAACTTAGCCACCAAGCCTCCCAAGGCTGCTGCCCAAACCGTGTGGCTCCCTTGGATTTTAAGGGCTTAATTGTTTTCCATTTACACCTAATTACATGCTAACTAATTAGGAAATTAGTTAGGTTAATTATCTTACTAACACTTAATCAATATTCTAATCACATAACTAATCAGTTTAATATATTTTAACATATATTATAACCTTTAATAAATATTAGGATATCTAATTAGTATTTAGATTATAATTAATTAATAACTAAGCTAGTTCACTTAGTTAGTTAATTAAGTAATTAGATTAACCAAATTAAGCTTAATTAGCTACTAACCAAATTCAAGCCTACTATTTTTTACTTAATTCTAACCATTAATTTCATCTTTAATTCCTAGCCCTAGATTACATCTAAGGTAGATATTGATTAGTCATAAATCTTGAATTCTAATCCCACCATTGATTTGATCAACGGTTGAAATCAAAGGCTTCCTAACTAAGTCTTCATCCAACGGTCCAAATCAAAGTCCATGCTCCTTTTGTTGACATTTTCCTATTAGTTTAAAAAGTCAAGCCACTTTCGTTGACTTGCTCTTATTAGCTAGAATTTGTCTAGTCAGCATAGTTGACTACTTTTCCTAAACGCGGGTCCCACAGTACTTTTAAATATCCGTGGTCAAATCGAAGCAGATTTCTACTATTTTTGAGACAGTAGGTATTGTAATATAAAATCATATTATAATAATATTAAATTATTTTATTACACAGTTAAATCTTAAAAATTACGAGATTAATATATATATATCAATCAGAATTGGGTTTAGTAAGATCCCCTAGCTCTAATTAGTTAAAATAAGATTTTTTCAGCCAGAAAATTATTATTTTCTTGACTCGGAGCAAATTACACACAACAACCAAATACACTCACGAAACAGTCAAATTCATTTTACTACTCACAGAATTCACAAAATAGTGCATTTCAGGATGATATTGTAATTATCCCAAAAGTTAGGGTGTTACAATTCTCCCCTACTAATAAGAATTTCCTCCTCGAAATTCATCATACCTTAGAACAGTTGAGGGTATTGCTCCCTCGTCTTATTTTCTAGCTCCCATGTGGCTCCGTCACTTACCTCGTTACAAACTCCTTTAATTGATGCGATGTCCTTTTCTCAAAGCTACTTTGCCCTTCGATCTTCAATCTTGACTGGAAAGGTCTCATAGGTTAAATTCTCCTTCAGTTGTACAGTGTCTGATTCGATGACATGAGTCGGATCAGAAATATATTTCCGTAGTTGTGATATGTGAAATACATTAGGAAGATTTGATAAGAATGGTGGTAGTGAAATCTAATAAATTACTAGATCTACCGACGAAGTATTTGATATGGCGCGATAAACTTCGGAATGAGCTTCCTTATCTTGTCTTGGATCATCTTCACTTTCTTAGTTTTCTGCTGCACAATTTCTAGTCCTACGATGTTACTTTCACCAGTATAATACCAACACAATGGTGTTCTACAGCGTCTCCCATATAATGCCTCATAGGTCGTCATCCCTATGCTCGAACGAAACTAACGTTGTATATGAACTCTATCAATGCTAGAAATTCATCTCAACAAGTCCTTTGAAAATTCTAATTATCATCTCTTCCTTATATCCAAGCCCTTCTTGATTGAACAGGTACTTCAAGCCTTTAAAATTATTGGGAATTTTATAGGAAAGAAAATGTCTTCAGGTTTTTCCTTGCAAAACGACTATCGCATATCCTAATACGTAAATCGAATAATTCTTCTCACGCATGTTCCACTGCCTTGAAGTATATGCCACCACCTTTCTATTCGATGTCAACACTCAATCTAAATCCACGAGTTGAACTACTTCTAACAGAATTTGCATCCAACTAGTTTCACGCATAACTCCTTCTTCTTCAAAAATTAAAGAATTGCATGGAGATCTTCAACATGTTCCTTTGAATTTCGAGAATAGGTCAAAATATTGCCAATAAGGATAATGACAAATTTTGTCTAGATGAGAAAGAAAGATCCTATTTATATAGTTTATGAACATCGTCAAAACATTCCCTACCCCGAATGGTAGTACTGAATATTCATAGTGCTTGCAACGCATCCGAAAAATTGTCTTAGGACATTCTCTACCTTTACATGAATCTGATAACAACCAGCACATAAATTGATCTTGGAGCAAACAGCGATTTCCTTTATTTGATCTTCTAGTTCCCTTGTCATCACATCATTCCAGATTTTCTTCATCAAGAGAAGTTGTTCTACTTGCCTATTTTTAATCTTAACAGAAAATGTCTCATAGATCAAGTTTTCTTCTAATTGTACTGTATTTGGTACTATGACATAAGTTGGATCAAGATTAATCCTTCTTAATCGAAACACATGAAAGACACTATGAAGGTCATAAGGAAAAGTAATAAAACTATTCAGTAAGTTACTAGATTAGTCCAACAAAGAATTTGAGATGATCTAATAGATTTCAAAATGAACATGATCCAATAAAATGAACTTTCTGGATTCAAATCCAAAAATCTCAGGTCAAGGAAACAATAAAATTGCTTTGCAAAAATCTAGTAGGATATGGTTGGAAAATAACCAATCCACTTAACAAGTCGGGCTCACAAATAGATGTGATTTTGGATAAACGAATCAAATCAACAGAAAAGATTTGATATTCAATAAACATAGGGTAGAATGAGAAAACTTGAGTATGAACAACAAGTTCAACAAGAAGAATAGAAATACTCAAATCACTCTATAACAAAGGCACGGATAAATCAAATCAATTTACTCAGTCTATTTGAGAAAGAAATAGACAAACCAGATCAATAGAAAAATTTCAAACTCTAATAATAATAGGATAGTTTTAAACAGGCTCAAGTAGTAATAGCAAGTTTAGAAGTTGATGTAACATTATGAAAAGAAGTAGAACACAGATAACCCCAAAAGATTTGCACAGTCACAGATCACAAGAGAACGAGTTACCTTGTGAATTATACAGCACAGTTTTAAGATTACCTTCTACGGCACAACTTTCTCACTTCTTAAGTTTTTGTATTTAAACGTTCTCATTACACTATTTGCACCAGCTCTTTCTTCTTTTTTGAGATTTCGAAACACGGTTATCACTAATGGAAGTTCCCATCTTCAGCTGATCACACTCTTTGAATAAGTATTCAGGCTTTCCACACTTCAAGCACTTCGTTGGTGATGCCACAGTCTGACCAAATTCGTTGCCACTAGTACTTCCTCTCTTTGCTCGTTGTTGCTTCCCCGGTGGTTGCACATACGACTTTCGCTGAAAACGATTAACTTTACGCTTCCTTCTATTTTGGATTATTAAAGGTTCTAAATTACAACTTCTCGTATCCGATGGCTGCTCCAATCCTAATAAGCTATGAAGTTCGATTATCAGTTCTAATTGCTGAGCGATCATCTATCTCTGTTGTACTGCTACTTCAATCATCTTTCGCATCACACTTCAAGCTGCGATTATACAATCTTCATCACATTTCATGTCCACAGGCTCATGTTCATAATGTCCCATTATCTTTCTTCAAAGATAAACAAAACCAACTCACAATGAACTAAACGTAGCGATTTCGCACAAAATCATTTCCTTTCGGAAACCTAAACATATATCTGCGTTCAACATCAGAGATTCACACAGCACAAACAAGACAAACCTACCCACAAACCCAAAAGACTCTAACTTGGGCTCTGATACCAACTAATGTAACACCCTTGTGGGGATGTCACATTTATGATGCAATAAAATGAAATAAAGTAAAACTATTACCCAAGTTGTAAAAACATTTGATACTTAAATAATATTAGTGGTAAAATTTTTCCTTTTTATATTTATAATATTAAATAAAATAATACGGAATACGAAATGGGATAAAACATCATCACACCATAATATACATATGATTTTGTCTAAAGTCTACAATTAATTTACAACTACAAAATATTTAATAAAGCTGTAAAAAGTTAGTATGATACTAAGACATAATGCCTAAGACATGAGCCCTTGTCATAAAACAATTTCCCTAGTTGGGAATGTCTTGACCGATAGAAATTCGACCCAAAAGTATATCAAAGTTCTCTCTAGGAGTATAGTGAAACTCATCCCACAACTCCCTAATAGGCAAAATAACCTGTACAAAAGTAACCGTATAACGAGTAATAACGAACCCATGACGAGTCCTACTTACTGATAAAGTCACGTTACCACTGTACTCTATGTGTCCTGTATCCCGGTGGACATACCAAGCCTCAGTGCCTTCGAGAAATTGTAGTCTAAAGAAACCTAATTGTCCTCCTCTTGCCGCCATTGTAGTCTTCGATGATATAAACATAAAATAGAAATAGATAGAGCAATGCAATAAAGAGGTGAGACAATCTACACCATTACCCGCATGGCAAATAAGAAAACGACAATACAAAACAATTATCACAATAGAACATACCAGCATATCAAGCATAATATATCAAAGCAATATATATTAAAATAACACATATCATACATAATATATTAAAGCAATAAATCATACATTTTATCACAGATTATGGTAAACAGTAAAATGCAGATAATGTATGAATAGAAAAATGCAGATAATGCATGAACACACACCGACTCGTTCCTACTCCATGGAGCTAAACACGGATATCTGAGAGAAAGATCCGAATAGAAACTAAGAATACTTTATGGCTGCCCAACCAAACTATTGCACTGTCAAACATCGTGTCTATAGTCCACAGTCCAAACATCGTGTAGTAGTACACAGTCAATACACTGTGCACTACAAGCATAGTACATAATAGTCTCCTTAAGATCTCGATTAAGAATAGTGCTTGTCAAGATCATTAGTGTGTTGCCCGTTACTACGGCCTAGAGGTGCTACCACTGTCCACATATGGGATTCTCCACACACTAATGCCTCCAAGTTCATAAATGAACCACACTACACCTATCACACCAAAACACGGTGTAATTCGCCTCATCAATCAATCGCCAATTATCAACTAAATTGACACAACACTCTAAGCATGATCTAAAATTACAAAAAAAAACCATTGATATCCATATTTTACCATAATTACGAAAATATCCTTAGTCAATTACGAAAATACCCTTAAACACAAAATACTAAAGTATAGTATGTCCCACTTGACAGTACTACACCAGAACATGTCCGGGTCCACCACTTTGGCCTGACAGCAAAACTCACTGTATCGTTCAATCGCGTAGGAATTTTATCGCGTTTTCACAATCTCATCATTTTCACAAACGTTTTTAAATCGCGTAAATATATTTTGACATTTTTAAACATCACAAAATGTTTTTAAATCATTTTCTCAATCGCGTAAGATTTTTAATTCATTTTCTTAACCGAATAACTTAAAATTATCATTTTAAATATGTGTAGACTATATCTAATACATTTTAAAATACGTAGAGTAATTTCCTTGTGTTCTAAATATAGTATGAAATCTTTTCATTTAATTCACCCGATTTTAGTAAATTTCAGCAGCATTTTTGACGTTTTCCACTAAATATAATTCATTTTATTTTTACCCAATAATTACGCTTTGAAACTTGCTAAAGCGCTTCAAAATTCATAAAATGAGCTTTACGTTAGTATTTTTCAAGCGTTTGCTTTGATTCTTACTTTAAACTAAATTCTGCTAAGTTAGAATTCTAGAACTAAATTTATTCCTTTTGTTTTCAAAGATTCATTGGAATCAATTTATTTTTGTAAATCCATTATCTAACCTATCTTAGAAAATAAAATGGCATGTTGGCCAAAAATTGAAAATAAAATGACATTCAATTATACACTAAATGGCATGTTGGCCATAATTAAATCAAAATCATTCTTAAATCCATTACTTTACCTAAATCCTTTAAATCAGTGATTTAGAAAATTGCTGAGAATATTTTGGTTCTCTATTTAGTGTAAGGCCGTGAGCCTCATTCTGTGTTCTTTGGAACATTTATGCAAATCGTTACATGTTATTCACATCTTACTTTAATAATTATACAATTATAAACACATGCAATTATATAATCGCGTACAATATACATACAATATATTTTAAAACTATAAACATGCATAGCAATTAAAATTAATAATTAAAAACTATAAGCATGCATGGCAATTAAATCAATCACAATTAGGAAAACATTTAAAACAATCACACAAATAATAATAAAAATAATAAACAAAGACACAAATGAATCCTTATGGATTCTTCACACACATACAAATCCATTTTCCCATCACCACTTAGGGTTGATGCGATTAAATCTCCCTCTTACCTCTTGAAGACAATTAATCAGTTAATTTCCTCCTTTCTTTGAAATTTCGTGTGACTCCCAAACAAATCCCTAAAATTCTTAAACAATTAGTAAAAACACATATAAGTTTTAAGATTGAAAAACCATGGAACAATCATGGTTATAAAAATTAGAAATCAAATTTTGAACCATAGAATCAAGACTTACCCTTAGGAAAGTAAGAAAAAGGTTTGATTTTGGACTAGATTGAGTAGGTTTTTGGAAAAACTTCGTGAATGAAAAGTGTTTAGAATAGGATTTGGGTTTAAAAAAAGCCAAGAGATAAAATTATAGAAGTTGGTTGGTGTGGGTTTAGGTTCTTGGCAGAATAGAGAGAGAGAAAGTGGAAGGAAAAATAGCTTGGGTTCTTGGTATTTTTGGAGAGAAAATGGAAGCTTGAATATGATAAGTGTGAAAAATAAATATTAAAGAGTAAAAAAAAGGGGCCTGCCGTGTGGTTATTTTTGGGTGAGGTTGAGTGTTTGAATTTGCTAAGTAAATATCCAATTGAATTCACATGGTGGTGCACATGGTTTATGACAATTTGGAGAGTTCAAGAATCTAGTAGAACTTAGCCACCAAGCCTTCCAAGGCTGCTGCCCAAACCGTGTGGCTCCCTTGGATTTTAGGGGCTTAATTGTTTCCCATTTACACCTAATTACATGCTAACTAATTAGGAAATTAGTTAGGTTAATTATCTTACTAACACTTAATCAATATTCTAATCACATAACTAATCAGTTTAATATATTTTAACATATATTATAACCTTTAATAAATATTAGGATATCTAATTAGTATTTAGATTATAATTAATTAATAACTAAGCTAGTTCACTTAGTTAGTTAATTAAGTAATTAGATTAATCAAATTAAGCTTAATTAGCTACTAACCAAATTCAAGCCTACTATTTTTGACTTAATTCTAACCATTAATTTCATCTTTAATTCCTAGCCCTAGATTACATCTAAGGTAGATATTGATTAGTCATAAATCTTGAATTCTAATCCCACCATTGATTTGATCAACGGTTGAAATCAAAGGCTTCCTAACTAAGTCTTCATCCAACGGTCCAAATCAAAGTCCATGCTCCTTTTGTTGACCTTTTCCTATTGGTTTAAAAAGTCAAGCCACTTTCGTTGACTTGCTCTCATTGGCTAGAATTTGTCCAGTCAGCATAGTTGACTGCTTTTCCTAAACGCGGGTCTCACAGTACTTTTAAATATCCGTGGTCAAATCGAAGCAGATTTCTACTGTTTTTGAGATAGTAAAATCTTGTAATATAAAATAATATTATAATAATATAAAATTATTTTATTGCACAGTTAAATCCTAAAAATTACGAGATTAATATATATATCAATCAGAATTGGATTTAGTAAGATCCCCCAG
Source organism: Ormosia semicastrata (assembly GCA_029884595.1). Taxonomy (NCBI): domain Eukaryota; kingdom Viridiplantae; phylum Streptophyta; class Magnoliopsida; order Fabales; family Fabaceae; genus Ormosia; species Ormosia semicastrata. The sequence continues at coordinate 44,658,836 of JAQQTO010000061.1, forward strand.
CTCTAATTAATTAAAATAAGATTTTTTCGGCCAGAAAATTATTATTTTCTTGACTCGGAGCAAATCACACACAACAACCAAATACACTCACGAAACAGTCAAATTCATTTTACTACTCACAGAATTCACAAAACAGTGCATTTCAGGATGATATTGTAATTATCCCAAAAGATGGGGTGTTACAAATACAATGTATGTAAATATGGTCAAAATAAATTTGCCTCTAGGGCATACACCAACAAAGATGAATAACCAATGACCAGATATCACTATGTAGACCATGACATCTAAGACACACAAGAGTGAATTGAGGCATGACTTTTCTGAAATATACCTTTAGGAATAGTGACATGATATCCAGTGGTAAACATATTGGAGTGATTGCATATATTGGAATTATCATCTGATTAAGATTGAAATCTGTTGATCTTAAGAGGAAGTTAGGCAAGAAATTATGTTTTCCTTTTATGTGTCGAACCATGTTTCCATTTAGAAAACCAATTCAAACATGAATAAATGAGATGGTCCCTTGTGAGATGGGCAATAGTTGAATATGAGGACATATCCATCTCGACTAGGAAATTATGGCCAATAAGATAAAATTCAAACTTCTAGATAGCACACTTAATAACCAATATTTTCTTGAAAGTGGAATGATAAAAGCATTTTAAATCTTTGAATTTTTCACTATTTTAAACACATATAGATCTACAATTATCTTTCGCTTCAAGCAAGATTGCACCCCAATATTGATCGATTGCTCTCTGCAAGATTCTTTTGCCATTGGAGGGGATCTGTAAGAAAGGAAGATTCTTTGCAACTTTCTTCAATGCTTGAATTGCTATAGTGTGAACTTGAGATCACAGAGGTGGATGCTTTGTAAGTAGTTGGGCCAAGATTGACCTGTGTTGGGCTATGTTAGGAACAAAGTCTTTAATGTAGTTGACCAAGCTCAAGAACTGTTGAATTTGCTTTATGCTCAAGTCTCTTTTTGGAAATTCTTGTATCTTTGAAAAGATATAGAGTTGTAGTATGATTTTTCCTTCTGCTATAGTTAACCTAAGAAAATCGATTGACTATTTGCAAATTTGCATTTTCTTTTGTGACATGAATCCATACTTTTGGACAATAAGTAGAACTGATCCAAAAGATACAAGAATTTATTAAAATGCTCTGGAAGAGAGTAACAAAATTAGGATTTCATGATTGTTGAAAAACACAAATATTCTCAACAAAATTAATTTATTAAATATTAATTTATTAGGATTTAACTGAAGAAAATTATGAAAGAATAAAATTTAATTATGAACAAAATTATTTTATAGATATGATTATTGTAACACTCCAAATTCTGACTATGTTAGTAGTAATAGCAGAATTACACTGTTTTGTATTTTCTGTGTGTTATAAAAATAATTTGACTGTTCTGAGATCATTTTTTATCGTTTTGTGTAATTTGCTCCGAGTCAAGAAAATAATAATTTTCTGACCAAAAAAATCTTATTTTAATTATTCGGAGCTGGGGGATATTACTAAACCCAATTCCGATTGATATATATATATATATTAATCTTTTAATTTTTAGGATTTAACTATGTAATAAATTAATTTTATATTATTATAATATTATTTTATTCAACAGTACCTACTGTCTTAAAAATAGTAGAAATCTGCTTCAAAATGATCATGGACCCAAAAAAGTCTGTGGGACCCGCGTTTAGAGTAGCAGTCAACGATTCTGACTGGACTGAATTCTAAACCAATAGAAACAAGTCAACAAAGGTGGCTTGAAAACTCTAAACCAATAAGAATTGGTCAAATAAAGAAGCATAGACTTCATTAAGGACCATTGGATGAAAAGTGTCATTTAGATGCTTTCGATCATAACCGTTGATTCGATCAATGGTGTGAAATGAATCCTGATAAAACCACTAAGTAATATCCACCGTAGATGAGATCAATGGATAGGAAACCAAGTTGATTTCAATAGCTAAGATGAAGTCAACAATAGTGGCTTGACTTTACTTAGTAACTAATTAAACCTAATTAAGTCATCTTAATGGCCTAATTAACAAGCTAAGTAAACCAACCTAATTATTAATTAGTTATAATCTAATTACTAATTAGACATCCTAATTTTATTTAGAGCCTATGATATATGTAATTATATGTTTCATTAATTAGTTATGTCATTAGATAATTAATTTAATTAGTTATGTCATTAGATAATTAATTAAGAGTGATTAGGAATTAATTAGCATGCAAATAGACTTGAATTAAAAGCAAATTAAGTCTCTAAACCCACTTGAACCCCACGGCCAAGAGGCCAAATTATACAAAGTTCCACAAGCTTCTAGGACAATTTATGTGACATAAGCCATGTGCTTCAAGTGTGAACACAAATTGTGATATTTTAGTTCATACCAATCTCTAATTCCTACAAGCTTCACACGGCAGCCCACTTTCATTTTTCACTCTCACAATTTCACTTTTCTCTCACCAAAGACCAAGCATCATATTCTCTCTAAATTTTAAGAACACATAGAAGCCATTTTCCTTCCATTTTCTCCTAAGTGGTTCGGCCCCAACACCCAAGTTCACTACCTATCTTCTATAATTTTTACTCTCATCATTTTCTAAAGCTAGACAACCTCCTAAACACTTTTCATTTAGGAAGTTTTCTCAAAATTCCACTCTAAGTGCTTCAAAATCCAACTTCTATCATACTTCCTTAGAGGTAAATTTGTGATTCTTTGGCTTTAATTCAAGTTTGTGATTTTCTAAACCATGTTTGTTCCATGGTTTATCATTATCAAGCTTTGTATATGATTTTACTAATTGTTTTAGAATTATTAGGAATTGTTTATGGCTTGTACGAAATCAAGGAGAAGGAGAGGAGCTTGAAGGACTTGTCTTCAAGAGGTAAGAGAGAGATTTTACCTCACCAACCAAGTTTTGGTGGTGTGGGGATGGTTTTGTTCGGTGAAAAACCCATAAGGGTTTATTTTCCTATTGTTTGATATTCTTTGATTGTGTTTGTGATGTGTATGATTTTGTTTCTATGCTTGCATGTGTGATAATATGCTTAAAGTTTTGATGTTATGTGTGTATGTGTAATTATGAAAGCATGAGAATGTATGTGTAAAGTAAGATGTGAACAACATGATGAATCGATTGTATGAATGCTCCAAAGAGCAATGAGGCTCACGACCATGTTAGGGTTTAGAGGACCAAAGTCCTAAAAATGATGGATTCAAATGAGAATGAAGGATTTAAATGAAAAAGAAATGAATTTGAACAAGTTTGAAAGTAGCAAGCAAAATGGTTTTGGGAAAATAATTTGATATAATTAAATAACTAGGTTTTAAAATGAAATGAGTGTCAATACTTGAATTTTACTGATATATAGCTCACCCTATGGGTTTTGAAGCGCATTAGAAAAAAATAAGCTGTATTATGTGAAGTAAAAGAAAGAAACATCAATTTTTGAGAAACAATACAAATACCAATTTTTAGAGAGGTTATACTGTAAATTTTTATAAAAGAGGGACAAAATTATAATTAAAATTTTAAGGAGGACCATATTGTAATTTTTATTTAAAGAGGGGTCATATTACAAATATTCTATAAAAGAAGGGTCATTTCGTAAATATTAGTTTTATGATGGGTCATTTCATAAATATTAATATATGAGGGACTATTGTCAAAATATTATTTAAGTGAGGATAAAAATATAAATATTATATTTTTGAGGGACTAATGTGCAAATATGGAAAAATTAAGTCAAATTTTGGTATTAAATGAGAAAAATAATATTTTTTATTTAAAACGTAAGAAAAATATTTACGCAATTTGAAAATGTTAAAAAATCGCTATGCGATTTGAAAAGGCGACAAAATTGAGTTGCAATTAAGAAAATGCATAAATATGATTACGCGATAAAAATTACAGTAAAGGTACTGTAGGGTTATTGTATAAACCACGAATATGTAATAATAATTGGAAATATGAACTGTGCATAGTACATGCATTGGAAAGGTCCAATGGATTGTATGAAGCTAGTTGCCTAGAAGAGACTATACCTCTTGAGTGGGTGCGATATGCGTAGTGTAAGTCACTCGTTGACCTTGGGGGCATTGGGGTGCGGGTTACCTATAATGGGCAGTTGGTAGCTCTTCTGTACCGTGGGTTAGATCGATGCAACACACTAATGATCCTAACCGAGACACTATTCTTAATCGAGATCTGATAAAGACTGTCGTGTATATGCTAGATGTGCAAGATTGAGCACGTGGTCCGAGGCATGTTGGTACCGACAAATCTTTTCAATCACTCTCTCTGACCTAAGTTGTAGCTCCATGGAGTAGGAAATTAAGTCTATGTGCATACATATAGTGATTGAGGGTATTATCGTAATTATGGTTTATGATAATTGAACTGTTGATTATTTGGTTGTTGTTAGTGGCATGATTGTAAATATTGTTTACTTCATGTGTTTTATTAATAAATGATATTGATGGCATATTTGTAATTATGGTATGATAGCTATATGAAATATTGTATGTGTTTATCTTCATTGCTACCATACTGGTAATGGCGTAGGTGATCTCACCTCTTTGTATGTCTGTTCTGTATTATATTTATATTTGTTCAGACGTCGAGCAAGAAGTGGAGCGAGAAGTTGAGGAAAAGCAGATTCCCATTGAGGACGTTGAGTTTTGAGACGATGGAGATGCGTAGTTTCCTTAGCTATATAAGGTTTACGTTCATTGGAGGAGAGGAGGCGTGGCATGTCGATCTAGATAGAGAGAGTATTTACTATATGGGGGACTTAAATATTAGATTGAGTAGATTGCATCTAAGACATCTGTACTTTAGTGTTAACATATATGTACACTTAGAGTTTCCAATTTCTATTAGGCAGTACTGGGGGGCTTACTATCGTACCCCTAGTGAGGTCAGTGTTGTGTCGTATGCTCGGACACCTGTCCGTAGGACTTCACATCATGATGGATTCCTATATGCTGAGGAATTTGAGGAGGACCCATCTGAGGGTTCTACTGTCTAGTAGGACTTGGGCAATATGTTAGTTTAAGTTAAAGTTTAAATATTTTGAAAGTCTAGTTTGTAATTATTTAAGTTTGACAATACTAAAGGCTTGTATGTATATATGATGTAAATTATTTGTGACAGTATTGTTATGTTTTTATTTTCTGCTAAGTTATCTTATTATCATCAAGAAATTTTATAACTCGTATTTATTTTACAAGCACGATTTCTAATGAAAGGGTAATTTGGTAATTAAGCAACACCAAATGTGACGCCCTGAGGAGGGTGTTACAATTATTAAGGGAATCAATAAATTATAAATTATGAAAGAAAAAAATTATTTTAATTACGTTTCATTGTTTGAGGGAATCAAATCAATTGATATAATTTTTTTATGTGTAAATAAATTGATAAATTGATATAAATTAATTATACACAATTGTTATTATTATCATATAAATATAAATGAAATTTTTCATTGTGTCAATGGCCGCATTAATCTAAAATTGAATGAATTTCATGATTAAAAAAATTATCTATCTTTTTTTCATGCTAAAAATTTAGGAAAGAATTGGAAAGAATAAGTAGAAATAATTTTACAATAATTTCAAAAAAAAATTACCAATTGTAGAGCTTGGCAATTCGTGGTGTTTGATAAAGGCAATTCATGGTGTTTGACAAAAGTAATAAAAATAAATTAACTAATGTCCAAACCATTCAATTACTTTTACTCTCAACTTGAAGGTTGTTGAAAGTCTACCTCCAGTCATCACTTGTCCGATTCAGTAGTTGCTGCACGTTGGTAAGGGATTCCTCTTATGTTCTTATTCTTCTTTCTCAATCCTCCCTCTCTGTCTTTATTTTTACATAACTTTGATTTTTTTGCAAGGTCACCAATATCTCGCATTGCTCACAGATACAGTTCCACAGCCTGTAAGGCTTGCAATGTCACACCCATGAAAAGAATACCATACAATCACAATGAAGAAGAAGACACATCTGTATTTTTTGGCTTCAACTTGGTTATCTATTTCATTAGAAATTATGTGCTTCATCATGTTCTTCTTATTCAAGGAATGAGTCTTTCTGGGTTTCAATATGCTTTTGTATTTCATTCATAGAAGCATAATTTCTATTTCTTTTCTTTTTTCTTTTAAGATTTTAAGGGTAACTTGGTAAAATAAAAAATGCAATTTTCTTTTTACACATGAGAAAAGATGGTGCATAAGTGACATACACGTGTATTGATAGGTTAGCAACTTGACTATTAATACAAAAAATGTATAACACGTGACAAGAAAATAATGGAGTAAGTTGACACATATCATAAATTTAAAACGTATAATGACAACTATGATCTGACATATGGTAGAATTCTAAGTCATGTACCTTACTTTTATATATTATATATGATTATTATATGGTATGATGAATGTGTTGCATAAGAGATAATATTAAAAGTTTATGCACGGAAATGTCTAAATATATGTATATTATTTATCAATGACAAAAAAGAAGTCAAAGTCTCAATCTTTTATGTCCAAGTTTATGAACTGAATCTGTAAACAATTTATTTATTAATGTGCAAAAATTCAAAAAGTGAATAGATCATAAATTCGAAAATTACTCTTTTAAATCTTCTATCCCTAATAATGAGTTAGTATATATAACATCTTTCCTAACTTATTAACCTTAAAGATTGTTATAATAGCATATAAATACACATGTATGAATTACCAATTGATTTTGATAATTTCCTGAGCTAGTTTAGGTAGAATGCTAACATTAGACGTGAAAAATTGCTCATATTAGCTCAGAATTTAGCATAAACTTTTAGAATATGAATATAAATATGAAAATTTTATTTCTAGGCCACAAATAGTTAGAATGAGTTGTGGCAATTTCTGGGGAATTAAATAAATTAGTTTGACATTTTTCATAAAATAAAATGAGTGTTTAAATGTCAAATTAAATAGGAGAGTAACTTGGAAAATCATGAGATTTTGTGGAGATGTCAAATAAAGGATGAAGATTATTTTGGGAATGATTATAGGTTAAAGTAGATACTTGTAAGCATATAAGTTTAATTCCTTAAGTTTATCTTAACTTAAGGAATAGTAATAGAGCCTAATGGTTGTCGATGGTGTATATAAATATTAAATGATGAGTATAAAAACCGAATGAAGTCCTAGAATTTTCTATAACACCTATGAAAGTTAGAAAACTCATCAACGAAAGATCAAAGTATCTCTAAGATATAAATCCCTTTCATTGAACCAAGACATCACAAAAGTCTTTGTCCTTATCTTTTCTTTCTCTCAACCGCCTTTGACCACCTAAAACACACACACTCACGTTTCTTTTCTCACTTTCCTTGGTTAGCAGCAGAAGAAAGAGGATAAGAGAGAAAGAAGAAAGAAAAGAGAAAAGGGACCATTAACAAGAAGCTTAGCAAGAATCAAGGAGAGAAAAGATAAACTTTATCAACAAGGGAATAAAGGTAAGAGTTTTGTGTAATCTCTACCTTACTCTTATCACTTCTTGTTCTCTCAAGCCATGTATGAATAAACTGGTTTGAGAATTTTCTTGTGAGATTTATATTGTATTGGTAGCATATATATATATGTGTGTGTGTGTGTGTGTGTGTGTGTGTGTGAAGAACTTGAGGATTTGAGGTTAATGATATAAGAAATATCATGGATTGATCATTATTGATAAACTTTGTTAGTCTTGACTTGAAAATATATAAAGATATGATGATATCTTGATTGAAAATGATAGAGGGGCTATACTAATGATATAACCATATTTGAGAGAGTATTCTGCTTGTAAAAACGCACATGATAATCGATTATCAGTGTGTGATAATCGATTATCAATTTCCAGAATACCATGTTCGTGAGTGATAATCGATTATCTAGTGGTGATAATCGATTATCAACTTCCAGAATGCTATGTTCGTGGGTGATAATCGATTATCCAGAGGTGCTAATCGATTATTAACTTACAAAATGCCCAACATTGGCATGTGATAATCAATTATCAAGTGATGATAATCGATTATCATCTTACAAAATGCTAATGCTGGTATGTGATAACCGATTATCAACTTACAGAATGCTACTACCGGATAGTGATAATTGATTACCAGAGTATGATAATTGATTATCAATCCCCTATTTTGAGCAAACAGAGTTCTCTACTACATAAAAACTCAAATGTATGCATCTATACTATATATTGGAAAAAGATCTGATTAGGATCACTAAGTGAAGTGATTTATATTATGAATGTGCACTTGATAAATTAGTTAAATGATGATACTGTGCACTAGATATATCTATGTGATGAGATAAACTGAAATGTACACTTGTTATATTTATATGGTGTACTAGAAAATGATTTGCTCTCTTACAAAATTAAAGTTGAGCTAATATTAAATGACAAATAGTGAATTGCTCTTTTAGAATGTTAAAGTTGAGCTAGTATTGAATTAACATATAATGTGCTCAAAATTTAAAAGGTATTGGATATGATCCTCATGTGGGGGTGATCCTTAGTTACTATTCCCTTATGAAGGGTAGCCCACTAATTGAATTGGCCAGTATTGGATTTTGGAAATAATCCTCATAGGGGGGTGATCTTAAATCCTTAGATGAGATTCTTTATAGATTTGGCTAGGGTTACTTGGGGTAATGCTGTGTAATAAAGTACTGTTACATATAGTGTTCTGAATCATGATTCGGGATCCCGTCTAGTAGGATCAACCTGGCACGCATATAACCGGACTCTATCCTGGATGACGTAGCTAAGGCCTTGATGGCAGTCCGGGCCTCGGAGCCATGCACATTAAGTGACATTGAACTATAATATCAAGGTTGCTAGATTCGTGCAGAGGATATATCCCTGAATATTCGCAACTTCCTATCATCAATTTATAGTATTATAGGACTCATAACTGCCTCAACTGCTAAGTAGCTCCATATCGAAATTCCTAATTTCTAGGAATTCACCCCAACAATAGTGGGAAGGTAATCTCTACTAGGATACTAGTCCTAAATACCTGCACTCAACACAGATTGCATAAGGATTCTACACACGCTCTATAAATACCAGGCTAAGTAACCTTAAACAAGTATAAGTAAACTATTCACTAAATAATACCCTACTTGTCACAGCTTGATTTGAGCGTTGGAGTCCCTTTACATATACCCACCCCCCTGTTTCAACATGCTCGATCGCTGCTGCTCAAGGGGGAAACCACCATAATGTGCCTATCTCAGGTACCCTTTGAATCCACTTTAGAACATTGGCGCCGTCTGTGGGAAACTGATAAACTTCTAATCTCACATAATCATGGTAAACACACGTCAATATTCAAGGAAGAATGTTGTGCAACCCACTACAAAACAAAGACAAAAGCCAGCAGCATAGCCCCCTCCTCATCTAGCTCCACCACCTGCAGCTGAAGCTTCTACCGTAAGAAACCAAGCACACGTCCCAAAACATCTGTATGATGGATATGAGACTTCATTCTCTGATGAAACTCCACATTCGTCATGCAGATTATCTGTCATGGACAGGCTTGGGCGCCCTGGAGAAAGAGCTAACAATGTCGTTCAAGAGTCCAGGGCCCTAGTGCAAACATGCTTAGGCCCCCTGAACAATGTTGCTGCTAATCGTGCTTCTAGCCAAAACATTGTTCACTCTGAGATGACCAGAAACCATCTCTAGGAGCTGATGGCCCAACAAATGCTGTAGATTGATGAATAACATCGTCAGTTAGATTACCAACATCGCTGACTAAACGAGTTGGAAAGGTTTGTGCATATTGAGAATGACAACGAAAGGAGGGATGCGGCCCACAACATAAGAAGGCCGCCCCATGATCAAGGTAGCAGTGTGTTGGAAACAACACCATGATCCCTAGCATCTAACAACAACCCTTCTCAGACTAACTAATAGCGTATAAGACTCTAAGAAACTTTAAGTCTCCCTCCAACTTAGAGCCCTATGATGGGACAACGGACTCTCAGGAACACCTAGACTCTTATGTTCAGTCTATGCAGTTCATGGGGGATCCCCAGAGCTACTGTGTCATGCCTTCCCCCTCTTTTTAAAGAAAGTGCTCTCCGCTAGTTCACAACCTTACCTGCAAAATCTATCACTAGGTGGGATAACCTCGTAACTCATTTCCTGCTACACTATACCACTGCCAAGAAGCAGCCTAAATTGGTTGACTCCCTTTCTGGAATTTGCCAAGGAAGCAATGAACCCCTTCGCGAGTACATTAAAAGATTCAGCGACACCCTAGCTTGTGTGGCTAGCCCAAATGACTGAATTACCCTTCACTATGCTAGGAATGGTCTCTGGACTGATTTTGAATTCTTCTGGTCCTTGGCAAAAAAGAAGCTTATAACCATGAATGAATTTCATACCCGCTCCGTGAAATACATCGACCTAGAGGAGACCATTAAAGATAAAGAAACTCTGGAAAAAGGTGAACTCACTCACTAGAAGAATAACCAAAGCGCCAACCAACCTAAAAACTCTTTGAAAGGTGAAGCGTACTGGCCTAAATATTCTGATTAAACTCCTCTGAACACCCCATGAGAAACAATTCTCAAAGAAGTGCTTCAGACTGAGTTTCGGAATATTAAAAGGCCACCTCCTCTGAAAAAGACAAAAGTCCACTTGAAACATTGTAAATGACATAAAAGTTATGGCTATGAAATAGAAGAGTGTTACTAGCTCCATGATGTCATTGAATCCCTAATTAAAGAGGGATGACTGCAGAAATATGTCACTGGAATCCAAAATAATGATAATCACAGAAGATAGAGGGACCGAAGATGCAGTCACAGTCTGCGACAAAGTCCGACTCCACGCCAAAGAAGAAGGAAACATAGCCCTGCTAGAAAATCCAGGACTCCACCTCGCCGTGATGCTGACAACCAGCAGGATCGAAACTAGGAAACTCAAAATGGGGCCAGTAAAATAGAACGACTCATTAGTACCATATCGGGGGGATTTGCAAGCAGAGGCTCATCCAATAATTCTCGAAAGAAGGCACTACGAACTGTAGTGTTTAGCGTCTCTAGCTCTACACGTAAGCCCCGTGCTGAGGACAGGGAGGGGCCACCCATCTCTTTTTCAGACAAGGACTATGATGGTATTATCTGGGACCATGATGATCCACTCATCGTTTCCGAAATAATATCTAACGTCGAGATCCGGCATATTTTGTTAATCAAGGAAGCTTAGCGAAAAGGTCACCCTGGTTGGCTACTTTGAGACATTCCTTACTCTTGGTTATGATAAGGTCTATAGGACCGTTAAGGTCAGATTCTTGGTGGTGGACTGCCCATCGACCTACAACATTATTTTGGATCACCCCACACTAAATGGCATTGCCGCTGTAGTGTCAACCACTCACCAAGCCATGAAATTCCTTAATAAAAATAATGAGGCAGTCATGGTCAAGGGCAATCAGATCGTAGCGCGGAAATGTTATTACGAGAGCTTCAAAATATGTAAGACCCCTAGGATGACCAGAACACGCACATCTAGCCTGACTTTAAACCAGGTCAACATCCTTATGACCGAGCTAGATGTTCGTGAAGAAATCCGGGGTACCAAACCCCAGCCAAAAGGAGAACTACTTCCATTCTAGCTAGGTGACAAGCTTGACCAGGTCACCAGGTCACCAAGATAGGCACAAATCTTGAGGAACATGAGAAACACCAGCCAAAGAGCTCTTACAGAAAAATAAAGACCTATTTTCCTAGACATCCTCCAACAAGCTTGGGCTTGACCCTGCTTTCATCTGCCATCATTTATCTATTAAATGGGATGTGAAGCCGGTTTTCCAGAAGAAGAGGAAAGTGGGCCCCGAAAGACAATAAATCATCGAAGAACAAGTCAAAGAGCTGCTCAGTGCCAGATTTATCAGAGAGATCTTGTACACCACTTGGCTCTCCAATGTGGTCCTAGTGAAAAAGTAAAATAGAAAATGGAGGATATGTGTGGACTACATGAACCTGAATAAGGCATGCCCCAAAGATCTATACCCCTCCCTAATGTTGATAAACTTGTTAATAGCTCATCCGGCTTTTGGCTACTGTCTTTCATGGATGCTTACTCTGGGCACAATCAGATCCCTATGTACCCCGGAGATGAAGATAAAACCACGTTCATTACTGAGAATGCCATATACTACTACAAGGTGATGCCCTTTGGTTTGAAAAATACAAGTGCCACCTACCAGCGGATGATGAATAAGGTTTTTGAGGATCAAGTGGGGAGAATGCTGGTAGTTTACATTGATTACATGATAGTCAAAACCCTACAATTCAGATCACATACTGAAGACCTCAGAGAAGTGTTCGCACAACTGAGAAAGCACAATATGAGGCTTAACCCAGAAAAGTGCGCATTCGGGGTCCAGGCCAAGAAGTTCCTGGGCTTTATGTTGACTCACCGCTGAATTGAGGTGAATCCTGACAAATGTCAGGCGATGCTCAACATGCATAGCCCTCGGAATGTGAAAGAAGTTCAGCAACTGATAGAGCGAATAGTAGCCCTCACACGATTCCTCACCAAAGTTGCTTACAAATCTCTCCCCCTCTTCAAGCTGCTAAAAAGGGGGAAAGGTTTTGAGTGAACTCAGGAATGTGAGGACGCCTTCACATCACTAAAAGGGGTACTATTTTGGGAAATGACAAAAGGTTAGAAATCGATCTATTTCATGAGCAAAGTCTTACAGGGTCCCGAGCTCCATTATCAGAAGATCGAGAAGGTTGCCTTTGCCCTAATCGTTACAGCTAGAAGGCTAAGGCAATACTTCTAGTGCCATCCTGTGGTGGTGAGAACGGACCAGCTGATTCACCAAATATTACATAAGCCAGACCTAGCAGGGAGGATGATCACCTGGTCCATTGAGCTTTCTGAGTTTGGAATAGTGTATGAGCCCAGACTGCAAATCAAGGAACAAGCACTATCAAACTTCCTTGCTGAACTTATATCGATTCCCAGTGATACCGAAGAAGTATCGTGGACTGTGTTCATCAACAGATCCTCTAACCCTAAGGGTAGTGGTGCTAGGGTAATCCTTGAAAACCCAGAAGGTGTGACTATCAAGAGCTCCCTGAAGTTCGAATTCCCTACTTCGAATAATCAAGCAGAATACGAGGTATGCATTGTTAGATTGACAATGGCCAGGGAACTAGGAGCAAAAAAGATCACACTTTGTAGTGACTCCCAGCTCATAACTTCCCATATTCAAGAGGACTATTAGGCCAAAGAGTCATTCTTGCAAAAATACCTAGTAAAAGTACAAGGGCTCCTCCAAAATTTCTAAACAATCAAGGTGGAGCATATATCCCGAGAGCAGAATTCAAGAGCCGACCTCCTATCCAAGTTGGCCAACACAAAAAGTCTGGGCAATAAACGCATTATGGTCCAAGAGACCCTCTTACAGCTTTTTATCATAGATTCCTCCATTTTTTAAATAGAAGAACATGAAAGTACTTGGATCACTCCGATAATGGAATATCTGCAATCCAGCATCTGTCCTAAAGACCCAAAAGAAGCTTCCAAATTGGCTAAGACCGCGGTCCAGTACACCACTTATGATGGGCAGTTATACCGGTGTGGATACTCTTCGCCTCTCTTTAAATGCTTCACACTAAAGGAAGCTGAATATGTACTGGCTGAGGTCAACGAGGGGAGCTGTGGGCACCACTTGGGAGGAAAAGCCTTGGTTTTAAAAGCGCTCAAGATTGGGTACTATTAGCCTACAATGGAGGCTAACTCTATTGCACATGTTGAAGTCTGCGACAAATGTCAGCGGCACTTGGATCATTATAACGCTCCACCCTAGGAACTTTCCACAAGGTCTGTACCTTGGCCATTCTACAAATGAAGGATGGATATCCTGGGCCCATTCCCTCAAGCACCCGGACAGTTGAAGTTCTTAATGGTAGCAATGGACTACTTTACTAAATGGATCGAAGGCGAGCCCGTGGTCACCATTACCTCGATCCGAATCCAAAAGTTCACATGACGCCACATTATTATAAGATTTGGAATCCCAAAATTCATTGTGACGAATAATAGGACATAGTTCAAGGATAAGGGGTTCGAAGAGCTACTTGCTGGTTTGAAAATCAAGCATCATTGTAGTGCTATGGAAAACCCTCAGACAAATAGACAGGCTGAAGCCACCAACCGGGTTATTATTTGAGGATTAAAAAGAAGGTTGGATGAAGTCAAAGGAAACTGGGTCGAATAGTTAGATCACGTTCTTTAGGCCTACCAGACTACTCCCCACTCCATAACGGGTGAGACTCCTTTCAAGCTCACCTATGGGTGTGAGACTATGATCCCGGTAGAGAGAGAAGAACCCAGTTAGCGCCTCCAACATTTTTCACTAGACAATAACCCTGGGCTGATCGGGGAAGACTTAGACCTCTTGGAAGAAAGAAGGCATATGGCTCATATACACGACACCGCCATCTGTAACACCTCAAAAATTATTTGTTTCATCATAAATAATTATTTTTTAATATTTGTGATTTTTGAAAATTTTTTGTATTTTTCTGAAAACGTAGAATATTTTAATATATTCCTCATTTTGCATGCACACTAAGTAGAGTTAGTGTAACACTCCAAAAATTATTTGTTTCGTGATAAATAGTCATTTTCTAATATTTGTGATTTTTAAGAATTTTTGTGGATTTTTTTGGAAACGTCAAATATTTTAATATATTCCTTGTTTTGCATGTGCGCTGAGCAGAGCTGGGAAAACAAAATGTTTTCCTTAAGGCTGGTAGACCTTGAACTGTGGAAGCATCGATGGGGGATCTTACTAAACTCGAGGCTAGGCATAGTTTACGAGGTTTACGTTTTTTGATATTTTATCTGATAAATAAAATCGTTATACCGTAAAATTATCTGATGAACAATAAATATTATTTATATTAATTGTAACTTTTGTTCACTGGATAATAGCTCTAGTAGAGTGTATCTTTTCTAGAGTATTCTCTTTTGGAGACAACTTTACTTTTCACTTTATCGAGAAGTGTGTGAAGCTTCTCAAGGAAGTTTCCTACCAAGCTTCTCAAGGAAGCTACACACACACTCTCTCTCCTCCCATACACCACACGGCTGCATGGCCCTTTTTGGAGCTAAAAATAAACTTTTCACTTAACACTTTACCTGTCTAATTTCAAAAACCCTAAAAGTGTGCATCACTTTTACTATCAACTTCTCTTTCTACCCTTTTTCTTCTCTCAAGTTCTTCTCCTTCTCTCTTCCTTTCACCACACGGCCACACCATCTCAATGCCCTCCAAGATCACAAAAATTTCAAGCAACCACATTTCCTTAATCTTCACTACATTCTAAACACTTTACTAGTTGAAGATTTCTTAAAAAGTTTCTATCTTCATCATCTTCTTCAAGCTTCAAGTTTGAAGCTTTAGGGTAAGATTCTTTGTTCCTCACCTTCTCTTCCTCATTTTCGTTTTCAAGACCACCTTCATGACCATTTATTTTCTCTTTTTCAAGCATTGGTGTTGATCGGTTGAAGTTGAAATTTCTAGGGTTTTGAAGGAGTGAAACTGAATTCATCAAGGAGCTTCAAGGGAGTTCTTTTCTTGTTTTCCCCTTAGATAAGAGGGACATAATTCTTTTCAACCTCTCTTGGTTGTGAGAAACCCTAGTTAGGATTACTCTCTTTAATGTGTGATTTTCATGACTAAGTGTTGATTTTACCTTGTTTAATCTATTTAGTTGTATGTATATGTGTATTGATGATCTTGGATTAGTTTAGATCAATTGGAAAAATGGAATGGAGGCAAGAGTTCCTTGCCCTCCTCCATGAAGCTCACGGCCTTGACCCTCAAAAGGGGTGATCATGGTTGAAATTCTGTAACTAGGATGGAAACATCAAGAGAATAAAATGTAATAGAGTTAAGAAAAACTTAGGGTTCGACCCTTGGGAGGCCACGACCTCTAGGGCCAATTTAGGATCAAATTATGTAATATCATGCAACCTTGGGATTTAAATAATCAAGTGATTATGTAATGGATAGAAACTAATTTGATAACCTAAAGTGGTTCTTTAAACCTAAGAAAAGAATGAGAGTGTGTGAGACTTGAAAAACCTTAGAATAATCCTCAAAGTGAGTTTGAATAAACTTAAAGTAAGTAACTTAACAATCAAGAGAATTCCTCTAGAGGAGAATTTCATAAGAAATATTAAATTGAAGTGAAACTTAATTAATTAGATAATTAGGAAATCAATTAGGAATTCATAAAGTGGAAAGAACCAAGGATGAAATTTAATCCAAAAACTTAGAATAATTTTAATTAAAGTAAGGTCATGAGTATAAGTAAGAATGTTGAATAACTCAATTTAAATCATTTTAAGGGAATTAGGCTTAAAATTTAGTGATGGACTTGTTTAATTAAAATAATAATGATTAAATAAATAATGTGAAAGAATTTCTCTAAAAGAGAAACTTATTAAGGAGAATGTAGAAATTTAGGCATAATTCCATAATGTACTCTAAAAGTGTAATGTATTATTTAAGGACTTAATAATATTTATTATGGGTCCATAAGTGAGACCAAGTATATGTTGATGCTTATCTTAGCCAAATTGTGGCATGTGATGGAAAGTATATTATTATTGAATATATATGATATATGCATTGAGTCATCATGTATTGTGAAAGTCCGATGAATTGTTGTTAAGGCCATATTGCCTAGGAGATTGAACACACCTTAGTGCGGGTGCGAGTAGACTAGTGTAGGTCATACTGTTGACCTTGGGGGTGTCGGGGTGCAAGTACCTCGCAATGGACAGTTGGTAGCTCTTCTGTCCATGAGGTAGACCGATGCAAACGCACCGACGATCCAGACCGAGACACTATCCTATGTCGCGATCTAGTGAAGAATGTCTTGTACAATGCCTTAATGTGCATGTGGATAATTTGATGAATTATAGCACTTTGACCGTGATAGCCGAGTTATAGGCATGTCTCCTGATCTTTCTTTCCGAATGTTTGTGTCTAGCTCCATGGAGTAGGATTTTGATATCGTATGCATGTGCATAGTGAGTCAATATCTGTCTGACATTTAATTCTCATGATAATTGGAACTGTTACCTTACTGATGTATAACTACCTAAAATTGTTACGTTGTGTAATATTAGCCTCTTGATTACTGTTTATTACTCTTATAATGCTATGTGGGCATCCTACGCCATTTTGTTTCTTTATTACCATAATTAGTAATGAATGTAGGATGTCTCACCTCTTTTCTATATCTCAACTATCTTTGTGTATATATATATATGTTTCCCTAAAGACGACGGTGAAGAAGGGGAAGTACACGAGTTCCCCAGTTTTTGGCCTGACTCCGATTAGTACCTGTTTGATCATGACGACCCGTCCACAAGTGAAGATCAAGTGCAAAAGTGAAGATCAAGCGCAAAAGGAAAAAATCAAGATCAAAGAAAGAAGTCAAGAGGTTTATTTAGTTATAAGACTTAGAACATTAATGTTAAATGCTCTCAAGATTTCTCAAATGGTTTTTCAATATATCATTTCAAAATAAGTGGGAAATTTCAAAGTTAAACATGTTTTTCAAGAAACTTGAGTTTCAATCTTAAATCTAACACTCTTAAAAGGATTTATGTTTAATCAAATGTCTTGAGGTGTTAGAAATGACTTACAAGCTTTATTGGACTTGAAAAATGTGTTCAAAGGCCAATGTAATCGATTACATGGAGTTTGTAATCGATTACACAGCAAACAGAGGCCTTGTAATTGATTACATGAGCAATGTAATTAATTACAAGCAAGTCAGAGGCCATGTAATCGATTACACAAGTAATGTAATCGATTACAATAAGCCTAGAAAGGCAAGAACACGCTCAAAGAGTCATGTAATCGATTACATAGATATTGTAATCAATTACACAGCAAGTCAGAAGCCATGTAATCGATTACATGGATATTGTAATCAATTACAAGCAAGTCAGAAGCCATGTAATCTATTACACCAATAATGTAATCGATTACACTGAGCCCAAAAAGCCAAGAACACGTTGGAACAACAATGTAATCGATTACATTTGTTGTGTAATCGATTACACGCACCCTGACAACGTCCAATGGCTATATTAAATGCATTAAATGCATAGCTAAAACCCTCCAACGGCTCCATTTATTGAGAAACTTATAAATATCAATGTTGGGTCTTCATTTGAGGTTGACCTTGAACTAAAAACTGATTACCAATACTTCCAAACGTGAATCAATCCTCAAATCCATTCTTACTCTATTTTTTGTGAAAAACGTGGGTTAATCTTTGAGAGCATAATAGAGCTTCAATTTGTAATCATCTACTCTAGTGAGAGCTTCATTTAATCAATCTATATTGCTTTGTAAAGAGGGTAAGGCATCCCTCCAAAAGTGTAAAAGGTGAGGTATCCCTTAGTTGAAGAGACTCAAGCTCCAAGGGTGAGGTATCCCAAAGTGTTGAGTGCTCAAGGTTGTAAAGGTCATCAAGCACCTATTAAAGCTTGAAGAAATAGTGGAAAATCTCTAGCGGTTGCTTGAGGATTGGACGTAGATCATAAGTGGATTAGTGATCGAACCAGGATAAATCATTGTGTTTGTTTTCTCTAAACTATTCTCTTTACATTGAATATTGTTTTATTGAATTGCTTGAATACTGGTACCTTTGGCTATTGCATTTATAAGTGAAAGTATTTATCTCTTATATCCAATCATCTCTAATCATCAATTAGCTTCAACGAAAATTGTTTATCAAACGATTTGCGAAAGATTTGTGAACTTAGTTTTCATACTCAATTCACCCCTCCTCTTGAGTATTGAGGCCACTTGGTAACAAGTGGTATCAGAGCTAGACTCTTGTATAAAGAGCTTAGCAGCTTCAAGAGAAGTGATGGCTTCAAATGGTTTTTCAAATGAAGGTTCTTCTATAAATAAATCTCCTTATTTCAATGGGGATGGTTATGTCTATTGGAAAGAAATGATGAAAATTTTCATTGAAGCTATTGATTTAGATGTGTGGGACGTCGTTGAAAATGGTGCTTTTGTTCCAACACAAACTAAAGATGGTATGAAAATTAATACACCTAGAAATGAATGAACTGATGATAATAAAAGGAAGGTTCAATACAATTTGAGAGCCAAGAACATCATCACCACATCCTTGGGGTATGATGAATTCTTTAGGGCGTCAAATTGCAAGACCACAAAAGAAATATGGGATACCCTACAAGTAACTCATGAAGGTACTAGTGAGGTAAAACGATCTCGAATAAACATTCTCACTCATGAATACGAATTATTTAGAATGAACCAAGGTGAGAGTATTCAAGATATGCAAAAGAGGTTTACTCATATTATTAATCATCTTATCTCATTGGGAAAGACATTTCCTAATGAGGATCTTATTAACAAAGTCTTGAGATGTCTAAGCAGGAATTGGCAACCCAAAGTAATGGCGATTGCGGAATCAAGAGATTTATCAACAATGTCTCTAGCCACCTTATTCAGAAAGCTTCAAGAACATGAGCTGGAACTAAATAGGCTCAATCAAAATGAAGAGCATGACAAAAAGATGAAGGGAATCGCACTCAAAGCCATTTCCTCTACAATTGAAGATGATGATGAAGATGGTAAAGAGGATGCTGAAAGTATTAAGCTAAGTGAGGAGAATCTTAGTCTCCTTGTGAGAAAATTTGGAAGATTCCTAAAGAAAAAGGGATTTCAAAGAAGACCACTCTTTCCTCAAAAGAAAGTGTATCACAAAGGAGAAGGATCCTCTACTCCTCCAAAATGCTATGAATGTGGAAAATCGGGGCACATGAAAATGGAGTGCCCTATGTATCTCAAGAAGACGGAGAAGTTTGAGAAAAGGCCTTCCAAAGAAAAGAAAGGAAGGAGAGCATACATAGCTTAGGAGGACAATGACTTAAGCTCCTCTGACAATTCAGAGGATGAAGAAGCTCATCTTTGTCTCATGGCTCAAGGAGAAGAAAGTGAAGAGAGCGACACTGAGGTAACTTCTTCTAACTCAGAATCTCTACCTTCATATGATGAATTGCAATATGCCTTTCAAGAATTGCATGATGAATCCTTAAGGCTCACAAAAATGGTTTTGTCCTCTAACAAAACAATTTCCTTATTGGTAAACAAAGTTTCTATCTTAAGTAAGGAGATAAATGAGCTTAAGATTGAAAATGAGACCTTAGGACTTATTGATGCTAATTCACTATGCATGACTTGTTCCTCACATGATAACACATCCATATCATTACCTTGTTCATCATGTAAAGTATTTGAAAAAGAAATTGAAGACTTGAACAACACTCTTGCAAAATTCACTTTTGGAAGAGACAACTTGAATGTGTTGTTAGGGAAACAAAAATATGTGTTTCAAAAATCCGATTTGGGATTTAATCCAAACAACCATCAAAAATCTTATAAGAACTTCTTTGTTTCCTCAAATACTTCAAGTAGTCCCTTTGTTAAATGTTTTCACTGTGGTAAGAAAGGGCATAGTGCATCCACTTACAATGTTAGAAAGAACATAAACACTAAAGTTGGAATAAAAAGAGTTTGGGTTCCTAAAGGCACCATGTCTAACTCTAACACACAAGGACCTAAGACAATTTGGGTACCAAAGGTTAAAACTTGAATGTATGTTGTAGGTGTGCTTGAAGACCAAGAGCTTAAGTTAGTATCTTGATAGTGGTTGCTCCAAGCACATGACCGGTGATGGCTCCAAGTTCTCCTCCCTTACTCACAAGAAACATAGTCATGTCACATACAGTGAAAACAACAAAAGGAAGATTCTTGGAATTGGCAAAGTTGGTAAGATCCCTTCATCATCTATTGATAATGTTTTGCTTGTTGAAGGACTTAAACATAATTTGCTTAGCATTAGTCAATTGTGTGATAAAGGCAATAGAGTTATATTTGATTCTTCTTGTTGCATAATTGAGGGAAATGATGATAAGCAAGTTAAGTTTGTTGGTCATAGAGTTAATAATATATATATAATTAGTCTTGATGATATTTCCTCAAATGATACTAAATGCTTTATGAATAAAGAAAATGATTCATGGTTATGGCATAAAAGAATTGCTCACATTCATATAGATCACTTAAACAAATTGGTTTCTAAAGAACTAGTAATTGGTCTTCCAAAGCTCAAATTTGAAAAAGACAAACTTTGTGATGCTTGTCAAAAGGGAAAACAAGTAAAGGCCTCTTTTAAAGTTAAAAACATGGTTTCAACTTCTAGACCTTTACAACTTTTGCACATGGATCTTTTTGGGCCCTCTAGAACTATGAGCTTTGGTGGGAATTACTATGCATTAGTGATTGTGGATGATTTTCTAGATTTACATGGACATTATTCTTGGCCCACAAAAATGATGTTTTTCAATCATTTAAAAAACTTGTCAAAGTTATCCAAAACGAAAAAGGTTTTTGTATTACATCCATAAGAAGTGACCATGGTGGTGAATTTGAAAATCATGAATTTGAAACTTTTTGTGATGAACATAGCATTGAGCATAATTTTTCTGCCCCTAGAACACCATAACAAAATGGTGTTGTAGAAAAGAAAAATCAATCTTTAGAGGAAATGGCAAGAACTATGCTCAATGAGGCCAACCTTCCTAAATACTTTTGGGCGGATGCGGTTAACACCGCTTGTTATGTTATGAATAGAGTCCTAATAAGGCCAATTTTAAAGAAAATCCCATATGAATTGTACAAAGGAAGGAAGCCAAATGTGTCACATTTTCATGTCTTTGGATGTAAATTCTTTGTTTTAAATAATGGAAAGGATAACTTGGGGAAGTTTGATGCAAAATCTGATGAGGGAATATTCATTGGGTATTTTATACATAGTAAGGCTTTTAGAGTTTATAATAAATGAACTATGACCATAGAAGAGTCCATACATGTTGCATTTGATGAAACTAACCCAAATGAGCTGAGAAAGGATCTTGTTGATGATGTTGCAGATATCTTGGCAAAAACGCACTTGAAAAATCAAGAGAAATAGTCCAAGAAGCAAGAAAAGAGACTCCTTGATCACTTATGGCAAAAAGATTCAGAAATCTTGGACCTACCCAAGGAATGGAGGACTTTAAGATATCACCCTCTCGACAAGGTGATTGATGATGTATCAAAAGGGGTAATTACTCGAAACTCACTTAGAGATGCATGTAATCAATCACCTAACCTTTATCTCTCAAGTTGAACCTAAAGACATAAATGAGGCCATTAATGATGAGCATTGGATCTTGGCCATACAAGAAGAACTAAACCAATTTGAGAGAAATCAAGTTTGGGAATTAGTTCCAAGGCCCAATGATCATCCTATAATTGGCACCAAATGGGTCTTTAGGAGCAAACTTGATGAAACGGGCTTAATAATAAGAAATAAAGCTAGGCTTGTAGCTAAGGGATATAATCAAGAAGAAGGCATAGACTATGAAGAAACTTATACTCCCGTAGCTAGGTTAGAGGTCATTAGAATGTTACTTGCATATGCTTGCATCATGGATTTCAAACTCTATCAAATGGATGTCAAAAGTGCCTTTTTAAATAGTTTTATACAAGAAGAGGTGTATACAGAACAACCTCCTGGTTTTGAGGATTTTGAAATGCCCAACCATGTTTTTAAACTGAAAAATGCCTTGTATGGCTTGAAACAAGCTCCTAGAGCTTGGTATGAAAGGTTGAGAAAATTCCTTTTAGAAAAAGGTTTTTCTAGAGGCAAAGTTGACACTACCCTTTTCATAAAACATAAAATACATGACATACTTCTAGTTCAAATCTATGTTGATGACATTATATTTGGAGCTACTAACAACTCTCTTTGTAAAGAATTTTCAAATATTATGCAAAGTGAGTTTGAAATGTCCATGATGGGTGAGCTCAACTTCTTCCTTGGTCTCCAAATCAAGCAAACAAGAGAAGGAACATTCATAAGCTAATCCAAGTATTGCAAGGAGCTACTCAAGAAGTTTGGAATGGACAATGCAAAGCATATGGCTACTCCTATGGGCACCTCTTGCTATTTGGACAAGAATGAAGGAGGTAAATCAGTAGAAATTACGAAATATAGAGGTATGATTGGCTCACTCCTTTATCTCACTACAAGTAGGCCTGATATAATGTTTAGTGTATGCATGTGTGCTAGATATCAAGCTAATCCTAAAGAATCACACCTAAGTGTTGTTAAAAGAATAATGAAATATCTAATAGGCACATCACAAATGGGTTTATGGTACCCTAAAGGTGCCTCATGTAGCCTTATTGGGTATTCTGATTCTGATTTTGCTGGATGCAAAATGGATAGAAAGAGCACTAGTGGGACATGCCACTTGCTTGGAAGCTTACTAGTTTCTTGGCATAGCAAGAAACAAAATAGTGTGGCATTGTCTACAGCTGAAGCTGAATATGTTGCAGCTGAGAGTTGTTGTTCTCAAATCCTTTGGATGAAACAACAACTCTTGGACTATGGTCTTGAGCTTGATCACATCCCCATAAGATGTGATAATACTAGTGCAATCAATTTGTCCAAAAATCCCATTTTGCATTCTAGGACTAAACATATTGAAATAAGTCATCATTTCATTAGAGATCATGTTCAAAAGGGTGATTGTATGCTTGAATTTATAGAAACTACTAAGCAACTAGTTGACATTTTTACTAAACCCTTAGCAAAAGAAGCATTTTTCTATATAAGAAATGAACTTGGTATATTAAATCAATTATGCATAAATTAACTATTTGCTACATAATCCTAAAACTAATGCACAACTTGCATTTTTCTGCATAATCATGCCACATTGCTGCATAATCTCTGAATTTTTCATCTTATTTGAATCCAATACTGACTTGAGCATCAGAGATTTCTCCTAAGTTGTTTTGCAGGTGCTCAACAACCCAGGTGCTCCCAAGCAACTCAACAACCTCACAATTTCACAAAAAAATGGTGTAATTCTTGGTAAAAATAGTAATTTTGAACAATTATGTGAGTTGAATCATAATATGATTAGATTATATGTTTGCATGATGATTTGAATTGATCTAAGTTGCTTTGGAATTGATTTGAATGGATTAAAATTGATTCTATGTTGATTGGAATGCAAAATCTGAGTTAAAGTGTGCTGGTAATCGATTACAATGCCTTTGTAATCGATTACACAGGTTTTGTCAAGCATGTAATCGATTACACAACTTTTGTAATCGATTACAATCAACTCAGAACTCAGGTAATCGATTACAAGGTTCCCCAGAAGCGTGGTAATCGATTACACCAAAAATGTAATCGATTACATATCAACCAGAATGCATGTAATCGATTACAAACCTAATGTAATCGATTACACAGGGTTTTTTTAAAAGGTTTCTGACGCGCGCAGAGCTCATTTCTCATAAACTTTTCACCTCCTTCGTCTTCCTCCTCTGCTCCCACGCAACCCAAACCTCTCAATCTCTCATTTCTCGCTCAAACCTGCCTCAAAATCCTTCATTTCACCTCCATTTAACTCGAAAAACTCCTCTCCCCACGTCCCATCTGTCAAATCCCCTCACATCCCTCACCCAAATCTCCTCATCACCTCTCACGAACCCCATCCCCACTCCTTTACCCTAACCTCGTCCCTCTTTCTCTCCTCACTCATCCCCAAACACTTACCACTCATCCCACTCTACTCCTTCTCATCACATGGCTGAATCCTCTCATCACTCAAAGTACCCAAGAACAGGGGCTGCCATTGGAGGGTCCTCTGGTGGAGCTTCACGCAACATCTCTAGCCTAGACCTCACGCGCCACTTCTCCATAGTGAAGAGAGTTGAGTTGTTCCGGAAGAACTTTCAACTATGCAAGATCATTTCTCCCAGGTATCTTCCCATCACCTTCTGTGAGAGTGAACCTTTGGAGAGCTTTAGAACCATAGAAAATTTAGGTTTGCTGGGTTTCCTGAGTATAGAAAAGGCTATCTACCCAAACCTTGTGAGAGTCTTTTATGCAAATCTGAAATTTGAAGATAATTGCCTAATATCTGAAGTGAAAAAGCAACAAATAAGGATAACTATGGCTGAGTGGTATAGGCTAACGAAGCTCACTCCTAATGGAGCAAACTTCTGTGGGAATGCAAATATCTGGGGGCATGAGTTTGAGCATAAGGCTGCTCTTCTCTCACTGATTAGGACTGGTTACTACCCCCCAGTGATCCTAAAAGGAGAATCATGGCCACTGGCCTAACTATGGAGAACAGGGTTCTCCACTACCTTTTGGTCAGAGGATTGATTCCCAGGGGAGGGAATTACTCCCAGGTTCTCAAGGATGATGTGGTGTCCTTATGGGCAATGACCACAGGGCGGCCAATAAACTGGGGTTACTACATTATAGAGCATATATTGGATGTAAAGAAAAAGAAAGAACTCTGCTCTCCCATTTGTTATGTTGGTAACAACCATCTTAGAGCACTGTCGCATTTCCCTGGCTGAGGAGTCCAAGGACACCAGCTCGAAAAGACCACAATCCATTGGCTTGCATACCTTGAAGAAGCTTCAGCTCTACAAAGTGGATGATAGGTGGCATTACATTGCTCATGGCACTTTTGGTCATATCCATCATGATCCGGATAGTGATGATGATGAAGAGGCTCAGCATCCTGCCCCTGCTTCTACTCTTGCTCCAGCTACACTTGACCTCCTGCTCCAAGAGATACGCAACCTGAGCGCTACTGTAGACACACACATAGATCACATAGAGCAGAAGATAGATCACCTTAAGCTGAGGATGGATTACTCAGATCAGGAGCTTGCCTCCATTAGATCCCTCCTGGGTAGACCTCCTATTCCTCTGAGTGCTGCTACTGCACCTCCCATATCCTCTGCCTCTCCGGTTCCTTGTCCTTCCTTTGGTCCATCCGGGCGTCCCTGCTGATAATGAGGAGCTTCTAGACTCTGAGGACGATCTTGAGCCCGGCGATGATAACGTTGATCTAGGAGACATTGCTGCGGATCCAGACAAAGGATGTGCCGAGGTTATCGATAGTGATCATGGCCCATTGCCCTGATGTTTCTGATGACTATATTGTATTTTTTTTTGTTTTATTGTTTTGGATCAGTTATATAACATTGGTAGATATTTCTAGTGTTTTTTGGTTATTGGCTATACTGGTTGTGATAAGTTACTTTGTACATGCTGATTAATGATATATGAACTTGTTTCAGCTTTGCTTCTATTCTTTGAGTGTTTGGCTTTGTGAAAAATTGATTGGACTAATTAGTCTCTTTGGATTTCTTATTCTGGCAAAATTTGGGAAATCATGCAATATAGCTGTCATGCTGTCCATTTTTCTTTAAATTCTTATGTCTTTTTTATAATGCCAACAGGGGAGAGAATAGGGAAAAATGAAATGAAATCTAATTAAGGTTGCATGAGTACGGGGGAGTTATTGAGCTTTTGAGCTCTTAAGCTTTTTATATGCAAAATCTAACTCAATATCATGCATAAACTCCGGGGGAGCATTGCGCCTAAATGTCTATTATATACAAATGCAAAAACTCTTTCTTTTTCCTATGATCAGTTTGTCATCATCAAAAATGTGAATGCTTATGTCCCTAAAGCATGTCAAATAGTTTTTGATGATAACAAAGGCAAAAGTGAAGATCAAGTGCAAAAGTGAAGATCAAGCACAAAAGGAAAAAATCAAGATCAAAGAAAGAAGTCAAGAGGTTTATTTAGTTATAAGACTTAGAACATTAATGTTAAATGCTCTCAAGATTTCTCAAATGATTTTTCAATATATCATTTCAAAATAAGTGGGAAATTTCAAAGTTAAACATGTTTTTCAAGAAACTTGAGTTTCAATCTTAAATCTAATACTCTTAAAAGGATTTATGTTTAATCAAATGTCTTGAGGTGTTAGAAATGACTTACAAGCTTTATTGGACTTGAAAAATGTGTTCAAAGGCCAATGTAATCGATTACATGGAGTTTGTAATCGATTACACAGCAAACAGAGGCCTTGTAATCGATTACATGAGCAATGTAATCGATTACAAGCAAGTCAGAGGCCATGTAATCGATTACACAAGTAATGTAATCGATTATAATAAGCCCAGAAAGGTAAGAACACGTTCAAAGAGTCATGTAATCGATTACATGGATATTGTAATCGATTACACAGCAAGTCAGAAGTCATGTAATCGATTACATGGATATTGTAATCGATTACAAGCAAGTCAGAAGCCATGTAATCGATTACACCAATAATGTAATCGATTACACAGAGCCCAGAAAGCTAAGAACACGTTGGAACAATAATGTAATCGATTACATTTGTTGTGTAATCAATTACACGCACCCTGACAACGTCCAACGGCTATATTAAATGCATTAAATGCATGGCTAAAACCCTCCAACGGCTCCATTTATTGAGAAACTTATAAATACCAATGTTGGGTCTTCATTTGAGGTTGACCTTGAACCAAAAACTGATTACCAATACTTCCAAACGTGAATCAATCCTCAAATCCATTCTTGCTCTGTTTTTTGTGAAAAACGTGGGTTAATCTTTGAGAGCATAATAGAGCTTCAATTTGTAATCATCTACTCTAGTGAGAGCTTCATTCAATCAATCTATATTGCTTTGTAAAGAGGGTGAGGCATCCCTCCAAAAGTGTAAAGGGTGAGGTATCCCTTAGTTGAAGAGACTCAAGCTCCAAGGGTGAGGTATCCCAAAGTGTTGAGTGCTCAAGGTTGTAAAGGTCATCAAGCACTTATTGAAGCTTGAAGAAATAGTGGAAAATCTCTAGCGGTTGCTTGAGGACTAGACGTAGATCACAAGTAGATTGGTGATCGAACCAGGATAAATCATTGTGTTTGTTTTCTCTAAACCCTTCTCTTTACATTGAGTACTGTTTTATTGAATTGCTTGAATATTGGTACCTTTGGCTATTGCATTTATAAGTGAAAGTGTTTATCTCTTATATCCAATCATCTCTAATCATCAATTAGCTTCAATGAAAATTATTTATCAAATGATTTGTGAAAGATTTGCGAACTTAGTTTTCATACTCAAATCACCCCCTCTTGAGTATTGAAGCCACTTGGTAACAGCGATCTAGTGAAGAATGTCTTGTACAATGCCTTAATGTGCATGTGGATAATTTGATGAATTATAGCACATTGGCCGCGGTAGCCGAGTTACAGACATGTCTCCTGATCTTTCTCTCTGAATGTTTGTGTCTAGCTCCATGGAGTAGGATTTTGATATCGTATGCATGAGCATAGTGAGTTAATATCTGTCTGGCATTTAATTCTCATGATAATTGGAACTGTTACCTTACTGATGTATAACTACCTGAAATTGTTACATTGTTTAATATTAGCCTCTTAATTACTGTTTATTACTCTTATAATGCTATGTGGGCATCCTACGCCATTTTGTTTCTTTACTACCATAATTGGTAATGAATGTAGGATGTCTCACATCTTTTCTATATCTCTACTATCTTTGTGTATATATATATATGTTTCCCTGAAGACGGCGGTGAAGAAGGGGAAGTACACGAGTTCCCCAGTTTTTGGCCTGACTTCGATTAGTACCTATTTTATCATGACGACCCATCCACAAGGCTTCTTGGGACATGTGCGCCTGACTTTCCTCAGAGGTCCAGACTGTTGGCACATCAACTTTAGCTCAGATCGCTGTGTTTATCTGGGAGAGGTCACAGTGTTGTTAGCTTGGAGGCGTTATGATCCGCCTATCTTTACCTGTTGTGTTCATTTATACTTAGAGTTTTATTTGCCCATTAGGGATATGTGGGGTGAACGTTATTACACTCTACAGGAGGATTCATTCCTCTCTACTGCCCGAGCCCTGGCCCACAACTCGGTGGCTCCGATGAGGGTTTCCTCCGACGAGGAAGACCCTGAGGAGGACCCTGACACGGTTCCTTCTCTTTCTTCTTAGGGGCTGATACTGTCGATAGCTACTGATAGCTATCTGTGTTCTTTTGGGGCCTGATAACTTATCTTTTTGGTAGGCTGTACATGTATAATCTTTTGGGGCATGCATAGTTTTGCTTTTTGTATATCAAGTGTTGTAACTAAATAAGTTTGATATGATTATATATATTTATATATGTTGTTCGAATGTATGGTTTACTTTTATTTTATCCTTTGCTGTAACTATGTCTCATCACTTTATTCTATCATTTTTAGTATGAAAGAAAAAAAATATATTCGCTAATTTATTTATACGTTTTCAACCAAGCAAGTTTATTTATAATATAATGAACCAAGTTTTAATTTATACTTTTATTTTCTGCATCGTAAATAATGATGTGACGTTCCCTCCCAAAAAGGGGCATTACATTTAGTTAGTATCAGAGCCTCGATTTATGTTTTCTTTGGGTCTTTGTGGTTAAGTCTGACTTGTTTGTGCTGTGTGTTTCTCTGTGTTTGATATTTCGAAAGGATACATCTAATCTTTTCTTGTGTTTATCAGTTAATCTAACCCTGAAAGAGCGTAATGGCACGAGGTGGAGACATGGCTGCAGCAATTGAGGCGATGCAACGAATGGCTGAGGTTATTGCACAACAAAAGGAGAGGACAACTCAGCAGTAGGAAAGGGCTACATGACAGCTGGAAGCGTCGGCTGACGCTCAAAATTTGGCAGAGTTCCATCGCCACAACCCTCCTCAATTTAAAGGAGAATTTGATCTGGAGAAAGCTAGTCTGTGGATCAAGGAGTTGGAGAAAATCTTCAAAGGCATAAACTGTGCCAATGAAAAGAAGGTAACTTATGCCGCTTTTATGCTGATTAGGGATGCTGAAGACTGGTGGAACGGGCTACAGAGGGTGTTAGAGGCTGAAGGTCGCGCAATTACTTGGGAGGTATTCAAGAATAAGTTCTTGGAAAAATATTTCCCCGTAAGCACCAGACATGCAAAAGAAATGAAGTTCCTCAGCTTGAGGCAAGGAAGCTTGTCTGTGAACGAATATGCCACGAAGTTCGAAAGCTTATCCAAGTTTTTGACATATTTCCACCACTAGCCAGACGAGGTGTGGAAATGTCAAAATTTTGAGGAAGGACTGAGGCACGAAGTGAAGAGAGCAGTTATCACCTTAAAGATCAACCAATTTTCGGTGTGGTTAGATACTTGTTGCCAGGTGGAAGTTCTAGATCAAGCTCGGGACTCAAGAAATCAAAATTTTGGACCTACCAGGTTCCAAAGAGGAGGCGGCAACAACGCAAACCATTTCCAAAAGAATCCTTATTCCTGACTACTGGGAAATCAATAGCAGACATCTGGTGGAGGTTCCAGTGAAGGTTATGGTGGAAATCGGACCAGACAGAATATGGCATTTTCTTCGAAGTACTTGAAGTGCAGGAAAGATCACTCAACTAGAGATTGCACCATCAAGGGGATCATATGTTTCTGATGTGGGAAGCTTGGACATATCTCCAAAGATTGCAACCAAGCTAAGGTTGAGCCTTCAGTCAACGCCGCACGAGCTACAAAGCCGCAAGCAAGGGACCGAGTCTATACCATGAGTGGAGCCAAAGCCTCCAAACCCAAAGATCTAATATATGGAGAAGGTGTCATAGAAGGTAATCTTTTAACTATACTGTATGACTCTGGGGTAACCCATTCTTTCATTTCTTATGACTGTGTGCGATGACTTAGTTAACTTATATGTTCCTTACCTTTTAACTTAACTGTTTCTACTCCCACTGATAAACCTGTTGTTACTACCAAAGCCTGTTTGGATTGTCCTTTGATTGTTGAGGGTTGAATCTTTTCTGTTGATTTGATCTATTTACCCCTTTCTCAGTTAGATGTAATTTTAGGAATGGATTGGTTGTCTTCCAACCATATCTAATCTTTTCCCATGAATGTGGATTCTAGATTTTTAATGGTCAACCAAGTTTGAGTTTTCTTGAAAGAAAGAGGCCAGGGATACATGCTATTGTCTTCCTTGAAGGTCGAGAGCGAGGCTGACGTGGATGCAATTCCAGTGGTTAACGAGTTCCCTGAAGTCTTTCCTGATGATGTACTTGGTTTACTGCGCGAAGTGGGAGATAGAGTTCACTATTGATCTTGTACCTGGATCTGGCCCTGTATCTATAGCGCCTTATAGAATGTCACTATCGGAGTTAGTAGAGCTTAAGAAGCAGTTGGAGGAGCTCTTGGAAAAGCAGTTCGTTAGACCCAGTGTGTCACCCTAGGGAGCACCAGTGATGCTAGTCCGAAAGAAGGATGGTACCGCGCAATTGTTTGTGGACTATCGCTAACTAAATAAGGTCACGATCAAGAATAAGTATCCACTTCCAAGGATAGACGACTTAATGGATCAACTGAAAGGAGCAATAGTGTTCTCCAAGATCGATCTGCGATCGGGTTACTATCAAATTCGAGTAAAAGTGTAACACCCTCCATAGGGCGTCACACTTCTTGTTACTCAATTACCAAATTACCCCTTCATTGGAAAATTATGCTTTATGATGTAAATACGAGTTATAAAATTTCTTGATGATAGTAAGATAAACTTAACGGAAAATAAAAACATTACAACAACATCATAAATTAATATACATCATATATACACAAATCATAGTATTGTCATATTTTAATATTTACAAACTAGACTCTCAAAATATTTAAAACTAACATACTGCCCAAGTATTACTACATAGCAGAACCCTCAGACGGGTCCTCCTCAAACTCCTCAGAAGATAGAAGTCTGACTTGACGTGAAGCCCTACGAATAGGTGTCCATGCAGACAACACTATACTAATCGCACTCAAAGTACGATAGTATACTACCCAATACTGTCTAATTAACAATGCGAACTCTAAGTATTAATATTCACACTAATGTCCAAGATGTAGTCTACTCAATCTCATATACACAAGGAAACGAGACTCCTCCATCATTTCAAAACTCAACGTCCTCTACCAGAATCTGCTCTTCCTCAACTTCTTGCTCAAGTTCTCGCTCAATGTCTTTAAAATTATAAAGATAATATAGAATAGACATACAAAGAGGTAAGATCACCTACGCCAATACCAGTATGGTAGCAATGAAGATAAACACATACAAATTCTCATACCAACACATCATACATTATTACAATTATGTCACCATTATCATTTATCTAACACATATCATATCTCATATCAACACATCATACAGAATTACACTTATGCCAACAATATCATTTATCCTCATAATTCATACAATAAGCCATAATTACGATCATGTCCTTATCAACATTCAATTGTTCAATAATTCAATTATCATAAACAATAATTACGATAATACTCTCAGTATCTCTGCATATGCACCTAGACTCAATTTCCTACTCCATGGAGCTACAACTCAGATCGGAAAGAGTGATCGTAAAGATCATGTCGGTACAAAGGTGCCTCAGACCACGTTTTCAGTTTTGCACATCTAGCACATACTCGATAATCTTTATCAGATCTTGATTAAGGATAGTGTCTCGGTCTGGATCATCGGTGTGTTGCATCGGTCTAACCTACAGCACAGAAGCTCTGTTAACTGTCCATTGTAGGCAACCCGCACCCCGATGCCCCCAAGGTCAACGAAAGACCTACACTATGCATATCGCACCCACTCAAGAGGTGTATTCTCTCCTTCCTAGGCAAATAGCCTTATCCAATCCATCGGACATTTTCAATGCATATACAAATGCACCATTCTCAGTTCAATTCATTCTACCATATTCTCAATTAAATTTTCTTTATCTCAAGTTCGGGGTCCTCATATTGGCCCAACAGTGCCATTACTGTAATTTCATCGCGAAACCATATTTTTCGCACTTTCTCAATCACGTATCAATTTTTCATCGTTTCTCAATCGTGTAAAATATTTTTCACACGTTTTAAATCAAAAATACTATTTTCCTCATTTAACACCAAAATTCAATTTCATTTTTCATATATGCATAATAACCCCTCGAAACATAATATTTGCTTTATAATCCTCATTTAAATAATATTTTCACAACAGTCCTTCATAAAATTCACATTTACGAAGTAGTCCCTCGTAAAATTCATATTTACGAAATAGTCCCTCATAAAATTCATATTTTCAAAATAGTCTCTCATAAAATTCATATTTTCAAAATAGTCCCTCATAAAATTCATATTTCCAAAATAGTCCCTCATAAAATTCATATTTTCAAAATAGTCCCTCCAAAACATAATATTTACATTTTAGGCCCTCAAAAATTGTTATTTACAATATGGCCCTATTAAAATGGAAAATTACTATTTTGCCCCTCTAAAAATCATAATTACAATATTGCCCCTTTAAAGATCATAATTACAGTATGGCCCCTTTTAAAAATGAAAATTATAATATTGCCCCTCTAAAAATCATATTTATAATAATTCATTCTCCCAAAAATCATTTTACTTTGCTATACTCAAAGTCGTCCCAAATTCATTTTAAATCTCTCAGTTCTTATTTTAATTCATCAGTTTAATTATATCCAATTATTTTCCCACAACCTTCAAACTTGTTCAAATTCATTTCTTTTTCATTTAAATCCTTCATTTTCAATTGAATCTCTCACTTTCAGGACTTTGGTCCTTCCTAGCCTAGTATGGCCGTAAGCCTCAAGCTGTTTGGAGCTCGCATAAAATCGGTTCATCATATTATTCACATCTTACTTTACTCATACATTTTCATGCACACAATTTCATACATACAAACATATATTAAAGCAATAGACATAATATCACACATGCAAGCACAAAAACACAATCATACACAACAAAAACACAATCAAATAGCATCAAACAATCGGTGAAGAACCCTTATGGATTTTTCCACCATACAAAATCATCCCCACACCACCAAAACTTGGTTGGTGAGGTTAAATCTCCCTCTTACCTCTTGAAGACAATTTAATCGGTTAGTTCTCCTCCTTTCCTTCAAATTCGTGCAATCCACCAAACAAATCCCTAAAATTCTTAAACAATTAGTAAAATTACAAACAAGGTTTAATATTGAAAAACCATGGAACAATCATGGTTAGAAAAATTAGAAATCCAATTTTGAACCATAAAATCAAGACTTACCCTTAAGTAAGTAAGCAAAAGGTTGGATTTTGGACAAGATAGAGTAGGATTTTGGAAAAACTTTGTGAATGAAAAGTGTTTAGAATAGGATTTGGGTTTAAGAAATATGATGAGATAAAATTATAAAGGTTTGGTTGTATGGGTAGTGAGCTTGGCCGAATATGGAGAGAAAGAAAGAAAAGAAAAGTGTGCTTGGTTCTTGGTAGTTTTTGGAGAGAAAATGGAAAGCTTGATTTAGGATAAATGTGAAATAAATATTGAGAAGGAAATGGGAGGGCTGCTGCCGTAGTGAGCTTGTGTGGGTGAGGTTGAGTGTTTGATTTTGCAAGATAAATATCCAATTGAATGCACATGGTGGTGCACATGGTTTATGACATTTTGGAGAGTTCATGAACCTTGTAGAACCAAACCATCCAAGCCTCCAAGCTGCCCAAAACCGTGCAGCCCTTTAGGAATTTAGGAGCTTAATTGTTTCCAATTTACTCCTAATTGCATGCTAATTAATTAGGAAATTAGTTAGGTTAAATATCCTAACCAATTTTAATTAACATACTAATCATATAACTAATTAATTTAATATATATTGACATATATTATAACCTTTAATTAATATTAGGATATCTAATTAGTATTTAGATTATAATTAATTAATAACTAAGCTAGTTCACTTAGTTTGCTAATTAAGTAATTAGATTAGTCAAATTAAGCTTAATTAGCTACTAACCAAATTCAAGCCTACAATTTTTGACTTAATTCTAACCATTGATTCATCTTTAATTCCTAGCCATAGATCACATCTAAGGTAGATACCAATTGGTCATAAAACTATCATTCTAATCTCACCATTGATTAAATCAACGGTTAAGGTTAAAGGCTTCCTAACTAAGTCTTCATCCAACAGTTCATACTAAAGTCCAAGCCACTAAGTTTGACTTAATCTCAACCCTTGATTTTAACTTTAATTCCTAGCCCTTGATGTAATCTAAGGTGGATATTGCTTAGTGATTTTATCTAGATTCATTTTACACCATTGATCGGATCAACGGTTAAGATTAAAAGCATCTAAATTATGCTTTTTCATCTAACGGTCCTAAATAAAGTCTATGCTTCTTTCGTTGACTCATTCTTATTGGTTTAAAAAGTCAAGCCACCTATTTTGACTAATTCCTATTGGTTTAGATTTCTGTCCCATCAGAATCGTTGACTGCTACACTAAACGTGGGCCCCACAAACTTTTTTGGGTCCACAAATAATTTTTCTACTATTTTTGAGACAGTAGGTACTGTTGAATAAAATAATATTATAATAATATAAAATTATTTTATTGCACAGTTAAATCCTAAAAATTATAAGATTAATATATATATCAATCAGAATTGGGTTTAGTAAGATCCCCCAACTCTAATTAATTAAAATAAGAATTTTCCTAGCCCGAAAATTATTATTTTCCTAACCCAGAGCAAATCACACAAAATAATCAAAAATAGTATCGGAACAATCAAATTATTTTTATATTGCATAGAAAACACAAAGCAGTGTAATTCTGTCAGTTCTGTAACATAGTCTAAAATTTGGGGTGTTACAATACTCCCCCTCTAAAAAGAATCTTCGTCCTCGAAACTTGACATACTTAAAATAAAAATGGATACTATTCTCTTATCTTACCTTCCAATTCCCATATTACTTCACCACGTATATCGTTCCAAACCACTTAACCAATGCGATTTCTTTCTCTCGAAGTTACTTTGTCCTTCGATCTTCAATCTTGACTGGAAACGTCTCGTAGATTAAATTTTCCTTCATTTGTACGATCTCCAACGGAGTATCTGATACGGTCTGATAAACTTCGGAGCAGGTTTTCCTCGACTTAATCACTCGTCCAACTTTAGTTATAAACGTCACACGTAGAAATACATGGTCACCTTCTTCAATTTCAAGCGGTCTTCATCTTTTATCAGCATAACTCTTTTGCCGCGTCTGAGTTGTCCTCATCTTGTCATAGATCGTCTTTACTTTCTCAGTAGTCTGCTGCACAATTTCTGGTCCTACCTCAGATACTTTCAAGATCATGATGCTAACACAATGACGTTCTACATCTTCTTCCATATAATACCTCATAGGGTACCATCCCTATACTCGAACGAGAACTATTGTTGTATGTGAATTCTATCAATGGTAGAAATTCATCCCAACAACCAGCTTGTTCTAGAACACAAGCTCTCAACAAATCCTTTGAAAATTCTAGCTATCGTCTTCTCCTTATATCCAAGCCCCTCTTGATTGTACAGGTACTTCAAGCCCTTGTAATTATTATAGACTTTATAGGAAAGAAAATGTTTTCAAATTCTCCTTGCAAAACGACTATCACAGATCCTAAACATAATTCAAAAGTTTTTTTTTTGCACGTTTCACTGCCTTGAAGTATACGCCACCACCTTTTCTATTTGATCTCAACTCTCAATTTAAATTCACGAGTTGAACTACTAACAAAAATTACACTTGACTAGTTTTACGCATAGCTCCTCCTTAATTGAGATACATGAAAGACACTTTGAAGGTTATAAGGAAAATAATAAGACTATTTAATAGATTACTAGATTAGTCCAACAAGGAATTTGAGATGATCTAATAGATTTCGAAATGAACATAGTCCAATAGTTTTAGAAATGATCTTTTTGGATTCAAACCCAAAAATCTCAGATCAAGGAAACACTAAAATTACATTGCAACAATCTAGCAGGATATGGTTGAAAAATAACCAATCCATTTATAAAGTCAGACTCTCAAATAGTTGTAATTTTAGATAAACAAATCAAATCAATAGAAAAGATTTGATATCCAATAGATATAGGGTAGAGTTAGAAAACTTGAGTATAAACAACAAGTTTAACAAGAAGAGTAGAAATACTCCGATCACACTATAACGAAGACATGGATAAGTCAAATTGATTTACTCAGTCTATTTGAGAAAGAAATAGACAAACCAGATCAACAGAAAAGTTTCAAACTCCAATAATAATAGGGTAGTTTCAGACAGACTCGAGTAGTAATAACAAGTTTAGAAGTTGAAGTAGTATTATAAAAAGAACAAAACACGGATAACCCCAAGAGATTTACATAGTCACAGATCACAAGAGACTGGGTTACCTTACGCATCATACAGTATAGTTTTAAGATTACCCTCTATGGCACAATTTCCTCGCTCCTTAAGTTTTTGTATTTGAACGCACCTCTTTCTTCTTCTTGAGATTTTGAAATACGTGTATCACTAATGGAAGTTCCTGATTGATCACAATCTCTAGAGAAATGTCCAAAGCTTCCACATTCTAACAAATAAACTCACTCGACAATCTTTGGTGAAATGATTTTTCCCACACTTGAAACATTTCTTCTTCTTGAGCCTTTTTTTGAAATGGATCGTGTATCACTAATGGAAAGTTCCATCTTCCTCTACTTCTAGCTATTGATCTCACAATCCTAGAGAAATGTCTCCCATCTTTTCCACAATAGGTGCTACCCTACTTTCTCTCCATCCTATCATTCATAACAAATAAACTCTTTATATCGCCCAACATTCGCACCATACAACATCGACTTATAATCTTTGGTGAAATGATCCTTTTCCCACACTTGAAACATTTGTATGATGATGCCATATTGTCCAATTTTCACCAAAATCATTGCCACTAGTACTATACTCCGTCTTACTCCCTTAGACGAAGGCCATGTTTTTCCAAAGTTTGTTCCATAGCTCTAGCTTTTCATTTGTTCGTTCCAACTAAGACTATCCATGCATTGTGGCACTGACTCTTGGATATGCGCGATAAGCACATCCAAGACCAAGGTAAAAAGATATGGATGGTAACCCTTGGTGCGACATACGTGTTCTCACACTAGTTTTAGCCCCATCATACATATCTTTTGCTCGAATATAGGCGATACGACAAAGCCTTTCTCTCGGTACCCTATCGTAGGCTTTTTCCCGGATCAATGAAAACCATGTGTAGGTCTTTTTGCTTCCGATACTCCATTAATCTTAGATTGCTTCCATCTTGGATTATCGAAGTCTCTTGGTTCTAAATGGTTACTCATGAGCTTAATTCTCTCACTTATTCTTATAAATAGGGATGGCTTCTCCTCCAATCCTAATAAGCTATGAAGTTTGATTATCTTCAATGCTTCTTTTACCTCGAACTCCCTGATTCTACGATAAAAAGTTTTATTTAGGTCCTCCTCTCTTCAGTGATGATGCCATAGTCTGACCAAAATCATTGCCACTAGT
Source organism: Ormosia semicastrata (assembly GCA_029884595.1). Classification (NCBI taxonomy): domain Eukaryota; kingdom Viridiplantae; phylum Streptophyta; class Magnoliopsida; order Fabales; family Fabaceae; genus Ormosia; species Ormosia semicastrata. The sequence continues at coordinate 44,697,374 of JAQQTO010000061.1, forward strand.
ACTCCCCCTCTTTGTTCGTTGTTGCTTCCTCAATGGTCGTACATACGACTTTTGCTGAACACGATCGACTTTACGCTTCCTTCCATCTTGGATTATCGAAGGTTCTAAGTTGCATCACATCCGATGGCTGCTCCAATTCTAATAGCTATGAAGTTTGATTATCGTTCCTCGCTATGATCACGATATTTCAATCACTTTTGCATCACACTTCTAGCGTGCCTATACGATCTTCATCACGTCTCGCGTCCACATGCTCATGTTCGCTACGTTCCATTATCTTTCTTCAAAGATAAATAAAATCAAAACACGACGAACTTAACGTAACTATTTCACACAACATCGTCTCCTTTCGGAAACCAAAACATATCTCTGTGTTCAACATCAGAGATTCACACAGCACAAACAAGACAAACCTACCCACTAACCCAAAAGACTCTAACTTGGGCTCTGATACCAACTAATGTAACACCCTCCTTAGGGCATCATACTTCGTGTTACTCAATTACCAAATTACCCCTTCATTGGAAAATTGTGCTTTATGATGTAAATACGAGTTATAAAATTTCTTGATGATAGTAAGATAAACTTAGCAGAAAATAAAAATATTACAACAACATCATAAATTAATATACATCATATATACACAAATCATAGTATTGTCATATTTTAATATTTACAAACTAGACTCTCAAAATATTTAAAACTAACATACTGCCCAAGTATTACTACACAGCAGAACCCTCAAACGGGTCCTCCTCAGACTCCTCAGAAGATAGAAGTCTGACTTGACGCGAAGTTCTACGGACAGGTGTCCATGCAGACAACACTATACTAATCGCACTCAGAGTACGATAGTATACTTCCCAATACTGTCTAATTAATAATGGGAACTCTAAGTATTAATATTCACACTAATGTCCAAGATGTAGTCTACTCAATCTCATATACACAAGGAAACGAGACTCCTCCATCACTTCAAAACTCAACGTCCTCTACCAGAATCTGCTCTTCCTCGGCTTCTTGCTCAAGTTCTCACTCAACTTCTTTAAAATTATAAAGACAATATAGAATAGACATACAAAGAGGTGAGATCACCTACTCCAATACCAGTATAGTAGCAATGAAGATAAACACATACAAATTCTCATACCAACGCATCATACATTATTACAATTATGTCACCATTATCATTTATCTAACAGATATCATATCTCATATCAACACATCATACAGAATTACACTTATGCCAACAATATCATTTATCCTCATAATTCATATAATAAGCCATAATTACGATCATGTCCTTAACAACATTCAATTGTTCAATAATTCAATTATCATAAACAATAATTACGATAATACTCTCAGTATCTCTGTATATGCACCTAGACTCGATTTCCTACTCCATGGAGCTACAACTCAGATCGGAAAGAGTGATCGTAAAGATCATGTCGATTGTAATCAAGACCTTCCATTTGATTATAGCCCTTTACCACGAGCCTGACTTTTTATCATTCAATAGATCCATCAGGATTGTACTTTATCTTGAAGACCCATTTCGATCTTATTACTTTCTTCCCTCTTGGCAACTGCACAAGACTCTAGGTATTATTTTTAGTCAAAGCTTTCAACTCTTTGCTTATTGCTTCTTGCCATTTCGGATGCTGCATTGCTTCCTCAAAATTGTTTGGTTCCATCAAACTTTCCACTACAATGTTAGTACCAGATTGCATAGAATTTGAAATGTTAAAGTGGGGTAAATAGAATCCTTACTATAAGCACCTTGAGGCATGATTAAAGGGGTGGCTTGTTTTACGGGAAAATCTTCCCTATTGGAATAATGTAGCACATAATCCTCAAAGTATGTTGGAGCCCTTCTCGACCTTGCTGGTCTTTGTTCAATAATTTGTATCTCATCACTGACTTGCTCTTGCTGTTTCTCATTGCCTCTTCCTATTTCAGTATTTTCTATTTCTCTTCCTGACTCTTGTTCATCATCTTCTACTCTTTCATCAATGAGTTCCTTGTCGATTTGAGTATCATTGTGGAATAATCTAAGTGGAGTCTCTTTGTCATCTATTTCTTTGAACTTCTTACTTTGGAATGGGAACAAATATTAATAAAAGACCACATCCCTCGAGTCTAAGATTTTCTTTGTTTCTAAGTCAAGAACTTTGTATCCTTTCTTTCCTAGAGTGTATCCTATGAAAGCACAACATCTAGATCTTGACTCAAACTTATCACGAGGCTTTGACTTATTGTAAATATATTATAAACAACCAAAGACGTGTAACTGCTCATAATTTGGCTTTTCCTTAAACATTACCTCATATGGTGATCTTCCTTTCAATGTTGGTGTTGGTAAGAGATTGATCAAGTATGCTGCAATTTTTACACACTCTCCCCAATATACTAGAGGGATATTGGACTAAGAGCAGAGCTAGAGATACTTCAAGGAAATGCCTATACTTTCTTTCCACACACCATTTTGTTGTGGTGTATGTGGACACGAAGTTTGATGGAGCATTCCTTGGCTTGATAAGAAATTCTTGAGATTTCCATGAACAAGTTTAAGAGCATTATCTATTCTGACTTTCTTGATCTGGATTCCAAATTGTGTTTTGATCATTTTCACAAAATGTTCAAATAATGTTGGTGCTTCGGATTTGGTTTTCATCATATAAACCCAAGTCCCTCTTGAACAGTCATCTACGATGATGAGAAAATATGCGTGTCCATCATGAGTTCTAACTTTATAGGGTCCCCACACATCAAGATGAACTAAATCAAAGATATCCTTGGATTTATTATTTTGAGAAGGAAAAGTACTTTGACATTGCTTTGCATAATGGCATGCATCACATGGCTTTGAAATTTTATTTTCACCAACATCTAAACCATCAAATACAAATTTCAATCTAGAAAGAGGAATGTGACCTAATCTTCGGTGCCAAACTTTCACCACATTTGAACTTACTGTATTTATTTGACTTTTTTCTTCTTGATGAAGGTAATAAAGATTCCCTTTTATCTTACTCGCTGCAATCACCCTCTTGGTGGTAAGGTCCTGTACCAAACATCTATCAGGAAGAAAAAGAACAAAGCAATTCAGCTCTCTAGTCAACTTGCAAATAGAAACTAAATTGTAGTTAAAATTAGGCAAGTATAAAACATTCTTCAAGGAAACTTCCCCATTTATTTTTGTTTCTCCTATAATTTTTACCTCAGCCCTTTCCCCATTAAGTAGGGCCACTTTAACAGTCCCTTTTAGATCTATTTTATTCTTTAATAGTGTTTCATTAGACAGTATGTGATCTGATGCTCCACTATCCAAGATCCATTCTGAAGTTTTTTTTATTTTACCGATGAAATTTACTGCTGGTGTGGATTGCTTTTCTCTACTGAGTAAGGCCATGAGTTGATCGAATTGGTCTTGGGAAAGTTGGCTAGTTTGTCCTTGAGGGACCTCATTTTCTTTTGTTTCTGAAATGGCTGCATGAGCTACAAATTTTCCTTTCCTCTTCCTTTGCCAGTTCGGTGGGTAGCCCACACTTTCAAAGCAATGGTCCTTAATGTGACCAGTCTTTTTACAATGTTCACATCGCAGCTTTTTATTTTGATCTCTCCCTTTATGTCCATCAACGTTAACTTTGAATGCAACTGGCTCCACAGAGGGTCTTCCAATTGTCACTTCTTCTGATGTCAACAAGGAGTAGGCGTTTGATAGACTTGGTAATGGGTCTTTGCATAGGAGATTTGACCTTGTAACTCCGTAGACATCATTTAGGCCTATGAGAAATTGGTGGAGTTTTTCTTCCTCCTTTTCTTTCACCACAACTCCGCACATGCATCTAGCTCATCCAGTGCATCCATCTTTGTGAGGCTTTGCAAAACTATTGAGTTGCTCCCATAAACTCTTCATCTTATCATAATACGTAGAGATATTCATATCTTCTTGACGCGTATTTGCTAGTTCTCTTTTAATTTCTTGAATTCGAGGACCACTTCCTTGAGAAAATCGTTCTTCCAACTCCTTCCACATGCCCTGGGCTGTGTCATGGTAAACAACGCTATCAAACAATTCTTCATTTAAGGAATTTTGGATCCAAGACATTACCATCGAATTACAGGTTGTCCAATCTTCTTCGTTGAGATCCCCTGCTTTGGGCTTCGGTAGTTTACCATTCACGTACACCATCTTGTGTTTTGACATCAAAGCATTGGTCATCACCCTCCTCCATGTTGGGTAGTTCATCCCTTTCAGAACGTGTGCAGCCAGTTGGTCACCAGGTTTGTCTGAGCTACTCAATTGGTAATGCGATGCTTTTTCACCTTTGCTTGATGATGATGTTTTGGTTGGTTCCCCTGCCATCTTACCTATCACCCTGTTCAATTGATGAAAAGACAAGGAGACAGACTCTAACCCGCTCTTGATACCATGTAAAAAGAATTCCTTATTTTATTGAAGGATAATTCTTATCTATATAAAATTGATACAACGGATACATATATATACACAAAAGAACAAAAGTCAAAGACTATCTATGTCCTATAATTCTAGCTATTTATGGGAACAAAATAAAACACTGATATGACAAGTTGGGGACAAATCCTTGATTGATTCCTAATATAGAGTTGTAGCCGATGGAGAGCGTAAGGATCGGGATTTGACAGAATAATTGGCTGGAAGATAGGATGGACAAATCATAACAAATTATAATATTGAATGATATTTTATAGTTAACTAAATAGAACCTTACGCTTGAGTGCTTATGCAACGATGGAGTATATTAAAGTGAAGTTATGGATACAAATTTTTTAGGTTTCTTTCATGAGAATTGTTAAAGTATTCCTGTCAAATAAGGAATACAAAAGTTTCATTAACATGAAAATTAAGAATAGAATATTGTTTACTTCTATATAACTAATGAGATATTTGCCATGTGTGCTTATAGGAGTCATATATTCTTACTCTGCCGTGCTAATCTAATTCTGTTTTGAGAGGGTGGGTTAATTACATGGACATGGAAAACTCTATGCAATAGTGTGTGAAGTTCTATGTAGCTTCTTGATGTATGAGTATGATTTCAGAATTTCTACTTGTGCTGCATGAGAGTAGAAGTAGGTAATAAAAAATTGGGATGATATTTCAAGGAATATTTATATTTCTATGATATGTAGATTATTTTTCTGAATACTTTGTATTTGTTTATTTTGTTGAGGATTTATAATATGTTTTGTCTGACAAGATAGATATGAACAATCCAATATACTTGATTAAATTCAAAATATATAAGAGGGTGATAAGGACTGATTCAAACTTAAAGAAACGAGTATATCGAGTTAGAGAATTCAAATGGTATCATGAATATTGTGATAGGTAGAGAATGATTAGAAAACAAGAAGCACGTAATACCGATTGTGGCTGTTCATTTAGTTGGACTAATCTCCCTGTCAAATTTAAATTAGCTTAAACTTAATTGAATGTTACATAACTAAGTGGATTTACATCTTATTGAAATGAACATATTTTGATTTTTATCATCTTTTATTGTTGTAAAGTTTTTTACCATGGCCAATGTTATAAATTCTATTAGCTATACATTTAATTCAAATATATTTAAATTAAAATTATGATTTATTTGTTTATGTGCAAATTTGAAAATATGATTTTATGAAAAATTTGATCTATATGGTGTGTGTCCGAGCTAATTGTGTCCATATACTGTGTTTGCATAAGTTTATTTTGTGTTTATGATTAAAAATTAATTGTTCATTAAAAAAACTTTTGGGAAAAAACTAAGTGTTTCTTTTGTTCCAGAACAATAAAATTTTAACATGCTAATGTCAGTTATACATTTTCTTTTCCTGCTAATTGTCCTAATACTCAATTTCATACGCGTAGGCATATATTTATGGTTATAAACTTACAAAGGCTATTATTGATTTGCTCAGATTTTTTAAAATGTTGAGTTGGATTTTTTTTATCATTTGATTTAGACTGTATTATTGAAAATTTTATTTATGTGGATGTGTTGGGATGAAATTTAGATTTCAACTAATTCAGGGACAATAAAGAAAAAAGGTGAGCTATGTAATGGCGTCACATAGAGAAAGCACATGCAAAATATGGAAATGGTCACAGTGGGTCATTACTCAAAGCATCTGAGTAGAAAGAGGCACTTAAGGTGGCTATCAAGGAATGACTTGCAGCTGCTGAAGTTGGCACTCAAAGCATACGCTTGAGAATTCAAACAAAGGTGAGAAAGAAGGCAACTGTTGATGGACTATAAATGGAGGATTTTGAGACTTGTGTAGGGACTAGACACTCGAGACTCTTCACACACATATAGCAAGAACTGAGTCACTCAAGTACATTTACATTTCCAACATTTCTCTTATCTATAAGTTGTACTCTTATTGTTTGCTTTTAATATAAAACATGTTTATTGCATATTGTTGGTTTGCTTGTTGCATGTTGTACTTTGACACTTGCACTTGCACGCATAGATACTGTGAGAAAATAGAGAGTTCATAAGAAAAAAGTGATTTTCTTTCTTGAATTGATATTCTAGAATCACATTGTTGACGAGATTTACAAATTCAACAGAAACAAATTGGCATGACCAATGGGACTTATTGCACTACAAGAAATTAGGAAATCAGCGAGGGAAATTTCCCTCGCTAATCCCTCTCTAATCCCTCGCTAATAAACTTAGCGAGAGATTAGAGAGGGATTAGCGAGGGATAAGTTAGTTGCTTTTTTTCCATCGCTAATTAGTGAGGGAAAGGATTCCCTCTCTAATCCGTCTCTAGAAAATTCATTCCCCTCGCTAATCCCTCGCTAATATGCCACATTATTCCCTCGCAAAATAGCGAGGGAAATTCCCTCGCTATTCCGTCGCTGTATGATATACTAATTTTGTCAAATTGTCTCGCTATTCCCTTGCTTTTTCGTCGCTAATAATTCCCTCTCTATTCCCTCGCTAATCACACGCTAATAATTCCCTCTCTATTCCCTTACTAATCACGTTGCTATTAGGTCGCTATTCTCTCGCTAGATATTCCCTCGCTAATCCCTCGTTAAAACATTCCTCGCTATTTCCTCGCTAATCCCTCACTAAAATATTCCTCACTAATCCCTCGCTAATTACCATGTGAGATTCTGTCGTTAATCCCTCGCTAATCCATCGGTAATCAGGTAGGTTTTTTTTAATAACCTATATATATATATATATAACTTTCCCACAACTTGCATATCAAATCACAATCTAGCAAACAAAAATCCAACAACAAATAATCCAATAATTGTAAACTGCTACAACAAAAACTTGTACAAATAATCCAATAATAAAAGTTATTATACAAATAATCAATCAATATAGTTGAAAGTTATACAAAGTAGACAATAAGAATAAAAAAAGGCAATCAGTCTAAGTTGTCTTCATCTTCGTCTTCCTCTTCCTCTTGACCCTCCCTACCTAAACCTTGTAATGGTGGTTGTGGAGCAAAATTTGTTGATCCGATCGTAGATAGGAACAATTGGAAGGGCGCCAACATAGGGACAAGTTGACTCTAGACAAACGAAGCCATCGCTGCTGCCACTGCTGTATTTACAGTTTCAGATATGTCTTGTGTCAACGGTGTAGAGTGGGAAGGACCCGCAACCGAGGAGGATGAAGCTAGCATGGTGTTATTACCAATGTGCAAGCTTTTACCTATGCCATGCACACATCCCTTCTTATTGGGACCTGCCGCATCCAACCAGACCTCCGGGTCAGTCATAAGGTGAGAGGAAGAGTTTTCTCCATATTTTTCTGTCATTGCGGTGTCATATGACTCCTAAAAATAACAAGACAAGAAAAAATATTAACAAAAAAATAAACAACCTAAAATATATATGACTTTTGAATAGGAACAGGACACCTACAATAAAATTCCTCGAGCGCTCAGAAACATAGCTTCCGTCTTTCTTCTTATGAACTTTTGCATACAGATCTCTGTAAGAAACCAGATGCTTTAACTCTGCCTCCTGTAATCCTATATGGAAGAATATTATATAATAAACACATATCAAAAGTAAGGTAATCCCTCTAAAATACTATTTCATACTCAAGATAGGCAAATAACTCAAGTAATTACAACATGTTCATATACAGATGCTTATCATTAAAACTTTAAATGAGGAAGTTATATTACCATCTTGCTCTTGTGTTGACCAAAGCTTATCGACCCGCCTGTATGCTTCAAGGCATCAGGCATGGCTGCCCTGTTCCTTCGGGCAGCTGCAGACCTCGTCATCCATTTATCTGTCAGCCAAATGTCGACCAGGCCATCCCACACTTCCGTCCTCATTCCTCTAGGCCCATGGCCCTTAACATCAGCCAAGTTGTTTGAATTTGCCCTCTCAAAGGCCTTATCTCGTGCTTTGTTCAAATGGTCTGGATAACGGTCCAAGATAGTCCGTTCCCAGACAGTTCTCGCCATGCTGCGATCAGCATCAGATGTGAACCGATGCTTAGCCTACACAAATGATATGTATGTATATTTATTTTTTTAATAAACGTATAATAAGGGAGATTCTATAAACACAATTACTTACCATGAAGTCATTAAATAGTATTTCCTTCATCTCAGCTGGATAACCTCGTCACATACTAGCCGGAACAGGCATCCGTGTCATGGCATTGTACATAATGTCACGTGTCACCCTCGACGGGAGAAACCTCCTCCTGTAAGTACAATAAGATAATGTTAGTAATCTAAAAGTAAATACATATAATAAAAAGGTGATATATCACTATTACTTACGGTTCAGGGACAGATGCGACATACATAAGTTCTCGGCTATCTGTTTCTACATTGGATTCTCCACATGAAGGCACCACATTGTGATTACCATGAAACATTGATGATGAGTTTTGATAATAACAAACATAGAGATGATGAGAAGACCAAGTCCAAGATCTTCAAGATTAGCATTAGGACTTAGGATCTCTCTTGTACAGAGCTCTCATAGGATATCTCAGTGTTTAACTCAAAAGATCTAAGAACATGTTTTTCTACAAACTAAATTAAAGTTTTAATATGGCTTTGATAATCAAAGAGTTTGTGGATTTTCTAAACTTACATAATTTGGTTCCTAAAAGTGTTTTTCATAATTTTAATAGAGGTATTCGAATACCATTAAAGGCATTCGAATACAACCCTTCTAAAAATGCTTTTACAAACGTGTTTCAAACGGTGACATTCGAATACCTTAGTGTGGTATTCGAATACTGTGGGTCTGAACTATTTTTTTTATAAACTGATATCAGTGGTATTCAAATACCTCATAATGGCATTCGAATAACCCAAGGCTGAACTGTTTTTTATATATTGATATCAGTAATATTCGAATACCACAATAAGGTATTCGAATAACCCACGAGTTTCTGCTTCTGGTTTTTGAATTTGATACGCAAACGGATTTGCATTTATTATGCTATTAATTCCCTTAACGATATTTTCTGATCAAAGACTCTATAAATAGAGACCTTGCCTCACGTCTGAAATACACGAATCCTTGAAATTATTTTTGGTTGTGCAAAAATGCTATTTACATAATTCTCTCTTTCTCTCTGTGCTCTTTTTGGTAAAATTCTGAGATATTCTTAGAGAGCTCTATAATGCTTCAATTTGTATAATTTACTCTGAGTGAGAGTTTCTTTTCAACTACTTTCTTTTATTCTGTTTCGAGGGTGAGGTATCCCTCAAGGTTTGTATAAGGGTGGGGTATCCCTGCAGGCTGAGACTTTAGCACAAGGGTAGAGTTTCCCTGTGTGTAAAAAGTGCTCTTTTGTGTAATGGTAGCAAGCACCTATTGAAGCTTGTATACTTAGTGAAAAATCTCGGCTTTCGAGGACTAGACGTAAACCACAAGTGGGTTAGTGGTCGAATCAGGATAAATACTGTGCCTGCTTCTTTTTTCTTAATCTCTTTATTTTATGCAATTTTAATTTACTGTATATTTATTTTTTGCTATTTTTATTGTTTCTTTTCTTCTTCCCTTTCCTTTTGTGCATTTATTTATTAAGTTTTTAATATTTATTTTTGTTAAAAAGAGGTTTTGTGAAAAAGTTTTATACTCAATTCACCCCCCTCTTGAGTACTGGAAGCCACTTGGTAACACACATTCGGGCCGCTAGTGGGTGGGTCAGTAGGGGGTGGCATAGAAGAGACTAGGTCAATAAGGGGTGGGACAGAAGCTAATGCGCCTCCAATGGTCAATGGACAAGACGCTGGTAGGCCTGCACTGGTCAATGGGCCAGCAGTTGAAGTTACACTTAACATAATTATACATAAATAAAAAAATACATATATATTACATTTATATAAACCACAAGTTAACAATAATGAAAAAGATTATCCTACAGGTATACCTGGAGAAGGCTGAGAATGCTGTAGTGGTGGAGAATCATGGGCAGATGAAACATTACGACCTCTCCTACGACCGTGTCCAGTACCTCTACCTCGAATGGTCATGATGAATATCTGCATAAGGAATACATAATGAAACATGATGAGTTAAGAAACTATATGTCAATAAAAACCTCAAAATATAATAATGATATTTCAGTGTAAATACCATTAATGAAATTTATTGAACAAGCTTCAATTTTAACTACTTGAGTCTGAAGCAAAACATTCCTCATCTTCATTTGAGAATTCATTAATTTCATTATTTTCGTTGTCATCAATGAACTCATCATCAACCAAAACGTCCATTGGATAATGTATATAATGTATGTTCACTTCTTCCATTTGGGCATGTGCATCAAACAAGGAGACTGCTTCATCATCTATGACATGATTGTGTGTTCCAATGGATCCATCATCTTGGTAATAATCAGTGGCAGTTAAGTCATTCAATTCATCACCTTCGTCATTCAATGTTTCAGCCACGAAGAGTTTTGCTCTGACCTTGCAAGCTGCCCACCATTCACCATTAGCTCTATTCCCGCTCTGTGGGCATCTTGTATAGTACACTTGTTGTGCTTGTTCGGCTAAGACGAATGGCTCATTTGAGTGAAGTCTTGATTTATGCTTGATATCAGTCAACCCATATCTCTCATCAACATTGACTCTATTTATTGGGTCAAACCAATGACATTGTAAAAGAAATACTTTGTTTTGATTTCCTACATATGACAATTCCAATATATCTTTAACGATGCCATAATAGTCAAAGTCATTCTCACCATATATACTACCTCTAACACATATGCCACTATTCATGGTAGCTTTATTTTGTCCGTACACCTTGGTATGAAATCTGTACCCATTAACTATTAAGCCACAGTAAGAAGTCACGGACTTGGATAGACTATAACTTATTTCTTGTATCATTTGATCCTCGACTTAGCCTATATTAACCTGTATCATTACATAGACGGTAGATAGTTGTAACATCTAGCATAATGCACATTGAATTTAATATGATAGATCACTATTATGGATAAAAAGGACTCACTAGATGTTTTAGCCACCTACTGAAGTCCTTATCTCGAGCTTCCAATATTTGATCATCAGTGATATTGGGATCTGTTTCCCTTAACGAATCCTCGAATTGTCTAATCAATACAATAATTAATATTTAGCATAAATTTAGCACATTAATAATAAATTCATTAGATAGAGAGTAAACTTATTGGAGATAAGGTTATACTTCTCCACAATTTACAAGCACATATATTTTAGCAATATGAAGTTCCACATCCGTCAAGAATCTATTTCGACCTCTCCCCACAGGACGACATGGATGTTTAAAAATAGACAACCGTTCATTAATTGTATCTTCCTCACCGTCGTCATTTCGAGGAACTTGAGTGTGTCTGGTCTGTAGGTGGGGATCGAAATACATGGAAGCAAAATTGAAAATTTCTTCTAAAATATATGCTTCACAAATAGATCCTTTAACTTTCGCCTTATTTCGGACCTTTCTTTTCAAGTACAACATACACCTCTCAAAGGGGACATCCACCTGTAATGCACTGGTCCTCCAACCTTATCTTCATAAGAGAGATGCACGACTAGATGTTCCATCACGTCAAAGAATGCTGGAGGGAAATTTTTCTCTAACTTCCAAATTGTTTCAATGATAGAAAGCTCTGCATTCTCTATGGTGGAAGCACGAATTTCAGTTGCACAAACTTCTTTAAAGAACAAGCTTAGTTCTGTTAACGGTCTCCATATAGGTTTTGGCAAGCTATCACGAAATGCCAGAGGAATTAACCTTTGCATAAAAACATGACAATCGTGACTTTTCATTCCATATATCTTCCTGCTGTCTACATTGATGTACGATATTCGACACATACCCATCAGGAAATTTCAACTGTTATTTATCCACTCACACACCATCCTTCTTTGATTGGCATCCAAGACATACGTCGCCTTTGGTTTTTTACACTTTCCATTCTCAACTATTAGCTCCAAGGTAGGACGTTTGCATATTATCTTCAAATCTTCTCTTGCATTTGTATTATATTTTGTCTTGCCCTTTATGTCCATGATAGTGTTGAAGATATTATCAAATACGTTCTTCTTGACATGCATAACATCTAAATTATGTCGTATTAGATTAGTGGACTATAAGGCAATTCCCAAAATATGCTCTTCTTCACCCAATTGTGGTGTATACCAAAGCCATCTTGTTTTTGTTTACCTGAATTCAAGCCGAAAATGATTTTCTTAAGTTGAGTCACTCTATTCAAGGCATCTGTCCCACTTAGCCGTTGCGGTGGATTAGATTTTTCCACTGTTGATCTCTTAAAAGAGTTTTGATCACGGCGAAATGGATGATCAAAAGGCAAAAATTGGCGATGACAATCAAACCAATAACATTTCCTACCGTGCTTCAACACAAATGACTTACTGTGATTCATACAAAGCAGACAAGAAAGTTTTCCATGAGTGCTCCACCCAGATAGCATTCCATAGGCTGGAAAGTCACTTATTGTCTACAACAAAGCCGCTTTGATATCAAATTTTTACTTCTTCCAAGCATCATAAGTTTGCACCCCATCATCCCACAATATCTTCAGATTGTCAATTAGGGGTCTAAGATAGACATCTAAACTTTTACCTGGTAAATTTGGTCTAAGAATCACAAGAGTGAGGAATATGTATTCCCTTCTTATACACATACTTGGAGGTAGATTGTACGGTATAACAAAAACAGGCCAACATGAATATGGTGTGGCTGAACCGCTGAATAGATTAAAACCGTCTGTACCCAGGCCAAGCCTAACATTTCGAGCGTCTAGCACAAATGTTGAATGGGTAACGTCAAATCATTTCCAAGCCTCAGCATCAGCTGGATGCCTGATCACTGATTCATCTTGACGCACTCCATCCGCATGCCAAGTCATATACTGTGCAGTATTTTTGGACCATGGCAGCCAAGTCATATGCTTGCGCCCTTATTTTATCTGCAAGCTTCTTCAGGAAATCAAATCTGACTTGACACCTATAAAGTCGACTTTGGCATGCCTCATGTTGCTTTTTCAATTTTGCCAGATTGACTCGTTCGTTCTTTAATTGTGCTTCTAGGGATTCAATCTGTCGAGGGGAAAAGACAATTTGGGCCTCTAATTTAGTTGCTTGAGCTTTGACAGAGGTAATTGAAGCTTGTACCATCTTCTGTCATTATTGGCTAACAGTCACATCATTCAAAACCACTCAACATGTGAGAGACAGTTGCTAATGTTGTTGTAAAGTGCTATTAGCAGCATCGAATACTATGAGAATTGGGCCAAAAGCATACAAGGCTTCAGTTAATCCAAGATGAAAGTCGATGTAACAATGATGTTATTGGTGGAGAAAAAATGTGCATTTAGTAGCTGCATGGGGAATACTTTTATTTGGACGGTGCCGACAAACGAAGCCGTTAACGCATGAACAAGTGGTTTCTCCTCATTGGCTCAATCAAAGGCAACACTTAGGGTGTACATGTTAGGGTGAAATTTATATTTTGGCTAATTCAGGGACAATAAGGAAAAATTAGCGAGCTATAAAACGACATTGCATGGAAAAAGCACATGCAAAACATAGTGATGGTCGTTGTATTGGGCTGTTATTTGAAGCATCTAAGTGGAAAGAAGCACTCAAGGTGGTTACTAAGGAATGACTTGCAACCATTGAAATTGGCACTCAAAGCATGTGTTCTAGAATTCAAATTGAGGCAGGAAAGATGGCAACCATCGATGGACTATAAATGGAGAATTTTGACATTTGTGCGATGGCTTGACACTCGAGACTCCTTAGACATATATACCAAGAATAAAGTCACTCAAGCACATTTACATTTCTAGCATTTTTCCTTTGTCATTTGTAATTTTAGTTTCTTTTCACTTTTGTCTTTGTAATTTTGTATTCTTATCTTTTGCTTTTAATATAAAGCCTGTATATTGCATATTGTTAATATTGGTTTGCTTGTTGCATGTTGTACTTTGATACTTGCATTTGTATGCATAGACACTATGTGAAAATAGAGTGCGTAAGAGAAAATGATTCTTTTCCTCAAATTAAAATTCTAGAATCACTCCATTGACGAAATTGATAAAATTTGATGGAAACAGGATGATGAGTTATTTAATTTCTATCTCATTTCGATGGACTAATTTTATATATTCATGATGAGATAAGAAATTGTTTTTCTTTTTTAGTTATTTATTCTTCTACTATTTATTTATTGATATTATTTCCCCCATCCTTTTATATGGCATTTAATGTTTAGGGAGTCGATGACGCAAACCAATTCTATGAAGGCTATTTTTTATTCCTTCTCGCAAAAGTTTTTCTTAAGCTTTAGGGGCAGCTATGGATTACTTTTGCAATTATGGATCCTTTTTTCTTTTTGTGGGTACATTGAAATTTTTATTTATCACTGAGTAATAATAGAAATGTTTGATGCTATTGCTGGATTTTTAATATCATCATATTTTATAATAAATTTTTATTTGGCTATGGTTTTAGAAATGTTGAATGCAAATGATGGTTTTTCTTTTTTTAATCCTTTTGTTCAATCCGATGTTTTGCTTTTGGAAATATTGAAGGCTTAAATCTATATGCGTTTACACATGTGCCTTCATTCATTCAAGTTATTAGTAGACTAATGACACGTTAACTTTTTTTGCATGACTTCCAATGTTGTAGGCAGGTAACTAGATTTGTAGATAGGTAGAGGTGCTGTTATTTTAGATACCTTGAAACTGAAAACATATTTGATAATTAAAAATAATTTTTAAGTACTTGGTCGTATTTAAGAAATTATATTAGCCTGCATTGTGTTGAATCAAGCTACTGTTCTCTATGCCATTCATTTTTAGTTGAATTATTCTTTCGTTTGGATTGCAGGGTGCGGATTATTTGTCTTCTAGGTTTTAGTTATTTATGAGTTCTTATATGTGTCTTGAAGATCCTATTACAAGATATGGACCGCAAATGTGAATCGGATGCCAAAGCTGCACGAATAGGATAAGATATATTAGAGGAAAGAGGAGACTGGGGGAGACGAGAATGCAGGCATGTTTGCTAATTTACAATTACAATTTGAGCTCTCCCATTTAATGCTTTGATGTTATGTTGATGAAATTCTATATGTGCTTTTGGTTCTTTGTTTCTTTCTCAATTGAGATATTGAGTAAGAAAACAATTGCAAATAATAAAGCTTATTCCACTTCGTTGCATACATAGTAAGAGGTGTACTCTACCAAGTATTTATTGTTGGTAGCAATTATTCCATTTTTATTATTGTGTATTGCAACCGTCCCGAAGAGAGGAGGTGAAATTAAAAAGTGTTTGGAATAATCAGCAATGGCTTTCTTTATTATACAAATAAAATGGTGCAATTGAAAATGTTAAAAGTGGCCTACATTTCAAAGTTTAAATTCAAGGGTTAATTACAAGTATCGAATGTGTTAACACTCAACACAACTCATTCTAAGAACAGTTATATATTTAATTTAAATTATTGGTTAAATTAATTAAATTAATCCTATATTATTTCTATTTGAAAAAAGAATTTTTTTACATGTTTCATTTTATCGACATGTTGTAAAAAATAATAAATGATTAAGATAAGGAATGAGTGTCTAAATAATTATTATTTTATGAAACAAATTTAAACTCTATAACACATGATATAAAAGTGGTGAATCAAAATTTTAATTTTTAAAAAGAATATTTCAAAAATAAATGGTCAAATAAAAAGATTTATTTCAAGAAAATATTTCTTTTTTTAAGTAAATACCCAAATAAAATCTTATTTCAAGAAAAATAAAATCTTAATTCAAGAAAATATTTTTAGGAATAAAGAAATTTTTGAAGTGGTTCCCAAAGAAAGTTTCCGAAAAAAAAAAACTTTAACCACCACAATAAAAAAATTAGGAATATGTGAATTTGTTCACTTTTTTTTTTAATTTTATAAAAAAGTTTTTTATATATTTTAAGTGTGAAAAGTAGACCCTGCTTGCACTTCTAGCAAAATCCAATTAAATGATCTCAAGAATATTTAGTAAAGTTTTATTGATCACACTTTGATCATCTCTTATTTATTTTTCTATCATCAACTGAGTTTTAATGTTTTGGATTATTGTATAAAATATTTTTATTAAAAAAAATTAATGTTTGGAATAAAATTTTTATTATAATTATCTAAAGCCTTATTAGTGTTTCTCACAAAACTTAAGGGATACTCATTACTTCTAAAAAGTCAAAACTTTGCCATCACTTCAACTAATTTTGAATATTATGTTCTCAAGTCTTAACCATGACAATCATGGTTAACATAAAAAGGGGAAGCCTCAAAGAAAAA
Organism: Ormosia semicastrata; assembly: GCA_029884595.1. Lineage (NCBI taxonomy): Eukaryota > Viridiplantae > Streptophyta > Magnoliopsida > Fabales > Fabaceae > Ormosia > Ormosia semicastrata. The sequence continues at coordinate 44,714,232 of JAQQTO010000061.1, forward strand.
GATTTAACAGTTTAAAATAAATCAAAAATAGATTAATAAACAAACCTAAAGCTTGTCGAATGAGAAGACAAAACCCGATCAATAGAGAGTTAATTCAAGTTATATATAATAATAATAAAAATGAAGATAATTCATTGTCCCAAGAAACATGTGATGATGGATAGATGCAAGAAGCAAATTGAGTATATCAAAATAAATCCAAGTAAAATAATAATAATAATGTGTAACAAGGCCTTATTTTTTCTTTGATACACAGAAGGGCCAAGCCCAAAAAAGAAAACAACTACCTAGCTACCATACGGGGAATCGACACCCTCGCAAGATCATACATCAATAAATTCCCACAACCCATTAGCGGAGTTCTCCAAGAATGCAATCCCAAAGGTAAGGAATGTCCCAAATCAACAAGAAAGTTAGCCACCTGGTTCCCCTCCCGAAGAATATGAGTAATCCGACAAGTCCAAGATCGAGAGCGGAGCTCGGAGATAGCCATAATCAAGGAAGCATAAGGATGATTACTAGCACATGGTTCCTGTAGCAACCCCACCGCTACCTTAGAATCACTTTCAATCCAAATCCTAGGATATTTTTCCTGCCAAGCTAAAGTTAAAGCAGAAAAAATACCCCAAAGCTCAGCTACTAAAACATTAGAAGACCCAATATTTTTAGCAAACCCAAGCAGCCAACGTCCTGTTTCATCTCTAAAAACACCACCACAAGTAGCCTTGCGACTATCCTGCCTAACTGAGCCATCCACATTACCTTTTACCCACCCTCTAGGTGGAAACTCCCAGCCAATTAGCATTTTTTCCTTCCGACGACTTCCCTCCAAGATCCCATCTCTGACATAGGCGCTTTCTAGAAGCCAAAATTTTGATCCTTGCACAACTTCATGTGGAACCAAGTGGGTGCCATTAAACACGGCATTGTTTCTAGCTTTCCATATTTTTCAAAGCAACAACCCAAACATTTCACTCCATCTATACCCCATCCTTCTAGACGACGAGAAGGAAAGATTACTAAGCAACCAATCATCAAAATTACTAGTATAGAAGTCATTATATCCATTGACCACTCTAGCTAAATCCCACACATGAACCAGTAAGGGACAATCTCTACAGATATGAATGAGAGTTTCATCAGCCTGACCACATAAAGGATAACTTGCGGTCATGACAAATGCCTCCTCTTACGCATATCATTAGTTGATAATCCACCATGCACCACCTTCCATAAGAAAAGCTTACACCTATGAATACCTTGCCAATTCCAAATAGCTTTCCAAATACCACTTCCTCGACTATCATTCACGTCAGCCACCAAGTTATACGCTGATTTGGTAGAAAAGATTCCATTAGAGGTCCCTGCCCACACCACCAAATTAGTCCTAACAAGATTACTCCTACCCATGCAACTCATGATTTTAGCAAAGACCCATATAGGAAGAAGATGCTGGAACTTATCTACCCTCCACGCACTATCACTATCCACATAAGAAGCCAAAACACAATGCAATTCATTCTCTGGAATTGGAGCAATAGCTATCTCACAAAGAATAATACCAGAATGCAGCCAACAATCCTCCTAGAACCTCACCTTCAACCCATCACCTATCACCCAACGCATGCTATGGGTAGTATCCTTCCAAGTCATGCAGATTCCTCTCCATAAATTAGAACACTGCGCATAACCATTAACCACTGGAATCAACTCTTCACCACATTTATATTTACTCCTCACAACTTCCACCCATAAAGCTTCTCGATTATGAATTAAACCCCAGCCAAGTTTCATAATCAAACCTTTGTTAAGGCTACGTTTGGTGCATCGTATAAAGAAGACATGATAGTATAAACAAATACTATCAGGTCTTATTCAATGTTTGGTGTATTCAACTGATAGTATAATGAAATCAGGTCAAGTCATTTTATCCTATTCTAAGGTGATAACTCTATCCTCTCCCCTAGTACATGATAAGACATGATAGGATTTCTATTCCAATCTTATCCTCAATTTCATTTTTATCACTCCTCTCCCTTGCGCCACCACCACCATCACCATCATCACCACTACCACCACCACCATCACCACCATCGCCATCACCACCACCACCACCCCACCATCAAGACCGCCTGCAGGACCACCACCACCCGCCGCCACCACCACCACTACCGCCACCATCACCACCACCACCACCACCGCCACCATTAGCACCGCCTCGCCACCACCACCACCACCACCACCACCACTGTTTGCCACAAGCATCACCACCTGCCGCTACCATCACCGCCACCGCCACCATCACCATTGCCGCCACCGCCACCACCACCACCACCACCACTGCCGCCGCCACCACCACCACTACCATCACCACCACCACCACCACCATCACCACCACCTCCACCACCGCCAACACCACCACTACCGCCGTCGGCGCTACCACCACCACCACCACCACCACCACTATCATCACCTCCACCACCGCCGCCACCCCCACCACCACCGCCGCCACCACCACCACCACCGCCACCACTACCATCACTACCATCACCACCACCACTACCACCATCACCACCACCACCACTACCACCACCACCACCACCACCATAAAGCTTTTTTATTATTATTTTTTAATTATTTTAACTTTTATGCTAAAGGATATTTTGGTTTTAAAAAAATGTTATACAATCAGCTAATTTATCCTTTTGTTATCAAACAAAATATAAGATTATGTCTTATCCTATTAATTATACTATCATACCTTATACTATCCTATCATATTATCTTATACTATACTATCATGTGCACTAAACATAGCCTAAAGGCATGAAGATCTCTGAATCCAAGACCTCCATAATTTTTGTTCTTACAAAACTGCTCCTAAGCAATGGTATGACAAGTTCTACCATTTTCTCTTGAACCCTAAATAAAATCACAGTTCATACGCTCTAAATGGGAACAAACATACCTCAATAATAAGGTTGTTTGCATGGTGTAAGTAGGTAAAGCCACAACAACTGATTTTGCTAAAGTAACACGACCAGCAAAAGATAAAGTTTCAGCTCTCCAAGAACTCAATCTCTAATGAGTTTTCTCCAATAAATGATTATAAGTATTTCTGCTAATGCACTCATGGAGAAGCAGCACCCCAAGATATTTGCCCAAGTCCCGAGTCAACGCAAAGCCTAAAATTTGACTAAGCTGTCTAGCAACACTATGATTCACATTACGAGAGACAAGCATTCGAGTCTTATCCACATTAACCAATTGCCTAGAAGCTTCACAAAAGTTATCAAGACAATCAAGAATGACCCTCATTTGATTACCCAAAGCTTCCCCAAAAAGAAGCAAATCATCAGCAAAAAATAAATGAGACAAAGGAGGCCCTCCCCTGTTAAGAACCACCGGCCTCCACTGCCCATTAGCAATCGCATCATGAATACAATGAGCAAGCCTTTCCACACACAACACAAAAATATAAGGAGATAAAAGGTCCCCTCGTCTAACACCACGAGTTGGATGAAAGAATTCCGTTTTAGACCCATGCATTAAAAAGGATTCCTATGGAAGCTGTGGAAACACACCTCATGATTAAATTAACAAAATGTGATCCTAACCCGATCTCCTTCAAAGTCTCCTCAAGAAATTCCCAATGCAGACGATCATAAGTTTTTTCAAGATCCACTTTAATAGCAACAAACCCTTTCTCCCCTTTCTTAATTCTCATTGTATGAAAAACCTCTTGGGCGATAACAATATTATCCGAGCCATGGCGACCTAGAACAAAACTAAATCGATGAGGAACAATAAGAGAAGGCATGTGCCATCTTAACCGAGTAGCAATAATATTTGTAACAATTTTATAAATAACATTACAAAGACTAATCAGTCTAAAATGCTTAATAATCTCAGGATTAGTTATCTTTGGAATTAAGACAACCAAAGTTTTATTCAAAGCACTAACCTGATCAGGATCGTCATACACCTTCCGGACCAGATCACACACAGAAAGGGCAATAACATCCCATTGACTTAGGAAAAATATAGGTTGAAGACCATCAGGCCCTGGAGCCTTTAAAGGACCCATATTAAAAACTGCCTCACGAATTTTCATATCAAAAAAATTTCCTTCCAAACTGCCCAGCAAGCTACTTGAGATAGGAACAAATTTCATGGAAGTAGTTAGTGTTTGCACATTACCAATAGCACAATAAAGACTTTGGAAATAGTTCACAGCCATCTGCTTCAAATCATTCTCATTAGTAATTAAATCACCCATGTCATTCTTCAAAGCCTCTATTTTATTTCTCTTTCTACGAATAATAGTTGAAGAATGGAAAAAATGGGTATTTCTATCACCAAACCGGATCCAATCACACCTAGATTTCTGCCTCTAGAACATTTCCTCCTAGGATAACACCTTATTATACTCACCCCAAAGATTGCGAAGAAGCTTAGATAAATGCTGGTGAGTACCCATAGTGAGTTTTTTATTAATGCCTTCCATCCTAGCCATAAGCCTACGTTTCCGACGGAAGATATTACCAAAACAACTAGTGTTCCACTCTTGCACCTTTACTTGAAAGTCATGATCTGCTTGTCCCCACTCACGATTATGAAGCCAAGCTTCTTTAAACAAAGGAGGGAAAGTATCATCAGCAAGCCAGCAAGCCATAAAGTGGAAAGGTATCTCCCCTCTGAAAGAATTGCTACCAGCGTCTAAAGAGAGAAGAATAGGCTTATGATCAGATTTTATTGTTGGTAGATGAGTGATAGATGCATCACGGAACTGCACCCTCCAAGCAATGTTACTCACACCCCTATGAAGTCTCTTTTTTACATCCCTCCACTCCCAAGTAAAAGGAGGACCTTTAAAGCCAACATCAGACAAGCCACAATCAAATAAACAATCATTAAATCTCCTTATAGAGTAAACATTAGGTGTCGCACCTCTACTTTTCTCAAAAGCAAGAGAATAAGTGTTAAAATCTCCAACAACCAGCCAAGGCCAATTACAACCAGAAGCCAAACTATGTAACCCAGCCCATAACTCATCTCTAGCATGAATTTAAGGACTACCATAAACTCCAGTAAGGAACCAAGAGCCATAGTTTGAAGAAGCTCGAATTTTCATATGAGCAAATTATCGATAAACCTGCAAAATATCAACAGACAGAGAGCTACCATCCCACATAATCCACATACCACCAAAAAAGCCCACAACATCAACTTTACAAGAATGAGAAAAACCAATCCTTTTAATTATCTTGTCATCTCTACAACCACTAATATGTGTCTCCATAAAAAACAACAACTGAATCTGATGACGGCCAACTAAGTCACAAATGAGAGAAGGGAATGTACGAGATCCCGCCCCCCTCACATTCCAGAACATGTACTTCATCATAGAACCAATAAAAGTAAGAACCAAAAACCCAACAAGGGTAACTTCTTCATGATCAAAAGATCTTAGGAGTAGCTTGGCCTCCTGCCATATCTGTAGCTGACTGCAGCTTCATCTCACCATCCTCCTCTTGAATGTCCATCGTCACCACACCTCCATCTCCAATATCAGGTGGCCGCTGGTTTAAAACAACTACCCCACTCTTATTAACGAACAAACCTCTACCTTCCATCGTAATATTCTTAGAAGGAATAGATGAAGAAGAAAGACCAATGCTAGACACGACCTAGCCATAATTAGACGTAACCTTTTCCTTCATACAACCATCGAGTTGACTCACTGAGTTCCCTTGTCCCATTAACACGTCCACATTAATATTCTGGATAGTTTTTTCCTTGTCAACATTCAGTTGGTCAAATTTTTTACCACCCCTAGCAATTTTCTTTTTAGACCTCACTGATTCCTTAGCTTGCACATTAAAACTCACGTGCTTAATTTCCTTGTCAGCCTTTTCCATGTCACATGAACTATGCAGGGAATTTGCATGATTATTGGATCAACTTTTAACTCCCTTATGTTTCTCCATATTAGCGCCCATCATTATAGGAATGGATCCCTCATTAATAATAAAATGATTCCCTGTATCTTCCACAATAATAGCTCCATCAACTACATGATTATCCATTACCAAATTACTCTCCTCATTAAGGATATTGAACTGAGAACCATGACTACCAGGAATCCTACCTTGTTTTTCGTTACGACCTCTATCCGCATCATTCAAGTTTGAATTACCCCGGAGAATCGTTCGCAGCCATCTCCCATCCTTCTAAACTATCATCCACGGCCTAAAGGCATCCTCCTCCTTGGACGTATCCTGCTTCCTACCAGAGAACATAGGATTAATCACATCATCAGTTTTAGCATATAAGTTAGAAGAGGTATTTCTTGGAGCTAAAAGAGGGCAAGCATCCTTACGATGGCCATACGTGCCACATCCAAAATAAACCAAGTGCAACCCTTCATACTCCACATTATAAACTCTATTATTCAATTCAAACTTTGAGACCAAGACTTTACGCAGATCGACTTCTATGCAAACTCGTGCGAATTTTGCACTCTTCGGAGTAAGAAAATCACCTTGGTTACCATCCATTGCCCTCTTAGTGGTACTATCAATTCTAAGAGTACGACCCAATTTATCTCTAATACGCCAAAGAATATGCTTACTATAGTACTCTATTGGTAATCCCGGGATTCTAATCCAAACCGCCACCCTTTTGAATTCATCTTCAAAAGGAAAGAATTCAGGATGCCATTGTTGCACAATTAAATAATGATCCACAATCTTCCAAGGACCATCAAAGAACACCTTCTGCGTATCAAATTCATCTTCAAACCTAACAAGGAAATAATCATTTTCCAAGTCAATAACCTCCATAGAGCTGTTAGGCTTCCATAACTTTAGAAGCCTGTTCTGCAAAAGGCGCAACCCCATCCTTTTCACCAGCAGCTTCATTATCAAAGATTTCCTCCAATACTGTTATGCTTCTTTAATATCCTTCTTAGAGACTTTCACCATTGGACAGAGCGGATCTTCATTATTGTCTCCCTCAGGTGCACTCTCTTCAGTGACACTATCTTCATCATCCTCCATGCCATCATTCAGAAAGATCTCCTCATGGTCTGAATCCTCTACATCCTGACCGTTGATTCCAGCATAAATATCAGCATATGAAATAGTTTTCCTACTCATTGCCTCCCCAGTTGCTGTTGGGAAAAGAGTCTTTTGAACCACCCCTTTACCATCCTCAACCACCAAAGCCTCCTCCATTTGAGTTTCCTTAACAACCGTATCAGTCTGTGAGGAAAACTCCACTTGCATTTTTGCCTTCTTAATACTTCTTGCCAATTGATCAGCCTCCTCTCTAGTTGGTTCCTCCGTCGTTACGTTATTATATACATAATGATATAGCTATGTTGGATGCTTGGTGTTTGTTTTAAGGTCTGGTGCTTTGATGTGCAATGTGTGGAATATGTGTTTCATGGCTTGGAAGTTCAATAGTTTGTGAAAGGGTGGTGCCGTGGTTAGTCAATCATAGAGAAAGATTGATACAAATAGCAACCAAACCATAAGAAAAGAAAAAAATGCAGGAGGTCGAAGATATTACCCAAAAGACTCTCAAGAAAAAGCTTTGCTTTTTTCTTCTCTCAGTAGCTAGTGCTCTGTGCCCTCTTCCCTTCAAGGCACCCCTCTATTTCTCTGTCAACCTCTGTTTTTTTTTTTTAAGCTCTGTGCTCATAAAAGCTGTGTTGTGTTTGAAAAGAATTGTGTGGAATTGTGATTTTGGTGCTTTCTTATTTAAGGGTCAAGTGATGTCTCAATTATTTAGCGGGAAAGAAATACTTGATCTATTAAATCTTTTCTTTTCTTATTACTTATAGATTATATATAAATTAAAGAGCAATTCTAAGTGATTTAGAATTTGATTTAGTGATGCTAAAAATCTCAATATGCATCCTTATTTCCTATTTGAGTTTAGAATTAAAACTCTTTTCTTATTTATTGATTGGAGACTTTATCTTAATTACATCAAGAATAAATTAATGATTTAAAGATACGATATCTTGCTAAAAATTTAGCACATATCTTATCTAAAAATTGTTAACCATTCTTAACTTTTTTAATTATTAAAATCCCAATTGAATATTTTTAATTAATATTAAGATTTAATTGAGATTTTTATCCTCAAATTTCTTTTAATATCCCATAAAAAATCATGTCGAAATATTTTATTTATTATTTTTTAATGCAAATTAATTTCTTTTTCTTTTTCCAGCATTGGTCTTGGATTCCTCTATCTTTTTATTTTATTTTATTTTTCTGACTCATTGTGTTTAGATTTGATTAATCCAAAAATAATAATACAAAGTCTAAAAATCACTTGAACAAATTTAAATATCAACAGTGTGTCTAGATTATTATTATTTTTACCATACCTGTTATGTTAAATTTTAAAATTAATGAATTAGTGGTTAGTTTTTACAAGATCCTAAACAGGAAGTCTATGTTATCAAGAGGTCGTCCAACACCTTCTGGGATGGTTAATCTTAAAATGTTAGTAACAAGTTTATTATTCCCAAAAGAAGATCATTTGTCCTATAGTATTCAGTATTGAATTGATATATGAAGTTCTTAAGGATTAGGTATAAGATTAACATGGATATTTTTGGTGTGTTATTCTCGGATTTATTTATTTACAATTTCAATTCTTCCTTTGTTGTATTTTAAATGATATGTTACAATTTGAAGGCGATGTGTGATTGCATAGGTGTTATTGCCAAGTCAGCAACAGATGGTTGTGGTGGATTTTCTATGGAAAGAATTAGACGAGGAGTTCATAGGAATTCTATTTACTAGGATAAATGCTCCCCATGTTGATGTTCATTCTTATTTTATATTTAAAATTTTCATATGATACAATATATGGTCGGAATTTTGATTAAACAATTATATACAATCAATATTAGGATTTATCTTGTCTTTTAATTTGTAATAATTGTTAGTTGCTAAAATTTGATTTTTTTTCAGCTGTTACGTCTTCAGTGAAAATGGTCGTTCCCTATACAATTCTGATATGACTTTATTTTCATTCTATTTTTCCTCAGATCTGGGTATAATCTAAAGAATGTTTGAACTCGTTGATGTGAGACTATTTGTGATTATATGCTTCAGAAAGGTTCAATGTTTAAACTTTTTTTCTATTGATTGATTATTATGTCATTTTATCTTGCTGCAATAGGATGGCTGTAGCAAACAACCTTGGCCAAGAAGTGATTGTTCTGGATTCTGACACTGATTCTGTTGATATTGTGCATGGATGGAATATTAGACTGTCTAGAGCCCAAGCCTCAAGAAGGCAGCCATTGGTTAGGATTACTTAAATGTCGTTATGTTGTGGTTTTTTTTTTTTTTTTATCTCTTTTGTTTTATATATTGTTTTCTATCATTTTCTTCATATATTGTTATTTGTCACAATACATACCTACTGAATTTGTGCGAAGGGCCTTGACACGAAACAAACCTAATATGGGGTAAAGGGATAAAATATGCGGAGGGCCTCGAAGATGAGAATCAGGTCAGATACCAATGAGGATTACTATGGGGTAAAAGGAGGAAATATCAATGGCACATTGGCCTTGGTTGGTATGAATTCCGGTTGAGAGAAATTATTACCTAAATTTAGGGTATCACAGTTGGGTGTATCAGGCTAATCAAGACTTAGTATTTTTATTGATCTTTATAAAATTAATTATATAACACAATTATTTATGAAAATACTAAATATTAATTAGCCTATTAAACCCAACTAGGTGCTTGAAATTTAGGCAAGAATTTCTTTTCCGGTAGGAAGAGAAGTTGGTTGAGGGAGATGTTCTTCGATTCTGGCTAGATGACGATGAAAACATCATCTCTATTACGATCACACATAATTGAGATAATCACTTGTTGTTGTTAGACGTTATCTTTGGCCCAAAGAAAAAAACTCGGTGAATGCATCATTACTTCTTCTTTAGTCTCTCTCTCTCTCTCTCTCTCTCTCTCTCTCTCTCTCTATATATATATATATATATATATATATATAATTATCTGAAGCATTCGAACATAGAGATCAACTAATGGTTTATGACTGGAGCCTTTTTTTGTTGATTATCTATTTTGCTGAAATACTATTATTGTATTGCTATGTTGTTCTATATGTTTGTTTATGGTTAGGAAACTCGAACACACAAAAATCCAGTATGTAAAGTAGCTATGCAATGTGGCTTTTGCTTGTAATGTTGTGGTGTATCTGGGAGTACTGTTCATAGGTTGCTAACTTAATGATAATATGTCCATAAGTTAGTTTGCTTTAAGGTTTCTTCAATTATATGATCTATTTGAGGTTTCGGCTAATACAACGCACTCTCTAACTAAACCTACATGTTTCAGTAGTTACGTTAGATTAGTTTTGGTAAAATTATAATCTTGGACTTTTTGCTAAAAGGACATTTATTTGTATCTAGCTGGACGTTGAAAATTGTTTTTTGAAAGCTAAGATATAACAATTCTTATAGTAAAAATCTTAGGATTTTAGGTAGGACTAATGATTAAATCCCAGTTGTAATTGGAAATGCTGTAAATCCACCAGAAAACCAAATCCTGACAGCTCATAGTTTTAATATCATAACTAGGGTTGTAGTAATCTAATTGACTTGCTACTCGTTTTATTTGAAAACTAAGATGTGAAGCTTGAAGTGGTATAAATCTTGAAATCCAATTATTTTTCATGAGCTCCCTGCTAATGTTTAAAGTTAGGTCAGGTTTCTGCAGAACTAATGGCTATCATGAGAACATCTCGACCAAAATTTATATACATTTTGGAAGTATCTAACTAATTTAATTACACAACGAGAATTGGAGGCCAAATTAGCATCCCTTGGTGACAACATGTATAGTCATACTCATTCTAAGCACAGATGAAGTAGTTATGGGCTAAAAGCTTTATGCAATACGATTATAAGATGATTGTTTATTTTGGATAGTAAATGGATTGTTCTAAAAGGTATAGATATTACATTTTGCCTATCTATTTCTAAGCAACAATGCTAAGAAAATAGTGGGTGTAAACCATACATTAAAAGATTTTTACCAATGTGAATTTGCACAATTACCAAAAAAGAAATAACACTAATAAGATAACAACTAATATTATATCACTTGAGTCAACCTAAGCAATGTGGACTTTTTTACTAAATTGTTACTATTGACAAAACTATATACTAAAATATTATTCTTTTAAAACTATTTATTAAATTATCATTTTTTTAAATTATTTATTAAAATACCATTATTTTAAAATAATATACCAAACTGTCACTCTTTTATTCTACGTGACATTTTTTAATATTTTCTGACCATCTGGGATGCGTCAAATAGGATGGCGCATCCCAGGTGGTTTTGCCATTGAAGATGGCGCATCCTTTATAAATACGCCAAGCTTTTTGGCGTAACTAACAAGCATTTTGTGCATCAGAAGCTTTGTTTTTATTAGACACGATCGTGTCTTCTAAAAAATTTCAGACAGAAACGTTTTGGGAGTTAGACACTGTCCTGTCTAACTTCTCAATCACTCATAGGACCCTGTGAGAGCCAAAATGATTATCTTTTACATGAAAAATGATAGATCTTTGCAATTGGTCACTTTTAATGTGATAAATCTCATTAAATATACAAAAATGAAGACAATGATAGGGATGTATGTTTAAAAAAAAATTAAATGATGTTTTTTTTCTTTTTTGTATATGTTACTGCATTGTTTCAAACATTTATTTGGTGAGTAGTATCCCAATCATGTCCCTTCTAATTTTGAGAAGTGACATTTTTTTATTATATTTTTAGTTGACGTAGAAGGATATAATGTTTGATATAATTAAACCACAGTTCAATCATTCGAATTGGAGTGAAAATTTTGACAGAGTTTTTCCTAAATATTGGACCTCCCCAAAAGCACATGAACTTGTTTAATTCAACTAGTTACTAAGATAATTAATAAAAACTAAAACTAAGTGGAAAACATATTTAAGCCAATAAGGGAACCAAAATCACAATAGAAAGTTATCAATAGTATTTTACACAAAACCACTAAATATAACATTACATTATCAGATACACTAATGACATATAATTACACGTCAATGAGATGGGTCCGCATCAGAATGTGGTGGCCTGTGAGAAGGATCAGAAGAAGGACCTGGCTATGATGGGTATGGTGGGTAACCTGGTGGCGGGTAAGGACATGGTGGGTAACCATGTGGTGGGTAAGGATATGAGAGGTAAGCCGGTGGCGGATATACGGTGGGTAAGGGTATGGTAGGTATGGGAGGAGATATGTATGTGGTAAATGAGTGTGTGGTTATATAGCAGTGGTAGGAGGTTGAGTGGTGTGCTGGATGGTAGAGCCGGAGTCCTCGGGATGTCGAAGTCGTGTCCAAGTGCTTGCTAATCCTGTCCTCCGTTTATGCCGCGTTCCCTATTGACTGGACTCCTCGGGTGGCCCTGAAATGTCATCTGCTGCTGGAGCTGGACGCAGATGTTCCATTGTAATGCGGTCATGCTCCGGTAATGAGTGTAGGATCTATGTAGCAGCTTCTCGAGCGGCAGTGTCAGTAGTTGAACTGAACAAATGCTCTACAATGTCCGCCTAAGAAACAAATATAAATTATTTCATTATACTGAATACAAAATACATATAGTCACTAGCAAATTAGTAAAGAGCTTACCGTATTCCCAATAAATATACTAGTGGGAGACATCCAGCATCTAGTAATTCTTTTATACTAACGCATGTACTCAGAACGCGAACCGAGCGGTGCGAGCAAGAGGATTCCCCTAACAAGCTTCTCCCTTCGACTATCCCATGTGGCTATGTAAACAACATGTGTAGCTGGCCAATCCTCATCATGCCTACCTGCTAGTGTAACTGAGTGCAAACTGTCAAGCTGGAGCGGTCTCCATGGTATGGGCTGGTCAAGCCCAAACTGGCGCATCACTCGGTCTGGCTGGTGCCACTCAACAATGTGAAAACATATGAGAGAGACCACTGCTAGTGCTATGTCCCTAGCAGCCACACAAAAATGTGGGAGTGATGCCACCTTCTTATCTGTGTATGGTTGCCATATAATCTGCAAAAAAAGAGATGCACACAAAATTAAGACGACATATACATAAGTAAATAATTCAAACGAATGTAAAATAAGACATACCTCATCATTCTTCAACTGATCAAAGAACTGGCGATAATATTCAAGGACGTTGATCACAGTATCACTCAAAACTTTATGCTTGCACCACCTATTTGTAAATAAAAGTATTATAAATGTCAGATATAAATATTAACAAAGTAATGTAAAGAAATTATATGAAATAGAAACTTACTCCCATCCTAAGGGACATAATTGACCACGATCAGCACTATAGAATACATCAGATTCAACATGGTCAGCTAGTGTAGGGATAAGCTGGGGGAATCTGTACCATGCCCAATACTGCATCTGTGTAACACCTCGTAAGATTTGTCCCAATCCCCAAAAACATTCACAATGGCCAGTTGTTTTTCCTTCCAAGCTTTTTGATACAAAACTTGGTAACCAAATTGGCTTCGAATCTGTTCAATAATTAAGCATACAAGTGCATCAGGTTTTGTTCTAACTAACTCTAAAATGCAAGAGCAGAATATAGGAGATTCCAATTTGTGGTGATCTAACGACACAGCTGGGTTTACGCAACTATGAGGTCCATTAGATTTTGTAATCTGCCATGTATTCGACCTCTTGCTTTGTATGGCTCTAACTCTCTAATTACAACCTTCGTCAAAACTAGGGCAATTAGCAGTAAGTCTTCATGAATCAGAATCTTCAATCTTGTACTCTTGATGCCTATGAATCGAATAATGTTTGAGGGCCAACTTCACGGCATCTTTTGATGGAAATTACAAGCCAACATAAAATTCATCATTGATGCTCCAAGTCCCACGACTATCTAATTCAGACAAGTTATCAGGATTACTCAATGTATCTCAATTGATTTGAGAAAACGGAGGGCATGGTGGCACAAACACAGATTCAGGGCCTCGAGGCATAAACATGGATTGAGGAGCAACCGACAATAGAACTTGTAAATTTTCTTCGGCATCAAAGTTTTCTGCCTCTATGTCAGTGTCTGAATCATCACCCTCAGCTACCTATTCTTCATATTCACTTGTCTCTTATATTGCATCTCTGACAAGTGGGTTATCAGCTTCAACCATTGCACCACCAATAACAATCGTATTGCATGACTCAACTTAATTAGAAGGACCAACTTGAGTTTCGGTTTCACCAGGAGCTTCAACATGCTCTTCTTGCCCACTTGTTTCTACCTCAACATACAACTCCATCGAGGCCATGTTCGGAGTTTGACGGAAGAAATCTATCATGTACTTTACATCATCATCATCTTTTAATGGAAGACCTACCCATCTCCATGGATTGTAGCATTGTGGACACCGATAGACAACCTTTGACACATGTTGGTTTGCTTAGAGCCTCAACTTTAAATCGATCTTATTTTTCAACCCATCCAAAGTCATATTGGCTGTGATTACAATAGGCCTAGGAGGAGGACCTTGATACATGAGACCTTCTTCGCCATCATACATTATCTCATTGAAGTAAATATGCACATTCAAGGGTTTTGCTATATTAATTCCACTTCTGAACAATAACAATTCAACACATATGTATTCAATATACACGTGTCAATTAAAATAAAACTACACATATAATAATTAATTTATATTATTATTATTATTATTTTACGTACAAATAACTTCTTAAGCCCTACTAAATTGAATTAAACTACACTTACTTATTTGAACCATGTTAAGTACTCAAGAAAAAAAAATTTATCCTATTATTTTACGTACAAAATAGGTCATATAATTCAGACTACATATCTTATTAATCACATTATTAATTAGTCAAGAAAAATAAATTTTGGACCTCTAAATACGTATACAATAACATAAATGTATAATAAAAAAACTGAGCACAAATCATTAACAAAAAATTCAAACATTGAAAGAGATACTTACATATAAGGAATACGATTTGAATTTGATCACAAATAGAGATCCAGACACCACTTCTAGTGAGAATTGAGTACGTTTAGAGAGTTGAGAGCGTTTAGAGAGAAGAAATTTGTAAAGAGATAATGAGAATTGAGAAAATGAAATGAATGTCACAGATGGGGTGGGGGGAAGTCAATATGTACACATGTTGCGCCAACATGGTTGACACATTTAACTAGGTTACGTCACCTTTATTGGCATTTTCAATGGAGATGCGCCATAGATGGCACATCCTAGATAGTCAAAAAATATTAAAAAATATCATGTAAGATAAAATGGTGATAGTTTGGTATATAATTTTAAAATAGTAGTATTTTGATAAATAATTTTAAAAATGATAATTTAATAAATAATTTTAAAAAATAATATTTTAATAAATAATTTTATTAACAATGATAGTTTGGTAAAAAAATAGAACAGTGTGCGCTGTAGTCAAAGTGGTAAGAGAATAATTTTAGTAAAATATCGTACACTACCAACTGTGAGAATGACAAATGGACAAGCTAAAATTTACTTAGATAAATGAGGCTCTAGTCACTATACTACAGTATACTCAACCAAATTGATTCAACCTACTGTTATAGTATATTTCCATTGAAGAAAAAAGATTCAGTACACAGTTACACTAACTCTCTTAATCACAAACACAGTATCATTGAGGAGTTATTTTTTCTGATTTGATCTACAAGAAAAAAAATAAAAAAAAGAGTAACTGAGGTTAGTAACGCTTCCCGACTGAGTGTACAACTTGAAAAATACTAGTATTGCTATTTTAGATGAAAAGATTAACTCTTAGAGTTAAATAAACAAGTCAGTTTGTGTGCAGTCATAAATCAAAGGGAGAGTATTTTCAGTCTTAAAATTAGACACCATTTTTTATGTCAACCTGGTTGAATTTTGGCTATTTTGGAAACCTTTGAAAGCAACTATTTTTGTCTGATGCAAAAGCACATATGATGTGGCAAAAAGTTAGACGATCCCCACATGACTTGTTCAAACAGAAAGGCCCTTGACACTACAAATAAAGCAAACTACCATATACTAATGGTTACAACAACACCATCAACAAACTTAGCACTAAAAAATACCACAAAGGACCGACTAGGAAGTAAACTTTGTTGATTAAATTTGACATTTCTCAAAAATCGCTCCAGCCACTCATGCAAATTAACCCAGGAAAATAGAAGCATATTGGAGAATACACCAGGAAATTCAAACGTTCATCTAATGGAGCTCGAACCAAGACTCAATAGTTGCAAGACTAGAAATTGAAATGTGCACCCAAATGCCCTTCTCTTCACCAACGCGGACCCAAAGGCTTCTTCTGACTATATCCCTTTCACCAATTGCAGAAAGTGTAAGTTAAGAAAAATTACAGGACATAGCACTTAAACCAAAAGAAAAAAAATCAAGTAAATCAAAACAAAAAGACCGCCACAACAAATCATAAGATTTAGGGTTCAGAAGAAGAAGCGGATCCACAAAGGCCGGACACCACCACCGACGAGTCACCAGCACGAACAAGGCACATACAGCGACATGGACGGCTAGGGCATGAACAAGCCTTCGAAGGTTGGATGTGAAGTGTAAGTGTAAAACTGTAAGTGTAAATTAAATTTGACATTCAGAAGTAAAAACCCAGCGTACATATATTCAGAAAAATAAATTAATAAATTAATATTGATAGAAAATAATGGCAGTTGTAAACTGCCATTATATGCAAAAACCACTATCTTAAACACGTAAAAATGGCAGTAAAAAAACCACTGTAATTTATGCGTTTTGTAGTGAACTATTGCTATGTTACCAAAATAAAAATTTTATCTACATGACTCTATTATTTGAATTTTCAACACACATCAAAATCTTCCATATTTGGCGTGTATGAATTGAATTTGTGAAATATAATATAACCAATACCAAATATGTGGAGCTTAGTTCATGCTGATTTATATAAATGAATAGTTTGAGCCAAGCCAAAATCTGAAAGCTTTATCCATAAATAGATAGGAATTTGGGCAAGTGGTTGCCCCAATGAGCAACCACACTAGTGTAAGACAAATCAATTTTCGTACATTGAAACATTGAGTATAACTCAAGTTATTTGTGTGAACCACTCTTAATTTTATGGAAATTGCTATGACATTCTTGAATGTTTAATGGGTACATGTGTTTAGAGTGAGTTGGTTAATATTTATTGATGTTATGTTCATAATAAATGTTTAGAAATTCATTAAATATCATCTATAATTAATAAATATTTCACAACTCATCTTAAACACTATTACTTATATATAAAAAAGGATAGGTCTTAGAATAATCCTCATTTTCCACTATATTAAAAATTTATAATCAAATATTCCAAAAACTACTATTTTGCTATATTCTGTTTTTTATTATTCCATTTTCATATTTGGATTTCTTCTCTGATGTAAAGGGTAATGAAGGAATTGCATATTAATTTTGAATTTATCCTTAATTTGGTCACAATTCTGATTTGATTATATATATATAATCAACACGTCAAAAGTCCAATTAGCTAGTTACACTATGATCAAATGTAGTACTTTTAGAATATGTTGACTCGAACCCGCATGGGGTGACCCAGTGAAAGAGAACTATGTCTCTGAGGAATAAGATATGTATTCAATTACTAGATAAACTCAGCGGAGAGATCACCATATTGTTTCGCTACATGTTTGTTCTGGACCGTGATTCGGGATCCCGCTCTATGGGATTAACCCGGCATGCACACTACCGGACTCTCCTAGCTGGCATAGAGGAAGACTCACGACGTATTCCAGATCACAGATTACGGTCCTA
Organism: Ormosia semicastrata; assembly: GCA_029884595.1. Taxonomy (NCBI): domain Eukaryota; kingdom Viridiplantae; phylum Streptophyta; class Magnoliopsida; order Fabales; family Fabaceae; genus Ormosia; species Ormosia semicastrata. The sequence goes on from JAQQTO010000061.1 coordinate 44,732,169, forward strand.
AAGTGGCGTTGGGATACGACATTGCGGCAGATAGATTCATACAGGATCAATCCCTAAATATCCGCAACTGTCGATCATCAACTTACGATATTATAGGATTTATAGATATCCTTGATGGCTAGATACTTTCCTTATATTAATTCCGGATTTATAGGGACGTATCCAATAATAATGGGAAAGCGATCCTTATCAGGATACTAATCCTAAATTACCTGCATTCAGTAAGGATCCTATTAGGATTCTGTATACGCTCTATAAATACAAGGCTAAGTCATCTTAGTAAGGTAACTCTGAATCCAATCTCTTAAACCTTCTTGTGCACTGCCTGACTTGAGCGTTGGAGTCCCTTTGCAGGTACCCACCCCCCCTGTGCTACACGCTCAGCTGCTGCTCAAAAGAGGAACCATCGTAACGTGCCTATCTCAGGTACTCCTCTGAATCCGATTCAGAACATTGGCGCCGACTGTGGGGAACCATAAAATTCTAATCCCACCCAATCATGGTGAACACGAGGCAAAACTCGAGAAGAGACGCTGCTCAAACCTCTGTCAACCAGAGACAAGATCTTGACATGCAACGTCCACCACCACCACTGCCTCCACCTGTGGCCCAAACCTCTGCTGTGAGACATCAGGCACCCGGATCAGGAAGCCGACGTGATGGGCACTCCACCTCCTTTTCTGAGGAGTCTCCTAATCCATCACGCAGGATTTCTATCAGGGAAAGACTTGAGTTCCCAGCCCAGAGAGGTGATCAGAGCTTTCAAGAGCGCAGGATTCCGGTACACCAACGTTTGGGAATCCCGAACAACGAGTTCGATGATCGTGCATCCCGCTCTGAACGCACACATCAATCTCGGGGTTCCCAACGCCAATTTCAAGATATGTTGCAGCAACATATGGACTTACTCAATGACTAATTCAGGAGGCTGGAAGACATACAGCGCGCCATGCATGAAAATCAACCAAAGCCGCGCCGACGTGATAGACAGACCGACCTGGAAGATAACAAAAGGAAGGCCCACGACGATGAGGGAATTCCTAATACTGGGGACAATAACCGGAATCGCGGAACTATGGAACAACCTTTCTCCGACCAACTCATGGAGTTCCGGGTTCCGAGAAATTTCAAGTTTCCTCCAAACCTGGAAATTTACGACAGAACCACGGACCCCTAAGAACACATAAATGCCTACGAGCAGTCCCTATGTTTCTATGACGGATCCATGGAATTGTTGTGTCGAGCCTTCCCTCTCTCCCTCAAAAAGGGGGCCCTCAAGTGGTTTACCAACCAACCACGGGGGACCATCGTGGATTAGTCGGACCTCAAACAGCGTTTTTTGCTGCAGTACACCACGAGCAAGGAACAACCGAAATCCATCGAATCCTTAGCTAAGATTCGCTAGGGAAAGGACGAGAGCCTCCGGGATTACGTTAGGCGCTTTATGGTTGCCTACACCAATGTAGAAAATTTTGAAGATAGAATAGCCTTGCATTACGCCAGGAGCGGTCTCCGGATAGGCTCCAAATTCTTCAAGTCCCTGGCAAAAAAGAAACCGGACAATCTGATTGACTTCCAGAAATGATCTGAGAAGTACGTCTACTTGGAGGAGGCAACAGAAGACCACAGGAGAAGATACAAAGGTGAGCCTTCTCACCAAAAGCCCAACCAAAATTCCTCAAGGTCACGACCCCCAAAGGTTAGCCCTCCAAAGAGAAATTATTCTGACTACACTCCTTTGAACACGCCTCGGGAAACAATCTTGAGGGAGGTGATGAACACGGAGTTTCAGAACGTCCGAAGACCGCCTCCTATCAAGAAACATAAGCAAAAGGATCACTCCAAACATTGCACATGGCATAAGGCCTATGGCCACGATACGGAAGATTGCTATCAGTTGCGCGATGCCATTGAATTCCTAATCAAGGCCGGACGCCTGCAGTAGTATATCCTCCATGTACAAAACAACGAAGGGGATAATAGACGCAGAGACAGCAGACGTCGAAGTCCGTCCCCTCTGCACGGAAGAAGGACAAGAAGCCCTAGGAAAAGATCCCGGACCCCGCCTCACGAGATAACAGTGATCGACAGGGTTGGGCCAGGAACACTCCCCCCGCTAGTAACGACGACCACCGCGCCGAGCCCAACAGGACGATCCATACCATTGCCGGTGGCTTTGTCGGAGGGGGATCCTCCAATGGAGCTTGAAAGAAAGCCCTTAGAATGGCAGTTTTTAGCGTGGTCCACTCAGAACTAATAACACAAGCAGAGAATAGAAAGGCGCCTCTCATCACCTTCTCAGACGAAGACTACGGCGGAATAATCCCGGATCACGACGACCCACTCGTCATCTCCGGGGTGATTTCCAATGCTGAAGTCCACCGAATTTTCGTCGATCAAGGGAGTTCAGCCGACATTATGTTCCTAGATCTTTATTAGAAGTTGGAACTCCCGCAATCCGACTTGACTCCCCATGTTGGAGAATTGACGGGTTTCACCGGTGAGAAGATCACCCCGGTCAGATATTACGAAACCCACCTGACCCTTGGATCATCTACACTATTCAAGACTGTCAAGGTAAAGTTCCTGGTTGTGGACTGCCCCTCGGCTTATAACATTATCCTAGGCCGCCCTTCTCTCAACGCCCTTGGAGCGGTGGTATCTACCACCCACCTCGTGATGAAGTTCCTTAATAAGAACAATGACATCGTCACTATAAAAGGCGACCAAATTGCAGCCAGAAAATGCTATAATGAGAGCTTGAAGATTTGTAAAGTGCCCCAGAGATCGAGCCCCATCGTATCCACCCCGACTATCGACCAGGTTAACATTCTAATGACAGAATTGGATGTCAGAGAAGAAATCTGGGGTACTCGCCCCCAGCCCGAAGGTGAACTGGAGTCTCTTCAGCTTGGGACCAACCCAGAACAGGTCACCAAGATCGAAGCTCATCTGGATGAAAAACAAAAACAACTATCAGAACTCTTGTTGAAAAATAAAGACCTTTTCGTTTGGACTTCCTCTAACATGCCTGGACTCGACCCAAGCTTCATTTGCCACCGATTGTCGATTAAAGAAGGTACCAAGCCGGTCACACAAAAGAAAAGGAAGGTCAGACCCGAGAGGCAGCAAGTCGTCGAAGACCAAGTTAAAGAGCTACTAAATGGCAACTTCATCAGAGAAATCTCATATACCACATGGCTTTCCAACGTGGTTCTGGTAAAGAAGTCCAACGAAAAATAGAGAATGTGCGTAGACTATACTGACCTGAATAAAGCCTGTCCCAAGGACCCATACCCACTCCCTAATGTGGACAAATTAGTGGATGGCTCCTCGGGGTTTAGATGGCTCTCGTTCATGGATGCATATTCCGGGTATAACCAGATTCCCATGTACGCTGGGGATGAGGATAAAATCGCCTTCATTATCGACAGGGCGAGCTACTGCTACAAGGTCATGCCTTTCGGCCTAAAGAATGCAGGAGCCTCCTACCAGAGGATGATGAACAAGGTTTTTGAAAACCAAGTGGGAAAGATGCTAGAAGTCTATATAGACGACATGATAGTAAAGACCCCACATAGCGGATCGAACACGGCAGACCTCGAGGAAGTATTCGCATAACTCTGAAAATACAACATGAGGTTGAACCCGGAGAAGTGCGCCTTCGGGGTCCAGGCCGGTAAATTTTTGGGGTTCATGCTAACTCATAGAGGAATCGAAGCCAATCCGGATAAATGTCAGGCCGTCCTCAACATGAGAAGCCCCCAGAACGTCAAAGAAATACAACAGCTTACGGGGCGCATAGCGACTCTCACAAGATTCTTAGCCAAAGCCGCTCACAAGTCTCTCCCCCTATTCAAATTGCTCAAGAAAGGGAAAAGTTTTGAATGGACCCAAGAGTGCGAGGATGCCTTCACATCATTAAAAAACCTCTTGTCATCCCCTTCTATCTTGACGAGGTCGGATACCGGGGAGACACTCTACTTGTACCTATCCGTCCATGACGAGGCCGTAAGCTCAGTCTTGATCAGAGAAACCGACGAAGGGCAGAAGCCGGTCTACTTCGTAAGTAAGGTCCTCTAGGGCCCTGATCTTCGATACCAAAAGGTTGAGAAAGTTACCTTTGCGCTCATTATCACCGCAAGAAGACTTCGACAATACTTCCAATGCCACCCAGTGGTGGTAAGAACAGACCAACCTATCCGACAAGTGCTACACAGACCAGATCTGGCCGGGCGAATGATTACATGGTCGATTGAGCTCTTAGAGTTTGGAATTACATATGAACCACGACTTGCAATAAAAACTCAAGCGTTGTCCGACTTCCTAGCGGAACTCACAACAGACAACGGCGACCCTAAGAAAGCCTTCTGGACCATTTTTGCCGACGGATCGTTGAACCCCAAAGGAAGCGGGGCTGGAGTGATTGTCAAAAATTCAGAGGGTTTGACCTTGGAGCACTCTCTAAAGTTTGAATTCCCAACTTCAAACAATCAGGCCGAGTATGAGGCCTGCATCGCTAGTTTGCTAATGGCAAAGGATCTGGAGGCAACGCTGATCACGCTTTGCAGTGATTCCCAGCTAGTAACCTCCCAAATCCGAGGCGACTATCAAGCTAAAGAACCCCTCCTACAGAAATACTTGAACAAGGTCCAGGAACTTTTGCAAGGTTTTGAAGAGGTCAAGATAGAGCACATCCCAAGAGAACAGAACTCCAGAGTAGACCTTCTGTCTAAACTAGCCAGCACGAAGAGCCCCGGCAACAACCGATCGGGAATCCAAGAAATCCTCTCTCAACCCTCCATCACGGATCACAATATATCCCAGGTGGAGGACCATCAGCCATCTTAGATCACCCCTATACTAGGCTATCTGCGGCATGGAAAGTTACCGTCGGACCCGAAAGAGGCTTGCAGATTGGTAAAGACGTCGATTAGATACACCATTTACAATGGCCGCCTCTACCGACGTGGTTTTTCCTCGCCCCTTCTAAAATGCTTAACCCCAAAGGAAGCAGAGTACGCCCTAACTGAAGTTCATGAAGGAAGCTGTGGTCATCACCTAGGAGGCAAAGCCTTAGCCCAAAAAGTATTAAGGGCAGGATTCTATTGGCCGACAATGGAAGCCGACTCTCAAGCACATGTTCAAATTTGCGAGAAGTGTCAGCGCCATGCAGATCACTTTCAAGCCCCTTCTAAAGAGCTATTCACGACGTCGGTTCCTTGGCCCTTTTATAGGTGGGGTATGGACATTTTGGGTCCTTTCCCCCAGGCCCCAGGGCAGTTTAAATACTTGGTGGTAGTAGTAGACTATTTTACTAAGTGGATCGAGGCCGAACCTCTGATCACTATCACCTCGGCTCGAATTCAGAAGTTTACTTGGCGCCATATTATCACCAGGTTCGGCATACCAGAATCTGTCGTCACAGATAATGGTACCCAGTTCAAAGACAAAGCTTTTGAAGAGCTACTAGCCGGATTGAAAATAAAGCACCACTGCAGCTCCGTCGAGAACCCCAGGACAAATGGACAAGCCGAGGTCGCCAATAGAATCATCGTGCGAGGCTTAAAAAGGAGGTTAGACGAAGTCAAAGGGAACTGGGTCGAGCAACTTGACCATGTTCTCTGGGCATATTGGACCACTCCCAATTCCACGACGGGAGAGACCCCTTTCAAGTTGACTTATGGCTGTGAGGCCATGATCCCGGTGGAGATAGGGGAGCCCAGCTGGCACTACCAACAATTCTCATCCGATAGCAACCCTGGCCTAATCAGAGAGGACCTGGACTTGCTCGAAGAAAGAAGAAACATAGCTCACATAAGGGATGCTGCCCTCAAGCAAAAGACAGCAGTCAGGTACAACAAGAAAGTGGTCCCAAGGAAATTCCAGCCCGGTGATCTAGTGCTCAGGAGAGCCGACATAGGAGGGAAAAATGCCTCCCAAGGGAAACTAGCCCCTAACTGGGAAGGCCCCTACCGTGTTGTCACTAGTACGGGTAAGGGAGCCTACACCCTGGAAACGTTTTCCGGAACCCCAGTCAAGAATTACTGAAATGCAGATAAATTAAGAAAATACTATAGCTAAATGCCCGTAGTGGCTTAGCCCTTTAGTAAAGTTATTTTTAGTCCATTCTCGTTTTGAATAAATACGTTATGTACGGACTCTCGTCCTCCCAATATCATCAATAAAATAGTTATTCAGGTATCAAGGTTGGTCGAACGCGTTGCTCTAACTGCTAAAATGTCAAATTGATAGGAGACAGTACGGATCATATGTACACACTCTTTCTTTATACCTAAGCTCCCAAAATCTATATGATTATTGGGGTACCTACCCCGGGCAAGGTTAAACAATGTTGATGCCTTAGGTAAAAAGGTTTTCGCGTAAAATGCCCTAAGCCAGGCGTTACTCTTACCTATGTCTGCAATTCCAAACGCTTCCCATAGCAAGCACTGGAATATGGATTAAGGTTTTACTTCGCCTAAGTCTAAAATTTCTTGACGCTTGATTATTATAAGCGTTAGATTACAGACTAAGGCGTTATTTCTACCTAAGTTAAGTGGAATGCCATTCACTCAACGGTATGAGTGAAGGATCCCGGACCATGGTTTTTACGACAAACAGTTTTCTAAGTCCATTACAATGACTATGAAAATGGGCGTTGGACCCAAGTCAGACCATGAAAAATAAGAATGAATGGTTAAACAAAGTAATTAATTATAAAACCCCAAACACGGGGCAATTGTCCATACAAGTAACAAAACCCCATGCAGGGGGCACAAAATAGGAAATGAAAAAAGTAAGAAAAGCTTAAACGTCGGCCTCTTCCCCTTCCGGGATTTGAATAACCTCCGGGTTGCCACCAGGAGCTTTCGCGGCTAACTCCACAACAGCTACAAGTTAGCCGTTATGAAAGATTTTGTCCGGGGTAACACCCTCCAAGATAAGGTCGACCCCGGGATTGAAATGCTGGATTTGCGCCCAACATTTTGGAATTGCTCTCCCCCGACCTTTCCAGCTACCCCGTCTAGCTCCTCCACATCCTTTTCGAGCTCTATCACCTCGGCCCTCAGTGCGCCAATGCTTCTGTCGGCTTCAAGCTTCTCGGACTTCCTGGCAGCCTCAGAGTCCGCCAACGTCTTTTCCAGTTCAATGACCATCCTTTCCAGTTTGACGGCCCTCGCCCTGCTATCCTCATTGGCTTTTAAGGAAGCGGTCAATTTCTAGTTGATTTCCTCCTTCTCTTTCTTCAAAGTCTTTAGCTCTTCCGACGCCTGCCGATCAGCATTCTCGATAGTCTCCTCGATGAAATGGATCTCGGCTGCTGCTCAGAGAGCTTGCCTCTGAAGTGTGGCTAAGGTTTGGGCCAGACCTTGCTCGGCAATATACTGCCTCACCTCGCCACCCAAAAATCGCCCAGATATGAAGGGGCCGGGATTAGAGAGCCCAGTGATGATTGGCAAGAAGTCCGCCCTTTCCCTTTCTCTGCCCTCCGACGACCTTCCATCGTGCTCAGAAGGCTCTTCGACAGTCTGCCTTTTTCTCCCTTTAAAATTGTGGGCAGGGGATCCCGGCTAATCTTGCTCTCCGATGACAACACCCCGGTCGGAAGAGTCCGGAATAGCTGTGGAGGAAGAAGCCGCAGTCTTCTTCCCCTTCCTCCGGTTCCTTGAAGATTGTAGGGTAACCATTGAAGAACCAGAAGTCATGTTGTTAACTGAAAGAAAACAGAAATAAGTACAGTTAGCACATCACGAAACATTGATATATGAAGACAGAGCAAACACCTAGGGATACTAGGGGTAAAAAATGCCCTAATTCCTACCTAATAAAGCATAAAGAAGATCATCACCAGGGATATAAAGGACATCTCTAATATTGATGTTCCCATGCTTCTCAGCATATCGAGTTATGAACCTCGCGGTCCTAAGCTCCTCGGGGTCGAGATCTTCCTCCTCTTTTTCAATCAAGTCGATGGGCACGTCCCAGCACCTCTGCGTCCAGTAAAGAGGAAATTCTAGCTCCCCGTCCGGCTTGAGGAAGAATGATTGATATCCCTCATTGGCTTTTACCTTGAAAAACGCAGTCTTAAACCCTTTGAAACTTTCTTCGAAAACGTCAAAGGACTTACGACTAAGTCAGGATCGGATGACAAGCCAACTCGTTTGCCTTACCGTCCCCTAGGTGTTTATTCTTATATAAAAATAAAAAAAGGTATTCGCCGAGCACTTAAGGCTCATCAACCGACAAAACCTCTCAAACGATATGATGTAGCCCCAACCGTTAGGATGGATCTACGAAGGGGCCACTTGGAGAGTATGGAGAACGGCCATTTAGAAGTCAGAAAACGGCATCCTAAGCTCCAACTTGAGAAAAAGTGGCTCATATAAGAACATGAAGTGTGAACCCTCTTCTCGACAGGAGCACACTCTCTCACTCCAGTTTGGGTAGACAACTTCAAATTCGTCGTCTCGAGCTTTGTTCACAGTTAACTCCAAGGCAAATAAGGATTCTCGGAGTATGGCTTCGCTTGAAAACTTGGACTGACGATCCCATACATCGTCCATCACCCAGGGGCACACCAGCCCGGGACCCCACCGAACTCGAACCAGCTCGTCCTCTGCCAGATCACGGACGTCGTGAAGTGGGGGCTGGGCTCTAGCCTTTTTTCCTTTGGCTATGAAAATCTTGAGAACATCCAAAGAAGTCGAAACAAAATATTCAGGGGAACTCCTCCACCACGCATGGCGCAGTGAAGATGGTGTTTCAGGGAGGCGACGAGTTCTACCTAAATCACTAAGCTCTATTTGAAGGAAAGCAAAACCAGAAATGCGAAGCTACTCTACTCTTTGAAAAGTTATTGGCATACTGAAAGCGTAAATAACAAGAAGGTTGAAAGAAAGCTACTTACTACGTAAAGGCAGAATACTTAAATAGTGGAGAAGCTGTGCCAGAACAATGGAGAAGCCACAAATGGAAAGCACCCAAAAAGAAGGCAAAGCTTTCGACGCACGGTGTTTACAGTGAAGGAGGCCAAAAATGGTAAAGTGAGGAAGACGAACCTTTGACTCTTATTTATAAAGGGTTGAAAAGTTAAGGGACATTTTTGTCCCCTCAGACGCAAGTTCAAAAGGTGCTCATCATGGCTTGCGGAGCTCTAGGCACGTCCCTTCGATGAAATCGCAACACGTGGCCCACACAGCTATAATAGCAATTGAAAGGACGGTTATGTAGTGAGCCAAGGTGTCGTACGAATGTTGGATGAGAACCCGGGTTTGTACCATGGATTCCAGCTCCAACTAACTATGAACATCACGGACAATGTGCTAACGCCGAGGTGCATTTGTGGTGGCGATTATGCCGGGTCGGCATTGGACCTATCCCGGCAATGTCTTTGCTTAGTTATACCCGGATAAGCGTTGGACTCATCCCGACAGCGTTACCTCAGTGAAAAAACATATATATAATGAAAGTACAGGACAAATACAGAGAAGGTAAAGTCTATTGAATCATCTTCATTCTATACATCGTCATACAACCGAAAAAGAGGAAAAAAAAATATTGAGACATGGAATGTATAAGGATATCCTGGGAAAGGGGGCAAACATCTCTGGCTGCTTGGATCATACCCCATCCACATCTCCAAACCTCGGTCTCTTGAAAAAGTGGGTTGGCTTTGCAGACATTGGCAAACCGGGATCATAACCCCGGAGAAAATGCCAAAGTTCTTTGCACTGCTTCTCCGCAATGCAACTAAAGACCGAGATCTTCTTTCGCTTGTTGGAAGGGGTACGACCTCTCTAACTGAAGAATCCTCCGCTGGTGTCAACCATTCCAAGTTGCCTCAAGTCACGGAGCAGCTACAGCGGCCTTTCCACCCCGGAACAGAGTGAAGCCACTCCAGAGTAGAAATCCTCCACTCGCTCGTTCTTCTCCCACCTTCTCGACAGATGACGGCAGAAGCGAATACCCGCTGCTTCCTTGAAAGCAAGTCAAAGAAAGCAGACCACCCCAGGTTACTCCAAGAGGGTCCTCGCTTCCTTTGTCTCGGCATCCTTGCATATCCAGCCATTACTACGAAAAAGACCGGCCAGGTGCTTTCAAGTGACCCGCCAAGAAGATGGAGAAAGGAACAGGGTGCTCCGTCGGGTCCCCATGCAGTAGTAGACGAAGGCATTGTCTTATCCTGGCAACACGTTGGATCAGACACCGCCGCGTACGCCAGGAGAGAAAGGCTCCCGCCTCCCTAAATGCATAGCAACCCAGTTTTATGCCAAGAAAGAAAGGCCCCAGTCGAAAAGAAAAAACGCTCGGGGAAGATAAAACCTCTTCAAGAACTTTGGAAAAAATAAAAGCATAATCTCTGCAGACGATGAAGCTTTCTTCACACAAGAAGGAAATGAAGAAAGAACTACACTCATTCCCTTGGGAGAAATCATTTCTGTTCGACAATGAAAAAAGAGGGAATGCAAACTCACGGAGAAGTATTCAGTACTTATAGCATGCATGAGGGATTCTGATTGGTCCCGTAAAAGGTGACCTGATCCCATGAAGTCAGCCAAAATAAATGCTTTTGATCTCTGGTTGGTTACAAAGATAGGGAGCAGTTGAAAAAATTCGTGTGAAATTGACGCTTTCTTTAAAGAATCATTACTTCCCAATAAAGTCCAAGTATCAGTTTCCCAGAGAATCGCAGACTGTTACCACCAGAGATCGCGTTTGGGATTTATGTCGAATATGTCTCCAGTACTCATACTTGGGGGCAGTGATCTTTGCCCATAACTGAATAGGACGAAGGTGTCGGTAATAACCTGGGGTCTAACACCCGTCCGTCGAATTACCATGTTAGCTATGTGATGGTTGATCCGTTCTAAACTTGACTCTGGCCTGTCTCATCCAAGAGCCAAGCTAGGGGCAACTGTTCTGGACCGTGATTCGGGATCCCGCTTCATGGGATCAACCCGGCATGCACACTACCGGACTCTCCTAGCTGGCATAGAGGAAGACTCACGACGTATTCTGGACCACAGATTACGGTCCTAAAGTGGCGTTGGGATACGACATCGCGGCAGATAGATTCATACAGGATCAATCCCTAAATATCCGCAACTGTCGATCATTAACTTACGATATTATAGGATTTATAGATATCTTTGATGGCTAGATACTTTCCTTATATTAATCCCAGATTTATAGGGACGTATCCAATAATAATGGGAAGGCGATCCTTATCAGGATACTAATCCTAAATTACCTGCATTCAGTAAGGATCCTATTAGGATTCTGTATACGCTCTCTAAATACAAGGCTAAGTCATCTTAGTAAGGTAACTTTGAATCCAGTCTCTTAAACCTTATTGTGCACTGCCTAACTTGAGCGTTAGAGTCCCTTTGCAGGTACCTACCCCCCTGTGCTACACGCTCAGCTACTGCTCAAAGGAGGAACTATCGTAACGTGCCTATCTCAGGTACTTCTCTGAATCCGATTCAGAACAATGTTCGAAGGGATTTGAGATCTTAGGGCAGGCCATGCTCACCCATTGCATTGAACCATGATTGCCCCAACTCCTAAAAGATAAAACACCAAAAAGAATATGCCAACCTAGCTAAATATAGAAAAGACAGCAACAGCTGAGGAAGGGACTGACCATGCTTTGCAAGAAGATTTCGCACAGGTATTCCCTTCCTTGAACACATGTTAGAAGATGGCCTCCCAATCCTTCCGATGTAATTCTTTCACTCAGGCACTAAGCCAGAGAAATTCTATCGAGCGGGCCAAAGAAAAATAATATTTTATTTAGGGGAACAAGTTAAAGAATATATATATAAATCTACAAAACATTACTTGTAAAAAATTGGTCTTAAATTTCTTTTTTTTTTTTTAGGGGGGGGGGGAGGGGATGCATAGCCCCCTATAAGTAAACTACCCTCCACTCCTAATTTCACTAAGTTTTAGTATATATTTGGATTCACTTATTTTATATTCAAAACAATTCATAATAAAAAATTCTCAAAAAAACCTTTTGAAAAAAAAAATATTATTCTTTAAAAAATAATCATTTCCAAAATGCATTTAGATTGGTGCACAAGGGTGCCAAGTTTCCCACCCATTCTAAACCAAGTGAATCACACACTTATACTCAACTTTTAGAATAACCTTCCTCAACCCAATATCATACGCCAGCTTGAGACCCAAGAACACCCTCCAACATTCTGCCAAAGTTATGGAACAACACCCCAAGTTAGCTATAAATCCAGAGATAAAGCCACCATACTCATTTTGAATCACACCACCTCAAGCTACACGTTGTCAATGAATGAACAGAGAACCATCTACATTAATTTTATGCCAACAGGCAGGTCGGGCACCCCACGATATTTGAGTAATATAAAAAATGAGGAGCCTTGCCTCGCTCCTCTACATGATCTCCAGGGCTTTCCTATAGTCTCTAGGCTCTAGCTAAATGAATAAGCTTTAGCACAATGGTAGTAACAGGGTCAACTGATCCTTCAAACAATATACGTTGGAGCCATGAAGAAGAGCACATCATAGCAAAAAAGAGAGACCAACTGCTATCTGTATGCACGAGACCCATGATTCCCTTCAAGGTTCATACTAATCCAGTCAGTGAGATGCGGTTGAAAGAAGATCTGACATTTCATAGGGTAGACTTATCTCACCCAAGTTATTGAAGTTGTATGGCAATCTCGGAGAACATGCATAGAAGTCTCTTCCGCCTGCCCACAAATTGTGCAAGTTCCCACAGAAAAGAGATTCTTACAAACTCTTTCACTGTTAGTCAAGAGAGCATTGTTTGCAGCAACCCAAAGAAACGAATGCATATGTTGTGGAGCATTCAGCTTCCAAACATCCTCGAACACCCTATCAGTTGTCCCAAAATAACTACCCGCACAAGCCTTATACGAAGAACTTATAATAAACAACCATTTCGAGTAGGTAACCATGCCACTGTATTAGTACCAACACCCAGCAAGGGAGGGTATTGAGTGTTGGGTGTGCGACTAAAGTCTCATATTAGTTAAAAGTGGGGAGAATCATGGGTATATAAGTATAGACATATATCTCCATTAGTATAAGACCTTTTGGAGTAAAAACTCAAGAGCAAATCCATGAAGGCTTTGACCCAAAGTGAACAATATCATACTAATGTGGAGATATACGATGTCCATAATCCTTACATTAAGTATCTATAAGGTCACAAAATTGTATTGTGGGAGAACTTGGGAAGTTCTAAGCCAATCCCATTTGGAAAGTTTATTTGTTATGCAATTGTAGCATGCACATCCCCATTTGATGGGGAAGTCAAGAAGAGATATCAAGGAGCGAGCGTATTCTAGGAATCCAACAGCCTTTTCAAAATTTAATTGTACAACCATATGCATACTCCAAAATAGATCTCTACTTTTAATTTTAAATTAATAACTTCAAATTTATGTAAGTTTGTTTAAAATCAATGGTGAATATGCTTCTTGGACCATATATTTATTATGCTCTAGAGTATTCTATAATTTTTCCTTGATGAGTGAACCTTCCTTTCGATAACAGGATTAAGGTTCCTTACAACTATATTAAGCTCTAAAAGCCTTCACTTGCAATGGATCTCTCCTATGAATGAGACCCCAATTCAACTCCATCATAAAAGCCTGGTTACAGAAACGGACTTACTTGAAAATGTGTGGGAACACATATCTCCACTCAGCTTTAGAATTTTTTTATTACCCACAATAGCCATTTATCATTCTTACCCTTTCATATTTTTAACATTGCCCCCATATGATATGTAAATAAATAAATTTACAATCAAAGAAGTTAAAATCTATCCAACATGACCATTGATGATCACATATTTGATACATTAATAAGCTTTCATTCTTAGTCATTTACACTCTCTATGTACTCAATTGATTGAGTTTTATTATGTTTTGTAAGTTTGGGCTCAAATTGGATTTAATTGAATTTTTTAGCATGATTCATATCTTACACTATTTCTGTATTTGGGCTATATCTTGGGCTGTAGGTGGTATTTGGAGGTGATTATAGTGGCATTTGAAAGATAAGAGAGATTTCTATAACTTTCATGAAGACCTCAAAGGCCCAATCACACGAGTAGATAACTCAAATTGGGATTGAAGCAAGAACTAGAGTGCTGTTCCTAACAACTTGACCTATGTATACTGTTCATGCCATTGTTCGGGCTAGAAGTTGTAACATTGGCTGAAATTTGGATGTTGAATAGATAAGACCCATTTCTACAACTTTTATTTTGAACACTTTTCCAGAATCGGACTCCTTGAAGGTGATATTAGGTTTGGAAGTCAGAACAGAGGAGCTGTGACTGGGCCTGGGCAGTGTGCAGTAATTTGAACGTATCTGGAGTTATATAAATGATATTGGACTCAAACTAAAGCCATTTGAAAGCTAAGATCCAGGCCTAAAACTTTCATGAAGACCACTTGGTTCAAAAATGACAAATGCAATGACTTCAGAGCTGCATGATTTCGGAGACAAGGAATCTCCATAATTTCCCACTCACCTAAAGTCATTTGGCATTTTCCACTCATTTTCCACTCATCCAACCACTAATGACTCAGCCCCCTTGTCATTTTGTATCTCTAATCCTCTATAAAAGGAGGCCTTGGCAGATTATTAAGGGTGTTAGGTGTTAGTTACCAAAATGATGCCATTTTATTACTAGGTTTTCTTGTAGTAATTTTCCTTTGTTCTAAATTAAAGTCATGTTCTTCTTCTTCTTCTTCTTCTCTCTTTCTTTCTTCTTATCTATGAGTAACTAAGTTTCATTTTACTTGGGTGAAAGGGTGAAGCTCTTGGTAATAAAGTAAGGTTAGATTTATTCTTCTCTTGTGCTTAAATGATTTATATTTTCTAGTAACCATTATACGTATTATAATTTGTTTCTTATAATTTAGAAACCATCTTTGTAAATAGGAGTTCTTGATTTGTTGTAAACAAAATATTGGCACAATGAATGCTTTAACCCATTTATAAGTGGTGGTAATATTTTTAGGAAACATAATATAATTACGTATATTATTTTAAATAGACTTTTAATGTTGTATTTTCCGATTGGAACCTCCATGTTGCGAGGATTCTAATTGAGTTATAAAAGAAATTAATCTTACCTTTACTTTATTTACTAAGAGTGGATCTTTTAACCTAAGTAAATAATTTTTACCATAGTAACAAAATATTTACTTCACCTTAATTAATCTTCAATAATTCCCTGTGGATCGACCTTGGACTCCCGAGAAATTTATTACTTAAGACAACCTGCACTTGGGTTCGCAAAGCAACAATTAATCCCGCATCAAGTTTGTAGACTTGTTTGAAACTAAAAATTGTGCATCAACCATTCATACATACATAGAATTGGAAATATGTAATAGCATTGATAAAGAAAATATTATTCAGCATTAAAGGAATAATTGTAAATCGATCTTTCATCATTTTGTATTGATTTTTTTTATTAGAATTTTTTTTACTTGTTTGTTGCCTTTTGTTCAAAGCCGGGATCAGAGGTGTGAACCTGATCTCGCATCTAAGCAGTGGTTGATGGTGGATTCCTCCTCAGTGTGGCAGCTACAACAACGGAGTAAAGGAGTGGTGTATTTGTAAGACACTCCAACGTTCAAGTTAGGGTAGCACACTATGAGAAAAGAGTTTATATATGAGAGCAGATGCATACTTGAGTGGCTTAAACATATATTTATAGAGTTTGTTTACTTGTAGGCTAAGTAGTATTTGGAAAGAAACTGTTTATATATGATTAGGATAGACAGTTGCTGGGAGGTAAGATCCCAAAACTTCCTCATTTGAGAGGGATTCAGTTAAGATAAGATACTAGTCAACTTAATGAACAAGCGATTATCCATGAGATTGTAGCATGCACATCCCCATTTAATGGGGAAGTCAAGAAGAGATATCAAGGAGAGAGCATATTCTAGGAATCCAACAGCCTTTCCAAAATTTAATTGTACAACCATATGCATGAACCATATACATGCTCCAAGATAGATCTCTACTATTAATTTTAAATTAATAACTTAAAATTTATGTAAGTTTGTTTAAAATCAATGGTGAATATGCTTCCTGGACCATATATTTATTATGCTCTAGAGCATTCTATAATTTTTCCTTGATGAGTTAGCCTTCTTTTTTATAACAAGGTTAAGGTTCCTTACAACTATATTAAGCTCTAAAAGCCTTCACTTGCAATGCATCTCTCCTATGAATGAGACCCAAATTCAACTCCATCATAAAAGCTTGGTTACAGAAACGAACCTACATGAAAATGTGTGGGGACACATACCCCCCACTCAGCTTTAGAATTTTTTTTATTACCCATAATAGCCATTTATCATTCTTTCCCTTTCATATTTTTAACATTGCCCCCATATAATACATAAATAAATAAATTTACAATCAAAGAAGTTAAAATCTATCCAACATGACCATTCATACATACATAGAATTAGAAATATGAAATAGCATTGATAAAGAAAATATTATTCAATATCAAAGGAACAATTGTAAATCGATCTTTCATCATTTTGTATTGATATTTTTTTATTAGATTTTTTTTTTACTTGTTTGTTGCCTTTTGTTCAAAGCCGAGATCAGAGGTGTGAACCTGATCTCGCATCCAAGCAGTGGTTGATGGTATTCCTCCTTTTTTTACTTGGGCCAGCCTTGTTGGGCTTGGATCTGGGAAACCGATCTAGAATAGCTGCCCTTAGCTTGATGCTTTGACATATGGGTAGAGTGTTGAGGTACTATATATAGAGGCCAATGGGAGTGTTAAATGCCCCCATGCTTAGGGATCTATTTTGAGGCGTTAAGGCCGAGATCTACTTTGTGACAGGGTGTGTTATAGCTAATGTCCGTGATCTTGTATAATGGATACGTCGCATAATTGCCTCCAGTTAGGGGTGTCTTTCCATGATCCATAACGTGAAGCTGTAACATCCCGAATTTAATAATCATAGTATAACCGGTGTTATACCACAATCATTAGATTCAGGCCTGCTACTTACGACAACTAAGCATTTTCTAATATAACAAAATCATGTATATAGATAATATGAGTCTCGTAATGAATAAATAATATACTTATTACACAACATCAGTATTTCTCACAAATACATTATATACATCATTTCAAAAGAAACTACAAAGCTACACTAAGCTAAGTTCTCCAAACTCCTGCCTGCATTTCACTTTCCAAAAGTCTTTTTCCCTGGAATCATCATAGAAACACACACACACGGGGTAAGAATAGCATATTCTCAATAGTTAAATCCATAAGACATGTCATCACAACCATTCTAGCCATTTCGGGGAAAAACACATTTCAAATCCAAATCACATACATAAATACACTAGAAAGGTGGCAAAAACTAAAACCATATCCTTTCTTTTCCTGAAATAGATTCCCATTATATAAGTTTGTATAAAAGCTCATTTATCACAAATCGCCTTCAAGTAGTCACCATACTCACAAAATCAACATCTCCATGTTAGAGATACAAAAACAACATCCCTATCTCAGAGATACACAATTTCCCATACAATTGCAATGCCATGATTATGTTATGATTAGCAACCGCCTATACAATTGTCATGTTATGCCAAATTATGCCTAATGTTAATGCCTATTCAATAACTTAAGTATAAAATGAGTAATGTTATGATACCAAGTCCATGGCAATGTCATGATATTCATGAATCCTGAACAAAGTAATGGAAATCACATCCATAAACCTTGAACAAGCACTGGAACCCAGTTCTAGTAGTTTTCTCTCTAGGTAGTGAAATCCATCAACTACGCTGTTTTCAATAACCCTGTGTAGTGAAATTCATCAACTACACGTTCTTCATCAATAACAAGGAATCCATCCACAAAGTCACATAATAGGGAGGGAGCTGCGCATCCTCACATTATCATGATTCAGGATCACCTCTAGTAGTGAGGATATAACCCACCTCAGATACTTTCCATCTAGGATAACATCTAGTAAAGAGGGAGGATGTGAGCTACCTCAGCTCAACTACTAGAACAATGAGGGAGGATAAAACTATCCACAACTCATCACTATAATATGGATGGCGTCATCCTACCTCATACTGTAGAAATAGGTTTCCCCCAATGGTTTAATATGTTAAGTTTTGATGATGACAAATACAAATGATGCTTATGCTTTATAGTTGTGCTTAATAAATGATAAATGCATCACAAATGAATATTAATCATGTTACATAAATTTGCTTAATGAGATATATTGTATCATGCATGATTATGTACTTTATCTAGTTATATTTCATTTAATAATCATGCAATGAGATATATGTAACATTCATCATATAATATATCCAATAATATTTTATATGAGTTATAAATGAATTAATATTGGATATGTCTATGAAAGTCTTGTATGCATGTTAGACTAACTAGAGTTATACATTTATGAATCATGCATATGAAGATATTGAGTTATGAATTTGGACTAACTATGTTTGGTTAAGTGAGCAATACTTTGTAGGATAGTCCAAGTACCAAGAGTGAGCATTGCAATAAGAAAGTAAAAGATCATAACTATGCTCTACTCAAGGAGAATGAAAATGATAAAGGTGTTCCAAGCATTTGCAAGATTTGAAGAAAATGAATTTTTGGAAGCTTGAATTACATCAAGAAGTGATGGTGGCAAAAGATCTAGTCCAACATCTTCAAGAATAGCTTATAGGACTTAGATCTTGTGTAAAGGTAAATGAGGATCACACTAAGCTCAAAATATATTTTAATATCTTTAAAAATGTTTCTAAAATGTTTAAATGCCCAACAAACCTTTTTTGGAAAGCTAGTCATGATGGTAGATCATTTCTATGAAAAATAGTAAAGTTTGTGTTTTGTAAAACTGACCTTTGGTTACTATTTTGATCATATCTTTCACAATACTTTGAGTTTTGCTTTGAAACTCATGTCATATGAAAATAGACTCAAAGATCTTTCCAATGAGTGGTTATTCGCTTAAAACGGATAAGAAACGAAGAAGTTATGACCATTTAAAGTCAGTTTTCAAAACCAGAGTGATTTATTCGAATAACACATGTGTTATTCGAATAACACAAGATTTATTCGAATAACAGAGTTCTTATTCGAATAACACACCCGAGAAAACGTTCCAGAACTTATTTTTTGAAGATTTATTCGAATAACTAAAGTATTATTCGAATAACCAAAGCCTTATTCGAATAACAAATGTGTTATTCGAATAACACAACTTAGAAAAAGTTTCAGAACGTGTTTTTGATGATTTATTCAAATAACCAAAGTGTTATTCGAATAACACAAGTCTTATTCGAATAACAAGTTGCAGAAAACAGTGAAATAAATGGAATTATTCAAATAACAAATGTGTTATTCGAATAACACAATATTTATTCGAATAACAGAGTTCTTATTCGAATAACACTTGATCAGAAACGTTCCCAACGGTCATAAAACGGCTAGTTTTCATAATAATTCATTTCCAATCTTTACCCAACGGCTCTAAATATTATTGGGCTATAAATATAAGTGCTTGGGCATCAAAGAAAAGTTGGAGAACAATATGAAAATTACTCTTGAGCATTAAATTCGTTTTTCACTCTCTATTTCTCCAAATATCTGTTTTTGAGCTTAAAAGTGTGATTTCTTGATACCCATTGATCTTCAATTTGTATTATCCACTCTTGAGAGAGTTTCTATCAATTCTACCTTTGTATAAACTGTAAAAAAGAGGGTGAGGTATCCTTCAAAATTGTAAGGGTGAGGTATCCCTTGGAAATAGAGGCTCAAACACAAACGGTAAGGTATCCCAAGGTGTGTTGAGTGCTTAAGTTTGTAAAGGTCATCAAGCACCCGTAAAGCTTGAAGAATTGGAGGCTCTAGCACAAGGGTGAGGTATCCCAAGGTGTGAGGAGTGCTCTTATTTGTACAAAGGTTTTCCTAGCACCCGTGAAGTCTAGGAGATAGTGAAGAAAATCTCAAGTTAAGCTTGGGGACTGGATGTAGGCCACAAGTGGTTGGTGGCTGAATCAAGATAAATTTTAGTGTTTGCTTTTCTCAACTCTATCTCCTTTATATTTGTGCTTTAATTATATATGATTGAGTTGAATTTAATATCTAACTTATTTGCTTGATTTATCCTATAAGCCCAAGTGGTATTTGTGAAATTTCTAATAATTACACATTTGTTAGACTTATTCCGCTGCATGTGTTGATTGAAAATATCAAATTGCATAATTTGATAAAGTTGTATTAAAATTAATAATTACCCAATTCACCCCCCCTCTTGGGTAATGGTTGTCATGACTAACAAGTGGTATCAGAGCTTCGTGCTCTGGTAAAAGCTTAACCGCTTGGAGTGAAAGATCCTTGTTTGTTTAGCAACCATTAAAAGCTTTTCAAAATGAATGGTTTTGAAATTAATAAACCACCATTCTTTGATGGTGTGAATTTCGTTTATTGGAAAGTTAGAATGGAAATTTATATGCAATCTATTGATATTGATTTGTGGGATATTATGCTTGATGGATTTACTTGCAAATCAAAATATTCTTGGAATGCCTATGATAGGAAATGTTTTTCCTTGAACATTAGAGCTATGCAAATTTTGAGAAGTGGTTTAAATGATGATGCTTATGCTAAAATTAAGAGTTGCTCTAGTGCTAAGGATATATGGGATGCTCCTGATTCTATTTATCTTGCTAATAATGATTTTGTGTATAAAGTTGTATATAGAGAGCAAGAAGAGCAAAAACCTCTAGAGGAAGACAACATTGGAAAATGTTCTCAAGAATACGTTCAAAGCAAGAAAATGACCTCAATGCTTCTTGATGATGATGGTGCTCAATTTGAAGAAGAGGCAAAGCAAAACAAAATTGAGAAGGAAGATATTCTCGAATTCTTGATGGACAACAATGAGAAAAATAGTGATTCCCTTAAAAAGGACTTTGAGGTAAATAATGCTAAATTATATTATAGTCCTTTCTATTATGAGCTAAAATGTGCGTATGATGAATTGTATGATGGTTTATCAAATTTAGAAAATAAAAATTTATCTTGTTTAGAAAACATTTCCTCCATTGAAAATGAAATTGAGATTTTGAAAAATGAATATGCTTTTCTTGATGAGGAAATGCCTTTAAAATGTGAAACCTCAACTTCTTATGAAAAATGCATTAATTTAGAAAATCAAGTTGAGAACTTATATTGTGAATTTGCCAAAGTTAATGATTCTATTTGCTTACAATCCATGGTTGTTGATAAGAATGAAATTGATGCTATTCCACATGGAATTTCAAGTAAGGCTTATGGCAAAAATAACATAGAATGTAATAACAATCAAAGGCTCAAGTTTTTCAAAAATGATCTTCAAAGGATCAAGCCATCATTAAATTCACTTGTTTGTAATTTTTGTGGTCATCTAGGACATATTTCTTATTTGTGCAATTATAGAAGAAATTCTTATATGAGAAATAACATGGTTTGGGTTCCTAAAAATTATAAAGGCTCTAGTACTAACATTCAAGGACCCAAGATGAAGTGGGTACCAAAATGTCCTCCTAGTGCTTCAATTATGCAGAAAATTTCTCAAAAGGATGGACTAATTGGTCAAAGGAAAGAGGAATCATCAAGGGGAATGCTTCCAAAGCCTATTGGTAGAAGTTTTGATAAAAAAAGGAAGATGATTCCAATCAAAGCTTCTCAAGTACAAAATGTGGAACTTGCAAAGTTTAAAACACCAAAAGAGAAGCAATGGGTAAAGAAAAGAGTTTCCTTGATCAATAAGGCCAAGGTATCAAAAGTTTTTACCTCTCATGAACATTTACTTGTAAAGTCAATAAATTTGAGGTATATTCCTTGTAGGCCTTAAGTGAATAATAGAATCATATGCTCTTGGTAAAATCTGAATATTCTGTTTAGCACATGATTATGTTTATTCTTATTGTACCATAACTCATTAATTTGTTATATATCTTGGTACATGAGGTTTTACAATGCCTAAGTATGCTTGCTATGTCTTGAATTGTCTATATATCATGAAAGCTAGCATGCTATTAGCTATGTGCTTAATGGTAATTAATTATTTAATTTGTTTTGCTCAATTTACATACTATGAAAAATTGATCCTTTACTAATTGATGCGTAAAACTATTTTTCATCAAATGATTTATTCGAATAAAGCCTCACTGTAATGCCTCGTTAATATTCTAAAATGTAAGCATGATTCGAATAAGGATCCCCTTATTCGAATATCACGTCACAGAAAATGGTGCAATAATCTGATATCAACTGGTTATTCGAATAACCAACTAGTTATTCGAATAAGACAAGATAGAGGCTAAAAAGCTTTTCTTGTTATTCGAATAACAAGTTATGTTATTCGAATAAAGCCTTCCAGAGGATTTTAGGAAAATCGTGTTATTCGAATAACACATTATGTTATTCGAATAAAGGGTGACAGAAACCCACGACCTTTGAGCTACTACGTTGTTATTCGAATAACAACAATGTTATTCGAATAAAGCCTAATAGAAAAACTTTTTTGAATGCTATGTTATTTGAATAACAGCACTGTTATTCGAATAAAGCTTGACAGACAACCAAGTCTAGTTGTTTTCTATAAGTTTATTCGAATAAATGACATCCTATTCGAATAAACACAGATTGAATGAAAGTTTTTGCTGTTTTTCCCCTTCATTTCTCAAGAATTTGTTGAACATATTAAATTCTTTTTTGGACTGAAAATGCAAATGTTTAACCAAATGTAATTAGCTATTCTTTTGATGAATATATGTACTTAGCTAAATTGTTCAATGAAATGAAATATCTCTTGCCCTTATGAACTCATTTGTTGTTTATTATTTTGAATGCTTATTTGCTTATGAGTTTGGAATAATGACTAACCTCTATGGATCCAAAATTGATGGATACTAAGAAAAGTACTATGAATTGTGTTGTAGGGTGACTATTGGCTCAAGCATGCATTGAAGTGAAGTGAAACTATGCCACTTAAGATTCAAAAATTTGAAATGGTTAAAGTTCTCCAAGAGTGATGAAAACATAAAAAGAATGGCATGGAGAACCACAACATTCTCAAGGAGCCTTGATGCATGGAAGTTAGAGTCACCTATAAAAACTCAAAAAGTACACTTTTGGTGATATCAATCTCTTATCCTCATCTATGCTTTAAATTGAATATCATGTGATATTTGGATAAGTAGAAATTTGTTTTTATGCCTTAACATGTTTTAAGATGTGCTTTTCTAACATTATGTCTTGAAAGTATCTCTACATATGCTAACATGTTAGATATGCATACATTTTTGCTTGGAATGACATGTTATGGTAAAATCTTGAGCTTGTGACCAATTCTCTTTGTTCAAATATATAAATTCACATGCTCATAAGTCATTCTAATCCTTTCTCTTTGATGCCTAATTGTCTTACATACTCACTTGGAGATTGGAAAGTAAAATGTTATATGTCTTCTTGTTTGAAATTGCTTGATATATTCCTATGTTGAAAACAAGAAGTAAACATTTTCAAAAGTTATAATTCCATAGTTTTTCAATTTTTGCATTACAATAAGAGACTTTTTATTCTTGATTGACATATGTGCGCACTAGAATTCTTTACTTGATATTACATGCCCTACATGATCAATGTTTGCCCCAAAATGCTAATATAAGTTTTGATGTTGATCATGTATTTCTTGATAAACTTGAATCATGCCTTAAAATGCTTAAATCATATTTGTGGATTCAAGTGCATATGTGCTTCATGCATTCTTGTTAGAACTAATATTTCATGGTTGATAATGTGATACATGTTTTACATTATATATCAATCTAAATTATGCTTGAATGAGATTCAATGATATTTGATGCTAACCTATGTTTTAGAGAATTTTTAAAGTTAGCTTTGCAAGTGTCTCTATGTGCTTCAAGTATAGCCATCAAATATTAAAGTGTCAAGCATATGTGGATAAATGAGAAGAGTTGAATGAAAAGGGACATGAGGAGACTTTCTTCAAGTGCAATGGAATGAAATACTCAATGGAAGAAAGTACAAACTCAAAGGACTTATAAATGAAGAACATTCTAAAGGAGCATCACTTTCTATCTAACCCAATAAGTATCTCTATCCCTAAACTATTGTGATATTCTATATGCTATGGATTATATGATACTTGTTGATAAATTGATTTTAAAAGATTAGATGATTTCCTTACATGAGAAGTATGCTTAGCATTGACAAAGTGCCTAATTGGACATTAAATTGCTAGTTCTGTCATTGCATATGGGGTGGATGACATTAGCTCTATACATATAGCATATTTCATCATGATGAATGTTTGATATCTATGATTCTCTTGATTTATGGTTTCTTAGTGATATAACACCTATGAGAATCATGCGCTTGTTTTGAAAAGAATTTCTAGTTTGATTAAACTTTTTTTAAAAAGATGCTTTTCAAGTTCCATATCCTTGAGAATCTTTTGAAGTTGTCTTAAGATTTAAAAAGTATTATCATCTCCTAATTGTCTTGAAATTTTAGAAATCATTTGAATTGTGCTATAAATGTAGTACTCTCTTCATTGCTTTGAAATGTTTATTAAATCTTGAGAGAGTATTTAAGAAAGTTTATAAATCTTTTGAAATGTTCTATAGAGATCAATCTTCATACTTCAAAAGATAAGTCTTGTTCTTCAAAAGTGTTTTATCCTTTCAAGGCTTTTGTTCAATGTGAAAAAGAGGAGATGTCCTTTCAAATACTCTTTTGACTTGGATTTGATCACTCTCAAGGAATATGTGGTTTCAATATAAATCTCTTCTACCATTCTAAAATACTTTTGGAAATGTAATGTGTTATTATAGAAGTCTTTTTGAAATGGGGAGAAGTCTTAAAAATGATTTTTGATTGATGGATGAAGAATATGTATCTTTGCCTTGCTTTTTGATAATGTGCTTACATGGTCTTGGCATGCATATATTATGCTTTATATCTTGATAATATGCATATTTTGAGGGGGAGCCTAGCTCTTAAATTGTTGCTTATATCTCTTGGCTTACATCCTTGTTTGACATGAAGTATTTTATTGTTAATACTATCAACATGTCAATAAAGATCATCTCTTATTTTTTTATAACATGCATTTTATCTATAAGGGGAGAGAAAATTATTATCTTTTCTTCCTAAGCCTTTTTGGTGATGTCAAATAGGGGGAGAGAAAATTAGAAAGAAAAATATGTTCTTGTACTTATTGCTTAATATGCTTACATGAATATCTATTCTTTTACATTGTTCAACGTATTTTTCTTTAGTGATTTGTCATCATCAAAAATGGGGAGATTGTGGAAATAGGTTTCCCCCAATGGTTTAATATGTTAAGTTTTGATGATGACAAATACAAATGATGCTTATGCTTTATAGTTGTGCTTAATAAATGACAAATGCATCACAAATGAATATTGATCATGTTACATAAATTTGCTTAATGAGATATATTGTATCATGCATGATTATGTACTTTATCTAGTTATATTTTATTTAATAATCATGCAATGAGATATATGTAACATTCATCATATAATATATCCAATAATATTTTATATGAGTTATAAATGAATTAATATTAGATATGTCTATGAAAGTCTTGTATGCATGTTAGACTAACTAGAGTTATACATTTATGAATCATGCATATGAAGATATTGAGTTATGAATTTGGACTAACTATGTTTGGTTAAGTGAGCAATACTTTGTAGGATAGTCCAAGTACCAAGAGTGAGCATTGCAATAAGAAAGTAAAAGATCACAACTATGCTCTACTCAGGGAGAATGAAAATGATAAAGGTGTTCCAAACATTTGCAAGATTTGAAGAAAATGAATTTTTAGAAACTTGAATTACATCAAGAAGTGATGGTGGCAAAAGATCTAGTCCAACATCTTCAAGAATAGCTTATAAGACTTAGATCTTGTGTAAAGGTAAATGGGGATCACACTAAGCTCAAAATATATTTTAACATCTTTAAAAATGTTTCTAAAATGTTTAAATGCCCAACAAACCTTTTTTGGAAAGCTAGTCATGATGGTAGATCATTTCTATGAAAAATAGCAAAATTTGTGTTTTGTAAAACTGACCTTTGGTTACTATTTTAATCATATCTTTTAAAATACTTTAAGTTTTGCTCTAAATCTTGTGTCATATGAAAATAGACTCAAATATCTTTCCAATGAGTGGTCATTCGCTTAAAACGGATATGAAACGTAGAAGTTATGACCATTTAAAGTCAGTTTTCAAAACCAGAGTGATTTATTCGAATAACAGAGTTCTTATTCGAATAACATACCCGAGAAAATGTTCCAGAACTTATTTTTTGAAGATTTATTCGAATAATCAAAGTGTTATTCGAATAACCAAAGCCTTATTCGAATAACAAATGTGTTAGTCGAATAACACAACTTAGAAAAAGTTCCAGAACGTGTTTTTGATGATTTATTCAAATAACCAAAGTGTTATTCGAATAACACAAGTCTTATTCGAATAACAAGTTGCAGAAAATAGTGAAATAAATGGAATTATTTGAATACAAATGTGTTATTCGAATAACACAATATTTATTCGAATAACAGAGTTCTTATTCGAATAACACTTGATCAGAAACGTTCCCAACGGTCATAAAACGGCTAGTTTTCATAATAATTCATTTTCAATCTTTACCCAACGGCTCTAAATATTATTGGGCTATAAATATAAGTGTTTGGGCATCAAAGAAAAGTTGGAGAACAATATGAAAATTACTCTTGAGCATTAAATTCATTTTTCACTCTCTATTTCTCCAAATATCTATTTTTGAGCTTAAAAGTGTGATTTCTTGATACCCATTGATCTTCAATTTGTATTATCCACTCTTGAGAGAGTTTCTATCAATTATACCTTTGTATAAACTGTAAAAGAGAGGGTGAGGTATCCCTCAAAATTGTAAGGGTGAGGTATCCCTTGGAAATAGAGGCTCAAACACAAAGGGTGAGGTATCCCAAGGAGTGTTGAGTGCTCAAGTTTGTAAAGGTCATCAAGCACCCGTAAAGCTTGTAGAATTGGAGGCTCTAGCACAAGGGTGAGGTATCCCAAGGTGTGAGGAGTGCTCTTATTTGTACAAAGGTTTTCCTAGCACCCGTGAAGTCTAGGAGATAGTGAAGAAAATCTCAAGTTAAGCTTGGGGACTGGATGTAGGCCACAAGTGGTTGGTGGCTGAACCAGGATAAATCTTAGTGTTTGCTTTTCTCAACTCTATCTCCTTTATATTTGTGCTTTAATTATATATGATTCAGTTGAATTTAATATCTAACTTATTTGCTTGATTTATCCTATAAGCCCAAGTGGTATTTGTGAAATCTCTAATAATTACACATTTGTTAGACTTATTCCACTACATGTGTTGATTGAAAATATCAAATTGTATAATTTGATAAAGTTGTATTAAAATTAATAATTACCCAATTCACCCCCCCTCTTGGGTAATGGTTGTCATGACTAACACATACTATTATAGATTATCCCTAAATGTGTGGATCAAATCCTTCAACAACCAAATCATACATAACAATAATTAATTACCTACAATAATTAGCACAACAATTGATTTACATGCATGACTACAAATGTGAAACATAATGATGTCAAGCACTACAATAGTTACCATACCAATTAGTTTACATTCATCTCATCTCAAGCATGAACAACAATGATGCTAAGTATCACAATATTTGACATACCAATTGATTTACATTCACCACACAATTACTTCATTAAATACTCTTATTAAAGCCTCATCACTCATTAAGAAGCATAAAAGAAGAAACTATACCATTAAAAGGCTCCATTACATCAAACAGCAAATCATGTCAAATTCTGGATGTCACGCCCCGGTGCAGCATTGCTCACGCCGCGGTGTTGAGCTCTCTGTCTCCCATGCCCCAGTGTGGTTCTCAGTCAAGCCGCGACGCATTACTCTCGGCCACCCTTACACTGCTGTGTCGCTGATCCATGCAGCGACGCGAAGAGCTTTCTGCAGAATTCTGTAGATACGGGTATTGTTCCATTGGAACTAAACCCACCTCTAATCACTCAAACCTCAATGCCAAGTGATTTCCAACTTCAAGTGAGATCCATTAACACATTGTAACTCTTATGCAACTTTCAAATCACTCCATATACATTAATGCATCAATGCATTATCCATCACCATAAAAACCTAAAACCCTATTTTTAACTCAAATGAGATTATGAGTGTTTAAGAGATGAAAAATACATCACCAAGCATACCATAAACTAGAATCAAGCCATTTTCAACTCATACATCAAGAATCAAGCACAAACACAAAGAACATCACTCAAATCCCCACTTTCTTCATCAACCCTCCTCATGAGAAAAGATAGAGAAAATAAAAGGAAAGAGTAAAACAAAGTTCCCCATACCTCAAGGTCTTGAAGATGAAGCCAAGGATTGGCTATGGAGATCCCAAGCTCTCCTTCCTCTTTCCCTTTCTTCCTCTTTCTCCTCTTTCTCGGTTTCTTTTCTTTCTTCTATTTTCAGTTTCTTCTGTCGTGAGAAATGAAGAAAAGAAGTCAAAATTGGCTTCTTATAGCCAAGTACTAAAACTCCTAATCTATTAAGAACACTTAGATTTCACTAAATCAAGTTTCTTAACTTCCAATAAGTTTAAAATAAATTCTAAGATTCAACAAAAATCTTGTTCCACCATTTCTATACTTTTCCATATATACTGGTAGTTAATCTAGTATTAGAACACAGAACCAATATGCTCAAAAATTCTAAACTAACTCCAATTAACCTTAAATTTTAACTACACCATCTTCCACACATTTGTGACCTAGAAACAAATTTCCCACATTTATTTCCATTAACTAAGCAGTTTAAGCCAATTCCAGACTAATAATAACTATATTTCATACATAGTGTTACAACAAAGTGATTGAACGTGCTCAGACAGTCATAAAATTAATCAGGCATGACAAACTAATATTAGGCTACCTCTATAACCATATACAAGTCTATCATGTTTTCAATGGTGTTACAGAAACCATGATATCCACATTGCTAGGGACTATTATGGTGTGCATGCTAGGGTCTAGCTGGAGGGGATATATGGGATCCACCACAATCCAGCATCGTTGGTTCATGTACAACAACTTCAGCTAAAAAGTCCTTAACTTGAGCATTGAGCCATTGTGCCAGGATAGCGGCCCTTTGAGTGAATGGATCTGTTATGAGCCAAGATCCATCATCAATGGTGACACCTTTTATCCGAGATCAGGCATTAAGTATTTTTAAAGTGGTTAACTCTTGGCTTGTTCATGACTCTTAGTCTGGGGTCAAGATCGCTTCACCTACTATTGACAACTTTTGGAGGACACGTGGTGTTTGGTAAATGGACGCCATCGTTTGGTTTTTTGTGTTGCCATCATTTCAAAGATATGTTAAATGACCAGTATGCCCCTGCCTTGATGGTGACAGTTAGGATGCTATCATTCTTATAAATAGGGGTGTAAGGAAGAAGCTCCCACATTTGCTCTTTTTGTTATCCTCTCTGCACTTTCTGGTGGCCTGAAGTGATATTCGACGATGACTTAGTGGTGGTGCACAACGACACTTACGGAAGTGAAACAGTTACAAAAGCTTTTTCATCCATTTTTTTAGCTCACTTTCCTCATTTTTAGGTATCTTCGCCTCTCACCCCTCTGTTTCCTTTCATTTTTCTTCAAATGGTGGATTGAGAGAAATTAGGAGTGATAAGGAAGAGGGTAGTTCCTTGGAAGTTCTGTTAGAACCTTCACCACTACCACGCCACTAGCAAAGATGGTGGTCCCAAAGGGGTGGCAACCCTATGAGGGTACAGAGGTAGGGATCCTGGATAAGATCATAAGGCAAATGAAGGCAACATGGCGCAAGATTTCACATAGGAAACTTCATCCAGCTTCTAAGATCATCGCAGGGTTGGAACACTAAATAGGTCTTCTTAGTAGTTTAAGTTTTGACGCTGAGAGCTTGGCCTCTGTGGGTGTTTCTTTCAAGATATAGGTCATTGAGATGGGAAGGCTAAAGGTAGTCACAACCTCATTGAGTGCGTACCTGACACCTCCGGGTGCACAATTATACCAATGGGTGGACAAAGAGATGCTAGGGATGCTCTCTCAGTTAAACACCAACAAGGTCGTGGCGACTCTTCATTCGTATCTCTAATTAACTACAAATAGCCTTCAAAATGCTAAGTTCCAAATACACCCTACCGTGGACAAGGAAAGGATTTGTTAGACCCAAACCATAGGCGATAAGCACTTTATGCACCTTAACGAGATGATGTTCATACGTCTTAGGGTTCGGCTTCCTTTTTTTCTAACTTTGAAAGGGAAGTTTTAATCTATTTGAGGGTAGCACTGACCCAGCTGTACCCTAATGAGTGGGCCTTTGTATGTGCTTACGAGCTATTATGCCAACATTTGGAGTTCCCTTACTCTGTGCGGGCCTTCTTTTGGCTCTTTAGCATGGTCCAATCTTTAGGCGGTAATCGTACCAAAGCTTGAATTTTGTTATGCGCCTGAGCCAAATGAAAGGTATTTGAACCATAACAAGAGTCATACATGTAACATCCCAAAATTCTAGTACCTTAATTTATGATTCTACGAAATCTTAGATTTTTAGTTAAGATTAAGATTTAGTATCTTGTAAGCCAAAAGATTAAATTGAGGACATTGATTTAATTAGAATTTCTTAAAGAAATCCTAGGCAAGTTCATGGCTAAGACTAAGTAGGAGGCAACTTGATTTTAGAAAATTCTATTTAGACTTAGTATTAATTCTAATATAAGAAAATGATCTATTTAAAGTTAAATATCAAGGATTAATCATAACTTAGCATGTGATGAATTAAATTTTGTCAAGAGATAAACACTTGAGTGTCACGGCTACCTCATCATGGTATTCTATGAATTGGCCACGAAATGGAAGAAGAAATCATGCAAGCCTACAAGTGACCACTTACATGCTATTATCCTAAAAACTAATATTGTTGTTTAACTTTTAATGCACGGCTGCAAAGGTAAATAAAGGATGACATTTGTAGTTCATGCACAAGCTTGTCAAAGAAAGAATAAAGAGGTAGATTCCCTCAATTTTAGAATAACCACGACAATAACAAGGCAGCTGTACATGCATGATTCCAAATGAAACAACAATTAAGAATGACTATACAAGTGTCAAGCACACCCACCCATTTGTCATGCAAGGAGCCACGATAATGAACACATGGAGGGCTGCATGTAAAACATGACACACACCCATGACTTAGACAAGGAGGAGCAATATGTGAAATGGTATAATTTCACTCATGAATTCATGCTAAACACAGCTGGAACAAGTGGCAAGCTGCATGACTTGATAGCCATGCAAAGTGATATTTCAAAATGATATGATTCCTTGGCATTCAAACACAAACTCTCCATTCAACCAGCTATGCATAATGTGTTCAGCTGCAAGGAACACAATGAATGACAGCTCACCTTAAGCATCCCAAACCGTGAGATACTTGGTTTCCATGCCATTCACTTCTTCATGCAAATGACACCTCTCAAGACTAGGAAACTACTTGATTCACAATGAGAATAGGAGGGTAGCAGAAACTTCACATCCTTCACCTCATCTTTTCTCCATTTCATTTCAAACCTGCACTCCTTGAGTATTCAACGAAATGTCCTCTCCAAGTACCCAACAAAGACACTCTTCCATTGATGGAAATTGCCACCAAGATATCCCTAGACCTAGCCTAGTCATGAAGGTAATGATGGCAGCCTTATTACTGCCTAAGAAAACCATGGATAGCATTTAAAGAAGCCTTACGTTTTTGAAGCTCCCCTTGGACAGCACACCTCCTTCACTTCTTTCCTCACCTAGCCGAGAACCCCCTAAGTTACTCTCTAATTCACTATATCCACAAACACTCTCTATTCTTATCTTCATCAATCGTG
Organism: Ormosia semicastrata; assembly: GCA_029884595.1. Lineage (NCBI taxonomy): Eukaryota > Viridiplantae > Streptophyta > Magnoliopsida > Fabales > Fabaceae > Ormosia > Ormosia semicastrata. Next base: position 44,764,301 of record JAQQTO010000061.1, read on the forward strand.
GACATTTGAAGAAGCATCATTTATCTTTCTTTCTATTAGGGAAGTGGTCAAGGTAGGAAAAATAAAGGGGAACTCACTTCTCTACAAATTCTTTTTCTTGAAATTCTATATATCATCTTCTTAAATCTCCATTTTTCTCTTGTTTTCTAACAAAAGCACTTTCTATTTTTCAACTTCTAATTTATGAAGAAGGACTCTAAATTAAATAAATTGTAGTACTAACAATTTATTATAAGCCTTGTTAAGAGTTTGTTGCTGTTTTAGATTTAAATCACTACTTTGTGATTCTAAACGTTATGCTGTACACAATTGATCTTTAACATTTTTTTCTTAGAAGAATATAAAGGTAAGTTGTTTATTTAAGTGGACAGTCATGCTTCAATGATTATTGGAATGGTAATATTGATTACGATTATAGAACATATGCTTGGTTGGGATTGCTTGACATAAAAGGCTTGAGTTATTATACTTTTACTTGATTAATATTATTGGCTTGACATAATCTTGATTATTTTACTATGCTGTTTGGAATTTATTGAACTGATCATACACCTATATTCATGAGGAATCTGTAACTTGAAATTGGATGTTGGAACTTGGTGGATAGCCGTAAGCCTTGAATTGTATAATTGGAATCTATTTTTATGAGTTCCATATTAATGACACCACAAGCTCTCAAATTATGAAATATGTAATTATATGATAAAAGTGGAAAGACAAGGATTCCTTAGGATTAGCCTACACGATGATATGTGAGGAGTAGATTGGGGGGTGGTGAAACCCTTGGGAGTAATGCTATTGTGACCACACGTATGTTCAGGGTAGAACAAGTCCTGGTTGGACTGTAATTTTGTTTATCGTGGGGGTTGTTTTTGGAGGAGGCATTACTTTGACATGCCCTTTTTCTCCAGGACGATGGAGAGCACATAGTGGGAGGTATGTGTACTCTCGTCGATCTACTATTCCAAAGGAGCACTCCATGGAGTTGGTTTTAATAAAAGACACTTAAAACACTTTTATAATTATTCTATCTTGTGTATCTTATAAAATTACTATCTGCATTGATACTTATTAAATTGCTAGCATTCTAGAGGCGTAACTATTATTTTGGATGTGTTAATGTTTCTATCCTCCACTAATGCAATTTTATATTATTGTTTGTAATATTATTTCTTATCGTTTAAATTTCTAACATCTATTGTATTTTGTAGAGAAGGTATTTCTGAAAGGTAAAAACGTTTTGGGAATAGGAGATTTTTTTAAAAGCTAAATTAATGATTGTCATGAACATTTTACTTAAAAATCGATTCCCCTGGAATGCCATTAGTTCTGTTTTTAAAAGTCTTTTTCCTACTGAGAAATCTTTTCTCACCCCCTGTGATTTCTATCGTGGTATTTCAGACCCGTAGATATGAGCACTATTGTTGTTTGGTTGGGTGAAAGAAATCGGTCCTGTGACTTGGAGACTAAATTGTTCACATTTACTAGACAGATCACCATTCAAGTTTCATCCATAGCTCATCCAGAATTTGGAACCATAACAATTTATGGCCACTTTACGTTCCAAGTGGTTCTTCCTCCTTGGTGACCATGTTATAGCCTGTCCCAGCTATGCTGACTGTTAACCGCTACTCATTTCTCCTCCACATACTACTTGAATAGAGGAGAAAAGTGTTGATATTTTATTTTATTTCCTACTATTTTTTTTACTACCGGCCTGTATATATGACCTAGCATAGGTCAAATTTTGTGACTCCCCTTTGAACATGTGTTTGGCAATTTGAATTATGATGTTTGTGCTTAGAAAATTCCACGTGTTAAAATTTAAGTTATTGTTTTCATGTTAGAAAAAATTTACGAAAACGTTTTCTTATTAATCCTGTTTAGTTAAAAATCATGATAATTAAAATAACTTTATCAACATAGTAGAGAAGTATTACTTTTAGGTTGTTACAATACAAACAGTTCAAGAAGGACTTCTTCTGATTAGAAGCAGCTCCCGGGACTCAATCATTTTATTTGACAGCGGAAGGGGAGTTGGAACACCCTAATACAATATTCCTGATATAACTTATATATAAAGTCATAAAGTATTAAACATGTTACTTCTATTCTTACTATCTTACTAATATAATACTTGTATTAGGGTGTTACAGGAGTCATGCATTTATCTTTACTTTTGAGTCTTTTGATTTGAGGCCTAAAGATTTCAAGACCCCATACGAAGACTTGTTAGAGGATAAGGTGGATGTTATTGCCTTCCTCGTTGGATGGGTCATTGAGAAGGATAACATCCAGGCTAGGGATGTTATTGATACGATGGAGTCTGATCTCTGTGCTGTTCTAGGTAGGATCTTGGGAAATGTATTCATATTTTACTTTATTTTATATAGACTTATTCTGTGTGTTTTATAATGACTAACACTTATCTTTTCTCACTTTTACAAAAAGCATGGCTCCAGCTAGGAACCTTTTAAAGCTTTAATGTCGGATGATAGAAATGGCAGCGAGGAGAGCTGTTGGTAATGCCGACTTGGCTCAGCGAGAGCCTGTGGTCCAATTTCAAGTGTCAAGCCTTGAGTCTTCTCAACAAGGCACTAGGTTACAGGGGGCAAAAGGAAGTCATCCTCTTAAAGTGGGCAAAGTCAATAAAAGAGGCCCTCCTGGGCTTCTGTACAAGTTTTGAACCTAATACAAGGGCAAGATGATGACCCTTCACATAGTTCTCTTGTTTGATTTACAGAGTCCTTTGCTAAGTGTTGGGGCTTTACCGCTGATGAATTCATTAATAGATCCCTCCTCTCTAAGTTTGACATAGAGAAGTATTGTTAGAGAAGGATGTGGCCTATTAATTGCTGATGGTAGAGATTTGGTGTCTCTAGAATGCCTCATTCCTCCAAAATCATAGTAAATAGGTGCTTCAGATCCATAAAGTGGTTGAGTTAGAGGAGGAGCTAGATGGGCTCCGGGATGCTAAGGTGAAACTTGAGAAGGATCTTACTACCCAGGCAAATCTGGCTAATGCTGCCAAAGAGAGTTTAAAAACTACTAAAGATAAAGTAAAAAACCTTAAGAAGTAACTCAAATGAGGGAATAATTAGTGGGCTCCCGACCCAAGTTACAAATTTGGAGCAGGCTAAAAAGAAACTGGAATTCAAAGTTGATGACATTGAAATGAAGTAGGGGCAGTCCGCCAACAAGTCCTTCGCCAATGCAATTAAGCAGCTAACCCTTCTCACCTAGGCTTCAGATGGAGTGAGCAAGATCACGCCGTTATATCGAGGATGGTATGATCATTGATGCAGGTTCAGCTCCCGTCATTGCAGCTAATCTATAGCCTGTTGTAGAGCAAGGAGATGAGGTCGATGAAGAGGAAAAGGAAGATGAGGAGGCGGAGGTGGAAGATGGCAAAATGGCCTAATAAACTTTGTAATTATTTTGTGGTATGCCCTTTGTGTGGGGATTTTAATGGTTGTATGGACAAATCCTGGCCTTAGGCATTTATTTTAAAATATGTATTTTTAATTCTGATGTTGTTCCTACTTCCTTTATCTGTCATGGGTCAAACACCCATTTTTGAATACATGAGTTCTTAAGACTTAGAAGGATTAGGAAGTGTGAAATAGAAATCGTTTTATGCTTTGGGCCCAAAACTCAAATTTGAGTTTGCAAGTTACCTATGGGACTTAGAAATTTTTGAAGGAGATGCCTTCGTTGTTCGATTTAGGTCCGATGCCCAAATATGAGATCAAAAGAACTCATGAGGCTTAGGAAATTTTAAAGAAATTTTTGGATGTCAGATCCCATATGGTTTTCGTGCTAGGAGTGTGTCCAAACACTTAGAAATTTTTTTACTTATGGTTAAGTAAACCTTAAAGGGTTACTTATGGAAAAAAAATGGCGTTATGTTGAGGGGATTTCCTGTTTATCGAGCTTAGAGCTTTGGGATGTTGATCCCTTGGACCTCGCCCCATGAGACTTAGAAATTTTTGAAGGAGATGCCTTCGTTGTCTGATTTAGGTCTGATGCCTAAATCTGAGATCAAAAGAACTCATGAGGCTTAGGAAATTTTAAGGAAATTTTTGGATGTCGGATCCCATATAGTTTTCATGCTAGGAGTGTGTCCAAACACTTAGAAATTTTTTTACTTATGCTTTGGGATGTCCTATTTATTGAGCTCAGAGCTTTGGGATATTGATCCCTCGGACCTCGCCAAGGCGTCCACAAGCAGCCTTGTAGGATGCGTGGCACATATTTTTGAGATGTGTATCCCTCCGACCTCGCTAAGGTGACCACAGACAATCTTGTGAGTTGCGCTTAAATGTAAATAAGATACACTTGGTTGAATAATAACTGCAAATTGTATTTAATTTTATTATTTGGTAGCCAGTGTCCGTACATAATTAAGAAAGTAAATGATAAAGGTTTGAAAAGGTGTACAATGAAATTAACAAGCTGAAAAGGCATAAACGAAACTAAGTATTAACTAGCTACAATATTTGCAAAGCTTGGCCATGTTCTAGTGTATAGGAACTCCTTTCCCTATGAGGATCTTGAGTTTCTAGGCTCCAGTGTTAGTCTTGGCCATTATTCGATATAGACTTTCCCAATTAAGGGTTAGCTTTCCCTAGGAGGAATTCTTTCCACTGATGTCAACTCTTTGAAGGATGTCTCTAAGTTGAAAACTCCTTGATAAGACTTTGCAGTTGTACCGAACTGCTGTTTTGAGTTTAATAGCAGCATCTTAAATATTAGCTATGTCTCCCAATTCTTCTAGAAAGTTAAGGCTCTGGCGGAAGAGTTCTGGGTTCAATTCTTTAGAAAAATACTAGTTTCACCAGCTAAGGGTATGAGGAGCCACCAACATAGATGGTCCACATATTTCCCTTAGGAGAGTGGGGATCTTGTGTGATCTCAACAATGAAGTCAAATAACGCTTGGGCTTTGATAGCTTGCCAGGGTTTATAAATGATACCAAACTCAAAGAGTTCAATTGACTATGCAATCATGCATCTGACGAGGTTTGGCTTATATAATATTTACCTGATATGCTAGTTATTTCTCATAATAATTGGGTGGCATTGGAATCGTTACCACAATCTGTAAGCCATTATGAGGAGTGTCAGAGTTATCTTATCTATCTTCTGATAAAGGATCTCAGGCCCTTGTAGGACCTTGCTAATGTAATAAATTGGCCTTTGTCCTTCTTTAGTTTCTCCGACCAACACGGAATTGACGGCTTCCTCGTTGAAAGAGAGATTGATGTAAAGAGTCTCGTCGGGTTCCAGTTTGGTTAGGATGGGGGAGAGGCCAAACATGTCTTTAAGTCTACAAAGGCTACCTTGTATTCTAGAATCCACTCAAAATCCTTCCATTTCTTAAGGAGTTTAAAAAAGGGAAGAAATTTATGAGCGACATTCGCCATGAATCGGGTGAGGGTTGTGATCTGTCCCATTAGCTATTGGACTTCTTTAATGGTTCGAGGGCTATGCATGTTGTTGACTGCCTGACATTTGTCTGAGTTTGCCTTTATGCCATGGTGTGTTAACATGAACTTGCCTGCTTATACGCTGAAGGCGCACTTCTCCAGGTTGAGGCATATATTATGTTGCTAGAGTTGTTGAAAAACTTCATTGAGGTCCTAAATGTGGTCGATTGTGGTAAGGTTTTGACAATTATATCGTCATTATATACTTCTAGCATCTTGTCTATCATTTCTCCGAAAACCTTATTCATCATGCATTAATGCATTGCCCTAATATTCTTGAGGCCAAACAGCATGATGCAATAGTAGTAACTAGCTTTTTTTCGTTATGAACACCATTTTGTTTTCCTCATCTAGGTGCATCAAAATTTGGTTGTATCCTGAATAAGGATTCATGAAGAAGAGAAGCCAAAAATAAGAGGAATTGCCCACTAACTTATCAATGTTGGGAAGTGGATAGGGGTCCTTTGGACATGCTTTATTTAGGTCTGTGTAGTCTACGCATATAAGCCATTTCCCGTTAGCTTTCTTGACAAGGACTATGTTTAAAAGCCAGGTGGTATAAGCTACTTCTTTGATTAAATTTGTATCCAAGAGCTCCTTGACTTAAGTTTCAATGATCTTTTGTCTTTCTGTGTTGACTTTTCATTTTTTCTAGGATACTAACTTAGCATTAGGTTGGGGTTGAGTGTCTCAAATTTCCTCATGTACTTCCAACTCAGCCAAGATGACATTTAGGTGATTTGTAGTGGCCGGGTTGGGTGTCTGTGGTGGAATTTTTTGTGGAGCTTTCCTAATTTTCATATTGGCATTGTAGCAACTTTGTTCAACTGTATGATCTCCCTTGACCGTGTTGATCTCATTATCCTTATTCAAAGATTTCATGACCAAGTGTGTTGTGGATACCACAACTCTAAATGCATTTAAAGAAAGGTGGTCAAGTAAGCGGAGGGGCAGTGTAACATGCTCCCATCCAGCCTGTTTACAAAGTTACTCAACTGCTGTTAGTGTATTTGTATATTTTTACGTACATCTCTTTGTTGTTTGTGCATGCAGGTAGATAACTTAACGAGTAAGTTATCTATTAAAGTTTATTAGAATAATTATAGAAAATTAGTAAATAAGTGAAAATAAATTTATAATGAATATTTTCATTATTTAAGTTATGAAAATCAACTAAAAGAATTACAAATAAATTATGTATAATTAATGTGATATAAATTGGAATTTTATGAATGATAAAAAATTAGATAAAATTTATATTAAGCTAATTAGAGGTTAATTAGTGATTATACTAATTAAATTAATTAAATAATTAAGTTAAGTAAATAGAATATTTTATAACATTAAATATGAGCCAATGGTATAATTAAAATAAATAAAGGTTAAATTAGATATAATATTATTATTATAATAAATTAATGATGATGAGTTGGCTTGTAATGTCCCAAAACTAATACTATAAGTATATTCGAATTACACAGAAGTATTTAGGTTTAGGCACATCACAGCTAACTATTATATTCCTTGATAATTAACTATATTAATTATATTGCTTATTTGAGCATTGTGAGGGATAATAATGTTTCCAAGTATAAACAGACACTTAAAATGCCTGATTATATGCTTGATATGTATAATCATTACTAACATTAATATTTCATTTAGTCTAGCACGTCAGTATCCAAGAGATACATACTAAGCCTTTATAGGCATATGTACATACAAACTATATGCAAACCACTACATAATTGTAAATACAAGGCAATAATAATAAAGGATAGATAATCCTATACCACAACAACATCTTCGCATCTACTCCATAGATAGGTCTCGTGTTGGAATTATAATGGAAAGAAGAGATAAAAAGGGGTGAGAATTCTAGAAATTCTCAGTAATTCTAACATATAAATGTCATCATAATAACTTCAGCTGCTTCGGAGAATCAAATTAATTCTTAAAATATCTCATAAAAAGATGGCTAAAGCCAAAAATAATTCATTTATCTTCTCGAGATAGAATTCAATTTTAATCATTGATCAATATCATATATTCAAATATTATAAATAGTTTTAGGCATATCACCAATAAATCATAGAAATCATCAAGAATGTATCAAGATATAACTATAGCTTACTATTATTAGAATATTTACAATATCTCATAATACAAATATTCATTATCAAATCTATGATTTATACAAATAACATCTTCATAATGATGCGTAAATACTCAAATATGCATAAATCTTTCTTTAGTGCTCATTAATTATCATATTTCTAAACTTATTCCCAGGACTTAAGTCCTTTATATCAATAAGTAGGGAGAGAATGTCACATCCTCACACTACCAAATACTCGATGATAGTCTGCTTATCAAGCATGAGTACTCATCTTATACGTAATAGTACTTTGTTACATAGCACTACCTTAGGTAACCATGGCCAATACTATAAAGAATCACAACGAGGATCACTCCCCATACGAGGATCATTTCCTTTCATAAAAGATTCACATCTAGGATCACCCCTCCATACGAGGATCATTTCTAATATCAGATTTAGGATCACCCCCTTACGAGATCATTTTCAAAAATCCATTATTAAATATCAGATCTAGTGATACGTATAAAATACACTAAGAGCAAGTGCACTATATCATAAAGTAATATAAGACTTGAGTCCTAATTGTCGATCCCACGAGAAATAAGTGGTAATTACTAGATTCGTAAAACTCTTAGTTATTTAGACAATCGAAAGTGTAAGAGAAATTCAAAATAAAATCAGAAAACAAATAAAGAAAAATAATGAACAATCAAACAATGTAGAGATGAATCAATTAGAGAGAGACTAGGGCGCAAGGTTCACTTGAATCCAATTAATCAGAATTTCATTCATTTATGATGTAAGGTAATTCTCTTACTAATATTCTCTTAATTGCTATTGAATCCCAATGGTCATGGATGAAACAATATTCTATTCCTAAATCAAATCACCTATTTAGTCATTAAGTTGACTGAATTAGGAATGCATTAAGCCTCAATTCAAGAGATGAACTAATATACCGTTAATTCGATTAATAGAATAAATTTATGTTTCGTCATTCACCAATCTAATCCTAGGTTTATCATATAGGTCCACTCATTGGATGTGAATGGTCACCAATCAAATAATGAATTAAAACATGCCAAAAATGATTAAGTCCTGACAAGAATGCAAGCAATATAATAAACCCTAAAAGAAATTACCTTAAACAAATTCGAGATCAAACCCAAATAATTAGGAAAACAAGATCCCCCATAGCTCTAGCTATGAGTTTAGCTACTCATGTTCAATAAAAACAAATCCATATCATAATACAAATCAATGAAAAGAAAACCCGAAGAAAGGAAAAAACTAGAGGGAAAGAGAAATCAAAACCCCTTTTATAGTGATTATGATATTCAAGCCTTCAAGAATTGAATCCTCTCTTTGAAGCCATCCTCCAAAGCTTGCTGCTGCGAAAGTGCTCTATCAAGATTAAGGATTTTCTACATTCTTTCTACTTTATGGCGTAACTTTTCTATTTATAAAAATAATGTGGGTTGTTACGTGACCAACGCTTAGGCGCTGACTTATGAGCCCTCAAGCATTGAGTCACTAAACCAGGGACGCGCTATGTAATGCGTTGTGCGCTCAGGCACTGCCTTTCCAACATTTAGGCGCTGGCCTTTTAAAACAACGTTGCTACATACGCTCTGAGCGCTTGGGTGCTCCACTCCCAGTGCTCAAGCGTTGGCACATCAGAGAAATATTTGTTATTTTCCTCCTTATAAAGATCATGCTCAGTAATGCAGTTTCTTTGCCTGCTTTCACTCCAAATTTGATAAATCTCATTCAATCTGCAAAAATGAAGATAATGATATCCATCTAAAATTCATTAATAAACATCAACAAATCACCATAATTTATCTAGTATAAGACTATAAAATATAAGCTTATCAACCCCCCCACACTTGAGCTTTGCTAGTCCTCAAGCAAAGAATAGGAATAAAAAACAAGATTAAACTCAACATCCAGAAACATGAATCAAGGAAAATTTCATAATTTAAAAATTCAAGTTTAGCAATCAAATCCACTCAAGCAAGATCGTTTAGCACTTAAAACAATAGCTTGCAACTTTTCTCTTTACCAACCAATTGAGGTCGCTCATCTTTCCATCACTCAAGTGTTTAAGGACAAAGAGATCACTCAAATTTCTCTTGAAAAATGTAATATCATAAGCTTGGTTATCAATTTTATCTCCACTTCCAAGTTCACATACAACATAAGAATCAAAAGGACTTTCTTTAGTTATAATGAGGCCAAGGGTATAATGAAAGGTAGGAAAAAGATAAATAAGGATAAAGAATGCTCATAGGTAAATCGATATAAAGCAGAATCAAGTTGAAAATATGATAAATAGAGCATAATGTATAAGAGTATAATAGATTTTCACTTTCAACTAATATTTTCATTATTCTTCACCAACAATCCTTTTCTTTTTTTCTTCTTTTTCCAATTTTTTTCTTTTTTTTAATCTTGAAGACAAAAGCAACCCTTAATGACTTTTCAATCAACGCATCAGATGCTCCAAAGAATCTAACCTGATTATTCAATTGGGTATTCAAAGAAATCAATTCCAGGCTCAAATGAGGCAACTAAGGGGCTATTGTATCAATACAACTCTGAAAGTCAAGAAAGAATTAAGCCTAATTGCCTTAATCATGTTCAAGTATGTATGTGAATCATTAAAGTCTCAACAAGATATCAAAGCAAGTTGTAGCGCACATCAATCAATAGTAATCACTCCAGAAGAAAAATAGGATTTGTTTTATGAAAAATCTGATCATTAAAGTTCAAACTCACTTTCTGGCTAATTTAATAAAGAGAACAAATACAAGAAGACATGACTAATTTCTAACTAAGATGCTAAATTTTACTTTACTTTATTGAAAAAGATTGCTTTACACAATATCAGCTCATGATCAATGGATTATCCTTTAAAACATATATCTATCAGCTCAGAATAAATCAAGAAATTAACACACAAATCTTGCTTGATTACCAGCAATACTCAAGTGTTCATCAATTGTGCAAATTTTTTTTAAGAGTAAAGTGATGAAAAGTGATACAATGTCAGATACAGAAGAAGCACAAGAGTCAGTGCCACAATAGAATCTGAAAAATCACAATATTCTTTCCAAAACAAATGAGTAGTGTCTAAAAAAAATAAAAATAACAAAAATAATTAAAATAAGATATATAAAGAAGTAACACAGGTTGCCTCCTGTGAAGCGCTTGTTCAACGTCATTAACTCGACGTTGCATTTTTTGAAGTAAGTCAAGGTGGCTTAAAGTAAGAGAAATAGGATGACGCATTCTTCTTTTCAAAGCAGTGTTTCCATCCTTCGTCAATGGCCTTGGGAAGCCAATAACATTTTGAACTTGATAAGAGCTTGGTTATCCCAATTACACCTTAGCTCCATTAGACTATGGTGGGTTCAATCGATCAATAGATGAAGGACTAATCAGTAATGGAGCATGGGTCATAGGACGATCTTTCTCTAGTTCAACAACTTAGGTTTTAGAAATGTCAACATTCACATTGTATGATAGCGGAGGGTCTTTGATAGCTAAGGGTTCTTGCTTCTTAGCTTGAACAATATTGATAGGGGCATGGAGATTTGACATTGGGGAAGATTTAGTGTCCCTAAAGACATTGATGGTAACATAATCTCCATCCACTCTCAAGATGAGCTCGCCTTGAGGTATATTAATCACATCTCCTGAAGTTTTCAAAAATGGTCTTCCAAGAATAAAAGGAATATCAGCGTCCTCTTACATATTGAGCACCACAAAATTAATTAGGAAAATGAGTTTATCAACCTTCACCAAAACATCCTCCACCACACCGCAAGGGTAAGTGATGAATTTATCAACCAATTGTAATGAAATGTTGGTGGGCTTTGGTTCCTGCATTCCCAAATTCTTAAAAATAGAGAAAGGCATCAAATTAATACTAGCACCTAAATCACATAAAGCTTTATCAAAATAAGAGTTACCAATAGAGCAAGGAATAGTAAAACTCCCTAGATCTTTTAATTTCAGTGGTAGCTTCTTCAAGAGAATGGCAGAACACTCCTTATTTAAACATATTGTCTCAAATTCCTCAAGCTTGCATTTCTTTGTAAGTATTTCTTTCAAGAACTTTGTATACTTGGGCATTTGAGAGATGGATTCAATAAACAGAATGTTAATTTGTATCTTCTTGAACATCTCCAAGAATTTAGCAGATTGCTTATCTAGCTAATTGTTCTTGAGCCTATGAGGGAATAGGATCTTAGCATATGTTGATGGTTCATATTCTATGTCCTGTTCACGGTCCTTCTTCTCTCTCTGCCACTTTGGTTATTCTTTCTTAACCTCTCTTTCTTTATTGCCATCTCGAATTAAGACATCTTTAGTAAGAACATCATTTTTCTTTTTCTCAATCCTTGACGAGCTAGGTGCTTCGTTCATCTGTCCTTCCAAAATTTTGCCACTTCTTAAGGTAATTGCATTGACCCGTTCCTTTGAATTAGGCACAACAGTACCAGGTAATGTCCCCGGTGCCTTTTTTGTCATCAAAATAGCCAAATGACTAATCTGAGTTTCCATGCTCTTCATTCGGGCCTCTAAATTCTGTTCAGGAGCTTGGAAACCTAGGGGTGGCTATAGAGCTCTCTGCTAATTCTGTTGATTGCCCTGTTGATTTTCCCATTTGAAATTGGGATGGTCCCTCCAACTGGGATTATACGTATTGAAATATGGATTGTACTGTTGTAGGTTAGAATTACCAACAGAATTTATTACTTTAGGTTTAGGGAAAAAAGGATTACTAACTTGACAGTTTGAACTTGTATGACCCTGTCCGCCATATACTTCACATATAATCAGTGGGACTACACTGTTTGCTATCATCAAAGTCTCCACCTTCTTTGCCAATGCTTCCAATTGACTCAGAATGGCCGTAGAAGAATCAATAACATGCACACTTGCTTGTTTCTTAGGAACCTGATGCTCGTTTTGCCATTGAAAACTGTTAAGCGCCATTTCTTCAATCAGTGCATGGCTTTTAATTAATGTTTTCCTCCAAATTGTACCTCCCGCATCGACATCAATGAGTGAACGGTTGGTAGGAAACAAACTATTGCAAAAGGTTTGTATCTGCTGCCATACTGGAAATCCATGATGTGGACATCTCATCAACAACTCTTGAAAACATTCCCAAGTTTCATAAAGAGTGTCCATGTCAAACTGCACAAAAGAAGAAATATCATTCCTTAACTTAGTAGATTTAAAGGGAGGAAAATACTTAGCTAAAAATTATTGTGTCAACTGATCCCATATGGTGATGGAACCCATTGGTAGTGATGTTAACCGTTGACTTGCTCTGTCCCTACGAGGGAAAGGAAAGAGTCGCAATTGGATTGCATCTTTTGTCACCCCATTATACTTGATAGTATCACATAACTGCAAGAACTTGACCAAATGTTAATTTGGATCATCTGAAGGCAATCCACAAAACTAAATAGAAGTCTGAATCATAGAGATCAATGCCAGTTTGATGTCAAAGTTGTTAGCCGCTATAACTGATCTTGTAATACTCCCTCCATACCCTTCAGCTGTGGGCATGAAATATTCAAGCATGGTCCGCTCTGCTGGGGTAGCTCGTTCTTCACGATTCCCCTCAATTGTTATCTCTCTCTCCATCTTTTTTGTAGCTTCTTTAGTCATAACTTCAATATGAGATTGCTTCCTCAACCTGCAAGTTGTTTTCTCAATTTCTGGATCCAATGTCAAATCGAGAAACTGAGAACAAGTAAGCATAAACAAGAAATATAAGCAGAGAGATGAAGTGACAAATAAAATAAAATAAAAAATAAAATAAAAAGTGCGTCTAAATTAACTAGAGCTTTTCGCTTCTAATATTACCAAACTTATTCCCTAACAACAGTGTCAAAAACTTGATAAGCGTAAAATACACTAAGAGCAAGTGCACTTTATCACAAAGTAAAATAGGACTTGAGTCCCAGTTGTCAATTCTATAAGGAATAAGTGGTAATTACTAAATTCGTAAAACTCTTGGTTGTTTAGACAATCGAAAGTGTAAGAGAAATTCAAAATAAAATTAGAAAATAAATAAAGAAAAACAATGAACAATCAAATAATACAAAGTTGAATCAATTAGAGAGAGACTAGGGCGCAAGATTCACCTGAATCTAATTAATCAAAATTTCACTCATTTATGATGTAAGGTAATTTTCTTGCCAATATTCTCTTAATTGCTATTGAATCCCAATGGTCATGGATGAAACAATATTCTATTCCTAAATTAAATAACCTATTTGGTCATTTAGTTAAATTAATTAGGAATGCATTAAGCCTCAATTCAAGAGATGAACTAACATACCGTCAATTCAATTGATAGAATAAATTAATGTTTAATCATTTACCAATATAATCCTAGGTTTATCATATAAGTCTACTCATTGGATGCGGATGGTCACCGGTCAATCAATGAATTAAAACATGCCAAAAGTGATCAAGTTCTAACAAGAATGCAAGCAATATAATAAACTCTAAAAGAAATTATCTTAATTAAATTTGAGATCAAACCCAAATAATTATGAAAACAAGATCCCCCATAGCCATAACTATGAGTTTAGCTAATCATGTCAATATAAACAAACCCATATCACAATACAAATCTATAGAAAGTAAACCTAAAGAAAGGGGAAAATTAGAGAGAAAGATAAATCAAAACTCCTTTTACGATGATTATGATCTTCAAGCCTTCAAGAATTGAATCCTCTCTTTGAACCATCCTCCAAAGCCTGTTGCTACTAAAGTGCTCTATCAGGATTAGGGATTTTCTGCGTTCTTTCTACTTTAATGCACAACTTTTCTATTTATAAAAAAAAATATGGGCTGTTATGCGACTAGCGCCTAGGTGCTGGCTTATGGGCGTTCAAGTGCTGAGTCACTAAACCAGGTATGCACTGTATAATGTGTTGTGCGCTCAGGCGCTGCCTTCCCAGGCTCAGGCCCTGGCCTTCTGAAATAACGTTGCTGCATACACTCTGAGCACTTGGGCGCTCCACTCCCAATGCTCAAGTGCTGGGACATCAAAGAGAAATTTGTGCTTTTCCTCCTTATAGAGAACATGCTCAGTAATGCGGTGTCTTTCCCTACTTTCACTCCAAATTTGATAAATCCCATTCAATCTACAAAAACAAAGTTAATGATAATGATCCATCTAAAATTCATTAATAAACATAAGTAAATCACCATAATTTATCTGGTATAAGACTATAAAATGTAGGCTTATCATCTGGGATCACCTCCGCGTATGAGGATTATTTTCAAAATCCATTACTGGCCAATTCAATTATTCAATCAATAGGTTCCCTTTCATAAGGGAATAGAAACTAAGGATCACCCTCCGTACGAGGATCATATCTAATATCTTTTAAGCTTTGAGCACTTTACATGTCAATTTAAATACTAGCTCAACTTTATCATTCTAAAGGAGTAAATCATTTTCTAGTACATCTTGTAAACATAACAAGTGTATATCACAATTTATCTCATCACATAAGTACATCAAGTGCACAATATCTTCATTTCACTAGTACATCATGTGCATAATATCATCATTTCACTAGTACATTAAGTGCACAATATCATCATTTCACTAGTATATCAAGTGCACAATATCATCATTTTAGTAGTACATCACACTATCATTATTATACGAATACATCAAGTGCACAAGATCATTGTTTCATAAGCTTATCAAGTACATATAATTAAACATAAGTCACTTTTCTCTGTGAACTTCATCAAATTTAATCACACCATATTACATTGAGATTTACCACTTGTTTCCATAAGGCAGAGAACTCTATTTTCTCAAATCAAGGGATTGGTAATTGATTACCATGTCTGATAATCGATTATTACAAGCCATTCTATCAAAACAAGGGCTTGATAATCGATTATCATGCTTGGTAATCGATTACCACACTTCTAACAAGTTGGTAATTGATTATCAACATCAGTAATCGATTACTATACTGTTTATCAGCACCAAGAATGTATTCTCAACATGGTAATTCTCACAAATACTATCAAGATTGCAGTACAAATCATTTCTATTCATTCCAATAAAAACAATATCAAGGCTTCAACATATTATCAAACAACAACACAATCAAGGATAACTTTAAATCCCATTTTGGCCATCTCCGCAAAATCACATTCTAATTAACATGATAAGCACATAATTAACATCAAAGAGAAAATTGTAGTAATTAAACTCCTATAATTCCTTAAAAGTTGGTCTCCGTCAAAATCTTCAAAATACTAACCACCACAAATTTATCAATTAATCAAAGCAAGTAGGATTTGCTTTATATAACCATAATCGATACCACACTTGAGCTTATAGGCTACTTATTCACACTAGTTCGTACATGTTGTGTGAGAACACCTTATTTCACCAATTTAACATACAAAATAGGGTAGTTTGGACCTATAACACCATTCCCTTAATCAACCCAAATTATTCAACTTTCCTTATTTCAACTTCATACCATACTTAGTGTCTATAGTTATCTGATGTGTGTATAAAACTCACATATTTTATGTTTGTTTAAATATGGATTCGAATATTTTGAGATAAGAATTATACTATTTATTCATGATATTGAGTAAATTTTGGGCCTACTGAATTTTATATATTTTTATTGTGTTTTGAAGGAATTTAAGGGCTTTTGTGGTATTTTAGGCATGATTATTAAAATCATGATGAAGAGCCTAAAGACATTATTGTAGTATTTTGAGCTTAACTTTTGCTTCAAAGCTCAAATTAAGCTAATCTTGGTGTTTATAGAAAGATGGGAAAATTTCTTACAACATTCATGAAGACATCTAAGCCTAATTTATGCATTAAGAAGGTAAAAAATTATGTGCAAAGTGGATGATGAAGTTTGACCAAGTCAACTAGTATTCATAAATTTTAAGAATCAAGTTAGATTCTTAATTGGAGTGCAAATAATTGCTACTTGATGACCAAGTATCTCTGCGTTTAATGTAAGGATCTCAAGGAGTTTCTTAATTTGAGTGAGATATTTGTTTCATAATTTATATGGATTTAACAAAAAGAAATAGGAAACAAGAGATTTAGTCAAAGATATTAAGGAAAGTATCGCCATCAAACATGTCTTGGTAAATTAGGGTCAACTTTCTCTATAAGTACGCGATTTACCTGATTCTAGTGGTGTTTGATAGCTAAGAAAGAGATATACAAATCTTATGTTGACAACTTTCCGTAATTAAGTTGTTATTAATATTAAAGATTGGACAAGGATTCTCAAAGAGATTTGATTTGGATTCTCACATTATCCTGACCATTCCTCATTAATTGAGTCATATTTTGAGTTACAGATATTAGATCAATGCATTGTTTACTGAATTGAAAAGCTAACAGAAAATTCTACAAATTATTTGTTGAGATCGAGGGTAAATTTGGCCATTTGAAGGGTGATAAAAATCGTACAAGTTAAATACATAAAGTTGTCAGGTTTTCTATAAAAAAAAAGGAAAAACGAGTTTAGCAAAGTAGCTATCTTTTGATTCAGAAAATACACAAAAAATTTAGCAGTTGTCATAGAGAGAGAAACAGAGGCATAAACGCTAATTTAGGGTGGGTGCATTCAGGCTTAAAGATTAGGGATTTTCTTCAACCTTTCCACCTATATTTCACGGAGTTTATTGAATTCTCTTCTTTGTTTTGGTCTTTCTCCATGTGTAACTAAACTTCTTTAGTTATAGTGATGATGAATCTTATTCTTGGATGATGTAAACTCAATTTTATTTTTAATTTAAGTTTTTATTTTATGATTTATATATTTATCTCTTCTCGTAATGTTTTTCTAAATCTGATCAATTTGGGAATGATTTTAAGGTTATTGTCTGATTTGGAAAAATTGTGCACAAACCTAGAACTTATGATAAACACCATAATTTTTACAATCGCTAGGAATAGATGTGGGTTATATGATCTTTCCTTTTATTCCCTCATTTTTTATAAAGTCTTCTCTATTTGGGGTTATACTAAGGAATTAGTTAACTCAAAGTAGTATGAAGAGGATTGATATATCAAGGGATTAGATATTGATTAATATTGAGAATCATGGAATAAAACTTAGTTAAACCAATATTTGAATTTGCATAAAAAAAGTTCAAGTGAAATCTGAACGCTAACACTTTGATATCATTGTCTTTCATCCTTGATTTTACTCTTGCTAATTTTATATATTTTCTTATTAGTTTTCTTTTATTTACATTCTTATCAACTCTCATATTTTTTTATAGCTTGAATAGTGTCGATTTAACGAATTTAGTAATTGACAATGTAATCCTCATAGAAATGATATTTTTCTCATCACTTTATTACTTTTGCGATTTGTGCACTTGGCAATATCATAAGTTTTTGGCGCTGCTGTCATGGATTATTGATTGTTAATATTAAATAGTAGTTAAAAAGACAATAATTTAGACATTTATTTTTCTTGTTTAATTTTATTTTTCTTTATGTAATTTTTTATTTAATTTGTTTTTCTTTAACTCACTCTTGTTTGCTTGTTTGTTTATGCGAGGAACCATAAATCTAGATGCATTGCTTTTTGATTCGGAGATTGAGAAAACAACAAAAGCAAATAGAAGGGTAGCAAGAGAAAGAAGGAGAGTTGAAGAAGAAAATATGGTTGAAACAAATGAAGAATGAAGATACACTTTGGCAGATTATGCAACTCTATCTGCTGAAAGGGTTGCAACCAGTATAGTGTGACCTGTCATACAAGCAAATAATTTTGAGATTAAACTAACTCTTCTACATCTAGTGCAACAAGATTAGTTTGGGGGTCATCAGTCAGAAGACCCCAACTTGTGTATCCATAATCTCTCGCAGCTTTGCGACACCATAAAGTACAATGGAGCAAGTGATGATGCCATCAAGCTAAGGCTTTTCTCATTCTCTTTAAGGCATAAAGCTAAGAGCTGACTACAAGCCCAACCTCAAGGAAGCATCATTACTTGGGATGATTTAGTGAGCAAGTTCCTTACTTGATACTTTCCTTTGTCTATATTCATCAAGATGAGGAATGAGATTGCTTGTTTCACTTAAAATTAGGAGGAATCTTTGTATGAAGCTTGGGAAAGGCTTAAGGAATTATTGAGAATATGTCCTCATCATGCTTTTGAAATCTGGAAACAAGTTCAAATCTTTTATAATGGCTTGAATTATTCCACCAGGGCTATGGTTGATGCATCGGCAGGTGGGTCTCTTACCACTAAAACTCCTAAAGAGACTCAAGAATTATTTGAAACTATGGCTACTAATGAATATTAGATGCCTAGTGGAAGATCAGTGATTAAATAGGGAGTTATGAATCTTGGCACCTTTGATGCCATACTTGTATAGAATAAGACTCTTTCACAACAGATCGCTAATCTCACTAAGCAAATTGGCAATATGCAGGTCAACTCTGTCGACCATCAAGCCTTAACTTGAGATTTTTTTTTTGGGGGAAATTATGTCAATGGTGAATGCGAGGCAAGTAAATCTGGCTCTACTTCTCAAGAGTATGTCAATTACATGGGCAATCCTTCAAGACCCCAAGGTAACCCATACTCTAACATGTATAATCCAGGGTGGAGGAATTATCTTAACTTTGCTTGGACCAATCAAGGGATGCATCAAGCTGCTCAACCAGAGAACAAATCTCCTTTAGAGATTGCTCTTCAAAAGCTCTCACAACAGACATCTTCTTTTGTGCAACAAACTTCAAATTTCATGCAGGAAACAAAGGCCAACTTTAAAAATCAAGAGACAGCTATTCAAAGTTTGGAAACTCAAGTGGGGTAGATTTCAAAACAGCTTGCAGAGAGACCTCCAGGTAGCCTCTCTAGTGACACTGTGGTCAATCCAAAGGAGCATTGATTGGCGATTACTCTAAGAAGTGGCAAGACTTTAGAAGGACAAGTGAAGGAAGTGCCACGTTCTGTGGGAATGGACAAGGAGAAAACTGATGTTCCCAGTGATGATATCTCAACTCAAGAGGGCTGTAAAGAAGAAGTTAGGAATAATAACCAAAGTGGCAGAGACAGAAGAAGGATCTTGGAAAAAATAAGGCATATGAACTATCACCATATGCTAAGATCTCATTCCTGCAGAGATTGAAGAAAGAAAATCAAGAGATGAATTTCTTGAAAATCCTAGATGTCTTTAAGAAATTACAAATAAATGTCCCCTTTGCTGAAGCTCTTGAATGGATGACTTCTTATACAAAGTTCATGAAGGACTTGCTATCAAAGAAGAGGAAACTCAAGGAAGATGAGACAATGCTGCTAAAAAAGGAGTGCAATGCTATAATTTAGAGGAAATTGCCACCTAAATTGAAAGATTTAGGTAGTTTCACACTTCCACTATTACTTGCACTATTTGGAAGCTCATTATTTGGAAAGCTCTTTGTGATCTTAGGGCGATTATAAATCTCATGCCTACATCTACGATGCACAAGCTGGGAATTAAAAATGTGAAGTCAACAATGATCTCCCTTCAACTAGCAGATTAATCTATCAAGCACCCTTATGGTATAGTTGAAGATGTATTTGTTAAGGTGGATAAGTTTATTTTTCTAGCTGATTTTGTGGTTCTAGATATGGAAGAAGATGTAGACATTCCTCTTATTCTTGGAAGACCATTTTTTACAATTTCAGAAGCTGTGATTGATGTACCTAGGGGTGAACTCATATTGAGAGTGAATGGAGACTATGTGACAATCAATGTCTTCGGGGATGCTAAATCCTCCTTATTGTCAGATCTTTATGCCCCGATCAATATCATTCAAGCTAAGAAGCATGACACCCTACCATTATACAATGTTGATCCTCCCACTTCTAAGATTCTTGAAATAGAGAAAGGTCCTCCCATGATCCATGCTTCCTTGCAATCTGGTCTCTCATCTTTTGATTAATTAAAACCACCATGGCTTAGTAAAATCTCTCATGCTATGGCGCATTTGGATGACCAATCCCAAGTTGAGTTCAAAATGCCTTTGGAGGCATTTCCAAGGTCATTGACCAAGGATGGAAGCACTACTTTGAAAAAGGGAAGGAGATATCTCATTTCTCTTACTTTAAGCCATCATGATCAACTTGAATAAAAGGCAACGTCGAGTTAATGACATTAAACAAACGTTTCTTGGAAGGCAACCCAAGTTTTCTTTCTTTTTCTTTACTATTTTATTCTTTCGATTTCGGTTAGTTAATTGTTTTTGCTATTATTTTGTTATTTCTTATTTATTGACTAACATTTTTTTTATTTTTTGTTTTAAGTTAATGTTGAGTCGATTTAAGTGCCTCCCTGAATTTGGAGCCTTTGTAGGGGGATGTATATAGCTATCGGCCGTCAAAAACATTTTTTTTTCTTCCTTTAGCATTTTATTTCCTCATTTATTTATTTATTTTTATTGATTTTATTTTGTCATCATCACCCTAAATCTATGTTCACTTAAGCATATGCATGAACTAATTTCTTTTGAAAATAAGAGTATTGCTTTGAAGGTTGATCTTAGACTAAGAGAGTTTGATTCATGTTAGTTTAGGATTATGCTGGCTAGAGATTTGTTCATGATTGTCATGCGTATTTAGCTTTGGGCATTCAATTTTTCTTTTGCATCAATTCATTAAACTTTTGATTGAATTTGTGTGCTCCTAGAGAAGGTCTATGTGTGCTAAAATGAATATCTAATTACCTCACCAGTCCTAGAACAATTCCACTGCATCCTTTTGAGGCGAAATCCTAATGTGCACTTAAATTGAGATGATTTAGGCATTCTTTCTTTAACCTCATCATGGCCTTAGACTACTCACTCATCATTATTTTCCCTTGGAACCCCATTTGAACCTTTTATTAGACTATTTTTCTTTCATTGACCCACATTCCATCTTTACCCTTAACCTTTAAACACTTACCTACATTTTGTGAGAAATGATTGAATGTGGAAGGAAGAGACTTATTGAGGATCCAAATGAGATGAATGTTGAAGACAAAGGGAGAAAAAGGAAAGAAAAGACAACGTCTAGCATCATAAAAAAAAAGTCCACCCAATGTGTTGCAAAGAAATAAGTTTGGGGGTGGAGGTCAATATTAAAAAAAAAAGTGTGCTAGTAAATTGAAGTGAAGTTTTTCTTTTACATAATATATCTTGATTTTCAATGTGTTTTAAACTTCTTCATCATGACTCTCTTATATTTTGTTTTTCCTTTTCCCTTTTCTTTGTTTTACCTTTCACCTCTTGGCCCCATTATAACCCTTGATGCACACTTTTTAATTGTCGCATTTGCAAACCCAAGTGCAGGTTGTCTCAAGTAATAAATTTCTCAGTGAGTCCGAGGTTGATCCACAGGGAATTGTTGAAGATTAAGGTGAAGTAAATATTTTGTGACTACGGTAAAAATTATTTACTTGGGTAAAAAGATCTACTCTTGGTAAATAAAGGAAAGGTAAGATTGATTCATTTTATAACTCAATTAAAATCCTCGCAACATAGAGGTTCCAATCAGAAAATACAACATTAAAAGTCCATTAAAATAATATACGTAATTATATTATGTTTCCTTTAATCTATTAATACCACCACTCATAAATGGGATCAAGCATTCACTGTGCCAATATTTTGTCTATAATAAATCAAGATCTCCACTTTACAAGGAGAGTTTCTAACACCAACACTTGTAAATGGGTTAAAGCATTCATTGTGTCAATCTCTTGTCTACAACAAATCAAGAACTCCACTTTACAAGGAGGGTTTCTAAATTGATTGGAAACAAAATACAATATGAAATAAAATAATATACGTAATTATATTATATTTCCTTTAATTATTACTACCACTTGTATATGGGTTAAAGCATTTACTGTGCCAATATTTTGTCTACAATAAATCAAGAACTTTCTTTACAAGGGTAGTTTCTAAATTATCAGAAACAAAATATAATACGTATAATAATTACTAAAAAGATAAATCATTAAAGCACAAGAGAGGAATAAATCTAACATTATTTTATTACCAAGAGCTTCACACTTTAACCCAAGTAGATTGGAATTTATTTACACATAGACTAAAAGAAAGAAAAAGAGAAAAAGAGAGAGAAAAGAAAAGTGAAAGGAGGAGGAAGAGAGCCTGGGCACTGCCTAGAATACCCTCTGTCTCTCCCCCCCGAATGTCAATTGCAAATGACATTGAAGCCTATTTATAGGCAATTGGAATTACTGTAGCTTGCAATTTGAATTGCAATTTGGAGATATAGTAGCTACAGCAGCTACACGTCAGAAACTTAACGATTAAGTTTCTGACGTTTTATTTTATTATTTATTTTTTTTGAATATTTTAATAATTGAGTAAATGCACATCCGTGTGTCCAGTTTTCTTCATTTTTAAGAGAAGTGATTTTCATGAAAGTTATAGGCCTGAATATTTACTTTAAAATAGCTTTGGTTTGAGTCCAAAATCATTCCTAGAACTCAAGATATGATCCAATTACTGCAAAGTGTTTAGACTCGATTTTAGTTCCTCTGTTTTGACTTCAAAGCCCAATATCACCTCCAAGGAGTCCGATTCTGGAAAAGTGTTCAACATGAAAGTTATAAAGAATTGTCTTAGCTTTCCTGCAAGACCAAAATCACATCAATCAAGTATTTACAACTCAAGTTATAGCCAATTTAGTAAACACTTCCAAAGAGATAATTAAGGCTAATTTATGCAATAATTTATTTAATTGTCCAATTCGGCTCAAAATCATAAAATGTGTCAAAATCAACTTAATTAAACCTAATTGAACCTTAAGAAGCCTAGTGAGAGGATTACAAAATGTATAAAATACAGTGTTATCAAATTCCCCCACACTTAACTTTTGCACTCTTGGGCAAAACACAAAAGACAAAAACTAAGAAATAAAGAAAAATAACACAAACTCAAAAACTAAAAACTCTAAAGGATTCAATGACTCAAGAAGCAAACCAACAAGCAAGGAAACTTCAGTTGAAAAGAATGAATCAAGAATGATAGATCTTCACAAAATTCACTCTCAATCCCTCAAGTGTTTAAAAAGTAGGTATTTCACTCAATTCAACCCATGAAAATTGCACTACCATAAGCTTGCTTGTCTTCTATTTTTCCACTACTCAAAACACATGCACACACAAATCATAAGGACTTTATTCAAGGTTGTAATGGGGTCAAGGAAAAGGAGGAGGTAATATGGATATGACAAGTTAAATACCAGAGAATAAAAGAGCATGAGAGTTGAGTTCAATTAACAAGCATGAAAGTTCATCCCAACTCCACCTAATACAAATTCCCTTTACATATTCTTTTCCTTTCCTTTATTACCTTGTTGACCCTCTTCTTTTTACACATTTTTTTATTGACTTTTCATTTTTTTATTTTATTTTTACAAAAAGAACATCATATATACATTTTTTTAACCATTCTGCACACACACCCTCACACTTGTTCAAGAACTCATCTAATAACAAAGTTAATGCTCTCTTATTCCCTAAGGCTAAGTAAGAACATGATTTTTCATTTAAGGCACATAATGAGTTCGAAACAAAGAATGGTCAAATAAGCTCAAAGAGGTTAAGTAAAGGAAAATATGCAAGGTTGGCTATTTGGTCAAAGTAGTTAATTCAAGAAAATACCTCAATCATTTTTATGTATGCATATGAAAATATAGTTTCAAAAAGAATCAAAGCAAGTTCAAGATTAACAATTCCATGAGTGAAATTCACACAAGAAAGAAGAGAATGGTACAAATGTTCAATCCATTCATCAATAGGCTCAAAATCTCACAAGGCATAATTCTATCATTCTCAGTCCACCAATTCAACATCCATAACTAAACATGTGAATTTTAAGAAAGAAGACAATTTACTCAATCATGCAAATTTCCCTGAATTTGAATTGCTACTTCCACACAAACTAGTTGTCTACCCCAACTAAGATGCGTCTCAAGAGTAAAATTTACTCCTTACTCTGTCATCCTTAACTGGTTTAGTAGTTACTGACAAACATATAAACACAATAAACATATTAATAAACACACTTCCTAAATTTTTTTTTTAAATTTTTTTTTACACAACTCTACACACGACAAACATAAACACACTTACTATTTTTTTCTTTTACATTTTTTTACACAACTATCCTCCCCCCTAACTAGATCACAACATTGTCCCTGACAACGGCGCCAAAAACTTGATGCACACTTTTTAATTGTCGCATTTGCAAACCCAAGTGCAAGTTATCTCAAGTAATAAATTTCTCGGTGAGTCCGAGGTCGATCCACAGGGAATTGTTGAAGATTAAGGTGAAGTAAATATTTTGTAACTACAGTAAAAATTATTTACTTGGGTAAAAAGATCCACTCTTGGTAAATAAAGGAAAGGTAAGATTAATTCCTTTTATAACTCAATTAGAATCCTCGCAACATGGAGGTTCCAATCGAAAAATACAATGTTAAAAGTTCATTAAAATAATATACTTAATTATATTATATTTCCTTTAATCATCTATTAATACCACCACTCATAAATGGGATCAAGCATTCACTGTGCCAATATTTTGTCTACAATAAATCAAGATCTCCACTTTACAAGGAGAGTTTCTAACACCAACACTTGTAAATGAGTTAAAGCATTCATTGTGTCAATCTCTTGTCTACAACAAATCAAGAACTCCACTTTACAAGGAGGGTTTCTAAATTGATTGGAAACAAAATACAATACGAAATAAAATAATATACGTAATTATATTATATTTTCTTTAATTATTACCACCACTTGTAAATGGGTTAAAGCATTTACTATGCCAATATTTTGTCTACAATAAATCAAGAACTCCTCTTTACAAGGGTAGTTTCTAAATTATCAGAAACAAAATATAATATGTATAATAATTACTAAAAAGATAAATCATTAAAGCATAAGAGAGGAATAAATCTAACCTTATTTTATTACCAAGAGCTTCACACTTTAACCTAAGTAGACTAAAATTTATTTACACATAAACTAAAAGAAAGAAAAAGAGAAAAAGAGAGAGAAAAGAAAAGTGAAGGGAGGAGGAAGAGAGCACGGGCACCGCCTGTAATCCCCTCTATCTCCCCCCCCGAATATCAATTGCAAATGACATTGAAGCCTATTTATAGGAAATTGGAATTACTGTAGCTTGCAATTTGAATTGCAATTTGGAGCTACAGTAGCTACAGTAGCTACACGTCAGAAACTTAACGATTAAGTTTCTGACGTTTTATTTTATTATTTATTTTTTTTTGAATATTTTAATAATTGAGTAAATGCACATCCGTGTATCCAGTTTTCTTCATTTTTGAGAGAAGTGGTCTTCATGAAAGTTGTAGGCCTGAATATTTGCTTTAAAATGACTTTGGTTTGAGTCCAAAATCATTCCTAGAACTCAAGATATGATCCAATTTCTGCAGAGTGTTTAAACCTGATTTCAGCTCCTCTGGTTTGACTTCAAAGCCCAATATCACCTCCAAGGAGTTTGATTTTGGAAAAGTGTTCAACATGAAAGTTGTAAAGAATTGTCTTAGCTTTCCTACAAGACCAAAATCACATCAATCAGATATTTACAACTCAAGTTATAGCCAATTTACTAAACACTTCCAAAGAGATAATTAAGACTAATTTATGCAATAATTTATTTAATTATCCAATTCGGCTCAAAATCATAAAATATGTCAAAACTAACTTAATTAAGCCTAATTGAACCTTAAGAAGCCTAGTGAGAGGATTACAAAATGTATAAAATACAGTGTTATCAACCCTAATGAAGACCTTTTGATCTTTTGAAAGTGTGCACTATATTAGTGGAGAAAGGAGTTATGGTTTTGCCTATGGGATTTGGGACATTCATTCATTTATTAATTTAGTTATATCATTGAGGTTTTAGATATATATTACTTTGTGTGCATAGTCTTATCCAGGTGCACATGGATTCATGAATTTGTTTGTGAAAACTTACTTAAGTTAAGTTGTTTGCGCATTGTTAAATTTGTATGTTTGATTAAGTATTTTAATTTCTTGACATTTGAATGAGTTATTCATGGATTTGGATTCTTGAGATTTCTTTGAGAAGTTTTGAATTGCAATGCTTAACATCTTTACAAAAGAAGTATCCTTACTATGATTTTTACTATTTATTCATTGTTTGAGGACAAACAATTGTTTAAGTTTGGGGGTATTTGATGTGTGTATAAAACCTATATATTTTATATTTGTTTAAACATGGATTTGAATATTTTGAGATAAAAATTATGCTAATTATTTATGATATTGAGTGAATTCTGGGCTCATTGAATTAAATGTATTTTTATTGTGTTTTGTAAGAATTTAAGGGCTTTTGTGGTATTTTAGACATGGTTATTAAAATCTTGATGAAGAGCATAAGAACATTGTTGTAGTATTTTGAGCATAACTTTTGCTACAGAGCTCAAATTATACTAATCTTGGTGTCTATGGAAAGATGAGAAAATTTCCTACAACTTTCATGAAGACACTGAAACTCATTTCAGGAATTAAAAAGGTGAAAAACTATGTGTAAAGTGAATGATGAAGTTTGACCAAGTCAACTAGCATTCATAAATTTTAAGGATCAAGTTATATTCTTAATTGGAATGAAAATAATCTCTACTTGAAGACCAAGTATCTCTGCATTTAATGCAAGGATCTCAAGGAGCTTCTTAATTTGAGTGAGACATTTATTTCTTAATTTATGTGGATTCAACAAAAACAAATAAGAAATAAGATATTTGGTCAAAGATTAATTAAGGAAAGTATCACTATCAAACTTGTCTCAGTAAATTAGGGACAACTTTCTCTATAAGTATGTAATTTACCTGATTCTGGTGGAATTTGAAAGCTAAGAAAGAGATGTACAAATCTAATGTTGACAACTTTATGTAATTAAGCTTCTATTAATATTGAAGATTGAATAAGGATTCTCAAAGAGATTTGATTTAGATTCTCGCACTATCCTAACCATTCCTTATTAATTGAGTCATATCTTGAGTTACAGAGATCAAATCAACGCCCTGTTTACGGTATTGAAAGGCTAACAGAAAATTCTACAAATTATCTGTTGAGATTAAGGGCATATTTGGCCATATGAAAGGTGAAAAAAATTATGCAAGTTAGATACAAAAAGATGTCAGTTTTTCTATAAAAAAGGAAAAATAAGTTTAGCAAAATAGCTCTCTTTTGGTTCAAAAAATACACGAAAAATTCAACTACTGTCAAAAATAAGAATTATGCTAATTATTTATGATATTGAGTGGATTTTGGGCTCATTGAATTAAATGTATTTTTATTGTGTTTTGTAAGAATTTAAGGACTTTTGTGGTATTTTAGACATGGTTATTAAAATCTTGATGAAGAACATAAGAACATTGTTGTAGTATTTTGAGCGTAACTTTTGCTACAGAGCTCAAATTATACTAATCTTGGTGTCTATGGAAAGATGAGAAAATTTCCTACAACTTTCATGAAGACATTGAAGCTCATTTCAGGAATTAAAAAGGTGAAAAACTATGTGTAAAGCAAATGATGAAGTTTGACCAAGTCAACTAGCATTCATATATTTTAAGGATCAAGTTATATTCTTAATTGGAATGAAAATAATCTCTACTTGAAGACCAAGTATCTCTGCATTTAATGCAAGGATCTCAAGGAGCTTCTTAATTTGAGTGAGACATTTATTTCTTAATTTATGTGGATTCAACAAAAACAAATAAGAAATAAGAAATTTGGTCAAAGATTAATTAAGGAAAATATCACTATCAAACCTGTCTCAGTAAATTAGGGACAACTTTCTCTATAAGTATGTGATTTACCTGATTCTAGTGGAATTTGAAAGCTAAGAAAGAGATGTACAAATCTAATGTTGACAACTTTATGTAATTAAGCTTCCATTAATATTGAAGATTGAATAAGGATTCTCAAAGAGATTTGATTTAGATTCTCGCACTATCCTAACCATTTCTTATTAATTGAGTCATATCTTGAGTTACAGAGATCAGATCAACGCCCTGTTTACGGTATTGAAAGGCTAACAGAAAATTCTACAAATTATCTGTTGAGATTAAGGGCATATTTGGCCATATGAAAGGTGAAAAAAATTATGCAAGTTAGATACAAAAAGATGTCAGTTTTTCTATAAAAAAGGAAAAATAAGTTTAGCAAAATAGCTCTCTTTTGGTTCAAAAAATACACGAAAAATTCAACTACTGTCAAAAATAAGAATTATGCTAATTATTTATGATATTGAGTGGATTTTGGGCTCATTGAATTAAATGTATTTTTATTGTGTTTTGTAAGAATTTAAGGGCTTTTGTGGTATTTTAGACATGGTTATTAAAATCTTGATGAAGAGCATAAGAACATTGTTGTAGTATTTTGAGCATAACTTTTGCTACAGAGCTCAAATTATACTAATCTTGGTGTCTATGGAAAGATGATGAAAATTTCCTACAACTTTCATGAAGACATTGAAGCTCATTTCAGGAATTAAAAAGGTGAAAAACTATGTGTAAAGCGAATGATGAAGTTTGACCAAGTCAACTAGAATTCATAAATTTTAAGGATCAAGTTATATTCTTAATTGGAATGAAAATAATCTCTACTTGAAGACCAAGTATCTCTGCATTTAATGCAAGGATCTCAAGGAGCTTCTTAATTTGAGTGAGACATTTATTTCTTAATTTATGTGGATTCAACAAAAACAAATAAGAAATAAGAAATTTGGTCAAAGATTAATTAAGGAAAGTATCACTATCAAACCTGTCTCAGTAAATTAGGGACAACTTTCTCTATAAGTATGTGATTTACCTGATTCTGGTGGAATTTGAAAGCTAAGAAAGAGATGTACAAATCTAATGTTGACAACTTTAAGTAATTAAGCTTCCATTAATATTGAAGATTGAATAAGGATTCTCAAAGAGATTTGATTTAGATTCTCGCACTATCCTAACCATTCCTTATTAATTGAGTCATATCTTGAGTTACAGAGATCAGATCAACACCCTGTTTACGGTATTGAAAGGCTAACAGAAAATTCTACAAATTATCTGTTGAGATTAAGGGTAGATTTGGCCATATGAAGGGTGAAAAAAATTATACAAGTTAGATATAAAAAGATGTCAGTTTTTCTATAAAAAAGGAAAAATGAGTTTAGCAAAATAGCTCTCTTTTGGTTCAAAAAATACACGAAAAATTCGACTACTATCAAAGAGAGCGAAAGAGAAGAGTGATTTTGTGTGTGTGTGGATTTGTGAGGCGGTGGAGGGAATAAAAGAATAAAAATATTATGTGGTTATCATTTGGTGTGAAAAACTTGTCTCTTAGAGATACTTTGATCTTCCACTAATGAATTTTCTAACTTTCATAAGTATTATAGAAGATTCTAGGATCTCATTCACTTCCTATACACATCATTTAATAGTTATTAAGCTCTATTACTTTTCCCTAAGTTAATATAACCTTAAGGAAGTAACTAATATGTATATGATTTAACCCGTATATACTTACAAGTATCTGTCCTAACCCGTAATCATTTTTAAAATAATCTTCATCCTCTATTTAACAACTCCCTAATTTTTTATAACTTTCCGATCTACTCTCCTATTTAATTTGGTTTTAAACACTTACTATACTTATTTTAAATACTAAACTAATTTATTTAACTCCCCAAAAATTACCACAATTCATTCTAATTATTTATGACCTATAAATAAATTTTTTATATTTATTTCTATTATCTAAGCAATCTATGTTAATTTCTAGGCTGTTATGGGCTACTCCTCATATTCAGTATTTTATCGTTATGGACAAACTAACTTAGAAAATTACAAAAATTAACAGATAAATTACATAAGTACTAATGAACTTCTTTAACAATTATTAAAGCTAATAGGATATGGAGGATGTTATATGGCCAATGAGATTTCATGCAAAATTCTAAAGGCACTAATCATAATTTTTAATGACTTAAGAGTTTTTAGACTAATTATGAGATTTAAAAGTGATTTGACACTAAACTTATTAAATTGGCTGAATTAGTATGAGCATAGAGCTCTTTGGTGCAATTTTAGTAGTTAGGGTTAATGCACAAGATTTATAGGATTTGTATGGAGTTCTTAGAGAATCCTAAGGTAATCTAGGGTATGCCAGGGTCCTATTAACATACTCCTAGGGTAGCTAAACCCTACCTAAAACATAACTTATGACCTTGTACTACTCGTTATGATCCTAAACTAGTCCTTATGGTGATAACTTAGAGCTTAAGCTACCTAGGCCACCTCCTATGACATTCATCAACCTCGCAACACACACACACCCTCACTCCCTTAACCCACCACCACACACACCCCACTTAACCCAATCAACACACTTCACTTTTTCTTTATTTGCGCACACCATCACCGCTAAATAGAGAGAGAAAGAGAGAAACACTAATAGAGAGCTAAAGAGAGATAGGGAAGTGATGGCCAAATGGGGGATTGGAGGTTTACATGTAGTAGATATCACAGTTTCAAACCACCACCAAGCAAGAGATGAGTTCCCCACCTCATCATCATCATCTTCCCCATGATTCCGCCACCATCTTCACCTCACCACGTGCTTTGGAGTAGTGGTAAGGGTTTTGATTCCTATCTTCCTTTATTCTTTGATGATTGTGGTCATGAGGTGTTTAGATTTGAGTTGAAGGTCTTTTGGTCTTGAGACATGGCCTTGAAGGCCTCGAGTTGAAGCCATGACTGCCTTGGCCATGGTGTGTTACCAAGTGGCTTCAAACTGAAGAGAGAGGGAGTTGAGTTTATAAAAACATTTTACGAACTTTTCACAAAACACTTGAATATCAATTTTTGTTAAAGCTATTATTTGATTGAAGTAAATAGATAGATGAGATTAATCACTTCACTCACTGTTAAAAACTTTGGCAAGTATATCAAGTCATGCAAGTAATAAAAAGATAAGTGGGTTGTCGTTCCCAACGAGGATCGTGAAAAATACTAGCACATAACACATCAATCACTATCTAAACAATAAGTTTGGAAAGAAGGTAGCTCAAACAATAATTAATAAAATCAGAAATTAAAAGAACAAAGTCTTTGTGTAATTTTGTCAAACACTTGGTGCACGAATGAAAATGAATTCAATTATGAAGAGATGCTGGGGTTAGAATCACTAATTTTCTCCCAAATGAAATGGCATGACAATCAATATACTCTCTAACTTCAATTATAAAAATTAACCCTCTATTTACTCAAATCCTAATTCCTTAGATGAAAAGAGCCTAAATCCCCTAATTAAGTCCTAATTCCTTAGGTGACTTAAGAAGTGAATTTGCATTAAGATTAAGGATTAAAAGATTACTAATAAATCAAGATCCATTCCTAGATTCAAGATCTATTAGGTGATTAATTTCAGATCTAGATCTAGCATCAACTTTCCAATTGTTGACCAAATCAAGAATCAAGCCATGGATAATCAAGCCATAACAAGCATTAAGCATAGAAATTAATCACTCATAAAGAAGTAGAGATTTATATTAAAAGATCAAGTCAAATACATAAGAGATTCAGAATTAGATACATCTAACCCCAACAAGAGGATGATTAGCTAGACATGATCAAGGTAATAAAATGAAAAGAAATGTAGATGAGAGATAATGAAAAATCCATGGTTATTCTTCCTTTTCCCCAGCTTTCTGTTTTTCTTCCCAGCCACGTCCAAAACTAACTGAAAATTTTTCTTCTCAGATGCGCAATATCCCACTTTTAGAAATGCTTCCAGATGCATTCAGCGCTTAGTGCAGCATAAATCACGCTAAGTGCAAATTAAATGACTTTGATGCTGCAACATGCGTGGTCGCGTTAAGCGCAAACTAACTGGCGCTTAGCGTGACATGTACTGAAATATATTTCTCTAATCACTCATCAGTCAATCTTCTGGCTTCTTCAGGCTAAGCGCCACAACCTTGGGGTAAGCATTGTCTTCCATATGTAGACTTTAGCTTGAACTTAAAATTGAGCTTCAATGTGCTTCAATCTCTTGCATCCACTACACAAAAACAAATCAAAACATCATTAGCTTAGCCTAAAAATAACAATTAAGACAATATTTCTAAAGACTCAATAAAACACACAAAACATAGTATAAATCGACCTCTCAAGTCTTAAAAGAAAGATAAATAACTTTAATGTACTCCTATAAAGGTATGCATATTTGACATTTATCATTCACAAATAAATAAGTCAAGATGAAGAGTATTCAATCAAGCATATAAAATTAAAGCACATATATAAATAGATAAAGTTGAGAAGAGCAAACACAAGGATTTATCCTGGTTCAGCCACCCTCTGTGATCTACGTCCAGTCCTCAAGTAAACTACCCAAGATTTTTCACTATCACTTTAAGCTTGAACAGGTGCTTGAAACCTTTACAACCAAAAGTACTCAACACACTTCTAGGATGCCTCACCCTTTGTGTTTGAGCCTTAAAACAGGGATATCTCACCCTTTACAACTCTTGAGGGATACATCTCCTTTTTCTTTATCAAGGGATACCTCACCCTTTTCTCTAGAGGGATATCTCACTCTCTTTACAGGAAATTAAAGAAAGATAGAAAGATAAACTCTTAAAAGAGTATATTATACAAGTTGAAGCTCAATGGGTAGAAAGATATTCACTCTTTTACCTCATAAATAGAGAATTAAACAATAAGGTTGGATGAACTCGTATTAATGCTCAACATGATGTTTCAGAATGATTTCCTCTTAGTATTTAATGCCCAAAGACTTGTATTTATAGCTCAATGCATTAAAGAGCCGTTAGGAGTGGTTGGAGCATTAATTACAGCCAAACTAGCCATTAATTTATGTTTTTGAAACCTATCTATTCGAATAACACAAGCTTTTATTTGAATAGATGCGTTTTTAGCACAATTTGGATTGGTTTCTGGAACACATTATTTGAATAGCACCGTTGGTTATTCGAATAAAATTTTCAAAAACATAAGGGCACATGGCCATTTTAAGCTTCTGTTCGAATAGTGCCCTATTCTATTCGATTAGAGCTTGATGGAATGGAAATCTTGACATTTTGACTTTTGCTATTTGAATAGGGAAACCTTCTATTTGAATAGACCTATTTGAAAACCATTTTAAATAGCTTTTAAACCTTGCCAAATGTTTCCAAAAGATCCAACAAGCTTTTACACACTTAAAGGCTTTTTCTTGATAAACCAAGAACCATTTTAAAGCCTTGAGCCATGTGTACTAATTTGGGTTCTTTGAAAAACAAGTTTAGAGCTTAATTGTGAACCCTTTTACCTTTATAAAAAGATATAAGTCCTAAAGCTATTCTTGAAAGGTCTTGGACTTGATCTTGCCATCATCTTTATGTTTGTTATCATCAAAACAATCTTCAATGGCCAATATCCAATTACATTCTCCCCCTTTTTGATGATGACAAACAACCATTGAGAAAAGAGTTTGTTTCATAAATTGGAATCCACAAAATTTTTAGAGAGACTTACTCCCCCTCTTTTTCGTAAGAGGTGATTTATTTCAAAGATGTGTAGCTCCTCCTTACTTTTGGAATCTCAAGATTCATTTTAGTGTGAACCTGTCTTTTCTCAAAGAACTCAAGTTTTTATCTCCCTTTTGTCATGATAAAAAAAGATGAGGCAAGAGAAAGCATAGAGCTAAAGCAATTGATATTCAAGTTCATCATATTATTTTTATTCAAGACAACAAATGCATACAAGATCAAGTTCAGTAAATGTAGCAACAGAGCATACAATTTAGCAATAATGTATACACAAAAGACTACTCAAAGGCAAAAACCTCATTTCATTTATCAAGTCAGCCAAGTACATATATTCATAAAAACAACTAGCCAATTACATTTGCATATTCAGCATATACATCAACAATTATTATCAACAGCCAAAACAATAAAAAATAAAGATCCTAGGACTAAGGATCCTATGACTAGTTTTGGGGTGGTGGCAGAGGAAAGAAACGTGCCATGTCATCCAAAGATCGTTGCATGGCCGCTTGGTGTTGTTGCATCTCTACTTAGTGTCCTCTATGGTATCCATCCTATCATACATGGCATCCATTGTGTTCTCCATGTATGCCTTCAAGTCAACCATAGTCACCATGAGCTGCTCATTGGTGACCATAGCAACATGTTCCTCTTCCTCTGCTTCTTCAGCTTCAGCTTCAGCCTCTACAACTTCATCATCATAGACCCAACCGTGGAAGGACTTGAGGGTTTTGGATAGTGAAGGCCACAACCAAGGCAAGGTGGCCTTTGGTTTTGAACTAAATAGATGATTGGATGGCCCAAGTTGTACTCCATTATTACGGTTGGTCATAACCCTAGGATGAAGAATTAGATACCTTAGGGGTTAACTAGATTCTTAATGATAAAAATGATATGTTTAGTAAATCATATTAATGATAAAGGGATTTAGGATTGCTAAGGAATGAATCTTAAGTTGATCCCTAAGGTTATGACCTCATAGGGGATTGTATGATAATGATAATGTGGCTTTCATAAGTTTAGTGTTGATAATGTCAAGTTACTTAGTTGCGAAGCTAACTCAATAAGTCTTTGAATACGTGCATGGAGTTGCATATTGGTAATTGTAACTGCTTTGAATGCATATATATACCTTATATTGGCTATTGCATTGATGTTATGAACTGAGAACTGTTGTTAATGCTACATGATGCTCTGAGTAGCCATTATGATTATGAATTGTGAAATTATGTGTATTATACAATTGCTCATGAAAAGTATGCTTCCCCAGTAAGATAGTAAGGTTTACCTTACTATAAGAGCACAAGGAAGGAATTCACCTTGCTAGAGATAAGATCTTATAGCACGTACGACTACTGAGAGTGGGCTAGCTCATGTCTGACAAATAGATTATCTATGGAGGTGGATTATTCCTCCTCAAAGGACAAATGTTGCTTCATAAGAATGAAAAAGAGAAAAAAAGTAGAAAAATTGATTAAACGGTGAAACTTATAAGCATTGCATTTCATACTACATAGACACTCTTTTATTTTTACTGAGATTATGTAATTTTTATTATATGAAGAAAATTGGTTAAAACGAGCATTTATCTCGTGATAAAATTAGATGTTTTCAACTTATATTTGTTAACTAGTTTTTAGTCCGAGGCAACTGAAACTATTATGATGACACTATCATATACTTTACTAAGAATTCTTATAGTTCTCACCCTTATTGTTTTCCATGAGATTCCATACCTTGAACATGCCTCTACTTAGCACCTCCTTCAAGTTTTTCAGGTAGAGTGGATTTATTCTCTTAGGACAAACATGTACTCTTTCTTGGGACTAATCTGAGTGCATATTATGTACACCCCGAGTGAACCTATAGACGATTTTAGAGGTTTTGTGATGTAGGGTAGGACTAGTTGGTAGGCATCTAGTATATCCCTTTTGACTATATATGACTTTTGTTCTTGTATTAGTATATTTGAATATAGATGCCTATCTTTTATAGACATGTATGTATACAACTGGCTGGACTAACTGATGGTAGGGACTGAGGGATGACTGTACACATAGATACTGAGACCTATGTTATGTTTTAAATGTTGTATGTATGACATGATTGATGAAGATGTATAGTTGAAAGCCTAGAGGGCTATTATGTTCATTTATGCCTGTGTGTATATTTATTGATGCCAGAGTTAGAGTTCTACTAGTAAGGACTCATTATGAGATAATATTAGAGCTGGCAAAACGGGTTCAACCCGTTGGGTTAACCCGCCAACGCGCTATTTTTTTATGGGTTGGGTTCAAGGATTGAACCTATATTTTTTTTTCAACCCGCATAACCCGCCCCGCTTAACCTGCGGGTTAAGCGGGGCGGGGGCGGGTTGGCCCGACGGGTTGACTCTTTTTAAAAAAAAAAAATGATAAGTAATACTATAAATGAAAAACTCTTTGATGTTATATAATTTATGTTTGAATATTTAATTAGACTATTTTAAAAATTATATTTTAGATATGTGATTTGTAATTTTTTACCATTATTTTTTATTGTATTTATTAATTTTTTATATAATTTTTTTTGTTTTTTAGGCGGATTAAGCCGATTAACCCGCCAACTCATCTACTTTTTCCCATTTTATCTTTTATGCGGGCCAACCCACCAACCCGCCTTAAAGCGGGGTGGGTTGGCTCTTCCAACCAGTTTCTTAAAATGGGCCAACCCACCCCGCCCCGCATTTTAGCGGGTTGAGGCGGGTCGGGGCGGGGCGAGGCGGGTTGGCCCATTTTGCCAACCATAGATAATATAGACACTCATTAGAACTGATTTCCATTGAATGATTATCGAGAACTTTTGGCTCTACTCACCTTGAGATCTAAATAACTTAAGTTAAAGATAAAAATGAAAGTTAAAG
Source organism: Ormosia semicastrata (assembly GCA_029884595.1). NCBI lineage: Eukaryota > Viridiplantae > Streptophyta > Magnoliopsida > Fabales > Fabaceae > Ormosia > Ormosia semicastrata. The sequence continues at coordinate 44,801,449 of JAQQTO010000061.1, forward strand.
GCTAAGGCAATCTAATGACCTGTATAAGAGGATCAAATAAAGCTAAAATAAAATATGGTTAAATTAAGCAAGGAACATAAGTAAACTGATAAAGGAACTTAAAAGGGTACATATAGTGAACTTTATCTTATTTGGTTCGCCTTGATGAACGTAGGGTGGATAATATAAGGTAGGGGCATCACATGCAGTCTACAACGAAGATTCTTCCTTTCACCATTTTGACCTTGGGTTTGGCTTCGAGGATCAAATGTAGCTCAACATACCCCTTTGAGGTGATCTTGTAACCAATGAAGATGATGAGTTTGCTGTTTTGGGGGATGAGATAATGCTTTAGGAGTTCCATCTTCTTAAAAAGGTCCATGAACATAATGTTGGCCGAGCTGTCTTAGTCCACGAAAATACACTTCACCTCAGCATTAGCCAAGATCCTATATATGACTAGCGGATCATCGTGACCTGGGATTGTTCCACAAAAAATCTTCATCAAAAAAATATATTGGTGGTGTTTTCCGCGATCCATATCCCATTTTGGAGATGGGGTGGGAAGCCAAACTTAAAACTGCTTTCAAATGTTGCTTTTTGGAAGAATTTGATTCGCCTCCTCTAGCGAAGCCACTTGATATAATGATGATAGTTGTAGTGACTTCTATGTGGCAATGATCATCTTCATGAGGGGATTCATCATGGTTCTTGGTTTTGTCTTCTGCCCTGGGGTAAATTTTCCCTTTGTTGATCATTTCTAGGAGGTGTTTACCTTCTTTAATATGACGACAGGCTCTTGTGTGGGCTAGGACTTCTCTTCCTATAGTTTTGAGATCCTTGTTGAGGGTTCTTGTTCCGGGATTGGCGGATGTATTGTCCTAGATGCCCTTCCCAAATAAGAGACTCAATAGCGTCGCATAGCCACACACAATCCTTTGTGGTATATCCATAGCCACCGTGATAGTCATAGTGCTTAAACTTATTTTTTTTGTGAGTGTTTCTTAGTGGAGGTAGCTTTGGTATATCCCGGAACTTAGTGTGATATACCTCATGATAGATTTGGCTTCTAGGGACCCTTAGGGGGTGTATTCTTCATATTTCTCCCTTGGGGTTAGTTTAGAGGAGGTCCAAGATGGATGCTGTTCCTGAGTCTTCTTTAATTGGGGATTCAGATTTTATCGAGTTCCTTCTTTGTTCTATTAATCTCTTCTATGTTAATATATTTTTCAAATGGAATTTTGAGCTCATCTTCCTTAAGGTTTCTTTTATCAATGGAAGAGACAAAAAGCCCTAGGCAGAGGCCAGCTATGATAGCATGCATAGTGACCGCTTTTGTCCAGGTCCTTTATAATCAAATACTCTTTTGTATATCTAGCCATGAAGTCCAAGAGTGGCTTATCTTATCCCTGCCTAAAGTTAATGAGTCCACATTACGTTTTGGGCTGCACTTTACTTATTGTGAAGTGTAGCAAAAATCTCAAAGCCAGCTTACAAAATCAGTTAATGAATCTCAGAAGTAGGGTGAAGAACCATCTCAAGGTGATCTTCTTTAGAGTTTAAGGGAAGGCATGACATAATACAAGATTTGTGGCTCTGTGGAAAAGCATAGACGAGGTGAACATTGTTGAAGTGCTCTTGGGGGTCTGTTGTGCTGTCATATGTGCCAATATTTATTTGGAACTTGAACCTCTTTAGGATTTGGATCCCCATGATGAAATCCAAAAAGGGGTAGTTGAATTGGTACTGCTTGTCAAGCTAGTTTGCGGGTTACAATACCATGGATGATGGCCTATTGAAAACTTACAGTTTTTCTTGGCGAGCAGTGGGCGAGGTCTGATTGCTGCGGCTAGGATTATTTTCATCTTCCCGTTTAGTATGGACCGTCGTCTAGAGGTCCACAATATGCCTTCCTTGCTCTTCTAGTCTCTGGTTTTATTGCTGGATAATGTCCATTTGATCATGGTTTAAGGGTTCCTTATAGGAGGACATTTCTAGCAATTGGTGGCGTTCTTCATCTTGTTGGCGCACCTCCTGATGTTGAGGGGCCCTAACGATGGAGCATAGCTTGCTTCTAGGGTTTTGTGATGTAGGGTGGTTGACTTGTGATAAACACAATTTTTATATATTAATTAATCCTCATATTTAGTCTCTTGGATCTCTTATATGCTTAATTGATTAGTTTTGGTTACATTTTATAAGTTTGGGTTCAAATTGGGGTTAATTGTATTTTTCAGCATTATTGAGAATTTTACATTATTTCTATATTTTAGGCATAACTTAAGTTCTAGACATCTAAAAATCATGAATTTTATCTTGTAGGAAAGCTAAGAGAGATATCTACAGGTTGAATCGAATGTCTAGTGGGTCAGATTGGGCCACAAAATTAGAATAGAGATGTTGTCACTTGAACCTTGATGATGTGCAAAGATTGAGCCATAATCCAGGCTGTAGATGTCATTTGGAACTGAAACTAATGTCATTTGAAAGTTGAGACATAGATCTTATGTTCTTATAAGTTTATTTATCAAAATAATGACGTTTTGATGGTGTTTTCACCCTTTGAAGTTGACTGATGGGTTTAGAGATCTATTAAGAATGTTTTGGGTATAACTCTCTCATCTTAAGCCTAAATTATACAAATTAGGTGTCTAATTAAAGTTAATAGGAAGAGGATTAATCCTAAGCTGAGGAAAAACTTAGATTTTTAATTTTAGAGATAGTTATTTAAGTAGCAGCAGCAACCACGAAATGCAACCCTAATTTTCTCCTAACTGTTCTTGCTTGCACTTCCTTTCCCCTCTCCTTTATTCTTTCTGCTCTTTTACAATTCTGTACTTTTAATATTCTGTTTGTGCTCTCCATCAGTGGAGAGCTAAAACTTTGTAATCAATCTTAGGGATTGAAACATTCTTGATGTTTAATTTTGAGACCTTGTGATGTATGTTTACATTCTCATTGTTAATCAAATTTATCTCATCTTTCTCTTGATTCTGTCTCATCTTGATTGAGTGCTTAACTCAGTTTTGGTGTTCATGTGATAGTTGCTTAACTATCACATGTTTACAGAAACTAGATAACGCATAAAAGGTGTTTGATGTATCATCCAACTAGCATGAATTCTGGAATGACATTGATTTAGGGTTGAATGGATGCTTAATCCATTTTTCATTGATTGACCAAATCCTAGGTGCTTACCTAGTAGAGAATTCATGTTTGGATGATGATTTCACATGAGATTAGGAAATGCACCAAAGGTGTTTGATGAATTTCCTAACTTGGTTAAGTGTTGAGTTTTAGGTTGATTTAAGGTTGGATGGATGCTAACTTCATTTAATGTTAATTAACTGAATGCTAGATGTTTATCTAGTAGAGCATACTAAGAATTTGGTCAGCATTCAAATGACTCCATAGTGGCCAAGGATGGATTAAACTCAAGAGTTGTTGATTTCCTTGGATTGGTTACTTTTTTCCTTATTTTGTTTACAACATTTTACAGCATTTTAATTAATGTCTTTTAATTACTCTTGCTAACTAAACCCCCTGTTAACCCCTTAATATTATTGATTAATTAAAGTGATCTAAGGGCTTGAATCAGTTATACCGCATACTATAAGTTCTTGGTGAATCGGTTAATAAATATCATCTGATTTGGTAGCCTCGGCAGCTATCAATCTAGTTCTAGGGCTATCTTCTAAGGTTCTTTGGTGGCAGACAAGGGGTTTTCTTTTGGTTGGTAATTAAGGCCTCCGCTCTATCTCGCTATGGACCTTGGTTCGTGGGTTGATTTTGATTCGTAGCAACTTCCTTACTTGTTTTGACCATAATGGAGATGGGAGAAGCAATTTATCGCTTCCCAAAGACGACTCCAATGTTCAGAGCCAGGATCAAAGGTATGTACTTGATCTTGCATCCAAGTGGTGGTTAATGGTGGATTCCTCCTTGGTGCAGCGACTACAGCGAAGGAGCGAGAGGGGTGGTGTGTCTGCAAGGCACTTCGATGCTGAAGTTAGGGTAACATACCAGGAGAAATGAGTTTATAAAAGTAGATTCATACCTGAGTAGCTTAAACCTGTATTTATAGAGTGTGTTTATTTGCAGGTTAAGTAGTATTTGAAGAGATATTGTTTACATATAATTAGGATATGTAGTTATTTGGAGATAAGATCCTAAATCTTCCTTGTTTGAGAGCAAGCTATTATCCATGAGGACTATTATAGCTTGAGGTCACAACTAGGCCAGCCATGTTAGGCCGCTCATGTTGGACTTGGATTTGGGATACTGATCCAAAACATCTTTATCCCTACTATCTAAAATTCTGGGATCGTCATGCCTAGTTCATGCTACTAGAGTACTTAAGCCCAAGACCTCCTTCACTCATGAGCTTACACATATTATCCTATGCAATCAAATGAACTTTTCTACATAAATATTCCGACATCAACTTCATACTCAAATCGTCTGTACATACAAATTAAGTTACAAGTTGGTTGGTAAGTATAATTTGATTTTCTTGGTGGTAGGCTCGTGTGCCTTTGCTATGGGGCTATGGCCATCAAATTGAACATCTCTTCTTCGTATGTATATTACGACAAAAGGAAGGAGAAACTAAAAGTATTCATTAATGACATTTCATATAATGTAATTTCTTTATAAATTATTCTTTATCATAATTTTTTTTATGTGCTAACTTTATAACAACTTTGTTGATTAAGCTAATTTTGAGGCTTATAAAGTGTTCTGGACCGCAATCCGGGATTACTCCTAGCGGATCAACCGGGCACACGTATGTAACTGAACTCCACCCTAGATTATGTAGCTAAGGCCTTGATGGCAGTCCGGACCTCGGAGCCATACACATCGAGCGTCATTGGGCCATAATGCCAAGATTACTAGATTCATACAGAGGATATATCCCTAAATATCTATAACTGTCAATCATCAACTTGCGATATTATGACTCATAACTGCCTCAGACTGTTAAGTAGCTTCCATATCAAAGTTCCTAACTTATAGGATTCATCCCAATAATATAGGGAAGGTAATCTCTACCAGGATACTAATCCTAAATACCTGCACAAATTATATTACAATTCTACATATACTCTATAAGTACCAGGTTAAGTAACTTTAAACATGTATTAATAAATTACTCACTGCATAATACCCTACTTGTGCATAGCCTTACTTGAGCGTTGGAGTCCCTTTATAGGTATCCACCCCCTAGTCTCAACACACTCTGCTGTTGCTGCTTAAAGAGGAAACCACCACAACGTGTCTATCTCAGGTACCCTCTGAATCCACTTCAGAACATTAGCGTTGTCTATAGGAACGTTAAACTTCTAATCCAACACAATTATGGTGGACACATGTCAACATTCGAGAAGGGACGCTGTGCAACCCTCTGCAGGCCAAAAGCAGGGACAAGCGGCGCAGCGCCTTCCTCATCTAATTCCACCACCTACAGTTGAAACTTTTGTCGTGAGGAACCAAGCATCTGTCTTGTAACACCTGCATGATGGCCATAAGACTTCACTTTTCGATGAGAGTCCATTTTAATCATGCAGAAAGTCTATTTCAGACAGGCTTGGTCACCCTAGAGAAAGAGCCAACAATGTCGTTCAAGGGTCCAGGGCCCTAGTGCAAACACGCTTAGGCCCCTTGAACAACGATGATGTTGATCGCGCTTCTAGCCGAGGCACCGTCCATTCTGAGATGATCAGAAATCGCCTCCAAGAGCTGATGGCCCAACAAATGCTGTAGATTGATGAACAACGTCGTCAGTTAGACGATCAGTGTTGTTAGCTAGACGAGTTAGAAAGGTTTGTGCGTGTGGAGAATGACAATGAAAGGCGGATTATGGCTCGCCACCAAAGAGGACCATTGCATGATGAAGCCAGCAACGCCGCTGGAAATAACCTTTCAGTGTCGGGCATCCAGCAACAACCTTTCTCAGATGAACTAATGGCATACAGGGTCTTTAGAGGCTTCAATTTCCCTTCCAACCTGGAACCCTATGATGGGAGAACAGACCCTTAGGAACACCTAGATGCATATATTCACTCTATAAAGTTCCATAAGGGATCCCCAGAGTTACTGTGCCATGCCTCCCCCCTCTTTTTAAAGAAGGGTGTCCTCCGTTGGTTCACGACTCTACAGTAGAAGTTAGTCATCAGATGAGATGATCTCATGTAACGCTTCTTGTTACATTACACTACTGCGCTAAGGAACAACCCAAGTCAGTTGACTCCCTTTCAATTCGCCAAGGGAGCAATGAGCTCATTCGTGAATACATTAAAAGATTCAAGGATGCCTTTGCTTGTATAGAAAGCCCAGATGACAGGATTGCTTTTCACTACGCTAGGAGTGGCCTCTAGACAGATTCTAACTTCTTTTGGTCTTTCGCAAAAAAGAAGCCGGAGACTATGAATGAATTTCATGCTCGTTTCAAAGAAATATATCGACTTAGAGGAGATCATTAAGGATAAAGAGACTCTGGAAAAAAGTGAGCCCATTCACTAGAAGAGTAACCGGAACTATAACCAACTTCAAAATTCCTCGAAGGACGAAGATACCGGCCTAAATATTCTAACTATACTCCTCTGAATAACCCAAGAAAAATAATTCTCAAAGAGGTGCTTCAGACTAAGTTTCGGGATATTAAAAGGTCGCCCCCTCTAAAAAAGGCGAAGGACAACTAGAAGAACTATAAATGACATAAAATCTATGGCCATGAGACAAAAGAGTGTTACCAGCTTCGAGATGTCATTGAATTCCTAATTAAAGAGGGACGACTATAGAAATATATTGCTGGAATCTAAAATAATGATAATCGTGAAAGACAGAGGGACCAAAGACATAGTCGCAGCCCTTGACGAAGTCTGACCCCATGTCAAAGAAGAATGACCCACAACCCTATTAGAAAATCCCGGACTCCACCTCGTCGCGAAACTGACAACTGATAGGATCGAAACCAGGATACTCAAAACAGGGCCAACAGAAAAGATTGGATTATTAGTACCATATCTAAAGGATTTGCAAGCGGGGGATCATCCAATATTTCTTGAAAGAAAACACTACAGACGCGATATTGAGCGTTTCTGGCTCTATATGCAAGCCCCATGCTGAAGACAAGGAAGGGCCACCTATTTCCTTTTCAGAAAAGGACAACATCGATATTATCTGGGACCATAATGATTCGCTCATCATCTTTGGAATAATATCTAATGCTGAGGTCCGGCTATCTTCATCGACTAAGGAAGCTCGACAGACATCATGTTCATGGGCACCTTCGAAAGATTAGAATTCATCATGTCTGCGTTGACCCCCTATGATAGCGAACTTACTGGTTTTACTAGAGAAAATATCACCCCGATAGGCTACTTGGAAACATTCTTTACTCTTGGCGATGATAAGGTCTATAGGACCATCAAGGTCAGGTTTCTGGTGGTGGACTGCCCATCAATTTACAACATTATTTCGAGTCTCCCCATGTTGAATAGCATTGCCGCTGTAGTGTCCACCGCCTATCAGGCCATTAAATTCCTCAATAAAAATAATGAGGCGGTCATGGTAACGACGATTAGATCGCGATATGCAAGTGCTATAATGAGAGCCTCGGAATATGCAGGACCCCTAAGAAGACTAGAACACGCATATCTAGCCCGGCTTTAGACCAAGTCAACATCCTTATGACTGAGCTAGACATTCGTGAAGAGATCTGGGGTACCAGACCCCAGCCAGAAAGAGAACTGCTTCCTCTCCAACTAGGTGACAAGCCTGACCAAGTTACCAAGATAGGTGCAAATATGGAAGAACTAGAGAGACACTAGCTAATAGAGTTCTTGTAGAAAAATAAGGACCTATTTGCCTGGATGTCCTCCGACATGCCTGAGCCTGACCCTGCTTTCATCTGCCATCATTTATATATTAAACGGGATGCAAAGCTGGTCTACCAGAAGAAAAGGAAAGTTGGCCCTAAAAGATAGCAAATCATTGAAGAGCAAGTCAAAGAGCTACTAAGTACCGAATTTATCAGAGAGATCTCTTACACCACATGGCTCACCAATGTGGTCCCAGTGAAAAAGTCAAACGACAAGTGGAGGATGTGTGTGGACTATACGGACCTGAATAAGGCATGCCCCAAAGATCCATACCCCCTCTGTAACATTGATAAACTTGTTGATAGCTCCTACGCCTTTCGGCTACTGTCCTTCATGGAGGCTTACTCCAGGTATAATCAGATTCTAATGTACCTCGGGGATGAAGATAAAGCTACATTGAAAAGGTAAGCTATTGCTACAAGGTGATGCCTTTTGGCTTGAAAAATGCAAGAGCCACCTATCAGTGGATGATGAATAGGATTTTTGAGGATCAAGTGGGAAGAATACTAGAGGTTTGCATTGATGACATGATTGTCAAAATCCCACAATCTGAATCCCATGCCGCAGGCCTCGAAGAAGTATTTGTGCAATTAAGAGAGCACAACATAAGGCTCAATCTAGAAAAGTATGCATTTGGAATCTAGGCTGGAAAGTTCTTGGGATTCATGTTGATTCACTGCGGAATTGAGGCAAATCCAGATAAATGTCAGGCAGTGCTCAACATGCGCAGCCCTCAGAACATGAAAGAAGTTCAACAGCTCACAGGGCAGATTACAGCACTCACACGGTTCCTTGCCAAAGTTGCTCATAAATCTCCCCCCTTTTGAAGCTGCTAAAAAAAGGGAAAAGCTTTCAATGGACTCAGGAGTGTGAGAATGCCTTCATATCACTGAAAGCGCTATTGTCCTCTCCTCCCATCTTAACTAGGCCAGAACCTGGAGAGACGTTGTACGTATACCTTAGTGTTCATGAGGAGGGCGTGAGTTCGGTGCTCATCCGGGAAATAGTTGAAAGTCAAAAGCTAGTCTATTTCATGAGCAAGGTGTTACAAGCTCCATTATTTGAAGATCGAGAAGGTTGCTTTTGCCCTAATCGTCACAGCCAGAAGGCTAAGGCAATACTTCTAGTGTCACCCGATGGTGGTAAGGATGGATCAGTCGATTCATCAAATATTACATAAACTAGACTTGGCAGGAAGGATGATCGTCTGTTCCATTGAGCTTTCCGAGTTTAGAATTGCATATGAGTCTAGATTAGCAATCAAGGCACAGTCACTATCAGACTTCCTTACTGAACTTACATAGGACCCCAGTGACCCCGAGGAAGTGTCATGGACCGTGTTTATTGACGTATCCTCCAACCCCAAGGGGTGTGGTGCCGAGGTAATCCTTAAAAACTTAGAAGGTGTGACTACTGAGAACTCCTTGAAATTTGAATTCCTAACTTCGAAATAACCAGGCAGAACATGAAGCATGCATCACCGGACTGATGAAGGCTAGGGAATTAGGAGCATCAAATATCACACTTTGTAGTAACTCCCAGCTCGTAACTTCCCAAATTCAGGGCGATTATCAGGCTAAGGAGCCTCTCTTGCAAAAGTACCTAGCAAAGGTACAAGGGCTCCACCAAAATTTCCAAACAGTAAAGGTGGAGTGCATACCCCGGGAACAAAATTCAAGGGCTGACCTCCTGTCCAAGTTGGCCAGCACAAAGAGTCCGGGTAATAACCGCTCAATGGTCCAAGAGACCCTTTCACAACCTTCTATCATGGATTCTTCCATTTTTCAAGTAGAAGAGCAGGAACTTACTTGGATCACCATGATAGTGGAATATCTACAATCTGAAATCTGTCCTGTAACCCAAAGGAAGCCTCCAACTTGGCCAAGATCGCGGTCTGATACACCATCTATGATGAACAGTTATATCAGTACGGATTCTCTTTGCCTCTCTTAAATGCCTCACGCCAAAGGAAGCTAAGCATGTACTGGCTTAGGTCCACGAGGGGAGCTATGGACACTATTTAGGAGGCTAAGCCTTGGCTTTAAAAACACTCAGGGCGTGGTACTATTGGCCTACAATGAAAGTCGACTCTATGGCGCATGTCCAAGTCTGCAACAAGTGTCAACGATACTCGGATCATTATAATGCTCCACCCTAGGAACTCTCCATGACATCCGCATCCTGACTATTCTATAGATGGGGTATGGATATCTTGGGTCTGTTCCCTCAAACAATTGGACAACTAAAGTTCCTAGTGGTAGCCATGGACTACTTTACTAAATGGATTGAGGTCGAGCCATTAGTTACCATCACCTTTGCCCAAGTCCAAAAGTTAACATAGCACCATATTATTACAAGGTTTGGAATCCCGGAATCCATTATGACGGATAACGGGACACAATTTAAGGATAAGGGGTTCGAAGAATTGCTCGCTAGTTTGAATATCAAGCATCACTGTAGTACTGTGGAAAACTCCTAGATGAATGGACAGACTGAAGTCACTAATCGGGTTATTGTTCGAGGATTAAAGAGAATGTTAGATGAAGCTAAAGGGAACTAGGTTGAACAATTAGACTATGCCCTTTGGGCCTACCAGACTACTCCCCACTCTATAACAGGTGAGACTCCTTTTAAGCTCACCTATGGTTGTGAGGCTATGATTCTGGTAGGGATAGGAGAACTCAGTTGGAGTCTCTAACACTTTTCACCCGATAGTAACCCCGGATGATCAGGGAAGACTTGGATCTCTTAGAAGAAAGAAGGCGTGTCACTCATATACGTGATGCCGCCATCAAATAGAGGATAGCAGCATAATACAACCTAAAAGTTGTACCCAGGAAATTGCTATCAGGCAACCTAGTCCTCTGTAGGGCTGACATTAGAGGTAAGAACGCCTTCCAAGAAAAGTTAGCTCCTAACTGGGAAGGCCTCTACCGTATCGTGATCAGCACCGGTAAAGAATCCTACACATTGGAGACATTGACAGGCAAACCGTTCAAAAACTTCTGGATCGCAGACAAGCTTAGAAAGTACTATAGCTAAGTGCCTTTTAAGGCCTAGTCTCAGTTTACTTCATGTTTGATCCATCCCAATTACTATAGGAATGCTTTGTATGGACTTTAGTCCTCCATTGAATTAATAAAACAAAATGATTTTTTACTTCATCGCATGATCATTGCCAGCATGGATAAAGCTATTACAGTACCCACTGAGAGTTGTCTTGTGTTAAATAGGTTGTGAAGTAAAAAAATCCCAAGTCTTGGAAAAATTCTCACAGTGAACCATAAATATGAAAGACCCCAGGAAGGACCATCTAAACCAAAGTCACAAGAGATCATAAACACTAAGAAAATTGGCAACAGACCCCGGACAAGGTTTCTTTTATTTAACACCTAAGTCATAAAGGGAATCCCAAGCCTACAAAGGGCGTTGGACCCTGGACCATGGTTCCTGACATCTGAAAAATTCCTAAGTCTATGAAAAGGTTATTAGAAATACCATAATGGGTGTTAGACCCAAGATAGACCATGGAAATAAACAAGCATATAGATCAAAGTTAAAGGGAAAAAGAAGTAAATTAAACACCCTGAAAAGCAAGGCAAATGTCTTTACAAAATCAAAAAACCCCACGCAGGGGGCAACAAAATGCTTTCAAGAAAAAAAGTAGTAAGATATTCTTCAGCTTCATCCTCATTTATACTCTTTTGATCTGCGTCTGGATCTCTCTCAGTCAAATCCACCATGGGAGCCGAAGCCTCTTCAATATGGGTTGTAGGGGCTGGTTCAGTAATCGACCCTGTAATAACCAAATATCCTTCTTAGAAAATTTTATTTGGACTAAGATCCTACAAGGCCAGTTCAACACTAGGGTTGAAGTATTGAACTTTGAGTGACTGCATTGTGGAACTATTCAACACCGATATTGGTGTTGGTGGTAAGAAATTCAACACACTCCTTCTCCCATTTCGCTACCTTGTCCTGAAGGGTGGCGTTGATGGCGTCAACCTAATCAGATCGGCTCCTTTCATTATCAAGCAGTAATTGGGAATTAGCATGCTCCTTCTCAAACCTAGCAATCTTTGCCTCTGCTTCCTCTTTACCCTTGAGGGTCTATTCTAGTAGTTGTTTTCCCTGGGCCTCTTTCGCCTTCAATTCATCCCTCTTTTCAAATGCCACCACTGTCTTTTCAAGAAGCCGGGCCTTAGCAGCCGTTCGAAGGGCAAAAGTTTGAAATAGGGATAGGGCATCTAGAACTTGAGTCTGAGTGATGAGTTTGACAATAGCATCACTCAGAAAGCCCTGATCGATGAACTGCCCGGGCAACCTATCCCCAGTAATCAAAGGCAGAGGATTTATCCTTTGGCTAGGATCTCCCTCCACGACTATGATCTGGTCGTGCTCTTCAGCCACAGGGTTCTCCACAGCCTTCCTCTTCTTTCCCCATTAAGGTTATACATGAAGCTCTGAAATCGATTCCCGAATAACGATACCCGGAGCGACTACGGGATGGGAACGAGAAAATTCAGCTTGATTCTTCTTCGCCTTTAAGGCTTGGAGCGCCTTAATAGAAGATGCAGCACCATTGTTAGTGGCTATGTTATTTGCAAACAAAATAGAAAAAGGACAAAAAAGGATAAAAAACATGACAAATCAAATGTGGAAAGATAAAAAGAGGTGGGCAACATATAGCGGCTATACCCCTTACCAGGGATAGCCCAGAGGAAATCATCACAAGAAACACTTAAAATATCCTTGCATTTAATCTAGCCAACCTCAGTCTCCCATTTGATTATGAAGTCAACACACTCAGTGTCTTCCTCGTCTAAATTTTCCTTTTCCTTTTCAATGAACTCAATGGGAATAGCCCACGCTTGCTAGTTCCAGTATAAGTAAAACATTGGTCCCTATTAGGCTTCAGATAAAATGGTCGGGTACGGGACACCACCGTCAGTTTGAAGAATTTGTGCTTGAACTCTTTGTAGTTATCTTGGAAAATCTGAAAGACCTTCCGCCCATACCTTGATTTGACTGACATCCAAGACTGCTACAATGCATTACCCCCTGGATGCTCCACTATATAAAAAAATAGAAGAAAACCCTTTCAAAATACCGAAGCCCAACCACCTGGCAAAACCATTCGAAGGCTAAAATGTTACCCTAGCCATTAGGGTGAATCTGGGTCGGGACTGCTTGAAGAGTTCGAAGAACCGATATCTGAAAATCAGTGAACAAAAGCTCGAGACCGAAGTCAAGAAAGAGACCTTTATACAAAAACATGAAGTTTTGACCTTTTTCTTATTGCTTGCATACTATATCATCATGCTCCGGGCATAGAACTTGAAATTCTCAGTCTTCCAAACCATTCTCCGTCAATTCTAAATAATTTAAGAGTTCCCTGAGTCATGCCTCAGAGGAGTAAGTTGACGTGTGTCTCCAAACATCATCAGTAACCCAAGCATACGTGGGTCTCATAGGGGTGAGAACCAGAGGCTCCTTAACGGCTGCTCTCCTTTGCCTCACTGCCTTTCTCCTTACCATTGGACACTTGGAAAACACCCATCGAGACCATTAAGCTAATTTTAGAATCAAGGGTTCTTATTAGACAAAGAATGGGTGTACCCTGAAGGTTCCATATCCACCCTCAAACCCTAGGATTACGGCCTCGAAGCCCACGAGGTTGAAACCTTGGTAGGACTCCTCCCCCGCTCATGGCACGACCGAGTGGGTGCTACACGAAGAGGAGGATCCATAAAGGGGAATAGAGAGAAAATAAAATAGAGGGAAATGATAGATATACCTTTAAAATGCAAAAAACGAGAGAAAATGCTCAAAGTTTATAGATTAAGTACTGCAAATCGCTCAAAATGACACCCCTTATAGTTGCAAAAGTTCTTCAAAATTTCTTTCAGAAGGTCACAAATGTTTAGAAAAAGTAAAGTGTGACGAAGATGACATTAGCCCTTATTCAAAGGGAAGGGATAAGACAGTTAAGGGACATTTTTGTCAAAGCCTTTTTAGTTTAAAAAAGAAACCCCCATCATGGTATTCAAAACACTAGGCACATCTGCCCAGTCGAAGCACGCCATGTGGTTCTCACAACTGTCACGACATCTGAAAAGACGGCTAAAAGCAGAATCAAGCGTCACACTAACTAATCATTTTCTTCCACAGACCATGAAAATCGAAGTTAAAACTCTTGACCCCATAAGGAACACGAATCCTGGGGGCAGGAGCCAAAACTTGCCACTTCATTGTACCAACCAAGAGCCAAGCTGGGGACAACATAGTGTAACTATAGGGTAAGTGTGGACTTATCCCGGAAAATATAACGTAACACGGACAGCGGAAAAAAGAAAAGGAAAAGAGATACAAGTTAATATTTAAAAAGAACAAATTTTATTCATTGATCTTATTCCATACATCATCAACCTTTACGGAAAAAAAAGAAAGAAAATACATCAAAAGTGTTCAGAAAACAGTGTCCATGGGAGAACTAGAGGACGAAACCGATATCACCGTTAGGATACCCAGCTACATTATCATATCTACAGTTCCTCCATTCTCTTCCTCGTGTACCAGGCTTTGAAGAACTTTGGCAAATCGAAGTAGAACTTTGATTCTGATGTCCGAGGTCGCTACTATCCAATTTCTTCTTCCCTGCCTCCTTCACAATAATAATAAAGGCCAGCATCCGCCACCTCCTCGAGGAGAAACCCTAGGAGAACGTATCACCCCAAGTTGCTCCAAGAGGATTTTCCCTTCCGGAGGGGCTGCATTCTTGTATATCCACCCAATCTTAGAAGAAAATTAGTCTGGTGCATCCAAATCACTCAAGAAAGAAGAAAGACAAGGGATAGATCGCCCTCCAGTGTCCCCATGCACCACAATAAAAGCATCACTCTATCCTAATAACACGGTGGATCAAACATTATGCCGGGAGAGAAAGGCTTCCACTACTTAAATGCATGGCGACCTGAACATTAAGCTGACAAAGAAAGGCCTCCACCAAAAGGACTGGTCACCAGAGAAGCAAACACCTTTGAAAATTTTGGAAAGAACAAGGAGATTACCTTTGTAGGGGATAAAACCCTCCATATAAGTGCAAAAAATAAAATTAGAACTACCCTCTGAGGGAGGGCCATCCTCGCATAAAACTACAAAGCAAAAGGAATAAAATGAAGGGAATGCCAGCTCTAGTGCAAACATTTCCTATTTATAGAAAGAATCAAGCACTCTAATTAGCCTCATAAAAGGTGAACTGATCACATGATGGTAGCCACGTTTAATGCTCCTAGTTTTTGATTAGTCACTAGAGTAGTGGACAGTTGGGAAATAGTATGAAATTAATATCCTCTTTAAAGGATCTTTAATTCCAAAGAAAGTCAAATCAGTAGTTCCCTAGAATCTCACACTATTACTACTAGCTGCATCAGAGATCGCATGGAGAATACTCAGGAAATGTTACGAACTGCACAAGGACATCGTGGTACGCCTCGAGTGACGGGTTAACGGGGTAAGCGAAGCAATCAAGTTCGAGCCCTGGCTTTACACTTCAACCCTGGAGGAATACTGCACATGAGGAACTCCTTTGCGTAAAATATCCGAGGTCTAATATCAGGACATCATACTCCTATTCGTCACATGTTTGGTGATCTGTCTGAAACATATATCTTGACACTCAGCTGTCCCATTCAAACGCCAAGCTAGGGACAATTGTTCTAGACCGTGATCCGGGATCCCTCCTAGCGGATCAACCCGGCACACGTATGTAACCGGACTCCGCCCTGGATTATATAGCTAAGACCTTGATGGCAGTCTGGACCTCGGAGCCATGCATGTCGAGCATTATTGGGCCATAATGCCAAGATTGCTAGATCCATGCAGATGATATATCCCTAAATACTGTAATTGTCAATCATCAACTTGTGATATTATAGGACTCATAACTGTTTCAGACTGCTAAGTAGCTTCCATATCAAAGTTCCTAACTTATAGGGATTCATTCCAACAATATGGGGAAGGTAATCTCTACCAGGATACTAATCCTAAATATCTGCACAAATTGTATTACAATTCTACACATGCTCTATAAATATCAAGCTAAGTAACCTTAAATAGGTATCAGTAAATTACCCACTGCATAATACCTTGCTTATGCACAGTCTGACTTGAGCGTTAGAGTCCCTTTGTAGGTACCCACCCTCCAGTCTCAACACGCTCTACCGCTGTTGCCCAAGAAAGAAACCACTACAACGAGGGTACCCTCTGAATCCACTTTAGAACATAAATATTTTTTTTTTTGTGAATTCAGTTTACCAAAGATAGATTAACTCATATAGTTGGATATGCTTAGAGCCGGCCCTAATTCTTTTTTCTCCAGTAGTGTTTTTTTTTTGTGGTGCATTAGTCCCCTCTTTTGAATGTTTGTTTAATAGGGGTTATCTTTTGACTACCACCCTCTTCGTTTTTTATTTGTTTATTTTTAGTATTTTCTCGAATAAAATTATCTGGACGTTTTAGATTTGTTACATTTGTGATAGATATGAAGAGTTTGATTTTGAGTTTCTTTGATCTGTTTCATGTTATGATAGATCTTAAATTTCTAGTTTTAGTTTTCTCAAGTTAATCTTATGTTTTGACCTTACATAATAATAAGACTTTCAGATCTACTGATGAGATAAGGGATGTGATACTCTTTTCATATGATAGCACGTTATATATCAGTCTTTACAAGGAATGATGCATCGTCATCGATAATCTACAAACCCAAAACAAAGCTACATATCATGAGTTTGGGTGAAAATTATATTCATATTCTTTTTCTTAATAAATTTATTGTTTTTATTGAAATTGTAAGTGTCGCTAAGCTTTTGGTTGAATGAATTTATAGTTTATAAGATATATTAACTCAATAGTTTAAATTTGTTTTTGCAATAAAATCTAATGAATGTTATGTTGTATATCGAAAGTTAATATTGATGTACATATTTTCACTAGGATTTTAGTTTAATTTATTTGAGTTTTTTCTTCTTGTTTTTTGGTACATCACCTAAGCAGAGATGATATAAGTGATCTCGTAAAGAATGAGAATCAAACTCCGATTTCATCATCATCATACTCTAATTTTAAAGATAAAGAAGAAACTATGTGAATTATCATTTATATTAGTTTGAATTAGATCTATTTTCGGTGCTACGGGCAAGCTGTATAGTGTACGGTACATTCATTTCTTCACATAGTTCATCATACTCTTTTGCCCAGAAACCAAACTACGATAATGCAAGAACAAGATAGAGGAAAAGGAAGAAGGAAAGCTAAAAGTGAATTAGCAAACAAAATTTTCTATCTACAAGCACAAGCTTGTTCTCATGTGGATCCCTGATCCCCAAATAAAGAAAATAGCATCAAATACAATTCTACATAAATAACCTTTTTCCTCCCCCAAATCAAAACAGAAAACAAAGGAAAATAACACGCACGCATGGTGATTAAACATAAAGTTGGCATATGACGGGCATGCCTCCATTGTCCAACGTCCCGGTGTCATTGTTTTTCTGAAACACAAGCTTCAGCCCCTCGCAAATGACCACTACCTCTGCACTCCTCGTCGAAAACGACCCAGACTCGAACGCGTTTATGGAAGCCACCCTCAAACTGAAGGTGACGGAGCCATTGGCTCGCTCTTTCACCATGTCATCCTTCGTCGTCTTATCCAACGTCATTTCATTTGCACGGCTAGACGAACCCTTCACGTCCATTTCCCTCATCTCCTTCGTGTTCAACGCAAAACCAGGTGCATAATTCACCGCCACCACGCCATCTTTGTAAAACACGTCCACCCTGAAGTCGGAGAAATAAGCCTTGAGCTTCTGGTTGGGGTTCTCGATGGTCATCTTGGTGTCCCATTCTCCGGCCAAGGCTGGGGTGGTGGTGAAGTTCGCCACGGACATGGACACAAGCTTGTAAACGGGTAGTTCTGGACGTAGCATCAAAGCCATAATAAGGCTCGCAAGGAAAATGAACGTCAATATTATACAACAACACAATATGAAGCTCCGGAGGAACCTGGAGCCAGGGCCGGCGGCGGCGCCGGCGTTGGAATAGGTGGGAGGGGGGCCGTAGTAGGGGGCGGCGGGGGATAATTGTGGTATCCTGCGGGGTATCCGTCGGTGTATGCGGCGTAACCTTGCGGATATGTGTGGGGGTTTTGGCCGGCTGGGTAACCCGCCGGCGGGTAATACGTCGCGTATGGCGGCGGGTATGTCGATCCGGGTGTCGGATGGGTGGGATAACTGGTGGTTGACGGCAGCGGTGATGATGTTGGGTCCGCATTCTTGTCTGAGGAATGGGCAGCAGATGGTGGTGGTTCTGATTTGGAACCTCCTCCTCCGTGGTTGGACGAAGCCATGTGATTTCTTGTTTTTTCCCCCCTCTCTCTCAATGATGATATTTCCAGAGAAAGAGGGAGAGAGAAGCGAAAACACAGAGGGCGAGAGAGGCAATGCGATGAATGTATAGGTTTCTTGAGGATATATGAAATCTATCACCCAAGAAAAACAAGTTTCTTGGTGATGAAATCAAGGAAAGACGCAAAATAAAATTAGATTGATAAAAACGCGTGAAGACCGTAGGTTTGATTATTTCTATTAAGTAATGTATGTAAAAGCGATTAGATACGTGGGTTTAGTAAAGGAAGCCAAATGTAGTAAGTTGTCAATGATAAAGATTAACTAGGTATTTAAGGTATCTATTCTGACACTATTTGTATATTCTTCCCAATAGCACTCATAATTTATTCAAGTGATAAAAGCACTCATTCATTCAATACATAATATCAAAATATGATATAAAAAATGGCTATATAATAGTTTTCGACAAGAAGAAATATTTAATTTTAAGAAACATAAAAGTTTAAATTATTAAAAACAACCACACAAAATTCTTTTAAAGAGAAAGATCATTAGATTCCACATAATAGAAAAAAAAAAACTTTCTAAAAAAATTTGTGAATGCTATTATTTATTGACAAGTAGTTATTTATTATTATTGAATGATTATATGTTATAAATAAAGTTATTTTTTACATACATGATGTTAGAAAGAAATCTATGAATAATTATTACATTTTGTTAATTGATTATTTATTCTTACTGGATGACTAACAATTATAAAATAAATAAAATAAAGTTCTATATTAGATTCTTGATGTTAAGAATAAATTTGAGAATGACTAGTAATTGTTAATAAGTGGTCATTTGTTTTCATAAGTTGTTAATAGTTGTAAATCATCTACTTTAATAAACATTTCCTTTTTGAGGTTTTAGCAGGATTAACGCATAACCGTTGGATTGGTGTGCATTGGGATCTTTCCCGTGAAATTCACGAGGGGAGGCACTAGTAAAGTTATATATTAGACAATGAAGTTAAGAAAAAAATTACAAATGATTATTGTTTTTTTGTTGAGAGATTATTCGTTTCTATTATGTGATTAACAGTTGTAAAATGAAGCTTTATATTACTTTTATTAAGGGTATTTTTGTCCATTAAATAAGATATAATGATCCCTCTCATTAAATAAATTTTATATAATTCTTTTTAATAATTTAAACATTTCATGTCTTTGAAATTAAATATTCCTTTTTAGCAATCCTTTACATTAGTTTTCCCATAGATAAAACATAGAACAGATGATATTATCGTTCAATGACAAATTTGATGTTGCTTATTGATTTAGAACTAATATTAATATCGGAGGAGGGATCAGCTTACACTAGTGTAAATATTTTTTCTCTTACACCTATTTTCAATCATTAGTTTCACTTTCATCTAATGGTTAAGATTATTTCATTAAAGGTAACCATTAGATGAAAGTGAAACTAATGGTTAAAAATAAGTGTAAGAAAAAAAAAGACTTACACTGGTGTAAGTTGATCTTTCCTCTTAATATCGAGTACACTTTTAAAAGATCAAAATGGACATTAATTTATTCAAAATATTTTGTATTAATTAAGTCAAATAAAAAGGTAACATTTTCTCTTCCCACCGACAACGGGAAAAAATTCTATAATTATAAACAACAACGTTACAAAACTCAGGTTTAATCTTTTTCGATTTGTTACATTTTGAGCCTCAAGCTTAGATGAGTGAAGTGCTCCCTACGAATTTTTTTATTATTATGAATCATCGAATGTTTATCATATCAATTATATTTTTAAAACTATAGTTGATATGTCATACATTTATTGATACAACAAGATAAATCTCTTGATCTAGCCTCTCTCTCTCTATCTCTTTTTTCTTGTTCTAATCTTTTCTTTGGTGAGAGCGTAGGAGCGGGAGACTGCCATTTTCCCTTTTTGGTGGCAGCCTCATTGTCTCCTCTTTTGTTTGATAGAAATTTATTGGACCTATTAATTCCAAAATTTATGACATATCAAACACTTATATAAAGAGTTTTAGAGTTATCTTGAAAAGTTACCGATGAGGAAGTCATTGTTGAAATCCTTAAAAGCAATCTCGATGAGAGAGATATATTATTCCTATCCCACTGTAGTAGCTCACGCGTCAGTATCAATGGAACAACTGTACATACTATAGTGGCTAGGAATAAAGACCTCTCCCTGTATATATACAACAACAGCAACCAAATTTTTTTTCACTAGGTGGGGTCGGCTATATGGATCAAACGACGCCATTATGTCTTATCATAAACTAAGTCTTCAGAAAAGAACGCATTGCTTAAGGGCAACGACCTAGCATTTATACAATTACTTCGTTGATCCACGTCATAAAGATTCGACAAAGTTTTACGTTGGCTATCGACTGCCTAACATAACCGTCCTCTTTTATCCGGGCTTGGGACCGACTATGTAGAGATTTGCAACAAAGTTTAGCATAGGCAGAGTTCTCTCCCTGTATATATAGAATAACTAAAATGAGTTAAACCTACCCACTATGGCAAACTCATATACAGAACCTATAAAACAAAACTCACATATGAACAATGCTTTAACAACAATAGGCCCATAACAATAGTAATCACAATTTGGGCTAAACAAAATGATCTAATAATTTTGACATACAATTAATTTGGGTTTTATAAAATTATAATATGATTTATGCTAGTTTACAAAAAAAATCTAATATTCTCCCACTTGGACAACATACATCATATTACATTATTTCAATAAGAAAACAATTCCCCAAATTAATCAAACAATAAGTGGCCATAACATAATATCAAAATCGAGCTAGCACTCTTAACAACAGGTCCAAAATGAGAGTACAAGCATCTCAACAATGCAGAAAGTCATACTCGAAGGAGTATTGATATCATACATGCAAGATACTCATATCTTAGTGACCTAACAAAATATGATATATGGGTAATGGGAAAACACATCCAAAATTGTATGTCAATATGTGATCAAAGTGCATTTCCTAACAAAATAGCTCCAAGCATCTGCCCAAGATGCTTTCTAAGATTTAACAAATATCTCAGCACAATAAAAAAATGAGACTGGGTCCAAAATGTCTCCACAATTGTTATATCATAAACAAACAAAACCACATAGATAATAATAATAACAATATTATATAGTAATGATAATAATAACAATATAATTGTTTATGGTCTCGAGACATAATAACAAAATGATGTCACAATAAAATTACAAAACAAACTTCCACTAATTCAAAACATTAAAAGACCTCATTATACCCATATGGGTCACATGATCAACAAAAACTTTGACAACTAAACCTTTGGTTAGGGGATCTATAATCATAAGTTATGTAGGGATATACTTGACATGAGTTTGAAACTCCTGAATCTTCTCTCTAACAAACATATACTTTGTGTCAAAAGCTTCGAGTGCTTAAAGTTCTTATTGATTTAAGAGAAGCACACTATGACAGAGTTATCACAATAGATAGTAAGAGGCCTGAAAATACTCTACACAATACGAAATTCAGTAATTAAATTTTTCAATCATACCGCTTGACGCGTAGCCTCATAACAAGCTATATACTCTGTCTCGATAGTGGAAGTAACTATAAGTGTCTGTTTAACACTCTTCTAAGAAACAGCTCTTCCAGCCAACATAAAGATATACACTGATGTGGACTTGTGGTCATCTGGACAACTACCATAATTAGAATTAGAATAACCAATCATCTCAAGGTGACCCGATCTCCTATAGGTAAGCATATAAGCTTTGGTATCATGTAGATACCTTATAACTCGTTTTGAAGCCTGCCAATAGCCACACTAGGTTTTCTCAAGTATCTCCCAAGTACACTAACAACAAAATCAATATCAAGATGTATACAAACTTGAGCATTCATAAGGTTGCTAATAGTAGAAGCATATGGGACCTTATTTATTTCAACTACATCTTTATCATTTTGAGGACACTGGATATTAGAGAGTCTTTCACCTTTTTGAATGGGTGCAACATAAGGATTACAAGATTTCATATTAAATCTATTCAGAATCTTTTTAATATAAGTTTTCTAAGACAAACCAAGAATAGTACAAGATCTGTCACGGTGAATCTCAATGCTCAATATAAAAGAGACATCACCAATATATTTCATATCATAGTACGCTATCACCATCTGTTTAGTCTCATTTAGAAAAAAAAACATCATTACTAGCCAACAATATATCATCAACATATTAAACAAGAATGTTGAATCTAATAACACTAAACTTCAAATAAATGCATTGGTCAATAATATTTTCTTTAAAGCCAAAAGAACTAGCAATATAATCAAATTTCAAGTATCAATGTGTGGAAGCCTATTTCAATCCATAAATGGATCTTCTTAATTTGCATACCATATGATCTTTACCATCTTTAATAAAATCATCAGGTTGATCCATATGCACATCCTTATACAAATCACCATTTGAGAAGGCGGTTTTAACATCCATTTAATGAAACTCTTGAACAAAATGAATAACCAAGGTCATCACAACACAAAAAGAGTCTTTACTGGAGATTGATGAGAAAGTCTCCTTATAATCAATGACTTCCCTCTGGTTATATCCCTTAGCAACAAGTCTGGCCTTAAACCTCTTATTTTCATCTTTAGCATCACATTTGGTCTTAAAGACCCATTTGTAACCAACAGTTTTACAACAAGCAGGCAATTCCACTAATTCCCAAACATTATTCTCTCTCATAGAAGCCAACTCATCCTTTATAGCCACCAACCATTGTGCACTATCAGGACAAAAATGGTCTCTTGAAAGGAAATAGGATTAGAATCCTCAACTAAATTATACTCATGCTTCTGCAGGTACATAATATAATCCCTAAATCTGGTAGACTTAGTGGATATAGGAACCCGCTCAAATCTTCTCAGTGGAGTCAGAACAACATCCAAATTTTGTACATTATTTTCAACTTGTTGAAAGACATCGACATTATCAACAACAACATCATTATGGATCAAAGGAAATGACACTATCCCTGGAAAGGGTACAATAGGAATAGGAACAACAATATTTTCCTCTCTAAATCAACAATACACGACTCTTGAGTTTCACTATGCTCTAAGTCCCTTCAAAATAGACAGTCTGATCAGAATCAATCATTCTACTAGTATAAGAAGGACAATTGAACTTAGAACCCCTTGAGCTAATAGAATAACCAATGAAGAAACCACTAATGGTTTTGGGATCAAGTTTATTTAAATATGAGTTATAAGGCTGTTGGGAATCGCGGATACATCATGCAGCGAAAAAATAATTCCCACCAAGGATCCACGTGAAAAGAGACCATAATCCATGTTTTTGAGTTTACCTCTTGAAGCGAGTTGTAAAACAAACGGCGTGAATCACCATCATTGTAACAACGATGATGTCTCTACGGTATCCATGCGAATAGACTCATGAACGTCCAACGTCCACAAAAGGAGTTCCACATCTCTGACACAGTGCTAGCTGCAAAGAGAAGAGAAACCTATCACTCACTCACTCAATGTTTCTGTAGGTGCGGCTAGGGTTATGTAATTCATATCTAGTAGCCCCTTTAGCAGTACTATTTATAATAGTGACTGCCTTAGGTGAATGGGAGCAACAGCAAGGTAAGTTGTGTAACCCTAGACTCATTTGTTATAAGTCTGGCCCATGATTGAATCCTACTCCAACTTGGATCCTTATTGCTCCAATTTAGTCTGCTCTATGTGTCTGACCCCGTAGGTTCTCATAACATTAGCAGTAATATTAAAATCTTATTTTAATATTACAAGCAGTGAGAGGCATCTAGCAACACATCGTTGCTACCCAAGTAATGAGAATGTCAGTGATTTGACATAACCTTTTGTGACTAATGTTTTCGTGTAGTTTAGTCCCTTTGTCAAGATATCTAGATTGAACACAAGGCATAGAATGTGTCACCCTTGTATAGTTCAATCCTTCATTTCCTGATATTCGAGTAGACTTTGTAACAGCAAATGAGATCAATATCTCATATTGACTCATTTGAACATGATCATGCATTTTGTAGTCTCACTCAATCAGGGAGCCTGAAGATATCGCTCCTGTTATGTAGGAGTGACAAATCTCATCTAGGTCACTCACATCCCTCTGCATGATTTGTTATATGTCTAATAACCAACTTTATAATCACCTTGTTACAAATGACATTTGATGGCATTAAAACACACAACTCCTCATGTAGGAATCGTAGTGATTTCAGGTCAAAGGACCACATACACCATTGTCACTATGAGAATTGCTTATGACACTCACGTAACGATCTATGTAGCATTCTCATGGCGGGTCAGTCCAGTATATCATTACTCTAATATGTACCCATGTAAAGACTTGACATCTCGTATCCATAACCCGTGAGATGTGGTCATCAGTTTATGCACATACTCGTCTCAATGCATTATTGTTTTCCTAATTAATAATAATACTTGACTAAGAACATTTAAGAATAATGTTCTAATTTTATCCAATAGGATCTCAGGATCAAGTCATCTACTTGATGTCCTATGACATCAAACTTACTATTTTAAGGACTTTATTATGTTTATCATAAATAACATAATAAATGAAATGCCTCATATATTAAAAAAATAACATAATAAAATATATGTAAGTACTGTCAAAATATATCAGTCTCTAGGGAAACACCAACAAAGGCCTTGATGTGGATATTGGCAAGTGCACTAAATCTATAAAAGTAATAAAGGGTGAGTAAAGTATCGTTCCCACGAGGATTATGTTATCAATTACTAAGTTCGTTAAATCAACACTATTCAAGCTATCGAAAAGAGGGTTGTTGCAAATTCAATTAAAAAAAATATAAAATCAGCAAACAATAAATCAAAAAGGGTGAAAAATAATGATGTTGAAGAGTTAGGGTTCAGATTTCACTTGAACTCTTTAAATGCACATTCAAATATTGGTTTAACTATGTTCTATTTCAATGATTTATAGTCAATTCTCAAAATTAATTGATACCCAATCCCTTAGTATATTAATCCTCTTTAGCTGTTTGGAATTAACTAATTTCTTAGTCTAACCCCAAATAGAAAGGCATTATCAAGAACGAGGGAATTAAAAGAAAAACCACACAACCTACAATGTCTATTCCTAGCGATTGCAGAAATTATGGTATTTATCACAAGTTCTAGGTTCATGCAAATTTTTCCAAATCATACATAAACCCAGAAGATCATTCCCAAATTGATCAGGTTTAGAAAAACATTAAGAATAGAGATAAACACGTAAATCATGAAATAGAAACATGAATTAAACCCATAAAAAAAGGTTACATTATCCAAGAACAAGATCCATCATTCCCTAACAAGGGAAAATTAGTTACACATGGGAAAAGAAGAACACAGGGAAGAATATGACAAATTCCATTATAGAAAGGTGAAAATGTTGAAGAAAATTCCTAATCTTCAAGCCTAATTGCTCCCAAACCACATTAGGGTTTGTGCCTCTTGACGGCTGCTGTGTTCTGTCCAAGTGTGTGTTGTATTTGGCATAACTTATGAATTTATAAGAAAATAATGTGGGTTTTCTACACAGTAAGCACTCAGGTGCTCTGTTACCAGCGCCTAGGCGTTGGCCCATTAAAACCACAGTGTTTT
This sequence comes from Ormosia semicastrata, assembly GCA_029884595.1. Classification (NCBI taxonomy): domain Eukaryota; kingdom Viridiplantae; phylum Streptophyta; class Magnoliopsida; order Fabales; family Fabaceae; genus Ormosia; species Ormosia semicastrata. Next base: position 44,827,431 of record JAQQTO010000061.1, read on the forward strand.
ACGTATTAAGTGCCTAGGCACTCTAACTTCAGCGCCTAGGCGCTAAATGCCTAGAAGACCTCCTCCTTTGCCTTTCCAGCGCCTAAGTGCTATCTTTCCAACGCTTGGGCGTTGTACCACCAGAATGCAAAATTAACTCTTTGTCTCATGCAATCGTCTAGTCTTCTTCCATGCATAATTACCTATCAAAAACACATAAAAACACACAATTAAAACATAATTTAGAAAAACTAAAAATAAAAGAAACTTGAGCACAAACTTAATCAAAAAAATTAAAAGAGAATGAAAATCCAAGACTTTTGAACCATAAAAATATGAATTTTTGTAGATTCATCACTCCCCCAAACTTAAGCTTTTGCTTGTCCTCAAGTAAAAAGAAAAAGAAAAACAAAAAGACTAAACAAATAACAACTCAAAACACACAACCAAAACATGGCAACACCAGGTAGTGAATATCATACATATCCTCATAAATTGCTTCACAATCTAATTTCAAAGTGTCATACATGAACAATCCAATTACTACATCGTCTCTCACATACAACTCTTATGCATAAATGACTTCTCAAAAACAGGAATAAAAGACACAATCTCCTCATAAAGTACAAGATCAGATAAGTTCATAAAACTGCAAATGCATATCAAACCCACATCCATAGGATTATTTTTCATCTCTCTCTCCACTAATGTAAACAACGCACAATCAAGGATCAAAAGGGTCTTTAAAAGCTTGTAATGTAAGGCCAATGGTATGGGTTAAGAAAGAAGTGGTAGGGAAATGAAAACAAAAGTTGAGATACAAAATCATGTAAATTTCACAATTCAAGCCTCAAAATATTGAACAAGTGCAAAACAGAGCAAAAGAATCAACACAACATTCACTTTTTTTTTCTTTTTTTTTCAACAATCTCCACCCTTAAACTTATTTCTTTGCAATACTTTGGGTGAACTTTTTCTTCTTCTTTTTTCTTTTGTTGAAATTTTTTCAGCTCCACAAAACTTCATGCACAAAAATAACGAAGACTTGAATAATAAAATACGAGATATGCACTAAAGGTTATATAAGAGAGGGAATTTTTTTTTTCATATGGGTATGGGAAAAAGAAAATGTGGGTAAAAGAAAAGAAATAGAGGCCAAACAATAACATGGCTGCAAAAGGGACCTAAGGATATACTGCGTATATAGGTTGGCTTGAAAGGCTCAAACGGTCCAAAGAAAGCTGTTATCATTTCTTTAATCATACACTGTCTAGGATTTCACCTCAAAAGAGAATCAAACAACTTTTAGATACAAATCATCAACACACATACAATCCCATAAACTTTCTCTAAACTTGACATGCAATTAAATTCCAAGGTCTATCAATCATAAAGATAGGAAGAACATTCATACACAATTGAAACAATAGAGATAAATGCAACTCATAGATTCGCATGTGATATCCCAAGAAATCAAATCAATCCACAATTCAAACAATCATTAGATATTCAAATCAACACACCGGCATGCACAGTTTCACACAAAGATAATAGGGGTGATGATGACAAAATCAAAACCAATAAACAAATAACTCAATGAAATAAATGCAAGAAAGAAAAAGAAAAACTCTTTTTGGCGGCTAACAACTATATACATCCCCCTACAAAGGCTCCGAACTCAAGAAGGCACCTAAGCCGACTCAACACTAGCGAACTACAAAACAAAAACAGAAAAAATGTTAGTCAATAAAATAATAAATAACAAAATAAAAACAAAAACAAAGAGAAAAAGATAGAAAATTTGGGTTGCCTCCCAAAAAGCGCTTATTTAACATCATCAGCTCAACGTTGCCTGTTCTCAATTAATCATGGTGGCTTGAAGCAAGAAAAGTAAGATGACATCTTTCTTTTGTCAGATCTTTGCCTCCATACTCTGTCACTGCCTTTGGAATCCCCACAAGTGTTAGGAACTTGACTTGAACCAGGTTGTTCTGAATACATGTTAGCATGGAAAACCTCATCAGGCCATGGAGGTCTCAATTTTTTAACAAGTAAGGGATTAACTTGCAGTGAACCATGGATAAGGGGAGGACCCTTCTCTATCTCAGCAATCTCAGAGATAAGAGAACCTTTCTCCTTTTCATCAACAATCTTAAAAGTGGGCAGATCTGTATTAATTGATGAGGAAGGGCTCTTACTAGCCAGATCCTATAGAGGCTTATCTTGAATGCATTTAAGAGGAGCATAGAGATATGATATTGGGGCAGACTTATTAAAAATATTTATAGTCACTTGATCTCCATCTACCCTCAAAATAGGCTCTCCTCTAGGGACATCAATTAACGCTTCTGATATTGCTAGGAATGGTCTCCCCAGAATTAACGAGATATCAGCATCCTCGTCTATATCCAAGACTACAAAGTCAACTGGGAAAATAAATTTATCAATCTTCACTAGCAAATCTTCCACAATACCGTATGGATGTTTGACTGATCAATCTGCTAATTGAAGAGAAACCATTTTAGGCTTAACTTTATCAATTCCCAGCTTGCGCAAGATAGACAAAAGGCATTAAATTGATGCTAGCCCCTAAGTCACATAGAGCTTTCTCAATAGTCAACTTTTCAATGGTGCAAGGAATAGTGAAACTACCTGGATCTTTCAATTTAGGTGGCAGTTTCCGCTGAATTATAGCACTGCACTCCTCAGTAAGTGCCACGGTCTCATCTTCTTTCAGCTTCCTTTTCTTTGATAGCAAGTCCTTCGTGAATTTAGCATATAAGGGCATCTGCTCAAGTGCTTTAGCAAAAGAGTTGTTTATCTGCAATTTCTTGAAGACTTCTAAGAACTTGAAAAACTAGTTTTCTTGAATCTCCTTCCTAAATCTTTGAGGATATGGAAGTTTAGCATAGAGTGAAGGATCAACTATTTTTTGCTCACATTCTTTCTTCTTCTTTTGCCACTTTGGTTGCTCATCTTTAACTTCTTCGTTACAACACTCTTGAGTTGAAACATCCGCAACAAGAACATCAGTTTTTCAATTCTTGATGAATCATATGCTTCTTTAACTTGCCCTTCCAAAGTCTTGCCACTTCTCAGTGTAATTGCATGACATTGCTCCTTTGGATTGACCATAGTATCACTCTGTAAGGTACCTGGAGGTCTCTCTTGAAGCTATTTCGCTATCTACCCCACTTGATTCTCTAAATTTCTAATAACAGCTCATTAATTCTGAAAATTTACCTTTGTTTCCTCCATAAAAGCAGAAGTCTATTGCACAAAAACAGATGTCTATACAGAGAGTTTCTCAAGTGCAATCTCAAGAGGAGACTTCTTCTCTGGTTGAGGATTCAATGGCACTGTTTGATTGCTCCAAGAAAAATTGGGATGATTCATCCACCCTAAATTATATGTATTTGAAAATGGAACACCTTGAGGTCTAGAAGGATTACCTATATAATTTACATGTTCTTGAGAACTGAAACTAGAATTGCTTGCCTCACATCCACTATTAGCATGGTTACCTCCACAGAAATCACAAATTAATACTTGGTGGTTCATAGAATTTACCTGTATACTCTTAACTCACTTAGTGAGGTTAGCCAACTGCTGAGAAATACTTTTGTTTTGAGCAAGTAAGGCATCGAGAGTACAAGCTCCATCACTCCTTGTCTAACTACTGCTCTCCCACTAGGCAACTGATATTCATTGGTCGCCATGGTCTCAAATAGTTCTTGAGCTTCTTCAGGAGTTTTAGTATTTAAAGATCCACCTGCAGATACATCTACCATAGCCCTGGTAGGATGATTTAAACCATTATAGAAAATTTGCACCTACTGCCAAACCTCAAATGTATGGTGAGGACATCTCCTTAATTGCTCCTTGAATCTCTCCCAAGATTCATATAATGACTCCCTTTGATTTTGAGTGAAACAAGCTATTTCACCCCTCATCTTCACAAACACTGATGAAGGGAAGTATCAAGTCAAAAATTTGCTAACCAGGTCCTCCCAAGTAGAGATGCTTCCTTATGGCTGGGCTTGTAGCTAGCTCTTTGCTTTGTCTTTGAGAGAAAATGAGAATAGTCGTAATCTAATGGTATCAACAGTAACACCATTATACTTAATAGTATCGCAGAGTTACAAGAAATTTGTAATGTGCAAGTTTGGATCTTCTGCTTAACCTCCCCTAAACTGATTATGCTGCACCAACTGTAGAAGTACTGGTTTAATCTCAAAGTTATTAGCCTGAATAGCAGGGCGCATAATACTGGTAGAAATATTTTCAGCAGATAGAGTAGCATAGTCAGCCAATGTGCGTCTTTGCTCTGCAGTTACAACTATTTCTACCATTTTTCTTCTACTTCTTTAAGTTTCTTCCTTTCTCTAGCTGCTTTCCTATTTGCTCTAGCTGTTCTCTCTATCTTTGGATCAAAAAGTAACTCTTCTAACTCCAAAGAGTCTTACATAAACAAACAAACAAGCAAACTAAAATGAAGTAAAGAAAAGAAATTAAAAATAAAAAATAAATGACTAATAAAAATAAACAAAGAAAATGAAAAATAAAAAGAAACAAAATAAAAAGAAAATTAAATGAAGAAAAAAATGAAATTAAATAAGAAAAATAATTATCTATAAATAAAAGAAATTTTAAAGAAAAATTAAAAGTAAAATTAAAAATAAACAATTAAAAATAAATTTAAAAAAAATTCTTAAATTAGTGTCTTTTCAACTATTATTTAATATTAATAACAATAATCCCCGGCAACGGCGCCAAAGGCCTTGATGTGGATATTGACAAGTGCACCAAATTGACAAAAGTAATAAAGAGTGAGTAAAGTATCGTTCTCACGAGGATTATGTTATCAATTACTAAGTTCGTTAAATCAACATTATTCAAGTTATCGAAAAGAGGGTTGTTGCAAATTCAATTAAAAAGAAATATAAAATCAGCAAACAATAAATCAAAAGGGTGAAAAACAATGATGTTGAAGAGTTAAAGTTCAGATTTCACTTAAACTCTTTAAATGTACATTCAAATATTGGTTTAACTATGTTCTATTTCAATGATTTATAGTCAATTCCAAAAATTAATTAATACCAAATCCATTAGTATATTAATCCTCTTAAGCTGTTTGGAATTAACTAATCCCTTAGTCTAACCCTAAGTAGAAAGACATTATCAAAAACGAGGGAATTAAAAGAAAGACCACACAACCCACAACGTCTATTCCTAGTGATTGCAGAAATTATGGTGTTTATCACAAGTTCTAGGTTCATGTAAATTTTTTCAAATCATACATAAACCCAAAAGATCATTTTCAAATTGATCAGGTTTAGAAAAATATTAAGAATAGAGATAAACACGTAAATCATGAAATAGAAACATCAATTAAACTCATAAAAGAAGGTTACATCATCCAAGAACAAAATCAATCATTCCCTTAACAAGGGAAAATTAGTTACACATAGAAAAAGAAGAACACAAAGGGAAGAATATGACAAGCTCCATTGTAGAAAGGTGGAAAGATTGAAGAAAATTCCTAATCTTCAAGCCTAATTGCTTCCACACCACATTAGGGTTTGTGCCGCTTGACGACTGCTGTGTTCTGTCCAAGTGTGTGTTACATTTGGCGTAACTTATGAATTTATAAGAAAATAACGTGGGCTTTCTGTATAGCCAGCGCTCAGGCGCTCTGTTACTAGCGCCTAGGCGCTGGCCCATTAAAACCACAGTGTTTTACGTATTGAGCGCCTAGGCGCTCCAACTTCAGCGCCTAGGCGCTAAATGCCCAGAAGACCTCCTTCTTTGCCTTTCTAGCTCCTAAGCACTGTCTTTCCAGCGCTTGGGAGTTGTACCACCAGAATGCAAAATTAACTTTCTATCTCATGCAATCGTCCAGTCTTCTTCCATGCATAATTACCTATAAAAAACATATAAAAATATACAATTAAAACATAATTTTAAAAACTAAAAATAAAAGAAACTTGAGCACAAACTCAATCAAAAAGATTAAAAAAAATGAAAACCCAAGACTTTTGAACCATAAAAATATGAATTTTTGTAGGTTCATCAAGCCTCACCTCTACCCCAAACACGAAAATGCCTCAAAGTATGCCATTTGCCTGACATAAGCTCATATGGAGTCTTCAGCACATATTTAATTGGCACATGATTTAATATACAAGCAGCAATCTTCAAGGCATCTCCCCACAAGAATTTTGAAAGAATAGAATGATTAAACATGCATCTAACCATATCTATAAGAGTACGATTTCACCTTTCTGCAACTCTGTTTTGATGCGATGTCAAGCATAGTGTACTGTGCCTCAATACCATAGTCCTATAAGAATCTAGCAAAAGATCTAGATCATGAAGAATATTTTCTTTCATTAACCTTTCCATTCTCTCCCTAGAGATGTGTCGTAAACATATGTGCAACAATATAGAATAGTTTTCACCAACTCTATCACACTTGTTTCTAACAACATTATTGATATCTAAACGTCGTTAGATCAACAGAAATGAGTTAATATTTAACATATAAAAGTCATTAGATGAAACTCCAGAAATAACCAAAATGGAATCATAAGGTAGGGAAACTCTTTTATCACTAAATAGATATGATAGTGCAACTATCCAAAATAGAAACCAGAAACAAGTTCCTTCTTATATAAGACACATAGATGGTGCCTTTTAAACCAAAAGAATATCAAGTACATAGCTTCAAGGAAATAACACATATATACTCTACTTTGACACTAACTCTATTTCCTATGTGATCATCAACTCTCCTTCACTTGCCTTTCACCTATTTTGAACTCTAGTAATTAACTTGTAACATGAGTAGTTGCACCAATATCTAACCAACAAGTGTTAGAAGGAACATTAACAAGATTGGATTCAAAACACATTAGAGTCAGGGGCTCAACTTTTTTCTCCTTAATCCAATTATTAAACTCTATACAATTAGCTCGTTTGAGCTAATATGCAAATTTTATGACGTGTTCACGATCATCATTCACACTATCATGCTTAGTCTTAGTCAACACAGAGAAGTCACAAGCCTTTCTAGATCTGTCAATAGTCTTATAAAATTGGTTGACATTATTCGCTTCATGAAAACTCTCCTTAATTATTTTTTCCATGCTATACTTTATGGTCATGAGATGAACTTTATTTGAATTATCCCACCTTTCATATTTCACCCTAATCACAGCAGAAAACATATCTATAGGCTTTAGAGCTCATCCACAATGGGTGCAATATCAATAACAGAGATGGCTAGAAATAAACTCATTAGCTTAACCCAATCCTCATAATTTGTCCCACATAACTTTGTCAAAATATTTATTTTCATAAGCAAAGTAAAATCAATATTTAAAGGAAAATTTTTCTTGTCAAGTATTTCAATAAACAAGATGAGCAATAACCAGAATGGAGCTCTCCCATACAATTATAATCCCACCTGAGGGTCCTGAATTACAACACATGAATAGACTCCCACTGACATCAAAATCATGTTCCTAAAGCTGGTACCGAAAGGATAGTGAAAACTCTAAGAACATAATCTCAATGCCTTTAACAAATCATCATGAATTATATTAATAAAGGCAAACTGATAGGGTAAGCGCATCATCAACATAATCCCTAATGCCATAAAATAACAATATTTTATCAACAAAATGACACCTTAACACAATTGGTCCCACGAAGGCGAGCTCACAATCATGCAAAGTGTCCCAAAATAGGATCACTTAACAAATCATTAGGAATTACATTAATAAAGGCAAACCGATAAGGTAAACGCATTATCAGCATAATCCCCAATGCCATAAAATAATAATATTTTATTAACAAAATAGCATCTCAAAACAATTGGTCCTGTGAAGGCGAGTTTGCAATTATGAAAGGTGCCCCAAAGCTCCACAACATTTTAAATAATAACTTTCAAAACAAAAATGCATAAAGAATAACAATATACAATATTTTACATAGCATTTTCTGCACAAAATAGTACTAAAAATTATTCCAGTGACTAAACAATATCAAGTTTGAGAGTATAAATTATATAACACTCTTAGTAGTGTCACAATCATGCTGAAAAAATTTCAGGTTAAAACTTGGAGAGTATACTATAATTTTTAACATTATGCAGTATTACATATATACAACATAGTATCAAAATTATTTAAATAATCAAATGACACCAAGTCTGAGAGTGTGCAATATATATAATGCTCATTAGCTTCATAATCATCCATAAAAAATTCCAATGCAAAAGGTGGAGAGTATCATATATTTTTAACAATTTTAATTTTTAGAAATTTTGAAATAAATAATAAATAGGCATAAAAAAATCATCAAAATTATAAAATGGCGTATGGATCACAACTCAAAAAATAGAATTGGAAAACCAATTTTGCTCACCATGCATGCACCCCCACACGCTTGGGGTGCGACTAAGCGGATGCCTGGTAACGGGTTGCGCGACCTATTTTCCCTAGAAACGAGTCGCGTTGAAATTCTCTCTTGTTTCTCAATAAAAAATGGGGATTTTGGTGCCATTAGATTCAGAAAGCAATGTTCTTCAAAAGCCCTTAGACAATTTTTAGAATTATTGCAAAAACTTTCTAGGTTTTCTCAAAGACACGAAGAACACGTTGCGGGTCGTCTTTTAGAAATTCTAAGTTATTTCTCAACCAAAATTCATGATCTTGATGTTGTTAGATTCAGAAAAATATGATCTACAATAGCCCTAATTAATTTCATGAATTGATCTCCAAAAGAAAATGAATCATAAACTTCAAATGTTTTAGGGTTTCACGGGTTTGAGCAAAATTTTGTGTGAATTCACAATATCATAATATAATATACATGTTTCTGAACTCAGAATAACCCAATATACAACAGCCCCAATTTTATTTTTGAAATCGATCTCAAAAAAATTTGAATTAAACATCACGTACGTTAGGATTTCGGGTTTCTTCAATTTTCAAACCTTATATGATTTCTTGATAAAACATAAAATTAATGGTTATAATTATGATTAAAAAATATTGGCTCTGATACCAATTGATAGAAATTTATTAGACTTATTAATCCCAAAATTTATGACATATCAACCATTTATATAAAGAGTTTTAGGGTTACCTTGAAAATTCGCTGATCAGAAAATTATTGTTGAAACCTTTAAAAGCAATCTCGATGAGGGAGAGATACTATTCCTATTCCACAGTAGTCGCTCATGCATTAGTAACAATGGAGCAACTGTACGTACTACAGTGGTTAGGAATAGGTGCCTTTCTTTGTATATATAGAATAATTAAAATAAATTAAACCTACCCATTATGGCAAACCTTATATAGGACCCATAAAAAAAAACCCACATATAAGTAATACTTTAACAACAATAGGCTTATTAACAATAGTGATCATAATTTGGGATAAACAAAATGCTCTAATAATTTTGACATCTAATTAATTTGGATTTTATAAAATTATAATATGATTTATGCTAGTCTATAAAAGAAATCTAACATTATTTTGGTGTGTTTTTTCAATAAGTGACTCAAATCTGTTAGATCTTGAGCATATTTATCCAGAACTGCTTCTGTCAATGGCAGATCTTGTGATTTTTGTTTTGTTTTTGTTGTCCTTTTTGTTAGTGTTTTGATTTCCCCTTATGGTTGTTCCTATCTTATTGGTCTTGCAGGTGGGGAATATTTCCAGATCTATTTGAGAGGAAGAGTAATACACTCTTTAAGCTGCAACACTTTTCTTGTTAGTCTCCGACGTAAAATATGTTTAGACATTTATAGTCTTTAGACAAGGAGTAAAACTACATATCGTTGTTTAATTCAGTGTGTAGAATATATTTGTTTCTTATTCTTTTTGGATATGATGTATTTTTTTCAATTTGTAAGTTCCGTTAGACTTCATTATTAATAAATTTTTTACTTTCTCTAAAAAAAAAAGATAAATCTCGTGATTTGGGAGTATTGAGAATCTCCCTAAGGTTGATATATATTCTTTTCTTATGAGTAACCAAAAATAAGAACTGAAATCTCAGGTTACCTTTTCTACCTTGCATGCAAACTCCCAATTTGTCTTGTTCTTTAATTTTGCTACATCAAAATTCAAAACTTTTATCTCAAGGGACAGTTAATCAAAACTAATGTCATCTTCTATATTTATTCATATACCATTCTACAAGGCCTGAGCATTCCCTGGCCTCGCCAATATCGTCCAATATCGCGGCCTCACCTTGTTCCAATAGTTCTAAATCAACTTCCAAACTTGAACAATAAGGGTGCATGGCGATGGGAATGTACAACAAATTATAATTGAGCTCCGCTTCCATTGCTATCTTAAATCCAAAGCTCATAACTCCCAGTTTTCTTTATTCAACAATCTCCTGAATCACATCGTCGTCTACAATAGGTTGATCCCTTTCCTAATAGTGGTATTAAAAGTCAAATGCAGCGTCTTGTTTCTCATTATTATCCATAATGAAAACCCCTTGTGGGTTCACATTCTCTGATTTGATTGGAGCATTCAGCGCCAGAGCTTTGTCTTACTTGTATACTATTAGGGCCTAAAAGTTAAGGAAGTTTATGAGCATTGACTTGATGCCATTGGAGATAGTTAAGTTTACGTTCCAAGTGGCTGATAACTCACCTTTAGAGACATCAAAGGTGGAAACACGTAAGGAATAGAGGAAAAATCTAGGTGAGGAGGGATTTAAACATAGGGTGAAGTTGTAATGAACTATGGGAATCATAATGCAGATGGTCTTAGAAGCGCGACCAAGCCCATGGTGATTCTGACAATTCACCATGGAGTTCCCCAAAATTCATGGGTGCTTTCTCTAGGGTTGATGATCACCTGTCCTTTTTTCCTATCTCCTTCCTTGTCTCCTCACTTAAATTATGTCAAGTGTCCTAAACTTAATTACATGTCTCCTTTCCTTCTCTTTTCATTTTAATTTATTTTCCACTTAGCACAATTTAAGTGGGGAGACAGGAAAGGGGATAAGTGATCCTCGTCTTTTCTCTGGTACCCATTAACATGAAAGTGTATAGGAACCCTTCTTAGTTGGACTAAGCATAATGAGACAAGTGTTCACTTTAAGTTCACGTCATTAATGAGACTGTCCAACTTGTTAGTTTTATTATGACGTTCCTGATATTTTTCTCCTTTTTATAATGGTCCCATGAGTTATTTTAAAAAAAAAACCCCATTCTTTTCTCTCTTGTCCTCTTCCTCCTTTGTCATTACCAACCCCATCACTAGCAACCTAGTCACGGCACCAAACCAAACCCATAGCCACCCACCAAACACCCCACACAAGACTGACCAGTCACCATTGTCACTCTCCTTGCCTGAATTAACGTTGTTGCTAATAACCCAAGAACAGCGTCGTTGCCAATAACCCATGAATAATGTAGCTCTTTGTTCAAGGTTGACGACTGGTGAATTTGAATTCTTAATTAAATACTAGCTCCAAGTGGAAATTCTATAGAATTTGATAGTGTTAACGTGAAAAAAAATTGATTAATAGATAAAAATGTAGTAAATACAAATTAAGGAAAATGGTTCTGTAAGGTTTAAGAAGAAAAGGACTTTTAACTACATACAAGTGAAGTAGCCCATTAACCTCACTACTTTCCTTGGATAGGAATTAAAGGATGAGAATGAGATAATTACTAGTTGCATTTAAGCTGTGAAAACAAAAGAGCATATTGGCACATGACATGTTCGACGATGGACTAGAGCTTTATTCCTAGTTTGTTGGCAATGACGTTATTCTTGGATTATTGGCAGCAACGTTGATTTAGGTGAGAGGAGTGACAATGGTGACTGGCCAGTCTTGTGTGGGGTGTTTGGTGGGTGGTTGTGGGGTTTGGTTTAGTGTTGTGGCTAGGTTGTTGGTGATAGGATTGGTGGTGACAACAAAGGAGGAGGGAAAGAGAGAGAAGAAGGGTTTTTTTTATAAAAAAAACCCATGAGGCCATTATAAAAAGAAAAAATATCAGGAACTTCATAATAAAATTAACAAGCTGGACAGTCTCATTAATGACATGAATTTAAGGCGAACACTTGTCTCATTATGCTTGGTCCAACTAAGAAGGATTCCTAAACCTTTTCTAAGTTAATGGTTATTAGACAAAGCACCAAATTTATGGCATTGTTTTGTTTGGTAGTTATTTTGCTTTATATCATTGTCATTGTCATGGGGAATGGGTATTAAGGTGTAAAGGCAAGCTCTATCAACCCTAGGTTCAACTTGAAGCGTTGAAAGTACCATGTTTAATTAGTTGAATGCGTTCTCAACTTCTAATACAAAAAATTTTAAGTCACACATATATTACACAAACACATGTATATATATACATATAAGAAACCCTAGTAGGAAACTAACTAGACTACCCTAAGGAAAGGGCCGTCAAATTAAGATAAGTTGTTTGTGGTAATTTTGAGGCAATAAGTAGTTCAGTATAGTTGTACATGTGAAAATTTAACTGGTTGAACTATAGGTGCATCAGTTGTGTTGTGAGTTGACTGCTCCGAGTTAAAATGGTATCTACTATTTTCTGACAAAGAATGTGGTCATGAAATATAAGGAATTCTCTATATTTAAATATGAAATTATTTTTATAAGGAAATCTTCTAAATATAAATCAAGCATTTATAATTCCTCACAACTGTACTAGTGGTTTTGTATATGAGTATATCTAAGTTTAGATTATGTTTCATGGTTTTAACAGAATGGTTTTTTCATAAAATTTACTGAGCCCATAGCACTTGGATCATTCTCATTAATCTATGCAATGTTTGATTTATCCATGCATACAAATATAAACTAGTGCTTTCTATTGTACCCATTAACTTGGAAGGGTTTAGAAAACTTTTTTAGTTGGACTACTTAAAATAAGACGTGTTTAACTAATGTCCACCTCATTAATGAACTTTTTTCTTTCTTTTAAGGAATTCCTATATTTTACTTTTATGAATTTGCCTCAGGAATCTTTTAATAAATATATTTAATAATTTTGTTAAAATTATCATATTCTAATTATCAAGTTAAAACACCCTAATTTAATCCCCATTGTAAGGATGAACCCTAAATTACCCAACGCCAAATTTGTTTCTAACTCCCTGCCATGTTCATACAGTGTCTTCATAGCTTATTCTCGACGAATTCATCTCTCATCTTCTCCTAGTTCAATTGCCCCAAATTGGCTCTATCCACCGCACTTGCTATGTAAAATCTCTGTGCTTTCCCCACTAAACTTGATCCCAAGTCATGCCCTTGTGTTATCTCATCATCAAACATAGTAATGGTGGTCATTCCTTCAAGGGGTTAATTCATATTTGTCACTGGGAAACCAATTCCACCATTGATTAAGTTGTTCCCATTGTTGCTGAACACATTTCCTGTGTTCCTATTAAGGCCTGTGAGGAAAGGAAGGTTGTTGTTGTTAGGAATTCCATTGTTGTTATTGTTATGGGGAACACCATTATTGAAAGGAAGGTTTGTACCATCAGGCTTACTAAAGGCAACTTGAGCATTAAGAGCTGGATTTGTAACAACTCCAATCATGACTCTTGTAGTGGGATTTCAGCCATCGAGAATATTATACATGAAAAAGGAGAGTGGGTGGTGGTGGTCAATATTCGTGATTATAATAGGGGACTCAGCAGAATCAAGTTCTTGTGGTGTTGTGGCTAGAGTTTTTAACTTAGAAAGGATTCGAGTTGAAGTAGTGGAAGTGACTGCAAAAGATATATATGGTGGGGTGCGACTGAACAAGGTGGAGAGAGGAGATGAATTTGTTAAGGATGAGCTACGAAGACATTGTATGAACATGATAGGGAGTTAGGAATAAATTTGGGACTGGGTGATTTAGGGTCCATCCTTACAATTGGGATTAAATTAGGGTGTTTTAATATGATAATTAGAATCTGATAATTTTAACAAAATTATTAAATATATTTATTAAAATATCCTTGAGGCAAATTTATAAAAGAAAAATATAGGAAGTCATTAAAAGAAAGAAGAAAGTTCGTTAATGAAGTGGACATTAGTTAAACACATGTCTTATTTTAAGTGGTCCAACTAAGAAGGGTTCTTAAACCCTTCTAAGTTAATGGGTACCATAGAAAGCACCATATAAACTAAGCATACATTGTTTCTTGCATCTTTAATTCTTACTTCCTTGGAATTTAAAATATTATGCTATTTTTGGACGACCAGATAAGAAAAACATGATAGTATATATGAATATTTTAGGAGATTGCTACTATTAGCTCATGTGCTTATGTGTTCGAGCACTTCCACCCTTGGATGAAATTAAAATTATTAGAAAATGTGTGTTTTATAAATTAAAAAAATAAAAGAAAAACTTGTGAGAGTACGTAGAAACTCAAATGTAAAGCATGCCCGAATATATTATCAAGTCTTAACAAATGTTTGGTATTGTCATATGATAGAATAGTCCAATCACGTCATCCCTTTTAATCCCATTATTATAACATGATAACTTTATCATCACAAAATATAGGATAATTGCTAGAGAATTTAGTCCTACTTTATCCTTTCTTGTTCGCTCTCCTCTCTCTCAATTTACAAACTCCATTTCTCTTAAACTGTCATCTATCTCTCCCACTCTGCTCTATAATAGCTTGTTACCACCACCACATTCCAACCACCACTACTGCCACAATTTTTGGACAACTGCCACCACCATTTTCATTATCTCCCTTTTATATGTTGATAGGGGTGCTAGATTGGGGTCAAGATGTTGTCGTCCATTGTTTTTGTCCTCACCCTCATGCATATCACATTTGAAGCACAATCTTTGATGGTTTGTTTGCCACCCCTCAAGATGTTGGAACTGGACATCAACAACTTTATGGATTCCATTGACATGCTCCTCTTTGGGTGCCCTATTTCTTGAAATTCTGAACCTCGCTTTAGGATTTTGTTTTAAATTTACTCTAAAACTATGAAATTGTATTGGAGGTGAACCCATCCTTGATGTGTTTGTCCATTGTTGTCCTCCCTATTATCTCCAAAATTAGGGTTTTAACTCAATGCTCCCTAGGACAAACCTATTATATTGATGTGGCTATTTCAGTAAAATAATTTTATTATGACTATTTGTGTATTTTGTAGCCATGGCAAATTAAAAAAATTAGGTGCTTGTACAACCCTAAATATTTTCTTATTCGGTCAGGAAAAAAAGGCTAATTTCTTTTTTTTTTCAATTTCAAATATAAGGATAATTTTGTTACAATAAATATTTATGAATACAATCCTTTCATTTATACAATAATGACTAAACACATTATAGTATAAATGTTTATCAGCTTCTCTATATTATCATTTGTTGTCCGACTCTCTTATACTATCAAGTCTTATATTGTTAAGTGTGTCAAGTTGAATTTGTTTAGTTTTAATTGATGGTGAAACTATTGTTAAATGATTGATAAAAAAAGAAGTGAAGATTGTTCCATTTAACTTTAGCCCATTCAATCTTTTTGTGTTAGATGTGTTAGCTACTAGAGATGAAGTTTTTGGTTATAATCGTTTATTATTTTAGTTTTTTGCTATTTAGATGATTAAAGGAGAGGTGTCGCCACCATGCTAAGGTATACGAGACGCCCCTTACTTGTTATATTTATTTCCATTGAGACGTGTTTATTTTATTTGAAACTTATAGTTAAATTTTTTTTATTTTTTTTTTAAAATCTCTAGACTGAATTTATTCATTGCTTAAATCAGTAGCAAGTAAGTCACAACACAAGAGGTGGCTCTTCAAGCTATATGGTAAGCTCATAGTCTCTTGCAAAGAATGCTAGCTTGTCTACAACAGCATTATATATGTGTGGAACAAAACCAGAACTGAACTGAAAAAACCATGATGCCAGAATAAAGGTCTTGGAGAATTAAACCATTGGGAAAGAGAGATCCTCTAATCCATTTACAATACTATATTATACACATTTTTGGCATTTCCCTCTAGAAACACAAATCTGAAGCCTATCCCCCAATTGAATATCAAACCTTCCTTCACTGCTATGAGCTCGACTTTATGAGCATCTATTGAACCTCAAAGCTTTCGTGCCTTTGTAGCCATGAAATTTCCTTCCTAATCACGAATTACAACACCTATCCCAAATGAATGTTCCTCGGAAAAAACAATTGCATCTACATTTATCTTATAAATGTTGGTAGGGGTTTGCACCATTTACTTGAAGGTGAATGTGTTCTCTAGTGCAATGTCTAATGGGCTTTTGTAGATTGAAAAGATAACATATTTAGGTTCTCTTGGAAACCTACTTGGGAGGCTAATCCCAATGGCTTGGCTTGCCTTCATTTCGCACATTCATTGTTGTTGTCTCCAACAAATTCAGAGGAAGATTTCTAACCATCTATTGGAAATGGTTCAACTAACTCGTAATGTCTTGGATTAGTCCATTAACGAAAATGGTGATTCCACAAGCCTAAATGGCCTCCATAAAAAATCGACATTCTTTGAACAAGTGCCATACAGTTTCGAAAGTCCTCCACATAACAACAACCCTCACCTATGTTAACACCTTTGAGGCTGAGATAATTTTTGGTGGGGAGGATGTTTCTACATATTATCCATAGAAGATATGAGTTCTAGGAAGCACCTGAAGCTTCCAAATCTTCCTCCAAAGCTCCTTGAAACTAGGGAGAAAAACAAATGAATTAGATCCACCTTCCACCTCTTCATTTATGTCCTTAATTCTCTTGTGCCATGCTAATCTATAACCACTTTTGATCGAGCACAAGCCCATGGGTCTCTCCATGTATATTGAATTGAGGGATATTGACTCTGAAATTTTCAGAGTGGGGAACCCATGGGCCACTCTAGATTCTTGTAGTTAGGCCATCACCTTTATGTTATATAGCACCCATATTCAAGATTTTCCACCCATTTATGATGCTTCTCTAAGTGTATGACGGGTAAGTGCCAGGATGTGCTGTTAAAAAATCACTTGTGGGGAAATATCTCACCTTAAGGATTCTTGAAACAAACAGATTTGGGAAGCTTATAATCCTCCAAACTTGCTTTGCTAACATTGCAAGATTAAAGGTGTGTAGATCCCTAAAACCCATTCCTCTAACCTCCTTAGGCCACACATTTTCCCAACTCACTTAATGATTTTTTCGGGCGTCAGTTTGATCTCTCCATCAAAACTTTCTCATCATTGACCTAAGCTCATTACATAGATACAAAGGAATTTTAAAACAGGGCATGGAGTAAGTGGGAATGACCTGTCCTACTGCTTTTATGAGCATTTCTTTTCCTCCATTCGATAATAGTTTTTTTCCACCCTTGTATTTTTTTCTAGACCCTATCCTTCAAAGATTGAAAGGCATAGTTTTTGTAATACCCTTGATAACATGTTAGGCCTGTTTAAAATTACAGGAGTAGCTTAATACTTGTTTGGCATGTCAGTTAAGTTTTGTGACAAACTGGATTAGTTTAGGCACTTTGTTACAACTTAGAGTGTGAAAAGTACCCTAAAATGACCTAGATAGTGGCTTTAAAGGCTAAGTTAAGGGAAAACATATTTGGATAATTTGTTTCTAGGTTATAAATGAGCTAAGTATGTCATAATTAAAGTTTGAGGATAATCAGAGTTAGTTTGATATTTTTAAACATATTGGTTATGTGTTTTAATGCTGGATTAACTAGTAGCAGATATGAAAAGATGAGATAATGGTGAAACAATATTTTTTATGAATCATAGGATTTGTTTTAAACTTGTTGAAAGCGAGGAAAGTTGACTTGGAGAAATCAAAGTGTTATTAGCAGATCAGGAGTTTTAGTACCACATTAGTGGTCAGCTATAAAAAACCAAAGTTAGACTTCTCTTTCCATTTCTCACGGCTGAAGCAAAAACAGAGGGGAAAGAAGAGAAAAAGAAGAGAAAAAGGAGAAAAAAGGGGGAGGGGGAAGTTAGAGGACCAAGATCAAAGCTTGAAGGAGGATCCAAGAGCAAGTTCAAGGCTTCAAGATCTTCATCTATATAAGAGGTAGGGGACTTCTATTCATCTTTTTCCTTCTTGTTCATCTTGAATGGACATAGGTTTTCATGAATAGAAAAGGGGTTTGGATAGCCAAATCTATGTTCTTAGCTTGGTTCTTCATTCTAATGATTGAGTTAGGATAATTTCATCTTAGTTAGTGAAAGATAGTCATTTATGGCTTAAGCCAAACCATTTTGGTTAATAGATGAGGAACTTAGAAAATGGATTGGGGTTAGTGTAGTTTTTGGACCTAAATCTATACGTAAGTGAATCCATAGGTTGTATGAGAGTTACAACAAGTTTAGGGGCCTAGATTGGTGTTAGAAA
The DNA here is from genome assembly GCA_029884595.1 of Ormosia semicastrata. Classification (NCBI taxonomy): domain Eukaryota; kingdom Viridiplantae; phylum Streptophyta; class Magnoliopsida; order Fabales; family Fabaceae; genus Ormosia; species Ormosia semicastrata. The sequence goes on from JAQQTO010000061.1 coordinate 44,845,810, forward strand.
TCACAAGAAAACTGATCTTGAATGATTGGAAGAGAGTAAAGTTCTAATGAAACAGTACTCGAATTCTACATAATTATGTAGAATCCAGGTTCTGTGATTGGCGCTGCGGCGTGGGAAGGTCATGCCGAGGTGTGAGTCTCAGAGTATGTGTACCCGAGAGTAGCACGTCGTGGCGTGAATGCACCACACCAAGGCATGAGAAACTAGAGAGCAGTGCGCCACGACGTGAGGATGGCTACACCGAGGCGTGAGTACCAAGATTCCTAAAAAGTGCTATTTTTGATGAATTGAGTTTCTTACTTGCTAAGATCCTTAGTTTATGCCTCTTAAGAGTGTTAAGACACTAATATGGGTGTTTCTTAGAGAAAATAATTAAGTTATATACAAGGGAAAGAAAGGAGATTTTGTGTATCCATTAGCCATGGATTATCATAGTTAGGTGTCTAGCTCCCTAGGCAACATAATGTTGCACTAGATATCACTTGTGGGGTGATGAGGAGATGGGATTCTGGATATAAGTAATTTAAGTTTGATTAGCAATAGTAGAGTGTCGTAGTGCATGAATACCCTCCTAGAGTTAAGGTAGAGCTAGTAATGCAATGATAGAATATATACTAAGTCTAGTTGGCATTAGTTAAGTGTTGTAGTGCATGAAATGCTCTCATAGAGTTGAGGTAGAGCTAGTAGTGCAAAGATGGAATTAGTATAAAGTTATGTGGCAGTTATATAAGAGTTAGACATAACTCTGCATTTTTCACACACATCATATTCTTTATATGCTTGCTATTCCTAATAGTTTGAGGTAGTGGAAAAGTCCCCTCAGTTTAAGGTAGGTTATAGGAGGTTACATATTCCCTTCCTACCCGGTAGGCTAAAGGAGGTTACATGTTAAGATAACATATTCCCTCTCTACCCAGAGAAATAGTTAAGTCTCATGACATTGTATTTACACTATCATACACCTTTCTTTGAGCATAATCATACATCATATCATCATTGCATTACTTGATACTTGTTTTGCTTGAAATTGTGTTTCTTTGGTGTTTGTGTTACATTTACCTTCGGTGATAGTTGTATGAGTGATTGTCTTGCTAGATGATATCTTACAATTGTATGAGCGGTTGTTTGGTATCATTTTTTGTTACAAGTGAGAATATTGTATAGAGTTGATGCATATATTCTGATAGTGTTGAGGAGAGGCTCATGTTTTCTATTGAAAGCATGTTCTTATTTTATAGTTTGATTTATTCATTGTGAATGTTTAAACTCTAGTACTGGTTACTTATAATGAGAATTGTGATTTCTCACCCCATGTATTGCCATGTAAATATAGGTGGAAGCACTTCCAAAGGAAAAAAGAAAAAGTATGAAGACTAGAGTAGTTTTTTTGTGCTTAGTAGTTAAAGCTTGTATTTATTTATACTGCTTTGCGATCATGTAACAAGTTTATGTATTGCAATATGCTCTTGTGAAGTGATGATGTATACATATAACTTTTAGTTTCTGCAAGGCTCTCCATTATTATTTGTTTAAATAATATGAATTAGTTGATGTTTAAGTTAGAAGTAACATGACTAATACTATTTATCTAGGTATATGACAGATGTACTAGGTTATCGATATTAGAATGCTACATTATGGTATCAGAGTAGTTCATCTTGCTGAGCCGGGGTATAGACTGACTATGCTTAGGAATGTTAGAATGTTTTGTCTTGAGTTATGTTTTTTCCTACCTCATTATGGGATGTGTGCATAGATTTTGTATAACTTGTCTTAGGTTATTTTGTTATTAGCTACTGTTATATGGTTACATGATATTGAGGACTGATTTACTCAATATGTATTATTCTGTGTGTACAGGAAACTATGGCACCGCCAAGGCGAACTAGAGAAACAAGGGACTCAACTTCAGAAGGTCCCAATATGGCTGAAGTAGTTATGGCTATAGCTAATGCCATGAGAGAGAAGACAATTGCAACTGCGAGGATGATTGAGCAAATGAGGAATAATCAAACTACACAACCGGATGTTTGGTATCATTTTTTGTTACAAGTGAGAATATTGTATAGAGTTGATGCATATATTCTGATAGTGTTGAGGAGAGGCTCATGTTTTCTATTGAAAGCATGTTCTTATTTTATAGTTTGATTTATTCATTGTGAATGTTTAAACTCTAGTACTGGTTACTTATAATGAGAATTGTGATTTCTCACCCCATGTATTGCCATGTAAATATAGGTGGAAGCACTTCCAAAGGAAAAAAGAAAAAGTATGAAGACTAGAGTAGTTTTTTTGTGCTTAGTAGTTAAAGCTTGTATTTATTTACACTGCTTTGCGATCATGTAACAAGTTTATGTATTGCAATATGCTCTTGTAAAGTGATGATGTATACATATAACTTTTAGTTTCTGCAAGGCTCTCCATTATTATTTGTTTAAATAATATGAATTAGTTGATGTTTAAGTTAGAAGTAACATGACTAATACTATTTATCTAGGTATATGACAGATGTACTAGGTTATCGATATTAGAATGCTACATTATGGTATCAGAGTAGTTCATCCTGCTGAGCTGGGGTATAGACTGACTATGCTTAGGAATGTTAGAATGTTTTGTCTTGAGTTATGTTTTTTCCTACCTCATTATGGGATGTGTGCATAGATTTTGTATAACTTGTCTTAGGTTATTTTGTTATTAGCTACTGTTATATGGTTACATGATATTGAGGACTGATTTACTCAATATGTATTATTCTGTGTGTACAGGAAACTATGGCACCGCCAAGGCGAACTAGAGAAACAAGGGACTCAACTTCAGAAGGTCCCAATATGGCTGAAGCAGTTATGGCTATAGCTAATGCCATGAGAGAGAAGACAATTGCAACTGCGAGGATGATTGAGCAAATGAGGAATAATCAAACTACACAACCGGAGCAACCTCATTCAGTATAAGAAGTACAAGTTAGAAGGAACCAGAACTTCTAGGACTTGGCAGTGTTTAGATAGATGAACCCTCTACCTTTCTATGGCGAGTATGACCCTGTTATAGCGAAAGGATGGTTGAATGAGATGGAAAATATTTTTGAGGTTATGGTTTGTGTAGATAAGCAAAAAGTTTCTCTTGCCTCCTTTATGTCAAAAAAAGGAGAGGCGAAGTTTTGGTGGAAGAGTACCATTAGAGTAATAGCGGCAACTGGAGCTCAAATGACATGGGAGGTGTTTAGGACAACTTTCTTGGAAAAGTATTTTCCATAAACCTTACGTGATAAGAAGGAGGTGGAATTTATGAGGCTTGAATAGGGAAGCTTGTCAATGGGCCAGTATGTGGCCAAGTTTGAAGAGTTGTCAAAGTTTTCTTCTCATTTCAGACATCACCCGAATGAAAAATGGAGATGCGTGAAGTTCAAGTCTAGTCTGAAAAATAATATCAAGAAGGCAATAGAGCCCTTGCAGATCAAAATTTTTTCTTCTTTGGTCAACAAGTGCAAAATAATAGAAGGACATGATAGGAGACCTATGGTGGACCAGGAATCTCCAAGCTCCAAGAAGAAGAAGCACAGTGATCAACAGTTCACGAAGGGAGATAGGTAAACAAGAGTAGATGGAGACAAAAAGGACTCAGTGCCTTAAGTATGGAAGGCAGCATGGTGATAAACCTTGCTTGGCAGGGCAATCGATATGCTACAAGTGTGGGCAGCCAAGGCATTTTGCCAAAGAGTGTCCACAAAGGGAAAAAACACAGTTAGATGCTAGACCCACAGCTCAGGGGAGAGTTTATATCCTGTAACGCAAGGACACAACACAAACTCCTAGTTTAGGAGAAGGTTAGTTATGTCTATATTTTTGTTTCTTTAAGATTTAGTTGTACTTGTTTTAAATGTGAATTGTATATGACTTCTTACATTAGGTAAATCTATTGGTGTATGCCCTAGAGGCCAATTTATTTTGACCGTATTTACATATATTGTATTATGCTATTTATTTAATACATGAGACATTTCATTTATTATGTTATTTATTATAAACATAATAAAGTCCTTAGAATAGTAAGTTTAATATCATAGGACATCAAGTGGATGACTTGATTGTGAGATCCTATTGGAATCAGAACACTATTCTTAAATGTCCCTACTCAAGTATTATTGTTAATTAGGATAACAATAATGCATTAAGACTAGTATGTGCGTAGACTGATGGCCACATCTCACGGGTCATAGATATGAGATATCAAGTCTTCACATGAATATATATTAGAGTAATGATGTATTGGATAGACCCACCATGAGAACGCTACGTGGATCATTACGTGAGTGTCATAAGTGGTTCTCAAAGTGGTAATGGTATATGTGGTTCTTTGACTTGAAATCATTACGATTCCTACATGAGGAGTTGTATGTTTTAATGCCATCAAACATCATCTATAACAAGGTGATTATAAAGGTGGTTATTGGACATACCATGAATCATGCAGAGGGATGTGAGTGACCTAGATGAGATTCGTCCCTCCTATATAACAAGAGCGATATCTTCGAGCCCCCTAATTGAGGGAGAATGTGAAATGCATGGTTATGCTCCAATGAGTCAATATGAGATATTGATCTCATTTATTTTTACTAAGTCTACTCGAGTATTAGGAAACAGAAGATTGAACAATACAAGGGTGACACATTCCACGCCTTGTGTTCAATCTAGATATCTGGACAAAGGGACTAAAATATACAGAAACATTAGTCACGGAAAGGTTATGTCAAATCACTGACATTCTCATTACTTGGGTAGCAGCGATGTGTTTCTAAATACAGCTCACTGCTTGTAATATTAAAATAGAATTTTAATATTACTGCCAATGTCATGAGAACCTGCATGATCATACACATAGAACAGATTAAGTTGGAGCAATTAGAATCCAAGTCGGACTAGGGTTCTATCGTAGGCCAGACTCATAACAGATGAGTCCAAGGTTACACTGCTAAACCTACTGCTACTCTCACTTGCATAAGGCAGTCACTATTATAAATAGTACTGCTAAAGCGCTATCAAGGACTTCAATTAAAAACCTTAGCCGCACCCTAACAGAAACATTGAGTAAGAGAGTGACAGATTTATCTTCTCTTCGCAGCTAGCACTGTGCAAGAGACGTGAGACTCCAAGATCGCAGATGTTGGATGTTTGTGAGTTTGTTCGTGTAGGCAAAAAAAAGGCGTTGTTGTTACTTCTATGCTTATGATTTTTTTAATATATTTTTCATCTATCTTCAAGAGGTAAACTCGAAAATCACATTTCATGGCTCTTCTTTTCGCATGGATCCTTGGTGGGGATCCTTTTTCCACTGTGCTTTTGTTCACAGATTTCCCAACAAAATCAAATTTTGGGGACAAAATTTTAAAATCTAGGAGAGAAATGTAATACCCTCGATAACATATTTAGTCTGTTTAGGATTACAGAAGTAGCCTAATACTTGTTTGGCATGTTAGTTAAGTTTTATGATAAACTGTGTTAGTTTAAGCACTTTGTTACAACTTAGAGTGTGAAAAGTACCTTAACATGACCCATATATTAGCGTTAAAAGTTAAGCTAAGGGAACACATATTTAGATAATTTGTTTCTAGGTTACAAATGAGCTATGTATGTTGTAGTTAAAGTTTGAGAATAATCAGAGTTAGTTTTATATTTTTAAGCATACTAGTTGTGTGTTTTAATGCCGGATTGACTGGTAGTAGATATGAAAAGATGAGATAATGGTTAAAGAAGATTTTTGATGAATCTTAGGATTTATTTTAAACTTGCTGGAAGTGAGGAAACTTGATTTGGAAAAATCAAAGTGTTATTAGTAGATCAGGAGTTTAAGTACCACACTAGTGGTCAGCTATAAGAAGCCAACGTTAGACTTTTCTTCCCATTTCTCACAGTTGAAGCAGAAAACAGAGGGGAAAGATGAGAGAAAGATGAGAATAAGGAAAAGAAAAGGAGAAAAGTTAGAGGACCAAGATCAAAGCTTGAAGGAGGATCCAAAAGCAAGTTCAAGGCTTCAAGATCTTCATCTATATAAGAAGTAGGAGATTTCTATTCATATGTTTCTTTCTTGTTCATCTTGAGTAGACATAGGTTTTCATGAATAGAAAAAGGGATTTGGATAGCCAAATCTATATTCTTGACTTGGTTCTTGATTCCAAGGATTGAGTTAGGATAGTTTCAGCTTAGTTAGTAAAATATAGCCATTTTTGGCTTAAGCCAAACCATTTTGGTTCATAGATGAGGAACTTAGAAAATGGATTGGGGTTAGTGTGGCTTTTTCACCTAAATCTATGCGTAAATGAATCAATAGGTTGTATGAGAGTTATAACAAGTTTAAAGGCCTAGATTGGTGTTAGAAATCACAAGAAAAGAGATCTTGAACGATTGGAAGAGAGTAAAGTTCCAATGGAATAGTACTCAGATTCTGCAAAATCCAGTTTTTGCGACTGGCACTGCGGTGTGGGAAGGTCACGCCGAAGCGTGAGTCTCAGAGTATGTGTACCTGAGAACAGCACGCCGCATTGTGAATGCACCACGATTCCTCAAAAATGCCATTTTTGATTAATTGAGTTTTCTACTTGTTAGGATCCTTAGTTTATGCCTCTTAAGAGTGTTGAGACACTAATAAGGGTGTTTCTTAGATAAAAGAATCAAGTTGCATACAAGGGAAAGAAATAAGATTTTGTGTATCAATTAGCTATGGATTACCATAGTTAGGTGTCTAGCTCCCTAGGCAACATAGTGTTGTACTAGATATCACTTGTGGGGTGATGAGGAGATGGAATTCTAGATACAAGTAATTTAAGTTTGATTAGCAAAAGTAGAGTGTCATAATGCATGAATGCTCTCATAGAGTTGAGGTAGAGCTACTAATGCAAGGATAGAAAGTATACTAAGTCTAGTTGGCATTAGTTAAGTGTCATAGTACATGAAATGCTCTCATAGAGTTGAGGTAGATCTAGTAGTGAAAAGATAGACTTAGTATAGAGTTATGTGGTGGTTATGTAAGAGTTAGACATAACTCTACATTTTTCACACACATCACATTCTTCATATGCTTGCTATTCCTAATAGTTTTAGGTAATGGAAAAATCTACTCAGTTTAAGGTAGGTTACAGGAGGTTATATATTTCTTCCTACCCAGAGGAATAGTTAAATCTCATGCCATTGCATTTACACTATCATACACCTTTCTTTGAGCATAGTCATACATCATATCATCATTGCATTACTTGATACTTGTTTTGCTTGAAATTGTGTTTCTTTGGTGTTTGTGTTGCATGTGATTGACATTGACTAAATGAAAATGATTTTGATGTCGACAAATAAGAAAGTAATGGAAACACAATGATCAAATCACAAGGAATTCAAGATTAGCAAGTATGTCTTAGAACTTGTGTAAAGGTAATGGAAGGATTCACATTAAGCTCATAAATCATTAGCATGTATATCAAATATGTTTTACAAAATAAGGACTCGCATTTATTAAGATAGCTTTTCAAGATTAGGCAAAATGTCTTTGAAAAACTTGTTTGAAATTTATCTTGAGAAAACCCTTTATAGGAGTCAAAAGCATAAGTCCTAACCGGTTAGCATAAGGACCTAACCGATTATTTGCCTTCACAGAAGCAAATCTATTTAAGTCATAACTGGTTAGCATAAGGACCTAACCGATTATTTGCCTTCACAAAAGCAAATCTGTTTAAGTCCTAACCATTTAGCATAAGGACCTAACCGATTATTTGCCTTCATAGAAGCAAATCAGTTTAAGTCCTAACCGGTTAGCATAAGGTCCTAACTTTCACTTTACAAAAGCCAATTTGTATGGTCCCTAACTGATTAGGAATAGCTTCTAATCAGTTAGACTAATTAAACAAAGGCATTGCCTCTTTATGTTTTATATGCCTAACCGATTATGTGGTTAGTTCAATCGATTATTTACTTAACCAGAGGCATTCGTATTCATCTTCAAACATGGCCTAATTGATTAGAAATTTTCTCTAATCAGTTATTCACTAAAATAGAAGCTTTTATATCAGGTTTAAAAAGCTCCTAACTAATTAGGGAGCTTAGGTAATTGATTAAGCTTGTTATCTGGAAATAAGAAGAAGCACGATTAACGGCTATATTAAAGAGCATTTAATGCTCTCATCTACCCCTAACGGCTATCATTGGCCCTTAACTATAAATTTGAGTGTTGGACATTAATGAAAGGTTAGAAAAATTGAGACCAACTATCTGAGAATTATTATTGAGCATTAAATACGAGTTTTCTCATAAATTCATATAATCCTCTATTTTGAGCTTCAACTTATGTGAATCCTAAATACCATAGTTCTTCAATTTGTATTATCTGCTCTAGATAGAGTTTCTTCCATCTAAATCTTGTACAATCTGTTAAGAGAGGGTGAGGTATCCCTCAAAATTGTAAGGGTGACGTATCCCTTGTTTGAAGAGGCTCAAGCTACAAAGGGTGAGGTATCCCAAGGTGGTGTTGAGTGCTCCAATTTGTTAAGGTTACAAGCACCTAATTCAAGCTTACAATTTAGTGAAAAAATCTCAAGTGATTGCTTGAGGAGTGGACGTAAGCCACAAGTGGATTGGTGGCTGAACCAGGATAAAGCTTGGTGTTTGTTCTTCTAAACTCAATTCTCTAATATTGTGCACTATTTTATTAAGTTTTCTTTATTACTATCTTGCTTGATTATTGTATTTGTAAGTGAAAGTATTTATCTCATCTATCCATTTATCTCTATTAATCAAATAGCTTCAACGAAAATAAGAATTCAAGTATTTTGCGAAAGATTTACGAACTTGTCTTATATACTCAATTCACCCCTCTCTTGAGTAATTGAGGCCACTTGGTAACAAGTGGTATCAGAGTTAGACTCTTATGTAAAGAGCTTAGCAGCTTCAAAAGAAGAAATGACTTCAAATAATTTTTCTTATGAAAGTTCATCTATAAATAGATCTCCCTTTTTCAATGGGGATGGTTATGCATATTGGAAAGAAAGGATGAAATTTTTTATTAAAGCTATTGATTTAGATGTGTGGGATGCCGTTGAAAATTGTGCTTTTGTTCCCACACATACTAATGATAGTGTGAAAATTAATACACCTAGAAATGAATGGATCGATAAGGGCAAAAAGAAAGTTCAATACAATTTGAAAGCCAAGAACATCATCACCACATCCTTGGGGTATGCTGAATTCTTTAGGGTGTCAAATTGCAAGACCTCTAAAGAAATGTGGGATACTTTACAAGTAACTCATGAAGGTACAAGTGAGGTAAAACGATCTAGAATAAACACTCTTACTCATGAATATGAATTGTTTAGAATGAATCAAGGTGAAAGTATTTAAAAGATTCAAAAGAGATTCACACATACTGTAAATCATCTTATCTCATTAGGAAAGACATTTCCTAATGAAAATCTTATTAACAAAGTCTTGAGATGTTTAAGTAAGAATTAGCAACCCAAAGTAACGGCTATTACGGAATCAAGAGATTTGTCAACAATATCTCTAGCCATTTTATTTGGGAAGCTTCAAGAACATGAGTTGGAGCTAAATAGACTCAATCAAAATGAAGAACATGATAAGAATAAAAAGGGGATTGCACTCAAAGCCATCTCTTCCACAATTGAATATGATGATGAAGATGGTGAAGAAGATGTAGAAAATCTTGAGCTAAGTAAGGAGAATCTCAGTCTCCTTGTGAGGAAGTTTGGAAGATTCTTAAAGAAGAAGGGATTTCAAAGAAAGTCACCCTTCCCTCAAAAGAAAACCTATCACAAAGGAGAAGGATTCTCAACTCTTTCAAAATGTTATGAATGTAGAAAATCGGGACACATGAAAATAGAGTGTCCTATGTATCTTAAGAAGATGGAGAAATTCGAGAAAAGGCCTTCCAAAGAAAAGAAAGAAAGGAGAGCACATATAGCATGGGAGGACAATGACGTGAGTTCATCCAATAGTTCGGAGAATGAAGAAGCTCATCTTTGTCTCATGGCTCAAGGATAAAAAAGTGAAGAGAGCGACACCGAGGCAACATCTTCTAACTTAGAATCTCTACCTTCTTATGATGAATTGCAAGATCCTTTTCAAGAATTGCATGATGAATCTATAAGGCTCATAAAAATGGTTTTATCTTCTAACAAAATAATCTCCTTATTGATAAACAAAGTTTCTATTTTAAACAAGGAGATTAATGAGCTTAAGATTGAAAATGAGACCTTAGGACTTATTGATGCTAACTCATTGTGCATGACTTGCTCCTCACATGATAACACATCCATACCCTTACCTTGCTTATCATGTAAAGCATTTGAAAAAGAAATTGAAGATTTAAACAAAACTCTTGCAAATTTTACCCTTGGAAAAGATAACTTGAACGTGTTATTAGGAAAACAAAAATGTGTTTTCTAAACAGCCAGTTTGGGGTATAATCCCAATAACCAACAAAAATCTTATAAAAATTTCTTTGTTTCTACAAATACTTCAAGTAGTCCCTTTATCAAATGCTTTCATTATGGGAGGAAAGGGCATAGTGCATCCACATGTAATGTTAGAAAGAACATTAACACTAAGATTGGAACTAAACGGGTTTAGGTTCCTAAGGGCACCTTGCCTAACTTTAACACACAAGGACCCAAGACAATTTGGGTACCAAAGGTTAAAATTTGAATGTGTGTTGTAGGTGTACTTGAAGGCCAAAAGCTCAAGTTGGTATCTTGACAGTGGTTGCTCCAAGCATATGACCAGTGATGGCTCCAAGCTTTCCTTCCTTGTTCCCAAAAAGAGTGGTCACGTGACATATGGTGCAACAACAAAGGGAAGATCCTTGGAGTTGAAAAAGTTGGTAAGAACCCTTCTTCATCTATTGATAATGTCTTACTTGTTGAAGGACTCAAACATAACTTGCTTAGCATTAGTCAACTATGTGATAAAGGGAATAGAGTAATATTTGATTCTAATTATTGCATAATTAAAGGTAAAGATGATAAGCATGTTAAGTTTGTTGGTCATAGGATAAATAATATATATATGATTAGCCTTGATGACATTTTCTCAAATAATGCAAAATGCTTTATGAGTAAAGAAAATGATTCATGGTTATGACATCGAAGAATTGCTCACATTCACATGGATCACTTAAACAAATTGGTTTCTAAAGAACTAGTAATTTGTCTTCCAAAACTCAAATTTGAAAAAGACAAACTTTGTGATGCATGTCAAAAGGAAAAACAAGTAAAGGTCTCTTTTAAAGCTAAAAATGTGGTTTCAACCTCTAGACCTTTACAACTTTTGCACATTGATCTTTTTGGTCCCTCTAGAGCTATGAGCTTTGGTGGGAATTACTATGCATTGGTGATTCTGGATGATTTTTCTAGGTTTACATGGACATTATTCTTAGCTCACAAAAATGATGCTTTTCAATAATTTAAAAAGCTTGCCAAAGTTATCCAAAACAAAAAATGTTTTTGTATCGCATCCATAAGAAGTGACCATGGTGGCGAATTTGAAAACCATGAATTTGAAACCTTTTGTGATGAACATGGCATTTAGCATAATTTTTCTGCTCCTAGAACACCACAACAAAATGGTGTTGTAGAAAGGAAAAATTGATCTTTAGAGGAAATGACAAGAACTATGCTCAATGAAGCCAACCATCCTAAGTACTTTTGGGCGGATGCGGTTGACACCGCTTGTTATGTTATGAATAGAGCCTTAATAAGGCCAATTTTAAAGAAAACCTCATATGAATTGTATAAGGGAAGGAAGCCAAATGTTTCACATTTTCATGTCTTTGGATGTAAATGCTTTGTTTTGAATAATGGAAAAGATAACTTGGGAAAGTTTAATGCAAAATCTGATGAGAGAATTTTTATTGGCTATTCTATACATAGTAAGGCCTTTAGAGTTTATAATAAACGAACTATGACCATAGAAGAGTCTATACATGTTGCTTTTGATGAAACTAACCCAAATGAGCTGAGAAAGGTGCTTGTTGATGATGCTGCAGAAATCATGGCTAGAACACACTTGGAGATTCAAGAAAAAGAGCCTAAGAAGTAAGAAGAAAGACCTAATGATCATGCAAGATAAGAGGATTCAGATAAAGGTCAGCATAATACTAAAACATAACTTGCCCAAGTGCACCTCAAAGATTTTCTATCCCTCCGATGGATCATCTTCAGAGAGATCATCGAATGATAGAAATCTTGGAGGTCCCACAGCTCTACGGACCTGAGTCCGTGCTATTGACACACTACTAAGCTCACTAGGTGCATGGAAAATCCCTCCCCAATAACGCCTAAGAGTCAAAAGCAACTCAAGATGTAAATACAAAGTAGTAGTAAATATAATCTCCCCATCAAACTCTCTACACAGAGACACAGTCAGACGTCCCACGTAGACTACCGATCCTCTATCCTCACACAGTCGCCAGGCCTCCGAACCTCCATAAAAATCAAGTCTCACGAAACCAAAGAATCCAGGCAACGTCATGATCTCAAGATCAATCCTGATGGTAGGGGTGATCTAACGGCTCGCCGTCCTCGCACTGCTCACTCGACTGTCGCTCTTCAGGATACTGAATCTCAAGAGGTTGTTCCTCTTCCTCTTCCTCAAACTCTTTACAGAAATATAATAATAATACAGGGAAATATATATAGAGAGGTGAGACAATTTACATCATTACCAGCATGGCAATAAAGAAAACGACAATACAAACAAATATCACAGTAATACATACCATCATATCATATACAGTATATCAAGTTAATACATCATAAATTTTATCACAGATTATAGTAAACATTAAAATACAGATAATGAATGATAACGCACACTGACTCGTTCTTACTCCATGGAGCTAAACACAGATATCAGAGAGAATGATCCGAAAAGAACCATCAGTACCTCAGGCTACCCAACCAAACTATTACACTGTCCAACGTCGTGTCTATAGCCCACAGTCCAAAACATTGTGTAGCAGTACACAGTCCAATACATCGTGCACTACAGGCATTGTACATAATAGTCTTCACAAGATCTCGATTAAGAACAGTGCTTGTCGAAATCATTAGTGCGTTGCCCGTTACCACGACTCAGAGGAGCTACCCACTGTCCATATGTGGAATCATCCGCACACTAATGCCTCCAAGTTCAATTAATGAATCACACTATACCTATCACACCCACAACACAGTGTAATTCATCTCGTCAATCAATCGCCAATTTTTAACTAAATTGACAACACTCTAAATGCAAGATCAAGAATTATAATTACAAAAATACCCTTAGATTCAATATATTATCATATTTATGAAAATACCCTCAGTCACAACATTCCAAAATATAGTATGTCTCCACTTGACAGTACTATCACTTAACATGTCCGAGTCCACCACTTTGGCCCGACAATAAAACTCACTCTTCCATTTAGTCGCGTAAAAATTTTATCACATTTTCACAATCACGTCACTTTTACAAATGTTTTTAAATTGCGTAAATATATTTTGATGTTTTTGAACATCGTGTAATGTTTTTAAATTATTTTCTCAATCGCGTAAGATTTTTAAATCGTTTTCTTAACCATATAGCTTAAAAATCATTATTTCAAATATGTGTAAACTATTTCTAGTACTTTTAAACTACATAGAATATTTTTCATAAGTTATAAATATATTATGGAACCTTTTCATTTTATTTGTCTGATTTCAATAAATTTCGGCAGCATTTTGCCTAGAAAATTAGTATATGGTATTTTTGACATTTTTCTCTAAATACTGTTCATTTTAACCTTAACCATTATTTACACCTTGAAACTTGCTAACGCGCTTCAAAACTCAAAGAGTGAGCTCTACGTTAGTATTTTTCAAGTGTTCTTTTTATTTCTTGCTTATCACAAATCCTTCTAACCTAGAATTCTAAAACTAACTTCATTCATTTTATTTCTCAAAGATTCATTGAAATCAAATTCTTTTGTAGATTAGTTACTTAATCTACCTTAGAAAATAACTTTAGAATTCAAATATACATTAAATGGCATGTTGGCCAATTCTCATTGTTTTGGAAAATGGTTGAGAACATTTTAGTTCTCTTTTTCTTGGAGAAGCTGTGAGCCTCTATTGTGTTCTTTGGAACACTCATGCAATCCTTACACGTTATTCACATCCTACTTTAATAATCATACATTTATAAACACATGCAATATATTTTAAAAACTATAGAAATGTTGCAAATAAAATCAACCACAAATAAGAAAACAATAAACAACCACACAAATGAATCCTTATGGATTCTTCACCACATACAATCCATTTTCTCATCATCACACAAGGTTGATGAGATTAAATCTCCCTCTTATCTCTTGAAGACAAGATCCTCAAGTCTCCTTCTCCTCTTTGATTTTCGTATGAATTCCAAAACAAATCCCTAAAATTCTTAAACAATTAGCAAAATCACATACAAGGATTAATAATGATAAACCATGGAACAATCATGGTTTAGAAAATCAAAAATCAAGTTTTAAATCATAAAATCAAAAACTTACCTTTAGGGAAGTAAGATAAAACTTGGATTTTGAAGTAGAAGGAGTAGGTTTTTGACAAAACCTTCTAAATAAAAAGTGTTTAGGATGTTGTTTAGGTTTAGGAAAAGCTAAGAAGAAAAATTATAGAAGATAGGTGGTGGTGTTTGGTGCTTGGGCCGAAAACTAGAGAGAAAATAGAAGAGAAAAGATGCTTGGTGTTCTTGGGAATTTGAGAGAAAATGAAGTTAAGTCTTTAGGTAAATGAAAAAGTGAATATTGAGAGTGAAATATGGAGGGTGCTACCGTGAGTGGCTTGTAGGAGAGATTGAGAGATAAGTTTGGATAGTAAATATCCTAATGTGTTCACATTTGCATGGCGCATGACCTATGTCACCAACTTGTCATGCAATAGTCACTTGGATGGTTCAAGAAGCTTGTGGAACTTGGTGAATTGGTCCTCTTGGCCGTGTGGCTCCTAGGGATTTAGGGACTTTGTTTAACTTCAATTAAAGATTCATTACATGCTAATTAATTAGTTAATGAATTAGGTTAAGTTTCTTAATTACACTTAATTAACATTCTAATTACATAACTAATTAATTAAATATATAATTGCATATATCATAGCTTCTAAATAAAATTAGAATATCTAATTAGTAATTAGATTATAACTAATTAATAACTAGGTTAGTTTACGTAGTTTCTTAATTTGGCAATTAGGTTAACTAAGTTAGGTTTAATTAGCTACTTAATAACTAATCAAGCCATTATTGTTGACTCAATCCTATCTATTGATTTTAAGTTTAACTCCTAGCCCTTGATATAATCTAAGGTGGATATCACTTAGTGATTTAATTAGGATTGTTCTCACACCATTGATTTGATCAACGGTTATGATCAAAGGCATCTAAAACAAGTTTTGCATCCAATGGTCCTTAATGAAGTCCATGCTTCTTTATTTGACCAATTCTTATTAGTTTAGAATTTTCAAGCCACTTTCGTTGACTGATTCTTATTAGCTCAAAATTTAGTCCAGTTAGAATCGTTGACTGCTACTCTAAATGTGGGTCTCACAGACTTTTCTAGGTCCATGGTCATTTTGGAGCAGATTTTTACTATTTTTGAGACAGTAGGTATTGTCAAATAAAATAATATTATAATAATATAAAAGTATTTTATTGCACAACTAAATCCTAAAAATTAAAAGATTAATATATATATCACTCGGAATTAGGTTTAGTAAGATCTCCCAGCTCTGAATAATTAAAATAAGGTTTTTCCGGCCAAAAAATTATTATTTTCTTGACTTAAAACAAATCACACACAACAATCAAATACACTCACGGAACAGTCAAATTCACTTTATAATTCACAGAAATTATAAAACAGTACATTTTAGGATACTATTGTACTTAACCCAAAAGTTGGGGTGTTACACCCAACCATGTTTTTAAACTAAAAAATGCCTTGTATGGCTTGAAACAAGATCCTAGAGCTTGGTATGAAAGGTTGAGTAAATTTTTTTTAGAAAATGGCTTCTCTAGGGGAAAGGTTGACACTACTCTCTTTATCAAGCATAAAAAGCATGACATTCTTCTTGTTCAAATTTATGTTTATGATATAATATTTGACGCCACTAACAACTCTCTTTGCAAGGAATTTGCTAATATTATGCAAAGTGAGTTTGAGATGTCCATGATGGGTGAGCTAAACTTCTTTCTTGGTCTCCAAATCAAGCAAACGAAGGATGAGACTTTCATAAGTCAGTCTAAATATTGCAATGAGTTGCTCAAGAAGTTTGGAATAGAAAGTGCCAAGCATATGGCTACACCAATGGGCACCTCTTGTTACTTGGACAAGGATGAAGGAGGTAAGTCTATAGAAATCACAAAATATAGAGGTATGGTTGGCTCACTTCTTTATCTTATAGCTAGTAGGCTGGATATCATGTTTAGTGTGTGCATGTGTACTAGATATCAAGCTAATACTAAAGAATCACACATAAGTGCTGTAAAATGAATTATGAAATATCTTATCGGCACTTCACAAATGGGTTTGTGGTACCCTAAAGGTGCCTCTTGTAGCCTAGTTGGTTACTTCGATTCTGACTTTGTTGGATGCAAAATGGATCAGAAAAGCACTAATGGGACATGTCACTTGCTTGGAAGCTCACTAGTTTCTTGGCATAGTAAAAAATAAAATAATGTGGCATTGTCTACAGCTGAAGCTGAATATGTTGCAGCTGGAAGTTGTTATGACAAATCCTTTGGATGAAGCAACAACTTCTAGACTATGGTCTAGAGCTGGACCACATCCCTATAAGGTGTGATAACACTAGTGCAATCAACTTATCAAAAAATCTCATTTTGCACTCAAAAACTAAACACATTGAAATTAAACATCATTTTATAAGGGATCATGTTCAAAAAGGTGATTGCATGCTTGAATTTTTGGAAACCACTAAGCATCTAGCTGACATTTTCACTAAGCCCTTGGCAAAAGAAGCATTCTTCTATATAAGAAATGAACTTGGTATATTAGATCAATCATGCATAAGTTGATTATTTACTGCATAAACTTATGATTTGCTACGTATGTTAGTCATTTGCTGCATAAATTAGCCATTTGATGCACATATTAGTCATTTGATGCAATAAGTTAATTTTCTGTACAAATTGGTCATTTGTTGATAAAGTGGTTATCTTTGGTGCATAATTAATCTTTTCTAATGCCTATCTTGCTATTCTAATGCATAATATTGATTCATTGTGTAATTTTAATAAAGTTTAATCACTTTTGAATCCAATACTGTCTTGAGCGTCGGAGTATCCCCTTATTTTGTTTTGCAGGTGCTTGATCCATGCTTAAGTCCCTCATCTTCCCTTTATTATGTTCTTACTGAAGATGTTTTGGCTTTGGAAGCACAATAATCAGTAGAGGAAGGAAAAATTAGCTTATAAATTGTATTTATAACTAACCTAAAAAAAGATGAGGAAATATCAAGGATTATGTCCGTTAACTAGTTAGAAGCATTCCCTAACCGGTTAGCATACAAGGCAGTGGCCAAAATTCTTCTGGAAAGATCAAACTAATCAACTAGCTATCTGACCTAATCGGTTATGAAGGCAAAAAAGGGCTCTGCTTTGTTTTGAAATTCAAGCAGCTAACCGATTAACCATATATCCTAATTGATTACTCCTCATACCAGTGAGCAGCCCTTCCTCCAATTTAAAAGACCCAACCGCAGCCTCCACTTCCATTTTTCACGACCCCATTCCTCCATCTTCTTCCTCTTCTCTCAAACACTCACTCCTTTCTACTCATACCCACTTAGTATCACCTACCCCAAATCCACCACAAATTCATCATTTAAATCTCATTTCCCTCACATTCCATCACTTTCCATCACGTTCCCATTTCCTTTCTCCTCAAAATTTTTTCTCTCTTTCCTCAACCGTACCCTAGCCTCCATTCTTCCACCATGGTAAGCAGTTCTTCTCTCCAAAATTACCGCTGCACCAAAAACTCTAATGTACCTCTGCCACCATCCACTTCACCTCCTGACTAAGATTTTTCAGTTAGCCTTAACATTGGGAGGTACTTCTCCAACAGGGATCAAATGAAGGCATACACACTGCACTTTCATGCGCGACGCCTCATTCAACCCAAGTACATGGACTGGGACTTCTTCAATAGAGAAGGATTCACATACCTTACAGAGATCCTAGAATTCCATGGGTTGAAAATCCTTGTCATCACAAACCCTGGGTATTTCTACATTGAACCTACAAAAGTTTACTTCTGCAATTTACATTTTGTTGGTGAAAATTTAGTATTTGAGTTTAAAAGACATAGAATTATTGTGCAACCAAGTCAGTGGATTACCATATTTGGTCTCACTTATTCTGGAGACCAACTCCTTGTGGACAATTACAATTCATGGGAGGATTTTGATTTAGACCAAGCTGTTGTAAACATGCTACAACCAGGAACCCAAGTGCCAAAAGGATCTTTTACTACTAGTGTTCTGAATTTATAGGACCGTCTTCTTCACTTCATAGTCACACACATCCTTGTACCAAGGGCAAGCAATTATGCCTTGGTTGAAAAAGAAGACATTTTCTTGATATGGGTACTCAAAAGATGTGTGAAGATTAACTGACCTTATCACATCATGCATTACATGATGAAAGCTAAAGAAAAGGCAGTTATGGATCTTCCTTATGCCCTGTTGGTTGCTTGAATTCTAGACCAATACAAGGTCCCCCTAGGGGATGATGGAATCGTAAATACTATGGGTCCCCACAAGTTTGGACTTGCCTCTCTCAATCAAATGCATGTGAAGAAAGTAAATGACGAATGGATTTATGGTCATGGACGTGTGGCAACAGCACCACAAGAAGAACTCCTGCTGATCCAGCTGATGTTCCTATGGAGGAGGCACCAGCAACAAGTAGCATCTACAAGTGAAGCACGCATTCTTGCTGCCATTGCGGATCTCAGAACTTACCAGGAGCACAGTAACTCAGTCATCTTTGATCGCTTAAGTGCTATGGAAGTTCGCCTGGATAGGCTCGAGCGTCGCTACTCAGCACCAGAAGATCATGGGACTTAGGCATGAAGTATCTATTTCAGTTATTGCAATATTTCTGAACTCAACTACTATGCTTACAATTACGTTTTGGATATTATGTTTAGCTATGACTCTAATGTTTTGAGATTATGTTTTCAATTATGCAAGTTATCTTAGAACCATGGCATGATTAATTGACATCTTGGACATCTTTAAATATGGTTTGAACGCTTATTTTTGGATAGTGTCTAAATGGATTACTCACTATGCTTCCATTGTGCCTAGATTATTATTAGTTATCTGTTCCAATTTTTCTTTTGATCGTGACAAAAGAGAGAGAATGATATAGGCTTTTTATTGAGAAAAGAAGGTAAAATAACTGAAAGTTACTTAAAGTTTTTTCTTTTAATGGTCTTGGAATTCCAAAACAAAAGGGAAGTTGTGCATCTCTGATTCAATCACCTCTTGAACAAAAAAGGGGGAGTAAGTCTCTAAATCCTGTTATGAATTCCAATTATTATTTGAACTAATCTTTTTCTCAATAATTGTTTGTCATCATCAAAAAGGGGAGAATGTGATTGACATTGACTAAATGCAAATGGTTTTGATGTCGACAAACAAGAAAGCAATAGAAACACAACGATCAAGTCACAAGGAATTCAAGATTAGCATGTAGGTCTTAGAACTTGTGTAAAGGTAGTTAAAAATTCACACTAAACTCATAAATCATTTTCTTACTCATATCAAATACGTTTTACAAAATAAGGACTCACATATGTTAAGATACTTTTTAAGATTAGGCAAAATGTCTTTGAAAAATTTATTTGAAATCTATCTTGAGAAAATCCTTTACAGGAGTCAAAAGCATAAGTCCTAATCGGTTAGCATAAGGACCTAACCGATTATTTGCCTTCACAGAAGCAAATCAGTTTAAGTCCTAACCGGTTAGCATAAGGTCCTAACCGATTATTACACTTTACAGAAGCCAATTTGTATGGTCCCTGACCGATTAGGAACAGCTTCTAATCGGTTAGATTAATTAGACAGAGGCATTGCCTCTTTATGTTTTATATGCCTAATCGATTATATGGTTAGTTCAATCGGTTATTTACTTAACCAGAGGCATTCACATTCATCTTCAAACATGGCCTAACCGATTAGAAATTTGCTCTAATCGGTTATCCACTAAAACAGAAGCTTTTATATTGGGTTTAAAGAGCTCCTAACCGATTAGGGAGCTTGGGTAATCGATTAAGCCTATTATCTGGAAATAAGAAGAAGCACGCTCAATGATGCTCTCATCTACCCCTAACGGCTATCATTGGCCCTTAACTATAAATTTGGGTGTTGGGCATTAATGAAGGGTTAGCAAAACTGAGACCAACTATCTGAGAATTATTATTGAACATTAAATACGAGTTTTCTCATAAATTCATATAATCCTCTATTTTGAGCTTCAACTTATGTGAATCCTAAATACCATAGTTCTTCAATTTGTATTATCTGCTCTAGAGAGAGTTTCTTCCATCTAAATCTTGTACAATCTGTTAAGAGAGGGTGAGGTATCCCTTGTTTAAAGAGGCTCAAGTTACAAAGGGTGAGGTATCCCAAGGTGGTGTTGAGTGCTCCAATTTGTAAAGGTTACAAGGACCTAATTCAAGCTTGGAATTTAGTGGAAAAATCTTGAGTGATTGCTTGAGGAGTGGACGTAAATCATAAATGGATTGGTAGCTGAACCAGGATAAAGCTTAGTGTTTGTTCTTCTAAACTCAACTCTTTAATATTGTGCACTGTTTTATTGAGTTTTCTTGATTACTATCTTGCTTGATTATTGTATTTGTGAGTGAAAGTGTTTATTTCATCTATCCATTTATCTCTATTAATCAAATAACTTCAATGAAAATAAGAATTCAAGTATTTTGTGAAAGATTTATGAACTTGTCTTATATACTCAATTCACCCCCCTCTTGAGTAATTGAGGCCACTTGGTAACATTGCATTTGCCTTCAATGATAGTTGTATGGACGGTTGTCTTGCTAGATGATATCCTACAATTGTATGGGCTGTTGTTTAGTATCATTGTTTGTTATATGTGAGAACATTGCATAGAGTTTATGTATATATTCTGATAGCGTTGAGCAAAGGCTCATGTTTTTCGTTGAAAGCATGTTCTTATTTTATAGTTTGGTTTGTTCATTGTGCATATTTAAACTCTGGTATAGGTTACTTATATTGAGAATTGTGATTTCTCACCTCATGTGTTGCCATATAAATCCAGGTGGAAGCACTTCCAAAGGGAAAAAGAAAAAGTATGAAGACTAGAGTAGTTTTTTATGCTTAGTAGTTAAAGCTTGTATTTATTTACACTGCTTTGAGATCATGTAAGTTTATGTATTACAATGTGCTCTTGTGAAGCAATGATGTATTTATATAACTTTTAGTTTTTGTAAGACTCTTCATTATTATTTATTAAAATGATACGGATTTGTTGGTGTTTAAGTTAGAAGTAGCATGACTAATACTGTTTATCCAGGTATATAACAAATGTACTAGGTTATCGGTATTAGGATGTTATAGTTTTCAGATCTTTTAACCATAGATGGAAGCCCCAAATACTTTTTCGAAAAGATAATAGAGTAGATATTGTATGCTTGGCAAATTTATAACTTTAACTCTTTGTCAACATTAGGACTAAATAGGATGGAGGATTTATCAAAATTAACGCACTGGCCTGAGGTAACTCCATATAGTTTAAGGATATCTAGAATGGTGTGTCAGTCCTCCATCGTGGCCTTAGAAAAATTAGGTTGTCATTAGCAAAATACAAATGAGATACTTTTGGAGCAACTCTATATTTTCTCACCCTTGAGAACGCATTAAGCTCCTTAGCTTTCTAAAATAGAGCTGAGAGGCCCTCTGCACATATAACAAATAGATACGGGAGGAGAGGATCTCCTTATTTAAGACCCCATTGAGGAATGAATTTTTCACTTAGGTAACCATTGAGCAACACAGAGTAAGAAAAAAAGGATACACACTTCATAATCAAATGGACCCATTAGTTGTTAAAGCCCAACTTCCTCATTATAGCTTCCAGGAAAGCCCATTCTACCCTATCATAAGCTTTTCTCATATCTAACTCCATAGCAAGATAACATTCCCTACCCGATCTCTTACTTTTAGAGCATGAACTAGCTCTTAGACAATAAGGACATTGTCCGTTATGTGTCTATTATGCACAAAAGCACTATGAGATTCAAAAAATATAATAAGGAGAATAGTCTTCAATTTGTTAACTATGATCTTGCAAATTATTTTGTACATCACATTGTTGAGAGAAATGGGCCTAAATAGAGTCATATTCTAAGGGGGGTTTAATCTTGGGAATCAAAACAATAAAAGTGTGATTTAAATCTTTTTAACGCTTACCTCCATTCAGAAAAAGATAAAGCTGCTCGGGTTACACTCTCACCAACCACATCCTAATGATTCTGAAAAATAATGCTGGCATACCATCTGGTCCTGGTGCCTTTGTGGGTCCCAGATAGAAAAAAGCTTCTTTGACTTCAAGGATAGTGAACGACATTGAAATAAACTCATTCATCTCTTCTAATAATTTTAGCTATACACCATTAAAAGCTTCTGCAAAACCATATAGATTGGAAGTTTTGAATAGGCTAAGGAAATAACTATTAGCAATGTCCTCCAACTCAAAATAAATATGCACCGAGTTGCCATTGTCATCTTGCAACCTAGAAATTTTTTTCTTTTTTTGTCTTGATGTTTCATGTCTCCTTCTTTAAGCCATTCCACCCGTAATCTATGACTCCACATAATTTCCTTCCTTTGAAGTAATTCATTAAGACCTTTCTTCTTTTTCTTCAATTTCCTAAATAGCACTTTACTAGCTAATGTCGAGATTTTTTTTTTTTTTGCACCTACTCAATCTACTTATTAACATTTCCAAAGGAGGTTTTATTCTATAATTTTAAATGGTTACTCACCTGATTTATTGAATCTACCACATTTGACAGAGACGAGACTTCCCCCATTAACTTCTAAGATGCCAAAATAATCTCATGGCATTCAAGATCTGAGGTCCACATTTTTTCAAAGTGGAATGGCCTCTCATTCCTTTGCTCATAAATGCCCACCTCATCGATGTTTAGATCAAGTAGAATTTGTAAGTGGTCAGAATAGGGAGAAGAAAGATTAGTCACTTGGCTATTTCTCCAAGACTCTAGCCAACTCGAATTTGCAAGGAACTGATGTAACTTGCATTGCACATTTTATCACCTACCCTCCAATTGCTTTAAGTGAGGTGGTATCCCGTGGATCATAAAGGCCACAGAAATCTGTCATTTCCTTGAAGGCTTGGATTTGCCAATTGGGTCTAGGAAGGCCTCCTACCTTCTCTTTAGGATCAAGAATCTCATTAAAATCTCCTCCTAAGAGCCAAGATAAATTATCATCTGTGTGTAAGTTCTTCAAAACTTATCAAGAAATGTGTCTATCAGATATCAAATGTGGCCCATAAAAACTGACGAACCTCCAAACTTTTCCATCATCTAGGTGAGAGATTTTCACATCAAGAAAATGCTTGGAATATGATTGTAAAGACAAGTCAAAGTCTTGTCTCCAAAGAATACCTAAACCTTTGTTCGAGTGTTGAGCTCAACCAAATAACAAAATTTCAGTTCTACCGATAACTTGTAGCACAAGACAACAAATCGAGTCATTTCTTGAGGATCTAGGTATCAATCAAACCAAATCAAGGTCAAACAGGGGGGATTGTATATGTAGAATGCAAATGTAATAATTGAATATAAGAAAAATTAAATTGCAAAGCAACTAATCCAAGAAAGCGTTAGAAACCTAGTTCGCTTGTCATTGATCAGTAAACATGCATCTGGATTGAATTAATTAGTTAATATATAATTGACCAAAATCTCTACATCAAACACATAGAATTCAATACTAGATAATCACCTAGAAATTAACTAATAAATAATTCATAAACCTGAGATCGCTAGCTTCATGCAACTTATGCTAGATTAACAACCAGATTTCAATTAACCTAGATTAACAAATTCGCCAACCTAACCATCTTCAATTCATATGACTAAACCATAATTAATCAATCATAATTTAATCACAAATCTCAATTAGGATTAAGGATCCAATCAAATCACATCACACAACAGAAATCTCTAGTCATGCAATTTGAAATCCAAATCAAGAGAAGAAGAAGATAATTAATTCAATTTAAAATCAAAATTAGGTACAGAATCTCAAAGTCAAACCACAATTTCCTCAAGATCCTTGGATTGATCTCGAATGTTTAGCTCTCCATGGTTGCAGCACACGGTTTACAAAAGAAAGGAAAAAATTTTAGGTAGAAGAATCAAGTAGTGCGGATTAGGGGTACTATCTATCTCAGGTTCCCTATTTATACAAAAATAATTGACTTAAAAATTAAGAATCTTAATTTGTCCCTAGGTTTAAGTTAATTCTCTGCCTCTTAACTTTGCTTGGCCACTGAAATCACTTGATTTAGGCTTAAGATGAAAGAGTTATGTCCAAATCACTCTCAATGAGTCTCTTGACTTGTCAACCGACTTCACAGGAGTAAAACATCATCAAAACATTGTAGTTTCAATTAGTGGTCTTCATAAGATTTTGAGACTTGTGTGTAAGATTTCTAATGGACCTCAGATCCAAAAGACCCCTACAGCCCAAGTTATGGACCAATTAGTGCATGTTGCTCGGGTTCCAGCGATAGCACCCTTGTTCTGACTTCCAAGCCCAAATTAGTCTACTAGATATCTGATTCAGCTCTGGGGCTCTTCATGAAAGATGTAGAGTTCTCTCTTATCTTTCCTAAAAGGCAAGATACATAATTTTTAGATTTCTAAAACTCGAGATATGACCTAAATACAAAAATAATGTAAAATCCTAATGATGCTAGAAAAATCAATTAAGCCCAATTTGAACCCAAACTTACAAAACATGGCCAAGCTCAATCAATTAAGTACATGGAGAGTGTAAAGGAATTTTTTTATTAATGTATGAAATTTGTGATTAACAAACCTCCCCTTCTATCATCACTATAAACTCCATGACCAAACTGAAAGCCAAGGCACCACTTCACTCTCTCAAACTCATAACTAGATAGCTTAGTCTCCATTAGGAACTTGTTATTTTTATTTAATTAGAGACTTGATATGCATAGTTAAAATCTACTTGTATTTTTTGCAAGTGATTTCTTCTAATGTATGTTAAACTCATATGTTTTACTAAACCAAACCTAACCCTCTGTTGTAATGAGCAAATAAGGTCCTAAACTCCTTGAAACTCACCCAATCCAACCCATGCCCACCTCTATTCTTGATGAGTTACCTGTGTTATCATTTCCAAAATATATTTTTTATCCAAGTTCACAAATTAATGCATAATAATTAAAAAACAAACATGCACAATGATGTTCTACAAGGTTTAACTGTTTTAAGGTGAACACTTCGGTATAACCTCTAAAAAAAGGTTGTAGTTTGATACTTCTTTTGAACCACTCTCAACCACACATTTGTGGCATGGTGAGAGAAAATAAATAATGATAAAAAAATATAGTAACGAGTAACCGATTGAGGAAAGAAATAATTTTATTATATTTTGGCCCCTGATAAGTAAGGAAGATTGCATCTTGGTTCCTAACAAAGAAGTGAGGAAGAAAGGAATAGAACTAACCCTAGCCACCATCTCCCTCGTCTCATCCTTCGTTTGAGAAAAAGGGTGAGGGGAAAGAATGAACCTGCAATATAGAGCAACCTAAGACGCGCTACAAAGAGATGGTGGAGTTTATGGAGCTAGTCTTCTCCGTTGCCAACAACGAGGATCTCACCCGCCAAAGAGCAGAACCTCCTCTATGTGGTGCATCATCTCATTAATTAAGCAAAAGTTTGAGGCTAGAGCTTGCAGCTTTGATTGTAGAGCACACTTGAGTCAACGATGGCGCAAGACAACGTAGTGGCTATCAATATAGGGGATAAGGCTGACTATTGACGAAGCATTTTTGGTGGTTGTGGACGAATTTCCATGGGTGCTTGGAAACTTTTGAGTTCTGGTTTTGTGGTGAATTTCTAAGAAAAATGGAGCTTGTATATGGAAGAATGGGTGTTAGAGTGCCCTATTTCAATATTTGGGGTTATATTTGGTGTTTGATGGATGAAATAATTTATAGGGTCTTTGTTCTTGGTGGTTTGATGAGTTGAGGATGTTGTTTAATGACTCTGTTTATGGGAATGGTTCATCGATTTGTTGAGGTTTGTTACAGTGTTTATATGCTAGAAGCTCTATATTGGTGTCTATATTGGTGTGAGGTTTGGATGCAGGAAGCTATGGTCGAATACAACACTACACAGTGCAATTTCACACACGGAAAGAAATAGATTTGCAAACAGAAAACTATTGTAGTTGATTACACGATTGTGTAGTAAGCTACACGACTACACGTGCTGTTGCATAGAATTTATGTGAAAAATATTAGGGTTTGCAAATTTTACTAAGCTAATAAGAACATCTTTAGGTATGTGTAATAATTATGTGTGAAGATCAATTTTTTTTTCAAATTTGGCTTTAAAGTTTCATTTTGGACTATAATTATTCAAAGTTATCTATGTATATATAAGAAGAAGTGGTTAGATTAAAAAAAAGTAACACATGTCAATACATGAAATCAAGAGAAAAAAAAATGTATTGCATATCAATATGAGAAATTAAACAAGAAGAAGCAATAAAAAATTAAAATAGTAATAAAATATAAGTGTTTGGAATTAATCAAGATTATTTGATTGATATTGGGGACAAAAAAAAAAGAACTAAATATATAATTTAATCAATGATAATGAAGAGCCTAAATAAAGAAAGTGACATGCATCAGTAAGAGAAATTAAGCAAAAAAAAAAAAGATAAAATATAATAGCCTATAATTCAAGTAAATAAGATATATAATTAACTAATCAATGATAATAAAGTTCCTTAAATAAAATATATAATTAATTAATCAATGTTAATATTATTATTGTACCTTTTTTCAATTAAAAATATAAAATAAAAAATACTATGTTTATGAAGCATAAGTTTTTAAAGATTGTTGTATTATGAAATTAATTTAAGAAATGTAAATGGTATGGTCGTTGCAATTGTCCAAATAATACATATGACTTTATTTCCTTACAACAACCCTAGCTACATATTAATGTTACTACTAAACTATTAAAATGTTTTTTTAAAAAATAATTATTTAACTTTTTTTTACCCAAAAACAAATTTCAACATCATAATTATTTTGTTTTGTTACCCTTTTGAAAGGAGATTTAACGCGCAATTGACAAAAGATTACATTGGGGGAAACGAGTTACCCCAATTGATGAACTTTTTACCAGTTTGTCGAGAAAGCTTACATCCGGATGGGATAAAGTTATGAGGTTTTTGAGTTTTGTTATACTCTAGTAGGGAAAGATTATGTGCATTTATGGAAAGGTTACTTTGGAGGGAACAAGTTATCCCTATTAATGTTCTTACAGGTTTTTAAGCTAAGGGTCCAATATTCATGATTAGTGTCTAATAATATAATCTTAACTTGATAAAGGGCCCAATATTCATGATTAATGTCTAATAGTATAATACATGCTTAAGTAAGAGCCCAAAGTTCATGATTTGGGTCTAATAGTATAATCTTAACTTAAACAAGGACCCAATGTTCATGATTAGTATCTAGTAGTATAATCTTAGTTTAAACATGAGCCCGATATCATTATTAGTGTCTAATTGTATATTTCATACTTAAATAAGGGACCAATGTTCATTATTAGTGTGTAATAGTATAAGTTTAGCTTAAGCATAAGCCTAATATTCATGATTAATGTCTAATAGTATAATTCATGCTTAAGTAAAGGTCCAATGTTCATTATTAGTATCTAATAATATGATCTTAGCATAAGTAGGTGCCAATTGTTTATTATTAGTCTCTCATAGTACAATTCATGCTTAAGTAAGGGTTCAATGTTTAGTATTAGTGTCTAATAGTATAATTTTAGCTTAAGCCTTGGTCCAATGTTGAAGATCAATGTCTAACAATATAATCTTAGCATAAGTAGGAGCCCAATGTTCATTATTAATGTCTGATATTGTAACCCATGCATAATCAAGGGTCCAATGTCGTTGGTTAGTGTCTAATAGTATAATTTAAGTTAACATTTTAATTATTTAAAAACTTAATATAAGTTCATGTAATTTATCTATATTGTCCCTTTTTTATTCTATTCCATTACTTTTTAATTATACTATAAGCATGAATACCATTATAATAATTATTTTATTTCTTATATTAATTTAAAATAAAAAATATGTATGGCATTTTAGCTTTAGTTTCCTTAAAATAATGGCCCATTAAAATAATATAATCCATTTTGGTGAAGTAATTGGTTGGAGTGGGATTGAATTAAGTACTTAGTAAGTGTAGTTGACTACATTATTGACATTGTTTGGTCGCAACAAAGAGGAATTAATTTGAGTGGGGGATGTGAGTGTAGTTGACTACGTTTGCTAGTGAAATATTACAATCATTTGAAGAAGATAATAGGGATAAGAGTGTAGTTGATTACATGTGTAGTTGACTATAATCATTTGTTACCCTCTGGCTAGGAAAAATTACACACAAGTGATGAAAGATTACTTTGAGAGGTAGAAGTTACCCCATTTGATGAAATTGTTACAAGTTTGGTGAAAACGGTTACAGGAGGATAGGCTAAAATTACAAAATTTTTAGTTTTGTTACCCTCTGGCTAGGAAAAATTATGCCCAAGTTACAAAAAATTATTATGGGAGGAAGAAGTTACCCCAATTCGTGAAATTGTTATAAGTTTAAAGAGAAAATTACAATATGATGGGCTAAAGTTATGAGATTTTTGAGTTTTGTTACCTACTTTATTGGAAAAGTTACATCCAAGTCACAAAAAATTACATTTTGAGGGAGAAGTTACCATAACTCAAGAAAATGTTATAAGGTTGGGACAAAAAGTTACAAGAGGATGACTTAAAGTTACGAGAATTTTAGGTTTTGTTACCCAATTCATGGAAAAAGTTACGTCCAAATCAAGAAAAGTTACTTTGAGAGGGTGAAGTTACCCCAACCCAAGAAAATATTACAAGGTTTGGGAAAAAACTTACTGGAGATGACCTAGAGTTATGAAGATTTTGGGTTTTTTTTTACCTAATTCATGGAAAAAGTTACGCCCAAGTTAAAAAAGTTACTTTCGAAGGGTGAAGTTAGTCTAACCCAAGAAAATATTATGAGGTTGGGATAAAAAGTTATTGGAGGATGAATTTAAGTTATGAGAATTTTGGATTTTGTTATGCTTAAGTCAAGAAAAGTTACATTAGGAGAAAAAAGTTACCCTAACCTAAGAAAATGTTTCAAGGTTGGGGCAAAATATTACTACAAGATGGGCAAAAGTTGTGAGAATTTTGGGATTTGTTACCTATTTCATGCAAAAAGTTACACCAAAGTCAAAAAAAGTTACTTTGGGAAGGTGAAGTTACCGTAACCTAAGAAAATGTTACAATGTTGAGGCAAAAAGTTACTGCGAGATTGCCTAAAGTTAAAAGGATTTTGGATTTTGTTACTCATTTCATGGGAAAAATTACGCCTAAATTACTGCAACCCAAGAAAATGTTACAAGGTTTGGGCAAAAACTTATTGGAGGATGGCCTAAAGTTATGAGGATTTTGGATTTTGATACCCAATTCAAGAGAAAAGTTGTGCTCAAGCCAAGAAAAATGACTTTGAGAAGGTGAAGTTACCTCAACTCAAAAAAATGTTACAAGGTTAGGGTTGAAATATACTTGATGATGACGTAAAGTTGCAAGAATTTTGGATTTTGTTACCCAATTCATGGGAAAAGTTACACTCATTGATAACTACCAAGGCTACCAAATTTAAATCAATTTATAACTGAATTATCAAAACTACTTGCAGTATAAGGTAACACTGGGTCGAGCCCGTGAATCACTCCAATTATGAAATCATATTAAGAGGTTAATAAATAGGGGGGAAGGGTTTGCAAGGTTAAACAACAGAAATAGAAAGAAATTAAAAGAGGTAAACAGAATTAGGAAAATAATCAATCCAAAGGAATGAACCAATCTTGATTTTAATCCATCCTTGATCATTATATATCCATTCAACCATCAACCAAATCCTTAGAATTAAATCATATCAAGAAGCCTCAAAATGATCCACGGTTCTCCTACTAGATAAGCATCTATATTCAATTAATCAAGGTTAGATAAATTAATCATCCATCCAAAACCTAAATTAATCTAAAAACCAAGATCCAACCAAGTTAAACATTTCATTAAACACCTTTGATGCCTTGTTTAGTCTCTGTAATCCTCCATTAACACATGGTAATTACGCAATTATCATATAAAAATCCCAATCAAATTAAGCAACTTAATCATAATTAAACAAAGAGGAAGAAGAAAAACTTTATTAATAATTGAATGAAGAATAATTAAAACAAAATCTCATAATTAAGCATCAAGAATGTCAATTCCTTAGATTGATTAAAGACTCTACCCCTCCATGAATGGGAGGGAAGAACTTAGAAAAAGAGGGAAAAATTTAGAGAGAAATGAGAGAAGAGAGATCTAGAGAATGAAAAATGCTGAATGAGAGTATGGTTCTCGGACTTCTACTCTAACCCCCTTAAACTAACTCCTAATTTAGCCTTACATGATCAGAATCATGATGGGAACAAAGCTAGGTCAATTAGGAATCATTGAGCTCAAGTCTCATGTCATTTAGAGGCCTAAAATTAAAGTTATGCTCAATTAAGTGGCCCAAATAGCCACCAACCTGCCTATGCTTTCCAGCTTCAATTGCACGCCCAAAACGACGTAGTTTAGCTTAGGAGTCTTCATAAGAGTTGTAGCTTTGTGTCTAAGATTTCATTTGGGGTTTGTTTAACATCCATTAGACTCGTATAACTCGAGATATAGGCTACTGAGTGCGCAGAGGTCAAGCTGTCAAGATCAGCATTTTGGCTTTTGCTTCAACTTCAATTTAAACTATCCAAATGTATGATTCAGCTCCTAAGGTCTATATGAAAATTGTAGAGATTTGCGATAGCTTTCCTACAAGACTAGAATCACACAAATCAGATATTTGAAACTCATATTATAGCTAAAATACTAAACACTGCCAAATAGACAAATTAAGGTCAATTCATGCAATAATTCCTTCAATGATCCAGTTAGGTCCAATATCATAAAATGTGACAAAACCAATTTAATTAAGCTAAATTGAACCTTAAGAATCCTAGTGAGAGAATCAATAAAATGAATAAAATATATTGCTATTAAATTCCCTCACACTTAACTTTTGCAGTCCCGAGCAAAACATATAAGACCAAAACTAGTGAATAAGGAAAAACAATACAAACTCAAAAGCTAAAAACTCTAAAAGACTCAATTTTCAAAATTTTCAATGATATTCAAGAATGCAAAAGTTTGTAAGTAAGAAGAGCAACCAAAGATTCAAGGGATCAAAACATTTATGAGGTAACATTTCTTCACATCTCAAACCAACAAGCAAGGTAGCTTCAATTTGAAAAGCATGAATCAAGAATGATAGATTCTCACAAGATACACTCTCAATCCCTCAAGTGTTTAAAAAGTAAGTATTTCACTCAATTGAACTCATGAAAATTGCACTACCATAAGCTTGCTTATCTTCTATTTCTTCACTACTCAAACACATGCACACACAAATCAAGAGGACTTTATTCAAGGTTATAATGAGGCCAAGGTAAGGGAATGAAATAATACGGATATGACAAGCTAAATACCCAAGAGAATAAAAGAGCATTGGGGAGGAACTCAATTGACAAGCATAAGCTCATTCTCTTTACATATTCATTCTCTTATTTTTTTTTATTTCTTTTCTTTCACAACCTTCATGTATTTACTCTTTTTCTTTTCATTTTTTTTTTCAATTGGCTCTTTTTCTTTCTTTTTCTTCCACCAAACACTTTGCATATTACACATCAATTTGCACAACCCCCACACTTGTACTATTAATTACCCACAAGCAAAAGAGCTACTCCAATGAAAATGAACCAATGCTCTCCCATGCCCTAAGGTATGGTAAAAACATGATTTTTCACATAAGAAATATAATAAGCTAAAACAAAGGATAGGTAAATAAGCTCAAAGGGGTTAATCAAAGGGAAATGATGCAAGGTTGGCTATTTGGTTAAAGTAGCTAATTCAAGAAAGAAGGTCTCAATCATATTTATGCATGCAAGTAAAAATGTAGCCTAAAAAAGAATCAAAGTAAGTTCTAGAGTGATCAATTGTCATAAGTAAAAATCATACAAGAAAGAAGAGAATGACATAAATGCTAAATCCATCAATTTAATAGGCTCAAAAACTCACAAAATATACATCTATTAAACTCAATCCACCAATCAAACATCCAAAACCAAGCATGTGAAATTCAAGAAGGAAGATAATTTATTCAATCATGCTATAAACCTAGAATTTCAATTGCTTTAAACTCACAAATTTCACAAATTTCAAAACATCATTAGAAGGAAATTTAAAACATACTTTTTTAAAAAAATGGTAAAAATAGAATTTAAAAACAACAAAATAGAATGTAAAATAAAAAAAAATAGAAACAAAAATAGAAACAGAAAACAAAAATAATAAATAGCAACAACAAAAAAATGGAACAACATAATTGTAAACAAAAGAATTGTAAACAATTTGAAACAAAAATTTAAACAGAAATAGCAAAAAGTTGTGAGAAATAGTAGAAAATAGCAAAAATAGAAACAAGAGTAGAAACAGAAAATTAAGAACACAAATAGAAAAATAGAATCAAAATAGTAACAAGTAAAACAGAAATAGAAAATCAAGACATAAAATTAAAACAGAAACAAAATTAAACACAAAAAATAGAAATAAAACACAAAACATAATTATAATAGAAAACAAGACATATAAATTCCTCCTTCACACTTAAATTCTACATTGTCCTTAATGTAAAGCTCAAAAGAAAATAATATCCCTCAATTAACATCAATTAATATAGAACAAGTAAAATAAAAGAGAAAAAAAATAAACATCCTTATCAAGTGAAGAGACTTCCAGCAGGGTCTCATTGCTTGAAGTGTAATGACTAAGTTAAGCTTGCAGCATGAGAGCTTCCACCGGAGTCCCATTGGCCTTCCTTAATTCCTTTGGCTTTACCACTGAAATGCAGTATGTTCACTTTATCAACTCCATTTTCATTGTTTTATGTTGGACCATAGTCCAAAAACAAAATCCATCACAGTAGTGACCGCCATCTGGTGCTGTAACACCCTCCGAAGGGCATTACATTTCAAGCCAACTCCTTTTAAT
This sequence comes from Ormosia semicastrata, assembly GCA_029884595.1. NCBI lineage: Eukaryota > Viridiplantae > Streptophyta > Magnoliopsida > Fabales > Fabaceae > Ormosia > Ormosia semicastrata. Next base: position 44,879,405 of record JAQQTO010000061.1, read on the forward strand.
TCGTTACCCAAGTTATAAAATATTTGATATTATTTTAATATGGGTTTCAAAGTTACTTTTTTGTGGATAACATAAACTTACTGAATTATAGAAACACAAGACGTAAGAACTGAATAATATACATCTCATGTACATAACATAGATTAGTAACAACTTAAATACATAAAGTTTACGTACACCCAATAATATGTATAGCTACCATATAAAAACTGAACCTAACCCAAGTCCCAAAACTTGAAGAGTAGGATCCTGAACCCAATCTTCCTCCAGATCCTCTTCAGGATCCCTAACAGACAAAATTCCCCAGTCGGGGCATGTCACTACGGACAAGAGTCCAAGCGGTCGGCACCTCGGAATCTTCACTAGATGTATCATGAAGATTACCCCATAAATCTCTAATAGGCCTAGAGAACTCCAAATGCATAGCAGCATTCGCAGAAAACGTAGCAACCCCATGCTGGGTCCTATTCCAAAGCAAAGTAACATCTCTAACATACTGAATGTGCCCCGTGTCCCAATGGACCTGCCACGCTTCGATGTCCCCATGAAACTGTAGTCTAACAAAACCCTGAAGATTCTGCCTCGCTGCCATCACAGTCTTCTTAAAACATAAATATAGAACAGAACAAACAAAACAATACAATAAAGAGGTGAGATCCCCTACATCAATATCATCATGGTAGCAAAGAAACAATAATGATAATAATGTCATTCATATACAACATTATCACAGAACAATAGGTATAATCATGTTATCAACTAATAGATAATTTAACAATATATATATATGGATACTGATCATACCACAAAGATAAATATACTGACTATGCCACAATAATATATACACTGAATATGCACATGCATAATGTGTATACTAACCATTCTTATGCACAATGCACCCTTTTCCTACTCCATAGAGCTAAAACACAATTTCGGAGATAATAATCCAGAAGATATGTCTGTATATTGGCCGCCTCAAACCAAGTGCTATAATTTCTCAACGTGCACATCAAACATTATACAAGACATTTTATACTAGATCAGGAATAGGAATAGTGTCTCATTGAGATCGTCGGTATATTTACATCGGTTACCACGACACAGTAGCGCTATTCAACTGGCCACATGTGGAATTTTGTGCCTCGACGCCTCCAAGATCATTCATAGACCTTCATTACGCAATTCGCACCCGCACTAAGGTGTAATTCAACTCCTAGACAACAATAGCTTTAACAGACACCGTCTGACAAATAATGCATGATCAATGACTCAATGCATATCACAAGCCTTTACCGAGTACAACCATATGTTGATATATCCAGGTTCAATACATTAGCCCGACAACAAATTACTGTTTTTCTCAATCGCGTAACATTTTTATCACATTTTCACAATCGCGTAATACTTTTGTTATATTTTCAAATCGCATAACAGTTTTTCAACGTTTTCTCAATTGCATAAAGATTTAAAATGTTTTCTTAATCGCGTAGCTAAAATCACCATTTATAAATCGTGTAAGAGTTTTTCTACGTATTTTCAATTGCGTAAAATATTTTCTCAATATTCTAAGCTTAATTTAAAACTTTTCTTACTTAATATAAAAATAGGACTTTAATTCCAACATTTTCTCACTAATTCACCTCTAATAATATTTCTGAATATTTTTCACAAAAACTTATATTATTTAAATTAAATCAAGATATCTCAGAAATCCTTCTTATTAAATAAAATACTTTATCTTCAAAACATCATTCTAACTTTATTTCCATACTAAGGCCAAAAATCACTCTTTGTTCATTATTCTAAATAAAATATTTTAAATTCCAAACCATCCTTGAAAATTATTTCCATTGACATAATCGAAAATCATTACTTCTTAAATTATAAAATTGTGTTCATCTTCTTTTTACTTATAAATCATTTAATCCTAATTTAGTCCCCAAATTATCTAAGTAATATTTTCTAACATTCTTTCCAAAACTTACATTATTTTAATTTAATAAAATCTTTTCCATTTACTTTACTAAAATCCTCTTAAGTAAAATACTTTAAGTCTCCAAAGTAATTCTCATTCCTATTTTTAATCTCTTGATCGAAACTCACTTTTGATTTAGTGATAAAAGTATATTCATTTCTATTTTTATTTTGTAATTCCTTAATTAAATTTCTTATCACTAATCCTCTAAGTTAACATTTAATAAACCATTTTTACGTTGGATTCCCCTTTGAAGGGCATGAAGGCCGTGAGCCTCTATGGTTGTTGGGACCAAAAATTCTTTTCCTTTTTTAGCACAGCCTATAGCATACAACATATTTGAGTCATCACAATTCTACTATATCAAGTTCATGCATAATATCAAAGCAAATAAAAGCACATATAATCAATAAACAATCATGGTAATTTCATGCATACAATCAACATCATATAATTATACAAAATCAAACAAACATAACCAATAATCACACAATCGAGTGAATAAATCCTCACATTGATTTTTCACTCATAAACACAAATATTTCATTCCTCACCACCATAATTAGTTAATGAGGTTAATCTCCCTCTTATCCTAAGGTGATGCTCCAAGAGCTCCTTAGTTGCCTCCTTAGAGAACTCCTACCACCAAAAGCTCCTTAAAAACAAATCAAACACACATATATTAAGATTTAAGGTTAGAGATAAGATAACCATGGATCAAAATCATGGTTTAGAACTTTGAAATAAATTTAGAAGTGAAGATCAAAATTTCACCTAAGAACCTTCAAACTTTGAGCTTGAATAAAGAGGTTGAAGATTGATGATTTTGGAAGAACTCCCAACTAGAAAGTGTCTTGAAATGGCGTTAGGATTCAAGATATGTATTTAGTTTGGATGAAACAAAATTGTAAGGTGTTTAGGGAGGGGTGGCCATGAGCTTTCAAAAGGAAAATGAAAGAGAGAGTTTTGGTTCTTAGCTTTGCATGAAAGATGATAAGCTTAACAAAGTGATAGAAAATTTGGTTTTGGCCTTTTTAGAGCTTCATGGTCGTGGGTCTCAAAGGGAGAGAATGAGAGAGTATTTTGTGATAGCTCTTGATATTTACTTCATGAAAAGCTAAACAAGATAGACATAGAGGAAGAAGTAACCAAATTGATCACTCAAGCTCTTCTTAAGAGATCTTGGTCGTGAACTTCATCAAGGGTGGAGATCAAGACTTCTCCTCCAAGCTTGCTCCTCATTGGTGCATCACAATGAGTCACCCACCATTGTGTCACAAGTGCATCACAGAAGTGTCATGGTGTGAGTCATGTAACACCCTCCTTAGGGCATCACATTTTTGACTCCCGACTCATAATCTGAAAAGAAGTTCGCACAAAGTTTGAGTTATAAAAGATGGGTTTCAAAATTTCTTTTTTTACTGAAACGTAAATTTACTGAAAATATTAGGTAATATTGAAAATCATATTTCAACTATTCATTATGCAATATTGACACCAATTTAATATCACAATTTAAAGAGAAATATAAAATCAACAGACTTATTTTTTTTTTGACAGTAGCAAACCCCATGATGGGTCCTACTTAATAGTACGGTACAACACTAATGAGAAACTTTAACATACTTATTCCTTTTTCTGTCCATCTTGATGCATCAGACATCTGTTTCTTTATCAACACTGCACACCTTCGAGTCCTGAATGTCCACTCCTTATTGTTGTCACCAATTTCAGAGTATCCATCGCCCGTTATGTCTAAGACAACTCGATCTTTCTATTATTTGATTTTAACAGTACAGACAAAACAAGACAATATAACAAAGAGGTGAGATCACCTACACCAATACCAACATGGCAGCACAGAGATAACACAAACAGCAATATCATACAGATAGATCATACCGCAATTATGATCATGCCATCAACATTAATCAACTATCATCATCCAATCATTTATCAATTCAATTATCATAAACAATAATTATGATAATGCCCTCAGCATTATCATCATCATCTTCTTCCAAGTATTCAAAACAATTGTCATAACCAATAACCAATATTCCTCAATTAATATATCACACAGATACAAATGCTCAGATTTATGCATATGCACAAAGACTCATTTTATCAAAAACAACTCCATGGAGGTTTTCACAATTTTGAGAAGAATGCTCTGGTTAATTGTCAGCCTTAGCCCAAATACAATCTCCCAGTTGTTGAAAAGAATCGTGTTCTTGTCAGGTATCGTCAATGCATTGCAACGGATGCATCGCAAGTGGCACGGTGGTACTCGCTAACTGTCCACTAGTCGATCATTGCGCCTCGACGCCCCAAGATCCATCATAGACCTCACTATCAATTCTCATTCCCTCTTCAACCACAAGAGCCATAATAGCTATTAGCTATATTTTATACAATGCACGAATATATTAGTGCAAGTCCAACCCCAAAGGGCCAAATCTTTTCAATTTCATTTGTTCAATGTAATCATATGCTTCAATGCATATTTTTTTTTTCAATGCACGTATAATGCACCAAATTCAATCACAAACATATCTTTCCAATGCATGTATAATGCACCAAATGCCAATCACAGACAAAACATGTCATTTTCTCACACAGCATCTATATACTGGTTCTACAGTATTTATACTATATTTTCAACAGGAAAATCATATTATCACATTTTCATAGTTATAAAACTCTTTCATTGTCTTTTCACAAAATTGTGCAACATTTCCATTTCGTTTTCACAATTCCAAAACATTTCTGTTACGTTTTCACAATACTGCAACTCTTCTGTTGCACCTTTAAATCACGTATTAAATTTTTTAACATTTTTCTCAATCACATAAAAATACACATTTCTCAATTCGCGTAATGATTTTTCATCATTTTCAAAATCACGTAACTTAAAAATCATTCTTTTAAGTTGCGTAAATCATTTTCCATCATTCTTAAAATATTTAAAACACTTTCCAAATCACATAAGATTTTCTGTCATTTTCACAATTACGAAAATATTCTATCATTATTTAATCACGTATTGATTTTTCAATAATATTTTCAATAGTGTAAAATATTTAAACGCTTTCCAAATCGCGTAGAAATATTTTAACATTTTTCAAATTGCGTAGAAATATTTTACTGTATTTCAAATCATTTTTAAGATACGTAAAATATTTTTCAATATTTTACAATTACGTAAAATATTCCTCAATATTCCAAACATTATTTTGGACTTAAATAAATCAATCTTAATTTCAAGAAATCATTTTCCAAAATATAATTCACAAAATCATTTTTCCATTGATATAAATCAACGTTTCAAAACTTAGCATTTTCTAACGTACTTCAAAACTCAAAAATAAGTTATACGTTAGTAAATTTTCAAAATACCATTATATTCTCCATTTTTCCCAAATCATTTCCAAATCAACCTTCCTCAAAATAATATAACTTTCTACTTCATTTAATATATCTTCTTATTCAAGAAAATCCTTTTTCATAGTATATTTCACAAATTCACAATTCCATTGAATTAAATCAATGTTTCTAACTTTAAAAATTACCAATGCTTTCCAAAATCCAACGGGATTTTAATAAATTCTTTTTAAAACAAATTGAGGCTCACTTGCAACTTCTCTTTTCCATTTACATAAAAATTCATTTCTCAAGTGTTAAAATACTCTGATTCCCTTTTCAATTTTCTTGTATTAAATTAATTATATTTCCACTTGGAGAATCACTTTGTTTCATCAAAATCAATGCATTACAAGCCTTCGAAAACGTGGACATGACTATTGAAACCATCAAATATTTTTCCTTCTAAATTGATATGGTTTTACACAAACAAAACCATTAAAAATTTTGTTTTCAAAACCGAAGTACCGATGGTTATAAAACCAAACCCATTTGTTCAAATTCATTTTTACTTTCTTTGCAATTCATTTTTCACTTTCTTTGCAAATCCTTAAAATCAATGTTTGCCCATTTCATTCAAAACTCATATTTAGAAAAATACTTAGGATCTTTTTACACAAAATAAATCAATAAAAATTCCTCTAAAATCGTATTTTTGTTCTCTTAAAAAAAATAAACCCTTTGTTTATTTTCCATACTCTTCAAATCATCCATTATCATTCTTCATGAAAATATTAATTTAAAGATACGTAAAACATTTGTTCTAAATTTATCAAAATCTTATAAATGGCCATTGAAACCATGAATTTTTTTTTCTTTCTAACTTAAATAAATTCCAAAACCGTGTGCATTCTTTTTGCAACACAAACCTTTTTATTTATTTTCTTTACTTCTCAAATCATTAAATTTTATCATTCATGAAAATATAAATTTGTTAACACCTATTTTGAGGTGTCTTGATCGAAATTCTCATTATTCTAGGGATCAAAATTTAATTTCCTTGTTCTTGAAAAATTTCCACATTGACTCAAATCAAGGGCATCAAAATCGTAGCTCTTCCTTGGCTATTAGGACCAAGATTAGTTTTCTTTCCATCCACACATCATGGCATACATATATATATATCATCATAAATATCACAAACATGCCATATACTCATCATGCATATTATAAGTATACTATCAAAGCCATAAAATCATGCAAAGCATATTAAGCATAGACAAAAATAATCAAAACATAAGAAAATAAATCAAAGCTCATAAACATACAATTAATTATTACATGACCATGGATTGGAATCCTCACATGGATTCATCATCCATCAAATATAAGACCATCTCTCACCACCATAATTGGTTGGTGAGATGGATCTCCCTCTTACCTCTTGAAGATCCTCAAAAACTCTTTGTTTTGCTTCTCTTTCTAAGTCCTTCACCATCAAGGGACTTCTCAAATACAAAACAAAATACATAGAAATTAGTATACTAAGCTTGATTAAGAGGAACCATGGATCAAACATGGTTTAGAACATGAAAAAGAAAAGAATAAATGAAGTTTCCTTACACTTCACCAACAAGAACTCTAGAACTTGATCTTAGTAAAAGTCCTTCAAGATGGAAGATTTAGAGAAAGTCTTCAACATAAAAGTTATTTAGAATAAGGTAAGGATTCAAGAAAGTAGGTTGTATGAAATTAAAGAGTGATGGAGGATGGATTTTGGTTGCTTGGCCGAATGGCTTCTCTTGAAGTATAAAGATGGAATTTTTGATTTTTGATAGAAACTTGAAGCTTGGATTTGAAGCTCTTAGAGTGTGATTTTGGAAAAACTTTCTAAATGAAAAGTGTTTAGAATGTTGTTTAGCTTTAAGAAATGGTGAGAGTGAAAATTATAGGTGAGTGATGGTGATTATAGGGTGCTTGGCCGAATCACTCAAGGAAAATGAAGGAAAAATAGTTGCTTGGTTCTTGGAATTTTTGAGAGATTTTGAGAGAATTTGATGAAGGCTTTTTGGTGAAGTAGAAAAATGAATATGGAAAGTGTAACCAAAGGTGCTGCTGCCGTGGGAGTGAAAGAATAGAGATATATGAATTCATTTGGCATAATTGAAGGCTATCACATGATGCACAAAGTCTTCCACTTTGTCATCTTTTTCTTTGGCCTAAAAAGGCTACACAAGCATGTCTAAACATGTCTCCTCCTTCCTAACACTCCAAAACCGTCCCCCCTTCATCATGCACTCAAAAGGAAGCAAACAAAGCAATAATGGTCAAGAAGAATGTCATATTGACCATGACAAGCAATAATGGTCATCAATTAGGCTTGCATGGCTATTATGGATGATTCAAAATTCATGTAGATGCCTCCCCAAGGCTGCTGAAAATCGTGACATTCAAGGGAGTTTAGAGACTTTAATTTATTTTAATTCAAGTCTAATTACTTGCTAATTGATTAGTTAATTCATTAGATTAAATTTCCTAATCAATCTTAACTAATTTTCTAATTACATAACTAATTAATTAGACATATTATTTCATATATTATAATCTCTAATTAAAATTAGGATATCTAATTAAGAATTAGATTATAATAATTTAACATTTAATTTAGTTTACTTGGCTTGTTAATTAGGCCATTATTTGAAGCATTTCTAGCCATTGATTAATTCAATGGTTAGGATTTAGGTAGACTTTCGATTTTTAGAAGACTAAATCTAAGCCATTGGATCATTCTCCTTTAAATTCTAACCATTAAATGTGTCTCCAAAATAAAGGGTCAAGATTGCTCCTTCAAACTTTAAATCCAAGGGTTATAATTAGTCATAACCTTTTTAGAAGACCAAATCTCCACCCTTGATCAATTCTAAATCCAATGGTTGTAAATGGTCACTTTATATAATCAAATTTACACTGTTGATTAAATCTACGGTTGATATTGAAGCTTGCCTAACTAAGTTTATTCTTACACCATTGATTAAATCAATGGTGATTATCCAATGCTTCTTTATTAAGTTTATTTCTTAACCGTTAATTAAATCAATGGTAGATATCCAAACCACCAGTATTGACTTAAGCAATATAATTTCTATTTTTATCTACTAAAAACCCCACAAAAGAATATATTTACTGTATTTTTATCGCTCGATAATTAAATACAGTGCCAAACACAAAACAATAAAATTTCTAAAACTGTTTTCGGATTCAGGTTTAGTAAGATTCCCTGTCTCCGTCTAAATAGTATAAATTTTTCTATGCGTAGAAAAATTTTCATTTTGTGGGACCCACCTAGGCCCACGTAAGGTCACCTGGGCCCACCTAGGACCACCTGGGCCCACATACAGTAAAAAAAATCATAATCATTCACAAAAATCACAAATATTAGAAAACGTATGAAAATCAAGTTAGATTGTTAAAAATAATTAACAGTCAAAAGAAATAAATACAGAAAGATTTTCCCCAGCCCAAAAATTATTATTTTCCTGACACAAAGTAAATCACTCAAAACGATCAAATACGCTGACGGAATAAACAAAATAATTTTACAGTATCCAGAAATTACTAAACAGTAAAATTCTGTTAATTGTCAAAATTACTGTTTAAGAGATATAAAATTTGGGGTGTTACAAGTCATCTAAGTGAGTCATAAGAAGAAGGTTCTAGACTTGCAAGGTAGTCAAGTGAGTCACCCACCATTGTGTCACAAAGGAGTCATCAAGTTGTCATGCAATGACTCACTAGGTGAGTCACCTACCTAGTCACAAGGTGAGTCACAAGGAAGAATGTTCTAGGTTCATGACTAAGCTTCCTCTAAGATATTTATAGGTTGGTTATTAACCAATGGACAAAAGATACTACTTTTTATTATCCAATGGATAATAACATTACCCAATGGATAATAGCTCCAATGGATAATAGAATATAACAAACACTCAGATAAAGAAAATTTTTGAAAACTGTTTTCAGTTTCGGGTTTAGTAAGTTCCCCCGGCCCCGCATTAACAGTCCAAAATTTTTCAGCCTCGAAAAATTTTTATTTTTCTGGACCTGCCTCAAACACACATACAGTCCAAAATAATATTAAAATAATCAAAATAATTAAAAATTCTCGAAAATTCATAAAATATTATAAAACTCATAAATATCAAGAAAAACAAAAATTCAGAATGTTACAAGTGCTCTTCTCCTTTGATGAAGTTTCTTCAATAGCCTTCAACTCCACTTTTCTATGTGTTTCAAATTTTGCAACTACATCAAGAACATTGCTAATAGACCCTTCAATACCATCAACTACTGCGTAATATGTAGAAACGGAATCATTATCTCTCAAGAATACAGAAATCTAAGCATAAACAACACATATCATGTCACCATCACAATCAGTACATGAGTGGCAATGGATAGCATCATTAAAACCGATAAAATTAGGAAATTCATCACACAACTCATCATAAGTTTCCTAAACTAAATCAGCAAGTAAATCAATATTAAAAACAGAATGCTCCCCCATGGGATGCTTCATAGCATCAAAAATGTTAAACTGAACAATAAAGCCTCCAAACTCCATGGATAAAGTTCCTTCATGCACATCTATTTTGGTCCTCGTTGTTTTAAGGAATGGCCTCCCTAAAATGAGTGAAGCCTTGCTGGATGGTGACTCCCCTTCCATCTCTAGAATATAAAAATCTGCAAGAAAAATAATTTCATGAACCCTTACCAACACATCTTCAATCAACCTGGCTGGGTACACATTGCTTCTATTAGCTAACTGGATGACAACACCTGTAGCATGCAAATGTCTAAGTTCAAGAGAATTAAAAACAGACATAGGCATTACATTAATAGAAACACCTAAATCTAGCGTGGCATGCTCAAATCTGTAATTGCCTATAACACATGGAATTGTAAAAGTCCTTAGATCCTTGCATTTCTGAGGCATATACTGAATAAGGGCTGAAACATTTTGTCCCATACTGATTCTCTCATTACCCTTCTTCCTCTTCTTATGGGTGCATAATTCCTTAAGAAACTTGACATATTTTGAGATTTGTTTAATTACATCCAGCAATGGAATATTGACTTCCACTTTCTGAAAAGTGTTAAGAAAATCATTATCCTTCTCAACCTCATCTATCTTTCTGGATTGAATGACTCTATGTGGAAAGGGAAGGGTTACTACAGGCTTTTGTTGCTAATCAACTGTTGATACCCAATTTTATCCATTTTTTTATTATTTATTTTTATTTTTATTTTATTTTATTTTATTTCTTTCTTTACAAAACAAAAAAAAAGAAAAAAAAAGAGGAAAAAAAATTGTCACTACGGGTCAACCCAACCCAATTTCCATCTCAACCCGTAACCCATTTTCGTTTTTAACCCATAACCCATTTTCCATCTCAACCTTTCCCTTTCCCCTTCCAGTGTTGCTGTACTCTAGCCTCCACAAAGACTACACTAAATTGGATTAAAAACTTTTGTCAGTTTTCTTTCCCATTTGTATTCCAATCGTTGCAAATTGAATGAAAATTAGTGCAAATCAATTGGTAATGGCATCTCAAGCAGAATAAAAAGGAGAAGAAAAATACAAGGGGGGGATTGAATCGTTCAGAAAAAAGAGAGAGCTACAGAGGATTCAGAAAAATAGGAGCAAAAATCACAGACTGAGAAAAATTCCCACAGACACAGATTCATCCTACGAAAATTCTGTTACCCGAAATCCTTGCAGCAAACCACCATCATTCACATACCAAGCATCACCAAAAGCCTTCTTCACTTACCTTCTACTTTCTTTCCATCTCTGCACCTGCCTATTCTCACCATTATTCTTCACCCATTCTCACCATCAGATTGACCCATTCTCTGCAACCTTCACAAAATAATCTCCACTTCATATCTCTCCACGTTGAAAATCACCCATCAGAACCCAACATCACAATCTTCTCTCTTTAACCAACCATCCACCCATCCAACTTTGACTCCCTTCTCATCATCTTCCACGGCCAATCCACTCCCAGTAAAGCCACCCCAAATTCCCCATAACCTTCCCACCAACAACCTTCCAACATCATCATCCTCTACCCAAAACAACACTACCCCATCCCAAGCTAGCAACCACCTGCCTATATTATAGTCACGTTGCAAGCCACCATTCTGCCGTCCACGTCGTGACCCAACCAGCAGCCACGCGACCCGGATTCACGCTGACCCAAGCTCGGTTCGAACCCGCCACCACTCTGTAGCAGTCGCCGGCGCCATCGGGTCCTCTGCTCTGTTCGAACCGGCGCTGCCCACGAACGCACCAGTCCGTGCTCTACCCGCGCCGTCCGGCCTCGTCACCCACTCGCCGTCCAGCCGCATCACCCACGCGAGAACAGACCGGAGCTCCACCGGCGCCTCCGCCCATCAAACCAGAAGCTCCGCGAACCGCACCAGCCAGATCCATCGATTTGCAGCGCCGCTCCACCGGATCCGATCTCCTGCACCCATCTCGTCACCACCGTGAGTTCTCCCCTCCCCCTCTTCTTCTTTCTTTCATTTTCGTTTGAAGGGTCTGAGACTGAAAGTCTCTTTTTTATTTTTTGTGCATTTCTTTTTTTTTTTCGAACAGTTAGTTTTTTTTTTTTTCTTCGATGGGCTTTCTGACCAATTTTCCATTTTTTTTTTTTTTTTTCTTTCTTCTCTTCTGATGGGCTTACAGCCCATTTTCTTTTTTTTACTATAATAGAAAAAAAGATGTGAAATAAAAATCCAAATGTGTTTTGAATTCTAGGATTTAGTACTTGTTTGATCATGTTTATTTTACTTGATGATATGTTTTATATTATGTTTTGTGATTAATAAAAAATAAATAAATAAAATAAAAATACATAAAATATAAAAAAAATCATGAATAAATAAAAATGTAATGAAAGTGAGCTTGTGATTTGACTTGATTATAGTTTATCTGTCTCTTTATAACTTGTGAATTTTTTATTGATTAAAACTCGCCTATGACGGAAAAATTAGGAGAGGATCGGAGCGCCGATCAGATACACTCTTCCCGATAATCTTGAGGCTTTATATTGGATTTTGCCGGAGAGTCTCTGGCGAGGTCTAATTCTCACACTAAATTAAAATATTTTCTCTAAATAAAATACAACCTTTTTTTTTAAATTAAAATAAAATATTTTTTTTGTAAAAAATAAAAAAAATCCTTAAATAAAAGTGAACAATTTCATACAGTTTCAACGTTATGATTGTGGCGAATTAAAGTTTTATTTTTTTATGAAGATTTTTTTTTAAATTACTACAAAAATCTCATTGTGCCTAAATTTTTTTATTATTATTATAAATGAGATTTTATTTGGCCATTTTATTTTGAAAATTACTTCTCTTCAAAAAATAAAATTTTGATTCACCACTTTTATACAATATGTTGTAGACTTAGAATTTGTTTCAAAATAATGGCTATTTAGCCACCCATTTCTGGTCTTAGTCATTTATTATTCTTGATATTATGCTTGACAAAATGGGACATGTTAAAGTAAAAACAAAAAAAATATTTCTTTCTTTTTTTGAAGGACCAATTTAATTAATATTGCAAATAACATTAGATTAAATAGGTAACCGTTCTTAGAACGGACGGTGTAGGGTGCTAACACCTTCCCTACCCGTAATCAACCCCCAAACCTCAAACTCTGAAACGTAGACCATCTTTTAGGTGTCCAATTGCACCATTCCATTTAATGGATGAAGCGATTGGTGGCGACTCCCAACACCCTGAGGTCCTATTTTCTTCTTTTCTTTTTATTTTTGTGACGCCCTTCGGGACGGTTGCGACAGCTGGCGACTCCACTGGGGACATAGAGGATTAAGCCTTATTTTAATCTCATGTGATTTGTTCTTTAATTATGTTGGTCCATTTTTGTTTTATTTGTTTATTTGTTATTTGTTTCATATTATTGTACATTTTGTTTGTATTATATGTATTATATTTCTGCTTTGTAAATAAGTTCTCTCATGTAAACCTACACACACAAAGCTCTCTACCCGAGCTCAGTACCTTGTAGGCTTAGATAGAGGGTGAAGTAGTGTTGCTTTGTGGGACCGTTGGTCTCCGTTTAGGCACATGAAAACCCCTCGCTCAAATTGAACTCTTTCCGCTTGTAACCTATCATGGGTGAGGATGGAGGACTCTTGCTAGCCAAAGTGTTGGTGTCAGCAAGAGACAATTTGGGGACCTTTTGTCAGATAGGGGTCTAGAACCAAAGCTCTCACTTGTAGATATAATCGTAGAGCTATCATCGTTCATAGAACTCATCCTGCTGAACGGGTACCAAGATTAGGTACCCATTTTCCTCTAACATATGAGGAATTTCTGTTTGTCTTTTATTTTGTAGTTGTTAACTTTTCTTTTATCTTGCATTTGCATATGTGGTCCAATCCTGTGAAGATATCGATAAACCTCAAGCATGAATAAGGGAAAGATGACTCTAATGTCTGAGGTGGCAGAGAGTATCAAGGCTGTCGGTGAAGAGTCTGCAAGAATTCAAGCCAAGGAAGGAAATAGTTTGCATCGCGAGGATGTTCCTTTACCTCTCTTAAAGGGGAGCCATGACTTTGAGCAAAATGACCTAAGGAGGCTCCATAATGTGTGGTGTAGCATGAGAAGACAAGAAGAATTCAATGACAAGTATGGAGATATTGCAGCTCTCATGTTTATCACCCCTGACCTCCAAATGTTGAAAGCTATGCTCCATTTTTGGGACCCCTCATATCGGTGTTTTACTTTTTGACAATTTGACTTGGTGCCAACGATTGAGGAGTATGCTAGGCTTCTTAATAGAGACGACATGCCAAAGGACAAAGTGTACTCACATGACCCTTAGAAGACGCCAAGAAGGATGCTATCCAAATTGATAGGGATTCATGCCAATGAATTGGACAAGTACATGGTGGATGAAGGACGAAGTCTAGATTCGGAGTTCTTGCTTAGGATGGCTGAAGCTCAAGTTGATCAAAGGTTTGGTTTGGTAGCACTAGCCCTCGCTATTTATGGGTTAGTAATTTTCCCAAGATGGAAAAATCAAATAGATGGACATGTGATCAATTTGTTCGAACAGATTGAGCATGGGGTACACCCAGCCCCATCAATTTTAGCCGAGACAATTCGATCTCTGAATTATTGCCGAGTCCATCAGAAAGGAAGATTTTGGGGATGTGCACCATTACTTGCAGTATGGATGCTTAGTCATATGCCAACGTTGAAGTGCTTTAACCATCCAGAAATTGATCTGAAACAGTATGTCATACCTAAGCACCCGCTCTCTCTATATGGTCGTGACAATTGGCCTCCCGAACTCGACGATGAGGCAATGGATCGGCTTTTTTCATGGAAATAAAAGAAGTGGTCTGGAGGGCCAAGTGGTTTCCTTACACTTATACCATATATAGATGTGGAAGCAAACCTTGGGTTCCACTTATTGGCCCATGGGGAGTAGTGGGCTATGCTCCAGCTATGGTCCGAAGACAAATGGCATCTCTCGCAATTCATTCCGATGACTCATGGATTTGTCCAAATTTGAATTCTCGTACGGCGATGAAGGAACCGGTCATAAAATAAAAGAAGTCATTGAAGATTGGAAGGACACAAGAAGTGTGAAGCCCGGTCTCCCATCGTCGTCGAAACGACAGGAATACTTAATTTGGCGAGGCTAGTAGGAGGAAGGGGTTTCTTGCTCCCAAGGTACAGGGTCCAGAGTTACCAATGCACCAATTTAATGAACCTAATGACTACTATCTTTGAAGAGAGGGCGGTACGAAATCATTTATCGGCAGTGGACCACTGAGAGAAGGTCCTTGGAAGATCAACTTAGCACTGCAAGAAGAAAAATCCAAAGTCAAGAACAAATGGCCTCTAAAGATATTGAAATAGAGAGGTTAAGGAAAACATGTCAAGCCCTCGAAACAATCATTCAGGGGAAAGATGGTCAACTTCAAGAATTCAAGAATGAAGTTAAAATCCTCAATCAACATTTGGAAAAACATGTTGAATGGTCTATTTTTTTGGAAAGTAAGAAGAATCGGTTAGAGGATGATGTTCTTTTCTTAACTAATGAAAAGAATTTCTATCGTAATGCAAGCCAAGAAATGGAGCGGAAAGCCGAAATGGTTCTTGATAATATGAGGGAAATCTCCAACCATTCAAGAAAGAGGGCAAGAGAAATCATCAAAGTGGAAGCCAAGCTAGCACCAGGAGAAAACCAAGATATTCTGACTCGGGTTAGAAAGGACCTTGACTTCCTAGGAAAATTTCATTGAAATTAGTTTCTTGTTCTAGGAATGCTGATGTAATGACTCTTTCCATCTTGTTTTGTAAAGCTAACTCCTCCATCTGACTTGAGGAGTAGCAAGAATCAACGTGTGTAAAACTCTCTATGACCATAGAGCTTTTCCCTTTGAATAAATGAGGTTTATCGATATCGCTTGCTACTTTGGATCATGTCTCTACATGCATAGTTTTATTTTTTTGCATTTTCTTTTTCTTTTTCATTTCATATTTTCTAAAAAAAAAAAATGAATACGAGAAAGGAAAAGCTGTCTCTGCGACACCCATATAGGACTCGCTCTCAATCAAGAGTCATGGATGAAGCTGGGTCAATCACAAGAAGAGTTAAGAAGTGAAGTAAGCCAGCTAAAAGAACAAATGGCCAAGATCTTGGAAATTCTGGAAAAAACAAGGAACACAGAGGGGACTCCTTCGAAGGCAAATGATGATCCTTCTGCCACGCCTGCTCACCCGCCCGGCTTTACGCCAGTTCCTTGGCAATATCCTAGTCTCACCTCTCAAGGGGCCATGATGCCGCTCACTGTCTACTCAAATAATCCTGAAACACAAGCATCTTCATTCCCACCATATGGCCTTCCACCTGGTTATGTGCCACCATTATCCACCAATATTCCTGAGGGCAGTGCACTGACAGTCCCAACGACTTCAAACCCTCTCCAAGGATCTCAACCAAATACCAGTGAGATTCCTCAGTACCCTGTTTCTACTCCACCTTATGGCATTTCCCCTGGTTTTATGCCATCCCAAATTACCAACCCTCTTGAGAGCGGCTCATCATTGGTAATACCTACTTCAGGGCCACAAGGCTTGACTCAGGCCCAACCTCCTTTCTACATGCCACAGTTTTTTCCCCATAAGGTTGCTCGAACTTCTCTGCTGAACCCTTCAACTGAAGGCATTCAATCTAAGGAAAAATTAGAAGTTCTTGAAGAAAGACTGCGAGCCATAGAAGGAGCAAGTAGCTATGGTCTTCTAGATGCCGCAGAGCTCTGTCTTGTCCCGAATGTGGTGATTCCTCCAAAGTTTAAGGTCCCGGATTTTGAAAAATATAAGGGAACCACTTGCCCAAAAAACCATCTGACCATGTACATCCGCAAGATGGCATCACACGCTCATGATGACAAGCTATTGATTCATTTCTTCCAGGACAGCTTAGTTGGGGCAGCTTCTAATTGGTATATACACCTGGAACGTGCCCATATACGATGTTTCAAGGACTTGGCTGATGCTTTCTTAAAGCAATATAAGTACAACATCGATATGGCACCAGACAGGTTACAGTTGCAAAATATGGCTAAGAAAGGAGCTGAAACCTTTAAAGAATATGCTCAGCGGTGGAGAGAAATAGCTGCTCAGGTTGAACCCCCATTGACGGAAAGAGAAATGGTGGCCACATTCATTGACACCCTCCAATCACCCTTCTATGACAAAATGATAGGAAGTGTGTCGTCGAATTTCTCAGACATGGTTATCATTGGGGAAAGAATTGAAGGAGGAATGAGAAGTGGAAAGATTGCTGAAAGCTCAATGGGGACATTTAGTGCCAAAAAGCCCCCAGCAGGGAAGAAAAGAAAAGGAGAAGTCCATGCTGTGACTTTCGATCAAAGGAGTTTTGCCCAAGGGAGATATAGCCAGGCACCTGTTAACCATCAACCATCCTTCCAACCTCCCTACATGCCTTACTATCCATACATTGCTAATGCCTCTCAAGCTCCATACCCTCAACCTTATCACCTAATGATCCCTTATCGTGCACCATCTCCTATCCCAAACCAAACACTCCCTACCATACCATATCAACCAACTCAACCATGGGCCCAAAATCCAAATACCAACCAAAGAAGGCCGCCAGCTAACCAAGAAAAAAAACCTGTCCAATTTGACCCGATTCCTATGACTTATACTGAACTGCTACCACAACTCTTTCGAAACTCCTTATTGGTTCCTTGCCCAATGAAGCCATTGGAACCCCCCTACCCAAGAGGATTTGACCAGAATGCTAAATGTGAGTACCATCTTTGAAATTTGTAGGTCACTCAACAGAAAATTGCAGAGCCTTGAAGTTCAAAGTGCAAGACTTGATTAATGCCAAATGGTTAAACTTTAAAGAAAAAACTCCTAATGTAGGCCGTAATCCCTTGGCTGATCATGGAGGTCCTGTAGTTAATGCCATAGAGGGGTCTTCTGGATGATGCCTCATAAGTCAGGTAGCTGATGTGAAAACTCCCATGAGAATAATTTTTCAAGAGCTTTGCAAATATGGGTTGATACAAAACCAAGTTGAGATAAAAAAGGTCAATGAAGATGAACCTGTGTGCAAGATCCATGGGGAAGTCGGGCATTCTATTGAGGAATGTGATGAATTCAAGCAGATCCTCCAAAGTTTGATGGACAGTCACCTAGTGCAAATAAGCAATCAGTACGATAATGGTGACGTCTATATGGTCAAGGAAGTTATACCTCCACCAGTTCAAGAGGCTGTCAATACCCATGCAACGCAACCAATCATAGGGCAAGCTCCAGGCATACCAAGGCCATTGACGATTCATTATAGTAAAGAGGTGTCTCCGCAAGTCTCTTTTGGTCGGAATCCTATCACTATCCAAGTGCCGACTCCTTTTCCCTATAAGGATACCAGAGCTGTGCCTTGGAAATATGATGTGCAAGTCATTGTAAATGATCTCCAGGACAATCAAATGAAAATCCCATCGGTTATCTCTAGCATATCTGGGATTGGTGGAATGACTCGGAGTGGTCGTATTTATACACCTGAGTATTTGCGTAAAGACCAAGTGAAGGAAGTGGAAAGAATTCGGAAAGGGAAAGGCAAGATGGGGGAAACTTCTATTGAAAAAGTCTTGAAAGAAAAAGAAGAACCAAAGGCAACACAGCAAGAGGTCTATAAGAAAGAAGTGACCGAGGAAGAAGCTTGTGAGTTCTTAAAATTCATAAAGCAAAGTGAATACAAGGTGGTGGATCAACTGAACCGCACCCCTGCAAGAATATCACTTTTATCCTTATTAATGAACTCTGAACCACACAGGAATGTGCTAATGAAAGTGCTTAATCAAGCCCATGTTTCTCATGACATCACGGTTGACAAGTTGAATGGCGTTATCAGCAACATCACAGCAGATAATTACATCACTTTCACCGATGATGAAATACCCAATGAGGGAAGAGGACATAATAAAGCACTTCATATCTCAGTAAAATGTCAAGATCATATCATGGCTAGAGTACTGATGGACAATGGCTCTTCCTTGAATGTGATGCCGAAGTCGACACTCTCCAAATTGCCTTTTGATGGGTCACACATGAAATCAAGTGCGATGATAGTAAGGGCATTTGATGGCACAAGGAGAGAAGTCATAGGGGAAATTGAAATACCAATTCAAATTGGTCCTTGCACTTTCAACATACTCTTTCAAGTGATGGACATTGCACCATCATACAGTTGTCTCCTAGGACGACCATGGATTCATTCTGCTGGAGCTGTGCCTTCCACCTTGCACCAAAAAGTCAAATTCATAGTTGATAACAAGATGATTACTGTCTTTGGTGAAGAGGACCTACTGGTGAGTAAGCCGCTAGACACCCCTTATATTGAAGCTACAGAAGAGGCTTTGGAGACTGCCTTTCAAGCACTCGAGGTTGTCAATACCATTTATATAAAAGAAGGAGCTCCAATTCCTAAGCGCACCTTACTCTGTTGCATATGTAATGATGGCAAAAGTTATGCTAGAAGGGGGTTATCAGCATGGAGATGGGCTGGACAAGAAACGACAAGGTGCCACAGAACTTTTTCAACCCTTTGAAAACAAATATAGATTTGGGCTGGGGTACAAACCCACTAAGGCCGATAAGAGGAGGATAATGGAAGAGAAAAAAGAGAAAAGGCTGGCTCGCTTGGAAAATCGAGAACCTAAAGTAGAGGGAGTCCCCATCTGTGATATACGACAAAGCTTCCGGAGCGCGGGAGTTGTGTTCGTAGACCAAGTGACCACAGTTGAAGATGACGATTTTGTCAGTCATACGGACCTGGTGTATGCATGTTCTTCAAATACAAGACTCAACAATTGGGAGATCTTCGAGTTTCCCATAACCTTAGAGTCTCTTTCAAAGTAATTCTGTAGTGCTTTTCCTTTAGCTCTGCCCAAGGCTTTAGGATTTTCATTTGTAAATGGGCTCACATGTTTCCTTTCCAATAACTGTTATTAATAAAATGCATTTTTGAGTTCTCTCATTTTTCATTCCATTAGCTTTCATCCCTCCATTATCATGGCCTTCTATTCATTTCATTTTTTTTGTGTCAACATCACTTATTGCAGATCTGAAAATGACTCTCTTGAAAGTGACAGTGTCAATATCTCATCATATAATTTTGAACACCCTATTAATCATACTGATGAGGATAATGAGGATGATTGGGAAACTTCACCTGAGTTAATGAGATTACTTGAACAAGAAGCTAAAGAAATCCAACCCCATGAGGAACCAATTGAAGTAATTAACTTGGGGACTAAAAATGATAAGAAAGAAATCAAAATTGGTACCTCGATGAAAGAGGATGAGCGTAACAAGTTGATTAAGCTCTTGTTTGATTATAGTGATGTTTTTGCATGGTCATACCAAGATATGCCTGGGCTAGACACTGACATAGTTGAGCACAAATTGCCACTAAAACCTGGGTATCCTCCGGTTAAGCAAAAATTGAGACGAATGAAACCTGAGATGTCCTTAAGAATCAGAGATGAAGTAAAAAGACAGTTTGATACTGGATTTCTTGCAGTTGCAAAATACCCACAATGGGTTGCCAACATTGTTCCTGTCCCAAAGAAAGACGGGAAAGTCCGAATGTGTGTAGACTATCGAGACTTAAATAGGGCTAGCCCTAAAGACGACTTCCCGTTACCTCACATTGATGTTTTGGTGGACAACACTGCTCAACATTCATTTTTTCCTTTATGGATGGTTTCTCGGGATACAATCAGATCAAGATGGCACCGGAAGACATGGAGAAGACCACATTCATCACTTTATGGGGAACCTTTACGCTACAAAGTGATGCCTTTTGGTTTAAAAAATGCTTGGGGCAACGTATCAGAGAGCTATGGTGACATTATTCCATGACATGATGCACAAAGAAATAGAAGTTTATGTGGATGATATGATTGCGAAGTCAAAAATAGAAGAAGATCATATAATCAATCTGCAAAAGCTTTTTGAGCGATTGAGGAAGTTCAAACTCAGATTGAATCCTGCAAAATGCACTTTTGGTGTCAGATCAGGCAAACTATTGGGGTTTGTGGTGAGCCAGAAAGGAATAGAAGTTGATCCTGACAAGGTTCGAGCAATACTAGACATGCCGGTCCCTCGCACTGAAAAGGAAGTTCGGGGATTTTTGGGAAGGTTGAATTACATCGCTCAATTCATATTCCAGCTCACAGCAACATGCGAGCCGCTCTTCAAGTTGTTACGCAAGAATCAGCCAGTTAAGTGGAATGATGATTGCCAAAGAGCCTTTGAAAAAATCAAGCAGTATTTACAAGAACCCCCAGTTTTGGTGCCTCCAGTGCCAGGGAGACCTCTCATTATGTATTTGACGGTTCTTAATGAGTCTATGGGTTGCATACTGGGGCAGCATGATGAATCCGGTAGAAAAGAACGCGCCATTTATTACTTAAGTAAAAAGTTCACCGATTATGAGGCAAAGTACTCATTGTTAGAGCGAACTTGTTGCGCCTTGGCATGGGCTGCCCATCGATTGAGGCAATACATGTTGTGTTACACTACTTGGTTGGTGTCCAAAATGGATCCTATCAAGTATATCTTTGAGAAACCCGCTCTCACTGGGAGAATCGCGCGATGGCAAGTTTTATTATCGGAGTATGAAATTATTTATGTCACCCAAAAGGCAATTAAGGGAAGTGCCCTTGCAGATTATCTGGCTAACCAACCTATAGAAGATTATGGGTCGATGCAATGTGAGTTCCCTGATGAAGATATAATGGCTCTGTTTAAAAATGAGGATTCCTCTGAAAAAGGAAAATGGATTATGTGGTTTGATGGAGCCTCTAATGCACTGGGGCACGGCATTGGAGCCATCTTGATCTCCCCTGAAGATAAATTCATCCCAATCACAGCAAGGTTGTGTTTTGACTGTACTAACAATATAGCAGAATACGAAGCGTGTGCTTTGGGTATTCAGGCAGCAATAGAATCAAAAGCAAAGATCTTGGAAGTATATGGCGATTCTGCCTTGGTCATTCATCAACTAAAAGGAGAATGGGAGACCCGTGATGCTAAACTGATTCCATACCATGTTTACATCAAAGAATTGATCGAGCAATTTGATGAAGTCACTTTTCATCATGTTCCTCGAGAAGAAAATCAGTTGGCTGATGCTTTGGCCACACTGTCATCAATGTTCCAAGTAAGTCATGAAAGGGACCTACCACTTATAAAAATGGAAAGTCGTGACTGTCCTGTATATTGTCAAGTGGTTGAAGATGAGCCTGATGGGAAGCCGTGGTACCATGACATCAAATGTTTCATCAAGAATAGGGAGTACCCTGCAGGCGCTTCAGAAAATGACAAGAGGACCCTGAGGAGGCTCGCAATGGGTTATTTTCTGAGTGGGGAAATACTTTACAAAAGAAACCATGATATGGTGCTTCTAAGATGTGTTGATGCAATAGAAGCAGAAAAGATTATTGAAGAAGTACATGAGGGCTCCTTTGGAACTCACTCCAATGGACATGCAATGGCAAGGAAAATCCTAAGATCTGGTTATTATTGGTTAACCATGGAAAATGATTGCTTCAATCATGTGAGGAAGTGCCACAAGTGCCAAACATATGCTGATAAGATCAATGCGCCGCCAGTCCCTTTGAATGTCCTAGCAGCACCCTGGCCATTTTCCATGTGGGGTATGGATGTCATAGGACCTATTGAACCTAAGGCCTCAAATGGGCATCGCTTTATCCTTGTCGCGATAGACTACTTCACCAAATGGGTTGAAGCTGCTTCTTATGCCAATGTGACTAAGAATGTGGTGATCAAGTTCATCAAAAGAGAGTTGATATGTCGTTATGGTCTACCGAATAAGATCATCACTGACAATGCAACCAACTTGAATAACAAAATGATGAAGAAAATGTGCTAGAATTTCAAGATCCAACATCATAACTCCTCACCATACCGCCCAAAGATGAATGGGGCTGTTGAGGCAGCTAACAAAAACATCAAGAAGATCATCCAAAAAATGGTTGTGACATATAAAGATTGGCATGAGATGCTTCCCTTTGCTCTGCATGGTTATCACACGTCTGTCCGTACCTCAACTGGGGCAACTCCTTTCTCTTTAGTTTACGGAATGGAAGCCGTACTCCCTATTGAGGTAGAGATCCCCTCATTAAGAGTCGATGGAGACAAAGCGAAGAAGAGGCCGAATGGGTCCAAGATCGACTAGATCAGTTGAATCTTATTGAAGGTAAAAGGTTAACTGCACTGTGTCATGGCCAGTTATATCAAAGGAGACTTATGAAAGCCTATGCAAAAAAAGTGCGCCCTTGACAATTTCAAAAAGGAGACTTAGTGCTCAAAAAGATCCTGCCAATTCAAAAAGATCACCATGGAAAATGGACTCCAAATTATGAAGGACCTTATGTCGTGAAGAAGGCTTTCTCTGGAGGGTCCTTGATTCTCACAAGAATGGATGGTGAAGATCTACCACTTCTTGTAAATTTAGATGCAGTCAAGAAATATTATGCGTAAAAGCACTACTTGTCAAAAAAAAAAAAAAAAAAAAAAAAAAAAAGAAAAAAAAAAAGGAAAAACATGGCTCGCTAGGTGGAAAACCGAAAAGGCTACCTAGGCAAAAGTTAGAGCGACCTGGTAGGTTGAAAACTCGAAAGAAGCGACCTAGGCAAAAGTTAAGGTCCAAAAAAAAGACAATAGTGCTTGGTATGATAAAGGAAGTGAGACTGAGCGGTTGAGTCTCCATGCCGAGGGGAGGAGCAAATTTCGCTTTAGAGCAAACTAAGTTTCCATATTGGGGCAGGCCAAATGATCTCAATGGGGCAATCAAAGTCTTCATATAAATTTGGTTAACGGGTGTTCAAAATCGGGTATACGAGATGATTGGCCGATTACGATAAAGGGTTTCATTAGAAGAGTGAAGACCTTTGCCCTTATCATCCCTCTGTAAATTTCATGTTGATGACCACAATAATACTTTCTTTTCACCATTCCCATTTCAATACAATATCATCATGTTTTTACCTTTGCCTCTTCTTTGACTTAATATGCATTTTTCTAATAATCATATATTGGAATGTGAAATGTGACATTCTTTGTCCGAGCATTAAGAATTGCTAATGATTTGAAAGGTATGGGAAACACAATGATTCCTGATAAGAGTGTTGATAAAAGAGAAAGGACAACCAGGTCACCTCAAGGGTCATCTAAAGAGTTTTCCTATTGCTCTTGTGTGTCACATCTAATGCACACTTCAAGGGTCATTCTGGTTGGACATTTCAACCATCGGCTGAATAGACAAATGAAAGGATGCCATTAAATCCTTCCAGTTCATCTTTGAAAAAGATTGCAATCATGTCCTCAGGGGTCGTGGAGACACAAAAAAAAGAAGAAAAAGAAAGAGAAAAGTGAAAAAAAAGAGTTTTTCATACTCTCATACATCTGAAGCATGCATTGCATAAGTGCATTTGTTTTCATTTTGCTAGCCTTGACCTACAAAGGTCCAAATTGTTGTTTCCTTTTCTGGGTCCCTGTACCCATTGTTTTATGTTTTCGGGTCCCCGTACCCATTGCTTTTAAGTTTTTGTTAAGTTTCAGCGGATACCTGACTCCGCAAGCTTTTTACCTTTTTGAGTCCCTGCACCCATTGTATTCTCGTTTTCGGGCCCCCGTGCCCATTGTGTTTTCCTTTTCGGGCCCCCGCACCCATCGTCTTTTCCTTTCTGGGCCCCCGCGCCCATTGTCTTTTAGTTTTTGGGTTCCCGCACCCATTGTGTTCTCATTTCCAGGCCCCGCGCCCATTGTGTTCTCGTTTCTGGGTCCCCGTACCCATTGCTTTTACCTTGTTTTTGTTAAGTTTCAGCGGATACCTGACTCCGCAAGCTTTTTACCTTTTCTGGGTCCTCGTACCCGTTGTTTTTGGGTCCTCGTACCCATTGCCTTTTTGTTTTTGTTAAGCTTCAATGGATACCCGACTCCGTAGGCTTCTTACCTTGTTTTTGTTAAGCTTCAGCGGATACCTGATTCCGCAAGCTTTTGGGTCCTCGTACCCATTGTTTGTTTTTGGGTCCTCGTACCCATTGCCTTTTTGTTTTTGTTAAGCTTCAACGGATACCCGACTCCGTAAGCTTCTTACGTTGTTTTTGTTAAGCTTCAGCGGATACCTGATTCCGCAAGCTTTTTACCTTTTGGGTCCTCGTACCCGTTGTTTTTGGGTCCTCGTACCCATTGCCTTTTTGTTTTTGTTAAGCTTCAACGGATACCCGACTCCGTAGGCTTCTTACCTTGTTTTTGTTAAGCTTCAGCGGATACCTGATTCCGCAAGCTTTTGGGTCCTCGTACCCATTGTTTGTTTTTGGGTCCTCGTACCCATTGCCTTTTTGTTTTTGTTAAGCTTCAACGGATACCCGACTCCGTAAGCTTCTTACGTTGTTTTTGTTAAGCTTCAGCGGATACCTGATTCCGCAAGCTTTTTACCTTTTGGGTCCTCGTACCCGTTGTTTTTGGGTCCTCGTACCCCTTGCTTCTTTGTTTTTGTTAAGCTTCAACGGATACCCGACTCCGTAAGCTTCTTACCTTGTTTTTGTTAAGCTTCAACGGATACCCGACTCCGTAAGCTTCTTACGTTGTTTTTGTTAAGCTTCAGCGGATACCTGATTCCGCAAGCTTTTTACCTTTTGGGTCCTCGTACCCGTTGTTTTTGGGTCCTCGTACCCCTTGCTTCTTTGTTTTTGTTAAGCTTCAACGGATACCCGACTCCGTAAGCTTCTTACCTTATTTTTTTAGTTAAACTTCAGCGAACACCTGAATCCGCAAGTTTTTACCTTTTCATGGATAAAATTGAATCAATTCCTTTGTTTTTCATTTATCCTAAATGTAAAACAAAGGGGGGCAGCTGTTGATACCCAATTTTATCATTTTATTATTATTATTTATTTTCATTTTTATTTTATTTTATTTTATTTCTTTCTTTACAAAATAAAGAAAAAAGAAAAAAAAAGGAAAAAAAATTGTCACTACGGGTCAACCCAACCCAATTTCCATCTCAACCCGTAACCCATTTTCGTTTTTAACCCATAACCCATTTTCCATCTCAACCTTTCCCTTTCCCCTTTCAGCTGCTGCAGCCCTAACCTCCACAAACAGCTACACTAAATTGGATTAAAAACTTTTGTCAGTTTTCTTTCCCATTTGTATTCCAATCGTTGCAAATTGAATGAAAATTAGTGCAAATCAATTGGTAATGGCATCTCAAGCAGAATAAAAAGGAGAAGAAAAATACAAGAGGGGGATGGTTCAGAAAAAAGAGAGAGCTACAGAGGATTCAGAAAAATAGGAGCAAAAATCACAGACTGAGAAAAATTCCCACAGACACAGATTCATCCTACGAAAATTCTCTGTTACCCGAAATCCTTGCAGCAAACCACCATCATTCACATACCAAGCATCACCAAAAGCCTTCTTCACTTACCTTCTACTTTCTTTCCATCTCTGCACCTGCCTATTCTCACCATTATTCTTCACCCATTCTCACCATCAGATTGACCCATTCTCTGCAACCTTCACAAAATAATCTCCACTTCATATCTCTCCACGTTGAAAACCACCCATCAGAACCCAACATCACAATCTTCTCCCTTTAACCAACCATCCACCCATCCAACTTTGACTCCCTTCTCATCATCTTCCACGGCCAATCCACTCCCAGTAAAGCCACCCCAAATTCCCCATAACCTTCCCACCAACAACCTTCCAACATCATCATCCTCTACCCAAAACAACACTACCCCATCCCAAGCTAGCAACCACCTGCCTATATTATAGTCACGTTGCAAGCCACCATTTTGCCATCCACGTCGTGACCCAACCAGCAGCCACGCGACCCGATTCACGCTGACCCAAGCTCGGTTCAAACCCGCCACCACTCTGCAGCAGTCGCCGGCGCCATCGGGTCCTCTCGCTTTGTTCGGCCGGCGCCGCCCACGAACGCACCCGTCCGTGCTCACCCGCGCCGTCCGGCCTCGTCACCCACTCGCCGTCCGGCCGCATCACCCACGCGAGAAACGACCGGAGCTCCACCGGCGCCTCCGCCCATCAAACCGAAGCTCCGCGAACCGCACCCGGCCGGATTCGTCGATTCTGGGCCGCTCCACCGGATCCGATCTCCGCACCCATCTCGTCACCACCGTGAGTTCTCCCTTCCCCTCTTCTTCTTTCTTTCATTTTCGTTTGAAGGGTCGAGGACCGAAAGTCTCTTTTTTTTTTTTGTGCATTTTTTTTTTTTTTTTTCGAAGCAGTTTTTTTTTTTTTCTCTTCGATGGGCTTACTGACCCATTTTTTTTTTTTTTTTCTTTCTTTCTTCGATGGGCTTACTGACCCATTTTTTTCTTTTTTTTTTTTTTTTACTATAATAGAAAAAAAGATGTGAAATAAAAAAAAATCCAAAAATCCAAAGTGTTTTGAATTCTAGGATTTAGTACTTGTTTGATCATGTTTATTTTACTTGATGATATGTTTTATATTATGTTTTGTGATTAATAAAAAATAAATAATTAAAATAAAAATACATAAAATATAAAATAAAATCATGAATAAATAAAAATGTAATGAAAGTGAGCTTGTGATTTGACTTGATTATAGTTTATCTGTCTCTTTATAACTTGTGAATTTTTTATTGATTAAAACTCGCCTATGACGGAAAAATTGGGAGAGGATCGGAGCGCCGATCAGATACACTCTTCCCGATAATCTTGAGGCTTTATATTGGATTTTGCTAGGAGCGCTGGCGAGGTCTAATTCTCACACTAAATTAAAATATTTTCTCTAAATAAAATACAACCTTTTTTTAAATTAAAATAAAATATTTTTTTTTTGTAAAAAATAAAAAAAATCCTTAAATAAAAGTGAACAATTTCATACAGTTTCAACATTATGATTGTGGCGAATTAAAGTTTTATTTTTTTATGAAGATTTTTTTTTTAAATTACTACAAAAATCTCATTGTGCCTAAATTTTTTTTTTTATTATAAATGAGATTTTATTTGGCCATTTTATTTTGAAAATTACTTCTCTTCAAAAAATAAAATTTTGATTCACCACTTTTATACAATATGTTGTAGACTTAGAATTTGTTTCAAAATAATGACTATTTAGCCACCCATTTCTGGTCTTAGTCATTTATCATTCTTGATATTATGCTTGACAAAATGGGACATATTAAAGTAAAAACAAAAAAAATATTTCTTTCTTTTTTTGAAGGACCAATTTAATTAATATTACAAATAACATTAGATTAAATAGGTAATCGTTCTTAGAACAGACGGTGTAGGGTGCTAACACCTTCCCTACCCGTAATCAACCCCCGAACCTTAAACTCTAAAACGTAGACCATCTTTTAGGTGTCCAATTACACCATTCCATTTAATGGATAAAGTGATTGGTGGCGACTCCCAACACCCTGAGGTCCTATTTTCCTCTTTTCTTTTTATTTTCGCGACGCCCTTCGGGACGGTTGCGACATCAACGACCACTGATTTCTTCTTACCCTTATATTTTTGGGCTGGTTCATCAAAAATTGGTTGCTCTACTGGTTGTTGTTTGCTTGTAGATAGAGGTTCAGTTGGTGCTTGTACAAATTTTCTAGACCTCAGCATAATGACACTCACATTCCCCTTTGGATTAGGAATTGTTTGTAAAGGAAGTTGGATAGAACCTTGGGCCTACAACTGACTCAATAGGGAAGCTAATTATCCAATATGGGTTTCTAAGTTCTATATGGAGGCCTCTATCCTCTGTTGGAACTAAATATTGTTGGTGGCCATTTACTTCACCAAATCCTCAAATGAAGGCTCAGGTTTTGTGGCTGTTGGACTTAGTTATTGCATAGGTTACTGGAATTGCTGCCTACTTGATCTAGCATAAGGCTGAAACTGTGGTTGGTGGTTGTTGGAATGGTTTCCTATACTGTTGTGGTTATTGCTGTTGTGAGGTTGCATTACCATATCTCAGATTTGGATGATCTCTCCAAACATGGTTATATGTGCTGGAGTAGAGGTCATATCTCGGCTGCTATTGTTGCTGGTACTATGGTTTACTAAGAAAGACACCTACTACAGCTACAGAGTGATCTTGAAATGTAGAACCATCATCTTGAAGTGTAGGGCATGTATCTGTGGGATGAGATGAAGAAGAACAAATGCCACACATGCTTGTAGGCCCCTGTATTGGTAATTGTTGTCCCATTGCTAACTGTCTCACCAAAGAGGTCAATTCATCAAGTCTATGCTCCATTCTCTATTGGTCAACATAAGACACATGAAGCTCATTGACTCCTCTGGTTGAAGTGATCATTTGAGTTTCAAACTACTGGGAATTGGAAGCCATGGTAGCAATTAAGTCTCTAGTAGCAATTGGAGTTTTATTAACCAATGCACCTTCACTGGCGACATCAATCATGCTCCTATCCATAGGCAAAAAGCCCTTATAGAAGTACTGGATCAATGGCTGATCACTAATCTGGTGGTGGGGACAGCTTGAGCACAATTTTTTGAATCTCTCCCAGTACTCATACAAAGTCTTTCCTGTCATCTGTCTTATACCACATATGTCTTTTCTAATAGTAACAGCTCTAGATGCAAGGAAGAAATTCTCCAAGAATAGTCTCTTCATGTCATTCCAACACATTATTGAACCTGGTGAATGGTAATATAGCCCGTCCTTGGCCACATCTACAGGGGAGAAAGGGAATGCGCTCAACTTGATGTGTTCCTCATGTATCCCTTGTGGCTTCATGGTTGAACAGACCACATGGAACTCCTTTAAATGCTTATGAGGGTCCTCACCCTCAAGACCATGAAATTTAGGCAACAAATTTATCAATTTAGATTTTAACTCAAAGTCAACATTAAGATCAAGATATTGAATGCACAAAGACTGGTAAGTAACATCAGGAGCAACAAGTTCCTTAAAGGTCATATTCTGCATGTTATCATCCATGGTTGTAATATCACTTAAGCTCTCAGGTTTACTTTCAATTTCAATATCAAAATCAAGTTTAGATGCAATTCTTTCACTAAGCCTATGAGCTCTAATAAGTGTATGCAAGGTTCTCTCAATTTCAGGATCAATATCGAGTAAAGAACTAATGGAAGACCTAATCATGCAACATAAAAAACTCAAAAACATAAAACAAACAAAATTTACTACATAACACTAAAAATCTACCAAAATAAATCTAGTTAACTTATCTACACATTTTTAAAAATTATGGGATCACCACAACACAAAAACTACATAAAAATGAAACTAAAAAATGCAATAAAATCTTAAAAATTTGAAAAAGTGGTCTAAACGATGAAATTTAGGCAAACTAAGGGTGACCTCACAGTAAATTGTGAGCCTTGTTTATTAGGCCGTTTTCCTTTAATTGATGAAGTTTTACCTCATTCTGGGCACGTTTATCCATACAAAATTCTACAAAGTGACCTATTTCACTTGAAAACTACTAAAACACAGCAACATAGGGGTTAGTAAAAGATTAGTAGTCAAATATACTCTTAATAAGATTAATCAAAATCAGAGTGATCCCTAGCAATGGCGCCAAAAATTTGATAACTGTCAAGGTTACCAAATTTAAATCAATTTATAATCGAATTATCAGAACTACTTGTAGCATAAGGTAACATTGGGTCGAGCTCGTAGATCACTCTAATTATGAAATCAGATTAAGAGTTTAATAAACAGGAGGAAGGGGTTTGCGAGATTAAACAACAGAAACAAAAAGCAATTAAAAGAGGTAAACAGAATTAGGAAAACAACCAATCCAAGAGAATGAATCAATCTTGATTTAATCCATCCTTGATCACTACATATCCATTCAACCATCAACCAAATCATTGGTCTTAGATCACAACAAGAAGCCTCAAGATGATCCATGGATCTCTTACTAGATAAGTATTCAGAATTCAATTAATCAATGTCAGACAAATTAAGCATCCATCCAAAACCTGAATTAATCTAAAAACCAAGATCCAACCAAGCTAAACATTTCATCAAACACCTTTGATGTCTTGTTTAGTCTCTGCAATTCTCTATTAACACATGGTAATTATGCAATTATCATATGAAAATCTCAATCAAATTAAGCAACTCAATCAGAATTAAACAAAGTGGAAGAAGAGAAACTTGATTAATAATTGAATAAAGAACAATTAAAACAAAATCTCAGAATTAAGCATCAAGAATGTCAATCTCTTAGATTGATTAAAGGCTCTACCCCTCCATGAATGGGAGGGAAGAACTCAGAAAAATAGGAAAAAATCTAGAGATAAGAGATATCTAAAGAGAGAGTGAAAAATGCTGAATGAAAAGAAGGTTCATGGACTTCTGCTCTAACCCCCTTAAACTAACTCCTAATTTGGCCTTACATGATCAAAATCCTAATGGGAACAAAGATGGGTCAATTAAGAATCATTGGGGCCAAGTCTCATGTCATTTATAGGCCTAAAACTCAAGTTATGCTCAATTAAGTGGCCCAACTCGTCACCAACCTGCTTCTTCTTTCCAGCTTCAATTTTACGCCCAAAACGACGTAGTTTAGCTTCAGAGTCTTCATAAGAGTTGTATCTTTGTGTCTAAGCTTTCATTTGAGTTTTGACATCCATCAGACTCCTATAACTTGAGATATAGGCTAATAAGTGAGCAGAGATCAAGTTGTCAAGATTTGCATTCTGGCTCTTGCTTCAACTTCAATTTAAATTATCCAAAAGTATGATTCAGCTCCTGAGGTCTTCATGAAACTTGTAGAGATTTGTGTTAGCTTTCCTAAAAAATCAAAATCACACCAACGAAATATTTGAAATTCAGATTATAGGCAAAGTACTGAACACTGCCAAATAGACAAATTAAGGTCAATTCATGCAATAATTCCTTCAATGATCCAATTAGGCTCAATATCATAAAATGTGACAATACTAATTTAATTAAGCCAAATTGAATCTTAAGAAGCCTAGTGAGAGGAACAATAAAATGAATAAAATATATTGCTATCACTCATGTCAAGAAAAATTACTTTGGGAGAGAAAAGTTTCCCATACCTAAGAAAATATTACGAAATTGGGACAAAAAGTTACTGTAGGATGGCCTAAAGTTACGAGGACTTTGGGTTTCAATACCCAATTCACTGGAAAAGCTACGCCCATGTCAAGAAAAGTTACTTTGGGCGGGAGAAGTTATCTCAACCCAAGAAAATGTCATAAGGTTGGGACAAAAAAATTACCAGAGGATGACCTAAAATTATAAGAATATTAGGTTTTGTTACCCAGTTCATGGGAAAGGTCATGTTTAAATCAAGAAAAGTTACTTTGGGAGGGAAAAGTTAACCTAACCTAAGAAAATGTTACAAGGTTGGGGCATAAAGTTACTATAAGATGGCCTAAAGTTACGAGGGTTTTGAGTTTTATTAACTATTTCATGGGAAAAGTTACACCTAAGTCGAGAAAAGTTACTTTGGGAGGGTGAAGTTACTCTAACCCAAGAATATGTTTAAAGGTTGGGGGCAAAAAGTTACTGTAAGATGGCCTAATGATACAATGATTTTGGGTTTTTTTACTCATTTGATAGGAAAAGTTACTTCCAAGTCAAGAAAAATTACTTTAAGAGGGTGAAGTTACCCCAACTCAAGAAAATTTTACAAGGTTGGGGCAAAACATTACTGTAAGATGGTCTAAAGTTACGAGAATTTTTGGTTTTGTTATCTAATTCATTGGAAAAGTTATACCCATGTCAAAAAAAGGTACTTTGAGAAGGTGAAGCTATTACCCTAACCCAAGAAGATGTTACAAGGTTAGGGTAAAAAGTTATTAGAGGATGGTCTAAAGTACCGAACATTTTTTGTTTTGTTACCTAATTCTTGGGAAAAGTTACGCCGAAGTCAATAAAAGTTACTTTGGGAGGGAAAAGTTACCCCAACTCAAGAAAATATTATAAGGTTGAGACAAAAAGTTATTGCAACATGGCCTAAAGTTATGAGAATTTTGGGTTTCATTACCCATTTCATGGAAATAGTTATATCCCTGTTAAGAAAAGTTATTTTGGAAGGGAGAAGTTACCCCAACATAAGAAAATGTTAGAAGATTGGAGCAAAAAGTTACAGGTGGATGACCTAAATTTATGAGAATTTTGAGTCTTATTACCCATTTCATAGCAACAGTTACGCCCAAGTCAAGAAAAATTACTTTAGTAGGGAGAAGTCACCATAACTGATGAAGACGTTACAAGTTTGGGGTGAAAGGTTACAGAATGATGATATAATGTTACGAGATGTTTGAGTTTTGTTATCCTCTGGCTAAGAAAAGTTACGCCCAAATCACAAAAGATTACTTTAGAAGGAAGGGTCCAATGTTCTTGATTAGTGTCTACTATTATAATTGTTTCTTAAGCAAGAGCCTACTATTCATGATTAGTCTCTAATAGTATAATTTTAGTTTAAGCATAGATAAAAAGTTAATGATTAGTGTCTAATAGTATAATCTTTACTTACGTAGGGACTTAATGTTCATAATTAATGTCGAATAGTATAATCCGTGTTCAAGTAAGGACCCAATGTTCTATATTAGTGACTAATAGTATAATATTTGTTTTATTTTAATTATTTAAAAAATTCATATTTGTTCGTGTAATTTTTTTTGTTAGCATGTAATTTATCTATATTGTCCTTTTTTATTTTATTCAATTATTTTTAATTATACTATAAGAATGAATTAATTATAATAATTATTTTACTTCTTTTATTAATTGAAAATAAAAAATACGCTTGACATTTTAGCTTGAGTTTAAAATAATGGTCCCATTAAAATAATATAATTCATTTTGGTGAAGTAATTGGTTAGAGCGTTGGAATTGATTTAGTTATTAACCAAGTGCAGTTGACTATGTTATTAACATTGATTGATTGTAAGAAAGCTGAATTGATTTGAGAGAGGATGTGAGTGTAGATGACTACATTGACCTGTAATATATTACAATCATTTGAAGAAGATAATAAGGAAATGAATGTAGTTAACTACAATGGCATGTATAGTTAACTATGATGTAAATAATTTTATTTATATCAGTTTAGTTTAAATTAGACTAGTTAGTGATAACTGAATCAATTCAAATTGATTTAAATTAGTTTGGATTAGATTGATTTAATTAGTTTTTAGCAAAAAAAAATTATGTCTAAAATCTTATGAGTCAAAACTAATTTAACCTATTAAAATATAAAAATACAAAATTAAAAAAATTAAAAGTAGAAGTAATCTATATCATATGCCTAAAATAATACTAATTCATAAATAATACTATTCATATTATAAATTGTCTATTAACACTTCATACTAATTAATCATAATTTAAATTTTTTAATTTATAAAATAATAATTGTTTAACAAGAAATGTTAATAAATAATTAGAAGCGTCAATCATTTAACAAAGACTTTTTTATTACAAATCCTTCACATTCCTAAACCTTTATTTGCGAAAAGATTAAGCCTTTTCGTCATTTTCTCTCTCTTCCTTTATACAGCTTTTCTCTTGACCTTTTACAGGCTCGTCTCTCTCTTCCTTGGTGTGCCACGTTGCAAGCTGCAACATCACCATAAAATGTGTGGCTCACATTCAATGCAGAAGTGGTAGTGAGATACAACTTTTAAAAAAGGTTGTACGGATGTGAACACCTTGTTTTAGAATAAAGAAGTGATCACAAAAAACTAATCTTTATTTGTTATGTACAGTAATGAATATTAAGGAATACTTAAATAGGTACAAATGAGTATTTTTTTTATGTTGAATAACAGCATAACATGTTAAAATATTAGTTGGTACCTGTAAAAATATTTTAATGTTTAAGTTAAATTGTACATAATTAAAATTTAAATAAACGAATAATAATTACTTGTTAAAAATAATTAGACATAATATTTATAGAGAATAAATAAGAAAAAACATCTCCTTGATTGTTATATATAATCTCTATAAAATAGAAATATTGTTATTATAATTATGATCAGTTAAAAGCAATTATAAGTACTATTAGCATAATCGTAATTAATAGATATAGATAATTGTGAGATTTATTTATTACACAAATCTCACAATTATGTTATTAGTATGCAATGCGGTGATCCAACATGCGTTGTGTCTCTCCAATGTGCTGAGGTGTTAACAGTAAACTACAATTTGATGTCTGCCGAATTGAACCATGGTCTCGGATCACGGTCCAATACATACTGCATTACAGATGAACAAAATATTACGTGTATCGAAGATGAAGTCCACAAAAAAGAGCCTACACATGAACTCTTCAATGCCAATTTCCCAATTGAGTGCCCGGTAAGAACTAAGAAGGATTAATAAGAGAAAGGAGAGGGAAAGAAATTTCAAAAAGACCATGGAAGGAGACAATACGTCTACATTATTGACAATTAATGAGTGCCTAAGTTTCCAATACATAAAGGAAAGTGATCTATGCAACTATTCACCGCTTCTGCTCACCCCACGTCTTGCTCTCGAAAAATTCACCCAGCATTTGCTCAAGATTCTCGGGAGAGTATCTGATGTATTTCTGAGGATTTTTGCCATTCTCAATCATTGGCCTGAAAGATAAAATGCTTGCTCATCAACATGAGAAGGATAAAATTTATATGGGAGAATTAGATTCCAGAAAAGAAAAATATACCCTAACTGATACGCACCCAAAACGTTTAAGAAAAGATCTATAGGCAGGCAAAAGCACTTCAGCAACAGCCAGTCTTAGAGATTCACGCAACTCACTATCAGGAATCGTCCATTGAGATTGTCTCTGATGAAGCTCCTCAATTTGAATGTTAAAGGTCTTGAATCTATCTTTAATCATTGCTCTTGAAACTCCACTGTTGCTGTCCACCCCACCAGATGAATTAGCTCCTTGGACAGTGAGGCACTGCAGAATCTGCAGGATCATATAACACTAACTATTTATTAATACAATCTATGTCATACAAACTCAGTTGAATTCAAAAATGATTTGGATTAACATCATCAACACCCATCTACAGTGAAGTTAGCAAATAAAACAAGCAGCTTGTTAATTCGAGAACTATGTGCCACTGAGACATGAAGCAGAGCCTAGAAATTTGTAGTTACTATAAACCTCAAAAACAGTGCGCCGGGTCATATCCTATGTAAGAATCACTTGACATGAGGAAAGACCTGCAACAGAAAAGTGGAAAAAAAAACCCTGACACTTTGATAACTCTTCTTTGATACTACAACGAAAATAACTACTTCAATATATATATATGTGTGTGTGTGTGTGTGTGTGTGTGTGTGTGTGTGTATCAGAATTGGCTGTATTTATGGATCGGTTTCACATATGGATCAACCTATGTAAATGGTGGGAAGATAACATTTCACACTGAGGAAAACTGAATATGTCACTAGGAATCTTCCCAAACTTACAGGGGAGGAGTTTGAACTGAACCTCTTTAGAGGAGAGGTGCAGTAAGGCTATATCTAGGTATTAACCAGGTGTTCAGTATCTGTAATTTATGTTCAAATAATAGATTATCAAGAGTGATCAAAAAATAGCAGAGATTCTGTGGCACAAGGAATTGAATTTAAAGACTTTAACCTTCGCCCATGAGATCCTTTTATACTGATTTGCATGCTGCTGCACAATCCTTCTGTGTATTTGCACCCAGTCATCCCCCAACATGTCCTTTGCCTCTGACCTGTAAGTACAATGTGCAAAATGGCATTGAATCCAGATAGAATCTCAATCTTACAATAATTAATTAGGGGAAATGGAATAAAACTACAACGAACCTTCTCACAGATCTCACTATGTAGTGGATATTGTTCATAAGAAACAACTGGGTTAATGCTGGATCTTTATATTGTTTTGATTTTCCATCCAGGTTATTTTGGAGAGCCTGCATAATCCTTGTCGTAACAGATGCTAACTGAGCTTCTGGATCACCAGGATCAAACTCTTGAAAAAGTTGTTTTAGAGTCGATTGATAACTGCCCACATTCAACACCCCCAGTGAGTTGGTAAAATATGCAAGTTACTATAGTCTATACAAGTCAAGAACAGCTGCAAAACTGAATTTGCATAGACAATAAGGTCCAATGTAGCAAAAATTTAGAGAAGTAACAGAATGTGAATGGTATTTGGGTCAACTTCCAGAAGTTATAACCACATAGGAAACATCAACAAAAGGGAACAATTCCAGTATTGTTTTATTTTAATTTTTTAATTTTTTTTTGTGCTCCAACTTCCAAATAAAATATTTTGGAAAAGGGGATACACACACACACACACAAAATAGAACAAAAATCAGCTAGCCATAGATCGACATTATCACTATCACTCACTCATAAAGAAACTTCACGTAATTGATCACATAGCTAGTCAGAGGGTGGACAGTTCCATCTAGCACAGCAGTTTTAGTAGCATCTTTTTCAACTGCTTCCTCAAAGTCACCAAAGGTTTCTTGGGCTGTCTGAGCTAGTCGCTTTGTCAAACTCATTGCAGCTTCCCGCATTTCAATACAGGCTTTACTTTCAAAAAGTGTCTCAATCTGCATCACATACCACCCCCCGATAAAACAAAGAAAAGATAAAAAAAAGAAAATAGTAAAGAAAGATCATAAAAAGAAAACAAGTATAATCAAAGTTATAACTAATTCATGCAAGTGTCAAAAAGAATCTAGATAAGGCCTACAATGATACTACCAATTCATAGCAGATATTGAAAATCAATTACATTTATTATCAACACATGCTGGCACAAGCCTACATTAAAACTAGACTTAATTTAGCAACTTCTTATTTCCTTATCATATACTGTGCAGTGTTTTCATTTTCTCTTTCCTCTCAATTCTTTTCTTGTCTTCAGGACTAGTTAAGGAAGATTTGTTAACTTTTGGATTCACGGGATTGTCATGGTAGCCTTCAAATAACAAATCTTTTTCAAATCAAACTGAGCAATCACATATCCAAATTGATAACTTCAGTGTCCAAAAAAATAAGATAACTTAGAAAGCCTTGATTTTATATCAAGCCCCATACAGTAACTGTCCTTTTAATCCAAAACTAAATAATGATAGGTAAAACATAGTCCTGAAATATAATCTTAACAATACCTCTGATTGAAGTTCTCTCATTATCTCATACATGTCTAGAAGAACAAATAATTTTTCAGGTGACCTCTTGCTTTTGGCTATAGCCTCTCCAAAACTAAGAAGCATAGCCACACTGCTAGCAGTGACTTCAGCAAAACATTGAGTTTTCAAGGACTCAACGCCATCAAATATTTGATCACAGATTTTCTTTTCCCCAGAAAACAACAATTTGACCTGTTCAAGTAAAATTAGAAAGATGCATGGGGATAAATACAAAACAGATAAAAAAGGAATTTCATTTTCATCCTTACAGCAATCCTCATGTAATGAATCCAGTTCCCAATCTTAGCCTCCAAAACCTCCCACTGCATTTTTTGAACATCATCTTTACTCAGCCTCTCTACACCTAACTTCCTAAGACTCTGTTCCAGGACTGCAGCACGGGTATCTCTACAAATTTGGAACATATAGTTATCATAATTCAATCAAAATTTGAAAGAAGTGCGAGTGCAGACTTGTTCCAAGCTTGATCACATATATTTCCAGCTTTAGACACAAAATACATGCAACCACTTGGTCATTAGATTACACGGAAACAAAGAAACATTGCTACCTATAGATTCGAAAGAGTTGTTGTTGATGGCCAGCTTGAACCATTTGTTGTGCTAAATCATGTAGCAAAGGTATAACTCTGGGTGGAATGAGGGTTGGAAGTGTGAAAGTGACAGTTTCCAGGCTTTGTTTTTGGCTTTCAGAATGGTTTTTGCCACCGCCATCACTTTGCTGCCCAGAAGTTGATGGCCTTAGAGAGTTTGGTAGGCAGTCAAAAAGGCGGTCAGGTTCCACAGGCTTGCTGAAATCCAAAGTCAATTTGTTAACATTTTTATCATGATAAACGTTTTAGAACCTGATAACAAATACCAGAAACCTTTTGAGTATCTAAAATGAGATATGCATAAGCAACAAAACTCATATGAAGAAGTTGCTAACTTTTATGAACGCAAAACAAATAAGCAAAGAGGTTTTTTGTGTTCTAGCGAAAGTTCAACAAGTAATAACTATATAATTTAGGTAAAACTGCAAAGTGGAATTAAGTTTGTACTGAGTTGCATGTGAAAAATGATCATATTGTATGCCTTTAGTAGAGAAAAAAATATGCATTTACCTTTAAAGCTTCCTGGCCAAATTAAGTCACCAAGAATCAAACGCATGAAGTAAATTATGCAAACAAAACCAGTTAATGGAGTCAATACATTTTTTTCCTTCTTAACCTTGACTTTCTTCTTCAATACATCCTTCATTTTTTATTTATTTCTTTCAAGAATAAAAAATATATCATACATGATTTAGTCATCCTTAAACGAATAAAAGAAAAGAACTTGGAAAAAGAGAAAACAAAAATAACAAAGGTTGTTGAACTTCACAGGTCAGGTTAATTAAGTCTCTTGGATAGTCGGATCAAGGCAGTAATTCGAAAGGGGGAAAAGTTGAGCTCATCAATATTCAAGTGCAAACAAAATCAATTTCTCCATGAATAAGATTTAAAAAATGACTACAACTTTTATCATGTATATGAGGAAACTAAGGAAATAGTTGTTAGGTATTCAAAACCATAGAAAGTGGTTTAAATTACTCGCTAGTGCTACTTGTCAGGTGGGTCACCAAAAGTGAGCCCACCTTGACTTTAATTAAAAAAAAAAAGGAAGAAGGGGTTATAGGCCAAAAGGCCCATTATTTGATTATTTTTGAACGTGTATGCCTCTTAAGTATAGAGCAGCCGAGAGAGAAAAATTTGAAAGAAACAGAAAACGAAGAGAACCACGTCTGGTAGCAACGTGAACAGCGTGTGGCAGCGGAGAAGAAATAAAGGGAGAAAATTTGTGCTCTTTTATCAGATGTTTTGATATATTGATCCTGGTAGTGTGAGCTTTATTTTTGGTTTTAATATCTCTCTATTTTTGGTTCTCTCTGTTACCTGGCTAGATACCCATTAGTGGGTTTATTGTGTTGTTATCCACTTTATTGGTGAAGATTAATTTTTCTGTTGATCCCTGGTGGTTCCAGGAGGACTTGTGGTGTACCCATTAATTTTATTAGTGGAAGGTTTTTTACTGGATTAGGTCCCGTGGGTTTTTCCCTCACATTGGGGGTTTTCCCACGTTAAAAATCTGGTGCCTATTGATTTTATTTTTTTGATTTGTGCATCTTATTATTTGCCTAAAAATTATTGTTTGTCACTTGAGAAATTTCCAGAGCCTATTGTTAATTGTACAGGGGGAAAAAGTAATCCAGTTTGCTTCTGCTTGTTATTAATATTTGTTATTTTTTCCCAACAACTGGTATCAGAGCGCTCCTTGGTTGGGGCTCTAGTTTGTGCTCTTAAAATAGGAGAAGGCGATGTTGCTGGTACTATGATTAAATGGGATTCTACCAATTACTCAATATGGAAATCTCGAATGGAAGACTTGCTATTTTGCAAAGATCTGTATGATCCCATTGAGGGTGATGGTACTTGTTGAAAACGTGTAAATATCTTTTATATATCTTTTATATATCTTTTGTATTTATGTAGTTTCCTTGTATAGGCTAATCAGATCATAACCCTAATCCTTGTATTTATTATTATAGCTCTATATATACAGCTCTCCGTCGTGTAGTTGAAGCACGCGGTTTCCTCATATGTCTCTCTTCTCTTTCTCTCTTTTAACATGGTATCTAGAGCCTAAAGAGAGGCAACCCTAGAACCGCGCACACCCGGTGGTCTTCATAGCCTTGTCTCTGCCGATGTCACATTCTTCGAGTCTGTTCCTTTCTTTGAGTCTCCTGACCTGCCTCCTCCACCCATCACTGAGGTCCTTCCTATTTTTCCTCCTCTTGTCCCTGTTGACCCTGCTCCATCACCACCTTCTCCTATTAGTGCCCCGGTCCCTACTACTGGCACTCTCCAGGTTTATAGTCGTCGGCCACAGCCACCACCACTAACATCATCACCATCCGCGATTGTAGAGATACTTGAAGCTCCTTTGGCCTCTCATCCAAGCACCACCTCCTTTTAAGACCCTTTGCCTTGCGTCCGACCTTCCTATTGCTCTTCGAAAAGGTATTAGATCCACTCGTAACCCTTCTCCTCACTATGTTAATCTCAGTTACCATCGCCTTTCTTTATTGCATTATGCTTGCCTTTCCACTTTGTCTTCTGTGTCTATTCCTAAATCTCTAGGTGAAGCATTATCTCATCCTGGATGGCGACAAGCAATGATTGATGAAATGTGTGCACTTCAGAGCAGTGGTACTTGGGCACTTGTTCCTCTTCCTCCTGGGAAATCTGTTGTTGGTTGCCGGTGGATTTATACGGTCAAGGTTGGTCCTGATGGCACTCTTGATCGCCTAAAGGCTCGTTTGGTGGCAAAGGGGTATACCCAGATATTTGGTTTGGATTATGGCGACACTTTCTCCCCAGTGGCGAAGATGGCTTCTGTTCGCCTTTTTCTGTCTATGGCTGCTATTCGCCATTGGTCCCTTCATCAGCTGGATATCAAGAATGCTTTTCTTCATGGTGATCTGGAAGAAGAAGTCTACATGGAGCAACCTCCAGGGTTTGTTGCTCAGGGGGAGTCTTCTGGCCTCGTGTGTCGTCTACACAAGTCCCTGTATGGTCTCAAACAATCTCCCCGGGCTTGGTTTGGTCGATTCAGTACTGTTGTGCAGCAGTTTGGTATGACTCGTAGTGAGGCTGACCACTCTGTCTTCTATCGCCATACAGTCCGAGGCTGTATCTATTTGATTGTGTATGTGGACGACATTGTTATCACCGGCAGTGATCACCAAGGTATAACTCGGATAAAACAGCATCTCTGTCATCACTTTCAGACCAAAGATCTTGGCAAACTTCGTTATTTCTTGGGAATTGAAGTGGCACAATCAAGGATGGTATAGTAATCTCACAAAGAAAGTATGCTATGGACATTCTTGAGGAAACAGGACTACTAAATGCAAAGCGGTTGACACCCCTATGGATCCCAATGTTAGACTTTTACCGGATCAGGGGGAGCCATTTTCAGACCAAGGAAGATATAGACGATTAGTTGGAAAACTTAACTATCTTACTGTTACCCGTCCAGATATCTCCTTTGCGGTGAGTGTGGTGAGCCAATTTCTAAACTCACCTTGTGAAGGGCATTGGGATGCAGTGATTCGTATTCTCAGATATATTAAGGGAGCTCCAGGAAAAGGCCTTGTCTATGAAGACAAAGGACACACTCAGATTGTAGGGTACTCGAGATGCTGATTGGGCATGTTCTCCTATTGATAGGAGATCAACTTTGGTTATTGTGTATCCATGGGGGTAATCTGATTTCCTGGAAAAGTAAGAAACAAAATGTAGTTGCAAGATCAAGTCGAAGCGAGAATATCGAGCCATGGCCTCACTACTTGCGAACTCATTTGGTTAAAAACTTCTTAAAGAACTTCAATTTGGAAACGTTATGCAAATGACTCTTATTTGTGATAATCAAGTCTGCCTTGCATATCGCTTCCAATCCAAGTATTTCATGAGAGGACCAAACACATTGAGATATTGTCACTTTATCAGAGAAAAGATTTTGTTTGGAGACATCACCACTAGCTTCGTCAATTCAAATGATCAACTGCGCAGATGTTTTCACTAAGTCTTTGAGAGGTCCTCGAATAAACTATATTTGTAACAAGCTTGGTACATATGACTTATATGCTCCAGCTTGAGGGGGAGTGTTGAAAACGTGTAAATATCTTTTATATATCTTTTATATATCTTTTGTATTTATGTAGTTTCCTTGTATAGGCTAATCAGATCATAACCCTAATCCTTGTATTTATTATTATAGCTCTATATATACAGCTCTCCGTCGTGTAGTTGAAGCACGCGGTTTCCTCATATGTCTCTCTTCTCTTTCTCTCTTTTAACAGTACTAAACCAGCAAATAAATCTAATGAAAAATGGAAGAGAATAAACAAGAAGACTATTGGCATGATCAGACAATGGATAGACCAAAGCATTTATCACCATGTATCTAGTGAGACTAGTGCCCACAGCTTATGGAAGAAATTGAGCAACTTGTTTGAGTCTAAAAATGCACAGAACAAGGCATTCTTGATTCAGAAGTTAGTAAACTTGAAATACAGGGATGGGTCCTCGGTGGCTGAGCATATGAGTAGTTTTCAAAATGTTGTGAATCAGTTGAATACTATGGAGGTTGTGTTAGATGATGAACTGCTTGCACTGTTGTTGCTTAGCTCATTACCAGACAGCTGAGAAACATTGGTGATATCTCTGAGTAACTCTGCTCCTAATGGAAAGTTGACTTTCAATATGGTGAAAGATAGTCTCTTGAATGAAGAAACTAGGAGGAAGGGACATGGTATGGCTAGCTCTTCGACTCAGAATGAAGCTTTGGTTGTGGAGTCACGGGGAAGAAGCCAACATAGAAATTTTTAGAGATCTGAAGACCGCAGCAAGTCAAGAGGAAGGTCAAAGAATAGAAAAGACATCAAGTGCTTCCACTGCAATAAAATGGGACACATGATGAAAGAATGCAGGTTCCTTAAGTGGGAAAAAATCAAGGACTAGAGGCAATAATAAAAGAGAAGACAAAGACAAAGACACTGCTGCAGTTGTATCTG
The DNA here is from genome assembly GCA_029884595.1 of Ormosia semicastrata. Classification (NCBI taxonomy): domain Eukaryota; kingdom Viridiplantae; phylum Streptophyta; class Magnoliopsida; order Fabales; family Fabaceae; genus Ormosia; species Ormosia semicastrata. Next base: position 44,923,188 of record JAQQTO010000061.1, read on the forward strand.
ATGGTGAAGTTGTCATTGTTTATGATGATGGCTCTGTTAATCTCACATGCCAGGAGTACGAATAGGTTGTTGATTCTACTGCCTCCTTCATGTTACACCACACCGTGAGTACTTTACATCCTACACTACCGGAGATTTTGGGCAAGTGAAGATGGGAAATCAAAGGGTAAGCAAGGTTGCTGGCATTGGAGAAATTTGGTTGGAGACTAATGCCGGATGCAAGTTGCACTTGAAGAACGTCAGACATATTCCTGACATGCGCCTCAGCTTGATCTCAGTACAGGTACTTGATGAAGATGGCTATCATAATTCCTTTGGTGATGGCAAATGGAAATGTACCAAAGGGACTTTGGTGGTAGCAAAGGGAGTGAAGCGGAATACTCTTTATTGGACATCAGCAAAGTTGTCTACACCTCAAGTGAATGCAATTGAGGATTGCTCTACAGAGCTATGGCATAAACGCATGGGTCACTTGAGTGAGAAGGGCCTTGACACTCTTGCAAGGCAAAAGTTGCTTCCTGTTAGAGGTACATCTCTTAAAACTTGCTCTCATTGTCTTGTTGGTAAGCAACATAGAGTTTCCTTCCGCACTTATCCTCCACATAGGAGACCTCATATCTTGGATTTAGTTCACACTGATGTTTGCACTATGGATGCTAAAACCCTTAGTGGTTACTCTTATTTTGTTACTTTTATTGATGACCATTCTAGAAAAGTGTGGGCTTTTGTTTTGAAATCCAAAGACCAGGTACTTGATGTGTTCAAACACTTCCATGCAAGTGTTGAAAGAGAAACAGGCAAATTGTTGAAGTGTGTTAGAGCAGATAATGGTGGTGAATACAGGGGTCCATTTGAGCACTACTGTAAGGACCATGGGATCAAGCTTGAGAAGACAGTTCCAAAGACCCCTCAGCACAATGGGGTTGCAGAGAGAATGAACCGCACAATTAACGACAGAATCAGATGCATGCTCTCTCATGCTAAATTGCCTAAAGCCTTCTGGGGTGAAGCACTGAGAACTGCAGTGGACTTGATCAACCTTTCTCCCTCTGTTCCTCTTGATGGTGATGTTCCTGAGAGGGTGTGGAGAGGGAAAGATGTTTCCTATAGTCATTTGAGGGTGTTTGGCTGCAAGACATTTGTTCATATCCCTAGAGATGAGAGATCCAAGCTTGATGGTAAGTCTAAACAGTGTATTTTCTTGGGTTATGGTCGTGATGATTTTGGTTACAGGTTTTGGGATCCGATTGATAAGAAAGTTATCAGAAGCCGAGATGTTGTCTTTCTTGAAGACCAGACTATTGAAGATATTGATAAGAGGGATAAGCCAAAACAGGTTGTTCATGAGTACATTGATGTTGAGCTAGAGCCTCCTACCAGGGTCACTGATAACGGGGGAAATGTAAATGCAGATGTGGAGAACACAATTGATGTGCCTGAGCCTCAAGTCAATGAACCAATTGAGCCAATTCCACAAGAACCACCTTTAGAGTCTCAGGTGAGAAGATCTGCAAGAGAGCATCATCCTTCACAGAGATATCCTCCACGTGAGTATGTGTTGTTGACTGATGGGGGAGAACCAGAGAGCTATAAAGAAGCTATGTCACATAAGGAGAAGGACAAGTGGTATAAAGCCATGCAAGAGGAGATGAAATCCTTGCATGAGAACCATACGTTTGAGTTAGTGAAGCTGCCCCAGGGCAAGAGAGCACTTAGGAATAAATGGGTGTTCAAGCTAAAATCGAGAGGAGAATTGCTCACTGACCAAGGTACAAGGCAAGGTTGGTTGTGAAAGGCTTCGATCGATGAAGAAAGGAGTTGATTTTGAAGAAATATTTTCACTGTGGTCAAGATGTCTTCAATACGAGTTGTGCTTGGCTTAGCAGCTAATTTGAATTTAGAGGTTGAGCAACTTGATGTGAAGACAGCTTTCCTCCATGGTGACCTGGAGGAAGAAATTTACATGGAGCAACCTGAAGGTTTTGCAGTCAAAGGCAAAGAGACGCTTGTCTGCAGATTAAAGAGGAGCTTGTATGGGCTCAAACAAGCTCTAAGACAGTGGTATAAGAAATTTGATTCCTTCATGATGGATCACGGGTATAGTAAAACTTCTTCTGATCACTGTGTGTTTGTGAAGAAATTTCCTAATAAAAATTTTATTATTCTCTTGCTTTACGTGGATGACATGTTGATTGTTGACCATGACATTAAAGAGATTCAAAGTCTTAAAAGAGAGCTGAACAAGTCATTTTCAATGAAGGATTTGGGCCCTGCAAGGCAAATCCTTGGCATGAAAATTGTTCGTGACAGGAAGAATGGTAAATTGTGGTTATCACAACAAAGGTATATTGAGAAAGTATTGGAGAGATTTAATATGGGCAATTCCAAATCTGTTAGTACTCCACTTGCAGGTCACTTCAAGTTAAGCCTTGCGCAATGTCCTACAAGTGAGAAAGATAAAGAAGAAATGCAGAAGATTCCATATGTATTTGCGGTTGGTAGCTTGATGTATGCGATGGTATGTACAAGGCTGGATATTGCTCATGTTGTTGGCGTTGTTAGTCGTTTCCTCTCCAATCCTGGTAAAGAGCACTGGCAAGCTATAAAGTAGATACTCAGGTAGCTCAGAGGTACTTCTGGAGTCTGTTTATGTTTTGGGAGTGGTGAGCCTGTGTTGAATGGTTACACAGATGCAGACATGGCTAGTGATGTGGATTCCAAGAAGTCTACTTCTGGATATATGATGACTTTTGCAGGGGGAGCAGTGTCATGGCAGTTCAGATTACAAAAATGTGTTGCTCTATCCTCTACAGAGGCAGAATATATTGCCATTACAGAAGCTGCTAAAGAACTTTTGTGGATGCAAAAATTCCTACAAGAGTTGGGTCTTTCACAAGAAAAATATATTTTATACTGTGATAGTCAAAGTGCAATCCATCTCAGCAAGAACTCGACCTTTCATTCAAGGTCTAAGCATATTGAGGTTCGGTATCACTGGATACAGGATGCGCTGGAGATGAAGCAATTATCATTAGAGAAAATCCATACTGACGAGAATGGTTCAGATATGATGACAAAGACTTTACCCACAGGAAAATTTGCCACTTGCAAAGAGAAAGCGGGTTTGGTTGACTATGGTCCCACTTGATTGGTGAGGGGGAGAATTGTCAGGTGGGTCACCAAAAGTGGGCCCATCTTGACTTTAATTAAAAAAAAAAGGAAGAAGGGGTTATAGGCCAAAAGGCCCATTATTTGATTATTTTTGAACGTGTATGCCTCTTGAGTATAGAGCAGCCGAGAGAGAAAAATTTGAAAGAAACAGAAAATGAAGAGAACCACGTCTGGTAGCAACGTGAACAGCGTGTGGCAGCGGAGAAGAAATAAAGGGAGAAAATTTGTGCTCTTTTATCAGATGTTTTGATATATTGATCCTGGTAGTGTGAGCTTTATTTTTGGTTTTAATATCTCTCTATTGCCTGGTTAGATACCCATTGGTAGGTTTATTGTGTTGTTATCCACTTTATTGTTGAAGATTAATTTTTCTGTTGATCCCTGGTGGCTCTAGGAGGACTTGTGGTGTACCTATTAATTTTATTAGTGGAAGGTTTTTTACTGGATTAGGTCCCGTGGGTTTTTCCCTCACATTGGGGGTTTTCCCACGTTAAAATTTGGTGCCTATTGATTTTATTTTTCTGGTCTGTGCATCCTATTATTTGCCTAAAAATTATTGTTTGTTACCTGAGAAATTCCAGAGCCTATTGTTAATTGTACAGGGGGAAAAAGTGATTCAGTTTGCTTCTGCTTGTTGTTAATATTTGTTATCTTTTCCCAACACTACTGCTGATCTAACTGAAACAGGGACATATTTGAATGCACAAGTTAGAGCTAAATAGGGCTGAAAACCCAAACAGATTAAGAGTGAAGTATAATTCACACACAAGAAAGAAAAAGCATTTCTGACTCTATTAAAAAAGTAGGGGTAGCACCTATTGTGAAAAAGATGGGAGAATCTCGCCTTAGGTGGTTTAGACATGTAAGTAGAAGACCCTTAGAAGCCCCTGTAAGGAGAATAGATCAGGTGGAAGATAGCCCAATAGCCAGAGATAGAGAGAGACAAAGAAAGACTATATGTGAAACGATTAAAAAAGATTTAGATTTAAATGACATTTCTGAAAACTTGATTTATGATAGGGCACAATGGCGTCATTTGATCCATTTAGTTGACCCCACCTAATGAAAAAAGACTTAGTTGTTGTTGTTGTTGTTATATACTTCACACACAAACACACGTATGCTTGAAAGAAAAGCAGAAATTCAAATTTGAGAAGGCCAACCTGTAATTAGTCAAAAGATGTCTGAACTCGTCTTCCAGCTTTGAGATAGCTTTGGCAAGCAAGTTGTTAGCATGGTTGATGATACCGTCACTACTTTTGAAACTCTTTTTGCTGCTAAAGAAACGAACATTGGCTCTCAGCTGATCAATTGCTTCTAAATAGCTTTCTAGATCCTCATGCGGCCCTCGCAGTATTTTAGCCTCCGCCTAATAATTAAGTTTGAATGAAAATCATAAAAAGTTATTAACATCTACTCCTAATTTAATTGAATTAAAAATCATTTTAAAAAATATTATATTTATCAATCGCCCCAAAGTGCACACATTTCAGTTATAGATGCAATATAAAGAACAACAACACAGTAAAAACATTAGTTGGAAGTTCAATACTGAACTTCATACCAAAAATATGTAGGATAATAAGCGATTAGGGAAGGTGGCGGGGTAGACAAAATGAAAATCAATGGGTATCAAATTTGTCATTGGACACACTCACTAGCTACCTTAAAACTTTTCATTTTTCATTTAACCGTTAAATTAAAACTTAGTAGACCATTTTCATACTGTACTAGAACATCATATAGAAGTATTACAATAAAAGACTATTTCAGAAGCTATCAACTGCCTCAAGGAGTCAACTTTGTTCTTTTGTGCCTTCGATTTTCCTTGTATAACTCAAAAATAATAGAAAAAAAAAGAAAAAAAGAAAAAAAGAAAAAAGAAAAAGGGAGACAGATCATAAATCAATCCTAGACATATAAAAAAATTTATTAAAATGCTTGATGTAAGGGAAACATGACTTGATTCATATAAACACAATAGCGCAAATTTAACATTTCCATAACAATGTACTGATAGCATTTTGAACCGCAGCAACATATTAACTGTTGGTGAAAGCTGAACCACTAGCCACTAATTCTGTATCACATTGGCACATCAAATTTAGAATCTTATCATGCAAAGGAATTGAAAATGAAGCATAAAAGAGACCTACCTTGCGGGTCTGGTCGAATTGCGCCAAAATCACCTCTGCTGCCTTTAGAGTCTTGTCAATATTATCATGCGCGCTTCGAATCGAATGCGTTTTTATCTATCACATAAACGAATCAAAGAAAACCCTAAATATCACTTCATCCAACTCAAATCATCAGCTGAGTCACATTGGCTTCGTAATAAAAGTGAAAAACAGAGATTAACAATAATACTGAAGAACAATGCTTGATCAATGCACCTCCTAATTGCAATGCTAAGCTACAAAATAGACAACATAAATGCATTTTCTTGTTTTGGCTTCATAGGAAGGAATCGGAAGCGTGTCGTGTAAACGATTCACGCCTTCTTCTGGCATTTGTGGAAGACAGAGGAAGAGGGAAAAATGTGAGTACCTGAGTGGGACGCATGGCGGTCTCGAGCGCGGAGAGGCGGTGGTCGAAGGAACCGAGAATGGAGACCATGTTATCGGTGATGGTCTGGCTCTTGAGCAGCGAGTCCTTCACGAATGCTGCTCTTTCCCTGAGAGAATCCATGGCTTGCGGTTGCGGTATCCCCATTGGAACCGGATTTTCTCTCACTTTCTCGTTGCTGTTTGGTCACTCAGAAAACGAAAACGCAAGAGGTGATTTGATTTGATCCAAAAGTCGCTGATTCTTTACTTGTTTTGCTTCAAAATGCGTCAGTTGCTGTTCCCACTTTCTTTCCGTGCTCCTAGGCTGACGGTTAAAAGAATCGGTTGAAGCAACAGGGCGGGTATGGCCCCTCTACATGCCTTGTGCTGTGGGACCCCATCTGGTTCCGATGCTGCTTTCTCCACCATTTTTTTTTATTTTTATTTTTTTCCTTTTTCTATTGCATGTGTGTCTCGTTGAGATAAGTTCAGGGTCAAGCCAAGCATTTATAAATTTAAATTTCAGCCAAAACAAAAGGAAAGTTTATATAAAAATCTGAATAAAATTATTATATTAAATTAAATAATAATATAGGGTTAGCTTTGAAATTAATAGAATCCCCCACAAAAAAAAAAGGGGAGCAACCGGTGTTATTTAGCATTCTTCACTTCCTAAATTGGATAAGGGTATTTGCCTCTTTGATGAAGATTTTCATGAGAAATAACATTGCTGAGTATATAATTATATTGAGTTGCTATTTAGCATGACAACGGTTCACGAATGCCCCATGTAGCGAGAAATTCTTCTATAGAGTAATGCATTACATCAATAAAAATGTAACACGAAGGCATGCATAAATATACATGCATTAGATTGAAAATAAGATATTATTAAATTAAATTTAAATAATTATAAAATTGCTAAAAGTATTACTCTTAGTTGCATATAAAACATTTTTTTAAATCTTTTTTTATATAAACTTAGAGTATTTAAGTTAAGTATACTTAATTAATCATATCATTAATTAATAAATAGTTATTACAATTAATTATTAATTAATTATCATAATTAATAATGTGATTAGTTTAATATACTCAACTTAATTACTCTTAGTTTATGGTAGAATTTCTGAATTTGCCTAGAGCATTAAATTTATTTTTTTTACAGCATATCTAAAAATCTCCTGAATAGTGTTTATTGTTTCACCAAAATCCAGCAATCGCAAATGCAAGGTAAAGTGGTTTTGAGGCTAGCCAACACATCTACCAATATGGAATTAAGTACGATAGAAGAGAAGGATCATCAGGGATCTGCCTTTGTGAAGTGCTATGCATAAATTACCAGCGCTTCTATATACTACGAAATAGAAACCACGAACAAATTTACGAAAAACTTTACAGTTTACACAATAACAATGCTGTTTTACGTATTTTCAAAAGAAAAAAAATAGCTAAAATGGTATTGAATTGACATATCTTGTATAATTTGTGGATCGTCTTCACGAATTACAAGACATGTTTACACAATATCATTTTAGTTGCTTTTTTTTCTTCTTCTTTTTTTACTTTTGAAAGTAAAACAGCATTGTTATTGTGTAACATCTTTTGTAAAATGATTCGTCGTTTCTATTTCGTGGTTTCTTTACATTATAATTTATAAAGCTGCTACTTCAAATTCCTTAATACAGAAAATCACTATTTACTACTATAAATATGGCTTTAACAAGATCCACACACACATATCCTTGTTTGTTCCTTATTCCTGCCATGAGACAGAGTAAAGACTATGAATACTTCATTTTTAGCTAATATATTGGCCTTGGTCAGTTCATGACATGCAACTATGACATGGAAAGAAACAATTGTTTTACAAATGTTTCATTATTTGTTTAATTAAAATATGTCTGACTTTATTTAATTTATTTATAAAATTATTTTGTAAATTATAAAAAATATTACATTTGCATATAAAATAATTTAATATTTTTCTGACATTAATATATAATATAAATATAATATACATATTTTAATATACATAAAATATTTCTCATTTTAAAAAGACTGAGCACAAAAAAAAAAAGTTGACATTGTCCTTGTCACTGAAAAGAGAAGTGACCCTCCACCACACAGCCACCAATTATTAGCAAAACATACCAAGTTAAGATGATTCTTTATTCCATCGTAATGAGGAAAAAGTATCAATTATTACTAACAATTATACTTTTTTAGAGCTTAATAAAGGCGAGGTATTGTAACAAACAATTTTGGGGGGGGGGGGGAGCGTTCTCCGAGTAAGACACTAGAGTCAAAGTGATCCCAAAAACACCATGAGGGCCGGGAACTATAATTTTTTTTTAGTGGGAGTACTAAATATATTTTTACTTACATGTATACTAAAAGATTTTAGGAGAATGGGCTGAATTCCTCAATTAAAGGAGGGTGGGGGTTTATTAAAAAAACTATACATAAAACTTCATAAATATTTTTTGGATTGGGGGTGCAACCGCACCCCAACTCCATGAAGCACCATCATTGTTTTTGGGATAAAGTGAAGGAAGGAAAATAGTCACAGAACTTGAAGGCAAGGGTCAATTTTATCTTTTACCTAATATTCATACCAATCAAACTTCTAATTATTATCATTCTTACCCTAAATAAAAATGGTACTTTCTCTTATGCCCATGCATTTTGAGGGGTTTTGAACTCCTTTTTAAGTGGACCAATAAAAATAAGACATTTAAGTAAGTAATGTCTATGTCATTAATGAGTAATTCTTTTTTTATGAAGGATCTCAATTTAACCTCAAGGATTATTTAATATATTTTTAAAACATTAACATTAGTTATTATTAATCACAGATAATTTAGATTAAAAATTGTGATTAAAATTTACTGTTTAATCATTTCCCCCATATATGAACCCTAAGCCCGAAATTTCCCCTATTGTAGGAACTCTAAGTCCTAAATTTCCCACCCATGCTATGAATCCTAAGCCCCAAATTTCTCACCCATGGTATGAACCCTCACTCTCATTGACGATGCTGCTGCGTCTGTCTGCGATCTGAATGGCATGAGCACTGTTCTATGATCTAAATGGCGTGAGCACTGTTCTGCAATCTGAATGGTGTGAGCACTCTTTTTTGTTCTATATTTGTTAGTTTATATCATGTATTTGTTCTATATCTATTATATTCTTCATTGTGATGCAATTATTATTTCTTTTTTGCTTCTACAAGTGGAAGCTTCATAATTTGATTCAATATCTTGGGTTAACAAAAAAAAATTCTATGTGAAATTTAAGTGCACACTCTTCAGTCTTTAGTAGGTTGCTTAGTATGTGTTTGTAGCTCCATTGTATAATAGTACATGTGTGCTTGCAAGTGCTTTGATAAGCCTATATTTTATAGTCTTATACTAGATAAATTATGGTTATTTACTTATATTTATTAGTGAATTTTAAATAGATCCTTATCATTGTCTTCATTTTTGTTAGGTAATTACACATGAAAGAAGACTTGATGCTTAAACAAGGAGCAAAATTCAGATTCTGAAGCATCCTGACCTTTCCTCAGTAATTGAGTCATATCTTACGCTATAGAGATCAAATCGACGAGCCGTTTGTGGTATTGGAAAGCTAAGAAAAAGAGTTACAACTTTCATGAAGAATGCTTCTGTGTCACTATTTTTAGGAGACACAACCATGTCTCACTTACGGTGCGAGTTTGTAAATCTTGGTCACATGGTTGTGTCGAGCTTAGACACTGTCGTGTGAGATCTCTTGAGCGTAAAAATAGCAATTTTTCACCCCAAACATTATAAATAGAGAAAAACCCCTAAACCTGAAAAAGACTTTTGCGACAGAGACTTTGGCGATGGTAGATTTCAAAAGGCAAAGGCTAAGGTTTTGAAGACAAGTGCAAGATTGAAGTTCAACCATTGAAGACATCTTCTCCTTGTTCATCTTTTCCATCTTCTCTTTTTATCTTTCTTTCCTTCCTATTTTCTTGAGATAGAATCATGGCTATTTCTTTAACTTTTGTTCTTGTTTATGCTATATTAGCCATGAGTGACTAAACCCCTTTTTCTAGAATTAGGATGAAACTCTCTACTTTTTTATGTTGAATTGTTAATTTGATTCTTTGTTAATGAAAAATTATTATTCTTGATTTATTCTTAGTATGCTTAATGCTTGTGGTATGTTGCGGGCCATATTTACATAATCTTAAACTTTAGGTGAAGGATCGAAAGATGAAATTTAATTGCTTGATAATCTAAGAATTGAACTTAGAAATTCAGACCTAAACATAGGCTTAAATCCTTCGAGGAGCAAATGATTGTCATAAACTTAATGGGTTGGAACTTGGATTAATTGCCATGAGAATGAGATTGATGAAGTTTTAGCACATTTTTATTGCCAAGAAATTGAGCTTTAAATAATTTAGAATAAATTACCTTTAAGAACATAATTGAACATTTGTAAAGATATGATTACAATTTATCATAGGGGGTAGTGTAGTAAATTCCTAGTCCTAAACCTTTAACAACTTGGTTGAATCTTGCCTTTTCTTGATTTATTTGCTTACTTTATTTGCTTTAATTTTTGTTTTGATTTTAATTAGGTTTCATTATTGATTTTAATCGCTTAAATAATCAAAGTCGCCGTAAGAGTTGGTATTCAATCAATCATCGTGGGAACGATCTTTATTTTACTATTTGTACGACTCGTGCACTTGTGGAAAGTCCACAACATGCTTGAAGGTGATTTTTAGCTGAAATGATTTCATTTTGGGTTTTGGGTTATTTGTCTTTTCTAATTTTCTCTATTTGTTCCACCTATAGGGTAAAAGGCATTTTACACATATAGTAACTCATATAGCCTGCTTACTTAGTTTTGCTTCTTTTTGCCTTCTAATATCTTCAAATAGAGGATACCCTACTAGATTTCTAAAACTGTAAACTTTCAACCTTTGTCAAAGTCGTTCATAATTCTTCTCCTGCACATAATTAGAAGACATGTTCAATATCTTTCACATTAGCTTAGCCTAAATTAAAACCCAAAAGATATTTTACAAAGAATATTACTAGTAGAGGAAGGGTTCTCTGCTCTGACATTGAAGCCATTTATCATAATAAAGGTGTAGATTATGTCCATATCGATGGCGCGAGTCAATCTATTTTACACAACAAAAAATTTCAATAAGTACTAATCAATGAATGACTAATAGATCAATCAATATGTAGATAAAGAACTAGTACAATTGTGTTTGACTAACCGCTTCAAGCTAGTCCTACAGAGCAAGCATTTGAGCATTATCATATTTTGATAAACCTTTTCTAACCTGCAATGACAAAGAGAATCTTAAATTCAGTTTCTTATAGCTTGAAAATTAGAAATTAGAAGGTTAGAACTGAGGGAGATCTTAATAGAAGGTATTAACTAGTAATCACTGTCAACCCTTCTAAAAAGTAAATAAAATAAATAAAAACTTCCTAAGGAGATTATTGTTAGAAATACCTTAGCAGCTTTTGTTCTAGCTCTAGACTAGCGTGATAATGGGTTGACAATGAAGGTCATCTAGACAATGAAGGTAACAAAAACTACTATAGAATATGAGATAGCTGAGCTTATGAGCCTATAGTTCAATGCTTTTTTGGTCATCTAGACAATGAAGGTAACAAAAACTACTATGGCTAGTGTTGACTATAACAACAGAACCATAGTTTATAGAACAAAAAAAAAAGGAAACACTCCTTAGAAATATTTAACAAGAACATTCTATGCAATGGATGAAATGAAAGATCGAAAAGCTTTATTGGATAAATAAAGAAGTTTAAATTAATTCATAAGGCTGTTATTGAAAATAGAATCAGAGAACTGCTAGACTTTCAGGCATATGAACAGTGCCATGTATTTTGTTGAGTTTAATGGCTGATTTCCAGTTGGTCTAATGCAACCTCTTTACCCTTTAATTGCAATTTTTTTTTATTAGAAGGGGTTGGGATGAGGGAGATTAACCAAGTCAATGTCTGTGGTAATAACCATTTCCCATAATATATATGATTTGTTTCACACATGTCTGTTCTCACTAAATCTTAGTGTCTCCAGGTAAACATTGTCTTTTTGGCCTCAAAATTAGGGTTGCACATGACTCCTTCACATTGTGGGAGTAAGGGGGCATATAGAAACCCCAAGTTAAGAGTTGAATCAAATCCCAATTTCCCTTTATTTTAAAATAATAGTTATGTATCTAACTTGAGTGATTTTCATCAATAAATTAGTTTGAAATATGTCATTTGAGTGTAATAGAGATAAATAAAAATTTAAACAAAATTAGTAAGTTTAGGTAATAATCACTTCTTAATATGTCGAGAAATATAATGTCTTATCTTAGAATCTATCTCTATTTCCTTTAACAAATATATCATAATTTTGTTGTTACCAATATATTGAAAAGAATTTTGCATTAATTATGAACCACATGGACAATAGTACAAGCGCAAGTGACCAATTAACCCATATTCCTAATCATGGGCCAAGCAAGCAGTAATGGTCTCAATCTCTTAAGTAGAATATAGATCTCATAGATAGGAATCTATACATGGACATGATGGACACATTATTTTGGTACTGAATAACTTGTGTTTTTATTATTTTTTTTATGCAGTGTCTGAATAGCTTTTTATTCAAAAAACTTTGGAATCTAATTTAAATGGTAATTGTCACATAAAGAAAGGAGAGCAATGAAAAGAATGGGCAATCTGACCTAACCATTAAAAAAAACTAATTATAGCCCCAAAAAAAAGTTTAAAGGTAAAGGCGTAAAAATAGCATTCTTATTTATATCTAAAGACCATTACTTTAACCACTAGAAGTGAGTTAGTTGGTAAATTAACTTTACATCTAGTACTGAGGTTTGAAACTGATTGAAAGTAGCTTATATAGTCAGGACTAAGTTAATGTCTGAGTCGAGATTTATTTCATACCAAAAAAGTGTAGGAATATTTTGTGATCTTATTTTTGTCTTTATTTTCTTTTTGGAGGATAACTTCATCTATGACTGTATTACTTTTCTTTCGTACACACCAGAAATCTCAAAAACTAGTCCTCCATTAGTTTTTATACACCTTTCAGCTTATCTATTCCATCATACAGTGAAAAATGCAATAGCTCATGTGTTCCCACACCAAGGTTTGAGGGTCAAATCTTGTTTTCTCAAAATCTCATGGAATTCACATCCAATGAGCTAAAGAATGCCACTAGCATTTTTCATCGTGACGGTCTTCTTGGAGAAGTGGAATTTGGTTGTGTTTATTAGGAATGGATTGATGAATACACATTTACAACTTCTTCAAAACATAGATCAGGAATGGTTGTTATTGTAGATAAGCATACCTAAAAGTTTTCAAGGTTATAAAGAGTGCTTAGTATGCGTTTGCTTTGAAAGTAAATGTCGTGGCTTACTCATTCACACTCAATACCCTGACACAATAGACAAGTACATGCTTGTAACTTACTTATAGTCACACTTAGTACCCTGCCACAATAAAAAAAGTCTCAACACTAAACTATATATATATAATATTTTTCATTTTAATAATTTTTAAAAAATAATAAATAAAAATTATTAATTATGATAGAACAAAAAAAAAAAAAAAAGATACTCTTGTATTCACACCCAATACCTACTACTTGAAGGAAGCTCAGTTGCCAACTTACCTACTACTTGTATTCACACCCAATACCCCACCCGAGTAGAAAAATATATGCTTGTGATTGCATCCAATACTGTCAATCAAGGCACTAGTGACATGACATGAGTGCCAAATGGTAGAATGGTCCATTCAAAGAATACATGCACTATGGGGAACTAAGCCTAAAGGTTAATTGAGAAAAAAATGATAATGAGGTCCTTCTATCTATTTAACTCCTTTTTGTAACATTTGTGCAGGTTGAATAAAGTATATCTATCAGCGTTGCTTTTATTGTATGAAAGAGTACCTGCATTCTGAACTGGTGTCTGTTCTAAATATATGTGTTGTATATTTTATTGTGATTGTAGCCCTATAGGAATGACTACGGAGTCTAGGTTGCTTATTGGATGATGCAATGTAGTTTTTCAGACTCGTATAACATACAAGTTAGTCATTTAAAATTCATAAGACGTTACATATTAAATGTATATTGAGTTATTGTAACCTTTATCATTTATTTATTATTAGGTGGATGATGGAACAAGAATGAGAGTAGCTTTGGATTTGGTTTTGAAATCATACAACAAAGACAAGGACATTGTAACAAAAAAAGGCATTGGAAAGCTTGCAGATGGTTCATAAAAAACAAAAGTGTCTAGTGAAAACTTACTTCAGTCCCAATTAACTAGATCTTGTCTGCCTTGGGTGATCAACATATTTGATAATTTTAGGATAGAAAAACCAACCATTTCTTAGTGGATTGATGCTATTTTTTAGTTTTCTGCATGATGTTCTAACAAATGTTTCTGTTCATGGCCTTTTGTTCCTAGATGAAATTATCTTACTTTAGTTATCAATTTTATTTTTGTTTGTTTTTCCTTTTCTCTTGTACTATCACGTATTTGTCATCTAATTTAGTATATTCATTAACACTCTACAATTTTTATTTAGTTATTAACTATATGACATCTATTGTCAATTCAACTTTCCATTTGACTACCAGTATTACTGCTTTTGTAAGACCGCATATGGTATAATAGTTAATCAAGGAACAAAAGGAGGTGTGGGTAATAAGTAAATTAGATGCTACAACTAGGTCAGGAAACTATAATAGTCTATTAGTAACGACACTATATCAAGTCATGGTGATATGAAATTTTATGGCACTTATGTTCTAGGAATAACAACATTATTATTCTTATGAAAGGATAAAGTCAATGGTTGAAAAAATAGTGGCTTAAAAAAGTTTAAGCAAGTAGACTCATTAACAAAAAATCTCAGCAGACAACACCATTATAATGCATAAACAACCAAATTAAAGGCAAATTATAGAGAATTTTTTTTTAAAAAAATAAGAAAATATAATGTGTACACAGTTAGCTGGATACACGTATGGGGGGATAATAGAAGTTCCAAGTAAAAACTATAACTTGTCAAAACTTTCACTTCATCTATAAATGAAGGCAAACCTCCGAGAAAAAGAGTAATAAATCGTGTCCCAAGTCAATATCAAACAAAGTGTTAATAAAACATGAACTTCATTAAAATCATATAACAAACATTAGCTTGACATAATCCATACAAATAATGCACATTCAAACAGCTCTAAATGTATTTTGCTGTTTGCATTAGGCTGAATTTGACAACTGTGGAAATTCACAAGCGATGGGGCTTACAGATACATAATAATCACTGAAACATACAGTGAAAGTTTTGAAGTTGTTGAGTTACTAGTACCACCTCCGGTAGGTCAATTGACCAAAATAGAATAGGATTTTGGCTATGACCATCAGGTGCACAAAATTAAATGATAATAATATTTTTTTGGCAAAAATTGATATTAATTTAAACAAACAGAAAATGTAAAGACTTAAGAAAAGGCTAAAATGAGCAATGCGGGCAGAGAGAGGGCATATGTTGGAAATCTCTGCACAATCTTGCACATGGGAAGGAAACAATTTTGTTGTAGGTATGGCAACACCAGTTGAATGAAGATGCAAAACACAACTACAACTACTACAAATCTTAATTTGAACTGCACCAGTCACAGGATCATGCCCTGAATTGGTGTCTTTGTGTTTTAAAGAAAAGTTTACAAATTGGGATTCAAGGTCTCTGCTATTTGTGCGTCGATGGCTAGCAGATAGCTGCTGTGGTAGCTGTTGTTGCTACTGATACAATGCATGTAATCTTCCAATCTCTCTTTTTAGTACTTCATACTCCATTGAATCTCACATTGCATAACACACACATCAAACTTAGATAAATATTATGTGTCTCTTTTCTATTAAGATATTAATACATAAATAAAATGCAACATATCTTCACAAGGATTTCCCTAGAAAGGGTATGTGCTCATAACGTAACTTCCTTGAAATGCATAGTATCTAGATTGATATTTCTAAGGAACAAAAGACTTCCAAATTACTTGAAACTTACAATATTTGATAAGCTACTCTTGTGCTAAATTTTTTAAGCATTGCTTGAGAGCTTTATTCTCCAATATGGATGTATGCTACCCGGCTGCGAAGCATAATTCCCTCTTTGAGTGCAACAAGTCAATTCCTGTAACAAACATCAACCTTTCAGCAATATATTCTATAGTTAAAACACATACTGAAACAGTAACAACAACAGTAATCAAATAAAAAAAGAGAAAAAAAAAACCCTAGACCCTAAACGCTAGAGTTAATTGTCTATAAATTCAATTGAAAATAATTTTTCAATCAATCATTTCATGATCATCAGACTTACTAAGTTAAAGCGAAAAATTGATTAACCTTGGTTGCTAACTCCTTCCTTGAAGGCACTGAAACATCTAACTATCAACCATCTAAATAATAATTAATCACCCTTAAACAATAATTTTATTCCTTCAACCTTAATTTCATAGGAATCTCAATCATACCATGCTAGAGGAGATGCAACAAAAAAAAGAAAAACACTATACCTCATTAATCTCTTCCGCCAACTTTTTTCTTTCACTTTCATTATGTGCCTCACACTTTTCCAATTCAATTTTTTGCAACTTAAGCTCACTATTATGAGATTCTAGTTGCAACTTCAGCTTGTCATGATCATTAAAAATCCTTAGAAAGTGATCCCTTACACTTGACTGTATTTTCTTTATCTCTGAATACAATGAAATATGGTAAAAATTCCATCAAAAAAGAAATCATGGCATAAAACAATGTTGTTACAATAGATTAGCATCATTAAAAAATAATAATCAATTGTCATAAATGTAAAATAGAATTCCAACACAATATACTTAAGAAATTAATTTTGCAATGGCAAATTTTATGGTGCAACCATTATACTGATTTAAGCAGTAGGTGGCAATTTCTGGACTGTTGGATTCTGCCAAAAAAAAAAAGAACTTCCTGTCATATTCAAATTCAACCCTGTTGTCCAAAAACTACCACTCTGGCAGCTGTATGTGTAACCAAAGTACCAACTGCATCATATACTTGGCCTTATACAAATAGTCAAATTAATTAGAAACACGAAACACTAGCAACTATAACTAACACAAGTCTTAATCCAAATTGGGGAAAAATAACTTAGGATCTATAAAAAGTAATATCTTCATTATAAGCTTGAATGAGCTTATCTTTTTCCTCCATTGCAAGGTCCATTTTGATCGTAGTCTCATTGCTTCTTAATTCCATCTCTTTTAAGTGCTTATTCTTGACTTGAATAATGTCAGTCAAATTGGACACAAGTTTATCCTACTTTTGAGCTTCTTCATCCATAAGTTCAGTTATGGTTTTGACATCCCCAATCTTTCGCAAATTTTTCCCAATGATATTGTTCAATTTGTAGTCATTTGCTCAGGAAACCCATGCATAAAGACCAAACTCAAACCAATCCTTTTTCTTATGATGAGTAATTCATTTTTTAATGACCCATAACAACACCAAAAAAGAAAAAGCCACATTAACCTCCCTACACAACATTTTTTTCCAAATTACTAGTCATTTAAGAGCCATTACTAGTTGTTTCTTACCAAAACTTGCAAAGCTTAAGGCAAAATATCAGAAACACAAAAGAGAGGTTTTTCTATACTCTAATGAACTAAGCCAGTCCCTAAAACATTAAACTCACCATAACATGACATGAATTAACTTTTGTAGTTCAATAAATTAGAAAAATTTAAAAACAAAGTCCCAAGCAGAAACACAATCTCGGAGAGAACTCCTATGAATTCAATATCCCAATTAACTAGGTTTACAAAACCAGGTCAGAGGCAATCAGATTCAATATAAAAAAACAGATTAGCAACGTGATTACTTCCAAAACCATAGACAAACGAAAGCCATAGTTCCAAAACGAACTTGTAATGGTCGAGATTGCTTCGTGAAGATTCAATTGGGTGGGGCGCGATTGGGTGGTCCAATTTCATTTCCTTCTTAAATAGAGATAGAGCAACCATACGAAGACGAGAGCAATATGTGAAAGTTGGGGCTCAGGGTTCATAGCATGGGTGGGAATTTGAGACTTAGGGTTTGTACAATAGGGGAAATTTGGGGCTTAAGGTTCATAGATGGAAAAAATTATTAAACAATAAATTTCACAATTTTTAATCCAAATAATCAGTGGTTAATAGTAACTAATCTTAATGTTTTAAAAATTTATTAAATGGTCCATGGGGTTAAATTGTAAAGTAAAAAATTTGTCAACCCTTCATGGAAAAATAATTACTCATTAATAACATGAACATTACTTACCCAAATGTCTTATTTTTATTGGTCCACTTAAGAAGGATTCCAAAACCCCTCTAAATGCAAGGGTACCAGAGAAACCACCAATAAAAACTTCTTGACTCCAAAAGTTTACTCAATGAGTACATCAAACTTAAAGTTTATTGATTATAACCAAAATTACACCGTATTGTTTTGAATTGACTATTAGATAACAAATAACCTATAAATCGAGTATCTAAAATCTTTAATTATTTTATCTTATTGAAGTTTAGAGCACCTGTTCAAAATTTATAGTGATACCTTAATGTCGATCTTTAATTTAGAGAAATGTTATTTTGGTCCGAATAAGCTATCTCATAATAAATTTTTCACTTCATAGAGTGATTTTACTTTAAAAAAATCATTATCACTTACATAAAATGTTATAGACTTAAATATATTTTTCGTCATTTTAAATATATTAATTTTTATTTTAATCCTTCCTTTTTTAAAATTTATAAATGAATTCTTAAAAAAAAAAATTCTTTTCATATGGCCCTTCTTTTTTACATCGTCATATGAGAAAGTTGTTATCTACCTATGTGAATCTATTGGATGCTTAGGTAGACATTAACAAGAAGATGTTACTATGATCGCGCTGCCGCCACCACTTTGCAAAAAACTTTTATTGGTGCCATTTCCTTTCACCACTCCTCTCTTCGATAACTATCCCTATTTTCCAGAGCATTTGATTTCCTTTGCACACCTGCCTTCTCTCTTTCTGTTCTCACATCTAAAACTAGGCTTTAAAAAACCCTAGCCACACCATGAGTTTCGGAGAAACATTTTGGAGTTATTTAATTTATTAGCTTGGATGACTACATCCTGATAAGAGTTTTGGTTATTTTTATTTTTAGTTCTCCTTGAGGTTTTGAATATATATGAAGAGATTGAGTTCTAACCACGATCTTCACTCATATAGTGACTAGAATGCTTACAAAGATTTGAATCTTAATTAGCCATTTTCTTTTGCATAATGAAACTTTTACAACAAATATGAGAATGTACAGAAAGGCTTAGTCTTTTTGTTGTCTCGCTATGATAAGGATTGAATGGTGGGTGAGGATAAGGAGGGTTCGAGGTTGGTTTGAAAGCGATCCAAGCATGATTTCAAGGGTTTTGATATAAGGAAAAAGTTTTATCGATATAGGGACAATGTGTATGGGGGATGAGGAGGACATAGGAATTTGATTCATAGGTCAGAGAGTTTCTGTGGATTCAAGATGGAATTGTTTAAAGGGTTTCGGTAGGATAAAGACTTGTCGCAAAGGGAGGGTAGTGTGTCAACATGATGGAGAGGGATGAAGGACTTTGATTATAGTGGTAGAGGGAGTAGAGTTGGAGTGGAGGACAGAGCAGTACGATTGCCAAAGGGTTTGAGGGATGTGAATTTCCCTATGTGGTCAAAGGATTCTAAGAGTTAGAAATCTAAGAAAAGGTCTTCTTCTCCAAGACGGTTGAGACATACCAATTTGAGGTCCAAGTCACCCACTTGTGTTATGGAGAAACTTTAGGACACTACAAGAAATTCACTATTTAGCAATGAATTTTAGTGAGGGAATTTTCCCTTGCAATTCTCTCGCTAATTAATGACATATTTGCAAGGGATTAGCGAGGGGAAATTGATTCCTCGCTAAATTCCAAAAATAAATGCAAGGTGGAAAGAGCTACTGAATAGCAAGGCAATTGCGAGGAAAATTTTCCCTCACTAATAAAAGTCCCTCGCTAAATATATTAGTGAGAGAAAGGTCTCTCGCTAATGTAAGTATCAATTTAATCATTTTTAAGGAGGGAATTAGCGAGGGAACCCTCGTAATTCCCTCGCAAAACCTAATAAAATTTTAAAATTAAAATTTTAATACAAATGAGTAAATAAAGAGAAGAGTAAAAACCTAACTCAGTAAATCACAAATCCCTTCCCCTCCTTCTGAACACAGTAGCGACAGGACCAATATCTCTCAATCTAGCCATTCTCTCCCACCCGTTCTCTCCTGATCCAGCCATAATAGTTTTTAAGTTTTCTTCACACTATTCACTAGCACAGCCACATGACATCATCTCCAGTTTTCTTCAGACTCTGCACAAAGTCACGCCGCCAGACAAGCACGCGTCCCTCTTCCTTCTTGCGGCTTCTTCAGTTTTCTGCAAGCAAGCCTTCTTCTTCTGCTCTTTTCATATAAATCTGGAGCACTCCTGTGAGTGTATTAGGTCACGAATGACCCACGTTTGGGAACGAATATTCCCAAACATGGAACGTGATGAGGTTGAACGATCCATGTAGCTTTGCTCCATTTCCATAGCAATACAAAGGTATTTATTCAAATAAAAAAACATGAAAGTCGATGAGAAATATAAGAGAGAGCCACCAAATGGTCTTCTATTTGAAGACAAAGGTGATGGTGGCAAGTAGAGCAAACTAATAGTCTAGGTTGAGAAGAGTTTAGTGCTATTGAAGGTTGGAAGAAAAGGAAAGAGCTAGACTGTTTGAAAAGTTTTTAAGACAGCAACAATTTTTAAAATATTATGCACAAATCACTTTGTGATTGGAAGCCTTGAATTCGTAAATTTACCTTAGTTTTGATTTAGCTTGTTTATATGAATTTCTTGTACAATAATTTAGTTTTGTATGCTAAAACTCAGTTAGAAATATGAGTGCTTTTATTAAGTTTGAATAATTAGAGCCTTGTGTTGTATCTAGTTGGCACCACTAGGTGCAAGAAGGATTTTGTAAGTCCAAGAGGACTAAATCCAAGAATTGGCTAGTATGGCATTCATAGGAATGCTAGAATTATTTGTTACTTACAAGGATAATTTATGCACTCTTGAATTTATGTCTAAATATCTTACTAAAATAATGAATTGTGCTGGAATTTAAATGAAAAGTTAAAAACTAATCATTTCATGAGTTCTAATAGTTAAGGTTACCTATTGAGATTTCATTAATCTCATGGTTTCGAAATTGTTTTTATTTGTCAGTCACAAATATGGTGTTTGATGCAATAGAAATTACAAACTTAATAGAACAGCTTATGCCTCATTTGATGTCTAGTACTTAAATTTGCAAGTAATGGCATTTTGTGATATATGTTATGCTTATGCTGTATATACATATAGGTTATAGTTGCTGGATAATTAAAAAAAAGGGTTAATAAAGCATTTATTAAATCATTCATGCCTTTATTTTTGTTTCTAAATCATTCATGATTCATTGATAATTGTTTTGGCACTTGCTTTGAATGAGAAGCTCTTTCCCAATTTTTTGGGTTCACTTATCGATCTGATGCTTTAAACTTCTGCATCTGTACATTTATTCCACTGCACACTCGCTCTTGTATTAAGCAGCTCTTGCTTCATTGGATAAACTTCATCCCTAGGAGCAATATATCTGCATATTTTAGCAAGCTTCATCCATCTGCTTTTCAATCCACTCTGAACCTACTCCTTAATTTATGTTAGGACTTTGTAATGATGACAAATTGCTTTGCATTTTGGCTGCAAAGAAAAATGTTTTTGCAAACTCCTAAGTCTAAACATTTGCATTATATTAGGTTGTTGTCTTTATATATTTAACTGAAATTCTCTATTTTCGTTTACTCCTCTGATATTTTTTAAAACCAGGTAAGGTCATATTGGATCAAATTTTCTGCCTTAACTGTTTGGGTTTTAAATTGTCCTTACACTACAAGCTTGAATTGGTTAAGGTCTTCCGTGAATCTAGCTTATTTCCATTCCCAGTAATGTGTCAAGTTTTTAAAGTACCTTGTTTCAAATTTTCCTCCCAGGCCTCTGATTTTTTTGGTAAAAAAATTGATTTTTTTTTATTTTTATAAAGAAAGGAAATTTATGTAAGATTATGTAAGTGTCGACAGAGCATTGAAAGACATTAAATCAGTAATCAATATGGCATTGAAAGGCATTAAATCAGTATTAATGCCTTATTATTAAAGCTAAGAATTAATAGAATTAAACCGGTAGTCAACCGTGTTTAGTGTTGTGTTAATGTTGTAAATAAAGTTTATGATGTAAATATTAGTTTCCTTCCTAGTTTAGCTTGTTATGGTAGTTTTCTATTTGTTTTCTGAATTGTAGTCAGTTTGTCTCCTTCATTCCTTCTATATAAGGAGTCTCTTGTACCATTTGATTGTGTATTAATAAAAATACAGAAAACACAGTTTTCAAATTAGTATAAGAGCAGTGTTCTCGTAGCACTACTACCTCTGATTTTGTGCCATGGTTGACAATTCCTTAGCCACCCAGCACGTCCTGAGTAGGGAGCATACCCAATATGACTCGAGTGATGAATGGAGCACCACCACGTCCTTGGCAGTCCATCCAAAACCATAGCAAAAGATGTTGTTCGGAGACTCCCACTCTGTCCAAATCACCACAATTTGTCTCAATGGGATGAACTAGCTCCGGTGGTCACAGTCAATCCAAACGTACATCCGTGGCATAGGTAAGCTTGGATATCTGATCGGTGAGTGACTCTAGCACGACATCACGGACTCGCAGTATACGGTGTAGGATGATGAAAATTCTATGGTGATGATGTGGCTGGTGAACTCAATAGAAGAAGATATCAGCTATAATTACATGTGCTATCCCATAGCTAAGGAATTATAGGATAGTGTCACTGAGATGTACTCTAACCTGGGGAATAAGTCACAAATTAATGAACTCACCCTACAAGTTAGAGAGATTCGGCAAGGAGGGGATAGTGTGACGAAATACTTCCATTCTTTAAAGAGGGTATGGCAGGATCTTGATCTCTTCAATACATACAAAAGGAAGTCGATCGAGGATGCCAAACACCACTAGCAGATGGTGGAAGAAGGTAGAATATTCCAGTTTCTTATCGATCTCAATAAAGAACTTGAAGAAGTTCATGGCAGAATTATTGGAAGGTCAAGTCTACCTTTGCTTGGTGAGGTCTTTATAGAGGTTCGCAGAGAAGAAACCCGAAGAAGTGTAATGATGGGAAAAAATAAGATAGATTCAGCTCCTATTGAGACCGACACTTTTGTTGTAGAAGTCACTACCCATAAAGGCTCCACAAACCAGAGGAGTCCTTCAAATTTGTGGTGTGATTATTGCAATAAATTTCATCATACCTGAGAAACCTACTGAAAAATCCATAGGAAACCGACACACTTGAAGGGTAGCAAGCCTAGTTCTAAGCCTCTCTGAGTACCTCCCACAGCCCATGAAGCCGAGAAGACCTTTTTGAGCAAGGATAAACTTGAATAACTCCTAAGTTTGCTAAAAACTAGTTCCTTGTCTAGTACTCCTAGTGGTTGTCTGGCACAAATGGGTAATTTTAGTATTCCTAGTTCTCTTACCTGCACCTCAAAGTCGTATGTACCTTAAATCATTGATTAGGTGTATATGATCATATGACAAGTCGTTCATCTCTGTTTAAGACCTATTTTCCTTGTTCTAGAAGTGAAAAAATTAGAATTGTAGATGGTAGTTTTTCATCAATTGCAAGTAAAGGCAGTATCACACTATCTAAACTTATTGACTTACAAAATGTCTTACATGTTCCCAAGTTATCCTGCAACCTTTTATTTGTTAATAAAATTTGCAAACATTCTAATTGCCATGTAAAATGCTTAGCCTCTCATTGTGTGTTTCAGGACCAGAATTCGGGGAGGACGATTAGTAGTGCTAGATTGATAGATCGGCTCTACTACTTTAAGGATGACTTTGAGAATAAAATAGCTCAAGGTCTTAGTGGTATAAGTTCTCAACCTGTACGGGCCTAAATAATGCTCTAGCATAATAGACTAGGGCATCCTAGCTTCCAGTACCTTAAACATTTATTTTCAAATTTATTTAGAAATGTTAATTGTTCCTCTTTTGAATGTGAAAGTTGTGTTCTTTCAAAAAGTTATCGTATCTATTATCTTTCACAACCTTATGCATCCAAACCCTTTCATCTAATTCACAGTGATGTATGGGGTCCTTTGAAAATCACAACATAGTTTGGAAAATGGTGGTTTTTAAGTTTTATTGATGATCACACACAGCTATGTTGGATTTATCTAATGCATGAAAAATCTAAGGTTCCCAACGTATTTTAAATTTTTTCAAACATGGTTGAAACCCAATTTGACATAAAGATCAGTATTTTAAGAATTGATAATGACATTGAGTATTTTAACAATTTTTTTTTCTAACCAAAGGCATTCAACATCAATCTACATGTCCAAACACCCCTCAACAAAATGACATTGCTGAAAGGAAAAATATACATCTACTTGAAGTACCCCGAGCCATTATGTTTGAAGGAAATGTCCCCAAATACTTGTGGGGGGACATTGTCCTAATAACAGTATACCTCATAAATAGGATGCCCACAAGTGTGTTAAATTATCATACTACTTTGGATAACTTTAAGATGATTTTTCCAACTTGTAGATTGCATGCTAATCTGCCTTTAAAAGTGTTTGGTTGTACGACTTTTGTGCATATACCCTCTATATCTCGGTCTAAACTTGACCCCAAGGCTGAGAAATGCATTTTCATTGGATATGCCCCTCACCAAAGAGGGTATAAATGTTTTAATCCTAGTACAAAAAAACTGCATGTCAGCATAGATGTTTCCTTCTTGGAACATCAAAACTTTTTTCAAAATAATTCTCTTCAGGGGGAGAACAGCAGTGAAGGTATTTTTTTGCATAACAATGTTTTTTTTGCATGAACCTCTACCCAAACTTATTTTACACACTAAAGAAGGTGAACCAAAAAATGAAACTGGTAAGGAAGAACAAGTGTCAGACTTAGGTGGTGCCTAAATAGGAAAAGAAATACCATAGTTAAATAAAGAGCTTTCATGTTTATACTCAAAAAATCTAAAATGGAGCAGAGATGAACGTATCATTCTTGCACAAGACCAACCGGATCTCCTAGAAGGCGGCCCAACAAATGAATCACCTAATCTTCCAAGTAACAATGATCTCCCTGTTTTAAATTCTGACATGCCTAGAGCTCTTAGGAAAAGTACAAGAAACTACACTAAGAGAAAAAAATCAAAAAATAGTATAAGTCATCCTATTTCTAAGTATGTCTCCTATAAAAATCTTTCCTAAAACTATCGAGCCTTTACCTCTAAAATTACAAATCAGTTTGTGCCTAGAAACATTGAGGAAGCACTAGATGATCCAAACTGGAAATTAGCAATTTTAGAAGAGATGAATGCTCTTAAGAAAAATGGGACTTGGGAAATTGTTGACCTGCCATATGATAAAAGGAAAGTAGGATGTAAGTGAGTCTTTACCATTAAACGTAACGCAGATGAGAGTGTAAAAAGTTATAAAGCTAGGTTGGTAGCAAAGGAATTTACTCAAACCTATAAGGTAGATTAAGGGGTCATAAATGAGCAACAGGGGATTTCTTGTGTCTTCTGTTTCTTGTAGGATGAAGACTCTGATCATTTGTTCTTTTCCTACCCGGTGTCTTATCAAGTTTGGTCTAATATTTATGCTTGGTTGGGTTTCTCTGTTGCCTTACCGTATGGTGGTCAAGCTCATTATTTTCAACATGTTAGTTGTTTAAGAGGTAAGTGGTTTAGAAATTTTTGTCATATTTTCTAGCATGTTGTTACGTGGTCTATCTGGTTGATGCATAATAAGATTTTGTTTAAAGGGGGTTCTTTTGATTTGACTAGTGTCTTGGACATTGTTAAAGTTAGACCTTGGTCCTGGTTTATGGCAAGGGTGGGGAGTTCTAAATGTACTTTCTTAGATTGGTGTATGTGTCTTATTGAATGTATTAGGACTTGTTGTTAGTTCTACTATTAGTTAGATTTTTGTATATGGGTTAGAGTACCCCTTGTACTCTTATTAATATATATTTGCTTATAAAAAAAAATCTATAGGGTAGATTATCAGGAGACTTTTACTTCAGTAGCTAAACTTAACTCCATCGGAATCCTACTATCACTTGCTGTCAATTCCAATTGGCCCCTACACTAATTGGATGTAAAAAATGTCTTTCTAAATGGAGATTTAGAGGAAGAAGTGTTTATGAGTCTTCCTCTAGGATTTGAAGGAGATCTTGGAAGAAATAAGGTGTGCATACTAAAAAAATCCTTGTATAGCCTAAAACAATCTCCAAGAGTATGGTTTAAATGTTTTGGAACAGTGGTAAAACACCTTGGCCAAACTCAAAAACAAGCAGATCACATATTATTCTACAAACACTCAATAAATGGCAAAATTGAAATTTTGATTGTATATGTAAATGATATTATTTTGACAGGCGATGATGGTGTTGAGCTCAAAAACTTGAAAGAGAAACTTAATAAAGTGTTCAAAATCAAGGAACTTGGTCCATTGAAATAATTTCTTGAAATTAAGTTTGCCAGGTCCAAAGAAGTTATATTTGTTAATCAGCGGAAGTATAATCTGGATCTCTTAAAAGAAATAGGTTTGTTGGGTTGTAAAGCTACTGAGACACCCATTGAGCCCAACATCAAATTGCAACCAGCCAAACCCGAGGATGTGGTAGACAAGGGAAGGTATTAGCGACTGGTCGGGAGGTTAATCTATTTATCCCATATCCGTCCAGACATAGCATGTTGGTGTATGCCCTAGAGGTCGATATATTTTGACAGTACTTATATATATTGTATTATGCTATTCTTTAATATATGAGGTATTTCTTTTATTGTGTTATTTATGATAAACATAATAAAGTCCTTAGAATAGTAAGTTTGATGCCATAGGACATCAAGTGATTGACTTGATCATGAAATCTGATGTTGAAAATCGGCAAGTGCACCGAATCGCAAAAAGTAATAAAGTAGTGAAAAGAGAATCGTCCCACGAGGATTATATTGCCAATTACCAAATTCGTTAAATTAACACTATTTAAGCCAATCAAAATATGGAAGTTGAAAAAAAAAGTGAAAATAAAGATAATTAAAAGAAAGTAAATAAAACTAAACAAAGTAAAATCAATCAATTTAACAAGAGATGAAATCAAGAATAAGAAAGTGTTAGGGTTCAGACTTCACTTGAACTCTTTCAAATGTACTTCTAAAAATTGGTTTAAAACATGTTCTATTTCAATGATTCATGGTCAATTCCCAACATTAATTAATATCCAATCCCTTGGTATACTAATCTCTTACGCTGATTGAAATTAACTAATCCCTTAGTCTAACTCCAATTAGAAAGGCATTATCAAGAACAGAGGAATTATAAGAAAGACCACATAACCCACAACGTCTATCCCTAGCGATTGCAGAAATTATGGTGTTTATCACAAGTTCTAGGTTCATGCAAATTTTCCCAAATCATACATAAACCCAATTTATCATTCCCAAATTGATCGGGTTTAGAAAAGCATTAAGAACGAGAGATAAACACGTAAATCATGAGATAAAAACATGCATTAAACCCATAAAAGAAATTACATCATCAAAGTATCAAGATCCATCGTCCCCCTAACGAGGGGAAGTTAGTTACACATAGGAAAAGAACAAAACAAAGAATAGAAGATGACAAACTCCATTGATAATTAGTGGCAAGATTGAAGAGAATCCCTAATCTTCAAGTCTTGATGCGCCCACACGAAATTAGGATTTGAGTTGTCTTAATGGCTGCTGCAGAGTATCTTGAAATTTGGCGTAACTTTCTATTTATAAGAAATTCACGCTGCTGTTACGCGTTCAGCGCTCAGGCGCTAACTCTCCAGCGCTCAGGCGCTGGCCCACTAAAGTTACGGTGCAGCATACGCAATCAGCGCTCAGGCGCTCCTTGTTCAACGCTCAGGCGCTGGCCCATTAAAACAAGATTCCTCCAGCGCATGTTGCGCGCTCAATGATGAGGGCCAGCGCTCTGTTACTGGGCTTCTGAATTATTTTCTGCTTCTTTAAATGGCCAGTCTTCTCCATGTGCAATTATCTACAAAATTACATAAAAACACACAATTAAAACATAAATTAAAATAACTAAAAAAATAAAAGAAACTTGAGAATAAACTCAATCAAAAAGATTAAAAGAGAATGAAAACCCAAGATTTTGAACCGTAAAAATATGAATTTTTGCGGGTTCATCACTCCCAAACTTAAGCTTTTGCTTGTCCTCAAGTAAAAGAAAATCAAAATAAAAACAAAACTAAAACTCAAAGCAGGACTCAAAAAGGCAATATAGGGTATTAAAGATCATTCATATCCTCAATAACTAATTCAAAATCTAATTCCAAAGTATCACACATGAACAATCCAATTATCACATCGTCTCTCACATGCAACTTTTATGCACAAATGACTTCCCAAAAACATGAATGAAAAACTCAATCTCCTCATAGAGTACAAGCCCAAATGAGTTTATAAAAAAAGCAAATGCACATCAAACCCACATCCATAAGGTTGTTTTTCATCTCTCTCTCCACTAATGTAAACAACTCACAACCAAGGATCAAAAGGGACTTTATAAGCTTGTAATGTAAAGCCAAGGGTATGGATTAAGAAAGAAGCGGTAGGAAAATGAAAACAAAAGTTGAGATACAAAATCATGCAAATTTCAAAATTCAAGCCTCAAAATATAAGACAAGTGCAAAACAGAGCAAAAGAATCAACACAACATTCACTTTATTTTTTTTTTCTTTCTTTTCTTTTTCTTTTTCAACAATCTCCACCCCCAAACTTATTTCTTTGCAATACTTTGGGTGAACTTTCTTTCTTTTTCTTTCTTTTTTTTTTTCTAATTTTTCAGCTCCACAAAACTTCATGCACAAAAATAACAAAGACTTGAATAATAAAATAATACAAAATATGCACTCAATGAGAGGTTATGTAAGAGAATTTTTTTTTTTTTTGTGGGTATGGGAAAAAGGAAAATGTGAGTAAAGAAAAGAAACAGAGGCCAAACAATAACAAAGCTGCAAAAGGGACCTAAGGATAAACTGTGTATACAGGTTGGCTTGAAAGGCTCAAACGGTCCAAAGAAGGCCCTTATCATTTCCTTAATCATGCACTGCCTAGGATTTCGCCTTAAGAGAGAATCAAACAACTTCTAGATGCAAATCATCCACACACATGCAATCCCATAAACTTTCTCTAAGCTTGACATGCAATTAAATTCCAAAGTCTATCAATCATAAAGATGGGAAGAACATCCATACACAATTAAAACAATAGAGATAAATGCAACTCATAAATTCTCATGTGCTATCCCAAGAAATCAGATCAATCCACAATTCAAACAATCATTGGATATTCAATTTAACACATTGGTATGCACAAAATGACTCAAAACACAAAATGGATAATGATGACAAAATCAAAATAAATAAAAACAAATAACTAAATAAAAAAATACAAGAAAGGAAAAAAAAAAACTCTTTTTGGCGGTTGACAACTATATACATCCCCTTACAAAGGCTCAGAACTCGGGGAGGCACCTAAGCCGACTCAACATTAGCAAACTTCAAAACAGAAAAATGTTAGTCAATGAAATAAGAAAATAACAAAATAAAAACAAAAACAAAAACAAAAATAAAAATAAAAGAGAAAAGGAGAGAAAATTCGGGTTGCCTCCCAAAAAGCGCTTGTTTAACGTCATTAGCTCGACGTTGCCTTTATAACTAGTCATGGTGGCTTGAAGCAAGAGAAGTAGGATGACATTTTTCTCTTATCAGCTCTTTGCCTCCACACACTGTCACTGCCTCTGGAATCAATCTTCAATAAATCAGTGGAAGCTGGAGGATCTTTTTCAATTGCAGCACTTTGAGAAAGAGGAGGTCCTTTCTCCTTTTCGTCAACCATCTTGGGAGTAGAAAAATCAGCATTGACTGATGATGAAGGACTCTTATTAGCTAAATCTTGTAGAGGCTTGTCTTGAATGCATTTGTCAGGGCATAGAGATCTGATGTCGGTCTTGATTTATCAAAAACATTAATAGTCACTGATCACCATCTACCCTCAAAATAAGCTCTCCTCTAGGTACATCAATCAATGCTCTGAAGTAGCCAAGAATGGTCTTCCAAGAATCGAGGAGGAATATCGGCATCCTCATCCATATCCAAAATCACAAAATAAAATAAACTTGTCAACCTTCACTAGCAAATCTTCCACTATACCATATGGATGTTTAATTGACCGATCAGCTAGTTGAAGAGACATTGTAGTTGGCTTCACTTTATCAATCCCAAGCTTGCGGAGAATTGACAATGGCATTAAATTGATGCTAGCTCCTAAATCACAAAGAGCTTTCTCAATAGTCAGTTTGCCAATGGTGCAAGAAATAGAGAAACTACTGGATCTTTCAATTTAGGTGGCAGTTTCCTCTGAATTATAGCACTGCACTCCTCAGAAAGTGCCACAATTTCATCTTCTTTCAACTTCCTTTTCTTCAAGAGCAAATCTTTCATGAACCTTGCATAAGAGGGCATCTGCTCAAGTGCCTCAGCAAAAGGAATGTTTATCTGCAGCTTCTTAAAGACTTCTAAGAACTTGGAGAATTGCTTTTCTTGAATCTCCTTCTTGAATCTTTGAGGATAAGGAAGTTTAGCATACAATGAAGGATCAACTATTTTCTTCTCACATTCCTTCTTCTTTCTCTGCCACTTTGGTTGCTCCTCTTTAGCTTCTTTATTACAAATGAGTCTTGAGATGGGACATCCGCAACAAGAACATCAATTTCCTTAAGCTTGGTCCATCCAAAGTCTTGCCGCTTCTCGGTGTAATTGCATGACATTGCTCCTTTGGATTGACAATGGTATCACTCGGGAAGGTGCACGGAGGTCTCTCTTGAATTTGTTTTGCTATTTGCCCCACTTGATTCTCTAAACTTCTAATTGTCGCCTCATGATTCTTAAAATTGGCCCTCGACTCTTCCATAAAATTTGAAGTCACTGTTGCATAAAAGCAGAGGTCTGCAAAGAAAGTTTCTCCACTTTGTAATTTCAAGAGGAGACTTACGTTACGGTTGAGGATTCAATGGCCTTTGTTTGATTGCTCCAAGAAAAATTGGGATGATTCCTCCACCCTGGATTATATGTATTTGAAAATGGAACACCCCGAGGTGCGGAAGGATTACCCATATAATTTACACTGCTCTTGAGAACTAAAACCGAGAATTGCTTACTTCACATCCACCATTAGCATGATTACCTCCACGAAGTCACAAATTAACCTTTGATGGTTCACGGAATTTACTGCATGCTCTCCACTTGCTTAGTTAGGTTGCCAACTGTTGAGAAATACTTTTGTTTTGAGCAAGTAAGGCATCGAAAGTACCAAGCTCCATCACTCCTTGTCGACTCTTGCTCTCCCACTAGGCAAGCGATATTCATTAGTGGCCATAACCTCAAATAATTCCCGAGCCTCTTCGGGAGTCTTAGTGTTTAAAGACCCACTGCGGAGCATCCACCATAAGTCTTGTGGAATGATTTAACCCATTATAAAATATCTCGCACTTTTCTTTGCCAAACCTCAAATGCATGGTGAGGACATCTCCTTAATAGCTCCTTGAATCTCTCCCATGCTTCATAGAGAGATTCTCACGATTTCGAGTAAAGCAAGCAATCTCACTCCTTATCTTCACAAACATTGATGGAGGAAAGTATCGAGTCAAAAATTTGTTAACCAAATCCTCCCAGTAGAGATGCTCCCTTGTGGTGGGCTTGTAGCCGACTCTTTGCTTTATCTCGAGCGAAAATGGGAACGATCGTAATCTAATGGCATCATCGTAACGCCATTATACTTAAAAGTATCACTGTTTGCAAGAAATTCACAATATGCAAGTTTGGATCTTCTCGCATGGCCTCCCCAACCGATTCTATTGCACTATTTGTAGAAGTCTTTGGTTTAATCTCAAAATTATTAGCTTTGAATAGCGGGACGCACAATCTTGGTAGAAATATTCTCGGCGGATGGGGTAGCATAGTCGGCCAATGTACGTCTTCGCTCTGCCGTGATTACAACAATTTACTCATCTTTTGCTCAACTTCTTCAAGTCTCTTTCCTCTCTCTAGTCGCTTTCTGTTTCGCTCTAGCGATTCTCTCTCATCTACGGATCAAAAAGTAATTCTTCGATTCCAAAGAACCTTGCATAAACACAAACAAGCAAACCAGGGTGAAGTAAAGAAAGAAAATAAAAATAAAAATAAAAATAAATTAAATTAAATGACTAAAAAAATAATTATCTATAAATAAAAGAAAATTAAAAAAAAATAAATTAAAATTAAAAAGAAACAATTAAAAATAAAATTAAACAATAAAAAAATACTTAAATTAGTGCTCTTTTAACTACTAATTGATATTAGCAATTAATAATCCCCCAACAACGGCGCCAAAAACTTGATGTTGAATCGCAAAAAGTAATAAAGTAGTGAAAAGAGAATCGTCCCACGAGGATTATATTGCCAAATACCAAATTAGTTAAATTAACACTTATTTAAGCCAATCAAAATATGGAAGTTGAAAAAAAAAGTGAAAATAAAGATAATTAAAAGAAAGTAAATAAAACTAAACAAAGTAAAATCAATCAATTTAACAAGAGATGAAATCAAGAATAAGAAAGTGTTAGGGTTCGGACTTCACTTGAACTCTTTCAAATGTACTTCTAAAAATTGGTTTAAAACATGTTCTATTTCAATGATTCATGGTCAATTCCCAACATTAATTAATATCCAATCCCTTGGTATACTAATCCTCTTACGTTGATTGAAATTAACTAATCCCTTAGTCTAACTCCAATTAGAAAGGCATTATCAAGAACAGAGGAATTATAAGAAAGACCACATAACCCACAACGTCTATCCCTAGCGATTGCAGAAATTATGGTGTTTATCACAAGTTCTAGGTTCATGCAAATTTTCCCAAATCATACATAAACCCAATTTATCATTCCCAAATTGATCGGGTTTAGAAAAGCATTAAGAACAGAGATAAACACGTAAATCATGAGATAAAAACATGCATTAAACCCATAAAAGAAATTACATCATCAAAGTATCAAGATCCATCGTCCCCCTAACGAGGGGAAGTTAGTTACACATAGGAAAAGAACAAAACAAAGAATAGAAGATGACAAACTCCATTGATAATTAGTGGCAAGATTGAAGAGAATCCCTAATCTTCAAGTCTTGATGCGCCCACACGAAATTAGGATTTGAGTTGTCTTGACGGTTCTGCTGCAGAGTATCTTGAAATTTGGCGTAACTTTCTATTTATAAGAAATTCACGCCGTGCAAGCGTTCGGCGCTCAGGCGCTAACTCTCCGGCGCTCGGCGCTAACTCTCCCGGCGCTCGGTAGGCGGCCCACTAAAGTTACGGTGCGCAAAGCATACGCTATCGGCGCTCAGCTCCTTGTTCAACGCTTCGGGCTGGCCCATTAAAACAAGATTCCTCCAGCGCATGTTGCGCTCAATCAATGATGAGGGCCCACGGCTGTTCTCAGCGGGCTTCGAATTATTTTACGCTTCTTTAAATGGCGGTCTTCTCCATGTGCAATTATCTACAAAATTACATAAAAATACACAATTAAAACATAAATTAAAATAACTAAAAAAATAAAAGAAACTTGAGAATAAACTCAATCAAAAAGATTAAAAGAGAATGAAAACCCAAGATTTTGAACCGTAAAAATATGAATTTTTGCAGGTTCATCAAAATCCTATTAGATAAAATTAGAACACTATTCTTAAATGTCCTTAGTCAAGTATTATTGTTAATTAGGATAACAATAATGCATTGAGACTAGTATGTGCTTAGATTGATGACCACATCTCACGAGTCATAGATATGACATATCAAGTCTTTACATGGGCACATGTTAGAGTAATAATGTATTGGATTGACCCACCATGAGAATGCTACATGAATCGTTATGTGAGTATCATAAGCGATTCTCATAGTGACAATGGTGTTTGTGGTCCTTTGACCTAAAATCACTATGATTCCTACATAAGGAGTTGTGTGTTTTAATGCCATCAAACGTCATCTGGAACAAAGTGATTATAAAGTTAGTTATTGGACATACCACAAATCATGCAGAGGGATGTGAGTGACCTAGATGAGATTTTTCACTCCTACATAACAGGAGCGATATCTTCGGGTCCCCTGATTGAGTGAGACTGCGAAATATATGGCCATGCTTAAATGAGTCAATATGAGATATTGATCTCATTTGTTGTTACAAAGTCTACTCAAGTATCAGGAAATGAAGGATTAAACTATACAAGGGTGACGCATTCCATGCATTGTGTTCAATCTAAATATCTTGACAAAGGGACTAAACGACACAGAAACATTAGTCACGGAAAGGTTATGTCAAATCACTGACATTCTCATTACTTGGGTAGCAGCGATGTGTTGCTAGATACTACTCACTGCTTGTAATATTAAAATGAGATTTTAATATTACAACTAAACGTTATGAGAACCTGCAGGGTCACACACATAGAGTAAACTAAATTGGAGCAATAGATCCAAGTTGGACTTGGATTCAAATATGGGCTGGACTCATAACAGATGAGTCTAGGGTTACACAGCTTACATTGCTGTTGCTCACACTCACTTAAGGCAGTCACTATTATAAATAGTACTGCGAAGGGGCTACTAAACACACATAACATAACCCTAGCCACACCTACAGAAAGAGTGAGTAAGAGAGTGATAAGTTTCTTCTCTTCTCTTCACAGCTAGCACTGTGTCAGAGACGTGAGGCTCCTTTTGTGGACGTTAGACGTTCGTGAGTCTGTTTATGTGGATACCACAGAGACATCATTGCTATTACGGTGTTGGTGATTCACGTCGTTTATGTTTTCATCTCGCTCCAAGAAGTAATTTTAAAACACGAATTATGATCATTTTTGCATGGATCTTTGGTGGAAATATTATTTTTTTCGCTGCGTGATGTATCCGCGATTCCTAACATAGTATTTACTGTGAGCATGGAAAGTCAATTTATGCATTCACCAGGACCTAAACACTTTGAGGTAGTAAATAGGATCCTAAAGTATTTAAAGGGATCATCTAGAAGAGGACTTCCCTTTAAAAAGGGTGGACACCTAAAACTGGAAGCCTACACTGATGTAGATTGGGTTGGGAGTGTAACAGACCAAAGATCAATATCAGGCTATTGCAAGAAGCAAAATATCATGGCAAGAAGTACTGTAGAAGCTGAATTTAGAGCAATGGCTCATGGAATATGTGAAGTATTGTGGGTTGAACAAATTCTATAGGAATTAAGAACCTATAATTCTCCACCAATAAAACTGTATTGTGACAACAAGTTAGCAATCTCCATCGCTCACAATCCAGTCTTACATGATAGAACAAAACATGTGGAAGTTGATAAACATTTCATTAGGGAGAAGATAGAAAGTGAATATATATGTGTCTCATATGTCCCCACAACAGAACAGTCCGCAGACATTCTAACTAAGGGACTACTTAAGAAGTTATTTGATAGTATAACAAGCAAACTATCTATGGAGGACATTTTCAAGCCAGCTTGAGGGGGAGTGTCGATAGAGCATTGAAAGGCATTAAATCAGTAATTAATACGACATTGAAAGGCATTAAATCAGTATTAATGCCTTATTATTAAAGTTGAGAATTAATAGCATTAAATCGGTAGTCAACCGTGTTTAATGCTGTGTTAATGCCATAAATTGTAACATCCTAATTTAATAACCATAATATAACCAAAGTATACCACAATGATTAGATTCAAGCATGGTACTTACTATAACTATGCAATTTCCAATATAACATATCAACATTATATAGAAAATATGAGCCATGAATGAACAATTATATATATTTATATAGATCACAGCCTCAGCAGGGTATACTGTTATATATAACTCAAAACAACTAAGCAAATATAAAATATATATAAGCTCAGTTCACAACAGCACCTACACTGTGCTAAACCTCACACATCTTTCTCTTCCCTTTTGAAGAACTAGTACCTGAATTTATATGGAAATACAATCGAGGTGAGAAATCACATTTCAGTAGAATTATTCCATATATATACATACACATACATTTAGATAACATTCACAATTATCAAAATAATACTTCATCACAGAAGAAAACAATATCTCCATCTCAGAGATACGCAATTGCTCATACAATTGCAGTACATAAAAATGTTATGATAGCAACCGCCCATACAATCGCCATACTATGCCAAATTATGTCTAATGTTTATGCCTATGCAAAATCCTAAGAATAAAAATGAATAATGCATGATACCATATCCAAGAACCTCCAATTCCATGGTAATGTCATGAATGCATGAGTCTTAAACAAAGTAATGGAAGTCACAACCATAACCTTGAACAAGCACTAGAAGTCCATCCAGCTAACATCATTATCACAGAGGAAATCCATTCCCCCCCCCCCGGAGTAGCGAAGTCCATTAACTACACAGTTATCGATAATGAACAAGGAAATCCATATTTAAAATCACTATATTAGGAAGGATACAATCTACCTTACCTAATATAGAACACCTATATCTATGGGGCTCACACCTATCAAAAAGCAATCACCTATATCTATGGGGCTTATACTTTTCCAAAGGCAACTCATACAATCAAGTATATCATCATGACTAATTAAACTCTCATAATTAGCATTACAAATCAATATGATTCAACAATTATATAGAGAGAATGTATGCACCTCAATATGCTCCACAAACCTCTCATGCAAAACAATTACTAATTACTTTCCATAACTAGTTTCACAATTGATTTATATGTATTTCAAATTTAATTCACAACACTTCATCAAATATTTATAGAAGTACTTTAACACTCTTAAAAGAGCAAGCATGAGTAATTCCAACACTTAGGGAAACTCATTTCCTCAATTCATCATAATACACAATATATGTGTATAATCATGACTAATTATCCCACATAATTAGCACTACAAATCATTATCATTCAAATCATCTACTCTTTATTAAATACTCATACTAGAGTCTCATCACTCATTAAGAAGCATAAAAGAAGAAACTACACCATTAGAAGGCTCCATGGCATCAAACATAACTCATAGTTGCTTCCAAACACCCACGTTACGACACTCCCTGTACCACGCCGTACTGGCAGAAAATGCTACACACGCCACGGCACCCATGTGCCACGCCATGACTTTCATCCCCTGTTCCACTCATGCCACGACATTCTTCCATAGTTCTATTCTCTCTTTTCTCTTCTCTTTTATTTTTTTTCCTTTTGTTTCTCTCACCCTCAGCCATGAGACTACTTATAAAGATGAGCCAAATTTGACTTCTCACAGATAAGCACTAAAACCTCAATCTACTAAGAACACTCAAATTTCACCAAATCTGATTTCCTAGCTTACAACAAATTCAAAATAAATCCTAAGATTCATTAAAATCTTATTTCACCATTTCTTTATTTTTTCATATCAACTGCTAGTCAAACCGACATTAAAACACACAACTAGTATGCTTAAAAATGCCAAACTAACTCTGATTAATCTCAAACTTTAACTGTAGCACAGTTCATACATTTGTGACCTGGAAACAAACTCTCCACATTTATTTCCACTAACTAAGTAGTTTAACCCACTTTTGGAGCAAATAACAGTTATATTTCACATATAGTGTTACAGCAAAGTGCCTAAATATTGCTCAGAAAGTCACAAAACTACAAATACATGTTAAGTAAGTATTAGGCTACCTCTGTAACCATATACAAGCCTAACATATCTTCCAGGGTGTTACATAAATAGAGTTTATGATGTAAATATTTAGTTTCCTTCTTAGTTTAGCTTGTTATGGTAGTTTTCTATTTGTTTTCTGAATTGTAGTCAGTTTGTCTCATTCACTCCTTCTATAAAAGGAGTCTCTTATACCATTTGATTGTGTATCAATAAAAATATAGAAAACACAGTTTTCAAGTGTGAGTTCAGTAGAAGTGTGTAGGATATGGATTTGTTAAGGTCAAATAGATATGAGAATGAGGACTCTCTTCCTCCACCACCTCCTATTGTCCCACTAGATGTTATGCCAGTCAAAGTAGAACAGGAGCTCCCCACCTAAGCCAACTAAGAAAAAGCCTTCCCCGAGTTCCAATGGCCAGGCATGGTCTGGGTTCAAAGGGAACGAAGTTGCAACTCCTCACTAATCACTTCAAAGTCAATGTCACTAACAATGATGGACATTTCTTCTAGTATAGTGTATGTCCTTCATGTTTCTGTTGCTTTATTACTATTATTATCTCTAGTTACTTCAAACTATTGACTCAAATTTGAGATTATTTGCTTTGTATTTGAACAGGTGTCTATTTTTTATGAAGATGGACACCCTATTGAAGGTAAGGGTGTAGGGAGAAAAGTGATAGACAACATGGAGGAAACTTATGATTCTGAGTTAAACGGAAAGGACTTTGCCTATGATGGTGAAAAAACATTGTTCACAATTAGCTCTCTTACTCGAAACAAGTTTGGTTTTCAAGTTGTTCTAGAGGATGCCATATCAAAAAGGTTAAAATGCATGTGATTGTTGTTAATTCTCCATATTGGTTTATGTATTATTGTTCCAGCATTGTAATTTCTTTCTTTTATTTTTTATAGAAATAATTGAAACTGCAGGCCTGATGGTCATGGAAGTCCAAATGAGAATGATAGGAAGGGGATGCGATGCCCCCATTGTGCCAAGACATTTAAAGTTAAGATTAGCTTTGTTGCAACAATTCCAATGTAGGCCATTCCAATGCTTTACATGGGCAGGAATCAAAGAATTTTCAAGAAGTTATAAGAGTACTTGATATCACATTGAGGCAACATGCTGCTAAGTAGTGCATAAATTACTATTTCATTTTATTGAGTGATAATATTATTTTAGTATATTTCTGTCTTTATGGTGTTTTACAATGCCAATAATTTAACAGTAAATTGTCTTTTGTAGAGGATGCCTACTTATGCGCCAATCATTCTTCTATAATGATCCAAAGAATTTTGTAGATGTAGGTGGGGGTGTTCTAGGCTGCAGAGGTTTCCATTCAAGTTTTAGAACTACACAAAGTGGCCTGTCTCATAATATAGGTTTGATCTATGCACTGTATTCTATCTTCTCATTTGAATAATTTATCTTAATTCCTTCTTCCTCCAATTTGTTTAGATGTCTTAACTACCATGATAATTCAACTTGGCCCTGTAGTAGACTTCTTAATTGCTAATCAGAATGTGAGAGATCCTTTTTCACTTGACTGGGCAAAGGTGAATTGTTAGCCATGACAACTATCACCCAAGAGGGGGGTGAATTGGGTGAGTACAAGTTTTTAAAACAACATTAAGAAATTAAATATTTTGAAGCGCTCAATTAATAAATGTAGCGGAACATGCATAACAAATATACAACTATTATAGATCCCTCAATTAAAACTTGGATTAAAGGAAGAAAACAAGTAAACAAGCTAGATATTAAGTTATTAACATCAAGGTACCAAGATGACATGATATGCACAAAATGAATATACTACACCAAATATTGAAATTAAAAAGTGTAGGGAAGAGATAAACAAACTGAAGAATTTATCCTAATTCAGCCACCAACCATTTGTGGCCTCCAGTACTCAAACTTAACTTGAGATTTTCTTCACTATCTCCTAGACTTTACGGGTGCTAGAAAAACCTTTGTACATATAAGAACACTCCTCACATCTTAAGATCATCCACCCTTGTGCTAGAGCCTCCAACTCTTCAAGCTTCATAGGTGCTTGAAAAACCTTTACAACCAATAACACTCAACACATCTTGAGATGCCTCACCCTTGTACTTGAGCCTCAAAATAGGAATAGCTCACCTTTTACAATAGTTAAGATCTTCCTACACTTCAAGGATCATCCACCTCTTGTGTAGAAGCCTCTAAGTTTCTCAAGGGATCCTCCACCCTCTCAAAGTGTTTACAAAATGATTGAAATGAAATTAGCTTACTCAAAGAGCTGATATACAAATTGAAGTTAATGGATATCAAGGAATCATACACTAAAACTTAAAATAGGGGTTTATGAGAAAAGAGAGTTAAAACTTGTGTTCAATACTCAAGAATGATTTTCAAATTATTTCTCCTCTTTTCTTTAATGCCCAAACACTTATATTTATAGCATAATGTATTTTAGAGTTATTGGTGGTGCTTGGGAGCATTAAATGTCAAAAAATAGCCATTATTCATATTTTTTGGTTGCTCAAATAACCGGTTATTGGTTTTCAATAGTTGGTTATTTGGTTTAGAATAATCAATTATTTATTTTGACTAATCGATTATTGTTTACATCAGGAGGTGTTGTAACGTGCTAATAACCGGTTATTGAAAACTCATAACCAGTTAGGAGCTTTTCAAAACAAAAGGATACGCTCCTAACTTGGTGAATAACCAGTTATGGATATTCCATAATCGGCTATTGCACTCTATTTTTTTAACAAATGATTTTAAAAAGTCATAACTTTTTTGTTTCTCATCCGTTTAAAACAAATGACCACTCATTGAAAAGATCATTGAGTCTATTTTCATATGAAATTTTCAGAAAAGACTCAAAATATTTTGAAAGATATGATCAAAATAGTAACCAAATGCCAGTTTTACAAAACACAAACTTGACTATTTTTCATAGATTTGAACTACCACCCAAGACTTAGCTTTTCAAAAGATGTTTGTTAGGCATTTTATCAAGTAATAAACATTTGTAAAGATTTTAAAACAAATTTGAGCTCAGTATGATTG
Source organism: Ormosia semicastrata (assembly GCA_029884595.1). Taxonomy (NCBI): domain Eukaryota; kingdom Viridiplantae; phylum Streptophyta; class Magnoliopsida; order Fabales; family Fabaceae; genus Ormosia; species Ormosia semicastrata. The sequence continues at coordinate 44,964,071 of JAQQTO010000061.1, forward strand.
CTATTTACCTTTACACAAGATCTAAGTCTTATAAGTTAAACTTGAATATATTGAACTTGATCTTGTCATCATCAATTCTAGTCTTTAAGCTTGTTGATGTAATCTAAGCTTCTAAAAAATTTCTTCTCTTCAAATCTTGCAAATGCTTAGAATATCTTATCATTCTCATTCTTCTTGAGTTGAACATAATTGTGATCTTTTGCTTTCTTGTTGCAATGCTTACTTTTGATACTTGGACTATCCTACAAAGTATTGCTCACTTAAACATAATTAGTCTAAATTTATAATTCAATATCTTTATTTGCATGATTCATAAATGTATAACTCTAGTTAGTCTAACATGCATATACGACTTTCATAGACATATCCAAATAAGATATTTATCAATTAATAATGGATATTTTGTATATAGGATGTAACAAAGAACACTTTGTACATTTTCATTTAAATAGAGCTAAATCCAATATTAATTTATTGTCACTCATGTAACATATTATTGGATATATCCTATAAAAGATGCTATAAAGAATATGCATAATTCTTATATGAAATATAACAAGATGAAGTACATGATCATGTATGATCCATTAAGCATATCTTTGTAGCATAACCATCATTCTTTTTGTCTTGTATTTATCATTATCAAAACTTAACATATTAAACCATTAGAGCAAACTTATTTCCACAATCTCCCCGTCTTGATGATGACAAATCACCAAAGAAAAAATATATTAAGCAATATAGAAGAATAGATATTCGTGTAAGCATATCAAACAATAAGCACAAGAACATATTTTTCTTTCCACTCCTTATTCTCCCTATTTGACATCAACAAAAAGGCTTAGGAAGGAAAGATAATATTTTCTCTCCTCCTACAGATAAAACTCATGTTGCCAAAAAGAAAAGGATCATCAAAAACAAAAACATCTTCAAGTTATTCAAAATATAACTATCTCCCATTATTTGATTCTACATATGATTCAAGAATAGAGAGATGAAACAAACATGCTTTCAAGATATAAAAGATTATTCATGCAATGCTTGTCATATTTTGGTATATCAACATTTAGCATATAATAGTAATAAAACACTTTATATCAAACAAGGATGTAAGCCAAGAGATATAAACAACTTAAGAGCTAGGCTCCCCCTCATTAAAGCACAAGATGGATAAAGTGAAATATGTATGACAAGACCATATAAGCACATTACCATAAAGTAAAGCAAGATAAAAGATACTTATTCTTAATCCATCAATCAAAAATCATTTTAAAACTTCTCCCACTTTCAAGAAGAATTTTATAAGAACACATTACATTTTTAAAAGCATTTTAGAAGGATAGAGATGTTTTATATTAAAACCACATATTTCTTGAGAGAGATCAAACTCAAGTCAAAAGAATATATGAAAAAGTACATCTCCTCTCTTTTCTCATTGAACAAGAGCCTTGAGAAAATAAAACAATTCGAAGAACAAGGCTTATCTTTTAAAGTATCAAGATGGGCTCTATAGAATATTTCAAAAGATTTATTTAGAAACTTTCTTAAATATTCTCTCAAGATTTAATAAAACTTTTCAAAGCAAAAAAATAAAGTACTACATTTATAGCACATCCAATGATTTACAAATTTTCAAGACAATTAGGAGGTAAAAATACTTTCAAGGTCTTAAGACAAGTTCAAATGATTCTCAAGGATATGAAATTTGAAAAGCTTCTTTAAAAAAAGATAAAGGATTTTGCTTTAAATATTTTTTTAATCAAATCAGAAACTCTTTTCAAAACAAGAGCATGATTCTCATAGGTGTTATACCACTAAGAAACCATAGATCAAGAGAATAATAGATATCAAACATTCACCTTGATGAAATATGCTATAGTGATCAAAGCATGTATAGAGCTAATGTCATCCTCCCTAATGCAATGAAAAAAATAGCAAGTTAATATCCAATTAGGCACTTTGTCAATGATAAACATACCTCTCATGTAAAGAAAATATCTAATCATTTAAGATCAACTCATCAACAAGTATCATATAATTCATAACATATAAAATACCACAATAGTTTGAGGATAAAGATACTTATTTAGTTAGACAAAAAGTGATGTTTCTTTAGAATGTCCTTCATTTATTAGTCATTTGAGTTTGAGCTTTCTTCCATTGAGTATGACATTCCATTGCACTAGAAGAAAGTCTACTTTATTTTCCTCTTCATTTGAACTCCATTCAACTTTTCTCATTTATTCTCTAAATCATCAGCTATCATCAAATATCATTTAAACTCATTTACAAGCATAATTTATGTTTATATATATAATGTAAAGCATGTACCACATTATCAATTATGCAATGTTAGCTCTAACAAGAATGCATGAAGCACATATGCACTTAAATCTAAAAATATGGTTTAAACATTTTAAGGCATGATTCAAGTTTATCAAGAAACACTTGATCATCATCAAAACATAAATAAGCATTTTAGGACAAACAATGATCATGTAAAGCATGCAATATCAAGTAAGGAATTCTAGTATGCACACTTGCTAATCATGAACAAAAAAGTCCCTTCTTGTAATGCAAGAATTGAAAAGCCACTTATTATAACTTTTAATACCATTTATGATTCGTTTCAAGATATACTTTGATGTAAGAATAATTGAAGTTCAAAGGCAAGTTCAAGACACAAAAAGAAACATTTACTTCTTATTTTCAAGATATAACCATATCAATCAATTTTATACAAGAAAATATATAACCTTTAACTTTTCAATCTCCAAGTAAGTATATAAGACAATTAAGCATAAAAAAGAAAGGATTAGAACTACTTATGAGCATGTGAGTTTCTATATTTGAACAAAGTTGGTCATAAGCTCAAGAACAAAGATATTACCATAAAACATGTCATTCCAAACAAAGTGTGTACATATCTAGCATATTAACATATGTAAACACATTTTTAAGACACAATACTAGAAAAGTACAATTTAAGGCATGTTAAGGCATAAAAACAACTCTCTACTTCTCTAAATATCACATGATATTCAATTTAAAGTATAAGTAAGGATAAGAGACTGATGTCACCAAAAGTATACTCTTTGAGTTTTTGTAAGTGACTTCAACTTTTATGTCTTAAGGCTTCTTGAGAATGTTGTGGTTCTCTATGCCATTCTTTTTATGTTTTCATCATTCTTAGAGAACTTGAACCATTTCAAATTTTTTGAATCTCAAGTAGCATAGTTGTATTTCACTTCAATGCATGCTTGAACTAATAGTCACCCTACAATACAATTCAAAGTACTTTCTTTGGTATCCACTAATTTTGGATCCATAGGTGTTAGTCATTGATTATTAATCCATTATGCTATCATAAAGATCAATTTTTTCATAGTATATAAATTGAGCACAACAAATTAAATAATCAATTATCATTAAACACATAGCCAATAACATGTTTACTTTCATGATATATAAATAACTTAAAGCATAGAAAGCATACATAGTCATAGAATACCCTATGATCAAGAAATATGTAAGATAGTGGGCAAATGGTGTAACAACAATGAACATAATAATGTGCTATATATAAAATTCAAATTTTACTAAGTACACATGATTCAATCAATCACTTAAGGCCTACAAAGAATATACCTCAAATTCATTGACTTTACAAGTAAATGTGCATAAAAGGTAAAAGCTTTTGATACCTTGGTCTTGGTAATCAAGGAAACTCTTTTCCTTACCCATTACTTCTCTTTTGGTGTTTTAAACTTTGCAAGTTCCACATTATGCATGTGAGAAGTTTCAGTTGAAGGATTCTTACCTTTATGACCAAGATGTCTACCATTGGGTTTTGGAAGCATTCTCCTTCAAGACTTCTCTCTTATTTGACCTATTAGTCTATCCTTTTGAGAAATTTTTTACATAATTGAAACACTAGGAGGACGTTTTGGTACCCACTTCATCTTGGGTCCTTGAATGTTAGTACTAGAGCCTTTATGACTTTTAGAAACCCATACCATGTTATTTCTCATATAAGGATTTCTTCTATAATTGTACAAATGAGAAAATATGTCCTAAATGACCACAAAAGTTGCAAACAATTGAATTCAATGATGGTTTAGTCCTTTGAAGATTATTTTGGAATACTTAAGCTTTTATGTTGTTTTTACATTCTAAACTATTTTTTGCCATAAGCCTTGCTTGAGTTTTCATGTGGAATAAGATTAATTTTATTCTCATTAGCAAGCATAGAATGTAAGCAATTAGAATGATTAGCTTTGGCAAATTTGAAAAATAAGTCCCCAACTTGATTTTTTAAATCAATGCATTTTTCACAAGAAGTTGATGTTTCACATTTCAAAGACATTTGCTCATTAAGAAAAACATATTTATTTTTTAAAGTCTTAATTTTATTTTCAATAGAGGAAATATTTTTCAAATAAGATAAGTGTTTTTTTTTGAATTCAACAAACTATCATATAATTCATCATATACACATTATAACTCATCATAGGAAGGACCATAATCAAGATAAGCATCATTTACCTCAGTTCTTTGGAGTCAAGTAAGAGGTTGTCTCAATTTCTTGCATCAATGACTCTTCATGGGAATCATCATCCTCATTCTTTCTTATCAAAGTTTCAAGAGTATATACCATTTGGTTTTCCTTTGTCACTTCTTCAAACTCAATATCATTTTGAGGATATTTTTCATAACAAGATTCCTTCAATGGCTTTTGCTCTTCGTGCTCTCTATATACAACTTTATGCAAAAAATCATTGTTAGCAAGATAGATAACATCAAGAGCATCTTATATATCTTTAGTACTAGAGTAACTCTTAATTTTACCATACACTTCATTATTCAAACTAATTCTCAAAATTTGCATAGATCTAATGTTCAAAGAAAAACATTTCTTGTCATAGGCATTCTAAGTCTGTTTTGATTTATGAGCAAAATTCATCAAGCATAATATCCCACAAATCCAAATCAATAGATTGCATATAAAATTTTATTCTAACTTTCTAATAAACAAAATACACATTATCAAAGTATGGCGGTTTATCAATTTCAAAACCTTCTATTTTAAAAAACTTTCAATGGTTGCCAACAAACAAGGATCTTTAACTTTAAGCGGTTAAGCTTTCAACAGAGCAAAAAGCTTCGATACCACTTGTTAGCAATGACAACCATCACCCAAGAGAAGGATGAATTGGGTGAGTACAAGCTTTTAAAACAACATTAAGAAATTAAACATTTTGAAGCGCTTAATTACTAAATATAACGGAACATGCATAACAAAGGTACAACTATTATAGATACCTCAATTAAAACTTGGATTAAAGGAAGAAAACAAGTAAACAAGCGAGATATTAAGTTATTAACATCAAGGTACCAACATGACAAGATATGTACTAAATGAATATACTACACCAAATATTGAAATTAAAGAGTGTAGGGAGGAGATAAACAAACTCAAGAATTTATCCTGATTCAACCACCAATCACTTGTAGCCTACATCCAGTCCCCAAGCTTAACTTGAGATTTTCTTCACTATCTCCTAGACTTCACGGGTGCTAGGAAAACTTTTGTACATACAAGAGTACTTCTCACACCTTGGGATCCTTCACCCTTGTGCTAGAGCCTCCAACTCTTCAAGCTTCACATGTGCTTGAAAAACGTTTACAACCAAGAGCATTCAACACACCTTGAGATGCCTCACCCTTGTACTTGAGCCTTAAAATAGGGATACCTCACCCTTTACAATAGTTGAGATCTTCCTACACTTCAAGGATCATCCACCTCTTGTGTAGAAGCCTCTAAGTTTCTCAAGGGATCTTCCATCCTCTCAAAGTGTTTACAAAAGGATTGAAATTAAATTAGCTCACTCAAAGAGTAGATATATAAATTAAAGTTCAATGAGTATCAAGGAATCACACACTAAAACTTAAAACAGGGGTTTATGAGAAAAGAGAGTTAAAACTTGTGTTCAATGCTCAAGAATGATTTTCAGATTATTTCCTCCCTTTTCTTTAATGCTCAAACACTTGTATTTATAGCCTAATGCATTTTAGAGCATTGATGGTGGTTAGGAGCATTAAATGTAAAAAACTAGCCGTTATTCACGTTTTCTAGTTGCTCAAATAACCAGTTATTAATTTCCAATAATCGATTATTGGTTTTCAATAACTGGTTATTTGGTTTAGAATAACTGGTTATTGATTTTGGCTAACCGGTTATTGTTTACATTAGGAGGTATTGTAATGTGCTAGTAACCGGTTATTGAAAACTTATAACCGGTTAGGAGCTTTTCAAAACAAAATGATACGCTCTTGACTTGGTGAATAACTGGTTATGGATATTCCATAATCGGTTATTGCACTTTGTTTTTTTGACAACTGACTTTAAAATGTCATAACTTTTTTATTTCTCATCTATTTAAAATAAATGACTACTCATTGGAAAGATCATTAAGTCTATTTTCATATGAAAGAAGTTTCATAACAAGACTCAAAATATTTAAAAGATATGATTAAAAGAGTAACTAAATGTTAGTTTTATAAAACACAAACTTAGTTATTTTTCATAGATTTGAACTACCACCAAGACTTATCTTTTCAAAACATATTTGTTGGGTATTTTAACAAGTAAGAAACATTTGTAAAGATTTTAAAACAAATTTGAGCTCAGTATGATTCTTATTTACTTTTACACAATATCTAAGTCTTATAAGTTAAACTTGAAGATCTTGAACTTGATATTGCCATCATCAATCCTAGTTTTTAGGCTTGTTCATATAATCCAAGCTTTCAAAAAATTTCTTTTCTTCAAATCTTGCAAATGCTTGTAACATCTTATCATTCTAATACTTCTTGAGTTGAGCATAATTGTGATCTTTTGCTTTCTTGTCGCAATGTTCACTTTTGGTACTTGGACTATCCTACAAAGTATTGCTCACTTAAACATAATTAGTCCAAATTTATAATTCAATATCTTTATATACATAATTCATAAATGTATAACTCTAGTTAGTATAACATGCATATAAGACTTTCATAGACATATCCAAATAAGATATTTATCAATTACTAATGGGTATTCTCTATATAGGATGCAACAAAGAACACTTTACACATTTTTATTTAAATAAAGTCAAATCCAATGAAACATATTATTAGATATATCCTATAAAAGATGTTATAAAGAATATATATGATTCTTATATGAAATATAACAAGATGAAGTACTTGATCATGTATGACCCATTAAGCACATCTTTGTAGCATAATCATCATTCTTTTTGTCTTGTATTTGTCATCATCAAAACATAACATTAAACCATTGAGACTAACTTATTTCCACATGATTGAATGCTTTGAACATTTTTTTATTGTGCTTGATTCATCTTGAAATTTGGCAATCTCACCCTTTATTTATTTCTTTTAACAGGCCAAAAAGACTCTAAAAAAATATGAGGATTAAAACTAGCCCATCCAATTAGGAGTACAAGATTACTGGGCTTAGTGAACTCCCATGCAAAGAGCATATGTATTTTTTCTATTTCTTTTATGTTAGATCCCTTTTATAGGATGTCCAATCATTAACTTTCTGTATGTTCTGATTATAATTGTAGAGTTGCTTCTTACATCATAAGTAAGGATTTTAATGAAGAAGTGGGTACTATAGGTTCACACTGAAGAGCAAAGGTGGAAGGGATAGTGATGATGTTATTGAGGAAGTGACTGTTTATGATTATTTCGTTAACTATCGTAAGATAGAACTTCGCTACTCTGCTAATCTTCCATGTATCAATGTTGGCAAGCCCAAACGACTAACTTATTTCCCCCTAAAGGAAACAACAAAGGAAAGTCTCCAACAATCACATATGAATTAAAGAAATATTATGGGAAGCGATCTATATAAATAAGTGCATACGCAGGATGAAGTTTCAAAATTGTATAGAAGTAGTAGTATTTGTGTTTGACTTTGCTACAATGAAGTTTAAGTTTTGATAATAACAAACATGAAGATGATAAGAACACCAAGTCCAAGAACTTCAAAGATTAGGTTTAGGACTTAGAGTCTTTGTATGGAGATCTTTTTTGATATCTCATGGTTTTATAGGATAAAACAAAAACATTTTCTTAAACTTATCCCAAAACTATTTTTGATCTTGAAATTAACTTAGAAAATTTTGATGTTCTTGAAAAACCATCTAGGCTATTTTTTTTAAGCATTTATACTTGTTTTACAAATTGAGTTATTCGAATAACTCATTAGTTATTCAAATAAAGTTTTAAATTTGCTGTTGCGCGCCTCTGTTTTTAAAAGTGTTATTCGAATAACACTCTTGTTATTCAAATAAAATGTTTTTAGTATAGCTTATTTTATATAAGCTATTCGAATAACTGATAAGTTATTCGAGTAGACTTGTTTTCCAGAAATCCTTTTATGACAGTGTTATTCGAATAACCAGTTTTTAGAACTGCTTTAAAGATAGCCTTTGTGGCAGTGTTATTCGAAATAACCAGTTTTAGAAATGTTTTGAAAAGAACGTGTTATTCGAATAACTGAAGACGTATTCGAATAAACACGGGATTCTGATATACAAAGAAACGACCATATTTTTGAATTAATTACGAGATTAATTGCTTCAATGGCTAAATTCCTTTTTGACTCTATAAATAGAGACCGTGAGTCTCTTCTTTTTCTTGCCCAGCTATCTGATTAATTTACACTTGCTTTGAAAACTTGATTTATAATTTACGCCTATTTTCTGTACTTTTTTTTGCTAAAACTTTGAGATATCCATAGAGAGCTTCTTAGCACTTCAATTTGTATTATTTATTCTGAGTGAGAGTTTCTCTTCATCCATATTCTGCTCTTCTGTATCGAGGGTGAGGTATCCCTGCAGGCTGAGACTTTAGCACAAGAGTAGAGTTTCCCTGTGTGTGAAAAATGCTCTATTTTGTAACAGTAGCAAGCACCTATTGAAACTTGTATACATAGTAAAAAATCTCGGATAGTTTTTTAAGGACTAGACGTAAACCACAAGTGGGTTAATGATCGAACCAGGATAAATATTGTGCCTGCTCTTCTTCTCTTAATATCTTTATTTAACGCGGTTTAATTTTATTACATATTTATTTATTTGTTCACTACAAAAAAAGTGTAAATTATGGCAATTTTAATACGGCAGTTCTAAAAAATTATCGTAATATGTAGTATAATACGTCAGTCTCATACCTGCCATATTTTGTAATTAAAAAATGGCAGTTAAGTGTATAAAACAACGGTTTTAACCGCCGTTATTTTCATTTTAAATTTTAATTAAAATACTATAAAAAATTCTAAAATTTTACTTCCCTCTCTCTCCCTCTCACCCTTGTGCTCTCTCTCTTGTGCTCTCTCTCTGGCTCTCACTCACTCACTCACTCACACACACACTCTCTCTCTTTCTCTCTCGTAAAAGGGGTAGTAGCGAGTTGTTGAATCTAAAGAGGGTAAATGCCTTCATTATCAGCTTCCTTTCTAGGCGTCGTGTCTCTTCTACCTAACCCTCCCTCCCATTCGTCGACTCCTCACAGTTAGGGTCTTTCGCTCACTACGAAGAACCATAAAAATAGAACCTGTTTCCTTCAGAATATCGATGCATGAGGGAAACTGAAATAGAAAAAAAGAGGTAAAAGATTTGTCTGTGTTAATAGGTAAACTCTATTGTTTTTTGTGTTTGTAGCACTTAGGTAATTTCTCAATTCCTAGGTTTTATTTCATGTTTTTCGATTTAGAATTTGAATAATTGCAATTTTCAGAGTTTTAGAAAATTTCATGCCTGTTTGACTTTTAGATTCGGGGCTTGGATTTGTTAGATCGGGGTTGGTTTTGGTTATTCTCGAGTTTTGAATCGATTTTGCTATTTTTTCATCGTTTCTAGGGCTGATTTTGCTATTGAACTAGTGATATTGATAGATAGTATGAACTTTTTCCTTTTGGGTTGTGTTTTGATTTTTTGATATGATGTCTTTGGTTGTGGTTGTTGAAAGCTATGGTCTTGCTATTTTAATTATGCAAAACACTCCTTCTATTTTATTTTATTAAATTTTTATGATTTTTATATTATTATTAAATTCCATTATCAGGAGTAGAGTTGTTTCAAAGAAAAGCATGTACAGTATGAACACTAACTGTAGTGCTGGGTATGCATAAATTTATTTATATATGTTCCTTCAGTCAAGTTTCTAGTATTTCTTAATATTATCTGATTTGAGATTTTCTTGATGTTTTAGTTTGGCTGTTATGCTTTATTCTTTGGAAATAGAATACAAATGTCCATGTATAGTAGATCTATAAAATTCTAGAACAGATAGTACTTTTGCTATATTTCACTTATGCAAGTGTTTCAGATTATTTATTTTGTCATGCAGGGAATACTTTTATTGATTAACTTCTTATTCTTTATTATGTCAACTTTATAATGATAAGCACATGGTCTTGTATATTAGGTCAATATTCTCAAAAGTTTTAAATATTCAGGGACTGCCAAATATTCTTGATGTCAAGGTCTTCACCATCGCCGCCACAGTTTCTTTAAAACTGTTTAAGGTCTATGGTTCTATTTGACTGTTGCATCAGAGCTTTTATATTTGAGCGTGTCTATAGATACTGATCTAGTAGATAAAAATGGAAGCACAAACTGCAAAGGCATTGAATAAATGAATTTTTAATTCCAAATAACTACCTACTAACATCAGCGCCTAATTTTTAGGAGAAGGTTTGTTTATATATTGGAGACACCAAAGAGACCAAACCAAGTTTTGCCAGATTATATAAAATAGAGAGAGAACAAGAAAATACATAGATGACAAGTTATCCTCTGAGTTAAATTAACAAGAAATAATGACTAATTAAAATTGGAAAACATTTTCAAATAATGCTCCAAATCCCTATTTCTTTGTAATTGGTGTAACAAAGCTTTGCACTCTGAAATTGTCAAAAGTAGGAAACTGACTGCCTTTTGATGTGTCGTTTCATCTTCAGTGATTGTTTTCTCTTACATTTACCCTTGCCATTTTGAACCAACTAATTCATCCAGAAGAAATATTTTATTGTTTTCCATATTCTATAATATATAATTAAATACATTGATCTTTCAGCAATAAACTACCTTCAAGATCTCTGGATCCTTCCATGGTCCCTTGTCAGAAAGCATACAACCACCTTTATCTGCACAAGAACAAGTACCACCCAAGAACTCTGGAAGTTCACCGGTAAATATGATAGACATATCAAGTGTTATTTATAGTCTCAAGGAGTAATGCTCTTTAATAGTTAATTACTTGTAGTCATTGACTCTTAACTCTAGTATTGTTTTGTAAATACTTGGATTTACTTGGGCATTTGATGTGTCAGGTCTGTTTTGTTGTTGACACTGCCGAATTGTGTAGGCATACCCATCCAGACAGGTTCTTATCAAACTTTTTATTTTGTTTGGAGAAAAAATTAGAAGTTTGTTTCTTTTCTTAATTAATTCACTTTCTGGTTTTCTTCTATTGTAAGTGGTAATTTTCCTCGCTATCAGGTTGATCATTCTTCTTATATACGTTCATTATATTTTTTCGTATATCAGGGAATTTGTTGAGGAGGCCAGCAAGGCTTCAGTGAGAATTAATGAATATCTACATGTGAGGTGACGGGTGATGCTCACTGCTTGTTTTTCTTTTTATTATTGTTATATTAATTCATGTAACAAGAACAGGTTTAGCTCTTTCCATTTCCTTTGGCTAGTAAGACACCCCAAGATCCACTTAAGACAAGTTTTTGAAACAATAAATAGCTTAAGAAAAAGGAAAGGTCATATGCTATTATAATGTGTAAGTCACTTTTTCAGTTTATTTTTTCTTTCAGGAAACCATCTTTCTTTAATTTTCTCTTGTATCATTAATACTTATCATTTACTTTCTACTAGAACAAGTGAAGAATTAAAGTGGTATAGACTAAAGAAAAAAAAGATCATTTGAGTTGGGGTTTTGCTGGAACTTGATTCAACAAGTATCCTCTTTGGTGAAATTTCTCTCTAATTGTGCTTTTAAGTAATTATTTTTCTATCTGGGGCTTTCAAATTGGTCTTTTTGGATCTAAAATATTGTTTTCTAAAAGTTTAAGTTTGAGTGGATTAAATTCTAGAACATAAAATATGAATGGACAGGGAACTATTCTTGAATTTTGTTGTCCCACAATTCTAAAGGCAAAGACCATGTTTTCATTGTTTTATGTTGTTGGCATAAAGTAGGTATTGGTAAAATGCGATAACAAGAGTGTTTACTTTAGTATCATAGGACAATTATGATATTGCTTTTTAATTTATCATTGCCCATATAGTTGTGGTAAAGCAAATGTAATTTAATATAGGAAGGAAATATGATTTCTAGGGATTTGGGTTAGGGTATTGGATGGATTAATTGTAGAAATCTAGGTGGATTAAAGGCTTATTTAATGTAAGGTTTTGATGTAAGCAGTAGCTTGGCATTAAGGACCAAATTATTGCTGGTTGGGTGCTGAAGGAAGCAAGGTTTAGCTATTTTTGGTGAAACACCCATGAAGATTTGGATTTTTCACTCTAGTCCTATAAATAACAAGTAGACATTAGATTAAGACATGATAAAACCTAAGTTGTGTACAAGTAGACATTTGGACTCTTCACTCTAGTGGATTCTCTGGAGCAATTGTAGGGCATTACTCAACGTATAGTCATGGAGAAAACTTGCTTCTTTTTCACTTTTGTTTCTGCTATTATATATGGAACAAACTTATTCCTTTTTCTGAAACAAGGCATGATAACTTACTTGGGAATTGATTTAAGTCTTTTATGTGACATAATTAGTTATTTTCTTTGTGAATTGTGATTCTCTATGATCATCACTTTGTTTCTGGTAGTGATAGTTTGTGCTCACCGGTTAAGTCGATTTTAACTATGTTGTGACATTTGAATAGAGTGCTATTTGAATAGAAACAGTGAAAACACCTTTGATGACATGTAAATCAGACTTGACCATGAACAATTTGACACGAGTGGACTATTGGTGTATGTAGTGTTGCATGTATTAGGGCAACCTCCATTTTGTTCTTTAAATACCAAAAACTAGAAGCAGAAAATGTGATCAATATTTTTTGTTGTTGATGTTATGTAAATTACGGCAGTTCTAACCGCTGTTTTATACAAAAAAACAAATTGCCATTTTATACATGGTAAATTGTGGCGGTTGTCATGGCGGTTAATGGGAAACCGCCATATTATACCGAACGGTGAAGGTAATTACGTCAGTTTTAGAAACCGCCACTAACGCAAAAAATGGCAGTTGAAACTGCCGTAATTCACCCTATTTTTTGTAGTGGTTGTTCTTCTTCCTCTTGTAATTTCTCTTTATTTATTTAATAGCTTCAATACTTGTGTTTATTTTCAAATTACTAGCGAAAAGTTTTTATACTCAATTCACCCTCCCTCTTGAGTACTAGAGCCACTTGGTAACAAGTGGTATTAGAGCTAGACTCTTGTTTAAAGAGCTAGACTCTTGTTTAAAGAGCTTAGCAGCTTCAAGAGAATATGACTTCCTCAAGTGGCTTTTCAAAGGGATCTTCGATAAATCGGTCACCCTTTTTCAATGGGGATGGTTATGCTTATTGGAAAGAAAGAATGAAAATTTTCATCGAAATTATTGATCTCGATGTGTGGGATGCTATAAAAAACGGTGCATTTATACTTACAAAAGAGGTCGATAGTGTAAAAATCGAGCCACCGAGAAGTGATTAGTCAGATAAGGATAAAAGAAAAGTTCAACATAATTTAAAAGCCAAAAACATCATTACCACTACTTTGGGGTATGATGAATTTTTCAAATTTTCAAATACAAAACTGCTAAAAAAATGTGGGATACTTTACAAGTTACCCATAAGGGTACTAGTGAAGTAAAGAGGTCGAGAATAAATTCTCTTACTTGTGAATATGAATTATTTAGAATGAATTAAGGAGAAAGCATTCAGGAAATGCAAAAGAGGTTCACTCACATAGTTAATCATCTTGCATCATTAGGAAAGAGTTTTTCTAACGAAGATTTGATTAACAAAGTTTTGAGATGTCTGAGCAGGATTTGGCAACCCAAGATAACAGCCATATCAGAATCAAGGGATTTGTCAACCATGACATTAGCTACCCTCTTTGGGAAACTTCATGAACACGAGCTGGAGCTAAACAGATTAAGCCAAAGTGAAGAAACTAACAAGAAGAAAAAGAGAATTGCATTTAAAGCCACCTCTTCCAATATCGATATTGAAGAAGAAAATGATGAAGATGAAGCGGACAACCTTGAGCTGAATGAAGAGAACCTCAGTTTCCTTGTAAAGAAATTTGGAAGGTTTCTTAAGAAGAAATGAACACAAAGAAGACCACCATTTCCCCAAAAGAAGACTTATCATAAAGGAGAAAGAGCATCATCAACTCTAACTTGCTACGAATGCGAAAAACTAGGCCACATGAAGATGAAGTGCCCAATCTATCAAAAGAAAATGGAGAAAGTTGAAAAGAAGCCCTTCAAGGACAGAAAAGGGAGAATAGCCTACATAGCATGGGATAACAATGGCATGGACTCCTCTGATAGTTCAGATAGTGAAGAAGCTCATCTATGTCTCATGGCTAAAGGCGAAGATGAAGATGAAAGCGACAATGAGGTGTGCTTGAAGGCCAAAAGCACAAATTGGTATCTCGATAGCGGCTGCTCCAAGCATATGACTGGAGATGACTCCAAATTCACGCTGCATGTTCCTAAGAATCATGGACACATTACATATAGTGATAACAATAAAGGAAAGATTCTTAGAATCAACAAAGTCGGTAAGAGTCCTCACTCCTCTATAGATAATGTATTGCTTGTTGAAGGACTTAAACATAACTTGTTTAGTATTAGCTAATTATGCGATAAAGGAAATAGAGTTATTTTTTATTCAAATTGCTGCATAATTGAAGATAAAAATGATAAGCATGTTAAGTTCACCGGTCATAGAGTCAACAATATTTATATGATTAGTCTTGATGATATATCTTCAAATGATGCGAAATGCTTTTTAAGTAAGAATGATGATTCATGGTTATGGTATAGGAGAATTGCACACATTCACATAGATCACTTAAAAATGTTGGTCTCTAAAGAGCTAGTAATTGGACTACCCAAGCTCAATTTTATAAAAGATAAATTATGTGATGCATGTCAAAAGGAAAAACAAGTAAATGTCTATTTTAAAGCAAAAAATATAGTTTCAACTTCTAGACCTTTACAACTTTTACACATGGATCTTTTTTGACCATCTAGAACTATGAGCTTTGGTGGGAATTACTATGCTTTAGTGATTGTGGATGATTTTTCTAGGTTCACATGGACTTTATTTCTTTCAAATAAAAATGATGCATTTCTAGCTTTTAAAAGACTTGCCAAAGTTATTCAAAACGAAAAAAGTTTTTTAATTTCTTCTATAAGAAATGACTATGGTGGCGAATTTGAAAATTATGCTTTTGAAACTTTTGTGATAAACATGGCATTGAGCATAATTTTTTTGCCCCTAGAACTCTACAACAAAATGGAGTTGTAGAAAGGAAAAATCATTCTTTAGATGAAATGACAAGAACTATGCTTAATGAAGCTGCTCTTCCTAAGTATTTTTGGGCGAACGCTGTAAGTACAGCTTGTTACGTAATGAACAAGGCCCTTATAATACCTATTTTAAAGAAAATCCTGTATGAATGATACAAGGGAAGAAATCCAAATGTCTCACATTTTCATGTTTTTGGTTGTAAATATTTTGTTTTGAATAATGGAAAGGATAACCTAGGCAAGTTTGATACTAAGTCTGATGAGGGTATATTTCTTGGTTATTCTAATCATAGCAAAGCTTTTAGAGTTTATAATAAGAAAACTATGACTGTTGAAGAATCCATTCATGTTGCATTTGATGAAACTGACCCAAATAGATCGAGAAAGGATCTTGTTACTGATGATGTTGCAGAAGCTTTAGCAAAAACTAACTTGAATGACGAGGAAATGGAAGAAAGAAAGCAAGAAGAAAGTCAAGAGGAACCCCAAACTTGAGAGAACTCACAAGCCATGGACCTTCCCAAAGAATGGCGAACTTCAAGATACCACCCGCTTGACCAAGTAATAAGTGATGTATCCAAAGGTGTAAGTACTCGAAACTCAATTAGAAATACATGCAATCATATGGCTTTCGTTTCTCAAATTGAACCTAAAGACTTAAATGAAGCCTTTGATGATGAACATTGGATCTTTGCAATGCAAGAAGAGTTAAATCAATTTGAAAGAAACTAAGTATGAGAATTGGTTGCAAGGCCCAATGATCATCCAATTATAGGCACCAAATAGGTCTTTAGGAACAAACTTGATGAAACTGGCCTAATAACAAGAAATAAAGCTAGCCTTGTAGCTAAATGATATAATCAAGAAGAAAGAATAGATTATGAAGAAATCTATGCACCTATAGCTAGACTAGAAGCTATTAGAATGTTACTTACGTTTGCTTGCATCATGGATTTTAAATTATATCAAATGGATGTTAAAAGTGCTTTTTTAAATGGTTTTATTTAAGAGGAGGTATATGTTGAACAACCTCCAGGTTTTGAAAATCATGAACTACCCAACTATATTTTCAAACTTAAAAAGGCTTTATATGGTTTAAAACAAGCTCCTAGAGCTTGGTATGAAATGTTAAGTAAGTTTTTCTTAGAACATGGTTTTTCAAGAGGTAAAGTTAATATAACTCTTTTTATTAAAAATAAAACGTATGACATTCTCCTTATACAAGTGTATATAGATGATATTATCTTTAGTGCTACTAACGAGTCTCTATGCAAGGATTTTTCTAATATCATGCAAAACGAGTTCGAGATGTCCATGATGGGAGAGCTTAACTTTTTCCTTGGACTTCAAATTAAATAAACAAGGAGTGGAACTTTCATTAGCCAATCAAAGTATTATAAATAACTCCACAAAAGATTTGGAATGGATAACTCAAAATATATGAACACTCCAATAAGTACCTCATGCTACTTAGACAAGGATGAAGCAGGTAAACCTGTTGAAATCACCAAATATAGAGGTATGATTGGATCCCTTCTCTATCTCACTGCTAGTAGACCTGATATTATATTTAGCGTATGCATGTGTGCTAGATACCAAGCTAATCCTAAAGAATCACACTTAAGTGCAATAAAACGTATTATGAAATATCTTGGTGGCACTTCTCAAGTGGGCTTGTGGTACCCCAAAGGTGCCACTTGTAGTCTTATTGGTTATTCTGACTCCGATTTCACTGGTTACAAATTGGATAGGAAAAGCACTAGTGGAACATGCCACTTGCTTGGAAGTTTCTTAGTTCCTTGGCATAGCAAGAAACAAAATAGTGTGGCTTTATCCACCGCTGAGGCTGAATATGTTGTAGTCGAAAGTTGTTGTGCCCAAATCCTATGGATGAAGCAACAACTTCTAGACTTTGGTCTTCAGGTTGATCACATCCCTATAACATGTGACAATACTAGTGCAATCAACTTGACTAAGAACCCTATTATGCATTCAAGGTCTAAACACATTGAGATAAGATACCATTTTATAAAGGATCATGTTTAAAAAGAAGTTTATGTTTTAGAATTTATTGAAACAACTAATTAACTTGCTGATATTTTCACAAACCTTTGCCTAAAGAAACTTTCTTTCACCTAAGAAGAGAACTTGGAATATTGGATCAATCTTGCATTTAAATGTTTATATTTATTGATCTTGAATTCTACTGACTTGAGCGTTGGAGATATCCTCAAATTCTCTTTTTGCAAGCAAAATATCTTTAGGTAAGTTTTCAAATCTAAATTTATACCCTCTGAATGTGTTTTAATGTTTTTTTTATAGGTTTATTCGAATAAACCTATGGCTATTCGAATAAAATTCACATTTTGCCTAGAAAATCTGTTGCACATTTAGTTTTATTCGAATAACACCTCATTTATTTGAATAAACTGAGTTAAAGCAACTACAGTTTTAATTTCTGATATCTGTCCTATTCGAATAACTCTAATGTTATTCGAATAATATGTGTTAAATGTGTTTTTGTCTTCATGTTTTATTCGAATAAACCATGATCTATTTGAATAGACCTAAAGTGTTTTCTCTATCCCTGTGTTTTATCCTCTCTGCCTTATTCGAATAAACTCACTTTTTATTCGAATAAATGCCTTTTCAAGGCATTTGTTCTGCTTGGGTTATTCGAATAACCATAGAGTTATTTGGATAAATCTTTAGTAGACAGCTCTTTCACAGAGCCTGTTATTCGAATAAACACAAAGTTATTCAAATAACTTGAGTTTGAAACGTCACGACCTTTGGGTCTCCTGGCTGTTTTATTCGAATAACACCCCTATTATTCGAATAAACACGGGTTTTCTATATATTTATCCATGTGCTCTTCAACGTCTTCTATTTGTTTCTTTTTGCCTTCCGCCTGTTCTATCTTCTTCTCTCTCTCTTTCTGATCTATGTGCCTCTCTCTTTCTACCTTCACCTTCCTCTCCACCTTCTCTCACCTCAAACACCTTTCCTCACCATACACCTTCCTTCATGGCCTCCTCCTCTTCACGTGCCAAGCACCCACGCATGAATACGGCCCCCTACAATAACCCTCTGGATCTTAGAAGGCTGTCCTCTAACCAAGAGGATCTGGGTCGCTTCGTTACGCACTTTCGGGAGTGTGACCTCGTGCACCCAAAATACATGGACCTCAACTTCTTCCAGAATGAAAGCGGATTTGACTTCCTCAACCTTCTGGATACACAGGGTGTTCTTCACTTCTGCTCATACCAAGCCCCTTTTTTACCCAGATTTGGTAAAGATGTTCTACTGCAACATGAAGATAGTTGGCGAAGACCTTCATTCAGACGTTTCTGATCAGCACATGATCATAACTCCCAATGATTGGCAATAAATGTTTGGGTTGCAATATTAGGCATAACCTTGATGATGATATTGAAGCTCTGGATCAAGAGTACAAGAAGCTTCAAGTCATTGATGACCTGCTGAAACCTGGCCTGACCCTGCCTCCTAAGGGAGTCAAGGGAGGCATGCTGGAAAGCTAAGATTGGCTCTTACACTATGCCTTTGCTCACATCTTAGCACCTCGAAGAGGCAACTACACCTACCTGAGTGAGGATGACATCTTCATGCTGTGGCTCATCAAGAGAGGATACCAGGTGAACTAGCCTGCCTTTATCATGCAGCATATGATGAAGGCAAAGGGCAAAGAAAGATCTGATTTGCCTTATGGTTTAATCGTCTCTACCTTCCTAGGCAAGTACCCTCAGATCTTGGAGACTGAGCGGGCGACAAAGTTGACTCACCATCATATCTTTGGATCCTTTACCCTGAACAAGATGAAGATGGTCAGGACTCTCGATGGTTGGTTGTATCTTGATGAAGTTGGTGATGATGAGAATGACCCTGAGGACCTTCTTACTAGTCTTGCTGCTGATATTCCTATTGCTATACCTCTTGCACCTACTGCTACTGCTACTGCCCCTGCTCCAGTCACCTTGGGGTAGATCATGGCCACTTTGCGTGATAACCGAGCCTACATGGAACACACATTTTCTATTCTTTTTGACAGAATAGAAGGTGTTGAATGTGAGGTTGTTGCTTTACGAGCTGTGTCACCTGCCTCTGCACCAGACTCTCCTCCTCCACCACCAGATGCCTACTTTTAGGCTCTGCTTTAATTTTTTTTGTTTTATTTTTTGTTTGTTTCTTGATGTATCTGTTTTTGCCCTGGTTGTACATGACTTTGAAAATTTAATATAAATGGCTTTGATATTTTGATTCTATGTTATCTGTTTATATGAGATGAATTTGCTCTATCTATTATATATTTTACCTTGATCCCCGGTGTTTTTTGATTATGCCAAAGGGGGAGAAAAATAAAAATAGGTATCTCTTGAGAAAAGTCAAATAAAAATAAACCAGTTATTAGATTCCAAAAGAAAGGGGGAGCTGTGCACATCTGATATTTAAAAACACCTCTTATGAAAAAGAGGGAGAGTAAGTTATCTCCAAACTTTATCTTTGTGAATTCCAATTTTTGTGAACTAATGCTTTTCTCAATGATAGTTTGTCATCATCAAAAAGGGGGAGAATGTGTTTGACTTTGCTACAATGAAGTTTAAGTTTTGACGATAACAAACATGAAGATGATGAGAACACCAAGTCTAAGAACTTCAAAGATTAGCTTTAGGACTTAGAGTCTTTGTATGGAGATCTTTTTTGATATCTCATGGTTTTACAAGATAAAACAAAAACGTTTTCTTAAACTTATCCCAAAACTGTTTTTGATCTTGAAATTAACTTAGAAAGTTTTGGTGTTCTTGAAAAACCATCTAGGCTATTTTTTTTAAGCATATATACTTGTTTTACAAATTGAATTATTCGAATAACTCATTAGTTATTCGAATAAAGTTTTAAATTTGCTGCTGCGCGCCTCTATTTTTAAAAGTGTTATTCAAATAACACTCTTGTTATTCGAATAAAATATTTTCATTATAGCTTATTTTATATAAGCTATTCGAATAACTGATAAGTTATTTGAATATAACTATTTTCCAGAAATCCTTTTATGACAGTGTTATTCGAATAAACCCAGTGTTATTTGAATAACCAATTTTTAGAACTGCTTTAAATATAGCCTTTGTGGCAGTGTTATTCGAATAACCCATATATTATTCGAATAACCAGTTTCAGAAATGTTTTGAAAAGAACGTGTTATTTAAATAACTGAAGACGTATTCGAATAAACACGGGATTCTGATATAGAAAGAAACAGCCATATTTTTGAATTAATTACGAGATTAATTGCTTTAACGGCTAAATTCCTTTTTGACTCTATAAATAGAGACCGTGGGTTTCTTCTTTTTCTTACCCAGCTATCTGATTAATTTACGCTTGCTTTGAAAACCTGATTTATAATTTACGCCTATTTTCTGTGCTCTTTTTGCTAAAACTTTGAGATATCCATAGAGAGCTTCTTAGCACTTCAATTTTGTATTATTTACTCTGAGTGAGAGTTTCTCTTCATCTATATTCTGCTCTTCTGTATCGAGGGTGAGGTATCCCTCAAGGTTTGTATAAGGGTGAGGTATCCCTGCAGGCTGAGACTTTAGCACAAGGGTAGAGTTTTCCTGTATGTGAAAAGTGCTCTATTTTGTAACGGTAGCAAGCACCTATTGAAGCTTGTATACATAGTGAAAAATCTCGGATAGTTTTTCAAGGACTGGACGTAGACCACAAGTGGGTTAGTGGTCGAACCAGGATAAATATTGTGCCTGCTCTTCTTCTTTTAATCTCTTTATTTAATGCAGTTTAATTTTATTGCATATTTATTTATTTATTGTTCTTCTTCCTCTCGTAATTTCTCTTTATTTATTTAATAGCTTCAACACTTGTGTTTATTTTAAAATTACTTGTGAAAAGTTTTTATACTCAATTCACCCCCCTCTTGAGTATTGGAACCACTTGGTAACAGTATTAATTGACTCGAGAAAATTAAAGCTGAAAATACTTATATGTATTTCATGAAAAAGCTATAGTGAGATTAAAATTATGTCTGTTCTAACTTCTGGGTATTGTTATAAAAGTGGGGTTGAAATATTGATAACTTACAATGATCACTTATAAGGAGATGACGTTGCTTTCGCTTTAGAGTTTGCCCATGTGTTGCTAAAAAGGAGAGGGGAATAGATTGAGTGTAAGTACATAACCAAATGTGGAAAAAGAAAAAAAGGTGGGAATTAAACAGAAAAAACAAAAATATGGTATGCGAAAGGGGGTGAGAGTATTTTAACTAGATGCTTCAATTAACTAGCACGATCATTGATAATAAATTTTGAGTCAGGAAATACTAACTGATAGAAGGGTTATAATCGTTGGTGATGCAAATATGATTGAGAAATAATAATTGTAATTTTTTATGATTAAGTATAGCAAGCAATATATATATCTATGACATACGCATTATGATGAAGGTAAGAATCGAAGTATGATTCACTCATAATCAAGAGGGGAGAGAAGGAGGGATCTGTCAAATGAACAATCAAATACATAATCAATTGCAATGCTATGTGAATAAGCTAACCTGACCAAAATGATAGCAACTAAGAGCGTGAATGGAGCAAATGATTAAAAGAGAGGATTGCAAAGCATATATCTTTTATAGTTTTTCATTTCAGTTTCTCTGCTTTTCCATGGATTTTTCATATTTTTATTTATACCTATAAGCATATATCTTTCTTAGTTTCTATAGAATTTGAGTTGGTGGTGAAAGAGACTGGAAGTTTATGATTATCATAGCTTAATTCTCCTACAACTTTGGGTGCTAATCGTTGGTTTCTTAACAAGTGTCAAGAAATATTGCTCTAGTTTATGGAGGAGGTAACATTGGTTTGATGGGGTTGATTTCTCAGATTGTTTATGATGGTGGTCGCCATGTAATTGCATTTTAGAGACAGAGTGAGGCATTATAACCCATATATTTTTCAGATCAATCTAGCAACATAGATTATTTAATCTAAACAATTCATAATATGTCAATCAATCCTCAAACACTTGTACACCCTAAGGCCCCTTTTTATTCAATTAACACTATTGCTATAACATGTCAACCCTGAGTTTAAGAAAAAAAGAAAAAGAAAAAGAAACCACATGTATCATTATCTGTAGTTCAATATTTCTATTAAGTATTTTCTCTAACAGATTGTAGTCACACATGTATTCACATTTTTTACATATCTCAGTCTAAATTAAAGGCAAACAAGGACTCATTCCAAAGAACGAGAAAGCATTATAAATCAGTAAGAATTTCAGATCCTTCTGTAAAACACAATTTCTTATTTCAGACACACTACAAATGCATCAACTCGATGAGGGAGGTAGGTAACAAAACATTAAAACCTCATTGCCTCCCTTAGTCAAAATAGTTAATATACGCAGTTCATATCAAACTATAGCTTTAGATTTTCAATTCTAAACAAAAAATAAAGTAATTAATCTACCTCATATGATCCAAGAAAGGAACATAGGATTTTTGGGTCTTCCTTGAGTTGGTTCTCTTGTAACTGAATTCAACAACAAACAAAACGAAGAAAATTAAACAAAAATTAATGTAGAAGAATAAGAAGTGGTGTGAAGAACAAATAAGATGAAAAAATAAAAGATGGAATTAGACAAGAAAATGAAGAATGGCATCACAATCTCAATCCTATTGAAGAGAAAAGAGAATGATAAGCCTTGTGGAGAATCGCCACAAAGATATGAGGAACCTTTGATAAGATTCAAGTTGTGGTTCTCTCTAAGAACCCAAGAGGCATGAAAATAGCACTCTCAAATATGGAGAATTCTTCCACTTTTTATTAATCTTCCAAAGTCCCTTTTGGAGTACATGACCTCCTTATTTATAGGCTAAGCTTGAAGCTGTTTGCAACACTAAAATGAATCTTGAAATACAAGGGATAACTTCCCCCATTATCATCATAATAATTTAGGAAGTCTTTAAAACCCAAAAACTAAATTATGAAAAATCAAAAGACATCTGAACTTATTCCAACAAAATAAAATATGAAAATTACAAAATAATAAGAAAAAATGGCTTTCATATAAGACCCCAATTAATTGACCCAGTGAACCAGCCCAAATCTCGCCAATCACAAGTCCTAATTAGAGTCATTAATTGGACCAACTTGGGTTGAGATTGAATATGTTGGCTACCTCTTGTTGTAAAGCTTCCTTAGCCCTCTTGGACCTTGACCTAGTCATAGGCTCTCCTAGCCCAATTAAAGTATCCTTCTTCTTAGCTCTTCATTTCCCACTTGATGGTCCTCCTTGGTCTTCATCATCCCCTCACTCTTGAAGTGAATTCGTCCATGAATTTAGTGCTTCATCACTTACATCAAAAAGACTTAAGTCAACCACATTGAATGTTGTACTAATTCCATACTCACCGAGTAGATTAATTTTATAAGCATTATCATGGATTCTCTCTACAACTTGGAATGACCCATCTCCTCTAGGTTGGAGCTTTGATTTCCTTTGAATGGGAAACCGTTCTTTCCTCATGTGTACCCACACCCAATCTCCTGATTCAAATACAACCTTTTTTCTACCTTTGTTGGCTTGTTTGGCATATTGCTTTATTTTTTTTCTCAATTTAGGCCTTCACTTATTCATGGAGTTTCTTCACATATTCGGCCCTTGCCCTACCATCCTTATGAGCTAATATAGAGGGGTTAGGTAAAGGAATCAAATCAATAGAGGTTAGAGGATTAAATCCATAAACAATTTTAAAAGGAGAAAATTGAGTAGTAGAATGGACTGCCCTATTGTAAGCAAATTCAATATGAGGCAAACATTCCTCCCAAGATTTAATATTCTCTTAATGATGGATCTAAGGAGAGTAGGGAGAGTTCTATTTACCACCTCGGTTTGTCCATCCATTTGTGGGTGACAAGTGGTAGAGAATAGGAGCTTTGTCCTTAGCTTGTTCCACAAAGTTCTCCAAAAATGGCTAAGGAACTTAGTGTCATGATCCAAAATAATACTCATTGGCATTCCATGGAGTCTTACCACTTCTTTAAAGAACAAATCAGCCACATAACTTGCATCATCAACCTTGTGGCAATGAATGAAATGAGCCATCTTTAAAAATCTATCAACGTCCACAGAGATAGATTCCTTTCCCTTCTTGGTGCGTGGCCTATTGGGTAGAGAAGCACCCGGAATAAGGTCTATGTGGTGTTCTATTCCCCTCATTGATCACAAGCCGTTAGGTATTTCATTTGGGAACACATCTTCAAATTCCTACAAAATAGACTCAACATCACCAGGCAAAAGGTTAGCATTAGAATTCAAGCAAGCATCTTTGTATAAGAAAATGTATATAGGTTGTCTTGCAAAGAATGGTCTTTTCACTTCACTTTCTTTTGAAAAGAAACTCTCAAATTTTCTCTTATTCTTTTTCTTTCCTTCTTTTCTCTTTTTCTTTTGAATTTTGTCCTCAAAAGTGGAATTTTTCTTTTTTTTTCAAGGTCCTCATCTTTTTCTCTCAAGTCTTTTCTCTCTTGTTCTCTCTTTAATTTCAACTTCGCTTGATCCTCACAAACCTCTCTTAGAGATAATGGTATAAGTGTGACCTTAAGAGCATTATGTACAAAAGAAAACTTATTAGTGGAACCATCATGAGTAACATGTCTATCCAATTACCAAGGCCTTCCAAGTAAAATATGGCCGGCCTCCATGGAAACAACATCACATAAGACTTTATCATTATATTTACCAATTGAGAAGCTTACTAATACTTATTGGTTCACCAACAACTCACCATCCTTACTTAGCCATTGGAGCTTATAAGGCCGCGGGTGTAGATTAGTCTTTAGGTTGAGTTTGGTCACCAATCTAGTACTTGCAACATTGGTACAACTTCTCCCATCAATAATCAAAGAGCACACCTTCCCTTGAATGAGGCATCTTGTGTGAAAAATGTTCTCTCTTTGGCTTTCATCATTCTCTTTAGCTTAACTCCCCAATAATCTTCTTACCATCAATAAGTCACCCTCTTGTGAAATAGCATCACAATCACTTTCCTCCTCACTTGATGAAATAGAAGAAGATTCACTAGTGATGCTCCCATTGTCCCTCATCACCATTGTTTTCTTATTTGGGCATTGAGAAGCTATGTGTCCCCTTCCCAAACACTTAATGCATTTAATGTCCTTATTCTTAGAAGTAGAAGATGAAGTGGAAGTAGTAGGCATGGTGGCCTTAGGGGCAACCACGGGTTCCCTTGGACTAGAAGATGATCCCTCATTCTTTTGTTTGTCCTTCCAACTTGTTGTGTTGAAGTTGGAAGAAGCCTTCTTCAAAGTACCCTTCCTCTTGAGTTATTGCTCCATCTTCATGGCTTGATGTATCAAGTCTTCAAGCTCAACATAATGTAGCAACTCCACAATATCACTAATGTCTCAGTTGAGACCATGAAGAAACCGAGCCACGGTTGCCTCCCTTTCTTAAACAATGTTGGCTCTTATCATGGCAACTTCCATCTCTTTGAAGTACTCATCCATACTCCTACTTCCTTGAGAGAGTCTTTGTAACTTATTGTGTAGCTCCCTATGATAATAAGAAGGTACAAACCTCCTCCTCATCAAAGTCTTCATTTCATCCCAAGTAATGATAGGTTGCTCTCTATATCTTGCCATTTTCTTTTTTAACTTGATCCCACCAAATCAATGCATAATTCGTGAACTCAAGTGCAGCCACCTTCACTTTCTTCTCTTCATTGTATTCGTCGCATGAGAAGATTTGCTCAATTTTCATCTCCTACTCAAGATATGCTTCCGAATCATTCCTCCCTTGGAAGGAAGGTATTTTGATATTCACACCCCTAAGTCTTTCTCCCCTTTCGCCTCTTTCATTTTCTCTATCTCTTCTCTCATGTCTCCTTCTCCCTCCTTGCCTCCTGCCATCTCTCCTGTCTCTTTCGGATTCATGGGATTCTTCATCATGGCTGGAAGTTCTATCCTTCTCTAACATGTCAATCCTCTCATGGATTTCATCGCTTTGCCTTTGAAGAAGCCTTTCCAAATGTCTTGTTAGGGCTTACATTTAAAATGTCATTGCGGCTATCCTTGGGGAAGGAGGGGGACTTCTACTTGGATCTCCTTCCTTAGACATTGTACAAAATCAAGAAGTTAGTGAACACAATAAAACAAGATCCTCACTCATTCTTCTTACATGTTTTCCTCTTAGAATTGTAGTTCTCTCGTGTTTACACACATCATGACTTTTATATAATAATCTCTCTTGCCTTTTTTCACTCAAGTCCTCTTTACAAGCCCTTAAAGTGAATCACAAGCTAATCAACACAAAAGTACTCACACACAATGTAAACAATTCACACAAAGTCTAAACACTCAAGAGGTCATTGAAATGTGAAATACTCTTAGACAAAACCAAATAGCCCAAAAAGACAAATAAGAAAAGCTAATAAAGAACAAGGCATACTCAAATAAGAGTTGATTAATAATACAAGAAACAAGAATAAGTGTAGAGTAAAAATGATCAAATTAGTAAAGGAGAATTATAGCACCAAAGTTTTATTCAAGAAGACTAAAACACTCTAAATATGTAATAGGGACGAAAATTAGCTATTGTATTTATTTTTTCATTTTTTTGTTTTTTTTTTCTACACAAACAGTCCCACACAAGTTGAATGAGTGTTAACAAGATCAAATAGCCAAGGAAGGTGATATCTAACACATAAACATCAAAATATCAAAATCAACAAGATCAAAATGGAACTAGCTTAGAACATAAATTAAGAATAAGTGCTAAATTGAAAGAACACAAGATCATAACCTAATTCTAGGATCCCAGCTCTTAATACCACATGATATGATCTAATAAAGGAACATAGGATTTTTGGATCTTCTTTGAGTTAGTTCTCTTGTAACCGAATTCAACAACAAACAAAAAGAAGAAAATTAAACAAAAATTGATATAGAAGAATAAGAAGTGGTGTGAAGAACAAATAAGATGAAAAAATAAAAGATGGAATTAGACAAGAAAATGAAGAATGGCGCCACAATCTCAATCATATTGAAGAGAAAAGAGAATGATAAGCCTTGTGTAGAATCGCTACAAAGGTATGAGGAACCTTTGATAAGATTCAAACTATGGTTCTCTCTAAGAACCCAAGAGACACGAAAATGGCACTATCAAATATAAAGAATTCTTCCACTTTTTATTAATCTTCCAAAGTCCCTTTTGGAGTACATGAGTTCCCTATTTATAAGCTAAGCTTGAAGCTGTTTGCAGCCCTAAAATGACTCATGAAATACAAGGGATAACTTCTCACTATCATCATAATGACTGAATAAATTCCTATCATCATCATAATGACTGAATAAATGTCCATTATCATTATAATGACTTAGGAAGCATTTAAAGCCCAAAAACTAACTTATGGAAAAACAAAAGGCACCTGAACTTATTCTAACAAAATAAAATACGAAAATTACAAAATAATAAGAAAAAATGGCTTTCATTTGATACCCCAATTAATTGGCCCAATGAACCAGCCCAAATCTCGCCAGTCACAAGTCTTGATTAGAGTCATTAATTGGACTAACTTGGGTTGAGATTGAATATGTTGGCCACCTCTTGTTGTAAAGCTTCCTTAGCCCTCTTGGACCTTGACCTAGTCATAGGCCCTCCTAGCCCAATTTAAGCATCCTCCTTCTTAGCTCTTCATTTCTCACTTGATGGTCCTCCTTGGTCTTCATCACTACCTCAAGGGGGAAATAAGTTAGCAATTTGGGCTTGCCAACATTGGTACATGGAAGATCAGCAAAGTAGCAGAGTTCTATCTTACAATAGTTAATGAAATAATCATAAACAGTCACTTCCTCAGTAACATCATCACCATCCCTTCCACCTTTGCTCTTCAGTGTGAACCTACAATACCCACATCTTCATTAAAATCCTTACTCATGATGTAAGAAGCAACTCTACAATTACAATCAAAACATACAGAAAGTTAATGATTGGCCATCCTATAAAAAGGATCTAATATAAAAAGAAACAGAAAAAATACAACTGCTCTTTGCATGGGAGTTCACTGAGCCCAGTAATCTTGTACTACGAATTGGATGGGCTAGTTTTAATCCTCGGATTTTTTTAGAGTCCTTTAGGCTTGTTTAAAGAAATAAATAAAGGACGAGATTGCTGAATTTCAAGATCAATCAAGCACAATAAAAAAAATGTTCAAAGCATTCAATCACTTTTGCCCAGTTAAGTGAGAAAGGATCTCTCACATTCTAATTGGCAATTAAGAAGTCCACTACAGGGCCAAGTTGAATTATCATGGTAGTTGAGACAACTAAACAAATTGGAGGAAGAAGGAACTAAGACAAATTATTCAGATGAGAAGATAGAACACAATGCACAGATCAAACCTATATTAAGAGATAGGCCACTCTGTGTAGTTCTAAAACTTGAATGGAAACCTCTGCAACCTAGAATAATCGTTAAAATATGAAATTGAAAATTTGTTGCACATAACACATCTTAATTAAAACTACATGTCTCCAATAAACTAAAAAAATCATAAAACCAGAGTTATACAAACATAAAAAGTCTCAAACAAGATAAATAAATATAACAAGTCTTACTAAGTTAATATAAGTATGAAATAAACTAAAGTAATCTAACAAATCCCAAAATCCATAAACAACAAACCACATTAGTAAATTAAAATCAATATCATCACATATGATATATAGATATATAATCATCTACTTCATTCTCAATTTTCTCAACATATTATGTCATCCAAGCAATTCATTAGATTTTCATTGTAATGGTCGATTAGATGCTTTATGAGTTTGTTATCAATATTTTCTTGTTCACACTCTCAATGTGATCATAATGTCTATATCTAAACTTAATTAACACTATAAAAAAGTCAAAGAAAAATAACTTGAAATGCCATAATGACTAATTAACTTTTTTTTTAAAAAAAAAAGTTATTTGGGTAAGTTGGGTTTGTGCGGGTTAATATTTTCTAACTCACTACCTGAACCATACCTTATTGGTTGAAGTATTTTTTAACCCGATCTAATTTGTGAACCCAATCAAATCCGCATTTTGTAGGCTAGATTAGGTGAAAATCCATAATTTCGCAAATTGACCAAAGCTGCTAAAAATCCTAAATTATGGTTATATAGAACTTTTAAAGTTTCTGTAATGACGATGAAGTGGGGAAAAAAGTATTTAAAAATGCATCATTCTTGGACTTACAATGCACCACTAACCATTGCTGTGGGTTGGGTCACATGATTCTATGATTTCATACAAGTGAAGTGAAAGAGGAGATATGGCCAAGATTTTGTTTAGAAGTTAATTTGACAACAAAAACTTGATTTCTATGCCACATATCAACATATTATACCCTAACTACTCTCTTTAAGAAGAGAGAAAAAGACAATGAATACAGTCCAAAGTCATTTAATTTACCTCACGACATCTAGCAATTGGTTAGCAATGCGTTTTCTTCTGTTGGAGGGAGTAACCCAAATGGCTCTAATGCCACAGACAGTAGAGACTGCTTTGTTTTCACATAAGATTGCCCCACCAAGTGGTTCGTCCATCACCTCAGAATCGCTCTTTGAAGCAGCCCTTTTGTCAACTTCTCTTTGAAAGATAATATTCCCAAACTGGAGAGTGGTCTATATGACTTTGTGTCCTTTTTTTGGTGCTATCAGAATGTCCAGCAATTGAGCAAGACATAACTTTGAATGCTTCTTTGATTGGTTCTGCAACTAGGCATCCAACAATCCTTTGGAAGGAAATGAACAGATAGACCTATATATACATCACGCCAATGAAAAAATTAAAGGAAGGTAGTCAATTGTCATAATCCCTAAATCTCATACAAGAAGCACTGAAAATTTGAATAGCATCAATCAACAAAGAGGAAAATTAAGTCTTATAACATAACCTATATTGAAATTTGCAAACAAGCTTACAGAAGGGAAAGCATTATCCACCTTACAGAGTTTATGGACTATCCAACTACTTCCTAGCTCAATCTCCATCATTTTCACAACCTCTTCAACCTGCCAGGAAGACAACTTTCCAATTAAATGCAACAAAAATAATGTTTACATGTTTTCCAATTTGAGCAACAAGAAGAGAACATTTTCCTCATAAAACTGAAAAGTGGGGTTTAAACTAAAAACCTTATTTCTCTGAGCAGATAGGTCACTCTCCAACACCAAAACAATTCGACCCTGTTTGACGTTGGGCACAGGGACAACCCTTTCACTATTCCAACCCTGCATAACATAATTAGGAATCAAAATAAAGTCCCCATCATGAGCCGAACACAAACCCCAACCAGAGAATTTCAGGTGAAGTCACTCACTTTGAATTGGATCCCCTGCGTGTAACGTTTATGAAATTCTTTGTGCGCTTTCTCATCCTTCGCATCACCAGGTGCAAACTTGACCCCACAAGTAGAACATGCGCGTAACCAAAAATTAGATTGACCAAATTCCAAATGGAACTGTGCATAGCACCTTGTCTTGTTCTTCGCAACTGTTCTTCCTGTTACTGTCGATTCTTTGTTAGGAGTGAGAAATAGATGGATTGATTTGATTTTAGATTGGATAATAATAAATGGATTTAAAATAATTTATTAATTTATTTAAAATTTATTATAAAATATTTAATATTATTTTATTTATTAATTAATTTATTTTAATGAATTGGATAGATATATATTCAAATTATTTATTTAAAAAATTTATCTTTAAATTTTTTTTAAAAATATTTTTCTCTCTAAAAATTTTCTTTTTCTCTTAAAAAATTTTCATTCTTTCTCAAAAAAATATTTTTCTTTCTTTATCTAACTCTGTGTTTGGATATTTTTTTATTAATGGAACGAAACGGAATAAGTGGGGATGAAGCAGAAAGGAAAAGAAAAGAATGGAACATAGTTTATATTCTCTTTGTTTGGAAGTTTCATTAACGGAATGGAATGGAACTTCATTACCCATATGTTCTCCCTATTCTACCTCAATTTTGGGGAGAACAAAAGTTGAGCATTTGAAGGGAGGAGGAGAGAAATGATTCTCTATGTGTTCCGTTCCTTTCTCATGTATTTTAAAATTCCTAACCAATGAAAGTTATTTCCGTTTTCCTCGTTACCTATCATCCAAACATAGTGTAAAAATATTTTTCTCTCTAAATTTTTTTTCTCACTTTAAAAAATGTTTATCTTTCTAAAATTTTTATTCTCTCTTTAAAAAATATTTTTCTCTTTAAAAATTTTCATTTTTTCTCCAATAAAATGTTTCTCTAAAATGTTTCTTTCTCTTAAAAATTTCTTTTTCTCTCTAAAATTTTTTATTTTTTCTCTAAAAAATGTTTCACTCTCTAAAATTTTTTTCTCTCTAAAAAAATTCTCTCTAAAATTTTTGAGACTCAATGCTTTAGGATAAGGACTTTTAGAGTTTTGTAAAAGTATGTAAAATACATTAGATATCCATTGAATTAGTTTTTAATTAAATATTCGTTAGATATCTAATAAATATTTTAGATAAATTATTAATTATTTATAATTAAATTTAATTTATTAAATTCAATATAATAAAACACATAATTTTTATTGGATATACTGAAATAATTTTAATATAGATAAGTTGAATGAATTAAAAATTAATGAATATTGTTTTCAACCCTTTCTTGTCTTGAACACGAATCAACCGGTTCGAATTCGTGGGACCCTTTATCGGTTCCGCTTCTTTTTCTGCAACCAAAAAAAGGGGAAAAAATATATTGGAGAAGAAATTTTAAAAATTAAAAACAAAACAAAAAATATAAAGCTGGAACTTTCGTTTATATTATGTGACTTTCAAAGGAATCAAACAGATTAATGGGACTAAGGGCTTATATTATATGTTTGGGTTCAAACGTGTTCGGCGGTAGGTGTTGAAGATATGGTGTTGTTTATTCTCCCAAATGGCTAATTCGTCAACTTGGCTATCAATAAGCGGAGGTGGGTCAACGGATTTGGGTGCAGAAGAAGAGAAAGATTTGAAGAAAGCGCTGATCTTGGACTGCATCGAGGCTCCTTGTGACGGTGGTTTCTGGGGAGGGGACTGGGAGTTCTACTTCTACGGCCATATTGGTAATTTTTTAGCCTCTTTTGACTTGGCGCCAAAACCAGATTGAAACTGAGGTTGGATCTTATGTTTCCCTCTCTTTATTAGTGGCAATGTGGCATACTGGTCCTAGTCCATATCTGTCTTGTTAGAGCCGTATTGATTATAAGGTTCACTAATTTTATTTTAAACAAATTGTGTCATTATTTTTTTAACAAAATCCTCTTCTATTATTCTACTAACAAGAGAAAATCCAATGAACAACAAATAAGTAAGAATAATATGAAAAAGTTATCTGCACTAACAAAACCTTCACCTATCTTATGCCTTTTAAAATCAGAGCTTTACAATTGACCTTTCTTCAAGCGTACAAAATAATTTGTGTATACTTAAAGTGAAGACAAGTATTTGTTTCCATCCAACCAAATTCCAAAAATAAATAATAGATAATTAAAATAAAGAACACAGCTAATGTAAAATGGAAAATTTCAAGTAAATAGAAGTGATCAATCAAATCACTTCAAAACAAAAAAAAATTAAGTGATCAATCAAGATCTTACATCTAAATGCATGTTGTCCATGTCCTCGCGAAAGCATGCACTTGAAAAAACATGAATAATGCAAAATATATAACATGCATAAGATGTATTTTTGTGTTGTCAATATAAAATTAATCACTGCTGCCATTAAGGAGATATACTGAGATATTAATAAGATGTATGCTGTTTATGCAATAATATTCACCACGGAGATTCCTTAAGAAATCATGAAAGAAAAATGAAAGAGAAGCTGCTAGTATAGAGGTTGGTTGCACTCTGAGGCTACTGGCATTCATATTACCTTTCAAAATGGGATTATTTAGCATGTGTATCAATTAAAGTTACAATCATATCCCTTAGAGGGCTTACAGGTTTAAATAATCATGTCTCTTAGCAAGGCACTTCACCTACCAATAGATATGGATATGGTCCCTCTAAAATTCAAAAAAATCTACAAGCTAAAATGCAAAATATTAAAGCATGAAGAAACATGTAAGCTGCTGCCAAGCAAAAATGTTGATATATTTTTTACATTAATCATATCATCATCATCATCATCATGACAAAAACGCCATCTGCTATTCAAACAGAATGTGCTATTTGCAGAGACTTCTACTTTCCTAGAAATGCACTAAAAGTGAGATCTAACCTTGAGTGGAAAACCTCAGACAGAAAGCATTTTATTTTTGACTGTATGTCATGCTAATCCAGTTGCCACTTTTGGTATAGGTGATAGATATATTTTACGAACAACTAACAAGGAGTGACTGTAAATAAATAGAATGGTATTAAATGCGATGGTAGAGTACAATGTGGGTGATCTCTGTTAACGTTCAGAAGATTGTCCTACTTAAGTGAAAAGTGTAGTCCTTGAAGTTTATTATTACCACCAGAATATAAATATGAGCATTAGCCAAGCCATGGAGCGAGAACAAGTGCCTCATACCTAAGTTGTGATGAAATATAATTCAATTAGTGCGAATTCTAGTTTATGTTATTATTCATAGTAGACGCTAGGCTATGCCTTTGATGTCCTTGTACGTGGTGAACTGAAAATTGCCATATTTGCTCACTCAGTTCACTTTACATGTGTTTCACTTCCAAAATTTACCCTGGACTAATTTAAATTGTTAGCCTCGCCAGCAAGTTTCTATACAGAATTTCGTTGCTTGCTAACTTGTGTTTTATTTTATTTTATTGCTTTTTTGGTGGGTATTGTGATTTTTAATGCTCTTAGTAGCCTCTTACTGACTTCCCAATGATGTAATCCATGCTACATTACTAGCTGCAGACATAGGCTTTTGGATTATTTCAGGTTAGCTCTCAAAGCCTTCACTGATCAGAAAAGTTTCTTTCCCCTCTCATCTTGATGATGGTCTTGAAAATAACGAATCAGCTTCAAAGAAACAATGTGGGTCTGAAGAAATTATAGTGGATCCAAATGAAGAAATTAGTTTTAGGACGCTACCAGATCTTATGAGAAGAGAATATTTGTCATGCCCAAACCGTTTTTTTCTTTTGGTATAATGCTCCTCAAACCTTTTTACATGACAGAAGAACGTAGAATCGTAAATGAATGAACGAACAAATAACAAGAGTTCTGATTGATCACGGCTCACTATCTACAACCATTAACACTTGAATATCAAAGTTGAAAATACAAAGCATACACATGAAATTTCCAGAGCATATGAAATCTCTAACTTTAAAACACCATTACACCACTGCTACAAAACATTTGCCAAGGCATTTTTAGACAGGAAGAACAGAAAGAAAAGAGCATGGTGTCCATTATCCACACCTATTGAAAACGAGAAAAAATGAAATAAAGTGCATTCAAGAAATCAACAAACCGCTTGTTTCAGCGGCCATCAGAAGAAGTAAAAGACTCTGCAAATCCAGTAGGCCTCGCAGGGATACTACTCTTACTGTCTTGTAGGTCCATATAGCTCAAGTCCTTTCCTTCTGTCTCCTGCCAGCCCTTCACCATCTGGTTGAGGGGAAGACTATAATCTATGCCATTATACTCCTCAGTGTCATAATCAAATGGTCTCCATTTTTCAACAAGCGGTGCCAGAACATTCACAGCATGACCCATATCTGGCCTTTGGTTTGGTTCTCTGGCAGTACAGTGCCCAGCTAACTCAGCAATGATCGAGATGCTCTCAAACGTTTCTTCCTTTATGTCAAGGGCTGGGTCAATAGCAGTCCTTAGTTTGTCCTTATCTGATTTTATATGCCAGAACCATGCTGCCAAGTATTGGCTTTCCTCAGGTCTATCCTCATCAAGTGCCATTAATCCGGTCAACAGCTCCATTAGCACAACGCCAAAACTGAAAACATCTGCTTTGGTAGTGATTTTTCCTGTCACTGAAATATATAAAAAGATAAAAGGCCAAAATTAGTACAATATTTGAACGTTTATGTTCAAATCATTCAAAAGGAACTCCATAAAAGGGATATTGTCGCTTTCCCCATGTAAAGCTTCGGCCGCAGCCAGAACATCTTTATGATGTATGCAAGTCCAGATAAAAGAAGAAGATTATGTTAGGCAGTCGACAGCTAATGTAAAACATTGTGAAATTTTTATGACATGAATATAAATGTATTAAATAAATTAGGAGTATAAAGTTTAAATATGTTACATTTATCTAAAGTGAGCTTATCTCTAAAGTGAAAATATGTGTATCCACTCTTAATTTAACAAAGTGCATCAAAATCTTAACCTACGAAATAATCTAAGGATAGATATATCTTTACTTTTTCATTTTAGAGACAAAATCACTTTAAAGACAAGCTTACTTTAGAGAAATTTTTTCTATGATACTAGAAATAGGTCCAATAAAGTAAACTTGTCTCTAAAGTAAAAAAGTAAAAATGTATCTACCCGTGGAAGATATTTGTTTGTCATGTCCAATTTGTATGTCATGATCTAAGGTGCAGATATACACGGTCTATCCAGGTACAAGATATTTGTCTGTCATGTCCAATTTTTCAGGAAAATGCTTAGACACCTATATTTCACTTCTTTTCAAGAATTATCAGACTGGCTAAAAGTATATATAGATGAACGAAGTTGACTGATTTCTTCTGTAATTACTAATATCTGAAAAAGCAAGCACATGTCTCAATATTTATTCCATTTATAATGCATATTCAACATACTCTAAATGATGTATAAAAAGTAAATTCAAGTTTTTTCCCCCTTAGAATCAGTTACTTTACTAACAGCCTTAAATCCAATGCAATAAAGCATTTGAACGAAAATATGAGGTCAATGCCTCTATCAACTCTGCTAGAGAGCTCCAATAGAAAATCTGCACATTAGAGAAAACTAAGACAGCTTTTAGAAACCACATACTGAGTAGGTATTAGCATATACAAACAACAGAAATTAAAAAAAGAAAAAGAAGAGAATGATCAAATAAGGGAATATGTAATCTAAAGGACTTCTTAAAAAGCAAAATCACCTGCATATTCTGGAGCCAAGTATCCAAATGTCCCAGCAAGCCGGGTCACTACAGATTTTTTGCCATCAGGAGCAAGCTTTACCAATCCAAAATCTGAGACTTTAGCTCTAAAATCGTCCCCAAGCAAAATATTTGACGACTTAAGATCTCTGTGAATGAAGCTCTGGTGAGCCAGACTATGAAGATATTCCATTCCTCTAGCAACATCCAAGGCAATATTGAGCCTCCTCTTCCAAGAGAGGGGATCCAGTTGTAAGCTCTTCCAATGGAAAAGATGCTTACTAAGAGCCCCTTGTGGCATATACTCATAAACTAGAAGCCT
The DNA here is from genome assembly GCA_029884595.1 of Ormosia semicastrata. Classification (NCBI taxonomy): domain Eukaryota; kingdom Viridiplantae; phylum Streptophyta; class Magnoliopsida; order Fabales; family Fabaceae; genus Ormosia; species Ormosia semicastrata. The sequence continues at coordinate 45,001,206 of JAQQTO010000061.1, forward strand.
CTCGGTACCTTCAATTGAATAACCCATAAGAGACACTAAATGGCGGTGTCGGACTTTTGATAGAACTGCTATTTCAGAATGGAATTCATCTAAGGCTTTGCTGCTAATCACACCAGCTTCCATTCGTTTGACTGCAATTTTAGTCCCATCATCCAATTCTCCCTTGTAGACAACCCCAAATCCACCACGGCCAAGCTCATTCTCTGGGGCAAAATTCTTGGTCACATTTCGAAGAACTTGAACCGATATCACAAGATTTCCGGCTTCAATGACACGAGACTCCCCATTTCCACTGCCGTTTATACTCCCAGAGCCACTGCCTGTTACCGTGGAAATGCTTCCATTGCTATTTTTAGCATTAGCAACAACAATCTTTACCACGTTGTTTAAATCAGATGGATCTCTAGGGTGAATTACTAGTGAACTTGGACCATTGGAGGCGTCCTTTCTCCTCCTGAAACAATATACATAGAGGGGAATGAGCAGAAAAGCTGCAGCTACAACACCTGCAATGGGGGCTATAATTGAGACCAAGTTTTTCCTTTTGGAATTTTTTGATTCAAGAGAATTACTGGAATTGGAATTTGAGTCTGCTGATGGAGTATGAAGTGAAGGTTCAGCCTTTGCATCTGGGCTGGACCCTGATGGAGGAGCTTCTGGGGCTGGGCTACCACGATTTAACAAAGGATTCCCATCAATCACAAGTTTCAAGGTTTTAGGAAAATTTGGCAGGGAACCAGAAATATTATTGCTACTTAGATCCAATAATGTCAGGGACCTCAAGCTAGTCCAGTTACTGGGTATTACACCGCTGAGCTTGTTACCCCCCAATCTGATTTGAACAAGAGAATCCAAGTTTGCAACCGAAGGACTTAGAGTACCACTGAGATTAAAGTCAGACAAAATAATCATATTCATCTTTCCATTGGCACTGCACTTTATTCCCAACCATGACCTATCACATGGGTTATTACCAGTCCAGGAATTAACCAGATTTGAAGGATAATTCACCCCACCAAGAAACTCCAGCAGGGACATGACCTCAAAGGCACAGGGAACCCCAGGCTTGGATTGACAAAAATTATTGGAATCAAAAGTGACTTTAGTTGTTGCGAAATTTGGGATTGGACCCATGAAGTGGTTATTGTTCAAATCCAAATGGTCCAATTGCATTTTACCTAATGCATCAGGGATTAGCCCAAAGAGTTGGTTGCCATTGAGATCAAGATCCTTCAGAGAAGCTAAATCCCCAATGCTCAAGGGAATGGTCCCTGTGAAGTGGTTCCCATGAAGCCACAAACTCGTGAGCGAAACCATGGTTGCCACCACGTCAATAGTACCAGTAAGGCCACCACCCTGCTGGTTATTCAACCACAAAACCTGCAAAGACATGCCGTTAAACGTCGCCGGAATCTCCCCGGTTAAGTTGTTGCCGGAAAGTTGCAACACCGACAAAGACACCATCTTCCCGATAAAACCAGGAATTGGACCGGCCAAGTTGCAACTCATACAAGACACATTGGTCAACTGTGCCGAACCCTGCAACATAGAAGGGAATTGCCATCCACCAGTGGTGGCATTGAGGTTGTTGTAATCCAATGCTAAAACCTCGAGACTATTAAGCCCATCAAAGAAATCTTCAGGGATGGACTCGAACTCGTTGTAGTTCAAATACGCGTACCTCAACTTGGACAAGCCACTGAAAGATGGCAAGGGACCGTTGAGCTTGTTGTTCTGGAGGCCTAGGTTCTCGAGCATGGTGAGCTGGTTGAAGTTCTGGGGCACAGGACCGATCAGGTTCAAGTCTTTGGCCTGAATCTGAGAGACTCTGTTGCCGTGACAGTAGATGTAGTTCCATCGAGGTTCGCCACATGGGTCTCCTCCTTCTTCTGGCCACTGCAACAGCTCAGGGTTCTTCAAACCTTTTCTGAATTGGTTCAGAACCTTCACATCGTTTGGGTCAGTGTCAGTGAGAACCACACAGGCAAGTGAGAGGATGAGTAAGGAAATGAGCTTCGGAGAAGGGTCTTCCATGGCGAGGCTCATCTGAAACTGTGATTATACAATGCTGCATTGAGTTTGAGGTAACCCATGTTCTGGAATTTGTGAAAGGAAAGGAAACACTGAATTGTTGATATAGAAAGAGAAGAAGGCGACAGTGGGAAGGTATTAAAACTGTTATTTAATTAAGGTTGTTAACAAAACCAAAAAGGGAAATTAAGGTAAGGCGAAAGATGGTTAAAAATGAGTATATCCGCATATGTTTTGTTGTTGTGTTGGAATGCCTTATGGGAAAACTCACGATTTCCGTTATAATATTACCATATTATTGGCCTCATTATCGAGACATCCATGGTGTTCAATAGTAGAGTGAATTGTATTTAGATAGATTGTTTTGGTGGTCTCTTCCACAGCAATAATGAAGCGTGTTGAAATTAGGGGAGAAAGTTGGTACTTGTAAAAGGACTTCAACGTTCAAGTTAGGCAGTGTATATGTAGAGTTATGTTACAAGTAATAAGTTACTTGTAGAATGTGTTTGAGCCTGATATTTATAGAATGTAACTAGGGTTTAGTCTCTTTTAATTGTAGTAAAAAATTTCTATAAGATCAGAACATTGATACTGTAATTATGAGTAATTTGAGACGGTTATAGATGTTATAATTTTGTAAGATTGTGATTGACAGCTACAGATATTTTGATATTTATCCTATATGTGCAAATCTCGAGATCCTAATGTACTTGTCCAATGCTGCAGTCTGATAGACGTGGTACCAAGGTCTTGAAAACGTGTCTCCAATGCTTAGTTGGGATGTCCATGGTGGATTCATGTGGTACACTTGATGGGTTGATCCACTAATTGTGGTCTGGGTCACAATTCATAACAGTTGCCCCCAACTTGACACTTTGGTGGGACAACTGAGTGTCAAGGTATCCAAGTGTGATAGGAGCACACAACACGCAGTGGATAAAGGGATCCAAATCAGAGTTAACGCTGGATTTCACGGTGTTTTCCAAGGGGCCTAGGTCCGTGATACATTACAACATGCTCCCGAGGTTGATGAGTAAGGTTGGGATCCATATTGGATCGCTCTGTTCGTGTCGTCGACTCCTTTATCCAGGGTATGTCGTAGGTTGCCCCCATGTGTAGTTCACGATTTTTTGTTGTCTTTTCTTGTAGCCTTTACTCTACAATTTGCGGCAGTCTGAGCTTACTTGGGAACCGTCGCTTTGACTATTGGGAATTAAAAATCCCTTTTAAAAATGGTAGCAGTTTCAAGTTATTTCCTAACTAGAAAGCATTAAAACGCGGCCTCAAATGTGCAGTCAATTTGCCTTCTCAAGGGCCAATCAGAACGCTTCATTCCTTCTATAAATAGAGAATGTTCGCATTGAGGCTAACATTCTTTTTGTTCTTTGGTTTTGTTTGAGAGTGATCTTTTTCCAGAGGATGACATCTCTCCCATTTCTTGCGAACATGTGGAGGGTCTTGCCCCATTTTGAAACATTTTCCTATTCTTCCCAAAATTCTTAAAGGTGTTCCCTTTATTGCTATTGATTCTTCCAGTGAAGGCATTTCTTTCTCGGCGTAATGGCTTGGTGAGGACCAAGTAACTGCCCTACGCAGCTGGGTCAACATGTATCTGGGCGGCAGAAGCCTTTCTCTCCCAACGTACGCAGGAACATGCGTTCTTCCTGCTCTTGTCGGGAGGGTTCTTGGTTTCGGCCTTAGTTCCTAGGAGGCGTGGAGATGCTCCGCACTCTGTCTTCCTTATTTCCTGACTGTTTTGGAGGCACTTAGTTACTCCGAGGTGCAATTGGATGTGTAGGAGGGCAGAACAATCTCTTGGAACAACTTGGGGTGAAACATTCTCATGTTGGCCAACCAGGGGAAAGATGGGTGTTGATGTCTAGAAGAACCGTGGAGGTGGTCATGGTTGTTAGCATTATCATCATCATTACCTTCGTCTGGCTTCCTTCTTGGCTTTTTCTAGTAGGCATTCTTGACTTAGTGTAGTTTATGTACTCTTTTTTGTTAGAGCTGATGATGTATGAAATGAATAAAGTCCTTTTTTGAATCTTATAACTTGTATATTCTATTTTCCATTTCTATTTTATGCTTTCTTTTCTTTTTCTCTAGGATGAGTCCAATGCTCATCGAATAGAAATATAGTTAGCCTTGTCGTGTTGCTCCCAACTTGGTGCTTGGCTAATATAGCGAAGTAGCAAGATAAGTCTCAATACCCCAGGTGATGGGATCCGTGCTTTACTAAAAGTTGTGGTCCTAACTGCCCATAGGGTTAAAAGCTTTAATCTGGAGGTGTTTACAACCAAGTCATTTGACATTCATGGATGCGTTATAGTCCACCCGTCAATTGACCATAAGTGGATGTTCTGGGGTGTAGCTGGAGTCCGTAAAAAAAATTCAGACTCAACTGCACGGCTTGCATGACGTTTACTTTTTCGCGCAACCATCCTTTCAATTGTTGTAACAATTGTGAAGTCCACGTGGTGCATTCTAATTGAGAAGACGTGGTTAGGGTTATGTGCGCCATAATGAGTGGCTTTTGAAATACAAAGTGATAGGACGAAATTATCCAGTAATTGTCTTGTCTCTATATAGAGAGGTTGGAAACGCCTCCTCCATACTTTTACTATTCCTATTCACTCTCTGGTGAGCTAAAACAATTTCTGACAACTTCTCAAGGCGGGATAGTGCAGTTTCAAGCGGTTGGCAATAGTTTTCAATGATTCATCTTCTTTCAATCATCAGTTTTCCTCCATTTCTTCAGGATATGTCCCATTCTACCTTCTGTTTACTACTTTTATTGTCGTTCTAAGATAGAGGGTTTCTGTCTTCTCTATCATAGGGCATTTCTTTTCTTTTCCCTCTAAAATGAGGAGGGATACTTGTATTTCTGGGTCTATAATGTCGTTGCTCTATGGAGCACCTTCTCTGTCATGTCGTAAGCGACAGAAGTGTCAATCTGAAGCTTATACCTTAGTGCGCGCGGAGGCCAGTATCCATAGTGCTGGAGAGGGAGGGCAGATGCTGATGTAAACTTTTATTGGTTCCTTTCATGGTTCGCCCCCTTCCATGTTTGAATATATTGACCAATATTCTTTGATTCTGACAACAACTTACGAGCCTCTGTGGGTGTTTCCAAGAGTTCCATGGCAAGGAGGAGAGCGGCGGTGCAAAAGAGGACAATTTTCGAGGAACCTTTGGTACTTGCCCCCAGGAGGACCGTATACCCCTGGGTGGGGGACGACGTCTGGAACTAGGAGTTCAACTTCCAAACTATGGAGAAGCTTGAAGAACTCACGAATTACTTAGAGCTGACTGAAGGTGGTGCAAGGGATCACGAGTACCAAGTCCTATCTCCAATGGAGAGTAAGAGAGTGTGTTCAGGCCAGGAGGTGGGCGCACACTTCATATTTCTGTATGAGGATCTCTTCGTTCGGCTAGGACTCCAAGTTCCATTCTCCGATTTTCAGATAGCGATCCTCCGCACTCTCAATGTGGCTTTGTCCCAACTTCACCCCAACAATTGGGGGAATATTCTTGCCTTCAAGAGATTCTGTCGAGTAGTCTGACTATGGTACTTTAAGAAGGCGTTCTTTTATCTCTTCACCCGGTGGTGCCCCTAGTTAGGGAGAAGGGGCATACTAAAAGAACTAGCTCACAATCTGGTCTCGATCCGAATGAAAAGTGTTTGGAGTCTTCCAAGATAGCTTCTAGGGCTTCAAGGGAAAGTTCTTTAAGTTGATGGTAGTGCCAAACACCTGTCTGTTCTTTCTGGATGCTAATGGGGAACTGGTATTCCATCTATACTGGACAACCCAGGCATGGAGCACCCATTTGTGTTGATTGAAAAGGAGATGCACGATCTTGACCAGGAAGACACTGAGTGCATCAAGTTTATGAACCTGTGGGTTCGAGAAGTTGGGTTGATTCCTTGTAAGGATTTCTGGAAACCCCTGATGATGAAATTCTTGAGGTTATACTAGATAGGTTAGGGCATAGTACGTAGTTCATTTTTACCTTTTGCTTTCAATACTTTTGTTTTAGTTGTTTCACACTTACTTGCTTTTCATGTTTTGTTACAAAAAACATGGCATCTGGATCATCTCTTATCGCTTTCTAAGTTTTCAAGGTAAGGAAAGGGGGGCCAGACCTTCCAATGCTTTTGCACCCATTGCTCCAGTTTTTGTGGCCCAGGATCCTGTTATTGAAGTGGCTCCTGATCAGTTGGATTCTCCTGCACAACCCCTCCAGAGGAAGAGAAAGGCAATTGAAGGCTCTAGGGCGGAAGACCGCTAGAAAAGATAGCAACGGAGGCAGATGAAGAAGAGAAGGAAGATCCAATGCCTCTAGTCATAGGCACACAAATCCCGGAGAGTTCATCGACGAGTGACTCTTAAGTGATGAGGTTGTAAAGTACATTACTCATAAAAGTATACTAGAGACTCTTTCGAGGTTCCAAACCTTCGCTCTCCAAGTCACTGCAGAGGCCCGTTGTCTTGAGAGGACCTTGGGTGAATATGAGAAGAAGTCAACCGAGTAGTTAAAGGCGGTTGAGCTGGAAGGAGCTCGGAAGCTTGAACAGGCCCTCAAGGACAAGAAGGAGGATGAATCAGAGACCCAAGACCTGAAAAAGAAGCTAGCTGATTCCAAGTCCAAGCTCAAGAAAGAGAGGGCCAATTCTGAAAGGACTAATGCCGACCTCCAAGTTCAAATTCAAAATCTTCATACCAGAATGGCGCAACTAGAAAGGGACACTGCGGAGCTAAAGGCCATCTGCACGAACATTGGTGTTGAACAGTCCTGTAATATAATTTCCTAGGTCTAGCACTTCAACCCTAACGCCAACCTAGCTTTGGAAGGATTGAATCCTAAGATGGTAATTTAGGGCGGACGTTTGGTGATGGCGATGGAGGCGGATCAAGCAGCTGCCGGGGTCCCCACTATTGGGCCTTCAATTGGTGTGTTTAATTAGATAGTGGGTGACAATGAGGCATTGTTAGGTTGATCCGCAAGTGCACGGGTCGACAAGTAATATATGAGAGTTAAAGTATCGTGTCCCAAGCGATTGACAATTAGAAGGTGCTAAAACTTAACCAATTTTCATAAAATATTATCCAAGCAATTGAAATATGAGAGTGGTTTGCAATTAAAATAACAACTCAAAAAAAAATAAAACCAGAATGTACCAAACACCAAATCCACAAGAGAAAGATGAGAATGATTAAAGCCTAGGGGCCCCTATTCACTTGTTACTTCAATGAATGACTTGCAATTCACAAGCATCTAACAATGAGTTAGTTTTGCTATCTAAAAATAAGCAATAGATAAAAGCCTATGTCTAGGACAATTATTCATGTGAGACTTAGTTAATCCACTATGTGTCCATGTGAGTTAGCATAAGAATCACTCATTGAGACCAATTATTAAACAATTACTATGCATGGCTAATGGGTATATGTTTATCCCATTAGAAATCAACATATTCAACCCAATAGATTGCAATTGAACATGCATTAATCATACCATATCCACATTCACAGATTCCTATGTCTAGTTCATTTGGAACACTAAGATCATGCAATTGATGGCCAAACAATAGCAAGCATTAAACATAGGTATGGAAGAATAAAACTAATTTCATTGATAGAAACTCAACAAATTACAAGATATTCAAATCCATAGCAAGATCTTAGAGAGCCCCTAGATTAGAGTTTAGTTACACATCATGAAAGAAGAGAAAACTAATGGAGTCATGAAACCCATCAAATTACAAATCAAGAGAGAAAAAGGGGAAGAATGAACAAGAATGGTGAGAATCCAATGCTTGATCTTCCTCCTTGATCTTGATTCTTCACTTGAATCACCTTTATCTTCCAAGGTTTTCTCCTTCTCTCCTTTTCTTTATGAAGTTAGTGTTTGGTGATAACCCCCAAGATGCCCCCTCAAGTCCCAAAAATCAGATATTAATGGCTAATTTTGCGGACCAGGATTTTACCCACGCCTAGGCTTGGCTTTTCCACGCTTTGGTGTGCTTATGAGTCACGTGCTTGCATCTGTTGACCACGCCTAGGCATGGGTGTCTTTCGAAAGCGGGCACAAGGGTTTCGCGCGGCACAAGGGCACTCCCGCCCGCTGACCAGGCAGTGGGACCCCTGTGCTACCTTTGCGTAGTGTGTTTTTTGAAAGCGCGATATTTTTTATCCAATTTTATAACTCATGAAAATAATAATGTATTATTGTTTTGAGTTTGTATGTTCTTTGTGATGCATGGTGCATGGATATGGCCTTAGTCCTCTTTTTATGCTTTTTGGTTTTAATAAATATGACCTGCGTGTCGTGCCTTTCTCTCTACATTCTGATTGTATATTCTCTTCTCACATAACTCCCCTCGAATGTAAAAGAAGTTTCTATATAATGTAATTATGATGTGGAGACAAGAAGACAACATCAAGTGAGGACGTTGGTAGGAGATGCTTGGTGAAGCTGGCTTTCTTTATGCTACTCTCTTAGGGGCCATAACCATGTCACTTTTATTATATGCTTTTTATGTATGAGATGCATGGATAATATTTATGGTATGATAAACAGTTTAATAAATGGTGAGATCTAATAATAATAATAATAAAAAATTCCCTCAAAGCAAATATTAAGTCATTATGTGATGTCTTCCAATGTGTGGCACTCGTCAAGACTAGTATCGATCATGTGCAGGTCTACCAAAGCAGGATGCCTTTATCTATATTAGTAAGACGCGATGGGATAAAGGTAATATCCAACTGTCAACCATTGGGTTTGACTTAACTAGGCCATTTCAATAGGATTGAAGGCTTAGAGACATGAAGTTGGGCTTTGGTCTATTAGATGGATTTGAATAAGTGTTATTCACCCAACTATCCAAGAGTTACATGTGATGTAATTGGAAAGTGTTTTCTACCTAAATAACTGAATTTTGGGTGATCAGCCAAAGCTGACTCAAAACTAGATGAAATATGGATCTTGGCCTACTAGGAAATCTTACGATGGGATTTTCTAAGTCAATGCTGAGGGTCATTGACTTGAATAAAATAGTGAGAGGCATATTTAATTAAAAGACCTCATTAAATATGTTTATGGCATGATACTTATATTTTTGCATATTTCTGTTGATAGATTACCATGGCAACAAACACATCAAGTAACTTATCACTGCGATCCGTCCTTGAGAAGGACAAGTTGTCTGGAATGAATTTTCTAGACTGGTACAGGAATTTAAGGATTGTCCTTAAGCAAGAGAAAAAGTTGTATGTACTAGAACAGCTTATTCCTAAGCCACCTGCTACTAATGCCCCTAGAATTGAAAAGGATGCTTATAAGAAGCATCAAAATGATGCATTGGACATCAGATGTCTTATGCTGGCCAACATGAACTCTGAGCTCCAAAAGTAACACAAGAACATGGATGCCTACGATATGATCGTACACCTTAAGAAACTCTATCAAGAGCAGGCCAGGCATGAGAGATACGAGGTCTCTAAAGCACTGTTTCAGTGCAAGCTGGTAGAAGGAAGCCTTGTTGGTGCTCATGTACTCAAGATGATTGGGTACATTGAAAACCTAGAGAGACTTGGTTTTCCTTTGGGCCAAGAGTTGGCCACTGACTTAGTCCTGCAATCATTGCCGAAAAGTTTTAGTCAATTTGTCATGAACTACAACATGAATGAGATTGACAAATCACTACCAGAGCTACTAGGCATGTTGAGAACTGCTGAGCAAAACATTAACAAAGGCAAAAGAAAGGCCATAATGATGGTCTAAAAGAATAAGGGCAAGAAACAACAGAAAAAGCCCAAGGGCAACTGGAAGGGCAAGGGCAAGGATAAGTCCAAGCCCAGCACTTCTGGCTTGAAACCAGTGGATGGAGTGGCTAAGGAAGGTACATGCTTCCATTGTGGTCAGACTGGACATTGGAAGAGGAACTGTGCCAAGTTCCTGGAGGAGCTCAAGAAAAAGAAGGGAAGTGAGACTTCCACTTCAGGTATTTTTGTTATTGAAGTCAATTTATCTACTTACGCATCATGGGTATTAGATCTTTGGATGTGGATCTTACATTTGTGTAAATGTGCAGGATCTAAAGAAGCGAGAGACCATTGACGAAGGGCGAAGTCGACCTACGAGTGGGAAATAGAGCAAAGGTTGCTGCATTAGCTGTAGGGACTTATTTATTATCTTTGCCCACTGGGCTTGTAATAGAGTTAGAGAACTGCTATTTTGTGCCTGTTATTAGCAGGAATATCATTTCTGTTTCTTGTTTGGACAAGAAAGGTTTTTCTTTTATTATAAAGGACAAGTGTTGTTCCATTTACATGAATGATATTTTTTATGGTAGTACACAATTGAGTAATGGACTTTATGTCCTTGATCTCGAAACGCCCGTCTATAACATAAATACAAAGAGGTTTAAATCAAACGATCTGAACCCAACTTTTCTCTGGCATTGTCATTTGGGCCACATAAATGAGAAACGCATCTCCAAACTCTATAAAGATAGATTCTTGGACTCGTTTGATTTCGAATCATATGAGACATGTGAATCTTATTTATTGGGGAAGATGACTGTTAGCCATGGCAACCATTACCCAAGAGGGGGGGTGAATTGGGTGATGCCTAGTTTTAATGCAACTTTGACAAATTATGCATTTTGAATAACTCAATTAATAAATGCAGCGGAATAAGTCTAATAAATGTACAACTATTGAGGATTACTCAAATACAACTTGGGATATATGATGAACTAAGTGAATAAGTTAGATATCAAGTTGTAACAATCAAAACATCAAGATATGCAATAGATAAATATATTCTACCAAATACTGAATTTAAAGAGTGTAGGGAAGAGATAATCAAACTCAAGAATTTATCCTGGTTCACCACCAACCACTTGTGGCCTACATCCAAATCCTCAAGCTTAACTTGAGATTTTCTTCACTATCTCCTAGACTTTACGGGTGCTAGAAAAACCTTTGTACATACAAGAGCACTCCTCACACCTTGGGATACCTCACCCTTGTGCTAGAGCCTCCAATTCTTCAAGCTTCACGGGTGCTTGATGACCTTTACAATGAAGAGCACTCACAACACCTTTGGGATACCTCACCCTTTGTGTTTGAGTCTCACTACAAGGATACCTCACCCTTTTCTCTTTTGAGGGATACCTCACCCTCTTACAATGATTTCAAGGTGAATAGAAAGAATATAAACTCTCTTGAAGAGTGGATATACAAATTGAAGAACAAAGTATAGATGATAGAAAACTCTCTCAAGAGTGGATAATACAAGTTGAAGCTCAATGGGTATAAAGGATTTACACACTTAGCTCAAAACAAAGAATTTGGAGAAAAAGATGATGAATTTCGTTTTCAATGTTCAAGGGTAATTTTCAGAATGTTCTCCAACTTGTTTTTGATGCCCAAACACTTTTATTTATAGCCCAATGAGTTTTAGAGCCGTTGGAGGTGTTTAGAAATGATTTTCTATGAAAACTAGCCGTTTATAGCCGTTAGAAAGCGTTCTGGGCACTTTGTAATCGATTACAAGCTTCATGTAATCGATTACAAGCTTTCTGGGCACTTTGTAATCGATTACAAGCTTCATGTAATCGATTACAAGCTTTCTGGGCACTTTGTAATCGATTACATACTCTGTGTAATCGATTACACACTCTGTCGACTTTGTAATCGATTACATGGTTTGTGTAATCGATTACGCCATTCTGGTTTTCAAATCCGACTTTAAAAGGTCATAACTTCTTCATTTCTTATCCAATTAAAGCAAATGACCACTCATTGGAAAGCTCTTTGAGTCTATTTTCATATGAAAGAAGTTTCAAAACAAAACTCAAAGTATTTTGAAAGATATGATCAAAATAGTAACCAAAGGTCATATTTTCAAAACTCAAACTTTAATTGGTCATAACTTTTCGTTTATTATCCGTTTAAAGCAAATGACCAGTCATTGGAAAGATCTTTGAGTCTATTTTCAAATGAGATAAGTTTCAAAGTAAAACTCAAAGTATTTTAAAAGTTATGATCAAAATAGTAAGTATATGTCAGTTTTGCAAAACACAAACTTGACTATTTTTCATAGATTTGAAATACCACCAAGACTAGCTTTCCAAAAATAGTTTGTTGGGCATTTAACATTTTAGAAACACTTATAAATATGTTTAAAACTTGTTTGAGCTTAGTGTGATTCCTTTTTACCTTTACACAAGATCTAAGTCCTATAAGCTAATCTTGAAGATGTTGGACTAGATCTTTTGCCACCATCACTTCTTGATGTAATCCAAGCTTCCAAAGAAAATCTTCTCTTCAAAACTTGTAAATGCTTGGAACATCTTTTCATTTTCATTCTCCTTGAGTTGAGCATAGTTGTGTTCTTTTGCTTTCTTGTTGCAATGCTTACTTTTGGTACTTGGACTATCCTACAAAGTATTACTCACTTAACCAAACATAGTTAGTCCAAATTCATAACTCAATATCTTCATATGCATGATTCATAAATGTATAACTCTAGTTAGTCTAACATGCATACAAGACTTTCATAGACATATCCAATATTAATTCATTTATAACTCATATAAAATATTATTGGATATATTATATGATAAATGTTACATATATCTTATTAAACACATTTATGTAACATGATCAACATTCTTTTGTGATGCATTTGTCATTTATTAAGCACAACTATAAAGCATAAGCATCATTCTTTTTGTCTTGTATTTGTCATCATCAAAACTTAACATATTAATTCATTGGGGCAAACCTATTTCCACAATCTCCCCCTTTTTGATGATGACAAATCACCAAAGAAAAAATATGTTTAGCAATATATAAGGATAGATATTCATGTAAGCATATCAAACAATTAAACACAAGAACATATTTTTCTCTCCAATTTTCTCTCCCCCTATTTGACATCAACAAAAAGGTTTAGGAAGGAAAGATAATATTTTTCTCTCCCCCTAAAGATAAGAACCATGTTGTCAAAAAGAGTAGGATCATCAAAACCATAAACTTCTTCAAGTTATTCAACTCATCACTATCTCTCCTTATTTAATTATATACCTAATTCAAGAAAGGAGAGATGAAATAAGTATGCTTTCAAGATATAAAAGATTATTCATGCAATACTTGTCATATTTTGGTACTTCAACATTTAGCATATGATAGCAATAAGCTTAAGAAATTGTGTCTAAGATATAATATCTTGCATACCACATCATAATTAAGTACCACTTGATATCACTTGATAGGAGATACAAAATATTCATGTAAGATCATAGAATTAAGGTTTTCAAATAAAAGATCATACAACTTGTCACATATCAAGCATTTCTCAATGAAAAAAAAATCAAAAGATATGAAGTTTAAGAATGTTTACCTTCTTTCATTGATATAGGAAAAGAGAATGAACGATGATCTTTGTTGACATGTTAATAGTATTAACAATAAAACACTTCATGTCAAGTAAGGATGTAAGCCAAAGGATATAAGCAACAATTTAATAGCTAGGCTCCCCCTCACAATATGCATGTTATCAAAATATCAAATATAATGGTTTAACATAGTTATGCATATGTTCTTAGTCAACAAGGATATGGAAGAATGATATGTAAGATAAGTTCCCCCTTATTGAAGCACAAGATAGATAAAGGGAAATATGCATGCCAAGATCATATAAGCACATTACTATAAAGAAAAGCAAGCATAGATACATATTCTTAATCCCTCAAACAAAATCATTTTTAAAAAACTTCTCCCCCTTTCAAAAAGAATTTTATAATAACACATTACATTTTCAAAAGCATTTTAGAAGGGTAGAAGAGATTTATATTGAAATCACATATTCCTTGAGAGTGATCAAATCTAAGTCAAAAGAGTATTTGAAAGTACATATCCTCTTTTTCACATTAAACAAGAGTCTTGAAAAGATAAAATATATATATATATTTTTTTAAACAAGGCTTATCTTTTGAAGTATGAAGATTGATCTCTATAGATCATTTCAAAAAATTTATTTAGAAAACTTTCTTAAATACTCTCTCAAAATTTAATAGACATTTCAAAGCAATGTAGAGAGTACTACATTTATAGCACAAATTGAATGATTTCTAAATTTTCAAGATAATTAGGAGATGATAATACTTTTTAAATCTTAAGACAGTTCAAAAGATTCTCAAGGATATGGAACTTGAAAAGCTTCTTTTTAAAAGGAATATTAATCAAACTAGAAATTCTTTTCAAAACAAGAGCATGATTCTCATAAGTTTATACCACTAAGAACCATAGATCAAGAGAATCATATATATATCAAACATTGACCTTGATGAAATATGTTATAGAGATTAAAACATATATAGAACTAATATCATCCACCCTATATGCAATGACAAAACTAGCAATTTAATGTACAATTAGGCACTTTGTCAATGCTAAGCATACTTCTCATGTAAGGAAAGCATATAATCTTTTAAGATTAATTTATCAACAAGTATCATATAATCCATAGCATATAGAATACCACAATAGTATAGGGATAGAGATACTTATTGGGTTAGATAGAAAGTGATGCTCCTTTAGAATGTTCTTCATTTATAGGTCATTGTACTTTCTTCCATTGAGTATTTCATTCCATTGCACTTGAAGAAAGTCTCCTCATGTTCCTCTTCCTTCAACATTTCTCATTTATCCACATATGCTTGACATTTCAATATTTGATGACTATATTTCAAAAGTTCTCAAAAAAGGTTAACATCAAATATCATTTAAATTTATTTACAAACATAATTTAAGTTGATATAAAATGTAAAATATGTACCACATTATCAACCATGAATTGTTAGCTCTAAAGAGAACAAAAGAATGTCATATGCACTTGAATCCAAAAATATGATTTAAGCATTTAAGGCATTTAAGGCATTTAAGGCATGATTCAAGTTTTATCAAGAAACACATGATCAACATCAAAACTTATATAAGCATTTTGGGGCAAACAATGATCATGTAAGGCATGTAATATCAATTAATAAATTTTAGTATGTACACATGCCAATCAACAACAAGAAATCTCTTATTGTAGTGAAGGAATTGAAAAACCATGGAACTATAATTTTTGAATATTTATAATTCATTTCAAGATATACTTCATTAAAAAAAATTGAAGTTCAAAGATAAGTTCAAGGAAAAAAAAGAATCATTTACTTCTTGTTTTTAAAATATGAACATATCAAGCAATTTCAAACAAGAAGACATATGACATTTTACTTTCCAATCTCTAAATAAATATATAAGACAATTAAGCATCAAAGAGAAAGGATTAGAACTACTAATGAGCAAGTGAATTTACATATTTGAGCGAAGAGAATTGGTCACAAGCTCAAGAACAAAGATATTGTCATAACATGTCATTCCAAGCAAAATATGTGCATATCTAACATGTTAGCATATATAAAAATATTTTTAAAATATAGTGCTAGAAAAGCACAACTTAAGGCATGATAAGGCATAAACAAATCTTTACTTATCCAACTATCACATGATATACAATTTAAAGTATAAGTAAGGATAAGAGATTGATATCACCAAAAGTGCACTCTTTGAGTTTTGTAGGTGACTCCAACTTCTATGCCTCAAGGCCCCTTGAGAATGTTGTGGTTCTCCATGTCTTTCTTTTTATGTTTTTCATCATTTTTGGAGAACTTGGACCATTTTAAGTTTTCCCAACCTCAAGTAGCATGGTTGTTTTTCACTTCATTTGCATGCTTGAGCTAATGGTCACCCTACAACATAATTTAAAGCAATTTCTTTGGTATCCACCAATTTTGGATCCGTAGGGGTTAGTCATTGATCATTAATCCATTATGCTTTTATAGATATCAAATTTTTCATAGTATGTAATTTGAGCATAGCAAATGTAAACAATCAATTACCATTAAGCTTATAGCCAATAATATGCATACATTCATGATATACAAACAATTTTAAGTGAAAATGGTCATTCCAGCACTTAAAACCATTTTTAAAGCTTGTGTAATCGATTACCATGGGTGTGTAATCGATTACCAGCCCTCTGGAATCCATGTAATCGATTACATGTTAGGTGTAATCGATTACACGAGTTCTGGAGACGTTGTAATCGATTACATAGTATGTGTAATCGATTACACGCTCTCGACTTTGCTTAGGAACGCTTGGCGAGCCTCCGTATGTCGACATGAGAGGTCTTGTAATCGATTACAAGCTTGCTGAATTCAGTTTTTGCACTTCAAACAGTAAGGGTCCGAACTCAAAGCTTTCAAATTAATTCCAAAACAATTCCAAACATCATGTAAGCATAAAAACTGACCAGTTCTTGATCCAAAACTCATGTTTATGCAAAAACTATAAATTATGCAGAGAATTGTAACTTTATGCAGTAAGAGTTATGATTTATTCAATATGCCAAGTTCTAAGATATTTTTATCAAATGTACTTCTTCAAACAAGAAGTGAACTTATCTAGCATATTATCACGAGATATGTAAGGTAGTGAGTAAAGGGTGTAACAATAATATAATCATGTGCTATATATAATATTCAAATTTTACTAAGCACACATAGTTCTATCCTTTACCTAAGGCCTATAAGGAATATACCTCAAATTCATTGACTTTACAAGTGAATGTGCATAAGAGGTAGAAACATTTGATACCTTGGCCTTGCTAATCAAGGAAACTCTTTTCCTTACCCATTGCTTCTCTTTTGGTGTTTTAAACTTTGCAAGTTCCACATTTTGTGCTTGAGAAGCTTTGGTTGAAGCCATCTTCCTTCTTTGATCAAAACTTCGTTCAATGGGCTTTGGAAGCATTCCCCTTGATGATTCCTTCTTTACTTGACCAATTTGTCCATCCTTTTGAGAAGTTTTCTGCATAATTGAAACACTAGGAGGACTTTTTGGTACCCACTTCATCTTGGGTCCTTGAATATTAGTACTAGAGCATTTAAGATCTTTAGGAACCCATTTCATATTATTTCTCATATAAGAGTTTCTTCTATAATTGCATAAATGAGAAATATGTCCTAGATGACCACAAAAGTTGCAAACAAGTGAATTCAATGATGGATTGGTCCTTTGAAGATCATTTTTGAAAAACTTGAGCCTTTGGTTGTTTTTATATTCTATGTCATTTTTGCCACAAGCCTTACTTGAATTTTCATGTGAAATAGCATCAATTACATTCTTATTAACACACATGGATTGTAAGCAAGTAGAATCATTAGCTTTGGCAAATTCACAATATAAGTTCTCAACTTGATTTTCTAAATTAATGCATTTTTCACAAGAAGTTGAGGTTTCACATTTCAAAGGCATTTCCTCATCAAGAAAAGCATAATCATTTTTCAAAATCTCAATTTCAGTTTCGATGAAGAAAATGTTTTCCAAACAAGATAAATTTTTATTTTCTAAATTCAACAAATCATCATATAATTCATCATATGCACATTGTAACTCATCATAGGAAGGACTATAATCTAGCTTAGCATTATTTACCTCAAAGTCCTTTTTGGCCATATATGAAGTAGTCTCCATTCCTAGCATACTTGGCTTTTCAAAGGAATTATCATCTTCCTCATTGTTGTCTTTCAAGGATTCAAGAACATCTTCTTGAGGACATTTTTCAATATTGTCTTCCTTTAGAGGCTTTTGCTCTTCTTGCTCTCTATATACAACTTTTTGCAAGAAATCATTGTTAGCAAGATAAAAATTATCAAGAGCATCCCATATATCTTTAGCATTAGAGCAACTCTTAATTTTAGCATAAGCATCATCATTTAACCCACTTCTCAATATTTGCATTGCTCTAATATTCAATGAAAAGCATTTCTTATCATAGTCATTCCAAGTTTGTTTTGATTTGCATGTAAATCCATCAAGCATAATATCCCACAAATCAATATCAATAGATTGCATATAAATTTCCATTCTAGCTTTCCAATAACGAAATTCGCACCATCAAAGAATGGTGGTTTATTAATTTCAAAACCATTCATTTTGAAAAGCTTGTAATGGTTGCCAAACAAACAAAGATCTTTAACTCCAAGCTGTTAAGCTTTTACCAGAGCACGAAGCTCTGATACCACTTGTTAGCCATGGCAACCATTACCCAAGAGGGGGGTGAATTGGGTGATGCCTAGTTTTAATGCAACTTTGACAAATTATGCATTTTGAATAACTCAATTAATAAATGCAGCGGAATAAGTCTAATAAATGTACAACTATTGAGGATTACTCAAATACAACTTGGGATATATGATGAACTAAGTGAATAAGTTAGATATCAAGTTGTAACAATCAAAACATCAAGATATGCAATAGATAAATATATTCTACCAAATACTGAATTTAAAGAGTGTAGGGAAGAGATAATCAAACTCAAGAATTTATCCTGGTTCAGCCACCAACCACTTGTGGCCTACATCCAGTCCTCAAGCTTAACTTGAGATTTTCTTCACTATCTCCTAGACTTTACGGGTGCTAGAAAAACCTTTGTACATACAAGAGCACTCCTCACACCTTGGGATACCTCACCCTTGTGCTAGAGCCTCCAATTCTTCAAGCTTCACAGGTGCTTGATGACCTTTACAATGAAGAGCACTCACAACACCTTTGGGATACCTCACCCTTTGTGTTTGAGTCTCACTACAAGGGATACCTCACCCTTTTCTCTTTTGAGGGATACCTCACCCTCTTACAATGATTTCAAGGTGAATAGAAAGAATATAAACTCTCTTGAAGAGTGGATATACAAATTGAAGAACAAAGTATAGATGATAGAAAACTCTCTCAAGAGTGGATAATACAAGTTGAAGCTCAATGGGTATAAAGGATTTACACACTTAGCTCAAAACAAAGAATTTGGAGAAAAAGATGATGAATTTCGTTTTCAATGTTCAAGGGTAATTTTCAGAATGTTCTCCAACTTGTTTTTGATGCCCAAACACTTTTATTTATAGCCCAATGAGTTTTAGAGCCGTTGGAGGTGTTTAGAAATGATTTTCTATGAAAACTAGCCGTTTATAGCCGTTAGAAACGTTCTGGGCACTTTGTAATCGATTACAAGCTTCATGTAATCGATTACAAGCTTCTACAGGCACTTTGTAATCGATTACAAGCTTCATGTAATCGATTACAAGCTTTCTGGCACTTTGTAATCGATTACATACTACGTGTAATCGATTACACTCTGTCGACTTTTGTAATCGATTACATGGTTTGTGTAATCGATTACGCCATTTCTGGTTTTCAAATCCGACTTTAAAAGGTCATAACTTCTTCATTTCTTATCCAATTAAAGCAAATGACCACTCATTGGAAAGCTCTTTGAGTCTATTTTCATATGAAAGAAGTTTCAAAACAAAACTCAAAGTATTTTGAAAGATATGATCAAAATAGTAACCAAAGGTCATATTTTCAAAACTCAAACTTTAATTGGTCATAACTTTTTCGTTTATTATCCGTTTAAAGCAAATGACCAGTCATTGGAAAGATCTTTGAGTCTATTTTCAAATGAGATAAGTTTCAAAGTAAAACTCAAAGTATTTTAAAAGTTATGATCAAAATAGTAAGTATATGTCAGTTTTGCAAAACACAAACTTGACTATTTTTCATAGATTTGAAATACCACCAAGACTAGCTTTCCAAAAATAGTTTGTTGGGCATTTAACATTTTAGAAACACTTATAAATATGTTTAAAACTTGTTTGAGCTTAGTGTGATTCCTTTTTACCTTTACACAAGATCTAAGTCCTATAAGCTAATCTTGAAGATGTTGGACTAGATCTTTTGCCACCATCACTTCTTGATGTAATCCAAGCTTCCAAAGAAAATCTTCTCTTCAAAACTTGTAAATGCTTGGAACATCTTTTCATTTTCATTCTCCTTGAGTTGAGCATAGTTGTGTTCTTTTGCTTTCTTGTTGCAATGCTTACTTTTGGTACTTGGACTATCCTACAAAGTATTACTCACTTAACCAAACATAGTTAGTCCAAATTCATAACTCAATATCTTCATATGCATGATTCATAAATGTATAACTCTAGTTAGTCTAACATGCATACAAGACTTTCATAGACATATCCAATATTAATTCATTTATAACTCATATAAAATATTATTGGATATATTATATGATAAATGTTACATATATCTTATTAAACACATTTATGTAACATGATCAACATTCTTTTGTGATGCATTTGTCATTTATTAAGCACAACTATAAAGCATAAGCATCATTCTTTTTGTCTTGTATTTGTCATCATCAAAACTTAACATATTAATTCATTGGGGCAAACCTATTTCCACAATGACAAAGGCCCCATTCATTGGACAAGGTGAAATGGTTAGTGATCTTTTAGGCCTTATACATAGTGATGTATGTGAGCCACTAAACACACTCACTAGGGGCGGTTTTCAATACTTCATTACATTTACTGATGATTTCAGTAGATATGGATTTATATATCTTATGAAGCATAAATTAGAATCCTTTGAAAAGTTCAAAGAGTTCAAGAATGAAGTACAAAACTAACTTGGTAAGAGTATTAAAATTCTTTGATTGGATCGAGGAGGAGAATACTTAAGCCAACAGTTTGATGATCATCTGAAAGAGTGTGGGATAATATCTCAATTCACTCCACCAGGAACACCACAATGGAATGGTGTCTCTGAAAAGAGGAACTGGACCTTGTTAGATATGGTCCAATCCATGATGAGTCATGCAGACCTTCCAAGCTCCTTCTAGGGACATGCTCTGTTAACAGGAGCTTTTACACTTAACCGTATTTCATCCAAGATGGTTCAAAAGACACCATATGAGATATGGACTGCGAGACGGCCCAGTATGTCTTTCTTAAAGATTTGGGGCTGTAGAGCTTATGTGAAACGTCA
This sequence comes from Ormosia semicastrata, assembly GCA_029884595.1. Classification (NCBI taxonomy): domain Eukaryota; kingdom Viridiplantae; phylum Streptophyta; class Magnoliopsida; order Fabales; family Fabaceae; genus Ormosia; species Ormosia semicastrata. Next base: position 45,022,205 of record JAQQTO010000061.1, read on the forward strand.
AGTTTCTGATAAGCTTGGACCTAAATCAGATAAATGCTTCTTTGTAGGGTATCCAAAGGAAACCAAGGGATATTTTTTCTATAATCCTACCGAGGGCAAAGTGTTTGTCGCACAGACTGCTGTATTTCTAGAAAAGGAGTTTATCTCCAAAGGAATCAGTGGGAGGAAAGTAGAACTTGAAGAAGTTCAAGTTTCACAAAGCAGTAATGAACCAATGGTGGAAATAGAGCAGCCTCCACAAAATGTTGTGGAACAACAACTTGCTCTAGTAGCACAAGACCTGCATAGGTCTAACAGGATACGTCATCAACCAGAGAGATATGGATTTCTCATGACCCAATAAGGTGACGTATTGCTCATGATTCAAGATGAGCCTGTGACTTACCAGGAAGCCATTATTGGCCCAGAATCTGAGAAATGGCTTGAGGCCATGAGATCTGAAATGGATTCCATGTATGCCAACCAGGTATGGACTTTGGTTGACCCACCTGAAGAGGTAAAACCCATTGGGTGCAAGTGGGTTTTCAAGAAGAAAATTGACATGGATGGTAATGTGCATACCTTTAAGGCGCGATTGGTGGCTAAAGGTTTCAAACAAATTCATGGTGTAGACTATGATGAAACTTTTTCCCCAGTTACGATGCTTAAATCTATTCGGATCTTGCTTGCTATTGCAACATACCATGATTATGAAATCTGGCAAATGGATGTCAAAATTGCTTTCCTTAATGGAAATCTTCTCGAGGATGTGTACATGACACAACCTGAGGGTTTTGCCACTCCAGAGGATGCTGGAAAGGTGTGCATGTTGCAACGATCTATTTATGGATTGAAGCAAGCTTCCAGAAGCTGGAATCTTTGTTTTGATGATACAATACAACAGTTTAGTTTCATCAAGAATGAAGAAGAATCTTGTGTCTACAAGAAGGTTAGTGGGAGCACTATTGTCTTTCTAGTATTGTATGTAGATGACATACTACTTATCGGAAATGACATCCCTACCCTACATTCCGTAAAGACTTGGTTAAGGAACTGCTTCTCTATGAAGGACTTGGGCGAAGCCACCTATGTGTTAGGTATCAAGATCTATAGAGATAGATCACTGAGACTACTTGGCCTAAGTCAGAGTACATACATAGACAAAGTGTTAAGACGATTTAACATGCATAAATCTAAGAAAGGACTCTTGCCTATGTCGCATGGTGTAAGCCTATCTAAGGCTCAATCCCATTCCACCCAAGATGAGAGGGATCGCATGAGCAAGATTCCATATGCATCTGCAATTGGATCTATCATGTATGCCATGTTATGTACTCGACCAGACATCTCGTATGCTTTGAGCATGACGAGTAGGCACCAGTCTGATCCCGGTGAAAGTCACTGGACTGCTGTCAAGAACATCCTTAAGTACTTGAGAAGGACTAAGGATTGGTTCTTGGTATATGGAGGCGAGGAAGAGCTAGTTGTAAAGAGTTACACTGATGTTAGCTTCCAAACCGATAAGGACGACTCCAGATTGCAATCGGGTTATGTTTTTTGCCTAAATGGTGGAGGTTGTGAGCTGGAAGAGTTCAAAGCAGGAGACAGTCGCCGACTCTACCACAGAGGCTGAGTATATTACTGCCTCCAATACAGCAAAGGAGGCCGTTTGGATCAGGAAGTTCATTGCTAAACTTGGTGCTATTCCTAGCATTGTGGACCCAGTGGACCTCTATTGTGATAATGATGGAGCCATTGCACAAGCTAAGGAGCCTAGATCTCACCAGCGATCCAAACATATACTTAGGCGCTTCCATCTCATTCGAGAGATCATCGATAGAGGAGATGTGAAGATATGCAGAGTACCAACAGATGATAACATTGCTGATCCACTAACGAAGCCTCTTGCACAGCAGAAGCGTGAGGGTCACACTAGGTCTTTAGGCATTAGATATATGCTTGATTGGCTCTAGTGCAAGTGGGAGATTGTTGGTGTATGCCCTAGAGGCCGATACATTTTCTGTATTTACATATATTCTATTATGCTATTTTAATATATGAGGCATTTCATATATTGTGTTCTTTTTTATAAACATAATAAAGTCCTTAGAATAGTCAATTTGATGCCATAGGACATCAAGTGGATAACTTGATCGTGAGATTCTTTTTTGGTTAGAACACTATTCTTAAATGTCCCTAGTCAAGTATTATTGTTAACTAGGATAACAATAATGCATTGAGACTAGTATGTGCATAGACTGATGACCACATCTCATGGGTCATGGATATGAGATATCAAGTCTTCACATGGGTACATATTAGAGTAATGATATATTGGACTGACCCACCATGAGAACGCTACATGGATCTTTACGTGAGTGTCATAAGCGATTCTCATAGTGACAATGGTGTCTGTGGTCCTTTGACCTGAAATCACTATGATTCCTACATGAAAAGTTGTGTGTTTTAATACCATCAAACGTTATCTGTAACAAGGTAATTATAAAGTTAGTTATTGGACATACCGCAAATCATGTAGAGGGATGTGAGTGACCTAGATGGGATTTGTCACTCCTACATAACAGGAGCGATATCTTCGGGCTTCCTGATTGAGTAAGACTGCGAAATGCATGGTCATGCTCAAATGAGTCAATATGATATATTAATTTCATTTGTTGTTACAAAGTCTACTCGAGTATCAGGAAATGAATGATTGGGCTATACAAGGGTAACACATTCCATGCCTTGTGTTCAATCTAGATATCTTGACAAAGGGACTAAACGACACAAAAACATTAGTCACGGAAAGGTTATGTCAAATCACTGACATTCTTATTACTTGGGTAGCAGCGATGTGTTGCTAGATACTGCTCACTGCTTGTAATATTAAAATGATATTTTAATATTACTGCCAACGTAATGAGAACCTGCAGGGTCACACATATAGAACAGACTAAAATTAGAGTAATGGATCCAAGTTGGACTCAGATTCAAATATGGGTCAGACTCATAATAGATGAGTCTAGGGTTGCACAACTTACCTTGCTACTGCTCACACTCACTTAAGGCAGTCATTATTATAAATAATACTGCTAAGGGGGCTGCTAAGAGACATAATTTCAGAACCCTAGCCACACCTACAGAAAAGTGAGTGAGAGAGCACAAGTTTCTTCTCTTCTCTTCGCAGCTAGCACTGTGTGAGAGACGCGAGACTCCTCTTTGCGGACGTTGGACGTTCGTGAGTCTATTCGTGTGGATACCGCAGAGACATTATTTCTATTACGGTGTTGGTGATTCACGTTCTTCCTTTTGATCACACTTCAAGAGGTAAATAATTTAAAAAACTCAGATTATGGCTTTTTGCATGGATCCTTGGTGGGAATCCTAATTTTTTTCTCCGTGAAGTAACCGCAATTCCCAACAGTTGGGGTATTGCACAACCCAAAGGGCATTCTTCCGAAAGTATAAGTACCATATGGGCAGGAGAAAGTTATCTTCTCTTGATCATTCGGGGAAATGGCAATCTGATTGTACCCCGAATACCCATCCAGGAAACAGTAAAAAGCACGACCTGCCAACCTATCCAGCATCTGATCAATAAATGGTAATAGGAAATGATCCTTTTGGGTTGCAATGTTAAGCTTCCTGTAGTCCATGCATATGCGTCATGCGGTGACAATCCTGGTGGGAATCAAATCATTATTCTCATTGGCTACCACAGTCATTCCAACCTTCTTAGGCACGCACTGAACTAGGCTCACCCATTTGCTGTCAGAAATAGGGTATATGATACCTGCATTAAGCCACTTGATAATCTTCTTCTTGACCACCTCATTCATGATAGGATTGAGGCACCTTTAATGTTTAATTGTTGGCTTATGATATGCTTTCAATAATATTTTGTGTATGCATATAGTGGGACTAATGCCTCTAATATCCGCAATAGACTACCTCAAGGCCCTTTTGTATTCTCTGAGCAACTTGGATTCTTGCTCCTCAGACAAAGATGAAGAGATAATGACTAGCAATGTGGATGAATCCCCCAAGTATAAATACCTCAAATGATCAGGTAATGGCTTAAGCTCTAACTTGGGTGGAGTGATTACAGAAGGCTGGAGAATGGGCTTGTCAGAAGGTATGTTCAATGGTTCAAAGCCTGGTTTCCTGAAAAACTTAGCAGATGAGTCAAGCAGTTGAATACATTCCAAAATATCTTCCCTATCTACATGCTCATAAGGGAATCATCAGTGAAATTAGCATGGAATGCATTATTCACTACTTGATCAATCATACCTATGTAAGAACACTTTTCATGATCATTTGGAAATTTCATGGTTTTGTAAATATTAAAAGTTACTTCTCATCATTAACTTGCATAGTGAGCTCACCTTTTTGAACATCAATCATAGTCTTACCGATGGCTAGGAAAGGCCTCCCAAGAATCAAAGGTACATTGCGGTCTTCCTCCATGTCTAGGATGATGAAATCCGTTGGAAAGATGAACTTGTCCACCTTGACTAAGACATCTTCTATGACCTCCTTAGGATAAGTGAGAGAACGGTTAGCTAGTTTCAAGGTAACCGAAGTTGGCTTCACCTCCCCTAAACCTAAACATTAGAAGATTGATAGAGGCATCAAGTTTATGCTTGCCTCTAGGTCACACAAGGCTTTTCCAAAGAATTGATTGCCAAAGGTGTATGGAATGGTGAAGCTCCCAGGGTCCTTCAACTTAGGAGGTAACTTATTTTGCAAGATGACACTGCATTCTTCGGTGAGAGCAACGATTTCAAAATTCCCAAGCTTTCTCTTCTTAGACAAAATATCCTTCATAAACTTCACATAACTAGGCATTTGTTCCAAAGCCTCAACAAATGGTATGTTAATGTGAAGTTTCTTGAAAATATCCAAAAACCTTTGAAATTGAGCATCCAATTTTTGTTTGGCTAGCCGGTTGGGGAAAGGTGGAAGTGGTGTATAAAGCTTTTCCTCTTTCTTGATATCTTCAACTGTCCTCTTTGCTAGATCTTTATTCTTGTTAACCTCATTGTTCACAACCACCTCATCTTTTGCAACTTCACCTTCTTTCTCAAGTAACTTGGTCTTTGGATTTCCTTCAATTTCCTTCCTACTCCTTAATGATATAGCCTTACAATGCTCCTTGGAAGAACCCATCGGATTGTTGATGGTGTCACTTGGAAAACTCCCTTGGGGCCTATTACTCAAGGCTTGGGCAAGTTGACTAACTTGAGTCTCAAGATTCCTCAAGGAAGCCGCTTGACTTTGCATCAAGGCATTATGGGAAACAAGCCTTGAATCAGTTTTAGTCATATACTCTTGTTGGCTAGTCATGAACTGAGCAAATGTCTTCTTCAAATTGGAACTTGAAGTTGATGTTGAAGTTTGGGCTTGAAGGGGGCTTTGTTGTTGAAAACCTGGAGGAACACGGGGAGCTTTTCTAGTCTGATAAGAAGAAGAAGAAGGACCTTGAACTTTTCCACCCTATGAGAGATTAAGATGGTTCTTCTAACTAGAATTATAAGTGTTGCCCAAAACATTGTTATGACTTGGCTGACGAAATTAATTTGTATATTGCACACTTTCCAGGCTAGTTGTACAACTAGAAGTTGAGTGAAGGTCCCCACAATGATCACAAATTTCAGTTGAGTTATTGACTCTGATTGCTACTGAATTGACTCCCATGGTGTCAAGCTTTTTGGATAAAGCTGCCACTTGAGCTATAAGTGATGTGAGAGCATCAACTTCATGTATACCGGCTGCTATTCTCCTAAGAGTAACCCTCTTAGCTAGCCACTGATAATTGTTGTTAGGCATTTCCTCTAAAAGGTTGTAGGCTGCATCTACAGTCTTGCTCATGAGAGCCCCTCCAGCTGCTGCATCAATTATGGAATGAATGGAGGTTGTCAAGCTATTGTAGAAAGTATGTACCAATATCCATTTTGCTATACCATGATGGGGGCACTTCCTTAGCAAATATTTAAATAACTATCATGCCTCATATAAAGTCTCTCTTTCAAACTGCCTGAAGGATAAGATGTCATTCCTATACTTCATTGCCTTCATGGGAGGAAAGAATCAGTCCAAAAAATTATGAGCTAGCTCTTCCCGAGTAGTGATGGAATGCTTAGGTAAGGATTGAAGCTAGGCCTTGGCCCTATCTCTCAAGGAAAAAGAGAAGAGCCTCAAGCAAGTTGCATCATCGGTCATCCCTTGATGCTTGAAAGTATCACAAATCTCTAAAAAGTTGGCTAGATGAGCATTAGGATCTTCATGGGGTAGATCCATAAATTACAAATTATTCAAAACCATCCGGATAATAGCGGGCTTGATCTCAAAAGTTTGTGCTTGTACAGCTGACCTTCTAATGCTAGATCGGATGTCTCTAGCATTTGGAGTGGCATACTCTCAAAGAAGTTTTTCAGCATTTGTTTCTTCTGCTATCTTAAATTCGTTGTCCAAATTTAGTATTTGCCCTTGCACTTATTGTTCTCTTAGCAATCTATGAAAGGTCCTCTCGATCTCAAGATCATAAGGAAATCGAGATACACTTCGAGTCCTTTGCATACAAGAGCCAAGTACCTGAAAAACAAAAACCAAACAAACAAAACTTGAAATAAGAGTTGTGAATAGATATAAGAAATAACACAAAATCTAAATTCAATCCCCGACAACGGCGCTAAAAACTTGTTTGGTTGATCTGCAAGTGCACGGGTCGACAAGTAATATATGAGAGTTAAAGTATCGTGTTCCAATGGATTGACAATTAGAATGTGCTAAAATTTAACCAATTTTCACAAAATCTTATCCAAGCAATTGAAATGTGAGAGTAGTTTGCAATTAAAATAACAACTCAAAAGAAATAAAATAAGAATGTACCAAACACCAAATCCACAAGAGAAAGATGAGAATGATTAAAGCCTAGGGGTCCCTATTCACTTGCTACTTCAATGAATGACTTGCAATTCACAAGCATCTAATAATGAGTTAGTTTTGCTAGCTAAAAAAAAGCAATAAATAAAAGCCTATGTCTAGGACAATTACCCATGTGAGACTTAGTTAATCCACTATGTGTCCATGTGAGTTAGCATAAGAATCACTTATTGAGACCAATTATCAAACACTTGCTATGCATGACTAATGGGTATATGTCCATCCCATTAGCTAATCAACACACTCAACCCAATAGAATGTAATTAAACATGCATCAACCATACCATATCCACATTCACAAATTCCTATGTCTAGTTCATTTGGAACACTAAGATCATGCAATTGATGGCCAAACAATAGCAAGCATTAAACATAGGTATGGAAGAACAAAACCAATTTCATTAATAGAAACTTAACAAATTACAAGATATTCAAATCCATAATAAGATTCTAGAGAGTCTCTAGATTAGAGTTTAGTTAAACATCATGAAAGAAGAGAAAACTAATGGAGTCATGAAACCCATCAAATTATAAATCAAGAGAAAAAATGGGAAGAATGAACAAGAATGGTGAGAATCCAATGTTTGATCTTCCTCCTTGATCTTGATTCTTCACTTGAATCACCTCTATCCTCTAAAGTTTCCTCCCCCTCTCCCTTTCTCAATGAAGTTTGTGCTTGGTGACAACCCCCAAGAAGCCCCCTCAAGTCCCAAAAATTAGATATTAAGGGCTAATTTCACGGATCAGGATTTTACCCATGCCTAGGCATGGCTTTTCCACGCCTAGGTGTGGTTATGAGTCACGTGCTTGCATTTGTTGACCACGCCTAGGCATGACTTTTTCATGCCTACGCGTGGGTGTCTCTGTCTGAAATTCCTGAAAACCTGAGAGGGCCACGCCGAGGCGTGTATCGTTCAAGGACGTAGGAGAATTTCAATTTAATTAAAACCTTGGTCTGGGGTCCAACACCAAAAATTTGAGTACTCAGAATGATAACTCCATAAAATGTAGTTATTTGTGCCCTATATCAGTGCTTTATTGATTGCTCAGTCCTTGTTCTTAGGCATAATTGGAATACTTTAGCCTTATTTTCATTCAAATGTTTGTTGATGTCTTCCTCTTTGTTTTGTGAACATATTTCTGATTCTTTTGGTTAGATTATGTTGATTTTGCACTTGTGATTAACTGGGCGGACTATAAATTGTAGGATGGGTTAAAAAATAGATGAATTGGAGCAACCTATGGCTCAGCATGGAAAGAGAAGAACTAGGAGACATCTCAGTTTCTCACGCCATGGCGAATCCATGTTCACGCTGCGGCGTGGAGCTCTTAGGTTGCAGCGTACTGAGAGGATAGAGGCTGGCACACCGAGGGCAGACAAGAGCACGCCGCGGTGCATGGATGTCAGCAACGCCTATAAATACGATGCTATCAAATCAGAAAAAAAAAAGAGTTCTAGGTCGTGAGGAAACGCAGCTAGGGCTTATTTGTTGGCATTTTGGAGAGCTGTGAAGGGACTAGAAGTGGAATCCACCATTCTTCAAAGAGGATCATTCTTCCAAGCACCAACATTATAGTGTTTCCCTTCTTCACTCTTTACTCTTTCTCATTCTAGGGCATGGGCATGGAAATGGTTGTGGCATTTTCGTGTTCCATGGCTAGCTAAGTTAATTTTAGAGATTCCTTTGGATCTTTCTATGTAAACTTGATGATTTTGTAACCTTGTGATTTATATATGATGATGTGGTTTGTTCATCCATATTTCTCTTAATGCTCATGAATGTGTGGCCAACATTTATTATGTTTTGGTTAAATCTATTGAACTAAACATAGGGATTTAGGTTTTAGATCATGAATATAGTTGATGCATGTTTAATTTCATTCTAATGGATGAGTGAGTTAATTAGGTAACGGGATAGAAATATACCCTTTGGTCATGCATGGCAATTGTTAAGAATCAATTTTAATGAATGGAATTTGCTCTAGTTTTCATGGACACATAGTGAGCTAGGCAAATAACATAGGGTTAATTGACCTAGACATAGGCTTTTAGCTAGTGGAGTTTCTTATGCCAACAAATTCATTCATGCATAATGCTCACATTGGTTGCATATTATCAAGTGGTATAGTTGGTGAAGAAGGAGTCCCTATTCTCCAATCCTTGACTTTTAATCTCTTATTAAAGTTTTCTAGTCTTTTAATCAATTCACACCTTTTCTCCCTATTTGAATGTCCTTGAATAGAATTTCTTAAACTACTGGTTGATAGTTAGCTTAGATATTAATCCTAATCCTCAAAGGAACGAACTTAACTTCTCACATTATTACTTGCGCGACCCGTACACTTGTGGTACACAAAAGTGGTCAACAAGTTTTTGGCTCCATTGTTGGGGATTACAGCTAATTTCTGCTTTGCTAATATTGACAACAAGTTTTATTAGTTCTAGTTCAAGTTTTTCTTTTATTTTATTTTAATTCAAGTTTCATTCTTTGTCTATTTTAGGTACACTTACAATGGCGGATCACAATGATCACACAAGGCCTTTGAGGGAGTTTGCTACTCCTTAGATGGGTAATCTTCAATCGAGTATCGCAAGGCCTCCCATCCGAGCCATTAATTTTGAAATCAAGCATGCCATCATATAGATGATACAAACATCGGTGCAATTTGGTGGCTTGCCAAGTGAAGACCCAAATGCACATCTGTCAAATTTCTTGGAGATATGCGACACCTTCAAGCATAACAGTGTTTCTGAAGACGCCATCCATTTAAGGATCTTTCCTTTCTCTCTTAAGAATAGTGCCAAGAACTGGTTGTAATCTTTGCCAGCAGGGTCTATAAGCACTTGGAATGATGTATGTGGCAAGTTTTTGAACAAATACTTCCCACCTGCCAAGACTGCGGAGATGGTGAATGATATCACCTCATTCACACAAGCTAAATCTGAATCCTTGTATGAAGCCTGGGAGAGGTATAAGGATCTTCTGAGAATGTGTCCTCACCATGAGATACCACCATGGAACCAAATCTATTCATTTCATAAGGGCTTGCTGCCTCACCAATGTCCAATTGTGGATGCAGCTTCCGGTGGTTCATTGCTTAGCAAAACATTTGATGAGGTATACTAATTGTTAGAGGAATTGGCCGCTAATAGCTATCAACGGCCATCTGCAAGAAATATCCCAAAAAGGGTGGCTGGAGTGCATGATGTAGACGCAATTACGTCACTTTCTGCTCAAGTGGCTGCAATTACTAACAAGTTGGACAGTTTGGGTGTAAGCTCTCATCCAAGCCCATTCATGTTGCATAACTGATGTGGGGATAACTATGCAACAGATAGATGCCCATCTAATATGGAGAGTGCTCAATATGTGGGAAACTACTGTCCTCCTCAGAATAACCCCTATTCACAACAGTATAGTCCTGGGTGGAGGAATCACCCAAACTTTTCATGGAGGGATAACTAAGGAGCAACTTCTTCATCAGCTAGAAATGAGAGACCACGTTATCCTCCCGGTTTCTCTTCACAAGCAAGACCACCACCACAAGAGAAGAAACCATCACTTGAGGACATGTCCATGCAGTTCATGGTTAAATCTGATACTTATATGTCTAAAATCGATGCTCATTTAGCTTGAAATGATGCAATGATTCAAAATCAAATAGCTTCAATGAGAGCATTGGAAACACAAATGGGACAATTAGCAAATGCTATCAACAACCAACCTTCGGGGTCATTTCCAAGTGACATCATCAGTAATCCAAAAGGTGACCCAAAAGATTGCAAAACTATTTCCCTTAGAAGTGGGAAGAACATAGAAGGGAATCCCAAGACCAAACTGTGTGTTGATGATGTTGAGGTGGCACAAGAAGAAGAGATTATGTACAAGGAAGACTAAAGGAGTAAGGTGATTGCCAAGAGCAAATATGAGCCAAATAAGGAAGAAATCAAGAAGAAAGAAGAAAGCACTTCTCCTACTGGTGTGGTGTGGAATACGATTAAGAATTATATCAAAAATAGTTGCCAAGTTCCACAAAAAATATAAAAACCTTACAACCAGTTGTAGTAAGCAAGGGTTGATCCACAGAGAACTAATTCAATTGACACTATCAATCTAATTCCTAAATTAAACTCTGATGAAAAATAAACAGTAAAATTAAAAGGGGGGTTTTATTTATTAGGTGATTAAATGCAAATTCGATAGTAATTAGGAATAAATTCAAAACTAGAAACACCAATCCAAGGGCTTCAAATCAAGTAGCAAAGTAAATCATAGTTCAAAGAGAGTAAAATTATTTATGCAATTAACTCTATTAATTCGAATTCAACTAGATAATCACCTAGAATTTAATCAACTAAAACAAAATCACAATAGCAATTCTTGATTAAGATTGAATTAAACACAATTTTGAATTAACATAAATTATCAATCGATGATCTATTCTCCATTAAATTCAGATTAATCAATCCAAATCTATCTTCAATTTCGAAATATAATCATAAATCAATTAAAGAAGGAGAAGAGGAAAGAACATAATTAGAAATCACAAATAAACAAAAGAACTCAAAACTCTAACCACAATCATTGAATTCCTTGGATTGATTGGATCTTTAGCCTTCCATGGCCATCACCATTGAAAAGATACAGATCAAAGAAGAGATAAAAACGAAATAGAGAAAACGAAAAGAGAGAAAAAAGGTTTCTTGATTCCTATCGTAAAACTCAAAAATCAGGATTCAGAAAGAGGTGTACTTTCGTATTCTGCCTTAACCTATTTGTAACTAAAAATTATTCTATAATTCCTAATCTAACCCTATCCCAAACTTTAGCCCTCTGAATAAGATTTTCAGAGACATATAATTTGTCTTATTTGGGTTTAAATTGAGAGAGTTAAGCCCAAATCAGTGAGGGAAGGTCCAAGCTTTATGACAGCAACAGCGTCCTAACTTTGAGGCTCAATTTTCGCCCTGAATCCAGCTGAATTAAAAAAACCGCATTATATGCAAAATTGTGTATCTTCATCTCAGCTTTCAAGGGACACCAAGATCATCCAAATATGACATTTGTAGCCCAAGATATGGCCTGTACAAGACAGAAAGGTCAAAATGAGTTAAAATCCGAAAATTAATGAAGTTTTTACAATTAAGCTCAATGAAGACCAATCATTTAAAACTCATCTACAAACATAATATTGGATACAATTATCATCAATTAGGCCAAATATAAAGCAATAATGAATGCCTCAAAATTGATTGATCAAATTCCCCCACACTTGAACTTTTGCACTCTTGGGCAAAATACAAGAGACCAAAACTAGGGAATAAAGAAAAACAAATGCAAGAATGCAAGAAAAGTAAAAACTCATAAACTAAAAACTCTAAAAGACTCAAATTCCAATGACATTCAAGTATGCAAAAAGAGCAAGAAAAGATTCAAGGGATCACAACATTTAAGATAGAACAATTCTTTACACCTCAAACTAACATGCAAGGTATCTTCAAATTGAAAAGCATGAATTAAGAATGATAGATCCTCACAAGATACACTCTCAATCTCTCAAGTGTTTACAAGGTAAGTATTTCACTCAATTCAACCCATGAAAAATGCACTACCATAAGCTTGCTTATCTTCTACTTCTCCACTACTCAAACACATGCACATACAAATCAAGAGGACTTTGTTTAAGGTTGTAATGGGGCCAAGGTAAGGGATGGAAATAATATAGATATGGTGAGATGAGCACCCAAGAGAATAAAAGAACATTGGGGAGGAACTCAATTGATAAACATGAAATTTTTTCCCCCTCAAATCTATATAATGCACATTCTCTTTACATATTCCTTTCCTTTTTTTTTCTTTTCTTTTACAACCTTTCTTGAATTTTTTTTTCTTTTTCTTCACAATTTTTTTTCGCCAACACCTTGCATATTACACATCAACTTGCACAACCCCCACACTTATCCTATTAACCACTTGCAAGTAAAAGAGCTCCTCCAATGAAAATGAACCAATGCTCTCCCATTCCCTAAGGTAAGGTAAAATCATGGTTTTTCACATAAGGCATATAATGAGCTAAGACAAAGAATAGGCAAATAGGCTCAAGGGGTTAATCAAAGGAAAATAATGCGAGGTTGACTATTTGGCCAAAGTAGTTAATCACAAAAGAATGTCTCAATCATGTTCATGTATGCAAGTGAAAATCTAGCCAAAAAAAAAAAGAATCAAAGCAAGTTCTAGAGTGATTAATATGACATGAGTGAAAATCATACAAGAAAGAAGAGAATGACATAAATGCTAAATCCATCCATCAAAAGGCTCAAAATCTCACCAGGTATACATCTATCAAACTCAATTCATCAATCAAACGTCAAAACCAAGCATGCCAAATTCAAGATGAAAGAAGAAATTTATAAATCATAACCTTGAATTTCAATTGCTTCAAACTCATAGACTTCACAAATCTCAAAACATCATTGGAAATCAAATAAAAACACAATTTTTTTTAAAACTAGAAAACAGAAATAAAACAGAACACAAAATGTCAATTCCTCCCCCACACTTAAATTCTACATTGTCCTCAATGTAAACTTCAACAATAAACAATCATTAATAAATCTAGGACAAGTAAGATAAAAGAGAAGGACAAAACATCCTTATCAACTGAAGTAACAGAGGTAGATGAAGAGATTTCCACCAAGATCCCATTGGCGAAAGCATAATAACCAATTTATGCTTGAAATAACATGAGAGCTTCCACCAGGGTCCCATTGGCTGAAGTATAATGACCAAGTTAAGCTTGAGGCATGAGGGCTTCCACCGGGGCTTCCACCGGGATCCCATTGGCTGAAGTACAATGACCAAGTTAAGCTTGAGGCATGATGGCTTCCACCGGGATCCCATTGGCCTTCCTTAATTTCCTTGGCTTCACCACTGAAAAGTAATACGTGCACTTCATCAACTTCATATGCATTGTTTCTAATGGACCATGGCCCAAAAATGAAATCCACTTCAGCAGTGTCTGTCATTTGGTGTTCTTCTCCCTTCACTGAAAACTCTTCAGTAGCCTGCAATTCTATTTCTCTTTGTATCTTAGATCCTGCAACTGCATCAAAAGCATTGTTGATAGATCCTTCAACAACATTAGTTTTTGCACAAACAGAATCATCAGCTCTCAAGAATGCAAAAATTTCAGCACAAACAACACATATCATGCCACCATCACAATCAGTACATGAGTTGCAATGAGTATAATTATTGAAACCAATAAAATCAAGAAATTCATCACACAAGTCATCATACTGTCTCTCCACTACCTTAGGAAGGGGTTCAAGAATACTTACCTTGGGGGCCTTAGAGTTTTCCCCCTCCTTACTTACCTCTTCAAGCTCTATTTCTTTATTTTCAATGGTTTGTGAAGGAGAGGTGGGTTCATCTAACGTCTTGCCACTGTGCAATATGGCAGCACTAGGATCTTCCTTCACATCCTCTTCTGGTTGTGAGGGAAGTCCTTCAGAAATTTGGCTCGGAACTTCGAGATCTATGGCTAACTGATCCAAAGAGTTTTGCAGATCATTACACTTGGCCTTTGTTTCTTGTTGGAACTGCATGTTATAAGTGGCCATTTGTCTTATTAGCTCCTCCAATGAAGGTTCAGGTTGCCAAGGATCTTGGACTTACTGTTGTCCTGGAAGGAAAGATGTTTGCCAATGCTGAAATTCTGGAAATTCATACGCTGGAGGTTGATTCTGAGGCTGCTGTCCATAACTCAAGTTAGGATAGTCCCACCACTCTGGATAATATGTATTGGAGTAGGGGTTGTAGTTGTCGGAAGGTTCAGAATATCCCCATACTGCCTCTACCTCCTCATTTGTGTCCACTAGGAAAGTGGGACACAAATAAGTGATATGTCTAGGTGATAAGCAAATCCCACAACCATCCATGATCAATGGACATCAACACCTACAAGACACTCAGAAAGAAAGTATCAAAAATTAAAAATAAAATAAAAATAGAGTAAAAATAGGAAACAAATCAATAGCGTAATTGGAAAATTAGTTTCCCGACAACGGCGCCAAAATTTGGTCTGGTGTGGAATACGATTAAGAATTATATCAAAAATAGTTGCCAAGTTCCACTAAAAATATAAAAACCTTGCAACCAGTTGTAGTAAGTAAGGGTCGATCCACAGAGAACTAATTCAATTGACACTATCAATCTAATTCCTAAATTAAACTCTGATGAAAAATAAACAGTATAAGTAAAAGGGGGGTTTTATTCATCAAGTAACAAAATGCAAATTCGATAGTAATTAGGAATAAATTCAAAACTAGAAACACCAATCCAAGGGATTCAAATCAAGTGACAAAGTAAATCATAGTTCAAAGAGAGTAAAATTATTTATGCAATTAACTCTGTTAATTCGAATTCAACTAGATAATCACCTAGAATTTAATCAACTAAAACAGAATCACAATCGCAATTCTTGATTAAGATTGAATTAAACACAATTTCGAATTAACATAGATTATCAATCGATGATCTATTCTCCATTAAATTCAGATTAATCAATCCAAATCTATCTTCAATTTCGAAATATAATCATAAATCAATTAAAGAAGGAGAAGAGGAAAGAACATAATTAGAAATCACAAATAAACAAAAGAAATCAAAACTCTAAACACAATCATTGAATTCCTTGGATTGATTGGATCTTTAGCCTTCCATGGCCATCACCATTGAAAAAATACAGATCAAAGAAGAGATAAAAACGAAATAGAGAAAACGAAAAGAGAGAAAAAAGATTTCTTGATTCCTATCGTAAAACTCAAAAATCAGGATTCAGAAAGAGGTGTACTTTCGTATTCTGCCTTAACCTATTTGTAACTGAAAATTATTCTGTAATTCCTAATCTAACCCTAGCCCAAACTGTAGCCCTCTGAATAAGCTTTTCAGAGACATATAATTTGTCTTATTTGGGTTTAAATTGAGAGAGTTAAGCCCAAATCAGTGAGGGAAGGTCCAAGCTTTATGACAGCAATAGCGTCCTAACTTTGAGGCTCAATTTTTGCCCTGAATCCAGCTGAATTAGAAAAACTGCATTATATGCAAAATTGTGTATCTTCGTCTCAGCTTTCAGGGGACACCAAGATCATCCAAATATGACATTTGTAGCCCAAGATATGGCCTGTACAAGACAGTAAGGTCAAAATGAGTTAAAATCCGAAAATTAATGAAGTTTTTACAATTAAGCTCAATGAAGACCAATCATCTAAAACTCATCTACAAACATAATATTGGATACAATTATCATCAATTAGGCTAAATATAAAGCAATAATGAATGCCTCAAAATTGATTGATCACTTGCCTTGCCGTTTCCTAATCGCTTTGCCAAACATAAAATGGATGCACAGTTCAAGAAATTTTTGGAAGTCTTCAAAAAACTTCAAATAAACATTCCATTTGCAGAGGCATTAGAACAAATGCCTAGTTACGTGAAGTTCATGAAGGATATATTGTCTAAAAAATGAAAACTGGGTGAGTTTAAGACAGTGGCATTGTCAGAAGAGTGCAGTGCTGTTTTGCAATAAAAGTTTCCTCCAAAATTGAAAGATCCAGGAAGCTTCACAATTCCGTGTGCAATTGGAGAAAAATTTTGTGGATAAGCCTTGTGTGACATGGGGGCAAGTATTAATCTCATGCCCCTATCTATTTTCCAGAAGCTAGGTTTGGGGGAATGTAAGCCGACATCAATTACCCTCCAACCAGCGGATTACTCCTACTCTTACCCGAAGGGAATTGTTGAAGATGTCTTACTCAAGGTGGACAAGTTCATATTCCCTGCAGACTTCATAATTCTAGATATGGAGGAAGATCGAAACGTGCCTCTAATCCTTGGCAGACCATTTCTGGCCACAGGAAAAACACTCATTGACGTCCAAAAAGGTGAATTGACTATGAGAGTTCAAGATCAGAAGGTAACTTTTAACATTTTTAAGATAATTAAATTTCCTCATGATCCTGAAGAGTGTTCATATATAGGTATACTTGATAATATAATTGTTGATGCATTTCATGCTAACTTTCCTGATGACCCTCTTATATTAGCATTGACTACTTCAACTGACCAGGAAGATGATACTAGGGATGTTGTACTTGATTTTGTTAAACGATTTGATACTTTTCCTAAGTATTTTAGGTCATCCAAGTTTGAGCCTTTGGAGTTCCAAGCATTTAAGGAGTTGCCTAAGAATTCTATTGAGGAACCCCCAAAGCTTGAGTTGAAGCCTTTGCCGAATCACTTGCAATATGCTTACTTAGGAGCAATGTCTACCTTGCCAGTAATCATATCATCATCATTCACTGATTAGCAAGAGGAGAAACTTCTTCGTGTGCTCTAGAAGTACAAACATGTCATTGGATGGACTATTGTTGATATTCATGGCATTAGCCCCTCCATTTGTATACACAAGATTCTGTTAGAGGATAATCTGAGTGAAGTTGTGGAGCACCAAAGGCGACTGAATCCAATAATGAAGGAAGTGGTGAGGAAAAAGATAATTAAACGGCTTGATGCTAGTATAGTCTATCTTATTTTCGATAGCCCGTGGGTTTCTCCAGTCTAATGTGTTCCAAAGAAAGGAGGTATGATGGTGGTTACCAATGAAAATAATGAGCTCATCCCTTCTCACATGGTCATTGGATGGAGGATATGCATGGATTACCAGAAATTGAATAAAGCTACCTGGAAGGATCATTTCCCACTCCTTTTCATTGGTCAAATGTTGGATAGATTGGCTGGAAAGGCTTATAACTGTTTCCTTGATGGTTACTCTGGATACAACCAAATTGCCATAGCACCTGAAGATTAAGAAAAGATAACATTCACATGTCCCTATGGTACGTTTACTTTCCGGAGAATGTCATTTGGGTTATGTATGCACCAGTAACCTTTTAGCGTTGCATAATGGCTATCTTTGTAGATATGATTGAGCATGGCCTGGAAGTCTTTATGGATGATTTTTCGGTGTTTGGAGATTCTTAAAATAGCTGTCTGCAGATTCTTTCTTCTGTGTTGAAAAGATATGAAGAGACCAACCTAGTCCTAAACTGGGAGAAATGTCATTTCATGGTTCAAGAAGGTATTGTTCTTGGCCATAAGGTTTCTATCAAGGGGTTGGAGGTTGACAAGGCAAAGATTGAGGTGATTGACAAACTCCCTCCACCAAATTCAGTAAAAGGAATTCGCAGCTTTCTTGGTCATGCCGATTTTTACCGGAGATTCATAAAAGACTTCTCCAAGATTTCTAAGCCCCTTTGCAACTTATTGGAGAAGGACATCCATTTCAACTTTGATGAATCATGCCTGGATGCATTTATGGAACTAAAAGGGAGACTAGTGTCAGCCCCGGTGATAATCACTGCGGATTGGAAATTGCCTTTCGAATTGATGTGCGATGCCAGTGACTATGCTGTTGGTGCAGTTTTGGGGTAGAGGAAAGATAAGGTGTTTCGCTCCATATACTATGCAAGCAAAACTCTCAATGATGCGCAACTAAACTACACAACAACAGAAAAGGAACTTCTGGCAGTTATCTTCGCATCTGACAAGTTTCGGGCATACTTAGTGGGCACTAAGGTGATAGTCTACATGGATCACTCCGCAATTAAATACCTGGTGAGCAAAAAGGATACAAAATCACGGTTGATTCATTGGGTCTTGTTGTTGCAAGAATTTGATTTAGAGATTTGGGATAAGAAAAGGGGCAGAGAATTAAGTTACAGATCACCTCTCTAGATTGGAAAATAAGGAATATCAAGTTGAACCAATCATAATTAACGAGGCATTCCTCGATGAGCAACTCTTTGCTATAGCAACTTGTCCATACCCTTGGTACACTGACATTGTGAATCACATAGTGGGTGGTGTGTTACCTCCGGATCTTACCTCTCATCAAAAGAAGAAGTTCTTACATGATGTCAGGCAATATCTCTGGGATGAACCATTCTTGTTTAAACAGTGTCCTGACCACATGTTGAGGAGATGTGTGCCTATAGAGGAAGTTGAACAAATTTTGAACCAATGCCATTCTTCTCCGTATGGTGGACACTATAGTGGGGAGAGGACAGCAGCCAAGGTGCTACAATCTGGCTTTTATTGGCCATCTTTCTTCAAGGATGCGCACTTTCATGTTAGCAAATGTGATAGAAGCCAAAAAGCAGGAAATATCTCAAGGAGAAATAAGATGCCCCTTAATTCTATTCTTGAGGTTGAGATTTTTGACGTGTGGGGCATTGACTTCATGGGCCCCCTTTATCCCCTTTTATGGGAATCTGAACATTCTTGTGGCAGTGGACTATGTGTCCAAGTGGGTGGAAGCGTGTGCATTTCCTACCAATGACTCTAAAGTAGTGATAAACTACATGAAGAAATAAGTCTTCACCCGCTTTGGTACTCCTAGGGCCATTATTAGTGACGGAGGGTCACATTTTTGCAATAAGTACTTTGATGCTCTCCTGGCCAAGTATAGGGTAACTCATCAGATTCCACCGCGTACCATCCATAGACAAGTGGGGAAGCAGAGGTGTCCAATCATGAAGTTAAGCGAATACTTGAGAAGACGGTATGTCCATCCCGTAAGGATTGGTCAAGAAGACTTGATGATGTACTATGGGCATACAGGACAGCTTATAAAAACCCCATTGGTATGTCTCCATACAAGCTTGTATTTGGGAAGGCTTGCCATTTGCCCGTTGAGTTGGAGTATCATCCTTATTGGGCCATAAAGCAGTTGAATTTTGATTTGTAAGCTGTTGGTGAAAAAAAATTATTGTAGCTCAATGAACTTAATGAATTTAGGCTTCAAGCCTATGAAAATGCAAAACTGTACAACGAGAAAGTGAAGAGTTGGCATGACAAAAAGATTGTGCATAAGAGATTTGAGTAAGGTCAAAAAGTCTTCCTTTACTATTCCAGGCTCAAACTCTTTCTAGGAAAGCTAAAATCAAGGTGGTCAGGTCCATTTCAAGTGGAAAAGGTATTTCCCTATGGAGCTGTTGAAGTCACAGAGTTTGAGGGAAAGTCAACCTTTAAAGTCAATAGCCAACACTTGAAGCCTTATCTAGGAGGAGAAAATGATAGGGAGAAGACCTCCCTCACATTGGCTGCCCCAACATAGTAGCAGAAAAAATCTTGCCTGGAGTATAAAAAAGGCCCTTACCTTTTTTGAGAGGGAACCACCCTTATTCTTACCCCTTTGGTTTTGAGTCTAGCATAACAAATGCCTTTAATTTTAAGGTTTCATGCTATTTTGATCATGCTTACAGTAGTTGTGCTAGTTTGACTAATTTTACAGGTGATGTAGACCTCTGGGAAGCAATTGCAGTTGATGAATCAAGTTTGTTGCATAATTTAGCAGTCTGGTGTCTCACGCCGCGGCGTGATAATGTGCACGGCGTGGCGTGTTGATTTCTGTTTGATCAGGATTTTGAGGCCGCAAGCAGCACGCCGCGACGTAGGTAGAGTGCACGCCGCGGCGCGATAGTGCCAGTTTCAAAAAAATATAAAAAAAGGGGGGGCTTGCCCTATGTGAAACGTGCGTTTCACTGAGATCCCTAACTGCGTGCGTTAAAATGGGCGTGAGCCCTTATTCCTCTATTTGCTCTCCATTTCTTCCTTTTTCTGTTCCTTTTTCCCCCCATTCTCCCTATATTCTGCTCTTGATTTGGTGCATTTTTCTTCCACCCACATTCTCACTCCCCTCCTCCAGGTAACACTTCGTTCACCCTATTCTCCTTTCACTTTACGTTTATTCCCCTTTTCTTTGTTATTTCACAATTTATTTGCTTTTTGTTATGATTTTTGCTTTTAATATCTATTTTTGATTATTGATAATGAGAGAAAATACTTTTTTGGGGCTGTTTATGTCTGTTTTGGTGGAAATTGAGGTACCATTGGTGGCTATAACCCCCTGGCCGTAGCTGCACATGTACGCCGAAGCGCAAGCATATGCACGTTGCGGCATGAACCCTTTTGCAAGCCTGTTTCCATTTTTTTGTGCTGCTGGCTTTATTGTTATTTTTGCTCTAATTTACATGTTTTATGCAATTGCCACCATGTTTTGTATTAACTTAATTATTTTTTCTATTTTTGTACATATCTTAGGCACTTTGGCAATTTGTTGTTCTAACTTTGGCACTTTATTTTTAACAAAACTAGGTACCCTATTTTCACTGGACCATGACTCATAAGCGCCAGAAGGGTGATAGTAGCCGGTGCAACAAGAAGCCTTCTCCCTCTCCCCAATTTGATAGGGTGAAATTCGTTTCAGTCGAGGCTGAAGCGAGGTACTCCGCACTGGTCACTAAACCAGTAATTCCTGAGAGGGGGTTCATCTTCAAGCAGGCTATCTACCAAGAGATCCAGTGGACCACTGACCACTACAAATGGAAGAGGTTTGCAAAACACCCAGTGTTTGCCGTTCTTTCGATAGTTCGCGAGTTCTATGCGAACATCGCATTCTCAGACAGGCAGACTTCTATAGTCAGAGTGCGTGGCCGCCAGGTCTCCTTCTCCATTGAGGATATTCGACGAACATTGGGCTTACTTGCTTTCGAGGAGATATGTGAGTACTCGGAGTTCCTCCGCGTGGGGCCGGAGGAGGGCCTTGACCCAGATGTTATCACTGCACGTATTTGCATCCTAGAGGCACAACCTGTGCAATGGGTCCTCAGTATTCAAGATCAACGGCCAAGGAACTTCTCCTGCTCATATCTGACTCCTAAGGCTCGCGTTTGGTACCATTTCATCAGCACCCGAATCATCCCTTCTACCAACATGTCCGAGGTAACTAGGGATCGGGCCATCCTGATCTATTCCATTCTTGAGCACAGGTCCATTGATGTTTTTAGGATCATCCATGAGTAGATTAACAAATTAATAAATGAGTCCAGGAGCCTCTTTTTCCCGTTCCTCATCCACCAGCTTTGTAGCAAATGTCAGGTATAGTGGGGCCCTTATGAGGAGCTTGTTGATGTCAAACAACCTCTTAATGATACCATCTTGCAGAAGCTGAAAATCCTCCAGCCCCAAGACAACAACAGAGGTCGGGGCAGAGAGCGGCCCTTCCGTCTGACGATGAGTGGCGTGCTTTTGTGGATGCTCGGCTGACTCAGATGACTACCATGCTGAGGTGGTTGGCTAAGTGTACGGGGTTTCCCATGGAAAACTTTTCGGTGTCTGACTCCTATCCCTACGATGGTGCTGGACCCTCCCATCAGCCCCAAGATCCAGTAGCTGACGATCATGATAGCGGTGGTGATACTGAGATCATCCCAGATGACCTGGACGATGATGATGCGTAGTTATGGTGCAGCCAAGGCATCTTTCTGTCTTATTTTGTTGTTACTTTTTAGATATTTTGATCAGTGAGGACATTGTTTCTCTCAAGTTTGGGGGGTGTCTAACAAGCTTTGTTATTTTTTGTATTTGGCACTTCTTATATTTTGACTATTGCTGGTAGTAGTGATAAATCTTTTTAATTTTGAAGTTAGATGGTGCACATGACTGTTTTGTTCTTAATGCATGTTGAAAAGCAAAATCTTCTGGAATGCATTGTTTATGCCAATTGCTAGGGCATTGATAGTTGTCCAATGATGAGTATGGATGCATTTTGATCTCATTATTTATGTGAATCCATATGCAATCTCTAATGCATGATGAAACAATCTAGTATAAGTTACATCCCACTTGTATGCATGTGTAACTTTGAAATGGTTTAAGTGTGAATCTAGAAAATGTTTATGAATTGTACATGTGGAAATTTCTTTTATCCGAAAAATTATCTTACAACTCTTTTGAGGCGAAATCCTAGGTTGTGCTTGATTGAGGAAATGATTAGGACATTGTTTAGACCAATTGAGCCTAAAAAGCTTACCTATACATGATCATATCCATAGGTCCCCTTTGAAGCTTTATAAATGTTTGGCCTTCTATTTTCTTTCATCGCCTTCATTTCTCCCAACCCATGTAACCATTCTAATGCATATAAAATTTCATTGCATTTTTATCTTACCATCAATGTTATTTGTTGAGTGCATGATATGTTATTTCTTGATTTGAGTCCAATGACTAGGGTGTTTATGTTGTTCAATACAAGAGTGGCTTGAAGGAACCATTTGCTGTGCAATAAATTACTTTTGTTTGTAAAGACAAGAAAAGAAAATAAGAAAGTCAAAATCCAAAAAAAAAATGCAAGAAAGGAAGCAAATGTGAAAGAGCATTAAGTGGTTCTGGATAGTGTTGTTTATATCATTTTGCGTACCCTTGTTGTGGCTCAAGTCTTGAAATGTTATGTTATGTTCTCAGTGTTTGTATGTTTTCCTTCTCTTCACGCCATCACCTTAGCCTTACATTACAAGCTATTAAAGTCCTTTTTGATCCTCAGTTGTGTGCAATTTACATTAGTGGAGAAAGAGTTGAATTACAATCTTATGGATTCTTTGATTCATATCCATGTGTATGCTCATAAACTTATCCGGATGAACATGATTTGATTAGAAAAGTTAGCTTGTATGCTTGTGGGAAATGTGATTTACATGAAATGAAGCTGTGATTGTTAACATGATAGGGATTATATGTGTGTGGAGTAGATTGTGAGGCATGAACATTCTTTAAGGATTATGCAACCATTATGCACTAGGAGAGGTGAAAGTAAATTTGGAATCCATGTTAGCTGTTGGACGCATGATGGGTAGATTTTATCAATGCATGTATGCTCATACTTGGTTTTGCTCAAGGACTAGTAAAAATCTAGGTTTGGGGGTGTGATAACTCTATAAAATGCAGTTATTTGTGCCCTATATCAGTGCTTTATTGATTGCTCAGTCCTTGTTCTTAAGTATAATTGGAATATTTTAGCCTTATTTTCATTCAAATGTTTGTTGATGTCTTCCTCTTTGTTTTGTGAACTTATTTTTGATTCTTTTGTTAGATTATGTTGATTTTGCACTTGTGATTAATTGAGTGGACTATAAATTATAGGATGGGCTAAAAAATAGATGAATTGGAGAAACCTATGGCCCAGCATGGGAAGAGAAGAACCGGGAGACATCTCAATTTCTCACGTTGTGGCGAATCCATGTTTACATCGCGGCGTGGAGCTCTCAGGTTGCAGCGTACTGAAAGGACAGAGGCTGGCACGCCGAGGCACAGACAAGTGCACGCCGTGGTGCGTGGATGTCAGCAGCGCCTGTAAATACAATGCTATCAGATCAGAAAAAAAAAAGAGTTCTGGTTCGTGAGGAAATGCAGTTAGGGCTCATTTGCTGACATTTTGGAGAGCTGTAAAGGGACTAGAAGTGGAATCTACCATTCTTCAAGGAGGATCATTCTTCCAAACACCAACATTATAGTGTTTCCTCTCTTCACTCTTTACTCTTTCTCATTCTAGGGCATGGGCATGGAAATGGTTGTGGCATTTTCATGTTCCACGGCTAGCTAAGTTAATTTTAGGGATTCCTTTGGATCTTTCTATGTAAACTTGATGATTTTGTAACCTTGTGATTTATTTATGATGATGTGGTTTTTTCATCCATATTTCTCTTAATGCTCATGAATGTGTGGCTAACATTTATTGTCTTTTGGTTGAATCTATTGAACTAGACATAGAGATTTAGGTTTTAGATTATGAATATGGTTGATGCATGTTTAATTTCATTCTAATGGATGAGTGAGTTAATTAGCTAACGGGATAGAAATATATCCTTTGGTCATGCATGGCAATTGTTAAGAATCAATCTTAATGAATGAAATTTACTCTAGTTTTCATGGACACATAGTGAGCTAGGCAAACAACATAGGGTTAATTGACCTAAACATAGGCTTTTACCTAGTGGAGTTTCTTATGCCAACAAATTCATTCATGCATAATGCTCACATTGGTTGCATATTATCAAGTGGAATAGTTAGTGAAGAAGGAGTCTCTATTCTCCAATCCTTGACTCTTAATCTCTTATTAAAGTTTTCTAGTCTTTTAATCAATTTACACCTTTTCTCCCTATATGAATGTCCTTGAATAGAATTTCTTAAACTACTAGTTAATAGTTAGCTTAGATATTAATCCTAATCCTCGAGGGAACGAACTTAACTTCTCACTTTATTACTTGCGTGACCTGTACACTTGCGGTACACAAAAGTGGTCAACACAAAACTCCACTTAGGACTTAGGAAAAATTTAAGGTGATTCATAACTAGGGTCTTTAGCGTTTACGGTCCAGCTTAGAAAATCTGATCACCTAACACTTAGGAATGTTTAACTTTAGAACCAGATTAACATAAGACATTCGTGGAAGGTACCTAATGACGAATCACGATTTTCGTAACCTGTGTCACCATTCAACTTCACAACCAAAAAATGGTTATGGTCAAGTGTTGAGGATTTGGGTATGTGCCCCTAATTCATGACCAAAACACACAAATGATTTTTGTGGATTATTCCTCTTAACCTGGAATCTAAGAGACCTCAGGTCCTATAAGGAACGAGCTCTAGACATTCTCAACGCGTTATCCTGCTTGAGAGTCTTTGAATTATTAAAAGAAACTCTGGATCTCATAAGGAATGGGCTCAATAGACATTCCTAAGACACATTGTGGCTTAAAGGTCTATTGAGATTTGTGTAAGGAGATGCATGAAAATTTCAGTTTATTAACTGAATGAAGGACTAAAGTCTGTACAAAGTATATGCTCACCAAAATTGGGGAAGATCAAATAAATTAAACTAAGAGTCTAGGCCTTAAAGGACACTTAGCTAAAGTACTTTCTAAGTTTGTCCGCATTCCAATAATTTTTTATTGACTCGCTTGTTAGTGTCTCCAAGGTGTAAGCTCCTTTGCCAGTGTTGATCACAATGCAATAGGGGCCTTCCCAATTTAGGGCTAACTTCCCTTAAGAGTCATTCCTACCTAATGTCTACTCTCCGGAGTACTAAGTCCCTTAGCTAGAATTTCATTGGTACAACCTTCTAATTATCATGAGTCATCGTCTTCTGTTTGATGGCGGCATCATGTATATGAGCGATGCGCTTTCTTTTATCTAAGAAATCCAAGTTCTCTCTGATCAATTTGAGGTTGGTGTCGGGTAAGAACTACTGGAGATGCCAGCTTAGCTCCCCTATCTCTACTGGGATCATAGCCTCACACTCGTAAGTGAGTTTAAAAAGAATTTCACATGTTGCAGAGTGAGGCGTAATCTGGTAGGCCTAGAGGACATGGCCAAGTTGATCTGCCCATTTCCCTTAGCTTCGTCCAGCCCCCTTTTAATTCCTCGAACGATGACCCAGTTGGCAACTTCAGCTTGTCTGTTCGTCTTGGGATTCTTAATGGGACTATAATGGTGCTTGATTTTTAACCCAACAAGCAGCTCTTCAAAATCCTTATCTTTGAAATATGTGTCGTTGTCGATCACAATGGACTCTGGAATGGCGTTGACATTTATCACAAACCCGGACATATGCAAGGGAGTTGGCCTCCATCGTTGGCCAATAGTATCTGACCCCGAGTACCTTTAGAACTAAGGCTTTGCCCCCTAAGTGGTGTCCACAACTCCCCTCGTGGACCTCGGCCAGTACATATTCTACTTCTTTTGGTGTGAGACATTTAAGGAGAGAAGAGGAGAATCTATATCGGTATAATTGCATGCATGTTGATTATTAGTGGAAATTTGGTTTCTTATCAAGCATATGGAAGTGCATTTTCTTTGAAGGATTTTGAGCGTATAGTTTTCACCCTTAAACACTTTGAATGTGGTTAGTGGAGTGAACTTAATTCAATCAGTGAGGATGCATGATTTCTGAGAGCTTAGCCTCTAATTGGACTTGATTTTGATTACCTCTCAGATTCTTAGATTGCCTTAGCCTATTGCTTGGATATTATTTTCTTGGGTTCTTCATTCATTATTGTCTCTTGATCCCACATCTTGGTTTGACATTCGTTATTGCTTGGGGACAAGCAAAGTCTTAAGCTTGGGGGGATTTAATGTGTGTGAAACAACATCATGTTTTGTTCTTGTTTTGCATGCATTCTTGAGCATTTTAGGCATTTTAGTTTCCCTTTTGGTTTGTTTTCCCCTTAGTTTCGATAACTGCGGTGTTTTTGGTGTTCTTGTACAGGATTAATGTTGAATTGGCTTTGGATTGAATGGAATGCTTGCATGTTTGAAGATTGGAGCTTAATGGATAGCAAAAAGGTGCAGAAAGACCATTCTAGAGGGATCCACGGCCTGCCCGTGGATTAAACCACGGCCATGGATCGAGCAGCAACTTGAAGGAGGAAAAGAGAGATTCCAGGGAGTTCCATGGCCTGGACGTGGAATGATCCACGGCCGTGGAATGATCCACGGCCTGGCCGTGGAATGATCCATGGCCATGGAATTCTGATAGCAAGATCCACGACCAGCCCGTGGAATGATCCTCGGCCGTGGATCGCAGTGCGCAGCAGTTTTTATGTTTTTCTTTTTATTTCTTTTGGGGGCTTTTTAGCCAATTAAAACCCTAGGGTTATAAATAGATGTTCTGAATACAATGAGGGAGTTCGAATTTGGTTTTGGAGGAGGCACATTGGAGGCTTTGGGCTCTTGATCTTCATCTTTCTTCCCTCTTCTCTCTTGGATTACGGGTTTGGATGTTTAAGAACATCTTTTCTGATTTCTTCTTCTCTATGTCTGAGTAGTTTCTTTTGTTTCTAGGATTGGGCAATGCCCTTTGATACATTGATAATGATTAATTGACGTTGTTTCCCCTTTTATTAATCTTGAATGTTCTTTGATTCAATCTTTATTGCTTTTATTCATGTGAATTTGCTGGCCACTTATTTGCATCTCATAGGCATTTAGGGACGTACTGAGAGGTGAACCTAAGTGTTGGAACCATAAGAATTGAACTTAAGGTCTAAATCACGAGAGTAGTTTTAACCTTTCGAGGATTCAATGAATTACCACAAAGCATAATGAGTTCAATTTAAATTCAATTACCACGAGAGTAGGAATTGGTTTAATTCCCCCATGAAAGCACATAGATTGAACGTAGACATTTATGTGTTCCTGAGGGTCCATAGTCTCATCATAAAGCTCCACATTAGCGGGGAACTTAAATTTTCTTGAGACTCTGTATTCTATGAGTTGGGCAGAGAAGGATTGCTCCTGATCACGAAAGTCTGAGTTGTTATTAAAAACATTGGACATTTCGACGTTAGTGTGTGATATTCCCCTCTAGTCGTTACCCGTACTCTACCTTCCATCATCACGGTGAGGTCCAAGACTGGGCCTCATGCATGGATCACTCTATATTTTCCAATCTTCGACGCTACTGATAACTTCACAAAGTATAGTTATTTATACCCTATATCTGTGCTATATTAGTTATTTAGTCCTTGTTTTTATGCATGAATGGAATATTTTAGCATCATATTCGTCTGATTTCATTTTGATGACTTTCATTGTGATTTTGAGCAAATACTTCCTAAACCTTGATGAATTTGGTACATTTGTATGAGCTACTAAAGTGATACTTTCTTAGTTACAGGAAGGGCTCAAATAAAGTTTGAAACTGAAAAGCTTGGAGTAGCTTTAGACCAGGAAGCCCAAGAGAAAGCCAGAATTGAAGATTAGCATTCAACGCCACGACGTGTGCATGTTAATGCCGCGGCGTTAAGCATCCCCTGTTCTAGTACATGAGACCTGAGGCCAAAGCGCCGCGACATTGAGATTCAACGTCTCAGGCATCTGTGACCTAATTTTATACGTGCTGTAACGTGGTGTGTATAACGTCGCGGCGTGACTTTGTTTTATTCAGCCTATAAATACTGTTGTATCCATTTTGTATAAGAGTTTTTGTGTTTTTTAGAGAACAGCTGCTAGGGTTTTGTGTTTCTCATATAAAGGAAGAAGATGTAACCAAGATTGAGGGCTTTCTTCATCTTGGAGGAGGATTGGAGCTTGAAGGATCATCACCCTTGAGCTTTCTCTTCTCTATCTTCTCCTTTTTCATTTTCCTTCTCATGAACATGATATATTTTGCTATATTTTCATGGTTCATGGCTGGCTAAGCTGTGTAGTAGGGTTTTCTTTAGATCCTCCTATGAATATTGAATAATATTGTAGCTTTTGTCCACTGAGTAATAACTTTAATAGAGTGTTAGTCATTTTTTCTATAGAGCACATTAATGACATCACCAAGATGACATTATCAAAGTGACATCATCCTTGACTCTTTTCAAAAAGTGGACAAAGCTTCTCAAGGAAGCTTTATATCAAGCTTCTTAAGGAAGCCAACTTTTCTCTCTCCTCCCTTGGAGACTCCACGGCAATGAGGGGAAAAGATGACACAAACTGTCTTCTTTTCATCTAAACACCCATTCACTTTTTCCATTTTTAAAAGTTTCTACCACTTTCTCTCTCCACTTTTCCTTTCTCTCTCAACTTCTCCTTTTCTCTCACTTTTCTATCACATTTTCTCTTCTTCCTCTCGTCTCCAACCTCACGGCCACACACCCTTTCTTCACCCTCCATGCTTGTTTAATTTCAAGCAATCACATTGCTTGAAACTACATCTTGTTTGAAGGTCTTTTCTTATTGGAATCACCTCCTAAAGCTCTCATCTCCATTTCCTCTCCTCACTCTCATGGCCAAGCACCACTATTGATGGCCATCCATGCTTACTTACTCAACCAACCTTATTTCTTGCATCTACTCATCACTTAGAAGCTTTTTCCTTTTATGACCATCACTTGATTCTTCCATCTTCATCTTCTTCCATAAAGCCCTAAACTTAAAGCTTTGAGGTAAAGTTCTTGATTTTCTATTTTTTTCCTTCATTTTTGTGATTCTTGGTTGCCTTAGTGATCAAGGACTCCTCTTTTCAAGCTTTGGTTGTTGATTATGTGAGTTTGATCATCCTAAGGTTTTGGTGGAGGAGTTGGACGAATTTCAAGAGGCATAAAGGAAGTTCTTTTTCTTGTTATCTTCTTAAGTAAGAGGGAAATCATCCTCTTCAACCTTTCATGGTGGTGAGGAACTTGCTTTTGTGTTGATAGTGAGGAATCCATGTGTGGGTTACTCACTTTGTTGTATGGTTTTGGTGATGCTTAATGATTTTTGTATTATTTTTACTTTGTATGATTTTGTTTGTTTGCTAGTGTACATTTTTTATGGTGTTGGATTGATTGGAATCATGTATGGAAAGTAAGGGCTCCTTACCCTTGTGTTTGAGGCTCACGGCCATGCCCTATAAATGGGGTGTCCAAAATTTAAAACTTTGTAATAATTTTGGGGACTAGCTAATTTAGTATTTAATGATGACTGAAATGAAGAGAATTTTATGTTCCTAGCCTTTAGAGCTCACGGTAATAAAGTATAAAATGGTAAAATTTTGTGTAGGATGAAAACTTAATTAATTAGAGGATTAGATGTTGATTAGGGATTCATAAAATGGAAAGAACATGAGTGTAAGTGAAGTTTTAAGAAAACTTGAAATAATTACTCGAAGTGAGTTATGTTTAGAACTAAGAGAAGGAATTGTTTAATTAGAGTAGCAAAGATTAGGTGAAAAAAAAATACTAAAGGATTTCCCTAGAGAGGCTTAATAAGAAAAGTGTTGAAGTTGAAGCATAATTTTGTATTAAACCTTGAAAGTATGTTTTCGAAAATAAATAAAAAAATTAAACAATGAATTATTGTGGGCATATGAATGGGACCAAAATTTTATTGATATTGATTTGACCATTTATGGCGTGTGATTATGGAAAGGTTATGCTATTATTGAATATATATATATATATATATATATATATATATATATATATATATGTGTGTGTGTGTGTGTGTGTGTGTGTGTGTGTGTGTGTGTGTGTGTGTGTGTGTGCATTGAGTCATCATGCATTTTGAAAGTCCAGTGGACTATGTTTTTTTTAAGGCTTTATGCCTAGGAGATGAATCACACCTTAGTACGGGTGCGAGTAGACTAGTGTAGGTCACTTGTTGACCTTAGGGGCGTCGGGGTACGGGTATCTCACAATAGACAGTTGGTAGCTCCTCTGTACCGTAGGACAGACCAATACAAACATACCGACGATCCGAACCGATACACTGTCCTATATCGCGATCTTGTGAAGAATGTCTTGTATAAGCCAAGTTGCGCAAATTGTTAATGTTGAAGCACTTGATTTGAGGCTGACGAGATACAGACATGTCTCCTTGATCATTCTCTCTGAAATTGTGTTTAGCTCTATGGAGTAGGATTTTGGTACCTTGTACATGTTCATGGTCGGTCAACATGTTTATATGGTATACATGCATGTATATATGATATGTAACTGTTTATTTTACTAATATTATGATTGTTTGGATTATTAAACTGTTTATTTTTGGAATCTTGATACTGCTTATTATTTTTGTTGTGCTGTATGGTGTCATCTGCCGTTTTTGTTTCTTACTGCCATACTTGGTAATGATGTTGGATATCTCACATCTTTGCTTTATTATTCTGTTTATGTCTATGCTTTTTTAAAGACCAAGGCGAGGAAGAGCCCGAGTTTTTTAGTTTTTGGTCAGTTTAGTTTTCTGCTTTTCATGGCATCCCGATGAGGTTTTCTATGGTATGTTAGACTGAGGTTCCACAGATGCATTGACTGTTGGCACGTTGACTTGATCACCAAGCATTTTGTCTACGTGGGAGATGTGACTATATCTTTGGCTTGAGGTCATTATGATCCACTTGTTTTCTCTTTTGATGTTGTTGTATCGCTGGAGTTCAACATGCCGATATGTGAGGTGTGGGGTGATCGCGAGTATACTTCACATGAGGATTCATTCTTATCCTCTGCATGAGCTCCTGCTCGTGAAACTGTTGCTCTTGTAAGGATTTCTTCTTCTGAGGAGGAACCTGAGGAGGACCCCTCTGAGGCTCCTTCTCAGTAGTTATTAGGGGCATGATACTTTTTGTAGTCTTGGTGGTTGTTTGTATATATCTTTTTAAGCATGTAAAGCTTCTATTTTCTTTTGCTAAAACTGTTGGTGTATCTAAATACTTATGTTATGTATCCTCTGTATAAAAGTATGGTTTGATATTCACGTTAATTTCTGTTAAGTTTTTTTTTTTTTACGCTTCTTTGAAGAAAAAAAAAAATATATATATATATATATATATATATATATATATATATATATATATATATATATATATATAAATAAGAGAAATTATCAAGTTGCTATATGATTTATAAATGAACAGATTACCGCCTATATGTGTATAAACCAAGTCTTAGTGTATGTGTTTTTGAGTTTTGTATGTTTGGTGTGACGTCCTCCTCCCGAAAAAGGGGGCGTTACACCCCCTGCTGTGGTGCAACCCTCCCAGGCTGGACCTTCTAGAGCACCTGCTGCAGAGGTCCCGGATAATGATGATGATGATGAGGATGGTGATGGTACTAATGTTGATGGCCCAGACAATGATGATCAACTCATTTAGCCATACCATTCAGGGCACTTTCTTTCATTGTATTTCTTTTTGGTGTGTATATATATATATATGTTTATTTATTTATTTATTTATTTTGTACAGTGAGGACACTATTTCCCATAGGTTTGGGGGTGTATTTAAACCTTTTATTTTAACTTTATGTGCAGTATTATGATATTTTCATACTATTATGTTTATATGCATATGTTTTAGTCTTTTGTGTATGTTAGTTTTATACTTTTTGTAGTATATGTATGTTTAGATAATAATCATAGAAGCAAGTATCTTGATAAAAAGTTTTTGAAAATCCCATTCAAGTTACAGTTGTCATTCCCTTTCATATTGTGAGTTGGAATGTTTAAAAGCTAATATGTATGATTTTCCAATGATAGATATGGATGCAAAATGACCTTCATTTTTCTGTGAATCTATATGCAATCTTTGAAGCATGCTGAAGCATCCTAGTTTCTTTTTATGTTTGATGCGTTTTCCATTGTCATGCTTCTTGAACTTTGAAAAGAATAAGAATGTTTGCCTAGAGAAAGTTTATGGACAATACATGTGAAAAATTCAATTATCTTAGAAATTGTTTTACAACTCTCTTGAGACGAAATCCTAGGTTATGCATGATTGAGGAAATGATTAGGGCATTGTTTAGACTGATTGAGCCTTTCAAGCTTACCCTGAATGATTTTATCATAGATCCCTTTTTGAAGCTTATATATGTTTGGCCTTATTTGTTTTTCATGACCATTATGATTGTTAACTTGTTAACCATTCTAATGCATATGAAAGCATTGCATATTCTTCCTACCATTATTATTTGTTGAGTACATAATATGTTATTTCTTGAAGTGAGTCTTGTGATTAGGGGTATTATGGATTCAATACAAAATGAGTCTGAAGGAACCAGATATAGTCAAAGAAAAATTATTGCTTTGCAAAATAAAAAAAAATGAAATAAAATGAAAAGCAAAAAAGAAAAAAAAAAAGAAAAGAAAAAGCAAAGGCAAAGCATAAGAAAAGTAAAGTTTGAAAAACATCAAAATGGTTCTGGCGAGTTTTCTACATTTACTGTTGAATACCCTGTTAATATCTGTTAGAGACTCAAGACTTGAAATAACATGTTTATGTTTCTCAATGTTTGTGTTAAATCCTATCCTTTATTCTATTACCCACTACCTATGACCTTACATTACAAGCTAATAAAGTCCCTTTTTATCCTCAATCTTGTGTGATTTACATTAGTGGAGAGAGAGTTGTATTACAATCTTATGGATTCTGTGAATTATATTCATGTGTATGTTTATAACCTTATCTGGGTGAATATAAATTGAATGGAAGAGGATTTCGTTGCATGATTTTTGGGAAAAATATCTTGTATGAAAAGAAGTTGTGAATGCTAGCATGATAAGGATTGTATATGTGTGAAACTGATTATGAGGGATGTGCATTCTCGAGGTTTTAGACAATCATCATACACTAGCTTGGGTTTGGTGAAAGTGGAATGTTAATAATTGGCTGAATGCAGGTTAATAATATTGATCTTTTGTGAATGTACTTTATTTTGCTCGAGGACTAGAAAAAATGTAGGTTTGGGGTGTGATAACTTCACAAAGTGTAGTTATTTGTGTCTTGTATCTGTGCTATATTGGTTGTTTAGTCTTTATTTTTATGCATGAATGTAAGATTTTAGCATCATACTCATCTGATTTCATTTCGATGGCTTCCATTGTGATTTTGAGCAAATACTTCCTAAACCTTGATGAATTGGGTACATTTGCATGAGCTACTAAAGTGATACTTTCTCTATTACAGGAAGGGCTCAAATAAAGCTTGAAACTGAAGAGCTTAGAGTAGCTTTGGACCAGGAAGCCCAATAGAAAGCCAGAATTGAAGATCAGCATTTAACGCTGCGGCGTGTGCATGTTAATGTCGCGGCATTGAGCATCCCCTATTCCAGTACATGAGACCCGAGGCTAAAGCGCCATGACGTTGAGATTCATCATCTCAGGTGTCTGTGACCTAATTGTATGCGCACCACGACGTGGTGTGTATAACGTCGCAGCGTGACTCTATTTTATTCAGCCTATAAATACTATTGTATCCATTTTGTACGGGAATTTTTTGTGTTTTTTAGAGAGCAGCTACTAGGGTGTCGCGACCGGGATCGCGGCGGGGAAACAGCAACTCGAAATGGTTTTAGAAATATGACAATGGAAAAATGGAGTCGCCACCAATTTTATTTGAATTTGGAAAAATTGGAAAACCTCTCTTTGAAAATGGTCTTTGAAACCAGATTGGATTCGGGAGTCGGTTATGCTTAGAGAAGGGTGGAAACTTAATCCCACAGCACCCCTAACGCACCCGTCCTAAGACGGTACCTTAAGTCAATTGTGCAAATTTTTAACAATCTTTAAAAATATTTATTTTACCCCTTTTTACAAAACATTGTAACTATTTATAAAAGAAAAATCACAAAATTATGAAAATTTAAATTTGGCTTGACAGAAATGAAATTCTGCTCCTACGTATCCCCTGGTGCAATGGGGAACTCAAAGTTACGTAGTTCTTTATAAAATAAGTGTGGGTTGATTGATTTTAATTAAAAAAGAAGATTTTTATTTGAAAGCGAATCCATTCTTGCACAGGATTCAAGTTAGCACTAGGCTACTCAATAAACCCTTATGATCCAAATGACATTGAAGGTAGTATTCACTACTCAATCATCATCATTGGTCATTGCATGGGTCAAAAGATTTTATTTTATTTTCTTTATTATTTTTTTATTTTTTTGCCAAAAAGTGTATCATTACTGCCTTAATGGGCAGCAGCCCACGAGATTCAAACTTAAATCCCAAAAGATAGTCAACAATTCAAATAAAAAAGGTTTGAAAACTTGAGCACCAATAACAGAGCACATACAGAGGACGTTTGGGGAGAGATCCGGTTTAAGATTCGACGGTCGGATGAAGGTTGATGAAGATGATGGGGGTGACGTCTGTAGAGGGGAAGGACATGGCTTCTTGGGTTTCGACGGTCGGTTGGGGGTATGATGGATCTGGTGTTTTGAGTTCGACGGTCGGTGAGGGACGACCTAGCTGAGGTTCGTCGGTCGGTTTGAGGAGATGGGGTGGTTGTTTTGGGGTTCGACGGTCGATTAGAGGATATGATGGTGTTTCTGTTTTGGGGTTCGACGGTCGAGAGGAGGAAGATTCGATAGTCGGTGAAAAGGGCGTGATGGAATTTAGGTCACGGTTGGGGTTCGACGGTCGGGTATAGATTGGGTTTGACGGGTGATTTCACGTAATGGATGGTTGAAGGATGGTGGTGGGGATTCGACAGTCGGTGGGGGACCTAGGCGAGGTTCGACGGTCGGTTGCTCGGTTGGGTTTGATTGTGTTTGGAGAGGTTATGGAAATTGCTTAGGTGATGGGGATTATGGAGGCTTTGAAGATGGTGGGTTGTCGGTTGGATGGCGGTTGGTCGAAAGAGATGGTGATGGAGTTTTTGTGCGATCCGACGGTCGGTGGTGAGGATATGGTAGTGTTTGTGAAATTGGTTGAAGATCGCGAATGCAGGAGTTCGACGGTCGAATGGGGAATGATGGTGTTATTGAAGTTGGTGGTTACAGCGTGATGATGGAAAGCGTATGATGGTTGGGTTCATAGTTTAGGGGATTCGACGGTCGGTGGGAGAGGATTTGGGGTTTTGAGTTCGACGGTCGGTTTAGGGATATGGTATTCGACGGTCGGATGTGATGGAAGTAGGTGATGTGGTGAGAGATGGAAGGCTGTTGGATGTGGATATTGAAGGTGAGTTCTCTGGTGGTTTTGGGTAATGTGTTGCAGAAGGAGAGGAGTGCCAGTGTGTGTATGGTGCTCATGGCTTAAAAACAAGAATAGGAGAAGAAGATGAGCAACATGACTAATCAGTCAGGATCAAAGCATGCATTTGAACGCTACATATTTACTCACAGTAGTGCAAGGATAGTGGTGAGAAAGGGCTTACCTCTTCTGCGCTACCAATGGCAAACCCAATTCAAAAAAGAATCAAAAACTCCCTTTCGTCCCCAGCAGCCTCCCCAGTCTTCTTGCTTTTTTTCTCTTTTCCCAGCTACCACCAGGGATCAACCCAACATCATCAATCTTCTTTCCTTTGCTGAAGATGGGATGATTTGGGGAAGATAAAAAAAAGGTGGTCGTGAGTGGTGGTGAGAGTTGGGGATATGATGAAGATGGGGTTCAACGGTCCGATGGTCGGTTGAAGATGGGTGATGTTTGCGAGGTCCGACGGTCGGATGTGATGGAAGTAGGTGAATAGCGAAGGTTGGATGGGTTGTCGGTGAGAGGAGTGGAGCTCACGGTTCGACAGTCGAATTGGAGAATATAGGTGGTTTTGCTTTTGGGATCCGACGATCGAATGTGATGAAGTTTAGTTGATGATGTGAAGGTTTGGATGGCTTATCGGTGAGAGGAGTGGAGCTCACGGTTCGACGGTCGAATTGGAGAATGTAGGTGGTTTTATTTGGTTGGAGAAGGATGGTGGCGGGAGTTTTTTTTTTTTTTTTTGTGGTTGTGGGTGATGGGAGGTTTGCTTTGCATGGTGGTCACGTTGGAGGGTGAGAGCTTGGTGAAGGTCTTTGCCATGGTGGTTACGTGAATGGTGGAGGGGTGAGGAGGAGCTTGGTTTGTGATGAGGAGGGAGAAGGATGGAGGCTACTTGGTTACATGGTGGTTACGTGAATGGTGGAGGGGTGATGAGGAGCTTGGTTTGTGATAAGGAGGGAGAAGGATGGAGGTGCTTGGTTACATGGAAGATGGTGGTCTGTTATGGGTGGAGTTCACGTGGAAGATGGATGGGATGATGGGAAGGTTGTGTGGAGTAGAGTTGAAAGTGAGGTTGTTTACATGGTAGCAGAGGGTGATGGGTTTGAAGGTGGAAGGTGAAGATGAGATGAAGGATTGGGTTCTGCAGCTGCCCTTGACCTTCTCGAAGAAAATGAGAAGGAAAAGAATATAATGGAGGGGTTGTCGGTTGATTGCAGAAATTACGGGAAAGAAGTTGCGTGAGTGGGTTGCAGCATTATGTGTGAGACAAAAACAGAAAAGAAAAAAAGAGAGAGAACGTGGAAATAGTGGGGTGCAGCTGGTGGGAAATGAAGAAAAAAAAAAAAAAAAATGAGTTTGTGTATCATTTGTGATAACGTGAGTGGAGTGCGGTGAAAAGTGAGTGAGTGTGAATTAGTAGGAATGTGAGTGTGGTGCGCATGTGACTATTATATTTTTTTTTTTATTTTTACTTTTTTTTTTTTTTTTTTTTTTTTTTTTTTTTTTTTTTTTTTTTTTAGCCCTAGGTCAAAAATGGGTGTTCTGATTGCCCTCTTTACTTGTTTCTTATTAGATAAAAGGAAAAATTGTAGTTTTTCCTTTTATCGTCAAAAAGCAGTAAAGAAATGAACTCCAATTTTGTCCAAGCAAAGCACAAGATGTAAATGCAAAACAAAGTAAGAACAATGATAGGAAGTTAAAATGCAATGAGCCGATGCGCTCAACAAGGAATTTAAAATGCATGGAGCCAATGCGCTCAAAGAAATTAAAATGCATGGAGCCGATGCGCTCAACAAAGAAATGATGAGAAAAATAAAATGCATGGAATGCATGGGAGCATTGCGCTCAACAAAAAGCTCGACAGAAAGTAAAATGCATGGAGCCGATGCGCTGGACAGAATTTAAAAATGCATAGAATTGACAGAAATTTAAAATGCATGTAATGCATGGAGCCGATGCGCTCAACAAAGAGTAAAATACATGGAGCCGATGCGCTCAAAAAGTAAATGGCAGGAATTAAAAATGCATGGAATGCATGGAGCCAATGCGCTCAGGAATTAAAAGACAGGAACCGATGCGCTCAAAAGACAGGAATTAACAGACATGAGCCGATGCGCTCAAAAGTAAATGACAGGAATTAAAAGACAGGAGCCGATGCGCTCAAAAAGTAAATGACAGGAGCCGATGCGCTCAAAAGTAAAAGACAGGAATTTAACAGACAGGAGCCGATGCGCTCAAAAAGTAAATGACAGGAGCCGATGCACTCAAAAGTAAAAGACAGGAATTTAACAGACAGGAGCCGATGCGCTCAAAAAGTAAATGACAGGAGCCGATGCGCTCAAAAGTAAAAGACAGGAATTTAACAGACAGGAGCCGATGCGCTCAAAAAGTAAATGACAGGAGCCGATGCGCTCAAAAAGTAAAAGACAGGAATTAACAGACAGGAGCCGATGCGCTCAAAAAGTAAATGACAGGAGCCGATGCGCTCAAAAAGGTAAAAAAGACAAAGGGCAACTGAGTCTCGGAAACTTAAAGGACAATGGGCAACTGAGTCCCAAAATTTAAAAGACAATGGGCAACTGAGTCCCGAAATGTAAAAGACACTGGGCAACTGAGTCCCGAAATGACAATGGGCAACTGAGTCCCGAAATTTAAAAGACACTGGGCCACTGAGTCCCGGAAACTAAAAGACAATGGGCAACTGCGACCCGAAATTTAAATGACAATGGAATAAGCAGTTTGATCAAAAAGATTTTTCTTTTTTCTTTTTTTCATTTTCTTTTCTTTGTTTTTCCTTTGCTTTTCTCTCCTTTTTTCTTTTTTTATTTTTTTTTTTTTTGTTTTCTTTTCTCTTTTTTTCTTTTTTTTCTTTCTTTTTTTTTTGAAATTTTAAAAAACAATGGGCAACTGCGTTCCGGAATTTTAAAAGACAATGGGCAACTGAGTCCCGAAATTTAAATGACAATGGGCAACTGAGTCCCGAAATTTAAATGACAATGGGCAACTGAGTCCCGAAATTTAAAAGACAATGGGCAACTGAGTCCCGAAATTTTAAAAGACAATGGGCAACTGAGTCCCGAAATTTAAAAGACAATGGGCAACTGAGTCCCGAAATTTAAATGACAATGGGCAACTGAGTCCCGAAATTACAATGGGCAACTGAGTCCCGGAATTTAAAAGACAATGGGCAACTGCGTCTCGGAATTTTAAAAGACAATGGGCAACTGAGTCCCAGAAAACAGGATTTTTCTTCTTTTTTTTATTTTGTTTTATTTAAAAACATTTGAACCAAGGACGACTTTGGAAAGCTTTGACCACTCAAACTTTATTCACATGCTTTTCTTCCTTAGACCCTTCGGTTCTTTCTTTCTTCTTCTCCTTTCCTTCTTTTTCTTTGTTTTTCACTTTCAACTCTCCTTTCAAGAAATGGGATGAACCATTGCTTGACTGATTCCTTGAGAGAAAATTTTGCCCCAGTGTTTAACCTTGTCTCTCATTTAGTTGATTCCCTACAACTGCTTGATAACTCAGTCCTTGTCTGCGTTGCTACTTCCTTCAACACAGCTTCTCCTTAATCCTTCAAAAATTTCGCCCCAGTATGGCCAACTAAATGCAAACAAAACTGCCCCTGTGTAGCTGATCACACGCAATTCAAAATTGCCCCAGTTTGGGTGCACCCTTCAAGGTGTTTCAGGCCAACTTCCTCTGAGATTTTGCCCATTCATTTGCCCTAACTTTTATTTAGACCGTCCTTTCAGGTTTTCAGACTAA
This sequence comes from Ormosia semicastrata, assembly GCA_029884595.1. Lineage (NCBI taxonomy): Eukaryota > Viridiplantae > Streptophyta > Magnoliopsida > Fabales > Fabaceae > Ormosia > Ormosia semicastrata. The sequence continues at coordinate 45,062,243 of JAQQTO010000061.1, forward strand.
CGGGCTATTTTTCATTTTATTTGTTTTTTTTTTTGGCTCGGGTACTTCCTCTTCCACCAATTGGGATTTCCAAGATCTCTTCGATCTAAATTGGTCAATAAGCAATTACCATTAGATGGTCAAATCATGGTGTTGTACTCATGGTCACTTTACTCGAAGCATTATGTCACGACACTCATGAATTCAAAAAGTACAACAGGAAAGAAACGAACAACTTCAGATTGTTCTTAGAAGTTTGACTACAGAAAGGATATTATTTACAACGGTTAAAGACACAAGAAATAAAACAGCAAGAAAATCAAAAGATTTTTTTTTTCGCTTGAGTTAAGATTCGACAACTGGACATCATTAATTATCAAACACCCCCACACTTACTCTTTTGCACGTCCTCGGGCAAAACAGAAAAAAAAAACTGACTCAAAAGTTAAACATTCTAAAAGACTCAATTTCTAATAATATTTAAAAATGAAGATCAATTAAATTCAAGTAATTAAAACATTCATGAGGTAACACGTCTTCACATCTCAAATCAACAAGCAAGGATACTTTAATTGAAAAACATGAGTAAAGAATGATAGATCCTCACAGAATTTACTCTCAATCTCTCAAGTGTTTAAAAGGTAGGTATTTCACTCAATTCGACCCATGAAAATTGCACTACCATAAGCTTGCTTATCTTCTACTTCTCCACTACTCAAAACACATGCACACACAAATCATGAGGACTTTATTCAAGGGTGTAGTGAGGTCAGGGTAAAGGTAGAAGTAATATGGATATGTCAAGTTAAATACCAAAGAGAATAGAAGAGCATTATGATACAGTTAGAGTGGAGAAGATGTTTGAGAACATTCAGTCTAACTTTCCCAAGATTTTCTTAGTTTTTTTTCTCATACGGGACAATGACCAATATCTAACTAATGTTTTGTTAAAGATCAATTGGTAGATTGAATTCCTTTAGGCTTGAACATTCTCCTTCTATTCCTGTTATTTCCAATCATCCACCCTCATTCTAGGTATATCACATGGTGCATTCTTTTTATTGTAGCAATAATCAGCTCTCTCTCTTTTTTTTTTTTTTATAGAAACATATTTTCTTTTTCTTTTTTTTTTTTTTTTTTTTTTTTTTTTTTATATAACCAATCTGCACATGCACCCCACACTTGTTCAAGAACTCATCAAATAACAAAGTCAATGCTCTCTTATTCCCTAAGGTTGGGTTAGAACATGGTTTTTCATTTAATGCACATAATGAGTTGAAACAAAGAATGGTCAAATAAGCTCAAAGGGGTTAAGCAAGGGAAATATGCAAGGTTGGCAAGAATCGAGAAAATTTTCAAGAAGTCAAAAGAGTGCTTGATATCATATTGAAAACAAGGTTGGCTATTTGGTTAAACTGGCTAAGAAAAAGGGCCTCAATCATGTTCATGCATGCAAGTGAAACGTAGCCTCAAAAAGAATCAAAGCAAGTTCTAGAGTGATCATTATCATGAGTGAAAATCACACAAGAAAGAAGAGAATGGCATAAATGTTGAATCCATCCATTAGGCTCAAGATCTCACAAGATATAGTTCTATCATTCTCAGTCCACCAATTCAACATCCATAACCAAACATATGATTTTTAAGAAAGAAGACAATTTACTCAATCATGCAAATTTTCCTGAATTTCAATTGCTACTTCTACACAAACTAGTTATCTACCCCAACTAAAATGCGTCTCAAGAGTAAAATTTACTCCCTACTCTGCCATCCCTATTTACTTTTGTTGTTAATTGATGACAAACACAACAAACTATTAACAAACACACTTTTTGAATTTTTTTGGTTTTTTTTGTTATTTTTTTTTGTTTTTTTGTTATTTTTTTTGTTTTTTTTTTTTTTTTTTTTTATATTTAGGCACACAACGATCCTTCCCCCAACCAGATCATAACATTGTCCTCAATGTGAAAGAGAGATATAAAAAGAGCAAAACAACTGATAAGAAGTGAATCAACGCCAAACAGAAATGAAGCACACGATCAGTCTTTGCATCGACCACGATAAGAAGTGAATCAACGCAAGCGAAATGAAGCACACGGTCAAGTCGCATCCGACCACGAAGAGAAATCAAATAATAAAACTTAAGTACTTCCACATTTTAATACTAATTAATTACTACCCTAAACTACTCCTTACTCTGCCACCAATTAAGATGCGTCTCAAGAGAAAAATTACTCCTTACTCTGCCATCCTTAACTTTTGTTGTTAATTGATGACAAACACAACAAACATATTAACAAACACACTTTTTGAAATTTTTTTGGTTTTTTTTTTGTTTTTTTTTGTTTTTGTTTTTGTTTTTTTTATATATTTAGGCACACAACGATCCTTCCCCTTAATCAGATCATAACATTGTCCTTAATGTTAAAATATAGATGAGTAAAGGATAGAATAAACTACCTGTTGGAGAAAGCGAACACAAATTTAAACAGAAATAAAGTACAATAAAATCAAACCGATTAAAGAGAAAGTGTCAGATCTGGCTTGCTTCTCTTGTTACTTCCTTCGCTGCTTCCTATTGACCAATCTATCTGAGCCAATACCTTATCAGGTACATACTCAAAAGCTTCCAATTTATCAATGAGCTCATCAATAGTGGAGGAGAGATAAGAAGTTGTCTTGCCGAAGGAGTGATAAATTTACGTTCCATGACTTTGTCAAGAAAAAATAACAAAAGGTCAAAGAAATTATTAACATTCAACAGACCAATGGGTTTATGGTGGATGTTCGATTCAACCAAGAGACAATTTGAAAAATTTCTTCCAAAGTACCAAAACCACTGGTAAGACAAGAAATGCATCGAATTGTCACCATTATTTTCATGCATCCATGCATGGATGTTACCTGAATTTCTTCTCCAACTGTCTTGCCAGTGATGTTACTTTCAGCTAAAGGTTTAGGAATAACACCTAAAACCTGACTGCCTCCTATAAGAGCAGCAAGTGAAACAGCCCCCATTAACCCACGACAACCTGCCCCATATACAAGATGAATATTCCTCGCAGCAAGTGCTCGACCAAGAGTGCTAGCTGCGTTTACAAACTCTAATCCCTTCCCATAACTCGACCCACAAAAAACACAGACATTTTTTAGGTTACGAATAGCAGGCCCCATTCTATACCCTTCTTCTCTTTGAGTGTTTCTGAGTTGAAGATGAAGGAGAAAATGGAGTGTTTAAATAAGAAAAAGAATGGAAAGGGAAATAATTGCACCTAGAAGGGTAGGTCGGATTGTTGTCGAGAAAAGGTTGAATCATTTTTTTTTTTTTTTGTTTTTTTTTTAACCTTTTTTTTTTTTAAGAAAATCATCAGGGTAAAGAAATCTAGAAACCCCCGAAGGATCCCATCCAAAAGATCGTCTGTCCAAAACCAAAATTCAACAAAATCATACAAAGATAAAAAATGATTACATACCTTTATGTACAGGTTTCATGGCAGATCTTTGTACTGCGTCATGAGTACAGTAATACCAAGACGGCTCAGCCAATCTGGGCATTCTTCTCCCTCCCGCTTGTGGGATATTTTGGATTGAGCTACGACGCCACTAATTAAAGTGCGTAAATCGACGGCTACCACCAACGACCACAGCCAGTGAGAGGTCGCTGAAGAGCCCATGGCATTAAATCACAGGATTCAGCTCAGAGGCATTGTCACGCGAGAATGCAAACACGGGACGCTTCTTTCTGTCCATCAACAAGTAGAGCCTTTGGTTAAAACCTGGGAATGCTTGCGCGGCTCTCTGCAGAGCATGGCACACGAACCTTATTTACCGACCGGCGTGCGAAGGTCCACCCGAGTCAATGATGGGTTTGCCACTCCACTGGCAGGGGCTCTAATCTAATTAAAGACCAAGTACAACCGAAGTTTCGCTTTTTTTTTTTTAGTTTTTAGTTTTTTTTTTTTTTTTTTTTCTTTTTTCTTTCTTTTCTTCTTTTTTCTTTTTCTTTTTTTTTTTTTTTTTTTTAAATGTACAAGATAATATATACATGTTGTTGTGATTGTGGCTCACATCTTCCTCTGGTTTCACGTCTAGAAACGGCTTAAACGCCTTCTATGAGTCGAGGATAAGCTTCCCATCCAATTTTCTTATAAATTGGCAAACAGGGTCTTTTTGAGTCAGATTCCCGAGACTGTAACGCTCTTGCTCGTCCTTGAAGAGATTCGACAAACTAAGAAGTTCACGCTGCACAACTCCACAAGAATGCGTCTCAAGAGTCAATAAGATATTATCTAATGACTCCTTACTCAGTCCATTCTTAACGAAGAATATTTTATCTTCTCTATTTACAGAAACCATCCCCAAAGAGTGACATCGCGTGTTGCAATTCCATCGTGCACACTTGTAACAAACTTTCATTCTTTTTGCTCTTCTCTTTTTTGAAAATGAACTTTTACCGAGACCAGGCATGTAGGGGACAAATGAATCGAAGATTCACTAACTAAACGAACCTTTGCTTCGATTATCCAGCGTATATCTTCTGGGATGCCCTTATACATTAACAATCTCAATCTTTCACATCGAACTTTGTAGATTTTTCTCAGAGCATTTTGAGGAAGAGAAGGAAAATATTTGCTCAGGTTTGAAAGAATGACATCCATTTTGAAGGAGAAGAAGGATTCAGTTATTTTGGGAAACTGAAAAATAAACCGACTTGAGAGTCACGGAGTACCGTTATCCGCCATTTAACCGGCAACACAGAGAACTCAACAACTTGACGTTCCAGAAATGGTTGAGTCTTGGTCCATTAACTTTAAGCGCATTACCATTCCTAGGATTCTCAATGTCTATGGCCCCACAAGATACACGTGTTTGACAACAAAAGAACCGCGCCTCCTAGATCTCAATTTTCTAAGGAGTAGGTGCGGATGAGAATCTTAAAGCAAAACTTTATTGACCACTTTCCGCAACTTTTGCAAAAGGTGTAACAGACCTTGAATAAAAAAGGCCAATAAAATCCATACTGCAAGATTTTCGCAGTTGTTGTCTCCACATGCTTCCGATAAAGTTTAATGGCACTACCTACCTCATTGTCGGGTACACAGCTGTCTTTTTTTTCTTCTTTTCTTTTTTTATTCATAATGCGGATGGAGAAGGTTCATCACCTCCATTTCTGCATTCTCTGGAAGTTCTTGAAACTGTTTGAGGTGGTGTTTTCTTTCCTTAGTCGCGCAATAGTTGCCGAACACGGTAACATCATACAAGGAATGTCATGCATAAGATGAGATGAATGAAATGAAAACATTTTCTTTTCAAATGCATGGAATGAAATGCATGATTTATTTTTTTTATATATATATTTTTTAGAATGCTAAAGATGCCATGCATGAAAAATTCTTTTTTTTTTTTATGAAAATGCCTGATTTATTTTTTATTATTATTTTTTTCAAATGCTAAGGATGGCATGAAAATGCATGATTTTTTATTTTTTAAAGAATGCTTGGAGTGTCATGAAAATGCATGATTTTTTTTGAATGCTAGGAATGCATGATTTTCTTTATGCAATGTCATGAAAATACAAGTTTTTTGTTTTTTTGAATGCTAGGGATGTTATGCATGATTTTTTATATGCAATGTCATGAAAATGCAAATTTTTTTTTGAAATGCAATGTCATGAAATGCAAGTTATTTTTTTTTCTTTTTTTTTTTTGCAAGAATTAATGATATGAGAAACAGATAACTAAAGAAGTACGCTCCCTTTTGTGCCCTAGCCAGGTGGAACCTAAGATTTGACAGTCACTATGTTTAATCTATCAGTGCAAGATTTTTCAGGACGGTCAAAACTTCTAAAAGTCATGGTTCCCAGATTGCCCTTATCTCGAAAGACAAGGATCCAAATCACGAATTAATCACAAGTAGGGATAAACCCTCTCAATATGATTAGTTCATGATATTAGTAACAATCTGAGTGGTGTCTCAACAAATGTCAAGTGAGCATAAAGCCCCTCAATAACAAAAGCTGAAACTCCTCCTACTCCTCGGGTTCGCACAGACTCGGGTATAGAGCCCAAAAAGTGTGTGAGGTAAGTGATGGTGATGTGTGTGAGGGAGCATACAAACCTGTACAAAAATTTTAAAAAGAAACTACCCCCCAACCTGCAAAAACATATATACAATAACCAGGCAGCAATCATCTATCCTAAGGTTTCAACAATTATGCACAATTAAGTACAAATTATATACAAGTATATCAAGTCAAAACAAACACAGGGATAACGCTATCAGATATTTATATAGAACAAAATAAATAAAATCCATTTACAAACAAGGATAAAAAGGGTAAAATAAATAAATGAAAATTATTAACAATTTGCACAACTAACAACGACAGGCTTGACTCTCCAAATGTCCCCAGTGGAGTCGCCATCTGTCGCGACCGGGATCGCGGCGGGGAAACAGCAACTCGAAATGGTTTTAGAAATATGACAATGGAAAAATGGAGTCGCCACCAATTTTATTTGAATTTGGAAAAATTGGAAAACCTCTCTTTGAAAATGGTCTTTGAAACCAGATTGGATTCGGGAGTCGGTTATGCTTAGAGAAGGGTGGAAACTTAATCCCACAGCACCCCTAACGCACTCGTCCTAAGACGGTACCTTAAGTCAATTGTGCAAATTTTTAACAATCTTTAAAAATATTTATTTTACCCCTTTTTTACAAAACATTGTAACTAATTATAAAATAAAAATCACAAAATTATGAAAATTTAAATTTGACTTGACAGAAATGAAATTCTGCTCCTACGTATCCCCTGGTGCAATGGGGAACTCAAAGTTACGTAGTTCTTTATAAAATAAGTGTGGGTTGATTGATTTTAATTAAAAAAGAAGATTTTTATTTGAAAGCGAATCTATTCTTGCACAGGATTCAAGTTAGCACTAGGCTACTCAATAAACCCTTATGATCCAAATGACATTGAAGGTAGTATTCACTACTCAATCATCATCATTGGTCATTGCATGGATCAAAAGATTTTATTTTATTTTCTTTATTATTTTTTTATTTTTTTGCCAAAAAGTGTATAATTACTGCCTTAATGGGCAGCAGCCCACGAGATTCAAACTTAAATCCCAAAAGATAGTCAACAATTCAAAAAAAAAAGGTTTGAAAACTTGAGCACCAATAACAGAGCACATACAGAGGACGTTTGGGGAGAGATCCGGTTTAAGATTCGACGGTCGGATGAAGGTTGATGAAGATGATGGGGGTGACGTCTGTAGAGGGGAAGGACATGGCTTCTTGGGTTTCGACGGTCGGTTGGGGTATGATGGATCTGGTGTTTTGAGTTCGACGGTCGGTGATGGGGGCGATGGCGTGAGGTTTCGTCGGTCGGTTTGAGGAGATGGGGTGGTTGTTTTGGGGTTCGACGGTCGATTAGAGGATATGATGGTGTTTGTTTTGGGGTTCGACGGTCGAGAGGAGGAAGATTCGACGGTCGGTGAAAAGGGCGTGATGGAATTTGGGTCACGGTTGGGGTTCGACGGTCGGGTATAGATTGGGTTGATGGTGATTTCACGTAATGGATGGTTGAAGGATGGTGGTGGGGATTTGACGGTCGGTGGGGGACCTAGGCGAGGTTCGACGGTCGGTTCTGGTTGGGTTTGATTGTGTTTGGAGAGGTTATGGAAATTGCTTAGGTGATGGGGATTATGGAGGCTTTGAAGATGGTGGGTTGTCGGTTGGATGGCGGTTGGTCGAAAGAGATGGTGATGGAGTTTTTGTGCGATCCGACGGTCGGTGGTGAGGATATGGTAGTGTTTGTGAAATTGGTTGAAGATCAGCGCAGGAGTTCGACGGTCGAATGGGGAATGATGGTGTTATTGAAGTTGGTGGTTACAGCGTGATGATGGAAAGCGTATGATGGTTGGGTTCATAGTTTAGGGGGATTCGACGGTCGGTGGGAGAGGATTTGGGGTTTTGAGTTCGACGGTCGGTTTAGGGATATGGTATTCGACGGTCGGATGTGATGGAAGTAGGTGATGTGGTGAGAGATGGAAGGCTGTTGGATGTGGATATTGAAGGTGAGTTCTCTGGTGGTTTTGGGTAATGTGTTGCAGAAGGAGAGGAGTGCCAGTGTGTGTATGGTGCTCATGGCTTAAAAACAAGAATAGGAGAAGAAGATGAGCAACATGACTAATCAGTCAGGATCAAAGCATGCATTTGAACGCTACATATTTACTCACAGCAGTGCAAGGATAGTGGTGAGAAAGGGCTTACCTCTTCTGCGCTACCAATGGCAAACCCAATTCAAAAAAGAATAAAAAACTCCCTTTCGTTCCCAGCAGCCTCCCCAGTCTTCTTGCTTTTTTTCTCTTTTCCCAGCTACCACCAGGGATCAACCCAACATCATCAATCTTCTTTCCTTTGCTGAAGATGGGATGATTTAGGGAAGAAAAAAAAAGGTGGTCGTGAGTGGTGGTGAGAGTTGGGGATATGATGAAGATGGGGTTCAACGGTCCGACGGTCGGTTGAAGATGGGTGATGTTTGCGAGGTCCGACGGTCGGATGTGATGGAAGTAGGTGAATAGCGAAGGTTGGATGGGTTGTCGGTGAGAGGAGTGGAGCTCACGGTTCGACAGTCGAATTGGAGAATGTAGGTGGTTTTGCTTTTGGGATCCGACGATCGAATGTGATGAAGTTTAGTTGATGATGTGAAGGTTTGGATGGCTTGTCGGTGAGAGGAGTGGAGCTCACGGTTCGACAGTCGAATTGGAGAATGTAGGTGGTTTTATTTGGTTGGAGAAGGATGGTGGCAGGAGTTTTTTTTTTTTTGTGGTTGTGGGTGATGGGAGGTTTTTGCATGGTGGTCACGTTGGAGGGTGAGAGCTTGGTGAAGGTGCTGCCATGGTGGTTACGTGAATGGTGGAGGGGTGAGGAGGAGCTTGGTTTGTGATGAGGAGGGAGAAGGATGGAGGCTGCTGGTTACATGGTGGTTACGTGAATGGTGGAGGGGTGATGAGGAGCTTGGTTTGTGATGAGGAGGGAGAAGGATGGAGGCTTGGTTACATGGAAGATGGTGGTGTTATGGGTGGAGTTCAATTGGAAGATGGATGGGATGATGGGAAGGTTGTGTGGAGTAGAGTTGAAAGTGAGGTTGTTTACATGGTAGCAGAGGGTGATCGGTTTGAAGGTGGAAGGTGAAGATGAGATGAAGGATTGGGTTCTGCAGCCTGCCCAGCCTCCTCGAAGAAAATGAGAAGGAAAAGAATATAATGGAGGGGTTGTCGGTTGATTGCAGAAATTACGGGAAAGAGGTTGCGTGAGTGGGTTGCAGCATTATGTGTGAGACAAAAACAGAAAAGAAAAAGAGAGAGAGAACGTGGAAATAGTGGGGTGCAGCTGGTGGGAAATGAAGAAAAAAACAAAAAAAAAATGAGCTGTGTATCATTTGTGATAACGTGAGTGGAGTGAAAAGTGAGTGAGTGTGAATTAAGTGAGTGAGTGTGAATTAGTATATATATATATATATATAATATATATATATATATATATATACTATATATATATATATATATATATATTTTTTTTTTTTTTTTTTTTTTTTTATTTTTTTTTTTTTTTTTTTTTAGCCCGGTCAAAAATGGGTGTTCACATAGGGTTTTGTGTTTCTCATATAAAAGAAGAAGAAGTAACTAAGATTGAGGGCTTTCTTCACCTTAGAGAAGGATTGGAGCTTGAAGGATCATCACCCTTGAGCATTCTCTTCTCTATCTTCTCCTTTCTCATTTTCCTTCTCATGAACATAATATATTTTGCTATATTTTCGTGGTTCATGACTGGCTAAGCTGTGTAGTAGGGTTTTCTTTAGATCCTCCTATGAATATTGAATAATATTATAATCCTTTGAGTTTATATACATGGATTGGTTTTGTTTAATCATATAGTGCTTAATGCTTTTGAATGTTTGATCAACTTTTGATTAATTTGTTAAAATCTAATGAACCTAGACATAGGAATTTCGATTTGAGAACGTGTGTATGATTGATGCATGTTCTATTTCATTTAATTGGTTTGGGTGAGATGATTCATTAATAAGATAGAAATATACCTATTGGTCATGCATAGTAACTATTAGGAATAGATCTTAATGAGTGGATTTACTCTAGTTCTCATGGAAACATAATGAATTAGGTAATTGAAGCATGGTTGATTGACTTAGACATAGGCTTTTAGCTAATTTAGATTCTCAAGCTAACTTAATCATTTCTCATAAGCATTACTTGTTATCAATTAAAGTAGGAGGTGAAAAAGGATTCTCTGCTCTCTAATTCTCAACATTAATTCAATTCTAAAGCTTTTAAGTTCTTTTAATTAGTTTAAATACTTGTCTCTCGATTTATATATTCTTGGATAGAATCTCTTGAACTTTTGGTTTATATTTAACACTGATTTCAATCGTAGTCTCTGTGAGAACAATATCCGACTCTTAGCTATATTATAAGTGCGATCCGTGCACTTGCAGTAAGCAATAGAGTGAACAAGTCTATTGTGACACTGCTCTTCAAGTATCGCTGTTTGTTGTTGCACTAAGTTTAGAATATGATTTCTAGACATATCAGGTTGGATTATGCCTTTTGGATGGGACACACGGTCTTCTGCATCATCGTTCCTGGGTCCCAAATGCTGGTGCAATAAGATTATGGGCCCTTGAACGTTAGGATTAGTTCTATGCATACGGCGACCAAGTCTATCCTTTGTAGAAACCCTGCGCAATGGGTGTGAGCTTTCATCAAAAAGCAAAGTTTCATGCCCATCGCGTAGATGTTCAACGTTGGGTTCCTGGTTCCTCTTGGCAGAGTTTTCAGCAATTGGTGGTGGAACAAGGTAGGGAGGATGGTGCACCGCTGGTCCTCGCCTTCGACTAGTGGAGGTTTGCGCTGCCTCTCCTTTCCTTGAGTTTTGTCTCGTATTCACCATAGTTGAGTGGGAATCGAAGTTCATAGTTCTCCACAGACGACACCAATGTTCAGTAGTAGATACTGAGCTGTACTTAGATAGACATATTCTGGTGGTCTCCTCCTTGCGCAGCAGCAACGAAGCGTGTTGAAATAAGGGGGTTGATATCTACAAAGGGACTCCAACACTCAAGTCAGGCTGTGCACAAGTAGAGTTATGTTGTAAGCAATAAGTTACTTGTAGAAGGTGTCTAGGCCTGGTATTTATAGAATGTAATTAGGGTTTAGTCTCTCTTAATTGTAGTAGGAAATTCCTATAAGATCGAAACATTGATACTGTAGTTATGAGCAATTTAAGGCAGTTATGGGCACTATAATTTCGTAAGATTGTGATTGACAATTACGGATATTTTGAGATTTATCCTCTGTGTAAATCTCGTGATCCTAATGCACTTGTCCAATGCCGCAGTCCGATAGACGTGGTATCAAGGTCTTGACAACGTGTCTCAAGTGCTTAGTTGGGATGTCCATGATGGATTCTAATGGTACATGTGTCGGGTTGATCCACTAATCGTGGTCCGGGTCAAGGTCTAGAACACATGGTTTCCCACGCCACCACTTATATCATCATAAACAAAACAAAAAAAAAAAACACTAAGTATACATTACTTTCCAACTTAAATCTGACTATGTGGTGTACAGGTATATGAGGTGCATATAATTATAATTAGATGATAAAAATTATATAAATATGAAATAAAGTGTATATACTTAGCATTTCGGATATCACTATATATATATATATATATATATATATATATATATATATATATATTTTTTTTTTTGTTCTTTGCACCTTTTAGTTTAGAGGTGTTAAACGGACCAGCTTAATCTATTTAGCCTGCGAGCCTAAACGAGCTTGGCTAAAAGAATTATTGAGTTAAATGAGTTAGTATTTTATCAGTTTGACTCATTTAAAGACAATCTTTAGACTTAAATAGGTTATCCTCATTTTTTGACAAATTTTTCTAACTTTAAAAATTATATAAAATAAATTTAATAACATCCAAATCTTATCAAATACAAACTTCTAAATCTAATTCTAATTTCTAAAGAAATTTTATAACAAATGAGAATGTGGACAACTTTATAAATTCGTTGAATGTGGACATATTGCTTAAAAATACAGAGATATCAATTCAACCTTACGTTATTATTAAATGATTATTATAGGTTATTTGCCTTAATCTTGTTGGGCTATTGTTATTATCGGATTGTATTAAAACAAAAGTCACTATTATTATTTTGTTTTTGTAGTCTAGTACCCATGAGGGGAATTGGTAGGCTTAGGCTTAGGGGTTGGGGGCTGGACTTGAATGGGATTGGGAATTTGAGATTTGGGAGGTATTAAAAAGGAAAAAAAAAAATAGGCTGGTCAACTGCCTAGTTTGTTTAGTCTGAGTTAAATAAGTAGAGACTAAAATAAAATTGGTTTAAATAAGTTAATATTTTTTAGGCTTAGTCCATCTAATATTTGTGGGTAAACAAATTAATTTGACGGGTTTCACTTGTTTTCACGGCCTTATTTTTATCTCCTACCTTAGCCCAAGGGATATTATTTTTTTTTTTTCTCTTTTCAGAATTTGATTTTCGGTTAATTAGTTTGAGCATGATTATTTGAAAAGAAAAGAAAAGTGCAGCACAGTTTGTTCTCAACATAAATCAGTGGATGAAATTCATCATTTCACCACAACTCAAAACAATTTCAGCCTTTAATTTTTTATCCTGTAAAATTCTTGTGTTACAAGTTTATGTACATTTAACTTTTGCCAATTAGTTTTAGAGTTAAGAAATGTCAAATCTTCTTACAGCAACAATTTAAGGAGATTACTGTCACCCTCATTATTTTTTTACCGTAATTCAAACATTTATTGTAATAATCAATAAAGATTATTCTTTAGCCAATGTTTAGCTTGTAATAAATATTTAATAACTCTAAGAGAACTAATATCCTATGAAAAATCAGAATATTGTAGCAACTTTTTCAACTTAATAATCTTTTATTAACCCAAAAAAAACTTAATAATCTTTTTAATTATTAAACAAGAAAATAAGAATATTAAAATGCAAAAAAAATTCTAAAAAGATCTCAACTTTAATATTAATTAAAAATTTTAACTGTAAAATTTATTGATTAATAAACTCAACTTTGATTATTTTTTTATATTTATCAATTGAAAATAAAACTATGTCATATATTTTTTGTTCTTGTAATAAATTGTTTTCATATGTTAAATTATTTTTTTTTTCTTTTCAATATTTTATTAATAAAAATATTTTTTTTAATAAAATTGATATCCTCAATTAGTAAGAATAAAAGTTAAGTCTCTTAGTATTTCATGAAAAGTTTAGCTCTTCAAATAATACTTTACACTTTTATTTTTTTTATATTACGGTTAGGTGGGATTCGACTAATTCACTTCATTGGTTCAATCAAAGATAGGTTATCCACTTCAGAACGAGGGGATTCACAAATTACAGCCTGACTCCAAAAAATTAGTATAGATGATATTCAAACCTATTATCGTAAGCCTACTCATACATCACATACTTGCCTAGTGCTAGTCCAATCCCTTGGGGTTAAATAGTACTTTACTAACATCTTTCTACTATTTTTTAGAAAGAAGATGTTAGCAACTTATAAAAATTTACTTTTAGACAAAAATACTCACATTCTTTCTCCTGAAAGCAACTTTCATTCAAGGACTTGATAGTAAAACTCTTATTTCAATTATTAATTCAAAGCTAGCTATTTAATGAAGAAAGAAAATAGTTGGGTCTCATTTTAATAAAGAGAGATACCACATTCAATGAAAATATAAACTTATTAATTAGATTTTAATTTTTTTAATACAAAAGCAACACATTTACTTTTTATAATAAAATTATTGAAATTTTAAATAATATTGAATATTTTCTATGTTAAACGTTCAAAATTATTGAATATTTTCCAAGTTGAATATTAAAAGTTTAAAATTATTAAAATCTCACTTTTTTTATGCTTTTATAATTTCCAATGAGTCCAAATCGTGCAATTTAAAGTCCATAAAATTTGAGACTATATATATATATATATATATATATATATATATATATATATATATATATATATATATACATGAGACATATCTAATGAGAGGAGTTTTTATTGTGAGAGAGTGAGAGAGTAAATCTTGACCATACAACTATACATGGATGGTCAAGATTAAAAGTTACTTGAAGGTTATGTGACCACTTAAAAAGTCACATGCATTTATGTTCTAATCTTGATCATTCATGAAAGATTCAATGGTCAAGATTCACTCTTCTCACCTCTCACAATAAACACTTATCTCAATTGAGTAAGATCCTATATATATATATAATAAAATGAGTTTTTATTGTGAGAAAATAAATATTAATTATATAATTATACATGAATAATCAAGATTAAAAGTTATTTAAAGGTCATATGACTATTTAAAAAGATCACATACATTTATGTTTTAATCTTAACCATTCGTATAAGATCTAATGGTCAAGATTTACTCATCTCACCTCTTACAATAAACACTCATCTCACCTCTTGACCATTCATTTTTTTTTTTTATACTTTTATAATTTCCTATGAGTCCAAATCGTGCAATTTAAAGTCCATAAAATTTGAGACTACACACACACACACATACACACACACACACACATATATATATATATGACAAATCTAATAAGAGCAATTTGTATTATGAGAGGAGTAAATATTGACCATACAATCATATATAGATGGTCAAGATTAAAAGTTACTTAAATGTCATGTGACCACTTAAAAAAGTCACATACATTTATGTTCTAATCTTGACCATTCATGTAAGATCCAATGATCAAGATTCACTCTTCACTCATCTTACAATAAACACTCATCTCACCAGATACGCTCCATATATGATGTCATATATAGTTAGAGGAATTTCTATTGTGAAAGGGTGAAAGGAGTAAATCTTGACCATATAACCATACATAGATAATCAAAATTAAAAGTTATATATATATATATATATATATATATATATATATAAACTATTACCATTATATATATATCTTTACCAAAATCTACCAAAATGCCATTTTTTTAAAACTATTTACCAAATTGCCACTTTTTAAAAACTATTTACCAAAATGCTACTGTTTTGAACTATATACCAAACTACCACTCCTTTATCTTACGTGACATTTTTAAAGATTTTCTGGCCACCTGGGATGCGCCAAATAGGATGGCGCATCCACGTAAGTTGTGCCAACATGCTACGTGGATGCACCATCCTATTTGGCGCATCCCAAGTGGTTTTGCTATTGAAAACGCCAATAAGGGTGGCATAACCAAGCTAAATGAGCCAACTGTATTGGCATAATATGAGTGTATATAAGATTTAATGGTCAAGATTTACTCATCTCACCTCTTACAATAAACACTCATCTCACCTCTTGACCATTCACTTTTTTTTTATGCTTTTATAATTTCCTATGAGTCTAAATCGTGCAATTTAAAGTCCATAAAATTTGAGACTACATATATATATATATGACAAATCTAATAAGAGGAATTTGTATTATGAGAGGAATAAATATTGACCATACAATCATATATAGATGGTCAAGATTAAAAGTTACTTAAATGTCATGTCACCACTTAAAAAAGTCACATACATTTATGTTCTAATCTTGACCATTCATGTAAGATCCAATGATCAAGATTCACTCTTCACTCATCTTACAATAAACACTCATCTCACCAGATACGCTCCATATATGATGTCATATATAGTTAGAGGAATTTCTATTGTGAAAGGGTGAAAGGAGTAAATCTTGACCATATAACCATACATAGATAATCAAAATTAAAAGTTACTTATATATATATATATATATATATATATATATATATATATATATATATATATATATATAAATATAAAACTTTACCATTGAACGAATCTACCAAAATGCCATTTTTTTAAAACTATTTACCAAATTGCCACTTTTTTAAAATTATTTACCAAAATGCTACTGTTTTGAACTATATACCAAACTACCACCCGTTTATCTTACGTGACATTTTTAAAGATTTTCTGGCCACCTGGGATGCGCCAAATAGGATGGCGCATCCATGTAAGTTGCGCCAACACGCTTGGCGCAATCTACGTCGATGCATATCCTATTTGGCGCATCCTAAGTGGTTTTGCTATTGAAAATGCCAATAAGGGTGGCGTAACCAAGCTAAATGAGCCAACTGTGTTGGCGCAACATAAGTATATATTGGCTTTCTCCTACCCCATCCGTGACATTTATTCTATTTGCTCAATTCTCACTATCTCTCTATAAATTTCTTCTCTCTAAACGCTCTCAACTCTCTAAACGCACTCAATTGTCACTAGAAATAGTATCTGGATCTCTATCTGTGATCAAATTCAGATCGTATTCTTTATATGTAAGTATCTCTTTCAATATTTGAATTTTTTGTTAATGATTTGTCCTCAGTTTTTTTATTATATTAGTGTTAATTATACATTTATGTTATTGTATATGTATTTAGAGGTCCAAAATTTATTTTTGTTGACTAATTAATAATGTGATTAATAAGATATGTAGTTTGAATTGTATGAATTATTTTGTATGTAAAATAATAGGATAAATTTTTTTTTCTTGAGTACTTGACATGATTTAAATAAGTAAATGTAGTTTAATTCAAATTAGTAGGACTTGAGAAGTTATTTGTATGTAAAATAATAATAATATAAATTAATTGTTATATGTGCAATTTTATTTTAATTGACACGTGTATATTGAATACATATGTGTTGAATTGTTATTGTTCAGAAGTGGAATTAATATGGTAAAACCTCTAAATGTGCACATTTACTTCAATGGGACAATGTATGATAGTGAAGAAGGTCTCATATATCAAGGTCCTCCTCCCAGACCTATTGTGATCACAGCCAATATGACTTTGGATGGGTTGAAAAATAAGATCCATTCAAAGTTGAGGCTCCAAGCGAACCAACATGTGTCAAAGGTTGTCTATCGGTGTCCACAATGATACAATTCATGGAGATGAGTAAGTCTTCCATTAGAAGACGATGATGATGTAAAGTACATGATAGATTCCTTTTGTCAAACTCCAAACATGGCCTCGATGGAGTTGTATGTTGAGGTAGAAACAAGGGGCAAGAAGAGCATGTTAAAGCTCCTGGTAAAATCGAAGCTCAAGTTGGTCCTTCTAATCAAGTTGAGCCATGCAATATGATTGTTATTGGTGGTGTAATGGTTGAAGCTGATAACCCACTTGTCAGAGATGCAATATGGGAGATAAGTAAAGATGAAGAATAGGTAGCTGAGGATGATGATTCAGACACTGACATAGAGGCAGAAAACTTTGATGCCAAAGAAAATTTATAAGTTCCATTATCGGGTACTCCTCAATCCATGTTTATGCACGAGGCCCTGAATCTGTGTTTGTGTCACTATGCCCTCAGTTTTCTCAAATCAATTGGGATGCATTGAGTAATCCTGATAACTTGCCTGAATTAGATAGTCATGGGACTTGGAGCATCAATGATGAATTTTATGTTGGCTTGCAATTTCCATCAAAAGAAGTCATGAAGTTGGCCCTCAAACATTATTCGATTCACAGGCATCAAGAGTACAAGATTAAAGATTCTGATTCACGAAGACTTACTGCTAAGTGCCCTAGTTTTGACAAAGGTTGTAATTGGAGAGTTAAGGCCATACAAAGTAAGAGGTCGAATACGTGACAGATTACAAAATATAATAGACCTCACAATTGCGTAAACCCAGCTGTGTCATTAGATCACCGCAAGTTGGACTCTCGTATGATCTGCTTTTGCATTTTGGAGTTAGTTAGAACAAAACCCGATGCACCTGTATGCTTAATTGTTGAATGGATTCGAAGCTAATTTGGATACCACTTTCATATCGAAAAGCTTAGAAGGCAAAACAATTGGCTATTGTGAATGTTTTTGGGGATTGGGACAAATCTTACGAGGTGTTTCCCAGATGGCTAGTGGGCATGAGAAGAGACATGGAAGGCACAGTGGTTGAGTTGCAAGATGAGGAATGTTTTGTTAATAACTGACTTGATCGTTCGAAAAGATTCTTTTTTTTTATTATTCTGGACATTTAGACCATGTGTTGCTGGCTTCCGATATTGCAAGCCTATTGTTCATATTGATGCCACTCATTTATATGGCAAATATCATCATAAGTTATTGATTGCAATAACTCAAGATGGAGATAGAAAACGTCTGCCAATTGTCTTTGCCATTGTGGAGGGGGAGACCAAGGATGCTTGGAGTTAGTTCTTAGCCCACCTGAGGTTACATGTCACACAACAAGAGGGCTTGTGTTTGATCTCTAATCGACATCGAGGCATCTTACAATCAGTGGCAAATGAAAATCTTGGATGACAGCCACCGAATGCGTATCATGTCTTCTGCATACAGTACATTGGTTCCAATTTTAACTCCAAATTCCAAAATAAGGAGTTAAAAATATTTTTGATTAACACAGGTACTTAAAATTATCAACCTGTAATCTAATTTATGATAAGAATAGTTAGTTTCTAATACCAACTTAATTCATTTGTTGTATCAGGGTATGAACCAATTGCAATAAAGTTTGATGCTAGGCTAGAGAAGTTGACAGCTACTACCGAGATGGCAAATTGGATTAATGCAATTCCAAAAGAAAAATAGAGTTTGGCATATGATGGTGGCCTCAGATTCGGTCATATGACTACCAATTTGTCAAAGTGCATCAACGGAGTTTTGAAGGGTAGCAGAAATCTACTTATAACTGCATTGGTTCAGTTAACATATACGAAGTTAGTAGAATACTTTATCAACTGAAAAGATGAGGCAAATGTGAAATTGATGACATTTGGGCAGGAATGGAGTGATGACTTATTGAAGCACTAGAGAGTCAACATGACAAAGGCCAGCTCACACCAAGTTCGCCGATACAATAGAAAGAATACAAGGTTCATGGTTGAAAAGGCTTTTAACCCTATAACACAATAGGGTGGACTTTCTTATACTTTAAACCTAGAGGAATGTCGGTGTGACTGTGGGGTGTTTAAAGCATCGCATTTTCCATACTCTCATGTGATTGCTGCATGCACTTCTGTGGCAATTGATCCATTCTGATATATTCATAGGGTTTACAGGATAAAGAGCATTTACAGAGCTTACGAGTTTGATTTTGAACTGGTTCAGGCTTAACCATGGTGGCCTACAGGTCCTAACATAACTTTGGTATCAGATCGTGCATTGCTTAGATCTAAAGGTTGACCAAAATCAACCCGAATTAGGAATAAGAGGGATTAGCACGAAGCAGGGCCAGGACAAACGTATACAAGATGCCATCAACCAAGACATACTTCTCGCACATGTCGTGCCGGTGAATCGATTTCCTTGAGGGATAATAGAGTGGGGCCATCTAGTTGATTTAGGACATATTTTTATTGTCAAAATCTTGTATTAGCTAACCATCAATATATATTTTGGAGTTGTATTGTTTTTTTATCACTTATCTATGATGTTCTATTCGAATACTATTAATATATGGTAGTTGATTATCAGCGTGCACTTCATTTTTCCCATATTATATTTTAGTATAGTAATCATATGGTCATATCATATTTTATTATAGTAATCATATTGTCACACTAATTGTTGTTATTGTTTGGCATACAGCTAACAGATGGCATTCCGTGTAAACCCCAGACCAGAGGACGGCTCGATTTTGGAGTTACAGGAGTATCATGTTTCTCAACATGTATGGCAGGGACATGAGGACCGGCACCTACATGTTAGACGTGCTCAGAAGACAAAATATATAGACCCCCCTGCACTGATTCTTCCGTATCTATAGTAGGCTGGCTTCTTGGGGGTTGCCCATATGGGCTATTGCAGCATTGATCACTCCTTGATCACTGCATTGGTTGAGAGATGGCGCCAGAGACGCATACATTTCACATGCCTACCGAAGAGTGCACCATTACGTTGGAGGATATCGGTATCATATCGGATCTTCCTATTGACAGCGCTGCAGTTACTGGCCTTACCCATAGGACTGATTGGCTCGGTCTATGTGTTCGGTTGTTAGGGATTGACAAGACTCCCTCGCTCATATCTGGTGCACGCATTGATATGACATACCT
Organism: Ormosia semicastrata; assembly: GCA_029884595.1. Lineage (NCBI taxonomy): Eukaryota > Viridiplantae > Streptophyta > Magnoliopsida > Fabales > Fabaceae > Ormosia > Ormosia semicastrata. The sequence goes on from JAQQTO010000061.1 coordinate 45,082,448, forward strand.
GTGGCAGCCGAGTATTACTACAGTCACTGAAGATGATGATGATAAGTACGTGCAACAGCGTGCACGACATTATATACTTTGGTTGCTTGGAGGTTCTTATGCCCCGATCATTCTGGTAAGTTTGTGCACTTGATGTTCCTCTCGTTGTTGGAGGACTTTGTTGTTACTGGGACATATAGCTAGGGGTCTGCAGTCTTAGCATACCTGTATAGAGAGCTTTGTAAAGCTACGGACTACAAGGCATGCGAGATCGGAGGGGCGTGCATCTTATTGTAGTATTGGGCATGGTATAGATTCCCCTGGCTTGCCCCTACACTAGCTGACCATGTTGAACCTGATGTGTTCTATGATGCCGATCGTGGTCAATTATGTCCCTTAGGATAGGAGTAAGTTTCTGTTTCATATTATTTCTTTACATTGCTTTGTTCTATTACTTTATTAATATTTATAACTAACGTTTATAATACTTTCATTTACAAATAGGTGGCGTAAGCATAAAGATTTGAGTGATACTGTGATCGGTGTCCTTAAATATTATTGCCAGTTCTTTGATCAATTAAAGAATGATGAGGTATGTCTTATTTGATATTCGTTTGAATTATTTACTTATGTATATGCCGTCTTAATTTGGTGTGCATCTCATTTTTGCAAATTATATAGCAACCATACATAGATAAGAAGGTGACATCACTCCCACCTTTTTGTGTGGCTGCTAGGGACATAACACTAGTAGTGGTCCCTCTCATATGTTTTCACATTGTTGAGTGGTACTAGCCAGATCGAGTGATGCGCCCGTTTGGTCTTGACCAGCCCATACCACGGAGACCGCTTCAACTTGACAGTTTGCACTCAGTTACACTAGCAGGTAGGCATGATGAGGATTGGCCAGCTACACATGTTGTTTACATAGCCACATAGGATAGTCGAAGAGAGAAGCTTGTTAGGGGAATCCCATTGCTCGTACCCCTTAGTTCGCATTCTGAGTTCATGCATTGGTATAAAAGAATTACCAGACACTGGATTTCTCTCAGTAGTGCATCTATTGAGAATGCAGTAAGCTCTTTACCAATTTGCTAGTGACTATATGTATTTTGTATTCAGTATAATGAAATAATTTATATCTGTTTCTTAGGCAGACATTGCAGAGCATTTGTTCAGTTCAACTACTGACACTGTCGCTTGAGAAGCTGCTACACAGATCCTACACTCATTGTGGGAGCATGACCGCATTACAATGGAATGTGGCATAGACGGATGACAAGATTAGTGAGCACTCGGACATGACTTCGACATCCCAAGGACTCCGACTCTACTAGCCAGTACACGACTTAGCCTCCTATCACTGCTACATACCCACCCACTTAGCTACCACCTACATATCACCCCCATACCCACCATACCCTTACCCATCGTATCCTTACCCGCCACTGGGTTACCCCTCCTATCCTTACCCACCACATGGTTACCCATCATATCCTTATCCGCCACTAGGTTACCCATTATACCCATCATAGCCAGGTCCTTCTTTCGATCCCTCTCACAGGCCACCACATTTTGATGCGGGCCCATCTCATTAACATGTAATTATATGTCATTAGTGTATATCTGATAATGTTATATTTAGTGGTTTTGTGTAAAATACTATTGATAACTTTTCATTGTGATTTTGGTTCCCTTGTTGGATTAAATATGTCTTCCACTTAGTTTTAGTTTTTATTAATGATCTTAGTAACTGGTTGAATTAAACAGGTTCATGTGTTTTTGGGGAGGTCCAATATTTAGGGGAAACTCTATCAAAATTTTTACTCCAATTTGAATGATTGAACTGTGATTTAATTATATCAAACTTTATGCTCAGAATTGGGAGGGACATGATTGGGATCCTACTCACCAAATAAACGTTTGAAACAATGCAGTAACATACACAAAAAAAGAAGAAAAAACATCATTTAAATTTTTTTTAAACATACATCCCTATCATTGTCTTCATTTTTTTAGTTCTCACAGGGTCCTATGAGCAATTTAGGAGTTAGACAGGGCAATGTCAAACTCGCAAAACGCTTTTATCTAAAAAAATTTGAGAGACACGACCGTGTCTAATAAAAAAATGCTTCTAAAGTTACGCTTGTTAGTTACACCAAAAAGCTTGGCGTATTTATATACAATGCACTATCATAGATGGCAAAATCACTTGGGATGCGCCAAATAGGATAGCGCATCCACGTAGGTTGCGCCAAGCATGTTGGCACAACCTACATGGATACGCCATCCTATTTGGAACATCCCAAATGGCTAGAAAATCTTAAAAAATGTCACGTAGGACAAAAGGGTGGCAGTTTGGTATATAGTTTCAAAATAGTGGCATTTTGGTAAATAATTTTAAAAAAGTGGCAATTTGATAAATAATTTTTTTTAAAAAATGACATTTTGGTTTTGCTAACAGTGACAGTTTAGGAAAAAAATCGAATGAATCGTTTCTAGTTATTTCTATGTGAAATATAATTTAAACTTTAATAATTTTATTAAAATAATAATTTTTTCTTTTTATTAAAAAATTAAAATTTAATTAATAATTTTATATTCATTTTTTATTTATTAAATGTGATATCTCTCTTTTCATTAAAATGAGAATCAGCTACTCTTTTTCTCCATTAAATAGCTAGCTTTGAATTAATGGTTGATATAAGAGTTTTACTAACATGTCCTTAAATGAAAGTTGTTTTAAGGAGAGAGGATGTGGGTATTTTTGTCTAAAAGTAAAAAGGTATAGGTTGCTAACAACATCCTTTTTTTTTTTAAAAAAAGTAAGAAGATATTAGCAATGGTTTTTTAAAAAAAAAAGTGGGAGGAAATTAGCAATGCCCCTCACATATATAACATATTTTTTTAGGTCTTTGGCCAAGTATCCCTACAGGAATTACTGTAAGACTAATCTCTGAGCACTATCACAACTAGGAAGCCCTCCTAATAGTCATCTTCTCCAGCGTTCGAACTTTGGTCTTTTCCTTAGGAGTACAGCTCACTTACCATTGCACTTAATCTTTGTTAGTATATGTTCTAGACCAAATTCCAAGGTAGTCTAACAAGGAGCAACCCGAGTCGTCTAGGACGGATCCAAGCCAACGACACGTGTAACTTGGAGTCTTAACAACTCCCAACAAACTGGGAGGAAATCTCTCTAACCAATGCCACAATTATAGATATCAACATTAATGACAGTTATTATCTATTAATACCCATTTCACATATGATTCCCATATTATTATGCTACCTCTTAAACATAACACTCCTATGAATACTGGACTAAGTCACCAAGGTATGGATCTGAACCTACCTTATGCACAGTCTAACTTGAGGGTCAGAATGCCTTTTGCAGGTACACCACCCCTCGCACCATTGTCGTTGTCACTGTGCTATGATGGAGACCACCATTCTCAGCCGCTCACAACCATTCTCAAGTGATCCTCTGAAACTCGTTCAGAACATTGGTACCATCTATAGGAAAGAAAACTTCTAATCCCACCACCTTCACCATGGTTACCACTAGACAGAACCGTGTCTCTGCTACTGTTCGCGACCCACTTGCTGATCAATCGGAACCTAGGCAAGACAAAGATGAGGCTTTTCTCTCCAACGAGAATCCTTCTCCCTCGCCTCAGTGTGTTCGGACTATGCAGCAGCTTGAATCATGCGGATCCCCCTCGAGATAAGTCGTACCTCAGGTTTCAGCATTGCAACGCTTCAATGTAAGAAAAAATAATAAGGACAACCAATCCTGGCAAGGGGAATCAATTCCCAATGGGTAATCACGTCACGAGTTGATTTCCTTGGTCCGACTTCAATATGAATGCATTCATGAACTGGAGAAATCCATTGAAGAGGAAAGAGAAGACAAGAACTGGGTTCCTCGCATGAATCACAACGCTAGAAGGGGACCAATGCATGATGGGAACCGTGACCCAGAAAACTTAAGGGAAATGGAACGCAAATGTAGACCTAGAAACCAAGAAAGAGAGTATTCTAGGGAGCTGGAGCCCGAAGTAAGGCGAGGAACTAAAGTCCAACAAAATCAACCTTTCTTGAATGACTTGATGTCTTACAAGATTCCCTGACATTTCAAATACCCAACCAACATCGAAGCTTATGATGGGACCTTAGACCCCCAAGAGCATTTGGATATCTATGTTTCGTCTATGTTTTTTGCTGGGGGAGATGGTCCCCTCATGTATCGTGTTTTCCCTCTTTCACTGAAGAAAGTCATCTTAAGGCGATTCAACACCCTAACTCCAAAGTCCATGGTTAATTGGGAAGGCTTGTCATTGTGATTTCTGCTACATTTTACCGCTAGTAAGGTCTAGCTGAAATCAATTTCATGTATTTCCCACATTAAGTAAGGAAAAGACAAATCACTTAGAGATTACATAACCAAATTCAACAAGGAATGCTTGAATATCCGAGACTGGGATGAGAGGTTGGCCTTCTACTACATAAGGAATAGCCTCCATTCTGGTCCATTCTTTACATCCCTTGCAAAGAAGGAACCCCGGACCATGGACGAATTCAAGGCAAGGGCGGACAAATACATTAATGCAGAAAATGTCATCCGTGCAAAGAAAGAATGTGGACAAAGGCAAAGAGGCAAAGCCAAGCCAGCCCATGTCCCCTCACAACCATGCAAATCTAAACCTCCACCAAAAAGGAGGTATCCGAACTATACCCCCCTTAACACACCCTGGTCCCAAATCTACCAATAGGTAATGAACACAGAATTTCACAACACTCTTAAACCTCCACCATTGAGAAAACATGCCAAGAAAGATAAGTGTAAACACTATGTCTTTTATGAGGGATACGGGGCATACAGTAGAAGACTGCATCAGCCTTCAAGACACAATCGAATCCTTGATCAAAGATGGCCGTTTGGGGCGCTACATACACTAATCTCAGAATGAAAACCAATGGGGGAACAAAAGTTACATAAAAAGGAGTTATAGCCCTTACAAAAGTCCTTCCCTATACTAGAGAAGGCAGTTCTCAGCCATAAATGAAAATTAAAGGGAAGGCACACCCTAGGGTAATTGGAAAAACAAGGATAGAGGATAACTTTAGGATCCCCCCTTAGAATGATGATCTCCGCCTTGCAGAAGTAACCTGCACCATCAACACTATATCGGGTGGCTTTGCAAGCGATGGTGAATCCAGCAATACAAGGAAAAAGGCCCTCTGAGAAGTATTGAGCATGGTTTCCCATCTAATTCCCAAATCGGCGAGCGGAACACAGAAGGCCCTACCCATCTCCTTTTCTAAAGAGGATTATTGAAATGTGATCCTAAACCATGAAGATCCCATGGTGATATCCAGGGTAATCACTAATACCGAAGTTCATCACATCTTTATGGATCAGGGGAGATTGGTAGACATAATGTTCTTGGACTTGTTCCAGAGGTTGGGCCTTTCAAACAAGAACCTTATCTCATATACCGACGAATTGATTAGTTTCAACAGAGATAAAATCACCCTGGTAGGATATATGGAGACATATTTGACCTAGGGCAAAGACCTCTTTTCAAGATACTCAAAGTTAAGTTCCTCGTGGTGGATTTCCCCTCCACCTATAATGTGATCTTAGGATGCCCTTCGTTGAATGCTTTTGGGGTTATAATGTCTACTCTATACTTGGCCATGAAATTCCTTGATAAAGACAACAGAATAGTCATGATCAAGGGAGATCAGGCTACGACCTGAAGATGTTATAATGAAAGCCTCAAGATAGCAAACAAGCCCAAGAAAATAAAACAACGTGGCAAATCTAGCTCAATCATTACAAACGTCGTCAATGTCCTCTTGACTAACCTAGACGTGCGCAAAGAAATATGAGATTAGGCTACGACCTAAAGATGTTATAATGAAAGCCTCAAGTTAGCAAACAGGCCCAAGAAAACAAACAACGTGGCAAATCTAGCTCAATCATTACGAACTTTGTCAATGACCTCTTGACCAACCTAGACATGCGCAAAGAAATTTGAGATACCCGTCCTTAACCAGAAGGGGAGCGCAAACCCCTTCAAGTTGGAATAAAGCCAAACCAGGTCACCAAGATCGAAGGTCATTTGGCTTAAGTGGAGAAGTCCTAGCTAATCACACTCCTTGAGAAAAACAAGAACCTTTTCGCCTGGATGTCATCTGACATGCCGGGATTGGATCCCTATTTCTTCTCTCACCAACTTTCCATTATGTCGGATGCAAAACTAGTTGCATAGTGCAAGAAGAAGGTCGAACCAGAGAAACAGGAGATAATACATAAGCAAGTGAAAGAACTCTTGGATTCCGATTTTATAAGAGAAGTATCTTATATTGCCTAGTTGTTAAATTCAGTGTTAGTAAAGAAAGCTAATGGAAAGTGGAGTATGTGCACCAATTACATGGATCTGAACAAGACTTGTCCAAAGGACCCTTACTCGCTTCCCAACATTTACAAGTTAGTTGACAACTCATTCGAGTTCTGAATTTTATCCTTTGTGGATGTCTATTTCGGGTACAACCAAATCCCTGTGCACCTGGATGACGAAGACAAGATGTCATTCATAATAGAAAGAGCAAGTTATTGTTACCGGGTCATACTTTTTGGCTTGAAGAATGCTAGAGCAACCTACCAAAGAATGTCAAGCAGAAACCGACATAATGTTCAAGACCTCCAGGAGGTGTTTGCCCAACTCCAAAAGCATAATATGAAGCTGAACTTGGAAAAATGTACTTTCGGTGTGCAAGTTGGTAAATTCCTTGGATTCTTGTTGATAAACATTGAAGCTAACCTCGACAAATGTCAAGTAGTACTCAATATGCCAAGTTCGCAATCCGTGAAAGAAGTAGAGCAACTTACTAGATAGATAACGACTTTCACTTGTTTCCTTGCCAAGGTCACTCACAAATCGTTTCCCTTATTTAAACTCCTTAAAAGAGGAAAAGACTTTGAGTGGACCCCAGAATGCGAGACCGTATTCTTGGATTTGAAGAAAGTAACGCTTCATCGATTTAGAGACCTAAAGTGATGTTATCAAGAGGGGGAGAATATTGTACTTTTTTTCCTTGATCAAGGTTTTGTCTCACAGGATTTTTCTTAATGAGGCAATTAAAGGATATTATACTCTTTTTCTTTCATTAAGATTTTTTCTCATTGAGTTTTTTTCTTAGTAAGGTTTTAACAAGATATATCCCTAATGAACATCTAAGGGGGAGTATTATGAAATATAGATGTTCAACTATTATCTTATCATGATTTATATTTGAACTTATCATTTGAATTATGATTACATTATAGGGAGGATTATATCTAATAAAGATAAAGATTGGTTTTAATTTTAAATACCTCTACCATAGGTTATAAATACCCTATTGGGTGCCTATTGTTACATACTCATTTCATATTAATCAATTACCTTTTTTACTCTCTTTGTTGTCTTCTCCAATTCTTTTATGTCTTTTTGTGCCTTGTACAATTATTTTATAACAATAACTAATTAACAGCAGAGATAAGTTGAAATTTTATTGAAATACTTGAAAATAAGTTATCAAAAGAAGGACTTGAAACTTCTCAAGCAAACAATGGTTCCGCTTTGCCTTTGCCTTTGCCATTAGTTGTCTTGAAACACAAAAAATGCAAATTTTTGTTTGAGTTATTGAATCTCCCAACAAGACTTATTTGACACTACACAAATCAAATAGTTTGTATAAATTAGTGTAATTTTTTGTGGCTTAACTATCTATGTGACTAGCATTGTTCCAAGCTAAAACGGCACGCAAACTTACATAGATGCTGAAGTTTACAAAATAATTAGTGAGTATCCCAGAGATTGCATGTGAATTTTTAAATTTAGTTAAAATTTAAAAAATATAGATAAAAAGAGATGTTTGAAACGGAAAATGAGGATATGTAAACTAGATTAAAAGAAAATTTGAATTTGAGAATTTAAAAACAAAATTAATAATGATATTTGTCATTTTTTAAGGAGGGTAAAATTTAAATAAAATGAGTTTATTTATAAAATAAATAAATAAGATTGTATTTATCTTTAAATTATTTAATGAGTTAAGATGATGATGTTCTTTATAAAAAAGAAGAAGAAATGTATTCTTACAATACAAGTTTATTTCAAATGAGTCTTTTCTCCTTCGGGGATAGTGAAATAATAAATCAAAATACTTTTATGTAAATGTGAAGAAATTTAATAGACTGAGATGGACTTTAAATAATAATTGGAAAGAGATAAAGAGAGAGAGAGAGAAAAAGTAAGAAAGAGTACAAAAGAGAGAAAGTAGAGAGATATTTATGTAAATATATTTTATTTTATTTATTTTATTGCATGTATAGCTGCATTTTTTTTTATAGATATATGAACAAACATGCTAATAAATTAAATAAGAATTTTAAAGAAACGTTTTGAGAAACAATGCAAGATTAACAAAAAACACTATTCCAAATTCTATAACTAATTAATAGCATAGATAAGTTGAAATTTAAATTAGATGCTTGAAAATAAGTTATCATAAGAAGGACTTGAAACTTTTCTAGTAAACATTGGTTCCGCTTTGCCTTTGCCATCAGTTGCCTTGAAATACAAAAAATGCAAATTCGTTTAAGTTATTGAAACTCCCTGCAAGATTTATTTGACACTACACAAATCAAATAGCTTGCATAAATTGTTGTGATTTTTTGCGGCCTAACTAGCTATGTGACTAGCATTGTTCTAAGCTAAAACCGGACACAAGTTTGCATATATGTTGAAATTTACAAAATAACTACTGATTGTTCCAGACATTCCACGGAATTTTTAAATTGAAAATGAGTATATAAACATTATATTAAAAGATTATTTAAATTTAAAATTTTAAAAATAAAATTATAAATAATATGTCATTTTTTACATAACAGTGGAATAATAAATTAAGTCACTCTCTTGTAAATGAATTATAATTTAATAGATAGAGATGTAAGGATAGTAAAATTATCCGTACCCGAGGGGATCCGCGGGGATTACCAGCGATGGGGCGGGAGATGGGTACCCGTTTAATAAATGAGGGCGGGGGCAGGGATTATAGTGTCCGTCCCGCGGGTATCCGCAAACTCGTTAAGTATACTTTTTCATCTAATATGTATCATATATTATTTATTTTTTCTTTTTTACTTTGAGATGAGATTAAAATATATATCTTTTTATTATTTTGAAATGATTTTTTATTGAATGAGTCCATAATGATAAAACTTGTTAAAAAAATATATACTATTTATGTAATAGTTATTTATGTAAATTGATTATTATAAAATATAATTGAATTTAATTTGTTATTTATAATATTTTTTTAATTTTGTAAGAATCTTAGATTGTTGAATAAAATTGTAGTATATGGTGTTAAAATTTATTTTCTTTATTTTTTTTATAATTTTTAAGATTTTATTTTAAATTATTAACTACCCGCGGATACTCTTACCTACCCGTGGAGATCATAATGGGTACCCGTGACGAGATGGGAACGGGGGCGGGGGAAGCACTATCCGCCCCCGGCCCGCCCCATTGCCATCCCTATAGAAATGGATTTAAATAATAATTGAAAAGAGATAAAGTGAGAGAATGAGTGAAAATAAAGTAATTAAGGAAGAATACAAAAGGGAGAGAGTGGAGAGATAGTTATGTGAATAAAATTTATTTTGTTGCATGTATAGCTGCATTTTTATAGATATAAGAACAAATATGCTAATAAATTAAATAATATTTTTTAAGAAACCTTTTGAAAATCAACAACGCAAGATATATAAAAAAAATCGAAAATCTATAATTAATAGCAGAGATAAGTTGAAATTTTAGTTAGATACTTGAACATAGTTCTTAATTTCCTTCTTTTATTATAGGAGCTTTTTCCTTTATTATATAATGCATTCCAAGAAGGAACCAACTGATTCATCACTGATTATATTTTAATGTTATATTTTGACTCTTATACTGTAGTGTGAGTAAAAATCACACCGATAGCATGAATTTGGAGGAACTGAAGAGCTCCGCAATGAAAAACAAAATGGAACTTTTTCCTATTTCAAGGGTTTTGCAATGGAAACTAGATCCTTTGCTAGGTATTGTGGCATTGTGTGGTCCTTTTCTGGAAGAAGTCGTTGGGTTGATATTGACAAGCCTGGTCTTAAGGTGTTGAGGAATACTTCATCCTTTTCTACATGTGCTTTCATAAATATTAGTAATTAAGAAAACTATCATAAATATATCACATACAAATTTAGCATAGTACGACACAACATGCTTACATTCACGAATGAGAAGAGATCAAATTCACTATGAATAACACTATAAATACAACTTTTGTCGCCAAATAAAGTTGCAAACCCTCCCTCAACTACTACAACTTCTGTTGACAAAGTTGTAAACCATTGCCGATGCAATTTTTTGCGGACAAAATTGCAAACCTTTTGTCGCAACATCACTCACAATTTCCTGTCTCATTTTCATGCCTCTACCAATTCCCGAATATAAATATTTATAACCTACAAGAATTTTCTTGACAAGTAACAACCCCTTTTGCACTCTTTATGACTTTTCTATTTTCCTATTAAAAACAAATCTCCCCCTTATCTTGCACATCTCTCACATATCTTTTATATTTATTACATATATCTTGTAATTAGCTATTGGTCATTGAAGAATTTGTTTTGATGATAATAAACTTGAAGATGATGGTAAGATCAAGTCCAAAACCTTCAAGAATAGCTTTAGCAATTAGATCATCGTGTAAAGGTAAAAAAGGGTTTACACTTAAGCTATAAACTTATTTTTCAAAAAACTCAAATAACACGCATGTTTTCAATATTTTAAAATGGTTTTTGGTTTCTCAAGAAACAACCACTAAGTGCCCAAAAGCTTGTTAGAACATTTGGAATCAATTGACAAGTTTTTAAAAGCTGTTTGAAATGTTTTTCAAAAGGGTTTATTCGAATAAAGGATTCCTTATTCAAATAACCAAAGTCAGAGAAGCCAAGAATTCCATCTTATCAAGCTTTATTTGAATAAAGCCTTGCTTTATTCGAATAAAGGTTTAAAATAATCCCTAACGCCTTCTATTTTAAAAGGTTTATTCAAATAACACATTTGTTATTCGAATAGCAGTGTTTTTCAAAAACTTGTTTTAAAAGGGTTTATTCAAATAATACTTGTGTTATTCGAATAACACGTTCCATTTTCAAAACGCCAATATGCTATTTATAGCTTTATTCAAATAAAAAATGTGTTATTTGACTAAACTCATTTTCCAAAAACAAAAATAACGACTAGTTTGAAGCATTTAATGCTCCAACCAACCCCCAACAGATCTTTTATGCTTTGGGCTATAAATACAAAGTGTTGGACATTAAAGCCTGTTAGGCAATCAATCTCAAATTCTTTGTTGAGCATTAATATGAGCTTTCACAGTCATGTCCATAAAACCTCTATTTTGAGTATTAAAGTGTGAATCCTTATACCCATTGAACTTCAATTTGTATTATTCACTCTTGTGAGAGTTTCCTTTCATCTATACTCTGATTATTCTATAAAGAGGGTGAGGTATCCTTTAAAGACTTGTAAGGATAAGGTATCCCTTATTATTGAGGCTCAAGCACAAAGGGTGAGGCACCCTAAGGTGTTGTTGAGTGCTCTAGTTTATAAATGTAGCAAGCACCTATTCAAGCTTGAAGTTATAGTAGAAAATCTCGGGTGATTACTTGAGGACTGGATATAGGTCACAAGGAGTAGCTGAACCAGGATAAATCTTGTGTTTTATCTTCTAAACTCAAACTCATTTATAATTGTATTAATATTCTTTGCTTACTTGAATACTATTTGTTTTGGTTTATTCATTTGTGAGTGAAAGTATTCAATCTTCTCTATCTATTCACTTCAATCAATCAATAACTTTAATAAAAAATTGATATTCAAGCGTTTTATGAAAGATTTACAAAAATATTTTATAAAATCAATTCAACCCATCTTGAGTATTGAAGCCACTTGGTAACAAGTGGAATCAGAGCTAGACTCTTGTGTAAAGAGCTTAGCAGCTTCAAGAGAAGTGATAACATCTTCAAATGGTTTATCTTCAGAAAGTTCTTCTATAAATAGACCACCCTTTTTCAATAGGGATGGTTATGCATATTGAAAAGAAAGAATGAATATTTAAGCTATTAATTTATATATGTGGGATGCAGTTGAAAATGGTCCCTTTGTTCCCACACATATTGTTAATGGTGTAAGAACCAATACACCAAGAAATGAATGGACCGATGAGGACAAGAAAGAGGTCCAATACAAATTGAGAGTCAAGGACATCATTACGACATCCTTGGGGTATGATAAGTTTTTTAGGGTGTCAAATTATAAGACTGCTCAAGAAATGTGAGATACTTTACAAGTAACCCATGAGGGTACAAGTGAAGCAAAAAGATTAAGAATAAATACTCTCACTTATGAGTATAAACTTTTTAGAATGAATCAAGGAGAAAGCATTCAAGAAATGTAAAAGAAGTTCACTCATATTATAAATCATCTACTTCATTGGGAAATTTTTTTCCTAATGAAGACTTTATTAACAAAGTTTTGAGGTGTTTGAGTTGGAATTGGCAACCCAAAGTGACGGCTATTGCAGAGTTAAGAAATCTATCAACAATGACACTAGCCACTCTCTTTGATAAGCTTCAAGAACATAAGTTAGAGCTAAATAGGCTCAACCAAAATAAGGAGCATGATAAGAAAAAAAAAAGGATTGCTCTCAAAGCCACTTCCTCCACAATTGAGGATGATGATAAAGATGATGGAGATGGCATAGAGAACCTTGAGCTAAATGAGGAGAATCTTAATCTCCTTTTAAGAAGGTTTGGAATATTCCTTAAGAAGAAGGAAATTCAAAGAAGGTCACCTTTCCCTCCAAAGAAGACCTATTATAAAGAGGAAAGAATCTTATTCACTCCAACATGCTACGAGTGTGAAAAATCAGGGCATATGAAGATGGAGTGTTCTATTTATCAAAAGAAGGTGGAGAAATTTGAAAATAGACCTTCTAAAGAAGAGAAATGAATGAGAGTCTACATTACATGGGATGACAATGACATGGACTCCACCGATAACTCGGACAATGAGGAAGTCCATCTATACCTTATGGCTAAAGGAGAAGAAGATGAAGAAAGTGACGAGGAGGTAACTTCTTCTAACCTTGACTCTTCACCTTCCTATAGTGAATTATAAGATGCATTTGGAGAGTTGCATGATGAGTCTATGAGACTCACAAAATTAGTTTCCTCATCCAAGAAAATAATCTCCTCTTTGGAAAATAAAATTTATATTTTAAACAAGGAGATTGAGGAACTCAAAATTGAAAATAAGACTTTATGACTAATTGATGAAAACTCGTCATGTATGGCTTGTTCTTCACATGAAAATGCATCCACATTCTTATCTTGCTCATCATGTAAAGCATTTGAAAAAGAAATTGAGGATTTTAAAAACAATTTTTCAAAATTCACCTTTAGAAGAGACAACTTGAATATATTGTTAGGGAAATAAAGATGTGTTTTCTAAAAATGCGGTTTAGGGTATAATACCAAAAACTAACAAAAGCTTTACAAAAATTTATTTGTTTCCTCAAATACTTCAAGTAGCCCCTTCATCAAATGCTTTTATTGTGGAAAGAAATGGCATAGTTTTTCAACATGTAATGTTAGGAAGAACATCAACACTAAAGTTGGAACTAGAATGGTTTGAGTCCCCAAGGGCACCTTGCCCAAAGCTAACACACAAGGACCCAAGAAAATTTAGGTACCAAAGGTTAAAAACTAAATGTGTGTTGTAGGTGTGCTTGAAGACCAAAAGCTCAAATTGGTATTTTGATAGTAGTTACTGCAAGCACATGATTGGAGATGACTCCAAATTTTCCTTCCTTGTCCCCAAGAAGCATGGGCATATAACCTATGGAGACAATAATAAAGGGAAGATCCTTGAAGTTTGCAAAGTTGGTAAAATCCCTTCCTTTTCTATTAAAAATGTTTTACTTGTTGAAAGACTTAAACATAATTTGCTTAGTATTAGTCAATTATGTGATAAAGGAAATAGAGTTATATTTGATTCTAATTGTTACATAATTGAAGAAAAAGATTATAAGCAAATTAAGTTTGTTGGTCATAGAGTCAATAACATATACATGATTAGCCTTGATGATATATCTTCAAATGATGCCAAATGTTTTATGAGTAGGGAAGAAGATTCATTGTTATGGCATAGAAGAATTGCTCACATTCACATGAATTACTTAAATAAGTTCGTATTAAAAGAGCTAGTAATTGGACTTTCTAAGCTTAAATTTGAAAAAGATAAACTATATGATGCATGTCAAAAGGGAAAACAAGTAAAGGTCACTTTTAAAGCTAAAAATGTTGTTTCAACTACTAGACCTTTACAACTTTTGCACATGGATTTTTTTGGCTCCTCTAGAATAATGAGCTTTGGTGGGAATTACTATGCATTAGTGATTGTGAATGATTTTGCTAGGTTTACATAGACCTTATTTCTATCTCACAAAAATGATGATTTTCAATCTTTTAAGAAACTTGCCAAAGTTATCCAAAATGAAAAATGTTTTTGCATTGCATCCATAAAAAGTGATCATAATGGTGAGTTTGAAAATCATGAGTTTGAAACCTTTTGTGATGAACATGGCATTGAGCATAATTTTTTTGCCCTTAGAACTCCATAACAAAATGGAGTTGTAGAAACGAAAAATAGATCTTTAGAAGAAATGGTAAGAACTATGCTCAATGAGGCTAACCTTCCTAAATATTTTTGGGCGGATGCGGTAAATACTACTTGCTATGTTATGAATAGGGTCCTAATAATGTCCATTTTAAAGAAAACGTCCTATAAGCTATACAAAGGAATGAAGTTATATGTTTCACATTTTTATGTTTTTGGATATAAATGTTTTGTTCTTAACAATAAAAATGATAACTTGGGAAAGTTTGATGTTAAATCGGATGAAGGTATATTTCTTGGCTATTCTATGTATAGTAAAGCTTTTAGAGTTTACATAAAAGAACTATGACCATAGAAGAGTCTATTCACGTTACTTTTGATGAAACTGACCCAAATAGACTAAGAAAGGATTTGGTTAATGATGTTGCAGAAATCTTAGCAAAAACACACTTGGAGAACAAAGAGAAAGAAGTCAAGAAGCAAAAAGAAAGCCCATTTGATCTCCCAAGGCAAGAGAATTCACAAATCATGGACCTTCCCAAGGAATGGAGGACATCAAGATATCATTCTCTTGACAAAATGATAGGTGATGTATTAAAGGGATAACTACTCGTAACTCACTTAGAGATGCATGTAATCACATGACTTTTATTTCTCAAGTTGAACCTAAAGACATAAATGAGACCATTAGTGATAAACATTGGATTTTAACTATGCAAGATGAATTAAACCAATTTGAAAAAAAATCAAGTTTGGAAATTAGTTCTAAGGCCCAATGATCATCCCATAATTAGCACCAAATGGGTCTTTAGTAACAAACTTGATGAAATAGGCTTAATAATAAGGAATAAAGTTAGGTTTGTAGCTAAATGGTATAATCAAGAAGAAGACATAGATTATAAGGAAACTTATACACCCGTAGCTATATTAGAAGCCATAAGAATGCTACTTGCATATGCATGCATCATGAATTTCAAATTATATCAAATGGATGTTAAAAATGCTTTTTTAAATGGATTTATACAAGAAGAGGTGTATGTGGAACAACTTCTTAGTTTTGAAGAATATAAATTGCCCAACCATATTTTTAAATTGAAAAAAGTCTTGTATGGCTTAAAACAAGCTCCTAGAACTTGGTATAAAATGTTGAACAAGTTTCTTTTAGAAAAAGGCTTTTCAAGAGGAAATGTTGACACTACTCTCTTCATTAAAAACAAAATGCATGACATTCTCTTTGTACAAATATATGTTAATGCATAATTTTTGGTGCTACTAATGAGTCTCTTTGCAAGGAATTTTCTTACATTATGCAAAATGAGTTTGAGATGTCTATGATAGGTGAGCTCAACTTCTTTCTTGGACTCCAAATCAAGCAAATAAGGAATGAGACTTTCATAAGTCAATCCAAGTATTGCAAGGAGCTACTCAAGAAATTTGAAATGGACAACTCTAAGCATATGGATACATCAATGGGCACTTTTGGTTAGTTGGACAAAGATGAAGGAGGTAAACCTATAGAAATCTCAAAGTATGAAGGTATGATTGGCTCACTCCTTTATCTTACTGCTAGTAGACCAGATATCATGTTCAGTATGTGCATGTGTGCTAGATATCAAGTTAATCCTAGAGAATCACACTTAAGTGCAATAAAAAGAATAATGAAATATTTTATTGGCACTTCACAAATGGGATTGTGGTACCCCAAAGGTGTCTCTTGTAGTCTAATTGGTTATTCTGATTCTGATTTTGTTGGATGCAAATTGGATAGGAAGAGCACTAGTGGGACATGGCACTAGCTTGGAAGCTTTTAGTTTCTTGGCATAACAAGAAGCAAAATAATGTGGCATTGTCTACTACTGAAATTGAGTATGTTGTAGATGGAAGTTATTGTGTTCAAATCCTTTAGATAAAGCAACAACTTTTAGACTATGGACTTCATCTTGATCACATCCCTATAAGATGAGATAACACTAGTGCAATCAATTTGTCTAAAAATCTCATCTTGCACTCTAGGACTAAGCACATTGAGATTAGACACCACTTATAAGAGATCATGTGCAAAAAGGAGATTGCATGCTAGAATTTGTTGAAACAAGTAAGCAACTTGCAGATATATTTACCAAACTATTAGCAAAAGAAGCATTCTTTTACATTAGAAGATAATTAGGCATAATTGATCAATCATGCATATAAATGAATGCTTATGTTTATTACTTTATCATTGAATTATTTCTTTCAAATCATTACTAACTTGAGCATTGGAGGTTTTCCCAAATTTGTTTTGCAGGTATTCTAACATTGGGTAAGGCTCCATATCTTAAGTTACTTAGTTGATCGTATTCTGCTAACAATTTGGTGTTTTTCTAATAGTTTTGTTTGAATAAAGCATTGCTTATTCGAATAATGAGCTTTAGTAGCTTTGTTTTCAAATACATCTTATTTGGATAAAGGAGGTTTTATTTGAATAACAAAATACAATAGCCCTTGAATATGTTTTTCTGATTGTTTTATTCGAATAAGGGAAACCCTTATTCGAATAACGCTTAACAGAAGCATATAAAAATTGTTCCTACTAGTTTTGTTCGAATAACCATATGTTATTCGAATAATGCTTGGCAGAAAGCCAAGTCTGTGCGCTTTGTTATTCAAATAATGAAAACATTATTTGAATAACGCTTGGAAAAGAGCTACGTCTGTTGGCTCTCCATGAATTTATTCGGATAACACCAATGTTATTCGAATAAACTCAATGTCTATACAAGGATTTAGCCTTCCTTCTCTTTCTTTCTCTTTTTTATCTTCTCTCTCCCCACCTTCATGCAGAAGCCTCCCTTGAGCCACCTTCTCTCACCCACGCCCTAGCCTCCTCTCCACCACCCAAATCCTCCAGCCCTCCACTATTGATGCACCTTCCCTTCCTCTTTTCTTTCATCTCTGCCACACACACACACACATACACACACACACTCTCTCAAGAATCACATTTTTCCTCCACAAAAATTGTACTTAAACACCATACATTCCAAGCTCCTGTCGTGGTCTTATCTTCCAACCTTAAACATGCCAAAACCAAAACAGCCCCCACTAACAACCCTTTGGACCTACGTAGACTCTCCTATATTGTGGAAGATCTGGGTCGCTTTAGAACTCACTTTTGGGGAAGAAATCTTGTGCAACCAAAGCACATAGATTTGGTGTTCTTCGAAGTGGAGGTGGGTTTGAGTTTTTGGACCTTCTGGCGCATCAAGGGGTGCTAAAGCTCTGCACTTACAAGGCTACAATCTATCTTGACTTGGTTAAGATGTTCTACTATAACTTAAAGATCGTTGGTCAGGACCTTCACTCCAACGTCAAAGATCAGCACATGGTGATCACTCCCCAAGATTGGTTACAACTATTTGATTTGCAGGCAACTGGTCCCAAAATTGAAGAAGACAGTGAACCTCATGTCAAGGAGTTTAAAAGGTCACAAGCGATTGAAGACATTCTGAAACAGGGTCTAGTGTTACCACAAAAAGGTGTCAAAGGGGGTATGTTAAAGAGCCAAGACAAGCTCCTGCACTATGCATACACGCATATCCAGGCTCCTCGAGGAGGCAACTATACCTACCTTAGTGAGGACGACATCTTTATATTATGGGTCTTGAAGAAAGGATACCAGCTCAACTAGCGCAACTTCATCATGAAGCATATGATGAAAGGAAAGGGGAAGGAAAGATCTGATTTGCCTTACAGCTTGCTCATCACTACTTTTCTTGAAAAATATCCTCAAATCTTAGAAACTGAGCTATCAACCAAGCTAACTCATTGCAACATCTTCGGCTCTTTTATGCTTAAAAAGATAAAGATGATCAAGAATGAAGAGGGCTGGGTATATCCGGATGAGCTAGAAGAAGATGAAGATAAGCAAGAAGAATCTCCTATTGTTGCTGTTACTGTTGCTATTGTTGCTGATGATTCTACTGGCCCAGTCACAAATGAGCAAATCATGGCCACCATGCTTAACATGTAGGATTATATTTTTGCATGGGCGATGTGTTTGATAGGCTAGAAGCCTTAGAGCGCAGTCATACAACCATGCAGGAACTCTTGGCGCATCACTTCCCTCCACCTCCGCCAAAAAATTAGATTAGGATCCTTAGTTTTAGGATCTCTATTTTTTTATGTATATGTTGTTTCTGTTTGACCAATACCAAATGTAATTGGCTAAGCATAATGAATGAATGAGTTTTTTCCTGTGATACAATGTTGCATTTTGAACTTTATTGAGCATTGCTATTGTGACATATTACTTTGAATGCAAATTTGTTTGGTCTTGTTCTTAAACGATAAATTTGCTGCCTCATATAAAAATAATATATAGGACTCAACTGTATATCATATTGCTTAAGCTCTGCGCTTTCTCTTGCCCCATCTTTTTTATCATGACAAAAGGGAGAGAAAAAAGTTTGAGTTCAATTCTTTGTTTGAGAAAAGACAGGTAAAACAAAATGGATTTTGGGATTCCAAAAGTAATGGGGAGTAGCGCCCATCTCTGATATAAATCACCTCTTAAGAAAAAGAGAGGGAGTAAGTCTCTCCAATGACTTTGTGAATTCCAATTTATTTAAACTAACTTTTTTCTCAATGTTTGTTTGTCATCATCAAAAGGGAGAGAATGTAATTCGCTATTGGTCATTGAAGAATTTGTTTTGATGATAACAAACTTGAAGATGATGGCAAGATCAAGTCCAAGACCTTCAAGAATAACTTTATGACTTAGATCATTGTGTAAAGGTAAAAAAAAAAAGTTCATACTTAAGCTCTAAACTTATTTTTCAAAGAATCCAAATAGCACACATGTTTTCAATATTTCAAAATGGTTTTTGGTTTCTCAAGAAACAACCACTAAGTGCCCAAAAACTTGTTAGAACATTTGGAATCAATTGGCAAGTTTTTAAAAGCTGTTTAAAATGTTTTTCAAAAGGGTTTATTCGAATAAATGATCCCTTATTCGAATAACCAAAGCTAGAGAAGCCAAGAATTCCATCTGATCAAGCTTTATTCGAATAAAGTCCTGCTTTATTTGAATAAAGGTTTAAAATAAGCCCTAATACCTTTTGTTTTAAAAGGTTTATTTGAATAACACATTTGCTATTCGAATAACAGTGCTTTTCAAAAATCAATTTTAAAAGGGTTTATTCGAATAACAAGTTCTAGTTTCAAAATGTCAATGTGCTATTTATAGCTTTATTCGAATAACAAATGCGTTATTCAAATAAACTCGTTTTCCAGAAACATAAACAACGACTAGTTTGAAGCATTTAATGCTCCAACTAACCCCCAACAAATCTTTAATGCTTTGGGCTATTGTTGAGCATTAAATTCTGTTAGGAAATCAATTTAAAATTCTTTGTTGAGCATTAATGCGAGCTTTCATAGCCATTTCTATAAAACCTCTGTTTTGAGCATTAACGTGTGAATCATTATACCTATTGAGCTTCAGTTTGTATTATTCACTCTTGTAAGAGTTTCCTTTCATCTATACTCTAATTATTCTGTAAAGAAGGTGATGTATCCCTTATTGTTGAGGCTCAAGCATAAAGGTGAGGCATTCCAAGGTGTTGTTGAGTGCTCTAGTTTGTAAAGGTAGCAAGCACTTATTCAAGCTTAAAGTTATAGTGAAAAATCTCAGGCGATTACTTGAGGACTAGATGTAGGTCACAAGGAGTGGTTGAATCAAGATAAATCTTGTGTTTGATCTTCTAAACTCAAACTCCTTTATATTTGTGTTTTAATATTATTTACTTGCTTGAATACTATCTATTTTGGTTTATTCATTTGTAAGTGAAAGTATTCAATCTTCTCTATGTATTCACTTCAATCAATCAATAGCTTCAACAAAAATTGATATTTCAGCGTTTTGTGAAAGATTTGCGAAAATATTTTATTAACTCAATTCGCCCTCCTCTTGAGTATTGAAGTCATTTGGTAACATATCTTTCACATATCTCAATATTAACTACAACATATGAGTCTTCCAACAAAATAGGAAACTATATATAACAATCTTCAAATTAGGAATATGGGTCAATCCCAACAATCTTCACATTGATCCAAATTTCATCATCAACGAACATTCTTCAAAGTCTTCAAATCGTCAAATTGTTATATCCACATTCATAACAAATCTATCAACAAAGTGCTACAAACTGCATCTTCCAATTCTTCAAACCACGATCAAACTTGCCAAGCAAATCTTCCAACAATACATTAACACATCGTGTTTGCACCGTTGTTATATAGAACACGCTGCTTGACTTCCACGTCAAGAAGACTCTGGACACATTCTTGTAGTGCCATCATAATGAAACATGTCACCTGATTTTCTTCATGAAGACTTTCGATATAAGGGGTCAAAGGGATACCATATCATTGTGTGGCTCCTCGATCAACAACTCTGATACCACTTGTTGGGGAATATCTCATCCCCTTCGACATGTGCTTTCATAAATATTAGTAATTAGAGAAAGTATCATGAATACATTGCACACAAATTTAACGTGGTTTGACACAATATGTCTACATCTACAGATGAGAAAAAATTAAATCTAATATGAACAACAATACAAATACAACTTCTGTTGCCAAATAAAGCTGCAAACCCTCTCTCAACTACTACAACTTTTGTTGACAAAGTTGCAAACCATCATCGATGCAATTTTTGTAGACAAAATTGCAAACCTTCTGTCCAACATCACTCACAATTTCATCTCCATCATTCTCATGTCTCTACCAATTCCCTAATACAAGTATTTATAACCTGCAAGAACTTGCTTGACAGGTAACCACTCCTTTTGCACTCTTTATGACTTTCTTAATTTCCTATAAAAACAAATCTCCCACATATCTTGCATATGTCTCACATATCTTTCATATTTATTACATATATCTTTCACATATTTCAATATTAATTACAAAATAGGAAATTATTTATAACAATATTCAAATTGGGAATGTGGGTCAATCCTAACATAAGGCAATTATCCATATTTTTCCTTCAACATTGCACGTATAAATGGTGGCAATGAGGAAAAAAAATTCTTTAGAGGTGTATCAGTGCAAGTGTGTGTACGTGACTTAATTGAGAAGGAAGTTTTTGGTGTGTTGTTACGGATTCAAATCCTTTCTCTCCTTTTCAATTCATTTTTTACTCTCCATTAAATGTTGATAATTTATTAAAAAATTAACAATTAAATGAGAAGTTATTGTTAATTAAAAATAAATAATTTTTTTTGAGTTATCATCATTCAATTAAAAATATTTAAAAGAAACAAAGGATTTCAATCCGTGTTACACTTGCGGGTTGTGACGTGAGTGAGGAGATCTAGAAAGGGTGTTCCATATTTTATTTTATATATATTTAGCTCCTTGCTTGTGATATTTTTATTTTGAAAAATTAAGCCATGTAGATAATTTAGACCAATCAGAGATGACTGTGAAGTCAAATGAGAACATGTTATGGTGGATATAAAGAGATACACCATTGAGTACTTAAAAAAAAGCACCATTTAGATTAGGGGTGTAAATTAGTTCGGATAACCCGACCAATCCGATCAATTCGAACCGAACCAATTAAATTAGTTCGGTTTGGTTTTGGTATATTGATTGGTTTGGGTAAAATCTAAACTAATTAAAACTTAATTGGTTCAGTTCTCAAATTTAAAATTTCAAAACCGAACCAAACCGAACCGAATCAAATCATATATTTATATATTATTATTATTATTATTATTATTATTATTATTATTATTATTATTATTATTATTATTATTATTATTATTATTTTAATTTATGCTATAACCTTTTTTGGCTACTACTTGTTATTTTGACTTTTTGTAATACTTTTCCAGTTCTCAACCTCTAAAACGTCGTCTTCGTCTAACATAGAATGCCAGAAAACTCCTCTGCTAAAATGTTCGGTTCTGCTCATCGGCACCGCAGTTCACCGTAGGTTCTGCTCCACCACAGCTCAGGCCAGATCTGCTCCGCCACAGCTCGGGCCGCGCCATTCGTTTAGCGCAGAAAGAGACACTAGCATTTTAACTCTATTAATAATAATTAGTCATGATTTGCATAATTATTAATTTTCTAACTTATTTTATCATCAGTTTCTTAAATAAGTTGGTTGGATTATAAAATTAACTCTAGTCAATATTAGGTATAGTAAATATTGAAAAATTAAAAAATTAACAATTGTTTGGTGACATCCCCAGCTCATTCAGCAATTGTTTGAGCTTGGAAAATTTGTTTTTGGCCAAGAATATGCTATCGGGTACTATTCCAAAAACTCTTGGAGAGGTGAGAGACTTAGAAATTTTGAATCTTTCCTCCAACCAACTTTCTAGATCAATTCCTATTGAGCTTCAAAATCTACACGTCCTTAAGCTTTTGAACCTCTCTTATAATAATTTAAAAGGAACCATTCCTAGTGGTGATGTTTTTCAAAATCTCTCTGTTGTCTATTTAGATGGCAATAAGAAACTTTGCTTACATTTTGCATGTGAGTCTCATGGCCATGGAAGAAGACATGTTAGATATTACATCATCATAGCTACAGTGGTAACACTGATACTATGTCTGACAATTTACTTGCTACTATATATAAAGAACAGAAAAGTGAAGGTAACAGCAACAACATCATCTGAACTTGGAAGCTTGGAAACAATGAATTAACTTTAAATGCTCTAGTATTGACTTTAAAAATAATGAATTTCTGGATCTGGTTTATGAGTACTTAAGTAATGGGAGTTTGGAGGATTGGATCAAGGGGAAGAGAAAGCATGCAAACGAAAATGGGTTGAACCTTATGGAAAGACTGAATATAGATATTGATGTT
The DNA here is from genome assembly GCA_029884595.1 of Ormosia semicastrata. NCBI lineage: Eukaryota > Viridiplantae > Streptophyta > Magnoliopsida > Fabales > Fabaceae > Ormosia > Ormosia semicastrata. The sequence continues at coordinate 45,106,097 of JAQQTO010000061.1, forward strand.
GTTTGTGCATTGGATTACTGGTACAATGATAGTGAAGTTCCTATTGTACATTGTGATTTGAACCCCAACAACATTCTCTTGGATGAAAATATGACTGCAAAGGTTGGAGACTTTGGATTCGCTAGGTTGCTGATTTAAAGTTCAACTAATCAAGTCTCCATTAGCTCCACTCATGTCCTTAGGGGTTCAATTTGTTACATATGTACCTTCAGGTTAGTAACCTCACAACTTCCTCTTTAATTGAATAGTAGTAGTATACAACTTGCCAAGTTAAATCTCTCTTGAAGAATTGTTTAACTTATTCAAATATAATTTCTTAATACAAATATCAATATATTTCTTTATTCCCTCTTTATGAACTTTTAATACACATTCTGAAACATGAAACAATTATTAGTTTTCAAATCAATAAGTTTGATTCTATTTTTTTAAAAAAATTTATAAGTTTATTATTATTTTTTGCTATGAAAAGTTAATTATTTAACTGATTTTTGTGTTAAAAAATGGCTAACCCGATCACCCGAACTAAACCAATCCGTAGATGTTCGATTCGGATTTGATTATCACAAAACACAAAAATTGAACCAAACCAAACCAATTGATTTTGATTAATTCAGATTTACTTTCCCTCATAAGTAAACCACCTACTTACACCCTAATTCAAATGATAAGAGATGAATGAAATCAATAACCAAGTGTTTGATTTCCATATAATCCATTCCAATGGAAAAAAATGTTACTTTTTTATTTTTACTAAATTTATTTTTTGGTAAACTATACAAAGATTAAGTAGGAAAGTTTAATCCTCTGGACTAGGTCGTGCTTAAGAGCAGCCCTCCTCAAGATAATGATTCTAACAAGATTCAATACATAAGTTTAGATACCACAAACCGCTTACCACTTAACCCGAGCACCTTGGGTCTATACATAATGTTCTTGTTGCATTAAATGTTTCAAATATTTTTTGTTTATGAGCTGAGTACTTTTCTTCATTTGTTGATGAGACAATAGTTTGCAATATGAGATCGATTGAAAGTAACTTTATGCGACTTGAGTTACATCTAACTGGTGCTTTTAATTTAAATAATCACCATAGTTTGTGTGAGAATTTCTTCTTTGAATAAGGTCCACACAATCATCTTTCTCAATGTAATGATACTCAAAATTACAAACTGATATTTGATCTTTCTAAAGAAGAAAGAAGTAAATATGCAGTTGAATTACTAAAAATATGAGAAGTTAACTTAAATTTCAATTGATTTTGGTGGAACATGTGCAAGATTATATACCTCTCGTGCATATTACAAACTTACAGTTGTTATTTTCCACAGTTCAGCAACTAATAAAGAATGCAATCCAGCCGTATTTCTTTTTTCTAATTGTTATTCATGTGAATTAGAGCAGCAACATCCTAACGCGTACGTGCCTCTAAAGAAGGAAGTAATTGGTGGTATTAAACGATTGCCTAAGTGGGGTAAAAAGGAGAAAAAGAGCGAATAAAAGAATCTCTGTACTTGGTGTAGCTCGTCTTCCATTATTGTAGTGTGTATAGAAGTTGGACATAGCAAATGGATAAGGGTCATAATCATATAATTAGCCAACGAATTAGCGCACTTAGTTAACATTCTGCTACAAATGTATGACTTGACTTCAAATTTAGGGTTCTTCAATTAATAGGTAATCTATAATTTAACTGTACATATAACTGTATGATTTGATGGTTTGCCTTGACTTTTGAATGAAGAGAATTGTCCCCCACTCTAAACATTTAAACATAAAAAAAGAAGACAAATGTCATAATCAACCTTTGCTTTTCTATTAGTAATTACCCTTATTTATTAATTTACATCCTCTGTGTCGTTTAAGAAATTTTTGTCCTTGATATCAAGGTATTTCTACCTCCGAGTCGGGCGATGATTAGAGAAAATCCTCTCCAATTAGATTCACCAACTCCAATTTTACGCATGCATCACAAATTCAAAACGTAGTTTATTGTTTTAAAAAAAATGCAGTTTATTGTTATTACTAGCATTTTGATGGACTGGATGTCGCTCAATTCACATTTTTTTAAATTTTAGTTGAAATTAAAAAATAATAATAATAAAGAGTTCATTATAATTATAGAGTTTTAAAAAAATGCAACTATAAAATAAAATAATAATGAGAATTTTAAAATAGTTACAATTGTAAAGTAAAAGTATTTATAATTTTTTTCATTTTTTATCTTTAAATTTAATTAAATAATAACAGTATTTTAAGAAAAATAAAATCAACTCGTAAAAAAAGAAAAAGAAAATTAAAGACCAACAGGGATAAATAATAATAATAATAATAATAATAATAATAATAATAATAATAATAATATTCATCATCATCGAAGGAAGCAGGACAATAGCCCCCAACTCTCAAGAAATTTTTTTTTTTAGAGGTACACCAAATAGATTAATATTGTATTCAAAAGGAAGATGAAATTAAAAAAAAATGAATATTCGACTAAAAAACTATTCACTGAAATGGGAATAGAAGCCGTATAAGAAATTACATTCAGTTCGAAAAGCTTATGAAGTATTCAGCTTACAATTATTAAATTAAGGGTTTGTTTGGTACGAATGATAGGATAAGACCTGATAGTATTAGATATGATAGTATAAGGCCTAGTACGTAATAGTTGAAAATATCAAAATGTTTAAAATTATAATGAAAAAGTCTTTATAACAGCTTATATATCAAAACTCAATCAGGCCTAATCCCACCTCCCAAGACTTGATTAAGTTATCCATCATTTTAATGTATAAGAGGGGTTTGATGGATAAACTTATACAATACAGTATTTACATCAAACAACTGATAAGGTCATAATGTATTGTATTAGCTTATCCTATTAGGTCTAATACAGCATTCCAAACAGGCCAAGGGTTTGTTTGGCATATGCCGTATTAGGCATGATATGATAAATTAACACAATATATTATGATATTATTAGTTGTTTGGTGTAAACATTATATTGTATAAGCTTATCCATCAAATTCTTCTTATACATTAAAATGATAGATAACTTAATCAAGTCTTGGAGGGAGGGATTAGACTTGATAGAGTTTTGATGTATAAGCTCTTATAAAGATTTTTTCATTACAATTCTAAACACCTCAATATCTCCAACCCTTATATATTAAGTTTTATACTATCAGGCTTTATACTATCAAGCCTTATACTATCAGACATTATACTATCAGGTCTAATACTATCAAGTCTTATCCTATCATTTATACCAAACGGGCCCTAAACGTTAACAAACAAGAAATGGATGGAGCTTATTTTAGAAATTCTCAATAAAAGTAGTTAGGCCTCCATTTTTTTTAATTCTTTATAATGCCAATAGCATTCTCATCCAATTCAAATTAAATCATGGGTTTCAAACTTACGAACCATAGCTAAAGACCCAAAGCACCATGGTTGTATGACTTCAAAGGAAAAATTCACTATTATTTAAAGGTTTTCACCAAACTAATAAATGAAAATAAATTGTTGAAATGATAATAAGAGCACTTGTTATTTTCACATAAATAAATTTAAATGATTTACAACTTCAAATAAGAGACTACAATAAGTCAAGAAAACTTATGACAAACTAGATATAGACCTGCGGGCTAATAAATAAAAATAATTTAGATTTTATTTGATTAGAAAGTGAGTTCTAACTTTTATACAAAAACACCATCACTTGAATCCCACGAAGAGGTATCATGTGAAAAAAGACTCCATGGACAAAAGAATTATTTATAAAATTTGTATAAACAATTGGACATTGAGAAATCTGAATTTCCATGTTGATAGCACTCATCTCGTCTCATCTATGATTAGCTAAAATATAGCCTCTTATATTCCAGGAGAATCCGAAGCCCACACTAACCTATGGTCTCATTCGTGGTGGTCCTTCCACGAAGCATGAGATTTCCCTCAAAGTTCTTAATCAGTTCTTGATCACATACAAGTATGGCTCTAGTTGCAACACATTTTTTGAAATATTATATACTTTCATAGATTGCGGAATTTTTTTTTTTGAAATATTATATATTTTTATAGATGTGGAAACTCTTCAAAAGTTGTGTTTTTTCTTCTATTCTTTCATTTCTATATTGCCACTATGTTTGACAAAGTATTACACTCGAGTCCTTTTTCGCTGTCCAAATATATACCAAATATAAGGAAAAAAAAGAAAGGGAAGGAGTTGAAAATGAAAATACATAATGGAAATATTCGTAACAGAATCTGATGTAATGTAGAAATATAACATTAGTGCCAATAAAAAAATGATATGATTGTATTAATAAATCAACTTACAGTTAGACTTCTGCTACTTTTTCAAGGAAGAAAACTTGAAATGCTACTATATAAATCTTTCTAAAATCAATTGTAATAGTCCATTATTATATGTTAATCTAAATCCAAACTCTACTGAGGTAAATTTGCCGAGAAAGACACATTAAGGGAAAAGAATGCAAAAAACAATCAAAATAAAATTCTGAATCATTGTAAGTTTCTTGGAAAACTATTCTCAGTTTAATGTAGCCTATGCAATCAAATTGCGATCTAAACTTTGAATGTCTACTCTTTTACGTTTGAGAGGAAAGAGATACCTAACTTTCGTCATTGCTTTATTCTGTGTATACCAAAGGTTTCAGTCTTGCGTGTTTCGCGAAAAGAGAGATTTGATATTCAAAACGTTAAGTGTGTGATCATGTCGAACATGAATTGAACATCAAAGAAAAATGTTGGGTATGCCATTCAATAACAAGTATTGAAACAAATGATCATTGAATCCAACTGAAAAAACTTACAGAGTCATTCTAAGTACAAACCATCGAATAAGCTATGAACTATGTCTTCTCCTAAACGTGAAGATAAAAAATCCTATCTAGAAAGGAAAAATGATAAATGTTGGTCACTGGTAACTCGTCTTCCTACTACAGGTGAGGAATGTAGAGTTTTTAGGACCTTTTAGAATGTTACCTGACCTCCCCATTTATAGATAAAATCTGGTAACCGCTCTTAGCATCCAATGATTCTGCAGAAATCTTATGCTTCTTAAGATTATCCCACGTGTCCATGGCAGTTACTTCTCTTTCTCCATTAGCGCACTACTCCAAGTGATGTGTATGTGTGTAGCTTCATGCATCTGAATGGTGGTAATGGAGCTTCTCCATCTTGGGCAATTAACATCACGTAACTAAAGATCTTCTAGAAGGTCATATGCGTGTCATATGCTTCATTAAACTAAGTCTTGATGTGAACTTCATTGACAGCATCAGTATTGTCGCTATGCAACATGACAAATCAAGTTCCAAGGACTTAGTCATTTTTTGGAGTCATCTAAAGCAACGTCAATATTACTATTATGCAACCTTAAGCTCCAAACTCCAATCGCTTCTTGGTCAACCTAGCTAAGAAGGTGTCGACCACATGATAATTTTAGTATTATCATGTCTTTTGTTTCTTTTTCACTTGATAGCATCAGTACTATTATTAGTCATGAAATAGCATCAGTACTACTTCAATGAATAACTTCAACATTAATTTGAAATTATTTCTCCACTTGGTAGATCAAGACAACTCTTAAGCACTTTTTGCGAAAAGCATTGGCAACATTAGTATTACTTACACTCGCTTAAATACTGTTGACTTGTAGACTTAATGTTCACTTGACACTTTCTTAACAGTTTCAGTACTACTATGTGTCACATATTGATATGTGCAATTTTGTAAAATGTGTGCCATAATAAATTTTTATTATGCTCCCAATAGTAGGTTAGTGATTTAATCCTCAAAATCCCAACATTTTCCAATCTATTATAAATAAGACAGGTTCATCAAATCACAAAGCAACAAATGCAGCTCCAAGACTCACAGTCATTTTCATCAAACACCCACTGTGCAAACTTGGTTACGCCACAATCAACATGCATCTTCAAAAGGATATTGCCTATAAGTTTATTAGAATGAAAACTCATTGTCAAATTCAAAAAATGCACCCCCACCTTGCCCAATTTACGAACAACGGCTGCAAGCTTTGAGAATAAATGGGTACGTGAAGATGAAAAGGTGAAATCTAAACCTTTGCAAGTGGCGGAAGAGCTTGAGTGATTCAAAAAGGGTTGGCGTAATTGAGGGATATGGAGAGTGCGGATATAACATCTACATCTTGAGAATTTATGATTGAGTTGAGAGTTAGAGAGTTGAAACGGTTCATTGATTCATTATTTAATGCAATGCCATGTAACATCAATGATTGAATTAAAGATGGGTATCAATATGAGGATGTGACTCAGAAAGTTACAATGTTAATGAGAGTTTAGAGGACACTCAACCTGGAAGTTAGTATAGTGATAAATTGCTGACATGGCAGAATAATAGAATTTAGTTGAGATAAGTTCAAGTGTCAAGGAAGAGGTGTAGCAAGATCTCACATGACAATTGGAGAGAAAAATAATTGTGCTGATATACCATTCTTACATCCTTGGAAACTTGTTTTTATATATTTATAATAGATATTGAACCACATCATTTGAAAATGGCTAAACTTCTGAACCTAATTTGCATTTCAATTCAAATTATTAATTTTTTATTACTTAGCTTCCCTCTTTTATATATAGCACTTTTATTATTCAACAAACCATTTTACGCTTGTTCATTTTTTCCTAAGAATATTAATTGTTTATACGAGTTTATCTCAATTAACTAGTATGAACTTTTCAGTTAACATGATGAATATTTAATTATCTTTTGAAAGATATATTCAATAAAGATAAAGTATTATTTTAAAATTTAATTTATAGTTATTAAATTACTGCAAGAAATTTGCAAATTACCAACAGATATGGTCGCTACAAAAAAAAAGGCAACTTGTTAGTTTGCCATATTTTTCGACAGAATATCCGTCGGAATCACTATATAAGTGACTCTGAGCAGTCTGAGATTTGACTGCTTTAATAATCTTTCGTCTTCCACTAATAATGAAGATAATGAATCTAATAATAACATTTTCAAATGGTTGATGTCATTGAAAGTTTGCGTCGGTTCCACCTCTAATGATGATGAGTACAAGACTAAGTAATGAGATCTAAAAAAGGGAAGGAGAAAAGTATTGCGGATTATAATAATGAATTTACACGATTTTATGAAGTAATTTTTTTAATAATAGAAGCCCCCTAGTGGAGAAGCTAAGGAATAAGAAAGAAACAAAAAACAAATAAAATTTTATAACAAGAATGATGATACCAATGAAGATGGCATTGTACTAGAGTATCATGAAGATAAATATTCGGATAATATTCTGTGCTCAATGTTATTAGAACTAAGATAATTGAGAGGGTAGCTCCAAGACCATTACCGTAGTTGGTGGCACAGAAAACACGTGTGTACTTGCAGTCATCTAACAATTTTTAAAGAGTAGTAGAAAAAATTAATCTCAAAGGAAATTAGACGAAAGTGAAATTAAGATTTTAATAGAGATGATGGTGACAAGTGAAAGCATATATATTTTTCTCTTATACAATGTAATACAATATGAGACTTAAGGAAAGATAGTCCAAATTAAGAGCATTAGTATAAAAAAAAGTCATTTTTCTTTTAAGCTCTTGAATCAATCACCCTCGTGTCAAAAAAATTTTTGTATTAGTTTCTCTCCTGATGAATTGGGATACTAATTTTGCTCACAACAATTTGAGAACCACAATTTTTGTAAAAGCAATGTTCATTGTGAAATATATTAATCATCATCATTGCCTTCAATTGTTAAATATACGAATTTGATTAACATTCTTACTTAATCTCTTCCATACAGTCGATAAAAGTCAAATCTTACAGAAGTCAACTTATATACATTCTCCAATCCAAAGAGGTCTCCAGATTGGAGAAGGCATATAGATTGACCAGTGTACAATGTGGCTATCATCAAGCTTAAGAAAAAGTTCAAAAAATGTTAACAAAATTCGAGTACGTAATTATTGAAGACAATGATGATGATTGATGTATTTTGTAACGAACATTACTTAGAAAAAGTCATACTTCTCTATAGTTGCCAGCATTTCTATCCTAACTCACAAGGAGAGATCCAATATGAAAATCTTTTAACACGAGGAAGATCAGTTTATTAAAGATCCAAAAAAAATTTACTTTTCTTGATATTGACGCTCCTAGTTCCTAAACTCATTCATTAAACTTGGATAGTCTTCCCTTGAGTTCCAATGATATTACATTGTATAAAATACATATATCTACTTCATTACCCCTAAAACTATTTTTCTTTCAATTAACTACTCTCCAAAACTCGATAGACGAGTGTAAGGAGACACATGCTTTTGGTATCACTAGCAAGGGCAACAGTCTAAGCACCACCTACTCAAATTTTCCAATCCAAACAATGTTGAGCTCATGATTCTATGCGACATATCATCTCCAAGAGACTCTTGTATAATGTTATTTTCATTGTTGAAATCACTCTTTATATCAATTTCACTTGCTTTTGATTTTTGTCTTATTCTCCAACTGCTCCACCATGCTCTTTTTGTCCATTAGAAAATTTACTTAAAAATAATGCAAAATTATTTTTTTAATCCGCAATGTTTTTCTTCTTCATTTTCTTATATCACCCTACCTAGTATTCACGTTATCATCATAAGAGGTGGACTCATGTCATTACTCAAACTTTTTATCACATTTACCACATGATAATTTAATCACTAGAGTCATCATCCTCACTACCAGTGGATGACGAAAGATAAGTTACTTAGCAATTAAATCTCGAACTACTTAGAGTCACTTAACCTATCATGAAAAACTAATATCGTCTAACTTAAGGTTTAAAGCTTCTTAATTTAGCAGAACATTAACTATTTCAACAATTCAAATACAACAACATATTAAGGTAATCTAAATTTGGATAAGTAAAATAAAGAAACACTATTTTGTATGCAATTAAGTTAAAATCTTTATTAATGCAAAATTGTTTAAAATGACTTTATTAGGGTTTTTCTATGGTAATTTTGGAGAATTGAAGTCATGTTTTGAGTTATAATTTTAAACTAACTTAATTGAAAATAATTCTAAATTTTAATAAGTGCTTTTTAATTAAATTTTTTTAGTAGATTTTAAAATATAAGGGTTCCTGCTTTAATTTCTAATTTATTTAACTTTTCCTATGTCAAAGCTAGTAGGCTTCTTGAAATTTATTATTATAATGAAATTAATAAAATATTATTAACTTAATTAATTAATAATTATATATAATTCACATTTTTACTATCTTTTATTTTATATTTTATGTGATACATTATATTATTATTTTATACGTTATTAATTTATCCAAATTAAAATTAATGTTAATATTAATTAATAATTATTTAATTTAATATATAAATTATTAAATTGATTAATGAAATCAAATAAATTAATAATTAATCAATATCTTTACTTAAAAAAATTTAAACTTTAATATTTATTATTTCTTATTATTATTTTATCATAGTTTTTTTTAATTTCCAAATTAACATATTAGGTTATAATCTATACTATTGATAAAGGGGATTCTTCCTAATTTGGTCATAATTCTGAGTTTCCCATTTTGTCATTCTCATTTATTATAAATTGTAGTATTAATCTTATACAGTGTAAAATTATGAATCAAATATACACATAAACACATATATTCAAAATATAAATACAATATACATACATCCATCCATCCATCCACACACACGCACACACATATATACAAACATATTATTAACAAAATATAAATACAAAAATATACAAACATGCATGCAGTACTCTAACCATGCACGTCTGATCCTATGCACCCACACCCACATCCATGGAATCATAGAGATTGTTCAAGGTGAGGTCTAAGTCTTGAAGCTTCTTTAATTTCTTGAGCAAGTCCGGGATGACCCCAACGAGGTTGCGTTGGGTTAACTAGAGGACCTTGAGGTTAGTGAGGTTTCTGAGTTCAGGTGGGATCTGACTCTAGAAGAATGGGTTGTAGGAGAGGTTGAGCATTTTCAGAGTGGTGAGGTTGCCGAGTGAAGCTGGGATGGTGCCTTCTAGAAGGTTAGAGACAAAGGAGATGACTTGGAGGTTCTGGAAGGTTCCGAAGGAGTAGAGGATAAGACTAAAGAAGTTGTTATCGGTGAGGTCAAGGTAGCAGAGGTTGGGGAGGTCGGGGAAAGTTTAGGGAAGGGGAATGGAGAGGAGGTTTTGGGAGAGGTTGAGGTGGAGGAGATTTTGGCAAAGGGAGATATTGGGGGAGAGGTCTGTGGTTGATGGAGTTATTGTAGAAGGTGATGGAGGAGAGGTTAGGAAGGCGGCGAGAGGATTGTGGAGGGGAATGGACCAACGATGTTGGTGTTGGAGAGGTTGAGGGTGGTGACGATGGCGGCGTAGTGGTGGTGGTGTTGGTGCAAGTGATGTCGTGCCAGTTGCATAGGGTGGCGTCATAGAGAACATGGCAAGGAACTAGAGGGGATAAAGAAGAGGGAGATGAAGGTGTTACCAAGTGGCTTCAAGACTCAAGAGAATGGTGAATTGAGTTTATAACAACTTTTGCAAACTTTTCACAAAATCACTTAAATATCAATTTTCGTTGAAGCTGTTGATTGATTGAGGTGAATGGATAGATGAGATTGAATACTTCACTCACAAATAAATAAGCCAAGATAAGGAATATTCAAACCTGCATATAAAATTAAAGCACTAAAGTAAATGAGATAAAGTTGAGAAGAGCAAACACAAGATTTATCCTGGTTCAGCTACCCCTTGTGACCTACTCTAGTCCTTAAGTAGACTGATAAAAGAACGCTAAGGATTGTCTTGAAACAGGCAGAAAATAAAAGGAACTTGACCCTACTTACCGATAGAAACAGAGTTATCAAGTGAAGCATGACCCTAGCCATGACCTACCGGTAGAACCAACACTACAATATTTAGTTCTTAGCCCAAGAACAAAAGGGAAGCCCTCACATTGGAGAAACACTTAAATTTCATTAATATTCAAAAAACTCCTTGTTGAAGTACATGAGTTTCCTATTTATAGGCTAAGCTAGAAGCTATTTGCAACCCTTGAAATACAAGAATTAAGTTCCCATTATCATGCAATTACTAAGAAACTCTCAATGAGAAAAAACTAAAGGACATTATCACCTAGTAAATAAGCATAAATATGGAAATAAATTCCCACTAGCCATCATGGTGACTTAGAAACTGACTTGGGAAAGACCAAAGTGTTGGGAATCGCGGATACATCATGCAGCGAAAAAATAGAATTCCCACCAAGGATCCATGTGAAAAAGTCATAATCTGAGTTTTTAAAATTATTTACCTCTTGAAGCGTGATCAAAAGGAAGTGACGTGAATCACCAACACCGTAACAGTAACAATGTCTCTGCTGTATTCACATGAACAGACTCATGAACATCCAACGTCCGCAGAAGGAGCCTCACGTCTCTCACACAGTGTTAGCTACGAAGAGAAGAGAAGAAACTTATCATTCTCTCACTTACTTTTTCTGTAGGTGGGACTAGGATTCTGTAATGCGTGTCTTAGCAGCCCCCTTAGAGGTACTATTTATAATAGTGACTGCCTTAAGTGAGTGTGAGTAGCAACAAGGTAAGCTGTGTAATCCTAGACTCATCTGTTATGAGGCTGGCCCACATTTGAATCTGAGTCCAACTTAGATCTATTGCTCCAATCTTAGTCTGCTCTATGTGTGTGACCCTGCACGTTTTCATTATGTTAGCAATAATATTAAAATCCCATTTTAATATTACAAGTAGTGAGCGATATCTAGCAACACATCGCTGCTACCCAAGTAATGAGAATGTCAGTGATTTGACATAACCTTTCCGTGACCAATGTTTCCGTGTCGTTTAGTCCCTTTGTCAAGATATCTAGATTAAACACAATGTATGGAATGCGTCACCCTTGTATAGTCCAATTCTTCTTTTCCTGATACACGAGTAGAGTTTGTAACAACAAATAAGATCAATATCTCATATTGACTCATTTGAGCATGGCCATGCATTTCGCAATCTCACTCAATCAGGGGCCCGAAGATATCGCGCTTGTCATGAAGGAATGACAAATCCCATCTAGGTCACTCACATCCCTTTGTATAATTCATAGTATGTCCAATAACCAACTTTATAATCACCTTGTTACAGATGACGTTTGATGGCACTAAAACATATAACTCCTCATGTAGGAATCGTAGTGATTTCAAGTCAAAGGACCATATACACCATTGTCACTATGAGAATCGCTTATGACACTCACGTAACGATCCATGTAGCGTTCTCATGGCGGGTCAGTCCAGTACATCGTTATTCTAACATGCACCCATATGAAGACTTGATATATCATATCAATGACCCGTGAGATGTGGTCATCAGTCTACACATGTACTAGTCTCAAGGCATTATTGTTGTCCCAATTAACAATAATACTTGACTAGGGACATTTAAGAATAGTATTTTATCCAATAGGATCTCACGATCAAGTCATCTACTTGATGTCCTATGGTATCAAACTTATTATTCTAAGGACTTTATTATGTTTATTAAAAAGAACATAATAAATGAAACGCCTCATATATTAAAATAGCATAATAGAATATATGTAAATATAGACAAAATGTATCGGCCTCTAAGGCGTACACCAACAATCTCCCACTTGCACTAGATTCAATCAGGCATATGTCTAATGCCTAAAGACCTAGTGTGACCCTCATGCTTCTGCTGTGCAAGAGGCTTCGTCAGTGGATCAGTAATGTTATCATCTGTTGGTACCCTGCATATCTTCACATCTCCTCTATCGATGATCTCTCGAATGAGATGGAAGCACCTAAGTATATGTTTGGATCACTGGTGAGATCTAGGTTCCTTAGCTTGTGCAATGACTCCATTATTGTCACAATAGAGGTCCACTGGGTCCACAATGCTAGAAATAGCGCCAAGTTTAGCAATGAACTTCTTGATCCAAACGGCCTCCTTTGCTGTATTGGAGGTAGTAATATACTCAGCCTTTGTGGTAGAATCGGCGACTGTCTCCTGCTTTGAACTCTTCCAGCTCATAGCCCCACCATTTAGGCAAAAAAAATAACCTGATTGGGATTTGGAGTCGTCCTTATCGGTTTGGAAGCTAGCATCAATATAACCTTTTATAACTAGCTCTTCCTCAGCTCCATATACTAAGAATGAATCCTTAGTCCTTCTCAAGTACTTAAGAATGTTCTTGACAACAGTCCAGTGACTCTCACCGGGTTCAGACTAGTACCTTCTCGTCATGCTCAAGCATACGAGATGTTTGGTTGAGTACATAATATGGCATACATGATAGATCCAATTACAGATGCATATGGAATCTTACTCATGTGATTCCTCTCATCTTGGGTAGAAGGGGATTGAGCCTTAGATAGGCTTACACCATGTGACATAGGCAAGAGTCCTTTCTTGAATTCATGCATGTTAAACTGTCTTAACACTTTGTCTATGTATGTACTCTGACCTAGGCCAAGCAATCTCTGTGATCTATCTCTATAGATCCTGACACCTAACACATAGGTGGCTTCGCCCAAGTCCTTCATAGAAAAGTAGTTCCCTAACCAAGTCTTTACAGACTGTAGGGTAGGGATGTCATTTCTGATGAGTAGTATGTCGTCTACATACAAAACCAGAAAGACAATAGTGCTCCCACTAACCTTCTTGTAGACATAAGATTCTTCTTTATTCTTGATGAAACTAAATTATTTTATTGCATCATCAAAATAAAGATTTCAGCTTCTGAAAGCTTGCTTCAATCCATAAATAGATCATTGCAACTTGCACACCTTTCTAGCATCCTCTGGAGTGGCAAAACCCTCAGGTTATATCATGTACACATCCTCGAGAAGATTTCCATTAAGGAAAGCAGTTTTGACATCTATTTGCCAGATTTCATAATCATGGTATGCTGCAATAACAAGCAAGATCTGAACAGATTTAAGCATCGTAACTGGGGAAAAAGTCTCATCATAGTCTACACTATGAATTTGTTTGAAACCTTTAGCCACCAATCACGCCTTAAATGTATACACATTACCATCCATGTCGGTTTTCTTCTTGAAAATCCACTTGCACCCAATGGGTTTTACCCCTTCAGGTGGGTCAACCAAGGTCCATACCTAGTTGGCATACATGGATTCCATTTCAGATCTCATGGCCTCAAGCTATTTCTCAGATTCTGGGCCAATAATGGCTTCCTGGTAAGTCACAGGCTCATCTTGATCCATGAGCAATACGTCACCTTGCTGGGTCATGAGAAATCTATATCTCTCTGGTTGATGATGTATCCTATTAGACCTATGCAGGTCTTGTGCTACTAGAGCAGGTTGTTGTTCCATAACACTTTGTGGAGGCTGCTCTGTTTCCACCATTGGTTCGTTGCTACTCTGTGAAACTTGAACTTCTTCAAGTTCTACTTTCCTCCCACTGATTCCTTTGGAGATAAACTCATTTTCTAGAAATACAACAGTCCGTGCAACAAACATTTTGCCCTTGGTAGGATTATAGAAAAAGTATCCCTTGGTTTCCTTGGGATACCCCACAAAGAAGCATTTATCTGATTTAGGGTCAAGCTTATCAGAAACTTGATGTTTCACATAAGTTTCGCAACCCCAAATCTTCATGAAAGACATATTGGGCCGTCTCCCAGTTGTGAACACCCAATTTTGACAAGGTTAAAAAAAAGTAAAAAAAAAACAAAAAAACAAAAAAAATAGAAAAACAAAACAAAATAGTCACACTCACTTTTTTTTTCCTCACCTGCACACACTCAAGTTGCTCACCTGCACACACTTTGCACGCTTCACTGACTTCACGCTTCACCCTCTGCACACACTTTTACTCCCCTCACACGCAACCCCTGCAGACATGACTTTATCAATTTTTTTTTGGATCCCATGTAATAAAGAAAAGAGGAGAAGCAGCAAGATAGGATGGACTCTTTTCACCCACTTAACCGGGGGAGCAAGCAGCAAGCAGAGGAGCCTGCACCCATCTTCAACTTCATTCTCAACATCATCCCTCCATAACTCCTCTGCCATCACTTCTTCCACCATTCCACCCTTCATCTCCACCATCAACCCAAACAGCACCTTCAACCTCCAAACCACAGCAACCATCAACCCAAACCGTGAAACCACTATTTTTCCCTACAAATCACCAACTGTGAATGACTCTAACCATCTTCATCACTATCCCCTCACTTCACTACCACCACTAATCACCAACTTCATCATCAAGTTCATCTCCACTCCATCACACCCAACGTCCATGACCCAACATTCACTTCACCAATACTCGCATCTCCCAACCGTGAGCAACCACCATCTTCATCACACCCCCAAACTAGATCCCTCCCCACACCAACCGTCGGACCTCACAAAACCAGATCCCTCTCTGGACCGACCGTCGGACCAACACCAGATCCCTCTCCGCACCGACCGTCGAACAAAACCAGATCCCTCCCCGCACCGACCGTCGGACCTCACAAAACCAGATCACTCTCCGCACCGATCGTCGAACAAAACCAGATCCCTCCCCGCACCGACCGTCGGACCTCACAAAACCAGATCCTTCTCCGCACCGACCGTCGGACCAACACCAGATCCCTCTCCGCACCGACCGTCGGACCTCAGAAACCAGATCCCTCCCCGCACCGACCATCGGACCAACACCAGATCCCTCTCCTTCGAGTCACCTCTTACACTACCTGAGGTTTGAGCCCTATTTTTCTCTCTTTCGTTTGTTCCTTTGTGTCTCATGTAGTGGGACTGCTGTTTGTGGGGCTGTAAAAAGTTTGTGGGCTGCTGTTTGTTTTTATCTTAGGCCTTTTTTTTTCCTTTTATGTATTGTTTGGGTTTGAGATGCTAGTTTTAATAAATGAAAAAATAGGATTTTGGAAATCGTAACTGGGCCCTTAAAGGTGAAAGAAAAAAAAATCTAAAAAAAAAGAAAAAATACAAAAAAATAAAAATAAAAATAAAAAATTTGAATATGAAAAAATAATACTTTAAGCTTAATTGTCAGTGTTGTTTAAAGATTTTTCTTATTTTATGGTGTTTATTTAATAGTATGTTATGTCATGTGATTTGTAAGCTAAAAAAAAAGGAAAGAAAAAAAATGAAGAAAAATAAAAATAAAAAATGTGTAAAAAAATTTTATTGTGTCATTGTGCTTAATTTGATTTTTATTGTATTTACTTAGCTCATGGTATGACAATATGTTGTTTATGTGATTATTTGTTTGTCTTTGTATATGCTTTAAAATAAAAATAAAAATAAAAAAAATAAAAAAAATTTAATCAATGCGATGACCAATGATGTTTATTGAATAACGAATGTTATCTTCAATGTCGTTTGGATCATAAAGGTTTATTGAGTAGCCTTGTGCTAACTTGAACCTTGTGCAATAATGAATTCGTTTTCAAATAAACTCCTTCTTTTTTTAATTAAAAACAATCAACTCAAACTTATTTTATAGAGAACTACGTGACTTTGAGTTCCTCATTGCACCCGAGGATACATAAGAGCTGAATTTCATTTCTGTCAAGCCAAAATTAAATTTTCATAATTTTGTGGTTCCTTTTTTATAAATGGTTACAAGATTTTGCAAAAGGGGTAAAATAAATATTTCTAAGAATTATTAAGAATTTGCACAATTGACTTAAGGTACCGTCTTAGGACGGGTGTGTTAGGGGTGCTGTGGGATTAAGTTTCCACCCTTCCCTAAGCATAACCGACTCCCGAATCCAATTTGATTCTCAAAGACCATTTTCAAAGAAGGGTTTTCCAATATTTCCTAAGTTAAAATAAAATTGGTGGCGACTCCATTTTCATATTTTAAAATTTTACGAGTCGCTATTTTTCACCGCGATTACGGTCATGACAGATGGCGACTCCACTGGGGATTACTTGGAGAGTCGGGCCTGTTATTGTTAGTTGTGCAAATTGTTAATAATTTTTATTTATTTATTTTACCATTTTTATCCTTGTTTTTGTTTTCTTTTTGTTTGTAAATGGATTTTATTTATTTTGTTTTATGTAAATATCTGATGGCATTATCTTATGTATATTGTTACCTGTAAATATGTTGTGCATAATTGTTGAAACCCTAGGACAGATGATTGCTGGCTGGCTGTTGTATATATGTTTTTTGCAGGTTGAGGGTAGTTTTATCTTTTTAAATTTTTGTACAAGTTTATATGCTCCCTCACACACATCACTATCACTTACCTCACACACTTTTTGGGCTCTATACCCGAGTCTGTGCGAAGCCGAGGAATAGGAGGAGTCTCGACTTTTGTTATTGAGGGGCTTTATGCTCACTCAACATTTGTTGAGACGCCACTCAGATTGTTATCATTATCATGGATGAATCATATTGAGAGAGTTTATCCCAACTTGTGATTAATTCATGAATTGGGTCCTTATCTTTCGAGATAAGGGCAATCTGGGAACCATGACTTTTTAGAAGTTTAGACCGTCTTGAAAAAATCTTGCACTGATAGATTGAACATAATGACTGTCAAATCTTAGGTTCCACTTGATTAGGGCACAAAAGGGAGCGTACTTCTTCTTCTTTATTTATTTGTTTCTCATATCATTCATTCTTGCATTTTTTTAAAAAAATAAAAATCAAATCAAATAAAGAAAAAAAAGTTATTCATTGCTTGTATTTTCATAACATTCTTAGCATTCTAAAAAAAAAATAGCATCTTGCATTTTCATAGCATCCCTAGCATTCAAAACAAAAAGAAAAAAATATCTTGCATTTTCATGATGTAGCATTTTTTTTTTTAAAAAAAAAGAGAAAGAAGGAAGGAAAATGAAAAAAGTGTTTTCAAAGTTCATTCATTTTATGCATCTTATGCATTTCACCTTATTCTTCGTTAAATGTTACTTTGTTTTAATAAATCAATTTGGTTTGAACCACCAGAGCCTAGGAAAAAAGAGACCAATCAAACCCAAATTCACAATCCTAGGTCTCAGACCAGAATGGCTGCTAATAACCCTGAGGAAGGGAGAAACTTGAGTATAGAAGTTGATGAGATTAAAGGGAGGATGGATGAAATGACAGAGTCTATGAGAAGAATGGAGGAAATGTTGTTGGCCATGAGAGAGACTCTCACCTTGATTGGGGTGATTGGAAGCACAAGAGTGACTGGGGCACATCTGCGCCTGCCAACTATCACTTCCATGAGGACAAACCCCAAGATGACCACTGAGATGCGTGTTGTAGGAAGAACCTTGGATATTGCACCGCTAGTAATTCCTATCGGAGAAAGGTATCGTTCTTCAGAGGATACTCGAAATGAGGTTCATGGTAATGCTAAATTCACATAGGAACAACCATGTATGTCCATCCCAGTGACAACGGGACTTCCTGCTGGGAATAGTCATGCAGCCATTCAGAAGGATAAAATGGAAGAAGAATGGAAAGAAAGGATAGAAGAGCAAATCAAAGCGATCAAGGGCCCTAGTGCTTATGGACCGTTTAGAATAGAAGAATTATGTCCTACCATGGATGTCGTAATCCCTAAAGACTTCAAGATTCCTCATTTTGCCAAGTATAACGGGAGTGGTAACCCTCGGTTTCATTTGATTAGTTATGAAACCAAGATGGCTGTTTGGTCCAGGGATGATAAGTTCCTCGTTAGCTTTTTCCACGAGAGTCTTATGGGCCCTGCTTTAGAGTGATATCTTCAATTAGACCGCTTTAAGATTTCTCGTTGGACGGAATTGGCTGATCAATTCATGGATCAATACAAGTTTAATCTAGATGCAGCTCCTACCCAGGAACAATTGGGCTCAATGCAAAAGACAAACGAGGAAGCCTTCAAGCAGTATGCCCATAGATGGAGAGCTCTCGCAGCACAAGTGCAACTACCGTTGACATTGACAGAAATGTGCTCATATTTTCGAGGGACTCTAGGAGCTCCCTATATTGAGACAATGGTAGGCACCATTTATTTAGACTTTGCTGAGTTAATAGCTGCCGGGGAGAGGATTAAAATTTTGGTAAAAGCAGGTAAATTACCAACTGGCAATGATGAAAGTAGTTTCAAGAATGAGTTTTTCCTCTAAGGAAAAGGAATCAAAAGTGAGCTACATGCAAAACCAAAATTGGAAACCCACCATCTTACACTGCCTACACTGTTCGCCCTCCATCAACTGGAAACCTCTAAACAATTGGCGATCTGAGGCATTAATTGATGTGATTGTCATCTTAGACTTTTGTGGTGCTGAACTTATGTTAACTTTTTTTGAAGCATTAATGTAATGATTTTGCATGGATTCAAGCATATCTTCTTTCCTATCATTTTCATGGTCTTTCTGGTCATTTTATTTTTTCTTGTTTATTCAAAGTGCTTCCTTTTGTTTGAACCCTGTTGGACTCCAATTCTTAATAATCCTTGCTTTGATAGATGTCAATAGTCATAAGGTCCACGTGTGCAAGTGCCATTTGTAAAAAAAAAAAAAAGAGAGAGAATGAACACAAAAAAGGAGCATTGAAGTAATCACTTGGTGTGCATTAGCCTTTTGTCTCTAAATTAAAATTTTTGAAAATGAACAATCACGATTTGAAATAAAGATTGGCCATCTTTCTCTATCCTTCATAGGAATTCATCTTTTCATTATCTCTCGTTATCCTTTTTGAGCTTGAAAGTTTTCTTCAATAAACCCTGGACAAGGATCACCCCTATACTAGGGGATGACACAAAGTAAAAGTTGATTGTCATGGTGACTATTTTGAAGCATAATGAAAAAAAAAGAAGAAAAACAAAAAAACCAAAAAAAGAGATAACAAAAAAAAAAGAAAAAAAATAAGATGAAATAAGTCATGACAAGGGCGAGTGAAAGAAAGTGAAAAGAAAAAAAGAAGAAATGAAGAGCAGTAAGAGAAAAGTGTGCTTGAAAGTACAAAGGCAATTGACAAAGTTTAACTTTGAACAAGGATCCTTGGTCCCATTCAAACCCTTAAACAATTGTTTGAGTTTTATATCTTTCCTTTCATAACCCCTAGCCTTGGCCACGTTACAAGCCTCAAAAAGTCCATTTTGATCAATGAAGGATTGTTATCATTTTCATTAACCTTAATTTTGAGACAAATGTTATGCTCATCTAAGTATCTAAGTTATTGCTTTTTAAAAAAAAAAAAAAAGAGACTTACACCCAGGCAAGTTTCTACCCTGTTCGAGCTGGTCTCACACTGGGGCATTCTTCTCCCTAGTTCAATTTGACCTACATCGGGACAAATCTTTTGGTCACTAGGGCGAGTTTCTGCCCCATTCAGTCCTAGACTGGGGCAAATTTCTCTTTGGTTCAATTTGACCTATATTAGGGTAGCTTCGTGACTTACACTGGGGTAATTTTGTTCACAAATGACATACTCTGAGCCAAATTCATTTGATACCCTACATAAGGGCAGATTTTTGTATATACCTAATAAAATAATAGTCATGATGTCCAGTTGTCGAGTCTAGATCAATCACGTCCATACTAGGGCAAAAGAAAAATCTTTTGACTTTCTTGCTATTCTACTTCTTGTGTCTTTATCCTTTGTAAATAATACCCTTTCGTAGTCAAGTTTCCAAGAACAATTTGGAAGTTGTTCGCTTCTTTTTTGTTGTACTTTTGAATTCATGAGTGTCTGTTACGCAATGCTTCAGGTAAGGTGAATATGAGTACAACACTATAATTTGACCATCTAATGATAATCTCCTGATGAACAATTCAGATTGAAGAGATCTTGAAAATCCCATTTGATGGAAGAGGAGGTACCTAAAAAGAGAGAGAGAGAGAGAGGAAAAGCTCGTTAGGTTGAAAACCCAAAGGGCGGCCTAAGCAAAAGTTAGAGCAAAAGAAAAAAAATGGAAAAGAGCCTGTAGTCTGAAAACCCGAAAGGTCGGTCTAAGCAAAAGTTAGGGCAAATAAATGGGCAAAATCTCAAAGAAAATTAGC
Source organism: Ormosia semicastrata (assembly GCA_029884595.1). NCBI lineage: Eukaryota > Viridiplantae > Streptophyta > Magnoliopsida > Fabales > Fabaceae > Ormosia > Ormosia semicastrata. The sequence continues at coordinate 45,127,146 of JAQQTO010000061.1, forward strand.
CTGAAATGCCTTGAAGGGTGCACCAAACTGGGGCAATTTTGAATTGCATTTGATCAGCTACACTGGGGCAAAATTTTCTCTCAAGGAATCAGTCAAGCAATGGTTCATCTCATTTCTCAAAAGGAGAGCTGAGAGCGAAAAAAAAAAAAAAAAAAAAAAGAAAGGAGAAGAAAAAGGAAAGAACCGAAGGGTCTAAGGAAGAAAAGCATGTGAACAAGGGTTTTGATTGGTCAAAACTTTCCAAAAGTCGACATTGGTTCAAAGGACTTTTAATAAAAAAAAGAAAGGAATAAAAAGAGAAGAATAAAATAAAAAAGAAGAAAAACAAAAAGAAGAAAAAAAAAGAGAAAAAGAAAAAGATGAAAAAAAGGAAGGAAAAAGAAAAATAAGAAAAATCTTTTTGAATCAAGATGCCTTGTCTTTTTAAATCTCTATATTTCGGGAGCACAGTAGTCCGCCTGTCTTTTAAATTTCGGAACTCAATTGCCCATTGTCTTTTTAAATTCTGTTGAGCGCAGCTCCATGCATTTTAGTTTTTGTCATTTCTTTTGAGCGCATCGACTCCATGCATTCCATGCATTTTAATTTCTGTTGAGCGCATCAGCTCCATGCATTTTAATTTCCGTTGAGCGCATCAGCTCCATGCATTTTAGTTTTTGTCATTTCTTTTGAGCGCATCGGCTCCATGCATTCCATGCGTTTTAATTTCTGTTGAGCGCATCGGCTCCCTGCATTTTATTTTCTTTTGAGCGCATTAGCTCCATGCATTCCATGCATTTTAATTTCACGTCTTTACTTTTGAGCGCATCGGCTCCATGCATTCCATGCATTTTGAATTCTTTTGAGCGCATCGGCTCCATGCATTTTAATTTCTGTTAATTTCTTTGAGCGTATCGGCTCCATGCATTTTAATTTCTGTCAATTCTTTAGAGCGCATCGGCTCCATGTATTTTAATTTCTGTTGAGCGCATCGGTTCCTTGCATTTTAATTTCTTTGAGCGCATCGGTTCCTTGCATTTTAATTTCTTTGAGCGCATCGGCTCCCTGCATTTTAAATTTCTTTGAGCGCATCAGCTCCATGCATTTTAATTTCTGTTGAGCACATTGGCTCCCTGCATTTTATTTTCTTTTGAGCGCATTAGCTCCATGCATTCCATGCATTTCAATTTCACGTCTTTACTTTTGAGCGTATCGGCTCCATGCATTCCATGCATTTTTAAATTTCTGTCATTTACTTTTGAGCGCATCGGCTCATTGCATTTTAACTTCCTATCATTGTTCTTGTTTTGTTTTGCATTTATCCTTTTATGCATTGCCAGACAAAATTGGAGTTCATGTCTTTACTCGTTTCTTACGACGATAAAATGAAAAATCACAGTTTTTCTTTTTATCTAATAAGAAACAAGTAAAGAGGGGCAACTGTGAACACCCAATTTTGACCGGGCTAAAAAAAATAGAAAAACAAAACAAAATAGTCACACTCACTTTTTTTTTCCTCACCTGCACACACTCAGGTTGCTCACTTGCACACACTTTGCACGCTTCACTGACTTCACGCTTCACCCTCTGCACACACTTTTACTCCCCTCACACGCAACCGCTACAGACACGACTTTTTCAATTGTTTTTTGGATCTCACGTAATGAAGAAAAGGGGGCAGCAGCAAGATAGGATGGACTCTCTTCACCCACTCAACCGGGGGAGCAAGCAGCAAGCAGAGGAGCCTGCACCCATCTTCAACTTCATTCTCAACATCATCCCTCCATAACTCCTCTGCCATCACTTCTTCCACCATTCCACCCTTCATCTCCACCATCAACCCAAACAGCACCTTCAACCTCCAAACCACAGCAACCATCAACCCAAACCGTGAAACCACTATTTTTCCCCACAAATCACCGACTGTGAATGACTCTAACCATCTTCATCACTATCCCCCACTTCACTACCACCACTAATCACCAACTTTTCATCAAGTTCATCTCCACTCCATCACACCCAACGTCCACGACCCAACATTCACTTCACCAATACTCGCTTCTCCCAACCGTGAGCAACCACCATCTTCATCACACCCCAAACCAGATCCCTCCCCGCACTGACCGTCAGACCTCACAAAACCAGATCCTTCTCCGCACCGACCGTCGGACTAACACCAGATCCTTCTCCGCACCGACTGTCGAACAAAACCAGATCCCTCCCCGCATCGACCGTCGGACCTCACAAAACCATATCCTTCTCCGCACCGACCGTCGAACAAAACCAGATCCCTCCCCGCACCGACCGTCGGACCTCACAAAACTAGATCCCTCTCCGCACCGACCGTCGGACCAACACCAGATCCCTCTCCGCACCGACCGTCGGACCTCAGAAACCAGATCCCTCCCCGCATCGACTGTCGGACCAACACCAGATCCCTCTCCTTCGAGTCACCTCTTGCACTACCAGAGGTTTGAGACCTATTTTTCTCTCCTTCGTTTGTTCCTTTGTGTCTCATGTAGTGGGATTGCTGTTTGTGGGGTTGTAAAAAGTTTGTGGGTTGCTGTTTGTTTTTATCTTGGGCCTTTTTTTTTTCCTTTTATGTATTGTTTGGGTTTTTGAGATGCTAGTTTTAATAAATGAAAAAATGGGATTTTGGAAATCGTAACTGGGCCCTTAAAGGTGAAAGAAAAAAATCTAAAAAAAAAGGAAAAAAAATAATAATAAAAAAATTGAATATGAAAAAATAATACTTTGAGCTTCATTGTTAGTGTTGTTTAAAGATTTTTCTTGTTTTATGGTGTTTATTTAATAGTATGTTATGTCTTGCGATTAGTAAGCTTAAAAAAAAGGAAAGAAAAAAAAATGAAGAAAAATAAAAATAAAAAAATAAAATAAAAATAAAAAATGTGTAAAAAATTTTTTGTTGTGTCGTTATGCTTAATTTGATTTTTATTGTATTTACTTAGCTCATGGTATGACAATGTGTTGTTCATGTGATTATTTGTTTGTCTTTGTATATGCTTTAAAATAAAAATAAAAAAAATTTTAATCAATGCGATGACCAATGATGTTGATTGTATAACGAATGTTATCTTTAATATCATTTAGATCATAAGGGTTTATTGAGTAGCCTTGTGCTAACTTGAACCTTGTGCAATAATGAATTTGTTTTCAAATAAATTCTTCTTTTTTTAATTAAAAACAATCAACCTAAACTTATTTTATAGAGAACTACGTGACTTTGAGTTCCTTATTACACCCGAGGATACGTAGGAGCAGAATTTCATTTCTGTCAAGCCAAAATTAAATTTTCATAATTTTATGGTTCCTTTTTTATAAATGGTTACCATATTTTGCAAAAGGGTTAAAATAAATATTTCTAAGAATTATTAAGAATTTGCACAATTGACTTAAGGTACCGTCTTAGGACGGGTGTGTTAGGGGTGCTGTGGGATTAAGTTTCCACCCCTCCCTAAGCATAACCGACTCCCGAATCCAATCTGATTCTCAAAGACCATTTTCAAAGAAGAGTTTTCCAATTTTTCCTAAGTTAAAATAAAATTGGTGGCGACTCCATTTTCATATTTTAAAATCTTACGAGTTGTTATTTTTCGCCACGATCAACGGTCACGACACCAGTCCACATATCATATGGTGTCTCTTGAACCGTCTTAGATGGAACACGGTTAAGTGTAAAAGCTGCTGTTAATAGAGCATGTCCCCAGAAGGATCTTGGAAGGTCTGTATGACTCATCATGGATCGGACCATGTCCAACAAGGTCCGGTTCTTCCTTTCAGAGACACCATTCCATTGTGGTGTTGCTGGTGGAGTGAGTTGAGATATTAGCCCACACTCTTTTAGATGATCATCAAACTGTTGGCTTAAGTATTCACCTCCTCGATCTGATCGATGGATTTTAATACTCTTGCCAAGTTGGTTTTGTACTTCATTCTTGAACTTTTTAAACTTTTCAAAGGATTCTGATTTGTACTTCATAAGATATATAAATCCATATCTACTGAAATTATCAGTAAATGTAATGAAGTATTGAAAACTGCCTCTAGCTAGTGTGTTTAGCAGCCCACATACATCACTATGTATAATACCTAAAAGATCACTAGCCCTTTCACCTTGTCTAGTGAACGGGGCCTTTGTCATCTTCCCCGATAAACAAGATTCATATATCTCATATGATTCAAAATCAAACGAGTCCAAGAATCCATCTTTACGGAGTTTGGAGATGCATTTCTCATTTATATAGCCCAAACAACAATGCTAGAGAAAAGTTGGGTTCATGTCGTGATGTGAGCCCACTAAGAAGCATGGATCAAGGAGCACTACAAGGACTTGGTGGACCTATGACAAGAGCTAGGACCAAGAAAGCCCAAGAAGTCCTAAATCAAATGGTGACAACTTTAATTGAAGCAAGCCCAAATTCAAGTCTTGATGGAGTGGAGCCCAAATTGGTCACTTATCTCATCGAACTTAAAGACCTATGATGGCTTGGATGTCCACTTCTCTAAAATAGCATTTTCTAGTTTATTTCTATTAAATAAAGTGTAATAAAATATGAAGGATGAATAGTGCACATTTTTGGGAGGGCAACCTTTGGTTTGCATGCCTAGGTAACTCTTATTTTCTAGTTAATGCTTTAATTAGCCACTTAATGGATTAATTATTACTTTTTATGGGGAATTTGTCACATTATGATGACCATTTTGTATGCATATTCTATGCACCCCATTTTCCTATAAGTATATGCCTAAAACATGAATGAAATGACTCTTGGATGTGAATTTGGATTGAATCCATTTGTGAGAATTTCATTCTCTTTGGTTCTTGGTTGAGCCATCTTGGTTCTTATCAAAGGCTTCATTACCTTTGTGGCGAATCTTCGCTTGACTTATCACTCTCTAAGAGTGTGGCGTCTTCTTCCTCCCATTCCTTTTCCTTTTTTCATCTTTTCTATTTTTTTACTATTTATGTCACTATTCATTAGTTACTGTTCATCAGGTACTGTTCATCGTTTCATTCTTTGAAACACTAAATCAACTCAAGGACGATCCATAAAAACAATATGCATCCAACTTGGATCATATCATGTGGTATCAGAGCCCAGATTCTAGAGTTGATAGAGTTCTTACATGTTCTTTTGTACTTGTTCTTATTGCTTTCCAAACATTAAGCACTATTGCTTGAATGTCATAATTATACACAATCTTGATCATCATTGATCTATGCCATTTCTAAGAATTGGCAACATTCTTTACTTTCCGTTCTTTACTTTTTGCCATTTAAATTTCAGTCCTTTTATTTTCTGCCTTTAGTTTTTGTTCTTTAATTTCTACGCAATATTTACAGTTTTGATCTTATCAATTCTATATCCATTGCTGTTATATGTTTTATAGCACCTTAATTTGAAAGGAAACTCCTAAATACACAATTGGGCATAACAATTGGAACAAAAATTGCAAGAACCATTTTTTTAAGTGCAAAAAGAGAACAAGGGCATGAAAAATAGTATTAAAAAAATAAAAAAAGAGAATGCCCTTGCACTTAAGCAAGATTAAGTTTGAATGCCTTGTGAATTTCAATTAAGCGGTGCTATTCTACATACCTTGTGCATTTCTTTTTCTTCTTATTTCTTTTGAGTTCTACCTTTCTTTTTAATTAGCTTTTCTTGTTTGTCTTTTAAATTCCTTTGAGTTTTGTCTAGAGTTTCATCCTTTCTTCAACTTCTGAGTGCTTACTCTTGTGAGGACCGCTACCTTTGTAAGAGCTTTTGGTAATTGAAACATGAGAGAGTTCATTTAAGAACTTGCAAAGAGAATTTGAGTGGAAAGAGGCAAGAGTGAAAATTACATCTTGTGTGGAAAAAGCCTATTTGAGTGAAATACACATTGTGTGCACACGTGAGGGAGTGTGGTGAGGATTTATACTATCTTGTTATTTTGATATTGTGTGTTTCAAGTGATGGTAGCCCAAGATGATAGTCCACCTCTTTCTCCAAGGTCCGCGGTTCTTCATGCGAGGATGACCACTCAAATGCAAATCCTTGCAAGGCAAATAGAGCAAATGAATACAAACTTCAATGAACAACTTGCCAACCTCCAAAACCAAGAAGAATCAAATCATGGAAGTGGTTATGAGAGTGAGGACAGACCTAGACATGGACCACGTAGAGGAAGGAGACGTGATAGAGAGGATAGAATTGAAGAGGTCAAAATCAAAGTTCCTACCTTTCATGGGAAGAGTGATCCTGAAGCCTACTTGGAGTGGGAAATGAAGATGGAGTAAGTGTTTGATTGTAACAATTTTAACGAAAGAAAGAAAGTGAAGGTAGCCGTTCTTGAATTCAAAGACTATGCACTTGTTTGGTGGGATCAATTGCAAAAGGAGAGAAGAAGGTATGAGGAGGAGCCTATTGAGACTTGGGCAGAAATGAAACAAGTCATGAGAAAGAGATTTGTTCCAAATCACTACCATAGGGATCTTCACAACAAATTGCAAAGATTGACCCAAGGATCCAAAAGTGTTGATGAGTACCACAAGGAGATGGGGTTGGCCTTACTTAGGTCCAACATTAATGAAGATAGGGAGGCAATTATGGCTCGGTTCTTACATGGGTTGAATCAAGACATTCAAGACATAGTGGAGCTTCAAAACTATGTGGAGCTTGAAGATTTGGTCCAACAAGCCATAAAGGTGGAGCAACAACTCAAGAGGAAGAAGTCCAAATTTCCTTCTTCTTCTAAGTTTTCATCTTCAAGTTGGAAGGACAAATCAAAGAAGGAGGGTACTTCATCTTCAAAGGAGGCTGTGCCTACATCTCATGGAAAGAAGCCTATGGAAGCATCTCCTAGAAACCGTGATGTGAAGTGTTTCAAGTGCTTGGGTCATGGACATATTGCATCTCAATGTCCAACGAAAAGGACAATGGTATCAAGAAATAGAGAAGTTGTCACACAATCCGAGGCTTCTAGTGAAGAAGAAAGTAGGGGAGAAGTAGTTCCGGAAGGAGGAGATTTGCTCATGGTGAGGAGACTTTTTGGAAGCCAAGCCAAGGAGCATGATGAGAGCCAAAGAGAAAATATCTTCTATACTAGATGCATGATCCAAGGGAAGGTATGTTCTTTAATTATTGATGGTGGGAGTTGTACTAATGTTGCTAGTACTAGAATGGTTTCCAAATTGAATCTTGTGACTAAGCCACACCCACGGCCATAAAGACTTCAATGGCTTAGTGAAGTTGGTGAGTTGACCGTGAACAAGCAAGTTGAAGTTTTTTTCTCCATTAGAAAGTATCATGATAGTGTTCTATGTGATGTGGTACCCATGGAGGCAAGTCATATGTTACTTGGGAGGCCTTGGCAATTTGATAGGAAGGCCAACCATGATGGATTCACTAACAAATTCACTTTTGTACATCATGACCGAAAGGTCACTCTTTCCCCTTTGTTCCCAAAAGAAGTAAGTGAGGACCAACTTAAGATGAGAGAAAAGAAAGAGCAAGAGCAAAAAGAAAGAGGGAGTGAAAAGAAAAGTGATGACAAAGTGAAAAAGAATAAAAATAGTGAGAGAAAAGAGAGTTATTTGGCAACAAAAAATGAGGTAAAGAGAGCTTTGATTTCAAGGCAACCCCTATATATGCTTTATTGTAAAGAATTCTGTTTGAATGCCTAATGCTCCTAATGAACTCTCTTTGCCTAGTGGTGTTAAAACTCTTTTGCAGGAATTTGGTGATGTGTTTCCAAAAGAAGTGTCTCACGGCCTACCTCCTTTAAGGGGGGTAGAACACCACATTGACCTCATTCCGGGTGCATCATTACCCAATAGGCCAGCCTATAGGAGTAATCCTCAAGAGACCAAACAAATATAAAAGCAAGTGGAGGAGTTGATGCAAAAAGGATGGGTGCAAGAAAGCTTAAGTCCATGTGCTGTCCCGGTTATCCTAGTGCCTAAAAAGGATGGAAGTTGGAGGATGTGCACAGATTGTAGGGCTGTGAACAATATCACAATCAAGTATAGACATCCTATCCCTAGACTTGATGATTTGCTTGATGAATTATATGGTGCTTGTTTGTTTTCTAAAATTGATTTGAAAAGTGGGTACCATCAAATTAGGATAAGGGAACGGGATGAATGGAAAACTGCCTTTAAAACTAAATATGGATTGTATGAATGGTTGGTAATGCTTTTTGGTTTAACAAATGCACCTAGAACTTTCATAAGACTTATGAACCATGTCTTAAGGGATTTTCTAGGCTAGTTTGTTGTTGTGTATTTTGATGATATCTTAATATATAGCAAAAACCTAGATGAACATCATGAACACTTAAGGGCTGTTTTGCATGTGTTAAGAAAAGAAAAGTTGTATGCTAATTTGGAAAAATGTACTTTTTGTACGGATCATGTGATCTTCCTTGGTTTTGTTATAAATTCAAAAGGGGTTCATGTTGACAAAGAGAAAATTAAGGCCATTCAAGAGTGGCCAACCCCAAAAAATGTGAGTGAAGTGAGGAGCTTTCATGGCTTGGCTAGTTTCTATAGGAGGTTTGTTAAAAACTTTAGTACATTGGCTGCACCTCTTAATGAAATTGTCAAGAAAAATATTGTGTTTAGATGGGGGGAGAAACAAGAGCATGCATTTAATGAGCTTAAGGAAAGACTTACTCATGCACCAATACTTGCTTTGCCTAATTTTGCTAAATCTTTTGAAATTGAATGTGATGCTTCTAATGTTGGTGTTGGAGCTATTTTAATGCAAGAAGGGCATCCAATTGCTTATTTTAGTGAGAAATTAAGTGGTGCTGTCCTTAATTATCCCACCTATGATAAGGAATTGTATGCCTTGGTGAGGGCTTTGCAAACATGGCAACATTATCTTTTGCCCAAAGAGTTTGTTATTCATAGTGATCATGAGTCCTTAAAGTACTTGAAAGGACAAGGAAAATTGAATAAGAGGCATGCCAAGTGGGTTGAGTTTCTTGAACAATTCCCATATGTGATCAAGCATAAGAAAGGTAAGGCCAACATAATGGCGAATGCACTTTCAAGAAGGTATACCTTGCTCTCTACCCTTGAAACAAAATTGTTTGGGCTTGAATGCATCAAAGAATTGTATGAGCATGATAAAGATTTTTCCTATATCTATGCTAATTGTTTGCATTGAGCTCAAAATGGATATTTTAGGCACCAAGGGTTTTTGTTTAAAGAAAAGAGATTATGTGTGCCCAAAAGTTCTATAAGAGAGTTGCTTGTGAGGGAAGCGCATGAAGGGGGACTAATGGGGCATTTTGGGGTTCAAAAGACTTTAGACATGTTGCATGAACATTTTCATTGGCCACACATGAAACATGATATGCAAAAGTTTTGTGAAAAATGAATTGTTTGTAAAAAGTCTAAATCTACAGTGATACCTCATGGACTTTATACTCCATTGCCTATTCCTGATTTTCCTTGGATTGATTTGTCAATGGATTTTGTTGTAGGACTACCCCGGACAAAGAATAGTAAGGATTCAATTTTTGTGGTGGTGGATAGGTTTTCTAAAATGGCACATTTTATACCATGTAAAAAAGTTGATGATGCTTGTCATGTTGCTAAATTGTTCTTCAAAGAAATGGTAAGGCTTCATGGCCTTCCAAGAAGTATTGTTCCAGATCGTGACACAAAGTTCTTAAGTCACTTTTAGAGGACTTTGTGGGGTAAGCTGGGAACAAAGCTCCTTTTCTCCACTACTTGCCATCCCCAAACGGATGGGCAAACTGAGGTAGTTAATAGGACACTTTCTTCCCTTCTTAGGGCTGTAATAAAGAAGAACATTAAGTCTTGGGAGGAGTGTTTGCCTCATGTGGAATTTGCTTATAATAAGGCTGTTCATAGTACTACTCAATATTCTCCTTTTGAGGTTATTTATGGATTTAATCTTCTCACTCTTCTTGATTTATTGCCATTGCCTAACTCTTCAATTTTAAAGCATGAAGATGGCAGGGCTAAAGCTGAATTTGTGAGGAAGTTACACAAACAAGTCAAGGCTCAAATTGAGAAGAAGACTGAAAGCTATGTTAGGCAAGGCAACAAAGGGAGGAGGAAGGTGGTGTTTGAACCTGGAGATTGGGTCTGGGCACACATGAGAAAAGAGAGATTTCCTTCACAAAGGAAATCCAAACTTCAACCAAGAGGAGATGGGCCATTCCAAGTGTTGGCCAAGATCAATGATAATGCCTACAAGATAGACCTTCCAGGTGAGTATGGTGTTAGTGCAACTTTCAATGTAGCTGATTTGTCTCCATTTGATGTAGGTGATGAAGATTTTAATTCGAGGTCGAATTCACTTAAAGAAGGAGGGGATGATGTGAGCCCACTAAGAAGCATGGATCAAGGAGCACTACAAGGACTTGGTGGACCTATGACAAGAGCTAGGACCAAGAAAGCCCAAGAAATCTTAAATCAAATGGTGACAACTTTAATTGAAGCAAGCCCAAATTCAAGTCTTGATGGAGTGGAGCCCAAATTGGTCACTTATCTCATCCAACTTAAGACCCATAATGGCTTGGATGTCCACTTCTCTAAAATAGCATTTTCTAGTTTATTTCTATTAAATAAAGTGTAATAAAATATGAAGGATGAATAGTGCACATTTTTGGGAGGGCAACTTTTGGTTTGCATGCCTAGGTAACTCCTATTTTCTAGTTAATGCTTCAATTAGCCACTTAATGGATTAGTTATTACTTTTTATGGGGAATTTGTCACATTATGATGACCATTTTGTATGCATATTTTATGCACCCCATTTTCCTATAAGTATGTGCCTAAAACATGAATGAAAGGACTCTTGGATGTGAATTTGGATTGAATCCATTTGTGAGAATTTCATTCTCTTTGGCTCTTGGTTGAGCAATCTTGGTTCTTATCAAAGGCTTCCTTACCTTTGTGGCGAATCTTCGCTTGACTTATTACTCTCTAAGAGTGTGGCGTCTTCTTCCTCCTATTCCTTTTCCTTTTTCCATATTTTCTATTTTTTTACTATTCATACCACTATTCATATCACTATTCATCAGTTACTGTTCATTGGGTACTGTTCATCGTTTCATTCTTTGAAACACTAAATCAACTCAAGAACGATCCGTAAAAATAATATGCATCCAACTTGGATCATATCAGGTCGCTTGATTTAAACCTCTTTGTATTTATGTTATAGACGGGCGTTTCGAGATCAAGGACATAAAGTCCATTACTCAATTGTGCACTACCATAAAAAATACCATTCATATAAATAGAACAACATTTGTCCTTTATAATAAAAGAAAAGTCTTTCTTGTCCAAACAAGAAACAGAAATGATATTCAGGCACAAAATAGCAATTCTTTAACTCTATTACAAGCCCAATGGACAAAGATAACAAGTAAGTCCCTACGGCTAATGCAGCAACCTTTGCTCCATAATTTCACTCTTGGTCAATGGTCTATTGCTCTTTAGATCCTGCACATTTACACAAATGTGAGATCCACATCTAGTATCTAATACCCATGATGCAGAAGTAGATACATTGACTTCTATAACAAAAATACCTGAAGTGGAAGTCTTACTTCCCTTCTTCTTCTTGAGCTCCTTCAGGTACTTGGCACAGTTTCTCTTCCAATATTCAGTCTGACCACAGTGGAAGCATGTACCTTCCTTAGTCATTCCACCCACTAGTTTCAAGCTAGAAGTGTAGGGCTTGGACTTATCCTTACTCTTGCCCTTCCACTTGTCCTTAGGCTTTTTCTGTTGTTTCTTGCCCTATTCTTTTGGACCATCATTTTGGCCTTTCCTTTGCCTTTGTTTATGTTCTGCTCAGTAGTTCTAGATATGCTTAGCAACTCTGGTAGTGATTTGTCAATTTCATTCATGTTGTAGTTCATGACAAATTGACTAAAACTTTCCGGCAATGATTGCAGGACTAAGTCAGCAGCCAACTCTTGGCTCAGAGGAAAGCCAAGTCTTTCTAGGTTTTTAATGTACCCAATCATCTTGAGTACATGAGTACCAACAGGGCTTCCTTCTACCAGCTTGTACTAAAATAGTTCTTTAGAGACCTCGTATCTTTCATGTCTAGCCTGTTCTTGACAGAGCTTTTTGAGGTGTACTATCATATCGTAGGCATCCATGTTCTCATGTTACTTTTGGAGCTCAGAGTTCATGGTGGCTAGCATTAGACATTCGACGTCCAAGACATCATCTTGATGCTTCTTATAAGTATCCTTTTCAATTCTAGGGGCATTAGCAGCAGGTGGCTTAGGAATAGGCTATTCTAGAACATACAGTTTTTTCTCTTGCTTGATGACAATCCTCAAATTCCTGTACCAGTCTAGAAAATTCATTCCAGACAACTTGTCTTTCTCAAGGATAGATCGCAATGATAAGTTACTTGAAGTGTTTGTTACCATGGTAATCTATCAACAGAAATATGCAAAATATAAGTATCATGCCATAAACATATTTAACGAGGTCTTTAATTAAATATGTCTCCCACTATTTTATTCAAATCAATGACCCTCAACATTGACTCATAAAATCTCATCGTAAGATTTTCTAGTGGGCCAAGATCCATATTTCACCTATCTTTGAGTCAGCTTTGGCTAATCACCCAAAATTTAGTTATTTAGGTAGGAAACACTTTCCAATTATATCATATGCAACTCTTAGATAGTTGGGTGAATAACATTTATTCTAATCCATCTAATGGACTAAAGCCCAACTCCATGCCTCTAAGCCTTAAATCCTATTGAAATGACCTAGTTAAGTCAGACCCAATGGTTGGTAGTTGGATATTACTCTTATCCCATCATGTCTTACTAATATAAATAAAGGCATCCTGCTTTGGTAGACCTACACTTGATCGATACTAGTCTTAACGAGTGCCACACATTAGAAGGCATCATATAATGACTTAATATTTCCTTTAAGGGAATTTTTATTATTATTAGATCTCACCATTTATTAAAATGTTTATCATACCATAAACATCATCCATGCATCTCATACATATAAAGCATATAATAAAAAGTGACATGGTTATGGCCCCCTAAGAGAGTATCATTAACTAAGCCAACTTCACCAAGCGTCTCCCACCAACGTCCTCACTTGATGCCGTCTTCTTGCCTCCACATCAAGATTACATTATATAGAAACCTCTTTTACATTCGAGGGCAATTAGGTGAGAAGAGAATATACAATCAGAATATAGAGAGAAAGACACGACACGCAGGTCGTATTTAAAATAACCAAAAATCATAAAAGGAAGATTAAGGCCATAACTATGCACTATGCATCACAAAGAACACACAAACTCAAAATAATAATACGTTATTATTTTAAGAGTCATGAAAATGGATTTGAGTTACACGCCTCAGAAAAGACACTCTACACAGAGGTAGCACAAGGGTTCCGCTGATGGTTAGAGTATCAACTCTTGAACCCTAAACCCGAAAACACATGAATGCTTCATGCGCCGTGGGGAACCCTTGTGCTATTGTTCAACACTTGAACCTCTTGCGCCTCCTTGAAGGCTTGACATCAACACTTGACGCTGCTGCCATAAAACAGGAACAAGGATTCCAAAACCTCTGCTCCGCGCCGCTTATACAGAAACAAGGATTCCATAACCCTTGCTGCCACAAACCAATAACAAGGTTTCCTAAATCCTTGCATCGCGCATTAAGAACAAGGATTTCATAATGTTGTACGTATCACATACATACCAGAAAGCTTCGCAAAAATATATATCTCAATACAAAATGGTTTTCACAGAACATATGAACATCTTCATGGGTTTTTGAAAACAACATCACAGTTTTGCATACAACACCTAAAATAGAATTTGTTTTCGCAAAGGGTTTCATTCGTTTTCTAAAATAACATATTAAAGATCATATCTTTTACCAAAACCAGAACAACAATCATGTTATCTCATGCAAAATGAAAACAGAAAAACTGAATCATGGTTTCGCAAGTTACTTTGATACCACTGTTGGGAATCGCAGATACATCACGCAGCAAAAAAATAGAATTCCCACCAAGGATCCATGCAAAAAAGTCATAATCCGAGTTTTTAAAATTGTTTACCTCTTGAAGCGTGATAAAAAAGAAGTGACGTGAATCACCAACACCATAACAGCAACGATGTCTCTGCGGTATCCACACAAACAGACTCACGAACGTCCAACATCCGCAGAAAGAGCCTCACATCTCTTACATAGTGCTAGTTACGAAGAGAAGAGAAGAAACCTATCACTCTCTCACTCAGCTTTTTTGTAAGTGCAGCTAGGGTTCTGTAATGCATGTCTTAAAAGCCCTCTTAGCAGTACTATTTATAATAGTGTCTGTCTTAAGTGAGTGTGAGCAGCAGCAAGGTAAGCTGTGTAACCTTAGACTCATCTGTTATGAGTCTGACCCACATTTGAATCTGAGTCCAACTTGGATCTATTGCTCCTATTTTAGTTTGCTTTATATGTGTGACCCTGTAGGTTCTTATTACATTGGCAGTAATATTAAAATCCCATTTTAATATTACAAGTAGTGAGCAGTGTCTAGCAACACATCACTGCTACCCAAGTAATGAGAATGTCAGTGATTTGACATAACCTTTCCGTGACCAATGTTGTTGTGTCATTTCGTCCCTTTGTCAAGATATCTAGATTGAACACAAGGTATGGAATGTGTCACCCTTGTATAGTCCAATCCTTCATTTCCTGATACTTGATCAATATCTCATATTGACTTATTTGAGCATGGTCATGCATTTCACAGTCTCACTCAATCAGGGGGCCCGAAGATATCACTCCTGACATGTAAGAGTGATAAATCTCATTTAGGTCACTCACATCCCTCTGCATAATTTGTAGTATGTTTAATAATTAACTTTATAATCACCTTATTACAGATGACGTTTGATGACATTAAAACATATAACTCCTCATGTAGGAATCGTAGTGATTTCAGGTCAAAGGACCACATACACCATTGTCACTATGAGAATCACTTATGACACTCATGTAACGATCCATGTAGCGTTCTCATAGCAGGTCAATCCAGTACATCATTACTCTAACATGTACCCATGTGAAGACTTGATATCTCATATCCATGACCCATGGGATGTGGTCATCAGTTTACGTACATACTAGTCTTAATGCATTATTGTTGTCCTAATTAACAATAATACTTGACTAGGGACATTTAAGAATAGTATTTTATCCAATAGGATCTCACGATCAAGTCATCCACTTAATATCCTATAGTATCAAACTTACTATTATAAATACTTTATTATGTTTATTAAAAAGAACACAATAAATGAAATGCCTCATATATTAAAATAACATAATAGAATGTATGTAAATACAGATAAAATATATTGGCCTCTAGGGCATACACCAACATAAAGGACAACTGAACTTATTCCATCAAAATTCAATATGAAAATATTAAAAAAAAATAAAGTGGACTAATTATTATTAGCTAATCAAAGCCCTACTAATTGGCTCAATAACTAAAAAGATTGCAGTTCATAAATGCTTCTTAAGTAATGTGAATTGGGCTTTATTTGGCTCTCCAAGTTATTATCTTCAAGTTAGACTCAAATCATCTTCAAGTTGTAGAAAAGAGACCCATTTTGGTGCAGCCTCTATTCCATGTCGATTTTTTTCTTCTTTGATCTCCATAATTAGGCCTTGCAAAGCTTGCTTCATCCTCTTAGTCTTGACCCTAGTCATTGGACCTCGAATTCCTTGTAAAGGATCTTTAGATTGGCTGGTTGCATCTCTATCATAAACTACCCGTGATTTTCCACTATCACTTCAAGCTTGAACATGTACTTGAAAATCTTTACAACTAAGAGCACTCAACGCATCTCTAGGATGCCTCACCCTTTGTGCTTGAGTCTTAAAACAAGGATACCTCACCCTTTACAGCTTTTAAGGGATACCTCACCCTCTTTATAATGAAGGGATACCTCACCTTTTTCTTTAGAGTGATACCTCACCCTCTTTACAAGAAATCAAAAAAAGATAGAATGATAAACTCTCAAAAGAGTATATTATACAAGTTGAATCTCAATGGGTAGAAGGATATTCACACTTTTTAACTCATAAACAGAGAATTAAGGAAATAGGCTAAATGAACTCGTATTAATGCTCAACAAGATTTTTCAGACTGATTTCCTCTTAGTCTTTAATGCCCAATGACTTATATTTATAACTCAATGTATTAAAGAGCCATTGGGAGTGATTGGAGCATTAATTACAGTCAAACTAGCTGTTAATTTATGTTTCTGGAAATCTATCTATTCGAATAACATAAGTCTTTATTCGAATAGATACGTTTTAAGCACAATTTGGATTGGTTTCTAGAACACGTTATTCGAATAGGACCTTTGGTTATTCGAATAACTCCTTTAAAAACATAAGGGCGCATAGCCATTTTAAACTTATATTTGAATAGTGCCCTTTTCTATTTGAATAAAACTTGATGGAATGGAAATCTTGGCATTCTTTCTTTTGCTATTCGAATAGGGAAACCCTATATTCTAATAGACTTATTTGAAAACCATTTTAAACAGCTTTTAAATCTTGCCAAATGTTTCCAAAAGATCCATCTAGTTTTTACACACTTAAAGGCTATTTCTTAAGAAACCAAAAAATCATTTTAAAGCCTTGAAATCATGTGTGGTAATTTGGGTTATTTGAAAATTAAGTTTAGAGCTTAAGTGTGAACCTTTTTACCTTTACAACATGATATGAGTCCTATAGTTATTCTTAAAAGGTCTTGGACTTGATCTTGTCATCATCTTCATCTTTGTTATCATCAAAATAATCTTCAATGGCCAATAGCCAATTACAGAAGGAGGAGAGAAAAGAAGAAACAGAAGAGAAATAAGCTTCACTCGGCTCTTAAAAGACGTTTTCAACGAATTGTGATTCGCGAGAAATATTTCCCAATAGTTTTTTCAAATTTCCAGCAGTTAATCTACCAGAATCATCAGAAATTATAACTAGTTCGGTACCAACGTGATATTTCTGACAGGTTATCCTTCGAAAATTAGTTAGTGCTCCTCCTTGGAAGTTGGAGGAATTTTTCTGGAAAATTGTAATGGTTTAGTACCATTATGATTGGTCGATACTCCTCCTTGGAAGTTGGAGGAATTTTCTAACAGAATTATTCCACCAAAAAATCTCAAAAAATGAAACTACTGCATTTACCAGCGAAAAATTTGCCAAAAATGTAAAAAAATATATTTGGTTATTAATTTTTTTTCTCAACGTTTAGCTTTCCGATAAATATTTTCACTGTAAATTTGCAAGAATACCAGCGGCATTGGTTCCACTAAAAAAATCCACCACTAATCGTCAAATTTCTTGTATAAATACAAGTTTAATAACATATGATAATGAACTCAAGTATTTGTGAATATCACTCATAAAACTTAAGGGTGTATACATTCTCCCCTGATGTTATTAGTGCTTATTATACCCAACATATTTCTTATTTTAGAAATTATACCTACCTCCCTTAATTTTTTATTTATAAGAGGAAATGATGTAAGAACCATACATAAAGTATGAGATTCAAGTGTAATTTCTCAACAACAAAAAAGTATCAAGTGTAAGAATAATACATGAAGTAAAGAATGCAGTTGTAATTTTTTAGATAAAAAAAAGGTCAAGTATAATCCCTAAAGGATCTCAATGTAATTACCCCTAAAACTATTGGATCGAGCATCCCTCAATTTAACTTTAAAATTCTTTTGGCCTAGTTCTAAGTACCTATGATCCAATCTTATCATGAATTTAGCAAAAAATTTATAAAAGAAAGTTTATTGCTTTTAATTACCTAAAATTATATCACCATATCATACTTAATTTTGTCATAGTTTACATATTTATGGATTGGCCAACCAGAGTAGGCCCATTTGGTCAACTTTTCACTCGTGACAATTGTATGATTTGGGTTCAAATACGAAGTTCCCTCTTTAGTAGGAGATTTGTAATCCCTTGTAAATTTTTGATGGTGTGATTTGCTTTGACAACTTGATCCAAAATTTTGGGGGCAAAATCACATGTTTATGTTTGGAGTTTGAAGATAACTAAATTATATAACATTGTTATGTTATATTATAAATAGAAATTTGGTAGAGATTTGTGATTCAACTTGAATTTGGTAATAACCAATTTGTATATTGATTTAGGCCCGGATTAGAAGAGCTTATTTTTAGCTTATTTGGGCTCGTCTATAACACTAAGTGCTTATGGAACATTTTGATCCTATTTGGAAGAGCTTATCAAAACAGCTTTTGAAACTCCTATAAGCTATTTTGGGTTTATATTTGTAAACTAAAAATTGAAGCTTATGAAAATAAACCATAAGTAGAAAATGTTTTATAATAATATTTTAGTAGATTACCTTTAGAGTGTGTTTGGATAAGAAAATATATAGATTTAATCTATTTATAGAGAGGAATTAAAATGATTTGATATGAAATGTCTTCTTTGATATTAAACGAAAGAATTTTGAAAATAATAAGTATTTTCATTGGGTATTTTTTTTAAACTAAAATAAGGGAATTTAAAATGACACCCCCAAAGAGAGAAATCTCTAAAATTCCTCATCTCCTCTCTCTCGAACTCCATGGACTTTGAACTTCAATCTTTAAAACACCACAACGAGAACGCGTCATGTTCTATCGGAACCTCATCCCCAACCACCACCACTCGGAGGAGAACATCATCGCCCACCACCACCGCACGGAGAAGAAGAAGACCCACTCTGGCTACAGCGGTGTTGCCGTCGACCACACTGAAGTGTCATCGTCATCGACCACACTGAGATGGCATCGCCAGAGATCTATGGATTTAATGGTCTGAATATTGATTACTCTCAATCTCCAATCACCATTTGAATCGTTCGCCGTAGAGATGGGAATGAAAACATAAAATAGGTCACCAAAAACACAAGCTGCTAGTATTACTGGTGCCGGCAGCTCGCTGAGAACGGTGGAAATTGTCATCCATGAGGTGTTGGCGATAAATCGGAAGGAGTTTGGTGGTTCTGGTGAGTAGTGAGCCACAAAGGTCTCTTGAAAGTTGAAAATGAATATATTCAAAAATAGAAATAATGATGCAAATTATTTTGTAATTATCCAAACAAGAAATTATACAATTGAAAGATTATGAATTGCATCAATAGATTTAATTGCATTTCAAATTCTTTAAAATTCTCAAATACTTTCCCCAAACACACACTTAATGAATTATTAAATTTCATTTTTACATAACCACTTTTTGAAATGTTTATCCAAACGCTATTTAGCATATTTTAAACTGCACTAGTGACAAAAGAGCTTACTTAACAAGTACTCATTGAATAAGTAAAGTTCTTTATTAAAATGGGACCTTAGAAATGAAAGTTTGAAAGTTTACAATGTCAATAAAAAAAGCTTGGTGGCTCAGGTTATAATTAGACCCAAACAAAACTTTTGATTCAGAAAAAGAGAAAAATAATATTTTTTTTTACATTATGTTGAATAGGCAATGGTTTAACTGGATCAATAAAAAAGAAGCAACATATGTATGTATATAATTGCATGCTCCCGCTTAGCTCTTATTATGTTCCATCCTTGTTTGGCTTTAGAATGACAATAATTTTCCCTCACTCTAAACTCTTTTAAATAATAATAATATAGAAGCATATTTATATATGGCGGGTAATAGATACACTTAAAAATTACAGAATTTATCAAGATTCAAGTTAAAAACATCATATCTATTCATCTTGAAGGTTTAATTTTTATTATTTGATTTCAATACTTCTTTATAGTTTTCATATTGATTATTTTTTTAGTATATAAAGAGATTACTTCTATGACTTAAACTTTTTTTTTTTTTTTAATGTAAAGCTTGAATTTATTGAATGAGGAGGCACCTGACTTTATCTCGTCAATTCTTGTTCTTGATTCTATGACTTATTTTAACCAGGTCTGATTCAATTGGCAACTTAAATTTCTCATGTGAGTGAACTTTATATGCAGTGCAAGACATTAAATCTCATTAAAAGCATATTGTGATTAGGACCATGCCATCATAGGCTCGAACGTGAATTAACCTCACACCTCATGAAAAAAATAAAAACCTACTATTTCTACTCAAGGTTTCATTTTCTTAACGATTCCAGTTATATCCAGGTCGCTTTATATTAATCTATGTAAATATGACTTCACAGTACAATATACAAATATCCAACAAAAGCGAATATCTGTATTTTTTCAAAGAGTCCTGATCTTAAAAAAAGGAAATTGGTGACATTCTACTACCCGGCAAATCCTTTTTAAACTAATAAGTAACCATAAATTATTGTTGTTTGTTGGAAATTTGATTATTGTTCTCACCAACATAACGCATCGCATCTAATGATAAACCTCTTCGAAAGCTATATGTGGTTGAGTACCTAAATTCCTATATTAATGTTATGCGTTGGACATATTTAACCAATCATTAACCTTCAACAAATATACCAACAATTGTGTGGGTACGTTTCTACCCATCACCATAATATATATATATATATATATTGTAGGGGCTCATTCAATATGATTCTAATGTGTGGCGGCGGTGGGTTTGGATGAGCCACAGAGCACAGACAAAGTTGGGCTCCATGTCTTGTGCAGTGCTTTTTGTTTGTAGTGCCTGAGTGTCTGGTGAATGTAAGAGTGCATTTATTATGATCAAAGAGTTAAAAGTTGGAGGCCGTTCTCCTTTCATTTTGCCCTTTTCTCTAAACTCTCAATTTTATATCTCTTTCCATTTAATTTCTGTCATCAGATACTTTTGTTATTGGACTTTCACACTAACACGATCCTTGGTAGATTGCAATCCTTCTTTAGAAGGATAAAAAAAAGACGTGAGCGAGTAAGCATGTATAGAGAGTAAGACAAGCGCGTGGAACAATCATGTTATTCATGAAGAACACATCTAAAGAAATATATAACCTGCACTCCCCTTATACATGAAAGGAGTATTTAGTTATGAAAAAAAAAGGTCAGATATAGACACATTGCCACTACAGGAAATGAAACTTTTAGCAGAGAAAAAAGTCACTGCAAAAGAGAGATTTTGCTGCAATAGAACACTTTTCACAACGAGATAGCATGTCACAACGAGATAGCATGTCACTGCAGTAGAAGCTGTTGCGAAAGGTTCTTGCAGCCAGTTTCTTGGGTCACTGCAAAATGCGATGATTTTGCAACTAAGGATGTCGCTGCTAATATACACAATTTGCAGCAAAATTTTCCTCGCTGCAATAGATTAACCCTTTGGCAGCCAATGTTGTTGCTACGAAATGTTTGATTTCAGAGCAGGGAACCTAGTGTTGAAACACCTTTTGCTCCATATATTAACCCTTTGGCAACCAATATTGTTGCTACGAAATATTCAATTTTGGACGACACACCTTTGGCAGCAACTAATGTCACTGTAATTTTTTTTTTGTAAATGACAAAATTGAGAACTAATTCCTTATTAATTAACTTACTCAGGTTTATTTAGCATCATTTATGTATAAGTATAAATGTAACAAAATTATCAATAAATAAAATATTAATTTTTTTATTTATTAATTTTTTTGTACCAAAAAATATGAATTAGCCAAACAACATGAAATATTTAATATATGTGCATATATAGTCATACATTGTCTTCACTTCAACAT
This sequence comes from Ormosia semicastrata, assembly GCA_029884595.1. Taxonomy (NCBI): domain Eukaryota; kingdom Viridiplantae; phylum Streptophyta; class Magnoliopsida; order Fabales; family Fabaceae; genus Ormosia; species Ormosia semicastrata. The sequence continues at coordinate 45,148,873 of JAQQTO010000061.1, forward strand.
TTCACCATACAAATGTTCAAAATTAGTCTTGAACATAAGACTTAGTGGCACTACAAATTGTTCAATAAGCTTACATACAAAACCCCTAGGCTACTTGAAATGATCCTAAGTTAAAAGACAACATTGGTTAGTGACTACATAACACTACAAGAAAAGTCATAATTTGCAAAGAATTAATCCGCTGCCAAAAGGCTAAGGATTTGTGACCGACTTAAAAACCCTGGTCGCAAAGCAATTTGTGGTGGATTTAATTTTCACTGCAAATTTGCGGCCACTATATCCGCCGCAAAATCTCTTTGGCAATATGTCGGCTTCCGTTGATGGAGTTGCGGTGTTATGGCAAATTTTTCGCCGCTAATTCCACCACTAATTTTGTGGCAAATTTTAGCTATGAATTTTTTCTTTACCATTGGTGGTTGAGTTAATTCTTTGGGACCACTAGGAATAATAGCTAGACATCCAAGTTCTTTCTCCGTGGGATTCTCAATCTTTTTACCATTTTCCACTTGATCTTGTGTTGAACCATCATTTAGCCTAGATGAAACAGGAAGACAACCAGAAATAGATGGCGGTGCTGCAACAACTTTATTGTTTTTGGGGTCAGGAAAGAAGTTTGAAGGGCCATTCAAATTTGGGGGAGAAAGCCATATTCCTTCCACACGGACTCTAGAGTTGCTAGAGTTAGTATTCATTGGATTGCCATTAATTTCTTTCTACCTCAAAGACCATACAACCTAGTTTTCTACTGCAGCACCAACTAATTGTGTAAGCTCATAGGACACGGCTGATCCATGATACCAGAAAGTTGAAGCAAGAGAATTGGGAGCAATTTCTACATCCAACCATCACATAATTTAAGTCAATGCCCAGTCAACAAATAACTTATTAAGAGAACTTTGGTCAAAAGTCTTTCTTATCAGAAGATGGAACATCAATAAGCCTAGACCTTTTGCTCTTCACCACTGGTTGAGTGACATTTAAAGTAGTAGAAGCTACAAAAGGCTCTATCTCCTAAGAAGAAACCCTCTCTGGCTTGGGAATTGTTGCCGGTTCATCCCATTAAACCTAAGTAGCAAAAGATCATGAAAGGTCAAATCCAGAGAATACAATAGACAAAATAAGGATTTAGATGAGAAAATTTAGGACTAAGTTCAACCTTCAACGATCGCCACTGAGAGTTTGACCATCCTGGAGATACATCCCTAACCTTGACAATAGTACCAGAAAACTTGACCAAATAATTATAGCAACAAGCCAACAAATGACCAACTAAAATACATCTTGATTTATAGGTGACAATTAATGACCACAATAACTATTTATAGGGGATATCTTCTCTCAGGTAGATCTAGTAAAATGGGTTCAACCCATTGAGTTAACTCGCCAACCCACCATATTTTGGTGGGTTGGGTTCAAGGATTGAATCCATATTTTTTTTAACCCGTATAACCTTCCCCGCTTAACCCGCGGGTTAAGTGGGCCAAGCTCGGGTTAGCCCATCGAGTTGGCTCTTTTTCTATTATTATTTTAAGTAGCAAGTCATTGATTATTGAAGTCAAGTAATGACTCACTAAAGTCTAAACTTAGTTTCTTACTTTCTTTCCAAATCAAAATCTAATTCCCAATCCCAAATCTCAATTCCCAAATCAGCTGCTATGTTACACTGTCGACGCCATCTCCTATGCCTTCTATCTTCTTCCCACCGCCGACACCGTCTCCTGTCCCATCTATCTTCTTCCCACTCGCCCTCAGCCCCTCATCGGTGCAGTGCGGTCTGACTCTGACAGCCTCCATCTCTCTCTGTCTCAGATTCGACCTTAAACACAAATAAGAAAACTACTCAACGCTCGTGGCTCTCATGTTTCAAATTCGGACACTGATGCCCCTCACCGTCACTCTTTCTCTGTCTCTTAACATTGGTCGTCAGATCATAGATGCTCTTTCTATCGCTCTCTCTTTGTTGCTCTCTCTCTCTGTCGCTCTCTTTGGCTCTCTACAGGTATGTGCAGTGGTGATTTATATTCCAATTAGAAAAAATGCAACTTTTTAGATAAGTCATTTGATATGCACCGTGCAGTGGTTTATGTTCCACATTTAATGATAATTTGTGACAGTCATTTGATATTTCCAAGTTCTTGTTAGAAGTTTCTAGTTAACATCAATTCTAAATTATCTCTAAGTCTCCAGTGACTAATATTGTGTGCCGATAATATTGACTAATTGGGATGATTATGTGCTAGATTTTTGCATATGTGTGCTAGATTGTGTGTTGGGATTTTTGCATATGTGTGCTAGATTATGTTGGTGCATAATGCTCAGCTTGTCTTCTTAATTGATTGTTATTACTTATGGTTATAGATGAATTGATAATCTTTGTGTGCATTTTTTGTTATTGCAAAATTTGCTGTGGTTTTATTTGAGTGTTTATCTGAAACTAAAAACATAAAATGGACTCCGTCAATAACAACCCTCTTGATCTTGAAAATGAAAATGTGGATTTTACTGTTGATGAGTCCCATTATTCCGAAACTCTAAAGAGAAAGGCTAAAGCATCAATATCTGATTGTTGGAAGTTTTTCATAAAGATAGGAGTTGGTGACGATGGAGTAGAAAGGGCAAAATGTAATGCTTATAAAAAAAGTATAAGATTGGGGGTAAATTATATGGGACGTTATCTTTAAATTGTCACATCTCAAATTGTAAAGAAGTTAAATTTGAAGATGTTGGTCAAATGATGATAGACATGCAAGGAAAACTAAAGTCTCAAAAGATAGATCAAATCGTATCACGTAAGATGTGTGCCGCTGCAATCATTGAGCATGATTTGCCATTTAACTTTGTTGACTATAAGAAGATTGGATAAAGTACTTGAATCCTGATGCAAATCTCATTTCTAAGAATACAGCAAAAATCGATGTCTTAAATATTCACAAGAGAGAGAAAGAGAGGCTTAAACAAATAATGGCTAACATTCCGAATAGGATATATTTAACTTCTGATTTATGGACAACTTGTACAACAGAGGGTTACATATGTTTAACCGCTCATTTTGTTAATACAAATTGGAAATTAATAGCAAGATTCTCAATTTTTGTCACATGCCTTTTCCTCACACCGAATTTGAATTGGCTTTAAAGATTTTAGATTTTTTGAAGGAATGGGAAATAAAGAAAATTTTTTCTCTCACTTTAGATAATTCATCCGCTAATGACAACATGCAAGACATTTTGAAAAATAACCTTGCTACGAGTGATTGGTTGCTATGTGATGGGAAATTTTTTCATGTTCATTGTTCTACCCACATTTTAAATCTTATTGTTCAAGAGAGATTAAAAGTGGCTAGTGATACCTTGCACAAAATTAGAGAAAGTGTGAAATATGTGACGGGATTGAAGGGTAGAATGAAAAAATTTCAAGAATGTGTTGCACAACTTGGTCTTGATTCTATTGGCACCGAGAAAGGATTGTGTCTAGATGTTCCTACTAGATGGAATTCAGCCTATATCATGCTTGAAAGCGATCTCAAATACAAACGAGCATTTGTTAATTTCCAAATAAAATATAGAAATTATAAATATTGCCCTTCGATTGATGAGTAGAAAAGAGGAGAAAAAATTTGTGAATTCTTGTTACCATTTTATGATACTACCAATTTGATTTTCGACACATCCTACCCTACTTCTAACTTGTATTTTTTGCAAGTTTGGAAAATCTAATGTGTTCTTCAAGAAAGTTTAAGTAGTGAAGATGAGGCTATAAGGAGCATGGGGGAAAAGATGATGAAGAAGTTTGAGAAATATTGGGATGAGTTTAGTATTGTGCTTGCACTAGGAGCAGTTCTTAACCCACAGATTAAGTTTTCTTCATTAAGTTATTATTACTCAAAAATTGATGAATTTACTTGTGAACAAAAGCTAGAACATGTGAGGAGAAAATTGTTCGTGCTCTATGAGAACTATTCAAATTTGATTAACAATGTCTCCACTTCCAATGTCACAAGTGTTGTCCCTACTCAATCTTCAAGTTTGCTGAAGGAACTCAAGGAAATAAATAAAAGGATGTTTGATGTAAGTATATGTATATTTTAAATTGATAAATTACTTTCTTTCTATTGTGCACTTTTTAAAATTGATCTTGTTTTTCTCTTCATGTATTCCACTTGTCAAATGTGATAATAATTGAAAGTGCACAAGGAACAACTTGCTTCTAAAGTTGGAAGGTCACAACTTGAGCTTTATTTAGATGAGCCAACTTTAGATTTTGATATTTATGAAGATTTAGATGTGTTACAATGGTGGAGGGACACTATGAACCACTAATTCCCAAATCTATCCATAATAGCTCGTGATGTGTTGAGCATTCCTATTACAACTATGGCATCTAAATCTGCATTTAGTATTAATGCACATGTTTTAAACAATATAGAAGCAGTCTCTTGCCACAAAATGTCTAAGCTTTGATTTGTACTTGTAGTTAGTTGCATGGTTTTGTTAATGATGGTAATTTCTTTAATTTGAATGTATAACATAGCAATTATTATTTTCTTTTGAATCATTATCATAATATCATTTGTTAATTAATTATTTATTTATTTATTGTGATTTGTATATGAGGATATTGATGATGCTAGTACTACAACCTCAAGAGTGGAGCCATCTTTATCCAAAGGAGCATCAAATGTTCTTAATCTAGAAGATGATTGATTTAGTTGTTTATGTAACCTTGGTCTTTGAACTTTAATTTGTGTTTGTTTGATGTTTGTGGACTTTTAATTTTATGGTGACTTATGGCTATGGAGATTGGAGATGGAGTGTTGGACTTGGAGTTATCAATTTATGTTTATGATTTGATGGAACTCATGGTTATGAAAACTGGAACTATTGAGTATTGAGTTATGTTATGGTTATGGATTAGACTTAGTGTTTGTGTTATGAAATATTAGATTTGAGTATTTGACTATTTTGTGTTATGGATAGAACTATTTTAGGATTTCTTATAGTTTGTTTATTAGTATTGTTTGAATTTTTGAACAGGAACTGGGATGAGTAATAATCTATGACTGCATATCAACTATGTAGGAGGATATAAATATAATAGCTAATAAGGTCTTTGGCATTTATGTGGTTTTAGCCAGTAATGCCTTAGTTGGAAACATTCAAATAATCAAATGATACCACAAATGAAAAGTTCTTTGATTTGATGTTATATAATTTATGCTTGAATATTTAATTAGGCTATTTTAAAAATCATTTTTTAGATATGTGATTTGTAATTTTTTACCATTATTGTTTAATATTTTTTAAAAATTTTATAGTATTTTTTATATTTTTTATATTTTTTAGGAGGGGATTTTTTTTCACTTTATCTTTTATGCAGGTCAACCCGCCAACCTATCCTAAAACAGGGTGGGTTGGCTCTTTCAACCCATTTATCAAAACAGGTCAACCCACCTTACCCTGTATTTTGGCAGGTTAAGGCAGGGCGGGGCGGGTTGGCTCGTTTTGCCAGCTCTACTCTCAGGTGAGTCCTCTACCTCAAATCGCATCTTAAAATGCCAACTGAAAACTTATTGTGGACTGCCTCCATATATTTGTTCAAACCAATAATAAACGGTGGTGTTAGGTGCTGCAACAGCGGAGCATAGAGCGAGACTGAGGTTCACGGTGGTTGGTGAGATGTTTTGGGTGACGCAGTGGCGTGTGGTGTGACGCATGTGGCGGATCTGCGACGTGCGGCGTGAGGTGGTGGGTTTGGTGCTCACGGATCTGGGTTGATGGGCGTTGGCTTGATGGTGTAGATCCGCGAGTTTCTCAGGTGTTGGACGGCTGGTTCACAACGACGACCTCAAGCAATAGTGGAGGCACAACGTTGTGGAGGCACGACGCAGTGGATGCGCGACGTGGTGGAGGCATGAAAAAAATTTGTGGTAGATTTTGCACCGAATTTTTCTGGCCCAAATATTTTCATTTTTTTAATCTTTTTTTTATTTTTTTAAATTTAAAATAATTTTTTATTCATTTTAATAATTTTGCGACAGAAACCTCTTTTTTATAAAAAAAATTACAGTGAATGTTTTGCCAAAAAAGTTTGTGGCAAAAAATCTGCCGCAAATATCCGCCATAAAATCCATCGCAATTTGTGACGAATTCGAATCCACCGCAAAACATTTGCCACAAAAACGCACTTTTCTTGTAGTGTAAACTTTCACATAAGATGTTGCTTCCAAAAAAACTAAACTCAAGACTAACCATGTATTCTACCAAATGCTTTCAACCTCCCAACAAAAAGTTTGAGGAACAATCCTGCAATATTATCTTTGCTATATCAAATATGCACAAACCAACAACCACAAAATAGTTTAGAATATGGTAGCCAACTTGACATTTGCAAAACCTGCACCATATTTGATTAAGTTAAATATTTTTTCTGAAGTCATATTTATAGTACTATAAGTCATAAATCATATGCTATATGTTAAAAAATAAAGAATAGAAAAACCAAATATCAGTAGCCTAGTCAGTTTAAGCATAGTAACAATAAGAAGCCTAGTCAATTTAAGCTTAGTAATTAGCAGCCTAGTCCCAGAGACAATAAGCAGCTAATGTATAATCTAAGCACACACTAATAAGTAACAACAAACCAAATATCTCAAACAACAATCAAAGTGTGATGCAGTGCACAAAACAAAAAAGAAAGTAAACCCAGCTAAGAGTTGACTACACAGACCTCAGCTAGCACTACAAAAAAGGACTAGACTCTACCAAACTCATATCAAATTAGACATGAATCCAGTAGAATTCTGATCATTAATCTAATAACTTAATAACCAAAATATAGAATCTTCAGATTCATCCATATATCAACCCAATAAAAATCAAGCTCTTAACATGTATTTTTTTCAGAATTTTAAAGCATTAGAAAGGAGTTCATTCATGTTTCACTCAAACTTCAACCCACATATAAATTTTCAGATTGCATGCATTAGATTTGGTCTCAAGGTCTTGTAGGCACCCAAAGATAAAGGAGATGATGAATCATCCAAGAGTCCAAATGAGCATTATTTGTGCCTAGTCACAGCAAAAATAAATATTAACCCCTTGAGACTCAAGGGTTTGGTCTCGGTTTGAGAACAATGTAGAGAACAATATAGAGGAAAATTCATATGCATATAAAAAAAAGTAAAGAACAAAGGGTGATTATCAAAAGGAAATTTTAGTTTCATAATTTCATCTCATATAGTGTCAAAAACAGAGGGCATCTACATTAGTAATTAATCTCATATACACATAGTGTCAAAAATATAAATTAATCTCACATTATCCCCCTCATATTACTTGACCATATAACACTCAAGGTAATGAAATCAAACCATGACATACTACATATCAAGTAGCATAATTAAATAACAAGAATAAGTTGATACATAGGTTGCCTATTTCCCAAAATTGAAACAAGCAAAACAAAAAAATAGTGCACCTCAACTCTGACTTGGCCTCAAGTAAGCTCCCAGGCTCGACTTTTAAAACAGAACAGACTAGAGAAACTCAGAGTAAGATGTACTAAAGAAACAAAGAAATCAGCATGTTGCCAATTACATCATTTGAGATACACACAGAGAAACTCTAGTTGCATAAATTCAATCAAGGGAAAAAAGAAACAGGACAGAGGCACTAAAGCCTATAGAAGATCATGACTTCATATAAACCAAAAAAAAACAAAACCATTGAATCACGTAATACTCTAAAATGAAGAGTTAAAAATATCAAACGACTAACCTCTAACAAGAACTCAGCCAAATAAATTCATTTCAATTGTTTGAAAGGAAGGAAGATTATGTACTTATACAATCTACACACAAGAAGCATAATGCAATAAGAAGATTTCCAACACCAATCAATCATGACCAAAGTGCATATATTAATCTACATCACAAAGCTGACAACAAGAGTTAAACTAAAAAAAGAGCAACTTACATAGTTAAGTATCTTATCAAGAGTGAAAACATGCATTAAGATTCCAAAACATCAGCAAGTACTTTGACTGAAGTCCAAATTAATATTTATGTTAGAAACCCCAACCTATAAAAATAAAGGCAATTAATTTATTATCTACGAATTGTTTTAGTCATACATTTTAGCATTTGTAAGAATGCTAAAAATTCAAACCTTTAAGCTGAATAATAAAATGAATGTCCATTGGTTGTAAGCATGGTAGTTAAGTTACAACAAATTAAGATAATTAATATAATCTTTGAAAGACTTAGTCAATTGATTTTTCACCTATGACAACATAGCACGTATAGCTTCTTGAAATTGGTTTCCCATTCTTTCTTGCATTTTTGTTTGGCGATCATTAAAATAAGCCTCCATCTCTTCTCACATTTGACGTTCTTCTACTAATTGGGCTCGAACCCCAACTAAAGTTGTCAAGACCTCATTGATCTGCCTTCTAGCTTCATTTGCCTCTCTTTATTGTGCTGCTAGCTATTCTTGAATAGCTTCAAGTTCAACAGATTTAGAATTTGTTGGCCTTGGTCATTTTCCATGTCCTCGACATTGCCCTAATCTCTGTCCAACTGTTGACTCAACGGCTGCATTAATTATTAGAGTTGGGTCTGTACCTTCCTCAATGCCTTGTAGCTTCTCATGGACAAGCTCACTAACTTTTTCCTAAAAAAATATAAATGATAAAGTTAATTATAAAAGATCAAATAAATAATTTTCATAGATAGGCTATTAAGCAATAGTAAATTTCATTACATCAACTTTCTTGGAACCCTCGTCAACCTAATCTTCATTTTTCTTGATATGAGTTATTTGCCATAGCTGCTGAAAATTAGGCTCTTGTCCTGTCTTTGGATTCCTCTACTCACATATAATTCAACTGATTAGGATAAAAATAACTCAAGCATAACATAAAGTGTAACACCCCAACTTTTGGGATAATTACAATATAGTCCCGATTTGTACTGTTTTGTGAATTCTGTGAATAAATTTTTTCACCAGTGAGTGTCTTGATGTTGTATGTGATTTACTCCGACCTAAGAAAATAAAAATTTTTGGATAAATCTTATTTTAATTAATTTGGGGGATCTTACTAAACCCAATTGATTGATATATATATTAATCTCGTAATTTTTGGATTTAAGCGTGCAATAAAATAATTTTATATTTTTATAATATTATTTTATTCAACAAGATCACATCTTGTCTCAAAAATAGTAGAAAATTTATTTGTGGACGAAAAAGTTCGTAGGGCCACGTTTAGTGTAACAACAACGATGCCTTTTGGTAGAAATCTAAACCAATAGGAAATGGTCAAAATGGATGGCTTGACTTTCTAAACCAATTAGAAAGAGTCAACAAAAGAAGCATTGACTTCTTTGTGAACCATTGGATTATAAAGCTTACTTTAGAAGCTTTAATCTTAGATTGATCTAATCAATGGTGAGATTAGAAAGATAGGTTTATGACCAAGTAATATCTACCTTAGATCTAATCTAGGGCTAAGGATTAAAGATGAACCAAGGGTTAGGATTAAGTCAACAATTGTAGGCTTGAAAATGGTTAGTAACCTAATTAAGCTTAATTTGACTAATCTAATTGCTTAATTAGTATACTAAGTGAACTAGTTTAATTCTTAATTAATTATAATTTAAATACTAATTAGATGTCCTAATATTTATTAAAGATTATAATATATGCTAATATATATTAAACTAATTGATTATATGATTAGAATATTGATTTAGTTTTAATAGGATAATTAACTAACTAATTATCTAATTTGTAAACTAAGTGAACTAACTTAACTATTAATTAGTTATAATTTAATTCCTAATTAGATATCCTAATTTTAATTAGAGGATATAATATATGTAATTATATGTTTAATTAATTAGTTATATTATTAGAATATTAATCTAAATTGATTAGATATTTAACCAAATTAATTATCTAATTAATTAGCATATAATTAGATATAAATGGAAAGCAATTTAATACTTAAATGGAGGAGGATTTCACGGCTGTGAGGCAATAGCAAGGAGCCTTAGTTGGCTTGGTTCTCCAAGGATCAAGAAGCTTCCAACATGACATAAGCCATGTGCTTGGCCATGTGCACACTTTTGTGATATTTTCCATGCAAAGCTTATCACTTAAGCCACCCAAATAGCACCCCATGGCAGCAGCCTCACTTCAATCATTCCTCACTTTTATTTTCACTCTTATCACTCTTAGATATCCAATTTCTCTCTCTAAAACACCAAAGAACCAGAGCACTTCTCTTTCCTTTTCTTTCACTCAATTCGCCCACACCTATACTAACACTACCAAACATCTATAATTTTATCTAACTATATTTCCTAAAGCCAAATACTATTCTAAGCATCTTTCATTCACAAAGTGTTTCCAAATTCCTACTCTATCTTACCTAAAATCCAAGTTTTTGCTTACTTTCTTAAGGGTAAGTTTGGTTTCTATGGTTCAAAATTGAATTTTTAATTTTTCTAACCATGCTTGTTCCATGGTTTCTCTATTTTGTACCTTGTATGTGTTTTTACTAATTATTTAAGAATTTTAGGAATTATTTTGGAGCTTGTACGAAATTTAGAGGAAAGGAGGAGATCTTACCGATTAATTTGTCTACAAGAGGTAAGAGGAGATTTAATCTCATCAACCCTAAGTGGTGATGGGAAAATGGATTTGTTTGTGTATGGAATCCATAAGGATTCATTTGTGTGGTTGTTTATTTTATTTATTATTTATTTGTGTGATTGTTTATGGTTTTATTATTTTTGTGATTGTTTAAATGCTTTCCTATTTGTGATTTATTTTGCTATGCATGATTATAGCTTTTATTATTTTTGCTATGCATGTTTATGGCTTTAAATATATTGTATGTATATTATATGTGATTTAATAATTGTATGTGTTTATAATTATATAATTATTAAAGTAGGATGTGAATAACATGTACGAAATGCATGAGTATTCCAAAGAATACACTATGAGTGACCTTACATCCAAAAAGAGAACCAAAATGTTCTAAATAATTTTCTAAAGATTTGAGGAATCTAGGTAAAATAATTAAATTAAAAATGATTTAAGTTAATTATGGCCAACATGCCCTTTAGAGAATAATTGAATACCATTTTATTTTTGATTTGGCCAACATGCCATTTTATTTTCTAAGATAAGGTTAGGTAATGGTTTTACAACATAAATTGATTCCAAAGAATCATTGAGAAAATCAAAGGAAATTGATTCAGTTCTAGAATTTTAACTTAGCAGAATATTAGTTTAAGTAAGAATTAATTCAGACGCTTTGAAAAATACTAACGTAGAGCTCATTCTATAAATTTTGAAGCACGTTAGTAAGTTTCAAGTGAAATTATTGGGTAAAAATAAAATAAACTATATTTAGAGGAAAATGTTAAAAATACATTATACTTGATTTTATAGGCAAAATCTGCCAAAATTTATTAAAATTAGACGCTTAAAATGAAAAGATTCCATACTATATTTAGAACACAAGGAAAATACATTACGTATTTTAAAAGTATTAGATATAGTTTTACACATATTAAAAATGATAATTTTAAGCTATTCGGTTAAGAAAATGAATTAAAAATCCTACGCGATTGAGAAAATGATTTAAAAGATTTTGCGATATTTAAAAATGTCAAAATATGTTTACACGATTTTAAAACGTTTGTGAAAACAATGAGATTGTGAAAATGCGATAAAATTCCTACGCTGATTGAAAAATACTATCGGTTTGTCGGGCCAAAGTTGGACCCAGGACATGTTGCGATATAGATCTTGTTGGGACGTATATCTTGTTGAGATGTAATCTTGTCATGGGGACGAGCCTATATTTTGGTATTTTGTGACTAAGGGTATTTTGGTAATTTTGGTGATTTTTCGTAATTATGAAAAATTTGGTTTATAAGGTTATTTTTGTAATTTTAGATCATGTTTAGAGTGTTGTGCCAATTTGGTTTATAATTGGCGATTGATTGAAAGGTGAATTACAAGTAATTGGTGTGATAAGCGTAGTGTGGTTCATTTATGAACTTGGAGGAGTGTGCGGAGGATCCCATATGTGGAAAGTGGTAGCACCTCCGGGCCGTGGTAGCAGGCAACACACTAATGAGACAAACTATTCTTAATCGAGATCTTGAGGAGATTAATAAGTACTATCAAGGTGGTACACGAGATCTTGCTACACGATGTTTTGGACTGTGGGCTATAGACACGACGTTTGACATGCAATAGTTTGGTTGGGCAGCCATAAAGTATTATTAGTTTCTATTCGGATCAGATATCCGTGTTTAGCTCCATGGAGTAGGAACGAGTCGGTGTGTGTTCATGCATTACTCGCATTTTGTTTCATTTTTCTTTTCATGCATTATGCTTGTTCATACATTATTTGTACTTAGGTACTATAAGCGTGATAAAATGCATGATCTATTGCTTAGATATATTATGCATGATGTATTAAATTACTTTCTTGTATATGATAAAATAATATGTGTTATTGTAATATCCGCTTGTGGTTGTAATAACGTTTGTATTGTCGTTTTCTTTATTTGTAATGGTGTAGATTGTCTCACCTCTTTATTGTATTGTTCTGTCTGTTTCTACTTTATGTTTACATCATTGAAGACTACAATGGCGGCAAGGCGAGATCAATTAGGTTTCTTTAGGCTACAATTTCTCGAAGGCGCTGAGGCTTGGTATGTCCACTGGGACACAGGACACATAGAGTACAGTGGTAACGTGACTTTGTCAGTAAGTAGGACTTGACATGGGTTAATGACTACACGTTATATGGTTACTTTCGTAGAGATTATTTTACCTATTAGGGAGTTGTGGGACGAGTTTCACTATACTCCTAGAGAGAACTTCGACATAGTTTTGGGTCGATTTTCTATCGGTCAAGACATTCTAACTAGGGAAACTGTCTTTGACGAGGGCTCATGTCTTAGCAATTATGTTTGAGTAATATGTCTGTCTTTTACTATTTTTATTAGATATCAATAGATGTAAATTAGGTGTGTAATAAAGAAGAATTATATGTATATTATGGCGTGATTATACTTTGTTTAATTTTGTGTTCTGTATTATTTTATTTAATGTTATAATTATTAAAGGAAAAAAAATATACCACAAATATTATTTAAGTATCAAATGTTTTATAACTTGGGTAAGGATTTTATTTATTTTACTTTTTTGCATCATAAATGTGACATCCCCAGAAAGGGTGTTACATAAAGCATTAAGGTAAAATAATTTTTCACCTTGTCATAGCTAACACATTGGAATGTTTTTTGACCACAACAATGCTTTATGAGCGATTTTGCCATGTTTCTCTTATTTCTTTGACTAACTCTCTACCACAAATAAAATTTGCTCCATGAGTATTTGCTTACTAGGAGCAATTCATATGATGAACCCTATTTGTTGCTTAGTAAGCTAGTAAAGACATACAAGGATAGTAACCTAAAAATTAATGCTACTTAACAAAAATTATTAGAACATGAGTTATCCTCTAATTAATTTGTAAGATAATAGAATTATTCTAATAAGAGAGAAGTAGAGATATAATACCATAAAAGCTGGAGAACTAAAATTATCAACCAAATATTCTCACTCTTCCTTTGATAAGTCACTTGGCTTGTTCTCTAGGTTTAACATCTCTGAAAAGCATGTTAGGCTTGTATAAGATTACATAAGTAGTCTAATACTTGTTTAGTATGTCAGTTAAGTTTAGTGACAAAGTGGGTTAGTTTAAGCACTTTGCTACAACACAGAATGTGGTAAATAGCCTAAAATGACTCAGAAAATAGCATAAACTACTATTTGAAGGGAAATAAGTGTGAATAACTTGTTTCTAGGTCACAAATGAGTTAAGTAAAGTGTAGTTAAAGTTTCAGGACAATTAGACCTAATTTGGTATTTTTAGGCATACTGGTTATGTTTTTAATGACGGATTGACCTCTAACAGATATGAAAAAATAGGGAAATGGTGCAACATGATTTTTAATGAATCTTAGGATTTATTTTGAGTATGTTGAAGGTTTGGAACCCTGATTCGGAGGAATCTAAGTGTTCATAGCAGATCGAATTTTCTAGTACCACATTAATGGTTATCTTATAAGAAGCAAAGTTAGATTTTTGCTTCTTATATTGTTTTCCTTCCCATGGCAGAGAGCCAAAAATAGAAAAGAGAGCAAGAGAAAAGGGAAAGAAAAGGGGTAACCGTAGGAGAGAAAGAAGAGAAGAAAAAGAAGGAGATCAAGGTGAGAGATCCAAGAGCAAGAGTACGGCTTTAAGATCTTCATCCAAGCAAGAGGTAGGGGTGTTTTCTATCTTTGTTTCTTTATCTTTTCTATGCTTTAGACTTAGGTCTTTAGATGAAGAAGTTGGGTTTTAAAGAGGGAAAACTAGTTTCTTTAACTTAATTCTTACTTTCATTGATTGGAATTAGTTATTTCAACTTAATGAAAACAAGATAGATGGATTTATCCATAGTTTGAGCTAGTGGGTTCTTGAGTTGGAACCTAGGTTTTCAAGGATCTAAGCTGGTGATTTTTGGTGTTTGATCCAAGTTTTGTGAATCAATAGGTTGTAATGGTGTTACAACATGTTTACAAGTTATTGGTGGTGTTAGAAACCAACTAGAAACCAAGTTTAGAGGATTGGAAGCTAAGATGGTTTAATGAAACAATGTAGAATTATGTGTTTTCTGTAGCATTCTACAGAAAACCAGCTTGCACCGCGGCAAGGAGAGCTCACGCCAAGGCGTGAGACTAGTTTGGGTTCGAGTGCCGCGGTGTGAAGAGGTCGTACCACGACGTAAGGTACATCACCTTGGCACCCGAGAGTAGGGCGCCGCGGCTTGAAAAAGGAGTGTCGTGGCGTGAGGGTCTGAAACTCACCAAGATGCTGATTTTGATGGTTGAGTTCCTTAGATGTTAGAATCCTTCGTTTATGCCTTTTTAAGAATGTTGAGGCACTAGAGAGGATATTTCATGGAGAGAAAGACCTAGTGGCATACAAGGAAAAGTAGAGGAAAGTGTGTGCATCCATTGGACATGGATTGCCATAAACTAAGAATTAGTTTCTTAAGCAACCTAGTGTTGCATAGATATCACAAGAGAGGTGATTAAAGAGTTACCCTAGTTGGTAAGGGTGAATGCCATAGTGCATGAAAGTTCTCTTAAAGAGAAGTAGAGCTAGTAATGCAAGGATAGAAGTATAGTTAGTCTAATTGGAATTTGGACAAGTGTCGTAGTGCATGAACTGCTCTTACAGAGAAAAGATAGTCTTAGTAGTGCAAGATGGACTTAGTATAGAGTTATGTGGTAGTTATGTTAGAGTTAAGATATAACTCCGCATTTTCACACACTTCACTTCACACATACTTGCTATTCTTAGAGTTCAGAGAGTGGAGGCATCCATTCAGTTTTCGGTGGTGATATCCACCTAGTTAAGGTAGACTACTTGGTAGGCTACGGGGTAGGAGGTCATGTGTTATGGTAATAGACTTCGTTCCTACTGGGTAGGCTATAAGAGGTCACACGTTGTCATGGTAGAATTCCTCTACACCTAGGGGGAATAGTTAAGTATCATGACACTGCACCTACACTGCATACACTTTTCTTTGAGCATACATCATTTCATCACTACATTATTTATTATTTGTTTAGGTTGGAATTTTGTGTTTGGTTTGTGTATATTTTGTTATTGCATTGTGCCTTCGATGATAGCTATATGGGCAGTTGTCTAGTAGATGATTCTAAATGATTGTATGGATAGTTGTTTGTTATCATCATGGTTTCGGTTATCAGATCAGAGGTATAGATTACTTAGGAATGTTACATAGAGGGAGGAATTTTTGTAATGGTTCTTATGTAATGAGTTTTTAGTATGTTTATCAATTTAAGTTGGGTTTATTCATTTCGAATGTTTAGACTGCTGGTTTTGGTATACTTATATTGAGAAAATTGATTTCTCACCCCATTTGTTGTCATGTAAATCCAAGTGGAAGTTCATCCAAGGGCAAAAAGAAAAAGTTCGAAGACTATGATAGTTTTTATGCTTAGTAGTTTAAAGCTTTGTATTTATTTATGTGCTTTTAGTTTGTATAAAGTTTATGTATACAATGAGTCCTTTATGGCAAAGGTGTATGTATAACTTTAGTTTTCCGCAAGGCTCTCTATTATTATTTGCTTAAATGATATGGATTAATATGATGTTAAGTTAGAAGTAGCATAACTAATACTGTTTATCCTAGAGTGTGCTTAATATACTAGGTTACCGGTATTAAGGTGTTACACTAGGCATTGTTCCTTTGTTGCAAACTTCAGAAAATGTGTATGCAACCTATTATGCCTATAACGAAATAGGTCTCTTGCCTAATTTAGAATAATCCTTTTAATTGTGTTAGTATCTAGAAGTCTAAATGAATCCTGAATTGAAGGGTGAAATATGAATAACTAAGAAAAACGTATATTAAAGCATAATTCTAAATGCTTAGAAATCTTGAAACTCAAAAGTATAGCATTTATACCAACACATTCGTCATCATTCTTTCCTTGATAATATCTGGAATGTCCTTCCATGTTTCTACATTTTGTAAGGCATGTTGATGGACTATGACTGAAAGAGAAGTCACAAAAACATTAGCACCTTCACCTACTACAACATTCTTGTCTGGAGGGATAATGACATCTAACTTTCCATCAGAGCTTGCTCGACATTTTTTCTGAACTCTCAAGCCTCTAGTTGGCCCTTTTTCAGCTTTCAAAGATGTTGTTACATTATATATATATATATATATATATATATATATATATATATATATATATATATACACTTAAACAATGATATACTTTCTAGTATTTGAAAGGCGACATTGTATACTTTAGCTTAATAGAAGTAAAATCTAAATATACATATAGCTTGAGTTCTTGAATTGCTAGATGTCCCTTGTGAAGCACCCCCAATTGAAACTTGGTTTGTATTAGTCATATCGATAAGCTAAAAATTAGAAACGAGTAAAGTACCTATTGGTAATACTATATTTGTTGAGCATTTTAAATCACTAGTGAAGACAAACAAGAA
Organism: Ormosia semicastrata; assembly: GCA_029884595.1. Classification (NCBI taxonomy): domain Eukaryota; kingdom Viridiplantae; phylum Streptophyta; class Magnoliopsida; order Fabales; family Fabaceae; genus Ormosia; species Ormosia semicastrata. The sequence goes on from JAQQTO010000061.1 coordinate 45,166,005, forward strand.
TAGTATGATAAAGATACCCTGCTAACTTTAAAGCTGAATAGTATAACAAAAAAAAAATTTACTTCAAAAAAATTAAAGGTGAATACAGATTGCATTTCAACAATGGTTACAAAATATTATAAACAAAATATGCACAATAGTATTCCTAAACTATTGCCAACCATCATCCTCAAGTTCTTCACTATTGGATGTGTCTCCGTTTGAATAACTAGAGTCATAATCTTTAATTTCAAAATTTGTTATTGATGCATGAACAACCTCTTCCTCTTCTTCAATTAGGATAATTTCATCAATGCTAACTCCAGTAATATCATCCCTTCTAAGAATGTCAATATCACTATGAGTATGATATTGAGTCAAGTCAATCCATATCTCAGCTAATTCATTAAGTTGGTAAGGTTCTGACTCATGATCATTACTATCAACATCATCTGGTATGTTAAAGCCACCTCTTGGCCTTACTTTAATTATTGTATGCCAATTTGCATTTGAACTATGTTGAACATAATAAACATATTCAATTTGAGCTGCTAAGACAAATGGGTCATTTTTGAAGTGTAATCTTGTCACATCTACACTTATAAACCCATAGACATCTTTTTTATAGCCTCTACTTTGGCTTCTACCTTGAGGTGGAATCTCAAACCAATCACACTTGAATAATATTATTGAATTCCTTCCCACATATCCTATCTCATATATCTTTTGTATTACACCATAGTACTCAAGATTCTCACTAAGTTCATCACCCTTAACTATTACCCTACTATTTTGAGTTTTCAAATTTTTTTCACTCTCTTTTGTGCGAAACCTGAAACCATTAAGAATGTATCCTTTATGAGAACAAACACGACAATTTGGTCCTCTAGCTAATGCTAGCTATTGTGAAGTCACTCGAAAATATTTTTCAACATGTAAACGTACCACTTGAATAAATTATAATCCAGATATTCAAAGTCAGAATATGGCCATATTATTTGAACTTTTAGTATAATGATAATAGAATTTTTTAAAACCTGTACCTCCTTTTCAAACCAGGAAATGAATTCCTTGTTATGTCTTCTTTCTATGTTTCCATTATTTTCTCTCTTAAGTACTTCTTTATGTTTCCTAGAACATTTTAATGTAAGAGAAAACTCAAACAAGTTAGGACATCATACTAGCAGGGAAATATAACAAAGATAAATGAAAAAAAAAATGTTAGATATCTTACTCAATCTGTAACACCCTAACACGAATTATAGTAAAATAAATAGAATATTTCAAAATAAATCGCATTAAGCATGTCACTTCTAAAAATGAGGAAAATAAAAATCCATGATAACTTGTAAAGTCGTCATAGAGAGCCACGAATGATAAAAAGGTCATATATACAAACATCACTGGCTAACAAGTCATATTGTATACATAAGCTTTTACAAACAACTAGAAAAGTACAAATATGCAATCTAATTCAAAAATAACTAAAGCTGCTAAACTAAGTCTTTTGCTTCTTCTTTTTGTTGCCATTTCCCTTTTTAGGGACTTCACCTGGATTTACATGGAACACATAGGGGTGAGAAATCACAATTTCTCAGTATAAGCATACCAAGACCAACAGTTAATCATTTACAACAAATAAATCAACTAAACACTAAAATACACTTTATGTAATAGATTTTTTGATAAACAACAATATCAAAGAATCGTCCATACAATCCTAAGATACTATCGAATAAGCAACCAAACAATCAATCAGTCAAGTAATGACAAATGTCCATACAATTGTCAACCATGCAATGCTTTATGTTATGAAGTATGATTATGCTCAAACAAAGTCCAAATATTATGGATATGCAATGTCAATGCAGGTTTTTAAAGTTTGAAAACACAAACTACTTATTTATTTCCCAGAAACTACTGTTTCTTATATATACAGAGCAGGATAAGCCTATAAGCATAAACCTGCTTGGTAATAGGTAAACGCTTTCCCCTCACCTCGTAAGAGTACTATTGCCACCCCCATACTGGTAACTCTGACCATGCAAGCATAAATCCAAGGAGAATTTAGATCCAACACCTCATTCTCAGGTCATATGGTTGTGTACACCATCTAAGGTCATAATGCATAGGAAACAAGCAAATACGTTATTTGAAAACCAAATATTTAGGCCACATTTTAAACACTAGATATTGGAATCCTAACCTCACTTATCCAACAAAGGTAGCAAGATTCATATATCTTGCTAAACAGTATCTTGAACATCCCGCAATCACTCATAAGTGATTTAGAAATCAACCTCATGTTGACCAAAGTTCTAAATACTAACCTAGGCATTCTGTCACACTTGATGCCTAAGAATTTCCTAAACTTTTCATATATGCAAGTTAATAATTCTCTCCAAGAAATATCTCCAAAAGTACCTCAATACACCCTAAAAGACTTGCACAGATGATCCCAACAAGTAGGTAATTAAATTAGCATCACAATGCTAAAATCAAGATATGCCCTGTCTCAGGCGCTTGAGCGCATAAGGCCAGTGCGCTTGGGCACGCATGCACCATAGCGTGTTCTTCTAGGCAGCATGCGCTTGAGCACGTATGGGCAGAGCGCTTGAGCGCCGAGTGCCCAGCAGCACTTACTACATAATTTTGCATCAATGGACACTATTTCATTGGCCAAAATACGAGATTTGATCTCTTCAAATTTGTTTCTTGGTGATTTTAAGTCCTAAACAAGTTCATAAACATGAGGGAAACATAAAACACCAATTGATTTCAACAAAAATGGATCAAAACACTAAATTATTCATCCAAACCCCTAAAATCAATACTTAGATTATTTTAGGTCCAAATGGAGAATTTTTAGTTTCTAATTCAAACTCGTAGCATGAACAAGTCATAAACACCATTTAAAACTTATCCAAGCAAGAAAATTACTTAAAACTGTTACCAAGTGGCTTCCAGTACTCAAGAGGGGAGGTGAATTGAGTATAAATTTTTTTTTCGCAAAACCTCTTTTTAATTAAAATGAATATCAAAAGCTTAATAAATAAATACACAGAAGGAATGAGAAGAAGAAGAAAAACAATAAAGAATAGCGAAAAATAAATGTACAGTAAAATAAATTGCATAAAATAAAGAGATTAGGGAAAAGAGAAGCAGGCACAGTATTTATCCTGGTTCGACCACTAACCCACTTGTGGTCTACGTCCAGTCCTCGAAAGCCAAGATTTTTCACTAAGTATACAAGCTTCAATAGGTGATTGCTACCGTTACAAAATAGAGCATTTTTCACACACAGGGACACTCTACCCTTGTGCTAAAGTCTCAGCCTGCAGGGATACCTCACCCTTATACAAACCTTGAGGGATATCTCACCCTCGATACAAAATATCAGAAAATAGATGAAGAGAAACTCTCACTCAGAGTAAGTAATACAAATTGAAGCACTATAGAGCTCTCTAACAATATCTCAGAATTTTATCAAAAGAGCACAGAGAGAAAAAGAGAATTATGTAAACAGCGTTTTAGCACAGCCAAAAAATAATTTCAAGGATTGGTGTTTGTCAGCCGTGAGGGAAGGTCTCTATTTATAGAGCCTTTGATCAGAAAACTTCGCTGGGAAAATTGAATGCATAATAAATGCAAAATCCGTTTGCGTATCAAATTCAAAAACCAGAAGCTGAAAACTCGTGGGTTATTCGAATACTTTATTGTGGTATTCGAATACCACTGATATCAATATATAAAAAACAGTTTAGGCTTGGGTTATTCGAATACCTTATTGTGGTATTCGAATACCACTTATATCAGTATATAAAAAACAGTTCTGACCCACGTTATTCGAATACCATATCAAGGTATTCGAATGCCACTGCTTGAAAAATGTTTCAGAAGGCATTTTAGAGATAGGTTATTCGAATACTACTATGAGGTATTCGAATACCTCTGAATAAAACACGTTTTTTAAAGGCTTTTAAGAGATTATATTCAAATACCTCTAAGGTTATTCAAATGCCTCTATTTGAAAACATGATAAACACCTTTAGAAAACAGATTAGGTGATTTCTGATTTTCACAAACTCTTTGATCAAATTAAAACCTTAATTTAGTTTATAAGAAAACATGTTTTTAGATCTTTTGACTTAAACCCTGAGATATCCTATGAGAGCTCTGTACAAGAGAGATCCTAAGTCCTAAAGCTAAACTTGAAGAACTTGAACTTGATCTCTTCATTATCTTCATATTTGTTATCATCAAAACTTATCATCAATGTTGCATGGTAATCACATTCTCCCCATTTTTGATGATGACAAACTATCATTGAGAAAAGCATTAGTTCATATAAATTGAAATTCAAAAAGATAGAGACTTACTCTCAGAGGTAACAAAACAAGCATATTCTCCCCCTTTCTTTTGGAATCCAAGAGCCAGTATTAAATCTGTCTTTTCTCAAATAAGATTGATTATTTTTCTCCCCCTTTTGACATGATCAAAAAGGAGGCAGTCATTCAATAAAGCATATTGATATGTATGAGATAAACAATAAACAGTTTGCATGTGACAGCAGATGAAAGTAAAATACTCATTCTATTAAATATAAGTGGCCAATGGCATGTACAAATGTAATTAAAAGGCAATCAATACAATAAATGTACCAAGAGCAAAAACACAAGCAACAGATCCTACTACTAAGCAAGCCCTAGAAATAGGCATCAGGTGGTGGAGGAGGAGAGGCAGGGTCGTTGCCAGACAGCAGAGCTCGAAGGGCAGCCTGTGCACGCTCAACACCAGCGATCCTGTCAAACAGAATAGTGAAGGTGTTCTCCATATAGGTTCTGTTATCCAACAGGGTAGCCAGGATTTGCTCATTCGTGACAAGAGCAGGAATATCAGCAGCAGCAGTAGGGTCGTTGTCTTCATCATCAACTTCCTCTGGGAACACCCAGCCTTCATCGGTCCTGATCATATTCATTTTGTTAAGGGTAAAGGATCCAAAAACGTGATGATAGGTTAGCGGTGTCGCTCGCTCAGTTTCCAGAATGTGTGGATACTTGCCTAAGAAGGCAGTGATGATTACGCCGTAAGGAAGTTCACACTGCTCTTTACCTCTTGCCCTCATCATGTGCTTCATAATGAAGACGGGCCAGTTGATCTGATGGCCTTGCTTTAGAATCTATAGCATAAACACGTCATCTTCACTCATGTAGGCGTAGTTCCCACCTCTAGGAGCGAGGATGTGGGCATAAGCATAGTGGAGGAGCCTGTCCTGGCTCTTCATCATGCCCCCTTTGACTCCTTTTTGAGTCGAAGGTAAAGCCAACCTAGGGCGAAGAACATCTTCAATTGCTCTGTTCTTGTCAAAGAGTTGGAGAAGTGAATCTTCTTCAGCAAAGTGGCCAGTGGACGGTAAGCCAAACATCTGAACCCAATCGCCGGGTGTGATCACGATGTTTTGATCGCAGACACTGGAGTGTAGCTCCTGACCTTCAATCTTCAGATTGCAGTAGAACATTTTGACAAGGTCGAGATACAAAGCAGCAGAGAAAGAGCAGAAGCGAAGTACGCCTTGGTGGTTTAGCCGGTTTAGAAAGTCAAAACCACCTTCTCTTTCGAAGAACCCCAAGTCAAGGTACTTAGGATGCACCAAGTTGCGCTCTCGAAAGTGTGTAACGAAGCGCCCGAGTTGTTGCTCGTTGGAGGAAAGCCTTCAAAGGTCCAGCGGGTTATTGCATGGAGCTATTTTTGTACGAGGACGCTTAGAGCGAGATGAAGATGAGGCCATTGAAAGAAAACAAAGGAGGAAAAGGAGAAAGGAGGGGTGGAGACGGTGAGAAAGAGAGGTTTGAGGAAGAGGGAAAACGAAGAGGTTTTGAAAAACTGAGAGAAAAAAAAAAGGGCGTATTCGGATACGCAGGTAGGGAGGGAGGTATTTTAAAGAATAACCAGAGGTATTCGAATATCAAGAGGAGGTATTCGAATACAGCGTTTGGAAGAACTCAAGGGGCACAGCCTTCAGGCAGAGGGTATTCGAATACCACATAAGGTATTCGAATAGATTACCAGAATAGGCTTGACTGCCAAACAAAGGTATTCGAATGCTTTTAATGGTATTCGAATGCTCATGAAATATTCGAATACTCCAGAGACAAACTGATGGTATTCGAATATTCCAGAGACAGAGGAGAAGGCCAAGGGAGCAAGTATTCGAATACGACATAATGGTATTCGAATACTCCAGAGAGAAACAGAAACAGGAAGCATCTGGGTATTCGAATAACCCTGATGGCATTCGAATGCTCCAGAGATCTGTGAGAGGGACGAGACAAAAAAGCCTCTGGGTATTCGAATAATCCTTAAAGGTATTCGAATGCCTTAAACAAAAAGAACGTAGGTTTTCTCATATAACAGTAAGGGTATTCGAATACCATATGGAGGTATTCGAATAACTAAACAAGAAAAGCACTTATAAATGTCCAGAAAATGTAATTTTGAAAGACAAACGCATACCTGTTGATGAAGTACCTACAAAAAAAGATTTTGAGATAACTCCGACGCTCAAGTCAATAATAGTTTAAGAAGGATTAAACATAAATATAAGCAAATAACAAGCATTTAAATGTTGGATTGATCAATTATGCCCAATTCTCCTCTTATATAATAGAATGTTTCTTTTGCTAGGGGTTTAGTGAAGATATCTGCAAGTTGCTTAGATGTTTCAACCAATTCAAGCATGCAATTCCCTTTTTGTACATGATCTCTGATAAAGTGATGTCTTATCTCTATATGCTTTGTTCTAGAATGCAGTATGGGATTCTTAGAGATATTTATTGCACTAGTGTTATCACATCTTATCGGGATGTGATCAAGCTGAAGACCGTAGTCTAAGAGTTGTTGCTTCATCCAAAGGATTTGAGCGCAGCAACTCCCGGCTGCAACATATTCAGCCTCAGCGGTAGACAAAGCCACACTGTTTTGTTTCTTACTATGCCAAGAAACTAAAGAACTACCAAGCAAGTGGCATGTCCCACTAGTACTCTTTCTGTCTAATTTGCACCCAGCAAAGTCAGAGTCAGAATAGCCTATTAGGCTACAAGAGGCACCCTTAGGGTACCATAAGCCCATTTGCGAAGTGCCTACAAGGTATTTCATTATTCGTTTAACAGCACTTAAATGGGATTCCTTAAGGTTTGCCTGATATCTAGCACACTTGCATACACTAAACATTATATCTGGCCTACTAGTAGTAAGATAAAGGAGAGAACCAATCATACCTCTATATTTCGTTATTTCTACTGATTTACCTCCTTCATCTTTGTCCAAGTAGCAAGACGTGCCCATCGGAGTGGCCATGTGTTTAGCGTTTTCCATTTCGAATCTCTTGAGCAATTCTTTGCAGTATTTTGTTTGACTTATGAAGGTCCCTTTGTTTATTTGTTTGATTTGAAGTCCAAGGAAGAAATTTAATTCTCCCATCATTGACATTTCAAATTCATTTTGCATTGACTTAGCAAATTCTTTGCAAAGGGACTCATTAGTAGCACCGAAGATAATATCATCCACATATATTTGCACAAGAAGAATGCCATGCTTTTTATTTTTAATAAAAAGAGTAGTATCGACTTTTCCTCTTGAAAAACCATTTTCCAAAAGAAACTTACTCAACCTTTCATACCAAGCTCTAGGAGCTTGCTTTAAACCATATAAAGCTTTTTTAAGTTTAAAAACATGGTTGGGTATTTCATGATTTTCAAAACCCGGAGGTTGTTCAACGTATACCTCTTCTTGAATAAAACCATTTAGAAAAGCACTCTTGACATCCATTTGATATAATTTGAAATCCATGATGCAAGCATAAGCAAGTAACATCGTAATAGCTTCTAATCTAGCTACAGGTGCATAGGTTTCTTCATAATCTATTCCTTCTTCTTGATTATACCCTTTAGCAACCAATCTAGCTTTATTTCTAGTTATTAACCTATTTTCATCAAGTTTGTTTCTAAAAACCCATTTAGTTCCAATTATAGGGTGATTATTAGGTCTAGCAACTAATTCCCAAACTTGATTTCTTTCAAACTGATTTAATTCCTCATGCATAGCTAAGATCCAATGTTCATCATCAAAAGCTTCAATTAAATCCTTAGGTTCAATTTGATAAATAAAAGCTAAGTGATTACAAGTATTTCTAAGGGAGTTATGAGTACTTACACCTTTAGATACATCACTGATGATTTGATCAAGAGAATGATATTTTGAAGTTCGCCATTCCTTGGGAAGTTCCAAAGCTTGCGAATCTTCTTGTCTTTGTTTATCCTTTTACTCCTTGATTTCTTTTTTTTTATTATCCAAATGTGTTTCCACCAAAACTTCTGCAACATCATCAACAACAAGATCCTTTCTCGATCCATTTGGGTCAGTTTCATCAAATGCGACATGTATAGATTCTTCAATAGTCATAGTTCTTTTATTATATATGCGAAAAGCTTTACTATGATTTGAATAGCCAATAAATATACCTTCATCAGACTTAGCATCAAATTTGCCTAAATTATCTTTTCCATTATTTAAAACAAAACATTTGCAACCAAAAACATGAAAGTGTGAGACATTTGGCTTTCTTCCCTTATACAATTCATATGGGGTTTTCTTTAAAATAGGCCTTATAAGGGCCCGGTTCATTACATAACAAGCTGTACTTACAGCATCCACCCAAAAGTATTTAGAAAGAGCAGCCTCATTAAGCATAGTTCTCGCCATTTCTTCTAAAGAACGGTTTTTCCTTTCTATAACTCTGTTTTGTTGCGGAGTTCTAGGGGCAAAGAAGTTATGGTTAATGTCATGTTCATCACAGTAAGTTTCAAAAACATTGTTTTCAAATTCGCCACCATGATCACTTCTTATAGAAGAGATTTGAAAACCTTTTTCATTTTGAATAACTTTGGCAAGTCTTTTAAAAGCTAGAAATGCATCGTTTTTATTTGCAAGAAATAAAGTCCATGTAAACCTAGAAAAATCATCCACAATCACTAAAGCATAGTAATTCCCACCAAAGCTCATAGTTTTAGAAGGTCCAAACAGATCCATGTGCAAAAGTTGTAAAGGTCTAGTAGTTGAAATTATATTTTTTGCTTTAAAAGAGACCTTTATTTGTTTACCCTTTTGACATGCATCACATAACTTATCTTTTATAAAGTTAAGCTTGGGTAATCCAATTACTAGCTCTTTAGAGACTAACTTCTTTAAATGATCCATGTGAATGTGTGCAATTCTCCTATGCCATAGCCATGAATCATCATTCTTACTTAAAAGGCATTTCGCATCATTTGAAGATATATCATCAAGACTAATCATATAGATGTTATTTATTCTATGACCAATGAATTTAACATGCTTGTCATTTTTATCTTCAATTATGCAACAGTTTGAATCAAATATAACTTTATTTCCTTTATCACATAATTGACTAATACTAAGCAAGTTATGTTTCAAACCCTCAACAAGTAGCACATTTTCAATAGAGGAGTTAGGGTTCGTACCGATTTTGCTGATTCCAAGAATTTTACCCTTGTTGTTTTCGCCATAAGTGACATGTCCATGATTCTTGGGAATAAGCATGGTGAATTTTGAGTCGTCCCCGGTCATGTGCTTGGAGCAGCCGCCATCAAGATACTAATTTGAACTCCTGGCTTTCAAGCACACCTACAACACAAGTTTAGTTTTTAACTTTTGGTACCCAAACTTTCTTGGGTCCTTGTGTGTTAGTTTTGGGTATAGTACCCTTGGGAACCCAAACCATTTTTGTTCCAACTTTTGTATTTATATTTTTCCTTGCATTACATGTTGAAGCGCTATGTCCTTTTCTTCCACAATAAAAGCATTTAATAAAAGGACTACTTGAAATACTAGAATGCACAAAGAAATTTTTATAGAGTTTTTGTTGATTTTTCGGGTTATAACCTATCTCGGCTTTTTGAAAAACCACTCTTTGTCTTCCTAATAAAATATTTAAGTTATCCCTTCCAAAGGTGAATTTAGAAAGAGTGTTCTTTAAGTCTTCGTTTTCTTTTTCAAGTATATGACATGAAGAACAAGATGAAGAAGTAGACGCATGTGAAGAATGATTTGTGCATGCATCAATGATTCCTAAAGTTTCGTTTTCAATTTTCAATTCTTATATTTCTTTGTTTAAAACAAGAATTTGATTTTCTAAAGAAGAAATTATTTTCTTAGATGAAGAAATAATTTTTGTGAGTTTTAAAGATTCTTCATGTAGTTCCTCAAAAGCATCTTGTAACTCATCGTAAGAGGGCAATAAAGTAGTATTAGAACTTACCTCGTTTTCGCTTTCTTCTTCATCTCCTTTTGCCATGAGACACAGTTGAGCTTCTTTGCTATCTGAGCTGTCAGTTGAGTCCATGTCGTTTTCATTCCACGCTATGTAGGCTTTTCTTCCTTTTCTTTCCTTGAATGACTTCTTTTCAAATTTCTCCTTTTTCTTTTGATAAACTGGGCACTCCATTTTCATGTGACCAGGTTTGCCACATTCATAGCAAGTTGGAGTCGTTGTCTGAACTTTCTAACTAGTAAACTTAGATTTTCTTCACTTACCTCGATGTTCTCTGAACTTTCTTCATTTTCTTCATCATCATTGTCGAATGTTGATGAGGTGGCTTTGAGCGCTATTCCCTTTTTCTTTTTATCGTTCTCTTCGCTTTGGTTTAGTCTATTTAGTTCCAATTCGTGCTCATGAAGTTTTCCAAAGAGGGTAGCTAAAGTCATTGTGGACAAATCTCTTGATTCTGATATTGCTGTCACTTTGGGTTGCCAAATCCTGCTAAGACATCTCAAAACTTTGTTAATCAAATCTTCATTAGAAAAACTTTTGCCTAAAGATACAAGATGATTAACTATGTGGGTGAACCTCTTTTGCATTTCCTGAATGTTTTCTCCTTGGTTCATTCTGAATAATTCATATTCACGAGTTAGAGAATTTATTCTCGACCTCTTAACTTCACTAGTACCCTCATGGGTAACTTGCAAAGTATCCCACATTTCTTTAGCAGTTTTACAATTTGAAATTCTAAAAAACTCATCATATCCCAAAAAAAGTAGTAATAATATTTTTGGCTTTTAAATTAAATTGAACTTTTCTTTTGTCTTCATCAGACCATTTATTTCGTGGTGTTTCGGTCCTTACACCATCGACCTCATGTGTGGGTATAAAAGCACCATTTTCGACAGCATCTCATACATCTAGATCAATAGCTTCGATGAAGATTTTCATTCTTTCCTTCCAATATGCATAACCATCCCCATTGAAAAAGGGTGGTCGGTTTATGGAAGATCCTTCTGAAAAACCATTTGAGGAAGCCATATTCTCTTGAAGCTGCTAAGCTCTTTATACAAGAGTCTAGCTCTGATACCACTTGTTACCAAGTGGCTTCCAGTACTCAAGAGGGGGGTGAATTGAGTATAATTTTTTTTTCGCAAAACCTCTTTTAATTAAAACGAATATCAAAAGCTTAATAAATAAATACACAGAAGGAATGAGAAGAAGAAGAAAAACAATAAAGAATAGCAAAAAATAAATGTGCAGTAAAATAAATTGCATAAAATAAAGAGATGAGGGAAAAGAGAAGCAAGCACAGTATTTATCCTGGTTTGACCACTAACCCACTTGTGGTCTACGTCCAGTCCTCGAAAGCCAAGATTTTTCACTAAGTATACAAGCTTCAATAGATGCTTGCTACCGTTACAAAATAGAGCACTTTTCACACACAGGGACACTCTACCCTTGTGCTAAAGTCTCAGCCTGCAGGGATACCTCACCCTTATACAAACCTTGAGGGATACCTCACCCTCGATACAAAATATCAGAAAATAGATGAAGAGAAACTCTCACTCAAAGTAAGTAATACAAATTAAAGCACTATAGAGCTCTCTAACAATATCTCAGAATTTTATCAAAAGAGCACAGAGAGAAAAGGAGAATTATGTAAACAGCGTTTTAGCACAGCCAAAAAATAATTTCAAGGATTGGTGTTTGTCAGCCGTGAGGGAAGGTCTCTATTTATAGAGCCTTTGATCAGAAAACTTCGCTGGGAAAATTGAATGCATAATAAATGCAAAATCTGTTTGCGTATCAAATTCAAAAACCAGAAGCTGAAAACTCGTGGGTTATTCGAATACTTTATTGTGGTATTTGAATACCACTGATATCAATATATAAAAAATAGTTTAGGCTTGGGTTATTCGAATACCTTATTGTGGTATTCGAATACCACTTATATCAGTATATAAAAAATAGTTTTGATGCACGTTATTCGAATACCATATCAATGTATTCGAATGCCACTGCTTGAAAAACGTTTCAGAAGCATTTTAGAGACAGGTTATTCGAATACTACTATGAGGTATTCGAATACCTCTGAATAAAACACGTTTTTTAAAGGCTTTTAAGAGATTGTATTCGAATACCTCTAAGGTTATTCGAATGCCTCTATTTGAAAACATGATAAACACCTTTAGAAAACAGATTAGGTGATTTCTGATTTTCACAAACTCTTTGATCAAATTAAAACCTTAATTTAGTTTATAAGAAAACATGTTTTTAGATCTTTTGACTTAAACCCTGAGATATCCTATGAGAGCTCTGTACAAGAGAGATCCTAAGTCCTAAAGCTAAACTTGAAGAACTTGAACTTGATTTCTTCATTATCTTCATATTTGTTATCATCAAAACTTATCATCAATGTTGCATGGTAATCACAAAAACACCATAAGAACTCATTTTGGCATATTAAACCTCAAATAGCTTAAACATGGAAAAATGATAAAAGATGAAGTTTAAGCTCAAAAACCCCTACCTCCAAGCTGCCTTGAAGTTACAGAACTAAGCCTAAAATTCTAGCCTTAGATTTCCCCTTCTTCTTATGCTTCTTGCTCTCCTTTTCACCACTCAAAACTCCTTCCCTTGGTGCTGTTTCTGTCCAACCATGAAGAGAAGAGAAAAAGATGAGTAAAAAGAGTAACAAAGAACCAAATAAAAGTCCAAACAAGTGGTTGTAATCGTGGAGTGTTTTAAGCCTTTTGTTATAAAATTGGTACTTCCCGATTTGTTAAAAACACTCAACTTTAACTAAATCAAGTTTTTCAAGTTCCAATAACTTTAAAATAAATACTAAAATTCATTAAAAAAGTCATTTCACCAGTATCATAATTTTTCATATTTGTGACTAGTCAATCTGGCATTAAAACACACAATCAGTATGCCTAAAAAAAATCAAACAGACTCCAATTATTCTCAAACTTTAACCACATCATAGAATACATATTTTTGACTTAGAAATAAATTATCCACATCTATTTTCCTTAGTTAAGCCATTTAATCTAATATCTTGGTCATTTTAAGTTATTTTTCATCTTTCGACTTGCAACAAAGTGCTTAAACTAACTCAGATTGTCACAAAATTAAATAGGCATGTTAAGCAAGTATTAAGCTACATTTGTAACTATTTACAAGTTTAACATATTGAAAAGGATGTTACACAATCCATAGTTTGACGTCCTCACAATTTTCAAGTATATAAAAATGGGCATTTTTAAGTTCATTCAAGTCCAAATTTATCCATTCTTCACCACCTAATGCTCTACCATTTTTATCAAACACAGACAAGCAACCATGAGCATTATCAAGACAATAGTAAGAATCATGATCTGCTCGAGTTAACTTTGTATCCATATCATTCAAATATCATTCACAAAGTGTCATGGCTTCTTATGAGATATAGCCCTCAGCAATGGAGCCCTTGTGATGGGCTTTATTACGCACATAATGCTTTTCTGTGCGTAAAAATCTGGCAACAAGTATAATAACAAACTTAATTAATTAATATATATATATATGAAAACAAAATGTAATGAAATTCAAGGAAAATATTATTCAAATTAAGTTGTACCTTTCAACAAAATACATCCAACGATATTGCACTGGACCCCAATCTTTGCCTCATTAGCTAGATGAATTGGCAAATGAACCATGATATCGAAAAATGCTGGTGGAAATATTTGCTCTAGCTTACAAAGAGTTATTGCAATGCTACTTTGTAGTTAGTCTAAGTCATCAACTTTTAATTATATGGAGCACAAATAGCTAAAAAATAAAGATAATTGAATCAATGGATCACTTGCATCCTTTAGTATTAGATCCTTGATGACAAGTGACAAAAGTTGCTCAAACAAGACATGATGATCATGGCTTTTCAGTCTTATAATTTTGTGATGGGACCACGGTAAGTGTACCGGATCGTTAAGTAATAAAAACGGTGAGAAAACCGGATATCGTTCACAGGGATCAATAACCAATTACCAATTCACGAACTTAGCTACTATTCAAACAGAACTTTGGTTCAAAGGGAGCTCAATTGTAAACAATTAAGGACGAAAGAAATTAAATTAAATTAAAAGATTCTTTTTGGTATTTTGGCTTTGACAATTTGACAAACACCTAGAACACAAAAGAGATAGGAATTCAAAGATAAGAAATAGTTGAGATCAAGTTTCATTTGATTTCATTTGCTGCATATTAACCTGAAGTTAAAACAAATTTCTACTTCTATTTTGTTATCGGATTCTCCAAAATATCCAAGTCCTAATTCCTTAGGCACAAGAACCTTAAATCCTAGTTAAAATTCCTAATTCCTTAGGTGATTCTAAAAGGGAAAAAGCATTAAGATTAAGAATCCACCAAGATAACAAGCATTCATCGACTATTCCTAGCATAACAAATCACAAGGTTCACAATCTCAAGCATAGTTCACACATCAAATTTCCATCCAATGCAAAAACAAAAAATTATTCTAAGGATGAGCAAACCCTAGAAAGCTTTAAGAATAGAGATTATAAACTCAAAATAAAAGTATCCATTAAGCATAATTGAAACCCAAGTTAAATACAAGTTAAATACAAGCAAAATCCATCAAAATCCACTCAATCCCAACAAGGGAGAGTTTAGCTAGACATAGAAACAAAAATAGAAATTAAAATAATAGAGAAGAAGAAGTAAAACTCCATTGAAGATTGAAGAAAATCTGAGCTCCCACTCTTCTTCCCTTCAAGTCCACCTCCAAGTTTTCCAAATTAGGTCTGGTTTTTCATCCCTCTTCATCTCCTGCTAGAAAGACCTCTTCCCTCAGCTAAAAATGCCCTCCTGACGTGAATTGGGCCAAGAGGTAAATAGGCTTGCGTCACACTCACCGCCCAGCGGCCATTTTGCCGCCCGGCGGCCTAGTTCCTGCTTGTTTCATGGCATTCTGACTTCCCACCGCCCAGCGTCCAGCTGGCCGCCCGGCAACCTAACCTTTTTTGTTTAATGAGCATTCTGACCTTCCACTGCCCGGCAGCCAGTTGGCCGCCCGGGTTATTTTTGTTTAATGGACCTTCCACTGCCCGGTGGCCAGTTGGCCGCCCGGCTACCTAGGCTATTTTTACAGCTTCATTTTTCCTTGATTTTCTGAGCTTTTGGGGTCCAAAATACATGTCTAGCAATTCAATGAGCTCTTCCATTTGGCTTCGAGCTTTATCCTTTTTCCTTTTGTGCCTACAATCAAAACAACAACAAATGAGCTAAAGCTCCAATAATTCTAATCAAAATGAACTCAATCTAACAAACTAAAATAGATTAACTAAAAAGATAAAATAAGGTTGTCTTAAGGTCAAAAAAGCGTCAAAAGTTGGACTTAAGCGGTGAAATCTACTCAAAAAGCTTTGGAAAAATAGATAATCTAGCAGATTATCACCACCCCAAACTTAAAACTTTGCTTGTCCTCAAGCAAAACAGAATAACAAACTAGCCAAACAAAAAGACAACTCCACAACTCAAACACCAACGCTGAACTACATAGAATAAACCAAGAGTGTCCCATAATTCAAAAACATCAAAGTGACAGCAAATCAATTCATACATGCATTCCTGAAAGTAGAACTCTCAACTATGTAACTGAAACTCAGAGGGTCAAAAATAAGGACCATCACAACCATGCACTGATTAATTACAGCTTGAAAGTTAATGAACAAGGCTGCAAAGTACACTTGATAACTGGGTCACTTAACCTCTCTATAGGTGAATAGAGACTCTTAGTCACTCTTGTATTTGGGCTTGTGTTTCCCTCACTCATCACTTAATGAGCCCACCCTCCTTGTATTTGCTTTTCATCTCAAACATGTTTGCACGCAACTCATAAATGCAACAATCAAAAGGGCTTTTTAAAGGTTGTAATGGGGTCAATGTTAGGTGTGGATGAGATAGGATTTGACAAGCTAAGACCCTAGAGAATAAGTGACCATTAAGACTTTCATTACACTTCTCCTTATGAATTTAAGCTTCTCTTTATTCTCTTTCCCTTTTTCACATACAATTTTTCTTTTCATTTCTTTTTCCTTTTTTTTTTTCAAAGATCTGTCCTCATAACCATAATTTTCTTTTTTTTTCTATATATTTTTTTTTAGCCACATTCAGCAATAGTTACCCCAAACTTAGTACATTGTTAACTCGCATTCAATAAGTTCAATGCTCACCTACACCTTTTGGGCGGATAAGACATTAATTATTTTGGCTAAGGCATGTTGTATGGGTCAAACAAAGAATTCAGTTTATTAGGCTCAAGGGAGCAACACAATAGACACAAACATCATTTGGTTAGTTATCTGGCTATCTGGCTTAACAACAAAAATGCCTTTTATCATGTCGATGCATTGTGCAAATCACGGTATGCAAATGAGATTCAAGCAAAGCTAGGAAAATAGAAACTCACGAGTGACCTCTCATCAAAGCAAAAAATGTTGAAGGCTCAAAACAACTCCCAAGGGTGAATTATGAAATCCAATCACTAAAATTACCAAGTACATTAACAATAAGCTATAAGATTCGTGCATGGAAATCATAATCCTCATTCAAGTACCACAATATAATAAATAAGCCCACAAAGCTTTCAAGTTTTCATAACAGGCAGTGCATGCATGGTTGGCTCACATTATAATTATACTATTAAACATAGGGATCCACAAAAGCAAAATCCAAACAGTTCAACATTGGCTTGACTCAGGAGCTCTATTCTGTGTGTGTGAAAGTGAAACAAATAGTGAAAAGTGTAGAGAGTGTGTGCTACATGAGGTAAAATAATAGAATTTTTTTTTTTGGTTGCAAGTAAGGTTAGGAAAACTCCCTAGCATGGGTTGCCTCCCAAGAATTACTTGTTTAACGTCTCGAGCTTGACGTTGCCTCTTCAACTCATCATGGTGGCTTGAAACAGGAGAAGTAGGATGACACTTTTCTTTTCTCAGACCTTTGCCACCATTCTTGGTCATTGACCTTGCAATCCCCTCCAAAGGCATTTGGAACTTGACTTGAACCTAATTGTTCTGAATACACCTTAGCATGCGGAATCTCATCAGGCCATGGAGGTCTCAATTTTCAACAAATAAGTGATTAGCTTTCAGTGAACCATGGATAAGGGGAGAACCTTTCTCTGTACCAGCAGTCTCAGAGAGAGGAAAACCTTTCTCATTTTCATCAACAATCTTGGGAGTGGGAGAGTCAATAATATTGGACGAAGAAGAGTTCTTACTAACCAACCCCTTTTGAGATTTATTTTGAATGCAATTAACAAGGGCATAAAGATCTGATATTGGGGCAAACTTATTAAAAACATTTATAATCACTTGATCTCCATCCACCCTCAAAACAAGCTCTCCTCTAGGTACATCGATCAACGCTCCTGATGTTATTAGGAATGGTCTCCCAAGAATAAGCGGGATATCAGCATCCTCTTCTATATCCAAAACCACAAAGTCAACCGGGAAAATAAATTTGTCAACTTTTACCAGCAAATCTTCTACAATACCATACAGATGTCTAATTGATCGATCTGCTAGTTGAAGAGAAACCATTGTAGGCTTAACTTTATCAATTCCCAACTTGCGCAAGATAGACAATGGCATCAAATTAATGCTAGCTCCCAAGTCACATAAAGCCTTATCAATGATCAACTCCCCAATAGTACAAGGGATATTAAAACTTCCAGGATCCCTTAACTCGGGTGGTAACTTCCTCTGGATAATAGCACTGCACTCCTCAGTAAGTGCTGTAGTTTCATCTTCTTCCAACTTCCTTTTCTTAGATAGCAAGTCCTTCATGAACTTTGCATAAGAGGGCATCTGTTCAAGTGCTTCAGCAAAAGGGATGTTAATCTACAACTTTTTAAAGATATCTAAGAACTTGGAGAATTGCCTTTCTTGAATCTCCTTCTTAAATCTTTGAGGATATAGAAGTTTAGCATAGAGTGAAGGATCAACTATTTTCTTCAGTTGCAAGTCTTTCTTTCTTCTCTGCACTCTTAGTTGTTCCTCCTTAACTTCAACCTCTTTACAATCACTCTGAGACATAACCTCTTCACTCGGAACCTCAATATTTTCACTCTGATTTTCTATAGAGCCAGATGCTTTATTCTTGTCTTCTTCTAAAGTCTTACCACTTCTTAAAGTGATTGCATGACATTGCTCCCTTGGATTTACCACAGTATCACTGGGCAGACTGTCTGGAAGTCTCTCCGAAATCTGTTTTGCAAGCTGGCCCATTTGAGTTTCTAGATTACGGATTGACGCATCTTGATTTCTAAACACACCTCTTGTCTTATCCATGAAATCAGTAGTCTTTTGGACAAAAGAGGAGGTTTGAGAAGCTAGTTTCTCTAAAGCTATTTCCCAAGAAGCCTTCTTCTCAATAGGTGGAGGTTGAGATGAAGAACCTTGATACGAAGAGTGTTGAGGAGGACCTTGTTATGAAAATTGTTGTCTTTGTGGAACTTGGTTGCCTTGATTACCTTGATTACTCCATGAAAAGTTCGGGTGATTTCTCCACCCCGGATTATAAGTGTTGGAGTAGGGGTTGTGTTGTTGCCTTGGAGGGTTATTCATGAAGTTGACTTGTTCTTAAGATGGAGATCCAAACATGTTATCTGGACAATTTACACTCTCATGTTCTCCTCCACAAAAATCACACGACAAAGGAGCATTATTTACTGCATTCACCTTAAGAGTGCCAACCTTCTTTGTAAGATTCTCAAGTTGTTGAGTCAAGATTTTGTTCTGGGCTAAAAGTGCATTCATCGAATCAACCTCCAAGTACCCTTTCTTCCCCACTGTTATTTCCCCATTTCTTTGGTAGTCATTATTGGCCATCATTTCAAACAAGTCCCAAGCATCTTCCGGAGTTTTATATTTCAAGGCCCCGCCTTGCTGCAGCATCAACCATTGCTCTAGTTTGAGGTATCATGCCATTATAGAAACTTTGCACCTAGATCCAGAAGTCAAAACAGTGGTGTGGGCATTTCCTCAATATTTCATTGTATCTCTCCCACGCTTCACTAAGAGACTCCCCATCAAGCTGCCTGAATGATGTGATATCACTTCGCAACTTTGCAGCCTTAGACGGAGGGAAATACCTTGTCAAAATTTTTTGCACCAAAATTGCCCAGGTAGTTATGCTTCCCCTTGCCAATGAATCCAACCAACTCTTAGCCCTGTCCCTCACAGAGAAAGGGAACAATCTTAGATGAATGGCATCCTCACTCACTCCAATCAACTTCACAGTATCACAAATTTGAAGGAACCCTTGTATATGTGCATGTGGGTCCTCAGTATCGAATCCCCTAAACTGATTGTTCTGAATCAAATGGAGTAGAGCTGGCTTCAATTCAAAATTGTTTGCTTGAACTAAAGGTCTGGTTATGCTCGCCCTACACCCATCCATGCTAGAAATAGAGTAATCCATGAGAGTCCTGGCAGGTTGATGTAGTGGTGGAGGATCCACATTTTCTCTATTGTTTTCTCCATTGGGGGATCTATTTTCCCCATTGTCTGCCATGTCTTCAACAGATATTTGAGTGCTATCCAAATTCCTTCTTTGTTCTCTTAATTGCTTCCTCAAAGCTCTTTCAGTCCTTTTTATTTCTGGGTCAAAAAGAAGTTGATCCGGATGAACTTTACCTCGCATACAATGGAGACAATGTGTCAGAACAAAGATAACTAAATAAAATGTAAAAATTTAGATGTAAAATTCTAAACGTCCTAAATTAAGTAAAATAAAGAAAACTAAACACAACAATGAATAAATGAAGGAAAAAACAAATGTTTAAACTAGTAGCTGCCTTCGATATTACCGATATTGCTAAAATCGATCCCGGGCAACGGCGCTAAAAACTTGATGGGACCATGGCAAGTGTACCGGATCGTTAAGTAATAAAAACGGTGAGAAAATCGGATATCGTTCTCAGGGATCAATAACCAATTACCAATTCACGAACTTAGCTACTATTCAAACAGAACTTTGGTTCAAAGGGAGCTCAATTGTAAACAATTAAGCATGAAAGAAATTAAATTAAAGTAAAAGATTCTTTTTGGTATTTTGGCTTTGACAATTTGACAAACACCTAGAACACAAAAGAGATAGGAATTCAAAGATAAGAAAGAGTTGAGATCAAGTTTCATTTGATTTCATTTGCTGCATATTAACCTGAAGTTAAAACAAATTTCTACTTTTATTTTGTTATCGGATTCTCCAAAATATCCAAGTCCTAATTCCTTAGGCACAAGAACCTTAAATCCTAGTTAAAATCCCTAATTCCTTAAGTGATTCTAAAAGGGAAAAAGCATTAAGATTAAGAATCCACCAAGATAACAAGCATTCATCGACTATTCCTAGCACCACGAATCACAAGGTTCACAATCTCAAGCATAGTTCACACATCAAATTTTCATCCAATGCAAAAACTTAAAAATTATTCTAAGGACGATCAAACCCTAGAAAACTTTAAGAATAGAGATTATAAACTCAAAATAAAAGTATCCATTAAGCATAATTGAAACCCAAGTTAAATACAAGCAAAATCCATCAAAATCCACTCAATCCCAACAAGGGAGAGTTTAGCTAGACATAGAAACAAAAACAGAAATTAAAATAATAGAGAAGAAGAAGTAAAACTCCATTGAAGATTGAAGAAAATCTGAGCTCGTACTCTTCTTCCCTTCAAGTCCACCTCCAAGTTTTCCAAACTAGGTCTGGTTTTTCATCCCTCTTCGTCTCCTGCTAGAAAGACCTCTCCCCTCAGCTAAAAATGCCTTCCTGACGTGAATTGGGCCAAGAGGTAAATGGGTCTGCATCACACTCATCACCCAGCGGCCATTTGGCCGCCCGGCGGCCTGGTTCCTGCTTGTTTCGTGGCATTCTGACTTCCCACTGCCCAGCAGCCAGCTGGCCGCCCGGCGACCTGACCTTTTTTGTTTGATGAGCATTCTGACCTTCTATCGCCCGGCGGCCAGTTGGCCGCCCGGCGGCTTGGGCTATTTTGTTTAGTGGACCTTCCACCGCCCGGTGGCCAGTTGGGCGCCCGGCTACCTAGGAATCCTTCCACCGCCCGGCGGCCAATTGGCCGCCCGGCTACCTGGGCTATTTTTACAACTTCATTTTTCCTTGATTTTCTGAGCTTTTGGGGTCCAAAATACATGTCTGGCAGTTCAATGAGCTTTTCCATTTGACTTCGAGCTTTATCCTTTTTCCCTTTGTGCCTACAATCAAAACAACAACAAATGAGCTAAAGCTCCAATAATTCTAATCAAAATGAACTCAATCTAACAAACTAAAATATATTAACTAAAAAGATAAAATAAGGTTGTCTTAAGGTCAAAAAAGCATCAAAAGTTAGACTTAAACGGTGAAATCTACTCAAAAAGCTTTGGAAAAATAGATAATCTAGTAGATTATCATTTTGCATTCCTTAATATTGACACAACGAGCTATGTTGGAGGCATAAGAATCAGAAAACTTAACATCTTTAATTTGCTGGTAAAATTAAAACTTTTATTCATATAACAAGGTAAATCTAGTTGGAGGAAGCACATATTTATCCCCATTTTTTGTAGGCTGGAGTGCTGCTTTAATTCCCATAACTTTAAGATCTAACCAAGAATTGAAGGAATTTTTGTTTTGCCTTTAATATCCAATAATGTTCCTAACACACTATCCGATATATATTTTTTCAATGTGCTTAACGTTCAAGTTATGTCTAAACAAAAGTGTTCTCCAATATGGCAAATTAAAGAAAATACTTTTCTTTTTCCAATTATGATGCACATCAGTATCTCTCTTTCTTTTCCTTTTACTATCACTAAACACTACTTGTGAAAATGTATCATATTGTGCAAGCACATCATCTCCAGAGAGAGGTTTTGTGCATGCCTACTTTCCACAGTATTATCAAAGGAAGTTTTATTTTTACGCCAAGAATTGTCAGAAGGTAAGAACCTACGATGACCCATATAACAATACTTTTTACCGTGTTTTAAATAGTGAGAGTGAGTATCTAAATGACAACATGGGCATGCTAATTTTCCTTTAGTACTCCACCTAGATAACATAGCATATGCAGGAAAGTCATTAATGGTCCATCATAAAGTTGTATGCAACTTAAAATTATGTTTCTTCGATGCATCATATGTGCTAATTCCAACACTCCACAAGTCATTTAATTCTTCAATCAATGGTTCAAGATATACATCAATATTATTTTCAGGCCCCTTGGGCCAGGGATTATCATGGACAATATAGAAAAAAGATTGTTTCATGCAATACCATGGAGGGAAATTATATAGAATGAGAATAACAGGCCATATACTATATATTAAACTCATCAGTTGTTAGACCAAGTATGACATTTCGTGAATCGGATTTAAAGAATGAGTGTTCCCTATCAAAATGCTTCTAAGCCATTGCATCTGTAAGGTGCCTTAATACTTCATCATAAACTCTCTTGTCACTGTGCCACCTCATAAGCTCAGCTGTCTTGGGAGAGATATATAACTTTTGCAACCAATCTTTTAAAGGAAAATATCGAAGAATTTTTCGTGGAGTAGGTTTTTTTTTCCTTCCTTGTATTTTCTGAATTATTGGGAGCATCTTCATCAAAGTCATTTTTATTACTTGTTTTTCATCTTCTTTCCCCACATGTAGGACACTTGTCAAGACTAGAATATTTATCTCTATATAGTATGCAATCATTAATGCATGCATCTATCTTTTCATAATGACACCCAAGATCTTTAACAATTTTTTTTGCCTTATAAAATGATTCGAGAAGTACATTGCCCTCTGGAAGAATTTTCTTAAGTAGTTTCAACAGCAAATCAAATGAAGTATTACTCCATCCATTCAAGCATTTCATTTGGAAAAGTAGGACACCATATGATAATTTTGTAAACTTAATGCAACTTGGATACAACTTTTGTTCAGCATCTTTTAACAATTTATAAAACCTCTTAGCCTCCTCATTTGGCTCCTCAAATTCATGACTAGATGTTGTCTCATAAAACTCATTGTCCATGTTATCAGCATTATCGCATCTATACATGTCATGTAATAATGAATATACTTGACCGTCATCATTTCTTTCATTAATTATTTGATCATTACAGTCACTTATGCTTTCATCATCAGAAGAACACTCTCCATGAAATTCTCACTTTATATAACTTGGTTCTATTCCCCATCTAAGTAAATGCCCCTTTACTTCTTCCCTTGACTTGTTTAGGCGATTGTTACATTTACAACATGGACACTTAATGTTATCCTCCTTGTTTGCGACTAAAGTGGCCATATTAAGAAACTCATCCACTTCTTTTACATATTCTGGTAACCACCTATCTCCTATGAACATCCAACTCTTATGGTTCCTCTCTTCTTCCATTATAACTTTCCCTGTGTTATAAGAAAACTTATATTTCATCTTATAATATTCTACACTAATCTTTTCTTCTATATAAAAGCACTATCATAAGAACACAAAGACTTCCAAATGCTATATTATCATGATTTCACAAGAGGGTAAAACACAAATAACATGCAAAACTTCCAAAGCTTTGTTTTCATGATTTCAAAAATCACAACATAGTGCCTTAATTGAAAGATAAGAACAAGAACAAGCATGCTTACACATTCATAGAATTTAATAATCCAGGGGTAATTTAATTCAAAGGGATGAAGATTGTAATAGCCATCTATGTTTTCTAAAAAGCAAAATGTAGAAATGTATATTTTAATTATGAAATATTTGTAATTTTCTAAATCACACATAGAGATAAAGACTCAAATCACACAGATAAAGTTAGAAATATAGAAACCTTTGTTGGATTGTTGTCAATATTATGCTCTGACTACTTGTAGGCCTTGATTGCTCCCTGTCTTCACAGTTTTAGCCCCTTCAAAAAATACCAAGAAATAGGTTAACAAGTAAACAAATAACAAAGGATATATAGTAATAAAGTAAACCAATGCCAATAGTTCTTACAGTAATATTGTTAAAAAAAACCAAGGCTTCAAGTTTCATAATATAGTTTATAAATCCATTCATCTTTAAGAAATTAAGTAAAATCTATTTTATATGGTTACAAGTTTTTTTTACCTCTTCTTATCCTTTTTGGGGTGAAGATTCTTTTATGAAATGAAACTAAAAGAACCACTTGAAATTAATTGAATAGTGCCAAATTCGAAACAAAAGGACTAAAGTTAAACAAGATTATGAGTTGATAAACTTTGTTTAGAACATCAATCATATCCCTTCAAACTTTACTAAACTTTGTATGTTTGAATTTCAATAACAATAAAAATTAACTTGAAAAATTAAAAGTGAGACTTCACTCAATATATTGGGATTATACTGCAATCACATCGTTAAACATTTTGAATCACTAAGAAAAATAAAAGAATATAACAAAAAAAAGACATAAAAGGACCTAATGGACACATAGCGAATGAACCATCACAATTTCAAATGCTAACAGATTGTCTTTTCAATATAAATTTCATTGTTGCTAGCATTTTACATGCAGAATGGAACTCCATCTTTATTCTCCTCTAACTATCAATTGTTCACAATGCCTATATGACTAAGTCATGGATTATAATAATTCCTAGACCACTCCCTAAGCAAATTTATAATCTTATATTGGTTAAAGATAACTTGATGGCAACTTTGTTGTTTTGCAAAAATGTACACTCTGCATAATCTCAAAGAAAATGAAACAAGCTTTGAGACTCTGAAGTTAAACAAGTAAACAAGTATAGATATTTTCATTTATATTTTATTAACATTTGAAATAGAATTTAAAACACATTTAATCTTAATAATCAAGTTGCTCCTAGATGATTCTGTAAAGAACATTTAACCTAAAATAAAAAATAATCTACACCTCAATAACTCTCTCAACAAGGCAGTCATCAGCATATGTCCCTTTATGAGTACAGGGTATTCTTTCAAATCGAGGATCCTTTGCAATCCTGTCATGTAGAAGAAGAAAAATTAACATACAGAGAAGATGAAACCAGAATACAAGTAATAATATAAGTTTTTTTCTCTTCTAGACTGAGAGATGGTCTTTATAAGGAAATATGGTCGATATTTTAAAGAAAAAAAGGTGGCAAATATAGATATCCATGATATTTAAAAGGAATAATAGTCCCTTGAGTATAATGGAACTCATGAGTATAAAGGAAAATAATAATATCAGTCACACTCTAGCTAATAATGGAACTTATGCATCAAGTATCAAAATCTTGATTAATTTGGCAAGTCTCAAATTGTGATATTTTTAACTTAAAACAGAATTGGAAGCAAAGTAAGGAATACACATTTATTATTTATAATATATTTTGCTATATAATGAAATAGGACTGGTGCCATGCCAGAAATAAGTATAACCTCTCACAAATAACACAAGAAGTATGTGATGATATGAGTGTGAGCATGCCATTGAACACCAACTAGTTGAAAATAGTATCCCAATTTGGTCCCTTATTATATATATATATATGGTCATTTTCTTCTATGGTAATCTTAACTAGCAGTCACACTCTTTTACATAGGCAGTGTGGCAATCTATAATAATATAACAGTTTGACAATTGTTAACGATATAAGAATACCACCAAATTAACTTAGCCCATGATTTTATAGAGTGTGGCAATTGTTAATGATATAAATATAGCAATGTGCCAAATCAATCAGGACATGTTTTAATGCTTTGTCAATAATATGTGGTGGACTTTATGATATACACAAACATGAGAGATTCCTACTTTAGGGAAGAACTTTACACCACCCACAAAATTGAAAATTGAAAATATAACATGGCAAATCATGTAGTTAGAAAAGATATAATTAAGATGTAGAAGAACTTTACCTTATGATATACTACAATATCCTATCTTCCAAATATCTAGAAGATCATTTTTTTTCAATGCTCATATAGTTATGTCTACTAATGATAAAGTTAATTACTCCCAAATAAAATAATTAGAACAGGCACCACTGTTGTTTCCCTCAAACTCACGCTCCTTCTCTCATATGCATACTCTCTTACTCACATTGAGGGGCAAAAGGGCTTAGCTTTTTGAGTGTGAAAGTAAGATCTTTTAAACATACACCCATTCAGCAGAAGGAAAGACTCTGAGACATATAGAGAGAGAAAGAGAAAGAGCACACCATTAGAGTTGCAAGAGAAAGAAAGCTCACATAAAATGAAGAATACACCACTTCAAATTTCGACCAAACCCACCAGCAAATCTTCAATGTTGGCGGATGATGGACTTGATGACCACACGCTGGAGACAACAGACTTTGCGGTGTTGGAAGCTCGACGAGAGGGTTGTACTAATTCATGGTGGTCTTTGAAGAAATTGAGAATTTTCATTTACAAAGAAATTGGGGGTTTTCCCTTCTATAATTGATCATATTGTGTGGCTCCTTTTTTTGGTTTTGGAGCGAAAGTAAAAAAAAAAGTAGGGAGATGTTGACGCGTTTTGTTTTGGGTTATTGTAGCCACTTGTTCACCTTTTAGAAGCAAGGTCCATTGATTGCTATTAAAAGCCCATCAAATTATATCAGTGCCTTAATATTAGTAAGTACCTGTTGCAAAATAATACTTAATAGCAACAATGGCCCATTTGTTGTAAATGTGTCGCTGCCAATTTTGTAAGTTTTTGTAGTGGCGAGACAGTGTTAGAAATTATAGTAACCTCCAAATTTGGTTATTCAAAGATTTTTGGAATATTAAATATTTTTTTACGATTCATAATATTAAATTAGTTTTCAAATAATAATTTTTGGTTACCACACGACATTAAATTAGTCTCAATAAATAATAATTTTAAACTATCTTTATGTAAAAAAATATCATTTAGGGACTGAATTAATGTAATAATCTTTGAAGGACCAAATTAAATTAATATTTTATAAATAATTTGAGGATCAAAGTGAATATTTACTTTAAAAATTAACACTTACACAAAAAATCATAAGACAAAACTTAGATAAATTTTTTAGATACTTGTGATATGTTCTCCAATAAATTATGACATATGTATTAATTTTTATACCTTAACTTTGAAAACTTTAAATAGGAACATAAGGTGACCAAAAAATTATATATATATATATATATATATATATATATATATATATATATATATAATTTTTATTGAAAAGTAGTACACAATCACTTAAATAATTTTTGTAGTTGGAATAAATCTTAATATTTTCTTCACTCCAACACTTTTTCGTTTGTACAAGCTTAGCTTGAACTTTTCCTCTTTATCACTAAGTCTTTTCATAATTATTCACTAATATCTTCTTATCTTTGTACATAGAGATGTATTCTTTCCGAAACAAGCTTATAGGATCAAGGGTGTTCAGAGGGTAAAGTCAACTTGCGAATCCATGGGTTTTGACCCAACTCAACTCACAAAATACAAGTTGAATTGGGTCTGCAAGTGTTTAGTGCAACTTTTGTCAATAGGCAAATTTGATTTCAGATCTCGATTCGGAGAAGGGAATCACTTCCTCAATGGATTCTATAGTACTTAATTGGTATGTTTTCAATTAAGAATGCAAAGAATAATTTCAAATAAGACACAAAGATATGTAAATCTAAATTAAAGTATAACAATGTTGTAGTAAATTGCAATGAAAATAAAGCAACAAATAAAATAGTAAAAATGCAATGAAAATAACTTGCTGAAATATTACAATTGCAGTAAAACAAAGAGAACAATTTAAAGAAAAATAATTAAATGGAATGAAATGTAAGGAACAAGGAAGTAAAATGTAGCAAAGTAAACTTGACAGGAAATTGCAGAATGATAAATGACAGTGTGAAATTTCAACATAAAACCAATTGGCAAAAACCAAT
Source organism: Ormosia semicastrata (assembly GCA_029884595.1). NCBI lineage: Eukaryota > Viridiplantae > Streptophyta > Magnoliopsida > Fabales > Fabaceae > Ormosia > Ormosia semicastrata. The sequence goes on from JAQQTO010000061.1 coordinate 45,194,279, forward strand.
TGGCATTAAGTGGAGTGACCCAACAAATATATAAACCACACCTGAAAAATTGAGACAGACGATATGAAATTCTTAACACCCCCTCCACAGATGCCAAGATGGAACAGGTGAGCCTATCGAAGTAGGCGACGAAGATGGGATCTTGGCTCTGATACCATGTGAGATTCCAACCTAAAACAAATTGGCAAAAACAAATTGGTATTAAGTGGAGTGGCCCAACAAATATATAAACTGCACTCGAAAGTTTGAGGCAGGTGATGTGAGACTCTTAATAGACAACAATTAGAAGAACAACAATATAAATGCAGAAAGAATAAATGTGCAGAGAAATAAAGTGAATAGGAATATAAATTTGTAGAAAAGTAAAGAAAGCAAGTAAAAGAAAAGTAATTAAAAGAACTCAAATAATCTTGAAAGAATCACTTAATCAGGAGTATAAGAGAATTTGCAAGTAGGTAAATGACTGAAAGTGTAAATGAAATTGAATAAAATTTGCATTGAAATTGTAAATTATATAGAAAAAGTGTAACATCCTAGTATTAGTAACTTAGTATATCTGATATACACTTGGATAAGCAGTATTAGCTATGCTGCTTCTAACTTAATCATCAACTAATCCATAATATTCATAAATAATTATGGAGAGAGCAGCCTCAAAAGGGCAAAGAGTTACACACATATAACTTTATACAAACTCAAAGTGAATATAATTAATTACATAAGCTTTGTCTATAAAGGAAACAAATAAAACTATACTACACTAGTGCTTCTGTTTCTTTATGTTCTTATCCTCTGAAGAGTCTTGACCTGGATTTACATGAAAATACATTAAGGTGAGAAATCATATATTCTCAGTATAAGAAATTCCAAAACCAACATAGGTAGTATTTATATTGAATAAACAAACTTGTCATACATACATTAATACTAGAACTTACTAACAATAGATTATGAATTCATGAAGACATTGAATCTCTATTCAACGTCTCTAGAACATCCATATATTCCTCTTATGTAAAGGTTCCTACAACTAAAACATAACTTATACACATAAGTTCGTCATTCATATGATAATTACAACTATCTATACAATCATAACATATCATAGCTAGTCCATTCATAAACTTGTTATAAGTACTACACATATAACCTTCTTCTATGAATAAACTTACTAACTTTGGATTTAGGATTTGCAATAAGAAAAGGAGTCTTTACTTGATACAGCTAGAATATTTACATTTTCTTACTCTATATAAACATTCACTAAGCCAATCCATAATCTTAAATTCGCACATATAACTATCAATGATATCGAACAACTGCCCATACAATTGTAAAATATCATCAATACTAGTCAACTGCCCATACAATTGCCAAGGAATTGGAAATGAATATGTATGCAGTATGCTTGCGCATATGAAATGTTTGAGAATGATGATTATGAAATGCAATGTAATTATATAAGTGTAGAATTGTATGTATCACTTACATATTCCATGTTCTCTTTAAAATTGTAGTTAAGAAGACTAACTCTTCAAACTACCTGGTAGTAATTGGACTGGTTCCTACTCACACTTGTGAGAGTACTATTTTCACTACATAAAAACTAGTAATCCTGGCACTAATGAGAAGCTAGAGTTAAATCCTCACCCAAAGAGACTTTTGGACTTTTCCATTTATCTCCTTTGGCTAAATGATTGTACACCATTAAAGATTACTCTACTTAGGAATTAGCAAGTATAGGAAACTATGTGGTGTTATGTTTAACTCATACAAAACCACCACATTAACTTATCACATGATTCTCTGTAACCAAGTGAAGAACTAAACTCTAGCAAACATATACTCTCAGCTCACTTCTAACTTATAAAGGAGCATATTCCATGTTTCTAGTTAAGTAATCATACTAATGATTCATGTATCTAGCTTGCCTTATTTTCACACCACAAGTGGTAACCTATGTCACACTAGTGTGCTCAAGGTCCTAGAAACCTGCTTTAAGTAATTCCTAACTTATGGAATGCTTAAAGACTGGAAATTCTATAATATCTCCATACTAAGTCCATTCATGCATCACTAACTCCACTTTATCTCTTAAGAGCAACTCATGCACTATGGTAAGTGACTATTGTCAACTGAACTCAACTTACTTGTATCTAGTATACCTTATCCTCATCACTTCATATGTGATTTTAAATGCAATACTATGTTACCTAAGGGATTAGATACCTAACTACGACAATCCATTACTCTTTATTGCACTAAGGTCTCTTACTTTTTCGTATATGCAATGTGGTCTTTCTTTCTAAGAAATACTCATATTAGTGTCTCAACACACTCTAAAGGCATATAAAAGGGCAAGTAGGGAACTCCATTTTCCCATAAAAATTATTTTTCAAGAAGACAAGTGCCTAGGCGTTGAGTGCCCTATTTCACTATCTTCAGCTTCTGGGCGACGGGCGCCTAGGCACCCAACACTAGTGCCTAGGTGCCAGCACCCTTAGACAGCGTGCCCTGTTCAGCTGGTCCTTGGCACCTAAACTCTGGCGCCTCGGCACCAGTAGACCAAAATGAGTTCTACATAAACAATTTTTGCATAATTTATTCCCAAACTCAAATCCAACTCTCATATCATGGATTCTAAGTGATTCTCAATCCTAAACATGATCTATAATCATATTAGAATCATCAAACACTAACTTTAACTCATTAAAACATGGATTTCATGAACCTAAACAACACTTTCTCTATCCATTTTCCAACTATCCACTCAAGTTATCAATAGAGGTTCCTAGGTTCATAAACTACACCCAAGCATAGGTTAGGTCATGAACCAACCAAACTTAGTCATTGGAAGCCACAACCAACCAAGAAAACATTATTTACCTATGAAACCCATTTTCCTTTGTCAAGAAAAACTAAGAAAACAAGATAAAGATGAGTAGGAAAAGATGAATTAAACACCCCTACCTCTTATGTAGATGATGATCTTCAAGCTTTGGAGTTCTCTTGATCTTCCTCTTTGGTCTTCCCTTCTTCCCTTCTTCTTCTTCTCCTCTGTTTCCCCTATTCTTTTCCTCCTTTTCTTTTCTCTATTTTTGTTTCATTCTGTCATGGGAAGGAACGCAGAATAAGAGAGAAAAATTCAAGAAAAGGATAGGAACAAAGACTAAAAAAGTCATTCAAATATTTTGCTACAACTTCTTGATCTGTTAAGAACACTTAGATTTTGCTAAATCAAGTTTCCTAACTTCTAACAAGTTTAGAATAAATCCTATGATTCATCTAAATTCTTGTTTCACCATTATCCTATTTTTTTATATCTGCGACTAGTCAATCCGGCATTAAAATACACAACTAGTGTGCTTAAAAATACCAAACTAACTCTGATTATTCTCAAATTTTAATTACATCCTTTTCCACCTATTTGTGACCTAGAAACAAATTCTCTAGATTTATTTCCCTCAACGTAGCAATTTATGCTACTATCTGAGTCATTTTAATCTACTTTTCACCTTATGTCCTGCGTCAAAGTGTCTAAACTAACTCAGTTTATCACAAAACTATACAGGCATGTCAAGCAAGTATTAGGATACCTCTGTCACCATATACAAGCCTAACATGTTATTGAGGGTGTTACAAAAAGAATAGGATGGAAACATACTTGACTAGACTTGTGTATTTGCTCGTGATTATCAAATTGATTGGAAAGTGTGTTTACAAGTGTATGTAAGTATAGAATTTCCAACCCCTAAATGTTTCCATCCTTTCAATATTTATATAAATCCTAGGTAACTACCCCCTTAACAAGATTCTAACAATTGTCTAAAACAAAGATAATTGCTTAATCATTGTCAGGAATTGTCGTGAACTAATTGTTCAATCTTTGTCAACAATCATTGTATGGTTTGGATCTTACATTCATAATTGCCACTAACTTATGTTTTAAATTCAAATTCTATTTTATATGAATTTAAACTTGATCCTTCAAACAACTATTGTCTTTTGGTCGAAATATTCACTTCAATCTTCAGAAAATCCCAAGTTTAGTTACTTTGAGTGTCATTTTTTTTAGACTAAATCGAAATTACAATTTTGGTAACTTCCCAATCGAAATTATTATTTCGATAACCTTATTACAACTTTGATTCTAATAGAATCATAACATGTATAAGTTCTCAAAGTAAGTCTTCGATTACAGCTCAAGATTGTCTGAATCAAAAAGTGCTATTTTTATAGCAACAACAGGTTTGGTCGAGTTAGAAAATACTCAAATCCACAAGATACGAGTCAGGTAATGAGTTTAGAAAATGTTAACTTGCACAAACCCAATCCACCCAAGTAACTTATTATTATTTTTTTAAAAAATCATTTAACCATATGACATTTCAAGTTGTTTTTCTATAGTGACAATTAAGTTTATGTGTAGGTATTTTAGTTACATAGTCACATTCACATTGGGAATATGACCAACCAAGAAAATAGATATGAGAAGCTCATGAAGTATTTAACGGACTATTGCAATGAAAATCCAATGTGTCGCTTGGAAGATAAATAGTATGTTGAGAAGATTGAGAATGAAGTAAATGATTATGTCAATTCATATAATATATGTAATGACATTGAATTCAATTGACAAATGTGATTTGTTGTTCATAACTTTTGGAACTTGCTATATTACTTTAGTTTATTTCATATTTATGTTAACTTAGTAAGACTTGTTATGTTTATTTATCTTGTTTGAGACTTATATGTTTGTGTAAGATTGATTAAATGACTTTTTAATTTATTTGGGACATTGATAGTTTTTAATTAAGACATGTTATTTGTAACAAATTTTCTGTTTTGTATTTTGATATTTATTTTAGCAAGAAATTTTTTTTAATGTATATAGGATCCACTTGTTTGACCCAACTTAGCCTACTTTTGAGCGAGTCGGGTTGGGTTAGGTTGAAGCAAAAAATTTTGTTGACTCAACCTAATCTAACCTACTAGTTTGATGCATGGGTCAGGTCCAAAGTTGCTACAAAATCCATCCAACCCACCCATCGATACCCCTAGTTAGAATCAAATCACATCTCATATAATAATATTTAGGCAAAATAGGTATTTTGATTCCATATCTTTATTTCTTTTTCCAATTTGGTCCTAAATAAATTTTTTTTAATCAATTTGGTTCATTATATTGCAAATTGTTTTCAATGTGGTCCTTTCGTTAGGGTTTTGTCACCTCTTAATAGAAGTAATGATGTGTCATTAATTGGTGATAGTCACGTCATTGTAATGTCATAACCACATCATTGCCATGTCATAGTCACGTTGTCACCGTTAGTGATACATTATCACTTTCGTTAAAGGGGTGACAGAACTCTAACGAAAAGATCACATTGTTAAAAATTTACAAGATGAGAAATCAAATTGACAAAATAAAATAATATGGAATCAATTTAAAAAATAAAATAAAGATAAAGTACTAAAATATTTTTTTGCCAAATATTTAAAGAAGCTTTAGAAGGGATATGCATGTATAGTGGATCCGTGTTCAAACCCTTTACTTACCTTAAATACTACACCAGCCATAATTGTATCAAATACCTCATCATAAACCATTATTAGCCATGCACTGGAACGCACCGAAAACGAAATTTCAAGAACACCTTTCATGAAATTCAACGAAAAAAGGTGTAATATAGTTCATTATGAATATTTAGTGTTGAGTATCCAATCAAATATGTAATTAGATTGATATATTATAGATTATGCCTAATTTTAGAGATTTTTATATTGATGTAACTTTTATATTTGAAATAATTTCTTACTAATGTGTTGTAAAAAATAATAAACAAAAATAAAAATTTCAGATAATTTTTTTGTCATCTATTCTCCCTGTAACTCAGAATAATATTGAATCTGTAGGGCTTAATGATTATAATTTGATTTATTTTCTTTAGGAAGTCATTGGTGGGGGCTGTATTTGAGTTATTGAATGAGTGGTCTGCAAATTCAACGAAATTTTGAAATCAAATCTGATTCACCCAGTAACTTGTCAAAAGTTTGACTTAAAAACCAAACATTAACGTGACTTTATGTGTCCTAGCATTAGACAACAATGATCTTGAGTGGTCGATGGTCCAACATCCTACTTTATGGTTATTCATTTTCGTGTAACATCTAATATGGACCACTCTGGACTAAGTGTAAGTCAGTCATTAATTTATTATTAAAATAATAATAAATTAATGTCTAAAATTAAAAAGTTAGATTTCTACATATTTTAATTAATAATATTTAAATTTACACATAAATTTAGTTAAATTATTTTTTTTGTATGAATAATTGTATATACAAAAACTTATAAATTTTAATTAATAATTTTTACATATACCTAGATCTACATATAGATTCTATAAATCACAAGTCCATAAATGGACCTCTTCTTAACCGATCCATATTAGCCTTCTTCATTTTTGGCTGTGTCTATGGTGTTCCCATAGCATAAGGGAGCATTAAAGCTCCTTCAATTGGAGTCATTGATATGGGTATAAAATACTTCAACAACTAGAATTGTTTACTGGCATCCTTTTGATTGGGTAAATTGTAAATTACAAACATAGTTCCCTCATTTTAACACAATTTTATTTGTTACCCAAATGGATTCTCTGCAACAGTTCCTATTGCAATCCATCAACGGGTTTTTGACCAAATTGTCCTTTGTGACAAAATTATTTACCAAATGACCATACTTTTGAAATTATATACGAAACTATCATACTTTTTGCTATGTTGGATTTTTTTTTATTATTTTCACATTCCACGTAGATAGCGTCATCAGCTTTGGCGCTATCATTGTAATTACGCCAACACGCTAGGGGTTATCCATGTGGAAACGCCATTACGCTAGGCATTATCCACGTGGAAATGCCATTACACTAGGCGTTATCCACATGAAAATTCCAGACACTCTGGTGCTATCCTCTTAGTAAAGCCAACCGTGATGGCGTTACCAGTGCATGCCTTTATAAAGACAAGTCTCCTCTCCCTCTCATGCATAGATTTCTCATTTCTCAAAATTTCACCTTCTCTCTAGACCTTTTCACCTATGAAATGTCGTATCAGAAAGCTTGAAAGGTAAAACAAATTGCCATTGTGAAGGTATTTGTGGACTGTGATAAATCTTATGAGGTATTGTCTAGATGGTTACTTGTCATGCAAAAGGACATGCCAAGCACAGTGATGGAGTTGCAAATTGTTGAATTTGTTAAGCTCAACAGAGTTGACCATTCAAGACAAAAGTTTTTTCGCTTATTTTGAACATTCAAACCATGTGTTGTTGAATTCCAATATTGCAAGCTCATTATTCAAATTGACGGTACTTATTTGTATGGCAAATATCGTCATAAACTATTGATTGCAATAATACAAGACGAAGATAGAAAACCTCTGCCAATTGCATTTGCCATTGTGGAAGGAGAAACAAATGATGCTTGGAGTTAGTTCTTAGGGTTAATTCGAACACATGTCACATAACAATAGGGCTTGTGCTTGAAATCTGTTTGATATCAAAGCATCATACACTCAGTGGCGAATCAACATCTGGGATGGCAGCCACCGCATGCGCATCATGTTTTCTGTATACCACATATTGGCAACAATTTTAACAGCCACTTCTGTAACAACCCAATATTTGCTATCCAATTATATCGTCATATAAAAGAATAACCCAATACTGGACTGCTACTTCTAACATACATCAACAACTATCCCATATCATTCATACATAATGAGTAAATATGGAGAACTATGATAACAAAAGTTATATATACATCACTGCCTCCAAGGCATATTGTAATACAAAATCTTTTATAACAACGAAACTAGCATATTATACAAGCTTTTTAATCAAAAAGTATATAACTATACTAATCTTCGTTCATCTTCTCATTTCCCCTTGAGGAACTAGCACCTGGATTTACATGGCAATAGAATCGGGGTGAGAAAACATATCTCAGTAGAAGCATTCCAATACCAGTATATAAACATATACAAATAGATAATATACTCAATTATCCTTTAAACACTTCAGTCAGATAAGCAAACAACATCTCCATCTCAGAGACATGCAATTACCCATACAATTGTAATGCATGAATATATCATGGTAGCAACTACCCATACAATTGTCATGCTATGCCAATTTTATAACTAATGTCTATGCCTATGCAATTATCCTAAACATGAAATGCAAAATGCATGAAACCATTTACAAGAACCTAGTTCTCTGGTAATGTTATGAAATGCATGAGCCTTGAATAAAACAAAGGAACCCAGTTCCATAAGCTCTGAACAAGCACTAGAAACCCACTCCAGCTATTCCACGGGGTGTGAGGGAAAGACCATCCTCAACTCATTACTATGATCTGAAAGGTATGTTACCTCTTCACTTACAATCATGTATGATCACCCTCTCCGGGTAGTGAAGTCTCATCAACTACACGGTCTTCAGCAATAATCATATTTGATCAGAACAATGATCTTTGTGATGGGAAGGATTGATTACTTACTCGTTCAAAATCATATTAGACCATCTACAATGAGGACTCACCCTCATCAGCATAGATAGGGAACAACAATAATGCCAATTACTACAATAACTAGCATGTCAATTGATTTACATTCCTAACCACCAACATGAAACACAATGATGTTAAATACCATAATAAATAACATACCAATTGATTTACCTTCATCACATATCTAATTCATTAGATACTCCTATTAGAGTCTCATCACCCTCTACTAGGCATAAACAAAAGATTCTAACAATTAGGAATCTCAAAACATCAAAATAGAAATTTTGAAGAAATTTACTCTGGGCACCTAAAAAAGAATGTTTTTCATAAATTCACCAAAAATCCATCCTAACTGATAAAATTCTAAAATTTTACAAGTAGATAACTTTATGTCTTAGCTTTCAAATGCAAAAGGAACCAGGTCATTTCGATATCTGTAAAGTTATGCGACAAACACTACAAGTTGTTAGGTTGCTGTCCTATATCACGCCTAGGCTTGGTTTTACCACACCTATGCGTGAAAGTCTCTGTCTCGCTGGACTGAAAACTGATCAGTCCACGCCTAGGCTTGGCCAGGTTGCGCCTAGGCATGACCTTTCTGCAGAATATTCTACAGAACACGTTTCTGCATAATCTTGGTTCCAAACCAAGATTTCACCTTCTATCCTCATTTCTAGATGATTTCTATCATCACTAGAGGTCTCTAAACAAGTTATAAACCTCATTTCTTCCTTTGGCTCAATCAAACTTTGATTAAATCTAAAAATTCAACCATAAAACCCCTTTGTCTCAACTAAATAACTAATAAGAAATTATGGATTCTAAGGGTTCCAAACTATCAACCATGCACTAAACTTGTTAGAATTTAACTCATATCAACTAAACAAGCAAGAAACTAACATCTAACTTCCTATTCTCACCCAAACCCTACTTTTTCCTCATCAAGTTCCACTAAGAAACAAGGTGAAGATAAGAGGAAATGGATAAAAACAACCCCCTACCTTAAGTCTTGAAGATGAAGATGAAGCAAGACCTTCACTTTGATCCGCCTCTTCCTTCTTCTCCCTTGGTTTCCCTTTCTCTCTTTTTCTTTTCTTTCCTTTCTCTTCTCTTTACATTGCCTCTTCTCTGTTTTTGATTCATAAATATCCCCACCGTGGGATATTTAACAAGAGAAGTTCATTTTAACTTCTCTTAGTTAGGTATCAAAATCCCAATCTGCTAAGAACACTCAGATTCAACAGAATATCGTTTCGTAACTACCAACAGATTCAAAATAAATCCTTAGATTCATTAAAAATTCTGTTTCACCAAAAATTGATATTTTCATATCAGTTGTGGGTCAATCCAATACTAAAATACATAATCAGTATGCTTAAAAATGCTGAACTAACCCCGAAAATTCTCAAACTTTAACTGTAGCACAGTTCCCACATTTATGACTTGGAAACAAACTCTCCACATTTATTTCCACTAACTAAGCAGTTTAAGCCACTTCCAGAGCAAATAACAGCTATATTTCTCACATAGTGTTACAGCAAAGTGCCTAAACATACTCAGAAAGTCACAAAATGACATAGCCATGTTAAATAAGTATTAGGCTACCTCTGTAACCATATACAAGCCTAACATGATTTTCTAGGGTATTACATTCTCCCCAGCTTTTTAGAATTTTGTCCCCAAAATTTGGTTTACCTAAGGTTAGAAACCCCAAACAACCCACACACAACAACAGGTATAACCAAACCTTAAGAAAACAAAATTACACAACAAGTACAACCATGTACTCACCTTTTCCTGAACTATAAGCTGGTAAAGCCTTCATATTTGGTATATTGTAGACTCTCCTCGGCCTTTCCTCTGACTTTGCCTCCTTTCTTGGAGGACAATTCCTTGCAAAATGGCCCGACTGGCCACACTTATAACATGTTACCTGGTCAGCTACACAAGCTTTGCCTCTGTGGTGCCTACCACATCTAGCACACAATTTCTCACTACTATCCTTCTGTTCTTGCTTTCCTCCGTCCTTCTAGTCTCAAAACTGTGGTGCACTCCCTTCTGATCTACCTTCTGAACTCTTCCTCTTATGCGACTCTTGCGATCGATGCTCATGCTGTGGTCTATAGCTCAAGGGTTCAACAACCCTACACTTGTTGACTAATGATGGGTAATCCCTGATCTCAAAAGGTTTCACCAACCTCCTCATGCTCTCTCTCAGCCCAATTTCAAACTTCACACACTTCCATCTATCATCTGGATTGTACCGGAGTAAAGAAGAAAACTTGGACAGCTCCTTAAATTTTGCCACATACTGTCCGACCGTCAAGTTTCCTTGTTGCAGCTGTAGAAACTCCATTTCTCTTTCGTCTTACATAGGTTGTGGAAAGTATTTCTCCAAAAAGACAACTTTAAATACTTCCCAAGAAACCTGGGTCCCAGCTACCTCCATCAATTTCCTCGCACTGTTCCACTAATGCTCAGCTTCTCCTTTCAACATATACACTGCAAAAGACATCTTCTGCTCCTCTGAACATCTCATAGCTATAAAAATCTTCTCTAACTCAGTTAGCCATTCCTCGGCCCTTTCCGGGTCATAGTCTCCTCTGAACGAATGTGTGTCCCGGGGTCGACGAGGGCGGGAAGTGATCGCCGGTGCAATGAAGCACGGACAAGGAGCGGCTTCTGGCAGGCTTCTAGGTGAAGGGTCGCATGAATGAACTGAATATGCACCAGAATGAGAGGGATTCAGAGACTGTGCAGGTATGGGACTACATAGTTGATGATGACTTAAAGGAATTGATTTGGCGTAGCCATATTAACAAGTTATAACTTCTTTTCGGGAACCTAGAACATAAGAACTCCATGGTTAAGCGTGCTTAACCTGGAGCAATTGTGGGATGGGTGACCTCTTGGGAAGTTTCCTAGGATACGTGTGAGTGAGGACAAAATATACTGAAAAGACCTATGTTGGTTGTGGAGACACTCATCAATCCTGCAGGCAGTCCCGGGACGTTACAAATGGTATCAGAGACGGGACCTCTCCCAGTACGGTGTGGTTTAGGGACGAACCAAGCGGAAGTTAGTAGGCATGTGTGTCCCGAGGTCGACGAGGGCGGGAAGTGATCGTCGGTGTAATGAAGCACAGACAAGGAGCGGTTTCTGGCAGGCTTCTAGGCGAAGAGTCGCATGAATGAACTGAATACACATCGGAATGAGAGGGATTCAGAGATTGTGCAGGTATGGGACTGCATAGTTGAGGATGGCTTAAAGGAATTGATTTGGCGTAGCCATATCAATGAGTTGCAACTTCTTTTCGAAAGCCTAGAACATAAGAACTCCATGATTAAGCATGCTTGACTTGGAGCAATTGTGGGATGGGTGACCTCTTGGGAAGTTTCCTAGGATACGTGTGAGTGAGGACAAAACATGCTGAAAAGACCCGTGTTGGTTGTGGAGACACTCATCAATCCTGCAGGTAGTCCTGGGACGTTACAACTTCCACAATGTGTAAAGAAATATCTGATTAACGCAGGTAGTTAAAATTTCCAATTTCTATTTAAATTGACTATACTAAAACTTAGTTGCTAACACCAACTCATTCAAATTTTTATATTAGGGTACGAACCAACTGCATACAAATTTGAGGCTAGGTTGAAAAATTTGTTTGCTACTACCGAAATGGCAAATTGGATTAATTTGATTCCAAAAGAAAAATGGACTTCGGCATATGATGGTGGCCACAAATTCGGTCATACAACAACGAACTTATCAGAGTGTATCAATGGAGTGTTGAAAGGTGGTATAAATCTACCAATAAATGCATTGGTTCATATGATATATTACAAATTGGTATAGTACTTTTTTAATCGAAAAAATGAGGCAAACAAGAAAATTATTGATGGGGTAGAATGGATTGATGATTTTATGAAAAACAGGAATGTCAACATAAAAAAGGCAAGCTTTCACCAAGTTCGTCAATATGATATACAATCAACTAGATTTTTGATCGAACAGGCATTCAACCCTATAACACAGGAGGGTGGAATTAAATATTCTGTAAACCTTTAAGAAGGCCAATGTGACTATGGGTTATTTCAAGCATTGCATTTCCCTTGCTCTTATGCAATAACAGTATGTGCTATTGGGTTACTTAACTCTTTTCAATATGTGCATAGGGTTTACAACATGTAAAATATTTACAGAGCTTATGAGGTTAATTGAGGAATCATTAAGGATGAACCATGGTGGCCACCAGCTCTGGAGATTACATTGGTGCTTGATCGTTAATTGCTTAGATCTAAAGGTCGACCCAAATCAACTCGACTTAGAAATAATGAGGTTAGTATTTCTTACATTGATTTAAATAAGTTAGTTTGTCTTGCTTTCTAATTCTTTATACATATCATTTTGCAGATTAGATGGCAACCTTATATAGATGAGATTGTGGCGTCACTACCAACTTTTTGTGTCACTGGTAGAGGCATAATACTAGCAGTGGTCCCTCTCATTTTTTTTTGCATTGTTGAGTGGCACTAGCTAGATAAGGTGATGCGTCAGTTTGGTCTGGACTAACCGATACTAAGGAGACTGTACCAACCTGACGATTTGTACTCAATAACATTGGTAGAAAGGCATGATGAGGATTGACTAAACACGCACATTGTACACAAAGCCATTTAGGAGATTTGAAGGGAAAAATATGTTACTGAAAGACCATTTGATGCTCCTCTCACTGCGTATTCTGAGTACATGTGCTAGTACAGAATAATTACTAGACGTTATATTTCTCGTACTAGTGCATCTATTGGGTTTGTGGTAAGCTATTTAGCAATATGCTTTGCTCTTTACTGAATGTATTTTGTATTGATGATGACATATGTTATATCTGTTTCTTAGGCTGACATTACAGAGAATCTATATGCTTCGGCTACGAATCCTAATTCAGGATTTAGTATGGCTAGCCTTGTACGATCTGTCGAGTAGATCTTATCTTCATTGAAGGAACATGATTGCATTACATTAGCTCAACTTCGTCTAGCTCCTTCTGCAGATGACATTCCACAGCCATCCGAGCAGTCCGATGAATAGAGGACGTGCCATAGAAGAAGGACAGGGTTAGCGAGTACTCAGTCACGACTTTGACATTCAGAGAACTCTGATTCTTCAGGTGTGCCTAAGACTTAGCCCCCAACCACTACTCCTGCTACTTACCACCATCTCAACCACCAACTCCATGTTACCCACCATATTCAAGTTATCCACCACCTATAGGTTACCCACCATCTACAGGATACCCACCACCTACTTGTACTTACCCACCATATCCTTTGACCTTTACTCTTACATCATCATTTCCATACCCACCATATATGGGTTACCCACCATATCCTCATCCATCACAACCAGGACCTTCTTCTAATCCCCCTCACATCCCCCTCATAGGCCACTATATTCTGACCCTAGCTCTTCTCATTGTTATGGTCATTACACTTAGATTAATTTATGTACCTTTTATTACATTTGCTTAATCTGGGATGACTATATGTATATGTACAAATGTTTCTATTATGCATCCTATAGGTGCTATGTTGATTTGGAAATCTAAATATATATGGATATGTTTCATTAAACAAGATGAAATACTTTTGAGAACGTCCAATTTTTAAGAGAAATTATGTCAAATTTTCATAGAATCAGAATGTTTGAACTGATAAGGTTGGTTGATTTTGATAGGCTTGCTAGGCTGGTATTCTAGCCCATGAACCGATCGTGACCTTACTTTTGAGTTGTCACAAATTTATCGTATGTTATTGTGACATACTTATATTTGTTTACATTTTTTTTTTAACTTAGTTGTAGGTGACAAGTAAATTATAAAACAATATTGTTTATCATATGACTACAAATTTTTATGCTGTAAAAAAAAATTCAAACAAAATAGTTGAATTCGAAAAAACAATAAGAGAATAATTTTATTTGTATTTACATTTTTTTGAAAAAATAGTGGCATACACTGGTAACGCCAACATATCCAGCGGTAATGGACCACACACCCTCTTCATCGTGGCAAGGTGTTCTAAATTTTTATGAGTCTGAAACAAAGCTTCACCCTACATGCTCATAATTTTAGGAAAAAGCTACAAAAATATGCTTCAAACAAAAGTTTTAGTCGTACACTAGTAACATTATCACGGTTGGCATTACTAAGATGAAAACGCTATCACGGTTGGCGTTACTCCTTGGATAGCGCTAGATAGTCTGGCGTTTCCATGTAGATAATGCTTAGCATAATGGCGTTTCCACGTGGATAACGCCTAGCACCAAAATTGATGGCGCTATCTACGTGGAATGTGAAAATAATAAAAAAATTTAGCGTGGCAAAAAGTGTGACAGTTTAGTATATAATTTCAAAAATATGACAATTTGATAAATAATTTTACTACAAAGGACAATTTGGTCAAAAATCCATCCATCAACACCAACACCCTCCTCACCAACAATCAGATCACCACTATCTCAAATGACATTGTTTCCGCCATCCACCAAGTCATTGTCAACGGTGCCGCCGTTGTCTCCTACTCCCAAAATCTCATCACCCGCCGGAGCCTCCACCTTCTTCATCATGGAAAATCATCGGATCTACTGGACGCAATGGTGCCTTCAAAGAAACCTAGATTTGGAATTTCCCATCGCCGAGAAAGGTAAACAGGTGCTCGATTTGAAAATTGAGGTTCTAGAAGACGACAATTGCGAGATTGTGGAGCACAATGCCATGGAGTTGCTCGTTGAGCACATCCATTTTTGCGAAATATATGGAAAAAGTTTCAGGTGCGATGCGAACCTGCGAATGCACATGCACGCGCATGGGAACTAGTTGAAGACGCCTAAAGCATTGGCGAAGCCGTCGAAGGAGGAGGGTGCAACCGCCACGCGTTGTCGTGTTTCAAATGCATTCTTGGTGGTAGTTTTGTGGTTTGACACCGGTGGTGCTTATTTCTAGATTTGCTGGTGTTGGCCTCTATGGCTTCCGCTCACAGAGCTCTTTAGGTTGCATTCTCTTTCATTTTCGATCTATTTATTTGGTGCGATGTTTCTTCCTGTTTCCTTTGTTATTTTCTTGATGGTTCTTAATTCTGGTTGAGCGTGGGATTGGTTGCTCTTGATCTTGTGGTTGCAACTATGGTTTTCGACAAAATTCCTCATGGAGGAGATGATGTGTTTTTAGTTGTTTACTCACCTTTTGGTTACATGAGCATCAATGTGTGCATTTGACAATTGGTACCAGATTTGATTCAAGTTGTGTTATTAGCTTTGATTCGTCGAATCTCTCTTTGGTTTACTTTTTTTTCGATTGAAGATTGATTTAGCCTTAAATTGGCTTTTATTCATCCCACCACAATATAATTTTTCTACCCATTATTTTTTCCAATCATTGTCCCCAGTGTCCGATCGAGTTTTCTGGCTATAGTGATTCATTCCTGCAAAAATATCTTTGATGATGGAGGAGAAGAACATAATTTTTTTTAAAAAATATATTAATATTATAATATTTTTAAAATTTATTTACATTAGGGCCATATTGTAAATTAAAATTACCTGTTGATAGTAACAAAATACCTCCAATAGGAGGTCAAGTACATGATGCACCCATGCTCTGTAACTGGACTGGGTGCACTGAACCCATTTCAAGATGGTATCCAGAGTCCCCAACTATTTGACTTCATCCCATTAGCAGCCATTTATCTATCCTCTACCCCATAAAGGGCTTCCAATGGAGGATGCTAATATGGACTCAATAAGTTTGGGTTTATCAATAGACTTTATTTAATAGTATTTATATATAAATTTGAGTGTATGTAAAAATTATTAGTTAAAATATGTAAATTTCTTATATTTACAATTATTCGTAAAAAAAAAATAGTAATTTGATTAAATTTTTATATGAATCTAAGTGTTACTAGTTAAAATTTATAAAAATCTAACTTTTAATCTGAGTTATTAATTTATTATAATAATAAATTAATGACCCAAAATTAATGGTCCATCCATGGAAAAAAACATTTTGACTCCATTTTAGACTTTCCCGCATACAATACCATATAATGACTAATTTTAGGGCCTGTTTGGCATGCTGTATTAGGCCTGATAGGATAAGCTAATACAATACATTATGACTTTATCAGTTGTTTGGTGTAAACACTGTATTGTATAAGCTTATCCATTAAACTCCTCTTATACATTAAAATGATGGATAATTTAATCAAGCCTTGGGGGTGGGATTAGGCCTGATTGGATTTTGATGTATAAAGTGTTATAAAGACTTTTTCATTATAATTTTAAACATTTCGATATTCTCAACCATTACGTATTAGGTCTTATACTATCAGGTCTTATACTATCATATCTAATACTATCAGGCCTTATCCTATCCTTCGTACCAAACGGACCCTTAATGCATGAAGCTTTTAAGTATATTAATCGTAAAAGTAACATATATATAGTACATATTTTCAATGATCACAGTGTGCCAAATATTACCAATTATTGGCGATAAAAATTAAAGTTAAGATACACATATTTCACGACTGGACGAAGGGAAAAGAGAACCTGTTAGCAAATAAATTTCTTGATTGATTAGCAGAATCAACTTCAACTAACTAATTAATCTTTCTATTCCTAAATTTGCAAGTGATTAACTATTGAGGAAAAGATTTTGTCCCTCGATTAAGGGTTTTCAAGATGATTAAAAAAAGTTCTTAGATGAATAGCTAAGCAAAAATTTAACTCTCGGCTAAAGCAAATGACAAAATTAGACAAAAACTATAATGCAAATAACAAGAAATAAGTTGAAATTGTAAAGGAAAGCAATAAACATTTGTTCAAACACAATGAGAAAAGTTAAATTGTATTGATTGAATAGCTATGTATTGATTGTGTCGTGTATATTTACACATGTAACTCTTTACTATTTATATATTAAAATTTAATTGTTGTTGGCTTAAGCCCAACAGTGACATTCGAGAGTATTCTCACTACCTTATATTTTTGGAAGCTGTGGTAAACTGATTTATCCTCTTCAATTCGTCAATGTTCACTTATTTAAACAAATTCTTGAATTTTAGCACAATGGTTGATAATTGTTCCTATTTTCAAGGGATTGTTTAATCCTTCAATGAGTTCATCAGCTTAACTAAATCTCTTTTTAGCCCAATAAACCTGATTCAATGTTTATTGATCCAAAATATGTGCCAGTATCTAATTTTAGTTGAATCTTCCTTTAAACTTTATCATAACATCGACTAATACGCATATCTCAGCTATTATGAATATCAGCTAACCATTAAAATCAACTACTCCTTCATCAGTTATCTTAGCATCGGCTAACTTCAGTCGAGGTCAATTATTTTGGTGTTATCAGAACCCCAACAAGATCAAATGGTATTGTCTCGTGGTTGTACAATGCTGAAACGATGGGGATAAAAGCATTGGGTCCAGAGAACAGTAAAAGGAAGAGCGAGGAAGGGGGTAACAACTTATGAGTTTTGTGCATGTGACCACTGATGACCACAGAACACCAATTATTGAAGAGACAAGTCTCATACATCCAGGTAATTATTTTGGTATTACATAGCTTTCATAGGCCAAAACGAATAACCAAAAGGCCAATGAAAAAGTGAGATACCCTCTCTTCCTGTTCCAATCAGTATGCAAAGCTCCGCTGTCAAGCTGCTACAAACAAAAACTAGATACTTTTATCCCTTGTCTGGGAGTCGGGGGTTATCTAACAACTTTCATGTAAATACCTTTCTTTACCCATTACCTTACAATGACATCTTTGTTCACAACATATACAAAGCCCAAATTAAAGCAAGGTCACTTTCTGAGGATATTACACATATACACATGCACATGCCAAAAACAAATGTTTACCTCAATGACCCAATCCGCCTCATCTCTGCCTTCCTACTAGCACGGTGGTAAATGAAAAATTTACTTGGAATTTAGATTCTTATTTATATTTTGCATTAACTCTTTCTTGTACAAGTATGTGACTAGTAGAACATGTAATGTAATCCATATCCAATGTATGATAAGAAGGTGCTGAATTTCAGAATCTGGACGTCGTTATGTCACTTTTGGGGTGGTCCTCTTCCTTGGTTTTACTCAAATAACAAAAACAAATATTTTTCAATAAATTTAATTTTGATTAATTGTCATCATGTATTGTCAAAATACTAAAGAATTTTGCTTATTAGACCAACTACTTAGGAAGACAAACTCTCTTTTAATGATGGGTTGGAAGTGGATCAACTTCAAACCCTTTTTTTAACATAAAATAGAATTCAATACGAAACTTTTGTAATTGCAGTTGGAAAAAAGATTTTGAAGACAGGTTTAGGTCTGAGTAATTTATCTTGTCTTTGTGACCTTGGCCCAATGGTGAACCCTTGTATAGGGGTAAGGCCCATTGAACTTCAATTCCAAACTCTATTCCATTCCAAAGCCCTTTTTGGGTCAAATCGTGACCATCGGTGTTGCCAAATAGCCCAACTATTATTAGGCTCAAACAAAAGCCCAAAATATATCCAACTCAACTCACCGCTTGAGTCATACACCTTCACGCTCGAACCACCATCAGCTTAGGGTTTATACGCGACGCGTCCCCTTCCATTGAAGGTTTCTCTGATCTGAAAACTGTGTCATTGTTGTCACCATGGTTCGCTCTTCAACTTCGTTTTTTACACCCTTTTGTTTGAAGCTTCTTCGCTTGTTTTGAATATTGCATGCATTTTCTGATTCCCCCCCCCCTTTAACTGTTTGTGTAATTGTAGCCGCAAGGGGATTACATAGAACGTCACAGAAGAGATTATGGCTACCGTCTCGATCACTTCGAGCGCAAGCGCAAGAAAGAGGCTCGTGAAGTTCACAAGCGCTCTGCAATGGCCCAGAAGGTCTCACTATCCCCATCTTGTCTTCTTCTTTTTTTAAAAAAACAAATAATAATTTAAATTGCTTTTATTTAAACTAGCTATGTAGTTTTATTGTCTTAATTATAATTGGATTTTCGTTAATTCGAGTGGAACAGGCTCTTGGTATTAAGGGCAAGATGATTGCCAAGAAAAATTATGCAGAAAAGGCACAGATGAAGAAGACGTGAGTTTTCTTTTTCCTTTTGGTTTTTCTTTCACTATTTTTCTTCCCATATGTATGTGTTGGTATATTGTATAAATGATTTAAAATATGATACTGAAACTGACCTCTTTGATATAATGTGTCTTTGTGAATTTATTATTTTGCTTGTTAGTGGCATAGATATCAAGCATCCATGGCGTTAGCCTAGTGTAGTGACTCTGTCTAGTACTCTCTTGGAGTCTAATGACCATTATGCAATGGCTTCTGATCCAGTAACTTCAATATATTTAACCCACGCCCCCTCCCTCGCGAACTGGCATATTTTTGTTACCCAGAATAGGTTCTTCCCTGTTATTTAATTGCTTATTTCGGCAAGGGGTGAGTTTTATGTTATAGCTTAGCTTGTGGGTCCTGATGCAGTATCAGCATTTTCATTGCATTTGTGTTGATACCAAAAAGTTTGTGGTTGATTCCGTAAATCTAGATAATTTTTGAGTGGCATGTTTATTCCGTACTGTAGTTTTTTTTTTGGTCATTATAGATTATAGATTTGTCCATAGGTTGTCAAATTTATTCGTGTATCAACAGTTTGGCCATGCATGAAGAGTCAACATCTAGGCGCAAGACTGATGATAATGTTCAAGACGGAGCTGTTCCTGCATATCTTCTGGATCGTGAGAATACAACCAGGGCAAAGGTATGTCACATATGCAGTATGGAAAGATAGTCCTGACTCCTGATTCTTCTGTACTCTCTTCCTGTATGTCAACAAAGGTATGTCTCACATTCAGTTTTCTATTTTTTAGGTTCTCAGCAACACCATTAAGCAAAAGAGGAAGGAGAAGGCTGGGAAATGGGACGTTCCTCTACCTAAGGTGTGTTTGTATTCAATGCTTTGTTCGGATGATGTTAAATGTTATCTCTTGCGTGAAATTTGCTGCCCATTCCCTGTGTGTATTTTGTTCTCTTTTTGGAAGGAGGGGTTCCTTTTGAGTAATTACATGAGTTTATGCTTCCTCATTTATTCAGGTACGTCCTGTGGCTGAAGATGAAATGTTCAAAGTGGTCCGATCTGGTAAAAGAAAGAGTAAGTATTATATTTCATCTTCCTTGGTTCTTCATATTTAGCTGTCCAAAGTTAATCATTGGCTTCAGTTTTTCTAACTTCTGGGCTTATGATTTTAATTTTAACTGGTGTCATGTGATCTAGATGGTACAAAAATGTTATTTTCAAGTACTAGTTATATATTACATGATTGTCATTCTTTATCTTTCTGCAAATTATGTTTGTTGGTACATACAATCTGAATTTTTTTGCTTGAATAAATTTAGGTGCCTGCATTTTGTGGGTGGCTAATTTAAAACACTAATTCTTAAATCATGGTCTTGTGATTTTCTTAAATGATCAGAGGATTTTCTTTCTTGTTTCTGAAGGTATCTTACTGTCTCTGTTTCTGTAGTCTCTTGGTTCATTGTAAGCACTTTAAGGGGTATTAGACAGAATACGTAATGATCATTGCTAGAAACTCATCTGATAATCTATGGCTTGCCATTTTTCAGCCAAGCAATGGAAGAGGATGGTCACGAAAGCTACATTTGTTGGTCCTGGTTTTACCAGAAAACCACCAAAATATGAGCGGTTCATTCGTCCTACAGGATTGCGGTTCAGCAAAGCTCATGTCACTCATCCAGAACTTAAATGCACCTTCAATCTAGAAATAATTGGAGTGAAGAAAAATCCTAATGGCCCTATGTATACCTCTCTTGGTGTCATTACCAAGGGAACTATAATTGAGGTATTTATATTTCCTGCTCTTCTAATTGAGGGTTATTTTCATGCTCAAAATTTAATGCGTATCACTTGATCCTAACTCTTACCCTTTTATATGCCGATATGTACTGAAGTATAATGTAGTATGAATCGTTATCAAGATGTTAGTGTTACTTATTTCTCTACTTACTGTAATGTCAGGTGAATGTCAGTGAACTTGGTCTGGTCACACCTGCAGGGAAAGTTGTGTGGGGTAAGATTGTTTGTGTTCCTTGTAATTTGGTTTTGCCACCACTGGCTGAAATTTTAACTGAAAGTGATGTGTTGGTTCATTCTTTGTGGTAAATGCAGGTAAATATGCCCAAGTTACCAATAACCCAGAAAACGATGGTTGTATAAATGCAGTTTTGCTTGTTTAAGGTATAGAAAGGATTGGAGTTCCAACTTGACTTCAAAAGCAGTGGTCAAGTCCCTGCTATGATGTTTGCAGTGTTGTTATGTGTATGACTGTGTCTCCATCCCCAATGTTTGAGGGAAAGTTGTACCGACTATGCTGGTACCTGAGGTCTCCGGGAAAATACTGAAGCATTTTTCGCATCGGATTGGAATACTGACATGTTCTTTATTCTACTGCTTATTTGGATAGTCAATCTAATTTACTTTAGCATAGTACTTTAGCATTTAAGGTAACTATTGTACAAGACTCAGACTAGTCAGGTAGCTTTTGTTCTGTTTGCTATTATAAATTTGTTAAGTTTATACCCCAGTGGCAGCATTTTAGTAGTTGCAATTCGAATGTCATGGTAAAGGTATTATCATGCATATACTTGCCATATTTTTAATGATGAACCTCTAGAGCATTTTCTTAACAAGCATTTTGAACATTGTGTGTTAATTTTCAAGTCTTAACAAACTTTGGGACCCTATCCTATAGACAACTTAATTCTAGCAGTTACTTCGTCGAGAAATACCCAGTATCTAACAAATGAATCGACATTTCTTCCATATTGAAAATTTTCATGTCATCATTAATGAAATGAACCTGCGCCCACTGGGTGCGAGATTGCGTCATGCAAACCTA
Organism: Ormosia semicastrata; assembly: GCA_029884595.1. Lineage (NCBI taxonomy): Eukaryota > Viridiplantae > Streptophyta > Magnoliopsida > Fabales > Fabaceae > Ormosia > Ormosia semicastrata. The sequence goes on from JAQQTO010000061.1 coordinate 45,216,834, forward strand.
ATTTGAAGATACTGGAAAGGTGTGAAATCTTTCCAAATAATTGTTTAACACCTAATTTGAAAATAATGCAAAGGTGTGAAATCTTTTCAAATGATTGTTTAACACGGTTATAACTTACAATACCATGGATAAGAAGAAATCATCAATAAAGCAGTCCACGAAACTTGATATAAAAACGATAGAGATAACTAAACACTTGATGCCAAGTTTAAGCCATTAGCCCGAATTTCAGCTGATTGAGGGTACTCTGATTTTATAATATTTATAGTATATAACACATATTCAAAAACCGTAGCATTTCCAAGTTGATCAATGAGACCATCCCCATTTACATCAAATGGGGCACCTGCTACCTGAGAATAGTAATACCCATTCCATTGAACAACACTCCGCTATAGCTCACGAGTCACGGGTTTCATGCATGATGCCGGGTCGTTTTAACATGGACCCTCTTATTTAGGGTCCATAGATGAACCTTGGTGTCTGATTCGTTTGATATTTTGATAATTAAATGGATGGTTGTGATGCATTACTCACTACCTGTTAATCAAGTTAAAAAGAGAGTGGTAAATTTCTAAAAGACCCTTCACAAAAATAAAATTGTTTGTCTAATTATTGCAATCAACACCATATGCCAAAAGAAAAGAAAACCCAATCGTTTGTTAGCTCCTGGTGATGGTGCAGAGTAGACAATCGATGGCGAGCTCAAGCAGAAGGGTTAATAGACCATCATCACCCAGCCACTCCCACTTGGTGCCGTTGCTATCTTAGGTTTGGGCGTTTCCATTCTCACTAAAACCCTACCTTTCGTTGCCGCATTCTCCAGCTTCGGCTTCGAGAAAGTGAAGATGATGGCGGGAATAGAAGTCAAAGACGAAGAACAACAAGCTGCCGCATTGGACGACAACAACTCCTTCGCCTTCATGGATGAATTCAACCGCAACTGCAACTTGTCCACTAATCAGGTCTTCTCCTTCTCTCCATTTCTCTTCCAATTCTCTCGTTATTACTTGTTTGGCATCTAAGAAAAACATGGCAATGAGCTGAGAAAGGAAAAATGAAAGATTAAGTAAAACTTTCAGATTCAATAGGGAAAACAGGGATATGCTCGGTTTTGAACATGGATCTGCAACTCAATTGTGGTCTTTGACATTTGCAATATTGTAGCATTTGATTCTCCAGTGATACTCCATGGATAATATGGGATTGAGAAATTAAATCAAAAGACAATATATCATTTCTTATAGAAATGTTAATTTTAGGATTTTGTGTATTGTTGGAGATAATTTATGCTGGTCTTTTGGTGATAAATGCTAATGATTCACTGGCGGATTGCATAGAAATATTAAATATTTTCACCTATTTGTTGGAAGATGAAATAATTGGATGAGTGGAGTACTTTTGATTTGACTGGGAATATTTATGAACTGTCTTACTGAACTGAATTCTGGTGGGTAAGAGGTATCCTTTAAAATTAATAGAATTTATATAAGAATGACATTGTATAATTTTTTAGGCTCATATGTGCTGTAAGGTGTGACTTGGTTACTGAGAGGAGATAAACAGTCTGTTGAAGGATCATGTTTTGAGGTTCCTGAGAATAGTTTCAACATACTAAATGTGCAATTTCAAATATGCTGTTTCAGACAATTGGTTTTGGAGGATAATGATCATTTTTGTTTGGAGGACCCAGAATTACATGCTGGTTTTAGGAATTACGTAGTTGAACCAAAGCATACATAGGACTTTGCAGAGCAAAATGATGTTTCTTTCATTCAAATTACTTGTTATTGTTGGGGATTGGTTTGTTTACCACGACTCCATCCTTTGGATATCCACTTCAATGGTGGTCCCTTCTATACTGGACCCACTGCCCAAACTATGAAGAGTGGATAAAATAGTAGAAGGCCCATATGAAATGGACACTGGTATATTAAACAGTGTTATGTTAATTACATGAATTGAATTCTTGTGTTATGTTAATTACCATGAAATGGACACTGGTATATTCATGGTATATTACATGAATTGAATTCTTATGTTAATATCATTTCAAACACAAATTTCATACCAGAATTCATTTCTATATGAAATGGACACTGGTATATTAAACAGCAAGCTTTGGTTCATTATTGGAATGGGATGACCCTAGATTAGATTTTCTGTTAGGTGTAAATGATCCTACAGTAATAATTGATTAACTCATTATGTGAATTAACGAAACGCTTTCTTTGCTGTTGTAGTTATGTTCTAGCATCCTACGCTTATTTCTTTTGGGATGCTGACGAAGAAGACGATGTAATGGAAGATGATTCCTCTGAAAAATTTTAGTTTCTTCAAAGGAGCTACTCCACCACCTCCTCCTCTAGCTGCTGCTTCTTAAGTTGTATCCTCTGGTGTCTGGCTTTCATATGACTTTCTAACCTTTGTTTATATTACCTTAACCTTTCCTTGTAATTTTTTTGGCCGATGAAAAATAGTTATAATCGTTTTTGCCCACCTTGTCATCAATGCAGATTAATGTAGGAAACAGGAGAATAAAAAGATGGGGGGCATTCTCTTTTTCATTTCCTTTTGATTGATTTGTTAAATCTCTCTTCTCATATGCTTGTATTATGTCAAGAATGATGATGCTTGTACAATTTTGGAGTTATATTATTCACACGATGGTAGAGGGTGGCAAATTTTTATGCCTTCTAGGCAGCTGGCATAGCACAGCAACAAATGAATGTCTTAAAAATCCGATTGAATTACCCATTTTAACTAGTTAAATTGTGAATCGACTATGTTTTTTGTTTGAATTTTTTTTAATTTATAATTCAATTAATTAAATTGGTTAAATTAATTAAATTGTGATTTGAAAATTCTATCAGTTCAATATTCTGTTTAATTTTTAAAATATTGCACAAATCAAATTCCACAGGTGTATTAGATGGGAATAATATGTTTGCCAATAATGTTTATTAATGGAGTATTTGTTAGCTCGTGATTTATTTTATGAAACTCTCAAGATAAATTCAATGTGAACCAGTGCCAAGTAGCCTATAAAATAGATGGTTTAGAGATATTTTATAAAATATTGCCAAGGAAGGAGGAAGAAAGTTTCAATTCTATGATCTTGCCAATGAGGGAGGAAGAAAGTTGCAATTTTTTTAGGAATCCATAAAGAACAGTATGTTCTTGCATCTTCCTGCGAAAGAGAAAACTAATTTAGGTTTGACACAAGCATATATACTATTTCTATTTACACAAATTTTAAATGTCATTCACAATTTACAACTTCGTTATAGTAAATTTACATGCGTAGAAATTTCCTAATAATCTCCTCGTTTCTCATGTTCTGTCTTGGCACGTAGAGAACTAAAAAGAAACAACCTATGGGGCAACGGAGCTATTGTTTTCTTGCCCCCAGTCTACAATGGATGCTATTGCCTTTCGCTGATTTTATTACATAATTTGGCCTTTATAAGATCCAGAACCAGCCAAGGACTAAATCACCAACCAAGCCAAACCCGAGGAACAGGGTCATCAAATAGCAGATATCTCTGATTTTGAGAAGGTCACTGACTTGGGTGCTAGAATCATAAGGACACCGGTGAAGTATCCATTGGTAAATCCAAGCAGAAATGTGAGAACCACCATTGGTACTTCTGTTTTCAGTCACTTGGGTCCATGAAGACAAACTATGAAGTGTGGATGAAATAGTAAGCTGGCTGTGGAGGCCCATATTGCCCTTGTGATGGATTGTAGAACATAGAACACAGTAAATAACTTCCCCATCATATCAGCAAAATTATAAACTGTTATCAGTAAAATTGGATACCAATCCTTAAGAAGCTTGGATTGGAGATTTTCTATAATAAATCCTGGGAAGATAAACACAGTGACTATATAGATTATGAAAATTCCAAAAGTTGACCCCTTAATTTTTCTTGCCACCGCCCAAAATTTTGTCCCTGAGCATAAGGTGTAAAGGCTATTGCACCAAAGCAAAATCAACATAATTAGACCCCAAAAAATAGCACAAAAAAAACTCTAAACATACAAAATTGTTGTTTACTAGCCATCAGTTCACCTCAACTTTACAAGATGCACAGAAACATTCACACATCAAACAAGTAAATTGTCTTTTAACTTCTATATTTTTCATGTTTGCTTTGCCCTTCTAAGACTAGCTATTTATTCTATTGAACATTTTGATCATTTATATTTCTCAGATAAAATTAAAAATTCTCAAACTAAAAGCAACTCATTCAGTCAAAGAACATCTATCTCTCAAAACCACTCATCCATCTAAAAGGCTATTGCATGCCAACTCATTGTGTCAAAAACTCTGGTAAATTTTTTAGCTTTCTAGCATTTCCCTATAATTATTTGTTATTAAGTCAAGCATATTAGTACGTCATCTGATCCATTAAGATTTGGCAGCTGATCTAATTGTTAGCAGACAAGTTTGTATTTGAGGTCTTAGCTCTGTAGTGTTTTGAGTAGGTTGCTTCTTTGCTATTAAAAACACACACACATATATATATATGATAAATTTTGCTAGAAAACCAAGATTTGTGATTACTACTAGATTAAGCTTAATAACATGTCTTGTTTATGCCCTGCGCTATTGTTTGCTAATGGTCTCTTTATTATTTAACCATGGCAATCAGTCAAGTTTAATTCTTTATAATGATAAAATTGGACAATAACCTCATTCCACTTGTTGGACGTTTGGCTCTATAGGTCTGGTTCTTTGCTACTTCTAGAATGCTTATATGGGTTGCCTTGTTCATAGCAGGTAAATTCATTCTGTGCCCCCCTTAAATATACCCATTTTGATTTACAATTGTCATTCTTACTAAAACAAACAACAGCACACATATGAAAGTATCAAGAATCTTACTATATAAACCCAATCTTCCATAACCCCTACTTTAGCAGATCAATCTTCGGACAAAAACTTACCTATCTGTCAATTGAATCCACAGTTGGTGGAGATGGAGGTGAAGCAACAGCACCAAAAGCATATCGACTATGTTCTGCACAGCAGCTCTAATCAAAACACAAACCCTGTAACACTTATTCACCTCGTCGGTGTCCCACTGAAATGGTGGGAGTTTGCAGGGTAGATTGAAGCCACTCAACCTCGTCAGTGTCCCGCTCCAAGCAAATGAGATTACACTTACAAAAACCAACCAAGGACTCATGTATAAATATAATTAATTGAAGGATAAAAAAGCAATACAAAAATTTACCCTTAGTCATGGGTAAAGTCAAAGGTCCTCTCATGGACCTTTGACTGGGAGGTTCATATTAAACCCTCCCCATGATGCCCATAATCTGAGTGATCATTTGATAAAAAGATGTCGCGCTCAAAGCAAAACTAACCACCTCGCCAAAAGGGCTAGTTTTTTGATAGTTCAGATAGGAAGGCAAGATGAGTATAAAAGATTCACAGCCCAAGCGAGTAGCCGAAAAAGAAGCAAATAGATCCAAATACAAATCCCACCCCTCATGATCTTGTGCAACAATAAAGACATTTACAAACAGCAAAATAATAATGCAAATCCGTTATAAAATCTTTCAATTAAATTTTAGATGGCGTACACACCCAGATAAAAATAAAAAATAAAAAATAAAAAATAAAAACGCATGGAACTCGCTTGAACAAAATATTTAAACAAAGAAAATGTTTAATCATAGATTGACAAGCTGAGGAGATTGACGGGCAAGATCCACTGAAATTTGGGGTTCAACCACCTGCAGCAAGCCAGTGACCAACCTCCTTGTCAAGTCCTCCACTTGTACCTTCACCACATCCCTCCTCATTCCAATATCAGCAGCATACCTACTGGCACAGTACACTCCAACGGCTGTTGCTGCCATTCCATAAACGTTAGTAGTTACCATACGAAGGGGCGTGGATAGAACAGCAGCAAGAGGTCCCCCTATGATGGAAACTGCTTGGCCACTCTGCCCAATTGTTCCTTGATCAACAACTAGGAGCCCCGTTTTGCAATAAATAGCAAAGTCCTCACAATTGTTCTTGAAAACATTATAGCACCCAAAGCCATTTTCAAGCAGATACTTTGCTCGATGGACTACAATATCATCTTGGTCAGAGACAGCAAGAGTACATGTTCCACCACGGGCTTTTGCAAGAAACAGAGTAGGGGAGACAGCATACTCAAACCGATACAGGACACCACCAGCTAGGAAGCAGTTCAGGCATGAAGAGATAACCCCATTCGCCTCTTGGGTTGCTGTACAAGTTGGGCAGCTTTCTCGAGATCTGGCCGGTCCTGAACTAATGAGGAGAATATCTAGCACAGTACCAGTTCCTACTTCTTGCCCACGTCTAGTGAAGTGAATGACTTTGTCATCACCGACATAAATGCCTGTCATTCATTCGGACACAATAAAAATTCTGTCCAGACACAGATGACGATCTATAAAGGGAGCATAAATTAATCTTGATCTTTCTTTGTAGTGCATGTGAGTCAGTTGATCCTCAATAGCCAAACAAATGAAAAGCTTAAAAAAACAATAAAATGTGAGAATAGATTCTAAGGCTAACCAAAGCACAAGGAGAGAAAGATGAGGGGATGTGAGAGCTGGAAATGGAAAGCATGGAAATAAGGCTGATAATAGTTAATACAAGACCTCCAATCATAAATCATACAGAAATCTTCATCTAGAGAGATTTTTAGGAACACCAACTGTAAGACAATACTCTTAGATTGTGTTTGGTGGATCGTATAAATAAGACCTGATAGTATAAGTTTATACTGTCAGGTCTTAACATATGTTTGGTGCTAACACATGATAGGATAATCAAATCCGGTCAACTATTTTTATCTTATTCTTACAGAATAACTCTATCATCTCCCTCACCTCATGATAAGACCTGATAAGATAATTATTCTCACCTTACCCTTCAACATCATCTCTCCCACTCTAACCTCTTCATCTGCTAGGATCACCCTACTACCACCAACCCCACCCTCACCATGGCTAGCCCTTCACCTTCCCCTGTTCTCTCTCCCTTTTTCTCAAATCATTACTCATAAAATATTGCGTGTGACTTTCAATTGGAAATAATCAATTCAAATAAAAGTCATACCATTCCGATCTACGTTGTCGCTGTCCACTTTCCACCATCCTATCTACTAATTCAATCCTCTTATAAAATTCCAGCCAACCACCACCACCACGGCGTTGTTGGGGGGAGGGGGGAATAAGAATAGGGGTTGCTGAAAAATGGGTTTTGGAATTTCTTTTGTTTTTATTTTTTTGTTTCTTGTATTTTCTTCAACAAACAGGATTTTAATTTTTCTACCATGAATGAAGGTTTTTACATGGAGGCTACTGGTTTTTGCTTTCACTGATGAAGGTGGATGGTTTTTTTTCTTTTTCTTTTTGAATTTTTTGTGTTAAAGGGTAGTATAGCTATATTAGATAGTTACATATACTATCAAGTTGTTTATACTATGTGCAACAAAATGTTTGACAGTATAAGAACTTATCAGCTTGTTTATACTATCAGACCTTATTCTATTGCCTTATACTATCATGTCTTATACTATTAGATGTACCAAACACAGCCTAACATTATACCATTGAATATTTATTGCATTCGCTATGTGGCTCACATTGTCTTACACTTTAACCACTACATTTAATGTTTTTCATGCTAATAGTAATCATTGCTAGTGTATGGATAGTGAAATACAGTGGTGGTTCACATAGCTGACATGGCACATGTTCAATAAAGCAATGTAAGAACATCGTCTTACATCTAATGTACCTAAACATCTCTCCTCCATTAGTAACCTTGGCTCTGTCTAAAGCTATAATCTTCACTAACTGTTCCCTGATCATATGGTTTTCAATTTTTCATGATTTCAACAGCAAAATGAATAGTTGTGACTTTCGTCCATTATTTAATCTCTTTATATATCATGCAAAACAGTTACTTGATACTGAAATTTTGTGTTACAAACTCAAATAAGATGAGAGGAAAGAAAATGAGGGAGGAGAGAAATTTTGAAATTTGAAATGAAGAGAAATTGAATTTTTTATTTCTAGAGTTTTCTTTCTTCCCTAGTTTTCTTCATTTTCTCTTCAACCAAACAAGAGAAAATTTCATACTTCTAAAATTTTCTTTTCTCTCTATTTTCTTTCTGAATCCAAACATAGGGTTGGAGATGGGGGGCATCTTTAAATAAACAATTGACTAGTAATGTTGATTGGATATAATACAAAAAGCTGCAAAGGCATCCTGACCTATAATTTTATGTTTAAATTGTTTTCCATCAAAACACAGAAGCCAATTATCTCCTTGCATACAAGGCTGCCCAAGACAAGCTTTATTGAATTATTTTCTCAAAAAAAAAAGTTTCCTTTTGTCTTCAGTGTTAAGTCACAGTCTAATGGGAATATAATATATATCCAAAGCCAAAGCACAGCCTGAAGATGGATAACTTTCTAATACGGCACCAGTGCTTTGCTTTCACGCTTTTGTTCTTTTACCTATGTTCAAGGTTACTAAATTGAAAGCGCCAATTAGGGCCAAGTTCCATTATTTGAAAGGTTAACTACCATACAGTTGAAAATTAAATCTTTGTTCATGACTACATTTGATCAGAGGTACTAAAACTTTCTTGTGTCTGTTTTTTTACTAGTACTAAAACTTCACTATAGGTCTATAAAATCTAAAAAATAAAGTATAAAAAAATTATAATATACTTTACTCTCTGGATCTCCTGTTGTTGAAGAAAAGGAGAGAATTCGAAAAAGAAAAGGGAAAAATAGAATAAAAAAAGCTGATGATGATGAAGAAACAAGAAGAGAGAAGAGAAAGAAGAAAGAACCGTGATGAGCATAGATATAGGCAGTCCTCCAAGAGTAGATGTGATCCCCAGGTTTCAGGCTCTCTCTAGTCACTCTGAACGTCCATAATTTTGATTCATCAAATTGTTTGTTTTTTGGTTACATCACAAGCACAACAACAATCACAAAATCAAAATCCCACACAGATTTCCACAAAGACCAAACAGATTTTTTCCGTTTGGGAAAACATAGGAAGAATGAAAATTAAGAATACCTGTTGGACAGCAGCCCCATCTCTGTTCTCTCCCCTGTCCCCCTTTCCAACCAGAACAGCCTTTGATACCTCTCTCTCCTTGTTAAAAGCGTGTAACGGGAAGGGAGATGAGAAATGAATAAAAAAAAACTGTTCCACTGAAATGACACTTATGCCCTTAGGGGCAAATTCGCCGTTAAGGAAAGAGAGGGACGGTGACGGTGGAAATGGAAAGAGAGAGTTGACGATGGTTCAAATCGAACCACGTGGCAGCCTCCGCAATGATGCTTTCATTTATTGGAACTTGTTGAAGATGTAGTGTCACGGAGAAAACCGAAGCCCGAGAGGATCCGGTTTGTCTCCAGTAAGCTGCACCTCCGAGCAACTATTGGAGAAAATCTTTATCGTTTATCTCTCATCTAACGATTAATATTAATTTAAAATTAATAAATATTTTAAATATTAAAATATAAAATAAAAATCTTGATCATTAGATAAAAAATCAATGATTGAGATGCTCCAGTCGCACCTCAAGCGGCTGGAGACAATCCGAATCCAGCCCGAGATGATAAGGATTAGGGTGATGCCAGGGGACGCTCGACGTCAGAACGCTTGAGATTATACATAATAACTAAGTTTTATTTTTTATATTTTTTATTGTAAACTTCACAAATCTGAATAGAACCATGCATCTAAAGGTGTTAAAGACGCTCTTCCGTTTAATAGCAAAATGAACAAAATTTAAGTTTATTTTTTTATATTTATTATATTTATTTTATTAATAAAATTATGTATGTGTTTATTAATTTTTTTATTTTTTTAAAATATATATATTATAATTTAATTAATAAAATAAATATAATAGACATAATAAAAAAATTGACTTAAATTTTGTCTATAACAAAACCCTAGAGATTATAGATGCGACAATTTCCTTAGTGGCTACAAAAATAATGTGGTTTTAATGCCCTCCAACAAATGGCCAAAGAAGATGAAATATATGTGTAGATAGTGTTTTTGTCATAAAAGAATGTGACTCATATCTTATGTTCATGTAACAGGGACATCTTATTTTTCTTTTTTACTGGATTACTCATTGGGACTCTTTTACAAATATGTGAAATAAATAAAATCACATTTCTCACTGTAATCCTAATTTCATAATCAATGTGAAATGTTCATAAGCCCTCCCTCCTTCTTATTTGTTATTGTACATCATAATTCCCAAAATTGATATGAACATTAAACCCCATTTTGACATATCCCTATACTAAAGTTGAAGCCATAACCCAAAATCATCAAATACGGCCATCGCCCCCAAATTGAAAGAACCTTAAACACCTCATGTGACCCAACTTCCTGAGATTCGAATCCATTTTGTTATTGGACCAAAAAATTTGAATCCCTATAATCTCTAATCTGTCAAAGACCCACATTCTTCTTGGGTTACGGCTGGTCACGAAGAAAGCAAGATGTGTCTGGTCACAGAGTTGCAACTGGTTACGTCTGGTCGCAGAGTCGCAACTGGTCATAAAGAAAGCAAGACGCGGAAGAGAACAATAACTAGCGAGTTTCGAATGGCTTGCAGTGGAGTGGAGGACAAACTTCGAACGACTTGTAGCTTCAAAAGGTAAGCTGTGTATTTCTTTCCTTTTTTATTTCCAATTATGGGTTCTTATCTTTTTGTCTTGCTTAGAAATGGAAATGGCAATTTTTCTAGATGAATCTTGGTCTAATATGGAAAGATATTTGAGATTCTTATTTGATTTCTATCTTGGAAATTGAAGATTTGATTGAAGACTCCTTCTGATTTTTCTACATTAGTCTTGGGTTTTATTTATGCGATCTTCTGTATTTATTCATTTTTTCAAACCTTTTGTTTAGCAGTTGGGAGTGTTCGCCATTTCAAAGGTTCCAATTCAAGAGTTTGGGTTCTCATTTTCTGTCATTTTTTTCCTTCCTTCTTCTTCTTTGTTTTTGTTTGTTTGTTATAATTTGGTTTTTGGTTGTGTTGCTAACATATGGTAATGTGTACCTAAAGTCACTTTTTTCCCTTTGTTTTTGTCCTTTTTGGATATTTGAACTCAAATTGAATCTGTAACTTTAGCACTTGATTGAGTTCTATACTGTCATCTATTATAATTTCTCAATTGTTTGTACTAGTTCTTTTGATCTTAGATATCTATTGTTGGCATTTTATTGGCTTCTATGGTATATGGATTCAAGTCTATAAGAGTGTACATGAGGATTCTTTCACTTTTAGTTTGCATAAGATGTATTATATCTTTTGGACTTGGCCAATGAAAGCTGGATTTTGAATTCAATGTATATGTTATAAAATTTCTGAGAATGCTACCTTGGTATATGGACTCAACTCACTTAAGCCTGTAAGAGTGTACATGGGGCTTCTTTAGCTTGTGCTTTGCACAAGATGTATTATATTTTTTGGACTCAAACCTATTTATGTATGCTGTAAAATTTCTTAGTAGCTTAGGAATTATGTTGTTATGTGAAGCGAATCTTTATTTGAATTTAGTGTTAAAACTTCAATTATTCTAGTTTATATGTTTAGGGTTTATGGTAGTTTATATATTAATATATGTGGTGGTTTGTAAAATATGGTTTGTTTTTTTTTTCATTTTGAACTGCAAAAGATGCTGAAAATTAAAAAAGGTGTGTACTTTTATGCAGATGAATAGCAATGGTGAATAATCAATTATTAATTTGAATGATGATATAGATGTGTTTCTTGGTGATAGTGACGGGTCTGTTGGTTTTGTCTAATGATGATTTGAATGATGATAATGGATGTGATGGACGTTTAAGTGATGAAGAGTGTGATGGTCAGCAATCTGATGGAGGTTTGAGCGATGAGGAATTTGATGGTCAGCAATCTAATGGAAGTTCCAGTGATGAGTATTTTGATGGAGGTTCTAAGAATGACCTCATGAATGTTAGCAATAATGGTGGAGAGCAGAATGAAAAAGATGGTGACAATGTTGTTGGACATGAAAACGATGGTGGCATGAGAAAAAAGGTAAATGGTACTTATAAAAAGAATTACTGAGTTGACAGGGGGATGATATTTGTGAACTAGATTTTGGCAGTGAAATTGAAGCTATTGAATTTTATAGTACATATGCTAAGCTGCATGGATTTGTAATTAGGAAGAAAAATGTACGTCATGAATGCAAGGGCAATGTCATTATGTGTCAATTAGTATGCAATAGAGAGGGATTAAGGGACAAGAGGCACTTCACAAGAGTAGACAAAGTAAGAAAGCATAAACCATTGACCAGAACTTACTGCCATGCCCAATTTAGGGTGCACTTTGACTACAAGGCATCTAGATGGGTAATAGGAAGCTTTGTCGAGGGTCATAACCATGAACTTACGCTGTCTTCATTTGTTCACTTAATTCTAGCTTATCGTCACATGACAGATGTAGATAAGTCTCAAATAGAGAGCTTGCATTTGTATGGTCACATAATGGGCTTTATGGTAGGTGAAAAGGGCAGTTATTCTGATTTGGATTTTTGCTAAGAAGATGTCTACAACCACCTTGATAGGAAGCGGTGTGCGAAGATACAAGATGGGGATGTGTTTGCTGCTTTAAGTTATTTACAAACGAAGGTGGACAATGATCTATCATTGTTTGTAAAGTTCATGACAACAAGCGATGGTAGACCGCAACATTTGTTTTAGTGTGACGGTCCTAGCCGTGTTGATTTCGAATGCTTCAAAGATGTCTTAGCATTTGATGCGACTTACAAAAAGAACAAGTACAACAAGCAATTGATAATTTTTCTGGGACAAATCACCCTGGGAAGACAACAATATTTGCATGTGTATTGGTTGATGACGAGAAAGTTGAGACTTACAAATGGGTGTTAGAAACTTTTTTTGAAGCTATGTTAAATAAAAATCCAAATGCATTTATGACTGATAGTGACAATGCAATGAGAAAGGCTATCAAGGTTATTTTTCCGAATACAAGACATAGACTTTGTTCATGGCATCTCCAAAATAATGCATGTGAGAATGTAAAGAATGGAATTCTTGGAGGATTTCAGCAGAGCAATATATTCTAATTTTACTGTGGCTGAGTTTGAAGATTTTTGGGTGAAAATGATTGAGGAACATAATGTTTCTAGTAGGAAGGCCAAGAAGTGGATCAAGAAGACTTATAAGAGAAAGAGAATGTGGGCAAATGTGTATCTTCGAGAGGAATTTTTCGGTCGCATAAGAACAACCTCTCATTATAAAGGTATAGACTCTTTTGTCAAGCAATATGTTCGTAATAAAAATAGCCTTGTTGACTTTTTGCACAATTTTGATCATGTTTTAAAATATTATAGAAATAATGAGCATAAGGTGGACTATAAGTCATTGTATGGTGGTGAACACGTGATGACAACTTCTTTTAAGAATATTGAGCTTGGTGCTTCAAAAAATTACATAATGAAGATATTTGCATAAGTTAAAGGTGAGATAAACCAGGTTGGTGTTTTAATTGTTTTAAACAGAAGTGAGGATGAAAACACTGTCAAATTCAGAATGAATAAATTTTGTAGCCCAATGACTATGTCTGAGGTGACTTATGACCCTTTGTGTGCAATTATTGAGGTTTTGAATCACGTGGTCTTCCTTGTAGTCATCTTTTTGTCCCATGAAGCATGAACACATGGACTCCATTCCAAAGAGCTTAATCTTGAAAATGGTGAACATAGACTGCTAAGAGCAATTATACACTGTCGATTCAGGTGGATGATATTGATTCAGAAAAGGCTTTTCAAGTTGCATTTTGGTGCACTATCTACCAATTGTAATAGGTTGTGTGTTATATTGCAATGAGAAAATTAGATTATTTTACTGAGATGGGGGATGAAATATCGAAGCCTATTATTAAGTTAGAGACCCGTAATGATCCTAATAAGAACCAAAAGGGTAATTAGAAGGTGGTTGGTGATCCTGTGATGGTTAAGACTAAAGGTGCTCCATCAAAGAAAAAGAGTTAGAGAAAGAGAAAGTATAAGTGTTCATATTGCCACAAATCTGGACACAATATTGCCAAGTGTCCGAGGATGATTAGAAATGTAACACCCCAAATTTCGTATCTCTTAAACAGTAATTTTGACAGTTAACAGAATTTTACTGTTTAGTAATTTCTGGATACTGTAAAATTATTTTGTTTATTTCCGTCAGCGTATTTGATCGTTTTGAGTGATTTACTCCGTGTCAGGAAAATAAAAATTTTTGGGTCGGGAAAAACTTTACGTAATTTAATTTTTACCATTAGGTAATTATTTAACGTAATCTGATTTGATATTTGTGCGTTTTCTAATTTTTGTGATTTTATGGATGATTATGAAATTTTTTACTGTTTGTGGGCCCAGGGGGTGTATGTGGGCCCGGGTGACCTTACGTGGGCCCAGGTGGGTCCTGCAAAGTAAAAATTTTTCTACGCATAGAAAAATTTGTACTGTTTAGACGGAGACAGTGGATCTTACTAAACCTGAATCCAGAAATAGTTTTAGAAATTTTCTTGTATTGTGTTTGGCACTGTATTTCATTATCGAGGGATAAAAATACAGTAAATATATTCTTTCGTGGGGTTTTTAGTAGATAAAAATAGAAATTATATTGCTTAAGTCAACATTGGTGGTTTGGATATCCACCATTGATTTAATTAACGGTGGAGACTTGATCTTGATTTAATCAACGGTTGAGAAATAAATTTAATAAAGAAATATTGGATGTTAACCATTGATCTAATCAATGGTAGAGATTTAATCTAGACAAGCTTAATAAGAAAGACTTCAATATCAACCGTAGATTTAATCAACGGTGTAGAATTGGTCTTGTAAAGTGAAAAAGACCATTTATGACCATTGGATGAAGAATTAATCAAGGGTAGAGATTTGGTCTTAAAAAGTAGCAAAGACTAATTTTGACCCTTGGATTAAAAGTAAGAAGGAGTAATCTTGACCCTTCATTTTGGAGACACATCTAATGGTTAGAATTTAAAGGAAAAAGATCTAATGGCCTAGATTAAGTCTTCTAAATCAAAAGTCTACATAAATCCTAACCATTGATTTAATCAATGGCTAGAAATGCTCTAGATGGTGACTAATAATGATGACAATTTCATGAATGCATTAGGAAGAGGGGGGACGGTTTTGGAGAATGCATAGGAAGGAGGAGACAATTTTGAGTAGCCTTTTTAGGCCAAAGAAAAAGATGAAGTTAACAATAGTAGCTTTAATTTGATTAGCCACTAATTAATCCTAATTTGGTTAATCTAATGGCCTAATTAACAAGTTAAGAAAACTAAATTAAATGTTAAATTGTTATAATTTAATTCTTAATTAGATATCCTAATTTTCATTAGAGGATATAATATATACAATTATATGTCTAATTAATTAGTTATGTAATTGGATAATTAGTTAAGATTGGTTAGGAAACTAAAACTAATTTAATTAGCTATTTGTTTAGCAAGTAATTAGACTTGAATTAAAATAAATTAATGTCCCTAAATGCCAAGGAGTCCCACGGTTTTCAGCAGCCTTGGGGAGGCATCTACATGGTTCTTGAACCATTCATAATAGCCATGCAAGTCAAATTGATGACCTATACCATGTGCTAGTCCATGTGCACTCAAAATAGGATATTTTACTTCAAGTATATCACTTAATCTCTCCAAGACTCCCACGGAAACAACCTTTGTAACACCCCAAAATTTTTTATCTCTTAAACAGTAATTTTGATAGTTAATAAAATTTTACTGTTTAGTAATTTCTAGATACTGTAAAATTATTTTGATTATCCCGTCAGCGTATTTGATCGTTTTGAGTGATTTACTCCGTGACAGAAAAATAAAAATTTTTGGGTCGGGGAAAACTTTACGTAATTTAATTTTTACTGTTAGGTTTTAATTATTTTACGTGATCTGATTTGATATTTGTGTGTTTTCTAATATTTATGATTTTTGTAGATGATTATGAATTTTTTTACTGTATGTGGGCCCAGGTGGCCATACGTGGGCCTAGGGTGGATCCCGCAAAGTGAAATTTTTTTCTACGGATAGAAAAATTTATACTGTTTAGGCGGAGACAGGGGATCTTACTAAACCTGAATCTGAAAATAGTTTTTATAATTTTCCTTTACTGTATTTTGTACTGTATTTATTTATCAGGTGATAAAAATACAGTAAAAATATTATTTGTAGGGTTATAGCAGATAAAAATAATAAAAATTATACTGCGTAGTCAACAAAGAGGGCTTGACTTGATTTGTACCCTTGGATGAGAATACTTAGTTTGAAGATTAACCATTGATTTAATCAATGGTTAAGAAACAAATTTAAATAAAGAAGCATTGGATAATCACCATTGATTTAATCAATGGTGTGAGAATAAACTTAGTTAGGAAGGCTTCAATATCAACCGTAGATTTAATCAACGGTGTAAAATTGGTTATATAAAGTGGTTATGACCATGTACAACCATTGGATTTAGAATTGATCAAGGGTGGAGATTTAGTCTTAAAAAGTGACAAAGACCATTTATGACAATTGGATTTGGATTTAATCAATGATGGAGATTTGGTCTTCTAAAAAGGCTATGACTAATTATAATCCTTGGATTAAAAGTAAGAAGGAGTAATTTTGACCCTTTATTTTGGAGACACATCTAAGGGCTAGGATTTAAGGAGAAAGATCCAATGGCCTAAATTGAGTCTTCTAATCAAAAGTCTACCTAAATCCTAACCATTGAATTAATCAATGGCTAGAAATGCTTCAAATAATGACTTGAAAAAGATGACAATATTATTGCATGCATAATGCAAGGAGGGGACAGTTTTTGTAGTATTTTGGAGCTAAAGGTGATTTGATGACCATTATTACTTGTCATGGTCAATATTACATCATTCTTGACCATTATTGATTTGTTTGCATCCTTAGGAGAGTGTTTAGAGGGGAGACAACTTTGAATAGGCTTTTTAGGACAAAGAAAAGATGAAATCAACAATAGTAGCTTGAATTTGATTAGTAACTAATTAATCTTAATTTGGTTAATCTAATGGCCTAATTAACAAGTTAAGTGAACTAATCTAATTATTAATTAGTGATAATCTAATTACTAATTAAATGTCCTAATTTTATTTAGAGACTATGATATATGCCATAATATATTTAATTAATTAGTTATATAGTTAGAATGTTAATTAAGTGAAATTAGGAAACTAGACCTAATTAATTAACTAATTAATTAGCATACAATTAGGTTTTAATTGAAAACAATTAAGTCCCTAATCCTATGAAGAGCCACACGGTCATGCAGTTTGGAGAGCTTCTCCAAGGTTCTTGAATGGACTTTTATGACCAATGGATGACATTTAGTGACTTAGACCATGTGAAGACCATGTGCATGCATGTGAAAGCCTTCAATTATGCTAAATAAATTTTTATCTCTCCATTCTTTCACTCCTACAGCTGCCCACTTCAAATTCAGCCTTCTATTTTTATTTTTATCATACTTAGCAACACAAAGACCATTCTCTCTCTTCTCTATCTTCCAATTGTTCAAGAACACCAAGAACAAATACAAAGAACACCATCTTCTCTCTTCTTTGAGCTATTCGGTCACCACCCATAGAACCACTTCCAATCTTCCATAATTTTATCTAGCTACATATCTTGAATCCTCTCATCAATCCAAAACACTTTCATGTTAGGAACTTCTCAAAATTCTATCATCTATAACCTTGTCCTTCAAGTTAAAGATCAAAAAACTTATGTTTTCCTTCTTGTGAGGAATTCGGTCGACCACCCTTCAAGTTTGTTTAATTTAATCCAACCATAGATCTTGAATCGACATTATATTCTAAGCAACTTTCATGTTGGAGACTTTCTCTAAATCATTCATCTTCATGGACTTTCTTCAATATCAAAGTTATTGGGTTTTTGAGGTGAAGTGTAAGAAAACTTCATTTCTTCTCTCTTTTTCATGTTCTAAACCATGTTTGATCTATGGTTCCTCTTAATCAAGCTTAGTATACTAATTTCTATGTATTTTGTTTTGTATTTGAGAAGCCTTTGGTGGTGAAGGACTTGGAAAAAGAAGCAAATCAAGAAGTTTTTTAGGATCTTCAAGAGGTAAGAGGGAGATCCATCTCACTAACCAAGTATGGTGGTGAGAGATGGTCTTATATTTGATGGATGATGAATCTATGTGAGGATTCCAATCCATGGTCATGTAATAATTTATGTGTGTTTATGAGCTTTGATTTATTTGCTTATGCTTGATATGATTTGCATGATTTATTGCTTTGATTATGGCATGTTTGTGATATATATTTAAATATGTATATGTATGCCATGATTTGATGGTAGAAAGGAAATTGATTTTTGGCTCCAAAGGCCAAGAGGGAGGCTACGGTTTTGAGCTCCCAAAAAAATTAGAGCTCATGTTGAAATTTTTCAAGAATAAGGGAATTAATTTTCGGTCCCTAGAACTTAGTGAATTTCGGCCAAGACACCTCAAAATAGGTGTTCACAAATTAATATTTTCATGAAAAATAAAAATGGATGATTTGAAGAGTATGGAAAATAAACAAAGGGTTTTCTTTTCAAGAGAACAAGAATACGGTCTTTAAGAAATTTTTATTGATTTATTTTGTGTAAAAAGATCCTAAGTGTTTTTCTAAATATGAGTTTTGAATGAAACGGGCAAATATTGATTTTAAGGATTTGCAAAGAAAGTGAACAAGGATTTGCAAAGAAAGTGAAAAAGGATTTGTAAAGAAAGTCAAAAAGGATTTGAACAAATGGGTTTGGTTTTTTATAACCATTGGTACTTCGGTTTTGAAAATAAAATTTTAATGGTTTTGTTTGTGTAAAACCATATCAATTTAGAAGGAAAAATATTTTGATAATTTTCAATAGTCATGTCCACATTTTTGAAGGCTTATAATGCCTAGATTTTGATGAAAGAAAGTAATTTTCTAAGTAGAAATATAATTGATTTAATACAAGGAATTTGAAAAGGAAATCAGAGCATTTTAATCACTTGAGAAATTAAGTTTTTGTAAATGAAAATGTTTTCGAACTTCAATTTATTTTGAAGAAGGTTGTGTTTGGAAATGATTTGGGAAAAATGAAGAATATAGTGGTATTATGAAAATCTACTAACGCATAACTTATTTTGAGTTTTGAAGTACGTTAGAAAATGTTAAGTTTTGAAACGTTGATTTATATCAATGAAAAAGTGATTTTGTGAATTATATTTTGGAAAAGGATTTCTTGAATTAATAAATGTGGAAAAAGATTTTCTTGAATAAGGAAAATATGAAAAATAAAATATAAAGTTATATTATTTTGAGAAAAGTTAAAAAGAAATTTTCGAAGGCTAAGAAATATTTTCTATAATGAAATTGTGATGAAAAATGTTTTATGTATCTTAAAAATGTGATTTTTAAGCTACGCAATTTGAAGAATGTATTGAAATTAATATTGATTTATTTAAGTCCAAAATAATGTTTGGAATATTGAGGAATATTTTACATAATTGTAAAATGTTGAAAAATATTTTACGTATCTTAAAAATGATTTGAAATACAAGTAAAATATTTATGAGATTTGAAAAATGTTAACGTATTTCTACGTGATTTGAAAAATGTTAAAATATTTCTACGTGATTTGAAAAGCGTTTAAATATTTTACACTATTGAAAATATTATTGAAAAATCACTACGTGATTAAATAATGAGAGAATATTTTTACGTGATTTGAACTTTTGTTAAAAAATCACTATGTGATTTAAAAGTGATAGAATATTTTTACGTGATTGTGAAAATAACAGAAAATCGTTATGTGATTTGAAAAGTGTTTTAAATATTTTGAGAATGTTGGAAAATGTTTTACACGACTTAAAAGAATGATTTTTAAGTTACGCAATTTTGAAAACAATAGAAAATCATTACGCGATTTGAGAAACGTATATTTTTATGCGATTGAGAAAAATGTTAAAAAATTTAATACGTGATTTAAAGGTGCAACAGAAGAGTTGCAGTATTTTGAAAACGTAATAAAAACATTTTGAAATTTTAAAAACGTAACAAGAGTGTTACGGTATTGTGAAAATGTAAAAGAAATGTTTTGGAATTGTGAAAATGTAACAGAAACGTTTTGGAATTGTGAAAACGAAATGGAAATGTTGCGCAATTTTGTGAAAATACGATGAAAGTGTTTTATAACTATGAAAATGTGATAATATGATTTTTCTGTTGAAAATACAGTATAAATACTGTAGAACCAATATATGGATGCTGTGTGAGAAAATGACATGTTTTGCCTGTGATTGGCATTTGGTGCATTATACATGCATTAGAAAGATATGTCTGTGATTGGATTTGGTGCATTATACGTGCATTGGAAAAATATGCGTTGAAGCATATGATTACATTGAACAAATGAAATTGAAAAGATTTGGCCCTTTGGGGTTGGACTTGCACTGATATATTCGTGCATTGTATAAAATATAACTAATAGCTATTATGGCCCTTGTGGTTGAAGAGGGAATGAGAATTGATAGTGAGGTCTATGATGGATCTTGGGGGCGTCGAGGCGCGGCGGTCGACCAGTGGACAGTTGGCGAGTACCCTGTGCCACTTGGTGATGCAGTCCGTTGCAACGCATTGACGATACCCGACAAGAACACGATTCTTTTCAACGACTGGGAGATTGTCTTTGGGCTAAGGCTGACAATTAACCAGAGCATTCTTCTCGAAATTGTGAAAACCTCCATGGAGTTGTTTTTGATAAACTGAGTCTTTGTGCATATGCATAAATCTGAGCATTTATATCTGTATGATATATTAATTGAGGAATATTGGCTATGACAATTGTTTTGAGTACTTGGATGATGATTGAACTGATAAATGATTAGATGATGATAGTTGATTAATGCTGATAGCATGATTATGGTATGATCTACCTGTATGATATTGCTGTTTGTGTTATCTCTGTGCTGCCATGCTGGTATTGGTGTAGGTGATCTCACCTCTTTGTTATATTGTTTTGCTTTGTCTGTATTGTTAAAATTATACAGTAGAAGGAATGAGTTGTCTTAGACATAACGAGTGGTAGATACTCAGAGATTGATGGAAACATTGAAAAGTGACTGTTTCAAGTTCGAAGATGTGCGGGGTAGACAGGGAGTAAAGTTCTGATGCATCAAGTTGATACAAGAGAAGGAACGAGTATGTTAAGATTTAATGTTAGTGTTGTACCGTGCTATTAAGTAAGACCCGTCATGGGGTTTGCTACTGTTAAAAAAATAAGTCTGTTAATTTTATATTTCTCTTTAAATTGTGATATTAATTGGTGTCAATATTACCGAATGAATAGTTAAAATATGATTTTCAATATTACCTAATATTTTCAGTAAATTTACGTTTCAGTAAAGAAGAAATTTTAAAACTCATCTTTTATAACTCAAACTTTGTGCGAACTTCTTTTCAGATTATGAGTCAGGAGTCGAAAATGTGATGCCCTAAGGAGGGTGTTACAACCTTCCATAATTCAATCTCACAAATCTCATTTTCTCTCTCACCCAAAAAGCTTTCATCTTTTCTCTAAAAAAATTCCAAGAACTAAACAACCATTTTTCCTTCCATTTTCTCTCCATAGGTTCGGTCTCTACACCCAAATACACCATCACTCACCTATAATTTTCACTCTCATCATTTCCTAAGCCTAAATACCATTCTAAGAACATCTCTAGTTATGAGTTTTTCCAAAATCATTCATCTTGAGCTTCAAATCCAAGCTTCAAGTTTCTATCAAAAATCAAAAAAATTCCATCTTTGTGCTTCAAGCGAAACCATTCGGTCAAGACACTCAAAACAACCATCCAATCTCTTTTAATTTCATCCAACCATAGATCTTGAATCTACATGATATTCTAAGCAACTTTCATGTTGAAGATTTTCTCTAAATCATTCATCTTCATGGACTTTCTTTAAGATCAAAGTTATTGGGTTTTTGAGGTGAAGTGTAAGAAAACTTCATTTCTTTTCTCTTTTTCATGTTCTAAACCATGTTTGATCCATGGTTCCTCTTAATCAAGCTTAGTATACTAATTTCTATGTATTTTGTTTTGTATTTGAGAAGCCTTTGGTGGTGAAGGACTTGGAAAAAGAAGCAAATCAAGAAGTTTTTGAGGATCTTCAAGAGGTAAGAGGGAGATTCATCTCACCAACCAAGCATGGTGGTGAGAGATGGTCTTATATTTGATGGATGGTGAATCCATGTGAGGATTCATATCCATGGTCATGTAATAATTTATATGTGTTTATGAGCTTTGATTAATTGCCTATGCTTAATATATACTTTGCATGAGTTTATGATTTTGATGGTATGCTTATACTATGCATGATGATAATATAACATGTTTTTGATATATATATATGATGTGTATGTATGTGTATGCCATGATTTGGTGATGGAAAGAAAATTAATTTTGGTCTCAATGGCCAATGAAGGACTACGGTTTTGATGCCCTTGATTAGGGTTCATATTAAAATCTTTCAAGAACAAGGGAATTAATTTTTGGTCTCTAGAAACATGGTGAATATCGGTTAAGACACCTCAAGATAGGTGTTCATAAATGAATATTTTCATGAATGATGAAAATTGATGTTTAGAAAAACAAGGAAAATAAACAAAGAGTTTATTTTTCAAAGAGTACAAGAACATGGTTTTTGAGGAATTTTTATTAATTTATTTTGTGTAAAAAGTTTCTAAGTGTTTTACAAAACATGAGATTTAAATGAAAATAGCAATGATGATTTTAAGGATTTGCAAAGAAAGTGAAAAAAAAAAGATTTGCAAAGAAAATAAAAATGAATTTGAACAAATGGGTTTGGTTTTATAACCATAAGTCTTGCGGTTTTGAAAACAAAATTTTTAATGGTTTTGTTTGTGTAAAACCATATCAATTTAGAAGGAAAAATATTTGATGGTTTCAATAGTCATGTCCATGTTTTCGAAGGCTTGTAATGCATTGATTTTGATGAAACAAAGTGATTCTCCAAGTGGAAATATAATTAATTTAATACAAGAAAATTGAAAAGGGAATCAGAGTATTTTAGCACTTGAGAAATGAATTTTTATGTAAATGGAAAAGAGAGGTTGCAAGTGAGCCTCAATTTGTTTTAAAAAGAATTTATTAAAAATCCCGTTGGATTTTGGAAAGCATTAGTAATTTTTAAAGTTAGAAACATTGATTTAATTCAATGGAATTGTGAATTTGTGAAATATACTATGAAAAAGGATTTTCTTGAATAAGAAGATATATTAAATAAAGTAGAAAGTTATATTATTTTGAGAAAGGTTGATTTGAAAATGATTTAGGAAAAATGAAGAATATAGTGGTATTATGAAAATCTACTAACGTATAACTTATTTTTGAATTTTGAAGTACGTTAGAAAATGTTAAATTTTGAAATGTTGATTTATATCAATGGAAAAGTGATTTTGTGATATATTTTGGAAAAAGATTTCTTGAGTAAAAAATGTGGAAAAAGATTTTCTTGAGTAAAGAAAATGTATTAAATAAAGTATAAAGTCATATTATTTTGAGGAAAGTTGAAATAAAATTTTTAAAGAAATGAGAAATATTTTTACGTAATGGAATTGTGGTGAAAAATAATTATTTACGTATCTTAAAAATGTAATTTTTAAAGTACGTGATTTGAAATATAGTAAAATATTTCCAAGTGTTTGGAAATACAGTAAAATATTTTTATGCGATTTGAAATATGATAAAATATTACTACGCGATTGGAGATGCGTTGAAACATTTTTAAGTGATTTGAATTACGTTTAAATATTTTATGTAATTTGGATTACTGTTAAAAAATCACTACGTGATTAAATAATGAGAGAATATTTTTATGTGATTGTGAAAATGACAAAAAATCATTATGTGATTTGGAAAGTGTTTTAAATATTTTAAGAATGATGGAAAATGATTTACGCAACTTAAAAGAATGATTTTTAAGTTATGCGATTTTGAAAATGATGAAAAATCGTTACGTGATTTGAGAAACGTATATTTTTATGCGATTGAGAAAAATGTTAAAAAATTTAATATGTGATTTAAAGGTGCATGACGAGAAGAGTTCTGATATTGTGAAAATGTAACAGAAACGTTTTGGAATTGTGAAAATGAAATGAAAATGTTGCGCAATTTTGTGAAAACACAACGAAAGAATTTTATAACTATGAAAATGTGATAATATGATTTTCCTGTTGAAAATACAGTATAAATACTGTAGAACCAGTATATGGATGCTGTGTGAGAAAATAACATGTTTTGCCTGTGATTGGCATTTGGTGCATTATATATGCATTGGAAAGATATGTCTGTGATTGGATTTGGTGCATTATACGTGCATTGAAAAAAATATGCGTTGAAGCATATGATTACATTGAACAAATGAAATTGAAAAGATTTGACCCTTTGGGGTTGGACTTGCACTGATATATTCGTGCATTGTATAAAATATGCGTTGAAGCATATGATTATATTGAACAAATGAAATTGAAAAGATTTGGCCCTTTGGGGTTGGACTTGCACTGATATATTCGTGCATTGTATAAAATATAGCTAATAGCTATTATGGCCCTTGTGGTTGAAAAGGGAATGAGAATTGATAGTGAGGTCTATGATGGATCTTGGGGGCGTCGAGGCGCGGCGGTCGACCAGTGGACAGTTGGCGAGTACCCTGTGCCACTTGGCGATGCAGTCCGTTGCAACGCATTGACGATACCCGACAAGAACACGATTCTTTTCAACAACTGGGAGATTGTCTTTGGGCTAAGGCTGACAATTAATTAGAGCATTCTTCTCGAAATTGTGAAAACCTCCATGGAGTTGTTTTTGATAAAATGAGTCTTTGTGCATATGCATAAATCTGAGCATTTATATCTGTGTGATATATTAATTGAGGAATATTGGTTATTGGTTATGACAATTGTTTTGAATACTTGGATGATAATTGAATTGATAAATGATTGGATGATGATAGTTGACTAATGTTAATGGCATGATCATAATTGTGGTATAATCTATCTGTATGATATTGCTGTTTGTGTTATCTCTGTGCTGCCATGTTGGTATTGATGTAAGTGATCTCACCTCTTTGTTATATTGTTTTTTCATGTCTCATCTTGTTAAAATCAAATAATAGAAGGATCGAGTTGTCTTAGACATAACGGGCGATGGATACTCTGAGATTGGTGACAACAATAAAGAGTGGACATTCAGCACTCGAAGGTGTGCAGTGTTGACAAAGGAATAGATGTCTGATGCATCAAGATAGACAGAAAAAGAAATAAATATGTTAAAGTTTCTCGTTAGTGTTGTACCGTGCTATTAAGTAGGACCCGTCATGGGGTTTGCTACTGAAAAAAAAGTCTGTTAATTTTATATTTCTCTTTAATTTGTGATATTAATTGGTGTCAATATTGCATAATGAATAGTTAAAATATGATTTTCAATATCACCTAATATTTTCAGTAAAATTTACTTTTCAGTAAAGAAGAAATTTTGAAACCCATCTTTTATAACTCAAACTTTGTGCGAACTTCTTTTCAGATTATGAGTCAGGAGTCAGAAATGTGATGCCCTAAGGAGGGTGTTACAAGAAACGAGGCTGAATATAGTAATAAAGAGGAGAGCTCAAGCTTGGAATCTGATATTGACAGTAGAGAAGTTCGTAATGTTAAGTCATAAATTGTAGTTTATATTGAAATACAAATTCGCTTTTGTGACTTAATAAATTCTATTTGTTGCAGGATAATGAGTCTTTGCCAGAAATCGCATGAGGCAAAGTGGTTTGCTTCAGACATCACGTCGGAAGGACAATGTATGGGTAATTTATTTTTGACTTTAGCTATTTATTAAAATGAAGAATTTAGTTGATATATATTTTGTAATGTTTTAATGCAGAGTGTGGAAATGGCAAGTGCAACTGTGTCTAGAAGAAAGCATAGTAAACTAGTATCTTTAACTCAAAATCCAGTAAAGAAAAATGTTAGAATAATTTAAATTAAATTTATTAAAAAATATGTACTTATATTGTAGTTATGCGTTTTAGTGTACATTAGATCTTTCATTAATTAAGTAGTCATAAGTTTGTTTATTTTGTGTGGTTGGTTGACAGGTGAAACAACAAAATGTTGAAGTTCCACCTTCTGTCCCTATGCAAAATGATGCTCCTCCAAGTGATCCCCTGTATAATGTTGTTAATAACCATAAGACAATGGATAATGTAATTGGACTTTAAATGCAGTTTTATAGCTCTATCAAATAAATTGAGTTGGTAATTTGTTTTTAAAGTAATGTTGTGTTTGATGTAGAATTCTATTGCATGCCATGGTCTGAATAAAGTACCAATAGAAGCATCTAGGCCAACAGTAGAAATTGCAACAAGTGAGGGATTACCATCTTTTTACAACTCCTTTCAACAAGGGATGATAGTCTTCCTATAGCACCCTGAGCAAGGAATTGCAGTGCAAGGAATGGCAGCCTTCACACAATACCCTGATCAAGGAATGATAGTCTTTCCACAATACCGTGAGCAAGGAATGGCATTCTTCCCACAATACCCTGGGGTACAAGTTTACCCCTATATTCCTCCTGTTCCAATTTACCCTCAAAATCTAGTAATAGGGTTATAGAACCAAGTTTGTTGTTAGTTATTGTTTGCTGATACTGTTGTTAATGAATGGATTAATAATGTTGTTATTATTTGAAATACTAACATTGGGATGATTTCACTGTATTAGTATTGTGGTGACATTCAAGATGCACCTAGTGTAAATTTTTTGCCTAGTTTGCTGCAAGATTCTCCGAGAACACAAAAGTGAAAGGTTTATGTATTCATTGGCTTTTATGGCTAAAGACATTTTAAATATTTTATACATCATGTGATTGATGGGTCCTCTGGGGATTGGTTATCCCACAAATATATCGCTAATTATTATTATGAATAAAACTTATGCATGACAAAAATCTTTTTTTTTGGCATTTATTTATTTCTTTCATGTGGACTATGGTTAACCTAATAAATGAGCAATATATATATAATTATCCCAATTCGTAATGCATATATTTTTCATTTAATAAATAATTTATAGATACGAGACATTAAAAAAATTGATGTTAATGAATATGTAATTTAACAGGCTAGTCCATGTGATTGTATGACATTTGAGCAGTAGGTCGTACCCCAACCCCTTAAAATAAAAAGGTAAAAGAGAAAAGTAGTGGTTAGGGGTGGTCATGGGCTAGGTTGGGTCAACTTTAGCCTTTCCTGAACTGAACTCGATATTTTAATATGCTTAATTTTTTTATACCCATAAAATTTTATAAGTATGAAAGAAAAATAGGGTTGACATTAGTTTAGTGACTAAAAAATTAACATTAATTTAGTCTTTCAATAATAAAAAATAACATCAATTAAGTTCCTCAATTAGAGAAAGTTGACATCATTTTAATTCCTCAATAATAGGAAATGTCATCAATTTAGTCCTTTAATTTCATGAATTGTGCAAAGAAAGACAATTTTGACCTCACTTTCCATGATTAACGGACTAAATTATTGTCAACTATCTTATTGGGATTTGGATCCTCTCATGTCATTTTTTTTCTAACGTGGTCATGTGAATGAGAGAGATAGACATGACGATTATAAAAGAAATTTCACAAATTTTGACTAGGTCCCACTAATAAATTTCTGTGTCTATCTCTATTGTCCACATGACCACATGATAAAAACATGACATG
The DNA here is from genome assembly GCA_029884595.1 of Ormosia semicastrata. Lineage (NCBI taxonomy): Eukaryota > Viridiplantae > Streptophyta > Magnoliopsida > Fabales > Fabaceae > Ormosia > Ormosia semicastrata. The sequence goes on from JAQQTO010000061.1 coordinate 45,244,767, forward strand.
AGAGAATTCAAATCTATCTTTATGGGATGAAATTGAAGTCAACCTTATTTTTCAAAGATCAAAGTAGTAGTTTACTCTAAAAATTTTACTTAAGGACTAATTTAATCCTTCTAATATTTAAGTATAACATACAATGTATTTTATTTTTAAAGTTACAATTTTTTTTTAAATATCTTGATTCCTGACTTTTATTATTTTAGCTCCCTCATTTAATAATTCCTGGATCCGTCACTATGGAGAAATAAAGGCAGATGTAGATAGGGGTGTCAAATGGGTCAGCTCAGCCCGTTTAAGCCTGTGGGCTAAATGGGGTGGGCCTAAAATATACAAGTTTATACGAGCTGGAATTTTACCAGCCCGACCCATTTAAGGCCAGCCCGCGGGCTTAAACTACCCATTATTTTTCAAGACTATTGCAGCTGATTGTTAATGAACGAGTTTGGACCAAAAGCTATTTGTTAAGCTAAGACTAAACGTTTAACCCGCAGGTTAAACGGGTCATGTCAAAAATTTATTGATTTAAATAGGTTAATATTTTTTAGGCCCAGCCCATCTAATCTTAGTGGGTAAACGGGTTAGCCTGGTGGGTTTGGCCTGTTTTAACGGTTCTAAATGTAATATGACTTGTAAGGAGTTGTGCTCAGGGGTGCCTCATAATAAAAAAATATAACTTAGAGTGTTTATAAAAAATATTTTATAAGAATAAGTTGATAGTTTGCAAAAGTCTATGTCCATGAGAATAGAAGACCATTTTACATGAAATTTCAAGATAATTTGTAAGGATAGTGATAAATAGTAGATAGATAAAAGGAGACAATAATAAATGGTAAAAATATATAGGAATCCTAAAGTTATCACTTTAGAGAAGGAAGTAATCACTACCCTTAGCCCGAACGTAAGCAATTTGTTACACAAATATATATATATATATATATATATATATATATATATATATATATATATGTATGTATGTATGTATGTATGTATGTATGTGTATGTATGTATGTATGTATGTATGTATGTATGTATGTATATATGTATGTATGTATATATGTATGCATGTATATACTCCTTACATTAGGATTCACGAAATTTCTTGATAGAGATGCAACCAGCAAACCTAAAGATCCTTTGCATGGAATTCGAGATCCAATGACTAGGGCCAAGATTAAGAGGATGAAGCAAGCTTTGCAAGGCCTAATTATGGAGATCAAAGAAAAAGAAGATCGACATGGAATAGAGGCTGCACCAAAATGGGTCTCTTTTCTACAACTTGAAGATGATTTGAGCCCAACTTGAAGACAATAACTTGGAGAGTCATATAAAGCCCAATTCACATTACTTAAGAAACATTCATGGGCTGCAATCTCTTTAGTTATTAGGCCAATTAGTAGGGGTCTGATTAGCTAATAATAATTAGCCCACTTTGTTTTTTTTAATATTTTTGTATTTAATTTTGATGGAATAAGTTCAGATGTCCTTTAGTATTTCCCAAGTCAGTTTCTAAGTCACTATGATGGCTAGTAGGAATTTATTATCATGTTTATGCTCATTTACTAGGTGATAATGTCCTTTGGTCTTTCCCAAGTCAGTTTCTTGGTAATTGCATGATAATGAGAATTTAATTCTTGTATTTCAAGGGTTGCAAATAGCTTCTAGCTTAGCCTATAAATAGGAAACTCATGTACTTCGACAAGTAGTTTTTGAATATTAATGAAATTTGAGTGTTTCTCCATTGTGAGAGCTTCCCTTTTGTTATCGGGTTATGAACTAAATCTTATAGCATTGGTTCTACTGGCAGGTCGAGGCTAGGGTCACGCTTTACTTGATAACTCTAGTTCTATCGGCAGGTCGTGATTAGAGTCAAGTTCCATTTATTTTCTACCTGTTTCAAGATGATCCTTAGCATTCTCTTATCATTTGGTATCAAAGCACTTCGGCTCTTGAAATCAGGTAATATCTATCCTTTATGTGTTCATCTTCTTTAAATTCAAAAAAAAAAAAAAAAATATATATATAAATTTTGTTTCCGCTGTTGCTTATCTTTTTTTTTTTTTGGTGTCATCTTCCTATGCTCAAACTCTGTCTAAGTCAATTCCTCTAATTCTTTTCACATATACGTATTTTATTTTCAAAATTGTGTCTAGTATCAATATCCCTTTATATAATTGTGTCCAAGTTCTATTATCTTAAAAAAAATAGTGCAAAAAAAAAAAATCTATCTATCTATATATATATATATATATATATATATATATATATATATATATATATATATATATATATATATATTAAGGACTCAATATTCCTTATTGCATTTCAAAACCCTTTCATTGATCTTGTTCGTTCAAATCCCTTGTTGAATTCTTTGTTGTTTCCATTTCAATTACTTCTTGCTAGATTAATTTCCACTAATGTTATCACCAATCCCTTGCTACTTCTTGCTATGTGGAATCATATAAAGGTTCTTTACCTAAGAGCTCATAAGGAGAAGTAGAGTGGTAAAAGGCAAATAGTGGTGAGATTATCATAGGGAAAGGCCAACTAGAGTGAACCACGAGTGAAAAAAATAAATATAATTAAGTGTAAACACGTGAGTGTTTGTGTGAGGATTTTTCAAGGCACAGTTGTTCTATATTATTGTCCATTTGCAATTATTTCTAACGCAAATTCTTGCAGCATTTTAATCATGAGTGGAGGAGATGAAGAAGTTGATCTCAAATTGTTTGTGAAGGCTATTCAAGAACAATTTCAGGCTCTAAATGCAAGATTGGATAGTCTACAAACCCCATCGAGATTTGGAAACCTAAGGCAACACACTTTTGAAGGGGAGGAAGATGAGTATTCAGATGGAAGAAGTACTGAAAGGAGAAGAAGAAATGAATCAAAAGGAGACAATCATTTGGGTAGTATTAAGATGACAATCCCTGCATTCCAAGGAAGAAATGATCTTGAATTGTACTTGGAGTGGGAGAGAAAAGTTGAACATGTGTTTGACTATCATAATTACTCAGAGGAGAAGAAGGTTAAACTAGTAGTTATTGAATTAACTAATTATGCTAGTATTTGGTGGGATCAATTTGTGAGTAGTAGGCATAGGAATAGGGAGAGACCTATTCGTACATGGGAAGAGATGAAGGCTGTCATGAGAAGGAGATTTGTAACTAGCCACTACCATAAGGACTTGCACCGAAAATTGCAAAGTCTAACTCAAGGTTCCATGAGTGTGGATGATTAATATAAGGAGATGGAAATAGCCATTAGAGCTAATGTAGAAGAAGACCGTGAAGCAACTATGGCTAGATTTAATGGGGGCTTAAAGAGAGAGATAACTGATGTTATAGAATTACAACATTATATGGAGATGGAGGATTTGGTGCACAAAGCTAATCAGGTGGAAAGGCAATTGAAAGCTAAGGGTACTTCTAGATTTGTTTTTAGTTCTTCATGAAAATCAAATCGGCATAACAACAAAACTATGTCAAAGCCTAAAGAAGATGCAAAGGCCAAACATTCGGTTGCTGCTCCTAAAGGTAAAATCGAAACTGATACATCTTCTAGATCATGTGATATCAAATGTTTTAGGTGTCAAGGAGTTGGACATATTGCTTCTCAATGTCTAAATAAAAAGGCAATGATTTTGCTGGATAATGGAGACATAGAGAGTGTGAACTCAAGCGATGATGAAATGCCACCATTGGAGGATTGCAGTGATGTTGAAGCTGCTGAACCTATGAATGGAGATGTACTTGTTACTAGGCGTGCTCTTAACATATAGCCTAAGGTAGATGGTGATGAGGAGCAACATGAGCATATCTTTCATACAAGATACATATAAATGACAAGGTATGCAATTTGAACATTAATACTGGAAATTATACTAATGTTGCTAGCACCTTATTGGTTGAGAAATTAAATTTAACCACATTAAAGCATCCTAATCCGTATAGACTACAGTGGCTGAATGATTGTGGAGATATAAGGGTGACTAAGCAAGTGTTGGTTTTATTTTCCATTGGAAAATATAAGGATGAGATTCTTTGTGATGTGGTAACTATGGATGCTGGACATCTACTTCTTGGGAGTCCATGGCAATTTGATAGAAAGGTTACTCATCATGGGTAGAAAAATAGGTACTCGCTTTCTACGAATAATCGCATCATTATATCAACACCTCTCAAACTTGTTGAGGCTTATGCTGACTAAATCAAAATTGCAAGAGAGTGTAAGTTGAGAGAAGATCAGTTGAGCATTCAAGAGAAGGAAAGAAAAGATAAGAAAAGTGAGAATATGCAAAAGAAAGAGAATAATAAAATTGAGTGCTATGAAGAGAAAAATTCAAAGGTTGGTGTGCAAAATAAAAAGGAAAAAAAGAGAGTGAGTGCATTTGCAAGAAAAAGAGAGGTTAAGAGTGCTTTGATAGCGAGAGAGCAGCTACTTGTACTCTTGTACAAGGATGTTTATTTCACTAATGATCTTAACTCTTCTTTGCCAAGTGAGGTTATTTCCTTATTATAGGAATTTTTTAAAGTTTTTCTAGAAGAAGTGCCCCATGGATTACCTCCTTTAAGAGGTATTGAGCATCATATTGACTTGATTCTTGGTTCTTCACTTTCAAATAGACCAATCTATAGAACAAGTCCTGAGGAAGTAAAGGAAATTCAAAGGCAAGTGGATGAATTGCCACAAAAAGGATTTGTGAGGGAGAGTCTTAGTTCATGTTCTGTTCCTATGATCTTGGTTCTGAAGAAAGATAGGACATGGTGCATGTGTACTGACTGCCAAGCCATAAATAAAATCACTGTAAAGTATAGATATCCTATCCCTAGATTGGATGATATGCTTGATGAATTGCATGATTCATGTGTGTTTTCTAAAATTGATTTGAAGAATGGATACTATCAAATTCGTATGAAAGAAGGAGATGAATGGAAAACAGCTTTCAAAAACAAAATATGATTTGTATGAGTGGTTAGTAATGTCATTTGGTTTAACTAATGCACCCAACACTTTCATGAGATTAATGAACCATGTATTGCGTCCTTTTAGTGGGAAATTTGGTGTAGTCTATTTTGATGAAATTTTGATTTATAGTAAAACCTTGGCTGAACATGTTGAACATCTGCATAATGTTTTTGATGTTTTGAGAGAAATTAAGTTGTATGCAAATCTTAAAAAGTGTTCATTTTGCCTTGAATCTTGATAAGCCTATATTTTATAACATTTAATTGAACAAATGATGGTGATTTGCTTGTAATTATGAAATAATTTTAAATGGATCCTTATCATTATCTTCGTTTTGCAGATCTAGAAAGATTTAATGTATCTGGAGAGAAAGCAGGAGAAGATGTCGTGTTTTCAAGGCAAAAGAGGAAACCTTTGTATGGCAGAGTTCATTTAACCTAAATCAGGCTTGACATTCACTTAAAGAAGGGCTATGGATTCATGAAGATCAATTTCTCCCTATTTTAATCACCTTGAAAGCTAAGACAATTCTCTACTACTTTCATGAAGACCTCAAAGGCCCAATCACACGTTTGGATAACTCAAATTGGAGTTGAAGCAAGAACTAGGGTGCTGATCCTGACAGCTTGACCTTTGTATACTGTTCATGACATATCTCAAGCTACAAGTTGTCAAATAATCTGAAATTTTGATGGTTGATAGTTAAGATCCAAATCTACAACTTTCATGTTGAACACTTTTCCAGATTTGGAGGTCTAATAGGTCATATTGGGCTTGGATGTTATATTACAGGGCTTGCGTCAAAATACAGGGCCTAGAAGTACACGGCTGTGTAGGAATACACGACCGTGTGAGAATACACGGCCTAGGCCGTGTAAGCCTCTAACTTTGCAATTGAAATAGTAAAATTTTGCCCCCTAACTCAGTGTCATACACGGCCTAGGTCGTGTATGCATACACGGCCGTGTATTTGTGTCAGAAACACAATTATTGAAACTTTTGTGCGAAGTTTGTGTTGGGGGCCTATATATTGACACTCTTGGCATGTTTTGAAGGGAGTTCTAACCTAGAGGAGTAGCTGCAACTCCTTGGAAAAGGAGAGAGGAGGCATAGAATTAGAGATCTAAAGAAAGGAGGGGCAGATCTGAAGAAAGGAAGGATTTTCTTGGAGGCTTGAAGAGTTGAATTTCTACAAAAGGGGTTTTTGATCTCTCTTTCTTTCTATTTCTATTATTTATTTTGCTATCTTTTCATGGATCTGTATCTTATTATGAGTTTGTTTGTATTAAATATGTGTGGTTAAACTCATAGCTAGGGCTATGGGGGATCTTGTGTTCTTAATTATTTGAATCTGATTTTTAAATTGATTGTGGTAATTTCTTTGTGGGTTTACTATATTGCTTGAATTCTTGTCATAACTTGATCACTTGTGACATTCATTAATTCATTGTTTGACTGGTGACCATCCGCACTCAATGAGTGGATCTATATGGTAAGCCTGGGATTATATTGGTGAATGACCAAACATCAATTTCTCCTACCAATGGAATTGACGGGTTGTTAGTTCATATCTTGAAATTGGAACTTAATGCATTCTTGATTAATTCAACTAAATGACCAAATAAGTGGATTAAATTAAGAATAGAATATTGTTTCATCCATGACCATTGGGATTCAATAGCTTATAAGATAATATTGGCAAAAGAATTACCTGTATCATAATTGAAAGAAGATCCGAATAATGAGACTCAAGTGAACCTTACGCCCTAACATCGATCTTTGTTTATCTTTTCTTTATTTAATTGTTCTTTTTATTTTCCCCATTAGTTTTCTGTTTTAAATTTGGATCTTGCGTACACTTCCGATAGTCTAAATAACATAAGAGTTTTACAACTTTAGTAATTATCACTTATTCCTCGTGGGATCGATAACTTGGACTCCAAAGTCCTATATTACTTGGCGATAGAGTGCACTTGCTCTTAGTGTATCTTTTGCACCTACCAAATATGTTGTGTTTATGGGTTTTGTTGTAAGCTCTAAGGGAATAAGTGTGGACGAAGAGAAGGTAAAAGCAATTAGGGAATGACCTACACCTAAGAATGCAAATGAGGTAAGAAGTTTTCATGGTTTAACAAGTTTTTATAAAAGGTTTGTAAAAAACTTTAGTTCTATTACTGCACCATTGAATGAACTTATTAAAAAAAATGTGGTCTTCAAATGGAATGGTGTGCATGAAAAAGCTTTTAATTCATTAAAGGATAAGTTGACTAATGCACCTTTGCTTTGTTTACCTAATTTTGATAAAGCTTTTGAAGTTGAATGTGATGCTTCTGGTGTTGGAATAGGGATTGTTTTGATGTAGGACTCTAAACCAATTGTGTATTTTAGTGAAAAGTTTAGTGGGGCAGCATTGAATTATCCCATATATGACAAGGAGTTATTCGCTGTGGTGAGAGCTTTACGACCTTGGCAACACTACTTGTGACCTAGGGAATTCATAATTCATTCTGACCATCAAAGTTTAAAGTTTTTGAAATCTCAAGGTAAACTTCAATGGAGACATGCCAAGTGATTGGAATACATTGAGATGTTTCCTTATGTGATCAAGTACAATAATGGTATGGAAAATATTGTAGCTGATGCTTTATCTATAAGGTTCACATTGCTCACATCTTTGCAAATTAAATTACTTGGTTTTGAGTCTATAAAGGACTTGTATGACAATGATTCTGATTTTGGCCAAGTATGGGATTCTTGTTCTAAGCATGCTAATTTGGATGGTAAGCATAAGGCAGACTTTATTAGGGAGTTGCATGCAAGAGTTTGCGCCGACATTGAGAGGAAGAATGAGCAATATGCAAAGCAAGCAAATAAGAAGCGCGTCAAAGTGGATTTTGAACCTGAATACTGGGTTTGGGTTCATATGCGGAAGGAGAGGTTTCCTACTCAAAGAAAATCCAAGCTGTAACTAAGAGGAGATGAACCTTTTCAAGTTCTAGAAAGGATCAATGACAATGCCTACAAGCTATATTTGCCAAGTGAATATGGCAATGTACGTGCTACTTTTAATGTGGCTGATCTATCTTTGTTTGATATAGGTAATGGATCTGACTCGAGGACGAATCCTTTCAAAGAGGGGGGGAATGATAGAGATGCAACTAATCAACCTAAAGATCCTTTGCATGGAATTCGAGGTCCAATGACTAGGGCCAAAATTAAGAGGATGAAGCAAGCTTTGTAAAGCCTAATTATGGAGATCAAAGAAAAAGAAGATCGATGTAGAATAGAGGCTGCACCAAAATGGGTCTCTTTTTTACAACTTGAAGATAATAACTTGGAGAGCCAAATAAAGCCCAATTCACATTATTTAAGAAGCATTCATGGGCTGCAATCTCTTTAGTTATTGGACCAATTAGTAGGGGTCTAATTAGCTAATAATAATTAGCCCACTTTGCTTTTTTTTAATATTTTCATATTTAATTTTGATGAAATAAGTTCAGATGTCCTTTGGTCTTTCCCAAGTCAGTTTCTAAGTCACCATGATGGCTAGTGGGAATTTATTACCATGTTTATACTTATTTACTAGGTGATAATGTCCTTTGGTCTTTCCCAAGTCAGTTTCTTGGTAATTGCATGATAATGGGAATTTAATTATTGTATTTCAAGGGTTGCATATAGCTTCTAACTTAGCCTATAAATAGGAAACTCATGTACTTTGACAAGCAGTTTTTGAATATTAATGAAATTTGAGTGTTTCTCTATTGTGAGAGTTTCCCTTTTGTTCTTGGGCTAAGAATTAAATCTTATAGTGTTGGTTCTACCGGCAGGTCGCGGCTAGGGTCATGCTTCACTTGATAACTCTAGTTCTATCGGTAGGTCACAATTAGGGTCAAGTTCCATTTATTTTCTACTTGTTTCAAGACGATCCTTAGATTTCTCTTATCATTTCTTTTTTAGTTTCTAATATGTGTATATAATTTATATAAAATTAATACAATGCAAGTGCCTAGAAAAAGACTTTTTTATAATCAAATATTTAGACTGATGTCAATTAAAATATAAATATTAAGGCTTTATTTGGTATATCGTATAAGATAGAGCTTGATAATACAAAGTCTAATAGTATAAAACTTGATAGTATAATATAAGTTATATCTTGTATAAAATTTTATACTATCAAATGTTTGGTTCCCATGTATAGTTATATAGTCCTAATTTTTTTTTCTCCAACAAAATTTATTAAAATTAATTAAAAATTAAGATATAAAATATTTTATAGTTTTAAACACATGTGGTGTCAAAGTGGGTTGAGCCTACTAATCGGCTAGACCGAATAACCTAACAAAATGTGTGAGTTAGGCCAAAAAAATTGAAGTTTAGAAAGATATGCCTTGACACAAGTTGACTTACACACACACACACACACACACACACACACACACACACACACACACACACAGATTGGAGCTTTAAATTGAAGTTTAGAAAGATATGCCTTGACACAAGTTGACTTACACACACACACACACACACACACACACACACACACACACACACACACACACACACACACACACACACACACACACACACACACACACACACACACACACACACACACACACACACACACACACAGATTGGAGCTTTATTTGTGCAGTAAGGTTCACGTCATATTATTCGAACATGTATTACAATTTTTTTTGGAGCACTTATGAAGGGATTGGAGTAGATAACTTAATGCCCTATTATCCCATCTGAACAAAGTACCCTGTCAACTACAATATTCCCACACCAAACCAATTGAGATAAAGTATGTGATTTCCCAGGTATGGCTAGTGCAAAACGCATCTATTTGTGCATGCGGTAATAATGGTGCACCTGTAATAAATCCCACACATGCATATGTCTATTGGACATATACTACAACTTTATATATGATTGCATTACACAGTTTTCACATTACATAAACCTTTTGTCTTCAACATAATAGGTTATACAGAGTTAGATATTGGAAGGCCAACCAATGGTTGGTCGAGGTAGACCTTCAACACACATAGGCAGAACCAGCACCAAGAGGATGAAGATAGAGGTCACAAGCAAATGCAAGGATCAACTATCACATACCCTTATGAACATGGATCCGAAATTGACACCTGTTATTCAAATATCATCAAGGTGAGTTTTTATACTTAACCATTTTTCATGGAATATATGTGCATGGTCATTGTTAAACTTATTCTTGTTTTAACTTAGTCAACATGAAAGCTTAAAATGGACAAACATTGGGGAAGGGAAGTTTGCAGAGAATGAAAAAAGTAAGGAAGCAAAGGTTAATGATAAGGTAAATATATATTTAACAATTACTTTCATTATGACATAAACCCTTTAGTTATTTCACAGTTCATAAATAGGGACAATGTTTTATTAGGTTGTATTGGCAAAGGTTGACTAGCTATGGTCTGCTGTTGAGGAAGTGAAGCAAGTAGTTCATAACCTGAGTAAAATAATTACAATGCAAAGCCCCATCCAAATGATACTAATGTTGAGTCAATTTCCCATACTTGTACTAGGGAATACAAGTCCCACAACAACAACAATCCAACTCACAAAGACTCCTTTCATGACTCCAACGAATTCGGCTGCAACTAAAGCAACCAACATTGCCCACACGCCTGTGGTGGATTTGATGGATGCTTTAAAAAATCAACCAATGCCTGTTACACAAACAGAGAATAAGTACAACTTTGTGTTATCAAAGGAACCATTTCACGAAGAACAGGAGGGGGGAAGGAGAATGGTTCTTCTACAGGAAAGAAACTCTTCACCCCAAAAAAAATAATTCTTACCTCAGACATAGAATTCCAAGGCAGGTTGAGCTCCAACAGTGATGGTTACTACATTGTGTCTCAGGCTCAATAGTCACCCACCACCTTGCATAACCCTATGAGAACATCAGGAATAGAGCTTCCTAGTGTAAGTTATCTACGACTAATGAAAATCCACCTAATGATGCAAGTATTTTTATATAATTTATCATAAGACTAACCTGTCTATCATAATGCAGTGGGTGCCTTTGTTGTTTAGGCCTACTAAAGAGATGAAGTTTGACGAAGTAGAGGTCATTGTACGTGGTTATATTTTTGCAAATAACAATTATGATGAGTGAAAAAATATGTCTGATAATTTGGTACTGAATTTTATTACTGCATAATAAGGATGATAAAGTACTCTAACCCAATTATGTCATGTAAAACATTTTTTTCCTAAAGCAAGGAGATTCTAGCCACAAATGGACTATGTCACAGCCATAGAGAGGCTTTCAAAACTCTAGTGCCTCAGGGGATGTTAGACTATGAGGTAAGTCCAATATGTATTAGAAACAAACATGTACATCTCACAGCAACTTTAATCACATGATTAACACATATTTTTAATAAACATAATATAGTGGCATGCATGCTGACATATGAAGAGCGAGCAAGGTCTAGATTATCATCAGCTTGGTTCTTACTAACAAGCTTCTCAGTAATATGTATATATATATATATTAGAAAATTTATCTTTACAAAACCAATTTAAATAAAAATTGATTAACAGTGTAAGTTTTTATGGTAACTGCAACAATTTTGGTTGAGTTGGAGCACACATCTAGCTGCTGTTGTGGACCACTTTCACCCTCATTTCATGGGTAAAGTTGATTAACTGAGATTGATAAGAAATGCGATTGACACTCCATTTCAATGTTAGTTTAGTACATGTTAAACATAATTGTAGTACCTAGCAAGTTTAGTGGTGAATATGTTTCAAGGTTTGTGCTCCCATCAATGAAGGAAACATGCATTGGTATTTGCTTGTAATTGACCTCATCAGGAAACGACTTATTTTGCTGGATTCAAAGCCCAACCCATCAAACCTTTCTTTTAAGAAAGAGACCTATTAAGATATTGGTAATGTAACATTGTAATATTGTAGGTTTCAATCCTAGTTTTTTCACATATAATTATATCTTATAAAACCTTCATGTATAGGGAATGTTTTTAGAGGAGATATTGATGGATAAGAGATTCTATGACTTCTGCTATACTGAAAAACCAAATATTTCTTCTTTCCAAGTTTTTGAACCTAAATGGATTGAGACGCAGAGATGGCTTGTATGATTTTTTTACTTTTAATTTTTTAAATTTACTATTAATTCTATTCTATGCATACCAAAATATGTTAATAAGGTCAATAACTCATTTTTTGTTATTTTAGGAATGATTGTGGAGTATTTGTAGCTACTTGGATGATGCTAACTTTGAATAATGACTATTTTGAAGAATACAAGATACATGTAAGTCCTTTACTTTTTTGTTACTTGTCCATTTAAAAGGCCATTATTTAACCATGTGTTAGTCTTTTTCGGACAAGTTCAAGATGAAACGAGAATGAGGATCACACTAGACTTGGTTTTGAAGCCTTATAACCAACAAAAAGATGAGATCACAAGATTGCCACTTCAAAGTTTGAAGACCATTCAAATGAAAAATAAGCGTCTGCATACTTGTTAGATCGCCTAAACCCTAAACCCAGAATTACAACAATATTAGATTGTAAACACCCAATTTTGTCCTAGTTATTAATACACTTTAAAAAAAAAACAAAAGAAACAAAAAAAAAAAAAAAAAAAAGTAGAAAAGAAAAAGAAAAAGAAAGAAAGAAATAATAAATAAATATGACCCAAATTTCTTGCCTAAACCCATGTCTTATAACCTAACTCATCGACCCATTATCTAAATCATGACTCATATATTACTAAACACCCAAATTAAAGAAACCCTAGCAACCACTATTAGACATACACAGAAATTCAGACAAGTTCAGACACTTTCTCTGCATGCAACCGCCACAGCTAACACCCTAGCCACATTTTTCTCTCTCCATCACGTAGCCCCAGTAGCAAACCTTTGCCAAAAACCCCACACCATCATCACCAAATCTTTAACCACCTAAACAACCACAACTCACGACCTTCTTTTCTTCACCAGGCAGCAACTACGTAACCTTCACCATCTTCAACATCTCAGCATGTCCTAAAACCACCTTCAACTTTCATCATCAACCCACTCCACCTCTAACTAAGCCACCATTGTGAAGCTTCCATAACCACCACCTTCATCTACTACCACATCCACCCAAACCACGACTCACCTCAAACACCACCACCCAACCTTTAACCTCCATCAACACACCATGAAGCTCCACCATAAAAGCCCCCATCCACCAAACACAAGCCACCCTGTACGCACGAACCAACCACCATGGCCTACAACTATCCACTAAACACAACCACGTTCTAGCCCTATCAATGACCTAACCCATTCTTATCCCAAGCCAAGACCACCAGCCACCATGTGCCCTAGAACTAGACCCATAGTCGCTGCCCACCGTGCCTCTACTGCTAGATCCGTGAAGCAGGACCACGACTGGCTGTCCACGCATAGCCTCCATTAATTTCTGTTTTCCTCTACTATCACCATGTTGCACCTCCACCCCTGCAACTCAGATCTGCGCATGAACCAGAACCACCACTGTGATCTTCCCAGCAACACCATGATCCATGCATTTGCCCAGCAGCCACCGTCACTCAGCGTTGCGCCACCACCCTGCAAAACGCAGATATAGACCAGCATCGCACGAACCTGGATCCTCCACTGTCGCATCGTACAACCACTCAACACAGAAGCAACTTGAGGCCACCGTCGCTCAGTATCGTGCCACCGCCCTACACGCACTATCGTGCCTTCATGTCGTCGTCCGCTCCACCGTGCCACCATCACCGAGACCCCAACTCAGCTCCAATCTCGTCGCTTGAAACCATCCTCCACGTACCAAAACAAAACCGCACCTAGCCACCACTGTCTAAGCCACCTGCAACCATTTTAGACTAGAGCCCCCCCTTCGTAAGCCTTGCTCTGTGTTGTATTTGTTTTTTAAATTCTGTTATTTTTTTTTCATTAAAGGTTAATGTAATTTTCTTAAATATAAAAAAAAATTATTGTCAAATAATGTCTTTTCTTGAAAAATGACAAAAAAATTCTTTTATCCCATTTTACAAAAAAAAAAGAAATTATTATTATTATTTTAAAGAAAATCTTTTAATCAACACAATAACCAATGATAATGATTGAATAGCAGATGCTATGTTTGATGTCGTTTGGATCATAAGAGTTTATTGAGTATCTTGGTACTAACTTGAACCCTGTGCAAGAAGAGATTTGTTTTCAAACAAAATTCTTTTTTCAATTGTTTTTTCATAATTAAAATTAACTAACCCGCACTTATTTTCTAAAGAATTACGTGACTTTGAGTTCTTCATTGCACCCGGGAATACGTAGGAGCAGAACTCTTATTCCGTCAAGTCAAAAAGTTAAATTTTCAAAATTTGGTTTTTTATTTTTATTTTTTTACAATATTTTTAAGAGGATTAAAATAAATATATTGAGGATTATCAAGTTTTGCACAACTGACTTAAGGTACCATCTCAAGACGGATGTGTTAGGGGTGCTGTGAGATTAAGTTTCCACCCTTCTCTATGCATGACCAACTCCCGAATTCAATCTGGTTTCAAAGACTATTTTTTGAGAAAGGTTTTCCAATTTTTTTCAAATTCAAATAAAATTAGTGGCGACTCTATTTTTTATTTTTATTATTTTGTTCGCCGCTCTCGTCGCAGATCTCTCGGTCGCGACATAGATTATAAGTGTTGTTTAGTAAGATGGAAGAGTGATTTTGGTTTAGATTGGATTTTTTTTTTTGTTATGGATCAGTTCAACACATTGTTATTGCAATATCTTGTCAAGTATTGCTTTTTGTATATATTATATTTGCTCATGCAGTATTCATGCTAAAATTTATGATGCTAAATAGACTTCCAAACAAGTTATCTACTGTATAGAGACAAGCCCAATTGATATTAAAATAAATATTGATGATTAATAACATTTATTTATTAAAATCCATTAACTTTAACTGTAAAAATACTTACCAATTAAATTTGGATGCATACAATTGTAAAGCAAGTATAATATTGAATATAAATTATTTCCAATTTATAGAAGTAGTACTTTTAAATTAATATAATTTCATTTCAAATAAAACGAAAAAAAAATAGAACGAACCAACTCCAGGTTTGGTATTTCAGTGGAATAATTACAAATTTAAAAATTGACTATGAATTCTTCCCAAAATATAGTACTAGTATTTTTAGTTTAATGTAGAATAAACTTTAAAATAAAACTAAAACCCAAAAATCTTAACCCACATATTTCACGGGAATACTCTAAAATTTTAATACTAACTACCAATTCTTTCCAAAATTTAGTACTAGTAATTTTAATTTAATGTCCAGTAAACTTAAAAAAATCAAGTAAAAAAAACTTAAAAATAAATATATATAGGAATTAAATACTGATAGCTAATATTTTTTGCATAGGAATTGTAGTTGCATCTGTAATATGTATAGACTTTAAAGGTTACTACCCACATGCATGTAGTCAGCAGCATAACAAATGACTCAACTAATTAGTGCAAGTTTTTACACTATGCAAGGACATCTGACCAAATATTGCTTCAGTAGATAATTCCAACTTTTAACTATGTTATAGGGTAATAGCATGCATTAACTCTCTCACCTTCAACATCACACCCATTGTGGACTAAATCATACACTTGTGTTCATCCAAAACAATCCATTACACAAGCATGGGTATGAGGTGTCCTTTAGGAGAATGATCAAAGAGGATCAAAATGGATGTCCTCAACCACACAAAAGACTTAGACCAACAAACAAACACATCTATTTTCAGTTTACCCAAGCAACTAGCCAATGTAGAAACAATTACAATGATGCTACCCATAGAAACAATTTCTCAATGAGTCCTTTCAATTTTCTATGCTTGATTACTAGATAGTTAAAGTTTAAATCCAAAATTAACATGAAACTATCTATCAGACACAATGACTATATGAGGATTCCAATTGAAGTGTGCACTCCAAACTTAAAGGGAGGAGTACTCAATGACAAGGATGAGGTAAATGTACATCTATATTAAAGATTTTTTAGTACTTTTCAAAAAATAACATATTAAATTACATATGGGTGCACCTTCCTACTTTGCGTAGATTGTTTTGGCAAAGGTTGACATGTTAGGGTCATTTGTGGAAGAGATGAAGCAAGCTGTCCAAGCATTGACAAATATGATTGTCAACCAAACGCACGACAACATTGTACCAAAAATCAGCCCATTATCAACTAAGGTTAAAACAATCCATTACACAAGCATGGGTATGAGGTGTCCTTTAGGAGAATGATCAAAGAGGATCAAAATGGATGTCCTCAACCACACAAAAGACTTAGACCAACAAACAAACACATCTATTTTCAGTTTACCCAAGCAACTAGCCAATGTAGAAACAATTACAATGATGCTACCCATAGAAACAATTTCTCAATGAGTCCTTTCAATTTTCTATGCTTGATTACTAGATAGTTAAAGTTTAAATCCAAAATTAACATGAAACTATCTATCAGACACAATGACTATATGAGGATTCCAATTGAAGTGTGCACTCCAAACTTAAAGGGAGGAGTACTCAATGACAAGGATGAGGTAAATGTACATCTATATTAAAGATTTTTTAGTACTTTTCAAAAAATAACATATTAAATTACATATGGGTGCACCTTCCTACTTTGCGTAGATTGTTTTGGCAAAGGTTGACATGTTAGGGTCATTTGTGGAAGAGATGAAGCAAGCTGTCCAAGCATTGACAAATATGATTGTCAACCAAACGCACGACAACATTGTACCAAAAATCAGCCCATTATCAACTAAGGTTAGTGGCACTGACATGATAATGAAGAAACTCAAAAACTCTCCTGCGTATGACTACAACAACAAAGGTGAAAAGGTAAACAAGACAATGATGAGAAACGACAAGGGGCCTAGTGAAAGTCAGACAAATAATACCAATAAGATCACCAAAACAGCAATGCAACCTTGAAGACAAGTAAGCCCAGATTTCATAGTCAACAACTCAACTCAATCTATAATGTTTCAAAAAAGCCTATAATGTCTAGGAGTGGAGCTTCCAAATGTAAGTGCATATGTATGTGTTTATATATTTATTATTTTTTCATGTCTAACTAATTAACTGAACTATAGTGGGTACCAGTACTATTTAGGCCTACAAAAGAAATTGGGTTGAGTGAAGTAGCGGCTGCAGTAGCAGCTTATATATTTCAAAGCAATGTCTGTGATGAGTAAGTTACAATATTTAAGTAGGTGATAATATTCTTATAAGCAACAATCTTATTCAACAATTATTTCTATTTATCCCATTACAGGACTGAGATTTTAAGTACAACACTATTTTGTGATGGTTTTAGACATACATTGAAAATGCTAATGCCTAAATAAAGAGTTGACCAAGACATAAGACTTAATACATAGTACTTTTTAATGTAAATGTTACATATTTTGTGTAGTAGCACTTATTGGCTTTAATATTACATACATGCACTTGATATGCATAAAATACACAAAGAGCAAGTAAACTCTATCGCCAAGTAACATAGGACTTGAGTCCCAGTTATCGATCCCACGAGGAATAATGGTAATTACTAGATTCACTAAACTTTTTGTTATCTAGACAATCAAAAGTGTATGAAGAAATTCAAGATAAAATCAAAATAAACAAATAAAGAAAAAATAATAATGAATAATCAAACAAGAATAGATAATCAATGAGAGAGAGATTAGGGCGCAAAGTTCACTTGAATCCAATTATTTAGATTTTCTTTCATTTATGATATAAGGTAATTCTTTTGCTAATATTCTCTTACCTTCTATTAAATCCCAATGGTCATGGATGAAAACAATATTCTATTCCTAAATTAAATTACCTATTTGGTCATTTAGTTGAATTAATTAGGAATGCATTAAGTATCAATTCAAGAGATGAACTAATATATCTGTCAATTCCATTGGTAGGAAACATTAATGTTTGGTCATTCACTAATCTAATCCTAGGCTTACCATATAGATCCATTCATTGAATGCGGATGGTCACCGGTCAAACAATGAATTAACACATACCAAAAGTGATCAAGTTATGATAAGAATTCAAATAATATGATAGACCTTGAAAGAAATTACCTTAATCAAATTAGAAATCAAACCCAAATAATTGGGAAAACAAGATCCCCCATAACCCCAGCTATGAGTTTAGCTACTCATATTCATTACAAATAAACTCATATCACAATACAAACCCATGGAAAGAAACCCAAAGAAATGGGAAAACTAGAGGGAAAGAGAAATCAAAACCCTTTTAATGGAGATTATAATCTTCAAGCCTTCAAGAATCGAATCCTCCCTTCGAGGCAGTGCTTCAAGTTTGCTGCCGCAAAACTACTCTCTCAGGAATAGGAATTTCCTATATTGTGTGCTCAATGTGTTGAATTTGGCGTAACTTCTCTTTTTAAGAAAAAAAAACATGTTCTGTTACGCAATCAGCGCCTAGGTGCTGACTTATGGATGCTTGGGTGCTAAGCCATTTAAACCAGGATGCACGCTATTACACGTTGCGCGCTTAGGCGCTCTCCCCTAATGCTCAAGCGCTGGGCCACTAAATCACCATTTTGCATACACTTTGGGCGCTCAAGCGCTCCAACACCAACACTCAAGCGCTAGTCTCCTGATGAAATTTTGTGCTTTTTGTTGCTCCTTTAAACGTTCAATCTTCTCCACGTATAATTACCTGACAAAAACACATAAAACACAAAATAAAAACACAATTAAAAAATACTAAAAATATAATGAAGCTTACGAACAAAGTTCAATAAAAAAATAAAAAGAACATGAAAAACCAAGGAATTGAACCATAAAAATATGACATGTTGACGGTTCATCAACTCCCCTACACTTGAGCTTTGCTTGTCCTCAAGCAAAGAATAGGAATCAACAACAAGATCAAACTCAATATCAAGAAACATGAATCAAGGGAAATTCCATAATTTAAAAATTCAAATTCAATAATCAAATTCAATCAAACAAGATCATTTAACACTTAAAATAATTAAAGGCTTGAGTCTAGCTTGTAACTATTTTCTTCACCAATCATTTGAGATCATTCATCTTTCCATCACTCAAGTGTTTTAAGGACAAATAGATCACTCAATTTTTTCTTGAAAAATGTAATACCATAGGCTTTCTTAACAATCTCATCTTCACTTCGAAATTCACATACAACATAAGAATCAAAAGGACTTCCTTTGGTTGTAACTGGGTCAAGGGTGTAATGAAAGGTAGGAAAAAAGATTAAAAAAAAAGGGTAAAGAATGCTCATGGATTATTCAAAAAAAAGTAGAATCAGGTTGAAAAGATGATAAATAGAGCATAATGCACAAAGATATAACAAATTCTCACTTTCAACCCAATGTTCTCATCATTCTTCACTAACAAACTTTTTTTGTCTTCTTCTTTTTTTTCTTTCAAACTTTTATTTCTTTTTTCTTTCTTTTCTTTTTTTTTTCTTTCAAGATTTTTTCCCAATCCTTGAAGACAAAAGTAACTTTTCAAGACCTTTCAATTAACACATCAATCGCTCCAAAGAATTCAACCTGATTATTCAATTGAGTATTCAAAAAAATTAATTTCAAGCTCAAATAGGACAACTAATAGATTATTTTATCAATACAACTCTGAAAGTCAAGAAAGAATAAAGCCTAATTGTCTTAATCATATTCAAGTCTGTATGTGAATCATTAAAGTCTCAACAAAATATAAAAGCAAGTTCTAACACACATAAATTAAAAGAATACTCACTCCAAAAGAAAAATAGGATTTTGTTTATGAAAAATCCAATCATTAAGGCTCAAAACTCACTTTCTGGCTAAGTTGATAAAGAAAACAAAAGCAATTAGACATGGCTAATTTTCAACTAAAATGCTAAATTTCACTTTACTTAAATCAAAAAGATTGCTTCACATAAAATTAGCTCATGAATGATGGAATCCCTTTTAAAACATATTTCTATCAGCTTAAAATAAATTAAGACATCAATACACAATTCCTGCTTAATTACCAATAATACTGAAGTGCTCATCAATTTTTTTTGACAAAAATTTTAAAAGTAACTTCCCCCACACTTAAGGTAAACATTGTCCTCAATGTGGAAGAAAAAGAAATAAAGAGGAATAAAAAAGAACAACACAATCTGATGATCAGTGAGTCAGTGTCAAGCATAAAAGAAGCACAAGAGTCAGGGCCGCAATAGAATTTGAAAAATCTCAAAATACATGAGTAGCATTTAAAAGAAAATGAAAATAACAAAAATAACTAAAATAAGATAAATAAAGAAGAAACACAGGTTGTCTCTTGTGAAGCACTTGTTAACGTCATTAGCTCGACGTTGTCTTTCTCAGATAAATCAAGGTGGCTTCTTAAAGCACCAAAATTAGGATGACCCCTTCTCTTTTTCAAAGCAATGTCTCGCACTCTGGCCATCTATCAAGAATGTTTGTGGGCCATCTTTTTTTACCTCAAGCACATTGTACGATAAGACACGAACAATCTCATATAGTCCACACCCTTTTGACCAAAACTTACTAGGAAGAAGATGAAGACATGAGTTATCAACAAGAATTTTATCCTCAATCTTAAACTCACGCTGCTTGATACACATGTCGTGTCGCCTCTTTGGTCTCTTCTTGCAGAGCTTGACATTCTCCAAGTAAGTGATAGCCTTGGGCAAGGTCTTCTCTAATATAGCAATAGTCACAGATTCTTGCATATATGAAGACACAGCACTACCCACAACATCAGTAGCATCTATACCATTGCATAAATAAAAGGAATTAGGATTTTTAACAGAATTAAAAACATGAAACACTACTTACTCATCATTCAATCACAAAGTTAATTTTCCTTCATGGACATCAATCAGTGTTTTTCCAGTGGCGAGGAATGGATGTCCAAGTATGATTGAGATCTTGTCATCCTTCTCCATATCCAACATAATGAAGTCAGCTAAAAAAATAAATTTATCCACTTTTACCAAGACATCTTCCAGTACATCAAGAGGGTAAATGATGGATCTATCAGTCAACTGCAATAAAATATTAGTAGGCTTGGGTTCCTGCATACCTAATTTCTTAAAAACAGAGAAAGGCATCAAATTAATACCAGCACCCAAATCACATAATGCTATTTTAAAATAAGAGTTACCAATAAAGTAAGGAATAGTAAAACTCCCTGGATCTTTTTAATTTTAGAGGTAACTTCTTCAAAAGGATGGCAGAACACTCCTCATTAAGACATATTGTCTCAAATTCCTCAAGCTTGCATTTCTTTGTAAGTATTTCCTTCAAAAACTTCGCATACTTGAGCATTTGAGAGATGGCTTCAATAAACGGAATATTAATTTGTAATTTCTTGAACATCTTCAAGAATTTAGCAAATTCCTTATCTGGATGAGTGTTCTTGAGCCTCTAAAGGAATGAGATCTTAGCATATGGTGATGGTTCATATGCTGTGTTCTGCTCATGATCCTACTTCGCTCTACGCCACTTTGGTTCTTTCTTAACCTCTATTTCTGTACTGCCATATTGAATTGAGACATTTTCAGTGAAAATATCATTTTTCTTAGTCTTAATTCCTAACGAGCTAGGTGCTTCATTTGCCTTCTCATCTTTATGAACTAACTTAACAAGAGTATCTCCAAGCTCTGATATTTCATTCTTTTGAGAGGACTCCCCAAGTTCCTTACCACTTCTCAGGGTGATTACATGGACTTGTTCCTTTGGATTAATCTCAGTGGTGCTAGGCAATGTCCCTGGTGCCCTTGCTGTCATCAATGTAGCCAACTGACTGATCTGAGTCTCCATGTTCTTCATTCTGGCATCTGAATTTTGCATGTACTTCATTACCAAATCTTTAAAGCTTGGCTTCTCTGTAGGTGCTTGGAAGCCTGGAGGTTGTTGTGGAGTTCTCTGCTGATTCTACTGATAGCCCTATTGATTTTCCCATTTGAAATTAAGGTGGTCCCTCTAACCGGGATTGTACGTATTGGCATAAGGATTGTACTGTTGCCAGTTGGAATTACTAACAAAATTTACTCCCTTAGGCTCGGGGGCAAATGGACTACCAACTTGATAGTTTGCACTTGTATGGCCCTGTCCTCCACATGCTTCATAAATGATTGGTGGGACTACACTGTTTGTTACCATTAGACTCTCGACCTTCTTTGTCAAAGCTTCTAATTGACTCAGAATAGCTGTAGAAGAATCAACAGCATGCACACCTACTCGTTTCTTAAGAACCTGACACTCATTTTGCCATTGATAACTATTCAGCGCCATTTCTTCAATCAATGCTTGGCTCTCAATAAGTGTTTTCCTCCAAATTGACCTCCCGCAGCAGCATCAATGAGTGAACAGTTTGCAGGTGACAAACCATTGTAAAAAGTCTGTACTTGCTACCATACGGGAAATCCATGATGTAGATATCTCCTCAACAACTCTTGAAAGCACTCCCAAGCTTCATAGAGAGTGTCCATGTCAAACTGCACAAAAGAAGATATGTCATTCGTTAACTTAGTAGATTTAGAAGGATGAAAATACTTAACCAGAAACTATTGTGTCAACTGATCCTATGTGGTGATGGACCCCTTTGGTAGTGACGTTAACCATTGACTTGCTCTGTCCCTAAGAGAGAAAGGAAAGAATCACAAATAGATTATATCATCTGTCACCCAATTGTACTTGATAGTATCACACAACTGCTAGAACTTGGTCAAATGCTGATTTGGATCATCCGAAGGCAATCCATCAAACTGAACTGAATTCTGAACCATGGAGATCAATACTGGTTTGATCTCAAAATTATTAGCTGCCATAGCTAGTCTTATAATACTCCCTCCATACCCTTCAGTAGTGGGCATGGAGTACTCAAGCATGGTCCGCTCTGCTGGGGTAGCTCTTTCTTCACGATTCGCCTCAATTGTTGGTTGTCTCTCCATCCTGTTTATATCTTCTGTCACAGCTACAATAAAAGACTACTTCCTTAACCTGCGAGCTATTTTCTCATTTTTAGAATCAAATGTTAAATCAGAAAACTGAGATCGAGTTAGCATAAACAAAAAAATGAAATAACAAATTAATTAAAAATAAAAATAAAAATAAAATAAAATAATAAATAAAAATAAAAATGAAAATAAAATAAGGAATAAAATAAAAGGCGTCTAAATTAACTAGAATTTTTCGCTTCTAATATTACCAAACTTATTCCCCGGTAACAACGCCAAAAACTTGATACGCGTAAAATACATTAAGAGTAAGTGCACTCTATCGCCAAGTAATATAGGACTTGAGTCTCAGTTATCGATCCCACGAGGAATAAATGGTAATTAATAGATTCACTAAACTCTTTGTTATCCAAACAATCAAAAGTGTATGAAGAAATTTAAGATAAAATCAAAGTAAACAAATAAAGAAAAAAAAAAAGAACAATCAAACAAGAATAGATAATCAATGAGAGAGAGACCAGGGCACAAGGTTCACTTGAATCAAATTATTCAGATTTTCTTTCATATATGATCTAAGATAATTCTTTTGCCAATATTCTCTTACTTGCTATTAAATCCCAATGGTCATGGATGAAACAATATTCTATTCCTAAATTAAATCACCTATTTGGTCATTTAGTTGAATTAATTAGGAATGCATTAAGCTTCAGATCAAGAGATGAACTAACATACCTGTCAATTAAATTCGTAGGAAAAATTGATATTTAGTTATTCACCAATCTAATCCTAGGCTTACCATATAGATCCACTCATTGAATGCGGATGGTCACCGATCAAACAATGAATTAATACATGCCAAAAGTGATCAAGTTATGACAAGAATGCAAACAATATGATAGACCCTAAAAGAAATTACCATAATTAAATTAGAAATCAAACTCAAATAATTAAGAAAAAAAGATCCCCCATAGCCCTAGCTATGGGTTTAGCTACTCATGTTCAATACAAACAAACCCATGGAAAGAAAACCCAAAGAAAGGGAAAAAATAGAGGGAAAGAGAAATCAAAACTCTTTTAATGGAGATTATGATCTTCAAGCCTTCAAGAATTGAATCCTCCCTTCAAGACTGTCCTCCAAGTCTGCTTCCATGAAACTACTCTCTCAAGATTAGGAATTTCTTATGTTGTGTGCTCAATGTGTTGAATTTGGCGTAACTTCTCTATTTAAGAAAAAGAACGTGTTCTGTTACGCAACCAGTGCCTAGGCACTGACTTATGGATGCTTGGGCGCTAAGCCACTTAAACTAAGATACGCGTGCTATTATGCATTGCGCACTCAGGCACTCTTCCCCAGTGCTTAAACGCTGGGCCACTAAATCATCACTATTACATACGCTTTGGGCACTCAAGCGTTCCAACACCAGTGCTCAAGCACTGGTCTCTTGAAGAAATTTTGTGCTCTTTCTTGCTCCTTTAAACGTCCAATCTTCTCCATGTATAATTACTTGACAAAAACACATAAAATACAAAATAAAAAGAATCATGACTTACTATCAGCAAGAATTTATGGGAAAAGTTGACTATTTGTCTAAGGTACACAAAGAAATTAGATGTTATTACAATAACAAAATGTACATGTAAATTGTTATCATTATTAATTATCAATCTTATAGATCTTAGTATCAATCAATGAGGATAACAATTACTATTTTCTACTTGTGATTGACTTGTGTGAATCACATCTAATTCTATTGGATTCCAATCCATCTTCGGACAAATATGAATTGAAGTTGAGAAGCTTAAAGATTCTGGTAATGTTAAAGTTATACCTAAATTAACTCTTCACCATTTTGCTATTTCGCTACAACTTTCTATTTTAACACCTATTATTCGTCCTAATGATATGGACTGGTTCAAGAACTATTTACAGAATAGATGTTGCATGATGATTCCTTTTACGACTACCATCAACCAAAGAAGCCTATCATTTCTAAATTTGAGATTATTGAGCCTGTTGAACTGGGTTAGTAGAGAGATAGCTCGTATGGACAAGACCATTTTGTGTTATGTTTTTAATCAAATAGAGAATAATCAGTGCAATTAGAGTGGTTAGACAACTAATGTTTCAATCACTTTAACAGGAATGATTGCGGAGTTTAGGTTGCAGCCTGGATGATGTAGATTTCGAAAAGGAATCTACGAAACTAGTTCAACATCAAGTTAAGTTCATTTATTTGAATTTTTTTTACAGAGTTTGCTTAATAGAAATCAAATACTATAACTTATAGTTGTTCGTCTATGTCATAGGTTGATGATGGAACGAGGATGAGGATTGCATTGTGTAACACCCGTGAGAACATGATAGACTTGTATATG
Source organism: Ormosia semicastrata (assembly GCA_029884595.1). Taxonomy (NCBI): domain Eukaryota; kingdom Viridiplantae; phylum Streptophyta; class Magnoliopsida; order Fabales; family Fabaceae; genus Ormosia; species Ormosia semicastrata. Next base: position 45,270,180 of record JAQQTO010000061.1, read on the forward strand.
GTTACGGAGGTAGCCTAATCCCTGAATATCATGCCTGTTAAGTTTTGTGGCTTTTAAAGCACATTTAGTCACTTTGCTGTAACACTATGTGTGAAATATAGCTATTATTGACACTGGTTTTGGCTTAAACTACTTAGTTAGTGGAGATAAATGTGTAGAGTTTATTTTTAGGTCACAAATGTGTGAACTGTATTATAGTTAATTTTTTTAGGTTAATCGGAGTTAGTTTAACATTTTAAGCATACTAGTTCTATGTTTTAATGCTGAATTGACTCCCAACAGATATGAAAAAATGTGAAAATGGTGAAACAAGATTTTTAATGAATCTTAAGATTTATTTTAAACTTGTTGGAAGTTATGAAACTGGATTTGGATAAATCTAAGAATTCTTAACAGATCGGATATAACAGTATAGTCACTTAAGTAACAAAGTGACCATGTGGTTCTTGTAGGTTCTGTCTTGATTTAAAGGCTCAAACATGAGATATTATCTCATGTTCTCTTTTCACTTCTACGCTGCAGTTAGGGAGTGCAAGAGGAAGACAAAGTAAGGAGGTCAAGCATTAACCAAGGAAGAAGGAAGAGGAGGCAAGGAGCTGCTGAGTGACTTTTTTTCTAGCCATTAGAGGTAGGGGAAACTTTGTTTTGACACTTTCTTTTCATCTCCTTCATTTTATCCATGGGTGGTTTGATGAGGGAAGTGGATTTTTAGTATTATTCTTTGATGATTTATGCTAGAATCTTGTTGTGAACTTGAGGATAGCATGATTTTAGGTTGTTTGATGCTTGATGATGAGATTTCATCAGTTAAACACCTAGGTTTTCTATTGAGATAGAAGATGAGTTTTAGGGTTCAAGATGGATGATTTGATTCCATGATTTATGGTTTTGAATGGAATTAAAGTAGTATAAGAGTTGTAATGTGATAATGGATCTTTTGTGATGTGGAAAATCACGTGGGACTGATGTTGGTGTGTTTCGAGCACCTTTGTTCCTTAATGGAACAGTGTTTCCATCTGTAGAATTCTACAATTTCTACACCAGGCAACGAGCACCTACGAGATGGGCATCTGAGCGCCTAATACCTAAAAAGACTTATATGTGTTACTGTGCGACGAGCGCCTAAACGCCCGTGTGGAAGCGCCTGAGTGCCTAAGCGCTCCTGTGTGAGCGTCTGAGCTCCCTTCGCTGGGAAGAACAAGGGAAACGCTTTGCCACTTAAGCACCTAAGCACCCTAGGTGAAGTGCTAGAGCACTTGCTCCAGTTTTTGAGAGCATCTTTATTTTGGTTAAAACAAAGTTCTTAACTTGAGTAATTGCTTCTTTTATGCTTCTTAATGAGTAACGAGACTCTAATAGGAGTATTTAATGAAGTGTAAATGTGTTGAATTAAATGGATTCGTAGTGCTAATTATATGGGATAATTAGGCATATATATATATATATTGTGTATCGTGATAAATTGAGGAAATGAGTTTTCTTAAGTGTTGGAATCACTCATGTATGCTCTTTTAAGAGTGTTAAGGTACTTTTGATGTATTTGATGAAGTGTTTGAAAAATGATCTTGATATGCATATAAATCAATTGTGGGGCTAATTATAAGAAGTAATTAGTAATTGTATTGCATGATATGATTGTGGAATATAGTTGAGGTGAGTGATATCCTCTCTATGTTTGTTATGGTATTAAGGATGGATTTCCTTATGGTATTAAGGATGGATTTTCTCTATGATGATGATGACCACATAGTTGATGGACTTCACTACCCGGAGTGATGACTGCTGGATGTGATTTTCAATGCTTGTTCAAGGTTATGGATGTGATTTCCATTGCTTTGTTCAGGACTCATGCATATCATGACATTGCCATAGACTTGGCATTATAACATTATTCATTTTATGCTTAGGATATTGCATAGACATAAACATTAGACATAATTTGACATAGCATGGTGATTATATGGGCGGTTGCTATCATGACATGAACTCATGACATTGCAATTGTATGGGTGATTGTGTATCTCTGAGATGGAGATGTTATGTACTTCTGTGATTGAAGTGTTAGTTTGATAATTGTGAATTTTATGTGAATATATATATATATATATTTATATATATATATATATATATATATATATATATATATATATATATATATATATATATATATATATATATATCTTGGTTTTGGAATCCTTCTCTTGAGATATGTGATTTCTCACCTCGATTATGTTGCCATGTAAATCCAGGTGCAAGTTCTTTAAAGGGGAAGAAGAAGATGTATGAAGATTAATATAGTTATAGGCTTGATGTTGACAAAGCTTGTATATTATACTAGATCTTGTTGTTTTGAAAGTTTATGTATTACAATGTGCCTTGAAGGCAATGATGTATATATATAACTTTTGTTATCGTGACTCTCCATAATTATTTATTTATGTGAATATTATGGGTTTGGTTATTAGTGGTAACATTGTTAATACTGAATATTCTTGTATAGATCAAATCTAATGGGATATCAGAGTTAGCATGTTACACATTGGACTTAGTTATGGGCTAATATAACTGCAACCATGAACAAGTAATCAACTTGACCATGGAGAAAATGAATAAACTAACAGAGATCAACAAGTAGATACAAATGAATTGATTTTATGTCAAATGTACTTAGATATGTCTAATATTTTCTTTTGATGCAATTGGAACACCTTAGTTTAAAAATTTCGATAATCAGCATAACTACTAGTTACCTATATGCTCGACATAACTATTAGTTACCTATATGGCTTTAGCCTTTGAATAGGATGAATGGTCATACGAATGCTCAACCCATTCTTTGTTTTCTTTTATTACCATGTTTTTCAAAACAACTACTTATATATGCTAAGCCATTTTTACTTTAACAATACTAGCATAGTTAAAATGGAGACACATGGCAATAATTATGGTAATATATCACTTAACATGTAAAATTTTTACAACTACTTACATGTAAAATTTTTAAACAGAAATGGTAAAATATCACTTAACATAAGGTGATTAATCAAACATCAAGGATATTAAACCATGATGCACATACATTGCAATTATTTGTATAAAGGGAGAAAACACACCTTTTGTGCCTCTATAGTATACGACGGTGAAGACTATGGTGCTGGTGCTTCTTTTGGGCCTAATGAAGCATACATAAACGTAGGAGAGAAAGAATGAGATGATTTAGAGTCTAAAAGCAATGTTATGTTCAGTGAAAAGGCTCAGAGGGGCAATAAATTTTAAAGTCATGACATTTTATTGAAAGGATAGAAGTTTCAAAATATTTACAGATAATTGCTAACTGTGATGAATTATATTCACAATGGCCTATCATATGGCCCATTCTTAAATAACCAATTTCTCACATTTTGAGCGTAACATATATAAAACTATATATAGCGGACCATTGGCTCATTATATAGCTCAAAAAAAACATCATAACAATTTTTGCATATAACTTAAACGAATTGTCAATACATAGATATAATAAAAAGTAGTTCAACAATGCAACACTATCTAAATCACAAACTTAAACTTAAACTAAAGATGTCTAGGATTGTTATGAATTCATTCACTGTTTCATCATGAACCATGACATTACATTCTCATAACTACTACAACAATAAATAAGGCTATCAAAATCCATGTTCCTACCAGCAACTTCAAATGCATCTAGTCCTTTTTCTTGCATTTAGCTACTACAACTTGCAACCTTCTAATCTCATTCTCCGTTCAACCCAATTATTATCGTAAGTCATTTATCTCTGTCTCATTTTCATTCCTGCTAAATCTTTTCCCAATTGGTGACGTTTTAGGCATTGAATGCTCTTTAGGGGGTTCAACCCAATCAAAATATTCACAGGCTTGCCAAATTTTACACACACAAACACAATATCCTTAAATACTACATTCCATTTAAAAATAAAGAGAAATGGGGCAAAACTTAATTCCAAAACAAAAAAAAGTGGAACAATAAAAATGTTTTAACTAGTCTCTAAGACAACCCAAAAATTAATAATAAAACACAGAAAGTAAAATACTTGGACAACTGCTATTTTCTTAAGACTCTCATATCATAATTGTTTGCAAATACTTTAAGGATTATTTGACACAAAAGTGGTACTAATATTCCACTTGTAGACGAAATCTCAGACAAAACTTAATGCCAAAACAAAAACAAAATAACTGATACTTATATGCTTCCTTCCATTCAAAATGGGGCAATGGTAATATCTTCTGCTAGAATTTCTATTAGACCAAGAGGTGGTAATAATTGTCATCTGACCATAATAGCATATTCTCACTCTAATTTGTCCATAGCTACGACTTCAATATGTAGATGACTGAGAAGACATTCTATCCAATAACCTGAAACTACAAAAACAAATGCAGGTTAAAATATAATGGAATTATTCACAAATAAAAAATAGAATGTGCTTAACAACAACCAAACATCAACTCAATACTGTAGAATTCAATTTCCTAATAAATCCAGCATCCTCAATTGAATTTACAAGTCCATACTAAGAGTGAAGGATAAAATACAAACTAACATTGAACTGTATAAATGTTAGATATCTTCCACCAAAACACCTTCTTTTGGAATAAGCTTTAGACTAAAATCAACGTGTAGTAGTTTTTGTGAATCATATGGTCAAAAACTTTGAATTCAATAACTAATGGAAGATTCAACATTCATTAACTAATCAAAATGTAAAACAAATTAACATATAAACTAGTATAACTGAAGTACTGACATGAATTATATTACAGTACATAACCATAACACAAAATTTTGGTAGAAAACAAAAGGCCCGATATAGTAGTATTCAGCACTGATAAGCACCAATTACACTTCATAATAAGCCAACTGCAACGAGAGTCACACAAAGAAATAAGCACCAAATACAGTAGTTCTATGACTAGTTTATTTATCTAACAATTCTTTTTTTTATTTGATCTAATAATTGTCTTAGTAAATCATCCTAAAGAAGATTCCTCTCCTATCATACCTACATTGAACTAAAATCCTTGATATAATCATGGATATTTAATTCCAAATGTTGTAGTTTTCAAATTGTTGTATAACTTCAAAATTGAATTTTAGTGGCCATGGTTGATTCATCATTCAAGGCTCAAGCTTTCGATTATATATGTGTGTATTTGTTAGCTGGAATAGCAAATCTCGTGTAATTTTTATTCAGTATTGTCAGAAAATCATCCAAGGAACTAATCCAGAATAAACATGTCTAGACTCTGTGGGAAGTCACAGTAGTACAGAATGAGTAATTAGCGTAGAAGTTGAATGATAAACACAAAACCTTTAAACAAGATGTCCAAAGAAATCACACAAAGAGATAATCACCATTTACACTTCATAATATGCTAACTACAATGACATTTAGTATTCAGTAGAAAAAACTTACCTCAACGGAATATTTACTGCTACTTGCTTCAACAACTTTGGGTTCCTATATAGTATCTGTAGAATTACTTCTAATCGCTTCAATGATTTCACAATTCCTAAGCTCAAATCCAAGTCCACATAGATAACATAAATCACAAGCATTTCAAAGAAGGTATTTGAGGGAATAGGTATTTCCTAGTGCATTATACACATAAATAACAATGACATTGCAAAGCACCAAACTTTAAGAATAAACATAACAGAAGATGATGAAACACAAGCCATTAAATATATGACCACAATTAGATTCCAAACAAAGTCTCACATAGGGTGCATATTAGATATTTTGCCACATTCAAATTCACAAGTTCTTCTCTCCCTGGAATTCTTCTTTCAAATATATGTTTTTAATCTAAAAAATATTTAATCAATTCCTCATAGAGAAAAAGCTCCTTAACAAGCAGTGGGATATTCTAATGCTTCTTCTTTTTTATTATAGCCAAAGATTATAGTGTGTCACAAAATGTTGCATGAAGAAAAAAAATACAAAGACACATAGTTAGAAATCTATGAATCAACATATGACTCTCTTATTTATTACGAAGTGAACAACTAAGGGAAGCACTCCAATTAACTACCTATAGAATATTGAACATGATAGTCAAAAGTAGTCATCCACTGATCCACAATACTAACGAGATGTAGAAATTTAGAATTATTCTCCATTGAAAGGGATACTTTAGAAGAGCCTATTTCTTAGCAACAAAAGGGATATACATCAAGCCAACAAAATTCACAGATGATATGGTGATGTCAATTAAAACCATACATCTTTTTCCACCTGCCATAAAGCACGTTGTAACATAAGCATAGATCACAACACATATGAGATTTATTTCTTAAGGCTTGAGCACAGCGCAAACTAAAACATCTGTTTGTTTGTCATTTAATCGATATTAATGGGACAATTTGATTGGGGTTCTTGGTGAGCTATGGGTTTGACCTCCGACTTTTGAATACTTTTTACTAGGTGGTATTGACAAAATTAGGGCAAAATAGTCTATGAAGTCCTTTGGTGCATTTGGTTAGAGGTGAATGCTCACAATTTTAGGAATGATTTTCTTCCCTTCAATTTACTTTGGGATATGACTCTATTTTTGGCTTCTCTATGGTGCTCTGCTAATGGTTGTTTTGAGGGAGTTGCTATTTTAGACCTTTGTAGCGATTAGGAAGCCTTGCAACATTTTCTACTCTTGTTATATTTTGGTCTTTATGCTTTGGAAGATTTCTTACCCTACTACTAGTTGTACCTTCCCTCTCTTTTTTTTTAATTAAGAATTACTTTTTAGGTTAAAACAATTGATATTGATGAAAAGTAAAACCACCTCTTATTTGTTTCATTCATTTTCTTGCCAAATAACTATTTTAGGTTAAATGAAAAGTTTATATAAATTAAATTATAGTCCAAGGTAGTATAATCTTGTAGAACACTTTTTTCAACCCTAAGCATACCAATGTAGAATTTTTTTTACAAACAATAGGAAAAGGCATGTTTTGTTTTTGTACTGGGTTGTATTGAAAGAAATGAATAAATTTCTCCCTCGTGTAATAATTCAAAGGAGATAAGCTAACCTAAGATAATACCCCCACACAATAGTTTTGAATTCAGACAATACTACTAACACTTTCATCAACAGGAAGCATCAACTTATAACTTGACAAGTTCACATCTATTGAACTAAGGTTATCCTTTGATGTGAGATTGTTCATAGTAATAATCTACATTTCAACACTTGGTCAATAACTCAAATAGAATTTGAGAACAAACTCCCATGAAATATGAGAAATTGATCTGAACCCAAAAGTGTAATAATAGATTTAAATTCTGACTCAAAAAAATAAAATAAAATAAAATCTAATCTTGTAAAATGTCCAGCTAGCCTTTCTCAAATTTCTACAATTGACTAGAACATCCTAAAGTACCATCACTCTTGTTGCTAGGGGTGTAAGTGGGTGGCTTGGTTCGGTTCTTGAGGGAAAATAAATTCGAACCAATCAAAATTAATTAGTTTAGTTTGATTTGGTTTTCATATTTTTTGATAGCCAAATCTGAACCAAACTAAACCGAATATCTATGGATTGGTTTAGTTCGAGTGATCGGGTTGGCCTTTTTTTAACACAAAAATTAGCTTTTCATAAAAAAAAAAACATAATAAATCTATGAAAAAATTTCTAGAAATAGAATCAAACTTATTGATTTGAACACTAATAATTATTTCATGTTTCAAAATGTGTATTAAAAGGTTCATAAAGAGGGAACAAAGAAATATATTGATATTTATATTAAGAAATTATATTTGAATAAGTTAAAAAATTCTTCAAGAGAGATTTAACTTGACAAGTTATATACTGCTACTATTTAATTAAGAGGAAGTTGTGAGGCTATTAACCTGGAGGTATATATGTAACCAATTGAACCCCTAAGGACATGAGTAGAGTTAATGGAGACTTGATTAGTTAAACTTTGAATCAGCAACCTAGCGAATCCAAAGTCTCAAACCTTTGCAGTCATATTTTCCATCAAAGAGAATGTTGTTAGGCTTCAAATCACAATGCACAATAGGAACTTCACTATCATTGTGCAAGTAATCCAATGCACAAACAGCATCAATATCTATATTCAGTCTTCCATAAGGTTCAACTCATTTTCGTTTGCATGCTTTCTCTTCCCCTTAATCCAATCTTTCAAGCTCCCATTACTTACGTACTCATAAAGCAGAGCTAGAAATTCATTGTTTTTAAAGTCAATACTAGAGCATATAAAGTCAATTCATCATTTTCAAGCTTCCAAGTTCAGATGATGTTGTTGTTACCTTCACTTTTCTGTTCTTTATGTATAGTAGCAAGTAAATTGTCAGATATAGTATCAGTATTACCACTGTGACTATGATGATGTAATGTTTGACATACTTTCTTCCATAGCCATGAGGCTCACATGCAAAATGCAAGCAAATTTTTTTATTGCCTTCTAAATGGACAGCAGAGAGATTTTGAAAAACTCCACCATTAGAAATGGTTTCTTTTAAATCATTATAAGAGATGTTTAAAAGCTGAAGGACATGTAGATTTTGAAGTTCAATAGGAATAGATCGAGAGAGTTGGTTGGAGGAAAGATCCAAAGTTTTCAAGTCTCTCACCTCTCCAAGAGTTTGGAATAGCACCTGATAGCATCTTCCTGGCCAAAAACAATTTTTTTAAGCTCAGACAATTGTTGAATGAGCTAGGGATGTCACCAAACAATTGTTAATTTTTCAATTTTTCAATATATACTATGCCTAATATTGACTAGAGTTAATTTTATAATATAACCAACATATTTAAGAAACTAATGATGAAATAAGTTAGAAAATTAGTAATTATGCAGACCATGACTAATTATTATTAACAGAGTTAAAACACTAGTGTCTTTTTCAGATAGGACCAAAACTCTAATTGTAAGAAATAAGTAAATAAGTTTGTTAATAAAAATTCAGTAATATCATGAAGTACTACGAAACCAAAACATGGGTTCATAATGCTTGAAAATTTTCTGCAGCCATAGGATCTCTAGGATTTTTATCAGGGTAAACTATCCTTACCTGCAAAGGAAAGAAAGGGTAAGCGGGATAGGAGACATATCACCTCTCATCAAAGTGATAGAAATGAGTCATTTTTTAGGTGGATAAAAAATAAATGTTAATTCAGGTAAAAAAGAAAAATGGAAAACATTAGCATAAATGTCGTCTTCCACTCTTTCTAAATGTCAAATCCAAAAGTAAGCAAAAAAGAACCATTATTTCACCTTTGTGGTCAGTGAGTTGCGGCGCCGGCGAGCTGTGGTGTAGGTGAGCAGAACTGAATGTTTTACTAGAGGAGTTTTCTGGCTTTTTGCGTTGGACGAATGACGCGGCCCGAGCTATGGCAGAGCAAAACCTATGGTGAGCTGCAGTGTCGGTGATCTGCGATGCCGGTGAGTAGAACCGAACATTTTGGCAGAAGAGTTTTCTAGCCTTCTATGTTGAACGAAGACAACATTTTAGGGGTTGAAAACTAAGAAAGTATTACAAAAAGTCAAAAAAACAAGTAGTAGCCAAAAAATGTTGTAGCATAAATTTAAAAAAAATATAATATATATATATATATATATATATATATATATATATATATATATATAAATATGGTTTGGTTTGGTTTGGTTTAGTTCAGTTTTAAAATTTCAAATCCGAGAACCGAACCAATTAATCTTTAATTGGTTTAGATTTTACCTAAACCAATAAATATACTCAAACCAAACCGAACCAATTTAATTAGTTCGGTTTGGATTGATCGGGTTGATCGGGTTATCCAAACCAATTTACACCCCTACTTGCTGCCCCCATTACTAGCATCACCTCTATTACCATCACTTTCACGGTCTTGGTGATAATGGATTATATGGTGAAAGATATAATCCATTGTCACCAATACCCTGCTGAACCCATCACTACCACTTCCACCACATCCTTCATAGTCATCACCACTATCATAAGCTTGTTATATTCCTTCTTATATCACAAACCCCAAAAAAATAGGTGATTCAAGCTGAAAATATAATATACCTATGAAATCAGAATCAATGGAAAATGTTGAAATCAGAATCAATGAAGGAACATTTTAAGAGAATACGAGGACTGACAGCTCTTTAATGAGGGAGGTCTGATAAACTCGTATTGCTCCACTACAAGCCATTCAAAGCTCATCCTCCACTCCACTGCAAGTAGTTTGAAGCTCACTAGTTATTGCTCTCTTCCGCATCTTGCTTTCTTCATGACCAGTCACAACTCCGTGACCAGCCATAACTAGTTGCGATTCAGTGACCAGTCGTGTATTGCTCTCTTCGTGACCAGCCATAACCCAAGATGAATGCGAGTCTTCAGTAGATTAGGGATTAAAGGGATTTGAATTTTTTGGTCCAATAACAAATAGGATTCGAATCTCAGGAAGTTAGGTCACATGAGGTGTTTATGGTTCTTTCTATTTAGGGGCAATGGCCGTATTTGATGATTTTGGGTTATGGCTTCAACTTTAGTGTAGGGATATGTTAAAATGGGGTTTAGGGTTCATACAAATTTTAGGAATTATGATCTACAATAACAGATGAGAAGGGGGGAGGGCTTATGAGAGATTTTCACATTGATTCTAAAATTAGGATTGCAGTAAGGGGTATAGTTTTATGTATTTCACATATTTACAAAAGAATCCCAAGGAGTAATCCAGCAAAAAGAGAAAAATAAGATGCCCCTGTTACATGGACATAAGGTGTGGGTCACATTCTTTTATGACAAGAACACCACCTACACATGTGTTTTATCCTCCTTAGCCGTTTGTGGGAGGGCACTGAAACCACATCATTTTTTAAGCCACCAGAGCAGTGACCTAAATTCCTTCATAAACTTTAAACATTTAAAGTAGGTGTATTAGGTTAATTATATTATTTATTATTACAAATTAAAGTAATTAATTATAATAGTTGAGAAATCTTATATTTTATCTTTTATATATATATAAGAAGAATATCTTAAAGTTATCTTTAAATTGTGTTAGAATTGTAATTTTTTTTATTAATTTGGAGTTAATTTAGGTATTTTATATTTAATATATTTGAATTGAGTTATATTGTAACTTTTAATTATTTCATTGAAAATAGTCTAATGAAAGAGTGGAACATGAGAAAAACATATTACATTAATCTTACCTAACTAGATTCAATTCCACCAATGAATTTTGTTTTAAAAATTTCAGAGTATTTTATTTCTCATTAAGGCTTTATTTGAATATTTAATATTAATTATAATAGAATGAAATGAGATAAAATAATATGAATTAGAATAAGATTGAATAGAACAAAAGTTTTATATTATTGTATGAATAATTTATGATACAATGAAAATAAGTTTCTATTCTGTTTTTTAAAATGACAATGAAATAAAATAATAAATATTAATGAAATAAAATTTTTATTTCATTACATATCTTCACTTAAAGGAAAAAAATGAGATATAAAATAAAATAAAATAAAATAAAATAAATATAATCCTATTCTATTTCATCCTTATTTATAAAATTCAAATAATAAAATAATACACTGTTTCATTACATTTCATTTTATATAATTTCATTCTTTACTATCCATCAAACAAGTACGCTTCCAGGAATAATCCTGAAGTCTCTCTCTTCCTCACATTCTGTTTTTTTTTTTTTTTCTTCATTTTCTTATTGTCTCTCTTTGCAATAATTCAAGTGACTTTGTGCTCCACAAATCCTTAAAAAAACCATTCACCTCCACCATCGAAGGACAATGATGCATTGAAATCCATAAAAAATATGCCAAATTTGCTGGTCCTCTTTCTCTTTGAGACTTTGACTATGCATACGAAGGTGAAATTTTGCATTTTCAAGAAGGAGGGTTTCACAAACTGAAGTGGCTAAGACTCCAAAACCTGCTCACGTCTCATACTGCTTGCTTACGCTTACATACATGGATGTGCTTCATTTTGTTGATGTCTTCTTCTGATTTGTTTTTATTCAAGTTATGCACTTTTCTTCAAATTTTTTTGTCCTGGTTCGTGATCAATGCAACACCATGGTTTGCAGGGGTCTCTCAGACTGATAAGATGGGAATTTGTTTGTGAATGGGGAAGACGAACAGGAGAGAACAAGCTTTTATTTTTGTCTCTTTGCTCGCACTTCCTTCTTACTTATCCATTTTTTTTTAGTTTTTTTTTTCTATCACAGCCTTTATTGTGCAGATGTAGTTATTTATTGAATATTTGATAATAGATGAAATAGAATGAAATAAGATGAGATGAAATAAGATGAGATGAAATGGAATGAGATAAAAATATTATTTTATTGTTTGGATATTTTAGGATGGAATGAAGTAAAGTTATCATTCCATTGTTTGGGAAGTGGATAGAATGGTAAGAGTTATAATTTTATTTTTATTAAATTATATTTATTGCAAACACACCAATTTTAGGGTATGAGGTTAATGTTGTAAAATCTTAATTATAATTATAAAAAAAATGATTCCATCTCATACTCCCAAAATTGAAGAGAAGAAAATTGATGATTTTTAGTAGGATGAAATAGGATTAATCTCATTCACTTTCATTCCATTCTATAATTTTTTAACATAATCAAATAATGAAACATATCTTCATCTCATCTCATTCCATTCAATTCCACCAATCTAAACATAGCCTAAGGGTATGTTTGAATTAGTGGGATTGAATGGAACGAATGAGAATGGAATAGAATAGAGATATGTTCTATTGTTTGAGTATGTTAAAAAATGAAGGAATGAGATGAAAGTGGGTGAGATGAATTTCATCTCATCTCACTAAAGACCATTAATTTTCTTCCCTCCCAATTTGAGGGGTATGAGATAGTATCATCTTTATTATTATTATTATAATTAAGATTTCATCTCATTCCACTAAAAATCATTCACTTCCCAAATAATAGAATATTAATTTTACTCTATTTTATTTTAAAATATCTAAATAATAAAATAATATTTTTATTCTATTCCATCTCATTTTATTTTATCTCATTTTATTAATTATTAAATATTCAAACATAATTTAAGTGAAAGAGCCTGAGGTCCCGGATAAAAAGTCAAATTTTCATGCGATTAGTCAAATGAATGTTAGGAACTGCAATTAAACACATAAATGAACCTGAGTTTCAGAAAAAAAAGTGTTTTTAACAGTTACCATATTGATTCAAAAAGATAAAAATTTGATTTGCACTAAGTTTAGATTTGCTCACATTATACAATTTGACCATTGAATATTTCAATGATTTGATATTATGTGTTTGCGGTGATGCAAGTTTGCATGCATGTAAAACATAGAATCAATTCTAAAATATATTAGATGCCAATAATTGATGGCAGAAGATTTTATGGTAGCATATGCCAAGTCATGCTTTGAAGAGCTCTATATTAAATAATTACAAGAATCACTATAGTAAGAAATAATGACATGTTGCAATAGCTTTTATGAAGAAATTATTGTGTTGGAAATTCAAGAAAACATGTATTGTGCAGCATTTGGAGCAAGGAAGGGGTTTACATTTGAATGGAATGACGTCGACTTCACCCTCTTATTGGGACATTGATGACGAAGACAATTGTGGTATATTGCATGTCCATGTGTTTTTTTTTTTTTTTTTTCTAAATGAGCTTTTGGGATGGTAAACACTGGATGGGCAACAATCGGATGCTTTTCAATATTTCATTTGAATTCTCTATTGTCATTTGGTCCTCAGTAGAGTTGTTTTACATCAAACAGTTTTAAAGAAGGTGAACACTAAGGTTGCAGGACTTAAAGCATCATTATTAGTGTTCGAAGATCATACAGGTGTGTTTTGATAAAAATCATTTCGACTTCATAAGTTTAGTCAGTCTGTATGTATATTATTGTTTTGAACGAGGTCCGGATAAATATCTAAATTGGTTGATAATAGTGGTTTCTTTTGATGTACGGTAGTGCGAGGAGGTGAGTACCTATAAAAGGTACTCTGATACTCAAGTTAGACCGTACATAAGGTGAGTAGTATTTGAAATTAGATATATACCTTTGTTATTTTGTGGAGTATTTATAGGAACGTCTTGGATGATAAAAATTATTGTTCAATCTGCATTAAATGCTGTTAATTAGGATAAGAATCAATTAGATTGTTATCTTTTATAACTAGTTCTCCTATTTATGAGGGATGTAATTGATGTCCTTATCTATGAGAAATTTTGTGAGAGATTTGCACTTTATAAATATGTAGATTTACTTATCTAATAGTGCGCATAAATATTTGGGATTCAATTCTAGCGGGCCGAATTGTTCATGAACCGCTAATCCAAAATTCAGTCCAAAATAGTTGTCCCGAACTTGATGCTTAGATGTGACAGCTGAGTGTCAAGATATCTGAGTTCAACAAAAGCAAACAACACACATAGGACAAAGGAATCCAAGTCATAACATAAATGCCAGATCTTGCAATATTTTTACCAAAGGGCCGAGGTCCATGATATGTCGTAGAATGCCCCCAGTGTTAATGAGAAAAGTTGGGATCAGAATGAATCACTCTGCTTAAAGTCATCACACTGTCATCTGGGATTCATAGTACGTTGCCCTTATACAGATTTTGTTCGTGGGGTCCATTTAATTCTAAATGTAATTTGATCTTGAACCGAGATCTGTATTATGATTGATCATAATATCACGCTCCGAGTATGTGATCCAATCCGTACAATGTCATGGGTTATTTCAACTCTGAGTGTTGTCCTCTCAACTGCTCTATTAGGTACAGTACGCCATGTGGTCAAAAGATAGTGGAGGCCGTCGTTTGGGATTCGTGCCATCATGATTGTCATTTTCAATTTGAATTTAGAAATGAAATGGGGTGAGGGGAAAACCCCTCACTTTCCTCTCTTCTTCCACTTCTACTTTCACACTTGGCGAACCTAGGCAATTTCTAATGACTTTCCGACGAGACTCCAGTGACCGTTTTCTTGCAGTTTCAACCTTTCAACACCTTTCCTTCTTCAAAAACAAGGTACTTCCTTTTCCCACTTTACTTTTGTTCTATATTCTTCCATTTGAGAAGGAAAATGTCACAAAATAGTGGTGAGGAGAGTGTTTCCTTAAAAATCCTTACTGCTCAGCCGTCTCCACTGCCTTAGGCACGGCGGAGACATTTTTCTTATGGTGGGGATTCTAATAAAGGTCCGAGGCCGATAACCGAGATGGATATCCTAGAGGCATTACAGAGGGCGGATTGTGCTAGAGAACTTGTAAGGCAAAGACCAACACATCCACTCTCTGTGCTCATGATAGAGTTAGAGAATCTTAGTAAATCTTCTTCTGATTCTAACGCGAGTGCATCCTCTGTAGGTAACGCTATCAACACAGACATGACACCTCAGAGAATAGCTCCTTTAGAATCAAGGGAGCACATCTTCCTATGAGATGTTGGCTTATACCAATGGGTCGACCGTGAAGTCCTACGCACTCCTTCAAATGTAGAGAGCTCGAAGGATGCCCGAGCCAAGCAAGAATACTTGCACCTCACTGAAGACCAATTCATGATAGAGAATACGCAATTTGGGCCCCGTCAGACCAATAAAGGGTCTGCTCAACAAGGGTAGAAGGTGACTACTTCATTTATATGTATGATGCATTATTTACCTGAATCGGAGTCCGACTTCTATTCTTTGACTTCGAGATTCAGAGTCCTAAACCACCTACGGGTAGCTCCAACTCAACTACATCCGAATGCATGGGACTTTATTAGGACTTTTGAGCTTATTTGTAGGACCTTTGAATGGTCGTACTCCGTTAGGTCATTCTTCTTTCTTTTCACCCGATTTTCACCCTCCGGGAATAATTTTCAAAAGGGGTGGGTCACTTTGCACACACAAGCAGGGAAGAAAGTGTTCAAACCTTACCAAGAATCCTTTAAAAACTTCAAGGATTTCTTTTGAGTTGAAGGAGCTCCGGGGTCAACGCTTTTTTTCGTGACCCTAGACAGTGAACCAAGGATGTACTTATACTTGACCCAAGTGGTGTAGGACAAGAGTTTGGGAGAAATAGAAGTCGATGTTGTCTGAGGATGACCTTGACATCTTCAGCTTCCTAGTTGAGTAGGCCAATAAAGGCGAGGCCATCTATTGTAAAGATGTTCTGGATGAACCCTTTGACTCAATAATACCATTATTAGGTATTTCGTCATATATTTGACTGATTTGTATTTCCTAATTTTTTCTAAGTATTGTAATATATCTATTTCGTGTTTGCAGAAAGTATGGCAGCTCTTGGCGGTCTTGAAGCTTTTACCTTATGATTGACTGCAAGGAAAGCTAGGGCCACGGTGTTCGAATCCCGACCCACGGTCGTTGTTCCACTTCCACAACCCACAATGGTATTCCTCTTCCACAACCTGCTGCATAGGAGGCAGATCCTAAATCTCTAGCGCAACCTCTTCGGCCTTAGAAGAGGAGGGCAGACAGCCGAAGGGAGCAAAGAGGAAAGAAATCGGTAACCAAGGTTGCTCCACTTGACCTCACTGTTAGCCGGGAGTCCAAAATCTCAAACAGTGTGCCCTTGCACTTTTCTTTAGGGTCAGTTTAGGGCAGAAGGGTTGATCTCAGGCGGATCATTGACAACGCCCTTCTGTCCCCTATTGACTAGGATGTCTTAATAGAGCAGGACTTGCTACAGCTTCTTCGGGATCCCAGGTGCGGGCCTTGTGCAATGCTTTCGTCCTTCGATTTTTAGAGGGAGCTTTCAAGTCTATTCGTCAGACTCGGGAGTTGGAGAAATAGTTGGACACCCTTTGGGGTGAAAAGTAGGGGCTCGAGCTGGCCGTTGCTCAGAAGGATGGGTAATTGGCCCAAGTTAATGAAGAGCTTGGCTTGTGCAGGGTCGAGATCATTGGGCTCTAGGCCAGAGTTGCTAAGAAGGTTGTTGAGGTTGTTGGGCTCCAGGCCTAATTTACTGAGGGAGTTGCTCGAGAGAATAATTATAAAGATCAACTAACTTTTTCCGAGTCTACCCTTACCACCCTCCGAGTTGAGAATGAGATTCTTCGCCAGTTTGAGGTCAAACTTGAAGATAATATTTTATATATCGAGGATGAATGGATGAACTCGATCGATGAGTCCTCTTCACATGTACTCGCTCAACCTAGCCTGCTAAATCCAAACTTTATCGAGGTAGGAATTGGTTCAAGGAAGGTAGTTTGAGATGGTTGGATCATGGATGCCATTCCCAAAGCCATTCCTTTGAATCAAGTTCTTGCCATGACGGACCTCAGCGTTGAAGAAGGAGAGGAGAACTCAGAGGGTGGCCCAGCAGAAGAGACCAAGGTGAAAGAGGAGCCTACCCCAGAAGCTTGATTCTTTCTTTTGTTTCTTTTCATTTTACTCCCTGCGTGGGGTTCATTTTATTTGTACTTGGACAATGTAACACCCCAATTTTTGGGTAAAAGACCGTTGTGTTCCTGTTTTACTATTTTTTTTTTTGTTTTTCTATGTGATACGAGTGTTTGATATTCTTGTCTGTGATTTTATTTGGACTTTTTGTGTGATTTGCTCGGAGACGGAAAATAATAATTTTTCTCGACCGAAAAAATATTATTGTAATTAATTAGAGTGGGGATCTTTGGGTTCGATTGATATATAAATTAGTTTAAGTAATTTTTAGAATTTAAGCGTAATGCGATAAAATAATTTTTAGTATTATTTTATTCCTCAGTATAAATTTTGACAGTGGACCCGATACTGTGTGTGTGCGGAACTCACGTATAAATAAAGTAACCAATAGAAACAAGAAACTTGGACCAATAGAAATAAGACACCTAGAAGTCAAACTAATAAAGAGAAGTCAACAAAAGTGGCTTGACCATTTTGGACCATTAGATTTAATCTTGGTGGATAAGCTTGAATAATGACCATAGATTTGATAAATGACTAGGATTGAATCTTGATGGATAAGCTTGGATGATGACCATGGATTTGATCAATGGATAGGATTTAAAGAAGAATCAATGGCTAGGATTAAGTCAAAAATTTGTAGACTTGACTTTAGGATTAGTAAATTAATTAAGCTTAGTTTGACTAGATTAATTATTTAATTAGCAAACTAATTAAACTAATTTAGTTATTAAATAATTATAATATAAATACTAATTAAATATGCTAATATTGTTTAGAGATTATAAATTATGTAATTATTTGTTTAATTAACTAGTTATGTAATTAGAATAAACAATTAAGTAAACTAGTTTAATTCTTAACTAAGTATAATCTAAAATATTAATTGAAAGTTCTAAAATTAATTAAAGGTTATGATATATGTTAGTATATGTTAGATATATTAGTCATAGGATTAAAATGTTAATTAGGATTTAATTAGGATATTTAGTCAAATAGACTTCCTAATTAATTAACATGTAAATAAACAAATTAAACTCTTGAATTTGGACTTGGAGGATACGTTGGGCAGCAGCCTTTAGAGGCTTGTAGGATAAGCTTTACAAAGCTTCCTAAGCACACCAACTAGCTATGATCCCAACCATTGAAGGGATGGATGGCTAGGATAAATTGCATGTGTTTTTAATGACTTAAAACCACCAAAAAGTCTCACACGGCAAGAAGACACATGGGCAGCTGGTTGGAGAGGATAGATATGCCATAAAATCCTTATTTTATCACCACAATTACTCACGCATGGCAGCTGTACTTATGCACTCAATTTTGGGTAATTATCCAAGCAATTTTCTTCTTTTTCTTCCCATAATTTACACGGCTGGCAGCAGCTTCTCCACATCTTCATTTTTCATTTTTATTCCTCAAATATAAGCCCTTTTGCCTCCCAAATATACACGGCCAGCAGCTCCTTGAATCCTCCTCATTCTTTTGTTTTTTTTTTACACTTATCAAATATAAGCCAATTTCTCTCCCAAAACACCAAGGAAACTCACGCAACTTTCTCTCCCATTTTCTTTCTTTCCATTCGGTCTTCACTTCCAAACCACACCATCCAATCTTTAATCCTTCATCTCTTGGTTTTATTTTAATTCAAGTTGTGCTTTAACTATTTCTTCTCCTATTTTCTTCTCTTTTATTCGGTCAATATCTCAACCCACATACTCACTCCCTTATAATTTTTATCAACACCATTTCCTAAAGCCTAACACCATTCTAAGCAATTTTTATTCTCAAGGTTTTGCTAAAAAAAACCACTCTAGCTAGTCCAAACTCAAGCTTTTTGCTTATTTCCCTAAGGGTAAGTTTTGGTTTCTTTGGTTCAAATTTATTTTTCTGAATTTCTAAGCCATGTTTATTTCATGGTTTGTCATTCTCAAACCTTGTATGTGTGTGTGCTAATTATTTGAGAATTTTAGGAATTTTGGTTTGAAGTATACAAATTCTAGAAGGAAAGGAGGAAAGCTTAGAAAGCCTGTCTTCAAGAGGTAAGAGGGAGACTCTACCTTACCACCCATGTTCGGGTAGTATGAGGATGGTATGTTTGGTGAAAAATCCCTAAGGATTTATTCATCTATTGTTTGAAGGTCTTTGGTTGTATTGATTGAACTGTATTGAGATGTGTCGATTGTGTTTGTGTGTTTGGTGTACTTGGAATGTGCCCTGCTTGTATTTCTATGTTTGTATATGTAGCATCTGTGAGATATGATTTTATTTTAAAGTTTGCTCGTATCTTTGTAATGCTTAAGAAATTGATAATATGTATGTATGTGAAATATATCTTGTAGAGAAACTTATCTTATGCACGTATGTGGAATTGATTAATCTTGTAAATTTTATGAGAAAAGGATTCAATTTTAAATGTTATAGAAATATGGGGTCATTATGTAGATATAAAAACTTTGAGGGACTATAGTGAAAATACTATGCTTTGAGGGACGAAAATGTGATTTATGTGTTTTGAAGGATGAAAATATAATTATTCTATTTTTAAGGGATTAAAATGTAATTTATATATTTTGAGGGACAATAAAGTAATTATTATATTTTGAGGGACTAAAAATGTAATGTATATGTTTTGAGGGACAAGGAAGTAATTATTCTATTTTTGAGGGCCTAAAAGGTAATTCATATGTTTTGAGGGACCAGAAAGTAAATATTATGATTTGGAGGGACTATTTTGTAATTATGAATTTTATAAAGGATTATGTTGTAAATATCATTTTTCTAAGGGACAATTTTGTAAATATGAATTTTACGAGAAATTATTTTATAAATGTAAATTTTATGAAGGAGCGTTATGAAAATATTATTTAAATAAAGATTATAAAGTAAATATTATGTTTTGAGGGATTATTATGCAAATATGAAAAATGGAATTGAATTTTGAGGAAAATAGTATTTTTGATTTAGAACATATGAGAAATGATGAAAAATTGATATGTGATTTGAAAACGTGTGAAGCTGTTATGTGATTGAGAAAATGCGAAAAATATAATTTCACGATGAAAATACAAGTAATCTTGTTGGGCCAATTTTGAGGACCCCGAGTATGAGATAAAGAAAATGAATTGAGAATATGAAATAAAGAAAATTGAATTGAGAAGATGAGGGAATGAATTGAACCGAGAAAGGTACGTTCAAATGTGCATTGAAAAAAAGTCCGATGGGTTGAATAAGGTGATTCTTAGAAAGAAAGAAAGAATACACCTCGAGTGGGTGCGATGTGCGTAGTGTAGGTCACTCGTTGACCTTGGGG
The DNA here is from genome assembly GCA_029884595.1 of Ormosia semicastrata. Lineage (NCBI taxonomy): Eukaryota > Viridiplantae > Streptophyta > Magnoliopsida > Fabales > Fabaceae > Ormosia > Ormosia semicastrata. The sequence continues at coordinate 45,290,946 of JAQQTO010000061.1, forward strand.
GCATCGGGGTGCGGGTTGCCTACAATGGACAGAGAATAAAGCTTCACGTACCGTAGGTTAGGACCGATGCAACACACCGATGATCCGGACCGAGACACTATCCATAATCGAGATCCGAAAAAGAGCGTGATGCATATGCTAGATGTGCAAATGCTAAATGAGCAAAGAGAATGAGCACGTGGTCCGAGGCATGTAGTGCGATCGCATGATTCTTTTCGATCACTCTTTCCAACCTGAGTCTTAGCTCCATGGAGTAGGAAAATTGAGTCTAGGTGCATGAGTCTAGATACATATACAGAGATACTGAGGGTATTATCATAATTATTGATTTTGATAACCGAATTATTGAATAAATGATATGGTGGATATGATGGGTTGATATGAGATATGATATGTGTTAGATAAATGATATTGATGACATAATTGTAATTATGTATGATGTATTGGTATGAGATATGATGTATTGATATGAGAATTTGTATGTGTTTATCTTCATTGCTACCATACTGGTATTGGCATAGGTGATCTCACCTCTTGTCTGTCTATTTCTGTATTGTATTTATAATTGTAAAGAGATTGACCAAGACGTTGAGTGAGAACGCAAGGAAGATCAGATTTTCGAGAAGGAAGTTGAGTTCTAAAGAGATGGAGATGCTGAGTTTTTTCGTAAGGTATTTGGGAACCAGAGGCATAGTGCGTCGAGTTGGATGGAAAATGTATTTCTCACATAAACAGTAATAGGGAACTTACTACCGTACTCCTGGTACGGTTAGTATTGTATATTTTGTGTCAAGTTGGATTCCTCCTGAGGAATCTGAGGAGTACCCGTCGAGGGTTCTGCATGTTTAGAGTTACTTGGGCATTATGTAGTTTAATTAATGTGTAAATATTTTCAGAGTCCAGTTTGTAATATTTACAGTATGATAGTGTTAAAGACTTGTATATGTATAACAAGAGATTTGGATATGTACAAATGATGTAAATTATTTGTAATGATGCTGTGATATTTTATCTTCTGCTAAGTTTATTTTCTTGTTATTAAGAAATTTTAAAATTTCGTATTTTTCCCTACAAAGTACGTTATTTTTTTAAGGTTAATTTGGTAATTATGTAACATAAATGTGGCATCCTAAGGTGGGTGTTACAGACAAGTCCTAATCTTGGGCATCTATTTAATGTTAGTACTTTGATTTTTTCTTCATATTCTTATTGTCTTTTGATTTTTCCTCATCGAGATGGGTCTAACGCTCGATCTCGGGGATTCCATTTATACTAAGTGTATATTCTAACTTTTATTCAACTGAGATGGGTCCAACGCTCGATCTTAGTATTTCTCTTCTACACTTAGCAAATGTTTGTGTTTTTCCCAACTGAGATGGGTTCAACACTCGATCTTGGTGGTTCTATTTCAAACTTAGCGAACACGTGTTTCTTCTCAATCGAGATGGGTCCAATGCTCGATCTAGATGGTTCTTTTACACTTAGTGAATGCTTGGTTTATTTATTAGAAATGTTTCTCCACTCTTATTGACACTTAGTCAAATTTTTAAGTGTGAAATTATGAAGTATGATTTTGACACAGAAGCCTCTTAGAGTGCCATCCACATATTTCGGGTAACAGTCTAATACGATTCTCCACCCACCTTTTTTTAAGCTTATAGGTCAGGTTCAATGTCAAAATTATAAAGTATGATTTTGACATGGAAGCCTCTTAGAGTGGTGTCCATATATCTCGGATTACGGTCGAATATGCTTAACCTCTTTAAACCTTTAGTTTATGAGTTAAGGTCAAGCTCATTAGGGTACGGGTTAAAACCCTTGAATTCACTCCTTGAACTCGAATACTGGTTAAGTGGATTCCCTTTTTTAACCATTATTTATAACTAATCCTAATTGGACCTTATCTTCCTCGGACCACTTCAAGGTGCGATAACCTTGTTGGTTGCAATAGTCATACATGAATAAAATAATCAAATGTTGAAGAAATAATAATTGATTCATTCACGTCAAAATTCTTCACTTACATAATAAAAATAACCATTAAAGGCATTTAATTGTAATATTTCCTTAGCTTATCAGCATTCCAGAAATTTTTGATGGTTTTTCCAAAGAGAGTTTCTATAGTATAGGCTCTTGTATTTGTTTTTGGATATGATCCTGTATGGTCCTTCCTAATTAGGAACTAACTTCCCATCTTTCGTATTTTTACCTTTGATATCCGCCTTACGAAGTACGAGGTTGCCAAGATTAAATCTTTGTAGAATCAATTTAGAATTGTATCGTGTCACGATTATCTATTTAAGGGTGACTTCACGGATATGGGCAATGCGGCATTATTCCTCCAACAAGTCTAGGTCATAACGGATGAGGTCCGGGTTGGCCTCTTTTGGAAAGTTGTCTCCTCCAGTTAGGTTCTCCTATTTCCACCGGGATCATAGTCTTGCAACCATAGGTCAGTTTAAAGGAAGTCTCTCCTGTGGAGGAATGGGGTGTGGTTTGGTATGCCCATAAGATATGATCGAGTTGCTTAACCTAATTCCCCTTAGCATCTTCAAGTCTGTTTTTGATTCCTCTAAGTATGACTTGATTTGCGGCTTTAGCTTGCCCATTGGTCTTTGGATGCTCCACCGAGATGAAATATTGTTTGATCTTAAGACCGGCTAAGAGATCTTTGAATTTCTGATTTCATAATTGGGTTCCATTATCGATGATAATAGACTCTAGGATACCAAACATGCTGATAATATTCTTATAAGTGAACTTTTGGATTCACGCAGAGGTGATAGTAGATAACGGTTCTACCTTAATCCACTTGGTGAAGTAATCAACAACCATCACTAAGTACTTGATCTGCCTTGGTGTTTGGGGGAAAGGACCTAGGATACCCATCCCTCACTAGTAGGATGGCCAGGGGACAAACATCGTAGATAACTCTTCTGGTAGGACTGCATAGATATTTGAGAATGCTGACATTGATGACATTTATGGACATGCTCCTTGCTGTCAGCTTCCATACTAGGGCAATAGTATCCAGTCCTTAGCGCTTTCCGTGTTAGGGACTTTCCATTGAGGTGATAGCCAGAGCTTCCTTCGTGTATTTCGGTCAAGACATATTTCACTTCTTTAGGACCAAGACACTTAAGGAGGGGAAAAGAAAACCCACGATGGTAGAGCTGGTTATCAATGATGTTGTGCAGAGTTGCTATTCGTACTATTTTTTGGGTTTTTTGTCTGATCTTCAAGTAATAAGCCATTACAGAGGTAGGCAAACTATGAGCATCATCCAGGTTTCGTCATATTCCAGTAGGAGGACTTTATTGTCTATAATACTGGGTGTGAGTATGGTAACCTAGATCGGACTCGTTGTTATCAGGGCTTTGGTGCTGATAAGCTTTGACAGTATGTCAGCTATGGAGTTTTGTTTTCTTGAGATATGTTCTACCTTCACACTATCAAAGATTTCCATTAACTTCTTCACTTTGACTAAGTATTTCTACAACAAAGGCTCCTTATCCTGATATTCATACCGGATTTGGGAGGTTGCCAGCTGCAAATCATTGCATAGAAATATATTCGTAGCCCCCATCTCGTTTGCCATGTTTATGCCTATAATGCATGCTTCGTATTCAACTTAGTCGTTTGAAGTTGGAAACTCAAACCTTGGAGAATTTTTTGTTTGAAGTCAGAAACTCAAACCTCAGAGAATGTTCTAACATAAGTCTGACTTCATTTTCTAGCATTAGTCTAGCTCCATTCTCTTTAGGATTCGAAGATCCATCAACATAGATGGTATAGGAATTCGCTCTAGGATGGTCGAAGTCCAGTGTAAGCTCAACCAGAAAATCAGATAAGACTTGATGGCTTGTCTTGACTCATAAGTGATACCAAATTCGGAGAGCTCCACCGACCAAATAATCATTCTTCTAGCGAGATCTGACTTATGCAACACCTGCCGAATTGGTTGATCTGCCCTCACTATCATGAAGTGACACTTAAAATATTGTCATAACCTTCTTGTAGTAATCAACAATGCTAGAACTAGTTTCTCAATCTTCTGATAGCGGATCTCAGGGTCTTGCAAGACTTTGCTGACGAAATAGACCAGCCTTTGACCTTCATCAGTTTCTTTTATCAAGACTGAACGGATCGCCTCATTGCTAACAGAGAGGTAGGCATAAAGTGTTTCACCAAGTCAGAATCAGTAGTGTGGATAACATCTTCAATTCTTGAAAGGCAGCTTCACACTCTAGGGTTCACTCAAAATTCTTTCCCTTTTTTAGGGTTTTGAAGAAGGGAAGAGATTTTTGAACGGCCTTGGCTAGAAAACGAGTGAGGGTTGCTATTCGACCTGTCAGTTGTTGCACCTCTTTCATGGATTACGGGCTACGTACATTGAGGACGAGCTGCCATTTCTCTAGTTGGCTTCAATACCTCAGTTTATCAACAAAAATCCCAAAAATTTAGCGGCCTGTACACCAAAAGTGCATTTCTCTGGATTCAGCCTCATGTTGTGCTTCTGTATTTAGACGAACACCTCTTCTAGATCCTTCACATGGTCACTGGTCTATATTGTCTTGACTATCATGTCATCTATATAGACTTCTAGCATCTCACCAATTTATTCTTCGAAGATTTTATTCATCATTTATTGGTAAGTTATCCCTGCATTCTTCAATCTAAATGGCATGACACGATAACAATAGTTTTCCATCTCAGTTATGAACACAGTCTTATCTTCTTCCTCCGGGTTCATGGTAATCTGGTTATATCTAGAATAAACATCCATGAAGGAGAGTAGTTGGAACTCGAATGAATTGTCCACAAGTTTATCAATGTTGGGAAATGGATAAGGGTCTTTTGGGCACTCCTTATTCAGGTTGGTGTAATCAACACACATATGCCACTTCTCATTAGCCTTTTTTACCAAAACCACTTTAAAGAGCCAAGTGGTATAAAAAACTTCTCTAATGAATCCAGCGTACAGGAGTTCTTTTACTTGCTTTTGAATTACCCATTGCCTCTCAGGTTCAACTTTCCTTTTTCGTTGGGCCATCGGCTTTGTATCCTTCATGATAGAAAGTCATGGCAAATGAACTCTGGGTCCAATCCCGGCATATTCGCGGAGGTTCAGGCAAAAAGATCTTTATTTTTCCAAGAAACTCAATTAGCAGGGCTTTTTCTTCTTGATTTAGATGTCCTCCAATCTTGGTCACTTGGTTTGGCTTAGCACCAAGTTGAAAGGGCTGAAGTTCTCCATTAGGTTGAAGGCACGTACCATGGATCTCTGCATGAACATCCAGTCCAGTGAAGAGGACATTGACGTGGTCCGTATTGACTGAAGTTGAATTGTTGCTTGGTTCTTGGTTTGAGGCTTCTTAACAATTTTCAAGCTTCATTATAGCATATTCTGGTTGTAGCCTGGTCTCCTTTGACTATAACGATCCTGTCATATTGCTCAAGAAACTTCATGACCAAGTGGGGTGTGAAGATCATAGCCCCAAAGGCATTGAGTGAGGGGCAACTCAGTATGACATTATAGGCCGAGGAACAGTCTACCACTAGTAATTTGACCTTGAGTGTCTTGAAGAGATAATCCTTCCCCAAAGTCGAGTAGGTCTTAATGTATCTCACTGGGGTGATCTTGTCTCTAGTGAATCCAATCAGCTCGCCGTTATACAGGATCAATTCCTTCTTTGATAATCCTAGCTTTTCGAATAAGTTTAGGAATATAATGTCAGTCGAGTTCCCCTAATCAACAAATATACAACGAACCTTAACATTGGTTATTATTCTCGATATTACGATGGGGTCATCGTGATTTGGGATAGCGCATCTGTAATCTTAATCAATAAACGAAATCGGCAGGGTCTTTCTCACGCTGCTATCTGACTTAGTTCTTGAGAGGGATGCCACACTTAGTACAGCCCAGAGTACTTTCTTCCTTGCTTTTCTTGACTCACCACCTCCCGAGATGGTGTTGATTGTCCGGGTTACTTCGAAGGGACGACGGTTGTTATCCGAATTGTTGATATAGGATTATGCTCTTTCTTGGTTCTAGGCATTACCCTGGGATGGGCTTGTGTTGGGATTTTCACTCCTCGCAAAAGAGCATCTTCTCTGGTATGGTGGAGATAGGCTTCTTCTATGGTTGTAGCTCTGCTTCCTGTAGCTCTGTCCTCCTCTCTAATTATTATTCTAAGACTAACGTACATAATGACCCAGGCAGCCATCTCGGATCAAAGACTCAATGACGTCTTGAAGGTTGATGCTGTTTTCTGTATTATGCCCATGACCTTCATGTCATGCATAGTGCTTAGACTTATCCCTCTATGCATGTTTTCTCATGGGGGAGGTCTTTGCACATCCCTGAACTCTGTAATCATCACCTCCTAGAAAATTTGAGTTCGAGGTGTGTTGAAGGGGGTATAGCTCTCATACTTTCCCTTTAATGGTGGCTTTGAGTTCCGGCCTTGTCGGTTGGGTTATTCAAGATTTAGTTTAGCATCTTCTTCTTTCTCTAGATGCTTCCTAGCCTAAAAAAGGCCCTCCGCATTGATGTACTTGTCGGCTCAAGCACAGAACTCATCTATGGTCTTGGGCTTCTTCTTAAAAAGAAAGTGGCCCAGGGTGGAGTCCTTCCCTTAAGTAGTGTAGTCCGTGTCTCAGTCAAGAAATATTCATGATTTCTTTGTTGAATCAGGATATAAAGTCTCAAAGAGATTCATCCTTTCCCAATTTAATCTGGGAGAGACGTGAGATGGATTTCGACTGCACCTTACTAGTGGTGAAGAACAACAAAAATTTCGAGGACAAACCTTCCCAGTTAATAATGGATTTAGGAGTTAAAATGGTGAACCATCTCAAGGCATCTATTTTCAAAAAAAGAGGAAAAACACAATACATGAGTGGATCATCTCCTCTAGCAAATAGGAGAGAGAAACATAAGCATCCAAGTACTCTTGAGAGTCCGTGATCCTATCATAGGCTTCAATATTTGTTGGATATTTGAAACACCTAAGGATCTAATAGGCCATCAGTTTGTCAAAGAAAGGTTGGTTTTGTGTAACCAAGTTGCTCACTCCTTGATCCTGCTTTTTGTTTGTCCGAACTGGGATTTTAGCACTCTGACTGGTTTTCGTGATCTTGAAATACTCCAGATGACGCGATTTTATTGATTCCTGATAGGAATTCAATTTTTGTCTTCTTTCTCTTCGTTGACAGTTCTCTCCAAGTTGTGAATACGTTCATCCTATAGTCTAACGAGAAAGATGAGTTCTTCTTTGAATAGCTCCAAGAGTCCAGATTCAGCATGACGAGACCGAACTTCATAATTATCCACTCATGCTCCTAGGCGCTGCAGCGTCGACAGACATAGTTGACCCACTTATAGTCCTGCAATAATAAGGTTTGCTGTTATAACTTCGCGTGGGATTAGCTTCAAATGCTAGAATGAGCTGACATAGTTGAGACGAATGTGAAGTGAATTCATACAAATTCTTAATATGCTAAATTGAGTTTTATTTTTTCATGGTAGTAAGAGGTTAATTTGTAAAAGAGAAAACATGATTTCTTAGTTTAGTTTTAATTTTAAATATATAAACTTTGGCATTTCATTTACTGCATAATTGTGTCTTTTCTCTAGTATTTTTTAGGAGTCCAAGGGCAAGAACGGTGATATGGCCATCTCTTTCATGAAGTATTTGCCTCAATTTTATGATAAGGATATAGGTAATTTGTTCTTGATTGGTTCTTTTTTTGTTTTTTTGTTTTTTCCTGTGAAGCATTATATTGTCAATTCTATCTCAACTTTGTCTTGCTTGAGAAAATATTAGATCCTATGAGAATATTGTAAAAATGTGATTGTGGTGGGTAGAAGTAGAACATAGAAGCCATGGCATGTGTGTGGTTGTGTAGCGTGGTTGTGTAGCGTAGAAGCTTTTATTTATGAGAAATGATAGACGTAGGGCTGGATGTGAATCAAATAAATAACAATTGAATTGGGTGTGTGTGTGTATATATGAGTGAAGTCTCCATTTCAGATGTAATGCACATAGCTGATAAGAAGTTCTTTTGTAAGTTAACTTATTATTTTGTTCCTTGAATAAGATAGAATAATCACAATAGTTGAGTCAGTTGTGTCCTTCTGCACTTGAAAGGCTTGGTGACCTACTAATTGAAGAGGCCAGATTGGTAAATGGCGTAAACAACTGATTCAAACAGATGCAAACAGAACCAAAGAGGATGAAATACTTCCGAAGAGATGCAGAGAGAAGAAAAGATGAAAATGAGAGTATACCGAATTGGATATGAGATAAGAGCCAAATCTTATGATGCTAAAAATGTGATTGAAGTTTATGCACTCAAGGTTGTATGTAATTGGAACTTAAAATCCCATCTACATAGGTAAACATCTGCACAAAGTCGGGTCTGAGATTAAATCCATTAACTCAAGAATATTTGATCTCACAAGAAGCTTACAAACTTGTATGGTTTTAATGCAAAAAGAGACAAAGAAGACTCATGTTTTGCTTTTGAAAGGCAAATGCAATTTAAATGGGCTTGTATTCTTATATAGTTGAAGAGTACATTGTCGGGTGGTTTGTATTTGTGGAATAGGTGGTCATGGTAAAACGACTCTTGCCAAAAATGTTTACCATCATAATACTATTATGCGCCACTTTGAGGATTTTGCTTGGGACTATATATCCTAGCGATGCAAGAAAAGATATGTTTAAGAGGGAATTTTACTTAAGCTTACTTCTCCTTCCAAAGAGGAGTGACCAGAACCTGAAAATGTACGTGTCTATATACACATATATATATATATATGAAAACATAAAGTAAATAAGAAAATGTAGTTTATTATTAAATATTTAAATTAATTAATCATACTTTTTTTTTTAAAAAGTGTTAATTTTTAATTTTTGTTGTTTTATAATATTTAAATGCTTTTATACTTATAATGTAGCTGTGGAAATTTTCACATGAAAAAAATTAATACATGTATCTATGTGTATGAAATCTTTACAAGAAATCGGATTAATCATATTAATATTTACATTTATGGGAGTGAAATTTTTACTAGAATACTTAATAATTTAATTAAAATGTAATTGATTATTATGAAACTAAATTAATTAATTATATTTTTGTATAATTTTTTATTGATATCTATATATATATATATATATATATATATATATATATATATATATATATATATAGTTTCATAATATTTTAAATTTTAAATATTTATTTCACACTAGGGCAAAAACCTTTATATGAAAATATAATAAAATTGATTGAGTATAATTTATTATGAAGAAATTAATTTAATTAATTATATTTTTATTACAAAATTAGTAGAGTGTATATTGTAGTTCTATGTTGTGATTTTAGACAAATAATAGTGTTAGCAACTTAAGTTCTCAACTTCACTAAAACTGTGAAGCTTCTTCAGGTGTATTTAACTAAGATATAAATGAAATTAAGGAAATCATGCTCATATTCTATAAGTAACTTCATGATGTAACTCAATTTTTACTCACTTATGTGTATCTAATAATTAGAGTAGTTCGATAATTAATTATATATATATAAGTAATTAGTAGGCTAATCAAGCATGGAGGTTTTAATATATTTTATTTTAGATAATTTTGTTATATATAGTTCAATTAATAAAACTATTTTTATTTAATTTATATTTTCCTTTGTCATTCAATTCTTTATTTATCTTGTATATTTTACGGGTACAAACACTAGTTTTTGTATAAACCTAAAGTATCTAGGTTAGTGCATAAGGTTAATCACATTATTAATTGGAAAATTATCATCTTACATCCCTAAAGAGGGGTGTAAGTACTATTTATATTCACATCCTTTTTAAGAGATGTGATTGAGTGAGAGAAAGTATAGAAAAAATATGTATAATGAATAATATTAAATGGGATGTGAAAATAGGTGTATGCACTGTTTGATGTAAGAATATAAGAGTTGTTATTAATTATTACGATAATTAATTATTAATTAATCATGATGATAATTGCTATGGACTGGGTTTTGGATTAACCCAACAAGGAGCAACCCGGCTCATTTAAGATGAATCTCAGCCCACGACACGCGCTACCAGAAGCCATAGCAGCGCTCAACAAATAAAAAGGAAATCCCTCTATCTAATTCCCTGTTTTTAGGAATCATGGTTAAGTGACTACTTGATCTGTTAATAATTTTAGCTCTTGAATGTTCTTTGTTTGATCTAATTGGATTCCATATGTGCTTAATTGTTGACATTTAGCCAAGTTTCTAATTTACAGTTGTCTTTGGATGTTTATTGTGAAACTATGCTTAAATGTGGCTATAAACACTCATAAACGTATTGTGATTTTCAGGAGATTTATGAGTGATGAAGTCCACTGGTATTGAAACATTGAGAAGAGAGTTAAAAGACTCAAGGGAATCAGTATCAACCCCTAAAAGCAAAGGAGGACAAGCATTCATGAAGAATCAAGGTTGGATTTGAAGAAAGTGATCAACACGGCCCGTGTCAAAGTACACGGGGTAGGCTGTGTACTCTTCTGACTTTGAAGACTGGAAGATTTTGGATAACATGGCCCGTGTCAAAGGACACGGGGTAGGCCGTGTACTTCTCTAACTTCACAAGGAAGAGTCAATTTCAAGCCTTGACCAAGAACACGGCCCATGTCAAATGACACGGGGTGGGCCGTGTTCTCCTCTGACTTTGGAATAGCTGGAAATCTGTCATCAGAATCAAACATGGGTTGGGCCGTGTAATATGACACGGCCCGTGTCATCGGCCCAGAAGTTTATTTTCGTGTTTTAATGCTAAATTAGGTTCCCAAACCTATAAATAGGGCTGCTTAGAGTCCCTAGAGGAGGTCTGGACAGAGAGAGCCGTCAAGAAAACTGAGAGAAACACAAAGACCAAGAAGGGGAAGGATTCGATTGAGGATTGGAGACTCGGATTCGAGCGATCAACGATCAATCACTCTCAAGCTTTGGAAACTAGTTTGACCTTTAGTTTTTCTTTTCTTCTTTGTTCTGAACAATGTTTTCTTTTAATTCTTCTTCTGTTTTTGAATTTGCCATGTGTGGCTAAACTTCTTGATTGGTTAAGGGAGGATGAAACTCTAGTTTTGATTATGTGAATCTTGCATATTTCTTTATATCAATACAATTATGTTTTTATTCATATGTTTCTATTCTTAAATCGATATAAAGGTTTTTATATTCTTGCCAAATTTCGAGAGTGGTAAAACTAGGATTGCTATGTGCGGTTGCGGTGGTATGACTAGTGAGACATATGATCTAAGTAATTTAATCTCGGTGTGTGATTAGATCTTAGTGTGATTGGTTTTCTAATTCTAAATGCAATCATTAGGTAGGTGTAAAAGCGGTTGCTTTACAAATAACTAATAGTTAGGGTTTGATTTGAGCGGTTGCTGAATTAAGCGAAACATAAGGAAAACAAGAGATTTATCTCATAATTACATAAGAACATAATTGATCATATTGGTATAAAGAGTATGTAAGTTAGTATAATCATATAAATCTAGTGGTGGATTCCATCTCTTAACCAATTTCTTTACTTGATAATTCAATTTGTGTTTACTGTTTTGGTTTAAGTTTAATTTCTTTTGTTAGTTTTAATTAACAAAACCCTTTTTTTTAATTTTACTGTTTATTTTTTATCAGAGTTTAATTTAGGAATTAGATTGATAGTGTTAATTGAATTGGTTCTCTATGGATCGACCCATGCGTACTACAACTGGTTGCAAGGTTTTTGTATTTTTGGTGGAACTTGGCAACTGTTTTTGATATTTATTTTTAATCACATTCCACATCACACCAAATTTTGGCGCTGTTGCCGGGGAGCTAATTTTCTAATTGCACTATTAATTTGTTTCCTATTTTATCTTTGTTTTTATTTTAATTTTAATAGTTTCAATTGTTCTCTTCAACTATCTTGCAGGTGTTCATGTCCAGTGAAGAGGTGAACGAGCAATTGAGGAATTGAAGGCATTACTTTGAACAAATTAGCTCACAATTCACACTTGCTGACGTTGAAGCTGCTCGTCACATAGATCTTTCCAGTTCTGCGGCATCTGAGATATCTGAGCCACCTGAAGAAGAAGTGATGGCAGAAAATACATTAAGGATGTTGGGTGCTCCGGACTTAGACCAACAACCTTTGTGCATAGAAATTCCTGAGAATGAGGAGGCATTTGAGTTGAAATCTGGTCTAATTCATCTTTTGCCATCTTTCAATGAACTAGCCGGAGAAGATCCTAACAAACATCTAAAGGAAATCCATGTTGTGTGTTCTAGCATGAAGCCTGCGGGAATTTCAGTGGAGCAAGTCAAGCTGAGAGCTTTTCCGTTTTCCTTGAAGGATTCTGCAAAGGAGTGGCTGTACTACTTGCCACCCGAATCCATTCAGACATGGCAGGACATGGCTTGGGCTTTCCTAGACAGATATTTCCCTGCATCAAAGGCCGCAACCATTAGAAAAGAAATTTGTGGCATCCAACAAAGACATGGGGAATCACTTCATGAGTACTGGGAGATATTTAAGAGATTGTGTGCTAGCTACCCTCAGCATCAAATCAGTGAACAGCTTCTGATACAGTACTTTTATGAAGGTTTGCTAGTGATGGACCGCAACATGATTGATGCTGCCAGTGGAGGAGCCCTGGTTGATAAGACTCCTCGAGAAGCTAGAAACTTGATATCTAGAATGGCTGCGAACACTCAACAATTCTTCACTCGGAATGATACAGGGGTGAGAGCAGTTAAAGAGGCTGACACTACTAGTTTGCAGCATCAAATGACCCAGTTGACTACCATGGTTTAGAAGCTGATGGACAATGGGAAAGCACCAGTACAGGAATGTGGGATTTGTTGCTCTTCAGGACATCCCACTGATATGTGTCTCACTTTGCAAGAGGACACAAATGAAGAGGCCAAGGCAGTGGGGGGATTTTCTGCTCCATCCAAGAATTACAACCCCTACTCCAACACATATAATCCGGGGTGGAGAGATCATCCCAACTTTAGCTATGCAAAGCAGCCCCAAGCTCAAGCTCAACCTTAAGCCTATGGGCCCCCAGGGTTTCAGCAAAGGCAAGCACCCTTTCCTCCGAGGCAACCACAAGTTCAAGCTCCTAGGCAACCTGAGCCTTCGTTGGAAGAACTAGTGAGGTAAATGGCCACCAGTAATATTCAATTTCAGCAAGAAACAAGGGCCACTATCAATACCTTGCAAAACCAAGTGGGACAGTTGGCCACTGAGATCAACAAGGTACAGAGTCGTTTACGGGAAACTCCCTAGCAAATGTGAGGTGAACCCAAGAGAAAATGCTAGTGCTGTCACCTTGCGTAGTGGGAAGACACTTGACGGACCCACATCTTCCCCAGTCACTGAAGACAAAGCTCAAAATCCTAAGGAGGTAGATGAAGAGGGGCTCAATTCTAAGACCCCTAAGGTAAGTGTTTCTGACCCACTTCCTAAATATGTCACTAATGCCCTTTTTTTGAGTAGGTTGGTTAAAAATAAGAAAGAAGAAGCGGATAAAGAGATCTTAGAAACTTTTAGGAAAGTTGAAGTTAACATTCCTCTGTTAGATGCCATAAAGCAAGTGCCTAGATATGCTAAATTCTTAAAAGAGTTATGCACTAACAAAAGGAAGTTGAAAGGTAATGAACAGGTCCAAGTGAGAGCAAATGTTTCAGCTGTTTTTAATAAGAAACTCCCAACTAAATGTAAGGATCCTAGCACATTCACTATACCATGCACTATCGGTAATGCCAGGTTTGAGAGGGCCATGCTAGATTTAGGTGCATCTATTAATGTCATGCCCTTTTCTATTTATGCATCTTTATATCTAGGACCTTTAGAACCTACTGGAGTTATCATTCAACTGGCAGACAGGTCTAACGCATACCCTAAGGGGGTTGTTGAAGATGTTTTGGTGCAAGTAAATGAACTGGTGTTTCCTGTAGATTTCTATGTGCTGGACATGGAGGAGGACAAATCTCCCAACTCTGCTCCTATTCTATTGGGGAGGTCTTTCCTAAAGATTGCCCGAACTAAAATTGATGTGCACTCGGGAACATTGACTATGGAATTTGATGGAGAGTTGATTAGATTCAACATCTTCGAAGCCATGAGATACCCGAGTGATGTACACTCTGCCTATGTTATTGATTCTTTTGATGTTTTTGAATCTTTAATTTTTACTGTTTTTGAGTCTGATCAATTTGATGTTCTTGATACAATTATGACTCGCAGTTTAGATTTTCAGGATTCAAAGAAGGATGACCAAGGAAAGCCATGGTGTGAGGAGATTAATGAAGTGGTGGCAGCCTTGCATACACTCTCTTCCACCTCAGAAGGGCATGAGGTATCGTATGTTGAGTTACCTTTGACCATTGATGTACCTAAACCTTCTGTTGTGCAGGCACCAGAGCTGGAATTGAAGGAATTGCCCTCCCATTTGAAATATATTTTTCTAGGTGGGAAGGAGACACTTCCGGTAATAATTGCTAGATCCCTCACCAGAGAACAAGAGGAGAGCTTGATTTCTGTGTTGAAAGAACACAAGACAGCCATCGGGTGGACTATTGCAGATATCAAAGGTATTAGCCCCTCCATTTGCATGCATCGAATCTTAATGGAGGAGAGGGCTAAGCTAGTGAGAGAACCACAGAGGAGGTTGAATCCCCCGATGATGAATGTTGTGAAGAAGGAGATACTGAAGCTCCTAAGTGTGGGGGTCATCTACCCCATTTCTGACAGCAAGTGGGTAAGTCTGGTCCAGGTAGTACCAAAGAAATCTGACATTACTATGGTAAGAAATGCTGAGAATAAGCTTATTCCCACTAGATTACAGACAGGGTGGTGTGTTTTTATAGACTATAGAAAATTGAATGCTGCCACCAGAAAGGACCACTTCCCTTTAGCCTTTATTGATCAAATGTTAGAGGGGTTAGCTGGTCATTCTCATTATTGTTTCTTAGATGGATTTTCAAGTTATAACCAGATTGCTATCGCTCCGGAAGATCAGGACAAGACCACTTTCACTTGTCCTTTTGGCACCTTTGCTTATAAGCGAATGCCTTTTGGACTTTGCAATGCGCCAGGAACCTTTCAGAGATGTATGGTGAGTCTTTTTTATGATTACATAGAAAACATCATTGAGGTCTTCATGGATGATTTTAGTGTATTTGGGAATGGTTTTGAGAAATGCTTGGAACATTTGACTTTGGTTTTAAAGAGATGCATTGACACTAACCTTGTTTTAAATTGGGAAAAATGCCATTTCATGGTAGAAGAAGGTATGTGTTAGGTCATGTAATCTCTGCTAGGGGCATTGAAGTTGATAAAGCTAAGGTAGAACTTGTGCGTTCATTACCCCCGCCCACCAGTGTGCGGGACATTCATTTTTTTCTTGGTCATGCAGGTTTCTATCGGCGCTTCATCAAAGACTTCTCTAAGATATCAACACCCCTCTGCATACTTCTCCAAAAAGATGTGCCATTTCAATTTAATGAGAAGTGTATGAAGGCTTTCATTACACTTAAGGAGTTGATGACTGAGGCACCTATCATTAGGCCACCAAATTGGGAGCTTCCATTCGAATTAATGTGTGATGCGAGTAACTTTGCGGTAGGGGCTATCTTAGGACAGCGAGTTGATAGGGTTCCTTATGCTATTTACTATGCATCAAGGACCCTAAATGATGCTCAACTGAATTATTCTACAACTGAGAAAGAACTTCTTGCTGTTGTTTTTGCTTTAGAGAAATATAAATAATATTTAATTGGCTTTAAAGTAATTGTTTTTTCTAATCATGCAACATTGAAGTACCTACTGGCAAAGAAGGAGGCGAAGCCAAGATTGCTCCGATGGATTCTGTTGCTCCAAGAGTTTGACTTGGAGATTAAAGATAAAAAAAGGGAGCGAAAACTTGGTGGCAGACCATTTGAGCAGATTGGTGACTGAAGAGGAGGACATACCTATTCCAGAGAGCTTTCCGGATGAGCAATTAATGGCTATCGCAACCACTATTCCGTGGTATGCTGATATTGCCAATTATTTGGCCACCAAGGACTTTTTGGCAAGCCTGAACAAGGCACAGCGAGATAAGTTGAGAAGTGATTGCAAGTACTATATTTGGGATGATCCTTACCTTTAGAAGCATTGCGCAGATCAAGTGATTCGGAGATGTATCCCTGATTCAGAGACTCACTCCATTCTTTCTTTTTGCCATACCTATGCCTGTGGAGGACATTTCGGCATGAAGAGGACAGCCAACGAAGTACTTGATAGTGGTTTTTACTGGCCTACCATCTTTAAGGATGCTTATAATTTCTGTAAGTCATGTGACCGCTATCAAAGAATAGGTAATATTGGTCCACGAAATCAAATGCCTCAAACTCCAATAATCTTTGTGGAAGTCTTTGATGTTTGGGGTATTGACTTTATGGGACTATTTCCTCCTTCTTTTGGTTTCTCCTATATTCTTTTAGCTGTGGATTATGTTTCAAGTAGAAGCTAAAGCCACTAAATCTGATGATTCTAAGACTGTTATGGATTTTGTGAAGTCCTTTATTTTTTCCAGGTTTGGCACTCCCAGAGCCATCATCAGTGACCAAGGAACACATTTTTGCAATAGAATCTTTGAAGCCCTATTGAAGAAATATGGGGTGGTGCACCGGATCTCTACTCCTTATCATCCTCAGACGAATGGCCAGACTGAGGTATCCAATCGGGAGATCAAGTCTATCCTTGAAAAAACTGTGAATCCCACGGGCAAGGATTGGAGTACTAGACTTGCTGATGCCTTGTGGGCTTATCGGACTGCATACAAGACACCTATTGGCATGTCCCCATTCCGATTGGTTTATGGGAAGCCCTGTCACCTGCAGTAGAGTGGAACATCGATCTTACTGGGCTATCAAGCAAGTTAACTTGCACTTGGAAGGTGCTGGCAAGCAGAGAAAACTCCAAATTCAGGAGTTGGAAGAATTGAGGAATGAGGCCTTTGAGAGTGCCCTCATTTACAAGGCCAAAACCAAAGCATTTCATGATCAAATGATCTATAGGAAAAGTTTTCACCAAGCCCAAAGAGTGTTGCTGTAACAATCCAGACTCAAATTATTCCCAGGTAAGTTACGTTCTAAATGGATTGGCCCATTTGTAGTAACTACTGTTTCTCCTTCTGGTGCAGTAGAGATCATGAACGAGGCCTCTGGGAAGACATTCAAGGTCAATGGGCACCGTCTCAAGCCTTACCATGAACTTCCAGAGAATGCAGAAGTTGAAGACATGCCTCTTCTCCATCCATCTTATAAAGAATCCTGAGGAGCATCACAATGTCTAGCTGAGGACAATAAACCAAGCGCTTATTGGGAGGCAACCCAATCAGATTTGCTTTCTTTTTCCTTTCTGTTTTGCATTGTTTAGTTTCTTAGTTTAGGCTATTTTTAAGTGTTTCTTGCTTGATGATACCTGTCTCCTTGCTGATATTTGTGTTTTGACTTGCTCAGTTTTAGTTTGATTGCTTGAGTTCATGGTTTGTTGAGTGCATGCAGTCTTGAGGAACAGTTTAGAGTGCTTCTTGTAAGTCAGCAGACTACACGGGGTGGGCCGTGTCACATGACACGGCCCATGTCCTCACGACAGCACCCCAATTACTACAGAAAAATATACGGGGTGGGCCGTGTCACATGACACGGCCCGTGTTTTCGAGGATAGGACGTTTGGGGATGATTCTAGAGAGGTACACGAGTATGGCCGTGTTGTCTTGCGCAGCTGATCACTAAGACAGAAGAGTACACGGGGTGGGCCATGTCATATGACACGGCCCGTGTACTTGTGGCAGCGCCTCACTTAAACCCTGATTTAGGGTTTTCTGCCCCAATTTCCCCTTTTCCTCTTCTTTTTCTCTCGCTGCCCACCACCCCTCTCCCCTCCAATATCTTCTTACCCACCACCATTCACCACCATTCTCCACCCTTCTTCACCATTTTCCACCATTCTCACCTCCCCCTCTCCCCACACGCATTTCCTACCATCCACCACCATTCACCACCAAACCACCACCAAACTCTCTCATTGTTCCTCCCCTTTCCACCAATTTCTCCCTATTTTTCCTTCCCTCGTTCACGGTCCTATCCCATTCCTTTTCTTTTTCTTCATTTCTTCTGCTTCTTCTAGTCATGGGTCCTAAAAAGTGTGTCAAGACCACCGCTGCTTCCTGTTCGCTCCATCCCTATCGTACCAGCTCTAGGCGTGCTCGGTCTCCATCACCCCCACGTGAGTTCTCACCCCCTCAGGTGCCAGTCAACCCTATTGATAGAAAGGTAGTGGTTCCCACTCGCTTTTTAGATATAAACACCCTTAGGGCTATAGGGTTATATGATGAGGTGTTTGTTTTATTGGGTAGGATTAGTTGGGTTGATTTTGCACTGTTACAGAGGCCTACTTTCACCGAGTTAAATTTTAATTGTAAGCTTTATCCTCTGTCTAATCAAACCAAATGACCTGGTGAAATCACCTTTAGGTTGCTTGGTAATTCTCATTCTGTTGATATTCATATGTTTAGAGCTGTTTTTGGTTTTCCTGAGGGGAAAAATATGTTACCCCGTGATTTTAATGCTAATCGTGTGTGGTCTGCCCTCACTGTGCCTGGGTCTGGTGATTATGACCCTAAGATGTCTAAAGCTTCTAGGCTTCGGTCCCCTGCCCATCGCTATATTCAGAAATGGTTAGCTAATACTCTTTGTGGTAGGGGGAAAGTCAGGGGACGATTAGCCGTTCTGAATTATTTTTCTTGCACTGCATGCTTGAGGGAGTTCCTGTTAATGGAGGGTATTGGCTCTGTAATCAGTTTCACCACGTAGGGACCACTCTAGCTGGCCGCATTGTGATAGGGGGTATGTGACTGCCATTGCTGATCATTTTGATTATTTGCATCTGTTGGAGGAGGCACCGGTTCAGGGTCCCACTGCTATTGACGGGCTATTTTAGTATCTATGAAGCTCTGCACTCGTCTCAATGGTGCTCTCGTCTTGCTTGGCGTTGATGGAGCTGCCTTGCCTAGGGCTGATTCGGCCCCTGCGCCACATGAGGATATTGCTGTCTCCCCTCCTCTTGAGTTTGCTGATAATGCAGGCCCTTCCACTAAACCTGGCGCAGCTTCCTATGATGCTATTTTAGCCCGTATTGACTGCTTGGAGCTGGACCATGCTGCTCGCTTCCAGCGCTTAGAGGACCGTTTTCAGGCTCTGGAAGTTGCGCGCGATCAGAGGATGGATGCCTTTGATGGCAAGCTTGATCTTTTGCTTCAGCATTTTTCATATCCCCTCCCCATCTTGATGTATTTTCATTTTCTTTTGAAGTTTGTGTCCTTCATTTTGTTGGCTTAATGGACATTGTTTTAGTTACTATTGGTTTCTCTTTTGTATTTGACTGAGTTTCCTGATGCCAGACTCAATTCTTCGCATATACTTTGCTTATTAATTTGGATTCCTTTTATATGTTATGTATGCTTTGACATTGAGGACACTGTCTATTTTAAGTGTGGGGGGAAGTTTGGGTTTGACCTTAATTGCACATTCTGTTTTTAATGGCATATCTGGTGCATGTCTTTTTAATTGGTTTTTAGAGTATGTTGAGCAATGAGCAAGTGATTGATTTTTATTGATAGGTTTTTAAGCCTAAAGGAGTTAACTTTCTTGATTCTAAACTTGCACTGAGAGGTTTTGAAAATTGAAAGGGTTTTGAGAATATGATAAAATTGGGACCTAGTGAGTTTTTGGGCCTTGATGTGAATGACCAATTTTAAGTCATTTCTATTCTTTGTTGTGTGATTCCACTTGTGATTATATGCTTTTCAGAACTTGATTTGACTCTCTTTTAAATTATAAATGATCACTGCACATTTTTGAGATGATAAAGGCATTTCTTTCTTTCAGCCACTGGCCAAATAGCTATCCTTGTATTTTGATCCATTGTTTCACCCCTTTGAGCCTGAATGATTTCCTTTCTTTTTATTATAGCTCAATACAAGCCTAATAGTGAAAAACCATTGCTACCCTACCTTAGGGAGTAGAAGAGCTTAATAATTATGTTGGGAATTGTGTTTGAATAAGTGTGGGGGTGATTACACTGTTTTGCCTAGTTTTAAAAAAAAAGGCTCTCAAAGAGAAAAGAAAAGAAAAACAAAAAGAGATTGACATGTTGGTTGATAAATGGAGAAAGTCCAGTAAAAGATGAAGATGGATTGAAAAGTGTTGGGGTAATTGTGCAAAAGTGTTTGATTTTTATATTCCCCTTTGCTCTTCTATTTCCGATGGTCTAACTTTGTTTATCCTTGATATATCTTACCTTGACCTTGACCCCATTACAACCTGATTAAAGACATTTTGATCTTCGTGTGCATGTGATTTAGGTGGTGGAGAAGTAGAGGCTTGTCAAGCCTATGATAGGGCATGTTTTCATGAGTTGGTTGAGAGTAAATACAAGCCCAAAATACTTGAGTGAAAGAGAGTACATCAGTGAGGATTTATCATGTTAACTTAACCCTGATATTAGATTAACCTGGCTTGCTGATTTGGATTGTTGAAAGAGGAAATTCCTAAATGCTTAGATTCCTTGAAAGGACTGATGTGTGTAGATCTTTGCTCATTATTCAGTACTTTTATTACTTTTTGGGAAGCATGTGCTTGATTTTATGTTTTTACCTAGGAGTGCAAAAGGTTAAGTGTGGGGGTATTTGATCTGTTAATAATTTCAGCTCTTGAATGTTCTTTGTTTGATCTAATTGGATTCCATATGTGCTTAATTGTTGACATTTAGCCAAGTTTCTAATTTAGAGTTGTCTTTGGATGTTTATTGTGAAACTATGCTTAAATATGGTTATAAACACTCATAAACGTATTGTGATTTTCAGGAGATTTATGAGTGATGAAGTCCACTGGTATTGAAACATTGAGAAGAGAGTTAAAAGACTCAAGGGAATCAGTATCAACCCCTAGAAGCAAAGGAAGACAAGCATTCATGAAAAATCAAGGTTGGATTTGAAGAAAGTGATCAACACGGCCCGTGTCAAAGTACACGGGGTAGGCCATGTACTCTTCTGACTTTGAAGATTGAAAGATTTTGGATAACACGGCCTATGTCAAAGGACACGAGGTAGGCCGTGTACTTCTCTGGCTTCACAAGGAAGAGTCAATTTTAAGCCTTGACCGAGAACACGGCCCGTGTCAATTGACACGGGGTGGGCCGTGTTCTCCTCTGACTTTGGAACAGCTGGAAATCTGTCATCAGAATCAAACACGGGTTGGGCCGTGTAATATGACACGGCCCATGTCATTGACCCAGAAGTTTATTTTCGTGTTTTAATACTAAATTAGGTTCCCAAACCTATAAATAGGGTTGCTTAGAGTCCCTAGAGGAGGTCTGGACAGAGAGAGCCGTCAAGAAAACTGAGAAAAACACAAAGACCAAGAAGGGGAAGGATTCGATTGAGGATTGGAGACTCGGATTTGAGCGATCAATGATCAATCACTCTCAAGCTTTGGAAACTAGTTTGACCTTTAGTTTTTCTTTTCTTCTTTTGTTTTGAACAATGTTTTCTTTTAATTCTTCTTCTGTTTTTGAATTTGCCATGTGTGGCTAAACTTCTTGATTGGTTAAGGGAGGATGAAACTCTAGTTTTGATTATGTGAATCTTGCATATTTCTTTATATCAATACAATTATGTTTTTATTCATATGTTTCTGTTCTTAAATCGATATAAAGGTTTTTATATTCTTGCCAAATTTTGAGAGTGGTAAAACTAGGATTGCTATGCGCGGTTGCGGTGGTATGACCAGTGAGACATATGATCTAAGTAATTTAATCCCGGTGTGTGATTAGATCTTAGTGTGATTGGTTTTCTAATTCTAAATGCAATCATTAGGTAGGTGTAAGAGCGGTTGCTTTACAAATAACTAATGGTTAGGGTTTGATTTGAGCAGTTGCTGAATTAAGCGAAACTTAAGGAAAACAAGAGATTTATCTCACAATTACATAAGAACATAATTGATCATGTTGGTATAAAGAGTATGTAAGTTAGCATAATCATATAAATCTAGTGGTGGATTCCATCTCTTAACCAATTTCTTTACTTGATAATTCAATTTGTGTTTACTGTTTTGGTTTAAGTTTAATTTCTTTTGTTAGTTTTAATTAACAAAACCCCCCTTTTTAATTTTACTGTTTATTTTTTATCAGAGTTTAATTTAGGAATTAGATTGATAGTGTTAATTGAATTGGTTCTCTGTGGATCGACCCTTGCTTACTACAACTGGTTGCAAGGTTTTTGTATTTTTGGTGGAACTTGACTACTGTTTTTGATATTTATTTTTAATCACATTTCACATCACACAACTACTCCAACCAATCCCTCATTTATAGGGATCACCATCAATGACACTTATTATCCTTTAATGCCTATTTCAAATATGATTTCCCTCCATCATGACCCTCTTATAAATACTAGACAAAGTCACCAAGGTATGGATCTGAACTTTTAAATACCACTCACCTTGTACACAATCTAATTTGAGCGTCGGAGTGCCTTTTGCAAGTACATCACCCTTGCCACCGTTGCTGCCACTATGCTACGGAGGAAACCACCACCATCAACCTTTCTTTAGGTGAACCTCTAAAACCCGTTCAAAACATTAGCGCGGTCTGTGGGGAGAGATAAACTTCAAATCCCATCACTTCCACCATGGTTACCACCAGCCAAAATCGTGCAGCCATCCATCACCGTGGCCCCGTTACTGCTTGCGATCTGCCCACTAACTAATCAGAACCCAAGCAAGATGGAGAGGAGGCTTCTCTCTCCAACAAGAACCCTTCTCCCTTGCCATGATGCGTTCTGACTGCGTAGCAACTTGGATCACGTGGAGCCTCCATACCTCAGATTTTGGCTCTACAACATTTAGGCGTGAGAGAAAATAACGAAGGCAACCAATCCTAGCAAGATGAATTGATTTCCCCCGGACTGTCACATCTTGAATTGATTTCCTTGGTCCGCCTTCAAGAGGAGTGCATTTGCAAGTTAGAAAGATCTGTCCACGAGGAAAGAGAAGGAGAGAACTATCATAATAGCAAAAGGGGACCAACACATGACGGGGACTGTAATCCTGAGGACTCTAAGATAACAGAACCTGAACGTAGGCTTGGAAACTGAGAAAGAGAATATTCCAGGTAGCCAAAGCCTGGGAGAAGGAGAAATATGGTTCAATAAAATTAACCCTTTTCAAATGATTTGATGGCCTACGAGATCCCTAGGCACTTCAAGTATCCAACTAAAATTGAAGCCTATAATGGAACCTCGAACCCCCAAAAGCATTTGGATGCTTATATTTCAACCATGCTATTTGTTGGAGGAGATGATTCACTCATGTGCTATGCTTTCCCCCTCTCTTTAAAGAAAACCGCTATAAGGTGGTTCATAATCATGACTCCAAAGTCCATAGTCAACTGGGAAGACTTATCCTCGTGATTTGTGTTGAATTTTACTGCTAGTAAGGTGCAACTAAAATCTATTTCATGCATCTCTCACATTAAACAAAGGAAAAATGAATTACTCCTAGATTATATCTCCAGATTCAATAATCAATGTTTGAATATTTGAGATTGCAACGAGAGGTTGACCCTCCACTTCATAAGGGACGACCTCCGTTTTGGCCTATTCTTTACATCCCTTGCAAAGAAAAAACCCCAGATTATGGTTGAGTTCAGGACGAGGGCGGATAAATACATCAATGTTGAAGATGTCATCCGTGCAAGAAAGCACATGGACAAAAGCGAGGAAGCAAAACAAAAGTTTGTCCAAGCCCCTTCATAACCACCTAACTCGAAACCACCACCAAAAGAAAGGTATCAGGACTATACCCCTCTTAACACAACTCAGTCTCAAATGTTCTAAGAAGTAATGAACACGAAGTTTCAATATATTCCTAAACCTCCCCCACTAAGGAAGTATACCTAGAAAGACAAGTCTGAACACTGTGTCTTCCATGAGGGATATGGGCATACAATGGAAGAATGTGTTTGCCTTCAAGACATAATTAAATCTTTGATCTGGGATGACCTTCTAGGATGCTATGTACGCCAGTCTCGGAATGAAAATCAATGAGGAATTAGGAACTACAGGAAACAAAGCTATAGTCCTCAAAGAAGTCCTTGCTTATACCAAAGAAGGTGGTCCTCGGCCAAGAATTAAAATCAACGGGAAGCAACACCCCAGGGTAATGCCCAGAATTAGGACAGAGGGCAACCCGGGGACCTTCCCCCTCAAAATGATGATCGCCGACATGCAGAGGTGACCCATACTATCAATACCATATCAGATGGCTTCATAGGAGTCGGCGAATCTAGCAATGCAAGGAAAAATGCCCTTTAAACTATATTGAGTGTGGCCTCCCACCAATATCCAAATAGGGGAGAGGAGCGTGGAAGGCCCCACCAATTTCCATCTCTGACAAAGATTACAGAAATATGATCCTGGACCACGATGATCTCATGGTGATCTTCGGGATAATCACCAATGTCGAAGTCCGATGGATATTTGTTGATCAGGGTAATTTAACAGACATAATGTTCTTGGACTTGTTCCAAAAATTGGGACTCTCAAATAGGGACCTTATCCCATATACCTATGAGCTAATTGGTTTTACAAGAGATAAAATCACCTGGTAGGATATGTGGAGACTTACTTGACCTTGAGTAAAGACCCTGTGTTTAAGATGCTCAAGGTGAAGTTCCTTGTGGTGGATTGCCTCTACGCCTACAATGTCATCCTAGGTTGTCCTTTTTTAAATGCCTCTGGAGTTGTAATATTTACGCTGCACTTGGCTATGAAGTTCCTTGACCAAGACAACAGGATAGTCACAATCGAAGGAGCCACGACTTGCAGATGTTATAACGAGAGTCTCAAGATAGTAAAGGGGCCCAAGAAGATGAAGCAACATGACAAACCCAGTTTAGTCACTACGGACTTTGTCAATATCCTCTTGACTGAGTTGGACGTATGCAAAGAAATCCAAGATACTTGTCTGCAACCAGAAGGGGAACTTGAACCCCTCTAACTTGGTGTAAAGCCAAACTAAGTCACAAAGATTGGAGGATAGTTGAATTAGGAAGAAAAGTCCCAGCTAGTTGCGTTCCTTGAGAAAAACAAAGACCTTTTTACTTGGACATCATCCAACATATTGGGATTGGATCCTAAATTTATTTCTCACTGGCTCTCTATTAGGGCGGATGCCAAACCAGTTGCACAACGAAAGAAGAAAGCCAGACCAGAGAGGTAAGTGATAATACAAAAGCAAGTCAAGGAACTCTTAGTTGCTAGGTTCATAAGAGAAGTTTCCTATACTATTTGGCTATCTAATATGGTTCTAGTAAAGAAATCTAATGGGAAGTGGCATATATGCATCGATTACATGGATCTGAATAAGGCTTGTCATAAGGACCCTTACCCATTTCCCACCATTGACAAGTTGGTTAACAATTTATCTAGGTTCTAACTTTTATTCTTCATGGATGCCTAATCCAGATATAATCAGATCCGCAAGCACCCGGATGACGAAGAAAAAATTGTATTCATAATTGACAGGGCAAGCTATTGCTAGTAGGTCATGCCTTTCAAATTGAAGAATACCGAAGCAACCTACCAATGGATGATGAACAAAGTTTTTTATGAACAAATTGGTAGGATGCTTGAAGTCTATATTGACGACATGATCGTCAAGACACCGGATACTGGTAACCATGTTCAGACCTTGAGGAGGTGTTTGCCCAACTCCAGAAACATAATATGAGGTCGAATTCAAAGAAATACGCCTTTGGGATGCAGGTTGGTAAATTCCTAAGATTCTTATTGACTTACCGCAGTGTTGAAGCCAACCCAAACAAATGCCAAGCAACACTCGATATATGAAGTCTGTAGTATGTGAAAGAAGTAAGCAACTCATTGGGCAAATAATGACCCTTACTTGTTTCCTGGTAAAGGCTGCTCATAAATCTCTTCCCTTATTTAAACTCCTTAAAAAGGGAAAGGACTTTGAGTGGACTCTAGAGTACAATATTGCATTTATAGACTTGAAAAACACATTGATATCACTCATTATCTTAACAAGACTAGATCACGGCGAGACCCTATATGCTTATCTTTCTATCAATGATGAGGTTACCAACTCTTTCTTGATAAGAGAAACACCCGAGGGCTGAAGACTGGTATAATTTATGAGCAAGGTGTTGTAGGGCCTTGAACTCCGATACCAAAAAATTGAAAAACTGCATTAGCACTCCTGACTGCGGCAAGACATCTTCAACAATACTTCCAATGTCACTCTATCATGGTAAGGATGGATCAGCCAATATGGCAGGTATTGTATAAGTCAGACCTCATTGAGAGAATGATTACTTGGTTTATAGAGCTCTCTGAGTTTGGAATAACCTATGAACCAAAGCACACAATAAAGGCTTAGGTCTTATTCGACTTCTTAACATAACTCACACTAGATCCCGACTATCCCAAGGGAAACTCCTAGACCATTTATATTTATGGCTCCTCGAAACCTAAAGGGAGTGGCACCGTGGTCATATTGGAGAATGAAGTCAGGCTTACCCTTTAACATTCCCTGAGGTTTGAGTTTCCAACCTCAAACAACCAAGCGGAGTACGAAGCTTGTATTGCTGGAATTACTATGGCCAAAGAAATTGGTGCCTCTAACATAATACTATGCAACAATTCATAGTTGGCAACCTTCTAGATTTGAGGTGAATACTAGGCCAAGGAACCCCCTTTTACAGAAATACTTGGCCAAGGTGAAGAAACTCTTGGAGAATTTTGTAAGCATAGAAGTTGAGGACATTCCTAGAGAGCAATACTCTTGGGATAACATCCTTTCAAAATCTGCCAACACCAAGAGTCTTGGAAATAATAAATCTGTGATCCAGGAAATTCTATCAACATTAAGCATTACGGATTCTGAAGTCCTCCTGCTTGAAGAACATGAAACCTGGATCACCCCTATTGCTGCCTACCTCTGAAATGGGACATTGCCCGAAGACCCAAAAAAAGCCCAGAAGTTAATATGGACTGTGGTATAGTATACATTATATGATAATTAGCTATACTGCTATGTATTCTCTTCCCCCCTCCTTAAGTGCATTGGTCCAAAAGAAGCATAATACGTTTTAGTTGAAATCCACGAAGGGAGTTGTGGATATCACCTCGGCGAAAAGGTTTTAGCCCGGAAGGCATTACGAGTAAGATACAATTGGCCTAGTATGGAGGCTAACTCAATAGAGCATATTCAAAGATGTTACAAGTTTTAACGATTCTCAGATTTCTACTCCACTCCTCTTGAGGAACTCTCAATGATATTCGTACCTTGACCTTTGTACCAATGGGGGATGGACATCTTAGGTTCCTTCCCACAAGCACCAGGGTAAGTGAAACACTTAGTGGTAGTTGTTGACTACTTTACTAAGTGGATAGAAGTGGAACCATTGTCCACTATTACCTTGGCCCGTATCCAGAAGTTTACCTATAAAAACATTATTAGTAGATTTAGGGATCCGGAGTCCATAGTAATGGACAACGACACCTAGTTCACTGATCAAAGTTTCAAGATTTGCTCACTGGACTCCGCATAAAACAACACTTCACCTTGATGGAGCACCCAAAGATGAACAACTAATTTGAAGCCATAAACTAGGTTATTCTTTGTGACCTCAAGAAAAGGTTGGACAAAGCAAAAGGAAAATAATCATAGTAACTTGATCATATCCTATAGGCATACCAGACTATGCCACAATTGGGGAAACTCCCTTCAAGTTGACCTATGGCTGTGAAACAATGATTCCAGTTGAAATTGGAGAACTCAGTTGGAGAAGAGAAGACTTCTCTGATGACACTAACCCAGAGCTCATCCGCTAAAACTTGGATTTTCTAGATGAACAACACTGCATTGCTCACATTCATGAAGTCATCATCAAACAGATAACAACAACTAAGTACAATACCAAAGTGATTCCACAGAGGTTTGTGCCTGACGATCTGGTTTTGTGTAGAGCTGATATCAGTAAAAAGAATGTGTCCTAAGGGAAGTTAGCACTAAACTGGGAAGGTCCATATTAGATCACATCCAGGATAAACACCGGTTCCTACACCTTGGAAACTCTCATTGGCAAGAGCATTAAAAACTACTGAACTGTAGAGAAACTTAAAAAGTACTATAGCTAGTTATTTCATGTTTTTCACTTTGTTTTATTATTTCAACAACTATGTAAATAACATATTCTGATATTAATAAAATGGTTCTGGATTATTCAGATAATTAGTTGCTCTATTTACTTATGTTTAATGCAACCCACAAGGTCAAAGTACCTTGGTGAAGTGTAAAGAAGAATACACATTCCAATAAGGATTAGTTATTCTGATTGCATCTAAGGTCAAAATAGATAGCCCACTTGACCACTATCCACAGTCTCATAGCTAGCATACGGGTTCTCACCCACACCCCAACAAGCCTAACCTTAACCTACAAGTTCAAAGAGAATTTGACAAGATTAAGTGTACCTAATGGAAACCCGAAGTTCGACAACAATGATTGTTGGGATTCATTATAATGATTCCCTTTCCAAGGTCCTTCTACCATTTTTCCATGCAAGGAAAGTTCCTAGGAACACTTAGAAAATCCTCTAAGTGTTAAAGAAAATCTTACACATAGTAAATATACCATACTCAAACATCTGTCCTTTGAGGTTCAAAATCACTCACTCTTTATGACTAGTCCTCAGGGATCCGAGATTACTATAAGACTAAATAACACACACAAAAATTTTCCCAAGTCCTTTTCAAGATTCACATGTGATTTCGAGCACTGGACCCAAAGCGGATAAAGGCAAAAGAATGTGAAAATTTTCCTATGTCCATTTTAAGGTTCGCATGCAATGTTGGGCATTGGACCTAAAGCGGACAAAGGTAAAATGAAGGCGACATACAAACATCATAAGAAGATGCAAAAAAACTAACTTATGGAAATGAAAAATGTGCTCGACAATTGGGACTTGTCCACAAGATAAAATGCCCAAAATTGGGACTTGTCCATACAAATATTAAAAATCCCATGCAAGGGGCAGGACAAAAGAATAAAAGTAGAAAGTGATCAAGGCTCTAAGTTAGCCCCCTCGACCTTAACATCCTCTTCATGACCGGACTCTTCATCTTCTCCTCCATCCTCCTCGTTCATATCGGTATCCGTCATTGCAACCTGGGTCATGGGGGCAGCATTGATGACAGCATCAACAATATAGCCATCCTTAACCGCCCTTTGTGATCCGGTGCCTTTAGTAATGAGGCCAAGGTTTAGAAGTCAGAGGTAGGCCAAAGTATTTTCAAATGAGTCATCCATTGAGCCTACCTATTCATTTTCGAGCTCCGTGATCTCGTCCTTGAGTTTGGCCTTAGATTACTCCAAGAACTTGATCTAGACCTATAAAGTAGTCTTATTAGTCTCATACTGGGCAACTTGATCCCTCAAAACTTTCACCTAGGCTCGGCCTCTTTTAACTTGTTTTGGAGTCTAGTTATCTCTGCTTTCTAGAGGTCGACCTCATCCCCAGCTTACTTTAGTAGCCAATTCTTTTATCCCATTTCTAGCTTTAGCCAAGTTTTCTTATCTCAAATGGAATTAAGCTCTTTCACGACCTCCTTAGCTTGGCACACAGACTCAAAAGCCTTATCTAGAAACTGAGTTGATGAGGCATTTCAGAGGGATCAAACCTCTATCTCCCGGATCATGTCAATCCCTTTCTATCACCATGTCGTAATTTGAAGTGGCCAGCAGGACTTTATCAATGATCCTTCTAGGCTCCAGCCTCAGAGCCCAGACAGACGAATCTACAAACCAAAGAAGAGTGCCCTCAAGAATCTCTAGATCATGGTCGCTAGTCAAGCCGATATTCCCTTCAATGGACATCAATTTTTTCCCTTTTTGCCCTTTTTGGCCATTGGCCTTCCTCTTGCGTTGCCTCAAGGGTTGAGCAGGAGAGTCGAGAGTCAACTCTTGGATGGACGGTTGGGGCGCGAGTGTGCATGCCAGATTATAGGGTGCAAAGCCAGAAGCCCCAACCCTCCTAGTCGCCAATCGGTGTTCGAGTACTTAAATACCTCTGGGTAGCGCCATGCTTTCTACAAAGACACAAAAAGAAGACAAAAGTTATAACACTCAAAAAATTTGTTGAAGTCATAAATAATGAAGAAATATGGGTACAACTGATAAAACATTAATCAAGGTATACCCAGGAAAGCCCTAAGTGAGCTTTCAGGCTCATCTATCATGTCTTTGCAATAGATGCTTCCCAATGTGTCAGACCAATAAACAAGAAAACTAAGGATCTTGGCCTCATCCTCAGTCAGTATGGAGATCGGAGTCTCTATCTCATCCTGACTTCTTTCCCAAGCGGCTTACGACTAATATGGGTTAAGGACAAATCTGAAGGAGTCATTCCCGAAGCCCCTTTAGCCGAAAGAAATCTTTCTTGAAAGATTTCTGGTATGGATTAAAGACCTTGCGCCCCGCCTGGGCCTGCAAAGTTATCCACCCCTTTTGATAGTTGCTCCCTGAAGGCATGAACCGAGTGAAAAGAAGGAAAAAAGCTTTAACTAAACACGGCCAGACAAAGGCCTTGCACATGAGCTCGTACATCCTCATGAACCCCCATGCGTTCAGATGAAGTTGTGTCAGTGCTATTTGCAGAGGGTTGAGTACCCTAATCTGGAAAGCGGAGAATGGAAAATGAATACCTATATAGGTGAGAATCACCTCATACAAGTATATGAAGTGCGAGCCCTTAGTACGAGTTAAGCACACCTTCTCTTGACTACCAAGAGTATGACTCATGTAATCATTATCTCATAAGCCATCCTATGTCAATTGGGGGTACTCCTTTTTTTGAGCCACCTGCTCAGAAATTTCTATGGCGAATGGCGTCCCGTGTATTTCTCAATCAACCCATTGATACAAGTTGATGTCTTGGGATAGAATATACTCCTTCAGATTAGAAGTTCTCGTTCTCCATTTCCCCATATTTGGCTTCCTGGATCACCTACAGAGGCCATGTGATCGGCGATGTCGCACTCGCCTCAAAATAAACTAGGATTTACAATGGAATATAGCATAGTGTATAACCTAGGTCATCTCCCAAGGACCAATTCGGATTTCTCAAGTATGTTAGCAGTTATTAATAAGTAAAGGGGGGGTTTGTTCATTTCAATAACAGAAAACGAATTCAAGTTTTAAGAAAATTCAATTAACGAAACACCAATCCAAGGTCTTCAACTCAAGTGGCAGAATTAATCATTGTTCAAAGAGAATAGAATTCTGTTGCATTCACCTCTGTTAATTCGAATTCAACTAGATAATCATCTAGGATTTCATCAACTAAAATAGAATCACAATCGCAATTCTTGATTAAGATTGATTTAGGAACAGATTCGGATTAACATAGATTATCAATCGATGATCTATTCTCCATTAGATTCAGATTAATCAACCCTAATTCTAACTTCAAATTCGAAATCATATCAGAAATCAATTGAAGAAGGAGAAGAGGGAAGAACACAAACAGAATTCACAAATAAGCAAGAGAACTCAAAAATCTAACCACAATCATTGAATTCCCTTGGATTGATTGGAGCTTTAGCCTTCCATGGCCATTACGAAATTGCAGAGAAGAGAGAAAAACGAAAATAGAGAAGATGAAAAGGGAGAAAAGGTTTCTGCTCCAAAAAGTAAAAACTGAACCATAACAAATCAAAAAGGTGAATTCGGAATACTGTCTTGACCTATTTGTAACTGAAAAATCTTATGTAATTCCTAATCTACCCCTGGCCCATACTGTAGCCCTCTAAATAAGCTTTTCAGAAACATATCATTTGCCTTAATTGGGTTTAAATTGAGAGAATTAGGCCCAAATCATTGAGGAAAGGTCTAAGCTTTGTGACAGCAACAACGTCCTAACTTTGAGGCCCAATTTCCGCCCTGAATCCAGCTGAATTGGAAAAATTGCATTAGACGTAAAATTGTGTATCTTCATCTCAGCTTTCAGGGTACACCAAGATCATCCAAATATGACATTTGTAGCCTAAGTTATGGCCTGTACAAGACAGAAAGGTCAAAATGAGTTAAAATCCGAAAATTAATGAAGTTTTTACAATTAAGCTCAATGAAGACCAATCATCTAAAACTCATCTTCAAACATAAAATTGGGCACAATTATCATCAATTAGGTCAAAAATAAAGCAATGATGAATACCTAAAAATTGATTGATCAAATTCCCCCACACTTAAACCTTTGCACTCCTGGGCAAAATTCAAAATTGAACCAAAAGGGTTTTCATCACAAGAACACAAAATCAACATACCTTCCAATGAATTACAAGAATGCAAGGTAGTGATCAAGATTCAAACATCCAAAATATCAAGGAGTCAAGACAAACATGAATATATCTCTCAACATCTCAAGCAAGCAAGAAGACAAATCGAATCAAATGATGAACCAAAAGTGATAAGATCCTCACTAGGCATACTCTACTCTCAAGTGTTTAGGATTGTATTTACACTCAAGGCACCCATGAAAGCAAGTATTACCATAAGCTTGACAAGTCTCTAATTTTCACCACTTGAAACACATGCAAATAAAGATCAAAAGGACTTTATTCAAGGTTGTAATGAGGCCAAGGTAAGGGAAGGAACAATATGGATATGGCAAGTTAAGCACCCAAGAGAATAAAAGAGCAATGAGAGGAACTCAAATGACAAGTAATGCACATTCTCTTACTTTGATCACCTTTCCTTTTGCCTTTCACAACCTTTCTAGAACCCTTTTTTTTTTTTTACTTATTTCTTCCTTTTCTTTTTCTTCTTTTTTTTTTCTTTGGCTTTCTCTTTCTTTTTCTTAATTCTATTTTTTTTTTAAAAAACATCTTGCACATTGCAAATCAATTTCACAACCCCCACACTTGAACTTCTACCCACAAGCCAAAAGAGCTCCTCCAATGAAATGAACCAATGCTCTCCTATTCCCTAAGGTGACGGTAAAAACATGGTTTTTCACATAAGGTACAAAATGAGCTAAAACAAAGAATAGGCAAGTAGGCTCAAGGGGGTTAAACAAAGGGAAATGATGCAAGGTTGGCTATTTAGCCAAAGTAGCTAAACAAAGAAAGAAGGCCTCAATCATCTCAATACATGCATGTGAACAAGGAGCTTCAAAAAGAATCAAGTCAAGTTCTAGAGTACCAACAATCATGAGTGAGATCACACAAGAAAGAACAGAGAATGGCATAATGCAATCCATCCATTATAAGGTCCAAAATCTCACCAAGGACAAGCCTATCACAAATGATGCAACACTTTAATTCTCAATGCCAGCTTGCAAAACCAAAAATGCAAGAAAAATATTATATCATGTCAAGAAACCCTCTAACTAAGAATGATGAAATTATTCACAACCTGTACAAACCAAGATATTCAATGAAAGACATGCAAAAATGGATCAAAACAGAATTAAAACAAATAAAAACAGAATTAAAAACAGCAAAATAAAAATAGAAACAGAAAGCAGAACAAAAAACAACAAAACAGAAAACAAATCAAAACGAGAAAATAGCAAAAATAGAAAATAGCAGAAATTAGCATGACAAAGCAGAAATGGAAAACAATGTAAAACAAAGCATGATTGAGAACATAAAAATAGCGAGAAAGCAAAAAAATAGTAAAATGAAAACAAAAACAAAACAGAAAATAAAAAATAGAAAAATGAAAACGTAAGCTTGAAGAAAATTCCCCTCCCCCACACTTAAATCACACATTGTCCTCAATGGCAAACAAATCAAAAGACAAGTGAAATAAAAGAGCAAAGGAAGAAAACACCCTTATCATGGTGGGAAGATTTACACTTGGGGAAAGGTGGGCTTTGCCAAGGAGAGTTCCTCTACAGGTGCTGGGCTTGCAGGGCTCTCGAGGAAGGGCTTAAGACGGTGGCCATTAACCTTGAAACTCTTATTGGTGGCTTCATGCGAAATCTCCACTGCACTATAAGGGAAGATGCTAGTGACAACAAAAGGACCATCCCACCTAGAACGGAGCTTTCCAGGCATGAGTTTAAGGCGAGAATTGAACAAAAGCACCTTTTGGCCAATGGAGAACTCCTTCCTAGAAATCAGCTTATCATGGAAATGCTTAGTCTTTTCCTTATAGATCTTGGAATTCTCATAAGCCTCCAAGCGTAGTTCTTCCAGTTGTTGCAATTGAAGCTTCCTCTCTGAACTGCCTTGGTCAAATACTAAGTTACAACTCTTCACTGCCCAGTATGCACGATGCTCTATTTCCACCAGAAGGTGACATGGTTTACCAAAGACAACCCTGAAAGGAGACATCCCTATAGGTGTCTTGTAAGCGGTACGATGAGCCCAAAGAGCATCTTCTAACCGATGGCTCCAATCTTTCCTATTTGGCTGCACCATCTTCTCCAAAATCTGCTTAATCTCTCTATTAGAAATCTTGGCCTGCCCGTTAGTTTGGGGATGATATGCAGTAGACACTTTATGCACGACCCCATACTTCCGAAACAAAGCCTCCAAAGTCCGGTTACAGAAGTGAGTCCCTTGGTCACTAATGATAGCGCGAGGCACTCCAAACCTGCAAAATATGTTAGACTTGACAAAATCCACAACAACTCGAGCATCATTAGTCCTGGTGGCCTTAGCCTCCACCCATTTAGAAACATAATCAACTGCAAGCACAATATAAGAGAAACCAAAAGAAACAGGGAAAGGGCCCATAAAATCGATACCCCAAACATCAAAAACCTCACAAAACAGAATGGGCTCTTTGGGGTATCTCTGTCGGCAGTGATAGCCACTCCTGCTCTCGGCACTGCTCACAATACTTGAAGACCGATAGGCATCTCTCGAAAATGGTAGGCTAGTAGAATCCGAGAATCCAAAGACCTTCCAAAGAGTCCATTTGTGGTCCAAAGTGACCTCTAACCGGAGAGGCATGACAGAAATGAAGAACAGATGGATCTCATGGTCGGGTATGCATCTGCGAATCACTGGTCACTACAAAACTTCCACAAATATGGATCATCCCACACATAATATTTAGCATCACTCTTAAGTTTAGCTTTTACGTGATCTAGATGCATGAGGAGGAAAAACAGATGCAACCAAGTAATTAACTAAATCAAGCAAACCAGGGAGAAAGTGGGGTATCATGCACCGCATGAAGCCGCTCATCTAGGAAATCATCTCGATAGGAGAAGGGTCAACAACTCCTTCTATCCTGCTCAAATGATCGCCACCAAGTTCGCTGCGCCACTCTTATCTCTAATCTCCAAATCAAACTCCTGGAGAAGCAGCATCCATCTAATCAATCTAGGCTTCGAATCTGCCTTCTTCAACAAGAATTTTAATGTTGCATGATCAGTAAAAACAACCACTTTAGAGCCAAGAAAATATGATCTAAACTTATCAAGTGCAAATACAATGGCAAGCAACTCTTTTTCAGTGGTAGTATAGTTAGCACAGGCAAAGATCTAAAGTCCGAGAAGCATATGAAATGACATGAGGCGATTTGCCAATTCTCTGTGCAAGGGTAGCTCCCAATGCATAGTTAGATGCATCACACATGAGTTCAAAAGGAAGCGTCCACAAAGGTGGCTGAATGATGGGAGTGGTGGTCAAAGCTCCTTTGAGGCAATCAAAAGCCTCTTTACACTTGCCATCAAAATCAAAAGCAACATCTTTCTGCAACAAGTTGGACAGGGGAAGGGCCTTTTTGCTGAAATCTTGAATGAACCGCCTGTAGAAACCTGCATGGCCAAGAAAAGAACGAACCTTTCGCACGCAAGAGGGGTAAGGCAACTGGGAAATAACATCAATTTTAGCAGAATCTACTTCTATTCCCTTCTGAGAGATGATATGGCCTAAGACTATGCCCTGTTCTACCATAAAATGACACTTCTCATAATTAAGAACAAGGTTAGTCTCAATGCATCGATGCAAGACTCTATCCAGACTGTCCAAACAAGCATCAAAGGAGGAACCATAAACAGTAAAATCATCCATAAATACCTCAATGCAATCCTCTAAAAAGTCTGAAAAGATACTTACCATGCATCGTTGGAAAGTTCCAGGGGCATTACATAGGCCAAAAGGCATCCTCCTGTAGGCAAAAGTGCCAAAAGGGCAGGTGAAGGTGGTCTTCTCCTGGTCCTCAGGTGCTATATGGATCTGGAAGTACCCCGAAAAGCCATCAAGAAAGCAGTAGAAAGACTTTTCAGCCAAGCGCTCAAGCATCTGATCAATAAAGGGCAAAGGAAAATGATCCTTTCTTGTCGCTTGGTTGAGCCGCTCTGTAATCAATACAAACTCTCCGGCCTACTATGGACTCGGTAGGAATCAGCTCATCACGATCATTCTTCACTACTGTGATTCCTGATTTCTTTGGAACCACTTGAACTGGACTCACCCAAGTACTATCTGAGATAGGATAGATGATCCCTGCTTGCAGAAGCTTGGTCACCTCTTTCTTTACCACATCAAGGATCAAAGGGTTGAGTCGCCTGTGTGGTTGTCTCACCGGTTTAGCACCATCCTCAAGTAGTATTCGTGCATACACATGGAAGGACTAATGCTAGGAAGGTCGCCCAAGGTCCAACCTATAGCTTTCTTATGCTTCCTCGAATTTGTGACCTCTCCTCCCGGTCAACATGACGGGCGAGAAATGATCACCGGCGGTACCGCTTATCCTCCTCTAAGTATGCATACTTAAGGTGCTCGGGAGTGGCTTAAGCTCTAGTGTAGGTGGTGCACTATAGATGGAAGGATCTGGTGGAAGTAACTGTATTTATGCCTGCAATCCAATGAAATCTGATTCGGAGGTACTTGCTGTAATCAAGCTACTACATTCTGACTCCACATAATCTGTATCCACACAATCTGTATCAGAATCACCATTTAAACAGGATGCAATCTCACTACAAACACTACACATTTCTGAAACAGTACAAGCATCACATGTGTAGGTATCAACAAAATCAGAAAAGAATGGAAGATCATCAGCAAAGAGCTCAGAAAAGCCATCATCAACTATATCAGCCAGCAAATCTATATGGAAAACTGAATGTTCTTCCATGGGGTGCTTCATGGCATCCAAAATATTAAATCGAACCACATTATCTCCAAACTTCATGGAAAGAGTGCCTGCATGGACATCAATTTTGGTTCTGGCAGTTTTGAGGAAGGGTCTACCAAGAATGATGGGAGCCTTGCTGGATTCAGATTTTCCATCCATATCCAGAATGTAGCAGTCTGCAGGAAAAATCAGATCATTTACTCTAACAAGGACATCCTCAATGAGTCCAGCAGGGTATGCATTACTCTTGTTTGCCAACTGAATGATGACTCCTGTATTCTGCAAGGGTCCAAGAGCAAGAGAGTTGAACACTGACATAGGCATAACATTAATTGAAGCTCCTAAATCCAACATGGCATTTTCGAACTTGCTATTGCCTATGATGCATGGGATAGTAAAAATCCCTGGATCCTTGCATTTCTGGGGCATTGTAGGCTGTATAAGTGCAGACACATTTCTTCCCATGCTGATCTTCTCATTGCCCTTTAGTCTCCTTCTATGAGTACACAAATCCTTAAGAAACTTGGCATATCTTGGAATTTGCTTGAATGCTTCAATGAGAGGAATGTTCACCTCAACCTTCCTAAATGTCTCCAGGATCTCCCTATCTGTGTCAGTCTCAAAACTCTTCTTAGGTTGCATAACTCTCTGAGGGAATGGTAATGGGATGGACTGCTCAGCAGTAACTACAGGAATGGGGCCAGA
This sequence comes from Ormosia semicastrata, assembly GCA_029884595.1. NCBI lineage: Eukaryota > Viridiplantae > Streptophyta > Magnoliopsida > Fabales > Fabaceae > Ormosia > Ormosia semicastrata. The sequence continues at coordinate 45,328,947 of JAQQTO010000061.1, forward strand.
ATCTGTATCTATATTTTTCCTGCTACATGGAATTACTGGTATGGCTTGCTTCTTCTTATCTGATTCAGGTTGCAACCCACAGTTTGGTGCATCAACATTCTTACCAGATCTTAGAGTGATGGCACTCACATTTCTTGGATTTACCACAGTTTGTGCAGGAAGTTTATCAGAATCTTGGGACTGTAATTGATTCATAGAACTAGCAAGTTGCCCAATCTGATTCTCCAAATTCTAAATGGTAGCTTCTGTCCTCTGCTGGAATTGCAAATTATTCACAGCCATCTGTTTCATCAATTCTTCCAAGGTTGGCTCGGATTTAGGAGGGGCATTATTTGGCTGTTGCAAATTTTGCTGCTAGAAAGGTGGTTGGTATGGTCTGCTAGGTCCTGCAGTGGAAATTTGGAAGGGTAGTCGCCGCTTGTTGCCTAAACCGAGTAGGGCAAAGGCGGTGTGTAGAGGTATTTCCCCACCTCAGATTTGGATGATTTCTCCAGCCTGGGTTATATCTGTTGGAGGACAGATCATAGCTCTGTGGTTGCTGCTGATGAGGCCTATTATTGTAGATGTTTGCTGCATAGGCTTGGGGGGTACCATCAGTATCAACCTCTTGCAATGTAGGGCAGGCATCCGTTAGATGATCGCCAGAAATACGATTCCACACACTCGGCAGAGCTACCGAGAGCAGCTTTGGCCGTCTTCTTTGTTGAGTCACAACCAATTGCCTCACCAAGGATGCAAGGTCATCAATTTTGCTTTCCAATTTTCTATGATCTGCAGCATAAGTTGCCTCAATTTCGTGGACACCTCTACTCAATACCACTGAGTTACTTCTGGTGCCAAACTGTTGGGAGTTAGTGGCCATATTCTCAATCAATTCTCTTGCAGCCATAGGGGTCTTGTCTACCAATGCTCCTCCACTAGCAGCATCAATCATGCTCCTATCCATAGGCAGCAAACCTTCATAAAAATACTGGATTAGTAACTGGTCACTAATCTGATGGTGAGGACAGCTAGCACACATTTTCTTGAATCTTTCCCAGTATTCAGACAAGGGTTCTCTGTCAAACTGCCTGATGCCACATATCTATTTTCGGATTGATGCAGCCCTTGATGCAGGAAAGAATTTCTTCAAAAACAGCCTCTTAAGATCATTCCTGCATAATTTGGCCAAATTCCATCGTTTGGTAGGGTTTTTGAGCATATTTAGGTGAGACAATGGCATTTTTGTAATTTTTGGCTGATCAAACATGTTTAGAATGAGCTGAAAATTTGTGGGCTGAAGGAAAATGGCCTTCTCCACAAGGCTCACAGCTTTGCTGTGAGGTTTACCCTGGTTTGCTCTAATTCCTTCATTTAGACCACTTTTTCATTTTTTGAAGTTTTTTCATTGCATTTTTGAGTTCCATTTTAGTGTAGTTTTAAGTGTGTGGTGGTCCCATATTTTTTAAAAATCATTTGGTAGGTCAACTAGATTTATTTTGGTGTATTTCTAGTGTTGGATTTTCCATTTTGCTGCTTTGTTGTTTTCAAGTTTTGCATGTTATATGACTAGGTCTAATCCTGGTTATTTGCATAATTTTGATCCTGAGATAGATAGGACCTTTCATACCTTGCATAGGTTCAATAGATCTGATTCTGCATTTGTTGAGCATATAGGAAGTAGTGATTCTACACATACTTATCATACTAGTGATTCTGCTTCTGAAATTTCTGATTCTGCACTTTCTGTCATTAATCCATCTTTCAATTCTGATTCTACTGAGTATACTGAGCATACTGAGATTATGGATAATAGAACCTTGAAGGAGCTGGCTGCTCCTGATGTTACATATCAGTCTTTATGCATTCAGTATCCTGATGTTGATGTTCCATTTGAGCTTAAATCTGGATTGATTCATTTGCTGCCTAAGTTTAATGGTCATGCAGGAGAAGATCCTCATAAGCTAGGATTTACAATGGAATATAGCATAGTGTATAACCTAGGTCATCTCCCAAGGACCAATTCGGATTTCTCAAGTATGTTAGCAGTTATTAATAAGTAAAGGGGGGTTTTGTTCATTTCAATAACAGAAAATGAATTCAAGTTTTAAGAAAATTCAATTAACGAAACACCAATCCAAGGTCTTCAACTCAAGTGGCAGAATTAATCATTGTTCAAAGAGAATAGAATTATCAGTAGAAGAAATTATGCGGCAGACTCAGAAGAGTAGCAGAATCAGAATTATGCAATAGAACTGAGTTCTGCAACAGAACAGATTGCACTTCAGATGAATGCAGCAGAATCAGTAACAAAAGTAGTAGCAAAATCAGTAACCTAAGAAACCTAAGAAATCGAAAATAGATCCCCGGCAACGGCGCCAAATTTTGATCGGCGATGTCGCACTCGCCTCAAAATAAACTAGGATTTACAATGGAATATAGCATAGTGTATAACCTAGGTCATCTCCCAAGGACCAATTCGGATTTCTCAAGTATGTTAGCAGTTATTAATAAGTAAAGGGGGGGCTTTGTTCATTTCAATAACAGAAAACGAATTCAAGTTTTAAGAAAATTCAATTAACGAAACACCAATCCAAGGTCTTCAACTCAAGTGGCAGAATTAATCATTGTTCAAAGAGAATAGAATTACATTTGCATTCATCTCTGTTAATTCGAATTCAGCTAGATAATCATCTAGGATTTCATCAACTAAAACAGAATCACAATCGCAATTCTTGATTAAGATTGATTTAGGAACAGATTCGGATTAACATAGATTATCAATCGATGATCTATTCTCCATTAGATTCAGATTAATCAACCCTAATTCTAACTTCAAATTCGAAATCATATCAGAAATCAATTGAAGAAGAAGAAGAGGGAAGAACACAAACAGAATTCACAAATAAGCAAGAGAACTCAAAACTCTAACCACAATCATTGAATTCCCTTGGATTGATTGGAGCTTTAGCCTTCCATGGCCATTACGAAATTGCAGAGAAGAGAGAAAAATGAAAATAGAGAAGATGAAAAGGGAGAAAAGGTTTCTGCTCCAAAAAGTAAAAACTGAACCATAACAAATCAAAAAGGTGAATTCGGAATACTGTCTTGACCTATTTGTAACTGAAAAATCTTATGTAATTCCTAATCTACCCCTGGCTCATACTGTAGCCCTCTGAATAAGCTTTTCAGAAACATATCATTTGCCTTAATTGGGTTTAAATTGAGAGAATTAGGCCCAAATCATTGAGGAAAGGTCTAAGCTTTGTGACAGCAACAACGTCCTAACTTTGAGGCCCAATTTCCGCCCTGAATCCAGCTGAATTGGAAAAATTGCAATAGACGTAAAATTGTGTATCTTCGTCTCAGCTTTCAAGGGACACCAAGAGCATCCAAATATGACATTTATAGCCCAAGTTATGGCCTGTACAAGACAGAAAGGTCAAAATGAGTTAAAATCCAAAAATTAATGAAGTTTTTACAATTAAGCTCAATGAAGACCAATCATCTAAAACTCATCTTCAAACATAAAATTGGGCACAATTATCATCAATTAGGCCAAAAATAAAGCAATGATGAATGCCTAAAAATTGATTGATCACCATGCTAAAGTCAAAATCAGAAAAAGTATTTCCACGATGTTCCAACTCTCTAATAAGTATGGCTAGCGGATGAGCTGTCCTTAACCGCACTACTTCTCTAGCACGCTCTCAGAATCATCTCCCTAATGATATCTCTGCATAACAGCCTCTACCCCCAACAGTGTTTTCACGCTGACGGTGACATCTTCATCGTGCTTAGTGCAACAAAGATGGTGGTGCAGCTAAGATCTCTAGAGAACAACCTTCCCGATCGTCACTGTTAACCTATCTCAGCCTCAATATGACAGTTATTGGAAGAAAAATAAAGGGGTAGTTAGGGTAGTACCTAGTAGTTAAAAAGAGAAGAAGGGTTCCAAGATGCTGAAAATGGTGAAGAATTACCATAAACCACTGTGAATTGCTACCGAAAATCGCCTTAGGTCACTGGAAAATCAAAGAGAAAAGAAGAAGCAGGAGCAAAAGTGGGAAGGTGCCCTTCCCACTCCTATTTATAGGCACGGGGTATCACCTCAACTACCACCACTAAAAAAGGTAGTTCTGTCCCTTCACCATTAAATTCAAATTATGGCAATGATAGCAGTGCGAAAACCTAACGGTGGCAACCATCCAATAATTGTCATGTGTCTCTACAAAACTATCATAGGAGTTGAAAAGACATTGCATAGGCTTGAAAGGTCATATGAGTTACAAGAGACAGCTTCCATGGACCATGACTTAAACATGGTATGGGGGCACCACAAATCAAACCACGGATTACCGATGTCAAGACCCAAACTAATTCAGTGCCTTATAACGGATCACAATGAGACACACCAGTGCAAGGGGCAATTTTACAATAAACTTGATACATCACATTATGAACCTTGGAACAACTGGTACAACACTACGAAATTTAGCTTCCACACTATAAAACGAATCCCTTTGTCCTACTCGTGTCGTTGATCTCGTTGAGCTCAGATATCTTAACACTCAACTGTCACACCTGAAGCAGGCTTGTCCAGGATGGATCCTGACCCATGACATGCATTACCAGAAGTCATAGCAGCTCTCAACAAACAAGGAGGAAATCCCTCTATCAAATCCCCTGTTTCTAGGAATCACGGTTAAGGAGATAGTCACTCCAACTAATCCCTTATTTATAGGGATCACCATCAATGACATTTATTATCCTTTAATGCCTATTTCAAATATGATTTCCCTCCATCATGACCATCTTATAAATACTAGACAAAGTCATCAAGGTATGGATCTGTACCTCTAAACACCACCCATCTTGTGTATAGTCTAACTTAAGCATCAGAGTATTTTTTGTAGGTACACCACCATTGCTACCATTGTACTATAGAGGAAACCACCACCTTCAACCTTTCTCAAGTGAACCTCTAAAATCCGTTCAGAACAATAATCTATTAATTAATGATATGATTAGTCTAATGCACTTAATTTATGTGCTCTTGATTTATGCAAGAATTTTTTACAATAACTATTTATTAATTAATTGATGAGATTGACCAAATACACCAAACATAAATGCTTTGATTTTATGCAAGAATTTGTCCCAAACAATTTGTATTTGCATATTTAATATATTACATGTAAAGTAAACAAGAGCCAACGAGGGCTAAAAACTATGCGGTGTCTTATATGCCCAAATACCCAATACAAAACAAGGTCTTTTTTTAAAAAAAAAAATTGAAGATATATTCATTAAGATTGAATATTAGAATTTTATGTAGGAAGGTCCTTAATCCATATACAAGGGTCAAAAAGTTTAGCATAACATGATAAAGAGCATGCTCCCTTATTACATTTTTCTTGGGACATAACCACAATTAAATCACTAAAACCAAGATACATATATGAAAATATACGGTAAAATGAACCCATTATATGATAGATCCTTTGTACCTACTTTGATGTTTCTAAAAAACTCTATGGGCATCATTGTATAGGAAAATTTTCTTAGTGCCTATATCCCATGCAAATAGGAGTCTTTTCCTTGTTGCTAGCAACTCTCCACGCTGTGGGTGCACTGATCCTCTATTTTGTTGAGCCTTGCCAGCAATAAAATTCCCCACTTCATCTCTGATTATAATGCTAAATTCATATGTTTGATTTTCTTTAGATGTAGCAAAATCATCATTAACCTTATAGACACTTGGGTTTGGTTTCAACCAAATAACTACTGATATTGGATCACGGCCAGCACTGGAGTTTCATACACAAGCCTCTTGGAAGGCAGATAAATTTGTTAAAATGGTCTCGACCATTTGGGAAGAAGACCTTAGTATTTTACCTTTCTAAGCAAATTTTGTTATGAAGTTGACAGTAACACAAGAAGGAGAAATTGAATTGTATTGCCTTTTTCTTGAAAATTTATATCTTCTTACTACTTTATCAAGTTGATTAAACTTGGAAGTAAGAATGTTGTTCTTAATAATAGAATAACAGTGAGAAGGTTAGGCGAACAGATATCAAAGTAAGGTAAGAAGGTTTGGTGAGAAAGTTAACTGGTTGAGTTGAAGCAACCTTCTAAAGATCCAAACTCTGTTCTATAAAGTGATGACGATCGAGAAAAGTCTTTGCTAGGTGAGATTAAGTTAATAGTACTATAAAAATAGTTTGAAGTTGCTGATTAAGTTTCTTTTTAAAATAGTTTTGGTTAACCTTCTCAAATCAATTTCTGGTTTGGTTATAAAGCCTTTAACATAATCCAATCAAATAGAAAAGTAAAAAGATGAGGGAATGAAGCTTTACATAGAGATTTATACTAGTTCACCCCTAAACCACATAGGGCTATGTCCAGTACCTAGCAACAACTAGGATTTTTCACTATTTGTCATGTATTCTTTTACAACCAAGCCCTTCTAGGCTTCAAATCGAGTATTCTTTAATCACAGCTTCTTTAGGCTCATAACCAAGTATTCTTAACACCAGGCTCATAACCAAGTATTCTTGACAACAACCTGTTTAGACTAAATCCTAAGTATTCTTTTATAGTCTTTTTAGGCCAACCAACTCAAAAACAAGTGGCTTGGACAACCTCACAAGCTCACTTACACAATGTAAGAATGTTTGTTTCTCTTGGGTACTTCTTGAAAACACTAAAAAAGTGGATACAAACACTTTAAAATAAATTTCAGAACACTTACTACAGATTTGAAAATGTTAGATAACAGTAGGCAAAGATGAGAGACTTCAGTTTGTGGTAGATAAACTCAGACTGGTGTTAACGTTCATCAAAAATTTGTTTTTCAAACTTGGATCCTTTTATAGCCTTCAAAAATTTGACTGTTGGATGTTCCAAGTGATAATTGTCCTTGCTTATTGCAAGTTACCATTTTTTTTTATTTTCTTCTTGTTGAGTCAGCACGCATCCTTTAAGTGAGAAAGTTAGGCAAGATTCTCACCATCAACCCTCTCATGTACTTTCTCACTAGCAAGCTTCTCTAGTACCTTCTCAACAAGCTTCTCAAGTTCCTTCTCAGCAAGCTTGAAATTGACAATCTTCTCATCTCTCTTGGTTTCACCTTTTATTAGATTATTCTTTAAAACTTCACTTTGACACATAGAATCCTTCTTGAGAAAAGTTGTTGTGGAATTTCTTCATATTGAGCATCCTTCTTACATCATTCTCAAGAACTTCTCACTGAAGCTTCTCAAGTTCTTTAGGAACCTTCTCAAAGTTTTACTTGAACTCTTTCAATTCATAAATTGATCTTCTTAGTCCACTCTGATATTATGTCCTGTAAGACTAGATAAAACATAGAAAATAATCCACAAAGATCTTATTAGTCTGATTCAAGTGTGTGAAACCATTTAAACATTTAACGTTATTTTCAATATAGTTGTTATTATCAAACCTTATTTTCTCAATCTAAAGCATAAAAATGCTTTGGAGCTTACATATTCTATCCAAATGCCTTGCCATATCATAGTTATTTATTCCTTTTCTCGCATATTTAGATGAGACAAAAACAAGGATATAGATTCAATCCACGTCAAAGACTAACCTTTCAACCAGTTGTTGGGATGTAGATGTACAACAAAGACATTCATTGTATAAAGGCACTTTAGAAAGAAATGGAAGCTGTCTCGGTGCTACCACCACAAAGATAGCATGCTCCTACCTCAATATGCTTGTCCTGTAGCCTAGATAGAGTTGGGAGTATGTTTCTACATATACACCAAAGGATTATACGAGTTTTTGGTGGGATATGTAGTCTTCAAATGGACTTCTATTAGTTTTGTTCTAGATAAGTATTTTGGATCCAAGCCCAACATAAGTGACCTAATATAGTTGGCCTAATTATGGACATAAGTTGTAGGAGTCCTCATGGGTAACTACTACTCATTAAATAGATTACCATCTTATCCTAACAAATCCCTAGCAAATTAGGAGATTTTGGGATCTTATCTACAAGTAACTAACTAATCCTAATCATTCTAAAATAATATCTCTTCATATACTACTTAGCCTGCAAGCAATCCCTTCTATAAATATAAGGGTAAACCACTCAAATATGCATATTCTCCTATACATTATTCTCTCCAAGTGCATAGCCATAACTTGAGTATTGAAGTGCCTTGCAAGTACATCTACTCTCACTTTGCTATTGTACTAAGAATGATTCCACCATCAATATTGCTTAGAGGCGAGGTCAGATAAATGCCTCTGATCCAAGGTCTGAACATTGATGTTGTTTGTGGGAATGCTAAATTTTTACTCCTATCACCACCATGGTTAACACTAAAAAGTAAGCTACTACTAACCAAAATCAACTTGAAAACTAGAAGGTGCAATAGGATAGAGCGGATGATTCCATCCTTCATTAAAACGAAGCTTCTCCTCCACCGCCACCTGGGAACTATGGAAGGAAACCTTGAAGGCAAGCCAACTGTCTTGCGTCATAAAATCTAGGAAGTAGGATTTAATCTGGCATTCGGGATTCTCGACAGTAGGGGAAATGCCATCAAAATGAATAGCACCCCCCATCACTAGAGGCATCATCTCATAGGGAAGTCCATGCTCAAAGGGAACCTATTAATTGAGATTTGATGGATGTCATCTTTTGTCAAGGAAAAAGATTGGAGGAACAAGAAAGGTGAATCATGGAATTCTAGAAGGCGATCAATGTTGAACGCCAAGATGGAAACAATCCCGACCCTAGCCGCAGTGATCAACACCAACCCTCTATCTGCACAGAAGGATTGGAAATCATCAACTAGAAACCTTTGGTAGGGACAAAACCTGGTTACCATATCAAGGACGAATTCCACCACCCCTTCTTAGATTTTATAATAAGGGTCCAACTCCATAGTGGATTCAAGTTTCCAACAAATATTGATACGTACGATGGAACAACAGATCCCTAGGAACATCTGAACACTGTCAAGTCAACCATGATGTTCCACGGGGCCACTAATCTCGTACTATGTCGTGCATTGCCATTAACCCTAAAAAAAGGCACCTTGAGATGGTTATCCACCCTACCTTCGAGATTCGTTAACCAATTTAGTGAGCTGTCTTCGAAGTTTTTGCAGCACTTCGCAACAAGCAAGGGCTAGCCAAAAACTTCATGCAACCCCATTAATTTTAGGTAGGGACAAGATGAAGCTCCCTAAGAATTTATGGCTAGATTTACTAAAGAGTCTTTGATGATAAAGGACCTTGACAAAGTGGTCGCTATACAGGTAACCCATTCTCTGTTGTTTCCTAACCAGGATCTCTATCCTCTTCCTCTTCGTGTTTTTGGTTGTACTTATTTTATACATGACCTTACTCCAGGAAAAGACAAATAAGTTGTCAAATCCCTTAAGTGTCTTTTCTTAGGCTACTCTCAGTTGCAGAAAGGTTACTGATGCTACTCCTCAGATCTCAAACGATACATTATCTCTACTTTTGTCACCTTTTTTTAGACTTGTCCGTTCTTTCCATTTTCCTCTAATGGGCATCATGACCTTCACAGTATGCTCCCAGTTGGTCATCCTCCTATTTAGGTTAGTCCCACATATATCCCTGCTCCTCCCTTGATCACATATCAGTGAAGACCACGTCTATACTCGGTTCATACATCCATTAACCCAGTTGATCAGACAACCATTCATGTTGCTTTAGATCTTGTCCCTAGTCTTCCTTGTGACTCATCTTCTACTCCATCAGACTCTCCGGCTTCGCCTCCTGTGCCAGAACTGCCCATAGCATTATGCAAAGGAATCAGGTCCACTTGTAATCTTAACCCTATTTATGCTTGCCATTTGAGTTATCATCGTTTATCACTTTCCTATTATGCCTTTTTGTCCTCTTTGGCCTCTGTTTCTATTCCCAAAACTACAGGTGAAGCTCTATCTCATCCAGGATGGCAACAGACTATAGTTGACGAAATGGCTGCTTTACACTCTAGTGGTACTTGGGAACTTGTCCCCTTCCTCCTGGTAAAACGACTGTTGGTTGTCGATGGGTCTATACTCTTAAGATAGGTTTTGATGGGAAAGTTGATCATTTGAAAGCCCGCTTAGTGGCCAAAGGATACACACAAATCTTTGGCCTTGATTATGGGGATACATTTTCTCCTGTAGCTAAAATTGCTTGGGTTCGCCTCTTTCTTGCCATGGCTACTATTCATTCCTAGCCCCTTCATCAAGTAGACATCAAGAATGTCTTCTTGCATAGTGAATTATAAGAAGAGGTCTACATGCAACAGCCACCAGGATTTGTTGCTTAAGAAGCACCAAACTTAGTCTTCCGATTACGCCAATCTCTCTATGGACTTAAACAATCTCCTTGTGCCTGATTTGGGAGATTCAGCTCTGTCATCCAACAATTCGGCATGACTCAATGTGTGGCTGACCACTCTATGTTCTTCTGACACTTTTCACCTGGCCTTTGTATCTACCTTGTGGTTTATACAAATGACATTGTCTTTATAGGGAATGATAAGGTTAGTATCCAACATCTAAAGCAACGTCTATCAAACCATTTTCAAACAAAAGATTTGGACCCTCTAAAATATTTTTTAGGCATTGAGGTTACTCAGTCTCATACGGGAGTTGTCATCACGCAAAGGCAATATACTGTAGACATGCTTGAAGAAACATGTATGTTGGATTACCGCCTTAGTGATACACCGATGGATCCCAACGTTAAACTGCTACCGGGTCAAGGGGAGCCACTACAAGACCTTAGCAGATATAGACGTCTAGTTAGTAAACTTAACTACCTTACAATAACTAGACCAGATATTACTTTTGTTATAAGTGTGGTAAGCCAATTTCTAAATGCTCCTTGTGATAGTCATTGGGATGTCGTGGTTCGCATACTTAGATACATCAAGAGTAAACCAAGAAAAACATTACTTTATGAAAACAAACGTAATGCTCAAGTTGTTGGCTATTCTGATGTTGATTGGGCCGATTCACCATTAGATAGAAGATCAACCTCAGGGTGTTGTATCTTTTTTTAAGGTAACTTAATCTCATGGCGAAGTAAAAAGCAGAACATAGTTGTTAAATCTAGCGCAGAGGCTGAGTATCATACTATGGCAGCAGCAACATGTGAAATTGATTTATGACAACCAAGCTACTTTACATATTGCTTCTAACTCAGTTTTTCATGAAAGGACCAAATATATAGAGATTGACTTGCATTTTGTCAGAGAAAATGTTCTTTTAAGCGAGATCACGACTGGTTTTGTCAACTCCAATGTACAATTAGCTGATACTAAGTCCCTCAGAGGGCCTCGGGTTGATTTTATTTGTAACAAGCTTGGAACATATGATATATATGCTCTATCTTGAGGGGGGATTGTTAGAATAAATCCCATATTTCACATGTTTCATATGTGACACATGTGTCATAGGACTTAGTGTCTTCATAGGAATTAATGTATTCATAGGGATTAGCATTTGTACTTAATACATTCATGTATCATTCATGTACCACTATGTATATAAATATCAGTTTATATGTGTGTGAATTAAGCACACAATTCCTCAAATCATCTTTATATTCTATAATTATCATTAAAGTGAAAGAGAGAAAGGGAGGGAGACAGAAAGAGTAATAAATCAACATTGTATGTGCATTGCATCACTTGATCACTTCCTATTTCTATATCGTTCTTTAGAAATCTCTACATCTTTCTCCCATTATGTAGTTACATATTATTTCTTGTCAACCCTCAGCTCTTTGCCTCTTTCTCAATCAATTAACTTCTCATTCTCAATAACAAACAAAATTATTAGTCATAGTACCCCAGCAACCACACTAGCCAACTTTACTAAAGATGAACTGAAAGTCCTAGTTGATCTTAAAAGTAGCATGTTACCAACAGATCATGGCATGCCCCAACTTACTTAGTGATATGAGGTTAAAGAATATATGCATAATTTGTAGTGCCAAAATCATAATTATGTGAAGAAACTAACATGGATATATCATAAATAAGTGCTTGGTCCTAACCACTATTTCTGAACCTTATATAGAGTAGAGCATAACTCACACTGTTTAATCAATATTTACAACATCATAATGAAAAATTGAAAATGTAAGAAGATGTGAAGACATTGTACAAAGCCAATGAAAAGATCTGAGCTTATTTTGATTTTTTTAGTAGTGAAGGACAATTTGTGCTCTGATGGTTCTTTGACTTGCTAGTTCTTAATTTCAAGTGTCTTCAGTAAATATATATTACTTGCTAGCAAATGACACAGTTGATGACATCATATGGTAAGTTATGTGTTTTTCTGTTGTCCCTTGAGGCTTAGTAGTTGGTATTGACTTCATGTCTTTGATGCATTGATAATCTTCTAATTTTTTACTTCTTAGGGATATAGTGCAAAGCAAACTAGAAAAAATTTAGGGTAGGTACATCTCTTTTTTTTTTTGGGAACTCTCTCTCTCTCTCTCTCTCTCTACTCTCTCTCTCATATAGTCATATGTAGTGCAAAATGGAAATAATCGTAAACTATGTTTCCATATAGTAAACTGACATAGAAGCCTAATTCTGATTTATATTTCTACCTTGTAAGGAAGAATACTCTAGTAGTTTTTAATAGTTTGGATTGATGTTTTTAAGAAGCATTCTAAATTTTAGTCATTGAAAAATCAAATGTTAGATGGCCATGAGAACACCTTAGAGGTCTCAACTAATCAGCTAGGGAATAGCCCTGGAAAGCAAAAAACTTTTGACCATAGCCCTACACAGCAGAAAACTATTATTGTTGTGACAAAAGAGCAAGAGCTGGATCGAATCTCGGCTCTCCCGGGTTTGCTACCAATGACATTTTCTCATTTCTCTGGTTATGTCACTGTCAATAAGCAACATGGCTGAGAACTCTTCTACGGGTTCATTAAGGCCACTACTTCCCTAGAGAATAAGCCTCTTATTCTCTAGCTCATTGGACGTTAGTTTAATTTCATATTTTAACTCACACACATACATGTATAACTTCAATTTCTCACCTTACACCTTACATGCTAGCTTCATTTTTGTTAGCTTAATTTGTAATTTTCATTTATTTTACTCTCTGTTAGCTTCAATTTGCTCTTTATTCTTTGAGTCATATTAGAGGCATTTAAGTAACACATTAATTTTTTTTACATAAATTTATACGAAATAATACTAATAATTTTCAATACAAACAAACTTAACAAAGTTTAACAACTTTATATAAAAAAATTATGCTTTTCCATGTCTGTAGCTTGTCTCCACTTTGCATTACTTTTGCCAAATTTAATCATTTACAGAACAACAGAGGAGGAAGCTTGGCTTGCAACATTTTACCTGCATGGAATTCTTTATGTCATAAATAACAAAATACCGTTGAAGCAAATGCACACAAGAATAATAAAGGGGAAAAGTAAGCAAACCCAAATGGAGAGAATAGAGCAAATGTCATTCTATAGAGCAAACCCATAAATTTTGTAGAGCATATGTCATTCTATACTGCAAACCCACAAAATGCACAAAGGAACAATAAGTGATTTTGAAATAAAATCAAAGAAAGGTACCTGTATTTTTGTGACGAGATCAAATCAAAATTGGGGAACAACAATTACCTGAAATCAACCCAGCAACGATGATTTGGAGTAGATATATGAAATCAACGTGAAATCAACACACATAGCAATGGAGAGACATAAAATCAACACAATGGCGGTACTTGAAATCAACGCAACCTCATCAATTACTTGGACTTACAAGTGTCAAGAGGGTAGAGGATGTACAACAAAGAGAAACGAGTACCTGAAGAACAACAACACGTAGCAGAAATGGGTACTTGCAAACCCTAACGGAGAGAGTAGAGGGAGTGGCAAAAGAACGGTGTAATGGAAAGGGAGAGAATAGAAGGAGTGGCAAAGAACAGAGGCAGTAGTTTTGAGTTATTAACAGAGAGTGTGTCACAGTGGTAGTGAAAGCATCTTGCTCATGATGGAGACATTAGCAAAGGGAGGGAGTGGTTTTGAGGTTTTGAACAATTAAAAGAATGGTTTGTTTCAAAAGGTTTTGGTAAAAAAAAAATTATTGGGAAAAAAATTCACATGCTTGCGTTATAGAAATAATTTAGAGCACACTTTGAAAATGTTATATTTGATAGTTAAATAAGCAACACTCATTAAGCGTAGTATTTTATCAGAACAAGTGTGCCCAAATATAGTACGGTATGGCAACGCTTCAAAAGCATACCCTTTACACTTTAAAGGTATGCTTTCCAAGTGTTGCCCAAAACCCATTGCCAAAACCTCTCAGAGAATGCTACTTTTATAAAAGTGTTCCCTATTAAGACTTAAGAGTACACTTTTTAAGCGCAACATAAAAAAATATGGCCATAGGTCAATTTTGTTGTAGTACCAATACCTCTTATTTTTAGGCGTTTCTCTCTACCTAACTCTCCATCCATGGTTTGTCTTGGTCAACCTGGATTTAGCCCAAGTTCTCTCCCTATGCACACCATTTTTATGGCTTTACTCAACCTGGGCCACTTGTCACGTTGGGCCACACCTGCCTATGTCATTTCTTCTCAGCTGGCAATTTGTCGGCCCAAACCACTAAGTTTGGGCTATCAACGCATACATATAGTGAAAATTTAATCAACTGAAAATTATGTTTGAACTAGATTTAAATATATAATTAAATAAATTTTTAACCTCTAACCACAACCTCCTAATTAATGACGTTCTATAAAATGAATAAATATTTAGCTATTTTTAAAATAAATACATTGATGTTTATTAGTCATTGTAAGCACAATAAAATATTAGCATTAATTTATTCATTTTGGTATTCCACTTGTATTTATACAAGAATTCAAAAATAATAATTGAAAGATGTAATTAGAAGTATCCAAAAGTATCTTAGAAGTAGTCAACACGATATGTATACAACATCAAAACAACAACTACTTTGAAGTATCGATACTTCCTAGTTTTTTGTCCCTTAATTTTTACTTTTAGTTTCATTTTCATACAACAACTATATTATTTTATTTTTATCCCAAATCTTTTCAAAACTTATATTTATTCGAAACCACTATTTTTTTTTTTGAAAAATCCTAGTTAGACAGTGTCATCTTTGCACTTATGTCCACATAGGATGTCATGTTAACAAATCTCGTTAACATTTCCAATGGTGTTAGCAGTTAAGACAAATTTGGTGAGTTTTGATAAGATTTGAGATGATAATGAGACAAAATATAATTATGGGACGAAAATAAAACTTACAATAAAGTTAAGGGATGAAAAAAATATTTTTGTGTTTGAAATATATAAGATTTTCTCTTAAAAATTTATTGAATTGACTTGCATCACGAGAAATTCTTCAACATTATGGGAGCAAGAGATTTCTCTTGCTCTATACATTTTAATGTGTACAACTTTAGCTATAGCATTAAAAATCTATATATAATAGATAAAGATAGAGTCCAATAGTGAAATGCTACAAGGATATATTGCTATGTAATACATTGAAATGACAACATGTGTAAAATGTTATTAAGGAAGAATAATTTGAATTTAAATTAAAATTTTAGTTAACAATAACTTGTGGAATAAATTTGAATTTGCAGCAGTGCTATCTTTTTTATATTCAAACACCACCTAGCATGATAGGTAGGTTTTTATTTTTAGGTCATTATCTAGGTATCCCTACTGTAACATCCTAATATCAATATCTTAGTATATATTGAATATACAATAGTATACAGTATTAGTTTGTCACTTCTAACTTAAAACGACTTTCTAGATTCATAATAACTTTATACATTATTATAAAAAGCCAAAAGAGAAAGAAAATTTCATGTATAAACAACATCAGCCTACAAAGGGCATATTATACATGCTTTGTTCAAAAGCAAATAAAACTACTCTAGTCTATCTATTTTTTCTTTTTCCTATTGGAAGAGTCTCTACCTGGATTTAACATGGAAACAAGAAACAGAGTGAGAATTCACAATTCTCAGTAATAGTTTATAAAAACATGACATCATGATAAGCCCAGCTGCTTCAGAAAAAACTAGTTATAAAACTCAACTTATACCTTAGAAAGGTGCCAAAAGCCAAAAACTACTCATTTCTCTTCTCGAGGTAGAACTTTCAATTATTACTTAATTAAACACTTATAATAAACAAACTAACTAACAATAGATTATGATTTCACCAAGAAATTGAGTCTCTACTCAATATCAATAGAACATTCACATATTCTCCTTATGTAAAAGTTCACTAAGCAAATACATAATCCATATACATAATTTCATCTTTCCAAAGATAAGACACTTGCTCATACAATTGTCTTTGAAATGCAAATGCTTGTGTATGTCATATGCTTATGCCTGTGTAATGTCCTAAAATGATGTTCATGAAATGCAATATGATTGTGTTTTTGCAGTTTTGCGTCACTTGCATATTCCCTATTCTCTTTAAAAATTATAGAGAGGAAATACTAACATCCTCATACTACCTGGTAATGAGTGGACTGGTTCCTACTCACAATAGTGAGTGTACTGACTCCACTTCATAAAACTAGTAACCCATGCCTTATTGATGGGGACTCTATTGGGAAGTCTCATACTAAGAATTTAGGATATCATTCCCTATCGATGATTAACTCCTAAAATTCCCATATGTGATAAGGACCCTATTTAAGAAATCTCAGCTTGAGAATTGAGAATCTCCTTCCTTATCAAGGATCATTTCCTACAATTCTCTGGCTAAATGATTGTGTACATCATATAAGGTTACTCTACATAGGAATAGCAAGTGTATGAAACTATGTATTTTTATATTTAAATCTTATATATACACCACAATAACTCATCTTAAACTCCATTCAACCAAGTGAAGTCCTAACACTAGCAATCATGCATCTAGTACACCATAACATCACATCACAAGTGAAGTCAATGATAACATCATTGCTCTTCAATGATCTAGGAATTTACCTACTCTCTGAGCTATTAATAGCTATTTTTCATACTCATTGTTATAGCAAAAAAATCCAACTTAAAAAGGTTACCAAAGTTAATAAGTTACTCTTACTAGAGTTACTGAACTTCTATAACCCTGATTAAGACTAACTGGTCAAAGAGGATGTTACACCTACACCCTTTGGCTATGAGACTAATATCGTTTGGTGTACTAAGACTTCCTTTCCTAATAGTTCAATTTAGTAGGCAATGTCAAAGGTTTGAGCCTGCAAAAATGCATTATTGAGAGGGTCAACCTTAGTATCCTGAATTGGATTAATTAGTCTTATATCGTAGGGTGTGGAGGTACTCAGGCGATGAACAAGAAAAAATATCTTACATGAAGCATTATACATTTAGGCTACAGTAACACATTTTCATTTGCAATAATTTATTCCATTGTAATTATTACAACCCATTTTGCAATTGATGTCATTTTGGCATGAAATGCTTATATTTTTACTTTCTTTTAATTTTTTTAGCTAATTATTATTAAAAATATTATCTTAAATTTTAACTAATTATATTACTTTTAAATAAAGATATAAGATTTTTAATTTTTTACTTTTTATTTATTTTATTCATTGATCTTTTATATTATTTCGTGCATTGCACGTGACTTGCATGTGCATTGCATGAGTCTTAATCCATTGTAGTCAATGTAAGACAATATGTACCCAAAAAAAATAGAGTAACAGACAATGATTACCTACATAATTAATGTGATGTGTATTGTAACATTCCAATATTTACTATCTAGACATATTATCATATAAAAGAATAATTAATATTGACCATGTCACTTCTAACATCCAACCACTAACTCATATCATTCATACATAATGAGTAAATATGGAGAGGCACAATAACAAAAGTTATATATATACATCACTGCTTCCAAGGCACATTATAATACATAAACTTTTACAACAACAAAAATTAGCATATTATACAAGCTTTATCATCAAAAAGCATATAACTATACTAATATTCGTACATCTTCTCCTTCCTTTTTGAAGAACTAGCACCTGGATTTACATGGCACCACAATTGGGATGAGAAAAACATATCTCAGTAGAAGTATTCCAATAGCAGTATATATATATATATATATATACACACACACACATACACAAATAGATAATATACTCAATTATCAAATTAACACTTCAATCACAAAAGCAAACAACATCTCCATCTCAGAGACACGCAAATTCCCATACAACTGTAATATATAAATATGTCATGATAGCAACCGCCCATACAATCGTCATGCTATGCCAAGTTATGTCTAGTATTCATGTTTATGTAATAACCTAAATATGTAATGCAAAATATATGATACCATTTACAAGAACCCACTTCTATGTAATGTCATGATATGCATGAACTAGCATGTCAATTGATTTACATTCCTAACTACTAAGATGAAATGCAATGATGTTAAATACCACAATAATTAACATACCAATTGATTTACATTCACCACACAATCATTTCATTGAATACTCCTATTAGAGTCTCAATACTCAAAAAGAAGCATAAACGAAGAAACTACACCATTGGAAGACTCCAAGGCATCCAACACAACATCTAGTTACTTTTTAGCATTCACATCGCGGCATACCCTGTGCCACGCTGCGGCGCCCAAGCCACGGGTTCAAGTACTGGCAGGAAATGCTGGCTACGCCGTGGCACTCATGTGCCATACCGCAGCGCTCACCCCTGTTCTTCTACATGCCGCGGCACTCCAAGTGCCACTCCGCAACACCCACTGTAGAACTCAAAATCTACAGAATTCTACAGATATGGGTACTGTTCTATTGGAACTAGACCCTCTTCCAATCACTCAAAACTCGATTTCAAGTAATTTTCAACCTCTAACAAGGTCCAACTACACATAGCAACTCTTAATCCACTTCAATTTCACTCAAAATCAAAGATCATGGAAAATCACCAACCTAAAACCCCAAATATGAACTTAAAGGGAATTTAAGGCATTCAAAGGCTGGAATTCCATTCCTAAACACCCAACAATTCAAAAACAAGTCATCCTCAAGTTCTCCAACAAGATTCAAGCCAAAAATACCAAAATCACACTATGAATCCATTATTCACATCAAGCACTCTCAAGAATCTAATGAAGAATATGGAAAGAAACTGTGAAAATCAAGGTTCCCCCTACCTCAATTCCCAAAAATGAAGTTGGTTAACCATTCCTTTGCAAAGCTAAACTCTCTTCCTTGCTTAGTTGTTGATCCTTCTCCCTTAGCACCTTGATTTTCCTTCTCCTTTGCTTTTCCTGTGCAGCCATGAGATGAGATGAGAAATGAGACAAATATCCCATTTTGGCCTTAAATAGACCCAACAACAGAAACAAAGGGTCGTGCCCTCATATTTGGTCACTTAAGTGACCACTAATCACCCGAACAGTTAAGAATGCTTGGTTATCACCAAACCAAGTTTCCTAACTTCTAATAAGCTTAAAATAAATCCTAAGATTCATTAAAAATCTTGTTACACGATTTTCACATTTTTCCATAACTGTTGTGGGTCAATTCGGTACTAAAACACATAACTAGTATACTTTAAAATGTCAAATTAACTTCGATAAATCTCAAACTTTAACCACATATTCTTTCACATATTTGTGACCTAGAAACAAATTCTCCACACTTATTTCTATTAACTAAGTAGTTTAAGTCAAAATAGAGGCTAAAAACAACTATATTTCACACATAGAGCTACAACAAAGTGACTAAACGTGCTCAGATGGTCACAAAAATTTACAGGCATGATAATCAAGTATTAGGTTACCTCTGTAACTATATATAAGTCTATCATGTTTTCATAGGTGTTACATGTATGCTGCAGTGCAGAATAAGAGAAAGCACTAAAGAAGATTTCTCCTTGCACTACACTCCATCTCTTAGTGTCTCTTTGCCACGTGATAGGCATGCACAATTTGTGCAACTATAAGTTGTACAATATTATGCCACTTAGATCTGTGCAAATCTCATATGATAAGATGTTAAAAGAGAAATAGAAAATAATTGAGAAGCCATAACACAATTGTGATAGGTATATATATATATATATATATATATATATATATATATATATATATATATATATATATATATATATATATATATATGCTATGTACAGGGAGAAATAGAAAAGAATTGAGAAACCATAACACAATTGTGTTTCATTCTTTCATGGAAGACGTGATTATTAGAAACATGTATAGCAACTTGGTTGTCACACCATATCTTCATAGGATGAGAGATCCCAATACTAAGTTCCTTTAGTAAATGAGATATCCACATGAGTTCATATGTAACTTGAGTCATTGCCCTATACTTAGATTTAGCACTAGAACAAAAACCAACACTCTACTTCTTACTCTTCCAAGGTACGAGATTACCACAAATCAAGATATAATATCCAAATAGACCTGTCAACTAGTGATCTTGCGTAATCTACATCAAAGAATCCTACAATTTGCAAACACATTGATCTTGAAAGATAACCCCCTAGTGCTCCTTTAAGATATTTTAGAACTCACTGAGAAGGCAATATCCAGTCGTGTCAGAGTTAGATAGTTCAGTTTTCATATAACTCTCCTTTATCTCTTTGGGCTTCTAACTAGTGTTGAAAAAACCAGACCGGACCGATCGGTTTGACCAGAAAACCAGTGACTTGGTCATAGGTCTAGTCTATTTAACCTACAAAGCTGGTCTATTATGGAACTGGTCAAGAATTAACCAAATCGGTCAAAAACTAGTAAAACTGGTGGTAAGCCGGTCTAAACCTATTTTTTAACATATATATATATACCTTTTTTTGTTTGGTCAACAAAATTTTAACTTATTCAAACATAATTTAAAGCCAAATAAAGGCCAAATGTCATGCTACAAAGGCCCAAGAAAGGCATAAGAATGTTTGCCCCCTCTTGGCTTTTATATATGTTGTATGCTTGGATGCTCCACTCATTATTCTATATGGGATTTGTAAGTGTGGCCTCCTCTTAGCTTTTATATATGTTGTATGCTTGGATGCTTCATTCATTGTAAAATGTAGGACATTGGAGCACTAAGTAACATAATATAAAACATTAGTATGTTAGCTTATTAATATATTATATAATATTAAATACATATATATATATATATATATATATATATATTTAATTATCATCAATTAGACCATGACCGAACCAATGAACCATGAACCAGTATCTTCACTAGTTCAATGATTGGTCTAATTTTAAAAATATTGCTTCCAACAAATCTCCATCCTCATTATTTAACTTCATATTAGCTATCACAGGAGTATCAAAGGGCTTACAATCTATAAGTCTAGTATTTGTTAGCATATCTAGCATATACTTCCTCTTGGAAAGGAAAACCCCCTTGTTGCCTCTATATTCCTTGATCCCAAGAAAGTGCTTTAACTCTCCCAAATCTTTTATCTAAAATTGACTATGGAAAAAAGTTTAAAAGTGTTGATACATAAATTATCACTAACAGTTATCACAATATCCTTAACATACACTACCTGAAGAATGCACCTTGATCTAGTTTATCGGTAAAGCACTGAATGATCATACGCATTCCTCTGCAGACCAAATTCAGTCATTGTTGTGCTAAACTACCCTAAGCAAGCTCTAGGTGACTATTTTAACCCATATGGAGATTTGTGAAGTTTGTAAACCATGCTTGACTTCCCTTAAGCAACAAACCCAATAAGTTACTCAAAATATACCTCTTCCTAAAGGTCACCATGGAGGAAGGCATTCTTCACATATAGTTGATGAAGGGGTCAACGATGAGTAGCCTCAAGGGAAACAAAAATACGAACTGAGTGGAGTTTAGTTACTAGAGAAAAAAGTCTCAGAGTAGTCAATGCCATAGGTTTGAGTATACCATTTAGCTAACAACCGAGCTTTCAAGCGAGCCACAAAACCATCAAGATTCATTATAATAGAAAAGAGCCATTTAGAACCAATGGATCATTTGCTTACAGGAAAAGAAACAAGATCCCATGTATGATTTTGCGCAAGATTAACTTACCCTAAAGGGGATGTAGCCTGCTTATTGATCCTAGGTAAATAAGGTACCCTATGATGTTTTGTAAACTAACATGACATAGACTATAAAGTGGGAGACAATTTCTTCAAGGTTGCTAAAGAAGGATAACTAAAATGAGATTGAAGCAGTAGAACGGAAGGGTCACGAGCACCAGTACAAGTAATAAAGCTTGGCATAGATTGTGAGGTATCCAAAATGTATAAGCCACCAAACTCACGATCTCTACCAATAATCTAATTCATCCTCAGATCATGAAAGACACAATAAGAAGGACAAATATGAATAGCACAACTAAGGGAATGAGTAAGTTCACTAATAAATAAAGAATTAAAAAGGAACTTAGGTAAACAAAAGATTGAAGAAAAAGTCAAAGACTTAGTGGGATGAGCAATACCACTACCCCTATTGGTAGAAATAGAGTCATCGACTAACGTGACACTGGATAGCAAAGTGGAAGGAGTAAAAGAGGAAAGAAAAACTTGTATCACTAGTCATATGATCTGTCGCTCCTAAATCAATGATTTAGTGTCGAGAAGTGGTAAAGAGATAAGTTGTAGGATTACCTATCTAGGCCAATGTGGTAGAAGTAGTGGACTAGGACACATGTGGCTAAGTGGGGACAGAGCATACTCATCCGTAGATAAGGTCACATGTGGCTAAGTAGGGATAGAGCAGGCAATAGGAGACTGAACAACACTTTAAGTGATAGGCAATAAAGCAGCCACATGAGCAACAGTGGACCAACAGTCTATGAAGATATGCCAGTAACCTTGAGGCAAAACCTCTGAATATGACTAACCTCACCACAACCAAAAAAATTAGATGGACTAATATTACCATAGCTTGGATCACTAGCACCACGACCACTCTGACCTCCCCTTATACCTCCCCGATCACCGTGACTACCTTGATCTCTTGAAACATTACAAACCAAAGTAGAGGACTCAAAATCACAAGAATAATTACTAGTGGCATCCTTGTTTACTTGAAGAATTCAAGCATACATGTCACTCAAAGAAGTGGGGAGGTCAATCCTCAGAAAAAAGTTAAGTATGGATAACCTAATAATGTCGATCCAAACCAACCAATAAACACTACACCACTTGAAAATATTCCTATTCTTGTATTTTCCACACAATCACTAGTAATAGGAAACATAGTGTGCTTCTCTTCAAAGGTCCGTTTGACTTTTTTAGAGTAGTCAAAATGAGAGGGGCCTTTTTGAGCAGTGCAGTGATAATCAAAGATTTCATACATTAATAAACCCCTCATTTTTACTCATTTACACTCTCCATGTACTTAATTAGTTGAGCTTAGCCATGTTTTGTAAGTTTGGGCTCAAATTGGGCTTAATTGATCTTTCTAGCATTATTAAGATTTTACATTGTGTCTGTATTTTGGTCATATCTTGAGTTCTAGATATCTAAAAATTATGTATATTATCTTGTAGGAAAGATAAAAGAAAGCTCTATAAGTCTCATGAAGAGCCCCAAAGCTTACTCGGATAGCTAGTGGACCAAATTGGGCTTGGAAGTCAGAACAAGAGTGTTGTCCCTAGAACCCGAGCAGTGTGCACTAATTGGTCCATAATTTGGGTTGTAGGGGAATTTTGGAGTTGAACTGGTGCCATTGGAAATCTTACACACAAGGCTCAAACTCTTATGAAGACCACTAATTGAAACTACAATGTTTTGATGGTGTTCTATCCTTATGAATTCAGCTGACGAGTCTAGAGACCCATTGAGAGTGATTTAGGCATAACTCTCTCATCTTAAGCCCAAAATCAAGTGATTTCAGTGGTCAAGGAAAGTTTTGAGGTAGAGGATTAACTTTAACCTAGGGGCGAATTTGGATTCTTAATTTTTAAGTTAATTATTTTTGTATAAATAGGGAACCTAAGATAGATAGTAACCCTAATTCGCACTACTTGATTCTTTTACCTAGAATTGTCTCCTTTCTTTTGAAAACCGTGTGCTATAGCCATGGAGAGCTAAACATTTGATATCAATCCAAGGATCTTGAGTAAATTCTAGTTTGGCTTTGAAATTCTGTACTTAATTTCAATTTTGAATTGAATTAATTATCTTCTTCTTTTCTTGATTTGGATTTCGAATTGCATGATTAGAAATTTCTATTATGTGATGTAATCTGATTAGATCCTTAATTCTAATTGAGATTTATGATTAAATTGTGATTGATTAATTATGGTTTAGTCACATAAATTGAAGACAGTTAAGTTGGCAGATTTGTTAATCTAGGTTAATTGAATTCTGGTTGTTGAACTAACATAGGTTGCATGAATCTAGTGATTATAGGTTTATGAATTGTTTGTTAGTTAAATTCTAGATGATTAACTAGTGTTGAATTCTACATGTTTGATGCAGAGATTTTGGTTAATCATAGATTAACTAATTAATTCAATCCAGATGCATATTTAGTGATTGATGACAAGCCAACTAGGTTCTTGACGATTTCTTAGATTGGTTGCTTTGCAATTTGATATTTCTTACATTTAATTATTACATTTACATTATGTATACACAATCCCTCCTATTTGACCTTGATTTGGTATAATCGGCACCTCGATCCTCAAGAAACGACTCAGTTTGCTGCCTTGTGCTACAAGTTATTGAAAGAATTAGAATTTTGTTATTTGGTTGAGCTCGACACTTGAATCAAATTTGGCGGCATTACCGGGGATCATTAGGTGCTAATTAATCATATCAAGACTTTTACTACCCTTTCACTAACCTTTGTTTTGCTTTTGTTTTGCTTGTTTTAGGTGGTTTTTACGAATGACATTTTTTGTAATTATTGTTTGAAACTTGGTACTCAGAATGGGTTGAAAATTGGTGGGTTCAAGGAAAACATGATTTTAAGTAAGACTCAGCACAAAAGATTGAGGTCACTTAGATTTTGGCCAAATTCCATCGTTTAGACCACTTTTTAATTTTTTAAGATTTTTTATTTTACTATTTGATAGTATTTTTGACTAGTTTTCACCTTGTGGTTGTCCCATAATTTTTAAAAATCTGTAGATATAGTTTATATTGAGTTTTTGTGTGATTTTTACCATTGCTTTGTGTTTTAAGTCAATTTTGAGTCTTTATAGTGCTATTTGAAGCATAACTAGGCCTTCTGATAGTCATATACTTGACATTGATCCTGAAATTGAAAGAACCTTACATGTATTAAATAGGACTCAGGATTAGTGAAAGAATAACATATGAGGTTGAGACTGACATTGAATTTGAAACTGAAGGTGAGCATATAGATAAAGCTACACTTATGCCTGATAATATGCATACTTGGCAGATAATGAGCACTTTCTGGTGATTGTAGCCAGAAACCTCCCTGCTAAACAAGAGGCAAGATTGCTACATGTTATGAGAGAGAATAAGAGGGTCATTGGATGGACATTGGCGGATATTCCTAGCATTAGCCCTTCCACATGCATACACACAATTTTACTTGAGGATGGAGCTAAACCAGTGAGGCAGCCCCAGAGGAGACTAAATCCTCTAATTTTGGATGTGGTGAAGAAGAATATGACTAAGTTACTACAGGTTGGCATTATTTATCTCATCTCTAAAGTCAACGGGTGAGCCCGGTGCAGGTTCTCCCCAAGAAATTTGGAGTGACTGTTGTGACCAATCAAAAGAATGAGTTGATTTCAACCAGAGTACAGAATCGCTGGAGAGTCTGCATTGATTACAAAAGGCTCAATCAGGCTACTCGGAAGGACCATTACCCCCTTCCATTCATTGACCAGATGCTAAAGCGATTGACTGGCAAGTCACACTATTGCTTCTTGGGCAGTTACACTATATACTTCCATGTCCACATTGCACCATAAGACCAAGAGAAGACCTCATTTACTGTCCCTTTGGCACCTTCGCTTACAGATGGATGCCCTTTGGCCTCTGCAATGCCACTGGCACCTTCCAGCAGTGTATGATAAGCATCTTTTCAGACTTTTTAGAAGAGTGCATGGAGGTATTCATGGATGATTTACTATTTATGGCTCTTCTTTTGATTCTTGTTTGGATAGTCTAGCTAAGGTACTGCATAGATGAATTGAAACTAACCTTGTTTTAAATTTTAAAAAATGTCATTTCATGTTAGCACAGGGTATAGTTTTAGGCTATGTAGTCTCCAGTAACGGTATTGAAGTAGATCATGTTAAAATAGATGTCATTACATGTTTATCTTATCCCACATGCGTGCGAGTGATGCATTCTTTTTTGGGACATGTAGGTTTTTACAGGCACTTCATCCGGGATTTTAACAAGATCGCTCTTCCACTATCTAATTTGCTGCAAAAGAATGTGGAATTCATCTTTGACCAGAAATGTTAGGAAGCCTTTGATTATTTGAAGAAGACGTTGACCAGCACTCCCATCATCCAGCTCCCTGACTAGACACTTCCATTTAAGCTTATGTGCGATACCTTCAATTATATAGTCGGAGTTGTCCTGGAACAGAGAGTAGGGAAGGATCCTTATGTGATCTACTATGCTTCCAGAACTTTGGATGCTACTCAAGCCAGCTACACAACTACAAAAAAAGAACTCTTAGCTATTGTATTTACTTTAGACAAATTTAGATCAAATATGTTTGGTTCTAAAGTAGTTGTGTTTTCTGATCATGTAGTGCTGAAGTTTCTTCTGAAGAAACCCGAAGAAAACTAAGACTAATTAGGTGGATGCTGCTACTCAAAGAGTATGATCTTGAAGTCCAGGATAAGAGTAGAGCAGAAAACCTGGTGGCTGATCATTTGAGCAGAATTGAGAGAGCTTTAAAGCTTCTAGCCATCCATGACTCCTTCCTAGATGAGCAACTTTTACAACTGCAAGATAAGACTACCTCTCCTTAGTTTGCTGACTTCGTTAATTACTTAGTTGTTGGTGCACTGCCTGCATATTTCACTAAGGCTCAGATTGATAAGTTAAAGAGTGAGTCTAGGTATTATGTGTGAGATAATCCTTATCTATGGAGATTTTGTAGTGACCAAATGATTAGGAGATGCATACCTGATCATAAGTTTGATTATGTTCTTAGCTTTTGTCAAGCATTTGCATGTAGTGGACATTTTGGACCTAAACGTAGAGTTAGAAAAGTCTTGGACTCTGGTTTATATTGGCCTACCTTATTCTATGATACATACTTATTTTGTATGTCTTGTGAATAGTGTCAGAGAACAGGGAACATTTCTCGTAGGAATGAGATGCCCCAAAAATATTTATTATTTTATGAGATTTTTTATGTATGGGGTATTGATTTTATGGGACTATTTCCTATTTCTTTTGGTTTTGTTTACATTTTGCTAGCTAAGTTGGTGGAGGCAAAAGCCACTAGGACTGATGATTCCAAAGTTGTTGTGGATTTTGTTAGATCACAGATTTTCTACAAGTTTGGAGTCCCGAGAGCCATCATCAGTGATCAAGGTTCACCTTTCTATAATTTGAGCATGGAGGCTTTGATGAAGAAGTATAGAGTTATGTACAAATTTTCTACACCTTACCACCCCCAAACTAATGGGCAAGCTGAGGTTTCTAACAGAGAGATCAAATAGATACTTCAGAAGACAGTACAACCTAATAGAAATGACTAGAACAAAAGGCTTGAGGATGCTTATGGACTTACCGGACTGCTTAGAAGACACCAATTAGGATGTCCCCTTATCGGATTGTCTTTGGCAAGGCATGGCACCTGCCGGTGGAAATTGAGCATCGTGCATTTTGGGTGGTGAAGAGGTACAACCTGGATCTAGACCAAGCGGGCATGGAGAGGAAGCTACAGTTGCAGGAATTGAATGAGATCCGCTTGGAGACATATGAGAATTCCAAACTTTATAAAGAGAAGACCAAAGCTTTCCATGATAAGATTATTATGATAAAAACATGAGATTGGTCAAAATGTGCTTTTATATAATTCTCGTCTTAAATTGATGCCCGAAAAATTGAGATTTAGGTGGGAAGCTCTTTTTTTGTTACTAATGTTTTTCCTTATGATGTAGTTGAGCTTCAAGATGTGACTACAAAGAGGAGCTTTAAGGATAATGAGCATAGACTCAAACACTTTTATGATGGTTTCCAAGAGCATACTATGGAGGAGGTGGCCTTGCTTGATGCTACTTATCCAACATGAAAGATGGAGTTTCCTTTCCTTACTTGTTTATTTTCTATTTTAGTTTTTCTATTTTTAATTTTGTTTTTTGTTTTTTGTCTACTTATTTTTCTGTCTGCTTTGTTTTCTATTTTCTATTTCTACTTGCTATTTATGTTTCTATTTTTATTTCTATTTTCTATTTTTTATTTTAATTTCTATCGTTGTTTTTGTTTCTCTCGCCAATTATGTTTTCTATTTTTCAATTCTATTTTTGTTTTGTTTTAAAATTCTGTTTTGATGTTTTTTTGAGAGAGAGAAATGTGCTTCCTATTTTTAGTTTTTAATTACTTTCCAATGGCTCTTGAGATGTGTGGAAGTTGCGAGTTTATACAAATTAAGGATTAGAGGTGCATAACATAAGTAAATGAATTGTCTTTCATCTTGAATTTGACTTGTTTGATAATGGACACTGAATTAGTAAATTAAGTTTGATAAACTTATAACTTGTGAGAATTTAAGCTTATTGATGAATAAATTAAGTAATTGTACAATTCTCTTCCTTCTTGTGTGATTTTCACTCATGGATTTTGATCACTCTAGAACTTATTTTGATTCTTTTTTATGCTACATTTTCACATGCATGCATGAACATGATTGGGGCATTCTTTTCTTGCATTAGCTACTTTAGCCAAATAGTCAACCTTACATATTTTCCCTTAATTAACCTCCTTGAGCTTATTTTCTTATTCTTTGTTGTTCTTAGCCCATTACATACCCTTAGTGAAAAACCATGTTGTCCTTTTACCTTAAGGAATAGGAGAGCATTGGCATTATCCTTGGATAAGCTCATGAACAAGTGTGGGGGAATCTTAAAGTGTTATTGTTGTTTGGTCTTGCTTGAGGACAATTAAGGTTTAAGTTGGGGGATGTGAAAATGTTGTGCTAAATTGATTTGAAAAAGAAATTGAAATACTTCTAAGAAAAAAAGAAAGAAAGAAAGAGGGAATATATATAAAGAGAATAATTGGCATCATATGAAATCGCATTAAATTTTCATGTTTGTTCTTAGAATTTATCTCCAATGTTCTTTTATTCTCTTTGGTTTTTAGTTTGTCATATCCTTATTATTCTCATCCCTTACTTTGGCCTCATTACAACCTTGAATGAAGCCCTCTTGATTTGTGTATGCACGTGTATATAATAGTAGATAAGTAGAAGATAAGCAAGCTTATGATAGTGTAAATTTTCATGAGTTGAGTTGAGTGAAACACTTACTTTCTAGACATTTCTAACACTAAATACTTGAGGGAGTGAGAGTATATTTTGTGAGAATTTATCATTCTTGATTTATGTTTTTCAATTGAAATTACCTTATTTATTAATTTGAGATGTAAAGATATGCCACTTCACGAATATTTTGATCCCTTAAACTTCTTTGTTATTATCTTCACTTGAAAACTTTTACATTCTTAAAGGTCACTGAAAAGTTAATCTCTTTGAATTTTGATTTTTGAATTTTTGTATTCCTTGTTCTTTAATTCTAGGGTTTCATTAAAAGCAAGCTAGAAAAATAAAGGAAGAAGAACAAAGAGTTTTTTTTATAAGTGGCATGCTTTCTATGTTGGCGAAAGTCATAAAGAACCTCACCATCTTGTCTAACAAGTGTTAACATGTTCTACTTCGAAAAGTACAAGGAAAATAGAGAAGCTTTGGATAATCAAAATCGACCAAAATCGAGATATGTAAACTAGATTAATTATAATTTATATGTAACAAAGTTTTTTTAATCGAAAAAGAAAATAGTCCAACAAATTTAAATTTTAAAATAAGACGACTATATAGTTTTGGAATAAAAGATATTTTACTTAAAATTTTGTAAGCCAAGACTATCATTTCCATAAACACCTTAGCAGCGCCAATAGGAACCCTAGAGTTCTTAGTAACACGTCAAAAAATATACTTAATTTTTCTAAAATGTAAACATATATAAAAATTATATTAATTGGTCACCCCAAAATTTTATATTAAGATTTGCCACTGCTGTTGTTCCTTTGTCCTCAACAATAATGGACATAATCTATGAAGCACAGATACAGACACGGACATGGGACATAATACAGATACAGGGACACACTAAATTTAAAAAATCGTAGGACACGAACACGGCATATATATATATATATATATATATATATATATATATATATATATATATATATATATATATATATATATAAAAATTAAAGAACTTAGTCTATGTATATATATAATTACAAAATTTAAGAAAAAACATTCATAATTCATTAATATCATTTCTATAAACTTGAAGATTTATAATATCTTAATATAAGTCATGTGCCAATATTTGTTACCTAGTAAGCCCTTCCCAAAAAATATGGAGCATAATTTCTATTGACATTTTTTAAAAAATCTCCTAAACTAACTATGTACAAGTATATGTGTATCCAAATAAATTAACTAGATGGAATAATGATGTGAGGCAAGCTTTGGTGACGACGAAGTGGACGGCTTAGTACGAGCAGAGGTAGAAGAAGCAGATGAAAATAGTGGTGTATGAAAAGATAAAACTTAAAATACTAGTATGTGAAAATAGTGGCTTAAGACGTCAGTCATGTGAATGAGCTTGGGTAAGTTACGGGTTTACTAATTAGACGTTAGTCATGAAAACTAATTTTTTCAAAATATATATATTAATGGGCCATGTCTAAGTCGTGTCCCAGACGTATCCAAGTTGATAAAAAAATAATTGTTTAAATCGGACACATAGGACATGTGTGTCGTACACGTGTCCTTATGTGTCTAACATGAATACGTGTCTGATACGTGAACACACCTAAAAAACAACGTATTCATGTTTCATAGGACATAATTAAGGGTTGAGTGCATTTAAAAAGTAGTCCTAAGCTATCTATATCCACTAGCACAAGCTGAGTTTCATTAAAAGCAAGCTAAAAAATAAAGGAAGAAGAAAAAAGAGCCTTTTGATTAGTGGCATGCTTTCTGTAACATCCTAATACAGATATCTAGATATATCCTAGATATACAAATATATATAAAGATAACCAGTACTAGAGACGTCACTTCTACATACTACATACTAACATATATCCATAATCACAACTGAGTAATTATATAAAGTCTTAAGTGTAACACCCTTTGGGATGTCACATTTTGAGATAAAAAAAAGTAAAGATAATAAATATTACCCAAGTTATAAAATAAATATTATAATTAGTACGTATATTTTGTTTATAAAACGTATAAATTACACCACATCACCTCACCTATACAGCGTTAACGTACATATTAATTCACCTGTATATTTCATTTGTGCATTATCTACATACATACAACAAACACATAAAAAAAAAACTAACATATAATTTACATATGGTTTTGTTGTCATCAGTTATGCAAATAATTTACAACTAAAGAAAATACATACCAAAACATTTACAACTACTGCCAAAAGATAAAACATAAGTTTTATATACAGTACGACATCAAAAAGCAAAAAGTGCCCAAGTGCATATCATGGATATCTAGTTCACTGGGAAATCATCCCTAGATAACTCCTCAGGTGACAGATAACCAGGATGTCTCACAGCAGTTCTACGAACAGAGATACGAGCTGTTCTACAAATTGGAGTCCGGGATGTAGACACTACACTATTTTCATTAGGAACATGAAAAAGTCCATTCCAATGACGTCGGATCTCCAAAGGCAACTCTAACTGTACATACAAGTCAAAAGTAACTACAGGATCAGCATCATATTCCGGACGCAAAGATAAAGTAATGATTCCCGTATACACTACACCATTGCTTTCTTCACGAGTGCGCCGACCTTCTATTCCTCTATGGAACTCTATTCTTACAAAACCTAAGAATCTGGCGTAGTCATCTTCTTTGAGTCAATTCAACCCAGACGGATGATCGAAGGCTCCAAATATTCGGGACCGGAAATGTAGATGTGGCTCCTCCTCTATATGATATTCACTTGCCTAATACTTGTTCTTCAATCTCTTCATTTCCGTATATATATATATATAACACAATAATACAAACAACACATACAACAACAAAAAGGTAAGACAACCCAATATATCACAAGTGTGGCGCATAAGAAAACGACAATACAACGAAAATAGCAATTAATATCAACACAGATAATAAACATTAACAATAACTAATTATGGAAAAGAATAGAGTCCATCACAATAAATTATAAATACACGATAAATACGCCAAAATCATAAAATGACTCAGTCCTACTCCATGGAGCTACAACACACACAACGATATCAGAGAGAATGATTTGAAAGTTCTAATAATCGCCTTGACCAACTATTGCAGACTTGTCCACCCTTTGTGTCTATAGCTTGATTACCCCGAACCATATTATTGCCTTGTCACAAGACTTTGTGTCTATAGCTTGGCTATCCCGACCATTATTGCACTTGTCAAGACTTTTGTGTCTATAAGCGATCGTTGTGATTGCTTTATTGCAGACTTGTCAATACTTTGTGTCTATAGCCCACTAAAACACCATGGCGTAGTACACAGTCAAAACATCGTGTAACTACAGGCAGTAAAATAGACCTCTCAAACTTTAATTATTTACGAAAATACCCTCAAACCTTAAATATTTATAAAAATACCCTCAAACTTCAAATATTTACAAAAATACCCTCAAACTTTAAATATTTACAAAAATACCCTCAAAATTCAAATTTTTACAAAAATGCCCTCAAAATTCAAATATTTACAAAAATGCCCTCAATGGCAAAAATAATTATGTAAATGCCCTCAGTGGCACAAATCTCAAAATACAGTACGCTCCCACTTGGCGCACTATATTTTCCATATAACCAGGTTATAATACGCACCCACTTGGCGCACTATAACTTTCCACATATTCGGGTCCACCATTTTGGCCCAACAGTAAAATTTGCTGTTCTCATCAATCGCGTAAAATTTTTATTGCGTTTTTAAAATCCTAATATTTTCCTTAAATAAACAGTTTATTTTTCTAACGAGAAAAATTTATTAAATAGTTTAAAGCGCTTAAAATATTTTTCAAGTAACTTGTAAAATATTTTTGCATTAATGTAAATACGAACAACATTTAAACATTATTAATTCCATTAAATACCCTTAAACACTCTTTGAAATTAATTTAAAAACATCCAAAATCCACTTTTCAGGGTTATGACCGAACCTAGGGTGTTGTATTCTTTGGAATACTCATGCATTTCTAACATTATACTAATACATACAACATTATAAAAACTAGCAACATTATAAAATTAGCAAATCCAATTAACAATACAAAGCATACATGGAAAAATCATTACAATCCACATATAAAAGAATCCTTATGGATTCTACAAACACACATCATTCCATTTTCTTACTACCACTCAAGAATAATTAGGTTATAGTCTTCCTCTTACCTTAAAATGAAGAAAATTCTTCTTTTCTCCTTCCTTGTAATTTCGGTTTTAGCTCCTTCAAATACCTAAGAAAATAAATAAAATTTTCTAAAGGTTACTACTAGAAAAGAAAACCATACCATGGATCAATCATGGCTTGGAAACTTGAAAATGAAAATAGAAAGGAAAAACAATGAATTTTACCTTTAAAGAAACAACTCCAAGATGAGTTTTCAAGCTTGCAAATGATGGAATTTGCAAAAACCTCCAACTAGAGATGAGTTTGGGTAGATGTTTAGAGTTAGAAAAACAAAGAAGGAAAATTTTTGGGTGGGTGGATGATATATTGAAGAGCTTGGCCGAATAGAGAGAAGAAAATGGAAGAAGAAAGATGCTTGGAGTCTTGGTGTTTTTGGAGAGAAAATGGAAGACTTATACGTAGAGAAGAGTGAAAATAAAAGTGAAGAAAGCCTCCCAAAGAGCTGCTGCCGTGAGGGGATTTTTGGTGAGTTTAAGTGATTAAGTTCACATGGAAACCATCCTAGCCATCCATCCATTCAACGGTTGAGATGTTGCCTTGTTGGAGTGCTTAGGAAGCCTTGAAAAACTTGTCCTCCAAGCCTCTCCAAGCTGCTGCCCAGCCGTGTTACCCAAGGCCATTTAAGGAACCAATTTATGTTAATTACATGTTTAATTACTTGCTAATTAGGTAGCTAATTAATTAGGTTTAATTTCCTAACCAATTTTAATCAATTATCTAATTACAATACTAATTAATTAGACATATAATTACATAATTTATAATCTCTAAACAATATTAGCACATCTAATTAATATTTAGATTGTAATTATTTAATAACTAAGCTAGTTTAATTAGTTTGCTAATTAGATAATTAACTTAGTTAAACTAAGCTTAATTAGCTACTAACCCAAAGTCAAGCCTACAAATTTTGACTTAATCCTAGCCACTAATTCATCTTTAAATCCTAGCCATTGATCAAATCTATGGTCATCATCCAAGCTTGCTCACCAAGATTTAATCCTAGCCATTTATCAAATCTATGGTCATCATCCAAGCTTGCTCACCAAGATTCAATCCTATGGTCCAAAATGGTCAAGCCACTTTTGTTGACTTCTCTTTATTAGTTTGACTTCTAAGTGTCTTATTTCTATTGGTCCAAGTTTCTAATCTATCCATTGGTTACTTTATTTATACGTGGGTCCCACACACACAGTATCGGGTCCACTGTCAAAATTTATACTGAGTAATAAAATAATACTAAAAATTATTTTATCGCACAGTTAAATTCTAAAAATTACGAAACTAATACATATATTAATCAGAACTGGGTTTAGTAAGATCCCCCAGCTCTAATTAATTAAAATAATATTTTTTCGGCCAGAAAATTTTTATTTCCCTGGCTCGGAGCAAATCACATACAATGATCAAATACACTCACGGAACAGTCAAATTCAGTTTACTACTCATAGAAATTACAAAACAGTACATTGGGGACGCAATTGTCATTTATCTTAAAGTTAGAAAAATTCAGGGTGTTACATTAAGAGAATGCGAAAAACTTAAACTCATACATATATATACAACACTTGCCACAAAAAGACATGTTGTAATACAAACAAAACAAATATAAACTGTATACATAAGTTTTGTCTACTAAAGCATATAAAAACTATACTAGTCTTCATGCTTTACCTTCATTTCCTTAACAGGGTTTGTAACTTTGTACTTGGATTTACATGGAAGAACAACTGGGGTGAGAATTACAATTCTCAGTAAAATCAATTCTAATACCAACTAGCTATAACATTGTATAACAAATATAACAATTGCTATAAGTACTAACATAGGAGCTTCCTCCACTAATATCTCATAACTGCACACTACCTAGTAGTGTGGTCCAAACCGATAGCCTACATACCGTTAGATATAAACAACTGCTCATACAACTATCTGTAAATGCAATGTGAATGATGTGTAATATGATTATGCCTAAGAAAATCCTAAAGATATGTTCGTGCAATGCTTTGTTTTGAAATACATGCAGAGTTTTATGTTTAAAACAAAGAAGATCATTAGGAACTAGTTCAGTATATTATCCCGTGGCGAATGAGGTATTTCCTCACATCACACATATCCTGGCACGCTGAGATGTTCAATCTAAGTCCTAATTTCGAAGAACCTTATAGACCCCTACTTATGTCATTAGGCCTTGGCACTATCGAAATATCAAGGTTATGTCCTTCATCAATTGAGTCTATCAAACACCCTTCAATCTGGATTGGCCTTCATGAATACGGCCAAATGATACTCATTAAGATCAATACTAGTAAATCATTTCTATTTGCATACATACATTTTTATATCTAAACACCACCTCATCACTCATAATTCTTAAGTGAATCCTATGCAACATTGTGTTCCTGAAGTGTTAGATACTCACCTATGGCAAACCTTTACTCTTGGTTGCACTAAGGTTCTTACTCTTCATATACAAATTAGATTAATTAACTAGTGTATGAAAAGCGTAGTGTTATGTTTACCTCTTACATAAATATCATCTTA
The DNA here is from genome assembly GCA_029884595.1 of Ormosia semicastrata. Taxonomy (NCBI): domain Eukaryota; kingdom Viridiplantae; phylum Streptophyta; class Magnoliopsida; order Fabales; family Fabaceae; genus Ormosia; species Ormosia semicastrata. The sequence goes on from JAQQTO010000061.1 coordinate 45,365,239, forward strand.
ACTTTCCTATAGACTTAACTCATCCTAGTGAAAGAGCCTATCTTAGCTAATGTCTCATTCAACCTTACTTAAGGAAATAAATGAGCATTTCTCTAAAACTTTGCATACTTAATGAATGTAATAAGCTTACAAGTCAACATTCATCCTATTGTGTATTTTGCAATGTACAATGTCCCGTTTAACTAGAGACTTAGTATATAATATTCCATCTTTGGAGCTAAATACACAATCTCATCTGACTCAAGTGAATCTAACACAAAGTGGTTCTTACTTACAATTCTTTGTTGCTTAAGGTTCTAGGTACCTTCCCAAGGTAATCCACTACTCTTGGATATCTTAAGGCTCATACCTTCTTTATTCTTATTAGAGTGAATCTTACAATCTATCCTAGTATATTTGTCTCCATTGCACCATTTTATCACATCTTAAGTGATATCTAATGCAACACTAGGTTGCCGAAGGTGCTATGTTCTTACCTAGAGCAATCCTTTACTTTAAATGCTCAAAGGCTAAGCTTTCTCATTTCTTCTAGGTGATAATTCCTCTCTTGAAATATCCCTATTTGTGCCTTAACATACTTTTGGAAACATATACTAATGATCTCATCTAGTCTATAGCTTCAAAAGATCAAAAATGACATTTTAGCCATTCTGGGCCTCACGCCGCGGCACTAACTTGGGCACGCCGTGGCACCCAAGCCACGGATTCTAGTACTGATGCAGCATCTCCTTCATGCCCCGCCACAGTGCGTGCTACAAAATTCGGCCTCACGTTGCCGCATTCAAGTCGTTCATCCTCACGTCACGGCATGGCGTCTCTCACGCTGCGGCGTTCATAGCAGAATCCAGGTTCTGCATAATTCTACAGAACCGTGGTACTGTTCCATTAGTTTTTTTCTCGAATTTTGGCCATTCCAACTGAGTTTCTAAGTGATTCTAAGTTCCCAATCAATTCAATAAAACATAGGAATCATCAATCACTAACTTAAACCCCTTAATTTGGATTATGGATCAAAATCACACATATAATGACCTAACCCCTCCTTTGGGAATTCAAGGTCTAATTCTTACTTCCAATAATCTAAAATTAGTTTTTTGGTGATTTCTAACACTCATCTATGCCCATAAACTTGCTGTAACTCAATTACAAACTATAGATTCTCTTAGGCAAAGATTTAGGTTCAAAATCACATAACTCCAACCATTGTCCAATTCTTAAATCTATGGATCCTAATGGTTGATCTTGAGTCATAAGTGACTATCTTACATTCACTAAACTCAAACTAACTTAACATAATCCTTAGTGTCGCGACCGAGATCGCGACGGAAAATAACAACTCTTGGATTTTGAAAAAAAAGAAATAGAGTCGCCACCAATTTTATTTAAATTAGGAAAAATTGGAAAACTTTTCTTTGAAAATGGTCTTTAGAACCAGATTGGATTCGGGAGTCGATTATAGATAGGGAAGGGCGGAAACTTAATCCCACAGCACCCCTAATACATCCGTTCTAAAACGGTACCTTAAATTGATTGTGCAGAATTTTATAACATTTGAAATTATTTGTTTTATCATTAAAAAAATAGATAAATAAAAAAAATAAAAGAAGGAAAAAAGATTTTACGAATCATCGAGTTGTCACAACTTAAATGATTCCAAAAAAGAGATCAGCAAACTGTCACAGCTCAGCTAATCCGATTTTATAATTTCTCAACAACGTTTAATTATTTTATTTTTCTTAAAAAAACCAAGATCTAAAGAAAAAAAAAGTAATAATAAATATGATAAACAAAGCTAACGAAAAAAGAAAAAAAAGACATATAACAAGTTAAACGAAATCCAAATAAATCCTAAGATGATTTTTTTATTGTCACTATTATTACTATTTAGACGTATTAAGTTCATAGATAAGCTCACAAAAAAAAACATAACTATTGTTATTTATCTATACTACCCAAACTCAAAAGAAAGCCTTGGATCACAAAAAAGGTAAAATACCCATGAAGCCCAACCCAGCAGAACCTTTTTCTCTTATTATACTTTTCGTTATAAGTTCCTTTTAAAACATACATGCTACTTTAAAAAAAAAATAATGAAAGAAGAAAGCAGAAAACAGAGGCTCGTAGGCTCTGATAAGGAGAGAGAAAAAGAAAGGCTTTCAGCCTCTGAAGTGGGAAAACGAAAAAAAAGTGAGGTATCGTGTTGGGAAGGATCTGGTGGAGGTACGACGGTCGGTTGGGGGCTCTGGTTTTTGTGATCCGACAGTCGGTGCAAGGGGTTCTGGTTTTGTGACCCGACGGTCGGTACAGGGGGGATCTAGCTTCTGTTGTCCAATGGTCGGTGCAGAGAGGGATCTAGTTGGGTTCGACGGTCGGTTGAGATGGATTTAGTCGTTAGGAGAGTGGTGAAGGTTGGTATGGGTTTACGTGGGGGCCTGGAAGTAGTTGGTTAGAATGGTGATTCTCGAAGGTAGGTGTTTAGGAGGTTGAAGGGAGATGGAAGATGGTTGGGTTCGACGGTCAGTGTGGAGAGGGACTTGATTGGGTTCGATGGTCGGTGCGGAGATGGATTTTGGTTGGGTTCGACAGTCGGTTGAAGGGAGAGATTTTGTGTTGGGTTCGACGATCGGTTGAAGGGGGAGATTTGGTGTTGGGTTCGACGGTCGGTTGAAGGGAGAGATCTGGTGTTGGGATCGACGGTCGGTTGAAGAGAGAGATTTGGTGTTGGGTTCGACGGTCAGTTGAAGGGAGAGATCTGGTGTTGGGTTCGACGGTCGGTTGAAGGGTCCTGGTTTTATGAGGTTCGACAGTCAGTGAGGGAAATGATCAGGCTTCTGTGAGGTTCGACGGTCGGTGAGGGCTTCTGAGGAATTCGACGGTCGGTGAGGGCTTCTGAGGGATTCGACGGTCGGTTCTGAGGTAATGGGTTGTGGTGAGGTTTGTTGCGGAAGTTGAAGATGGGTGAGGCTATAGAGGTGCAACCATGATGGTGGCCACTGTTTGGAGGCTTGGAGGTGATGATGAGTTGTTAGGGGAGTGGTGAGAGATGGAGGTTCACGGTTAAGGGGTTTGGAATATTGAGGGGTAATGGTAAGTGAGAATCAGAACATGAATATAGAGAAAGACAGAATACAGAAACTTAGATGCCACAGCAATGGTGGAAGTCCCTGCATAAGGAAAAAAGACGAAACAAAATACCTCCGTGCTTCAGGAAAACACTTTTGGAAAATTTCTTTCTATTCAAATCTTTTGCTTTACAATTTCACTTCTCACTTTCTCTCAATACTCAGTTTTCTCACCAGTAGCAAACAGTAGCTGCAAGTGAGTTCAAAGTTTCTAACTAGGAAGAAGAAGCATAAACAAAGAAAATTTCCCCTTTAAAAGAACTGAACTCCTTTTTTTTTACATGGTTCCCCTTTATATAGGCACCGAGCAATTCTGGCTTGGCATGCCCGAGAAATAGTGCAGTCCTTTTCCTCTGGCTTAGCATGCATGAGAAATAGTGCAGTCCCTTTCCTCTGGCTTGGGCAGCAAGAGATTGTGCCATCCCTGTCGGCTCTCTGTTTTTGGCTTTAAAACTTGCTTCCTTTTTTCTCTTTTCCTGCCCCTATCCCATTTTGTGTATCTGTGGTTCAACGCTGTAAGAGATGCATCAGGGACAGCAACTGCAAGAGCTGCATCAAAGGCAGTAGCTGCAAGAGTTGCATCAGAGGCAGTAGCTCCTTCACTATTTGATGCTTCATCCCTCTGTTCCACGTTTCTCTTCCTCCCAAAATTTGTTGCTTTTCCTTTTTGTTCATCCTGCTGCTGCTGACTTGCGAAGATTGGTGGTCTATGCTGCTACCACCCCTTTTTGTCTTTCTTTTGTTTGTTTTCCTTTGCATGTTTTTTGTCTTCTTCTTTCTGGCTTTGTTTGCTTCTGCAACGATGGCCTCCTCTTTTTTTTTTATATATTAGAGACTTAAAAAAAAATGGGCCAAGGTGGATTAATGGACCTGAACATATATTTTTCATTGGGTTGGACTTGGTCGGAAACTAAAGGAATGAGAAGGGAAAGAAAAATATTTTTCTTTATTTTTTTTTTTTTGGTATCTGTATATATTATTATTATTATTATTATTATTATTTTATTTTATTTTATTTTTTATGCCCAGGTCAAAATTGGGTGTTCACAGTTGCCCTCTTTACTTGTTTCTTACTAGGGACTATGAACAACCGTAGTTTTCATGTTATCGTCGTAAGAAACGAGTAAAGACGTGAACTTAAATTTTGTCCGGCAATGTGTGGGATGAGGTAAATAGACAAGGCAAAGACGCCGCTTGGAAACCAGTGAGCTAAAACGTGGATTTACGAGTTATCGCAATATCGTTAATCCTACTAAAGTGAAACTCAGCGTAAAGCCAGAGACGTCACTACATTGTCAACAAGTTGTCACAGCTCGATTGACATTTATTGACTACAAGAAATTTTTTTTTTTTTGAACTTTAAAAGACCTTGGGTGACTTTATAACTGGAAATAGTAAAAGACAGTGGGCTTGGCCCAGAATTTAAAAGACAGCAGGCTTGGCCCAAAATTTAAAAGACGATGGGCTTGGCCCAAAATTCAAAAGACAATGGGCTTGGCCTAAAAAAATTTAAAAGACAATGGGTTTGGCCCAGAATTTTAAAGACCGTGGGCTTGGCCCAGAATTCAATAGACAGTGGGCTTGGCCCAGAAATTTTAAAAGACTGTGGGCTTGGCCCAAGATTTAATAGACAGTGGGCTTGGCCCAGAAATTTTAAAAGACTGTGGGCTTGGCCTAAAATTTAAAAGACTATGGGCTTGGCCCAAAAAATTTTAAAAGACAGTGGGCTTGGCCCAAAATTTTAAAGACAGTGGGCTTGGCCCATAATTTTAAAGGATAGTGGGCTTGGCCCAGAAAGATTTTTGTTTCGCTGTTCTTTTACAGTGAAGCTTGGCGCAAAAGCCAGAGACGTCACTTTTCACAAGTTGTTGCAGCTTATAGAAAGATGTTGCAACGTACATTCCTGCAACTCAAAATCATATCAAAAGATTGAAAACATTATGCCAAAACCTTTCTCTTGCATACCCGATTCTAATTGCTTCCTCGGAAAATTTTGATCTATCAAACCCGGGCACAGGCTCTCGCAAACTAAGGCTTATCAACTTGTTTCGAATTCCTTGGGATCCTCGGACACTGGAGTTACTTTATTTCTGAGTTTGCTTATCAGGTACATAGTTTCTCTCTTAACATTGCGAATTGCATTGGGAGCTTTTCTTGCCTCGTTCGAACCTTCTGATTCATTCTTGATTCAACTTGTTAGTTAGAGGATTGCCATTAAATTGCTAAATCAATGATACTGAATTTATATTCCCTCTTATCGAAGCATTTTGTGATAAACACGTGTGATTTTAAAAATATAAAAGAAAGGAACATGACAAAGAAAGATGAAGAATAAAAAGAGAAGAAAGGAAAGTATTTTCATTGATTTGAGTATTCACAAGCACGAAAAGACAAATAGTATAAAAGAATGACACAAAGGCAAAGTGACAGACAATTGCCCCAGTTAGGATTCCTTTCTTCTCATTAGATAAGTCCTAATTCTCAGATGGATATTACAACCACCAGTGACACGAGCTCTCTTCCATCAATCACCGCTTAAAATTGCCCCAGTCTTGTCTTCCATCGCCACATAAAATTGCCCCAGTTTTTTTTATTTTTTTTTTGTCTCCTTTTATGCTGTCTGGGTGAGTCCTTCAGGTGACATCTCCTAGGAGAGCCTTTGCCGACTTTAAACTTTTTGCCTAATTTAGATGCCCTAACTTTTGCTTAGGTCGCCCTTGCGGGTTTTCAACCTAACGGGCTATTTTCTTTTCTTTCTTTTCTTTTTTCTTTTTTTTTTTTTCTTTTTTTAGGCAAAGAACTTTTTGACTGCATCAGCATTTGTCGGTCTTAGCAATTCATTTTCATCCATATCTGTTAAAACTAAGGCTCCTCCCGAGAATGCCTTCTTAACGATATATGGCCCTTCATAACTCGGTGCCTATTTTCCTCGGGCATCCTTTTGGTTTGAAAGTTTTTTCTTTAAAACCAGGTCACCTGCTTGGAACTCCCTAGGGCGCACTTTCTTGTTGAAAGCTCTTGCCATTCTTCTTTGGTATAGTTGCCCATGACAGATAGCTTTTAATCGCTTTTCTTCAATCATGTTTAAGTGCTCGTATAGAGTCTTTACCCATTCAGCTTCTTCTAACTCAGCTTCCATCAACACTCTTAAAGATGGGATTTCGACCTCTATGGGGGAGACTGCTTCCATACCATAGACCAAGGAGAACGGTGTTGACCCAGTGCTGGATCGAATATTAGTGCGATAAGCGTGGAGAGCATAGGGGAGCATCTCATGCCATTCTCTGTAGTTGACCACCATTTTGGCTACTATCTTCTTGATGTTCTTATTTGCTGCTTCTACTGCACCATTCGTTTGGGGTCTGTAAGGAGTAGAATTATGATGCTTGATCCTAAACCTCTCACATAGATTCTTGATTTCTGCACTATTGAGGTTAGGGGCATTATCTGTGATAATCCTCTCTGGAATTCCATACCGACAAATGATGTTTATCCTTAAAAATTTAAGGACAACCTTTTGAGTGACTTTGGCATAGGAAGCAACCTCTACCCACTTGATGAAATAATCAATTGCTACCAGGATAAACCTATGGCCATTGGAAGCTTTCAGGTTTATTGGCCCAATAACATCGATTCCCCACATTGAAAAAGGCCAGGGTGCCACCATATTATGCAATGGGATGGGTGGTGCATTAATGCGATCAGCGTACGCTTGGCATTTATGACACTTTCAAACATATTCTATGCAATCAGCTTCCATAGTGGACCAGTAATAACCATATCGTAGGATCTGACGAGCCATCATGATACCGTTGGCATGTGTTCCATATATTCCCTCGTGAATTTCTGTTAAGATGGTGAAAGCTTCCTTAGCTTCTATACATCTGAGGAGTGTGCCATCATAGTTTCTTTTGTACAGTATTTTCCTATTCAAAAAGAAAGCCATGGAAAGCCAACAGATGCTCTTTTTGTCTGTCTCATTCACCCCTGATGGGTATTCTCTGAACTTGATGTACTGCATGATATCATGGAACCAAGGTTGTCCATCTTCTTCTTCCTCAACATTAGAACAATAAACTGGTTCGCTTTCTGCCCTTATTCGGATGGGTTGCACATTAGCATGAATATTCAGATTGGTCATTACAGCCAAAGTTGCCAGAGCATCTACAAATTGGTTCTTATCTTGAGTCAAATGCGAAAAGGTGATCTCTTCAAACTTCTCGATCAACTACATCAAATATTTCTGGTATGGAATCAACTTGGGGTCCTTAGTCTGCCATTCCCCGTTCACTTGATAAATTATCAGTGCTGAATCTCCATATACTTGTAGTTCTTTCACTCCCAACTCTATTGCAACCTTTAACCCTTGAGCACAAGCTTCATATTCTGCAACATTATTGGTGCAATCGAACTCGAACTTGATGGCCACTGGGTATTGCTTCCCACTTGGTGATGTGACCACTGCACCTATGCTGTTCCCATACATATTGACTGCTCTATTAAAAAACATCTTCCACATGTCCCCTTCATCTGACTCTTCTTCTTCAACTGCTAAAACATCCTCATCAGGAAAATCAGAAGTCACAGGTTACTTGTAATTGAGTGGGTTCTCAGCTAAGTGATCTGCAATTACGCTCCCTTTGATAGATTTTTGAGTTATGTGCTTTATGTCGAACTCAGAAAGAACTACTTGCCACTTGGAGACTCTTGTGGAAACATGAGGGCTTTCGAATATGTACTTTATCGGGTCCATCCTTGAGATAAGCCAAGTAGTATAGTACAACATGTACTGCCTCAACCTTCTAGACGTCCATGTCAGTGCACAACATGTTTTCTCAATTGTCATGTAGCGAGACTCGCACTCATTGAACTTCTTGCTTAAATAGTAGATGGCCTATTCTTTTTTTCTCGTTTCATCATGCTACCCTAGCATTGCTCCCATGGATGTCTACAATACCGTGAGGTATAATATCAAAGGACGACCAAGTGTAGGTGGCACCAAAATAGGAGGACTTTGCAAGTAAGTTTTTATCTTCTCAAAAGCTTCCTGACAGTGTTCATCCCATTCTCCTGGTTGTTGTTTCTTTAGTAGCTTGAAGATTGGCTCGCAAGTGCTAGTCAGGTTGGCTATAAACCTAGCGATGTAATTCAGTCTCCCGAGAAAGCTTCTTACCTCCTTTTCAGTCTTGGGAGCAGGCATCTCTTGTATTGCTTTGACTTTATCAGGGTCCACTTTGATCCCTTCCTTGATAATAACAAAACCAAGCAATTTTCCAGTCGACGCACCAAAAACACATTTTGTCGGGTTTAGTCTCAACTTGTATTTTCTGAGTCTTTCAAACAACTTTTGCAACACTACCACATGGCTTTCCCCTTCTTTGGACTTAGCAACTATATCATCCACGTACACCTCAATTTCTTTGTGCATCATATCGTGGAACAAAGCAACCATGGCATGCTGATAGGTGGCCCCAGCATTCTTCAATCCGAATGGCATGACTATGTAACAAAAGGTTCCCCATGATGTAACAAATGTGGTCTTCTCTTTATCACTCGTGTCCATAAGAATTTGATTGTAACCAGAATAACCATCCATAAAAGAAAATCTATGACCTCTTGCTGCATTATCGACAAGGACATCAATGTGAGGCAAGGGGAAATTATCTTTAGGGCTAGCTTTATTCAAATCCCTATAGTCCACACACATCCTGACTTTTCCATCTTTCTTCGGAACGGGGACGATATTTGCTACCCATTCTGGGTGCCTTGATACTTCTAAAAAACTCGTCTCCAATTGCTTGGTAACTTCCTCTTTGATCTTTAAAGACATTTCAGGGTGCATTCTTCTCAATTTCTGCTTTTTTTGCCTCAACATTGGGGTATAGCGGAATCTTGTGGGAAGCTATGCTCGGATCCAGCCCTGGCATATCTCGGTAGGACCAAGCAAATACATCCATGTAGTCTCTGAATAACTTGATCATGCTTTCACGTTCCGGGTTATCCACTAACCTTAACTCCTTCTTGTCTTCATCGGTTCCCATATTGATCACCTCTACTTCTTCCTTATCTAGGTTGAAGTCTCTTTCTGACCTTTCTACCAATTTGGCAAACTCCTCAGTGGCATTCCTATCTTCATCTGAGTCATAGTTATCTATATCCATCACTGAATAGGAATCCATCCTTGAGCTTTCAGGCATCCTTTCCTAGGACAATGCCTCTACCAGACCCAAGTCCCTGGAAGATTTATTTATGCCCGATTGGAAACAGAAAGAAAATATGGTAATTGGACAAGGCTAAGCAAAAGCACAAATCAGAGATAGAAAAGAACTAAAGCAGTGAATTAACTGAGAAACACACAAGTTCATTGCATTGAAACTTTGATGAAAGATAACATGAGCAAAGAGTCATACTGGAAAAACACACAAGTTCATTACATTAAAGCTTCGACAAGAGTTAGCATAAATTCAACATTACAAAAATCTAAGATAACATCACGACTAAACAATTACTTTATAACAATCACATCCATCAATGCCTCAGATCACCAATTGTTCAGAGGCTTCAAGTTGACAGCAGGCTGGATAACATGGTCTTCTCCAGAGTCTTCCTCTACATTGTTAATGATTAGCCGGACCTGATGATTGGAGGTTCCATTGATAACCTCGGCAGGGATGGGGAATGTCTCCTTCAGATGAGGAATCGTCTTTTTCACTTCATTCTCCCTTTTTCCCTCATTGAGAACCAAATTGTGCTCCATCATGCCTTCCAAAGGTGCCTCATATCCCAGACCATATCTGTTTTTGTTCTCTGACAGGGTGATCATAGACTTGGTTCCTTGCAACTGAATTCCTAAACTTTTTCCGACTTGGTAACCATTATTGGTCATAATGCGAGTCACAACTTGATGAACATCTTTAGAGGACGACTCCTCCTTCTTTGCCTTCGATTCCACCAACTGGAAACTGTGTAGGAAGTTTTCCCCCTCCAGCTCTGTGTTTTCAACATAAGGCACTGAAGTAGGTTTCATCAGTAAGATTTCTTCCTCTCCTCGAATGGTAACCAGACATCCATTTTCAATGTATTTCAGGCATTGGTGTAGGGTTGAGGGGACAACACCAGCAGGGTGGATCCATGGTCTTCCTAAAAGCATAGTATATGTAAGCTCGATATCCATTACTTGAAACAAAACTTGAAAGCAGCTCGGGCCTATCTCAAGTGGAAGGGTCACTTCTCCCAAAATTCCTCTTTTCCTTCCATCGAAGGCTCGCACTATCATTTCTTGAGGCCTAAGGTCTTCTACACTCATAGCCAGCTGGGACAGGGTTGTCCTTGGGAGGACATTCAAGGCAGAACCCCCATCAATCAAAACCTTTGCGACTACATACCCCTGACATTTCAAAGTGATATGCAAAGCACGTGGGTTATTCCCTATCGAATGTACCACTTCTTCCTCCGAGAAAGGGATCACATTGATGTGCCTTACTGGGTCTACCATGTTCACTAAACTTTCTGGGGTAACATCCGGCTTCACATAGGCTTCATTTAACACTTTTTGCAGTGCTTTGCGATGAGGTTCAGAATTCATGATGAGTGACAATAGGGAGATCCGAGCTGGAGTCTTTCTGAGTTGTTCTACCACATCATACTCACTCTACTTCATGATTTTTAGGAATTCTTTTTCATCATCTTCTTTTGTTTCTACGAAGCTTGCTTTTCCTTTCCTAGTCTTATCTTCTTGCCCATAGCACCTGCCGCTTCTTGTGATCCCTCCTATGCCCACAACGCTTGACACTGCTTATGCGGGCTCTGCTATCTGAGCAACAGGGGTTGAAGCGGTTTGTCCTATATTACTTTGTGTTTTTACCTTGACATCATACTTCCAAGGCACAGCATGTGTATCACTATAGGGAAAGGGTGTAGGCTTCTTTATTGCTATGACAACTTTCTGGGAATCTGGAACTTCACTAGTACGCGGGAGTTTGAGGACTAGACGCTCCATAACATCTATCTCTTTTGCGAACCCTCTTGCTTGAGTAACATCTATTACCCCCAAAGCCATGAATCTTTGCACTCGAGCCTTAAACTCCTGACAATCTTCAATATCGTGCCCCTTCTCTATATGGTATTCACAATAAGCTTCAGTATTATATTCAAACCTTACATCACCCAAGGCTACTGAGGAACAATAGCCTGCTTGGACAAGACCTTGGAATATTAACTTCATAGGAGTTTTGACATCCGCTACATTTTGAAGTCCTTCATTCTCTTTTTCTAATGCATTTACAATCCCCTTTCCCATGATTTGGAATTGGGTTGCTAGTAATGCTAGGTCCCTTCTCCTCTTCAAAGTCTAGCTTTTCGCAAGAAATCAATCTCCTTACTGTGGTTTTAAACACCTCGCAATCTTCGATTGAGTGTCCTGAGTTATCCATATGGAACTTGCAAGACACGTTGGGATTGTACCAGGCTGGAAATGAGGGCACCATAGGGCGAGAAGGAACGCATGCAACCAAATGTGCATCGAACAACTGTTGAAACAAAACAGCATTGGAGATTGGCAACTTTGGAAAATGGGGTAGGTTCGACAGGGGTCGAGCATACCCTTGGTTTCCTAGATTTCGAGGTGCGAGAGGACGATTGGTATAGACGGGACGTGGTGAGGGAACATTGTTAACTTGGTATGAAGTCTGGTAAGCCGGAAAAACAGGTGAAGGGGCTTGATAAGAAGGGTATGGTTGTGGATTACGAGGAAAACTTGAGTTTTGTTGATGCACATAACTGACTTCTGGCTCTTTCTTCCTTGTTGGTGCCACCTTCTTAGGAAAATTGCTCTCTGTATTTCCAGTAGGTAATTTTCCTGCCTTTGCAAGGTTCTCAATCCTTTCTCCAGCTGAAATTAGATCAGAAAAATCTCTGTAGGCAACACCTGCCATCAGCCCAATAAAAGGTGCTCCTAGGGTCCCCATAAAGTACGAGCTCATTTCTAATGGAGTCAATGGTGGTTGAACTTGGGCTGCTAACATTCTCCATCTTTGAGCGTATTGCTTGAAAGTTTCATCATTCTTTTTCTGCATTGACCCTAGTTGTTCTCGGGTAGGTGCGGTGTCGATATTGAATCGATATTGCTCCAAGAATAAACTCGTCAAATCATCCCAACAAGAAATCTTTGAATGGTCAAGTTGCATGTACCATTCCAATGCCGACCCTGTCAGGCTCTCATGGAAGAAATTGATTAAGAACTTTTGATCCCGTGACCAAATGGCCATTTTGGTGATGTAAGTCTTCAGATGGAACTTTGGATTGGTGCTTCCATCATACTTTGAGAAATCTGGTACTTTGAAATCTTTGGGAATATTGACTTCAAGCTCAAGGAACAGTTCATCGATTCCCACTGAGCCATACAGATTAGGGCCTTGCATGGCTTTAATTTGCTCTTGCATCTTTCCGATCAACTCATCTCTTAATTTTTCCTTTTCGGAGTTGCTGTTCATGAGTTACTTCTACATTATTTTTCTCCGCTTCATGATTTTCGTTCATGGAATCACCCTCTTCATTCACATTGTTATTTGCATTTGCATTTACCCTAGTGCCGACAGATGTTCCATTTGTTGTTCTAAGGGTCTCAGTTAACTGTCTCAGTAAATCCTCGACCCTTGATTGTCCTTCTGCCATTGTATTGATTCTTTCTCTCATTTCATCCATCTCTTGACTTAAGTTTCTTTCTGAATTTGACATCTCTTGCAGCCTAGTTTGCGATCTAGTTTTGTAGGCCCGGGTTTGTGCAATCTGCGTTTTCCGAGGACGAGCAATGGTTCAATGTTTTTACCTGAAAATTTTAAAAGATCAGTGATTATGTTCATTATTTGTTAGAGGACCGTTAGTGATTTTGTACCAAATAAATTTGAAATGAGTATCTTTGATATTGTTTGTTGTGACTATTACCCAGAACATCTCGTTCAAAAGTATTAAGTCTCCAGTGAAATATGGGATAGAAAAAAAGAGTACCGACACAAGCGTACTTCATTCATTCAACTAAAAAGATATAACAATACATTGCTTCTCAGATGAATACATCATGACCTAGCCAAAAGAAACTATTCCTTATCTGAATAGGCCTTAGCCATCCGTTTCATCTGCCCTATAAGGTTCTTACAGTACTCAATGAAATCACTAATTTCTACCGGTGTTTCAAAAGGGTTGATCATCTGATCAGCTTTCTTCAAATGATATGGAGTATCCGCAATTGCCGAATTAGCCAAACATGCCAATTTTGCAAAGCGACTCATCCAAAAATGAACTTCCTCCTTCCATCCATTGATGTCCCCTTTTTGTTGTTCCACCTGATCCATCAGTTTTTTCATATTTTCCTGTCCTTGTTGCAATGCTTCCTCATATTTTGCAACTGTCTCTTTCATGTGTAGCTTCTTATCTTTTATCATATCTTCATATCGCTTAGATGCCACTCCCATCTGCTGCCTCATTTCTTCTACCAGCCGCATTGCATTGTTCTGGGTTGCTTTGGCACTCTTGAGCTGCTCCCTAAGCTGTTGGTTTTCAGTCATGGCCCTGTCCCTTTCTTGCCTGCGGAGCCCTAATTCCTTGTTTGCTTCCCCCAGACACTGTTTGGTTTTTAGCATGTAATCACGTTCTGCCTTCATCTTTTTATTGGCCCCTTCAACAGTGTGGTCCTTTTCAGCATTTTCTCGCTTCAAGGCCGCGCATGCCTGGCGGGTCTCTCTCAATTCGGCTTCCATTTTTCCTTTTTCCTCTTCCATTTTCACAAACCTTGCTCTTATTTCTTTCATCTCTTTATTCTCATTTACGACCGAGGCTGAAGGTTCACCAACCATAGGGGTTGCCGGGGTCCTGAATGGTAACTTGATTTCTTAAACTCTATCCTTAACCCATTGGCGATAATCTTCCTTGGCTGCACAACTTCTGACTCCCACTTCTTTTCCTTTTCGGATGACTTTGTTCCAAGCACTTCGGACCTCCTGAAGTGATTCAGGTGAAGTATCTATATAGTAAAGAACAAAAGAGGTTATTTGGGCTTCTGCAGGTGGCCCCATCATAGGATAACCGAGTTGCCGCTGTGCCAAGGCTGGATTGTAATTAATACATCCTCGTGTACCCATGAGGGCTACGTTTGGAAACCTTCCGCACTGGTAGATGATAGTTTCTACATCTTTCCATCGAGGATACCATCTTATCTGCTTTTCTTCCAATTTCGCCAAGTGGTCTGCCCATTCACGGCTGTTCTTGACCTTCAACTGGTACAAGTTAAAGTCAGCAATAGGGCACTCCGCTTTGTATGATCTATTGAAAACATTAGCTGTGAGCCAAACATACAACACCGACAAGCACCAGAGGACTCTTTTACCATTCCTTTCGTGACAAAAGTTTAAGGTAGAGTAAACATCTGCGAGAATGGCTGGGACAGGGTTGTCGGTGTGGAATTTGCAAGCAAGGAACACATCGATTGCTGCATAATCCACGTAATCATCAATATTAGGGAACAAGACTGTGCCGTAAATGGTGAGGGCTAGCACATCCATGAAAGCCTCCCAATCTCCACTTTTCGCTAAGTGATGCATCTGTCCTTCAAGGTACTCTCTTGAAAACCTTTTGGTTCCATTCCTATTCTGCTGCACACCTTGGAGGTCTCTTGCATGTACTTTCAAAACGTTTGCTACAGTTTGGATGGATGCATAATGTCCCTTATAAAAGTATGGCCTTTTACCTTCCAATGACAAACCTAGGATTTGCTCGAATTCTTCCAGAGTGGGAGCTAGTTGGAAATCCTGAAAAGTGAAACATCTGAGAGGAGGGTCATAATATTGGGCCACTGCGGTGATTGCTTCCACTTGCACATTCACCTCTAACAGATCCAGAACCTTTCCATACTTTGCTGCAAATGTCAAACGTTGAGTCTTCTTCAACATTCGTCCCATAACCACTAGGCTTTTAGTGTGAACTTTATTAGCCTTGAGTCGCAGAGTCTTTTTCAAGCTTGCATCCTTGTGATATGATCCCATATTCCTTTTATCAAAGATACTCACTGTCAAATCTTGGTTGAGTTCTAACGGTTCTCTAACAAATCTGCCTCAAGAAAGACAAAAGATTAGAGTATTGCAAAGAAAACATGGTGCAAGGATGCAAAGTGCGATTTCTTTTTTTTTTATATATAAAAAATGCAATGACAGATAAATTTAAGGATAACGAAAAGGTACGCTCCCTTTGTGCCCTGAAGGTCTGCCTTAAATTTGAGGAGTTCTACCCTAAGGATCTATGAGGCTGTCTAATTCGTGAGAACTTTCATTGGGTGACTCTACTATTCTAAAGGCCTCTAGAGCAAAGTCCCATATCAGAATGTTGACCACAAATAGTGGGTAAACCACTAGGTGCGGGACATTCATGAAAAAGGTACGCTCTAGATGAGATTTTCGCGATAACCAAACAGGATGTACATCCAAAATGGCTACCACTACGCAACCTCTAACTAACTTAAGATTCACTCAAACCCGGGTATAGGGCCCCACTCGAATGTGTGTGATAAACGTGTAGGTGTAGTGTGTGTAGGGAGCATACAAACCTTCATAATTCTAGAGACTACTCACATCCTGCAAAACAAACCGAACACAAACAAGATTCCCAAAATCTTCTATCCTAAGGTTTGCATGATAAAATAGAATCACAGTTAAGGTGATCAATAAACAATTTAAATAAAATAGAAAAATAAAACAAAAATAAAACAAAAACAAAAGGAGTGAAACAAACATATAAAAGTTACAAAATTTGCACAATCAACTTTCAAAGGCTTGACTCTCAAATATCCCCAGTGGAGTCGCCATCTGTCGCGACCGAGATCGCGGCGGAAAATAACAACTCTTGGATTTTGAAAAAAAAGAAATAGAGTCGCCACCAATTTTATTTAAATTAGGAAAAATTGGAAAAACCTTTCTTTAAAAATGGTCTTTGGAACCAGATTAGATTCGAGAGTCGATTATGGATAGGGAAGGGCGGAAACTTAATCCCACAACACCCCTAATACATCCATTCTAAAACGGTACCTTAAATTGATTGTGCAGAATTTTATAACATTTGAAAATATTTGTTTTATCATTAAAAAATAGATAAATAAAAAAAATAAAAGAAGGAAAAAAGATTTTACTAATCATCGAGTTGTCACAACTTAAATGATTCCAAAAAAGAGATCAGCAAACTATCACAGCTCAGCTAATCCGATTTTATAATTTCTCAACAACGTTTAATTATTTTATTTTTCTTAAAAAAAACCAAGATCTAAAGAAAAAAAAGTAATAATAAATATGATAAACAAAGCTAACGAAAAAAGTAAAAAAAGACATATAACAAGTTAAACGAAATCCAAATAAATCCTAAGATGATTTTTTTATTGTCACTATTATTACTATTTAGACGTATTAAGTTCATAGATAAGCTCACAAAAAAAACATAACTATTGTTATTTATCTATACTACCCAAACTCAAAAGAAAGCCTTGGATCACAAAAAAGGTAAAATACCCATGAAGCCTAACCCAGCAGAACCCTTTTCTCTTATTATACTTTCCGTTATAAGTTCCTTTTAAAACATACATGCTACTAAAAAAAAATAATGAAAGAAGAAAGCAGAAAACAGAGGCTCATAGCCTCTGATAAGGACAGAAAAAAAGAAAGAGGTTTTCAGCCTCTGAAGTAGGAAAACGAAAAAAGTGAGGTATCGCGTTGGGAAGGATCTGGTGGAGGTCCGACGGTCGGTTGGGGGCTCTAGTTTTTGTGATCCGACAGTCGGTGCAAGGGGTTCTGGTTTTGTGACCCGACGGTCGGTGCAGGGGTGGATCTGGCTTTTGTTGTCCGATGGTCGGTGCAGAGAGCGATTTGGTTGGGTTCGACGGTCGGTTGAGATGGATTTGGTCGTTAGGAGAGTGGTGAAGGTTGGTATGGGTTTATGTGGGGGCCTGGAAGTAGTTGGTTAGAATGGTGATTCTAGAAGGTAGGTGTTTAGGAGGTTGAAGGGAGATGGAAGATGGTTGGGTTCGACGGTCGGTGTGGAGAGGGACTTGGTTGGGTTCGACGGTCAGTGCGGAGATGGATTTTGGTTGGGTTCGACGGTCGGTTGAAGGGAGAGATTTTGTATAGGTTCGACGGTCGGTTGAAGGGAGAGATTTGGTGTTGGGTTCGACGGTCGGTTGAAGGGAGAGATCTGGTGTTGGGCTCGACGGTCGGTTGAAGGGAGAGATTTGGTGTTGGGTTCGACGGTCGATTGAAGGGAGAGATCTGGTGTTGGGTTCGACGGTCGGTTGAAGGGTCCTGGTTTTGTGAGGTTCGACGGTCGGTGAGGGAAATGATCAGGCTTCTGTGAGGTTCGACGGTCGGTGAGGGCTTCTGAGGAATTCGACCATCGGTGAGGGCTTCTGAGAGATTAACGGTCGGTTCTAAGGTAATGGGTTATGGTGAGGTTGGTTGCGGAAGTTGAAGATGGGTGAGGCTATGGAGGTGCAACCATGATGGTGGCCACTGTTTGGAGGCTTGGAGGTGAGGATGAGTTGTTAGGGGAGTGGTGAGAGATGGAGGTTCACGGTTAAGGGGTTTGGAAGATTGAGGGGTAATGGTAAGTGAGAATCAGAACATGAATATAGAGAAAGAAAAAATGCAGAAACTTAGATGCCACAGCAATGGTGGAAGTCCATGCATAAGGAAAAAAGACAAAACAAAATACCTCCGTACTTCAGGAAAACACTTGGAAAATTTCTTTCTATTCAAATCTTTTGCTTTACAATTTCACTTCTCACTTTCTCTCAATACTCAGTTTTCTCACTAGTAGCAAACAGTAGCTGCAAGTGAGTTCAAAGTTTCTAACTAGGAAGAAGAAGCGTAAACAAAGAAAATTTCCCCTCTAAAAGAACTGAACTCCTTTTCTTTACATGGTTCCCCTTTATATAGGCACCAAACAATTCTGGCTTGGCATGCCTGAGAAATAGTGCAGTCCCTTTCCTCTGGCTTGGGTAGCACGAGATTGTGCCATCCCTGTCGGCTCTCTATTTTTTGGTTTAAAACTTGCTTCCTTTTTTCTCTTTTCCTGTCCCTATCCCGTTTTGTGTATCTGTGGTTTAACGCTGCAAGAGTTGCATCAGGGACAGCAGCTGCAAGAGCTGCATCAAAGGCAATAGCTGTAAGAGTTGCATCAGAGGCAGCAGCTCCTTCACCATTTGATGCTTCATCCCTCTATTCCACGTCTCTCTTCCTCCCAAAATCTGTTGCTTTTCCTTTCTGTTCATCCTGCTGCTGCTGACTTGCGAAGATTGGTGGTCTATGCTGCTACCACCCCTTTTTGTCTTTCTTTTGTTTGTTTTCCTTTGCATGTCTTTTGTTTTCTTCTTTCTGGCTTTGTTTGCTTCTGCAACGATGGCCTCCTTTTTTTTTTTATATATTAGAGACTTAAAACAAAATGGGCCAAGGTGGATTAATGGACCTGGACATATATTTTTCATTGGGTTGGACTTGGTCGGAAACTAAAGGAATGAGAAGGGAAAGAAAAATATTTTTCTTTATTATTTTTTTTTGTATCTGTATATATTATTATTATTATTATTATTATTTTATTTTATTTTATTTTATTTTATTTTATTTTTTATGCTCGGTCAAAATTGGGTGTTCACACTTAGAATTAAGAATCAAGCCAAGAACTCGGATTTGACTCTCCAAACCCCTATTTCCATTCAAAACCCCAAACCTCATTCATAAGAATCAAAGAGAAGAATTATGAATAGAAACCCCTTACCTCTTGAAGAAGATAAAGATCTTGTAGCTTAATTCTCTTGCTCCTGCTCTTCCTCTCCTTCTTCTCCTTCTTCCTCTTCTTTTCTTCCCATTTCTCTCTTCTCTTCCTTCGTTTCTTCTTCTCTATTTTTCTTTTCTGTCTTTTGCAGCTTCTGTTACTTATACGTGAAAAAGAGAAATGAGATAATGATCATCATGTCCCTTAGGATATTTTGCTGGAACTTTCTTATATGCTAAAAACACCCGAATTATGTTAATTCAAGTTTTCTAACTTTCAACAACTTTAAAATAAATCATAAGATTCATCTAAATTATTGTTTCACGTATATTCTCATTTTTCATATCTGCTGGTAGTCAATCCGACATTAAAAGTACTACTAGTATGCCTAAAAATACCAAACTAATTTAGATTCTCTTGAAACTTTAACTACATCTTATTTCACTTATTTGTGACTTAGAAACAAATTATCTATATTTATTTCCCTTCACTTAGCCTTCTAAGCCCTTATCTAAATTATTTTAAGCTACTTTTCAACTTTTGTGTTACAATTAAGTGTCTAAACGAACTCAACTTATCACAAAACTTCATAGACATGTTAAACAAATCAAATACTACATTTTGTAACCATTTAACAATCTAACATGTGATTCAAGGTATTACACTTTCTATGTTAGTGAAAGTCATAAAGAACCTCACCATCTTGCCTAACAAGTGTCAGCATGCTGTAATTCGAAAAGTACAAGGAAAATCAAAATAAACCAAAACCGGGATATACAAACTAAATTTATTATAATTTATATGTAACAAAATTATTTTTAATCGAAAAAAGAAAATAGTCCAACAAATTTAAATTTTAAAATAAGAGGACTACATAGTTCTGGAATAAAATATATTTTACTTAAAATTTTGTAAGCCAATTGTATTGCAGACAAGTAGTAGTAGAAACTGTTTTGCAAAATACTAGCATGTTCGGAGTCTGTCTTCACTTTTTTATGAAAACATAAAAAAGATTTTAAAAGTTTATTTAAAAATTTATATTATATGAAGTTATTCAAATAAGTTTAAAAAATTATACTTTTTAATATTAAAACAAGTATAACTTTAAATAAATTTGTTATTATTATGTTTAAAATAAAAATATTATATATAATTAATGAAATTATGAAATTATTATAAATTTTCAATTATATATTTAAAAATATCGTTAACATGTGCCTTTAGTGTCCTTAGGATACATATTAATGAATAAAAATAAGATTTATTACTCATCACTAATTATTTAAAGAAGGTATTAAATATTTTTTAGACTTTTAAAATATTAAATGTTTACACTTTTTATTTAATAGTTTTGATTTTTTTGGTAAATTAATAGTTTCTATTTTTATTCCCTAAATGATATATATATATAAATGTGTGCCTATAATTGAAAAACAAAAATAATAAATTTGGGAGTAAAATCATGCGCATAATACCTTCTGACATAGTTTTGGATCCATCATACTTATCACTCATAAATTGATAGAAGTTAAACATCCAACAATATTAAAACTAAATCCTTAGACATACATTATTGGTTGACATATTTAAGGATTAACTACAACAAAAGCTCAGTTTTACCCATTTCATTGAAGAGATGTGATAAATCTTTACAAAATTACTGAACTCAATAGCTTCTAATGGATACCATGGCCTCTGAAAACATGAACATCAAGCACTGCATTTTCTCTATTGATGAGCTTGAAGATACAAACATCTCCAGCTTGCAACTCACTTTCTTCTGCAAAATAAGGACTAACCAGCAGATAACTTGCCTGAACCTTTGTATCCATCATAGACAAAGTTTACAGGTCACAATTTTGTTTCCAAACAGTATAATCACAGTCCGCTTTTTTTTCCAAAATACTTCCTGACAAAGACACATGGTACACCCTGCATCAAGTGATATTTTCATCACCATCAGAACAAAGCCTAATAGTCCATGAAAGTCAGAAAATATAGTAATACCTGCGGGCTAGCATGATATAAAATTATCCACACATATAAATGTATTTTGCAGCTTAAGCTTACCGGTCTGACTCTCCCCAGATAACTTTGCCTTATATTGACTATGAAAAAGGGAATTTTTGAAGTGAATTGATTAGCTTCTTTCAGAGATCCGTTTGTCCCTGGGCAGGTACTAATCAACAGTGGTGTTGTTTGACTTGCATTCCCACCTAAGATATGCCAACAAAATCAGTTAGTTTAAAGTTGCAATATGCAGCATTTTGAAATATCTTTATTCGCATTTTAACTGAATTCAACTTTATCTTTTCCTAGGGACTAATAAGATATTATATATGAATATATCACCCGAGATAGAGGTCTAAGACTCTAAGATTTACCGATACTGGTAAAAACAGTTATACATTCAAAATCCAGGATTCTCTCTGGATCTGAGCAATTACCTTCATCTCCTTGAACTGAATATAGGGAAGAAAATTACAATCTTTGCTATGCAGATCAATAAATAATACTTTGAAAGAAAGACAACTTGGATTACCTTGCCAAAGAGGGCAACTTGGTTCTTCTGCAACTCGAGAAATGCATATTTTGAAAGAAACGCTTCGTTTCCTCTTGGTCCGCTAAAAAACACACACATCCCCTGTAACACCCTAAACCTAGTTACCGTAGTATATTCAAAAATATATGTGAATAAGCAAAGTTAAGTGTGTTACTTCTATTTCATAAACATAAAACGTAAACCATAATAGCATTCATGCCATTATGGAGAGCCTCAAAAGAAATAAAGATACATGTTTATACATATCTAGCCTTAAAAGGGCCATTATAATACATAATATCTTTGTACATCTCAAAGCAAAAGTAACATAATACAAAGCTTTAACAAAAGAAAATGGCTATCTAATCCATTTGTTTCTTTCTCTTTTCCTTTGAAGAACCTTGACCTGGAATTACATGGAAACACAAACGGGGTGAGAATTCATAATCCTCAGTATAGGTATTCCAAAACCATCATTCATAACAAAATATATAAAAACATAGTATTATGAAGTAAAAGATGTTATAAAAGCTCCTACATGACTCATCTTTAATAAATAAAGAAGTCAAGCTACATAAACATTCATGAATCACTAAAGACTCAAGCTGCTAAACTACCATGATCTGTTAAGGAATCAAGCAGCATGCATTTCCATGGTCCATTGAAGAAAACCAAGCTAATTCATATCCATGACTCACTTAAGAATCAAGCTATAACCTTCCAAGGACCAAATTAAGGAACCGAGCTACTTTGGTTACCATGGCTCACTAAAGAACCAAGCTATTTCATATTCATACAAGAATATCATTACCTTATCGAATTACCTCTAGTAATCCCTTAACATACTCTAAAAAGCATGAATAAAGAATCCCAACAAGTAGGAAACTCAAGTTCTTCAGGATAAAAATCCTCGAACTCTCTGCCTTTGGGCGCCTAGTCGCCCACTTTCTTAGCGCTTAATCGCTGCATGACAGAAAACTCTGCTCTGTTTCATCTGTCATTGGGCACTTAATCGCCCACATTATGACCGCTTAATCGGTCAGTACCCATGACCTCTGGACTAGCACGTTTAATCGCTCATTTTTTGGGCGCTTAATCGATGGCTTCCAGAGCTAATCTACAAGCTCTCAGGCCTTGGGCGCTTAAGTGGCCAAAAGTTGGGCGCTTAGTCACCAAGCCTCTGCAACCTCAGTTACTATTCCATTGATTTCCTAACCATCTTCAAACCTCTAAATTCAGGTTTTAAGTGGTTTTAAATCCTAAAAGTGGTCCCTAAGCATGTTAAATCATCATGCTTACCCTTCAACTCACCATATCCGTTTTCCAACTTTAAACCTAAGCATCCAAATGGATTCCTCTAAGCTTTCAAACAATCACCATGCATAGGTTAAGCTCAAAACAAATCAACTTTGCCACAAAATACAGCAACAAAGCAAGAAAACAACATAATCTCCTCAAAACTCATTTTCATCCATGGCCAAAACATGAAGAAAAGATGAAGTTATGGAGAAAAGAAGCTCATAAACACACTACCCCTACCTCTTGTAGTGCAGCTAATCTTTAAGCCTTGGCCCTTGCCTTTGATCCTCCTCTTTTCCTCCTCTTGTTCCTTCTTCTTTCTCTTTTCTTCTTTCCTCTCTTCTCTCTCGTTTTCTGTTGCTCTTTCTGCCAAGAGTAATGTGTGAGGAGTGAAAGAAGTAGAAAGTTCAAAGAATAAAAAAGGGGTAGGATTGTTGAAACTTAAGCCACTTAAGTTTCTATACGAAAATTTTATATCTGTTAAGAACACTTAGATTTATCCAAATCAAGTTTCCTAACTTTCAACAACTTTAGAATAAATACTAAAATTCATCTAAATTATTATTTCATCATTTTCATGATTTTCATATCTACTACAAGGCAATCCGATACTAAAACATATAACCAGTGTACTTAAAAATACCAAACTAACTTTGATTATCATGAAACTTTAACTACATCACATTTCATGCATTTGTGACCTAGAAATAAATTATCCATATGTATTTCCCTCATCTAAGTAATTAATGTTATTATCTGAGTCATTTTAAACTATTTTTTTACCTTCTGTGCTGCAGCAAAGTGCCTAAACTAACTCAGTTTGTCACAAAATTACACATGCATGTCAGGCAAGTAATATACTACCTTAGTAACTATATACAAGTCTAACATGTCTAAAAAGAGGATGTTACATCCCCAACTTTCAAAGTATTATCTGCTGCAAATTTCTTCCATCCAAGTATCCAACACTAATTTTGGGAACATCATAAATAGCAGACCAAGTTCTCCCATCCGAGACCTGAAGGTGGACAACCCCTTGTGTTTTCTTCAAATAATTTTCAGCAAATTGTAATGGTATTCTCTGGATTGATTTTACAAGGCAAAATATATAAGAACCAAGAAGTTACAATTTCTGCTTCAACCAAAGGATAAGAAACTATCTTTACAGTTACAAAATGAAGCTGATTCATGACAAGCATATATCTACTCAAAATCTCACCAAGGAATATCCATTAACATGATAAGGCTTCATGACAAGAATGAAAGATGGATTTTTGGATCTGAAAGTTGTGGCTGTGATTGAAGCTACAGTAGTTTTAGTAGAAGTTAACTGTTCCACTTTTGGGCATTTAGTGCTAAAAATACCTCCACCCATATCCTCTGAAAAATTGACAGCAGTCTAAGAACAACAAGGGTATGTTATGCAAATTTGACCTCAAAATGTCAATCGGATCCACAAAATGTGAAGGAAAATATGATCATAAAATACATACCATCCAATTCTTGCTTGGCAGATACAATTGGCATATCGAAGTTTGTCCCTTTAGATTGACTTTCACCTTTAGATTGGACATGCTGAGTTAAGTTTTGCGGATTGGAGCTTCTTTCAACATCTCCAGTTCTTCTAGTTCTCATTTTCTTAAGAGCTTGAGGAGATGACGTTGTTGATTTGAGTCTAGTCTTCTGGCATGGAGATTGCTCATCCAAAATTTCAACAGAATCTTCACTGATCTGGTCAAGGCTGTCCTTTTCATCATGAGTAACATGGAAAGTATAGTCTATTTCAAGGGCACTCATGTCAAATATGTGCACATCAAAATGAGAATTTCCCTCGTATTCAAACAACACCAAGTGCCCATGATCTAGAGAGTAGTATCTAGCAAATTCTTTCCAACCCTTTTCAAACCAAATCTCACCATCATGTTTAGTCCAATATACTTTCCACTTAGTGCCATCTGGAGGTTTGAGAAACATTGGGTTTGACAGACCACCTCCATATTTCCTTGTAAAATTGTTTGGGATCTTCTGCAAAGAACCTGCTGTTAGTACGGACAATAAAATTCACAAGCATAACAGAGAAACATAAACCCACTAGTCTTCACCTAATCACTGGGAAAAATGGCTCTCTGCAATTTCCTAATCAATTCAAATTCATGAAAGAGAGAACTTTGTGCATATTCAGGACCATGCATGCTGGCACAGAAGTGCTTGTTTCAAACACTAAGACTCACTTGAGGAGCCTCCTATGCTGCTAAAAACCAACTTCCACTCAAACTTGGCCTAATAATTAAGAAGTAGGAGAGGTATGAAGTATAAACTAATCGTACATGTGTATACTATAGCTCTGTAGTGTCCTGTGACATTATCTTCCTCACAGTAAAAATCCCAAAGAAAAATGAAAATGCAGTGAAAAACACGGTGGGAAGAGAGGATGAAGGTAAGAATGCTTACAAGCTTTCCATCTGCAAGACTTGTTCTAACAATAATCTTAAAGAAATGGATTGCAGTGGGCAGAGGATGCTTATTTCGCCGGTCACAAGGGGAAGTCATGGGTGTTGAGACTTAAGACTTGAGACTTGAGATTTGAGAGACACAAGGGGCTTTTTGACCTAACAAATGCAACTAATAAACAAAGCTACTTGAGATAGAATGGGAAAAGTGATAAATTTATTTTTCATTTGTTTGTTGCTTCTGTCTCAAAATTATATCATTTTTCTATGTTGTCATGTTAATCCGTAGATTCTGTACTGAACTCTACAGTTGAGAAATAGCAAATAATAAAACAAAGGCACCATATTTGTTATGAGT
The DNA here is from genome assembly GCA_029884595.1 of Ormosia semicastrata. Classification (NCBI taxonomy): domain Eukaryota; kingdom Viridiplantae; phylum Streptophyta; class Magnoliopsida; order Fabales; family Fabaceae; genus Ormosia; species Ormosia semicastrata. The sequence goes on from JAQQTO010000061.1 coordinate 45,390,808, forward strand.
TAAGCATACGACTACAGCTCAACCAAAAAGATTAGTGCAATTATTTGCTATATGGGACACACAATTTATCAATATTTGGTATATCATTATTTTAATCCAATTTATAAGTAGTCATTTATGTAACACAACTCTTAATAAAAATATTAATTATTATCATTTAAGTTTACGAAAAAAGTTCAACTTAAAAAAATAAATTAAATAAAAATATTTTATAATTTAAATATTACATTAAACTTTTTTATTAACTCCTTATAAGTATCATAACAATATCATATTTTAGTACTGTTCTGAAATAGATTCAGATGATACTTGTGATAGATATATATATGGTGAGTTTCTCCTTGAACAGTAGCTGAGCGTATTGCATAGAGGGGTGGGTACCTGCAAAGGAACTCTAACGCTCAAGTCAGGTAATGCACAAGTAGGCTTATGAGTTTAGATTAAGGTTACCTCATTAAGATGACTTAGCCTTATATTTATAGAGCGTATATAGAATTCTAATAAGATTCTTACTGGATGCATATAATTTGAAATTAATATCCTGATGAAGATCATCTTTCCATTATTATTGGGTATATCCCTGTAAATCTGGGATTAAGATATGAAAAGTATTTAGTCATCAAGGATAATTACGAGTCCTATAATCTCTTAAGTTGATGATTGGCAGTTACAGATATTTAGGAATTTATCATCTGCATGATTCTATCAATCGTAATATCATGACCCAATACCGCTTAGCGGGCTGTCTTCCGAGGTCCGGACTACCTTATGAGTCTCCCTTTATGTCATCCTTGGAGGAGTCCAGCAGTGTGCATGTCAGGTTGATCCCAGGGAGCAGGATTCCGGATCACGGTCCAGAACAGTTGCCCCCAACTTGGCACTTGGATGAGAGACGAGGGTCAAGTTTCTAACAGATCAACCGTCATATGGCCGATATGGTAGTCCGATGAGTATATGTCGGATTCCGGATAATTACCGGTATTCATGACCTACCCTGATATGATTAAAGATCATTGCCCCCAAGTAAGAGTACTAGGGATTCTTCGAGATATCTTCAGCGCAGACTCTGAGCGTGATCTCTGAATTAGCTAGTGGTAACAGTCTGAGATTCTCTGGGAAACTAATACCTAGACTTTATTGGGAATTAGCGATCCTTTGAAGAGAATGTCAGTTTCACATGGATTTTCTCAACTGCTCCCTATCTTTGTGACCAATCAAAGATTTGAAGCATTTATTTTAGCTGACTTCACGAGGTCAGATCACCTTTTACAGGACCAATCAGAATGCCTCATGCACCCTATAAGTAGAGAATGCTTCTTCGTGAGCTAGCATTCCCTTCCTTTGCATTCCTCCTGTTTTATATGCACGCAAAAATGGTTTCTTCCGAGAGAATGAGAGTAGCATTTGTTAGTCATGGCAACCATTACCCAAGAGGGGGGGTGAATTGGGTATTAAAAACTTTTCACAAAAGCTCTTAAAATAAACACAAATATTTAAGCTATTAAATAAAGGAAAAGAAATTGTGAGATGAAGAATAAAAGCTTTAAAAACAGCAAATAAATAAATGTGTAATAATATAAAATTGCGTAAAATAAAGAGATTAAGAAGAAAGAAGCAGACACGATATTTATCCTGGTTCGACCACTAACCCACTTGTGGTCTACGTCCAGTCCTCGAAAACAATCCGAGATTTTTTACTATGTATACAAGCTTCAATAGGTGCTTGCAACTGTTACATAAAAGAGCGCTTTTCACACACAAGGAAACTCTACCCTTGTGCTAAAGCCTCAGCCTATAGGGATACCTCACCCTTATACAAACCTTGAAGGGATACTTCACCCTTATATAATCCTTGAAGGATACCTCACCCTCAATATAGAAGAAAAGAAATATAGATGAAGAGAAACTCTCACTCAGAGCAAATTATATAAATTGAAGTTCTATGAAGCTCTTTAAGGATATCTCAGAATTTTACCAAAAGAGCATAGAAAAAAAGAGAGAATTATATAAACAGCATTTTAGCACAACCAAAATAATTTCAGAAATTTCGTGTGTTTCAGACGTGAGTCAAGCTCTCTATTTATAGAGCCTTTGAGCAGAAATAGTCGTTTGAGGAAATTAATATGATAATAAATGCTAATTCGTTTACGTATGAATTCAAAAATGAAACAGAGTTCTCGTGGGTTATTCGAATACCATCATAGGGTATTCGAATACCACTGTTCCAATTCTCATAAAAAATAATTCAGACTCAGGTTATTCGAATACCACAAGGAGGTATTCGAATACCTCTATTTTAAACACGTTTTCAAAGCTGTTTAGAAGGATGTTATTCGAATACCATTTAAGGGTATTCGAATACCTCTGTTTAAAAAACATTTAAAAGGCTGTTTAGAAGGATGTTATTCGAATACCATTCAAGGGTATTCGAATACCTCTTTTTAAAAAACAATTATAAATGTTTGAAAAACATCCCAGAAAGTTTATCCAAAAACACCAAAACATTTTTAAGTTATTTTCAAGATCAAAACAGTTTTGGTATAAGTTTAAGGAAGCATTTTGTTTTATCTTAACGCACTATGAGATATCCAAAGAGATCCTCGAACAGAGAGACTCTAAGTCCTAAAGCTATTCGCATAAGATCTTGGACTTAGTCTTCCCATCATGTGTGTTATCATCAGGACAAATCTTCGAAGACATATGTTTAATCACATTCTCCTTGTGTTGAGCTTAATAGATATCTTTTGTTTTCTTGTTGCAAGCTCACTCTTGGTACTTGAACTACCCTACAAAGTATTGCTCACTTAAACAAACATAGTTAGTCCAGAATCATAATTCAATATCTTCATATGCATGAATCATAAATGTATAACTCTAAATAGTTTAGCATGCATATAAAACTTTCATAGACACATCCAGATAAGACATTTAACAATTATTAAAAGATATGCTCTATGTAGGATGCAACAGAACACATTGCACATTTTCATTTAAGCAAGTTCAAATCCAATATTAATTTATTTATAACTCATATAAAACATTATTGGATATATTATATGATGAATATTACATATATCTTATTGCATGATTATTAAGTGAAATATAACTAGATAAGGTATATATCATGCATGATACAATATATCACATTAAGCACATCTATCAATTATAAGCATCATTCTATTTGTCTTGCATTTGTCATCATCAAAACTTAACATATAAAACCATTTAGGGCAAACTTATTTCCACAATCTTCCCCTTTTTTATGATGACAAATCACCAAAGAAAAATATGTTGAACAATATTCAAGAATGGATATTCATGTAAGCATATCAAACAATAAGAGCAAGAACATATTTTTCTTTCCAATTTTCACTCCCCCTATTTGACATCAACAAAAAGGCTTAGAAAAAATTTTCTCCCCCTTATAGATACTGTATATGATTTAAGAATAGAGAGATGAAACAAGCATGATTTTCAATATATAAAAGATTATACATGTAATGCTTTTCGTATTTTTGCATGTCAATATTTAGCATAGTAATAAAACACTTTATGTAATCAAACAAGGATGTAAGGCAAGAGATATAAACAACTCAAGAGCTAGGCTCCCCCTCAAAATATACATATTATCAAAATAAAAGATAAAGAAAATATGTATGCGAAGACCATGTAAGCACATCACCTTAAAGAAAAGCAAGGCAAATATACATCTTTTTAAATCCTCAAACAAAAAAAGCCATTTTAAAACTTCTCCCCCTTTCAAAAAGAATTTTACAAGAGCACATTATATTTTCAAAAGCATTTTAGAAGGGTAAAGATATTTTATATTAAAAAAACACATATTCATTGAGACAGATCAATCCAAGTCAAAAGAACATAAGTACATCTCCTTGATGAAATATGCTATAGGGATCAAAGCATGTGTAGAACTAATATCATCCACCCTAAATGCAATGACAAATTAGCAAGTTAATATCTAATTAGGCACTTTGTCAAAACTAAGCATACTTCTCATGTAAGGAAAGTATCTAATCAATTTATCAATAAGTATCATACAATCCATATCATATAAAGTACCACAAAAGCTAAGGGATAGAGATACTTATTGAGTTAGATAAAGAGTGATGCTTCTTTAGAATGTTCTTCGTTTATTTGTCCTTTGAGTTTGAGCTTTCTTCCATTGAGTATTCCATTCTATTGCACTTGAAGAAATGCTTCTTTATCTTCCTCTTCATTTGAATTTCATTCAACTTTTCTCGTTTATCCACATATGCTTGTATGTAAAAATCTGATGGCTATATTTAAAATACATAGAGAGACTTGCAAAGCTAACTTTAAAAGTCCTCTAAAATATAGGTTAGCATCAAATATCATGTAAACCCATTTATAAGCATAATTCAGGTTGATATATAATTTTAAAGCATGTATCACATTATCAATCATCCAATATTAGCTTTAACAAGAATGCATGAAGCACATATGCACTTGAATCCAAAAAAATAGTTTAAGCATTTTAAGTCATGATTCAAGTTTATCAAGAAACATATGATCATCATCAAAACTTAGTTAGGCATTTTTAGGCAAATAATTATCATGTAAGGCATGTAAAAGTATAACACAACTCTCTATTTCTCCAAATATCACATGATATCAAATTTAAAGCATAGATAAGGATAATAGATTGATATCACCAAAAGTGTACTCTTTAAGTTTTTGTAGATGACTCCCACTTCCATCAACTTCCAAGCTTCAAGCTTTTATGAGGGAATAGAAATTCTTTGCACCTCCTTTTAAAAGTTGAATCCTTTTAAATTTTACTATCCTTAAGGTGAATGAACTTATTCCATTTAAATACTTGCTTGAGGTAGTTATCACCCTACAATACAATTCAAAGTACTTTTATTGGTATCCATCAGTTTTGGATCCATAGAGGTTAGTCATTATGCCAAACTCATAAGCAAATAAGCATTCAAAATAATAAAACAACAAATGAGTTCAAAAAGGCAAAAGATATTTCATTTCATTGAACAATTTAGCTAAGTACATATAATCATCAAAAGAATAGCCAATTACATTTGGTTAAGCATTTGTATTTTTCATACATATCATTAAGTGCATATTTTCAAACAAAACAAACAAAGACTTTAGCATATATTGATTATTAATGCTATGCAATATATATAGCAACAAATGCAGCAGAACCTTTCAAATAAAGCAGAGGCAGGAATATCAGTAGCAGCAGCAGGTTAAAACAAGTAAGTGCAAAGATTAAAAATAACCAAGTAATTTAGCACTCATTTTAACTTGCATTCATGACAATCAAACTAAATTCTTGATTCTTACAAAAGCATTTTGAAACAACCAAGGATTATGTTAGAAAGGGATAAAACAAGATAAAACCATCTAACACAAATACTCATTTTAAGTCATAATTAAACAAAAAAACTCCTACTCAAGGATATTATCATCAATCATGTCATTTCAAATAAGGAGCATACTTTATCTAGTATATTAATATGTAGAAATATTTTCAAGACATAAAGCTAGAAAAGCATAATTCAAGTTTCTACTTATCTAAGAATTGCAAGTCCAAGCTTCTTGGAAACAAGGAAAAGAGCTTGAAATTATTTTTAGTCTTTGTACTTGGAGCAGCCACTTTCAAGATGCCAAAGTGAGTTCTTGACCTTCAAGCACACCTACAACACACTTCAATTCTTGACTTTTGGTACCCAAATTTTATTAGGTCCTTGTGTGTTAGTTTTTGAATTTTAATCTATTATGCTCTTATAAAGATTAATTTTTTCATAGTATATAAATCGAGCACAATAAATTAAATAATTAAATACTATTAAGCACATAATTGATAGTATGCTTACTTTCATGATATATCGACAATTTTAAAGCATACATAAGCATTATAGACCCTTATGTACCAAGATATATAATAAATTAATTAATTATGATATAATAAGAATGAACATAATCATGTATTAAACATAATATTCAAATTTTATAAAGTACACATTATTCTATTAATCACTTAAGGCCTACAAGAAATATACTTCAAATTTATTGACTTTGCATGTGAGTGTGCATAAGAGATAAAAGCTTTTGATACCTTGGCCTTAGTAATCAAGGAAATACTTTTTCTTATCCATTGCTTTTCTTTTGGAGTCTTGGACTTTGTAAGTTCTACATTTTGTACTTGAGAAGTTTTGGTTGAAGTCATCTTCCTTCTTTGACCAAAGTTTCTACCATTAGGCTTTGGAAGCATTCTCCTTGGTGATTCCTCTTTATTTTGATCAATTTGTCCATCCTTTTGAGAAATATTCCGCATAATTGAAACATTAGGAGGACACTTTGGTACCCACTTCATTTTGGGTCCTTGAATGTTAGTATTAGGGCCTTTAGGATTTTTAGGAACCCATACCATACAATTTCTCATATAAGGATTTCTTCTATAATTGCATAAATGAGAAATATGTCCTAGATAACCACAAAAATTACAGACAATTGAATTTAATGATGGCTTGATCATTTGAATATCATTTTTGAAAAACTTAAGCATTTTTTTATTTTTATATTCTAAATTATCTTTGTCATAAGCCTCGCTTGAATTTTCACATGGAATAACACTAATTTTATTTTCATTAACAAGCATAGAATGTAAGCAATTAGAATCATTAGCTTTGATAAATTTGGAATATAAGTCCTCAACTTGATTTTCTAAATAAATGCATTTTTCACAAGAAGTTGAGGTTTCACATTTCAAAGACATTTCCTCCTCAAGAAAAACATATTCATTTTTCAAAGTTTCAATTTCATTTTCAATAAATGAAATGTTTTCCAAACACGATAAGTTTTTCTTTTCTAAATTCAACAAACCAACATACAATTCATTATATGCACATTGTAACTCATCATAGGAAGGACTATAATGTAGTTTAAAATTATTTACCTCAAAGTCCTTTTTAGCCATATAGGAAGTAGTTTCAATTTCTATGGTACTTGCCTCTTTAAGAGAATCACATTCTTCCTCATCAATTTTGTTTTGTCATGCCTCTTCTTCAAATTGAGCATCATTGTCACCAAGTGACATTTGGCTCCCTTCAATAGTTTGAGTATCCCTTTGAGGATATTTTTCATGACAAGCTTCCTTCAATGGCGTTTGCTCCTCTTGCTTTCTATATACAACTTTATATACAAAATCATTGTTAGCAAGATAAATAGCATCAAGAGCATCCCATATATCTTTAGCACTAGAGCAATTTTTAATTTTAGCATAAACATCATCATTCAAACTGCTTCTCAAAATTTGCATAGCTCTAATGTTCAAAGAAAAACATTTCTTGTCATAATTATTCCAAGTTTGTTTTGATTTGTAAGTCAATCCATTTAGCACAATATCCCACAAATCCAAATCAATAGATTGCATATAAAACTCTATTCTAATTTTTCAATAAACAAAATGCACACCATCAAAGAATGATGGTTTATCAATTTTAAAACCTTTCATTTTGAAAAACTTTCAAGGTTGCCAACAAACAAGGATCTTTAACTCTAAGTGGTTAAGCTTTTACCAGAGCACGAAGCTCTGATATCACTTGTTAGTCATGACTAACATTACCCAAGAGGGGGTGAATTGGGTATTAAAAACTTTTCACAAAAGCTCTTAAAATAAACACAAATATTTAAGCTATTAAATAAAGAAAAAAATTGCGAGATGAAGAATAAAAGCTTTAAAAATAGCAAATAAATAAATGTCTAATAATATAAAATTGTGTAAAATAAAGAGATTAAGAAGAAAGAAGCAGGCACGATATTTATCCTGGTTCGACCACTAACCCACTTGTGATCTACGTCCAGTCCTCGAAAACAATCTGAGATTTTTCACTATGTATACAAGCTTCAATAGGTGCTTGCAACTGTTACATAAAAGAGCGCTTTTCACACACAGGGAGACTCTACCCTTGTGCTAAAGCCTCAGCCTGCAGGGATACCTCACCCTTATACAAACCTTGAAGGGATACTTCACCCTTATATAATCCTTGAAGGATACCTCACCCTCAATATAGAAGAAAAGAAACATAGATGAAGAGAAACTCTCACTCAGAGCAAATTATATAAATTGAAGTTCTATGAAGCTCTCTAAGGATATCTCAGAATTTTACCAAAAGAGTATCGAAAAAAAGAGAGAATTATGTAAACAGCATTTTAGCACAACCAAAATAATTTCAGAAATTTCGTGTGTTTCAGACGTGAGTCAAGGTCTCTATTTATAGAGCCTTTGAGCAGAAATAGTCGTTTGAGGAAATTAATATAATAAAAAATGCTAATTTGTTTACATATGAATTCAAAAACAAAACAGAGTTCTCGTGGGTTATTCGAATACCATCATGGGGTATTCGAATACCACTGTTCCAATTCTCAAAAAAAATAATTCAGACTCAGGTTATTCGAATACCACAAGGAGGTATTCGAATACCTCTATTTTAAACACGTTTTAAAAGTTGTTTAGAAGGATGTTATTCGAATACCATTTAAGGGTATTCGAATACCTCTGTTTAAAAAACATTTAAAAGGCTGTTTAGAAGGATGTTATTCGAATACCATTCAAGGGTATTCGAATACCTCTGTTTAAAAAACAATTATAAATGTTTGAAAAACATCCCAAAAAGTTTATCCAAAAACACCAAAACATTTTTAAGTTATTTTCAAGAACAAAACAGTTTTGGTATAAGTTTAAGGAAGCATTTTGTTTTATCTTAACGCACTATGAGATATACAGAGAGATCCTCGAACAGAGAGACTCTAAGTCCTAAAACTATTCGCATAAGATCTTAGACTTAGTCTTCCCATCATGTGTGTTATCATCAGGACAAATCTTCGAAGGCATATGTTTAATCACATTCGCCTTGTGTTGAGCTTAATAGATATCTTTTGCTTTCTTGTTGCAAGCTCACTCTTGGTACTTGAACTACCCTACAAAGTATTGCTCACTTAAACAAGCATAGTTAGTCCAGAATCATAATTCAATATCTTCATATGCATGAATCATAAATGTATAACTCTAAATAGTTTAGCATGCATATAAAACTTTCATAGACACATCCAGATAAGACATTTAACAATTATTAACAGATATGCTCTATGTAGGATGCAACAGAACATATTGCACATTTTCATTTAAGCAAGTTCAAATCCAATATTAATTTATTTATAACTCATATAAAATATTATTGGATATATTATATGATGAATGTTACATATATCTTATTGCATGATTATTAAGTGAAATATAACTAGATAAGGTATATATCATGCATGATACAATATATCACATTAAGCACATTTGTCAATTATAAGCATTATTCTATTTGTCTTGCATTTGTCATCATCAAAACTTAACATATAAAATCATTTAGGGCAAATTTATTTCCACAATCTCCCCCTTTTTGATGATGACAAATCACCAAAGAAAAATATGTTGAACAATATTCAAGAATGGATATTCATGTAAGCATATCAAACAATAAGAGTAAGAACATATTTTTCTTTTCAATTTTCACTCCCCCTATTTGACATCAACAAAAAGACTTAGAAAAAATTTTCTCCCCCTTATAGATACTACATATGATTCAAGAATAGAGAGATGAAACAAGCATGATTTTCAAGATATAGAAATTATTCATGCAATGCTTTTCATATTTTTGCATGTCAATATTTAGCATCGCAATAAAACACTTTATGTAATCAAACAAGGATGTAAGGCAAGAGATATAAACAACTCAAGAGCTAGGCTCCCCCTCAAAATATACATATTATCAAAATAATAGATAAAGAAAATATGTATGCGAAGACCATGTAAGCACATCACCTTAAAGAAAAGCAAGGCAAATATACATCTTCTTAAATCCTCAAACAAAAAAAGCCATTTTAAAACTTCTCCCCCTTTAAAAAGAATTTTACAAGAGCACATTATATTTTCAAAAGCATTTTAGAAGGGTAAAGATATTTTATATTAAAAAAACACATATTCATTGAGACGGATCAATCCAAGTCAAAAGAACATAAGTACATCTCCTTCATGAAATATGCTATAGGGATCAAAGCATGTATAGAACTAATATCATCCACCCTAAATGCAATGACAAATTAGCAAGTTAATATCTAATTAGGCACTTTGTCAAAGCTAAGCATACTTTTCATGTAAAGAAAGTATCTAATCAATTTAAGATCAATTTATCAATAAGTATCATACAATCCATATCATATAAAGTACCACAAAAGCTAAGGGATAGAGATACTTATTGAGTTAGATAAAGAGTGATGCTTCTTTAAAATGTTCTTCGTTTATTTGTCCTTTGAGTTTGAGCTTTCTTCCATTGAGTATTCCATTCCATTGAACTTGAAGAAATGCTTCTTTATCTTCCTCTTCATTTGAATTTCATTCAACTTTTCTCGTTTATCCACATATGCTTGTATGTAAAAATCTGATGGCTATATTTGAAATACATAGAGAGACTTGCAAAGCTAACTTTAAAAGTCCTCTAAAACATAGGTTAGCATCAAATATCATGTAAGCCCATCTATAAGCATAATTCAGGTTGATATATAATTTTAAAGCATGTATCACATTATCAATCATCCAATATTAGCTTTAACAAGAATGCATGAAGCACATATGCACTTGAATCCAAAAAAATAGTTTAAGCATTTTAAGGCATGATTCAAGTTTATCAAGAAACATATGATCATCATCAAAACTTATTTAGGCATTTTTAGGCAAATAATTATCATGTAAGGCATGTAAAAGTATAACACAACTCTCTATTTCTCCAAATATCACATGATATAAAATTTAAAGCATAGATAAGGATAATAGATTGATATCACCAAAAGTGTACTCTTTAAGTTTTTGTAGATGACTCCCACTTTCACCAACTTCCAAGCTTCAAGCTTTCATGAGGGAGTAGAAATTCTTTGCACCTCCTTTTAAAAGTTGAATCCTTTTAAACTTTACTATCCTTAAGTTGAATGAACTTATTCCATTTAAATACTTGCTTGAGGTAGTTATCACCCTACAATACAATTCAAAGTACTTTCATTGGTATCCATCAGTTTTGGATCCATAGAGGTTAGTCATTATACCAAACTCATAAGCAAATAAGCATTCAAAATAATAAAACAACAAATGAGTTCAAAAAGGCAAAAGATATTTCATTTCATTGAACAATTTAGCTAAGTACATATAATCATAAAAAAAATAGCCAATTACATTTGGTTAAGCATTTGTATTTTTCATACATATCATTAAGTGCATATTTTCAGACAAAACAAACAAAGACTTTAGCATATATTGATTATTAATGCTATGCAATATATATAGCAACAAATGCAGCAGAACCTTTCAAATAAAGGGGGGGAATATAAAATGAAGAATGAGTTAAAACCAGTAAGTGCAAAGATTAAAAACAACCAAGTAATTTAGCACTCATTTTAACTTGCATTCATGACAATCAAACTAAATTCTTGATTCTTACAAAAGCATTTTGAAACAACCAAGGATTATGTTAGAAAGGGATAAAACAAGATAAAACCATCTAACACAAATACTCATTTTAAGTTATAATTAAACAAAAAAACTCCTGCTCAAGGATATTATCATCAATCATGTCATTTCAAATAAGGAGTATATTTTATCTAGCATATTAATATGTAAAAATATTTTCAAGACATAAAGCTAGAAAAGCATAATTCAAGTTTCTACTTATCTAAGAATTACAAGTCCAAGCTTCATGGAAACAAGGAAAAGAGCTTGAAATTATTTTTAGTCTTTGTACTTGGAGCAGCCACTTTCAAGATGCCAAAGTGAGTTCTTGACCTTCAAGCACACCTACAACACACTTCAATTTTTGACTTTTGGTACCCAAATTTTATTAGGTCCTTGTGTGTTAGTTTTTGAATATTAATCTATTATGCTCTTATAAAGATTAATTTTTTCATAGTATGTAAATCGAGCACAATAAATTAAATAATTAAATACTATTAAGCACGTAGTTGATAATATGCTTACTTTCATGATATATTGACAATTTTAAAGCATATAAAGCATACATAAGCATTATAGACCCTTATGTACCAAGATATATAATAAATTAATTAATTATGATATAATAAGAATGAACATAATCATGTGTTAAATATAATATTCAAATTTTATAAAGTACACATGATTCTATTAATTACTTAAGGCCTACAAGGAATATACTTCAAATTTATTGACTTTGCATGTGAGTGTGCATAAGAGATAAAAGCTTTTGATACCTTGGCCTTGGTAATCAAGGAAATACTTTTTCTTATCCATTACTTTTCTTTTGGAGTCTTGGACTTTGTAAGTTCTACATTTTGTACTTGAGAAGCTTTGGTTGAAGCCATCTTCTTTTTTTGACCAAAGTTTCTACCATTAGGCTTTGGAAGCATTCTCCTTAATGATTCCTCTTTATTTTGACCAATTTGTCCATCCTTTTGAGAAATATTCTGCATAATTGAAACACTAGGAGGACACTTTGGTACCCACTTCATTTTGGGTCCTTGAATGTTAGTATTAGGGCCTTTAGGATTTTTAGGAACTCATACCATACAATTTCTCATATAAGGATTTCTTCTATAATTGCATAAATGAGAAATATGTCCTAGATGACCACAAAAATTACAGACAATTGAATTTAATGATGGCTTGATCATTTGAATATCATTTTTGAAAAACTTAAGCCTTTTTTTATTTTTATATTCTAAATTATTTTTGTCATAAGCCTTGCTTGAATTTTCACATAGAATAACACTAATTTTATTTTCATTAACAAGCATAGAATGTAAGCAATTAGAATCATTAGCTTTGATAAATTTGGAATATAAGTCCTCAACTTGATTTTCTAAATCAATGCATTTTTCACAAGAAGTTGAGGTTTCACATTTCAAAGACATTTCCTCCTCAAGAAAAGCATATTCATTTTTCAAAGTTTCAATTTCATTTTCAATAAATGAATTGTTTTCCAAACACGATAAGTTTTTCTTTTCTAAATTCAACAAACTAACATACAATTCATTATATGCACATTGTAACTCATCATAGGAAGAACTATAATGTAGTTTAAAATTATTTACCTCAAAGTCCTTTTTAGCCATATAGGAAGTAGTTTCAATTTCTATGGTACTTGCCTCTTTAAGAGAATCACATTCTTCCTCATCAATTTTGTTTTGTCATGCCTCTTCTTCAAATTGAGCATCATTGTCACCAAGTGACATTTGGCTCCCTTCAATAGTTTGAGTATCCCTTTGAGGATATTTTTCATGACAAGCTTCCTTCAATGGCGTTTGCTCCTCTTGCTTTCTATATACAACTTTATACACAAAATCATTGTTAGCAAGATAAATAGCATCAAGAGCATCCCATATATCTTTAGCACTAGAGCAATTTTTAATTTTAGCATAAACATCATCATTCAAACTACTTCTCAAAATTTGCATAACTCTAAGGTTCAAAGAAAAACATTTCTTGTCATAATTATTCCAAGTTTGTTTTGATTTGTAAGTCAATCAATTTAGCACAACATCCCACAAATCCAAATCAATAGATTGCATATAAAACTCTATTCTAATTTTTCAATAAACAAAATACACACATCAAAGAATGGTGGTTTATCAATTTCAAAACTTTCCATTTTAAAAAACTTTCAAGGTTACCAACAAATAAGGATCTTTAACTCTAAGCGGTTAAGCTTTTACCAAAGCACGAAGCTCTGATACCACTTGTTAGTCATGGCAACCATTCCCCAAGAGGGGGGTGAATTGGGTATTAAAAACTTTTCACATAAGCTCTTAAAATAAACACAAATATTTAAGCTATTAAATAAAGGAAAAGAAATTACGAGATGAAGAATAAAAGCTTTAAAAATAACAAATAAATAAATGTGTAATAATATAAAATTGCGTAAAATAAAGAGATTAAGAAGAAAGAAGCAGACACGATATTTATCCTAGTTCGACCACTAACCCACTTGTGGTCTACGTCCAGTCCTAAAAAATAATCCGAGATTTTTCACTATGTATACAAGCTTCAATAGGTGCTTGCAACCGTTACATAAAAGAATGCTTTTCACACATAGGGAAACTCTACCCTTGTGCTAAAGCCTCAGCCTGCAGGGATACCTCACCCTTATACAAACCTTGAAGGGATACCCTCACCCTTATATAATCTTTGAAGGATACCTCACCCTCAATATAGAAGAAAAGAAATATAGATAAAAAGAAACTCTCACTCAGAGCAAATTATAAAAATTGAAGTTCTCTAAGAATATCTCAGAATTTTACCAAAAGAGCACAGAGAAAAAGAGAGAATTATGTAAACAGCATTTTAGCACAACCAAAATAATTTCAGAAATTTCGTGTGTTTTAGACGTGAGTCAAGGTCTCTATTTATAGAGCTTTTGAGCAGAAATAGCCATTTGAGGAAATTAATGTGATAAAAAAGGCTAATTCGTTTAGGTATGAATTCAAAAATGAAACAGAGTTCTCGTGGGTTATTCGAATACCATCATGGGGTATTCGAATACCACTGTTCCAATTCTCATAAAAAACAATTCAGACTCAGGTTATTCGAATACCACAAGGAGGTATTCGAATACCTCTATTTTAAACACATTTTAAAAGCTGTTTAGAAGGATATTATTCGAATACCATTCAAGGGTATTCGAATACCTCTGTTTAAAAAACATTTAAAAGGCTGTTTAGAAGGATGTTATTCGAATACCATTCAAGGGTATTTGAATACCTCTGTTTAAAAAACAATTTTATAAATGTTTGAAAAACATCCCAGAAGGTTTATCCAAAAACACCAAAACATTTTTAAGTTATTTTCAAGATCAAAACAGTTTTGGTATAAGTTTAAAGAAGCATTTTGTTTTATCTTAACGCACTATGAGATATCCAAAGAGATCCTCGAACAGAGAGACTCTAAGTCCTAAAGCTATTCGCATAAGATCTTGGACTTAGTTTTCCCATCATGTGTGTTATCATCAGGACAAATCTTCGAAGACATATGTTTAATCACATTCTCCTTGTGTTGAGCTTAATAGATATCTTTTGCTTTCTTGTTGCAAGCTCACTCTTGGTACTTGGACTACCCTACAAAGTATTGCTCACTTAAACAAGCATAGTTAGTCCAGAATCATAATTCAATATCTTCATATGCATGAATCATAAATGTATAACTCTAGATAGTTTAGCATGCATATAAAACTTTCATAGACACATCCAGATAAGACATTTAACTATTATTAAAAGATATGCTCTATGTAGGATGCAATAAAATACATTGCACATTTTCATTTAAGCAAGTTCATATCCAATATTAATTTATTTATAACTCATATAAAACATTATTGGATATATTATATGATGAATGTTACATATATCTTATTACATGATTATTAAGTGAAATATAACTAGATAAGGTATATATCATGCATGATACAATATATCACATTAAGCACATCTATCAATTATAAGCATCATTCTATTTGTCTTGTATTTGTTATCATCAAAACTTAACATATAAAACCATTTAGGGCAAACTTATTTCCGCAGCCTTTTCTTTATTTTCTATGTTTGTGAATAGAACTTCATCTTCTGCAGAGATTATACTCTTATTTTTTCCAAAGTTTCTAAAGATGTTTGATTTTCTTTAAATATTTTTTTCCTTTTGATGGGAGCCTTTCTTTCTTGGCATAAAACTGGGTTGCTATGAATTTAGGAAGGTGAGAGCCTTTCTCTCCCGGCGTACATGGGAGCGTCTAGCCCAGCTTACTAGCGTGGGGTGATGCGCTCATGGTCTAATGCGTAACAAACCTGTAGAATGCTCTGGCCGACCTCTTTTTCCTTCTCCGAGGGATTCCCAGTACTTGACCGGGTTGACGTGGTGGAGAATCATCCTCCTTGGAAGGAAAAACCCTCTAGGAATAACTTCAGATGATCTGCTTTCTTGGACTTGCTTTCAAGGAAGCACCGAGTATCCACCTCTATCGTCACCTGCTAAAGAGGTAGGGGGAATAAGTTAGCAGAGTAATTCTATTTCGGAGTGGCTTCAGTTTGTTCCAGGGTGGAGAGACTATCGGAGCGGCTCCGTAATTTGAGGTAACTTGGAATGGTTGAGGCCAGTGGAAAGTCCTTTTGCATGAAAAGTCGTGCCCCATCCAACAGAGGAAAGAGTGCCTTGGTCTTTATCTGCACTGTGGAGGAGGCAATGCAAAGGACTTTGGCGTTAGTTCCGGCGTCGTGATTTCAGTTTGCCAATGTTCTTCAAAGCCAATCCACTTTTTCAAGAGATCAGGGTTTGGAGATGTTGACGTGGCATGATTCAGGCTGCTAGAAATGTTTGCTCCTTCCTCCAGGATGCTCTTATACCTTCCATGTCTCAATATTTTCTTTTTCCTCTCCTCTAGATGTATGACAATGTATGGAATGAGATTAAGTCAATAAAGACTTTAATTCTATATTTGTTCTATATTCTTCTGTTCTCCCGCCGAGATAATACCGTTGGGATAAGTCCAATGCTTATCCTGGAATAACACCATGATAATATTACCGGGGTGGTTCCAACGCTCACTCTGGTATAATACTATAGCAATTGCGTCTCGGCATTCATTCGTAGTTCGTACTGTTAACCAAATGGACACCACGGCTTTAAGCCGGGATCCATTGAAAAAGTCTGGGCTCTTTTTTTAACATCTATATGATGTTTTGAATCACCGTGCAACTGTCCTTTCGACTGTTATCATAGTTATATGGGTCACGTGGTGCGATTTTATCGGAGGGACGTGTCTAGAGCTCCGCGCACCGTGATGGGCACCTTTTGAACTTGCGATGGAGAGGACAGAAATGTCCTCTAACCGTTCAACCCTTTATAAATAAGAGTCAAGGGTTTGTCTTCCTCACTTCACTATTTTTGAGCAACTTCACTAAGAAAACCGTGCGGCGAAAGCTTTGGCTTTTTTGAGTACTTTCCAGCCGCTCCCAACTTCTCCATTGTTCAAGCGCTCTTTACCTTCGCATAGTAAGTAGTTTTTTTTCAATTCTGCTGTCATTTTCATTTTTAAAACACTCATTGCTTTTGAAAGGTAGAGTAGTAGTGTATTTCTGTCCTCCTTACTTTTCATGAAACAGGTTCTAGTGGTTTTTGAACTTTACATAAACTTTGTCGCCTCCCTGGAACACCATCTCCGCCACTCCAAGCACGGTAGAGGAATTCCCCTAGAAACTTGATCTCTGGTGGGACAGGAGGTCGGTAAGGGGGGTTTGAGTTATTTCGTTCTCCCCTTTGTGTTTGAATCCATGGCATTATTGATTCTGACAATTGCTTACCGACTCCTTTAGGTGTTCTCAGGATTTCCATAGCTAGAGGAAAAAAGGCTAGAGTCCAGTCGCCACTCCACGATGTCCGTGATCTAGCAGAGGATGAGCTGATTCGAATTCAGCTAGGTCTCGGGCTGGTATACCCATGGGTGGTGGACGACATATGAAATCGTCAGTCTAAGTTCTCAAGTGAAGCCATACTCCGAGAATGCTATTTGTCTTGGAATTGACCGTGAACAAAGCTCGGGATAATGAATTCTAAGTCGTTTGTCCGTATTGGAATGAAATGGTGTGTTCCTACTAAGAAGCTGGTTCACACTTTATGTTCTTGTATGAGCCCTTTTTTCTCAAGATGAGGCTTCGAATGTCGTTTTCTGACTTCCAAATGGTCATCCTCCAGACTCTACACGTGGCCCCATCCCAGATCCATCCTAATGGCTGGGGTTACATCATCTCCTTCGAGAGATTTTGCTGGTTAATGAGTCTCAAATGCTCAGTTAATACCTTTTTTTATTTTATACTCGAATAAACACTCAGGGGACGATAAAGCAAACAAGTTGGCTTGTTATCTGGTCTCGGCCTGGTCATAAATCTTTTGATGTTTTTAAAGAAAGCTTTAAAGAATTCAAGACTGCGTTTTTCAAAGTCAAGGTCACGGAGGGATGTCATTCATTCTTCCTCAAACTCGACGGGGAGCCACAATTTCCGCTTTACTGGATGCAAGACTGCTGGGGTGTTCCCCTCAGTTTAATTGAAAAAGAAGAGGGGGATCTCGACCCCGAGGAGCTCAGGTCTGTCAGATTCATAGCCCGGTATGCTGAGTAGTATGGGAACATCAATATTAGAGATGTTCTTTGTACCCCTGGTGATGATCTTCTCTTTGCTTTATTAGGTAGGAATTAGGGTGTTATTACCCGTAGTGCCCTTAGGCGTTTGCACTTTGTCTTCATGCATTAATATTTTATGGTGTGTTGACTGTGTGCTTGTTTCTATTTTGTTTCAGTTAGCAACATGACTTCTGGGTCTTCCGTGGTTGCCCTGCATGTTGCAAGATCCTGGAGAAAGGGAGCAAAATCTGTGGCCTTTTCTTCCACTACCGCCCCGGCGTCCTCCAGCCAGGGCGTTTTTATTGGAGAGAAAGGTCAGCCGGGTTCCCCCACCCACAATCTTCAGGGGAGAAAAAGGCAAGCTATCGAGGTCAGCCGGGTTCCCCACCCACAATCTTCAGGGGAGAAAAAGGCAAGCTATCGAAGGACCTCTTGAACAAGATGGGAGGTCATCAGAGGGCAGTGATAGAGAAAGGGAGGACCTCTTGCCAATCATCAAGGGGCGCTTTGAGCCCGGCCCCTTCATTGCTGGATGGCTTTTGAGTAGCGAGGTCAGACAGCATATTACCGAGCAAGGTCTGGCCCAAACCTTGGCTAGACTTCAGAGTCAAGCTCTCCGGGTGACTGCCAAAATCCGCGTAATCGAAGAGACTATGGAGGATGCTGACAAAAGGCCATCGAAAGAGCTAAAGACTCTAAAGAAGGCAAAGGAAGAAGTTGGCCAGAAGCTGAGCGCGGCCCTAAAATTAAACGAGGAGACTCGGGTAAGGATCGTCAAACTGGAGAAGGCATTAGCCGACTCTGAGTCCACCAGGAAGACCGAGAAGCTCGAGGCCGACAAGACCATTGGCGCCTAGGAGGCTGAGATAGTTCAACTCGAAAAGGAAGTGGAGGAGATGGACACGATATCTGGAAAGATCAGGGGAGAACAATTCCAGAATGCCGTGGCTCAAATCCAATACTTCAATCTTGGGGTTGCTCTTGCGTAGGATGATGTTGCCCCAGATAAAATCTTTCATAATGGCCAACTGGTCTTTGCAAAAGACCTCGCCTCGGGTGCCCCTGGTGCCACCTCAAATGTTGCCCAAAAACCGGAGGGGGAAGAAACCGGAGTCAGAGCTTGTCTTTTTTCCTTCTTTTTTGCCCTTTTCGTGGGGTTTTACTTTTTGTATGGATAGTTGCCCCTAGTGGGATCTTATAATTAATTACTTTGTTTCACTATTTATTCTCTTGGTTTTCATTGTCCGACTTGGGTCCAATGCCCATTTTCATAGTCGTTTTAATGGACTTAGAAAAATCTCTTCGCCGTAGGAAAACCAAGGTCTGAGATCCTACACTCATACCATTGAGTGAATGGCATTCCACTTGACTTAGGTAGAAATGACGCCTTAGTCTGTAATCTAACGTTTATAGCAATCAAACATTGTGAAATTTTAGACTTAGGCAAAATAATACCTTAATCCATATTCCAGTGCTTATTATGGGAAGCCTTTGGAATCGTAGACATAGGTAAGAAAAATGCCTTGGTTCAGGGTATACTATACGAGAACCCTTTTACCTTAGGCATAAATATTGTTTAACCTTACCCGGGGTACCCTAATAACCATTTAGATTTTGGGATCCCTTCCAAGCTTAGGTATAAAGGAGTGTATACATATAATCCGTACTGCCTCCTGTTTAGTTGACCTTTTGATAGTCAATGCCGCATATTAAACAAAATCTGATATTTGAATGACTCTGTTTTATTAATAATATTGGGGGGACAAAAGTCCTTACAGAGTATATTATTTGAAACTAGGACTGATCAAACATAATTCCACTATAGGGCTAGGCCGCTGCGGGCATTTAGTTATAGTATTTTCTTAGTTTATCCATATTCCAATAATTCTTGACCGGGGTGCTAGATAACATTTTCAAGGTGTAAGCTCCCTTGCCCGTACTGGTGATGACACGATAGGGGCATTCCCAATTAGGGGCTAACTTCCCTTGGGATGCATTCTTCCCTCCTATGTTGGCTCTCCTGAGCACTAGGTCGCCTGATTGAAATTTTCTTGGGACCACTTTCTTATTGTACTTGGCCGCCATCCTTTATTTAAGGGCGACATCCCGTATGTGAGCCACATTTCTTTTTTCCTCTAGTAAGTCCAGGTCTTCTCTGATTAGACCGGGATTGCTATCAGATGAGAACTGTTGGTAACGCTAGCTTGGCTCTCCAATCTCTATTGGGATCATGGCTTCGCAACCGTAGGTTAATTTGAAAGGGAATTCTCCCGTGGTGGAATGAGGAGTGGTCCGGTAAGCCCAGAGAACATGATCAAGCTGCTCGACCTAATTCCCATTGGCTTCATCTAGCCTCCTTTTTATACCTCGCACGATGATCCTATTGGCTGCTTCGGCTTGTTTGTTTGTCCTGGGGTTCTCAACGAAGCTGCAATGGTGCTTTATTTTTAACCCGGCTAGTAGTTCTTCAAAGCTTTTATCTTTAAATTGGGTGCCATTATCCGTTACGATGGATTTTGGCATACCAAACCTAGTGATAATGTGGCACTAAGTAAACTTCTGAATTCGCGCTGAGGTAATAGTGACCAGGGGTTCGGCCTCAATCCATTTGCTAAAATAATCTACCGCTACCACCAAGTACTTAAAATATCCTAGGGCCTGGGAAAACGGACCCAAAATGTCTATACCCCATCTGTAAAAAGGCCACGGTACCGAGGTCGTGAACAACTCTTCAGAGGGAGCCTGATAATGATCTGCATGGCGCTGACAATTGTCATAAATCTGAATGTGTGTTTGAGAGTCAGCTTCCATTATTGGCCAATAGTATTCTGCCCTAAATACTTTTTGGGCTAGGGCTTTGCCTCCTAAATTGTGACCGCAGCTTCCTTCGTGGACTTCGGCTAGAGCGTATTCTGTTTCCTTTGGGGTTAAGCATTTTAGAAGAGGGGACGAGAAACCACGATAGTATAGACGGCCATTGTAGATAGTATACCTGACAGCGGTCTTTACCAATTTGGAGGCTTCTTTTAGGTCCAGTGGTATAGTTCTATGCTGCAAATATCCCAGTATAGGGGTAATCCAAGATGAATGATGGTCCTCCACTTGGAACATGTCATGATCCGTGATAGAGGGTTGGGAAAAAGTTTCTTGGATTACAGACCGATTGTTACCAGGGCTCTTTGTACTGGCCAGCTTAGACAAAAGATCTGCTCTGGAGTTCTGTTCTCTCGAAATGTGTTCTATCTTGACCTCCTCAAAGCCCTTGAGGAGTTCCTGGACCTTAATCAAGTATTTCTGTAGGAGAGGTTCCTTAACTTGATATTCTCCTCGGATTTAGGAAGTTACCAACTGGGAATCACTGCAGAGCGTGATCCGTGTTGGCTCCATATCCTTTGCCATTAGTAACCCAGCGATACAGGCTTCATACTTGGCTTGATTATTCGAGGTCGGGAATTCAAACTTCAGGGAATGTTCCAGGGTCAGTCCCTCTGAATTCTCCAATATCACCCTAGCCCCGCTTCCCTTAGGATTCGACGACCCGTCAATGAAAATGGTCCAAGAGGCTCCCTTAGGGTCGCTGTGGTCCGATGTGAGCTTTGCTAGGAAGTCGGACAATGCTTAGGCTTTTATTGTAAGTCGTGGTTCATAGGTAATCCCAAATTCTGAGAGCTTGATCGACCATGCAATCATTCGTCCGGCCAAATCTGGTTTATATAGCACCTGCCGGATGGGTTGATCTGTCCTTACCACCACTGGATGACATTGAAAGTATTGCCAAAGTCTTCTTGCTGTAATAATGAGTGCAAAAGCGACTTTCTCTACCTTTTGGTACCGAAGCTTGGGGCCATAAAGGACCTTGCTTACAAAGTAGACCGGCTTCTGTCCTTCGTCAGTTTCCCGGATCAACGCTGAGCTTACAGCCTCATCATGGACGGATAAATACAAGTAGAGTATCTCCCTGGTATCCAGCTTTGTCAAAATAAGAAGAGAGGACAAGAGATTTTTTAAGGACACGGTCTTCACATTCTTGGGTCCATTCTAAACCTTTCCCCTTCTTGAGTAGTTTGACCAGGGGGAGAGACTTGTGGGCAGCCTTGACTAAGAATCTTGTGAGGGCCACTATGTGCCCCGTGAGCTGTTGTACTTCTTTAACGTTTTGGGGGCTTCTCATGTTGAGGACGGCCTGACACTTGTCAAGATTGGCCTCGATTCCTCGGTGGGTTAGCATGAACCCCAAAAATTTTATGGCCTGGACCTCGAGGTGCACTTCTCCAGATTCAACCTCATGTTGTACTTTTGAACTTGTGCAAATACTTCCTCAAGGTCTGCCGCGTGCTATCCGCCGTGTGGGATTTTCACTATCATGTTATCTATATAGACTTCTAGCATCTTTCCCACTTGATTTTTAAAAACCTTGTTCATCATCCTCTGGTAGGTGGCCTCTACATTCTTTGGGCCAAAATGCATGACCTTGTAGCAGTAGCTCGCCCTATCAGTAATGAAGGCAGTTTTATCCTCATCTCCAGTGTACATGGGTATTTGATTGTACCCGGAATATGCATCCATGAACGAAAGCCATCTGAATCTCGAGGAGCCATCCACTAGTTTATCCACATTAGGGAGTGGGTACGGGTCCTTGGGATAGACTTTATTCAGATCAGTATAGTCTACGCACATTCTCCACTTCCCATTGGACTTCTTTACCAAAACCACGTTGGAAAGCCATGTGATATAGGAGATTTCTCTGATGAAGTTGCCATTTAGTAGCTCATTGACCTATTCTTCAATGACTTGCTGCCTCTCGGGTCCGACCTTTCTTTTCTTTTGAGTGACTAGCCTGGTACCTTCTTTAATTGACAAATGGTGACAAATTGGGCTCGGAGCGATGGTCATCGTTATCACCGGGGGGAGCGTCCCTAGTCCTATCCTGCCGATCGTTATTATCTCAGCGAAGTGGAGTCCGGGATCTTCTCCTGGGACTTCTTGTCTTTCTTCTATGCTGAGGGGATGAACTCCAATGTGGACTACGTCTATTATTTTTGTGTCTATTGTCCCCCTCGTTATTTTGTACATGAAGGATATACTACTATAAGCGTCCGACCTTGATTAAGAATTCGATGGCATCACGTAACTGATAGCAATCCTCTGTATCATGGCCATAGCCCTTATGCCATGTGCAATGCTTGGAATGATCTTTTTGTTTATGCTTCTTGATAGGGGGCGATTTCCGGACATTCTGAAACTCTGTGTGCATCACTTCCCTCAGGATTGTTTCCTGGGGTGTGTTCAGGGGAGTATAGTCAGAATAATTCATCCAGGGTGGGCTACCTTTTGGAGGTCGTGGCCTTGAGGAATTCTGGTTAGGCTTTTGGTGGGAGGGCTCGCATTTGTCCCACCTCTTGTGGTCCTCTGTTGCCTCCTCCAAGTAGACATACTTTTTAGATCGTTTCTGGAAGTCGGTCAGATTATTTGGTTTCTTTTTTGCCAAGGACTTAAAGAACTCAGAACCTACTCAAAGACTGCTTCTGGCATAATGTAAGGCTATTCTGTCTTCAAAATTTTCCACATTGGTGCAAGCAGCCATGAATCGCCTGACATAATCTCAGAGGGTCTCATCCTTTCCTCGGTGAATTTTGGCCAGGGACTCAATGGATTTAGGTTGCTCCTTGCTAGTGGTGTATTGCAGCAAAAAATGCTATTTAAGATTTCGAAGGCAGTCTACTACGGTCCCCCTTGGTTGGTTGGTAAACCACTTGAGGGCTCCCTTTTTTAGGGAGAGGGGGAATGCTTGGCACAGCAATTCCATGGATCCGCCATAGAAACATAAGGACTGCTAGTAGGCATTTATGTGTTCCTGGGGGTCCGTCGTTCTGTCATAGATTTCCAAGTTTGGCGGGAACTTGAAGTTCCTAGGAACCCGGTATTCTATAAGTTGATCGAAGAAAGGTTGTTCCATTGTTCCATGGTTCTAGTTATTATTCCCGGTATTGGGAATTCCATTGCCGGTGTGAGCCCTCCTTTGATTATTTTCCATGTCGATCCATCTATCACGTCGGTGTGGTGTAGGCCGATTTTCTCGCATGGCACGCTGCATGTCTTCCAACCTTCGAAATTGGTCGTTCAGCATATCCATATATTGTTTCAACATGTCTTGGAATTGGCATTGGGAAGCACGGGATTAGTGTGTGCGTTCGGAACGAGATGCACGATCATCAACCACATTGTTTGGCGTTCCCAGACGCTGGTGCACCGGAAGCCTGCGTTGTTGAATGCTCCAGTCACCTCCTTGAGCCGGGAATTCAAGTCTTTCCCTAACAAAAATCCTATGTGATAGGTTGGGGGGATTCATCAGAAGCGGAGGTGGAGTGCACCTCACGTTGGCTTTCTGTTTCGGGTGCCTGATTTCTCACAGTAGAGGTTTGAGCCGTAGGTGGAGGCAACGAGAGTGGTGGACGTTGCACATCAAGTTGTGCAGCATCTCTTCTCGAATTTTGTCTCGTGTTCACCATGATTGGGTGGGAGTAGAAATTTAAGGTTTCCCACAGTCGGCGCCAATGTTCTGAAGTGGATTTAGAGGGTACCTATAATAGATAAGTATACGGTGGTTTCCTCCTTGAGCAGTAGCTTAGCGTATTACATAGGGGGTTGGTACTTGTAAAGGGACTCCAACACTCAAGTCAGGCAGTGCACAAGTAGACTTATGAGTTTAGATTAAGGTTACCTCATTAAGATGACTTACCCTTGTATTTATAGAGCGTATATAGAATCCTAATGGGATTCTTACTAGATGCAGGTAATTTGGGATTAGTATCCGGATGAAGATCACCTTTCCATTATTATCGGGTATATTCCTGTAAATCTGGGATTAAGATATGGAAAATATTTAGCCATCAAGGATAATTACGAGTCCTATAATATCGTAAGTTGATGATTGACAGTTATGGATATTTAAGAATTTATCATCTGCATGATTCTATCAATCGTAATATCATGACCCAATATCGCTTAGCGAGCTGTCTTCCGAGGTTCGGACTACCTTATGAGTCTCCCTTTATGCCATCCTTGGAGGAGTCTGGCAGTGTGCATGTCGAGTTGATCCCAGGGAGCGAGATCTCGGATCACGGTCCAGAACAAGTACAATGAATAACGTAAGGGACAATAACCATAAGTCTCATGTTACTTGTCACTCAAATCTTTTCTTTGCTTTAAGATAAGGATTCTTTAAAGTAAGAATTCTTGTAAAGTGAGTAAGTAAGTCCATATCAAATATTGATAAATGAATTCATATTAATCATTAATAATTGATGTGAATTTATTTATTCACTTTACAATAATCTTTACTTTGAAATATCTTTATTCCTTTGCTCCAAACCCCATAAACATGACAATAACAAAAAAATTGCATTTATTTTATTAGTTATCATCCCACTCTTTTCTCTTCCGGCATTGCACTAGTCCAAACAAAACCACATGAAATGACTTGTAAGTTTCCCAATTGAGTTCAATATTTTAGTAATTTAGTCACATTCCTTAAATATGTTCAGTAAATTGCAACGTTAAACATTTACTTGATTCATAATACAAATACTAATAATAAAGTATAATTTTCATTGTACAAAAAATGTATATTTTTCAAACAACGCAAATAGACTAATAATAAAATATATATTTTTCTTAAAAAATTAATTTTCAATGGATGGAGAGAAAAATAAATGTATAACATCCCATGTTAAATGAAATAAATAATTACCAAATTAAGATATGATGTTTACATTTATGTCTTTAAACATAATTTTTATTTTATTAATGTGGTTTTGTCTTAATTTGATAAAAAGTTAAATTCAATCAAATAAATATGGCTAAATAAAGTCAACAATGGTTGACACAATTAGTAAAGACGAATTATGTCAATTAACTTAGTCAGGATTTGATTTCTACTAGGGTCCATTATTAGTAGATTATCTATAAGTATCTTTATAAGCGCTCAATGAATTTATAAGTCTGCTATGATCCTAAGATAGGGCAGCCACTCTTAGCCTTAAGTTTTTAAGTGAAAAAAAAAAAGATTAAATGGATATAATTTCAACCACATTTGTGTATAACTTCAAGTAGTGAAGACTTGATAAATAGTTATATGCAATATCATAAGTCTGTTAATTCTTTTGACATGTAAACATTTAAAATTTTGAGTTTATTAATCTCAATTTAAATGATATATCTGTTCTGGACTAGTTATGGGTTAGCAGTTTAGAGAGCAACTCGGCCTACTAGAATAGGATTAAGATATTTATGCACGCTATTAGATAAGTATATCTATCTATTTATGAGGAGTAAACCTCTCATAGAATCTCTCATAGATATGAACACTAATCACATCCTACAAAAATAGAGAAATTAGTTATAAGAGATAACAATCTCATGGATTTTGATCCTAAATAATAGCATTTAATTCATATTGAACTACGATTCTCATCACCCAAGACGTTCCTATAAATAACCTGCAAGGTCTCAAAGGTATGCATCTAATCTCAAACACTACCCACCTTATGCTCGATCTAACTTGAGAGTTGGAGTGTCTTTTGCAGGTACCAACCCTTTCGCACCATTGTCGCTGCCGTCGTGCCACAAAGGATTCCACCTTCAATCACCTATTCAGGTATTCCTCTGACCCTTGTTCCGAACATTGGCGCCGTCCGTTGGAAAGATAAACTTCTATTCCTTTCATCATCGTCATGGTTAACACGAGAAGAAAACAATCCTTTACCAATCAGAATCGCGCGGCATCCGCTCTTGCTCGTGAGCCGATCCAGGAACCAGTCGCTGCCTAACCAGAACCCAAGCAGGATGGGGTAGAGACTTCTTTTACTGGGGAGAATCTTTCCCCTCCGCCTATGCGAATTTCAGTTATGCAACATCTCAGTCTATAAAGAGCACCTTTTGGGGATGCCAGATAACGTGTCTTAGCACTGCAATGCCTTGGAGCTCATGTGGAGAATGAAGAAGTTTGGTCCCATCATGCTGAAACCAGTCTTGTAGTGCTATCCAGAGCAGAACTCATCTCTTTGGTTAGACTTCAAGATGAACAAATCTATAACTTGGAAAAAGTTGTTAACCAAGAGAATGAAGGTGATAATCGATCTCCTAGAAGGAATCGAGAAAATCGCAGGGACAAAGCCCATGGCAAGGTCTGTGTTCCAAAAAATTCTAAGGTAGCAGAACCCGCTCAGAGCGATGAAATCCTTGCTCGAGAAGACAAGAGCAGGGCCAAGGAGTAAGGAGCTCGATTTCATAAAACCAACCCTTTTCCTACAAGCTGATGACTTATGAGATCCCTAGGTGCTTCAAATATTCCACAAATATTAAAGCCTATGATGGGACCATAAACCTTTAAGAGTACCTAGACACATACGTTTCTGCTCTCTTATTTGCTGGAGGAGATGACCCATTCACGTGTTGCGTTTTCCCTCAGTCTTTAAAGAAAGTTGCCTTGAGATGGTTCACTATCTTAACTCCTAAGTCTGTCGTTAACTGGGAGGGCTTGTCTTCACGATTTTTGTTATACTTCACCATTAGTAAGGTACAACCGAAATCCATTTCAGGCCTCTCCCAAATTAAACAAGGAAAGGAGGAGTCTCTCTGAGACTTTATATCTCCGTTTAACAAAGAAATAGTTAACATTAAAGATTGGGGTGAAAGATGTGGAAATAAGTTTGCCTCAATGGTTTAATATGTTAAGTTTTGATGATGACAAATATAAGACAAAAATAATAATGCTTATACTTGATAAATGTGCTTTATAGATGACAAATGCATCACAAAAGAATATTGATCATGTTACATAAATGTGCTTAATGAGATATATTGTATCATGCATGATTATGTCCTTTATCTAGTTATATTTCACTTAATAATCATGCAATGAGATATGTGTAACATTTTTCATATAATATATCTAATAATGCTTTATATGAGTTGTATTAAATTAATATTGGATTTGGCTCTATCTAAATGAAAATGTATAAAGTATTCTTTGTTGCATCCTATATAGGCATATCTATTTGTAATTGATAAATATCTTATTTGGATGTATCTATGAAAGTCTTATATGCATGTTAGACTAGGTAGAGTTATACATTTATGAATCATGCATATGAATATATTGAATTATGAATTTGCACTAACTATGATTGTTTTAAGTGAGTAATACTTTGTAGGATAGTCCAAGTATCAAGAGTGAGCATTACAACAAGAAAGCAAAAGATCACAATTATGCTCAACTCAAGAAGAATGAGAATGATAAGATGTTCCAAGCATTTTCAAGATTTGAAGAGAAGAAATTTGTGGAAGCTTGGATTACATCAAGAAGCCTAAGGACTAGAATTGATATATTTTCCTTTTAGGTTTTCTCCTATGTAAAGATAGAGGTTTTATAAGAAAAGAGCTCAAATATATTTTTAAGTCTTTAAAAATGGTTTTTACATGTTTAAATTCCCAACAAACTACTTTGTGGAAAGTTAATCTTGGTGGTAGTTCAAACCTTTGAAAAATAGTCAAGTTTGTGTTTTGTAAAACTGACATTTGGTTACTCTTTTGATTATAACTTTCAAATTACTTTGAATTTTGTTGTGAAACTTATTGCATATGAAAATAGACTCAAAGATCTTTCCGATGAATGGTCATTTGCTTTAAACGAATAAGAAATGAAGAAGTTATGATCATTTAAAGTCAGTTTTAAAAAATAGTCAAGTTTGAGTTTTGAAAAATTGACCTTTGATTACTCTTTTGATCATATCTTTCAAAATACTTTGATTTTTGTTCTGAAATTATTTTGAAAATAAACTCAAATATCTTTCTAATGAGTGGTCATTCGCTTTAATTGGATAAGAAATGAAGAAATTATTACCTTTTAAAGTCAGTTTTTAAAATCAGAAATGTTGTAATCGATTACTCAAGTTCTGTAATCGATTACCACGTTAGCAGAAGCCATGTAATCGATTATCAGAAGTATGTAATCGATTACCAAGTGTCTAGAAATGTTCCCAACAGCTATAAATGGTTAATTTTCATAAAAAAAATCATTTCTAAACACTACCAACGGCTATTTTATCACTTGGGCTCTATATATAAGTGTTGTATGAAGCTTATACACCTCTTGAACACTTGATTTGATCCTAGAATCACCAAAATCATATTTTGAGCTCTTTATTACAAAATCCTTCTATTCCTTTGTTCTTCAATTTGTATTATCCACTCTTGAGAGAGTTTTCTATCATCCATACTTTGTTCTTCAAGTTGTATATTTACTCTTGTGGGAGTTTCTATTCTTTCTATTCACCTTAAAATCATTGTAAGAGGGTGAGGTATCCCTCAAGAGAGAAAAGAGTGAGGTATCCCTTGTAGTGAGACTTAAACAGAAAGGGTGAGGTATCCCAAAGGTGTTGTGAGTGCTCTTGATTGTAAATGTCATCAAGCACCTGTGAAACTTGAAGAATTAGAGGCTCTAGCACAAGGGTGAGGTATCCCAAGGTGTGAGGCATGCTCTTATTTGTACAAAGATTTTTCTAACACCCGTGAAATCTAGGAGATAGTGAAGAAAATTTCAAGTTAAGCTTAGGGACTGGATGTAGGCCACAAGTGGTTGGTGGCTGAACTAGGATAAATTCTTGAGTTTGATTCTCTCTTCCCTACACTCTTTAATTTTAGTATTTAGTGCAGTATATTTATTTATTGCATATCTTGTCATCTTGGTGATTTGATTCTATGAACTTGATATCAGGCTTATTTGCTTAATTCATCATATATCACAAGTTGTATTTGAGTAATCTATAATAGTTGTACCTTTGTTGTGCATGTTCCGCTGCATTTATTACATTTATTACTTGAGTGATTCAAAATGCTTAATTTCTCAAAGTTGCGTTAAAATTTGTAATCACCAAATTCACCTTCCTCTTGGGTGATGGTTGTCATGACTAACAAAAGACTCAGACTGCACTACCTAAGGGAAGGAATTCTGCCCTAGGTCGTTTTCTTTCTCTCTTGCCAAGAAGGAGGCCAAGACCATGGACGAATTTCGCATCTATGTTGACAAGTACATCAACGTTGAAGACGTTCTCTGGGCTAGGATGCATCTTGAGAAAGGAGAAGATGTTAAACCTAAGTCCAGACAACCAAGCTAATAGGGACGAAACTCAAAGCCACCTTTTAAGGGGAAGTATGGAAACTACACTTCCTCAACGCACCTTAAGCTCAGAACTACTAGGATGATTCTACTAACAAATTATTAATTTGTTCTTCTACAAATGGTTCAAGATTTAAAGATTTTATCTTCTTTTTTAGCCTTCAATATTTACTAATGTGACATAGTTTGGCACAATTATAGCAGATTATAGGTTTCTTTGGGACTTTGATGTTATCAATTAGGGGTTTAAAGTTAAATTCTTATTTAAGTATTTTGGGTTTAGTATTTGTTTTATGTTTGTAATACTTTGTTTTCTGGGCTTGATTTGGTTTTGGTTTTGGTTTTACCTTCTTCCTAGCACAAGGAAGACCAAATTGTTCACAGAACGTTCCTAAGTCCCACCTGGTTTGAGCCTTTTCTCTGACAAGTTATGCTTGAATTTTATCATCTTGACAAATCTTTAGGGCTACCTTTTGGATAAAAGCAATGTCCATAACTCAATTGCTCATATGGAATTTCTTCATTGGGGGATTGACTCCTGATCTTATCTCGAACTTTATCTCCTAAAGACTTTGGAAGACTAGCAAAAAAATTTTCTTTCCAAAAAGGTTGTTGGTTGTCCTCTCTAGTGTAAACCCTAGTCAAGAAGGTATCTTTGTACCACCTAAAATCAGTGAAGGTTTTACATTTTATGTTTGAAAGAAGTTTAGCATATCTATCTTTCCATAAAGATGGATCTCCTATGAAGTGTTGAGCAATTGTAAAGATTAAAGTGTTGACAACATCAGGGATTGGTTTCCCATCACTGAGGATTAGAATGCCATCAGCATATGTCTTGACTACTTTAACAATTTCTATTTTTGGTCAGCAGAGATATAGTTATCCCACCAACCTTTCAATTGTCCAGAAAATCGTGATACAAGAATACCAACAATTACTTCTTCTGGACAATCAAAAGATGTTTGATAAGTGGTTGACACCATGGTCATATGTTGGAGTGTATTGATTATAGAATATTCTGTCATACCATTTATGTTCCACTCATAAATGTTGTTTGCATTGAAACTTCTGAAGTTTGGATCTCATTCTTCAAGCAACAGATCTGGAGCTATCGCTCTTTGATAAAGTTTAGATGAATTTTTTCAATTAAGTGTTTGACTAATTACTGGATTTACCTTAATCACAGAACTAGTTTCGGTTTCAGTTTCAGGCTCAGCTTGTGAACTAGATTGTTTAATTGTAATTTATCTTGGGATTTTGATGTTTTAGATTCTTGAGTTTGTGGTGTTTCTAGAACAATTAGGTTTAATTTTTAAATATGTTGATTAATTTTATTAATGAATTCATTATTAGAAGGTTTTGAATTGTTAAGGAGTTTTAGGCTTTCTTTAAGCTGTTTGGTGACTTTGAATGGTTTAATGAGAGGTTTCTCTGTTGGTTTGGCAACTTTTATTTCTTCTGTTTTAGTTCCAGAAGTTGAAGGTTTATTAATTACCTTTTCTCCTAAAACTTGAAGATATTTATTTGTATACTTGTTTTGTTCCATAAGACTTTTAAATGTCTTTCGAGTTGATTGGTTCATCTTCTGATTTTTTTTAAAGGATAAACTATGACAGGATTATCATTTTTGTCTTTTAAGTTTGGAATATAATACTGACTAGAAGGAGGTAAATCAGATTTGATTAACTCACCATCTTTATGATGCCAGACAGTAAGAACATTTGCTGATTATCTTCAATCAAACCAATGCTCCAACGATATTCGATTTCATTCTTAATCATGTAAGTGTGAAACCAATCGAAGAATGGGACATTTTGTTTTACTATGTTGAGAAATTCATAGAACTTCTCTTGGATTTCTTCTCTGTTTGATCCCTTATAATTTTTCAAAATCCATTTCCTTTGCGGAGTCCATTTCACGGAATAGAAGTTTTTCCTAAGGGTTTCCTTTTCAATGATGAACTTAGATGACATGGATATCATCATTAAGGGAGGAATAGGTTAGAGATTGAATCGATCTTTGGTCTTCTTCGTCTTCTCATTTGTATGTTGGTCTTGGAAGAGTTGACAATGTGTCTAACCCTTGAAGGTTGATTGTTGGAGGAACAAATGATGTGGTAGAGAAAGATCTTCTAAAAGCTACAGATCTAAAATCTTCATATCTAGAGAGCTAGTTCTAATGGATCTAGAAGAACTGAAAGAATTCCTTCTGTTGAAGGTTAATTCAACTCTACCTGATTGATGTTGTGTAATCTCCTAAATTTCAGGCAATTCTATAGGTAAAGCCGGTGCAGTTTCATCCATTATCCATTTGGCTGGGAGGACGACATCTTCCCAATAGATTGTTTTAGGGACAACTACATTGGCCTTAGTTATATTTGTGAGGAATAACATTGTTACTCCTTTGTCTTTTGGTTTTAATGCCTTAGAATGACAAGAATTCATAACTTCATACTGAATTATAGATCAAGGCTAAAGGGATTGATCTGGACTTCATGTCTAAGCCACAGACTTTAATGTTCAAGAATAAGGTGTCTTGAATATTTTTGTCTTTTAAACTAACTGTCCTATTAAGATAGCAGTTAAAATATGTTAGACCATGACCTAGACTAGTTTCTACAGTTCTAAGAAGAAAGTTATGAAATTGATTGTGTCTTATGTCTCTTAGACAAAGGAGAACAGGTGTATTTAGTCCTTCTCTGATCAGAGGTTTGACTGCTACATGCACACATCCAATATGCAAATAATTATATTTTTGGGCTTGACCTTATAAAGTTTATTGACAAAGAAGATGAAATTCTTCGTCTTCGCCATCGCCCTCGATTGAGATTTGTTTTTCTACAGTACTAATAATGTAATAAGAACTTTTGAAGAATCTTCCTTCAAGTTTTGTAGAGTTCATTTGTTGGGATTCTGAGAATTTTCTAGTCATCCGTGTCTTAATTAATATTTTCAAAATAAATTTCTTCATTAAAGATATTTGTTGAAGATGGTTTAGTTTGTTACTCAGAGAGCAATGATGAAGATGTCTGAGAAGATTTAAAAGAAAGCTTAGAGGACAGAGAGCGCAACATACTTGACATAAATAAGAAATAGACAAAAAAAATAGTAGATAACAATTATGATCTTAACCCCTGATATCATTACCCTAATCTGGTTCCAAAGATTTGTAAGGAAAATCTAAGTCAAATTTTATCTCCTGAACTAGATCTTAAGATTATTCTTTATGTACCACATTTGATTTATGTTTGAATCAAGTGAGAAGGATGAGATGCCAGAACAACAGGTGATTGAGGAAGAACTAATTCTTGAAATCAGTCTGAATGCCCTTGCTGGCCAGTATCACCCTAGCACTCTCATATTACGAGGTTACCGTAAGGGGAACTTAGTCAAAATCTCGATAGACAGTGGCAATGAGCATACTTTCATCAAGGAAGCCATAGCAAAAAGGCTAGTAGTGACAAAAGAAGCAATAACACCATTTAAGGTGTATATTGGAAATGGTGAATATTTGCTTTGTGAAGCTAAGAGTGAGTAGTTACAAATTTTTATGTAGGGTTATGAGTTTTAGCTAGATTTTTTCATTTTTAACATGAATGGTGCAGACATGGTGCTAGGCATACAATGGTTGGAGACTTTGGACACCATTCAAACTAATTATAGAAGATTGACAATGGATTTTTCAGTTAGGGGGCAACTAGTAGGGCCATCAAAACGGGCTATAACCGTCAGGCCACCTCGTCTAATCGTGTAATTTATGCAATTTTGGCTACAAATTTTTTGACCCAAAAAATGCAAACCAATTTAGACCACCCCGTTTAACCCACGAGTTAAATAAGTCGACCCATTTAACTCGAGAGCTGCTCATTTTTTTATTTTTTATTTTTTTGTAATATTTTGACCTAAATGAATTAATTTTTATTTATTTAATTGAGATCATATTTGAAAGTTTTTAGATTTTATTTGCCTCCTAAAAAAAGAACACTTCTATTTTAAATATTGGTGAAAAAAATAAAAAAAAAACTTTTGCAAGTTACCTCTTTTAACCCACAAGCTATGTGTGGCGAGGTTTTAAACATGTGAAAAAAAATATTTCATGGGCCACCTGTTTAAGCTTACAAGTTGATGCGAGGTGAGTCAAGTTGCATTTTTTACAACCCATTTAAATGCAATCTATTTTGGTCGTGAGGGGGCTTAACTGTGTTGGGCTAGCCCGTCATATAGCCCTACGAGCAATTCCACTTGCAAGGAGAAAGGGTCTTGGAACCTAACCATATCAACTCCAAAACTCTTCATAAATTGGTGGTCTCTGAAGCGGTAGCAACCTTGTATCACTTATTGCAAGTAGTAGCAGACCAGCAGGTTCCCATGAGTGATAACTTAACTGCTGACATTACACAGGTTCTGCAGAGGTATGTTGTGGTGTTCTAAGAACCCAAGGAACTACCTCCTCTAAGGGAAGTGGGTCACAGTATTCACCTGTTGCTAGCATCCTATAAAGCACAAAAACGGACACGGACACAGGACATGACACGGACACAGACACAGGAACACACCAAATTCAAAAATTTTAGGACACAGACACGGCACGGACACGGATATATATATATATATATATATATATATATATAATTTTGATTATAAACATTCTAAATACAACTCCTCAATGACAACACAAGCATATTCATTTATAACTAGAAAAGAAATCAACAATAATTGACAATTAAACCACCCGATCAGAGTGAAACTCACTTGAAACTTGAACTATTAGCACACAGTGAACACAATATATTGAGGAAGAATAGAAGATTTTTCCTGAGGGTGGGTCGGGTGATATTGGGCTTATGGGTCATGATAGTAGTACACTGTCACACAGCAATTTTTTTTAAAAAATTTTAATAGGATGTGTCCAATATGTGTCCGCAGTGTGTCTGAGTAAAAAAATGATTTTTTTAATTGGACACACTCGGACACGTGAGATATGCGTGTCGTGTGCGCGTCGTCGTGTGTCGGTGTCGGTGTCGGACACGTGTCCGACACGCGGACACGTCAGTAAAATGGCGTGTCCGTGCTTTCTAGCTAGCGTCCAACCCAATGAATGTCAGATCCTATAAATACCCCCATGTTCAAAAGACTGAAATAGAGAGATTAGTTGAATAGATGTTGAATTTAGGGGTCATACGGGATAGCCACAGTGCTTTATCTAGCCCAATATTGTTGGTCAAGAAAAAGGATTGCAATTGGAGATTTTGCATTGACTACAGAGCACTTAACTCTATTACAGTCATGGGCAAATTCCCAATCACAACCATTGAGAAAATTCTAGGTGAGCTACATGGGGTTGAGTACTTCTCCAAGACTGACCTAGAATTGAGATATGGATATCATTAAATAAGGATGAAGGAAGCAGATATGCATAAAACTCAATTCTGAACTTACTTGGGGCATTATGAGTTCTTAGTGATGCCTTTTTGCCTCACTAATGCCCCATCCACTATCCAAGCAACCATGAATAAGGTATTCAAGCATTATTCAAGGAAACTTATTGTAATTTTCTTTGATGATATCCTTGTTTACAACAGTTTAAAGGATAATCATGTCAATCACATAGAGCTCACATTCTCTGCCTTGGAGAGGAATCAACTATTTGCTAAGCTGTCAAAATGTTTGTTTTATCAAACAAAAATTTGATTACTTGGTGCATGTGATCAGCAGCAAGGGAGTACATGCAGACCCAAAAAAGATTTCAACAATCATGGAATGGCCAAAGCCAAATTTTGTCAAGCAGCTGAGAGCAATATTGGGCCTCACTGGGTATTACAGGAGATTTGTGAAGAATTATGCCCATATAGCTGCTCCTTTAACTGATCTGCTGAGAAAAGGGTCTTTCAATTGGACATTGGAAGCTAATCAAGCTTTTGAGAACTTGAGAAGGGCTATGTCCAGGACGTTTGCGTTAGCCCTCCTAGATGTCAAGCTTCTTTTTGTGGTAGAGACTGGTGCATCTCTTTTGGATATTGGTGCAGTTTTGACTCAGGCAGGGTACCCGATTGCATATTTCAGAAGAAGCTCAGCCCTAAGCTCTCCTTAGCTTCTGCATTTGTCAGAGAGCTCTATGCTGTCATCTAAGCAGTTGGGAAGTGGAGGCACTATTTGTTAAGAAGGAAATTTAGTATTAAAAAAGGCCACCAAAGGCTGAACGGGCTCATGTCTCAGGTTGTGCAAACTTCTGAGCGACAATTCTACATGACCAAGTTGCTAGGATATGATTTTGAAATCATTTACAGGCCTGGCAAGCATAACCAGGTGGCTTATGGGCTGTCCAAGCTACTAGATACTCAGCAAAACTCCCAACTCATTACCCTATCTATATCCTTACTCTTCGGTGTAGTGCCATCTCTTCACTGAATTATGCTAATCAGATTAATCCAGAATTACTTCAGCTTCATCAACAGTTCAAGGAAGGTCCGCTAGATCCATCTTACATTGTGAAAGAAAATATGTTTGTATATCATAATTAGCAAATACTGGATTCCTACACAAGGATCACTGAGACAGCAGATCCTAAAGGAATTCCATGGGTTACCTATGGCTGTACATTGAGGTGTGCTCAAAACCTTTAAGAATATTGTTGCCCTCTTTCTCAGGCCAATACTGAGGAAAGATGTGCATGACTTTGTACTTCATTGTGAAGTCCGTCACATGATCAATATCTGACTGCCAAGCCCTAGGGGTTGCTACTACCTTTACCTATACCATCTAGACCCTGGGAGGAAAGAAGCATGGATTTTGTTATGCGCCTTCCCAAATCAAAAGGGTACATTGCAGTCTTGTTGGTAGTTGGTTGTTTTACTAGGTTGGCTCATTTTTATGCCTTGAAACTTGGATTTTCTGCTAAAACTCTAGCAACAGTCTTCATTCACTCAGTGGGAGATTACATGGGTTTCTCAAGGTGATAGTTTCTGATCGAGACCCCTTATTCCTTAGTAGATTTTGGAGACAACTGTTGGCTCATAGTAGTACCACCCTCCATTTCAACTCAGCTTATCACCAACAGAGTGATGGGCAAACCAAAGTAGTTAACAGGTGCCTGCAACAGAAACCTCAGAGCATTCACTTTCCAACAACCTCAGCTTTGGTTTTCTTTTCTCCCATGGGCTGAGTATTTCTACAACTGTTCTTATCATTCCTCAATCAGTCAATCCATAAGTATTCCTATGAGGCCCTCTATGGTTTTCACCCTCCAGCCATCCCACAGTGTTGGATCCACTACAGAGGATGAAGTCAATTCTATTCTGCTCAATCGAGAAGAACTCAGTCTCACCTTGCAACATAATATTCTGCTAAAGTAAAGTTTTGTCCTCTTAAAACTTCATCCATACAAGCAGCATTCATTGGCTAAGAGGTTTAGCTTCAAATTAGCCAACCCATATAAAGTGTTCGAGCATATTGACCCAGTTGCTTATAAATTGCAACTCCCTGAAGGATGTAAAGGTCATCCAGTATTTTACGTATTCCTCCTGAAGGACTATCATGGCCAAGTCCAGCTGACATTCCCTCTCTATTGATGACATCTCCCCAAAACTAATGCTGCCTGCAGCTAT
Source organism: Ormosia semicastrata (assembly GCA_029884595.1). Taxonomy (NCBI): domain Eukaryota; kingdom Viridiplantae; phylum Streptophyta; class Magnoliopsida; order Fabales; family Fabaceae; genus Ormosia; species Ormosia semicastrata. The sequence continues at coordinate 45,428,828 of JAQQTO010000061.1, forward strand.
TATTGACCAGAGAACCATTGTTGAGAATGGTCAATCAGACTCAGGTCCTTGTGGAATGGGAAGGAGCCCCTCATCATTATTGTGTAGTATAAGAGTAATACTTTCATCCAGTAAAAAATGACACGAGTATTGAATAACCATACACCCGCTAAATTGAAAAATAAAATATTATTATATTAAATTTAAACAGTTACAAAATTATTGAGAGTAATACTCTTAAAATGTATAAGAATTTTTCCTCACCAAGAGGCCTCTGGGTAAACGTGGTCTGAACTGATCTCAGCCTTTCCTAGTCTCATCGTTGAGGACATGGCTGTTTTCCACGGGATGGGGGAGGGGGTTTGATACAAACATTGAGCACATATCAGAAGACAGTATCAATGAACCAGAAGAACAAGAAGGAAGAAGTAAGCGCGTCAAGGGAGCTCCCAAGTGGGTTAGAGACTTTATTGGCTAAACAAGCACCAACCTGACGTGGCTGGTAGTTACAGGGGTTAAAACTGTTGTAACTAAAGTGGTTAGGGTAGTTGATTTGCGGATAGTGAATGAATGTGTATAACAACACTACAAGTACAACCATGAAGTGATAAAACATGAAACAATATTAAAACTCTGAATCCCTGGATATACATTATGGGTTCACATATTTAAGAATTAACTACAATAAAAGGTCGATTTTAGCAAGGGGATTGATACATCTTCACAAAATTACTTGGTTTAAGAGCTCTTAATGGATTGCCTAACTGTAGCCTCTAAAAATATGAACATCAAGCACTGCATCTTCTGTATTAATGAGCTCAAAGATACAAACATATCCAGCTTGCAATTTTTTCTTCAGCAAAAAGGGACCAACCAGCGGAGGAGGAGGCTTGATAACGTGATGGATAATAGAGCACCTTTCCAGGCCACAACTTCTTTCCAAACTGTATCATCCCATTCTGCTTCTTTTTAAAATACTTTCTGATCACAAAATTACTTGGTTTAAGAGCTCTTAATGGATTGCCTAACTGTAGCCTCTAAAAATATGAACATCAAGCACTGCATCTTCTCTATTAATGAGCTCAAAGATACAAACATCTCCAGCTTGCAATTTACTTTCTTCAGCAAAAAGGGACCAACCAGCGGAGAAGGAGGCTTGATAACGTGATGGATAATAGAGCACCTTTCCAGGCCACAACTTCTTTCCAAACTGTATCATCACATTCTGCTTCTTTTTAAAATACTTTCTGACAAAGTCAGTTGATATGTTCTGCATCATGTTATATTTTCATCACCATCAGAACAAAGCTTAACAGTTTGTGAAAGTATAATAATACCTGGAAGCCTGCATGATATAAAGTTTCCACACAGATAAATGTCTGCTTAACTTAAACTTACTGGTTGGATTCTCTCCAGATAACTTTGCCTAATATTGATTATGAAAAAAGGATTTTCTGAGGTGAACTTCTTAGCTTCTTTCATATTTCCAGTTGTCCCAGGGCGCGAACTAATCAACACTGAAGTTCTTTGAGTTGACTTCCCATCTGTGGCATGGCAACAAATCAGTTAGTTTTAGGATGCACTACTATGCAAGCAAGCATTTTGAAGACAACCCCTTGTATTTTCTTCAAATATATTTCTGCAAATTGTGATGTTATATTCTGGATTTTTTTAATCCAAGAACCAAGATTTTAAATTTCTGCTTCAACCACAAGATAAGAAGCTATCTATTCATTAAGAGAACAAGAAAAAAAAAAAAAGAAACAGAAGAAACTGTTCTTGCAGTTACAAATAAAAAGCTAATTCATGACTATGCTTATATCTATCAAAAGCTCAATAAGAATATCCATTAACATAGTAAGGCTTGATGGCAAGAATAAAAAATGGAATTTTATATCTGAATGCTGTGGATCTGTTTAAAGCTTCAGTAATTTTAGTAGAAATTATCTGTTCCACTTTGGGGCATAAAGCGGTAAAAACTGCTCCATGCATATCCTCTGTGAAAATTTAAACGCAGCCCAAGGACAAAATGGGTATGTTATGCATTTAACCTCAAAGAGTTAACTAAGACCACAAAATGAAAATGATGACCTGAAATCTGATCATAAAATACATACCATCCAACTCTTGGTTGATGGATGCAGTTATTGGCTTCTCAAAGTTTGTCCCTTCAGATTGACTACCTTTAGTTTGGACATGCTGAAGCAAGTTTTGCGGATTGGGGCTACTTTCAACATCTCTAGTTGTGCCAGTTCTCAATTTCTTATGTGGTTGAGGAGATGACATTGGTGATTTCAGTCTTTTCTTCTCGCATGGGGATAGTTCACTCAAAATTTCAACTGAATCATCACTAATCTGGTCATGAAAAGGATATTCTATTTCAAGGGCACTCATGTCAAATATGTGTACCTCAAAATAAGAAGTTCCCTCGTATTCAAACACTACCAAATGCCCATGATCCAGAGAGTAATATGTAGCAAATTCTTTCCAACCCTTTTGAAAACAAATCTCACCATCATTTTTAGTCCAATATACCTTCCATTCAGTGCCATCTGGAGGCTTCAGAAACATTGGGTTTGGTAGACCACCACCATATTTCCTTGTGAAATTGTTCGGGATCATCTGCAAAGAACAAGCTGTTAGTATGCATCATGAAATTATTCACAAGCATAGCAGAGATGAACTGGGACGTAAGTTGTCTTATATTCCCTAATCAATTCAAATTCATGAAGGAGACAAATGTGGGTATATACAGGAACACATGCATGCTGACCCAGCAGTGATTGTTGCAACAGTGCTCCTAAAAACCGACTTCCACTCCCCACTACCCTAGGAAGAAGTAGGAAAGGTAAAAACAAACCACGCATCTGCATGGCTCTATAGTGTCCAGTGAGGCTGTGACAGCATTCTCTCCCTCACAGTAAAAATCCCCAAAAAGAAAAGGAAAATAATAATTAAAAAAAGAAAGCAGAGAGCTACAAGTCCAGATATTTGATGTATTAGCTTGTAATTCCTAATCGAATAGAGAAACACAGTGAAAAAAGGAGATAAAGGTAAGGAAATGCTTACAAGATTTCCATGTTCAAGACTTTCTCTGAGAATAATCTGAAAGAAACGACTGCAACGGGAAGTCATGGATGTTGACACTGAAGACTTGAGAGGCTCTTTTGTCTCTCAAAAGTTACTTTCCACTGCTCTCAAGAAAGTAAACCTCTCGAGATGCCTCGACATCTCACCTCAAACAAAATATATGGATGCGTGTTAATTTGATAAAATAATTGAAATTTAACTGAATAAAATAATATTGATCGGATATAATCGGAACATGCATGCCGGTACGAAAATGTTTGGAAAAAGATTAATTTTTTTAAATAGTTATTTTTGAAAGATTAAATTATTTTGTAAAATAATTATTATATTTGAATAAAAAAATTATTTTTTAAAAAAAATTTATACAAAATTTAATACAAAATAATTTTTTTTAGTTAATAATCATAAGTTAAAATTGGAACTTATGATTTTAGTTTATAAATTATTTCTTACACTTTGATATGTAAATATTATTTTACCCTTAATCAAATAATTTTTTTAATCATTTTATATTTATTTTAGTAATTTAATGCATAAAAATGATTCTTTTTTATATCATTCAAATAAATTATATAAACTTAAAATTATTTTACAACTAATGTATCTAAACATAAAAATGAATCAATTATAATCGATTATAACAATAATCGATTATCAGCATAATTTATAATTTTTAGTTTTCTCAAATAAATTCATTTTAAATAAATTTGATTTAAAAAATTTAATTTTGGGAAACGTGAATTCAAAAGAACAATTATGTTAAAAAAATATTTAATACAATAGTATGTATGCGTTTGGGACTTGTTAAAGAATTTCAAATCTATAATCTATAAAAAGTTTTTTAACCCAAATTTTTAAGGGCATTATCCTTTTATGACATTTTTGTCTAAATCAATCAGACTTAAGTTAATATATCACTTTTTTCTTCAAAAATGTCAACTATTATCAATTAATATGCCTTAACTAATTATTGAACCAATCAGCATCAACAATCAATTAATACTTCAAATAATTCAAACTTTCTCTTTCTTTGTCTTCAAACTATTCAAATTTCTTCTTCTTTTTAATCATATTTAATTGAACTAACTAATATGATAAAATTATAAATTTAAAATAAAATATTAACTTTGTATTTTTCACACCCCACAAAATTATTTTATTGAATTTATATTTTTTAATTTCATAATTTTAAAATTTTAATCATTTTAGGAGGAAAAAAAGCTAATTCAAAATTCTTTTATTAACTACTACTTTAATTACCTACACATTTCTCTATCTTTTATCTCTTCATCTTTTTTTTTAAATTTTAAATTTTAATTTTAATTACCTATACAATCACTCAAAACCATAAGCTCTTAATTTACTGAATCCTCTCCTCCCCCGTTTTACTCTGCTGAACTCAAAACTCGATAAAGATGGTGATGGATATATTGAAACAGAAGAGATTCGATATATAAGTTTGGGTTGTTGTCTTGCAGTTAGGGGTGCACACTCGACCCACAAACCCGCGAACCTGAATAACTCGACCCGACCCGATGAAATATATCCAGATTGATTCGGGTAATCGGGTCTATTCGGGTCAAATCAGATAAAACCATCCAAATATCAGTTCGGGTAACAGGTTTAATGAACCAACTCGATGATCTGACCCGAAGATCCGAAGACCCGAAGACTTGAGAAAACGACGTCGTTTTACTTAAATTCAAGTTCTCATTTTATTTTTTCTCACTTAGGGTACACAACCCGATCCGGTGATGACCCGCGAACCCGACCGATTCGATTTAAAATTTGATAAACCTGATTATCCAACCCGAACCAACCTGATTCTAATGGGGTTAGTTCGATTCGGGTTACTTGAATTTTTTTTTCAAAAATCGACCCAACCCAACCCGACCTCACTTAATTGGTTTGAATTTCCCTCCTAAACCCGACCCGACTCGACCCGTAAACACCCCTACTTGTAGTAGGTTGGGATCAATCTCTCAAGCCCAGAGCATCGATTGGTGCTGGTGTTGAAGCTGAAGGTGGGGGTTAAGGAGGACTTAGATCGCGTTATTTGTCAAGAGAGATTCTTATCCCAAATGTTTGATTTCCTAGAAAATATTGAACATGGAAAATGAGAGTTTCAATTTTGTTGCCTACTGTTTGTTGCATTCTACCCTTTCTTCTTAGATTTCCCTTTCCTCCACCGCCATTACGCTTTTCCCTTCTCAGCACGAGATGTCATTTCGATAAGTTCTTACTCTCTTTTGCTAACCTCTCTTCTTCTATTTCCTAATTCCGATTCACACCTCTCTGCTTTATGCACTTCTATTTTTTTTATTTTTTTCTATATTGTGTTACAGTAAGCGCTCCAAAATTTTGTGATTTGCTACATCTTAGGTTCTATTGTTTTTGGGTTATTGCTGCATTTCACTCAGTTATCACTGTTGAACCTTCTCCTAAAGGTGCTTTAGTGTGTTTCTTTCTCCTTGCAACACCCTTTTTTGTTTTTTGTTTTTTGTTTTTTTATCATTTTTACTTCAAAACCAGTCTTCATTAACTCTATGAATCCTTTTTGGGTGAATTTCATATTTGTTTTGTGATTGATTTATATGATTTTTTTTATGTATTATTCGTGATTTTTTTCCATCTTTGCTTTATCTCCAAATATTGCATCACGTGAAATCTCTATGGCATTCCTTTATGATCATGATGTTGCCCATTTCGATTTCTGTAAGGTTTTTTTTTCTTTGAAATTAATTAAGCTTTAGGCTAATGGGTGCTTTTTTTTTATATGGGTTTTTGCATGTTAATTATGCAACATGATCCTACAAGCGTCCATGATTCTTCATGGAGGTAAGATCCTGACTGCCAATTACTTTAAATAATTGCTATTTCCTTGATTTTTTTGCCTATTTGGTTGCTGATAAAAAGTTGCTTAAAAGGAAAAATAAAAACATTGCTATATATGGGTAGAGATTTTTTTTTCTGATCTTCTTATATGTGTATGTTTTAGGCGTTTGATATAATGTCTTTGTTGAGGTATTTGTGGGTGGCTACCCTTATGGTTATGTTTAGAGATAAACTTTGCATTCCAAGAGAATATGCAATCAAATAAAAGATCCTAGAGGAGGCTCACAGAAGTCAATATAACATCCATCTCGGGGCCACTAAGATGTATCATGATCTTAGAAAGATGTTTTGGTGGCCTAGAATGAAAAATGAAATAACAGAGTTTGTGTTTAGGTGCTTGGTTTGTCAGAAAGTTAAGATAGAGTACCAAAAACCTTCCAGACCTCTTCAAGCCTTAGAAATTCCATAGTGAAAATGGGATAATATTACAATGGATTTTGTGATGAGGTTACCTAAGACTTAGCCAGGATATGATGCAATTTGGGTCATAGTAGATAGACTAACCAAGTCTTCCCACTTTTTGCCTATTAGAGCTAACTACTCCTTAGACAAACTAGCCCAATTGTACTTACAGGAAATAGTTAGGCTGAATGGAATTCCCCTTAGTATTGATGAGCACGCAAAAGATATGGTTTTGTGTCTTAAAAATTTGAATTCTTTCCCCTTAATTTACTCTTTTTACTAGTTGTTGCTTAAATATTTTGTAAAGTTTGATTTAGGTTTGTAATTAACAATAGTTGATTGAAAGGAAGAAGAATCCTCACTATTCTAATGTGTTTTTGTAGGAAAACATCTAAGGAGGGAGAAGCAAGATTTTTGGAAGCAAAGCAAAGGAGCTCACTCTGTTCACTCAGCGCCTAGGTATTATTGCTTGAGCGCTTAGGTGCCTAAACCTATACTAAAAGGATGCTTTCTGGAAAGTTAACGCTCAGGCGCTACAAACCTCAGCTCTAGGCACTGAACTCTAATGCAAAATACGTTACTGTGCAGCGCCTGTCTAGGCACTCTCAATGAAGCACCTAAGCGCTAATCCAAATTGATGCAGATGGATTCTTACTGTATAGTGCATGTCTAGGCGCCCTATCTACAGTGCCTAGGCACTCATATCAGTATAAAAAGTTGTCTTATCATAACTTAAGAGGGGACTTGGCTGTCAGAGGAGATTGGGAGAGACACGAACCAGCCCTGGAAAGGGAGAAAGATGCTTTCCAACCTGCGGTGGAATGGGATTCCCTCTGAATCATCACAAATGACTAGGGTGTTTTCTTTTCTTCTTATTGTTTCCTTTGCTCACACCATGTATAGCTAAACCTCCCTTTATTAGGATTAGGTGGATTTTGATGGATCTTGTTTGTTTTTTATATTGGATTCGATTAATACAAGTTGCTTTTCTGTTTTGAGTTTTAATCTCTTTTCTTATTGCTTTCTAAAGATTGATTCTCTTTGGAATGATTTTAGGATTATATGTTGAATGAAGATTTAATGTATAATCGTGCTATGAGATTTTGAACCTTGCTTATCTTTAGGCTAGGAATAGTCATTGATTTGCTCGTCACCTTCTTGAATTCTAAATCCTAATGCTTGTTTCTTTTTAGAATCGCCTAAGAAATTAGGAGTTTTGTTTGGGAATAAAGAATTAATTGCTTAAGGAACTAGGATTTGATTATTTTAGATAATTCAGTAATAAAATAGGAATAATAACTTGTGTTAATCTCAATTGCTATGCAGCAAGTGAACTCAAATGAAGCTTGATCCCAACTCTTTCATTAATCAAATTTTTGTCATCTCGCACATTAAGTGTTTGTTGCATTGCTAAATATAAAAGCCCAAAAATATTATCATTACTTTTGTTCATTCGTTGTCGTGTTAGTCTTATTAGAGCTCTCTTTAATCCTAATTTTAGTTTAAATAGTAGTTAATTTCTCAAATTGGTATTTGGCCATCGATCCCTGAGAATGATATCCAGTATCTCACCATTTTTATTACTTGATGATCCGGTACACTTGCTGTGGTCTCATCAAGTATAGTTTCATATAGAAATCCTAAATTCACATCTAGATTTTGGGGAGCCTTGCAAAAGGCTTTTGGGACTAAGCTAAGCCTTAGTATAGCATACCGCCCACAAACTGATGGGCAAACAAAGAGAACTATCTAGACCCTAGAGGATATGCTTAGAGCTTGAGCAGCAGGTTAGTTGGGATAGACTCTTGCCTTTTGTGGAGTTTGCCTACAATAATAGTTACCATACCAGTATAGGAATAGCACCATATGAAGCGCTTTATGGTAGAAAGTGTAGGTCTCCATTATGTTGGTATGAGGTTAGAGAGAAAACTATCCTAGGACCTGAGAAGACTTAATCACTCCATTATTTGTCATACCAAACTCTTTTTGATTCCCTAAGAAGATTTGCTCACTAATTTCTCTTAGAGTTTCTCATTTCTCTGAGCTTCTAGGATTTGAGTTCTCAGGTCACTAACTATATCCACTCTACTCATAAAGAGACTATGTGGTATCACAATCATCCTAAGACTCAAGTCCCTAAACCTCTTAAGAAGTTCACTCTCCTAGATCACCATCTGAGACACATATAGGAATTTCCTACTTAGTGCGTCAACTACTACATTAGCTTTACCCAATGGTACTTAAGCTCAAAGTCATAGTCCTTTAAGAACTCCATCCATCTTTTCTGCCTCATGTTTAGCTCTTTCTGTACAAACAGATATTTTAAACTCTTATGATCACTGAATACCTTAAACTAGATTCCGTAAAAGTAATGTCTCCAAATCTTTAAGGCAAATACCACCGCAGCTAATTCTAGATCATGAGTAGGGTAGTTCTCCTCATGTGGCCTGAACTGCCTCGATGTATAAGCAACTATTCGCCTATTTTGCATCAGAACACACCCTAAACCTAACTTTGAAGCGTCACAATACACCTCAAAATTCTCCTGAGGATCTGGAATTACTAAAACTAGTGTAGTAGTCAGCCTCAACTTAAGCTCTTAGAAACTGTCCTCACACTCTTGAGTCCATATGAAAGTACTACATTTTCTAGTTAACCTAGTTAAGTGTAGCACTATCTGAGAGAATCCATTGATGAACCTCCTATAGTACCCAGCCAGGCCTATAAAACTCTTTATCTCTGTTATAGTGGATGGTTTTTCCTACTGTACCACTGCTTCAACTTTACTAAGGTCCACTAAAATGCCTCCTTGAGAGATCACATGCCCTAGAAATTGTACTTCCTTAAGCCATAACTCACCCTTAGATAGTTTGACAAACAATTTCTTTTCCTTAAGGATCTCTAAGACCATTCTAATAGGTAACTCATGCTCCTACATTTTCTTAGAATATATTAGGATATCGTCTATGAACACTACTACAAACTTATCTAGGTAGGGTCTAAAAATCATGTTCATGTAATCTATGAACACCGCCGGTGCATTTGTCAACCCAAAGGACATCACAAGATATTCATAATGTTCATACCTAGTCCTAAAAATAGTTTTTAAGGATATCCTTATCCTTAACCCTTATCTGGTGATATCTTGATCTTAGAACAATCTTTGAGAAAATAGATGCTCCTCTCATTTGATCCATTAGATCATCTATCTTAGGCAATAGATACTTATTCTTAATGGTTACCTTATTTAGCTGCCTGTAGTTAACACAAAGTCTCATGGTACCATCCTTCTTCTTTACTAATAACACGGGTGCTCCCCAAGGAGAAATACTAGGTCTTATGAATTATTTGTCTAACAATTCCTCTATTTGCTTTTTGAGTTTTGCTAACTCTAGAGGTGTCATCCTATAGGGTGCTATAGATATAGGTCTCGTCCCAGGCACTAAATCTACGGTAAACTCTATTTCTCTCATGGGTGGCAACTCAACTACGTCACTTTGGAATACCTTAGGGTATTCTCTCACTACAAGTACATATGCTAAGCTCTGCTCAACTTCAACACTTAGAGAGAAAAGGAGAACATATCCTTGAGCTCTTTCTACTAAACAGTAATTCACCTTATTAGCATTGAGATACAATGACTCAAAAGGAACAATCTTAGTATATATATCTGACATAAACACAAGGGTTTTATGTAAACAATTTAAGACTACATAGTTGGAAAACAACCAATTCATGCCAAGAATGATATCAATATCTACAAGGGGTAAACAAAAAAGATTTATGAAGAAAATCATATTCTACTTTTATACAACAATCAAAACATACTTTGGAAGTTGTGACTAATTTACTGGTGGGAGTGGAAACAGATAAGTTATGGAAGATTAGTCATAGATAAAACCCAACATTTTCACACAATCACAAGAAACAAAGGAGTGGGATGCTCCTGAATCATATAAAACAATTAAAAAGTGATTATGAATTATGCATTTACCTTGTATCAGACCCGAAGATTAAGTCACCTATTAACCGCTTAGAGTGTAAACTCTTCTTGTAGCTTGCAGTTTAGGGGTGGATACAACTCTTTGCTTCTGTGGACATTCCTTGACATAATGCCTCTACTGGCCATATGTGTAACAAATTGATTGCCCCACTAAGCAAGGTCTGTCTTCGTCCTGCCTCCCACATTTGGGACATTTAAGTCCGACTGATCCTCCTTAGGCTTGCTTACCCTTATCTTGTGGGTAACTTGGTCTAGGAGTATTTTTCTTTTCATCTATTGTCTTCTGCTTCTGGAAACCTTGTGCCCTTTGCTCTGATTGGAGTTTGAGACTATCAGACTCCACAATTTTGCACTTGTTTACTAAAAAAAGGAAATCTCTAATCTCTAATGGTCGTACAGCTCTTTTAATATCTTCCCTCAATCTGGATTCGAATTTGACACACTTCCAACCCTCATCTAGGTTGAGCCTATATTGAAAGGAAAATTTGAACAGCTCGTCAAACTTTGCCTCGTATTGCCCTAAGGTCATACCTCCTAGTTCAAGCCTAAGGAACTCAATTTCCTTATCCTCTTGTAAGGTCCTTGGGAAGTATTTTTCCAAAAAGATGGTTCTAAACACTTCCTATGAGATTAGAGTCCCTGCTGCTTCCAGTATGTTGGGAATTTTTGCAGATACAACACGCAGCGGAAAACAGGGATTCCCACCGAGGATCCATACGAAAAAGCCATAATTTGAGTTTTTAAAAGATTTACCTCTTGGAGCGTGAATCACCAACACTGTAATAGAAACGATGTCTCTGCGGTATCCACTTGAATAGACTCACGAATGTCCAACGTCCGCAAAGAGGAGCATCACGTCTCTCACACAGTGCTAGCTACGAAGAGAAGAGAAGAAACCTGTCGCTCACTCACTCACTTTTTCTGTAGGTGCGGCTAGGGTTCTGAATTACGTATCTTAGCAGCCCCTTAGCAGTACTATTTATAATAGTGAATGCCTTAAGTGAGTGTGAGCAGCAGCAAGGTAAGCTGTGCAACCCTAGACCCATCTGTTATGAGTCTAGCCTATATTTGAATCCGAGTCCAACTTGGATCCATTACTCCAATTTTAGTCTGCTCTATGTGTGTGACCCTACAGGTTCTTATTACGTTGGCAGTAATATTAAAATCCCATTTTAATATTACAAGCAGTGAGCGGTATCTAGCAACACATCGCTGCTACCCAAGTAATAAGAATGTCAGTGATTTGACATAACCTTTCCGTGACTAATGTTTCCGTGTTGTTTAGTCCCTTTGTCAAGATATCTAGATTGAACACAAGGCATGGAATGCGTCACCCTTGTATAGTCCAATCATTCGTTTCCTGATATTTGAGTAGACTTTGTAACAACAAATGAGATCAATATCTCATATTGACTCATTTGAGCATGGCCATGCATTTCGCAGTCTCACTCAATCAGGGGACCCGAAGATATCGCTCCTGTTATGTAGGAGTGACAAATCCCATCTAGGTCACTCACATCCCTTTGCATGATTTGCGGTATGTCCAATAACCAACTTTATAATCACCTTGTTACAGATGACGTTTGATGGTATTAAAACACACAACTCCTCATGTAGGAATCATAGTGATTTCAGGTCAAAGGACCACAGACACCATTGTCACTATGAGAATCGCTTATGACACTCACGTAACGATCCATGTAGCGTTCTCATGGTGGGTCAGTCCAGTACATCATTACTCTAATGTGTACCCATGTGAAGACTTGATATCTCATATCCATGACTCGTGAGATATGATCATCAGCCTATGCACATACTAGTCTCAATGTATTATTGTTGTCCTAATTAACAATAATACTTGACTAGGGACATTTAAGAATAGTGTTGTAATCAAAAGGATCTCACGATCAAGTCATCCACTTGATGTCCTATGGCATCAAACTTACTATTCTAAGGACTTTATTATGTTTATCAAAAAGAACACAATAAATGAAATGCCTCATATATAAAATAGCATAATAGAATGTATGTAAATACAGAAAATGTATTGGCCTCTAGGGCATACACCAACACAGCAATCTTCTAGCACTTCTCCACTAATGCTGCTGCTTCCCCTCTTAACATATAAGAAGTGAAAGAAACCCTTTGCTCATCCAAACATATCATGACCTCGAAGATCTTCTCCATCTCGGTCAACCATTCCTCTATCTTCACCGAACCGTACTCGCCTCTGAAAGGTGAAGGGTTTGCTTTTCTAAACTCTGAAAGGTCTTAGAAATTTTGATTTCTTCCCACTTGTACCTTTTGCACTGGCTGTACTGGTGGTGGTGTAGGTTGCTGAGGTGGATTGACTCCCAACCTCTCTAGCATCCTAGCGGTAATAGCAGTTTGCTTTCTCGTAGCACTTGCCATTGCCATAACAGCTTCGGCTATATCAGGGCCCTCATTGGAAGAATTTCCACTTCCTCGAGTCTGCCTTGGAGATGTCATATTTTCCTATACACAAAAAATATTACATATTGAGTTGATCAGACTCAATATTATGTAACAATGCAACAATAGCTAATAACATTCAAATATAAGACAAATCATGCAATTATATTCAAACATCTCATATAAGAGATAAGAAATGCACAACACACAATAAGAATTCCTAAACATGCCTAAGCATAATCAGTCCATATCGCGACTCAACAAGATGAACTGCTCTAATACCATAATGTAACACTCTAATACAAATATCTGGATATATATGATATATATAAAGATAAATAGTATTAGCTATGCTACTTCTAACTTGATTAACATGCTAAACACATAACATTTGTACAGATAATTATGGAGAGCCATAAGGAAACAAAAGATCATATATGTACATCATTAGCCTCAAAAGGGCAAAGTGTAGTACATCTAACTTCGTACAACTCAAAAACAAATATACAAAGATTACTCAAAAGCAAAGATAAACTATCTAATCTAGTTACTTCTTCTTCTTTCCCTTAAAAGGGTCTCGACTTATTTTTACCATGGAAACAAAAAACCGGGGTGAGAATATAAAATCCTTAGTAATCAATAAATATCAGAAACTATGGCATTATAATTAAAATACTCTAAAGACAACTCATGAACTTTACACCTTTATAATAAAATCGATATTTAATAATCGCCAATACAATTGTAAAATATCATCTTACCTTGGCAAAGTGCTTATCACACTTCTTCGCCTGGCAAAGAACTTAACTCATTCTATTGCCCTTGGTAGAAAGTTTTTCTGACTTTACTACCCTTTAACATGAGTGCTTTTCTTACTCCTCATGTTCTTTAACAAAGAGCTTAATTCACTACTTTGTCCTAGGTAGAGTACTTTTCTCACTACTCTACCACCTTTGGTAAAGTGTTTTACTCACATCTTTACCATAACAATGTGCTTTTCTTAAAAAACTTGCATTTTTCACTCGACTTTAACTACAAGAGAGCAAATTATGCACTAGGATAAGTAAAACTATCTTATTATATTTGTATCTAGCATACCATGACATCACAACACAAATGATATCACAAGCCACAATAATGTGCTCAAGGTCCTAGATACCTACTTAAAGCAATTTATAACTCATGGAATGCTTAAAAACTTAAACTTATGCTTATATGCTAGGTGGTTATTCCCTTTGTGAAATACCCAAAAAGTGTCTTTTCACACATTAGAAAGTATATATAAAGGATCCCAACAAGTAGGGAACTCCAATTCATCAAAATATAAATCCTGGAAAATCCTGGACCTGACGCCTAGGTGCCACTCATCCACACCTAGGCGTGGACATGACAGGGCATCACCCTGTTTTCCTCAACCTCTGGTGCTTAGGCGCTATGCTCACGGCCCCACACATAATTAGTTACCCTATTCAACCATCTATAATCTATACACAGTCTCATAGTACCATCTTTCTTTTTCACAAGCAACACAGGTGCTCTCAAAAGAGAAATACTAGGCCTAATGAATTGTTTCTCTAGCAATTCCACAATTTATTTTTTGAGCTTTGCCAATTCTAGAGGTGCCATCCTATAGGGTGTCATAGAAATAGGTCATGTCCTCAGTACTAAATCTATAGAAAACTCTATCTCTCTAGTGGATGACAACTCAGCTATATCTTTCGGGAATACTGCTATGTACTCCCTCACTATTGCTATATCCACTAAACTCTGCTCAATGATGCATAACTGATATTGTTTCAAACCCAAGTACAGGTTGTCTTAAGTAATAAATTCTTGGGAATCCGAGGTCGATCCACAGGGAATTGATGAAGAAAAATTCTTTAAGGTAAGGAAAGGATTTGTCCCAACGATAACGGTGATAAAAATTGTTCACAATTAAAAAGGATTTGCTTGGGTTAGGAGATCCACTCTTGGTAAGTAAATTAAGGACAATATTAATTCTTTCTATAACTCAATTAGAATCCACACACAACGGAGGTTCTAATCGAAAAATACAACATTCAAAGTTCATTTAAGATTATATATGTAATTATATTATGGTTCCTTTAATTATCTACTAACGCCAACACTTGTAAATGGGTTCAAGTATTCATTGTGCCAATACCTCATCTACAACAAATCAAGATCTCCACTTTACAAGGAGGGTTTTTAACGCTAACACTTGTAAATGGGTTCAAGCATTCATTGTGTCAATCTCTTGTCTACAACAAATCAAGATCTCCACTTTACAAGAAGGGTTTCTAAATTGATTGGAAACAAAATATAACACATATAATGATCACTTGATAATGTAACATTCAAGCACAAGAAAGAGATTAATCTAACATTATTTCATTACCGAAAGCTTCACCCTTTCACCCAAGCAAAATGAGAATTAGTTACTCATGAACAAGAAAAAAGAAAAAGAGAAAAAGAAGGAGATGAACATAACTTCTATTTAGAATAAAATAAATCTATAACAAGAGAAACAAATAATACAAGAACAAGATCTTGATCTTTAAACCAAGATAATTCTAATGAGTAACCAATGGTGCCATTTTATAGAGCATGAAGGGCACACAATGACAAGGGAGTTGTTTAATAAGTGGGTGGATGAGTGAAAAATGACAATAGAGTTGTTTAATGAGTAGGTAGATGAGTGAAAAATTATTCTCATGCTTGTCTCCCAACTCAACCATTTCAATTATGTTCATATAACTATAACTATATCATAATGTCACCTATTGCATAAGTGGTCTTCATAAAAGTTGAAGGATTTTATCTTAACTTTCTAATGCCACTAGTTTCAGCACAATCTGACTCCTACAGCCTAAGATATGACCCAATCTTTGCACAATGTTCGGTTTCCAGTAACAGTACTTCAGTTCTGACTTCTAGGTCCAATATGACCTTCTAAAAATCTGATCCAACTCTTGTGTTCTGCATGAAAGTTGTAGATTTAGGTCTTAAATTTCATTTGGGATTATTTTAGTGTCAATTGAACTCATATAACTTAAGAAATAGGCTGATGAGTGCGCAGATGTCAAGCTGTCAAGATCAGAATTCTAACTTTTGCTTCCACTTCAATTTAAATTATCCAAATGTGTGATTCATATCTTGAGGTCTCATGAAACTTGTAGAGAATTATCTTAACTTTTCTGCAAGACCAAAATTACATTAATCAAATATTTGTAACTCAAATTATAGCTAATTTACTAAATGCTGCCAAATAGACAAATTAAGGCTAATTTATGCAATAATTCCTTCAATGATCCAATTAGGCCCAATATCATAAAATGTGACAAAGCTAACTTAATTAAGCCTAATTGAACCTTAAGAAGCCTATTGAGAGAATTATTAAATGGATAAAATATATTGCTATCACTCAACCTCTGTGCTAAGCGAGAAAAGGAGAACATACCCCTTGAGCTCCCTCCTCCAAATAATGGTTCACTTGGTTTGCATTGAGATACATTGACTAGGAAGGGCTAACTTTAGTAGATACTTATGACATAAACACTAGAGTTTTATCTGCACAGTTTAAAAGTACATGGTTGGATGACAACCAATCTATGCCAAGAATAACATCAATATCTACTAAAGGTAAACAAATAAGATTCACAAAGAATATCCTGTCCTTTAACTTTATACAACAATCCAAACAAACTTTAGAAGTTGTGACTAAATTACTGGTGGGAGTGGAAACAGGTAAATCAAAAGGAAGGTCTGTCATAGGCAAATCAAGCAACTTCACACAATCACTAGAAACAAAGGAGTAAGATGCTCCTGAATCATATAAAACAGTTAAAAAGTGATCATGAATTATACATTTACCTTGAATAAGACTTGAAGACTGGGTCACCTTTTTACCACTCAGAGTATAAACATTTCTTGCTGCTTATGGTATAGGGGTGAAAACAGTTTTCTGTTTCTGTAGGCAATCTCTAGACATATGCCTCGGCTGTCCACATGTATAACAAACTGACTGCCCTGCCAAACAAGGCCTGTCTTCGTGCTGTCTCCCACACTTAGGACATTTAAGTCCCCATGCTCCTCCTTGAACCTGTTTACACTTGGCTTGTTGGTAACTCAATTTAGGAATATCCTTCTTTTCATCAAACCTCTTCCTCTTTTGGAAGTTTTGTATTCTCTGCTCTGGTTGGGGTTGCAAAGAACCTGATTCTACTATCTGACACTTATTCACCAACGATGCAAAGTCTCGGATCTCAAAGGGTCTAATAGCCCTCTGGATGTCCTCTCTCAGCCCTTCCTCAAACTTCGCACACTTCCACTTCTCATCAGTGTGGAATCTGATGTAGGAAGAGAACTTCGACAATTCATTGATGTAAATCTAGATGTAAATCTATGATCTCTATCTGACACTATACTGAGGGGAATTTCATGTAACCTAACCATCTCCTGTAAGTACAATTGAGCTAATTTCTTTAAGGAGTAGTTTATTCTCACTGCAAAAAGTTAGCAAACTTGGTTAGTCTTTCCACTATAACCCAAATTGTATCATAACCTAACTGAGTCCTAGGGAAACCTGTCACAAAATCCATTGCCATGTTCTCCCATTTCCATTCAGGAATTGCTAAGGATTGGAGAAGTCCTAAAGGTTTTTGGTGCTCTATCTTAACTTTCTAGCACACCAAGCACCTAGACACAAACTCCGCTATCTATTTCTTCATTCTTGTTCACCAAAATAACTTCCTCAAATCTTGATACATCTTAGTGGCTCTTGGATGGATGGTGTATCGACTACTATGAGCTTCCTCTAAGATCCTTTCTATGATTGCAAAATCTCTTGGAATGCAAATCCTATCTCTAAACTTAATCATCCCATCATCTGCTATATCAAACTCTAACTGATCCCCTAAGAAGATTTGCTCTCTTATCTCACTCAGGTTTTCATTCTTGCATTGAGCTTCTAAGATTTGAGCTCTCAGATCACTAACTATGTCCACCCTACTCATAAAGAGGCTCTGTGGTGTCACAGTTATGCTAAGACTCGAGTCTCTAAACTTTTCAAGAAGCTGACCCTCTTGAACCATCATCTGAGACATATGTAGAGATTTCTTACTTAGTGCATCAGCCACTACATTGGCCTTATCCGATGATACTTAAGCTCAAAGTCATAGTCTTTTAGAAACACCATCCATCTTCTTTGCCTCATGTTTAGCTCTTTCTAATCAAACAAATATTTTAAACTCTTATGGTCGTTAAACACCTTAAATTGAACTCTATAAAGATAATGTCTCCATATTTTTAAGGAAATACTACTGCTACTAATTCCAGATCATGGGTGGGATAGTTCTTCTCGTGAGGCCTCAACGCCTCGATGCATAAGCAACTACTCACCTATGTTGCATCAGAACACACCCTAAGCCCATCTTGGAAGCATCACAAAATACCTCAAAGTTCTCCTGTAGATCCGAAATTACCAAAACTGGGATAGTAGTCAACTTCATCTTAAGCTCTTGGAAACTATTCTCATACTCTTGAGTCCAAACAAAAGTACTACCTTTCTTAGTTAATCTAGTCAAGGGTAGTGCTAATTAAGAGAATCCACTGATGAATCTCCTATAATATCTAGCTAGGTCTATAAAATTCCTGATCTCTATCACAGTGGTGGGTCTCTCCCACTGCAACACCGCTTCTACCTTACTAGGGTCCACTGAAATCTCTTATTGAGAGATCACATGCCCTAGAAACTAAACTTTCGTAAGCCAAAATTCACACTTTAATAGTTGATAATTATATATTTTATACATTAATAAATGTTTATTTTTAGTCATTTACACTCTCCATGTACTTAATTAAATGAACTTAGTCATGTTTTGTAAGTTTGGGCTCAAATTGGCCTTAATTGATTTTTTTCCAGCATCATTGAAGTTTGACACTGTTTCTGTATTTCGATCATATCTTGAGTTCTAGATGTTTAAAAATTATGTATCTTACCTTGTAGGAAAGATGGGAGAGATCTCTACAACTTTAATGAAGAGCTCCATGGCAAAATTGGACATCTAGTAGAGCTAATTGGGCCTAGGATTTAGAACACGAGTTCAGAGACCCTTTGAGAATGTTTTGTCCATAACTTGAGTTGTAGACCTCCAAATGACATGGGGTTTAGGTCCAATTACTCATAATGGACCTAGCTTTGTAACTAATGGGGTTCTAATGATGTGAGGTCAAAATAGGATTTAGTTTATAGCTATAGAAACAAAAAATTGAGAGATATCATTATCTTCTCATTCCACTCTTTTCATTCTCTCTTTAGATTTAGATCTTTTTCTCTTTTTCTTCCTTCTTCCTCAAGCTCCTTCATGGTGATGGCTATGGAGAGCTAAACTTCTGTAATCAATTCAGAGATTCTTGAAGAAATTGTGGTTTGGATTCTTGAGATCTTAGTTCTGTTTTTGTGTTTAAATTGCATTTGGATTCCTCTTCATCCTCTTCTTCTTGATCTTGAGTGCATGAATGTTAATTCTGTTTACGTTTAATCTGATTGGATCTTAATTTAAGATTAAGAATTGTGATAAATTTAGGATTGATTGATCTGAATTAATCATGGAATTAAATAGGTGAGGTTACTGATTTGTGCCTAGGTTGATTGAATTTGGAGATCAAATTAACATAGATCTAACATGAATTGTGCGATTACGAATTTATGTGTCAATTGTTAATTGAATTCTAGATGATTGTCTAGTATGAATTCTGGATTTAATGTAAAGATTTTGGTTAAATCCAAATTAACCATTCAAATGCACTTCAAATATTTGTTGAACGATCTATGATAGAATCAACCTAATTTCGGATAGGTTTCTGAATTGATTATCTTTTGATTGAATTTCTCACTTTAATTTTGTTATTTTCATATTCTAAGTTCTCAAATCTCTCCCCCAATCTTTGGCTTGATCTGATGAAATTGCATTTATAATCCTTGAGAGATGATCCGATGTTGTTTCCTATGCTACAAGCCATAGACATAACTCTGTTACAATTTTGATTGAGTTTGGCGCTCGTCAAAATTTTGGTGTCGTTTCTGGGGATTGTTAGGTGCAATCTGATCATATTAAGTGACCATACTAACTCTTGTTCTTATTGACAATTAACTCTTGTTCAATTGCATAACTGTTGCATTGCATTCTGCTACATTGGTTACTATTACATTGGCTTTTGTTACCGTTGATCATTCTTTTACTGCCTTTATTGATATTTACATTGCAATATCTCCTTATAAGTGTCATTCAATCATTTTAGACGTGTTCCTAACTGCCTAACACTATTTCATATTAGCTAACACTTTTTCCCTAGTTTCTGATTTCTTTTCGTGCAGGGGGAGACTAATGTTGATCTGCTCAACCTCTATGCTAAGCGAGAAAAGGAAAACATACCCTTGAGCTCCCTCCTCCAAACAGTGGTTCACTTGGTTTGCATTAATATACACTGACTAGAAAGGGTTAACTTTAGTAGATACTTCTGACATAAATACTAGAGTTTTATATGCACAGTTTAAAACTACATGGTTGGAGGACAACCAATCCATGCAAAGAATAACATCATTATATATTAAAGGTAAATAGATAAGATTCACAAAGAATATCATATCCTCTAACTTTATACAACAATCCAAACAAACTTTAGAAGTTGTGACTAAGTTACTGGTGAGAGTGGAAATAGATAAATCAAAAGGAAGGTCTGTCATAGGCAAACCAAGCAACTTCACACAATCATTAGAAACAAAAGAGTGGGATGCTCACGAATTATATAAAATAGTTAAAAAGTGATCATGAATTATGCATTTACCTTGAATAAGACTTGAAGACTGGGTCACCTCCTTACCACTTAGAGTATAAACCCTTCTTGCTGCTTGTGGTCTAGAGGTGAAAATAGTTTTCTGTTTCTGTGGGCAATCTCTAGACATATACCCCGACTGTCCACATGCATAACTAACTGACTTCCCTGCCAAGCAAGGCCTGTCTTCGTGCTGTTTTCCACACTTAGGACATTTAAGTCCCCCTACTCCTCTTTGAACCTGTTTACCCTTAGCTTGTTAGTAGCCCGGTTTAAGAGTGTCCTTCTTTTCATCAAACCTCTTCCTCTTTTGGAAGTTCTGTGTTCTCTACTCTGGTTGGGGTTGCAAAGAACCTGATTCTACTATCCGATACTTGTTCACCAATGATGCAAAGTCTCGGATCTCAAAGGGTCTAATAGCTCTCTAGATGTCCTCTCTCAGTTCTTCCTCAAACTTCGTACACTTCCACTTCTCATCGGTGTAGAATATGATGTAGGATGAGAACTTCGATAATTCATTGAATTTGGCCACATACTAACTAATAGATATGCTGCCTGTTCTAGCTTTAGGAGCTCCATCTCTTTTGCATTGTGCAAATCCTGAGGGAAAAACTTATCTAGGAAAGAGCCCTTGAAGATTTCCTAAGTAACCTGAGTTCTTGAGGCATCCAACACCTTCTTTATATCTGTCCACCAATCTTTTGCCTCCCCTTCTAGCATGTAGGAGGCAAAAAGTACTTTCTATTCATCTGAGCAAGCCATAACTGTGAAAATCTTCTTTATTTCCTTGAGCCAACCCTTAACTCTAACTAGGTCATATTCACCTCTATAAGATGATGGAGTAGACTTCCTGAACTCTGAAAGGTCCTAGAAGTTCTGATTCCTTCCAATTGGAACCTCTTGGAGTGGTTGCTCAGGCTGAACTGGTGGTGGGGGTTGCTAAGCTTCTTACCTATCCAACATTCTATTTGTAACAGTTGTCTGATCTTGCATTGCTTTGGCCATTGCTATAAAGGCCTCGGCCATACTAGGACTGTTACCAAAAGAATTTTCATTCCCTCTAATTCACCTAGGAGAAACCATAGTATCCTGTACACATAATACATTAAATATCAAGTTGATTAGTCTCAATACCATGTAATAATGCAACAGTAACTAATAACATTCAAAACATAAAGCAAGTTATACAAATATCTCACAAAAGAGACAAGAAACACACAACACACATTAAAACTACTTACATGCCTACGCATAGTCAGTCCATACCCCGGCTCAACCAGATAAACTACTCTGATACCATAATGTAACACCTTAATGCAATTATCTCGATATAACTTATATACAAAGATATAAAGCATTAACCATGTTACTCCTATTCTTACTATCTTACTAATCCCGTATAATTAAACAATTAAATGTGGAGAGCCACAATAAAAGTAGGTCTTACATATATACATCAAAAGCCACAAATGGCGTAATGTCATATATACAATAATAGAACTAAAACTAAATTACAAATCAAAGTACAATATACATGAGTTGTTCATACAACAAAACTAAAAGCTATCTAGTTTTGTCTTTCCTTCTTCAGCTACTTTACCCCCTTACTAGGGTTTAGACATACTTTTACCATGGAAACATAAAAAAAAAGGGTGAGAACATAAAATTTTCCAGTAATAAACATGTATCTCATGGCATTCATTAATATAATTTGAATCTTTAGTTTGTCCAGGATGTGCAAAAGCTAAG
Source organism: Ormosia semicastrata (assembly GCA_029884595.1). Taxonomy (NCBI): domain Eukaryota; kingdom Viridiplantae; phylum Streptophyta; class Magnoliopsida; order Fabales; family Fabaceae; genus Ormosia; species Ormosia semicastrata. The sequence continues at coordinate 45,451,215 of JAQQTO010000061.1, forward strand.
TGCAAAAGAATTTGATAATAACATATTTTATATATTAATACACTCCCATTTTTAGTCCTTTACACTCTACCTATACTTAATTGATTAAGCTTGGTCATGTTTTGTAAATTTGGGCTCAAATTGGGCTTAATTGATCTTTCTAGCATTATTACACTATAAGAATTCACCAAATTAGTGAGGGAAATTTCCCTCGCTATTCTGTCACTAACCCGTCGCAAATAAAGTTTGCGAGGGATTAGCGACGGACTAGCGAGGGATAAATTAGTCACTTTTTTTCATCGTTAATTATTGAGGGAACGCATTCCCTCGCTAATCTATCGCTAGAAAATTTATTTCCCTTGCTAATCCGTCTCTAATCCATCGCTAATATGCCACAAATATAAGCCATCATTCCCTCACAAAATAGCAAGGGGAATACCATCACTATTCCATCGCTGTTTGATATACCAATTTTGTATCATTTCAACCAATTTCCCTTGCTATTTCGTCACTATTCTGTCGCTAACATGTTCTCGCTAAGCCATCACTAATCCCTCGTTAATTACCTGTGTGATTCCCTCGCTAACATCTAGCTAATTACCTGTGTGATTCCATCGCTACTACCTGTGTGATTCCCTCGCTATTGCGCCGCTATTCTCTCGCTAATTACCTATATGATTTCGCTAATCCCTCGCTAATCCCTCAATAATTAGGTTTTTTTATAACCTATATATATTATTACTTCCCAAAACCTACATATCAAACCGTAGCAAACAATCCAGTAAACAAAAATCCAACAACAGCAACAACAAACAATCCAATAATTGTAAACTGCTACAACAAAAAACTTATACAAATAATCCAATAATATAGTTGAAAGTTATTATACAAATAATCAATCCAATATAGTTGAAAGCTAATATACAAATATAGACAAGAAGAATAAAAAATAGCAATCAGTCTAAGTTGGCTTCGTCTTCGTCTTCCTCTCGACCCTCCCCAACTAAACCTTGCGATGGTGCTTGTAGAGCAACATTTGCTGATCCGATCATAGATAGGAACGATTAGAGGGGCGCCAACATAGGGACAAGTTGAGTCTGGATAAAAGAAGTCATCGTTGTTGCCACTGCTGTATTTATATCTTCAGATATGTCCTGTGGCAACGGTGTAGAGTGGGAAGGAACCGTAACCTAGGAGGATGAAGCTTGTATGGTGTTATTACCAATGTTCAAGCTGTTACCTATGTCATGCACACGTCCCTTCTTGTTGGGACCCGCCACATCCAACCAGACCTCCGAGTCAACCATAGGGTGAGAGGAAGAGTTTTCTCCATATTTTTATGTCATCGCGGTGTCATATGACTCCAAAAAATAACAAAACAAGAAAAATATTAACAAAAAAATAAATAACCTAATATATATATGATTTTTGAATTTTAAAGACACCTACAATAAAATTCCTTGAGCGCTCAAAAATATAGCTTTCGACTTTCTTGTTATGAACTTTGGCATAGAGATCTCTGAAAGAAACCAGATACTTTAACTCTGCCTCCTATAATCCCATATGGAAGAATATTATATAATAAACACATATCAAAAGTAAGGTAATCCCTCTAAAATACTATGTCATACTCAAGATAGGCAAATAACTCAAGTAATTACAACATGTTAATAAATAGATTAATAAAATAAAATAAAACTCAGAAAATTCTAGATTAATAAACAGATTACCATCAAAACTTTAAATGAGGAAGTTAGTTATATTACTATCTTGTTCTTGTGTTGACCAAAGCTTATCAACCCTCCTGTATGCTTCAAGGCATCAGGCATAGCTGCCCTATTCCTTCAGACAGCTGCAGACCTCGTCATCCACTTATTTGTTAGCCAAATGTCGACCAGGTCATCCTATACTTTTGTCCTCATTCCTCTAAGCCCATGACCCTTAACATCAGCCAAGTTGTTTGAATTTGCCTTCTCAAAGGCCTTATCTTGTGCTTTGTTCAAATGGTCTGGATAATGGTCCATAATAGTCCGTTCCCAGATAGTTCTCGCCATGCCTCGATCAGCATCAGATGTGAACCGATGCTTAGCCTACACAAATGATATGTAAGTATATTTATTTTTCAATAAACATATAATATATAATTCTATAAACACAATTACTTACCATGAAGTCGTTAAATAGTATTTCCTTCATCTCAGCTAGATAACCTCCCCACATACTAACCGGAACAGGCATCTTTGTCATGACATGGTACATAATGTCACGTGTCACTCTCGACGAGAGAAACCTCCTCTTGTAAGTACAAGAAGATAATGTTGGTAATCTAAAAGTAAATACATGTAATAAAATATGATAATCACTATTACTTACAGGTCAAGGACAGGCGCCACATATATAAGTTCCCTGCTATTTGTTTCTACATTAGATTCTCTACATGAAGGCACCACATTCGAGCCGCTAGTGGGTGGGTCAGCAGGGGGTGGCATAGAAAGGGCTGGGTCAGTAAGGGCTGGGACAGAAGCTTATGCACCTCAAATGGTCAATGGACTAGACCCTGGTAGGCCTGCACTGGTCGATGGTCTAGTAGCTGAAGTTGCACCTAACATAATTATAGATAAAAAGAAATACATATATATTACATTTATATAAACCACAAGTTAACAATAATGAAAAAGATTATCCTACAGGTATACCTGGAGAGGGCTGAGAATGCTGTAGTGGTGGAGAATCATGGCTAGATGAAACATTACGGCCTCTCTCATGACCGCGTCCAGCACCTCTACCTCGAATGGTCCTGATGAATATCTCCATAAGGAAACATAATGAAACATGACGAGTTAAGAAACTATATGTCAATAAAAACCTCAAAATATAATAATGATATTTCAGTGTAAATACCATTAACAAAATTTATTGAACAAGATTCAATTTTAACTACTTGAGTCTAAAGCAAAAGATTCCTCATCTTCATTTGAGAATTCATTAATTTCATTATTTTTGTTGTCATCAATGAACTCATCATCAACCAGATTGTCCATTGGATAATGTATATCATGTATGTTCACTTCTTCCATTTGGGCATATGCATCAAATAAGGAAATTGTTTCATCATCTATGACAATATTGTATGTTCCAAGGGATCCATCATCTTGGAAATAATCAGTAGCAACTGGGTCATTCAATTCATCACCTTCGTCATTCAATGTCTCAGCCACGAAGAGTTTTGCTCTGACCTTACAAGTTGTCCACCATTCACCATTAGCTCTATTCCCGCTTTGTGGGTATCTTGTATAGTACACTTGTTGTGCTTGTTCAGCTAAGATGAATGGCTTATTTGAGTGAAGTCTTGATTTATGCTTGATGTCAACCAACCCATATCTCTCATCAACATTGACTCCATTAGGTCAAACCAATGACATTGTAAAAGAAATACTCTATTCTAATTTCTTACATATGACAATTCCAATATATCTTCAATAATGCCATAATAGTCGAAGTTATTCTCACCATATATACTACCTCTAACACATATGCCACTATTCATGGTAGCTTTATTTTATCCGTACACCTTAGTATGAAATCTATACCTATTAACTATTAAGCCACAGTAAGAAGTCACGGACTTGGATGGACCATAACTTATCTCTCGTATCATTTAATCCTCGCCTTGGCCTATGTTAACCTGTATCATTACATAGACGATAGATAGTTGTAACATCTAGCATAATGAACATTGAATTTAATATGATAGATGTGATTATGGATAAAAGAACTCACTAGATGTTTTAGCCACCTATTAAAGTCCTTATCTCGAGCTTCCAATATTTGATCATAGTGATATTGGGATCAGTTTCCCTTAACGGATCCTCGAATTATCTTATCAATACAATAATTAATATTTAGCATAAATTTAGTGAAAAATAACAAATTCATTAGATAGAGAGTAGACTTACTAGAGATAAGGTTCTACTTCTCCACAATTTACAAGCACATATGTCTCAGCAATCTGAAGTTTCACATCTATCAAGAATTTATTTTGATCTCTCCCGATAGGATGACATGGATGTTTAAAAATAGATAACCATTCATTAATTGTATCTTCCCCACCGTTGTCATTCCGAGGAACTTGAGTCCGCCTGGTCTGTAGGTGGGGATCAAAATACATGGAAGCAAAATTAGAAATTTCTTCTAAAATATACGCTTCACAAATAGATCCTTTAACTTTCGCCTTATTTCGGACCTTTCTTTTCAAGTATAACATATACCTCTCAAAGGGGTACATCCACCTGTAATGCACTGGTCCTCTAACCTTAGCTCCATAAGGGAGATACACGACTAAATGTTCCATCACGTCAAAGAATGCTAGAGGGAAAATTTTCTCTAAGTTACAAATTGTTTCAATGATAGAAAGCTCTGCATTCTCCATGGTTGAAGCACAAATTTCAGTTGCACAAACTTCTTTAAAGAACAACCTTAGATCTGTTAACAGTCCCCATATAGGTTTTGGCAAGATATCATGAAATGCCAGAGGAATTAACCTTTGCATAAAAACATGACAATCGTGACTTTTCATTTCATATATCTTCCCGTCGTCTACATTGATACAATGTGCGATATTCGATGCATACCCATCAAGAAATTTTAACTATTTTATCCACTCACACACCATCTTTCTTTGATTGGCATCCAAGACATACATCGCCTTTGGTTTTGTACACTTGCCATTCTCAACTATTAGCTCCAAGGTAGGACATTTGCATATTATCTTCAAATCTTCTCTTGCATTTGCATTGTCTTTTGTCTTGCCCTTTATGTCCATGACAGTATTGAAGATATTGTCAAACACGTTCTTCTCGACATGCATAACATCTAAATTATGTTGTAGTAGATTAGCAGACTAATAAAGCAATTCCCAGAATATGCTCTTCTTCACCCAATTGTGGTATATACCAAAGCCATCTTGTTTTTGTTTACCTGAATTCAAGCCGAAAATGACTTCCTTAAGTTGAGTCACTCTATTCAAGACATCTATCCCACTCAGCCATTGCGGTGGATTAGATTTTTTCACTGTTGATTTCTTAAAAGAGTTTCAATCACGGTGAAATGGATAATCAAAAGGTAAAAATTGGCGATGACAATCAAACCAGCAGCATTTCTTACCGTGCTTCAACACAAATGACTTACTTTGATTTATACAAAGCGGACAAGAAAGTTCTCCATGAGTGCTCCATGATTATCACACATTTGATACATTAATAAACCCTTAATTTTAGTTATTTACACTCTCTATGTACTTAATTGATTGAGCTTGGTTATGTTTTGTAAGTTTGAACATAAATTGGACTTAATTGATTTTTTCAGCATGATTTATGTCTTACACTATTTTTGTATTTTGGCCATATCTTGAGTTCTAGATGTATACTAATTATGTATTTTACCTTGTTGGAAATATAAGAGAGAGCTCTACAACTTTCATGTAGAGCTCAAAATCAAAGTCGGACATCTAGTGGAACTAATTAGGCTTAGAAGTTAGAATATGAGTTTTGTGATTGGAACCTAAATAGTATGCAGTAATCAGAGCATAACTGGGGCTGTAAGATCTGGATTGGGCTGAAATTTTGGTATCTGTAAGTTAAGACCCACATCAACAACTTTTATGAAGAACACAAGACTCAAATCGAACTCCTTTGAGGTTATATTAGGCTTGGAAGTTAGAACAGAGGAGCTATAATTGAGCCTAAACACTGTGCAGTAATTGAGCCATATCTCGGGTTTTAGGTGGCCTTTTGAGGTGATTCTGGTGGCATTTGAAAGCTAAGATCCAGGCCTACAACTTTTATGAAAACCACTTGATGAAAAAATGATGAATGCAATGATGTCAGAGCTGAATGATTTCAGAGACAAAGAATCTCCATAATTTTTCACTCATCAAAAGTCATTTAGCATTTTTCACTCATTTTCCACTCATCCACTCACTCATGACTCAGCCACCTTGTCATTTTGTATCCCTAATCTTTTATAAAAGGGAGCCTTGGAAGACCATTGAAGGTGTTAGGTGTTAATTACCAAAATGATGTTATTTTGTTACTAGTTTTTCTTGTAATAATTTTTCTTTGTTTTAAATTGAAGTCATGTTCTTCTTCTTCTTCTTCTTCTCTTTTTCTTTCTTCTTGTCTATGAGCAACTAAGTTTTATTTTACTTGAGTGAAAGGGTGAAGCTCTTGGTAATGAAATAAGGTTAGATTTATTTCTTTCTTGTGCTTTAATGATATATTTTCAAGTGATTATTATATGTATTGTATTTTATTTTCAATCAATTTAGAAACCCTCCTTGTAAAGTAGAGATCTTGATTTGTTGTAGACAATATTTTGACACAATGAATACTTAATCCCATTTATGAGGGGTGGTGTTAATATATGATTAAAGGAATCATAATATAATTACGTATATAATTTTTAATGAATTTTGAACGTTGCATTTTCCGATTGGAACCTCCATTATGTGTGGATTCTAATTGAGTTATTAAAAGAATTAATATTATCCTTATTTTATTTACCAAGAGTGGATTTCCTAGCCCAAGCAATTCCTTTTTATTTGTGACCAAGTTTTATCAGTTTTATTATTGTGACAAAATATTAACTTTACATGAAAGAATTTTTCTTCATCAATTCCCTATGGATCGACCTCGGACTCCCGAGAATTTATTATTTGAAATAACCTGCACTTGGGTTTGTAACTTTTAATCCGCATCAAGTTTTTGGCGCCGTTGGTGGGGACTTTATTTGAAGAACAAATTTATAATGTAAATATTTTGTATATATATATTTATATTTTTTTTCCTGTGGATCTTGTGTATATATATATATATTACTCTTTTAATTTTTTTCTTTGTACTTACTAACGTACTAACTTAGTGGGAGAAACTCTCCCTAATCTCTTTGTAATCTTTAATCATTAATGAAATAATCTTTCTTCTTCTCTTCTCTCTTTGAGCAAAAAATCGGCTTTGTCGATTTTTTAAGTTTTCATATTTTAAATTTACTTTTCGCACTTTATTTTCTCGCACTTTAATTTATGTACTTTACTTTCTCGTATTTTATTTCTAACTTTCTAATTTATTAATCTACTAACTTTTTAATTTTCTTACTTACTAACTTATTAACTATCTAACTTTTTACTTTATTAGCTATTTGACTTTTTACTTTATCTCGCTTCTAACATTTTAATTTATTTACTTCTAATATTTTAATTTATCTATATACTAACTTTTTAATTTTTTTGCTTATTAACTTATTTGGTGGTTGGTTTATACCACACCTTTGTTAATATTTATTTATTAAGTGTTAATATATATTTGGTGGCTGGTTTATACCACATCTTTGTTAATATTTAATGGACGGTTTATATTGCTAGCTTGTACATTTTATTTTATATTTTAAGTTACTTGTTTATGCTTAATTGATATCGTGATTTAAATTCTGGTCGTTTCGTAAAATTAATCCGAGTACTTTACATATTAATTTGTTTGAATTATAATCACACACATCAAACACAATGGCTGAAAACAAAAGTGTACATGATGAACATGAAAATCAACCATTGCGAACCATGCGTGAGTATTTGTAACCATCTCGAAATTCTAGTCCATCATGTTTTATCTTTCCACTCAATGCTAATAATTTTAGATTCAAGCCAGATATGATTTCTTTACTTTCTAATTTCCATGGTATAGAATCTGAAAGCCCATATTTACATCTAAAAGAATTTGAGGAAGTATGTACCACTTTTCATGATCAAATTTGCGCTGAAGAGGTTGTTAAGCTTAAATTGTTTCTTTTTTCTTTGAAAAATAAAGTAAAAACTTGGCTTAACACTTTGAAACCAAGATCAATTGGCACATGGCAAAAAATGCAAGGTGAGTTTTTAAAGAAATTTTTTCCAACACATAAAACCAATGCTTTGAAAAGACAAATCCAAAATTTTTCCCAAAACTCAAATGAAGCATATTTTCAAAGTTGGGATCGTTTTAAAGATTTATTGAATTCTTGCCCACATAATGGTTTTGAAAAATGGTACACTATAAGCTTCTTTTATGAAGGGTTAACACCCAAAACTAAACAATTTGTGGAAACAATGTGTAATAGTGAGTTTCTTGATAAAGAACTTGAAGAAACTTTAGACTATTTAGACCATTTGACTGAAAATTCTCAATCTTAGCATAGTACTAATCCTTCTGAAAATTCAATTAGATATAACCTTGCAAATGTTAGTAAAGGAAAATATCTTCTTAGTCAAGAAGAAGATTTAAATGCTAGGTTTGCTAGTTTGGTTAGAAAGGTTGAAGCCATGGAATCAGGGAAAGTAAAAGAAATCAAATCTATGCAAAATAAAGAAATTTGTAGCATTTGTGATGAATTGGGACACTCAACAAATGAATGTCCAAAAATTTCTATTTTTAAAGAAGTTGTGCATGAGCAAGTAAATGCAATAAACAATTTTAAAAAGTCATTCACTTCTTCTTTTTTAGATACATACAATTCGAGATGGAGAAATCACCCGAACTTCAGTTGGAGGACCAACAATGAGGCACAATTTATGCAACCACCATCTCCTCAGGCACAGCAGAACTCTCAAAATTCTCAAGGATATGCACCTTATGTCCCACCATATAGGAAAAACCTTGAGAGAATATTGCATGCATTCATGGAAAAGCAAGAGGTCATTAATAACCAAAACGCTCAAGCCATGATTGACATAAAAGACATTCTTACTAAACTTTCTTCTGCACTTTCCATTCACGAGAAAGGAAAATTTCCCTCTCAACCTCAACCAAATCCCAAGAGTCAGTATAGCCTAAATGAGGGTAGTTTAGAAAGCTAACAAATAGATCAAGTTTAGTCAGTAATAACTCCTAGGAGTGGAAAGGTTATTGAAAAACAAATTCCTGAACCTTGTGAGAAAGATGATGAATCAAGTTCCAAAGATAAGGAAGAAGTTGATAAGCCACCTAGCCAAAAGGAAACTAAACCCTCGCCTTCACCCCCATATCCTCAAGCATTAAACAATTCAAGTAAAGTGAACCATAATAGTGATATTTTTGAAATCTTTAAACAAGTGAAGGTCAATATTCCTCTGTTAGATGCTATCAAATAGATTCCTTATTATGCCAAATTTTTGAAAGACTTGTGCACTGTTAAAAGAAAACATAATGTGAAAAAAATTTATTTTTGACTGAACAGGTAAGCTCCATTATTCAAAACAATAATGTGTTGAAATATAAAAATCCTGGTTGTCCTACAGTTTCATGCATTATTGGTGAACATAAAATTGAACGAGCTTTACTTGATCTTGGTGCTAGTGTTAATTTGCTTCCATATTCAGTTTATCAGCAACTCAACTTGGGTGAGTTAAAACTAACTTCTGTAACTCTTCTACTTGCAGATAGATTAATTAAAATTCCAAAAGGAATAGTGGAAGATGTGTTGGTACAAGTTGATAAATTCATATATCCTGTGAATTTTATTGTCTTGGAAACTGAACCTATGAAAAATAATAGCAAATCAATTCTTGTTATTTTAGGTCACCCATTTTTGGTAACATCTAATGCTTTGATAAATTACAGAAATGGAGTGGTGAAGCTAACATTTGGAAATATGACATTGAAGCTTAATGTTTTCAACATGTGCAAGTAACCGCAAGAAGTTTATGATGGAAAGGAAGAAATTGAAGGGATTAAGGCCATTATAGATGATCATCTTCAAATCAGGAGTTCTTCTGACCCATTAGAAATTTGTTTAATTAATTCATTTGATTCAGCTACACAATTAGATGATGATGTTTCTCAAATATGCTCTTTGCTTGACTGTACACAAGTAATAGAATACAAAGGATGGAAGCCGAGATTCAAAGAGCTAAAACCCATGAATGATGATACCCATGAAGAAGTAACTACACTGGAACTAAAGTCATTACCTGCTGGGTTGAAGTACATATTTTTGGGAGAAGAACAAAGCTTTCCAGTGGTAATTTCCTCATCCCTGACCAAAGAACAAGAAGGTATGTTAATAGAAGTACTTAAAAAGTATAAAAGTGCAATTGGATGGACAATAAAGGACATAAAAGGTATTAATTCATTAATTTGTACACATAGAATACATTTAGAAGATAATGCTAAAGCATCTCAACAACCTCAAAGAAGATTAAACACACATGAAAGAGGTAGTTAAAGCAGAAGTTCTTAAATTACTTAATATTGGGATTATCTATCCTATCTCTGATAGCCAGTGGGTAAGCCCTACACAAGTTGTGCCTAAGAAATCTGGAATAACAGTGGTTGAAAATGAAAAATGTGAATTAATACCTACCCGATTCTCATCTAGTTGGCGTATGTGTATTGATTCCAGAAAATTGAATGCAGCCACTAGGAAAGATCATTTTCCCTTGCCATTTCTTGATCAGATTCAAGAAAGAGTAGCAGGACATCCCTACTATTATTTTTTTGATGGTTATTAAGGGTATAATCAAATACCAATTGTATTAGAGGATCAAGAAAAGACCACTTTTACGTGCCCCTTTGGCACTTTTGCATATAGAAGAATGCCTTTTGGTCTTTGTAATGCTCCAGTAACTTTTCAAAGATGCATGCTAAGTATTTTCAATGACATGATTGAGCATTATTTAGAGGTTTTCATGGATAATTTGACAGTTTTTGGAAATTCTTTTGAAAATTATCTTGATAATTTGGAAAAAGTTCTTAAAAGATGCCAAAAAAAAAAAGAATTTGTGTTAAATTGGAAAAAATGTCATTGCATGATTACCTCAGGAATAATGTTAGGTCATGTGATATCTTCTAAAGGAATTGAAGTTGATAAGGCCAAAGTTGAATTAATTGCTCATTTGCCTTCCCCAAAAATAGTTAGAGAAGTTCGTTCCTTTTTAGGACATGCAGGATTTTACAGAAGATTCGTTAAAGACTTTAGTGCCATATTTAGACCATTATGTAATCTTCCAACAAAAGATGCACTGTTTGATTAGACCCAAGATTGTCAGAAATCTTTTGAAAAATTAATCGGTCTTTTGACTTTTGCTCCTATCATGCAATCTCCTGATTGGTCTTTGCCATTTGAGTTGATGTGTGATGCTAGTAATTTTGCTGTTAGCTTTGTTTTAGGACAGAGAAAGGAAGGTAAGCCTCATGTAATTTATTACGCAAGTCGAACTTTGAATAGTGCACAAATGAATTACACCACTATTGAAAAAGAATTACTTGTTGTAATTTTTGCATTAGACAAATTTCAAGCTTATTTAATTGGTTCTTCCACTGTTGTTTTCACTGATCATGCTGCTATTAGATATTTAATGTCTAAGCAGGATGCCAAACCTAGGTTGATACGGTGGATCTTGTTGTTTCAAGAATTCAACATCACAATAAAAGACAAGAAAGGAGCCGAAAATATTGTTGCAGATCATTTGTCCAAACTTATAACAGGTACATCTTTTGATAGCACACCTATCAATGATTCTTTTCTCGATAAATTTTTATTTTTTGTCAATTCTATGCCTTGGTTTACTAACATTGTCAATTTTCTCATAACATGTAAGATGCCACCTCAATGGATGCATCAAGACAAAAAGAAGTTTTTGATTGAGGTGAAAATTTTCTATTGGGATGACCTATATTTGTTCAAATATTGTCCTGATCAAATCTTTTGGAGATGTGTACCCGATAATTAGGTAAGTAGTATCATTAAATTTTGTCATTCAGAAGCATGTGGAGGTCATTTTCTTTAAAGAAAATAGCTGCAAAAATCTTGCAGTGTAGATTTTATTAGCCCACATTATTTAAGTATAACTATATTTTTTGTAAAAGTTGTGAAAGTTGTCAGAAATTGGGTTCCATTTCTAAAAGAGACATGATGTTTTTGAACCCTATCATTGTCATTGAAATTTTTGATTGTTGAGAAATTGATTTCATGGATCCATTTCCATTATCATTTGGATTTGTGTATATTTTGGTTGCAGTTGATTATGTCTCAAAATGGATTGAGGCGATTCCATGTCGACACAATGATCACAAAACTGTTCTTAAATTTTTAAAAGAAAATGTTTTGAGTTGATTTGGAATCCCTCGAGCTATCATCAGTGATGGGAGAAAATATTTTTGTGTTTGGATGCTTATCTTTGAAGACTTGTTTTGATGATAACAAATGGGAAGAATAAATGAAGATGATATATAGACCAAGTCCAAACTTATAGTTGTTTAGCATTAGGACTTAGGATCTATTATACGGAGCTCACATTAATATCTCCTTGTTTTTGAAAGAAAAGATAAAAAAAATCTGTTTTGAAACAAACTCAGTATCTTTGAATCCTCTCTTTTTAAAATAGTTTTTGGCCTGATTTATTCGAATAAAACTTTGTCTATCCGAATAAACATCTTCACGAGAATCTGATTTTAAAGTGGCTATTCGAATAAACCTTCGTTTATTCGAATAATTAAGTTTTCAGAACCCTGTGTTGAAATGAGTTATTCGAATAACTCATATGTTATTCGAATAAACGCTTTCTGTCTGAACTTATTTTTCAATTACGTTATTCGAATAACTGAGCTGCCATTTGAATAACCTTTGGTTTTGTGAAACTCTGATTTTAACAGAGTTATTCGAATAACAGGTTGGTTATTCGAATAACCCTTTTCAGATGAGCTTTTCACGTTGAGTATTATTCGAATAAGCTGTTGCTTTATTCGAATAAACACGAATCTTTGTTTATGAAAATGGAAACAGACAGCTTTCAATTTTGTTTTAAATGACATTAATTACACCCAACTTTGATTAACCTAGTTTTCCCTATAAATAGCAAGCCTGGGTCATGTTTTCGATTGCCCATTATTCTGAACTATTTTCTGATTACTCTATCTTTGTGAAAATTATTTTCTACGCTCTTCTTGCTTAAAAACTTTGAGATATTTCTGTGAGAGCTCTATTAGCACTTCAACTTGTATTACATACTGTTTGAGAGTTTCTCTTCATCTCTATTTTTTGATAATCTATATCGAGGTGAGGTATCCCTCAAGGTTTGTATAAGGGTGAGGTATCCTTGCAGGTGAGACTTTAGCACAAGGGTATAGTGTCCCTGTGTGTGAAAAGTGCTCTAATTTGTAACGGTAGCAAGCACCTATTGAAACTTGTATACTTAGTGAAAAATCTCGGCTTTCGAGGACTGGACGTAGACCACAAGTGGGTTAGTGGTCGAACCGGGATAAATCGTGCTCGCTTCTCTTTTCCCTAATCTCTTTATTTTATGCAATTTATTTTATTGCACATTTATTTTACACTATTCTTTATTTTTTCTTTTCTTCTTCTCATTCCTTCTGTGCATTTATTTATTAAGCTTTTAATATTCATTTTAATTAAAAAGAGATTTTACGAAAAAGTTTTAATACTCAATTCACCCCCCCTCTTGAGTACTGGAAGCCACTTGGTAACAAGTGGTATCAGAGCTAGACTCTTGTATAAAGAGTTTAGCAGCTTCAAGAGAACATGGCTTTTTCAAATGGTTTTTCAGAAGGATCTTCCATAAACCGACCACCCTTTTTTAATGGGGATGGTTATGCATATTGGAAGGAAAGAATGAAAATCTTCATCGAAGCTATTGATCTAGATGTATGGGATCTTTGTTGAAAATGGCGCTTTTATACCCACACATGAGGTCGATGGTGTAAGGACCGAAACACCACGAAATAAATGGTCGATGAAGACAAAAGAAAAGTTGATTTAATTTAAAAGCCAAAAATATTATTACTATCTTGCTTTGGGATATGATGAGTTTTTTAGAATTTCAAATTGTAAAGCGCTAAAGAAATGTGGGATACTTTGCAAGTTACCCATGAGGGTACTAGTGAAGTTAAGAGGTCGAGAATAAATTCTCTAACTCGTGAATATGAATTATTCAGAATGAACCAAGGAGAAAGCATTCAGGAAATGCAAAAGAGGTTCACCCACATAGTTAATCATCTTGCATCTTTAGGCAAAAGTTTTTTTAACGAAGATTTGATTAACAAAGTTTTGAGGTGTCTTAGCAGGATTTAGCAACCCAAAGTGACAGCAATATCTGAATCGAGGGATTTGTCCACAATGACCTTAGCTACTCTCTTTGGAAAACTTCATGAGCACGAATTGGAACTAAGCAGACTAAGCCAAAGCGAAGAGAACGATAAAAAGAAAAAGGGAATAGCGCTCAAAGCCACTTCTTTAACATTCGACAATGATGATGAAGAAAATGAAGAAAGTTCAGAGAATATCGAGGTAAGTGAAGAAAATTTAAGTTTACTAGTTAAAAAGTTTGGTAAATTTCTCAGGAAAAAGGAAACGCAAAGAAGACCTCCCTTGCCTCCTAAAAAGACACACTTCAAAGGCGAAAGAGCTTCATTGACTCCAACTTGCTATGAATGTGGCAAACCTGGTCACATGAAAATGGAGTGCCCAGTTTATCAAAAGAAGAAGGAGAAATTCGAAAAGAAGCCCTTCAAGGAAAGAAAAGGAAGAAAAGCCTACATAGCATGGGATGAAAACGACATGGACTCTACTGATAGCTCAGATAGCGAAGAAGCTCAACTGTGTCTCATGGCAAAAGGAGATGAAGAAGAAAGCGAAAATGAGGTAAGTTCCAATACTACTTTATTGCCCTCTTACGATGAGTTACAAGATGCTTTTAAGGAACTACATGAAGAATCTTTAAAACTCACAAAAATTATTTCCTCATCTAAGAAAACAATTTCTTTTCTAAAAAATCAAATTCTTGTTTTAAACAAAGAAATAGAAGAATTGAAAATTGAAGACGAAACTTTAGGAATCATTGATGCATGCACAAATCATTCTTCGTATGCTTCTACTTCCTCTTCTTGTTCTTCATGTCATACACTTGAAAAAGAAAACGAAGATCTAAAGAACACTCTTTCTAAATTCACTTTTGGAAGGGATAACTTAAATATTTTATTGGGAAGACAAAGAGTGGTCTTTCAAAAAGCCGGGATAGGTTATAACCCGAAAAATCAACAAAAACTCTATAAAAATTTCTTTGTGCATTCTAGTGTTTCAAGTAGCCCTTTTATTAAATGTTTTTATTGTGGAAGAAAAGGACATAGTGCTTCAACATGTAATGTAAGGAAAAACATAAATACAAAAGTTGGAACAAAAATGGTTTGGGTTCCCAAGGGTACTATACCCAAAACTGACACACAAGGACCCAAGAAAGTTTGGGTACCAAAAGTTAAAAACTAAACTTGTGTTGTAGGTGTGCTTGAAAGCCAGGAGTTCAAATTGGTATCTTGATAGCGGCTGCTCCAAGCACATGATCGGGGATGACTCAAAGTTCACCGCACTTATTCCAAAGAATCATGGACACGTCACTTATGGCGATAATAACAAGGGTAAAATTCTTGGAATCGGCAAAGTCGGTAAAAACCCTAACTCTTCCATTGAAAATGTGCTACTTGTTGAAGACTTGAAACACAACTTACTTAGTATTAGCCAATTATGTGATAAAGGAAATAAAGTTATATTTGATTCAAACTATTGCATAATTGAAGATAAAAATGACAAGCATGTTAAATTCATTGGTCATAGAGTAAACAACATCTATATGATTAGTCTTGATGATATCTCTTCAAATGATGCGAAATGTCTTTTGAGTAAGAATGATGATTCATGGTTATGGCATAGGAGAATTACACACATTCACATGGATCACTTAAAGAAATTAGTCTCTAAAGAGCTAGTAATTGGACTACCCAAGCTTAATTTTATAAAAGATAAATTATGTGATGCATGTCAAAAGGGTAAACAAATAAAGGTCTCTTTTAAAGCGAAAAATATAGTTTCTACCACTAGACCTTTACAATTTTTGCACATGGATCTGTTTGGACTTTCTAGAACTATGAGCTTTGGTGGGGATTACTATGCTTTAGTGATTGTGGATGATTTTTCTAGGTTTACATGGACTTTATTTCTTGCAAATAAAAATGATGCATTTCTAGATTTTAAAAGACTTGCCAAAATTATTCAAAATGAAAAAGGTTTTCAAATCTCTTCTATAAGAAGTGACCATGGTGGGGAATTTGAAAACAATGTTTTTGAAAATTACTGTGATGAACATGGCATTAATCATAATTTCTCTGCCCCTAGAACTCCGCAACAAAACGGAGTTGTAGAAAGGAAAACCGTTCTTTAGAAGAAATGGTGAGAACTATGCTTAATGAAATTTGCTCTTCCTAAATACTTTTGGGCGATGATCTTTGTAAGTACAGCTTGTTATGTAATGAACCGAGCCTTTATAAGGCCTATTTTAAAGAAAACCCCATATGAGTTGTATAAGGGAAGAAAGCCAAATGTCTCACACTTTCATATTTTTGGTTGCAAATGTTTTGTTTTAAATAATGGAAAAGATAATTTAGGCAAGTTTGATGCTAAGTCTGATGAAGTTATATTTCTTGGCTACTCAAATCATAGTAAAGCTTTTCGCATTTACAATAAAAGAACTATGACTATTGAAGAATCTATACATGTTGCATTTGATGAAACTGACCAAAGTGGATCGAGAAAGGAACTTGTTGTTGATGATGTTGCAGAAATCCTGGCGGAAACACAGTTGGACAGTACAGAAAAGGAAATCAAGGAGAAAGAGGATGAACAAAGACAAAAAGATTCGCAAGCTTTGGAACTTCCCAAAGAATGGCGAACTTCAAAATATCACTCCCTTGATCAAATTATCGGTGATGTATCTAAAGGTGTAAGTACTCGTAACTCCCTTAGAAATACTTGTAATCACTTAGCTTTTGTTTCTCAAATTGAACGTAAGGATTTAATTGAAGCTTTTGATGATGAATATTGGATCTTAGCTATGCATGAGGAATTAAATCAGTTTGAAAGAAATCAAGTTTGGGAATTAGTTGCTAGACCTAATAATCACCCTATAATTGGAACTAAATGGGTTTTTAGAAACAAACTTGATGAAAATGGATTAATAACTAGAAATAAAGCTAGATTGGTTGCTAAAGGGTATAATCAAGAAGAAGGTATAGATTATGAAGAAACCTATGCACCTGTAGCTAGACTAGAAGCTATTAGAATGTTACTTGCTTATGCTTGCATCATGGATTTCAAATTATATCAAATGGATGTCAAGAGTGCCTTTCTAAATGGTTTTATTCAAGAGGAGGTATACGTTGAACAACCTCCAGGTTTTGAAAATCATGAACTGCCCAACCATGTTTTTAAACTTAAAAAGGTTTTATATGTTAAAGCAAGCTCCTAGAGCTTGGTATGAAAGGTTGAGTAAGTTTCTTTTAGAAAATGGTTTTTCAAGAAGAAAAGTCGATACTACTCTTTTTATTAAAAATAAAAAGCATGACATTCTTCTTGTGCAAGTATATGTGGATGATATTATTTTCGGTGCTACTAATGAATCCCTTTGCAAAGATTTTGCTAAGTCAATGCAGAATGAGTTTGAAATGTCAATGATGGGAGAATTGAACTTCTTCCTCGGACTTCAAATCAAACAAATGGACGAAGGGACTTTCATAAGTCAAACCAAATACTGCAAGGAATTGCTCAAGAGATTCAAAATGGAAAACGCTAAACACATGGCCACTCCGATGGGCACATCTTGCTACTTGGACAAAGATGAAGGAGGTAAATCAGTAGAAATAACAAAATATAGAGGTATGATTGGATCTCTCCTTTATCTTACTGCTAGTAGGCCCAATATTATGTTTAGTGTGTGCATGTGTGCTAGATATCAGGCAAACCCTAAGGAATCTCACTTAAGTGCTGTTAAACGTATAATGAAATATCTAGTAGGCATTTCACAAATGGGCTTGTGGTACCCTAAGGGTGCCTCTTGTAGCCTAATAGGCTATTCTGACTCTGACTTTGCTGGGTGCAAATTAGACAGAAAAAGTACTAGTGGGACATGCCACTTGCTTGGTAGTTCTTTAGTTTCTTGGCATAGTAAGAAACAAAATAGTGTGGCTTTTTGTCTCGCCGAGGTGAATATGTTGTAGGTGGGAGTTGCGCTCAAATCCTATGGATGAAGCAACAGCTCTTAGACTACGGTCTTCAGCTTGATCACATCCCGATAAGATGTGATAACACTAGTGCAATAAATATATCTAAGAATCCCATACTGCATTCTAGAACAAAGCATATAGAGATAAGACATCACTTTATCAGAGATCATATACAAAAAGGGGATTGCATTCTTAAGTTTGTTGAAACATCTAAGCAACTTGCAGATATCTTTACTAAACCCTTAGCAAAAGAAGCTTTCTTTTATATTCGAGGAGAATTGGGCATAATTGATCAATCAAATATTTGAATTGCTTATTTGCTTATTTATTGTTGATCATTATCATGTTTATATGCCTTTAATTTCATATACGTATATGCTTCTGTGTGAGTTTTTATTCAAATAAGCAAAGCGTTATTCGAATACACTCCTTCTCTGCGTGTTAAAATATCAGCCTTATTCGAATAAAATTCAGTTTATTCGAATAAACTGATACCTTTGCTTAAACCTGTGTTTTTCATCTCTGCTTATTCGAATAACACCTTCCCTATTTGAATAACCGAAACCTGCGTTTTTCGGTGTTTCTTTCGCCTCTCGCTTATTCGAATAAGCCCCTTTTTATTCGAATAACCAGCGACCTTCTTTATCGGTTTTAGTTTTAATCTCTGTCTATTCGAATAGACCCGTGTTATTCGAATAACCGAACCTCGTTTTATCGGTCTTGATGATGGGTCTCTGCCTATTCGAATAACTCCATAGTTATTCGAATAAACCTTTCCAAATGACCAAAACGCTTGGCTTTCCCATTGTTTTATTCAAATAGAACACATCTTATTCGAATAAACCCTAGCTGCCCCACCTCTTCAGTTACCTACGCGCCCGTCTGTTCAGCTTTCCTGAAAGGTTTATTCGAATAAACCTCAGTTTATTCGAATAAACATTGGGTTCTTTAAATAAACCCCTGCGCGCCCAAATCTTTTTTACTCTTCTCTTCTCTGTTCTTCATTTCTTCCTCTCAACTCCTTTCACCCTCTACGTCCTTTTCTCTCTCTCACTCACCTTACCTCCATGGCCTCCTCCTCCAGCAAGCGTCCACGTACGAAGAACGCTCCAGGCACCAACCCTCTTGATCTGAGAAGGCTCTCCTCCAATGAAGAGCATCGTGCACGTTTCATCTCGCACTTCTGGGAGTGAAACTTGGTTCAACCCAAGTATCTGGATCTCTCTTTCTTCCAGCAGCACCGCAGCTTTGACTTCCTGACCCTGCTGCAAAACCAGGGAGTTCTTTAGCTCTGCTCTCACCGGGCCACCATCTATCCAGCCTTGGTGAAGATGTTCTTCTGCAATCTGGCTTTCGATGGCCAGAATCTTCTTTCTGAGGTTTGTGATCAGAACATTGTGATCACACCGCTGGACTGGTCAACTTTGTTCGGGCTGCAGTTCTCCGGCGCCCTTGTTGAAGATGATGACACGCCCTTTCTTGAAGACTTCAACAAACTTCAAGCAGTTGAGGACCTGCTGAAGCCTGGCCTGGCCCTTCCTGATAAAGGTCTCAAGGGTGGAATGCTGAAGAGCCAAGATAGGCTTCTGCACTACGCCTATGCTCACATTCTGGCTCCTCGCGGTGGAAACTACGCCTACCTCAGCGAGGAAGATGTCTTCATGCTGTGGTTCCTGAAGAATGGCCATCAGGTCAACTGGCCTGTGTTCATCATGAGGCACATGATGAGGGCCAAGGGCAAGGACAAATCAGACCTACCTTATGGCATCATCGTCACTACCTTGCTGAGCAAGTATCCTCAGGTCTTGGAGACTGAGCGGGCTATTGCTCTGACTCATCACAACGTCTTTGGCACTCACACCTTACGGAAGATGAAGATGATTCAAACCGATGAAGGTTGGGTGTACCCAGATGAGGTTACTGAGGACGAGCTTGACCCTGCCGATGCCCTGCTGCCGCCCCGCTGCTCCCGCCGATGTACCGCGCCGCACTGCTCCTGTCACTCTGGAACAGATCATGGCCACCTTGCAAGACAACCGAGCTTACATGGAACATACCTTCTCTATTCTGTTTGACAGAATAGAAGGCGTTGAATGTGAGGTTGCGGCTCTTCGATCTGCTTCACCTGCTCCTGCACTAGCTTCGTCACCACCACCTCCGGATGCTTACTTCTAGGAACTTTAGTTCTTAGGCTCTTCTCTCTGTTTTTGACTCTATGTAATTTATTTATGGATTGACTCTCCTTTTATTAATGCATAAATAATAGTTCCTGTTGATCTATTATTTTGAGTATGTTTCCTTTTCTACACTTTGATATATGGTTATGGGACTTACCCCTCCTTTTTGCTCATGACAAAAGGGGGAGAAATATTTAATCATTTGACTTTAATTGAGAAAAGACAGGTTACTTTAAAATAGGATTGGATTCAAATTGAAAGGGGGAGCTGCGCACATATCTGATATATATATTACCTCTTATTTAAAGAAGGGGAGTAAGCTTTTATACCTTTTGTGAATTCCAATTATATGCACTAACGCTTTTCTCATTGATAGTCTTATTGATAGTTTGTCATCATCAAAAAGGGGGAGAATGTGTTTGGATGCTTATCTTTGAAGACTTGTTTTGATGATAACAAACGGGAAGAATAAATGAAGATGATATATAGACCAAGTCCAAACTTATAGTTGTTTAGCATTAGGACTTAGGATCTATTGTACGGAGCTCACATTAATATCTCCTTGTTTTTGAAAGAAAAGATAAAAAAAATCTATTTTGAAACAAACTTAGTATCTTTGAATCCTCTCTTTTTAAAACAAATTTTGGCCTGATTTATTCGAATAAAACTTTGTCTATCCGAATAAACATCTTCACGAGAATCTGATTTTAAAGTGGCTATTCGAATAAACCTTCGTTTATTCGAATAACTAAGTTTTCAGAACCCTGTGTTGAAATGAGTTATTCGAATAACTCATATGTTATTCGAATAAACGCTTTCTGTCTGAACTTCTTTTTCAATTACATTATTCGAATAACTGAGCTGCCATTCGAATAGCCTTTGGTTTTGTGAAACTCTGATTTTAACAGAGTTATTCGAATAACAGGTTGGTTATTCGAATAACCCTTTTCAGATGAGCTTTTCACGTTGAGTATTATTCGAATAAGTTGTTGCTTTATTCGAATAAACACGAATCTTTGTTTACGAAAATGGAAACAGAATGGCTTTCAATTTTGTTTTAAATGACATTAATTACACCCAACGGCTGATTAACCTAGTTTTCCCTATAAATAGCAAGCCTGGGTCATGTTTTCGATTGCCCATTATTCTGAACTATTTTCTGATTACTCTGTCTTTGTGAAAACTATTTTCTACGCTCTTCTTGCTTAAAAACTTTGAGATATTTCTGTGAGAGCTCTATTAGCACTTCAACTTGTATTACATACTCTGTTTGAGAGTTTCTCTTCATCTCTATTTTTTTGATAATCTATATCGAGGGTGAGGTATCCCTCAAGGTTTGTATAAGGGTGAGGTATCCCTGCAGGCTGAGACTTTAGCACAAGGGTATAGTGTCCCTGTGTGTGAAAAGTGCTCTAATTTGTAACGGTAGCAAGCACTTATTGAAACTTGTATACTTAGTGAAAAATCTCGGCTTTCGAGGACTGGACGTAGACCACAAGTGGGTTAGTGGTCGAACCAGGATAAATACTGTGCCTGCTTCTCTTTTCCCTAATCTCTTTATTTTATGCAATTTATTTTATTGCACATTTATTTTACGCTGTTCTTTATTGTTTCTTTTCTTCTTCTCATTCCTTCTGTGCATTTATTTATTAAGCTTTTGATATTCATTTTAATTAAAAAGAGGTTTTGCGAAAAAGTTTTAATACTTAATTCACCCCCCTCTTGAGTACTGGAAGCCACTTGGTAACAATTTTTGTAATAAATCATTTGAATCTTTAATGAAGAAATATGGTATCACACATAAAATTGATACCCCTTATCACCCTCAGACAAGTGGACAAGTAGAATTAGCAAATAGAGAGATTAAACGAATTTTGAAAAAAATGGTTAACCCAAATCGTAAAGATTGGTCTTTAAGATTAAATGATGTACTTTGGGCTTACCGTACTGCTTTCAAAAATCTTTAGGCATGTCACCCTATCAGTTAGTCTATGGAAAACCTTGTCATTTGCCTGTAGAATTGGAGCATAAAGCATTTTGAGCAATTAAAGCTTCCAATTCAAATCTTGATGATGCTTCCAAGTTACGCAAATTGCAATTGAATGAACTTGAGGAATTGAGAAATGATGCATATGAAAACTCAAAGATTTATAAAGCTAGAACAAAAGCTTTTCATGACAAATCAATTTTGAGAAAATCTTTTGAAATTGGTCAAAAAAATTTGCTTTATTACTCTCGTCTTCACCTATTCCCTGGAAAATTGAGATTTAGGTGGACTGGTCCTTTTATTGTCAAACATGTGTATCCTCATGGGGCCATAGACATTGAGAACCCTAGGAATGATAATGTATTTAAGGTCAATGGACAAATACTCAAACAATTTCTGGAACATCAAGTTGTTGAGGTAGAATCCATATCCCTTTCTAATCCTTGTTATGAGTACAATTTATTTTAATTTTGTTTCTTTCTTTTTGCAGTTCTTTGTGTTTTCAGTTAAGTGGCGGATAATGGTACTCCGTGACTCTCAAGTCGGTTTGTTTTTTAGTTTTCCATAATAACTGATTTCTTCTCCTTTTAAAATGGATGTCATTCTCTCAAATTTAAGAAAGCATTTCCCTTCTGTTCCTAAAAATAATCTAACCAAAATCTACGAAGCTAGGTATGAAAGACTGAGACTGTTAATATACAAGGGCATCCCAGAAGATATACACTGGATAATCGAAGCAAAGGTTCATTTAGCTGATGAATCTTCAAATTCATTTGTTCCATACATGCCGAGTCTCGGTAAAAGTTCATATTCAAAAAGGAGAAGAGCAAAAAGAATGAAAGTTTGTTACAAATGTGCGCGATAGAATTGTAATACGCGATGTCGTTCTTTGGGAATGATTTCTGTAAATAGAGAAGATAAAATTTTCTTCATTAAGAATGGACTGAGTAAGGAGTCATTAGATAATACCTTATTGACTCTTAAGAGGCATTCTTGTGGATATGTGTAGCGTGAACTTCTTAGTTTGTGAAACTTTTCAGGGATAAGAAAGAGCGTTACAGTCTTGGGAATCTGACTCAAAAAGACTTTGTTTACCAATTTTTAAGAAAATTGGATGGGAAGCTTATCCTCGACTCATAGAAGGCATTTAAGCCATTTTCTGGACGTGAAACCAAAGAAACATGTGAGCCACAATCACAACAACTTGTATATATTATCTTGTACATTTCTTAAAAAAAAAAAAAAAAAAAAAAAAAAAAAAAAAAAAAAAAAAATAAAAGAAAGAAAGAAGGGCAAACTTTTGTGTACTCTATCCTTAACTAGATGGAGAGACCTAACCTTAGGGCTTCAAATCAAATGGAGAGCACTTAACCTTAGGGCCTCAGATCAATTCCCTATGGGTTAGACCCGTCATTGACTCGGGTGGACCTTCGCACGCCGGTCCGTAAATAAGGTTTGTATGTCATGCTCTGTAGAGAGCCACGCAAGTATTCCCAGGTTTCAACCGTAGGCTCTGCTTGCTGATGGACAGATAGAAGCGTCCTGTGCATGCATTCTCGCGTGCTAATGCCTCTGAGCTGGATCCTGTGATTTAATGCCATGGGCTCTCCAGTGACCTCTCACTGGCTGTGGTCGTTGGTGGTGGCTGTTAGATTTACGCACTTTAATTAGTTGCGTCGTAACTCAATCCAAAATATTCCACAAGCGGGAGGGAGAAGAATTCTCAGATTGGATGAGCCGTCTTGGTATTACTGCACTCATGACGCACAGTATAAAGATACGTTATAAAAACTGTACATAAAAGGTATGCCATCATTTGTTATTTTAATTTTATCTTTGTTTGATTTTGTTGTATTTTGGTTTTGGACAGACGATCCTTTGGGCAGGGCCCTTCAGGGGTTTCTAGACTTCTTTACCCTGATGGTTTTTTTGAAGTCTAAAATAATAATAATAATAATAATAAAAATAAAAAAATAAAAAAAGTTTCTTAAATTCAAACTTTTCTGACAATAGCCAACCTACCCATATAGGAGCTATTATTACTTTTTCTATTCTCTTCCCTATTTAAACACTCTATTTTCTTCACTTTCCTACAACTTATAATCATTCAAAGAGAGTATGAGTGTAGAAATGGAGGGAGCTTCTTCTTCAGTTCATAGATTTATCAGTATCTGTGTATTTTGTGGGACAAGTTATGGAAAGGGTTTAGAGTTTGTAAACGCAGCAAGCACTGTTGGTAGAATACTTACTGCGAGGAACATTCGTGTTGTATGTAGGGGAGGTAGCATTGGGTTAATAGGGGCTTTATCACTTTCTGCACATCTAAGAGGTGGTCAAGTTTTTGGTGTCATTCCTAAACCTTTAACTTGAAGGAACATCATTGGAAAGACAATTGCACTGGAAATTCAAGTATCATCTATGCATGAACGAATAAGGACAATGCTTGAAAACTCTGATGCATTCATTACTTTACCGGGTGGTTTTGGTACTTGGAAGAAGTTTTTCAAATTATCTCTTGGGCCCAACTGAACATCCACCATAAACACCATAGGTTTATTGAATGTTAATAATTTCTTTGATAATTTGTTATCTTTTGTTAATCATGCTGTGGAACAGAGCTTTATCACACCTTCGGCAAGACGACTCCTTATATCTGCTTCTACTGTTGATGAATTAATTGATAAATTATAAGTTTTTGTTTATGAACCTGAACCAGTAATAGCTCAGATAGATTGGTCAGAAGGCAGCAGCAAGGGAGGCAGCAAGGAACAAGAGTGTGATCTGACACTTCATCTATAACTTTTCTTTATCTTTGGTTTTATTTATCATACTTTGTTTCTGTTTTAATTTGTGTAAGGTTTCTCTTTTCAGTAATTGCAACAACAGGTACTATCTTCTATCCTTTACCTATCTATGTTTTGACATTGAGGACAATGTTGTGATCTGGTTGGGAGGAAGGATAGTTGTGTAAAAAAAAATCAAAAAAATAAAAAAAAAATTAGGAAGTGTGTTTGTTAATATGTTTGTTGTGTTTACATGTTTGTCAGTAATTTATTAACAACAAAAGTAATTAGGGATGGTAGAGTAATGAGTAAATTATATACTCTTGAGACGCATCAAAATTGGTGGCAGAGTAAGGAGTAATTGGGTAAACAACTAGTTTGTGTGGAAGTAACAATTGAAATTCGAGAAAATTTGCATGATTGAGTAAATTGTCTTCTTTTTTAAAATTCACATGCTTGGTTATGGATGTTGAATTGGTGGACTGAGAATGATAGAATTATGCCTTGTGAGATTTTGAGCCTATTGATGAATGGATTGAACATTTGTATCATTCTCTTCTTTCTTGTGTGAATTTCACTCATGGAATTGTTACTCTAGAACTTGCTTTGATTCTTTTTTAGACTACATTTTCATATGCATACATAAATACGATTGAGGGATTTTTCTTGAAATAGCTACTTTAATCAAATAGCCAGCCTTGCTTAGTAGCATATTGTCTCAATATGATATCAAACACTCTTATAATTTCTTGGAAATTCTCTGATTCCTGCCAACGTAAAGCATTGGAAATGGCCTATTTCCCCTTACTTAACCCCTTTGAGCTTATTTGACCATTCTTTATTTCGAACTCATTATATGCCTTAAATGAAAAACCATGTTCTTACCTGACCTTAGGGAATAAGAGAACATTAACTTTGTCATTGGATGAGTTCTTGAACAAGTGTGGGGGTGTGTGTGTAGAATGATTGAAAAAAAAATTTGTTTAAATGTATATATTATGTTTATCTTTTAAAAAAACAAAACAAAAAAAAATTGTGTAAAGAAGGGTCAACAAGGCATTAAAGGAAAGAAAAAAAAACACGTAAAGGGAATTTGTATTAGGTGGAGTTGGGATGAACTTTCATACTTGTTAATTGAACTCAGTTTTCATGTTCTTTTATTCTCTTTGGTATTTAACTTGTCATATCCATATTACCTTCTCCTTTACCTTGACCCCATTACAACCTTGAATAAAATCCTCATGATTTGTGTGTGCATGTGTTCTGAGTAGTGGAGAAGTAGAAGATAAGCAAGCTTATGGTAGTGCAATTTTCATGGGTTGAATTGAGTGAAATACCTACCTTTTAAACACTTGAGTGATTGAGAGTGAATCTTGTGAAGATCTATCATTCTTGACTCATGTTTTTCAATTGAAGTTTCCTTGCTTGTTGGTTTAACATGTGAGGAAACGTTACTTCATAAATGTTTTGATTACTTGAATGATTGGTTGCTCTTCATTCTTAAATATTATTAGAAATTGAGTTTTTTAGAGTGTTTAGCTTTTGAGTCTGTGTCATTTTTTTCCTAGTTTTAGTCTTATGTGTTTTGCCCAAGAGTGCAAAAAGCTAAGTGTGGGAGAATTTGATAATCACATATTTGATACATTAATAAACCCTTAATTTTAGTCATTTACACTCTCAATGTACTTAATTGATTGAGCTTGGTTATGTTCTATATTTTGGTCATATCTTGAGTTCTAGATGTCTACTAATTATGTATTTTACTTTTTGGAAATATAAGAGATAGATCTACAACTTTCATGAAGAGCGTGAGATCAAAGTCGGACATCTAGTGAAACTAATTGGGCTTAGAAGTCAGAATACAAGTTTTCTGATTGGAACCTGAATAGTGTGCAGTAATCAGAGCATAACTCGGGCTGTAAGATCTTAATTAGCCTAAAATGTTGGTATCTACAAGTTAAGACCCATATCAACAACTTTAATGAGAACACAAAACTCAAATCGGACTCCTTGGAGGTCATATTGGGCTTGGAAGTCAGAATAGAGGAGCTATAATCGGGCCTAAACACTGTGCAGTAATGGGCCATATCTCGGGTGGTAGGTGGCTTTTTGAGGTGATTCTGGTGGCATTTGAAAGCTAAGATCCAGGCTTACAACTTTTATGAGACCACTTGGTGAAAAAATGATGAATGCAATGACTTCAGAGCTGAATGATTTCAGAGACAAAGAATCTTCATAATTTTTCACTCATGAAAAGTCATTTGACATTTTCACTCATTTTTCACTCATCCACTCAATCATGACTCAGCCCCCTTATCATTTTGTATCCCTAATCCTCTATAAAAGGGAGCCTTGACAGACTATTGAAGGTGTTAGGTGTTAGTTACCAAAATGATGTTATTTTGTTACTAGTTTTTCTTTTAATAGTTTTCCTTTGTTTTAAATTGAAGTCATGTTCTTCTTCTTCTTCTTCTTCTCTTTTTTTTTCTTCTTGTCTATGAGTAACTAAGTTTTATTTTACTTAGGTGAAAGGGTGAAGCTCTTGGTAATGAAATAAAATTAGATTCATTTCTTTCTTGTGCTTTAATGATATATTTTCAAGTGGTTATTATACGTATTGTATTTTGTTTTCAATCAATTTAGAAACCCTCCTTGTAAAGTGGAGATCTTGATTTATTGTAGACAAGATTTTGGCATAATGAATGTTTGATCCCATTTACGAGTGGTGGTGTTAATAGATGATTAAAGGAATCATAATATAATTACGTATATAATTTTTAATGAACTTTGAACGTTGTATTTTCCGATTGGAACCTCCATTATGTGTGGATTCTAATTGAGTTATTAAAAGAATTAATCTTGTCCTTATTTTATTTACCAAGAGTGGATCTCCTAACCCAAGTAAGTTTTTTTTATTTGTGACTAAGTTTTATCAGTTTTATTGTTGTGACAAAATATTTACTGTACGTCAAAGAATTTTTCTTCATTAATTCCCTGTGGATCGACCTCGGACTCCCTAGAATTTATTATTTGAAATAACCTGCACTTGGGTTTGCAACTTTTAATCTGCATCACTCCACCCAGACAGCATTCCATAGGCTAGAAAGTCACTTATTATCCACAACAAAGTCGCTTTCATATCAAAAATTTGTTTCTTCCAGGCATCATAAGTTTGCATCCCATCGACCCACAATATCTTCAGATCATTAATTAGGGGTCTAAGATAGACATCTAAACTTTTACCTAGTGACTTTGGTCCAGGAATCACAAGAGTGAGTAATATGTATTCCCTTCTTCTACACATACTTGGAGGTAGATTGTACGGTGTGACAAAAATAGGCCAACATGAATATGGTATGGCTGAACCGCTGAATGGATTAAAACCGTCTATACACAAGCCAAGCCTAACATTTCGAGCATCTAGCGCAAATGTTGAATGGGTAGATTCAAATCGTTTCCAAGCCTCAGCATCAGCTGGATGCCTAATCACTGATTCATCTTGACGCACTCCATCCGCATGCCAACTCATATACTGTGCAGTGTTTTTGGACATAAACAAAAGTTGGAGTCTTGGTATAATGGGAAAATATCGCAACACTGAGTGCGACACATCCTTCTCATTCGATGAACGTCCCACCTTCGGTTTGAATCATGGGTGTCCACATACTAAGTAAACTGAGTAGAGTCTCTTGTCACTGTATTCTTTGTAATACAACATGCACTGATTAAGACACGCATCTATCTTCTCATAACCTAATCCCAACTCACGAACCATTCTCTTCGATTTGTAGAAGTTTTCGGGTAACTTTTCAGGCTTTGGAAGTATGCTCTTAATTATGACAATCATTC
Source organism: Ormosia semicastrata (assembly GCA_029884595.1). Taxonomy (NCBI): domain Eukaryota; kingdom Viridiplantae; phylum Streptophyta; class Magnoliopsida; order Fabales; family Fabaceae; genus Ormosia; species Ormosia semicastrata. Next base: position 45,480,061 of record JAQQTO010000061.1, read on the forward strand.
TATCATAACAACTCTCACTCATGTTAAACTCCGACTTCAAGTTCAATAGTTGAGTTACAGCTGACAATTTCGTATGCTTATGGCAACCATCCCATAAAGGTTCGTCAGTGTCTCTTAGCAAGTCATAAAACTTCATAGCTAAAAGATTTGGATCCTCTTCTAAATCTTGACCTTCTAGATTTAATCTATCACTTGCGGCATCCATAACCATATCCATGTATGGATTCCTAGGCTCCACTTCATCATCATGGACAATGGATGTTGAGCCGCTATCCCTCCATCTGTTCTCACCATGAATGGTCTAATTTACATAACCATTCATAAATCCATACTTATATAGATGTTGTTCTACCCAAAATATCTCCCTCCAAGCATGATTCTTACATCTAGCACATGGACAAAGGATGCAATTTAATGCATCAGTAACTGTCGGGTCTCCTTGAGCAACTCTAATGAAATCATTAAATCCATCCTTGAATTCTTCACTTACATAGCCAATAGGATCATTTCTTCGTAACATCCAACTTCAATCGGGTCTCATGATTGCTGAAATTGATTTAGAACATTAACACAATCCTTATATCTCCATCTCCTTCTTAACATGGTATGGCCCTATCCCATTCGATAAGAAACATTTTCAACACTTGGTTAATAGTTATTCCTTAAATATTATATTTTATACTTGACGAAATTTTGGCAGCATTTCTCATTGGTCTCCAAGTGCATGACTTGAACGCAATGAGATCTACCGCATTTAAGTATACACCCAGAGAATAAAAGAAAATATTGCAGACCAAAATTTTAACAAGTATAACATATGAGATTTAATGAATAACTGTTAATCAAGTGAAGAAAAAATTTCTTTCCAAACTGTCCCACTTAGACAATTCAAAATTCAATACAATGAGCAGTACCTTGAAAAGGTATGCGTGCTCATTAATATAGAATCTCAAACGGGAAACTAAGGTTTTGCTCAAATTTTTACTCGAATAAGAAAATAAAACTTTAAGCATATGTTGAAGCACAATCAAAAGTTAAATCAAACTAATATTCTTAACACATAATTCATTAGAAATTCATAACTTTTATTTTCAACTTCTAAGATTTGATGTCATATTTAGATAGTCCTAAATGTACTGGGATAGGAGAGAAAAACATAAAGAAAATCTAAGTTTTCACTGGCTACAATGATTGCTGCTATGCGGCCTGACATAGACAACATTGATGAATATGTTAGGAACACTACCGCTAGAGCTTTCAGTGTTGTTGCCTCTGCTCTTGGTATACCTACACTCTTACCTTTTTTGAAGGTTGTTTGTTAGAGTAATAAATCATGGCAAGCTCGGCACACTGGGATTAAGATTGTGCAATAGATTGAGAAGGTGAAGCAGTGTGTAAGGAATTGGAAGCCCTATATGCCAGTTACTATACTAAGGAAGTCATGATCATTCTGATTCGTGAATTTCAGTCGTCTGATGAAGAAATGAATAAAATTGTTCTGAAAGTGGTGAAGCAGTGTGTAAGCACTGAGGGTATAGAAACTGATTATATTAGAAATGATATTCTCCCTGACTCTCCCTGACTTTTTCAAGAATGTCTGGGTTAGGAGGATGGCTTTGGATCGAAGAAACTATAAGCAACGTGCTCATTTCCTACTGTAGAGGTAGCAAACAAAGTTGGTGTTGCCGATATTGTCGGGAGAATTGTTGAGCATCTTAAAGATGAGAGTCAACCTTACAGGTGAATGGTTATGGAAACTATTGAGAAGGTGATCACTAACTTGGGAGCATCTCATATAGATGCTCTTTTGGAAGAGCTTCTGATTGAAGCATTAAAGGAGTAGGATTCCTCTTTGAATCTTCAATCTTGAATTAAAAAAAAAATCACTATAAGGATTACAGAGCTCAAATTTAGAGTAAAGTAAAATGAAGGGCACAATCACATTTGGGGAAAGAAGAAAGAAATGGATATATTGATTATGTGTTTTATATACGCATCTATATACACAAAACTATTATTCTTGAGACAAATGCACAAGAAAATATTATGGTACAGTGGCATCTACCACTCCAATCAATCTACAAATCTACCGAGATGACTTCTTGGAAGAAAACATGTGCTGAATACTATACAGAGAAAAAACAAACAGTTTTTTCCAATATTATGACTAAGGAAATGCATTGACCATAGGCCCATGTCTGCATTGACCAGAAAATGCACTCAATCAAACTCAAAAGGGTAAAAAGACATCGAACAAACTCAGCAAAAAATGAAAACAATGGAAATAAAAATAAAAATCTAAAAATCCAACCTTTATAATAGCAAATCTAAACAATGATGAAGTGAGAGAAATGCGAGGTGAGATTATCTTGCGAAGCAAAACGACAATAGAAGCCTGGTGGGTTGCTCAGAAGGGTTCAACTTGATGCAACTGGGACACCACCTTACTACCGCTCAAAACCTAGTATGGTTCAACACAAAGAAGTCAGAAATAGTGAGAAATGACACCAAAACCCATTACAATCAATAATGCGATTTGTGAGTGTGTACTTGTAGGGCTGTCATTGGCTTGGGTCGCGTCGCTGTCGTGCTCAGAAGGAGGGGAACAGAGTGGGTGGAGGGCTATAGGGCATTGTCGCGTGGCTGCTGTGCTCAGAATGATGGGAAAGGCCGTAATGGTAGGGTGCTATGGGTGGGAATGAGCTGTGGAGGGGATGCTGTGGGTGGGAAGAAGCTGTGGAGGGATGCTGTGGGTGGGAAGAAGCTGTGGAGGGATGCTGTGGGTGGGAAGGAGCTGTGGAGGAGGATTCTGACCTAAGTTTTAGCTCGTTTTTACTGAGTGGGCTTTTTTTCACCAGATGTGTAGGCTCTTTTTTTAGCGAGGGAAGTAATCCCTCGCAATTCCCTCACTAAATTTAGCGAGGGAAACAATTTACTCGCAATTCTCTCGCTAAAATTAGCGAGGGAAACAATTTACTCGCAATTCCCTCACTAAATTTAGCGAGAGAAATAATTCCCTCACAATTCCCTCACAATTAACTCCATATTTCCCTTTTAAAATATTTTCTGAATTTTAGTGAGGGATAATTTTTTCGTAGCTAATCCCTCGCAATTCCCTCTCTAATTAGCGAGGGAATTGGGAGGGAATCCCTCGCTAAATCATAAAATTCTTGTAGTGTTAGGATTTTATACTATTTCTGTATTTCAGCTATATCTTGAGTTCTAGATATCTAAAAATTACTTAGCTTACCTTGTAGAAAAGATAAGAGAGAGCTCTACAACTCTCATGAAAGCCCCAGAGCTGAATCAAATATCTAATTGACCGAATTGGGCTTAGAAGTCAGAACAATGGTGCAGTCAATAGAACCTGAGCAGCGTGCACTAATTGATCCATAATTTCGACTGTAGGGGTCTTTTGGAGCTGAGATTGGTGCCATTGGAAAGCTTACACACAAGACTCAAACTCTTATGAAGACCACTAATTGAAACTATAACGTTTTAATGGTGTTCTACCCCTATGAAGTCAGATGACGAGTCTAGAGACCCATTGAGAGTGATTTAGGCATAACTCTCTCATCTTAAGTCCAAAATCAAGTGATTTTGGTGGCCAAAGAAAGTTATGAGGCAGAAGATTAACTTTAACGTAGGAAAAAATTTGAATTCTTAATTTTTAAGTCAGTTATTTTTGTATAAATAGGGAACTCAAGATAGATAGTAACCCTAATTTGTACTATTTGATTCTTTTACCTAGAATTTTGTCCTTTCTTTTGAAAATCGTGTGCTGTAGGCATGGAGAGCTAAACATTTGAGATTAATCCAAGGATCTTAAGCAAATTATGATTTGGCTTTGGGATTATATACCTAATTTTTTTAATTGAATTAATTATCTTCTTCTTCTTGATTTGGATTTTGAATTGCATGATTAGTGATTTCTGTTGTGTGATGTGATCCGCCGATTGGATCCATAATCCTAATTAAGATTTGTGATTAAATTGTGTTTGATTAATTATGATTTAGTCACATGAATTGAAGATAGTTAGGTTGACAGATTTGTTAATCTAGATTAATTGAATTTTGGTTGTTAAACTAGCATAGGTTGTATGAATCTAGCAATCATAGGTTTATGAATCGTTTGTTAGTTAAATTCTAGATGATTATCTAGTATTGAATTCTATGTGTTTGATGCAGAAATTTCGGTCAATCATGAATTAATCAATTAATTCAATGTAGATGCATATTTAGTGATCGATGACAAGCCAACTATGTTTCTGACAGTTTCTTAGATTGGTTGTTTTGCAATTTAATTTTTTTTACATTTAATTATTACATTTACATTCTACGTACATAATCCCTCCTGTTTGACTTTGATTTGATATGATTGATACATTGATCCTCAAGAAACGACTCAGTTCGCTACCTTGTGCTACAAGTTATCGGAAGAACTGAGATTTTGTTATTGGTTGAGTTCGGCGCTCGAATCACACCGTAAATGCTTTGCATCAAGTTATAAACATGGCTCAGGTCTTGTTTGCTACCATATATAAATTCAATATTTTTCATGAGTATTTTTATAGTATCCAGATGATTAGTAGCGACCCAAATCGATTTAGACACCGCCTTTTCAATTTGATTATACAATTTAATTATAGCCCTCAAGAAGCCACGGTTGCCTCGCCTCAGCATGTTTTTCACTAGGAAGATCTTTAGATAGATGGTTCAACTTATCAATGCTCTTCAAATAGCGCTCAATCGTGCGTTGTCATTGGAGATAATTCTTCCTACCTGTCATAGTTCGATCAGTAATTTTAGAGGTTGTGATTATTTCAATTTTCCGGTCATCAACAGCTTCAATCTTCGTTGTTCCACTACTATTATATATCAACAGTCTCCCCATTATTGTCTACCATAGTCGCTACTATACTAATGTCAACCAGAACCAAACTAGAAAAGGACAAGAAAAAGCACAAGGAACCAAGGCAGCAAGAAGAAACACTTTAGGGAAAGAAAAATCACTGGAATCAATGGCAGAGACCAGTGTAGATGCACTCAGAGAACCCAAAACACACCAAAACAGTACCGGAAAACACCGCCAATCGCTAGCCACATACAACGCCTGATAGGACGACCCACTACTTCAAAAGCCTTAGTTTGCCCATTGCATATAGCTAGACTCGAGCTATGCTTTGTGCGTGCGTGGAGACTCAGACGAACACCAATAGAGGATCACCTATGGGTATGAGCACCCACTTATAAGTTGTCTTCACGCACCCAGCACCATGGAAGGGAAGAAGGAAGAGGGGGGAAGTGGAAGATAGGATACGAAGCGCAACAAAAGGGAAAAAAACTAGTTTTTTTTCCTGTTTGGAAAAATAAAAAAATGAGAAACTAAAATAGGTGTGCTTTCACACACACATAAGATAACTAAAAGACTAGAGTACCATTGCACATTTAACACATTAAACATATGTTAGTATCCTTAACATAAGAGAAAAAAATAAAATAAAAGGCCTACATTAATCCATACTGTTATATATTTTTCTTTTGGTTGAACTATTCCATAACGTGTAACCAAAAAGGTATAAAAATAAAATAAATACTCCATACTATTCTTAGTGGACTTCTAAGTATTTTGTTATATCCCGAGTATGGATCTACTTATACTAGATGTAAGTCTCAGACACTTATATCATTTGAGAAATTTTTATTTAAATCTTGAGCACTCAAGTTAAGTGTATCAGACTAATCAGGACTTAATATTTTTATAGATCTTTATGAAATTAATTATATAACACAAAAATTTATAAAAATATTAAGTCTTGATTGGTTTAGTGCACCTATGTAAATATCCAGAGTTTAGGTAAAAATTTTTCATATCATTTAATAACTTTTTGTAAAATATATTAATCCATTCCTCGAATCATGTGTTAGTATTGTATCTTGATAATCATGACATTTATAAATACTCTAATAGTCGATATTTACTTATTTTTTAAAAATATATTATACATTATAATAAAGTAGTGTGATAAAGTATCAGCTAGATTTTAAATTATATGAGATTTTATAGACTTGATCAGCCTCATGAAAACATTCAATGCAATGATTGGATTGATAAATCTATCCGTTGTCCATAAAAAATTACTAAATAGTCTAACGATGCCAAGATTTAAGCCTTGATGTAAGTGAATCCCTCCTGTTAGCATGTACATTTTTATCCCAATATTTAGATGAAAAATGATCATCTTACACCCCAAAAAAGGGGTGTAAGTACTGTTTCACTATTTTGAATAGATGTGATTGAGTGAGAGAAAGTGATAAAAAAAAATATGTATAATAAATGATATTAGATGAGATGTAAAAAATGATATATGTACTATTTGAGGTAAGAATATAATTGTTGTATTTAGATAGAGGTATTTTATTTTATTTTATTTTACTTTTTTAATTTACTTTTCAAAATCTTTGTCATATAATACCTGATGACCTACTTGTAGTGGCCATCCAGCAATTTGCTTTAGAGTTCCACGTTCCTGGGATCCACGAGGAAACCCATAATGGCCATGTCAATTTTGTTTCTACTTCTTGATTTGGAGCACTTAGTTTTTGGCTTTATAATGAACAGTGTCAAAAGGCAGAAAATATATATAGAAGTGTTCAGAGGCCATGGAAGAAAAGCACCAAATAACCAATGTGGCTGAAAGCAATAGCTAGTTTTCCACCTGCTTTTTCTGCAGCTAATTAGTGAACTAAATGACAGCTAGCATAAGCAGTTTCAAAGAACACGGAGGAAAAAGTTAAAAAAAAAAATTTTAAGGAGTACAAAGAAGGGAAGAATTTGAAAATGCTTTTCCCCTTAATTTAAGTATGCCACATTACAAGGATAAGTAGTTTAGAGAATATTTTACTCAACTAAGGGATAAGTATGTTGAGTGCCAATAAGGCAATAACTAATCTCAAGTTATAAACAACTATTTACGTCTTGATGGTTCATTTTCCTCTTCCGATGAGTCCGTACTTATGTCTTGGATGGTAATTTCAATATGGTCGGCGTTATCAATGTCCACAACAGGTTTTATGATTCCTCTATGAAACAAAGGTGGCTTCTCTGGTGAGACATTGGGTTCCACACTTTTGAAATGGGCTAAATGAGAAAGAACAGAAACAGATTCAAAAATTTTCTCCACGGACTTGGTGATTTCTACGAGTATTGATGCAACTGTAGCAACAGGGACTAAAGCTCGGAGTTCTACATCTTCTAATGAAACGGTTTCCACTGCAATTTTGAGGTCTTCAATTGCAGTTTTAGAATTTTCTAGGTGGCATTTAGCAGCAGATGGGTCTGTCATTGTTTCGATGGATGAAGATATTGCTTGTAACGCCTTGCTGGATTCTGAACTCATCTTTGTGCATGATTTTTGTACTTTGCACTTGAATAACAAAGATGCCTGAAGTAACTAAAATACATATCAGCTTCTAGCTAATCAAGATAAAAGTGCTTTAATTAAAGACATTGAAGTTAGAAAGTTCCAAATATTAAACTTAAAGTGAGCTTAATTTATTTGTCGCTGAGATTTGCAAAGAACAACGATGTATTACTTGGATTTCAGGGTTGAGGCAGCCGTTGAGCGCTTCAATCTTGTATGCGCATTCCCGGGCAAGTGCTCCAATCTTCAAGTACTGTTTCCAAGGATGACGAAGAAGAAAACGGCCGTGTCCTGGTTCCCACCTTGCCAAATTTGCCTGTGTATGAATGGAGTGGAATATATATGATCAGTATGACAGTGAAAATGTTAAATGATATCCCAAAGGAGAAATGATGATGATGATGATGATGATGATCATAATAATAATAATAATAATGATGATGATCATAATAATAATAATAATAATGATGATGATCATAATAATAATAATGATAATAATAATAATAATAATAATAATAATAATAATAATAATAATAATAATAATAATAATAATAATAATAATAATAATGATAATAATAATGATAATAATAATAATGATGATGATGTAAGGACCATGGACACTACGTATCTCCATATTAGTATGATATTGTCCACTTTGGGCTTAAGCCCTCATGGATTTGTTCTTGGATTTTTACCCTAAAAGGCCTCATACTAATGGAGATATATGTCCATACTTATATACACATGATGCTCTCCACCTCTAGCCAATGTGGGACTTTGGTCGCATTCCCAACAATCCTCCCCTCGAACAAAGGACCATCGAGCCTCCTCTCAAACGATCATCCATCCGTCTATATTTACGGATCCCATCGTGAGTTAATTGGGGCCCGCCACTTTCGTTCGACATTCTGAAGATTCATCCACCACTACTAGAATTTTAGCTGTTAGAGACTGATTTAGAGACCGATTTATTTTGGTCTCTATAGAGACCGAAATAGAGACCGATTAAGAAAAAAAAAATTAATTTGCCACCGAAATAAAATCGGTCTCTAAATAAAAAATTTAAACAACAAAAAAAATAAATAAGTAGCGACCGAATTATCGGTCGCTAAAAAAATAAAAAATTAGAGACCGATATTTCGGTCGCTAAAAAATAAAAAATATAAAAATTCAAAAAAATAAAATAGTTAGAGACCACAAATTCGGTCTCTAAATAAAAAATTAAAAAAAGTTAGAGATCGAAAATTCGGTCTCTAAAAGTTTACCATATAAGCTCCCGCCTCCCACCCCTTCAATTTTTTTTTCTCATTTCAAACCCTAATACACTCACCGCTTCGCCACTCTCTCACCCTCATAGCTGCTGTCTCTCCCTCACCCTCACCGCTGGCCACAAGCCCGTCGCCGCTCGACCCTCACCCTCGCCTCTCGCCCTTGGCCGTCGCCCTTCGCCCTCGGTGCTCGCTGCTCGCCCTCGCCGCTCGACCCTCGCAACTCGACGCGTGGGTGTGGGCCCAGACGTCGCGACGCCGAATCGAAACCCGCCCCGACTCATCGCTCGAACGTTCGCTGTCGTTCCACCTGGGCAACGCCTTCGCCTTCGACCCTCCCTCCGCTCAGTCGCCGTCGCCGACCTCTGCTATATTTAGGGATACCATTTGACAATGATTTTTGGTTTGGGCATTCATTCACTAAGCATTACACACTGCTCGCTCTCATGTCTCAGGTAAATGCTCTCCTCTCCCATTCCTTCATTTAACCCTATTTGCTCTTCGGTCTCAATTCTTCATGCTTCAGTTTTTTTTAATCGATTCTCTCTCATTTGCAATTTTGGTTCCTTTCCTTTACCCACGAATTCGTTTTTGTTTGTAGAATTTTGTCATCAGGCAGATTTATTACAATTTTATGATTCCTGGACCAATTTGATTAGCGTTGAATCAATTGTTATTCTGATTTTTACCTATCGAACCAATTAAACCAATCTTAGTCACCTATACAATTACCAGAATGCAAAGGATAATAATGTTTTCTTTCTCCATTTTTTGGTCTGCAGTTGATAATAGAAACTCTTCAGCTTCCAAGCATGCCAGAACCGATGGTAACCAATGCTTTTTTTTCTTCATTTTCTGATGTTTATGGATACTTGATGATTCCTGTTACCATGCACAAATCCCTAAAACTCTGATGTTATGGGGTTGCAGTGTTCTTTCTCATGATTCTTAATATATAATTTTTATTTTGAATTTTACTTGCTAGGTGTGGCCATTGTAAGAAGCTTGCTCCGGAGGTAATATTGTTGACCTTTTATTTTGGGGTTTCCTATAAGTTATCCATAAAATTTCAAGTATAACCAAGAAATGACTTTTTAATTTTATTGTTACAACAATCATGCTAAAATCATGAATTGCTACTTCATTTTATTTGCTTTTCTTACTGTTTATGGCTGACACTTGAACAAAACGCTTCCTTACAAAGCTTAAGTTCTCACTTGGCTAGCTAGCGTAAGCAATTGTGTGATCTGTTTGAATTCCTTTTATCCAAATCTGTTTTACACTTTGATGTTTTATAATTAAATGACATACGGGATAGTCTTTGCCCGATAGTCTCTCATGAATTCTCGGATTCTTTCTCTGTTGTAAGATATGAGATGGTAAAGTGATTTTTTTTTTTTTTAATGTATGTATACTTTTTTTTTCATTTTTCAGGTTAGAGATGTCTTTGATAAATTATCCTTTTATTTGCATATAAGATTACTGATTTTTCTTTTTCCTATATGTTTTTTCTTGGAAGGATCCCTAAAAGGGAAAGTTGACAAGGCAACAAAATCAACAAAGGGAAGGAGGGTTCAGTTTTCTAAAGAAGGTTAGCTTCATTATTCTAGTATCTTCGTATTGCTTCTCAGTGGAGTGTGCAAGTACTAGAGCTTCTTTGTGATGCAGTTGGTGCTTGAAATGAAGACTTTGGGATATTGATCATGTTTACCTTACTGAAATTATTGTTTGGTTGAATGTTGTAGGTCCATTTGAATCCGAGAATAAGTAGTTCACCAAAATCTGGTGGAAAAGGTAAGAGTGCAATTCCCAAAGTTTTTATTGGCTTCATCTTTTTGGTGACTTCGCATTCTGACACATGTACATTGCAACCTTTAATCCATGTTAAAAATGACTTGGTATTCAATTTGTTTTTTTTATGTGAACATGATTTTTGGCATTTGAAATATTGGTTCTATTCTAAGGGCTATCTGGCTTCATAAATCCGGAAAACAGTTAGTACAGTGGCCTGTGGTGGAAATTGAAAAACTACGTGTGAACCCGGTCAACTTGCCCTCCAAAGTGCTCAAGGGGGGTGAACTGCTTGTTACTGGTGTCACTGCAAAGCACAGGTAAGTTGTATATATCTGCAATACTGCAAAATACTTGTATTTACATTGATGCACAACTAAAACCCAGCTTTGTCTAAGTTTAGCAGTAAATAGTTTAATTGAGGTTTACTTGAGCTAAGATAGAACATAATAGAATAGAACTGCCTGCATGCAGAATTATGGGTATAAAAGTAATGTTAATATCATGATTTGCTCAATAATATGTGTTAATTAAAGAAGATTTTGATGGTGCAGTCTTTGCGGTACTTTCTACATTATTTATGTGTAATGAAATCAACAGAATGGGGTGACAACAGGAGGGATGAATCAGCAGAGGCAAAACTTTCAACATTACAACTGCCAAGCCTAACAAAGATAGCAAGCAAAGGCTAGAAGTTGATATTAATGTGGGTTTATCTGAGCGGCCTCCATGGTTTTGTAGGTATACTCTATTGGATACACTTTCTAATACCATGGTAGTCACTAGTCACTAATCACTGTATTCAGACTACACCTTTTTAAATAATATATATCGTATAAAAATCTTTTGGCCTGGATTTGTTATGAAGTATGGAAAAAAAGATATAAAAAAGAAGCTAAGCCATTAAGAAGGTGAAAATTTCTAATGAAGATAGTTTGCGGTAAGGATTAATTTTGATGTTGGTCATCTTTTTTATTTTAGGGTGAGAAGGGAGGGCAGGGAATGGGCTAAATTGCGTTCTTTCTTTGGCGTTATAATTTATGAAATATGCCTTATCCTGTTTCATATATTGGCAATGGAGACTCTGTTACCTGATAATCTATTGCATGGAAGTAGTTAAAAGCTATGGAGAAAATGACAAAAAATGCTGATAGAATATTGACCCAATCAAATTTTTTAGTTCTTATTCTTTCAATGTGAATCCAATTAGAGCTATTACGTATTGATAAGATCCATAGAAATCCATTGGTTAGAAAATGACTTTTTAATTCAAAAAATGACTTCTTGATATGATGGTAAAATTATTGTGATATCACCAAACAGTATGGGAGTAAGACCGTGGGCTGCCACTGATATTTCTTATTTAATACTTAAATAGTGAAAGTTTTATTGTAATCCACGAATGTACTTTTTAAGTCAATGCATGTGAGAGTAGGACATTCAGAACTAGCTTTACTTAAAGCAAGATTTGGCGTATCAGCAAAATTTGCGCTAAAAACACTAATATTCATTATTTTTCATTTTTTTAAATTATCTTTGTTTGAGACATAATTTTCTGCATATATTTGGTTGTGACCATAATTTTCTTCTTGTTGAATGAATAATATAGTTGCGGATAAACTAAAGTTTAACTTGTGAAGTGTTTAGTATGCTATTTAATTTATTGCTCTCCATATATCTGATGAATTTAATTTGATAAACTTGCTACATTGTAAAAAGTATGTTAGCTTAGTTTGTTAATAAGGATTTATGTTGCTTATACTCTAAATATTAGAAATCCTATAGCCTCGAGGATTTTTGTTAATACTGGAACTCCATAATAATTTCTTTCTAGCAATTTTTTATTTTTTTATTTTTTTTATATATAGAGACCGATTTAGTGACCGATTTTATAAAATATATAATATATTTAGCCTTTTAGAGACTGATTTAGAGACAGATTTAGAGACCGATTTAGAGACTGATAAATCGGTCTCTAGTTTAGTATAATATATAATATATTCATGTTTTTTGAAACCGATTTAGAGATGGATTTAAAGACTGATTTAGAGACCGATTTATCGGTCTCTAAAAAATCAGTCTCTAAATCGGTCTCTAATATGCTTTTTTTTGAAGTATATTTGACCAATAATTGACCAAAAATTATCGACTGATTTAGAGACCGAAAAAATCGGTCTCTATAAAATCGGTCTCTAATATTTAGCGACGAGGCTTTTAGAGACCGATTAAAATCGGTCTCTAAATCGGTCTCTAATTATTTTAGAGACCGATTTACTTGATTTAGAGACCGAAAAATCGGTCTCTAAAACCCAAATTTCTAGTAGTGCACCATGGCTAACTTCGGGGCATGACTTTGATACGGTGTCATACTTGTATCGCCGTCGTCCATCTCATCTACAACGGAACATGTCACCTAGCCTCCACATCGCTAGGAAGACTTTCGACACAAGGGACCTTTCACATGGATCCACCAACCACTGTCCATACCAAACTCATCCAAGCCGAACCATCGGCTCTGATACCACTTGTAAGGACCATGGACACCACATATCTCCACATTAGTATGATATTGTCCACTTTGAGCCTAAGCCCTCATGGATTTGCTCTTGAATTTTTACCCCAAAAGGCCTCATACTAATGGAGATATATGTCCATATTTATATATACATGATGCTCCCCACCTCTAGTTAATGTGAGACTTTGGTCGCATTCCCAACAAATAATAATAATAATAATAATAATAATAAATAAATAAATAAATAAATAAAAGAAAATGCTCACCAAGGACTCTTCACTCGCTTTGGAATTGAGAACACTTTTATAACCTTGGAGAACTGACTTTTCAGGTTTTTCTTTATCCTGTTTCCATTGAAAATATTCACCTTCAAATCCTGTGAATGAATTAGAGTTTTAGAACCATGCAGCCGAAAAAAAAAAAAAACTAGTGATTGGTCAATTGTACCTTCTAGGTAATTTGCTAGCTTTTCTATATTGGAAGCAACCAACTTGTGAAGGTCTTCGCCTGCCCAAACTGGACAAACGAATAAGGAAATGACCATGCAGGTTGCTCCTCCTATTAAAATTGTTGAAAGTCTCTGATGGGCAAGCTCCAAAAGTTGCTCCACCCTGTACCCGGAGACGGTAACCAAACTGAATGTCAATATAAATATCACCACCCCATAATCATATCTGGCCTTGATCTTGGGAAAAAATCTGAAAAACGTAGACCCTGCAGCTACAACATAAAACATAAAACAATTTAGCTGTAGATATTACCCATAAATCAAAGCTAGACACACACAAATTATTCGGGAAGCATTTAATTTGGAAGTACCTAGAATGAAGACAAGGGCCACAAGGACAATAGGTTCTCCTCTTTCTCCGAAAACAGTAGCTAAGTGTTGACATCCAATCCCTAAAGCACCAGCTAATATTGTAGCAAATCCTCTATTTAAGCCTCTGCTGAGGGTTGCACCTAGACAGGAACAAAGCATAAGTACATCTGTACATGCAATAATTAAGCTTGAACTTGTCAGACAGGTCTTTAATTTATATAATAAGGGGCAATGTGCAGTTCTATTTTTGCAATGCCTGAACTTACCTACGGTGAATTCAAATACTACCACTACTGTCAGCACAGCCCACATTCCCGCAACTCCAAAGCCATCATAAAGAGGCCTCGAGTAGTAAAACAAGGACACTAGTGTGAGAGCAATTCCCACTTTTAATGAGTGAATTACTCGTCTGGGGTCATCTTGTCCAATCTTCTTTATACTCATTGTGACGTTCATAACCTTGGACTTGGAGTTCCCAGTCAAAAACTTCAGGCAGCCCCACCAACGACCAAAAAGTCCAGCCTTGTTTACTTGCGTTGTTGACTCAATATCCATGGCTATCTAAAGTGTGGAGGACAAACTTTGCCAAAAGAGGATGTAAGTGATACCAAGTTTCAAAGGGATCAAAATAACAAATATGAGGTGGCTTTCCTCAAAGTAACCGGGAAGAGCATGCAAGGTTGAGAAGCTTGAGGGAAAAATGCCTTTGAAGACTAATATATAGGAAGAAAAGAATAGCCGTTTCATTTACCGAAAAAAGAAAAAGAAAAAGTATAGCCGTTTTGTGCAGCTCCAAATATTTTTTGTCAGATACATGAGTTGCTGTCCTTCTGTTGAAAGCGAGAGACAAAGATTTTCTGTGATAAAATGAGCGTGAAATCGTGGCTGACTAAGCTTTTCTACTTTGTCACAGCAAATAGATTATTATAATAAAGTACAAAACGCCCATGACTCTAAAGTTAACTTTCAGGAATTCATCAACATTTACCTAAAGGTCCAAAACACATACACAGGTAATTAATGTGAGGATATGCATATACCTTGAGCTAGGAATGTTTAGTTCCGTAAGCAAACTAAGCTCATTACATGTATAACCGCATAAGAAAAAAAATTATGGTAGTAATTTATCAGGACAAGTAGTTCCCTCGTAGTCACTGTCATGAATGCCCTCAAAAGGGGTGTAGATCGATGGAGAAGAGGGGTGTTGAAAACAGATAAATACGAACACGTGAAAAGTCTGAAGAAGGTTTTAGTATGTTTTGAATTATTTTTGAATTAATTAATGTGTATAAGAAGATTCTTTATTTATAAAAGAAAAAATTTATATAAAGAAGGAAATATAATTAAAATAGTATTTTTAATTATGTGCAAATCAAATCTTTAAGATAATATAAAATTAAGTCTAATTTAATATCAAGATATATTCTAGATATTCTAATATTTTCTCAAGCTATAAAGTTACTAAACTTTAGCTTGTTACAATTAGACATACGAAAATAAAATAAATTAAAAATATTTTAAAAACACAACATTGAAATCTTAGAGAAGCCAAGAGACCCAAACTGCATTTGGGATGAAACCATCTGCATTTAGAAAAACCTACAATGAGAATAAAGCCAAACTGCATCTGGGATGAAACCAATTTACATTTGGCTAAAACAACGGAGACACAACTAATCTTTCAGGTTGAATCAGACGACTGATTAGATGCTGGAGTAACAGAGATGAAGTCAATCTTTTAGGCTAGATAAGATGCTGAAGTAACGGAGACGAAGCCAATCTTTTAGGCTGGATCAGACAGAACTGATTAGTAGCACAACCGAGGAGTGGAGGAGCACAATGGAGACATAGCCAACTACGAATATGAGAGAGAAAGTGACAGCGGAGAGATAGAGAGAGGAAGTTGGAAAGAGAACAAGACATGAGAGGTGATTAATCAGAGTTTTAGATTTTTGGGAACTATGTAGCAGAACAGTAATGAGACAGGTCATAGAAGATGGTATCTTTCTGATACTATATTGAAAATAGAGAAATATGAACACAAGAAATATTTGAAGAAGGTTTCTGTATATTCTAAATTATTTCTGAATTAATTAGTATATATAAGAGGATTTCTTATTTATAGGACAGAGAGAGTCTATATATAAAGAAAGAAATACAATCAAATATAATCAAAATAGTATTTCTAATTATGTGCAAATCAAATCTTCAAAATAACACAAAATTAAACATTAATTTAATCTAAAAATATATTTTAGATATTCTAACATGGGCACAAAACTAATGGCATATACCTAATTCTCTTTTCCGAGCACTGCATACAAAGCCCAGCTTTTTTTATATATATACACACACTTGTTTAAATTGTTCGGCTCATAAAGTGGAAAATGATATAAGCATATAAGTCAGCCATAACTACCTAAGAGAATCTGTCCAACCCTAGGGGCCTTTAAACCAAGAATAAGATATATGTTTTCTTGAAGGAAAGCAAAAGAAAACAAAATGGTATTCCCGTAACTATTTCTAGCAATGTTAACTTCTAGCAGCTACCAAGAGTCTTTTGGGCCAATTGTCTACTTTATAAGCAGACTTTAAGTTCATTGCTGACTTGAGAACTTCATGTGTATAAGCGCAACAATTTCTCTGCTGAAGCAGCTCAGCTACAAATATATATGTTCAGTATATTGTTGAATTTTGAAGATAAGTCAACAACAGCTTCGTGAACCATTAAACGAAATATTTCCAAATTCCAAAACTCATATCTAGAAACAAAAATAAAGCAACTACAGATTAAAAATTATGTTTCACATCCAACAATACTTAGTGCATTCCTACAGATAAAAAACAAAATGACAAAGAGAAAAGGATTATTCAAAAACCACGCATGCATCAGCACTGCCAATTCCAAAATTTTTAATAAGTTCAATTAAAGTGAATTTAACTTCATTCGATTTTGGTCGTAGCCAATAAAAAAATTAAATATAACATGCCGAAGGGAATAAAAGAAAAAAGAAAAATACTACCAGTTGATTATAAGCACCAGAATTATTAAACCTTTCATACTGACCCCTCCACAATCTACATAATCTTTTCATTTGTAAACTTAAAGTAATAAAATAAAGAAAATAATTTTAAATTATATTCACTAGACTAGAAATCATTTTCCAATTTATTGACTTGACTATCCAACAAAGCTGATCAAAACTGTCTAGCCATGCAATGAATTAGTAGCAATGTCAGCAGTCACTACTCACTAGTTAGTAGGATCTGACTCAATCACACACACACTCACACAAATATATATATATATATATATCATAAATAGTCAATATTAGAAGATAAATGCATGTGACTTTTTAAGTACTTACATGACTTTTAAATAAATTTTAATCTTGACTATCTATGTATAGTTGTATGGTCAAGATTTACTCCTCTCACTCTCTCATAATAAAAACTCTTCTCAATAGATATGTCCCTTATATATATATGTGTTCCTATCTAATGAGATGAATAGTTTATTGTGAGAGGTGAGAGAATCAAATCTTGACTATTAAATCATACATAAATGCTTAAGATTAAAAGTTAGTTGAAAGTCATATGATCAATTTAAAAAGTTATATGACTTTATATTCTAATCTTAACAATTTACATAAGGTCTAATGATCAAGATTTGTTTATTTCATTTTTACAATAAATTACTCCTCTTACATGATATGTCATATATATATATATATATATATATATATATATATACATATATATTCTTTCCTTTTATTTTCCTTTCAAATGATGATGTCCCCACACCAAATTTGGAAAAAAGTCAAATTTTGTGCATGCGAAGAGAGTTGCTCTGGACCGATATTCACAATCAACTTGCAGCTAACTAGGGATAGAAAAATTATCCGTACCCGCAGGGATCTGCGGGGATTACCGGTGATGAGGCGGGGGATGGGTACCCGTTTAATAAATGGGGGCGGGGGTGGGGATTATAGTGCCCACCCCGCGGGTACCCGCAAACCCGTGAAGTATACTTTTTCATCTAATATGTATCATATATTATTTTTCTTTTTTTTTTTTTTTTTTACTTTGAGATGAGATGACAATACATATCTTTTTATTATTTTGAAATAATTTTTTTATTGAATGAGTCCATAATGATAAAACTTGTTAAAAAATATACTATTTATGTAATAGTTATTTATGTAAATTGATTATTACAAAATATAATTGAATTTAGTTTGTTATTTATAATATTCTTTTAATTTTGTAAGAATCTTAAATTGTTGAACAAAATTGTAGTATATAGTGTTAAAATTTATTTTCTTTATGTTTTTTTTTATAATTTTTAAGATTTTATTTTAAATTATTAACTACCCGCGGATACCTGCGGATACCCCCGCCTACCCGTGAGGATCATAAATGGGTACCTGTGACGAGACGGGGGCGGGGGCAGGGGCGGGGGCAGGGACGGGGGAAGCACTATCCGCCCCCGCCCCGCCCCATTGCCATCCCTACAGCTAACCAACGTCGTGCATACGCCACTATTCACAACCAACTTGCGACGAGCAACCCAAAATCCTGGCGTGATGCAGAGGAGGCTTCCCTCTCCAATGGAAGCCCTTCTCCTTCCCCGTTGTGGATTCCTTCTAGCCAACGACTAGTCTCTCGCTTAGCACCTTCAAGAGTAGCACTGCAACACTTCAAGGCATATGAGGAGGATCTCGTCTCACAATAGGAAGAATCTATACAGTAGGAGCTATTCGTGCGAATTTGATCTGCCACCAAGATGAAAAGCCTTCGAGAATTGGGAAGAAGGCTAGCAGAGCTAGAAAGATCGGTGCACATAGAACAAGAAGGTGGGAACCATATTCTGAGCAAAAACTGTGACTTGTGAAGGGAACCAGTTGGAGTCGGTGTTCGTTGTCTTGAAAGCTCAAGGCTACGGAACCTGGTAAACTCGGGACCCTTGCCCAACATGGCTAACCTTTCTCTAACGAGCTCATGGCATTCGAGATCCCGAAGCAGTTCAAGTACCCCGCCAATATTTAGGCGTACGATAGTACAACAAATCTTTAAGAACACCTAGACACCTATATCTCGACGATGATGTTCGTAGGAGGTATCGACCTTTTCATGTGCCACGTCTTCCCACTTTCCCTTAAAAAGGCCACCCTAAGATGGTTCATGACTTTCCCCCTGAGATTTATCATTGATTAAGAAGGTCTATCCTTGCAATTTCTATTGCACTTCACCACAAGTAAGGTGTAACTAAAATACATTTCATGCCTTGCCCAGATCAAGCAGGGAAAGGATGAGTCCCTCAGTGATTACATCACAAGATTCAATAAGGAATCCCTGAATGTAAAAGACTGGGATCAAAGGCTAGCTTTGCACTATATAAGGGAAGGGCTCTGCCAAGGTCCATTCTTTGTTTCCCTCGCAAAAAGAGAAGCAGTGACAATGGATGAATTCAAAGAACGGGCCTAGAAATACATCAACGTAGAGGATGTGATCAAGGCTAGGAAGAATTTAGGGAAAGGTGAAGACACGTGGAGCTTACCTACCCCCCCTTGTAACCATAGAACTCAAAGCCACCACCAAAATGGAGGTATCCGAATTATACACCTCTCAATGCTCCTCGGCCTCAAATTTATCAGGAGGTGATAAACACTAAATTCCTTGATGTTCCTAAACCTTTCCTGTAATGTCTCAATACTAGTACTAATGACATATCTGGAATTACGCATTAGTAATTAAGATTGGTTCATTACCTCTATACTAATAACAATTTTTGTAAAAAGAATATCTATTACACATACGAAAATATGAGCCTATTGTAGGTGAAGAAAAGTTTATATCACTAAGAAGGGAAATTTATATAAAGTTATAATTCATATTACAATATATACAAAACAATCCTTTAAGGTATAAGGCTATGTTTGGTGCGTCGTATAAGGAGGATATGATAGTATAAGTTAATACTATCAGACTTTATCAGACGTTTGGTATGTCCACCTGATAGGATAGTCAAATCCGGTCAAAGCTTCTTATCCTACTCTAATAGTATAACACTATCCTCCTTATGACCCCATGATATAACCTGATAAGATTTTCCTCCCACCACTACCCTCCACTTTTAATATTATTAAATTCGTAATTATTATTATTATTATTATTAAATTCGTAATTATTATTATTTATTATTAAATTCGTAATTATTATTATTATTATTAAATTTGTAATTATTATTATTATTATTAAATTCATAATAATTATTATTATATTCCTAATTTTATTATTATTATTATTATTATTATTATTATTAAATTCATAATTATTATTATTATTATTATTATTATTATTATAATTATATTCGAAATTATTATTAATATTATTAAATTCGTAATTATTATTATTATTATTAAATTCGTAAGTATTATTATTATTATTAAATTAGTAATTATTATTATAATTATATTCGAAATTATTATTAATATTATTAAATTCGTAATTATTATTATTATGATTATTAAATTGTAATTATTATTATTATTATTAAATTAGTAATTATTATTATAATTATATTCAAAATTATTAATAATATTAAATTCGTAATTATTATTATTATTATTAAATTAGTAATTATTATTATTATTAAATTAGTAATTATTATTATAATTATATTCAAAATTATTAATAATATTATTAAATTCTTAATTATTATTATTATTAAATTAAGTAATTATTATTATTATTAAATTCATAATTATTATTATTATTATTATTTCATTAGTAGTTTAACAAGCAAAAGGTGATGGTAAAAAATGTTAAGGATAATATAGTCATAGTAAATAATTATATATACTATCAAGTTATTTATACTAAATGCATCAAATGCTTGATAGTATAAGTACTTATCAGCTTGTTTATACTATCAGAACTTATCCTATTCTCTTATACTATCATGCTTTATACTATCAGGTGTACCAAACACAGCCTAACTTCATACAAATATTATCCAAAGCTTTAACTAAAATTTGAACTAAAATATTTCTTCTAAATTCCAGTCTTCTCTTCCTCTTGTTGTATACTCTATTTGTGAAAATATTATGGAAATACAATAAAATAAGAGTGAGAATTCTAGGAATTCTCAGTAGTTCGATTAAAAAACCTGTGTCATCATAATACCTCCAATTGCTTCGGAGGAAAATCATTCCAAAACTTAAATTTTAAAGTAGAAAGGTGGCAAAAGCCAAATCAAGTCCTTTATCTTCCTGAAACAGAATTTCTATTTATATCATTTATCAAAATCATTTGTAAAATCAAATAATTCATATTATTCATCATATATTATTATTCATCAAATATCATCATTCATTATCATGTGTCATATATCATTATTCATCAAATATCATCATTCATCATCATGTATCATATATCATTATTCATCAAATATCATCATTCATCATCATTTATCATATATCATTATTCATCATCATTCATCATCATATATCATTATTCATCATTTCTCATCTTTCATCATATCTAATCATTTGTCATATCTCATCATGCATCATATCTCATTATTCATCATTTGCTCTAAGGGTATGAAGGGAATATCCATCCTCACAATACCTTACACTTGGTAGTAGTCTATTTTCAGGTTGGTGCACTTCAACCTATCAGTGACAGTCTTATCTTGTTACATAAAACTACTCTGAATATCTCAGGCCACCTCTAGTGAGGAAATGTCTATCCTCAAACTAGAGTTATAAGTAGAGAGGGAATGTCCATCCTCAAACTAGAGTTATAAGTAGAGAGGGAATGTCCATCCTTAACTACTATGATAGGGAGGGAATTATCCTTCCTCATACTATCAATCATCTAGAGTAAAGAGGGAATCATCCTTCCTTTTACTACCCTTCATTTAAGATAGGGAGGAAATCATCCTTCCTCACACTACCTTTCATCTAGGGTAAAGAGGGAATCATCCTTCCTCACACTACCCTTTATCTAAGATAAGGAGGGAATGTCCATCCTCAACTTATCAATCGTCTAGGATCACCTCAAATAGAGAGGGAATGTCTATCCTCGTTCTACCCCATCTAGGATAATTTCTAGTAAAGAGGGAGGGAATGTCCATCCTCGACCTCATTTACCATAGTAGAGAATGAATCATCCTTCCTCATACAACCATTATTTGAATTACTACTAGATATGAGGATCATTTCCTTCATCAATCATAGATATAACAAATAATATTTATATCTCAAGAAAGAATGTTATCTCAATATATCTCATCATATTTCTAATTGATCAATCACAAATTCATGGTCAACAATGATCTCATTCATTCTAAATGAATAAACAACTTACAAAATACCACAATTGGTAATATGATTCATAAATTAGCTTCTATTCAGGTCTTTTAGGGTAAGAAACTCCATTTTTACAAAATAGGGCAGTGGTAATTGATTACCACGTCATAGTAATCGATTACCAGCTAAATAGAACCCTGGTAATTGATTACCACATCTTTAGAAGCTTGGTAATTGATTACCACCTGATGGTAATCGATTACCATTTTCAACCTCGTCTCCAAGAGCTATTTTGCAGGCTGGTAATCGATTACCAGTCCATGGTAATTGGTTACCACTTGGGTTTTCAGCAAAAATCCAGCATTTAATCACACCAAACTCATTACAAACTAATTCCAATCAAATATGATCCAATAATAACATAAATACACCATAGATATTCATTCAAATCACTTTTAAAGTGGTATTTCAAAAATGGGTAAACATCAAAACCCATATTCTCAAACATCAATTCATAGTGTTTTGAAACCAAAATCACAATCAAAACCATAAACATAATCACAGTCATCATCTTACTTCATCAATTTAACAATCATATAAAAAATTCTCAATCAAGTTCTTAACTCAAAACTCCTTTAGAAATAAGAAAAGAATAGATAATTAGATGAAAACACCCCTACCTCTATTCCTATGTGCTTAGTTCTTCACCTTTCTTTCTTGCTTTCCTTTCTTCTTTCTCTTCTTTTCTTTCTTCTTTTTCTTCTGCTTTCATGTTTCCTCTTCTTTCTTTGTTTTCTTTTCTCTCTTTCTTCTTTCTTTCCTTCTCTATTTTGTTTCTGGTCCCTCTCTTTCTCTCTTTCTTTCTTTTTCTTTCTTATCTTTTCTCCCTTTTTGACTGAGAGATAAGGCAGCGGAAGGAAAAAAATGAAATCCAACTGGAAAAATTATATCTTTTAAGAATATTTTAATTCTCCATAACCTAATTTTCTAACCTAATTCTCCATAAAGTGCATCTTTTGACAATTATCCATATACACCTTTAACAATTACTTGTTACCAAGTGGCTTCAATACTCAAGAGAGGGTGAATTGAGTAAATAAAAACTCTTTGAAAGCTTTTATCAAATACTTGAAAAATAATTATCTTTGAAGCTATTTGTTGATTGAAGTGTCTAAATAGAGAAGATAGAATGTTCCACTCACAATAGTGCAAATCAAAAGGAAAGAATATAGGTTGATATATGAAATTAAAAACATAAATATAAAGGAGTTTGAGTTAGAAAAGCAAATATAATATTTATCCTGATTCAACCACTAATCACTTGTGACCTATCCTCAAGTAACTACCCGAGATTTTTTCACTATTATTGCAAGCTTGAACAGGTGCTTAGTACCTTTACAAACTGGGACACTCTTTATACCTTGAGATACCTCACCCTCGTGCTTGAGGCTCAACTTTCAGGGATACCCCACCCTTACAAATTCTCTGAGGGATACCTCACCCTCATTACAATTTATTTGTGGGATACCTCACCCTCGTTACAAAGAATCAAAGTGTATAAAAAGATAGAAACTCTCACAAGAGTGTGTAATACAAATAGAAGCCTTATGAAGCTCTTCAAGAAAAGTTCAAGAAACTTACAAAATAGAGCACAAAAGGATTGAAAGGATTGATTCACAAAATAAAGCAAAGAGATGTGTTTCAATTTGTTGGGTGTATGTAAAAGATGACCCAAAAATGTGCATTTAAAGTGTTATGTCCAAAAGAGCCATTGTAGATAATTTATTATCATATTAAATGCCAAGAAAAGAATTGTTGTTGATTTTCAAGCTCACAGTAATTAATGACATGAATGTGGTAATCGATTACATGGCTCTTAGAACACGTTCTGGGTTTTCTGGGTATGAGATAATCGATTACAAGCCTTATGTAATCGATTACCAAGCCTCTGCCAAAGTGGTAATCGATTATAAGGCTAGTGTAATCTATTACTAAGCCTCTGACTTTTGAAAAATCAATTCTCGCATAGCTATAATTGATTACCAGGCCTTGGTAACCGATTGCCAACTTCCAAAGAAGCTGTTAATTGATTACTAAGTCTTTGGATAAGATTACAATCATCATTGAACCCATTTTTTAGCCCACTTTAGCTTGGTAAACATTTCAAACTTAGAAAACTTGGATTTTCAAGATATAAACTTAATTTTCATGATCCAAGATCAAAACAACATTTTTTTTAAAAAAAATCTATTAATTAAGAGTTGATTTTAAGAAGAACCTTTCAAAAACATTTTGAGATATATTGAGAGCTTCTTACACAAAGACTCTAAGTCTTATAAACTATACCAAATGTACCTCCTTTGAACTTGGTCTTTGACTTAGCTTTGTTATCATCAAAATATTCATGTTCTTCATGACATAAGCATTTATATTCTCCCCTTTTTTGATGACGAAAAATCAACACAGGAACGAGTAACATATATATATATATATATATATATATATATATATATATATATATATATATATATATATATAGATTTAAGCACAACTCTCCCCTGTAGTTTATAAATGAGGTAAAATAAATATTAAGTAGAATTTGCATGTAAAAACTCCCCCTTACTCATGCAAGTTATATCTCTCCCCCTTTGGCATTATCAAAAAGGCATAAGCATTCATCATAAGTAGAACGTCAAAGATCAAAGTAACCAATAGAGAAGTGATTATCAATAAAGAATTAATATGTCATTAATATCAAAGTAAGCAAATTTATACTAAATAATCAGTTAACAGTCTAGATAAATAGTTCATTAAAAATAAGAGTTATACAATAATTATAATCAAAATGCTATTAGTGAGACAAAATAAAACCAGATATAGACTATCATGACTAAGCCCTGTCGTCACTCAGTCTCTTCACTATCAGCCTCGTCATCAAGGTCCTCATCCTCATTAAGATCCTTCTCCCCATTATCAGAATCTCTAGCTGTAACATTATCATGGGTAAAAGGTGCAGCAGATGATGTGGGAGCACTGGCACCTCTACACTATATAAAATCTAGCCTCTCTAGCATAGATCAAATGGAAACTAACTCCTAATCTGAATGGTCCATTTGTGTGTCAACAGCTTTTCGAAGGCTTCGCATCTCTTGGAGCAAGAGATCCAAGGTAGTTACAGTTGGAGCCAGTTACTGGTCTTCTTCCTTATCATCTTCCTCAGCTCCTTGAGGAATGTGTCCATCAATGCCACAATGAAGATAGTACCATCTGTCATCAATCTTCTTTAGCTATAGTTTTGTCAAAGTATGCACACTAATGGACTCTGGCCCATCAAAACTCTCATCCTTTGCCTCCCCAGACAAAGAAATATGGAAGTGCTCCAAGATGACTGTGATGAGCATAACATAGGCTAGGGGATGGTTTCCTTTTCTAGATTTCAACATATGCTGAATGATATAGTATGCCCAGTTAATTGGTCTGTTAGTGTTCATTGCCCATATGGTGAGTACATTATCCTTTAGAATTTAGGAGTAATTACTTCCCCTGAGAATCAAGGCTCTAGCTAACATATAATGGAGTACTTTGTTCTCCATGGTGAGCCCCGTGGCCATGACCCTCTGTTTGGGCGTATATCCAATTCTTAGTAACGAATTCATAGTAGTTTTGTAGTCATAATTTTCTCCCTATACATTAGCAGCACAAAAATTTGTACCATAAAATATCAGGCCAGTTAATTTATACCATATATCATGAGTGATGACAATTTGTTTCTTCTTTACCTCAGAGATCAGACAGGCATTTTCATGTTTCGAATTAGCATAAAATACCCTAACACAAATCTGGGTAAATATCCTTCTTAATACTCAGGAAATTAATCAGCTCAAGTCACTCATTCATTCTAAAACTTTCTAAGGGCTCGCTAAAGCAAAAAGCTGCAGTGATATATCTTGGTTGGATTATTTTTCATACTTGAAATTTTTGGCAGAAAAGTTCTGCTTTCTTGGAAGTTTTGAAATGAGTTGAAAGGTCCAAGCCTGGAATAGTGAATGGAGGAGCTTGAGAGGACGTCCCCACAACAACCCCTGTTCGTGGCCTCTTTGTTCTTCGTGATGATTCAGCCATGTGCATGAAATGAGGTGAAAAAATGGAAGGAAAGTGGAAGGAAGGGGTTTTAGGAGTGTTTGGTGATGGGAAATGGTAAAAAAATGGTGAGAAAATTGAGGAAATTTGAGGTTTAGGTTTGGGTTCTAGAGAGAGAGGGGGCGTATAGTGAGAGAGAAATTTATGGGTGGATTTGAGGTTTTTGATGGGAAATAGGTTAGGAGTTTTGTAATGATGAAGATTTCGAGTGATTTAAAGGTGGAAATGTGAGATTTGGTGAAGAAATGAGATAGAAATGGTGAGATTTGTGAGGTGGGTCGTGTGTTTTAGAGAGAGAAACTAAAGGTGTACCATACTAATGGTTGTCTCATATGTGCAGAACCCTTTAAAACCCTCTGGTAATCCATTACAAGGGGGCTGTAATTGATTACACGCATTCTAAGAACTTGGTAATCGATTATAACGTTGTTGTAATCGATTACATGCATTCTGACTTATCTTCGAATGCTTAGCAGAGGGTTGGTAATCGATTACAAGGCTCCTGTAATCAATTACCAGCCTTCTGAACTTGGTTTTCTCACTTCAAATAGTAGAAAACTGATTTCAAAACACTTTCAAAGCTTCTCAAAATAATTCCAAACAACATGTAAGCTTAAAATCTACCCGATTTTTGACCCAAAATACTTGTTCTTGCAAAATCACCATCTTCATCAAAGATCAAACCATTGTAATTGAATATCATCATTTTTCAAGGACTCACGACTTTTTTGCATCTAATATCTTGAGCTAGTTGGAAGACTTAGTCATGATGGAATACCTGCAAAATAAACTTTAGGGAGCCTCCGACGCTCAAGTCAGTATTAGATTCAAGAAATAATCAAAGCAAGATAATTATGCAAAAGAAAATATACAACAAAAGTGTTGAATTTTAAATGTATGATTGATCCAAAAAGCCTAGTTCTCTTCTTATATGAAAGAAAGTCTCTTTAGATAAAGGTTTTGTGAAGATATTTGTAAGTTGATTGTTGTTTCAACAAATTCTAGCATACAATCTCCTTTTTGTACATGATCCTTTATAAAGTGGTGCTTTATCTCAATGTACTTAGTCCTAGAGTGCAAAACAAGGATTTTAGACAAATTGATTGTACTAGTATTATCACATCTTATAAGGATATGATTAAACTGAAGACTATAGTCTAGACGTTGTTGCTTTATCCAAAAGATTTGAGCACAACAACTTCCGGATGTAACATATTCAACCTTTGTAGTAGACAATGCCACACTAATTTGTTTCTTATTATGCCAAGAAACTAAAGAGCTTCCAAGCAAGTAGCACATCCAACTAGTGCTTTTCCTATCCAATTTGTATCTTACAAAATCAAAATTGGAATAACCAATAAGACTACAAGAGGCACCTTTAGGGTACCACAGACCTACTTGTGAAGTGCCAATTAGATACTTCATTATTATTTTTATAGCACTTAAGTGTGACTCTTTAGGATTTGCTTGGTATCTAGCATACATGCACACACTAAACATAATATCTGACTTACTAACAGTAAGATAGAGGAGAGAACCAATCATACCTCTGTACTTAGTCATTTCTACAAGGTTACCTCCTTCATCCTTGTCCAAGTAGCAAGAGGTGCTCATTGGTGTATCCATATGCTTAGCATTGTCCATTCCAAATTTCTTGAGCAGCTCCTTGCAATACTTGGATTAGCTTATGAACGTCTCATTCCTTATTTGCTTGATTTGAAGTCCAAGGAAGAAGTTGAGCTCACCCATCATGGACATCTCAAATTCATTTTACATATTGTTAGCAAACTCCTTACAAAGAGACTCATTAGTAGTACCAAAAAATTTGTCATCAATATATATTTGCACAAGGAGAATGTCATGTCTTTTATTTTTAATAAAAAGAGTTGTATCAACCTTTCCTCTTGTAAAACTTTTTTCTAAAAGAAACTTACTTAACCTTTCATACCAAGCTCTAAGAGCTTGTTTTAAGCCATACAAGGCATTTTTCAATTTAAAAACATGGTTGGGTAGTTCATAATTTTCAAAACTTTGAGGTTGTTCAACATAAGCCTCCTCTTGAATAAAATCATTTAGAAAAACACTTTTAACATCCACTTGATATAATTTGAAATCCATAATGTAAGCATATGCAAGTAATAGTCTAATGCCCTCTAATCTAGTTACAGGTGCATAAGTTTCCTTATAATCTATATCTTTTTCTTGATTATACCCTTTAGCTACAAGCCTAACTTTATTTCTAATTATTAAGCCTGTTTTATCAAGCTAGTTTCTAAAGACCCATTTCGTACCTATTATTAGAAGATCATCGGACCTTGGAACCAATTCCCAAACTTGATTTCTTTCACATTAGTTTAGCTCCTCTTGCATGGCCAAGATCCAATGTTTATCATTAAAGGCTTCATTTATGTCTTTAGACTCAATTTGTGAAACAAAAGCCATATGGTTACATGCATTTCTAATTGAGTTTTGACTAGTTACCCTTTAGACACATCACCTATCACCTTGTCAAGTGGATGATATCTTGATGTATTCCACTCCTTGGGAAGATCCATGTCATGTGAATCCTCTTGACTTTCCTCTTGCTTTATGTCTTCTTTCTCCTTGTTGTCCAAAAAATTTCTTGCTAAAGTTTTTTTGCCAACTACAAGAATCTTCCATTTATTGTTGTCTCCATAGGTTACATGTCCATGATTCTTGGGAACAAGGAAGGAAAACTTTTAGTCATCTCCATTCATGTGCTTGGAGCATCCATTATCGAGGTACCAATTTGAGCTCTTGGCCTTCAAGCACACCTACAACACATTCAATTTTTAACTTTTAGTACTCAAATTTTCTTGGGTCCTTGTATGTTAGTTTTGGGTATAGTACCCTTGGGGACCCAAACTATTCTAGTTCCAATTTTTTGGTCAATATTTTTTCTCATATTATATGTTGATGCACTGTGTCCTTTCTTTCCACAATGAAAGCATTTAATAAAAGAACTGTTAGAGGTACTTGAATAGACAAAGAAATTTTTGTAAATTTTTTGCTGATTTTTGGGATTATACTCTAAATCGACTTTTTGAAAAATAATCATATGTTTTCCTAGCAAAATATTTAAATTATCTCTTCTGAAAGTGAATTTTGAAAGAGTGTTCTTTAAATCTTCAATTTCTTTTTTAAAAACTTGGCATGATGAACAAGATGAAGATATTAATGCATGTGAAGAACAAGTTGTGCAAGAAGAATTAGCATCAATTAATCCTAGTGTCTCATTCTCTATTTTTAGTTCTTCAATTTCTTTGTTTAAAATAAGAATTTGATTTCCCACAAAAGAAATTATTTTCTTGGATGAAGAAACTAATTAAGTGAGTTTTATAGATTCATCATATAACTCTTCAAACGTATCTTGTAATTTATTATATGAAGGAGAAGAGTCAATGTTAGAAGAAATTACCTCTAAGTTGCTTTCATCTTTTTCTTTTCCTCTAACCATAAGACATAGATGAGCTTCCTCATTGTTTGAACTATATGTGGAATCCATGTTGTTGTCATCCCATTTTATGTAGGCTCTCCTTCATTTCTTCTCTTTAAAAGGTCTCTTTTCAAACTTTTCCACCTTCTTTTGATAACTGGAGCATTCCATCTTCATGTGCTCCGATTTTCCACATTCGTAGCATGTTGGTGTAGGTGAAGTTCTTTCCCCTTTGTGAAAAGTCTTCTTTGGTGAGAAAGGTAGCCTTCTTTGAGTTCCCTTCTTTTTAAGGAATCTTCCAAACTTTTCCACTAAGAGGCTAAGATTCTCTTCATTTAGTTCCAAGTTCTCCATGCCATCTCCATCATCTTCATCTTTATCGTCAATAGTGGTGGAAGTAGCCTTGAGTGCAATCCCTTTCTTTTTCTTATCATTTTCCTCACTTTGATCAAGTTTGTTTAGCTCCAATTCGTGCTCTTGAAGCTTCCCAAATAGAGTTGCTAGTTTCATTGTTGCTAGATTTCTCGATTATGAAATAGCTATTACTTTGAGTTGTCAATTCCTACTCAAAAACCTCAAAACATTGTTAATAAGATCTTCATTATAAAAACTCTTTTCTAATAAAGCAAAATGATTTACAATGTAAGTGAACCTCTTTTGCATTTCTTGAATGCTTTCTCCTTAGTTCATTCTAAAAAGTTCATATTCTCAAGTGAGAGAATTGATTCTCGACCTCTTCACTTCACTAGTACCCTCATGGGTAACTTGTAAAGTATCCCACATTTCTTGGGCAGTCTTATAATTTGAAATCGTGAAGAATTCATCATACCCCAAAGTTTTGGTAATGATGTTCTTCGCTCTCAAATTATATTAAACATTTTTCTTATTTTCATCAGTCCATTCACTTCTTGGTGTTTCAACCTTAATTTACACCATCAACAATATGTATGGGAATAAAAGCACCATTTTTAACAACATCCCACACATCTAGATCAATAACTTCAATGAAAATTTTCATTCGTTCTTTCCAATAAGCATAACCATCCCCATTGAAAAAGGGTGGTCGATTTATAGAAAATCATTTTGAAAGACCCATTTGAAGAAGCCATTTTCTCTTGAAGCCACTAAGCTCTTTATATAAGAGTCTAGCCCTGATATCACTTGTTACCAAGTGGCTTCAGTACTCAAGAGGGGGGAGTTAAATTGAGTAAATGAAAACTCTTTGAAGACTTTTATCAAACACTTGAAAAGTAATTTTCTTTAAAGCTATTTATTAATTGAAGTGGCTAAATAGAGAAGATAGAATACTCCACTCACAATAGTGCAAATCAAAAGGAAAGAATACAGGAAGATATATGAAAATAAAAACACAAATATAAAGGAGTTTGAGTTAGAAAAGTAAACACAGTGTTTATCCTGGTTCAACCTCCAACCACTTGTGACCTACGTCTAGTCCTCAAGTAACCACCTGAGATTTTTCCACTATCAATGCAAGCTTGAACATGTGCTTGTTACCATTACAAACTAGAGTATTTTTTACACTTTGGGATACCTCACCCTCGTGCTTGAGACTTAACTTTTAGGGATACCTCACCCTTACAAATTCTTTGAGGGATATCTCACCCTCGTTACAATTTATCTAAGGGATACCTCATCCTCGTTACAAAGAATTAAAATGTATAAAAAGATAGAAACTCTCAAAAGAGTGTGTAATACAAATAGAAGCCCTATGAAGCTCTTTAAGAAAATCTCAAGAAACTCACAAAAACATAGCACAAAAGGATTGAAAGGATTGATTCACGAATTAAAGCAAAGAGATGTGTTTCAGGTTATCGGGTGTGTGTAAAAGATGACCCAAAAATGTGTATTTAAAGTGTTCTATCCAAAAGTGTCATTGGAGATAATTTATTATCACATTAAATGCCAAGAAAAGAGTCGTTGCTGACTTTCAGGCTTGTGGTAATCGATTATATGAATGTGGTAATCGATTACATGACTCTTAGAACATGTTCTGAGTTTTCTGGGCAAGAGGTAATTGATTACAAGTCTCATGTAATCGATTACCAAGCCTCTGCCAGAGTGGTAATTGATTACAAGGCTTGTATAATCGATTACCAAGCCTCTGACTTTTGAAAAATGAATTCCCGGATGGCTGTAATCGATTACCAGGCATTGGTAATTGATTACTAACTTCCAAAGAAGATTTTAATTGATTACTAAGCTTTTGGATAAGATTACAATCATCATTGAACCTATTTTGAGCCCAATTTAGCTTGGTAAACATTTCAAACTTAGAAAACTTGGATTTTTAAGATATAAACTTAATTTTCATGATCCAAGATCAAAACAACATTTCTTTAAAGAAAACAATCCGTCAATTAAGAGTTGATTTTAAAAAGAACCTTTCAAAAACATTTTGAGATAGATTAAGAGCTTCTTACATAAAGACTCTAAGTCTTATAAACTATACCAAATGTACCTCATTTGGACTTGGTCTTCGACTTGGCTTTGTTATCATCAAAATCTTTATGCTCTTCATGACATATACATTCACATTACCAAGCTCTATTACTCATTCTTGAATTAAAGTAAACCTAAGGGGATAAACTAATGTACTTACAAGTATCCAATTTAACCTGTAACTATTTCAAAAATAGCTTCCATTCTCCTCTTGACATCTTCCTAAAGTCTCATTATCTTCTAAGCTACTTTCTTTTGTAATTCAGATTGTTAAACACCTATTTTGCATTATGAAAAATGTCTAACTTGCTCAAATAATTCTTCAAAATTCACCATAACTTATTCTAATCATTTGTGGTCCAGAAATAAATTTTCCTCAATTGATTCTCTAAATTATTCGGTCGGAGAGGATTTTACATCTCCCACTTAAAAAGCATGCTCAGAAAGACAAGTCCAGTCATTGTGAATTCCACAACGGCTACAGACATAACACGGAGGCTGCGTCAGCCTCTGGAATGCAATTGAATCCCTTGTCTGAGATGGTCGTTTGAGTCGTTATGCCTATTAATCTTAGAATGAAAATCAATGCAGGTCCTGAAATTATAGAAAACGAAGTTATATCCTGAGGAGGAGTCGTTCCCCTTACCAAAGATGGAGGTCTCTAGTGAGGAATGAATGCTAGAGAGAGGATTCATCCAGGGACAACAGACAAAATCGAGATCACCAAATGTCCTAGGATCTGCCCTTGCTTTTGGTTTCTTTCTTATTCCCCAACTTCTCCACCAGGGGGCTTCGGATCGATAGAAAAATCACTTCATAAAATCATATAAATTCATTATTATAATTCCCAATACTTTTCTCCTTCCTTTTCTTATATCTCATTACTTAGTATTGTCCTCATCATCATAAGAGGTTGAGCCGTTTCTGTATGCAAACTTTCGATCATATCAACTGCTTGAAAATGTTATTATTAGAGTGATCATCTTCACTATTTGTGGAAGACAAAAGATGAGTAAAGCAGTCAAATCTTGAATTGCTTAAAGTCTATTCTAGTGGATTTTTTGCCAGAAAAAATTATGGTAACAAACATTTTTTGGTGGAATATCCATCTGATTGATTTTTTTGCTAGAAATTTTTGACAAATATTTCACCGAAAAATGTCACAAACTAAAAAGCTACCATTTTTTTTTTCTGGCGACCAAATCCATTAGTAATTTCCAGTGGATTCTGGAGGAATATTGTTTTCGGCAAGCATTTTTCTAGAAACAAAAATCCACAGGAAATCTGTCGAAAATTTCAATTTCTAGCAGATTTTAGGGAATTACCGACAGATTTGGCTATTGATAATTCGTGAATTTCTTGCAATGAGGGTAAGATTTTATTTGCATTTTACTTCTATTTTCCAACCATTCATCTTCTGATTTTATTAATTTCAAGCATATAATAAGTACTCTAAGTAATTAAATTCATTTTCTTCATTCTTTTCTCTCCTTGGCAAAAACCAACACCAACACCAACAAACCAAGGCCAACAATTTCATCCATCAAGCTTCCTTAGCATGCCACCAAGAACTGTATATAAGAATCTAAGCTACTAATCAATATCAAAACAAGGCACAATCAAACATCATATCAACTAAGCCATTAAAGAAACACCAAGGGAATCATCAATATGAGATTTAAAGGATCAAAATCAAACTTCAAGAAAAACACCATTCCTGGATTCAAGCTTAAACTCAGCATTTTGGCATCATAAAAACCATGTTTTCATCAAGAGACATGCCCAAACAACCATGGATACATATCAATCCCAAACTTCATTTTCATACTTTGACCTTCTAAAACAACATTCAAACACAAACAAAATTGTCAAAATAGTACCGTATCCCCTTGACATCAAATCTATGGAAATGGATGAGTTTGGAAGAAGAGTTTCTCCTTACCTTTAAGTCTAACTCACGAGCTCACTATGGAAAGGGTGAGGATGAGTTGGCTTTGTTCCTAGCTTAAAGTGCTTTAACTCCAAGACCAAGTTTCCAAGAATTTCAAGCTCTCGTTTTCTCTCCAAGCTCTTAGTCTCTCTCTCTTTCTCTTTCTAATTCTCCAATTGCTTAAGTGAAGATGTGTTTGGGTGGTTTGGGGAGGGTGAGGCCATGGGCCTTATATAGAGGAGTGGGGAAGGTTACCTAAGCTACATTCTTTTTTATCACTAGGCATGTGTTGATATTTAGTTCCTTTAACTAATATTTTAATCTTTTACTAATTCACCCTAGGTAAAATATGACTCTTTCTTACTAAGTTACCTTATTTAATTACTAAGTACATATTATATTATAGTTATTTTATTACTTTCTTACCATGGTAAATAAAAACATGCTTCTTATGGCTTTTAGATAGTAAAATTGTGGGCTCCTAGTTAACTAAGGCTAGGCAATTTTAATTTTCATCAATTTACTTCTATTTTGCTTTTATTTTGCATGTCACGCCTAAATCTAGGTAATTTGTGTATATGAATTTCTAATTACTATAAATAATTCTCAATTATTCTAGATTCTTCCAAGATAAAGCATTCTAACCATCAATTACCACGCCTAACTTAAGCTTAGTTCAATGTTCTTAATTATAGGTATTTTTTATACACATGTAAATTAATCAATGATTATTTTATTTTATTCCTTCTATGTTCCGATTTTACAAGGCTATCAAGAAGAATTAACTATTATTCAAGTCTCAAGTACTATCTATTCACATAGGCAATCATCAGAGAGGATGTTACACAAGGCAGTGGCAGTGTTAAGTGAATTGGTGTATGCAATAGGTGGTGAAAATTATCAAGAGAATACCTAATCTATTTAAGGAGCCAGACATGGGCAATAAGGAATGCTGCATAAGATCAAAATAGGAGTGCAGCGCTGCAAAGGAGAATTGCAGAGAGAGAAAAATTTATCAAAGGGGCTTCATCCTGGTTTTTCTTTCATGCACTCTTTGAATATGAATTTTGTTTTTGATTTTTACACCATGAACTAATTTTATTTTGCTAGGATTGGGATGTAGCCTAGTTATAAAAATACAATTTTCTTAATTCTTGTTATTCCATATTTTATTTTCCATGGTTGGGTGTTTATTATTGCTCTTAATGCTTTTAGATTCCTGATCACCTGTCCATTTTTTTGATATTCAAAATAAAACGTAGAGGTAATTTATGATATTTACTTTTTATAATAAACACCACAAATTGAGCGAAAGCTAGAGATAGGTAAATGTGATTTGTGTGACCTTGGTGGAAATCCATAAAGCTTAATAAACCTTTGTTTCTCTTTAGGTGCAAACAACAAGCTTAAGTAAGCTTCTATATGGCTATACAACACACAAGCTCACTACCAACACCCTAACAATCAAAGTCTGGTTAACTGTTCAATACAAGTGGGTAGATCTCAAAATCACTCAAAGGGTGTATTAACACAATTTAGCGAGGCCTACAACACACCTACTTAAGATTTTAGAACTTTCAGAATAAAGTAGATAGAGGTGAGAGAGTTGTTCTTCATATATGTAGCTCTAATCTTTCACATATCATTAACCCTATCAAGTTAGGGACCTTTTATACTTTTTGAAATGTAACTGTAGAAAGCTCCCAATAGTTACTTGTCTTTCTTGTAGTAGGTAGCCATTATTTTGTTTTGTTTTTCTGAGTTAGCATGGTAACTTAAGTTCTTGCACTAGGTACTCTCTCAAGGTTCATCACAACTGACCTTCTAAACAACTCTCTCAAGCTTGATCTTTTCACAAATTTTCTTGTTCTTTGATTTCATCATCATCTTCATATTTCATCTTGATATCTTGGATGATGGTAGCTTTGTTTTGATCTCTAATTTGCTCTTGGATTGGTCCTTGTGGAGATTCTTCATGCTCTTGAACTTTCTCACAACCTTCTCGGGATATACCTTGAACTTTCTAAAGTCAGAATTCGATCTTCTTAACCCTCTTTAATAATCTAGAAAGCTTTCTTATAATTTATTTAGTCTTGAACAAGTTATTTCTAATAAGAAAACTCCACAAATATCACGTTACCACAGTTAAGATACTTAAGAGCAAATATTCATAATTTTCAATGTAATTGTTATCATCAAAACCAAAACTTGCAAACTTAGCCATAAAAGGCCTTTGGAGCTTACATTCTCCCCTTTTTGATGATGATAAACTATTTTGAAATTTTTTGAAAACTTTGAAGTGAGCTTGTAAGGAATAACAATCATTACCATTTCTGCTTCCATAGATGAGACCTCAACATAATGCTCATTTTCAATTGTTAGCAGAGAATAATTCTTAATGATATTTCACATTTCAGATCATCAAATATAGACTTAAGAATGGTATTTCATGATAAGAAAATATTGTTATTCATTCAAAATAATCATTATATAATCAGTTCAAGATTCAAAGTAACAAGAACATAAACTTTCTCAATAAAACATAAACTAATACAAACTTCTCCTAAGATTATGCCAAACAAAAACTAAAAAATTTCATTTATCCTATCTCCCCCTTTTGGCATCAGCAAAAAAGTGGGGGGGGGGGGTATAACAAGCCATCATTGAGTTCTAAACTTATTGGGTGATAGCTGCCGAAGCTACCAAATTAGAAGATATTTGTTATATGATTCACCAAAATACTTATAATATAAGGTACAATCGGGTCAAGCCATTGGATCACTCTAATTAAGTAATCATATTAAGAATTTAACAAAAAGGGGAAAAGGTTGCAGAATTAATTAATAGAAAGTAATTAAAAATTGTAAACATAATTAAATAAATAATCAATCTAAGGAAATAAACTATTCTTGAGTTTAATCTATCCTTGATTACTAAGAATCTATTCAATTGCTAACCAAGTTTTTGGCTTTGAATCACATCAAGAAGCCTTAAGATGATCAATGAATTATCTACTAGATAAGCATCTAGAATTTAATTAATCAAGGTTAAATGAATTAAGCACCTAGTCAATCGTAAATTAACTTAAAATTCATAATTCAACCAAGCTAAACAATCTATCACACACTTTTGATACATTATTTTGTCTCTTCCATTCAATTTCTAATTATATTTTTGGTCTTAGATCATATCAAGAAGCCTTGAGATTATCCATGAATTCTTCACCAGATAAGTACCTAAAATTTAATTAATCAAGGTTAAATGAGTTAAGTACCTATCTAATCCTAAATTAATCTAAAACCTAGAATTCAACCAAGCTTAACAAGCAACTTCTAAGAAGCCTTTGATGCATTGTTTAGTTTCTGCAATGTTTAATTTTTTCAAACACGTGATAGTTAAGCAACCATCGCATGAAGACCCAAACTGAGTTAAGCACTCAATGAAGATGTAGCACAATCAAGAGAAGGAGGAGAGAAATTTGATTAACAATAAGAATGTAAATATTCGTCGCAAAGTCTCAAAATTAAACATCAAGAATGTTTCAATTCCTAGGATTGATTAAAAGGTTCTTCCCTCT
Source organism: Ormosia semicastrata (assembly GCA_029884595.1). Taxonomy (NCBI): domain Eukaryota; kingdom Viridiplantae; phylum Streptophyta; class Magnoliopsida; order Fabales; family Fabaceae; genus Ormosia; species Ormosia semicastrata. The sequence goes on from JAQQTO010000061.1 coordinate 45,517,761, forward strand.
CATCCTCATAGATGAGAGGCAAGAAAAACATAAAAGAAAGAAACCTAGAGAGAAGGGAGAAGAAGAAAGATTAAGAGAGAAAGTGCAAGAAAGAGTAGCTAGAAGAAAATTAAGATTTTGTTCCGTGGTTGCAGCTGCTGCTTAAATAACTATCTGTAAAATAAAAAAAATCCAACTTTTCCCTTAGCTTAAGGTTAATCCTCTTCCTTTTAGCTTTAAGTGGACACCTAATTCGCATAATTTGGCTTAAGATGAGAGAGTTATGGCCAAAACATTCTTAATAGTTCTCTGAACCTGTCATCCGACTTCAAAGGGTTAAAACACCATCAAAACACTACCATTTGAATAAGTAGTCTCATAATGATTGAAGATATATGTCTTATATTTCAAAGAGCACCAGTTTCAGGTCCATAGCACACCTACAACCCAAATTATTGTCTAATCTTTGCACATCATCCAGGTTCCACCAGCAACATCTCTTTTTTGACTTCGTGGTCTAATCTGACCTGCTAGACATCCGATTCAGCCTTTGAGATATCATAAAAGTTATATATATTTCTCTTAGCTTTCCTACAAGGTAAAATACTTAATTTTTAGATATCTAAAACTCAAGTTATACCTAAAATACAGAAACAGTATAAAATTCTCAATAATGCTGAAAAATACAATTATGTCTAATTTGAACCCAAACTTATAAAATGTGGCCAAAACCAATCAATTAACCATATAAGAGGTCAAAGAGACTAAATATGAATGTTAACTAATATATGAAAATTGTGTTTATCATTGGGATCCAGATTGGTCAGAAGAAGATGTAAACTCAAGAATTTAAGTGTGTGGGGGATAAAGGTAGTGCTCCTTCCTAGTAGTTCCAAGTATAACTTCATCTTCCATTTCTTCACCATCCACTCCTCAAACAATAAAAAACTATCCATGAAATTGTGTAGGGTAGAGTGGAATTCCCTTTGGCCAGCATTAATTTGCCTTACTTTCTTTCTCAATTTCTTGCTTTCAGCCCTCAACAGCTTGATCTCATCCTTGGTAGATTTATATGTTTTCTTCATAGAAGGCTTGGAAGGAGTAGGTTCTGCTTGAGTTAAACCATAATGTGCTTCATTACCCTCCATTCAAACTCCTTGGGTAGCAGCTTGGTCAGGCTTACTTACTCCAGGTTCATGAATCAGTATATTTGGAAAAGAACCAAGTGAAATTAGTCCTCTCAAAGAATCCAAACGTTCAATAGCTACTATTGGGGCAATAGGTGTCTTTGGGTTAGATTCCCTTTTAGTCCTAGTTGTACTGGCATCATAGATGGGAGATGGTTATCTTGGTAAAGTATAGATGATGGGTGAATGGGGTATGGAAGAAGCTTCGTTATCCTTTTGTTGAAGAGATTAAAGAGACATAATTTCTCAGTCCCTTATTGTGATGATTCTTTGTCAGGAGCCTTTTTGTGTTCTCCTTTTTCTCTTCCTTGTCCTTTCTCTTCTAGTATCCTTTTTTCTTCTTGAATCCTGGCAAGTTCAAGAGAGAACAATGTTCCTTCAAGGGTTAAACTCCCTTCTTAAGAGAGTTGGGTAATGATCCTTGCTATTGCAACCCTTGGATCCATATTAGAGAACTCTACAACGGGATCTTCTTTAGGCTTTCTAGATTTATCACCAATCGACTCTTGATTGGTAGGAATAGCTGGAGTTTTTTTACCATAGTGGAACTTCTTTTGTTCTGGCTCAACATCAATGAAGGGTTCCCTTTCCAAGTCCTGAGAGAGTTTCCTCAGACCTTGAGAGGGTTCACTCTCAGGGTGAGAAGGTTCATTAGCAACCTTCTTACTGACCTTCTCATTATCTTTTTTCTTCTTCTATTCTTCCTCTTTAGCCTTCTTTTTATTTCTTTTCTCTTTATCCTTCTTTTTATTCTTCTCTACTTCTTCTATTTCTCTTTTTCTTTTCTCATTCTTATTAATTATTTCTTCAATAATAGTATCTTCAGAGTCATCTTCTGACTCAACTTTCTCAGCCTCCTTTTCTACTTCTTTCTTAACTATTTTCTCATTTTTCTTTCCTGGGCCCTTGGGCTTAGTTGGACAGTCATGCCTTAGTTTGCTACTAAGTTCTGATCCCTTATCTTATGGTTCTCTTTTCTCTAAATGCATTTGTTTCAAATGCTTTCTGTTGAAGATCGACCCTTCTTTTTTTTTTCCTCGTTCTTCAAGTCAACACCAAAGCTTGAAGACCTTGGTGAGAAGTATACCATAAGGCAAACTTGCAGTCCTTTTGGTATTCTCTATGGCGGAGATCATATATTTTAGAATTATGAAATATAGGTTCAAAGATTTCCTCTCCTTGATATGGTACATGGTCACAATATCAGCTTCATGGATTTTCTAGGTGTTCCCAATTCTGGGCATTACCATGAAGCAATAGAGAAAGTGCAGAAACTTGGCAGTGGCATTTAAGTCATTAGCCAGCCTTGAGTTCACATTGGAGAAAAGGGTGTCTACAACTTCCTTCTAAGCCTTATCATGCCAGCCAACTTCTTCAAAGGCCTTGGTCCCTTTGTTATTTGTGGTTGCACTCATATAGAACTTTTGACAGAGTGTTGGATAAACCTTCTCTCTGATGGCAAAGAATTTCCCCCACTCAAGTATCCTCATATAGGGTTACAGATCTCTTCCTTTTTTGGCCATCTCCTTGAAATTTATGCTTCTGCCTGGAGTAATTTTCTTTGCCTTAAACTACTTAGGAAAACTTTTGCTCTATTCCTTTTCAGATTTGGGCCTCTAGGACATCTAAAAGGGTTTAGATTTCTCTACCTTTATCTTAGTTGTTAACTTTTTTCTTCTTTTTCCTCCAACACAACTGCTTCCTCGATACTTGCCTTTTTCTTCGGTGTAATACTCTTTATAGCACCAAACATCACTCTTAGAGAATGTCTTCTTTTCATAATGAGGGCTTGAGGTTGAGTTTGAGTTTTGGGAGAAGGTTCAGAAGAGGTTGAGGAAGATGAAGTGGGTTCCTAACTTGAAGTAGGGGATGAAAGTGTGATGGTTAGTTTTTTAGTTCTCATGGATGTATGCTTAACTCTCATTTTACATAGAACCAAAGTTTGTATGCTGGCTTTTCATAGGGTTTTGAAAGATGAAAGCAAGTAACAAAGAAAAAAAGAGAATAAGAGAGATAAAGATAGTATAGAGAGAGTATGGAGATCTTGGGTGAGAATGAGAGGGAATAGATTAAAGTGAGTCAATGTGGTGCTTGGGGAAATTTATAGAGGACCAAAAGTGACTGTTAGTCCTCGTTTTTACCATTGGAAGGTCGTAAATGCCCCTTGATGAAGAGAGAGGACAGTTAGTTTTGAAAATTAGTCATTGGTAAAAATGTCATGAAATGACAATTTCAGGTGAAAGGGTTGAGAGTGAAAGGGTTGGTCCAACTCTATTATGAACTCTCTCATCAATTTTCTCACCTTTTGACACTAACTTTCTAATGATTCCCAACAAGTTCCTAAACTCTTAACAATGTAATCCATAGATAGGAACAAATATTTTCATGTATGAAAATATTCTAAAAGATCAAAATACAATGCAAGAAATAGATCAAATCATTACAGAATTCAAGATCAATCACTTGAAAGGCATCATGTTTAGGTTTTCTCTTATAAAACAAAATTTGTCCTTACTAAGGGGTTTTGTTAATATATTTGCCTATTGATGGTCAATATCAACAAATTCCAGTTCTATATCACCCTTTTGGACACGATCTTGAATAAAATGATGCTTTATATCAATGTGCTTTGACCTTGAATACTATATAGGATTTTTAGACAAGTTAATGGCACTTGTATTATCACAAAGCATAAGGATATGGTGGTACCTCATGGAGTAATCCTCCATTTAATGTTTGATCCATAGGAGTTGTGAGTAGCACTTGGATGCTGAGATGTAATCAGCTTCTGCAATTGAGAGAGCTATGGAGTTTTGCTTCCTACTTGACTAAGTCACTAATGCATTCCCAAGGAGGTGTCATGCACCACTAGTGCTTTTCCTCTCAAATCTATCCCCAACAAAATCATCATCATAATACCTTATTAGATCAAAGACAGATCCTTTCCTATACCAAAAACCATAGTTAGAAGTACCGAGAAGATATGTAAAAATTCTTTTCATAACTTTAAGGTGTGACTCTTTTGGACAAGCTTGAGATATTGCATATAAGCTAATAATAAACACAATATCAGGTCTACTTACTGTTACGTAGAGTAAGAAACCAATCATACATCTATAAAGTTTGTCACTTACTAATTTACCTTTCTTATCTTTCTCAATCACATTTGAGGGAAGCATGGGAGTCTTCATTAGCTTGACACCCTACATGTTGAACTTTCTCAACACTTTAGTATATTTCTCTTGATAAATGAAGATTCTATACTTGTCTTACTTAATTTGTGAGCCAAGGAAGAATTTTAACTCTTCCATCATGATCATCTCAAACTCATTTTTCATCAAATCAGAAATTTTTTTGCATAAGCACTCGTTAGTAGATCCAAATACAATGTCATCCGCATATATTTGGACTATTAATAGCCGATTCTTTAAATGTTTTCTAAACAAGGTAGTGTCCACTTCTCCTCTTGTAAAACCATTTTATAACAAAAAAAATATTTAGTCTCTGATACCAAGCTCTTGGAGCTTGTTTCAGGCCATAAAGGGCTTTAGAAAGCTTATAAACATATTTTGAATGTTCAACATCCTCAAAACTAGGTGGTTGTTAGACATACACTTCCTCGTTGATGAAACCTTTCAAGAATGCACTCTTAACATCCATTTGAAACAATTTAAAGTTTTTAAATGTAACATATGCAAGAAGAATTTTGATTACTTCTAATCTAGTTATAGGAGCAAAAGTTTCATCATAGTCTATACCTTCTTGTTGGTTATAACCTTGAGCAACTAACCTTGCCTTATTCCTTGCCACCTTTCCATCTTTATCCAGCTTGTTCTTAAACACCCATTTTGTGCCATTCAATGAGTGATCTTTAGGTGGAGGCACCAGAGACCACATTTTTCCTCTCAAACTGATTGAGCTCCTTTTGCATTGCCTCAATCCATGATTCTTCTTGAAGGGCCTCCTCAGTAGTTTTTGGTTCAATCTAAGATAGTAGAGTAATCTGACTTGTGTGCTTAGTTCTTCTAAAGGCTAATTTGGTCATGACACCAGCAGATGTTTCACCAATAATTAGCTCCTTTGAGTGAGAAGGATGCAACTTCTAGTCTTTAGGCAGCTGAGAGGGTTGGTGAGAAAGTTCGTGAGAGAGTTCATGCAATTTCTTAACTTCTGACACAACTCTCTCATCAGCTAACTCGACTTTCTCATCCATGTTCTGATCCTTCTTATTACTGAAGCTTGTCCCATCTTTCTTCTTGTCATCTTTATTAACCTTATTGAGATTCAGTATTTCAAACTTATCATCAAGTTCTACATGCTTATCTTTCTCATCGAGAGAATTAGTTTCATTAAATATAACATGCATGCTTTCCTCAACAACCAGTGTTCTCAAGTTATATATTGTATATGCTTTAGATGTTAAGGAATACCTAAGAAAAATACATTTATCAGACTTTGAATTAAATTTTCCCAACTGATCTATATTATTTAACTCAAAGCCCTCACATCCAAAAGTATAAAAATAAAGATGCAGGGTTTCTTTCCTTCCCACAATTCATATAGTGTCTTCTTTAGTATTGGCCTTATGGAAACTCTATTTAAAACATAGCATGAGGTGCTAACTGCCTCAGCCTAAAAATATTTTGGTAAATTAGTGTCATACTTGAGGGTTCTGGCCATTTCGTATAACATTCTGTTTTTCCTTTCCACAACTCCTTTTTGTTATGGAGTTATTGGACAAGAAAAATTGTGAACTATGTCATTTTCTTTAAAAAGTTTTTAAAGAAAACATTCTCAAACTCTCCTCCTTGATCACTTCTTATGGCAGTTATATAAAAACATTTTCATTTTGAACTTGTTTACAAAAGGTTTTAAAGGCCTCAAAATAATCATCCTTGCTTCTAAGGAAGAGTACCCATGTATATCTTGAAAAATCATCAACTATAACAAAGTTATACCTCTTTCCACCTGAGTGAGCAATCTTAGTAGGTCCAAAGAGATCAAAATGAAGAAGTTCTAGAGGTCTATGGGTTGTGACAACATCTTTAGGTTGAAAACTTGACTTTGTTTACTTGCCTCTCTGGCATGCTTTACATACCATATCTTTTTCAAATTTAATTTTAGGTAAGCCTCTCACAAGGTCATGTTTCAGTAATTTGGAAATGGTGTTCATGTTTACATGCCCAAATCTCTTGTGCCATAACCATTTATCAGAACTTATAGACACAAGACATTTAACATTTTGATCACTAAGGTCCTTTAACTTAGTGCTATAAACATTCTTATCCTGGTTTCCAAAAAATAGGACTTTGCCATTATTGGCTTCTCTAACAATGCACCTTGTTAGTTCAAACACTACTTCATAGACACTGTCGCATAACTGACTTATGCTAAGAAGATTGCATTCCAAACCTTTCATATAATACACATTATCAACAGTGGTAGAGTTCTTACCAACTTTACCAATTCCTTTGATTTTTACCTTGTTATTGTCTCCAAAAATGACATTATATCCATCTTTGTCCTTGAAAGTGAGGAATTGCTTTTATCCTCAATCATATGCCTTGAACACCTACTATCTAGGTACCATCTATTCTTTTTCTTTTTTGTGATTAGGCAAACCTGCATGAGAAGGTATCATGCCTTTAGGTACCCAAACTTTCTTAAGTCCTTCATGTTAGATGGTTGGACCTTTTGTTATTTGTTTTTGTGATAGCATTTTTAGGCTTTATGGCTAGTATTGCCACAGAAAAAGCACACCACTTCAGTCTTCTTAGCAGGCATAAAAATATTTTGATAAAACTTTTGTTTTGCCTTTCTTTTGTAGTCTAGTCCAGCTTTGTCAAAGGCACGTTGTTGGCTTCCAAGAAGCTTCTCAAGATTTTTGGTACCATTGACAAACTTGGCTAAATCATTAGTTAGAATTTCTACCTTTCTTTTCAATAACAGATTCTCTTCTGACACTTAAGAGAGTTATTAAGAAGGATGGTGAGAAGGTTCAACCTTCTTAGACTGTGCTACCAGATCAATATTAAGTTTTACTAAGGATCCAATCCTCTTTCTTAATGCTACATTGCCGCTCTTTAATAAGTCATTTTCATTTTGTAATTCAGCCATCTTGGCTTTGAGAACAATGCAGTTTTGAGCTAAGAAGTTAGAATCATAGAGAATGTTATCAAAGGCTAATTTAAGTTCATCATAAGAGGGTTAAGAGAGTTCTATATTTGATACATCATCATCACTTTCTTGATCTCTAGCAACCAAGCATAGATTTGTAACTTCTTCTTGAGCTTCCTCACTTGATAAGTCATCAAGATCATCCTATGTTGGCATCATTCTCTTATTCTTTGAGAACTTCTTTGATCCTTTCCTCAGTAGTGGGCATTCAGATTTAAAGTGACTAGGCTTCTTGCATTCATAGCAAACTATTTGGTTTTTATTATTGTTTCCATATTTTCCATTTTGAAGTTCTCTTTTGGATTGAAAGCCTCTTCCTTTTCTTCATTTATTTCTCCACATCTTCTGAATCTTTCTTGATATGAATGAGAGCTCATCTTCGTCAAATTCATCATCTTCACTCTTCTCCTCAGATTCAGTTCTGGAACTAAGAGAACTCTAGGAGTGTTGGTGAGAGAGTTGCTTGAATGCCTTGTTAGTGGACTTGAGAGCAATGTTTTTTTTCCTTTTCTTGGTGTATCTTCCTCCATTTCAGCAAGCTCTTGCTCATGCACTTTCAAGGAACCCAACAGCTCATCCTGCCTCAAAACTGATAGCTCTTTGGCTTCTTATATAATAGTCACCTTGGGCTTCCACACCTTAGGCAAGCTTCTTAATAGCTTTCTCATATGTTCTTGATTAGTGTAGGTCTTTCCAAGAGACTTGAGATCATTCACAATTACTATGAATTTGGTAAACATCTCATCTATGCTATCATGTTCCTTCATTTTGAACATTTCATATTGATGTACCAGCATACTTGTCTTTGCTTCCTTCACTTGGTTTGTTCCTTCATGAACTATGGCAAGATTGTCCTATATTTCTTTAGCTATAGTATAACCAACAATCTTATCATACTTTCCTCTACTTAATACACATGTGACTAGGGACGGATGTAGAAATTGTTTAATAAAGAGGCCGAAAATCATGAATTATATTTTTAAATATAGAAAAAATTTATTTAAAGCTAACAAATAAAGATGTATTTACCTTTATATTATTTAGTGGAATATGATCAAAATGCATTATTTTAAATTAAGGGTAGATATACTCTTATTTACTCACTTCAGAAGAACATTTTCCTTTTATTATATAAGAAAATTTATGAATAAAGCGGAAAAAGAATAAAAAATATATTTATATTAGATATCAAATGCATCACAATAGTAGTTGTTTTCTACATCATGATTCATAGGTTGAAAAAAGAATAAAAAACATATTTATATTAGATATTAAATGTATCACAATAGTAGTTGTCCTCTGTATCATGATTCATAGGCAAAATAAAGTTTTTATATATTTAAATTTTAAAAACAGGAAGAAAGTGAAGCTTAAAGTGAAAGGAGTTAGTAGGTTTATTACATAAAGATTTAAAATTAATAGAAAGATAAATTAAAATTGAAATATCAATGTATATAAAATAATCATGAATCACATGTCAAATACATATCAAATATAAACTTTTTTAACTTCACCATTTTTATCTTTGAAATAATTATATTGATCTCTTTTAAGGTTAGTACTTATTATATTGATATCCTTCTTATTTAAAATATTACTCATATCTCCCTTGTTTTGTATTTTCAATGGGATTTTGTGTAATATTCGTATATAAAGTAAGGAAGGTATTGTAATTTTGTAAGCAAAAAAGGGTGTTAGAGTGTAACAATAATACATAAAATTAGGAATGTCAGTATAATTTTTAAATAAGAGTATCAATGTAATAAGTACTAATCTTATGAGAGATCAATATAATTATCCATTTATTTTTTAATAAATTAAATTAAATTATTGACACTTTTTAAAAATTTGGTGAGAAAAGGCAGAGGGGGGGCAAGGCCCATACTTGCCCCCTTGAATCCATCTCTACATGTGACAAAGAATTTTGCCTTTGAGTTTAGAAGGAGTTTGTTCTTTCTAGCTTCTATCCATTTAGACTTAGGGTTCTCAACTCATATTCCACCTTCCCCAGTTACCATAGGAATGTAAAGACTAGTTTCTATAATATCTAAGAGATCAACATGCTTGGATTCAATTAAGAGCTTCATCCTTTCCTTCTAATAGTAGCAGTCCCTTTCATCAAAAGCAGGTGGTCTGTTGGTAGAAGAACCCTCTGGTAGGTAGGTTCCATTTACTTCAAGGTCTTTTTCCTTTCACATTATTAGGTGTGCTCAACTAAGAGATTGAGCCCTGATACCAACTGAAGTTGGCATTAACACAAGAAAATGGTTGAAAAGTGTTACTTTTCACCTAAAAATCTCAGACTTCTCATACCCTTCTCAAGTTTATCAAACTTGGAGGTGAGAAGGTTGCTATAAAATGTAGAGGTTAGGTGAGAGAGTTCTATAATACAAGAGAACAAGACCAAACAATATAGGGTGAGAGAGTTCGTAATAAGGTTCACTGGTTGAGTTCGTCTGAACTCTCTCATATTTTCTGAGTTTAACAAAGATTGCTTCTTAAGTTAATATCTTAAAGTATCAATACTTAATCTTTGAAAAACCTTTCTTAGCAACAAGAATGAATTTTAGAACACTGAATCAAACCTTATAATGAGAAGATTCTTGTTTAATTCACTTTAACTCAAAAACCACTTTAGTTCTTAAGTAGTAAAACTTTGAGTTTGTAAGGTTCAGTATCAAAATAGATCTAAATGAGTTAAAGTACAAGGTGAAGAGCAAGACACAAGGATTTATACTGATTCATCCCTAAACCACTTGGGGCTATGTCTAATACCTAGCAAATACTAAGACTTTCACTATGTAAAAAGCATTCTTTCTTAGCAAGCTTCTTCAGGCTCTTACACTTGAGTATTCTTTTCGTTCAGCCTCTCCAGGCATGAAACAACAAGTATTCTTTTTCCTCAGCCTATCCAGACTTAAACAACAAGCTTAAGTAAGCTTCCAAGTGACTTGTACAATCCACAAGCTCACTACCAGCACCCAACAATCAAAGTTTGGTTTGAAGTGTTTAATATAAGTGGGTAGGTCTTGAAATCACTCAAAGAGTGTATTATCACAGTTTAGCAAGGCCTACAACCCACCTACTTAAGATTCTAAACTTTAAGAATAAAGTAAGTAGAGGTAAGAGAGTTGTTCTTCGAGTATACAACTCTAATCCTTCTCAGACCATTAACCTTTCCCTTTCAAGCTAGGGGCCTTTTATAGCCTTCAAAAAGTATCTGTTGAAGGCTCCCAACGGTTACTTGTCCTTTTTGTGGCAATAGTCATTATTTTGTTCTGTTTTACTGAGTTAGCATGGTCACTTAAGTTCATTCCTAGGAACTCTCTCAAGGTTTATCGTAGTTGACCTTCTTAGCAACTCTCTCAAGCTTGATCTTTCATAAATCTTCTTGTTCTTTGATTTCATCATCATCTTCATATTTCAACTTGAAATCTTGGAAGATGGTAGCTTTGTTTTGATCTCTGATTTGCTTTTGGACTGGCCCTTATGGAGATTCTTTACATTCTTGAACTTTTTCACAACCTTCTTAAGATAAACTCTCTTAAGTTCTTTAGGAACTTTCTCAAGATGCACCTTGGACTTTTTCAAGTCAAAAATTGATCTTCTTAGCTCTCTTTAATCATTTGGAAAGGCTTCCTTGTAATTTATTTAGTCCTGAAAAAGTTATTGATACTTAAGAGCAAATATTCATAATTTTCAATGTAGTTGTTATCATCAAAACCAAAACTTGCTATCTTAGCCATAAAAAGGTTTTGGAGCTTACAAGGTAGTGGGTATAGGTAGTTTGACATAATTTAAGAATGAGTGTTGAACAAAATAGGAATTTTAGTCTTTAGTTAGGAAAATTAAATTGGCATAGCAAGAACTAGAAGTTGTATTCAGTTAAGTAGGTAAAATCGAATGCTCTTGTGTTTTCTCTAGTGTGTTTCCTCCTTAGTAAATCAATATTTAATTTTAGTTTTCAACATTATTTAGTTTTTATTTTATTTTGTTTTTAAAATTTTATTCTTGGCAATTAATTCCATAAAATTTCGGTTCTTGAAATCATGTTAAAATTAGTAATTCCAGTACATGATAAATTATTTTCCTTGTGGGATTGACACTCTATTTACCACTTTATCACTTGAATGATTTAGTGCAATAGCTAAAATTCACATTAAGTTTTTGGAGTCGTTGCCAGAGAAATTTTTGTCTAATCAATATTGATACCATCTAGCTTTGATACTAATTTGGAGGTATTTTGATTTGTTTTTTTTTTTTTCTAGTTTTTTAAATTTATTTTTATTTGCATAATTTTTTAAGTGCAAATTACAGACGAACCTCTCTTGAGGTTTAATGAAATTACATCCACACCCTCCTTGTTTTAAAAATTACATTGGCCTCCCTTGAGATCTATATTGTCATTACATTGACCTCTCTATTGTCATTACACTTACCTCCCATGCCCATTTGTTTTAGGGGAGGTCAATGTATGGGTGCAAACAAGGAGGGTGCAGGTATAATTTTGTTAAATCTCAAGGGAGGTCAATGTAATTTGTCCTTTTTCTTAATTATTTTGTTTTAGTTTGTATCTTTCTTGAAGTGTATGCGTTGATTAAGGAGTCTTGAATGAATTTCTATTAATTGAGAAATTAAGAAGACATTGAGGCTCATTAGAAAAGAAAAGAAGGAAGAAGAGGCTAAGCATATTTCAGCCATGATTAACAATGGAAATCATTCAAATAGAGCATTGAAAGATTTTGCTTTACCAACTATTGAGGGGTGTGCTTTGAGCATTAGACGACCACCAATTCAAGAAAATAGTTTTGAGATTATGCTAGCAATCATTCAAACAATTTTGCAATTAGTGCAATTTGGTGGAGACCCATCTAAACACCTTAATCTGCATATATTTAATTTCTTAGAAATGTATGACATATTCAAGCATAATGGAGTCTCTGATGATACATTATATTAAAGGCTTTTGCCATTCTCATTAAGGGACAAGGCAAAGGTTTGAATCAAGTCACTACCACCTAGAACTATTACTACATGGGAAGAACTTGCTTAAAAGTTTCTTACAAAATATTTCCCACTAATTAAATCTGGAAGGATGATGAATGATATTAATGAAAATGAAGGAGCATTCTTATTGATAATTCTTTTTCAATATTTTGTACAAAAGTTACAATGTGTATATATACACACATAGAACCAACGGTCCTATTTGAGATAATAGGAAAAAGAAGATATATTAGCATGAATCAGGGCTCTAAATGAATCAAGGCTATATGTGATTGATTTGGTTTGACTCCATGAATCAAGGCTGTGCATTTAGTGAGATTTGCTTCCAACGGTTTAATATCATTCCATGATTCCTTACTATATTTGTCTTGGTCAGTTGCTACAATTAAGGCATGACTTCATGATGTTTGGGTTCTTTACACCCCCCTCAAGCTTGGTAGTGATAGAGAATGAACGCCAAGCTTGTGACGAAAGAAAGAAAAGAAATCCTTTGGCAAAGGTTTTGTGAATACATCTGCAATTTGTTGAGCCGTGGGCAGGTATCGCAGTCGGAGATCACCGGCAGTAACTTTTTCTCTAATAAAGTGATAATCAATGGCAATGTGTTTGGTGCGGGCATGGAAGACCGGATTGCGAGACATACGAATGGCACTTTGGTTGTCACAAAAAATGAGTGTACGATGTTCAAGTTGGATGCCGAGGTCATGTAGCAAATATTGAAGCCATGTAAGTTCAGCTGCTGTGGTTGCTAAAGCTCTATATACAATGTGATCCAAAAAGGATGCAAAAGCTTGTGGTGCTTCTTCTAGTTGTTGGACAACCCGCCCAATCTGCATCACAAAAGGCATTAAGATTAAGCAAACTTTGATTGAAGTAGCGAAGACCATGTGTTAATGTTCCTTTTATGTAATGCAAAATGTGTTTGACAGCTCGAAGGTCATTTTGGGTTGGATTTTGAAAGCGTTGGCATACAAGATTGACAGCATGGGTGAGATCGGGTCGAGTGAAAGTGAGATATTGAAGAGATCCACATAAACGACGATATTCAGTAGCATCAACTGGCTTGTCATCATCTGGAAGTTGGTTCGATTTTGGAGCAATGAGAGTGTTGATGTTTGAGGCGTCAAGCATATATGCTCTTTCTAGAAGGTCATGGGCATACTTTGTTTGGGAAATGGTGATACCACCAGAGATGTGCTTGATTTCAATGCCAAGGAAATAATGAAGTTGTCCGAAATCTTTTAGAGCAAATTTCTCGTGAAGTTTTTTGGTAAGGTGAGAAATGAAAGAGGGAGCATTGGCAGTGAGGATTATGTCATCTACATAAACAAGTAAAAGAGTGAAGTTAGTGTCATGGCGATTGTCGCAACCGTCTCAAAGGGCGTCGCGAAAATAAAAAGAAAAGAGGAGGATAGGACTTCGAGATGTTGGGAGTCGCCACCAATCGCTTTATCCATTAAATGGAATGGTGCAATTGGACACCTAAAAGATGGTCTGCGTATAAGAGTTCGTGGTTCGGGGGTTGATTACGGGTAGGGAAGGTGTAGCACCCTACACCGTCCGTTCTAAGAACGGTTACCTATTTAATCTAATGTTATTTGTAAGATTAAATAAATTGGTCCTTTTTTAAAAAAAATTATTTTTTTATTTTTTTATTTTGACATGTCCCATTTTGTCAAGCATAATATCAAGAATGATAAATGACTAAGACAAGCAATGGGTGGCAAAATGGCCATTATTTTGAAACAAATTCTAAGTCTACAACATATTGTATAAAAGTGGTGAATTAAAATTTTATCTTTTGAAGAGAAGTAATTTTCAAAATAAATGGCCAAATAAAAACAATATTTCAATGAATAATTTTAATTCAAAGAAATTTGTTTAAGGTAAGAAAATGTTTCTTTAAGTAAATGGCCAAATAAAATCTCATTTATAATCAAGAAAAATATTTTTTGGCACAATGAGATTTTTGTAGTAATTTCCAAAAAAAGTCTTCAAAAAAAAATAGAACTTTAATTCACTGATGTTGAACTGTATGAAATTGTTCACTTTTATTTGAGGATTTTTATTTTACAAAATAATTTTTTATTTTGTGTTTTTTTTATTAAAAAAAGTAATTTAATTTACAAAATTATTTAATTTAGTGTGAGAATTAGACCTCGCCAGCGCTCCTGGCAAAATCCAATATAAAGCCTCAAGATTATCGGGAAGAGTGTATTTGATCGGCGCTCCGATTCTCTCCCAATTTTTTCGTCATCGGCCAGTTTTAAAATGTTTAATGTACACACAAAAAAAATAATTACATTAAAATTACATGTTAACCAGTACAATAATCATAGCAACAAATAAGATAATCAACTAAAAATAAAAATAAACTATAATCATATCTAATCAACCTACTTTTATCACTTTTTTTATTTCTTATATTTTGAATCTTTTTATTTCATTTTTAACCCTCTAACCTATTGATAACAAAAAACCCCAAAAAAAATGTGGGCCGTAAGAAATTAAAATGAATCAGAATGAACCCAAAACAATCACAATTGAAATTGAAATAGATATAAGAAAAAGAGGGCAAAGAGACCTTTTAGTCTCTGGAAGTAAAGAAACATAATAGAGAAAAAAAAAGGGAAAAGAGGGGAAAAGCTCACCGTGGCTTCGGTGGAGGACAAGGGAGCAGGAGCTGTAGGGGCGAGATGCGAAGGCGGCAGCAGCGTGGTGGAATGCCGGCATCAGGGAGAGAGATGGCATAGACAGGAGCGGAGCTTCGATTCTTCAACTGCTTGCCTGATCTGGCGCGCGGAGCAGGGGCGTGTCACAGTGGAGTTGCCGGCGACGAATCTGTGCTGGTCGGACTGGTGCGGTGCGGGCGACAGAGGCTGCGAGTACCCACGGATAACAGCGCCGGATCTGGGATGAGGTGGTGCTGGTTCGAGGAAGGCGTGGCGGGTCGGATTAGAACGAGTGGGTGGAGGCGGGTGCGTGTCCGACTGCGGTGGGCAACTCGGTGGTTGGGGAGGCCGTGCAACAGAGTGGCTTCACGTGGGTTACTGGTTATGGGGTGTTGAGCTTGAAGAAGGGTGGTGCAGGAAGTGAAAGCTGAAGATGAAGATGAATAGTGGGATGATGGTGGTTAAGTGAAGGTTTGAAGATGCGGGAATGAACGAAGATTAGAGATGGGAGTGAGCAATTTTTGGGACTACTGAAGTATAAAAAATTTTCCTTGTCCGTGTCAATTTTCAGTTTGTGATTGCTTTGTTTTTTTTTTTTTTTGCTTAATTCGTCTGAACCATTCCCCTTTTTTGAATCATTCCTCCCCCTTTTATTGATTTTTCTGCTTGATATATGATTAATTAGCCAAACATTAATCTAAACGTTTCTGAATAAAGAGCAGAAGGCCAAAGGAAAAGAAAACTGTCAAAATTTATCTCTCAATCATGATTGGAAGGCAAACAGAAAGAAAACTGCCAGAAGCCTTTAATCCAACTCAATGCAGTTCTTTGATGGCTAGGGTGGCAACAGCAGGAAGGGGAAAGGGAAGGGTTGAGATGGAAATTGGGTCATGGGTTAAAAAATGAAATTGGGTTACGGGTTGAGATGAAAAATGGGTTATGAATTGAGAAGAGAATTGGGTCATGGGTTGACCCGTACAAAGTTTTTTTTTAATTTTTTATTTCTTTTTTCTTTTTATTTTTTTCTTTTTTTTTTAAAAAAAGGAAATTAAATTAAATAAAATAAAACGAAATAAAAAGAAATGGATAAAATTGGGTATCAACAGCTGCCCCCCTTTGTTTTACATTTAGAATAAATGAAAAACAAAGGAATTAATTCAATTTTATCCATGAAAAGGTAAAAACTTACGGATTCAGGTGTCAGCTGAAACTTAACAGAAAACTAAAAAGCAATGGGTACGGGGACCCGATAACATAAAATAATGGGTGCGGGGACTCAAAAGCTTGCGGAGTCAGGTATCCGCTGAAACTTAACAAAAAACTTAAAAGCAATGGATACGGGGACCCGATAACATAAAACGATGGGTACAGGGACCCAAAAAAAAGCTTGCGGAGTCAGGCATCCGCTGAAGCTTAACAAAAAACTTAAAAGCAATGGATACGAGGACCCAAAAACATAAAACGATGAGTGCGGGGACCCAAAAGCTTGCAGAGTCAGGTATCCGCCGAAGTTTAACAAAAAACTTAAAAGCAATGGGTACGGGGACCCGATAACATAAAACGATGGGTACGAGGACCCAAAAAAGCTTGCGGAGTCAGGTATCCGCTGAAGCTTAACAAAAAACTTAAAAGCAATGGGTACGAGGACCCGAAAACATAAAACGATGGGTACGGGGACCCAAAAAGGCTAAAAACTTGCGGAGTCAGGTATCCGCTGAAACTTAACAAAAATAAGGTAAGAAGCTTACGGAGTCGGGTATCCGTTGAAGCTTAACAGAAAACTTAAAGGCAATGGGTACGGGGACCCAAAAACAAAAAACAATAGGTATAGGAACCCAAAAAAGGTAAAAAACTTGCGGAGTTAGGTATCCGCTGAAGCTTTAACAAAAACAAGGTAAGAAGCTTACAGAGTCGGGTATCCATTGAAGCTTAACAGAAAACTTAAAGGTAGTGGGCACAGGGACCCAAAAACATAGAGCAATGGGTATAGGAACCCAAAATGGTAAAAAGCTTGCGGAGTCAAGTATCCACTGAAACTTAACAGAAAACTTAAAAGCAATGGGTACGGGGATCCGAAAACATAAAACAATGGGTGCGGGGACCCAAAAAGGAGAAGTAATGGACATAAGGCTCTGATTTGACTGAAAATAGCAAGTTGGACCTTTATAGGTCAAGGCTAGCAAAAAGAGAACAAATGCACTATGCAATGCATGCTTCAAATGTATGAGAGTATGAAAACTTTTTTTTTTGTTTTTTTTTTGTCTCCACGACCCCTGAAGACATGATTGCAATCATTTTCAAAGATGAACTGGAATAGGATTTAATGGCATCCTTTCATTTGTCTTTTCAGTTGATGGTTGAAATGTCCAACCAGAATGACCCTTGAGGTGTACATTTAGATGTGACACACAAAAGCAATGGGAAAACTCTTTAGATGACCCTTGAGGTGACCTGGTTGTCCTTTCTTTTTATCAACATTCTTATCAGGAATCATTGTGTTTCCCATTCCTTTCAAGTCATTAGCAATTCTCAATGCTCGGACAACAATGTCACACATTTCACATTCCAATATATGATTATTAGAAAAATGCATATTGAGTCAAAGAAGAGGCAAAGGTAAAAACATGATAATATTGTATTGAAATGGGAATGGTGAAAAGAAAGCAATATTATGGTCATCAACATAAAATTTACAAAGGGATGATAAGGGTAAAGGTCTTCAGTTCTTCCAGTGAAACTATTTATCGTAATCAGTGTCAATCCTCTGCATACCCGATTTCGAACACCCATTAACCAACCTATGAAGACTTTGACTACCCCAGTTGGGATCATTTGGCCTGCCTCAATATGGAAACTTAGTTTGCTCTAAAGCAGAGATTTGCTTCTCCCTAGCATGGAGACTCAACCGCTCAGGTCTCACTTCCTTTGTCATATCAAGCACTATTGTCCTTTTATTTGGGACCTTAACTTTTACCTAGGTCGCTCTTTCGAGTTTTCAACCTACCAGGTCATTCTAACTTTTGCCTAGGTAGCCTTTTCAGGTTTTCCACCTAGCGAGCCATGCTTTTCCCTTTTATTTTATTTTCTTTTTTTTTCTCTTTTTTTTTGACAAGTAGTGCTTTTACGCATAATATTTCTTGACTGCGTTTGAATTTACAGGAAGTGGTAGATCTTCACCGTCCATTTTTGCAAGAATCAAGGACCTTCCAGAGAAAGCCTTCTTCACGACATAAGGTCCTTCGTAATTTGGAGTCCATTTTCCCCGGTGATCTTTTTGAATTGGCAGGATCTTTTTGAGCACTAAGTCACCTTCTTGAAATTGTCGAGGGCGCACTTTTTTTGCATAGGCTTTCATAAGTCTCCTTTGATATAACTGGCCATGACACAGTGCAGTTAACCTTTTACCTTCAATAAGATTCAACTGATCTAGTCGAGCTTGAACCCATTCGGCTTCTTCCAGTTTTGTCTCCATCAGTACTCTTAATGAGGGGATCTCTACCTCAATAGGAAGTACGGCTTCCATTCCGTAAACTAAAGAGAAAGGAGTTGCCCCAGTTGAGGTACGGACAGATGTGCGATAACCATGCAGAGCAAAGGGAAGCATCTCATGCCAATCTTTGTATGTTACGACCATTTTTTTGGATAATCTTCTTGATGTTTTTGTTTGCTGCCTCAACAGCCCCATTCATCTTTGGGCAATATGGAGAGGAGTTATGATGTTGGATCTTAAAATTCTCGCACATTTCCTTCATCATTTTGTTATTCAAGTTGGTTACATTGTCAGTGATGATCTTATTCGGTAGACCATAACGACATATTAACTCTCTTTTGATGAACTTGATCACCACATTCCTAGTCACATTGGCATAAGAAGCAGCTTTAACCCATTTGGTGAAGTAGTCTATCGCGACAAGGATAAAGCGATGCCCATTTGAGGCCTTAGGTTCAATAGGTCCTATGACATCCATACCCCACATAGAGAATGGCCACAGTGTTGCTAGGACATTCAAGGGGACTGGCGGCGCATTGATCTTATCAGCATATGTTTGGCACTTGTGGCACTTCCTCACATAATTGAAGCAGTCAGTTTCCATGGTTAACTAATAATAACCAGATCTTAGGATTTTTCTTACCATTGCATGTCCATTGGAGTGAGTTCCAAAGGAGCCCTCATGTGCTTCTTCAATAATCTTTTCTGCTTCCATTGCATCAACACATCTTAGAAGCACCATATCTTAGTTTCTTTTGTAAAGTATTTCCCCATTCAGAAAGTAACCCATCGCGAGCCTCCTCAGGGTCTTCTTGTCATTTTCTGAAGCGCCTGCAGGGTACTCCCTATTCTTAATGAAACATTTGATGTCATGGTACCACGGCTTCCCATCAGGCTCATCTTCAACCACGACAATATACGGACGAGTACCACGACTTTCCATTTTTATAAGTGGTAGGTCCCTTTCATGACTTACTTGGAACATTGATGATAGTGTGGCCAAAGCATCAGCCAACTGATTTTCTTCTCGAGGAACATGATGAAAAGTGACTTCATCAAATTGCTCGATTAATTCTTTGATGTAAACATGGTATGGAATCAGTTTAGCATCACGGGTCTCCCATTCTCCTTTTAGTTGATGAATGACCAAGGCAGAGTCCCCATATACTTCCAAGATCTTCGCTTTTGATTCTATTGCTGCCTGAATACCCAAAGCACATGCTTCGTATTCTACTATATTGTTAGTATAGTCAAAATACAATCTTGCTGTGATTGGGATGAATTTATCTTCAGGGGAGATCAAGATGGCTCCAATGCCGTGCCCAGTGCATTAGAGGCTCCATCAAACCACATAGTCCATTTTTCCTTTTCAGATAATTCCTCATTTTTAAACAGAGCCATTATATCTTCATCAGGGAATTCACATTGCATCGACCCATAATCTTCTATAGGTTGGTTAGCCAGATAATCTGCAAGGGCACTTCCCTTAATTGCCTTTTGAGTGACAAACAATTTCATACTTTGATAATAAAACGTGCCATCGTGCGATTCTCCCAGTGAGAGCGGGTTTCTCAAAGATATACTTAATAGGATCCATTTTGGACACTAACCAAGTAGTGTAACACAACATGTATTGCCTCAATCGATGGGCAGCCTATGCCAAGGTGCAACAAGTTCGCTCTAACAATGAGTACTTTGCCTCATAATCGGTGAACTTTTTACTTAAATAATAGATGACACGTTCTTTCCTACCGGACTCATCATGCTGGCCCAGTATGCAACCCATAGACTCATTAAGCACTGTCAAATACATAATGAGAGGTCTCCCTAGCACTGGAGGCACCAAAACTGGGGGTTCTTGTAAATACTGCTTGATTTTTTCAAAGGCTCTTTGGCAATCATCATTCCATTTAACTGGCTGATTCTTGCGTAACAACTTGAAGAGCGGCTCGCATGTTGCTGTGAGCTGGAATATGAATCGAGCGATGTAATTCAACCTTCCCAAAAATCCCCGAACTTCCGTTTCAGTGTGAGGGACTGGCGTATCCAGTATTGCTTGAACCTTGTCAAGATCAACTTCTATTCCTTTCTGGCTCACCACAAACCCCAATAGTTTGCCTGATCTGACACCAAAAGTGCATTTTGTAGGATTCAGTCTGAGTTTGAACTTCCTCAATCGCTCAAAAAGCTTTTGTAGATTGATTATATGATCTTCTTCTATTTTTGACTTCACAATCATATCATCCACATAAACTTCTATTTCTTTGTGCATCATATCATGGAACAATGTCACCATAGCTCTCTGATACGTTGCCCCAGTATTTTTTAAACCAAAAGGCATCACTTTATAGCAGAAGGTTCCCCATAAAGTGATGAATGTGGTCTTCTCTATGTCTTCTGGTGCCATCTGGATCTGATTATATCCCGAGAAACCATCCATAAAGGAAAAAGATGAATGTTGAGCAGTGTTGTCTACCAAAACATCAATGTGAGGTAACGAAAAATCGTCTTTAGGGCTAGCCCTATTTAAGTCTCGATAGTCTACACACATTCGAACTTTCCCATCTTTCTTTGGGACAGGAACAATATTGGCAACCCATTGTGGGTATTTTGCAACTGCAAGAAATCCAGCATGAAACTGTCTTTTTACTTTATCTCTGATTTTGAGGGACATCTCAGCTTTCATTCGTCTTAATTTTTGCTTAACCGGAGGGTAGCCAGGTTTTAATGGCAATTTGTGTTCAACTATGTCAGTGTCTAGCCCTGGCATATCTTAGTATGACCATGCAAAGACATCACTATAATCAAATAAGAGTTTAATCAACATGTTACGCTCATCTTCTTTCATCGAGGTACTAATTTTGATTTCTTTCTTATCATTTTCAGTCCCCAAGTTAATTACTTCAATTGGTTCCTTATGGGGTTGGATTTCTTTAGCTTCTTGCTCAAGTAATCTCATTAACTCAGGTGAAGTTTCCCAATCATCCTCATTATCCTCATCAGCATGATTAACAGGGTGTTCAAAATTATATGATGAGATATTGACACTGTCACTTTCAAGAGAGTCATTTTCAGATCTGCAATAAGTGATGTTGACACAAGAAAGATGAAATAAATAGAAGGTCATAATAATGGTGGGATGAAAGCTAATGGAATGAAAAAAAAATGAGAGAACTCAAAAATGCATTTTATTAATAACAATTATTGGAAAGGAAACATGTGAGCCCATTTTACAAATGAAAATCCTAAAGCCTTCGGCAGAGCTAAAGGAAAAGCACTACAGAATTACTTTGAAAGAGACTCTAAGGTTATGGGAAGCTCGGAGATCTCCCAATTGTCGAGTCTTGAATCTGAAGAACATGCATATACCAGGTCCGCGTGACTGACAAAGTTGTCATCTTTAACTGCGGTCACTTGGTCTACGAACACAACTCCCGCGCTCCGAAAACTTTATCGTATATCACAGATGGGGACTCCCTCCACTTTAGGTTCTCGATTTTCCAAGTGAGCCAGCCTTTTCTCTTTTTTCTCTTCCATTATCCTCCTCTTATCGGCCTTGGTGGGTTTGTACCCCAGCCCAAATCTACCTTTGTTTTCCAAGGGTTGAAAAAGTCCTGTGGCACCTTGTCGTTTCTTGCCCAGCCCCTCTCCATGCTGATAACCCCCTTCTAGCATAACTTTAGCCATCATTACAGATGCAACAGGGGGCTGCGGTTTAGGAATTGGAGCTCCTTCTTTTATATAAATGGTATTGATAACCTCGAGTGCTTGAAAAGCAGTCTCCAAAGCCTCTTCTGTAGCTTCAATATAAGGGGTGTCTAGCGGCTTGCTCACCAGTAGGTCCTCTTCACCAAAGACAGTAATCATCTTGTTATCAACTATGAATTTGACTTTTTGGTGCAAGGTGGAAGGCACAGCTCCAGCAGAATGAATCCATGGTTGTCCTCAGAGACAACTATATGATGGTGCAATGTCCATTACTTGGAAGAGTATATTGAAAGTGCAAGGACCGATTTGAACTGGTATTTCGATTTCTCCAATGACTTCTCTCCTTGTGCCATCAAATGCCCTTACTATCATCGCACTTGATTTCATGTATGACCCATCGAAAGGTAATTTGGAGAGTGTCGACTTCGGCATCACATTCAAGGAAGAGCCATTGTCCATCAGTACTCTAGCCATGATATGGTCTTGACATTTTACTGAGATGTGAAGTGCTTTATTATGTCCCCTTCCCTCATTGGGTATTTCATCATCAGTGAAAGTGATGTAATTATCTGCTGTGATGTTACTGATAACGCCATCCAACTTGTCAACCGTGATGTCATGCAAAACATGAGCTTAATTAAGCACTTTCATTAGCACCTTCCTGTGTGGCTCAGAGTTCATTAATAAAGATAAGAGCGATATCCTTGCAGGGGTGCGGTTCAGTTGATCCACCACCCTGTATTCACTTTGCTTTATGAATTTTAAGAACTCACAAGCTTCTTCCTCAGTCACTTCTTTCTTATAGACCTCTTGCTTTTCTACTTTTGGTTCTTCCTTTTCTTTCAAGGCTTTTTCAATAAAAGTTTCCCCCATATTGCCATTCCCTTTCCGAATTCTTTCCACTTCCTCCACTTGATCTTTACGTAGATCCTCAGGTGTATAAATACGACCACTCCGAGTCATTCCACCGATCTCAGATATGCTAGAGATAGCCGATGGGATTTTCATTTGATTGTCCTGGAGATCATTTACAACGACTTGCACATCATATTTCCAAGGCACAGCTCTGGTATCCTTATAGGGAAAAGGAGTCGGCACTTGGATGGTGATAGGATTCCGACCAAGAGAGACTTACGGAGACACCTCTTTATTATAATGAGTTGTCAATGGCCTTGGTATACCTGGAGCTTGCCTTATGATTGGTTGCGTTGCATAGGTATTAGCAGCCTCTTGAACTGGTGGAGGTGTAACTTCTTTAACTATATAGACATCACCATTATCGTACTGATTGTTTATTTGTACTAGGTGACTGTCCATTAAACTTTGGAGGATCTGCTTGAACTCATCACATTCCTCAATAGAATGCCCTACTTTCCCGTGGATCTTGCACACTGTTTCATCTTCATTGACCTTTTTAAACTCAGTTTGGTTTTGTATCAACCCATATTTGCAAAGCTCTTGAAAAATTACTCTCATGGGAGTTTTCACATCAGCTACCCGACTTATGAGGCATCGTCCAGAAGACTTCTCTATGGCATTAACTACAGGACCTCCATGATCAGGCAAGGGATTGCGGCCTACATTAGGAGTTTTTTCTTTAAAGTTTAACCATTTGGCATTAATCAAGTCTTGCACTTTGAACTTCAAGGCTCTACAATTTTCTGTTGAGTGACCTACTGACTGACATGGTACTCACATTTAGCATTCTGGTTAAATCCTCTTGGGTAGGGGGGTTCCACTGGCTTCATTGGGTAAGGAACCAATAAGGAGTTTCGGAAGAGTTGTGGTAGCAGTTCAATATAAGTCATGGGAATTGGGTTAAATTGGACGGGTTTCTTTTCATGGTTAGCTGGCGGCCTTCTTTGGTTAGTATTTGGGTTTTGGGTCCATGGTTGGGTTGGTTGATATGACATGGTAGGGAGTGTTTGGTTTGGGATAGGAGATGGTGCACGATAAGGGATCATTGGGTGATAAGGTTGAGGGTATGGAGCTTGAGAGGCATTAGCAATGTATGGGTAGTAAGACATGTAAGGAGGTTGGAAGGATGGTTGAGGGTTAACAGGCGCTTGGCTATGTCTCCCTTGGGCAAAACTCCTTTGATCGAAAGTCACAGCATGGGCTTCTCCTTCTCTTTTCTTCCCTGCTGGGGGCTTTTTGGCACTAAATGCCCCCGTTAAACTTTCAGCAATCTTTCCACTTCTCATTCCTCCTTCAACTCTTTCCCCGATGATAACCATGTCTAAGAAATTCAATGACACACTTCCTATCATCTTATCATGGAAGGGTGATTGGAGAGTGTCAATGAATGTGGCCACCATTTCTCTTTCTGTCAATGGGGGTTCAACCTGAGCAGCTATCTCTCTCCACCGCTGAGCATATTCTTTAAAGGTTTCAGCTCCTTTCTTAGCCATATTTTGCAACTGTAACCTATCTGGTGCCATATCGATGTTGTACTTATATTACTTCAAGAAAGCATCAGCCAAGTCCTTGAAACATCGTATATGGGCATATTCCAGGTGTGTATACCAATTAGAAGCTGCCCCAGCTAAGCTATCCTGGAAGAAATGAATCAACAGCTTGTCATCATGAGTGTGTGATGCCATCTTGCGGATGTACATGGTCAGATGGTTCTTTGGGCAAGTGGTTCCCTTATATTTTTCAAAATATGGGACCTTAAACTTTGGAGGAATCACCACATTCGGGACAAGATAGAGCTCTGCAGCATCCAGAAGACCATAGCTACTTGCTCCTTCTATGGCTCGCAGTCTTTCTTCAAGAACTTCTAATTTTTCCTTGGATTGAATACCTTCAGTTGAAGAGTTCAGCGGAGAAGTTCCAGCGACCTTATGAGGAAAAAACTGTGGCATGTAGAAAGGAGGTTGGGCCTGAGTCGAGCCTTGTGGCCCTGAAGTAGGTATTACCAATGATGAGCCGTTCTCAAGAGGGTTGGTAATTTGGGACGGCATAAAACCAGGAGAAATGCCATAAGGTGGAATAGAAACATGGTATTGAGGAATCTCACTGGTATTTGGTTGAGATCCTTGGGGAGGGTTTGAAGTCGTTGGGACTGTCGGTGCACTGCCCTCAGGAATGTTAGTGGATAATGGTGGCACATAACCAGGTGGAAGGTCATATGGTGGGAATGAAGATGCCTGTGTTTCAGGATTATTTGAGTAGATGGTGAGTGGCATCATGGCCCCTTGAGAGATGACACTAGGATATTACTAAGGAACTGGCGTAAAGCCGGGCGGGTGAGCTAGCGTGGTAGAAGGATCATCATTTGCCTTTGAAGGAGTCCCCTCTGTGTTCCTTGTTTTTTCTAGAATTTCCAAGATCTTGGCCATTTGTTCCTTTAGCTAGCTTACTTCACTTCTCAACTCTTCTTGTGATTGACCCAGTTCATTCATGACTTTTGATTGAGAGCGAGTCCTATATGGGTGTCGTAGAGACAGTTTTCCTTTCTGTATTCATTATTATTATTTATTAGAAAACATGAAAAAGGAAAAAAATGCAAACAAAAATAAAACTATGCATGTAGAGACATGATCCAAAGCAGCAAGCGATATCGATAAACCTCATTCATTCAAAGAGAAAAGCTCTATGGTTATAGAGAGTTTTACACATATTGATCCTTGCTACTCCTCAAGTCAGATGGAGGAGTTAGCTTTACAAAACAAGACTCTAAAGTACATCAGCATTCCTAGAACAAGAAACTAATTTCAGTGATCCTTTTCAGTGAAATTTTCCTAGGAAGTCAAGATCCTTCCTAACCCGAGTCAGAATATCTTGGTTTTCTCCTGGTGCTAGCTTGGCTTCCACTTTGATGATTTCTCTTGCCCTCTTTCTTGAATGGTTGGAGATTTCCCTCATATTATCAATAACCATTTTGGCTTTCCGCTCCATTTCTTGGCTTGCATTAAGATAGAAATTCTTTTCATTAGTCAGGAAAAGAACATCATCTTCCAACCGGTTCTTCTTACTTTCCAAGAAAGTAGACCATTCAGCATGCTTTTCCAAATGTTGATTCAAGATTTTAACTTCATTCTTGAATTCTTGAAGTTGACCATCTTTCCCCTGAATGATTGTTTCGAGGGCTTGACATGTTTTCCTTAACCTCTCTATTTCAATATCTTTAGAGGTCATTCGTTCTTGACTTTGGATTTTTCTTCTTGCAGTGCTAAGTTGATCTTTCAAGTACCTTCTCTCAGTGGTCCACTGCCGATAAATGATTTCGTACCGCCCCTCTGCTTCAGCATAATAATCATTGGGTTCATTAAATTGGTGCATTGGTAACTCTGGACCCTGCACCTTAGAAGCAAGAAACCCCTTCTTCCTACTAGCCTGCCAAATTGGGTATTCCGGTGTCGTTTTAGACGATGGGAGACCGGGCTTCACACTTCTTGTGTCTTTCCAATCTTCAATGACTTCTTTTATTTTATGACTAGTTCCTTCATCGCCATACGAGAATTCAAATTTGGACAGTCCATAAGTCATCGGAATGAATTGCAGGGACGCTATTTGTCTTCAGACCATAGCTGGAGCATAGCTCACTACTCCCCATGGGCCAATAAGTGGAACCTAAGGTTTGCTTCCACATCTATATGTGGTATAAGTGAGAGGAAACCATTTGGCCCTCCAGACCACTTCTTTTATTTCCATGAAAAAACTGATCCATTGCCTCATTGTCGGAGTTCGGGGAGACCAATTGTCACGACCATACAGAGAGAGTGGGTGCTTAGGTATAACATATTGTTTTAGATCAATTTCTGGATGGTTAAAGCACTTCAAGGTTAGCATATGACTAAGCATTTATACTGCAAGTAATGGTGCACATCCCCAAAATCTTCCTTTCTGATGGACTCGGCAATAATTCAGGGATCGAATTGTCTCGGCTAAAATTGGTGGGGCTGGGTGTACCCCATGCTCAATCTGCTCGAACAAATTGATTACATGTCTATCTATTTGATTTTTCCATCTCGGGAAAATTACTAACCCATAAATAGCAAGGGCTAGTGCTACCAAACCAAAACTTTGATCAACTTGAGCTTCAACCATCCTAAGCAAGAACTCCGAATCTAGACTTCGTCCTTCATCTACCATGTACTTGTCCAATTCATTGGCATGAATCCTTATCAATTTGGACAGCATCCTTCTTGGCGTCTTCTTGGGGTCATGTGAGTACACTTTGTCCTTCGGCATGTCGTCTCTATTAAGAAGCCTAGCATACTCCTCAATCGTTGGCACCAAGTCAAATTGTCAGAAAGTATAACACCGATATGAAGGGTCCCAAAAATGGAGCATAGCTTTCAACATTTGGAGGTCAGGGGTGATGAACATGAGAGCTGCAATATCTCCATACTTGTCATTGAACTTTTCTTGTCTTCTCATGCTACACCACACATTACGGAGCCTCCTTAGGTCATTTTGCTCAAAGTCATGGCTCCCCTTTAAGAGAGGTAAAGGAACATCCTCGCGATGTAAACTATTTCCTTCTTTGGCTTGAATTATTGTAGACTCTTCACCGACAGCCCTGATACTCTCTGCCACCTCAGACATTAGAGTCATCTTTCCCTTATTCATGTTTGAGGTTTATCGATATCTTCACAGGATTGGACCACATATGCAAATGCAAGATAAAAGAAAAAGTTAACAACTACAAAATAAAAGACAAACAGAAATTCCTCATATGTTAGAGGAAAAAGGGTACCTAATCTTGGTACCCGTTCAGCAGGATAAGTTTTATGAACGATGGTAGCTCTAAGATTATATCTACAAGTGAGAGCTTTGATTCTAGACCCCTATCGGACAAAAGGTCCCCAAATTGTCCCTTGCTGTCACCAACACTTTGGCTAGCAAGAGTCCTCCATCCTCACCCATGATAGGTTACAAGCGGAAAGAGTTCAATTTAAGCGAGGGGTTTTCATGTGCCTAACTGGAGACCAACGGTCCCACAAAGCAACACTACTTCATCCTCTATCTAAGCCTACAAGGAACTGAGCTCGGGTATAGAGCTTATGTGTGCAAGTGTACATGAGAGAACTTATTTACAAAGCAGAAATATAGTACATATAATGCAAACAAAATGTACAATAATATGAAAAAAATAACAAATAAACAAATAAAACAAAAACGGACCAACATAATTAAAGAGCAAATCACATGAGATTAAAATAAGGTTTAACCCTCTAACATCCCTAGTGGAGTCACCAGCTGTCGCAACCGTCCCAAAGGGCGTCGCGAAAATAAAAAAGAAAAGAGGTGGATAGGACCTCGGGATGTTGGGAGTCGCCACTAATCGCTTTATCCATTAAATGGAATGGTGCAATTGGACACCTAAAAGATGGTCTGCGTTTAAGAGTTCGTGGTTCGGGGGTTGATTACGGGTAGGGAAGGTGTTAGCACCCTACACCGTCCGTTCTAAGAACGGTTACCTATTTAATTTAATGTTATTTGCAAGATTAATTAAATTGGTCCTTTTTAAAAAAAATTATTTTTTTATTTTTTTATTTTGACATGTCCCATTTTGTCAAGCATAATATCAAGAATGATAAATGACTAAGACAAGCAATGGGTGGCAAAATAGCCATTATTTTGAAACAAATTCTAAGTCTACAACATATTGTATAAAAGTGGTGAATTAAAATTTTATCTTTTGAAGAGAAGTAATTTTCAAAATAAATGGCCAAATAAAAAACAATATTTCAATGAATAATTTTAATTCAAAGAAATTTGTTTAAGGTAGGAAAATGTTTCTTTAAGTAAATGGCCAAATAAAATCTCATTTATAATCAAGAAAAATATTTTTTGGCACAATGAGATTTTTGCAGTAATTTCCAAAAAAAGTCTTCATAAAAAAAATAGAACTTTAATTCACCACAATGATGATGTTGAACTGTATGAAATTGTTTACTTTTATTTGAGGATTTTTATTTTACAAAATGATTTTTTATTTTGTGTTTTTTTTAATAAAAAAAGTAATTTAATTTACAAAATTATTTAATTTAGTGTGAGAATTAGACCTCGCCAGCGCTCTTGGCAAAATCCAATATAAAGCCTCAAGATTATCGGAAAGAGCGTATTTGATCGGCGCTCCGATCCTCTCCCAATTTTTCCGTCATCGGCCAATTTTAAAATGTTTAATGTACACAAAAAATATGATTAAATTAAAATTACATGTTAACCAGTACAATAATCATAGCAACAAATAAGATAATCAACTAAAAATAAAGATAAACTATAATCAGATCTAATCAACCCACTTTTATCACTTTTTATTTTTATTTCTTATTTTTTTATCTTTTTATTTCATTTTTAACCCTCTAACCTATTGATAACAAAAACCCAAAAAAAAAAATATGGGCCGTAAGAAATTAAAATGAATCAGAATGAACCCAAAACAATCACAATTGAAATTAAAATAAATATAAGAAAAAGAGGGCAAAGAGACTTTTTAGTCTCTGCAAGTAAAGAAACAGAATAGAGAAAAAAAAAAGGGAAAGAGGGGAAAAGCTCACGGTGGCTTCGGTGGAGGACAAGGGAGTAGGAGCTGCAGGGGCACGATGCGAAGACGGCAGCAGCGTGGTGGAATGCCGGTGTCGGGGCGAGAGATGGCACAGACAGGAGCGGAGCTCCGATTCTTCAACGGATTACCGGATCTGGCGCGCGGAGCAGGGGCGCGTCGCGGTGGAGCTGCCAGCGACAGATCTGTGCTGGTCGGACTGGTGCGGTGCGGGCAACGGAGGCTGCGAGTACTAACGGATAACAGCGCCAGATCTGGGCTAAGGTGGTGCGGGTTCGAGGAAGGCGTGGTGGATCGGGTCAGAACGAGCGGGTGGAGGCGAGTGCGTGTCCGACGGCGGTGGGCAACTCGGTGGTTGGGGAGGCTGTGCAACAGAGTGGCTTCACGTGGGTTACTGGTTATGGGGTGTTGAGCTTGAAGAAGGGTGGTGCAAGAAGTGAAAGCTGAAGATGAAGATGAATAGTGGGATAATGGTGGTTAAGTGAAGGTTTGAAGATGGGGGAATGAACGAAGATTGGAGATAGGAGTGAGCAGTTTTTGGGACTACTGAAGTATGAAAATTTTTTCTTTCGTGTGAATTTTCAATTTGTGATTGCTTTGTTTTTTTTTTTTGCTTAATTCGTCTGAACCATCCCCCTTTTCTGAATTATTCCTCCCCCTTTTATTGATTTGTCTGCTTGATATATGATTAATTAGCCAAACATTAATCTTAACGTTTCTGAATAAAGAGCAGAAGGCCAAAGGAAAAGAAAACTATCAAAATTTATCTCTCAATCATGATTGGAAAGCAAACGGAAAGAAAACTGCCAGAAGCCTTTAATCCAACTCAATGCAGTTCTTTGATGGCTAGGGTGGCAGCAGCAGGAAGGGGAAAGGGAAGGGTTGAGATGGAAATTGGGTCATGGGTTAAAAAATAAAATTGAGTTACGGGTTGAGATGAAAAATGGGTTATGGGTTAAGAAGAGAATTGGGTCATGGGTTGACCCGTACAAAGTTTTTTTTTTTTTTTTTTTTTTTTTCTTTTTTCTTTTTATTTTTTATTTTTAAAAAAAAGGAAATAAAATAAAATAAAATAAAATGAAATAAAAAAAATGGATAAAATTAGGTATCAACAACGATGAATAAATAAGGAAGAATCAGCCTTACTACGAATAAAACCAAGAGAGATGAGACAAGTGGACAACTTTTCAAACCAAGCACGTGGGGCTTGTTTAAGACCATAAAGAGATTTGTGAAGTTGGCAAACATGATTTGGGAGTTGTGGATGTTCAAAACCTGGTGGTTGTTCCATGTAAACACGTTCATTCAGTGTACCATGCAAGAATGCATTTTTGACATCTAATTGTTTAAGAGGCCATTTGAAGTGTATAGCTAAAGAAAGGATGACGCGTATGGTGGGAGCCTTGATAACTGGGCTAAAAGTTTCTCCAAAGTCAAGACCAAGAATTTGTGTGTAGCCTTTGGCTACTAGGCGAGCTTTGAACCGATCAATGCTGCCATCTTCATTAAGTTTAGATCGAAAAATCCATTTCGATCCTACAACATTTGCATTAAGAGGGCACGGAACAAGAGTCCAAGTGTTATTAGAGTGGAGGGCATTAATTTTATCTTGCATGACTGCCTGCCAATTTGAGTATTTAAGAGCGATTTTGTAGGTTTTAGGTTCTTCAATAGAGACAATAAGGGCATTATGGGATGGTGATAGGTTGGGAATAGAGGGACAGTGATAGTCTTTTAGGTATGATGGAGGGCATTTGTCTCGACTAGATCGAGTAGGTGGCGAGATGGGTAGGTTGGTAGTGTCAGTTGGTGATGAGGAATCGTTGTTCAGGTTTGGATCCTGTATGGATGTAGAGGATGAGGAAGATTAGGAGGAAGAGGCTAAAGTAGGTGGAGGTGTGTCTGGGAAGTCCAAGTCCAAGTGTTTGGGAGGGTCATCCAAAGGGTCCTTATGTATAGAGACATCCTTCATTCTTTCAGAAAACCATTCATCAAACTTAGGAAAGTAGTGATAGTTGAGTTATCGGTGGATGTGGTCATTGGGTTATTTTGAGGTGAAAAAGGAAAATGATTTTCATTGAAAACAACATGTCGTGAAATATATACACGATGAGTTTGTGGATCTAGGCATCAATAACCTTTATGAAGAGGACTATATCCTATAAAAACACAAGGAATGAATTTTCTAGAAAATTTATGTAATGCAGGTGTTTTTAAATAAGGCAAACATTGAGAACCAAAAATACGTATACCAGAGTATTGAGGATTCTTACCAAAAAGTTTAGAGTAAGGAGTTTCCTTACCAGTAGACGAGAGAGGTAACCGATTTATAAGGTAAACAGCAGTTAAAAATGCATCAACCCAAAATTTTAAAGGAACATGAGCATGAAAAAGTAAGGTCAGTCCTGTTTCAACAATATGTCGATGTTTGCACTCGGCAAGTCCATTCTGTTCTGGTGTGTGAGGACAGGACAATTGTTGAGAGATACCGTAATGAGCAAGGTGATTAGAGAATTCCTTTGAAGTGAATTCGCCACCACCATCACTTTGAAAAACCTTAATTTTCCTGTCAAAATGATTCTCAACAAGAGCTTGAAATTTAAGAAAGCATGTATAAAAATCAGATTTATTTTTTAAAGGATATAACCATGTGTAATGTGTAAAGTCATCAACAAAAATGATATAGTATTGAAATTTTTGAGAGGAAAGTGTAGGCGCTGGCCCCCATAAATCACTATGAATTTTTTCCAGAGGAAATCTTGAAATCCAATCAGATTTATTAAAGGAAAGTTTGCAACATTTTCCAAGCTGACAACTATTACATAAAGCATTTTTTGTCAACCAGTCTGAAACATTGATAACTTTCTTATTTTCTAGAATTTGCAAGAATTTGAAATTTGGATGTCCTAAGCGAGCATGCCAAACTTCAGAAGATGCTTCTTTGACTGTAATACGAGCTTTAATTTTTCCACCTTCAAGTGCATACAAGCTCATTTTTTTATGTCCTTTGGCCAAGATCCGGTGTGTTTGATCCTTAATAACAAAACTATTAGTATTAAATTCAAAAATGCATGAATTATGATTAATAAGTTGACTCACAGATAACAAATTCTTTTTGAGTTTAGGCACTACTAATATATTGTTTAAGTGAAGCTTACCTTGAGTGGTTTTGAGCAATGCTTTACCCATGTGGGTTATAGGTAAAGCTTGTCCATTCCCAACAAAAATAGTGTCAGTGCTAAAATAAGGTTTTAAATTTAAATTACCTCATTTGTTTGGCATGTGAGTTGTTGCCCCTGAATCAGTGTAGAAGTTTGGGTCACTTTCTTCATTGATAGTTAATGCTGCCAATGCTTCTTAGGTATTTTCAATTTCAGTGTTATATTCATACCTATAGTAGCATTTTGGGGCCATATGATTCGTTCTTCCACATATTTGAAAAGATTCATTGTTTTGTTGTCTTGGTGGTCCTCTCTAATTATTGTTATATTTTGGTAGTGCTGTGGAGTTTGAGGCTTGATTACTGTCATTTGGACGATTTTGCATAAAGGAGTATGAGCCACGTCCTCTAAAATTTCCTCTTCCTCCATGCATATTTCTTCCTCGTCCTCGCTGGCCAAAAAAGGCTTGGTTGTGATCAACATGAGACTTTTCTTCAGTGAGATAAACCTGTTCAAAGTTTTGCAGTGACATAATAAATTGATTAAAGGAAGGATATGGAGGTTTTGATAAAACAGCAATTCGAAATTCCTTGTATCTGTGTCCAAGTCCTTTCGAAATTTGAAAAACTTTGTCGATATCTGGAAGTGGCTTTCCGATGGCTGAGAGTTTGTCACACAATTCTTTGAATTTTCTGATGTATTCATCCAAGGATAGACTTCCCTTTGATAAAGCATAGAGGCTATTTTTGAGTTGGGCTTCACCATCTTCTGTGTTAGGCAACAGCTGTTCATGAAGTGAACTCCAAATAGAGTAGGCTATATCCCCTCCAAGGATCATGCTAAGAGTTTCTTCTTTCATGTTTCCAAGGAGCCATGAGGTAAGCAATCCATCATTCAATATCCACTGTACTGCATTTGGATTTTTTTTTTTTTTTGGTTCCAGCTGAATCAGTGACCTCATCAGCTAGTTTTGAAATGCTGGTAATATGGTGTTCAAGGCCTAGGCTTCTAATCAAAGGTAACATTTGGCATTTCCAGAGAAGGAAATTTGAAGTGGATAGCTTGATTGAAACTAGGCTTGAACATTGGTGAAATAACTGAATAGTGAGTTTGGGTTCTTCAAAGGATGAAGCTTCTGATACCATAATGAAAATGAAGGAGCACTCTTATTGATAATTCTTTTTCAATATTTTGTATAAAAGTTACAATGTGTATATACACACACATAGAACCAACGGTCCTATTTGAGATAATAGGAAAATGAGATATATTAGCATGAATCAGGGCTCTAAATGAATCAAGGCTGTACGTGATTGATTTGGTTTGACTCCATGAATCAAGGCTATGCATTTAGTGAGATTTGCTTCCAACGGTTTAATATCATTCCACGATTCCTTACTATATTTGTCTTGGTCAGTTGCTACAATTAAGGCATGACTTGAGATGCTGATGTTTGGGTTCTTTACAGATATCACTTCTTTTAAGTAAGGTGACAATGAGTTATTATATGAAGCTTGGAAAGGTACAAGGAATCGTTTAGAAAGTGTCCACATCATGGCTTTCCAATTAGATGCAAGTACTGACATTTTATAATGCTTTGCTTCCCTAAGGTCGATGCAGTAGCAAGAAGAGCATTGAACTATAAGACACTTGAAAAAGCTTATGAGTTACTTGAGTTGATGGCTAGTAACAACTATGAAAGACCAAATGAATGAACAATGCCTAAGAAAATGGGGATTTAAGAAGTTGATACACTCACTGCATTGTCAGCTCAAGTTGTAGCACTTCAAAAGCAGTTGGGAAACATGAATGTTAATGATATCTGGCTCCTATGCTAATTTGTGAATTTTGTGCAAGAAATCATGTTATTGTGGAGTCTCAAGTGGGAAATCCTTTTTCTTCTTCATCAAGTGAACAAGTTAATTATATGGCAAGTTCTCAAAGGTCTCAAAATAACTCATATTCCAACATTGACAATCTAAGTTGGTAAAATCATCCAAATTTCTTTTAGAGGGATCAAGAAGCATAAAATTTAGCTAGTATGCACCAATAACCAAAGCAGAAGACAAATTTGGAAGATATTCTTGGCAAATTCATGCAAGAGACTACAAGTTGTAAGCTCTAAAACCCTTCAAAAGTTTCAATCTTACTGAAGTTCTTTAGAACTTTTGAGTTTTGATGCTTAACAAACTTAAACATTTTTGTTACTAACGCTTTCATTTAAGCGTCTCCAAGAATAGTGAAAAGACTTTTAGTAAAATCAATGCTTACTTCAAGTGAAAAATTGAAGTCTTTAAATGAATTTTTGAAGAAGTCTTTCTAACAAGAAAATATTGTGCATGATCTTTCTTAAAGGTCTAGGTGCATAAAGGACTTAAGATGTGAACTGGCTCTTTGAAGTAAAAATAACATCAAGTCCATTAATTAGAAGACAAGGTCATTAGAAGACAAAATTCAAAAGATAAGTCTATCAGGAGCAAATGTTTAGAAGATTCCTTTATCAGAAGACTAAAGTATCATAAGAAATAATTATTAGAGGAAACAATCTTTCAGAAGCATACAAGTTTAGAAGACATTCAATGTACAAAAATAGCAAAGTCAAAGTTAAAAAACCTCAAAAGTTTGAATCTCCCCTTTATCACTGGAAAAAGGTAAAAAAATATTAAGGAAAAATTGTTTGGCTATTATAGGATAAGAAAATGATAAAAAAGCTTAGAATTGGAATTCAGAACGGCTAGTTTCAAAAGCTCTATAAATCTACTAAACTTCTTATCAAACTTTTGAATGCTTACTCTCGCTTCTGAACTAAGTTTCTCATCTATATTCTATTTTTGATTAATCTCTCAAAAGAGAAACTTAATCTCTCTATTTTGTAATTGCGAATATCCACTCCTTGAGTGTTAGAGAAGTTAGAAACACTTTACTATCTCTATATTCATTTCCTTACATCCAC
The DNA here is from genome assembly GCA_029884595.1 of Ormosia semicastrata. NCBI lineage: Eukaryota > Viridiplantae > Streptophyta > Magnoliopsida > Fabales > Fabaceae > Ormosia > Ormosia semicastrata. Next base: position 45,553,614 of record JAQQTO010000061.1, read on the forward strand.
TCTTAGAGTGTTGGGAGAAACGCAATCCTATATCTTCTTTTTATAACCTAATTTGTTAGTGATTTGTGTGAGAATCTTGCTTGAAGAGGCTAGGGTAGAACAAAGACTACTTGTAATCTAGCTTGGAGAAGCTAAGGTTGAAGAATGAATACTTATAGAAATATAAAGTCCTGGTTGCTGACTAGGGATTGGACGTAGGAACGTGGTTTGGTCTAACCAATATAAATCTTTGAGTGATCTCTTCTTAGCTCAATCTCTCTAACTTTTTGTCTAAATATTTTGTTTATCTCTTGATCTTCTGAACTTAACTCTAACTCATTTTCTGTTAAGAAGCAAGTTTCAAGAAAAATTATTGTCTCTAAGTTTAGTTCCTTCTTAAACAACACATCTGAATTATCTAGCTTCTAACTTATACTCTGATTTATCCAAGTTGAAATGTTTTCAAGTTTGTAGGAAATGTTCAGAAATTATAAGCACAATTCAACCCCCTTCTTGTGCTATTGCCACTTTCAGTTGGTATCAGAGCTTAGCCTTTGGGTTGAGCACTTTGACAAACGAAGAGGAAAAATCCTTAAGGGAAATGACAAATCAAAACATCTATGTTGCTGAAGGATAGTTCATTAATCAACCTCTTGCATTTACTAGAGAAGACTACCACTATTAGGGAGACATAATGAGACTTTTCATATAATCAACTCATTATGATCGATGGGATGTCATAGAATATGGTCCTTTTATTCCAATGCATTCTTTAGAAGATGGAATTACTGTTCTTACCCCAAGTGAGCAATGACAGAAGCAGAAAGAAATAAAGTTTAGATGAACTTAAGAGCAAAATACTTTCTTACATTTGCATAGTGAATACGATAAGATCATATCATGTGATACTACTAAAGAAATATAGGACAGGCATGAGATATTGCATTAAGGCACTAGTCAAGTCTAAGAGACCAAAATCAGTATGTTTGTTCACCAATATGAATTGTTTAGAATGCTTGATCATGAGACTATTGATGATATGTTCATCAGATACATGCATATCATTAATTTGCTCAAGGCTCTTGGAAGAACCTACTTAAATTAGGAAATGGTCAAAAAGTCTTGAGAAGGTTATCCAAGGTCTGGATACCTAAAGTAATTGTTACCCAAAAGGCTAAGGATCTGAACACCTTGAGTCTCGATGAGCTAATAGGTTCTTTAAAGATTCATGAATAAGAGTTAGCTGATGCTGTTGAAAATGTTGCGAGAAAGGGCAATTCTATTGCTCTTAAAGCTAGTCAGAAGAGTGCAACTTAGAACTCAACATTTAAAGCTTTAGAAGACTCTGGCAGAGGTGAAGATGAAGATTTAGACTTTGAAGGAGACAATGATGAAATAACAATGCTATGTCGTAAAATTGCTCAGATATAGAAGAAAAGAGCAAGGAACAAGAAAGGCTTCATCCAGAAGATAAATCAGAAGGAAGATGCAAGTACTCCCTATAGAAGCCAAATCATATGCTATGAGTGCAAAAATCCTTGACACATCAGAACCAAGTGTTCATAGCTGAAAAAGGCTCCAAAGAAGTTCAAAAAGAAAAAAGGTAATGATGGACACATAGGAAAACATGGATGATGATTCATTTGATGAAGAAGCAGAAGAAGGAGAAATAGTAAACTTCTGTATGATGGCCAATACTAATATTGAAGAAAGGGTATTAGACTCTGAATCCTTTATGTCATATGATAAATTGTAAGATACTTTTGATGAATTTTTATGTGATTCCAAACTTCTCTCCTTAAAGTATTTCTCTTTCAAGAAAAGTTTTCTAAAATTATCAAAATACTTTGATATTCTAAAACATGAAAATGACAAACTGATATATGAGAATGATGAACTCAAGGAGAAAAATCATCATATTAAGACCCGTGTGGAACTCAAAAGTGAGAACGCCTCTGATGAATCATCTCATACACCAATTTCTAAGGTGAATACCTAAAAATAGAAGGTAAAAGAACTTTTGGACGACCTAGCAAAGTTTGTAAATGAAAAAAATTGGATATGATGCTGGGTAGTCAAAGATGCATTTTTAATAAAGTTGGTTTAAGCTACAACAAGTTTAAATCTCAGAAGCTATATAAACATCTGGTTATCAAAGCTTCTGATAAAAAACATGCTCTTTCTGTAACAAACTTGGTGATAATGTGTATATATGCTTTTTGAAATGGAAAGAAAGATCTAAGGTTACTAGAAAGAAGAAAACTAACCCAAGAGGATCCAAGAAGATATGGGTACCTAAACAGAAGATAATTGTGCCTACATGACCAGAAATGTTAGCCATGGCAACTATTACCCAAGAGGGGGGGTGAATTGGGTAATTACAAATTTTAATACAACTTTGACAAATTATGCATTTTGAATAACTCAATTAATAAATACAGCGGAATAAGTCTAATAAATGTACAACTATTGATGATTACTCAAATACAACTTGGGATATATGATGAACGAAGTGAATAAGCTAGATATCAAGTTGTAATAATCAAAACATCAAGATATGTAATAGATAAATATATTTCACTAAATACTGAATTTAAAGAGTGTAGGGAAGAGAGAATCAAACTCAAGAATTTATCCCGGTTCAGCCACCAACCACTTGTGGCCTACATCCAGTCCCCAAGCTTAACTTGAGATTTTCTTCACTATCTCCTAGACTTTACAGGTGCTAGGAAAACTTTTGTACATACAAGAGCACTCCTCACACCTTGGGATACCTCACCCTTGTGCTAGAGCCTCCAATTCTTCAAGCTTCACAGGTGCTTGATGACCTTTTTAATCAAGAGCACTCACAACACCTTTGGGATACCTCACCCTTTGTGTTTGAGTCTCACTACAAGAGATACCTCATCTTTTTCTCTCTTGAGGGATACCTCACCTTCTTACAATGATTTCAAGGTGAATAGAAAGAATAGAAACTCTCACAAGAGTAGATATACAACTTGAAGAACAAAGAATAGATAGTAAGAAAACTCTCTCAAGAGTGGATAATACAAGTTGAAACTCAATGGGTATAAAGGATTCACACTTTAAAGCTCAAAATATGATTTTGATAATTCAAGGATCAAACCATGTGTTCAAGAGTTTCTTTAAGTGTAAATGCTTCAAATATCACTTATATAGAGAGCCCAAATGATAAAATAGCTGTTGGTAGTGTTTAATAATGATTTTCTATGAAAACTAGCCGTTTATAGCCGTTAGAAATATTCCTGGGCACTTGGTAATCGATTACAAGCTTCATGTAATCGATTACAAGCTTTCTAGGCACTTTGTAATCGATTACACACTTTATGTAATCGATTACATGGCTTCTGTCAACGTTGTAATTGATTACATGACTTGTGTAATCGATTACACCATTTCTAGTTTTCAAAACCGACTTTAAAAGGTCATAACTTCTTCATTTCTTATCAAATTAAAGCAAATGACCACTAATTAGAAAGATCTTTGAGTCTATTTTCATATGAAAGAAGTTTTAGAACTAAACTCAAAGTATTTTGAAAGATATGATCAAAATAGTAACCAAAGGTCAGATTTTCAAAACTCAAACTTTAATTGGTCATAACTTTTTCGTTTCTTATCTGTTTAAAGCAAATGACTAGTCATTGGAAAGATCTTTGAGTTTATTTTCAAATGAGATAATTTTCAAAGTAAAACTCAAAGTATTTTTAAATTTATGATCAAAAGAGTAACTATATATCAATTTTACAAAACACAAACTTGACTATTTTTCATAGATTTGAAATACCACCAAGACTAGCTTTCCAAAAACATTTTGTTGGGCATTTAAGTATTTTAGAAACACCTGTAAAGATTTTTAAAACTTATTTGAGCTTAGTGTGATTCCTTTTTACCTTTACACAAGATCTAAGTCCTATAAGCTATTCTTGAAGAACATTGGGACTTGATCTTTTGCTACCATCAATTCTTGATGTAATCCAAGCTTCCAAAGAAAATCTTCTCTTCAAAACTTGCAAAAGCTTGGAATATCTTTTCATTCTCATCCTTCTTGAGTTGAGCATAGTTGTGAACTTTTGCTTTCTAGTTGCAATGCTCACTCTTGGTACTTGGACTATCCTATAAAGTATTGCTCACTTAAAACAAGCATAGTTAGTCTAAATTTATAACTTAATATCTTAATATGCATGATTCATAAATGTATAACTCTAGTTAGTCTAACATGCATATAAGAATGTTGCATATATCTCATTGCATGATTATTAAGTGAAGTATAACTAAATAAAATACATAATCATGCATGATCCAATATATCTCATTAAGCACATCTATGTAACATGATCAACATTCTTTTGTGATGCATTTGTCATTTATTAAGCACAACTATAAAGCATAAGCATCATTCTTTTTGTCTTGTATTTGTCATCATCAAAACTTAACATATTAAATCATTGGGGCAAACCTATTTCCACAATCTCCCCCTTTTTGATGATGACAAACCACTAAAGAAAAATGTGTTGAGCAATATAGAAGAATAGATATTCATGTAAGCATATCAAGCAATAAGCACAAAAACATATTTTTCTTTTCAATTTTCACTCCCCCTATTTGACATCAACAAAAAGGCTTGGGAAGGAAATATAATATTTTATCCCCTATAGATAAAACTCATGTTGTCAAGAAGGGTAGGATCTTCTCAATGAAAGAATCAAAAGATATGAAGTTTAAGAAAGTTTGCTTTCTTTCATTAATAGAGAGAAAGACAATAAGAAATGATCTTAGTTGATATGTTGATAGTATTAAAAATAAAATATATGTCAGACAAGGATGTAAGCTAGGAGATATAAGCAATAATTTAAGAACTAGGCTCCCCCTCAAAATATGCATATTATCAAAATATCAAATATAATGGTTTAACATAGTTATGCATATGTTCTTAGTCAACAAGGATATGGAAGAATGATATATAAGATAAGTTTCCCCTTATTGAAGCACAAGATAGATAAAGGAAAATATGCATACCAAGACCATATAAGCACATTACCATAAAGAAAAACAAGGCATAGATACATATTCTTAATCCCTCAAACAAAATCATTTTAAAAACTTCTCCCCCTTTCAAAAAGAATTTTATAATAACACATTACATTTCCAAAAGCATTTTAGAAGGGTAGAAGGGTTTTATATTGAAACCACATATTCCTTGAGAGTAATCAAATCTAAGTCAAAGGGACATTTGAAAGTACATATCCTCTCTTTCTCATTAAACAAGAGCCTTGAAAAGATAAAATATATATATATTTTAAGAACAAGGCTTATCTTTTGAAGTATCAAGATGAGCTCTATAGAACATTTCAAAAGATTTATTTGGAAACTTTCTTAAATACTCTCTCAAGATTTAATAAACATTTTAAAACAATGAAGAGAGTACTACATTTATATCACAAATCGAATGATTTCTAATTTTTTAAGACAATTAGGAGGTGATAATACTTTCAAGATCTTAAGACAAGTTTAAAGGATTCTCAAGGATATGGAACTTGAAAAACTTCTTTCAAATATAAAAGAGATTTTGCTTCTTTTTTTTAAAAAAAACTTTTTAATCAAACCAAAAGTTCTTTTCAAAACAGGAGTATGATTCTCATAAGAGTTATATCACTAAGAAACCGTAGATCAAGAGAATCATAAATATCAAACATTCACCTTTATGAAATATGCTATAGGGATCAAAGCATGTACATAACTAATATCATTCACCCTATATGCAATGACAAAACTAGGAATTTAATGTCCAATTAGGCACTTTGTCAATGCTAAGCATACTTTTCATGTAAGGAAAACATATAATCTTTTAAGATCAATTTATCAACAAGTATCATATAATCCATAGCATATAGAATACCACAATAATTTAGGGATAGAGATACTTATTGGGTTAGATAGAAAGTGATGCTCCTTTAGAATTTCTTCATTTATAGGTCCTTGTACTTTCTTCCATTGAGTATTTCATTCCATTGCACTTGAAGAAAGTCTCCTCATGTTCCTCTTCCTTCAACATTTCTCATTTATTCACATATGCTTGACATTTCAATATTTGATGACTATATTTTAAAAGTTCTCTAAAACATGGGTTAGCATCAAATATCATTTAAACTTATTTACAAACATAATTTAGGTTGATATATAATGTAAAACATGTACCACATTATCAACCATGAATTGTTAGCTCTAAAGAGAACAAAAGAATGATATATGCACTTGAATCCAAAAGCATAGTTTAATCATTTTCAAGGCAAGATTCAAGTTTATCAAGAAACACATGATCAACATCAAAACTTATATAAGCATTTTGGGGCAAACAATGATCATGTAAGGCATGTAATATCAAGTAAGGAATTTTAGTATGCACACATGTCAATCAACAACAAGAAGTCTCTTATTGTAGTGAAAGAATTAGAAAACTGTGGAACTATAACTTTTGAAAGCATTCATGATTCATTTCAAGATATACTTCATTAAAAAAAACATTGAAGTTCAAAGATAAGTTCAAGGAACAAAAAAAAGAATCATTTACTTCTTGTTTTCAAAATATGAACATATCAAGCAATTTCAAACAAGAAGACAAATAACTTTTAACTATCCAATCTCTAAGTAAGCATATAAGCAAATTGAGCATCAAAGAGAAAGGATTAGAACTACTTATGAGCAAGTGAATTTACATATTTGAGCGAAGAGAATTGGTCACAAGCTCAAGAACAAAGATATTGCCATAACATGTCATTTCAAGCAAAATGTGTGCATATCTAACATGTTAACATATATAAAAATATTTTTAAAATATAGTGCTAGAAAAGCACAACTTAATGCATGATAAGGCATAAAAACAAATCTTTACTTATCCAAATATCACATGATATACAATTTAAAGTATAAGTAAGGATAAGAGATTGATATCACCAAAAGTGTACTCTTTGAGTTTTTGTAGGTGACTCCAACTTCTATGCCTCAAGGCTCCTTGAGAATGTTGTGGTTCTCCATGTTTTTCTTTTTATGTTTTTCATCACTTTTGGAGAACTTGGACCATTTTAAGTTTTCCCAACCTCAAGTAGCACGGTTGTTTTTCACTTCATTTGTATGCTTGAGCTAATGGTCACCCTACAGCACAATTCAGAGAAATTTCTTTGGTATCCATCAATTTTGGATCCATAGGGGTTAGTCATTGATTATTAATCTATTATGCTCTCATAAAAATCAAATTTTTTTCATAGTATGTAAATTGAGCACAAAAAATTAAACAATCAATTACCATTCAGCTCATAGCCAATAATATGCATACATTCATGATATACAGATAATTTTAAGTGAAAATGGTCATTCCAGCACTTAAAACCATTTTTAAAGCCTGTGTAATCGATTACCATGGGTGTGTAATCGATTACCAGCCCTCTGGAATCCTTGTAATTGATTACATGTTTTGTGTAATCGATTACCAACTTTCTGGGAACCTTGTAATCGATTACAGGGTTAGTGTAATCGATTACATGAGTTTTGGAAACATTGTAATCGATTACATAGTATGTGTAATCGATTACACGCTCTCTGACTTTGGTTGGAATGCTTGGCAGAACCTCTGTAATCGATTACAAAGGTCTTGTAATCGATTACAAGCTTGCTAAATTCAGTTTTTGCATTTCAAATAGTAATTGATCAATCTCAAAACCTTCAAATTAGTTCCAAAATGTCTCAAGGCAATTTCAAACATCATGCAAACATACCTAGGCATTGTAGAAACTTATGTTACAATAAGAATAAACATAATCATATGCTAAATATAATATTCAAGTTTTACTAAGCACACATAGTTCTATCCTTTACCTAAGGCCTATAAGGAATATATCTCAAATTCATTGATTTTACAAGTGAATGTGCATAAGAGGTAGAAACGTTTGATACCTTGGCCTTGGTAATCAAGGAAACTCTTTTCCTTACTCATTACTTCTCTTTTGGTGTTTTGAACTTTGCAAGTTCCACATTTTGTGCTTGAGAAGCTTTGGTTAAAGTCATCTTCCTTCTTTGATCAAAACTTCTACCAATGGGCTTTGGAAGCATTCCCCTTGATGATTCCTTCTTTACTTGACCAATTTGTCCATCCTTTTGAGAAGTTTTCTGCATAATTGAAATACTAGGAGGACATTTTGGTACCCATTTCACCTTGGGTCCTTCAATGTTAGTACTAGAACCTTTAAGACTTTTCGGAACCCAAACTAAGTTATTTCTCATATAAGGATTTCTTCTATAATTGCACAAATGAGAAATATGTCCTAGATGACCACAAAAATTACAAATAATTGAATTTAATGATGACTTGGTCCTTTGAAGATCATTTTTGAAAAACATAAGTCTTTTGTTATTTTTATATTCTATGTCATTTTTGCCACAAGCCTTACTTGAATTTCCATGTGAAATAACATCAATTTCATTCTTATTAACAATTATGGATTGTAAGCAATTAGAATCATTAGCTTTGGCAAATTCACAATATAAGTTCTCAACTTAATTTTCTAAATTAATGCATTTTTTACAAGAAGTTGAGGTTTCACATTTCAAAGGCATTTCCTCATCAAGAAAAGCATAATCATTTTTCAAAATCTCAATTTCATTTTCAATGGAGGAAATGTTTTCCAAACAAGATAAATTTTTATTTTCTAAATTCAACAAACCATCATATAATTCATCATATGCACATTGTAACTCATCATAGGAAGGACTATAATCTAGTTTAGCATTATTTACCTCAAAGTCCCTTTTAGCCATATATGAAGTAGTCTCCATTCCTAGCATACTTAGCTCTTTAAGGAAATCATCATCTTCCTCATTGTTGTCTTGCTTTGCCACCTCTTCAAATTGAGCATCATTTTGAGAATATTTTGCACAACAAGATTCCTTCAATGACTTTTCCTCTTCTTGCTCTCTATATACAACTTTATACACAAAATTATTATTAGTAAGATAGATAGAATCAAGAGCATCCCATATATCTTTAGCACTAGAGCAATTCTTAATTTTAGCATAAGCATCATCATTTAAACCACTTCTCAATATTTGCATTGCTCTAATGTTCAATGAAAAACATTTCTTATCATAGTCATTCTAAGGTTGTTTTGATTTGCAAGTAAATCCATTAAGCATAATATCCCACAAATCAATGTCAATAGATTGCATATAAATTTCTATTCTAGCTTTCCAATAAACGAAATTCGCACCATCAAAGAATGGTGGTTTATTAATTTCAAAACCATTCATTTTGAAAAGCTTTTAATGGTTGCCAAATAAACAAAGATCTTTAACTCTAAGCGGTTAAGCTTTCACCAGAGCATGAAGCTCTGATACCACTTGTTAGTCATGGCAACCATTACCCAAGAGGGGGGTGAATTGGGTAATTACAAATTTTAATACAACTTTGACAAATTATGCATTTTGAATAATTCAATTAATAAATACAGCGGAATAAGTCTAATAAATGTACAACTATTAATGATTACTTAAATACAACTTGGGATATATGATGAACTAAGTGAATAGGCTAGATATCAAGTTGTAACAATCAAAACATCAAGATATGTAATAGATAAATATATTTCCCCAAATACTGAATTTAAAGAGTGTAGGGAATAGAGAATCAAACTCAAGAATTTATCCCGGTTCAGCCACCAACCACTTGTGGCCTACATCCAGTCCCCAAGCTTAAATTGAGATTTTCTTCACTATCTCCTAGACTTCACGGGTGCTAGGAAAATCTTTGTACATACAAGAGTACTTCTCACACCTTGGGATACCTCACCCTTGTGCTAGAGCCTCCAATTCTTCAAGCTTCACAAGTGCTTGATGACCTTTATAATCAAGAGCACTCACAACACCTTTGGGATACCTCACCCTTTGTGTTTAAGTCTCACTATAAGGGATACCTCACCCTTTTCTCTCTTGATGGATACCTCACCCTCTTACAATGATTTCAAGGTGAATAAAAAGAATAGAAACTCTCACAAGAGTAGATATACAACTTGAAGAACAAAGAATGGATAATAAGAAAACTCTCTCAAGAGTGGATAATACAAGTTGAAGCTCAATGAGTATAAAGGATTCACACTTTAAAGCTCAAAATATGATTTTGATAATTCAAAGATCAAACCAAGTGTTCAAGAGTTTCTCTAAGTGTAAATGCTTCAAATATCACTTATATAGAGAGCACAAATGATAAAATAGCTGTTGGTAGTGTTTAATAATGATTTTCTATGAAAACTAGCCATTTATAGCCGTTAAAAACGTTCCTGGGTACTTGGTAATCGATTACAAGCTTCATGTAATCGATTACAAGCTTTCTGGGCACTTTGTAATCGATTACACACTTTATGTAATCGATTACATGGCTTTTGTCAACGTTGTAATCGATTACATGACTTGTGTAATCGATTACACCATTTCTGGTTTTCAAAATCGATTTTAAAAGGTCATAACGTCTTCATTTCTTATCCAATTAAAGCAAATGACCACTCATTAGAAAGAACTTTGAGTCTATTTTCATATGAAAGAAGTTTTAGAACAAAAGTCAAAGTATTTTGAAAGATATGATCAAAATAGTAACCAAAGGTCAGATTTTCAAAACTCAAACTTTAATTGGTCATAACTTTTTCGTTTCTTGTCCGTTTAGAGCAAATGACCAGTCATTGGAAAGATCTTTGAGTCTATTTTCAAATGAGATAATTTTAAAGTAAAACTCAAAGTATTTTGAAAGTTATGATCAAAAGAGTAACTATATGTCAGTTTTGCAAAACACAAACTTAACTATTTTTCATAGATTTGAAATACCACCAAGACTAGCTTTCCAAAAACATTTTGTTGGGCATTTAAGCATTTTAGAAACACTTGTAAAGATTTTTAAAACTTATTTGAGCTTAGTGTGATTTCTTTTTACCCTTACACAAGATCTAAGTCCTATAAGCTATTCTTGAAGAACATTGGGACTTGATCTTTTGCTACCATCAATTCTTGATGTAATCCAAGCTTCCAAAGAAAATCTTCTCTTCAAAAGTTGCAAAAGCTTGGAACATCTTTTCATTCTTATCCTTCTTGAGTTGAGCATAGTTGTGATCTTTTGCTTTCTAGTTGCAATACTCACTCTTGGTACTTGGACTATCCTATAAAGTATTGCTCACTTAAAACAAGCATAGTTAGTCTAAATTCATAACTTAATATCTTAATATGCATGATTCATAAATGTATAACTCTAGTTAGTCTAACATGCATATAAGAATGTTGCATATATCTCATTGCATGATTATTAAGTGAAGTATAACTAAATAAAATACATAATCATGCATGATCCAATATATCTCATTAAGCACATCTATGTAACATGATCAACATTCTTTTGTGATACATTTGTCATTTATTAAGCACAACTATAAAGCATAAGCATCATTCTTTTTGTCTTGTATTTGTCATCATCAAAACTTAACATATTAAATCATTGGGGCAAACCTATTTCCACGAGAAATGCATATGACTGGAAACCGATCTATGCTTCTAACACATAAAGAAAAGGATGAGGGATCAGTTACCTTTATAGACAACTCTAAATCTTTAATCATTGGCATAAGTGATATTGGTAAGGAATCCTCTCTCATCATTATTGATGTACTTTTGGTTGAAGGGTTGAAACATAACCTTCTGAGCATTAGTCAATTATGTGACAAATGCTACAAAGCTATGTTTGAACATTCTCAATTCATAGTGAAGGATCCAAAGTCTGATATGGTCCTTCTTATTGCCAAGAGATATTATAATACTTATATCATGTATCTAGATGACCATTCGAATCAAAATATAAAGTGTTTAGCATCTTTTAAAGATGAGAAGTGATTGTGGTACAAAAAACTTGGTCAAGTTAACATGAAAAACATTTCAAAGCTTTCAAAAAATAACTTGGTCATGAGCTTGCCTAAGATCAGTTTTGAAAAAGACTTGGTTTGCAAAGCTTACCAAAGAGGAAAATAGACTAAAGCTTCTTTTCAAGCTAAAAATGTTATCTCAACCACTAAACCACTTGAACTTTTACATATTGATTTGTTTAGATTAACTAGAACTAAGAGCTTAGGTAGTAAGAGATATAGCTTTGTCATTATAGAAGACTTATCTAGATTCATATGAGTGTTATACCTAAGCCATAATGATAAGTCTTGTGAGGCCTTTAAAATCTTTTTCAAGTAGGTACAAAATGATAAAAGTTTTTTTATAGCTACCATTTGAAGCTATCATGGAGAAGAGTTTAAAAATCAAGCTTTTAGATAATTATGTGATGAAAATGGAATTTCTCATAATTTTTCTTCTTCTAGGACACTTGAAACAAAATGGTGTTGAAGAGATAAAGAACAAATCCTTACAAGAAATGAAAAGAACTCTCCTTTGTGATAGTGGCTTGCCAAAACACTTTTAGGCATAATCTATAAACACTTTTTCCTATGTTCAAAATCATGTTTTCATAAGGCCAATCATCAAGAAAACTCTATATGAATTGTGGAAGGGTAGGAAACCCAACATATCTTATTTTCATACATTTGGTTTTGAATGTTTCATCTTGAACAACAAGGATTAAATTGGTAAGTTTGATTCTAAGGTTGATAAAGGTATATTTCTAGGTTACTCAACTTCTTCTAAATCTTATAGAGTTTACAATACAAGAGCTTTTACTGTTGAAGAATCTATGCACGTTTCTTTTAATGATGTTAGCCATTCTTCTGAGTTTAAAGTTTCTAGTCTAGAAGAAGAATTTAAGAACATCACTCTGAAAGATACTCTAAAGTTGGTTTCTGATCTACCTACTCCAAAGAAGGAACCTTATGATCTTATTGATAATCCTTCTAATGACCATCAAAAGACTCCATCTAGAAACAACATTAGAAGTCAGATTTAGATACAAATAGAATGGAGACATCTTATATCTCATCCAAAAGATCAAATTATTGGAGAACCTTCTTAAGGTGTAAGAACCAAGTCTTTATTCAAAAATAGTGTGAACATGACACTCATTTCATAAATTGAACCCAAAGAAATAGATGAAGCTTTTCAAGATGAAGGAGGGGTAGAAGCCAAGCAAGAAGAATTAAACCAGTTCAAGAGAAACAATGATTATTAGACCTTGCTAGGTGTTCAAAAACAAACTTAATGAATTTGGAAATGTAATTAGAAATAAAGCAAGGTTGGTAGCTCAAAATTATAATCAGCACGAAGGTATTGATTTTGATGGAACTTTTGTTGATGTTGGTAGACAAGAAGCTATCAGAATGTTACTTGCTTATGCTGCTTATAAAGGTTTTATCTTATATTAAATGGATGCGATATCTGCTTTTCTAAATGGTTAAATTTATGAAGAAGTCTATGTGAAGCAATCCCCTAGTTTTGAAAATGAAAAGTTTCCTAATCATGTTTTCAAACTCCCAAAATCTTTATATAGTTTAGAGCAAGCTCTGTTGGGAATTGCAGATACATCACGCAGCGGAAAATAGGGATTCCCACCGAGGATCCATGCGAAAAAGCCATAATATGAGTTTTTAAAACATTTACCTCTTGAAGCGTGATCAAAAGGAAGAGCGTGAATCACCAACACCATAATAGAAATGATGTCTCTGCGGTATCCACACAAACAAACTCACGAACGTCCAACGTCCGCAAAAAGGAGTCTCACGTCTCTCACACAGTGCTAGCTACAAAGAGAAGAGAAGAAACCTGTCGCTCTCTCACTCACTTTTTTCTGTAGGTGCGGCTAGGGTTCTGAAATTTCATTATCTTAGCAGCCCTTTAGCAGTACTATTTATAATAGTGACTACCTTAAGTGAGTGTGAGCAGCAGCAAGGTAAGCTGTGCAACCTTAGACCCATCTGTTATGACTCTGGCCCATATTTGAATCTGAGTCCAACTTGGATCCATTGCTCCAATTTTAGTCTGCTTTATGTGTATGACCCTGCAGGTTCTTATTACGTTGGCAATAATATTAAAATACTTATTTTAATATTACAAGCAGTGAGCGATATCTAGCAACACATCGCTGCTGCCCAAGTAATAAGAATGTCAGTGATTTGACATAACCTTTTCGTGACCAATGTTTCCGTGTCGTTTAGTCCCTTTGTCAAGATATCTAGATTGAACACAAGGCATGGAATGCGTAACCCTTGTATAGTCCAATCATTCGTTTCCTGATACTCGAGTAGACTTTGTAACAATAAATGAAATCAATATCTCATATTGACTCATTTGAGCATGGCCATGCATTTCGCAGTCTCACTCAATCAGGGGGCCCAAAGATATCGCTCTTGTTATGTAGGAGTGACAAATCCCATCTAGGTCACTCACATCCCTCTGCATAATTTGCGGTATGTCCAATAACTAACTTTATAATCACCTTGTTACATATGACGTTTGATGGTATTAAAACACACAACTCCTCATGTAGGAATCGTAGTGATTTCAGGTCAAAGGACCACAGACACCATTGTCACTTTGAGAATCGCTTATGACACTCACGTAACGATCCATGTAGCATTCTCATGGTGGGTCAGTCCAGTACATCATTACTCTAATGTGTACCCATGTGAAGACTTGATATCTCATATCCATGACCTGTGAGATATGGTCATTAATCTATGCACATACTAGTGTCAATGTATTATTGTTGTCCTAATTAACAATAATACTTGACTAGGGACATTTAAGAATAGTGTTGTAACCAAAAGGATCTCACAATCAAGTCATCCACTTAATGTCCTATGGCATCAAACTTACTATTCTAAGGACTTTATTATGTTTACTAAAAAGAACACAATAAATGAAATGCCTCATACATAAAATAGCATAATAGAATGTATATAAATACAGAAAATGTATTGGCCTCTAGGGCATACACTAACAAGCTCCTCGAGCTTGGTATGAAAGGCTTAGCTCCTTTCTTCTAAAAAATGGTTTTGTAAAAGGTAAAATTAATGCAACTATGTTTATAAACCATCAGAAGACTAATTTCTTGCTTGCTCATATTTAAGTGGATGATATTATTTTCAGATCTACTAATGAGCTTCTATACAAGGAATTTTTTAAACTTATGCAAGGAGAATTTGAGATGAGCATGATAGGTGAACTAAAATTATTTTTTGGATTGCAAATCAAACAACAAAAGAAAGGAGTCCTAATTCATGAAGAGAATTATACAAAGGATCTTCTCAGAAGATTCAAAATGGACTCAACAAAGAAGATGAGCACTCCTATGTATCCCTCTTAAGTTCTGGACTCAGAAGAGAAAGGTAAACCTGTTAGTGAGAAACTCTATAAAGGTATGATAGGCTAACTTTTGTACCTAACTGCTAGTAGACCAGACATTCAATTGAGTGTTGAGATATGTGCAAGATTCCAAGCAAATCCTAAAGAATCTCATTTACAAGCTATTAAAAAAATGTTTAGATATTTAAGTAGAACATCTAATCTTGGTCTTTGGTATGATGAAGGTACAAGTCTTGATCTCATAGGCTTTTGTGATGCTAATTTTGCTGGAGATCTTGTTGAAAGGAAGAGTACTAGTTGCTGTTGTGGCTTTCTTGAAAAGACTTTTATCACTTAGTTAAGCAGAAAATAACATTAAATCGCTTTATCAACTAGTAAAGCTAAATATGTCCTTCCATCTAATTGTTGTTCACAAATTTTATGGATCAAACATCAGTTGGAAGACTACAATCTTTGGTATACCAAAATCTTTATCTTCTGAGATAGTACTAGTGCTATTAATTTTGCTAAGAATGTAACATCTCTCTTATGATTTCCAATATGAATAGATACTATTTGAGAGTAGAATAATAGTTAATTTTTCTTGATAGCCTTGTAAGATTAGAACATAGAAGGAATAAAAGAAAATAATCATGATTAATATATATGTATGTAGCAAATACCTAAAATAAAGAACAATGAACTAAGCTTAAGCTATGCGTGGTAATTGATGCTTAGAATGGTTTTTCTTAGAAGAATCTAGAATAATTGAGAATTACCTCTAGTAATTAGAAATTAAAAGATAAAAATTTACTAGAGCTCAGCATGAAATGCAAAATAAAAGCAAAATAGAAGTTAAATGATGAAAATTAAAATTACTTAGCCTTAGTTAACTAGGAGCCCATGGTTTTACTATCTAAAAGCCATACGAAGCATGTTTTTATTTACCATGGTAAGAAAGTAATAAAATAATTATAATATAACATGTGCTTAGTAATTAAATAAGGTAACTTAGTAACTAAAAATCACATTTTAGCTTAGGTTAATTAGTAAAAGATTAAAAATATTAGTTAAAGGAACTAAATATCAACCCATGCCTAATGAGAAGAAAGAAGGTAGCTGAAGTAACCCTCCCCACTCTTCTATATAAGGCCCACAACCTCACCCTTCCCAAACCACTAAAACATATCTTCATTTAAGCAATTGGAGAATTTAAGAGAAAGGGAGAGAGACCGAGAACTTGGGAGAGAAAAAGAGAGCCTGAAATTCTTGGAAACTTAGTCTTCAAGTTGAAGGACTTGAAGCTAGGATCAGAGCCAACTTATCCTCTGCCTTTCCACAGTGAACCCATAAGCTACACCTCAAGGTAGGGGAAAAATCTCTTCTTCCAAAGTCTTCCTTTTCCATAGATTTGATGTCAAGGGGATATCATATTATTTTGACAATTTTGTTTGTGTTTGAATGTTGTTTTAGAAGGTCAAAGCATGAAAATGAAGCTTGGGATTGATATGTGTATCCATGGTTGTTTGGGCATGTCTTTTGTTGAAAACATGATTTTTATGATGCCAAAATGTTGAGTTTAGGATTGAATCCGAAAATGGTGTTTTGGTTGAAGTTTGATTTTGATCGTTTAAATCTCATACTGATGATTCCCTTGTTATTTCTTTAATGGCTTAGTTGATATGATGTTGGATTATGCCTTGTTTTGATATTGATTAGTATCTTAAAATCTTGTAGTTTTTGATGGCATGCTAAAGAAACTTGATGGATGAAATTGTTGGCCTTGATTTTGATGATGACATTGAGGAGGGGGTTGAATTGTGTTTTTTTAAATTTTTTTGAACTTTTATCTGAAACTTAAACAAACTTTCTCAAGTATATAAACTTAGATATTATGATAAAAAAAAGTTTGTGCTTCCTTTAGAAAGCTAAGTATCATAAACCAAACAATTAGAATGGAGTATCAAAAACTTGATACTAATATGGTTCAGAAAACTACCAGAGTGATTTAGAAAACAACTTTCTCAAAGTTTGAAAAACCTTTAATGATTGTTAGGCAAGAAAATAGTTTTAACAAACTCATCTTTTTACTTGGAAGAACTTAAGATATCAAAGTTCAATAGGTAAGATTCATAAAGTAAAAAGATAGAGATAGAGAGAGCTTTATGTACAATATTTTATACTAGTTCGGCCAAACCACTTACCTACTTCCAATCCCTAGCACACATCTGATACTTTTAAAGATTTAAGTAGTCTTTCTTCCACCCTAGCCTTTCCAAGCTAAATTACAAGTATTGTTTTCATAACTAACATCTTCAAGCTCACTCAAAAACCTTACTAACCACTACCGGGTCAAGCTTACAAAAGTTAAAAGAATAAGTTTGTGTTTAATAGATCACACACTCAAAGAGCATATTACAACACTTAGATTCTAAGAATTAAATTCTACTTACAAGATATAGAAAGAATGTACAAGTAGAGATGAAGTAGTGCTACCAAAAAGCAACATAACAATAACTGATATTATCAAAAAGCTTTTCACAAAGAGTTGAAACTTGAAATTTTTGAAAGCACTTCATCAAAATGTGTTCTTTTACAATAATGAGCTTCAACAGATTCAATTATAAGTCTTGAAGAGATTATTGACGTTGAGCTTCATTAAATGCAATAGTACTATGTCTTGAGACTTGTGAAAGTGATATAGTCGTTATTTTGTCTTCTTGCAACAGCTTTTACTACTTTCTCAAAGTTGGTACAACTACTTTTATACTTTCTTAGGAGAATACATGTAAGTTAGCCTGGTACCATCCTTGTCCAGTAGCTTAGGTCGTAGCCCATAAATCGTGGTTAGGAAATCAACCTGGAGATTCTAAGGGGGATAGGAAAGTACTCAGAGACAAATCCAAAAAAGCATATAAAGGCAACTACCTTAAGAAGTGGCAAACAATTGGAAGAGCCACCACTAAAAGAAAAAGAAAGTATGGAAGAAGCTTCCAAATCCACCTCTAGTGCCTCAATGTTGCCATACTTAGATAAAGAAAAAATGCAAGACGAAAGAAAGCAAGAGCTAGTCAAGCCTTATTTGCCTCCATTACTCTTTCGACAGTGTCTGCAGAAACATAAAGAAGATACGAATTTCCTTAAATTTCTTAATGTGTTTAAAAGGCTTCACATTAACATTTTTTTTCGCAGAAGCTTTAGCATAAATGCCAAGTTATACCAAATTTTTTAAGGACATTTTGTCTAAGAAGAGGAGACGAGGAGATTATGAGAAAATCATATTAATAGAATAGTGTAGTGCTATCATCCAAAACAAATTGCCTCCAAAGTTAAAAGATCCATGGAGTTTTACTATTCCTTGTAACATTAGAAATTCTAATTTTAATAAAGCTCTTTGTGATACTAGTGCAAATATTAAGTTAATGCCTTTCTCTGTTGTCAGCAAATTAGGATTGGGTGAAGTGAAACCCACCACTGTTTAATTGGAATTAGTTGATAGATCGGTAAAATATCCACTTGAGATTATTGAGGATATACTAGTGAAGGTGGAAAAGTTTATCTTCCTAGTTGATTTTACTATGTTTGACATAGAAGAAGATAGAGAATTACCTCTTATTATTGGTCGACCATTCCTTGCTATTGGAAGAGCTTTCATAGATGTGAAACAAGGTAAGTTAACCTTGTGAGTTGGGTAAG
The DNA here is from genome assembly GCA_029884595.1 of Ormosia semicastrata. Taxonomy (NCBI): domain Eukaryota; kingdom Viridiplantae; phylum Streptophyta; class Magnoliopsida; order Fabales; family Fabaceae; genus Ormosia; species Ormosia semicastrata. The sequence continues at coordinate 45,572,607 of JAQQTO010000061.1, forward strand.
AAGAGGTAACTTTCAATGTCTATACTTCTTTTAAATATCCTATGGATGGAGATAACTATTATCGGGTTAAGATATGAATATATGAGTGATGTATTTAATGAACCTAATCATGTGCTGCATAATGAGATGTGTTGTGATGAAAGCTTAGTTCAACCCCTTGCTTTGGTTGCACTCAATCTTCAGGATAAGTCTAATAAACCTGATGAAGGATTGTATAGTGATAAAAACACACAATGGAATAACGTAATGGCAATCCAAAAATTAATCATTTTTTGTGTTTAAATTTATTCTAACATTATGAAGATAAATTTGAAATACCTGCTAGAAAAGTACTTGATACTTTAAAAATTTTCTTCGATTGTATGAAAACTCTATGCGTATCCACACCGAAACTAAACTTTGCTATCAACACCTTTGAAACATGGAACTTATATAACAAAAAAATAGAGAAGAAAAACATATATTTTCTATTTTTGATATATCAGTATATATTGAAGTTTCCTTGTTGCACACATTAAATAGCCATATAAGCTATTTTATTTATTTATTCAAAAAATAAATAACGTGCAGTATTGCCAAATCCTATCTAATATTGGTCAACTTTAACAACCACACCTTTGGTAATCATCTTCTCACAAAAGATGTCTACGTTCTCCAAGTCACTATCATCAAAATCACACCTCTTTAGATTCAGTTCACCTTCCTCCCTATCTTTCTACATTACCATCTTTATATGTAACCATATCTTTTGCATTACCATCTTCACTAACATTCTCTTCCACCCCAACAATACCTTCCTCCTCCCTATTTTCTTCATTTTGGGGTTCAGGAATTGGAGGTGGTAGTGCAAGTATTTCAATGTCATCCTCCACCATATGATCACAATAAAGTTGAAGTAAATTCACTTCTTTTTCCCTAAACTTTGCAATGATATGTCTAACATTATTATCACTAGAAAGAATCCTCAAGTCAGCAAAATCTTGGTCCTCAAACTTATACCAGAATGCAAAGTCACCCACATAACCCTTACTACTCACATACTTGGTGAAATGGATCATTGAGATAAGGTCAATATCAAAGTTTATGTACCCATACTTCTCCCCTCCAACACACTTGTTACCTCTGACATTCCCACCAACAAAGAATTCAAAATCTATCTTGATGTTGTCCATTTCACACACCTACATGGAATAAATTATACTTTTTCAACCCATTAACAGAGCAAAGAAAAGCAAAAAAAAAAAGAAACTACATAACACATGCATTTAAGAACATTAAGGGACTACAAAGCAATAAAAACACCCAAAATATTCCCCAAAGTTTCTCACTAATCATACTGCACTGCAATTGTAGGATCACACAACAATAAAGAAGCACACCCAATGACCCAGTGGTCCACAAAGAAAAGGCAAAACATGTTCAATGTCCCCTTTATCCCCAATAACAACAGGACCCACACCCACTTTCCTTTCACTCCATATACAATAACAAAAATATTAAAAACGATAGTGACACAGAACGGAGCTTACCTCGTAATATCATTAACAATGATAATCTTATCTACTATCGGTCCATTATTTGCATAATTCTTCAATGGCTAACCATGCACGAATTGGTAAGATTAGGGTGTTTACTGTTATCGATAGAAAATTTGGGGATTTATGGTAATAAGTTTGGGGATTTAGGGTAACAAGATTGGGGTTTTAGCGTTTTGGTTATGCAATCTGAAGTGGGGAAATTTTGGGCAACAATTTGGGGAATTTGATGTTTAGAAGTGTAGAGAGGGGTTTACATGGTCACATGTGACCACGTGACCTTCCTTCCGTTAGTTTATGGATGGAAAACTTAATAGAAGGGCTTGGCTACAACGTTCTGTAAGTTTGGGTAGTCGGGTTAGGGAGTTTTAAACCATAGGATTTTTTTTTAAATGGACCTAAAGTTGAAGGGGGTAATTTGCATTTTGGCCTTAAATAATGGACGCTTCGTTCTGGCAGAAATTAATATAGTATCTTTTAGAAATTTTTTATTTTTTTCTTATATTTTTTATTTAAATATTTTTGGCAGATTTTCTCCCAAAAATTCAAAATTCTAGTGGACTAATCAACAGGATCCATTAATATAATTTTAAATAATTTAAAAATTCTTTTATTTATTTTTTTTCCAAAAAAATTTCTGCGAATACAGCACTAGAAATGAATTAATTAATTAATGGGTTGTTGAGGAACAATTTAAACATGTAATGATAACCAAATTTAAAACAACAAAAGTATGATAAAAATCAAGAATATAGCTCAATCAAAAGAGTTGAAAGAGGATGAAAACCAAGAATTTGTTATGGAAAAACATGATTTTTTACAAGTTCATCACTCCCCCAAACCTAATATTTTGCTTGTCCTCAAGTAAAACAAGACAAAGAATTCAAGCTAAACAGCCTAAAAAGTAGACAACTAAAAGCTCAAAATATGCAAACTCAAAACATGGCAATACCGATTATCAAATATCATTAATATCTTCAAGAACTACTTCACAACCTCACCTCAAGGTACCACACATGTGCAATCCAATTTTCATGTTGACTCTCACATGCAACTTTCATGCATAAATGACTTCCTATAGACATGTATGTAAGATCATTTCCTATTAATGAAGTACAAGCTCAGATAAGTTTATAAAATTATAAATGCACATCAAACCCGCATTGAGGTTATTTTTCATTTCTCTCTCCACTAATGTAAACTATAACATTTTCTCTAACCAATTAGTCTTATTTATGGTTATAGGAGTTCAGTAACTCATGCATGAGTTATCTGTTAACTTTAGTAACCTTTTTAAGATAGTTAGACTATTTTGCTATAGCATTGAATGTGAGAAATAGTTGTTACTAGCCCAGAGAGTAGTGTATACTGCTTAAGGTGATGGAAATAAATATGGATGATTTATTTCTAGGTCACAAATAAATAGAATATGATGCAGTTAATTTTTGAGAATTAACTAAGATAGTTTAGTATTTATAGTAACACCGAGTGAGTATTTAAAGGCCATATTAAATAGGCGGATATCTTGGAAAATTATGAGAATTTGTGAAGATATCAAGTAAAGGATGAAGAATTTTTTAGTAATGAGAATAAGTTAAGGTAGATACCTGTAAGATCACTAGCTTATTTCTTAAGGTTTAATGAAACATAAGGAAGAGTAATAGAACTTCAGTGATAGTTCTAGGTGTATGTAGGGTTATGAAATGATGAGAATAGGATTGAGATGAATCCTAGGATTTATTATAGTACTTATGAAAGTTAGAAAACTTGGATTAGTAAGATCAAAGTATTCCTAAGAGATATGGAGTTTCAGCAAAATATCTCATTTTGCTTTATGACTCACGGTTCCTATCCCTTCACCTATGCCTTTATCTCTAACTTTTTTTCATTTTTATCTCATTCTTCATGTTGGAGCAGCAGCAAAGGAAGAGAAGAGAAAAAGGAAAGGAAAGGAAAGAAGAGAAGAAGGAAATGAAGAAGGAAGAACCAGAGGAAAGCTTTAACTTTAACTACACCACTTGAGGTAGAGGTGTTTAATTCTCTAGTTCGATCCTTTTCTACTCTTTCTTGATGCATAAAGTGTGCTTGATAGGTTAGAAAATGGGTTTTGAGGTATTTCTCAAAAGCTTGAGTTGGATGAACTCAATAGGAACTTAAGAAGTGATTGATATTGAGTTAGTACATGCTTGGTTGTGGCCTAGAGCATGAGAGCATCCATAGAACTCCATTAGCTTGTGTTTGAAAGAAATGGGTTTTTGGATGAAGGGTTAGCATACTTATTCTTGTGTCACTAGTTGTGTGGTTTGAGGATATGCATGAGAGTTTAGTAGGTCTAAGGACCATGACTGAGGTTGACAACCATATAGGACCTAAATTTGAAGATCTAAGTTTGGTTAGAAACTCAATAGAATAGGGCAGCTGAGTTAGATGTTGGGCACTTAATTGCCCAAAAAGGGAACACCTACGCGCCTAATCCTAGAGAGCAAAAACGTGTTTAAGCACCTAAGTGTGCAATTCCAGAGAGCTCTGGTAATGAGCGCCTGATCACTCAAATTTTGGGCGCTTAACAGATGAAACAAGGGAAAGTTTGTTGTCTTCTAGCGCCTAAGCACTGGAAAGTTAGGCGCCTAAGCACCTAAGGGCAAAGTGTGCCATGTGTTTCATGTTGAGGAATTGGAGTTCCTTACTAGTTAGGATATTTTATGCATGCCTTTTAGTATGAGTTATGATACTATTAGGGACAGTTCATGAAGGGAATATCTATCTGCAACATGCGTAAAATATTAAGCCTTTGTGCATCCAAAGGTTGTGGATTTCCAAAGGTAGGTGTCTAGTCCCTTGAGAAACATGGTGTAGCAAGTATTATCACTTAGGATGTGATGACATAGGAACTTTATGCAAGTATACTGAGTTGAATATAACACTACATAATTTCACACACTTGTTATTCCTATGTATTTGTAATTTTATATGATGTGCACAATTTTTTGGACAAAGGAGAGTGGGAAAGTCCAAAAGATTCTTTGAATGAGGACTAGTCCTAGATTCTCAGAGTGTTTAGGCTCATAGGGCCATGGTTACCAGTTTTATGAAGTGGTACTAGTACACTCACTGTTGTGAGGAGAATAATCCATTCATTACCAGGTAGTGTTAAGTGGTTGTTGCCCTACTACCCAGAGAAATACAAGGAACTGAATTCCTGAGGATAGTTAAGTTTCATGGCATCGCACCAACACTATCACACTTCATTTCATAATCATTATCTTAGGAAATACCTTAGACATAATCATACGACATAACACAAGCATTTGCATTTCAATGACAACTGTATGGGCAATTGTCTTATCTTTGATATGGGGTTAGTTATAGATTATGTATTTGCTTAGTGAACTTTTACATAAGGTGAATGTTTGAATGTTCTAGTGATATTGAGTAGAGACTCAATGTCTTGGTGAAATCATAATCTTTTATGAGATAGTTTATTGATGAAAAGTATATATCAAGTAATAATTGAACGTTCTACCTCGGGAAGAGAAAGGAATAGTTTTTTACTTTTGCCACCTTTCTACGTGTTATTAGGATAGTTATTGTTTAATAACTTGTTTTCCCCCAAAGCAGCTGGAGGTAGCATGGTAGTATGTTTTATAAACTTTTACTGAGAATTGTGAATTCTCACTCCCTTTTGTTGTTTCCATATTAAATCTAGTTCAAGACTCTTCCAAGAGGAAGAAGAGGCAGGAGATAATCTAGAGTAGTTTTACTGCTTATAGAACAAAGCTTGTATATTATTGTTATACATACTTCAGTTTGTACAAAGTTTATGTATTTACAATATGCCCTTTTGAGGTTGAACTTATATATATATATATATATATATATATATATATATATATATATATATATATATATATATATATATATATATATTTTTTTTTTCTTTTTCACAGGGCTCTTTATAATAACGGGTAAGGTTATTATGAGTCTAGTTTGATGTTTTTAGTTTAGAAGTGATATGGCTAATACTGTATGCTAAAGTATATTTGGTATATACTAAGGTATCTGATATTAGGATGTTACATAAATAAAGTATAACCAAGGATCAAGAGGGTCTTTTTAAGCTTGTAATATAAGGCCAATGTTAAGGGTATAGAAAGAAGGGGTAGGGAAAAAAATCAAAAATTAAGATACATAATCATGCAAATTTTAAAATTCAAGCCACGAAATATCAAATGAGTGCAAAATGAAGCACAAGAGCTAATCACTTAATTTCTTCTTCTTCTTTCTTTTTCTTTCTTTCTTTCTTTTTTTTTTTTGAATTTCTTTTCATTTCCTTCCACTTTTTATCACTTTTCTTTTCTTTTGCTATTAAACTAACTCTTCTTAGCTCCTTTAATACTACGTGTACAAAAATAACTAATTGGTTGGCTTGAATAATAAAATAAGAAATGATATGCACTCAACAAAGGCAACATGTGACAGGAGGAATCAACATTTTTTTTAATGAAAAGGGTAAGGGGAGGAAAAATGTAGGTAGAGAAAAAAATAAAGGCCAAACACATACAACGTTGCAAATAGGGACATAGGGATATAACATTATTTAAAGGTTAGCTTGAAAGGTCCAAGGAATGCCTTTATCATTTCTTTAATCATGCATTCTCTAAGATTTTGCCTCAAGAGAGAATCTAAACAATTTCTTGGATACAAGCAATCCCCACACATGTATTTTCATAAATTTTCTCTAAGCTTAACATGCATTCATATTTCATGGTCTGCCAAACATAAAAATTTGAGATGCACTCATACACAATTGAAGCAATAAAGATAAACATAACTCTTGAAATCTCATGTGATTTCCCAAGAAATGAGGTCAATCCACAATTCATGCAATCATTGGATATTCAATTTAACACATTGACATGCTCAGTCTTAACTACACGACCAAAATGCTAATAATCAAACTACTAATAGACAATAGAAAATAAGATAATCAAAAATAAAAATAGCAAACCTCCCCCAAACCTCAAGGGAACAGTGCCCCTAATGTGCAAGCAAAAGATAAAAAATAAACAAAAAGAAAGTAAAAATTAAGATAGTAGTGAAGGGAAGAGAAGAAGCTCAGGTTTTGTCGATCTAATCAAAGGCTACCTCCTCATCCTGCTCTTCATCTCCTTCTTCTTATCCTACTTCTTCCTCCTCTCGTTCTTCTGAAACATAGACAAGTAGGCCTCCAAGCTCATTAAGGACCAAGTTCAGTTAGGAAGTCAAGTTATAGATTATGCCCTCCATTCCAACCATACATTGGGAAAGGTGCTTTAATATGCTTTTGCATTCTCGCACTTCCTTTTCTCTGTTGGTTAAATCTTTCTTTTACTAGTCGTTACTGTAATAGCCTAATATTTGCTACCCAAATATATCATCATATAAATGAATAACCCAATACTGATCCTGCTACTACTAATATATATCAACATCTAACCCACATCATCCATACACAATGAGTAGACATGGAAAGCCACGATAGCAAAAGTTATATATATAGATCACAGCCTCAAAGGGCATACTGTTATATATAACTCAAAATAACTAGGCAAATATAAAACACATATATGCTCAGCTCAAAATAACATCTATACTATGTTAATCCTCAAACATCTTCTTCTTCCCTTTCGAAGAATTCGCACATGGATTTACATGGCAACAAAATCAGGGTGAGCAAACATATCTCAGGAGAAGTATTCCAATACCATCCTATATACATATGTACAATCAGATATTCACAATTATCAAGTTGACACTTCAATCATAGAAGCAACAACACCTCATCTCATCTCAGCAACACGCAATCGTCCATACAATTGCAATGCATGAAATGTTATGATAGCAACCGCCCATAAATTGCCATGATATGCTTAATTATATCAAATGTGTATCTCTATGCAAGTCCTAGGAATGAATGTAGTTTCCAAATGTTATGAACCCTCAGACGTATTGAGGAAATTCCCTACCTCAACTACTCTAGGATATGTTATGATATGCCATGGTTTATCAAGCATAGTGAGGATATGACACACCAACACTATCCATCAAAACAAGCAGAGCATATTACTCACCTCCACTAATCAGCAAAGCAAAGAGGATATTACTCACCTCCTTACTCAATAATGTAATAAGGATATTACTCACGTCATTACACATAACATAGAGAGGATATTACTCACCAATCTATGTTTCAAACAACATAACAATGATATTACACACCTCATTATGTTTCTCAAACATCTCATACAGAACAATCACTAATTACTTTTCATAATTAGCATCATAATTGATTTACATGCATGACCACAAATGTGAAACACAATGATGTCAAACACTATAATAGTTAGTATACCAATTGATTTACATTCATCTCACCTCAAACATGAACAACAATGATGCTAAGCATCACAATATTTGACATTCCAATTGATTTGCATTCACACACAAACACTTAATTAAATACTCCTATTAGAGTCTCCACACACTTTAGGGAACATATGCCAATGATCCCATCAAACCAAGAACTTGGAAAACATCAAAAATGACATTTTCAAGGTTCTAGCCTCAGACACGGCCCGTGTCAAATGACACGATCCACCCCGTGTCCTACACTATTAACACTGTTCACAAAATCCCTGCCAGAGAGGGACACAACCCACCCTATGTCCTCGGACACGGGCTGTGTCGCTTAACTAGAAGCCCTGCATCAACTCTGCAAAATATGGTACTATTCCATTGGTCATTTTCTTGGATTTTGACCATTCCAATCCAGTTTTTCAGTGATTCTAAGACCCCAATAAGTTCTCAAACACGTAGGAAATCATTAATCACAACCTGAAATTTCTTAAACCACTTTGATTTCACTCAAAACCAAAGATCAAGGATAAACATCCATTTCAAACCTAAAACCCCAATTCTCCACCCAAAATGAATTTAAGGCATACAAGGGTTGGAAATCCATTCCTATACACCCAACAACTTATAAACAAGCCATCATCAAGTTCTATAACAAGATTCAAGCCCAAACAACCAAAAACAACTCAAAACCTAAAATCACACATCAAGCCATAACTCAAGAACAAGATGGAGAAAGTAGGAAATGAGTTAAGAAAAGGTTTTCCCCTACCTTAATTTCTAGAAACGAAATCGATTAGTCGTTGCTCTGAAAAGCTAAGCTCCTTCCCTTACTTTGATGAAGATTCTCCTTCCTTAAAGCCTTGAATTCCTTTCTCCCTTGTTTTTTTCTAAAGCAGCCATAATAGAAGAAAAAGAGAAAGAGTTTTAACTCCTCATTTCAGTCTTAAATAGGCCACAAACAGAAGCAAAATTGTGCCTCTCATTTGGTCACTTATATGATTACTATTTACCTGAACAGTTAAGAATACTTAGTTATCACCAAACCAAATTTCCAAACTTCCAACAGATTTAAAATAAATTCTAAGATTCATTAAAATCTTGTCACAACATTTTCACAATTTTTTATATCTGCTAGAGGTCAATTCGACACTAAAACACATAACCAGTATGCTTAAAAATGCCAAACTAACTCCGAAGATTCTCAAACTTTAACCACATCTACTTCCACATATTTGTGACCTAAAAACAAGTTGTCCACACTTATCTCTATTAACTAAGTAGTTTAAGTCAAAAATGGATTGAAAACAACTATATTTTAAACATAGAGTTGCAGCAAAGTGACTAAACGTGCTCAGATGGTCACAAAACTTTACAGGCATGATAAACTAGTGTTAGGCTACTTTCGTAACCATATACAAGTCCATCATGACTATACAGGGTGTTACATTTTACCCACCTTTTTAGAATTTTATCCTCAAAATTTGATTTATCTTATGTATAGAGTCCTAACAACTGACGCACAACCACAGATACAACCAAATTATTAAAAAAACAAAGTTACTAAATATGTACAACCATATACTCACCTTTTCCCGAACCAAGAGATGGTGATGCCTCCTCGTATATATTGGAGGATTCATCTTTCTGAACTCCGAAATGTCGAGAAAATTCTAATTTCTCCCGACTAGTACCTGTAATACCCTAGAAAATCATGTTAAGCTTGTATATGGTTACAGAGATAGCCTAATACTTACTTAACATGTCTGTGTAGTTGTGTGACTTTCTGAGCATATTTAGGTACTTTGCTATAACGCTATGTGAGAAATATAGCTGTTATTTACTCCAAAAGTGGCTTAAATTGCTTATTTAATGGAAATAAATGTGGAGAGTTTGTTTCCAAGTCACAAATGTGGGAATTGTACTACAGTTAAAGTTTGAGAATTTTCAGAGTTAGCTTAGCATTTTAAAGCATACTAGTTGTGTGTTTTAGTACCAGATTGACCTACAACTGATATGAAAATATCAGTTTTTGGTGAAACAAGATCTTTAACGAATTTCAGGATTTTTTTAAAAACTTGTTGGAGGCTAGAAAACTGGATTTGGTGAAATCTATGTGTTCGTAGCAAATCGGGGTTTTGGTGCTTATCCAATAGAAGTCAAATTAGACTTCCTTTGTTAAATATCAAACGGTTGGATATTTGAGAAGCATAAAATAGAGGTGAAAACGTAGAGGAGAAGGAAGAAAATAGAAAACGAGAAAGAGAACCAAGGAAGAGAAGAAAAGAAAGGAAAAAGACTAAAGAGGAAGATCAACAATCAAGGAAGAGGAATCAAGTGGAAGTTGACTTCATCTTCAAGACTTTGGAGGTAGGGGAAATCTATTTTTGATGCTAGTTTTCATTCTTTTCTTTTGGTTCAAGAAAATCTTGAAGAGGAAATGATGGTTCGAGAGGTGATTTGATGATTTAAGAGTTAAATCTTGATGTGGATAGATTGGTTGAGTTAGGAACTGATTTATTGATGTGTTAGGATGAAGTTTTCATCATTTGGAGCCTTAATTCCCACTTTAGGTCTTTGTTGGGGATTTAGGTCAAGTTTGAGATTTTGATTCATAAGTGTTGAATTAAGTGAAATTGAAGTTGTTTGAGTGTTGTTATGCGTAGTTGGATCTTGTTAGATGTTGAAAATCACTTGAAAACGGATTTTGAGTGATTGGAAGAGGTTCTAGTTCCAATGGAATTGTACCCGTATCTATAGAATTATGCAGATTTTGAGTTTTGCTGTTGACACCATAACGTTGGACTTTGAACGCTGCAACGTTGGGAAGAATAGGGGACTCACGCCGCGACGTTGAATGTGAATGCCGCAACGTTGGCAGTTTTTCCTGCCAGTACTTAAACCCGAGACTTGGGCGCCGTAACAGGGAACAGGGGACGCCACGACGTTGGTGCCAGAGAACAATTATGAGTTGTGTTTGATGCTCTGGATCATTCCAGTGGCGTAGTTTTATTCTTTTATGCTTATTAATGAATGTTGAGACGCTAGTAGGAGTATTTTATGAAGTGTGAACTTGATGAATGATATAGATTTGTAGTGCTAATTATGTAGGATAATTAAGCATGATTATACATAAATATTGTGTATTGAGATGAAAAAAGGAAATGAACTTGTATTGCATATAAACCAATTGTGAAACTAGTTATGGGAAGTAATTAGTAATTGTTTTGCATGAAATGTTTGTAAAGCATATTGAGGTGTGTAATATCCTCTCTATGTGATTATTGAATCATATTGATTTGTGATGCTAATTATAAGTGTTTAATTTGTAATGATGATATACTTGATTGTATATAATGCCTTATTAAAAAGTGTAAGCCCCGTAGATGTGGGTGATTACTTTTCGATAAGTGCGAGTCTTGTAGATGTGGGTGAGCCCCGTAGATGTGGGCGATCTATATTTAGGCAAGGTGGACTGTATTCTTCCTATTATAGAATTTTGGGGATGGATTTCCTCGTGCATTATTGATAACTGTGTAGTTGATGGACTTCACTACCCAAGGGGAAATAGATTTTCTCTGTGATAATGATATGGCTGGATAGACTTCCAATGCTTGTTCAAGGTTATGGTTGTGAGTTCCATTACTTTGTTCAAGTTACATGCACTCATGACATTACCATGGAATTATGTATTCCTGAATATGGTATCATTCAATATTCATTTTCATACTTAGGAATTTGCATAGACATTAACATTAGATATAACTTGGCATAACATGATAATTATATGGGCGGTTACTTTCATAACATTAATCATGCAATGCAATTCTATAGGCGATTACGAGTCTCTGAGATGGAGACGTTGATGTTGCTTCTGTGATTGAAGTGTTAACATGATAATTATAAATATTATCTATTTGTATGTATATATGTATATATGCTGGTATTGGAATACTTCTACTGTAATATATTTTCTCACCCCAATTGTGTTGCCATGTAAATCTAGATGAGAGCTCTTCAAAAGGGATGAAGAAGATGTACTAGGTTTAGCATAGTATAGATGTTGTTTTGAGCTGAGTTTATATATGTTTTATATTTGCTTAGTTTGAAGTTATGTATAACAGTATGTCTTTGAGGCTGTGATGTATATATATAACTTTTGCTATCGTGGTTCTCCATATTTACTCATTGTGTATGAATGATATGGGTTAGACGTTGATATATGTTAGTAATAGTAGGGTCAATATTGGGTTATTCATTTATATGGCGATATATTTGGGTAGCAAATATTGGGACGTTACATTTTTGGTATCAGAGCAGTTCATCCTGTTGAGCCGAGGTGTGGACTAACTATGCTTATGCATGTGTAGTGACGGTTATGCATTTCTTATCTCTTACATGTGTTTGTTTGAGGGGAAATACATGTTTTGCCTTTGAGATGTTTGCTTTAGCTACTGTGACATGGTTACATGATATTGAGCCTAGCTAACTCTATGGATTGTTCTATGTTTACAGAAAACTACGGCAGCACGAGGGCGACCGGAAACATGAGGGCGACCACGTGGGAGTCGGAATAGAGACTCTGATAATGAAGGTACAGAGATGGCTGCAGCTATGATGGTGATGGCCAATGCCATGAGGCAGCAGACTAAACAAGTAGCAGTGACTGCAAGAATGTTAGAGAGGTTAGTACCTCAGTAACATGTACCACCACCAGTACCACCACCAGTACAAGAGGTACCAATCGGGAGAAATCAAAATTTACTCAACATTTCAGAGTTCAAAAAGATGAGTCCTTCGATATTTAAAGGTGATTATGATCCGATTAAAGCGAAAAAGAGGTTGACCGAATTAGAGAAGATTTATGAGGTCATGGTATACTCTGAAGAGCAAAAAGTTTCTTTTGCTTCCTTCAAGCTGAGAGGGGAAGCGGAGCAATGGTGGCGAAGCACTGGGAGGCTGCTTGAGACGACAGGGACTTTGATCACGTGGGGTGTGTTCAAATGGACCTTTTTGGAGAAACACTTTCCAAAAAGTTTGTAAGATGATAAAGAAAAAGATTTTCTAAGTCTTCAACAAGAGGACATAACGGTTGGACAATATGAGGCAAAATTTCATGAGTTATCTAAGTTTTCTTCGCCGTTTAGGCAGAATCCAGATAAGAGCTGGAGTGTGTCAGGTTTGAGTCCTGGCTGAAGGGAAATGTAAGAAGGGTTGTGAGACCTTTTGAAATTAGGGATTTTCCATCCTTGGTAAATAAGCGCAGAATTGTGGAGTCTGAAAATCTCCAAGTTCAGGCAGAGCGAAATTTACAGAGTCATCAGAAGAAAAAGAAGGTGGATGGTGGATATGGGAAAGGTAGTCCTAAATCCTCGCACCCACAAGCGAAAGGCCAGAATGTTCAGAAGGAAGATCAGCAAGAGAATTATAACAAGTGTGGTAGGTATCACGGGAACAAAGTTTGTATGGTGGACCAAATCAGGTGTTTTAGGTGTGGTAAGTTGGGACACTATGCCAAAAATTGTTCTAATAAGGAAGAAAACAGGGCAGATGCTAGACCTATTGTTAGGGGTAGAGTCTACAATGTACGAGGTGAGGAGGCATCACCATCTCCTAGTTTTGGAAGAGGTGAGTACATGGTTGTACATGTTTAGTTACTTTGTTTACTTAAAGTTTGGTTGTATTTGTGGTTGTATGTCAGTTATTAGTACTCTATACGTAAAGTAAATCAAATTTTGGGGAAAAAATTCTAAAAAGGAGGGGAGAATGTAATACTCTAGAAAATTATGTTAACATTGTATATGGTTACAAAGGTAGCCTAATACATACTTAATATGCCTGTGTAATTTTGTGACTTTTTGAGCATGTTTCGGCACTTTGCTGTAATGATATGTGAGAAATATAACTGTTATTTACTCCAAAATTGGCTTAAATTGCTTAGTTAATGGAAATAAATGTGGAGAGTTTGTTTCCAAGTCATAAATGTGAGAACTGTACTACAATTTAAGTTTAAGAATTTTCAGAGTTAGTTTGGCATTTTAAAGCATACTAGTTGTGTATTTTAGTGCCGAATTGACCCACAACTGATATGAAAATATCAGTTTTTGGTGAAACAAGATTTTTAATGAATGTCAGGATTTATTTGAAATTTGTTGGAAGCTAGAAAATCAGATTTGGTGAAATCTAGGTGTTCTTAGCATATTAGGGTTTTGGTGCTTATCCAAGAGAAGTCAAATTAGACTTCCCTTGTTAAATATCTCACTGTTAGATATTTGAGAAGCAAAAAATAGAAGTGAAAACGTAGAGGAGAAGGAAGAAAATCGAAAAGGAGAAAAAGAACCAAGGAGGAGAAGAAAAGAAAGGAAAGAGACTAAAGAAGAAGATCAACAATCAAGGAAGAGGAATCAAGTGGAGGTTGACTTTATCTTCAAGACTTTGAGGTAGGGGAAATCTATATTTGATGCTAGTTTTTATTCTTTTCTTTTGGTTCAAGAAAAGCTTGAAGAGTAAATGATGGTTTGAGAGGTGATTCGAAGATTTAAGAGATAAATCTTGATGTGGATAGATTGGTTGAGTTAGGAACTGGTTTATTGATGTGTTAGGAAGAAGTTTTCATCATTTGGAGCCTTAATTCCCATTTTAGGTCTTTATTGGGGGTTTAGGTCAAGTTTAAGATTTTGATTCATAAGTGTTGAATTAAGTGAAATTGAAGTTGTTTGAGTGTTTTTATGTGTAGTTGGATCTTGTTAGAGGTTGGAAATCACTTGAAAATGGATTTTGTGTGATTAGAAAAGGGCCTAGTTCTAATGGAACAATACCAGTATTTGTAGAATGATGTAGATTCTGAGTTCTGCTGTTGACGCCACAACGTTGGACTTTGAACGCCGTAACGTTGGGAAGAATAGGGGACTCACGCCGCAGCGTTTAATGTGAATGCCGCAACATTGGCAATTTTTCCTGCTAGTACTTGAACCCGAGGCTTGGGCGCCGCAACGTGGAATAGGAGACGCCGCGGCGTTGGTGCCAGAGAACAACCATGAGTTGTGTTTGATGCGCTGGATCATTTCAGTGGCGTAGTTTTATTTTTTTATGCTTCTTAATGAGTGTTGAAATACTAGTAGGAGTATTTAATGAAGTGTGAACATAATGAATGATATAGATTCGTAGTGCTAATTATGTGGTATAATTAAGCATGATTATACATAAATATTGTGTATTGAGATGAAAAGAGGAAATGAACTTGTAATGCATATAAACCAATTGTGAAACTAGTTATGGGAAAGTAGTAATTGTTTTGCATGAAATGTTTGTGGAGCATATTGAGGTGTGTAATATCCTCTCTATGTGATTGTTGAATCATATTGATTTGTGATGCTAATTATAAGTGTTTAATTAGTAATGATGATATACTTGATAGTGTATGTGATGCCTTATTAAAAAGTGTGAGCCCCATAGATGTGGGTGATTGCTTTTTGATAAATGCGAGCCCCGTAGATGTGAGTGAGCCTGGTAGATGTCAGTGATCTATATTTAGGCAAGGTGGATTGTATCCTTCCTATTATAGAATTTTGGGGATGGATTTTCTCGTGCATTATCGATAACTGTGTAGTTGATGGACTTCACTACTTAGAGGGAAATAGATTTCCAATGCTCGTTGAAGATTATGGTTGTGACTTCCATTACTTTGTTCATGTTACATGCACTCATGACATTACCATGGAATTGTGTATTCCTGAATATGGTATCATGCATTATTCATTTCCATACTTAGGAATTTGCATAGACATAAACATTACACATAACTTGGCATAACATGGCAATTGTATAGGCGGTTGCTTTCATAACATTAATCATGCATTGCAATTATATGGGCAATTGCAAGTCTCTGAGATAGAGATGTTGATGTTGCTTCTGTGATTGAAGTGTTAACATGATAATTATAAATATTATCTGTTTGTACGTATATATGTATATATGCTGGTATAAGAATACTTCTACTGAGATATGTTTTCTCACTCCGATTATGTTGCCATGTAAATGCAGGTGCGAGTTCTTTGAAATGGAAGAAGAAGATGTATGAGGTTTAGCATAGTATAGATGCTGTTTTGAGCTGAGCTTATATACGTTTTATATTTGCTTAGTTGTTTGAAGTTATGTATAACAGTATGCCTATGAGGTTGTGATGTATATATATATAACTTTTGCTATTGTAGCTCTCCTTATTTACTCATTGTGTATAAATGATATGGGTTAGACATTGATGTATATTAGTAGTAGCGGGGTCAATATTGGGTTATTTATTTATATGACGATATATTTGGGTAGCAAATATTGGGACGTTACATTTTTGGTATTAGAGCAGTTCATCCTATTGTGCCGAGGTGTAGACTGACTATGCTTATGCATGTGTAGTGATGGTTATGCATTTCTTATCTCTTACATGTGTTTGTTTAAGGGGAATTGCATGTTTTGCCTTTGAGATTGAACCTAGCTAACTCAATATGGATTGTGCTGTGTTTATCGAAAACTATGACAGCACGAAGGTGACTGGAAACACAAAGACGACCACGTAGGAGTCGAAATAAAGACTCTGATAATAAAGGTACAGAGATGGCAGCAACTATGATGGCGATGGCCAATGCCATGAGGCAGTAGACTGAACAAGCAGCAGCGACTGCAAGAGTATTAGAGAGGTTAGTACCTTAGCAGCAAGTACCACCACTGGTACCACCACTAGTACAAGAGGTACCAGTTGGAAGAAATTAAAATTTTCTTGACATTTCGGAGTTCAGAATGATAAGTCCTCTGATATTCAGAGGAGATTATGATCCGATTAAAGCGAAAAAGTGGTTGACTGAATTAGAGAAGATCTATGAGGTCATGGTATGCTCTGAAAAGCAAAAAGTTTTTTTTTGCTTCTGTCTTGCTGAGAGGGGAAGCAAAGCAATGGTGGCGAAGCACCAGGAGGCTGCTTGAGACAGCAAGAACTTTGATCACGTGGGGTGTGTTCAAAGGGACCTTTTTGGAGAAACACTTTCCAAAAAATTTGTAAGATGATAAAGAAAAGGAATTTCTTAATCTTCAATAAGAGGACATGACGGTTAGACAATATGAGGCAAAATTTCATGTGTTGTCCAAGTTTTTTTCGCAGTTTAGGCAGAATTCGGATGAGAGATGGAGGTGTGTCAGGTTGGAGTCCAGGCTGAGGGGAAATATAAGAAGGGTTGTGAGACCTTTTGAAATCAGGGTTTTCCATCCTTGGTAAACAAGTGTAGAATTGTGGAGTCTGAAAATCTCCAAGTTCAGGCAGAGTGAAATTTACAAAGTCATCAGAAGAAGAAGAAGGTGGATGGTGGATATGGGAAAAGTAGTTCTAAATCCAATCACCCACAAGCGAAAGGCCAGAATGTTCATAAGGAAGATCAACAAGAGAATTGTAACAAGTGTGGTAGGTATCACGGGAACAAAGTTTGTATGGTGGACCAAATCATGTGTTTTAAGTGTGGTAAGTTAGGACACTATGCCAAAAATTATTCTAATAAGGAAGAAGATGGGGCAGATGCTAGACCTATCATTGGGGGTAGAGTCTATAATGTACGAGGCAAGGAGGCATCATCATCTCCTGGTTTTGGAAGAGGTGAGTACATGGTTGTACATGTTTAGTAACTTTGTTTTCTTAAAATTTGGTTGTATCTGTGGTTGTATGTCAGTTATTAGAACTCTATACATAAGGTAAATCAAATTTTGAAGAAAAAATTCTAAAAAGGAGGGGAAAATGTAATACCCTAGAAAATCATGTTAGGCTTGTACATGGTTACAGAGGTAGCCTAATACTTACTTAACATGTCTGTGTAATTTTGTGACTTTCTGAGCATGTTTAGGCACTTTGTTGTGATGCTATATAAGAAATATAGCTGTTATTTGCTCCAAAAGTGGCTTAAATTTCTCAATTAATGGAAATAAATGTGGAGAATTCGTTTTCAAGTCATAAATGTGGAAACTGTAATACAATTAAAGTTTGAGAATTTTCAGAGTTAGTTTGGCATTTTAAAGCATACTAGTTGTGTGTTTTAGTACCGGATTGACCCACAGCTAATATGAAAATATCAGATTTTGGTGAAACAAGATTTTTAATGAATCTCAAGATTTATTTTAAACTTGTTGGAATCTAGAAAACCAGATTTGGTGAAATTTAAGCGTTCTTAGCATATCGCGATTTTGGTGCTTATCCAAGAGAAGTCAAGTTAGACTTCCCTTATTAAATATCCCATAGTTGAATATTTGAGAAGCAGAAAATAGAAGGGAAAACATAAAGGAGAAGGAAGAAAATGGAAAAAGAGAAAGAGAACCGAGGAGGAGAAGAAAAGAAAGGAAGAGGAATCAAGTGGAGGTTGACTTCATCTTCAAGACTTTGAGGTAGGGGAAATCTGTTTTTGATGCTAGTTTTCATTCTTTTCTTTTGGTTCAAGAAAAGCTTGAAGAGGAAATGATGGTTTGAGAGGTGATTCGATGATTTAAGAGTTAAATCTTGATGTTGATAGATTGGTTGAGTTAGGAACTGATTTATTGATGTGTTAGGATGAAGTTTTCATCATTTGGAGCCTTAATTCCCACTTTAGGTCTTTATTGGGGGTTTAGGCCAAGTTTGAGATTTTGATTCATAAGTCTTGAATTAAGTGAAATTGAAGTTGTTTGAGTGTTGTTATGCGTAATTGGATCTTGTTAGATGTTGAAAATCACTTAAAAATGGATTTTGAGTGATTAGAAGAGGGTCTAGTTCTAATGGAGTAGTACTCGTATTTGTAGAATTATGCAGATTCTGAGTTTTGCTGTTGACGCCGCAACGTTGGACTTTAAACGCCGCAACATTGGGAAGAATAGGGGATTCACGCCGCAGCGTTGAATATGAATACGGCAACGTTGGTAGTTTTTCCTATTAGTACTTGAACCCGAGGCTTGGGCACCGCAACGTGGAACAAGGGACGCCGCGGCGTTGGTACCAGAGAATAACTATGAGTTGTGTTTGATGCTCTGAATCATTCCAGTGGCATAGTTTTCTTCTTTTATGCTTCTTAATGAGTGTTGAGACACTAGTAGGAGTATTTAATAAAGTGTGAACGTGATAAATGATATAGATTCGTAGTGCTAATTATGTAGGATAATTAAGCATGATTATATATAAATATTATGTATTTAGATGAAAAGAGGAAATGAACTTGTAATGCATATAAACCAATTGTTATAGGAAGTAATAAGTAATTATTTTGCATGAAATGTTTGTTGAGCATATTGAGGTGTGTAATATCCTTTCTATGTGATTGTTGAATCACATTGATTTGTGATGCTAATTATAAGTGTTTAATTAGTAATGATGATATACTTGATTGTATGTGGTGCCTTATTAAAAAGTGTGAGCCCCATAGATGTGGGTGATTGTAACATCCCGAAAATTATTTATTTCATTATAAATAATTATTTTATAATATTTATGACTTTTAGGAATTTTTGTGGAATTTTCTGGAAACGCTGAATATTTTACTATATTCTTCATTTTACGTGCCCACTGAGCGGAGCCAGGAAAATAAAATATTTTCCTAAGGCTGATAAACTTTGGATTGTGGAAACGTCGACGGGGGATCTTACTAAACCCGAGGCTGGACACAGTTTATGAGGTTTGCATTTTTTTGAGATTTTATCTAATAAATAAAATTACTGTATCATAAAATCATTTGATGAATGATAAAATATTATTTTCACCAACTGTAACTTTTTTTCATTGAGAAAATAATTCAAACAGTATAATTAATCATCTATCAGATGTATTTAATTGAGGGGATAAGCTTATTGTACACTTTATCAAGAAGCGCGCGAAGTTTCTCAAGGAAGCTTCAAGGAAACTTCTAGGAAGCTTCCTTCCCAACCACTTTTCTCTCTCCTCGCTTTTTGGTGCTGCTTGGTTGGCTAAGAGGGATATTACATTTCATTCTCCCATTTTCTCTCATTCACGCTACTCTTTCTCTCTTCCTCTCACTCTCTTCCTCTCTTCTCCATATGGCTGCACACCCACAAACACCATTGCTGATTTTCAAGCTTCATTTGCTCAACCCAACAGAGACCATTGTTTCCCCTCACCATCTTCAAGCTTTCTTCTTGGTGAAGCTCATCTTTATTCCTCCATTTTCGTACTCCATAGCCAACCCCAAAGCTTTGAGCTTTAAGGTAAAGCTCTCAACTTTCTTCTCCTTTTCTCCCTATTTTCGTATTCCATGGTCACATTGGTGACTATAGATGTCATTTCCACTCTTTGATTTTGATTTTTCGGATTTGAACACCTTAGGTTTTGGTGGTGGTGAAGAACCAGATTTCAAGGACAGAAGGAGCTTGCTTTCTTTGTTCTTCACTAAGGTAAGAGGAAGACACTCCTCCTCAACCTCTATTAGTATTTAGAAACGTTGTCTGTGATTGATAGTGAGGTAACCCTATTGAGGGTCATCCTTTGTTTGCATGTTGTTTGTAATGTGTTTGTGCTATTAGATTATTTTTGAGTATATTAATGTATCTGAATGGATTGGAATGTATAACATGGAAGGAAATGACGTCGGATTGGTTCTCGGATGGCCACGGTTTTGAGCCCAAAAATTTGGGGATTCTTTGTGAACAATTGTAACAAGTTGAACTTCTGACCATTTAGAACAATGTCAATATCCGTCGATTTTGGACTTCTGACCATTTAGTACAATGTCAATATCCGTCAAATTTGATCTTCTGACCATATTCGTCGAATTGGATCTTCTGACCATCAAGCACAATGTCAATATCCGTCGAGTTAGGATGTCAATATCCGTCGAGTTAGGATGTCAATATCTGTTGAGTTAGAATGCCAATATCCGTCGAGTTAAAATTTCTGACCATTGAATAGAAACTTCTCCAATGTCAATATCCGTCAAATTAGAATTTCTGACCATTTTGTGTTTTCATTGGTTCAACACTTGGAAGATTTCTCCAATGTCAACACTCATCCGTCGAATTAGGATTTCTGCTAATCTTCTAGTATATTCAACAGTTTTTGATCTTCATTCGATAGAACCTTCATTCGATAGAAATTGATTTTTAACCACTCATCAAAACTGTAACTCAGCCCTTTCCATCACCAAATCACCTTATGACTGACATCTTTCATCATTCTGCCGTGTTATTTTTCATCGAAAGGTAGCCTCAATTTTACACTAGATGCATTGTCTCCGTCGAATTCAAAAGTATAATTTATCACCTAACACCTAGCGATTAAATTAGTGGTTTTGCTGGTGATTCCGGCCGTGTATCTTCCTGGACTCAATGCTTTTGGACTAATATAAGCATATTAATCTTAAATAATTGGATGACTAGAAACTAATTAGGGATTCATAAAGAGGGAAAAACAAGGAACGTGAGCATGCCTTACAACTTACAAGGACTTTGAACAGAGGAAAAACATGAGTATGGGTGAGGTTGTGAGGAACATAATGAACCTAATGTTTGACTTTTATCATGACTATGGATGGGATTGTGGTTATCCTTAAAATATGCTATTGGCTTGATGTGGATCCGTGAATGAGATCAAACCTTGTTGTTAAATGATATGACATGTAATTTTAAACATGATATGATATGATTATGATCTCATATATGAATGTACATATATCATTGAACCCACATACATTTGAAGCATGATTGACATAGTTTGTCATGAGGAGCATGATTGAGTCATGCATTGAAAATGGTCTGTTGGACAATTTGTTAAGGCCATAGCCTAGGAGTTGAATCCCACCTATGTGCAGGTGCGAATAGACAAGTGTGGTCTTGTAGTTGACCTTGGGGGCGTCGGGGCGCGAGCGTCTCACAGGGGGCAGTGGTAGCCCCTCTGGACCGTGGGACATACCGATGCAAACGCACCGATGATCCTGACCGTGGCATTGTCCTATATCGAGATCTGTGTAGAATGTCTTGTAAAATGCCATGATGTGCACGTGGATAAATTGAGAATTATAGCACTTGAGGGCCTCAGCTGGCAAGAATACAGGCATACCTCCTGATCGTTCTCTCCGACTGTTTTGTGTCTAGCTCCATGGAGTAGGATTTTGACTATTGTGTGCATATGCATAGTGAGTCCATGCATTATTTGGCATTTATTCGTTATTATAACTTGGAATTGTTGTCTTACTGATATATATATGTATGACTTCTTGGAACTACTTATTTGTTTATTTCTGCTATTTAATGCTTATGATTATTATAAAAAATGCTATGTGGGCACTTTGCGCCGTGTTGTTTCTTATTGCTATAATTGGTAATGATGGTAGGATGTCTTACCTCTTTCCTGTCTTTCCATTACTATTTGTCTGTATATTGCGTCCCACTGAAGACGACTGCAAAGAAACAGAAGCTCCCGATTTTCCCGTCTTTTGGCCTGATTTCGATTGGCGACTACTGAAGAGCATGGAGGCGCGCTGGCGCGGATTTCTGGGAGATGTGCATCTGACCTTCCTAGGAGGGCCAGAGTACTGGCACATCAACTTTAACTCTGAGCGCTGCGTCTACTTAAGAGACGTGTCGTTAGCTTTGGCCTAGAGGCGTCACGAGCCACCGATCTTCACCTGCTGCATCAGCCTACGTCTGGAATCTCATTTTCCTATATGGGAGATGTGGGGTGACTGCTACTACACCCCGCGGGAGGACTCTTTTAATTCCACAGCTCGGGCCCTGTGCGGTAGCTCTGTGGCTCCTATGGTGGTTTCCGCGGATGAGGAAGACCCCGAGGGGGTCCCTGAGGATGACCTCGCAGAGGATCCTGATAAGATTCCTCCTCATCTGAGGGACTGATATTGCTGGTAATTACTGATGGCTGCCAGTGTTTTTATTTTGGGGGCCTGATGTGTTTTATAGTGGGCTGTATATTTCTAATACCGTGGGGATGTATATGTATAGTCCTTTGGGGCAGGTATAGTTTTACTTTTTGATATACCAGGCTTTGTAACCAAACAGTTTGATAAATATATATATGAATATGCAATGTTAATTCCAATGTACGCTTTACCTCTGTTTTTATTCTTTACTTCCATTGATGTTCCGTCACTGTGTTTATTAACTATTGTTATTATTATTGTAATAAAAGAAAAAATATATATTCACCAATTTAATTACATAACTATTATCAAGTAAATATTTATTATATTAAAAGGAATCGGGTCTTAACTTATATAATTTTATTTCCGCATTGTAATTAACAATGTGACGTTCCCTCCCAAAAAGGGACGTTACATTAAGTTAGTATCAGAGCCCCGGTTTATGTTTCTTTGGGTCTTGTGATTGAGTCTGTCTTGTTTGTGCTGTGTATTCTCTGAAAATCAAACGCAGAGATATACTGTTTGATATTCCTAGAGGATATGATTGGCTTTCCTGTGTTTTCAATTAATCCGATCTGAGAAAGTAGGATAGCGCGAAAGGAAGACATGGCAGCAGCTATTACGACAATGCAGAGGATGGCTGAGGCCGTCGCACAACAAACCGAGCAAGCTGCTCAGCAACAAAAGAGAGTTGTGCAACAACAAGAACGAGCTACTCAACAGCTCGAGGCTACTGCAGATGCTCAGAACTTGGCAGAGTTTCGACGCCACAACCTTCCTTAATTCAAAGGAGAATTTGATCCGGACAAGGCTAGTTTGTGAATCAAGGAGTTAGAAAAAGTCTTTCGAGGTATGAACTACGCTGAGGACAAGAAGGTGAACTATGCTACTTTTATGCTGGTAGGCAATGCTGAAAACTAGTGGAATGGAGTGCAGAGAATGTTGGAAGCTGCAAACCGCCAGATTACTTGGGACTTATTCAAGGAGAAATTCGTGGATAAGTATTTTCCTGCAAGCTCAAGACACGCGAAGGAGTCAGAATTTCTTAAGTTACGATAAGGGAATATGACCGTTAGTGAGTATGCGGCCAGATTCAAAAACTTGTCACAGTTTTTGACATACTTTCAGAATCAACCAAATAAAGCATGGAAATGTCGGAGATTCACAGAAGAACTGAGGTATGAGGTGAAGAAGACAGTGATCACCCTGAAGATTAATGAATTCTCGGAACTGTTGGATACATGCTGTGACGTAGAGGCTCTGGAGCAATCTAGAGATATGAGGAACAGAAACTTTGGGCCTACAAGGTTCCAAAGAGACTGCGATAATAATTCTAACCACTTCCAAAAGAAGCCCTATTCCTGACCAATGGAAAATCAGCAACAAACCATGGGTGGAAGTTCTGGTGGAGGTTTTACTGGGAATCGGACTGGCCAGAACGTGGCGTATCCCTCCAAATGCCTGAAGTGCGGGAAGGATCATCTAATAAGGGATTGTTCTATCAACGGGATCATCTGTTTTTGATGTAGAAAACCTGGACACATCTACAGAGACTGCGATCAAGCGAAGGTTGAACCTTCAATGAATACTGCAAAATCCAAGAAACCACAAGCTGGAGGACGAGTTTATACCATGAGCGGAGCTGAAGCCTTCGAATCCGAAGATTTAATATAAGGGGAAGGCACCATAGAAGGTAATATTTTAACTGTACTGAATGACTCTGGGGCAACCCATTCTTTCATATCTTATGACTGTGTGCTGCAACTTGGCTTACCAGTGTCTACCTTACTTTTTGACTTAACTGTTTCTACGCCCACTGGTAAACCGGTAGTTACTACCAAAGTCTGTTTAAATTGCCCGTTGATTATTGAAGGTCAGATCTTTCCTATCGATCTGATCTGTTTACCCCTCTCCTAGCTAGATGTAATCTTAGGGATGGACTGGTTGTCTTCCAACCATGTTCTACTAGACTGTTCAAGAAAAACCATAGTTTTTCCCATAGATGAGGATTCTAGATTTCCGATGGCCAACCGAGTTCAAGCTCTCTTGAAAGAAGGAGTTCACGGATACATGCTACTATCTTCTTTGAAAGTCGAGAGCGAGGTTGATGTGAACACAATTCTAGTGGTGAATGAGTTTCTCGAAGTCTTTCCTGAGGATGTACCTGGTTTACCACTGACTCAAGAGATAGAGTTTCCTATTGACCTAGTACTGGGAGCTAGAAGACAAGATGAATGGGCAACACCCACAGTTATTCTAAGATAGACCAAATTTCGAGGATGAAATTCCTTTCTAGAAGGGGAGTGTTGTAACATCCCGAAAATTATTTATTTCATTATAAATAATTATTTTATAATATTTATGACTTTTAGGAATTTTTGTGAAATTTTCTGGAAACGCTGAATATTTTAATATATTCTTCATTTTACGTGCCCACTAAGCGGAGCCGGGAAAATAAAATATTTTCCTAAGGCTGATAAACTTTGGACTGTGGAAACATCGACGAGGGATCTTACTAAATCCGAGGCTGGACACAGTTTACGAGGTTTATATTTTTTTGAGATTTTATCTGATAAATAAAATTACTGTATCATAAAATCATCTAATGAATGATAAAATATTATTTTCACCAACTGTAACTTTTATTCACTGAGAAAATAATTCTAACAGTGTAATTAACCATTTGTCAAATGTATTTAATTGAGGGGATAAGCTTACTGTGCACTTTATCGAGAAGCGCGCAAAGTTTCTCAAGGAAGCTTCAAGGAAACTTCTAGGAAGCTTCCTTCCCAACCATTTTTCTCTCTCCTCCCTTTTTGGTGCTGCACGGTTGGCTAAGAGGGATATTACATTTCATTCTCCCATTTTCTCTCATTCACGCTGCTCTTTCTCTCTTCCTCTCACTCTCTTCCTCTCTTCTCCATACGGCTACACACCCACAAACACCATTGTTGATTTTCAAGCTTCCTTTGCTCAACCCAACAGAGACCGTTGTTTCCCCTCACCATCTTCAAGCTTTCTTCATAGTGGAGCTCATCTTTATTCCTTCATTTTCGTACTCCACAGCCAGCCCCAAAGCTTTGAGCTTTAAGGTAATGCTCTCAACTTTCTTCTCCTTTTCTCCCAATTTTCGTATTCCATGGTCACATTGGTGACTATGGATGCCATTTCCACTCTTTGATTTTGATTTTTCAGATTTGAACACCCTAGGTTTTGGTGGTGGTGAAGAACTAGATTTCAAGGACAAAAGGAGCTTGCTTTATTTGTTCTTCACTAAGGTAAGAGGAAGACACTCCTCCTCAACTTTTATTAGCATTTAGAAACGTTGTCTGTGATTGATAGTGAGGGAACCCTATTGAGGGTCATCCTTTGTTTTCATGTTGTTTGTAATGTATTTGTGCTATTAGATTATTTTTATGTATATTGATGTATCTGAATGGATTGGAATCTATAACATGGAAGGAAATAACGTAAAATTGGTTCTCGGATGGCCACGGTTTTGAAACCAAAAATTTGGGGATTCTTTGTGAACAATTGTAACAATTTGAACTTTTGACCATTTAGTACAATGTCAATATCCATCGAGTTTGGACTTCTGACCATTTAGTACAATGTCAATATCCGTCGAATTTGATCTTCTGACCATATTCATCAAATTTGATCTTCTGACCATCAAGCACAATGTCAATATCCGTCGAGTTAGGATGTCAATATCCGTCGAGTTAGAATGCCAATATCCATCGAGTTAAAATTTCTGGTCATTAAATAGAAACTTCTCCAATGTCAATATCCGTCGAATTAGAATTTCTGACCATTTTGTGTTTTCGTCGGTTCAACACTTGGAAGATTTCTCCAACGTCAACACCCATCCGTCGAATTAGGATTTCTGCTAATCTTCTAGTATATTCGATAGTTTTTTATCTTCATTCGACAGAACCTTCATTCAACAGAAATTGATTTTTAACCACTCGTCAAAATTATAACTCAGCCCTTTCCGTCACCAAATCACCTTATGACTGACATCTTTCATCATTCTGCCATGTTATTTTTCATCGAAAGGTAGCCTCAATTTTACACTAGATACATTGTCTCCGTCGAATTCAAAAGTATAATTTATCACCTAACACCTAGCGATTAAATTAGTGGTTTTGCTGGTGATTCCGGCCGTGTATCTTCCTGGACTCAAGGCTTTTGGACTAATATAAGCATATTAATCTTAAATAATTAGATGACTAGAAATTAATTAAGGATTCATAAAGAGGGAAAAACAAGGAACGTGAGCATGCCTTACAACTTATAAGGACTTTGAACAGGGGAAGAACATGAGTATGGGTGAGGTTGTGAGGAACATAATGAACCTAATGTTTGACTTTTATCATGACTATGGATGGGATTGTGGTTATCCTTAAAATGTGCTATTGGCTTGATGTGGATCCGTGAATGGGATCAAACCTTGTTGTTAAATGATATGACTTGTAATTTTAGACATGATATGATATGATTATGATCTCATATATGAATGTACATATATGCATTGAACCCACATACATTTGAAGCATGATTGACATAGTTTGTCATGAGGAGCATGATTGAGTCATGCATTGAAAAAGGTCCGTTGGACAATTTGTTAAGGCCATATCCTAGGAGTTGAATCACACCTATATGCGGGTGCGAATAGACAAGTGTGGTCCTGTAGTTGACCTTGGGGGCATCGGGGCGCGGGCGTCTCACAAGGGGCAGTGGTAGCCCCTCTGGACTATGGGACATACCGATGCAAATGCACCGACGATCCTGACCGTGGCACTGTCCTATATCGAGATCTGTGTAGAAGTCTTGTAAAATGCCATGATGTGCACGTGGATAAATTGAGAATTATAGCACTTGAGGGCCTCGGCAGCCAAGAATACAGGCATACCTCCTGATCGTTCTCTCCGACTGTTTTGTGTCTAGCTCCATGGAGTAGGATTTTGACTATTATATGCATGTGCATAGTGAGTCCATGCATTATCTGGCATTTATTCGCTATTATGACTTGGAATTGTTGTCTTACTGTTATATATATATATATATGACTGCCTGGAACTGCTTATTTGTTTATTTCTGCTATTTAATGCTTATGATTATTATAAAAAATGCTATGTGGGCGCTTTGCGCCGTGTTGTTTCTTGTTGCTATAATTGGTAATGATGGTAGCATGTCTTACCTCTTTCCTGTCTTTCCATTACTATTTGTCTGTATATTACGTCCCATCGAAGACGACTGCAAAGAAACGAAAGCTCCCGATTTCCCTGGCTTCTGGCCTGATCTCGATTAGCGACTACTGAAGAGCATGGAGGCGCGCAAGCGCAGATTTCTGGGAGATGTGCATTTGACCTTCCTAGGAGGGCTAGAGTGCTGGCACATCAACTTTAACTCTGAGTACTGCGTCTACTTAGGAGACGTGTCATTAGTTTTGACCTGGAGGCGTCACGAGCCACCGATCTTCACCTGCTGCATTAGCCTACGTCTGGAATTTCATTTTCCTATACGGGAGATGTGGGGTGACTGCTACTACACCCCGCGGGAGGACTCTTTTGATTCCACAGCTCGAGCCCTGTCCCGTAGCTCTGTGGCTCCTATGGTGGTTTCCTCGGATGAGGAAGACCCCGAGGAGGTCCCTGAGGATGACCTCGCGGAGGATCCTGAAGAGGATCCTGATACAATTCCTCCTCATCTGAGGGATAGATATTGTTGGTAACTACTGATGGCTGCTAGTGTTTTTGTTTTGGGGGCCTGATGTCTTTTGTAGTGGGCTGCATATTTCTGATACCGTGGGGATGTATATGTATAATCCTTTGGGGCAGGTATAGTTTTACTTTTTGATATACCAGGCTTTGTAACCAAACAGTTTGATAAATATATATATATCAATATACAATATTAATTCCAATGTACGCTTTACCTCTGTTTTTATTCTTTACTTCCATTGATGTTCCGTCACTGTGTTTATTAACTATTGTCATTATTATTGTAATAAAGGAAAAAAATATATTCACCAATTTAATTACATAACTATTATCAAGCAAATATATATTATATTAAAAGGAACCGGGTCTTAACTTATATAATTTTATTTTTGCATTGCAATTGACAATGTGACGTTCCCTCCCAAAAAGGGGCATTACAGTGACTACTTTTCGATAAGTGCGAGCCCCGTAGATGTGGGTGAGCCCTGTAGATGTGGGTGATCTATATTTAGGTAAAGTGGATTATATCCTTCGTATTATAGAATTTTAGGGATGGATTTCCTCGTGCATTATCGATAACTCTGTAGTTGATGGACTTCACTACCTAGGGTGAAATAGATTTTCTCTGTGATAATGATGTGGCTAGATGGACTACCAGTGCTTGTTCAAGGTTATGGTTGTGACTTCCATTACTTTGTTCAAGTTACTTGCACTCATGACATTACCATGGAACTGTGTATTCCTAAATATGGTATCATGTATTATTCATTTCTATACTTAGGAATTTGCATAGACATAAGCATTAGACATAACTTGGCACAACATGGCAATTGTATGGGCGGTTGCTTTCATAACATTAATCGTGCATTGCAATTGTATGGGAGATTGCGAGTCTCTTAGATGGAGACGCTGATATTGCTTCTGTGATTGAAGTGTTAACATGATAATTAGAAATATTATCTGTTTGTACGTATATATGTATATATGCTGGTATTGGAATACTTCTATTGAGATTTGTTTTCTCACCCCGATTGTGTTGCCATGTAAATCCAGGTGTGAGTTCTTCGAAAAGGAAGAAGAATATGTATCAGGTTTAGCATAGTATAGATACTGTTTTAAGCTAAGCTTATATATGTTTTATATTTGCTTAGTTGTTTGAAGTTATATATAACAGTATGCCTTTGAGGCTGTGATGTATATATATAACTTTTGCTATCGTGGCTCTCCATATTTACTCATTGTGTATGAATGATATAGGTTAGACATTGATATATGTTAGCAGTAGCTGGTCAATATTGGGTTATTCATTTATATGACGATATATTTGGGTAGCAAATATTGGGACGTTACATTTTTGGTATCAGAGCAGTTCATCCTGTTGAACCGAGGTGTGGATTGACTATGCTTATGCATGTGTAGTGATGGCTATACATTTCTTATCTCATACATGTGTTTGTTTGAGGGGAATTGCATGTTTTACCTTTAAGATGTTTGCTTTAGCTACTGTGACACGGTTACATGATATTGAGCCTAGCTAACTCAATATGGATTGTTCTGTGTTTACAGAAAACTATGGCAGCACAAGGACGACCAGAAACACAATGGCGACCACGTGGGAGTCAAAATAGAGACTTTGATAATGAAAGTACAGAGATGGCTACAGCTATGATGGCGATGGCCAATGCCATGAGGCAGCAGTCTGAACAAGCAGCGATGACTGCAAGAGTGTTAGAGAGGTTAGTACCTCAACAGGAAGTACCACCACTGATACCACCACCAGTACAAGATGTACCCATTGGGAGAAATCAAAATTTTCTCAACATTTCAGAATTTAGAAAGATGAGTCCTCCGACATTCAGAGGTGATTCTGATTCGTTTAAAACAGAAAAGTGGTTAACCGAATTAGAGAAGATCTATGAGGTCATGGTATACTCTGAAGAGCAAAAAGTTTCTTTTGCTTCCTTCATGCAGAGAGGGAAAGTGGAGTAATGGTGGTGAAGCACCAGGAGGCTGCTCGAGACAGCAGGGACTTTGATCACGTGGGATGTGTTCAAAGGGACCTTTTTGGATAAACTCTTTCTAAAAAGTTTGCAAGATGATAAAGAAAATGAATTTCTAAGTATTCAACAAGAGGACATGACGGTTGGACAATATGAGGCAAAATTTCATGAGTTATCTAAGTTTTCTTCGCAGTTTAGACAGAATCCGGATGAGAGCTGGAGGTGTGTCAAGTTTGAGTCCGGGCTGAGGGAAAATGTAAGAAGGGTTGTGAGACCTTTTAAAATCAGGGATTTTTTATCCTTGGTAAACAAGTGCAGAATTGTGGAGCCTAAAAATCTCCAAGTTCAGGCAGAGCATAATTTACAAAGTCTTCAAAAGATGAAGAATGTGGATGGTGTATATGGGAAAGGTAGTCCTAAGTGCAGTCACCCACAAGTGAAAGGCCAGAATGTTCAGAAGGAAAATTAGCAAGAGAATTGTAACAAGTGTGGTAGGCATCACGGGAACAAAGTTTGTATGGTGGACTAAATTAGGTGTTTTAAGTGTGGTAACTTGGGACATTATGCCAAAAATTGTTCTAATAAGGAAGAAGATGGGGCAGATGCTAGACCTATTGTTGGGGGTAGAGTCTACAATGTACGAGGCGAGGAGGCATCACCATCTCTTGGTTTTGGAAGAGGTGAGTACAGTACATATTTAGTAACTTTGTTTTCTTAAAATTTGGTTGTATTTATGGTTGTATGTCAGTTATTAGAAATCTATACATAAGATAAATCAAATTTTGGGGACAAAATTCTAGAAATGTGGGGAGAATGTAATACCTTAGAAAATCATGTTAGGCTTGTATATGGTTACAGAGGTAGCCTAATACTTACTTAACATGTCTGTGTAATTTTGTGACTTTTTGAGCATGTTTAGGCACTTTGCTGTAACGCTATGTTACAAATATAGTTTGGAACTATACTACAATTAAAGTTTGAGAATTTTCAAACTTAGTTTGGCATTTTAAAGCATATTGGTTGTGTGTTTTAGTGCCGGATTGACCCACAACTGATATGAAAATATCAGTTTTTCATGAAACAAGATTTTTAATGAAACTCAAGATTTATTTAAACTTGTTGGAAGTTAGAAAACTGGATTTGGTGAAATCTAGGTTTTCTTAGCAGATCGGGGTTTTGGTGCTTATCCAAGAGAAATCAAATTAGACTTCCCTTGTTAAATATCCCACGGTTGGATATTTGAGAAGCAGAAAATAGAAGTGAAAACGTAGAGGAGAAATAGAAAAGGAGAAAGAGAACCAAGGAAGAGAAGAAAAGAAAGGAAAGAGACTATAGAGGAAGGTCAACAATCAAGGAAGAGGAATCAAGTGGAGGTTGACTTCATCTTCAAGACTTTAAGGTAGGGGAAATCTGTTTTTGATGCTAGTTTTCATTCTTTTCTTTTGGTTCAAGAAAAAGCTTGAAGAGGAAATGATGGTTTGAGAGGTGATTTGATGATTTAAGAGTTAAGTCTTGATGTGGATAGATTGGTTGCGTTAGGAACTGATTTACTAATGTGTTAGGATGAAGTTTTCATCATTTGGAGCCTTAATTCCCACTGTAGGTCATTATTAGGGGTTTAGGTCAAGTTTAAGATTTTGATTCATAAGTGTTGAATTAAGTGAAATTGAAGTTGTTTGAGTGTTGTTATGTGTAGTTGGATCTTGCTAGAGGTTAGAAATCACTTGAAAATGGATTTTGAGGGATTGGAAAATGGTCTAGTTCATATGGAACAATACTCGTATCTGCAGAATTATGCATATTCTGAGTTCTGCTGTTGACGCCGCAACATTGGACTTTGAACGCCGCATCGTTGGGAAGAATAGGGGACTCATGCCGCAACGTTGAATGTGAATGTGGCAACGTTGGCAGTTTTTCCTGCCAGTACTTGAACCCTAGGCTTGGGCGCCGCAACTTGGAACATGGGACACCGTGATGTTGGTGCTAGAGAACAGCTATGAGTTGTGTTTGATGCTCTGGATCATTCCACTATCGTAGTTTTCTTCTTTTATGCTTCTTAATGAGTGTTGAGACACTAGTAAGAGTATTTAATGAAGTTTGAACGTGATGAATCATATATACTCATAGTGCTAATTATGTGGGATAATTAAGCATGATTATACATAAATATTGTGTATTAAGATGAAAAGAGGAAATGAACTTGTAATGCATATAAACCAATTGTGAAACTAGTTATGGGAAGTAATTTATAATTGTTTTGCATGAAATGTTTGGGAGCATATTGAGGTGTGTAATATCCTCTCTATGTGATTGTTGAATTATATTGATTTGTGATGCTAATTATAAGTGTTTAATTAGGAATGATGATATACTTGATTGTATGTGATGCCTAATTAAAAAGTGTAAGCCCTGTAGATGTAGGTTATTATTTTTCGATAAGTGCGAGCCCCGTAGATGTAGGTAAGCCCCGTAGATGTGGGTGATCTATATTTAGGTAAGGTGGACTATATCCTTCCTATTATAGAATTTTGGGGATGGATTTCCTCGTGCATTGTTGATAACTATGTAGTTGATGGATTTCACTACCTAGGGAGAAATAGATTTTCTCTGTGATAATGATGTGGCTAGATGGACTTTCAATGCTTGTTCAAGGTTATGGCTATGACTTCCATTACTTTGTTCAAGTTACATGCACTCATGAAATTACCATGGAATTGTGTATTCCTGAGTATGGTATCATGTATTATTCATTTCCATACTTAGGAATTTGCATAGACATAAACATTAGACATAACTTGGCATAACATGGCAATTGTATTGGCGGTTGCTTTCATAACATTAATCATGCATCGCAATTGTATGGGCGATTGCGAGTCTCTGAGATGGAGATGTTGATGCTGCTTCTGTGATTGAAGTGTTAACATGATAATTATAAATATTATCTGCTTGTACGTATATATGTATATATGCTGGTATTGGAATACTTCTACTGAGATATGTTTTCTCACCCCGATTGTGTTTCCATGTAAATCCTGGTGCGATTTCTTCGAAAGGGAAGAAGAAGATGTATGAGGTTTAGTGTAGTATAGATGCTATTTTGAGCTGAACTTATATATGTTTTTAATTTGCTTAGGCTACGTTTGGTGCACATGATAGTATAGTATAAGATAAGATGATAAGATAGTATAAAGTATGATAGTATAATTAATAGGATAAGACATAATCCTATCTTTTGTTTGATAACAAAAGAATAAATTAGCTGATTGCATAACATTTTTTTAAGACCAAAATATCCTTTAGCATAAAAGTTAAAGGATGGTGGTGGCGGCGGCGGTGGCGGCGGAGGTGGTGGTGGTGGTGGCGGCGGCGGCGATGACGACAACGGCGGTGGTGGTGGTGGCGGCGATAGTAGTAGTGGTGGCGGTGACGGCGGTGGTGGTGGTGGTGGTGGCGGTGATGGCGGCGACGGTGGTGGTGGCGGCGGTGGTGGGGGCGGCGGCAGTGGTGGTCGTGGTGATGATGGCGGTGGTGGTCGTGGTGGTAGCGATGGTGATGGTGGCGGCGGCGGTGGTGGTGATGGTGGTGGTGGTGGATCAAGGGAGAGGAGTGATAAAAATGAAGTTGAGGATAAGATTGGAATAGAAATCCTATCAGGTCTTATCATGTACTAGGGGAGAGGATAGAGTTATCAGCTTAGAATAGGATAAAATGACTTGACCTGATTTCATTATACTATCAGTTGAATGCACCAAACATTGAATAAGACCTGATAGTATTAGCTTATACTATCATGTCTTCTTTATACGATGCACCAAACATAGCATTAGTTGTTTGAAGTTATGTATAACAGTATGCCTTTGAGGCTGTGATGTATATATATAACTTTTGCTATCGTGGCTCTTCATATTTATTCATTGTGTATAAATGATATGGGTTAGACGTTGACTTATGTTAGTAGTAGCAGGGTCAATATTGGATTATTCATTTATATGACAATATATTTGGGTAGCAAATATTGGGCTATTACAGTACCTCCTGGGCTAGTGGTGGTACTTGTTGTTGAGGTACCAACCTCTCTAAAACTCTAGCAGTCGCTGCTGGTTGCTTAGTTTGTTGCCTCATGGCATTGGCCATTGCCATCATAGCTACGACCATCTCTGTACCTTCATAACCAGAATTTCTATTTCGGCTCCCATATGGTCGCCCTCGTGTTGTCGGTCGCCTTCGTGCTGCCATAGTCTTTTGTAAACACAGAACAATCCATATTGAGTTAGCTAGGCTCAATATCATGTAACCGTATCACAGTAGCTAAAGCAAACATCTCAAAGGCAAAACATGTAATTCCACTCAAACAGCCATATGTAAGAGATAAGAAATGCATAACCATCACTACATATGCATAAGCATAGTCAGTCCATACCCTAGCTCAACAAGATGAACTGCTCTAATACCAAAAATGTAACAGCCCAATATTTACTACCCAAATATATCATCATATAAATGAATAACCCAATACTGGTCCTGCTACTACTAACATACATCAACATCTAACCCATATCATCTATACACAATGAGTAGACATGGAGAGCCACGATAGCAAAAGTTATATATACACATCACAGCCTCAAAGGGCATACTGTTATACATAACTCAAAATAACTAAGCAAATATAAAACACATATATGCTCAACTCAAAATAGCATCTATACTGTACTAGTCCTCAAACATCTTATTCTTCCCTTTCGAAGAATTCGCACTTGGATTTATATGATAACACAATCGGGGTGAGAAAACATATCTTAGTAGAAGTATTCCAATACCGGCCTATATACATATGTACAATTAGATAATATTCACAATTATCAAGTTGACACTTCAATCACAGAAGCAACAACACCTCATCTTAGCAACACGCAATTGCTTATAAAAGGAAAGAATGATCAAATTGATCACTTAAGCTTCTCCAAGAGATCTTGACCATGAGCTTCATCAAGAGTGGAGATCAAGACTTCTCCTCCAAGCTTGCCATCCATTGGTGCATCATAATGAGTCATCATAGTGAGTCATAGGGTGAGTCACAAATTGTGTCACAATGGAGTCATCAAGTTGTCATGTGGCGAGTCACTTAAGTGAGTCACCTAGGTGAGTCATAAGAAGAAGGTTCTAGACTTGCAAGGTGGCCAAGTGAGTCACCCACCATTGTGTCACAAAGAAGTCATAAGGATGTCATGCAATGACTCACTAGGTGAGTCACCTGTCTAGTCACAAGGTGAGTCACAAAAAAAGAAGATTCTAGGCTTATGACTAGGCTTCCTCTAAGATATTTACTGATTGGTTATTAACCAATGGACAAAAGATACTGCTATTTATTATCTAATGGATAATAATATTACCTAATGGATAATAGCTTTATCCAATGGATAATAGAATGTAACAAAAACTCAGATAAAGAAAATTTTTGAAAATTGTTTCCAGTTTTGGGTTTAGTAAGTTTCCCCGGCCCCGCATTAATAGTCCAAAACTTTCTGGTCTAGAAAAAAAAATTTATTTTTCTGGGCCTACCTCAAACACATATACAGTCTAAAATAATATTAAAATAATCAAAATAAATCAAATAATTCACAAAAATCATAAAAATTAGAAAAATATTTATAACAAAGAAAGAAAGAAAAAATTGGGGTGTTACAGGAGAGGTATGCCAACTTTACTATGTCATTGTGAGCTAATTTGTAAATGTGGGATGCAATCACTTCACCCATATCCACTGCAGATTATTCATAATGCCATAAATTGGAAGAGCCTTATTCACTGTCACCTCGTGTGTGTGCGAGCATAGTAGTAGGGTGGCTTGCACGAAAGTACACCAGGCCTTTGGAATGGGCTTCAAGTCACTCTTTTTTTAGATGTTTGGGTGCATCATTGGCATCACACTCCTAAGCAGCACCTTCTCTACATAGCTCTTAAAGCACTCCATCTCAATCCAGCTCTTGGTTCATTAACCTTGCATAGCCACAATACCCAACTCGTTCGACATCGGCTCCTGTACCAAGAAAGTTGTTTAATACATCCTTATTGAATCGCAACTCACGTCTTCTCACATAAGTTGTGAATTGTTCAACAAATTTCAGTGGGAGTCCTTTCTTCTTCTCTTCAGCAAAATTGTTAGTGTAGAACTCCTTGACTAGTGTACAACAGTTTGGTTGAGGTGCAACACAAAATCTTTCCCATTTTCTTCTCTTTATTAGATCAGTAAAGTTGCGACACCTCTTGCCTTTCAGATCAATCCCCCTTTTCTCGAATAATACTTTTCTTTCCTATGAACATCATGTACCTTTCCTCATGCTTAGAAGTGCAGAAATGATGTTCATCAAAAGAAACTCTTCTAGAAGTAGATTCCCCTATCTCCTTTCGCTTCTTGTTAAGGGCCATTTGAGAGAGATACTCTTACACAAAAGAATAACCATAACTAGTGAATTATTACTCAACTCAACAAATCACACTATAAGTAAGAGTTTGAGTATAAAAGAGAGGATAACTATTCAGAAGGCATATTTTGTCAGAACAATGTGATCAAATTGACATGATAAAAAGTCCTAGCTTGCATTTTGTTTTTCAAATTTAAGATTAACCATGTGAACCACTTTTCAAGCTTTTTTATAACTACGATAACAAATCAAGGAGTTCAAATCTACTAACTATTCAATTCAAATCACAAGGATAACATAATCACCACCCATAAAGTATTCAAACAAATTGCTAAGACAAACATTCACAAAGTTAAATCAAGTTCAAACTATCTTAAGCAATTCATTTATGGAAGCAAAACAAATTTTTTTCAAATTTCTAAACATTCACAACAGGAATAGATCTACTTTTACAAAGTTATACCTTAGAAATCCAAACATTTACAACAACCCATCAATCATTATGAGCATTTTTCCAAGTTTTTCTTCAAAATCATATTACCAAACCTTAAAAACCCAAAAAGCTCTAGAAAACCCCCAAAACCCAAAAAACTCAAATTCTCTATATATTCAACAACTTTCTAAGTGAAATCCTAACCTCAAACAAGTGGAAGATGAAGTTTATACCTAAACCAAGGAGGGTTAAGGATTAGGAGAGCACACAATTGGATTTTTCTCATTTTTCCCCAAATTCACGCCCTAGCTCTCTAATGGGTTCTTAAATGGAGTTTCCCGCGAATTGGAGAAGGTGAGGGTGGGGGTTAGGTACAATTTTGATGGATGAATGAGGTTAGGTTGGTGTTTAGGTTGGTAGAGAGTGAGTGAGAGGGATTAAGGTTGAAGGTGGAAGAAAGACTTAGGGGTTTGAGAGAGAAGATTTAGTTAAAAAGTGAGAAAGTGAGATTGAAAACCTCATTTAAATTCTAGTGCACTATCGCGCAACTAGTCGGTGAGAAAGTGACTAACTAATCGGTCACTAACAAAGACAAAGTTATTTCGCTGAGGCTGTTTGATTAAGCGGTGATAAAGTGACGGCCTAATCGATCACAGGCAAAGAAGAGGAAATTTTGGACAATAGATCCCCCACAACTTGACCGCTTAATCAATCTATGACAGAAAAAAAATGCTATTTTTTTCTTATATCCAATGATGAATCATTCAAAAATTGGGCAATTAATCACCCAGCTTTAGGGAATTACCTTGAAAAATCTCTAACTTTATTGTTGACAGTAATTCTCCACTAAATAACTCAACTTTGAAGGGAGGGAACTAAACAACCAACTAAAGAACATAAACAAGAGTATCTACCAAAAGTAAACTAATTTAAACTCAAAAGTAAAGGATATAATGAACTTGAGTTGCCTCCCAAGAAGTGCTTGTTTGTAGTCCTTAGTTTGACTTTCTTCAAATTCAAGTGGGTTAAGCTAAAGGTAAAGAAGATTTTTTCCTATCCACTTCTCCTCTAAAGTAATGCTTCAACCTATGTCCATTTACCTTGAAGCTTCTCACAAGTCAAGTTCAGCTATCTCAATAGCTCCATAGGGAAAGACCTCTTTCACCAAAAATGGTCAAGACTGTAATACCCACCGTAGGGTATCACATTTATGTTACTTAATTACCAAATTACCTCTTCTATTAAGAATAACCTTTGTAATGTAATTACGAGTTGTAAAATTTCTTACTAATAATAAAATAAA
Source organism: Ormosia semicastrata (assembly GCA_029884595.1). Classification (NCBI taxonomy): domain Eukaryota; kingdom Viridiplantae; phylum Streptophyta; class Magnoliopsida; order Fabales; family Fabaceae; genus Ormosia; species Ormosia semicastrata. Next base: position 45,611,304 of record JAQQTO010000061.1, read on the forward strand.
CTTAGCGAAAAATAAAACATTACAGTATCATCACAAATAATTTACATCATATATACATAAGTCGTAGTATTGTCATACTTAAATATTTACAAACTAAACTCTCAAAATATTTAAACATTACTTGAAATTAACATACAGCCCAAGTATTACTACATAGCAGAACCCTCAGACGGGTCCTCCTCAGATTCCTCAGTAGGTAGGAATCCAATTTGACGTGAAGTCCTATGGACAGGTGCCCGCGTAGATGACACAATACTAATCGCACTAGGGGTAAGGTAGTAAGTTCCCCAGTACTGCCTAATAGATAATGGAAACTCTAGGTGTACATAAACATTATCACTAAAATAAGGATTCCCTAAACGAAGTTTACTTAAAGTAATCATTAAGTCTCCCATATAGTAAATACGTGCTCTATCCAAATCAACGTGCTACGCCTCCGATCCTCCTCGAAATTGTAACCTCATGTACCCTAAGAAACTGAGCATCTCCATTTCTTCAAAACTCAGCGTCCTCAACAGGAATCTGTTCCTCTCCGCCCTCTGGCTTTAGTCCTTGCTCAACGTCTTTACAGATATAAATACAATACAGAATAGGTATATAAAGAAGTGAGATCACCTACGCCATTACCAGTATAGTAGCATGAAGATAAACACATACAATATCTCATACCAATACATCATACCATAATTATAATTACGCCACCAACATCATTTATCATCACAACTCATGCAATAAACAATAATTACGATAATACCCTCAATTATTTCTAAATGTTCAATAATTCAAATATCACACCTATATTAATACTCAATAACTATACATATGCTCATAGACTCAATTTCCTACTCCATGGAGCTAAAACTCAGATCGGAGAGAGTGATTGAAAAGATCTGTCTGTACCAATATGGCTCAGACCACATGCTCAATTTTACACATCTAGCATATACACGACAGTCTTTATCAAATCGTGATTAAGAATAATGTCTCGGTTAGGATCATTAGTGTGTTGCGTCGGTCTAACCCACGGTACAGAAGAGCTACCAACTGCCCATTGTAGGCAAGCCGCAACCCGCACCCCAATGCCCCCAAGGTCAACAAGTGACTTACACTACGCATATCGCACCCACTCAGGAGGTGTATTCTCTCCTAGGCAATTAGTCTTATACAGTCCATCGGACTTTTCCAATGCATGTACTATGCATTATCCACAGTTCAAGTTCATTATCTCCAATTCTCAGTTCAAACGTTGACCCAACAGTATCATTATTGTAATTTCATTGCAAAACCATATTTTCACATTTTTCTCAATCGCAAAACAATTTTGTCACATTTTCAAATCGCGTAAAATATTTCTCACATATTTTAACTCAAAAATACGATTTTTCTCATTTAATACCAAAAATTGACTTTATTTTTGATATTTGCATAATAGTCCCTCCATAATGTAATATTTACATTATAGTCCCTTATTTCAAAAATAATTACAATATAGTCCCTCTTTAAAAAAATAATTACAATATAACCCCTCTAAAAATCAATATTCATATTGTTTCCCAAAAAAAATTAAATATTTTAAATATAGTCCCTCTAAAAATTAATATTTCTACTGTTTCCCAAAAAATGGTAATTCTTTCTTTTACTTCAAATAATACAACTCAAATTTTTCGAACGCGCTTCAAAACTCATAGAGTGAGCTATACGTCAGTAAACTTCAAGTATTGACACTCATTTTATTTTCATAATCTCATTACTTAATTGTATCAAATTCTTTCCTAAAAAAAAACATTGTGCTTGCTATTAAATTCAAATTCTTCCAAAATCATTTCCTTCCAAATTAAACCATTAATCCTCAATTTGAAACCATCATTTTTAGGACTTTGGTCCTCTTGAACCCAGTGAGGTCGTATGCCTCATTGCTCTTTGGAGCACTCATACAATCCTTCCAACATGTTGTTCACATCCTAGGTTACATATACACTTGCATGCTTCCATAATCATACTATCACACATGCAAATCATAATTGCAAACTCATAAATAAAACAATCACAAACAAAGAGACATCAAACAACAAGTGAATAAACCCTTATAGGTTTTTCACCATACACAACTATCTCCTCACTACCAACACTTAGTTGGTGAGGCAAATCTCCCTTTTACCTCTTGAAGACAAGATCTTCAAGCTCCTCCTCCTTCTCTTGATTTTCGTGTGAATCAAAACAAATCCCTAACAATTCTTAAACAATTAGTAAAATCATAAACAAGGCTTAATAATGAAGAACCATGGAACAATCATGATTTAGAAAATCAAAAACTAAATTTCAAACCATAAAATCAAAAGTTTACCTTTAGGGAAGTAAACAAAAGCTTGGAATTTGAAGCACTAGGAGTAGGATTTTGACAAAACTTTTTAAATGAAAAGTGTTTAGGAGGTGGTTTAGGTTTAGGAAATGTAGAGAGGAAAAATTATAGAAGATAGATATTAGGGTTTGAGTGGTGTAGCCGAAACCCTCCAAGAGAAAAAGAAAGAAAAGTGCTCTTGGTGTTCTTGGAAATTTTGCGAGAAAAGGATGCTTAGCTTTTTAGGTAAGTGAAAAAGTGAATAATGAGAGTAAAATGAGAGACTGTAGCCGTGAGGTAGTGTGTAGGAAATATTAGGAGATAAGTTTGATAGTAAAATATCATAGTGTGTTCACATTAGGAAGCACATGGCCCATGGTCATCATGTGGTCATCAAATGGTCACAAAAGACCATTCAAGAAGCTTGGAGAACCCTCCTTGGCTTCCTTGGCCGTGTGGCCTCCTCTAAAAAGTAACTAAGTTTGCTTTAAATTTTAGTTCTAGTTACACTCTAAACAAATAATAACTAACTAGCTTAGGTTTCCTAATTACTTGATTAACTATCTAGTTACATAGCTAACTAGTTAATTAGGTCATTGCATATGTCATGCATAGTCATGGCTTCTAGATGTATTTAGGATATTTAATTACTAATTAGATCCTAACTAATTAGTAACTAGGTTAGTTCATTTAGTTTCTTAATTAGGCAATCTAAGTAACTAAATTAGGTTTTAATTAGTTACTTCGTAACTAGTCAAGCCATTATTATTGACTAAATCCTAACCATTGAAATTAACTTCATTTCTTAACCATTGATTTAATCTAAGGTGGATATCATAAGTTACTTTATCAAGTTTGTTCTCACATCATTGATCTTATCAATGGTTATGATCAAAGGCATCTTAATCAATCTTTTCATCCAATGGTCCATAATAAAATCTATGCCTCTATATTTGACTAATTCCTATTGGTTAGAAAAGTCCAGCCATCATTTTTGACTGATTTCTATTGGTTCGTTCTAATTTAAGTTACAGAAAATATTCTAAACACATTTTCTGTCAGTTAAAATATATCAGGTCCAATAATTTATAACAGAAACTGCTATAAATAAAACAACAGATATTTATCAGTGAAATATTTTTATTTCACAGATAAATTCTAAAAATTAAAAGATTCTTTTCTGTGTCACTCAGATTTGGGTTTAGTAAGATCCTCCATCTCTGAATAAATCAGATAAGAATTTCCCCGGCCCAAAAATTATTATTTTCCTGACACGGAGCAAATCACATAAAACAATCAAAAACTGTCTCGGGATAGTCAAATTATTTTTCTAACACACAGAAAACACAAAACAGTGGATTTCAATCATTTCTGTAACATAGTCTAAAATTTGGGGTGTTACAAAGACCATCTGGACTTTAACTTGCTCAGAAATAATTTGAGCCTTTAATTGAACAACAATATGATAAGCATATATTTTATAGTCTTATACCGGATAAATTGTGGTGATTTGCTTATGTTATTAGTGAATTTTAGATGGATCCTTATCATTGTCTTCATTTTTGTAGATTGAATGGGATTTATCAAATTTGGAGTGAAAGCAAGCGAAGACATTGAGTTTTCAAAGCAAAAGAAGATCATTTTGGCTTAGACAAGGCCTTGTGAGCAATTAAGGAGTTAGACAAGGGCCTGTGAGTGATTGAGGACACAGTCATGTCGAGCTTAGACACGACCGTGTGAGGTCTCCTGTGCTTAAAAACGATAATTTTTCACCCCAAACATTATAAATAGAAGTGAATCCCTAAACCTGAAGTATACTTTTGCGATGACAGACTTTGAGAGGCAGATCAAAAGAGAGAATTACCACGAATCCTTGGAGGATGGCTTCAAAGGGAGGATTCAATTCTTAAAGGCTTGAAGATCATAATCACTGTAAAAAGAGTTTTGATTTCTCTTTCCATTTAGTTTTCCCCTTTCTTTGGGTTTTCTTTCCATGGATTTGTGTTATGATATGGGTTTGTTTGTATTAAACATGAGTAGCTAATCTCATAGCTAGGGTTATGGGGGATCTTGTTTTCTTAATTAATTAATTTTTATCTCGAATTTGACTTAGATAATTTTTTTTGGGTTTATTATATTGCTTGTATTCTTGTCAGAACTTAATCTTTTTTGGCATGTTTTAACTCATTGTTTGACCGGTGACCATCCACACTCAATGAGTGGACCTATATGATAAACCTAGGATTAGATTGGTGAATGACCAAACATCAATTTTTTCTATCAATGAAATTAATGATTATGTTAGTTCATCTCTTGAATTAGGGCTTAATGCAATCCTAATTAATTCAACTAAATCACCAAATAGGTGAATAATTGAGGAATAGAATATTGTTTCATCCATGACCAATGGGATTTAATAGAAATTAAGAGAATATTGGCAAGCGAATTACCTTACATCATAAATGAATGAAAATCTGGTTAATTGGATTCAATTGAACCTTGCGTCTAGTTTCTCTCTAATTGATTTATCTCTGTATTGTTTGATTGTCCATTGTCTTCTTAATTTGTTTTCTAATTTTATTTTGAGTTTCTTCATACACTTATGATTTTCTAAATAACCAGGGATTTAACGAATTTAATAATTACTACTTATTCCTTGAGGGATCGAATTGAGACTCAAGTCTTATATTACTTTGCGATAGAGTGCACTTGCTCTTAGTGTATTTTACGTGTATCAAGTTTTTTGCACCATTGCCGGGGAGGTACAATTTGGAGGAAAACACTGACTGAAAGTCATGCACTAATTGAAGAAATGACGCTTAACAATTTTCAATGGCAAAATAAGCTCCAAGTTCCTAAGAAACAAGTCGGTGTGCATGTTGTTGACTCCTCTACTATCATTATGAGTCAATTGGAGGCATTAACGAAGATGGTCGAGATTCTAATGGTGGTAAATAGTGCAGCCCCACCAATCATTTGTTAAGTATGTGGTGGATAGGATTATACAAGTTCAAACTATCAGTTAGCAGTCCTTTTGCCCCCGAACCCGAAAAAGCAAATTTTGTTGGTAATTTCAACTGATAACAGTATAATCCATATTCAAATTCGTACAATCTCGGTTGGAGGAACCATCCTAATTTCAAATGCAAAAATCAATAAGGTAATTAACAGAATCAGTAGCGAGCTCCGCAACCACCTCCAAGTTTCCAAGCACCTGATGAGAAGCAAAGTTTTGAAAGTTCTATAATGAAATACATTCAGAATTCAGAGGCCTGAATAAAGAGCATGGAAACTCAGATTAGCCAATTGGCTACCTTGATGTCAGAAAGGGCACCGGGGACATTGCCTGACACTACTGAGCCTAATCCGAAGGAATATGTCAATGCAATTACCTTGAGAAATAGCAAGGAGCTTGAGGAGCTCTTTAAGAAAAAGGAGAAGGAAATGCAAGAGCATGGAGAAGCTCTTGATGAGTTAGATAATAAGGAAAAGAAGAAGGTAAGTGAAGCATCCTCTGTGGTACAGGTAAGCAAGCTACAAAGGCCCTCTATTCAATTCCCTCAAAGGCTCAAAGACACTAAGCAAGATAGTCAATTTGTTAAATTCTTGGAGATGTTCAAGAAATTATAAATTAACATTCCATTTGTTGAAGTCATCTCTCAAATGCCCTTGAAGGAATACTTACAAATAAATGCAAGCTTGAGAAATTTAAGACAATATGTTTAAATGAGGAGTGCTTTGCAATTCTCTTGAAGAAGTTACCATCAAAATTAAAAAATTCAGGAAGTTTTACTATTCCTTACTCTATTGGTAACTCTTATTTTGAGAAAGTATTATATGATTTGGGTGCCGGTATTAATTTAATGTCTTTATCTATTTTTAAGAAATTAGGGATGTAGGAACTCAAGCTTACCAACATTTCATTGTAGCTGGCTGATAGATCTAACACTTACCCTTGTGGTGTATTAGAAGATGTCTTGGTAAAGGTGAATAAATTTATTTTTCCAGCTAACTTCAATATGTTGAATATAGAGGAGGACAACGAGATCCCAATTATACTTGGGTGTCCATTCCTCGCCACTGGAAAGGCAATGATTGATGTCCATGATGGAAAGTTAACCTTGCGATTAAATGATAAGGAAATGGTTTTAATGTTTTTAACTTTGTCAAAAATCATAGTTCCTTTGATTCATGTAATCATATAGATGTTACTGATATTGCGGATAATGCTGTGTCTTGATATATGCAGGAATCTGTGACTGTTGCTATGCTAGAGAAGACCTTGCCCAAGGCTGTCACTGACTTTGAGAATGCTAAACTTTCTAAGAGGAGAACAAAGAAGTAGCATGACAAGCATATCAAACAGTGTGAGTTTAAGATTAGGGATAAAATTCTTGTCTGTAACTCACATCTTCATCTTCTTCCTGGTAAGTTTTGGTCAAAAGCATGTGGACCATATGAGATTGTTCACGTCTTATCCTACAATGTGCTTGAGGTAAAGAAAGATAGTCCACAGACATTCTTGATAGATGGCCAGAGCGTCAAACACTACTTTGAAAAGGAGAAGGGGTCATCCTATTTTTGGTGCTTTAAGCCACCTTGATTTACCTTAATAAAAGACAATGTTGAGTTAATGACGTTAAACAAGCGATTCATAGGAGGCAACCTATGTTTCTATCCTTTTTGCATTTTATTTTTTAGTTTTTGCTTTATTTTACCTATTAAATAAAAAAAATGTTTTGATACTTTTTGTTTTTCTTGTGCAGTTTTCGACAAAAATATTATCGCTCAATCAGACTAGATGTTTGAGCTTATGGCTTCACGCCTTCACCTATCCCACCACCTTTGTGATCTTGTGCTTAATTTTCAAGGAAGTTTCATTGTCCTTTATTATGTTATTTTTATTTTTTTTCTACATTGAGGATAATGTTCATCTTAAGTGTGGGGGGACAACTTTTAAAATTTTTATTAAATCGATAAACATTTGAGTATTGCTGATAATCAAGCAGGAATTGTGTTGTAATTTCTTGATTAATATTGAGCTGATAGAGATATGTTTAAAAGAGGAATCCATTACCCATGAGCTGATAATGTGTGAAGTAATCTTTTTTTATTCAGTAAAATGAAATTTAACGTCTTACTTGAAAATTAGTCATGTCTGCTTGCATTTTTTCTCTCTATTAACTTAGTTAGAAAGTGAGTTTTGAGCCTTAATGATTAGATTTTTCATAAACAGAATCTTATTTTTCTTCTGGAGTGAGTTTGCTCTTAATTAATATGCGCTAGAACTTGCTTTGATATCTTGTTGAGACTTTAATGATTCACATACATACTTGAACATGATTAAGGTAATTAGGCTTAATTCTTTCTTGACTTCCAGAGTTACATTAAGAAAATAATCCATTAGTTGCCCCATTTGAGTCTAAAATTGATTTCTTTGAATACCTAATTAAATAATCAGGTTGGATTCTTTGGAGTATCTGATATGTTAATTGAAAAGTCATTAAGGGTTGCTTTTGTCTTCAAAGGTTTATTACTGAAAAAGATTTAAAAAAGATAGAAAAAAAGGAAGAAAAAAGAAAAGAAAAAAATGGAAAAGAAAAAAGAAAGAAAAAGAATGTTGGTGAAGAATAATGAGAATTTTGGGTTAAAAGTGAGAAATCTGTTATACTCATGTGCATTATGTTCTATTCATTATCTTTCCAACCTGATTTTATTTTATATCGATTTATCTATGAGCATTCTTTACGCTTATTTATCTTTTTCCAACCTTTCATTATACCCTTGGCCTTGTTGCAACCAAGGAAAGCCCTTTTGATTTTTGTTATGTATGTGAACTTAGAAGTGGAGATGAGATTGATAACCAAGCCTATGGTATTGCAATTTTTAAGAAAAATTTGAGTGATCTCTTTGTCCTTAAACACTTGAGTGATGGAAAGATGAGTGACCTTAATTGGTTGGTAAAGAGAAAAGATGCAAACTAGACCCAATCCTCTAATTATTTTCAATGCTAAATGATCTTACTTGATTGGATTTGATTGCTGAACTTGATTACATTATTAAATTGTGAAATTTCCCTTGCATCTTATTTTTGGATGTTGAGTTTAATCTTGTTTTTTATTCCTATTCTTTGCTTGAAGACAAGCAAAGCTCAAGTGTGGGGGGGTTAATAAGCCTATATTTTATAGTTTTATACTGGATAAATTGTGATGATTTGCTATGTTATTGGTGACTTTTAAATGGATCTTTATCATTGTCTTTGTTTTTGTAGATTGAATGGGATTTTCACATTTGGAGTGAAAACAAGCGAAGACATCGTGTTTTCAGAACCAAAGAAGATCATTTTGGCTTAGATGGGGCCCTATGAGTGATTGAGGAGTTAGACATGGCCTTGTTTGACCTGGAAAATGCTTCTGTCCAATTTTTTTTAAGAGACATGGTTGTGTCTCTATGTCACACGACCGTGTTATCCCTCTACGTCAAAGTTACGCTGCTTTTTAAGCTCACACAACTATGTCAAGCTTAGACACGGCCGTGTGAGGTCTCCTGTGCTTAAAAACTATAATTTTTCACCCCAAACATTATAAATAGAAGCAATTCGCTAAACCTGAAGTACAATTTTGTGACGGCAGACTTTGAGAGACAGATCAGAAGAGAGAATTACCACAAATCCTAGAGGGTGGCTTAGAAGGGAGGATTCAATTCTTGAAGCCTTGAAGATCATAATCATCGTAAAAGGGGTTTTGATTTCTCTTTTCCTCTAGTTTTTTCCTTTCTTGGGTTTTTTTTTCGTGGATTATTTTGTGATATGAGTTTGTTTGTATTGAACATAAGTAGCTAATCCCATAGCTAGGGTTATGGGGGATCTTGTTTTCTTAATTAATTAATTTTCATCTTGAATTTTATTAAGGTAATTTCTTTTGGGTTTATTATATTACTTGTATTCTTGTCAAAACTTGATCTTTTTTGGCATGTTTTAATTCATTATTTGACCGGTGACCATCCACACTCAATGAGTGTACCTATATGATAAATCTAGGATTAGATTAGTGAATGACCAAACATCAATTTATTCTATTAATGGAATTAATGATTATATTAGTTCATCTCTTGAATTGGGGCTTAATGCATTCCTAATTAATTCAACTAAATGACTTAATAAGTGAATAATTGAGGAATAGAATATTGTTTCATCCATGACCATTGAGATTCAATAGCAATTAAGATAATATTGGCAAAAGAATTACTTTACATCTTAAATGAGTGCAAATCTGGTTAATTAGATTTATGTGAACCTTGCACCCTCGTTTCTCTCTAATTGATTTTTCTCTACATTGTTTGATTATCCATTGTTCTTTTTTAATTTGTTTTCTAATTTTATTTTGAGTTTCTTCTTATACTTACGATTGTCTAAATAACCGAGGGTTTAACGAATTTTATAATTACCTCTTATTCCTCGTGGGATCAACAACTGGGACTTAAGTTCTATATTACTTTGTGATAGAGTGCACTTGATCTTAGTGTATTTTATGTGTATTACAACACTTATTGGCCCGACTCAAAATATCTTGAGGTGATCTTCTTCTCATGCCACAATTTTATTCTTTCTTTATAGATGTGAGCATTCTCATAAGCACCGTGACAAGACTCATCTAACTCATTCACCTAGAGTAACCTTTTATCACCCATTTCATTTAATTCAAAGTTCAAAAACTTTGTAGCCCAAAAGGATTTATGCTCTAATTCAACTAGAAAATGGAAAGCTTACCACATACCAATTGAGAAGGTGACATGCCTATTAGAGTCTTCAAACCAATTCTGTAGGCCCATGGTGCGTCATCTACCTTTCTTGCCCAATCCTTTCTTAAAGAGCCCACCATTTTCTCCAGAATTCTCTTCAAAACCTTATTCAAAACTTCAACTTGTCCACTTGTTTGGGGGTGATACAGAGTAGCTATTTTTGTGAAAAACTCTATAGTTAGCAATAGTGCTTCAAGTTGCTTAATGCAAAAATGGTTCCCTTCATCACTTATCAAAGCTCTCAAGACTACAACCTTGAAAATATGTTCTTTTTCAGAAATCCAATCACCACTTTGGCATCATTGGTCGAGGAAGGCATAGCTTCCACCCATTTTGAGATGAAATCCACAGCCAACAAGAAGTACAGGTTGGAAAAATATGAACGAAAGGGCCCCGTGAAATCAATTCCCTAAATGTCAAATAACTCAACTTCCAAGATGTTGTTCAATGGCATTTAATGTTTCTTTGAGATGGTTCTAACTCTTTGACACGTATCACACCTCTCCACATATAGTCTAGCATCCTTAAGGAGGGTTGGCAATAAAATCCACTTTGTAAAACCTGGGTTGCTATCCTATCTCCACTAAAGAGACCTCCCTCGTCAAATCCATGATAATACCACATAAAAGCTTTCAAACTCATCTTCGGGAATACACATTCTTAACAAACTATCAACACATCTCTTGAACAAATATGGTTTATCCTAAACAAAGAATTTTGCATCATGCATGAATTTCTTCCTTTGCTCTATGTCAAATCCGAAGGAAGGACTTTAGCAACTTTGAAGTTGGCAAAATCCATAAACCATGGGAGACTTCAAAATGCCAAAAGATGCTCCTTTGGAAACTCATCCTTGATAAGTAATTGGATATCTCCTTGATTGTCCTCTTGTATAATTCTTTGCAAATGATCTGCAACTAAGTTCTCAATCCTTTTCTTGTTCTTGATTTCCAAATCAAACTCCTGCAATAACCAAATCCTTGTTTTGCCAAAAGGTACTTACGAGATGAATGGTCAGTAAATACAATCGCCTTTGATCTTACCAAATGAAAGCTAAATTTATCAAAAGCAAAAATAACAAGTAATTCTTTTTCAGTTGTTACATAATTCATTTATGCCTTATTCAAAACTCTACTTGCTATAATAAATGGCATGCAAAACCTTATTTTTTCTTTGACCCAACATAGCTCCTATGACATAGTTACTAGCATCACACATGAGTTTAAATGGTGATTTCTAATCAGAAGCAACAATAACAGGAGCTAAAATGATTTTTTCCTTTAAAATGTTAAAAACAATTAAACACGCTTCATCAAACACAAAAGGTTCATCTTTAACCAAAAATTTGCATAGAGGTTTTGCAATTTTTGAAAAATCTTTTATGAATCTTCTATAAAAACCAGTATGTCCCAAAAAGCTCCTTATCCCTTTGACATTTGTTGGAGGGTGCAGCTTCTCAATTATCTCCACTTTTGCTCAGTCCACCTCAGAAATCCAATCACCACTTTAGCATCATTGGTCGAAGAAGGTACAGCTTCCACCCATTTTGAGACATAATCCACAACCAACAAGATGTACAAGTTGGAAAATGAAGAAGGAAAGGGCTCCATGAAATCAATTCCCCAAATGTCAAACAACTCAACTTCCAAGATGTTGTTCAGTAGCATTTCATGTTTCTTTGAGATGGTTCTAACTTTTTGACACTTATCACACCTCTCCACATATAGTCTAGCATCCTTAAGGAGGTTGGCCAATAAAATCCACTTTATAAGACCTGGGCTGTTATCCTATCTCCATTAATGTGGCCTCCATAGTCATATCTATGATAATACCACATGATGCTTTCAAACTCTTCTTCAGGAATACACATTCTTAATGCATAATCAGCACATCTCTTGAATAAATATGGTTCATCCCAAACACAGAATTTTGCATCATGCATGAATTTCTTCCCTTGCTGCCATGTTAAATCTGAAGGAAGGACTTTAGCAACTTTGAAGTTAGCAAAATCCATAAACCGTGGGAGACTTCGAAATGCCAAAAGATGCTCCTTTGGAAACTCCTCGTTGATAAGTAATTGGACATCTCCTTGATTGTCCTCTTGCATTATTCTTGACAAATGATCTGTAACTAAGTTCTCAGTCCCTTTCTTGTCCTTGATTTCTAAATCAAACTCCTGCAATAACCAAATCCTTGTTTTGCCAAAAGGTACTTAAGAGATGAATGGTCAGTATATACAATCGCCTTTGATCTTACCAAACAAAAGCCAAATTTATCAGAAACAAAAACAACAAGCAATTCTTTTCAGTTGTTGCATAATTCATTTGTGCCTCATTCAAAACTCTACTTGCTATAATAAATGGCATGCAAAACTTTATTTTTTTCTTTGACCCAACATAGCTCCGATAGCATAGTTACTAGCATCACGCATGAGTTCAAATGGTGATTTCTAATCAGGAGCAACAATAACAGGAGTTGAAATGATTTTTTCCTTTAAAGTGTTAAAAGTAATTAAACATGCTTCATCAAACACAAAAGGTTCATCTTTAACCAAAAATTTGCAAAGAGATTTTGTAATTTTTGAAAATTTTTTATGAATCCTCTATAAAAGCCAGTATGTCCCAAAAAGCTCCTTATCCCTTTGACATTTGTTAGAGCCTGCAGCTTCTCAATTATCTCCATTTTTGTCTAGTCCACCTCAGAAATCCAATCACCACTTTAGTATCATTGGTCGAAGAAGGTATAGCTTTCACCCATTTTGAGACATAATCCACAACCAATAAGTTGTACAAGTTGAAAAATGAAGAAGGAAAGGACTTTATGAAATCAATTCCCCAAAAGTCAAATAACTCAACTTCTAAGATGTTGTTCAATAGCATTTCATGTTTCTTTGAGATGGTTCTAACTCTTTGACACTTATTGCACCTCTCCACATATAGTTTAGCATCCTTAAGGAGATTGGCTAATAAAATCCACTTTATAAGACCTGGGCTGCTATCCTATTTCCACTAAAGTGGCCTCCATAGTCATATCTATGATAATACCACATGATGCTTTCAAACTCTTCTTCAGGAATACACATTCTTAATGCATAATCAGCACATCTCTTGAATAAATATGGTTCATCCCAAACAAAGAATTTTGCATCATGCAAGAATTTCTTCTTTTGCTGCTATGTCAAATCTGAAGGAAGGACTTTAGCAACTTTGAAGTTAGCAAAATCCGTAAACCATGAGAGACTTCAAAATGCCAAAAGATGCTTATTTGGAAAATCCTCGTTGATAAGTAATTGGACATCTCCTTGATTGTCCTCTTGCACTATTCTTGACAAATGATCTGCAACTAAGTTCTCAGTCCCTTTCTTATCCTTGATTTCTAAATCAAAATCCTACAATAACAAAATCCTTATTTTTCCAAAAGGTACTTAAGAGATGAATGGTCAGTATATATAATTGCCTTTGATTTTACCAAATAAAAGCCAAATTTATCAAAAGCAAAAAGAACAAGCAATTCTTTTTTAGTTGTTGCGTAATTCATTTGTGCCCTATTCAAATCTCTACTTGCTATAATAAATGACATGCAAAACTTTATTTTTTCTTTGACCCAACATAGCTCCTATAGCATAGTTACTAGCATCACACATGAGTTCAAATGGTGATTTCTAATCAGGAGCAACAATAACATGAGCTGAAATGATTTTTTCCTTTAAAGTGTTAAAAGCAATTAAACATGCTTCATCAAACACAAAAGGTTCGTCTTTGACCAAAAATTTGAATAGAGGTGTTGCAATTTTTGAAAAATCTTTTATGAATCTTCTATAAAAACCAGTATGTCCCAAAAAGCTCCTTATCCCTTTAACATTTGATGAAGGGTACAACTTCTCAATTATCTCCACTTTTGCTCAGTCCACCTCACAAAGCCAATCACCACTTTAGCATCATTGGTCAAAGAAGGTATAGCTTCCACCCATTTTGAGACATAATCCACAACCAACAAGATGTACAAGTTGGAAAATGAAGAAGGAAAGGGCCCCTTGAAATCAATTCCCCAAGTGTCAAACAACTCAACTTCCAAGATGTTGTCCAACAGCATTTCATATTTCTTTAAGATGGTTTTAACTCTTTGAAACTTATCACACCTCTCCACATACAGTCTAGCATCCTTAAGGAGGGTTGGCCAATAAAATTGACTTTGTAAAACTTGGGCTGCCATCCTATCTCCACTAAAGTGACCTCCATAGTCAAATCCATTATAATACCACATGATACTTTCAAACTCTTCTTTGGGAATACACATTCTTAATATACCATCACCACATCTCTTGAATAAATATGGTTCATCCCAAACAAAGAATTTTGCATCATACATGAATTTCTTCCTTTGCTACCATATCAAATCCGAAGGAAGGATTTTAGCAACTTTGAAGTTAGCAAAATCTGCAAACCATGGGAGACTTTGAAATGCCAAAAGATGTTCCTTTGGAAACTCCTCCTTGATAAGTAATTGGATATCTTCTTGATTATTCTCTTTCATTATTCTTGACAAATGATCTGTAGTTAAGTTCTCAATCCCTTTCTTGTCCTTGATTTCCAAATCAAACTCCTGTAATAACAAAATCCACTTAATTAGACAAGGCTTTGCATCTTGTTTTGCCAAAAGGTACTTAAGAGATGAATGGTCAGTATATACAATCTCCTTTGACCTTACCAAATAAGAGCCAAATTTTTCAAAAGCAAAAATAACAAGAAGTAATTATCTTCTAGTTGTTGCATAATTCATTTGTGTCTCATTCAAAGCTCTACTTGTTATAAAGAATGACATGCAAAACTTTATTTTTTCCTTTGACCCATCACAGCTCCTATAGCATAGCCACTAGCATCACACATGAGTTCAAATGGTAATTTCCAATCAAGAGCAGCAATAACAGGAGCTGAAATGATTTTTTTCCTTTAAATTGTTAAAAGTAATTAAACATGCATCATCAAACACAATAGGTTCATGTTTAACCAAAAATTTGCATAGAGGTTTTGTAATTTTTGAAAAATCTTTTATGAATCTTCTATAAAAACCAATATATCCCAGAAAAGCTCATTATCCCTTTGACATTTGTTGGAGGGGGTAGCTTCTCAATTATCTCCGCTTTTGCTCAGTCCACCTCAATGCCTTTAGAAGAAATCTGGTGTCCAAGAACAATACCTTCTTGCACCATGAAGTGACATTTTTCCCCGTTCAAAACTAAGTTAGTTTCTTGACACCTGTTCAAAACCAAAGAGAGGTTAGATAAACATGTATCATATGAATGACCAAATACAAAGAAATCATCCATAAAAACCTCAATAAAATTTTTAATAGTGTTAAAAAAAATGGAAAGCATACACCTTTGGAAAGTTATTGGGGCATTGTAAAGTTTGAATGACATTCTCCGGTAGACAAAAATCCAATATGGACAAGTGAAGGTTGTCTTTTCTTGATCCTCCGAGGCCACTACAATTTGATTGTAGCTTGAATATCCATCCAAGAAACAACAGTATGCATGGCCAGCTAATTTTTCCAACATTTGGTCAATGAATGGGAGGGGAAAATGATGTTTTCTTATTGCATCATTAAGCTTTCAGTAGTCAATACACATCCTCCACCCGATAATAGTTCTTGTAGGGATGAGTTCATTATTTTCATTGACCATCACTGTCATTCCATCTTTCTTTGGAACCACTTGAACGAGGCTCACCGATGGGCTATCTGAGATGGAATAGATGATTCTTGCATCATAGAGCTTCATCACTTCTTTTGTCACTACTTCCTTCATAGTTGGATTTAATCTTCTTTGGGGTTGAACCACTGGTTTGTAGTTGTCCTCCATGAGGATTTTATGCATTCACATAGTGGGACTTATACCTTTGATATCCCTAATGGTCCATCTAAGAGTTGATTTTTATCCTTTCAACACTCTCAAGAGCTTTTCTTCTTTAACTTCACTCAAAGTAGCATTGATAATCATCGGATAAGTCTTATTCTCAATAAGGAATGCATACTGGAGATTAGAGGGTAGTGATTTCAACTTAAGTTTAGGAGGCTCTTCAGATTCAGCTTTACCCCTTTTTAGTTTTTCTTTAAACTCATTGGAAGGTGGTAGGATTTGTAAAGCATCTAAATCTTTAATGCACTTCTTCACCTCTGGATCATCATCCTCATCTTCTTCTAGGGTCTTGGGATTTACAATGACCACTTCAAGAAGTTTTGGATTGCTTTTTCTAAAAACATTAGTGATCAATAAGTCAATCACATCCACCCTAAAGCATTGATCTTTTTCCTTCGGATGCTTTATAACTTCAAATACATTGAAAGTCACTTTCTCATTTTGCACCATTAATGTTAATTCACCTTGTTGTACATCAATGAAAGCTCTCCTAGTTGCCAAGAATGGTCTTCCAAGTAGAGGAATATCAGCATCCCATTCCATATCCAACACTACAAAGTCAGCTAAAAAAATAAACTTATCTACCTTCACTAACACATCTTCTACAATACCATACAGATGTTTGATTGATTGATCTGCTAATTGAAGGGAGACCATTGTAGGCTTAACTTCTTCAATTTCAAGCTTGTGAAGAATTGACAATGGCATTAGATTTATGCTAGCTCCAAGATCACATAGAGGCTTACCAATAATTAAATTGCCAATGGTGCATGGAATGCTAAAACTTGCCTGATCTTACAACTTTGGGGGTAGCTTCCATTGAATTATAGCACTACACTCTTCGGTAAGCATGATCATCTCATCCTCTTTCAACTTCCTCTTCTTAGGTAGCAACTCCTTCATGAATTTGGCATAAGAAGGCATTTGCCCAAGTGCCTCTGCAAAAGGAATGTTGATTTGTAGTTTCTTAAAAATATCAAAGAATCTAGAGAATTGTTTCTCTTGATCTTGGTTTTTCAACCTTTGAGGATAGGGAATCTCGACATAGAGAGATGGTTCATAAGGCTTATCCCAATCTAGATCCTTTTTTTCTCCTTTCTCTTCCAAGACTTTTATCTCTAGGCTTCTCTTCCTAATTAGCCTCCTTGCTTGACCTATCATACATAGAAAGGTCATTCTCTACGTGCCCATGTATTGATAACTTCATCACTTCATTCGGTTTGTCCTTCTTCGGTAGTGGTTCAATCACCTTGCCACTCCTTATGGTAATTGCCTTGCAATGCTTCTTTAGATTTGTCACAGTGTCACTAAGCAATGCACCTTGTGATTTTTTAGCCAATTGCTTAGAGAGCTGCCCAATTTAAGATTCTAAACTCCGAATAGATGCTTCTTAGTTCTTGAAGTTGGACCTAGTCTCTTGTATCAATTTGTTGGTGCTAAGAGCAAGTTTTTCAACAATACTTTCAAGATTGGATGGTTTTTCTTATGAAGGTTATGAAGAGGATGACAAGGATGGTTGTTGATATGAAGGTGGTGGTAGTCTTGGCATATTTTGATAGCTCCATGAAAAATTAGGATAATTCTTCTACCACGGATTGTAAGTGTTGGAGTATGGATTGAATTGGGGTCTTGAAGGAGCTCCTATGTAGTTAACATGCTCTTGATTTGGAATACCCCCCACACAAGCTTCACTCAAATGGTCTCCTCCACATAAATTATAAACTAGAGGTGGAGAGTTTATAAAATTCACTTGCATCCCCCCAGTTTGTTTTGTAATGCTAGCCATTTATTAAGAGAGTAACTTGTTCTAAGCCAAAAGAGCATCCAAAGTTTCTAATTCCATAATACCACGCCTTCCTATTGACCTTCCACTTGGCCTTTGATATTCATTAGCCGTTATGACTCCAATCAATTTCCTTGCTTCTTCGGGAGTCTTTGTGTTAAGGGAACCTCCAGCTGATGCAGCCACTATGTATCTTGTCATCGGACTCAAATTATTATTGAAGAAATGCATCTGTTGGAATTCATTAAACTCATGATTTGGACACTTCTTGAGCATTTCCTTAAACCTTTCCCAAGATTCATGCAATGTTTCTCCTTCTTTCTAAACAAAGTCAACAATTTCCCCTCTCAACTTCATAACTTTCACTGGTGGGTAGAAACGGGCTAAGAACTAGTTGGTCAACTCATCCCATGTGGTGACATTAATAACTGACTGCAACCATTCTTTTTCCTTATCTCTTAGTGAGTATCTAAGTAGCCTCAGCTTGATTGCATCTTCACTTACCTCATTTATCTTGATGTTCTCACATGTGTGTAGGAAATTGGCAATATGGAGATTAGGGTCTTCATTGTCATTCCCCCCAAACTAGTCCTGTTGCACTAGATTTATGAGAGATGTCTTCAATTCAAACTTGTTAGCTTCTACTAGAGGAAGAGTAACACCAAAGAAGTTCCCATCAACTGTGGGGGTTGAATAATCTTTAGGAGTTCCTCTAGCAGGTGCATGATTTCCCTCAACCATACTTATTCTTGACTATTTCTTCTATTTTTCCCTTTTTGTATTCTCTCTTGCCATTTTTTCTATTTCTGAGTTGAAAAGCAAAGACTTCGGATCAACAATACCTCGTATAAACAAAACAAAAAAGAGTGAAATAAAGGAAAACAATCTAAACAAAAATTAAACAAGAAAAATAAATGCCTAAATTAGTGTTTTTCTAACTACTCTTTGATATTAACTAACAAATAATCCCTGGCAATGACATCAAAAACTTGTGGCTAAATTGACAAATATACCAAATTGCAAAAGTAATAAAATAATGAGAGAGTATCGTCCCACGGGGATTATGTTGTCAAGTACTAAATTCGTCAAATTAACACTATCTAGGCTATAGGAAATTGAGATTTGAAAAAGCTATAAAAGATAGTAACATAAAGATCTCAATAAAAGATCACTAACAAAAAAAACTAACATGAAAGTCTCTAAAATCAATTAGAGTAAATTCAACCAATCAATTAAGGATGAAAGACAATTATATGAAAGTGTAAGGGTTTAGATTTCACTTGAACTCTTTTGATGCAAAGTCAAAGATTAGCTTAACCAAGTTTTATTCCAAATTCATGGTCACATTCCCAAAATTAACTAATATTTAATTCCTTAGTATATTAGTCTTCTTCAAGCTACTTAGAGTTAACAAATTCCTTAGTATAACCCTAAATAGAGAAGGCTTTATCACAAACAAGAGAATCAAAAGCAAGACCACATAACCTACAATGCTTGTTCCTAGAAATTGAAGAGATTGTAGTATTTATCACAAGTTCTAAGCTCATGTACAGTTTTCCCAAATCACGCATAAACCCTAAAATCATCTCAAGAATGGTCAAGTCAAGAGAAGCATTAAGAGAAGAGATAAACATTTGAAACAAAAACTTAGATTAAGCATAAAAATGAATTTACATCATCCAAGAACAAGATTCATTATCACCCTAACTAGAGAAGTTTAGTTACACATGGAGAAAAGAAGAACAAAAATAGTAAATTCAAAAAACTCCATGGAAGAAAAGTGGAAAGATGGAAGAAAAATCTTAATCTTCAAGCTTGGATGCTCCAATGTCTAACTAGGTATTTTGCCTCTCTTCCTCTTTAGAATGATTGTCCAAAAGTACCATTTTTTTCCTTTTATATGCATAACAGGACAAGACTCCACATACTGGGCTTAGGCAATTAATTGGTTAACTTTTGGGTGATTAATCGCCCAGCATCAGAATCTTTTTTATTTTTATTTTTTGTTCATTATTCAAGCATCCCGTCTTCTTCCTTGTGTAACCGCCAAAGAAAATAATTTAAACACATAATGACAACCATATTTAAAACAACAAAAGCATGATAAAAATCAAGAATATAGTTCAATCAAAAGGGTTGGCAGAGGATGAAAAAGAAGATTTTATTATAGAAGAACATGATTTTTTACAAGTTCATCACATATCCAATAACTGAAACTACACCAGAAACCCAGGTGCCTGAACCCCTCTATCCTATTGAACAAAGTTTTCCTCCCACTAGACAAGTTGATAAAAATCTACTGGTTTACTCAAGGAGGTAGAAAACTCAAATAGAACCAGAATCCTACAATACCCCGAAGCACATTCAAGAATCTAACTAGGCACGAGAGCTTCTAGAAGTTCATCCAGGTAACACAGCTCCTAACCCAAAACTTGATATTCCTATTACAAAATTTCTTGATCTTAATATGTCCATTGCTGTAAGGAAAGGAGTGAGATCTTGTACTCAACATCCTATTGGGAATTATGTGACTTATGAGAATTTGTCACAAGGTTACAAAACCTTTGTTACTTCTCTTAATAGTATTCAGATACTAAGGGATATCCAAGAGGCACTTTAACAACCAGAATGGGCGGCTGTTGTAAAAGAGGAAATCCATGCATTAGAAAAGAATGGTACTTGGGAACTTTTAGTATTGTCAGAAGGAAAGAAATCAGTCGGGTGCAAGTGGATTTTCTCAATCAAATACAATACTGATGGGAGCATGAATAGGTACAAAGCTTGGTTAGTAGCAAAGGGGTTCACCCAATCCTATGGTGTTGACTATGAGGAAATGTTTGCTCTAGTAGCAAAACTTAATTTAGTTTGAGTTATCCTATCCCTAGCTACAAATCTAGATTAGCCTCTACAGTAATTAGATATTAAGAATGCATTTCTCAATGGTGAATTAGAAGAAGAAGTCTACATGAAAATTCCTCCCGGCCTTAAATCATTGAGAACTTTTGGCAAGGTGTGCAGACTCAGTAATTTCCTATATGGTCTCAAGCAATCCCCCTGAGCGTGGTTTGATAGGTTGACTCGAGTTGTCAAGAAAGATGGGTTTGTGCAATGTCAAATAGACCATACTATGTTTGTCAAGTACTCTTCGAAGGAAAGACAGACCTATTTATAGTATATGTTGATGATATCATTATCACAAGTGATGATCATGAAGAAACTGAACATCTCAAGAAGTTCTTAGCAAAAGAATTTGAGGTTAAAGACTTAGGACAACTTAAGTACTTCCTAGGAATGGAAGTTGCTCTCCCCAAAAATGGGATCTCTATGTCTCAAAGAAAGTACATGCTAGACTTACTATAGGAAACGGGTATGTTGGGATATAAACTAGCTGACACCCCAATGGAACCTGCAAGAAAAGATAGGACAGAAAAAGAAAGTCCTTAAACCAATAAAGATAGGTACCAAAGACTAGTAGGGAAATTAATCTATCTAACTCATACTAGACTAGACATTGGGTTTGTTGTGAGTATAGCAAGTTGTTACATGACAAACCCCACTGGAAATCATATGAAGGCTGTCAACTGAATCCTACAATACCTCAAAGGGACCCTAGGTAGAGGTCTTCATTTCAAAAAGAATCTAATTGGAGGTATTGAAATCTTCACTAATTCAAATTAGGCAAGGTCTGTGACTGACCGAAAATCCATAACTGATTATTGTTCATTTGTGTAGGACAATCTAGTCACAGAGAGAAGTAAGAAGCAGTCATGGTTGAACAGAGCAGTGCTAAAGCTGAATTTAGGGCCACGGCCCATGGTATTTGTGAAGGAATTTGGTTGCAAAGAATGCTTAAAGAACTTAGAATCCTTGCAAACTACACTATGAAAGTCCAATGTGATAACAAAGCAGCCATCAGCATTGCTAAGAACCCAATTCAATATGACAAAACTAAGCATGCAGAGATTGACCGCCATTTCATAAATGAAAAAAAATTGATAATGAGGTTATCAGTCTTGAGCACACAACCTCGTGCTTCCAAACAGCAAACATTTTAGCTAAAGCTCTTCCAAAGCCTAAGAAACTCATATCCAATTTGGGCAAGATTGACATCTACCACTCAGCTTGAAGAGGAGTGTTGGTGGTCGGTTCCTATTAGTGATCGGTTGCATATTGGTGGTCGGTTGCTATTTTTTTAATGTAGCATTGGGAATACTAGGAGTTAATGTAGCATTAGAATCAATAGGGTCCTAGGAAATAGTTCAATTCTTATTTATTGTTCTTGTAAATACAAATTTTATTTATTCCTTAATGTATATAAATATCAGCATGTTGAGTTCAAAAGACTCAAGCAATTCACAAACACAATATTATTCTACAATTCTTAATCATAATTAAGTCATCTTAATTCATAATTTTGAAAAGAAAAACATAAGGCCAAGCAATGACTTAACTTCATAATAAACTAATAAGAATAGCTAAAAAGAGGAATCAGACATTTCCAAAATTTAAATAATCAAATAACCATGCTTTGACCCTTTATATTTCAATTTCAAGTTCCCATTCTGGCATAACAGAGCCAAGCACAAATATATTGGAATGTGCCTCTGATAATCTTCTTTTACTTTAGCACCTTTAATTCCCATTTAAGTGTGTTTTCCTTTTTAAAACATTCATTAACAGAAACATGTTCAAGGAAACTATGCAAAGACAATTGTAATAAGACTAAGCAGACCCTTAATTGGTAGTAGCTAATATCTAAGATTTCTATAGTTGAAAGCTTTAAGTCCTAGGTACCTAACAAGGCAAATGACACTTAGAAATAACATGCCTATATTCCCTAATTCTAAAGAATAAAAGCTAGCCAGGAAATACAAGTCAATATTAAAACTCAGTTTCCTATTTTAACCAAGGAATTTCCTTGACTAGTTTTGACAATCCAATGAATCTAGTTATACTAGCCTACATTCTAAAAACCCATGCCATATTAAACTCAAGGCAGTTATGAATATACCAAAGCATACCAATCATATATTAATGACCACTTATCATTACTATGAACAAATTTGGGAAAACCATGCAACCAAGAGAGTGTAAACCTTATAACCTTTCATATTTCTATTTTTCAAACACCTTGAAAATTTGATTCGCAATAACTTGCCCATTTCCTCGAAAACAAAAGCATACACAAAGTTTCATTTTAGAAACAAAATGAGGCACTATAAACCAGTAACTTTTTCAAATTAATCTAGCAACAAAGATTATTCATTCTAAATAATTCACAACATATCAATCATTCTACAAACACTTGTACACCCTAATGTCCCTTTTACATTCAATAAAAAGATACTACTACTATAGTAATATCAACCCTAAGTCTAAGAAAGAAAGAAACAACATGTGTCACTCATTCGATTCAAATAAGCACTTTGTCCAACAGATTATGCACACTCAAGCACCTAATTGTGGTTCACAAGCATCAAATTTAGGAATATCAGTGATTACTACAAATCATCACCAACTATGATTTTAAATTATGATTGTGGTTACATTGTGTTTATCACAATTGCGGATAATTGCAGGAAAATGCTCTCTTATAGAGCTCTTTTTTTCTCTTAGCTCATGGTGTCCTTCTTGTTGCATGTTGGTCAAGTGTCATGTGTGAGTGGATTGATGGCACAATGAAGTTTGTGTGGGTGAAGGAGCGATGGTGATGAGGGTATGGTATGGTGGAGGTGATGAAATTGAGGGAGTGTGCACGCAAGGATTGGGAAGTGCAGAAATGGAGTATGGTGAAGGTGAAGGGTGTGTAAAAATGTTACGGTTTGGGGTTAAATTTTAGGTTTGCAGAGAAAGGAGTTGGTGGGTGACGAATTGTGTTTGTAGGGTGAAAGTGGTTGTATGGGGAACAGACAAAGATAGCTCGCTTTGTGGTTTTCTATTTTTATCTTTTTCATTTTTTTCTTCTTTTTTATTTTCTTGTTTTTTTCTTGTTTTTTTCTTTTTTCTTAATTAAGTTTTTGTCTTCTTTTTTTTAACTTTTTTTATTTATATTTAGGTTATGGATTCCGAGTTATAGGAATGGATCTAGGTCCTATGAGCAAAAAAAAAAATAAAGAAAAGGAAAATATACAAGTCAGGCAAAATAGATACAGACTGATCCTGAGGTCAACATTGTTCTTGGGTTACAACACAAAATTAGATTATTTTTTTCAATTTTTTTTCATTTTTTCTTCTTTATTTTTTTTTCTTGCTTTTTCACTTAAAATTTGTTATTATCACATAAGCAAAAATAAAAATAACATGTGACCTGACAAAACTAGGTGTTCACAAGTAGCATTAATGGAGAAACACTAGGAGACATTTGGAGACTTGAGGTATAGAGATTACTTGGGAAGACTTTCAAAATGTTTTCTTAGAAAAGTATTTCCCAAAAAGTGTTAAGAGAGAAAAAGAAATATAATTTTGTAGCTTTGGCAAGGAGGTATAACAATAAGACAGTGTGTCAATATTTAAAGAATTGTCCAATTTTTTCACATACTTATAGTGTAATCATGATAAGGTTTGGAAGGCAGCTAGGTTTAAGGCAAGACTTAGGCCTGAAATTAAGAAAAAAGTTGGAACCCTAGAAATTATAGATTACTCAATTCTAGTGAATCAGTGTAGGATTGCTGAGACAAATAATACGGAGTTTGAGGCTGAGAGGAATAAGAAAATATTCTTTAATAGAAAGGATGGAATAAAGAAGACAATAGGGAAAAGTTCCAAAAAAAGGTTCATTCTAAACAAAAGGAAACAGGTACGGTTAGAATCTTCACAAGCAGCTTGCCAGAAATGCTGAAGGTTTCATCCAGGAAGGCCTTGCATGAATACACAACAAGTTTTCTATACTTGTGGAAAGCTAGGACACTTATCGAGAGAATGCACCCAGAACAAGGAGAAGAAGCCTGAACCCAAACCCCAGACTAAGGGAAGAGTTTTACATTTAGTGACAAAAAGGTTGAACAATCATTGGATCTCATACAGGGCACATGTTTTATTAATAATGAATTGTGTGACTTCAGAGTCACTTACTCCTTTATATTCAATAATTATGTGATGAGGTTAGGATTGCATGCATTTGGATTGCGATATGATTTGCTCACTCATTAACAATGAATTGTATGACTTCAAAGCCACTCACTCCTTTATATTCAACAATTATGTGATGAGGTTAGGATTGCCTATATTTGAATTGCCATATGACTTGCTTGTTTCTACACTTACTGGAGATATAACCATAACTTCTCATGCATGTTTGAATTGTCCTATCTTGTTAGAAAATAAACCTTTGTTTGCCAATATTCTTTATTTGCCCATGAAAATTCTTAATGTTATTCTTGGTGTGGATTGAATCGCCCAAAATCAAGTAGTGTTGAATTGCTTTAGTAAATCTGTTTCATTCTCTTCTGGGCCAATATCATACCAATTTATTCTTTAATGCCACCTAGATCAATAAATGTTTGTTAGAGGGGGCTCAAGGATACATTTTCTTGTCTTATCTTAAACTAGAGGCATCCCAAGATCTTAATGCCACACCTGTGATTAGAGAATATCTTGAAGTTTTTCCTTCTAAGGTAACTAGTTTGCCACTATAAAGAGAGATAGAGTTCTCTATAGACTCGATGCCAGGAGTAGGCCCAATATAAGTAGCACCCTACAGGATGTCTCCACTAAAGTTAAGTGAACTTAAGAAGCAAGTAGAGGGGATGCTAGAAAAGCAATTCATTAGGCCTACTGTTTCACCCTGGGAGCTTCAATACTTTTAATGAAGAAGAAATATGTATTCTTAGGTTGTGCATAGATTATTGACAATTGAATAAGGTGACTATTAAGAACAAGTATCCATTCCTAAGGATAGATGACCTTTTAGACCAGTTAAGAAGAGTTTTAATGTTTTCTAAGATAGATTTAAGATCAGGAAATCACCAAATTAGGGTTAAAACAGAAGATATACTTAAGACTGCTTTCAAGACTAGATATGGGCACTATGAGTATTTAGTGATGCCTTTTGGACTTACTAATGCCCTAGTAATTTTTATAGACTATATGAATCAAGGGTTTAGACCTTCCCTAGATAAATTTGTGCTAGTGTTCATAAATGATATTCTTGTTTACTCTAGGAATGAGAAAGAACATGAAGAGCATTTGAGGATAGTAGTGCAAAATTTGAAGTAAAAGCAGTCGTTGGAAAAATGTGAGTTTTGGTTGAGAGAAGTTAGATTCCTATGCATGTGATTAATCAAGATGGAGTAACAATAGATTCCAGTAAAGTTGAGGTAGTAATGCATTAGGGTAGGCCAAGGAATGTTACAGAGATTAAGAGTTTTCTAGGATTAATTGGATATTATCAAAGGTTTATCAAGGCTTTATCTCAAATAGTTTTAACTTTGACCAAGTTAACTAGGAAAGGAAATCCTTTTGTGTAGATGTAGGAATGTGAGGATAGTTTCTAATACCTAAAGGATAAGCTTACTTCAGAACTGGTATTAGTTCTACCAGACCTTGTAAGTAATTTTGTGGTGTACAGTGATGCTTCAAAGAAGGGTTTAGGTTGTGTTTTGTTGCAAGATGGACGAGTAGTGGCTTATGCTTCTAGACAACTTAAACTGGATGAAGAAAACTACTCTACTT
Source organism: Ormosia semicastrata (assembly GCA_029884595.1). Classification (NCBI taxonomy): domain Eukaryota; kingdom Viridiplantae; phylum Streptophyta; class Magnoliopsida; order Fabales; family Fabaceae; genus Ormosia; species Ormosia semicastrata. The sequence goes on from JAQQTO010000061.1 coordinate 45,637,812, forward strand.
ATGATTTGGAGTTATCAGTAGTGGTGTTTTCATTAAAAGCATGGAAGGACCATATGTATGGAGTTAAGTTTGAAGTGTTCACAGACCATAAGAGTTTAAAGTACCTTTTCGATAAAAAAAACTAAATATGAGGCAGAGAAGGTGGATTGAATTCTTAAAGGACTATGACTTTGAGATAAAGAATCACCCTGGTAAAGCAAATGTTATGGAAGATGCTTTAAGTAGGAAGTCATTGCATATGTCTCACATGAAGACATGAGAAGTGGACTGGATAGAGAAGTTTAAGGATTTGAATTTAGTAGTAACCCCAGAACCCAATAAAATAAGCCTTAGTGTGTTATAAGTAACTTGTGATTTGACAAGTCAGATCAAGCAATGGATGAATTTTTTTTTGTAGAACATAAAGAAAAGGTTTTGCAAGGAGAAAAAAGAGACTTGAGTTTGACAGAATATGGAGTTGTTAGGTACCAAGGGAGTATATGTGTCCCTGATAGATCCCAACTAAGAGAAAGAAGTTTGGGTGAAGATGTAACTTGATTCAATTAACAAGTATTAAGATTGGATTTTTAATTTATTTATTTCTATTCAATTTGAGTGTTTATTATGGTTCTTAATGCTTTTATGAATTAGTCGTCCTTTATAAATTGATCTAATGAGATGTGTGTAAAATCGGAAGGCTTACATATGACTTAGACCATAAATAATAAGTGTCTTGATTTATAATCATCTAGGAATGAAGGTTATAGGTTATGTGGGAGAATTGTAATATTTTTCATGAAAATTCATAGAGTGAAAGTTATGTCTTTAAGAGTTGGGGTTTAGATAAAGGAATTAACTAGCCTTTGATAATTAAAGAGAATTAATCCGCCACGGAATTGAGTTTTAATTAATTAAGAGATTCTCCCCATCAATTGAATGACTAGAAATTAATTAGAATGAAGGTCCCAAAATTACTCTATTATCTATGATAGATTATTGAATTAAGTGAAGTCAGATCCCTAGCATCTATACCATTGCTTATTTATACCTTAATTTGTTATCATGCTCTCTTACTATTTCTAATTTATGTGTTTTTACCTTATTTTGTTTTTCCTTCAATTACTTGTTTTCCTTTATATTCTTTTTAATCTCAATTTCCTCTAGCCTAGATGGTGTTGATTTGGTGAATTTGGTACTTGACAACGTAATCTCTGTGAGACGATACTCACTCATCATTATATTACTTTTATGATTTGGTATACTTGTCAATTGAGCAACACCTACCAGACATTGGCTTGGTTCTCGTGCAGCACCTTCAAGAGTTACGAATGACCGGATCCTAGCATTGCAAAGTTTAGGGGCACATGAAGAGGACCTTGTTTCGCTACAAGAAGAATCCATACCCCAAGAGTTGTCTAGTTGTAAGATGGAGGACTTGATCTGCCGTAAAGATGAAAGGCTATGGGAACAGGGTAGATGACTGACAGAGCTCAAAAGATCAATTCATATGGAACAAGAAGATGAGAACCACAATCTAAGGAGTGATTTGTGCAGGGAACTAACTAGAGTCGGTGTTTGCGGTCCAAAAAGTTCAAGGTCTACGAAACTCGACAAACTCGGAACCCTTGCCCAACATGGTCAACCCTTCTTTAACGAGCTTATGGCATTCAAAATCCTGAAGTGGATCAAGTACCCCACAAATATTGAAGCATATGATGGTAGGACAGACCCTCAATAACACTTGGTTGCCTACATCTCATCAATGATGCTTATAGAGGGAACAGACCCTCTAATGTGCCATGCCTTTCTATTTTTCAACAAAAGGCAGCCTTGAGATGGTTCACAACCCTCCCTTCGAGGTTCGTTGTAGACTAGGAAGGTTTGTCCTTGTGATTTATGTTGCATTTTTTTCACCACAAGTAAGGTGCCACTAAAGTCCATTTCATGGCTTGCCCAGATCAAGTAAGGAAAGGATGAGTCCCTCCATGATTACATCACAAGATTTAACAAGGAATTCATGAATGTTAAGGACTAGAACCAGAGGCAAGCTTTACACTACATAAAGGACGGGCACCACCGAGGTCCATTCTTTGATTCCCTCGCAAAAAAAGGGAAGTAACAATGATGGATAAGTTTAAAGAACGGGCCCAAAAGTATATCAATGTGGAGGATGTCATCAAGGCCAAAGAGAATTTAGAGTAAAGTGGGGACACACGGCCAAAGCCTACCCAGGCCCCTCACAACTCTGAAACTCTTCCAAGCCAACACCTAAAAGGAGGTGTTGCTACCGAAATCGTGAAGGAATTAGTAACTAAATTCAAAAATTAGGATTGGCCACCAATTTTTATTTTGAATTAGGAAAAATTGGAAAACTTAAGAAAAATTGCCTACGTTACAAAGATCAGATTCGAGAGTCTAATTATGCATAAAAAAGGGTGGATACTTAACCTCACTGCACTTCAGATGCATCTGTCTTAAAACAATTACCCTAAGTTAATCATGCAAATTATTAATAATCTTTAAAAACTATTTTACCCCTTAAAAATGTTATAAAAAACTAAATTAATAAAAAATTAAGTTTGCCTTGACTTGCGCTTCTACGTATCCTCTTGTGCAATAGAAAACTCAAACCAATGTAGTTCTTTAGAAAATTCTTGTGTGTTGGTTAATTTTAATTATTTACAAATAAATTGATTTGTTTTATTTAAAAAAATAATTTAATTAAACTTGAAAATTTGGATCAACAAGTCGTCCCCACTCATTTAATCCATTTAATTTTGAGTGGGTGAAGCTTGGCATCATGCTATAGATATCACTCATGGGTTAATAAGTTGTTACAATTCAAAGGACCCTTTGTTTCTTTTGATTATTTGTTAAAAAATACACTTTGAATTTTAATTAAAAAAAAGTGACTTATTTTTAAAAGTTTAAATTAAAAATTTGGATCAACAAGCCGTTATGACTCAGTTAATCCGTTTAATTTTGACTGGGTGAAGCTCGGCGTCATGTTAGAGACATCACCTAAAATGTAAACTATCATGACTCAAATGATTCTTAGTTATTTTGAATATTTTTAAAACACACAAAGAGATATGTTTCAATTTTGAAACATGCTCTCAAACTATTCTAGTCGTAAAGTCAAACACGATAATCAAAATCAAGAAAAAAATCAAGAAAAGAAAAAATAGTTAACATGACATTTAATGTATGCAAAATACAAAACTGGTCATTGGCTTTTTACTTAAATGTTTCATTGAAAATCATGCTATTATCTTAATAACTTGCTTAGTTGAAACCATCCAGAATGTTCACAACGTAATCTTCTTTTATATGTCACTTTCACTTATCTGACATTAAAAGGAATTCAACATTGCTAAGTCACCGAATTGGGTTAAAATAAAAATAACTTCTTATATGTTTCCACCTAACGATTTAGAAATCCCCAACCCCTTCATTTTATTCAACAAAATTGAACTCACCCTGTTCTTAAGAGAGACATGAAATTTAGATGAGATATTACAAGTAACACTTGAAGCTATAAAATGTAATTGAAATAGCAAATAGAAAAAAAAAACAAAGAACTTACCACCACCTTAGAGCAATTAAAGAAACAGCTTCAAAAGGGGGAAAAAGTGCTATGGTTGTTGCGAGATTACGCTATGGGTTATCACCAAAGACTTTGCAAACTCTCACACCTTTCTTTCTATTGTGCACTCTCCCATGTATAATTGTGTGTAATTACGTGCCCCTTACCTTTATCATCTAACATGGGAAAACCCTTTTGTTGATCAATCTGCACCACAACAAACTGAACTCATTCCAAAAACTCACACTACCTTTGCTGAACACACTAAATTTCTTCAGTTTAGTTTAGAAGGAAAAAGTATTGAGAATCTAGAAAGAGTTGCTGCTAAAGATGATGTATTCATTTAGAAGTCAATGGAATCTAAGAAAGTTGCATAACTTCAAGCCACACCCTCTTCTAAAACCATTACTCATTACTCTGATTTGCATCCAAGCTATTGGCAAGAAAAGAAACTTGGATTCACTTTGAGGAAGTCTCAACTTGATCAAAGTATTTATAGAGAATTATTATTTTTGGGCTAATTATGAAGAAGAACTTAAGAAGCAGACTTTCTTCTCAATATGAAAATTTGACTAAGTTCTTCAGAAGATAACCTTCAGAAGTCAAGTCCATCAGAAGATAAGAATCAGAAGTAAAGTTCATCAGAAGACAAGAATCAGAAGTAAAGTGCATTAGAAGACTATGTTCAGAAGCCAACTTCATCAAAAGACAAAACTATCAGAAATATCAAGCATCAAAAGAATCAAATTTATTAGAAGTATACGAGTTCAGAAGACAACGTTTACCTATAAATAGCAAAGTAAAAGTCAAAAAACTTCAGAAGTTTGAAACTTTTGACTATCATTAGAAAAGGACAAAATTATTAAAGAAAAGCTTATTGACTGTTACAGGATAAGAAAATGGTAACCAGGTTTGAACAGTAACCATTGGAGACTCAAATAGCTAGTTTCTAACGCTCTATAAATTGGAGAAGCGTGAAGGATTGAAGACATGAAGCAAACTGTTATTATGCTAAACTTATGATCAAACTTTTGAATGCTCAAATCTCACTTTTTGAACAAGTTTCTCTACAAGAGTCATCTTTTGATCATTCTCTTAGAAGAGAAACTTATTCTCTCAAGTTTGAAATTGCTTAGATCTATGATAAAAATAATTTTCATATATTATTTAACCCTCATATTTAGTCTCTTATACTTCTTATTTGCTTAATTGATTAGTCTTGACCACATTTTATAAGTTTGGATTCAAATTAGGTTTAACTGTATTTTTCAACAATATTGGGAATTTTACATTGTTTCTGTATTTTGGGAATAACTTGAGTTCTAGACATTTTAAAATTTTGACCTTTCCCTTGTAGGAAATCTGAGAGAAATATCTACAACTTTGATGAAGAGCCTGAAGGCTGAATGGAGATGTCTAGTATGTCAGATAGGGTCTGGAAAGTTGAGACACATATATTAAACTATTATGAATACCGTTTATAAAAAATATGACGTTTAGAAGGTTTTGTCACCCTTTGAAGTCAGCTAATCGATCTAGAGGACTGTTAAGAATATTTTGGGCATAATTCTCTCATCCTAAGCCCAAATTAGGCAAATTAAATGTCCAATTAAAGCTAAGAGGAAGAGGATTAATCCTAAGCTAAGGAAAAACTTGGATTTTTAATTTTAGAAATAATTATTTAAGCAGTAGCAGCAACCCCGAACATAACCCTAATTTTCTCTTAGCCACTCTTACTTGCACTTTCTCTCTTCATCTCTTTTCCTCTCCCTTCTCTCTAGGTTTCTTTCTTTTTTGTTTTTCTTCCCTTCCATCTATGGAGGACTAGACCTTTTTTAATCAGTCCTAGGGATTGACAATCTTGATGTTTAATCATAAGATCATGTTTTGATTATTTTACATTTAATTGTTAATCAAGTTTCTCTTTTACTTGTTAATCAAGTTTCTCTTTTACCTCATTTGATTTTTTTAAATCTGGATTGAATTGTTTAATTCAATTTGGATGTTGATGTGATAATTTCATAATTATCATATGTTTAATGAGGATTATACAGATTAAACAATGCATCAAAGGTGTTTGATAGATTGTTAAGGTTGGTTGAATTCTGAGTTGTAGGTTAATTTAGGATTAGATGAGTACTCAATTCATTTAACCTTGATTCATTAAATTCTAAATGCTTATCTAGTAAAGAATTCACGGATCATATTAAGGCTTCTTAATGTGATCTAAGACTAAGAATCTGATTAGCAATTGAATGGATTCCTAGTGATCAATGATAGATTAAATTCAAGATTAGTTGATTTCCTTGAATTGGGTATTTACTTAATTCTATTTACAATTTTTAATTGCTTAGGTTTAATTAATTCTATAAATTTTCCACCCTTTGTTAACTTCTTAATATAATTGCTTAATTAGAGTGATCCAAGGGCTCGACTCAGTTGTGTCTTATAATATAAGTAATTTGGTGAATCAACTTGCAAATTGATATAATTTAATAGTCTCAGCAGCTATCAATCTACTCTTTTAGTGTTAAAGAACAAAAATCTCTCTCTCATCTCTATATTAAAAAAATTAAATCCACTCTTTGAGTGTTAAGGGAAACACAAACTCAAATCTTCTCTTTGTAACTTGATCCGTTAGTGATCTGAGTGAAAGTCTAGCTTGAAGAGGCTAGGGTGGAGCAAATACTACTTGTAATCTAGCTTGGAGGAGTCAGGATTAAATAAAGAACACTCTTGGTAATACAAAATCCTGGTTTTTGACTAGGGATTGGACGTAGGCACATAGTTTGGCCAAGCTAGTATAAACTGCTATGTTATATCTTCTGATCTTTTTCTCTTAGCTCTTTGTTCTTTAAATTTGACTTTTAACTTGTCCTTTTGATAACTGAAACTGATATTTTACTTTAAGGAAACCTACATTTCAAAATTACTTTGATTTAAATTCAATTTCTTTGAAGCAATACTTCTGAACAACATAGCTTCTAATATATACTTTGATTTATCCAAGTTGAGAAAACTTGAGAAGCTATTAAGTTTGCATGAAATGTTCACAATCTAGAAGCACGATTCAACCCCTCTTCTCATGTTGTTGCCACTTTCATCCTCATCAAATGAAGTTTTCTCAACAAATTTCTTTGGATAAAATTTGAAGCACTTGCCATCCTTCAGGCAAGGGGAGCTCTGCCTTGTAGCGCCACATGGTCCATGCACCATAAAAATGAAGACAACATTGAACAACTTTGGATACCTTTTTATATCTGGCAATTTAGCTGATATAACTGAATTAATTAATTCAACATATTGTAATTTATCCCTTGGGTCTAACCATAATAGAATATGAGCATGTGGCAATCCTTTTTTATGGAATTATATGGTGTACATTCCTACACAAAATAATAACAATCAATAAAAATCATATAAATTAAAAATTAAAATTATAATACACAATTATAATTTATTTTTTCCAAATCATTTACCTACAATGACCTTCCCAAAGGAGTAACTATTTAAAATTCAAACATCATTTCATTTAATTTCATGTGAAAAACTTGACACGCAATATTTGGATGATCATCTGTTGCAAGTGCTCTATTTGAAATAAACTGCTAGATTTCAGGCTATTTAGGATTGCACCTAACCATCATAAACAAATTTAGGTAACCAAATATTTTATATATAGTCATAGCATCTTGGCAATTATTAAACATGTATCGCTGACCTCCAGTGAGAGAAGATGGTAAAACAACATGCGTACCAATCGAAGATGGTTCAATATCACCACAGTCAACAACCTCTTCTAAACCTTTCTAGAAATCAAATCTAATCATGCTATGGTTGTTCCTAATAAAAGACAATCTTTGTGCTTCAATTATTGAATAGCAATCAACCATAAATTGTTGGAATAATTTGAGTTTTCAACACAATTGAATGTTCAAAAGCTCTTTCATGAAGTCTCAGTGCAATGAACTCCAGAAGAGAGATTCGAACCCTCTTTTTGGTTGACATTGATGTAGACATTATAGCAAAAGAAATATGTTCTTGGTATTCATCCTCTTCTAATGGAAATAACAATGGATATTGCAAAGGAATATAAGCAGTGTATGTCTCATGAATCCTTTGAAACTCTCCACTTTGAGACTGCAAAATTATATCCCTTCCAACTTCAGAGCTATCAAAATCACCAATAATAAGAGTAGCAACTTCATCTGCAAAGGAAGATTATACATGCGAGCATCTACTGGTCGAAGCCTAAACAATCTAAGTGAGATTTGGGCTACTAGGTTTTGTACAGAAGAATATCCCACCCTTCTAAATGACCTTGTAAGAACATTATAAGCATCAATCATTTGCATTAAGTCATTGACTAAGGATGAATCTAGATAATTTGAGTTGTCAGCTCCACTGTATAAATGCACAAGGGTTTAATAAATTTATTAAAGGAAAGAGTAACCAATAAATATGAAAAGCAACATTAAAATAATAGGCCATTATAAACGTGTAACAAGAAATGAATAAAACATTATAAATTATAAAGTAGACGTACATAATAACTAAAAAATGGACACTAAGATTTAATGACAAATGACTTTAAAAAAGAAAAAAGGAATAATGAGTAGCAAACATCATTTAAAAATAACAATGATGCAAGAAAAAGGACAAACCTAAAGTGAGCCATTCAATTAGCGATCCCATTCCTTGTGTCATATATATAAATTTCACAAGGCAACAAAATTCCAATTTTATGATAATTTTGACCACTCAAAATGAATTGCAGTGGACCTCCACCATTTACATTAGTGCCAACCTTACCTTCCATTGAAGTGAATGCAAACATACTATTGTATGAATAAATATTTTCAATGAAATTAGCACTTCTGGAGTCAACACCATATATCCAATTCCATAATAATTCTGGAGGCTTGGATAAATAAGGTGGCGAATTTTGCCTTTCATACAACATATTGAGAATTTTGGATAGGAAGGCTTTCTTGACTTCTCTAACCGCTCTTCATACAAAACTAATGCTCCATAGTTTGGGCAAGACAAGTTAATATCTCCAAAATTTGAACAAACTAAATTTAGTAAGATAGATGTATTAGTTTTCGAATTTTATATACATATCAATTAAATAACAACCCAATTTGAAGTTGTATCTATATCTTGATCTTCACTTTCACCGAACAAATGATATTCATGGAGGACATTCAATTCAATGAGTTGAATCTAATGAATAATTTTGGCTACAATCATCAGCAAAAAAAATTATCTAGCCAAGAACTATAGAGAGTCATTTATATAATGATATGAAGTATAACCTAAAATATCAACCCATGCTTAGAATTCAAAATCTTAATAACATTCCACACATATATTACCTTCCATGGCAAATGAGTTAGGTTGCAAATCGAAGGAGAAAAGGCCTTGTTTGGTTGGATTCACAACTTAAGATGATGGTTTGGACATTCCTAAAAAATTACTAAGGCAAGTTCAATCAATAAGATTATATATGTCTAAATGGTATTATATTATGTATTAGGTTTGGATTATTTTAGAGTAAATAACATAAGATTAAATACATTTGAACTACCTTGGCTATGTTCAAATTTGTAAAATGAATTTCTTCGACACTCAAGTCTAACCCTTTCTATACTTGAGGGAAAATCACTAACATTTGATAATTCAAGACCTCTAACTTTAAATTTTTAATCATATACCAATTTAAATTAGTGATGCTGGAAAGTAAAAAAAAAAAAACTAACGACAAGCATATAGCAATGCATAAAAATTTTAAATGAAAGGTGAATCAGTTTGGGATTCTTTAACCATTTAATAACATTTAACTGTGGACAAAGTTTGAATATGGCAAAGCATGACATGAAATTGAATAGGAAAATGATGTTCTTACATCATTTTTTTTCTTACATATCTTTTTACCATTTTTTTTAATGGTTGTGATTAAGTAAGAGAAAGTAATAAAGAAAAAGTGATGTAAACAATGGTATGGGAAGCAGTGTAAAAAATGACGTGAGAGAAAAATAATATAAAAAAAATTGTGATTGAATTGAATATGCACTTACCATAGGAACCACACTTTCTTCACCTACTTATTTATGACAAAAGATATTAAAGATTATTAGCATGAGAACCAGGGATATGGGGTTACATTAACCAAAAGTAAAATTAAGTTGGAAGGAAAACATGCTTTCATTAAGACCCATTGGGTGTTTTCCTTTCTGAATTAAATATCTCTTTCGTTTCTGCTTTGCTAATGTTGAATCCATGGATGATGGATAGTACATATAATGGAATGCACTCACCAAACAATAACTAACTCAGCATAGTGGACAATAACTGCACGAACGAAGGATACACCTGGCCGTTTTGGTAGACAATCAATAGTCAACAGAAATAATAATACAGGGGAGTTTGGTGTGCCTCTAACCCACACCAGTTGGCAAACCTTTTCTATTTAATAGCACAATAGTTTGCGACACACCTGCAACATGAGTGGAATTAATAGAACATTCTAAAATCTATTTATTTAGATGAATCAATGATACCCATTTACGATGGTTGTACCTTGACAATGGTTGAGATGTCTAGTTTTGTGGCATTTAACTCAGAAATGGAGTTGACATATATAGCAATAGAAACAATAGGTAGTCCATGAGCCTACAACCTCAAACGGTGGATTCATCTAAATCTATCTATTTAGACAAATCAATGATACCCATTTACGATGGTTGTACCTTGACAATGGTTAAGATGTCTAGTTTTGTGGTATTCAACTCAGAAATGGAGTTGACATATATAGCAATAGAAACAATAGGTAGTCCATGAGCCTACAACCTCAGACGGTGGCTTCATGAATGTGACATCTCACCAAGTACTTAGGTAATAGGGTAGGATGCCACTTGTGTGTGTGATATCTAGTGTGAAATAACTTAAATGGTAAATTCTTATTTATACAAAAATATCAAAGAATAACTATTTTTACAATTTAGTCTCAAAATGTTACAAAAGCTCTATATATAAATAGCTTGCAATAAGGTTATCACCACATGGGACTTTTTCCACATCCATCATCAACTCAATACCCATCAGTTTTTGTCTTAAATCCATAGCTAGTATCCAATAATTCCTCAGGATTATTCTATAACCTGCCTAATTTCTGAAAATATCATGGAAACATATAGGAGTGGAAATTATAGGAATTTTTTAGTAAAACTATATGAAATGACATCATAATAAAATCTAACTACCTTAGAATGAAAAACAGATGACGAATATAAGTTGAAAATATTATAAAGTTATTATCTAGAGGCGTAGGTTATTTTTATACCAATTTTCCTTATATAAGCATGCTCAATAATAATAATGGCATGACCCAAACCCGGGACCATGACTAGTGCATAGGATGAACTAGCCAGCCTAGTAAGCCTAGTGAAACCATTAAGCATAGTATAACAAATATAAAAATTCTTTTGAAAATTTGAAAGAGTTTCCTCTCAAAGTGAAACATCCCAAAATATGTCATGTCTTGTAAAACAACATATCCATATAGATGTTTATATTTCTAGCAACCACAGCATCTATACGATGCTCAACAAATGTATATACATGTCTAAACACATCCCGACATAAACAATACAATGGAAACTAGATCTTGGCTAAAGATGATGGAGAACATTTATAGATTTTACAATTATCCAAATATACCCAAATGACAAAAGATAGGCAAGAAAATAAGTTGCCCTACACAAACAAGTGTTAGGCTCACCAAAATAAAAAACAGCTCCTATCAAGTAAAGGAGCCAGGAGCCAGGAGACAGGAGCCTTCTCAGTACTGGAATCTGAAAAACATATGAACAAGGGGAGTGAGTCACAAGACTTAGTGAGACATAACATAATCTATAAAAGAATTAGGACAAGCATAAGCACAAGTTTTTTGAAAACAACACACTGTTTTTTAAATATGTAATATAAATAACCTGTAACATAATTTTCATCAATTCAAAATAATCATAAGACATAATACATAACGCAAATCAAATGTGAGGTCTCAATGTAAAATAATCATATAGCAAACTTAAACTAAGAGATTCCTAATCCATAATCAAATATACAACATCTCACCAATGAGCATACCACTCGAAGGGTCAAAGAATGTCCACCTACTAAGGCTAAATCTAAGATAACTATATAGGCCAAATATGTTGGGCTAGCAACTCCCCTTCTAACTGGGGTTCAAACCAAGGTGCACCAAGGCTAACATCTATTGTCATTAGCTACAGTATCCTATCAAAGTTTCCTCCTTAAAAATCAAACTTTGTTTGTGTCCAAATATACATAACCATGAATTACTCCAAAAATTTCAACATATCAAAGTCATCAATAGCAACATACTCAACTCATAAATTTTGAAGTGTGCATAAGTAAATCCAAAGTCTAAACATCATTGTGACTTTTCCAATATCATCAATGAGCTCTAATTTCATCCTTTGTTTCATTATAGTGTAGTAAACATAATCCTTTTAGCAAGCCAGACTTTTCAAAAGGGCTTGCCCCAAAAATACAAGTTCTAAACAATATCAAGAGGCAAAATAGGTTCATAAAGTACCTTCAATGACGTAATACATAGTTGTATAGGATAAAATAAATACATGAAAAATATGCAAGTTCATGAAAGCATGTTATAGATTAAGTTATCAACTCACTCAAAAAGCCAAACAACTTAGGTCCCAAGGCTATGGTGCTACGAAACCAACAACTTCTATTCAAAAATTAAGAATTAACCCAAAACAACTTCTATTCAAAAACCCCCAATTCAAACTCTAGACCCAATCTCCTAAAAGATGTCCTTGTACCAAAACCACAATATCCACCATATTCTGCTTCTAAAGAGGTGATTGAGCTTAGAGATTACCTATGTGATCCACAAGAGTGAAAGGAAGGAGTGGGTAGCTTAATTTCTCCTCAAACTCATAGATCCCAACCTCCACAACAGCCTACATGAGCACCAAACCAACAAGGGCATCAGCTACAATTGAGGAAGGAAGGAAAATGAAAATAAATGATGGTCTACTATGGATGGCGTGAGGAATGGAGGAGAAGACAAATTATAGTGGTGGGAGATGAAGAATAGTGGAGAGGCGTCGAAAATGAGTCGTATAGGGTGTTTTAGGGTGTTGGCTGAAAATGTCAAGTGATTTGGCTTACTTAGCACACTACTTATTCACATTTCTTTATTTAAAGTTAATGTCCTCATTTATTTTACTCTCTAATAACTTTGAAACATAAATGTAAATAAGGAAATACATCTCATTTAGATTAAAAAAAATATAAAAAAAATTAAAATCTTTAAGAATCGAAAAGTCAAAACTTTGGTTTTAATGCAAATTTTCTAATTCTATGACTTCTAAAACATTTCTTCTTCAAAACAGGTCGGTTAAAAGGTCTTAGAAGTTCATTAAAATTCATTTTGCAACTCACTAACATCTAAGGATCAATTACCGCCATTTTTGTTTCAAGAAAATATATATTTTATATAGCCCTCCATGGAGATGCTAGGTTACAGATATAGGAAATTTCAAACTCGTATTGGTAGATAGTCACTAAAATTAGTTCAATGGCTTCAAAGATATTTCAACAAGGTAAAACTAACATAAAGAAGTTTATAAATAGGATAGAATGGCTCACAAGGTCAATCCTAAAAGCTCAGGACTTTGTAGAAAATTCTACAAGTAACTCGAAAAAGCCTATTTGAACCCAAGGTATTACATTCTTCCCCTTTAAGAAATTTCGTCCCTAAATCTTAAGAAGAGTACCTACCCATTAGTATCAAACAAATGTGGATAGTTCACAAGCATTGCCTCATCGGCTTCCTATGTAGCTTTTACTCTAGAATGGTTCTTCCATAATACCTTTATCGATGCTACCTCCTTAGAATGAAGTTTCTTCACTTGTTAGTTAACTATAGCCACCAGTTCTTCTACATAGGATAAATCCTCACCCAGTTATATATATTGTGATTTGAGCACATGAGATGGATCTGACAAGTATTTGCATAACAGAGAAACATGGAACACTGGATGCATTAAAGAAAGTTTAGGTGAAAGTGCCAACTGATATGCTACTGCACCTATCCGTTCAAGAATCTCTAATGGGCCAATGTACCATGGACTAAGCTTTTCTTTCTTCCCAAACTTCATCCCATCCTTCATCAAAGAAACTTGATGGAACATATGATCACTAACTGTAAACTCTAAATCTTGACGCCTATTGTCATCATATGCCTTTTGTCTACTTTGGGAAGTCATCGATATTTCCTTAATCAAGTGCACTTTGTCCAAGGAATCTTGTAAAAAATCATGTCCTAAAAGTTTAGCTTCACCAATTTCAAATAATCCAACCTGAGACCTACAATGCCTCCTATACAAGGCTTCAAAGGGTGCCATCTGAATGCTAACTTGATAATTATTATGATAAGAAAATTAAACCAAGGGCAAATAGTGGCTCCAATTTCCACCAAAGTCTAAGACACGAGATCTTGACATATCTTCCAAAGTTTGGATGGTCTTCTCGTATTGTCCATTAGTTTAAGGATGGAAAGCCAAACTAAGATCAAATTAGGTTCCTAAGGCCTCTTGAAAAGCCTTCAAAAAGTAAGATGTAAATTGTTGCCTACGATCTGAAATGATAGAAATGAGAATTCCATAGAATCTAACTATCTCATCAATATAGAGCTATGCATACTAGGGCACACTATAAATGGTCTTCATTGGAACGAAGTGTGCTGACTTTGTTAACCTATCAACAATCACACAAATTAAGGCAAACCCTTGGAGGTTCATGGCAATTCTATCATAAAATCCATAGTGATTATTTCCCATTTCCACTCTAGTATTTCAATTTGTTAGTTAAATTATGCAGGCCTTTGATGTTCAACTTTCACTTATTGGCAAACCAAGCAACGAGAGACAAAATCTCTTATGTCTCACTTCATGCCATCTCCAAATCATGGGTGGGATAGTTTCACTTATATCTCTTAAGTTGCTTAGAGGCATAAGTAATAACACGACCATGCTACATTAAGAAACATCCAAGTCCAACTTTGAAAGCATCATAATAAACTGAAAAACCACCAGAACCTGAAGGTAAAACTGAAACTAGGGCTGAAGTTAGACAAGTCTTAAGCTTTTGAAAGCTCTCCTCGCAAGTATCTGACCACTAAAACTTCACATTCTTCTAAGTTAATTTACTTAAGGGGGCTATAATTTTGGACAAGTCCTCAACAAAGTAGGTCTTGGCCATTGTTGTACGGTCTCCACTTTATTTAGATCCACTATAACTCTATCTTTAGAAACAATGTGTCCAAGGAAAGCCACACTATCAAGCCAAAACTCACACTTGAAAAATTTTGCTTACAACTGATGCTCCCTCAAGGTTTGCAAAACCATTCTCAAATATTGCTCATGTTCCTCCTTAGTTTACTAGGATATCATTAATGAAGACTATCACAAAATGATCGAAGAATGGCTTAAAGACTCAGTTCATCAATTCTATAACAGTAGCTGGGGCATTGGTCAACCTAAAGGACATTACTAGAAATGTATTGTCCATAATGAGTTCGGAAGGCGGTTTTAGGAATATCCTCCTTCTTAACCCTCAATTGATGGTATCCCGAATGAAGATCAATCTTTGAAAAGCATTTAGCTCCTTGGAGCTGATCAAACAAGTCATCAATTCAAGGCAAAGGATACTTGTTACACACCATCACCTGATTAAGCTGGTTATAGTCTACACACAAACACATAGTCTTATCCTTCTTTTTCACAAAAAGCGTAGGAGTGCACCATGGAAAAGTGCTAGCAGATAAAACCTTTATCCAACAAATCTTATAGCTACTCCTTTAGCTCCTTCAGTTCTACGAGTTCCATGCGGTAAGGAGACATAAATATTGGTTGAGTTTCTGGAACTAGGTCAATGCACAACTTAATTGCCCCCTCGGGAGGCATCCCAGGCAACTCATCTAGAAACACATCTTAGAACTCATTAACCACAGGAACTTGCTCTATATCAGGCACTTCAACTTGAGCATTTCTAACCATGACTAAGAACCCATGTCAACCTTCGCTTAGCAAGTGCATAGCACCAAAAGAGGATATTAAATTAATCGAGACTAAACTACGATCACCTCGAAAGAGAAAAGATGGCTCATCAAGAACATTAAACTCACTACCTTTGAGTGGCAATCAAGGGTGGCATGACATGAAGTTAACCAATCTATACCTAAGATGACATCAAAATCTGTCATATCCAATACTATCAGATCTACCAAAGTCTCCCTACTATTCACAGTAATTGAATAAATTAGTACACAAATTCAATAGGCAAGGACTCTCCAACAAGCATACCAACAAAGAATGGGTGATCCAAACATAGATTGTTGACAAATCTGAGAAGCAAAGAATAGAGATACATATGAATGTGTAGATCTTGGTTCAAACAAGACATGGGCATTAAAATAACAAATCAAAAGTATACCTATCACAATTGTATTGGATGCTTGAGCGTCCAGCCTAGTCAAAGCATAAACACATGTTAAGCCTCTCCCAGCCTAACCACACCCTCTACAACTAGAACATCTATCAAAAGAACCCGATGACTCTCACACAAACTGAAGTTAACTCCACTCTTGCTACCCAGTATCAAATGCTAACAGTGAAGATGATGAGGTAAATGATTCTGAATTATCTTTTTCAGAACTTCAAGAATCTTTTGATGATCTTCTATATGATTCTAAGCTTCTCTCTTCACAGTATTCTTCTCCTAAGAAATGCTTTCTGAAGCTTACTAATGACTTTGAAAAACAAAAGCTTGAGATAGAAGTCTTAGAAGTTGAGAATGCAGAGTTAAGAGAAAAGAATAGTCAACTGAAATTACTTTATAAAAGTAATTTAGTAGACCTTTCTTATGATGACTCTGAGAAACATTTTGATGAGGTTGAGAAAGTTCAATAGAATGTCTCTAAGCTTACCTCAGATCTAGCCAAGTGTTTTAATGGCACAAGAAATTTAGAAATGATGTTAGGAAAACGACAATGCACATTTGACAAAGGTGGACTAGATACAGGAAGCAACACAAATAGAAATATCTCAAGAACTTCTTTGTGAAAGTATCATCTAAGCATGAGAAAACTTGTACTTACTGTCATAAACATGGTTATACTATTTCTGCATGCTTTAAGAGAGAATGATCAGAAAACTTCTAGTCATTAGGAAACTAACAGGAAAGGACCCAAGCCGATATAGGTACCTAAAAAATCAGTAACTTCCATTATAGGTCTGGTTGAGAAGCAAGAAACACAAAGAGAAATGGTATTTGGACAATGGGTGTTCAAGGCATATGATAAGAGACCGATCTATGTTTCTCAACATGAAACTTAAAAATAGAGGAACTATCACCTTTAAAGATGACTTCAAAGGAAAAATCATTGGTATTGGCAAGATTGGTAACAACTCTTCACCTTCTATCAATAATATGTTATTACTTAATGGTCTGAAACATAATCTACTTAGCATAAATCAATTATGTGATAGTGGATATAATGTTTCCTTTAATAAAACTTTTTGTGTTGTGAAAGACTCTAATAATGACTCTACCCTCTTTATTGCCAAGAGGTTTGACAAACTTTATAAGGTTGATCTAGAGGGGTTAACTAGTCAAAATGTAGCATGCCTAGTTTTTATGAATGGTGAAAAAACATAATTGAATATTAATGTCTCCATAAATGATAAAAAGTTAAGAATGTATGCATAACTGAGAAAACATCATAAAGTACTTAGAAAACTACTAAGAAAGATAAGAATCTTTTTTATGGAACTTCAAATAAAGATCCTTGTAACACGCCCTCCGAGAGGCATTACATTTAGACTGACTCCTTTTTCTAAAAAAGAACTTTAACTAAATTATAAAAGTTGATATTGTAAAATACAAGTTTTAAAATTTCTTTTTAACGGATAACATAAGCTTACCGAAATAAATAAGACTCAAGTCATAAGAACTGAATAGAGGTATTTTTATAAAACAAAGTTTACTACATTTTTAAGTACATCATCTCATGTTCCAAAAGCATAAAATTTAAGTACTCCAAAAAGTAAATACATATATATAACTACCAAATGAAGATTGAGCCTTGCCTAAGTCCAAACACCTGAAGAACAGGGTCTTGCACCCGATCTTCATCTAGATCCCTTTCAGGATCCTCAGCAGGCAAAGCCCTCAGTCGAGGCATGACACTACGGGCGAGAGTCAAAGCAGTCGACTCCATAGAGTCCTCCCTAGAGGAAGCTCTCCAATCATCCCAAAGCTCCCCAAGAGGCATGTAGAATTCCAAGTGAACAACTGCATCCATAGTAAACGTAGCCGTCTTATGTCGGGTCCTACTCCAAAGCAAAGTGACATCTCCGTCATACCGAATGCGTCTCGTGTCCCTTTGAACACTCAACCCTTCGATGCCTCCATGAAACTGTAGCCTAGTGAAACCTCGTGGCTCTTGCTTCGCCGCCATCACGATCTTTTCCATCATAAATTCAAAAATGGAAACAGACAGAATGATACAATAAAAGAGGTGAGATCCCCTACATCAATACCATTATGGCAGCAAGAAACACAACGAAAGACAATAATGCCTTTCATATACAACGATATCAAGGAATAACATATATAATCATATTAACACAAGGATATGACAGATCAACAAGTATAGTCATGTTATCAACTAATATATATAATTCAGCAAGATACATCAAATACATAAACACTGACCAAACCACAACAAGATGTACACTGACTATACATATGCACAATGTGTATGCTGGCCATCCTTATGCACAATGCTACCAGTTCCTACTCCATAGAGCTAAAGAATTCAGAGATGAACGTTTTAGAAGATTTGTCCCCCCTTAAAAGACAGTCTACGTCGGACCAAGAAAAGGATAGTGTTTGTCATGTCCTCGTCGTGTGTTGTAACAGTTTTCTACAGTCAGAGGTATCAATGTGATAAGAGATCACTAAGTGGATCACCTCGCCCTCACGCCCCCTGAAATCCATCATAAATCACACTATCCTATAAGTTCTTGTTCACTCCTAGGCACAAAAGCCGACTGTATAATGTTTAATGTATGAACAATGAAATCAAACCACTGTTATACCGTTCCCAATGGTATTAAAGCAACCACTCATACAATTGTCTAATACCATTAGTATCAATGATATTATATAACCACCCATACAATTACATAATATCAATGATCCACTTGGGTCCTATACATCGGTTCCACAATCCACTTGGGTCTAGTACGTTCGGCCCAAAAGCACAATTCTAAATCCACAATCCACTTGGGTCTAGTACGTCGACCCAAAAGCACAATGCTAATGTATTCTTTCATAAAGTATCTCAGTCATGCAAATTCAAGAGTTATCACTATCAATTCACTTGATGCATTCTTACAAATTTCTTTAGCATATAGAACTATTGTTTCACCATTAGGCTTTAATTGTAACACTTTCAAGAAAAAAGTAGAAATCAAATCTAATCACCAAACTCTTCTAACTAAGTTTCTCGAGTGACATTTCCTTATATCGTTCAAGAAAAAAAACTTAAAAAGAAACCACATTATCTTAACCTCACAATTCTTTTTCTTTTCCTCTAAGTCTTTCAAGTTTTCATTGTTCCTTTCTCAAGCTTGTTTTTCTTTTCAAGACTGAAAATTGCTCTTTTGCTAAATGATAAAATTTATTCTTTTCCATTCTTATCTTATGAATCCTTAATTAAATATCTCAATTATCAAGTCAACTAGATTCACACTAATAAATTATTTTCCATTATTCCAATTATCCCCAAATTTATTTCCATTGGTATATCCAAAAGTTATTACTCCTCAAAATCATGACATTATGATTATCTTCTCTCTTACTTATAAATCTTTTAACCCTAATTTGTCATCCAATTCACCTAAACAATATTATCTAACATTCTTTCTAAAACTTTCATTATTCAACTTCTAAACAAAATCCTTTCCATCCTAATTACTCTTCCATCTCATTATCAAATATTTTAGGTCTCCAATTCACTCTTTCATCCAATTATCAAATATCATGGCCAAAATCAATTCTTTTCAATGGTAAAAACTTGTTTCTTTCCTCTTTCAACTTGTAACCTCATAAATCATATTTTTGTCACCTAGTCATCTAAGTCCTTAATCAATAAATATTTTTCTCATGGACACCTCTTCCTAGGCCAAGAAGGCCGTGAGCCTCAAGAGATCAAGGGGACCAAAAGTCAATCCTTTACAACATAATCATAGCATGCCAAATACTTTAATCATCACAATTAATTAAGTTCATGCTTACTATCAAAATCACATCATCACATATATCCATTAAGCCATCACAATCATCTCTTGCATACAACTACATCATATAATCATACAAAATCAAACAAACATAAATCAAAAATCACACAATCGAGTGGATGAATCCTCATGTGGACTCTCCACTCCCAACACAACCATTCGTTCCTCACCATCATAGCATGATTGATGAGGTTAATCTCCTTCTTACCTTAGGTGTAGCCTCCTAGCTCCTTGTAAGTCCTCTTGAAAATGCTTCTCCTTCCAAGAAGATCCTTAAAACAAAATAACACACAAGCATCAACATTTAGGGCTTGGAAACAAGATGATTTTGAAAGAACCCACAATAACAAAATGTCTTAGTATGAGATTTTAATTCAAGGGATGTGGATGGATGAAATTAAAGAAGATTAAGAGAGTGGGTTGAGGGTGTGGCTGTGAGGCTTTCCAAGAGAAAATAAGAGAGTTTTATACTTTGTTTTCTTGATTCTTGGTAGAAAAATAGAAATGAACTAGGTGATAGCATAAAAATCAAATCTTTGATCCTTTAAGGGCCAATGGCCGTGAGCCTTAGGAGAAAGAAATGGAAGAAAGTATTTGATAGATGGTCATTCACAAACAAACAAGGAAAGCTTAGGAAAGATAAGAGCTTTAACTTAGAAGCTTTCAAGTCCTAGATTGTAGAATCACTTGAACAAGTCAAAATCTTCACCTAAATGGTCTTAGGAAGAGATATAGATTCAAGAAGGTAGATGAGTGAAATCAAAGAAAATGAGATAGGGGTATTGGTGAGAGTGGCTGTGAGGTATAGAGAAAAATGAGAGGAGAGAAAATAGAAATCAAGAATCTCACCTTAAGAGCTTCAAGTTAGGGCTTGAAAGAAAATGATGAATATAAGACAATTTGATGATGATCACAACATAGAAAATCATCCAAAAAGTATATAGATTCTAGAAATATGATTGATTGGAGCAAACAAAATGAAAGAGAGAAATTGAGAGCGGTGGCTGTGAGCCACTAAAGAGAAAATGAGAGAAAATAAAAGAAAGTGAGGGAAAGGAAAAAGTGAGAGAAAAGATGGAAACTTTTGAAATGAAAATGGAAATGATGTTTTAAGTGAAAAGATGACAAAGTTTCCTCCCCCTCCAAAATCGTGCACTCCTTGGGAGAAGGACATAGGCTTCCTTTGCAAGCTTCTCTTAAAGCTTCCTTGAGAAGCTTCTCACATTTTCTCAAAAAGTCAAATCGTGATGTCATGTAGTGATGTCACTTAGATGATATCATAAAAGTGATTAAATAAAAATAATCTACTAAATTTTTATTACAAGCTTTTTACCCAATGGATAAAAGTTACAGTTAACAACGTCAGTATCTATTGTCCAATGGATAATAGAGTGTACCCAAATTTTATCCGTCAGATAAAATCTCAAAAAATAAAATTTTCGTAAATTGTGTATGACATCGGGTTTAGTAAGATTTCCCATCACCATTTCCTCAATCCAAGGTTTTTCAACCTTGCTTAGTGTACACGTAAATTGAGGAATATATTAAAATAATCAAACAATTTAAATAATTCTAGAAAAATTCATAAAAATCACAAATATTATAAAATGAGTATATATTATGAAATAAGCAATTTTCGGGGTATTATAATCTTCAACTTCTTAGAGAATGGAGACATTCTGCTCATCATCCCAAAGACTTAATCATTAGAGAAACCTCTCAAGGAGTGAGAACAATATCTTCTTTTAAAAAGTACAACAACATGTGTAACATCCCGAAAACTGTTCATTCATTTATAAAATGTCATTTTATAATATTCTTGATTTTTAGGAATTTTTCTAGAATTTTACGGAAACGTCGAATATTTTAATATATTCCTCGTTTTGCATGCACACTGGGCTGAGAATTTTTGAGACCAGTGTAACACTCCGGAAATTGATTATTTCATCACCAATAGTCATTTCCTAATATTTGTGATTTATGGGAATTTTCTGGGAATTTTCCGGAAATGACAAATATTTTAATATATTCCTCGTTTTGCGTGCGTACTGCGCGGAACTGAGAAAATACGACATTTTCTCTGTGAATCTTGGACTATGGATAAGTCGACGGGGGATCTTACTAAACCTGAGACTTGACACAGTTTACGAGGTTCACACCATTTTTCGAGAAATCTTAACAGATAAATTAAATTAATACAGTGAAAAATTCATCTGTTAGATTAATTAAATTTCGATTTCTGTCAACTGTAACTATTATCTATTGGATAATAGTGTGTAATAAAAATCCTATCACATTATCCTAATGCAATCTACTTTATGTCTAATCCATTCACTTTAATTCAAATTTAATATTAAATAATCAAAGCTTCTTTGAGAAGCTTTGACCAAATATTGACCCAAATGCCCTTAGCTTCCTTTGGAAGCCAAAAATTCTGATCACACTCTCTCCCCCTCTCACGTCTGCTGCTGCTGTTTGGGAAGGGAAGAAATTGGTTTTAATTAACCAAATATCACAATTACATCATTATCACCCGAAAAGCCTACTTTCCTATCTCATTTACGTTCTTCCTCTTCCATTTCCTTCTTCAACATTTTTTTCTTTTCTCTTCCACATGACCACACGGCAGCCCACTCTCCCATTCCCCCAACCATCACAAAAACAATACTTGATCATACTTTCTTAATCTCCTACTCATTCTCTTCAACATTTGTGCTTGGAGTTTTCAAGAAAGCTTCCATCTTCAACCTCTTTTCAAGCTTTGAAGGGTTTTTGGAGCCAAAATCCGAAAATCAAAGGGGTTCTTGGAAGTGTTCTTGGTTCTTCTTCTTGGTAAGAGGAAGATTAATCCCCCTCAACCTCTTTAGCAACTAGGGACCTTGTATTTGATGTTTGGAAGAAAAACCACATAGTGGTTATTCTTGAATGTGCTTGTAAATTTGCTTACTTGCTTGCTACCTTAGTTTAGCTTTGAGAAATGGATTGAATGGTTGTTTAATCATGTATGCCTGTGATTGGAATCCATGATGGCTTGCTGAAAATTCTGGTTGCTGGACATGCATTGTGTGCCACGGTTTTGGGTTGTTTTGGCTTGGAAAATGCATGATGAATGATGCTTAATTTTTTGTCAATGCATGCTTAATTTAATCAAGTGGTTAATGTGGGTTTAAGTGGAGTAAAAATTCTGGTTGTGTGATCCTAAGTGTGCCACGGTTTTGGGCTGGAAAATGTGGGGAAATTAAGTTAAAATTTTGATCAATGTAAAGCTTAATCAAGACAAGGAATTAAGGGCAAGTTAGGTGAACTAAAATCTAAAAATTTTGGCTAGAAGTTCCATGGTTCTTGGGGCTGTTTTGTGGGCTAAACTTGGATGGAATTTATGTCAAGAATGATGCTAGGTAAATTGAGTAAAGGAAGGACAAATTAATGAAAAGAAAATGGTAATCTAGTAACTATTGAGTGCCACGGTTTTGGAGGACTTGAATGAGGGAAATGATGACTAAAATTGTGAGATACTAAGACTTGAGTTAATCAAGAAATTAAGTAAAGCTTAATAGAAGATAATTTGTAAAATTAATTTTCATAATGAATTATGGTTAAGACTTAGGAAATAAGCAAGGATTGGAAGGTAATCATAGTGATCAAATAAATTGGATCAAGTAACACTTAAATGGGACTAATCATGTGAATATGACTTAATTGAGACCTTGGGAAGGCCACGGCCTCTAGGTAAGATTTGGGCTAAAATTCCATAACCCATAACTTGAATTACAAGTATTTAAAGAGTACAAGAAATTAAGGGTTTCATAAATCTTAATGAGCTAATGAGATAATTATTATAAGACTTGAGGTTACTAGAAGAAAAGAACAAGAGAGTGTGAAACTTGGAGAGTTTGGGGAAATCCATAATGAACCTAAAATGTGCTTCTTGACTTTAAATTGATGCTATTCTGATGATGGGTTCTCTTGAATGCTAATTTACATATTTGTACTCTCTTGGCCAATTATGGCATATTATGTGATGATTATCATGTTTTGAATTATCATCATGACGCATAATATTTTATGCATTGAAATGTCCTATGGACTGTTGTAAGGCCAAGTTGCCTAGGAGATTGAACACACCTTTTGTGCGGGTGCGAATAGACTAGTGTAGGTCTTTAATGACCTTGGGGCGTCGGGGTGCGGGTTCCTCGCAATAGGTGGTTGGTAGCTCTTCGCACTGTGGGGTAGACCGATGCAAACGCACCGACTGCAAACGATCCGGACCGAGACACTGTCCTATATCGCGATCGAGCTTGTTGTCTGTCTGTACAATGCCATGATGTGCACGTGGAAAATATATATATGTTTATATAGCACAAGGCCTCGGCAGCCAGAGATACGATACACGTCTCCCGATCTTTCTCTCCGACTATTTTGTGTCTAGCTCCATGGAGTAGGATATTGGGCGTCCATGCATATGCATCACATTATCATACATTTATTTATTGATCTTTGTTTTGTATACTATGAATGGTTGATTGCTCTTATTATTATGGGTACTGGATTTAAGCGTCGGATTTAACCGCACTGGATTTAAGCGTCGGATTTAAGCTTGCACTGGATTTAAGCTGTACGGATATCATAACTTATTCATTATCCCCGTTGATGACCTGCCGTGATTATCTGTTTAGAAATTTATTTATTGCCTTTACATGCTACGTGGGCGCTATGCGTGGATTCGGTTCTTGGTTCTTTGTATTGGTATTGATGGTAGGATATTTTACCTCTTTTCTGTATTGCTATTGTGCATTATCTGTATATACTTTATATTTGTCGAAGACGACGGCAAGGAGGTCGGTGCTACTGAACCTTCGAGCGGGTGGCCGTACCTCAACTAGCATCTGCTTGGAGATGGAGGCGCGCATGCACGGATTTCTGGGCGACGTGCATCTGACCTTCTTGGGAGGGCCAGAATGCTGGCACATCAACCTCAACTCCGATCGCTGTGTGTACCTCGGCGACGTGTCTATTGCTCTAGCCTGGAGGCGACACGAGATGCCGGTTCTCACCTGCCATATTCGACTACGTCTGGAGTTCTATCTACCCATTCGTGAGATGTGGGGTTCTCGTTTCCACAACCCGCGTGAAGACTCATTTGATTCTACAGCTCGGGCCCCGTCCCGTGTCTCTGCTATTCCTATGGTGATTTCCTCTGATGATGAGGAAGATCCTGAGGAAGATCCCGAGGAAGTCCTTGAGGACGACCCCGAAGAGGAACCTGAAGAGGATCCTGACACGATTCCTCCTCACATGAGGGATTGACATCACTGGTAGCTACTGATGGCTGCCAGTCTTTTATTTTGGGGGCTTGATGTTATTTTTGTCTTATGGGTTGTATATTTTGTTATTCTGGAGTAGTGTTGATATGTAAATCTATAGGCAGGTATAGTTTTGCTTTTTGGATTAATTTCAGGCTTGTAACTAAAACACCGTTATATTTAAGTATATGTATGTATGTTATTCAGGTGAAATTTCGTTTACTGTTTTATTTTACGGTAATTAACATTCCGCATTGTCATCATTATAACAACAAAAAGAAAAAATATATATATATACTGCTATTTTTACATAGTAAAGCATCAGGTAATTCAACCTTTAATTATTTAAACCGGGTCTTAAGTGATTAATTATTTAATTTCTGCATTTTATTTTATTTGATAATGTGACGTTCCCTCCAGAAAAGGGGCGTTACATTTCTTTGGTATCAGAGCCCCGATTTATGTTTTCTTTGGGTCTTGTGTGTGAGTCTGTCTTGTTTGTGCTGTGTGAAATCTCTGTGATTGGTAT
This sequence comes from Ormosia semicastrata, assembly GCA_029884595.1. Lineage (NCBI taxonomy): Eukaryota > Viridiplantae > Streptophyta > Magnoliopsida > Fabales > Fabaceae > Ormosia > Ormosia semicastrata. Next base: position 45,663,630 of record JAQQTO010000061.1, read on the forward strand.
TCCGAGTGAATACATTTAACTCTCTCTATATGTTTCAGCTTACATAACTTAAGAGAAAGTGAAATGGCGAGAAGTGGAGATATTGCAGCTACAGTAGAAGCGATGCAGCGGATGGCAAAACTTATTGGGCAGCAAAATGAGCGTGCTGTTCAACAGCAAGAACAATCTACTCAACAACCTAAGGCGACTGTGGATGCGCAGAATTTAGCAGAATTTCATCGTCACAACCCTCCGCAATTTCAGGGAGAATTTGATCCTGACAAAGCTAGTCTATGGATCAAGGAGCTGGAAAAGGTCTTTCGTGGCATGAACTGTGCCGAAGACAAGAAGGTGAATTATGCTACTTTCATGCTTACGGGCAATGCCGAAAACTGGTGGAACGGAGCTCAGAAAGCATTGGAAGCCGCAGGAACTGATATCACTTGGGAAATGTTCAAGAACAAGTTTTTGGACAAGTATTTTCCTGCAAACGTGAGACATGCAAAGGAGCTGGAATTCCTCAATTTGCGACAAGGAGGTATGACCGTCAGCGAGTATGCAGCTAAATTTGAGAGCTTGGAGCAATTTTCTACACACTACCAACACCAAACCGATGAAGTCTGAAAGTGTTGGAAATTCACCGAAGGACTGAGATATGAGGTGAAGAAAGCCGTCATCACCCTGAAGATGAAGGTATTCTCAGAATTGCTAGACACGTCTTTGTGAAGTTGAAGCCTTGGAACGGGCTAAAGACTCGAGAAACAAGAACTTCGGACCTACTAGGTTCCAAAGAGGTGGAGGCGAGTGGTTCAAACCGCTTTCGGAAGAAACATTATTCCCGACCTAGGTGGGAAATCGGTAACAATTTGGTGGAGGTTCTACCGGGAACCGATCGGTCGAATATGACACGTTCTTCTAAGTGCACGAAGTGCGGAAAAGATCATCCTACGAGGGAGTGCACCATCAAAGGAGTCATCTGTTTCGATGTGGCAAACCAGGTCACATATCTAGAGCGCAACCAAACGAAGGTGAACCATCAGTCAATGCGACTCGAGCCAAGAAACCGCAAGCCGGAGGTCGAGTTTACACTATGAGCGGAGCCGAAGCTTCTGAATCCGAAGACTTGATTCAAGGGGAAGGCACCATAGGAGGTAATCTTTTAAAAGTATTGTATGACTCGGGGCAACCCATTCTTTCATATCGTATGACTGTGTGCTACGACTTGGCTTGTCTGTGTCTGAACTACCTTTTGAGTTGACTGTTTCAACCCCTACTGATAAACCTGTAGTTACTACCAAATTCTGTCTAAAATGTCCTCTGATTGTTGAAGGTCGCGTCTTTTCTGTTGATCTAATCTGTCTACCTTTATCACAGTTAGATATAATCTTGGGAATGGACTGGTTGTCTTCTAACCATGTTCTGTTAGACAGTTCTAGAAAAACCATAGTCTTTCCTGTGGATGAGAATTCTAGATACTTGACGGCCAACCAAGCGCGAGCTCTCTTGAAAGAAGGAGCTCAGGGATACATGCTGCTATCTTCTTTGAGAATCGAGATTGAGGCTGACTTGAGCACTATTCCTGTAGTGAGGGAATTCTCTGAAGTCTTTCCAGAAGAAGTGCCTGGATTACCACCAACTCGTGAGATAGAGTTTGCTATTGATCTGGTACCGGGAGCTGGTCCTGTGTCTATAGCACCCTATCGGATGTCACCAACGGAACTGGCAGAGCTTAAGAAACAGCTGGAAGAGCTTTTGGAGAAACAGTTCGTCCGACCAAGTGTATCACCTTGGGGAGCGCCTGTGTTATTAGTTAGGAAAAAGGACGGTACTTCAAGATTGTGCGTGGACTACAGGCAATTGAACAAGTTGACGATCAAGAACAAGTATCCTCTCCCGAGAATTGACGATTTGATGGACCAACTGAAGGGAGCAGCGGTATTTTCGAAGATCGATTTGAGATCTGGGTATCATCAGATAAGAGTGAAAACAGAGGATGTACCCAAGACTGCTTTTCGTACCCGATACGGTCATTACGAGTATCTTGTGATGCCGTTTGGCGTGACGAATGCACCTGCTATCTTCATGGATTACATGAACCGCATCTTTCGTCCGTACTTGGATAGGTTTGTTGTCGTCTTCATTGATGACATCCTGATATATTCTCAGAATCAAGAGGATCATGTTGAACATCTCAAAGATAGTTCTTCAAATTTTGAAGGAGAAAGAGCTGTATGCAAAACTATCGAAGTGTGAGTTTTGGCTTGACGAAGTGAAGTTTTTGGGCCATGTGATCTCAAAGGAAGGAATCGCGATAGATCCGTCAAAAGTAGAGGCAGTGTTACAATGGGAACAGCCAAAGTCTGTAACGGAGGTTCGTAGCTTCGTAGGCTTAGCTGGATATTACGGAGATTCATTGAAGGATTTTCCAAAATTCTTTGGACCGCTCACCCGGTTGACAAAGAAGAATCGGACTTTTGAATGGGACCGATAGGCTGCGAGCGAGTTTCCAAGGATTGAAGGAACGACTCACTACTTCACGGTATTGGTATTACGATCCGAATGAGCCATTCGAGGTGTATTGTGATGCTTCGTATCAAGGGTTGGGATCGTCCTTATGCAACATAGAAAAGTGGTGGCCTATGCTTCGCGACAGGTTGCGAGTGCACGAGAAGAACTACCCGACACACGATTTAGAGTTGGCGGTGTGGTCTTTGCTCTAAAGATATGGAGACATTTCCTTTATGGAGCAACGTTCAACATCTTCGGTGACCACAAGAGCTTGAAATACTTATATGATCGAAGGAGTGAATATGAGACAGCGGAGATGGCTAGAATTCCTGAAGGATTACGACTTTCAGTTATTGTATCATCCTGGCAAGGCAAATGTCGTGGCTGACGCCTTAAGTAGAAAGACTATCAGTGTTTCTGCTTTGATGATCAAGGAAAAGGAACTCATCGAACAATTTAGAGATGTGTGGTCGTTTGTAGAGTTGAAACCGGGAGAAATCTGCATGAATATGGTTACCATCTCAAGCGAGCTGATGGAAGATATCCGGGAAAAGTAGAAAGCCGATGAATTTTTGCAAGAAGTGCGAGAGCTGATAAAACAAGGCAAAGAAACAGAGTTCAAAGAAGGAACGGATGGAATTCTAAGATTTCGGGAAAGAATTTGTATTCCTCGTGACCAAGAGCTTAGACAATATATTGTGGATCACGCTCACACAAGCAAGCTGAATATGCACCCGGGCATAACAAAGATGTACCAGGATTTGAAGAAGTTGTTTTGGTGGCACGGACTGAAAAGTGACGTTACTAGATGTGTATCGACTTGCCTAGTATGTCGAAAGCAAAAGTGGAACACCAACGACCTCTTTGGATTGCTTTGCAACCATTGTCTATTCTGAATGGAAATGGGACAGACATTGCAATGGATTTCGTTGTGGGGTTACCTAAGACAAGAATAGGACATGACTCGATATGGGTAATAGTTGACCGACTTACAAAGTCTGCTCTTTTCCTCCCGATTAACATAAGGTACAGTTTGGAGAAACTGACCCGACTGTATATTGGAGAAATCGTCGGATGCATGGTATACCTACGAGTATAGTTTCGGATAGAGATCCGAGGTTTACTTCAAAGTTTTGGCAGAGTTTGCAAGCATCATTGGGAACGAAATTGCGCCTAAGCTCGGCGTATCATCATCCGTAAACCGATGGTCAATCGGAAAGAACGATCCAGTCTCTAGAAGATTTGCTTAGAGCTTGTGCCATTGAACAGATGGAGGTTGGGATCGAGATCTTACCATTAATAGAGTTCACTTATAATAACGAGTTACCATTCGAGTATAGGGATGGCACCCTATGAAGCTCTATATGGAAGACGGTGTCGAACACCATTGTGTTGGTACCAAGACGGAGAGCGTCTTACGATTGGGCCAGATATCATTCAACAGACGACTGAAAAAGTTAAGATGATTCAAGAAAAGATGAAGACTGCTCAGAGCCGGCAAAAGAGTTATGTCGATAAGAGAAGGAAACCTCTTGAGTTCGAAGAAGGTGAGCACGTATTCTTGAAAGTCACACCCACGATTGGGGTCGGCCGGGCTTTGAAATCTAGAAAACTCACTCCAAAATTCCTTGGACCTTACCAAATTCTTCGCCGTGTAGGTCCAGTAGCTTACCAAACAGCCTTACCTCCCATTCTTTCAAACATACACAATGTTTTCCATGTGTCACAGATTCGTAAGTATTTGCCTGATCCAAGTCATGTGATAACACCAGACACAATACAGTTGAAAGAGAACTTAACTTATGAGGCACCTCCCGTGAGAATCGAGGATCGACGGATAAAGCAACTTCGAGGCAAGGAAATTCCATTAGTGAAGGTGATCTGGAATGAAGCAACTGGTGATGCTACTTGGGAATTAGAAGACAAGATGAAGGAGCAACATCCTGAATTGTTTTGAGGTATGTAAATTTCGAGGACGAAATTTCTTTTTAGTTGGGGAGTGTTGTAACATCCCGAAAACTGTTCATTCATTTATAAAATGTCATTTTATAATATTCTTGATTTTTATGAATTTTTCTAGAATTTTACGGAAACGTCGAATATTTTAATATATTCCTCGTTTTACGTGCACACTGGGCTAAAAATTTCTGAGACCAGTGTAACACTCCAGAAATTGATTATTTCATCATCAATAGTCATTTCCTAATATTTGTGATTTATGGGAATTTTCTGGGAATTTTTCGGAAATGACAAATATTTCAATATATTCCTCGTTTTACGTGCGCATTTGCTATGGAGGCGAGAAAATGCGACATTTTCTCTGTGAATCTTGGACTATGGATAAGTCGACGGGGGATCTTACTAAACCCGAGACTTGACACAGTTTACGAGGTTCACACCATTTTTCGAGAAATCTTAACAGATAAATTAAATTAATATAGTGAAAAATTCATCTGTCAGATTAATTAAATTTCGATTTCTGTCAACTGTAACTATTATCTATTGGATAATAGTGTGTAATAAAAATTCTATCACATTATCCTAATGCAATCTACTTTATGTCTAATCCATTCACTTTAATTCAAATTTAATATTAAATAATCAAAGCTTCTTTGAGAAGCTTTGACCAAATATTGACCCAAATGCCCTTAGCTTCCTTTGGAAGCCAAAAATTCTGATCACACTCTCTCCCCCTCTCACGTCTGCTGCTGCTGTTTGGGAAGGGAAGAAATTGGTTTTAATTAACCAAATATCACAATTACATCATTATCACCCGAAAAGCCTACTTTCCTATCTCATTTACGTTCTTCCTCTTCCATTTCCTTCTTCAACATTTTTTTCTTTTCTCTTCCACATGACCACACGGCAGCCCACTCTCCCATTCCCCCAACCATCACAAAAACAATACTTGATCATACTTTCTTGATCTCCTACTCATTCTCTTCAACATTTGTGCTTGGAGTTTTCAAGAAAGCTTCCATCTTCAACCTCTTTTCAAGCTTTGAAGGGTTTTTGGAGCCAAAATCCGAAAATCAAAGGGGTTCTTGGAAGTGTTCTTGGTTCTTCTTCTTGGTAAAAGGAAGATTAATCCCCCTCAACCTCCTTAGCAACTAGGGACCTTGTATTTGATTTTTGGAAGAAAAACCACATAGTGGTTATTCTTGAATGTGCTTGTAAATTTGCTTACTTGCTTGCTACCTTAGTTTAGCTTTGAGAAATGGATTGAATGGTTGTTTAATCATGTATGCTTGTGATTGGAATCCATGTTGGCTTGCTGAAAATTCTGGTTGCTGGACATGCATTGTGTGCCACGGTTTTGGGCTGTTTTGGCTTGGAAAATGCATGATGAATGATGCTTAATTTTTTATCAATGCATGCTTAATTTAATCAAGTGGTTAATGTGGGTTTAAGTGGAGTAAAAATTCTGGTTGTGTGATCCTAAGTGTGCCACGGTTTTGGGCTGGAAAATGTGGGGAAATTAAGTTAAAATTTTGATCAATGTAAAGCTTAATCAAGACAAGGAATTAAGGGCAAGTTAGGTGAACTAAAATCTAAAAATTTTGGCTAGAAGTTCCATGGTTCTTGGGGCTGTTTTGTGGGCTAAACTTGGATGGAATTTATGTCAAGAATGATGCTAGGTAAATTGAGTAAAGGAAGGACAAATTAATGAAAAGAAAATGGTAATCTAGTAACTATTGAGTGCCACGGTTTTGGAGGACTTGAATGAGGGAAATGATGACTAAAATTGTGAGATACTAAGACTTGAGTTAATCAAGAAATTAAGTAAAGCTTAATAGAAGATAATTTGTAACATTAATTTTCATAATGAATTATGGTTAAGACTTAGGAAATAAGCAAGGATTGGAAGGTAATCATAGTGATCAAATAAATTGGATCAAGTAACACTTAAATGGGACTAATCATGTGAATATGACTTAATTGAGACCTTGGGAAGGCCACGGCCTCTAGGTAAGATTTGGGCTAAAATTCCATAACCCATAACTTGAATTACAAGTATTTAAAGAGTACAAGAAATTAAGGGTTTCATAAATCTTAATGAGCCAATGAGATAATTATTATAAGACTTGAGGTTACTAGAAGAAAAGAACAAGAGAATGTGAAACTTGGAGAGTTTGGGGAAATCCATAATGAACCTAAAATGTGCTTCTTGACTTTAAATTGATGCTATTCTGATGATGGGTTCTCTTGAATGCTAATTTGCATATTTGTACTCTCTTGGCCAATTATGGCATATTATGTGATGATTATCATGTTTTGAATTATCATCATGACGCATAATATTTTATGCATTGAAATGTCCTATGGACTGTTGTAAGGCCAAGTTGCCTAGGAGATTGAACACACCTTTTGTGCGGATGCGAATAGACTAGTGTAGGCCTTTAATGACCTTGGGGGCGTCGGGGTGCGGGTTCCTCGCAATAGGTGGTTGGTAGCTCTTCTGCCTGTGGGGTAGACCGATGCAAACGCACCGACGATCCGGACCGAGACACTATCCTATATCGCAATCGAGCGCAGACTGTCTGTACAATGCCATGATGTGCACGTGGAAAATATATATATGTTTATATAGCACAAGGCCTCGGCAGCCGAGATACAGTACACGTCTCCTGATCTTTCTCTCCGACTATTTTGTGTCTAGCTCCATGGAGTAGGATATTGGGCGTCCATGCATATGCATCACATTATCATACATTTATTTATTGATGCTGTTTTGTATACTATGAATGGTTGACTGCTCTTATTATTATGGATTCGCCTGGATTTAACTGTCTGGATTTAACTTGCACTGGATTTAAGCGTGTCGGATTTAACGCACTGGATTTAAGCTTGTCTGGATATTATAACTTATTCATTATTCCCTGTTGATGTATTTGACTGATTATCTGTTTAGAAATTTATTTATTGCCTTTACATGCTACGTGGGCGCTATGCGCCGTTCGGTTCTTGGTTGCTGTATTGGTATTGATGGTAGGATATCTTACCTCTTTTCTGTATTGCTATTGTGCATTATCTGTATATACTTTATATTTGTCGAAGACGACGGCAAGGAGGTCGGTGCTACTGAACCTTCGAGCGGGTGGCCGTACCTCAACTAGCATCTGCTTGGAGATGGAGGCGCGCATGCACGAATTTTTGGGCGACGTGCGTCTGACCTTCTTGGGAAGGCTAGAATGCTAGCACATCAACCTCAACTCCGATCGCTGTGTGTACCTCGGCGACGTGTCTATTGCTCTAGCCTGGAGGCGACACGAGATGCTGGTTCTCACCTGCCATATTCGACTACGTCTGGAGTTCTATCTACCCATTCACGAGATGTGGGGTTCTCGTTTCCACAACCCGCGTGAAGACTCATTTGATTCTATAGCTCAGGCCCCGTCCCGTGTCTCTGCTATTCCTATGGTGATTTCCTCTGATGATGAGGAAGATCCTGAGGAAGATCCCGAGGAAGTCCCTGAGGACGACCCCGAAGAGGAACCTGAAGAGGATCCTGACACGATTCCTCCTCACATGAGGGATTGACATCACTGGTAGCTACTGATGGCTGCCAGTCTTTTATTTTGGGGGCCTGATGTTATTTTTGTCTTATGGGTTGTATATTTTGTTATTCTGGAGTAGTGTTGATATGTAAATCCATAGGCAGGTATAGTTTTGCTTTTTGGATTAATTTCAGGCTTGTAACTAAAACACCGTTATATTTAAGTATATGTATGTATGTTATTCAGGTGAAATTTCGTTTACTGTTTTATTTTACGGTAATTAACATTCCGCATTGTCATCATTATAACAACAAAAAGAAAAAATATATATATATACTGCTATTTTTACATAGTAAAGCATCAGGTAATTCAACCTTTAATTATTTAAACCGGGTCTTAAGTGATTAATTATTTAATTTTTGCATTTTATTTTATTTGACAATGTGACGTTCCCTCCAGAAAAGGGGCGTTACAACATGGCTCTTATCTCAGAGATTGAACCCAAATCAATTGAAGAAGCTCTAGATGATGAAGCCTGGATCATTACAATGCAAGAAGAGCTAAACCAGTTCACATGAAATCAAGTTTGGACTCTTGTACCACTTCTTGATGATCACAATGTGATTGACAAGATGGATTTTTAGAAACAAGCTTGATGAAGCTGGACATGTTATGAGAAATAAAGCAAGGTTAGTTGCTCAAGGTTACAATTAGTAAAGTATTTACTATGATGAAACTTTTGCTCCTGTAGTTAGACATGAGGCAATTAGAATTTTACTTGTATATGCTGCTCATATAGGTTTTAAATTATTCCAAATGGATGTCAAAAGTGCATTTTTGAATGGATTCATTGATGAAGAAGTATATGTCAAATAGCCTCTTAGTTTTAAGGTTAATTGTCATCCAAATCATGTTTTCAAACTCTCAAAAACATTATATGGTTTAGAACAATCTCTAAGAGCTTGGTATGAGAGATTAAGTTCTTTTCTTATTGAAAATGGTTTTATAAAAGGTAGATGCTACTCTCTTCACCAAGAATTCAGAAAAAAAGATTTTCTCATAGTTCAAATATATATAGATGATATCATATTTGGATCAACTAATGAGAATTTGTGCAAGGAATTTTCTAAGCTAATAAAAGGTGAATTTGAAATAAACATGATGGTGAACTCAAGTTCTTCGTTGGGTTACAAGTGAAATAAGAAAAAGATGGTATACTGATCCATCAACAAAAGTACACCAAAGATCTACTCAAGAAGTTCAAGATGAATTATTCCAAGCCTATGAGCACACCTATGCATCCTTTTGTTGTGCGGAAAAAGATGAGAATGGTAAGGTAGTAAATTAGAAAGTTTATAGAGGTATGATTTGTTCTTTTTTCTACCTTACTATTAGTAGACCTGATATCATGTTCAATGTATGCTTAGTGCTACATTCCAAGCTACACTACTAAAAAAATCTGATTTAGAGATGAAATTTAGAGACGAAAAAAATTCTGTCTCTAATAGAGATAGAAATAGAGATAGATTTGATGAATTAGAGAGGAAAAATAAAATTTAACACTTAGAGATGATATTTAGAGATGGAATTGATCTGTCTCAGAATTTTTCATCTCTAATTTCGTCTCTATTTGGTCAATTTAAAATCAAACATAATTAGAGACTAAATTTAAAGACTGAATTTACCTATCTCAGATTTTTTCATCTCTAATTTTATCTCTATTCGGTCAATGTGATGTTTTAAAAAGTCAAATATGTTTAGAAATGAAATTCAGAGATGGAATTTATCCGTCGCTAAATTTTTCGTATCTAATTCAATCTCTATTTGATTAAATAAATATTTTAAAAAATTAAATATATTTAGAGACAGATATCTTTCATCTCTAAATTATATATATAATTTAATTAATAAATTTTTATTTTTTTAAAGATAGAGATGGGTTGTTTCCGTCTCTACTTTTTTTTTTTTACCTAAATCCCTAATTCTCATATCAGAAACCTAATTCTTCCCAGATAACAAATCACGCTCCCTCTTTAATCAGAAAACTCACAGAAATTAGCAACAGAGGGAGAGGGGTGTTGGAGGATGACGCGGCTACGATGACAATGGAGGACAGCACGACACGATCGATGGCACGACAGTGAGAGCGGATCCGGGTGGCAAAAGAGTGATGCTGACCCAGTTGAGGCAAAAGCATAGAAACTCCAAACCCATCACCATGGTCACTGCTTACGATTACCCATCAGTAGTGCACCTAGATATGGCTGCCATTGAGATTTGCCTTGTTGGGGACTCAGCAATAATGGTGGTTCACGAACACGACACCACACTCCTTATCACGCTCGATGAAATGCTTGTTCATTGTCGTGCTGTGGCTCATGGGGCCAAAAGCCCTCTTTTTGTTGGGGACTTGCCATTTGGGTCCTACGAAGCTAGCTCCAGTCAAGTTTTTATTTTTGTGATGTTTGGTAATTTTCAATCAAAGTAAAAATTATTACTTTTAGACCCATGAATCCAGTTCCAATCAGGTTTTTATTTTGGTCAAGTTTGGTAATTTTCTATTAAAGAAAAATTTGTTTCTTTTGGACCTAAAATTGAACTTGTTTGGTTATTGGGAAAGTTATTGACATAAAATTTGGTTGAGTTTTTCAAAAGTTCATGAGAAAGTTTTCTTTTTTTTTTTAATTTTATTTTAAGTTTTCCAAACAATAATATTTGGAATTTGTTAAGGGTGTATGCTTTTTACTTTGTCGTCAAATTTGAAATGTGCAAACAAAAAATGTTAGGAATTAAGGACGTGGGTTTTTGTTTCCTTGTTGAACTTCATGTGTGCAGTGGTTCTAAATGTTGTTGTTTTAGTTATAAGCAGGCAATTGATACAGCGGTTCTTATTTTAAAGGAAGGGGGAATGGATGCCATAAAATTGGAAGGTCACTTCTTTACCAAAGTGTCGACGTATATTTGGGCAGTGGTTGTGGTGGTACGCGTTCAGGCACAGAGACTTTGGGTGGAGTGGTTCTAATCTGGGTTATTGGCATGGTGGGCATCGAAGGTGGCTTTGGGTGGAGTGGTTCTGTTTTGGTATGGTGGCTGCCATGGTTTAGTCGTGTAGTGGGTTATTGGATTATAAAGAATAGTGACTGGGTTTGGTTGGCGATGGTTCTGCAATGGGTGGGTGATGTAGGGGAGGAGCGTGGCTGGGTTTGCATATTCTATGCACTTGATATCAAGATCCATGACATGGTAATTTGTCCCTATTACTTGAGTTTCTGTTGTTGTTCTCATGAATGAGAGTTCTGTTGTGTGATTATGTGACTATGTTGCTTTAGCTTTAACTCTTTTGTTTGATCAGACATTGAGTTTGTGAATATCTTAAACTACTTTGCTTTGGCTTCACATAGCCTTTATTGCATGATTCATGATACTATATCTTAAGAATTATTTCTAATATAATTGTTTTGTTTGGTGTTGGCATAAGTAAATGCAATATGATATAATTGGGGATGAGGCTCAGTTTTATTGATTGATAACCATCTTTGCAACATATTGCGCAAGTGTTTAGTTTGCATTATAGTGTACCATGCTAGGGGATATATGTCCTTTTCCTTTTTCCTTAGTCAAGTGATATCTGGTCATCTCTTGATCAGTTGTTGATAAATATGCATTTTGGAATATAATACAGATTCACGTGTGATTTGATATGCAATGTGTTTCATCATCTGATCTTTTCGATCTAGGTGTTTATTTATTTTTTATATTCTAGTAGTGTTACTTGAAAGACATTGAAGTATAGTTATTTCAGAAATTATAGGGGATAGCTTGCATAAATGCAATAAGGCATAATTTGGTGAGGATAAGAGCCTATTGGTTCTAGTTTAATTTATTGATGACAAGAATGACATTCTTATACTTGTGTTGATATGTACATGTGTCGATATGTGAAATAAATTGCACAGGGTAGTTGAAATTCTTATACTTGCTTTATTGAGATGTTATATGACATGTGGAAACTTTATTATTGTGATTTTGCGAGTGTGATTTAACTTGGGTGTCATCAACGCATGTTTAGTTGTGAGGGATGGTCTTAATGTCTTATGTGATGATATAGTCTCAATGTTGGGAACCCCAAACGACCAACTTATTTCTCCCTTGAGGTAGATTAATTCCTTTATTTTTGTTTAGAATTGAAAATCTAAAGCTATAATTTGATATGAACTATGTATATTAACTATTTTGCTTCCATTTTTGTGTTTTTCTTAGCTTTGCTCCTTGGTAGCGTTGCAACGATATACAAAAACATTGTCCACTCTTCAAAGGGCTTCATTAGTGGAGAAGTCCAGGCAGAACTTGAAATCAAATTCATATGAGAAACACTAGTTTTAGACATTTGACCCTTCAAAAAGTTCATAAGAAAGCTGCTCAGAATGACATGAGTAAACCTAATCAAAAAACCTATCAAAAAGGATATCAGAAAATCATTAAAAGACTACGATCAGAAAACTACTTCAAGTACAAAAGTCAAAGACATTCTTTTAGTCTCATATTTAGCTCTGTCATCAAATAACCTTCCTAGGCACAATGAGAACACTGGAAAGCTACCAAAAAGCTGATCAAAAGAAGACAAAATAATGACTAGTTTTTTCCCGATGCATCAGAATTGCTACCACAAGCATTTAATGCATTCTCAATGGCTAGAATTCATCTAAGGCTATAAATTGAAGTTCATTCAAAGCACTTAAGGATGAAAGACTTGGTTGTTGATAGAATTTATTACTGAGAAAAGCCCTATTGTTATTTGCTGATTGTTTTCTTAACTCTGAAATACCTTTCTGATCTAAAAAAAGTTCTTCTACTTGTATTCTTTATATACTCAATAGAAAAGAAGTTGTTTCTCTTATTTAAGTATTGGTATCCACTCTATGAGTATTAGTGAGCTTAAACACAAACCTTATATTCTTCCTTTGTAAATTGACCTATTACAGGTCTGAATGTTAAGCCTAGATAGGCTAGGTAAGAAACGAATACTCTGTTAAGCCTAGAGGCTAAGTGAGTAAAGAATACTTTGTTAAGCCTGGAAAAGCTAGGTGTGAAAAGAATATTCGATTGTATTTAGCCTAGAGAGGCTGTGTTCCAAAGAATACTTTGATAATGAAAATACTAGTGTTCTACTAGGGACTGAAAGTAGGTAAGTAGTTGGTCGAACTCGTACAAATCTTGTCTGTACTACTTTTCTGCCCTTTCTCTTTATATTTTGAGTTGGCCGCTAAAATAGTTTTCTGAACTCAGTGCTTAACAAGTTTTCTAAACTTCTATAAGTTCTTTTTGATAAAGAGAAACGTTTGTGAAAACTATTTTCTAATTAAAGACAATATAAATGAAAATTTTTCAAATTTTTAAAAGAAAGTTCACAAGCATTCTCAAACGTTTTTTTGAACATGTTACCTTTATGTTTTCTTATCTCTAACAATCTGCATTGATAATCCAATTTTTATACTTGAGAAAATTGTTTTAAGTTTTAGAAAGTGTTCAGAAAAGTTTTCAAAATGCTAAAATTCAACCCCCTTGTGCACTTTGCCACCTTCAAATATTTTGAGTTGGCTGCTAAAATAGTTTTCTAAACTCAATGCTTAACTATAAGTTCTTTTTGATAAAGATAAAAGTTTGTGAAAACTATTTTTTGATTAAAGACAATATCAGTGAAATTTTTTCAAACGTTTCAAAGAAAGTTCACAAGCATTCTGAAACGTTAATCTGCATTGATAATCCAAGTTTTATATTTGAGAAAACTATTTTAAGTTTCAGAAAAGTTTTCAAAATGCTAAAATTCAACCCCCTTGTGCACTTTGCCACCTTCAAATTCCTCTAGTTCAAACTGTTGGGGCTTTTGGGAAAGGGCATCAACAGCTCAGTTGGTAACCCCAGTTTTGTAAACAATATCAAAATCGTACCCCATTAACTTGGAAATCCAATGTTGTTGGGCTAGAGTAGTAATTTGCTGTTGGAGATGTTAAAGAATCCTTTGATCCATTTGGACCTCAAACTTCCTACCACTGAATAGGGGTGCTAGTGTTGGATGGCTAACACTAATGCCATTATTTTATTCTCATATGCCGACTTGGAAATGGAATGCTTAACTAGGGCCTTGCTAAAGTAAGCGATGGTAAACACTTCATGCATCAAAATCGTCCCCACCCTTTTCGTGAAGCACCATATTCGATAGTGAAAGTTTTATGAAAACTAGAATACTATCACTGCAATGCATGAGATTATAATACCATAAAAATAATTAAAATAACATATAATAACTATTTTATTATTATAAAAATATTTATAATTTTCATGAGTGATAAATATTTATTTTATTCTTTGAGAGAATCAGTATCAAGGTTATATATAAAATTTTAAGAGTATTTTACACTTTCAAAAATTATTAAAAAGCGTATTTTGAGTTTTAGATATTGCAATCACTATCAACTCCCTTGACTTTATCTCTATATATTATAGCATGGTTGATAACGAATAAATAAATATCAACGTTAGAAGGTGCTCAAGCCATTGAACTTTAAGCCATATTTTAAAGGACAGTGCTCAATACACTTAAAAATCTCAAATACATCGAGGTTGATTTTGCTGTAATCATATTTTCAAATTTTCTTTTAGAAAGATAAGACAAAAAAATATAGCTCCCATAAAAGGAATCTAAATTTGGATTTGACACTTGAGAATAATATGGAAGAAATTCCTAAATAAATTATATTTTCTTTTAATAAGATAATTATAATGATATTTAAATTCAAATTTGTAATGAGTCATACATAATACAACTTAAAAACGATATTTATAAGAAAAAATCTTGAAATAATTTATATTTTTCTTTTATTTTTATTTAAAAGAATAATATTAAAATGTAAATTCAAATTATATTGGTAACATAACCTAGATATGAGAAGTGACAGAAATTTTTTACATTTTTCGTTAATTCTTTTTTAATAGCATAATAATAAAATTTAAATTCAAATAATTTTAGTGACACAATCTATAAGTGCCACTTAGCAGAATTTCCAAACTCAATTCTTCTTTTATATATTATTATTTTGATTGATGATTTGGCATGACCAAAGCTGGAGTAGACACCTAAGCCTTTTTGAAGGCTTCAAAGGCCAGCTGTGCTGAGGGCTTTTTTACCAAATTGTCACTGTTGGTAAAATTATTTATCAAATTGTTATTTTTTTAAACTATTTATCAAACTGTCATTTTTTTAAATTATTTATCAAAATGTTATTCTTTTGAAACTATATACCAAACTGTCACCATTTTGTCCAACATGACATTTTTTTAATAATTTTTGATTCACGTAGGATGCGCCAAAGAGGGTGGCGTATCCACGTAGGATACGCCAAGCGTGTTGGCATATCCTACATGGATGTGCCACCCTCTTTGGCACATCCTATGTGGATATGCCACCTAAGATGGCGTATTTTCAAAGGATACACCAAGAAGCTTGGCGCAACAAGGGCAATTATGCCATTTAACTTGGAGCAATTCATCCAAACGCAGATCGCCCATTTTATGTAGAAAATGTCACCCTTAAGACACTGAAGACTCAATTATTTATAGGCCAAGTGTTTGCTTCTGTTACGTAGCGTAGTCGATGTGAGACTTTGGTGTTGGCAAGACAAAGCAACTAAGTAAGACAACAATGTACCTTTGTTCGACGTGAGACTTTAGTGTTGGCAAGACAAAGCAGCTAAGTAAGACAATAATGTATCTTTATTCAATGTGATTCAGTAAAAGGGCTAAAACTCATGAGTGTAATAGCTGGAAAGTAAATGGAGTAGTAAAGATGCTATGATTGCTACATAACAAGGTAAAAACCAGAATTTTCTTTGGCAGTGAAGTAAATGAAAAGCTATGCTAATGAAGGAAGAAACTCAATGCTTTTGACTTTTCAGCTGTTCATAGCAGTCCTACTATAATTGTTTAGTTAATTTCGTGGATTCCTTTCATGTGAAAGGCTTCGTATGAAATAGTAATTCTGTATAATTATACATAAGATATAAGATTGCATGCAAAGAGTTGAATTCACATAACAAGGAGGGTTGTGATCTGCGAAAATGATTTATTTAGATTAGCCTCTCAATACTATTTCGCCCAAAATGTTACTGATGTTTTCAACTGTAAGCAAGCGAGGCCAACAAAATTAGTTATAATCCTTCCTTAATCTTGGGATTTTCTTCATATTAGTATCTCTCATGTAATAAGCTGAGCATTATTTTCTTATTTTGAAAACTTTGAATTTCAACCACATTTGAATTTCTACTTCATTTTCTCAGTTACGAAACCAAGATTTGTATATTAGAAACTTTAGTTTCGTGAGTATTTTACTATGTAAACATTGCCAACGGATCACTTGCTCTATTAAATTGTAGACAACTGTAGTCAGGGGTACAACCCAAATTACATGATGCTCCTAAAAAGATGACAAATAATGTAAAGATGATGAATGAGACCTTCTATATAAGTTGATCTTCCATCCACACTGGTGAGTAGTGAAAAAATTTGGTTAGTATGTAATAATTATCAAAACTATAGATATATGGATGGCTTTAATACATAGCATCTCCGTGATGAGTTCCTTATATTTTTGGTCCTTTATAGAAGTTTAAAGATTTATTAATGTTTATATTTTCCTTGGATATATATATATATATATATATATATATATATATATATATATATATATATATATATATATAACATACTGATAAAGAAATTTTGTTCAATTAATCTTTTGCTTTTACCTATTCTTTTCTAGAATAACATAACCAAAGTCCCACATCGAACAAAGGTACCTTATTGTCTTATTTAGTTGTTTTGCCTTGCCAACACCAAAGTCCCCCATCGACTACGCTACATAACAGAAGCAAACACTTGACCTATAAATAATTGAGTCTTTAGTGTCTTAAGGGCGACATTTTCTACATAAAAGGGGCGATCTGCGTTTGGATGGATTGCTCCAAGTTAAATGGAGTAATTGCCCTTGTTGCACCAAGCTTCTTGGCGTATCCTTTGAAAATACGTCATCCTAGGTGGCGTATCCACGTAGGATGCGCTAAAGAGGGTGGCACATGCACGTAGGATATGCCAAGCATGTTGGCGTATCCTACGTGAATGCGCCACTCTCTTTGGCGCATCCTACATGGACCAGAAATTATTTAAAAATGCCACATTGGACAAAAGGGAGACAGTTTGGTATATAGTTTCAAAAGAGTGGCATTTTGGTAAATAGTTAAAAAAATGGCAGTTTGGTAAATAGTTTAAAAAAATGACAGTTTGATAAAAAGTTTTACCAATAGTGACAGTTTGGTAAAAAAGCCTTGTGCTGAGTCTAATGAAACTTGTTAGAATTTTCCTTCCTGAGTAAAGTGGTAAGTAGTTGTGCCAATTTAGCATAAGAATAATGATCATTTTACTTTAAATAATATATACACTCTTTTTAATATTACATGAAAGTTTGTTAATGAAGTTTAAATTATTAATTAATAAATATGTACAAATTTGTAACTCTTCCAGTCTGACTCTGTTAATCAACTTATATACGTTATTAATTATTTTTTTATTTTACATTAACCAACTTTTTACATACTTATTAATCAATTTCTATATATCATTAATTATAAATTTATACTTTATTAACTAATTTTATGTGAAGTAAAAAGTAGTATAGTTAAAAATGGATAAAATTATCAGAGTTGTTAGCATAATCCCTTATGAAACGCTGGTAATACCCTATCAGGCCCTAGACCCAGTTCACAACTCTAGTTATCTTGGAGGGATCCATTCTTTTCTTTTTTTTAAGTCAAAAGAAGGTATGCAAAGGCATCACTGAAGGGCAAGGCATCCCAGCTAGGCTGGCACCCTAGACCCAAACCAATCATCTACAGCATACCTAAATTTATTAATAAAAAACCAAAAAACAAAAAACACGGGGGGACAAAAACCTAACCCATGAAAAAGAGAGCAGTTATTTAAACCTATAGTGAGGGAGACCAAACCTATTACGGTTAAAGTCCTTACTAATAAAAGAAGGGATTGAATCCCACTAAAAGAAATCCTGGATGGTAAGACCGTGAGAGGCTAATTTATCTGCACAAGTATTGCCTTCTCTAAAGATATGAGAAACTAAAAAATTCATTTGCCTAGTTATAAGAAGGCAATTGTTCCATCGGTTTCTAAGCTTTCAAAGAACTCATTTCGCATTTTTAAATGCATCAACTACTAATTGAGAGTCACATTCTAACCACAAGTTGTGCCATCCTTTTTTGAAGGCTAATTCAATAGCCATCATTGCACCAATCAACTCTGCATGTAAAGAATAAGAAATACTAAGATTAGTTGTAAAACAGCCGAGAATAGTTGCTTTATGATCTCTAAAGAGGCCCCCACAAGTTGACCAACCTAGGGTTCCTCTAACTGCCCCATCCGTGTTACATTTAGTCCAATAACAAAGGGGAGGAAACCAGTTTACTTGCTTAATGCTTGGGGCATTGTAAGGATGACCAGTAACAGAAAAAGCCTTCATAATGGTGAACTCAGAGATAGAAGAATGCATTGATCCCGAAGTTAGATTTCCTGTTAAGGAGGTAGCTGCTATGACCAGATTGATGGCCTGAGAGCAGGAATCATTCTTATTATCAGATCGAAGCTTGTTCCTACAATACTAAATGATCCAAATCACATTGATAACAGCTGCCAGAATGATGTCATGCAATTAAGTGCTCCAACTACGGTTGCATATTGATAAAATGGACTTGACAGAGACAACATCAATAAAGCAATGTATGATGCTGCTAAGCCAACTCCATATGTCCTTAGCAAACTTGCATTGCAGGAAAAGATGATTAGATGATTCAAAGTCCATTCTATAGAGGCTGCACATTGAAACCGTAACACAACCTCTAGACCATAAATTATCATCAGTTGGCATTTTATTTTTAAGCAACCTCCAAAATAAAAAAGATTTAGAGGGAGGGATGAATTGATTCTAGAGAACTTTGCACGAAGAGTCAACCTGCCTTCTAGGATTTAGAAACATGAAAGCTTCTTTGAAAGTTAACAACCCTGTAGTAGAGTGAGTCCAAACCAGTTGATCAAGAGCAGAGAATTTTGGAATAACAATATGCTCAATATCCGCAGCCAAAGAAGGATACTTTGAAACCAGAGAGGGAGGAAGGGACCACGAATAATTGACAATAAAGTCACCTACTCGAGAGCAAAGAGAACGATGTAAACTAGCAGGAATATTTAGAGAATTCACAATAGTGTTAGGAAGCCATTTATCAGTCCAAAAGTTTATGTCAAGGCCATTTCCTAGATGCCAGGAAATGTTTTCCAGAACAGTGGGCAAACATCTTTTTAATGCAGGCCAAATAGAGGATTTCACATAAGAGGATCTATATCTTTTATTTTTCATGAACCTAGCTCGAAGAAAGTAAGCCCATTGGCACTTAGAAGAAAGGAAATCCCAACAAAGTTTCAAAGCAGCAGCTTCATTGACTGCACGAATAGATCTGATGCCCAGGCCACCTTCTGAAAAAGGAGTACAAACTTTATTCTAAGCAACAGTCACTATTTTCCTAGATGAAACATCACTAGACCAGAAAAAATTTCGAGTCCATTTGTCAATAGTTTTTAGCAGAGAAACTGGCCAGGAGTAGACATGAAAATTGTAAATAAGAGAGCCATGAATAACAGATTTAACAAGCTGAGCTTTTCCCATAATAAATAGTAAAGACCCTTTCCAGGTTGCCAGCTTATCTTTAATCTTATCGGCTATAGGCTGAAGATGAAGTGCTTTTGGCTTGCCCTTAAAAGTAGGAACACCAAGATAAGAAAAGGGAAGTCTCCCAACAGAAAACTGAAGAGAAAAAGATATCATAGCTAACCGACTGGAAGAGACTGATCCAGCATAGAACTTGCTCTTATCAAGACTAATAACTTGCCCCGAAGCCTCACCATATTTCTTAAATAAATTCATGATGTTGTGCAAATTCTGCTTAGTCCCTCTGTAAAATATCATGATGTCATCAGCAAAAAGAACATGGCTTGGAGTATAGAAGCCCCTTAGGCCTGACATCTGCTGGAATTTCCCACTTTGCAACAGTTTAGAGATGCCTCTGCTTAAAACCTCTTCAATAATACAAAAAAGAAGAGGAGACAAGGGATCCCCTTGTCTACCTCCCCTCTTGCAGCTGAGGTAACTAACTGAGTGACCATTGATAGAAAAGGATAGCTTAGCTGAATGCAAAATAACCTTGATCCAATTACAAAACCTGTCTGCAAAGCCAAAAGTTTTTAGAACTTTGAGCAAGAAATCTCAATCCAAAGTATCAAAGGCCTTTTTAATGTCTATCTTCAAAGCTATATTACCTCCAAAAGCCTTATTGTCCAGCATGTTAATAGCTTCAAAAGCTATGCAAACACATTCTGTAATTTGCCTCCCCTTTATGAATCCTCTTTGATTTTCAGAGATGATTTTTGGAGCCAAACCAGCTAATCGATCTACTAGCACCTTAGTAATGATCTTAAACTGAAAATTTGCCAATGCAATAGGCCTATATTGTTCAATTCTGTCTGCACCACTGAATTTGAATTAAAACTATTAAATTAGAATTTAAGCCTGGCAGGATCCAACCCTGTATAAAAAACTGAGAAACAACATTGAAAACATCATGACCAATAAGGTCCCAAAAATGTTGAAAGAACCAGCCCCCAAACCCATCAAGACCAGGAGCTCCACAGGCATTCATAGAAAAAATAGCATTTCTAACTTCCTCTTTGGTTAGTAGATTAGTGAGCATGATGTTGTCTTCAGCAGTGACCATAGGAGATATAACAGAATCTATCAAGTCATTTGAGGCACAAAAATTTTCAGAAGCAAATAAGTTCTTATAATA
Organism: Ormosia semicastrata; assembly: GCA_029884595.1. Lineage (NCBI taxonomy): Eukaryota > Viridiplantae > Streptophyta > Magnoliopsida > Fabales > Fabaceae > Ormosia > Ormosia semicastrata. The sequence continues at coordinate 45,684,571 of JAQQTO010000061.1, forward strand.
GTCCAGGACATGTTGCTCAATGTCTTCCTGCTGATCCAAAATTCGGTCACCCTACTTAAGCATAGACAACCGCTTGGAAGCATTTCTAATTTTAGAAACTTTATGGAAGAAGGCAATATTTCTGTCACCAAAAGAATGCCAATTAAAACGAGATTTTTCCTTCCAGAACTTATCTTGATATTTCAAAGCTTTCTGCAACTCCAATTGTGCTTCTTTTTCACAATTCAGCAACTCTTCAGAAAAGCCAGAAATATCAGCTTGAAGTTGAATCTAATCAACAACCTTCAAGGCTGAATCCACTCGTTGATGAACATCCCCAAAAATGTCTCTATTCTAATATTTGAGTTCCAACTTTAGGACTTTAAGCTTTTGAGTAAGGATAGACATTGGACAACCGGTAAAAGACCTATTCCAAACCTTTGAGACCAATCTGTGACAATCTGAGTGTTCAGTCCACATTTTTAAAAACTTGAAAGAAGAGGGATAAGTATGAGTTCTTTTACTGAGGTTCAGCAAGATAGGAAAATGATCAGATTGCATTCTAGTCAAAGTACAGCAGGATATACTATTCCAGAAAGAGAGCCAAGCATCATTGCAAACAGCTCTATCTAACCTTCTTTCAAAAAGGGCACTGCCTCTTCTGTGATTGGACCAAGTGAAACTGGATCCATTCAAATAAAGGTAAGGTTTACATTGTGAGATGGTGAATGCTTTTGGGCTTTTGGTCAGTTTTTGTTTTTAGGCTTACTTATAATCACATCAGGCTATTACTATTAGAAAAGCTTTACGGGAAAGCTTTTGTTTCCTTGTCAAATGAATGACCATTATAAAAGAGTAAAATAATATTAGCTAATATGAAAATAAATAAAAAAATTGACAACAACTGATTTTCAAAACACATAAAGATAATTATAATTTTATTTTATTTAATATCATTTTAAGTATAATATTTATAATCATAATATATATTAGGATTATAGTATAGTTTTTATATATATTATTTGATTTGACTAACGATCTAATCAGTAAAATCAGTTGAGCCATAAATCACCCTTGTTTCTAGTTTGATGGTAGAACTAGTTTTTAAAACATTGGAACTATATGTCCTTTTTTATTTCTATTCACAAAATAAAGAAATACTTTCATCTTGTATTTGCCTTGAACATAGGTACAGTAAAAGGAAATAAATAGTTAAAGATAACCAGGAGAGAACTCCCAAGCAAGATAAATCTTGTAAGACTTAGGTTTAAGCATCTCATAAAGATACTACTACTTACAAATACAACACTGATATTCTTATCACAAACAGTGCATACACCTCTTTTCACACCTTCCTCAATACCATTTATTATACTTACTTTTTTCTATCACTTTCTCTCTCTTAATCACAACCCTTAAAAAGGGTGTGAATAGTAATACACCTCTTTTTAGGGGTGTAAGACTATCATTTTTCTTACAAATAACCCATTTTGAATAAGACAAACAGATTGGGATTCATGCAGACTTTTAGCCAACATGGATAAAATGATAATTCTACATAAAAGGCTGATTTTCAAAATTAAACTAGGAATCCATTATAACTTTAAAAATTATGAAATTTTAGTTCATAATTGCCTTAAACTATGTCTTTCAAATGCAACAAACTCTATTCCATTTAGAGTTAGATAATTAAAATTATACAACATTATACAACAATCAAAATAGGACATGTTGCAAAATTCCTGAAATTCTTACTGCATATAATCTTGCATGTTAATTTCAGAATTTCATAAGTTTCATACAAAATAGACACCTGAGTAGTAAAATATGCAATTTGGTTTAAAAGGTGTCAGAAACCCATTTTTAGCAAGATTTATTTGGACTTTTAAATAAAAACTAGGAATGACTAAAAACTATAAAAATCATGAAAATTTTACCACATCAAGCCTATAGCTGTCAAAACGAGTTTGCCTGGGCCGTTCGGGCCAGGTTAGCTTAGGCCAGGCCATTTTCGGGTGGGGCCAAATTAGGCTATGTGAGTTTTGAGTCAGTATTTTGTTAGCGTAGCCCACCCCTATGTAATGTTATCGAGCCGGGCTAATCCGGGTTATTTTTAGTTTTGGGACAATATTTCGTTAGCCCAGGCCGCCCATTTTGTCAAGCTATTCAGGCTAACCCATCGGGCTTGACTCATTTAATGGGCTATTCGGGCTAACCCATCGGGCTTAACTCATTTTGACAGCTCTAATCAATCCTTGTATTATAGCTTTTAAAAGAAATAAGTATCAAATAAAATGGACTCTTATAGCTCTAGTTATACAATTGAAATTGCAGGCTATCAGGATTCTAAATTTTGCATAAATAAAGCAATTTTCAAACAAAAATTGGTATTAATTGGGAAGATTATAAATTCTAGTAAATTTATCAATTACAGTACTTTATCGTGACTCTCAAATAAAAGAAGAAGTGAGTTAAATGGTGCAGTATAGCTGAAGTTATGTAGATAACACATAAAACTATCAAAATAGTAGTTTCAGCATACTGAGCAGTCTGTTTTACCTGACTTTAATTTTGCTACAAGCATCCAAAAATATTATGATTTTCATATAGAAGTAGTGCTATGCCTTATCTAGCAAACAAAATAAAAATCAAGTCATTTATACTACTATAGCCCAAGATATATAGATTTTCCCTTAACACTTTCACAGTTGATATCAATACTCTAAGTGTACATTCTGCATTGTTTGCTAGGGGCTCTTCCTGTCCTTCCTACACATAATCAAAATCACATATATTGTGAAAGATGCATGCATAACAGTACTCGACACTTTGCATTACTACATTACATCATAATGCCCTCATAGGCCAACAAATTACATAAATCTCAACAATATAGCATCACAAACTTCTTAGCTCCTGAATTCTCTTATTGGTCTTTCAAGCTACTTTGTGTTATCATCTGGACACACCATGCTTACGAGTGAGAACAAATCTTAGTAGATACATATGAGTAGCATATAATCATGTGTGTACCAATTGTGTAAACCACATGGCTCCATCTTGTAATTCAATAAAAATGGTAATGCACCACAATATGTTCAAACATGAGATAATTAAAGTTTACACAGACTAGGTACAATCTACTAGCGAAAAAGCTATGGGAATCTCTGTAACGCCCCAAGAATAACTACCACACTATACCCAGGCTTATATTGAAGTAGTTATGCTTAATCCCATCACATGTTACTATCCTATTCACCTTTATACCAAGTCTAATATAGATTATTACCACATAACATAGTCGTTTGCCTTCTAGATCACTGTCCAAGCTTTTGATTACCAATCCAATATTAGGTTCATTAGTGCAAGTAGGCTCTTGTTGGAAGAAACCTAACAATTAATTCTGCAATACATCAATTTCATTCTTAAATCACAACACTATGTATGAAACATATAAAAATAGATTCATCATCATATCTAACACAATGTCAAACGTGCAGGCATCAATACCTACACTACATCATTGTTCATTAAGCCTCTAGCTTATACATACAAAATAAACAAGAAAAGTAAACTAAGGGTGTTAGTACCCTATATAGTCCACCAAGTCATACTACATTAGAGTTAAAGCTAGAGTCATCTCTACAAGTATACTAATCGGCATGTCTATATCTGATATGCAACCAAGCACTAATCTAGTATACAAAAATAACTATAAGAAACCACATTTTTCATTATGTAAATCATACAAAAACATTCTACATTATGCATATCACACAAAAGAACAAGTCAAAATACTAGTAGTCTGTTAGATAAGGGCAAAGTCAGAGGTGAGGAAAGAGGATGATAACCCTAAGAGAATAACGCATATATAATCTCATGTTCATGTAAACTATATAAGCATCAGTCTCGGGGTCATACACCCACTAGCTCTCAGCAAGCTCCCAACAGATGGTCAATAGAGGCATCTTCAAATGGCAGAACTATCGAGTAACGGAATATCACAGAAATAAATAACGAGGTGAGAATTCTAAAATCTTTCAGTAATTCTAATATACAAGTGCCATCATGATAGTTCCAGCTACTTTAGGGTTTTCGTAAAACTTTTCAAAAATTTCTCAGAAAAATGGCAGAAGCCAAAACCAATTATTATCCTTAAGGCAGAGGTTCATTTTAATAATTTAATTCATTATATTAAGACGTGGCATTTACCCCGAAGAATTCATAGAACATAATAGAGTAGCCATAAATCATACAAAATCAAACTGAACTATGACAGAACATTCAAAAGCTTCACAAAACATTTACAAGCATCTTCATAATGACAGAGGTTTATTATGTTAGTATATGCAATGCAATTCCTTTTTAAGTGCCTCATAGTGCTCATTTGATTCATTATCTGTCCATAGATTATTCCCCGAACCCATGTCATTTTCAATAAGTAGGGAGTTTCACACTTAACCTATACTTGGTGATAGTCTGCTTATTAGGCTTGAGCTCATCCCATACGTGATAGTACTTCGTCACACAGCCTTATCCCTAGTAACGTGGCCTCACCTATAAGTTACTTTCATAAAGGAACAACACATAAGGATCACCCCCAGGTACGAGGATTATTTCCACATCTTTTAATTACTGAGCAATTAAGGATGCACTTTCCATTACAGTTTATTTATCGGCTCACTATAGCAACTCAAAGGAGCATATCAATTTCAGTGCATTCAAAATTCTCATTCATCATGCCAATTCCATATTTCATATATCAACATATAATTCTCAAGGTAACTTGGAATGCAAGCAATTGTCATATTCATGATATAAGAATCAAAGTAATTGTGATTATACATAAGCCAGCTTATCTCATTCATAAGCCATCTCATCTAGAGAGTACAACATTAGTCCAAATAGTAGATAGCTTACAAATTTATTAGCCAGCTTATAACATAACAAAAATATCATATTGTTATCACTTACTTATCAGCCAGCTTATAACACAACAGGATTATTAGATTGCTATCAATTACATGTCAGCTAGCTTATAACTTGACAAAATAGTAGACAATCAGTAAATTTTACTAGTCAGCTAACAGAAAACATTTAACCTAAAGTACGTAAGTTCAATTCAATTAATTCTTACTTCATTTATCATTATTAAGCAAGATTCTCATTAACCATCATCAAATTACCAAATTTTCTCCTCTCTTAACCCTCGACCATGCCTTACATTAGTCACTTAACCATTTGTTAATTTTAATGTAACTTAAAATTAGCTTAATTTAGCCTAGTTCAACCAAGTGCATGTAATCAAGCAGCATTACAAGACACTTAATCAATTACACCCTTAATCCTTCATAAACCCAAGACCATGATTCCATTTTCGACATTCAATTTAGTCTCAAATCAACTTAGTCACCATTAATTAAGCGACTAGTAGACATTAGCTACATGGAAAACAATTTCTTAGTACTAGACTCCCATGAACCCGAGACTATCCTTCTAACCCATCCCCTTAATTTGACTTCAATTAACTTAATTACTTAAAATTAAAACAAATACAAGATAATCTCAACATGAAATTCAATTAAGAGCACCCATGACCCGTGGCCATGGTTCCACCAAATCATTCTCAAATCTTCATCCAAATCAACATACAACCATGAAATCCAATTCATGCAAGCTCAATAACTCAAAGAACCAAGAAAGAATGAGATAAATATATCTATTCCTACCCATCACCCACCAAACCCAAGAGGACCTTGTAAATTTTCGATGGCTGAGAGGAAAGAGAAAAAAGAGAAAAGAGAAACCAATGAGAGGAAAGTTATGTCCTCTTTGGTTAGTCTTTAGATTTTATTATATGAGTAAAAGGAACAAGCTATAGTTGTTCAAAGTCATAATAAAATAAAGAAATTATTTAAATTAAAAGACGTATTTATCTAACACTCCTTCTCAAGTTGGAGCATATATATCATATGTTCCAAGCTTGTTACATATATAACTAATTCAGGGTCCTTAAAGAAATTTTTTAAGAAGGTCAACAAGCTAGTTATTTGAGCTAACAAAGGTTGTGACAATGTCACTCGAAAGAACCTTCTTTCTTATAAAACGGCAGTCAATCTCAATATGTTTAGTTCTTTCATGAAAGACGAGGTTAGAGGCAATATGTTTAGTATCTTGGTTATCATAGACAAAGGTCATCTGTCCAACATCCCCAAACTGAAGTTCTTTGAGTAATTGTTTTAACCAAACAAGTTCACATGTCGCAGCAACCATAACTCTATACTCATCTTTAGCACTAGATCTAGCAATCACACTTTGCGTCTTACTTTTCTAAGAAATTAGGTTACCTTCAATAGGCACACAATATCCTAAAGTGGAACATCTATCAGAAGGTGAACTTACCCAATCAGCATCAAAATAACCAACCACTTGAGTGTGTCCCTTATCCTCATAGAGGAGTCCTCTTCCTAGTGCTCTTTTAATATATCTTAAAATCCAAACCATAGCATCTTAATGGTTGTCACATGGAGAGTTCAAAAACTAACTAACAACACTCATAGGAAAAGAGATATCAAGTCGACTCACTGTGAGATAATTCAGTTTTCCAACAAGTCTCTGATATATACTTGGATCAACTAAAAACTCCCCCTAATTTGGAATAAGTTTGACATTAGGATCTATCGAGATATCAATAGGCTTAGCATTTAGCATGCCAGTTTCCTGAAGTATGTTTTTGTCTACAACATACTTTCATTGTGAGATAGAAACACCACCCTTAGATACAACTTCAATTCCTTGGAAATACCAAAGTTTGGCCAAGTATTTTGTTTGAAAATGATGGAAAATGAATTATTTAAGTCACTAAATGGCATGATAATCACTACTTATGATAACAATGTCATCAATATATACAACTAGATAAAATATATCCATGAGAAGAATAGTGATAGAACACTGAATGATTTGCTTCACTGTGAGCCATACCAAATTGTTGTACCCTAGTACTGAAGCAACCAAACCAGGCATAGGGAGATTGTTTAAGGCCATAGAGAAATCTTCATAAATAACACGCATGTCTAGAACACTCCCCTTAAGTAATAAAGCCTAGTGGTTGCTCTATATATACTTCTTCCTGCAACTCATTATGAAGAAAGACATTTTTTATATCTAGTTAGTGATAGGGCCAATGACGAATGACAGCCAAGGATAAAAAAAATGATGAATAGATGCTACTTTGGCAACAGGAGAGAATGTATCACCATACTTAAGACCATAAATCTAAGGATAACCTTTAGTAACCAAACGTGCTTTAAGGCGATCAATGTGACCATCTGGATCTACTTTAACAGTGTAAATCCACCTACAACCAACAACGAATTTACCTTCTAGAAAGAGGACCAAATCCCAAGTTCCACTGGTTTGAAAGACTGACATCTCCTCAATCATAATTTGTCTCCAGCCTAGACGAGAAAGATCTTCACCTATATTCTTAGGGAGAGGCATAGAATCCAAGAAGGATGCTAAGGCATAATGAGGTGAAGATAAACGATAGTAGCTCAAGCTAGTATAAATAGGAAAAGGGTTACAAGAAGAATGAATACCTTTGTGTATAGCAATTGGAAGATTAGACTCACTTGGAAGGTCCAGAGCAATGGGAGATAATGTTGGAGTAGGATGTGAGTCAATAGTTGTGGCTTCAACAGTATCAAGAGCATCAATAGTGGTTTATCTAGAAGGTTAGTCCTACTATGGATGGTGATGAAAAGTCAATAAAGGTGGTGGTGAAGGAGGTGAACTCTAAGATGGTGAAGGAGGTGTCGGGTCTATATGATGAGTTAGACCAACTTCAGACTCAAGAAGGTAATAAAAGTAGGAATAGGGAGTGCCTCAAAAATAGGTGGTTCTTTGGAGGAGATTGAATGGAAAAAGAGGGTTGAGTTAAAGAAAGTAACATCAGCAGAAATCATATATCTCTTGAGGTCAGAAGAAAAGCATCTATAACCCTTTTATGATCAAGGATATCTAAGGAAGTCAAACTTGAGTAATCAAGGAGAGAGTTTATCTTTGTCTAATATGAGGTCATGAACAAAACATATAGACCTAAAGACTTAAAGAGGTAATGGATAAAGAGGTTGTGTAAGAAAAATAATAGAGTGAGGAATTTTATTTTGGACAATAGATGATGGCATTCGATTGATGAGGTAGCAATTAGTGAGAACTGCATCACCCCAAAAACGAGATAGTGTTTTAGCATGAACAAGAAGTGCACAAGTTGTCTTAATTAGATGCTTATTTTTCTTTTCAGCAGCCCCATTTTGTTGAGGGGTGTGTGCACAAGAGGATTGTGAACAATTCCCTGAGAAGCCATAAAAGATTAGAACTATGTAGAAAAATACTCACAGGCATTGTAACTTCTTAAGGTGTAAATGGCAACTCCAAATTGAGTTTGGATTTCATAACAAAAACTCTAGAAAATGGAGAATAATTCTGATCTATTTTTCATTAAGTATAACTAAGTACACCTTGAATAGTCATATACAAAAGTTACAAAGTATTGATATCCTAATGTTGAGACAACATGACAAGGTCCCCATACATCATTATGAATTATAGCAAAAAGAGATTAAGCTCAGTTATAGACTCGACTAGGAAAGAAACTACGAGTATGTTTGCCCAATGAACAAGATTAGCACACTAAAAAAGAAAACTTTAACAAATTAGGAACCATCCTCTGAAGTTTTGAGATACTAGGGTGTCCAAGACAAGCATGAATAACATTGGGTGACTCTATGGCTGCAAAAACATTGGAGGTTATCGAGAGATAATAGAGGCCTTGTAACTCATGTCCTACGCCAATCATCTTCCCTGAGCTCCGGTCTTGCACAAGAACAAATTTTTTGGCGAAGGTGATCAAGCAATCAAGGGTGCAAGTTAGACAGCCAATTGAGATCAAAATATAAGGACAACTAGGAACATAAAGAACATTGTTAATAGATAATGAGGCAAAAAATTAGCCTTCCCAATTGCTTTAGCTCGAGTTTGAGCTGTTAGATAAATAGGTCTTTTACTTTCAATAATTTCTTTATCTTTTATATTCCTTTTTTACAGATGTAGCTTGTTCCTTTTACTCATATAATAAAATTTGAAGATTGACCAAGAAAGGTCAAAACTTTCCTCTCAATGGTTTCTCTTTTCTCTTCTTTCTCTTTCCTCTCAACCATTAAAAATTTACATGGTATCAGAGAGCCAAAGGGAGAAAACCATTGCATTTACCCACTTTCCCACTGCAAGTGGTGAATATTAAACTTATACCCATCATTCTCACGAAGTGGTGGTGACTCTCATCCAGTGCACCTATCGGACGCGCCTCCATGTACCATCTTCTTCCCTGTGTGTGGCTATCACGCGCCACCCTATCTTGAGCACATGATCAAAACATAACACTCTATTCAAGTTTTGGCCTTCTCTGAACCTCTTCTTGGTTATTTTTTGGCATGCTTCAGCTAGCTCCGGCCAGATCAAAGCACTTTCATTTTCCCTAAAATCCTTTCTTATTTGTCTTTCTCTCATAATCACTATAACTGAACCTGAATTGAGTTTGATGCCAAAAATGACACTTCTAAGAGTAAGACTCTTATTTTCACTAGTTATGTATCTTTTGGAATCGCCACTGATAAATTAGATAGAACCAACTATGATATACGGGCTTCAGACATTAAGCTATGGCTCTTAAGTTAGGGATATACTGACCATTTGACAAAGGAAGATGAGGATATCCCAGAAATTGAAAGGCTTGGATGGGAGAAGATTAATGTTCCATTATGTAGCTTAATGAAGCAAACCATTCACTCATCATTAAAATAAATCTTCTGCCCTCACATCTCATATTGTACAGTATGGAAGCAGGCAAAAGAACTTTACACCAATGACATACATCGTATGTACGCTGTTTGTTCTGATCTTATATCTCTAATAGATCCCAGAAAACTTGAAGGACGTATGTCAACCTATTTGGGAAGAATTCAAGCTGCTCTTTCAGGCTTCAATGAGTTATTACCTCCAGTAAATTCTCCAAAAAAAAGAGTATGAACAAAAAAGCACCTTCTTCATGCTCCTAGCACTTTATGGTTTACCATCATAATTCTCTTCAACCCAAGATCATATTTTAGGAGACACAGTTCTTTTTACTCTCTCATAAGTTTTTTCTATCCTTCTCAGAGTTGTGGGACCCTAAACATCATAGCCTTTTACTAAAGTTCCAACACCTGCGATTATTGAAACTTTAACTCTTTTCTCTCAAGTGGATAATCGAGGAAGTAGTGGTAGAAATCGAGGAGAAGGATGTATGGACAATCACACTTTTCCAAAGTGTATTCATTACAAGTGGATTGGTCACATTGTGGACCGCTATTGGATCTTGCATAGGAGACCACCTTTAATTGCTAATGTCGCTCAGACCGTCACTCTTGACACTTCTGAAGGTTCAAGTCACCAATCAAAAACTTGACCATCACAACCTGATTATGAATATTTTTTGAAGTGGTTTGAAGCCAGACAATCCTCTTCATCTATGACCTCGATTGCACACACTTATAACTCCATTGCTTGCATCTCCCAATCACAATACCTTGGACCTTAGGTACTAGATTATGGTGCCTCAGATTATATCTTTAGTAACAAACATTTGCTTTCTGTCCTTTCCTATCCAATACACATTCTCATTGTTACCTTAGCTGATGGCTCTAAAACTCGAGCTAAAGTAATTGGCAAGGCTAATCTTTTGTCTTCATTATCTGCTGATAATGTTCTTTATGTTCTTAGTTGTCCTTATAATTTGATCTAAATTAGCCATCTAACTCACACCCTTGATTGCTTAATCACCTTCATTAAAGACTATGTTTTTATGTAGGACCAAAGCTCAAGGAAGATGATTGCCGAAGGGTGTGAGCCACAGGGCCTCTACCATTTCTTGAAAACCTCCAATGTTTTTGTAGCCACAAAGTCACCAAATGTTATTCACACTTATCTTGGACACCCTAGTATCTTAAAACTTCATATGATGATTCCTAATTTGTCAAAGTTATCTTTATCGAAGTGTGAATCATGTCAACTGGGCAAACACACTCGTAGTTCCTTTCCTAGTCGAGTTTGTAACCAAGCTGAATCTCTTTTTGCTATACTTCTCGTTGATGTATAGGGACCTTGTCATGTTATCGCAACATTAGGATATCAATACTTTGTAACTTTTGTAGATGACTATTCAAGGTGTACTTAGTTATACTTAATGAAAACTAGATGTGAATTATTTTCCATTTTCCAGAGTTTTTTTTTATGAAATCCAAACTCAATTTGGAGTTACCATTCACACCTTAAGAAGTGACAGTGCCTGTGAGTATTTTTGTACACAGTTCCAATCTTTTATGGCTTCTCAGATTGTTCACTAATCCTCTTGTGCACACACCCCTCACTAAAATAAGGTGGCTGAAAAGAAAAATAGACATCTAATTTAGACAGCCTGTGCACTCCTTGTTAATGCTAGAGTAACTAGTGTTATTTTAGTAGAATTGTAGTGTTGTGTAGTCCATTTTGCATATCTTGTATTTCTGCACTTTTGTATGTTGTATGACCAGGTCTTTTAGTAATCATTTGCTTAACATTGACTTTGATATTGAGAGGACCTTGTATACACTTAATAGAGCTTGTAGGCTTAGTGAAAGGATAGTTTCTAAAATTGAAAGTGACATTGAAATTGAAACTGAACTTGAGAATATAAGTAATACTACAATTATGGCTGATAATATTGAACTTGAGAATACAAATAAAACTATAAACATTGCTGATAATTTACATAATAGGACTCTTAAGAAACTAGCAACACCTAATGTGAATTACTAGCCTTTGTGCATTCAATATCTTGACTTAAATGCTGATTTTGAACTAAAATCTGGATTGATACACTTGTTACCAAAGTTTCATGGACTTGCAGGTGAGGACGCCCAGAAGCGCTTGAATGAGTTCCATATGGTGTGCTCCACTATGAAACCATAAGGCATTCCTAAAGAACACATCAAGCATAGAGCATTTCCATTCTCTCATGTTGATGTAGCCAAGGACTGGCTCTACTACCTTCTACCTGGCTCCATGACATGTTGGAATGATATGAAGAGACTATTCCTAGAGAAGTTCTTCCCTGTTTCTAGAGCTGTTGTCATTAGGAAAGATATATGTGACATAAGGCAGATATTAGGAGAAACTCTGCATGAGTATTGGGAAAGATTCAAGAAATTGTGTTCAAGCTATCTACACCATCAGATAAATCACCAACTACTGATTCAGTATTTCTATGTGAGACTGTTGCCTATGGATAAGAGCATAATTGATGTTACTAGTAGAGGTTCCTTAGTTGATAAAACTTCAACTGTTGCTAAGATTTAATTGCTAACATAACTGCCAACTTCCAACATTTTGGTACTAGGATGATTACTTCTACTAGAGGAGTGAATGATGTTCATGTGTCTTATGCTAACCAACAAAGGATGGAACATAGACTTGACAAGTTAACTTCCTTGGTAAGGCAATTGGCAATAGAACAGCATCAAATACCAATGTAAGGCCCTATAAGGTTGTGTGGTATTTGTTCTTGTCCATCTCATCCTACAGATGTGTGCTTTACACTTCAAGAATATAATTCTGCACCCCAAGCTTATTTTGTTGCCAGCAGGCATTTTTCTTGGTAAACCTCAGTATCAATGGCAACAGCAACCTAGATATGATCCTTACTCCAGTACTTATAACCCTGGCTGGAGGGATCATTTGAATCTCATATATAGGAATGTAGCAACTACATAGCAATACTAATAACAATACCAGCAACAAGCTAGGCAACAACAATTTCAACAAAATTTTGCACCAAGTTGGCAGTAATTTCAATAGCCTGCTTGACAATAGATACAATAGCCACCTATGCCGCAACATGGTCTAGTAGCTGCTCAATCCGAGCCTACATTGGAGGACCTAGTGAAGCAAATAGTGGCCAATAACATCTGATTTTAGCAAAGAATAGAAGCCACTAATCAAAACTTGAAAACTCAGATTAGACAATTGGCTTCTTCAATGAGTTAGTTGAAAGCACAAGACTCTGACTAACTTCCTTTTTAAATAATTCCAAACCCCAAAAGGAAATGTTAGTGCCATTATGTTGAGAATTGGCAAGCTTATGCAAATGCAAACTGACCTTCAACTAGCAAGCAAGCAGCAGAAGCAAAAATCAGTAGAATAATCTAATGCTGTAGAATAATCAGATTCTGTAAAATATGAGACTAGTGCAAAGCAGAAATTTAATCTAGCACATGATGTGTAGAAATCAGAAGTTGATATGAAACAATCCAAAATAGTAGAAGTGGCGGAGAAAGATAGAGAACTTCTTGAGACCTTCAGTAAAGTAGAAGTGAATATTCTACTGCTGGATACAATTAAGTAGATCCCGAAATATGCTAAGTTTCTGAAGGAGTTATGCCCACACAAGAATAGACTAAAGGGTAATGAAATATTCAATATATGGTATAATATTTCAGCCCTCATTCAACCAATCCCTTAAAAATGGAAGGATCAAGGAACATTTATAATTCCATGCATTATAGGCAATTGCAAATTTGAGAATGCTATGTTAGATCTAGGAGCTTCAATAAATGTGATGCCTATATCTGTTTTTAATTCTCTTTGACTTGGACCTTTGCGAGCAACAGGTGTTGTGATTAATTAGAAAATTGGAGCAATGCATACCCAACAAGCTTGATAGAAGATGTTTCAGTGAGAGTTGATCAACTAATTTTTCCTATAGATTTTTACATTCTAGATATAGAGGGAGAGTCATCATCCAACAATGCTCTAATCATTTTAGGGAGGCCATTCCTCAAGACTACAAAGACCAAAATAGATGAGCATGCTAGAACTCTTTTCATGGAGTTTGGAGATATTTTAGTAGATTTTAACATTTTTTATGCAATGAACTATCCTAATGAAGAACATTCTATTTTTCACATAGATTTGCTTATTGAATTAGTTGAGGAAACTTATGATGAGTTGTGTGTTGAATTTCTTGATTTTCATGATTCTGTTCATTGTCACTCATGTACTGATTATGATAATGTTGTGATGTGTACTATGTATGCTAAAATTTCTGCATTTTTGTGAAATGATGAGTCTGTTTTCATATATTATGCAGCAGATGTTGATTATACAAAAATTCAGTTTGCAAAAATAGTTTCCACCATTAGATTGCTTCCCTCCATAGTGTAGCCACCCAAATTAGAGTTGAAGCCTCTACTTACGCATCTTAAATATGTATATTTGGAAGATGATAAGAAGCTTCTAGTGATTGTAGCTAAGAACCTCTATACTGAACAAGAAGAGAAATTGCTATAGATTCTGATAGAGTACAAGAGAGCCATCAGATGGACACTTGCAGACATTCTTAGTATTAGTCCTTCTACATGCATGCATCAAATCTTGATTGAGGAGTGAGTTAAACTAGTGAGGCAGCCCTAAAGGAGATTGAATCCACTGATTATAGATGTGGTGAAGAAGGAAGTGACAAGTTATCGCAAACTGGCATTATTTACCCATCTCCGATAGTAAGTGGGTGAGTATGGTGCAAGTCATTTCGAAGAAATATGAGGTTACAATAGTAGCAAATTAGAATAATGAGCTAATTCCTACCAAGGTGTAGAATTGTTGAAGAATCTGCATAGATTATAGGAAGCTCAACCAAGCCACTTGAAAAGATCATTATCTCATGCCTTTTATTGATCATATGTTAGAGAGATTGGCTGGGAAATTGTATTACTATTTTCTAGATAGTTGCACTGGTTATTTTCAGATCCACATTGCACCAAAGGATTAGGAGAAGACCACTTTTACCTGTCCCTTCGACACTTTTACTTACAAGCGAATGCCCTTCGACCTCTGCAATGCCCCTGACACTTTTCAATGGTGCATGATGAGTATTCTCTCTAATCCTTTAGAAGATTGCATAGAAGTATTTATGAATGATTTTATTGTTTATGGTTCTTTTTTTTATTCTTGTTTGGATAGCTTGGCTAGAGTATTACATAGGTGAATTGAGACAAACCTTGTTCTGAATTTTGAAAAGTGTTATTTCATGGTAGAGCAAGGCATAGTTCTAGGTCATGTAGTGTCTAGCAAGGGCATCGAGTTAGTGATAACTCCTTGAAATGTATTTGTTTGTGCCCTATAAAAGAAAAATACAGTGTTGGATGTTTATGACGTGTTCTGTGCTATATTAATACCTTAGTCCTTATTTATTATGCATATATGAAAAAGTTTAAGCTTATATTTGTTAAATTCAATTTGGATATCTTTCTATATGATTTTAAGCAAATTGTGCATATTATGTAAGTGATTAAATGAAATTGCAACTATGAGTAACTTGTTGTCTTCTCTATTACAGGAAGGGCTCCAATCAAGCTGAAATTTAGAGGATTTGGACCAAAATTGGAAGAGAAATCCAAGTGTGAAGTTCAACATCTCACGCCGCGACGCAGGCATGTGTATGCCACAGTGTGGAGCACTCTACCCTGTTGCATATTGAGGACCCAAGGCTAGCACGCCGCGGCACAAAGAAGTGTATGTCGCAGCGTGGTGACCTAATTTACACATGCATCATGGCATGATATGTGTGGTGCCACAGCGTGAACCTATTTTCTGAGCCTATAAATATTATTTTATTAGTTTTAGTTAAGGGAGCTTTTTAGTTTTAGAGAAGTTGCGGCTATGTTTTCACTTTGAGGCTGAGAAGAAGCCAAAGGGACTAAGGTTGGAGGTCATCTTCTTCATGGAAGGAGATTCAAGCATCAAAGATCACATCCATTGAGCTTCCTTCCTTTTCCTCTTACTTTCTTCTCTTCTTTGAGCATGAACATGATAATTTTTTCATGAGATTTTCGTGTATCATGAGTAGCTAAGCTGTATTTAGGGATTACTTTGGATCCTACTATAGATATTGATGATTTTGTACTTCTTTGACTTTATATTGATGTTTGATTTTGTTCAATCATATGGATTCTAATGTTCTTGATTGTTTGGCCATCTGTTAAGTGATTTGTTGAAACCTAATGAACCTAGACATAGGAATTTGGATTTGAGATTATATGTATAGTTGATACATGTTTGATTTCATTCTCATGGTGCGATGAGTTAATTCGCTATTGGGATAAAAATATACCTCTTAGCCATGCATAGCAGGTGTTTGAGAATAGTCCTTAATGAGTGGAATTTGCGCTAGTTCTCATGGAAACATAGTGAATTAGGTAAATGAAGCATGGTTGATTGACCTAGACATAGGCTTTTAACTAAAGTAGATTCTCAATCTAACTAATCATTTCATTCATGTTGCTTATGAGGATTGCATATTATCAATTGAAGTAGGAGGTGAAGAAGGATTCCCTAAACTCTAAACATTATCTTTATTTTCATTTTATTGCATTTCAGTCTTTAGATTTAATTTTAATGCACTTTTCCCTATTTTTATGTTCTTGAATAGAATTATTTGAGCTATTAGTTGGTATTTAGCATTAGAAGTAATGTTGTCCTCGTGGGAACGATATCCTACTCTTAAGCTATATTACTTGTTCGATCCATGCACTTGCAGCCTATAAAGGGACAAACAAGTTTTTGGCTTCGTCGTCAGGGACAACGGTTTATTTCTGTATTGCTAATATTGACAACGAGCTTATTTAGTTCTAGTTCTAATTCAAGTTTTATATAGTTCATTTTAATTTAAGTTTTCATTCTTTTGTGTTTTAGGTAAAATAACAATGGTAGATGATCATAGTCATACGAGGCCTTTAAGGGAATTTGTGATTCCTCAAACGAAGAATTTACAATCAAGTATAAGAAGGCCTCCTATCCGTGTTAACAATTTTGAGATCAAACTAGTCATAATTCAAATGATACAAACCTCTGTGCAATTTGGAGGTTTGCCGAGAGAAGATCTCAATGCCCACTTATCAAATTTCCTGGTGATTTGTGACACTTTCAGGCACAATGGACTCTCTGAAGATGTCATTTGCCTAAGGCTCTTTCCATTTTCTCCGAGAGACAGAGCCAAGATTTAGTTACAACCTCTACTAGTAGGATCAATTATTACTTAGTCTGATGTGTGCAATAGGTTTCTGAACAAATACTTTCCACTGACCAAGACTGCTGAAATGGTGAATGACATCACTGCATCATCCAAGCAGAATTTGAGTCCTTGTACGAAGCTTGGGAAAGGTTCAAGGATCTTCTTCGTAGGTGCCCACATTATGAGATGCCTCTGTGGCACCAAGTTTATTCTTTTCATAAAGGCTTGCTACCATACTACCGTCCAATTGTGGATACAGCTACTGGTGGTTCATTACTGAGCAAACCTTTTGATGCTGCATTTCAATTGTTGGAAAAACTTGAAGTCAATAGCCACCAATGGCCTTCAGCAAGAAACACTCCAAGGAAGGTGGCAGAAGTACAAGAAGTAGATGCAATCAATGCATTGTTAGCTCAAGTGGCAACCATTACTAACAAGCTTGATAGTTTGGGGCAATTCCCTCATCGGAGCCTATTTGTGCTGTGTGACAAGTGTGGTGATAATCATGCAACTGATCGGTGCCCTTCCATCTTGAAAAATGCACAATATATAAGTAATTCTCACCCACAGCAGAATAACTCCTATTTAGATCAGTACAACCCAGGATGGAGGAACTATCCCAACTTTTCATAGAGCAATAATCAAGGAGCGTCCTCTTCATGTTATGGAAATAATTTTTCATCACAACCAAGGCAGCCCATGTAAGAAAAGAAACCATCTTTAGAAGACATGCTTATGCAACTGATGGTCAAGACAAATACCTATATATCAAAGACAGATGCTCATTTGGCTAAAAATGATGAAATTATGCAAAGCCAAACTACTTCATTGAGAGCACTGGAGACATAAATAGGGCAGTTAGCAAATGCCATCAACAATAGGCCCGCAGGGACTTTCCCAAGTGACACCATCGACAATCCTAATGGTGCCTCTACTGAGCATTGTATGGTCATATCTTTGTGTAGTGGGAAAGACAGTCAAGGGAATCTCAATACTAAGCTGCTTGAAAATGATGTTGAGGTGACTAATGATGAGGTGATTATGAGCAAGGAGATTGAGAAGAATAAGCAAAGTGCCAAAAGAAAGGTTGAGGACAAAAAGGAGGATAAGCCACATACACCACCTCCACTTTTCCCTAACCAGCTAGTTAAGCAAGAACTAGAGGGTTAAGTCCAAAGGTTTTTGGAGATTTTCAAGGAGGAGGACACCTTTTTGAAGAAGGAAAAGCTTGGAGATTATGAGGTCGTGGCACTTACAAAGGAAGGTAGTGCCACCTTACAAAACAAGCTAGCTCTCAAGCTAAAAGACTTAGGAAAATAACAGCAAAGTCTTGCTATGATTATGAATCAGGTCCTTCTTGGAAGGGAACCCAAGTTCTTTAGTTTAGGTCTTAAATATGTTAGTATGTTGATTTTATGGTTTTACTATATACTGTAAATTAACTATTTAGACAAGTTTTACAAGTGCTAGAGACCAAAAAGGAGCAGAACCAGTTTTACTACAAAATTTTGCAGATAGGCTCCTCACGCCGCAGTGCAAGCTTTACCATGCCGTGGCATGATGGCCTTTTGTGCATAACTGGGCCAAAATCCAGAGAGATAAGCATGGCAGCGCAAATGTGTGTATGTCGCGGTGTGCCTATGAAATTTCAAAAAAAAAAATTAAGTGGCGTGTAACCCTGTAGTGTCCATATTGTGTTTATTTTATATGTTTTTCCATATAGTTATATGTTTAGCTCTCATATTTCAAGTATTTTGTAGGTTTAGAAACCCTTTACACCATGTATGGTGAGGACGCTGTCTCATTTCGATTTAGGGGAGTATCATTACATGTTTTGGATATAAAATGTTTAATGTATAACATGTGATGCTGTTTAAAGTATGCAGTAGTGATAGCTACCATATTATCATGTTTCTATGTTGACTTTGGCCATTACTAATGGAAAATGATGAAAATTTTTCAATTTTTAGCATTCTACACATGATGTTAGGCATGAATTGAAAAAGTTAGATCTATTAGAATGCATGGCAGATTGCCAATTGCTAGTGTTGAATTAGTTGTCCAATGATATAAGAATGTATAAATTGCCCCCTTTTCAATGAAACCATGTGCGATCAAGAAGCTTTGTGAAACAATCTAGTTATTTTTTTTGTATAATTTACATCCCACTTGTATGCACTTGTAACTTTGAAAATGATAAAAGTGCTTGTCTAGAGAATATTTATGCATTGTACATGTGGAGACTTCTATTATCCTTGAAATTATTTTTAAACTCTCTTGAAACGAAATCCTAGATTATGCATGAGTGAGGAAATGATTAGGGCATTGTTTGGACCGATTGAGCCTTTCGAGCTTACCCTGATATGATTTTATCATAGGTCCCCTTTTGAAGCTTTATAAATATTCGACCTTATATTCCTTACCTTGTGACCATTCTAATACATGTGAAAGCATTACATTTCCTTCCTACCATCATTATTTGTTGAGTATATAATATGTTATTTTGTGAAGTGAGTCTAGTGATTAGGGATATTAATGCATATTCAATACAAAATAAGCCTAAAGGAACCAGACGCAGTCAAAGAAAAAGCATTGCTTTGTTCAAAAAAAAAACAAGCAAGGGAATGACATAAGAAAGGAAAAGTACAAAAAACATTGAATGGTTCTGGCGAGTTTTATTCTTTCACTTTTGAATACCCTACTAGTATCAATTAGAAGCTCAAGTCTTGAAATCGCATTTTTATGTTTCTCAATTGTTGTATTGTATCTTTTCCCTTTCTGTTCTTATGCCTATAACCATTGGCCTTACATTACAAACTGTTAAAGTCTCTTTTGATCCTTAGTTGTATATGATTTACATTATTGGAGAGAGAGTTTAGATTCAATTTTTTGGATTATATGATTCATATACATGTATGCTCATAAACTTATCCGGATGAGTGTGACTTGACTAGGAGAAGTTTATCTTGCATATTTGTGGAAAATGTGAATTGCATAAAAGGATGCATAGATTGTTAGCATGTTAAGGATTGTGTATGTGTGGAGTTGATTATGAGGCATTAGCATTCTTAGAGGACTAATGTAATCATTCTACACTAGTTATGGTTTAAAAAGAAAATTGAAATTATAATATTTGCTGAATATATGTTGAAGCATAATTGTCAAGTAGGTTTACTTAATCATACTTTGTTTTGCTCGAGGACTAGCAAAAATCTAAGTTTGGGGGTGTGATAACTCCATGAAATGTAGTTATTTGTATCCTATATCTATGCTATAATATAGCTTAGTATTTGTTTGTTATGCGTATATGAAAGATTTTAGGCTTATATTTGTCAAATTCAATTTGGATATCTTCTAATATGGTTTTGAGCAAATTGTGCATATTCTATAAGTGATTAAGTGAAATTACAACAGTGAGTAACTTGGTGTTTTCTCTATTACAGGAAGGGCTCTAATCAAGTTGAAATTTAGAGGATTTGGACCAAAATTAGAAGAGAAAGCCAAGTGTGAAGTTCACCATCTCACGTCGCGGCGCAAGCATGTGTATGTCGCGGTGTCAAGCACTCTGCCCTGCTGCATATTGAGGATCTGAGGCAAGCACACCGTGGCACAAAGAAGTGCATGTTGCAGCATGGTGACCTAATTTACACACGCGTCACGACATGATATGTGTGGCGCTGCAACGTGAACCTATTTTCTAAGCCTATAAATACTGTTTTATTTGTTTTAGTTAAGGGAGCTTTTTAGTTTTAGAGAAGCTACAGCTAGGTTTTCACTTTGAGGCTGAGAGGAAGCCAAAGGGACCAAAGTTGGAGGCCATCTTCTTCATGGAAGGAGATTCAAACATAAAGGATCACATCCATTGAGCTTCCTTCCTTTTCCTTTTACTTTCCTCTCTTCTTTTAGCATGAACATGATAATTTTGTCATGAGATTTTTGTGTTTCATGAGTAGCTAAGCTGTATTTAGGGATTACTTTGGATCCTATTATAGATATTGATGATTTTGTACTTCTTTGAGTTTATGTTGATGTTTGGTTTTGTTCAATCATATGGATCTTAATACTCTTGATTGTTTAGCCAACTTTTAAGTGATTTATTGAAATCTAATGAACCTAGACATAGGAATTTGGATTTGAGATCATATGTATGGTTGATGCATGTTCGATTTCATTCTCATAGTGGAATGAGTTGATTTGCTAATGGGATAGAAATATACCTCTTAGCCATGCATAGCAGGTGTTTGAGAATAGTCCTTAATAAGTGAAGTTTGCGTTAATTCTCATGGAAACATAGTGAGTTAGGTATATGAAGTATGGTTGATTGATCTAGACATAGGATTTTAACTAAAGTAGATTCTCAAACTAACTAACCATTTCATTCATGTTGCTTATGAGGGTTGTATATTATCAATTGACATAGGAGGTGAAGAAGGATTCCTTAAACTCTAAACATTATCTTTATTTTCATTTTATTGCATTTCAGCCTTTAGATTTAATTTAAATGCATTTTTCCATACTTTTATGTTTTGAATAGAACTATTTGAGCTATTGGTTGATATTTAGCATTAGAAGTAATGTTGTCTTCATAGGAGCGATATCCTACTCTTAAATTGTATTACTTGTTCGATCCGTGTAATTTGGATATTTTTCTATATGGTTTTGAGCAAATTATGCATATTTTGTAAGTGATTAAGTGAAATTGTAACTGTGAGTAACTTGGTGTTTTCTCTATTACAGGAAGGGCTCCAATAAAGCTAAAATTTGGAGGATTTTGACCAAAATTTTAAGAGAAAGCCAAGTGTGAAGTTCAATATCTCACGCCATGGCGCAGACATGTGTATGTTGTGGAGCACTATTCCCTGCTGCATATTGAGGACCCGAGGCTAACACGTCGTAGCGCAAAAAAGTGTATGTCATGGCGTGGTGACCTAATTTACATACGCACCGCAGCGTGATAGGTGTGGCGCCGCTGCTTGAACCTGTTTTCTGAATTTATAAATACTTTTTTATTAGCTTTAGTTAAGGGAGCTTTTTAGTTTAAGAGAAGCTGCGGCTAGGTTTTCACTTTAAGGCTGAGATGAAGCCAAAGGGACCAAGGTTGGAGGTCATCTTCTTCATGGAAGGAGATTCAAGCATCACAGATCACATCCATTGAGGTCCCTTCCTTTTCCTTTTATTTTATTCTCTTCTTTGAGCATGAACATGATAATTTTGTCATGAGATTTTTGTGTATCATGAGTAGCTAAGCTGTATTTAGGGATTGCTTTGGATCTTACTATGGATATTGATGATTTTGTACTTCTTTGAGTTTATATTGATGTTTGGTTTTTTTTCAATCATATGGATCTTAATACTCTTGATTGTTTAGCCAACTTTTAAGTCATTTGTTGAAATATGATGAATCTAGACATAGGAATTTAGATTTGAGATCATATGTATAGTTAATGCTTGTTCGATTTCATTCTCATGGTGGGATGAGTTGATTCACTAAGGGATAGAAATATATCTCTTAGCCATGCATAGCATGTGTTTGAGAATAGTCCTTAATGAGTGGATTTTGCACTAGTTCTCATGGAATCATAGTGAGTAGGTAAATGAAGCATGGTTGATTGACCTAGACATAAGCTTTTAACTAAAGTAGATTCTCAAGGTATCTAATCATTTCATTCGTGTTACTTATGAGGGTTGCATATTATCAATTGAAGTAGGAGGTGAAGAAGGATTCCCTAAACTCTAAACATTTTATTTTTTTCTATTTTATTGCATTTTAGTCTTTAGATTTAATTTAAATGCACTTTTTCCTATTTTTATGTTCTTGAATAGAATTATTTGAGCTATTGGTTGATATTCAGCATTAGAAGTAACGTTGTCCTCGTGGGAATGATATCCTATTTTTAAATTATATTACTTGTTCGATCCGTGCACTTGTGGCCTATAAAGGGACAAATAGGTAGATCCTACAAAAATAGATGTGATTTTTGCTTTATCTTACCCCACATGCGTGCAAGAAGTTCATTCTTTTCTTGGTTATGTAGCTTTCTACACGCATTTTATTTAGAGATTTTAGCAAGATAGCCCTTCCACTATCCAACCTTCTACAAAAGGATGTGGAGTTTGATTTTGATCAGAAATGCAAAGAAACTTTCAATCATTTGAAGCGGGTTTTGACCAGTACCCCCATTATCCAGCCACCTAATTGGACACTTCCTTTCGAGCTAATGTGTTATTCTTCTAATTATGTAATCAGAGTTGTCTCGGCATAAAGAGTAGGAAAAGTGCCTCATGTGATTTATTATGCTTTGAGGACTTTGGATGCTACTCAAATAAATTACACAACTACAAAAAATGAGCTTTTATGCATTCTTTTTGCTTTAGATAAGTTTAGATCATATTTGCTTGGTTTGAAAGTTGTGGTGTTTTATGATCATACAACTTTGAAGTTTCTCCTAAAGAAACCTAAGGTCAAGCCACGATTGATTAGGTAGATGTTGCTCCTCCAAGAATTTGACTTTGAGATATAGGATAAGAGTGGAGCAGACAACTTGATGGCAGATCATCTGAGCTGAATTCCACAGGCAATAGACATTCTTCCCATCTGAGAGACCTTATTAGATGAACAACTTTTTCAGCTGTGAGGTAAGGACCCTAGGTATGTTGATTTAGTGAATTATTTAGTTGTATCAAAGTTACCTGCTTATTTAAGAAGCGTCATATGCATAACCTTAAGAGTGAGGCTACATATTACGTATGGGTTGATCCTTATCTGTGGAGACTGTGTAGTGACCAACTGATTAGACATTGTGTGTCTGATTATGAGTTTTAGTCTATTCCACATATTTGTCATACCCTTGCATATGGGGGTCACTTTGGACCGTAACACACTACTAAGAAGATTTTATACTTTGGATTACACTAGCCCACCTGGTTTCATGATGCTTACAGTTATTGTAAGAATTGTGAATAATGTTAATGAACAGGTAACATTTCATATAGGAATGAGATGCCTCGAGAACCATTATTGTTTTGTGAGATATTTGATGTGTGGGACATTGATTTCATAGATCCCTTTCCCAATTCCTTTGGTTTTGGTTACATTCTATTAGTTGTTGACTATGTATCCAAGTGGGTGGAGGAAAAGGCTACTCGAACTAATGATTCTCATGTTGTTTTAGACTGTTTCAGGTCCCACATTTTCTGTAGGTTTGGAGTTTCAAGAGCCATAATCAGTGACCAAGGCTCCCATTTTTGTAATAAAAACATGGATGCATTGTTGAAGAAATATGGTGTGATGCATAAGGTTTCGACTCCTTACCATCCACAAATCAATGGGCAAGCCAAAGTTTCAAATAGAAAGTTGAAACAAATCTTGAAAAAATAGTCCAACTGGATAGAAAAAATTGGAGCAAGAGGCTCGAGGATGTATTGTGGGCGTATAGGACTGCCTTCAAGACTCCTTTAGGCATGTTTCCCTATAGGATAGTCTTTGGCAAGGTATGCCACCTTCCGATAGAGATTGAGCACAAGGCCTATTGGGTGGTAAAGAAGTGCAACCTTGACCTAAATCAAGCTAGATCCCAAAGAAAACTCTAACTCCAAGAACTTGAAGAGATTCAATTGGAAACTTATGAGAATTCCCAGATCTACAAAGAGAAAACCAAAGCCTTCCATGATAAGGTGATTGCAAGAAAAGAATTTGTGATTAGTCAAAATGTTCTCCTTTACAATTCTTGCCTCAAGCTCATGCCTGGCAAGCTCTGTTCTAGGCGACTAGGTCCTTTTACAGTCAATAAGATTTTTCCTTATGGTGCAGTGGAGATTAGAAGTGAGGCAACTAATAAAACTTTCAAAGTCAATGGACATCGCCTTAAGCAATTCTATGAGGGATCTCAAGAGGACATAATGGAAGAGGTCCACTTGCAAGCGGTCATTCACATCACTTGATAAGAATGTTTCTTCCTTCTCTCCTTTATTTTACTTGCCCTAAATTTGTTGATGATATTTATAGGATATTGATGATTTGATGTTTTATAAGCTTTACATTGAGGACAATGTAGAATTTAAGTGAAGGGGAAGAATTTACATTCTGTTATTTTGTTTATTGTTTCTGTTTCTATTTTAAGTTTTCTATTTTCTATTTCTATTTTTTTGTTTTAATTTTTTATTACTATTTCTGTTTCTATTTTTTTATGTTGCTATTTTCTATTTTATTTTCTATTTTGTTTCAAAATATTATTTTCTATTTTCAAATTTTGATTCTGATTTTTTTAATTCTATTTTTTATTTTGAAACACACACACACACACACACACACACACACACACACACACACACACACACACACACACACACACACACACACATATATATATATATAAGAAAGTGTGTTTTTTTTAGATATGTGAAAATTGTGAGCATGCATCAATTGAAGTTAAAGATTTATAACATAAGTGAATAAACTGTCTTTCATCTTGAGATTAACTAGTTTGGTAATGGAAATTGTATTTCAGCTCGACTATGTTCTTTAGGCATACCGGACCATGCCACACTCTATTACTAGAGAAACTACTTTCAAGTTAATGTATATGTGTGAAGCGATAATTCCAGTGGAAATTGGAGAACCTAGTTGGTGGAGATAACATTATTTAGAAGACACGAGCCTAGACCTTATCCGTCAAAACCTAGACCTGCTTGAAGAATAGTGTCACATTGCTCATATTTGTGATACTGCCATCAAGCAAAGAATGAAGGCCCGGTACAACACCAAAGTGATCCCACAGAGGTTTATGCCCAATGATCTCGTTTTATGCATAGTGGATAATGGGGTAAAAAATTCATCTCAAGGAAAGTTAGCACCGAACTAGGAGGGTCTATACTGGATCACGAGTAAGACGGATACCGACACCTATACTTTGGAAACCATCACTGATAAATGAATTAAGAACTATTGGAATACAAACAAACTTAGAAAATATTATAGCTAGACTTACTTTCAAATTCAAACTTTCTTAGCAACAATGTATATACACCAGTTCCCAGCTTTGCTTAATAAAAGCACTAGAATTATCCACTAATTTACTTGTTATTTCATTTAAAGTTGTAATGCAACCTCTAAGGCCAAATAACTCCTTGATGAAGTCCGAGGGATACATAACCGCAAGGTTCAACTATCCCGATCACACCCACCTAAGGTAAAATGGGCAACCCTCAAGGCCATTTTCTGCCACCATGCTGCATTCACAAGATTTCACCCTCGCCCTAACAAATTTGACCTTATAAGAACCCCTTCTGAGGCCTTCCTGGAATCCACAATTAAACACATGATAGGAATTCTACTAAGTGTTAGAAAAATTTTCTAAATGTTGGCAAAATTTCCATTAAAAGTATGAAAAGCTTGGTCAAGTGATTATCTTACCAATATCCGTGAATAACCAATATCCCAACCACGAAAGGGAAAAAACATGTTAACAGAATTTTTCTAAGTCCATTCGAAAGCACGTAAGTGCCTAAGGCCTTAGGCATTGGACCCAAAGCGGACTATGGAAAGTAATACTGATAGATAAAAATTGAGCAAAAAGCAATGAAGTTATTAAGAGAAGTTAAAAATTAAATGCCCGAATTCCAAGACTTGTCCATGCAAAATTAAAAGCACCCAACATCGGGACTTGTCCATATAGATACCAAAAAGCCCCACATAGGGGGCATAAGCAGGAATACAATAAAAACGAGATCATGGCTCAACATCCTCTGAGCTGGCCTCCACGATTTGGTCTTCGTCTTCCTCCCTAGTTCTAGTTTCCTCATCTCTTCCTTTTTCTTTGCCATCATTCATGCTAACCTAGTTCTCGGGGACATCAAAAATCATAACAT
The DNA here is from genome assembly GCA_029884595.1 of Ormosia semicastrata. Taxonomy (NCBI): domain Eukaryota; kingdom Viridiplantae; phylum Streptophyta; class Magnoliopsida; order Fabales; family Fabaceae; genus Ormosia; species Ormosia semicastrata. Next base: position 45,711,560 of record JAQQTO010000061.1, read on the forward strand.
CAATAATGGCCCCTTCCCTTATCACCTGATGTGAACCAGCGCCCTTAGTGTTCAGTTCAGGATTAAGGATCTAGAGTTGGTCCTGGGCGTTCTCAAAAAATTTGCCTACAATAGCCGACCAACTATTCTCGAGATCCATAATCTTGACCTTTAGGTCAGACTTTGATTTCTCAATAACCTTAACCCAAGCTTGTAGTGCAATGAGGATAGTTTTGGGGTAAGAGGCTTGATTGCGCAAGGCCACTAGTAGGGCTTCAAACATCGTCAACTTCTCTTTCAGCTTGACGATCTCCTCATTCCTCTCCCTGGCTTCTTCCTCAGCCTTCTTTAGCTCTTCATCCTTTGCCACTACTGACTTCTCAAGTCGATCCTTATCACCCCAAAGAATGTTCAACTTGTTCTCCACCTCATTGACCTAATTCAAAGAGTTAAAGCATCTCAAGAAATTAGGCCGTAGAAGCATTTCATAGAGCCTAGATCTGCACATCCTAGATCATCTCTAGTAAATCCTTCACCATCAAGACATCAAAATCTGCCAAGGTGAGTAGAATGCTGTCAATAACCTTCCCAAGCTCAACCCCTAGAGACAAATAAAAGACGATGGGAAGCGAACGAGGGCACCTTCTAGCAGATCTAGATCCCAATCCACAGTGAGGTCTATAGGCTCTTCTATCAAGATGGGCTTCCTTCCCTTGCCCTACCCTTTTTGATTGTCCACATTCCTCTTGCATTACCATAATGGTTAAGTAGGAGACCCTGAATCCTATTCTTGAGCAGGTCGAGTGGGTTGAGCTAGAGTTAAGCTCCGAGGTACCGAGTTGGAATTCCCCCTTACCCTTTTCGCCGCTAACCAGTGTTCCAATGCCTTAATACCACTGGTCTCATGCTCTCTACAAAACACAAAGAAGAAATACATGTATTATTACACTTAGACAGTTTTTGCATAAAAAAAAATACAAGATATTCGAAAACGACAAATAAAGTCATACCCAACATGGCTATTAAGAGCTCTCAAGCTCATCTATCACATCCTTACAGTAGATGTGCACCTTCTTATCTACCCACTTAACAAGGAAATCCAAAACATCCATAATATCCGCAATTAGAGTGGAAGCTAGAGTTTCGATGAGTTCCAGGGGCTTCTCTTAGGCAACCTAGGTCTAATAAAGATAAAGTGTCAAGGTGCCATATGTTGTAAGGAAGAAAAGCGTGGTTCAAGGTGCTCCCTCGAGCCTGAAGAAATCCATCTTAAATTTTTTTAAGGATTCTTGGTAAGATAAGAATACCTTACGACCTTCTTTGGCGCAATGTAATCCAGCCCTTTTAGAAACTACTCCCAGATGGCGTGAACTAAGTGAAAAGGAAGAAAAAGGCTGCCACGAAGTATAACCAGTCGAAAGCCCGTCATATTAGCTCATAAGTCCGTATAAATCCTCAAGCATTGGAATGAAACTATATGGGTGCCACCTGTAGATGGTTAAGCACTCCCATTCAGAAAGCAGTGAACAGAAGCTAGATTCTGAGGCATGAACACTGCCTTGTACAAGTATATAAAGTGTGAACCTCTGTTAGGGTTGAACACACTCTATCCTAATCACCGGGAGCATGGATGATGTATTCATGTTCCTGGAGCTCATTCTCTATAAGATGGAGATACTCCCTCTTTTGAACTACATGCTTCAATGTCACAATTCTTGAAGGAGTTCCCATCACCTGTTGATCTACCTATTGGTATAAACAGATATCCTGGGGCAGTGTGAGCTCTTTTTTATCAGAACTAGTTAGTCTCCTCCACCCCATATACAATATCATGGAAACACCTATAGAGGTCATACTAACATCAGAATCAGAAGAAGAATAAGCTCCTTATTTTTCTAGATCTTTGGTGAGTTCAGAAGATAGATGGACCAACCTCAGCTTTGTCACTTTTCTAGTAGCCTCCGCCTTCCAGATCATCTCTCAAATAACAAGACCTCTACCCCCTAACAAAACTCTCACAATGAAGGGAGTGCCTCCACCGTGCATGGCACAGTGAAGACGATGCTGCTGATAATATTTCTAAGGAACTATGCCCCCTCCATCACTGTCAATCTTCCTCGTCCTCACCATGGCAAATGTGAAAAAGGTGGTAAAAGGAAGAAAAAAGGGCAGGGGGGGAAAAGAGTAGTACCTGGTGGTTTGGAGAAGGAAGAAGTTTGGAAGTAAGGAAAATAGCAAAAACTATCAAAGATCATTGTAAGCACCACCACACAAGTCCGTTGAAATTGTCTGTTTTCCAAAGTTTTAGAGAAAAGAATAGCAAAAAAAGGAAATAGAAACAAACCACCCCTCATTCCTATTTATAAGTGCAGACGCCAACTGCCACCACTCAAGGGAGCGTTTTGGACTTTCCATCTGAATTAGAAATAATAGCAATGAATTTAGCATGAAAACCAAACGACGGCCACAAATTAGTAAGTGCCTCGTGTCCGCAAAAAGCTAACACAACAACTGAAAGCACCTTGATCAAAGACAAAAAGGTCATGCACAAACTAAGAAGAATATTTGTTCAATCCCAGTTGCGTCATACTCCAAACATGATGACAACACAAAAGATTACGGCCCTTCCAATCAGATCAGAGCAAATATCGAGTCATGGTTCTTGAACGATCTATACATCGTTGCATTGCACTCCGGACTGCAATTTCCTAGCACTTAGGGGGCACCTCGTTGCCCCATCATGGATCCCAATCTGTACCAAGACTTTGGAAATACTCTATGTCCCATGACAGATCACGATCAAATGCCTCATTGCATGGGACAATCATTCAGAGAACTTTTCATAACCATATCATGGATTTATACTACTTCAACCGTGACATCATGGAATCTGGCATAGATGTTTCAAACCATATTCCTTTTTCCCGGTGATGCGCTCTTGCTCTTTTTGGCCTTTGACTAAGTACCTTAACACTTAATTGTCCCATCAAAACACTAAGTTGGGGACAACTGTTTTGTATTGATATCCGACTTACAGTCCAACAAGGAGTAGCCCTGCTGCCCAAGGCGTATCCTGGCTCGAGACCCATGGGACCTAAACTCTAATGGTTCTAGTCGAATGGGAGCCAATCTCTCCCAACAAAACCCCTCATTCTTAGGGATGATCATCAATGGAAATTATGGAGATAATTATCCATTAACGCCAAATTCAAAAGGAGGATTTCCCTTTCATCTTGCTTATCCACTAAGCATTACACTCCAATAAATAGTAGGCTAAGCCACCAGGGTAAGGATCTGAACCTAAAAAACATTACTCTCCTAGTACACATATTAACTTGAGTATCAGAGTGCCTTTACAGGTACACCACCCTCTGCTCCATCGTAATTGCCACATTGCTAGGGAGGAAACCACTACATCAAACCCACCAAAGACGTTTTTAGGCAACCCAATTGAACCATTCTAAATAACCCCTATTTCTTTTTATCTGTCCTTTAAAATAGTTACATGCATAAGGATTAAGAAAATTACTAAATAACCTTAATTACAACAATATATAACCGTATATGATAAATTGTCCTATTATCAAGATATTGAAAATATTGTTTATTTAATTATTTTCACTCTTAATTTAAAATATTATTTAATATACTAGGAGATAAAGTAAAATTACAAAATCATTAACATCTAATTAATTTTCTCAAACAAAATAAATTAAAACAAAAAACTTTTGTGAAGTGATAAATAAAATGAAATAGATGGGACAAGAATCTCATTGCTTATGAGCTTGTACATACTCTAAAGAACAAGAGATCAAGCAAGCAAGGATACTCGCTATGAAGTTGGCTATGAGTTAGGCGTATGATCAGGTTAAATGGGTATTCTTGAAAGCTTTGATGAAAAGGATGGTTTTTAATGAGAGATGGAAAAGCCTCATTATGAGCTGTGTGGCCTCAGTTCAGACTCAGTGCCTATAATTGGTATTCCATCGGCTACCTTCCAACCACAAAGGGTACTTAGGTAAGGTGATCCACTCTCACCTTATTTGTTTGTCCTGTGTGCCAAGGCTTTATCTTCATTATTGTACTTGGCGTAGGCCAAGCTGAGCTTGGTAGGATTGAGTGTATGTAGATCTGCCCCAATGGTATTCCATTTTTTTTTTTTTTTTGCAAATAACACTGTTATTTATTATAAGGCAGTTATGGATGGTTGCTCTATGTAAATGAATATTCTAGGATTATATGGTGTGCCTCGGGTCAATGATCAACTTTGAAAAATCTGCACTCCTTTCCAATCCTAATGTACCTAGGGAGCGGCAGGAGCATATCAAGGGCTATGCAATATCCAAACTGCTGTATTCAATGAAAAATACTTGGGTTTGCCTAAACCATGCTTTCCAAACTCTTAAGGATATGGTATGGAAGAGAATAAAATGATGAAAGAAAAATTGTTCTCGACAAGAGGTAAGGAAGTTTTGATTAAAGTAGTGGTACAATCCATTCCAACTTATTCTGTGAGCTATTTTAAAATTCATTTATCTTTAAGCAAGGTACTTAGGCTGTTGATTTGCAAATTTTGGTGGGAAGACCAAATGGATGCTCGAAAAATTCATTGATTATCTTGGTATCGTTTGTGCTGGCCTAAAGGGTGCGGTGGGTTGGGTTTCTGGGATTTACATACGGTGGGGCATCCTGTGCAACCAAGACTCGTTGATGACCAGAATCTTAAAAGCTAGGTACTTCCCAACAATGAACTTCTTAAATGCTTAAATGAGAGTGAACCCGTCCTTCACCTGGAGAAGCATCATGGAGGGAAGAAAGGTGCCAGAGATGGGGAGTTTTATGGAAAGCCCCTTGGATTCCAGTGTAAAACTGTTTTATTGCTCAAAATTCGTCCATTTTGGATACTATAGTATAGTTGGTCCAGCAACTTACTGATCGATTATTTTTCACTTTTCCTATCTATTCACTTAAATTTTGTTAAGTGAAAAAAATAATAATGTTATTTATTATAAATATTGTAATTATTCTAATTTTATCTACTTAACAAAATTTAAGTGAAAAAATAAGAAAGATGACAAGAAAATGAGATAGAAGATTATCATCCTTGAGAAATTTTTAGATAGGCATGGTCTATTATGTCATCATTTAAGTACTTAAATTATTATTTGACATGTGTAAAAGTATTGTTAAAGATTGGTGTAATTCTATAATAATTCCCACTACTTTACACATGTCAAATAATGATTTAAATGTTTATGATAGACCGTGATTAACTAAGAATTTTTCTATCATCCCTTATTGATGAAGAATAGAGGAGTTGGAATACCACTTTAATTAGTGCATGAGCTCTTTCCAACAGAAGTGGCTGAGTGCAATTGTAATATTCAGCTTGGAAATAATGCCAACATGGATATTTCATATTGGTTTTTCGACACCAGGGGGAATTTCTCTATGACGAGTGCTTATAAGATTGCATGAAATAACCCCATGGAATATAGAAATCAGTGTGAACTAAGTGATTATGAAATTTTAGGTGAGCTTAAGCAGTTTAATGCTTTATGGAAAAGATTTTTCGGAAGCTTCAAATCCCACCAAATTTCTGTCATCTGTATATTCTTGTGGAGGCTGTGTAGAGATATTCCGCCACCTGAATTAGGCTGCTGCAGAAGGGTGTAAACGTAGGGGATGATTGTTTTTTGTGTCAAGAACCTGTGAAGAATGCTAAGCATTTTTTCATACATTATGTCGCAACTGTGATTGTGGCAGAATAGCAACTTAAATTAAAAAAATTAGGAGTCGCCACCAATTTTATTTTTTATTAGAAAAAATTAAAAAATCCAAAAAAAAAGTCTTTGAAATCAGATTAAATTCGGGAGTCGGTTATATGCAGGGAAGGGTGGAAACTTAATCCCACAGCACCCCTAACACACCCGTCTTAAGACGGTACCTTAAATTAATTATGCAAATTCTTAATAATCTTTGAAAATATTTATTTTACTCCTTTTGTAAAAAAAAATATATGAAATAAACAAATAAATTATGAAAATTTAATTTTTGGCTTGATAGAATAGAAATTCTGCTTCTACGTATCCTCAGGTGCAATGAAAAACTCAAAGTCATGTAGTTCTTTAGAAAATAATTGTGAGTTGATTGATTTTGATTAAAATTTATAATTAAAATTTTATAAAAATTTAAATTAACAAGTCGTCGCGACTCTATTAATCAAATCAAAGTTTGAATAGGTGAAGCTCGCGTCACGCTTGAGACGTCACCCATTGGTTATCGAATTTGTTACAAAATTTATTGAAAAATTATCTAAAAAAATGGCTGATTTTATTTTTAATTATTTAAAAAAATTGATTTAACAAGTCGTCGTGACTCAATTAATCAAATTAAGGATTAAATAGGTGAAGCTCCCATCACACTAGAGACGTTACCCATTATTCATCAAGTTTGTTACAAAAAAAAATATTTATCAATTAGTAATTTATTTTATAAAAATCGAATACAAAATAATAATAATAATAATAATAATAATAATAATAATAATAATAATAATAATAATAATAATAATAATAATAATAATAATAATAATAATAATAATAATAATAATAATAATTTGAACCATCAAGCTGTCGCAACTCAGATGATTACAAAATACAAGGGTTAGCAAGCTGTCGCAACTCAGGTAACCCATTTTATTCTTTATTTTTTTAAGAAAAGAATTGCAAAATTAGTATAAACAGATCAATAATATAATAAACATACAAAAGAAAACTAAGTCCACAAAGAAAATAAAACATCCTTTAAAAAAAAGATCAAAATGCATTTTTTTGTATCAGCACCTAAAGATTCAAATAAGAGAACAACTTTAGTGTAAAAAAATGGTTAGCCCAAAAACAAAATAAAGCCCAAATGCAAATTAAGGCTTAGAAAAAAATAATATCAGAAACGCAAAAGCAATACCAGAAACATAAAATGGAAGGAGAAAATGGTTGCAAATGCAACAAGGGCAAGGAGCATGGGTGAGAAAGTGGTACGACAACAAGGGGTGGCAGAGGTTCCTGAGTGGTAAGGTGTTGCAGGTTATGATTGTGCCGAATCTAGTGGTTTTAAGGCGTTTTTGTGGTGATGGGTCTTTAGCAGGGCTGTGTTTTAGAATGAAAAGAAGAAGAGAAAAAAAATGGTTGCGATAGGCAGAAGTGTATACGTATGAAGGCTAAAAGTCAGTGAGCTTCTGAGTGTGTGGGTGATGGGTATTTATAGGAGGTGATTAGGTTGAAGAGTTTGAGTTAAAATGTGAATAGGAGTTTGTTTAGGATAAGTGATGGGGTTTGTTTAAGATAAGTGATGCGATCTATTGAGGATGAGTTATGGTTGGTTTAGGTTAGTTAGGATAAGTGTTTAGGAATTAGGATGATTGATGGAATTTGTTTAGGATAAATGCTTAAGGGTTAGGATAATTGATGGGTTGTGAGTTAATGGGTTATGAGTTAACGGGTTGGTTTATGGGTTACGGGTTAATGGATGAGTCTTTTTATTCATTTTTTCCTTTTTAATTTTTTTTATTTTTTTTATTTTCTTTCAAAATGTCCCAGACAAAATTGGGTGTTCACCGTTGCCCCTCTTTACTTGTTTCTTACTAGATAAAAAGAATAACTGTAGTTTTTCATTTTATCATGGTAACAAACGAGTAAAGACATGAACTCGAATTTTGTTCGGGAGCGAAAAGAAACAAAACAATGCAAAGAGCGATGCGCTCAATGACAGAAACTTAAAAGACAGGAGCCGATGCGCTCAAAAGCAAAAGACAGAGAGTCGATTGCGCTCAAGAATAAGACACAGGAGCTAAGGCGCTCAAAAGCAAAAGACAGGAGCCGATGCACAGGAATTAAAAGACAGGGAGTCGATGCGCTCAAAAGCAAAAGACAGGAGCCGATGCACTCAAAAGTAAAAGATAGGAGCCGATGCGCTCAAAAGTAAAAGACAGGGATCCGATGCGCTCAAAAGTAAAAGACAGGGATTCAGAAGACATGGAGTCGATGCGCTCAAAAGTAAAAGACAGAAATTAAAAGATAGGGAGCCGATGCGCTCAAAAGTAAAAGACAGGAATGAAAAGGCAGGGAGCCGATGCGCTCAAAAGTAAAAGACAGGAATTAAAAGACAGGGAGCCGATGCGCTCAAAAAGTAAAAGACAGGAGCTGATGTGCTCAAAAGTAAAAGACAGGAGCCGATGCGCTCAAAAGTAAAAGACAGGAGCCGATGCGCTCAAAAGTAAAAGACAAGAGCTGACGCACTCAAAAAGTAAAAGACAGGAATTAAAAGACAGGGAGCTGATGCTCTCAAAAAGTAAAAGACAAGAGCCGAGGCGCTCAAAAGTAAAAGAGCGAAGCCAATGCGCTCGAAAGTAAAAGACAGGAGCCGAGGCGCTCAAAAGTAAAAGACAGGAATTAAAAGACAAGGAGCCAATGCGCTCAAAAAGTAAAAGACAGGAGCTGATGTGCTCAAAAGTAAAAGACAGGAGCCGATGCACTCAAAAGTAAAAGACAGGAATTAAAAGACAGGGAGCCGATGCACTCAAAAAGTAAAAGACAAGAGCCGATGCGCTCGAAAGTAAAAGACAGGAGCCGATGCACTCAAAAATAAAAGACAGGAGTCGATGCGCTCAAAAGTAAAAGACAGGAGCCGATGCGCTTAAAAAGTAAAAGATAGGAATTAAAAGACAGGGAGCCGATGCGCTCACAAAGTAAAAGACAGGAGTCGATGCGCTCAAAAGTAAAAGACAAGAGTAAATGCGCTCAAAAGTAAAAGACAGGAGCCGATGCGCTCAAAAAGTAAAAGACAAGAATTAAAAGACAGGGAGTCGATGCGCTCAAAACGTAAAAGACAGGAGCCGATGTACTCAAGAGTAAAAAACAAGAGCTGATGCGCTCAAAAGTAAAATACAAGGAGCCGATGCGCTCAAAAGTAAAAGACAGGAGCCAATGGCTCGAAAGTAAAAGACAGGAGCCGATGCACTCAAAAATAAAAGACAGCCAATGTGCTCCAAACTTAAAATACAAATGCAAGGAGCTGATGCGCTCAAAAACTTGAAATGCAAATGCATGGAGCCGATGCGCTAAAAAAAAACTTAAAATGCAATGAAAACATTCATGACAGTTAGACAATGTCTTCAAATCTCTTTCTTCTCTCTCTTTTTCTCTTTTTTTTCTTTTATCTTTCTTCTCTTTTTTTACTTTTTTTCTTTTTTTTTCTGTTAATCATTCAAACCAGCGACGACTTTGGAAAGCTTTGACCAATCAAACCCTTGTTCACTTGCTTTTCTTCATCAGACCCTCTGGCTATCTCAGAATCCTCTTAACCATTTTTCTTCTTCATTTTCTTCATTTTTTTCAACTCTTCCTCTCCTTCTTGGAAACAAATCACTTCGACCATATGTCACATTACAAATTGTACTTTGAACTACTGAGATCTTTCAATCTAACTCAATCATTGAAGGATTGCTGTAGAAATGTCAGAATCAAGCTGTTGACCTTAAATTTATGTTATTTGAGACATAACTTAATTAGTTAAACATGCATTCATGGATGGATAGAAATTCGTTGAATGAACAAACTTCTTTTTATTACTTCAGCAATATGATTGTACATTAATATTTGGTAAGACGCATGCTTGAAAGATGTAAGCATAGAAACAAAAGAAAATTGTAAGGAAAAGAAAATTTGCCCCAGTTTTGGTTCCTTGTTCCTCATTCAATTGATTCCCTGCAATCGTTTGATAATCCAACTGCTGTCTTTGTTGCTACTTTCTTCAACACATCTTCCCCTTAATCTTTCAGACATTTTTACCCCAGTATGGCCAATTGAACAAAATTGCCCTAGTTTGGTGAACTTTTCAAGGGGCTTCAGGTCATCTTCCTATTTATTTGCCCCAGCTTTTGCTTAAACTGCCATTTTGGGTTTTCAGTCTTACGGGCTCTTTTCCTTCTTCTTTTTGGATTATCCATTGGGATATCATTTCCCCATTTAATTAGAACTTCTAAGTTCTTTTTGATCTGAATTGTTCATCTGGGAATTGACATCGGATGGTCAAATCATAATGTTGTACTCATGTTCACCTTACCTGAAGCATTACGTAACAGATAGACATGGATTCAAAAGTACAACAAAACATGAATTAACTAAGCGAACAACTTCCAAATTGGCCTTGGAAGTTTGACAACACAAAAGGGTACATATAGAATAAGACACAAACGATGGTATGAGATTCAAAGAAAAGTTGCCTTGATATGGATTGGTTTGATCCTCATGAAAATGATATTTAGTTGCTCACTAGACATTATGACCAAGGATTTCCTTCTACTGAACATCTACATCAAGTCAAATTCAACCAAAGAGAAATTTGTCCCAGTTTAGGATTGAATAGAATAAGGCTAACACTCACTTTAGTGATCGAAAGATTTATCCCAGTGTTGGTCAATCGAACCAAGGAAAAGAAAAATTGCCCTAGTTTAGAGTCAAATCGAGTAGGGTAGACACTTGTCCTAGTATAAGGCCTAAATTGAACTAAAGAGAAATTTGTCCCAGTTTAGGACTGAATTGAATAGAACAGGAACTCGCTCTAGTGACCAAAAGATTTGCCCCAGTGTAGGTTAAATTGAACTAGGGAAAAGAATACTCCAATGTAGGGCCAGCTCGAACATGGCAGAAACCTGCCCTGGTGAAAGTCTTTTTTTTTCTCTCTATTTTCCTTTTTTTTTAAGGGCAATGAACTAGATACTTAGATGAGTGTAACCTTTGTCTCAAAATTAAAGTTAACAAAATGACAACAACCCTTCATTGATCAGAATGGACTTTTTTAGGCTTGTAACGTGGTCAAGGCTAAGGGTTATGAAAGGAATGATATAAGGCTCAAACAAGTGTTTAAAGGTTGAATAGGACTAAGGATCCTTGCACTTTCAAAATTGAACTTTGTCAACTGCTTTTGCACTTTCAAACACACTTTTCTCTTATTGTTCTCCATTTCTTCCCCATTTCTTCCCCATTTCATTTCAATTTTTTTTTCATTCCCTTTTGTCATGACCCATTTCATTTCACTTTCTTTCTTCTTCTTTTTTCCTTTTTTTTTTGTTTCGTTTTTTCTTCTTCCCTTTTTTTTAGTTTTTTTTTTACTTTTTGCCCCTTTCATCTTTTCTTTTTTCATTATGCTTTAAAATAGTCACCATGATAATCAACCTTTGCTTTGTGCTATCCCCCAGTGTAGGGGTGATCCTTATTCAGGGTTTATTGAAGAAATTTTCAAGCTCAAAAGGGGTAACGAAGGATAAAAATGATGAAATTTTGTATAAGATAGAAAAAAATGGCTAGTCTTCATTTTCAAATTATGATTGTTTATTTTCAAAACTTTAATTTTGAGACAAAAAGATAGTGCACACCAAGTGATTACTTCTTTGCTCTTTTTTTCTTTTTTTTTTCTTTTTCTTTTTTTGCAAAAGGCACTTGCAGGCGTGAACTTTACTGATATATAGCAAATTGAGAATTGCCAAGAATTAGCGTTCAATAGGATCTAAATACAAGGAAAACACTTTGAAGAAACGAAAGCGAATAAATGTCAAGAAAGACAATGTGATGAAAATGAAAGGAAACAAGATATCTAAGTAAATTCATTACACTAATGCTTCAAGAAAGTTATCATAAGTTAAAAATCCAAATGATTTTATTGATCGAACAAGCATAGTTGATACAATTAAACCATCGTTTCATAGTAACTACTTGATAAACAAATCAGAATACCAGTCGCTTAGAAATTCCCCAGCGTTGGAGGTCTCTAAGGTATTGTTTATGAACCACCACTAAGTTAAACTTTCTGAGGTTTCCTTGATCAATTATTCTAAGCATTTACCCCATTCCTTCCACCATGATTAGGAATTGGGTTGTTAACAATATCGGGTCCAGCCTCCTCTTGGATATCAAGTTTCCCATAAGCAATTAACTTCCTCACTGCTGTCTTAAAAGCTTCACAGTCTTCAATGGAATGCCCAGAAACATCTATGTGAAATTTACAAGTCAAATTTGGGTTATGCCAACTTGGGAATGGTGACTTCATAGGGCGCACAGGACTCCCCGAAATTAAATGGGCATCATAGAGCCTTTGGAATAACTCTGCATTTGAAATGGACAATCTTGGGAAAGGAGGTAGGCCTTGGGGACGAAAATGACCTTGATTTTGGAAGTTTGGTCGAGGCTGTGAGTGATTTGGAAAATTTCGTGAAGCTGCAGGTGGATATTAGGTATAGGTTGGGCAAGCTAGTGCGTATGGTTGTGGTACAGGAACATTGTTGATTTGGAGTGGCTGGGTTTGAGGTGCATTCGTGGGAGGGGCGGTTAGGCCAGGTAGATGGGACGGTGCAGAAGGGTAAGTGTTTGGGTTATATGGGGATGCTCGGTATACAGGGTAGGATGGCGAATATCAGGGTTGTAATGGCTGCACATAACTCACTTCCGACTCCTTTTTCTTAGGGGACCCCTTTTTTAAACTACTTTCATTATTGCCAGCTGGCAATTTTCTAGCCTTTACCAGAATTTCAATTCTTTCTCCAGCAGCAATTAAATCAGCAAAGTCTCGGTAAACGGCGTCCGCCATTGTCCCAATATAAGGAGCTCCTAAAGTCCCCAAGAAGTATGAGCACATTTCTGTCAAAGTTAAAGGCAGTTGCACTTGAGCCACGAGAGCTCTCCACCTCTGGGCATATTGTTTGAATGTCTCCTCATTTTTCTTCTGTAATGTTCCCAATTGCTCCCGGGTTGGAGCTGTATCCAGATTAAACCGATACTGTCCCATAAACATATTCGCCCAGTCATCCCAAGAGGAGATTTTTGAGAGGTCTTGTTGGATACACCACTCTAAAGCAGGCCCAGTCAAACTTTTATGAAAGAAATTGACGAGGAACTTCTAATCCCTTGACCAAGTGGACATTTTGGTAATGTAAGTTTTTATGTGGAAAAAGGGGTTGGTGCTCCCATCATATTTGACAAATTCTGGGACTTTGAAATCCTTGGGGATGACGATGTTAGCAGTAGGGCACAATTCTTCTATCCCAAGGGGACCGTAGGTGCTAGGACCCTTGATCGCCTTGATGTGCTCTTCCGTCTTTTCCATCCACTCTTCTTTCATCTTGTCATTTTGAACAGTTATGTGTCTAGTACTGGTAGGAAATCCAGTTGTCATCATATGTGGCGATTCCCACGCGAACTCAGTATTACCATGGACCTCATTGCGAGTACCTTCCAATGAATGATATCCTTCTCCAATAGGAATCACTACTGATGCCATGTTTGAGGTTCCTCCCACATAAGGTATCTCAGTAGTGACTCCAAGGCTTGTCCTCATGGAAGTGGTATTCAGTGGGTGCAAGTGTGCCCCGGTTACTCTTGCACCTCCAGCTGCCCCCATCAAGGTGAGGGTCTCCCTCATGGCTGACAATATTTCCTCAATTTTTCTTTGAGATTCTATCACCTCATTCACCCTTCCTTTCACTTCATCTACTTCCAAATTTAGGTTCCTACCTTCGTTCTCAGCTGCCATTGCTGCAAGCAACCTTATTTGAGCCCTTGTGTTGTGAACATGGGTTTGATTAGTGTCTTCTTTCCTTAGTCGCGCAATGGTTTTAAATTTCCTGTGAACAATCAAAGTACAATTTATTAAAACAACCATGATTATTATTGATTTGTTAAAGGACAATTGTTAATTTGTGCCAGGTGGATTTGAGTGAGTATCTTTGATCTTTACTTGTCATGACTGTTTCTTAGAACGTCTCGTTCAAAAGTTTGTCATGACCATTACTTAGAACGTCAAGTTCAAAAGTAGTGGATCTTCAGTACAACATAGGATCAGAAGAACAAAAAGGCATACTTTATTCGATTGAAAAAGAATCATCAACATCATTTAAGAGGAGTACATCATTTTCACTCTACTTGAAATACATCATTGTCTAGTCTAATTCCTCCTTCTCAAATGACTGCACCCTGATCATCTGCTTCATTTTTCCAATAAGATTCTTGCAATATTCAATAAAGTCATTGATCTCTGCCAGAGTCTTAAGAGAATCGACCATTTTATCTGCCACATTTAAGTAATATGGAATGTTTGCGATTGCCATGTTGGCTAGGTCTGCTAGTTTCGAGAATTGGTCTCTCCAAAAATGGACTTCTTATTTCCATCCATTAATGTCCTCGTCTTGTTGTCTTGCATGATCTATCATTTTCTGCAAGTCCTCCTATCCATGTCGCAATGCTGCTTTACACCCTGCAATCTCCTTAACAGTGCGCAACCTCTCAATTCTGATTATGTCTTCATATCTTGCTGACACTGTCTTCACTTTTTGCCTCATACTATCTGCTTGCTGAAGAGCATTATTTTGTGTCGCTTTGGCAATTGTGAACAACTCCTTGAGTTATTGATTTTCTGCCAGAGCCTTATCTCTTTCCTACCCTCGGAGCCCTAGTTCCTTATTTGTAACTTCCAAACATCTTCTGATTTTTGACATACTATCTTGCTCTGTCCTTTGCCTTTTGTTTGCTTTTTCGAGAGCATCGTTTTTCTCAACATTTTCACGTCTTAAAACTGCACATGTCTGGCGAACCTTTTCTAATTCTGCCTCTAGTTTCTTTTTTTCTTTGTTGGCTTCAGCTAACCTTTCTCTTATTTCTTCATCTTCTATCGAAGTCAGAGGCAGAGATTTACTGACTGTAGAGGTTACTGGGATTTTAAAGGGTAACTTAACTTCCTGCGCCCTATTCTTGACCCACTGCCTATAACTTTCTTTAACCCCGCAGCTTCTGACTCCTAGCTCTTTACCCTTTCTGAGAACGTTCTTCCAAGCGTCTCGCACTCTCCTAAGTGTCTCAGTACACTCTATTTGCATATCACAAACAAAAGGAGTGGTTTCCAATTCTGACAGTTGCCCCATCATGGGATAGCCTAGTTATCGCAATGCTAAGGCAGGGTTGTAGTTAATGCATCCCCGAGTACCCATGAGAGGAACATTAGGAAAGCCTTCACACTGATAGACCACTGTTTGCCCTTCTTTATGCCGTGGGTACCATACAATTTTCTTTTCCTCAAGTTTGGCCAATTCTTCGGCCCATTCGCGGCCGTTCCTGGTTTTCAACTGGAGCATCTTGAGACTTGTGATGGGACATGAATCCTTATAGCCCATCTTGAACATGTGACTTGTGAGCCATACGAATAACATCAGTAGACAACATAAGATCCGCTTACCCTTCTTTTCATGGCAGAAATTCAGAGTATAATAAACATCAGCAAGAAGGGCTGGGACAGGATTAGCGGCATTATTCCTTCGAGTGAGAAACACATCTATTGCTACAAAATCTATCAAGTCTTCATTACTCAGGAATAGGATGCTGCCATAAATAGTGAGGGTTAACACATCCATAAAGGCATTCCAGTCTTCAACCTTGGCTAGGTGGCGCATGTGCTCTTCTAAGTATTTCCTTGGGAATCCCTCTGTTCCTTTCCTATTTTGCTTTGCTTTTTGTAGATCCTTTACATGAACCTTCAAGACGTCTGCTATGGTTGGCATGGATGCATGGTGGCCTATATAGAGGTATGGCTTTTCCTTTTCCAACGGTAAGCCCAAGATCTGCTAAAACTCTTCTAAGGTAAGGGTCAATTGAAAATCTTGAAACGTGAAACAACGCAATGGTGGGTCATAGAATTGGGCTAGCGCGGTAATAGCTTCTACCTGTACATCCACCTCTAATAGATTCAGGATCTTCCCATATCTTGCAGTGAAGGTCAGGCATTGTGTCTTCTTCAACATTCGGCCCAAACTCAATAGGCTTTCTGTGTCAACTTCATGGCCTTAAGTCGCAAGGTCTTTTTCAAAATGGCCTCATTGTGATCTGATCCCATGACACATTCCATTATTAATCAAAGATACTCACTGTTAATCTTTAGACACTTAGTTTCAACAGTCCTCCAACAAACCTGGATTTAACACATAAGAATTATCAATGCATGTTTTTTGGAGAAAACATGATGCGAAGAATGATGACTTGTGATGCAATAATGAGTGAGCGAGTTGTTGGTCCTTTAATAATGACTCACCTCCTCTTTTTGGGAAAAAAATTTAAGAGGAACACAAGTATGGTTTGTCACATTAAAGGACTAAACAACTCACAAGATATGGATAAATCTAAAGGTAATGAAAGGTGTGCTCCCTTTGTATTCTAATGGGGTTGCCTTAAACTTGGGGATTCTATCCTAAGGGTCTAAGAGTCGTTCTGGTTCGTGAGAACTTCCATGGGGTGACTCTTCTATTTTAGAGGTCTCTAGAACCAAGTCCTATTTCAGAATATTGACCACGAAATAATGAGTAAACCACTAGGTGTGGGACATTCATGAAAAAGGCGCACTCTAGATGAGGTTTTCGTAATAACCAAACAGAATATACATCCAAAATGGCTACCACTATGCAACCTCTACTTAACTTAGGCTTCACTCAGACCTGGGTATAGGGCCCCACTCGAATGTGTGTTACACGTGTAGGTGCAGTGGGTGTAGGGAGCGTACAAACCTTTACAATCCTAAAGACTACCCATATCCTGCAAAACAAAGCAAAACAAAAACAAAAACAAACTCCAAAAGTTTTCTACCCTAAAGTTTAGATAATAAAACAATTAACTAAAAAAAAGAATAATCAAATATAAAAAGAAAAAAAAAAAAGAAAAAAGAAAAAGGGTAAAACAAACACATAAAGATCACAATATTTGCATAACCAACTTGTATAGGCTTGACTCTCATCATCCCCAGTGGAGTCGCCATCTGTCGCGACCATGATCGCGGCAGAATAGCAACTTAAATTAAAAAATAAGGGTCGCCACTAATTTTATTTTTTATTAGGAAAAATTAGAAAACCCAAAAAAAAATAGTCTTTGAAACCAGATTAAATTCGGGAGTCAGTTATGTGTAGGGAATGGTGGAAACTTAATCCCACAGCACCCCTAACACACCCGTCCTAAGACAGTACCTTAAATTAATTATGCAAATTCTTAATAATCTTTAAAAATATTTGTTTTACTCCTTTTGCAAAAAAAAATATATGAAATAAACAAATAAATTATGAAAATTTAATTTTTGACTTGACAGAATAGAAATTCTGCTCCTACGTATCCTCAGGTGCAATGAGGAACTCAAAGTCACGTAATTCTTTAGAAAATAATTGTGGGTTGATTGATTTTAATTAAAATTTATAATTATAATTTTTATAAAAATTTAA
Source organism: Ormosia semicastrata (assembly GCA_029884595.1). Classification (NCBI taxonomy): domain Eukaryota; kingdom Viridiplantae; phylum Streptophyta; class Magnoliopsida; order Fabales; family Fabaceae; genus Ormosia; species Ormosia semicastrata. The sequence continues at coordinate 45,728,838 of JAQQTO010000061.1, forward strand.
ATTAACAGGTCGTCGCGACTCCATTAATCAAATCAAAGTTTGAATAGGTGAAGCTCGCGTCACGCTAGAGACGTCACCCATTGGTTATCAAATTTGTTACAAAATTTATTGAAAAATTATCTAAAAAAATGGCTGATTTTATTTTTAATTATTTAAAAAATTGATTTAACAAGTCGTCGTGAGCCAGTTAATCAAATTAAGGATTGAATAGGTGAAGCTCGCGTCACGCTAGAGACGTCACCCATTATTCATCAAGTTTGTTACGAAAAAATATATTTATCAATTAGTAATTTATTTTATAAAAATATGAATACAAAATAATAATAATAATAATATTAATAATAATAATAATAATAATAATAATAATAATTTGAACCATCAAGCTGTCGCAACTCAGATGATTACAAAATACAAGGGTTAGCAAGCTATCGCAACTCAAGTAACCCATTTTATTCTTTTTTTTTAAGAAAAGAATTGCAAAATTAGTATAAACAGATCAATAATATAATAAACATACAAAAGAAAACTAAGTTCACAAAGAAAATAAAACATCCTTTAAAAAAAAGATCAAAATGCATTTTTTTGTACCAACACCTAAAGATTCAAATAAGAGAACAACTTTAGTGTAAAAAAATGGTTAGCCCAAAAACAAAATAAAGCTCAAATGCAAATTAAGGCTTAGAAAAAAATAATATCAGAAAAGCAAAAGCAATACTAGAAACATAAAATGGAAGGAGAAAATGGTTGCAAACACAACAAAGGCAAGGAGCATGGGTGAGAAAGTGGTACGACAACAAGGGGTGGCAAAGGTTCCTGAGTGGTAAGGTGTTGTAGGTTCTGATTGTGCCGAATTTGGTGGTTTTACGACGTTGCTATGGTGATGGGTATTTAGCAGGGCTGTGTTTTAGAATGAAAAGAAGAAGAGAAAAAAATGGCTGCGATAGGCAGAAGTGTATACGTATGAAGGCTAAAAGTCAGTGAGCTTCTGAGTGTGTGGGTGATGGGTATTTATAGGAGGTGATTAGGTTGAAGAGTTTGAGTTAAAATGTGATTAGGAGTTTGTTTAGGAAAAGTGATGAGGTTTGTTTAAGATAAGTGATGCAGTCTATTGATGATGAGTTATGGTTGGTTTAGGATAATTAGGATAAGTGTTTAGGAATTAGGATGATTGATGGAATTTGTTTAGGATAAATGCTTAAGGGTTAGGATAATTGATGGGTTGTGGGTTAATGAGTTATGAATTAACGGGTTGGTTTATGAGTTACGGGTTAATGAATGAGTCTTTTTATTCTTTTATTTTTTTTTTTTTTTTTTTTTTTACAAAATGTTCCGGACGAAATTGGGTGTTCACACATTACCCATTCACATGAAGCGACATGCGTCCATGTTTGTGTGGCCATATTGGAGCGTCAGGGGGGGGGGGGACGAGGATACATGGTTATCTATCGTCAACACCCTCATGCAGTCTGTCAATGTTGACCAGATTCAGGTAATGGTAATGACCTGGTATGAGATTTAGGGTGAAGGAAATATGGTTCGGAGGGAAAAGAATCCAAGAAATACTACCAGGTTACTTGTAGTGCGGAAGCAAATCTTCTGGATTTTACACGAGCAAGAGATCAATCTCATGCTCTTGGGTGCCTAACACAAGCCTCTAATGCTTGGCAGAAACCACTACTTAACACTTGGTGAACGTTGATGTGACCTTATTTTGAGTAGTTCCCAGCATAGGGCCTTAGCATTGTTACTCGGGACTGGGAAGAAAGTTTGATAGCAGCCAGATCAAATACAAAACAGGGAGCTATAAATTCTACGATGGGCAAGTTCATAGCAAAACGAGATGGACAATTATTCGCCTGGGAGATTAGCTATAGGGAGATTATTCTTGAAGAGGACGCTTCCACTGTGTACAGATTCTCCAAGGACACTGGACATGATCATTCCTATATTGGTGTTATTTTACAAGATATTTTACGCTATACTTCTTGGTTTGATATTTGGTTGAGAAATTCTTATCAAAATATGGAGCACTATAATTCGATTTATTAAATTAATTAAGACTTAATATTTTTATAAAAATTTAAAAAAAATTAATTATATAAAATAAAAATTTATAAAAATATTATATTTTAATTAGTCTTAGAGTGCTTTAAATTTAGTAAAGAATTTTTATGTTTTTTATTGTTCTTTTGCTCAACGTATGTGTAATGAGGTAGCTGACTCAACAAGCCAATTATGTCAGGCAGAATCTCTCTTGTTGACTTTAGGAACCACAGGATTTTTTTTTTTTTTGTTTCGTGTTAGCAACCACCGGGTTTTATTTGTTCGTCCTTGAACATGAAATCTAAGTTAGAATAAAATATTATTTTCAGATAATAAAAAAAGAAATACAAGGAGCAGGAAAAATCAATCAATCAATATAATTAATATAATATATAAAAAAATAATGCCTAAAAGTTTTTTATCTGCTACTCTTTGTTGACAAGATATATTTTAATTTTATGTTCTGCTTCAAATAATTCTCTTATTTGTATATCAATTATTTTTATATTATTTTTTAATATAGTGTTGCTATGGTAGTATATATAGATGACAGGTATTTAAATATTAAAAATTCAATAAGCTAGAGTATTGATATAAATTCCTTAAAAAAAAAATAATAATAAAAATTACATAGGAAAAAAAGAACAAAAAATAAAAAAAAATGAAAAATAACAAGAAAGGCAAAGAAATTGACTCTATTTGCATAAAAATTGGCAAACTACTTCAAAAAATAAAAACAAGGAAGAATAGATAGGAAAAAAAACTCTCAATAACAAAAATGAGAGAGGCAAAGAAGCTTTTGAACTCTTTGTTCAAATGTACCATACTTTTCAATTTTCACCATATTTGCAATCGTGTAATATATATGAACCAATTCCATCTTTCAAGAACAAAACTATAAAAAAAAAACGAAGAACAACAAAATTAAAAATCAGAAACTAAGTGGAGTGTTCCTCTCTCAAAATAAAGATTTCCATAAAGAAAAACACACAAAAAAATTACACAGAGACAGATAAGAAAGGGTGGCTATGCATGGAGGTTAGTTCGACTGCGTGACAATGGCTAGTCATCATCGTCTAGTGCAGCGGATCCAGTTTGTGGTTGGTTGGCTACCCCTGCCTAGTTGGTTGGTTGTCCATGCAGTCACGCGATGGCTACCTGGTTGTCACAATGACGAGGAGCGGCAATCTTTAGGTGAAGGAAAAGAAAGTTTGTGGTCCATAGAAGAATAAAGTCACCCAAAAGGCTCCAAGTGCTACAACTAGAAATAATGTTTAGATTATGGTGCAACAGTGGCAACCAAAAAAAAAAAAACTTAATGCATTAAGGTGCAATAAAGGTCATCATTACTAATTGCTAGAGAAATACTTTTTTTATACCAATATTTTCTTCTTGAAAATCATTAACGATGTGTTAGAGAAATTGTTAAAAGGTGAATTGCTAGAGAAATTACTAGAAGCTGGATTATCGAGTGTAATTATTTTAATAAATTAATACAATCGATTCAAATGTTAAATATTTATTAGCACGTTTTTATAGAAATAAATCTAATTTTCTTTATTTTAATATTCATGAGCCCAAATAAAACTTTTGATTGCCGATCTTCATGATTAACATATTAGACATTAATTAACTTATTATGTGCAATTTACGCATTACAATTGTTATGTTAATTAATTGTTAGTTAACTTAAAATAAATTTATCTATTATTAATTAGAATGAATATGATTTTGATTGAGATAAAATTTAAATAAATAATATGCCTCATTCATATATTTTTATAAATAATTCTTGTTAATCATGGCAACCATCATCCAAGAGGGAGTGAATTGGGTGATTACAAATTTTTAAAATAATATTAAGAAATAAAACATTTTGAAGCACTCAATTAATAAATTCACCAGAACATGCATAATAAATGTACAACTATTATAGACCACTCAAATAAAATATGGATTAAAAGAAAAAAAAAAGCAAACAAGCTAGATATTAAGGTAGTAACATCACAGTACCAAATTCACAGTACCAATTTCACCAGATATACAATAAATAGTTATTGTAATTGGCTATTGGACACTAAAGACTTATTTTGATGATAACAAACATGAAGATGATGGTAAGACCACGTCCAAGATCTTCAAGAATAGCTTTAAGGCTTAGAGTCTTTATGTAAGAAACCTTTTGCATATCTAAAATGTTTTATGATGTTTTTGAAAAAGTTCTAAACTTTTTTTTCAAAGAACCCAAAATAGCACATATGACTTCAAGGTTTTCTCCTATGTAAAGATAGAGATTTTATAAGAAAAGAGCTCAAATATATTTTCAAATCTTTACAAATGGTTTTCATATGCTCAAATGTCCAACAAACAAGTTTTGAAAAGCTAGTTATGGTGGTAGTTCAAAACTATAAAAAATAATCAAGTTTGAGTTTTGAAAAACTAACATTTGGTTACTATTTTGATCATAATTTTCAAAATACTTTGAGTTTTGTTCTGAAACTTGTTTCATTGACTCAAAGATCTTTCCAATGAGTGGTTATTTTCTTTAAACGGATAAGAAATGAAGTTATGACCATTTAAAGTCAATTTTTGAAACCATAGTGGTTTATTCGAATAAAGGATTCGTTATTCGAATAAAAACGTTTAAAAACATTCTAGAACGTGTTTTTTAAATATTTATTTAAATAACCAAAGAGTTATTCGAATAACAAGGTCTAGAAAAAACTTCCTGTGTGCTATAAGTGGATTTATTTGAATAACATACAAGTTATTCGAATAAACACGAGCAGAACATGCAACGACTATTTTACTACGCATTTAATGTTGAAATAAATGATGTCCAACACCTCTTTTTCAAAGAACTCTATAAATACATGTTTTTGAGTCATCTTTTACATAGACCCAACTATCTAAAACCATTCTTTTATGTTTTGATTCGTGATTCATATTTTATTATTTCTTGTGCTCTTTTTCACCAAAATTTGAGATATCCTAAAAGAGCTTCATAGTGCTTCAAGTTGTATCAATTACTCTTTGTGAGAGTTTCTTTTTTTCTATACTTTGATTCATTATAAAAAGGGTGAGGCATCCCTCAAAGAATTTGTATAGGTAAGGTATCTCTGACTGTTGAGGCTCAAGCACGAGAGTGAAGTATCTCAAGATGTGAAGAGTGCTTTAGTTTGTAAAGGTAGCAGGTATCTGTTCAAGCCTGAAGTGATAGTGGAAAATCTCAGGTGATTTACTTGAGGACTGGACGTAGGCCACAAGTGGTTGCTGGCTAAACTAGGATAAATACTGTGTTTGCTCTTCTTAACTCAAACTCCTTTATTTCTTGTACTTTAATTTTATATGCTTGCTTGAATATTATTCATCTTGGTTTCAAAATGCTTAATTTCTTAATGGTGTTTTAAAAATTTGTAATCACTTAATTCACCTCCTCCCTTTGGGTGATGGTTGCCATGGCTAACAAGTGGTATCAGAGCTTCGTGCTCTGTTGAAAGCTTAACCGCTTAGAGTTAAAGATCATTATTTGTTGACAACCACTGAAAGCTTTTCAAAATGAAAGGTTTTGAAATTGATAAATCACCATTCTTTGATGGTGTGCATTTTATTTATTTGAAAGCTAGAATGAAATTTTATATGCAATCTATTGATTTGGATTTATGAGATGTTGTGCTTAATGGATTTACTTGCAAATCAAAACAAACTTGGAATAGTTATGACAAGAAATGTTTTTCCTTGAACATTAGAGCAATGCAAATGTTGAGAAGTAATTTGAATGATGATACTTATGCTAAAATTAAAAATTGTTCTAGTGCCAAAGAAATTTCGGACACCCTTGATGCTCTTTATATTGCTAACAATGATTTTATATATAAAGTTGTACATAAAAAGCAAGAAGAGAAAAAGTCATTGAAGGAAGCTTGTCATGAAAAACAACCTCAAACAGATGTTCAAACTATTGAAGGGAGTCAAATGCCTCTTAGTGGCGATGGTGCTCAATTTGAAAAATAGGCAAAGCAAAACAAAATTAATGAGGAAGAAGGTAATTTCTTTAAAGAGCCAAATATGCTAGAAATTGAGACTACTTCCTATATAGCTAAAAAGGACATTGAGGTAAATAATGCTAAACTAGATTATAGTCTTTCCTATTATGAGTTACAATGTGCATATGATAAATTATATGATGGTTTGTTACTTTTAGAAAAGAAAAATTTATCTTGTTTGAAAAACATTTCCTCCATTGAAAACAAAATTGAAACTTTGAAAAATGAATATGCTTTTCTTGATGATGAAATGTTTTTGAAATGTGAAACCTCAACTTGTGAAAAGTGCATTGATTTAGAAAATTAAATTGGAGACTTATCTTTCAACTTTGCCAAAGGTAATGACTCTAATTACTTACATTCTATGCTTGTTGATGAGAATAAAATTAATGTTATTCCACGTCAAAATTCAAGCAAGGCTTATGGCAAAATTAATTTAGAATATAAAAATAATAAAAGGCTTAAGTTTTTTAAAAATGATCTTCAAAGGACCAATTTATCATTAAATTCAATTGTTTACAATTTTTGTAGTCATCTAGTACATATTTCTCATTTATGTAATTATAGAAGAAATCCTTATATGAGAAATAATATAGTATGAGTTCCTAAAGATCTTAAAGGCCCTAGTACTAACATTCAAGGATCCAAGATGAAGTAGGTACCAAAATGTCCTCCTAGTGTTTCAATTATGCAGAAAATTTTTCAAAATGATGGACTAATTGGTCAAAGGAAAAAAGAATCATCAAGGAGAATGCTTCCAAAACCCAATGGTAGAAGTTTTGGTTAAAGAAGGAAGATTGCTTCAACCAAAGCTTCTCAAGTACAAACTGTAGAGCTTGTAAAGTTTAAGACTCCAAAAGAGAAGCAATGGATAAGAAAAAATATTTCCTTGATTACCAAGGCCAAGGTATCAAAAGCTTTTATCTCTTATGTACACTCACTTATAAAGTCAATGAATTTGAGGTATATTCTTTGTAGGCCTTAAGTGATTAATAGAATTATGTGTACTTGGTAAAATTTGAATATTATGTTTAGCAACATGATTATGTTCATTTTTTTGTACCATAACTCATTAATTTGTTATATATACTGGTACATAAGATTCTACAATGCTTAGGTATGCTTGCTATACTTTGAATTATCTATATATCATGAAGGTAAGCATGTTATCGGCTATGTGCTTAATGACAATTGGTTATTTAACTTATTGTGCTTAACTTACATACTATGAAAAAAATGATCTTCATGAGAGCATAATGAATTAATAGCTAAAAACTAACACAAAAGGACCCAAGAAAATTTAGGTACCAAAAGTCAAAAATTGAAGTGTGTTGTAGGTGTGCTTGAAGGCAAGAGCTGATTTTGGCATCTTGAAAGTGGCTGCTACAAGCACACAAGACCAGAAATAATTCCAAGCTCTATTCCTTGTCTCCATGAAGGTTGGACTTGCAATCTTTGAATAAGTAGAGACTTGTGTTATGCTTTTCTAACTTTATATCTTGAAAATGTTTCTACATGTTAATATGCTAGATAAAGTATGCTCCTTGTTTGAAATGACATGTTTGATGATAATATCCTTGAGCATGAGTTTTTGTTTAATCATGACTTAAAATGAGTATTTGTGTTAGATGGTTCTGTCTTATTTTATCTCTTTCTAACATAATCCTTGGTTAATTCAAAATGCCTATGTAAGAATTAAGAATTTGGTTTGATTGTCATGAATGCATGTTAAAATGAGTGCTTAATTACTTTTTAACTGTTTTTAATCTTTGGACTTATTGGTTTTAACCTGCTGATGCTGTTCTGATATATTTATTTGAATAGAAATGTTTTTATTCAAATAAACCCTTTCTGTAGCCACTAAAATCTGTTTTTGAATGCTTTTATTCGAATAAGAGCAAGTCTTATTTGAATAAGTCTTTATGTTTGGCTTCTAGTTATGAATGTTTTATTCGAACAAGAAAAAGCTTATTTGAATAACACTTGGCAAAAAGTGAAGTCTATTTGTTTTCCATGAGTTTATTTGAATAAAGCACCTCTTATTCGAATAAACATGATGAAGTCCATAATTGTTTTCTGAAATAAAGCCAAGTCTGGTGAATGAGAATTATTTTTTGAAATATCTTGTGCCGTGAACTTGTCTTTAAACTTCAATGTAAGAAACTTGAATTATGTGTATATACTAGAATTTCTTACTTGACATAACATGCCTAACATGATCATTGTTTGCCTAAAATGCCTATATAAGTTTTGATGATGATCATGTGTTTCTGGATAAACTTGAATCATGCCTTAAAATGCTTAAACTATTTTTTTTTTGGATTCAAGTGCATTTGCATGGTTGATAATGTGATATGTGTTTTACATTATATATCAACCTAAATTATGCTTGTAAATGGGCTTAAATGATATTTAATGCTAACCTATGTTTTAGAGAACTTTTAGAGTTAGCTTTGCAAGTGTCTCTATGTATTTCAAATATAGCCATTAAATTTTGAAATGTCAAGCATAAATGGATAAAGACAAGAGTTAAATGAAGATGGATATGAGGATACTTTCTTCAAGTGCTATGGAATGGAATACTCAATAGAATAAAGTTCAAACTTAAAGGACCAATAAATAAAGAACGCTATAAAGAAGCATTACTCTCTACTAACTCAATAAGTATCTCTATTCTCAAGCAATTGTGGTATTTTATATATTATGGATTGTATGATACTTGTTAGTAAATTGATCTTAAATGATTAGATGCTTTCCTTACAAAAAAAGTATACTTAACATCGACAAAGTGTCTAATTGGATATTAACTTGCTAATTTTATCATTGCATGTAGGGTGGGTGATGTTAGTTCTATACATGCTTTGATCCCTATAGCATATTTCATCAAGGTGGATGTTTGACATCTATGATTCTCTTGATCTATGGCAGAATACTAAGAAATTGCTAAACGTAATTGGATTGCAAATGTAAATAGTTGTTTTGATGACTATACAATGTAATTGACTGGTCAATAATTGAATATATGTTCTTTTGAACTCCTTTGTGGTTGATGTTATGAATATTGTGTTTACTTTGCTAAATTTATAATATTCGACTTTGTTGTTATTCTGGTCTGCTATGAATTAATATATTTTGTTGGACTTGAATATACTTTATTTTAGCTCTATGCTTTCTCTTGCCCCATCTTTTATATCATGATAAAAAGGGGAGAAAAACTTTATGTACTTATGATTTGAGCATGTTTTTTAGAAAAGACATGTTATTGTAAAACTATTTTTGGGATTGCAAACGTAAGGAGAAGCTGCGCATATCTCTGATATAAATCACCTCTTACGAAAAAGAGGGGGAGTAAGCCTCTCAAATTGACTTTGTGCATTCCAATTTATTTAAACTAACTATTTTCTCAATGATAGTTTGTCATCATAAAAAAGAGGGAGAATGTAATTGGCTATTGGACACTGAAAACTTATTTTGATGATAACACACATAAAGATGATGGTAAGATCAAGTTCAAGATCTTCAAGAATAGCTTTGGGACTTAGAGTATTTATGTAAGAAGCCTTCTTCATATCTCAAATGTTTTATAATGTTTTTGAAAAAACTCTAAACTCTTTTTTCAAAGAACTCAAAATAGCACACATGACTTCATGACTTTCTCGTATGTAAAGATAAAGGTTTTATAAGAAAAGAGCTCAAATATGTTTTAAAATCTTTACAAATGGTTTTCACTTGCTAAAATATCTAACAAACAAGTTTTGAAAAGCTAATTATAGTGGTAGTTCAAAACTATAAAAAATAGTCAAGTTTAAGTTTTGAAAAACTGACCTTTGGTTACTATTTTAATCATAAATTTCAAAATACTTTGATTTTTGTTCTGAAACTTTTTCATTTGTAAATAGACTTAAAGATCTTTCTAATAAGTGGTCATTTGCTTTAAACATATGAGAAATGAAGAAATTATGACCTTTTAAAGTCAGTTTTTGAAATCAGAGTGGTTTATTCGAATAAAGGATTCGTTATTCAAATAAAAATGTTTAAAAACGTTCCAGAATGTGTTTTTTAAAGATTTATTCAAATAAAAAAAAGAGTTATTCGAATAACAAGTTCCAGAAAACACTTCCTGGTGTGCTATAAGTGGATTTATTCGAATAACACACAGATTATTCGAATAAACACGAACAGAAACACGCAACTGCTATTTTTCTATGCATTTAATGCTGAAATAAGTGATACCCAATGGCTCTTTTTCAAAGAACTCTATAAATACATGTTTTTGGGTCATCTTTTATATTGACCCAATAATCTAAAATCATTCTTTTATGCTTTGATTCGTGATTCATATTTTATTATTTCCTGTGCTCTTTTTTGCCAAAATTTGAGATATCCTGAAAGAGCTTCATAGTGCTTCAATTTGTATCAATTACTCTTTGCAAGAGTTTCTCTTTTGCTATACTTTGATTCATTGTAAAGAGGGTGAGGTATCCTTCAAAGAATTTATAAGGGTGAGGTATCTTTGACTGTTGAGGCTCAAGCACGAGGGTGAGGTATCCCAAAGTGTTAAGAGTGCTCTGGTTTGTAAAGGTAGCAGGCACTTGTTCAAGCCTAAAATGATAGTGGAAAATCTCAGGTGGTTTACTTGAGGATTGGACGTAGGCCACAAGTGGTTGGTGGCTGAGTTAGGATAAATACTGTGTTTGCTCTTCTTAACTCAAACTCCTTTATTTCTTGTACTTTAATTTTATATGCTTGCTTGAATATTATTCATCTTGGTTTCAAAATGCTTAATTTCTTAATAGTATTTTAAAAGTTTGTAATCACTCAATTCACTCCCCCTCTTGGGTGATGGTTGTCATGGCTAATAGTTATGGTGCAGCAAATATGAAAAGCAGAGAGCTTAGGGAAGAGATAATCAAACTCAAGAATTTATCTTGGCTCAGTTACCAACCACTTGTGGCCTTCATCCAGTCCCCAAGCTTAACTTGAGATTTTCTTCACTATCTCCTAGACTTTGATAAACACAATTTTCATATATTATTTAACCTATATATTTACTTTCTTAGACCTCTTATAAGCTTAATTAATTAGTTTTGGCCACATTTGATAAGTTTGGGTTCAAATTGGGCTTAATTATATTTTTCAGCATTATTAAAAATTTTATATTGTTTAGGCATAACATGAGTTCTAGATATCTAAAATTTATGAATTTTATCTTGTAAGAAATCTGAGAGAGAGCTCTACAACTTTGATGAAGAGCTTGAAGGCTAAATTAGATATCTATTGGTTCAGATTGGGCCATGAATTCAAAATAGAGATGTTATCGTTGGAACCTAGATGATGTGCAAAAATTAGGCTATAATTTGGGCTGTAGGTATCGTTTGGAGCTGAAACTGGTGCTATTTGAAAGAGGAGACATAGATATTCAATTATTATGAGACAACTTATCAAAAAGGTGATGTTTTGATGGTGTTTTAAACTTTTGAAGTCGGCTGATGGCATCAGAGAGCTGTTAAGAATGTTTTTGACATAACTCTCTCATCTTAAGCCCAACTTATGCAAATTATATGTCCAATTAAAGCTAAGAGGAAGAGGATTAATCCTAAGCTAAGACAAAAATTAGATTTTTAATTTTAGAGATAGTTATTTAAGCAGCAGCAGCGACCACGAAACTTAATCCTAATTTTCTCCTAACCGCTCTTGCTTGTACTTCCTCTCTTCATCTTTCTTCTTCTCCTTTCTCTCTAGTTTTCTTTCTTTTCTATTTTCCCCTTCCATCCATGGAGGGCTAGACCCTTCTAAATCAATCTTAGGGATTGACAATCTTGATGTTTAATTCTGAGATCATATTTTGATTGTTTTACATTTAATTGCTAATCAAGTTTCTCTTTTACTTGTTAATCAAGTTCCTCTTTGACTTTGTTAAATCTGAATTAAATTACTTGATTTAATTTGGATGTTGATGTGATAATTGCATAATTACCACATGTTTAATGAGGATTACAGAGACTAAACAATGCATCAAAGGCTTCTTGGGTGTTATTTTTAAGTTTGGTTGAAATCTGGGTTTTAGATTAATTTAGAATTAGATGGGTGCTTAATTAGTTTAACCTTAATTAATTAAATTCTGGATGCTTATCTAGTAGAGAATTCATAGATCATCTTAAGGCTTCTTGATGTAATCTAAGACCAAGAATCTAATTAGCAATTGAATAGATTCCTAGTGATCAATGATGGATTAAATTCAAGTTTAGTTGATTTTCTTGGATTGGTTGTTTACTTAATTCTGTTTACAATTTTTAATTACTTTCTGTTAATTAATTTTGTAACCCTTTTTCCCCTTTGTTAACCTCTTTTAATTTGATTTCATGATTAGATTGATCCAAGAGCTCGACTCGGTTGTGCCTTATACAACAAGTATTTTGGTGAATTGGTTTATAAAATGATGTAATTTGATAATCTCGACAGCTATCAAATTTTTGTGCCATTGTTAGGGATCAAACTACGCTTAATCAATCATATTATGAGTATAATTAGTTACTATCCCTTGTTTTCCTTATTTCAGGTAGTTTCCAACTCAATTTAGGCCTCCAAGTAGAATTTTGTACAGACAAACAATTTTCGATTAGGCTGAAAATTGATCAGTTGAAGAAAAACGGTGTGTTCTACAAGGCTCATTACCATAGTAAGGTCTACCTTATTTTTTCCAAGTTCCATTGTTTAGACTATTTTTCCATTTTTGAAGATTTTTTATTGCATTTTTTGGTACCATTTTTGAGTAGTTTTCACCTTGTGATGGTCCCATAATTTTTAAAATTGTGTAAATAGGGTAAGTAGTGTTATTTTGACATAATTTTAGTGTTGTGTTGTCCATTTTGCATATTTTGTGTTATTGCACTTTTGCATGTTTTATGATCAGGTCTTCTAGTAATCATTTGCTTGATATTGACCTTGATATTAAGAGGACCTTACATATATTTAATAGAGCTCGTAGGCACAGTGAAAGGATAAATATTGAAATTGAAAATAAACTTGAGAATATAAGTAGCACCGCAACTATGGCTGATAATACTGAAACTGAAACCGAATATGAGAATACAAATAACACTACAAACATGGCTGATAATATCGATAATAGGATTCTTAAGGAACTAGCTACATCTAATGTGAATTACCAATCTTTATGCATTCAATATCTTGATTTAAATGTTGATTTTGAATTGAAATGTGGATTGATACACTTGCTTCCAGAGTTTCATGGACTTGCAAGTAAGGATCCCTATAAGCACTTAAAGGAGTTCCATGTAGTGTGTTCCACCATGAAACCACAAGGCATTCCTGAAGAACACATCAAATTGAGAGCCTTTCCGTTCTCATTGGATGGAGCAGCCAAGGATTGATTGTATTACTTGTAACCAGCTACTATAATTGCTTAGAATGATATGAAGAGGCTATTCCTAGAAAAGATTTTCCTTGCTTCCAGGGTTATTACATTAAGAAGGATATATGTGGTATAAGGCAAATATTAGGAGAAACTCTGTATGAGTAATAGGAGAGATTCAAGAAGTTGTGTGAAAGATGTCCTCATCACCTGATCAGTGACTAGTTACTAATCTAGTATTTCTATGAGGGACTTTTACACATGCATAGAAGCATGATAGATGTTTCCTCTAGAGGAGCTTTAGTGGACAAAACCCTTGTTGCAGCAAGAGATTTAATAGCAAACATGGCAGTAAATGCACAACAATTTGGCACACTAGTCATTACCTCAACCAGAGGAATCAATGAAGTAAGAGTTTCTGATGCTGATCTACAGAGAATTAAGAATAGATTAGAGGAGCTGACTTCCTTGGTTAGGAAACTAGCATTTAGACAAAAACAAATTCAGTCCCTAACAAAACTTTGTGAAATCTGCTTTTTGTCAGATCACCCAATAGACCAGTGTCCTACACTTTAAGAAAGCAGTGAAGCAGTGGCTAGAATCTTTCCTAGCAGATCATAGCAACAGCAGCCAAATTATGACCCTTATTCTAATACATATAACCCTAGATGGAGAGATCATCTCAATCTACCGTATGGTAGCAAATTTGGCCAACTTTAGCAACAACAGTAGCAGACCATATATAACATAGTAGGCCCATGCAAGCAACAATTTCAACAACCAATGAAACAGCCCATGCAGCAAAGTAGCAATTCAAAACCTAGCTTGGTAGACTTGGTGAAGCAGTTAGCAATCAATAACCTTCAGTTTCAACAAAGAACTAAGACCACCATTCAGAACTTAGACACTCAAATTGGTCAACTTGTAACTTCCATTAATGAGTTGAAAACTTAAGGTTCCGGTTAATTGCCCTCCCAAACAATTAATAATCTAAGAGGCAATGTGAGCATCATAACCTTGAGAAGTGACAAAGAAATGAGTGGTCCAACCTAACTTCAACTAAAGATTGTGCAACAGGATTGTGCAGAAAAATCAGATCCAGCAAACCAAAATTTTGCAGAAGATTCAATACAACAAAATATAAAACATGCAGAGAATTCAAAGAAAAATCAAAAGTTAATGAAAAATACTACAGAAAAATTTACTCTCAGTATTCCTCTTCCTTTTCCCAACAAAATGACTCAATCAAAGAAGATAGCTGAAACTGAATTGGACGGGAAGATTATGGATACCTTTCAAAAGGGTAGAAGTCAATATAGCTCTCTTGGAAGTAATAAAGCAAATTCCAAAATATGCTAAGTTTTTTAAGGAATTATGCACTTATAAGAGGAGGTTGAAAGGAAATGAGAAAGTGGGCATGGGAAGAAATGTTTCTGCCTTGATCCAACCAAATATGCTTCCTAAGTGCAATGATCCTGGAACATTCACCATTCCTTTTATAACAGGTGATAAATACCATTTCTATATATTAGTTAACCTTCATATTTAGTATTTTAGACCTCTCTTATGCTTAATCGATTTTTTTTGGCCACCATTTATAAGTTTGGGTTCAAATTGAGCTTAATTGTATTTTTCAGCATTGTGACAATTTTACACTATTTCTGTATTTTGGGTATAACTTGAGTTATAAATGTCTAAAAATTATGAACTTTACCTTGTAGGAAATATAAGAGGAAGCTCTACAACTTTGATGAAGAGCTCCAGATCTGAATCTGATGTATAGTAGGTCATATTGGGCCTAGAAGTCAGAAAAGTTATGTTGTCACTAGAACCTAAGTAGAGCGCAAAGATTGAGTCGTATCTTGGGTGGTAGAAGTCAGATTGGGATGAAACTGATTCTATTGGAAAGATGAGACAAAACCTTCAACTTTCATGAAAATCACTTATCAAAAAGGTCACATTTAGATACAGTTTTTAATGTCTTAAGGGAGGTGATAGGATCCAAGAGCTGTAAAATGTGTTTTGTCCAAAACTCCTTCATTAGGTGTCCAAATCTTGCAAATTGGGTGTCCAATTAAAACTAATTAAAAAAGAAAGAGTCTAAGCTAGGTAAAAACTTGTAATTTTTCTTTTAGTGTCTGTTATGTAAGATAGAGAGCCAAAAATTGAGACTATTCCATTCACTTCTCACTTCTCACTTTCTCTCTTGCTCTTTCTCCCTCTCCTCTCCTCTCTTCTTGCTTCTCTTTTACATTTCTGAACTTTTACTTTTCTATTTTGTGCTCTCCATTCATGGAGATCTAAAGCTTTGTAATCAATCCTAGGGATTGAAACACTCTTAATGTTTAATTTTATGACCTTATGATGAATGTTTACATTCTTGTTGTTAATCAAATTTCTCTCCTCCTTCTCTTGAATTTGTTTCATCTTGGCTGAGTGCTTAACTCAGTTTTGGTGTTCATGTAATAGTTTCTTAACTATCATGTGTTTGCAGAAACTAGATAATGCATCAAAAGTGCTTGATGTTTTGTCTAGCTAACATGAATTCTGGTATGTGGTTGATTTAGGGTTAAATAGATGCTTAATCCATTTTTTGTTGATTGACCAAATCTTAGGTGCTTACCTAGTAGAGAATTCATGCTTGAATGAGGATTTCACATGATATTAGGTAATGCATCAAAGGCGTTTGATGAATTTCCTAACTTGGTTGAATGTCGAATATTAGGTTGATTTAGGATTGGATGAATGCTAACTTCATCTAACGTTGATTATCTGGTTAGCATGTGAATAAGTCCATAGTGGTCAAGGATGGATTAAACTCAAAAGTTGTTGAATCCCTTGGATTGGTTATTTTTTCCTCATTCTATTTACAACATTTGATTACTGTCTTTTAACTACTGTCTTTAATTACTCCTGCAACCAACCCTCCTCCCCCATTGCTAACTCCTTAATATAGTTAATTAACTGGAATGATCTAAGAGTTCAACCCAGTTGCACCACATACTATAAGTGCTTAGTGAATCAGTTAACAAATTTCATCTAATTTGGTAGCATCGACAACTATCAATAAGAAACAAGCAGTTTACACATGTAATGTTGGATTTAGATGTCATAATTAATGTGATGCCAAAATCAGTTTATAAATCTTTGTAGATTGGAGAATTGAAGCTAACCAAAGTTATCATTCAGCTAGCAAATAGGAGTATAGTTCATCCTACAAGAGTGTTTGAGGATGTTTTTGTAAGAGTAAATAATTTAATATTTCCAGTAGATTTTTATGTTCTGAACATGGAAGATGAATTTGCATCTAGTCAACAGCCATTGATTTTAGATAAACCCTTCTTGAAAACTGCAAAAACTAATATTGAAGTACATGTTGGTACCCTTTCCATGGAATTTGGGGATAACGTAGTTCAATTTAATATCTTTGATGCCATGAAATATCATTTAGAAAAGCATTTTGTTTTTCAGTTAGATATCATTAATTTTCTTGTTGATGATATGCATGTTGATATGCTAGTTGAATTTCTTGAAATTGTGGGATTTCTGAATAGTGTTAATTTTTCTAGATGTTATGGATATTCTATTTCTATTTGTGATGAGACTAGTATGTGTGTCGCGTGTTCTGAGATTTCTACGTATATGGGAGATGATATTGCGTGTTCTGAATTTTCTAATTCTATAGGATATGATTATGCTATTTTGAAAGATTGTACACAAATTATAGGTGATGTTGCAATTAAATCAGCAAAATTAGTTTTTTCAATCAGATTGATATCTTCAGTGCAACAACCACCTACCCTTGAGTTAAAGTCTTTACCTGAACATTTGAAGTATGTGTTCTTTGAAGCAGATGAGAAGCTACCAGTGATAATAGCAAAGAATTTGCAGCCTGAACAAGAAGAGAAATTGTTGTAAATCTTGAAGTAGCATAAGAAAGCCATTGGATGGACGCTTGCAGATATTCTTAGGATTAGCCCCTCCACATGCATGCATTGGATTTTATTGGAGGAGGAAGCCAAACCAGTGAGGCAACCTCAAAGAAAACTTAACCCTCTAATTTTGGATGTGGTGTAGAAAGAAGTGAGCAAACTATTGTCAGTTGGTATCATTTATCCTATTTCAGATAGTAAATGGGTGAGTCTAATGCAAGTAGTTCCCAAGAAGACCGGGATGACTATGGTCATCAATGAGAAGAATAAGCTAATGCCCACTAGAGCACAGAACAACTATAGAGTCTGTATTGATTACAGGAAGCTCAACTAAGTCACTAGGAATGATCATTTTCCCTTGCCTTTCATTGATCAGATGTTGGAAAGGTTGGTTGTCAAGTCACAATATTGCTTCCTAGATGGATTTTCAGGCTAATTTCAAATTCACATAGCCCTAGAGGACCAAGAGATTACAACTTTCACCTACACATTTGGCACATTTGCTTATAGGAGGATGCCTTTTAGGCTTTGTAATGCCCCAAGTACATTTCAGAGATGTATGGTGAGCATTTTCTCTTACTTGTTAGAACACTGCATGGAAGTTATTATGGATGACTTTACAGTTTATGGATCTTCTTTTGATGCATGTTTAGACAGCCTTTCTAGGGTGCTTGATAGGTGCATTAAGACACATCTTTTCTTAATTTTCAGAAATGTCATTTCATGGTAGAACAATGTGTAGTCTTAGGATAAGTAGTTTCTAGCAAAGGCATTGAAGTACTTAGAGCAAAGATCAATGTTATTGTCTCTTTACCCTACCCCACTTGTGTGCAAGAAGTGCATTCCTTTCTTGGTCATGCATGGTTCTTCAAGCGTTTCATCAGGGACTTTAG
Organism: Ormosia semicastrata; assembly: GCA_029884595.1. Lineage (NCBI taxonomy): Eukaryota > Viridiplantae > Streptophyta > Magnoliopsida > Fabales > Fabaceae > Ormosia > Ormosia semicastrata. The sequence goes on from JAQQTO010000061.1 coordinate 45,747,127, forward strand.
CAAAATTGCCCTTCCATTGTCCAGGCTTCTTCAAAAAGAATTCGAGTTTGAATTTGATGAGTATTGCTAGAAGGCATTCAATCAGTTCAAGAAAAACCTGACCTTTTCTCCCATTATTCAGCTGCTAAATTAAGAGTTTCCTTTTTGAGCTGATGTGTGATGTCTCCACCTTGTTTCATGATGATTACAGTTATTGTAAAAATTATGAACAATGTCAATGAATAGGTAACATTTCCTGTAGGAATGCGATGCCTTAATAACTATTATTATTTTGTAAGATATTTGATATGTGGGGCATTGATTTCATGGGCCTTTTTCCTAATTCCTTTAGTTTTGTTTACATTTTGTTAGTTATTGATTAAGTATCTAAGTGGTGGGTGGAGGCAAAAGCCACTCGGACTAATGGTTCTCATGTTGTTTTAGACTTTGTCAAGTCTCACATTTTCTGCAAGTTTAGAGTTTCGAAAGCCATAATCATTGACCAAGGCTCCCATTTCTATAATAAAAACATGGAGGCATTATTAAAGAAATATGGTGTGATGCATAAGGTTTCGACTCCTTACTAATAAGCCTATATTTTATAGTCTTCTATCGGATAAAATGTGGTGATTTGCTTATGTTTATTGATAAATTTTGAATGGATCCTTATCATTGTCTTCATTTTTGTAGATTGAATGAGATTTATCATATTTAGAGTGAAAGCAGACGAAGACACCACTTTTTTGAAGTAAAAGAATATTATTTTGGCTTAGACAGGGCCATGTGAGCGATTGAGGAGCTAGACAGAGTCATGTCTAACTTGGAAAACGCTTATGTTTGATTTTTTTACGAGACGCGGTCGTGTCTGTATGTCACACGGTCATGTCTCCCCTCTACATCAAAGTTACGCTGCTTTTTAAGCTCACACGGCCGTGTCGATCTTAGACACAGCCGTGTGAGGTCTCCTAAGCATAAAAATAGCAGTTTTCACCCCAAGTATTATAAATAAAAGTGAATCCCTAAACCTGGAGGAGACTTTTGCGACCGCAGACTTTGAGAGGCAAAAAGGAGCTTTCCTCAACTAAAGATTGGAGGCTAGGGTTTTAAAGACAAGTGCAAGAGTGATTGAAGTTCAACCATTGAAGACATCTTCTTCTTCTTCTTCTCTATCTTTTCATTTTATTTTATTTTCTTTCCTATTTTCTTGAGATAGAATCATGGTTGTTTCTTTAAATGTTGTTCTTGTTTATGCTACATTAGGCATGAGTGGCTAAATTCCTTTTTCTAGGGTTAGGATACAACTTTCTACTTTTCTATGTTGAATTGTTAATTTGATTTTTTGTTAATGAAAAATTATTGTTCTTGATTCATTCTTGGTATGCTTAATGCTTGTGGTATGTTGTCAGCCATATTTACATGATCTTAGGCTTTAGGTGAAGGATCGAAAAATGAAACCTAATTACTAGATAATATAAGAATTGAACTTAAGAATTGAGACCTAGACATAGGCTTAAATCTTTTAAGGAGCAAACATTTGTCATAAAACTTAATGGGTTGAAACTTGGATTAATTGCCATGAGAATGAGATTGATGGAGTTTTAGCACATTTTTAGTGCCAATAAATTAGGCTTTAAACAATTCAGGACAAATCTCCTTCAAGAACATGATTCAACATTAGCAAAGATATATTACAATTTATCGTAGGGGGTAGTGTAGTGAATTCCTAGTCCTACGCCTTTAAATCTTAGTTGAATCTTAACTTTTCTAGATTTATTTGCTTACTTTATTGCTCTAATTTTCGTCTTGATTTTAATTGAGCTTTCACTATTGCTTTTAACCACTTAAATAATCAAAGTCGCTATAAAAGTTAGAAATTAATCTATCCTTGAGGGAACAATCTTTATTTTACTACTTGAATGATCCGTGTACTTGCGAAAAATTCACAAGAAGTTTTTGGCACCGTTATCGGGGATTGTGTTGATATTAACACTAGCAACAATTTTGGTTGATTTAGGTATTTTTTATTTATTTTATTTTATTTTCATCTTATTTTATATAATTTTTCCTCTAAATTTTCAGGTGTTATTTCTTCCTTATGCGTAGAATGAGGAGTTAATACGATCTTACTAGCCTCGTTGATCTGGAGATCGAGAGAACACTTCATAATATCAGAAGGGAAAGAAGAACACTATGAGTTGAGGAAGACCACTTAGCGAACAATAATAACTAAGTCGCCAATCAAGAGCGAAGGCTGAGGGATTATGGAATCCCTAAACGCTCGTCAATCTTCCATTGTAAGGCCATGGGTAGAGGCCAACAATTTCGAGATCAAGATGTCATTAATCCAGATAATCCAATAATTGCAATTTAGCGGGTCAACAACTGAGGACCCAGATCAGCATTTGGATGAATTCTTGGAGCTATGTGACACGATAAAGATAAATGAGGTTTCAACTAATGCTATACGGGTCATATTTTTCCACTTTTCTCTTAGGGGGAAGGCAAAGAAGTGGATTCACTCGGAAGCCCCAAATTCACTTACCACATGAAACTTGATGGAATAAGTTTTCTTGGACAAGTACTATCTAGTTGGCAAAACAATCAAGATTCGCCAAGACATCACTACCTTCTCCCAAAAGGAAGATGAATCATTTTATGATGCATGGGAGAGGTACAATGATCTTATTCGTTAGTGTCCACATCATGGCTTACAAGATTTTGTTGTTATGTAAACATTCTATGTTGGGTTAACTCTTTCTACAAAGGAAACTCTTAATACTATAGTTGACGGTGCTTTGATGGTAAAGACTCCAACAAAGGCATGGGCTTTGATTAAGGAGGTCACTTCGAACATTTATTTGTGGCCAAGTGAGAGATCATCTTCAAAGAAGCAAGCCAGAATGATAGGACTTGATGTTATTACTATGTTGAATGCTAAGTTTGATGCCTTGACTAAGTCACTACTCCTAACATAACTTGTGAAATATATGGAGGAGGGCATTTGGCTTTGGAATGCAATGTAGTAGAAACGTATTCTCAAGACATGTCTTTGAAGCAAGTGAATTATGTGCAAAATGATAATTTCAAGGCTCAAGAAAATCCCTTCTCCAACTCATATAACCCCGGATGGAGAAATCACCCAAAAATCTTATATGGTACCCAACAAAACCAAGGGGCTCCATCCAACAATAGACCCCCACCTGGATTCCAACAGCTTCAACAATCTTCTTAAGCAGAGAAGTCCAATTTACAAGCCCTCATGGAAAATTTCATAGTTACTCAAAAGGATCAAAATCAAGTCATTCAAGCACAAGTGCAATAACATAGGGAGTCCATCAAGCAAATCATTACTCACCTAGATCAAATGACCACTCACTCCAAGATGCTTGAAACTTAAATAGCCCAACAAGCAAGCTTGTTCAACATGATTCAAGGGCGAATACCAAGTCAACCAGAAACTAACCCAAGGGAGTAGGTTCAAGCAATTTCGTTGAGAAGTGATAAGCAACTTGAAGGCCCCACAAGGGAAGAAAAGCTTGAAGATAAGGAAACCCTTAAAAAGGAGGAGAAGCAAAAGAAGAGCAAGGATAAAGAAGGAGATGAAGAAAGCACTAAAAAATATGTTCCTCCAAAAGCATATCTTCCACCTTTGCCTTTCCCTCAAAGTTATCAAAAGGCGAAGCTTGATCATTAATTTGAAAAATTTTTGGAGGTAATAAAGAAGCTTTACATTAATGTTCCTTTTATGAAAGCTCTCTCCCAAATGCCCTCTTATGCTAAGTTCTTGGAAGAGATTCTCTCAAATAAGAGGAAACTCAAATACTATGAAACTATTTCTTTGACGGAAGAATGTAGTGCAATCATTCAAAACAAGTTTCCACCTAAGCTTAAGGATCTGGGTAGCTTTTCAATTTTATGCTCAATTGGAAACATGAATATTAACAAGGCTTTGTGTAATCTTGGGGCAAGTGTGAGTTTGATGCCCCTTTCTATTTGTGAGAAACTTGATATTGGGGAGCTCAAACCAACCACCATCTCTCTTCAATTGACGGATAGGTCAATCAAACATCCTATCAGCATATTAAAGAATGTATCATTGAAGGTGGGAAAGTTTTACATACCAGTCGATTTTGTTGTGCTTGAGATAGAAGTAGATGTTCAAATCCCAATCATACTAGGGCATCCATTCCTCGCCACTAGAAGGGCAATGATTGATGTCCACGAAGGGAAATTGACTTTGCGATTGAATGATGAGGAAGTAGTGTTTAATGTTTTTAATTCTGAAAAACATCCTAGTTCCTTTGATTCATATAATCGCATAGATGCTTCTGATATTGTGGATATTATTGTGCTTTCATATCTATAGGAATCTATGACTGATGATGTGCTAAAGAAGACCTTGCCCAAGGTTGTCACTGACTTTGAGAATGCTAAGATTTCCAAGGGGAGAACAATGAAGCAACGCGATAGGCATGTCAAGAAGCGTGAGTTTGAGCTTGGGGATAAAATTATTGTCGATAACTCATGTCTACGTTTCTATCTTGGTAAGTTGTAGTCAAAATAGTATAGACCATATGAGATTGTTCTAGTCTTATCGTACGGAGTGCTTGAGGTGAAGAAAGAAGACCAAAAGACATTCTTGATAAATGGCTGGAGAGTGAAACATTATGAAGAAGGAGTGGGGACTGAGCACCATTCCACTGGCATCACCTACGTATGGCACAAGCCTATAGTCAAGCTAATGATTATAACTTAGCACTTCACAAGAGGCAACCTGTGTTTCTATCCTTCGCATTTTTTTTAGTTGTTTCTTTTTGCTTTGTTTTTCATATATTTATTAAAAAAAATTGTCTTGACCCTTTTTGTTTTTCTTGTGCAGTTTTAGATAACCTATCGCTGCTCAGTTAGACTAGATGTTTGAATTCATGACTACAAGCCTCCCTTGGGCTCCACCTCTCCCACCACCCTCAAGATCTTGTGTTTCCATTTTCAGGGAAGTTTCATTGTGCTTTGTTCTGTTATTTTTCTTATTTAACATTGAGGACAATGTTTATCTTAAGTGTGGGGCAAAAACTTGTTGTGAATTTTACGCAAGCGCATGGATCGTTTAAGTAGTAAAATAAAAATTGTTCCCTCGAGGATCGATTGATTACTAACTCTTCTGGTGACTTTGATTATTTAAGAGGTTAAAAAGCAATAGTGAAAGCTCAATTAAAATCAAGACGAAAATCAAAGCAATAAAGTAAGAAAATAAGTCTAGAAAAGTTAAGATTCAACTAAGATTTAAAGACCTGGACTAGGAATTTACTACACTACCCCCTATGATAAATTGTAATCCTATCTTTGCTAATGTTCAATTATATTCTTGAAGGCAATTTTTCCTAAAATGTTGAAAGCCCAATTTCTTAGCACTAAAAATATGCTAAAACTCCATCAATCTCATTCTTTGCTCCTCGAAAAATTTAAGCTTATGTCTATGTCTCAATTCCTAAGTTTAATTCTTAGATTATTTAGCAATTAGGTTTCATCTTTCGATCCTTCACCTAAAGCCTAAGGTCATGTAAACATGGCCAGTAATATACCACAAGTATTAAGCATACCAAGAATGAATCAAGAACAATAATTTTCCATTAACAAAGGATCAAATTAACAATTCAACATAGAAAAATAGAGAGTTGCATCATAATCCTAGAAAAAGGAATTTAGTCATTCATGGCTAATGTAGCATAAACAAGAACAAAAGTTAAATAGACAACCATAATTCTATCTTAAGAAAATAGGAAATAAAAAAGATAAAAAGAGAAGATGAAGAAGATGAAGAAGATGAAGAAGATGTCTTCAATGATTGAATTTCAATTACTCTTGCACTTGTCTTCAAAACCCTAGCCTCCAATCTTTTATTTAGGAAAACTCCATTTTGCCTCTCAAAGTCTATCGTCGCAAAAGCCTCCTCCAGATTTAGGGATTCGCTTCTATTTATAATATTTTTGGTGAAAACTGCATTTTTATGTTCAGGAGGCTTCACACGGCTGTGTCTAAGCTCGACAAGGCCGTGTGAGCTTAAAAAATAGCGCAACTTCAACGTAAAAGGGAGACACGACCGTGTGACACATAGACACACCTGTGTCTCTTACAAAAATTATGTTTTCCAAGTTAGACATGACCCTGGCTAACTTCTCAATCGCTCATAGGACCCTGTCTAACTCCTCAATTGCTCATAGAGCCCTGTCTAAGGCAAAATGATCTTCTTTTGCTTTGAAAACACAGTGTCTTCGTTTGCTTTCACTCCAAATGTGATAAATCTCATTCAATCTACAACAATAAAAATAATGATAAGGATCCATTCAAAATTCATTAATAAACATAAGTAAATCACCACAATTTATCTGGTATAAGACTATAATATACAAGCTTATCAACTCCCTACACTTGAGCTTTGCTTATCCTCAAATAAAGAATAAGCATAAAAAATAAGATTAAACTCAATGTCAAAAAACATGAATCAAGGGAAATTTCATTATCTAAAAATTTAATAAAGTTCAATAATCAAATCTAATCAAACAAGATCATTTAATACTTAAAACAATTAGAGGCTTGGGTCTAGCTTACATCTTTTCTCTTTACCAACCAATTGAGGTCACTCATCTTTCCATTGCTCAACTATTTAAGGACAAAGAGATCACTCAAATTTCTCTTGAAAAATGCATTACCATAAACTTGGTTATCAATCTCATCTCCACTTTCAAGTTCAAATACATCACAAGAATTAAAAGGTCTTCTTTTAGTTGTAACGGGGCCAAGGGGAATAATGAAAGGTAGGAAAAAGGTAAATAAAGATAAAGAATGCTCATGGATAAATTGATACGAAACAGAATTAGGTTGAACAGATAATAAATAGAATATCATGCATAAAGGTATAACAGATTCTCACTTTCAACCCAATATTCTCATTATTCTTTACCAACAATCCTTTTATTTCTTCTTCCTTTTCCATTTTTTCTCTTTTGTTTTTATTTTTCAAACTTTTTTAGCAATAAACCCTTGAAGACAAAAATAACTTTTATGACTTCTCAATTAACACATCAGTTGCTTCAAAGAATCCAACCTGATTATTCAAATAGGTATTCAAAGAAATCAATTTCAAGCTCAAATGGGGCAACTAAGAGATTAATTTATCAATGCAACTCTAGAAGTCAAGAAAGAATTAAGCCTAATTGCTTTAATCATGTTCAAATATGTATATGAATCATTAAAGTCTCAACAAGTTATCAAAGCAAGTTCTGAACACATCAATTAGGAGAAATCTCACTCCAGAGAAAAAATAGGATTTTGTTATGAAAGATCCATACATTAAAGCTCAAACCTCACTTTCTAGCTAATGTTAATAAAGAAAAAAAATGCAAGTAGACATGGCTAATTTTCAAATAAAATACTAAATGTTCAATACTCAATTGAAAAAGATTGTCTTGCACAAAAGCAGCTCATGAGTAGTAGATTCCCTTCTCAAACATATTTCTATCAATTCATAATTAATCAAGAAATTAACATACAATTCTATCTTGAATTCAAACAATACTCAAGTGTTCATCAATTTCACAAAAATTTTAAATAAATTTTCATCAATTGTCATAAAATCAATTGTCACCTATCATCCATAAATCAATGGGCAATCCGAAGTTTCGAATAGGGAGTTGAAACAAATCTTGGAAAAAACAGTTCAACCAAATAGAAAAGATTGGAGCAAGAGGCTTGAAGACGCATTGTGGGCATATAGGACTGCCTTCAAGACTCTTTTAGGCATGTCTTCCTATAAGATAGTCTTCGGCAAGGCATGTCACCAACATTGACTTAAACCAAGCCGAATCCCAAAGAAAATTCCAACTCCAAGAACTTGAAGAGATTCGTTTAGAAGTTTATGAGAACTCTTGTATCTACAAAGAGAAGACCAAAGTCTTTCATGATAAGATGACTGTAAGAAAAGAACTTTTGATTGGTCAAAAAGTTCTCCTTTACCATTCTTACCTCAAGCTCATGCCTGATAAACTCCATTTTAGGTGGATATATCATTTTATAATCACTAAGGTTTTTCCTTATGGTGCAATGGAGATTGATGCGGATTAAAAATTACAAATCCAAGTGTAAGTTGTTTCAAGTAATAAATTCTCGGGATTCCGAGGTCGATCCACAGGGAATTGATGAAGAAAAATTTATTTGACGTAAGGAAAATATTTTGTCACAACAATAAAAGTGATAAAACTTTGTCACAAATAAAAAAGATTTACTTGAGTTAGGAGATCCACTCTTGGTAAATAAAATAGGGACAAGATTAATTCTTTTTATAACTCAATTAGAATCCACACATAATGGAGGTTCCAATCGAAAAATATAACAATCAAAGTTCATTAAAAATTATATACATAATTATATTATGATTCCTTTAATTATTTATTAACATCACCACTTATAAATGGGCTCAAGCATTCATTGTACCAACCTCTTGTCTACAATGAATCAAGATCTCCACTTTACAAGGAGGGTTTCTAAATTGATTGGAAACAAAATACAACACGTATAATGACTACTTGAAAATATATCATTTAAGCACAAGAAAGAAATGAATTTAACTTTATTTCATTACCAAGAGCTTTACTCTTTCACCCAAGTAAAATGAAATTTAGTTACTTATAAACAAGAAGAAAGAAAGAGAGAAAAAGAAGAAGAAAAACATAACTTCAATTTAGAACAAAAGAAAACTACAACAAGATAATTAAACAATAAAATAGCATGATTTTGGTATCTAACACCAAAACTCTCTAAATGATCAGCCAAGGCTCCCCTTTATAGAGGATTAGAGATACAAAATGACAAGGGAGCTGAGTCATGAGTGAGTGGATGAGTGGAAAATAAGTGAAAAATGCCAAATGACTTTTGATGAGTGAAAAATTATGAAGATTCTTTATCTCCAAAATCATTCAGCTCTGAAGTCATTGAATGCGTCATAATATGACCAAGTGATCTTCATAAAAGTTGTAGGCCTAGCTCTTAGCTTTTAAATGCCATTAGAATCACCTCAAAAGGCCACCTACAGCCCGAAATATAGCCCAATTACTGCACAGTCTTTAGGCTTGGTTATAGCTCCTCTGTTCTGATTTTCAAGTCCAATATGACCTCCAAAGAGTTCGATTTGAGTCTTGTATTCTTCATGAAAGTTGTAGATATGGGTCTTAACATGCAAATACCAAAATTTAAGCCCAATCTAGATCTTACAATCCGAGTTATGCTCTGATTACTGCACACTATTCAGGTTCTAATAACAAAACTTGTATTCTGAATTCCAAGCCTAATTAGTTCTACTAGATGTCCGACTTTGACCTCAAGCTCTCATGAAAGTTGTAGAGCTCTCTCTTATCTTTCCAATAAGGTAAAATACATAATTTTCAGACATCTAAAACTCAAGATATGGCCAAAATACAGAAACAGTGTAAGACGTAAATCATGCTGAAAAAAAATCAATTAAATCCAATTTGAGTCCAAACCTATAAAACATAACCAAGCTCAATCAATTAAGTACATAGAGAGTGTAAATGACTAAAAATGAGCATTTATTAATGTATCAAATATATGATTATCAAATTCTCTTATACTTAACTTTTTACACTCCTGGGCAAAAGACACAAGACTAAAACTAGGAAAAAAATGACACAGACTCAAAAGCTAAACACTCTAAAAGACTCAATTTATAATAATATTTAAGAATAAAGAGCAACCAATCATTCAAGTAATTAAAACATTTATGAGGTAACGTTTCTTCACATCTCAAACCAACAAGTAAGGAAACTTCAATTGAAAAGCATGAGTCAAGAATGTTAGATCTTCACAAGATTCACTCTCAATCCTTCAAGTGTTTAAAAGGTAGATATTTCACTCAATTCAACCCATGAAAATTGCACTACCATAAGCTTGCTTATCTTCTACTTCTCCACTACTCAAAACATATGCACACACAAATCATGAGGACTTTATTCAAGATTGTAATGGGGTCAAGGTAAAGGAGAAAGTAATATGAATATGACAAGTTAAATACCAAAGAGAATAAAAGAGCATAAGAGCTGAGTTCAATTAATAAGCATGAAAGTTCATCCCAACTCCACCTAATACAAATTCCATTTACATATTCTTTTCTTTTCCTTTATTACCTTGTTGTCCCTTCTTTACACAATTTTTTTTGTTTGTTTTTTTTTATTTTTTTATTTTTGTTTTTGTTTTTGTTTTTTTAGTTTTTGAAAGATGAACATAATATATACATTTAAACAATTTTTTTCAACCATTCTACACACACACCCCCACACTTGTTCAAGAACTCATCCAATGACAAAGCTAATGCTCTTATTCCCTAAGGCCGGGTAAGAACATGGTTTTTCATTTAAGGCACATAATGAGTTCGAAACAAAGAATGGTCAAATAAGTTTAAAAGGGTTAAGTAAGGGGAAATAGGTTATGTTCTATGCTTTACATTGGCCGGAATCAGAGAATTTATAAAAAGTCATAAGAGTACTTAATATCATATTAGGAATCAAAGAATTTCCAAGAAGTTATAAGAGTGTTTGATATCATATTGAGACAATATGCTGCTAAGCAAGGCTGACTATTTGATTAAAGTAGCTATTTCAAGAAAAATGTCTTAATTATATTTATGTATGCATATGAAATTGTAGTCTCAAAAAGAATCAAAGCAAATTCTAGAGTAACAATTCTATAAGTGAAATTCACACAAGAAAGAAGAGAATGGTACAAATGTTCAATCCATTCATCAACAGGCTCAAAATCTCACAAGGCATAATTTTGTTATTCTCAGTCCACCAATTCAACATCCATAACCAAGTATGTGAATTTTACGAAAGAGGACAATTTACTCAATCATGCAAATTTTTCTGAATTTGAATTGCTACTTCCATACAAACTAGTTGTCTACCCAATTACTCCTTACTTTGTCACCAATTTTGATGCATCTCAAGAGTAAATAATTTACTCCTTACTCTGTCATCCCTAATTACTTTTGTTGTTAATAAATTATTGATAAACATATAAACACAACAAACATATTAATAAACACACTTCCTAATTTTTTTTAAGTTTCTTTTTTTACAACCATCCTTCCCCCCAACTAGATCACAACATTATCCTCAATGTCAAAACATAGATAGGTAAAGGATAGAAGATATTACCTGTTGCTGCAATTACTGAAAAGAGAAACATTACACAAATTAAAACAGAAACAAAGTACGATAAATAAAACCAAAGATAAAGGAAAGTTATAGATGAAGTGCCAGATCACACTCTTGTTCCTTGATGTCTCCCTTGCTACTGCCTTCTGACCAATCTATCTGAGTTATTATTGGTTCAGGTTCATAAACAAAAACTTGTAATTTATCAATTAATTCATCAACAATTGAAGCAGATATAAGGAATCGTCTTACTGAAGGTGTGATAAAGCTCTATTCCACAACATGGTCAACAAAAGATAACAAATTATCAAAGAAATTATTCACATTCAATAAACCTTTGGGTTTATGGTGGATGTTCAGTTGGGCCCAAGAGATAATTTAAAAAACGTCTTCCAAAGTACCAAAACCACCCGGTAAGGCAATCAATGCATCAGAGTTTTCAAGCATTGTCCTAATTCGTCCATGCATAGATGATACTTGAATTTCCAGCCCAATTATCTTTCCAATGATGTTCTTTCGAGTTAAAGGTTCAAGAATGACACCCAAAACTTGATCACCTCTTAGATGTGCAGAAAGTGATACGACCCCCATTAACCCAATGCTACCTCCCCCTATACAACATGAATGTTCTTCGTAGCAAGTGTTCTACCAACAGTGCTTGCTGCATTTACAAACTCTAAACCCTTCCTATAACTTGTCCCACAAAATACACAGATACTGATAAATCTACAAACTGAAGAAGAAGTTCCCTCCATTTCTACACTCACACTCTCTTTGAATGATTATGAGTTGCAGGAAAGTGAAGAAAATGGAGTGTTTAAATAAGGAAGAGAATAGAAAAAATAATAATAACTCCTATATGGGTAGGTTGGCTGTTGTCAGAAAAGTTTGAATTTAAGAAACTTTTTTTTTAATTTTTTTAATTTTTTTATCTTTTTATTTTTTTTATTTTTTTAAATTTTTTTTACACTTCAAGAAAATCATCAGGGTAAAGAAGTCTAGAAACCCCTGAAGGATCTCGTCAAAACGATCGTCTGTCCAAAACCAAAATATAACAAAATCATACAAAGATAAAATAATAATAACAAATGATGACATATATTTGTGTACCAGTTTCATGGCAGATCTTTATACTGCGCATCATGAGTGCAGTAATACCAAGACGGCTCAGCTAATCTTGGAATTCTTCTCCTTCCCACTTATTTGAAGAAAAGAGAATAAAGAAACCATCGTGGGTTTCCATCCTGGGTAAAGAACCTGGAGAGCTCACACTTGGGTTCGTAATATCAACAAATATGCTAAAATTTGAAACATGCAATGTCCAAGATCTAGAACGCTCCATCACAGGGCGCTTAGAGCCCCTTCTAATAAAAGAGATGATCAAGCTCAGATGCCTCATACGCTTTGGTAGTCGCGAGTTACTTCTCACTAATAACCAAAGTGGGACACTTCTACCTAGCCATCAGCTCCACAGTGCCTAGATGGTGAACATTGGGTTGTGGAGTGCAGCTCTCTGCAGAGCATGGCACACGAACCTTATTTACGGGCCGACGTGCGAAGGTCCACCCGAGTCAATGATGGGTTTGCCACTGGCAAAGGTTCTTAATCTAATTAAAGACCAAGTACAACCAAAGTTTCACTCTTTTTTTCTTTTCTTTTCTTTTCTTTTCTTTTTTCTTTTTTTTTTTTTTTTTTTTTCTTTCTTTTTTTTTTTTTTTTTTTTCTTTTTTTTAATAAATGTACAAGATAATATCTTTTTGAGTCAAATTCCCAAGACTATAACGCTCTTGCTCGTCCCTGAAAAGATTCCACAAACTAAGAAGTTCACGCTACACATATCCATAAGAATGCGTCTCAAGAGTCAATAAGATATTATCTAATGACTCCTTACTCAGTCCATTCTTAATGAAGAAAATTTTATCTTCTCTGTTTGTGGAAACTATTCCCAAAGAACAACATCGCGTATTACAATTTCATCGCGCACATTTGTAACAAACTTCATTTTTTTTACTCTTCTCCTTTTTTAACATAAACTTTTATCGAGACCCAGCATGTATGGAACAAATGAATCTGAAGATTCACCAGCTAAATAAACATTTGCTTTGATTATCCAGCGTATATCTTCTGAGATGTCCTTGTACATTAACAATCTCAGTTTTTCACATCTAGCTTCGTAGATTTTGCTTAGAGCATTTTTAGGAATAGAACTAAAATATTTTCTTAGATTTGAGAGAATGACATCCATTTTGAAGGAGAAGGAATCAGTTATTATGGGAAACTAAAAAATAAACTGACTTGAGAGTCACGGAGTACCGTTATCCGCCACTTAACTGGGAACACAAAGAACTGTAAAAAGAAAGAAATAAAATTAAAATAAATTCTACTCATTACAAGGATTAGAAAAGGAGATGGATTCTACCTCAACAACTTGATGTTTTAGAAATAGTTTAAGTCTTTGTCCATTGACCTTAAATACATAACTATTCCTAAAGTTCTCAATGTCTATGGCCCCATGAGGATACATATGTTTAACAATAAAAGGATCAATCTACCTAGATCTTAATTTTCCAAGGAATAGGTGAAGACGAGAGTTATAAAGTAAAACTTTTTGACCAATTTCAAAAGATTTTCTCAAAATTGATTTGTCATGAAAAGTTTTTATTCTAACTTTATAAATCTTTGAGTTTTCATATGCATCATTTCTCAATTCCTCAAGTTCATTCAATTGCAATTTGCGTAACTTGGAAGTATCATCAAGATTTGAATTGAAAGCTTTAATAGCCAAAAATGCTTTATGCTCCAATTCTACAGGCAAGTGACAAGGTTTTCCATAGACTAATCGATAGGGTGACATGCCTAAAGATGTTTTGAAACCAGTACGGTAAGCCCAAAGTGCATCATTTAATCTTAAAAACCAATCTTTACGATTTGGGTTAATCATTTTTTTCAAAATTTGTTTAATTTCCCTATTTGTTAATTCTACTTGTCCACTTGTTTGAGGGTGATAAGGGATAGCAATTTTGTGTGTGATGTCATATTTCTTCATTAAAGATTCAAATGGTTTATTACAAAAATGTTTTCCCCCATCACTGATGATAGCTCGAGGGATTCCACATCGACTCAAAACATTTTCTTTTAAAAATTTAAGAACAATTTTGTGATTACTGTGTCGACATGGAATCACCTCAATCTATTTTGAGACATAATCAATTGCAACCAAAATATACACAAATCCAAATAATGATGAAAATGAACCCATGAAATCAATTCCCCAACAATCAAAAATTTCATTGACAATGACAGGGTTCAAAGGCATCATGTCTCTTTTAGAAATAGAACTCAATTTCTGACAACTTTCACAATTTTTGCAAAAAATATAGTTGTCCTTAAATAATGTGGGCCAATAAAATCCACACTGCAAGATTTTTGCAGCTGTTTTCTTTGAAGAAAAATGGCCTCCACATGCTTCTGAATGACAAAATTTAATGATACTACTTACCTCATTGTCGAGTACACATCTCCAAAAAATTTAGTCAGGACAATATTTAAATAAATACAGGTCATTCCAATAAAAAAAATTTACCTCAATCAAAAACTTTTTCTGTCTTGGTGTGTCCATTGAGGCGGCATCTTACCTGTTACAAGAAAATTAACAATGTTAGCAAACTAATGCATAGAATTGACAGAAAATAAAAATTCATCGAAAAAAGAATCATTATCATTGATAGGTGTGCTATCAAAAGATGAGCCTATTGTAAGTCTGGACAAATGATATGCAACAACATTTTTGGCTTATTTCTTGTCTTTTATTGTGATATTAAATTCTTGAAGCAACAAGATCCACCGTATCAACCTAGGTTTGGCATCCTGCTTAGACATTAAATATCTAACAGTAGCATGATTAGTGAAAACAATAGTGGAAGAACTAATTAAATAAGCTCAAAACTTGTCCAATGTAAAAATTACAACAAGTAGTTCTTTTTCAGTAGTGGTGTAATTCATTTGTGCACTATTCAAAGTTTGACTTGCGTAATAAATTACATGAGGCTTACCTTCCTTTCTTTGGCCTAAAACAACACCGACAGCAAAATCACTAGCATCACACATCAACTCAAGAGGCAAAGACCAGTCAGGGAATTGCATGATAGGAGCAGATGTCAAAAGACTAATTAATTTTTTAAAAAATTTCTGACAATCTTGGGTCCAATCAAATGGTGCATCTTTTGTTAGAAGATTACATAATTGTCTAGATATGGCAGTAAAGTCCTTTACGAATCTTCTGAAAAATCCTGCATGTTTTAAAAAAAAATGAACTTCTCTGATTGTTTTTGGGGAAGGCAAATGAGTAATTAATTCAACTTTGGCCTTATCAACTTCAATTCTTTTAGAAGATATCATATGACCTAACACTATTCTTGAGGTAACCATGTAATGACATTTTCCCCAATTTAACACAAATCGTTTTTCTTCGCATCTTTTAAGAACTTTTTTCAAATTATCAAGACAATTTTCAAAAGAATTTCAAAAAATTGTCAGGTCATCCATGAAAACCTCTAAATAATGCTCAATCATGTCACTGAAAATACTTAGTATGCATCTTTGAAAAGTTGTTGGAGTATTATAAAAACCAAAAAGCATTCTTCTATATGCAAAAGTGCCAAAGGGGCAAGTAAAAGTGATCTTTTCTTGATCCTCCAATGCAATTGGTATTTAATTATACCCTGAATAACCATCAAGAAAACAATAGTAGGGATGTCCTGCTACTCTTTCCAAAATTTGATCAAGAAATGGCAAGGGAAAATGATCTTTCCTAGTGGCTGCATTCAATTTTCTAAAATCAATACACATACGCCAACTGGATGAGACTCGAGTAGGTATTAATTCACCTTTTTTCATTTTCAACCACTGTTATTCCAGATTTCTTAGGCACAACTTGTGTAGGACTTACCCACTGGCTATCAGAGATAGGATAGATAATTCCAACATCAAGTAATTTAAGAACTTCAGCTCTAACTACCTCTTTCATGTGTGGATTTAATCTTCTTTGAGGTTATTGAGATGTTTTAGCATTATCCTTTAAATGTATTCTATGTGTACAAATTAATGGATTAATACTTTTTATATCTTTTAATGTCCATCCAATTGTATTTTTATGTATTTTAAGTACTTCTATTAATATACATTCTTGTTCTTTAGTCAGGGATGAGGAAATTACCACTGGAAAGCTTTGTTCTTCTCCCAAAAATATGTACTTCAACCCAGCAAGTAATGACTTTAGTTCCAGTGTGGGTACTTCTTCATGGGTATCATCATTCATGGTTTTTAATTCTTCGAATCTCGGCTTCCATCCTTTGTATTCCATTACCAATGTACAGTCAAGCAAAGAGCATATTTCAGAAATATCATCATCTAATTGTGTAGCTGAATCAAATGAATTAATTAAACAAATTTCTAATGGGTCAGAAGAACTCTTGATTTAAAGATGATCATCTATAATGGTCTCAATCCCTTCAATTTCTTCCTTTCCATCATAAACTTCCTGTGGTTGCTTGCACATGTTGAAAACATTAAGCTCTAGTGTCATATTTCCAAATGTTAACTTCACCACTCTATTTCTGTAATTTATCAAAGCATTAGATGTTGCTAAAAATAAACGACCTAAAATAACAGGAATTGACTTGCTACTATTTTCTATAGGTTCAGTTTCCAAGACAATAAAATTCACAGGATATATGAATTTATCAACTTGAACTAACACATCTTCCACTATTCCTTTTGGAATTTTAATTGATCTGTCAGTAAGTAAAAGAGTTACAAAAGTCGGTTTTAACTCACCCAAGTTGAGTTGCTAATAAACTGAATATGCAAGCAAATTAACACTAGCACCAAGATCAAGTAAAGCTCGTTCAATTTTATGTTCTCCAATAATGCATGAAACTGTAGGATAACCAGGGTCTTTATATTTCAACGCATTATTGTTCTGAATAATGGAACTTACCTGTTCAGTCAAAAATGCATTCTTTTATACATTATGTTTCCTTTTAACAGTGCACAAGTCTTTCAAAAAATTTTCATAACAAGGAATCTGTTTGATAGCATCTAACATAAGAATATTGACATTCACTTGTTTAAGGATTTTAAAAATGTCACTGTTATGGTTCACTTTACTTGAATTGTTTAATGCTTGAGGATATTGGGGTGAAGGCGAAGGTTTGGTCTCCTTTTAGCTAGGTGGCTTATCAACTCCTTCCTCGTCTTTGGGACTTGACTCATCATTTTTCTCACAAGGTTCAGGAATTTATTTTTCAACAACATTTCCATTCCTAAGAGCTATCACTGACTTCACTTGATCTATTTGTTGGCTTTCTGAACTACCCTCATTTAGGCTATACTGACTCTTGGGATTTGGTTGAAGTTGAGAGGGAAATTTTTTTTTCTCGTGAATGGCAAGTGCAGAAGAAAGTTTAACAAAAGTGTCTTTTATGTTAATCATGACTTGAGTGTTTTGGTTATTAATGGCCTCTTGCTTTTCCATGAATGCATGTAATATTCCCTCAAGGTCTTTCCTATATGGTGGGACATAAGGTGCATATCCTTGAGACTTTTGTGAATCCTACTGTGCCTGAGGAGGTGGTGGTTGCATGAATTGTATCTGATTGTTAGTCCTCCAACAGAAGTTTAGGTCATTTCTCCATCTCGAATTATATGTATCTGAAAAAGAAGAAGTGAATGGCTTTTTAAAATTGTTCATTGCATTTACTTGCTCATGCATAACTTCTTTAAAAATAAAAATTTTTGGACATTCATTTGTTGAGTGTCCCAATTCATCACAAATGCTACAAATTTCTTCATTTTGCACAGATTTGATTTCTTTTACTTTCCTTGATTCCATGGCTTCAACCTTTCTAGCCAAATTAGCAAACTTAACATTGAGATCTTTTTCTTGACTAAGATGATATTTTCCTTTACTAGCATTTGTAAGGTTATATCTAATTGAATTTTCAGAAGGATTAGTATCATGCCAAGATTGATAATTTTCATCCAAATTGTCTAAATAGTCTATAGCTTCTTCAGGTTCTTTATCAAGAAACTCACCATTGCATATTGTTTCCACAAATTGTTTAGTTTCGGGTGTTAACCCTTCATAAAAGAAGCTTATAGTACGTTATTTTTCAAAATCATGATGTGAGTAAAAATTCAACAAATCTTTAAAACGTTCCCAACTTTAAAAATATGCTTCATTTGAGTTTTGAAAAAAAAAAATTGGATTTGTCTTTTCCAAGCATTGGTTTTATGTGTTAGAAAAAATTTCTTTAAAAACTCGCATTGCATTTCTTGCCATGTGCCAATTAATCTTGGTTTCAAAGCGTTAAGCCAAGTTTTTGCTTTATCTTTCAAAGAAAGAGGAAACAATTTGAGCTTAACAACCTCTTCAGTGCAAGTTTGATCATTAAAAGCAGTACATACTTCCTCAAATTCTTTTAGATGTAAATATGGGCTTTCAGATTCTAAACCATGGAAATTATGAAGTAAAGAAATCATACCTGGCTTGAATCTAAAATTGTTAGCATTGAGTGGAAAGATAAAACATGATGGACTAGAATTTGGAGATAGTTGCAAATACTCACGCATGGTTCGCAACAGTTAATTTTCATGTTCATCGTGCACACTTTCATTTTCAGCCATTGTATTTAATGTGTGTGATTGTGATTCAGACAAATCAATATGTAAAGTACTAGGATTAACTTTAACCAAATGACCAGAATTTGAATCACGATACCAATTAATCATAAATAGGTAACTTAAAATATAAAATAAAATATACAACCTGACGGTATAAACCATCCATTAAATATTAACAAAGATGTGGTATAAACCAGCCACCAAATATATATTAACAAGGGTGTAGTATAAACCAGTCACCAAATATATATTAACACTTAGTAAATAAATATTAACAAAGGTGTGGTATAAATCAACTACCAAATAAGTTAATAAGCAGGAAAATTAAAAAGTTAGTATGCGAGATAAATTAAAATGTTATAAGTAAGTAAATTAAAATGTTAGAAGCAGGTAAAGTAAAAAGTTAGATAGCGATAAAGTAAAAAGTTAGATAGTTAGTAAGTTAGTAAGCAAGAAAATTAAAAGGTTAGTAGTTAGTAAGTTAGAAAGTTAGAAATAAAATACAAAAGGTAAAGTACAGAAAATAAAGTGCATAAAGTAAAGTACATAAAGTAAAATACAGAAAATAAAAGGGAAAGTTTCCCCCACTAAGTTAGTACGTTAGTAAGTACAAAGAAAAAAAAATTAAAAGAGTAGAAAAAAATATATATATACAAGATCGACAAGAAAAAAAATATAAATATATATATACAAAATATTTACACCATAAATTTGTTTTTCAAATCAAGTCCCTAGCAACGGCGCCAATAACTGGATGCGGATTAAAAGTTGCAAACTCAAGTATAGGTTATTTCAAGTAATAAATTCTCGGGAGTCCGAGGTCGATCCACAGGGAATTAATGAAGAAAAATTTATTTGACATAAGGAAAATATTTTGTCACAATAATAAAAGTGATAAAACTTTCACAAATAAAAAAATTTACTTGGATTAGGAGATCCACTCTTGGTAAATAAAATAAGAACAAAATTAATTCTTTTTATAACTCAATTAGAATCTACACTTAATGGAGGTTTCAATCGAGAAATACAACAATCAAAGTTCATGAAAAATTATATACGTAATTATATTATAATTCCTTTAATTATTTATTAACATCACCACTTATAAATGGGCCTAAGCATTCATTGCGTCAACCTCTTGTCTATAATGAATCAAGATCTCCACTTTACAAGGAGGGTTTCTAAATTGATTGGAAACAAAATACAACACGTATAATGACCACTTGAAAATATATCATTTAAGCACAAGAAAGAAATGAATCTAACATTATTTCATTACCAAGAGCTTCACCCTTTCACCCAAGTAAAATAAAACTTAGTTATTCATAAACAAGAAGAAAGAAAGAGAGAATAAGAATAAGAAGAACATAACTTCATTTTAGAACAAAAAAAAACTACAACAAGATAATTAAACAACAAAATAGCATGATTTTGGTATCTAACACCAAGACTCTCTAAATGATCAGCCAAGGCTCTATTTTATAGAGGATTAGAGATACAAAATGACAAGGGGGTTGAGTCATGAGTGAGTGGATGAGTGGAAAATAAGTGAAAAATGCCAAATGACTTTTGATGAGTGAAAAATTATAGAGATTCTTTGTCTCCAAAATCATTCAGCTCTGAAGTCATTGAATGCATCATAATCTGACTAAGTGGTCTTCATAAAAGTTGTAGGCCTAGATCTTAGCTTTCAAATGTCACCAAAATCACCTCAAAAGCCCACCTACAGCCCGAGATATGACCTAATTATTGTACAATATTCAGGCCCAATTACAGCTCCTTTGTTCTGACTTCCTAGCCCAATATGACCTCCAAGGAATTTGATTTGAGTCTTGTGTTCTTCATGAAAGTTGTAGATATGAGTCTTAACTTGCAGATACCAAAATTTTAGCCCAATCCAGATCTTACATGCCGAGTTATGCTCTGATTACTGCACACTATTTAGGTTCCAATAATAAAACTCGTATTCTAATTTCCAAGCCCAATTAGTTCCACTAGATGTTCGACTTTGACCTCGAGCTCTTATGAAAGTTGTAGAGCTCTCTCTTATATTTCCAACAAGGTAAAATACATAATTTTCAAACATCTAAAACTCAAGATATGGCCAAAATACAGAAACAGTGTAAGACGTAAATCATGCTGAAAAAAAATCAATTAAGTCCAATTTGAGTCCAAACCTACAAAACATAACCAAGCTCAATCAATTAAGTACATAGAGAGTGTAAATGACTAAAAATGAGGGTTTATTAATGTATCAAATATGTGATTATTAGAGATCACAAGTGAGACAAATAACAAAGCTTTTAAAGTCAATAGACATCACCTCAAGCAATTCTATGAGGGAGGTCAAGAGGACGTAGTGGAGGAGGTCCACTTGCATGCAGCCATATACATCACTTGATAAGGATGTTTCCTCTTTCTCTCCTTTATTTTACTTGTCTTAAATCTATTGATGATTTAATGTTTTATAAGCTTTACATTGAGGACAATGTAAGATTTAAGTGTGGAGGAGGAATTTACATTATGTTTTCAATTTTTTCTTTTAAATTTTATTGTTTTTGTTTTGTTTTTCAATTCTATTTTTTTCTATTTTAAATATACATATATATAAGAAATTGTGTTTTTAATTATTTTTCAATAAAATTTTGATATTCGTGAAAGTTATGAGCATGCATCAATTGAGGTTAAAGGTTTATAACATAAGTGAATACATTGGTTTTCATCTTGAGATTAACTAGTTTGGTAATAGAAATTAAATTAGTGGATTGAGTTTGATAGAAGTATACCTTGTGAGACTTTGATCCTTTTAATGAATGGATTGAGCATTTGTGTCATTCTCTTCTTTCTTGTGTGATTTTCACTTATAAAATTTGTTACTCTAGAACTTGTTTTGATTCTTTTTTAGGCTACATTTTTACATACATACATGAACATGATTGAAACATTTTTCTTGAGTTAGCTACTTTAACCAAATAGCTAACCTTGCATATTTTCCCTTGATTAACCCTATTGAGCTTATTTGACCATTCCTTGTTTTTAGCTCATTACATGCCTTAAATGAAAAATCATGTTTTTACCTAACATTAGGGAATAGGAGAGCATTGCCATTATCATTAGAAGAGTTCTTGAACAAATGTTAGGGTGTGCAAATCAATATGCAAAATATTTAGCGAAAAAGAAAAAAGTGGCCAATTGAAAAAAAAATAGAAGAAAAATTGAAAAATTTAAATAAAAGGAAAAAAAAAGAAAACAAAAGAAATGGTTGTAAAAAAAAAGGGAAAAAATATGTAAAGAGAATTTGCATTACATGGAGTTAGGATAAACTTTCTTGTTTGTTATTTGAACTAATCACCAATGTTCTTTTGATCTCTTTGGTATTTAACTTGTCATCATCATATTATTTTCCTCCCTTACCTTAACCACATTACAACATTGCATAAAGTCTTCTTGATTTGTATGTGCATGTGTTTTGAGTAGTAAAGAATTAGAAGATAAGTAAGGTTATGGTATTACCAAATTTCATGGATTGAATTGAGTGAAACAGTTACCTTCTAAACACTTGAGGGAATGAGAGTGTATCTTGTAAGGTTCTATCATGTTTGGTTTATACTTTTCAATTGAAGTTACCTTACTTGTTGATTTGAGATGTAAAGAAATGTTACTTCATGAATGTTTTAATTCCTTAAAGCTTTGGTTGCTTATAGAATTTTGCATTCTTGAACATCATAGGAAAATAAGTCTTTTAGAGTTTTAACTTTTGAGCTTGTGTTATTATTCCTTGTTCCCTATGTTAAATTTCTAATTTTGCCCAGGAGTGCAAAAGTTAAGTGTGGGAGAATTTGATAAACATAATTTTTATATATTAACCATTATATTTAGTCTCTTAAACCTTTTATATGCTTAATTGATTGATTTTAGTTACATTTTATAAGTTTAGGTTCAAATTGGGCTTAATTGTATTTTTCAGCATTATTAAAAATTTAATATTATTTCTGTATTTTTGGCATAACTTGAGTTCTAGACATCTAAATTTTATGAATTTTATATTGTAGAAAATTTGAGAGAGATCTCTACAACTTTGATGAGAGCTTGAAGGCTGAATTAGATTTTTATTGGGTCAGATTGGGCCACGAAGTCAGAACAGAGATGCTGTCTTTGGAACCTATATAATGTTCAAAGATTAGGACCATAATTTTGGTTGTAGGTGTCATTTGAAGCGAAAATTGGTGTCATTTGAAACCTGAGACATAGATCTTCAATTCTTATGAAGACCACTTACAAAATCAGTGACATTTTGATGGTATTTTAATCCTTTAAAATCTGCTGACAAGTTTAGAGAGTTTTTAAGAATGTTTTTAGCATAACTCTTTCATCCTAAGCCCAAATTATGCGAATTAGGTATTCAATTAAAACTAAGAGGAAAAGGATTGACCTTAAGCTAAGGACAAACTTAGATTTTTAATTTTAGAGATAGTTATTTAAGCAGTAGCAATAACCATGAAACTCAACCTTAATTTTCTCTTAGCCACTCTTGCTTGCACTTCCTCTTTTCATCTTTCTTCTTCTCCTTTCTCTCTAGTATTCTTTCTTTCTTGTTTTTTCCTTTCATCCATGGAGGGCTAGACCCTTTTAAATTAATCCTAGAAATTGACAATCTTGATGTTAATTCTAAGATCTTATTTTGATTGTTTTACATTTAATTGTTAATCAAATTTCTCTTTTACTTGTTGATCAAGTTTATCTTTTACTTGCTAATCAAGTTTCTCTTTTACTTGTTAATCAAGTTCCTCTTTAATTTTGTTAAATATGAATTAAATTGTTTAATTTGATTTGGATGTTGATGTGATAATTGTATAATTATCATGTGTTTAATGAGGATTACAGAGACTAAACAATACATCAAAGGCTTCTTGGATGTTGTTTGTTAAGCTTAATTGAATTCTGGGTTTTAGATTAATTTAGGATTAGATAGATGCTTAATTCATTTAATCTTGATTAATTAAATTCTAAATGCTTATCTAATAAATAATTCATGGATCATCTTAAGGTTTCTTGATGTGATCTAAGACCAAGAATCTGATTAGCAATTGAATAGATTCATAGTCATCAATGATGGATTAAATTCAAGATTAATTGATTTCCTTGGATATGTTGTTTACTTAATTTTGTTTACAATTTTTAATTAATTTTTGTTAATTAATTTTGCAAACATTTTGCCCCTTGTTAACCACTTAATTTGATTGCTTGATTAGAGTGATCTAAGGATTTGACCTGGTTATGCCTTATACTATAAGTATTTTGGTGAATCAGTTTATAAATTGATATAATTTAATAATCTTGACAACTATCAGACTTCACGAGTATCAGGAAAATTTTTGTATAAACAATAGCACTCCTCGCACATTGGGATCCTCCACCCTTGTGTTAGAACCTCCAACTATTCAAGCTTCACAGGTGCTTGAAAAACCTTTGCAAACTTTGAACACGAACTGCACATTTGGGATCCTCCACCCTTTATGTATAAGCCTTACACACTTCACTCTAAGGAAAACCTTACCCTTGATCTCACTTAAGTGACTCTCCATCCTCTAGAAGCTATTACAATGAAGATTACAATATAAACTCTCTCAAAGAGTGGATATACAACTTGAAGAACTAATGAGATAGAGAGATTTTGACAATGAAGAACTTAAAATATGATTTTGATGATTCAAATATTAAATCAAGTATCCAAGTGTTTCTAGAGGTGTAAATGCTACAATCTTTACTTATATATAGAACCCAATTGCTAATTTAACCGTTAGTGGTGTTTAAAAATATTTTTTTTATGAAAACTAGTCGTTTATAATAGTTGGAAATGCATTCTGATGTGTGGTAATAGATTACAATGTGTTGGTAATCAATTACAAACCTTCTACATTATTAGTAATCGATTACAACCTCTTGGTAATCAATTACAAGCTTTTTTGGGCGTCCAAGAACAATGTAATCGATTATAATGACCCCGTAATTGATACAGTCATTTTGATATTTGAAAAATGACTTTAAACACTCATAATTTATTCATTTCTCATCTGTTTTAAGCAAATGACCATTCATTGGAAAGATCTTTGAGTCTATTTTGTATAAAATAAGTTTCAGAACAAAAATAAAGTATTTTAAAATTTGTGATCAAAAGAGTAATCAAAAGTCAACTTTTCAAGACTCAAATTTGATTATTTTTCATAATTTTGAACTACCACCATGACTAGCATTTCAAAACATGTTTGTTAGACATTTTAGCTTGTAAAAACCATTTATAAATATGTAAAAATATCTTTGAGTTTTTTTTTTTGTAAAACCTCTATCTTTACATAAGAGAAAGCCAAAAAAGGAAATATATCAATTATAGTCCTTAGGCTTCTCGATGTAATCCAAGCTTCCAATAATTTCTTCTCATCAAATCTTGTAAATGCTTAGAACATCTTATCATTCTTCTTCTTAAGTTGAGCATAATTAAATTTTTTTATTTTCTTGTTGCAATGCTCACTCTTGGTACTTGGACTATCCTACAAAGTATTGCTCACTTAAAACAAATATAGTTAGTCCAAATTCATAATTCAATATCTTCATATTCATGATTCATAAATGTATAACTCTAGTCAGTTTAACATGCATATAAGACTTTCATAGACACATCCAAATAAAAAATTTATCAATTACTAATAGATATATTCTATATAGGATGCAACAAAGAACACTGTTCCCAAAATGCATGACTTCTTACACAACACTATAATGTACATTATGCACATTTTCATTCAAATGGAGCTAAATCTAATATTAATTTAATACAACTCATATAACATATTATTAGATATATTCTATAAAAGATGCTACAAAGAACTTAATGCATGATTCTTATATGAAATAGAACAAGATGGAGTACATGATCATTCATGATCCAATATAATTCATTAAGCACATATATGTAGCATAATCATCATCTTTTTGTATTGTATTTATCATCATCAAAACTTAATATATTAAACCATTGAGACAAACTTATTTCCACAATTCCTATAATAATAAAATTGAATAGCATTGAATTATTCCTAACATGTTCAATTATAATTTATTAGCAAAACAAAATAAAAAACATAAAGAGAATGTACTAACCGAAAAGCCAAAAAAAAAACTTAATACATTAAGGAGCAATAATGGTCACTATTGCTAATTGCTTGATAAATATTTTCTTAGTACTAAAATTTTATTCCTGAAGTCATTAACGATGAGTTAGAAAAATTGCTAGAAACTGAATTATCGGGTGTAATTATTGTAATAAACTAGAGTTTGCACCCATGAGTTGCATTGAGTAATATTAAAAGTAAAAAATTATGAAATAATACAAACATAATAAAATAAAACTTAATTTCATTAAAATATTTTTCAATAATGATAGATTAAATTGTAAATTAAAGATAAGTTTATTATGCACAAAAATATTTTCTAAATTCAATTTCAAATGAAAATAAATAAATATATTTATTATTGAAAATGAATAAATATATAAATAAATATCATTATTGAAAATAAATATATTTATTATGAATGAGATAATGTTTTTCTACATAATAAACTTATTATGCACAAATGAAATTTATTATGCACAAACTCATGGAAATTGAAAATAAATAAAAGATAAATTTATTATTCACAAAAACATTTTCTAAATTCAATTTCAAATAAAAATAAATAAATAAATAAATTTATTTTGAATGAGATAATGTTTTTGTGCATAATAACTTATCTTTTATATTTATTTATTTTCAATAATGATTTTTGTTTATTTATTCATTTATTTTCAATAAAAATTATATTTATTTATTTTCATTTGTAATTGAATTTAGAAAATACTTTTGTGCATAATAACGTTTCTTTTATTTACAATTTAATCTATCATTATTGAAAAGCATTTTAATAAAATTAAGTTTTATTTTATTATATTTGTATTATTTCATAATTTTTTACTTTTGATATTGCCCCGTGTATCACTCGAATGCAAACTCTAGTACTAATATATAAAAGGAATATACATGACTTAAAATTCTTCTATGTGTCATTTCTAACTGCCAAGACATACTCTAATTTTTTATTATGTGTCAAATAATCATCTTATTTGCATGCCATATATTTTTATATTTTTTTCAATACAGCGCTGCTATGTTTGCATATGTGGATGACACATATTCAGACACTAAAAATTCAATAAGTTAGAATGTTGATGTAAACTCTTTAAAAAAATAAAAAATTACATTAAAAATTACATAGACAAAGAAAGAACAAAAAATAAAAATAGAGTAAAAAAGAAAGATAAAAATTAAACAAACAAAAAATGAAAATTTACATGAAAATTTTTTTTATTTTACAAGATTTCGTTACAAATTTTAGTTTTGAGATTATACTTACTTAGGGTATAAGAACTTTCATTCCCCACAAGTGCATTTTCGATAGAGGTCTAAACTACTTATTACTTGACTTACTCTTTTTGAGTTACATGAATATGAATTAAATTAGTTTATATGTAATTTTTAATAAAATTAATTTATTGAATTTTTTTTATAAAATCATTGGATTAAATTATACATTTAAAAGATAAAATTTTTTGTTTATATTATAAATATTTGTTTTAGGCATATAGGTTATTTTATAATATTTTAAATTTAAATTATTTAATATTTATATTAGAATATTTAATATAATATTTAATCCTAATTATTTAATATAATGTCCAAAATTATTTAATATAATATTTAATCATTTCATAAAAATATTATGCATTTTAAAACTAAACATATCAATATTATTTTTCTTAATTACATATATTTTATTTAATAAAATTATTTTTATTTAAATTATATTTATTTTTATCATTTAATTTTTAATTTATCTGTACATCATACAAGTGCAAAACCTAATTTAACAAAATAATATAATCAGGTCACAACTCACGACACAAGTGACTCCGGAAATGTAGTCATGCAAGGGGATCATATCATACATCACACACGCATGACGTACACATGAGTTCAGCACACTACAATTCAGTTCATATCACTTTGCTTCAAGCACGGACATATTATTTTCGAGGTTTATCAGATATGTATTTGTATTAAATATATAGAGATATTCATATAATTTATGTATTTCACGTGTTTAAATATATCTAATTAAAAATATTTTTTTTTAATTTGAATAAGTTTTAGACACACTTGAACATATTTCAGATACGCTTAGATACATTTAAAACATGACTTAGACACGACTCATTAATATTTTTTTTAAAAATTAATTTTCATGACTAAAATTCAATTAATAAACTCGTAACCTACTCAAGTTTAATCACACGATTGACGTCTTAAATTACTATTTTCATATACCAGCATTTTAAGTTTAATATTTTCACACGCCATTATTAAATTTTTAAGTTTTATTTTTTCACACATCATTATTTTTATCTGTTTCTTTTACCTCTACTCATACCAAGCCGTTCATTTGGTCGTCATCGAAACTTGTTTCATACCAATATTTTTTATAGTTAATTTTTTTATACACATTTACTTATACATGGTTAGTTCTATTAGAAGAAGTTAGTTTAGGAGATTTTTTTAAAATATGTCAATAGAAATTATGCTCTATATTTTTTTAGGAGGGTCTTAGTAGATAATAAATATTGACACATATGACATATATTAAGATATTATAAATCTTCAATTTTATAGAAATAATATCAATAAATTATAAATTTTTTAAATTTTAAAATTATATATATATCGTATCCATATTTTATAATTTTTTAAATTTAATATATTCCTATATCTACATTTATATAGTGTTCATATTTGTATATGTGCTTTATACCACGACGCACATCTTATGCCATTCTCCAATTCCTTTCTCACACCCGATCGCCAACCATCCCAAAATATAAGAAATAGGTTGGTTTCTTTTTTATTTTTATTTTTTGTTGACATATTTTTATTAAAAAATTATAAGAATGTTATCTTACTTTAATGTTATTTTTTTATTTTTAAATTTTTATTAAAAAATAGTAAAAATAATAAAGAATGAAAATTTTGAAAATAAAAAACAAAACAAAAATAATGTGATATTTTTATAATTATTAATAAAGATACATCAACTGAAAATTAAAGTGGTATTTAGTTTGTTTTCTGTTTCATTTTCAATTGAAATAATTTCATTAATAATTACAAAATATCACATTATTTTCACTTTATTTCTTTTTTTAAATTTTTGTGAATGAAACGATAAAAGATAAAAAAATTATTTTCATAAATTTTTTATAAAAATTGGAAGATAGAAAATAAAGTAAAAATAAGGTACCATTTTTATAATTATTATTAAAAACATATCAACTGAAAATAAAAATAAAAAAAAAAACAATAATCCACTAAACACAAAAGTAAATTAAACACACAAATTTGTTTTCTATTTTCATTTTCAGTTAATATATTTTTATTAATAATAACAAAAATACTACATTATTTTTATTTTATTTTTTGTATTAAGGATTTTGTGAAAGAAATTGTAAAAACAAGATTTTGTTGTTTTTATCATTTCTTTCAAAAAATCTTGAAAACAAGAAACAAAATGAAATATAATATAATATTTTTATAATTATTAATAAAAATATATCAACTAAAAATAAAAAGAAAAAAACAAACCCAACACTACCTAAATCTCTTACCTTGCCTTGTTCGACACTCTTCATCCATTCATTAGAACCGTTTGATATAATAAAAAATCGAAGCCACATCACTTTTACACATATCTCTTATATCTATTTATATGACATAATTAGAATATATAAGTGTAAAAAATGAAGTAGGCCCTATTATAACTAAACGATGAAAAATTATATAAATATAAAATGATGTACATATAAATATATTAGTTTTATTTTTATACATTGTTAGTATAATTTTTTTATTTTATTAATTAATTATACACTATTACATACATAATTTTTAAAATAATTATTGAGAGAGTTAAATAATTTTAATAATATGATGATATATGATTAAATAATAATATAAATTTTTTTATACTAACAGTATATTTAAATTAAATTCTAAATGTATATGTATAACAGTAATTGTTGATCGAAAACAGGTGATGTCTTCCTCAAAATAGAAAGCATAAATAGCGAAAGAGAAACGTATCGGATACAATAATCTCTGAAAGTTTTTCTATCGCTAAAAGAAACGGGGGGTGAAGAGTCATCGCAAAAGAGAAAGGAAAAAGCTTGCTTTACATCCATTTTTTACTCATATTTATCACATTTGTATTAGTTATAGAATTAGAGTATAAATATATAAAAATAAGATAAGTCGAATTATAATTAAATAATAAAAATTATATAAATAAAAATAATATATATAAATATGTGTGGCTATCAAAATTAAAACTACAAAAGGGACTGTTGATATATATTTATATATACGACACACTAACAGGGGATGTATCTAAGGGAGTGAATACGGGCCTTGGCCTCTTTTTTTATTAATTTTTTTAAATATTAATAATTTAATTTATTAAAAAATAAAGAGATAATTATATTAAATTTTTATAAAATCAATATTTATTATATTTGTACTCTTATTTAAAAATTATACTTATATATCTAATTTTAAATATTATTATTACACTTCAATACTCTTATTTATTTATGAAATTACATATATGTTTCTTATTTTATGTACAAACATTCATAAAGTCTCATTAAAAATGTAAAGTAAATAAGGTATGAGTATTTTTTTAAAAACAAAGTTTCAATATTATAAAGACTTAATATCGAAAAGTCAAGTATGATTATATTAAAGATAAAAAAATAAAGATAAAAGAGTTTATACTTAATATATATTTGACGTGTGATTTATGATTATTTTATATACATTAATATTATAATTTTAACTCATCTTTCTATTAATTTTTAATTTTATATAATAAATCTATTAGCTCCTCTCACTTTTAATTTCATTTTCTTCCATTTTTTAATATATATATATACATATATATAAACTTTATTTTACCTATGAATCATAATATAAATGACAACTACTATTGTGATGCATTGAATATATAATATAAATATTTTTTTTACTTTATTAATAAATCTTCTTATATAATAAAAGAAAAATATTTTTTTAAAATGAACAAATAAGAGTATATATGTCCTTAATTTAAAATAGTACATTTTGATCTTAATTTATTAAATAATTTAAGAATGAATATATTTTTATTTAATAATTTTAATTTTTTATATTTAATAATATGATTCATAATTTTTAATCTATTTATTAAATATTTTCTATATCCATTACTGTACACAAATGATATGATATAAATATATTAATATGATAAAAATTAAAAAATTAAAAAGATACATAAATAAAAATATCTAAAAATATTAAAATATCTTATATCTCATGAACATGTTGAAATATAAATCTTACATAAGATAGAAATCAGGTGTGCATTTTCTTATATTATTTTTTAAGTAATAAAATAAATACAAAAAATGCATATAAAAATTATAAAAAAAAATTTCATAAGTTATGATTGAATGCTAATAAATATTTTTATATTTATTTTTTTTTTCTGTACTTAACAGTATAAAATGAAAGAATCTAAATCGGTCACAAAACTCAATAACACCAATAAGTAGAATCCAGCTTTAGTGCTAAGATATTCAGAAAGAAAAAAATAATAATGGAAACCCACCCACAACGTCAAGTTTATGGATATACCCGCATTTATTTATTTGAAGGAAAAAAAGCGGTTGCCTAGAGACCCAACTGTCTTTTCCATTGGCTGCCTTCTTGACCTTTGCCAAGAACGTGGGACCCTCTTCTACTCGTGTCATTACACGCCTCACAAATTAAAGGAGTCCTCTGTTCTCGCTTTTGATCGATTGGTGGGTCCCACGACGGAGAAAGAAACAAGTGCTAATTTTCCTTCGCGGCAGAGGCCTCTGGGATCGACGCGTATACAGTATAACTGGTCCCACTTTTATTGACAAATGTCCAAAATAAGGTATAATATCATTAAATATATCTTTTAAGATATATATACTGTTAACATATTTTTAAAAAATATTAAATTTAATAAAAAAATAAATATAATAAATAGTATTAAAAAAATTATAAAAAAATATATATATTATTAATAGTAAGAATATTATAACTGATAAAATAATATATATAATTTAAATTTAAAAACATTTAGTAAAGATATTTGTCAAGAAGATGAAAATAATTAATATTAAAAAAATAAAGTTTTTAAAATTTTAATGTATTAAATTTATAAATTATAATTTTTTATTTTTTATTTTTTAATTTCTTAACTAATATTGTTTTAGTATTGTTAGAAAATTTTTTAAATTTTAATGTTATATATAGGAGACAGGAATTGATATAGAAAATATTTAGTAAAAGAATCAAATTATGAATTATATCATTAAATATAAAAAAATTAAAATTGATAAATAAAGATGTCTTCACTCTTAAATTATTTAGTGGATTAAAATAAAAATATATTATTTTAAATTAATAATAAATATACTCTTATTTACGCATTTTAAAAAATATTTTTCTTTCATTATATAGGAATATTTATGAATAAAGTGAAAAAAGTAAAAAAAATTATATTAAATATTAAATGCATCACAATAGTAGTTGTACTCTATATCATGATTTACAGACAAAATAAAGTTTATATATATATATATATATTTAAAAAAAGTGAAGTAAAAAGTTAGAGGAACTAGTATATTTATTATATAAAGATTAAAAATTAATAGAAAGTGTGGATAAATGATCCTAGTATGTTTTGATTAATGAATAAATCTAACATGATTATTATTTTGATTCACTAACTACTTGTCAAGCTTGATTTTTTCAATGAGATTTAATGGAGCAAGAAAAGTGGATGCAAATGATCATAGAGCAAAGCATTTCAATGAGAGGATCATGAATGAAAAATTGAAGAAGGAGCATCATGAAAAAGGAATTTAAGGAAGATCATTAGGAACCTTTTTGTAAAGAAAAGACTTAGTATAATTCTTTGATTAAGCTCTCTAAAATAAGTAAAAATAGTTTTTAAAAGTAAAAATGGACTAAGAATGAAAAAAGTTAATTAATAAGTTTGTACATCTATGTGTACATCAATGTACTTTCAGTTAATTAACTAACTTTTAATGAAAATCTCAGTGTACATCTATGTATAAGTGTTATACATCTATGTATACATCGATTGATTCTAGACGTACTTGGTCAATATGCATTTTTGCATTTATGCATCGATTGGTACATCGATGCATAAGCCAAAACAGAAGCAATGACTTTTTAAAATAGTCATACAATCGATTAGGTAATCGATGTATGAACTTCTGGGCTGAAATTGCAAGTGTTTCTCAATAACAACATTGATGTACACATGTGTGTATCACTCAAGATCAAGAACATCCAAGAACACAATAGATTAGGCAATCGATGTACACATGTTGTAAGAGTGAAATTTTGTTTAATACATCTGTGTACTAATCGATTGACTGATAACATAATCTGTTTTATAAGTTTGTTTTGATATTAACTGACTTGAAAAGTGGACCAACGAATCTATTTTGAAATACACCTATATAAAGACATTGGAAAACACTTTCTCAATAACAACTCATTCAAAATTTGAGATCAAACACAAAAATACAGAGAGAGCTTTTCATTGAAAAACTGCGTATTTTTCTATAGAGCTTCAATTTGTAGTATCTGATTTCTTAGAGTCTGATTCAATCTTTTCGTATTGTAAAAGAGAGATAAGAGAGAAGGTTCTCTTGCTGATTAAATCAAGAGTAGAAGGGACTCTTGGTGCTGTGCAAGAGTAGAAGGAACTCTTATGGGAATTGCAAGATTAATTTGACTGGAAAAGCTATCATTTGGATAGAAGGAACCAAGAAATGAAGCTTGTGTAAAGAATCTTGTAAATTGATTTTTAATAGTGGACAAAACTCACAGTTTGTGGGGACTGGATGTAGGTTACTAGAGGAGGTAGCTGAACCAGGATAAATCTCAGTTTGTAATTTTCTCTATCCTTTAACTCTTTATTTGCTTTATTTTTTAATGTATGAATTAAGCAATATGTTAAGGATGCTTGCATGATTTGATTAGTTTTTGATCTTGTTCATATCTGAAATCAATCTCATTGTTAATATTTCTTTATAAGTTTCAAGTGTTGATAGAAATACATCTTTCAAAAACACATTTTATTTTATTGGTTGACAAAAATCTTTTTCATAGTTAAAGAAAAGAATCAGTTTTTACAAAAAGGAGAAAAGTTACAAAAAGATATCATACTCAATTCAACCCTCCTTCTTGAGTATTACGAAGCCACAACTAACAGAAAGATGAGTTGAAATTGTAATATCAATATATATAAAATAATCATGAATCACATGTCAAATACATATTAAGTATAAACTCTTTCAACTTTATCATTTTTATTTTTGGTATAATTATACTGATCTCTCCTGAAGTTAGTGTCTATAATATTGACACTTTTTTTTTTTGTTTGAGAAATTATTCATATGTCTCTTACTTTGTATTTTCAATTAGACTTTATATAATATTTGTATATAAAGTAAGGAAAAAATATGCAATTTAAGTAAACAAAAAGAGTATTGGAGTATAATAATAATATATAAAATCAAAGATATAAGTATAATTTTTAAATAAAAATATCAATGTAATAAATATTAACTTTATAAAAAATTAATGTAATTATTCCTTTATATCTTTTAATAAATTAAATTAAATTATTTATATATTAAAAAATTAATGAGGAAGGAGGGTTAAGGCCCATGCAAGTCTCCCCTTAGATCCGTCCCTGATAGAAGAAGTTATTAGCACAAAGAAATTCTTGCATAAATTTGACACATTTAAATTAAATATAATAAGTTAATAAATTATTAATATTTTATTATGATAGTTAATTATTGACTTATTATAATAATTTCTATTAATTAATTATAAATTAATAATTTATTAACTTAATAAAGATAATTTAAATGTATTAGATTTATACAAAAAATTTCTCCATAGGCATGTGGGTTCAAAGACGTAGGACCCCCCCCCCCTCTTTTTCATCTCAAAAAAGTTTTTAGAACATTTTGAATATAATACTTGTCAGGGACATCGTGTTGCATATCAATATGGACCATTATTCTTCTAAACTGTCAAGCTAAATGTATCGTATATAGATATAGATATAGAGAGATAGATATAAATAAAGTATTGTGTGAGTATTATATCCTAATTGAATAAAGATTATCTTATATCTTTTTAGGAGTGTAAGATTGTTGATACTTTTTTTTAAGGATATTAATTAAATAAGAGAAAGTAATAAAACAAAATATGCATGATAATGTAAGGCTTAAGCGTCATACAAAATTTCTAACGGAAGCATTCATCAACATAAGAATTTTGAAAGTTGAGATTTTCACATACTCGGATTCGATGAAGAAGTCATAACCTTCAAGCTTTGACAGAAATTGAAAAGAAAATTAGTTTCTCTCCTTTCACCCTTCTTTTAGGACACACGTAATGATTGTGAGTTTTCTGTGAGCGTGAACAGAAAAAGAATGTCTTTCTAGGGTAGAGAGGATTAATTTATATGTATTTTCATTTAATCTAATACGTCCATCAAGCATCAGAACCAATGGGTGAGATTGACTATCTTTAAAATTTAATTAAAGAGCAATTATTATAATCTCTTAATTTTAGGCCACTAAAAAGGAAGTTACTAATGGGTAATTTTTCAACATTCTCTCACTTGGCCTAAAATTTGAGGAAACCACAACATAAGTATAATGCATTAGTCATTACTGCACTAAATCTCACCCTTATGGATGCATACTTACATTAAATAGTAAAACACTAAGTGTAAGTTATGGCGATCATTCATTAATTTACAAAACACATTCCCTTCCATATACCACAAACACTAGTACGTTACTATACAAGGTACATACGTAACATATAAAATTTCATACAGATCCCATAAGTGTTTCCAGAACATTCACGTTATAACTCATAAATATAATTATGTGCACAATAATTAGAAACAATCATTGAGGTTCAGAAACACATAAACATAATGAGCTCAGAG
Source organism: Ormosia semicastrata (assembly GCA_029884595.1). Taxonomy (NCBI): domain Eukaryota; kingdom Viridiplantae; phylum Streptophyta; class Magnoliopsida; order Fabales; family Fabaceae; genus Ormosia; species Ormosia semicastrata. The sequence continues at coordinate 45,783,234 of JAQQTO010000061.1, forward strand.
TATCAACATCATTTAAATACATTATTCAAAAGGAGAATCAAGACTCATTCTATGTACATGTTCCTTAAATGTCTTGGGTTGTAACCTTTTAGTTAGCGGGTCAACAATCATAAGGTTTGTTCTAACATGCTCTATAGATACTCTTTGTTTCTGAACTTCCTCCTTAACGGAAAAAAACTTTAATTCTATATGCTTGGCTCCTTTTGAGTATTTGTCGTTCTTGGAGAAAAATACTGCTGCAGAATTATCACAATAAATTTTTAACAGCTTGGCAATGGTGTCGACAGCCCCAAGCCCTGAAACAAAATTTCGTAGCCACAATGCATGAATTGTAGCCTCAAAACATGCTACGAATTCGGCCTCCATGGTAGATGAAGCAACAACAGTTTGCTTAGCACTTTTCCATGATATGGCCGCTTCTCCAAGAAGGAATAAGAAGCCAAATGTAGACTTCCTACTATCAACACATCCACCAAAATTTGAGTCTGAATATCCAATTACTTCTAATTGGTTGGATCTTCTGTACATGAGCATATAATCCTTAGTTCCTTGCAGGTACCTCAAAACTTTCTTTGCAGCTTTCTAGTGATCAATTCCAGGATTATTTTGATACTTGCCTAACATTCCAACCGCAAAAATGATATCCGGTCTCGTGCAGGTATGCACATACATAAGACTACTCACCACAGAACCATATGGAATTAATTCCATTTGTTTTCGCTCTATGTCATTCTTTGGATATTGCATAAGACTGAATTTGTCCCCTTTTTGAATTGGTACAATTCCAGCGGAACAATTTTTCATGTTAAATCTCTCTAGAATTTTCTTAATGTAGGCTTTCTGAGACAATCCTAACAATCCTTGTGATCTATCATGGAATATTTCAATTCCTATCATATAGGATGCCTCTCCTATGTCTTTCATTTCAAAATTCTTAGAGAGATATTCTTTCGTCTTATGCAACATACTCAAACTATTAGTTGCAAGCAAGATATCATCAACATACAGGACCAGAAACATAAACTTACTCCCATTGACCTTTCGGTATATACATCTATCAACTAGATTTTCTTCAAAACCAAAAGAGATAATGGTATCATTGAACTTAATATACCATTGCCTTGAGGCTTGTTTCAGTTCATATATTGATTTCTTAAATTTACACACCATATGACATCGATTTTAAGTCTTCTTTCATGGCATCAATCCATTTCTCTGACTCAACACTATTTATGGCTTGTAAAAATGAAACTGGATCTTCATGAATTTCAATGTCTGATTCTTGCAAGTAAGTCTCATAATAGTTTGGAATAGCCAATTTTCTTACTCTTTGAGATCTTCTCAAAGGCACTTCTTGAGACTCATTTAATTCATACCTTTGTGAGTTAGTTTCTTCATTAGGTGTATTTTCATTCAAACATTGTTCATTGTTATCAGAATGTTCTGTAACAGCTGGAACAACATTTGGAACAACTATAGACGAAGGAACACTTACAAGTAAAGTAACATTTACCTTAATTTCCTTTATATCAACATTCTGTCATTCCTCACTTCCACTAAGTTCACCATTTTCAAGGAACTTTGCATTACTAGTTTCTATAATTCTTGGGCTATGATTAGGACAATAAAAGATATACCCTTTAGACTTATCTGGATAACCAATAACGTAATCACTTACTATTTGAGAGTCTAACTTCTTTTCATGCGGATTATATATTCTTACTTCTGTTGGGCAACCCCAAACATACAGGTGCCTTAAACTCGGTTTCCTGTTTGTCCACAACTCAAAAGGAGTTTTAGGAACTGCCTTACTAGGAACCCTATTTAATAAATACATAGCAGTCTTTAACGCATACATCCACAAAAATTTGGGTAATGAGGAGTTGCTCATCATACTCCTAACCATATCCATTAGTGTTCGATTACGCCTTTCTGCCACACCATTTTGTTGTGGTGTATATGACATTGTGTATTGTGCACGAATACCATGTCTTTCAAGAAGTTTTGCAAATGGACCTGGACATTGTGTAATACCCTAGAAAATCATGTTAGACTTGTATATGGTTACAGAGGTAGCCTAATACTTACTTAACATGTCTGTGTAGTTTTGTGACTTTCTGAGCATGTTTAGGCACTTTGCTATAACACTATGTGAGAAATATAACTGTTATTTGCCTCGGAAGTGACTTAAACTGCTTAGTTAATGAAAATAATTGTGGAGAGTTTGTTTTCAAGTCACAAATATGCGAACTGTACTACAATTAAAGTTTGGGAATTATCAGAGTTGGTTCGGCATTTTTAAACATATTGATTAGGTGTTTTAGTGTCGGTTTGACCCCTAGCTGATATGAAAATATCAGTTTTTGGTGAAACAGATTTTTTAATGAATCTTAGGATTTATTTTGAATTTGTTGGAAGCTACGAAATCGGATTTGGTGAAATTTGAGTGTTTTTTTTAGCAGATCGAGGTTTTAGTGTTTTTTGAGAGAAGCCAAAATTGGCTCCTCTATATATATGGTTACACGGCTGGAGAGGGAGAAAAACAAAAAAGGAAAATAGAAAACCAAAGAAAGAGAGCGAAGAAGGAGAAAGAAGAAAGAGAGCCAAGGAGGAGAGGAAAGAGACTAAAGAGGAGGATCAACAATTAAGGAAAGAGGAATCAAGTGGAGGTTGACTTCATCTTCAAGACTTTAAGGTAGGGGAAAATATGTTTTTGATGTTTGTTTTCATTCTTTTCTTTTGGTTCAAGAAAAGCTTGAAGAGGAAATGAGGTTGATGAGTGATTTGGTGATTTATGAGTTAAATCTTAATGTGGATAGATTAGTTAACTTAGGAGCTGATTTATTTATGTGTTAGGATGAAGTTTTCATCATTTGGAGTCTTAATTCCCACTTTAGGTCTTTATTGGGGGTTTAGGTCAAGTTTTAGATTTTGATTCATAAGTGTTGATTTGAATGAAATTGAAGTTGTTTGAGAGTGGATATGTGTAGTTGGACCTTGTTAGAGGTTGAAAATAACTTGAAATCGAGTTTCGAGTGATTGGAAGAGGGTTTAGTTTCAATGGAACAGTAACCCGTATCTGCAAAATTATACAGATTATGAGTTCTGCTATTGACGCCGCAATGTTGGACTTTGAACGCCGCAACGTTGAGAAGAACAAGACTAATGCCGCAACATTGGACTTTGAATGCCGCAACGTTGAGAAGAACAGGGGACGTGCACCGCAACATTGAATGTTTACGCCGCAACGTTGGCAGTTTTTCCTACCAATACTTGAACCCGAGACTTCGGTGCCACAACGTGGAATAAGGGACGCCACAACGTTAGTGCCAGAGAATAACTATGAGTTGTGTTTGATACTCTGGATCATTCCAGTGGCGTAGTTTTCTTCTTTTATGCCTCTTAAGGAGTGATAAGACTCTAGTAGGAGTATTTAATGAATAGTGGATGTTTTGAATCATATAGATTTGTGATGCTAATTATGTGGGATAATTAGACATGTTTATATACACTTATAGTGTATCAAGTTGGATTTGAGGAAATGAGTTTCCCTAAGTGTGGGAATTATTCATATTTGCTCTTTTAAGAGTGTTAAAGTACTTCTATAAGTATTTGATGAAATGTTGTGAATTGAACCTGAAATGCATATAAATCAATTGTGAAAACTAGTTATGAGAAGTAATTAGTAATAATTTTGCAAGAGATGTTTGAGAAACATAATGAGGTTCATAATATCCTCTTTGTATTGTTAAGAATCATAAATTGGTGAGTAATATCCTCTTTATGGGATTGTTGAATCATAATGATTTGTAATACTAATTATAAGTGTTTAATTAGTAATGATGATATACTTGATTGTATGTGATGCCTTATTGGAAAGTGTGAGCCCCGTAAATATGGGTGATTGCTTTTCGATAAGTGCGAGCCCCGAAGATGTGGGTGAGCCTCGTAGATGTGGGTGATCTATATTTAGGTAAGGCAGATTGAAACCTTCCTATTATAGAATTTTAGGGATGGATTTCCTCGTACATTATCAATAACTATGTAGTTAATGGACTTCACTACCTAGGGGAAATAGATTTTCTCTATGATAATGTTGTGGATGGATGAACTTTCAGTGCTTGTTCAAGGTTATGGTTGTGATTTCCATTACTTTGTTCAAGTTTCATGCATTCATGACATTACCATGGAATTGTGTATTCCTGAATATGGTATCATGCATTATTCATTTCCATACTTAGGAATCTGCATAGACATAAATATTAGACATAACTTGGCATAACATGGTAATTGTATGGGCGGTTACTTTCATAACATTAAACATGTATTGCAATTGTATGGGTGATTGCGAGTCTCTGAGATGGAGATGTTGATGTTCCTTATGTGATTGAAGTGTTAACATAATAATTGTGAATATTATCTGTTTGTACATATGTATATATGCTGATATTGGAATACTTCTACTGAGATATGTTTTCTCACCCTAATTGTGTTACCTTGTAAATCCAGGTGCGAGTTCTTCGAAAGGGAAAAAGAAGATGTATGAGGACTAGCATAGTACAGATGCTATTTTGAGCTGAGCATATATTTGTTTTATATTTGTTTAGTTATTTTAAGTTATGTATAACAGTATGCCCTTGAGGCTGTGATGTATATATATAACTTTTGCTTTCGTGGCTCTCCATATTTATTCATTGTGTATGAATGATATGGGTTCGATGTTGATGTATGTTAGTAATAGCAAGATCAATATTGGGTTATTCATTTATATGACGATATATTTGGGTAGTAAACATTGAGCTGTTACACATTGTTCCATTTCACCAAGTTTTTCATAATATTCACCACCTCTATCAGACCTTACAACTTTCACTTTCTTGTCTAATTGTCTTTCAACTTCATTTATATATCTCAAAAGCATCAACTGCTTGAGATTTTTCCTTAAGCAAGTAGACATATCCATAACGTGAAAAATCATCGATAAAGGTAATAAAATATTTTTCTCCACCAAAAGATGGAGCATCAAAAGGTCCACATACATCGGTGTGTATAATTTCAAGAAGCTGGATGCTTCTTGTGGCCCCTTTCTTGTTATGTCTGGTTTGTTTTCCATTAATGCAATCCACACATAAACCAAGATCAGTAAAATCTAGATTTTGTAGAATCTAATTCTTTACTAATCTTTCTTTGGATATATGACCCAAACGCTTATGTTACGCTTAATTCCAATACTTTGATGCTCAATAAGCAAGGATTCAGAAAATTGATCATGAAGTCTCAATCTATATAAACCATCAATAAGAATACCACAACTAATAAGTTTAGAATTCTTAAATAAATTGAAACAACCATGTCCACCATTAAATTCAAAACCACAATTTGTAGAATTGTCTTTGCCCCAATAGTTTAATATGTTAAGTTTTGATGAAGACAAATACAAGATAAAAAGAATGATGCTTATGCTTCATAGATGTGCTTAATAGATGACAAATACATTACAAAAGAATATTGATCATGTTACATAGATGTGCTTAATATATTATATTGGATCATGCATGATTATGTATTTTATCTAGTTATGTTTCACTTAATAATCATGCAATGAGATATATACAACATTCTTCATATAACATATCCAATAATGCTTTATATGAGTTGTATTAAATTAATATTAGATTTGGCTCTATTTAAATGAAAATATGCAAAGTATTCTTTGTTGCATCCTATATAGAGATATCTATTAGTAATTAATAAATATCTTATTTGGATGTGTCTATGAAAGTCTTATATACATATTAGACTAACTAGAGTTATACATTTATGAATCATGCATATGAAGATATTGAGTTATGAATTTAGACTAACTATGCTTGTTTTAAGTGAACAATATTTTGTAGGATAGTCCAAGTACCAAGAGTGAGCATTGCAACAAGAAAGTAAAAAGATCACAATTATACTCAACTCAAAAGAATAAAAATGATAAGATGTTCCAAGCATTTGCAAGATTTGAAGAGAAAAACTTTTTAGAAGCTTGGATTACATCAAGAATTGATGACGGCAAAAGATCAAGTCCCAAGGTTCTTTAAAAATAGCTTATAGGACTTAGATCTTATATAAAGATAAAAAGGAATCATACTAAGCTCAAATATGTTTTAACATCTTTAAAAATGTTTTTTACATGTTTAAATGCCAACAAACTATTTTTGAAAAGTTAATCTTGGTGGTAGTTCAAACCTTTGAAAAATAGTCAAGTTTGTGTTTTATAAAACTAACATTTGGTTACTCTTTTGATCATAACTTTTAAAATACTTTGAGTTTTATTGTGACTTATTGCATATGAAAATAAACTTAAAGATCTTTCCAATGAGTAGTCATTTGCTTTAATCGGATAAGAAATAAATAAGTTATGACCTTTTAAAGTCATTTTTCAAAACTAGAAGTGATGTAATCGATTACACATTCTTGTAATCGATTACAACTCTGGCAGAGGCCATGTAATTGATTTCAACATCCATGTAATCGATTATCAAGTGCCCAGAAACATTCCCAGTGGCTATAAACGGCTAGTTTTCATAAAAAAAAAATTCTAAACACCACCAACGACTATTTTATCACTTGGGCTCTATATATAAGTGATTTTTGAAGCTTTTACAACTCTTGTACACTTGATTTGATCCTTGAATCATCAAAATCATATTTTGAGCTTCAAAGTGTAAATCCTTAGTACCCATAGTGCTTCAATTTGTATTATCCACTCTTGAGAGAGTTTCTTATCATCTATACTTTGTATAAACTGTAAAAGAAAGGGTGAGGTATCCCTCAAAGTTGTAAGGGTGAGGTATCCCTTGAAAGTAGAAGCTCAAGTACAAATGGTGAGATATCCCAAGGTATGTTAAGTGCTCAAATTTGTAAAGGTCATCAAGCACCCGTTCAAGCTTGAAGGTTTAGTGAAAAATCTCGGGTGGTTCACTTGAGGACTGGATGTAGGTCACAAGGGGTGGCTGAACCAGGATAAATCATTGTGTTTATTTTTTTCAACTCTATCTCTTTTATATTTTTGCCTTAATTATATATGCTTGAGTTGAATTTAACATCTAGCTTATTTACTTGATTTATCCTATAGCCCAAGTGGTTTTTATGAAATATCTAATAGTCGTACCTTTGTCAAACTTATTCCGCTGCATATGTTAATTGAAAATGTCTAAATATATAATTTCTCAAAGGTGCTTTGAAAATTTTTAATCACCCAATTCACCCCCCTCTTGGGTGATGGTTGCCATGGCTAACAAGTGGTATCAGAGTTTCGTGCTCTGTTAAAAATTTAACCGCTTGGAGTTAAAGATCTTTATTTGTTTGGCAACTATTGAAAGCTTTTCAAAATGGAAGGTTTTGAAATTGATAAACCACCATTCTTTAATAGTGTGCATTTCGTTTATTGAAAAGTTAGAATGGAATTTTATATGCAATCTATTGATTTGGATTTGTGGGACATTGTGCTTGATGGATTTTCTCCTAAACCAAAACAAACTTGGAATGCTTATGACAAGAAACATTTTTTCTTGAACATTAGAGCAATGCAAATCTTAAGAAGTAGTTTGAATGATGATGCTTATGATAGAATTAAGAGTTGCTTTAGTGCTAAAGATATATGGGATGCTCTTGATGTTATCTATCTTGCTAATAATGATTTTTTTGCATAAAGTTGTATATAGAGAGCAAGAAGAGCAAAAACCTCTAGAAGAAGATAACATTGAAAAATATCCTCAAGAACATGTTCAAAGTAAGAAAATGAGCTCAATGTCTCTTGGTGATGATGGTGCTCAATTAGAAGAAGAGGCAAAGTAAAATAAAATTGAGAAGGAAGATGTTCTTGAATCTTGGATGGACAACGATGAGGAAAATGTTTATTCCCTTAAAGAGCCATGTATACTTGAAATTGAGACCACGTCATATATGGATAAAATGGACTTTGAGGTAAATGATGCTTATCCTTTTTATGGTCCTTCCTATGATGAGCTACAATGTGCATATGATGAATTATATGATGACTTGTTGTTTTTAGAAAAGAAAAAATCATCTTGTTTAGTAAACATGTCCTCTATTGAAAATGAAATTGAGACTTTGAAAAATGTATACACTTTTCTTGATGAGGAAATGCCTTTGAAATGTGAAACCTCAACTTCTTGTAAAAAGTGCATTGATTTAGAAAATCAAGTTGAGGACTTATATTTCGAATTTGCCAAAGCTAATGATTTTAATTGCTTACATTCCATATTTGTTAATGAGAATAAAATTGATGTTACTCCACATGGAATTTCAAGTAAGGCTTGTGGCAAAAATAGCATAGAATGTAATAACAACCAAAGGCTCAAGTTTTTCAAAAATGATCTTCAATGGATCAAGCCATCATTAAATTCAATTTTTTATAATTTTGTGATCATCTAGGACATATTTCTCATTTGTACAAGTATAGAAGAAATCTTTATATAAGAAAGTGTGTGATATGGGTTCCTAAAGATCTTAAATGCCCTAGTACTAACATCTAAGGACCCAAGATGAAGTGGGTACCAAAATGTCCTCCTAGTGTTTTAATTATGCAAAAAAATTCTCAAAAGGATGGACAAATTGGTCAAGTGAAAAGGGAATCATCAAGGGGAATGTTTTCAAGGCCCAATGATAGAAGTTTTGGAAGGAAGATGACTTCAACCAAAGCTTTTCAAGTACAAAATGTGAAACTTGAAAAGTTCAAAACACCAAAAGAAAAGCAATGGGTAAGGAAAAGAGTTTCCTTGATTACCAAGGCCAAGGTATCAAAAGTTTTTACCTCTTATGAACATTCACTTAAAAAGACAATGAATATGAGGTATATTACTTGTAGGCCATACGTAAAGGATAGAATCATGTGTACTTGATAAAATTTAAATATTATGTTTAGCACATGATTATGTTTATTCTTATTATAACATAAGGTTCTACAATGCCTAAGTATGCCTGCATGATGTTTGAAATTATCTTGAGACTTTTTGGAACTAATTTGAATGTTTTGAGATTAGCCATTTACTGTTTAAAATGCAAAAATTGTGTTTTAGTAAACTGGTAATCGATTACAAGACCTTTGTAATCGATTACAAAGGTTCTGTCAAGAAGGTAATCAATTACACCAATCCTGTAATCGATTACAAGGTTCCCAGAAAGATGATAATCGATTACACCAAACTTGTTATCGATTACAAGGATTCCAGAAAGATGGTAATTGATTACACACTCATTGTAATTGACTACACAATAGCTTTAAAAATGTTTTTAGCGTGGGAACAATCATTTTCACTTAAAATTGTCTATATATCATTAAAGTAAGCATGCTATTAGTATGTGTGCATACTAGAATTCTTTACTTGATATTACATGCCTTACATGATCACTGTTTGCCCCAAAATGCTTATTTATGTTTTGATGATAATTAAGTTTTTCTTGATAAACTTGAGTCATGCCTTAAAATGCTTAAACTATTTTTTTTTGGATTCAAGTGCATATATATTTCTTGCATTCTTGTTAGAGCTAACATTGCATGATTGATAATGTAGTACATGTTTTTACATTATATATTAACCTAAATTATGCTTGTAAATGAGCTTGAATGATATTTGATGCTAACTTATATTTTAGCGAACTTTTAGAGTTAGCTTTGCAAGTGTCTCTATGTGATTTAAATATAGTCATTAAATATTGAAATGTCAAACATATGTGGATAAATGAGAAGAGTTGAATGAAGAAGGACATGAGGAGACTTTCTTCAAGTACAATGGAATGGAATACTCAATGGAAGAAAGCACAAACTCAAAGGACAAATAAATGAAGAACACTCTAAAGAAGCATCACTCTCTCAATAAGTATCTCTATCTCTAAGCTATTATGGTATTCTATATGCTATGGATTATATGATACTTGTTGATAATTTGATCTTAAATGATTAGATGCTTTCTTTACATGAGAAGTATGCTTAGCATTATCAAAGTGACTAATTGGATATTAACTTATTAATTTTGTCATTGCATATAGGGTGAATGATGTTAGTTCTATACATGCTTTGATCCCTATAGTATATTTCATCAAGTGAATGTTTGATATATATGATTCTCTTGATCTATGGTTTCCTAGTGGTATAACACCTATGAGAATCGTGCTCTAGTTTTGAAAAAAAAATATGGTTTGATTAAAAAGTTTTTTTAAAGCAAAATTTCTTATTATATTTGAAAGAAACTTTTCAAGTTTCATATCCTTGAGAATCTTTTGAACTTATCTTAAGAACTTGAAAGTATTTTCACCTTCTATTTGTCTTGAACATTTGGAAATCTTTGGATATGTGCTATAAATGTAGTACTTTCTTCATTTGCTTTGAAAAGTTTTATTAAATCTTGGGAGAATGTTTAAGAAAGTTTCTAAATAAATCTTTTGAAACATTCTATAGAGCCCATCTTAATACTTCAAAAGATAAGTCTTGTTCTTCAAAGTGTTTTATTTTCTTAAGGCTCTTGTTCAATGACAAAGAAAGGAAATGTACTTTCATATGTTCTTTTAACTTGGGTTTGATCACTTTCAAAGAATATGTGGTTTAATATATAAAGCCTCTCTACCCTTCTAAAATTCTTTTGAAAATATAATGTGTTCTTGTAAAATTCTTTTTGAAAGGGGGAGAAAGTTTTAAAAATGGTTTTTATTTGACAGATTAAGAATATGTACCTTTTGCATTGCTTTATTTTATGGTAATGTGTTTACATGGTTTTGGCATACATATTTCTCTTTATCTATCTTGTACTTCAATAAGGAGGAGTTTATCTTCTTTTCTTATAACTCCTTATAATTATTTGTTAATTTGTAATGATTGTTTATCCTTTTTATCTTATATATCTTTCTTCCATGTCCTTGTTGACTAAGAAAATATACATAACTATGTTAAACTATTATGTTTTATATTTTGATAATATGCATTTTTTTAGGGGGAGCCTGACTCTTAAATTGTTGCTTATATCTCTTGGCTTACATCCTTGTTTGATATGAAGTATTTTATTGTTAATACTATCAATATGTCAACAAAGATCATCTCTTGTTCTCTTTTCCTCTATTAATGAAAGAAGGTAAAGATTCTTAAATTTCATATCTTTTGATTCTTTCATTAAGAAATGCTTGATGGCAAGTTGTATGATCTTTTATTTGAAAACCTTAATTCCATGATCTTACATGGATATTTTGTAACTCCTAACAAGTGATATCAATTGATACTTATTTATCATGTGATATACAAGATATTATATGCTAGACATAATTTCTTAAACTTATTGCTATCATATGCTAAATATTGATGTACCAAAATGTGACAAGCATTACATGAATAATCTTTTATATCTTGAAAGCATGCTTGTTTCATCTCTCTCTCTTCTTGAATCATGACTGAAATGAGGGAAGATAGTTATGATTTGAATAACTTGAAGAAGTTTCTGAGTTTTGATGATCCTACTCTTTTTGACAACACGAGTTTTATCTATAAAGGGAGTGAAAATATTATCTTTCCTTCCTAAGCCTTTTTGTTGATGTCAAATAGGAGGAGTAAAAATTAGAAAGAAAAATATGTTCTTATACTTATTGTTTGAAATGCTTACAAGAATATAAGTTCTTCTATATTGCATATTTTTCTTTGGTGATTTGTCATCATCAAAAAGGGGGATATTGTAAAATTGTCTTTGCCTCAATGGTTTAATATGTTAAGTTTTGATGATGATAAATACAAAATAAAAAGAATGATGCTTATGCTTCATAGATGTGCTTAATAGATGACAAATGCATTACAAAAGAGTATTGATCATGTTACATATATGTGCTTAATATATTATATTGGATCATGTATAATTATATACTTTATCTAGTTATATTTCACTTAATAATCATGCAATGAGATATATGCAACATTCTTCATATAACATATCCAATAATGCATTATATGAGTTGTATTAAATTAATATTGGATTTGACTCTATTTAAATGAAAATATGCAAAGTGTTCTTTGTTGCATCCTATATAGAGATATCCATTGGTAATTGATAAATATCTTATTTGAATGTGTCTATGAAAGTCTTATATCTATATTAGACTAACTAGAGTTATATATTTATGAATCATGCATATGAAGATATTGAGTTATGAATTTGGACTAACTATGCTTGTTTTAAGTGAACAATATTTTGTAGGATAGTCCAAGTACCAATAGTGAACATTGTAATAAGAAAGTAAAAAGATTACAACTATGCTCAACTCAAAAGAACGAGAATGATAAGATGTTCCAAGCATTTACAAGATTGGAAGAGAAGAAATTTTTGGAAGCTTGGATTACATCAAGAATTGATGATGGCAAAAGATCAAGTCCCAAAGTTCTTCAAGAATAGCTTATAGGATTTAGATCTTGTGTAAAGATAAAAATGAATCACACTAATCTCAAATATGTTTTAACATCTTTAAAAGTGTTTCTTACATATTTAAATGACCAACAAACTATTTTTGGAAAGTTAGTCTTGGTGGTAGTTCAAACCTTTGAAAAATAGCCAAATTTGTGTTTTATAAAACTAATATTTAGTTACTCTTTTGATCACAACTTTCAAAATACTTTCAGTTTTATTGTGAAACTTATTGTATATGAAAATAGACTCAAAGATCTTTCCAATGAGTGGTCATTTGCTTTAATCGGATAAGAAATGAATAAGTTATGACCTTTTAAAGTCAGTTTTTAAAACCAGAAGTGATGTAATTGATTACACAATTCCTGTAATAGATTACAACTCTGGCAGAGGCCATGTAATCGATTACAACATCCATGTAATCGATTACCAAGTGCCCAGAAATGTTCTCAATAGCTATAAACGACTAGTTTTCATAAAAAAATCATTTCTAAATACCACCAACGACTATTTTATCACTTGGGCTCTATATATAAGTGATTTTTGAAGCTTTTACAACTCTTGAACACTTGATTTGATCCTTGAATCATCAAAATCATATTTTGAGCTTCAAAGTTGAAATCCTTGGTACCCATAGTACTTCAATTTGTATTATCTACTTTTGAGAGAGTTTCTTATCATTTATAGTTTGTATAAACTGTAAAAGAGAGGGTGAGGTATCTCTCAAAGTTGTAAGGGTGAGGTATCCCTTGAAAGTAGAGGCTCAAGCACAAAGGGTGAGGTATCCTAAGGTGTGTTGAGTGCTCAAATTTGTAAAGGTCATCAAGCACCCGTTCAAGCTTGAAGGTTTAGTGAAAAATCTCGGGTGGTTCACTTGAGGATTAGATGTAGGTCACAAGGGGTGACTGAACCAGGTTAAATCCTTGTGTTTGCTTTTCTCAACTCTATCTCCTTTACATTTGTGCCTTAATTATATATGCTTAAGTTGAATTTGACATCTAACTTATTTGCTTGATTTATCCTATAGCCCAAGTGGTTTTTGTGAAATATCTAATAGTTGTACCTTTGTCAAACTTATTCCGCTGCATGTATTGATTGAAAATGTCTAAATGTATAATTTCTCAAAGGTGCTTTGAAAATTTGTAGTCACCCAATTCACTCCCCTCTTGGGTGATGGTTGCTATGGCTAACACAATTATCCAACTTTGAAAGGGAAATTAAATTCCTAGACATTGAAGGTACATAAAGAGTCTTAATTAGGTCCAAATGATGACCAATGTCTAAGATTAAACGATAAGTCCCTATGCCTTCAATTGGAGCCTTCATACGGTTTCCCATATAGAGAAACATCTTACTTTCTCTTGTGGTTTGGATCGTAAGGAATCCCTGTATCACATTAGATACATGAGTCGTAGCACCAGAATCAAGCCACCAAGAATTATAAGGGACATCAATTAAGTTTGATTCAAAAGTACATACATATGTTTCAAACATGCCTTTCTTTTCGAACCAAACTTTACGTTTAGGACAATCTTTCTGATAATGTCCTTCTTTAGCACAGAAATGACATTTATTCTGTTCCTTAGTAGATCCCTTCTTCTTAAAGTTCTTGGTCTTTGCCTTCAGTGCTTTGCCAGCTCCTTGAACCAGGTTGATAGAATAACCTTTCATATTCTTGAGTCTATTCTCCTCCTGAATAAGCTTTCCAACTAGTTCATTAACATCCCACTTATCCTTCATAGTGTTATAGTTAATTTGGAAAGCTCCATATTCAGAAGGCATTGAGTTTAGAATAAACTAAACCATGAAAGAGTCATCCACTGCCATACCCAATGTCTTTCGTCTTGCTATAATGTTAGTCATCTCAATGGTATGTTCTTGCTTGCTCTACGACCTATCAAACTTCATGGTCGTGAATTGAGCCATTAGTGTACCAGCGAGTGACTTATCAGCAGAGCGAAAATGTTCTTCCACAAACTTAAGATATTCCATTGCACTTTCTGTTTGTGGAATAGTAGTCTTAATATTGTTTGCAATAGTCATTCGCATAAACATAAGGCTCAATCTGTTAGACCATTCCCATGCCTTAAGTTTAGACTTCTCTTCTTCAGTACTGTTATCAGTAACAGTAGGTTTTCCTTCCAAAAGTGAAGTCAAGGTCCAAAACACCAAAGTGGAACTTTACTTGCTCACTCTATTCAGAGAAGTTCACACTATTAAAAACGGTAATAGATGAAGCTTGCGAATGAAGAGAAATTGCTGCAAAATAAAATATTCTATCATACACTCAGATAAGAGGAACATCAAAGTATATTATAGTTCACCTTGGGCAGACACTACAATACACTATCATAAATAAATGTCACTTCGATCATAATCGAAAATTAAAATTCTCAACCAAACACATAAGTCATAAACTAAATATTTGATCCAAGAATTTTAATTTCTCACAATCATGTTTATTAATCATAGAATAAGATTTTCCTTTGGGCAAACCTAGTCCCATGATTAATTAACAGTCACATTCTTTAATGGCATTTTCCATCATTCTAACTTGGCCACTTTGGTGTACACAAGTTTTAACCAAAAGACAACAAATGACATATTCCATTTGTTATTCACCTATTGGAAGCCACATTCACAATTCTTCTCAAATAACATTTAGCCATATAATTAAATATACTTGAAAACAATTCAAATGATAAAACAATGCATATATATTATTATAATGAAAACCATCATTTGCGTATAACAAGTCTCAAAATATTGGCTTCCAAACCAATTCATCAATATAATAAGTCATGACATATGTAATCAGTCAAATTAACAGATAATAACGCTCATGAACTGTACAAACATTATCATTATATATATGAACAATTTGAACTAATTATAATTCAATAACGCATCAACAAGAGTGTCGAAACCGATTCATCATCATAAAAAAAATTAATAATCATGAATATACAGCGAATTAATTTGATAATTCATAAATTCCCAATTTACAAAAAAAAAGGTTCATCATACTTGAGGGAGATTAAAACATCATTGATGAAAAAACACAAATTTCACAACCAAACGCTTTGATACCACATGTAAGACTTAAGCGTCATACAAAATTTCTAACGGAAGCATTCATCAATATAAAGATTTTGAAAGTTGAAATTTTCACATACCCAGATTCGATGAAGAAGCCATAAACTTCAAGCTTTCACAGAAATTGAAAAGAAAATTGGTTTCTCTCCCTTCACCCTTCTTTTAAGACACATGTAATGATGACGACTTTTCTGTGAGCGTGAGTAGAAAAAGAATATCTTTCTAGGGCAGAGAGAGAACCTATTTATATGTATTTTCATTTAATCTGATGCGTCCATCAAGCATCAGAATCAATGAGTGAAATTGACTCTCTTTAAAATTTAATTAAAGAGCAATTATTATAATCCCTTAATTTTAGGCCACTAAAAAGGAAGTTACTAACGGGTAACTTTTCAACAGATAAATAATATTAAGATGAATATAAAAAGTGATGTGAAAATAAATAATAAAAAAATCAGAGTTGATCCTTATTATTAAAATAACAGAACTCCAATCCATTCAACCACTGTGTCTCAACCCTTGGTATGACATGGCATCTCCTTTACATGGTCCCTTTTCAATTCTTTTCTTATTTTTATGTGTAGATACATAGTTCTTTTCCATTTTTACTATCATGAATCTAGAGGAGTTAAACCAAAAATAAAGGGTAAAAATATTCTTTTGATTCTTACAATTTTATTAAATTTTTAAGTAAGTTTTTATAATTTAAATCTTTTTAATAGTCTTTATATTTTAAAAAATTTTAAATAGATTCCTATTGAGTGACGAAAATTAGACTCGATAATATATATTTACAATCATCTGTAAGTTATTATATGTTGCTCTTATAAATTTTAGGTACTTAATTAAAAAATTATAATTAATAGAGATCTAATTGAAAACTTATTTAAAATATAGAGACTTATTTAAAAAAAATTAAAAGTATAGAGATCTAATTAAAATCTTTTAAACTATAGAGGATTATTGAAAAATTTAATAAAAGCGTATAGATCAAAAGAATAATTTAAACAAAATACGAAAGAAAAACACTAATAATGAAAAACAATATAAAGGTGTTCAAGGAAAGATGTTGTTAATTATAGTCGTAATTATAACACCCCGAAAATTATTTATTTTATCATTAATCATCATTTTACAATATTTATAATTTTTGAGAATTTTTTTGGAATTTTTCGAAAATGTTGAATATTTTAATATATTTTTCATTTTACGTGCACACTGAGTAGAGTCAATGTAACACGCCGAAAATGATTTGTTTCATCATAAATAGTCATTTTCCAATATTCGTGATTTTTGGAGATTTTTCTGGAATTTTTTGGAAATGTTGAATATTTTAATATATTCCTCGTTTTGCATGCGCACTGAGCAGAGTCAGTCAAACGCCCCGAAAAATTGTTTATTTCATGACAAATATCCATTTTCTAATATTTGTGATTTTTAGGAATTTTTGTGAATTTTTCTGAAAAGTCAAATATTTTAGTATATTTCTCGTTTTGCGTGCACGATGACCGGAGCCAGGATGGCGAAATGTTTTCCCTGAGACTGGTAAACCTTGAACTGTCAACGCGTCGACAGGGTATCTTACTAAACCCGAGGCCGGGCACAGTTTGCGAGGTTTACATTTTTCGAGATTTTATCTAATAAATAAAATCACTGTATCATAAAATTATCTGATGAATAATAAAATATTATTTTCATCAACTGTAACTTTTATTCACTGGGAAAATAATTCTAACAATGTAATTAATCATCTGTTCAAGAGTATTTAATTAAGGAGACAAACTTACTTTGCACTTTATTGAGAAATGTACGAAGCTTCTCAAGGAAGCTTCTAGAAAATTTCCTCTAAGCTTCCCAAGGAAGCTACTCACTCTCTCTCCTCTCTCCCAAGCTCACGGCTGCTGCACCTCTTTTGGGGAGAAAAATTTTGTTTCACAAATTAATTATATTACATTAATTTCAAAAACTAAAAAGCATCTTTCACTTTCTACTATTAACTTCTCTCTCTAAGCTTCATCATTCTACTTCACAAAACATTTTCTCCTCCTTCTCTCTAGGAGCTCACAGCTAGCACCCCCTTCCATACCTCATCCATCACAAAAATTTCATTCAACCCAATTTTCTTAATCCTCTCCATCTCCTAAACACTTTTCTAGTTGGTGGTTCTTTAAAAATCCTTCATCTTCACCATTTTCTTTAAGCTTCAATTTTAGGATTTTTGGGTAAGCTTCTTGATTCTTCACTCTTTTTTACTCATTTTCGTTTCTATGGTCTCCTTTGTGACCATCCATGCTTTATTTTTCAAGCATTGGTGTTATTTTGATGATATTGAAATTTTAGGGTTCTTGGTGGTATCCAATCCGAAAAATGCAACGAAATTCTAGGAGGCTTATATTGTTTTCTTCTCTTAGGTCAGAGGAAGACACTCCTCCTCAACCTCTATTAGCAATAAGAAACCTTGTTTGTGATTGATTGTGAGAAAACCCTATTGAGGGTTATTCTTTGTTTGCATGATTGGTATGTTTACATGTTGCTTGTGATTTATTTAAGCTATTGGATTGATTGATTGTGCATATTAATATGTTTGATTAGATTGGAGAGCATGAAATGGAAGGAAATAATTTTGGTTTCCCTCTTGAGTGGCTACGGTTTTGGGGGCCCAAAATTAGGGTTCTTGATGAACAATTGTAACAAGTGGAAGACATAATTAATCAAGTGTACATTATGCAATTAATGGAATGAAAAATTTGGGAACTTAATCCCCTAGGGAGGCCACGGCCTCTAAGGCCATTTAGGGCTTGATTATGCTATTTTGGTAACCTTGGAACTTAAATAATCAAGTAATTAAATTATTAATAACGGGATAGAAAATTAGCAAATTGAAATATTAGGATATACTTTGAGATTCATAAATTTTAAAGAACCAAGAATGAAATTTTTCATAAGACTTAGGATAATTTTAATTGGGGAAAGAACAAGAGAGTGTGAGACTTTGAGACCCTTAGAATAACTTTCTAAGTGTATGAGAATAAATTACCTTAGAGGATTTAATTAATTAAGAGAATTCCTCTAGAGAAGAAATTTGGTAAGAAAGGCTAAATCTAAGTAAGAAATTATAATGAACTTTAAAAATGTATTAATTCATTTAATTCCAATATTATGATGTTGTGGGTCCATGTGAGTGACCAATGATGTGTTAATACTTAGTTTGGCCAATTGTGACATATTGTGGAAAAGTATGTAATGATGAACATACATGTTTATGCATAGAGTTGTCATGCATTGTGAAAGTCCGTTGGACTGTTGTTAAGGCCGAGTTGCCTAGGAGATGAACACACCTTAGTGCGGGTGCGAGTAGACTAGTGTAGGTCATACTGTTGACCATGGGGGCGTCGGGGTGCGAGTACCCCACAATGGACAGTTAGTAGCTCTTCTGTCCGTGGGGCAAACTGATGCAAACGCACCGACGATCCTGACCGGGCACTGTCCTATATCATGATCTAGCGTAGACTGTTTGTACAATGCCTTGATGTGTACGTGGATAAACTGATGGATTATAGCACTTTGGCGCGGCAGCCGAGTTACAGACGTGTCTCCTGATCTTTCTCTTCGACTGTTTGTGTCTAGCTCCATAGAGTAGGATTTTGACTTTGTATGCATGTGCATAGTGAGTCCATGTATTATCTGGCATCTAATTATTATTATAATTGGAACTATTGTATTACTGATATATATGACTGCCTGAAATTGCTCAATTGTCTATTTATGCTATTTAATGCTTGTGATTATTATTTGAAATGCTCTGTGGGCGCTTTGCGCCGTTCTGTTTCTTGCTGCTATAATTGGTAATGATGGTAGGATGTCTTACCTCTTTCCTATGTTTCTATTATGTTCTATCTGTATATTGTGTCCCATCGAAGACGACGGCAAGGAGGTTGGAGTTCCCGGTTTCCCCGGCTTTTGGCCCGATCGCGATTAGCGTCTGTTGTCTGATCATGGCGGCGCGCTCGCGTGGATTTCTGGGTTATGTACGTCTGACCTTCTTCGGAGGGCCAGACTACTGGTACATCAACCTAAATTCTGAGCGTTTTATCTACGAGGGAGAGGTGTCGATTTCACTAGCTTGGAGGCGTCATGATCCGCCCATCTTCATGGGCAACATCAGTGTGTTTGGAGTTCTACTTGCCCATCCGGGAGATGTGGGGCAATCGCTACTACACCCCACAAGAAAATTATTTTGATTCCACTGCTCGGGCTCCAGTCCGTGGCTCTGTGGCTCCTATGGAGGTTTTCTCGGATGAGGAAGACCCCAAGGAGGTTTCCGAGGAGGATCTCGCCGAGGATCCTGATACGATTCCTCCTCATCTGAGGGACTGATATTGCTGGTAGCTACTGATGGCTGCCAATGTTTTATTTTGGAGGCCTGATGTCTTTATTTTGGTGGGCTGTATATTTTCGATATCTTAGGGATGTATATGTATGATCCTTTGGGCAGGTATAGTTTTACTTTTTGGTATATCGGGCTTTGTAATTAAACAGATTTGATATAAATATATATATATATATATATATATATATATATATATATATATATATATATATATATATATATATATATATATATATATATATATGAATATGCAATGTTGATCAAATGTATGTTTTACTTCTGTCTTGCTCTTTTATGCCATTTACGTTTTGTCGCTATGTTTTACTAATTATCTTTTAAAAAAATAGTCACCATTTTATTTATGCAGCTTTAATAAGATAAATTTAATCGTAATAAAAAGAATCAGGTCTTAACTTATAAAATTTATTTTCTGCATTGTAAATGACAATGTGACATTTTCTCCTAAAAAAAGGTATTACAGTAATTAAGTGGTTAATCATTTATGTCTCAACAACATGCATATTTAAGGAATTTTTCGTTTGGTGTAGGTCATTGCGTACTTTGCATAATTCATGATTGTACGTAAGATAGGAACCCTATAGTTGTCTTTTAATTAGCAAAACTTCTTAGATTCTTTTGTCTTGTATTATCGAATATGTTATATCAATTCTAACATTAAAAATATAATTAATGTGAGAAAAAATAATGATATATAAAATTGATATGATACATGTTTAATGATATAGGATAACAAATTTCTCTTACCTTAAAAATATATAAAAATTTCTTTTACGATAATGCTAGGAATGGAAAAACACGAGTGTTGAAAGCCCTTCATTTTTCATTGGTCAGCAGCCAAAAAATAACAGCAGTTTGAGTTTTAAAAACAAATAGAGCCCACATATTGTTGCCTGATAACAATGTTAAAAGTCGAGTGTTCTAACACTCAAATGTTTCGTAGCAAAATCCATTCTTTTAGCAAAACCATGCTTCTAGATGAGACATTAATTTTGTTAAAAAATGTTGTAACCTGTGTCAATTCTTCCTTGGGAAGAGCATGCATTTATAACCTTCAACTAATTAACAATAGCAATAATTTTCTTGGACGAGCATGCATTTATGACAATATCAATTTCAAAAAAAAATTCTAATCTCTTAATAATTTTTTTAATTATTAAATAAAGTAAATATTGAATATATTTTATATTTTTAAAATATTAGTTATAATTATTTTTTTATTTAATATTTTTTATTAAATAAAAAAATTATTGAAAAATGTTACAATACTATTCTAAAAGAATATAACTAAACTCTTCCAAAAAAAAAAAGTAGCCATACACTTTGGAAGTTGATGTTAAAAGCTCGAGCATTTCCACCACTGATGAGATAAATTTTTATGGGACGTGTGCTTTGGAGTTAGGAGAAAAATAAGATTAACCCTTCGTTTGTTTCAAGAGAAAATGAGTGGAAAAAAAATGGGAGGAGAGAAAATGAGATGATTATTCCTTCTTCTCCCGTTTGGATGTGCAAAGAAAACAAGCAAGAAAGAAAAAAATGTCCTGAGACTCACATAAAATAGGGGAGATTGAGAGATTAGACATAAAATGACCCTTATATCCCCCACCATCTTCTTTCTTCGCGTCCCTGCCGTAACTCCGCCGCTCGTCGCTGACTTAGTTCGCGACTCCGTCGCGTCGCTCGCCGTCTCACCGTCTGAGCCACAACGGATCCGGCTCCCGCATCGCACCGTACTGTGTCGTTCCACGCGGTCCGCTTCTCACCGCACTGCACAACTCCGTCGCACAGTGCCGCACCATTAGCCACCGTGGTGGGGGTTGAAGGCGAGGGATTGATGGGGGTTGAAGTGGTTGCTGGTAGGTAGGGGAGGTAGTAACAAGGTGGATGGTGGAAGGAGTGCGTGGGGTGGTTGATTTTGGGGGAGAGGATGCTGGTCAATAGGTGGGGGAATGAATGAGGGGGAGAGATGAGGATGAAGAAAGAAAGGGGGGGAACGTCTGGAGGGTTGGTGGGGTAGGTGGGGAATGAATATGAGGGGGAGAGATGAGGATGAAGAAAGAAAGGGGAGGGGGAACGTCTGGAGGGTGGATGGGGGAATGTATAAGAAAGATGAGGAATAAAAAAATGGGAAAATGGATTTTTTAATAAAAAATTATTTTATATTTAATTTATAATTTAAATTTAATAATTATTTTTTAAATTAGTATTTTTATAAAATGTATTTATTTACTTAATATAATTTAAAAAAATGTTTAATTTAAAAATATAAAATAATATATTTATATTCAATTATATATTCAATAAGGATAAATATGTCATTTCATATAATATATATATATATATATATATATATATATATATATATATATATATATATATTTTACTCAACTCTCATTTTTTTCTCTCCTTTTTCTCTTCATCCAAACAATAAGAGAGAAAATGTACTTTTCTCTTTATTTTCTCTTGTCTTTATTTTCTCTCTTTCCATTTTCTCTCTTTTCATTTTCTCTCCACATCCAAACAAAGGGTTGAGCGCATATATGCTCGATCGTTCAATAGCTAAACCCTATCACTTTTAATAGTTAAAGCAAAATATTATGTATTCTAAAAATGTTATTTTCAATATTTTTATTTTGGTGCAACAGAGAAAAATAAGAAAAAACTAAGACATAACAAATGAGATGTTCATGAAATCAGCAAGCAACAAGGAGTTTTCCCAAGTCATGAGAGGGATCCATCGTAGTGACTTAGATAGCGGAACCATCCTTAGTACCAAGTAGCACCATGAAATTAATCTGCACAAGTGTTGTTCCATGCAGCGTGTGAACAACAATTTAAATGTTATCTAATTTGTTTACATAATTATAGATTTAATTTGATAATATATGTTCATATCTTATGTATGTAGGTTAACGAGAGTTGGCTCAACTTGAATAACATGCCTTGACTATAAAATGGGACTCACAATTACTTGTCCACCAATTTAATAAAAAAGTAATTTATGTATCTTTTTCTCTCGTATAATAAAACCTTTCTTATTTTTAAGTAAAAGGAGAAGATTTGATCCCTTATTTTTCTATAAAGTGAACCTTCGCCTCAAGTAATGTTTTTAAAAGTCAAATATATTTTAAGAGAATAAGTTTTTTTTTTTGGTACAGCTTAAGTTTGAATTTTGCTATAACATTTAGAGAAATTAATTAATTCATCTAAATGCACCAGACCAATAGAGTTAGTGAACCCTTAAAATCATTGGAAAGCTGGTATGAGAATATCCTTACTGTTTTTTTAAAAAAAGAAATAAAGCAAGATATTATCTAATTTTACAATTCTCCCATATTTCTCACAGCTTTAAATGGAAGAATTAGTTTCATTTCTCACACTTGGATGTAAGCTGCTGAAGGAATTTAATAAGATTAAAAAATAAAAGCAAATAAGAAAACAAAATTTTGAGCAAATTACATATAACCCTCTATATTTTTGCTCTTTCTCAATAATCACCCTCAATTTTTGTTTCCATCACTTAACCTCCTTTGACTTTGGTTGAAATTGAAAATGTTAACCTTCTAATTAACTTTAGCAACAGTTGTTGATTACTAGCACATCCCACTGTGAAGTTTCACAGATATTTTCAACCTTATGTGTTCGTTTTATAATTGTGTTTTTAATTATATGTGTTTTTGGTAATTGTTTGTTTATAGTTATAATATAATTCTAACTTGATATTTTATATAGTTATTTATTCTATGTAAACGATAATTTTATTTTATTATAAAATTTTATTTTAAGAGGCAAGCAACTTTTAAAATATCATAAAAAAGATATAATATATAAACTTATAATTTTAATAATATTTTATATGTAGTATTCATTGTGCCCAACAGCCTAAATATAGGAAAGAAAGTACAACAAAGATGTCATTTTTTCCGACAACGTAAAAAAAAAAGAAGGAAAAATTACGACTCGAGCAATATTTTTTACACTCTCTAAAGTAGGTGGATTTTAAGGTGGACCATTGGGTAAATGAACCACCAAAATAAATTGTTGTAGCAGGTTACCTTAACCCTAATTGTAATCTTACTCTAACCCAAATCTAAATCCTACACACACAGTCATGGCGGTTGCCGAACTAGAATCATCACTAGCCATTGCATCCTCAGCCCAACACCAGAACCCATCATTGGCTGACGACGTGATGGAGGATGGCGGCTCTCTGTAGTGATTTTGTGGCAGTTTGAATGGGTTCATTATGATATGTGATGGTGTCGCAACTGGGAGATCTACGATGGAAGCGGCGAACAAAAATGATTTAAAATTGAAAAATAGAATTGTCACCAATTTTATTCAAATTAGAAAAAAAATGGAAAACCTTTCTTAGAAATCGGTCTTTGAAACCAAATTGGATTCGAGATTCGATTATGTATAAGAAATGATGAAAACTTAATCTCATAGCATCCCTAACACACCCGTCCTGAGACGGTGTCTTAAGTCAGTTGTGCAAAACTTGATAATCTCAAATATATTTGTTTTACTCCTCTTAAAAATATTGTATATATTTTTTTTAAAAGGAAAAAAATAACCAAATTGTAAAAATTTAATTTTTGACTTGACAGAATAGAGATTCTGTTCCTATGTATCCCCGGGTGCAATGGGGAACTCAAAGTCATGTAATTATTTAGAAAATGATTGTGAGTTGGTTAATTTTAATTATGAAAAATGAATTTTTGAAAAGAAATTTTGTTTGAAAACAAATCAATTCTTTTACAGGATTTAAGTTAGTACTAGACTACTCAATAAACCTTTATGATGCAAATGGACATTGAAGATAACATTCGTTATTCAATCATCATCATTGGTCATCGCATTGATTAAAAGATTTTTTTATGTTTTTATTTCATATTTTTTTTGACACACCAAAAACAATTAAAGTTTTTTTTTTGTTGACAAATCAAGAAAATAACTAGGCTTAAGTGAACTTTATATAGTTAAGCCCAAGATGCAGTACAAATAAAAAAAAGCTAAATTACTATACCAGTAGCCCAATTTTAGATAATGATTAAGCCCACTATACCAGCAGCCCAATTTCTTTGTTACTTTTTTCTATTTTTTAATTATTTTTTTAATTCAGCAATCTAAAAAAAATAAATACAAAACGCAGAAAAGCATAAACTGACAAAGAAGAACCTAGTCTTCAACGCAATGCAACGACGCAGAGTGCAGCTTGTGGTGGCTGGGCTCGATTTGGCCAGATTAGGTGATCACGTGGCCGTTACGAGGATGGTGGCCGGTTGCTAGCAGGTGGTGAACGGTGCGGCTACTGTGCAAGTGGCAAGGACGACGACGCTGCTCTGTTTCACGAATCTAGGGCAGAGCAAGGTGGCACGGCTGCTGGATAGAGATGTTGGTTACGCGATGGTGCTGCTGTTTCTTGGTGTGTGTGCAGAGGTACGACAGTTTCACAGGTTCGTACGGTACTGCTATGGTGGCCGTTTGGTGAACACAGTGGTGACGATGATGACACGAATCTTAGGGGGCTGCGTTACAGTTTGGTTGGCTTGTGTTTGGTAGATGGAGGGGCTGTGGTTCACGGTTTGGTTGGGTAGGGATGGAGGATGATGGTGATGATTTGGACGTGGTGGAGTGGTGATGGCTGTTTGGTGGTTAAAGGGTGGTGGGTTACGATGGTGTTGGTTGTTCGGATTGTGATGGAGTGGTTATGGTGGTTAAAGGGTGGTGTTGGCCTATTGTTGGTAAAGATGGTTGTGTGAGGACTTGGTGGTTCACGGTTTAGGATGTTGGTTATGGTTTGATGTTGGATTTAATGGTGGAGTGGTGGTACCGGGTTCGAAGGTGGTGCGAGATGTGGTGGTGGACTTTGATGTTGGGTTTAATGGTGGAGTGATGGTACCAGGTTTGAAGGTGGTGCAAACGTGGTGGTGGCCTTCGTAGGTCACGATGGTGAAGATGGTGAAGTGGGTATGGAAGCTTGGAGGAAAATAGTGATGGTGGTAGAGTGTTGAGGTGGTTGGTTTGGGGAAGATGAGAGAGGGTGGTCGTGAGAGTGAAGGTTGATGGTGGTGAAGATGAAGGGTGGAGTGGCAATGAGTTTGGACAGTGGTCCCAGTGAACATGAAAGTGAGTAGGTGTATGTGTAGCAGTGCAGGTTAGGTACATAAGAGCAGTGGTGAAAGTGAGTGGGGAGCAAAACAACATTGTCCCCTCTGTGGTGTTGTGTGTATCTACTGCCCTTTGCAATGTAATGGAAAAGAATGCATAATGTATGGCCAAGAAAGGAAAAAAAACATAGGGCAAGAGAAAAAAAAATTGGTTTCCACCCAAAAATAGAAAAACAACCAAGCAACAAGTAGGAGTGCCTCTACGTTGTTGTTATTATTATTTTTTATTTTTTTATTTTTTTAAAACTAGGTTAAGGTGAGCTTATGTATTTAGGCTAAGAGAAAGGGCCAAGAATATGGACCTTTATTAATGTAATTAACTAAATTTTTATTTTATTTTTTTATTTTTTTATTTTCTTTTTTTCCAAATAAAGGAAAATATATTTAAAAAGGTCTTGGTCAAAATATGATGTTCATAGTTGCCCCTCTTTACTTGCTTCTTACTAGAGAATACGAATAACCATAGTTTTTCATATTTTCATAGTAAAGACTGAGTAAAGATATGAACTCATATTTTGGCTGGGAAATCTTACGAAAATGTAAAAACAATGCAGCATGTTGATGCGCTAGAAAATAAATGATAGGGGCATTAATTGTAATAGGCCGCATAAAAAATGAATGACGTGAGTTTAAAAGCAGTGAGCTGATGCGCTCGAAAACAAATGATAGGAACTTAAAATATAAGGAGCTGATGTTCTCAAAGTAAATGACAAAAATTTAAAATGCAGGAAGCTGATGCGCTCAAAATAAAATGATAGGAATTCAAAATGCAGGGAGCTGATGCGCTCAAAGTAAAGGATGGAAAATTAAAATGCATGGAATTGATGCACTCAAAATAAATGACAGAAATTTAAAATGCAAGGACAAATAATTGAAAATGCAGGGAGTTGATGCGCTCAATATAAATGAGAGGAATTTAACATGCAAGGAGCCAATGTGCTCAAAATAAATGACAAGAATTTAAAATGCAGAGCTGATGCTCTCAAAATAAATTGCAGGAAATTAAAATGAAAGGACAAGAATTTAAAATGTAAGTAGCCGATGCGCTCAAAATAAATGACAAGAATTTAAAAGGTATGGAGTTGATGCGCTCAAAATAAAATGATAGGAATTTGAAATACAGGGAGCCGATACACTCAAAATAAATGATAGAAATTTAAAATGCATGGAGCTGATGCGCTCAAAAGAAAATAAAAGGAATTTAAAATGCATGGAGTCGATACGCTCAAAAGTAAATGACAGAAATTTAAAATGCAAGGAGTCAATGCGTTCAAAAGTAAATGATAGGAATTTAAAATGCATAGAGCCAATGCGCTTAAAATAAATGACAAGAATTTAAAATGCAGGGAGCCAATGCGCTCAAAATAAATGAAAAGAATTTAAAATGCATGGAGTCAATGCGCTTAAAAATGAATGAAAATGCAAGGAATTTAAAATGCAATGAGTCGATGTGCTTAAAAAAATAAAAAAGACAGGAATTTAAAATGCATGGAGCTGATGTACTCAAAATAAATAACAAGAATTTAAAACACATGGAGCTGATGTGCTAAAAAATGAATGACAATGCAAGAAATTTAAAATGTAAGTAGCTGATGCACTCAAAATAAATGACATGAAATCATTTATGCTAAGTAGACATGGAAAAATCTTTTTATTCTCTCTCTTTTTCTCTCTTTTTATTCTCTCTCTTTTTCTCTATCCTTTTTTTTATTTTTTATTTATTAAAGTTATTTGAACCAACGACAACTTTGGAAAGCTTTGACCAATCAAACCCTTGTTCATGTGCTTTTCTTCATCAGGTCCTTCGGTCGGCTTAGAAATCTCTTGACTTTCTTTTTTCTCTTCTTCATTTCTTCTTTCTATTATTCTTTTTTTTTCTTTTTCTTCTTTTTTGTTTACCTCGACCCCCTCTATTCTTCTTGGTAACGAAAGCTTATATGGCTTGTATTGTAATCATTTCTAGCAAATGCCGCATTGCAATATGTACTTTGAGCTACTGAGATCTTTTAGTCTAACTCAATCATTGAAGGATTGTTGTAGAATTGTCAAATCAAATTGTTGACCTTAAATTTATCTTATTTGAGACATAACTTAATGAGTAAACATGCATTCATGAATGAACAAAAATTTGTTAAATGAATAAACTTCCTTTCATTACTCTAGTAATCTAATCGTACATGAACTTTTGACAGGTGCACGTATTTTGAAAAATGAAAACATAGAAACAAAAGAAAATTTCAGGGATTTAAAAAACAATTGCCTCAGTGTTGGTTCCTTGTTCCTCATCCAATTGATTCTGTGCACCTGCTTGATAAATCAACCGTTGTCTTTGTTGTTGTTTCCTTTGACACAACTTCTCCTTAATCCTTCAGAAATTTTGCCCCAGTATAGCTAAATGAATGCAAACAAATTTTCCCCTGTGTAGCCAATCAGACGTAAATAAAAATTGCCCCAGTTTGGTGAACCCCTCAAGGAGTTTCAGGCTAACTTTCTTTGAGATTTTTCCTATTTATTTATCCTAACTTTTGCTTAGGCCACCTTTTCGGGTTTTGAACCTAACGAGCTTCTCTTTTTTTTTTCATTGTTGCTCTAACTTTTACTTAGGCCGCCTTTTCGGGTTTTCAACCTAACAAGCTTTTTTTAAGGCATAGAATCTCTTGACAACATTAGTGTTTATGGGCCTTGGTAATTTTTCTCCATTTATATTTTGCAAAATTAATGCTCCTCCTGAAAATGCCTACTTAACTATATAAGGGCCTTCATAACTTGGAGCCCATTTTCCTCTAGCATCCTCTTAATTAGGAAGAATCTTCTTCAAAACCAAATCTCCTAAACAAAATTCTCAAGGATGAACTTTCTTGTTAAAGGCTCTAGTCATTCTGCTTTGATACAATTGTCCATGATAAATAGCTGCCAGTATTTTCTCTTCTATCATATTCAAATGCTCATATTGAGTCTTCACCCATTTGGATTCCTCCAACTCTGTTTCCATCAAAACCCTTAGAGATGGAATCTCAATTTCTATGGGAGAGACAACCTCCATCCCATACACCACAGAAAGGTGTTGCCCCAGTACTTGATCTTATATTGGTACGATACGCATACAAAGCATAGAGCAACATTCATGTCAGTCTTTGTAGTTCACAACCATATTAGCTACAATTTTCTTAACATTCTTATTTGCTGATTTAACTGCACCATTCATTTGAGGTCTATAGGGAGCTGAATTATGACATTTGATTTTGAAATTTTCACAAAACTTCTGAATCTCAGCACCATTGAGATTGGTAGCATTGTCTATGATTGTCCTTTCTAGAATTCCATATCTACAGATAATATCCCTTTTGAGGAATTTCAAAAATACTTTTTGAGTGACATTAGCATATGAGGAAGCCTCTACCCACTTGGTGAAATAGTCGATTGCCAATAAATGAAGCAATGACCATTAGAAGCTTTGGGATTGATGGGTCCAATGACATCTATTCCCCACATCAAGAAAGGCCACAAAGATACCAAATTGTGCAAATGGAATGGAGGTGCATTGACTCGATCTGCATATATCTGGCATTTCTAGCACTTTCGAACATATTTTATGTAGTCTATTTCATAGTGGACCAATAATAACTACTCCTTAGATTTTTTCGTGCCATTATATGACTATTAGCATGAGTTCCACAGATTCCTTCATGGACTTCAATCATGATTATATGAGCTTCATGAGCATCCAAACATCTAAGTAAGGTGCCATCATGATTCCTTTTGTACAAAACCTCACCATTCAAGGAAAATGTCATTGCCAAATGACAGATAGTCTTCTTATTCACCTCATTTGCCCCAGTTGGGTATTCTCTATGCTGAATGTACTGTTTGATATCATGATACCAAGGTGTTGGGAATTGCAGATACATCACGCAGTGAAAAAACAAAATTCTCACCAAGGATCCATGTGAAAAGAAGAGCCATGAAACTTGATTTTTTAGTTTATCTCTTGAAGATAGACAAAAAATGATCAAACAAATCACAAGCACCGAAGTAACGACAGCGCCTCTACATTGTCCTCATGAACAAACTCACAAACTTTCTACATCTGCGATCTTGGAGTCGTACGTCTCCTGCACAGTGCTAGCTGCGAAGAGAAGAGAAACCTATCACTCTCTCACTCACTGTTTCTGTCAAGTGCGGCTAGGTTTTTTTTTTTTATGCATGCCTTGACAACCCCCTTAGTAGTGCTATTTATAATAGCTGCTGTTTAAAGCGAGTGAGAGCAGTGGCAAGGTATGCTGTGCAACCCTAGATTCATCTGTTATAAGTTTGGCCCACGATTGAATCCCAATCAAACTTGGATCCTTATTGCTCCAACTAAGTCTGTTCTAAGTGTGCAACCTTGTAGGTTCTCATGAAGTTAGCAGCAATATTAACATCTCATTTTAATATTACAAGCAGTGAACAATATCTAGCAACACATCGTTGCTACTTAAGTAATGAGAATGTCATTGATTTCACATAACCTTTCTGTGATCAATGTTACCGTGTAGTTTAGTCCCTTTGTCCAGATATCTAAATTGAACATAAGGCATGGAACGTGTCACCCTTGTATAGTTCAATCTTTCGTTTCCTAATACTCGAGTAGACATAGTAATAACAAATGAGATCAATATCTCATATTGACTCATTTGAGCATGGCTATGCATTTCATAGTCTCACTCAATCAGGGGGACCAAAGATATCATTCCTGTTATGTAGGAGGGACAAATCTCATCTAGGTCACTCATATCCCTCTGCATGATTTGCATTATGTCTAATAACCAACTTTATAATCACTTTGTTACAAATGACGTTTTATGGCATTAAAACATACAAATCCTCATGTAGGAATCATAGTGATTTCAGGTCAAAGGACCCCATACACCATTATCACTATGAGAATCGCTTATGACACTCATGTAACGATTCATGCAGCGTTCTCATGGCAGGTATGTCCAATACATCATTAGTCTAATATGTTCCCATATGAAAACTTGATATCTCATATCCATGACCCGTGAGATGTGTCCATCAGTCTATGCACATACTAGTCTCGATGCATTATTGTCATCCTAATTAATAATAATACTTGACTAGGAACATTTAAGAATAGTGTTCTATTTCTATCTAATAGGATCTCATGATCAAGTCATCCACTTGATGTCCTATGGCATAAAACTTACTATTCTAAGGACTTTATTATATACATCATAAATAACACAATCAATGAAATGCCTCATATATTAAATAAATAGCATAATACAATGTAAGCTAGTACAGTCAAAATAAATTGGCCTCTATTGTATACACCAACACAAGGTTTACTATCTGGCTCACCTTCCACATTGGCACAATACACAGGCTCATTGTGTGTCTTCACTTGGATGGGTTGGACATTATTGTGAATACCCAACTTGGTCATTACAGCCAAAGTGGCCAAGGCATCTGCAAATTGATTCTTGTCTCAAGTTAAATGGGAGAAGGTCACTTCCTAAAACTTCTCAATCAACTGGGTCAAATACTTTTGATAAGGCACCAACTTTGGGTCTTTGGTTTGCCATTCACCGTTCACCTGATAAATGATGAGTGCTGAATCTCTAAATACTTTTAGCTGTTTGATCCCCAAGTCGATTGCAACTTGTAAACCACTAGCACAGGCCTCATATTCTGTAATATTATTGGTGCATTCAAAATCTAGCTTGATAGTGACTGGGTATTACTTTCCAGTTGGTGAAACAACCACGACTCTTATGCCACTACCACACATGTTGACTGCTTCATCGAAATACATCTTCCAAATAGGTTCATCCTCACCTTCTTCTTTTCCTTCCACTGTTAATATTTCTTCATCAGGGAGCTCATATGTTACTAGTTGTCTACCCTTAAGAGGGTTTTCAGCTAAATGATCAGTAATTGCACTTCCTTTGATGGATTTCCAAGTCATGTACTTGATGTCAAATTCTGATAATATCACATTCCATTTTGAAACCCTTAATGAAACATGAGGGCTTTCAAATATATACTTCAGATGGTCCATTCGGGAGATCAACCAAGTAGTGTAATACAGCATATATTACTTTAGCCTTTTTGTGGTCCATACTAGAGCACAACAAGTCTTCTCAATTACCATGTAACGGGCTTCACAATCATTAAACTTTTTACTTAGATCATAAATTACATGCTCTTTCTTTCCTGACTCACTATGCTATCCTAACATTGCTCCCATTGAGGTTGACAGAACAGTTAGGTACATTATCAAAGGACGACCCAATGTAGGAGGTACCAAAACAAGAAGATTCATTAAATAATTCTTTATCTTGTCAAAAGCTCCTTGACATTCTTCATCCCATTCACCTGACTGATGCTTCTTCAATAGCTTGAATATAGGCTCACAGGTGCTAGTCAAGTTAGCAATGAATCTAGCAATGTAGTTAAGTCTCCTGGGAAAACTTATCGCTTCACGTTATATCTTAGGAGCAAACATCTCCTGTATTGCTTTTGCCTTATCTGAATCCACCTTTATTCCTTCTCTACTAACGATGAACCAGTACATTTCTAGTAGATGCTCCAAAAACACATTTAGCATAATTCAACCTCAGCTTATGCTTTTTCAGTCTTTCAAACAACTTACGCAAAATCGCCACATGACTTTCCCTTTCTCTAGACTTGGCAACTATATCATCCACATACACCTCAATCTCCTTGTGCATCATGTCATGAAATAATGCAACCATAGCACATTAGTAAGTAGCCCCAGCATTACTTAATCCAAACGGCATCACTGTGCAGCAAAACGTTCCCCAAGGAGTGACAAAAGCGATTTTTTCTTTGTCATTGACACCCATGGGGATTTGATTGTACTCTGAGTATCCATCCATGAATGAAAACCTATGATTCTTAGCAGTGTTATCAACCAGAACATTGATATGAGGGAGTGAAAAATCATCCTTCGAACTGACCTTATTCAGATCCCTGTAGTCCACACATATTTTGACTTTTCCATCCTTCTTAGGCACAGGCACAATATTAGCCACCCACTTTGGGTGTCTTGACACTTCGACAAATTTTACTTCTAACTGCTTAGTCAGCTCTTCCTTGATCTTCAGGGACATATCAGGATGCATCCTTCTCAACTTATGCTTTTTTTGCCTCAACATTTGGATATAGTGGGATTTTTATGTGTTACTATCTCCGGATCTAACCCAGGCATATCCCGATAAGACCAGGCAAAGACATCCATATACTCTTTGAATAGTTCAATCATTTCTTCATACTCAGAGTTTTCCACTACTTTCAATTCCTTTTTCTCTTCCTCTGTCCCTATGTTAATCACCTCTACTTTCTCGTCATTCAAGTAAAATCCCTTCTCTGAATACTCCAGTAATTTCACAAAATTTTCAACAACTTCTCCCTCTTCACCAGATCCAGGGTCTTTTTCATCAAACATTACAGGGGAATCAATTGATGAGTTTATGAGGTCTCCTTCATGAGGCAAACTTTTTACAAGACTTGGATACCTGGAAAGTAATTTGTATGGAGTTTGAAAGGCAAAATAGAGTAAGAATGAAAACAAAAACAAAAACAAGATATTATACAAAAATGTAAAAAGAAAACTGATAAATACAAAAGGACAAGTCAAAGGTGCAACGAGGAGGAATGCTGAATATTCATGCAAATTCATTTAATTAATGTCTCAACTAACATAAATTACAATCCTAAAACATAGCTAATCTTAAATATCTGCTTAGTACAATATAACTAGACAATTACTTGGAAACAATCACATCAATCATTGGTTCAGACTGCTAGTTCTTCAGTGGCTCCTCATCAATAAAAAGACAGATTGCTTTGCACTCTTTTGGGCCTTCTTCATGCAATGCATTAATAGTGAGATAGCATTGGGGGCGAATGACTTCTTCAAACATGATTATCTCAGCTGGTGTTAGGAATGTTTCCCTCAGTGGGGAATATACTTCATCTCGCCCTTATCATTCTTGTTTTGCAAGAGCCATGCTCCTTATTTTTTCCTCTAAAGATGCTTCGTACCCTAATCCAAACTTGTCTAACTTTTTCGGGAATGACACTGGTGACCGAGTACCTTGCAATTGTGAGCTTAAGCCTTTTCCTTCTTGATATCCACTATTAGCCATAATCTAGGCCACCACTTGATCCACACTTTGTGTCAGAGATTCATCCTTACCAAATCTAGTCTCAATTATTTCAAAATTGTGCCACAAGTTCTCCTCATTTTTCTCTGCACTCTCCACTTACGACACTAAAACTGATTTTGACAACATAATTTCTTCCTCTACGTGTATGGTAATGACTGACTCATTTTTAATGTATTTAACACTCTGATGTAGGGTGGAAGGAATAGCACCAGCGGCATGGATCCATGGTCTCCCCACGAGCATGGTGTAGCCAGGCTCAATATCCATAACTTGGAACAGCACTTTAAAATTACTTGGAGCAATCTCCAGCGGTAACATCATCTCTCCCAAAATGCCTCTCCTATTTTCGTCAAAGGCTCGCACCACCATTTCTCAAGGTGACAATTCATCCTCACTTATTGATAATGAGGTCAAAGTCAACTTAGGTAAGATGTTCAGTGCAGACCCCCCATCAATCAAAACCATTGCAACTATATATACCCTTTGCATTTGAGGGTTATGTGCAAGGCCTGTGGATTTTTCTCAAATCGAGAGATGATCTCTTCATCAGTAAATGTAATCATGTTGATGTGTTTCACTAGGTCCACTATATTGACAGTACTTTCGGGGGTAACATCGGGCTTAATATAGGCCTCATTCAGAACTCTTAGTAATGCCTTCCAAAGCATCTCTGATGTCAAGAAGAGTGACAATAGAGATATTCTAACTGGATTATTCTTCAACTGTTCCATCACGTTATATTCACTTTGTTTCATTATCTTCAAGAAATCTTCTTCCTCATCATTCCCTTTCTCCTCTTCTTTTGAAGTTTCCTCCCTACTCCCTCCTTTAACATTTTTCCCCTTTTTTCCACTTCTCCTAGGCTATAGCATCGCCCACTCCTTGTAATTCCTCCTACTCCAGCTATATTAGTCACTGACTCTTCTTCTTGATGTATTTCCACAAATCAGGCCTTCAAAGTCTCTTCCCTGACTCCCTTTATCTCTACCTTAGTTTCATAACTCCATGGCACTGTGTAGATATCACTATAAGTAAATGACGTTGGCTTCTTGACTGTCACTACTACTTTCCTTGGTGTTGAAGCTTGGTTGAGAGGTGGCACCTTAAGCATAAAGTGTTCAACCACGTTGACTTCTTTAGAGGAATCTATCCCTTATCTGGCTTGTATTACCCCCAAGTGAGTAATCCTTGGATTTGAAGCTTAAAGTCCCAACAATTCTTGATATCATGTCCCATTCCCCCATAATGATCAGCACAACTTGACACTTTATTGTGCTTTTCCTCTTCTTTCATCGTGGCAACTAGTGCAGTGATACTATAACCAACTTTCTTCAACCTCTCAAATATTTCAGCCATCGGTATACGCAAGCTCATGACCTTTCTTATGGATGATCCTTCTATCTCTAAAGCATTTGCCCCATTCTTTCCACCATGATTAGGAATTGGGTTATTGACAATTCTGGGTCCAGCCTCCTCTTGAATGTCAAGCTTCCCATAAGCAATTAAATTTCTTATTGCAGTCTTGAAAGATTCATAATCTTCAATTGAATGTCTTGGGATATCCATGTGGTATTTGCAAGTTAAATTTGGGTTATGCCACGTTGGGAATGATGGTTCTAGGGGACATACAGGATTTCCAGAGATGAGGTGAGCATCAAACAGCCTTTGGAATAAGCATGCGTTTGAAATGGATAATCTTGGGAAAAGGGTAGGTTTTGAGGGCGAAAGCGACCTTGATTTTGAAAGGTTGGCCGAGGTTGTTGGTGGCTTGGGTAATTTTACGGAGGTGCAGGTGGATATCGAGTATAGGTTGGGCGAGTAGATACGCATAGTTGTGGTGCGGGAACATTGTTGATTTGGAATTGTGGGGTTGGGTGATGTTTATGTTTGGCACAATTTGGTGGGGTGAGTAATAAGGAGGTGTAGGTGTTTGGTATGGAAAGTGAGGGTTAAGGTTATACGGCAGTTGATGACTTGGGTTTTGTGGGGAATATCGAGGCCTGAAGGTCTGTTGGCGTTGGACATAATTCATCTTAGGTTCTTTCTTTGACGGCTGGAGTCCCTTGTTGAGAGCAGTATTCTCTGTATTACTCATTTGTAATTTCCTAGCTTTGACTAAAATCTCAATCCTTTCTACTACGGTGACCAAGTCAGCAAAATATTTATAGGCTGCTCCGGCCATTACCCCGATAAAAGGATTTCCTAGGGTTCCCAAGAAATACGAACACATCTTGGACAATGTCAATGGGGGTTGAACTTGAACTTCCAAGGCTCTCCACCTTTGTGCATATTATTTGAAAGTTTCCTCATTTCGTTTTTGCAGTGAGCTCAACTATTCTCAGGTTGGATATGCATCTAGATTGAATTTGTATTGGTCCATGAATATATCAACCAATTCCATCCAATGAGAAATCTTAGAGCGGTCTAATTGAAGATACCACTCTAAAGCCGGGCTTGTAAGACTCTCGTGGAAAAAGCTAATGAGGAACTTATCATCCCTGGACCAAACAGTCATCTTGGTTCCATAACTGCTCAAATGAAATCGAGGGTTGGCACTCCCGTCAAACTTGGCAAAATTAGGAATCTTGAAGTCTTTATGGATTGCGACATCCGTGGTAGGATATAGTTCTTCTATTCTGAGAGGTCCATAAGCACTGGGGCCCTTGATTGCCTTGATCTATTCTTCCATTTTCTCCATCCACTATTCTTTCATCTTGTCTTTCTTGGTCATGATGTGGCTATTGCTAGAGTAAGGCATCGTTGCTTGCCCCGGAATGGACACATGAGGTTGTTCCCAGGTAGGTCCAACATAACTAGGAATTTCATTGTGAGCACATTTCAATGTGCGATACCCCTCCCCAATAGGCATTACTATCGATGTCATTTGGTGTGGTTGCTCATGAATCCCCATAGTGATGCCTAAGGTTACAGTCGAGATTGTCAGAGCAGTTATTAATGCACATTTACATATACTTCAACCCCATTTGCACTTCTATTTCCACTAATTAAGTGGAGAGACTCCCTCACATCTTGTAGTATTGCTTCCAACCTTGCTTGGGTCTCAGACATCTCATTCATCCTCCCTGTCATTTCATCGACTTCCCCGCTCAAATTTCTCCCTGCCTTAGGATTACTAACAGTCATTCTGGTATGAGATCTGGTATTATGAACTCGGGTTTGATTGGTCTCTTCTTTCCTAGGTCGCGCAATGGTTCCTGAACAAGTTTGATTTGTTAAAACATGATAACATTAAACAAAGAATGAGATAAAATGAATGAGATGCATGAGGTGCATAAGATGGAATGAATGAACTTTGTGATGAAAACATCTTTTTCTTTTTCTCTTTCTCTCTTTTTTAAAAAAATGCTAAGAATGCCATGAAAATGTAAGATGATGTATATATTTTTTTAAGAATGCTAGGAATGCCATGAAAATGCAAGATGGTGTATTTCTTTATTTTTTTATTTTCTTTTAGGAAAAAAACTAGGAATGTCATGAGAATGCAAGCCATGAAAATGCAAGATGATGTATCTTTTTTATAATGTTGATTTTATTTTTTTTAAAAATGCAAGAATGAATGACATGAGGAAAAGATAGAGAAGAAGAAGTATGCTCCCTTCGTGTCCTAGTTAGGTGGAACCTAAGGGTTGGATTAACTTAAGGTCATGAATCTAACTTTGATAGTCATTATGTTCAATTTATCAGTGCAAGGTTTTTTAGGACAAATCCAAACTTCTAAAAGCCATGGTCCCCAGATTGCCCCTATCTCAAAAGATAAGGACCCAATTCATGAATTAATTATAAGTAGGGATAAACCCTCTCAATATGACTAGTTTATGATACTGGTAACAATATGAGTAGTGTCTCAACCAAATGTCAAGTGAGTATAAAGCCCTTCAATAACAAAAGTCGAGACTCCTCCTATTCCTTGAGTTCGCACAGACTCATATATAGAGCCCAAAAAATGTGTGAGATAAATGATAGTGATGTGTGTGAGGGAGCATGCAAACCTGTACAAAAATTTAAAAAGATAAAACTACCCCCAACTTGTAAAAACATACATGCAACAACCAGCTAACAATCATCTACCCTAGGGTTTCGACAATTAAGCACAGAATATTAAAACAATATACAAGCAAATCATGTCAAAATAAATACAGAATAATATTATCAGATATTTACATAAAAATACTAGATAAAATCTATATACAAACAAATAAGAAAAACAAAACAACGACAAAAAATTGTAAAATAAATAAATAGGGATTATTAATAATTTTCATAACTAACAACATTAGGCTTGACTCTCCAAGTATCCCCAGTGGAATCGCCATCTGTCGCGACCGAGATCTGCAACGAGTGTGGCGAACAAAAATGATTTAAAAATGAAAAATGGAGTCGCCGCCAATTTTATTTGTATTAGGAAAAATTAGAAAACCTTTCTTAGAAATCAGTCTTTGAAACCAGATTGGATTCGAGAGTTGATTATGTATAAGGAAGGGCGGAAACTTAATTCCATAACACCCCTAACACACCTGTCCTGAGACAGTATCTTAAGTCAGTTGTGCAAAACTTGATAATCTCAAAGATATTTATTTTACTCCTCCAAAAAACATTGTATATTTTTTTTAAAAAGAAAATAACCAAATTGTGAAATTTAATTTTTGGCTTGACAGAATAGAGATTATGCTCTTACGTATCCCCGGGTGCAGTAGGGAACTCAAAGTCACGTAGTTCTTTAGAAAATGATTGTGGGTTGGTTAATTTTAATTATGAAAAAAAGAATTTTTGAAAAGAAATTTTGTTTGAAAATAAATCAATTCTTACACAGGATTTAAGTTAGTAATAGACTACCCAATAAATCCTTATGATCTAAACGACATTGAAGATAACAACCGTCATTCAATCAACATCATTAGTCATTACATTGATTAAAAGATATTTTTAATTTAAAATTTCACATTTTTTTATACACCAAAAACAATTAAAGTTTTTTTTTTGACAAATCAAGAAAATAACTAAGCCTAAGTGAACCTTATATAGTTAAGCCCAAGATGCGGCACAAATAAAAAAAAAATAAAGCTAAATTACAATACTAGTAGCCCAATTTCTGATAATGATTAAGCCTACTATAGCAGTAGCCTAATTTTTTTGTTACTTTTTTCTTTTTTGTTTTTTATTTATTTTTTTAATTCAGCAATCTAAAAAAAACATAAAAACGCAGAAAAGCATAAACAGATAAAGAAGAACCTAGTCTTCAACACAATGGCAACGACACATAGTGCAGCTTGTGGTGGTGGAGCTCGGTTTAGCCAGATCGGGTGGTCATGTGGCCGCTGCGAGGTTGGTGGCCAGTTGCTGGCAGGCGGTGGATGGTGCGGCTGTTGCACAAGTGGCAGGGTGGACAGTGTTGCTCTATTTCACGGATCTAGGGCTGAGTAAGGTGGCGCAGCTGCTGGACGGAGATAGGGGTTATGCGACGGTGCTGCTGTTTCTGGTGCATGAGCAGAGGAATGGCTGTTTCATAGGTTCGAACGACGCTACTATGGTGGTTGTTTGGTGAACATGATGGTGAGGAAGAAGGCACAAATCTCAGGGGGATGCGTCACGGTTTGGTTGGCTTGTGTTTGGTGGATAGAGGGGTTGTGATTCACGATTTGGTTGGGTAGGGATGGAGGTGATGTGGGTGAAGGGTAATGGGTGGTTAGACGTGGTGGTGCATGGGTGGTTGGGCGCGCAGTGCTCTGTTTGGCTGGGAACAGTGGTGATGGCTGGCTGCGCGCGGTGGTTCACAGTGGGTGGGTTGTGGAATACTTTATGGTTGGTAAGTGGTTCACAGTGGTTCTCACAGATGAAGGTTGATGGTCATGGTTGAGTAAGGATGAAGGATGATGGTGATGGTTTGGACGTGGTGGAGTGGTGATAGTTGTTTGGTGGTTAAAAAATGGTGGGTTACGGTGGTGTTAGCCTAATGCTGGTGAAGATTAGCCTACTCTGGTGAAGATGGTTGTGTGAGGACTTGGTTGTTCACGGTTTAGGATGTTGGTTATGGTTTGATGTTGGGTTTAATGGTGGAGTAGTGGTACTAGGTTCAAAGGTGGTGCAGACGTGGTGGTGGCCTTCGTGGGTCACGATGGTAAAGATGGTGAAGTGGGTATGGAAGCTTGGAGGAAGATGGTGGTGGTGGTAGAATGTTGAGGTGGTTGGTTTGGTGAAGATGAGTGAGGGTGGTCGTGAGAGTGAAGGTTGATGGTGGTGAAGATGAAGGGTGGAGTGGTGATGAGTTTGGGCAGTGGTCCCAATGAACATGAAAGTGAGTAGGTGTGTGTGTAGCAGTGCAGGTTAGGTATGTGAGAGTAGTGGTGGAAGTGAGTGGGGAGCAAAGCAACATTGTCCTCTCTATGGTGTTGTGTGTACCTGCTACCCTTTGTAGTGTAATGGAAATGAATGCATAATGTATGGTCAAGAAAGGGGGAAAAAAACATAGAGCAAGAGAAAAAAAAATTGGTTTCCACCCAAAAATAGAAAAATAACCAAGCAGCAAGTAGGAGTGCCTCTACGTTGTTGTTATTATTCTTTTTTCTTTTTTTCTTCTTCTTTTTTTTATTTTTTTTAGTTTTTTTTAAACTAGGTTAAGGTGGGCTTATGTATTTGGTCTAAGAGAAAGGGCCAAGAAAATGGACTTTCATTAATGTAATTTATTGAATTTTTATTTACTTTTTCTTTTCTTTTCTTTTCTTTTCTTTTTTTCAAATAAAGAGAAAATATATTTAAAACAAGGCCCGGTCAAAATATGATGTTCATAGATGGGTTCATTTCTTTTGAGTTATTGTTTGGTTAAAAGTTTTCTTGATTTTAGAGGCAGAAGGAGTGGTTTAGGGTTGAGGGGTTGTTTTTACCATGGGGAAGTTGATGGGTTGGGTGATTTCATTTTGATTTGGTTATGTGTTTTGTGTGTGTAGGGGTTCGCCAGGCTTGGATTTGGGTATGTAGTGGCTACCATGGAGTTTGTGGGGGGTTTGGGTAATGTTTAGTTAGGGCTAGGTGTGGTGGTTGGGCTTATGGCGGTCTTATGGTGGTTGCCGTGGAGGTTCAAGCTGGTGGCTTTTGGTAGCTGCCATGGAGGTTGTACGTGGAGTCTATGGTGTCTCCACGCCACCCTCACCAAGCACCCAAACTAATTGTCATTTACCTCTGCACAGTCTCTGCGCACACCGCTGAAACTCCATCACCATCACCGTCGATCTACCTCGCCTGAGACGCCTAACCGATAGTTGCCCACAACCTCCCTCACTTTTAAACCACCAAATAAAGCCTCCATAATTAGAAGCATGCACTAGAACCCAAAAATTTTAAAAGGGAAGAATTGTGAGTAAATCAGAAAGAATGATTGTCATGTAGCATTAGTGGTTGTACAACTACTATTACTACTATTACTAATAATAAAGTGATTGCCATGTGGCATTAGTGGTTGTCCAACTAATAATAATAATAATAATAATAATAATAATAATAATAATAATAATAATAATAATAATAATAATAATAATAATAATAATAATAATAGGTTCTTAGCGGGAATAATTTGTTTAAATTAAGAAAAGAAGATGACAAGTGACAAATTAGGTAGTCCAATTAGTAATAGATAATAGATTTTATAGATCTATCACCCCTTTTGATTTAACTTTCTCTTTCTCAACATACCCTCGTAAAGTTAATTTAATATTTATCACAACTCATAAAGTTGAAAATAATACACCTATGTAGTAGTTGTGATTGTTGAAAATAATACAGAGATAGGATCATTATCCTACAGATAAAGTGCAATATAGTGAATGCAAAGGTGTTGGCACACAAATTTGTGCAACAACTGTGATGCATGTAAATGATAAAGAGATATGATCTACTATCACTAATCCAAAAGGATTTACTATCACTGACTCGTAGACATAGTGCAATATAGTGAATGTAGAATTTGTTGACACACAACACTCATGTAGTAGTTGTGATGCATGAAGCAAATAATGACAAGACAAGACCTACTATCTCTGACTTGTAAAGACTTTTGCTATCACTAACCGAAAATGAAATATAGTGAATGTAGACATGTGGACACATAATCTTGAACATTAGCTTTAATGTATGTTAATGAGGAAGAGATGGGTTCTGCTATTACCCTTAAAACTATCTTTTCAATGTTAACCAAACTAAAGGAGGTTTAGTGACAAAGAAATAAATTTCAGGGGGTAGGTTGGAAAAGTGTTAAATAGCCATCATAGTTCACTAAAAATTTAAGGTGGTGTTGGACTTGTTTTTAGTTTTCATTTTAAATTAATATATTTTCACTTATAATTATAAGAATGTCACTTTATTTTCATGTTATTTCCTGTTTTCAAACTTTTGTGAAGGAAATGGTGAAAATAATATTTTCTTTTTTTTTAAATATTTCCTTCACAAAAGTTTGAAAACAAGAAATAAAGTAAAAACAAAGTGAGAATTTTGTAATTATTGGTGAAAATATATAAACTTAAAAT
Organism: Ormosia semicastrata; assembly: GCA_029884595.1. Classification (NCBI taxonomy): domain Eukaryota; kingdom Viridiplantae; phylum Streptophyta; class Magnoliopsida; order Fabales; family Fabaceae; genus Ormosia; species Ormosia semicastrata. The sequence continues at coordinate 45,826,086 of JAQQTO010000061.1, forward strand.
GGAAATAGAAAATAAACCAAACAACCATAACATTTTCAATTTCAACTAAAGTTAAGGGGGTAAGTGTTAGCCATGGCAACCATTACCCAAGAAGGAGGGTGAATTGGGTAATTACAAATTTTAATACAACTTTGACAAATTATGCATTTTGAATAACTAAATTAATAAATGCAGCGGAATAAGTCTAATAAATGTACAACTATTGAGGATTACTCAAATACAACTTGGGATATATGATGAACTAAGTGAATAAGCTAGATATCAAGTTGTAACAATCAAAACATCAAGATATGCAATAGATAAATATATTTCACCAAATACTGAATTTAAAGAGTGTAGGGAAGAGAGAATCAAACTCAAGAATTTATCCTGGTTCAGCTACCAACCACTTGTGGCCTACATCTAGTCCCCAAGCTTAACTTGAGATTTTCTTCACTATCTCCTAGACTTCACGGGTGCTAGGAAAATCTTTATACATACAAAAGCACTCTTTACACCTTGGGATACCTCACCCTTGTGCTAGAGCCTCCAATTCTTCAAGCTTCACAGGTACTTGATAACCTTTACAATCAAGAGCACTCACAACACCTTTGGGATACCTCACCCTTTGTGTTTGAGTCTCACTACAAGGGATACCTCACCCTTTTCTCTCTTGAGGTATACCTCACCCTCTTACAATGATTTCAAGGTGAATAGAAAGAATAGAAACTCTCACAAGAGTAGATATACAACTTGAAGAACAAAGAATGGATAATAAGAAAACTCTCTCAAGAGTGTATAATACAAGTTGAAGTTCAATGGGTATAAAAGATTCACACTTTAAAGCTCAAAATATGATTTTGGTAATTCAAGGATCAAACCAAGTGTTCAAGAGTTTTTTTCAAGTGTAAATGCTTCAAATATCACTTATATAGAGAACCCAAGTGATAAAATAGTCATTGGTAGTGTTTTATAATGATTTTCTATGAAAACTAGCCGTTTATAGCCGTTAAAAGCGTTCCTGGGCACTTGGTAATCGATTACAAGCTTCATATAATCAATTACAAGCTTTCTAGGCACTTTGTAATCAATTACACACTTTATGTAATCGATTACACAGCTTCTGTCAACGTTGTAATCGATTACATGACTTGTGTAATCGATTACACCATTTCTGGTTTTCAAAACCGACTTTAAAATGTCATAACTTCTTCATTTCTTATCCAATTAAAGCAAATGACCACTCATTAGAAAGATCTTTGAGTCTATTTTATAGAAAGAAGTTTCAGAATAAAATTCAAAGTATTTTGAAAGATATGATTAAAATAGTAACCAAAGGTCAGATTTTCAAAACTCAAACTTTAATTAGTCATAACTTTTTTGTTTCTTATCCGTTTAAAGCAAATGACCAGTCATTGGAAAGATCTTTGAGTCTATTTTCAAATGAGATAAGTTTAAAAGTAAACTCAAAGTATTTTGAAAGTTATAATCAAAAGAGTAACTATATATCAATTTTACAAAACACAAACTTGACTATTTTTCATAGATTTGAAATACCACCAAGACTAGCTTTCCAAAAACATTTTGTTGGGCATTTAAGCATTTTCGAAACACTTGTAAAGATGTTTAAAACTTATTTGAGCTTAGTGTGATTCCTTTTTACCTTTACACAAGATCTAAGTCCTATAAGCTATTATTGAAGAACACTGGGACTTGATCTTTTGCTACCATCAATTCTTGATGTAATCCAAGCTTCCAAAGAAAATCTTCTCTTCAAAACTTGCAAAAGCTTTGAACATCTTTTCATTCTCATCCTTCTTGAGTTGAGCATAGTTGTGATCTTTTGCTTTCTAGTTGCAATGCTCTCTCTTGGTACTTGGACTATCCTATAAAGTATTGCTCACTTAAAACAAGCATAGTTAGTCTAAATTCATAACTTAATATCTTAATATGCATGATTCATAAATATATAACTCTAGTAAGTCTAACATGCATATAAGAATGTTGCATATATCTCATTGTATGATTATTAAGTGAAGTATAACTAAATAAAGTACATAATAATGCATGATTCAATATATCTCATTAAGCACATCTATTTAACATGATCAACATTCTTTTATGATGCATTTATCATTTATTAAGCACAACTATAAAGCATAAGCATCATTCTTTTTGTTTTGTATTTGTCATCATCAAAACTTAACATATTAAATCATTGGGGCAAACCTATTTCCACAATCTCCCCTTTTTTGATGATGACAAATCACTAAAGAAAAATGTGTTGAGCAATATAGAAGAATAGATATTCATGTAAGCATATCAAGCAATAAGCACAAGAACATATTTTTCTTTCCAATTTTCACTCCCCCTATTTGACATCAATAAAAAGGCTTGGGAAGGAAATATAATATTTTCTCCTCTATAGATAAAACTCATATTGTCAAGAAGGGTAGGATCTTCTCAATGAAAGAATCAAAAGATATGAAGTTTAAGAAAGTTTACTTTCTTTCATTGATAGAGAGAAAGACAATAAGAAATGATCTTAGTTGACATGTTGATAGTATTAACAATAAAATATTTCATGTCAGACAAGGATGTAAGCTAAGAGATATAAGCAATAATTTAAGAACTAGGCTCCCCCTCAAAATATGCATATTATCAAAATATCAAATATAATGGTTTAACATAGTTATGCATATGTTCTTAGTCAACAAAGATATAGAAGAATGATATGTAAGATAAGTTCTCCCTTATTGAAGCACAAGATAGATAAAGGGAAATATGCATGCCAAGTCCATATAAGCACATTACCATAAAAAAAAGCAAGGCATAGATACATATTCTTAATCCCTCAAACAAAATTATTTTAAAAACTTCTCCCCCTTTCAAAAAGAATTTTATAATAACACATTACATTTCCAAAAGCATTTTAGAAGGGTATAAGGGTTTTATATTGAAATCACATATTCCTTGAGAGTAATCAAATCCAAGTCAAAAGGAAATTTGAAAGTACATCTCCTCTCTTTCTCATTAAACAAGAGCCTTGAAAAGATAAAATACTTTTGAAGAACAAGGCTTATCTTTTGAAGTATCAAGATGGTTTCTATAGAACATTTCAAAAGATCTATTTGAAAACTTTTTAAAGCATTTTCTCAAGATTTAATAAGAATTTTCAAAGCAAATGAAGAGAATACTACATTTATAGCACAAATTGAATGATTTTCAAATTTTCAAGACAACTAGGAGGTGAAAATACTTTCAAGTTCTTAAGACAAGTTCAAAAGATTCTCAAGGATATGAAACTTGAAAAGCTTCTTTCAAATATGTTAGGAGATTTTGCCTTAAAATTTTTTTTTAATCAAATAAGAAATTCTTTTCAAAAAGAGCATAATTCTTATAAGTGTTATACTACTAAGAAACCATAGATCAAGAGAATCATAGATATCAAACATTCATCATGATGAAATATGCTATAGGGATCAAAGAATGTATAGAACTAATATCAACCATATATGCAATGACAAAATTAGCAAGTTAATATTCAATTAAGTACTTTGTCAATGCTAAGCATACTTCTCATGTAAGGAAAGCATCTAATCTTTTAAGATCAATTTATCAACAAGTATCATATAATCCATAGCATATAGAATACCACAATAGTTTAGAGATAGAGATACTTATTAGTTTAAATAGAAAGTGATGCTCCTTTAGAATGTTCTTCATTTATAGGTCCTTGTACTTTCTTCCATTGAGTATTTCATTCCATTGCACTTGAAGAAAGTTTTCTCATGTTCCTTTTCCTTCAACATTTCTCATTTATCCACATATACTTGACATTTCAATATTTGATGACTATATTTCAAAAGTTCTCTAAAACATGGGTTAGCATCAAATATCATTTAAACTTATTTACAAACATAATTTAGGTTGATATACAATGTAAAACATGTACCACATTATCAACCATGAATTGTTAGCTCTAAAGAGAATAAAAGAATGATATATGCACTTGAATCCAAAAGCATAGTTAAGCATTTTCAAGGCAAGATTCAAGTTTATCAAGATACACATGATCAACATCAAAACTTATATAAGAATTTTGGGGCAAACAATGATCATGTAAGGCATGTAATATCAAGTAAAGAATTCTAGTATGCACACATGCCAATCAAGAACAAGAAGTCTCTTATTGTAATGAAAGAATTGGAAAACCATGGAATTATAACTTTTGAAACCATTTATGATTCATTTCAAGATATACTTCATTAAAAAGAATATTGAAGTTCAAAGGCAAGTTCAAGGCACAAAAAATGAATCAAGTAATTTCAAACAAGAAGACATATAACATTTTACTTTCCAATCTCCAAATGAGTATATAAGACAATTAAGCATCAAAGAGAAAGGATTAAAACTACTTATGAGCATGTGAACTTTCATATTTGAACAAAGAGAGATGGTCACAAGCTCAAGATAAGAAATATTATCATAAAACATGTCATTCCAAATAAGGTATGTACTTATATAGCATGTTAGCATAGTTAAAGATACTTTTAAAACATAATACTAGAAAAGTACAACTTAAGGCATGTTAAGGCATAAAAACAAATCTCTACTTATCCAAATATCATATGATATTCAATTTAAAGCTTAAATAAGGATAAGAGAATGATGTCACTAAAAGTGTACTCTTTGAGTTTTTGTAGGTGACTCCAACTTTCATGCCTCAAGGCTCCTTGAGAATGTTATGGTTCTCTATGTCACTCTTTTATGTTTTCATTACTCTTAGAGAACTTGGACCATTTTAAGTTTTCGCAATCTCAAGTAGCATGGTTGTATTTCACTTCAAAGCATACTTGAGCTAATGGTCACCCTACAACACAATTCAAAGCATTTTCTTTGGTATCCGCCAATTTTGGATCCATAGAGGTTAGTCATTGATCATTAATCTATTATGCTCTCATAAATATTAATTTTTCCATAGTATGTAAATTGAGCACAACATATTTAAATAATCAATTACCATTAAGCACATAGCCAATAGCATGCTTACTTTCATGATATATAGACAATTCAAAACATAGCAAGCATACCTAGGTATTGTAGAGCCTCATATACTAAGATATATAACAAATTAATGAGTTATGGTACAATAAGAATAAACATAATCATGTGTTAAATAAAATATTTATATTTTACCAAGAGCACATGATTCTATTAATCACTTAAAGCCTACAAGGAATATACCTCAAATTTATTAACTTTACAATTGAATGTTCATGAGAGGTAGAAACTTTTGATACCTTGGCTTTGGTGATCAAGGAAACTCTTTTCCTTACCCATTGCTTCTCTTTTGGTGTTTTGAACTTTGCAAGTTCTACATATTGTACATGAGATTGGAAGTATTCCCCTTGATGATTCCTTTTTCCTTTGACCAATTAGTCCATCCTTTTGAGAAGTTTTCTGCATAATTGAAACACCAGGAGGACTTTTTGGTACCCACTTCATCTTGGGTCCTTGAATGTTAGTACTAGGACATTTAAGGTCTTTAGGAACCCATACCATATTATTTCTCATATAAGAATTTCTTCTATAATTGCACAAATGAGAAATATGTCCTAGATGACCACAAAAATTACAAACAAGTGAATTCAATGATGGCTTAGTCATTTGAAGATCATTTTTGAAAAACTTGAGCCTTTGGTTGTTATTACATTCTAAACTATTTTTGCCATAAGCCTTGCTTGAATTTTTATATGAAATAACATTAATTTTATTCTCATTAACAAGTATAGAATCTAAGCAATTAAAATTATTAGCCTTGGCAAATTTAAAAGATAAGTTCTCAACTTGATTTTCTAAATCAATGTATTTTTCACAAGAAGTTAAGGTTTCACATTTCAAAGGCATTTCCTCATCAAGAAAAGCAAATTCATTTTTCAAGTTTTCAATTTCATTTTCAATGGAGGAAATGCTTTCCAAATAAGATAAATTTTTATTTTCTAAATTCAACAAACCATTATATAATTCATTATATGCACATTGTAACTCATCATAGGAAGGACCATAATCAAGATAGACATTATTTACCTCAAGGTTCTTTGGAGTCAAGTGGAAGGTTGTCACAATTTCTTGCACTAATGACTCTTCAAGGGAATCACCATCTTCCTCATTGTTGTGCATCAAAGCTTCAAGAGTATATACCAATTGGTTTTGTTTTGCCACCTCTTCAAATTGAGCATCATTTTGAGGATATTTTTCACAATAAGATTCCTTCAATGGTTTTTGCTCTTCTTGCTCTCTATGTACAACTTTATACAAAAAATCATTGTTAGCAAGATAGATATCATTAAGAGTATCACATATATCTTTAGCACTAGAGCAACTCTTAATTTTAGCATAAACATCATCATTTAAACCACTTCTCAATATTTGTATTGCTCTAATGTTTAATGAAAAACATTTCTTATCATAGTCATTCCAAGTTTGTTTTGATTTGCATGTAAATTCATCAAGCATAATATCTCACAAATCAAGATCAATAGATTGCATATAAATTTTCATTCTAGCTTTCCAATAAACAAAATTCACACCATCAAAGAATGGTGGTTTATTAATTTCAAAACAATTCATTTTGAAAAGCTTTCAATGGTTGCCAAACAAACAAGGATCTTTAACTCTAAGCAGTTAAGCTTTCACCAGAGCACGAAGCTCTGATACCACTTGTTAGCCATGGCAACCATTACTCAAGAGGGAGGGTGAATCGGGTAATTACAAATTTTAATACAACTTTGACAAATTATGCATTTTGAATAGCTAAATTAATAAGTGCAGCGGAATAAGTCTAATAAATGTACAACTATTGAGGATTACTCAAATACAACTTGGGATATATGATGAACTAAGTGAATAAGCTAGATATCAAGTTGTAATAATCAAAACATCAAGATATGCAATAGATAAATATATTTCACCAAATACTGAATTTAAAGAGTGTAGGGAAGAGAGAATCAAACTCAAGAATTTATCCTGGTTCAGCCACCAACCACTTGTGGCCTACATCCAGTCCCCAAGCTTAACTTGAGATTTTCTTCACTATCTCCTAGACTTCACAGGTGCTAGGAAAATCTTTGTACATACAAGAGCATTCCTCACACCTTGGGATACCTCACCCTTGTGCTAGAGCCTCCAATTCTTCAAGCTTCACAGGTGCTTGATGACCTTTACAATCAAAAGCACTCACAACACCTTTGGGATACCTCACCCTTTGTGTTTGAGTCTTACTACAAGGGATACCTCACCCTTTTCTCTCTTGAGGGATACCTCACCCTCTTACAATGATTTCAAGGTGAATAGAAAGAATAGAAACTCTCACAAAAGTAGATATACAACTTGAAGAACAAAGAATGGATAATAAGAAAACTCTCTCAAGAGTGTATAATACAAGTTGAAGCTCAATGGGTATAAAGGATTCACACTTTAAAATTCAAAATATGATTTTAATAATTCAAGGATCAAACCAAGTGTTCAAGAGTTTTTTTCAAGTGTAAATGCTTCAAATATCATTTATATAGAGAGCTCAAGTGATAAAATAGTCATTGGTAGTGTTTTATAATGATTTTTTTATGAAAACTAGCCGTTTATAGCCATTAGAAACGTTCCTGAGCACTTGGTAATCAATTACAAGCTTCATGTAATTGATTACAAGCTTTCTGGGCACTTTGTAATCGATTACACACTTTATGTAATCGATTACACGGCTTCTGTCAACGTTGTAATTGATTACATGACTTGTGTAATTGATTACACCATTTTTGATTTTCAAAACCGACTTTAAAAGGCCATAACTTCTTCATTTCTTATCCAATTAAAGCAAATGACTACTCATTAGAAAGATATTTGAGTTTATTTTAATATGAAAGAAGTTTCAGAATAAAACTCAAAGTATTTTGAAAGATATGATCAAAATAGTAACCAAAGGTCAGATTTTTAAAACTCAAACTTTAATTAGTCATAACTTTTTCGTTTCTTATCTGTTTAAAGCAAATGACCAGTCATTGGAAAGATCTTTGAGTCTATTTTCAAATGAGATATCAAAGTAAAACTCAAAGTGTTTTGAAAGTTATGATCAAAAGAGTAACTATATGTCAGTTTTGTAAAACACAAACTTGACTATTTTTCATAGATTTGAAATACCACCAAGACTAGCTTTCCAAAAACATTTTGTTGGGCATTTAAGCATTTTCAAAACACTTGTAAAGATGTTTAAAACTCATTTGAGCTTAGTGTGATTCCTTTTTACCTTTACACAAGATCTAAGTCCTATAAGCTATTCTTGAAGAACATTGGGACTTGATCTTTGCTACCATCAATTCTTGATGTAATCCAAGCTTCCAAAGAAAATCTTCTCTTCAAAACTTACAAAAGCTTTGAACATCTTTTCATTCTCATCCTTCTTGAGTTGAGCATAGTTGTGATCTTTTGCTTTCTAGTTGCAATGCTCACTCTTGGTACTTGGACTATCCTATAAAGTATTGCTCACTTAAAACAAGTATAGTTAGTCTAAATTCATAACTTAATATCTTAATATGCATGATTCATAAATATATAACTCTAGTAAGTCTAACATGCATATAAGAATGTTGCATATATCTCATTTCATGATTATTAAGTGAAGTATAACTAAATAAAGTACATAATCATGCATGATTCAATATATCTCATTAAGCACATCTATGTAACATGATCAACATTCTTTTGTGATGCATTTATCATTTATTAAGCACAACTATAAAGCATAAGCATCATTCTTTTTGTCTTATATTTGTCATCATCAAAACTTAACATATTAAATCATTGGGGCAAACCTATTTCCACAGTAAGTGATGGAAAAAATTGATGGAGATTAACTAAGAAAGGAGGACAGTTCATAGAGGTTATGTGTAATATGACCTAAAAAAATTTCAAAGTAAGCACGCGTTCCTCATTCAAAGGCTTTTTGTATTAAAAAAACCCCATTTTATTTACCAAGAAAAAAGAATAGATCAAAATTTAAAGCCATGTTTATTTTAGTGAGAGACTAACCATGTCTTCACTTTTTCTTTTTCTCAAAGTGTTTTTGAGTAAAGACCAACCATTTCTTTAGCACAATTAAGCAATTCCATGCCACTATAACTTGCTACTTGGTGCAAGGGACATTGATTTGAAAGTTAACTTATATCACATGTGTATAGATTATTCTACCAGTACATGGGTTATCACAACTAATAAAATGATAAGTATAGTATCATTTCCATAATAATCGTATGATTACCAAATTGCAGCAAATTAATTATTTAGACTAATGAAATCAATAGCAATAATTAAATAAGAAAGCAAATTAAAAACTAAATGAAAATAAAAGCAAGTAAAATATAAAAGTAATGAAGATCAACCAATGACTAGATTCTAGGACTAAGATTTCACTATAACTATCTATAGTTATAAAAGTCATTTATTATTTATTAATATTCCTTTATGTTCTTGAAAGTGAATTATCCTATTATTGTAATTTAGTTTCCTCTTTCGAGGCCAAAAGAACCTATTAAGATTAAAATAATAGCATTTTCATAACTACTACTATGTTAATCAAAACCCATTAAATTTCATGATATCTATTGACTTCTCGAAGGAAGCTGATCTCTAGGTCTTAATTCCTAAGTTCAATTACTGGAAGTTTTGATATTCAGGTTTCATTTCTCAATCCTTCACCCAAATACCCTAGATCTATGCATATATGACACGCAACATATAGCAAGCATAAAGAATACTATAATTGAATCAAAAAACAATAAACTCACATTGATAAATGTTTTGGACCCATGATCTTAGAAGTTAAGTCCAGTAGGAGCATGTCACATTATACAACCTAGTACTTACCTCAGTCCATTGTGGTCTAAAAAGGCTTACCAGCCCACTTTCTAGAAGATTATTATATCTTAACAGAATCTCTACTTAACGAGGATAATGGGGATCAACTCCCCTCATAACTGCTTAAGAGTCCTGATTATAAGGAAACTCTATCTCCTTGATGTTACTTCCTTGGAAAGTAATCCCACAGTATAAGTAAAAGGTTTAGTCACTTAGATAGGCATCTTTCCATACACTCTCCCCAACTAGTTCAAACCCAAACTTGAGTGTCGGAATACCTTGAAGGTACACTAGCCCTCTCTCAACTGCTACTGCACATGGAGGAGCCATCTTATTCAACCCCATTGAACTAGACCAGGTACGCCATTCCTAACCCAGGTTTAGAACAATAAATAATAAATCAAGCATCCATCATAAAAGAGTAAAAGAACTATATCATATTCTTAGAAAAAGATCTATCTTCCCATAAACATTAAATCACACATGGAATTCAAAGATACAGAGTAAAACTTGAATATATCATAGTAGAGTAAAAGAATAAATGAGATGAAAGTGCATTGCTGAATTTCTCAAAGATGCTTCTTCTCTTTGATTCCATATCAAAGGTCTCTCCTTGGGGCTCTCTATCCATCTTCTTCCTTTAATCACAACCTCCCTTTATTGGCTGCTTTTCACTTATGACTCTCTTTTTTGTTTGGTTGTCTTTACTTATTTATAAATTAGGTTTCTGACTCATTTAATCTTTCTGGTAAGGATTGCAATCTAATTAGGATTAATTTGAATATCCCCATCAATTTTGGATTTAGCTAAAATTTAGTATTTGGATAAAATCTCTTTTTTAACTTCATATTTAAGACTCCTAATTTAATCCAGAATCCTGTAGATTACACCTAAAAATTCAAATAAAATCATAAAATGGATAAGGAAGATAAAAATATTAAAAATCAAATAAAAATGATAAAAATAAAATAAAATTAGATAAAATCAAATAAAAGTCATAACAAATAAAATACAAATATGTGTGTAATTTTGCATCACATTAAAATCTCCCAAATTTGAACAATTGTCTATCCTCAAGTAACAAAAATAAAATAAAATAAAGCACTATTAAGAAAAAATTCCTTTGAGATGACTCAAATTACAAATAAGACTCTCAAGAAATTAAACTTCGAGAAGTTTGACATGCCAGAAGGTCTTCAAATCTTGAAATGGTCAATCATTGAATTATGCATCTATGTTCAACTCAAATACAAATTATCAATTCAAACTTGCTTTCAAAACAAGTCCCATGAATCCACTTTCTCTCTTAAAGAACACATGTATACTTAGCAACTCCTAAACACTTCCCCAGACCAAATAGGCAAAATTACTGCTCTATTCTCTACTAATTTGAATTCAAGCTTCATCAATGATCAATAGGATTTCTTCAAGCATTTTTCATCATTCATATATTTATTTTTTTTCTTCCCTTTTTTCTTCTTTTTTCGCAATGAAGATATAGATTTGGCAAGAGCTTGAACTTGTGATTGTGCTCTAAACCACACATTACATACTCTTACTAAAAGATTCAAAATCTTAACTATGCGCCTTACACATACATCAATAATTCTATTCCCGTCTAATCCATACTTATTACTTTTCGTTCTATTTGCTTTTGAACTTTTAGCTTTCACTATTCCTAAACTTTATTTTTTTACTTTTATGTACTTGGATTGATGAACACAATTTTTTTCTTCTTTAATTGGCTAAATCTCCATAGCTTAATGCTTCTTAGAACTTCGCTTTGAAAAGAATAGAAGAGTTGTTTAAAGACTACAAAGATAACTAACAAATTGCAATATACATATATGTTAACTCATAAACTCGTAAATCCAATGAAACAAGTTTATTGATGATAAACAAAAATTGATAAAAATGCATAAACCAAACATAAATAACACTTTGGATTTTTTTTCCACTCACATTTCTCTAAACTATTGACAAATCACACTCCTATGAGTGTTTTTAATCGTCTTTCAATGTAAATTGTATTATCTCAAAAGGGTTTATTTATCACAATTTTTTTTGTATTTTCATGTTTTTTTGTCGATGCTATCTACATCTCCTTGCAAAGACTCCAAATTCGGAAAGACATTTAAGCAGACTAAAAAAAACTAAGCTAACTATGAAAAAAAAATCATAAAAAAGAAGAAAAACAACAAAGCAATGAATATGCACCCTTAAACTTAAAATTGATACTCTCCTCAATGTCACTCTGTTTGCATAATAAAGCTCAAACATATAAGAAATAAAATGTAAATGCTAATAATCAAGCAACATCAAACAAAGGACAATAATAATAAAGGACATCCATAATCCTAAAAACAAAAGATAGAAGACACAATAATTACATCCAATATATTGAGAACTCATTAGATAATTATCATGGTCTATCTAGTTGGCCACCCTAAACAAACCAAGATGACAATCCTAAATCCAATATCAATTTTCATGATTGTTGATTATCCAAATACAAACTAAGAGCAATGTGGTGTTCATCTTTTCATTCCATATCATTTGATTCCATTGTAAAATGTTATCTATGAAGGAGATGGTAGAGAAGGAAACAGTCACACTATAATGAAACTCACTTGATTTGATATTCATAGCTTTACACTTGAATTTTCTTGGCTTACTCTTAACTTACATGATAAGCATAAATATAAAACTATTTATAGGTACATGATACCTCTTGATAACCCTTACAATGAACTTCACCTCAAAATATTAAATGCACCTATTAACTAAGTACATGCTTGGTTAAATGTTTAAAACTCACAAATACTTGAATGTTCTAATATATGAATAACAATTATTTAAGTGAATGCATTAAGTCTAAATTTCCAACACCCCCTTAAACTTGATTCTTTTTTGTGACTCCAATTGAGCTTTGGGGAAAAACACTTCTTTAAAATGTAGTGGTTTGGTGTTGATAAAAAGACAAAATAAAGTTGTATGATTCAGTATCTCTACTTCATAAATTTCCATAAGACTTCTTGTACCTTTAGAACCTTGAATTGAGCTACAATGAGGAGATTGATAGGTATTAGGATTTGGTGAAAGAGGAAAAGACATAATTATTGATTTTTAAAGACAATAGCTCATTTGCATTAAATCTCTTTGATTTAACAATTCCTAATCTTCTTCCATTGGCAAGATTTGTCTCTTAATTATTCTATATTTTAGAAGATGACTTGACACATTATACCTTGTTAAGCCCTCTATTTTCGTCTTCTTCTTATTAGCTTTTATTGCCTATGAATCTCTAAGAGGTAATATATTACCTTAAGTGTTGCTGAGAACCTTTCTATTATGTGTATATGGAGAAACAACACCTTCATGGGTCTTACCCTTGGAACCATAAGCAAAATCATCTTCCTCCTAAGTCTTTTCAAATTTCCTTGGTTGAAGAGTATTTTCAACATTCAACTTTCCACATGTAGTTTTAACAGAATTAGATTCTCCATGTCACTTTCTTTTCCTTTTTTAAGAATTAGAACATCACACTTGCCTTCCATTTGTACCTTTTTATCAACTCCAAACAGAGTTTGGAAAACGGGGTTGATCGGTCAGCGCATTCAACCTGTTATTTTTGGCAGGTTGGGTTGACTCACTCAACCCTGTGTTTGGATGCATACCTTTGACGACTTGTTTTGATGATAAAAAAACGTGAAGAATAAATGAAGATGATGAATAGACCAAGTCCAAGTTTATATTTGATTAATATTAGGACTTAGGATCTATTGTATGGAGCTCACTTTGATATCTCTTTGTTTTTGAAAGAAAAGATAAAACTTGTTTTTAAACTTAGTATCTTTGAAAACACATTTTTCAAAATGGTTTTGAACTGAGTTATTCGAATAGAACTTAGCCTATTCGAATAAACACCTTCACGAGGTTTGTTTTCTAAAAGGAGCTATTCGAATAACTATCCTGTTATTCGAATAACTAAGGTTTTCCAGAACTCTATTTTTTAAGTGGCTATTCAAATAACCATCCTTTATTCGAATAAATGAAGTTTTTCAGAACTGTGTTTTAAGTGAGTTATTCGAATAACTCACACGTTATTCGAATAAACCTTTTTGTGTCTGAACTTCTTTTAAACTTTATTCGAATAGTTTAGCTGCTAATTGAATAACCTATTTGGTTTTTAAACTCTGATTTTAACAGAGTTATTCGAATAACATATTGGTTATTCGAATAACCTTTCTCAGATGGCTTTTCACGATGATTTCAGACACAGTGTTATTCGAATAAGATTTTGCTCTATTCGAATAAACACGGGTTCTGATCATGTATATGGAAACAGACAGGTTTTCAAATTTGTGTTACATGATATTAATTATACCTAAACGGTTATCTCCGTGTTTTCCCTATAAATAGCAAGCTTGGGTCACGAATTTGATTGCCCATAACTCTGAATTATTTTCTGAATACTCTAATCTGTGAAAACTATTTTCTACGCTCTTTTTGATTAAAAACTTTGAGATATTTCTGTGAGAGCTCCATTAGCACTTCAATTTGTATTACTTACTCTGAGTGAGAGTTTCTCTTCATCTATTTTCTGATATTCTGTATCGAGGGTGAGGTATCCCTCAAGGTTTGTATAAGGGTGAGGTATCCCTGCAGGCTGAGACTTTAGCACAAGGGTTGAGTTTCACTGTGTGTGAAAAGTGCTCATTTGTGTAACGGTAGCAAGCATCTATTGAAGTTTGTATACTTAGTGAAAAATTTCGACTTTCGAGGACTGGACATAGACCACAAGTGGGTTAGTGGTCGAACCAGGATAAATAATGTGCCTGCTTCTCTTTTCCCTAATCTCTTTATTTTATGTAATTTAATTTACTGCACATTTATTTTTCGCTACTCTTTATTATTTCTTTTCTTCTTCTCGTTCCTTCTGTGCATTTATTTATTAAGATTTTAATATTTGTCTTAATTAAAAAGAGGTTTTGTGAAAAAGTTTTATACTCAATTCACCCCCCTCTTGAGTACTGGAAGCCACTTGGTAACAAGTGGTATCAGAGCTAGACTCTTGTATAAAGAGCTAAGCAGCTTCAAGAGAATATGGCTTCTTCAAATGATTTTTCAGAAGGATCTTCCATAAATCGACCACCCTTTTTTCAATGGGGATGGTTACGCATATTGGAAGGAAAGAATGAAAATCTTCATCGAAGCTATTGATCTAGATGTTTGGGATGCTGTCGAAAACGGTGCTTTTATACCCACACATGAGGTCGATGGCGTAAGAACCGAAACACCATGAAATAAATGGTCTGATGAAGACAAAAGAAAAGTTTAATTTAATTTAAAAGCCAAAAATATTATTACTACTGCTTTGGGATATGATGAGTTTTTTAGAATTTCAAATTGCAAAACTGTTAAAGAAATGTGGGATACTTTGCAAGTTACCCATGAGGGTACTAGTGAAGTTAAGAGGTCGAGAATAAATTCTCTAACTCGTGAATATGAATTATTCAGATGAACCAAGGAGAAAGCATTTAGGAAATGCAAAATAGGTTCACCCACATAGTTAATCATCTTGCATCTTTAGGCAAAAGCTTTTCTAATGAAGATTTGATTAACAATGTTTTGAGATGTCTTAGCAGGATTTGGCAACCCAAGGTAACAACCATATCAGAATCAAGAGATTTGTCTACAATGACTTTGGCTACCCTCTTTTTGGAAAACTTCATGAGCACGAACTCGAACTGAGCAGACTGAGTCAAAGCGAAGAGAACGATAAAAAGAAAAAGGGGATAGCACTCAAAGCCACTTCTTCATTAATCGACAATGATGATGAAGAAAATGAAGAAGGCTCAGAGAACATCGAGGTAAGTGAAGAAAATCTAAGTTTGCTAGTTAAAAAGTTTGGTAAATTTCTCAAGAAAAAGGGAACGCAAAGAAGACCTCCTTCCTCCGAAAAGACACATTTCAAAGGCGAAGGAGCTTCATCGACTCCAACTTGCTATGAATGTGGCAAACCTGGTCACATGAAAATGGAGTGCCCAGTTTATCAAAAGAAGAAGGAGAAATTTGAAAAGAAGCCCTTCAAGGAAAGAAAAGGAAGAAAAGCCTACATAGCGTGGGATGAAAACGACATGGACTCAATTGACAGCTCAGATAGCGAGGAAGCTCAACTATGTCTCATGGCAAAAGGAGATGAAGAAGAAAGGGAAAATGAGGTAAGTTTTAATACTACTTTATTGCCTTCCTACGATGAGTTACAAGATGCTTTTGAGGAACTACATGAAGAATCTTTAAAACTCACAAAAATTATTTCTTCTTCTAAGAAAACAATTTCTTCTTTAGAAAATCAAATTCTTGTTTTAAATAAAGAAATAGAAGAATTGAAAATTGAAAATGAAACTTTAGGAGTCATTGATGCGTGCACAAATCATTCTTCACATGCTTCTACTTCTTCATCTTGTTCTTCATGTCATATACTTGAAAAAGAAATTGAAGACCTAAAGAACACTCTTTCTAAATTCACCTTTGGAAGGGATAACTTAAATATTTTATTAGGAAGACAAAGAGTGGTTTTTCAAAAAGCTGGGATAGGTTATAACCTGAAAAATCAACAAAAACTTTATAAAAATTTCTTTGTGCATTCTAATGTTTCAAGTAGTCCTTTTATTAAATGTTTTTATTGTGGAAGGAAAGGACATAGTGCTTCAACATGTAATGCAAGGAAAAACATAAATACAAAAATTGGAACAAAAATGGTTTGGGTTCCCAAGGGTACTATACCCAAAACTGACACACAAGGATTTAAGAAAGTTTGGGTACCAAAAGTTTAAAACTAAACTTGTGTTGTAGGTGTGCTTGAAAGCCAGGAGTTCAAATTGGTATCTCGATAGCGGCTGCTCCAAGCACATGACTGGGGACGACTCAAAATTCACCATGCTTATTCCAAAGAATCATGGACACGTCACTTATGGTGATAACAATAAAGGAAAAATCCTTGGAATCGGCAAAGTCGATAAGAACCCTAACTCCTCTATTGAAAATGTACTGCTTGTTGAAGGTTTGAAACATAACTTGCTTAGTATTAGCCAATTATGTGATAAAGGAAATAAGGTTATATTTGATTCAAACTGTTGCATAATTGAAGAAAAAAATGATAAACATGTTAAATTCATTGGTCATAGAGTAAACAATATCTATATGATTAATCTTGATGATATATCTTCAAATGATGCGAAATGCCTTTTAAGTAAGAATGATGATTCATGGTTATGACATAGGAGAATTGCACACATTCACATGGATCACTTAAAGAAGTTGGTCTCTAAAGAGCTAGTAATTGGATTACCCAAGCTTAATTTTATAAAAGATAAGTTATGTGATGCATGTCAAAAGGGTAAACAAATAAAGGTCTCCTTTAAAGTAAAAAATATGGTTTCAACTACTAGACCTTTACAACTTTTGCACATGGATCTATTTGGACCATCTAGAACTATGAGCTTTGGTGGGAATTACTATACTTTAGTGATTGTGGATGATTTTTCTAGGTTTACATGGACTTTATTTCTTGCAAATAAAAATAATGCATTTCTAGCTTGACTTGCCAAAGTTATTCAAAATGAAAAAAGTTTTCAAATATCTTCTATAAGAAGTGATCACGGTAGCGAATTTAAAAACAATGTTTTTGAAAATTACTGTGATAAACATGGCATTAATCATAATTTCTCTACTTCTAGAACTCCGCAACAAAACAGAGTTGTAGAAATAAAAAACTGTTTTTTAGAAGAAATGGCGAGAACTATGCTTAATGAGGCTGCTCTTCCTAAATACTTTTGGGCGGATGCTGTAAGTATAGCTTGTTACATAATGAACCGGGCTCTTATAAGGCCTATTTTAAAGAAAACCCCATATGAGTTGTATAAAGGAAGAAAGCCAAATGTCTCACACTTTCATGTTTTTGGTTGCAAATGTTTTGTTTTAAATAATGGAAAAGATAATTTAGGCAAGTTTGATGCTAAGTCTGATGAAGGTATATTTCTTGGCTATTCAAATCATAGTAAAGCTTTTCGCATATATAATAAAAGAACTATGACTATTGAAGAATCTATACATGTTGCATTTGATGAAACTGACCCAAATGGATCGAGAAAGGATCTTGTTGTTGATGATGTTGCAGAAATCTTGGCGGAAACACATTTGGACAGTAAAGAAAAGGAAATCAAGGAGAAATAGGATAAACAAAGACAAGAAGATTCGCAAGCTTTGGAACTTTCCAAAGAATGGCGAACTTCAAAATATCATTCCCTTGATCAAATTATCGGTGATGTATCTAAAGGTGTAAGTACTCGTAACTCCCTTAGAAATACTTATAATCACTTAGCTTTTGTTTCTCAAATTGAACCTAAGGATTTAATTGAAGCTTTTGATGATGAACATTGGATCTTAGCTATGCATGAGGAATTAAATCAGTTTGAAAGAAATCAAGTTTGGGAATTAGTTGCTAGACCTAATAATCACCCTATAATTGGCACTAAATGGGTTTTTAGAAACAAACTTGATGAAAATGGGTTAATAACTAGAAACAAAGCTAGATTGGTTGCTAAAGGGTATAATCAAGAAGAAGGAATAGATTATGAAGAAACATATGCACTGTAATGGATTAGAAGCTATTAGAATGTTACTTGCTTATGCTTGCATCATGGATTTCAAATTATATCAAATGGATATCAAAAGTGCTTTTCTAAATGGTTTTATTCAAGAGGAGGTATACATTAAACAACCTCTAGGTTTTGAAAATCATGAACTACCCAACCATGTTTTTAAACTTAAAAAGGCTTTATATGGTTTAAAGCAAGCTCCTAGAGCTTGGTATGAAAGGTTGAGTAAGTTTCTTTTAGAAAATGGTTTTTCAAGAGGAAAAGTCGATACTACCCTTTTTATTAAAAATAAAAAACATGACATTCTTCTTGTGCAAGTATATGTAGATGATATTATCTTTGGTGCTACTAATGAATCCCTTTGCAAAGAATTTGCTAAGTCAATGCAGAATGAATTTGAAATGTCAATGATGGGAGAATTGAATTTCTTCCTCAGACTTCAAATCAAACAAACGAACGAAGGGACATTCATAAGTCAAACCAAATACTGCAAGGAATTGCTCAAGAGATTCGAAATGGAAAACGCTAAGCACACGGCCACTCCGATGGGCACTTCCTGCTACTTGGACAAAGATGAAGGAGGTAAATCAGTAGAAATAACTAAATATAGAGGTATGATTGGATCTCTCCTTTATCTTACTGCTAGTAGGCCAAATATAATGTTTAGTGTATGCATGTGTGCTAGATATCAGGAAAACCCTAAGGAATCTCACTTAAGTGCTGTTAAACAGATAATGAAATACCTTGTAGGCACTTCACAAATGGGCTTGTGGTACCCTAAGGGTGCCTCTTGTAGCCTAATAGGATATTCTGACTCTGATTTTGCTGGGTGCAAATTGGACAGAAAAAGTACTAGTGGGACATGTCACTTGCTTGGTAGCTCTTTAGTTTCTTGGCATAGCAAGAAACAAAATAGTGTGGCTTTATCTACCGCTGAGGCTGAATATGTAGCAGCCGGGAGTTGTTGTGCTCAAATTCTATGGATGAAGCAACAACTTTTAGACTACGGTCTTCAGCTTGATCACATCCTGATAAGATGTGATAACACTAGTGCGATAAATATCTCTAAGAATCCCATACTGCATTCCAGAACAAAGCATATAGAGATAAGACATCACTTTATCAAAGATCATGTACAAAAAGGGGATTGCATTCTTGAGTTTGTTGAAACATCTAAGCAACTTACAGATATCTTCAATAAACCCTTAGCAAAAGAAGCATTATTTTATATTCGAGGAGAATTGGGCATAATTGATCAATCCAATATTTAAATTGCTTGTTTATTACTAAATATTATCATGAATATATGCTTTCAAATTTCATAAACGTATGTCTTTTTCTATGCTTCTGTGTTAGTTTTATTCGAATAAGCAAGCCTTTATTTGAATAAGTTCCTTTACTGCTTGTTAAAATTGTGTTGGATATCAGTTTTATTCGAATAAAACATAGTTTATTCAAATAAACTGGCCCCTGAGTTACATACTATTTGTTTTTCATCTCTGTCTATTCGAATAAGTCCCTCTTTATTCGAATAACCAGAGTCCTTCTTTTATCAGGTTCTGTTCTTGGCCTCTGTCTATTCGAATAGACCTCAAGTTATTTGAATAACCTGAACCTGTTTCTATCAGTGTTAACTGATTGGCCTCAGTCTATTCGAATAATTCCCATAGTTATTCGAATAAACACTGTCAGTTAGCCAAAACGTTTGGCTTTCCCAGTTGCTCTATTCGAATAGAACCCCTTCCTATTCGAATAAACCCTAGCTGAAGCACCTTTTCAGTATCCTGCGTGCCTGTCCTTTCAGCTTTCTAGCACGATTTATTCGAATAAACTCATATTTATTTGAATAAACACGAGTTTTCTTTAAATAACCCCTGCGCGCCCAAAACGTTTTCACCCTCCATCTTCTCTGCTCTTCACGTCTCCTTAGCCCCTGCCATCTCAATCTTGCTTACCCCTGTGTTTTCACTCTCTTTCACCTTCTTCCACCATGGCCTCCTCCTCCAGCAAACGTCCACGCACGAAGAATGCTCCAGGCACTAACCCTCTTGATCTGAGAAGGCTCTCCTCCAACGAAGAGCATCGTGCACGCTTCATCTCGCACTTCTGGGAGCGAAACTTGGTTCAACCCAAGTACCTGGACCTCTCTTTCTTCCAGCAGCATCGCGGCTTCGACTTTCTGACCCTGCTGCAAAACCAGGGAGTTCTTCAGCTTTGCTCTCACCGGGCCACCATCTATCCAGCTCTGGTGAAGATGTTCTTCTACAATCTGACTTTTGATGGTCAAAACCTGCTCTCCGAGGTCTGTGATCAGAATATTGTGATCACACCGCTGGACTGGCTGTCTCTGTTCAGGCTGCATTTCTCTGGCGCCCTTGTTGAAGATGGTGACACGCCCTTTCTTGAAGATTTCAACAAGCTTCAGGCAGTTGAAGACCTGCTGAGGCCTGGTCTAGCCCTGCCTGATAAGGGTCTCAAGGGTGGAATGTTGAAGAGCCAAGATAGGCTTCTGCATTACGCCTTCGCTCATATCTTAGCTCCTCGCAGTGGAAACTACGCCTACCTCAGCGAGGAAGACGTCTTCATGTTGTGGTTTCTGAAGAATGGCCATCAGATCAACTGGCCTGTGTTCATCATGAGGCACATGATGAGGGCCAAGGGCAAGGAGAAATCTGACTTGCCTTATGGCATTCTTGTCACTACCCTGCTGAGCAAGTATCCTCAGGTCTTGGAGACTGAGCGAGCCATTGCTCTGACTCACCACAACGTCTTTGGCGCTCACACCTTACAGAAAATGAAGATGATCCAAACCGATGAAGGCTGGGTGTACCCAGATGAGGTCGCTGAGGATGAGCTTGACCCTACTGATGCCCTTGCTGATGTACCTACTGCTGCTCTTGCTCCTGTCACTTTGGAACAGATCATGGCCACCTTGCAGGATAATCGAGCTTACATGGAACATACCTTCTCTATTCTGTTTAATAGAATAGAAGGCGTTGAACGTGAGGTTGCTGCCCTCCGATCTGCTTCACCTGCTCCTACACCAGCTTCTTCACCACCACCTCCGGATGCTTACTTCTAGGAACTTTAGTTCTTAGGCGTTGAATGTGTTTTGGCTTCATGTTATTTATTTTTCTGGCCTGTGTAATTGACTCTCTTTATTATTAATGCATAAATAAAATTTCCTGTTGATCTATTGATATGAGTATATTTCCTTTTATGCATTCTTACTTTAGTATATGTTTATGAGACTTACCCCTCCTTTTTTGCTCATGACAAAAGGGGGAGAAATATTTGATCATTTAACTTTAATTGAGAAAAGACGGGTAAATTTAAAGTGAGTTTGGATTCAAATTGAAAGGGGGAGCTGTGCACATATCTGATATATATTACCTCTTATAATTAAAGAGGGGGAGTAAGCTTTTATACCTCTTTGTGAATTCCAATTATATGCACTAATGCTTTTCTCATTGATAGTCTCATTGATAGTTTGTCATCATCAAAAAGGGGGAGAATGTGTTTGGATGCATACCTTTGACGACTTGTTTTGATGATAACAAATATGAAGAATAAATGAAGATGATAAATAGACTAAGTCCAAGTTTATATTTGATTAATATTAGGACTTAAGATCTATTGTACGGAGCTCACTTTGATATCTCTTTGTTCTTGAAAAAAAAGATAAAACTTATTTTTAAACTTAGTATCTTTGAAAACACCTTTTTCAAAACGGTTTTGAACTGAGTTATTCGAATAGAACTTAGCCTATTCGAATAAACACCTTCACGAGGTTTGTTTTCTAAAAGGAGCTATTCGAATAACTATCCTGTTATTCGAATAACTAAGGTTTTCTAGAACTCTATTTTTTAAGTGGCTATTCGAATAACCATCCTTTATTCGAATAAATGAAGTTTTTCAGAACTGTGTTTTAAGTGAGTTATTCGAATAACTCACATGTTATTCGAATAAACCTTTTTGTGTCTGAACTTCTTTTAAACTTTATTCGAATAGTTCAGCTGCTATTTGAATAACCTATTTGGTTTTTGAACTCTGATTTTAACAGAGTTATTCGAATAACATATTGGTTATTCGAATAACCCTTCTCAGATGGCTTTTCACAGTGATTTCAGACACAGTGTTATTCGAATAAGATTTTGCTCTATTCGAATAAACACGGGTTCACTGATCACGTATATGGAAACAGATGTGTTTTCAAATTTGTGTTAAATGATATTAATTATACCTAAACGGTTATCTCCGTGTTTTCCTATAAATAGCAAGCTTGGGTCACGAATTTGATTGCCCATAACTCGAATTATTTTCTGAATACTCTAATCTGTGAAAACTATTTTCTACGCTCTTTTTGATTAAAAACTTTGAGATATTTCTGTGAGAGCTCCATTAGCACTTCAATTTGTATTACTTACTCTGAGTGAGAGTTTCTCTTCAGCTATTTTCTGATATTCTATATCGAGGGCGAGATATCCCTCAAGGTTTGTATAAGGGTGAGGTATCCCTGCAGGCTAAGACTTTAGCACAAAGGTTGAGTTTCCCTGTGTGTGAAAAGTGCTCATTTGTGTAACGGTAGCAAGCACCTATTGAAACTTGTATACTTAGTGAAAAATCTTGGCTTTCGAGGACTGGACGTAGACCACAAGTGGGTTAGTGGTCGAACCAAGATAAATACTGTGTCTGCTTCTCTTTTTCCTAATCTTTTTATTTTATGCAATTTAATTTACTGCACATTTATTTTTATTTGCTCTTTTTATTGTTTCTTTTATTCTTCTCGTTCTTCGTGCATTTATTTATTAAGATTTTAATATTTGTCTTAATTAAAAAGAGGTTTTGCGAAAAAGTTTTATACTCAATTCACCCCCCTCTTGAGTACTGGAAGCCACTTGCTAACAAACCCATTTTCTAAATGCAACCTGCCCTGTGTAACCCGCCCCACATAACCAGTAGGTTAAAGCAGGTTGACATGTTGGATCCAATTTTTTTTTAACTAATGTTGGGTTTGGGTTGGGTGATGGGAATAACATATGGTTAGGCATTTGGGTAGATCATGGGTTTAGGTTAATTAAATTAGGTTAAGGTTTCTCTTTCTCACTTTCTCTCACTCTGATTTCTCTCCAGTCGCAGCCACCAAGTGACCATCTCCATTTTCCACTAACACAAGCAACAGTCGATGACACTTACCAGCGAGCGGCCATGCCAACAAGCCTAACCAACCAACAAGTAGGGAGTTTGAGCCTTTGGCCTTCAATGTTTGTCTCTCTCGGCCACGACCTACGAGCGTCGGTGTCTGTCTCTCTCAGCTGCAAGCTTTAACAAAAGTCGCGACTCCACCACTGCACCACCAACCACAACAACAACACATCATAGAAAGCAGATATGACTCGAGCTAAGTTTTTGTCTTTTTTTTTAGTTTTTTTTTTAAATTCTAGTGTCGACCTGATCTGAGTTCTGAGTTTCTAGATCTGTTCCCATTTTGTGCATTTTAATTTTTAGATGGTTTTGATTCTGGTTTGTGTGTTTTTCTAGTTCTAATATAAGACTAACTTCATCCTCAACCTCCACCCAATTTGTAAAATTGGGCAAGTTGACCCATTAACCCACCAACCTGCCACAAAACAAGGTGGGTTAACCTTTTCAACTCATTTTTCAAAACAGACCAACCCGCCTCGCCCTGTTTTGAGACTGACCAATGATGGGTCGGGGTGGACTAACCCACTTTGCCATCTCTATCTCTAGAGATTAGTGTTTTAAAAATTAGACTGAACTAGTTAGTTGAACCATGAACTGAACTTGTCTCCAATTCAAGCATTTTCTAGTTCAACTACTATTTAATCACGGTTCAATCATAAATTTGACCAGTTGAACTAATCGAACCATGACCCAGAAGTCTCACTAATTCAGTTTTTAAACCATTGCCAAAGACAATTTGGCCTCTTTGGCTCTCATCAAGATTAGTAAATAAGTCATTATTTCTACTCATATGATTGCTTGCACGATGTCAAGATACCAAAAAACTTTCACATCCTTTGCTTGATAATAGCAAAAGTTGCTATTTATCTTCTTCTTTCACTTCAACATGATTAGCTTCTTCTTGATTGGTGTGAAAACTCCAACATTCATTAGCATAATGGCCATATTTGTGACAAGCAAAGCAATGAATATTAGATTTTTCATACATTTTCCTTCTTTGTCCTTTTGAACTAGCATGCTCTAGCTCTTTGTCTCTCAAAGAAACCTTTTTCTAGAGTGCTTGAACTAGAGGCTCCTTCTTCTTCAATCTTCCTTCATAGGCTTACAAAAATCCTTATAATTCACCAATGAACATAGTCTCCAAATTTTGTGATTGTTCAATAGCCACGACAACTGTAACTTCCCAAAAAACCATATTAGGCTTGTATAATGTTACATAGGTAGTCTGATACTTGTTTAGCATATCAATTAAGTTTCGTGACAAACTGAGTTAGTTTAGGCACTTTGCTGCAACCCAGAAGATGGTAAATAGCGTAAAATGACTCAGAAATAGCATAAACTGCTATTTGAAGGGAAACATGCGTGAATAACTTTTTTTTAGGTCACAAATGAGTTAAGTAAGGTATGGTTAAAGTTTCAAGGCAATCAGAGTTGATTTAGTATTTTTAGGCATATTGGCTGTGTTTTTAATGTCGGATTAACCCCCAGCAGATATAGAAAAATAGAGAAAAAGTGTAATATGATTTTTAATGAATCTTAGAATTTATTTTGAGTCTGTTGGAGGTTAGGAATCTTGATTCAAAGGAATCTAATGTTGGTGTATGCCCTAGAGGCCAATTTATTTTGACCGTACTTTCTCACATTGTGGATGACTTAATCATGAGATCCTATTGGATAAAATAAAACATTATTCTTAAATGTCCCTAGTCAAGTATTATTGTTAATCAGGACGACAATAATGCATTGAGACTAGTATGTGCGTAGACTGATAAAATCAAAATACTATTCTTCACATGGATACATATTAGAGTAATCATGTATTGGACTGACCCACCATGAGAACGCTGCATGGATCGTTACGTAAGTGTCATAAGTGATTCTCATAGTGATACTGGTGTATATAGTCCTTTGACCTGAAATCACTACGATTCCTACATGAGGGGTTGTATGTTTTAATGTCATCAAACGTCATCTATAATAAGGTTATTAATAAGTCAGTAATTGGACATACCGCGAATCATGTGGAGGGATGTGAGTGACCTAGATGGAATTTATCTCTTCTACATAACAGGAGTGATATCTTCAGGCCCCCTGATTGAGTGAGATTACGAAATGCATGGCCATGCTTAAATGAGTCTATATGAGATATTGATAACATTTGTTATTACTACGTCTGCTCAAGTACCAGGAAATGGAAGATTGAACTATACAAGGGTGAAACGTTTCATGCCTTGTGTTCAATCTAGATATCTGGACAAAGGGACTAGACTACACAAAAACATTAATCACGGAAAGGTTATGTCAAATCACCGACATTCTCATTACTTGGGTAACAGTGATGTGTTGCTAGATATCCTCACTACTTGTAATATTAAAATGAGATTTTAATATTACTGTTAATGTTATGAGAACCTACAGGATCACACACTTAGAACAGACTAAATTGGCGTAAATAGAATCTAAGTTGGACTGGAAATTCTATCGTGGGCCAAAACTCCTAATAGATTAGCCTAAGGCTTCACACCTAACCCTACTACTGCCCTTTAGAAGCTAATGAGAGGCTTCTTGAAGAAGCTAATGGAAGGCTTCTTGAAGAAGCTAATGGAAGGCTTCTTGAATAAAGTAATGAGAGGTTTCTTATAGAAGCTAATGAGAGACTTCTTGAAGAAGCTAATGAGAGGCTTCTTAAAGAAGCTATTAGAGGCTTCTTGTATAAAAGGGCATGGATTGTAACCCTTTATAGATTAAGAGTGAAAGAAAGTGACAGGTTTCCTTCTCTTCAAAAGTTAGCACTGTGTTGGGGAGACGGGACTCCAAGCGGATGTTGGACGTTTGTGGGTCTATACGTATGGACTACGTAGAGACATCGTCGCTATAATAGTGTTAGTGGTTTATGTTGATCATCTTTCTTCTGGCATCAAGAGGTAAACTCAAAAATCATGTTTCATGGTCCTCTTTTTGCATGGATCCTTAGTGGGAATTCTCTTTTTTGCTGCATTTTTTATGCCAGAATTCCCAACATCTAAGTGTTCATAACAGATTAGGTTTTCCAGCACTATATTAGTGGTAACCCTTTTAAGTAGCAAAATGAAGCTATTTTTCTCATTTCCCACGACTGAGAGCAAAATAGAGGAGAGAAAGTAAGAAAAGAAGGGAAATAGGAGAAAAAGAAGAGAAGGAAAAAAATGAAATCAATGAGGGAGATCCAAGAGCAAGTTCAAGGCTTCAAGATCTTCAATCAAGCAAGAGGTAAGGGTGTTTTCCATCTTTGATTCTAAATCTTTTCTAGGCTTTGGACATAGGTCTTTAGATGGAGAAGATGGGTCTTAAAGAGGGAAAACTAGTTTCTTTAGCATGATTTTTACTTTCATTGATTGGATTTGGTTATTTCAACTTAATGGAAGAAAGATAGATGGATTTATCCATAGTTTTAGCTAGTTGGTTCTTGAGATGGAACCTAGGTTTTCAAGGAACCAAGAGAGTGATTTTTGGTGTTTGATCCAAGTTTAGTGAATTAATAGGTTGTAATGATGTTACAACATGTTTAAAAGTTGTTATGGTGTTAGAAACCAACTAGAAATCAAGTTTAGAGGATTGGAAGCTGAATTGGTTCAATGGAACAGTGCAGAATCGAGGGTTTTCTGCAAAATTCTATAGAAAACCAGTTAGTGCCGTGGTGTGAGAAGCGTAATGTCGCGGCGTGAAGATGAACTGGCTTCGAATGGCGCGGCGTGTGGTGCATTACCTTGGTGCCCAAGAGTAGGGCATTGCGGCGTGCAAAAGGAGTGTCGCGGCGTGAAGGTCTGAAACTCACCAAAATGCTGATTTTCATGGTTTGAGTTCCTTAGCTATTAGAATCCTTTGTTTATGCCTTTTTAAGGGTGTTGAGGCACTAGAGAGAGTATTTCTTAGAGAGAAAGACCTAGTGGCATACAAGGGAAGATAAAGAAAAAGTTATGCTATTCATTAAGTATGGATTGTCATAGATTAAAGTTCAGCTTATGAGTGACAAAGTGTTACTTAGATATCACTTGGAAAGTGATGAGAAAGTGAGAAACAAGTCTACAGTCAAGTTGGCAAGAGTTGAGTGCCATAGACCCTAGCTGGCAAGGGTGAATGCCATAGTGCATGAAAACTCTTAAAGAGTGACATAGAGTTAGTAATGCAAAGTTAGAAAGTGTACTAAGTCTAGTTGGCATTTGGATAAGTGTCGTAGTGCATGAACCACTCTTACAGAGAAGAAGAAGTCTTAGTAGTGCAAGATAGACTTAGTATAGAGTTATGTGGTGATTATGTTAGAATTAGGATATAACTCCGCATTTTCACACACTTCACTTTATATATACTTGCTATTCCTAGAGATTAGTGAGTGGATGTATCCATTCAATTTGGTGCCGATATCCACCTAATTTACGGTAGACTACTTAGTAGTAAAAGGAGAATACTTGTTATAGTAACAGACTTTGCCCCTACTAGGCAGGCTATAAGAGCTTACACATTATTATAGTAGAGTATCTCCTTAAGCAGGGGGTATAGTTAAGTATCACAACACTACACCTACATTGCATACACTTTTCTTTGAGCATACATCATCTCACTATTTCATTATTTATCATTTTGCTTAGATTGAATTTTGTGTATGGTTTATGTATGTTTTGTTATTGTGTTATGCCTTCAGTGACAGCTGTATGAGCGGTTGTCTAGCCAATGATTTCCAAATGATTGTATGGGTAGTTGTTTGTTATCATTGTGGTTTCGGTTATCAGATTAGAAGTATAGAATTACTTAAGAACGTTACATAAAGAGAGGAATTTTTGTAATGTTTCTTATGTAATGAGTGTAACACCTCAAAAATTGTTTGTTTTATGATAAATAGTCATTTTATAATATTTTTTTATTTTTGTCAATTTTTTGTCAATTTTTTCAGAAATGTTGAATATTTTAATATTTTTCTCATTTTGCGTGTGCGCTGAGCGGAGTCGAAAAAATGAAATATTTTTCTCGAGGCTGGTAAACCTTGAACTGTGGAAACGTCGATGGGGAATCTTACTAAACCTGAGGTCGGGCACAGTTTACGAGATTTATATTTTTTGAGATTTTTATCTGATA
Source organism: Ormosia semicastrata (assembly GCA_029884595.1). Classification (NCBI taxonomy): domain Eukaryota; kingdom Viridiplantae; phylum Streptophyta; class Magnoliopsida; order Fabales; family Fabaceae; genus Ormosia; species Ormosia semicastrata. Next base: position 45,854,951 of record JAQQTO010000061.1, read on the forward strand.
AAATAAAAATTATTGTACATTTTATTACCCGTTGGACAATAAATACTGATTTTTATTAACTGTAATATTTGTCAATTGGATAATAGCTTGTATTAAAATGTTTGTCATATTTTCAAAAGTGTCAACTTTATGTCACATCAAATTAACTTTTACACAAAACTAACAAAGCTTCTCAAGTAAGCTTCCCACCAAGCCTCTCAAGGAAGCTTTCCTTAAGCTTCTAGAACATTTTTCCCTCCTCTCTCTCCCCCTTTTGTTCCACGGCAATGGCCATTTTGGGAGCCAAAATTATGCTTTTCATTTATCACTTTTTTCATTTCTAATTTCAAACCCCAAAAAGCTATCATCACTTTTCTAACACTTCCTCTCTCTACACTTCTTCTCTCATTTTCTCTCAAGCTTTTTCTCTTCCTTCTCTCTTCTTCTTCCCACGGCAGCCACACCTTCTTCCTCCTCCATTGTTGCTTGATTTCAAGAAATCATCTTGCTTGAATCTATTTCTTCCTTGAAGCTTTTCTCTTCTTGTTGAAATCACCTACAAAGAACTCAACTTTCCTCTCCATTTTCTCACCACCCCCACGGTCAAGACTCCATTTTTGGCCCTCCAAGCTTTTTCACCCAACCAACCTTATTTCCTATCTTTTCTCATCACCTAGAACATTTTCTCTTTTGTGACTATCTCTTGAATCCACCACTTTCATCTTCTTCCACTAAGCTTTAAAGCTTGAAACTTTGAGATAAAAGTTCATAACTTTTTCATTTTTCCATCTCATTTTCGTGATCCATGGTTACTTTGGTGATCATGGATACCTTTTTCAAGCTTTGATTGTGATTTTTGTGAGTTTGAATATTCTAGGGCTTTGAGGTGGTGGAGAATGAATTCCCAAAGAAAAATGAGCTTGCTTTCATTGTTGTTTCTCTTGGTAAGAGGGAGATTATCCACTTCAACCTCTATTGGTAGTAGGAAGCTTGTTTGTGTGCTGGTCGTGAGAAACCCATGTTAGGGTTGCTCTCTTGGTTATATGTTTTTCTAATGATCTTTGTATTAATTTCCTCTTGTGTGGTTCTATTGGTTGTATTTGTGTATGTTGATGATCTTGGATTGATTTTGATGGATTGGAAATATGAATTGGAAGCAAGGGTTCCTTACTCTCCTTAATGAGGTTCACGACCATACCCCCTTCAATAGGGTGTTCATGGTTAAAATTTTGTAACAAGTTAGAGAGATAACTAATAAAGTGAATAACAATTAATGGAGCAATGGAAAATTTTGGGTTCTTACCACCTTGGGAGGCTCACGGCCTCTAGGCTTTTTTTTTTGGGTTTAAATATATAATTTTGGGTAACCTTGGAACTTAAGTAATTAAGTGTTAAGTAATTAATAATGTGATGGAAAGAAATTTATTTGATGACCCAGAGTGATTTTTGAACTTAAGGGAAGAACAAGAGTGAGTGTGAGACTTGAAAACCTTAGAATAATGTTCTAAGTGAATATGGTTAAACTTAAGTAAAGAACTTAGCCAATTAAGAGAAATAAAGATCCAATGAGAATTACAAAAAAATTCCTCTAGAGAAAGATTTCATAAGAAATGTTAAATTAAAGTGAAACTTCATAGTAAACCTAAACCTTAAAAAGTGTATTGTCACATTTGAGAACTTGATAGTATGTTATTGTGGGTCCATGAGTGGGACCAAGAATCTGTTGATGTTTAACTTGGCCAAATTATGGCATGTTATGAAAAAGTATATTATTATTGAATATACCTAAATATACATTGGGTCATCATGCATTGTGAAAGTCCGGTGGACTATTGTTAAGGTCATGTTGCCTAGGAGATTGAATCACACCTTAGTGCGGGTGCGAATAGACTAGTATAGATCATAATATTGACCTTGGGGGTGTCAGGGTGCGGGTGTCTCACAATGGTCAGTTGGTAGCTCCTCTGGGCCGTGGGATAGACTGATGCAAACGCACCGATGATCCGGACCGAGACACTATCCTATATCGCGATCTTATGAAGAATGCCGCTGTATAAAGCCTTGTTGTGCAAAATTATTGATTTTCTGGATAGCACTTGATTTTAGGCTGACGAGATACTGGCATGTCTCCCTGATCATTCTCTCCTATGTTTGTGTCTAACTCCATGGAGTAGGATTTTGGTATGATGTGCACGTGCATAGTGAGTCAACATATTACTTGGCATTCATTTATACGATGATCGAAAATGTTGCCTTATTGATGTTATAACTGCCTAGATTTGTTAAGTTGTTTACTATTTGCTTCTTGATGCTGATTATTATTCCTGAAATGCTATGTGGGTGTTTTGCTTCATTTTGTTTCTTTACTGTCATAATTGGTACTGAATATAGGATGCCTTACCTTTTTTCTGTATTTCTGCTATTCTGTTTATTTATGTGTTTCTCTGAAGACGTCGGTGAAGAAGGGGAAGTGCACGAATTCCCTGGCTTTGGCCTGATTTTGATTAGTTTCCTGTTTGGACATGGCGTCCCATCTGCTAACTTTTTGGGTTTTGTGAGATTGACTTTTCATGGAGGTCCGGACTGCTGGCACATCAACCTGAATACGGATTGCTGCATCTACCACGGAGACATGACTATTTCTCTGGCTTGGGGATGTTATGAACTACCTGTCTTTACTTTTAATACTCACTTGTATTTAGAGTTTTACTTGCCCATACGTGATATGTGGGGTGATCACTATTACTCCCCACAAGAGAATTCGTTCTTATCCTCTGCACGAGCACCCGCTCGTAATTCAGTTGCTCCGATGAGGATTTCCATTGACGAGGAAGACCTTGAGGAGGATCCAACTATGGTTCCTTCTCATTCGCTTTAGGGGTTGATGGTCGTTGATGGCTATCTGTAAATCTTTTTGGAGACCTGATGTTTTGTCTTTTGGTGGGCTGTATATGTGTAATCATTTTGGGATATGTAAAGCTTCTTTTTTTTTTGTATATCTAATGATATACCTACACAAGTATGTATATATATATATATATATATATATATATATATATATATATATATATATATATATATATATATATATATATATATATACATATATATGTATGAGGTATGAATGTATGGTTTACTTCTCATGTTACTTTTTGCTGTAACTATGTCTTATCATCTTATTTTATTAAAAAAAAGAGAATTCACCAAATTATTTGTACGATTACAACTAAACAGGCTTATCTATATTATAATGAACTAAGTCTTAGTTTATACATTTTGTTTCCGTTTCGTGGTTATGGTGTGACGTTCCCTCCTCAAAAATGGGGCGTTACAATGAGTTTCAATATGTTTATCAGTTTAAGTTAGTTTTATTCATTTTTGAATTTTAGACTGCTGGTTTTGGTATACTTATACTAAGAAATATAGTTTCTCACCCCATTTGTTGTCATATAAATCCAGGTGGAAGTTCATCCAAGGGCAAGAAGAAAAAGTATGAAGACTAGGATAGTTTTTATGCTTAGTGGTTTAAAACTTTGTATTTATTTACTTTGCTTTTAGTTTGTTTAAAGTTTGTTTACATGATGAGCCATTTTTGTGGCAATATGTATGTATTTGACTTTTAGTTTTCGCAAGGCTCTCCATTATTATTTGCTTAAATGATATGAATTAGTGTGATGTTTAAGTTAGAAGTAGCATAACTAATACTGTTTATCCTAGAGTATGCTTGATATACTAGGATACTGATATTATGGTGTTACATTATGGTATTAAAGCAGTTCATCCTGTTGAACCGGGGTATAGACTGACTAAGCTTAGACACATTTAGTGTTTTTTTGCTAGTGTTATGCATTTCTTGTCTCTTATGTTATATGTGATTCTTAAATTGCATAAGTTGCCTTAGGTTGGTTTGTTATTAGCTACTGTTGCATGGTTGTATGATGTAGAGACTGCAGCTCAATATATGTTGTTTCTATGTGTACAAGAAATTATGGCACCGACAAGGCGATCTCAAGAAGCAGAGAACTCAACCCCACAAGGTCCAGATATGGTTGGAGCCTTTATGGCTATGGCCAATGTTTTGACAATGGTGCTTTAGAGGTTGGAAGCAAATCCACCTCAGCATCCTCCACCACCTGAGCACCCAGTGCAAGATATGTCGCAAGTCAAGAGGAACCAGAACTTCCAAGACTTGGCAGCTTTCAAGCAGATGAAACCTCCACCTTTTGATGGTGAGTATGATCCCATGAAAGCAGAGGGGTGGTTGAATGAGATAGAAAAGATTTTTGAGGTTATGGTCTACGCAGATAAGCAGAAAAGTTTCTTTTGCATCCTTTATGTTGAAAGGAGAAGAAGAACATTGGTGGAAAAGAACCACAAAAGTGATGGCAATAGTTGGATCCTAAATGACCTGGGAGGTGTTTAAGATTGCTTTCCTAGAGACGTATTTTCCACAGACTTTGCATGATGAGAAAGAAGTGGAATTTATGAGGTTAGATCAAGGAAGCATGTCGGTAGGCCAGTATGTGGCTAAGTTTGAGGAACTAACAAAGTTTTCATATCACTTCAGACATGACCCAGATGAGAACTGGAGGTGTGCGAAATTCGAGTCAAGCTTGAGGACTGATATCAGAGACGTTGTGGAGCCCTTTGATATCAAAGAATTTTCTTCTTTGTTCAACTAGTGCAGAATAATAGAGAGGTGTGCAAGGAAGCCACCAACAGTGGATCAAGAATCCCAAGGATCCTAGAAAAGGAAATATAGTGAGCAGAAGTTCACAAAAAGTGAAAAAGGCAAACTTGATCAAGAGTATTACAAAAAGGGTCAGTGCCCTAGGTGTGAAAGGCAGCATGGTGATAGACCTTGCTTGGAAGGACAATCCGCATGCTACAAGTATGGGAAGCAAGGGTATTTTACCAAAGAATGTCCACAGAAGGAAGGAGCCCAGACAGATAGTAAACCCACAACTCAGGGAAGGGTTTACATCTTGCTTGGCAAGGAGACAGAGCAACCTACGGGTTTAGAGAAAGGTTAATGTTTGATTTTGTTTCTTTAAAGTTTGGTTGAGTTTGTTTTAAGTGTGAGTTGCTTGTGACTTTTTGCATGAGGTAGACCAAATTTTGAGGACAAAATTTTTTAAAAGAAGGGGAGAAATGTAACATCCTGAAAAATCATGTTAGGCTTGTATAAGGTTATATAGATAGTCTGATACTTGTTTAGCATGTCAGTTAAGTTTCATGACAAACTGAGTTAGTTTAGGCACTTTGCTGCATCCTAGAAGATGGAAAAATAGCCTAAAATGACTCAAAAAATGGCATAAATTGCTATTTGAAGGGAAACATGTGTGGATAACTTGTTTCTAGATCACAAATAAGTTAATTAAGGTGTGGTTAAAGTTTCAAGGCAATTGGAGTTGATTTGGTATTTTTAGGCATACTGGTTGTGTTTTTAATGTCAGATTAACTCCCAGCAGATATGGAAAAATAGAGAAAAAGTAAGTGCAATATGATTTTTAATGAATCTTAGGATTTATTTTGAGTTTGTTGGAGGTTAGGAACTTTGATTCGGAGGAATCTAAGTGTTCATAGAAGATTGGGTTTTCCAATACCACATTAGTGGTAACCCTTTTAAGTAGCAAAATGAGGCCGTTTTCCTCATTTCCCATGCACAGCAAAATAGAGGAGAGAAAGTGAGAAAAGAAGGGAAATAGGAGAGAAGGAAGATAAAGAAAAAAAAGAAATCAAGGAGGGAGATCCAATAGAAAGTTCAAGGCTTCAAGATCTTCAATCAAGCAAGAGGTAGGGGTGTTTTCTATCTTTGATTCTTAATCTTTTCTAGGCTTTGGACATAGGCCTTTAGATGGAGAAGTTAGGTTTTAAAGAGGGAAAACTAGTTTCTTAGCTTGATTCTTACTTTCATTGATTGGATTTGGTTATTTCAACTTAATAGAAGTAAGATAGATGAATTTATCCATAGTTTCAGCTAGTTGGTTCTTGAGATGGAACCTAGGTTTTCAAGGAACCAAGAGAGTGATTTTTGGTATTTGATCCAAGTTTAGTGAATTAATAGGCTGTAATCATGTTATAACATGTTTAGAAGTTGTTGGTGGTGTTAGAAACCAAGTTTAGAGAATTGGAATCTGATTTAGTTCAATGGAACAGTGCAGAACGGTGGGTTTTCTGCAGAATTCTACAAAAAATCATTTAGCGTCACAGCGTGAAGATGAATTGACTTCGAGTGCCGCGGCGTGAAGATGATTGTCGTGGTGTGTGGTGCATTACCTTGATGCCCGAGAGTAGGGCATCGTGGTGTACAAAAGAAATGCCACGGCGTGAGGGTCTGAAACTCACCAAAATGCTGATTTTGATTGTTTAAGTTCCTTAGTTGTTAGAATCCTTTGTTTATGCCTTTTTAAGGGTGTTGAGGCAGTAGAGAGGGTATTTTTTAGAGAGAAAGACCTAGTGGCATACAAGGGAAGATAAAGAAAAAGTTGTGCAATTCATTAAGTATGAATTGTCATAGATTAAAGTTTAGCTTATGAGTAACAAAGTGTTACTTAGATATCACTTGGAAAGTGATGAGAAAGTGAAAAACAAGTGTGAAGTTAGCAAGAGTTGAGTGCCATAGACCCTAGCTGGCAAGGGTGAATGCCATAGTGTATAAAAATTCTTAAAGAGTGAAATAGAGTTAGTAATGCAAAGTTAGAAAGTGTACTAAGTCTAGTTGGCATTTGGATAAGTGTCGTAGTACATGAACTGCTCTTACAGAGAAAAGGTAGCCTTAGTAGTACAAGATGGACTTAGTATAGAGTTATATGGTGGTTATGTTAGAATTAGGACACAACTCCGCATTTTCACCACTTCACTTCATATATACTTACTATCCTAGAGATCAGTGAGTGGAGGCATCCACTCAGTTTAGTGCTGATATCCACCTAGTTTACGGTAGACTACTTAGTAGTAGAAGGAGAATACTTGTTATAGTAACAGACTTTGCCCCTACTAGGTAGCCTATAAGAGGTCACACATTATTATAGCAGAGTATCTCCTTAAGCAAGGGGAATAGTTAAGTATCACAACACTACATCTACACTGCATGCACTTTTCTTTGAGCATACATCATCTCACCATTTCATTATTTATCATTTGCTTAGATTGGATTTTGTGTATGGTTTGTGTATGTTTTGTTATTGCATTGTGCCTTCAGTGATAGCTGTATGAGCGGTTGTCTAGTCGATGATTTCCAAATGATTGTATGGGCAGTTGTTTGTTATTATCGTGGTTTTGGTTATCAAATCGGAAGTATAGAATTGCCTAGGAATGTTACATAGAGAGAGAAAGTTTTGTAAAGGTTCTTATTCAATGAGTTTTAGTATGTTTATTAATTTAAGTTGGGTTTATTCATTTTTGAATGTTTAGATTATTGGTTTTCGTATACTTATACTAAGAAATGTAGTTTCTCACCCCGTTTCTTTCCATGTAAATCCATGTGGAAGTTCATCTAAGGGCGAGAAGAAAAAGTATGAAGACTAGGATAGTTTTTATGCTTAGTAGTTTAAAGTTTTGTATTTATTTACTTTGCTTTTAGTTTGTTTAAAGTTTGTGTACACAATGAGCCCTTTTGTGGCAATATGTATGTATATGACTTTTAGTTTCCACAAGGCTCTCCATTATTATTTGCTTAAATTATATGGATTAGTATGATGTTTAAGTTAGAAGTAGCATAATTAATACTGTTTATCCTAGAGTATGTTTGATATACTAGGATACTGGTATTATGGTGTTACATTATGGTATCAGAACAGTTCATCATGTTGAACCGGGGTATAAACTGACTAAGCTTAGACATATTTAGTGTTTTTCCACTAGTGCTATGCATTTCTTGTCTCATATGTTAGATGTGATTCTTAAACTGCATGAGTTGCCTTAGGTTGGTTTGTTATTAGCTACTGTTGCATGGTTACATGATATTGAGACTGCAACTCAATATATGTTATTTTTATGTGTACAGGAAACTATGGCACCGACAAGGTGATCTCAAGAAGCAGAGAACTTAACCCCACAAGGTCCAGATATGGCTAGAGCCTTTATGGCTATGGCCAATGTTTTGACAATGGTGCTTGAGAGGTTGGAAGAAAATCCACCTCAGCATCCTCCACACATTAGCACCCAGTGCAAGATGTGTCGCAAGTAGAGAAGAACCAGAACTTCCTAGACTTGGCAGCTTTCAGGCAGATGAAACCTCCACATTTTGATGGTGAGTATGATCCCATGAAAGCAGAGGGATGGTTGAATGAGATAGAAAATATTTTTGAGGTTATGGTCTGCACAGATAAGCAGAAAAGTTTCTTTTGCTTCCATTATGTTGAAAGGAGAAGAAGAACATTGGGGAAAGGAACCACAAGAGTGATGGCAATAGTTAGATCCCAGATGACCTAGGAGGTGTTTAAGATTGCTTTCCTGGAGACATTTTTTCCACAGACTTTGCGTGATGCGAAAGAAGTAAAATTTATGAGGTTAGAGCAAGGAAGCATGTCGGTAGGCCAGTATGTGGCCAAGTTTGAGGAACTATCAAAGTTTTTATATCACTTCAGACATGACCAAGATAAGAACTAGAGGTGTGTGAAATTCGAGTTGAGTTTGAGGACTGATATCAGAGAAGTTGTGGAGCCCTTTAATATCAAAGAATTTTCTTCTTTGGTCAACTAGTGCAGAATAATGGAGAGGCATACAAGGAAGCCACCAACAGTGGATCAAGAATCCCAAGGATCCCAGAAAAGGAAATATAGTGAGCAGAAGTTCACAAAGAGTGAAAAAGGCAAACCAGATCAAGAGGATTTTAAAAAGGGTCAGTGCCCTAGGTGTGAAAGGCAGCATGGTGATAGACCTTACTTAGAAGGACAATCCGTATGCTACAAGTGTGGGAAACAAAGGTATTTTGCCAAAGAATGTTCACAGAGGGAAGGAGCCCAGGCAGATAGTAGACCCACAACTCAGGGAAGGGTTTACATCTTGCAGGGAAAGGAGACAGAGCAACCTACAGGTTCAGAGAAAGGTTAGTGTTTGATTTTGTTTCTTTAAAGTTTGGTTGAGTTTGTTTTAAGTGTGAGTTGCTTGTGACTTTTTGCATGAGGTAGACCAAATTTTGAGGACAAAATTTTTAAAATGAAGGGGAGAAATGTAACATCTTGAAAAATCATGTTAGGCTTGTATAAGGTTACATAGGTAGTCTAATACTTGTTTAGCATGTCAGTTAAGTTTCGTGACAAACTGGGTTAGTTTAGGCACTTTGCTGCAACCTAGAAGATGGTAAATAGCCTAAAATGACTCAAAAAATAGCATAAATTGCTATTTGAAGGGAAACATGTGTGGATAACTTTTTTCTAGGTCACAAATGAGTTAAGTAAGGTGTGGTTAAAGTTTCGAGGCAATCAGAGTTGATTTGGTATTTTTAGGCATACTGGTTGTGTTTTTAATGTCGGATTGACTCCCAGCAGATATGGAAAAATAAAGAAAAAGTAAGTGCAAGATGATTTTTAATGAATCTTAGGATTTATTTTGAGTTTGTTGGAGGTTAGGAACCTTGATTCGGAGGAATTTAAGTGTTCATAGAAGATTGGGTTTTTCAATACCACATTAGTGGGAACCCCTTTAAGTAGCAAAATGAGGTTGTTTTCCTCATTTCCCATGCGGAGCAAAATAGAGGAGAGAAAGTGAGAAAAGAAGGGAAATAGGAGAGAAAGAAGATAAAGAAAAAAAAAAGAAATCAAGGAGGCAGATCCAAGAGCAAGTTCAAGACTTCAAGATCTTCAATCAAGCAAGAGGTAGGGGTGTTTTCTATCTTTGATTCTTAATCTTTTCTAGGCTTTGGACATAGGCCTTTAGATGGAGAAGTTAGGTTTTAAAGAGGGAAAACTAGTTTCTTTAGCTTATTCTTACTTTCATTGATTGAATTTGGTTTTTTCAACTTAATAGAAGCAAGATAAATGAATTTATCCATAGTTTCAGCTAGTTGGTTCTTGAGATGGAACCTAGGTTTTCAAGGAACCAAGAGAGTGATTTTTGGTGTTTGATCCAAGTTTAGTGAATTAATAGGTTGTAATGATGTTATAACATGTTTAGAAGTTGTTGGTGGTGTTAGAAACCAAGTTTAGAGGATTGGAAGTTGAATTAGTTCAATGGAACAGTGTAGAATGGAGGGTTTTCTGCAGAATTCTACAAAAAATCAGTTAGCACCGCAATGTGAAGATGAATTGGCTTCTAATGCCGCGGCATGAAGATGAGTGTCGCGGCGTGTGGTGTATTACCTTGGTGCCCGAGAGTAGGGCGTCTGGCGTGCAAAAGGAATGCCACGGCGTGAGGGTCTGAAACTCACCAAAATGCTGATTTTGATGGTTTGAATTCCTTAGTTGTTAGAATCCTTTGTTTATGCCTTTTTAAGGGTGTTGAGGCACTAGAGAGAGTATTTCTTAGAGAGAAAGACCTAGTGGCATACAGGGGAAGATAAAGAAAAGGTTATGCAATTCATTAAGTATGAATTGTCATAGATTAAAGTTCAGCTTATGAGTGACAAAGTGTTGCTTAGATATCACTTGGAAAGTGGTGAGAAAGTGAAAAATAAGTGTACAATCAAGTTAGCAAGAGCTGAGTGCCATAGACCCTAGCTGGCCAGGGTGAATGCCATAGTGCATGAAAATTCTTAAAGAGTGAAATAGAGTTAGTAATGCAAAGTTAGAAAGTGTACTAAGTCTAGTTGGCATTTGGATAAATGCCGTAGTGCATGAACTGCTCTTACAGAGAATAGGTAGTCTTTGTAGTGCAAGATAGACTTAGTATAGAGTTATATGGTGGTTATGTTAGAATTAGGACATAACTCCGCACTTTCATTACTTCACTTCACATATGCTTGCTATCCTTAGAGATTAGTGGGTGGAGGCATCAACTCAGTTTGGCGCCGATATCCACCTAGTTTATGGTAGACTACTTGGTAGACTACTTAGTAGTAGAAGGAGAATACTTGTTATAATAACAGACTTTGCCCCTACCAGGTAGGCTATAAGAGGTCACACGTTATTATAGCAGAGTATCTCCTTAAGCAAGGGGAATAGTTAAGTATCACAACACTACACCTACACTGCATACACTTTTCATTGAGCATACATCATCTCACCATTTCATTATTTATCATTTGCTTAGATTGGATTTTGTGTATGGTTTGTGTATGTTTTGTTACTGCATTGTGCCTTTAGTGACATCTGTATGGGCAGTTGTCTAGTCGATGATTTCCAAATGATTGTATGGGCAGTTGTTTGTTATTATCGTGGTTTTGGTTATCAGATCGGAAGTATAGAATTGCCAAGGAATGTTACATAGAGAGAGAAAGTTGTGTAATAGTTTTTAGATAATGAGTTTCAGTATGTTTATCAATTAAAGTTGGTTTTATTCATTTTTGAATGTTTAGACTACTGGTTTTCGTATACTTATACTAAGAAATGTAGTTTCTCACCCCGTTTCTTGCCATGTAAATCCATATGGAAGTTCATCCAAGGGCGAGAAGAAAAAGTATGAAGACTAGAATAGTTTTTATGCTTAGTAGTTTAAAGTTTTGTATTTATTTACTTTACTTTTAGTTTGTTTAAAGTTTGTGTACACAATGAGCCTTTTTGTGGCAATATGTATGTATATGACTTTTAATTTCTGCAAGGCTCTTCATTATTATTTGCTTAAATTATATGGATTAGTATGATATTTAAGTTAGAAGTAGTATAACTAATACTGTTTATCCTAGAGTATGCTTGATATACTAGGATACCAGTATTAGGGTGTTACAATAACAAGAACATATTTTGAGTCAAGAGAAAGAACAATTTTCTCCATTACACGAACATCTTCAAGATTCTCACCATACCACTTCATTTGATTGAGAACTACCAAAGCTCTTTTAAAATAGTCATGGATTGATTCAAACTCTTTCATGTGTAAGGATTTAAACTCGCCTCTTAAGATATGTAAATGAACTTTCTTCACCTTTTCAACTCCTTTGAAAACATTTTGAAGAATCCCCCAAGCTTCTTTTGCCTTTGTTGCATAAACAACCTTCTTAAACATTGCATCATCTAAAACCGCAAGAATAATATTAAGAACAATTGATCTAATTTTTTATTTCATTACAATTGTTCCTTTGGGTTTGACTCAAAGTACCTTTATTCTTCAATTCAACATACCCATTCTCAACTATCTCACATGCCTCTTATAAGCCAACAATTGTAATAATGTGAACACACTAATTATCATAATTCTCTTTTGTTAGTTTGGGAACCAGAAGAATAGAATTAAACATCTTTAAAAAATAAATTATATGGCTCCAATACTACTTTGAAGGAGATAGTAGAGAAGAGAACACTCACACTCTAATGAAACTCACTTGATTTGATATTTTTGGCTTTACACTTGAATTTTCTTGGTTTACTCTTAGCTTACATGAGAAACACTAATAAATGACTATTTATAGGTACACATGATACTTCTTGACAACCCTTACAATGAACTTAACCTCAAAATATTAAATGCATGTATTAAATAAGTACATGCATGGCTAAATACTTAAAACCTACAAATACATAAATGTGCTAATATATGAATTAAGTGAATGCATTAAGTTTAAATTTCCAACAATCTAAACAAGTTTTCAGTCTTATCATATTCCAATGAGGCTTCTAACTAGTGATGGAAACAAGTCAGGCCAGGCCAGACTTTGCCTTAAACAGGCCTGACCTATATCCCAACTATAAGGCCTGAGCCTAGCCTATGAGCCTGTAATAGGCCGATTTTTAAGGCCTAGCCTGACTTTTTTAAAAGTCTAGCCTGGCCTGAAAGCCTATTTAAAGACTTACTTTGTAATGAGACCTTTAAATAGACTAACATATTAAATAGGCCAACAGGCCTTTACATAAGCTAATAGACCTACCTTTAAATAGGTCAACTTGTCTTACATAAGCTAACAGACCTACCTTTAAATAAGTCAATATGCATTTACATAGGCTAACAGGCCTAAGCCTTAAAATAAGCCAATGGGTTTACTCAAAGCCAATAGGCCTTTGTTATAATTTAATACTCACCTTCTAATTTTATAGATGTTCACCACTTTCTTACACTAGTCTTTGGTCGATGAAGAACTTGGAGATATACCAAATTGCTCATTTTCTTACTCTAGTCTTTCGAGTCCCACATCGACCAAAGATCAGAGTAAGAAAGTAATGAGCATCTATAAAAGTAAAGGGTGAATGTTACCTTATTATTCATTCTACTAAATATATTACATTAAATATATTAATAAATGTGTTATTTCTATTCTAACTTACTAACTTAAGTTTTAGTTCTTGACTTTTATTAAAATTTAATTAAAAATATATTAATATATTATAATGAATTAATAATTATAATAATTATAATAATTATAATTATAGTTTATAATTATTATAATAATATATATTATATTATATATAATTAAATAGGCCAAGTCGGTTTGCTGGGCTTAAAAGGCCTATTAGATGGCCTGAGGCTTGACCTTTTTAGTTAAACAGACTTTTAAAAAAATCTTAACCTAACTTGTTTAGTAAATAGGCTAGGCCAGGCCATAGGTCTCTGACGGGCAGCCTGACCTATTTCCACCCCTACTTCTAACGTCTATGTCTTGCAATCTTATTGTTAGCAAATTGTATTATATACTTGTAAATGATTAGTGGCATGCATCTGTATGGCCTCATGGTCATCCATTCTTTGTCTGTGTGCGCCTTCTTATGAGAATTTGTTTTTAAATCATGGCTACACAGTCGTGTGCATACACAGCCTGGGTGTGTACCATACTAGTTTTGCCATTTTTTTTGTGAAGTACACAGTTGTGTCCATAAGTACACCTAGGGTGTGTGTAACACTGCTAAAGGTAAGAAAACACTTTTAAAGCTGCCATAACAAAATTTTTCGACGTGTTAAAGGACATCGACATTCTTAACTCAATCTTAAAGATAAAATTCTCCACTCTCAAGCATAAAAACTAATCAAACACTCCTATCAAACTCAAATTAGCATTGAATCAATGTAACACAATCATGATTTCTTCAATAAAATTCTATCACACTAGCCACTAAATTCATAAACAATTACAAGGAAAGATTAAAAATAAAAAAGTATGGATACTCCCCTTTGAAATGCGCTTTCACTTGAAGTGCTTGTATTCCCCAATGATGTGTCATTCGCTCTATCACTTTAAATGTTAAGACCAAATTTGGGAAGTGCCTAAATAAAAGAAACAAAATAAACAAATGTAACAAAATGAAACCAAAAAAAAAAAACTCAAGAAAAAAAAAAAAAAAGAAACTCAGGTTGCCTCCCAATAAGCACTAATATAAGGTCCTTAGCTTGACCTATGTAAAGCATCTTTCTACCTTAGTAAAAATTATTGTGAACTATCCTTATTTTTACATTAAGGAGCTCTATCAAATATTTAGCATATAGTAATGCATACCTTGGCATGGCAAGATACTAGATTTCAATTCAAGAAATGCATACCTTAGTATAATTTCCACCTTAGAGCTACATTCACAATTGAGATAAGGTTGAGTGGTCAACATATGCTTTGGCTCCTCAAAGTTATATCCTTTCCAATAAGGAGTGAGTGGACTTGCTTCTAGCAACTGACCATAAGCCGCAATTTCTTTATCCTCTTCTTCGATTATGGTACTATACTCTAGACATGAATCAAGAAGTTCCTTTGGGTATTCTTCTTTGCACATCTCTTGAACAAGCTCATCAAAGTCATCATCTTCCAAGGAAAATGCACAAGTGGTTGTTTTGGAGAATCTAATAATTTAGATCGATTTCGTCCTCATTTTCTTCCCCCATTTTCTTGATCTCCACCACCTTTTGAACTCTCAAGTTGAGCATTTTTTATCTTCTAGCATCATAACATGGGTGGCTAATTGGTCTCACCTTACATTCATTTGTTCTACTATTTTTGTTAAAATATCTGAAAAATATCTCATAATATCTTTATTATATTTTAGAATATTTTAGAGTATCTTAAATAATCTCTTAGGGGTTATTTTTTATTTATTATTTAATAATTTGTTTCCTTATTTAATTAAGATTAAGAGTCTAGTATTAATATAAATTGGACTTTTGAGTTTATTTGTTGTATCACATTATTATCACATGAAATCAATATTAATCTCATATTATTCATTAGTTTATTTCTCTCTTTTCTTACTTCACTACCTAAAACCCTCTAATTCAACTGTTTTCATGTAGTTGACTTTGAGTTATTATAATGTTCTTCATTAGAAGCTCCATATTAGACTCCTCACTTTGGCATTGGAGCATTAACACCCATTGGAAGCTTGGTGGTGGCCTAGTATAAGGTTGGAGTCCATGACCTTGTTGAGTGCTCCATGAGAAATTGGGGTGATTTTCTCTAACCATGGTTATAGGTATTGTAATGTAGATTTCTTTGAGGCTCGAGATTGTCCAACATATCAATCAAAGCATCAATTCTAACATTAAACATGTTCGATACATCTTCATCAAATTCACCAACTGGTCTTGATCAATCAATTTTGATACATTCATTATTGCTTTATATTTAGCCTAATTGATGATAATTGTATCCAATATTATTATGTTTGTGGGTGAGTTTTAAATGATTGGGCCTCATTGAGCGTAGTTGTAAAAGCTTTATTAATTTTCAAAATTTAACTCGTTTTGACCTTTCTGTCTTATATAGGCCATATCTTGGGCTACAAATGTCATATTTGGATGATCTTAGTGTCCCCGGAAAGCTGAGATGAAGATACACAATTTTATGTCTAATGCAGTTTTTCTAATTCAGCTGGATTCAGGGTGAAATTGAGCCTCGAAGTTAGAATACTGTTGCTATCATAAAGTTTGGACCTTCCCTCACTAATTTGGGCTTAACTCTCTCAATTTAAACCCAAATAAGGCAAATTATATGTCTCTGTAAAGCTTATTTAGAGGGCTACAGATTAGGCTAGGGGTAGATTAGGACTTATAGAAGAATTTTCAGTTACAAATAGGTTTAGGCAGGATACAAAAAACACACTTTTTACGAATCCTGATTTTGGAGTTTTACGATAGGAATCAAGAAACCCTTTTTCTTCTCTTTTCGTCTTCTCTATTTTGTTTTCCTCTTTTCTCTAATCTGTATCTCTTCAATGGTGATGGCCATGGAAGGCTAAAGATCCAATCAATCCAAGGAATTCAATGATTGTGGTTAGAGTTTTGAGTTCTTTTGTTTTATTTGTGATTTCTGATTGTGTTCTTTCCTCTTCCCCTTCTTTAATTGATTTATGATTATGTTTCAAAATTAAAGATGGATTTGGATTGATTAATCTGAATTTAATGGAGAATAGATCATCGATTGATAATCTATGTTAATTAGAAATTATGTTTAATTCAATCTTAATCAAGAATTGCGATTGTGATTCTGTTTTAGTTGATTAAATTCTAGGTGATTATCTAATTGAATTCGAATTAACAGAGGTAATTGCATAAATAATTTTACTCTCTTTGAACTATGATTTACTTTGTCACTTGATTTGAAGCCCTTGGATTGGTGTTTTCAGTTTTGAATTTATTCCTAATTACTATCGAATTTGTATTCTGTTACTTGATGAATAAAACCCCCTACCTTTTGATAATTTTTAATATACTTGAGAAATCCAAATTGATCCTTGGGAGATGACCTAGGTTATGCACTATGCTATATTCCATTTAAATCCTAGTCTATTTTGAGGCGAGCACGACATCGTCGATCAAAAATTTGGCGCCGTTGCCGGGGATCTATTTTCGTTTCGTAGGTTTATTAGGAGTTCCTATTTACTTTTTTTTCATTTTTTTTATTTATTTTTATTAAGTTTAAGTTGCATTTTGTTCCTGTTTCCACATTCTCGTTTTGCATTCTGTTTCGTACCTTGTTTTTGCATTTGCCTTCTATTTCGTCAAAACAAATTCTGTTACATTTATGTAATTGCATTTCTGGTGCATTATCCATTTTGCATTCTGATCATAATTGTTCTTTTTGTTGCATTGTGCTTATTCTGCCATTTTTCTGTTTCTGCTGTTTTTGCATTTTGCTATTTTTTTTTCTCTATTACAGATTCTGCATTCTGCTGCACTTGCTGCAAATTTTGTGATTCTTATTATTGTGCATTGCAGCACACAACACATTCCTGATTTGTGCACATAACACACAACACATAATTGTTCCGTTTCGTGATTCTGTTGCATAAGTAATAGGTTCCTCTGCATAATCTGCTGCATTGTGCATTTTGTTCATTCTGCTGCTGTTTTTGCATTGTTACTATTTTATTGATTTTTTTTGCTGTTGACCATCCTTTTGTTGATCTTATTGCCAATTGCATTGCAAGACCTTATTGCGAGTGTTATACATTCATTTTGGGCGTGTTACTAGCTTCTTACCACTGTTTCATACATTACTAGCACTTTTTTCCTAATTTTTGGTGTAGGGGAGAACAAAGTGCAATCTGGCCAACTCTGATTGAGCTGAAATTTGGTCTCCAAGGGTAAAACATCATTTGGAGCAAAATGATCCCTTTTGGGATCAGGTATTCAGATTTTAGCCAATTTCCATCATTTGGTAAGGTTTTTGGGCAGTTTTATAATTTCTGGAAAAATGGCCTAATTTTAGATTGAGCTGAGACTTGTTCCCTTGAAGGAAAAGGGCATTCTAATAGAGGCTTAGTGTCTTAAGGTCACTCATTTTTCAGCCAAATTCTATCGTTTAGAACACTTTTTCAATTTTTGAATATTTTTTATTGCATTTTTTAGTTCCCTTTTTGAGTAGTTTTTAGTGTGTGGTGGTCCCATAATTTTTAAAAATCATTTGATAGGTCAATTAGATTTATTTTAGTGCATTTTTGCTGTTTGATAGTCAATTTTGCTTGTTTTGCTGTTTTTGAGTTTTGCATGTTATATGACTAGGTCCAATCCTAGTTTTGTGCATAATTTTGATCCTGAGATAGATAGGATTTTTCATACCTTGCATAGGTTTAATAGATTTGATTCTGCATTTGCTGAGCATATAAGAAGCAGTGATTCTTCACATACTTATCATACTAGTGATTCTGCTTCGAATTTTCGACGACTGCACTTCTCATTCTGATCATCTTTCAATTCTAATTCTATTGAGCATACCGAGATTATGGATAATAGAACCTTGAAGGAGCTGGCTGCTCCTGATGTTACATATCAGTCTTTATGCATTCAGTATCCTGATGTTGATGTTCCATTTGAACTTAAATCTGAATTGATTCATTTGCTGCCTAAGTTCAATGGTCATGCAGGAGAAGATCCTCATAAGCACCTCAAGGAGTTCCACATTGTGTGTTCTACCATGAAGCCTCAAGGCATCTCAGAAGATCACATCAAACTTAGAGCATTCCCTTTCTCATTACAGGATGCTGCTAAGGACTAGCTATATTATTTGCATCCAAGATCTGTCACTAGTTGGAATGATCTTAAGAGGCTGTTTTTGGAGAAATTCTTTCCTGCATCAAGGGCTGCATCAATCCGAAAAGAGATATGTGGCATCGAGCAGTTTGAGAGAGAACCATTGTCTGAATACTGGGAAAGATTCAAGAATATGTGTGCTAGCTGTCCTCACCATCAGATTAGTGACCAGTTACTAATCCAGTATTTTTATGAAGGTTTGCTGCCT
Organism: Ormosia semicastrata; assembly: GCA_029884595.1. Lineage (NCBI taxonomy): Eukaryota > Viridiplantae > Streptophyta > Magnoliopsida > Fabales > Fabaceae > Ormosia > Ormosia semicastrata. The sequence goes on from JAQQTO010000061.1 coordinate 45,873,678, forward strand.
ATGGATAGGAGCATGATTGATGCTGCTAGCGGAGGAGCATTGGTAGACAAGACCCCTATGGCTGCAAGAGAATTGATTGAGAATATGGCCACTAATTCCTAATAGTTTGGCACCAGAAGTAACTCAGTGGTATTGAGTAGAGGTGTCCACGAAATTGAGGCAACTTATGCTGCAGATCACAGAAAATTGGAAAGCAAAATTGATGACCTTGCATCCTTGGTGAGGCAATTGGCTGTGACTCAACAACAGCAGCCTGCTGCAGTAGCTCCTGTCAGAGTGTGTGGAATCTGTATTTCTGCTGATCATCCAACAGATGCCTGCCCTACATTGCAAGAGGTTGATACTGATGGTACCCCCCAGGCCTATGCAGCAAACATCTAAATAATAGGCCTCGAAGAAGAACAACAGAGCTACGATTTGTCCTCCAACAGATATAACTCAGGCTGGAGAAATCATCCAAATCTGAGGTGGGGAAATACCTCTACACAGCCTGCCCCTACTCAATTTAGGCAGCAGCAGCAGCAGCTACCCTTCCAGTCCACTGCAGGACCTAGCAGACCATATCAGCCACCTTTCATGCAGCAGCCAAATAATGCCCCTCCTAAATCCGAGCCAACCTTGGAAGAATTGATGAAACAGATGGCAGTGAACAACTTGCAATTCCAGCAGAGGACAGAAGCTACCATTCAGAATTTGGAGAATCAGATTGGACAGCTTGCTAGTTCAATGAACCAATTATAGTCACAAGATTCTGATAAACTTCCTACACAAACTGTGGTCAATCCAAGAAATGTGAGTGTCATCACTCTAAGATCTGGTAAGACTGTTGATGCACCAAACTGTGTGTTGCAACATGAATTAGATAAGGAGAAGTAAGCTATACCAGAAATTCCATGTAGCAGCAAAAATAAGAAAAGAGATTCTGGCCCTATTCCTGTAGTTACTGCTGAGCAGTCCATTCCACTACCATTCCCTCAGAGAGTTGTGCAACTTAAGAAGACTTTTGAGACTGACATAGATAGGGAGATCTTGGAGACATTTAGGAAGGTTGAGGTGAACATTCCTCTCATTAAAGCGATCAAGCAAATTCTAAGATATGCCAAGTTTCTTAAGGATTTGTGTACTCATAGAAGGAGACTGAAGGGAAATGAGAAGATCGGCATGGGAAGAAATGTGTCTGCACTTATACAGCCTACAATGCCCCAAAAATGCAAGGATCCAGGGATTTTTACTATCCCATGCATCATAGGCAATAGCAAATTCGAAAATGCCATGTTGGATTTAGGTGCTTCAATTAATATTATGCCTATGTCAGTGTTCAACTTTCTTGCTCTTGGACCCTTGCAGAATACAGGAGTCATCATTCAGTTGGCAAACAGGAGTAATGCATACCCTGCAGGACTCATTGAGGATGTCCTTGTTAGAGTAAATGATTTGATTTTTCCTGCAGACTTCTACATTCTGGATATGGATGGAGAATCCGAATCCAGCAAGGCTCCCATCATTCTTGGTAGACCTTTCCTCAAAACTGCCAGAACCAAAATTGATGTCCATACAGACACTCTTTCCATGGAGTTTGGAGATAATGTGGTTCAATTTAACATCTTGGATGCCATGAAGCACCCCATGGAAGAACATTCCGTTTTCCATATAGATTTGCTGGCTGATATAGTTGATGATGGTTTTTCTGAGCTCTTTACTGATGATCTTCCATTCTTTTCTGATTTTGTTGATACCTATACATGTGATGCTTGTACTGTTTCAGAAATGTGCAGTGTTTGTACTGAGATTGCATCCTGTTTACATGGTGATTTTGATACAGATTGTGTGGAGTCAGAATGCAGTAGTTTGATAACAGCAAGTACCTCTGAATTAGATTTTGTTGGATTGCAGGCTATCAATACAGTTACTTCCGCCAGGATCCTTCCATCTGTAGTGCAACCACCTACACTGGAGCTTAAGCCACTTCCAGAGCACCTTAAGTATGCATACTTAGAGGAGGATAAGAAGCTGCCAATGATCATTTCTACTGCCCTCCATGCTGACCAAGAGGAGAGGCTGCTGCAAATATTGAGGAAGCATAAGAAAGCTATAGGTTGGACCTTGGCTGACCTTCCTGGCATTAGTCCTTCCATGTGCATGCACAGAATACTACTTGAGGATGGTGCTAAACCAGTGAGACAACCACAGAGGCGACTCAACCCTTTGATCCTAGATGTGGTAAAGAAAGAGGTGACCAAGCTTCTACAAGCAGGCATCATCTATCCTATCTCAGATAGTGCTTGGGTGAGTCCAGTTCAAGTGGTTCCAAAGAAATCAGGAATCACAGTAGTGAAAAATGATTGTGATGAGTTGATTCCTACTAGAGTGCAGAGTAGCTGGAGAGTTTGTATTGATTACAGGCGGCTCAACCAAGCGACCAGAAAGGATCATTTTCCTTTGCCCTTTATTGATTAGATGCTTGAGCGCTTGGCTAGAAAATCTTACTACTATTTTCTTAATGGCTTTTCAGGTTATTTCCAGATCCACATAGCACTAGAGGGCTAGGAGAAGACCATATTCACCTGCCCCTTTGGCACTTTTGCCTATAGGAGGATGTCTTTCGGCCTATGCAATACCCCTGGAACTTTCCGGCGATGCATGGTAAGTATCTTTTCAGACTTTTTAGAGGATTGCATTGAGGTGTTTATGGATGATTTTACTGTTTATGGTTCCTCCTTTGATGCCTGTTTGGACAGTCTGCATAGAGTTTTGCATCGCTGTATTGAAACTAACCTTGTTCTTAATTATGAAAAGTGTCATTTTATGGTAGAACGGGGCATAGTCTTAGGCCATGTGATCTCTCGGAAGGGTATAGAGGTAGATCCTGCTAAAATTGATGTTATTTCCCAGTTGCCTTACCCCTCTTGCGTGCGAGAGGTTCGTTCTTTTCTTGGTCATGCAGGTTTCTACAGGAGGTTCATTAAAGATTTCAGCAGAAAGGCCCTTCCACTTTCTAACTTGTTGTAGAAAGATGTTGTCTTTGATTTTGATGACAAGTGTAAAGAGGCTTATGATTGCCTCAAAATAGCTCTGACCACCACTCCCATCATTCAGCCGCCGAGTGGACACTCCCTTTTGAACTCATGTGTGATGCATCTAACTATGCAGTGGGAGTTGTCCTAGCCCAGAGAGTTGGCAGGCTACCTCATGTCATCTCCTACGCTTCCAGGACTTTAGATGCTGCCTAGGCTAACTATACTACCACTGAGAAAGAGTTGCTTGCTATTGTATTTGCACTTGATAAGTTTAGATCATATTTGCTTGGTTCTAAAGTGGTTATTTTTACTGATCATGCAGCTTTAAAGTTCCTGTTGAAGAAGGCAGATTCGAAGCCTCGATTGATTAGATGGATGCTGCTTCTCTAGGAGTTTGATTTGGAGATTAGAGATAGGAGTGGCGCAGAGAATTTGGTGACAGATCATTTGAGCAAGATAGAAGGAGTTGTTGACCCTTCTCCTATCAGAGATGACTTCCCAGATGAGCAGCTCATGCAGCTGCATGATACCCCACTTTCTCCTTGGTTTGCTGATTTAGTTAATTACTTAGTTGCATCTGTTTTTCCTCCTCATGCATCTAGATCACAGAAAGCTAAACTTAAAAGTGATGCTAAATATTATGTGTGGGATGATCCATATTTGTGGAAATTTTGTAGTGACCAGGTGATTCGCAGATGCATACCTGACCATGAGATCCAGTCCGTTCTTCATTTCTGTCATGCTTCTCCAGTTGGAGGTCACTTTGGACCACAGCGGACCGCTAGGAAGATGCTAGATTCTGGATTTTACTGGCCTACCATTTTCAGAGATGCTTATCAGGTTTTTAGTACTTGTGAGCAGTGCCAGAGAGCAGGAGTGGCTATCACTCGCCGACAGGAGATACCCCAGCAGCCCATTCTGTTCTGTGAGGTTTTTGATGTTTGGGGTATCGATTTTATGGGCCCTTTCCCTATTTCTTTTGGTTTCTCTTATATTGTGCTTGCAGTTGATTATGTTTCTAAATAGGTGGAAGCTAAGGCCACTAAGACTAATGATGCTCGAGTTGTTGTGGATTTTGTCAGATCTAACATATTTTGCAGGTTTGGAGTGCCTCGCGCTATCATTAGTGACCAAGGGACTCATTTTTGTAACCGGACTATGGAGGCCTTATTTCGGAAGTATGGGGTCGTGCATAAAGTGTCTACAGCATATCATCCCCAAACTAACGGGCAGGTCGAGCTTTCTAACCGAGAGATAAAGCAGATTTTGGAGAAGATGGTGCAGCCAAATAGGAAAGATTGGAGCCACCGGTTAGAAGATGCTCTTTGGGCTCATCGTACCGCTTACAAGACACCTATAGGGATGTCTCCTTTCAAGGTTGTCTTTGGTAAACCATGTCACCTTCCGGTGGAAATAGAGCATCGTGCATACTGGGCAGTGAAGAGTTGTAACTTAGCATTTGACCAAGCAAGTTCAGAGAGGAAGCTTCAATTGCAACAACTGGAAGAACTCCGCTTGGAGGCTTATGAGAATTCAAGGATCTATAAGGAAAAGACTAAGCATTTCCATGATAAGATGATTTCTAGAAAGGAGTTCTCCATTGGCCAAAAGGTGCTTTTGTTCAACTCTCGCCTTTAAACTCATGCCCGGTAAGCTCCGTTCTAGGTGGGATGGTCCTTTTGTTGTCACTAGCATCTTTCCTTATGGTGCAGTGCAGATTTCGAATGAAGCCACCAATAAGAGTTTCAAGGTTAATGGCCACCGTCTTAAGCCCTTTCTTGAGAGCCCTGCAAGCCCAACACCTGTAGAGGAACTCTCCTTGGCAAAGCCCACCTTTCCCCAAGTGCAAATCTTCCCACCATGATAAGGGTGTTTTCTTCCTCACATGTATACTTGTCTTTTACTTTTGCTTTATGTTTTCATTGAGGACAATGTGTGATTTAAATGTGGGGGAGGGAATTTTGCTATTTTTGTTTTTTTTTTCTTGTTTTGTTTTTCTATTTTTCTATTTTTCTATTTTTGTTTTCGCATTCTGTTTTTGTTTTCGTTTGTGTTTTCTGTTTCTATTTTTTTACTATTTTCTATTTTTTCTTTGTCATACAATTTTGCTATTTCTATTTTCTATTTTCTGTTTTCATTTTTTGTTTCATTCTCATTGTTTCTATTTTCTGTTTTCATTTTTGTTTTTTTAATTTTTCATTCTGTTTTCTATTTTCTATTTTTGCATTTTGTGTTATTTTGCTATTTTTGTTTTTGTTTTCTTCTTTTAATTCTGTTTTCTGTTAAAAAAAAAAAAGAGGGCACAAGTGTGTTTTGAGTTGCTTTCCAATGATGTTTTGAGGTTTGTAAAGTTGATAATTGGAATTCAAGGTTCATAACATGATTGAATAAATTTTCTTTCTTCTTGAATTTAATTTGCTTGGTGGTGAATGTTTGAATTGGTGGATCAAGTTTGATAGATGCATACCTTGTGAGATTTTGAGCCTATTGGTGGATTAAACATTTGCACCATTCTCTTCTTTCTTGTGTGATTTTCACTCATGTCATTTGATCACTCTAGAACTTGCTTAAATTTTTTTTGAGGCTACATTTTTCACTTGTATGCATGAACATGATTGAGGCATTCTTTCTTGATTAATTACTCTGGCCAAATAGCTAACCTTGCATCACTTTCCCTTGTTTAACCCCCTTGAGCCTACTTGCCTATTCTTTGTTTTAGCTCATTTTGTGCCTTATGTGAAAAACCATGTTTTTACCTTTACCTTAGGGAATAGGAGAGCATTGGTTCATTTTCATTGGAGGAGCTCTTTTGATGTTCAAGTGTGGGGGTTGTGTACTTTGATGTGCAATGTGTAAGATGTTTGGTGAAATTTAAAAAAAAATGAATGAAAAAAAATAGAATTAAGAAAAAGAAAAAAAGAAGAAGAAAAGAGGAAGAAAAGAAAAAGAATAAATTCAAGAAAGGTTGTGAAAGAAAAGAAGAGAAGGAAATTTGTAAAGGAGAATGTGCATTATTTGGAGTTGGGGGATAAAAATTTCATGTTTGTTACTTGTCATTTGAGTTCTTTCACAATGCTCTTTCATTCTCTTTGGTATTTATTTTACCATATCCATATTGTTTCCTTCCCTTACCTTGGCCCCATTACAACCTTGAACAAAGTCTTCTTGATTTTTGTGTGCATGTGTTTTGAGTAGTGGAGAAGTAGAAGATAAGCAAGCTTATGGTAGTGCAATCGTTCATGAGTTGAATTGAGTGAAATACTTACCTTGTAAACACTTTAGGGATTGAGAGTGTATCTTGTGAGGATCTTTCATTCTTGATTCATGCTTTTCAAGTTGAAGCTACCTTGCTTGTTGGTTTGAGATGTGAAGAAATTTTAATTCATGGATGTTTTGTTCTCTTGAATCTTCTATTGCTCCTCTTGCTTGTAAGCTTTTGCGTTCTTAAATGTCATTGGAATTTGAGTCTTTTAGAGCTTTTAGTTAATGAGTTTTTACTTTTCTTGCATTCTTGCATTTGCTTTTCTTTATTATCTAGTTTTGGTCTTTTGTATTTTGTCCGGGAGTGCAAAAGTTCAAGTGTGAGAGAATTTGATCAATCAATTTTGAGACATTCATTATTACTTTATATTTAGCCTAATTGACGATAATTGTATCCAATATTATTATGTTTGTGGGTGAGTTTTAAATGATTGGGCCTCATTGAGCTTAGTTGTAAAAGCTTTATTAATTTTTGGAATTTAACTTGTTTTGATCTTTCTATCTTATACAGGCCATATCTTGGGCTACAAATGTCATATTTGGATGATCTTGATGTCCCCTAAAAGCTGAGACGAAGATACACAATTTTGCATCTAATGCAATTTTTCTAATTCAGCTAGATTCAGGGCGAAATTGAGCCTCGAAGTTAGGACGCTATTGCTGTCATAAAGCTTGGACCTTCCCTCACTGATTTGGGCTTAACTCTCTCAATTTAAACCCAAATAAGGCAAATTATATGTCTCTGTAAAGCTTATTCAGAGGCTACAGATTAGGCCAGGGGTAGATTAGGAATTATAGAAAAATTTTCAGTTACAAATAGGTTTAGGCAGAATACGAAAAACACACTTTTTACGAATCCTGATTTTGGAGTTTTACGATAGGAATCAAGAAACCCTTTTTCTTCTCTTTTCGTCTTCTCTATTTCGTTTTCCTCTTTTCTCTAATCTGTATCTCTTCAATGATGATGGCCATGGAAGGCTAAAGATCCAATCAATCCAAGGAATTCAATGATTGTGGTTAGAGTTTTGAGTTCTTTTGTTTTATTTGTGATTTCTGATTGTGTTCTTTCCTTTTCTCATTCTTTAATTGATTTATGATTATGTTTCAAAATTAAAGATAGATTTGGATTGATTAATCTGAATTTAATGGAGAATAGATCATCGATTGATAATCTATGTTAATTCGAAATTATGTTTAATTGAATCTTAATCAAGAATTGCGATTGTGATTCTGTTTTAGTTGATTAAATTCTAGGTGATTATCTAGTTGAATTCGAATTAATAGAGGTAATTGCATAAATAATTTTACTCTCTTTGAACTATGATTTACTTTGCCACTTGATTTGAAGCCCTTGGATTGGTGTTTTCAGTTTTGAATTTATTCCTAATTACTATCGAATTTGCATTCTGTTACTTGATGAATAAAACCCCCTACCTTTTGATAATTTTTAATATACTTGAGAAATCTGAATTGATCCTTGGGAGATGACCTAGGTTATGCACTATGTTATATTCCATTTAAATCCTAGTCTATTTTGAGGCGAGCACGACATCGTCGATCAAAATTTGGTCTCCATGTGGTCATTCCTTGCATATACATAATACCTAAAAAGAAAAACAAAAAAAAATGAAATTAAAATAAACTTAAAAGAAAAACAAAGTGCCTTAAGTAATCAAATCACTGATTGTTTGATATAAGCATCGATCCCTAATAGTGGCGCTAAAAACTTATATCAGTTATATTCCACAAGTGCACGGGTCGTTACAAGTTATAAAATGATTAGTAGACTATCATTCTCACAAGGATCGTGTGACTACCAATCTACAATACTATTAATTATTTAGGCTAACGAAAACAATTTTGACAATTAAATAAGCAATCAAATTAAAAAGCAAATTAATATAAAAGAAAGTAAAATATAAAAAGTAATGAGGATCAACCAATGACTAGGATTTCACTAGAACTACCTATCATGATGAAAGTCAATTATTCATTATTAATAGTCCTTTACATTCTTGAAGGTGGATTATCATATAGTAATTTAGTTCCCTCTCTTGAGCCCAACGTGTTGAGATTAAAATAATACCATTTTATGGCTACTATATACGTTAATCAAAACCTATTAAGTTCAGCAATATCTATTAACTCCTCGAAGTATTAAGTCAAACTTTATGTCTTAATTCTTAAGTTCAATTACTAGAGGTTTTGATATTCGGACTTCATCTCTCAATTCTTCACCTAAATACCTCAGATCTATGCATATATGACGCACAACATATAGCAAACATTAAGAACACTATAACTGAATCAAGAAATAATAAATTCACAGTAATAAATAATAAATCAAGCATCCATCATAAAATAGTAAAAGAGTTACATCTTATTTCTAGAAAAAGATATACCTTATCAGCACACATGGAATTCAAAGATACAAAGCTAAACATGAATTTATCCTAGCAAAATAAAAGAATAAATGAGATGAAATGGGTTACCAGATTTCTCCAAGATGTTTCTTCTCTTCGATTCACAATCAAAGGTCTCAACCTTGGGGGTTCTCTAGTCGTTCTTGTAACACCCCAAATTTTAGACTATGTTATAAAACTGATAGAATTACACTGTTTTATGTTTTCTGTGCAATATAAAAATAATTTGATTATTCTGATATTGTTTTTGATTGTTTTGTGTGATTTGCTCCAGGTCAGGAAAATAATAATTTTCGGGCCAGGGAAATTCTTATTTTAATTAATTAGAGCTGGTGGATCTTACTAAACCCAATTCGGATTGATATATATATTAATCTTATAATTTTTAGGATTTAACTGTGCAATAAAATAATTTTATATTATAATATTATTTTATTCAACAAACGATCTCTTGTCTCAAAAATAGTAAAAAATTTATTTGTGGACCCTAAAAAGTTCGTGGGGCCCACGTTTAGGAAAAATAGTCAATTGTCTTGTTGGACAAATTCTAGCCAATGAGAGCAAGTCAACGAAAGTAGGCTTGACTTTCTAAACCAATAGGAAAAGGTCAACAAAAGAAGCATAGACTTTATTTAGGATAGTTGGATGAAAAGCATAATTTAGATGCTTTTGATCTTAACCGATTGATCCGATCAATGGTGTAAAGCGAATCTTGATAAAACCACTAAGTAATATACACCGTAGATGAGATCAATGGATAGGAAATCAAGATGATTTCAATGGCTAAGATGAAGTCAAACTTAGTGGCTTGGACTTTAGTATGAACGGATTGGATGAAGACTTAGTTAGGAAGCCTTTAACCTTAGTCGTTGATCTAATCAATGGTGAGATTAGAATGCTAGTTTTATGACCAATTGATATCTACCTTAGATCTAATCTATGGCTAGGAATTAAAGATGAATCAATGGTTAGAATTAAGTCAAAAATTGTAGGCTTGACTTTTGGTTAGTAGCTAATTAAGCTTAATTTGACTAATCTTATTACCTAATTAGCAAACTAAGTGAACTAGCTTAGTTATTAATTAATTATAATCTAAATATTAATTAGATATCTTAATATTGATTAAAGGTTATAATATATGCTAATATATATTAAACTAATTAGTTATATGATTAGGAAGTTAATTAAGATTAGTTAGGAAATTATACTTAATTAACTAGTGAATTGATTAGCAATTAATTAGACTTAAATTGGAAACAATTAAGCTCCTAAATTCCTAAAGGGCTGCACGGTTTTTGGGCAGCTACTTGGAGGCTTGGATGGCTTGGTTCTACTAGCTTCTTGAACCCTCCAAATTGTCATAAACCATGTGCATTCAATTGGATATTTATCTAGCCAAATCAAACACTCAACCTCACACACACAAGCTCACACGGTAGCAGCAGCCCCTTGCTTTTACTCTTCACTTTTATTTCACACTTATCCTAAATCTAAGCTATTCATTTTCTCTCCAAAAATACCAAGAAGCCATACACACTTTTTCTTCCATTTTCTTCTCTCTATTCGGCCATACACACTACTCATACAACCAAACATCTATAATTTTATCTCATCATATTTCCTAAACCCAAATCCTATTCTAAACACTTTTCGTTCACAAAGTTTTTCCAAAAAACTACTCTATCTTGTCCAAAATCACACCTTTTGCTTACTTACTTAAGGGTAAATCTTGATTTATAGTTCAAAATTGGATTTCTAATTTTTCAAACCATGATTGTTCCATGGTTTTTCAATATTAAACCTTGTTTGTGTTTTTACTAATTGTTTAAGAATTTTAGGGATTTGTTTGGTGGATTGCACGAATTTGAAGGAAAGGAGAAGAACTAACCGATTAAATTGTCTTCAAGAGGTAAGAGGGAGATTTAACCTCACCAACCATGTTTTGGTGGTGTGGGGATGGTTTTGTACGGTGGAAAAATCCATAAGGGTTCTTCACCAATTGTTTGATGCTATTTGATTGTATTTGTGTTGTGTATGCTTGTGTTTTTGTGCTTGCATGTGTGATATTATGTCATATATGTTTGTATGTATAAAATTGTGTGTATGAAAATGTATGAGTAAAGTAATATGTGAATAATATGATGAACCGATTTTATGAGAGCTCCAAAGAGCTTGAGGCTTACGGCCATACTAGGCTAGAAAGGACCAAAGTCCTGAAAACGAGAGATTCAATTGAAAATGAAGGATGTAAATGAAAAAGAAATGATTTGAATAATAATGGGAAAATAATCGGATATAATTAAACCGATGAATTAAAATGAGAAGCGAGAGATTTAAATGAATTTGGGACAAATTTGAGTATAGTAAAGTAAAATGATTTTTGGGAAAATGAATTATTATAAATATGATTTTTAGAGGGGTAATATTGTAATTTTCATTTTTAAAAGGGGCAATACTGTAATTATGATTTTAGAAGGGTAATATTATAATTATGATTTTTAGAGGGGCAAAATAGTAATTTTTGTTTTAATAGGGTCATATTGTAAATAATAATTTTTGAGGGCCTAAAACGTAAATATTATGTTTTGGAGGGACTGTTTTGTAAATATGAATTTTATGAGGGATTATTTTGGAAATATGGATTTTATGAGGGATTATTTTGGAAATATGGATTTTATGAGGAACTATTTTGGAAATATGAATTTTATGAGGGACTATTTCGTAAATATGAATTTTACGAGGGACTATTTCGTAAATGTGAATTTTATGAGGGACTGTTGTGAAAATATTATTTAAATGAGGATTATAAAGAAAATATTATGTTTTAAGGGGTTGTGATGCAAATATGAAAAATGAAGTTGAATTTTGGTGTTAAATGAGGAAAATAGTATTTTTGATTTAAAACGTGTGAAAAATATTTTACGCGATTGAGAAACGATGAAAAATTGATACGTGATTGGAAAATGCGACAGAACTGTTGCGCGATTGAGAAAATGCGAAAAATATGATTTCGCGATGAAATTACAGTAATGACACTGTTGGGCCAATATGAGGACCCCGAACTTGAAATAAAGAAAATTTAATTGAGAATATGATAGAATGAATTGAACTGAGAATGGTGCATTTGTATATGCATTGAAAAGGTCCGATGGACTGGATAAGGCTATTTGCCTAGGAAGAGAGAATACACCTCTTGAGTGGGTGCGATATGCGTAGTGTAGGTCTTTCGTTGACCTTGGGGGCATTGGGGTGCGGCCGCCTACAATGTGCGGTTGGTAGCTCTTCGTACGTGGGTTAGACCGATATAACACACCAATGATCCGGACCGAGACACTATCCGTAATCAACATTTGATAAAGACTGGTGCATATGCTAGATGTGCAAAAATTGAGCACGTGGTCCGAGGCATGTAGTGCAGACAGATCTTTACGATCACTCTTTCCGATCTGAGTTGTAGCTCCATGGAGTAGGAAATTGAGTCTAGGTGAATGTATAGAGATACTGAGAGTATTATCGTAATTATTGTTTATGATAATTAAATTATTGAATAATTGAATATTGATAAGGACATGATCGTAATTATGACTTATTGAATGAATTATGATGATAAGGAATATTGTTGACATAATTGTAATTATGTATTGATATGAGATATGATATGTGTTAGATAAATGATATCGGTGACATAATTGTAATTATGTATGATGTGTTGGCATGAGAATTTGTATGTGTTTATCTTCATTGCTACCATACTGGTATTGGCATAGGTGATCTCACCTCTTTCTATGTCTATTCTATATTGTATTTATAATTTTAAAGACGTTGAGCGAGGACTTGAGCAAGAAGCTGAGGAAGAGCAAATTCCGGTAGAGGACTCTGAGTTTTGAAGTGATGGAGGAGTCTCGTTTCCTTGTGTATATGAGATTGAGTAGACTACATCTTGGACATTAGTGTGAATATTAATACTTAGAGTTCCCATTGTCAATTAGACAGTATTGGGAAGTATACTATCGTACTCCGAATGCGACTAGTATAGTGTTGTCTGCGCGGACACCTGTCGGTAGGACTTCGCGTCAAGTCGGACTTCTATTTTCTGAGGAGTCTGAGGAGGACCCGTCTGAGGGTTCTGCTGTGTAGTAATACTTAGGCAGTATGTTAGATTAAATTAAAGTTTAAATATTTTGAGAGTCTAGCTGTAAATACTAAAATATGACAATACTATGATTTGTGTATATACGATGTAAATAATTTATGACAATATTGTTATGTTTTTATTTTCCGCTAAGTTTATCTTACTATCATCAAGAAATTTTATAACTCGTATTTACATCACAAAGCACGATTTTTCCAATGAAGGGGTAATTTGGTAATTGAGTAACACGAAGTGTGGCGCCCTAAGGAGGGTGTTACATTAGTTGGTATCAGAGCCCAAGTTAGAGTCTTTTGGGTTTGTGGGTAGGTTTGTCTTGTTTGTGCTGTGTGAATCTCTGATGTTGAACACAGAGATATGTTTTGGTTTCCGAAAGGAGACGATGTTGTGTGAAATAGTTAAGTTAAGTTCGTCGTGTTTTGATTTTATTTATCTTTGAAGAAAGATAATGGAACGTAGCGAACATGAGCATGTGGACGCGAGACGTGATGAAGATCGTATAGCCACAGCTAGAAGTGTGATGCAAAAGATGAATGAAGTAGCAGTACAACAGAGACAGATGATCACTCAGCAGCAGGAACTGATAATCGAACTTCATAGCTTACTAGGATTAGAGCAGCCATCGGATGTGAGAAGCTGTAACTTAGAACCTTCGATAATCCAAGATAGAAGGAAGCGTAAAGTCGATCGTGTTCAGCAAAAGTCGTATGTACGACCATTGGGGAAGCAACAACGAGCAAAGAGGGGGAGTACTAGTGGCAATGATTTTGGTCAGACTGTGGCATCAACCATGAAATGTTTCAAGTGTGGGAAAAATCATCTCACCAAAGATTGTCAGCATAAAGGGTTTATTTGTTATGGATGTGGGAAGCCTGGACATTTCTCCAGAGATTGTGATCAACTGAAGATGGAACTTTCCATTAGTGATACACGTATTTCAAAATCTCAAGAAGAAGAAAGAGCTGATGCAGAGAGTGTAGTGAGAACGTTCAAATACAAAAACTTAAGGAGCGAGGAAATTGTGTCATAGAGGGTAATCTTAAAACTGTACTATATGATGAGTAAGGTAACCCAGTCTCTTGTGATCTGTGACTATGTAAAAATCTTTTGGGGTTATCTGTGTTTTGTTCTTTTCATAATACTACTTCAACTTCTAAACTTGTTATTACTACTCCAGTCTGTTTGAAACTATCTTATTATTATTGGAGTTTGAAACTTTTCTATTGATCTGGCTTGTCTATTCTTTTTCAAATAGACTGAGTAAATCAATTTGACTTATCCATGTCTTCGTTATAGTGTGATCGGAGTATTTCTACTCTTCTTGTTAAACTTGTTGTTTATACTCAAGTTTTCTAACTCTACCCTATATCTATTAGATATCAAATCTTTTCTGTTGATTTGATTTGTTTAACTCAAATTACAACTATTTGAGAACCTGACTTTATAAATGGATTGGTTATTTTCCAACTATATCCTATTAGATTGTTACAATGTAACCTTAGTGTTTCCTTGACCTGAGATTTTTGGATTTGAATCTAGAAAGTTCATTTCTAAAATTTTTGGACTATGTTCATTTCGAAATCTATTAGACCATTTCGAATTCTTGTTGGACTAATCTTGTAACCTATTGAATAGTCTTATTATTTTTTCTTATAACTTTCAAAGTGTCTTTCATATATCTCAATTAAGAAGGAGTTATGCGTAAAAACTAGTCAAATACAAATTCTGTTAGAAGTTCAACTCGTAAATTTAAATTGAGAGTTGAGATCAAATAGAAAGGTGGTGGCGTATACTTCGAGACAGTGGAACGTGCATGAGAAGAATTATTCAATTTACGTTTTAGGATCTGTGATAGTCATTTTGCAAGGAGAATTTTAAAACGTTTTCTTTCCTATAAAGTCTATAATACTTACAAAGGCTTGAAGTAACTGTACAATCAAGAGGGGCTTAGATATAAGGAAGAGACGATAGCTAGAATTTTTAAAGAACTTGTTCGAAAATTGTGTTCTAGAACAAGCTGGTTGTTGGGATGAATTTCTACTATTGATAGAATTCACATACAACAATAGTTCTCGTTCGAGTATAGGGATGGTAGCCTATGAGGTATTGTATAGAAGAAGATGTAGAACGCCATTGTGTTAGCATCATGATACTGAAAGTACTGAGGTAAGACCAGAATTCGTGCAGCAGACCACTGAGAAAGTGAAGACGGTCTAAGACAAGATGAGGACAACTCAGACACGACAAAAGAGTTATGCTAATAAAAGACAAAGACTGCTTGAAATTGAAGAAGGTGACCATATATTTCTACGTGTGACGTTTATGACTAAAGTTGGACGAGTGATTAAGTCGAGGAAACCCACACTGAAGTTTATTAGATCGTATCGGATACTCCGTTGGAGATCGTACAAATGAAGGAGAATTCAACCTATGAGACGTTTCCAGTCAAGATTAAAGATCGAAGGATCAAGCAACTTCGAGGTAAAGAAATCGCATTGGTTCAAGTGGTTTGGAACGATATACGTGGTGAAGCAACATGGGAATTGGAAGATAAGATAAGAGAATAGTATCTGTTTTTATTTGAAGTGCGTCAAGTTTCGAGGACGAAACTTCTTTTTAGAGGGGGAGTATTGTAACACCCCAAATTTTAGACTATGTTATAAACCGATGTAATTACTGTTTGCTTTGTGTTTTTAAGTGCAATATAAAAATAATTTGATTATTCCGAATCTTGTTTTTGATTGTTTTGTGTAATTTACTCCGGGTCAGAAAAATAATAATTTTCGGGCCGAAAAAATTCTTATTTTAATTAATTAGAGCTGGGGGATCTTACTAAACCCAATTGATTGATATATATATATATATATTAATCTTATAATTTTTAGGATTTAAGCGTGTAATAAAATAATTTTATATTATTATAATATTATTTTATTCAACAGTACCTACTGTCTCAAAAATAGTAAAAAAATTATTTGTGGACCCTAAAAAGTTCGTGGGGCCCACGTTTAGGAAAAATAGTTAACTATGCTGACTGGACAAATTCTAGCCAATGAGAGCAAGTCAACGAAAGTAGGCTTGACTTTCTAAACCAATAGGAAAAGGTCAACAAAAGAAGCATAGACTTTATTTAGGACCGTTGGATGAAAAGCATAATTTAGATGCTTTTGATCTTAACCGTTGATTCGATCAATGGTATAAAACGAATCTTGATAAAACCACTAAGTAATATACACCGTAGATGAGATCAATGGATAGGAAATCAAGATGATTTCAATGGCTAAGATGAAGTCAAACTTAGTGGCTTGGACTTTAGTATGAACCGTTGGATGAAGACTTAGTTAGGAAGCCTTTAACCTTCGCCGTTGATCTAATCAATGGTGAGATTAGAATGCTAGTTTTATGACCAATTGATATCTACCTTAGATCTAATCTATGGCTAGGAATTAAAGATGAATCAATGGTTAGAATTAAGTCAAAAATTGTAGGCTTGACTTTTGGTTAGTAGCTAATTAAGCTTAATTTGACTAATCTTATTACCTAATTAGCAAACTAAGTGAACTAGCTTAGTTATTAATTAATTATAATCTAAATATTAATTAGATATCTTAATATTGATTAAAGGTTATAATATATGCTAATATATATTAAACTAATTAGTTATATGATTAGGAAGTTAATTAAGATTAGTTAGGAAATTAAACTTAATTAACTAGTGAATTGATTAGCAATTAATTAGACTTAAATTGGAAACAATTAAGCTCCTAAATTCCTAAAGGGCTGCACGGTTTTTGGGCAGCTGCTTGGAGGCTTGGATGGCTTGGTTCTACTAGCTTCTTGAACCCTCCAAATTGTCATAAACCATGTGCATTCAATTGGATATTTATCTAGCCAAATCAAACACTCAACCTCACACACACAAGCTCACACATGCAGCAAGAGCCCCTTGCTTTTACTCTTCACTTTTATTTCACACTTATCCTAAATCTAAGCTATTCATTTTCTCTCCAAAAATACCAAGAAGCCATACACACTTTTTCTTCCATTTTCTTCTCTCTATTCGGCCATACACACTACTCATACAACCAAACCTCTATAATTTTATCTCATCATATTTCCTAAACCCAAATCCTATTCTAAACACTTTTCGTTCACAAAGTTTTTCCAAAAAAACTACTCTATCTTGTCCAAAATCACACCTTTTGCTTACTTACTTAAGGGTAAGTCTTGATTTATGGTTCAAAATTGGATTTCTAATTTTTCTAACCATGATTGTTCCATGGTTTTTCAATATTAAACCTTGTTTGTGTTTTTACTAATTGTTTAAGAATTTTAGGGATTTGTTTGGTGGATTGCACGAATTTGAAGGAAAGGAGGAGAACTAACCGATTAAATTGTCTTCAAGAGGTAAGAGGGAGATTTAACCTCACCAACCATGTTTTGGTGGTGTGGGGATGGTTTTGTACGGTGGAAAAATCCATAAGGGTTCTTCACCGATTGTTTGATGCTATTTGATTGTGTTTGTGTTGTGTATGATTGTGTTTTTGTGCTTGCATGTGTGATATTATGTCTATTGCTTTGATATATGTTTGTATGTATGAAATTGTGTGCATGAAAATGTATGAGTAAAGTAAGATGTGAATAATATGATGAACCGATTTTATGAGAGCTCCAAAGAGCTTGAGGCTTACGGCCATACTAGGCTAGAAAGGACCAAAGTCCTGAAAACGAGAGATTCAATTGAAAATGAAGGATGTAAATGAAAAAGAAATGAATTTGAACAAGTTTGAAGGTTGTGGGAAAATAATCGGATATAATTAAACTGATGAATTAAAATGAGAACTGAGAGATTTAAATGAATTTGGGACAAATTTGAGTATAGTAAAGTAAAGTAAAATGATTTTTGGGAAAATGAATTATTATAAATATGATTTTTAGAGGGGCAATATTGTAATTTTTGTTTTTAAAAGGGACAATACTGTAATTATGATTTTTAGAAGGGCAATATTGTAATTATGATTTTTAGAGGGGCAAAATAGTAATTTTCGTTTTAATAGGGCCATATTGTAAATAATAATTTTTGAGGGCCTAAAACGTAAATATTATGTTTTGGAGGGATTGTTTTGTAAATATGAATTTTATGAGGGATTATTTTGGAAATATGGATTTTATGAGGGATTATTTTGGAAATATGAATTTTATGAGGAACTATTTTGGAAATATGAATTTTATGAGGGACTATTTCATAAATATGAATTTTACGAGGGACTATTTCGTAAATGTGAATTTTATGAGGGACTGTTGTGAAAATATTATTTAAATGAGGATTATAAAGAAAATATTATGTTTTGAGGGGTTGTGATGCAAATATGAAAAATGAAGTTGAATTTTGGTGTTAAATGAGGAAAATAGTATTTTTGATTTAAAACGTGTGAAAAATATTTTACGCGATTGAGAAACGATGAAAAATTGATACGTGATTGGAAAATGCGACAGAACTGTTGCGCGATTGAGAAAATGTGAAAAATATGGTTTCACAATAAAATTACAGTAATGACACTGTTGGGCTAATATGAGGGCCCCGAACTTGAAATAAAGAAAATTTAATTGAGAATATGATAGAATGAATTGAACTGAGAATGGTGCATTTATATATGCATTGAAAAGGTCTGATGGACTGGATAAGGCTATTTGCCTAGGAAGGAGAGAATACACCTCTTGAGTGGGTGCGATATGCGTAGTGTAGGTCTTTCGTTGACCTTGGGGGCATTGGGGTGCGGGTTGCCTACAATGTGCAGTTGGTAGCTCTTCTGTACGTGGGTTAGACCGATATAACACACCAATGATCCGGACCGAGATACTATCCGTAATCAAGATTTGATAAAGACTGGTGCATATGCTAGATGTGCAAAAATTGAGCACGTGGTCCGAGGCATGTAGTGCAGACAGATCTTTACGATCACTCTTTCCGATCTGAGTTGTAGCTCCATGGAGTAGGAAATTGAGTCTAGGTGAATGTACAGAGATACTGAGAGTATTATCGTAATTATTGTTTATGATAATTGAATTATTGAATAATTGAATATTGATAAGGACATGATCGTAATTATGACTTATTGAATGAATTATGATGATAAGGAATATTGTTGACATAATTGTAATTATGTATTGATATGAGATGTGATATGTGTTAGATAAATGATATCGGTGACATAATTGTAATTATGTATGATGTGTTGGCATGAGAATTTGTATGTGTTTATCTTCATTGCTACCATATTAGTATTGGCGTAGGTGATCTCACCTCTTTCTATGTCTATTCTATATTGTATTTATAATTTTAAAGACGTTGAGTGAGGACTTAAGCAAGAAGCTGAGGAAGAGCAAATTTCGGTAGAGGACGCTGAGTTTTGAAGTGATGGAGGAGTCTCGTTTCCTTGTGTATATGAGATTGAGTAGACTACATCTTGGACATTAGTGTGAATATTAATACTTAGAGTTCCCATTGTCAATTAGACAGTATTGGGAAGTATACTATCGTACTCCGAATGCGACTAGTATAGTGTTGTCTGCGCGGACACCTGTCGGTAGGACTTCACGTCAAGTCGGACTTCTATTTTCTGAGGAGTCTGAGGAGGACCCGTCTGAGGGTTCTGCTGTGTAGTAATACTTAGGCAGTATGTTAGATTAAATTAAAGTTTAAATATTTTGAGAGTCTAGTTGTAAATACTAAAATATGACAATACTATGATTTGTGTATATACGATGTAAATAATTTGTGACAATGTTGTTATGTTTTTATTTTTCGCTAAGTTTATCTTACTATCATCAAGAAATTTTATAACTCGTATTTACATCACAAAGCACAATTTTTTCAATGAATGGGTAATTTGGTAATTGAGTAACACGAAGTGTGGCGCCCTAAGGAGGGTGTTACATTCTCTTCCTTTAATCACAAGGTCCACTTTTATGGCGGCTTTTCATCGACGACTCTACATTCCCTTTGGGATTTTTTGTTCTCATTTATAGGTATATAGATTAGGTTTCTAACTCCTTTAATCTTTCTAATAAAGATTGCAATCTAATTAGGATTATTTTGAATTTCTCCATCATTTTTGGATTTAGCTAAAATATAAGATTTGGGAAAATCCCTTTTTAAACTTCATCTTCAAAACATCTCCCAATTTATTCCAAAATCCTCTATATTACACTTGAAAATCCAAATAAAATAAAATAGATAGGGAAAATGAAAATAATAAAAATCTAAATAAACTAATTAAAATAAAAAAAATTAAAATCAAATAAAAATACTAACAAATAAAATCCAAATTTTGTGCAATTCACATATCAACATGCAAGCATATATCACTTTATTGTAGTCCAAATTAAAGCACACATCACATGCCATATGAAAGGCAAGAAAAGCGGAAGCTGTCCAATACTGCCTTCTTCCAAGTTTCAATTCCATCAAGGGCTCCAGCTTTTAGTTTTAGATTTTGATTACAATGTATTTATTGGATACAATTAAGCACACATGTTTACTATAAAACTTGTCAAATATAAATCTTGATTCCAGTTATTATTCTGGGAAGAGAATCTCTTCTTCTCAAGGACTTTTAAGTACTTGATAATTTGTAAATATTAAGAATATCATAAATGAGTTTCGACTAAAACAACAAAGTATGTAAAGTTGATTAAACAACAACAAATAATGATGTATGGTAATCAAAAGAGAAATGAAATTTGAATAAAAAAGTATACAAGAAACACTATACAGAAAAACAATGAACTAAAGCAATCTAGCTAATTGAAATTGACAAATAAATGAATTAAAGCAAGAAAGCATGTAAAGAACTGGTAGTTAAACTTGCAAAAGAATAAATTTGACTTAAATGAAAAGAATACAAATAAATTAAAGCAATTAAACGAAAGCAATAAAGATGCATAAAAGTAAACTTGCATGAAAGTAAACAAAGCAAGTAAGAAAATCAAATGATTATGAGAATTTCTTGATCAAGAGATGAAAAGAGTTGTAAAAATTATAAATGAATTACTTTAAACTTGCATTGATTGAAATTGTTTACAGAAATAAAACAAGGTAGAAGGTATATTTGACTAGTTTCTTTTAATATCCTTTTGTGTCTGCAATAGAAGTGATAGGAATTGTAAGATAATTTATGCAAGTATTTCCAACTAACCTAAATGTCTCTACCTCCGTGGTATTTATAGACAAGGATAATAACTGTTATTCTGACAAGATTATGATAAATGTCTTTGTCAAGATTAACTTTATAAACTAACAATAATGATTATTTTGTCTTGATATTATAGACTCAATTGCTATTAATTTTCTAAATTCAAATTCAAATTACAACACTTTAAGTTTGAATTTTGAACCTCAAATCTATAACTAAGTGAAGACCCTATTTCTTTGAAGTTCTTATGTGACTTGGAATTTCTGCTTAAGTATCAGTTGCTTCAATGCTACTTCGATCTTCAAATAGTTTGCCTCTTCGATTGTCACTTAATCGAAATATATTGATTCTGTCAAATCTATTGTATCTATACCTATTGAAATTAATGACTTGTTTTCTCTTAATATTTGGAAAAACTTCTAAATTTTGATTTTTTTTTGTGTCAACTCAAATTAAAATATATATCAATCTATAATCTGACTTATAAAAATTGAAACTATTAAAAAGTTTAAATCGAAAATGTGTATTTTTATACCAACAACACCATATATGCCTAGTCTCCAATTTTCTACAAACAATTCTCCACGTTTTTGCAATTCTTCCATTAGCTAGGTTTCCATATCTATCTAACGTCAGTTGACTAAAAGCAATTTAAATAGCAAATCATATATCTCAAATTCTATGTTGTAGTTTCACAGTTTAGAAGGGAATAAGAGAACTACAACACTTGTTTTAGCCTGTTCTCAACATCACCGAGCATTGAGATAACGGAAGAGAAAAGACTTATACAACGTGTCTCCGCGTTAATGCTGGAATGTAAAACAAATAGACCTCTAGTCAACCAATATATATATATATATGAAGCATATATAATGAGAAGAATAAATCTTAATCACATAATTATATATAAATGGTTAAGATCAAAAGTTACATAAAGGTTATGTGACCACTTAAAAAAATCACAAATATTTATATTCTAATCTTAATCATTTATATAAAATCTAATAATCAAGATTCACTCATTTTACTTCTTACGTTAAACACTCCTCTTACTAAATATTATATATACATACATACATACATATATATATATATATTAGTACACCTGTCCGTGAGATTCATGGATTCTTTCATATTTTCTTTTTGAAAAAAATTAATCATGCACCTCTTTTAATGATGTATGCATTATTTACACCCTTTTTAAAAATATGTGATTTAGTGAGAAAAAATGATAAGAAAAAGTATTTATGATAAATGATATTCGGAGGAGTATAAAAAATAATATGAAAGAAAAATAAATAAAAATAACAGAGTTGTTTATTTTTTTAATACTTTTTTGTTTTTATATAATTATGCATAATATGTCACAATTAGATGACATATCTGTATGAAAAAAAAAGTAGACAATAGCGAGTGAAGACGTGAGATAATAACAGCAATAATAATAATTTTGACGGAAATAATTTTAGTTTAATTGAAATTAAATGATAACATGTGACAATTAGAGGTAGGCTAATTAATTAATTAATTAATTAATTATAGTTGATAAAAATAAGTTTTAGGGAAGTCGCCCAATTCCATGATCAAGACATATTACCAAGATTTGCAACGATACTTATAAATAACTTCCCAATGAAAAGAAAACTAGTAGAAAACTATAAATCAAACTTACCAAGATTTGGTCTAACTCAAATGAACTCTTTTGTGGAGAAACGCATATTTTAGTCTCTTCTCTTTTTAAGCAACATATATTTGTATTGGTTCAAGTCCCCTCAAAAGTTGTCTTTTTTTTTTTTTAATAAATGACATAGAAACAGCTCAAGAGACTCTCCCAACAAGAGAGGAGCAAAACAAACAAAACAAAACAACAAGAAGGAAATGATAACAACTAAGAACATAGGAACGATCAAAACAAATCAAAAACAAATCAAAAACAAAACCAAGAAGCCTGTTGATTTTCTACAGAAACCCAATGACCTTCTATATATTTAAAGTTTCTTTGTCATATGATTTTCTTAATTATTATCTTATTGAGAGACTCCTATTTCAATTTTCTCCCTTCCTGGGGTATTGACATCAGAGAAAGTCACATAGATGAACACGAATTGACAGATCCAAATAAACCAAAACTGTGCAGTGGCTTCTTGATATAAAATCTAAGATTAGCTTCTTAAAACTTCTTCATATTGTACATATACACATACAAATTTAAATTATTAGCTAAGTCGGTTTGGAAATGCTATGAGTGTTCAAAAGCTATTATATATTGTATGACGTGAAAAAAACTATTGTAGAAGAGTATTCAAAATATTGTTTGATCAAAAGAGAGATTCTTAGGTGTCTCTAAATCAAAATGTGATTGTTGTTACTCTAAATTACTCATTTATTAATAAAAATATTATTTTCTAATAATTATCATAAGATTGTATATTTTACAATATATGTACACATACACACACTTAAAATTACTAAGAATGATAATCAGTACTTAAAAATTATTTTTTAAGTTTAGTTTGGTATCTTTTAAAATTGAGTGAAAAAAATTTAAATATGTGTCTTTCATTAAGTTTTAAATGTTATTTATTCATAAGTTTTTTACCTATAATTTTTTGCCTTTGTATTTAGGAAGGCTAATGTAGTTGCCCAGTATTAGTTCGATGGGCTCAGTATTTACCTGAAGGAGGTTTGGCTTGGTTGCTGTCGGCCGATGTACTATTTTCTGATATCTCTAGTTGAATGAAATGTTGTCATTGAACCCAAATAAAAAATAAAAAATTCATAGGGGCAAATTAAATATATAATATACGGGGAGAATTTATAATTTTTTGTGACTTAAATATATTTTTAGTCATTGAAAATATAATATATTTTTTATTTTTCTAAATTTTTTTGTTATTTTTATTCCTTCTAAAATTTATTTTTTTTATTTAATTTAATACTATTAGTAAGCTGTTAATCAAATTTATTAAGTATTTACGTGACAAACGAAATTATTGACACATGATATTAGTGAGTGAGATATTTGTTTATCACGTAAATAATTAAAGAAGTCTCACTCACAGTAAAAACTAAAATCGAAAAAATAAAATTTATAAGAATTAAAACTAACAAAAAAATTTAGATGAATCAAAATCAAAAGGTAATATATTTTTAAGAACAAAAAATATATTTAAGTTTTTTTTTAGAGTAATCTCTCTGGATAGTTTGATTAGGTACTTAAGTGAATTTTTTTTTAATAATATTAATTTTATACACATAAATTTTATAATTAAACTCAATATTATATATTTAAGATGTCCGAATCTTTTTAATTTAAACCAACACACGGTTGGGAAATTTGTAAGTTTATATACCTTTAAAATGGTGGGGAGACCAGAATTGCTTTTGTCGCACCAGATTTCCTCTTGGCCGAAAGGGTATTAGGCATTGCATCGATCGTCAAGGAAAAATATAAATGTATCTATATGTTTTTAAAAACAGTAATAATGAAATTTTGTATTATGATCTTTCTTCTTTTCATTATTCATATTTTAATTACGGAGTTGACCTTTTTTTTGTGGGGGTATAGAGCTAAGGAGTTAGCCTAGCTATTGCTCCTTTATAAATTTCATTTAAAATCACTTTCAATGAGATTTAATTTAAATAAATTTACTTAGGACTTAACTATGAATTGTCTACTCGGATTGGGGCACTTCCTTTTTAACCACTCTACTTTTATGGGCAGAGTTGTTTTGATGTTACCATCGTGTTTTATGATAAAAATGTATTACGGACTACCTTGATTTGACCGAACTTTCTAGTCCACATCCGTACTAGTTATCTTGTGATAAATCGAACACTACATATTTGTATGACTCATTTTTTATATTTAAAAAAATGTGATAAAATTAAAATATGTGTAAAAATTAAAATAAAATGTACTGTAATTAAATTATAAAAAATGTATAATTATATATATATGTATAAAATGGTTTTTGAATAGCATTATTCTAAGGACGTATAGCGTTAGTTGTGTAATGTGGATGTGGTGATTGAAACTTCAACCATTGGCAGTTTTATTCATTATCACAATACAGTGACTATATATATATATATATATATATATATATATATATATATATTTATTTATTTATTTATTTTTATGGGTTTAGGATCATCATAATATCTTTCTTCTGTATATTGAAAATGGTCAAGGTTCACTAGGATTTCAAGTTAATCACAGCTCAGTTAAATCTTCATCCGTTTTAGTTAATTGATTTATGTTTTAGTGACCAAATACATATATTTTTTTCTTAAAAACAATTATATAATGTGAGGACAAGGGAAGGACAAGTTAAAAAAGCTAAAGATGGAGGGCCATGCCAAAATAATAGACCTGTAATTAATTCAATGAACTTGGTATGGCTCTCTGAGTATCTGTCAGGTAGTCTGTTGACTAGAGTGATCACGACATCCAAGGAACATATGTAGTGAAAAGGAACTCACCATCAAACCAAGTAACCAAACCACAAGTAAAGGTTGGATAACA
Source organism: Ormosia semicastrata (assembly GCA_029884595.1). Classification (NCBI taxonomy): domain Eukaryota; kingdom Viridiplantae; phylum Streptophyta; class Magnoliopsida; order Fabales; family Fabaceae; genus Ormosia; species Ormosia semicastrata. The sequence goes on from JAQQTO010000061.1 coordinate 45,899,252, forward strand.
AAAGGCAGAGAGGTGGGTAGAAATTGGACGTAGAACAATAGCTGCCTGCTTTCGAAGTACAGGAAATAGACAGATAGAATAGTACGGAAAATTTTAATATGTACTACTTTAGATAGAGCATAAATTGATCATTAATTTTTATTAATAAATTAATAATTAAAATTAAAAATTAAATTAAATTAATAATAGTTAAATTTATACAAAAATTTAGTTAAATTTTTTTATAAATAATTATATATAAACAATCTATAAATTTTAATTAATAATTTTTATATACATTTAAATTTATATATAAATATTATCAAATAAAAATAATAATTCATCCATAAAACTAAATAAAATGAGCCCACGATAATTTTCTTCCAATAGCATCCGTCCATGGTAAACATCAATTATTAATTCTGATTTATCAAAAACTAAAATTGAAGGATTGTAAGAACAAAAAAAAAAGTGTTTCTTAGGGCAACGTTTCCAATACTCCATGAGAAGCTTGGAGTATCGATCCTCCACACCTTATCCGCCATAGATCTTGTTTTAAAAATGATCAATGGCTACTATGTTATACTAATAACTTAAATAACAGGTAATGGTTTGTATAATTGGAAATTTGAAAGTTGGTCCTTAGAAACATAAAATTATTTGTTTAAGAATTGCAAAAAGATGCCCTCTAGATGTTGAGTCATATAGGAGCTCAAAAACATAAGAGATTTTTATTAATTGATTAAGTAAAAAATTATAATAATTAGTCTAATGTTATATCTTGATCTAAAATTTTAAAACAATGGATTTATGAGTCTTTTTATTTATATATTTTTTACTTAACTTATTTTTTATTAATATACGACTTCAACACTCAAATTTAAATTTTTAATATTAAAAACATAACATTATTTGTTTTAAAATTACAAAAACATCCCTTAACCCATTTCGTCCCTCGTTTACATATATGAAGGAAATAATTAGTAGGTTCACAAAATATTTTAAAAAAACATTCCATTACCGACAAAAACATTATTTAAAATACAACAACATTTTAATAATTTGATTTGTCTAACATATGCTGATTACTGATTATCAGACTCCAATACCCTCTAAGGTAAGTAAATAATTCGGGGAAATAATTTGTGAAAATAATAAGTAGGTTCATAAAATATTTTTAAAAATAGAGACGTGCAGGAATAATGGGAATTTACATTCAAAGTTTAGATCCAGATAATTTGGGGAAGAGAAAATGGAAAAGGTGAAAAGAGACAAGGTTTAAGATTATTGGTTAATTAACAAGCTGATAGGGAACAACAAATTAAACATAAGAAAACTCTCCACTTGCATCATCAAAATTAACGACAACTGCCCAAATGTCTCTCCCCCTCATCCCTCACCATATAGCACCGAAGAAAACAATTGAAGAAGCATCTGCAGCAAATTCACACATGCGTCCATTGGAATTTCCATAGAACTAATACATTGTAATAAGGAGTTACAACTTACAACCAATATCAGTTGCAAAATTTGATTTACAACGTCAACAACTATATGCATATATAAACATGTATACAAGTAAATCAGGGTCTCTGCAAAATTCCTCTATGCAAAAATCACTCTGCAAAACTCTTAAATCGAAATTATTTATTTCTCCTTTTTTTCTTTTTAGCCTATAACTTGAATCTCAACAGAACAAAAAAAAATTAAAAATAGTAACATCATCGGCAGCTACCAGAACTTGAAGTGAATAACAAGGAAAAAATATAGCTTTTTCGAGTCCATAGAATCCACACAACAGGACCCGGATGTTAGGTGCTTCTGAACTGTACCCACTCGGAATTGGTGGAGCTGTGTAAATGGAGCTGAGAGGAGCAGGAGCAACATCTCCTTCGTGCCGCAGTTTAAACCCACGACCCGATCATGACAACGCTGCCGCAATCTCTATCTTTTGCCGCGCCAAGATCTTGAACGACCCCAACTCTAGATCTCAGGATCTCTCCTAAAAAAATCTCACCCTCACTCTCTCGATGTCTTTCTTCCAGATGTTCACGAACTCGGCTAGATTCCAGTCCTCTATAAATTTCACACCAAGTGGATCTCTTGATCTCAGCCTCTCTCGATTTCTCGTTGAACTAGCATTGGAGAAGAATTTTTCGACCGGCTGCACTTAATTTTCTGTCAATCAAACAACATTAGTTAGAGGGATTAAACTACAATAAAAAAGTGTTAGTGTAATTAATTATAACTAAAATTATAATCGATCATGATTGATTTTAAAAATAATTATAATTGATTTAGTATAAAATTATATTAATTTATTATATAATTATATTTTATTATTTTTATTTTTTGTACAACAGCATTGTATAAATATAAGCTAGTCTTCTTATACTAATTTATTTAGAAATATATACAAATTATTAATATTTGTCTCCTTATTTTTATTTCTAACTTAGTATCAGAGCATCTAAGATCTCGGTCCAATCCTAGATTTTAGACTCTAAATTCCAGACTCTATTTTAGATTCCATATTTCATTTCAAATTCTGTTTTAGATTCCAGACTCAGTTTCAAATACCGTTCTAGATCTTTGTTCAGACATTACTTCAAGCTTCCGTTTACACACCGTTTCAAATATTCGCTCAGACATCGTTCAAAATCCTCAAAATACCTCACTGCTCCCATTTCTGATTCATCGCTCCCCAGACCTCCATTTTGACACCTGTGTCACTATTGGAACTGTCATCTGCCAATCTACCAGCTACCATAATTTCACCTCCAACCATCGCTGCAGGTGTCGTCACGCGCCAGATCCAGCAAAAGTGATTCATTGACTCATGACTCAGTTTCAATTGACCCATGATTCGTTGACGTGTCATCCAACATGTTGACGTGACAATGTTGACGCGACACCAAACTCTTCTTAAGATTTTTCAGTGAGATCTTTCTATTTTTGAGATTCTTTTCTATCAATTCAATCTCAAAAGTGTACTTTTTGTTATTATTCTTCTCTACTACTATGGAAAAGTTTGATGTTGCTCAGCCTATTCTAGTTTTACTCAATGATTCAACTTACACTCATTGGGTTAAGGTCATGCATGACTTTCTGAAAGGCTAAAAACTTTGGCAATATGTCATAGGTGATATTACTTACCCTGTCCAAGTTGAAGATGACACTGATAAGAAATATATTGAAAAATTAGAAGAATAAGATAACAAAAATCATCAGATTATTTCATGGTTACAAAACACCTTCACTCCCCTTAGAAATCTAGGCCTGTCTTCTTTACAAAGCTTTATATGGTCTTAAACAAGCTCATTGAGTCTGGTTTGCTAAGTTCACTTCTACCATCAGTCAGCTTGGATACTCCTTTAGCCTTTGTTTGGGTCAGAAGAGAAAATGGAAAGAAAGAAAATGAGAAAAAAGAAAATGAAAAGAAGAGAAAATGAAAAGAATAGTGAGTTTTCTTTTTAATATGTCTGCATGGTGAGAAAATGAGAAGAAAAAAAATGAGAATTGAATTAAAAAATAAGAAGAAAAAAATTGTACTTATGCAAAATTATATACATGCCCTTATTATTTAGATACAAACTTATGTTAAATTTATTTTATTCTATAAAATGATTTTTTTATAAATTACACAAAATAATTTTACGAATAATATGAATAAGTTTTAAATTATTAACATTAAAATTTAAAAAATAATTTAAATTAATTTTTTCATATAAATTTATTTAAATATTTTAATATATAAAAAAATTATTTCAATTATTCCCTTCTCACGCCCCCACATCCCACCGCCACCCCCTCCCATTTGATTTGCCCTTTTCCCATCCCCAAGTTCCAATGTCCCCTTCCCCTACCCCAAAACCCACCAACCCCTTGGCCTTTACCATTCACAGACTTCACTCCTATTCCCTGACCATCCTCTCATTCTTCCCCTACTGATGTTGTGAAGAAATCTTTTGGTATTGAGTGTTTTTCTTATCTTAATGTAAACCCATCTATCCAACATTTTTTAGGATGATTTAACAATCACTGCTCACCGCTTTTGCATCTTTCAACCAGGCACCAACGTGTTCTCACCGATATTTTGTTTGATTTCTTCGCTTGTCTCCCTTCTACGATGTGGTCTTTTCTCAATTGTTGGCTGCTCTTCTTGATAGATGAAAAGATAATGGGCTGATTTGTAATTTTCCAATGCCAGCTTCTTCTTTCCCCATTTTCTTCGCTCAAATGCGAAGAAAACTTTTAGGTGGGGTCCACAACCATTTTTTTCTTTACTGCCTATTTTCTCTTCTCATCCAAATGAGAGAAGTTGGTAGAATTCATCCATTTTCTCCTCCCCCTGTTTTCTTTCTTCTTATTTTCTCCTTAACCAAACAATACTTTAGTTCTCATGATTCAAAACTCTTCATTCATAAGACTGATAATGGCACTGTGTTACTTCTTCTTTATGTTGATGGCATGATTATTACAGGTGATGATACTTCTGATATTGTTGATCTTAAAGCATCTTTGAGTCGCATCTTTGAAATGAAGGATTTTGGTCCTCTTAGTTATTTTCTGGTCTTGAGGTTCTTTTTTTTGTTGATGGTATTTATTTGTTGTAAGCTAAATATGCTTCAGATTTTATTTTTCAAGTCGGTCTCTCAGACAATCACACTGAGTCCACTCCTCTAGAACCTAATGTCGGGTTTACACATCTAGATGGTACTATATTTGATGATCATATTATCTATCGACAGTTGGTTAGCAGCTTGATTTATCTTATTATTAATCGTCCAGACATTTCATATGTTATTCATCTAGTCAGTTAGCTTATGTTAACTTTGCGCACTACTCATTATGTTGTTGTTTTACATATTATTTGGTATATAAAAGGAATTTTGTTTCATTGGCTTCATTTCTCAGTCAACTTCTCCTTGGTTCTCTAGGCTTATTTTGATGATGACTGAACTGGAGATCCCACTGATCGCCGATCTATTACTGGCTACTATATCTATCTTAGTGATGCACTTATTTCATGGGAAAGCAAGAAACAGACTTTAATTGTACGTTCCAGTATTGAAGCAGAATATCGGGGATTAGTTGACACCATATCTGAAATACTTTGGTTATGTTGGCTTCTTGACGACTTGGGTGTTTCGCAGTCATTTCCTACTGCTCTTTACTGTAATAATATGAGTGCTATTCAGATTGCTCACAATTATGTTTTTTATGAGCGCCCTAAGTATATTGAAATTGACTGCTACTTTCATTTGTCAATACATTTTTCGTGGTGCTCTTCATCTCCTTTCTGTTGGCACTCTTGATTAGTCGATCGATTTGTTTACCAAAACTCATCATCTTGACTGATTTCATATTCTGATTTCTAAACTCAAATTAGATTCTTCTTTACTCACTTGAGTTTGAGGGAGGATATTGGTGTAATTAATTATAATTAAAATTATAATTGATTACAATTGATTTTTGAGATGATTATAATTAATTTAGTATATAATTAAATTAATTTAATATATACTTATATTTTATTATTTTTTATGTATAACAATTTTTTATATAAATAGAAGCTAATTTTTTTATATTTATTTATATAAAAATATATATAAATTATTAATATTTATCTCTTTATTTTTATTTTTAATTTTAAAAAACTTAATTTTCTGTCAATCATACAACAATTTCAAAAGAAAAATAACAAAAAGTAAGATCCGGTCAAAATAACCTGCTATCAACAGTTTTTAGCATGTAGTATGGATACTCTACAGCCTAGTTGGAGTATGTTAAAAGCCGCCATTTCTCAGTGCAGTCACGTGCTGATGTAGGCACATCAATGTATGTAGTAGGAGCGTATATTCTACACATGTGGGTGTGAAAGAAAAGCTTGGTGGCGGCATGTAGGAGTGGGGCTGTGAGTAGGTACATGGTGGCCCCATTACTTTCGTGGCAATATTAGGGTTCTTTTGTACTCGCTCTGGACTTTACTCCTTCAGCTGAGTCCCCAAGTCATGACCAAAACCCAATAATAATAGTTGCGTCTTCAGACGGGTATTCCATCCACCAAAGAGAATCAGGAAGTAGAGATCACGAAACACGCTCAACTCTTCCTTTTTTGTTTGCTAGTTAAAACATGGGTCCACCCAAGAAAAATACTCCTGCGCCACTGCCCAGTCAACAAATCCTAATAGGCACCCTAAGCTGTATGCTGCGGTGCAGCCGAATTAATTTTTGAATTTGTTGATGGAGAGTAGAAATTTTAAATTCAATTTTTAGCGCCATTTGTTTTAATTTTTCGAAAGGGAGAAAATTCATATGATGCTTCATATAATTCAAAACATTTTAGACATATATCACTACCCAATACCCATGTTTTGAGAAATTTGAACTAATAACTCTTCGGTATGTAATGATAGTTTTTTATTTTTTGATTAACAACAATGATAGTTTTTTTTATGATGATGCAACTAGCTAGATCTTAGTTTTGATGATTGATACATGAGTTATGCTTGTACTATTTCCACATATCGACTTTAACCTTTGCAATCTTTTTTCAGGTCTCTTTTTGACACATAACTAACTACATGGAATTGTTAATTTAAGTAGGAAATCTTAGACCTTTTCTCAGCGTTTTATTCTTTTCAAGTCATTTTCTTCAGAAAAGAAATTGGAATAAGAAAAGAATGGGACAACCATCCCATGATAACAATATTGAAATAGATGGAGCACACACAAAGGGACCATACCCGGCCACTTACAAAATCCTCTTTTATATTTTTATATAGTCCCACCCATATGCATAGACAGAGTGAGTTCAGTATCATATATAAGGTGGCAGTGACCCTTGGTATTACTATGATGTGATGCGTGCCACTTAAATATATGGTTACTTCAAAATCAACAGAATCCAAATCCATTTAGGGGACAACAATACGGCTTGTACATGTTTTGCAGTTTATTGGTTCAGTGATGTCTATTGTTATGATAAAAACTTGGGTTTAATATTCAATGACCTGATTATAATTACTCAAATTTAGGAGACTTTGTAATCTGTAATTAATTAGTTGATTAATAAAATATCATGTCATACTTCTCAAATGTTTCTCTTAGGGAATATCATAACATATCCAAAGTAATTGAATTCCGTGTCACATCATCATGATGATAACCTCCACCTTAATATATAGATTCTTGGATTCTATAATGGTTTTACTTTTCTAAATCATATACTAAGGGACATGCATCCAATTATACAGCATAAGTAATTACTAAATCCAATGGGAGGAATTTGAGCCTTCCAAGATTCCTTTTCCTTTAATTCTCACATTGAAATAATTATACACACATATATCTACACACACAAATTTTCATGTACGTATACTTGTATTATTGTATATGACCAATGACCTTGAAAAATCTTATTCATAATTCTTGTATTTTTATCTTTTTTTCTTAATTATCCGTGTCTCCCTTTTTTTATAACTGCTTCTCGATAACAATGAACGTGAATTTATCGTGGAGCAATTAGGAAAACAAAAGAGTAATTAAATTGAAAAGGAGATGCACTTCCCTTAGAAGAAAGTGTATAGGTTCATTATCAGCAACATTTAATTGGGTATGTTATTCTACAGATTATCGTTAATATTAAAAACTTTAAGTGGATTTATACATTCCAGAAATTTGAAAACAGGTCAACTTCGTCAAATCTTCCAAAACAATAAAATAAGCCTACCTTTTTTGTTTAAAGAAAAAAAAGAGAAAGAAAAGAAACACATGCATCTCTTGCTCAGTAACTCATCAAAGATACTTGATCATTTTGTACATTCAAGTACACCTTGAAAACTATATAAGCTTCTGACATGTGAATATTCATTAATTAGTAACTGAACACACACTTTTGCTCTCGTTTTTACAAGTGTCCTTGGGAGATCCAATGTGCTATTACTAGCTGTAAAACCAGGTTGTTAATGTCCAGTTGAACTTGAGTGAGAACAAAAAGTTCCAATGAGTTTTCATGAAAGAATCCAAGCGAAGTATGAAATAAATACTATTGACATTGATCTCTACGAAAATGACAGCTTGATTACAAAATGGAATTCATAGAAACTAACTCTATATAGTATATTAATAGCGCCTACCACTGCTTCTCTTTCTAAATGGATTATGCCCGAGCTACATGAATGAATGTCCCCAACTTCGAAAATTTTAGTCCTATTAACATCACGGGCCTTGAACCTGTCACTGCTCATTCTTACACAATAATAGTTACTGATAGTGATTGAGAGCTTTTGAAGACTGGGATGTAGAAAATAGCCGTTGCTGTTCAGAATTTATTTAATTAATGTGGTCATTCTGTGTCTTTCCATGCAAATGATGGGATTAACTCACTCAAACTTGAAAGGTTTATTACTAATTATTTATTTGTTCGTCCGTTTCTTTCTGTGTCCAATTCTTTTAACAATAATTTAAGTGAAGAAATTGTTGAATTACTCTATGGTTGTTCCATTTTATTTTTATGCATCTATAAGTGATCCTTTGGGTGTCATCAAAGATTATTGAAGAAAAAGAAGTGAAGATTTTGAAATAAGGGGATTTCATTTTTTTGGGGGGCTTTGGAAACGTGAGAGAGATTTAAAATGTCAAAAACGTAAGTAACAAAAATACATAATATATAATATAAGCAAATTCTTGATCTGAAATTACAATTTTTATTGATTATATATTGCGTTCAGAAAAAAAAATTAAAATAAATTTATCTATGAGTATATAATAATATATTTATCTTTTATTTAATAAAATATAACATAATTTTAACGTATTAAATAATTTAAAAATATATATTTTTATTTATTCAATTTATACACAAGTTTATTTTAAAACAATCTTTTCTATTGTAAAATGCTGATGCCTGCTATAGGTCTGATGCATGTAAGCCAAGGTGGGACCACTTATAGAGGGGTTATGATCGGTATACGCATCATACATGCACTTGATTGGGACCCTTGGTTTTCTACCCCTCCTCCCTTTTCTTCTTTTTCAATTACTCTTTTATAACCTGCTAAATTTACAAACTCATAGAAATATAGGTAAAATTTTGGAAATATTCATTACCAGTAAATATGCTTACAAATATTTCTGGAAAATAGTTTGGACAAATATATTTTCAGCTTTGGAAGCATTAAAGTTGGTGTTATGGTAGTTGGTTCTGTGTTCCTTAGCAATTTAATTGCTTTATCTTCAAACTCAGGAATCCAACCACAAAAAATACACATAATAAGTTGAAAAGAAAAACATGGAAATTGTGAAAACGACAAGAAGATATTTAATGGAGAATGAGCAATAAGATCCCTCCACCCGCTTGTTGTCCATCATCATCCTCCTCCTTCTTTTTTTTATTTTTTGTTATTAAACAAACAATTAATTTAAGCTTTGTAGAGGGAGACGTTTCCTCGTTTTTCAGCTGTTTGTATCTTCTTCATACACACCTTGATTACATTTTCATAATATTTTTTATATATAGATTTCTTAGCGCAGGCCCATTTTTCTCTATCTGTCTCTCTCTCTCTTCCCCCCTCAAAAGTTCTTTGTTGCTCATCAAGGGGTGCTTGGCTGCATCAGATGATTTGAAAAGAGAGGGTCAAATCAAAATAAGTTCCCCTGTTTTGATCTATTCGCAGGTACTTCTCCCAAAAAAAGGCCACAGAAAGATAAGGAGATAACATGTACATGTTCAGTTCAGTGTTCACACAAGTTTTTCCCCTACCCAGAATTTCAAATATTAAAAAGATTTAATTTTTTTTTAAAAAAAATGGCCATAAATGAGGGGATAATGAGGTGAATAAAGATGGGTATCTTTCCCCAAGTCTTTTTAACCCATCTCTCTCTTTAACTCCTTTTTTTTCCACTTTCAGTTCGGGTGGAATTGCAGATGATTTGAGTCTGACAGAGAGCTTTCCCCTTTGCAAGTGAAGGGACTGATATAATCCCAAACATAGATAGATCATATATACATGTTGACAGGTGGGCTTGATGCATCTATATCTTCTATGATGTATACTTGTCTAGATGTATGTTAGCCATAACTGTATTGCTTTGGTGGGTGAGACTGTGTGCGGGTGCGTGCTTGTCTGTGTCTCTTTCTCTCTCTGCCCAAAATCCGTTTCTCATAGGTTTCGGGTCATTGTAATTGAAATTCTTCTTTCCTTTGCAGTGCAGAGATGATCATGAAGCACGTGCGCACTCTAATTTTCATCACACCAGGTGCTTGCTAGCTGCTGGAATATCATTATTTTCATTAACTGTAATATAAATAATGAAATCTCTCCTTACTCTTTTTTCTCTGCCTCGCTCCCTCCCTCTTTCAATCTCTTTGTACCTCTATTTCTCTCTTACCAAATTTCTTCTATTTATAAAAAGCCTCCATATATTTCATCCCTTTCTTTTCCTCCTCCTCCTCTTTCAGTTTCTTCAAGTTCCTGAAGTGGACCATGATAATATAAGAGCATGCACAAAACAGAAAATAATTTCATCTATACCTTAATTTGGAACAAATAATTATAACTTAAAATATTCACTATCTTAGGTTTTGCAGAAAACAATTCGATCCAGGTGCACTTTGCAGATAATTAATCATTTATTATTCGTCTTCTTCTTCACTGTTTATTTTCTCAGGATTCTTCTGAGAAGACTATGAAATTAGCTTCAATTCTCCAGAGTTATTTGATGGGTTGATCCACAAATTATACTTCAGATTCACAAGGCCGAAAGGTACAGCTAGCACAAATACATGTGTGGGAATGAGGTTTATTTGTGAGCATGTTTTGTTTTGTGTTGTGTTGTGATGTGTTGTATTTGGATTATGGTATGCTTTTTTGGATGTGAAATTTGAAAGCCTAACACCAACTAACGTGCAACGTATGCTAGTCTCTTTTCAGTGTGAAGTAATCCAAAGCAAAAGAAATTCTTTTACCCAAAACCGATGGCGACGTACTTTCATAGTAATTCAGAAATCCAAGCTGGTGCTGATGGCCTTCAAACTCTTGTCCTCATGAACCCGGGCTACATCCAGTTCTCAGACACGCCACCGCCACCACAACCGCCACCACCCCACGGCGGAAACCTTGTATTCCTCAACTCTGCTGCCACTATCGCCGGCAACAGCTCACTCGCCCTGCAAAGCCTCCCTCACGCGCCGCCCTCTCACACCCAACAATTGGTTGGCATCCCGCTCTCCACCGCCTCCCAGGAGCAGTCCATGCATGCCCATCACGACGTCTCCGCCTTGCATGGGTTCCTGCCCCGCATGCAGTACAATCTCTGGAACACGAATGACCCCAACGCGGCGGCGCGTGAAGCCACACGCGCCACTCAAGGACTGTCCCTCAGCCTGCAGGCTCAGGCGCCTTCTGTGTCCGGCGATGACGTGCGCGTATCAGGTGGATTGTCATCTTCTGCTTCTGGAGTTACCAACGGTGTTTCGGGTATTCAGAGTGTGCTTTTGGGTTCCAAGTATTTGAAGGCCACGCAGGAACTTCTAGACGAGGTTGTCAACGTTAACAATGGGATCAAGACTGAATTGGCTAAGAAGAGCTTTGACAAGACTAAGGTGGTTGGGGAATCATCAACTGCAGCTAGTGGAGACGGTTCTGTTGGTGGGGAGGGAAGTGTGAAGCGTAGCTCTGAGATATCAACTACGGAGAGACAAGATATCCAGATGAAGAAAGCAAAGCTAATCAGCATGCTTGATGAGGTATTTTTTATGTTTCTAGTTTACCTTTTTGTTCGATGTTTGTGATTTGAGTACACAAGATTTGTTATCCTGCATTCATGGATTAATCTAATTAATGAAACTTCAGTTGTATTAAATCCATGAACCCTTATAATTCCTATAGTAATCACAAGTTTTTAATGGGCTAACAAATGAAAGGTTATAGTCTTATACTATAGTAACATTAATTTGTTGATTTAATGATTTCTAATTAATCTGGTTTTTGGTATTTTTGGTTGAAGGTGGAGCAAAGGTACAGGCAGTACCACAACCAGATGCAGTTTGTGATTTCCTCATTTGAACATACTGCGGGGATTGGCTCCGCGAGAACGTTCACTGCCCTTGCACTGCAAACGATCTCCAAGCAGTTTCGGTGTTTGAAAGATGCTATAACAGGTCAAATTAGAGCTGCAAATAAGAACTTGGGAGAAGAGGATTGCTTTGGAGGTAAAATTGAAGGTTCAAGGCTCAAGTATGTAGACCATCACCTGCGACAACAGCGAGCTATCCAACAGTTAGGAATGATCCATCACAATGCTTGGAGACCCCAGAGAGGATTGCCAGAAAGATCGGTTTCTGTCCTTCGTGCTTGGCTCTTTGAACACTTCCTCCACCCGTATGCACACTGATTTTCCCAAAATCTCATTTTTTTTAAAAAATTTTTGATTGATACTTCGAAGATTCTTGCTTTTGTCAATTTTATGCTGAAACAGCTGAGTTTTGTTTTAGTTATCCCAAGGACTCAGACAAACACATGCTTGCAAAACAAACAGGGCTTACCAGGAGCCAGGTAAGCCCACTAGTATATGCTCTTATGAACAATTCTTTGTTTTGATTATGGCATTGATCATTTTAATAAGATTGGGAATGGAGCAGGTTTCAAATTGGTTCATAAATGCTCGAGTTCGGCTTTGGAAGCCAATGGTGGAAGAAATGTACTTGGAGGAGATGAAGGAGCATGAACTGAATGCGTCTGAGGACAAATCAAGCAAGAGCAGCGAAGATCCTGCTATGAAAACGGCAGCTCCACAAGAGAAAGGTCCTACCTCTGAAACTGAAGTTAAAAGTTTCAATTCCAAACAAGACGTTTCTAAACACCAGAACACTCCAATAGTTTCAGTTTCTACACCATCAGCATCACCAGTTGGGGGAAATGTCAGAAACCAGTCAGGATTCAGCTTCATCGGGTCATCAGACCTAGATGGAATCACACAAGGAAGTCCCAAGAAACCAAGGAACTATGAAATTCTGCAGTCTCCGAATCGTGTCCCTTCAATTAACATGGATGTCAAGCCCAATGAGGCAAACGATGAGCAGCTCTCAATGAAATTTGGCAATGACAGGCAGAGCAGAGATGGCTACTCTTTTATGGGAAACCAAACAAACTTTATTGGCGGTTTTGGACAGTACCCAATGGAGGAAATTGGTAGGTTTGATGCAGAGCAATTCACACCAAGATTTTCAGGTAATGGTGTTTCCCTCACTCTTGGTCTTCCTCACTGTGACACATTATCAGGAACCCATCAAACATTTCTCCCAAACCAGAACATTCAATTAGGAAGAAGATTGGACATCAGTGAACCAAACGAGTTTGGTGCCATAAACACTTCCACTCCTCACTCTTCAGCTGCATTTGAGAGTATCAACATGCAAAACCCAAAGAGGTTTGCTGCACAATTGTTGCCAGACTTTGTGGCCTAAACATGACTTTGAAGGAAGATAGATGGTAGCACTGTTTCTGGGTCTCTGTAATTTCTTCTAATTCCCGCGCTTACCCTGAGGAGTAAAGAAAAATCGTGGTGTAAAGAAAGAAGAAATTTTACTGTAGTATAGGTTTATACCCTTCATAGAATCATTTGAGTTCTTAGATAGCTTAGGGATTTGGGAGTATATGATTGAGGTTGTATATTATTTTTGTAAGTTTTGAAGATGGGTTGATGTCATAAAGTTTCAATTGGTAAAGAAAATAATATATTTTCGATAGAGCATAAGTCGTGTGAATTGAAGAAAGTGGAACCAATTACCACTTTTTTTCTTTTGTGAACAATTGACCTGCTAGGGTGGCTGAAGCACACGGTGGAATTTGGAAGTCACAAAATAATCTAAAAAAATATTACATATGAAGAATAAAATTTGATTTTAACTTTTGACTTTAATTTTTTTATATGTCTATCAACTTGATTAAATAGAATTGTAAGTAATAAATTGAGGGAAATTAAATGGGATTGAAAACAAATATTAGAGCCAAATATTACAACTAAGTTTTGTTCCCAGATGAAAAGTAAAATATAGAAACAAATTAATAAAAGTAAAATTTGCCATTCAAGGTTCAATGTGTAGGAAAAATATACCAAGAAAGGCACTTTATATGAAATTAGAACACTGATTTAATATCTTATTTGCTGAAGACATGATTTGATGACCCGAAAATTGCTTCTCTGTTGCACGCATGTTGCACGTATCCTTGGAACGAAAAGTCAAGTCTTCTTTTGTCTGATCAGTCACTCCAAATTCTAAGTTTTCAATGGGGCAAACCTAGAGAACAATCTAAAGACGTGACGACAAAGGGGACCTAGTCATGCTTATTTATTAACCCTGACACTCCATTATTACGCCGCTAGTGGTTAAACATTAATCTTGTCTTCCACACATATCAATATTAAGTATTCAAAACTCATTAATAATTTAATCACGTTATTAGTGGGCTTAAGTATCATAGAATGGATCATAATATTAGCTCGTTTTTAACAAAACAAAATGTCACAATTTATTACAGCCCACTAGAATTTATAGGAAAATTCTAATATTCTCCCACTTGGGTAAAATCAATTGTGTATTTTCAATTTTGAAAAAATATTTTGAAAACGACTCTCGAGCTAATAGCATATTGTGGACACAACATATATGATCCCAAGATACAACACCTAATTAAAACTCCATCCAACAAAAGCCATGTAACACCGAATCATGGCGATAATTGCATCCCTTATTGATGCAACACCTTCCATGGTTACAAATATCACCGACTCTGTCGACTAGTCATGAATGTGGAGTGTGGCAAGAAAATGACGGCCAACGTGATTAAATAGCCACACCGTCATTTTCTTTGTCAGTCCTTAATTTCTCTCAAATGCATAGAAGCCAGAGAAATTACATGGTTTATCACCAAACCATTATGCCTCAGCTCCAAATCGGTATGAACTACGGGCACAATAGTCCTAACGACATCGAGCTTTAACAATTTCACATTTGATATACACATTAAAATATTATAATAAAATTCATCTCATCATTTATTTCATCAAATCAAATGTAAAATGTCATCAATACATTATTTCCTAAAATTCAAAATAAGAATCCAACAACATAAAAGAGGAAATAACATAAAAACTAAAGCTCCCACTAACCAAACACATGAAAAGAACTCACAACGCCCATGTTCTCAACATGTCTTTTGAAAACAATGGGCTTGAGTCCCTTGGTTAAGGGATCAGCCAACATGGAATCTGTGTCAATATGCTCTACCACTATAGAACCATCTTTCACAAGATCTCTAACAGTCAGGTACTTCAGCTCCAAGTGCTTAGAACCACTAGAATTCTTATTGTTCTTTGTATAGAACACTGCAGCACTGTTGTCACAGAAAATTCTAAGTGGCCTAGCAATGGAGTCCACAATGCGAAGTCCCGTCACAAGATTCCTCAACCAAATGGCATGAGTAGTAGCAGCAAAGCAAGCAATGAACTCTGCTTGCATAGTAGAAGAGGCAACAAGAGTTTGTTTCTTGCTTTTCCAGGATATCGCACCCCCAGCCATCATAAAGATGTACCCAGAAGTCGATTTCCTATCATCAGGGCACCCACCAAGATCTGAATCTGTGTAACCCACTATCTCCAAGTTGTCAACTCTCCTATATACGAGCATATACTCTTTGGTCCTCTGTAAATACCTCATTACCTTCTTAGCAGTTATCCAATGATCATTCCTAGGGTTTGACTGGTATCTACCAAGAACGCTAACTATGAAAGCGATGTTAGGCCTAGTGCATACCTGAGCATACATGAGACTGCCCAAAGCACTACCAAAAGGTCTATCGTTTATTTCTACTTGCTCAATCTCATTCTTAGGACATTGATCCTTGTTAAATCTGTCACCTTTGACGACCGGAACATCTCCAGGTTTACAGTTTCGCATATTGAATCTCTCTAAGACTTTATCAATGTAGGCCTTTTGAGATAACCTGAGTGTATGGTGTGATCTATCTCTGTGAATCTCAATCCCTAACACAAAAGAAGCCTCACCAATGTCTTTCATGTCAAAAGATCTAGTCAACATCTGTTTTGTCTCACGCAGCATGCCAAGGTCATTAGAAGCCAACAATATATCATCCACGTATAGCACAAGAAAGATAAATTTGCTCCCACTGACCTTAAGATATATACACTGATCAACCTTATTCTCCTCAAACCCCATAGAAGTCACCACCTTATCAAATTTCAGGTACCACTGCCTGGAAGCTTGTTTCAAGCCATAAATTGACCTCTTCAGTTTACAGACCAGTCCTTTATTACCACCAATATGGAAACCCTCAGGTTGCTGCATGTATACTGTCTCACTCAAATCACCATTCAGAAAAGTAGTCTTCACATCCATTTGGTGCAACTCCAAATCAAAGTGAGCTACGAGAGCCATTATGATCCTAAAGGAATCCTTTGTTGATACAGGTGAAAATGTCTCAGTAAAGTCAATGTCCTCCTTCTGCGTGAAACCCTTTGCCACTAGTCTGACCTTAAATCTCTCAATGTTACCCTTTGAATCTTTCTTTGTTTTGAAAACCCATTTACAACCAATTGCCTTACAATTCTCAGGCAACTCAACAAGCTCCTATACATCATTAACTGACATAGATTGCATCTCTTCATTCATTGCACGTTTCCACATTTCAGACTGTGAACAAGATATAGCTTCCAGATAGCTCTTCAGATCAACAATATCCCCAATGTCATATGCATCCTCACTGAGATAGACCATAAACTCATCACCTATAGCTGGTCGCCTCTGTCTAGTTGACCTCCTCAAGGGAAACTGTGCAACTGGCTCAATAGGTTGTGGAAGCTCAACCACAGCAGGAGGATCAAGCATATCATTAGTCTGAGAGCCAGCAATATCCTCATTTTGAACCTCGGTCTCTACTGGAACAATTGGGACCCTAGTCTCAGTTGGAATTGTCGAAAACCCAGTCTCAATTGTCAAAATATTGTCAATAAGAACAGGTAGTGGCAAAGAAACGGTCTCAGGTGAAAGAACATCAGTCACATCGGGTCAAACAATAGGATCTGCTACATCAAGCTCCAAAAATTTAGCATTCATAGACTCTACAATTCTACTCCCCTTACCAGGATAGAAGAACCTGTATCCTTTAGCGCGATCTGGATATCCAATGAAAAGCAACGACTCATCTTGGGATCTGTCTTTTTCTGCAATGGATTATAAATTTTGACCTCAGCTGGGCAACCCCAGACTCGAAGATGGTTCAGGCTAGGTTATCTTCCTGTCCAGAGTTCAAAAGGAGTTTTGGGAATAGATTTACTAGGAACTCTGTTAAGAATATAAAGGGCTATTTTCAAGGCTTCACCCCACAGATATTCTGGCAAGTTACATCTACTCATCATGCTTCTCATCATATCTTTAAGTGTCCTGTTACGCCTTTTGGCTACACCATTTTGTTCAGGACTCCCAGGCATAGTGTATTGTGAAACTATTCCACAATCCTGCAAGTATAAAGCAAATGGTCCCATATGTTGCCCTGCGACACCATATTTACCATAATACTCTCCATCACAATCAAATCTTACAATCTTGATCATTTTTTCCAATTGTTTTTCCACTTCAGTTTTAAAAAATTTTAAATTTCTCAAGTGCTTCAAATTTTTCTTTAATCAAATAAAGATAGCTATATAGGGAAAAATCATCAATGAATGTAATGAAAAATCTGTTACCACAAATTGTAGAAGTCAGGAGCCCACTAATGTCTGTATGAATGATCTCTAAGAGATCTGAACTTCTAGTTGCACCTACCTTTTTGGACTTAGTAAACTTTCCCCTAAAGCAATCCACACAAGTAGCCAAATCATCAAAATTCAAGGAAGGTAGAATATTTGTCTTTGTCAACCTCTCAACCCTTTCTCGAGAAATGTGACCTAAGCGCTTGTGTCACAACATAAAGGATTTTTCCTCAACTTTAGACCTTTTAGCAACAGAATTCTCAACAACTAAAGATGAAGAAATATTATCAGAAGTCAAAGATAATTTATATAAACCATCCACTAAAGATCCATAACCAATAATTTGGGAGTTCAACATCATATTTATTTTCTTATCACAAAAAAAATTAAAACCAAGTCTGTCTAAACAAGAAACAGAAATCAAATTTCTCCTAAAAGAGGGTACATAAAAGGTATCCTTCAAAATTAATTCAAAACTAGAATTTAAAACTAGGCTGAGGTCTCCCACTTTCTCTACAAAGACTTCAAGATCATTTCCTACCCTTAACTTGCTTTCCCTCGGACTGGGCTCCCTCAGATTTCTGAACCCCTATAAAGACACAACAATATGGGTTGTGGAACCACTATTAAGCCACCAAGAATTCATAGAAACATCAACTAGATTAGACTCAAGAGAGACAAAAGTTAAGTTATTACCTCCTGATTTATGCTTGTTCTCTAACCAAGCCTTGAACTTACTACAATCAGTTTTCTTATGCCCCTTCTCCTTACACCAAAAGTACCAAATATTCTTCTTAAAGATAGCTGGTTGAGGACCTCCTACATTGTGATGCTAACTCTTACCTGGTTTCCCTGAACCTCGATATCTATGAGAAGCATTAGATGCACTCTTTGCATATTTCCAATTTCCCTTACCAGAAGTGGGTTTGCCATGGACAAATAATAAGGCTGTGTCACTCTTTTCTTTCTTGAGTTTATCTTCTTCAGCAACACATTTGGTAATGAGGTCATTCACAGTCCATTTCTCACCAATGGTATTGTGGGTAGTTTTAATTTGTGTGAAATCAGCAGGTAGGCAGTTTAGGGCATGTTCAACAATGAATTTTTCATTAAGGTCAATTTGGTGGGCTTTCAGTTTAGTTTGGATGTGAACCATCTTCATAATGAATTCCATTACGCCCCCAATGTTGTCATATCTCATGTCTGTTAACTGTTTCATTAGACATCCAGATTCAGCGTTGTCAGATACTTGGTACCTCTCTCCTAGAACGTTGAGGAACCCCTTAGCTATCCCTTTCTCTGGAAGACCACTCAAAAGATATTCAGAGATGGTCCTCTTGATAGCAATCAGACTCAACCTATCAGACCTCTCCCATTTAGCCAAAAGATCCTTCTGTTTAGGCGTGCTATTCTCATTGATCACAGGCTTGTTTTCGCGCAAAGCTAAATCAAGATCAGCAATTCCTAAAGAGAATTCCAAATCTTGCTTCCATTTCCTATAATTTGATCTATTTAAGATCTCAATAGAAGCAGAATAATTGTTCACATGTTTTGTTAAGTCAAAACAGGAATGCATTAGAACAAGATTGCATCAGAACAATTTGATCCATTTAAGATCTCAATAGATTCACAGAAAAGTTCACTGTTAAGTCAAAATAGGAATGCATTAGAACATATTACAAGACAAGATATAGCTCAAAATGCAAATAAGCTATCACAATGAGGCCAATATCATGGCACATTCTCCTTTGGGCAGAATGCACAAACCAAGGTTATAACCTGGGTCAAAACCTCAGATGGGTTAATCCATGAGTATACACTGGGTTTAGAAAGTTGTCTCCTTTAGGCAGACAAGTCCCTTTAGCCCAATATATTCCCCAATAACTCCATCTTAAATCAACTTTCAATCACTACACACAATAACCCCCTTTGGCCAGGTAACTGCATGCAATGGTTAAAAGCATTCCTCAAATTACAAAGAGACTTCCATGAACTGATACAAGTGGCTCCACTTTGGTGGTAACGACTCATAGCAATCCATAAAAACTCTTGCACATGAATCATCATCTTCTTTTACTCAGAACCATGTATCAGCATTCCCAACATGTTTTGTACTCAAACAGTCTTAAAGGATTATTAAAGCATGTTAATTTCAGGATCCAATAATGTGCCTTTATATATACATTTAAAACGTTAATAGCAATAAATAAACTTACAGCAGCAGAAAAGGAAAGGAGAAAAGAAAAAAGAAAAAAAAATAAATAATAGCAATCTTGAATAGCTGAAAATGCACATTCAAAACGTTAATGTGCCTTTATATATACATTTAGTGCAACAAAACCATAGTAGCACAATCTGGTCCAGTGGTTATGCATTTGCATAATTCATTGTGCACTTGTGATCGAATCTCAGCAAAGGCAGTTTAACATCTATGTATTTTATTTTTCAATCGCAAAACCATATACAGGCATCAGCGAAAAAAAAATATGAATTGAAAAACCCATACATAGTGTAGGCATACGGCAATATGAATTGAAAAACCCTGTAGGCATACGGTAATATGAATCGAAAAACCTAAATATGAATTGAAAAATCCAAATCCAATTGAATTGAAATATGATAATTAACAATCAAGTCCTAAATCATATAAAACCTTCTCTGATACCAAATGTAGAAAAAAACATACCAAGAAAGGCACACTTTATATGAAATTAGAACACTGATTTAATAACTTACTTGTTGAAGACATGATTTGATGACTCGGGAATTGCTTCTGTGTTGCACACATGTTGCACGTATCCTTGGACCGAAAAGCCAAGTCTTCCTTTGCATGATCACTCACTCCAAATTCTAGGTTTTCAATGGAGCAATCTAAAGACGTGACGGCAAAGGGGACCTAGCCACGCTATTTATTAACCCTAGACACCTCCCATTATGGGCCTAGTGGTTAGGCTCACACTGTCTCCCACACACATCAATATTAAGTTTCCAAAGCCCATTAATAATTTAATTATGTTATTAGTGGGCTTAAGTATCATAGAATGGATCATAATATTAGCTCGTTTTTAGCAAAACAAAATGTCACAATTGATTACAGCCCACTAGAATTTATAGAAAAATTCTAACACAATGTTTCACAACTCGCGGACAACTCACATAAAACACATATCTTTTCTTAAGATTTTTTTTTTTTGTAAAAATGGGGCTAACAAGTAACACCCAAGCAAAGAAAACAGATTTCGAAGGCAATAAATGGGGTATTGAGGCATATAAACAATACCGTTGGAAGCAAAATAAAATTTTAGGGAAAATTTTAAAAAAATTCCTTTTGTATTATACACGATGTGTACTTTGTTCATGTTACTTTAAATATGTGCATAATGGACTTGTTATTTTACATTTTGTGCAAAGAACTACAAATAATAATAAACATTAGTTTTTGGATAGAAATATGCACGTGCACATCTCAATTTTTAAGTACCAAACACGATTTTTTTTTCCTTTTACCTAACTCTAAACCCTAAAACTCCATATTTAGAAACACCTTTGTGTTTCATCTCCTCTCACTCAACATCTTCGTCCTCACTGGAAAACACGTGCAGATTTGATCGTAACCTCCATCGCGATCTGCAGCACACAAGCAAGGAGACGAACTCCTTCTTCTTCCTCGCGACGCTGCAATGCAGCCATGGAGGAAACATCTTGTGGGTTTCGATTGCAGTCGCTGAAACAACCACCAATCTTGCTGGATTTCACACGAAAATGAACTGGCAACAAGAACAGATTTGACTCGAAAAGGTAGATTTTCCATTTAATGGCGGATGACCAAACTCCAATCAAAAATTTTTGGCAAATTTTCTGAGATTGAACAGCAGAAATTGAAACCCCCAATTAACCTTTCATCCTCGATTTTTCAACCTTTCAGTTATGAATAGGGTTTAGAGTTGAGTGAGAGGAAAAAGAAGACCGCGTTTGACACTCAAAAATTGCGCATGTGCATTTCTATAAAAAAACTAACGTCTGTTATCATTTTATAGTTCTTTGCACAAAATGCAAAGTAACAAGTTTATTTTGCACATTTTTAAAATAACATGACTAAAACACATATCACGTATAGTATAAGGGGTTTTTTTTTTAAAGTTTTTCAAAAATTTTATTATGACATACGTGTTGAAAACCTGTACATGTTATCATGTGATACGTGATAATATTGAGGCTGCTACAAAAGTATCAAGTGGACTTTGAGTCTACTAGTTGATAGTTAGGCTGTCGAATGGGGTAATACTAATGTTGTCTAGACATTAAAGATAAATTATTTAAGTGTTGTCATGATCTACTAAATGTAAAAACAATTTTTGGTAGTACTGATGTTGCCCAATCAAGATTATTAATGCTGTCTTAGTATTTTGACAGTACTAATGCTATAAAAACCAAAGGAAATGGTAATACTAATGTTACCAAGAGGTCGACACACCATTTCAACTAAGTCGATAGAAAACTATTAGAGTTTGGAGCTAAACGGGTGCATAGAAACAATACTAACGTTGTTGTAGATAACTCCAAAATAGTCTTCCTTGAAACATGATCTATAATGTTGCACATCGACAATACTGATGTTGTCGATGGGAAGTTCACACAAGGCTTAGCATAAGGGAGCACTTGGCAAGAAAGTGACTTTTTGGAAGATCTTCAGTTACCAAGAGCTGATTATGGGGCTAAATCCATGATGGAAATTTTATTTTCATTACATCCATTCAAATGCATGAAGTACCACATGAACACACTTTTAGAAGTACTGGTTGATGGAGAAAGAGGAAGTAATCGCCAGAGACACTTGACATAATCATAGTAGGCATAAGATGCCTACAAAGATTGTTGGATGCCAAGAGTAGTTACTTAATTTATCTAAAATAGGGAGTCTTAATATTCATTGCAAAAAGGTCCTGAACACTCTACACTCTTAACTTGTAGCAGAAAGACGAGTTACTAGTAACCGCCCCTTTTATTTTTCATTTTCTAGATTAGACTACTTTTCCTAAATTTTATCTTTATTTCAAGGAGTAGAAGTAGCTCGTAGATTATTAATTAACTTGTGCTTGGAATGACGCTATAAGTGTATGTTTAAGTTCAATTCAGTTATCTTTTTTAATACTTGTTATTGAATACACACTCAGTTTCTTTTCTTGATATTCAATATATGCTTGACATGTTAAATCAAAATTTTCATAATCACATTTTTCGCCATCATCATCAACTTCAATAAGCATCACTAGACTTCCATTAACCTTAGAGCTTTCTAATAAGTCAACCTTATTCAAAGACACCACTTGCTCATAATCTAATCCATTACATATAAGGTGGATCAAGTTGATCTCATTATTTGCCTGACATGGCTCATTTGCAGCTTCTTTGGGCACATCATAGCGTAGTTGCCTCCAAGGCGAATTGATAACTTTGTTAAGAACTTTTTGAATATTACTTGGCTTGGTCAAGTCAATATTACTTAACCTCGATTAAGCCAAAAAGAATTCATAAAAATTAATTACTAATACTTGACTTGTTTAGTCTATTTCATGAAATTAATCACTAGTAGTTGGCTTGTTTAGTCTATTTTATAAATATTAATCACTTGTACTTCTATTATTTAGACTATTTAGAAGCTCACTTAACAATAATTCCTCAATTAAAATAGGCTATGAAAATAGACTCAATTTCTAAATGAGCTGAGCCTCAACTTGACTCACTACTACCCTAAGTTAAATGATTTAACTAATAAGGGGAAAACATGTCAATTTGAATAAATAAAACTAAAATCAAATCAAATCACTCAAATCCAACTAAACTTGATTGGATTTCTATTTGTGCACAATTAAAATAAAAATAACTTATATATAAAATTAGTTTATATTTCATAACTTCCCAAACAAATAGTTTCATTTATAAATCAAATTAATTCCTAAAATATTTGATTCCAAAAATATTGTAAATGTTTTTACTTCTTGTTCACCTAAATTTCTAAGAGGTTAGTTTAGTTTATTATTTAATTTTATTTTTAGTTGATATATTTTTAGTCTATATCTTTTTACCTTAGTCTTGGATGTACTTACTGCGTATATCTAAGAGCCAATGCCACAATGCATGCTTTTTGCAGATGATATAGTCTTAGTTGAAGAGTCAATAGAGGAAACAAATGGGAAGATAGAGCTATGGAGACGAGCTTGGGAAGAACATGACTTTCGTCTAAGCAGGAGTAAAACGGAGTATATGAAATGTAAGTTCAGTAACAAGTGTGTTAATGCTAACTTAGCGGTAAAAATTGGAGATCATACCATACCACAAGTCACACAGTTTAAGTATCTTTTATCTATTATACAAAATGACGAAAAGATAGAGGGAGATGTAAACCATAGGATTCAAGCTGGATGAATGAAATAGAGGAGTGCTTTAGGAGTTATTTGTGATAGAAAAATGCCTCTCAAACTTAAGGGTAAATTTTACTGCACGACTATATATAAGGTTAGTTTAGTTTATTATTTGATTTTATTTTTAGTTGATATATTTTTAGTCTATATCATTTTACCTTAGTCTTGGATGTACTTACTACGTATATCTAAGAGCCAGTGCCACAATGCATGCTTTTTACAGATGATATAGGCTTAGTTGAAGAGTCAATAGATGAAACAAATGGGAAGATAGAGCTATGGAGACGAGCTTTGGAAGAACATGACTTTCGTCTAAGCAGGAGTAAAACGGAGTATATGAAATATAAGTTCAGTAACAAGCGTGTTAATGCTAGCTTAGCGGTGAAAATTAGAGATCATACCATACCACAAGTCACACAGTTTAGGTATCTTGGATCTATCATACAAAATGACGAAAAGATAGATGGAGATATAAACCATAGGATTCAAGCTGGATGAATGAAATAGATGAGTGCTTTAGGAGTTATTTGTGATAGAAAAATGCCTCTCAAGCTTAAGGGTAAATTTTACTACACGACTATATATAAGGTTAGTTTAGTTTATTATTTGATTTTATTTTTAGTTGATATATTTTTAGTCTATATCTTTTTACCTTAGTATTGGATGTACTTACTGCGTATATCTAAGAGCCAGTGCCACAATGCATGCTTTTTGCAGACGATATAGTCTTAGTTGAAGAGTCAATAGAGGAAACAAATAGGAAGATAGAGCTATGGAAACGAGCTTTGGAAGAACATGACTTTCGTCTAAGCAGGAGTAAAACGGAGTATATGAAATGTAAGTTCAGTAATAAGCATGTTAATGCTAGCTTAGTGGTGAAAATTGGAGATCATACCATATCACAAGTCACACAGTTTAGGTATCTTGGATCTATCATACAAAATGACGAAAAGATAGAGGGAGATGTAAACCATAGGATTCAAGCTGGATGAATGAAATAGAGGAGTGCTTTAGGAGTTATTTGTGATAGAAAAATGCCTCTCAAGCTTAAGGGTAAATTTTACTGCACGACTATATATAAGGCCCGCGATGTTGTATGGTACTGAATGTTAGGCAGTAAAAAGCCAACAAGATCGAACATAAGATCAGTGTCGCAAAGATTAGGATGTTGCGTTAGATATGTGACCATATAAGACAAAATATGATTAGGAATGAATGCGTTAGAGAGAAAGTAGGGGTAGCACCTATTGTGAAAAAGATGAGAGAATCTCATCTTAGGTGATTTGGACATGTAAGGAGAAGACCCTTAAAAGCTTCTGTAAGAAGAGTAGATCAAGTAGAGAATAGCCCAATAATTAGAGGTAGAGGAAGACCAAGAAAGACAATAAGTGAAACGATTAAAAAAGATTTAGATTTGAATGACATTTCTAAAGACTTAGTTTATAATAGAGCACAATGATATCGTTTGATCCATATAGCCGACCCCACTTGTGGGAAAAGGCTTGGTTGTTGTTGTTGTTATTGTTGTATATTTGTATTTATAATTTATGTAATAAAAACAAAGTGTCATTTTTATTTTTATTTTTTATTTTTTTAGAGTATTTCTCACTCAACAGGTAAAAGACTAATCTCTCGAGATATGGTCAGATGTTTAAGCGGAGACCCTTTCTAATTGTGTTATTTTTGTACACTTAAATCTTAAGATCAAACTTAGGACCATATGCTTAAAGAACCCAAGTTCCTTCCACTCAAATCAACACACGTTAATTCATTTTTATACTTATTAATAAAAATATATCAACTATTTTTTTTTTTTGAAAGAAACATACAAACTCTAAATTTTTTCCCTTCCCTCTAGCCTCAAAACATACCTCTCTTTCTCATGTTCTAATTTATGGTACTTCTTCAATTTTTTTCCCTTGCCTCTCCATAAATGTATTCCCTTTCCCGCTTCCCAATTTCTCACTCTTCCTCGTGCTCAATTTCGATTAAGCCAATTAGACATTGTTAAAATTAATCACCACAACTTATCTTGGTATAATATTCCGAATCCTTGTTTAGTATATTTTGAAGCTCATTTTAGCAATAGTTACTCAAACTTTATTATGCCAAAAATAAATCATGAAAACTAAATAGCATGGTTACTCATCCTCAATTAAGCCAATTAGAATTTGTGAAAATTAATAACTAGTAATTGTCTTGTTTAAGCTATTTAAAAGCTCATTTAACAATAATTATTCAAACTTGATTAATTCAATTGTAAAATATCACAATTAATCATTAGTATTCGTCTTGTCTAGTCTATTTTAAAAGTAATTTAGCAATAATTAGTTAGACTTGAGTCAACTATAAATCATGAAAATTAATCACTTGTACTTCTCACTATTTAGAGAAGCTCATTTGGCCCTAGTTACTCAATCTCAATTAAGCAAATTTAAAATATGAAAATTAATCATTAGTACTTCTTTTGTTTTATCTATGTGGAAGCTCACGTAGTAAGAATTTCTAAACATCAATTAAACCAATTAGAATTTATGAAACTTAATCACTCTTGGCATGCTTAGTCAATTTTATGAAAATCCCTCACTTGTCCTTGTTTTGTTTAGGTTATTTAGAAGCTTACTTAACAATAGTTACTCAAACTTGATTAAATTGATTACAAAATATTAAAAAAAAAAATTGGTGGTACTTCTCTTATTAGGTTTATTTAAAATCTCACTTAACAATAGTTAGTCAAACTCAATTAAACCAATTATATTTTTTTCTAGTTTTTTCTCTAATGTGAAAAAAAATCCTTTTTTCTCATATGACATATGAAACAAAATTGTTATTATATTAATATTTTTACTTTTTAAATAAACACTTTTATTATTGTATTAGGAGAGATTATAAATAGATAAAAAAAAGTGTTAATAACATTACCATTTTTATTAAAAATGCTTATCTAATTATTTTTAAGCCTCATTAATCTTTCTGTATTTCCCTAAATTTTTTCACTTCCCACTTACCTCAAAATATTCCGTTATCCCACTTTTTTGTGTCTCTCCAAATTTCCCCTTCCCCCTCATAATTTTCCCTCTCCCTTCTCACACAGGAGTGACGGCACCTAGCCCCCTATTTCTCTTTCATTGCTTATCAAAAGCAAGAAAGATGGTGTTCTGAAGTGAATTCAGAGAGTACTTGAAATAGGTACACAACGATGATCTCCTCCTTGAGCAGTAGCGATTGAGCGTGTTATGACAAGGGGCTGGGTACTTGCAAAGAGACTCTGACGCTCAAGTCAAACTGTACATAAGTAAGGCAGTGTATATTAAGTAATTTACTGCTGCAACTGTGATGAATCTTCATGGATTTGAGGCTCCCAGCAACTATGAGCCAACTCTCATAGAAGTAGTTGTTAACTTGGGAACCAATAGATGAATTATAATTTGCACAAATGTAGGGAAGGCTGTAGACTGGCCTTCAAAGAATTAAAAGTTTTCATCCCTTCACATGTATGGTGGGGTTTGTTCTTTTGAATTGTTGGTATCGGTATGCGGTTGACAAAACAGGATAACTAATTAATGCAATTTTGAGTGAAGTTCTTTTCTTTTAACTTCATTTGATTGTTCTGAATAATAGTTGATTTAGGTTATTTGTGATTGACCTTGTCAACCGGCAAGGCCATCTCTAAATCACGCTTGTGAAGTGTGGTGTCACACTAGAATGCCTCTTGTTCTGAACTAGATTCAGAGGGTACCTGAGATAGGTACGTTGCGGTGAGTTCTCCTTCGCACAGCAGCTGAGCTTGTAACACAGGGGGGTTGGGTACCTGCAAAAGGACTCCAACGTTCAAGTCAGGCAGTGCACAATAAGGTTTTTGGGATGGGGTTTAGAATTACCTTACTAAGATGACTTAGCCTTGTATTTATAGAGCGTAAGCAGAATCCTAATGGAATTCTTATCGAATACTGAATGCAGGTAATTTAGGATTAGTATCCTGAAGAGGATTGCCTTCCTGTTATTATCAGATATATCCCTGCAAATCTGGGATTAAGATATGAAAAGTATCTAACCATTAAGGATATCTATAAATCCTATAATATCGTAGGTTGATGATTGGCAGTTACGGATATTTAGGGATTCATCCACTGCGTGAATCTATCAGTCACGATGTTGAATACTGATACTGCTCGAAGGCCGTAATCCGTTGTCCAGAATACGTCATGAGTCTTCCTCTACACCAGCTAGGAGAGTCCGGTAATGTGCATGCCGGGTTGATCCCATGGAGCGGGATCCCGGATCACGGTCCAGAACAGTTGCCCCCAGCTTGGCTCTTGGATGAGACAGACCAGAGTCAAGTTTAGAACGAATCAACCATTGTGTGGTAATTCGACGGGTAGGTGTCAGATCTCGGTTTATTACCGATATCCTTGTCCTTATTCAGTTACGAACAAACATCGCTGCCCCCAAGCACGAGTACTAAGGATTCCTGGAGACATATTTGACGCAGATCCCAAACGTGATCCCTGACGTAACAGTCTGCGATTCTCTAGGAAACTAATGCTTGGACTTTATTGAGAAGTGATGATTCTTTAAAGAAAACGTCAGTTTCATACGGATTTTTTCAACTGCTCCCTATCTTTGTGACCAACCAGAGATCAAAGCATTTATTTTGGCTGACTTCATGGGATCAGGTCACCTTTTACGGGACCAATCGGAATCCCTCATGCATGCTATAAGTAGAGAACACTTCTTCGTGAGTTAGCATTCCCTTCTTCTTTTTCATTGTTGAACAGAGATGATTTCTCCCAAAAGAATGAGTGTAATTCTTCCTTCGTTCCCTTCTTTTGTGAAGAGAGCTTCACCATCTGCAGAAACTATATTTTTATTTTTTCCAAAGTTCGTGAAGAGATTTGATTTTCTCCGAGCGTTCATCCTTATTGGACAGGGGCCTTTCTATCTTGGCGTAAAATCGGGTTGCTATGCATTTAGGGAGGCGGAAGCCTTTCTATCCTGGCGTACACGGGGGTGTCTGACCCAACGTGTTGTTAGGATGGAATAATGCTTCCGTCTTCCATTGCATGGGGACCCGATGGAGCACACTGTTCCTCTCTTCTTCTTCTTGGCGGGCTGCTTGAAAGCACTTGGCAGGTCTTTTTCGAAGTAACGGCTGGAAATGAAAGGATGCCTGGTCAAAGGAGTGAGGACCCCCTTGGAGCAACCTGGGGTGGTCTGCTTTCTTTGACTTGCTTTCAAGGAAGCAGCGCGTATCCCCTTCTACCGTTATCCATCGAGAAGGTGGGAGAAGAATGGGCGAACTAAGGATTTCTACTCCGGAGTGGCTTCACTCTGTTCCGGCGTGGAAAGGCCGCTGTAGCTGCTCCGTAACTTGAGGCAACTTGGAATGGTCGAGACCGGCGGAGGATTCTTCAGCTAGAGAGGTCGTACCCCTTCCAACCAGAAAAAAAAGATCCCGGTCTTTAGTTGCATCGCGGAGAAGCAGTGCAAAGGACTTTGGCATTTTCTCTAGGGCTATTATCCCGGTTTGCCAATGTTCTGCAAAGCCTATCCACTTTTTCAAAAGACCGTGGATTGGAGATGTGGATGGGGTATGATCCGGGCAGCCGGAGATGTTTGCCCTCGTTCCCGGGATTTCGTTATACATTCCATGTCTCAATATTTTCTTTTTCCTCTTTTTTAATTGTATGACGATGTATGGAATGAAGATGATTCAATAGACTTTACCTTCTCTGTATTTGTCCTGTACTTTCATTACACATATGCTTTTCCACCGAGGTAACTATGCCGAGATGAGTCCAACGCTTATCCCGGTATGATCAAGTAAAGAGATTGCCGGGGTAAGCCCAATGCCAACCCGGCATAACAGCCATAAACACACCTCGGAGTAGGAACGTTGTCCGTAGTGTCAATAGTTAATTGGACTTGGAATCCGTGGTAAAAACCCAGGTTCTCATCCAACGTTCGTACGACGCTTTGGATTACTGCGTAACCGTCCTTTCAACTGCTATTACAGCTGGTGGGCCACGTGTTGCGATTTCATCGGAGGGACGTGCTTAGAGCCCCGCGAGCCATGATGAGCACTTTTTTGAACTTGCGCTGGAGGGGACAGAAATGCCCCTTAACCGTTCAACCCTTTATAAATAAAAGGTTTGTCTTCCTTGCTCTATCGTTTTTGCCCTCCTTCACTGAAAACACCGTGCGTTGAAAGTCTTGGCTTCTTTTTGGGTGCTCTCCAATCGTAGCTCCTCCATTGTTCTGACTCAACTTCTCAACTTTAAAGTACTCTGTCTTTACACAGTAAGTTGTTTTCTTTCGGTCATTTTGTTATTTGCATTTTCAGTATGTCAATAGCTTTTCAGAAAGTAGGGTAGCTTCGCCTTCCTGGTTTTTTTTGCCTTCAAATAGGGTTTAGTGATTTAGGTAGATATGGTCACCTCCCTGAAACACCAACTTCACCGCGCCACGTGCGGTGGAGGGGTTCCCCCCGAATGCCTTGTTTCTGGTGGGACAAGAGGTCGGTAGGGGAGGTTAAGATTACCTTGCTCTCCCTGTGTCTGAATCTGTAAAGCTATTGATTCTGACAGTTTCTTACCGACTTCTTCAGATGTTCTCAGGGTTTCCATGGCCAAAGGAAAGAAAGCTAGGGTCCAGCCCCCATCTCACGACGTCCGTGATCCGGTAGAAGACGAGCTGGTTCGAGTTCGGCGGGGTCTAGGGTTGGTATACCCATGGGTAGTGGACGACGTATGGGATCGTCAGTCCCAGTTTTCAAGCGAAGCCGTGCTCCGAGAATCTCTATTCACCTTGGAGTTAACTGTGAACAAGGCTCGAGATGACGAGTTCGAAGTCGTCTGTCCGAACTGGAGCGAGAGGGTATGTTCCTGCCGAGAGGAGGGTTCACATTTCATGTTCCTGTACGAGCCACTTTTCTTCAAGTTAGGGCTAAGGATGCCGTTTTCTGACTTCCAGATGGACATGCTCCGTACTCTCCAAGTGGCCCCTTCGCAGATCCACCCTAACGGTTGGGGCTACATCATATCGTTTGAGAGGTTTTGTCGGTTGATGAGCCTTAAGTGCTCGGCGAACACCTTTTTTTATTTTTATACGAGAATAAACACCCAGGGGACGGTGAGCCAAACTAGTTGGCTTGTCATCCGATCCCGGCTTGGTCATAAATCCTTTGATGTTTTCGAAGAAAGCTTTAAAGGGTTCAAGAATGCATTTTTCAAAGTAAAGGCCAAAGAGGGATGTCAGCCTTTCTTCCTCAAGCCGGACGGGGAGCCAGAATTTCCTCTTTACTGGACGCAGAGGTGTTGGGACGTGCCCATCAACTTGATTGAGAAAGAGGAGAAAGATATCGACCCTGAGGAACTTAGGACCGCGAGATTCATAACCCGATATGCTGAGAAACACGGGAACATCAACATTAGAGATGTTCTTCGTATCCCTGGTGATGATCTTCTTTACACTTTGTTAGGTAGGAATTAGGGCGTTTATACCTCTAGTATCCTTAGGTGTTTGCATTGTCTTCATATATCAATGTTTCGTGATGATGTCGATCTGTATCTGTTTCTGCTTCTTTCCAGTCAGCAACATGACTTCAGGATCTTCCATGGTTACCCTGCGAACTTCAAGAAACCGGAGGAAGGGGAAGAAGACGGCGGCTTCTTCCTCCACAGCTATTTCGGACTCATCCGACCGTGATGTTGTCATTGCAGAGCAAGATCAGCTGGGATCCCCTACCCAGAATCTTAAAGGGAAGAAAAGGCAGGCTGTTGAAGAGCCTCCCGAGCACGATGGAGGGTCGTCGGAGGGCGGTGAAAGGGGAGGGGCGGACTTCTTGGCAATCATCGCGGGGCACTCTGATCCCGGCCCCTTCATAGATGGGCGACTCTTGAGTGACGAGGTGAGGCAGCATATTGCTGAGCAAGGTCTGGCCCAAACCTTAGCCGCACTTCAAAGGCAAGCTCTCCGGGCAGCGGCCAAGATCCGTGTCATCGAAGTCACTATCGAGAACGCTGATCGCCAGGCATCGGAAGAGCTGAGGGCCTTGAAGAAAGAAAAGGAGGAAATCAACCAGAAGTTGACCGCGTCCTTAAAGGCCAATGAGGATAATAGGACGAGAGCCATCGAGCTGGAAAAGAAAGTCCCTGAGCTGGAAAAGAAGGTCATTGAGCTGGAGAAAGCGTTGGCGGATTCTGAGGCTGCCAGGAAGGCCGAAAAGCTTGAGGCCGACCGAAGCATTGGCGCTTTGAGGGCCGAGGTAACACAACTCGAAAAGGAGGTGGAGGAACTGGACGGAGTAGCTGGAAATGTTGGGGAAGAGCAGTTCCAAAATGCTGTGAAGCAAATCCAGTACTTCAACCCCGGGGTCGACCTTATCTTGGAGGGTGTTACCCCGGATAAAATGTTTCATAATGGCCAGCTTGTAGCTGTCAAAGAGTTAGCCGCGAAAGCTCCTGGTGGCAACCCGGAGGTTATTCAGATCCCGGAAGGGGAAGAGGCGGACACTTAGCTTCTCTAGCCTTTTTTTTTTTTGCCCCCTGCGTGGGGTTTTGCTATTTGTATGGACAATTGCCCCATGTTTGGGGTTTTATAACTAATGATTTTGTTTAACCATTTATTTTTCATGGTCCGACTTGGGTCCAACGCCCATTTTCGTAGTCATTATAATGGACTTAGAAAACTTATTATCATAGAAAACCATGGTCTGGGATCCTTCACTCATACCGTTGAGTGAATGGCATTCCACTTTGACTTAGGTTAAAAATAACGCCTTAGTCTGTAATCTAACGCTTATAATAATCAAACGTCAAGAAATTTTAGACTTAGGCAAAGTAAAACCTTAATCCATATTCCAGTGCTTGCTATGGGAAGCGTTTGGAATTGCAGACATAGGTAAGTAACGCCTGGCTTAGGGCAGTTTACAGGAGAACCCTTTTGCTTGAGGTATCATCATTATTTAACCTTGCCTGGGGTAAGTACCCCAACAATCATATAGATTTTGGGATCCCTTCTAGGCTTGGGTATAAAGGAGCGTGTACATATGATCCGTACTGCCTCCTATCGACTTGTCAACTTAGCAGTTAAAGCAATGCGTTGGATAAACCTGGTTTCCTGAATAACAATTTTATTGATGAAATTAGGAGGACAGGAGTCCATACATAGTATACTTATTTAAAACGGGAATGGATCAAAGGTAATTCCACTGGAGGGCTAAGCTGCTATGGGCATTCAGCTATAGTATTTTCTTAATTTATCCGCATTCCAAGTAATTCTTGGACTAGGGGTCCCGGATAACGTTTCTGTGGTGTAGGCTCCCTTACCCGTACTAGTGACGACACGATAGGGGCCTTCCCGTTAGGGGCTAATTTCCCTTGGGAGGCATTTTTTCCTCCTATGTCGGCTCTCCCGAGCACTAGATCACTTAGGGATGGAATTTTCTTAGGACCACTTTCTTGTTATACCCGGCGTTGTCTTCGCTGAGGGCGGCATCCCGTATATGGGCCACGTTTCTTCTTTCTTCGAGCTAGTCCAGGTCCTCTCTGATTAGACCAGGGTTGCTGTCGGATGAGAACTGTTGGTAACGCCAGCTGGGTTCCCCTATTTCTACCGGGATCATGGCTTCACAGCCATAGGTCAACTTGAAAGGGGATTCTCCCGTCGTAGAATGAGGAGTGGTCCGGTATGCCCAGAGAACATGGTCAAGTTGTTCGACCCAATTTCCTTTGGCTTCGTCGAGCCTCCTTTTTAAGCCTCGCACGATGATTCTATTGGCGGCCTCGGCTTGCCCATTTGTTCTGGGGTTCTCGACTGAGCTACAGTGGTGTTTTATTTTCAATCCGGCTAGTAGCTCTTCGAAAGTTTTGTCTTTGAACTGGGTACCGTTATCTGTGACTACCGATTCCGGTACGCCGAACCTGGTGATAATATGGCGCCAAGTAAACTTCTGAATTCGCACCGAAGTGATGGTGATCAGGGGTTCGACCTCCATCCACTTAGTGAAGTAGTCTACTGCTACCACCAAGTATTTAAACTGCCCTAGGGCTTGAGGAAACGGTCCCAAAATGTCCATACCCCACCTATAAAAGGGTTAGGGGACCGACGTCATGAACAATTCTTTAGAAGGGGCTTGAAAATGATCTGCATGACGCTGGCACTTGTCACAAATTTGAACATGTGCATGAGAGTCAGCTTCCATTGTGGGCCAATAGAATCCTGCCCTTAATACTTTTTGGGCTAGGGCTTTGGCTCCCAAGTGGTGACTGCAGCTTCCTTCATGAACTTCAGCTAGGCGTACTTTGCTTCTTTGGGGGTTAAACACTTTAGAAGAGGGGAGGAGAAACCACGTCGGTATAAGCGACCGTTGTAAACGGTGTATCTAACCGACGTCTTTACCAACCTGGAAGCCTCCTTCGGGTCCGACGGTAACTTCCCATGTTGCAGATAGTCCAGTATAGGAGTGATCCAAGATGGCTGATGGTCCTTTACTTGGGATATGCTGTGATCCGTAATGGAGGGTTGGGAGAGGGTTTCTTGGATTACAGACCAGTTGTTGCCGGGCCTCTTCGTGCTGGCCAGTTTAGACAAAAGGTCTGCTCTGGAGTTCTGTTCTCTTGGGATGTGCTCTATCTTGACCTTCTCGAAGCTTTTCAAAAGTTCCTGGACCTTGTTCAAGTATTTCTACAAGAGGGGTTCTTTGGCCTGATATTCGCCTCGGATTTGGGAGGTTACTAACTGGGAATCACTGCAAAGCGTGATCCGCGTTGCCTCCAGGTCCTTTGCCATTAGCAACCCGGTGATGCAGGCCTCATACTCGGCCTGGTTGTTTGAGGTTGGGAATTCAAACTTCAGGGAGTGCTCTAAGGTCAAACCCTCCGAATTCTCGACAATCACCCCGGCCCCACTTCCTTTGGGGTTCGAAGATCCGTCGGCAAAAATGGTCCAGAAGGCTTTCCTTGGGTTGCCGTTGTCTGTTGTGAGCTCTGCTAAGAAGTCGGACAAGGCCTGGGCTTTTATTGCCAGTCGTGGTTCGTATGTGATTCTAAACTCTGAGAGTTCAATCGACCACGCAATCATTCGCCCGGCCAGGTCTGGTTTGTGTAGCACCTGTCGGATGGGTTGGTCGGTTCTTACCACCACTGGGTGGCATTGGAAGTATTGTCGAAGTCTTCTTGCGGTGATGATGAGCGCGAAGGCAACTTTCTCTACCTTTTGGTATCGAAGCTCAGGGCCCTGGAGGACCTTACTGACGAAGTAGACAGGCTTCTGTCCTTCGTTGGTTTCTCTAATCAAGACTGAACTCACGGCCTCATCGTGGACGGATAGGTACAAGTAGAGCGTCTCTCCAGTGTCCGGCCTTGTCAAGATAGGGGGGAGGACAAAAGGTTTTTTAATGACGTGAAGGCATCTTCACACTCCTAGGTCCATTCGAAGTTTTTTCCCTTCTTGAGCAATTTGAACAAAGGGAGGGACTTGTGCGCGGCTTTAGCTAAGAATCTTGTGAGGGCCGCTATGCGCCCCGTAAGCTGTTGTACTTCTTTGTCGTTCCGGGGACTTCTCATGTTGAGGACGGCCTGGCATTTATCCGGATTGGCTTCAATTCCTCTATGAGTTAGCATGAACCCCAAAAATTTGCCGACCTGGACCCCGAAAGCACACTTTTCCGGGTTTAACCTCATGTTGTACTTCCGGATTTGTGCAAATACTTCCTCGAGGTCCGCTGTGTGCGATCCGCAGTGTGGGGTCTTTACTATCATGTCGTCTATGTAGACTTCTAGCATCTTTTCCACTTGGTTTTCAAAAACCTTGTTCATCATCCTCTGGTAGGTGGCTCCTGCATTCTTTAGGCCGAAAGGCATGACCTTGTAGCAGTAGCTCGCCCTGTCGGTAATGAAAGCGGTTTTATCCTCATCCCCGGTGTACATGGGAATCTGGTTGTACCCGGAATATGCGTCCATGAATGAGAGCCATCTGAACCCCGAGGAGCCATCCACTAATTTATCCACATTGGGGAGTGGGTATGGGTCCTTGGGACAGGCTTTATTCAGGTCAGTATAATCTACGCACATCCTCCATTTTCCGTTGGACTTTTTTACTAGGACCACGTTGGAGAGCCATGTGGTATATGAGATCTCTCTGATGAAGTTACCATTCAGTAGCTCTTTAACTTGGTCCTCTACAACTTGCTGCCTCTCGGGCCCGATCTTCCTCTTCTTTTGCGCGACCGGTCTGGTACCTTCTTTAATCGACAATCAGTGGCAAATGAAATTGGGGTCGAGTCCGGACATGTCGGAGGAAGTCCAAGCGAAAAGGTCTTTGTTTTTCAACAAGAGTTCTGAGAGTTGCTGTTTTTCTTTTTCACCCAGACGAGCTCCGATCTTGGTGACCTATTCAGGGTTAGCCCCGAGTTGAAGAGACTCCAGTTCACCTTCGGGCTGGGGTCGGGTATCCCGTATTTCTTCTCTAACGTCGACATTAAAATGTTAACCTGGTCGATAGCCGGGGTGGATGCTACGGGGCTCGACCGAGGCACTCTACAGATCTTCAAACTTTCATTGTAGCACTTCCTGGCTGCAATTTGGTCGCCTTTTACAGTGACGACGTCATTGTTCTTATTGGGGAACTTCATCATGAGGTGGGTGGTGGACACCACCGCTCCGAGGGCGTTGAGAGAAGGGCGGCCCAGGATGATGTTATAAGCCGAGGGGCAATCTACGACCAGGAACTTCACCTTGACGGTCCTGAATAGTGTAGATGATCCGAGAGTCAGGTGGGTTTCGTAGTATCCGACCGGGGTGATCTTCTCACCGGTGAAACCCATCAATTCTCCTACATGAGGAATCAAGTCGGATTGCGGGAGCTCCAACTTCTGATAGAGATCTAGGAACATAATGTCCGCAGAACTCCCTTGATCGACGAACATTCGGCATTGGAAATTACCCTGGATACCACGAGTGGGTCGTCGTGATCTGGGATTATTCCGCCGTAGTCCTCGTCCGAGAAGGTAATGAGTGGCGCTTTTCTATTCTCTGCTTGTGTTCTTGGCTCTGAGTGGACCATGCTAAAAACTGCCATTCTAAGGGCTTTCTTTCGAGCTCCGTTGGAGGATCCCCCTCCGGCAAAGCCACCGGAGATGGTATAGATCGTCCTGTTGGGCTCAGCACGGTAGTTTTCGTTATCGACAGGAGGAGTGTTCCTGGTTCGACCTTGTCGATCACTGTTATCTCGTCGAGGTGGAGTCCGGGATCTTCTCCTAGGGCTTCTTGTTCTTCTCCTGCGTGTAGGGGATGGACTTCGACGCCTGCTGTCTCTGCGCCTGTTATCCCCTTCGTTGTTTTGTACACGGAGGATATACTGCTGTAGGCGTCCGGCCTTGATTAGAAATTCAATGGCGTCGCGCAACTGATAGCAATCCTCTGTATCGTGGCCATAGGCTTTATGCCATGTGCAATGTTTGGAATGATCCTTTTGCTTGTGCTTCTTGATAGGAGGCGGCCTCCGGATGTTCTGAAACTCCGTGTTCATTACCTCCCTCAAGATTATTTCCCGGGAGGTGTTCAATGGAGTGTAGTCAGCGTAGCTTTTCCGTGGTGGGCTACCCTTTGGGGGCCGCGACCTTGAGGAATTTTGGTTGGGCTTTTGGTGAGAAGGCTCACCTTTGTCCCACCTCCTATGGTCTTCTGTTGCCTCCTCCAAGTAGACATACTTCTCGGATCGCTTCTGGAAATCGGTCAGATTGTCCGGCTTCTTTTTTGCCAAGGACTTGAAGAAATCGGAGCCTATCCGGAGACCGCTCCTGGCGTAATGCAAGGCTATTCTGGCTTCAAAATTTTCCACGTTGGTGCAGGCGGCCATAAAACGCCTGACATAGTCTCGGAGGGTCTCGTCCTTTCCCTGGCGGATCTTAGCCAAGGATTCGATGGACTTAGGCTGTTCCTTGCTCGTGGTGTACTGCAGCAGAAAATGCTGCTTGAGGTCGGACCAATTCACAATGGTCCCCCTTGGTTGGCTGGTGAACTATTTGAGGGCCCCCTTTTTGAGGGAGAGGGGGAAGGCTCGGCACAACAACTCCATGGAGCCGCCATTGAAACATAGGGACTGCTCGTAAGCATTTATGTGTTCCAGGGGGTCCGTGGTCCCGTCGTAAATTTCAAGATTTGGAGGAAACTTGAAATTTCTTGGAACACGGAACTCCATGAGTTGGTCGGAGAAAGGTTGTTCTATAGTTCCTCGATTCCGGTTATTGTCTCCGGTATCGGGAATTCCGTCATCATCGTGGGCCCTCCTTCTGTTATTTTTCACACCAGACTGTCTGTCACGGCGGCGTGGCCTCGGTTGGTTGTCATGCATGGCGCGCTGCATGTCCTCCAGTCTCTTGAATTGATCGTTGAGTAAATCCATATGTTGCTGCAACATATCTTGAAACTGGCATTGGGAACCCCGAGTTTGATGTGTGCATTCAGAGTGGGACGCACGATCGTCGAACTTGTTGTTCGGGATTCCCAAACGTTGGTGCACTGGAATCCTGTGCTCTTGAAGGCTCTGATCTCCTCTCTGAGCTGGGAATTCAAGTCTTTCCCTGACAGAAATCCTGCGTGATGGGTTTGGAGACTCCTCAGAAAAAGAGGTAGAGTGCCCATCACGTCGGCTTCCTGTTCCGGGTGCCTGATTTCTCACAGCGGAGGTTTGAGCCACGAGTGGAGGCAGTGGTGGTGGTGGACGTTGCATGTCGAGATTTTGCCTCGATTGATTGAGAGGCTTGAGTGCGTCTCTCTTACGGAGTTTTGCCTCGTATTCACCATGATTAGGTGGGATTAGAAATTTATGGTCCCCACAGTCGGCGCCAATGTTCTGAACTAGATTCAGAGGGTACCTGAGATAGGTACGTTGCGGTGAGTTCTCCTTCGTGCAGCAGCTGAGCTTGTAACACAGGGGGGTTGGGTACATGCAAAGGGACTCCAACGCTCAAGTCAGGCAGTGCACAATAAGGTTTTTGGGATGGGGTTTAGAATTACCTTACTAAGATGACTTAGCCTTGTATTTATAGAGTGTGCGTGAATCCTAATGGGATTCTTATCGAATACCGAATGCAGGTAATTTAGGATTAGTATCCCTGAAGAGGATTGCCTTCCTGTTATTATCAGATATATCCCTGCAAATCTGGGATTAAGATATGGAAAGTATCTAACCATTAAGGATATCTATAAATCCTATAATATCGTAGGTTGATGATTGGCAGTTACGGATATTTAAGGATTCATCCACTGCGCGAATTTATCAGTCACGATGTCGAATACTGATACTGCTCGAAGGCCGTAATCCGTTGTCCAGATTATGTCGTGAGTCTTCCTCTACGCCAGCTAGGAGAGTCCGGTAATGTACATGCCGGGTTGATCCCATGGAGCGGGATCCCGGATCACGGTCCAGAACACCTCTGCTAGCTGATTCCTGTGTTCTCATGTTGATGAGATGTATGTCACTCGTGTTCATTATTTATGCTTTGCAAAACTTGCATCTTGTTTGAGTTCTAAATAAAATTTTTATTGAAAATCATGTGCATTAGGATTTAAAATAGAATGTTATGACCATAGAAAAAGGTCGCATTCGCACCCTTCATAAAACAATTCGAGTGAAATACACTTTATTTAACTAAATAAATTTTACGTGCAAATCAATGTGTAACAAAT
The DNA here is from genome assembly GCA_029884595.1 of Ormosia semicastrata. Lineage (NCBI taxonomy): Eukaryota > Viridiplantae > Streptophyta > Magnoliopsida > Fabales > Fabaceae > Ormosia > Ormosia semicastrata. The sequence continues at coordinate 45,939,120 of JAQQTO010000061.1, forward strand.
TTAAAATCTTATTTTAAGAATATACACTTTTACCTGAGTTTCAAATCTAAAATTGTGTTTTAGTTAGTATTTAGTTTTTAGAAAGATTTTTGTATTTTTTTTCATAGTGATCAATAAAAACTTGACTGAATTTTTTTTACGTAGAAATCAAGTTAATTGAAACATGTACTTAAATAATTGATCTAATTAAGGCTGAAAGGGCTGTTTAATTGAAAATTAGGATAAATAAATATACAAGATCTCAAGGAAAGCTGACCTCAAACTCTTTGAAGGGTCACATATATCAAGGTAATTTTGTTTGTGTTTAGTTTGTCATATTGGGACAAAATTTCCAAGGATCAAGAAGGGGTTGTGTTAAAGATTATGAAGTAGTTATAGGGAATTAATTGAACGAAGGATAAAATACCAATAATGGAATAAATTTTTATAAAACCCTTGTAAATTTCTTTTATTTGTTTGTATTTCTTCTCAAAATTTTGCTGGTTCTTTTGCCTTACCAAAAGTTTCAAGTACAACCAAATTATCAAATTAATAAAAAGAAGTTTATTTATTCAACACATTTTTGTTTATTTATAAATACATATTTACTTATTAAGTTATGTCTCAAGTATCAAGTAAGGTAAATTTAAGATCAATCCTTCAATAGTTAGATTAATAAATTTAAGATCAATAGTATGATTTGATAATTTTAATGTCAATCCTTCAATAATTGGATTGGAGTAAAAGAACTCAATAGTTCAAAATATGAGTTGTAACTGTTTATATTCTTTCTATTTAGTTTTTAAATTAAATAATGACATGTAGGTAAAAAAATTTATTATTAAATTAAGTGTGTATTATTAAGTTAAAAAAATAACATATCATTATTTAATTTAAAAATTAGATAAAAAAATAAGAAACTTGAGGTAAATTTTGTCATTAACTTAAAATGATCACAATACTGAGCATATAAGTTTTCGGTCGCGCTATTTGTCCAACCAAAAGACTCCAACTTTTGTCCACCGTATGTCACGTGTCATCATTTGAAATTTGAAATATGAAACTGTTCACGTTAAGAATAAGTGATTAATACGTTATGAATAAGTGGTTAATCAGTATAAGTTTAGTTAATACATTGAAATAAGTAAGTGGTTAATACGTTAAGAATAAGTGGTTAATCAAGATAAATTTTTGATTAATACCTTCAAATAAGTGGTTAATCTATATCAGTTTGGTGAATCGAGAAAGAGTTCCTAATAATGAATAAGTGGTTAATACGTTAGAAATAAGTGGTTAATCAGTATATGTTTCTAGGTAAATCCAAGAAAGAATTCTCAATAATGAGTAAATGGTTAATACGTTAAGAATAAGTGGTTAATCAATATTAGTTTTCGGTGAATCCAAGAAGTAGGAAATGAGAAGCGAGAAATTAAATGGTTAATACGTTAAGAATAAGTGGTTAATCAAGATCGGTTTATGGTGAATCCCAAAAGCGGAAATGAAAAACGGAAATTAAATGGTTAATACGTTAGGAATAAGTGGTTAATCAGTATCAATTTCTGGTGAATCCAAGAAGCGGGAAATGAAAAGCTTGAAATGAAAATATTGACATACGAAAAAGTCAACAAACATACGTACGGAAGCATAGGGTGGAGGAAAGTTGAAGTATTTTGGATGGACGAAAAACGTTTTCCTAAGTTTTTATTGCCAAGAAAAAGGTAGTTGAGGCATTAAAACAAAATAAGTCAGGGGATCCAAAGTTGGGTGAAAGGTCCAATGGAGAAACGTGTGAACAGGAATTTGATTGGTTGAAACATTACTAAGTTGTCGTTTGGGTCAAATCACTTCTTAAATGAAAAAAAAACTCTAATTTTTTCATTTTTTTTAAAGGAACAAAAACGACAACAAAAAGTTGAGTCCATAATCAATTAACTTGCAAGTTATCTTTTTACTTTAAAAAAAAATTTAAACCCACATTCCGTTGGTTAGTAAATTTTCTATCATTTATTTGCAGCATATCGACTTTTTGTATTTTTTTTCTTATCATTTATTTTGAGTGTTCCATCTCATTACATTTTAAGTTCCTTTCATTTGTTTTGAGCACTTTGGTTATTAACTTGCAAGTTATCTTTTTATTTAAAAAAAAATTTTTAAGCCCACATCCAATTGATTTGCAAATTTTCCTTTCTTATATTTTATTTTCTATCATTTATTTTAAGTGTATTGACTCCCTACATTTTATTTTTATGTCATTTATTTTAAATGCATTAAATATAATTAAGCGCATTGATTTCCTATATTTTAATTTTTTGTCATTTATTTTGAAGGGCATTAACTCTTTGCGTTTTAATTTCTTATCATTTATTTTGAACGCTTCAGTTTAGTGCATTTCAATTCCTTGTCGCCTTGTCACATAGATTTCTTATATTTTAATTTTCTGTCATTTACTTTGAGTACCTCAACTCCATGTTTTAATTTCTTGTCATTTATATTTGAAAAAAATATCATACTTACATCGTTTACATTTAATCTCTTTTGCATTGTTTTATGTATTTTCAGACAAAATTTGAATTCATATCTTTACTTGTTTCTTGTAATAAAATTATAAAAAACTATGGTTATCATATTCTCTAGTACAAATAATTATGAACATTTAATTTTGTCTGTTTTTTTATTTTATTATATGAAATAACAAAAAAAGCGAAAAGAAAAAATTAAAAAATTACATTAATAAAGGTGTACCTTCTTGACCCAATTCACTATTCATGTTTTAGCCAAATTTATTTTTAATTCTGATATTCTTACTCATTTTTCTGTCACATCACTTTTTACACTTCTTTCAATACCATTTATCATACATATTTGTTTTTATTATTTTCTCTTACTAAATCACACACCTTTAAAAAGAGTATGAACAGTGTATACACTTTTAAAAGAGATGTGTATGATTAACTTTTTTGATTTATTTTCTCACTTAATTTCTTTTCAATATATTCTTGCCATATAAAAAAAAATAGATAAGCCCAAAGGCCGAAAAGGGATGGAGGAGTGAAAGCATGATCAAGTACACAGTTCATAAAAAACATAATAATTAATCAAATTTAAAAAAAATAATTAATTAAAAAGCATGCTTGATAAAAAAATTAAATTAATTAATCAATTTTAAAAAACAAGAAGAGGGTAAAAAGCATTGAAAAAAAAGAGAGCACTCAACCGTTACACTCTCTTCCCTTTCTTTTTCAATTTTTTCTAAATTCTGTTATTCGTTGAATTAAAATATATACATTTAATTTTATTCAATCTACTCATAAAATCATTCTCAGTATGTCACAGAATAATTTAACATCATTTTTATATTAACATACAATATAAATATAATGTATATATTTTAATATACATAAAATATTTTCCTTTTTTTTTTTAACAATCACTTTCTTCTTCTATTTTGAGTACTCAATGACACCATATTTTTTTAGTTTCTTCTGCTTATTTCTTTTTCAATCTCGACTTTTTCATTATACATTTTTTATACTACTTTTTTACATCACTGTTACATTACTATTGATTACAATATACGTATGTAAATATTTTTTTTTTATTTAATCACAATCATTCATATATAATGCAAAAAGTAGTCTAAAGAAAAGTAAAGTGAGATGAATATTTTCTTTTCTTTTTCTTAACCAACATGCAAGCCTGGCTACCATGCTTATTATAGCCAGAGATTTGGCCTCATCCCCAAAAAAGTTGCAATCTCCTCATAACACAACAATAACATTTTGGAACCATTACATCCAGCGGCTGCCACTCCCTCTCCACCTCATGCAGCAGCTGAAGCCTTGCTTTCTTTCTCTCACACTCACTCACGTCCACTCTCACTGACACTCGTCATACACTTATGCCCATAAGTATAACAAGGAGAAGAACAAAAAAGGGGCCGGTTTATGAGAAGAAAACCAGAGGAGGGTGCGTAGAAGAGGGTGCCAAGAAAGGGTAGGAGAAGTTTTCAGTTTTGGTGTGCTCCCAGAGGTAAGGTTTATTCTCTACTCTACTATTTTCAAGCTTCAAAGTTGACTCTTTGCTTTGTCTATGCCATGAATGAAATCCTTGTGAGCTTGAATGTTTGTTCAAGTTACTTGGGGACTTGCTCAACACAGATTTCATCACCCTCTTCTCGTGCTGCACCACCTTCCACTTTAATATCAACATGTTGACCCAACCAAAAGTATTCTACCAAACCAGAAACATAATTAACCCATCTTAGCCTTCTAAACACATAGAGCATCAATCCATCACCACCCCTGTTGCAAACCAATTACTGCATCTCCTTTCAAATTCAGACATCAACTCATTAACGCAATGAAAAATCATACCACGAGGCCCCAACAAGAAACCCAACAAGAAAACAGAGAATGACTAATCAGCAAATCAGCCACCAATATAGGCATCCCTGAACCACCTACAACCACTTCCATTCAACCAAAACCCAAAATCTCACCTCGCAACCTCCAACCCTTTTAACTCAGAAACAGAATTTCACCTGCAAATCAAACACCCAAAAATCAGAAATCACTCAACCCAACCAGAAAACACCGTAAACCACCATTTCTAACCACAACCACATCTGCCACGAACCCAAACCAGAATGCACTTCCTCCACTGTGCACCAACATCGACCCAGTGCCTGAACCCGAGACCCCAGCCACCAGAGCCACCAAGCGCCCCTCATCTCCGCCACCAAGCCACCATGAACAGCCACTACCACCCCTCGAACCCGTCCAAACCGCAACCTCTGCCCGATAATCATAAGACCCCCAATCGTCACCTCCATCAGTTGTCCCTCCCCGTTTTCATCTATCGCTGTACACAGACTGGATCGTGTGCCCTTTTGGTTAATCCTTGTTTTGTAATTTTATTAGGTATAATTAGGTGTGTTTCCCTTCAATTGGGGTTTTGATCTAGATTTAGTTTTATGGGCTGAGGATGTGATTGTTAGGTGGAGCTTGGAAAATACTTTGGGCTCAGATTTTGTTTTTAGTCAAGTCTTTCATTATACCTCTTTGGGCTTAGGAAGTATGGTGAAAAAAAAGGGGACTTAGTGCTTCTGTACTATAGTGCCAACGCTTGGGGTGTTTTTAATGGGTTTTGATTATGTTTTAGTGGGTTAGATCCATTGGGTTCAAGTTTGTTTAGGTTAGCAGGTTGCTCTTCGCAAAAAAAAAAAAGGGCAGCTTTCAAAAGAAAATATAAAATTTGAAATGGAAATTTCAAAATAAATAAATAAATAAATTAGATAGTGGGCAAAAGTATAAAAAACACAAAATACCAAATAAATAAATGAACAAGAAAATTGAATTCTTTGTGTTCATGTTACTTTACTTAATGACATGACTTTGTGTTAATTTTAAATTGTGGTTGCTTATTTATCTTAATGCACTTTTCTTGTCTTTAAGTGATTAATGTTAAGAAAAAATGATTTCCTAGTTTTTCAATAATTTTGTTTAAAAAAAATCTTTAGTTATCTATCTTTTAAAATGGGGTAGAACAAATATTTTAAAGTTAATAATTGATTTACACAACTGATTTAGGGTAATAGTCTTAAAGACAGATGTAACAGGGGTGCTATGAGATTCAATTGTCACCATTCCCTGTACATAATCAACTCTCGAATTCAATCAATTTTTGAAGACCAATTTTCTTAAACCAAAAGGGTTTTTACAATTTTTTTCCTATGTAAATAAACCTTAGTGACGACTCCTCTTTTCATAAAAATTTTATTTCTCACCGTCCCATTGCGATCCCAGTCATGACAAGAAGCTACATAGGATTGTGAAGAAGGAGAAAGATGTGAATAATGAATAAAGGAAGCAATGTGATGGTGAGTGACATAAGAATGTTTACCTTTTCTTAAGGCAATGGGAAGATCTAGAGTCAAATCTTATGATGAAGAGGAGGTAGACAGAGGAGGTGTCTTAGTTAAGGAGCTAGGTACATCCATGAGTCCTTCGTTTAAGGTGAGTGGTGCATCATAAGTATGGCAAACATATACTTGCTGAATGGATGGCTTGAGAGGAGGACAAGAAAGAGTAGGAGCAACAAAAGATGGAGTTAACACTTATTTTAGGAGTCCGAACCTCTTTATAAATAAGAATTTCTTCATCTTTTACAACTACATTAGAAGGGGACTGTGTAAGGAATGGGCTGGACTCATAGAAAGTAATATCAGCGAAAACAATGAATCGACCCAAATCATGAGAGAAACACTTGTATCCTTTTTTATGATGGGAGTAGTCGAGAAAGACATAGTTAAGAGACCGAGCATGTAGCTTGGAGAGTTAAGGACGATCATCCCGTATAAAACATGTAAAAACAAAAATACAAGGACGAAAAAGAGAAACAAAGATTGAGAGGGAATGAGGACAAAATAAGGAATTTGACCCTGTAAAATAGAAGAAGGCATTCGATTAATCAAGAAACAAGCAGTAGAAATCGTATTAACCCAAAACTCTTTAGGGACAGACATATGAAACAACAAGGCTCTACCAACCTCCAAGAGATATCTATTCTTACATTCAACAACCTCATTTTGTTGGGGGTGTAACCCTACAAGAAGATTGATGGACCATCTCATGTTCACGCATGTACGTATTAAACTCATAGGAGAAATATTCCTTTGCATATCACTTCTCAAAATATGAACTGGAGTACTAAATTGAGTTTTAACTTCAGAGCAAAAGGTAGTAAATATAGAGAATAACTCAGAGCGAGATTTCATAAAATATAACTAAGTCATTCTTGTAAAATTATCTATAAATATCACAAAATACAGAGATCTAGATTTAGAAGTAATTGGACAAGGACCTGATATCAAGATGAACAAGCTCAAACAGGGACACAACCTACTTATTGACTTTTAAAGAAAAAGAACTCCTATGATGTTTAGTCAACTGACACAATTGACATTCTAAAACAGACAAGTGACTCAAACTAGGACACAACTTCGTTAAGTATTGTAGAGAAGGATGACCCAAATGGCAGTGAATCTGAAGATGCTCAACCATACTCGAACAAGCAATGGGCACTGGTACTGGATTTGGAAAGCACTCAAGGATGTATAGGTCATTCTATTCATGACCCTTACCAATCACTCTCTTCATCTCAAGTTCCCGAAAGACACATGAATCAGGAAAAAATGAACATAATTAAGAAAATGAGTAATTTGACTAATTGAACATAAATTAAACAAAAATTTATTTAGACATAAAACTTGAGATAGAGGAAGAGTAGATATAGGACATGCAGTACCACTACCAATCATGGGAGCGGTGAATCCATCAACTAAAGTAACACTTGGTAGATGAGGACAAGGTGTAAAAGATATAAGAATACTTGTGTGGCTAGTCATATGGTGGGATAGCATTGAATCAATGACTCAGTTGCGAGAAAATGAGGACAAACATGCAATAAGATTACCTATATGAGCAATAAAGGCAACAGAGGAAGATGGTGGGATTGACTGGGAGGCCTGGAATTTAGGTATATTGAGCAAACTCTTATGCTGTAATCATAATAGGTGGAGTGTGCAATGGCATCAGTAGCAACATGGGCAAAACACTATTATTGAGACTGAGTCTTTTGTTGGAGCTTGCAATAATTTCTTTTAAAATGTCCAGGTTCTTTATAGTAGCGACAAATAAGGGGTTTCCTAAGATCTCCACCCCGTCCTCCACTGTGAGAATCCCCAATGTTGCATCCACCACCTCGTCCTCCATGTGTACTACCATGACCACCACAAGAACTATCTTCTCTGAAACTATAACTCACTAAAGCAGATGCTTCACCACAAGCTAGAGGGGTTGAATGGGAAAGCTCACAAGCAACTCAAAGGAGACAAAAGTAGACTTCCTTCAGAGTCAAATTACCAGAATTCGTCAAAATTTGAGATTGGGCAGCACTAAACTCACCACGTAAACCTGATAAGAAGCACATAATAGCCAACTATTCTCTTTGGGTTTGCATCATCTTAACATATAAAGTGATATGTAATAAAGTGTTCAACTCCTCGAACAATCGCTTGAACCCTGTGTAGTATTCACTAAGTGACTTTTCCTTCTGACTTGCACGATAGAGATCTTGAGTCTTCGTGTAGAGTAAGGATAAATCATCTATCCTTGAAAATAGAGTGTGGAGGTATTGCTAGAGTTCTTTTACAGTGTTGTAATGAGTAGTAATATCATCAATATGAGGATCCAAAGTCTTCTGAATAAACAAATACAACCTTATATCCTCTTGAATCCATACGTCCGCTACATCTGTCGTAGCATCATCGGTAAGATGATCTTCTTTACGTCTCAATATTATGGGTAGTTAGCTTTATCACCATCCAACTTTTGATTAAGTGATTTTGGTATTTGATGGGATCACCTCAACCACAACTTGAGTTTGAGTAGTGTCCAAAGTCCCATTATTGCCATCGCTTGAGGTTTTAACCACAACCTCAGAGGTTTCATCACCCATATTCCCAAACCACTCAAGAAGTCCACAAACCAAGCCAAGGAGGGAAATGTCCACCAAAAGTCACCCCAAAATGAGTAGACTCACTCCAGAACATGTAAAATAGCAACACGAAAACTTGAAATCATGCCGATGGAGACATTGCTAGAAACCTAGTCGCTGGCAAGCCTTCCGAACCTCAGTGCACACCTGTCTAGACTGAAAACATAAGCCTTCAACCATTGACACCACTAGAGCAATGAACATACTGGAAACCAGCCCTAAAACCATGTGAACAACACTGAAATCTGACGACCCAGCCTCACCATTGCCCGTCAATGGTGCTGTTGATCCAATCGATCTCTAGTGATTTTGCACCAATAACCTACTTGAATGATTAACTGGCAGCCACTATGATGGTTGCCTTACGTTGTGACCTAGGTCATGATAGTGTTGTTCTTTTTTTTTTTTCATTTTTAGGGAAAAGAAAAGAAAATAATTGGGACGTAGAAGAGAAAAAAATTATCTAGCACTTTGATAACATATGAAATGAGAGAAAACCTTACCCAAAGTGGGTGCAGGTCATGCATATGTATAGAGTAACATAGGCTAGCAGTACAACTTAACATAGAGTATTACAAATGAAACAAATACCCTTAAGCACGCTAAACACATGCTTAACACACTACTCTTAACACATCCGCATGGGTCTCCCTTTGTGAAATATGTCACTTCCTACCTTTAAGCACAATCGTCCATCCGATGCATCCTATGGTTCGACCCATTACTCCCATCATTGTCCCTATCTTTTCTCTATTGGTCCTCATTCAATCACTTCTCCATGCGCTTCATTAGTTGAGTTAAGCGGTCATCCCTCTAGTGTCAGTCCTAAAGCTCTTTAGACAGACCCTCGAACTTGTTCTCCAACTCCTCCATTTTGCTTTCCATCTTTGTTTGCATCATTCCAAGACTCACTAGATCGGGAGCTTTGATACCAAGTTAATAGAAACTTGGAATTAGAGTAGAAATAAAGGAGAACAAGCTCCTTACAAGCAGAGGTAACCCCTTGTTAAGACTGAAAAATGTAGAGAAAGAACAAAAAAGAAAAAAAAAGGACAACAAGGGGTCTTGCGATGCACAGGGAGTCCCCAACCAGATCCATGCCTGTCCAAACTTCTCAATTCTTCTATTCTTTCTCTGCCTTCTCTTCCCCACTTAATTCATGTTTCCTTCCCGCTTCCTTGATGCCAAAAATCCTCCTCACCATTTGTTACTTGCCAACTATCCCAGTTGTTAGTCACCACCTTCAATACCATAACTGATCTCTCTTTTGGATGTTTCTCTCTTGTTACAACTATTCTTCTAATTCCTCCAATTATCTCTTTCATTTTTTTCTCCTTTCATACACATGTGGTCTGTCACACCCATTCTTACCTAGCCCATCTTTATTCCTTCTAGTATATACTTGGGTTATGGGTCTATTAGAATCAGTTTCCTATCCATTCTAAAGTTTCTTCAAGGAAGGAGAGGTTATCCGTTTGATCACTAGTTCAATGAAGTTTTGGAAACAACCAACTTCTTTCAAAGCAAGCTCAACTATTTTTTAGAACCATCTTTATCTTTTTCATTCTTCCCTACCTAAACCCTATAATTTCAACATAGTATATGTTAGGTATCCTGTGCTTATTAAAGTTAAGGGAGATAAAAAGGATAGTAGGAGAGAGGGAACAAAAGGCAAAAGAGGGAATTCAACTATAACTACCTTGCTTATATGGCAAGGGGTGTAGGAAGGAAGGGGAAACATGGAGGTAGCAAGGATAAAACGGAGTGAAGGATCCGACTAGGCGTATCCAGTCATTGAGTAAGGAGAAGGAGAACTTTGGGCAAGGGAAGAAACAAACCCTTGAAGCTCTGCAATGTCTCTTTAATTTCTTTCTTTTCTTTCCATTTCAATTACTTGCTATTACTACTATTCCAGTGAATTTTAGGTTAAATTCTCGATTTTTTTTGTAATAGAAAATGAGTTTCCTATCAATTGGTATCAGAGCTCTTGATCTAGGAGTTGTGGTGTAACACCCATGATATCATGATAGATTTGTATATGGTTACAGAGGTAGCCTAACACTAGTTTGTTATGCCTGTGAAGTTTTGTGACCATTTGAGCACGTTTAGTCACTTTGTTGTAATTCTATGTGTGAAATATAGCTATTTTCAGTCCTAGTTTTGACTTAAACTGCTTAGTTTGTGAAAATAAGTGCGAAGAACTAATTTTTAGGTCATAAATATGTGAAAGTAGATGTGGTTAAAGTTTGAGATTTATCGGAGTTAGTTTGACATTTTTAAGGATACTGGTTGTGTGTTTTAGTGCCAAATTGACCCCCAGCAGATATGAAAAATTGTGAAAATGGTGTAATAAGATTTTTTATGAATTTTAGGATTTATTTTAAGTTTGTTGGAAGTTGAAAAACTTGGTTTAGTGATAACTAGGTGTTCTTAACTGTTCGGATGAAGTTTGGTCACTTAAGTGACCAAAATAGGAGGGCACGACCCTTGTTTCTGTTTTGGCCTATTTAAGGCTAAAATAAGAGGTTACTCTCATTCTCACAACTCTCTATCACGGTTGCCACAGGAAAAGCAAAGGAGAAGGGAAATCAAAGTGCTAAGGGAGAAAGATCAACAACCAAGCAAGGGAGAGAGCTTAGCTTTTCAAAGGAATAGTTAACCGATTTCATTTCTAGAAATTGAGGTAGGGGGAACCTTGGTTTCACACTTTCTTTCCATATTTTTCATTAGGCTATGTAGATTGCTTGATGTGACTAATGGACTTATAGTGTGATTTTGGTGTTTTGACTTGAATCTTGTTGAAGAACTTGAGGATAACTTGTTTTTAAGTTGTTGGGTGTAAGGAAATGAATTTTCAGTCCTTGTATGCCTTAAATCCCACTTGAGTTGAGTTTGGGGTTTTAGGTTTTGTATTGGAAGATTTTCCATGATTCGTAGTTTTGAGTGAAATTGAAGTGAATTAAGAGTTGTTATGTGTAGTTGGACCTTGATAGAGGTTAGAAATCACTTGAAATCGAGTTTTGAGTGATTGGAAGAGGGTTTAGTTCCAATGGAATAGTATCCATATCTGTAAAATTCTGCAGATTCTGAGTTCTGCAGTGGGTGCCGCGGCGCAAGGCGTAGAACGCCGCAATCCAACTAGATGTTGTGTTGGATTGCCTTGAAGTCTTCCAATGGTGTAGTTTCTTCATTTATGCTTCTTTTTTAATATAGAGACTCTAATAGAAGTATTTAATGAAGAGGTTGTGAGGTAAAAGTAAATCAATTAGTATATTAATTATTGTGGTATTTAACATCATTGTATTTCAAGTTAGCAGTTAGGAATGTAAATTAATTAACATGCTAGTTATTGTAGTAATTGACGTTATTGTTATTCCATGGCTATGTTGATGAGGTTGAGTCCTCATTGTGGGTGATCTAATGTGATTTTGAATGAGTAGGTAACCAATCCTTCCTATCATAGTGATCATTGTTGAAGACTGAGTAGTTGATGAGACTTCACTACCCGGAGAGGGTGATCATACATGATTGTAAGTGAAGAGGTAACATACCTTCACGATCATAGTGATGAGTTGAGGATGGTCTTTCCTCCACATCCCATGGAATAGTTGGAACTGAGTTTCCAGTGCTTGTTCAAAGCTTATGAAACTAAGTTCCTTTGTTTTGTTCAAGGTTCACGCATCTAATGACATTACCATGGAACTGAGTTCTTAGAAATGGTAACATACATTATGTATTTCATATTTAGGTTATTGCATAGGCATGAACACTAGACATAAATTGGCATAGCATGATGATTGTATGGGCAATTGCTATCATAACATATTCATGCATTGCAATTGTATGGACAATTGCGTGTCTTTGATATGGAGATGTTGTTTGCTTCTGTGACTGAAGTGTTTATTTGATAATTGAGTATATTATCTGTTTGTATATGTTTATATATATACTAGTATTGGAATACTTCTACTAAGATATATTTTTATCACCCCGATTGTGTTGTCATGTAAATCCAGGTGCTAGTTCTTCAAAAGGGAAGAAGAAAATGAATGAAGATTAGTATAGTTATATGCTTTTGATGATAAAGTTTGTATAATATGCTAGTTTTTTTTATTGTTATAAAAGTTTATGTATTACAATGTGCCTTGGAGGCAAAGAATATATCTATATATATATATATATATATATATATAACTTTTGTTATCGTGATTCTCCATATTTACTCATTATGTATGAATGATATGGGTTAGTTGTTGTATGTTGGAAGTAGCATGACCAGTATTGAGTTATTCTTTTATATGACGATATATCAGGATAGCAAATATTGAGCTGTTACATTTTGGTATCAGAGCAGTTCATCCTGTTGAGTCGGGGTATAGACTGATTATGCTTAGGCATGTTTCGTATTGGTTATGCATTTCTTATCTCTTACATGTGATTGTTTGAGTTGAATTGCATGTTTTTCCTTTGAGATGTTTGCTTTAGCTACTATTGCACGGTTACATGATATTGAGCCTAGCTAAGTCAATATGTATTGTTCTGTGTTTATAGGAAACTATGGCAACACGGGGGGCGACCGACAACAGAAGGACGACCGCGTGGAAGCTGGAACTGGAACCTTGAGAATGAGGGTTCGGGTATGGCCAAGGTCGTGATGGCAATGGCCGAAGCGATGCGTGAGCAGACGATTGCGAATGCCACAGCAATGAGGGAGCAGGCAATTGTAGCTGCTAGGGTGCTTGAGAGGCTGGATGTAACACCCTTCTTAGGGTATCACATTTTATATCAACTCCTTTAAATTAATTTCTCAAGTTATGAAATATTTAAATATTATTATTTAGGTACTGATTTCAAAATTTCTTTTTCGCGGATAACATCAATTTACCAAACTAAAGTAATACAAGATACAAGAACAGAACAACATATATCTCTCGTACATAACATAGAGTCGTAACATTTTCATTACATAAAACTTGCTTACTTTAAATAATATAGACTCACCATATAAAAACTCGACCTGGCCCAAGTTCACAACATCTAGAGACAAAAGTCCTTCTCAGAAGACCAATTCCTAGCCGAGAAGGTCTCGACAGATAGAAATCTGAGCGAAAGATATCTCGGAGTCCTCTCTTGGAGTATAGTGAAGATCATTCCACAACTCCCTGATAGGCAAAACGAACTCTACATATACAACCGTAAAAGAAGAAGTAATGACCCCATTGTGGGTCCTACTTATGGATAGAGTAATGTCACCACAATACTCTATATACTCTGAGTCCCAATGGACACGCCAAGTAGCAGCGCCTTCAAGAAATTGTAGTCTAAAGAAACCTAATTGATCTCTCCTTGCCGTCATCGCAGTCTTCATAGAAGTAAGCAAACAATAGAAATAGACAGAACAATAAAGCAAAGAGGTGAGATCTCCTATATCGTATACCAATATGGCAGCAAAGAAATGACAAACATACCAATACAGTGCAACATGCAATCCATTAAATAGTACAAAATCAGCAGATATATTCATGATAGTTAACAAATAAATAATTTAATAAGCTTGCAGCATAATATCGGGCATAATGATAATATCATATCAATAATAGTATAAATGTTGACTATGCATATGCACGATGTGTATGCTGACCATCCTTATGCACAATGCAAACAGTTCCTACTCCATGGAGCTAACTCAATTCAGAGACGAACGTCCCAGAAGATCTGTCCCCCCTAAAGGACAGTCTACGCCAGACTTTGAAAAGTAATAGTATTTTGTCGGGATGTCAGTGCGTTGCAACGGTTCTTCACAGCCAGGGGTATATATATATAATGTGATATCATAATCACTTGTGATAGCATAATCACAAAGTGAATCATCGCACCCTGACGTCCCCCAAGATCTATCATAGATCGTACTATCCTGTAAGTTCTCATTCATTCCTAGGCATAAAATGCCATAATAGCCATCAACTGTATAATGCTCAATGCATATTTAATGAAATCAAACCACCGTTGAACCATTCCCAATGATATTAAATCAACCGCCCATACAATTGTCTAATATCATTAGTATCAATGATATTATATAACCGCTCATACAATTACATAATACCAAAGATCTATTCAGGTCCAGTACTTCGGTTCCACAAGCACAATACTAAATCCATAAACCACTTGGGTCTAGTACGTCAGCCCTACAGCACAAATCGTTGTTCCTCTCAATCGCATAGTGATATTTTCGCGTTTTCACAACAGTAGAAAACTTTTGTTACTTTTTAAAATCGCGTAATGATTTTTTAACGTTTTCTCAATTGTGTAAATATTTTAAAACGTTTTCTCAATCACATAGCTAAAAATCACTATTTTTAAATCGCGTAAGATTTTTTCTGCATATTTTCAATCGCGTAAAACATTTCAGTCATATTTTAAGCTTAAATTAAAACTTTTCTCATTTAATATCAAAATTGAACTTTAATTCCGATATTTTCTTAATAAATCATCTTTAAATAATGTTTCTAACATTTCATTACTAAATTTCCATTAATTAATATTTCCAAACATTTTTCATAAAAACTTATATTATTTTAATTAATTCAAGATATCTTAAAATCTTTAGTCTTTACTCTTGACAAAACTATCTTAAATAAAATATCTTAAATTTCAAATCGTGCTTAAAATTATTTCCTTGCCAAAATTCCTCTAAATAATAATTTCTAATATTTCCTTCATAAAATTTTACACTTCCAAGATTTAATCAAATATCAAAGTTCAAAGTTTTTCTAACGCGCTCAAAACCAAAGTGAGCTATACGTCAGTAAACTTTAACTTATAAATTTATTTCCCATAAAAACCAATACTTGGAGTGTTAATCGAAAATCATTTTATATTCCATAACCAAATATTTATTCATTTCTTATCTCATTTTTCTTTGTAAAAATCTTTAATCCAATTACTTGTTACCTAATCATCTAAAATCCATAATCAGTAAAATATTTCAACCGGTTTGTTCCAATATATTCATGGAGGCCGTGAACCTCTTGGTTTTTCAAAACTAAAATAGTTTTCCTTTTCACATGATTCTTGTCATTTACTACATATCACTCATGATATTTTCACTTTCACATATTCATGCTTACCAAAATCATATTAAACATCTAATCATAATTTAATCAGAATCATACTATCTCACATATAAATTATGCATACTTATCAAGCAATAAAATCACATATAATCAGAAAGTAACCATGATAATTTCATGCACACAATCAACATCATATAATTATACACAATCAAACAAGCATAAACCAATAACCACACAATCGAATAAATAAATCCTCACATGGATTTTTTACTCACAAATACAAACAAATCCATTCATTCACCACCATATATGGCCGATGAGGTTAATCTCCCTCTTACCTAGTGTGTAGCTTCCTAAACTCCTTGTTTAATCCTCTTTGTATCACACTTTCACCACTAAGTAGATCTTAGAATCAAAACAAACACATAAAAATTAGTATCTAAGGCTTGATTAAGATGACCATAGATCAAACATGGTCTTAGGATTCCAAGAATCAAGTAAGAAATCAAGTTTCAAGATCTTTACCTTGAAACCCTAGAACTTAAATCCAAGAATCAAGCTTGAAGATGATAGAATTAGGTCTTGATCACAACATGAAAGTTGCTTAGAATGAAGTTTAGGATCAAGTGATGTAATTAGATAGAATTATGAGTGATTGGAAGGTAGTTTTTGAGAGTGAAGCCGTGAGCTACACAAGGAGATAAAAGTAAGAGCTTTTGTGTTCTTTGCTCGATGGAAAGATGAAGATGAATGAATCTTGAGAAGTTCACAACATGAAAGTGTCTTAGATTGATGAGAGGATTCAAGATATGAAGTTAGATGAAATTATAGAAGTTTGGATGTTGGTGAATGGTGCAGTGGCCGAATTCTTCAAGAAGAGAGAAGATGAAGTTCTTGGTTTGTTCTTGGAAGAGAGAGAAAAAGATGATAGTTTTCCTTTGTCACAAAGTGTTATCACAAAGTGTTAGAATGAAATGAAATGTCAAATGTTTCAAGACTTGGCCGTGTAATTTGCTTGGATAGGAAACTCAAAGCTTGTTTAACAAGATAAAATCTATCACATGGGTTCACATGGCTTAGGTCATTAGGTAGTCATCCTTTGATCATTAAGATTGTTCAAGAATCTCCTAGAATAGCCTAGTGGCCGTGTAGCACATGGATGGATGTAACTAAGTTTTGTTTCATTTTAATTCCTAGTTACACTTAGCTTAGATAGTTAGTTCACCTAAGCTAACTTAGTTAGGTCATTTAGTTACATAACTAACCATCTAGTTACAAGCTTAACTATCTAGTTACATGATTAAGTCATGCATTAGTCATTCTTCTAGAAGACTCTAGATATTTTCTTGTAACTATGCACTCTAAGTATTAGTAAACTTAGTTTGTTCCATTTAGTTACTACTTAGGCTTTTAGAGTAACTAAGTTAAATTACTTACTTTCTTGATTAAGTAGTCTAACCATTAATGTTGATTTCATCTCCTAACCATTGATTTAATCTAGGGTAGGTATCTTAAGCTTCCTTATCAAGTTTGTTCTCACACCATTGATTAGATAAATGGTGATCATCCAAGGCTTCTTCATCAAGTCTTACCATCCAACGGTTCAAAACAAAGTCTATGCCACTATTGTTGACTTTTTTGACACACAAGTTTGATTCTAATTGGTTGGTCATTAATCTATGTAATGATGATTCATAATTATACTTAAGATATTTAGCTTAGATATTTTCTACTTAAATATTTTACTAAGATATTTTACTGAGATATTTTTCTTTAGATATTTTACTAGGTGTATCATCATTTCTACAAACTTCCAAAAAGAATGACAAGATAAGCTTGAAAGATTAAGTAGCCAATTTGAATTTGTCTTCTAGCTTGAGTAATCAATTTGAATTTCTCCTCTAGCTTGAGTATCCAATTTGCCTTCTTCATACTTGCCATTGGTTCATCACTTAAAGTCATCACCATTAAGATATTTTCTAAAAGATATTATCTAATGGACAATAGCTACTGCTATTATTGCACAATGGGTAATAGAAAACTTTGATAAAGAAAATTTTCGTCAACTGTTCCCAGTTTCGGGTTTTGTAAAATCTCTCGATCCCGCGTTGACAGTCCAAAACTTTCTACTTTAGGAAAAAAATTTATTTTTCTGAGTCCGCCTCAAACACACATGCAGCTCAAAATAATAATAAAATAATCAAAAATTCAGAAAAATCCATAAAAATTCCTAAAAATCATAAAAATTATAAAACTCATATATATTAAAAAAATGAATTTTAAGCATATAGCACAAAATAATATTAAAATAATCAAAATAATTAAAAATTCTAAAAAATTCACAAAAACTCATAATGTGATTGGCATGTATCTCATAAAGAATGTGTTTTGATGATAACAAACTTAAAGATGTTGCAAGATCAAGTCCAAGAGTCTCAAGACCATCAAGTATAGCTTTTAGGACTTCAATCATTTTGTAAAGGTATATATAAAGATTCACAAATAGCTCAATCTTACATTTCGAAATAGTACACAAGTTTTCAAGGCTTTAATATGGTTTTTTTAACTTCCAAAGAATCAACCATCTCGTGTCCATAAGCCTACAAGATCATATGGAATCAAGAGCAACATTTAAAAAGGCATAAAACATGTTTTTCGCATGTATTATTCGAATAAGGAGTTTTTTATTTGAATAACACAAGTCAGGGATTCCAAATAATCTTTCAGGAAAAGATTTATTCGAATAAGCCCTGTGCTATTTGAATAAATGGTTCAAAAAATGTTTTAGCATGAATAAGTTATTCGAATAACAAAGTGTTATTCGAATAACACATCTCCAGGAAATCATTTTATTAAATGGTTATTCGAATAACAGAGTTGTTATTCGAATAACAAGCCTTTCAGCAAAACCATGTTTAAATGGTTATTTGAATAACAATGTTGTTATTCGAATAACGAGAACTCAAGAAATCAAATATTCGAATGAGTTATTCGAATAACATGAATGTTATTCGAATAACATGTTTTCCCAGAAGCCATACATTTAAGTGGTTATTCGAATAACCAAGATGTTATTCGAATAACACATTACAGAGGAAAACATGCTTATGCTATTTAAAGCCTTATTCGAATAAGAATTCCTTATTCGAATAAGAAAGCTTTCCAGAAACAGAAATTAACGGATAGTTACGTATCATTAAATGCTCCAACCACCTCCCAATGGCTCTAAACTTCAATGACTTATAAATAGAAGTTGTTGGGTATTTATGGAGGTTAGACAATCAATCTGAGAAACCTTAGTTGAGCATTAAAAATGAGTTTTCATCTTTTCCTCCGTTAATACTCTGTTTCTGAGCGTAAACCGTGAATCATATACCCATTGAATTTCTAGTTGTATTATCTGCTCTTTGAAGAGAGTTTCTATCTATTCAATCTTTGTATAATCTCTAGAGAGGGTGAGGCATCCCTCCAAACTGTAAAAGGGTGAGGTATCCCTTGGAAAATAGAGGCTCAAGCATAAGGGTGAGGTATCCCAAAGTGTTGAGTGCTCAAGGTTGTAGTGGTTGTCAAGCATCCATTGAAACTTGAAGATATAGTGAAAAATCTCAACTTGTTGCTTGGAGATTGGACGTAGATCACAAGTGGATTGGTGATCGAATCAGGATAAACCATTGTGTTTGTTTTCTCTAAACCCTTCTCTTTATTTTGTGTACTATTTTATTGAATTGCTTGAATATTGTCTCCGTTGGCTATCACATTTATAAGTAAAAGTGTTTATCTTATCTATCCAATTATCTCTAATCATTCAATAGCTTTAATGAAAATTGGTTATCAAACGATTTGTGAAAGATTTGCAAACTTGTTTTACTTACTCAATTCACCCCCCTCTTAAGTATTGAGGCTACTTGGTAACAAGTGGTATCAGAGCTAGACTCTTGTATAAAGAGCTTAGCAGCTTCAAGAGAAGTGATGGCTTTAAATGGTTTTTCAAATGAAGGTTCTTCTATTAATAGACCTCCTTATTTCAATGGGGATGGTTATGCCTATTGGAAAGAAAGGATGAAAATTTTCATTGAAGCTATTGACTTAGATGTGTGGGACGCCGTTGAAAATGGTACTTTTGTCCCAACACAAACTAAAGATGGTGTGAAAATTAATACACCTAGAAATGAATGGACCGATGATGATAAAAAGAAGGTTCAATACAATTTGAAGGCCAAGAACATCATCACCACATCTTTGGGGTATGATGAATTCTTTAGGATGTCAAATTGTAAGATCACAAAAGAAATGTGGGATACCCTACAAGTAACTCATGAAGGTACTAGTGAGGTAAAACGATCTCGAATAAACACTCTTACTCATGAATACGAATTATTTAGAATGAACGAAGGTGAGAGTATTCAAGATATGCAAAAGAGATTTACTCACATTGTTGATCATCTTATCTCATTGGGAAATACATTTCCTAATGAGGATCTTATTAAAAAAGTCTTGAGATGTCTAAGCAGAAATTGGCAACCCAAAGTAACGGCTATTGTGGAATCAAGAGATTTTATCAACAATGTCTCTAGCCACTTTATTCGGAAAGCTTCAAGAACATGAGCTGAAACTAAATAGGCTCAATCAAAATGAAGAGCATGACAAAAAGAAGAAGGGAATCGCACTCAAAGCCACCTCCTCCACAATTGAAGATGATGATGAAGATGGTGAAGAGGGTGCTGAAAATGTTGAGCTAAGTGAGGAGAATCTTAGTCTCCTTA
The DNA here is from genome assembly GCA_029884595.1 of Ormosia semicastrata. NCBI lineage: Eukaryota > Viridiplantae > Streptophyta > Magnoliopsida > Fabales > Fabaceae > Ormosia > Ormosia semicastrata. The sequence goes on from JAQQTO010000061.1 coordinate 45,959,494, forward strand.
TGAGAAAGTTTAGACGATTTCTAAAGAAAAAGGGATTTCAAAGAAGACCACCCTTTCCTCAAAAGAAAGTGTATCACAAAGGAGAAGGATCTTCTACTCCTCCAAAATGCTACGAATGCCGAAAACCGGGGCACATGAAAATGGAGTGTCCTATATATCTCAAGAAGACGGAGAAGTTTGAGAAAAGACCTTCTAAGGAAAAGAAAGGAAGAAGAGCATATATAGCTTGGGAGGACAATGACTTGAGCTCTTCCGGCGATTCAGAGAATGAAGAAGCCCATCTTTGTCTCATGGCTCAAGGAGAAGAAAGTGGAGAAAGCGACACCGAGGTAACCTCTTCTAACCTAGAATCTCTACCCTCTTATGATGAATTGCAAGATGCCTTTCAAGAATTGCATGATGAATCTTTGAGGCTCACAAAAATGGTTTTGTCCTCTAACAAAACAATCTCCTTATTAGTAAACAAAGTTTCTACTTTAAGTGAAGAGATAAATGAGCTCAAGATTGAAAATGAGACCTTAGGACTTATTGATGCTAATTCATTATGTATGACTTGTTCCTCACATGATAACACATCCGTATCATTACCTTGTTTGTCATGCAAAGCTTTTGAAAAAGAAATTGATGATTTGAACAACACTCTTGCAAAATTCACTTTTAGAAGAGACAACTTAAATGTGTTGTTAGGGAGACAAAAATGTGTTTTTCAAGTCGGTTTGGGATTTAATCCAAACAACCATCAAAAGTCTTATAAGAACTTCTTTGTTTCCTCAAAAACTTCAAGTAGTCCCTTTGTCAAATGTTTTCATTGTGGTAAGAAAAGGCATAGTGCATCCACTTGCAATGTTAGAAAGAACATAAACACCAAGGTTGGAATCAAAAGGGTTTGGGTTCCTAAAGGCACCATACCTAATTCTAACACACAAGGACCCAAAACAATTTGGGTACCAAAGGTTAAAATTTGAATGTGTGTTGTACGTGTACTTGAAGACCAAGAGCTCAAGTTGGTATCTTGATAGTGGTTGCTCCAAGCACATTACCGGTGATGGTTCCAAGTTCTCATCCCTTACCCACAAGAAACATGGTCATGTCACATATGGTGATAACAACAAAGGGAAGATTCTTGGAATTGGCAAAGTTGGTAATATCCCTTCATCATATATTGATAATGTTTTGCTTGTTGAAGGACTTAAACATAATTTGCTTAGCATTAGTCAATTATATGATAAAGGCAATAGAGTTATATTTGATTCCTCTTGTTGCATAATTGAGGGAAAGGATGATAAGTAAGTAAAGTTTGTTGGTCATAGGGTCAATAATATATATATGATTAGTCTTGATGATATCTCCTCAAATGATGCTAAATGCTTTATGAGTAAAGAAAATGATTCATGGTTATAGCATAGAAGAATTGCTCACATTCACATGGATCACTTAAACAAATTGGTTTCTAAAGAACTAGTAATTGGTCTTCTAAAGCTCAAATTTGAAAAAGACAAACTTTGTGATGCATGTCAAAAGGGAAAACAAGTAAAGGTCTCTTTTAAAGCTAAAAACATGGTTTCAACTTCTAGACCTTTACAACTTTTGCACATGGATCTTTTTGGTCCCTCTAGAACTATGAGCTTTGGTGGGAATTACTATGCATTAGTGATTATGGATGATTTTTCTAGGTTTACATGGATATTATTCTTGGCCCACAAAAATGATGCTTTTCAATCATTTAAAAAACTTGCCTAAGTTATCTAAAACGAAAAAAGTTTTTGTATTGCATCCATAAGAAGTGACCATGGTGGTGAATTTGAAAATCATCATGAATTTGAAACTTTTTGTGATGAACATGGCATTGAGCATAATTTTTCTGCCCGTAGAACACCACAACAAAATGGTGTTGTAGAAAGGAAAAATCGATCTTTAGAGGAAATGACAAGAACTATGCTCAATGAGGCCAACTTTCCTAAGTACTTTTGGGCGGATGCAGTTAACACCACTTGTTATGTTATGAATAGAGCCCTAATAAGTTCAATCTTAAAGAAAACCCCATATGAATTGTACAAAGGAAGGAAGCCAAATGTGTCACATTTTTATGTCTTTGGATGTAAATACTTTGTTTTGAATAATGGAAAGGATAACTTGGAGAAGTTTGATGCAAAATCTGATGAGAGAATATTCATTGGCTATTCTATACATAGTAAGGCCTTTAGAGTCTATAATAAACGAACTATGACTATAGAAGAGTCTATACATGTTGCATTTGATGAAACTAACCCAAATAAGCTGAGAAAGGATCTTGTTGATGATGTTGCAGAAATCTTGGTAAAAATGCACTTGGAAAATCAAGAGAAAGAGTCCAAGAAGCAAGAAGAGAGACTCCTTGATCACTCATGGCAAAAAGATTTAGAAATCTTGGACCTATCCAAGGAATGGAGGACTTCAAGATATCACCCTCTTGACAAGGTGATTGGTGATGTATCAAAAAGGATAATCACTCGAAACTCACTTAGAGATGCATGTAATCACTTAGCCTTTGTCTCTCAAGTTGAACCTAAAGACATACATGAGGCCATTAATGATGAGCATTGGATCTTGGCCATGCAATAAGAACTAAACCAATTTGAGAGAAATCAAGTTTGGGAATTAGTTCCAAGGCCCAATTATCATCCTATAATTGGCACCAAATGGGTCTTTAGGAACAAACTTGATGAAACGGGCTTAATAATAAGAAATAAAGCTAGGCTTATAGCTAAGGGATATAATCAAGAAGAAGGCATAGACTATGAAGAAACTTATGCTCCCGTAGCTAGGTTAGAGGCCATTAGAATGTTACTTGCATATGTTTGCATCATGGATTTCAAACTCTATTAAATGGATGTCAAAAGTGCCTTTTTAAATAGTTTTATACAAGAAGAGGTGTATGTAGAACAACCTCCTGGTTTTGAGGATTTTGAAATGCCCTACCATGTTTTTAAATTGAAAAAGGCCTTGTATGGCTTAAAACAAGCTCCTAGAGCTTAGTATAAAAGGTTGAGTAAATTCCTTTTGGAAAACGATTTTTCTAGAGGCAAAGTTGACACTACCCTTTTCATAAAACATAAAATGCATGACATACTTCTAGTTCAAATCTATGTTGATGACATTATATTTAGAGCTACTAACAACTCTCTTTGTAAAGAATTTTCAAATATTATGCAAAGTGAGTTTGAAATGTCCATGATGGGTGAGCTCAACTTCTTCCTTGGTCTCCAAATCAAGCAAACAAGAGAAGGAACGTTCATAAGCCAATCCAAGTATTGTAAGAAGCTGCTCAAGAAGTTTGGAATGAACAATGCCAAGCATATGGCTACTCCCATGGGCAACTCTTGCTATTTGGACAAGGATGAAGGAGGTAAATCAGTAGAAATTACGAAATATAGAGGTATGATTGGCTCACTCCTTTATCTCACTGCAAGTACGCCTGATATAATGTTTAGTGTATGCATGTGTGCTAGATATTAAGTTAATCCTAAAGAATCACACCTAAGTACTGTTAAAAGAATAATGAAATATCTAATAGGCACATCATAAATGGGTTTATGGTACCCTAAAGGTACCTCATGTAGTCTTATTGGGTATTCCGATTCTGATTTTGCTGGATGCAAAATGGATAGAAAGAGCACTAGTGGGACATGCCATTTGCTTGGAAGCTCACTAGTTTCTTGGCATAGCAAGAAACAAAATAGTGTGGCATTGTCTACAGCTGAAGCTGAATATGTTACAGCTGGGAGTTGTTGTGCTCAAGTCCTTTGGATGAAACAATAACTCTTGGACTATGATCTTGAGCTTGATCACATTCTCATAAGATGTGATAATACTAGTGTAATTAATTTGTCCAAAAATCCCATTTTGCATTCTAGGACTAAACATATTGAAATAAGACATCATTTCATTAGAGACCATGTTCAAAAAGGTGATTGTATGCTTGAATTTGTTGAAACCACTAAGCAACTAGCTGACATTTTCACTAAACCCTTAGCAAAAGAAGCATTTTTCTATATAAGAAATGAACTTAGTATTTTAGATCAATCATGCATAAATTGACATTTTACTGCATAATCCTAAAATCAAATCATGTTGCTTTCTGCATAATCATACCATTTTGCTGCATAATTTTTGAGCTATTAATCATATTTGAATCCAATACTAACTTGAGCGTCGGAGATTTCCCCTAAGTTGTTTTGCAGGTGCTCCCTCATGCTCAAAATTCCCAAGCAACTCAACAACCTCACAATTTCACCAAAAATGGTGAAATTCTTGGTAAAAATAGTATTCTTGCAGAATTGAGTGATTTGAAACATAACATGATTAGATTATATGCTTGTATGATGATTTGAATTGATTTAAGATGTTTAGGAATTGATTTGAATGATTTAAGGTTCATTATATGTTGTTTGGAATTAAACTGGCATGTCTCTGAACCTAATAAATGATAGCAAAATTGATCCTCCACAAATTGATGCATAAAATTGTCTTTTATCCTATGCCCTATTCGAATAAGAAGCCCTTTATTCGAATAAAACCTGCCAGTAAAGTCTAGTTATTTTTCTAACACGTTTATATTATTCGAATAAGGATTCCCTTATTCGAATAACACCTCATAAAATGTGTTATCACAACTTAATATCAACTGGTTATTCAAATAACCAACTGGTTATTTGAATAAAGCATGTCAGTGGCAAAAACCATTTTTATGTTATTCAAATAACAAAGTATGTTATTCGAATAACAAATGATAGAATTCCCCAAACAAATGAGCTACTACGCTGTTATTCGAATAACAACATTGTTATTCGAATAACGCTTGGCAGTGAGCCAAGACGCTTCAGGAACCACTTTGTTATTCGAATAACACCACTGTTATTCGAATAACACAGGAATTATAAAAGGAGTTCACGAGCCTCCTCTGTCATTTCATAAGTTTTTTTCCCCTCCTTCTCTGTTTTCTCTTCTTCGTGTCCACCCATCTCCTCCTTCTCTCCATAACCCACCAAAATTCCACCATGGCCTCTTCTTCCAAATGCCCACGTAGCAAAACCACTCCCACCAACAACCCCATTGATCTTCGAAGACTTTCGTCTAATAATGACGATCTCAAACGCTTCAGGGAAGAATTCTGGACCAGAGACGTCATTCAACCCAAATACATGGATCGCCAGTTCTTTGAGGACGATGGAGGATTTGATTTCCTCGATGATCTCTCCCATCAGGGCATGCTCGATCTCTGCAGCTACAAGGACTCCATTTTCCCAGATTTGGTGAAAATGTTTTACTACAACCTGAAGATGGACGGTCCTAATCTCATCTCTGAAGTAAAGGACTAGGAAATAGTCATCACTCCAGCTGATTGGATGTTGTTCTTCAAATTAGACGCCACGGGTGCTGTTGTGGAGCCAGATAGCAGACCTTATGTGAAGGCATACAGAAGAGAAGAAGCTGTGTCACTACTGGTGAAGCCTGGCACAGTTGGGTTCAAGGTTGGTCTGAAGAGTGGGATGCTGAAAAGCCAAGAAAGGCTGCTTCACTACTCATACGCGCATATTCTCGCTCCTTGTGGAGGTAACTATGCCTATCTGACTGAAGATGACATTTTTCTTCTCTGGGTGCTGAAGAAAAATTAGAAGATCAACTGGCCAAATTTCATTGGAAAATACATGATGAAGGTCAAGACCACCAAGAATTCTGACCTGCCATATGCTCTCATTATCTCAGCCTTTTTTAAGAAATACTCCCTGCTCAGACAAACTGAACGGACAATGGAATTGAACCACTTCAACATCTTTGGAGAATTTACTCTGAAGAAAATGAAGATGATTCCAGATAATGTTGGCGGCTGGGTATACCCTGATGAACTGGAAGAAGCTGCAGCAGATGAAGACTTTGCAGATGCCTCTGTTCCTGCTGATGACACTGTTCCTGTTGATCAGCCTACTGAAGCCCCTACTCCTGCTCCAGTAACCCTGGAAGGCATTATGACCACTCTGCTCGACAATCGTGCTTACATGGAACACACCTTTTCTATTCTCTTCGACAGAATAGAAGGTGTTGAACGCGAGATTGCTGCCCTACGAGTTACACCTCCTGCCCCTGCACCAGACTCACCTCCTCCTCCACCAGACACTTATTTTTTATCATAGGAATTTAGTTTTTAGATCCTTTTTTTGATGTTTTTGATGTATCTTTGGCTGCCTATATTTGCACTTGTTTATCCTTGGCCATGCTTGCAATAATTGAATAAAGTATAATTTAGCTTCCTTGCTGACTTCGCACTCTCTGAGCATGTTCTTGCCTTACATCTCTTACAAAATGTTCGTTTAATTCCTTGCTAAATGATATAAACGCATGTTTGTGATTATCTGGTATATGCATGTCTTGCCCCATCTTTTTGATCATGACAAAAGGGGGAGAAGAACAAGAGGGAACAAGCTAAAATTAACTCTGTTAATTTGTACTTAAAGATAAAAATAATCACTGTTGACAATTTTTGTTTTGGAGATTGCGTTGAGAAAAGACAAACCTGAAAGACTAATCTGAAAAGGATCAAGAGACTCCAAAAGAAAGGGGGAGCTGCGCTTGTCTCTAACAATTAATGCTCCTCTTACAAACAAGAGGGGGAGTAAGTCTCCTTGATTAAATCCTGTGATTTTCAATTTACAAATGAACTAACTCTTTTCTCAATGGTTGTTTGTTATCATCAAAAAGGGGGAGAATGTGATTGGCACGTATCTCATAAAGAATGTGTTTTGATGATAACAAACTTAAAGATGTTGCAAGATCAAGTCCAAGAGTCTCAAGACCATCAAGTATAACTTTTAGGACTTCAATCATTTTGTAAAGGTATATATAAAGATTCACAAATAGCTCAATCTTACATTTTGAAATAGCACACAAGTTTTCAAGGCTTCAATATGGTTTTTTAACTTCCAAAGAATCAACCATCTCGTGTCCATAAGCCCACAAGATCATATGGAATCAAGAGCAACATTTAAAAAGGCATAAAACATGTTTTTCGTATATATTATTCGAATAAGGAGTTTCTTATTCGAATAACACAAGTCAGGGATTCCAAATAATCTTTCAGGAAAAGATTTATTTGAATAAGCCCTGTGCTATTCGAATAAATAGTTCAAAAAACGTTTTGGCACAAATAAGTTATTCGAATAACAAATGTTATTCGAATAACACATCTCCAGGAAATCATTTTATTAAATGGTTATTCGAATAACAGAGTTGTTATTCGAATAACAAGCCTTTCAGCAAAACCATGTTTAAATGATTATTCGAATAACAATGTTGTTATTCGAATAACGAGAACTCAAGAAATCAAATATTCGAATGAGTTATTCGAATAACATGAATGTTATTCGAATAACATGTTTTCCCAGAAGCCATACATTTAAGTGGTTATTCGAATAACCAAGATGTTATTCGAATAACACATTATAGAGGAAAACACGCTTGTGCTATTTAAAGCCTTATTCGAATAAAAATTCTCTTATTCGAATAAGAGAGCTTTCCAGAAACAGAAATTAACGGATAGTTGCGTATCATTAAATGCTCCAACCACCTCCCAACGGCTCTAAACTTCAATGACTTATAAATAGAAGTTGTTGGGCATTTGTGGAGGTTAGACAATCAATCTGAAAAACCTTGTTTGAGCATTAAAAATGAGTTTTCATCTTTTCCTCCGTTAATACTCTGTTTCTGAGCGTAAACCGTGAATCATATACCCATTGAATTTCCAGTTGTATTATCTGCTCTTTGAAGAGAGTTTCTACCTATTCAATCTTTGTATAATCTCTAGAGAGGGTGAGACATCCCTCCAAACTGTAAAAGGTTGAGGTATCCCTTAGAAAATAAAAGCTCAAGCATAAGGGTGAGGTATCCCAAAGTGTTGAGTACTCAAGGTTGTAGTGGTTGTCAAGCACCCATTGAAGCTTGAAGATATAGTGGAAAATCTCAAGTTGTTGCTTGGGGACTGGACGTAGATCACAAGTGGATTGGTGATCGAACCAGGATAAACTATTGTGTTTGTTTTCTCTAAACCCTTCTCTTTATTTTGTGTACTGTTTTATTGAATTGCTTGAATATTGTCTTCGTTGGCTATCACATTTCTAAGTAAAAGTGTTTATCTCATCTATCCAATTATCTCTAATCATTCAATAACTTCAACAAAAATTGGTTATCAAACGATTTGTGAAAGATTTGCGAACTTGTTTTACTTATTCAATTCACCCCCTCTTGAGTATTGAGACCATTTGGTAACACATAAATATTATAAAATATATTTATATCGAGAAAAATAAAAAATCGGGATGTTACACTAGAGGCCAATCAAACACAGCCTACAACACCACCAGTACCACCACCTAGGTGTGAGGTACAGGGGGAGAAGAACCAGGACTTTCATGACCTTTTTGAGTTTCGAAAGGTGAGTCCACCATCGTTCAGAGGATATTATGACCCGATAATGGCTGAAGAGTGGATAACTGTGTTAGAGAAGATTTTCACAGCTATGAGATGCTCAAAGGAGCAGAAGATGTCTTTTGCAGCATATATGCTAAAAGGGGAAGCTGAGCACTGGTGGAACAGTACAAGGAGACTGATAGAGATAGATGAGATCCACGTTTCTTGGGAAGTATTCAAGGTTGTCTTTTTGGAGAAATATTTTCCACAAACCGTGAAAGAAAAGAAAGAGGTGGAGTTTCTACAACTGCAGTAAGGAAACATGACGGTTGGACAATATGTAGCGAGATTTGAGGAGTTGTCCAAGTTTTTTTCTTCGCTCCAGTACAATCCTAATGATAAATGGAAGTGTATGAAGTTTGAAACTGGACTGAGAGAGAGCATGAGGAGGTTAGTGAAACCTTTTGAGATTAGGGATTACTGATGTTCACATATTTGATGCATTAATAAGCCTTCATTTTTAGTCATTTACACTCTCCATGCACTTAATAAATTAAGTTTGGTTATGTTTTGTATGTTTTGAACTCAAAATGGATTTAATTGAATTTTTCAGCATGATTTACGTCTTACACTAATCCTGTATTTGGGTCATATCTTGGGATGTAGGTGGATGTTTAAGGTGAATCTTATGTCATTTTAAAGATAATAGAGAGTTCTACAATCTTCATGAAGACATCAAAGACTCAATCACACGTTTGGATGGCTCAAATTGGCATTGAATCAAAAACTAAAGTGTTGCTCCTGGCAGAATGACCTTTGTGTACTGTTTATTACACTGCTCGTAGTGAAAGTTGTAGAATAGGCTGAAATTTTGATGGTTGATAGTTAAGACTCAAATCTACAACTTTTATATTGAACACTCTTCCCGATTCAGACTCCTTGGAGGTGATATTGGGCTTGGAAGTCAGAACAGAGGAGCTGCGACTGGTCCTGAGTAGTGTGCAGTAATTTGAACATATCTGGAGTTATAGAAATGATATTAGACTCAAACCAAAGCCATTTGAAAGCTAAGATCCAGACCTACAATCTTCATGAAGACCACTTGGCTCAAAAATGATGAATGCAATGACTTCAGAGCTGCATGATTTCGGAGACAAAGAATCTCCAGAATTTTCTACTCACCAAAAGTTATTCAACATTTTCCACTACTCCACCTACTCCACCAACCACCATGACTCAGCCCCTTTGACATTTTGTATCTCTAACCCTCTATAAAAGGGGGCTATGCAGATCATTGTGACATGTAGAGCTTCTATGTAGAAGTGTTGTTATAATTAAAGTGTTAGTTTTTGATTTTGAAGATTTGTCTTCTTCTTTTTCTCTCCTTCTCTCTCTTTGTTATTTTTCATGGTTCTTGAAAGTTCTCCAATGGTGATGGCTATGGAGAACTAAACTTCTTTAATCAATCCAAGAGATTGACAGTCTTGATGATTAATCTTGAGATTTTGTTTTAATTGTTATATATTCATCTATTAATCAAGTTTCTCTTTCTCTTCTTCTCTTGTTTAAATTCTGATTTAATGCTTAATTTGATTGGAATTCGCATATATTAATTGCGTAATTGTCATATGCCAAGAGATGAATTCAGAGGTTAAATAATTTATTAAAGGTGTTTGATGAAATATTTAGCTTGGTTGGATCTTGATTTTTAAGTTAATTTGGGTTTTGGATGGATGCTTAATTTGTCTAACCTTAATTAATTGAATTCTAGAAGCATTTCTAGTAGAAGATTCATAGATCATTGATAGGCGTCTTAATGTGATCTAAGACTAAGGATTTGGTTGATAGTTGAATAGATCTATAAAGATCAAGGATGGATTAAAATCAAGATTGGTTAATTCTCTTGGATTGGTTATTTTTCTAATTTTGTTTACTCATTTTAATTGCTCTTTGTTGTTTAATCTTGCAAAATTTTCCCCCCTGTTCATTAATCTGTTAATCTGACTTCATAATTAGAATGATCTATGGGCTCGACCCGGTGTTACCTTATGCTACAAGTAGTTTTTGGTAAATCGGTTATAAATTGATTTAAATTTGGTAATCTCGACAAGTGTCAAATTTTTGGTGCCGTTGCCGGGGATCATTCTGATTTTGTTCAATCTTATTAAGAGTTTATTTAATTACTAATCTCTCACTAACCTTTATGTTGCTGTGTTTTGGTGGATTTTAGGCGAAAATGGGTGATTACGGGTCATTTTACAAGAATTTCGTATTGACAGAAAATGTGCCCAGAATGAGCTGAAACTTGGTCAGTTGAAGGAAAACAGCCTAATAAACAAGACTCACAATTAATTGTGAGGTCACCTGGTTTTTCCAAAATCCATCGTTTAGACTAGTTTTTCAATTTTTTAATATTTTTTATTGCATTTTTTAGTTTCATTTTTGTGTAGTTTTCATCTTTGTACAAGTCCTATAATTTTTAAAAATCATTTCATTAGTCAATTAGATTTATTTTGGTATATTTTTAGAGTTGTCTAGTGTATTTTACTTGTTTACTTATTTTATTTTATTTTATTTTTGTGTTTTGATTAATGCATGACTAGGTCTAATCTCGATATCTTGCTTGAATTTGATCCCGAGATTGATAGAACATTGCATAGGTTGATTAGAACTCGTAGGCTAAGTGAAAGAATTGAGTCTGAATTTAGTTGTGACATTGAATCGAAAGTGCACTTGAGATCTTAAGTGATTCTAAAATCATGGCTGATAACAGGCAAAATAGGACCCTTAAAGAACTTGCTGCTCCTGATGTAACTTACCAGTCTTTGTGCATTCAATATCCTAATCTTGATGCTGACTTCGAGTTAAAATCTAGATTGATACACTTGTTGCCCAAGTTTCATGGTCTTACAGGTGAAGATCCCCATAAGCACTTAAAGGAGTTCCATGTGGTCTGTTCAACCATGAAGCCACATGGAATCTCTGAGGAGCATATCAAGTTGAGGGCATTCCCTTTCTCTCTTGCTGATGTAGCCAAGGATTGGCTGTTCTACCTTTCACCAGGTTTTGTCACGAGTTAGGATGATATGAAGAAATTATTCTTGGAGAGGTTCTTCCTTGCATCCAGAAAGTACCGCCATTAGAAAAAACATTTGTGGTATAAGGCAAATGGTGGTGAGACCTTGCATGAGTATTGGGAGAGATTCAAAAAGTTGTGTTCGAGTTGTCCCCACCATCAAATTAGTGATCAGCTCTTGATTCAATATTTCTATGAGGGCTTCTTTGTCGATGGATAAAAGTATGGTGGATGCGCGCACGGAGGTGCATTGGTGGATAAAACCCCTCTGCAAAGACAAGAGATTTGATAGCAAAATATGGCGACCAATGCTCAACAATTTGGCACAAGAGTCCTTACCTCAACCGGAGGAGTTAATGAAGTTCAATCGTCTCATGTAGATCAACGAGAGAATGGAACATAGACTTGATGAATTGACTTCTTTGGTGAGGCAATTAGCAGTGGGACAACATGTACCAGGTTACGTACAAGAGCACTGCAAGGGTGTGTGGCATTTGCTCTTGCTCATCTCATCCTACTGATGCATGTCCCACACTTCAGGATGGTGGTTCTGCGTTTCCCGAACGATCGATTGCTGGTAAATAGATTGGCATTTTTCCTAGTAGACCTCAATATCAGCAGTCCCAATGACCAAAATATGATCCATTTTCTAATACTTATAACCCTGGTTGGAGGACCATCCTAACTTGAGATATGGGAATTCTAGTCAAGAACAACAACCCCAATGAAGACAATTTAGATACCAAGCTGTAGGTCCTAGTAATAAATACCAACCACCTGCATTCAGACAACAACAAACTGTGCAGCCACCTGTGCAGCAGCCCCTCATGTTGCCAAGTCCTACAACCAATCCATCTGAGCCATCATTGGAAGATTTGATGAAACAAATGGCCACAAATAATATTCAATTCCAGCAGAATGTCAATGCCACCATTCAGAACCTGCAAACTCAGATTGGGCAATTGGCCACCACCGTGAGTGAATTGAAAAGTCAAGCTAATTGCCTTCATAAACAGTTAGTAACCCAAGAGGCAATATAAGTGCCATTAGTTTGAGAAGTGGTAGAGAAATTGATGGTTCTAATTTGCCACAACCAGAGCTCCCATTGCAGCAACCAGATACTGAATCAGTCCAAAAGAAATGTGCTAAGAATTCAGATTTGGTCACAACCAGAGCTCCCATTCCACTACCCTTCCCAAATAGAGTGACACAGTCCAAGCAAATAGCGCAAGCAGAAACAGAGAAGGAAGTCATGGAGACATTCAGGAAGGTGGAAATCAATATTCCCCTCCTAGATGCAATCAAACAAATTCCCAAGTATGCCAAATTTCTCAAGGAGTTGTGTACTCACAAGAGAAGACTTAAGTGGTACTGAGAAAGTCAGTATGGGCGAAATGTTTCTGCGATGATTCAGCCAAGCATGCCAAAGAAATGTAAAGATCCTGGAACTTTTACAATCCCTTGCACTATAGGTAATTCCAGATTTGACCATGCAATGCTAGATTTGGGTGCCTCTATTAATGTCATGCCTACGTCAGTGTATAAGTCTTTGAACATTGGCACATTACACCCCATTTGGTATAGTGATTGCCTAGCAACAGACTACCGCTCACCCCGCAGAGTCTTTGGAAGATGTGTTGGTGTGAGTAAATGAGCTAATTTTCCAATGCCAGACTTCTACATTCTAGACATGGAAGATGAGTCTTCAACAAATCATGCTCCATTGATTCTAGGAAGATCATTCCTCAAGACTGACCAAGACCAAGATAGATGTGCATCTTTGGTACCCTTTCTATGGAATTTGGTGAAGATGTGGTACGATTTAACATTTTTGATGCCATGAGACATCCCCTTGAGGAGCATTCAGTTTTTCATGTTGATGTGATTGAAATCTTTGGTTGATGATACTTATCTTTGATATGAATGTTGAATTCCCACGATATTCTTGACTTTTTCGGATTCTGTCACTTGTGATATATGTGTTAGGCGTGGTCTTGAACCATGTCTTTGCATGTCTTTGAGATTTATGCGGTTATGAGTGATGATACAGTACTTATTTGGTGATGCAAACATATAAAAATGTGAGTCAAAATTATGTCAAATTTAATTTGAGTTACTTGTTTCAAATAGCTGCTTTGCCTTCCATTGTGCATCCCCATCCTTAGAGTTAAAGACTTTGCGGACCACCTTAAATATGCATATTTAGAAGATGGAGAGAAGCTGCCAGTAATTGTCGCTAAGAATCGCAACTTGAACAAGAAGAAAAATTACTGCAGGTTTTGAGGCAACATAAGCGTGCTATTGGATGGACACTTGCAGACATTCTTGGTATTAGTCCCTCCACATGTATGTATAGGATTTTATTGGAGGAAGATACCAAGCCAGTGAGGCAACCCCAAAGGAGACTAAATCCCTTGATTCTGGATGTGGTGAAGAAGGAAGTGGCCAAGCTGCTGCAAGCCGGCATTATTTATCCCATATCTGATAGTAAATGGGTGAGCCCCGTGCAAGTTGTTCCAAAGAAATCTGGAGTCACAGTAGTTGCAAATCAGAACAATGAGCTCCTACCCACAAGAATCCAGAACAGTTGGCGGGTGTGCATTGATTATAGGCGACTTAACCAGGCCACTAGGAAAGATCATTTTCCATTGCCTTTTATTGATCAGATGTTGGAGAGACTGGCTGGTAAGTCGCATTACTGTTTCTTGGATGGATATTCGGGCTATTTTCAGATTCATATAGCCCCAGAAGACCAAGAGAAGACCACTTTCACCTGCCCATTTGGAACATTTGCATACAGGAGAATGCCTTTCGGTCTATGCAACGCTCCAGGAACCTTTCAAAGATGTATGGTTAGTATCTTCTCTGAATTTTTAGAAAGTTGCATGGATGTGTTTATGGATGATTTTACTGTCTATGGCTCTTCCTTTGATGCATGTTTAGATAGTTTGGATCAAGTTTTGCAAAGGTACATTGAAAGTAACCTTGTCTTGAATTTTGAGAAATGTCATTTCATGGTAGAATAAGGTATAGTTTTAGGGCATGTAGTATCTAGCAAGGGTATTGAGGTAGATCCTGCAAAAATAGATGTCATTTCATGTCTATCTTACCCCACATGCGTGCGGGAGGTTCGTTCTTTTCTTGGTCATGCAGGTTTCTATCGTCGGTTCATAAAGGATTTTAGCAAAATTACCCTTCCACTGTCCAACTTGCTACAAAAAGATGTAGAGTTTCACTTTGACCAGAGATGCAAGGATGCCTTCAATCACTTAAAGCAAGCATTGACCAGTGCACCTATCATCCAGTCACCAGATTGGACACTCCCATTTGAACTCATGTGTGATGCCTCTAATTATGCATTGGGAGCTGTCCTTGCACGGAGAGTCGAAAAAGTACCTCATGTCATTTCCTATGCTTCGAAGACTTTAGATGCTGCACAAGCCTACTACACTACAACCGAAAAGGAACTTTTAGCAATTGTTTTTGCTTTAGATAAATTTCAATCATATTTGCTTAGTTCTAGAGTGGTTGTATTTTCAGATCATGCAGCTTTAAAGTTTCTCCTGAAAAAGCCCAATGCAAAGCCTCAACTGATTAGATGGATGTTGCTTTTACAAGAGTTTGATATTGATATCAGAGATAAGAGTGGAGCAGAGAACCTGGTGGCAGATCACTTGAGTCGGATTGAGAGAGAGGCAGATTCTTCTCCTATCCATGATGTCTTCCCTGATAAGCAGCTTTTCAAGATGCAAGGTAACATCCATTGGTTTGCAGATTTGGTTAATTTCTTGGTTGCTAGAGCACTACCTGCACATTTCACTAAGGCACAGATTGACAAATTGAAAAGTGAGTCAAAATATTATGTGTAGGATGACCCTTATTTGTGGAGATTTTGTAGTGACCAAGTCATTAGGAGATGTATTCCTGATCATGAGTTTGATTCTGTTCTTAGTTTTTGTCACGCACTTGCCTGTGGGGGACATTTTGGACCTACTCGTACATGACTAGGAAAGTTTTGGACTCGGATTATATTGGCCCACACTATTTCGTGATGCATATTTGTTTTGTAAATCTTGTGAACAATGCCAGAGAAACGAGAATATTTCTCGTAGGAATGAGATGCCCCAACAACCTTTGTTGTTCGTGAAATATTTGATGTTTGGGGTATTGATTTTATGGGTCCTTTTCTGTGTCATTTGGTTTTGTTTACATTACGCGCTTTTGTGGATTATGTATCTAAATGGGTGGAGGCAAAAGCCACTCTGACCGATGATTCCAAAGTTGTTGTGGATTTTGTTAGATCACATATTTTTCGTAGGTTTGGAGTCCCAAAAGCCATCATTAGTGATCGGGGTTCGTATTTCGTAATCGAAGCATGGAAGCCTTGATGAAAAAGTATGGAGTCTTGCATAGAGTTTCTACACCTTACCATCCCCAGACTAATGGGCAAGCCGAGGTTTCCAACAGAGAGAGAAGCAGATACTTGAGAAAATAGTTCAACTTAACAGAAAGGATTTGGAGCAAAAGGCTTGAGGATGCTTTATGGGCTTATAGGACCGCCTATAAGACTCCGATTGGGATGTCTCCTTATCGGATTGTTTTTGGCAAAGCATGCCACTTGCCAGTGGAAATTGAGCATCGTGCATTTTGGGCAGTAAAAAGGTGTAACTTGGACCTAAATCAAGCAGGCATGGAGCGGAAGTTGCAGTTGCAAGAATTGGAGGAGATCCGCTTGGAGGCTTATGAGAGTTCCAAACTTTATAAAGAGAAGACCAAAGCCTTCCATAATAAGAAGATCATGAGAAAAACATTTAAGATTGGTCAAAAAGTTCTCCTCTATAACTCCCGCCTCAAACTCATGCCCGGAAAGCTCAGATCTAGATGGCTTGGTCCATTTGTTGTTACTAAGATTTTTCCTTATGGTGCTGTGCAGGTTACAAGTGAGACTACTACAAAAGCTTTCACAGTCAATGGATATCGCCTCAAACCATTTTATGAGGGAGCTCAAGAGGATATTTTGGAGGAGGTCCACTTGCAAGAAGTCGTCTACCCCACTTGATAAGTAAGATGCCGCCTCAATGGACACACAAAAAAAAAAAGTTTTTGATTGAGGTACAAAAAAAAAAAAAGTTTTTGATTGAGGTACAAAAAAAAAAAATTTCTATTGTGATGACCCATATTTATTCAATTATTGTCCTGATCAAATCTTTTGGAGATTTGTACCCGACAATGAGGTAAGTAGTGTCATTGAATTTTGTCATTCAGAAGCATGTGGAGGTCATTTTTCTTCAAAGAAAACAGCTGCAAAATCTTGCAGTGTGGATTTTATTGGCCCATATTATTCAAGGGTAGTTATACTTTTTACAAAAGTTGCAAAAAATTGGGGTCCATTTCTGAAAGAAAAATGATGCTTCCAAGTTACGCAAATTGCAATTGAATGAACTTGCGGAATCAATAAATGATGCATATGAAAAAAAAATAAATAAAAAAATTATAAAGCAAAAAGACTCAAACCATTTCTGGAACATCAAGCTGCTGAGGTAGAATCCATCTCCCTTTCTAATACTTGTTATGAGTAGAATTTATTTTAATTTTCTTTTTTTTTTTTTTTTTTGCGATTCTTTCGATTCCGGTTAAACGGCGGATAACGGTACTCCGTGACTCTCGAGTCGGTTTGTCTTTCAGTTTCCCATAATAACTGATTTCTTCTCTTTCAAAATGGATGTCATTCTTTCAAATCTAAAAAAGTATTTTCCTTCTGTTCATAAAAATGTTCTAACCAAAATCTACAAAGCTAGGTGTGAGAGATTGAGACTGTTAATGTATAAGGGCATCCCAGAAGATATACGCTGGATAATCGAAGCAAAGGTTCGTTTAGCTGGTGAATCTTCCGATTCATTTGTCCGATACATGCCTAGTCTCGGTAAAAGTTCATTTTCGAAAAAGAGAAGAGCAAAAAGAATGCACGTTTGTTACAAGTGTGCACGATGGAATTGCAACACGCGATGTCATTCTTTGGGAATGGTTTCTGTAAACAAAGAAGATAAAATATTCTTCATTAAGAATGGACTGAGTAAGGAGTCATTAGATAATATCTTATTGACTCTTGAGACGCATTCTTGTGGAATTGTGCAGCGTGAACTTCTTAGTTTGTGGAATCTCTTCAAGGACGAGCAAGAGCGTTATAGTCTTCGGAACCTGACTCAAAAAGACCCTGTTTGCCAATTTATAAGAAAATTGGATGGGAAGCCTATCCCCGACTCATAGAAGGCGTTTAAGCCATTTCTGGACGTAAAACCAGAGGAAGATGTGAGCCACAATCACAACAATCTGTATATATTATCTTATGCATTTATTATTTAAAAAAAAACAAAACATAACAAAAAAAAAAAAAAAAACAAAAAAAAAAAATTCAAAAGTTTTTTGACAACAGCCAACCTACTCATATAGGAGCTATTATTACTTTTTCTATTCTCTTCCCTATTTAAACACTCCATTTTCTTCACTTTCCTGCAACTCTTAATCATTCAAAGAGCGTGTGAGTGTAGAAATGGAGGGAGCTTCTTCTTCTTCTGTTCGTAGATTTGTCAGTATCTGTGTATTTTGTGGGACAAATTATGGAAAAAGTTTAGAGTTTGTCAACACAGCAAGCACTCTTGGTAGAACACTTACTGCGAGGAACATTCGTGTAGTATATGGGGGAGGTTGCCTTGGGTTAATGGGGGCTGTATCACTGTCTGCATTTCTAAGAGGTGGTCAAGTTTTAGGTGTCATTCCTGAACCTTTAACTCGAAGGAACTTCGTTGGAAAGACAATTGGACAGGAAATTCAAGTATCATCTATGCATGAACGAATGAAGGCAATGCTTGAAAACTCTGATGCCTTCATAGCCTTACCTGGTGGTTTTGGTACTTTGGAAGAAGTCTTTCAAGTTGTTTCTTGGGCCAATTTGAACATCCACCATAAACCCATAGGTTTGTTGAATGTTAATAATTTCTTTGATAATTTGTTATCTTTTGTTGACCATCTTTGTGGAACAGAAATTTGTCACACCTTCGCAAGACAACTCCTTATCTCGGCTTCCCCTTGTTGATGAGTTAATTGATAAATTAGAAGCCTTTGTTTATGAACTGATCCGATATGACCCGGATAGATTGGTCGGGAGACAATGACAAGAGAGACAACAACAAGGGAGGCAAAGAAGAAACAACAGTGTGACCTGACACTTCATCTATGACTTTCCTTTATCTTTAGTTTTATTCATCGTACTTTGTTTCTGTTTATATTTGTGTACGGTTTCTCTTTTCTGTAATTGCAGTAACAGGTACTATCATCTATCTTTTTCCTTTCTATTTTTTTAACATTGAGGACAATGTTATGATCTGGTTGGGGGGAAGGATAGTTGTGTGACTAAAAAAAAATAGTAAGTGTGTTTATGTTTGTCGTGTGTAGAGTTGTGTAAAAAAAATGTGTGTATGTATTAATATGTTTATTGTGTTTATATGTTTGTCAGTAATTTTCTAAACCAGTTAAGGATGACAGAGTAAGGAGTAAATTTTACTCTTGAGACGCATTTTAGTTGGGGTAGATAACTAGTTTGTGTGGAAGTAGCAATTAAAATTCAGGAAAATTTGCATGATTGAGTTAATTGTCTTCTTTCTTAAAAATCATATGTTTGGTTATGGATGTTGAATTGGTGGGTGAGAATGATAGAACTATACCTTGTGAGATCTTGAGCCTATTGATGAATGAATTGAACATCTACACCATTCTCTTCTTTCTTGTGTGAATTTCACTCATGAAATTGTTGCTCTAGAACTTGCTTTGATTCTTTTTAAAGCTACGTTTTCACATGCATACATAAAAATGATTGAGGCAATTTTTTTTCAATTAACTACTTTGACCAAATAGCCAACCTTGCATATTTCCCCTTGCTTAACCCCTTTGAGCTTATTTGATTATTCTTTGTCTCGAACTCATTATGTTTCTTAAATGAAAAAAACCATGTTCTTACTTAGTCTTAGGGAATAAGAGAACATTAGCTTTGTCATTGGATGAGTTCATGAACAAGTGTGGGGGTGTGTATGCAGAATGGTTGAAAAATGTATATATGATGTTCTTTTTGAAAAAAAAAAAAAAGAAGAAAAAAAAAATATGTATAAAAAAAATTCAAAAAAAATATATATGTAAAAAAAAAAAAAGGGTCAATAAGGCAATAAAGGAATGAAAAATAATATGTAAAGGGAATTTGTATTAGATGAAGTTGGGATGAACTTTCATGATCGATAATTGAACTCAGCTTTCATGTTCTTTTATTCTCTTTGGTGTTTAACTTGTCATATCCATATTACCTTTTCCTTTACCTTGACCCCATTACAACCTTGAATAAAGTCCTCATGATTTGTGTGTGCATGTGTTCTGAGTAGTGGAGAAGTAGAAGATAAGTAAGCTTATGGTAGTGCAATTTTCATGAGTTGAATTGAGTGTAATACCTACCTTTTAAACACTTGAGAGATTGAGAGTGAATTCTGTGAGGATCTATCATTCTTTACTCATGCTTTTCAATTGAAGTATCCTTGCTTGTTGATTTGAGATGTGAAGATGTGTTACCTCATAAATGTTTTGATCACTTGAATTATTAATTGCTCTTCATTCTTAAATATTATTAGAAATTGAGTCTTTTAAAATGTTTAACTTTTGAGTCTGTTTCATTTTGTTTTTGTGTGTTTTGCCCAAGAGTGCAAAAAGCTAAGTGTGGGGGAATTTGATGTTCACATATTTGATGCATTAATAAGCCTTCATTTTTAGTTATTTACACTCTCCACGCACTTAATAAATTAAGTTTGGTTATGTTTTGTATGTTTTGAACTCAAAATGGATTTAATTGAATTTTTCAGCATGATTTACGTCTTACACTAATCCTGTATTTGGGTCATATCTTGGGATGTAGGTGGATGTTTAAGGTGAATCTTATGTCATTTTAAAGATAATAGAGAGCTCTACAATCTTCATGAAGACATCAAAGACTCAATCACACGTTTGGATGGCTCAAATTGGCATTGAATCAAAAACTAAAGTGTTGCTCCTGGCAGAATGACCTTTGTATACTGTTTATTACACTTCTCGTAGTGAAAGTTGTAGAATAGGCTGAAAATTTGATGGTTGATAGTTAAGACTCAAATCTACAACTTTCATGTTTAACACTCTTCTCGATTCAGACTTCTTGGAGGTGATATTGGGCTTGGAAGTCAGAACAGAGGAGCTGCGACTGGGCCTGAGTAGTGTGCAGTAATTTGAACATATCTGGAGCTATAGAAATGATATTAGACTCAAACCAAAGCCATTTGAAAGCTAAGATCCAGACCTACAATCTTCATGAAGACCACTTGGCTCAAAAATGACGAATGCAATGACTTCAGAGCTGCATGATTTCGGAGACAAAGAATCTCCAGAATTTTCTACTCACCAAAAGTTATTCAACATTTTCCACTACTCCACCTACTCCACCAACCACCATGACTCAGCCCCCTTTGACATTTTGTATCTCTAACCCTCTATAAAAGGGAGGCTATGCAGATCATTGTGACATGTAGAGCTTCTATGTAGAAGTGTTGTTATAATTAAAGTGTTAGTTTTTGATTTTGAAGATTTGTCATCTTCTTTTTCTCTCCTTCTCTCTCTTTGTTATTTTTCATGGTTCTTGAAGGTTCTCCAATGGTGATGGCTATGGAGAACTAAACTTCTTTAATCAATCCAAGAGATTGACAGTCTTGATGATTAATCTTGAGATTTTGTTTTAATTGTTATATATTCATCTATTAATCAAGTTTCTCTTTCTCTTCTTCTCTTGTTTAAATTCTGATTTAATGCTTAATTTGATTGAAATTCGCATATATTAATTGCGTAATTGTCATATGCCAAGAGATGAATTCAGAGGTTAAATAATTTATTAAAGGTGTTTGATGAAATATTTAGCTTGGTTGGATCTTGATTTTTAAGTTAATTTGGGTTTTGGATGGATGCTTAATTTATCTAACCTTAATTAATTGAATTCTAGAAGCATTTCTAGTAGAAGATTCATAGATCATTGATAGGCGTCTTAATGTGATCTAAGACCAAGGATTTGGTTGATAGTTGAATAGATCTATAAAGATCAAGGATGGATTAAAATTAAGATTGGTTAATTTTCTTGGATTGGTTATTTTTCTAATTTTGTTTACTCATTTTAATTGCTCTTTGTTGTTTAATCTTGCAAAATTTTCCCCCCCTGTTCATTAATCTGTTAATCTGACTTCATAATTAGAATGATCTATGGGCTCGACCCGGTGTTACCTTATGCTACAAGTAGTTTTTGGTAAATCGGTTATAAATTGATTTAAATTTAGTAATCTCGACAAGTGTCAATTACCCCATCCTTGGTTAACAAATGTAGGGTTGTTGAACCCTTGAGTTTTAGACCACAACATGAGCAACGATCACAAGAGTCCTATAAGAGGAAGAGTTCAAAAATAGATCAGAAGGGAGTGCTCCACAGTATAGAGACCAAAAAGACAGAGGAAAACAAGATCAGAGGGATGGTCGTGACCAGTTATGTGCTAGATATGGTAGGTACCACGGAGGCAAAACTTGTGTAGCTGATCAGGTAACATGTTACAAGTGTGGCCAGTTGGGCCATTTTGCAAGGAATTATCCTCCAAGAAAGGAGGCAAAGTCAGAGGGTAGACCGGGAAGGGTATTCAATATACAAAATATGAAGGCATTACTAGCCTATAGTTCAGGAAAAGGTGAGTACATGGTTGTACTTGTTGTATACTTTTATTTTCTTAAGGTTTGGTTGTATCTATTGTTGTGTGTGAGTTGTTTGGAGCTTCTTACCATAGGTAAACCAAATTTTAGGGGCAAAATTTTAAAAAGTGGGGGAGAAATGTAACACCCGTGATAGCATGATAGACTTGTATATGGTTACAGAGGTAGTCTAACACTAGTTTATTATGCCTGTGAAGTTTTGTGACCATCTGAGCACGTTTAGTCACTTTATTGTAACTCTATATATGAAATATAGCTGTTTTCAATCCCGATTTTGACTTAAACTGCTTAGTTTATGGACATAAGTATGGAGAACTTGTTTCTAGGTCACAAATATGTGGAAGTAGATGTGGTTAAAGTTTGAGATTTATCAGAGTTAGTTTGACTTCTTTAAAGATAATGGTTGTGTGTTTTAGTGCTAGATTGACCCCTAGCAGATATGAAAAATTGTGAAAATGGTGTAACAAGATTTTTTATGAATCTTAGGATTTATTTTAAACTTGTTAGAAGTTGGAAAACTTGGTTTGGTGATAACTAAACATTCTTAACTGTTCGAGTGAATTTTGGTCACTTAAGTGACCAAAATAGGAGGGCACGACTCTTGTTTCTGTTTTGGCCTATTTAAGGCTAAAATGAGATGTTACTCTCTTTCTAGGTCACAACTCGTTCTTAACTGTTCAAGTGAATTTTGGTCACTAAAATGACCAAAATAGGAGGGCACGACCCTTGTTTCTGTTTTGGCCTATTTAAGGCTAAAATAAGAGGTTACTCTCATTCTCATGCTTTAGAGGTGGATTATCTTTGAAGCGTAAGAAGGGCTCAAATATTGTAAGGGTTTTTCAAGCACCTTTTAAAGCTTGAAAAGTAGTGGAAACTCCTGGGTGGATGATCCTAGGGACTAGACGTAGATCACGGTGATTGAACCAATACAAATCTCGTTTGTAATCTTCTCTACCCTTATCTCTTCACTTTCAAGCTTATTTATTGTTTTTTTTATACTTGTTGTTATATCCTTTACTCATACGTGTGAGAACTTTTTGTTATCATAAATCCATTCACCTTATAAGAAAATAGCTTCAACAAAAATCAAAAGGGGCTTGTTTACAAAAAGCTTTGAAAAACTCAATTCACCCCCTCTTGAGTTTTAAAACACTTGGTAACAAATCTTAACTCTCTTAAAGCACCTACCCACTCTTCAAACACGAGCAAACATTATAGCACACATTGTAAAAGGAAAACCTATAAAAAAACCTCTTCTATGACTAAAATTTGTAAATTAAACCTATTGAAACCCACATTCATATGCCTCATACTTTCGTCTATAAGCTCCTTGCAAAATCATTCACACTATTCACAATGTCATCCATAAACACCTAGCAAAACTCATTTTTATATAGTTCATAATTTTAGCTAGAAGTACTAGCCAAAACCACATTTGAATAGCCCATAATTTTAGTCACAAGTCATTTTCAAAATAGCCAACAAACTCCATATCAAATCAAATGCTATAAACAAAGGACAATAATGAATAGACTAACTTGTTCCAAATATTCTTGTTCTTAAGCCAAACGATCTCTCACTCTTGTTTTTGGTTCAAGTTTTCTTGAAATTAAAGGTTGCTTAGTGAGTGGTTGAATTGCTTGATGAGAGTGCAATATTTTCTCATATTATTTTCTTTTAAATTAAAAGAGAAGCAAATTTTATTTTTTTATATTTTATTTTGTTTACAATTTTTATTGTTTGATTTTTTTTGAATTGGGCTAAGGTAGGTATATCTTAGGTCAATTCTACTCAATTACGTCAACTTTATGAAATTGGTATAAATTGGAAATGGATTTTCATTGTTGGTTAAGTGAGTTGAGCCCTTTGTTATTGCCTATGAAGCACATACATAGACACGGGGACGAATGAAATTTAAAAAATTGTAGGATACAGATATCGACATATATATATATATATATATAAATTAATATCAAAGTAAATTAAAGAACTTGACTTGTGTATATATATATAATGGCAAAATTTTATGGAAAAAATTTATAATTTATTAATATCATTTCTATAAGCTTGAAGATTTATAATATCTTAATATATGTCATATGTGCTAATATGCTGCCTATTAAGCCACTCCCAAAAAATATGAAGCATAATTTCTATTAACATTTTCTAAAAAATCTCATAAACCAATTTATCATAATAGAACTAACCATGTACAAGTGCATGTGCATACGAAAATATTAACTAGAGGGAATAGTGGTGAGAGGCAAGTTTCAGTGATGACAAAGTGGATAGGTTAGTACGAATAAAGGTAGAAAGAGCATATGAAAATAGTAGTATGTGAAAAGATAAAATTTAAAATACTGGTATGTAAAAATAGTGGCTTGGGACGTCAGTCTTGTGATTGGGCTTGGGTAAGTTACGAGCTTACTAATTGAACGTTAGTAATGAAAACTAATTTGTTTTAAAAAAATATTAATGGGTCATGTCCAAGTCGTGTCGTAGATGTGTCCAAGCGTGTCTGAGTCGTGTCCAAGCATGTTTGAGCCATATCCAAGCCAAAAAAGAATAATCCTTTTAGTCAGACACATTCGGACACGCAAGACACGTGTGTCGTACGCGTATTCCCATGTGTCCGACACCGATACTTGTCTAATATGCGAACACGCCTAAAAAATGGTGTGTCCGTGCTTCATAGGTTATTGTAATTTTTCATAATTTTTAAATTTTCTTTTTTATTTATTTGTAATTTCTAATTTTTAAGATTTTTAAGATTTTTAACTTTTAATTTTGCTTTACAGTTTGGTCAAAATCAGGCGTTCATAACACATTTAACAACCCTAAAAGTACATGTTAGGCACCATATGATTGCTAGAGTTTAGACAAATTAATTGGGTAGTAAGGGAACGAAAACAAAGGGTAAAAGAGGGAATTAGGTTGTAACAACCTTGCCTACATGGCAAGGAGGATGGGAAGGAAGGGGAAAATAATCTTCCCTCATGTTATGACCCTCTAAAGATATTATTCTTGAATATGATGTTATATTATTTTTAACAAGTTAATTCTAGGTTTGTAGGTAGTGGTAATCATATGTGAAACCTTACTATGCATGGGTAAGATACTTTGTATGGTCGCATATTCTTTTAAACATTTGGTAAAGGAGTGTTGCAAATTGACATGGTGACAAAGTCTTCCAACAATTTTAAGATTAAAGGGGAGGCATTTAGGTGAAGTAAAGGCGTTTTTTGGTCATTAGTATTTGTTAGAATTAAGCATACATTCATTGTTAATAGTATTTATTTTGATTAGTTCATTATTAGCCCTGTAATTACTCCATTCTTTATTGTACATACTATATAAATATCAATGAATTAGTGTATCAAGACACACAATTTCCTCAAACCACCTAATTCTATATGGTATCAGTGATAACGATCCTTCACCAATTAGTTGAACCCAATGATTCCGTTGCTTCATCCCCATGCGAACAACTACGCCTTCCATCACCTGAGACCCCAGATTGAAAGTAAAACCCGTTGACTGGCCCATTTGCCACCAATCCACAACCTCCTATAGCTACACATTTGCTTTATGTATCTCTCTTCTAGTGATGGAACTTGTGACCACGTGGCCCACTTTCTGACCACTAGACCATGCTAGCAACAACTTCAACTTGCCCCAAGACCTTTCCTAACCTCATCGTGCTATTCCTAGACCAAAACTCCCACAAACTCTAATCTTTCCCTCCATTACGCACATTGTACATGTGAGCCCAACCTCTCACTCTTTGACACAAACACCTATGACCTTCATCCTAACTTCTTGAGCCTAATCTTCACCCACACTAGCATTTCTACCCTTGTCAATGCCTCTGACATGTCTAAAGTTGTTAGCTTCACCTCCGTTCCCTTGATTCTATATGAAAAATTTGTGGTTGTGGCCAACATCTCTTTGGCCGTTATTGTGGAGCTCTAGTTTGAAAGGTAAGGCCACCATGATCACCTTGTCAAATAGTCCAAGGATATTCCTAAAGGATTAAGCCAAATGGAAATAAATTGATACTTCTCTCTACACTGTGTTATGGTACTCTTTTGATTCTAAGCTCTAGTCGCAATTCTATTTTTATCGGACATGCTACGATGTTTGGGCCAAGACCAAGAAAGTATACTCCAATGATATCAACCACTTGTACAATATTTTTGCTAACTTGATGACCCTTAATAAATAAGACATGAACATGCAAACCTATTTGAGCAAGCTTGATAATTTGACTGTTGATTTTGATATACTTATGCCCTTCACTGATAAAGCAGGTAAACATGCAAAACAATGTGGAAAGTTTTTTTATGGTCCTAGCCCTTGCTGGTCCCACCTGAACTTGATTCCACATGCAATCTAATCGTTTTAAGCCTTAAGGTTTCAACATATTATGCGGTCTCAGAATAACTCCTACAATTTTTGCTCCAACCTATTTCACTTGCTAATTCTTTTGCCTTAGTTTCCCAATCCAACAATTGGGGTGGATGTGGGAAATGTCACAGTATTAATCGTTACTATCCTTGTTACACTTTGATGAACCTGCAAAAATTCATATTTTTACGGTTCAAAAGTCTTGAGTTTTCATTCTCTTTTAATCTTTTTGATTGAATTTGTTCTTAAGTTTATTTTGTTTTTAGTTTTTCTAAATTATGTTTTAATTGTGTGCTTTATTTATTTTAATAGGTAATTATGCATGGAAGAAGACTGGACGATTGCACGAGATAGAAAAGCTAAAATTTGCATTCTGGTGGTCCAGCACCCAGGCGCTGGAAAGCCAACGCCTAGGCAGAGGAAGAATTTTCATTCTGGTCATTCAGCGCTTAGGCGCTGAATACGTAGCACCTGAGCATGCATTACATATCAGAATTTCAGGAGAGAACGCCAGCGCCTAGGCATTGGAAACATATCGCTTTAGCGCTGGCCGCGTAAATAGCAGCATTAATTTCTTTATAAATACAAAAGTTACACCAATTTCAACACACACTTGGACAGAATGCAGCAGCCGTCAAGAGGTACAAATCCTAATGTGGTGCCGACGCAATTAGGCTTAAAGATTAGGAATTTTCTTCAACCTTTCTAACTTTCTACAATGGAGTTTGTCATATTCTTCCATTTGTGTTCTTCTTTTTCCATGTGTAACTAATTTTTCCTTGTTAGAGAGATGATAGATCTTGTTCTTGGATGATGTAACTTTTTTATGGGTTTAATTTATATTTCTATTTCATGATTTATGTGTTTATCTCTATTCATAATGCTTTTCTAAACCTGATCAATTTGGGAATGATCTTTTGGGTTAATGTATGATTTGAAAAAATTTGCATGAACCTAGAACATATGATAAACATCATAATTTCTGCAATTGCTAGGAATAGACGTTATAGGTGATGTGGTCTTTCTTTTGATTCCCTCGTTCTTGATAATGTCTTTCTATTTGGGGTTAGACTAAGGGATTAGTTAATTCTAAATAGTGTAAGAAGATTAATATACCAAGGGATTGAGTATTAATAAATTTTGGGAATCGACCGTAAATCATTGAAATAGAACATAGTTAAACCAATATTTGAATGTGCATTTAAAGCGTTCAAGTGAAGTCTGAACCCTAACGCTTTAACACCATTATTTTTCACCCATTTAATTTATTGTTTTGCTTACTTATGTTTCTTTTTAATTAAATTTGCAACAATTCTCTTTTTGATAGCTTGAATAGTGTCAATTTGGTGAACTTAATAATTGATAACATAATCCTCGTGAGAACAATATTTTACTCAGTCTTTATTAATTTTGTCGATTTCGTGCACTTGTCAATATCCGCAACAAGCTTTTGGCGTCGTTGCCGGAGATTATTGTTATTAATATTAAATAGTAGTTGAAAAGACACTAATTTAGACACTTATTTTTTCTTATTTAATTTTATTTTTCTTTATTTAATTTTATTTTAATTTTTTTCTTTTTATTCATTCTTTTTTTATTTTCTTTGTTTTTTTAGTAGTTGTTTATTTTTATTTTTAGTTTCTTTTCTTTACTTCACTCTGGTTTGATTGTTTTTGTGTTTACACAAGGTTCTGTGGAGTCAGAAGAATTACTTTTTGATCTAGAGATAACAAAAATAGAAAGAGCAATTAGAAAAGCAATCAGAGAAAGAAAAAGAATTGAAGAAGAAAAGATGGCTGAGAACGCTAATGCACAGAGAAGACGCACTTCAGCTGATTATGCTACTCCATCTTCTGAAAATGTCTCAACCAGTTTTGTGCGCCTTGCTATTCAAGCCAATAACTTTGAGATTAAACCAACACTTTTACTGCTGGTGTAACAAAATCAGTTTGGGGGAGGTCTGGAAGAAGATCCAAACTTGCACATTGCTAATATCTTACAGCTCTGTGGCACTATTAAGTATAATGGCGTAACTGACGATGCCATTAGATTATGATTGTTCCCATTTTCTCTAAGAGACAAAGTGAAGAGTTGGCTATAAGCCCAGCCACAAGGGAGCATCTCTACTTGGGAGGACCTGGTTAGTAAATTCTTGACTTGACACTTTCCTCCATTAATGTCTATGAAGATAAAGAGTGAAATAACTTGTTTCACTCAAAATCAAGGGGAGTCGTTATATGAATCTTGGGAGAGATTCAAGGAGCTATTAAGGAAATGTCATCACCATGCATTTGAGGTTTGGCAACAGGTGCATGATAACTCCATGAAATGTAGTTATTTATGCCCCATATTTGTGCTTTATGGCATAGTTAGTCCTTGTTCTTATGCATATTTGGAAGATTTTATACTTATATTTGTAGAATTCTATTTTGAGATCTTCCTTTATGTTTTCGAGTAATTTGTGCATATTTGTTGATTGATTAAGTAGATTTACAATTATATTTAACTTGGTGCTTTATCTAATGCAGGAAGGGCGAGAAAAATTGATGTAAGCCAAGGCCCAGCATTAGAGGAAAGAAGCCAAGGAGGCAGTGTAAGTCAGAGAAGAACACAGCCTACCACGTGTTCTCGCACACGGGATCCACGTCGCGGCGTGGGCTTATTCACGCTACGACGCGCATCAGCGAACTGAGTCTATTTATTTTATTTTTCACGCTCTCTCTTCTCTCTCTCTCAGTTTTCTCTCTTAGGTTTTAGGTAGTTTAGGGTTAGTGGCTGAGGCTGGGATCTCCATTAGAGGTGGAGATGGAGCTTGGGGAGCTAAGGATGGAAGCCTTCTTTCCATTGGAGGAGGATCTGAGCTTCAATAACGAAATTCATAAGCTTTCTCCTTCTCTCTTTTCTCTTCCTCATTTCTTAAACATGTATTTTGATTTGTATTTTCATGTTCAATGATGTAGTAGCTGTATTTAGGGATGACTTTAAATCCTTTTTATGAATATTAATGATTTATTCTTCTCTAAGTTTGTGTAGATCTTTGATTTTGTTCAATCATATTATTTTTAATGCTCTTGAGTGTTTGGCCAACATTTAAGTTAATTTAATAAAGTCCAATGAACCTAGACATAGGGATTTGGGTTTGAGATCATATGTATGATTGATGCATGTTCAATTCTATTCCAATGGCGGGATGAGTTGATTCGCTAATAGGATAGAAATATACCTCTTAGCCATGCATAGCACATGTTTGAGAATAGACCTTAAAGAGTGAATTTTGAGTTAGCTCTCAAGGATACTTAGTGAGTTGGGCAATTGAAACTATGGTTAGATGACCTAGACATAGACGTTTAGCTAATGTAGATTCTCAAGCTAACCTAATAATTGCATTTATATTTATGAAGAGGATTGCATGTTGTTGGTTGAAGTAAAGGGTGAAGAAGGATTTCTCTAATCTCTAACCATTATCTTTACCGCTTTTTAGTCTTTAGTTTAATTATTTTTCCCTATTTTTATGTTCTTGAATAGAATTAGGCAAGCTATCGGTTAATACTTAGCATTGGAAATAATTTTATCCTCATGGGAACGATCTCTTACTATGTATCTATATTACTTGCACGACCCGTGTACTTGCGGTTAGCAAATGGGTAAACAAGTTTTTTTAGTCCTAACAAGTTTTTGGCGCCGTTGTCGGGGATAAGTTTTATTTCTGATTTGGTTAGCTTGATAAGGCTTTATGTCCCGGCAACGTTAACAAGTTTTTGGCGCCGTTGCCGGGGATAAGTTTTATTTTTGATTTGGTTAGCTTGATAAGGCTTTATGTCCCGACAACACTACTAGTGCATATTTTTTTTATAATGGTTTGAATCACTCTACCAAAACTATGGTGGATACATCTGCAAGTGGATCTTTGAATACTAAGACTCCTACAGAAGCTCAGGAATTATTCGAGACTATGGCTATTAATGAGTGCCAGATGCTTAGTGGGAGAGCAGTAGTTAAACAAGGAGTTATGGAGCTTGATACTCTTGAAATCTTACTTGCTCAGAACAAAAGTATTTCACAACAGTTAGCTAACCTCACCAAGCAAGTTGGGAGTATGCAGGTAAGTGCAGTTAATCATCAAGCTCTCATTTGTGACTTCTGTGGAGGTAACCATGCTAATGGTGGATATGAGGCAAGCAACTTTGGTTTTGTTTCTCAAAAGCAGGTAAATTATATGGGTAATCCTTCCAGACCCCAAGGTATTCCATTTTCAAATACATATAATACAGGGTGGAGGAATTATCCTAATTTTTCTTGTAGCAATCAAATGGTACCATTGAATCCTTAACTAGAGAAGAAGTCTCCTCTTGAGATTGCACTTGAGAAACTCTCTCTACAAACATTTGCTTTTGTGCAACAGACTTCTACTTTTATAGAGGAAACAAAGGAAAATTTTCAGAATCAAGGAGCTGTTATTAGAAATTTAGAGAATCAAGTGGGGCAAATAGCGAAACAACTTTAAGAGAGACCTTCAAGCACCTTACCAAGTGATACTGTAGTCAATCCAAAGGAGCACTATCATGCAATTACATTGAGAAGTGGTAAGACTTTGGAAGGACAAGTTAAAGAAGCACTTGATTCATCAAGAATTGAAAAAATTGATGTTCTTGTTGCAGATGTTTCAACTCCAGAGTACTGTAATGAAGAAGCTAAGGAGAAGCAACCAAAGTGGCGGAGGAAGAAGAAGGAACGTGAGCAGAACATGGCAATTGACCCTTCTTTGTATGCTAGACTCTCGTTTCCTCAAAGGTTAAAGAAGGATAACTAAGAGAGGCAATTCTCAAAGTTCTTAGATGTCTTCAAAAAGCTACAGATTAACATTCCCTTTGCTGAAACACTTGAACAGATGCCCTCTTATACAAAGTTCATGAAGGATTTGCTCTTAAAGAAGAGGAAACTCAAGGAAAATGAGACTGTGACACTTACTGAAGAGTGCAGTGCTATAATTCAGAGGAAACTACTACCTAAATTGAAAGATCTAGGTAGTTTCACCATTCCTTGCACTCTTGGTAAGCTAACTATTGAGAAGGCTCTATGTGACTTAGGGGCTAGTATCAATTTAATGTCATTGTCAATTCTTTGCAAGCTTGGGATTGATAAAGTGAAGCCAACTACAATGTCTCTTCAATTAGCTGATTGGTCAATTAAACATCTATATGATATAGTTCAAGATTTGTTAGTAAAGGTGTAACATCCTGAATTTAATAACCATAATATAACCAACGTATACTATAGTGATTAGATTCAGAACTGCTACTTACTACTACTAAACATTTTCAAATATAACAAAGCCATGTATATATAGAAAATATGAGCCACGAATGAATATATTTATTACACAACAACAATATTTCTCATAAATACAAAACGTACATTGTTTCAAAAGAAACTACTCAGCTACACTAAGTTAAGCACTCTAACCTCCTACTTGTCTTCACTTTCCATAAGACTTCCTCCTTGGAATCATCATGGAAACGCACACAAGGGGTGAAAATCACACATTCTCAGTAGATAAAAATTCATAAACCATGACATCATAATCATTCCAGCCATTTCAGGGAAAAATACATTTGTAAACACAAATCTCATTCATAGCAAGCTAGAAAGGTGGCAAAAGCCAAAACCAAGTCGTTTCTCTTCCTGAAATAGATTCCCACTTTATAAGTTTGTATAAAAACTCATTTACTACAAACATTCTTCTACAAATTTGCCACACTCACAAAGACATCATCTCTATCTCAGAGACACCAAAGCATCATCTCCATTGCAGAAACACAAAAATAATATCTTCATCTCAGAGATATAAACCCAACATCTTTATCTCAGAGATATTAACACAACATCTTCATCTCAGAGAAATAAACACAATATCTCCATCTCAGAGACACAAACATAACATCTCCATCTCAAAGATACACAATTGCCCATACAATTACAATGCATGAATAATGTCATGATAGCAATCGCCTATACAATCTTCATGCTATGCCAATTTATGTCTAGTGTTCATGCATGTGCAATAACCTAAATATGAAATACACAATGTATGATACCATTTACAAGAACCCAGTTCCATGGTAATGTCATGAGATGCATGAACCTTGAACAAAACATAGGAACTCAGTTCCATAAGCTTTGAACAAGCACTAGAAACCCAATTTCAGCTAAACCACAGGGTGTGAGGGAAAGACCATCCTCAACTCATCACTATGATTGGGAAGGTATGTTACCTCTTCAGTTACAATCATGTATGATCACCTTATCCGATAGTGAAGTCTCATTAACTACACGGTCTTCAACAATGATCATTATGATAGGAAGGATTGGTTATCTACTCATTCAAAATCATATTTGATCATAACAATGACCTCCGTAATAGGAAGGATTGATTACCTACTCATTAAAAATCACATTAGATCATCCACCACAATCACTATGATAGGAAGGATTGATTACCTTATCATTCAAAATCACATTATGATCATCAACAATGAGGGCTCAACCTCATCAACATAGCTATGGAACAACAATAATGCCAATTACTATAATAACTAGCATGTCAATTAATTTACATTCCTAACTACCAACATGAAATACAATGATGTTAAATATCACAATAGTTAACATACCAATTGATTTACATTCACTACAAAACCACTTCATTAAATTACCCCCATCAGAGTCTCCATACTAAAAAAGAAGCATAAATGAAGAAACTACACCATTGGAAGACTCCAAGGTAATCCAACACAACATCTAGTTGTTTTCTGGCATTCATACCGCGGCATGCCCTGTGCCACACTGTGGTGCCCAAGCCTTGAGTTCAAATACTGGCAGGAAAATGCTACCAACGTTGCGACATCCTTGTGCCATGCTGTAGCGCGCACCCTTGTTCTTCAACATATTGCGACACTCCAAATGCCACGTCACGGCGCCCATCTCTCGGTTCCAAAAATCTGAACGTGCATTACACTCACGCTGCGACGTTCTACGCCTTGTGCTGCGGTGTCCACTGCAGAACTCAGAAACTGCAGAATTCTGCAAATATGGGTACTATTCTATTGGAACTAGACCATCTTCCAACCACTCAAAACTCGATTTCAAGTGATTTCCAACCTCTATCAAGGTCCAACTGCACATAACAACTCTTAATCCACCTCAATTTCACTCAAAAACAAAGATCATGGATAATCATCCAATACAAAACCTAAAACCCCAAACTCAACTCAAGTGAGATTTAAGGTATACAAGGGCTGGAAATCCATTTTCATACACCCAGCAACTCATAAACAACTCATCCTCAAGTTCTACAACAAGATTCAAGCTAAAAACACCAAAATCACACTCAAAAACCTAACTTTCCTATCATGCCAATTCTCATGAACAAGATAAAGAAAATAGGAAGATGAGTCAAAAACAAGGCTTTTTCCCTTACCTCAAGGTCTGGATGATAGCCAAGGATGGATCCAAGCTCTCCAATCCTTGCTTGCCTATTGATTTCTCCTCTTTTTTCTCACTTCTTCACGTTTCCTCTTTTCTTTTCTCTACTTCTATTTTTTTCCTTCGTTTCCCAACCGTAGGCCATTTATAAAGAGGAGCCAATTTTTTGGCTTCTCACCTATAAGCACTAAAACGTCGATCTACTAAGAACACAAAGATTTCACCAAATCCATTTTCCTAACTTCCAACAGATTTAAAATAAATCCTAAGATTCATTAAAAATCCTGTTTCACCATTTCTCTATTTTTTCATATCAGCTGGGGGTCAATCTAGCACTAAAACACAACCAGTATGCTTAAAAAATGTCAAACTAAATCTGACTAACCTCAAACTTTAACTGTAGCACAATTCACACATTTGTGACCTAGAAACAAGCTCTCCACACTTATTCCCACTAACTAAGTAGTTTAAGCCACTACCGGAGCAAATAATAGTTATATTTCACACATATACAGCAATGTGACTAAATGTGCTCAGAAAGAGACAAAACTATACAGACATGTTAAGTAAGTATTAGGCTACCTCTGTAACCATATACAAGCCTAACATGTTTTTCAGGATATTACAAAAGGTGGACAAATTTATTTCCCCAGCTAATTTTGTAATTCTAGATATGGATGAGGATGCTGATATTCCTCTGATTATTGGAAGATTGTTCTTAGCTACTTCAGGAGCGTTGATTGATGTACCTAGAGGAGAGCTCATTTTGAGGGTGGATGGTGATCAGGTGACTATTAATGTCTTTGATAAATCTGCATTGACATCATATCTCTATGCCCCTGTCAAATGCATTCAAGATAAGCCTGTACAAGATTTGTTTAGTAAGAGCCCATCATCATCAATCAATATTAATCTTCCCATTTCCAAGATTATTGATGAAAAGGAGAAAGGTCTTCCTCTCTAAAAAATTGTTAGAATTGAAAAAGATCCTCCAGCTTCTCCTGATTTATTACAGATTGATTCCAAGGCCAGTGATCGAGTATGGAGGCAATGATCTACACGAAGAAAGGCGTCATCCCATTTCTCCTACTTCAAGCTATCTTGATGAGTTAAAAAGGCAACGTCGAGCTGCTGACGTTAAACAAGCGCTTTTTGGGAGGCAACTTAAATTTTCTTTCTTTTTCTTTACTCTTTTATTTTTGTTTTTGTTATTATTTTGTTATTTGTTATTTTATTGATTATCATTTTTCTTTTTTTTAAGGTAATGTTGAGTCAGCTTAAGTGCCTCCCCTAGTTCAGAGCCTTTGTAGGGGGATGTATATAGCTGTCAGCCACCAAAAAGATTTTTCTTCTCTTTCCTTTAGCTTTTTGACAAGCGCCGAACTCAGTCAAAATTATAACTGAAGTTATTACCTAAGCTTGTAGCATAGTGACAACACCGGATCATCTCCACGAGGATTGTAGATGCAATTTAATCAAATCAAGTGAAAGTTAGCAAAGGGGGGTTTGACAGTTTAAGATCGCACTTAACAAAATTAAAGGAAGAAATAACAATTAAAGAGCAGTCAATTTAGAAACCTATCCAAGATTGGGTGGATTCAATCATAGACCCTTCATAGAACACTTGAAGCGCAATTGAATTGTTAATTTGGATCTAACCGAGATCTCTGCATCAAATCCAGAATTCATACTAGACGATCGTCTATAATTCAATTAACAAGTGATAAACACAAATCCGCAATCACACCATTCATGAAGATCTATGTTAATTTCAAGTACCGAATTCAATTAACTTAGGCACAAATCAGTAACCTAACCTTTTCAATTCTGTGATTAATTTAGATCAATCAGTTCTAAGTTTCATTACAAATCTCAATCTTCATTTATGTGATTAGTTTAGATCAATAAGTTCTAAGTTTCATCACAAATCTCAATCTTAAACCAAGATCAAATCAGATCAACATAAATAGAATCACCATTCATGCATTCAAGATCAAGAAGAAGAAAAAGAAGAAGAAAAGAGGAATTCAATTACAAATCAAATACAATACATAACCAAGGTCTCAAGAATCCAAACCACAATCTCTTCAAGAGTTCTAAATTGACCGAAAGTAGCTTAGCCCTCCATTACCATGAAGGGGAGCATCAAAATATACAAAAGCTATGAGAAACTATGAAGAAACAAGAAGAAACTATGAGAGAAATGAAGGAGAATACAACTTGTTACTTTCATGATAACCAATGGTGCCTTTTATAGAAGTCTAGGGTAACAAAATGACAAAGGGGAGTGGGTGGATGAGTGGGGTGGTTGAGTGGGTTGGTGAGTAGAGTAGTTGAGAGGGCTGGTGAGTGGAGTAGTTGAGAGGGTTGGTGAGTGGAGTAGTTGAGTGGGTTGGTGAGTGAAGTAGTTGAGTGGGTTGTTGAGGACGAAAATTTCTTATCTAACTTGGAAGCCAAAAACGACCAACTATACTTCAGATCCATGAAAAGTACTCTTCATGAAAGTTGTAGATCTTTGTCTTGGCTATAACATGCATATCTGGATCGTCCAATTTGGCTTCCTACAGCCCAAGATATGACCCAAATACAGCAGGTTACTCAAACCCAACTTCAGCACCTCTGTTGCGACTTGCAAGCTCAAACTGACCCATTAGACTTCATTTTTTCAAAAAGTGTTCTTCATGAAAGTTGTTTATTTGGATCTTAACTATCAATTATCCAAATTTCAGCCCATCTCCATTATTACAGCTTGAGATATGAGTTTATGAGTGCACACCGTTCGGATTCTAGTGACAGAACCCGTATTCTGACTTCCATGTAAACTTAGGTCCCTTAGAAATCTGTTTAGGACTTCGAGCTCTTCATCAAAGTTGTAGAGCTTCCTCTTAGCTTTCCTACAAGGTAAAATTCATGATTATCAGATATCAGGAACTCAAGTTATGGTCAAAATACAGAAACAGTGTCAAATCTCAATAATGCTAAAAATATTTAATTAGGACCAATTTGAGCTCAAACTCACAAAATCATACCAAACTCAATCAATTAAGAATATGGAGAGTGTAAATGACTAAACATAAGGGTTTCTTAATGAATAAAATATGTGATTATCAAATTTTCCCACACTTAACTTTTTGCACTCCTGGGCAAAACTCAAGACCAAAACAAGGACATAAGAGATTAACAAAAATTTAAATTCCAACGACATTCAAGAGCCCAAAATTTTACAATCAAGAAGAACAACCAAAGGTTCAAGGGATCAAAACATTCATGAGTTAACAATTCTCCATATCTCAAACCAACTAGCAAGGTATCTTCAATATGAATCGAGAATGATAGCTCTTCACAAGATACCCTCTCAATCTCTCAAGTGTTTAAAAGGTAGGTATTTCACTCAATTCAACCCATGAAAATTGCATTACCATAAGCTTGCTTATCTTCTACTTCTCCACTACTCAAAACACATGCACACACAAATCATGAGGACTTTATTCAAGGTTGTAGTGAGGTCAAGGTAACAGAAGAGGATAAAATGGATATGAGAAGATAAATACCAAAGGGAATAAAAGCAAATGAGGGCTGAGTTCAAATAACAAGCATAAAAGGTCGTCCCAACTTTAATGTATATCCCTTTACATATTCATTTCCCAATCCTTTTCTTTTCTTTTTTTTTTTTTTTTTTTTATATATATATGAACATAACTATATACATACATTTTTTTTTGTAGGCACTCTTTCCTTTTTCAACAACCATTTTGTACACACACCCCCACACTTGTTCAAAAACTCATCCATTAACCAAGCTAATGTTCTTTTATTCCCTAAGGTAAAGTAAGAACACGGTTTTTCATTTAAGGCACATAATAAGCTAGAAACAAGGAATGGTCAAATAAGCTCAAAGGGGTTAAGTAAAGGAAAATATACAAGGTTGGCAGGAATCAAAGAATTTTCAAGAAGTCAAAAGAGTGCTTAATATCATATTGAAAACAAGGTTAGCTATTCAGTTAAACTAGCTAATTAAGAAAGAGGGCCTCAATCATGTTCATGCATACAAGTGAAATGTAGCCTCAAAAAGAATCAAAGCAAGTTCTAGAGTGGTCATTAATATGAGTGAAAATCACACAAGAAAGAAGAGAATGGCATAAATGTTAAATCCATCCATTAGGCTCAAAATCTCACAAGGTATTCATCCATCAAAGTCAATTTATCAATTCAATCATCCATCACCAAGCATATCAGTTCAAGAAGGGAGAAAAGTTATTCAATCATGCAATGAACCCTTTTTTTTTAAACAAAACAAAAAACAACAAAAAATGCTAAAATCTCTCCCCCATACTTAATATAACATTGCCCTCAATGTGAAAGAGAGATATAGAAAAGAGCAACACAACCTGATAAGAAGTGAATCAACGTTAAGCAGAAAAGAAGCACACTGTCAGTGCCGTATCAGACCCTGAAAAGAAATCAAATAATAAAATTTTAGTACTTCCACAATTTAATACTAATTAATTACTACCTAAAAAAAACTCCTTACTCTGCCACCAATTAAGATGCGTCTCAAGAGTAAAATTACTCCTTACTCTGCCATCACTAATTGGTTTAATAAGTCCATGACAATCATATCATACTTTCCAAACAAAACAACAACAATTTTTTTTTGGTCAACTATCCTTCCCCCCAACTAGATCACAACATTGTCCTCAATGTTAAAATATAGATGAGTAAAGGATAGAAGATATTACCTATTGGAGAAAGCCGACACAAATTTAAACAGAAACAAAGTACAATAAAATCAAACCGATTAAAGAGAAAGTGTCGATCGGCTTTCTTTTCTTGTTACTTCCTTTTGCTTCTGTTGACCAATCTATCTGAGCCAATACCTTATCAGGTACATACTCAAAAGCTTCTAATTTATCAATGAGCTCATCAATAGTGGAGGCAGAGATAAGAAGTTGTCTTGCCGAAGGAATGATAAATTTTTGTTCCACAACTTTGTCAAGAAAAGATAACAAAAGATCAAAGAAATTATTAACATTCAACAAACCAATGGGTTTATGGTGGATGTTCAGTTCAGCCCAAGAGACAATTTGAAAAATTTCTTCCAAAGTACCAAAACCACCTGGTAAAACAAGAAATGCATCAGAATTATCAACCATTGTTTTCATTCGTCCATGCATGGATGTTACCTGAATTTCTTCTCCAACTGTCTTTCTAGTGATGTTATTTTCAGCTAAAGGTTTAGGAATAACACCTAAAACCTGACTGCCTCCTATAAAAGCAGAAAGTGATACAGCCCCCATTAACCCACGACAACCTCCCCCATATACAAGATGAATATTCCTCGCAGCAAGTGATCGACTAAGACTGCTAGCTGCATTTACAAACTTTAATCCCTTCCTATAACTCGACCCACAAAAAACACAGACATTTTTGAAGTTACGAATAGAAGGCCCCATTCTATACTCTTCCTCTCTTTGAGTGTTTCTGAGTTGAAGGAAAATAGAGAAAATGGAGTGTTTAAATAAGAAAAAGAATGGAAAGGGGAATAGTTGTACCTATAAGGGTAGGTTGACGGTTGTCAAAAAAGGTTGAATTTAAGAAACACAGAATCTTTTCTTTCTTTTTTTTTTTTTTGTTTTTTTTTTTGTTTTTTTTTATTTTTCTTTATTTTTCTTTTTTTTTTGTTTTTTTTTTTTGTTTGAAAGATGATATGAAGAAGAAGAAGAGGATGATACGTACAAATTGTTTGTGGATATGGCTCACATCTGCCTCTAGTTTAACGTCCAGTAACGGCTTAAACGTCTTCTATGAGTCGAGGATAAGCTTCCCATCCAATTTTCTTATAAATTGGCAAACAGGGTCTTTTAGAGTTAGATTCCCAAGACTGTAGCGTTTTTCTTCATCCTTGAAGAGATTCCACAATTTAAGAATTTCACGATGCACCAATCCACAAGAATGCATCTCAAGAGTCAATAAGATATCATCTAATGACTCCTTACTCAGTCCATTCTTAATGAAGAAAATTTTATCTTCTCTATTTACGGAAACCATCCCCAAAGTACGACATCGCTTGTTATAGTTCCATCGTCCACATTTGTGACAGACTTGTAACCTTTTTGCTCTTCTCCTTTTAGAATATGAACTTCTTCCAAGACCGGGCATATATGAGTCAAATGAAATTGAGGACTCACCTGCTAATCGGACCTTTGCTTCAATTATCCAGCGTACATCTTCTAGCATACCTTTGTGCATTAACTGTCTCAATCTTTCACATCGATCTTTGTAGATTTTTCTCAGAGCATTTTGAGGAAGAGAAGGAAAATGTTTGCTCAGGTTTGAAAGAATGACATCCATTTTGAAGGAGAAGAAGGGTTCAGTTATTTTGGGAAACTGAAAAATAAATCGACTTGAGAGTCACAGAGTACCGTATCCGCCACTTAACCGGTAACACAAAGAACTCAAGAACTTGGTTTTCCAGGAATGGTTGAATCTTTGTCCATTAACTTTAAGCGCATTACCATTCCTAGGATCCTCAATATCTACGGCCCCAGAGGATACACGTGTTTGACAACAAAAGAACCACGCCACCTAGATCTCAATTTTCCAAGGAGTAGATGCAGATGATAATCTCAAAGCAGAACTTTTTTGACCAATTTTCGCTGCTTTTGCAAAAGGTGTAACAGACCTTGAATAAAGTAGGCCAATAAAATCCATACTGCAAGATTTTCGCAGTTGTTGTCGCTGAAGAAGAAAAAAATGACCTCCACATGCTTCCGAGTGACAAAATTTAATGGCATTACCTACCTCATTGTCGGGCACACAGCTGTTTTTTTTTTCTTTTCTCTTTTTTTTTTCTTTTTTTTTATTCATAATGCGGATGGAGAAGGTTCATCACCTCTATTTCTGCATTTTCTGGAAGTTCATGATACTGTTTGAGGCGGTGTCCATTTACGATGAAAGTTTTGGCAGTGACCTCACTTTTAATCTGAACAGCACCTGAAGGAAAAACCTTAGTAACAATAAATGGTCTATCCTATCTAGACCTTAATTTGCCAGCCATGAGTCGGAGGCGGGAGTTATAGAGGAGAACTTTTTGACCAATCTCGAATGTTTTCCTCAGAATCAACTTATCATGGAAGGCTTTGGTCTTCTCCTTATAAAGTTTGGAACTTTCATAAGCCTCCAAGCGGATCTCCTCCAATTGCTACAGCTGCAGCTTCCTCTCCATACCTGCTTGATCTAGGTCCAAGTTGCACCTTTTCACCGCCCAGAATGCACGATGCTCAATTTCCACCGGCAGGTGGTAGGCTTTTCCAAAAATAATCCGATACGGAGACATCCCGATTGGTGTCTTATAAGCAGTCCGGTAAGCCCATAAAGCATCCTCAAGCCTCTTGCTCCAATCCTTTCTGTTAAGTTGAACTGTCTTCTGGAGTATCTGTTTGATCTCCCTGTTGGAAATCTCGGCTTGCCCATTAGTTTGGGGATGGTAAGGTGTAGAAACTCTGTGCAAGACCCCATACTTTTTCATCAAAGCTTCCATGCTTCGATTACAAAAATATGAACCCTGATCACTGATGATGGCCTTCGGAACTCCAAACCTGCAGAAAATCTGTGATCTAACAAAATCCACAATAACTTTGGAATCATCAGTCCGACTAGCTTTCGTCTCCACCCACTTGGATACATAATCAACAGCTAGCAAAATGTAAATAAAACCAAAAGAAATAGGAAAAGGTCCCATAAAATCAATACCCCATACATCAAAAATCTTACAGAACAATAAGGATTTCTGGGGCATCTCATTCCTTCGAGAAGTATTTCCTATTCTTTGGCATTGATCACAAGATTTACAAAATACATATGCATCATGAAATATAGTGGGCCAATATAATCCAGATTCTAAAACTTTCCTAGCAGTCCTTTGGGGACCAAAATGACCGCCACATGCAAGTGTATGACAAAAGTTAAGAATAGAATGGAATTCATTATCAGGCACGCATCTCCTAATGACTTGGTCACTACAAAATTTCCACAGATAAGGGTCGTCCCATACATAATATTTTGACTCACTCTTCAATTTATCAATCTGAGCCCTAATAAAATGTGCAGGGAAAACACTAGCAACTAAGAAATTTATCAAATCAGCAAACTAAGGAGTGTTACCTTGCAGCTTGAAAAGCTGCTCATCAGGGAAGACATCATGGATAGGAAAAGTATCTGCCTCCCTTTCAATTCAGCTTAGGTGATCAGCCACTAAATTCTCCGCTCCACTTTTATCACGGATTTCAATATCGAACTCTTGAAGGAGCAAAATCCACCTAATCAACCTAGGCTTTGCATCAAGCTTCTTCGGGAGAAACTTCAGAGCTGTATGATCTGAAAACACAACCACTCTAGACCCAAGCAAATATGATCGAAATTTGTCTAAAGCAAAAACAATTGCTAAAAGTTCTTTTTCAGTGGTGGTGTAGTTGACTTGTGCAGGATCTAAAGTTCTTGAAGCATAGGAGATGACATGAGATATTTTGCCGACCCTTTGTGCAAGAACAGCTCCCAAAGCATAATTAGAGGCATCACACATGAGCTCAAATGGGAGTGTCCAATCTG
Organism: Ormosia semicastrata; assembly: GCA_029884595.1. Classification (NCBI taxonomy): domain Eukaryota; kingdom Viridiplantae; phylum Streptophyta; class Magnoliopsida; order Fabales; family Fabaceae; genus Ormosia; species Ormosia semicastrata. The sequence continues at coordinate 46,002,311 of JAQQTO010000061.1, forward strand.
GTGGCTGGATGATAGGTGTACTGGTCAATGCTTGCTTCAAGTGATTGAAGGCATCCTTGTATTTCTGGTCAAAATGGAACTCCACTTCTTTTTGTAGCAAGTTGGATAGTGGAAGAGCAATTTTGTTGAAATCTTTTATGAATCGCCTATAGAAACCTGCATGACCAAGGAAAGAATGAACCTCCTGCACGCATGTGGGGTAAGATAGGCATGAAATAACATCTATTTTTGCAGGTTCTACCTCAATACCCTTGCTAGATATTATGTGCCCTAAAACTATGCCTTACTCTACCATGAAATGACATTTCTCAAAATTCAGAACAAGGTTAGCCTTAATGCATTTATGCAAAACCTGAGTCAAACTATCCAAACATACATCAAAGGAAGAGCCATAGACAGTAAAGTCATCCATGAATACATCCATGCAATTTTCTAAAAGGTCAGAAAATATACTTACCATACACCTTTGAAAGGTGCCTGGAGCGTTGTACAGACCAAAAGGCATCCTTCTGTATGCAAATATGCCAAATGGGCAAGTGAAAGTAGTTTTATCTTGGTCTTCTGGGGCTATATGGATCTGAAAATAACCCGAATATCCATCCAAGAAACAGTAACGCGACTTGCCACCTAGTCTCTCTAACATCTGATCAATGAAAGGTAATGGGAAATGATCTTCCCTGGTGGCTTGGTTAAGTCGTCTGTAATCAATGCAAACCCGCCAGCTGTTTTGAATTCTTGTGGGTAGTAGCTCATTGTTCTGATTTTCAACTACTGTGACCCCAGATTTCTTTGGAACAACCTGCACGGGGCTCACCCATTTACTATCAGATATGGGATAAATAATGCCAGCTTGTAGTAGCTTGGTAACTTCCTTTTTTACCACATCCAGAGTCAGGGGGTTTAGTCTCCTTTGGGGCTGCCGTACTGGTTTAGTATCTTCCTCCAACAAAATCCTATGCATGCATGTGGAGGGACTGATACCAGGAAGATCTGCAAGTGTCCATCCAATGGCTTGTTTATTCTGCCTCAAAACCTGCAGTAATTTTTCTTCTTGATCAAGTTGCAAATTTTTAGCAACAATCACAGGCAGCTTCTCACCATCTTCCAAATATGCATATTTAAGATGGTCCGGCAAAATCTTTAATTCTAAGGATGGAGGCTGTATAATGGAGGGCAGCAAGCTGTTTAAAACAACTAACTCAGCAACATTAAATTCAACATACTTCTGACTCTCATTTTCACATGCTGCATCATTCAAGTCAGCAGCTACATCACCACTCATAATTGCATAAATCTCAGCACATGCAGCACATGATACAATATCACAGCCAGCACATGTTTCACAGGTAACTGAATCCAAAAAATCAGTAATATCAGGAAATTCAGCATAAATATCAGCATAAGCATCGTCAACTAGCATATCAATCATATCAACATGGAAAACAGAATGCTCCTCTAGGGGATGTCTCATGGCCTTAAAAATGTTAAATTGTACCACATCGTCGCCAAATTCCATGGAAAGGGTGCCAGCATGCACATCTATCTTGGTCTTGGCTGTCTTGAGGAAAGGTCTGCCTAGGATCAATGGAGCATGGTTTGTTGAAGACTCATCTTCCATGTTTAGAATATAGAAGTCTGCTGGAAAAATTAGCTCATTCACCCGAACTAACACATCTTCTAGCACTCCTGCAGGATGGGCAGTGGTTCTATTTGCCAACTGAATCATTATACCAGTAGGTTGCAAAGTGCCAATGTTCAAGGACTGATATATTGACATAGGCATGACATTAATCGAAGCACCCAAGTCTAGCATTGCATGTTCAAATTTGGAGTTATCTATCGTGCAAGGAATTGTGAAAATTTCAGGATCTTTGCATTTTTGTGGCATGCTTGGTAGAATCATTGCAGAAACATTTCTGCCCATGCTTATTTTCTCAGTACCCTTAAGTCTTCTCTTGTGAGTACACAACGCTTTGAGGAATTTGGCATACTTGGGAATCTGCTTGATTGCATCAAGGAGGGGAATATTGATTTCCACCTTCCTGAATGTGTCCATGACTTCTATTTCTATTTGCGCAGTATGCTTGGACTGTGTGACTCTGTTTGGAAAAGGTAGTGGAATGGTCAGATTTGAATTCTCTGCACATTTCTTCTATGTCACAGATTTTTGGACTGAGCTATCCACTTTCTTCTGTTTCTGGTCACCTTCTGGTTGCTGCACTTGTAGTTCAGGTTATGGTGGAGTAGGACCGTCAACTTCTCTGCCACTTCTCAAGCTAATAGCACTTACATTGCCTCTTGGGTTGTTGACTGTTTGTGAAGGCAATTGGTTCGACTCTTGACTTTTTAGCTCACTCAGAGTGATTACCATCTGCCCAATTTGAGTTTGTAAATTCTGGATGATGGCATTGACATTCTTTGAAACTGTTTCATCAAGTCTTCAAAAGGTGGCTCACCGGGAGTGGAGTGGCTCTTGGAACAGTAGTGGAGGGCTGCTTTGCATGGGTGGCGGCACAGTTGTGCTTGCCTAAATGCGGTGGTTGGTACTTGTTGCTAGGGCACCGTAGCTTGGTATCTAAACTACGGTTGCTATCTTGTTGGTAGGGCCGTTGTTGTTGTTGACCGAGAATTTCCATATCTCGGTTGGGATGGTCCCTCCGGCCCGGGGTTATAGGTATTAGAAAATGGATCATATCCGGGGGCTTCTTTGTGATTGCGATATTGGGGTCTACCGGGAAAAATACCAAGCCGGCGCAAGCAATGCATTGCTCGGAAAAATAGAACCACCATCCCGAAGTGTGGGGCATGCATCGAAGAGGATGAGATGAACAATAGCAAATGCCACACTGGTTGCAGCCATCTGCATTGGTGCTTGTTGTCCCACTGCTAACTGCCTCACCAAAGAAGTCAATTCATCAAGTCTGTGTTCCATTCTCTGTTGGTCTACATGAGATGATTGAATCTCATTGACTCCTCTGGTTGAGGTAATAATTCGTGTGCCAAATTGTTGGGTGTTGGCTGCCATGTTTGCTATCAAATCTCTCGCTACTGCAGGGGTCTTGTCTACTAAGGCTCCTCCAGAGGCAGCATCCACCATGCTTCTGTCATTTGGCAGCAAGCCTTCATAGAATTATTGAATTAAGAGTTGATCGGTGATTTGGTGGTGGGGACAACTCGAGCACAGCTTCTTGAATCTTTCCCAATATTCATGCAAGGTCTCTCCTGTCATTTGTCTTATGCCACAAATATCTTTTCTAATGGCAGCAGCTCTAGAGGCAGGGAAAATTTTCTCTAAGAACAACCACTTCATGTCAGTCCAACTTGTTACTGAACCTGGTGAAAGATAAAATAACCAATCCTTGGCTGTATCAGCAAGTGAGAAAAGAAATGTCCTCAGCTTGATGTGCTCTTCTGAGATCCCATGTGGCTTTATGGTTGAACAAACCACATAGAACTCCTTTAGATGCTTATAGGGATCCTCACCTGCAAAACCGTGAAACTTGAGCAACAAATGTATCAATCCAGATTTTAACTCAAAATCAGCATCAAGATCTGGGTATTGAATACACAAAGACTGGTTAGTTATATCAGGAGCAGCAAGTTCCTTAAGAGTTCTATTCTGTAAGTTATTAGCCATGGTTTCAGAATTATTCAAGATCTCAAGTTCACTCCCAATATTAAGATCAAATTCAGAAGTAATTCTTGCACTTGGCCTACGAGCTCTAATCAACCTATGCAAGGTTCTATCAATCTCAAGATCAAAGTCAACCAAGTTATCAGGCTCGGACCTAGTCATGCATCACACAGAAACAAATAAATAAACAAAATACACTAGACAATGGATAAAAATGTTAGAAAATTTAATAAAAAGCAAAAGTTAGTAAAAACACTTAAAATGAAAATATTACACTTACTAATCCCCGGCAACGGCGCCAAAATTTTGACGAGCGCCGAACTCAGTCAAAATTATAACCGAAGTTATTACCTAAGCTTGTAGCACAGTGACAACACCGGATCATCTCCACGAGGATTGTAGATGCAATTTAATCAAATCAAGTGAAAGTTAGCAAAGGGGGTTTGACAGTTTAAGATCGCACTTAACAAAATTAAAGGAAGAAATAACAATTAAAGAGCAGTCAATTTAGAAACCTATCCAAGATTGGGTGGATTCAATCATAGACCCTTCATAGAACACTTGAAGCGCAATTGAATTGTTAATTTGGATCTAACCGAGATCTCTGCATCAAATCCAGAATTCATACTAGACGATCGTCTAGAATTCAATTAACAAGTCATAAACACAAATCCGCAATCACACCATTCATGAAGATCTATGTTAATTTCAAGTACTGAACTCAATTAACTTAGGCATAAATCAGTAACCTAACTTTTTCAATTCTGTGATTAATTTAGATCAATCAGTTCTAAGTTTCATCACAAATCTCAATCTTCATTTATATGATTAGTTTAGATCAATCAGTTCTAAGTTTCATCACAAATCTCAATCTTAAACCAAGATCAAATCAGATCAACATAAATAGAATCACCATTCATGCATTCAAGATCAAGAAGAAGAAAAAGAAAAAGAAAAGAGGAATTCAATTACAAATCAAATACAATACATAACCAAGGTCTCAAGAATCCAAACCACAATCTCTTCAAGAGTTCTAAATTGACCGAAAGTAGCTTAGCCCTCCATTACCATGAAGGGGAGCATCAAAATATACAAAAGCTATGAGAAACTATGAAGAAACAAGAAGAAACTATGAGAGAAATGAAGGAGAATACAACTTGTTACTTTCATGATAACCAATGGTGCCTTTTATAGAAGTCTAGGGTAACAAAATGACAAAGGGGAGTGGGTGGATGAGTGGGGTGGTTGAGTGGGTTGGTGAGTAGAGTAGTTGAGAGGGTTGGTCAGTGGAGTAGTTGAGAGGGTTGGTCAATGGAGTAGTTGAGTGGGTTGGTGAGTGAAGTAGTTGAGTGGGTTGTTGAGGACGAAAATTTCTTATCTAACTTGGAAGCAAAAAACGACCAACTATACTTCAGATCCATGAAAAGTACTCTTAATGAAAGTTGTAGATATTTGTCTTGCTATAACATGCATATCTGGATCGTCCAATTTGGCTTCCTACAACCCAAGATATGACCCAAATACCACAGGTTGCTCAAACCCAACTTCAGCACCTCTGTTCTGACTTGCAAGCTCAAACTGACCCATTAGACTTCATTTTTTCAAAAAGTGTTCTTCATGAAAGTTATTTATTTGGATCTTAACTATCAACTATCCAAATTTCAGCCCATCTCCATTATTACAGCTTGAGATATGATTTTATGAGTGCACACCATTCGGATTCTAGTGACAGAACCCGTATTCTGACTTCCATGTAAACTTAGGTCCCTTAGACATCTGTTTAGGACTTCGAGCTCTTCATCAAAGTTGTAGAGCTTCCTCTTAGATTTTCTACAAGGTAAAATTCATGATTATCAGATATCAGGAACTCAAGTTATGGCCAAAATACAAAAACAGTGTCAAATCTCAATAATGCTGAAAATATTCAATTAGGACCAATTTGAGCTCAAACTCACAAAATCATACCAAACTCAATCAATTAAGAATATGAAGAGTGTAAATGACTAACATAAGAGTTTCTTAATGAATAAAATATGTGATTATCACTTTTCATTTTTGCATTTATTTATTTGTTCTTTTTTGTTTTATTTTGTTATCATCACCTTATTGTGTTTTGAGTCATTTTGTGCATGCCAGTTTGTTAAATTGAATATCCAATGATTGCTTGAATTGTGGATTAATCTGATTTCTTGGGATATCGCATGAGAATTCATGAGTTATGTTTATCTCTTTGTTTCAATTGTGTATGGATGTTCTTCCCATCTTTATGTTTGATAGACCTTGGAATTTAATTGCATGTCAAGCTTAGAGAAAGTTTATAGGAATGCATTTGTGTGGATGATTTGTATCTAGAAGTTGTTTGATTCTCTCTTGAGGCAAAATCCCAGGCAATACATGATCAAGGAAATGATTAGGACCTTCTTTGGACTGTTTGAACTTTTCAAGCCAACTTGTGAACACAGTATATCCTTAGGTCCCTTTTGCAGTCTTGTGTATGTTTGACTTTATTTCTTTTCTTTATCCACATTTACCTTTTCTCATACCTACATGAAAAAAAAAATTTCTTTCTTACATAACCTTTGTTGAGTGCATATCTTGTATTATTTTAATATTCAAGCTTTCGTTATTTTTGTGCATAAAGTATTTACGGAGATAAAAAAATTCAAAAAAAATTCAAAAGAAAGTAAAAAAAAATTAATAAAAAAAGAAAAAGTCCACCCAAAGTATTGCAAAGAAATAAGTTTAGGGGTGGAGATAAAAAAATAAAAAAAAAAGAATGAAGTGTTGTTTCTTATGTTCTGTTTTACACTTGTTCAATATTTGAGGCTTGGATTTTGAATTGTGCTTGATTATGTATCTCAACTTTTGTTTTATTTATCCTACCCCTTCTTTCTTAACTCTTACCCTTGGCCTTACATTACAAGCTTATAAAGACTCTTTTGATCCTTGATTGTGTGTTGTTTACATTAGTGGAGAGAGAGATGAAGAACAACCCTGTGGATGTGGGTTTGATGTGCATTTGTATTTTTATAAACCTATCTGGGCTTGTACTTTATGAGGAGATTAGGTTTTTCATTCATGTTTTTGGGAAGTCATTTTTACATGAGAGTTACATGTGAGAGACAATGTGATAATTGGATTGTTCATGTGTGACACTTTGAAGTTAGACTGTGAAGTAGTTTATGGGGATATGAATGATATTCACTAACCAGTAGTGCCATGTTTGAGTTTGTGTGTTTTGAGTTTTTATTTGTTTAGTCTTTTTGTTTTCTTTTATTTTTTTTTCTTTTCTTTTGCTTGAGGACAAGCAAAAATCTTAAGTTTGGGGGAGTGATGAACCTGCAAAAATTCATATTTTTATAGTTCAAAAATCTCGAGTTTTCATTATCTTTTAATCTTTTTGATTGAGTTTGTTCTTAAATTTATTTTGTTTTTAGTTTTTCTAAAATTGTTTTAATTATGTGTTTTATTTATTTTAATAGGTAATTATGCATGGAAGAAGACTGGACGATTGTACGAAACAGAAAAGCTGAAATTTGTATTCTAGTGGTCTAGGGCACAAGCGCTGGAAAGCTAGCACTTAGGCACTGGCAAGGCAGAGGAGGAATTTTCATTCTGGTCATTCAATGCCTAGGCGCTGAATACATAGCGCCTGAGTGCGCGTTACGTATCAGAATTTTAGGAAAAAATGCCAGCACCTAGGCACTGGAAACACAGTGCCTAAGTTCTGGCCGAGTAAACAGCAGCGTTAGTTTCTTTATAAATAGAAAAGTTACGCTAATTTCAACAAACACTTGGACAGAACGCAGCAGCCGTCAAGAGGCACAAACCCTAGTGTGGTGTGAGTACAATTAGGCTTGAAGATTAGAAATTTTCTTCAACTTTTCCGTCTTTCAACAATGGAATTTGTCATATTCTTCCCTTTGTATTCTTCTTTTTCCATGTGTAACTAATTTTTCCTTGTTAGGAGGATGATGAATCTTGTTCTTGGATGATGTAACTTTTTTATGAGTTTAATTTATGTTTCTATCTCATAATTTACGTGTTTATCTCTTTTCATAATACTTTTCTAAACCTGATCAATTTAGGAATGATCTTTCGGGTTGATGTATGACTTGAAAAAATTTACATGAACCTAGAACATGTGATAAACACCATAATTTCTGCAATCGTTAGAATAGACATTGTGGGTTATGTGGTCTTTCTTTTGATTCCCTCGTTCTTGATAATGTCTTTCTATTTGGGGTTAGACTAAGGGATTAGTTAATTCCAAATAGTGTAAGAGGATTAATATACCAAGAGATTGAGTATTAATAAATTTTGGGAATCGACCGTAAATCATTGAAATAGAACATAGTTAAACCAATATTTGAATGTGCATTTAAAGAGTTCAAGTGAAGTCTGAACCCTAACGCTTTAACACCAATTTTTTTCACCCCTTTAATTTATTGTTTTGCTTACTTATATTTCTTTTTAATTAAATTTGCAATAACCCATTTTTTGATAGCTTGAATAGTGTCGATTTGGCGAACTTAGTAATTGATAACATAATCCACGTGGGAATGATATTTTATTCAATCTTTATTACTTTTGTCAATTTCATGCACTTGCCTATATCTGCAACACACTTATTGCAAACAATGTCATCACGTTGAGGAACAATGTAGAACTAACACTAATCAACAGTCTAGAAATGTGAATGTTGCTCAGGTTGCCCTATTTGACTCATCTAATATGGTTTCCCTCTCTGCCACTAAGTATATTGAGTATATCAAACTCAAAGCAACCATGTGTTCAACTACATTTGTTGCTTCTATAGCTCATACTAGTAATGCTATTGCCTTTGTCTCACAATCTTCTTCTCGTAGACCTTAGATTCTTAATTCTGACGCTTTTGATCATATGTTTGGTAACAAATATCTTTTCTCCCACCTTACTTATATAGATGCACTACTTATTGTCGCTTTACCCAATGGTTCACAAACCAATGACAAAGGAATTTTTCAAGCTAACCCTTTCTCTCACTATCTTTAAATTATGCACTGTTTGTATCTAGTTATCCATTTAATTTGATAAGCATAAGCAAATATACTCGCACCCTACCTTATTTTGTTATCTTTACTTTTGATTCTGTTCTTGTATAGGATCAGGCTATTGGACAAACAATTGGAGTAGGGCGTGAGTCTTGAGGCTTGTATCACCTACCATTCCTGCATCTCATATAGCTTGTTATGTTGTTAAGACACCACAGATCGTTCATTAACGCTTAGGACATCCTAGTATACAGAAGTTACATGTTATAGTTCCTACTCTTTCTAAAGTGTTAACACTAGATTGTGAGTCTTGTTAGTTGGGAAAGCATGTTCATAGTTTTTTTCTTGAAATAATCAATAAATGAGCTGATGCTCTTTTTGTAACACCCCAAATTTTAGACTATGTTATAGAACTGACAGAATTACACTATTTTGTGTTTTCTGTGCAATATAAAAATAATTTGATTATTCCAATACTATTTTTGATTGTTTTGTGTGATTTGCTCTGGGTCAGGAAAATAATAATTTTTGGGCCGGGGAAATTCTTATTTTAATTAATTGGAGCTGGGGGATCTTACTAAACCTAATTCTGATTTATATATATATTAGTCTTATAATTTTTAGGATTCAACTGTGCAATAAAATAATTTTATATTATTATTATATTATTTTATTCAACAGTACCTACTGTCTCAAAAACAGTAGAAAATTTATTTGTGGACCCGAAAAAGTTCGTGGGGCCCGCGTTTAGGAAAAGCAGTCAACTGTGCTGACTAGATAAATTCTAGCCAATGAGAGCAAGTCAATGAAAGTAAGCTTGACTTTCTAAACCAATAAGAATGGGTCAACGAAGGGAGCATAGACTTTCATTAGGACCGTTGGATGAAGACTTAGTTAGGAAGCCTTTAACCCTAGCCGTTGATCTAATCAATGGTGAGATTAGAATGCTAGTTTTATGACCAATTGATATCTACCTTAGATGTAATCTATGGCTAGGAATTAAAGATGAATCAATGGTTAGAATTAAGTCAAAAATTGTAGGCTTGAATTTGGTTAGTAGCTAATTAAGCCTAATTTGGTTAATCTAATGGCCTAATTAACAAGTTAAAGTCCAAACTAACATTTTTCTCATTTAATACCAAAAATTGACTTTATTTTCATGATTTGCATAATAGTCCTTCTATAAAATAATATTTACATAATAGTCCCTCATTAAATAATATTTTCAAAATAGTCCTTCTTTGAATAATATTAGCAATATAGTCCATTTTTAAAGAATATTTTCAATATAGTCCCTCTAAAAATATAATTTTCAAAATAGTCTCTTTAAAAATCAGTATTTCTACTATTTCTCAAAAAATTGTATTTCTTTAAGTTACTTGGGATATTACAGCTCAAAATTTTCTAACGTGCTTCAAAACCCATAGGGTGAGCTATACGTCAGTAAATTTCAAGTATCAGTATTTATTTTACCGTATAACTTAATTATGCCAATTTAATTCTAAAAAGTACATTACTTTAATTTTAAGTTCAAAGTCTAGTAAATTAATTTCTTACCATTCAAATACCTAAATCTACACTTAGCAAAATAAATTTTGATTTAATTTATCAACTTTGGCATCTTGGCCGAAATTCATATATATATATTTCATAAATCAATCTTTGATTCTTTCCATCATTTATTCTTTTTAAAACTCTTAATTTAATTATCTATCATAAAACCCATTCATCCTTGTTTAGGAAAACAATTTAGGATCCTTGATCCCCTTTTTATGGTGTGGAGGCCGAATGCCTCATAGGTTCTTTGGAACCTTCATATATATTTCCTTCATGTGATTCACATCCTAAATTACACAAGTATCATCATGCTTTCAAATTCATATAGACAAGTATACTATCAAAGCTATAAGCATATTAAACACACATGCAAGCATATTTTCAAAACCAAAGACTTAGCAAACACAAACAAAGAAAACATGGAGAATCAAGTGAATAAACCCTTATGGATTTTTCACGATAAACAATCCATTTCCTCACCACCAACTCATAGTTGATGAGGTTAATCTCCCTCTTACCTTAAGGAAGACAAGATCTTCAAGCTCCTCCTCTTTCTTGATTTCGTGTGAACCAAACAAAAATCCTAAAAATTCTTAAACAAATACTAAAGTCATAAACAAGGCTTAAGAACAAGGAACCATGGATCAATCATGGTCTAGAAAACTAAAAACCTAACTTAGAATCAAAGAATCAAAAGTTTACCTTGAGAGTAGTGAGCTAAAGCTTGATTTTTGAGATACTTGGAGTAGGATTTTGACAAAATTTTCTAAAAGAAAAGTGTTTAGAAGGAGGTTTAGCTTTAGAAAATGGGAAGAGATAAAATTTTAGAAGAGTGGAAGTGGTATTTGGGTGCTATGGCCGAAACTCTAAAGGAGAAAAGGAGAGAAAAATGTTCTTGTGTTCTTGAGAGTTTTGAGAGAAAAGATGTAGACTTAGCTTTAGATGAGAGAAATGCAAATAGATGGCCAAAAGAGAGTGTGCAGCCGTGTGAGGTAGTGTAGGAAAAAATAGAAGACTAATCATGATGGTAAAAATATCATCTTGTGTTCACATGCAAAAGCACATGGCCTATGTCACTTGGTGTCATCCAATGGTCGCAAAAGACCATTCAAGAAGCCTTGAGAAGCCCACTTGGCCGTGTGGCTTTATAGACATAGCTAACTAAGTTTGTTTTTAATTTAGTTCTAGTTACTCTTTAATCAAACAACAACTAACTAGATTAGGTTTTCTAGTTACTTAATTAACTATCTAGTTACATAGTTAACTAGTAAATTAGGTCATTGAGTATGTCATGCCTAGTCATGGCTTCTAGATAGTTTTAAGATATTTAGCTAGTAACTAGGTTCTAATTATTTAGTAACTAGGTTAGTTTCATTTAGTTCCTAATTAAACAATTTAGGTAACTAAATTTGTTTATTTGGTTACTTAGTAACTAATCAAACTTTTCAACATTGACTATTTCCTATTGGTTAGAAAAAGTCAAACCATCATTTTTGACTGGTTTCTATTGGTTCATTTTAAAATTAATTACAAAAATTATTTTTAATTTATTTTCTAACAGATAAAATATACCGGGTCCAATACTCAGTAACAGAAGCTGCTATAAATAAAATAGCAGATATTTTTTCGTGAAATATTTTTATTTCATAGATAAATTTTAAAAATTAAAAAATTTTATTTCGTGTCTCTCTGATTCGGGTTTAGTAAGATCTCCCGTCTCTGAATAAATCAAATAAGATTTTCCCCGGCCCGAAAATTATTATTTTCCTGACTCAGAGCAAATCTCACACAACGATAAAAAACAATCTCAGAATAGTCAAATTAATTTTATAGCATACAAAAAATACAAAATAGTGAAATTCAGTCATTACTATAAAATAGCCAAAATTTGGGATGTTACAACTCTCCCCCTCTAAAAAGAAATTCGTCATACATAAAAAAACAAAAAGAACATTACATCTTTATCTTGCCTTCCAGCTCCCATGTAGCATTTCTAGTTACGTCGTTCTAGTTGACATTGCTGCTTCTCTCAAATTTCCTTTACCAGACTATTTGAACAAGTAATCGTATTCAAACAAATTCTCAAGCAATCGCATACTCTTGAATTGATCTATCTATTCACTATCTTGAACCATCGTAGCAGATACACTAAATACATTTTCTACGTAAGGTATTTGCCACGACATTTGTCTTTCTGAAATAACATTGAAGTTGAAAATCGTAGCCCTTTGAAAATTCTAACTATCATCTCTTCTGAGTATCCAAGTCCTTCTTGATTGAACAGGTACTCCAAGCTCTTGAAATCACTATAGACGTTGTAGGTTAATCCATAAAGAAAATGTCTTCAAATTTCCTATGCAATATAACTATTGCATAACTCCAAAACGTGAATTGAATAATTCTTCTCATGCTTGTTCCACTGCCTTGAAGTATATGTTACTATCATTCCTTAACTCAAAATTCATACTTGATCAGCTTTGTGTACAAACTTTTCTTCTCCTTTGGAATTTGAAGAACCGCATTGAGATATTTAGCATGCTCCTTTGAATTTCAAGAAAAGATCAGAGTGTCGTCAATAAAGACAATGACAAATCTATCTAGATGGAAAAGAAAGATCCTATTCATATAATTCGTGAATTTCACAAAAGCACTTGCCACTCAAAATGGTATTAGTAAATACTCGTAATAACTATAACATGTCTGAAAACTGGCGTGGAACATCTTTCTACCTTCACGTAAATTGAGGATAATCAGAACGCAAATCGATCTTGAAGAAAAAAAAATGATAACTCCCTTCATTTGGTCTTTTTGTTAGCATGTTGTATTTTTCATCACATCATTCCAGATTTTTCTTTTCTAAGAGAAATTGTTCTATTCACATATCCCTAATATTATCAGAAAATGTCTCATAGATTAAGTTCTCTCCATAATCAGACTGTATCTGGTACTATAACATAGGTTGAATCAAGAATATAGTTTCAATTGAGATACATAGAAGACATTGTGAAGGTTATAGAAAGAAAAGGGATAAGGCTATTCGATAAATTACCGGATTCACCCAACAAGGAATTGGAGATGGTCTAATAAATTCAGAATCAAACTTTTTGGATTCAAATCCAAAAATCTCAGTCTCAAGAAACACTAAGATTTCATTGAAACATTATAGTAGGATATGATTGGAAGATAACCAATCTATTTATAAAGTCAAGCTCAAATAGATGTGAATTTTAAAGAAACATATTAAACCAACAGAAAAGATCCAATCTTTGATAGAAATAGGTAGATCAATCAAACTGGAATAGCAACAACACGTTTTAGCAACAAGAGTAGAAATACTCATATCAAAAGATAGTAAATGCATCATGTATAACCCAAATCAATTTACTTAGTCTATTTATGAGAGAAATAGACAAACCAAATTACCAGAAAAGTTCCAATCGAAAATAATAATAGGATAGTTTTAAACAGGCTAAGTGATGATAACAAGTTTAGAAGTTGAAGTAACATTACTACATTCAAAAGGAATTAAAAACACAGATAAACCCAAATGGTTCACGCAGTCACTAACAATAAAAGGATAGGTTACTTGACAAATTATACAGTACAGCTTTAGGATCACTCTTTATGGTACAACTTCTTTATTCCTTAAGTCCTTATATTTGAACACTTCCATTCCACTCTTTGTATTGACTCCTTCCTCAGTTTGAGATTTTGAAACAAGTACATCACTAACAGAAGGCTCCGTCTCCGATTGTGTACAATTTTTAGAAATGTGTCTGGGCTTCCTGCATCTGAAACAAATGATTCCTTTAATCGTACACTTCTTCGTTAAGTGGTTCTTTCCACACTTGAAGCATTTTGGCGGTGATGCCACAGTCTGACCAAAACAATTGTTACTAGTACTTCCTCCATGTTGTTGTTGCTTCCCCGGTGATCGTGTATATGGCTTTTGTTGAAAATGATTGATCTTACGTTTTCTTCCTTTTTGGAACCTAGTTGGTCCAAAGTTACAGGGTCTTGTACTCTGAAATTGATTCAACTCTAAAAAGTTCTGAAGTTCGATTATCAGTTTCAACTGCTTAACGATCTTCTGACTCTGTTGTACTGCTACTTCAATCATCCTCTGCATTACACTCCTAGTTGTGACCATACGTTCATTGTCAAGTCTCGCACCCACATGCTTACGCCTACTGCGAGCCATTTCCTTTTCTTCGAAAATAGACAAATCAAAACTCTAAGAAATCAAACGTAAACATTTCAAACAACATCATCTCCTTTCGAAAACCAAAAAGTATCTCTGTGTTTAGTGTCAGAGATTCACACAGCACAAACAAGACAAACCTACCCATAAACCCAAAAGACTCTAACTTGGGCTTTGATACTAACTAATGTAACACCCCCTCCGAAGAGTATCACATTCATACCAACTCCTTATAATTAATTACCTAAGTTATGAGATAATTAATATTATTTAAACACGGGTTTCAAAATTTCTTTTTCGCGGATAATAGAAACTTTACTAAATTAGAAAAACACAAATTATAAGAACTGAATAAAATATATCTCTCGCATATAACATAGATTCATGACGTCTTCATTACATAAAACTTATATATACTAGGCAATATCTAATTACCATATATAAACTTGACCTGGCCTAAGCCAAAACACCTGGAGAGTAAGGTTCTGAACCTGATCCTCTGCCGGATCCTCTAAAGGCACGTTCTCTGGTCGGGACGTATCTCTTTGGACAGGAGTCCGAGCAGTTGACTCCGTAGAGTCTTCACTGGGCAAACGGTGAGCAATGTCCCACAGTTCTCCAATAAGCATGGAGAACTCTACATGTACACAAGCAGCATTATATGTAATAGTAGGGTTTCCATGGTAGGTATCACTCTGGGATAGAGTCACTTCCCCTATATAACTAAAATGTTCCATAGCTGAGTCGACACGCCAGGCGTCAATGCCATCGTGGAACTGCGCTTGCATATAATCAATAGAATTCCTCCCTGTAGCCATCGTAGTCTTCACAAACATAGGCATAAAAATAGACACAGATAGAACAATATAATAAAGAGGTGAGATCCCCTACATCAATACCAGTATGGTAGCAAAGAAATGATATGAACAACAATGTTATTCCATACAATCCATATATTAATATAATATCAGCGAACATATTCATGATATTAAATAGATAAGCAATCTAATAAACTTGCAACACAATATCAGACATAATGACAATACCACAATCATAAAATTCACAATAAGTCTATATCACAACAGTATAAATAATGACTATGCATATGCACACAGACTCATTCCTACTCCATGGAGCTAAACACAATGTTTGGAGAGAAGATCCAGAAGATATGTCTGTCACTCGGCTGTCGTGGCTAAAAGTGCTATAATTTATTAATTTATCAAAATGTACATCAGGCATTGGACAAGACATTCTATATTAGATCGTGATTAGTGATAGTGTCTCGATCCGGATCATTGGTGTGCTTGCATCAGTCTGATCCATGGCATAGGGGCGCTAATTGTAACACCCCAAATTCTAACTATGTGAATAGTAATAGCAGAATTACACTGTTTTTCATTTTCTATGTGTTATAAAAATAGTTTGATTGTTCTGAGATCATATTTGATCATTTTGTGTGATTTGCTCCGAGTCAAGAAAATAATAATTTTAAATAGGAAAAATCTTGTTTAATTAATTAGATTTGAGGGGATCTTACTAAACCAAATTCTGATTGATATAAATATTAATCTCGTAATTTTTAGGATTTAACTGTGTAATAAAATAATTTTATATTTTTATAATATTATTTTATTCAACAGTACCTACTGTCTCAAAAATAGTAGAAAAATTATTTGTAGACCTGAAAAAGTTCGTGGGGCCCACATTTAGTGTAGCAGTCAACGATGCTAACTAGATAGAAACCTAAACCAATAGGAAATGGTCAAAATGGATGGCTTGACTTTCTAAACCAATTAGAAAGAGTCAACAAAAGAAGCATTGACTTCTTTGTGAGCCATTGGATTGTGAAGCTTACTTTAGAAGCTTTAATCTTAGCCGTTGATCTAATCAATGGTGAGATTAGAAGGATAATTTTATGACCAATTGATATCTACCCTAGATGTGATCTATGGCTAGAAATTAAAGATGAATCAAGGGTTAGGATTTAGTCAAAGATTGTAGGCTTGAAAATGGTTAGTAACCTAATTAAGCTTAATTCAATTAATCTAATTACTTAATTAGTAAACTAAGTGAATTAGCTTAGTTATTAATTAATTATAATCTAAATACTAATTAGATATCCTAATATTAATTAAAGGTTATAATATATGCTAATATATATTAAATTAAGTAGTTATATGATTAGTATGTTAATTAAAAATGGTTAGGATATTTAACCTAACTAATTCCTTAATTAGTTAGCATATAATTAGGACTAATTTGGAAACAATTAAGTCACTAAAAAGGATGGAGGCTGCACGGTTTTTGGGGGCTGCAACAAGGAGGCAAGTGGCTTGGTTCTACAATATTCAAGAACCATCCAACATGACATAAGCCATGTGCACAAGTGTGAACACCTTAGGATATTTTAGCATGCAAATTCATTCACTCAACCTCCCTAAAAGTTCACTCACGGCAGCAGCAAGTCTATTTCCATTTCACTTTCATTTCTTTCACTTATCACAAATCAAAGCATCTACTTTCTCTCCAAAAAGCTATCAAGAACCAAGCACAATTTTCTTTCTTTCTTTCTCTCTAATATTCGGCCAAGACCACCACATATACTACCAAATCTCTATAATTTTTTCCTATCATATTTCCTAAAGCCAAATACCATTCTAAGCATCTTTCATTCACAAAGTTTTCCTAAATTCCTACTCTATCTTGCCTAAAATTCCACTTCTTGCTTACTTACTTAAGGGTAAGTTTGGTTTCTATGGTTCAAAACTGAATTTTTAATTTTTCTAACCATGATTGTTCCATGGTTTTTCAATATTGTACCTTGTATGTGTTTTTACTAATTATTTAAGAATTTTAGGGATTTGTTTGGTGGATAGTACGAATTTGAAGGAAGGAAGGAGAACCAACCGATTAAAATTGTCTACAAGAGGTAAGAGGGAGATTTAACCTCACCAACCAAGTTTTGGTGGTGTGAGGATGGTTTTGTACGGTGAAAAATCCATAAGGGTTCTTCACCGATTATTTGATTGTGTTTGAGATGTGTTTGATTGAGTTTTTATGCTTGCATGTGTGATTAAATGCTTAAAGTTTTGATATTCTGTGTGTATGTGTAATTATGAAAGCATGAGATTGTATGTGTAAATTAGGATGTGAATAACATGATTAATCGATTGTATGTGTACTCCAAAGAGTATTGAGGCTTACGGCCATACAATGGAAAAAGGACCAAAGTCCTTACACTGATGAATTAAAATGAGAACTGAGACATTTAAATGAATCTGGGAAAAATTTGAGTAATGGTAAAATAAAATGATTTTATGAGTAGTAAAGAAAAGAAATGATGATTTTTGAAAACAATACCATTTACTGATTTTTAGAGGAGTTATATCGCAAATTTTTATAAAAGAAGGACTAAATTACAAATTGTATCAAAATGAGGGGCCATAGTATAAATATTGATATTTGAGGGGTCATAATGTAAATATTATTTTTAGAGGGGTCAAACTGTAAATATTTTATAAAAGAGGGATGATTTCATAAATATAAATTTGATGAGGGACTTTTTTATAAATAATAATTTATGAGGGACTTTTCTGTAAATATTAAATTTTGAGGGACTATTTTGTAAATATGGATTTTATGAGAGGTTGTTTCGTAAATATGAGTTTTGAGGGACTAAAGTGTAAATATGGAAAATGAAGCAAATTTTGGTATTAAAATAAGAAAAATAGTATTTTCGATTTAAAACGTAAGAAAAATATTTACGCGATTGGAAAACATTGAAAAGTCGCTACGCGATTTCGAAAAGGCGACAGAATTGAGTTGAAATTGAGAAAACGTGGAAATATTACCGCGCGATTAAAATATAGTAATCATACTGTTAGATTATTGTATGGGACCCGATTATGAGATATAAATTTGAAATGTGAATAATGCATAGTACATGCATTGGGAAGGTCCGATGGACTGTATGAGACTAGTTGCCTAGGAGAGACTACACCTCCTGAGTGGGTGTGATATGCGTAGTGTAAGTCACTCGTTGACCTTGGGGGCGTTGGGGTGCAGGTTGCCTACAATTGGCAGATGGTAGCTCTTCTGTACCGTGGGTTAGACCGACGCAACACACCAATGATCCGGACCGAGACACTATCCTTAATCAAGATCTAATAAAGATTGTCGTGTATGTGCTGGATGTGCAGAACTGAGCACGTGGTCCAAGGCATGTTGGTACCGACACTTCTTTTCGATCACTCTCTTCGACCTGAGTTGTAGCTCCATGGAGTAGGAAATTGAGTCTGTGTGCATACATATAATGATAGAGGGTATTATCGTAATTTCTGTTTATGATAATTGATTCATTGATTTTTGATAATGGCATGACTGTAATTATTGTGGATTACATGTTTTACGATGATATTGATGTTAGTGGCATAACTGTAATTATGGTATGATAACTGTATGAAATACTGTATGTGTTTATCTTCATTACTGCCATACTGGTATTGGCGTAGGTGATCTCACCTCTTTGTATGTATGTTCTGTATTATATTTATATTTGTTAAGACGTCGAGCAAGAAAAAGAGCGAGAAGCTGAGGAGGAGCAGATTCTTGCTGAGGACGTCGAGTTCTGAAGAGATGCAGATGCCTAGTTTCCTTGGCTACCTGAAGCTGACATTGATTGGAGGAGATGAGGCATGGACTGTAGATTTAGAGGGAGAGAGTATCTATTATAGAGTTTAAAATATTTATTAGGCAGTATTGGGGAGCTTACTATCGTACTCCTAGTACGGTTAGTATTGTGTCGTCTGCTAGGACACCTGTCCGTAGGACTACACATCATGACGGATTCCTACGTGCTGAGGAATCTGAGGAGGACCCATCTGAGGGTTCTGCTGTCTAGTAAGATTTGGGCTATATGTTAGTTTTAAATGAAAAGTTTAAATATTTTGGAAGTCTAGTTTGTAAGATATCAAAGTGTGACAGTACTAAACGCTTGTATGTATATGTGATGTAAATTATTTGTGACAATGTTGTTATGTTTTTTATTTTCTGCTAAGTTTATTTTATTATCATCAAGAAATTTTATAACTCGTATTTATAATACAAGCACGATTTTTAATTGAAGGGTAATTTGGTAATTAAGTAACATAAAGTGTGGCGCCCTAAGGAGGGTGTTATATTAGTTGGTATCAGAGCCCAAGTTAGAGTCTTTTGGGTTTGTGGTTAGGTCTGTCTTGTCTAAGTTGTGTGATTCTCTATAATTATTTTTCGAAAGAAAAACAATATTGTTTGAAGACTGACCTTCACTTTTCTTTGTGTTGTTCAGTCTGATTGATAGAGCGAAATGGCAGGACGTGGAAGAGGACGCATGAATGCGAGGGCAACAGCTGGAAATGTCGGCGACAATAATCAGAATATGGCTGCAGCTGTAGCAGCAATGCAACGAATGGCCGAGGTTGTTGCACAGCAAAACCAAAGAGCACATGACGATGCTCATAGCTTGTCAGAATTTCGGAGGAATAATCCACCGAAATTTCATGGAGAATTCGACCTAGAGAAGGCTGATATGTGGATAAAGGAACTGGAAAATATATTTGAGGGCATGGGTTGTAATGATGAGCGGAA
This sequence comes from Ormosia semicastrata, assembly GCA_029884595.1. Taxonomy (NCBI): domain Eukaryota; kingdom Viridiplantae; phylum Streptophyta; class Magnoliopsida; order Fabales; family Fabaceae; genus Ormosia; species Ormosia semicastrata. The sequence continues at coordinate 46,022,364 of JAQQTO010000061.1, forward strand.
GCTTACTTTCACCACATTCGTGCTAGTCGGTAACGGAGAGGCTTGGTGGGCAGGAGCCCGGAGGTTAATCCAAGCTGAAGGGAGAGTTGTGACGTGGCAGCTCTTTAGACAGAAGTTTCTAGGAAAGTATTTCCCAACCAGTGTTCGACATGCTAAGGAGATGGAGTTCCTTAGTCTGAGGCAAGGGGCGATGACTGTAAATGAGTACGCGGCACGGTTCGAAAGCTTGTCTAAGTTTTCAAGGTACTTCCAGATGCATCCAGATGAGGAGTGGAAGTGTAGGAAGTTTGAAGAGGGGCTGAGGCTTGACATCAAGCGAGCTTTAGCAACTGTTGACATTGATCAGTTTCCGGTATTGCTAGATAAGTGCCGAAAGGTTGAGGAGATTGATCATCTTCGTGAGGCTAGAAATAAAAATTTTGGACCAGCACGGTTCCAAAGGGGGAAGAGTAGCGGTGGCAACCGTTACCAGCAGAAACCATATACTAAACCAGTAGTAAGTCAAAATCGGCAACAATCGTTTGGGGGAAGCTCTAGTGGTAGTAGAGCAGTTTCGACTGGAACTTCTGCACTTAAATGTTTTAAGTGTGGGAAAGGACATCTCACTAGGGACTGTCAGCATAAGGGGGTGATTTGTTATCGCTACGGGAAGCCTGGACATTTCTCAAGGGAGTGTGATCAGCAAAAGGCGGAGCCATCAGTGGGCAATGTTCGTACTGCAAGGCCACAGGCGGGTGGTCGAGTGTATACTATGAGCGGGGAGGAAGCCGTAAAATCTGAGGACTTGATAATGGAGGAGTGTGCTATTGAAGGTAATCCTTTAACAGTATTATATGATTCGGGAGCAACACATTCTTTCATTGCATGTGATTGTGTGGAGCGTTTGGGATTAACTGTGACTACATTGCCATATGATTTGAGTGTTAGTACTCCTACTGATAAGCTTGTGATAACTACAAGAGTATGCTTGAATTGCCCTGTATCTGTTAGAGATAGAATCTTTCATGTGGACTTGATTTGTTTGCCTCTTTCCAAGATTAATGTAATCTTAGGAATGGATTGGTTGTCTTCCAACCATATCTTGATAGACTGTTCGAATAAGACATTAGTTTTTCCTGAGATTAAGGATCCTAGATTCTTAACGGCTACGCAAGTGGAGGCTTGTTTGAAGGAATGAGATCAAGGGTATTTGTTGATGTCTTCTATGGAGGTTCACTGTGAGGATGTTTTAAAAGATATTTTCGTAGTGAATGAGTTTCTAGAAGTGTTTCCTGAAGATATACCTGGAATACCGCTGGAAAGAGAGATTGAATTCTCTATTGATTTGGTACTGAGAGCTGGACCTATATCTATGGCGCCTTATCGAATGTCGCCGTAGAGTTAGCAGAGCTTAAGAAGCGATTAGAGGATTTGTTGGAGAAGCGGTTGTGAGACCAAGTGTATCACCTTGGGGAGCTCCAGTATTGTTGGTAAAGAAGAAGGATGGGACTTCTCGTCTATGTGTAGACTACCGACAATTGAACAAGATTACGATCAAGAATAAATATCCACTACCAAGAATCGATGATTTGATGGACCAATTGCGAGGAGCCGCAATATTTTCTAAGATTGATTTGCGTTCTGGTTATCACCAGATACGTGTGAAGGTGGAGGATATCCCGAAGACTACGTTTCGGACACGATATGGGCATTACAAGTATCAAGTGATGCCTTTTGGTATGACTAATGCACCTGCGATATTTATGGACTTCATGAACCAGATTTTCCGTTCATACTTGGATAAATTTATTGTTGTCTTTATTGATGACATCTTGATTTATTCTCGAAGTCAGGAGGAACATGCTGAACATCTCAGAGTGGTTCTCCAGATTTTGAGGGAGAATAAGTTGTATGCCAAGTTGTCCAAATGTGAGTTTTGGTTGAGCGAAGTACAATTCTTGGGGCATGTCATATCGGCAGATGGAATTGAAGTTGATGCTTCAAAGGTGGAAACAGTTGTTCAATGGGAGAGACCGAAGACAGTATCGGAGATCCGTGGTTTCATCGGATTGGCCGATTACTATCGATGATTCATAGAAGGGTTTTCAAAGATTGCAGGACCTCTTACCCAACTTACACGAAAGAATCAACCGTTTACATGGATTGAAGCATGTGAGGAAAGTTTTCAGGAGTTGAAACGACGATTGACTACTTCACCGGTTTTGATTCTGCCTGATCCGAATGAACCTTTTGAGGTGTATTGTGATGCTTCGTATCAGGGATTGGGTTGTGTACTTATGCAAAATCGTAAGGTTGTGGCATATGCGTCGAGGCAGTTGAAAGTGCATGAGAGGAATTATCCGACTCATGACTTGGAGTTAGCAGCAGTGGTGTTTGCATTGAAGGTATGGAGACATTTTCTCTATGGGGCAACGTTCACTATTTTTAGTGACCATAAAAGTTTGAAGTATCTGTTTGACCAGAAAGAGTTGAACATGAGACAAAGACGTTGGCTCGAGTTTCTGAAAGATTATGACTTTCAGTTACAGTATCATCTCGGGAAGGCGAATGTCGTAGCAGATGCCTTAAGTAGGAAAGCGCTTAATGCTTTTGTTATGATGATAAAGGATAAGGAATTGATAGAAGAATTTCTGGATATGCGATTATTTGTGAAGTTGACATCGGGGAAGATGTGTTTGAACATGATCGTTATTTCTAATGACTTGATGGATAGAATACGAGAAGGACAAAACAGTGATCAGTATTTGCAAGAAGCGAAGGAAGCAAGAAGTCAAGGAGCGGAATTAGAATTCAGCAAAGGTGTTGATGGAATTTTGAAGTTCAAAGGGAGAGTTTGTGTACCAAACGATCCAGAACTGAGGAGATCAATTTTGGATGAAGCTCATCGAAGCAAATTGAGTATGCATCCAGGAGCCACGAAGATGTACCAAGATTTGAAACAGTTATATTGGTGGCAAGGAATGAAGAGGGATGTCGCAGAATATGTATCATCCTGTTTGACTTGTCAGAAGGCCAAAGTGGAATACCAGAGACCATCAGGAATGTTGCAACCTTTGCCTATTCCTGAGTGGAAATGGGATGATATAGCCATGGATTTCGTAACTGCACTGCCGAAGACTCGGAAGGGTCACGATTCTATATGGGTAATTATTGATCGGCTTACAAAGTCGGCGCACTTTTTACCGATTAATATTAAGTACTCAATGGAGAAGTTAGCTCAAGTGTACATCAATGAAATTGTCAGACTTCATGGTGTACCATCCAGTATAATTTCTGATCGAGATCCGCGATTTACATCAAGATTCTGGAACAGTTTGCAAGAAGCGATGGGAACGAAGCTACGTTTGAGTTCTGCTTACCATCCACAAACAGATGGTCAGTCAGAAAGGACAATTCAGTCATTGGAGGACTTGTTGAGGGCTTGTGTTCTAGAGCAAACTGGTTGTTGGGATGAATTTCTACCGTTGATAGAGTTCACTTACAACAATAGTTTCCATTCAAGCATAGGGATGACACCCTATGAAGCTTTATATGGGAGAAGATGTAGAACGCCGTTGTTTTGGTACCATGATGGTGAAAGTACTGTGGTAGGACCCGAGTTTGTGCAACAGACAACTGAGAAAGTGAAGATGATTCAAGATAAGATGAGAACAACACAGACGCGGCAAAAGAGTTATGCAGATAAAAGAAGAAGACCGCTAGAATTTGAAGAGGGTGACCATGTATTTCTACGTGTGACACCTATGACTGGAGTTGGAAGAGTGATCAAGTCGAGGAAGCTCACTCCGAAGTTTATTGGATCGTATCAGATACTTCGTCGGGTAGGTCCGGTAGCTTATCAGATTGCACTACCACCGTTCTTATCAAATCTTCATAATGTATTTCACGTATCACAACTACGGAAATATATTTCTGATCCGACTCATGTTATTGAGCCAGACACTGTACAACTAAAGGAAAACTTGACCTATGAGATGTTTCCAATCAAAATTGAAGATCGAAGGGTAAAGCAACTTCGAGGAAAGGACATCGCTTTAGTTAAAGTGGTATGAAATGATGTAAGTGGTGAAGCCACATGGGAGTTGGAAGAGAAGATAAGAGAGCAGTATCCGTTTTTATTTTGAATATGTATGCCAAGTTTCGAGGACGAAACTTTATTTTAGAGGGGGAGAGTTGTAACACCTCAAATTCTAACTATGTGAATAGTAATAGCAGAATTACACTGTTTTTCATTTTCTATGTGTTATAACAATAGTTTGATTGTTCTGAGATCATTTTTGATCATTTTGTGTGATTTGCTCCGAGTCAAGAAAATAATAATTTTCTGACCAGGAAAAATCTTATTTAATTAATTAGAGCTGGGGGATCTTACTAAACCCAATTCTGATTGATATAAATATTAATCTCATAATTTTTAGGATTTAACTGTGCAATAAAATAATTTTATATTTTTATAATATTATTTTATTCAACAGTACCTACTGTCTCAAAAATAGTAGAAAAATTATTTGTAGACCCGAAAAAGTTCGTGGGGCCCACGTTTAGTGTAGCAGTCAACGATGCTGACTAGATAGAAACCTAAACTAATAGGAAATGGTCGAAATGGATGGCTTGACTTTCTAAACCAATTAGAAAGAGTCAACAAAAGAAGCATTGACTTCTTTGTGAGCCATTGGATTATGAAGCTTACTTTAGAAGCTTTAATCTTAGCCGTTGATCTAATCAATGGTGAGATTAGAAGGATAGTTTTATGACCAATTGATATCTACCCTAGATGTGATCTATGGCTAGAAATTAAAGATGAATCAAGGGTTAGGATTTAGTCAAAGATTGTAGGCTTGAAAATGGTTAGTAACCTAATTAAGCTTAATTCAATTAATCTAATTACTTAATTAGTAAACTAAGTGAATTAGCTTAGTTATTAATTAATTATAATCTAAATACTAATTAGATATCCTAATATTAATTAAAGGTTATAATATATGCTAATATATATTAAATTAAGTAGTTATATGATTAGTATGTTAATTAAAATTGGTTAGGATATTTAACTTAACAAATTCCTTAATTAGTTAGCATATAATTAGGACTAATTTGAAAAAAATTAAGTCACTAAAAAGGATGGAGGCTGCACGGTTTTTGGGGGCTGCAACAAGGAGGCAAGTGGCTTGGTTCTACAATATTCAAGAACCATCCAACATGACATAAGCCATGTGCACAAGTGTGAACACCTTAGGATATTTTAGCATGCAAATTCATTCACTCAACCTCCCTAAAAGTTCACTCACGGCAGCAGCAAGTCTATTTCCATTTCACTTTCATTTCTTTCACTTATCACAAATCAAAGCATCTACTTTCTCTCCAAAAAGCTATCAAGAACCAAGCACAATTTTCTTTCTTTCTTTCTCTCTAATATTCGGCCAAGACCACCACATATACTACCAAATCTCTATAATTTTTTCCTATCATATTTCCTAAAGCCAAATACCATTCTAAGCATCTTTCATTCACAAAGTTTTCCCAAATTCCTACTCTATCTTGCCTAAAATTCCACTTCTTGCTTACTTACTTAAGGGTAAGTTTGGTTTCTATGGTTCAAAACTGAATTTTTAATTTTTCTAACCATGATTGTTCCATGGTTTTTCAATATTGTACCTTGTATGTGTTTTTACTAATTATTTAAGAATTTTAGGGATTTGTTTGGTGGATAGTACGAATTTGAAGGAAGGAAGGAGAACCAACCGATTAAAATTGTCTACAAGAGGTAAGAGGGAGATTTAACCTCACCAACCAAGTTTTGGTGGTGTGAGGATGGTTTTGCACAGTGAAAAATCCATAAGGGTTCTTCACCGATTATTTGATTGTGTTTGAGATGTGTTTGATTGAGTTTTTATGCTTGCATGTGTGATTAAATGCTTAAAGTTTTGATATTCTATGTGTATGTGTAATTATGAAAGCATGAGATTGTATGTGTAAATTAGGATGTGAATAACATGATTAATCGATTGTATGTGTACTCCAAAGAGTATTAAGGCTTACGACCATACAATGGAAAAAGGACCAAAGTCCTTACACTGATGAATTAAAATGAGAACTGAGACATTTAAATGAATCTGAGAAAAATTTGAGTAATGGTAAAATAAAATGATTTTATGAGTAGTAAAGAAAAGAAATGATGATTTTTTAAAACAATACCATTTACTGATTTTTAGAGGAGTTATACCACAAATTTTTATAAAAGAAGGACTAAATTACAAATTATATCAAAATGAGGGGCCATAGTATAAATATTGATTTTTGAGGGGTCATAATGTAAATATTATTTTTAGAGGGGTCAAACTGTAAATATTTTATAAAAGAGGGATGATTTCATAAATATAAATTTGATGAGGGACTTTTTCATAAATAATAATTTATGAGGGACTTTTTGTAAATATTAAATTTTGAGGGACTATTTTGTAAATATGGATTTTATGAGGGGTTGTTTCGTAAATATGAGTTTTGAGGGACTAAAGTGTAAATATGGAAAATGAAGCTAATTTTGGTATTAAAATAAGAAAAATAGTATTTCCGATTTAAAACGTAAGAAAAATATTTACGCGATTGGAAAACGTTGAAAAGTCGCTACGCGATTTTGAAAAGGCGACAGAATTGAGTCAAAATTGAGAAAATGTGGAAATATTACCGCATGATTAAAATACAGTAATCATACTGTTAGATTATTGTATGGGACCCGATTATGAGATATAAATTTGAAATGTGAATAATGCATAGTACATGCATTGGGAAGGTCCGATGGACTGTATGAGGCTAGTTGCCCAGGAGAGACTACACCTCCTGAGTGGGTGTGATATGCGTAGTGTAAGTCACTCGTTGACCTTGGGGGCATTGGGGTGCGGGTTGCCTACAATGGCAGATGGTAGCTCTTACGTACCGTGGGTTAGACCGACGCAACACACCAATGATCCGGACCGAGACACTATCCTTAATCAAGATCTGATAAAGATTGTCGTGTATGTGCTGGATGTGCAGAACTGAGCACGTGGTCCAAGGCATGTTGGTACCGACACTTTTTTTCGATCACTCTCTCCGACCTGAGTTGTAGCTCCATGGAGTAGGAAATTGAGTCTGTGTGCATACATATAATGATAGAGGGTATTATCGTAATTTCTGTTTATGATAATTGATTCATTGATTTTTGATAATGGCATGACTGTAATTATTGTGGATTACATGTTTTACGATGATATTGATGTTAGTGGCATAACTGTAATTATGGTATGATAACTGTATGAAATACTGTATGTGTTTATCTTCATTACTGCCATACTGGTATTGGCGTAGGTGATCTCACCTCTTTGTATGTATGTTCTGTATTATATTTATATTTGTTAAGACGTCGAGCAAGAAAAAGAGCGAGAAGCTGAGGAGGAGCGATTCTGCTGAGGACGTCGAGTTCTCGAAGAGATGGATGCCTAGTTTCCTTGGCTACCGAAGTCGACATTGATTGGAGGAGATGAGGCATGGACCTGTAGATTTAGAGGAGAGAGTATCTATTATAGAGTTTAAAATATCTATTAGCGCAGTATTGGGAGCTTACTATCGTACTCCTAGTACGGTTAGTATTGTGTCGTCTGCTCGGACACCTGTCCGTAGGACTGCACATCATGACGGATTCCTACGTGCTGAGGAATCTGAGGAGGACCCATCTGAGGGTTCTGCTATCTAGTAAGATTTGGGCTATATGTTAGTTTTAAATGAAAAGTTTAAATATTTTGGAAGTCTAGTTTGTAAGATATCAAAGTGTGACAGTACTAAACGCTTGTATGTATATGTGATGTAAATTATTTGTGACAATGTTGTTGTGTTTTTTATTTTCTGCTAAGTTTATTTTATTATCATCAAGAAATTTTATAACTCGTATTTATAATACAAGCACGATTTTTAATTAAAGGGTAATTTGGTAATTAAGTAACATAAAGTGTGGCGCCCTAAGGAGGGTGTTACACTAATAACTGGCCATTGTGGAAAACTTGCACCCCGACGCCCCCAAGGTCTGTATTTGACCTACACTACGACCATCGCACCCGCACTTAGGTGTAAATCAATCTCCTAGGCACATAGCCTTAATCAATAAGCGAATATGCTTTTCCATGCATGATGTATGATCCAAATACACATACTGTCATTAATCACACAGTATTTCATATTCACACGCCATCACTTGGCGATCTCATTATTCAACATAACCGGTCAAACACCGCTGAACCGTCCCCAATGGTATTAAATCAACCGCCCATACAATTGTCTAATGTCATTAGTATCAATGATATTATATAACCACCCATACAATTACATAATACCAATGATCCACTCGGGTCTAGAACCTCGGCCCTATAGTAAACTCACTGTTTCTCTCAATCGCGTAGCGATATTATCGCATTTTCACAATCGCGTAATATTTTTGTAACATTTTCAAATCGCGTAAAGATTTTCCATCATTTTCTAAATCGCGTAAATATTTTATCGTATTTTCTCAATCGTGTAGCTTAAAATTACTATTTTTGGGTCAAGTAAAGATTTTTCAATGTATTTTCAATCTCATAAAATATTTCTAACATATTTTAAGTCCAAAATAACATTTTTCTCATTTAATACCAAAAATTGACTTTATTTTCATGATTTGCATAATAGTCCTTTTGTAAAATAATATTTACATAATAGTCTCTCATTAAATAATATTTCCAAAATAGTCATTCTTTGAATAATATTAGCAATATAGTCCATTTTTAAAGAATATTTTCAATATAGTCCCTCTAAAAATATAATTTTCAAAATAGTCCATCTAAAAATCCATATTTCTACTATTTCCCAGAAAATTGTATTTCTTTAAGTTACTTATGTTACCAAGTGGCCTCAATACTCAAGAGGGGGGTGAATCCAGTAAGAAAGACAAGTTCAAAAATCTTTCACAAATCGTTAGATAAACAATTTTCGTTGAAGCTATTTGATGATTAAGAAATAATTGGATATATGAGATAAACACTTTTACTTATAAATGCAATAACTAAAGGGAACAATATTCAAGCAATTCAATAAAATAGTACTCAATGTAAAGAGAAGGGTTTAGAGAAAATAAACACAACAATTTATCCTGGTTCAATCACCAATCCACTTGTGGTCTACGTCCAGTCCTCAAGCAACCGCTAGAGTTTTTCACTATTTCTTCAAGCTTCAATAGGTGCTTGAAAACCTTTACAACCTTGAGCACTTAACACTTTGGGATACCTTACCCTTATGCTTGAGCCTCTATTTCCAAGGGATACCTCACCCTTATAACACTTGAGGGATACCTCACCCTCTCTAAACAGATTGTATAAGATTTAAATGGAAGAAACTCTCTCTAGAGTAAGTAATACAAATTAAAGAGCTATGGTATTTGGGATTCACACAAGTTCAAGCTTGAAACAGAGGATTTTGTAAAATGATGAGAAAAACTTGTTTAATGCACAGTAGTAAACTTTCAGATTGATAGACTCAAATTTTCAAACCCTCCATTGAAGCCCAACATCCAAATTTATAGTTAAGGGCTATTTAGTGTCGTTGGAGGTAGTTGTGAGTAATTAATGCTCATTAATATAGCCATTATGAGCTTCTGGTCATTTTTCCAAAACATAGACTAACTGGTTAGCCAAGCCCCCTAATCGGTTAGGGGCCCTTTAAGCTTAAAGGAATTCATTCTGTTTTGATAAATAACCAGTTAGGTGTGTGTCCGAATCGGTTAGGACAACACAAAAATGGGTTCTGGGAAAGATGCTAACCGATTAGAGCTCCAGGCTAATCAGTTAGGACATAATCAGAATGGTTTCTGAGTTGGAGAATAACCGGTTAGGTCTCTCACCTAATCGGTTAGGACAAAACATTTTTGGCTTCTGAGAGTGAAACTAACCGGTTAGGTCTCTCACCTAATCGGTTAGGACAAAATCATTTTGGCTTCTGAGTTGTTAAATAACCGGTTAGGTCTCCCACCTAATCGGTTAGGACAAAAATGAAATGGCTTCTGAGTTAGGGAATAATCGGTTAGGCACTTTGCCTAATCGGTTAGGCATTTGATAAATAACGAGGCAAAGCCTTTGTTTGAACAAACTAACCGGTTAGGAGCTGATCCTAATCGATTAGGGGCTTTAGAATTTTGGCTCCTAACATGATAGATAGCAGTTTTGTAATTATTAAAAAACTAGTAAGTTCCCAAAAAGGCTTATTCCTATTTTGACTCATACAAGGAGATTTACTTGAAAATGGATATAAGATTTCAAAGAGTTGTTGCAAAAAACCTTTTGATCCTAACTTGAAAAACCATTTTGCAAATTCATTTTAAGGAAGCCATTTGAGCTTGAGGTGAATCCTTAATATACCTTTACACACGATCTATAACCTACATGCTAAGCTTGAGTTCTTTGTGACTTGATCATTGTGTTCCCATTGCTTTCTTGTTTGTCGACATCAAAACCATTTGCATCTAGTCCATATCAATCACATTCTCCCCCTTTTTGATGATGACAAACACTTATTGAGAAAAAGATTAGTTCAAATGATAATTGGAATTCATAATAGGATTTGGACACTTACTCCCTCTCTTTTGTTCAAGAGGTGCTTGAATTAGAGATGCACAGCTCCCCCTTTGTTTTGGGATTCCAGGACCATTAACAAACAACACATTATCATAACACATATAGTTATTTTTCCTACTTTTCTCAATAAATAGAAAGCCCTTATCCTTCTCCCCCTTTTGTCATCATAAAAAAAAATGTCCAGTAAACTAGGTAGACATAGATAAGGTATACGAGACCAAGCATTTAAAATAGAAACTGATTAATAAGATTAAACATAAATTCCAGAAACTCATAATCAGTCATACAAAAACTCATAAGGTATACCATAATTAAATATGTTCAAGATTCAAAGGATGAGTCAAAGATAACTATTAAGACTAAACATAATTTCCAGAAGTTCAGAATTAGTCATGCCAAATAAGTCTACCAAAAATATCCAAAATTATAACTAAGCATAGTCAAAATAGAGCTCAGAATCAATTAGTTCAGAAATACAACTATGGCAGGTAGTCCATGCCTAAGCCCCAGGGTCTTCAGGTGCAGGGAAGCGACGCTCGATCCTATCCAAGCGGTCCTCCATAGCATTTAATCGATCAAAAATTACTGAGTTGCTATGCTCTTGGTAGGTTCGCAGATCTGTGATGGCTGCAAGAATGCGGGCTTTACTTATGGTTTCGGAGACGCTACTCATTTATGGTGCCTCTTCCATAGGGACATCAGTCGAATCAGCGGGAATTTCTTCTGGTGGTGCTCCTGCCACACGTGCAGGACCATAAGTCCATTCGCCATTGACGTTCTTCATGTGCATTCTATTAAGAGAGGCAAGTCCAAACTTATGGGAACTTGCAGTGTTTACAATGCCATCGTCCAATAGGGGAACCTTATGGTGGTCTAGGATTCGAGCAATCAAAAGGGCATACGGAAGATCCATAACTGCCTTATTTTTAGCTTTCATCATATTATGTATAATGTAAAAAGGCCAGTTGATCTTTATGCATTCCTTGAGAAGCCACATCAGGAAGATGTCTTCCTCTTCAACCAGGGCATAATTACTTGCCCTTGGTGCTAGGATATGAGTGACAATGAAATGAAGAAGACGATAATGTAGCTTCAGAAGCCCAGTAGTAAAAGTTCCCTTTGGCATTGGAACACCAGGCTGAAGCATGCCCATTACAGCTTGATCTCTCTTATAATTTTCCCATTGGCCATGTTTTTCCAATCTGAGCTTTTCACCGGAGTGGGGAAGATCAAACAAAGGAACCTATTCACTAGGATTCACAACAATCTTGTGCTTTTTAACTTCAGAAATCAAAGTTCCACCCTTAATAGATAAATTGCAGAAGAAGACTTTAGTAGGTTCAAGATAGAAATACCCTGGATTGGTGGTGATGAGAGTTCTCAACCCATGAAATTCAAGAAGCTCTGTAAGAGAGGTGAATCCTTCTGTGACAAAAAACTCCCAGTCCATCCATTTAGGTGAGATGATGCGTCTTGCATGAAATTCCAACTGATATTTCTTCATCTGAGCAGGGTTAGTGAAGTATCTTCCGAGATTCAAAGCTACTAAAAAATCTGGGTCAGTGTCAGTAGGAGTTGTTTCCTTTGGGACATTGGGATTTTTGGTGCGTGACCTTTTGGGGGAAGGAAGAGCTGCTGGCCATGGTGGGAATAGAGGCTTAGGGCACGGTGGTGCAGAGAGAGAGTGTGAGGGAAATAGAAATTTTGGAAGAAAAATGGAGTTTTAATCTGAGGAAGATAATGGAAATTGAGGGATTGTGAGAGAAATGGGGTTTAAAGGCTGAATTTGTGGTGGTTTTATGGTGAGGGATGAATGTGAGGGAGTGGGTATGAGAGAGCTTGAGAGGATGAAGATGATAATGAGGGTGAGGATGCGTGAATGGAGAGAACCACGCTGCTGGGGAATGTTTAAGGAGGGTGACCTAACCGGTTAGGAAAGGTGGGTAACTAGTTAGGGCCGTTAGAATTAAGCCACTGTGTTCTCCAATAACCGGTTAGGATGGGAGGCTAACCAATTATTGTGCTAAGTCAGAATGCACAAAGTGGAAATCAGAAATAGGGTAACCGATTAGGAATTGTGCTAACCAATTATTTTGCTTGACAGAGAGCACGAAATTGCTTCCAAACATAGGGTAACCGGTTAGGGGCCATGCCTAACCGATTATTTGGTCATGACAGAGAGCTCCTCAGGGTTCCAAAACACTTCCAAAGGCCAAACGAAATTATATTTTCTTCTTTTACTTGATCATTTCACTTATAGCACTAGAACAATTTCATGGGAATAATCCTTGAGCATATGAGTTCAGGTATTCTTGAAGTTCATTGTTGGCTTAACTTCATTTCCATTTAAAAAAAAGATCCCAATATCAAATCAAGTAGGAGGAACTTCAGAGAACATTTTTCACAGTAGGAACTTGAGTTTTAAGATTGGGGGACTTAAGAATGAACTGAGCTCCAGCAAAACAAAATAAGGGGACACTCCGACGCTCAAGTTAGTATTGGATTTGAAAGAGATTAACTCATAAAATTACACAGGGAAACAATGGTATTATGCAGTAGAGGAGCAAAATAGGTATCATAGAGGATAAGTTATGCAGCAAGTAATCAACTTATGCATGATTGATCCAATATTCTGAGTTCATTTCTTATATAGAAGAATGCTTCTTTTGCTAAGGGCTTAGTGAAAATGTCAGCTAGTTGCTTAGTGGTTTCCACAAATTCAAGCATACAATCACCCTTTTGAACATGGTCTCTAATGAAGTGATATCTTATTTCAATATGTTTAGTCCTAGAATGCAAAATGGGATTTTTGGATAAATTAATTGCACTAGTATTATCACATTTTATGGGGATATGATCAAGCTTAAGACCATAGTCCAAGAGTTGTTACTTCATCCAAAGGATTTGAGCATAACAACTCTCAGTTACAACATATTCAGCTTTAGTTGTAGATAATGTCACACTATTTTGTTTCTTGCTATGCCAAGAAACTATTGAGCTTCCAAGCAAGTGGCATGTCCCACTATTGCTTTTCCTATCCATTTTGCAACCAGCAAAATCAGAATCGAAATACCCGATAAGGCTACATGAGGCACCCTTAAGGTACCACAGATCCATTTGTGATGTACCTATTAGGTATTTCATTATTCTCTTAACAGCACTTAGGTGTGATTCTTTAGGATTAGCTTGATATCTAGCACACATGTATACACTAAACATTATATTAGGCCTACTTGCAGTGAGATAAAGGAGTGAGCCAATCATACCTCTATATTTGGTAATTTCCACAGACTTACCTCTTCATCCTTATCCAAATAGCAAGAGGTGCCCATAGGAGTAGCCATATGCTTGGCATTGTCTATTCCAAACTTCTTGAGTAGCTCTTTGTAATACTTGGATTGGCTTATGAACGTTTCGTCTCTTGTTTGCTTGATTTGGAGACCAAGGAAGAAGTTGAGCTCACCCATCATGGACATCTCAAACTCACTTTGCATAATATTTGAAAATTCTTTACAAAGAGAGTTGTTAGTAGCTCCAAATATAATGTCATCAACATAGATTTGAACTAGAAGTATGTCATGCATTTTGTGTTTTATGAAAAGGGTAGTGTCAACTTTGCCTCTAGAAAAACCTTTTTCTAAAAGGAATTTGCTCAACCTTTCATACCAAGCTCTAGGAGCTTGTTTCAAGCCATACAAGGCCTTTTTCAGTTTAAAAACATGGTTGGGCAATTCAAAATCCTCAAAATTAGAAGGTTGTTCCACATACACTTCTTCTTGTATAAAACCATTTAAAAAGGCACTTTTGACATCCATTTGATAGAGTTTGTGTTACCAAGTGGCCTCAATACTCAAGAGGGGGGTGAATTGAGTATGAAAAATAAGTTCCCAAATCTTTCACAAATCGTTTGATAAACAATTTTCGCTGAAGCTAATTGATGATTAGAGATGATTGGATATACAAGATAAACACTTTTACTTATAAATGCAATAGCCAAAGGTACCAATATTCAAGCAAATCAATAAAATAGTACTTAATGTAAAGAGAAGGGTTTAGAAAAAATAAACACAATGATTTATCTTGGTTCGATCACTAATCCACTTGTGATCTACGTCCAGTCCCTAAGCAACAACTTAAAATTTTCCACTATATCTTCAAGCTTCAATGGGTGCTTGACAACACTACAACCTTGAGCACTCAACATTTTTGGGATACCTCACCCTTGGAGCTTGAGTCTCTTCAACTAAGGGATACCTCACCCTTTACACTTTTGGAGGGATGCCTCACCCTCTTTACAAAGCAATAATGATAGATTGAATGAAGCTCTCACTAGAGCAGATGATTACAAATTGAAGCTCTAATATGCTCTCAAAGATTTTTCACGTTTTTAACAAAAAACAGAGGAAGAAATGGATTTGAGGATTGATTCACGTTTGGAAGTATTGATGATCAGTTTTTAGTTCAAGGTCAACCTCAAATAAAGACCCAACTTTGGTATTTATAAGTTTCTCAATTAATAGAGCTGTTGGGGTGGTTTGGGCATGCATTTAATGCATTTAATATAGCCGTTGGACGTTATCAAGGTTCATGTAATCGATTACACAACTTATGTAATCAATTACATTGTTGTTCCAATGTGTTCTTGGCTTTCTAGGCTCTGTGTAATCGATTACATTATTGGTGTAATTGATTACATGGCTTCTGACTTTACTTGTAATCGATTACAATATCCTTGTAATCGATTACATGACTTCTGACTTGCTGTGTAATCGATTACATGACTCTTTGAACGTGTTCTTGCCTTTCTGGGCTTGATGTAATTGATTACATATATTGTGTAATCGATTACATGGCCTCTGACTTGCTTGTAATCGATTACATTGCTCATGTAATTGATTACATGGCTTCTGATTGCTGTGTAATCGATTACAAACATCATGTAATCGATTACATTGGCCTTTAAACACATTTTTCAAGTCCAATAAAGCTTTTAAGTCATTTCTAACACCTCAAGACACTTGATTAAACATAAATCCTTTTAAGAGTGTTAGATTTAAGATTGAAACACAAGTTTTCTTGAAAGCCATGTTTAACTTTAAAATTTTTCACTTATTTTGAGATGATATATTGAAAAACCATTTGAGAAATCTTGAGAGCATTTAACATTAATGTTCTAAGTCTTATAACTAAATAAACCTCTTGACTTCTTTCTTTGATCTTAATTTTTCCTGTTGTGCTTGATCTTCTCTTTTGCACTTGATCTTCACTTTGGCCTTTGTTATCATAAAAAACTATTTGACATGCTTTAGGGACATAAGCATTCACAGTTTGAAATCCATGATGCAAGCATATGCAAGTAACATTCTAATGGCCTCTAATCTAGCTATGGGAGCATAAGTTTCTTCATAGTCTATGCCTTCTTCTTGATTATAACCCTTAGCTACAAGCCTAGCTTTATTTCTTGTTATTAAGCCCGTTTCATCAAGTTTGTTCCTAAAGACCCATTTGGTGCCAATTATAGGATGATCATTGGGCCTTGGAACTAATTCCCAAACTTGATTTTTCTCAAATTGGTTTAGTTCTTTTTGCATGGCCAAGATCCAATGCTCATCATTAATGGCCTCATTTATGTCTTTAGGTTCAACTTGAGAGACAAAGGCTAAGTGATTACATGCATCTCTAAGTGAGTTTCGAGTGATTACCCCTTTTGATACATCACCTATCACCTTGTCGAGAAGGTGATATTTTGATGTCCTCCATTCTTTAGGTAGGTCCATGATTTCTGAATCCTTTTGCCATGAGTGATCAAGAAGTCTCTCTTTTTGCTTCTTGGGCTCTTTCTCTTGATTTTCCAAGTGCGTTTTTGTCAAGATTTCTGCAACATCATCAATAAGCTCCTTTCTCGGCTCATTTGGGTTAGTTTCATCAAATGCAACATGTATAGACTCTTCTATGGTCATAGTTCATTTGTTATAGACTCTAAAGGCCTTACTATATATAGAATAGCCAATGAATATTCCCTCATCATATTTTACATCAAACTTCCCCAAATTATCCTTTCCATTATTTAAGACAAAATATTTACACCCAAAGACATGGAAATGTGACATATTTGGCTTCCTTCCTTTGTACAATTCATATGGGGTTTTCTTTAAGATTGACCTTATTAGGGCTCTATTCATAACATAAAAAATGGTGTTAACCGCATCCACCCAAAAATACTTAGGAAGGTTGGCCTCATTGAGCATAGTTCTTGCCATTTCCTCTAAAGATCGATTTTTCCTTTCTACAACACCATTTTGTTGTGGTGTTCTAGGGGCAGAAAAATTATGCTCAATGTCATGTTCATCACAAAAAGTTTCAAATTCATGGTTTTCAAATTCACCACCATGGTCACTTCTTATGGATGCAATACAAACACCTTTTTCGTTTTGAATTACTTTGGCAAGCTTTTTAAATGACTAAAAAGCATCATTTTTGTGGGCCAAGAATAATGTCCATGTAAACCTAGAAAAATCATCCACAATCACCAATGCATAGTAATTCCCACCAAAGCTCATAGTTCTAAAGGGACTAAAAAGATCCATGTGCAAAAGTTGTAAAGGTCTAAAAGTTGAAACCATGCTTTTAGCTTTAAAAGAGACCTTTACTTGTTTTCCCTTTTGACATGCATCACAAAGTTTGTTTTTTTCAAATTTGAGCTTTGGAAGACCAATTACTAGTTCTTTAGAAACCAATTTGTTTAAGTGATCCATGTGAATGTGAGCAATTTTTCTATGCCATAACCATGAATCATTTTCCTTACTCATAAAGCATTTAGCATCATTTGAGGAGATATCATCGAGACTAATCATATATATATTATTGACCCTATAACTAACAAACTTAACTTTCTCATTATCATTTCCCTCAATTATGTAACAAGAGGAATCAAATATAACTCTATTGACTTTATCACATAATTGACTAATACTAAGCAAATTATGTTTAAGTCCTTCAACAAGCAAAACATTATCAATAGATGATGAAGGGATCTTACCAACTTTGCCAATTCCAAGAATCTTCCCTTTGTTGTTATCACCATTTGTGACATGACCATGTTTCTTGTGGGTAAGGGAGGAGAACTTGGAGCCATCACTGGTCATGTGCTTGGAGCAACCACTATCAAGATATCAACTTAAGCTCTTGGTCTTCAAGCACACCTACAACACACATTCAAATTTTAACCTTTTGTACCCAAATTGTTTTGGGTCCTTGTGTGTTAGAATTAGGTATAGTGCCTTTAGGAACCCAAACCCTTTTGATTCCAACCTTGGTGTTTATGTTCTTTCTAACATTGCAAGTGGATGCACTATGCCCTTTCTTACCATAATGAAAACATTTGACAAAGGGACTACTTGAAGTTTTTGAGGAAACAAAGAAATTTTTATAAGACTTTTGATGGTTGTTTGGATTAAATCCTAAACCGGCTTTTTGAAAAACACATTTTTGTCTCCTTAACAACACATTCAAGTTGTCTCTTCCAAAAGTGAATTTTGCAAGAGTCTTGTTCAAGTCTTCAATTTCTTTTTCAAAAGCTTTGTATGATAAACAAGGTAATGATATGGATGTGTTATCATGTGAGGAAAAAGTCATGCATAATAAATTAGCATCAATAAGTCCTAATGTCTCATTTTCAATCTTAAGCTCATTTATCTCTTTACTTAAAGTAGAAACTTTGTTCACCAATAAGGAAATTGTTTTGTTAGAAGACAAAATCATTTTTGTGAGCCTCAAAGATTCATCATGCAATTCTTGAAAAGCATCTTGCAATTCATCATATGAAGGTAGAGATTCTGAGTTAGAAGAAGTTACCTCGGTGTCGCTCTCTTCACTTTCTTCTCCTTGAGCCATGAGACAAAGATGAGCTTCTTCATTCTCTGAACTATCGGAGGAGCTCAAGTCATTGTCCTCCCAAGCTATGTATGCTCTCCTTCCTTTCTTTTCTTTGGAAGGCCTTTTCTCAAACTTCTCCGTCTTCTTGAGATACATAGGACACTCCATTTTCATGTGCCCCGATTTTCCACATTCATAGCATTTTAGAGGAGTAGAGGATCCTTCTCCTTTATGATACACTTTCTTTTGAGGAAAGGGTGGTCTTATTTGAAATCTCTTTTTCTTTAGGAATCTTCCAAACTTTCTCACAAGGAGATTAAGATTCTCCTCACTTAGTTCAACACTTTCATCATCCTCTTCACCATCTTCATCATCATCTTCAATTGTAGAGGAGGTGGCTTTTTTGAGTGCGATTCCCTTCTTCTTTTTGTCATGCTCTTCATTTTGATTGAGCCTATTTAGTTCCAGCTCATGTTCTTGAAGCTTTCCGAATAAGGTGGCTAGAGACATTGTTGATAAATCTCTTGATTCCGCAATAGCCGTTACTTTGGGTTGCCAATTCCTGCTTAGACATCTCAAGACTTTGTTAATAAGATCCTCATTAGGAAATGTCTTTCCCAATGAGATAAGATGATTAACAATATGAGTAAACCTCTTTTGCATATCTTGAATACTCTCACCTTGGTTCATTCTAAACAATTCGTATTCATGAGTAAGAGTGTTTATTCGAGATCGTTTTACCTCACTAGTACCTTCATGAGTTACTTGTAAGGTATCTCACATTTCTTTTACGGTCTTGCAATTTGACACCCTAAAGAATTCATCATATCCCAAGGATGTGGTGATGATGTTCTTGGCTCTCAAGTTGTATTGAACCTTCTTTTTATCATTATCGGTCCATTCATTTCTAGGTGTATTAATTTTCACACCAACTTTAGTTTGAGTTGGAATAAAAGCACCATTTTCAATGGCATCCCACACATCTAAGTCAATAGCTTCAATGAAAATTTTCATATTTTTTTTCCAATAGGCATAACCATCTCCATTGAAATAAGGAGGTCTTTTTATAGAAGAACTTTCATTTGAAAAACCATTTGAAGCCATCACTTCTCTTGAAGCTGCTAAGCTCTTTATACAAGAGTCTAGCTCTGATACCACTTGTTACCAAGTGGCCTCAATACTCAAGAGGGGGGTGAATTGAGTAAGTAAGACAAGTTCGAAAATCTTTCGCAAATCGTTAGATAAACAATTTTTGTTAAAGCTATTTGATGATTATGAAATGATTGGATATATGAGATAAACACTTTTACTTATAAATGCAATAACCAAATGGAACAATATTCAAGCAATTCAATAAAACAGTATTCAATGTAAAGAGAAGGGTTTAGAGAAAACAAACACAACGATTTATCTTGGTTCGATCACCAATCCACTTATGATCTACGTCTAGTCCTCAAGCAACCGCTAGAGATTTTTCACTATTTCTTCAAGCTTCAATAGGTGCTTGACAACCTTTACAACCTTGAGCACTCAATACTTTGGGATACCTCACCCTTATGCTTGAGCCTTTATTTCCAAGGGATATCTCACCCTTATAACACTTGAGGGATACCTCACCCTCTCTAAACAGATTGTATAAGATTTAAATGGAAGAAACTCTCTCTAGAGCAAGTAATACAAATTGAAGAGCTATGGTATTTGGGATTCACACAAGTTCAAGCTTGAAACAGAGGATTTTGTAAAATGATGAGAAAAACTTGTTTAATACACAGTAATAAACTTTCAGATTGATAGACTTAGTTTTTCTAACCCTCAATTGAAGCCCAACATCCAAATTTATAGTTAAGGGCTATTTAGTGCCGTTAGAGGTAGTTGTGAGTAATTAATGCTCATTAATATAGCCGTTACGAGCTTCTAGTTATTTTTCTAGAACACAGACTAACCGGTTAGCCAAGCCCCCTAATCGATTAGGGGCCCTTTAAGCTTAAAGGAATTCATTCTGTTTTGATAAAAAACCAGTTAGGTGTGTGTCCTAATCTGTTAGGACAACACAAAAGTGGATTCTGGGAAAGATGCTAACCGATTAGAGCTCCAGGCTAATCGGTTAGGACATAATCAGAATGGTTTCTGAGTTGGAGAATAACTAGTTAGGTCTCTCACCTAATCGGTTAGGACAAAACGTTTTTAGTTTCTGAGAGTGAAACTAACTAGTTAGGTTTCTCACCTAATCGGTTAGGACAAAATCATTTTGGCTTCTGAGTTGTTAAATAACCGGTTAGGTCTCCTACCTAATCGGTTAGGACAAAAACAAAATGGCTTCTGAGTTAGGGAATAACCTGTTAGGCACTTTGCCTAATCGATTAGGCATTTAATAAATAATGAGGCAAAGCCTCTGTTTGAACAAACTAACTGGTTAGGAGCTGGTCCTAATCGGTTAGGGGCCTTAGAATTTTGGCTCCTAACATGACAGATAGTGTTAGCCATGGCAACCATTACCCAAGAGGGGGGTGAATTGGGTGATGACTTGTTTTAATGTAACTTTGACAAATTTTGCATTTTAAATCACTCAATTAATAAATGCAGTGGAATAAGTCTAATAAATGTACAACTATTGAGGATTACTCAAATATAACTTGGGATATATAATGAACAAAGTGAATAAGCTAGATATCAAGTTGTAACAATCAAAACATCAAGATATGTAATAGATAAATATATTTCTTCAAATACTGAATTTAAAGAGTATAGGGAAGAGATAATCAAACTCAAGAATTTATCCTGGTTCAGCCACCAACCACTTGTGGCTTACATCCAGTCCCCAAGCTTAACTTGAGATTTTCTTCACTATCTCCTAGACTTCACGGGTGCTAGGAAAACCTTTGTACATACAAGAGCACTCCTCATACGTTGGGATACCTCACCCTTGTGCTAGAGCCTCCAATTCTTCAAGCTTCACAGGTGCTTGATGACCTTTACAATCAAGAGCACTCACAACACCTTTGGGATACCTCACCCTTTATGTTTGAGTCTCACTACAAGGGATACCTCACCCTTTTCTCTCTTGAGGGATACCTCACCCTCTTACAATGATTTCAAGGTGAATAGAAAGAATAGAAACTCTCACAAGAGTAGATATATAACTTGAGGAACAAAGTATGGATGATAGAAAACTCTCTCAAGAGTGGATAATACAAGTTGAAGCTCAATGGGTATAAAGGATTTACACACTTAGCTCAAAACAAAGATTTGGAGAAAAAGATGATGAATTTCATTTTCAATGCTCAAGGGTAATTTTCAGAATGTTCTCCAACATTTTTTGATGCCCAAACACTTATATTTATAGCCCAAATGATAAAATAGCCATTGGTAGTGTTTAATAATGATTTTCTATGAAAACTAGCCGTTTATAGCCGTTAGAAACGTTTCTGGGCACTTTGTAATCGATTACAAGCTTTCTGGGCACTTTGTAATTAATTACATACTTTGTGTAATCGATTACAAGCTTTTTGGGCACTTTGTAATCGATTACATACTCTGTGTAATCGATTACACGGCTTCTGTCAACATTGTAATCGATTACATGACTTGTGTAATCGATTACACCATTTCTGGTTTTCGAAACCGAATTTAAAAGGTCATAACTTCTTCATTTCTTATCCAATTAAAGCAAATGACCACTCATTGGAAAGCTCTTTGAGTCTATTTTTATATGAAAAAAGTTTTAGAACAAAACTCAAAGTATTTTGAAAGATATGATCAAAATGGTAACCAAAGGTCAAATTTTCAAAACTCAAACTTTAATTAGTCATAACTTTTTCGTTTCTTATCCGTTTAAAGCAAATGACCAGTCATTGGAAAGATCTTTGAGTATATTTTCAAATGAGATAATCAAAGTAAAACTCAAAGTATTTTGAAAGTTATGATCAAAAGTGTAACTATATGTCAGTTTTGCAGAACACAAACTTGACTATCTTTCATAGATTTGAACTATTACCATAATTAGCTTTCCAAAACAGTTTGTTGGGCATTTAAACATTTTAGAAACACTTATAAATATGTTTAAAACTTGTTTGAGCTTAGTGTGATTCCTTTTTACCTTTACACAAGATCTAAGTCCTATAAGCTAAGCTTGAAGAGACTTGGGACTTGATCTTTGCACTTCCAATCCTTTCTTGTTTGTTATCATCAAAACCATTGCTTTAGTCAATGCCAATTACAGATAGTAGTTTTGTGATTATTAAAAACCTAGTAAGTTCCCAAAAAAGCTTATTCCTATTTTGACTCATACAAGGAGATTTACTTGAAAATGAATATAAGATTTCAAAGAGTTGTTGCAAAAAACCTTTTGATCCTAACTTGAAAAACCATTTTGCAAATTCATTTTAAGGAAGTCATTTGAGCTTGAGGTGAATCCTTAATATACCTTTACATACGATCTATAACCTACATGCTAAGCTTGAGTTCTTTGTGACTTGATCATTGTGTTCCCATTGCTTTCTTGTTTGTCGACATCAAAACCATTTGCATCTAGTCCATGTCAATCACAACTTGGGATATTATAGCTCAAAATTTCCTAACGCGCTTCAAAACCCATAGGGTGAGCTATACGTTAGTAAATTTCAAGTATCAGTATTTATTTTACCGTATAACTTAATTATGCCAATTGAATTCTAAAAAGTACATTACTTTAATTTTAAGTTCAAAGTCTAGTAAATTAATTTCTTACCATTCAAACACCTAAATCTACACTTAGCAAAATAAATTTTGATCTAATTTACCAACTTTGGCATCTTGGCCGAAATTCATATATATATATATATTTCGTAAATCATTCTTTGATTCTTTCCATCATTTATTCTTTATAAGACTCTTAATTTAATTATTTATCATAAAACCCATTCATCCTTGTTTAGGAAAACAATTTAGGATCCTTGATCCCCTTTTTATGGTGTGGAGGCCGAATGCCTCATAGGTTCTTTGGAACCTTCATACACATTTCCTTTAGGTGATTCACATCCTAAATTGCACAAGTATCATCATGCTTTCAAATTCATATAGACAAGTATACTATCAAAGCTATAAGCATATTAAACACACATGCAAGCATATTTTCAAAACCAAAGACTAAGCAAACATAAACAAAGAAAACATAGAGAATCAAGTGAATAAACCCTTATGGATTTTTCACCACAAACAATCCACCAACACATAGTTGATGAGGTTAATCTCCCTCTTACCTTAAGGAAGACAAGATCTTCAAGCTCCTCCTCTTTCTTGATTTCGTGTGAACTAAACAAAAACCCTAAAAA
Source organism: Ormosia semicastrata (assembly GCA_029884595.1). NCBI lineage: Eukaryota > Viridiplantae > Streptophyta > Magnoliopsida > Fabales > Fabaceae > Ormosia > Ormosia semicastrata. Next base: position 46,046,179 of record JAQQTO010000061.1, read on the forward strand.
TTCTTAAACAAATACTAAAGTCATAAACAAGGCTTAAGAACAAGGAACCATGGATCGATCATGGTCTAGAAAACTAAAAACCTAACTTAGAATCAAAGAGTCAAAAGTTTACCTTTAGAGTAGTGAGCTAAAGCTTGATTTTTGAGATACTTGGAGTAGGATTTTGACAAAACTTTCTAAAAAAAAGTGTTTAGAAGGAGGTTTAGCTTTAGAAAGTGGGAAGAGATAAAATTTTAGAAGAGTGGAAGTGGTATTTGGGTGCTATGGCCGAAACTCTAAAGGAGAAAAGGAGAGAAAAATGTTCTTGTGTTCTTGAGAGTTTTGAGAGAAAAGATGTAGACTTGGCTTTAGATGAGAGAAATGCAAATAGATGGCCAAAAGAGAGTGTGCAGCCGTGTGAGGTAGTGTAGGAAAAAATAGAAGACTAATCATGATGGTAAAAATATCATCTTATGTTCACATGTAAAAGCACATGGCCTATGTCACTTGGTGTCATCCAATGGTCGCAAAAGACTATTCAAGAAGCCTTGAGAAGCCCACTTGGCCGTGTGGCTCTATAGACATAGCTAACTAAGTTTGTTTTTAATTTAGTTCTAGTTACTCGTTAATCAAATAATAACTAACTAGATTAGGTTTTCTCGTTACTTAATTAACTATCTATTTACACAGTTAACTAGTAAATTAGGTCATTGAGTATGTCATGCCTAGTCATGGCTTCTAGATAGTTTTAAGATATTTAGCTAGTAACTAGGTTCTAACTATTTAGTAGCTAGGTTAGTTTCATTTAGTTCCTAATTAAACAATTTAGGTAACTAAATTTGTTTATTTGTTTACTTAGTAACTAATCAAACTTTTCAACATTGATTATTTCCTATTAGTTAGAAAAAGTTCAACCATCATTTTTGACTTGTTTTTATTAGTTCATTTTAAAATTAATTACAAAAATTACTTTTAATCTATTTTCTAATAGATAAAATATACCGGGTCCAATACTCGATAACAGAAGCTGTTATAAATAAAACAGTAAATATTTTTCCATAAAATATTTTTATTTCACAAATAAATTTTAAAAATTAAAAATTTTATTTTGTGTCTTTCAGATTTGGGTTTAGTAAGATCCCCGGTCTCTGAATAAATCAAATAAGATTTTCCCCGACCCGAAAATTATTATTTTTCTGACCTGGAGCAAATCTCACACAATGATCAAAAACAGTCTCAGAATAGTCAAATTAATTTTATAGCATACAGAAAACATAAAACAGTGAAATTCAGTCATTACTATAAAATAGCCAAAATTTGAAATGTTACACTAAACATAAATATCTACCTAAAGAATGGAAAACTGCAAGGAATCACCCTCTAGACAACATAATTGGTGAAATATCCAAAGGGGTAACCACTAGACATTCCTTAAGAAATGCATACAATAATATGGCTTTTGTGTCACAAGTTGAACCTAAAACTATAGATGAAGCAATTATTGATGAAAACTGGATATGGCAATGCAAGAAGAACTTAATCAGTTTGAAAGAAATAAAGTTTGGGAACTTGTTCCAAAATCCAAGGATAAACAAATAATTAGTACAAAATAGGTGTTTAGGAATAAGCTTGATGAAAATGGTATCATAGTAAGGAATAAAGCTAGATTAGTAGCCAAAGGCTATAATCAAGAAGAAGGAATTGACTATGATAAGACATATGCACCTGTGGCTAGATTAGAAGCTATTAGAATGTTGTTAGCATATGCATGTATCATGGATTTTAAATTGTATCAAATGAATGTTAAGAGTGGATTCCTTAATGGATATATACAAGAAGAAGTGTATGTTAGTCAACCCCCTAAATTTGAAATAAATGAATTTCCTAATCATGTGTATAAACTCACTAAGGCCTTGTATGGACTTAAACAAGCTCCAAGAGCTTGGTATGAAAGGCTAAGTAATTTCTTACTTCAAAAAGGATTTATACGAGGAAAAATTGACATAATACTATTCACTAAAAGAAAAGTACAAAACATACTACTTGTTCAAATTTATGTTGATGATATTATATTTGGTGCTACTAATGAATCTTTGTGTAAGGAATTTGCAAAACTAATGCAAAACGAGTTTGAAATGTTTATGATGGGAGAGCTTACATTCTTCCTTAGACTACAAATCAAACAATGTGATGATGGGACTTTCATAAGCCAAACTAAGTACTGTAAAGAACTATTGAAGAAGTTTGGAATGGAGAATGCAAAGGAAATAGCTACTTCAATGAGTCCATCATGCTACTTGGACAAAGATGAGAAAGGTAAATCAGTAGATATTTCCAAGTATAGAGGTATGATTGGTTCCTTACTCTATCTAACTGCAAGTATACCTAATATAATGTTCAGTGTTTGTATATGTGCTAGATACCAATCTAATCCTAAGGAATCACACTTAACTACTTAAAAAAGAATCATGAAATACTTATTAGGAACTAAAGAAATGGGATTATGGTATGCTAAAAGATCAACATGTAACTTAGTAGGATATTCTGATTCTAACTTTGCTAGATGTAAGTTAGATAGGAAAAGTACTAGTGAAACTTGTCACCTTCTAAGAAACTCATTAGTTTCTTGGTTTAGTAAGAAACAAACAAGTATGGCTTTATCAACTGCTGAAGTAGAATATGTTATAGAAGAAAGTTATTGTGCACAAATTCTTTGGATGAAACAACAACTTATTAACTATGGTGTTCTCTTAGAGAAAGTTCCAATCAAATGTGATAATACTAGTGCTATAAATCTCACTAAGAATCCTATAATGCATTGAAGAACTAAACACATTGAGATAAGACATCATTTTATAAGGGATTATATTCAAAGTGGAGATATAATCATTGAATATGTTGATACATCTAAGCAATTAGCTAATATTTTCACTAAACCATTAGCTAAAGAAAGCTTTTTCTACATAAGAAGAGAATTAGGAATAATTGATCCTACCTATGCTTGATGTTTTGAATGTTGAATGCATGATAATTTGATGTTTGATGTCTATATATCGATTAAACAATCGATTATTTTGATCAAATAGGTACAGGGTATAATATAAATTGATTAGCACATCGATTGAATCACTGATCTCAGATGCACTACTCACTGTAAGTGCCAATGCATCGATTGTAAGATCGATTAAGTGATGGTTCTAAAATTTAGGACTCACTGACTTACCGTATACATCGATTTGTACATCGATTGGGTGTATGCTGCAATTATTGTACTCTCTGACTTAGCTTATACATCGGTTAATACATCGATGTACCTAGTTTAAAATTCAAATCCTGATGCTAAGTACATCGATTAGCACGTGTGTACTGGAGGAAAAACCCTTTAATACATCGATTGAGTAATCGATTGACTGATCTGAGTTTATAAATTTCAACCCTTCCCTCCAAATCTTTCACTTTTCAAATCCAAATTTCAAAGACCCAAACCCTAGCAGAGCTCAAAATCATCTCCAATGGTTCGTGTGAAGCAAACTGGACCCTCTACACCTGTTCCCTCTAACTCCATATCTTCCTCCTCAACTCAATCTTTCACACCTCAAAATGTTTCACCCATAGCAACCTCTGCACGCCCTAAAAGAAAAGGAACTGAGAAAACCCAGGTTTCTCAAAGGATTGATAAGCTTCCAATTAAAAGATTGAAGAAGATACAAGACAAGGGCAAGAAGGTAGCTGAATCTTCAAATCTAGCACCCAAGAAATAAGAAAAGAAGAAAAAGTGGTGAAGGAAACACCCAAAAAGAAGACTGTTCAAAAGAAGAGAAAGAGGATAGAGGAAGAAGAAGAATATGATGAAAGAGTCACTAAGATTGAACTTCTCAAGAGGTATTTTTCTGATGAGGAGTACATCATGCTTTATAAGAATAATTTTAAAAATAGGGATATTCGCAAGGCTAGGACTGTAGATTTCAACTATTTTGAGGTCAATAAGTTTACTTTTCATAAGATTTTAGATGAGTATAAACTGAGTGAATTTCTGTAAATTAAGAATGATATTTACCCTACATTGATCAAAGCATTTTACTGTACATTTGAGATGGACAATAAGGGATTTTCTGCTAAGGTGAAGAACACAAGAATTGAGATGACTTTTGATGAGTTTGCTCAATTTACTGGACTAGATTACAAAGGAAATAATCTTGCTAACACTGGACCTGACAGTGTATGGATCAAGAACTTTGAAAAAGAAGAAGCAATGAAGGTGCTTCTAGTTGAAAATGCACCAGAAGGAAGACTAATCAACATCAGCTCTATGCACATTCAGCATAAGCTCCTGCAATATGTGCTGAGTAGCATGCTTTTGCCAAGATCTGGAAATCATGTTGTGTTGCAGAACAATGATATTCTGATGCTCTGGGCTATGATACAGAAGAAATAGATAAGTTAGAGCTTCATAATTGCCAGGCACATGCTAGGTTACAAAATCAGTGGAGCTACCCTACCCTATCCTGGATTAGTAGTGAGATTGCTAGAACATTTTGAAGTCTCTCTGGATAAAGAAGAGAGGTTTCAGGCTAGGTAGATCACACACAAGTTTGGTGATGGGACCATTAGCAAGATGAAGCTTGCTAAAGTGAATGAAGAGTGGGTTAGGATAGCTAGTGAAGAGCAAAGAGCTGCTGTGGACAACTCAGAGCTGAATAAGAAGATGGACAAGCTGCTCCAAATGTTTCAGAATTTTGAGTCTAGGCAAATAAAAAATCATTTAATGTTGAAATAGTCTATTGATTATCTGAATATCAGACTCAACACATTGGAAGGCCAAATGGCCACTTTGCATCAAAATCTAGGCATTCCCATCACTGCACCTCCAAAAGTTCATCCCACTTCTGAAGATGTTGTGAACATGGCTAGAGAAGCTGCTGGTGCTGCACCTGAAGAAGAAGGTAATCTTGAAGAACAAGCAGCCCAAGCTTCACAGCACACTGAAAAACCAAGGACCAATGAAGATGTTTAGATCTTAGGGTGTCTTAAGTGTGTCTATAATGTTGTTAACATGATGTTTTTGATATTTGTTCTACTATTTTCAATTTCAATCTTTCTTTGAACAATGATGAATATAAATGGCTGTATAACTTGTTTTGATTATGCTGATATGACTGAATCTTTGATATCAATGAATGGTTGAATTTCTAGTATGTACCTTGTTTTACATGCTTTTATACTTTGAATCTCCCACACATGTTCTTTTTGATAATGACAAAGGGGGAGAATGGGTACCATACTAAATAAAACAACTTGAACTAATGATCTACAATAATGATGCCATATGAAATAAAACAACTTGAACTAATGATCTACAATAATGATGCAATAATCCTATACATGTTCAAACGATAAGAATTGTCAATTAGATAGGGGGAGTAAATGGTAAACAATTGCTGCATTTTATTACTCTGATATTTCTAATTACTTCCTAAGATATATTGAATGTTAAATATATGTTATGTGATATATTGAATGTTAAACATGTTATGTATGGTAAGTTTGTCATCAATCAAAAAGGGGGAGTTTGTGGATAAATGACCTTAGTATATTTTGATTAATGACTAAACTTAACATGATTATTACTTTGATTCACTAACTACTTGCCAAGCTTGACTTTTTCAATGAGATTTAATGGAGTAAGAAAAGTGGATGCAAAGGATCATGGAGCAAAGCATTTCAATGTATGGATCATGAAAGAAAACTTAAAGAAGGAGCATCATGAAGAAGGAATTCAAGGAAGATCATTAGGAACCTTTTTTGTAAAGAAAAGACTTAGTATAACTCTTTGATTAAGCTCTCTAAAATAAGTAAAAATGATTTTCAAAAGTAAAAATGGACTAAGAATGAAAAAGGTTAATTAATAAGTCTGTACATCTATGTGTACATCGATGTAATTTCAGTTAATTAACTAACTTTTAATGAAAACCTTAGTGTACATCTATGTATAAATGTTATACATCTATGTATACTTCGATTGATTCTAGACGTACTTGGTCAGTATGCACTTTTGCATCTATACATCAATTGGTACATCGATGCATAAGCCAAAACAAAAACAAGGACTTTTTGAAATAGCCATACAATCGATTAGGTAATTGATGTATGAACTTCTGGGCTGAAATTACAAGTGTTTCTTAAGAACAACATCAATGTACCAATATGTGTATCACTCAAGATCAAGAACATCCAAGAACATAATCGATCAGGCAATCGATGTACACATATTATAAGAAATGAAATTTTATTTAATACATTTGTGTATTAATTGATTGACTGATAACAAAATTTTTTTTTATAAGTTTGTTTTGATCTTAATTGACTTGTAAGGTGTATCCAACAAATCTATTTTGAAATATACCTATATAAGGACATTGGCAAACACTTTCTCAATAACAACTCATTCAAAACTTGAGATCAAACACACAAATACTGAGAGAGCTTTTCATTGAAAAACTGAGTATTTTTCTATAGAGCTTGAAATTGTAATATCTGATTTCTTAGAATCTAATTCAATCTTTTCGTATTGTAAAAGAAAGATAAGAGAAAAGGTTCTCCGGCTGATTAAATCAAGAGTAGAAGAGACTCTTTGTGCTGTGCAAGAGTAGAAGAAACTCTTGTGGGAATTGTAAGATTGCTTTGACTGGAAAAGCTGTCATTTGGGTAGAAGGAACCTAGAAGTGAAGCTTGTGTAAAGAATCTTGTAAATTGATTTTTTAATAGTGGATGAAACTCACAATCATGTGGGGACTGGATGTAGGTTACCAGAGGAGGTAGCTGAACCAGGATAAAAGCCGGTTTGTAATTTTCTCTATCCCTTAACTCTTTATTTGCTTTATTTTTGAATGTATGAATTAAGCAATATGTTAGGGATGCTTGCATGAATTGATTATTTTATAATCTTGTTCATATCTGAAATCAACCTTATTGTTAATATTTCTTTATAAGTTTCAAGTCTTGATAGAAATACATCTTGCAAAAACACATTTTAGTTTGTTGGTTGACAAATTTTTTTTCATAGTTAAAGAAAAGAATCAGTTTTTGCAAAAAGGAGAAAAGTTTTAAAAAGTTATTATACTCAATTCAACCCCCCTTTCTTGAGTATTACGAAGCCACAACCAACAGTTGCCAGTTGAATAGTGCTACTATGCCATGGTTTCCGATGCAAACACACTGATGGTCTCGACGAGACACTATTCTTATTCTCAATCAGGCATAGAATGTCTTGTACAAGCCATAATGTATACACTGAGAAAAATTATAGCACTTGCATTGAGGCGGATGACGTACAGACATATCTTCTAGATCATTCTCTCTGAAATTGTGTTTAGCTCCATAGAGTAGGAAATGGGTGCATTGTGTATAAGAATGGTTAGTATACATATTGTGCATGTTGTAACACCCCAACTTTTGGGATAATTACAATATAGTCCCGAAATGTACTGTTTTGTGAATTCTGTGAGCAGTAAATTAAATTTGACTGTTCCGTGAGTGTACTTGACTGTTGTGAGTGATTTGCTCCGACCTAGGGAAATAATAATTTTCTGGCCAGAAAAATCTTATTTTAATTAATTGGAGTTGGGGGATCTTACTAAACCTAATTCTGATTGATATATATATTAATCTCGTAATTTTTAGGATTTAACTGTGCAATAAAATAATTTTATATTATTATAATATTATTTTATATTACAGTACCTACTGTCTCAAAAACAGTAAAAATCTGCTTCAGTTTGACCACGGATCTTTAAAAGTATTGTGGGACTCGCATTTAGGAAAAGCAGTCAACTGTGCTGACTGGACAAATTCTAGCCAGTGAGAGTAAGTCAACGAAAGTGGTTTGACTTTTTAAACCAATAAGAATGAGTCAACGAAGGGAGCATAGACTTTGATTTGGACCGTTAGATGAAGACTTAGTTAGGAAGCCTTTAACCTTAGCCGTTGATCTAATCAATGGTGAGATTAGAATTCTAGTTTTATGACTAATTAATATCTACCTTAGATTTCATCTATGGCTAGGAATTAAAGATGAAATCAATGGTTAGAATTAAGTCAAAAATAGTAGGCTTGAATTTGGTTAGTAGCTAATTAAGCTTAATTTGACTAATCTAATTACCTAATTAACAAATTAAGTTAACTAGTTTAATTCTTAATTAATTATAATCGAAATACTAATTAGATATCCTAATATTAATTTAAAGGATATAATATATGCTAAAATATATTAAACTAATTAGTTATACTTTTAGTATGTTAATTAAGATTGATTAGGATATTTAACCTAACTAATTACCTAATTAATTAGCATATAATTAGGAGTAAATGGAAAACAATTAAACCCTTAAAATGCAAAGGAGCCACATGGTTTGGGCAGCAGCCTTGAGAGGCTTGGTGGCTAAGTTCTACTAGCTTCTTGAACCCTCCAAAATGTCATAAACCATGTGCACCACCATGTGCATTCAATTGGATATTTACCTTGTAAAATCCAACACTCAACCTCACCCACACAAGCTCACTACGGCAGCAGCCCCTCCCATTTCCCTCTCAATAATTATTTCACACTTATCCTAAATTTAAGCTATTCATTTTCTCTCCAAAAATACCAAGAAGCCATGCACACTTTTTCTTCCATTTTCTTCTCTCTATTCGGCCATACACCCCACCTACACCACCAAACCTCTATAATTTTATCTCATCATATTTCCTAAACCCAAATCCTATTCTAAACACTTTTCATTCACAAGGTTTTGCCAAAAAACTACTCTATCTTGTCCAAATCCAACCTTTTGCTTACTTTTCTAAGGGTAAGTCTTGATTCTATGGTTCAAAATTGGATTTCTAATTTTTCTAACCATGATTGTTCCATGGTTTTTCAATATTGAACCTTGTATGTGTTTTTACTAATTGTTTAAGAATTTTAGGGATTTGTTTGGGAGATTTCACGAAATTTCAAGAAAGAAGGAAACTAACTGATTAATTGTCTTCAAGAGGTAAGAGGGAGATTTAATCTCATCAACCCTAAGTGGTGATGGGAAAATGGATTTGTATGTGTGTGTAGAATCCATAAGGATTCATTTGTGTGATTGTTTATGGTTTTTATTATTTTTGTGATTGTTTAAATGCTTTCTTATTTGTGATTTATTTTGCTATGCATGATTATAGTTTTTATTATTTTTGTTATGCATGTTTATGACTTTAAATATATTGTATGTATATTATATGTGATTATATAATTGCATGTGTCTATAATTGTATAATTATTAAAGTAGGATGTGAATAACATGTAACGATTTGCATGAGTGTTCCAAAGAACACAGAATGAGGCTCACGACCTTACACAAAAATAAAGAACCAAAATGTTCTCAGCAATTTTCTAAATCAATAAGTTAATGAATCTAGGTAAAATAATAAGTTAAAAATGATTTTGATTAAATTATGGCCAATATGCCATTTAGTGTATAATTGAATGCCATTTTATTTTCAATTTTGGCCAACATGCCATTTTATTTTCTAAGATAGGTTAGGTAATGGATTTACTAAACAAACTGATTCCAATGAATCATTGAGAAAATAAAAGGAATAAATTCAGTTCTAGAATTTTAACTTAGCAGAAATTAGTTTAAATAAGAATTAAATCAGACGCTTGAAAAATACTAACGTAAAGCTCATTTTATAAATTTTGAAGCGCGTTAGCAAAGTTTCAAAGCGTAATTATTGGATAAAAATAAAATGAAACCATATTTAGTAAAAAACATCAAAAATACCTTATACTGATTTTATAAGCAAAATGCTGCCGAAATTTATTAAAATCAGACGCATAAAATGAAAAGATTCCATACTATATTTAGAACACAAAGAAAATACTCTATGTATTTTAAAAGTACTAGATATAGTTTACACATATTTAATATGATGATTTTAAGCTATTCGGTTAAGAAAATGAATTAAAAATCCTACGCGATTGAGAAAATGATTTAAAAACATTTTGTGATGTTTAAAAATGTCAAAATATATTTACGCAATTTTAAAATGTTTGTGAAAACGATGAGATTGTGAAAATGCGATAAAATTCCTACGCGATTGAAAGATACAGTGAGTTTTGCTATCGGGCCAAAGTGGTGGACCCGGACATGTTTTGGTGTAGTACTGTCAGGTGGGATGTACTATACTTTGGTATTTTGTGACCAAGGGCATTTTTGTAATTTTTCATAATTATGGTAAAATTTGGATAATAAGGGTATTTTTGTAATTTTAGATCATGTTTAGAGTGTTGTGTCAATTTGGTTGATAATTGGCGATTGATTGATGAGGCGAATTACACCGTGATTTGGTGTGATAGGCGTAGTGTGGTTCATTTATTGAACTTGGAGGCATTAGTGTGCGGAGAATCCCATATGTGGACAGTGGTAGCACCTCTGGGCTGTGGTAACGGGCAACACACTAATGATCTTGACAAACACTATTCTTAATCGAGATCTTGAGGGGACTATTAAGTACTATGCCTGTGGTACACGATGTTTGGACTGTGTACTGCTACACGATGTTTGGACTGTGGACTATAGACACAAAGATTGGACAGTGCAATAGTTTGGTTGGGCAGCCATAAAGTATTATTAGTTTCTATTCGGATCATTCTCTCAGATATCCGTGTTTAGCTCCATGGAGTAGGAACGAGTCAGTGTGTGTTCATGCATTATCTGTACTTTACTGTTCATGCATTATCTGTATTTTAATGCTTACCATAATCTGTGATAAAATGTATGATCTATTGCTTTGATATATTGTGCATGATGTGATGTATTAATTTGATGTATTAATTTGCTATACTGTATATGATGTATTAATTTGCTATAATGTATATGATATAATGGTATGTGTTATTTTAATATGTATTGTATTGTCATATGTTGTATTGTCGTTTTCTTTATTGCCATGCGGGTAATGATGTAGGTTGTCTCACCTCTTTATTGTATTGTCTGTTTTGTTTCTACTTTATGTTTATATTATCGAAGACTACAATGGCGGCAAGAGGAGGCCAATTAGGTTTCTTTAGACTACAATTTCTCGAAGGCGCTGAGGCTTGGTACGTCCACTGGGACACTGGACACATAGAGTACAGTGGTAACGTGACTTTATCAGTAAGTAGGACTCGACAGGGGTTCGTTACTACTCGTTATACGGTTACTTTCGTACAGGTTATTTTGCCTATTAGGGAGTTATGGGATGAGTTTCACTATACTCCTAGAGAGAACTTCGATATACTTTTGGGTCGAATTTCTATCGGTCAAGACATTCCCAACTAGGGAAATTGTCTTATGACAAGGGCTCATGTCTTAGGCATTATGTCTTAGTATCATACTGACTTTTTACAGCTTTATTAAATATTTTGTAGTTGTAAATTAATTGTAGACTTTAGACAAAATCATATGTATATTATGGTGTGATGATGTTTTATCCCTTTTCGTATTCCGCATTATTTTATTTAATATTATAAATATAAAGAAAAGAAAAAAAATTTACCACTAATATTAATTATGTACCAAAAGTTTTATAACTTGGGTAAGTATTTTATTTTATTTTATTTTTCTGCATCATAAATGTGACATCCCCAAGGAGGGGTGTTACACATGTGCATAGTCAGTGTACATATTATTGTGGCATAGTCAGTATACTTATTTTGTGGTATGGTCAGTATTTATATAATGTGATATATATCGTTAAATTATCTGTTAGTTGATAATATGATTATACATGTTGTTCTGTGATATTACTGTACATGAATGGTATTATTGTCATTTTTGTTTCTATGCTGCCATGATGGTATTGATGTAAGGGATCTCACCTTTTTATTATATTATTCTATTTATTCTGTTCTATATTTATGTTTTGAGAAGACTGTGATGGCGGAACAGCGAGATCTTCAGGGTTTTGTTAGACTACAGTTTCATGGGGACATCAAAGCGTGGCACGTCCATTGGGACACGGGGCGCATTTAATATGTTGGAGATGTTACTTTGTTTTGGAGTAGGACCCGACATGGGGTAGCTACGTTTTTTGTTGATGCTGCTGTTTACTTGAAGTTTTATATGCCTATTGGTGAGTTATGGGATGATCTTCATAACACTCCTAGGGAAGATTCCGAGGTGTCGAATGCTCGGACTCCCATCCGTAGTGACATGCTCTGACTGAGGAATTTGTTTTTTAGGGATCCCGAAGAGGATTTGGAGGAAGATCGGGTGCAGGACCCTACTCTTCAAGTTTTTGGACTTGGGTTAGGTTCAGTTTTAATATGGTAATTATACATATTATTTGGAGTACGTAAGCTTTATGTATTTAAGTTATTACTAATCTATGTTATGTACATGAAATGTATATTATTCAGTTTTTATGTCTTGTGTTTTAATGTTATGTTAATTTAGGGTGACCAGAGAAAAAAGAATTTTTCAACTCATATACTATTTAAATAAATTAATTATAACTTGGGTTTTAGTTTTAGAATGTTTTAGTCTAAAATGAAATGCCCTTCGCAGGGTGTTACAGAGTCAACCCAAGTCCAGCTATCCTATTCAGATCGACAAATCACCTGGGTTTAACTAAGTCACTAACAAAACCATTTATGATCAAGGATCGGACCAGCTTAGAGGCCGAGTTATGGGTTTTTTAGTAGAACTGGCCCTCAATTCGGTCCATACAACTATGATTATGGCTCATTCAACATTCATTTGTGGCAAACTTAAGGTTGTCATTGCACTACTAAAAACCTAAAAAAACCCATGCTTTGGAAGATATAAAAAAAGGATGAGATTTGACCTAAAACATAGAGAATGAATACACACCACAAAAAAACTACCATGTAAACAAGCAACTATCAAGGCCATGTCCAGCATAAAGCTGGTAAATCACTAGCCTTAGGCACTAAATTTTAGGCGCAAAAAATTAGTACTATTATTATATATAGTTTATATAATTATTATTTATTTAAAATAAATTAAGGCTTTTAATTTCCTAATTAATGTTCAATAAATTTTATTTTCTCTCACATTAATTAGTCAATTATTCTCACAATAATTAATCAATTATAATTTAATTACTTTCTTACTAACCTTTTTTTTCCTTCTATTCGTTTAATATATTACCCCTGCCTCTACTTTTTTTTTCTAAATTGTGTAATCACTTACGCAATTATTCTTCTCTCAAATAACCTAGCATTTGCCTCTTTAGCAACATCATAAGAAGCAAAAATGGAGCGACACTAAGCACTCAGATGCTGCATAGACTTGCGAATCCTGCGAAGCAGAATTCCATCTTCAATGCAATCAAAGAAATCAAAGCAACCAATTAGCTTTGCCCACGAATCAAGATCATTGGCAATGGTTCCCAGAGGTTTTTGTAGCATGATGCTTGTAACATCCTCCATAACCTATTAGTTTTAATTATGGTTAGAGAAGTGTATTAACACTAGCATGAGTTACCTGTTAATTTTGGTGACCTTCCGAATTATAAATATGGAGAATGTATCTTTAGGTTAGAAAATAATAGAATATGGTGAGGTAAAGTTCGGAGGGTTGTTTGAATTAGTAGGGTATTTTCGATAATATGGAAGATTAAAATATCTTTATGAGGAACAAGATTTCTAAAGAGTTACCCCAAAGTCAAACTAACTTATTCTTAATCTTTCTTTCCACCGTCTTTGACCTTATGGCATAAATATCCCTTACTTTCTCTCATTTCACATAACTGTTAGCAGAAAAAAGAAGAAAAGATAGGGATAAGAAAAGAAAAGAAATAATAGAAAAGAGAAAGTAGAACGTGAAAGGAAAGAAGAGGAAGAAGTAAGAACCAAAGGAAGATAAAGAAAAAGGAATAAAACACCATCCATAAGAAGTTGAGGTAGGGGTTGTTGTGTGTTTTTTTTTATGATGCATCATTCCCTGCTTGTCGAAAACTGGCAAAGAATGGACAACGTGCAGTTTTCCATGAAACTTGAGAAAATCAAGGTTTTGCGTATTGAGTTGTTTGTTTGATGAGACTTGAACATACATATGTATGGACATGAATATGCATGAATACAACTACAAGAACTTCTTGTTGATGATTTTTCCACGGTTTTACTACATGATTTATGGGATAAATTGGTGTTTGTAGTAAAAGGGTTGTTTGGAAATGAAATGAAATAGGAAAAATGTTGTTTTGATGCACCAGAATGATTTTCTGCAAGGTTCTGTTCGTATAGGCTACGAAGCTATTCAAATAGAACATCACAAAATGTTTCAGATTTGATGTGTCAGTTATTTGAATTGCATGATTTCGATGTTAAACTGAGTAGACTAAGTGAGCAATTTGAATGGCATAATTTTGAGGCTAATCGAATAGATTAGAAGAACTATTCGATCATCAAGATTCAGAAGGGCATACTAATGGCTCTAATCAAGTAGACTAAGTATGCTATTTGATTTGGCATGATTTTGATGTTAATCGAAATATTATGATAACTATTTGAACAACAATTCATAATGACATATTTTTTATGTTGATCAAATAGACTAAGAGAGTTATTGTAACGTTCTAATACTTAAACTAATGACATATCCAGAATTATGCATTAGCAATCATATAAGAGTACGTCACTTAGATCAAATATCAAATTTTTCTGAAAAGAATGATATATTTAATATACAAAATATGAGTTTGAAGCGGAAGTACATAATACCTATCATTAGAATGGGGTTCTATACAAACTGTACATCAAAATACATCATTTGCCATTAAGACACAAAATCACATATAGTTATGTACAACTATCAAAACAAAAAGAAACAAAATTTCTTTAAGATCAAGTTCTTCTTCACTTTTGTGACCTGCACAAAGACATCCTGGAATCATTATGGAAATCAAACAAATGGGGTGAGAATATCATAATTCTTAGTAATCATTTTTAAAACATGTCATCATAATCATTCTAGCTGTTTCGGGAAAAAATCAGTTCAGATCATTAATTTATAATCAGTAAAAAGGTGGCTAAAGCCAAATCAAGTACTTTCTCTTCCCGAAATAGAGGTTCATTTTATATCCTTTATCAAAAATCATTTGAATAATCAAATCAATCAACAAATCTTATCAAAATCTCAAAATCATATTAAGAAATCCATTCATAATAGACTTATGCAATAAGCTATCTCATAATGGTCATCCATCAATAATCATCATTTGTCTTTTATCAAATTGGTATGGAGGGAATGTTCATCCTCACAATACCGTTCACTTGGTAGTACTCTGATTTCAGGTTAGTGCACTTCAACCTATTTATAACGGTCTTTCTCGTTACATAGAACTACTCAATCCATAATAAATGAGGGAATTATTTCTCCTCATATCAGAGTTGTGAGTAGAGAGCGAATTATCTGTCCTCAACTACTTTGATAGGGAGGGTGTCATCCTTCCTCACACTATCTCTAATCGAAGAATGCCTCAAGTAGAGAGGGAATGTCCATCTTCAACTACATTTAATCCAGGGAGAACTTAGGTAAAGAGGGAGGAAATGTCTATCCTCAACCTCATTTACTCAGGTGGCAAGGAAATGTCTATCCTCAACCACCATTTTCAAGTCTCACCCTAGGACCAATGATATCCTAGATAATTGTAACACCCTCCTTAGGGCGCCACACTTGATGTTGCTTAATTACCAAATTACCCATTCATTAGAAATCGTGCTGGTAATATAAATACGAGTTATAAAATTTCTTGATGATAATAAGATAAACTTAATAGAAAATAAAAACATAACAACATTGTCACAAATAATTTATATCATATATACATACAAGCCTTTAGTACTGTCATACTTAAATATTTTACAAACTAGACTTTCTAAATATTTAAACTTTAAACTTTAACTTAAACTATTATACTGCCCAAGTCCTACTAGACAGCAGAACCTCAGACGGGTCCTCCTCAGATTCCTCAGCATATAGCAATCCGTCATGATGTGCAGTCCTACGGACAGGTGTCCGAGCAGACGACACAATACTAATCGCACTGGGAGTAGGATAGTAAGCTCCCCAATACTGCCTAATGGATATTGGGAACTCTAGTTGTACAAAAAGATTAACAGAAAAGTAAGGGTGTCCTAAATGTTGCCTACTCAATTTAATATTTAGGTCTCCCATATAGTAAATACTCTCTCTCTCTAAATCAACAGTCCATGCCTCATCTCCTCCAATGAATGTCAGCTTCAAGTAGCCAAGGAAACTAGGCATCTCCATCTCTTCAAAACTCAATGTCCTCAGCAGGAATCTGCTCCTCCTCAGCTTCTCGCTCTACCTCTTACTCGACCTCTTAACAAATATAAATATAATACAGAACATACATACAAAGAGGTGAGATCACCTACGCCAATACCAGTATAGTAGCAATGAAGATAAACACATACAATATCTCACACAACTATCATACCATAATTACAGTTATGCCATTAACATTATTATCATCATAAAACATGCAATATACAATAATTACAATCATGCCATTACCAATAATCAAATAATCAACAATTCAATTATCATAAACAAAAATTACGATAATACCCTCAATTACTATATGTATGCACATAGACTCAATTTCCTACTCCATGGAGCTATAAGTCAGATCGGAGAGAGTGATCGAAAAGATTTGTCGGTACCAATATGTCTCGGACCACGTGCTCAGTCTTGCACATCCAGCATATACACGACAGTCTTTATCAGATCTTGATTAAGGATAGTGTCTTAGTTAGGATCATTGGTGTGTTGTGTCGGTCTAACCTACGACACAGAAGAGTTACCAACTGTCCATTTGTAGGTAACCCGCACCCCAATGCCCCCAAGGTCAACGAGTGACTTACACTACGCATATCGCACTCACTCAAGAGGTGCAGTCTCTCCTAGGCAACTAGCCTCATACAGTCCATCGGACCTTTCCAATGCATGTACTATGCACTATTCACATTTCTAATTTATATCACATATTCGGGGTCCACACAATAATCTAACAGTATTATTACTGTATTTTAATCGCGTATTCATATTTTCGCATTCTCTTAAACGCGACTCAATTCTGTCGCCTTTTCAAAATCGCATAGTCATTTTCCAACGTTTTCCAATTGCGTAAAGATTTTTCATACGTTTTAAATCCAAAAATACTATTTTTCTCATTTAATACTAAAAATTCACTATATTTTTCATATTTGCATAATAGCCCCTCAAAAACATCATATTTACATTATAGTCCTTTTCAATCAATATTTCCAAAATAGTCCCTCACAAAATAATATTTATGGAATAGTCCCTCATAAAACTCATATTTACGAAATAGTCCCTCATAAAATTCATATTTATGAAATAGTCCCTCAAAAATTAATATTTATAATATGACCCCTCTAAAAATAAGTATTTATATAATGGCCCCTTATTTACATAATATTTACAATTTAGTCCCTCTTTTATAAAATTTTACGGTATAACCCCTCTAAAAATCAGTAATTGTACTGTTCCCCAAAAATTGTTATTTCTTTTATTTACTTCACATAAAATCATTTTACTTTGCTATACTCAAACTTTTCCGAATTCAATTAAATCGCTCAGTTCTCATTTTAATTCATCAGTTTGAGGACTTTGGTCCTCTTTTCCATAGTATGGTCGTGAGCCTCAGTGCTCTTTGGAGCACTCATACAATCGATTCATCATGTTATTCACATCCTAAATTATACATACATTCTCATGCTTTCATAATTATACCTACACACATAATATCAAAGCTTTAAGCATTTTATCACACATGCAAGCATAGAAACAATACCATACACAACACAAACACAATCAAAGCACACCAAACAATAGGTGAATAAACCCTTACAATCGATTCATCATGTTATTCACATCCTAAATTATACATACATTCTCATGCTTTCATAATTATACCTACACACATAATATCAAAGCTTTAAGCATTTTATCACACATGCAAGCATAGAAACAATACCATACACAACACAAACACAATCAAAGCACACCAAACAATAGGTGAATAAACCCTTATGGGTTTTTCACTGAACAAAACCATCCCCACACCACCAAAACTTGGTTGGTGAGGTAAAATCTTCCTCTTACCTTTTGAAGACAAGTCTTTCAAGCTCCTCTCCTTCTCCTTGATTTCGTATAAGCCACAATCAATTCCTAACAATTCTAAAACAATTAGTAAAATCACATACAAAACTTAATAATGATAAACCATGGAACAAACATGGTTTAGAAAATCACAAACATGAATTTAAACCATAAAAACCAAAGTTTACCTCTAGGGAAGTAAGGTAGAAGTTGGATTTTGAAGCACTTAGAGTGAGATTGTGGAAAAACTTTCTAAATGGAAAGTGTTTAGAATGTTATCTAGCTTTAGGAAATGATGAGAGTGAAAATTATAGGTGAGTGATGGTGCTTATGGGTGTGTTGGCCGAACCTATGGAGAGAAAATGGTGCTTTGGTGTTCTTGAAATTTTGAGAGAAAAATGTAGCTAAGTCTTTGGTGAGAGAAAATGAAATTGTGAGAGTGAATAAAGGGATGCTGCTGCCAAGAGAGTGTAGGGGATTTAAGTGATATACTTGAAGTAAAATATCCTATTTTGAGTGCACATGGATTAGCACATGGCATATGTCACAAATGGTCATGCTATGGTCATGTAGGATGGTTCAAGAACCATGGAGAAGCCTCCTCCAAGCTGTTGGCCGTGTGACTCTTTGGGGGTTTAGGGACTTAATTGACTTCAATTAAAATCCACTTGTATGCTAATTAATTAGGTAATTAGTTAGGTTAAGTTTCCTAATCAATCTTAATTAACATTCTAACTATATAACTAATTAATTAAACATATTATTACATATATTATAACCTCTAATTAAAATTAGGATATCTAATTAAGAATTAAATTATAACAAATTAACAATTAGATTAGTTTACTTAACTTGTTAATTAGGCCATTAGATTAACCAAATTGCATTTAATTAGTTACTAATCAAAGTCAAGCCACTATTGTTGACTTCATCTTAGCCATTAAAATCAACTTGGTTTCCTATCCATTGATCTCATCTACAGTGGATATTACTTAGTGATTTTATCAAGATTCGTTTTACATCATTCATTGGATCAACGGTTATAATCAAAAGCATCTAAATCATGCTTTTTATCCAAGGGTCCATATTGAAGTCTATGCTTCTTTATTTGACTTCTTCCTATTGGTTTAAAATAGTCAAGCCACCTATTTTGACTGATTCTTATTAGTTTAGAATTTTATCCAGTTAGAATCGTTGACTGTTACACTAAACGCAGGTCCCACAGACTTTTCGGGTCCATGTTAAGCAGATTTCTACTATTTTTAAGACAGAGAGTCATTGTCACATAAAATAATATTATAATAATATAAAATTATTTTATTACACGTTAAATCCTAAAAAATAAAATATTAATATATATATCAATCAGAATTAGGTTTAGTAAGATCCCCTAGCTCTAATTAATTAAAATAAGATTTTTTCGGTTAAGGAAATTATTATTTTCTTGACTCTAATCAAATCACACAAAATGATCAAAAATGATCTCAGAATAGTCAAATTATTTTTATAACACACAAAATATAAAACAGCGTAATTCTGCTATTACTATTAACATAGTCAGAATTTGGGGTGTTACAACTCTCCCCCTCTAAAAATAAGTTTCGTCCTCGAAACTTGACACATACTCAAAATAAAAACGGATACTGCTCTCTTATCTTCTCTTCCAACTCCCATGTGGCTTCACCACTTACATCGTTCCATACCACTTTAACTAATGTGATATCCTTTCCTCGAAGCTGCTTTATCCTTTGATCTTCAATCTTGACTGGAAACGTCTCATAGGTCAAGTTTTCCTTTAGTTGTACGGTGTCTGGCTCAATAACATGAGTCGGATCATAAATATATTTCCGTAGTTATGATACGTGAAATACATTATGAAGATTTGATAAGAACGGTGGTAGTGCAATCTGATAAGCTACCGGACCTACCTGACGAAGTATCTGATATGGTCCAATAAACTTCGGAGTGAGCTTCCTCGACTTGATTACTCGTCCAACTCCAGTCATATGCATCACACGTAGAAATACATGGTCACTTTCTTCAAATTCAAGGATTCTTCGTCTTTTATCTGCATAACTCTTTTGTCGCATCTGAGTTGTCCTCATCTTGTCTTGGATCATCTTCACTTTCTCAGTTGTCTGCTGCACAAATTCAGGTCCTACCATAGTACTTTCACCATCATGGTACCAACACAACGGTGTTCTGCATCTTCTCCCATATAATGCCTCATAGGGTGCCATCCCTATGCTCGAATGGAAACTATTATTATAGGTGAACTCTATCAATGGTAGAAATTCATCCCAACAACCAGTTTGCTCTAGAACACAAGCTCTCAACAAGTCCTCCAATGACTGAATCATCCTTTCTGACTGACCATCTATTTGTGGATGGTAACCAGAACTCAAACGTAGCTTTGTTCCCATCTCTTCTTGCAAACTATTCCAGAATCTTGACATAAATCATGGATCTCGATCAGAAATAATACTTGATGGTACACCATGAAGTCTAACGATTTCATTGATGTACACTTGAGCCAACTTCTCCATTGAGTACTTAATATTAATTGGTAAAAAGTGCGCCGACTTTGTAAGCCGATCAATAATTACCCATATAGAATCGTGACTCTTTCGAGTTTTTGGTAGTCCCGTGACGAAATCCATTGCTATATCATCCCATTTCCACCAGGAATAGGCAAAGGTTGCAACATTCCTGATAGTCTCTGATGTTCCACTTTGGTCTTCTGACAAATCAAACAAGATGATACATATTCTGCGACATCCATCTTCATTCCTTGCCACCAATACAGCTGTTTCAAATCTTGGTACATCTTCGTGGCTCTTGGATGCATACTCAACTTACTTCTATGAGCTTCATCCAAAATTGATCTCCTCAGTTCTGGATCGTTTGGTATACAAACTCTCCCTTTGAACTTCAAAATTCCATCAACACCTTCGCTGAATTCCAATTCTGCTCCTTGACTTCTTGCTTCCTTTGCTTCTTGCAAATACTGATCACTATTTTGTCCTTCTCATATTCTATCCATCAAGTCATTCAAAATAATGATCATGTTCAAACACATCTTCCCCGGTGTCAACTTCACAGACAATCGCATATCTTGAAACTCTTCTATCAGTTCTTTTTCCTTCATCATCATAACAGAAGCATTAAGCGCTTTCCTACTTAAAGCATCTGCCACGACATTCGCCTTCCCGGGATGATACTGTAACTGAAAGTCATAATCTTTCAGAAACTCTAGCCAACGCCTTTGTCTCATGTTCAACTCTTTCTGGTCAAACAGATACTTCAAACTTTTATGGTCACTAAAAACAGTGAACGTTGCCCCATAGAGAAAATATCTCTATACCTTCAATACAAACACTACTGCGGCCAACTCCAAGTCATGAGTCAGATAATTCCTCTCATGCACTTTTAACTGTCTCGACGCATACGCCACAACCTTACGGTTCTGCATAAGTACACAACCTAACCCTTGATACGAAGCATCATAATACACTTCGAAAGATTCGTTCGGATCAGGCAGAATCAAAATCAGTGAAGTAGTTAGTCATCGTTTCAACTCCCGAAAACTTTCCTCACATGCTTCAGTCCATGCAAATGGTTGATTCTTTCGTATAAGTTGGGTAAGAGGTCCTGCAATCTTTGAAAACCCCTCAATAAATCACCGATAGTAACCGGCCAATCCGATGAAACTACGAATCTCTGATACAGTCTTCGGTCTCTCCCATTCAACAACTGTCTCCACCTTTGAAGCATCAACTTCAATTCCATTCTTCGATATGACATGCCCCAAAAATTGTACTTCGCTAAACCAAAATTCACATTTGGACAACTTGGCATACAACTTATTCTCCTTCAAAATCTAGAGAACCACTTGAGATATTCAGCATGCTCCTCCTGACTTCGAGAATAAATCAAGATGTCATCAATAAAGACAACAATAAACTTATCCAAGTATGAACAGAAAATTCGGTTCATGAAGTCCATAAATATCGCAGGTGCATTAGTCACACCAAAAGACATCACTTGATACTCGTAATGCCCATATCGTGTCCGAAACGCAGTCTTTGGGATATCTTCCACCTTTACACGTATCTGGTGATAACTAGAACGTAAATCAATCTTGGAAAATATTGCGGTTCCTCGCAATTGGTCCATCAGATTATCGATCCTTGGTAGTGGATACTTGTTCTTGATTGTAATCTTGTTCAATTGTCGGTAGTCTACACATAGACGAGAAGTTCCATCCTTATTCTTTACCAACAATACTGGAGCTCCCTAAGGTGATACACTTGGTCTCACAAACTGCTTCTCCAATAAATCGTCCAATTGTTTCTTAAGTTCTGCCAACTCTACTGGCAACATCCGATAAGACGCCATAGATATAGGTCCAGCTCTAGGCACTAAATCAATAGAGAATTCAATCTCTCTTTTTGGCTGTATTCCAGGTATATCTTCAGGAAACACTTCAGGAAACTTATTCACTACGAAAATATCCTTCAAAACGTCTTCACATTGAACCTCCAAAGAAGACATCAACAAGTACCCTCGATCTCCTTCCTTCAAATAGGCTTCCACTTGAGTAGCCGTTAGGAATCTAGAATCCTTAACCTCAGGAAAAACTAATGTATTATTAGCACAGTCTATCAGGATATGGTTAGAAGATAACTAATCCATTCCTAAGATTATATTAATCTTGGAAAGAGGCAAAAATCAAATTCACATGAAAGATCCTATCTCTAACAAATACAGGGCAATTCAAGCATACTTTTGTAGTTATCACAGGCTTATCAGTAGGAGTACTAACACTCAAATCATACAGCAATGTAGTCACAGTTAATCCCAAACGCTCCACACAATCACATGCAATGAAAGAATGCGTTGCTCCCGAATCATATAATACTGTTAAAGGATAACCTTCAATAGCACACTCCTCCATTATCAAGTCCTCAGATTTAGCGGTTTCCTCCCCGCTCATAGTATATACTCGACCACCCGCCTATGGCCTTGCGGTGCGAACACTACCCACTGATGGCTCCACCTTTTGCTGATCACACTCCCTAGAGAAATGTCCAGGCTTCCCACATCGATAACAAATCACCCCCTTATGTTGACAGTCCCTGGTGAGATGTCCTTTCCCACACTTAAAACATTTAAGTGCAGAAGTTCTAGTTGAAACTGCTCTACTACCACCTGAACTTCCTCCAAATGATTGTTGCCGATTCTGACTTACTGCTGGTTTAGTATATGGTTTCTATTGGTAACGATTGCCATCGCTACTCTTCCCCCTTTGGAATCGTGCTGGTCCAAAATTCTTATTTCTAGCCTCTCGCAGATGATCAATTTCTTCGACTTTGCGACATTTGTCCAATAATATCGGAAACTGATCGATATCTACAGTTGCTAAAGCTCGCTTGATGTCAAGCCTCAGTCCCTCTTCAAACTTTCGAAACTTCCACTCTTCATCTGGATGCATTTGGAAGTACCTCAAAAACTTAAACAAGCTTTCAAACCTTGCTGCATACTCACTCACAGTCATCACTCCTTGTCTCAGACTAAGGAATTCCATCTCCTTAGCATGTCAAACACTGGCTGGGAAATACTTTCCCAGAAACTTCTGTTTAAAGAGCTGCCATGTCACAACTCTCCCTTTAGCTTGAATTAATCTGCGGACTCTTGCCCACCAAGCCTCTCCATCACTGACTAGCACGAACGTCGCTAAAGTAAGCTTCCGCTCATCAGTACATCCTATGCCGTCAAATATCTTCTCCAGTTCCTTGATCCACAGATCAGCCTTCTCTGGATCAAACTCTCCATGGAATTTCGGTGGATTGTTCCTCCAAAATTCTAACAAGCTATGAGCATCATCATTTACTCTTTGGTTCTGCTATGCAACAACCTCAGCCATTCGTTGTATTACTGCTACAGCTGCAACCATATTCTAATTGTCGTCGCCGGCATTTCCAGCTACTGCCCTCGCATTCATGCATCCTCTTCCGCGTCCAGCCATTTCGGTCTATCTATTAGACTGAACAACACAAAGAAAAGTGAGGGTCAGTCTTCAAACAATATTGTTTTTCTTTCGGAAAATAATTACAGAGAATCACACAACTTAGACAAGACAGACCTAACCACAAACCCAAAAGACTCTAACTTGGGCTCTGATACCAACTAATGTAACACCCTCCTTAGGGCGCCACACTTGATGTTGCTTAATTACCAAATTACCCCTTCATTAGAAATCGTGCTGGTAATATAAATACGAGTTATAAAATTCCTTGATGATAATAAGATAAACTTAACAGAAAATAAAAACATAACAACATTGTCACAAATAATTTACATCATATATACATACAAGCCTTTAGTACTGTCATACTTAAATATTTTACAAACTAGACTTTCAAAATATTTAAACTTTAAACTTTAACTTAAACTATTATACTGCCTAAGTCCTACTAGACAGCAGAACCCTCAGATGGGTCCTCCTCAGATTCCTCAGCATATAGGAATCCGTCATGATGTGCAGTCCTACGGACAGGTGTCCGAGCAGACGACACAATACTAATCGCACTGGGAGTACGATAGTAAGCTCCCCAATACTGCCTAATGGATATTGGGAACTCTAGTTGTACAAAAAGATTAACAGAAAAGTAAGGGTGTCCTAAATGTTGCCTACTCAATCTAATATTTAGGTCTCCCATATAGTAAATACTCTCTCTCTCTAAATCAACAGTCCATGCCTCATCTCCTCCAATGAATGTCAGCTACAGGTAGCCAAGGAAACTAGGCATCTCCATCTCTTCAAAACTCAATGTCCTCAGCAAGAATCCGCTCCTCCTCAGCTTCTCGCTCTACCTCTTGCTCAACGTCATAACAAATATAAAAATAATACAGAACATACATACAAAGAGGTGAGATCACCTACGCCAATACCAGTATAGTAGCAATGAAGATAAACACATACAACATCTCACACAACTATCATACCATAATTACAGTTATGCCATTAACATCATTATCATCATAAAACATGTAATATACAATAATTACAATCATGCCATTATCAATAATCAAATAATCAACAATTCAATTATCATAAACAGAAAATACGATAATACCCTCAATTACTATATGTATGCACACAAACTCAATTTCCTACTCCATGGAGCTACAACTCAGGTCGGAGAGAGTGATCGAAAAGATTTATCGGTACCAATATGCCTCGGACCACGTGCTCAATCTTGCACAACCAGCATATACACGACAGTCTTTATCAGATCTTGATTAAGGATAGTGTCTCGGTTAGGATCATTGGTGTGTTGCGTTGGTCTAACTTACTGCACAGAAGAGCTATCAACTGCCCATTTGTAGGCAACTCGCACCCCAATGCCCCCAAGGTCAACGAGTGACTTACACTACGCATATCGCACCCACTCAAAAGGTGTAGTCTCTCCTAGGCAACTAGCCTCATACAGTCCATCGGACCTTTCCAATGCATGTACTATGCACTATTCATATTTCCAATTTATATCACATATTCGGGGTCCACACAATAATCTAACAGTATTATTACTGTATTTTAATCGCGTATTCATATTTTTACATTTTCTTAATCGCGACTCAATTCTGTCGCCTTTTCAAAATTGCGTAGTCATTTTCCAACGTTTTCCAATAGCATAAAGATTTTTCATACGTTTTAAATCCAAAAATACTATTTTTCTCATTTAATACTAAAAATTCACTATATTTTTCATATTTGCATAATAGCCCTCAAAAATATCATATTTACATTATAGTCCTTTTCAATTAATATTTCCAAAATGGTCCCTCACAAAATAATATTTATGGAATAGTCCCTCATAAAACTCATATTTATGAAATAGTCCCTCATAAAATTTATATTTATGAAATAGTCCCTCGAAAATTAATATTTATAATATGAATGTGTTATTTCTAAAAATCAGTAATTGTACTGTTCCCCAAAAATTGTTATTTCTTTGTTTTACTTCACATAAAAATCATTTTACTTTGCTATACTTAAACTTTTTCGAATTCATTTAAATCGCCCAGTTCTCATTTTAATTCATCAGTTTGAGGACTTTGGTCCTCTTTTCCATAGTATGGTCGTGAGCCTCAGTGCTCTTTGGAGCACTCATACAATCGATTCATCATGTTATTTACATCCTAAATTATACATACAATCTCATGCTTTCATAATTGTACCTACACACATAATATCAAAGCTTTAAGCATTTTATCACACATGCAAGCATAGAAACAATACCATACACAACACAAACACAATCAAAGCACACCAAAATATAGGTGAATAAACCCTTATGGGTTTTTCACTGAACAAAACCATTCCCACACTAGCAAAACTTGGTTGGTGAGGTAAAATCTCCCTCTTACCTCTTGAAGACAAGTCTTTCAAGCTCCTCTCCTTCTCCTTGATTTCGTACAAGCCACAATCAATTCCTAACAATTCTAAAACAATTAGTAAAATCACATACAAAGCTTAATAATGATAAGCCATAGAATAAACATAGTTTATAAAATCACAAACATGAATTTAAACTATAAAAACCAAAGTTTACCTCTAGGGAAGTATGGTAGAAGTTGGATTTTGAAGCACTTAGAGTGAGATTTTGGAAAAACTTCCTAAATGAAAAGTGTTTAGAATGTTATCTAGCTTTAGGAAATGATGAGAGTGAAAATTATAGGTGAGTGATGGTGCTTATGGGTGTGTTGGCCGAACCTATGGAGCGAAAATGGAAGGAAACGGTGCTTTGGTGTTCTTGAAATTTTGAGAGAAAAATGGAGCTAAGTCTTTGGTGAGAGAAAATGAAATTGTGAGAGTGAATAAAGGGATGCTGCTGCCGTGAGAGTGTAGGGGATTTAAGTGATATACTTGAAGTAAAATATCCTATTTTGAGTGCACATGGATTAGGACATGGCATATGTCACAAATGGTTATGCTATGGTCATATAGGATGGTTCAAGAACCATGGAGAAGCCTCCTCCAAGCTGCTGGCTGTGTGACTCTTTGGGGGTTTAGGGACTTAATTGACTTCAATTAAAATCCACTTGCATGCTAATTAATTAGGTAATTAGTTAGGTTAAGTTTCCTGATCAATCTTAATTAACATTCTAACTATATAACTAATTAATTAAACATATTATTACATATATTATAACCTCTAATTAAAATTAGGATATCTAATTAAGAATTAAATTATAACAAATTAACAATCAGATTAGTTTACTTAGCTTGTTAATTAGGCCATTAGATTAACCAAATTAGGTTTAATTAGTTACTAATCAAAGTCAAGCCACTATTGTTGACTTCATCTTAGCCATTGAAATCAACTTGGTTTCCTATCCATTGATCTCATCTACGATGGATATTACTTAGTGATTTTATCAGGATTCATTTTACACCATTGATCGGATCAACGGTTATGATCAAAAGCATTTAAATCATGCTTTTTATCCAAGGGTCCATATTGAAGTCTATGCTTCTTTATTTGACTTCTTCCTAATGGTTTAAAATAGTCAAGCCACCTTTTTTGACTGATTCTTTTTAGTTTAGAATTTTGTCTAGTTAGAATCGTTGACTGTTACACTAAACACGGGTCCCACAGACTTTTCGAGTCCATGTTAAGTAGATTTCTACTGTTTTTAAGGTACTGTCACATAAAATAATATTATAATAATATAAAATTATTTTATTACACAGTTAAATCCTAAAAATTAAAAGATTAATATATATATATCAATCAGAATTGGGTTTAGTAAGATCCCCCAGCTCCAATTAATTAAAATAAGATTTTTTCGGTCAAGAAAATTATTATTTTCTTGACTCGAAGCAAATCACAAAAATGATAAAAAATGATCTCAGAACAGTCAAATTATTTTTATAACACACAGAAAATATAAAACAGCGTAATTCTGCTATTACTATTAACATGGTCAGAATTTGGGGTGTTACAATAATGGTTACTCATAAAATCAAGTATTATCTCAAACATCATTCTCATCTTGTATGTAATAAGATATTTCATCATATCATAGCATAATGCATCAATATCTCATTATTCATGTAATAGAATATTCCATCATTTTATTTCATATTATGGCATCATGCATTTTATAGTAAAGATTTCATAATTAGAGTTTCACAAATCCAAAGTAATCAATTCTTTTATGAAATACCCTTACTAGTGTATTATCACTCTTTGAAAAAATTGTATAAACAAATTTAACAAGTAGGAAATTTCATTTTATCAAAATAATCATCCTGGAAAAATCTACTCTGGGCACCTAGGCGCCCACACTCCAGCACCTAGGTGCTGGGATGGCAGAGCGCTACTTTATTCTTTCTTGCCACGAGTGCCTGGGCAATGAATACTGGGTGCTCAGGTACCAAAATATTTATGACTTAGAAATAAATTATCCACATTTATTTTCATTAGCTAAGTCATTTATGCTAATATCTGGGTCATTTTAAGTAACTTTTCACTTTTTGGGCTGCAACAAAGTGTCTAAACTAACTCAGACTATCACAAAATTAAACAAGCATGTTAAGTAAGCATTAAGCTACCTTTGTAACTATTTACAAGTCTAACATATTGAAAAGGATGTTACATTTCTTCCCCCATTTTTAAAATTTTGTCCCCAAAATTGCTTACCTCATATAAACTACTACGGGTAGTCTTGTTGCATGTGGGACTCCAACTCTCAAGTCGCCTCCTCGAAACTAGCACCATCCTAAAGCACATTCACTAAAGGAATTCACTTACCTTTAAGCTCTTTGACCCCTTTGTCCATGATCCTTATCAACCGCATAGCATAAGACGAATCGTCTCTTAATTACACAGTTTCATTTCTTATGACATGTGAAGGATCTAGATTGTACTTCCTAAGTTGTGACACATGGAAGATATCATGAAGGTTTGGCAAACTGGGAGGAATGGCAATTTGGTATGCTACCAGTCCAATTCTCTTTAGGATCCGGTAAGGACCAATGAAACGAGGGTTCAACTTCTGTGTTCTCAATGCTCTACCAATCGTTGTTGTCGAAGAGACTCTCAAGAATATATGATCTCCCTCACTGAACCCTAGAGGTCTTCTCCTCTTATCAGCATAACTCTTTTGCCTACTCTAAGTCATAACTAACTTATCCCGGATCATTTTAATTTGATCAGTGGTCTATTGTACTAACTCAGGTCCTAAGATGGTTCTCTCTCCAACCTCATACCAACACAAAGAGGACCTACACGTTGTACCATTAAGTGCTTCATACAGTACCATGCCTATGCTGGTGTGATAACTGTTATTGTAGAAAAACTCCACTAAGGGTAAGAACTTATCCCAACTCTCTTTCTACTCTAGCACACATGCTCTTAGCATATCCTTAAGGGTTTGGATAGTCTTTTCTGATTGACCGTTAGTCTGTAGATGATATGCTATACTCAAACTAAGATTTATCTTAAAAGCTTTCTGCAAGGCTCGCTAAACTTTAGATGTAAATCTAGGGTCTCTATTAGAAACTATACTAAGGGGAATACCGTGCATCCTAACTATCTCCTGAAGGTATAGCTGGGCAAGTCTATCCATGGAGTAGTTAGCTCTAGTAGTTAGTCTATCCACTACAACACATATTGTATCAAATCCTAACTGTGTCCTGGACAAGCCATCATAAAATCCATTGTGATGCGATCCCATTTCCACTCAGGGATTGCCAAATATTGAATAGGTCCAGAAGGTTTCTAGTGTTCTATCTTGACCTTCTGACAAGTTAGGCACCTAGACACAAACTCAGATATGTCCCTCGTCATACCAGACCACCAAAACAATTTCTTTAAGTCTTGATTCATCCTAGTGGCCATGGGATGGATAGTGTACTGACTACAGTGAGCTTCTTCAAGGATCCTTTCCTTGATTCGGGATTCATGGAGAATGCAAAGTCTACCTCTAAACTTGATTATCCCATTATCCAATATATCAAACTCTCCAAGATTACCTAAAAAGACCTGCTCACTTACATCTCTAAGAGTATCTTCCTTTTGAGCTTCCAAGATCTGAGTCCTAAAATCACTTACTATGTCCACTCGACTAACAATGAGACTACGTGGTAACACAACTACCGAAAGACTCATGTCTCTAAAACTTTCAAGAAGTTCACTCTCCTGGATCATTATATGGGATACATGTAGGGATTTCCTACTTAGTGCATCAGCCACCACATTGGCTTTACCCAGATGGTACTTTAACTCAAAGTCGTAATCTTTCAAAAACTCCATCTATCTGTGTTGTCTCATGTTCAGCTCCTTCTGATTAAATAAGTACTTCAAACTCTTGTCATCATTGAATACCTCAAATTGAACTTTGTACAAGTAATGTCTCCAAACCTTTAGGGCAAACACTACTACAACTAACTCTAGATCATGAGTAGGGTAGTTCTCCTCATGAGGCCTCAACTACCTTGATGTATAGGCAACAACTCTCCTATGTTGCATCAAAACACACCCAAACCCATCTTTGAAGCATCACAGTATACCTCAAAGTTCTCCAAAGGATTCAAAATTACCAACACAGGTGTAGTAGTCAACCTCAATTTTAACACTTGGAAATTGTCCTCACAAACCCGAGTCTATTCAAAAGAACTACCTTTCCTAGTCAACCTAGTCAAAGGTAGCACTAATTGAGAAAAACCCTTTATGAACCTTCTATAGTACTCACTAGGCCTATGAAGCTTTTGATCTCGGTCCTAGTGGTGGGTCTTTCCCACTGCAACACTACATCTACTTTGCTTGGGTCCACAGAAATCCCACTCTGAGATATCACATGTCTCAAGAACTGTACTTGTGAAAGCCAGAACTCACATTTAGATAGCTTGGAAAACAACCTATTTTCCTTTAGGGTTTCCAACTCTATCATTAGATGTTGCTCATGATCCTCCATAGTCTTAGAATAGATCAAGATATCATAAATAAACACCATAACAAACTGATCTAGGTAGGGTCTAAATATTTGGTTCATGTAATCTATGAACATAGCCGGTGCATTCGTCAACCCAGAGGACATCACAAGATACTCATAATACACATACCTAGTTCTAAAAGCATTCTTAGGGATATCATTTTCCCTAATCTGTATATGATGACAACCAGACCTAAGATCAATCTTTGAGAAAACCATAGCTCCTCTTAATTGATCCATAAGATCATCTATCCTTGGTAACATATACTTATTTTTAATCGTCATCTTGTTCAGCTGTCTGTAGTCCATGTAGAATTGTCTTTGCTTTAATGGTTCATTGTGTTAAGTTTTGATGATGATAAATACATTACAAAAAGAATGATGATTATGCTACATATATGTGCTTAATAGATTATATTGGATCATGCATGATCATGTACTCCATCTAGTTATATTTCACTTAATAATCATACAATGAAATATGTGTAGCATTCTTCATATAATATATCCAATAATGCTTTATATGAGTTATAATGAATTAATATTGGATTTGACTCTATTTAAATGAAAATGTGCAAAGTGTTCTTTGTTGCATCCTACATAGAGCATATCTATTTGTAATTAATAAATATCTTATTTGGATATGTTTATGAAAGTCTTATATGCATGTTAGACTAACTAAAATTATACATTTATGAATCATGCATATAAAGATATTGAATTATGAATTTGGACTAACTATGTTTGTTTAAGTGAGCAATACTTTGTAAGATAGTCCAAGTACCAAAAGTGAGCATTGCAACAAGAAAATAAAAGATCACAACTATTCTCAACTCAAGAAGAATGAAAATGATAAGATGTTCTAAGCATTTGAAAAATTTGAAGAGAAGAAATTTTTGGAAGCTTGGATTACATCAAGAAGCCTAAGGACTATAATTGATGATGGCAAGATCAAGTCCAAGATCTTCAAGAATAGCTTATAAGACTTAGATCTTATGTAAAGGTAAATGGGAATTACACTAATCTCAAATAAGTTTTAACATCTGTAAAAATGATTCTTACATGTTT
This sequence comes from Ormosia semicastrata, assembly GCA_029884595.1. Classification (NCBI taxonomy): domain Eukaryota; kingdom Viridiplantae; phylum Streptophyta; class Magnoliopsida; order Fabales; family Fabaceae; genus Ormosia; species Ormosia semicastrata. The sequence goes on from JAQQTO010000061.1 coordinate 46,078,413, forward strand.
AAATTCTTAACAAACTATTTTTGGAAAGTTAGTCTTGGTAGTAGTTCAAACCTTTGAAAAATAGCCAAGTTTATGTTTTACAAAACTAACCTTTAGTTACTCATTTGTTCATATCTTTCAAAATATTTTGAGTCTTATTCTAAAGCTTGTCTCTTATGAAAGTAAACTCAATGATCTTTTCAATGAGTGGTCATTTGTTTTAAACGGATAAGTATCAAAAAAGTTATGGTCTTTCAAAGTCAGTTTGGTCAAAAACAAGGTAAATAACCGATTATGGAATTCCCATAACCTGTTATTCACTAAGTCAGGAGCCAATTCTTATATTTTTCTAAAAGCTCCTAACCAATTAGGCCATTCCCCTAATTGGTTATTTGATAAGTCAGGAGCCAATTTCTAACGCTCCTAACCGATTAGGATAATCCCCTAATTGGTTATTTGGGCAACCAGAAAACACGAGCAACGGCTTGATTAAGAGCATTTAATGCTCGCAACCACCACCAACGGCTCTAAAATGCATTGGCTATAAATGCAAGTGTTTGGACATCAAAGAAAGGTTAGAAATCAATCTGAAAATTATTGTTGAGCATCAATACGAGCTTTAATTGCCATTTCCACAAAATCTCTGTTTATGAGCTAAAGTGTGAATATCCATATACCCATTGAGTTTCAATTTGTTATATCCACTCTTTTGCGAGTTTATCTTTCTTAAACACTTTGATTTTCTATAAAGATGATGAGGTATCCCTCTAGAGAAAAGGGTGAGGTATCCCTTGATTATAAAGAGGGTGAGGTATCCCTCAAAAGTTGTAAAGGGTGAGGTATCCTTGTTTTGAGGCTCAAGCATAAAGGGTGAAGCATCCCATAGGTGTGTTGAGTGCTCTGTGTTGTAAAGATTTTCAAGCACTTGTTCAACCTTGAAGGTTTAGTGAAAAATATCAGGTGGTTTACTTGAGGATTGGACGTAGGCCTCAAGTGGTTGGTGACTGAACTAGGATAGATATTGTGTTTGCTTCTCTTAACTCTATCTCCTTTACATTTGTACTTTAATTATATATGCTTGAGTTGAATTTGATATTTAGCTTATTTGCTTGATTTATCCTATAGCCCAAGGGGTTTTTGAGAAATCTCTAATAGTTATACTTTTGTTAAACTTATTCTGCTGCATGTGTTGATTGAAAATATCAGAATGTATAATTTCTCAAAGTTATTTTAAAAATTTATAATCACCAAATTCACCCCTTTTGGGTGATGGTTGCCATGACTAACAATCCACAGAGCCTCATAGTACCATCATTTTACTTCACTAGTAGCATAGGTGCCCCCCACGGAGAAACACTTGGCCTAAAGTGGTGCCATTGAATAGGATGCTATAAAGATAGGTCCCATCCCAAGCACAAAGTCTATAGAAAACTCTATTTCTCACTCAGGTGGCAATTCCACTATGTCACTTAGGAAAATTTCAGGATATTCACTTACTACAAGTATTTCACCTAGGCTTTGCTCAACCTCAGCACTTAGTGAAAATAAGAGAACATATCCTAGAGATCCCTCCTCCAAATAGAGATTAACCTCATTCGTATTGAGATATACATGCTCAGATGGAACGACTCTGGTAGGTATATCTGACAAGAAAACTAGAGATTTATTTGAATAATTCGACACTACATGGTTGGCGGACAATCAATCCATGCCAAGGATGACATTAATAATCACAAAAGGAAAACAGATAAGGTTTACACAAAAAAATCCTATTTTCTACCTTTACACAACAATCAAGGCACACTCTGGATGTTGTAACTAGTTTACTAATAGGAGTAAATACAGATAAGTTATATGAAAGTTCAAACACAGGTAAATCCAACTCATTCATATAATCATTAGAAACAAAGGAGTGGGATGCTCCCAAATTATACAACATAGTTAAAAGATGATTGTGAATTATGCATTTACCTTCGATAAGATCAGAAGACTGAGTCAACTCTTCACCACCTAGAGTATAAACTCTCCCTCTGGCTTATGGTTTCTGGGTAGGTGCAGTTTCTTCTTCGATGGAAACTCTTTATCAAAATGCCTAGGTTGCCCACAAACAAAACACACAGGGCAAGGCAGGTCTCTGTGTTGTTTCCCACACTTTGAACACTTAAGTCCCATATACTCCTTTTGAATCTGCTTTCCCTTGTCATGAGCAAAGCTATATTTAGAAGATCCCTTCTTGAATTTATCGTCACCTCGCTTCCTCTTTTGAAGGTCTTGTGACTTAGGCTCCACTGAAAGCTTTTTAGAATGCCTTTCGGTTATCCGACATTTGTTGATCAAAGTTTCCAAGTCCCGAATCTCAAATGATTGGATGGCATTTTGAATGTTTGCCCTCAATCATTCTTCAAACTTAACACACTTCCATGACTCATCTTGGTTAAGTCTGAGATAAGACAAGAACTTAGACAATTCATTGAATTTGACCATATACTGGCCAACAAACATGTCCTCCTATTCCAACTTAAGAAATTCCATCTTTTTGGCATTCTGAAAATTTTGTGGAAAGAACTTTCTCATAAAAGAAATCCTAAAGATCTCCCATGTCACATGAGTCCTTGACACCTCAAAAGCTCTCTTGGTGTCCACCCACTAATCCTCTGCCTCACCTTCTAGCATGTACGAAGTAATGAGCACCTTTTGCTCATCTGAGTAAGTCTTGACAGTGAAAATATTCTCCATCTCTTTGAGCTAACCCTCAGCTCTGACTAGGTTGTACTCCCCCTTGAAGGAAGATGGATTAGATTTCCTCAACTCTGAGAGATCTTGGAGAGTTTGATTCTGTCCAACTACCTCTTGGTTTGGTTGCCCCTAGTGGTGTGGTGGTGGTGTAGGTGGTTGATGTTGAGTTGTACTCATTCTCTCAAACATTTTTGTTGTCACAACTACTTGCTCTCTGATAACTTCAATTTTTGCAGCTGTTTGCTCTCATATAGCAGTGGTAGTAGGTGTTGTTTAGTCCCTCATTGCCTCAACCATTGTCATAAAGGCTCCAACCATGTCAAGGCCTTCATTTCTAGAGTTCCTACTCCCACGGGGTTGCCATTGTACTGCCATAGTTTCCCGTTAACATAGAACAATACATATTGAGGTAGCTAATCCCAATATCATGTAATCATGCAACAGTAGCTAAAACAGTTATAGTAAAAGTAGGTTATATAATTCAATTAAACATCTCACACAAGAGATAAAGAAATGTGTTACCAAGTGGCCTCAAAACTCAAGAAAGGAGTGAATTGAGTTTTAAAAATATTTTCGTAATTCTTTCGCAAAAGCCTTGATTATCAATTTTTGTTAAAGCTATTGTTTGTTAGAGATGAATGGATAGAGAAGATAGAGACCTTTCACTCTTAATTGAATCAACTAAGAAAGATAAAATTCAAATAATGCAATAAAATAGTACACAAAGTAAAAAGTAGAGTTTAGAGAAAACAAACACAAAGCTTTATCCTGGTTCAGCCACCAATCCACTTATGCCTTATGTCCAGTCCTCAAGTAAACACCCGAGATTTCCACTATTACTTCAAGCTTCAAACAGGTGCTTGACAACTTTTACAAACTTGAGCACTTAACACCTTGGTATACCTCACCCTTTGTACTTGAGCCTCTACTTTCAAGGGATACCTCACCCTTTACAATCCTTTGAGGGATACCTCACCCTCTTTACAAATTATACAAGATATAGATGAATTAAAACTCTCTCTCTAGAGTAAATAATACAAATTGAAACTTATGTGTGTCAAGGATTCACACTTTTAAAGCTCAAAAACAGAGTATGATTAAAGGGATAGTAAAAACACGTATTCAATTCTTAAGAGTGATTTTTAGATTGTTTCTCTAACTAAATGCCCAACAACTTAAATTTATAGTCAAATGCAATTAAGAGCCATTAGGGTAGTTGGAAACATTAAATGCTCTTAAGAGAGCCGTTGTGAGTGTTTTTTGGTTGCCCAAATAACCAGTTAGGAGGTTGCCCTAATCGGTTAGGAGTCTCAAAATTTGACTCCTAATTCACCAATTAACCGATTAAAGGGGGTTCCTAATATGTTAGGAGTCTCAAAAATTGACTCCTGATTCATCATCTAACCGATTAGAAGGAGCCCCTAATCGGTTAGGAGTCTCAGTATTTTACTTCTGACTTTCACAATACCCGATTAGAGAATTTGCCTAATTGGTTAGGAGCTTTTTAAAAATTGCTTCTGACTTGCCCAATAACCGATTAGAGGAAGGGTCTAATCAGTTAGGAGCTTTTAAAAAAGGTTCTTGACTTGCCTAATAACTGATTAGAGGAAAGGCCTAATCGGTTAGGAGATTTTAGAAAAGGCTCCTGACTTGCTTAATAACTGATTAGAGGAAGGACCTAATCAGTTAGGAGCATTTAAAAGACTTTGACATGCTTCTGTTTTGATAGGAAAACTTGTTATGTGAATAGTTTTGTCAAGAAAGCAAGATTTCCAAATGGTTTTTCAATCTTTCTAAAACCATTTTATTTAAACTTAAACATCATTTTCACAAGTATAAATCTTGATTTAGCAAACTAACTTAGGTTAAGTAAGAAAACCAATTGATGAGATTAGTGTGAATCCTACAAGTACCTTTACACAAGATCTAAAACTTATATTCTAAGCTTGAAGCTTTTTGGGAATTGTCCTTTGCATTTTCCTTCCTTTCTTTATTTGTTATCATCAAAACTATTGCTTTAGTCAATGTTAATCACATTCTCCCCCTTTTTGATGATGATAAATAACTATTGAGAAAAGGTTGGTTCAAATAAATATTGGAATTCATAAAAGGTTTTAGAGAATTACTCCCCCTCTATTGTTCAAGAGGTAATTGAATCATAGATGCACAACTCCCCCTTTGTTTTGGAATCCCAATACCATTGAAAATATACCTTATGCTAATTTACCTTTCTTTTCTCAAAACCAAAAACCTTCTCCCCTTTTTGTCATGATAATATATATATATGGTATTGGGATTCCAAAACAAATGGGGAGTTGTGCATCTATGATTCAATTACGTCTTGAACAATAGAGGGGGAGTACGTCTCTAAAACCTTTTATGAATTCCAATATTTATTTGAACCAACCTTTTCTCAATAGTTGTTTGTCATCATTAAAAAGGGGGAGAATGTGATTGGCATTGACTAAAGCAATAGTATGAACTCCCTTTGGAGAGGGAGTTCATAACCATTGCGATGTAACAAATATCCAGTAAAAAATCCAACAATAATGTAAGCATATTTTAACAGTCCATTCATTAAAAAAAATCCAAGTCATACTAATCATAGTTAAGCATGTCATGATTCTGAGATAATGAACATCATATCCAAAAGATAGCTTTAATCAAAATAAAGAAGCTATAACTGAAATAAGTACTCCATGCCTAAGCCCCATGATCCTCTGGTGCTGGATAGCAATACTCAAGCCTATCCAGGCGATCTTCCATAGCGCTCAAGCGATCATGGATGATTGTGTTGCTGTGTTCTTGATAAGTTTTAAGATCTACAATGCAGGCTTCAATACTAACTTGTATATTTGCAATGGCTTCCAAGATGCGGTCATCATTGGTGGCAGAGGTCTCTTCCATAGGCACGTCAGCAGAGGTAGTGGGAATTCCTCCTAGCTGTGTTGCTACCTCACGTCCACGACCGTAGACCCATTCACCATTCATTTTCTTCACTTGCATGTAGTTTAGAGAGGCAACTTCAAACTTGTGGGGACCGATAGTATGAATAATTTCATCATCCTCTAAGTTGACCTTATATTAATCTAGAATTTTAGAAACCAATTGTGAAAATAAGTTTGTCCCAAATGGTTTAATATGTTAAGTTTTGATGATGACAAATACAAGACAAAAAGAATGATGCATATGCTTAATAGATGTGCTTGATAGATAACAAATGTATCACAAAAGAATATTGATCATGTTACATAAATGTGCTTAATGAGATATATTGTATCATGCATGATTATGTACTTTATCTAATTATATTTCACTTAATAATCATGCAATGAGATATATGTAACATTCAACATATAATATATCTAATAATATTTTATATGAGTTATAAATGAATTAATATTAGATATGTCTATGAAAGTCTTGTATGCATATTAGACTAACTAGAGTTATACATTTATGAATCATGCATATGAAGATATTGAGTTATGAATTTAGACTAACTATATTTGGTTAAGTGAGCAATATTTTGTAGGATAGTCCAAGTACCAAGAGTGAGCAATGCAACAAGAAAGCAAAAGATCACAACTATGCTCAACTCAAGGAGAATAAAAATGAAAAGATGTTCCAAGCATTTGCAAGTCTTGAAGAGAAGATTTTCTTTGGAAGCTTGGATTACATCAAGAAGTGATGGTGGCAAAAGATCTAGTCCAACATCTTCAAGAATAGCTTATAGGACTTAGATCTTGTGTAAAGATAAATAGGATTCACACTAAGCTCAAAATATGTTTTAACATCTTTAAAAGTGTTTCTTACATTCTAAAATGCTCAACAAACTATTTTTGGAAAGCTAGTCATGGTGGTAGTTCATTTCTATGAAAAATAGCAAAGTTTGTGTTTTGTAAAACTGACCTTTGGTTACTCTTTTGATCATATCTTTTAAAATACTTTGAATTTTTCTCTGACTTATTTCATATGAAAATAGACTCAAAGATCTTTCCAATGAGTGGTCATTTTCTTAAAACGGATAAGAAACAAAGAAGTTATGACCATTTAAAGTCTGTTTTCAAAATCAGAGTGGTTTAATCGAATAAGAGATGTGTTATTCGAATAACACACCTCTGAAAACTTCCCACAATGTGTTTTTAAAGGCTTATTTGAATAACAAATTTGTTATTCGAATAACACAATCCAGAAAAAGTTCCAGAACGTGTTTTTGATGATTTATTCAAATAACCAAAGTGTTATTCAAATACCATAAGTCTTATTCGAATAACAAAGTTACAGAAAACAGTGATATAAGTGAATTTATTCGAATAACAAATGTGTTATTCGAATAACACAATATTTATTTGAATAACAGTGTTCTTATTCGAATAACACTTGCCCAGAAAACGTTCTCAACGGCTATAAATAACTAGTTTTCATAATAATTCATTTCCAAACTTTACCTAACGACTCTAAATATTATTGGGCTATAAATATAAGTGTTTGGGCATCAAAGAAATGTTGGAGAACAATATGAAAATCACTCTTGAGCATTAAATTCGTTTTTCACTCTTTATTTCTCCAAAACTCTATTTTGAGCTATAAGTGTATGAATCCTTAATACCCATAGTACTTCAATTTGCATTATCTACTCTTAAGAGAGTTTCTATCAATTCTATCCTTGTATTATCTAAAAGAGAGGGTGAGGTATCCCTCAAAATTGTAAGGGTGAGGTATCCTTTGAAAGTAGAGAGGCTCAAACACAAAGGGTGAGGTATCCCAAGGTATGTTGAGTGCTCAAATTTGTAAAAATCATCAAGCACCCGTAAAGCTTGAAGAATTGGAGGCTCTAGCACAAGGGTGAGGTATCCTAAGGTGTACGGAGTGCTCTTATTTGTACAAAGGTTTTTCTAGCACCCGTGAAGTCTAGGAGATAGTGAAGAAAATCTCAAGTTAAACTTGGGGACTGGATGTAGGCCACAAGTGGTTGGTGGCTGAACCATGATAAATTCTTAAGTTTGATTTTCTCTTCCCTACACTCTTTAATTTCAGTATTTGGTGATATATATTTATCTATTGCATATCTTGATATTTTGATTCTTATAACTTGATATCTAACTTATTCACTTGATTCATCATCTATCCCAAGTTATATTTGGGTAATTCTTAATAGTTGTGCCTTTGTTAGACTTATTCCGCTGCATGTGTTAATTGAAAATATTAAAATGTATAATTCCTCAAAGTTGTAATAAAATTTGTAATCACCCAATTCACCCCCCCTCTTGGGTGATGGTTGCCATGACTAACAAGTGGTATTAGAGCTTTGTGTTCTGTTAAAAGCTTAACCTCTTAGAGTTAAAGAGCCTTGTTTGTTTAGCAACCATTGAAAGCTTTTCAAAATGAATGGTTTTGAAATTGATAAACCACCATTCTTTGATGGTGTGAATTTCATTTATTAGAAAGCTAGAATGGAAATTTATATGCAATCTATTGATCTTGATTTGTGGGATATTATGCTTGATGAATTTACTTGCAAATCAAAACAAACTTGGAATGCCTATGATAAGAAATATTTTTCCTTGAACATTAGAGCAATGCAAATCTTGAGAAGTAGTTTAAATGATGATGTTTATTCTAAAATTAAGAGTTGCTCTAGTGCTAAAGATATATGGGATGCTCTTGATTCTATCTATGTTGCTAATAATGATCTTTTGCATAATATTGTCTACAGAGAGCAAGAAGAGCAAAAACCTCTAAAGGAAGACAATATTGAAAAATTTCCTCAAGAACATGTTCAAAGCAAGAAAATAAGCTCAATGTCTCTTGGTGATGATGGTGCTCAATTTGAAGAAGAGGCAAAGCAAAACAAAATTAATGAGGAAGATGGTGATTCCATTAAAGAGCCAAATATGCTAGAAATTGAGACTACTTCATATATGGCTAAAAATGACCTTGAGGTAAATAATACTAAACCATATTATAGTCCTTCCTATGATGAGCTAAAATGTGCATATGATGAATTGCATAATGGTTTGTTACTTTTAGAAAAGAAAAACTCATCTTGTTTGGAAAACATTTCCTCCATTGAAAATGAAATTGATATCTTGAAAAATGAATATGCTTTTCTTGATGAGGAAATGCCTTTAAAATGTGAAACCTCAACTTCTTGTGAAAAATACATTGATTTAGAAAATCAAGTTGAGAACTTATATTGTGAATTTGCCAAAGCTAATGATTCTAATTGCTTACATTCCATGATTGTTAATAAGAATGAAATTGATGTTATTCCACATGAAAATTCAAGTAAGTCTTATGGCAAAAATAGTATAGAATGTAATAACAACCAAATGATCAAGTTTTTCAAAAATGATCTTCAAAGGACCAAGCCATCATTAAATTCACTTGTTTGTAATTTTTGTGGTCATCTAGGACATATTTCTCATTTATGCAATTATAGAAGAAATTCTTACATGGGAAATAATATGGTATGAGTTCCTAAAGATCTTAAATGCCCTAGTACTAATATTCAAGGACCCAAGATGAAGTGGGTACCAAAATGTCCTCCTAGCGTTTCAATTATACAGAAAACTTCTCAAAATGATGGACAAATTGGTCAAGTGAAGAAGGAATCATCAAGGGGAAGCTTCCAAAGCCTATTGGTAAAAGTTTTGATCAAAGAAAGAAGATGACTTTAACCAAAGCTTTTTAAGTACAAAATGTGAAACTTGCAAAATTTAAAACATCAAAAGAGAAGCAATGGATAAGGAAAATAGCTTCTTTGATCAACAAGGCCAAGGTATCAAAAGTTTTTACCTCTCATGAACATTCACTTGTAAAGTCAATAAATTTGAGGTATATTCCTTGTAGGCCTTAAGTGATTAATAGAATCATGTACTGTTGGTAAAATCTGAATATTTTGTTTAGCACATGATTATGTTTATTCTTATTGTACCATAGCTCATTAATTTGTTATATATCTTGGTACATGAGGTTCTACAATGCTTAGGTATGCTTGCTATGTTTTGAATTGTCTATATATCATGAAAGCTAGCATGCTATTAGCTATGTGCTTAATGGTAATTGATTATTTAATTTGTTTTGCTCAATTTACATACTATGAAAAATTAATATTTATAAGAGCATAATGGATTAATAATCAATGACTAACTCCTATAGATCCAAAATTAGTGGATACCAAAGAAAGTATTATAAATTGTATTGTAGGGTGATTATTAACTCAAACATGCATTGAAATGAAGTGAAACTATGCTACTTAAGATTCAAAAATTTGAAATGGTTCAAAGTTCTCCAAGAGTGATGAAAACATAAAAAGAATGGCATGGAGAACCACAACATTCTCAAAGAGCCTTGAGGCATGGAAGTTGGAGTCACCTACAAAAACTCAAAAAGTACACTTTTGGTGACATCAATCTCTTATCCTTATTTATGCTTTAAATAGAATATCATGTGATATTTGGATAAGTAGAAAGTTATTTTATGCCTTAACATATTTTAAGTTGTTCTTTTTCTAGCATTATGTTTTAAAAAGTGTCTTTACATATGCTAACATGCTAGATATGAACACATCTTGCTTGGAATGACATGTTATGGTAATATCTTGAGCTTGTGACCAATTTTCTTTGTTCAAATATTTAAATTCACATGCTCATAAGTCATTCTAATCCTTTCTCTTTGGTGTCTAATTGTCTTATATACTCACTTGGAGATTAGAAAGTAAAACGTTATATGTCTTCTTGTTTGATATGTTTAAATTTTGAAAACAAGAAGTAAATGATTTCAAAAGTTATAGTTCCATGATTTTTCAATTCTTTCATTAGAATAAGGGACTTTTTGTTCTTGATTGGCATATGTGCGCACTAGAATTCTTTACTTGATATTACATGCCTTACATGATCAATGTTTGCTGCAAAATGCTTATTTATGTTTTGATGATGATCAAACTTTTATTGATAAACTTGAATCTTGCTTTGAAAATGCTTAAACTATGTTTGTGGATTCAAGTGCATATGTGCTTCATGCATTCTTGTTAGAACTAACATTGTATGGTTGATAATGTGGTACATGGTTTACATTATATATTAATCTAAATTATGCTTGTAAATAAGATTCAATGATATTTGATGCTAACCTATGTTTTAGAGAATTTTTAAAGTTAGCTTTGCAAGTATCTCTATGTGCTTTAAGTATAGCCATCAAATATTAAAGTGTCAAGCATATGTGGATAAATGAGAAGAGTTGAATGAAAAGGGACATGAGGAGACTTTTTTCAAGTGCAATGGAATGAAATACTCAATGGAAGAAAGTACAAACTCAAAGGACCTATAAATGAAGAACATTCTAAAGGAGTATCACTTTCTATCTAACCCAATAAGTATCTCTATCCCTAAACTATTGTGGTATTCTATATGCTATAGATTATATGATACTAGTTGATAAATTGATCTTAAAAGATTAGATGCTTTCCTTACATGATAAGTATGCTTAGTATTGACAAAGTACTTAATTGGATATTAACTTGTTAATTTTGTCATTGCATATATGGTTGATATTAGTTCTATATATTCTTTGATCCCTATAGCATATTTCATCAAGATGAATGTTTGATATCTATGATTCTCTTGATTTATAGTTTCTTAGTGATATAACACCTATGAGAAACATGCTCTTATTTTGAAAAGAATTTCTAGTTTGATTAAAATTATTTTTTAAAAGAAACTTTTCAAGTTCCATATCTTTAAGAATCTTTTGAACTTGTCATAAGATTTAAAATGTATTATCATCTCCTAATTGTCTTGAAAATTTGGAAATAATTGGATATGTGCTATCAATGTAGTATTCTCTTCATTTGCTTTGAAAAGTCTTATTAAATCTTAAAAGAATGCTTAAGAGATTTTCTAACTAAATCTTTTCAAATACTCTATAGAGTCCATCTTAATACTTCAAAAGATAAGCTTTGTTCTTTAAAGTATTTTATTTTCTTAAGGCTCTTGTTTTATAAGAAAGAGAGGATATGTACTTTCAAATGTTCTTTTGACTTGAGTTTGATTACTTTCAAGGAATATGTGGTTTTAATATAAAACATCTCTACCCTTCTAACATGCTTTTGAAAATATAATGTGCTCTTGTAAAATTCTTTTTGAAAAGGGGAGAAGTTTTAAAATAGTTTTTGATTGATGGATTAAGAATATGTATCTTCACCTTGCTTTTCTTTATGGTAATGTGCTTACATGGTCTTGGCATGCATATTTTGCTTTATCTATCTTGTACTTCAATAAAGGGGAGCTTATCTTACTTATCTTACATATCTTTCTTCCATGTCCTTATTAACTAAAAATATATGCATGACTATGTTAAACTATTATATTTTGATAATATGCATTTTTTGCGGAAGAGGCTAGCTCTTAAATTATTGTTTATATCTCTTGGCTTGCATCCTTGTTTGACATGAAGTGTTTTATTGTTAATACTATTAACATGTCAATAAAGATCATCTCTTATTCTCTTTCCCTCTATCAATGAAAGAAGGTAAACATTCTTAAACTTCATATCTTTTGATTCTTTCATTGAGAAATGCTTGATATATGGTAAGTTGTATGATCTTTCATTTGAAAACCTTAATTCCATGATCTTACACAGATATTTTGTAACTCATAATAAGTGATATCAAGTGGTACTTATTTATCATGTGGTATGCAAGATATTATATGTTAGACATAATTTCTTAAGCTTATTGTTACCATATGTTAAATGTTGATGTACCAAAATGTGACAAGCATTACATGAATAATCTTTTATATCTTGAAAGCATGCTTGTTTCATCTCTCTTTTCTTGAATTATGTGTTGAATTAAATAAGGGGAAATAATTATGATTTGAATAAATGAAGTTTTTGAGTTTTGATGATCCTACTCTTTTTGAAAACATGAGTTTTATCTATAAAAGGGGTGAAAATATTATCTTTCCTTCCTAATCCTCTTTGTTGATGTCAAATAGGGGGAGAGAAAATTAGAAAGAAAAATATGTTCTTGTACTTATTGTTTGATATGCTTACATGAATATCTATCCTTGTATATTGCTAAACATATTTTTTCTTTGGTGATTTGTCATCATCAAAAAAGTAGAGATTGTGAAAATAAGTTTGCCCTAAATGGTTTAATATGTTAAGTTTTGGTAATGACAAATACAAGACAAAAAGAATGATGCTTATGCTTAATAGATGTGCTTTATAGATTACAAATGTATCACAAAAGAATATTGATCATGTTACATAAATATGCTTAATGAGATATATTGTATCATGCATGATTATGTACTTTATCTAATTATATTTCACTTAATAATCATGCAATGAGATATATGTAACATTCATCATATAATATATCCAATAATATTTTATATGAGTTATAAATGAATTAATATTAGATATGTCTATGAAAGTCTTGTATGCATGTTAGACTAACTAGAGTTATATATTTATGAATCATGCATATGAAAATATTGAGTTATGAATTTGGACTAACAATATTTGGTTAAGTGAGCAATACTTTGTAGGATAGTCCAGGTACCAAGAGTGAGCATTGCAACAAGAAAGTAAAAGATCACAACTATGCTCAACTCAAGGAGAATAAAAATGAAAATATGTTCCAAGCATTTGTAAGTCTTGAAGAGAATATTTTCTTTGGAAGCTTGGATTACATCAAGAAATGATTGTGGCAAAAGATCTAGTCCAACATCTTCAAGAATAGCTTATAGGACTTAGATCTTGTGTAAAGGTAAATGGGATTCACACTAAGCTCAAAATATGTTTTAACATCTTTAAAAGTATTTCTTACATTCTAGAATGCCCAACAAACTATTTTTGGAAAGCTAGTCATGGTGGTAGCTCATTTCTATGAAAAATAGTAAAGTTTGTGTTTTGTAAAATTGACCTTTGGTTACTCTTTTGATCATATCTTTTAAAATACTTTAATTTTTTCTCTGAAACTTATTTCATATAAAAATAGACTCAAAGATCTTTCTAATAAGTGGTCATTCGCTTAAAACGGATAAGAAACAAAGAAGTTATGACCATTTAAAGTCAGTTTTCAAAACCAGAGTGGTTTATTCGAATAAGAGATGTGTTATTCGAATAACACACCTCTGAAAATTTCCCAGAACGTGTTTTTAAAGGCTTATTCGAATAACAAATGTGTTATTTGAATAACACAACTTAGAAAAAGTTTCAGAACATGTTTTTGGTGATTTATTCGAATAACCAAAGTGTTATTCGAATAACCAAAGTGTTGTTCGAATACCATAAGTCTTATTCGAATAACAAAGTTACAGAAAACAGTGATATAAGTGGATTTATTCGAATAACAAATGTGTTATTCGAATAACACAATATTTATTTGAATAACAGTTTTCTTATTCGAATAACACTTGCCCAGAAAACATTCTCAACGGCTATAAACAACTAGTTTTCATAATAATTCATTTCCAAACTTTACCCAACGGCTCTAAATATTATTGTGCTATAAATATAAGTGTTTGGCATCAAAGAAATGTTGGAGAACAATATAAAAATCACTCTTGAGCATTAAATTCATTTTTCACTCTCTATTTCTCCAAAACTCTATTTTGAGCTATAAGTGTATGAATCCTTGATACCCATAGTGCTTTAATTTGCATTATCTACTCTTGAGAGAATTTCTATCAATTCTATCCTTGTATTATCTAAAAGAGAGGGTGAGGTATCCCTCAAAATTGTAAGGGTGAGGTATCCCTTGAAAGTAGAGAGGCTCAAACACAAAGAGTAAGGTATCCCAAGGTGTGTTGAGTGCTCAAATTTGTAAAGGTCATCAAGCACCCGTAAAGTTTGAAGAATTGGAGGCTCTAGCACAAGGGTGAGGTATCCCAAGGTGTGAGGAGTGCTCTTATTTGTACAAAGGTTTTTCTAGCACCTGTGAAGTCTAGGAGATAGTGAAGAAAATCTCAAGTTAAACTTGGGGACTAGATGTAGGCCACAAGTGGTTGGTGGCTGAACCAGGATAAATTCTTGAGTTTGATTTTCTCTTCCCTACACTCTTTAATTTCAGTATTTGGTGATATATATTTATCTATTGCATATCTTGATGTTTTGATTCTTACAACTTGATATCTAGCTTATTCACTTGAGTCATCATATATCCCAAGTTATATTTGAGTAATTCTTAATAGTTGTGCCTTTGTTAGACTTATTCCGCTGCATGTGTTAATTGAAAATATTAAAATGTATAATTTCTCAAAGTTGCAATAAAATTTGTAATCACCCAATTCACCCCCCTCTTGGGTGATGGTTGCCATGACTAACACCAATAAGGTGTAAGGAAGATCCATCATTGCCTTTTCCTTAGCTTTCATCGTGTAATGCATGATGTAATGAGGCCAATTGATCTTCATGCATCTTTTAAGTGCCCACAACAACAAAATGTCTTCTTCTTCAACCAAGGCATATTTTCTTGCCCTTGGTACCAAGATATGTGTGACTATAAAGTGTAGAAGACAATCCTATAAATTCAGAAGGCCAGCTGTGAAAGATCCTTTTGGCACTTGAATGCCCGATTGAAGCATGCTTGCTATTGCTTGATCTTGATCAAATCCCTCCCATGAGCTATGATTTTCCACAAGAAGTTTATCTCTAGAATAAGTGAGACCAAATAGGGGAGTCCATTGACTTGGTGACACAATGATTCTATGCCTCTTAAATTCAGAAACCAGATTTCCATCAATAATATTTAAATTGCAAAAATAAACTTTTGTGGGTTCAAGATAGAAGTACCCGGGGTTGGTGGTGACAAGAGTTTTCAACCCATGGAATTCTAAGAGCTCTGTGAGGGATGTGAATCTTTCTTTGACGAAGAAGTCCTAGTCTATATATTTGGGCTGAATGAGGCATCGTGCATGAAAATGCAGTGTGTATGCCTTCATCTGATTTTTGTGAGAGAAGTACCCTCCATTGTTAAGGCTAATGGAGAAGTCTTGGTCAGTGGGTGAAGTGGGTGTTAGCAGGGGTACATTAGGATTTTTGGAGTGAGAACGCTTAGGATGAGATGAACTGCTTGCCATGGTTGAAAATGGAGGCTAGGGCTCAATTTAGGAGAGAGAAAATGTGAGGGAAGGTGAAAATTTGGAAGAAGATAGAAGTTTTGATCGGTGGAAAGTGATGGAAAATGAGTTTTAGTGATGGATTTTAGTTGGATTTGGAGTGGGAGAGGTGTTTGAGTTAGTGGGTGTAAGTGGATGCTTGAGGAAGAAGATGACAATGGAGGAAATAGGGTGATACGTGAATGAATAGGGGGTTATGTAACCGGTTAGGTGGGTTAAAGAATGTGGCCTCTAATCGGTTAGGGAATAGCTCTAATCGATTATTGTCTTATTACAGAGAGTTCCAGGAAACTTCAATTCTCCAATAATCGATTAGTGAAGCGTCCTAATTGGTTATTTTGCTTGGCAGTGGGCATTTCACCTTGACAAATTAATTCCAAGAACCTAAATAACAAATTATTTTCTTCTTCTAACTAATTATTGCACTTCCAAAACCAATAAATTCTTCAAGAAATCAGTCCTTAAAACACCAATTTGTTCCACCTTAGCTTGGTTTCATTTTCATCAACACTAACCACTTTAAAAGCATCCCAAACACATAATTTTCTTCTTCAAGAGAACCAGGAAACAATTTTCTTCAGCAGGAACATGATTAAAGGAAATTGGGGGACTTAAGCATGGATCAAGAACCTGTAAAACAAATTTAGGGGACACTCTGACGCTCAAGTCAGTATTGAATTCAAGATAAAAAGCAAGATAATTATGCAATGAACTCAATTATAACATATAAAGCAGTAAGATTGTTCATTATACAGAAGAATTATGCAACAAAAGTTTAGATGCATGATTAGTCTAATATGCCAAGTTCACTTCTTACATAAAAGAATGCTTCTTTGTTTAATGATTTAGTGAAGATGTTTGTAACACCCTCCTTAGGGCATCACACTTCATGTTACTTAATTACCAAATTACTCCTTTATTTGAAATCGTGCTTGTAATATAAATACGAATTATAAAATTTCTTAATAATAATTAGATAAACTTAGTGGAAAATAAAAACATTATAACATTATCATATTACAAATAATTCACATCTTATATACATATACCAGTCTTTAGTACTATCATATTTTAATATTTACAAACTAGACTCTCAAAATATTTAAGCTTTAATTTAAACTAATACATTGCCTAAGTATTACTACACAGTAAAACCCTCAGATGGGTCCTCCTCAAATTCCTCAGAAGATAGGAATCCAGACTGACGCGAAGTCTTACAGATAGGTGTTCGAGCAGACGACACTATACTAATTGTACTAGGAGTACGATAGTATGCTCCCCAATACTGTCTAGTAGACAATGGGAACTCTAGGTATTAATATTCACACTAATGTCTAAGATGTAGCCTACTCAATCTCATATACACAAGGAAACAAGACTCCTCCATCACTTCAAAACTCAGCGTCCTCAACAGGAATCTGCTCTTCCTCAGCTTCTCGCTCAAATCCTCGCTCAACGTCTTTAAAATTATTATTACAATACAAATAGACATACAAATAGGTGAGATCACCTATGCCAATACCAGTATGGTAGCAATGAAGATAAACACATACAATATCTCATACCAGCACATCAAACATAATTACAATTATACCACCGATATCAATTATCGAACACATACAATATCTCATACAACTATCATACCATATTCACAATCATGCCTTCAACATCATTTATCATCATAACATAATTACGATTATGCCATTACCAATATTCAAATATTCCATAATTCAATTATCATAAACAATAATTACGATAATGTTATCAATAACTATGCATATGCACCTAGACTCAATTTCCCACTCCATGGAGCTAAAACTCAGGTTGGAGAGAGTGATCGAAAAGATCTGTCTGCACTAACATGCCTCAGACTACGTGCTCAATTTTTGCACATCTAGCATATGCACGACAGTCTTTATCAAATCTTGATTAAGGATAGTGTCTCGGTCCAGATCATTGATGTGTTACGTCGGTCTAACCCACGGTACAGAAGAGTTACCAACTGCCCATTGTAAGCAACCCGCACCCCAATGCCCCCAAGGTCAACGAATGACCTACACTACGCATATCGCACCCACTCAGGAGGTGTATTCTCTCCTAGGCAACTAGCCTTATTCAGTCCATCGGACCTTTCCAATGTATGTACTATGCACCATTCACAGTTCCATTTCATTATATCATATTCTCAATTCAATTCCTTTATCTCATATTCGGCGTCCTCATATTGGCCCAACAGTATCATTATTGTAATTTCATTGCGAAACCATATTTTCGCAATTTCTCAATCGCGTAAAATATTTTTCACATATTTTAAATCAAAAATACTATTTTTCTCATTTAACATCAAAATTTAACTTTATTTTTCATATTTGCATAATAACCCCTCAAAACATAATATTTGCATTATAATCCTCATTTAAATAATATTTTCACAACAGTCCCTCATAAAATTTATATTTATGAAATAGTCCCTCATAAAATTCATATTTACAAAATAGTCCTTCATAAAATTCATATTTATGAAATAGTCTCTCCAAAACATAATATTTACGTTTTAGTCCTTTTTCAAATAATAATTTCATAATAGTTCCTTATAAAATAATATTTTATGAGATAGTCCCTCTTTTATAAAATATTTGTAATATAGCCCCTCTAAAATCAATAATTGCAATATGGCCCCATTAAAAATGAAAATTACAATATTACCCCTCTAAAAATCATAATTACAATATGCCCCTTTTAAAAATGAAAATTATAATATTACCCCTCTAAAAATCGGTATTTGTATTGTTTCCCCAAAAATGTTATTTCTTTCATTTACTTCACATATTACAACTCAAATTTTACAGACGCACCTCTAAACCCATAGGGTGAGCCATACGTCAATAAAATTCAAGTATTGACACTCATTTCATTTTAAACCCTATTTATTTAATTATATCAGATTATTTTCCCAAAACCATTTTGCTTACTACATTCAAACTCGTTCAAATTCTTTTCTTTTTCATTTAAGTCCTTCATTCTCATTTGAATCCCTCATTTTCAAGACTTTGGTCCTCTAATCCCTAGTATGGTCGTGAGCCTCATTGCTCTTTGGAGCATCCATACAATCATTTAATCATGTTGTTCATATCTTACTTTACACATACTTTCTCATGCTTTCATAATTATACATACACACATAATATCAAAGCTTTAAGCATATTATCACACATGCAAGCATAGAAACAAAATCATACACATCACAAACACAATCAAAGAACATCAAACAATAGGTAAATAAACCCTTATGGGTTTTTCACCAAACAAAACCATCCCCACACCACCAAAACTTGGTTGGTGAGGTAAAATCTCCCTCTTACCTCTTGAAGACAAGTCTTTCAAGCTCCTCTCCTTCTCCTTGATTTCGTACAAGCCACAAACAATTCCTAACAATTCTAAAACAATTAGTAAAATCACATACAAAGCTTACTAATGATAAACCATGGAACAAATATGGTTTAGAAAATCACAAACTTGAATTAAAACCAAAGAATCACAAATTTACCTCTAGGGAAGTAAGATAGAAGTTGAATTTTGAAGCACTTAGAGTGGGATTTTGAGAAAATTTCCTAAATGGAAAGTGTTTAGAAGGTAGTTTAGGTTTAGAAAATGATGAGAGTAAAAATTATAGGAGATTGGTAGTGAACTTGGGTGTTGGGGCCGAATTCTAGAGAGAAAAATGGAAGGAAAATGGTCCTTGATGTTCTTGGAATTTTGAGAGAACATGTTGAAAGCTTTTTGGTGAGAGAGAAAAGTAAATATTGCATGTAAATTGGGAGTGGGCTGCCATGTGAGTCTTGGAGAGATTGAAGAGATTTACTTGAAATAAATATCCTATTTTGTGTTCACACTTGAAGCACATGGCTTATGTCACATGAATTGTCCTAGAAACTTGTGGAACTTGATATTATTTGGCCTCTTGGCCGTGGAGTGTCTAGGGAATTTAGGGGCTTAATTGACTTCAATTAAAGTCTAATTACTTGCCAATTAATTAGTTAATTAATTAGGTTAAGTTTTTTAATCAATCTTAATTAATTATCTAATTACATGACTAATTAATTAAACATATAATTACATATATCATAATCTCTAATTAAAATTAGGATATCTAATTAGGAATTAGATTATAACTAATTGATAATTAGGTTAGTTTACTTAGCTTGTTAATTAGGCCATTAAGATGACTTAATTAAGTTTAATTAGTTACTAATTAAAGTCAAGCCACTATTATTGACTTCATTTTAGCCATTGAATTCAACTTTGTTTCCTATCCATTGATCTCATCTACGGTGTATATTACTTAGTGGTTTTATCGGGATTCATTTTACACCATTGATCGGATCAACGGTTATGAACAAAAGTATCTAAATCATGCTTTTTATCCAATGGTCCTTAATGGAGTCTATGCTCCTTTAATTGTCCAATTCTTATTGGTTAGAATTTTCAAGCCACCTATTTTGACTTGTTCCTATTGGTTTAGAATTTGGTCCAGTCAGAATCGTTGACTGCTACTCTAAACGTGGGTCCCACAGACTTTTTCGGGTCCATGATCATTTTGAAGCAAATTTCTACTATTTTTAAGATAGTAGGTACTGTCAAATAAAATAATATTATAATAATATAAAATTATTTTATTACACAGTTAAATCCTAAAAATTAAAAAATTAATATATATATCAATCGAAATTGGGTTTAGTAAGATCCCCCAGTTCCGAATAATTAAAATAAGAATTTCCCTCGCCCGAAAATTATTATTTTTCTGACCCGGAGCAAATCACACAAAACAATCAAAAACAGTATCAAAACAGCCAAATTATTTTTATATTGCACAGAAAACACAAAACAATGTAATTCTGTCAGTTCTGTAACATAGTCTAAAATTTGG
Source organism: Ormosia semicastrata (assembly GCA_029884595.1). Classification (NCBI taxonomy): domain Eukaryota; kingdom Viridiplantae; phylum Streptophyta; class Magnoliopsida; order Fabales; family Fabaceae; genus Ormosia; species Ormosia semicastrata. The sequence continues at coordinate 46,099,188 of JAQQTO010000061.1, forward strand.
GGTGTTACAATGTCAGCTAGTTGTTTAGTGGTTTCAACAAATTCAAGCATGCAATCCCCTTTTTGAACATGATCCTTTATGAAATGGTGCCTTATCTCTATGTGTTTTGTTCTTGAGTGCAAAATGAGATTTTTAGACAAATTGATTGCACTAGTGTTGTCACACCTTATAGGGATGTGATCAAGTTCAATGCCATAGTCTAGAAGTTGTTGCTTCATCCAAAGGATTTGAGGACAACAACTTCCAGCTACAACATATTCAGCTTCAATTGTAGACAATGCCACACTATTTTGTTTCTTACTATACCAAGAAACTAGTGAGCTTCCAAGCAAGTGGCATGTCCAACTAATGCTCTTCCTATTCATTTTGCATCCATCAAAATCAGAATCAGAATAACTAATTAGATTACATGAGGCACCTTTAGGGTACCACAAGCCCATTTGTGATGTGCCTATTAGATATTTCATAATTCTTTTTACAACACTTATGTGTGATTCTTTAGGATTTGCTTAAAATCTAGCACACATGCACACACTAAACATAATATCAGGCCTACTTGCTATAAGATAAAAGAGTAAGCTAATCATACCTCTATATTTTGTGATTTCTATATATTTATCTCCTTCATCCTTGTCCAAATAACAAGAAGTGCCCATTGGTGTAGCCATATGCTTGGTGTTGTCCATTCCAAATTTCTTGAACAACTCCTTGCAATACTTGGATTGACTTATGAAAGTCTCATCCCTTGTTTGCTTGATTTGAAGACCAAGGAAGAAGTTGAGCTCACCCATCATTGACATTTCAAATTCGTTTTGTATAAAATTGGCAAATTCCTTACAAAGAGAGTTGTTAGTAGCACCAAATATTATATCATCAACATATATTTGAATAAGAAGAATGTCATGCTTTTTATGCTTGATGAAAAGAGTAGTGTCAACCTTTTCTCTAGAAAAGCCTTTTTCTAAAAAGAACTTACTCAACCTTTCATACCAAGCTCTAGGGGCTTGTTTTAAGCCATACATGGCCTTTTTCAATTTAAAGACATGGTTGGGCAGTTCAAAGTTTTTAAAACCAGGAAGTTGTTTCACATACACTTCTTCTTATATAAAACCATTTAAGAAAGCACTTTTAACATCCATTTGAAAAAGTTTGAAATCCATGATGCATGCATATGCAAGTAGCATTCTTATGGCCTCTAATCTAGCTATGGGAGCATAAGTTTCTTCATAATCTATTCCTTCTTCTTGATTATAGCATTTTGTTACCAACCTAGCTTTATTTCTTATTATTAAGCTTGTTTAATCAAGTTTGTTCCTAAAGGCTGATTTGATGCCAATTATGGGATGATCATTGAGCCTTGGAACTAATTCCCAAACTTGATTTCTCTCAAATTGGTTTAGTTCTTCTTGCATGGCCAAAATCTAATGTTTATCATTAATGGCCTTATTTATGTCTTTAGGTTTAACTTGAGAGACAAAAGTCATATGGTTACATGCATCTCTAAGAGAGTTTCGAGTGATTATCCCTTTTGATACATCACCTGTCACTTTGTCAAGAGGATGATATCTAGACGTCCTCCATTCCTTGGGAAGGTCCATGATTTGTGAATCCTCTTACCTTGGGGAATCAAATGATCTTTCTTCTTGCTTTGGCTTCTTTTTTCTTGATTCTCCAAGTGAGTCTTTGCTAAACTTTTTGTAACATTATCAACCAAATCCTTTCTCGGACCATTTGGGTTAGTTTCATCAAATGCAACATGAATTGATTCCTTAATGGTCATTGTTCTTTTATTATAAATTCTAAAGGATTTACCACTAAGAGAATAATCAAGAAATATTCCCTCATCGGATTTAGTATCGAACTTACCTAAGTTATCTTTTTCATTGTTTAAAACAAAGCATTTACAACCAAAGACATGAAAGTGTGAGATGTTTGGTTTCCTTCCTTTGCATAGTTCATAGGGGGCTTTCTTTAAAATTGGCCTTATTAAAGTCCCATTCATAACATAACAAGCGGTACTTACCGCATCCGTCCAAAAATACTTAGGAAGGTTTGTCTCATTGAGTATAGTTCTTGCTAACTCCTCTAAATATCTATTTTTACTTTCAAACACTCCATTTTGTGTAATTGGCATTGACTAAAGAAATGATTTTGATGATAACAAACAAGAAAGGAATGGGAGTGCAAAAGATCAAGTCCCAAGGTTCTTCAAGAATAGCTTATAAGACTTAAGATCTTGTGTAAAAGTAAAAATGAATCACACTAATCTCAAATATGTTTTAACATATTTAAAAGTGTTTCTTATATGTTTAAATGCCCAACAAACTGTTTTTGGAAAGTTAGTCTTGGTGGTAGTTCAAACCTTTGAAAAATAGTCAAGTTTATGTTTTGCAAAACTGACATTTGGTTACTCTTTTAATCATAACTTTCAAACTACTTTGATTTTTATTGAGAAACTTATGACATATGAAAAAGACTCAAAGATCTTTACAATGAGTGATCATTTGCTTTAAACGGATAAGAAATGAACAAAATATGACCATTTAAAGTCAATTTTCAAAAATAGTCAAGTATGAGTTTTGAAAAACTGACCTTTGATTACTGTTTTGATCATAACTTTCAAAATACTTTTATTTTTGTTGTAAAACTTTCATTTGAACATAGACTCAAATATCTTTCCAATGAGTGGTCATTTACTTTAATCGGATAAGAAATGAAGAAGTTATGACATTTTAAAGCCAGTTTTCAAAACCAGAAATGTTGTAATCGATTACACAAGTCCTGTAATCAATTACCACTTTGGCAAAGGCCATGTAATCGATTGCTAGAAGTGTGTAATCAATTACCAAGTGCCCAGAAACGTTTCCAATGATTATAAACGGCTAGTTTTCATAAAAAAAAAATATCTCTAAACACTACCAACAGCTATTTTATCACTTGGGGTCTATATATAAGTGATATTTGAAGCATTTACATTCTAAGAAACACAAGAACACTATATTTGATCCTTGAATCATCAAAATCATATTTTGAGCTTTAAAGTGTGAATCCTTGATACCCATAAGGTTCAATTTGTATTATCTACACTTTGAGAGAGTTTCTATCTTTTACATCTTTGTATATTTTGTAAAAGAGAGGGTGAGGTATCCCTCTTGAGAAAAGGGTGAGGTATCCCTTAAGAGTGAGGCATCTCTCAAAAGTTGTAAAGGGTGAGGTATCCCTGTTTGAGGCTCAAGCACAAAGGGTGAGGCATCCCAAGGTGTGTTGAGTGCTCCACTTTGTAAAGATTTTCTAGCACCCATTCAAGCTTGAAGGTTTAGTGGAAAAATCTTGGGTGGTTTACTTGAGGACTGGACGTAGGCCACAAGTGGTTAGTGGCTGAACCAGGATATATCCTTCTATTTGCTTTTTTCAACTCTATCTCTTTATATTTGCGCTTTAATTATATATGCTTGAGTTGAACTTGATATTTAGCTTATTTGCTTGATTTATCCTATATCTCAAGTTGTAGTTGAGTAATCTATAATAGTTGTACCTTTGTTATGCATGTTCCGCTGCATTTATTAACTGACAAAGTTGCATTAAAATTTATAATCACCCAATTCACCCCCCTCTTGGGTGATGACTGTCATGGCTAACAAGTGGTATCAGAGCTTCATGCTCTGCTAAAAGCTTAACCTTTTGGAGTTATAAATCCTTGTTTGTTTGGTAACCATTGAAAGCTTTTTAAAATGGAAGGTTTTGAAATTGATAAACCATCATTCGTTGATGGTGTGAATTTTGTTTATTGGAATGCTAGAATGGAATTTTATATGCAATCTATTGATAATGATTTGTAGGATATTATGCTTGATGGATTTACTTACAAATCAAAACGAACTTTGAATGGCTATGATAAGAAATGCTTTTCATTAAACATTTAGTGCTATGCAAATTTTGAGAAGTGGTTTACATGATGATGCTTATGCTAAAATTAAGAGTTTCTCTAGTGTTAAAGATATATGAGATGCTCTTGATGATATCTATCTTGCTAACAAAGATTTTGTGGATAAAGTTATATATAGAAAGCAAGAAGAGCAAAAGCCATTGTAAGAAGCTTGTCATGAAAAATGTCTTCAAGAAGATGTTCAAAGTAAGAAAATGAGATCAATGCCTCTTGGTGATGATGGTGCTCAATTTGAAGAAGAGGCAAAGCAAAATCGAATCGCATATATTCTTGAATCTTTGATGCACAACAATGAGGACGATGATGATTCCCTTAAAGAGCCAAGCATGCTAGAAATTGAGACTACTTCATATGTGGCTAAAAAGGACTTTGAGGTAAATAATGTTAAACTAGATCATAGTCCTTCCTATTATGAGCTACAATGTGCATACAATGAATTATATGATGATTTGTTGTTTTTAGAAAAGAAAAACTCATCTTGTTTAGAAAACATTTCCTCTATTGAAAGTGAAATTGAGACTTCGAAAAATGTATATGCTTTTCTTGATTAGGAAATGCCTTTGAAATGTGAAACCTCAACTTCTTGTCAAAAGTGCATTGATTTAGAAAATCAAGTTGAGGACTTATATTTCGAATTTGCCAAAGCTAATGATTCTAATTGCTTACATTCCATGCTTATCAATGAGAATAGAATTGATGTTACTCCACATGGAATTTCAAGTAAGGCTTGTGGCAAAAATAACATAGAATGTAATAACAACCAAAGGCTCAAGTTTTTCAAAAATGATCTTCAAAGGACCAAGCCATCATTGAGTTCACTTGTTTACATTTTTTGTGGTCATCCAGGACATATCTCGCATTTGTACAATTACAAAAGAAATCCTTATATGAGAAATAACATGGTTTGGGTTCCTAAAAGTCTTAAAAGTTCTAGTACTAACACTCAAGGACCCAAGATGAAGTGGGTACCAAAATGTCCTCTTTGTATTTCAATTATGTAGAAAGTTTCTAAAAAGGATGGACTACTTAGTCAAAGGAAAGAGGAATCATCAAGGAGAATGTTTCCAAAGACCAATGGTAGAAGTTTTGGTCAAAGAAGGAAGATGGCTTCAACCAAAGCTTCTCAGGTACAAAATGTGGAACTTGCAATGTTCAAAACACCAAAAGAGAAGCAATGGGTAAGGAAAATAGTTTCCTTGATTACCAAGGCCAAGGTATCAAAAGATTTTACCTCTTATGCACATTCACTTGTAAAGACAATGAATATGAGATATATTCCTTGTAGGTTTTAGGTAAAGGATAGAATCATGTGTACTTGGTAAAATTTCAATTTTATGTTTAGAACATGATTATGTTTATTCTTATTGTAAAATAAGGTTCTACAATGCCTAGATATGCTTGCAAAATGTTTGAAATTGCTTTGAGACATTTTGAAAACTTTAAGATTAGTCATTTACTATTTAAAATGCAAAATTTGAGTTTTAGAAAACTGGTAATTGATTACAAGACCTTTGTAATCGATTACAAAGGTTCTGTCAAGCAAGTAATCGATTACACCTGCCCTGTAATCAATTACAAGGTTCCTAGAAAGATGGTAATTGAGTACACCCAACTTGTAATCGATTACAAGGATTCTAGAAAGATAGAAATTGATTACACACCCATTGTAATCGATTACACAACAACTTTAAAAAGGTTTTCAGTGCAGGAACAACCAGAAAGATAGAAATCGATTACACATCTATGTGCTTAATGGTAGTTGATTATTTAATTTGTTGTGCTCAATTTACATATTATGAAAAATTGATTTTTATGAGAATATAATGGATTAATAATCAATGACAAACCCCTATGGATCCAAAATTGGTAGATACTAAAGAAAGTACTATGAATTGTGTTGTAGGGTGTCTATTAGCTCAAACATGCATTAAAGTGAAATACAACCATGCTACTTGAGGTTGAGAAAACTTAAAATGGTCCAAGTTCTCCAAAAATGATGAAAACATACAAAGAATGACATGGAGAACCACAACATTCTCAAGTAGCCTTAAGACATAGAAGTTGGAAGTCACCTACAAAAACTCAAGAGTACACTTTTGGTGATATCAAGCTCTTATCCTTACTTATGCTTTAATTTGAATATTGTGTGATATTAGGATTAGTAGAGAATTATTTTTATGCCATAACATGTTTTAAGTTATGCTTTTTTTTGCATTATGTCTTGAAAGTATCTTTACATATGCTAACATGCTAGATATGCACACAACTTGCTTGGAATGACATGTTTTTATGGTAATATCTTTTTTCTTAAGCTTGTGATCAATTCTCTTTGTTCAAAAATAGAAATTCACATGTTCATAAGTAGTTGTAATCCTTTCTCTTTGATGCTTAATTATCTTATATACTTACTTGGAGATTGGAAAATTAAAAGTTATAGGTCTTCTTGTTTGAAATTGTTTGATATGTTCATATCTTGAAAACAAGAAGTAAATGATTCATTTTTTGTGCCTTGAGTTTGCCTTTGAACTTTAATGATTCTTACATTGAAATAAATCTTGAAATGAACATTTTGCAATGGCTATTCTGATAACATGAATAATATGCTATCTTGTTGCTACAATATTGATTGCATATTTGTTATATGGCAATGGTTTTGTGTAACTTCTCTTTGTCAAAAAAAAAATATATATTACATATATTTTTTATTATGACAAAAGGGGAAGAAGTTTGAGTCATTGAGAAAAGATAAATAGAAAAAGGTGCAAATTCAATTATCATGAGATTCCAAAATTAAGGGAGAGCTGTGTATCTTTGATCCAATCACCTCTTGAAAAATAGAGGGGGAGTAAGTCTCTAACACCTTTTGTGAGTTCTAATTTATTTAAACTAACTCTTTTCTCAATGGTGGTTTGTCATCATCAAAAAGGGGGAGAATATAATTAGCATTGACTAAAGCAATGGTTTTGATGATAACAAACAAGAAAGGAATGGAAGTGCAAAAGATCAAGTCTCAAGGTTCTTCAAGAATAGCTTATAGGACTTAAGATCTTGTGTAAAGGTAGAAAGGATTCACACTAAGCTTAAATATGTTTTAACATCTTTAAAAGTGTTTCTTACATGTTTAAATGCCCAACAAACTATTTTTGGAAAGTTAGTCTTGGTAGTAGTTCAAACCTTTGAAAAATAGTCAAGTTTGTGTTTTGTAAAACTGATATTTAGTTACTCTTTTGATTATAACTTTGAAAATACTTAGAGTTTTATTGTTAGACTTATTGCATATGAAAATGGACTCAAAGATCTTTCCAATGAGTGGTCATTTGCTTTAAATGGATAAGAAATGAAGAAGTTATGACCATTTAAAGTCAGTTTTCAAAAACAGTCAAGTATGAGTTTTGAAAAGCTAACCTTTGGTTACTATTTTAATCATAAATTTCAAAATACTTTAATTTTTATTGTAAAACTTATCTAATTTGAAAATAGACACAAAGATCTTTCCAATGAGTGGTCATTTGCTTTAATCGGATAAGAAATGAAGAAGTTATGACATTTTAAAGTCAGTTTTCAAAACTAGAAATACTGTAATCAATTACACAAGTCCTGTAATCGATTATCACTTTGGCAGAGGCCATGTAATCAATTACCATATGTGTGTAATCGATTACCAAGTGCCCAGAATGTAACACCCTCCTTAGGGCGTCACACTTCATATTACTTAATTACCAATTTACCCCTTCATTGGAAAATCGTGCTTTGTGATGTAAATACGAGTTATAAAATTCTTGATGATAATTAAATAAACTTAGTGGGAAATAAAACACTACAACATCATCACAAATTATTTACATCATATATGTATAAGTCATCGTATTGTCATATTTTAATATTTATAAACTAGACTCTCAAAATATTTAAAACTTTAATTTAAACTAATATACTGTCCAAGTATTACTACACAGCAGAACCCTCAGACGGGTCCTTCTCAGACTCCTCAGAAGATAGAAGTCTGACTTGACGCGAAGTCCTACGGACAGGTGTCCGTGTAGATGACACTATACTAATCGCACTAGGAGTACGATAGTATACTCCCCAATACTATCTAATTGACAATGGGAACTCTAGGTGTACATTAATATTCACCCTAATTTTCAAGATATAGCCTACTTAAAATAATGTTTAAGTCTCCTATGTAGCAAATACGCTCTCTTTTCATATCAACGTGCCATGCCTCCAATCCTCCATGAAACGTCAATCTCATATACCCAAGGAAACAAGGTACCTCCATTTTCTAGAACTCAGCGTCCTTTATCGGAATCTACTCTTCCTCAGCTTCTTGCTCAAGTTCTCGCTCAACGTCTTTAAAATTATAAATACAATATAGAATAGACATAGAAAGAGGTGAGATCACCTACACCAATACCAGTATGATAGCAATGAAGATAAACACATACAATATCTCATACTAGCACATCATATATAATTACAATTATGCCACCAACATCATTTATCATCATAACTCATGTAATAAGCAATAATTACAATCATGCCATTATCAATAATCAAATATTCAATAAATCAATTATCATAAATCATAATTACGATAATGCCCTCATTATCTACATGTATGCATACAGACTCAATTTCCTACTCCATGGAGCTAAAACTCATATTGGAAAGAGTGATCAAAAAGATCTGTCTGCACTAACATGCCTCAGACCACGTGCTCAATTTTTTTGCACATCTAGCATATGCACCACAGTCTTTATCGAATCTTGATTAGGGATAGTGTCTCGGTCCAGATCATCGGTGTGTTGCATCGATCTAACTTACGGTACAGAAGCGCTGCCATCTGCCCATCGTAGGCAACCCGCACCCCGATGCCCCCAAGGTCAGCGAGTGACCTACATTACGCATATCGCACCCACTTAGAAGGTGTATTCTCTCCTAGGCAATCAGCCTTATTCAGTCCATCGGACCTTTCCAATGTATGTCTATGCACCTTTCATAATTTCAATTCATTATATTATATTCTCAATTCAATTTTCTTTATCTCATATTCGGGGTCCTCATAATTGGCCCAACAGTATCATTATTGTAATTCCATCGCAAAACCATATTTCGCATTTTCTCAGTCGCGTAAAATATTTTTCACACGTTTCAAATCAAAAATACTATTTTTCTCATTTAACACCAAAATTTAACTTTATTTTTCATATTTGCATAATAACCCCTCAAAACATAATATTTGCATTCTAGTCCTCATTTAAATAATATTTTCACAACAGTCCCCCATAAAATTCATATTTACAAAATAGTCCCTCATAAAATTCATATTTACGAAATAGTCCCTCATAAAATTCATATTTACAAAATAGTCCCTCATAAAATTCATATTTACAAAATAGTCCTTCCAAATCATAATATTTATATTTTAGTCCTTTTTTAAATAATAATTTCATAATAATTCCTCATAAAATAATATTTACAAGATAGTCTCTCTTTTATAAAATATTTACAATATAGCCCCTTTAAAATCAATAATTATAATATGGCCCCATTAAAAATGAAAATTATGATATTGTCCCTCTAAAAATCATAATTACAATATGACCCCTTTTTAAAAATGAAAATTATGATATTGCCCCTCTAAAATCATATTTGCATTGTTTCCCCAAAAATGTTATTTCTTTCATTTACTTCATATAAAAATCATTTTACTTTGTCATACTCAATTTTTTTTCCAAATTCATTTAGGTCTCTCAGTCCTCATTTTGATTCATCAGTGTAAGGACTTTGGCCCTCTTTTCCATGGTATGGTCGTGAGCCTCAGTGCTCTTTGGAGCACTCATACAATCGATTCATCATATTGTTCACATCTTAAATTACACATGCATTCTCGTGCTTTCATAATTATACATACACACATAATATCAAAGCTTTAAGCATTTTATCACACATGCAAGCATAGAAACACAATCATACACATCACAAAACACAATCAAAGAACATCAAACAATCGGTGAAGAACCCTTATGGATTTTTCACCATGCAAAATCATCCCCACACCACCCAAACTTGGTTGGTGAGGTTAAATCTCCCTCTTACCTCTTGAAGACAAGCCTTTCAAGCTCCTCTCCTTCCCATTGTTTTCGTACAAGCCACAATCAATTCCTGACAATTCTAAAACAATTAGTAAAATCACATACAAAGCTTTAAAATGATAAACCATGGAATAAACATGGTTTAGAAAATCACAAACATGAATTTAAACCATAAAAACCAAAGTTTACCTCTAGGGAAGTAAGGTAGAAGTTGGATTTTGAAGCACTTAGAGTGTGATTTTGAGAAAACTTCCTAAATGGAAAGTGTTTAGAATGTTGTTAAGCTTTAGGAAATGATGAGAGTGAAAATTATAGGTGAGTGATGGTGTACTTGGGTAGTGAAGCCGAACCAATGGAGAGAAAATGGAAGGAAAATATGCTTTGGTGTTCTTGGAATTTTTTAGAAGAAAAGATGAAAGCTTTTGATGTGAGAGAAAAGCAAATATTGTGAGAGTAAAATCCAAGGTGCTGCTGCCGTGGGAGTCTTGGAGAGATTTAAGTGATATACTTGAAGTAAAATATCCTATTTTGAGTGCACATGGACTAGCACATGGCATATGTCATCCACTTGACTTTGCATGGCTATTTGGATTGTTCAAGAATCATGTAGAAGCCTCCCAAGGCTGCTGCAAAACCGTGTGACTCTTTGGGATTTTAGGTCTTAATTGTTTTCAATTTACACCTAATTACATGCTAATTAATTAGGTAATTAGTTAGGTTAAATTTCCTAATCAATCTTAATTAACATTCTAACTATATAACTAATTAATTAAACATATTATTACATATATTATAACCTCTAACTTTTAAAATTAGGATATTTAATTAGTAATTAGTTTATAACTAATTAATAATTAAGTTAGTTTACTTAGCTTGTTAATTAGGCCATTAGATTAACCAAATTAGGTTTAATTAGTTACTAATCAAAGTCAAGCCACTATTGTTGACTTCATCTTAGCCATTGAAATCAACTTGGTTTCCTATCCATTGATCTCATCTACGGTGAATATTACTTAGTGGTTTTATCAGGATTCGTTTTACACCATTGATCAGATCAACGGTTATGATCAAAAGCATCTAAATTATGCTTTTCATCCAAGGGTCCATATTGAAGTCTATGCTTCTTTATTTGACTTCTTCTTATTGGTTTAAAATAGTCAAGCCACCTATTTTGACTGATTCTTATTGGTTTAGAATTCTGTCCAGTCAGAATCGTTGACTGCTACACTAAACGCGGGCCCCACAGACTTTTCGGGTTCATGTTAAGCAGATTTCTATTGTTTTTAAGATAGTAGGTACTGTCACGTAAAATAATATTATAATAATATAAAATTATTTTATTGCACAGTTAAATCTTAAAAATTAAAAGATTAATATATATATCAATCAAAATTGGGTTTAGTAAGATGCCCCAACTCCAATTAATTAAAATAAGAATTTCTGCGGCCCGAAAATTATTATTTTTCTGACCCAGAGCAAATCACACAAAACAATCAAAAACAATATCAGAATAATCAAATTATTTTTATATTGCACAGAAAACACAAAATAGTGTAATTTTGTCAGTTCTATAATATAGTCTAAAATTTGGGGTGTTACACAGAAACGTTCCCAACGGCTATAAACAACTAGTTTTCATAAAAAATCATCTCTAAACACTACCAATGGCTATTTTATCACTTAGGGTCTATATATAAGTGATATTTGAAGCATTTACATTCTAAGAAACATAACACTATATTTGATCCTTGAATCATCAAAATCATATTTTGAGCTTTAAAGTGTGAATCCTTGATACCCATAAGCTTCAATTTATATTATCTACTCTTTGAGAAAGTTTCTATCTTCTACATCTTTGTATATTCTGTAAAAGAGAGGGTGAGGTATCCCTCTTGAGAAAAGGGTGAGGTATCCCTTAAAGAGTGAGGTATCTTTCAAAGATTGGAAAAGGTAAGGTATCTCTTAGAAAGTGAGGCATCTCTCAAAAGTTGTAAAGGGTGAGGTATCCCTATTTGAGGCTCAAGCACAAAGGGTGAGGCATCCCAAGGTGTGTTGAGTGCTCCACTTTGTAAAGGTTTTCAAGCACCCGTTCAAGCTTGAAGGTTTAGTGAAAAAATCTCAAGTGGTTAACTTAAGGACTGGACGTAGGCCACAAGTGGTTGGTGGCTGAACCAGGATAAATCCTTGTGTTTGCTTTTCTTAACTCTATCTCTTTATATTTACACTTTAATTATATATGCTTGAGTTGAACTTGATATTTAGCTTATTTGCTTGATTTATCCTATATCTCAAGTTGTAGTTGAGTAATTTATAATAGTTGTACCTTTGTTATGCATGTTCCGCTGCATTTATTGATTGACAAAGTTGCACTAAAATTTGTAATCACCTAATTCACCCTCTCTTGGGTGATGGTTGCCATGGTCAACATTTTGTTATGGAGTTCTAGGAGCATAAAAATTATGCTAATGGCATTTTCATTGCAAAACATTTCAAATTCTTTATTTTCAAATTCTCCATTATGATCTCTTCTTATGGATGTAATGGTACAATTTTTCTCATTTTGAATAACCTTTGCAAGTTTTCTAAATGCATGGTAGGCATTATTCTTAGGAGCAAAGAATAGAGTCCATGTATATCTAGAGTAATCATCCACTATCACAGGAGCATAGTAATTACTCCCAAAGCTCATGGTTCTTGATGGTCCAAAAAAATCCATATACAAAAGTTGTAAAGGTCTAGTAGTGGAAACAACATTTTTAGCTTTGAAAGAGACCTTTACTTGTTTACGCTTTTGACATGCATCACGAAGTCTATTTTTCTTAAAATTGAGCTTTGGTAAACCAATTACTAAATCTTTAGAAATAAGTTTGTTTAGGTGATCCATATGAATGTGAGCAATTCTTCTATGCTATAGCCATGAATCACTCTCTTTGCTCATAAGACATTTTGCATTTTGAGAGGTAATATCATCAAGATTAATCATATATATATTATCAACTCTATGACCAACAAACTTAATTTGTTTATCATTTTTGCCTTCAATTATGCAACAATTTGAGTCAAAGATAATTCTATTTCCTTTATCACATAATTGACTTATGCTAAGTAAGTTATGTTTAAGTCCTTCTCCATACAAGACATTTTCAATTGAAGTAAAGGGATTTTTACTAACTTTTCCAACTCCAAGGATCTTTCCTTTATTGTTGCCCCTATATGTGACATGTCCATGCTTCTTTGGTGCAAGGAAGGAGAACTTGGATCCATCGCTCGTCATGTGCTTGGAGCAACCACTATCAAGATACTAACTTGAGTTTTTGGTCTTCAAGCACACCTGCAACACACATTCAAGTTTTAACCATTGGTACCCAAATTCTCTTGGGTCATTGTGTGTTAGCATTGGGTAAGGTGCCCTTAGGAACCCAAACCCTCTTAGTTCCAACCTTAGTGTTAATGTTCTTTCTTACATTACATGTTAATGCACTATGCCCTTTCTTACCACAATGAAAGCATTTGATAAAGGGGCTACTTGATGTGCTTGAGGAAGCAAAGAAATTCTTATAAGACTTTTGTTGGTTATTTGGATTATATCCCAAACTGGCTTTTTAAAAAATGTATTTTTGCTTCCCTAGTAACACATTTAAATTGTCTCTTTTAAAAGTAAATCTTGTAAGAGTATTTTTCAAATCCTCAACCTCCTTTTCAAATGATTCACATGATGAGCAAGGTAATTGAATGGATGCATTATCAAGTGAAGAGCAAGTCATGCATGATGAGTTAACATCAATAAGTCCTAAGGTCTCATTTTCAATTTTAAGTTCATTGATTTCCTTGTTCAACATAGAGACTTTGTTTACCAATAAGGAAATTGTTTTATTTGAAGATAAAATCATTTTTGTGGGCCTTAAGGATTCATCATGCAATTGTTGAAAAGCATATAGTAATTCACTATAGGAAGGTGAATAATCTAGGTTCAAAGATGTTACCTCGGTGTCGCTTTCTTCTTCTTCTTTACCTCTGGCCATGAGATATAGATGGACTTTTTCATTTTTCGAACTGTTAAAGGAGTCCATCTCATTGTCTTCCCATGCTATGTAGGCTCTCCTTCCTTTCTTTTCTTTAAGGGGTTTCTTCTCAAACTTCTCTGATTTCTTAAGATATATGGGACATTCTATCTTCATATGCCCCGGTTTACCGCATTCATAACATATTGGAGTTTATGAGGTTCCTTCCCCTTTGTGATAGGTCTTCTTGGGAGGAAAATGTGCTCTTCTTTGGAATCCCTTCTTCTTTAAGAATCTTCCAAACTTCCTCACAAGGAGACTAAGGTACTCCTTATTTAGCTCTAGATTTTCTATGCCATCGCCATCATCTTCATCATCATCTTCAATTATAGATGAGGTGGCTTTGAGTGTAATCCCCTTATTCTTTTTGTCATGCTCCTCATTTTGATTAAGCCTATTTAGCTCAATTCATGCTCTTAGAGCTTCCTGAATAAGGTGGCCAATGTTATTGTTAACAGGTTCCTTGATTTCGTAATAGCTGTCACTTGGGGTTACCAATTTCTACTTAAAGACCTTAAGACTTTGTTAATAAGATCCTCATTAGGAAAGATCTTTTCCAATGAAGCAAGATGATTTATAATGTGTATAAATCTCTTTTGCATTTCTTGAATGCTTTCACCTTGATTCATTTTAAATAATTCATATTCATGAGTGAGAATGTTTATTCTTGATCTTTTTGCTTCACTTGTGCCCTTATGAGTTACTTGTAGGGTATCCCACATTTCTTGGGCAGTCTTACAATTTGACACCCTAAAGAATTCATCATACCCCAAGGATGTGGTAATGATATTCTTGGCTCTCAAGTTGTATTGAACCTTTTTTTTGTCTTCATCCGTCCATTCACTTCTAGGCGCGTTAGTTCTTACACCATCAACTATACGTGTAGGAACAAAGGCGCCATTTTCAATGGCATCCCACACAACAATATCAATAGCTTCAATAAAAATTTTCATTCTATTTTTCCAATAGGCATAACCATCACCATTGAAATAAGGAGGTCGATTTATAGAAGAACCATTGTTAGAAAAACTATTTGAAGCCATCACTTCTCTTGAAGCTGCTAAGCTCTTTACACAAGAATCTAGCTCTGATACCACTTGTTACCAAGTAGCCTCAAAACTCAAGAGGGGGTGAATTGAGTTTTAAAAATATTTGTACAATTCTTTCACCAAAGCCTTCATTATCAATTTTTATTGAAGCTATTGTTTGTTAGAGATGAATGGATAGAGAAGATAGAGACCTTTCACTTTTAATTGAATCAACCAAGAAAGATAGAATTCAAATAATGCAATAAAATAGTGCACAAAGTAAAGAGTAGAGTTTAGAGAAAACAAATACAAAGCTTTATCTTGGTTCAGTCACCAATCCACTTGTGGCTTACGTCCAGTCCACAAGTAAACACCCGAGATTTCCACTATAACTTTAAGCTTCAAACAGGTGTTTGACAACCTTTACAAACTTAAGTACTCAACACATTGGGATACATCACCCTTTGTGCTTAAGCGCTTAAGCCTCTACTTTCAAGGGATACCTCACCCTTTACAATCCTTTGAGGGATACCTCACCCTCTTTACAAATTAAACAAGATATAGATGAATTAAAACTCTCTTTCTAGAGTGGATAATACAAATTGAAGCTTATAGGTATCGAGGATTTACACTTTTAAGGCTAAAAAATAGAGTATGATTGAAAGGATTGTAAAAATACGTATTCAATTCTTAAGAGTGATTTTCATATTGTTTCTTTAACTTTTCAAAAATGGCCAACAACTTAAATTTATATCCAAATGCAATTAAGAGCCATTGGGGGTAGTTGGAAACATTAAATGCTCTTAATAGAACCATTCTGCGTGTTTTCTGGTTGCCCAAATAACCAGTTAGGAGGTTATCTTAATTGGTTATTAGTCTCAAAATTTGACTCCTGATTCACCAACTAACCAATTAGAGGGAGTTTCTAATCGGTTAAGAGTCTCAAAAATTGACTCCTAATTCATCATCTAACCGATTAGAGGGAGCTCCTAATCGGTTAGGAGTCTCAACATTTTGCTTCTAACTTTCACAATAACCAATTAGAGGATATGCCTAATCGGTTAGGAGCTTTTTAAAAATTGCTTCTGACTTGCCCAATAACCGATTAGAGGAAGGTCCTAATCGGTTAGGAGCTTTTAAAAAAGGCTCCTGACTTGCCTAATAACCGATTAGAGGAATGGCCTAATTGGTTAGGATCTTTTAAAAAAAGCTCCTGACTTTCCTAATAACTTATTAGAGGAAGGACCTGATCAGTTAGGAGCATTTAAAAAACCTTGACACACTTCTGTTTTGATATAAAAACCTGTTATGTGAATAGTAATAACATGTTATTAGTTTGTTAAGAAAGTAAGATTTCCAAAGGACTTTTCAATCTTTCTAAAACCATTTTGCTCAAACTTAAACATAATTTTCACAAGTATAAATCCTGATTTAGCAAACGGACTTAGGTTAAGTAAGAAAACCAATTGATGAGCTTAATGTGAATCCTACAAGTACCTTTACACAAGATCGAAAACTTATATTCTAAGCTTGAAGCTCTTTGGGACTTGTCCTTTGCATTTTCCTTTCTTTCTTTGTTTGTTATCATCAAAATCATTGCTTTAGTCAATTCCAATCACAAAATGCATAACACAAAGAGGAACTCCTAAGCATGCCTAAGCATAGTCAGTCCACATCCCGGCTCAATAGGATGATCTGCTCTGATACCATAATGTAACACCCTAATACAAATTATCGTAAAATAAGCAGTATATTTTAGGATAAAGTATATTAAGTATACCACTTTCTAAAATGCATAAAAGATAATTTCATAATAACCTGTACAGTCATTATAGAGAGCATGAAGATGAAAAAGATCATATATATACATCACTGGCTAACAAGCCATACTGTAATACATAAAATTTTACAAACTATTCAGCAAAGTAAATAAATACAAGTCGATGCAAAAAGAAATAAAGCAACTAAGCTAAGACTTCTGCTTCTTCTTTTGTAACACCCCAAAATTTACAGTTTCTCAGTAATGTCTAAATTGTATTGTTATGTATTTTATGTGAGCTATAAATTTTTTTTTGATTGTTCTGTGACTGTTTTTGATCGTTGTGTGTGATTTACTCTAAGTCAGGGAAATAATAATTTTTGGGTCAGGCAAAATCTTTACTGATTTATTCGAAGCCGAGGGATCTTACTAAATCCAAATTCGAGAGATACGTTACCTGATCTTTTAATTTTTATAATTTATCTGTGAAATAAAAATAGTTTGTAATTTATTATCTGTCAGATAATATCTGATGTTTTGCAAACAGTAGCTTCTGTTCATTTGGTAATAGATCTAGTATCTTTTATCCATCGAAAAAAATAAATTGGAAAAGTCTTTGTGACTTATTTTTGAAAACCAATAAAAATTAGTCAATATAAATGGCTTGACTTTTCTTAACCAATAGAAAGTAGTCAACAAAAATGGTTAGACTAGTTACTAAGGAACTAGATAATCTAACTAAGTTACACTAAAATCCTAAGTAGTAACTAAATAGAACTAACTTAGTTTGCTAATGTGACTGGCATATATCCGATGAAGAATATGTTTTGATGATAACAAACTCAAAGATGTTGCAAGATCAAGTCCAAGATTATCAAGACCATCAAGTATAGCTTTTAGGACTTTAATCTTTGTGTAAAGGTATATAAAGATTCACAAATAAGGTTAATCTTGCATTTTGTAATAGCACACAAGTTTTCAAGGCTTCAATATGATTTTTAACTTTCAAAGAATTAATCACATCGTGTCCATAAACTTACAAGATCATATGGAATCAAGAGCAACATTTTAAAAAGCTCAAAACATGTTTTCACATGTATTATTCGAATAAGGAGTCCCTTATTCGAATAACACAAGTCAGTGATTCCAATTTAATCTCTCAGGAAAGGGCTTATTCGAATAAAGCCATGCATTATTCGAATAAGAGTTTCAAATGTATTTTGGCACGAATAGGTTATTCGAATAACAGAAGTGTTATTCGAATAACACATCTCAGGAAGTCTGTTCATGAACTGGTTATTCGAATAACAGAGTTGTTATTCGAATAACAAGGCTTTCAAATAAAACCATGTTGAATTGGTTATTCGAATAACGATGTTGTTATTCGAATAACAGGAACTGAAGCTCATTTATTCAAATGAGTTATTCGAATAACATTCATGTTATTCGAATAACGTGTTTTCCAGAAAGCAAATATTTATCTGGTTATTCGAATAACCAGTATGTTATTCGAATAACATACTACAGAGGAAAACACGGTGAAAGCTATTTCAAGCGTTATTCGAATAAGAAACATGTTATTCGAATAATGAAGATTTCCAGAAACAGAAATTAACGGATAGTAGCATAACATTTAATGCTCCAACCACCTCCAACGGCTCTAATCTTCAATGACTTATAAATAGAAGTTGTTGGGCATTTATGGGGGCAAGACAATCAATCTGAAAAACCTTAGTTGAGCATTAAAAATGAGCCTTCATCTATTTCTCCATTAATACTCTATTTCTGAGCGTAAATCGTATAATATATACCAGTTGAGTTTCCAGTTGTAATATCTGCTCTTTCAAGAGAGTTTCTATCCATTCAAACTTTGTAACTTCTGTAGAGAGGGTGAGGCATCCCTCCAAACTGTAAAGGGTGAGGTATCCCTTGGAAAATAGAGGCTCAAGCATTAAGGTGAGGTATCCCATTGTGTTGAGTACTCAAGGTTGTAGTGGTTTTCAAGCACCCATTGAAACTTGGGGATATAGTGGAAAATCTCAAGTTGTTGCTTGAGGACTGGACGTAGATCACAAGTGGATTGGTGATTGAACCAGGATAAATGATCGTGTCTGGTTTTCTCTAAACCCTCCTTTGTTTATTTTGTGCACTGTTTCATTAATATTCTTGAATATTGTCTCCGTAGGCTATCATATTTATAAGTAAGTGATTTCATCTCTTTCATTCAATCATCTCTAATTATTCAATAGCTTCAACGAAAATTAGTTATTAATCAATTTGCGAAAGATTTGCCAACTTATTTTACTTACTCAATTTACCCCTCTCTTGAGTATTAAGGCCACTTGGTAACAAGTGGTATCAGAGCTAGACTCTTGTATAAAGAGCTTAGCAGCTTCAAGAGAAGTGATGGCTTCAAATGGTTTTTCAAATGAAGGTTCTTCTATAAATAGACCTCCTTATTTCAATGGGGATGGTTATGCCTATTGGAAAGAAAGGATGAAAATTTTTATTGAAGCTATTGACTTAGATGTGTGGGACGCCATTAAAAATGGTGCTTTTGTCCCAACACAAACTAAGGATGGTGTGACAATTAATACACCTAGAAGTGATTGGACCAATGATGATAAAAAGAAGGTTTAATATAATTTGAGAGCCAAGAACATCATCACCACATCCTTGGGGTATGATGAATTCTTTAGGGTGTCAAATTGTAAGACCGCAAAAGAAATGTGGGATACCCTACAAGTAACTCATGAAGGTACTAGTGAGGTAAAACGATCTCGAATAAACACTCTTACTCATGAATATGAATTGTTTAGAATGAACCAAGGTGAGAGTATTCAAGATATGCAAAAGAGATTTACTCACATTGTTAATCATCTCATCTCATTGGGAAAGACATTTCCTAATGAGGATCTTATTAACAAAGTCTTGAGATGTCTAAGCAGGAATTGGCAACCCAAAGTAACGGCTATTGCGGAATCAAGAGATTTATCAACAATGTCTCTAGCCACCCTATTCGGGAAGCTTCAAGAACATGAGCTGGAACTAAATAGGCTCAACCAAAGTGAAGAGCATGATAAAAAGAAGAAGGAAATTGCACTCAAATCCACCTCTTCCTTACTTGAAGATGATGATGAAGATGGTGATGAAGATGCTGAAAATATTGAACTAAGTGAGGAGAATCTTAGTCTCCTTGTGAGAAAGTTTGGAAGATTCTTGAAGAAAAAGGGACTTCAAAGAAGACCACCCTTTCCCCAAAAGAAAGCATATCACAAAGGAGAAGGATCCTCTACTCCTCCAAAATGCTATGAATGCGGAAAATCGGGGCACATGAAAATGGAGTGTCCTATATATCTTTAGAAGACAGCGAAATTTGAGAAAAGGCCCTCCAAGGAAAAGAAAGGAAGAAGAGCATACATAGCTTGGGAGGACAATGATTTAAGCTCTTCCGACGATTCGAAAAATGAAGAAGCTCATCTTTGCCTTATGGCTCAAGGAGAAGAAAGTGGAGAAAGCGACACCGAGGTGTGCTTGAAGACCAAGAGCTCAAGTTGGTACCTTGATAGTGGTTGCTCCAAGCACATGACCGGTGATGGCTCCAAGTTCTCCTCCCTTGCACACAAGAAACATGGTCATGTCACATATGATGACAACAACAAAGGGAAGATTCTTGGAATTGGCAAAGTTGGTAAGATTCCTTCATCATCTATTGATAATGTTTTACTTGTTGAAGGACTTAAACATAATTTGCTTAGTATTAGTCAATTGTGTGATAAAGGAAATAGAGTTATATTTGATTCCTCTTGTTGCATAATTGAGGGAAAGGATGATAAGCAAGTTAAGTTTGTTGGTCATAGGGTCAATAACATATATATGATTAGTCTCAATGATATTTCCTCAAATGATGCTAAATGCTTTATGAGTAGAGAAAATGATTCATGGTTATGGCATAGAAGAATTGCTCACATTCACATGGTTCACTTAAACAAATTGGCTTCTAAAGAACTAGTAATTGGTCTTCCAAAGCTCAAATTTGAAAAAGATAAACTTTGTGATGCATGTCAAAAGGGAAAACAAGTAAAGGTCTCTTTCAAAGCTAAAAACATAGTTTCAACTTCTAAACCTTTACAACTTTTGCACATGGATCTTTTTGGATCCTCTAGAACTATGAGCTTTGGTGGGAATTACTATGCATTAGTGATTGTGGATGATTTTTCTAGATTTACATGGACATTATTCTTGGCCCACAAAAATGATGCTTTTCAATCATTTAGAAAACTTGCCAAAGTTATCCAAAACGAAAAAGGTTTTTGTATTGCATCCATAAGAAGTGATCATGGTGGTGAATTTGAAAATCATGAATTTGAAACTTTTTGTGATGAACATGGCATTGAGCATAATTTTTCTGCCCTTAGAACACCACAAACAAAATGGTGTTGTAGAAAGGAAAAATCGATCTTTAGAGGAAATGGCAAGAACTATGCTCAATGAGGCCAACCTTCCTAAGTATTTTTGGGCGGATGCAGTTAACACCGCTTGTTATGTTATGAATAGAGCCCTAATAAGGCCAATTTTAAAGAACACCTCATATGAATTGTACAAAGGAAGGAAACCAAATGTTTCACATTTGCATGTCTTTGGATGTAAATGCTTTGTTTTGAATAATGGAAAAGATAACTTAGGGAAGTTTGATGCAAAATCTGATGAGGGAATATTCATTGGTTATTTTATTCATAGTAAGGCCTTTAGAGTCTATAATAAACGAACTATGACCATAGAAGAGTCCATACATGTTGCATTTGATGAAACTAACCCAAATGAGCCGAGAAAGGAGCTTATTGATGATGTTGCAGAAATCCTAGCAAGGACGCACTTGGAGAATCAAGAGAAAGAGTCCAAGAAGGAAGAAGAGAGACACCTTGATCATACATGGCAAAAAGATTCAGAAATCTTGGACCTACCCAAGGAATGGAGGACTTCAAGATATTATCCTCTTAACAAGGTGATAGGTGATGTATCAAAAGGGGTAATCACTCGAAACTCACTTAGAGATGCATGTAATCACCTAGCCTTTGTTTCTCAAATTGAACCTAAAGATATAAGTGAGGCCATTAATGATGAACATTGGATCTTGGCCATGCAAGAAGAACTAAACCAATTTGAGAGAAATCAAGTTTGGGAATTAGTTCCAAGGCCCAATGATCATCCAATAATTGGCACCAAGTGGGTCTTTAGAAACAAAGTTGATGAAACGGGGTTAATAATAAGAAATAAAACTAGGCTTGTAGCTAAGGGTTATAATCAAGAAGAAGTCTTAGACTATGAAGAAACTTATGCTCCCGTAGCTAGATTAGAGGCCATTAGAATGTTACTTGCATATGCTTGCATCATGGATTTCAAACTCTATCAAATGGATGTTAAAAGTGCCTTTTTAAATAGTTTTATACAAGAAGAGGTGTATGTGGAACAACCTCCTGGTTTTGAAGATTTTGAATTGCCCAACCATGTTTTTAAACTGAAAAAGGCCTTGTATGGCTTGAAACAAGCTCCTAGAGCTTGGTATGAAAGGTTGAGTAAATTTCTTTTAGAAAAAGGTTTCTCTAGAGGCAAGGTTGACACTACCCTGTTTATAAAACACAAAATGCATGACATACTTCTAGTTTAAATCTATGTTGATGACATTATATTTGGAGCTACTAACAACTCTCTTTGTAAAGAATTTTCAAATATTATGCAAAGTGAATTTGAGATGTCTATGATGGGGGAGCTCAATTTCTTCCTTGGTCTCCAAATCAAGCAAACAAGGGAAGGAACTTTCATAAGCCAATCCAAGTATTACAAGGAGCTGCTCAAGAAGTTTGGAATGGACAATGCTAAGCATATGGCTACTCCTATGGGCACCTCTTGCTATTTGGACAAAGATGAAGGAGGTAAATCAGTAGAAATTACAAAATATAGAGGTATGATTAGCTCACTCCTTTATCTCACTGCAAGTAGGCCTGATATAATGTTTAGTGTATGCATGTGTGCTAGATATCAAGCTAATCCTAAGGAATCACACCTAAGTGTTGTTAAAAGAATAATGAAATATCTAATAGGCACATCACACATGGGTTTATGGTATCCCAAAGGTGCCTCATGTAGTCTTATTGGATATTCCGATTCTGATTTTGCTGGATGCAAAATGGATCGAAAGAGCACTAGTGGGACATGCCACTTGCTTGGAAGCTCACTAGTTTCTTGGCACAGCAAGAAACAAAATAGTGTGACATTGTCCACAGCTGAAGCTGAATATGTTGCAGCTGGGAGTTACTGTGCTCAAGTCCTTTAGATGAAACAGTAACTCTTGGACTATGGTCTTGAGCTTGATCACATTCCCATAAGGTGTGATAATACTAGTGCAATCAACTTGTCAAAAAATCCCATTTTGCATTCTAGAACTAAACATATTGAAATAAAACATCATTTCATTAGAGATCATATTCAAAAGGGTGATTGCACACTTGAATTTGTTGAAACAACCAAGCAACTAGCTGACATTTTCACTAAACCCCTAGCAAAAGAAGCATTTTTCTACATTAGAAATGAACTTGGCATTTTGGAACAATCATACATATATTGACATTTTGATGCATCACATCTTATTGCTTTCTACATAATAATGCCATCTTGCTGCATCATTTCTGAGCTATTAATCATATTTAAATCCAAAACTGACTTGAGCGTCGGAGATTTCCCCTAAGTTGTTTTGCAGGTGCTCCTCATGATTCAAGTTTCCCAAACAACTCAACAATCTCAAATTTGAGATCCTTAGTAAAAATAGCACTCTTGCAAAATTGAGTAATGTGAAACATAATATGCTGAGGTTATATATGCTTGTATGATAATTTTGAATTGATTTTGTATGTTTTGGAACTGATTTGAATTGATTTTGCATGTTCTGGAACTGATTTGAATGATTTGAAGTTGATTCTATGTTATTTGGAATTAAACTGGCATGTCTCTTGTCCCATAATTTGCTGCATGTCACTATTTTTTTTCGTATGCCTTATTCGAATAAGAAGCCTCTTATTCGAATAAGAAGTCTGTTATTCAAATAAAACATGACAGCAAAACCCAGTTATTGTTCAAACACGGTCACATTATTCGAATAAGGATTCCCTTATTCGAATAACACTTCACAGTATGTCCCATCATGCTGTAGTTTTTAACTGGTTATTCAAATAACCAATTGGTTATTTGAATAAAGTATGTCAGTGGGTACAGCCATTTTCATGTTATTCGAATAACAACATGTGTTATTCGAATAACAAAAGACAGAAGAATTCACCAAAATCTGCACTATTACGCTGTTATTCGAATAACAGCATTGTTATTCGAATAACGCTTGGCAGTGAGCTAAGACGTTTCAGGTACCACTCCATTATTCGAATAACACTACTGTTATTCGAATAACACGCGGTTTATAAATGGGGTCCCGAGGTTCCTCTGCCATTTCATACGTTCTCTCTTTTCCCACCTTTCTCTGTTCTCTCCTCCTCATAACTGTCCATCTCCTCCTTCTCTTCATCACCCACCAAAATTCAACCATGGCTTCATCCTCAAAACGACCAGCAAGATCGCTCCCACCAACAACCCAAATGACCTTCATCGACTCTTGTCAAACACTGATGATCTCAAGCGCTTCAGGGAGGAGTTCTGGACCCGAGACATCATCCCACCCAAATACATGGGCCATCAATTCTTCGAGGACGATAGCGGATTTAACTTCCTCGATGATCTCTCCCATCAAGGCGTACTGGCACTTTGCAGCTACAAGGACTCTATTTTCCCAGACTTGGTGAAAATGTTTTACTGCAACCTGAAGCTGGACGGTCCAAATCTCATCTCTGAGGTCAAGGACCAAGAAATTATCATCACTCCTGCTGATTGGATGACTCTCTTCCATTTGGACGCCACCGGTGCTGTAGTAGAACCAGATAGCAGGCCCTACGTGAAAGCATATAAGAGAGAGGAAGCTGTGTCCCTACTGGTGAAACCTGGCAAAGCCTGGTCCAAGGTTGGTCTGAAGTGTGGAATGTTGAAAAGCCAAGAGAGGCTGCTTCACTACTCATACGCCCATATTCTCGCTCCTCGTGGAGGCAACTACGCCTATCTCACTGAGGATGACATCTTCCTTCTCTGGGTGCTGAAGAAGAACTGGAATATCAACTGGCCAAATTTCATTAGCAAATATATGATGAAGGTCAAGACGACCAAAAATTGTGACCTGCCATACGCTCTAATTATCTCTGCTTTTTTCAAAAAATACTCCTTGCTCCGCCAGACTGAAAGGACAGTGCCTCTGAACCACTTCAACATCTTCGGTGAATTTACTCTAAAGAAGATGAAGATGGTTCCAGACAATGTTGGAGGATGGGTATACCCTGATGGTGGAAGAAGCTGCAGGAGACGAAGACATTGCTGATGACCCTGCTCCTGCTGATGACCCTACTCTTGCTGAACAGCCTGCTGAAGCCCCTGCTCCTGCTCCAGTAACTCTAGAAAGCATCATGACAACTCTGCTCGACAACCGCGCTTACATAGAACACACCTTTTCTATTCTCTTTGACAGAATAGAAGGTATTGAATGCGAGCTTGTTGCATTGCGAACTGGACCTCCTGCCCCTGCACCAGAATCCCCTCCTCCTCCACCAAACACCTACTTTTGATTATAGGACTTTAGTTTTGCTTTCTTTATGTTTTTGATGTATCTCTGGCATAATTTATATCTGAAGTTGTACATCTTGACTATAATTGCCAACATTGAATAAAGAATAAATTGTTTTTCTACTGACTTTGCAATCTCTGAGCCCAATCTTGCCTTCCAATATGATTGTTTACATTCTTGGTTCAAAAGTATACAAGCATTTTATGGGTTTATGCATGTCTTGTTATGCATGTCTTGCCCCATCTTTTTGATCATGACAAAAGGGGGAGAAGAACAAAATAAGCTAAAAGTTAAGTTTACTTTGTTCTTTTGCACTTAAAGATAAACATAATCACTTCTGACATTTTTGGTTTTGGAGATTGTGTTGAAAAAAGACAGATCAGAAAGACTTTTTTAAAAAGGATCAAGAGACTCCAAAAGAAAGGGGGAGCTGCGCTTGACTCTGATGAATAATGCTCCTCTTACAAACCAGAGGGGGAGTAAGTCTCCATGATTAATACTGTGATTTCCTATAAACTAACTTTTTCTCAATGGTTGTTTGTCATCATCAAAAAGGGGGAGAATGTGACTGGCATGTATCCGATGAAGAATATGTTTTGATGATAACAAACTCAAAGATGTTGCAAGATCAAGTCCAAGATTATCAAGACCATCAAGTATAGCTTTTAGGACTTTAATCTTTGTGTAAAGGTATATAAAGATTCACAAATAAGGTTAATCTTGCATTTTGTAATAGCACACAAGTTTTCAAGGCTTCAATATGATTTTTAACTTCCAAAGAATTAATCACATCATGTCCATAAACTTACAAGATCATATGGAATCAAGAGCAACATTTTAAAAAGCTCAAAACATGTTTTCACATGTATTATTCGAATAAGGAGTCCCTTATTCGAATAACACAAGTCAGTGATTCCAATTTAATCTTTCAGGAAAGGGCTTATTCGAATAAAGCCATGCATTATTCGAATAAGAGTTTCAAATGTATTTTGGCACGAATAGGTTATTCGAATAATAGAAGTGTTATTTGAATAACACATCTCAGGAAGTCTGTTCATGAACTGGTTATTCGAATAACAGAGTTGTTATTCGAATAACGATGTTGTTATTCGAATAACAGGAACTGAAGCTCATTTATTCAAATGAGTTATTCGAATAACATTCATGTTATTCGAATAACGTGTTTTCCAGAAAGCAAATATTTATCTGGTTATTCGAATAACCAGTATGTTATTCGAATAACATACTACAGAGGAAAACATGATGAAAGCTATTTCAAGCGTTATTCGAATAAGAAACATGTTATTCGAATAATGAAGATTTCCAGAAACAGAAATTAACGGATAGTAGCATAACATTTAATGCTCCAACCACCTCCAACGGCTCTAATCTTCAATGACTTATAAATAGAAGTTGTTGGGCATTTATGGGGGCAAGACAATCAATCTGAAAAACCTTGGTTGAGCATTAAAAACGAGCCTTCATTTATTTCTCCATTAATACTCTGTTTCTGAGCGTAAATCGTATAATATATACCAGTTGAGTTTCCAGTTGTAATATCTGCTCTTTTAAGAGAGTTTCTATCCATTCAAACTTTGTAACTTCTGTAGAGAGGGTGAGGCATCCCTCCAAACTGTAAAGGGTGAGGTATCCCTTAGAAAATAGAGGCTCAAGCATTAGGGTGAGGTATCCCATTGTGTCGAGTACTCAAGGTTGTAGTGGTTTTCAAGCACCCATTGAAGCTTGGGGATATAGTGGAAAATCTCAAGTTGTTGCTTGAGGACTGGACGTAGATCACAAGTGGATTAGTGATTGAACCAGGATAAACGATCGTGTCTGGTTTTCTCTAAACCCTCCTCTGTTTATTTTGTGCACTGTTTCATTAATATTCTTGAATATTGTCTCCGTAGGCTATCATATTTATAAGTAAGTGATTTCATCTCTTTCATCCAATCATCTCTAATTATGCAATAGTTTCAATGAAAATTAGTTATTAATCAATTTGCGAAATATTTTCTAACTTGTTTTACTTACTCAATTCACCCCCCTCTTGAGTATTGAGGCCACTTGGTAACAGCTAATACTTGGAGTCTATGGTTACAAGGTGGTTCTAGAGACATCTAGAAGGCATAACAAATGCATGACATAATCTAGTAACTAGTTAGTTAGTTATGTAACTAAATGACCTAACTAAGTTAGCTTAAGTGAACTAACTACCTAAACTAAACTAAGTGTAACTAGGAACTAAAATGAAACAAAACTTAGTTACTCACCTCCATGAGTCACATGGCCAACTATGCATTCTAGTGTGTTCTTGAATTATCTAATGACCAAAGGATGATTAGTTTATGACCTAAGCCATGTAAAGGCCATGTGAACCCATGTGATTAAATTTTATCTTGTTAAACAAGCTTTGATATTTCCTATCCATGCACTCCACGGCCAAGCACTTGTGAAATAGGACTTTGTAGTTCATTTTCTAACACTTTGTCAAAACAAAAACATATCATCTTTCTCTCACTTCCAAGAATACAAAGAACACTTTATCTTCCTCCTTTTGAAGGTTTCGGCCACCACACACTAAACCTACTTCCAAGCTTCCATAATTCTATCTAATCCTATTTCCTAAACCTATACAAGATCCTAAACACTTTTTATCTTGAGAGTTTTATCTAGTTCATCTTCTAAGTGCTTCAAAATCAAGCTTAGATTTTCTATTCGTAAAGGTAACTTCTTGATTTCTTGATCCTAAGTTGGATTCTTGAATTTCTAAACCATGGTTGATCCATGGTTTCTTGTTTTCAAGCTTGGTTTATGACTTTAAGATTAGTTTAAGCTTGTTAGGGTTGTCTTGGGAAGCTTCATGAAATTCATAGCAGAAGCTACAAGAAGGTCTTTGTCTTCCTTGAGGCAAGAGGGAGATTAACCTCATCAACCAAGTGTTGGTGGTGAGGGAATGACTTGTTTGTGGTGAAAAATTCATAAGGATTTATTCACTTGATTGTTTAAGCTTTCATTGTTTATGATTGATTGTGATTGGTATGCTTGATAGCTTAGAAAATATGTTTAAATATGTGATTGGTATGCTTATTATGCATGAGTATGTGATTAAGAAAGTATGATGATTTTGTGTAAAGTAGGATGTAATTTACATGATGGAAAAATGTATGATGGTTCCAAAGAACCTAGAGGCTCACGGCCTCCACACCATAATGGAGTAAAATGCTTTGATTTATTTTCCTAATCATGGATTTAAATGATTTAGTGTTAAGAAAATGGATTAAAGATTTTTTTTATAAAGAATAAGGTGATAAAAAATAATTAATTATGATTTAGGAAACATAATGTGTAATTTCAGCCAACCTATTATTTTTTATGTCTGTAACACCTCAATTTTTTATTTTTCTTCAAATAAATGAGTTTTATAATATTTAATAGTTTTTGTGAATTTTTGAGAATTTTAATTATTTTGAATATTTTAATATTATTTTGATATTTTTAATATTATCTTGAAAAGCTGTATGTTCGAATTTCATTTTTTATGAAAATATATGAGTTTTATAATTTTTATGAATTTTTGTAGAACTTTCTGAGTTTTTGATTATTTTAGTGTTATTTTGAGTTGTGTGTAGGCCCGGGATGGACTCGAGGCAGGCTCGGAAAAATAAAAAAATTTTCTATATAAAAAAGTTTCGGACTGTCAAGGCAGGATCGAGGGATCTTACTAAACCCGAAATCGGGAACAGTTGACAAGAATTTTCTATATCTGAGTTTTCTATTATCCATTGTGTAATAATAGTAGTAGTTGTTATCCATTGGGTAATATCTGTTAGAAAAATATCTTGATGACTCAGCTGGTGACTCTGCACTACGACTCACCATACTGACTCAGCTGTTCTAGAAAATTTTATGATGACTCACCTAGTAAATATCTAAGAATGAATATCTATCGGGAAAATATCTTAATAAAATATCTCAAGTGTAATTATGAAAGCTGAAAAAATCTCAATTAAATATCTCAAGGATCATGATGGCTCATCATTACTAAGCTTTATGACTAACCAATAGGAATTGGTCAAACATAGTGGCTGGACTTTATTGTGAATCGTTGGATGGAAAACTTGATGGAAAAGCCTTAGATCCTCACCGTTGATCTAATCAATGGTGTGAAAGCAATCTTGATAAAGAAGCTTATGATATTAACCTTAGATTCAATCAATGGTTAGGAGATGAAGTTAAATGGTTAGGATTTAGTCAATAAAAATGGCTAGATTGATTAGTAAAGTAACTAGATAATCTAACTTAGTTACCCTAATAGTCTAATTAGTAACTAAATGAACTAATTTAGTTGCTAAATAATTAGAAGCTAGTTACTAGATAAATATTTAATTATTTAGAAACATGACATAATCACAATAAAGTAATTAACTAGTTAGAATGTAACCAAATGGCTTAACTAAATTAATTTAATTGCAACTAAATGGTAAGCTAGGTAAATAATTAAATTAGCTTAAGTGCAACTAGAAAACAATTTAATTAAGATTTGGTTAGTTTTCCTAAGTGAGTTCCACGACTGCCTAGTGTTTTCTAGGAGGTTCTTGATTCATTTTTCATGACCAATTGATGACCACTTGATGACCAAGGCCATGTGCACTCATGTGAGCCCATGTGCTTATGCTTAATCTTGCAAAACAAGCTTTAAACCCTCTACACAAGCACTCCCACGACGGCACACTTAGGAGCTTGTTCATTTCATTTCATTTCCTCACATTTTGTAACACTTAAACCATTTTCTCTCTTCTCTCTCTTCCAATTATTCAAGAACACTAAGAACAAACACCATAAACTCCATTTTCTTCTTCTCTTAACCCATTCGGTCTCCACTTCTAAATCCCACTTCCAAGCTTCAATAATTTTATACAACCTTAGATCTAGAACACAATCCTAAGATACTTTGTAGTTAAGATCTTGGCCTAGTTCTATCATTTTCAACCTTGTTCTTTAAGTTAAAGATCAAAAAGCCTTGCTTTGTTTCTTGGAGTGGCTCACGGCCAACCACTCAAGCATCACTATCCAAGTTTGTTTAATTTTAACCAACCATATTTCTTGAATCCTTACATCATTCTAAGACTCTTTGATGTTGAGACTTTGGTCTAAATTCATCATCTTCATGCTTGAATCTTGGATTTAAGTTCTAAGGTTAAAAGGTAAAAATCTTGAAACTTGGCTTTTTATTGGATTTTTTTAGAATCCTAAGATCATGTTTGATCTATGGTCATCTTAATCAAGCTTTAGATACTAATTTGTATGTATTTGTTATGATTCTAAGATCTATTTGATGGTGAAAGATTGATACAAAGAGAGTTTTACAAAAAGCTAGGAAGCGTCAACCAAGTAAGAGAAAGATCCATCTCACCAACCAAGTATGGTGGTGAGAGATGAATCTTGTATTTGATGGATGGTGAATCCATGTGAGGATTCATATCCTTGGTTGCGTAATTATTTGTGGGTGTTTATGTGCTTTAAATTATTTATTTGTACTTGCATGCTTTATGTGATTTTATTGCTTTAAGGTATGCTTGATTATATGATATGATGAATATGTATATGTATGCCATGATTTCATGATGAAAGAAAAATAAATTTTTGGTTCCAAGAACCATGAGGATTTCGGCCTCAACACTCAAAATAGGTGTTTCCAAACTAAAATTTTGATGAATGGTAAAATTGAATGATTAGAAAGGAAAGGAAAAAGAAAAGATGGGTAGGTTTCAAAGACTAAGTGTTCACGGTTTTTGGAGAAATTTTAATGGTTTTGTTTGTGTAAAAATATGAAGGAAACTTAGTTGATTTAGAAGGAAAAATATATGATGGTTTCAATGGCCATGTACCACGGTTTTTAAAGGCTTGTATTGCCTTGGTTTTGTGGGACAAAGTGATTTCAAAATGGAAATATAATTGATTAAGTACAAGGATTAAAGAAATGGAAACAAAGTGTTTTGTCATTTGAAAAATGGAATTTTTATATATGAATGGAAAAGAGAGGTTGAAAGTGTTTGAACCTGAATTTATTTTAAAGAGGATTATTATGAAATTTTAAGTTAGAAACATTGATTTAATTCAATGAAATGGTGAATTTGTGGAGTATATTGCGGAAAAGGATTTCTTGAGTAAGAAAATGTGGAAAAAGAAGTGCGAAGTCATATTATTTTGAGAAAGGTTGAAATGGAATTTTTGGAAGGTTGAAAAATCAATACGTGATTTGAAAATGTGACAGAAATGTTACCCGATTAAGAAAACGCAGAAATATGATTATGCAATGAAAATACAGCAAAGATATTATTAGGCCAATGTGTGAACCCTGAAAATGAGATGATGAATTTGAACTGAGAATGATGCATTGTACATGCATTGGAAAGGTCCGATGAACTGGATAAGGCTAATTGCCTAGAAGAGAATACACCTCTTGAGTGGGTATGATATGCGTAGTGTAAGTCACTTGTTAACCTTGGGGGCATCGGGGTGCGGGTTGCCTACAGTGGGAAGTTGGTAGCTCTTCTGTACCGTGGGTTTGATCGATGCAACACACTGATGATCCTGATCGAGACACTATTCTTAATCAAGATTTGATAAAGACTGTCGTGTATATGCTAGATGTGCAAATACATATAGCACGTGGTCTGAGGCATGTTGGTATAGACAGATCTTTTCAATCACTCTCTCCGACCTTAGTTTTAGCTCCATGAAGTAGGGAAATTGAGTTTATGTGCACATGCATAATTATTGAGTATTGATATCAGTGTGATATTTGAACTGTTGAATATTTGGAAAATATTGAGGCCATATCGTAATTATTGTTTATGATTACTGAATTGTTGAATATTTAGATATTATTGAGGGCATGATCATAATTATTATTTATTACATCTATTGTGATGATAAATAATGTTGATGGTATAATTATAATTATGGTATGATGTATCTATATGATATATTGTATGTGTTTATCTCCATGCTACCATGTTGGTATTGGCGTAGGTGATCTCACCTCTTTGCTATTCTATTTTGTGTATTTCTGTTTTTATGTTTACGTCTGTAAAGACTACGATGACGGCAAGGAGGGGTCAGCTAGATTTCTTTAGGCTACAGTTTCTTGAAGGCGCTGCTGCTTGGCGTGTCTATTAGGACACAGGGCACATGGAGGATTGTGATGACATTACTCTATTAGTAAATAGGACTCGCCATGGAATCGTTACTTCATTTTATACAGTTACTTATGTAGAGATTATTGTACCTATTAGGGAGTTGTGGAATGAATTTCACTATACTCCTAGAGAGAATTTCGATATATCCTTGGGTCAAATTTCTATCGGTCTAGACATTCCCAGCTAAGGAATTTGTCTTCTGACAAGGGCTCATATCTTAGGTATTATGTTTTTGGGTATGTAAAAATAATGAATGTGTAGTGGTAATAAACTCTGTTTAAACGAAAAGCAATTTATTCAGTTATTATATTTTGAGTTACTTTAATTTAATCAATTGATGTTTCGCGAAAAAGAAATTTTGAAATTCGTATCTAAAATGATATTAATTATTTTATAACTTGGGTAATTAATTATTTTTAAGGAGTTAATTTGAAATGTGATACCTTTCGGAGGGGGTGTTACATTAGTTGGTATCAGAGCCTAAGTTAGAGTCTTTTGGGTTTGTGGGTAGGTTTGTCTTGTTTGTGTTGTGTTTTTCTCTGACACTGAATACAGAGATATATTGTTTCGTTTCCGAAAGGAGATGATGTTGTTTGAAATAGTTACGTGTAGTTTCTTTGTGATTTGAGTTTGGTTTTTGAAGAAAGACAATGGATTATAGTAGATGTAGGCATGTGGACACGAGACGTGATGAAGATCGTATAGCCACAGTTAGAAGTGTGATGCTGAGGACAACTGAAGTAGCAGTGCAACAGAGACAGATGATTTCTCAGCAGTAGGAACTAATAACCGAACTTTACAGCTTGTTAGGACCGGAGCAGTCTCAGGATGTAAGAAGCTGTAACTTAGAACCTCGATAATCCAAAAAGGACAGAAATATAAGTTCAACCGATTTCAGCAAAAGTCGTATGTACGACCATTGGGGAAGCAACAATGAACAAAGGGAGGAAATACTAGTGGCAATGATTTTGGTCAGACTGTGGCATCACCAATGAAGTGTGGAAAGAGCCATAAGATGAGAGACTATACGATCAAGGGTATAATTTACTTTAGATGTGGGAAGCCTGGTCATGTCTCGAAGGATTGTGATCAACTGAAGATGGAACCTTTCGTTAGTAATACACGTATTTCAAAATCTCCAGAAGAAGAAAGAGCTGATGGAAGCGTTCAAATATAAAGACTTAATAAACAAGGAAACTGTACTATAGAGAGTAATCTTAAAACTGTGGCTGTATAACTTGCAAAGTAACTCATTCTCTTGCGGTCTGTGACTGTGTAAATCTTTTGGGGTTATCTGTGTTTTGTTTCTTTTTATAGTATTACTTCAACTTCTAAACTTATTATTACTACTCAGCCTGTTTAAAACTATCCTATTGCTATCCTTGATTGGAACTTTTCTATTAGTTTGGTTTGTCTATTTCTTTCATAAATAGACTGAGTAAATCAATTTGAGTTATCCATGTCTTTTTTATCTTTTGATTTGAGTATTTCTACTCTTCATGTTAAACTTGTTGTTTATACTCAAGTTTTCTAAATCTACCTTGTTTTTATTAAAGATCAAATCTTTTCTGTTGATTTGATTTGCTTATCTAAAATCATATCTCTTTGAGAGCCTGACTCTATAAATGGATTGGTTATTTTCTAACTATATCCTACTGGATTGTTTCAATGAAACTTTAGTGTTTCCTTGAACTAAGGTTTTTCGATTTGAATCCAGAGATTGAATCTAGAAAGTTCATTTCTAAACTTATTGGACCATGTTCATTTCTAAATCTATCAAACCATATCAAATTCTTTGTTAGATAAATCTGGTAATTGTAACACTCACCGTAAGGTATCACATGTATGTTACTTAACTACCAAATTACCCCTTCATTATAAAATATGCTTTGTAATGTAAATACAAGTTATAAAATTTCTTAATATCAATAAGATAAACTTAGCAAAAAATAAAAATATTACAACATCATCACAAATAATTTACATCATATATACACAAGTCTTGGCACTGTCATACTTAAATATTTATAGACCATATTCTCAAAGTATTTAAACATTATTTAAAACTAGCATACTGCCCAAGTACTACTAAATAGTAGAACCCTCAGACGAGTCCTCCTCAGATTCCTCAGCAGGTAGGAATCCGACTTGACGCGAAGTTCTACGGACAGATGTCCGTGCAGACGACACGATACTAATCTCACTAGGAGTACGGTAGTAAGCTCCCCAGTACTGCCTAATGGACAACGGAAACTCTAAGTGTACATAAACATTTACACTGAAATAAGGGTTCCCTCAATAAAGCCTACTTAGGGTAATCTTCAAGTCTCCTATATAGTAAATACACGCTCTATCTAGGTCAACATGTCATGCTTCCAGTCCTCCATGAAACTTCAACCTCATATATCCTAGGAAACCGGGCATCGCTATTTTCTTAAAATTCAGCTTCTTCTACAGGAATCTGTTCCTCTTCACCTTCTTGTTCAATTCCTTGCTCAACGTCTTTAAATATAAATACAACACAAAATAGGCATATAAAGAGGTGAGATCACCTACACCAATACCAACATGGTAGCATGGAGATAACACATACAATATATCATACAGATACATCATACCATAATTATAATTATGCCATCAACATTATTTATCATCACAACAGATGCAATAAATAATAATTACGATCATGCCCTTAGCAATATCCAAATATTCAACAATTTAATTATCATAAATAATAATTACGATAATGCCCTCAATATTTTTCAAATATTCAACAGTTCAAATATCACACCGATATCAATACTTAATAATTATACATGTACACATAGACTCAATTTCCTACTCCATGGAGCTAAAACTCAAGTCAGAGAGAGTGATCGAAAAGATCTGTCTGTACCAACATGCCTCAGACCACGTGCCACAATTCTCATATAATCAAGCATACCTTAAAGCAATAAAATCACATAAAGCATGCAAACACAAATAAATAATTTAAAACACATAAACACCCACACATAATTGCACAACCAAGGATATGAATCCTCACATGGATTCACCATCCATCAAATACAAGGTTCATCTCTCACCACCATACTTGGTTGGTGAGATGGATCCCTTTCTTACCTCTTGAAGAACCTCCCAAGCTCCTTGGTTTGCTCCTTGCGTAAGTGATTCACCACCAAAAGCTTCTTAAACACAAAATAAAACATAAGTTTATTAGCATATTAAGCTTGAACAAGGAGAACCGTGGATCAAACATGGCTTAGAACATGAAAATAAGACAAGTAGTGAAGTTTCCTTACACTTCACCTCAAAAACCTAGAGCTTGATCTTGATGAAAGTCCTTGAAGATGAAAACTTAAAGCTTGGACTTAACTACAAAGGTTCTTAGATTGATGTAAGGATGCAAGATATGTGGTTGGTTAAAATTATAGTGTGATGGA
This sequence comes from Ormosia semicastrata, assembly GCA_029884595.1. Taxonomy (NCBI): domain Eukaryota; kingdom Viridiplantae; phylum Streptophyta; class Magnoliopsida; order Fabales; family Fabaceae; genus Ormosia; species Ormosia semicastrata. The sequence goes on from JAQQTO010000061.1 coordinate 46,135,441, forward strand.
AGGTGTTTTGGGTGCCTTGGCCGAAACTAGCATGAAGAGAGAGGAGAGAAAATTTTGTAAATGCTTTAGGATTTTGGAGAAGACAAAGATGAATAATGAAGTGGTCTTGAAATTTTCCTATGGCCTTAAGCCATCAAAAACCGTCCCCCCCTCTTGTACACTAAATGAGTGACAATTTCACTAGCCACCATTTTGGGCATTATTAGCCTTTGATTAGATCAATGGTTAATATTAATGTAGCTTCTAAGTATAGCTTCTATATTGATAAGACCAAATCTAGGCCATTGGATCTTTCTCCTTGAAATCCTGGCCATTAGATGTATCTCCAAAATGAAGGGTCAAGATCTCCTCTTCATACTTTACATCCAAGGGTTACAAATGGTCTTAGCCACTTTGTTAGACCAAATCTCCATCCTTAATTAAATCAATGGTGGATATCCAAATGCTTCAATATTAAGCTTGCTTCCTATTGGTCCGTCATAAAGTCGTCATAACCACTAATGTTGACTAAGCAGTATAATATTTATTTTTATCTGCTATTACCCTATGAACACAATTAACTGTACTTTTTATTGCCCGATAATTAAATACAGTACAAAACACAGTAAAAGAAAATTTCTAAAACTATTTCTGGTTTTGAATTTAGTAAGATCCCTCGTCTCAATCTCAACAGTACAGAATTTTTTGGCTCCAAAATTTTTTTCACTTTTCTAGCCCCACCTTGGCCCACATATAGCCCTGGGCCCACAACAGCCCAAGAATAATATTAAAATAATAAAAAAAATAAAAATCTCATAATAATCCACAAAATCATAAAATTTATAAAACTTATGAAAATCAAATCAGATTAGCAAAAAGAATTAAGAATCAACAGTAATAATTAAATTACTGTAGATTTTTTCTGACCCGAAAATTATTATTTTTCTGACACGGAGTAAATCACACAAAACGATCAAATATATTCACGTAATACTCAAAATAATTTTATAGTACACAGAAATCACTAAATAGTATAATTCTATTATTACTGTCAAATAGTTAGAAAGTTTGAGGTGTTACAACTCTCCCCCTCTAAAAGAAGTTTCGTCCTCGAAACTTGATTTCACACCCTCAAAATAAATATGGATATTGCTCTTTTATCTTATCTTCCAACTCTTATGTAGCTTCACCGCTTACATCGTTCCAAACTATTTTAACCAATGCAATTTCCTTACCTCGAAGTTGTTTTGTCCTTCGATCTTCAATCTTGACTGGAAACGTTTCATAGGTTAAATTTTCCTTCAGTTGTACAGTGTCTGGTTCAATAACATGTGTAAGATCAGAAATATATTTTCATAGTTGTGATACGTGAAATACATTGTGAAGATTTGATAGTAAATGTGGTAACGCAATCTGATAAGCTACTGGACCTACCCGACGAAGTATCTGATACGGCCCGATAAACTTTAGTGTGAGTTTCCTTGACTTAATTACTCGTCCAACTCCAGTCATAGGTGTCACACGTAGAAACACATGGTCACCTTCTTCAAATTCAAGCGGTCTTCGTCTTTTATCAGTATAACTCTTTTGCCAAGTCTGAGTTGTCCTCATCTTGTCTTGAATCATCTTCACTTTCTTAGTTGTACATTGTACAAATTTTGGCCCTACAACAGCACTTTCACTATCATGATACCAATATAACGGCGTTCTGCATTGTCTCCCATACAATGCCTCATAGGGTGCCATCCCTATGCTCGAATGAAAACTGTTGTTGTATGTGAACTCTATCAATGGCAAAAATTCATCCTAATAACCAGTTTGTTCTAGAACACAAGCTCTCAACAAGTCCTCTAATGATTGAATCGTCCTTTCTGACCGACCATCTGTTTGTGGATGGTAGGTAGAACTTAGACGTAACTTTGCTCCCATCGCTTCTTGTAAACTATTCCAAAACCTCGATGTAAATCGTGAATCTCGATCAGAAATAATACTGGATGGTACACCATGAAGTCTAACAATTTCATTGATATACACTTAGGCTAACTTTTCCATTGAGTACTTAATATTAATTGGCAAAAAGTGCGCTGACTTTGTAAGCCGATCAATAATTACCTAGATAGAATCGTGACCTTTCCGAGTCTTTGGTAGTCCTGTTACGAAATCCATTGCTATGTCATCCCATTTCCATTCAGGAATAGGCAAAGGTTGCAACATTCCCGATGGTCTTTGGTGTTCCACCTTAGCCTTCTAACAAACTAAACAGGATGATACATATTCAGTGACATCCTTCTTCATTCCTTGCCACCAATATAGTTGTTTCAAGTCTTGATACATCTTTGTGGCTCCTGGATGCATACTCAACTTACTCTTGTGGGCTTCATTCAAAATCAATTTCCTAAGTTCTGGATCGTTTGGCACACAAACTCTTCCTTTAAACTTCAGAATTCCATCAGCACCTTCGCTAAATTCCAATACTGCTCCTTGACTCCTTGCTTCCTTTGCTTCTTGCAAATACTGGTCACTGTTTTGTCCTACTCGTATTCTATCCATTAAATCATTTGAAATGGTGATCATGTTTAAACACATCTTCCCCAGTGTCAATTTCAAAGATAAACACACATCCCGAAATTATTCTATCAGTTTCTTCTCCTTAATCATCATAACAAAAGCACTAAGCATTTTTTTACTTAAAGTATCCGCTACAACATTCGCCTTTCTGGTATGATACTGTAATTGAAAGTCATAGTCCTTCAGAAACTCTAGCCAACGCCTTTGTCTCATGTTCAACTCTTTTTGGTCAAACAGATACTTCAAACTTTTATGATCACTAAAGACAGTGAACATTGGCCCATAAAGAAAATGTCTCCACACTTTTAATGCAAATACTACAGCTGCCAACTCTAAATCATGAGTCGGATAATTCCGCTCATGCACTTTGAACTGCCTTGACGCATATGCTACAACCTTACGGTTCTGCATAAGTACACAACCCAATCCTTGGTACGAAGCATCACAATATACTTCGAAAGGTTCGTTCGGATCAGGTAGAATCAAAACCGGTTAAGTAGTCAATCATCTTTTCAACTCCTGAAAACTTTCTTTGCATACATTAGTCTATACAAACGGTTGATTCTTTTGTGTAAGTTGGGTAAAAGGTCTTGCTATCTTCGAAAACCCCTCAATAAATTGTTGATAGTAACCGGCTAATCCAATAAAACTACGGATCTTCGATACAGTCTTCGGCCTTTCCCATTCAATAATTGTTTCCACTTTTGAAGCATCGACTTCAATTCCTTCCTCCGATATAATGTGTCCCAAAAATTAAACTTTGCTTAACCAAAATTCACATTTGGACAACTTGGCATACAACTTATTCTCCTTCAGAATCTGGAGAACCACTCTGAGATGCTCAGCATGTTCCTTCTGACTTCAAGAATAGATCAAAATGTCATCAATAAAGATAATAACAAACTTATCCAAGTATGAACGAAAAATCCTATTCATAAAGTCCATGAATATGGCAGGTGCATTAGTCACACCAAACGGCATCACTTGATATTCATAATGCCCATAACGTGTTCGAAATGCAGTTTTGGGAATATCCTCCACTTTCACACATATCTGGTGATAACCAGAACGTAAGTCAATCTTGGAAAATAGTGCGGCTCCTCGCAATTGATCCATCATATCATCGATTCTTGGAAGTGATTATTTATTCTTAATCGTAATCTTGTTCAACTGTCGGTAGCCTACACATAGACGAGAAGTCCCATCCTTCTTCTTTACCAATAATACTGGAGCTCACCATGGTGATACACTTGGTCTCACAAATTATTTTTCCAATAAATCCTCCAGCTGTTTCTTAAGCTCTGCCAACTCTATTGGTAACATCCTATAAGGCGCTATAGATATAGGTCCAGCTCCAGGTACTAAATCAATAGAAAACTCAATTTCTCTTTCCGGTGGTAGTCCAGGTATATCTTCAGGAAATACCTCAAGAAATTCATTAACTACGAAAATATCCCTCAAGACATCTTCACACTGAATCTCCAAAGAAGATATCAACAAGTACCCCTGATCTCCTCCCTTCAAACAAGCTTCTACTTGAGTAGCCGTTAGGAATCTAGAATCCTTAACCTCAGGAAAAACTAACGTCTTATTGGAATGGTCTATCAGGATATGGTTAGTAGACAACTAATCCATTCCTAACATTACATTAATCTTGGAAAGAGGCAAACAAATCAAGTCCACATAAAAGATTTTATCCCTAACACATACAGGGCAATTCAAACATACTTTTGTAGTTATCACTGACTTATCAGTAGGAGTAACAACACTTAAATCATAAGGCAATGTAGTCACAGTCAATCCCAAATGTTCCACACAATCACATACAATGAAAGAATGTGTTGCTCCCAAATCATATAACACTGTTAAAGAATTACCTTCAATGTCACACTCCTCCATAATCAAGTCCTCAGATTTCGCGGCTTCTTCCCCGCTCATGGTATACACACGACCACCCGCTTGTGGCCTCGCAGGACGAACACTCCCTACCAATGGTTCCGCCTTCAACTGATCACATTCTCTGGAGAAATGTCCAGGCTTTCCACATCTATAACAAATAACCCCTTTATATTGACAATCTTCGGTGAGATGATCTTTCCCACACTTGAAGCATTTAAGTATAGAAGTTCCATCTTGACTTGCCTTACTGCCACCAGAACTTCCTCCAAAAGATTGTTGTCAATTCTGACCTCCTGCTGGTTTGGTATACGATTTATGCTGATAACGGTTGCCACCACTATCCTTTCCTCTTTGGAACCATCTAGGTCTAAAGTTCCTATTCCTTGCCTCACGTTGACGATCAATTTCTTCAACCTTTCGACACTTATCCAATAATATTGGAAACCGATCAATGTCCAAGGTTGTTACAGCTCGCTTAATGTCAAATTTTAACCCCTCTTCAAATTTTTTGCACTTCCATTCCTCATCCGGGTGCATCTGAAAATACCTCGAAAACTTAGACAAGCTTTCAAATTTTACAGCATATTCACTTATGGACATCACCCCTTGCCTTAAACTAAGAAATTCCATCTTCTTAGCATGACGAATACTAGCAGGAAAATAGTTCCCCATAAATTTTCTGCTTAAAGAGCTGCCACATCACAACTCTTCCTTCAGTTTGAATTAATCTTCGGGCTCCTGCCCACTAAGCTTCTCTGTCTCCTACTAACATAAAAGTTGCAAAAGTAAGCTTCCGCTCATCGGTACAACTCATACCTTCAAATATCTTTTCTAGTTCTTTGATTCACAGATTAGCTTTCTCTGGGTCAAATTCTCCATGAAACTTTGGTGGATTGTTTCTACGAAATTCTGACAAACTTTGAGCATCATCAGTTGCTCTTTGGTTTTGTTGCATAATGACCTCAGCCATTCGTTGCATTGCTGCTACAGCTGCAGCCATGTTTTGGTTATCATCGTTAACATTTCCAAATCCTGCTCTAGTATTCACGCATCCTCTTCCTCGTCTAGCCATTACGTTTTCTCAAATCAGACTGAATAACACAAAGAAGAGTGAAAGTCAATCTTCAAACAATATTGTTTTCTTTCAGAAAATAAACACAGAGAATCACACAACTTAAACAAGACAGACCTAACCACAAACCCAAAAAGACTCTAACTTGGGCTCTGATACCAACTAATGTAACACCCACCGTAGGGTATCATATTTATGTTACTTAACTACCAAATTACTCCTTCATTATAAAATATGCTTTGTAATGTAAATACGAGTTGTAAAATTTCTTAATATCAATAAGATAAACTTAGCGAAAAATAAAAATATTACAACATCATCACAAATAATTTACTTCATATATACACAAGTCTTAGTACTATCATACTTAAATATTTACAGACCATATTCTCAAAGTATTTGAACATTATTTAAAACTAGCATACTGCCCAAGTACTACTAAACAGCAGAACCCTCAGACGGGTCCTCCTCAGATTCCTCAGTAGGTACGAATCCAACTTGATGCGAAGTTCTATGGAAAGATGTCCGCGTAAATGACACGATACTAATCTCACTAGGAGTACGGTAGTAAGCTCCCTAGTACTGCCTAATGGACAACGGAAACTCTAAGTGTACATAAACATTTACACTGAAATAAGGGTTCCCTCGATAAAGCCTACTTAGGGTAATCTTCAAGTCTCCTATATAGTAAATACACGCTCTATCTAGGTCAACATGCCACGCTTCTGGTCCTCCATGAAACTTCAACCTCATATATCCTAGGAAACTGGGCATTGCCATCTTCTTAAAATTCAGCTTCTTCCACAGGAATTTGTTCCTCTTTGCCTTCTTGTTCAATTCCTTGCTCAACGTCTTTAAGTATAAATATAACACAAAATAGGCTTATAAAGAGGTGAGATCACCTACGCCAATACCAACATGGTAGCATGTAGATAACACATACAATATACCATACAGATACGTCATACCATAATTACAATTATGCCTTCAACATTATTTATCATCACAATAGATGTAATAAATAATAATTACGATCATGCCCTTAGCAATATCCAAATATTCAACAATTTAATTATCATGAACAATAATTTCGATAATGCCCTCAATATTTTCCAAATATTCAACAGTTCAAATATCACACCGATATCAATACTCAATAATTATGCATGTGCACATAGACTCAATTTCCTACTCCATGGAGCTAAAACTCAGGTCGGAGAGAATGATCGAAAAAATCTGTCTGTACCAACATGCCTTAGACCACGTGCCATAATTCTCATATGTATTTGCACATCTAGCATATACACGACAGCCTTTATCAGATCTTGATTAAGAATAGTATCTCGGTCAGGATCATCGGTGTGTTGCATCGGTCAAACCCACGATACAGAAGAGCTACCAAGTGCCCACTGTAGGCAACCCGCACTCTAATGCCCCCAAGGTCAACAAGTGACTTACACTACGCATATCGCACCCACTCAATAGGTGTATTCTCTCCTAGGCAATTAGCCTCATACAGTCCATCGGACCTTTCTAATGCATGGATAATGCACCATTCTCAATTTAAATTCATCATCTCATATTCAGGGTTCACACATTGACCCAACATTATCTTTACTGTATTTTCATCGCGTAATCATATTTCTAACATATTTTAAATTCAAAATAAGACTTTTTTTCTCATTTAATATAAAAAATTAACCATATTTTCATTATTTGCATATTAGTCCTTCTATAAAATAATATTTACATAATAGCCTTCTTCATAGAATAATATTTACATAATAGCCCCTCTTCAAATAATATTTCCAAAATAGTCCTTCATTAAATAATATTTGTAATAAAGTCCATGTTTAAAGAATATTTTCAATATAGTCCCTCTAAAAATTAGTATTTTTACTGTTTCCCAGAAAATTTTGTGTCTTAAAGTTACTTGAGACATTACAGCTCAAAATATCCTAACGCGCTTCAAAACCCAGAGGGTGAGCTATACGTCAGTAAATTTCAAGTTACCAACGTATCCTCCTTAATTCTCAAAACAATTCTAAAAATCAATCCTCTTTAAAATAAATTGAGGTTCAAATACTTTCAACCTCTCTTTTCCATTTATATACGAAAATTCTATTTTTCAAATTACAAAACACTTTGTTTTCATTTCTTTAATCCTTGTACTAAATTAATTATATTTCTATTTTGAAATCACTTTGTCTTACAAAATCAAGGCAAAACAAGCCTTCAAAATCTGTGGTACATGGCCATTGAAACCATCATATATTTTTTCTTCTAAATCAGCTAAGTTCCATTCATGTTTTTACACAAACAAAACCATTAAAATTCCTCCAAAAACTGTGAACACTTGGTCTTTGAAACTAACCCACCTTTTCATTTTCCTTTCCCTTCTAATCATTCAGTTTTACCATTCATGAAAATTTTAGTTTGGAAACACCTATTTTGAGGTGTTAAGGCCGAACCCTCATGGTCATTGGAGCCAAAACTTTATTTTCCTTTCATCATCAAATCATGGCATACATGTATATATTCATCATATCATATAATCAAGTATACCTTAAAGCAATAAAATCACATAAAGCATACAAACACAAATAAATAATTTAAAGTACATAAACACCCACACATAATTATATAACCAAGGATATGAATCCTCACATGGATTCACCATCCATCAAATACAAGATTCATCTCTCACCACCATACTTGGTTGGTGAGATAGATCCCCCTCTTACCTCTTGAAGAACCTCCCAAGCTCCTTGGTTTGCTCTTTGAGTAAGTGATTCACCACCAAAAGCTTCTTAAACACAAAATAAAACACAAGTTTATTAGCATATTAAGCTTGAACAAGGAGAACCATGGATCAAACATGGCTTAGAACATGAAAATAAGACAAGTAGTGAAGTTTCCTTACACTTCACCTCAAAAACCTAGAGCTTGATCTTGATGAAAGTCCTTGAAGATGAAAAATTTAAAGCTTGGACTTAACTACAAAGGTTCTTAGATTGATGTAAGAATGCAAGATATGTGGTTGGTTAAAATTATAGAGTGATGGAAGGTGTTTTGGGTGTCTTGGCTGAAACTAACATGAAGAGAGAGGAGAGAAAATTTTCTAAATGCTTTAGGATTTTGGAGAAGACAAAGATGAATAATGAAGTGGTCTTGAAATTTTCCTATGGCCTTAAGCCATCAAAAACTGTCCCCCCCTCTTGTACACTCAATGAGTGACAATTTCATTAGCCACCATTTTGGGCATTGTTAGCCTTTGATTAGATCAATGGTTAATATTAATGCAGCTTCTAAGTATAGCTTCTATATTGATTTGACCAAATCTAGGCCATTGGATCTTTTTCCTTGAAATCCTAACCATTAGATGTATCTCCAAAATGAAGGGTCAAGATCTCCACTTCATACTTTACATCCAAGGGTTACAAATGGTCCTAGCCACTTTGTTAGACCAAATCTCCATCCTTGATTAAATTAATGGTGGATATCCAAAGGCTTCAACATTAAGCTTACTTCCTATTGGTCCGTCATAAAGTCATCATAACCACTAATGTTGACTAAGCAGTATAATATTTATTTTTATCTGCTATTACCCTATGAACACAATTTACTGTAGTTTTTATTGCCCGATAATTAAATACAGTACAAAATACAGTAAAAAAAATTTTCAAAATTATTTTTGATTTCGGATTTAGTAAGATCCCCTGTCCTCATATCAACAGTATAGAATTTTCTGGCTCCGAAAAATTTTTTACTTTTTCGGCCCCACCTGGGCCCACATACAGCCCCCTAGGCCCACAACAGCCTAAGAATAATATCAAAATAATTAGAAAAATATACAAAATCTCATAATAATCCACAAAATCATAAAAATTATAAAACTTATGAAAATCAAATTAGATTAGAAAAAAGAATTAAGAATCAATAGTAATAATTAAATTACTGTAGATTTTTTTCAGCCCGAAAATTATTATTTTCCTGACACAAAGTAAATCACACAAAATGATCAAATATATTCACAGAATACTCAAAATAATTTTATAGTACACAGAAATCACTAAGCAGTATAATTCTGTTATTATTGTCAAATAGTTAGAAAGTTTGGGGTGTTACAATAATTTACCAAATAGTCTTATCATTTTTTTTCTAATCTTCATAGTGTCTTCCATGAATCCTAATTGAGGAAATTATTTTTGATGTAAACCATGTCATAGTATCAAATGCAGTACAATTAGAAGAGAACTTGACCTATGAGACATTTTCTGTTAAGATTAAAGATAGGCAAATGAAACAACTTACCTTGGAGAAGGAAATCAAGAACAGTGCGACAGGAGATACAACATGGAAACTAGAAGATCAAATGAAGGAAGCCGATGTCTCTGTAACACCCCAAATTCTGACTATGTTAATAGTAATAGCATAATTACACTGTTTTGTATTTTTTTTGTGTTATAAAAATAATTTGACTATTTTGAGATCATTTTTAATCATTTTGTGTGATTTGCTCCGAGTCAAGAAAATAATAATTTTCTTGACTGAAAAAATCTTATTTTAATTATTCAGAGCTGGGGGATCTTACTAAACTCAATTCCGATTGATATATATATTAATCTTTTAATTTTTAGGATTTAACTGTGTAATAAAATAATTTTATATTATTATAATACTATTTTATGTGACAGTACCTACTATCTTAAAAATAGTAGAAATCTGCTTCAAAATGATCATGGACCTGAAAATATCTATGGGACCCGCGTTTAGAGTAGCAGTCAACGATTCTGACTGGACCAAATTCTAAACCAATAGGAACAAGTCAAAATAGGTGGCTTGAAAATTCTAACTAATAAGAATTGGTCAATTAAAGGAGCATAGACTTCATTAAGGACCATTGGATAAAAAGCATGATTTAGATGCTTTTGATCATAACTGTTGATCCGATCAATAGTGTGAAATGAATCCTGATAAAACCACTAAGTAATATCCACCGTAGATGAGATCAATGGATAGGAAACTAAGTTGATTTCAATGGCTAAGATGAAGTCAATAATAGTGGCTTGACTTTGCTTAGTAACTAATTAAATCTAATTTGGTTAATCTAATGGCCTAATTAACAAGCTAAGTAAACTAACCTAATTATTAATTAGTTATAATTTAATTCTTAATTAGATATCTTAATTTTAATTAGAGGTTATTATATATGTAATTATATGTCTAATTAATCAATTATGTAATTGGAATGTTAATTAAGATTGATTAGGAAACTTAACCTAACTAATTAACTAATTAATTGGCAAGTAATTAGACAATAATTGAAAATAATTAAATCCCTAAACACCCAAAGAGTCACACGGCCAGCAGCCTTGGGGAGGCTTCTCCATGGTTCTTGAACTATCTAGCATGGCAATTTAATAATTAAAAGATGACATAAGCCATGTGCTTCAAGTGTGAAACTAATTGGATATTTTATTTCATGCAAATCCTCTAATTTCCCTATGCTTATCCCACGGCAGCAGCACCTTTCAATTTCACTCTCATAATTTCACTTTTCTCTCACCTAAGACCAAGCATCATATTCTCTCTAAATTTCAAGAACACATAGAAGCCATTTTCCTTTCTTTTTCTTCTATATGGTTCGGCCCCAACACCAAATACACCATCCATCATCTATAATTTTTACTCTCATCATTTCCTAAAGCTAGACAACCTTCTAAACACTTTCCATTTAGGAAGTTTTCTCAAAATCCCACTCTAAGTGTTTCAAAATCCAACTTCTAGCTTACTTCCCTAGAGGTAAATTTGTAATTCTTTGGTTTTAATTCAAGTTTGTGATTTTCTAAACCATGTTTGTTCCATGGTTTATCATTATTAAGCTTTGTATGTGATTTTATTAATTGTTTAAGAATTTTTAGGAATTGTTTGTGAGTTGTACGAAATCAAGGAAAAGGAGAAGAGCTTGAAAGACTTGTCTTCAAGAGGTAAGAGGGAGATTTTACCTCACCAACCAAGTTTTGGTGGTGTGGGGATGGTTTTGATTGGTGAAAAACCCATAAAGGTTTATTTACCTATTGTTTGATGTGTCTTTATTGTGTTTGTGGTGTTTGTGATTATGTCTTTGTGATTTGTATGTGTGATATATGATTACCACTTTGATATATGTTTATCTGTATGAGATTTGAATGCATGTAAGAGTATGTGTAATTTAGGATGTGAACAACATGATTAAATGATTGTATGAATGCTCCAAAGAGCAATGAGGCTCACGACCTTACCATGGAAAAGAGGACCAAAGTCCTTAAACTGATGGATTAAAATGAGATTTTAGAGATCTAAATGAATTTGGAAAAATTGAGTATAGCAAAGTAAAATGATTTTTATGTAAGTAAAGAAAAGAAATAACAATTTTTGGGAAACAGTACAATTACTATGTTTTTAGAGGGATTATACCGCAAATTTTTATAAAAGAGAGAATAAATTATAAATATTATTTAAATGAGGGGCCATTGTATAAATACTTATTTTTAGAGGGTCATATGGTAAATATTATTTTTAGAGGGGTCATATTACAAATATTTTATAAAAGAGAGACTATTTCATAAATATAAATTTTATGAGGGACTATTTCGTAAATATAAAATTTATGAGGGGCTATTGTGAAAATATTATTTAAATGAGGACTATAATATAAATATTATGTTTTTGAGGGGCTATTATGCAAATATGAAAAATAAAGTAAATTTTTAGTATTAAATGAGAAAATTAGTATTTTTGGATTTAAAACATATAAAAATATTTACGCGATTGAGAAACGTTGAAAAATCGCTACGCGATTTGGAAAGGCGACAGAATTGAGTCGCGATTTGAGAAAATGTGAAAATATGACTAAACGATGAAAATACAGTAATAATATTAGATTATTGTGTGGACCCCGAATATGTGATATAAATTGGAAATGTAAATAGTGCATAATACATGCATTAGAAAGGTCCAATGGACTGTATAAGGCTAGTTGCCTAGGAGAGACTACACCTCTTGAGTGGGTGCGATATGCGTAGTGTAAGTCACTAGTTGACCTTAGGGGCATTAGGGTGCGGGTTACCTACAATGGGCAGTTAGTAGCTCTTCTGTGCTGTAGGTTAGACCGACGCAACACACCAATGATCCTAACCGAGACACTGTCCTTAATCAAGATCTGATAAAGACTGTCGTGTATATGCTAGATGTGCAAGATTCAGCACGTGGTCCGAGGCATGTTGGTACCGACAAATCTTTTCGATCACTCTCTCCGACCTGAGTTGTAGCTCCATGAAGTAGGAAATTGAGTCTGTGTGCATACATATAGTCATTGAGGGCATTATTGTAAATATTGTTTATGATAATTGATTTATGGAATATTTGATTTTTGGTAGTGGCATGATTGTAATTATTGTATATTACATGTTTTGTGATGATAATGATGTTAGTGGCATAACTGTAATTATGGTATGATAGCTGTATGAGATATTGCATGTGTTTATCTTCATTGCTACCATACTGGTAATGGCGTAGGTGATCTCACCTCTTTATATGCATGTTCTGTATTATATTTATATTTGTCAAGATGTCGAGCAAGAGGTGGAGCGAGAAGCTGAGGAAGAGCAAGTTCCCGTTGAGGACGCTGAGTTTTGAAGAGATGGAGATGCCTAGTTTCCTTGGCTACATGAGGCTGACATTCATTGGAGAATCTGAGGCATGGACCGTTGATTTAGAGAGAGATAATATTTATTATATGGGAGACCTAAATATTACATTGAGTAGGCAACATTTAGGACATCCATACTTTTCTGTTAATATTTTTATACAACTAGAGTTCCCAATATCTATTAGGCAGTATTGGGGAGCTTACTATCGTACTCCCAGTGCGATTAGTATTGTGTCATCTGCTCGGACACCTGTCCATAGGACTGCACATCATAATGGATTCCTATATGCTGAGGAATCTGAGGAGGACCCGTCTGAGGGTTCTGCTGTCTAGTAGGACTTGGGCAGTATAATAGTTCAAATTAAAGTTTAAAGTTTAAATGTTTTGAAAGTCTAGTTTGTAAAATATTTAAGTATGACAATACTAAAGGCTTGTATGTATATATGATGTAAATTATTTGTGACAATGTTGTTATGTTTTTATTTTCTGCTAAGTTTATCTTACTATCATTAAGAAATTTAATAACTCGTATTTATATTACAAGCGCGATTTCTAATGAAGTGGTAATTTGGTAATTAAGCAACACCAAGTATGGCGCCCTAAGGAGGGTGTTACAGTCTCCAAAGATCGATTTACGTTCTGATTATTATTAGATTTACGTGAAAGAAGAAGTTATACGTGAAGCTGTTTAAGTGCGAATTTTGATTAAAGAAGTGGTAGTGATGTATATTTTAAGGCAAGGAAATCGCATGAGAAGAATTAACCAAATTCATGTTTTAGATTTTACGATGGCTGTTTTACGTTGAAGATCTCAAGACGTTTCTTTTCTACAATGTCTACGGTGATTACATGAGCTTGGAGTACCTGTTCGATCAAGAAGAGTCTGATACGAAGAAGGGATGACAGCTAAAAATTTCAAAAGGGGCTACGATTAATATTCGAATAATCTAATGGAGGAAATCCAAGAAAAGTAGAAGGCTCATCTACAACAATATAACTGGAGATGTTACATGGAAGTTGAAGACAAAATATAGGAGTAATAACTTTTTATGTGATATGTAAGAGAAATTTCGAGGATGAAATTTTTTTTAGAGGGAGAGAATTGTAACACCCCGATTTTTTGTTTTTCTTGAAATAAATGAGTTTTATAATATTTAAGAGTTTTTGTGAATTTTTGGGAATTTTTTATTATTTTGAATATTTTAAAATTATTTTGATATTTTAATATTATCTTGAAAACTGTATGTCCAAATTTCATTTTTTCTGAAAATATGAGTTTTATAATTTTTATGATTTTTGTGAATTTTTGTAGAACTTTATGAGTTTTTTATTATTTTAGTGTTATTTTGAGTTTTGTGTGGGCCCAGGGTGGACCCAAGGCGGACCTGGAAAAATAAAAAATTTTGCTGAACTAGAAAGTTTCGGACTGTCAAGGCGGGATCAGGGGATCTTACCAAACCCGAAACCGAGAACAGTTGACAGAGATTTTCTATATCTGAGTTTTCTATTATCCATTGTGTAATAATAGCAGTAGCTATTATCTATTGGGTAATATCTGTTAGAAAAATATCTTGATGACTCAGCTGGTGACTCAGCACTACGACTCACCATACTGACTCAGCTGTTCTAGAAAATTCTATGATGACTCACCTAGTAAATATCTAAGAATAAATATCTATCGAGAAAATATATTAATAAAATATCTCAAGTGTAATTATGAAAGCTGAAAATATCTCAATTAAATATCTTAAGGATCATGATGGCTCATCATTACTAAGCTTTATGACTCACCAATAGGAATTGGTCAAACATAGTGGCTGGACTTTGTTGTGAACCATTGGATGGAACACTTGATGGAAAAGCCTTAGATCCTCACCGTTGATCTAATCAATGGTGTTAAAGCAATCTTGATAAAGAAGCTTATGATATTAACCTTAGATTCAATCAATGGTTAGGAGATGAAGTTGATTTTAATGGTTAGGATTTAGTCAATAAAAATAGCTAGATTGATTAGTTAAATAACTAGATAATCTAACTTAGTTACCCTAATAGTCTAATTAGTAACTAAATGAACTAATTTAGTTGCTAAATAATTAGAAGCTAGTTACTAGATAAATATTTAATTATTTAGAAACATGACATAATCATAATAAAGAAATTAACTAGTTAGAATGTAACCAAATGGCTTAACTAAATTAATTTAATTGCAACTAGATGGTAAGCTAGGTAAATAATTAAATTAGCTTAAGTGCAACTAGAAAACAATTTAATTAAGATTTGGTTAGTTTTCCTAAGTGAGTTCCACGGCTGCCTAGTGTTTTCTAGGAGGTTCTTGATTCATCTTTTATGACCAATTGATGACCACTTGATGACCAAGGCCGTGTGCACTCATGTGAGCCCATGTGTAACACCCTTTTTGGGGATGTCACATATAATATAAAAAAAATAAAATAAAGCTAAGAAATATTAAAATAATTAATATAACTAGTAGGTATATTTTGTTTATGAAATGTATGAAGTACAACTTATCATCTCACTTATATACCGTTAGCATACATATTAATTTCATCTGTATATTATATCTGAGCTGTGCAATAACACCATACTTGTAACATACATATATAAAATACTTACCTATATATAATGTACATATGGTTTTGTTGTCATTAGTTATACAAATAATTTACAAGTAACTTACAAATAAAGAAAAGACATACCAAAATATTTACAACCACTGTCAGAAGATAAGATACCAGGTTCAAATACAGTACGACACCAAAAAGCAAAAAGTGCCCAAGTGCACATCATGAGTATCTAATCTACTGGGGAATCATTCCTAGATGACTCCTCAGGTGACAGATATCCAGGATGTCTCACCGCAATTCTACGAGCAGGGGTCCGGGCTGCTCTACGGACGGGAGTCCGGGATGTAGACACTACACTATTGTCATTGGGAACATGGAAAGGTCCATTCCAATGACGTCGGATCCCCAAAGGCAACTCTAACTCTACATACAAGTCAACAGTGACTACAGGATTAGAATCATATTCCGGATGCAAAGATAAAGTAATAGTTCCCATATACACTACAACATTGTCTTCTTCACGAGTGCGCCAGCCTTCTATTCTTCTATGGAACTCTATCCTCACAAAACCTAAGAATCCTGGAGCAGTCATCTTCTGTGAGTTAGTCCAAATGATACGGATGGTCCGAAGGCTCTAAACACTTAGACTGGAAGTCGGTAGATAGTAACTCTTTCTCTGTATGGTATACACTGCCTATCGCTTGTTCTTCAATCTCTTCATCACAGTCTACATATATATAACATAATAATACAAACAACACATACAACAACAAAGAGGTAAGACAACCCAATATATCACAAGGGTGGTACATAAGAAAACTACAATACATCAAAAATAACAAGTAATATCAACACAAATAATAATTAATAACAATAACTAATTACGGAAAAGAATCGAACCAATCACACTAAATTATAAATGAATACACAATAAATATGCCAAAACAAATATGCCAAAATGATAAAATGACTCATTCCTACTCCATGGAGCTACAACACACACATCAATATCAGAGAGAATGATTTGAAAGTTCTAATAATACTGCCCAGCCAGCTATTGCACTGTCAATACTTTGTGTCTATAGCTTGACTACCCCAACCAGCTATTGCACTGTCAATACTTTGTGTCTATAGCTACTAACAACATCATGGCGTAGTACACAGTCATAACATCCAGTAACTACAGGCAGTAAAATAGTTCTCTCAAAATCCCGATTAAGTATAGTGTTTGTCGAGAACATTGGTGTGTTACCATGTACCACGGCCCAGAAGGAGCTACCTTCTGTCCACATATGGAGTAATGTACACCAATGCCTCCAAGCCCACATCGAAAATGAACACACTACGCTCATCACATCGACAACACGATGTTATTCATCTCGTCAATCAAATCACCAATTCTCAAATTGGCACGACTCAGTGCATGAATAAAACATAAATTTCTAAAACATCCTCAAATTTCAAATATTTGCGAAAATACTATCAATTCTCAATTATTTACGAAAATACTATCAAACCTTCATTATTTACGAAAATGCCCTTAAACTTCAAATATTTATGAAAATGCTCTCAATGGCCAAAATAATTACATAAACGCTTTTAGTGGCAAAAATCTCAAAATACAGTACGCTCCTACTTGGCGCACCATATTTTTCTTATAATCAAATTACAAGACGCTCCCACTTGGCGTATTATAATTTTTCACATATCCGAATCCCCACTTTGGCTCAACAGTATAATCTGCTATTTTCATTTGTGGCATGATAAAGTAAATAAAAAAAATACTTTATTGCATTTTCAAAATATTGTCGTTACAGTTTTTATTTTATTTTGTTTTTAATCATTTTTAAATGTCAAAACTTCATGACAAAAATTCTTTTAACATTCTTTCTTAATTTAAATTACTTAGAATACAAATTCAGTTATGTTTGGCATGTTGACCAAAATTTATCATAATGTAACTAGGATTAAAATTTATTTCTCTCATTCTAATACTTAAATATTATTAATTCAACTAAACACCATAATTACGTCTTGAAAATAATTTGAAAACATCTAAAATCCTCTTTTTAGGGTGATGGCCGAAACCTAGGGTGTTGTATTCTTTGGAATACTCATGCATTTTCTAGCATTATACTAACATCAACAACATTACAAAGACTTAGCAAATTAAATTAACAATACAAACCCTACATGAAAAATTATTACAACCAACATATAAAAGAATCATTATGGATTCTACAAACACACATTACTCAATTTTCTCATTACCACTCAAGAATAACTAGGTTATAGTCTTCCCCTTACCTTAAAATGAAGAGAATTCTTCTTTTCTCCTTCCTTGGAAATTTAGTTTTGCCCTTTCAAAAATCTAAGAAAATAAATAAAATTTTCTAAGAGTTACTACTAGAAAAGAAAACCATACCATGGATCAATCATGGCTTGGAAGCTTAAAAATGAAAATAGAAAGGAAAAACAATGAGTTTTACCTCTTGAAGAAGAATTTCAAGGTGAGTCTTCAAGCATGCAAATGATGGAATTTGCAAAAACTTCCAACTAGAGATGATCTTGGATGGATGTTTAGAGTTAGAAAAGCAAAGAAAGAAAATTTTTGGGTGGATGGATGGTGCACTTGGGAGCTTGACCGAATGGTGCTCCAAGAAAGCCTCCAACGTGAGCTTGGAAGAAAAGGAAAGAATGAAGAAATATTTTGTTACTTTCTTAAGTGTGCAGCCGTGGAAATGAGAAGGAATAAGGCCTTAAGGCTTTAGTTTAATTCAAGAGCTAATCCTAGCCATTCATCCATTCAATGGTTGAGATAAAGCCTTGGTCTCCAAGGGTGTTTATGATTGGTTGAACCAAGCTTAGTCATACCATGACAAGGCTTGTCTTGAACCTTCCAAGACTCCTCCTATGCTGCCTTGGCCGAATTCCCCTCCAAAATAAAATAAAAAATTAGTTTGCTTCATCAACTAACTAGTTACACTTAAGTGTAAGGTCCTAACTAGTTAGTTACCTTGTAGTTACTTTATGATAACTTAGTTAGTTTAAGGCTTCTAGTTAATTATTATCTTTAGGATACAACTAGGTTACTAACTTAGTTACTATAATTTAGTTACTTACAAAGGCTTAGTTACTAACTTAGTTACATTCCAAACTAACCAAGCTAACTAACTTAGGTTTCCTAGTTTCAATCTAACTAAACTAGCCACTTTTGTTGACCTCCTCCCATTGGTTTGACTATGTTGTTGGCTTTTTCTTATTGGTTCAAAATTTCTAAATTATTCATTGGTTATTTTGCTTAAAAGTGGGTCCCACGCATTTTTAAGTTTACTGATAAAATTTACACTAAGTAATAAAATAATATTAAAATTATTTTATCACACAGTTAAATTCTAAAAATTAAAAGATTCATAACAGTATCTTTCAGAATTGGGTTTTATAATTTCCCCAACTCCAAAAAATTAAAACAAAGTTTTCCCGGCTAGAAAACTTAAGAGTTTTCTGACCCGGAATAAATCTCACACAACATATAGGCTAAATAAAACACAGGCAGTAAAATAAAACCACATTGTATACAGAGAACACAAAACAGTATATTGGGGACGTAATTGTCATTTACCCTAAAGTTGAAAAATTCAGGGTGTTACACCATGTGCTTATGCTTAATCTTGCAAAACAAGCTTTAAACCCTCTACACAAGCACTCCCACGACGGCACACTTAGGAGCTTGTCCATTTCATTTCATTTCCTCACATTTTGTAACACTTAAACCATTTTCTCTCTTCTCTCTCTTCCAATTATTCAAGAACACTAAGAACAAACACTATAAACTCCATTTTTTTCTTCTCTTAACCCATTCGGTCTCCACTTCTAAATCCCACTTCCAAGCTTCAATAATTTTATACAACCTCAGATCTAGAACACAATCCTAAGATACTTTGTAGTTAAGATCTTGGCCTAGTTCTATCATTTTCAACCTTGTTCTTCAAGTTAAAGATCAAAAAGCCTTGCTTTGTTTCTTGGAGTGGCTCACGGCCAACCACTCAAGCATCACTATCCAAGTTTGTTTAATTTTAACTAACCATATTTCTTGAATCCTTACATCATTCTAAGACTCTTTGATGTTGAGACTTTGGTCTAAATCCATCATCTTCATGCTTGAATCTTGGATTTAAGTTCTAGGGTTTCAAGGTAAAAATCTTGAAACTTGGCTTTTTATTGGATTTTTTTAGAATCCTAAGATCATGTTTGATCTATGGTCATCGTAATCAAGCTTTAGATACTAATTTGTATGTGTTTGTTGTGATTCTAAGATCTATTTGGTGGTGAAAGATTGATACAAAGAGAGTTTTACAAAGAGTTAGGAAGCGTCAACCAGGTAAGAAGGAGATCCATCTCACTAACCAAGTATGGTGGTGAGAGATGAATCTTGTATTTGATGGATGGTGAATCCATGTGAGGATTCATATCCTTGGTTGCATAATTATTTGTGGGTGTTTATGTGCTTTAAATTATTTATTTGTATTTGCATGCTTTATGTGATTTTATTGCTTTAAGATATGCTTGATTATATGATATGATGAATATGTATATGTATGCCATGATTTGATGATGAAAGGAAAATAAATTTTTGGTTCCAAGGACTATGAGGATTTCGGCCTCAACACTCAAAATAGGTGTTTCCAAACTAAAATTTTCATGAATGGTAAAATTGAATGATTAGAAAGGAAAGGAAAAAGAAAAGATGGGTTGGTTTCAAAGACTAAGTGTTCACGGTTTTTGGAGAAATTTTAATGGTTTTGTTTGTGTAAAAATATGAAGGAAACTTAGTTGATTTAGAAGGAAAAATATATGATGGTTTCAATGGCCATGTACCACGATTTTTAAAAGGCTTGTATTGCCTTGGTTTTATGGGACAAAGTGATGTCAAAATGGAAATATAATTGATTAAGTACAAGGATTAAAGAAATGGAAACAAAGTGTTTTATCATTTGAAAAATGGAATTTTCGTATATGAATGGAAAAGAGAGGTTGAAAGTGTTTAAACCTCAATTTATTTTAAAGAGGATTGATTATGAAATTTTAAGTTAGAAACATTGATTTAATTCAATGAAGTGGTGAATTTGTGGAGTATATTGCGGAAAAGGATTTCTTGAGTAAGAAAATGTGGAAAAAGAAGTGCAAAGTCATATTATTTTGAGAAAGGTTGAAATGGAATTTTTGGAAGGTTGAAAAATCAATACGTGATTTGAAAATGCGACAGAAATGTTGCGCGATTGAGAAAATGCAAAAATATGATTATGCGATGAAAATACAGCAAATATACTATTGGGCCAATGTGTGAACCCTGAATATGAGATGATGAATTTGAACTGAGAATGGTGCATTGTACATGCATTGGAAAGGTCCGATGGACTGGATAAGGCTAATTGCCTAGGAGAGAATACACCTCTTGAGTGGGTGCGATATGCGTAGTGTAAGTCACTTGTTGACCTTTAGGGCATCGGGGTGCGGGTTGCCTACAGTGGGCAGTTGGTAGCTCTTCTGTACCATGGGTTTGATCGATGCAACACACCGATGATCTTGATCGAGATACTATTCTTAATCAAGATCTGATAAAGACTGTCGTGTATATGCTAGATGTGCAAATACATATAGCACGTGGTCTGAGGCATGTTGGTACAGACAGATCTTTTCAATCACTCTCTCTGACCTGAGTTTTAGCTCCATGAAGTAGGGAAATTGAGTCTATGTGTACATGCATAATTATTGAGTATTGATATCAGTGTGATATTTGAACTGTTGAATATTTGGAAAATATTGAGGGCATTATCATAATTATTGTTTATGATTACTGAATTGTTGAATATTTGGATATTGTTGAGGGCATGATCGTAATTATTATTTTTTACATCTGTTGTGATGATAAATAATGTTGATGGTATAATTATAATTATGGTATGATGTATCTGTACGATATATTGTATGTGTTTATCTCCATGCTACCATGTTGGTATTGGCGTAGGTGAACTCACCTCTTTGCTGTTCTATTCTGTCTATTTCTATTTTTATGTTTACGTCTGTAAAGACTACGATGACGGCAAGGAGGGGTCAGCTAGATTTCTTTAGGCTACAGTTTCTTGAAGGCGCTGCTGCTTGGCGTATCTATTGGGACACAAGGCACATGGAGTATTGTGATGACATTACTCTATCAATAAGTAAGACTCGCCATGGAATCATTACTTCATTTTATACAGTTGCTTATGCAGAGATTATTTTACCTATTAGGGAGTTGTGGAATGAATTTCACTATACTCCTAGAGAGAACTTCGATATATCCTTGGGTCCAATTTCTATTGGTCTAGACATTCCCAGCTAAGGAATTTGTCTTTTGACAAGGGCTCATATCTTAGGTATTATGTTTTTGGGTATGTAAAAATAATGAATGTGTAGTGGTAATAAACTCTATTTAAACGAAAAGTAATTCATTCAGTTATTATATTTTGAGTTACTTTAATTTAATCAATTGATGTTTCCACAAAAAAGAAATTTTGAAATTCGTATCTAAAATGATATTAATTATTTTATAACTTGGGTAATTAATTATTTATAAGGAGTTAATTTGAAATGTGATACCCTTCGGAGGGGGTGTTACAATGTCCTAAATCCAAAATTATTTTATTAAGTGTAGACTTAGGTATTTAATTGATAAGAAATTAATTTGATGGGATTTTAGACCTAAAATGAAAGTAATCTACTTTTTGGAATTAAAATTCGCATAATTAAGTTATGAAGTAAAATAAAAGTTAAAACTTGAAATTTACTGACGTATAGCTCACCCATTGGGTTTTGAAGCGCGTTAGAAAATTTTGAGCTATAATATTCCAATTTAATCAAAGAAACATAGTTTTATGGGAAACAGTGGGAAATACTATTTTTATTGAGAAAATGCTAAAATTATTATTTAAAGTGGAATTATTATGGAAATAATGGAATTAAAGTCTAATTTTGAAAATAAATGAGAAAAGTTTTAATTTGAGCTTAGAATATATTAAAAATATTTTACGCGATTAATAATACCTAGAAAAGTTCTTATGCGAATTAAAAATAGCAATTTTTAGCTACGCGATTGAGAAAATGCTGGAAAATACTTATACGATTGGAAAACGTAAGATAAATGTTCCACGATTATGAAAACTTGATAAAATATTTACGCGATTGAAAATTACAGGAGTTTGCTATCAGGCTATTGTGGTGGGCCCAGCGATGTTGAATAATGATACTACCAAGTGATGGCGTGCGAATATGAATTATTGTGTGATTAATGACAGTATATGTATTTGAATCATATATCATAGAAAAGCGTGTTAGCTTATTTGATTAAGGCTATGTGCCTAGGAGATTGAATTACACCTAAGTGTGGGTGCGATGGTCGTAGTGGAAGTCAAGTGTAGACCTTGGGGGCATCGGGGTGCGGGTTTTCTACAATGGCCAGTTGTTAGTGCCCCTGTGCCGTGGATTAGACCGATGCAAACGCACCGACGATCCGGACCGAGACACTATCGCTAATCACAATTTGGCGTAGAATGTCTTGTACAATGCCTTGATGTGCACGTTAATAAATTGATAAATTATAGCACTTTTGGCCACGGCAGCCGAGTTTACAGATATATCTTCTGGATTATTCTCTCCGAAATTGTGTTTAGCTCCATAGAGTAGGAATGGGTCGTCGTGCCTATGCATAGTTGGTCAGCATATTGATATGATAATTATGCTTATCTGATTTATTATCTGTGATATGATAATATGATTTAAATATGTCAATGTTATATCTATTTATCTGCTGTCATTTTCTATATTGCTATACTGGTATTGATGTAGGGGATCTCACCTCTTTGTTGTATTATATTTGTTTTACTGTGTATGTTTGATGAAGACCGAAGAGACGAAGGAGCTGATAATTCTTTTTACTATCAGTGATATTACTCTTTGTTTGTTGAGATGGCAGCAAGGCACCAAGTTTTAGGTTTTGTCCGAGTTCAGTTCCATGGGGGGACTGATGTTTGGAGGTTCGATCTTGATAATGAACGGTTTGTATATACTGGGGACTTGACTCTGAACTTAAGTGGAACCCGCGACGGGATCTCTGTTTTGACGCAACACGCGTCTGTGAGCCTAGAATTCACGATGCTGATTCGTGAACTCTGGGGTGGCACCATGTATACACCGCGTAAAGACTCTGTAGTGTCTTCCGCAAGGACCCTTGTGAGGCGACTATTATATCCGCCTAGGTTCTTTAATGATGAAGTGGAGGAGGATCCTTCTGAGGACCCAAATCCTTCGGTTAGTTTTTAGGAGTTATAAGTTTAGCAGTTATGTTTTGGAGTGTCTGTTGTATATTTTATCTTTTGGTGTGTAAAGGTATTATGTAAATTATTTGTAAACAAGGCTTTCCGTATTTCATGTATAATATGGGTGTGATTTCAGTTACAAGTTGTATTTATGATTTTTATTTAGTTTACTTATTTAAATTTATTTCATAAACGAAATTTTAAAATCAATGTTTTTACAAGATTAATTCTTTTACAACTTGGGTAAGTTATATTAGGATTAGTCCAAAATGTGATACCCTATGGTGGGTGTTACATCTTTCTCTTGCCCTTTCCCTTTGGAGGGTCTTCACCTGGATTTACATGGAACACACAGGGGTGAGAAATCACAATTTCTTAGTATAAACATACCAAGACTAGCAGTTAATTATTTATAACTAATAAATCAACTATAAACGTACATACACATAATGCAACCAATTATACAATAATCAATAATACCAAAGAATCACCCATAAAATCCTAAGATACTATCAAACAAGCAATTGTAATTAGCTGTTGGACAATGAATATATGTTTTGATGATAACAAACATGAAGATGATGACAAGATCAAAGCCAAAGACCAAGTCCAAAGGAAGATTAAGTGGTATGGCTTATAGGACTTAGGGTCTTTATGTAAGAAGCCTTTTGGATATCTCAAATATGTTTTCAAATCTTTAAAAATGGTTTTCACATGCTAAAATACCTAGCAAACAAGTTTTGAAAAGCTAATTATGGTGGTAGTTCAAATTTATGAAAAATAGCCAAGTTGGAGTTTTGTAAAATTGACCGTTGGTTATTCTTTTGATCATATCTTTCAAAATACTTTGAGTTTTGTTTTGAAACCTATTTCATTTGAAAAATAGACTCAAAAATCTTTCCAATGAGTAGTCATTTGCTTTAAACAGATGAGAAATGAAAAAGTTATGACCATTTCAAGTTAATTTTTGAAACCAGAGTGGTTTATTCGAATAAACAAGTATTTATTCAAATAAAATAGCCTAGAAAACGTTTCAGAACATGTTTTTAAAGAGTTATACAAATAACACATAGGTTATTCAAATAAGTAAGTATTTATTTGAATAAAACACCCCAAAAAACATTCCAGAATGCGTTTTTAAAGAGTTATTCAAATAACACACAGGTTATTCGAATAAACATGAGCAGAAACACGCAACGGCTATTTTTCTATGTTTTTAATGTGATATTAATTAATACCCAATGGCTATTTTCTCAAAAACACTATAAATACATGTTTTTGGGACATCTTTTAGCAACACCCAATTGTCTAAAATAATTCTTTCTTACTTTAATTTGTGATTCATATTTTACCAAATCTTTGTGCTCTTTTTTGCCAAAATTTAAGATATCCTTACAGAGATTCATAGAGCTTCAAGTTGTGATATTTACTCTTGTGAGGGTTTTTCTTTTCTTATATATCTTGATTCACTGTAAAGAGGGTGAGGTATCCCTCAGAGAAATTGTAAGGGTGTGGTATCCTTGAAAGTTGAGGCTCAAGCACAAGGGTGATGTATCCCAAGGTGTAAGGAGCGCTCTAGTTTGTAATGGTAGCAAGTACCTATTCAAGCTTGCATTGATAGTGAAAAATCTCGAGTGGTTACTTGAGGACTGGACGTAGGCCACAAGTGGTTGGTGGCTGAATCAGGATAAATTATATGTTTGCTCTTCTAAACTCAAACTCCTTTATATTTATGTTTTAATTTCATATATTTTCTTGAATACTTTCTGTTTAGGTTGTTCATTTACAAATGCATTTTTCTATCTTCTCTATTCGTTCTTTTTAATCGATAAATAGCTTTAAAGAAAATTGTTTTTCAAGTGTTTGATAAAAGTTTTCAAAGAGTTTCTATCTCCTTTGCATTTATGCTTTAATTATATATGCTTGAGTTAATTTTGATATTTAGCTTATTTGCTTAATTTATCCCATAACCTAAGTTTTTTTTGAGTAATTAACAATAGTTAGACTTATTCCATTGCATGTGTTAATTGAAAATATGAAAATGTATAACTTCTCAAAATTGTTTTGAAAATTTGTAATCACCCAATTCACTCCCCTCTTGGGTGATGGTTGCCATGAATAACAAGCGGTATCAGAGCTTCGTGCTCTGTTAAAAGCTTAACCTCTTGGAGTTAAAGATCCTTGTTTGTCTGGCAACCATTGAAAGCTTTTCAAAATGGAAGGTTTTGAAATTGATAAAGCACCATTCTTTGATGGTGTGCATTTTGTTTATTGGAAAGCTAGAATGGAGTTTTATATGCAATCTATTAATTTGGATTTGTGGGATGTTGTGTTAAATGGATTTACTTACAAATTAAAACAAACTTGGAATAGTTATGATAAGAAATGTTTTTCCTTGAACATTAGAGCTATGCAAATTTTGAGAAGTAGCTTAAATGATGATGCTTATGCTAAAATTAAGAGTTGCTCTAGTGCTAAAGATATATGGGATGCTCTTGATGATGTCTATCTTGTTAACAAATATTTTGGGTATAAAGTTGTATATAGAAATGAAGAAGAGTAAAAGTCATTGAAGGAAGCTTGTCATGAAAAATGTCTCCAAGAAGATGTTCAAAGTAAGAAAATAAGCTCAATGCCTCTTGGTGATGATGGTGCTCAATTTGAAGAAGAGGCAAAGCAAAACCAAATGGCATATACTCTTGAAGCTTTGATGCACAACAATGAGGAAGATGATAATTCCCTTAAAGAGCCAAGTATGTTAGAAATTGAGACTACTTCATATATGGCTAAAAGGACTTTGAGGTAAATAATGTTAAACTAGATTATAGTCCTTCCTATTATAAGCTACAATGTGCATATGATGAATTGTATGATGGCTTGTTGTTTTTAGAAAAGAAAACCTTATGTTGTTTAGAAAACATTTCCTCCATTGAAAATGAAATTGAAACTTTGAAAAATGAATATGCTTTTGTTGATGAGGAAATGCCTTTAAAATATGAAACCTCAACTTCTTGTCAAAAGTGCATTAATTTAGAAAATCAAGTTGAGAACTTATATTCTAAATTTGTCAAAGCTAATGATTCTAATTGCTTACATTCCATGCTTGTTAATGAGAATAAAATTTGTGTTATTCCACATAAAAATTCAAGTAAGGCTTATGGCAAAAATAGCTTAGAATATAAAAATAACAAAAAACTTAAGTTTTCCAAAAATGATTTTCAAAGGACCAAGCTATCATTAAATTCAATTGTTTGCAATTTTTGTGGTCATCTAAGATATATTTCTCATTTATGCAATTATAGAAGAAATCCTTATATGAGAAATTGTATGGTATGGGTTCCTAAAAATCTTAAAGGCCCTAGTACTAACATTCAAGGACCCAAAATGAAGTGGGTACCAAAAATATCCTCCTAGTGTTTCAATTTTGCAAAAAAATTCTAAAAAGGATGGAGTCAAAAGAAAGAGGAATCATCAAGGAGAATTGTAACACCCACCACAGGGTATAAAATTTATGTTACTTATTTACCAAATTACCTCTTTATTATAAAATCGTGCTTTGTAATGTAAATACGAGTTGTAAAATTTCTTAATAACTATAAGATAAACTTAGTGGAAAATAAAAAACATTACGACATCATCACAAATAATTTACATCATATATACACAAGTCTTAATATTGTCATATTTTAATATTTATAAACTAGAATCTCAAAATATTTAAGCATTAATTGAAACTAACATACTGCCCAAGTACTACTAAACAGCAGAACCCTCAGACGGGTCCTCCTCAGATTTCTGAGCAGGTAGGAATCTAATCTGACGTGAAGTCCTACGGACAAGTGCCTGCGCAGACAACACAATACTATTCTCACTAGGAGTACGGTAGTAAGTTCCCCAATACTGCCTAATGGATAATGGAAACTCTAAGTGTACATTAATATTCATAATAAAGTAAGGGTTTCCATGATAAAGCTTACTCAGAGAAATGTTCATATCTCCTATATAGTAAATATACTCTCTATCTAAATCAACGTGCCATGCTTCCGATCCACCACAAAACGTCAACCTCATATACCCTAGAAAACTGGGCATCTCCATCTTCTCAGAACTCTGCTTCCTCTACAGGAACCTGCTCCTCTTCTACTTCTTATGCAAGTCTTTGTTCAACGTCTTTACAAATATAAATACAGTATAAAAATAGACATAAAAAGAGGTGAGATCACCTACGCCAATATCAGTATGGTAGCATGGAGATAAACACATACAATATATCATACAAATACATCATACCATAATTACAATCATACCATCAATATTATTTATCATCGCATCAAATGTAATAAACAATAATTACTATCATGCTCTCAATATTTCCAAATATTCAAGAATTCAAATATCTCATCAGTATCAGTATTCAATAATTATGCATATGCACATAGACTCAATTTCCAACTCCATGGAGCTAAAATTCAGGTCGGAGAGAGTGATCGAAAAGAACTGTCTGTACCAACATGCCTCAAACCACGTGCTACATTTCTTACATGTATTCACACATCTAGCATATACACTACAGTCTTTATCAGATCTTGACTAAGAATAGTGTCTCGATCAGGATCATCGGTGTGTTGCATCAGTCAAACCTACGGTACAGAAGAGCTACCAACTACCCATTGTAGGCAACTCGCACTCCAATGCCCCCAAAGTCAACAAGTGACTTACACTACGCATATTGCACTTACTCAAGAGGTTTATTCTCTCCTAGGCAATTAGCCTCATACAGTCCATCGGACCTTTCCAATGCATGTACAAATGCACCATTCTCAGTTCAATTTAATTATCTTATAATCAGATTTCACACATTGATTCGACAGTATCTTTACTGTATTTTCATCGCAAAATCATATTTTCACATTTTCTCAATCGCGCAATATTTCTGTCATATTTTTAAATCATGTATTAATTTTTCAACATTTTCTCAATCGCGTAAAATATTTCTAACATATTTTAAATCAAAATACGATTTTTCTCATTTAATACCAAAAATTGACTTTATTTTTGATATTTACATATTAGTCCCTCTATAACATAATATTTATGTTATAGTCCCTCTCTTAGAAAATATTTACAACATAGCCCCTCACTTATAAAATATTTACAGTATAGCCCTTCTTTAAATAATAATTATAATATAGTCCTTCTTAAAATAATAATTGTAATTTAGCCCCTCTAAAAATAAAAATTACAATATAACCCCTCTAAAAATCAATATTTCTACTGTTTCCCAGAAAATGGTAATTCTTTCCTTTGCTTAAAATATTACAGCTCAAATTTTCTCAACGTGCTTCAAAACCCATAGGATGAACTATACGTTAGAAAACTTCAAGTATTGACATCTATTTTCATAACCTAAGTATTTAATTACATCATTTTGTTTTCCAAAAAGTATTTTGCTTGCCACTAGATCCAAACTCTTTCAAAATGCTTTCCTTTTCAATTAACCTTTTAAATCTACACTTGATAAAATAATTTGGTTCTACATTATGAAAAATGGCATGTTGGCCAAATTTTCATTCTTGCTTCAAAACTCATTGTAATTCATTTTTCTAACACCTTAAATCCTTGTAAAACACCTTAATTCATTTTAGTGTCACGGAACCTTTAATCCTTAATTTGAAATCATCATTTTAGGACTCTTGGTCCTCTTGAATCTAGTGAGGCCGTATGCCTCTAAGCTGTTTGGAGCTCTCATGTAATCTTTCCATCATGTTGTTCACATCCTAATTTACACATATATTTGTATGCTTCCAAAATCATACATACAAGCATTTAATCAAAACTATAACCATACTATCACACCTGCAATCACAAACACTAAATCATAAACAACACAATCACAATCAAAGAAGCATTAAACAACAAGTGAATAAACCCTTATAGGTTTTTCACCATACACAACCATCTCCTCACCACCAACACTTGGTTGGTGAGGTTAAATCTCCCTCTTACCTCTTGAAGACAAGATCTTCAAACTCCCTCCTTCTCCTTGTTTTCGTGTGAACCCAAATAAAATCCCTAAAATTCTTAAACAATTACCAAAGTCATACTCAAGGCTTAATAACAAAGAACCATGGAACAATCATGGTATAGAAAATCAAAAACTCAATTTAAATCTATAAAATCAAAAGTTTACCTTTAGGGAAGTAAACCAAAGCTTGGATTTTGAAGCACTAGGAGTGGGATTTTGACAAAACTTTCTAAATGAAAAGTGTTTAGAATAGAGTTTAGGTTTAGGAAATGTATAGAAGTAAAATTATAGAAGATGGGTACTAGGTTTTTAGAGGGCTGGCCAAAACTCCAAGGAGAAAAAAAAAAGAAGGTGTTCTTGGTGTTCTTGGGATTTTTGAGAGAAAAGGAATGCTTAGCTTTTTAGGTGAGAGAAAAGTGAATATTGAGAGTGAAATGAAGAGAGTGCAGCCGGGTGAGAGTGTATAGGAAAGATTAGGAGATAAACTTGATAGTAAAATATCATGTTGTGTTCACATTAGGAAGGCACATGGCCTATGTCACCACTTGGTCATCTAATGGTCATAAAAGACCATTCAAGAAGGCTTGAGAAGTCTCCTTGGCCTCCTTGGCCGTGTGGCCTTCTAGGAAAACTAACTAAGTTTGTTTTCAATTTTAATCCTAGTTACTCTTTAATCAAATAATTACTAACTAGATTAGGTTTTATAGTTACACTTAATTAACTATCTAATTACATAGCTAACTAATTAAATAGGTCATTGCATATGTCATGCATAGTCATGGCTTCTAGATGAAATTAGGATATTTAGTTAGTAACTAGATCATAACTAATTAGTAACTAGGTTAGTTCACTTAGTTTCTTAATTAGGCAATTTAGGTAACTAAATTAGGTTTATTTAATTACTTAGTAACTAGTCAAGCCATTTTCATTGACTAAATCTTAACCATTGAAATTAACTTCATCTCCTATCCATTGATTTAATCAAAGGAGGATATCATAAGTTGTTTTATCAAGATTGTTCTCACACCATTGATCAGATCAATGGTGATGATCAAAGGCTTCTTAATCAAGTTTTTCATCCAACGGTCCACAATAAAGTCTATGCCACTACATTTGACCAATTCCCTATTGGTTAGAAAAGTCCAACCATCTTTTTTGACTTGTTTCTATTGGTTCATTTTAAATTAGGTTACAGAAAATATTCTAAGCACATTTTCTGTTAATTAAATTATATCGGGTCTAATAATTTATAGTAGAAACTGCTATAAATAAAATAGCAGATTATTATCAGTGACATATTTTTATTTCACAAGTAAATTCTAAAAATTAAAAGATTCTTTTCTATGTCTCTCAGATTCGGGTTTAGTAAGATCCCCCGTCTCCGAATAAATCAAATAAGATTTTTCCCAGCCCGAAAATTATTATTTTCCTGACTCAGAGCAAATCTTACAAAACAATCAAAAATAGTCTCAAAATAGTTAAATTATTTTTCTGTAATACAGAAAACATAAAACAGTGGAATTCAGTCATTTCTGTAACATAGACAGAATTTGGGGTGTTACAACTCTCCCCCTCTAAAAAGAAGTTTCATCCTCGAAACTTGACACACACTTAACATAAATATGGATACTGCTCTCTTATCTTATCTTCCAACTCCCATGTAACTTCATCACTTATATCATTCCAAACTACTTTAACCAATGCAATTTCTTTAACTCGAAGTTGCTTTGTCCTTCGATCTTCAATCTTGACTGGAAACGTTTCATAGGTTAAATTTTCCTTCAGTTGTACGGTGTCTGGTTCGATGACATGAGTAGGATCAGAAATATATTTCTGTAGTTGTGATACGTGAAATACATTGTGAAGATTGGACAATAGAGGTGGTAACGCAATCTGATAAGCTACTGGACCTACTCGACGAAGTATCTGATACGGCCCAATAAACTTTGGAGTGAGCTTCCTTGACTTAATCACTCGTCCAACTCCAATCATAGGTGTCACATGTAGAAACACATGGTCACCTTCTTCAAACTCAAGCGGTCTTCGCCTTTTATCAGCATAACTCTTTTGTCGAGTCTGAGTCATCCTCATTTTGTCTTGAATCATCTTCACTTTCTTAGTTGTCTGTTGTACAAATTCTGTTCCTACTACAGCACTTTCACCATCATGATACCAACATAACGGCGTTCTGCATTGTCTCCTATATAATGCCTCATAGGGTGCCATCCCTATGCTCGAATGGAAACTGTTATTGTATGTAAACTCTATCAATGGCATAAACTCATCCTAATAACCAGTTTGCTCTAGAACGCAAGCTCTCAACAAGTCCTCCAATGACTGCATCGTCCTCTCTGACTGACCATCTGTTTGTGGATGGTAAGCAGAACTTAGACGTAGTTTTGTTCCCATCACTTCTTGCAAACTATTCCAAAACCTCGAAGTAAATAGTGAATCTCGATCAAAAATAATACTGGATGGTACACCATGAAGTCTAACAATTTCATTGATGTACACTTGGGCTAACTTTTCCATTCAGTACTTAATATTAATCGGTAAAAAGTGCGCCGACTTTGGAAGCCGATCAATAATTACCCAGATAGAATCGTGACCTTTCCGAGTTTTTGGTAGTCCAGTTACAAAATCCATTGCTATGTCATCCCATTTCCACTCAGGAATAGGCAAAGGTTGCAACATTCCCGATGGTCTTTGACGTTCCACCTTAGCCTTCTGACAAACTAAACAAGATGATATATATTCAGCGACATCTTTCTTCATTCCTTGCCACCAATATAGCTGTTTCAAGTCTTGATACATCTTCGTGGCTTATACTCAACTTACTTCTATGAGCTTCATTCAAAATCAATTTCCTAAGTTCTGGATCGTTTGGTACACAAACTCTCCCTTTAAACTTCAGAATTCCATTAGTACCTTCGCTAAATTCCAATTCTGCCCCTTGACTCCTTGCTTTCTTTGCTTCTTGCAAATACTGGTCACTGTTTTGTCCTACTCGTATTCTATCTATTAAATCATTCGAAATGGTGATCATGTTTAAATACATCTTCCCTGGTGTCAACTTCACGGATAGACGCATATCTTGAAATTCTTCTATCAGCTCCTTCTCCTTAATCATCATAACAGAAGCATTAAGCGTTTTCCTACTTAAAGCATCTGCTACAACATTCGCCTTTCCAGGATGATACTGTAACTGAAAGTCATAGTCCTTCATAAACTCTAGCCAATGCCTTTGTCTCATGTTCAACTCTTTTTAGTCAAACAGATACTTCAAACTTTTATGATCACTAAAGACAGTGAATGTTGCCTCATAGAGAAAATGTCTCCACACTTTCAACGCAAACATTACAGCTGCCAGCTCCATATCATGAGTCGGATAATTCCTCTCATGCACTTTCAACTGTCTCGACGCATATGCTACAACCTTACATATGAATGCTTATGTCTTGAAGCATATCAAATAGGTTTTTGATGATAACAAAGCCAAAGATGAAGATCAAGATCAAAAGAGGTATGTTAGATATAGGTCTTAGAATATCAATGTAAAATGCCCTTTAAGTTTCTCAATGATTCTCAAATGGTTTTCCAAATATCGTTTTCAAAATCAGCTTCTAAATTCAAAGTTAAACATGTTTTTCAAGAAATGTTGATTTTAATCTTGGATTCAATATTCATCAAGGCATTTATGTTCAATCCAATGATCTAAGTGTTAGAAATGACTTACATACTCAATTGGACTTGAAAAATGTGTTCAAAGGCCAAGGTAATCTATTACACATGTTTTATAATCGATTACAAGCTAAACAGAGAGCTGGTAATCGATTACATGGAACAATGTAATCGATTACATTGAACCCAGAAAGACAAGAACACGTTCAAGAAGGTATGTAATCGATTACATGGATATTGTAATCGATTACAAAGCAAGTCAGAAGCCATGTAATGGATTACACCAAGAATGTAATCGATTACACAGAACCCAGAAAGCCAAGAACATGTTGGAACAACAATGTAATCGATTACATTTGCTGTGTAATTGATTACACGAAATATGACAGAGTCCAACGGCTATTTTAACTACATTAAATGCTTGGCTTTATCACCCCCAATGGCTCATTTCTTCATATAACTTATAAATACTTGCCTTGGGTCTTCATTAAGGGTTGAACTTCAATTTAGAACATCAATCTAACACTTATATACGAGAATCAATCCTGAAAACATTTTTGCCCTATTTTTGTGAGAAAACTTGAGATATTCAAAAGGGGCATTGTTAGAGCTTCAATTTGTATTAATCTACTCTTTGAGAGAGTTTCTATCATTCAAATACTTTGTTTATTGTGTAAAGAGGGTAAGGTATCCCTATAGTGAAAAAGGGTGAGGTATCCTTCAAAGGTGTAAAGAGGGTGAGGTATCCCTCAAAGGTTGTATAGGATGAGGCATCGCTGTTTTGAGGCTCAAAGCACAAGAGTGAGGTATCCCAAGGTGTTGTTGAGTGCTCTAATCTATAAAGGTTTTCGAGCACCCGTTCAAGCTTGAAGTTTAGTGAAAAATCTTGAGTGGTTCGCTTAAGGACTGGACGTAGGTCACAAGGGGTGGCTGAACCAGGATAAATCCTTGTGTTTGATTCTCTCAACCCTATCTCTTTACATTTGTACATTTATTTTATATGTTTGCTTGAATGTTATTCATCTTGACTTGTTTAATTTGTGAGTGAAGTATTCAATCTCATTTATCTATTCACTTCAACTATCCAATAGCTTCAACGAAAATTGTTTATCAAACGATTTGTGAAAGATTTGCGAAAATATTTCATAAACTCAATTCATCCCCCTCTTGAGTATGAGGCCACTTGGTAACAAGTGGTATCAGAGCTAGGCTCTTGTGTAAAAGGCTTAGCAGCTTCAAGAGAAAGTGATGGCCTCCTCAAATGAATTTTCTGAAAGTTCTTCCATCTATAGACCTCCTTTTTTCAATGGGGATGGGTACGCTTATTGGAAAGAAATAATGAAAATTTTTATTGAAGCTATTGACCTAGATGTGTGGGATGCTATTGAAAATGGTTCTTTTATCCCCACAAAAAATATTAATGGTGTAAGGATTAATACACCAAGAAGTGAATGGACCAATGATGATAAGAAAAAGATCCAATATGATTTGAGTGTCAAAAATATCATTACCACATCCTTGGGGTATGATGAATTCTTTAGGGTGTCAAATTGTAAAACTGCCCAAGAAATGTAGGACACCTTACAAGTTACCCATGAGGGTACTAGTGAAGTGAAAAGATCAAGGATCAATACTCTCACTCATGAGTATGAGCTTTTTAGAATGAACCAAAATGAAAGCATTCAAGAAATACAAAAATGTTTTACACATATTGTAAATCATCTTGCTTCATTGGGAAAGACTTTTCCTAATGAAGATCTTATTAACAAAGTGTTGAGATGTTTGAGCAGGCATTGGCAACCTAAAGTGACGGCTATTGCGGAGTCAAGAAATCTCTCAACCATGACCTTAGCCACACTTTTTGGCAAGCTCCAAGAACATGAATTGGAATTAAATAGACTCAACCAAAGTGAGGAGATTGATAAGAAAAAGAAGGGAATAGCTCTCAAGGCCACTTCCTCCATGATTAATGATGATGATGATGATGAAGATGATGGAGATGGCTTGGAAATAGATGAGGAGAATCTTGCTCTACTAGTAAAGAAATTTGGAAGATTCTTCAAGAAGAGTGAAGCTCAAAGAAGACCTCCCTTTCCCTCAAAGAATGTCTATCACAAAGGGGAAGGAACCTCATCCACTTCTAAATGCTATGAATGTGGAGAATTGGGTCACATAAAGATGGAGTACCCAATTTATCAAAGTAAAGTGGAAAAATATCACAAAAGATCCTCAAGGGAGAAGAAAGAAAGAAGAGTCTACATAGCTTGGGATGATAATGACATGGATTCAACCGATAGCTCAGATAATGAGAAAACTAATCTATGTTTCATGGCTAGAGGAGAAGAAGAAGATGGAGACGACATGGAGGTAACATCCTCAAATTCTGAATCAAACTCTTCACATTCCTATGATGAATTGCAAGATGCATTTGAAGAATTACATAATGAATCTATAAGACTTGCAAAACTTATTTCATCATCCAAGAAATCAATTTCCTTATTTGAAAATCAAATTTCTGCTTTAAACAAAGAAATTGAGGAATTGAACTTAGAAAATGAAACTCTTAGGTTGATTAATGCAAAGTCTTCATGCATGACATGTTTATCACTTAATAATACATCTACACCCTTATCTTGCTCATCATGCAAAGCATTTGAAATTGAGATTGAGGATTTGAAAAACACTCTTTCAAAATTTACCTTTGGAAGGGATAATCTAAACATATTGCTTGGGAACCAAAGATGTGTTTTTGAAAAGGCTGGTTTGGGGTATAATCCCAATAGACAACAAAAGTTTCTGAAGAATTTCTTTGTTTCATCAAGTACATCAAGCAGTCCCTTTATTAAATGCTTTCATTGTGGTAGGAAAGGGCATAGTGCATCAACTTACAATGTAAGGAAGAATATCAATAATAAGTTAGGAACTAAAATGGTTTGGGTTCCCAAAGGCACTTTGCCAAAAACTAACATACAAGGACCCAAGAAAATTTGGGTACTAAAAGTCAAAAATTGAAGTGTGTTGTAGGTGTGCTTGAAGGCCAAGAATTGACTTTGGATATCTTGAAAAGTGGCTGCTCCAAGCACAAAACCATAAAATACTTCAAGCTCTCTTCTTTGTCTCCAAGAAGCTTGGACTTGCAACCTTTGGTAAAATGGAGGCTTGGTTTATACTTCTCTAGCTTATTTTCTTGAAAATATCTTTACATATGCTAAATTAGTTTGCTTTTTGTTTGAAATAGCATATTTGATGAAAATATCTTTGAAATTACCTTTTTGGAACAATCATGCATCTAATTCTGCTATACAATATACTGCTTTGCTACATAATGTGATATCTTGCTACATAGTATGATATCTTGATGCATAATATGTTGTTTTGCTACACAATAATGTGTTTCGGATCATAAACTGATTAGTCTATATGCTTAAATGAATTTGCTATTGGTATCACATGCAACGCCCCTTTTTGGGAGGAAACGTCACATTGTCATTTACAATGTAAAAAATAAAAATGATGAATTAAGACCCGGTTCTTTTGATTATTTAAATTTATCTTGTTAAAGCTATATAAATAAAATGGTGACTTTTTTTTTTGTTATGATGATAATTAGTAAAATACAGTGACGAAACGTAAATGGCATAAAGGGCAAGACAGAAGTAAAGCATACATTTGATCAACATTCCATATTCACATATATATAATTATATCAAATCTATTTAATTACAAAGCCTGATATACCAAAAAGTAAAACTATACCTACCCAAAGGATCATACATATACATCCCCAAGATATCAGAAATATACAGCCACTACAATTAAGACATCAGGCCCCCAAAATAAAACACTTGTAGCCATCAGTAGCTACCAGCAATATCAGTCCCTCAGATGAGAAGGAATCGTATCAGGATCCTCTTCAGGATCCTCCGTGAGATCCTCCTCGGGAACCTCCTCGGGATCTTCCTCATCCGAGGAAACCCACATAGGAGCCATAGAGCCACGGGTCGGAGCCCGAGCAGTGGAATCAAAGGAATCCTCCTTTAAGGTGTAGTAGCAGTCACCCCACATCTCCCAGATGGCAGATAAAACTCCAAACGTAGGTTGATACAGTAGGTAAAGATTGGCGGCTCATAACGCCTCCAGGCCAAAAGAGATCGACACGTCTCCCAGGTAGACACAGCGATCAGAATTTAGGTTAATGTGCCAGCAGTCCGGCCCTCCAAGGAAGGTCAGACGCACATCGCCTAGAAATTCGCGTGAGCGTGCCTCCATGATCCATAGTAGATGCTAGTCGCGATCAGGCCAGAAGCCGGGGAAATCGGGAGCTCCAACCTCCTTGCCGTCGTCTTTGATGGGACACAATATACAGATAGAAAATAACAGAAATATAAGAAAGAGGTAAGACATCCTACCATCATTACCAGTTATAGCAGCAAGAAACAAAACGGCGTGAAGTGCCCACAGAGCATATCAAATAATAATCATAAGCATTAAATAGCAGAAGTAGACAAATAAGTAGTTGCAAGTAATTATATATCAGTAATACAACAGTTCCAATTATAATAATAAATAGATGCCAGATGATACATGGACCCACTATGCATATGCATATAAAGTCAAAATCCTACTCCATGGAGCTAGACACAAACAGTCAGAGAGAAAGATCAGGAGACACGTCTGTAACTCGGCTGTCGCCGCCAAAGTGCTATAACTCATAAGTTTATCCACGTGCACATCAAGGCATTGTACAGGCAGTCTATGCTAGATCACGACATAGGACAGTGCCTAGTCAAGATCGTCGATGCGTTTGCATTGGTTTGCCCCACGGACAGAAGAGCTACCAACTGTCCATTGCGGGGTACCCACACCCCATCGACCCCATGGTCAACAATATGACCTACACTAGTCTACTCACACCCGCACTAAGGTGTGTTCATCTCCTAGGCAACTCGACCTTAACAACAGTCCAACGGACATTCACAATACATGACAACTCTATGCATAAACATATATGTTCATCATTATATACTTTTTCACAATATGCCACAATTGGCCGAACTAAGTATCAACACTTCGTTGGTCACTCACATGGACCCACAACATCATAATATTTGAATTAAATGAATTAATACATTTTTAAGGTTTATTATGAATTCTTACGTAGATTTAGCTTTTCTTACAAAGTTTCTTCTCTAGAGGAATTCTCTTAATTAATTAAATTCTCTAAGGTAATTTATTCTCATACACTTAGAAAGTTATTCTAAGGGTCTCAAAGTCTCACACTCTCTTGTTCTTGCCCTAATTAAAATTACCCTAAGTCTTATGAAAAATTTCATTCTTGGTTCTTTAAAATTTATGAATCTCAAAGTATATCCAAATCTTCCAATTTGCTAATTTTCTATCCCATTACCAATAATTTAATCACTTGATTACTTATGTTCCAAGGTTACTAAAGTTGCATAATCAAGCCCTAAATGGCCCTAGAGGCCATGGCCTCCCTAGGGAATTAAGTTCCCAAATTTTTCATCCCATTAATTACACATTGTACACTTGATTAATTATGTATTCCACTTGTTACAATTGTTCACAAAGAACCCCAATTTTAGGCACCCAAAACCGTAGCCATCCAAGAGAGAATCCAACATCATTTTCCTCCATTTCATGCCTTCCAATCCATTCCAATATATCAATATACATAAGCAATCAATCCAATAGCATAAACAAATTGCAAACAACATGTAAACATACTAATCATGCAAACAAAGAATAACCCTCAGTAGGATTTTCTCACAATCAATCACAAACAAGGTTTCTTATTGCTAATAGAGGTTGAGGAGGAGTGTCTTCCTCTTACCTAAGAGAAGAAAACAAGAGAAGTCTCCTAGAATTTCCTTGCAATTTTCGGATTGGACACCACCAAAAACCCTAAAATTTCAATCTCATCAAAACAACACCAATGCTTGAAAAATAAAGCATGGATGGTCACAAAGGAGACCATAGAAACGAAAATGAGTAAAAGGAAGTAAAGAATCAAGAAGCTTACCCAAAAGCCCTAAGCTTGAAGCTTGAAGAAAATGGTGAAAATGAAGGTTTTTTAAAAGAACCACCAAATAGAGAAGTGTTTAAAAGATGGAGAGGATTAAGAAAATGGGGTTGGTTGAATTTTTAGTGATGGATGAGGCAAAATGGGTGTGGTGGCCGTGAGCTTCCTAGAGAGAAGGAAGAGAAAATATTTTGTGAAGAAGAAAGATGAAGCTTAGAGAGAGAAGTTAATAGTAGAAAGTGAAAGATGTTTTTTGGTTTTTTGAAAATAATGTGAT
Organism: Ormosia semicastrata; assembly: GCA_029884595.1. Lineage (NCBI taxonomy): Eukaryota > Viridiplantae > Streptophyta > Magnoliopsida > Fabales > Fabaceae > Ormosia > Ormosia semicastrata. The sequence continues at coordinate 46,175,614 of JAQQTO010000061.1, forward strand.
GTAATTAATTTTTGTGAAGCACAAATTTCCCCCCCTCATTTTTGGGTGCTGCTGCCGTGAGTGTGGAGAGAGGAGAGAGGAAGTGCATGGCTTCCTTGGGAAGCTTGGAGGAAATTTCCTAAAAGCTTCCTTGAAGCTTCCTTGAGAAGTTTTGCACGTTTCTCAATAAAGTGTAAAGTAAGCTTGTCTCATTAATTAAATACTCTTGAACAGATGATTAATTACACTATTAGAATTATTTTCCCAGTGAATAAAAGTTACAGTTGATGAAAATAATATTTTATTATTCATCGGATAATTTTATGATACAACGATTTTATGTATCAGATAAAACCTTGGAAAACGCAAATCTCACAAACTGTACCCGACCTCGGGTTTAGTAAGATCCCCTGTCGACACGTTGACAGTTCAAGGTTTACCAGCCTCAAGGAAAACATTTTGTTATCCCGACTTCGCTCAGCGTGTACGTAAAACGAGAAATATACTAAAATATTTGACGTTTTCAAAAAAATTCACAAAAATTCCCAAAAATCACAAATATTAGAAAATAGACATTTGTCATGAAACAAACAATTTTTTGGGGCGTTTGAATGACTCTGCTTAGTGCGCATGCAAAACGAGGAATATATTAAAATATTTAGCATTTCTAGAAAATTCCAGAAAAATCTCCAAAAATCACGAATATTAGGAAATGACTATTCATGATGAAACAATTCATTTCAGAGGTGTTACACTGACTCTGCTCAGTGTGCACACAAAATAAGAAATATATTAAAATATTCAATGTTTCCGAAAAAATCCACAGAAATTCTCAAAAATTATGAATATTATAAGATGATGATTAATGATAAAATAAACAATTTTTCGGGGTGTTACATCAAATATTGATGTGCTAAATGGTTTATGCTCTGATATTGATCCAGCTGGGCTGAAATGATTATATCTTATCTGAATGCTTATGTCTTCTTTTTGATAATGCCAACGGGGGAGAGATTAGTGAAATATATTGCATGTGTATGGGGGAGTTTTGCGCTTTCACATATTCTATCTCATGCATACATTACGGGGGAGAGTTGTACTAAATCTATAATAATCAAATAAATGTAAATATTTCTCCTTCTGTTGAATGCTTAGTTTGTCATCATCAAAAATAGGGAGAATGTGAATAATTATGTCTTCAAGCATATCAAATAGGTTTTTGATAATAACAAAGTCAAAGATGAATATCAAGATCAAAAGAGAAGACCAAGATCAAAAGAGGTATATTAGATATAGGTCTTAGAATATCAATGTAAAATGCCTTTTAAGTATCTCTATGATTCTCAAATGGTTTTCCAAATATCATTTTCAAAATCAGCTTCTAAATTCAAAGTTAAACATGTTTTTCAAGAAATGTTGATTTTAATCTTGGATTCAATATTCATCAAGGCATTTATGTTTAATCTAATGATCTAAGTGTTAGAAATGGCTTACATACTCAATTGGACTTGAAAAATGTGTTCAAAGGCCAAGGTAATCTATTACAAGCTAAACAGAGAGCTGGTAATCGATTACATAGAACAATGTAATCGATTACAAGCAAGTCAGAGGCCTTGTGATCGATTACACCAGTAATGTAATCGATTACATTGAACCCAGAAAGATAAGAACATGTTCAAGAAGGTATGTAATCGATTACATAGATATTGTAATCGATTACAAAGCAAGTCAGAAGCCATGTAATCGATTACACCAAGAATGTAATTGATTACACAGAGCCCAGAAAGCCAAGAACACGTTGGAACAACAATGTAATCAATTACATTTGCTGTGTAATCGATTACACGCAATCTGACAGAGTCCAACGGCTATTTTAACTGCATTAAATGCTTGGCTTTATCACCCCCAACGGCTCCTTTCTTCATATAACTTATAAATACTTGCCTTAGGTCTTCATTAAGGGTTGAACTTCAATTTAGAACATCAATCTAACACCCATATACGAGAATCAATCCTGAAAATATTTTTGCCCTGTTTTTGTGAGAAAACTTGAGATATTCAAAAGGGGTATTGTTAGAGATTCAATTTGTATTAATCTACTCTTTGAGAGAGTTTCTATCATTCAAACACTTTGTTTATTGTGTAAAGAGGGTGAGGTATCCCTCTAGTGAAAAAGGTTGAGGTATCCCTTGTTGAGAAGAAGGTGGGGTATCCTTCAAAGGTGTAAAGAGGGTGAGATATCCCTCAAAGGTTGTATAGGATGAGGTATTCCTGTTTTGAGACTCAAAGTACAAGGGTGAGGTATCTCAAGGTGTTGTTGAGTGCTCCAATCTGTAAAGGTTTTCAAGCACCCGTTCAAGCTTGAAGTTTAGTAGAAAATCTCGAATGGTTCACTTGAGGACTGGACGTAGGTCACTAGGGGTGGCTGAACCAGGACAAATCCTTGTGTTTGATTCTCTCTACCCTATCTCTTTACATTTGTGCATTTATTTTATATGCTTGCTTGAATGTTATTCATCTTGGCTTGTTCAATTTGTGAGTGAAGTATTCAATCTCATTTATCTATTCACTTCAATTATCCAATAGCTTCAATGAAAATTGTTTATCAAACGATTTGCGAAAGATTTGTGAAAATATTTCATAAACTCAATTCACCCCCCTCTTGAGTTTGAGGCCACTTGGTAACATTACGGCTCTGCATAAGTACACAACCTAACCCTTGGTACGAAGCATCACAATATACTTTGAAAGATTCATTCAAATCAGGTAGAATCAAAACCGGTGAAGTAGTCAGTCGTCTTTTCAACTCCTGAAAACTTTCTTCGCATGCTTCAGTCCGTACAAACGGTTGATTCTTTCATGTAAGTTGGGTAAGAGGTCCTGCTATCTTTGAAAACCCCTCAATAAACCGTCAATAGTAATCGGCTAATCTAATAAAACTATGAATCTCTGATACAGTCTTCGATCTTTTCCATTCAATAATTGTTTCCACCTTTGAAGCATCAACTTCAATTCCTTCTTCCGATATAATGTGTCCCAAAAATTGAACTTTGCTTAACCAAAATTCACATTTGGACAACTTGACATATAACTTATTCTCCTTTAGAATCTGGAGAACCACTCTGAGATGTTCAGCATGTTCCTCCTAACTTCAAGAATAAATCAAAATGTTATCAATAAAGACAATAATAACCTTATCCAAGTATGAACAGAAAATTTGATTCATAAAGTCCATGAATATTGCAGGTGCATTAGTCACACCAAATAGCATCACTTAATATTCATAATGCCCATAACGTGTCTAAAATGCAATTTTGGGAATATCCTTCGCTTTCACACGTATCTGGTGATAACCAGAACGTAAGTCAATCTTGGAAAATATTGCAGCTCCTCGCAATTGGTCCATCAAATCATCGATTCTTGGAAGTGGATACTTATTCTTGATCGTAATCTTGTTCAATTGTCGGTAGTCTACACATAGACGAGAAGTCCCATCCTTCTTCTTTACCAACAATACTGGAGCTCCCCATGGTGATACACTTGGTCTCACAAATTACTTTTCCAATAAATCCTCCAGCTGTTTCTTAAGCTCTGCCAACTCTACTGGCGACATCCTGTAAGGCACTATAAATATAGGTCCAACTCTTGGTACCAAATCAATAGAGAATTTGATTTCTCTTTCCAGCGGTTGTCCAGGTATATCTTCAGGGAATACTTCAGGAAATTCATTAACTATGAAAATATCCTTCAAAAAATCTTCACACTGAACCTCCAAAGAAAACATCAACAAATGCCCTTGATCTCCTTCCTTCAAACAAGCTTCTACTTGAGTAGCCGTTAGGAATCTAGAATCCTTAACCTCAGGAAAAACTAACTTCTTACTGGAACAGTTTATCAGGATATGGTTAGAAGACAACCAATCTATTCCTAAGATGACATTAATCTTGGAAAGAGGTAAATAGATCAAATCCATATGAAAGATTCTATCCCTAACACATACAGGGCAATTCAAACATACTTTTGTAGTTATCACAGGCTTATCAGTAAGAGTAGCAACACTCAAATCATAAGGCAATGTAGTCACAGTCAATCCCAAATGCTTTACACAATCACATGCAATGAAAGAATGTGTTGCTCCTGAATCATATAACACTGTTAAAGGATTACCTTTGATGGCACACTCCTCCATAATCAAGTCCTCAGATTTCGCGGCTTCTTCCCCGCTCATGGTATACACACGACCACCCGTCTGTGGCCTTGCTATACGAACACTTCCCACTGATGGTTCTACCTTCAGTTGATCACATTCTCTGGAAAAATGTCCAGGCTTCCCACATCTATAATAGATCACCCCTTTATGCTGACAGTCCTTGGTGAGATGATTCTTCCCATACTTGAAACATTTAAGTGTAGAAGTCCCAGCTTGACTCGCCTTGCTGCCATTAGAACTTCCTCCAAAAGATTGTTGTCGGTTCTGACCTCCTGCTGGTCTGGTATACGGTTTCTGCTGATAACGGTTGCCACCGCTACCCTTTCCCCTTTGGAACCGTGCAGGTCCAAAGTTCCTGTTCCTTGCCTCATGTTGGTTATCAATCTCTTCAACTTTACGACACTTGTCCAATAATGCTGGAAACTGGTCGATATCCATGGTTGCTAAAGCTCGCTTAATATCAAGCCTCAACCCCTCTTCAAATTTTCTGCACTTCCATTCCTCATCTGGCTGCATCTGAAAATACTTCAAAAACTTAGACAAGCTTTCGAATTTTGTAGCATATTCACTTACGAACTTCGCTCCTTGCCTCAAACTAAGGAATTACATCTCCTTAGCATGATGAACACTCGCTGGAAAATACTTTCCCAGAAACTTCTGCTTAAAGAGCTACCATATCACAACTCTCCCCTCAGGTTGAATCAATCTCTGGGCTCTTGCCCACCAAGCTTCTCCATCTCCTACTAACACAAACGTTACAAAAGTTAGCTTCCTCTCCTCAGTACAACCCATACCTTCAAATATCTTTTCTAATTCTTTGATCTATAGATCAGCTTTCTCTGGGTCAAACTCTCCATGAAACTTCAGTGGATTGTTCCTACGAAATTCCAACAGACTGTGAGCATCTTTAGTTACTCTTTGGTTTTGCTGTACGACAACTTTAGCCATCCGTTGCATTACTGCTACAACTGCAGCCAGATTTTGGTTATCGTCTCCAACATCACCAAATCCTGCTCTCGTATTCACGCATCCTCTTCCTCGTCCAGCCATTACGTTTTCTCAAATCAAGCTGAACAACACAAGGAATAGTTAGAGTCAATCTTCAAACAATATTGTTTTCTTTTAGAAAACAAGCACAAAGAATCACACAACTTAAACAAGACAGACCTAACCACAAACCCAAAAAGACTCTAACTTGGGCTCTGATACCAACTAATGTAACACCCACCACAGGGTATCACATTTATGTTACTTATTTGCCAAATTACCCCTTTATTATAAAATTGTGCTTTGTAATGTAAATATGAGTCGTAAAATTTCTTAATAACTATAAGATAAACTTAGCGAAAAATAAAAAACATTACAACATCATCATAAATAATTTACATCATATATACACAAGTCTTAATATTGTCATATTTTAATATTTACAAACTAGACTCTCAAAATATTTAAGCATTAATTGAAACTAACATACTACCCAAGTATTACTAAACAGCAGAACCCTCAGACGGGTCCTCCTTAGATTCCTCAGCAGGTAGGAATCCGAACTGACGCGAAGTCCTACGGACAGGTGTCTGTGCAGATGACACAATACTAATCTCACTAGGAGTACGGTAGTAAGTTCCCCAGTACTGCCTAATGGATAATGGAAACTCTAAATGTACATTAATATTCACACTAAAGTAAGGGTTTTCATGATAAAGCCTACTCAGAGAAATGTTCATATCTCCTATATAGTAAATATACTCCCTATCTAAATCAACGTGCCACGCTTCCGATCCACCAAGAAACGTCAACCTCATATACCCTAGAAAACTGGGCATCTCCATCTTCTTAGAACTCTGCTTCCTCTATAGGAACTTGCTCCTCTTCTACTTCTTGTGCAAGCCCTTGCTCAACATATTTACAAATATAAATATAGTACAAAAATGGACATACAAAGAGGTGAGATTACCTACGCCAATACCAGTATGGTAGCATGGAGATAAACACATACAATATATCGTACAAATACATCATACCATAATTACAATCAAGCCATCAACATTATTTATCATCGCATCAAATGTAATAAACAATAATTACTATCATGCTCTCAATATTTCCAAATATTCAAGAATTCAAATATCTCATCAGTATCAGTATTCAATAATTATGCATCACATAGACTCAATTTCCTACTCCATGGAGCTAAAACTCAGGTCAGAGAGAGTGATCGAAAAGAACTGTCTATACCAACATGCCTCAGACCACGTGCTACATTTCTCATATGTATTCGCACATCTAGCATATACACTACAGTCTTTATAAGATCTTGACTAAGAATAGTGTCTCGGTCAGGATCATCGGTGTGTTGCATCGGTCAAACCTATGGTACGAAAGAGCTACCAACTGCCCATTGTAGGCAACTCACACCCCAATGCCCCCAAAGTCAACAAGTGACTTACACTACGCATATTGCATCCATTCAAGAGGTGTATTCTCTCCTAGGCAATTAGTCTTATACAGTCTATCAGACCTTTCCAATGCATGTACAAATGCACCATTCTCAGTTCAATTTCATTATCTCATAATCAAACTTCACACATTGAATCGACAGTGTCTTTACTGTATTTTCATCGCAAAATCATATTTTTGCATTTTCTCAATCGCGCAACATTTCTGTCGCATTTTCAAATCGTGTATTGATTTTTCAACGTTTTCTCAATTGCGTAAAATATTTCTAACATATTTGAAATCAAAATACGAATTTTCTCATTTAATACCAAAAATTGACTTTATTTTTTATATTTACATATTAGTCCCTCAATAATATAATATTTATGTTATAGTCCTCTCTTAGAAAATATTTATAATATAGCCCCTCACTTATAAAATATTTATAGTATAGCCCCTCTTTAAATAATAATTATAATATAGTCCTTCTTAAAATAATAATTACAATTTAGCCCCTCTAAAAATAAAAATTATAATATAACCCCTCTAGAAATCAGTATTTCTACTGTTTCTCAGAAAATGATAATTTTTTCCTTTGCTTCAAATATTACAGCTCAAATTTTTCCAACACGCTTCAAAACCCATAGGGTGAGCTATACGTTAGAAAACTTCAAGTATTGACATCTATTTTCATAACCTAAGTATTTAATTACATTATTTTGTTTTCCAAAAAGTATTTTGCTTGCCACTAGATCCAAACTCTTTCAAAATGCTTTCCTATTCAATTGACCCTTTAAATTTACACTTGATAAAATAATTTGGTTCTACATTATGAAAAATGGCATGTTGGCCAAATTTTCATTCTTGCTTCAAAACTCATTGTAATTCATTTTTCTAGCACCTTAAATCCTTGTAAAACACCTTAATTCATTTTAATGTCATGGAACCTTTAATCCTTAATTTGAAATCATCATTTTAGGACTCTTGGTCCTCTTGAATCTAGTGAGGCCGTGTGCCTCTAAGCTTTTTGGAGCTCTCATGTAATCTTTCCATCATGTTGTTCACATCCTAATTTACACATATATTTGCATGCTTCCAAAATCATACATACAAGCATTTTATCAAAACTATAACCATACTATCACACATACAATCACAAACACTAAATCATAAACAACACAATCACAATCAAAGAAGCATTAAACAACAAGTGAATAAACCCTTTATGGGTTTTTCACCATACACAACCATCTCCTCATCACCAACACTTGGTTGGTGAGGTTAAATCTCCCTCTTACCTCTTGAAGACAATATCTTCAAACTCCCTCCTTCTCCTTGTTTTCGTGTGAACCCAAATAAAATTCCTAAAATTCTTAAACAATTACCAAAGTCATACTTAAGGCTTAATAACAAAGAACCATGGAACAATCATGGTATAGAAAATCAAAAACTCAATTTAAATCCATAAAATCAAAAGTTTACCTTTAGGGAAGTAAACCAAAGCTTGGATTTTGAAGCACTAGGAGTGGGATTTTGACAAAACTTTCTAAATGAAAAGTGTTTAGAATAGGGTTTAGGTTTAGGAAATGTATAGAAGTAAAATTATAGAAGATGGGTACTAGGTTTTTAGAGGACTGGCCGAAACTGCAAGGAGAAAAAAAAAGAAAAAGTGTTCTTGGTGTTCTTGGGATTTTTGAGAGAAAAGGAATGCTTAGCTTTTTAGGTGAGAGAAAAGTGAATATTGAGAGTGAAATGCAGAGAGTGCAGCCATGTGAGAGTGTATAGGAAAGATTAGGAGATAAACTTGATAGTAAAATATCATGTTGTGTTCACATTAGGAAGGCACATGGCCTATGTCACCACTTGGTCATCTAATGGTCACAAAAGACCATTCAAGAAGGCTTGAGAAGTCTCCTTGGCCTCCTTGGCCTTGTGGCCTTCTAGGAAAACTAACTAAGTTTGTTTTCAATTTTAATCCTAGTTACTCTTTAATCAAATAATTACTAACTAGATTAGGTTTTATAGTTATACTTAATTAACTATCTAATTACATAGCTAACTAATTAAATAGGTCATTGCATATGTCATGCATATTCATGGCTTCTAGATGAAATTAGGATATTTAGTTAGTAACTAGATCATAACTAATTAGTAACTAGGTTAGTTTACTTAGTTTCTTAATTAGGCAATTTAGGTAACTAAATTAGGTTTATTTAGTTACTTAGTAACTAGTCAACCCATTTTTATTGACTAAATCATAACCATTGAAATTAACTTCATCTCCTATCCATTGATTTAATCTAAGGTGGATATCATAAGTTACTTTATCAAGATTATTCTCACACCATTGATCAGATCAATGGTGATGATCAAAGGCTTCTTAATCAAGTTTTTCATCCAACGATCTACAATAAAGTCTATGCCACTATATTTGACCAATTCCCTATTGGTTAGAAAAGACCAACTACCATTTTTGACTTGTTTCTATTGGTTCATTTTAAATTAGGTTACAGAAAATATTCTAAGCACATTTTCTGTTAATTAAATTATATCGGGTCTAATAATTTATAGCAGAAGCTGCTATAAATAAAACAGCAAATTATTATCAGTGAAATATTTTTATTTCATAAATAATTTCTAAAAATTAAAAGATTCTTTTCTGTGTTTCTCATATTCGGGTTTAGTAAGATCCCTCGTCTCTGAGTAAATCAAATAAGACTTTTTCTGGCCCGAAAATTATTATTTTCCTGACTCAGAGCAAATCTTACAAAACAATCAAAAATAGTCTCAGAATAGTCAAATTATTTTTCTGTAACACAAAAAACATAAAATAGTGGAATTCAGTCATTTCTGTAACATAGACAGAATTTGGGGTGTTACAAGAATGCTTCCAAAGCCTAATAGTAGAAACTTTGGTCAAAGAAGGAAGATGACTTCAACCAAAGCTTCTCAAGTACAAAATGTAGAACTTGTAATGTTCAAGACTCCAAAAAAGAAGCAATGGATAAGAAAAAGTATTTCCTTGATTACTAAGGCCAAGGTATCAAAAGCTTTTACCTCTTATGCACACTCACATGTAAAGCCAATGAATTTGAGGTATATTACTTATAGGCCTTAAGTGATTGATTGAATCATGTGTACTTAGTAAAATATGTCTTGAAGTTTATCTCCTGATCCTGTGTTTTCTTCTATCTATCCTATTCGAATAAGCGGAATCTTATTCGAATAATGCTTTCACGAGCTTTTTGTCCTTATCTGGTTATTCAAATAACCAGAAGGTTATTCGAATAAACCCTTGGCAGATAGCCAAGTTATAGAGCTAGGCATTCGAATAACCTTAGAGCTATTCAAATAACTTCTGGCAGAAATGTCACGACTGTTGGTCTCCACGCAAGATTATTTGAATAACATTATTGCTATTCGAATAAACATGAATTATATGAAAGGTTCTACTGCTTTTCCCCTTTATTTCTCAATAATTGGTTGTATATGCTGAATTCTTTGTAATTAGACTGAAAATACAAATGCTTAGCCAAATGTAATTGACGATTCTTTTGATGATTATATGTACTTAGCTAAATTGATCAATAATATGAAATATCTTTTGCCATTGTGAACTCATTTGTTGTTTTATTGTTTTGAATGCTTATTTGCTTATGAGTTTGGCATAATGACTAAGCTCTATGGATCCAAAATTGATGGATACCAAAAAAAGTACTTTGAATTATATTATAGGGTGATAACTACCTTAAGCAAGCATTTAAATGGAATAAGTTTATTCAACTTGAGGATAATAAAGTTTAAAAGGATTCAACTTTTAAAAGGGGTGCAAAGAATCTCTATTCCCTCATGAAAACTTGAAGCTTGGAAGTTGGAGTCACTTACAAAAACTCAAAGAGTACACTTTTGGTGATATCAATCTCTTATTCTTATTTGTGCTTCAAATTGAATATCATGTGATATTTGGAGAAATAGAGAGTTGTTTTTATGCCTTTACATGTCTTACATGATCATTATTTGCCTAAAAATGCCTAAATAAGTTTTGATGATGATCATGTATTTCTTGATAAATTTGAATCATGCCTTAAAATGCTTAAACTTTTTTTTTTTGGATTCAAGTACATATGTGCTTCATGCATTCTTGTTAGAGCTAACATTGTATGGTTGATAATATGGTCCATGTTATACATTATATTTTAATCTAAATTATGCTTGTAAATGAGCTTAAATGATATTTGATGTTAACCTATGTTTTAGAGAACTTTTAGAGTTAGCTTTTCAAGTGTCTCTATGTGCTTCAAATATAATCATCAAATATTAAAATGTCAAGCATATGTGGATAAACGAGAAGAGTTGGATGAAGAAGGACATGAGGAGACTTTCTTCAAGTGCAATGGAATAGAATACTCAATGAAAGAAAGTACAAACTTAAAGGACAAATAAATGAAGAACACTCTAAAGGAGTATCACTCTCTATCTAAATCAATAAGTATCTCTATCCCTAAGTTATTATGATATTTTATATGCTATGGATTGTATGATACTTGTTAATAAATTGATCTTAAATGATTAAATGTTTTTCATACATGAGAAGTATGCTTAGCATTAACAAAGTGTCTAAGTGGATACTATCTTGCTAATTTTGTCATTGCATATAGGGTAGATGATGTTAGTTCTATACATGTTTTGATCCCTATAGCATATTTCATCAAGGTGAATGTTTGATATTTATGATTCTCTTGATCCATGGCTAACATATGGCAAAATACTAAGAAATTGGTAAATGTAATTAGATTGCAAATGTAAATGATTGTTTTGATGACTATGCAATGTAATTGGCTGATCAATGAATGAATATATGTTCCTTTGAACTTCTTTGTCGTTGATGTGCTGAATATTGTGTTTATCTTGCTAAATTTATAATATTAGACTTTGATGTTATTCTGGTCTGCTATGAATGAATATATCTTGTTAGACTTGAATATACTTTATTTTAGCTCTATGCTTTCTCTTGCCCCATCTTTTTTATTAGGACAAAAGGGGGAGAAAAAGCTTAAGTACCTATGGTTTGAGCATGTTTTTCAGAAAAGACAGGTTATTATAAAACGAATCTTGGGATTCTAAAAATAAGGGGGAGTTATGCACATCTCTGATTTAAATCACCTCTTACAAAAAAGATGGGGAGTAAGTTTCTCTAAAAACTTTGTGGATTCCAATTTAATTAAACTAACTCTTTTCTCAATGATAGTTTGTCATCATCAAAAAGGGGGAAAATGTAATTGGCTGTTGGACAATGAATATATGTTTTGATGATAACAAACATAAAGATGTTGACAAGATCAAAGCCAAAGACCAAGTCCAAAGGAAGATTAAATGGTATAGCTTATAGGACATAGGGTCTTTATGTAAGAAGTCTTCTGGATATCTTAAAATGTGTTTTTAAATCTTTAAAAATGATTTTCACATGCTAAAATACCCAACAAACAAGTTTTGAAAAGCCAGTTATGGTGGTAGTTCAAATTTATGAAAAATAGCCAAGTTAGAGTTTTGTAAAACTGACCTTTGGTTACTCTTTTGATCATATCTTTCAAAATACTTTGAGTTTTATTTTGAAACTTATTTCATTTGAAAATAGACTCAAAGATCTTTTCAATGAGTGGCATTTGCTTTAAACGGATGAGAAATAAAGAAGTTATGACCATTTCAAGTCAGTTTTTGAAACCAGAGTAGTTTATTCGAATAAGCAAGTATTTATTCGAATAAAATAGCCTAGAAAACATTTCAGAACGTGTTTTTAAAAAGTTTGTGTTATTCGAATAAGCAAGTATTTATTCGAATAAAATACCCTAGAAAATGTTCCAGAATGTGTTTTTAAAGAGTTATTTGAATAACACACAGGTTATTCGAATAAACACGAGCAGAAACACACAACGGCTATTTTTCTATGCTTTTAATGTAATATTAATTAATACCCAATGACTATATTCTCAAGAACACTATAAATACATGTTTTTGGGACATCTTTTAGCAACACCCAATTATCTAAAACAATTCTTTCTTGCTTTAATTTGTGATTCATATTTTACCAAATTTTTGTGCTCTTTTTGCCAAAATTTGAGATATCCTTAGAGAGCTTCATAGAGCTTCAAGTTGTGATATTTACTCTTGTGATGATTTTTCTTTTCTTATATACCTTGATTCACTATAAAGAGGGTGATGTATCCCTCAGAGAAATTGTAAGGGTGTGGTATCCCTGAAAGTTGAGGCTCAAGCACAAGGGTGAGGTATCCCAAGGTGTAAGGAGTGCTCTAGTTTGTAACGGTAGCAAGTACCTATTCAAGCTTGTATTGATAGTGAAAAATCTTGAGTGGTTACTTGAGGACTGGACGTAAGCCACAAGTGGCTGGTGGCTGAACCAGGATAAATTATGTGTTTGCTCTTCTAAACTCAAACTCCTTTATTTTATGTTTTAATTTCATATATTTTCCTGAATACTTTCTGTGTGGGTTGTTCATTTACAAATGTATTTTTTTATGTTCTCTATTCATTCTTTTTAATCAATAAATAGCTTTAAAGAAAATTATTTTTCAAGTGTTTGATAAAAGTTTTCAAAGAGTTTCTATGTCCTTTGCATTTATGCTTTAATTATATATGCTTGAGTTAAATTTGACATTTAGCTTATTTGCTTAATTTATCCTATAACCCAAGTTTTTTTGAGTAATCAACAATAGTTCGACTTATTCTGTTGCATGTATTAATTGAAAATATGAAAATGTATAATTTCTCAAATTTGTTTTAAAAATTTGTAATCACCCAATTCACCCTCCTCTTAGGTGATGGTTGCCATGACTAACAGCAACCAATCCATCAAGCAAGACAATTGCCCATACAATTGTCAACCATGCAATACTTTATGTTATGGGGTATGATTATACTCAAACAATATCCTAATATTATGATTATACAATGTCAATGCAGGTTTTAAATTTTAAAAGCACAAGTTACTTACTTATTTATCAGAAACCTCCATTTCTTGTATATACAAAGCAGGATAAGTCTAAATGCCTAAACTCACTTGGTAATAGGTAGACACCTTCCCCTCCCCAACGTAAGAGTACTATTGTCACCATCATGCTGGCAACCCTGACCACGTAAGCATAAATGTATGGAGAATTTAGATCCAACACCTCATTCTCAGGTCATATGGTTATGCATACCATCTCAGGTCACAATACATAGGAAACTAGCAAATACTAAGTTTGAAAACCAAATATCCAAGCCATATTTTAAACACTAGCACATAGGAATCTTAGTCACACTTATCCAACAAAGTAGTAAAATTCATATGACTAGCTAAAAAATATCTAGAACATCACACAATCACCTCACAAGTGATTTAAAAATCAACCTCATGTTGATCAAGGTTCTAAACACTAACCTAAGCATTCTGTCACACTTTGAATGTCTAAGAATTCCCAAACTTTTCACATATGCAAGTTAATAATTTTCTCCAAGAAATATCTCCAAAAGTGTCTCATTACACCCTAAAAGACTTGCATAAATGATCCCATCAAGTAAGGAATTTAATTAGCAACACATGCTAAATTTTAGTCTTTACCTTGCATCGGCGCTCAAGCACTTCCAACCTGGCGCTTAGGCGCACAAACAACAATGCCATGTGAGACTCCCTAGATAGTGGGTGCTCAGGAACTCTCACATAGGCACTTAGGCGCTCATTGCTCAGCAACATGCAAACCAATTCTGGGTTGCGGACGCTCAGATGCCCAAACCCTAGAGCCTAAGCGCTAGTTGCCCAGAACTGAATCTGCAGAATTCTACAAAAATTGTTACTATTCCATTAAAGAACCAAACCACAAATTCCCATCTAAGAACCCTAAAAATCATTCAATATGAACAAAAGGAAAAATGGATAGAAGAACCCCTACCTTAGAACAAAGATGAAGATGATGATCAACAGATCTCTAGCTTCTTTTCCCTTTTGAGTTCCACTCTTTTCTTTCCTCTTGTCTTCCTCCTTTTCTCTTTTTTCCTTTCCTGCTGTTGTTCTGGTTTTTTAGCCATAAGAGAGAATGAGAAATAGCCAAGGAAATAATGAAAGAAATATCAGCAGAGTAAGTCAAAGAAAGTGGTTATTCATGAGAAGCTTGATCACTTAAGTTACTAAGTGATACCCCTGATCTGCTAAGAACACTTAGATTTCTCCAAATTCAATTTTCTTAAAGCCAACAAGTTTAAAATAAATCACAGGGTTCATCAAAATTCTTGTTGCACCAAAACCATCATTTTTTGTATCTGTGACTAGTCAATCCGACATTAAAACTCACGACCAGTATGCTTAAAAATACTAAACTAACTTCGATTATTCTTAAATTTTAACCACATCACAAAATACACATTTCTGACGTAGAAATAAATTATCCACATCTATTTCCATTAGGTAAGCCATTTATGTTAATATCTAGGTCCTTTTAAGCAATTTTTCACCTTTTGGGATGCAATAAAGTCCCTAAACTAACCCAAACTGTCACAAAATTAAAAAGACACGTTAAGCAAGCATTAAGTTACCTCTGTAACTATTTACAAGTCCAGCATGTTGAAGAGGATGTTACATATATCATTGTCTTTCATCTTTACCCAATTAATTAAATTTCAATATTGTTATTTTTACTTTTTCTTTCTTATTATTGTTGTTACCGGCTCTCCTTTTGATAGCTTGAATAGTGTCAATTTGGTGAATTTAGTAATTGTCAACATAATCCTTGTGGGAACGATACTCAACTCACTCTTTATTACTTTTGTGATTTGGTGCACTTGCCAATATCACAACAGTGGGGAGTTTTAACAGATTGGAGTGCCGTGGGAGATTAGAGCATAGAGATGAGCGAGCAGCACAGGCGCAACAAGAGAGAAAGATTGCAGAGAAGAAATTGAAGAGTAATATCAATGGAGAATTTTAGTGAGATAATTTTATTGTGTTTTAATCTTTCTATGTCTTGCTAAATTCTTTGTACTAAGGGGATGATGAAATTTTGATTATTTTGGCATTGTTATGTTGAATTATTTTTACCTAATTTTAAGATTTAATGCTTATTGATTCTATTTTTCTATCAGATTTTATGAATAAATTTTTAGATGAGTTCAATCATACTTTTCTCATGCTCTATAATTTATTTGTGTTATCTGAGTGTTAGTGGTAATTGTTGGATATCAATTGTGATTTCTTTTTAGAGATACATTTGATGATTTGATAATTTAGTATTAATTAGGAAAATTTTAGCATACACTTAATTATTATTTTTAGTGCTTCATTGATAAATTTTCTGTGAGCACATGCTTTGCCACTAGATGTTCATGAGATAAATTATTTGGGTATTATAATTTGACATAATTAATGTTAAAATTAATTTTGGTGGATTCTGATCCTTAGTCATTTTACATCTGGTAAAATCTTCATCCATATACTTGCTTTGTTTTAATTTGCTTTTTAGTTTAGTTATTTATTTATTTTTATTTTTACATATTTGACTCATCAATTTGTATGACTAGATTAGAAAAAAAATTTCAATATTTAAAATTAACTTTAAGTCTCTGTGGGATCAACCTCGTACTTGCTCAACTGTAATTTGGTACGACTCGTGCACTTACGAGTATTTTAAAGCTTGATAAAAAGTCACAAGAAATTTTTGGCGCCATTAATGGAGACTTAGTTAAAGTTAAGTATTTGTTAAATTTTTCTCTTCTACTAGTTGATTTTTTTAAAATTTATTTTTCTTATTTTCCTTATTTTATTTTACTTTTATTTTAAATTTAATTGCCCTATTTTCTTTAATTTTATTTTTTGTTGTTTGAGCATTGCATGACAGCTTGGGTTCGTGATCATACACATAGATTAGTGAGAGTTGATATAGAACCTATAACAGAGATGAATGTGATTGTTTAGGGAGTTAATGTTGAAAACATAGTAGAGACAAATGTGGTTGTGCATAGAGATGATGTTAGACCACTTAGGGAATTATTTTGCCCAATATTTGCGAATCCACCCTCATGCATTATTTTGCCTGATATTACTGCTATTCATTTTGAGATTAAACATCAAGTTATTAATCCACTTCTAATTTTTTATGGTTTAGATATGGAAGACCCATATTTGCATGTCAAGGATTTTTTAAAATTTTGGAAAGATTTAAATTTCAAAAATTTTCTGCAGAATCTGGGCGTTTACGTCTCTTCCCTTTTTCTTTGAAAGATAAAGCAAAAATTTGACTGAATTCTTTACCTTCTAATTCTATTACATCATGGTAAATGTTGAACCAAAATTTTTTATCTAAATCTTTTCCCATGTCCAAAACAAATTCTTTGAGAAGGAAAATTTCAAACTTTTGTCAAGAAGACCATGAAAAATTCTTTGAAAATTAGGAGAGGTTTAAAGATATGCTTGTGAGGTGCCGTCACCATAGTTTTGAAAAATAGCGCCTTGTGTAGTATTTTGTAATAGGTTGACACAGTCTAATAGGGGCTTGGTTAAGTCTTTGAATGGTGGCACATTTTTGAATTTAAATGCACAGGATGGTTATCAGTTTTCTAAGGATTTGTCTAAAAATTCTCAATTGTGGGACTTTTCTAATCGTAGGGATAGATCAACCCAACCTAAGAAGGGAGGTTTATATGAGGTTAGTGAGGATACAAATATCAAAGCTAGAATAGATGCTATTGCATATGAAGTTGAGTCCCTATCACTCAATAGAGGAGTTAGCCAGGTTAATAGTGTTCAACAGGAAAATTGTGCATTTTGTAGGAGTAATGTGCATGCTTCTTCTATGTGCTCTTCTTGTGCACCTAACAATGATTGTTTTGTTGAGCAGGGAAACACAATAGGGAGATCTTTTGCTAACACTTCTTCAAATACTTATAATCCTAGTTGGCAAAATCACCCTAATTTTTCTTGGAAGCAAAATAACTTTTTAGGTAACTTAAGTAGTTAACCTATGGAGAGTCAGACTCAGTTCCAATAGCCTAATCGAGGTTACCAACAACCATCATATTTCTCAAATCAAGGAGCAGGTCAGTTTAGGCAACAGTCATCGCTAAAGGAGACTCTTGGTCAATTTATGCAAGAGATGTGAAATACCAGCCAAATGACTACCAATGTCATTCAAGAGATAAAGAATGTTACCTAAGTGCACACTAATGTTATAGTAAAGTTGGAAGTTCATATGGGTCAGTTGGCTTGTCAGATGGCAGAAAGAGAGAGAAAAAAGTTCCTTAGTCAGCCTATCCTTAATCCCAAGGGACCATATGCAGTTCATGAAACATCTAGCTCTAATAGGGCAAATGAGCAGGTTTAATCTATCACCACCCTTAGGTTTGAGAAGCAAATAGATAATCATGTTGTAGAGCCTATGAGGGATAATATGAAGTTAGAAGCTAGAAGTTCTAGGGATAAGAATAACTTAGTTAAGGATAATATGCCCTCAAAGCTTAATGTGTCTACTCCTAAAGTTGTAGAGCTTGAAGTTAAGGAGTATGTACCTAGGGCCCATTTTCCTCACAGATTAGTAAATCCTAAGAACACTATGCAGTCAGGTGATATTTTGGAGATTTTTAAACAGATGCAAATTAACTTTCCTTTTCTTGATGCTATTAGACAAGTGCCTGCATATGCGAAATTCTTGAAGGATCTTCTCACTATGAAAAGGAAGTCTAATGTTCCCAAGAAGGTTTTTTTGACAGAGAAGATAAGTTCTATGATTCTCAATAAATATCCTGTTAAGTATAAAGACCCTAGATCATCTACTATTGCTTGTAAAATTGGGGATCATCATGTTGAGAGAGCTTTACTAAATCTAGGTGCAAGTGTTAATTTGTTGTCTTATTTTGTTTACTTGCAGTTGAGTTTAGGGGAGTTGAAACTAACTAAGATGACTCTCTAATTAGCTGATAGATCTGTTAAATATCCTAGGGGTATTGTTGAAGATGTATTGATAAAACTTGATAATTTCTAATTTCCTATTGATTTTGTTGTGCTTGATACCGAGCCTATTTGTAGTCCCTATCCCCCAATTCATGTTATTTTGGGTCGCCCATTCCTTGCTACATCTAATGCATTGATTAATTATAGGAGTGGTGTGATGAAACTATCATTTGGGAACATGATTGTTGAACTTAATATTTTTCATATCAGTAAACAGATGCCTGAAGATAATGATAATGAGGTGCACGAATTGAACTTGATTGATAGTTTGGCTCATGACTCATTTATGCATTCTAGTTGTGATGATCCATTATTGACATGTTTAAATCATTTTAATATTGATTTTGATATTGATTCGGTAATTAAGGATACAAATTCTTTGTTAAATTTCGTTCCTCTAATGAATGTGGATAGATGGCAACCCATAATCCAGCCAATCACCTTGTCTTCATCACCACCTTTGCCATCCATTGTAGAGCCACCTAAGTTAGAAATGAAGCCCTTAACGAGTGTAACATCCTCCCTACCCTAATAATGTTAATCAGGGTTATAGAAGCTCAATACTATAAGTATAAGTTGGATAATAATTTTAGTAATCTTTTGGACTAGTTTGAGCCTAATTCTATAACATTGAATTCGAAAAATAGCTAATAATTTAGCTAAAATAGCTTACATAATAGAAATAAGTATGAAAAATTTATTTCCAAAGCATAAACAGTGGGAATGAGTTGTAGTAAATTTTTAAGGATTGAATGAATTAGTTTGACAATTTTAGTAACACTAGTGAGTGTCTAAAGGCCAAATTAAAGAGCAAAGTAGCTCAAAAAATTATGAAACTTTGAGTAAATGATAAAGAGAGGATAAAGATTTATCTGGTGATGAAAATCAAGTTAAAAGGAATATTTATGAGCTTCCTAGTTCAATTTTATAGGTTTAACTGAACCTAGAAAAGAACTCTAAAGCTTAGTGAATGATAAAGGTGTATATGAAAAATTGATAAATGAAGAAATTGAGAAATGAATAGAATCTTAGAATTTTCCATATTACCAATGAAGGTTGGAAAATTCATTAAAGGAATATTAAAACAACCTTAGGAGATGTAAAGTTTCAGTTGAAATTTTATTCTCTCCTTCCTATATTTCTTTCCACTGCCTCTACTCTATCTCTTTTATTTCTATTCATTCTTAACTTTTCTTTAGCTTTTTCTCTCACTTTTCCAGTCTCTCTCTTATCACTTTCATGTGTATATGTGTGTGTGTGTGTGTGTGTGTGCTGAAAATCGGCAGAAAGAAAAGGAGAAGAACAAGAGAAGCAAAGGAAGGGAAAAGAGGAGGTGAAGATTGAAGAATTGAGCCAAGAAGGGAAGAGAAAGAAAGATAAAGGCAAAGGCATAAGAATAGGGTAAGGTAAGGGTGTTTGTCTCTTTCTTTTCCCTATTTTTCATATTCTTTTTAAGAATGAAATTTGTTGTTTGAAAGGGAAATCGCTTCTTGGAGGTTGTTGAACTTATATTTTTAGAAGTAATTTTTGGATGAATGGATTGTTGATTTTTGGATGTTGTTTTATCTTGTGATTGGTTTAAGATTGCTCAATAATCTTTCTATATAATATGAGAATCATTTATGGGATTGAAAATCTTGTGAAATTCTTGTTTGAAACTTTGGAAGATGGTTTGGAAACCACTAGAAAAATAGGGGACGTTCTAGTGCACCAGCGCTCAGGCGCCAGGGCACAAGCACCCAAGCACTAAGCCCTTAGAACCACTCCCTTGGTTGCAACACATATGGCACTCAGGTGCCATAATAGGGGCGCTCAAGCACCAATTGCACGCTCAAGTGTTGGAAGACGTACACCTAGGCGCCATCAATGGGAGAAATAGAGCGTGCGCCTAGACCTGGAAATGCCAAAGTTATTATTTGATTGAAATAGTTTTATATACATATTGGGATCCCTTATGTATGTCTTTGTAAGTATGTTAAGATACAATTTGTGGAATATTCTTTATGTATGAGGATAATTGTATTGGAATGATAGTACTCTCATGAAATATGAATGAGAATTGAATGAATTGAGAATTTGAGAATATGCTCCCTTTTATTTTAAGGTTGAGCCAGTATAATGTATTGAATGAATGTTTGGATGATCAGTTCTCAAAGTAATTGTATTAGAATTGAGAATGAGAATCTGGATAATTATCCTTGAATGGGAAGGTAATTAGTCCATGTTTTCTCACTCAGTATCCTTTGTTTTTATGTGAATTGTGTTTCATTTAGTATAGTGGATTTCGGAGACGATCCTGTATGAGGCCAGAGTATTCGGAATTCCATTAGAATCATGGAGAGGGCCTCTTGTGAGGAAAGGGGATCTTGTATTCTTGAATAAGTTCCTTATGGTATCAGTATAATCCTCACATATTAATTCCCTCATAGGATACTAGTGGTAGTGTGAGGCCCTGAATCACTCCCTACCATGAGTATATAGAACCCGAGCTATATGAGGTGGCTCCTGTAATACCCTTAGTAACATGTTAAACTTGTATATGATTACAAAAGGTAGCATATGACTTGCTTAACATGCCAGTGTAGTTTTGTGACAAGTTGAGTTCATTTAGGCACTTAGTTACAACACAGAAGTTCAAAAGTAACTTAAAGTGACTCAGACAATAGCATAAATTGCTAAGTGAAGGGAAATGAACATGGAGGGCTTGTTTCTAGGTCACAAATGAGCCAAGTAAGATGTAGTTAAAGTTTCAAGAGAATCTGAGTTAGTTTGGTATTTTAGGCATATTGGTTGTGCTTTTAATGTCGGATTGACTACCAGCAGTTATGAAAAATCATGAAAATGGTGAAACAATAATTTAAATGAATCTTATGATTTATTCTATAGTTGTTAGAAGCTGAAAAACTTAAATGAGTATAATTCAGGTGTCCTTAGCAGATATAAGTTCCAGCACATGAACTTATATTGTTTTCCTATTTATTTCCCATTCTCTTAGCAGAAATAGAAAAGAGAAAATGAAGAAAAAAGAGAAAGGGGGAATAAAGGAAGAAGAAGGAGGAGAAGGAGGAGAGGATCAAGCTTCAAGAATCAAGTTCAATCTTGAAGATCTTCATTCAATCAAAAGGTAAGGGGTTTCTATTCATAATTCTTCTCTTTAATTCTTATGAATGAGGTTTAGAGTTTTGAATGGAAATAGCGGTTTGGAGAGCCAAATCCGTGTTCTTAGCTTAGTTCTTGATTCCAAGGATTAGGTTATATTAGTTTGAGCATAGTGAATATAAGATAGTCACTTATAGCTCAAGATCAACCATTAGGATCCATAGATTTAAGAATTGGACAATGGTTGGAGTTTTATGGTTTTGGACCTAAATTTGTGTCTAAGAGAATCTATAGGTTATAATTGGGTTACAATAAGTTTAGGGACATGGATGGGTGTTAGAAATCACCAACAGACTAATTTTAGATGATTGGAAGTAAAATTGGACCTTGGATTCCTAAAAGAGGGGTTAAGTCATTATATGTGTGATTTTGATCCATAATCCAAATTAAGAAGTTTAAGTTTGTGATTGATGATCCCTATGTGTTTAAGAACTAATTAGGGACTTAGAATCACTTAGAAACTAAGTTGGAATGGCCAAAATCCATGAAAATAATCAATGGAACAGTACCATGGTTCTGCAGAATTATACAGAATTTGGTCTCTGTTATGAATGCCGTGGCGTGAGAATGCAATGCTGCGATGTGGGGTTGAATTTGCTACTTACGCCACGACATTAATAATGTCGTGCCACAGTGTGAGAGTGCTGTTACACCCAGTAGTAAAACCCGTGGCTTGGGCGTTGCAATGTGTCCTGGTCATTGCCGCGGTGTGAGGCTAAAAATGGCTAAAAATGTCATTTATGATGTTTTGAAGGTATGGACTAGATGAGATCATTAGTATATGTTTCCTATAGTGTGTGATGATATAAATAAGGATATTTCAAGAGAGGAATTATCACCTAGAGGGAATGAGAAAGCTTAGGCTTTAAGCATCCAAAAGAGATGGTTTGCCCTAGGTAATAACATAGCACCTTAGGCAGCCTAGTGTTGCATTAGCAATCACTTAAGATGTGATGAGATGGTGCTATGGAGACAAGTAAACTAGGATGGATTGTAGAGTTCACTCTAGTAAGGATAAGGAAGGTATGACTCTTAGGATATCAAAGAGTAATGGATTACCTTTGGAAGGTACCTAGAACCTTAAACAACAAAAAGTTGTAAGTAAGAACCACTTTGTGTTAGATTCACTTAAGTGCAATGAGATTGTGTATTTAGTTCCAAAGAGGGAATGATATGTACTAAGTTTCTAGTTAAATAGGACCTTGTGCATTGTAGAATATACAATAGGATGAATGTTGACTTGTAAGTTTGTTATGTTCATTAAGTATGTAAAGTTATAGTGAAATGCTCATTTATTTCCTTAAGCAAAGTTGAATGAGGCGTTAGCTATGATAGGTTCTTTCACTAGGATGAGTTGAGTCTATAAGAAAGTTAAGATGATATTTATGTAAAAGGTAAACATAACACTACGCTTGTCACACACTAGTTCATTAATCTAATTTGTATGTGAAGAGTAAGAACCTTATTGTAACACCCCCTCGGAAGGGTATCACATTTCAAACCAACTCCTTATAATTAATTAATTTCCCAAGTTATAAAATATTTAATTTCATTTAAATACGAGTTTCAAAGTTTCTTTTTCGTGGAATAACATAAACTCTACAAAATTAGAGAAACACAAGTTTCAATAACTGAATAAAATATTTGAATATAAATAAGATTTGTTACATCTATACATTCATTATTTTTACATACCCAAAAACATAACACCTAAGATATGAGCCATTGTCAGGAGGCAAATTCCCTAGCCAGGAATGTCTCGACGGAATAGAAATCAGAGTGAAAGATATCTCAGAATCCTTCCTAATAGGTAAAATAAACTCTACATATACAATTGTAAAAGAAGAAGTAATGATCCCATGGTGGGTCCTACTTACACACAAAGTAATGTCACCATAGTACTCTATATACTCTAAGTCCCAATGGACACTCCAAGCAGTAGCGCCTTCAAGAAACTGTAGTCTAAGGAAACCTAACTGATCCTTCCTTGCCGCCATCACAATCTTCACAGACATAAACATAAAACAGAGACAGATAGAACAAATACAATAAAGAGGTGAGATCCCCTACATCGCATACCAATATGGCAGCAAAGAAATGATACGAACAACAACGTTGTTCCATACACACAGTCCATAGAATAATAAAAATCAACAGATATATCCATAGCATTTAATAGATAAATAATCCAATAAACTTGCAGCACAATATCAGACATAATGATAATTCCATGATAATATTATATCATCATAATATTATATTACCATAATACTATATCACCACAGTGTGAATGCTGAGTATGCTCATGAACAATGTGTACACTAACTATGCACATACTCAATGAGTACAAGGACCATCATTATGTACAATGCAACCTGATCCTACTCTATGGAGCTAACTCAAGATTAAAGATGAACGTTCCAAAAGATCAGTCCCCCCTAAAAAGACAGTTTATACTAGATCATGAAAAGCAATAGTATTGTCAAGTCTGTCAGTGTATTGTAATCAGTGTCCACAGGCCAGGGGTATTATGTGATATAATAATCACGAGTGGTAATAACTCCACCGTGTGAATCACCGCGCCCTGACATCCCCCAAGATTTGTCACGATCTACTATCCTGTAAGTTCCTATTCATTCTTTAGGCATAAAACGCCCCAACAAATCAAGCGAATACGTTTTTCTATGCATGATAACTGATTCAAACCTATACTATCATTGATCACACAGTATAGCTTATTCACATGCCGTCACATGGCAATATCACCGTATAATGCTCAAAAGCATCTTTAATCAAAACAAAGTACTGTTGTACTGTTCCCAATGATATTAACGCAACCGCTCATAGAATTGTCTAATACCATTAGCATCAATGATATTATGTAACCGCCCATACAACTACATAATACTAAAGATCCACTCGGGTCCAATACTTCAGTTTCACAAATTACTTAGTTCAATACATTGGCTCTATAGCAAAACTTGCTGTTTCTTTCAATCGCGTAGTAATATTATCACGTTTTCACAATCGCGTACTTCTGTTATGTTTTCAAATCGCGTAAAGGTTTTTCAACATTTTCTCAATTGTGTAGAGATTTTAAAATATTTTCTCAATCGCGTAGCTAAAAATTACTATTTTTAAGTTGCGTAAGGGTTTTTCTACATATTTCCAATCGCGTAAAATATTTCTAACATATTTTAAGTCCAAAATAAGATTTTTCTCATTTAATATAAAAAATTGACCTTATTTTCATTATTTGCATAATAGTCCTTCTATAAAATAATATTTTCAAAATAGTCCCTCTTTAAATAATATTTCTAAAATAGTTCCTCTTTAAATAATATTTCCAAAATAGTCCCTCTTTAAATAATATTTACAATATAGTCCCCTTAAAATTAGTATTTTCTACTATTTTCCATAAAACTATTTTTCTTAATTTTACTTAGGATATTACAGCTCAAAATTTCCTAACAAGCTTCACAACCCAGAGGGTGAGCTATACGTCAGTAAATTTCGAGTATTGGCTTTTATTTTACTACATAGCCTTAATTAAGCCAATTTTAATTCTAAAATATCATTTTAAATTCATAAATTTACCAAATTGAATTCTTACTATTAAAACACCTAAGTCTACATTTAGTAAAATAGTTTTGGATCTTGAACATCAAAAATGGCATGTTGGCCGAATTCACATATTGCTTCAAAATTCATATATAAATCATTTCCTAACACTTTAAATCCTTATAAAATTACTTAATTAAATCTCTTGTCATAAAATCATTTAATCCTCAATTTGGAAAATAATTTAGAATCCTTAGTCCTCTTTGTAGTGATGAGGTTGTATGCCTCTAGGCTCTTTGGAGTCGTCATACAAATTTTCTCATCATGTAATTCACATCCTAAATTACACAAGTATCATCATGCTTCCAAATTCACATAGGCAAGTATACTATCAGAGGTATAAGCACATCAAACACATATACAAATCATGCATACTTATCAAAGCAACAAAACAATCACACAATATAATCCAATAAGCACAAACCAATAATTACACAATCGAGTGAATAAATCCTCACATGAATTTTTCACTTACAAACACAAACAATTCCATTCCTTCACCGCCACATATGGCCGATAAGGTTAATCTCCCTCTTACCTGGTTGATGTCCTCCTAGCTCTTTGTAAAACTCTTCAAGTTCCTTCTACTCTAGATTTCGTGAGCCACCAAAGAAATACCTTAAAAATCTTAAACATGCCCAAAAGTCATAAACTAAGCTTAAGAACAAGAAACCATGGATCAAACATGGTCTAGAAAATTAAAAATCCAACTTAGGATCAATGAATCAAAAGATTACCTTAGGAGTAGAAAACCAAAGCTTGATTTTTAAAGCACTTAGAGAAAGATTTAGGTAAAACTCACAAAAGGAAAAGTGTTTAGAATTGCATCAAGGTTAAGAAAGCAGGATTGGATAAAATTATTGAAGTTTGGAGGTTGGGTTTTGATGTGGTGGCCGAAACTCCAAGAGAAAGAGAGAATGGTGTTCTTGATTGTTCTTAAAGTGAGAGAAAAGATGATAGATGTTTAGCTTCACAAAGTGTGAGAGAATGAAGTAGAATAGGCTATTTTGCTATGTATGGCCGTGGGGTTCTTTGGAGGAAAAGTGAGAGAATTAGTTGTTAGCTTTTATGAAAAAGATGCTAAGATAGAAAAGATGATGGAAATGAAATGAAATGTCCAATTTTGCATGCCTTGGTCGTGGAATACAATAGGATAGAAGGATTAAAGCTTGTTTTGCAAGATAGAAACATAAGCAAATGGGTGCACATGGCTTAAGTCATCAAATGATCATTCTTTGGTCATTAGAAAAATCATGAATCTCCTAGAATTGCTTAGTTGGCCGTGGAGCTCAATAGGAAAAGTAACCAAGTCTTAATTCAATTAACTTTCTAGTTACCCTTAGTTAATTCAATTAGTTACCTAGCTAACCATCTAGTTACATTTGAACTCATTTAGTTAAGCCATTTAGTTACATACTAACCATCTAGTTTCATGATTACATCATGCATAGGTAATGATTCTAGAAACTCTAGATATTTTTCTAGTAACTAAAGACTCTAAGTATTTAATAACTAAGTTAGTTCTATTTAGTTGCTAGTTAGGCTTTTAGAGTAACTAAGTTAGATTATCTAGTTTCTCAACTAACAAATCTAACCATTAAAATTAACTTTATCTCCTAACCATTGATTTAATCTAAGGTAGATATGCTAAGCTTCCTTATCAAGTTTGCTCTCACACCATTGATTAGATCAATGGTAATGATCAAAGGCTTCTCCATCAAGTTTTCCATCCAACGGTTCATAATAAAGTCCAAGCCACTAAGTTTGACCAATTCTTATTGGTTAGTCATAAAGCTATGTAATGATGGCTCAAGATTACCCTTAAGATATTTAACTTAGATATTTTCAGCTTTCATGATTACACTTGAGATATTTTATTAAGATATTTTCCCGGTAGATATTTATTCCTAGATATTTATCCTTAGATATTTACTAGGTGAGTCATCATAGAATCTTCTAGAACAGCTGAGTCAGCATGGTGAGTCGTAGTGATGAGTCACCAGCTGAGTCATCAAGATATTTTTCTAACAGATATTACTCAAAGGACAACAGCTACTACTATTATTACACAATGGATAATAGAAAACTCAGATACAAAAAATCTCTGTCAACTATTCTCGATTTCGAGTTTAGTAAGATCCCCTGATCCTACCTTAACAATCTGAAACTTTCTGGTCCAGGAAAAATTTTTATTTTTCTAGGCCCACCTCGGGTCCACCCCGGGCCCACACATAACTCAAAATAATACTAAAATAATTAAAAACTCAGAAAGTTCTACAAAAATTCACAAAAATCATAAAAATTATAAAACTCATATATTTTCAGAAAAAATGAAATTCGGACATACAGTTTTCAAGATAATATTAAAATATCAAAATAATATTAAAATATTCAAAATAATTAAAAATTCTCATAAATTCACAAAAGCTCATAAATATTATAAAACTCGTTTATTTTAAGAAAAATGAAAAATCGGGGTGTTACACTTAGTGTAACCAAGAGTAATGGTTTGCCATAGGTGAGTATCTAACACTTCAGCAACATAGTATTGCATAGGATTCACTTAAGAGTTATAAGTGGTGAGGTTGTGTTTAGATATAAGAATGTATGTATGCAAATGGAAATGGTCTAGTAGTATTGATCTTAGTAAGTATCCTTTGATGTGCACTCATGAAGGCTAAGAGAAATCGAAAGGGTGTCTAATAGACTCAATGGAGGAAGGACATAACACTGATATTTCGTTAGTGCCAAGGCCAGAAGAGATAAGTAGGGGTCCAGAAGGTTCTTCAGAATCAGGATTTAAACCAAACTTCTCATGCGCTAAGATATGTGGGATGTGAGGAGATACCTCAATCGCCACGGGATAATGTACTGAACCAGTTCCTAATGATCTTCTTGGTTTTCAAAATAAACCCTTGCCTGTATTTCAAAACAAGCATTGCATGAACATATATTTAGGATCTTGCTTGAGCATAATCATATTGCATATCATTTGCATTGCATTTACAGACAGTTGTATAGGCATTGTTTGTTGCTATTGGTATTTGCAACTGTATAGGCAGTTGTTTATATTTAACGGTATGTATGCTATCGATTTTAGATCACACTACTTGGTAGTGTGCAGTTATGAGTTATTAGTGGAGAAAACTCTTATGTTTGTAGTTATAACAATTGTTATATTTGTTAAACAATGTTATAGCTAGCGGGTATTGGAATTATTTTTACTGAGAATTGTAATTCTCACCCCAATTGTTCTTCCATGTAAATCTAGGTATATAGGTACAGACCCTGTTAAGGGAATGAAGGTAAAACATGAAGACTAGTATAGTTTTTATATCCTTTAGTAGACATAACTTATGTATACAGTTTACATTTATTTTGTAGGTATTACAATATGCCTTTTGTGGCAATATTGTATATATGTATGTATGAGTTTATGTTTTCCACATTCTTTCAAGGCTTTTTATAATTACTATTTGTGATTATGGATATATGTTAGTATGCAGTATGTAGAAGTGACATATTTAGTACTGGTTATCTTCATATATCTTTGTATAACTAGAATATATCTAGATATCCGTATTAGGATGTTACGGTTCCCATCCTTATGATGCTTGAGATATGGGTTTTGTGGGATAAGCGAGTAGTTGGATGAGCACTGAAATTTGTATTGAATTTGTATGTCATGTTATGACTTAAATATGTATTTGAATTCTTTGAATGAACTTAGTATTATAGTATTTGTACTTGAAGATGATTTATGAAAATTATTTGTGATTGTAATATGTATTATTGATAACGAATGTTTTAAGAAATTATTAATGAAATTCTATTTCGAGAAGAGAAAAGACCAAATTTGGCATTTTGTCACCTTTCTAACTTTGTGTATATATATATATATATATATATATATATATATATATATATATATATATATATAAAACTTGAATTTTAAAAAGAATGTATTTTCCCTGAAATAGTTGAAATTATTGTGATGACACCTTTTTCATAATAGAACTACTAAGAATTAATATTCTCACCCCGTTTCTGTGTATATTCCATGATAATTCTAGGATCGGTATTTGCAACGCAATGGCCCAAGAAGAAGCTGATATTTATTTTGGATTTAGACTTTTGTATAATGAATGCATGGATAATGCCTTGGAGGCATGTATTGTATATATATTTATACTATGATGTACTCTTGTATAAACATCATTCAGTATATGTAAATTATTGTTACATCCTGTCCAAGTTCATATTTTTACATATCATTGTAAAGTATATTTGAAGTTTTTAATGAATAATTTAAGTGATGTGCTTACTATTGTTGTTATGGTATAATTCCAGATACACGTTTAGTAATAATAGTATGGGCGTTACACCGAGCACCCTCAAACATGTGTTTTTAGGCATTAATGAGACATTACCTGTCATTGTAACTTCTGATTTAAATGAGTCCCAAGAACATCAGTTAGTGGACGCGTTGAAAGAGCATAAGGAAGCTATAGGATGGTCACTTGCAGATATTAAGGGTATTAGTCCTTCAGTAGTGATGCATAAGATTCATTTAGAGGAGGATGCTAAAGCTACTCATGAGGCTCAAAGACATTTGAACCCAATCATGCAGGAAGCAGTTAGAAAAGAGGTGTTGAAATTATTAGATGTAAGGATTATCTATCTTATCCCTAATAGTAAATGGGTTAGTCTTGTATAGGTTGTGCCTAAGAAGTTTGGAATAACTGTGATTGAAAATGAGGCCAACGAGTTAGTTCTAACTAAGGTGCAAACGGGATGGAAAGTGTGTATTGATTATAGGAAATTGAATATTGTAAGATCATTTCTCTCTTCCTTTTATTGATCAAATGTTGGAAAGACTTACTAATCATACATATTATTATTTTCTAGATGGATATTCAAGGTATAATCAAATTCCCATTGCACCTGAGAATCAAGGAAAGACTACTTTTACATGTCCATTTGGTACTTTTGCATATCGTCGCATGTCTTTTGGGTTATCTAATACACCTGCTACCTTTCAGAGATGCATGATTAGAATTTTTTCTAATATGGTTGGTGAATTTTTGGAAGTGTTCATGGATGAATTTTTAATTTTTGGAGCTACTTTTGATGATTGTTTGCATCACTTATCTTTGGTTTTGGTTAGGTGTAAAGAAAAGAATCTTGTGCTTAATTGGAAAAAATGTCATTTCATGGTTAAAAAGGGTATTGTGCTTGGTCACGTCATATCTAAAGATGGTATTGAGGTTGATAATGTAACACTCTTGTGGGGGTGTCACATTTAAAAAAAAATTAAAATAAAACAACGATAACGAGAATACTTAAATAATAAAACTTGTACACGTACTTTGTTTGAAAACATGAAAGTTATATCCTCAAAATATTACACCTAAAAAAATATTCATACACACACACATAGATAATATCGGCACACCCCTGTATAACATACATTATATCCATAAACATATCCATTCATATACATATCCATCAGATACTAATATACATGAATTTACATAAGTTTTGTTTTCATAAGTTGTACAAATAATTTACACATAATTTACAACCCAAATAAAAAAAATGCATACCAAAAGAAAAGAAAGCTTAAAAGGTTTATATTTACAATCCAGCATCAGAAAGGATAACAAACCCAAGTGCACGTCATACATTTTTAGTCACTTGGAGAAACATTCCTAGATGATTCCTCCAATGACATAAATACATGACGCCTCCCAGAAGACCTATGAGCAGGAACTCTGGGTGCTCTGTGGACCGGAATATAGTTAGGGGTCCGAACAGCAGGTGTTCTAGCAGAAGACACAACACTAAGCTCATAGGGAGTCCGAAATAGACCGTTCCAGTGACGGCGAACTCCTAACGGTAGTTCTAACTGAACATAGAAATCTGATACAAAAGCGGGACGGATACGAGACTCTGGTCGCAAAGACATAGTAATAATCCCTGTATAAGCAACAACATTACGTTCTCCATAGATGCGCCTAACCGTCGCTCCTCCGTGGAATTCCAAACCGATAAAACCCAAAAATCAGGGTGTCGACATCTCACCCTATCGTACTAACACTAGAGATGATCTAAGGCTTCGGGTCTTCGGATTTGAAAATCGTGGATCGTGGTTCTTCCTCTGCTATGTACTCACCGCCCAACTCGGTTCTTCAACCCCTTCTTCATAGTCTAAATATATATATATATAAACATACAACAAACAAAACAAACAATATATACAACAAATAGAGAGGTAAGACAACTTAAAGTAACCAATAAATATCACATATGAAATAATAATACAACATTAACATAAATAAAATCCATAATGTACATAAATCCCATGTTTGAAATACTCACCACACAATATAATGAATTTAAAATGAATATGACAAAGTATAAAATGACTCATTCCTATTCCATGGAGCTACAACGCATACTCGGATATCGAGAGAATGAGATGAGATTTCTATTAGTATCTTGCTTGACCAATCTAGCTATTGACCTTGTCCACCCTTTGTGTCTATAGCTTTGGCTATCCCGACCACTATTGCCTTTGTCAAAACCTTGTGTCTATAAGCGATCGTTGTGATTGCTATTGCACTGTCAATACTTTGTGTCTATAGCCCACAAAAATAAATATAACAATAGTGGCATAGCACACAACCCAGACACACAGTCAATCAATTGTGTACTACAGGCAGTCTGATAGTCCTCTCAAAACTTGATTAAGGTTAGTGCTCGTCGAGAACATAAGTGTGTCATCACGCACCACGGCCCAGAAGGAGCTACCTCCTGTCCACATATGGAATAGTGCACACTATGAACTCCATGTTCATATCAGAAAATGAACACACTATGCCTATCACATCGACAACACGATGTTATTCATCTCGTCAATCAAATCACCAATTTTCGAATTTGGCATGACTCAATGCATGAACAGATGCGTAATTACCAAAATATCCTCAATGACAAAAATCTTCAAATACAGTACGCTCCCACTTGGCGCACTTGTACAGTCCACACATCCGGGTCCACCACTTTGGCCCGACAGGAAACTCGCTGTTTTCATCAATCGCGTAGAAATTTTATTTCGTTTTCAAAAATCTTGCCGTTTTCACAATGTACATCACATTTTCAAATCGCGTAAATACATTTTTTTTTTTCTCAATTGCGTAAATTTTTAAATCATGTTCTCGTCGATTTACTCGCATAAATACTTCTAAACTATAAAAATAATTGTTAAATCATCGAGACCATTTAAAATATTTTTCCTAATTACGGTAAAATATTTTATATTATTATGTATTCTTTATAAATACTAACAATACTCAAATTAGTTTCTAAATATATTTAGTATTCATTAACAACATTGTAAAATACTTTGATTCTTCCCATTCAGTAATGTGACCGAACCTAGGGTTTGCACTCTTTGGAATGCTCATGCATTTCTAACACTAATCTAACACATACAATGTAAAACATATACAATGTATAACACATACAATACATCAAGGCTTAAACAATTAATAAAAGCTATAAAAATCAACACATAAAGGAATCCTTATGGATTTTACAAATTCAATCAAACCTTAATTTCTTAATAACACTTTAATTTAATTAAATTTTGGTCTTCCTCTTACCTAAAATGATGAAAATTTCTTCTTTTCCTCTCCCTTGTGATTTCGGTTTTGCCTTCTTAGAGTCCTAGGAAAATAAATAAAATTTTATAAAGGCTATTACTAGAAAAAGGAACAATACCATGGTTCAATCATGGCTTAGAAGCTTAGAAATAAAAATAAAATTGAAAAACAAAGGGTTTTACCTTTGAAGAAGGATTCTCAAAGGTGGTCTTCAAGCTTGAAAATGGAAGAAATGGAAGAAACTTCCAACTAGAGATGGTCTTGTAGTAAGGTTTTGAAGTAGAAAAGTAAGAAAAAGAAAATTTTGGGTGAAAGGATGATATACTTTGGAGCTTGACCGAATGGGTTTTTGGAACTCTAATGGTGGACGGTGAAACAAAGAAAGAAGGAAGGGAATTATTTGGTTAAATGTTGGAGTGTTAGCCGTAGAAGTGAGTAGGAAAATGACTTAATGCATGTGTTAAAATTCAAGAATGAATCTAGGCCATCCAATGGTTCAATGGCTAGGATTAGGTCTTACAAGATAAGCTTGTTTCTTATTGGTTGATGGGTGATGAATCATGGCATGACTAAACTTGGTCTAGATCCTTCTTGGGTGGCTTCCTCCTTGCTTGGCGAATTCTCCAACTAGATGGCCAACTTGGTTTGCTTCCTTCAACTAGCTAGTTACTTGCTTAGGTGAAGGCTTAGTTACATGTTTAATTAATTAGTTACCTTCTAGTTACATTATGGTAACTTAGTTAGTTTAAGGTTTCTAGTTAGTTAGGCTTAACTAAATTACTAACTAGTTATCATTATTTAGTTACTTCAAGATTATAGTAATTAATTTAGTTAGATTCTAAGGTAACTAGACTAACTAAATTAAATATTCTAATTCTAATCTAACTAGCTTAGCCATTTTTGTTGACTTAGCTTTATTAATTTGACTTCTAGGTGTCTTGTTTCTATTGGTCCAAATTTCTAATTTCTTTATTGTTTACTTTACTTATACGTGGGTCCCGCACACACAGTATCGGATCCTTGTCAAAATTTATACTAAGTAATAAAATAATACTGAAAATTATTTTATTGCACAGTTAAATTCTAAAAATTAAAATATTCTTAACAGTGTCTGTCAGAATTGAGTTTACTAAACTCCTTCTACTCTAAAAAAAAACAAAACAAAATTCTTCTGATCAGAATAATTCATATTTTCCTGACTCGAAGTAATACACAGAACACTTCAGTGAAATAAAGACACAGACAACAAAACAAAAATAGCATTTTATACAGACAAGCATAAAACAGTACATTGGGGACATAATTGTCATTTACCCTAAAGTCAGAATTTTTAGGGTGTTACAACTCTCCCCAACAAACAAAAATTTCGTCCTCGAAATTTGTCATACCTTAAAACAATTGAGGATATTGTTCCCTCATCTTATCCTCCAATTCCCATGTAGCATCTCCGGTCACATCGTTCCATATAACTTTGACCAGCTCAATCATCTTTCCTCGGAGCTGCTTCACTTTTCTGTCTTCAATCCTTACAGGGAATGCTTCGTACGTCAAATTTTCCTTCAACTGTATTTCATCAGGTTGTATCACATGTGTCGGATCTGGAATATATTTCTTTAATTGGGACACATGAAACACATTATGCAGATTAGACAAAACGGCGATAAGGCAACGATAAGCGACAGGACCTATCCTACGGATAATCTGATAGGGTCCAATAAACTTAGGTGTAAGCTTCTTAGATTTGATAACTCTTCCAATACCAGTCGTAGGAGTCACCCTCAAAAACACATGCTCACCTTCTTCAAATTCCAATGGTCGCCTTCTTTTATCTGCATAACTCTTTTGCCTACTTTGGGTAGTTCGCATCTTCTCTTGAATCATTTTCACTTTCTCTGTAGTCTGTTGTACCAATTCTGGCCCAATAGTCATATTTTCACCATCTTGATACCAACACAAAGGTGTTCGGCATCGTCGTCCATACAATGCTTCATAGGGTGCCATCCCTATACTTGCATGAAAACTATTATTGTAGGTGAATTCTATCAAAGATAAAAAGTCATCCCAACTCCCTTGTTGCTCCAACACACAAGCACGCAACAAATCTTCCAAAGATTGTATAGTTCTTTCAGTCTGACCATCAGTCTGTGGATGATAAGCAGAGCTCAAATGTAGCTTAGTTCCCATTGCTTTTTGTAGATTTGGCCAGAACCTTGATGTAAACCTTGGATCTCTATCAGAAATTATGGAAATAGGTACCCCATGTAATCTAACAATCTCATTGATATAGATTTGGGCTAATCTTTCCAACGAATACTTAATATTAATAGGCAAGAAATGAGCTGACTTTGTGAGCCTATCAACAATAACCCATATTGAGTCATGCCCTTTTCTCGTTCTTGGCAGTCCAGTAACAAAATCCATAGAAATACTGTCCCATTTCCATTCTGGAATAGAAAGCGGTTGTAACATTCCGCTGGCCTCGATGTTCCACTTTCGCTTTCTGACAAACCAAACAAGATGCCACACGTTCTGCTACGTCTCTTTTCATCCTTGGCCACCAAAACAATTTCTTCAAATCTTGATACATCTTGGTCATTCCTGGATGCAAACTTAAATTACTAGTATGAGCTTCATCCAATATCGCCGTCTTTAGTTCAACATTGTCGGGTATACAAACTCTTCCTTGAAATCTTAAAATTCCATCGATCCCTCTTCCACTTTGTTGCCTTGTGACCTTGCTTTACAGTTCTCTTTCATTCCGCAAAACGCATCCTCCTCCTGTTTATCTCGAATTATATTAAGCAAGTCATTTAAGATTACCATTCGGCTACACGAATCTTCCCAGTGCACTAATTCCATTGACACTTCTAAATTTCGAACTCATTGAGTAATTCCTCTTCCTTTATCATC
The DNA here is from genome assembly GCA_029884595.1 of Ormosia semicastrata. Classification (NCBI taxonomy): domain Eukaryota; kingdom Viridiplantae; phylum Streptophyta; class Magnoliopsida; order Fabales; family Fabaceae; genus Ormosia; species Ormosia semicastrata. The sequence continues at coordinate 46,211,591 of JAQQTO010000061.1, forward strand.
ATGGTAGAAACATTAAGTACTTTTCTACTCGGGCATCTGCTACCACATTAGCTTTTCCTGAATGATATTGGAGTTGAAAATCATAATCTTTGAGAAATTCCAACCATCGCCTCGCCTCATATTCAATTCTTTCGATCAAACAAGTATTTCAAACTCTTATGATCACTAAAGACATTGAACATAGTATCATAGATAATGCCTCCATATCTTTAATGCAAACACCACCGCATTGCTAATTCCAAATCATGAGTTGGGTAATTTCTCTCATGAACTTTTAATTGCCTCGAAGCATACGCCACCACATTCGATCTTGCATTAGCACGCATCCTAACCCTTGGTATGAAGCGTCACAATACACATCAAAAGATCTATTAGAATCTGGTAAGATCAACACGGTGAGGTTGTTAGCTTTTTCTTCAACTCTTGAAAACTGGATTCACGTTCATCCGTCCATTCGAAAGCTTGATTCTTTCTGGTAAGTTGTGTAAGTGGTCCAAGCAATCTTGGAAAAACCTTCTATGAATCTTCGATAATACCCGGCCAATCCAACAAAACTTGAACACATCACTTGTTTTAGGTCTTTCCCATTGCGAGAATAGTTTCTATCTTGGATGGATCCACTACAATACCCTCCTTAGAAATTACGTGACCTAGAAATTGCACTTCTTCCAACCAAAATTCACATTTAGCCAACTTTGCATACAACTGCTTGTCTTTCAAAACCCGAAGAATTATACCGAGATGTTCGACATGCTCTTCTTTAGACCGAGAATAGATTAAAATGTCATCTATAAAGACAACAACAAATCTATCAAGGTACGGGCGAAAAATTCTATTCATATAATCCATGAATATAGCAGAGCATTAGTCACTCCAAAAGGCATAACCGATATTCATAATGCCCATATCGAGTTCGGAAGGCTGTTTTAGGTACATCCTCCATCTTAACACGGATCGATGGTAACATGATCTCGAGATCTATTTTAGAAAATACTTATGCTCCCTTCAACTGGTCCATCAAATCATCAATTCGTGGGAGTGGATATTTATTCTTTATAGTGACCTTATTCAACTGACGATAATCCACACAGAGTCGAGAAGTTCCATCCTTCTTCTTGACTAGAAGCACTGGTGCTCCCCATGGTGACACACTTGGTCGCACAAACTGCTTTTCCAATAATTCTTCTAATTGCTTTTTCAACTCTATCAATTCGGCTGGTGACATTCGATACGGGGCAATCGATATAGGACCTGTTCCTGGTACTAAATCGATAGTAAATTCGATTTCTCTCTCTGGCGGCAAACCAGGTACGTCATTTGGAAAGACTTCCGGAAATTCATTAACAACGGGAATTGCACGTATATCTTTCTCATTCTCAACTTTTAGAGAAGATAATAATACAAATCCCCTCGCTCCATTTCTCAGCAATGACTTAGCTTTAACAGCAGTCAAAAATCCAGAGTTCTCTTCCTTTGGAAAAACTATAGCTTTAATTGCACAGTCTATCAGGATATGGTTAGAAGACAACCAATCCATTCCTAATATCACATCTATCCCCACTAGAGGTAAACAAATCAAGTTGACTATAAACATACGGTCCTTCACAACAACAGGACAATCCAAACATATTTTGGATGTGACCACAGGCTTAGTAGTTGGTGTAGAAACAACCAATGGAAAATTCAAAGAAGACATGTGAGCAGTTTCAACTTCTTAACACAACTATAGGCAATAAAAGAATGCGTTGCGCCTGAATCATACAAGACAGTCAAAAGCTTACCTCCTATGGTTCCTTCCCCTTGAATAAGATTGTCAGATTGAGAAACTTCAGTTCCTGTCACAGTATAGACTCGTCCTCCGGATCTTGGCTGATTTGCCCGAACAGTCTTCAATGCAGGTTTCTTTTCCAATTGAGGACAATCCTTAGAGAAATGTCCAGGTTGCCGACAATTAAAACAAATTGTTCCTTTAATTGGACAATCTGAAGAAACATGGCCTTTCTTCCCACACTTAAAACAGGTTGGTACAAACGCCGCTTTCTGACTAGGAATAGTACTAGCAGAGCTTCCTCCAACCGGTGGTCGTTGAAATTGGTTTCCAAGTGGTCTCGAGTATGGCTTACGTTGGAACCGATTATTATGACCTGCTACCTCCCCTCTACGAAACCTCATTGGTCCAAAATTATGAGTCTTGGGATCCTTTAACGATTCCAATTCCTCCATTGTGCACATGTATCTACCGAACATGGAATTGAGTCATTCTCAAAGGCAATACTCCTTGTCTTAACTCCACTCGCATGATCCCGCTTCAAACTTCCTACATCGCCACTCATCATTTGGCCTGGTTTGAGCATAATCGAGAATTGAGACAAACTCTCAAATTTAGATGCATACTCGAAGCTGTCATATTTCCTTGACGTAAACCAAGAAATTCTCTTTCCTTGGCATATCGAGCACTAATAGGAAAATACTTGTCCATAAACCTAGTAGAAAACACTTCCCAAGTTATTACAAAGTGCCTTGACTTGCAACAACCGGCGGGTTCCTCTCCACCAACTTTCTCCATCTCCTCTTAACATATAAGTAGCATACGTTACCTTTTTGTCATCTGGACATCCCATCCCTTCAAATATCTTCTCCAGCTCCTGTATCCATAAACTTGCTTTCTCAGGATTAAGCTCACCTCTAAACTGTGGCGGGTTACTCCGCCTAAATTCAGATAAATTTAGAGCATCCGTAGTAGCTTCTTCTTTGTTGAGTCGCTTCTCTCGGTTCTATTTGAATCATTGCTTACGCCATCCATTGCATAGCCTCTGCAGCCGTTACTATAGGATCCACTTCTCTAGGAATATCCGCATGTCTTCCTCTTCTTCCAGACATTTTCTTTCTTTAATCACATAAAACATAAAAGTTAGATTCTTCCTTTCGGAAATGAATCACAGAGAATTCACACAATACAAGCACAAACAGACCAAACCACAACTCCTAAAGATTCTAACTTGGGCTCTAGGTCAGAGATTCACATAGTACAAATAAGGCAAACCTACCCACAAACCCAAAAGACTCTAACTTGGGCTCTGATACCAACTAATGTAACACCCTTGTGGGGGTGTCACATTTAAAAAAAAATTAAAATAAAACAACGATAACGAGAATACTTAAATAATAAAACTTGTACACATACTTTGTTTGAAAACATGAAAGTTGTATCCTCAAAATATTACACCTAAAAAAATATTCATACACACACACATAGATAATATCGGCACACCCTCGTATAACATACATTATATCCATAAACATATCCATTCATATACATATCCATCAGATACTAATATACATGAATTTACATAAGTTTTGTTTTCATAAGTTGTACAAATAATTTACACATAATTTACAACCCAAATAAAAAAACGATACCAAAAGAAAAGAAAGCTTAAAAGGTTTATATTTACAATCCAAAGATCGAAAGGATAACAAACCCAAGTGCACGTCATACATTTTTAGTCACTTGGAGAAACATTCCTAGATGATTCCTCCAATGACATAAATACATGACGCCTCCCAGAAGACCTATGAGCAGGAACTCGGGTGCTGTGGACCGGAATATAGTTAGGGGTCCGAACAAAGCGGGTGTTCTAGCGAAGACACAACACTAAGCTCATAGGGAGTCCGAAATAGACCGTTCCGGTGACGGCGAACTCCTAACGGTAGTTCTAACCGAACATAGAAATCGATACAAAAAGCGGGACGGTATGAGACTGCGGTCGCAAAGACATAGTAATAATCCCCGTATAAGCAACAACATTACGTTCTCCATAGATGCGCCAACCGTCGGCTCCTCCGTGGAATTCCAAACCTGATAAAACCCAAAAATCAGGGTGTCGACATCTCACCCTATCAAGTACTAACACTAGAGATGATCTAAGGCTTCGGGTCTTCGGACCGAAAATCGTGGATCGTGGTTCTTCCTCCGTTATGTACTCACCGCCCAACTCGGTTCTTCAACCCCTTCTTCATAGTCTAAATATATATATATATAAACATACAACAAACAAAACAAACAATATATACAACAAATAGAGAGGTAAGACAACTTAAAGTAACCAATAAATATCACATATGAAATAATAATACAACATTAACATAAATAAAATCCATAATGTACATAAATCCCATAATAGTTCGAAATACTCACCACACAATATAATGAATTTAAAATGAATATGACAAAGTATAAAATGACTCATTCCTATTCCATGGAGCTACAACGCATACTCAGATATCGAGAGAATGAGATGAGATTTCTATTAGTCTTGCTTGACCAATCCGGCTATTGCACTTGTCCACCCTTTGTGTCTATAGCTTTGGCTACCCCGACCACTATTGCCTTTGTCAAAACCTTGTGTCTATAGCGATCGTTGTGATTACTATTGCACTGTCAATACTTTGTGTCTATAGCCCACGAAAATAAATATAACAATAGTGGCATAGCACACAACCCAGACACACAGTCAATCAATTGTGTACTACAGGCAGTCTGATAGTCCTCTCAAAACTTGATTAAGGTTAGTGCTCGTCGAGAACATAAGTGTGTCATCACGCACCACGGCCCAAAAGGAGCTACCTCCTGTCCACATATAGAATAGTGCACACTATGAACTCCATGTTCATATCAGAAAATGAACACACTATGCCTATCACATCGACAACACGATGTTATTCATCTCGTCAATCAAATCACCAATTTTTGAATTTGGCATGACTCAATGCATGAACAGATGCGTAATTACCAAAATATCCTCAATGACAAAAATCTTCAAATACAGTACGCTCCCACTTGGCGCACTTGTACAGTCCACACATTCGGGTCCACCACTTTGGCCCGACAGGAAACTCGCTGTTTTCATCAATCGCGTAGAAATTTTATTTCATTTTCAAAAATCTTGTCGTTTTCACAATGTACATCACATTTTCAAATCGCGTAAATACAGTTTGCTGTTTTCTCAATTGCGTAAATTTTTAAATCATGTTCTCATCAGATTTACTCACATAAATACTTCTAAACTATAAAAATAATTGTTAAATCATCTGAGACCATTTAAAATATTTTTCCTAATTACGGTAAAATATTTTATATTATTATGTATTCTTTATAAATACTAACAATACTCAAATTAGTTTCTAAATATATTTAGTATTCATTAACAACATTGTAAAATACTTTGATTCTTCCCATTCAAGTAATGTGACCGAACCTAGGGTTTGCACTTTTGGAATGCTCATGCATTTCTAACACTAATCTAACACATACAATGTAAAACATATACAATGTATAACACATACAATACATCAAGGCTTAAACAATTAATAAAAGCTATAAAAATCAACACATAAAGGAATCCTTATGGATTTTACAAATTCAATCAAACCTTAATTTCTTAATAACACTTTAATTTAATTAAATTTTGGTCTTCCTCTTACCTAAAATGATGAAAATTTCTTCTTTTCCTCTCCCTTGTGATTTCGGTTTTGCCTTCTTAGAGTCCTAGGAAAATAAATAAAATTTTATAAAGGCTATTACTAGAAAAAGGAACAATACCATGGTTCAATCATGGCTTAGAAGCTTAGAAATAAAAATAAAATTGAAAAACAAAGGGTTTTACCTTTGAAGAAGGATTCTCAAAGGTGGTCTTCAAGCTTGAAAATGGAAGAAATGGAAGAAACTTCCAACTAGAGATGGTCTTGTAGTAAGGTTTTGAAGTAGAAAAGTAAGAAAAAGAAAATTTTGGGTGAAAGGATGATATACTTTGGAGCTTGACCGAATGGGTTTTTGGAACTCTAATGGTGGACGGTGAAACAAAGAAAGAAGGAAGGGAATTATTTGGTTAAATGTTGGAGTGTTAGCCGTAAGAAGTGAGTAGGAAAATGACTTAATGCATGTGTTAAAATTCAAGAATGAATCTAGGCCATCCAATGGTTCAATGGCTAGGATTAGGTCTTACAAGATAAGCTTGTTTCTTATTGGTTGATGGGTGATGAATCATGGCATGACTAAACTTGGTCTAGATCCTTCTTGGGTGGCTTCCTCCTTGCTTGGCGAATTCTCCAACTAGATGGCCAACTTGGTTTGCTTCCTTCAACTAGCTAGTTACTTGCTTAGGTGAAGGCTTAGTTACATGTTTAATTAATTAGTTACCTTCTAGTTACATTATGGTAACTTAGTTAGTTTAAGGTTTCTAGTTAGTTAGGCTTAACTAAATTACTAACTAGTTATCATTATTTAGTTACTTCAAGATTATAGTAATTAATTTAGTTAGATTCTAAGGTAACTAGACTAACTAAATTAAATATTCTAATTCTAATCTAACTAGCTTAGCCATTTTTGTTGACTTAGCTTTATTAATTTGACTTCTAGGTGTCTTGTTTCTATTGGTCCAAATTTCTAATTTCTTTATTGTTTACTTTACTTATACGTGGGTCCCGCACACACAGTATCGGATCCACTGTCAAAATTTATACTAAGTAATAAAATAATACTAAAAATTATTTTATTGCACAGTTAAATTCTAAAAATTAAAATATTCTTAACAGTGTCTGTCGAATTGAGTTTACTAAACTCCTTCTACTCTAAAAAAAAACAAAACAAAATTCTTCTGATCAGAATAATTCATATTTTCCTGACTCGAAGTAATACACAGAACACTTCAGTGAAATAAAGACACAGACAACAAAACAAAAATAGCATTTTATACAGACAAGCATAAAACAGTACATTGGGGACATAATTGTCATTTACCCTAAAGTCAGAATTTTTAGGGTGTTACAGATAAGCTAAAGTTGACTTGATTTTTAACCTCCCTCCCTCTAAATCTAGGAAAGAAATTAGATCTTTTCTAGGGCAAGCAAGTTTCTACAAGAGGTTTATCAAGGATTTCAGCAAGGTAGCAAGGTCATTATGCAACATTCTTGGTAAGGATGTTCCATTTATTTTTTATGACGCATGTTTGCAATCTTTTAATAAGTTGAAACTTGAATTGACTTCTGCTCCGATTATTAAGCCACCTGATTGGAGTTTACCGTTTAAAATTATGTGTGATGCTTCTAATTATGCTATTGGTGCTGTTTTGGTGCAAAGAGTGAATAAGTTGCTTCATGTGATTTGTTATGCTAGTAAGACTTTGAATGCTGCCCAATTGAATTATTCCACCACTGAGAAAGAATTGCTAGCTATTGTGTTTTCTTTAGACAAATTTAGATCATATGTTGTTGGATCAAAAGTTGTGATATATTTTGATTATGTTACATTGACATATCTGTTTGCTAAAGCTAATACAAAAGCTAGACTTATTAGGTGGGTATTACTTTTGCAAGAATTTGAAATTGAAATCAGGGATAAAAAAGGTGTTGAGAATGTGATTGCTGATCATTTGTCTAGATTGGTTGTTGAGCATGATAGTGATACTTCTACTATTGTAGAATCTTTTCTAGATGAGCAGTTATTGCACGTTTCACAAACCCCTTGGTATGCTAATATTGTGAATTATTTGGTTACTTTGCAAATGTCATCCCATTAGTCTAAACAAGATAAATTGAAGTTCTTGTCTCAAGTAAAACATTTCTTTTAGGATGATCTATACTTGTTTAAATATTGTCCTGATTAGTTTATTAGGAGATGCATTCCTGAATGGGAACAATAAAGTATCATATCTTTTTGCCATGATCATGCATGTGGTGGGCATTTTAACTCTAGGAAAATAGCAGCCAAAATTTTTTAGTGTGATTTTTATTGGCCTTCTATTTTTCGTGATTCTTGTAACACCCTTACTATTATTACTAATAGTGTATCCGAATTTACACTATAGCAACAATAGCAAGCACATCACTGAACTTACTTTTTAAAAACTTCAAATTTATTTTACAACAATATGTAAAAATATGAGTCTGGACAGCAGGTAATAATAATTTACACATACTGAAGGATGTCTATACAAAGTATATATTGTAGTACAAATACATATCATATGCTCTCAAGGCATTTTCCATACATTCATTATACAAAAGACTTAATTCGAAGCAAATATCCACTTCTGTCTATGTCATTACACTGCAAATCCTGAACTTGGAATTATCATGGAATACATAGATATAATGGGGTGAGAATACTAATTCTCAGTAGTTCTATTATGAAAACGTATCATCACAATAATTCCAACTGTTTTGGGAAAAAGATACATTTTTTTGAAATTTAGTTTGAATATTTATATACAGCTAGTAGGGTGGCAAAAGGCCAAATCTCGTCCCTTTTCTTTCCGAAACAGAATTCTGTTTGATAGTTTTCAAAATATCCTTTATCAACAATACAAATTCCAAACATATTTAATACCAGTATTATACTAATCACAATAACCATGATATCCATTACGTGCAAATATTCTTATTCATAATGTAACGAGCGTACAAACATTCATATTCAAATTCAATACAAATTTCAATAACGATTAATTTCCAAAGAATTGTCTCCAAATACCAATTCTATAATACCAATCTCATTCAATATTTGGATACACATTCAAGTCATATCATGACATACAGATACAATTCAAATCTCAGTACTCATTCCAAATACTCGTTATCCCACAAAACCCATATCTCAAGCACTATAAGGGTGGGAGCCACCTCACATAGCTCGGGTTCTATATACTCGTGGTAGGGGTAATTCAGGGCCTCACACTACCACTAGTATCCTATGAGGGAATTAATACATGAGGATTATACTGATACTAATACTATGAGGAATTTATACTAGAACACAGGATCCCCCTTCCTCACAAGAGGTCATCTCTATGGTTCAAATGGAATCTCGACTACTCTGCCCTCATATAGGATCATCTCTGAATCCACTATACTAAGTGAACCAACGGTTCATATACTGAAGAATACTGAGTGGGAAAGCATGGACAATTACCTCCCCATTCAAGGATAATTGCCCCAATTCTCATTCTCAATTCAAAATTCAAATTCTGATTCTTTGAGCACTAATAATCCATACATTCATTCATTACATCATTCTAGCTCAACTTTTACATCAAAGGGAGCTTATTCTAAAATTCTCAATATACATCTCAAATTCATAATTCCAATACACAATGGTACAATTAGAGCACATTCTCAAATTCACTATTCATACAATGCAAATTCTTAATTCACAATTCCAAATTCAAACTCAACTTGATAATTCAAGGAGTAATAAATTCTTTAGTACATAACCAAAGTACAGCACTATATTATCAAATTACAATTTCAAATACTAGCTCAACCTTAATAACTTAAGGGAGCAATGTAAATCCCAAATTCTCAATATACATCTCAAGTATCAAATACCATTCAAGTACAATACACAATTCAAATACGTTCCTTAATAAGACACATTTAATAATGAGCATTATACTCATTCCAAAACCAACACTTCCAATTATTAACTTAACATTAAATCAAATATAATCAAGGATAATACACAATTAATTGTTCAATAAATTTCCATATAATCACAAGTCAAGCACTTACTCTTTAGATGCTACATGGAGATTGTCTTATCTCCAAAGGTTCGGTCAATATAACATAAAATGAATCAAGCACCATTCTTTTTTATTTTAAAACACTTAGCTGTGTCTACTATATGACACAAATTTAATCAATTTTCATTCTTACACAGTAATTCTTCTCTTAAAGTTCTCAAAATCAAGAGAAATGGTCAAGCATAAGCCAATCCAATTCTTCAGTTTTCATTCATGAATTCTATCAATTTTTCACCGTAGTTAATGACACCAACTCAAGTCAAGAATCAAGGGAAGGAAAAGAATATATGATAAGCAAAGAATGCCCTCTAATCCATAGCTTGACCATGTATATTCAGCCTCAAAATACATCATTTTTATTAATTTTTCATCTTAACCAACATTACAATCTCAAGTCAAGAAAAAATGGAATTATAAGAGCAAACTTTTAACCATTGTTCTCTTTAAAATTTTTTGTTCTGACAGTGGTTATTTAGCCCATAACATAACCAAATTTTAATCAAACAACATCATAAATATTATCACAATTTCAAATCATGAACCAATAGAAATGGAAGTACAATTTAAAACTAAGAGATCAAACAAAGAAACATTCTTTCTCACATAAAACAGCTGTGGGTTTTCCTTAACTCACAACCAAAAGTTTTAGTTCAAAAATCAAGAGATAGAAAGAGCATTTTAGATACAAAAATCCCATACCTCACATCATAACCTTATTTCCTTGACTTTCCTTCCTTTTCCCTTCACTTTTTCTTCCTCTTTTCTCTCATTTTATTCTGTGTTTCTGCTACTATTTGCCTATGTTTTTGGTTTTATTTTGAGAGCTAAAACCGTGTGTAACAATGGAGGAAGAACAAGCAAAGACAAGGTTGATATGGGTGGAGATGGCAGGATAAAAGAATGAAAAAAGAAATGGGTGATGCAAACAATTCAGCTTCAAGTGACCAATTGGGTCTTCCAACTGGTCCAATTACAAGAACAAGAGCAAGAAGGTTCAAAGAGGCATTAAATGGACTTATTCAAGACTTAATGACAAACCAAGGAGTTAATGGGCAGATTCAAGGCTTAGTGGAAAATAAAGGAGTTGAAGAGCATTCAAAAGGATTAGTTAATCTAATCCAGATTCAATGAAAGGCTAAAGTTAGTGGAAGCTCCCATTTAAAGAATTGCATCTAATGTCATTAAAAGTTGCACCCACTTAGTCATAATTAAGTGTAACTAAGTGCTCTTTTCAATTTATTTTGTTATTTTTGTATTATTTTATGTCATATTTTAGGGACCTTTCATATTTCTCTATTTTTGTTGTATTTTTGTTTATTTTAAGGCCTGGTCACTTATGAGTCTATAAAAGGCCTTCTTTGGAGTTGTAGAGGTGATATCTTTTGATCAATTGAAATAACTTTGAGGTTATTTTCTCTTAAGTTCTTTTGAGAACTTCTTCTCAAACTTATCAAGGATCCTTCCTTGTGGCGTTTATTTTTTTATAGCTTAGGTTCTTGATTCTCTATAATCAACGGGTCTAAGTTTTGCTTTTGCAAACCTATTATAGCTTTCCAAGGCTAATCAAATCTTGTTGTTGGGTTTTTTGGGACTTTGTTACCCAAGGGTTCACATCGGTTTGGTACCAGATATTGTCTCTATATAGGTTTGATTATCAATTTGTGTTCTTGTCTTGTTTCTTTTTCGTGATTTTTCATTTTTTTGTTGTCTTCATCTCTTTGATCCTTATCATCTCCTTTTTTTCTTTTTCTTTTTCTTCTTTTACTTCATTGTCCATTCATCTTCTATTGAGACTCTATTATCTTATTTCAAATTGTTCAATTGATATTAAAAAAAATAGAGAAAAAAGAGGTGCTCTACAACAACAAAAAATGAAAAAAATTGAACGTGCCAAAAAAAATGTGAAAAAAAAAGCTTTGCAGTTTAGTGTTTATAAAAAGAAAATCTGAATATATTCCCTTTAATTCTAAGCTCCTATCCCTTTGATTCTGATCTTTTTTACTTATCTTATCACCATATAGTGAACATGGTTACTCTTACTATTTTGCCAATCTATTTTTGAATTTCCTTGACTAAGTTGTTGTAGTTCTTTTAAGAACTAAAGAGGGGAAATTTTGAGAGGTAAAAGGCAAGAGTGTTAAAAAAAAAGCCAATATAAGTGTGAAACACGAGTGTGTGTGATTGAGTGCATACACGTGAGGAATTATTGTGAGGTCCTATCTATTTGCTACTACCATTTTCTGTGAAAGATCATGACTTCTAATACAGGAAGGGGAGATAATCCCTTAGTTTTGCAAGCTATGTAGCAACAATTTGAGAGATTGAATATAGTTCTTGAAAGCATGCAGGATAAAATGGACAAGCAAGATGAAGAGATTCAGAGGATGTGAGAGAGACAAAACTCAAGAGAGCCTAATAGAAGAGATACCAATCCAAGTGATAGAGAATCTAAATTCTCAATGGATGGAGAACATGATGGAGGGTTTGAACTCTCAAGGGAAAATTTCAGAACCAAAATAGGAAGATTTCATAGAAAAAATGCTCATAGAGGAAGACAAAGTGATGGCAATCTTGGCAACATTAAGATGAAGATTCCTTTATTTCAAGGAAGAAATGATCCTGGAGCCTATCTAGAGTGGAAGAAGAAGATTGAACTGATTTTTGAATGTCACAACTACCCTAAGGAAAAGAAGGTAAAGCTAGCAATTATTGAATTTACTGACTATGCTATTATATGATGGGATCAATTAGTGACTAGTAGGAGAAGAAACCGGGAGAGACCAGTGGAGACATGGGATGAACTTAAAGCTCTCATAAGGAGGAGATTCATACCGGGGCATTATTATAGGGACCTATATCTAAGACTCCAAAGTCTTAGACAAGGTTCCAAAAGTGTGGAAGACTACCACAAAGAGATGGAAGTGACCATGATAAGGGCTAATTTAGATGAAGATAGAGAGGCTACTATGGCTAGATTTTTGAGTGGATTGAATAGGGAAATAGCAAATGTTGTGGAGAAGCAACACTAAGTGGAGTTAGAAGATATGGTGCACATGGCCATGAAGGTGGAGAGGCAACTAAAGTTAAAAGGGGCAGTAAGGCCTTTTTCCACTGTCGATTCCTTTTGGAGGTCAGGTTGGAAGAAAAATGGCAAATTCAATCCAAAGGCCATGCTCGAATCATCTTCCAAATCAAAAGGTAATCCTGAATTTAAGTCTTCTAAGAGTAGTAACATTAAGTGTTTCAAGTGTTTGGGAACAGGCCATATAGCTTCACAATGCCCAAACAAGAAGACTATGATTTTGAAAGACAATAGGGAGGTTGAGACTGAAAGTGAAGATTGTGAAGATATGTCAAAGGTTGAATATGCTAGTGACGTGGAATATGCTGTGGAAAGAGAAGCTCTTGTGGTGAAAAGGTCATTGAATACTCAAGCTAAATTAGAGGATGATGACCAGCAAAGGGAGAACATTTTCCATACTAGATGCCATGTCCAAAATAAGGTATGTAGTATGATCATAGATGGAGTTAGTTGTACAAATGTTGCTAGCTCTACCTTGGTTAAGAAATTGAACTTGTCAACAAGAAAATACCCTAGACCATACAAGTTTCAATAGTTGAACGATTGTGGTGAAGTGAAGGTTAACAAGTAAGTAGTGATCACTTTTTCTATTGGAAAATATATTGATGAAGTTCTATGCGATGTGGTGCCTATGTAAGCAGGGTATATTTTGTTAGGGAGTCCTTGGCAGTATGATAGAAAAGTCATTCATGATGGCTTTAAGAATAAGTACTCGTTTGTTAAAGATGGAAAATCCATTATACTTGCTTCATTAACTCTAGCACAAGTGCATGAAGATCAATTAAAGCTTCATAAAGAGAGAGAAAAAGAAAAAAAAATAGTGGAAGGAGTTCAAAGGAAAAAGAGAGTGAAAAGGAAGAAAATAAAAATGAGGAGAGTGAAGATAAAAAGCAAAAAAAAAAAAAAAGAGCTGAACTTTTATGCAAAAGGAAGTGAAGTGAAGAATGCTTTTTTAGTAAAAAAGCCAATGTTTGTACTCTTGAACAAAGAAGCCTGTCTCATCACTAACGAACTTAACAAATCTCTTCCTAGTGTTTGTGTTTCTTTACTGCAGGAATATGACGATGTTTTTCTAGAAGAAGCTCCTATTGGATTACCACCACTCAGAGGCATTGAACATCAAATAGACTTTATTCTTGGTGCTTCTATTCCCAACAGACTAGCTTATAGAACCAACCCAGAGGAGACAAGTTAAGGATTTGCTTGCCAGAGGATGGGTAAGAGAAAGCATGAGTCCGTGTGCAGTAGTAGTCATACTTGTACCTAAGAAAGATGGCTCTTGGAGAATGTGTACAGATTGTAGAGCTATCAATAACATCACGATAAAGTATAGATATCCCATTCCTAGGCTATATGATATGTTAGATGAGTTGCATGGATCTATTATATTTTCAAAATTTGATTTGAAAAGTGGTTATCACCAAATAAGAATGAAAGAGGGAGATGAGTGGAAAACTGCTTTCAAAACAAAGAATTGATTGTATAAATGGTTAGTCATGCCATTTGGGGTCACAAATGCACCTAGCACTTTCATGAGGTTAATGAATCATGTGTTGTGTGCATTCATAGGAAAATTTGTTGTTGTTTACTTTGATGACATTTTGATTTATAGTAAAAGTTTGGATGATCATTTGAACATTTGAAGAGTGTGTTAGAAGTTTTGAAGCTTGAAAAATTATATGCCAATCTTAAAAAGTGTGATTTTTGCATGGAAAAAATAGTTTTTGTTGGATATGTTGTTAGTGCCCAAGGCATTGAGGCGGATGAAGAAAAGGTTAAGGCAATCAAAGAGTGGCCCACACCTAAAATCATCACCAAGGTAAAAAGTTTCCATAGTTTAGCAAGTTTCTATTGGATGTTTGTAAAGGACTTTAGCACAATTGCTGCACCTCTTACTGAAATTGTAAAGAAAAATGTTGGTTTTAAATAGGGAAAGGAGCAAGAGTTTACATTCAATGAGCTTTAAAATAAGCTATGTGCAGCTCCTTTATTAGCATTACCTAATTTTGCTAAAACCTTTGAAATTGAGTGTGATGCCTCAGGTGTAGGTGTTAGGGCCGTTCTCATACAAGAGAACAAACTAATTGATTATTTAAGTGAAAAGCTCAATGGGGTAGCTTTGAATTACCCCACATATGACAAAGAGCTATATGCCTTGGTGAGGGCATTGGAGACTTGGCAACATTATCTTTGGTTCAAAAAGTTTGTCATTCACACAGACCATGAGTCCTTGAAGAACCTAAAGGGACAAGGCAAGTTGAATAGGAGACATACCAAATGAATGGAATACATTGAGACATTTCCCTATATTATCAAGTACAAGCAAGGCAAAGAAAACATAGTGGCTAATGCACTATCTTGAAGGTATGCCATTTTTCCTACTCTTAATGCAAAATTACTTAGTTTTGAGTATGTGAAAGAGTTGTATCCAAGTAATAATGACTTTGGCAATGTGTATGTTGCATGTGAGAAAGCTTCTTTTGGAAAGTTTTATAGAAATGATGATTTCTTGTTTAAGAAAAATAAGCTTTGCATTCCATCTTGTTCCATGCGAGAATTACTTGTGAGGGAAGCATATAGGGTGGTTTAATGGGACATTTTGGTGTTCGAAAAACCTTGGATGTGTTGCATGAACATTTCTTTTGGCCTAAGATGAAAAGAGATGTAGAAAGAAATTGTTCTAGATGCATTCAATGTAGAAATGCCAAATCTAGAGTTATGCCTTATGGTCTTTACACTCTCTTCCCTATACCTAGTGAACCTTGGGTTGATTTATCTATGGATTTTATTTTGGGGCTGCCTAGGTTTAAGAAATGGAAAGATTGCATTTTTGCAGTAGTAGATCAGTTTTCTAAAATGGCACATTTCATTGCATGTAACAAAACTGCTGATGCTATATCCATAGCTAATTTGTTTTTTTAATGAAGTTGTTAGACTACATGGAGTTCCAAAAAGCATTATGTCCAATAAAGATGCTAAATTTCTTAGCCACTTTTGGGGTGAAATGGGAACCAAATTGCTCTTTTCTACTATATGTCACCCACAAATGGATGGGCAAACAGAAGTTGTGAATAGAATTTTAACCCAGTTGTTATGTGCTCTCATCTCAAAAAATTTGAAGTCATGGGAAGAGTGCTTGCCATTTATTGAGTTTGTATATAATCGATCTGTCCACATAGTTACAGGTTATTCTCTATTTGAAATTGTTTATGGTTTTAATCCACTAACTCCTTTGGATTTAATACCTT
The DNA here is from genome assembly GCA_029884595.1 of Ormosia semicastrata. Classification (NCBI taxonomy): domain Eukaryota; kingdom Viridiplantae; phylum Streptophyta; class Magnoliopsida; order Fabales; family Fabaceae; genus Ormosia; species Ormosia semicastrata. The sequence goes on from JAQQTO010000061.1 coordinate 46,227,499, forward strand.
TACTTGTGCAAGAAAGGGATAATCTAGCTAGAAGGAAAAAAGCTGAGTTTGTGCACAAATTGCATAAAAATGTAAAGTAGCAGATTGAGAAATTCAACGCAAAGACGGCATCAAAAGCAAACAAAGGAAGGAAAAATGTCATTTTCCAACCCGATGAATGGGTTTGGGTTCACATGAGGAAGGAAAGGTTTCCAACAAAGAGGCAATCAAAATTGCAACCAAGAGGAAATGACCATTTCCAAGTCCTTGAAAGGATCAATGATAATGCCTATAAATTAGAGCTTCCTAGTGAGTATAGTGTTATTGCTACCTTTAATGTATCTGATCTTACTCTATTTGATGTAGGTGATGAAGATTCGAGGACAAATCTTTTTGAGGAAGGAGGAAATGATGCAAATAATTTAGCTTCAAGTGACCCATTAGGCCTTCTAACTAGTCCAATTACAAGAACAAGAGCAAGAAGGTTCAAAGAGGCATTAAATGGACTTATTAAGACTTAGTGGTAAACCAAGGAGTTAATGGACAGATTCAAGGCTTAGTAGAAAATAAAGAAGTTAAAGAGCATTCAAGAGGATTAGTTAATCTAATCCAGATTCAATGAAAAGCTAAAGCTAGTGGAAGCTCTCATTCAAAGAATTGCATCTTATGTCATTAAAAGTTACACCCACTTAGTCATAATTAAGTGTAACTAAGTGCTCTTTTCAATTTATTTTGTTATTTTTGTATTATTTTATGTCATATTTTAGGGACCTTTCATATTTTTCTATTTTTGTTGTATTTTTGTTTATTTTAAGGCCTAGTCACTTATGAGTTTATAAAAGGCCTTATTTGGAGTTGTAGAAGGGGATATCTTTTGGTAATTGAAATAACTTTAAAGTTATTTTCTCTCAAGTTCTTCTGAGAACTTCTTCTCAAACTTATCAAGGATCTTTCCATGTGGCGTTTATCTTTTTATAACTTAGGTTCTTGATTCTCTATAATCAACGGGTCTAAGTTTTGCTTTTGCAAACCTGTTATAGCTTTCCAGGGCTGATCAAATCTTGTTGTTGGGTTTTTTGGGACTTTGTTACCCAAGGGTTCACATCAATAGGGGAGAATGAGAAGTTTTCCTTCTCTATTTTTCTGATTCGTTTCTGCTATTGGGATGGGAGAGAATGAAACGAAAGAAAGGTGAGAAAAGTGAAAAAGAAGGAATAGAAATATCTAGAGAGTTTAGGACAGTCAAATTACTTTATGGGACTTTTGTATCTGCTACGTACACTTTAATTTTTCACAACTAAGCTTTCAAGTGTACACAAGTATTAGAGAAAAATTTAGGACTCATCTTAGTCCTCAGATCCATTTTTTCATAATTTTTCATATACTGCTATTCGTTAAATAAGTTGTACTACCTTTTCGAATTAAATCGAACTTGCAAAATAAGTAAATATACCTGCCTCAAATTATTTTTCATACCAAAATATTCTCCATATTCTAATTATCATTTCCATGAAATTTCATAATTTTCTGAGCTGATTAACTATCCCGGCTATTTTTCAACAGTATCCTTAAAAATATCAGATTAACTTAGTTGACTCTCCAAAATTTTCTACAACTCTTATCAATTATTTATAGTTAGGAAATAAATTTTTCATATTTTTTCCATCATATCAACTAATTCAGCAAATACCTTAATTATTCTCTTGTATTCAATGTTATAGAATTACGCTCAAACTAGTTATAAAAATTATCTGAATTAACAGATAATTCTCACCAGCATTACTGAAATTCTATAACTCTGATTAGAGCTACTTGGTTAGGGAGGATGTTACAATTCTCATGCTTATTGTTCAACTTGTGAAAGATGTCAAAAGTTGGGGAGCATTGGTAAGAAAAATATGATGCCCTTGAATCCTATTTTGATTGTTGATATATTTGATGTTTGGGGTATTGATTTTATAAGACTATTCCTTAACTCTTTTGGTTATCTATATATTCTTGTTGGTGTTGATTATGTTTTTAAATAGGTTGAGGCAAAAGCATGTAGAAGCAAATACCACAAGGTGGTTGTCCAATTTTTGAAAGAAAATATTTTTGCATGTTTTGGGACACCACGGGCTATCATTAGTGATGGGGGCAAACATTTTTGCAATAGACCATTTAAGCATTTAATGAAAAAGTATGATATCACTTATAAGCTAGCTACCCCTTATCACCCGCAAACTAGTGGTCAAGTTGAGGTATCTAATAAGGAGATTAAAAAAATTTTGGAGAAAATTATAAATCCTTCTAGGAAATATTGGTCTTTACGTCTAGATGATGCATTGTGGGCATACTGCACGACATTTAAGACTCCTATTGGGATGTCTCCATATAGACTTGTTTATGATAAGGCTTATCATCTCCCTATTGAGTTGGAGCATAAAGCATATTGGGCTATCAAGTATCTTAATTTTGAGTTGGATAAGGCTGGTAATAAAAGAAAATTTCATCTCAAAGAACTAGAAGAAATTCGTAATGATACTTATGAGTGTGCAAAGTCTTATAAGGATAGGATGAAGAGAGTGCATGATAGTTATATCTTTAGGAAGTCTTTTCAACCTATTCAAAAAGTCATTTTGTATGATTCTTGCTTACATTTATTTCTAAGTAAATTGAGATCAAGGTGGTCTGGCCCATATGTTGTGAGGGCTGTCTACCTTCATGGTGCTATTAAGATAGAGAATCTCAAGGATGATAATATTTTTAAGGTAATGGTCAGCGGTTGAAGCTATACCTTGAGTAGAAGGATCCAGATATAAAAGAGATTTTGGTAGATGATCTTGTCTACCAAAACTGAGCTAAGTTTTTAGTTTGAGTTTTGTTTTTATTAAGTCAGTTTAAGTGCCTTCCAGATTTTTGAGCCTTTGTATAGGGATGTAAATAGTATCAGCCAACAAAAAAAATAGTTTGCATACTTGTTTATTTCATTTTACTTTATTTTGTCTTTGTTATTTTTGTCATTGCTAACCATTGTCAGGGTGTAGTTATCCTCTTCTCGTCTTCTCTTTTTAATTGTTAAGCATTCTAAGTATGTGAGTCCTCCCTATTACTCTATTTATTTTTGTCCCAATAATTTCTTTGAAGCATATTAGTGATTATTTCTTAAGTCTAGATTTAATTTGAAATATTGAGGACAATGTTTGGTTTTGATTGGGGTGGGAGTTACTTGAATTTTAGTCATATTATCATTATGCCACTTTTGTGAGGAAATTTTTTCTATCATCTTGCTTAACTTGTTTGACATTATTCATAGCTGCTTCTGCATATCTCTTTGTTGAAAAATTGAAATAATTAGAAAACTTGATGAAAGTATGTGGATATCATATTTTTACCGAATGAGTTTTAAGCCATTCATTTTTATTATGAGAGTGTTTTCTTGGTCAACCAATGTTTATTATTAGTGCTCATAATTTTTTTTCTTTCTTCACTAAATCATTTCATTATTATTATTTTTGGCTAAAGAAAAGTTTTATATCACACGTACATTTAATATGATGTCATGGAAGTTAGTAGAATTGTGTGCTTCCTTGAGCCTTTGGAATAATGTTTTTGTTCTTTCATGTATTGCCACTAGTCACCATTTTGAGCTTATTTATTGAGCCTTTTCTTTCTTAACCCTTTCCCAAGATGTTTCAGGAAAGAAGCAATTTCATTGCAATATGGGAATGTATAAAGGAAGAAAAAAATAAAAAATGCAAAGTGAAAGTGCAAGAAGAAAAAAGAAAATTTTGTGAAAAGCTACAAAGTTGAAAAAAAATTGAGAAAAGAAGTGAAAAGGAAAAAAAAAGTCTAGTTTGCAAGTCTAAAAAAAAAGTGAATAAGGTAAAGAAAATTGTGTTGAAAGTATAGAAAATTATGCTTCTAAATATTCTTGAAACACTTTTGATTTTCATTGTTTCCCTTAACCTTCATATTTTTCCCTTACCTATATTACAAGCTTAATAAAGTCTTATTTGATCTTAAGGGATTGCACGATTCTTCCAATGTATATGACTAATCTTAAGGTGTGATATAAAATCTTTTCTTTGCATTTTTCTATGAAACGATATTTGTTCTATTTTCTTAGCATTCTTTCTATCATTTTATATGTAAGATATTTGTTTTGATTTGTGTCTACTACTCTACTTACATATACTTTCTATGAGTGACACCATACTTTTGAGTGATTTTCATTATTGAGTGCAACTCTTCTGAGGATTGTATATGATTGAAAGATATTTTCTAATGGGGATTCTAGTTGTAATATTTGAAGACAATAGGTATATATCATAGTAGCTACATTATTGAGTTTGATGATGATAGAGTTTTTGTGGCAATTGTGGTATTTTGATATTGTTGCAGCACAAAGGAATGTGCGCCATGGCGCAGAAATGCATCATCAGGCTGCCATACAAAAACTCGAGGCTATAGTGCCACGACACAAAAGAGTGTGCACCGCAGCCCCTTTGTGACTGACTTATTACGCGCTGCGGCATGAAGTAGTGTACACCGCGGCGTGAGGTGCAAAACTGAGCCTATAAATAGATTTTTATCATATTTTCTTAGAGAGTTTTTTAGGTTTTAGAGAAAGCTGGGGCTAGGGTTCGTGGTTGGAGGCTGAGGAGGCCAAAGGAGCCAAGGATGGAGGTCTTCTTCCTTAGGGAAGTTGATTAGAGCTTCCATGATCATATTCTAAGAGTTCCTCCTTCTCCTTTCTCTTTCTCTTGTTTTCCTTATCTTTTGAGCACTATTTTTATGTTGTAATTTTGTGTTCATAGATTAGCTGGGCTATATTTAGGGATACTTTGAATCCTTTCTATGATTATTAATGAGTTTGTTATCTTTTGAGTATATATCGATATTTAGTTATGTTCAATCATATGATTCTTAATGCTTTTGAAGGTTTGATCAGCTTTTGAATGATTTGTTGAAGTCTGATGAACCTAGACATAGGAATTTGGATTTTAGATCTAATGTATGGTTGATGCATATTCGATTATATTCCAATGGTGGGATAAGTTGATTCGCTAACTGGATAGAAATATACCTTTTAGCCATGCATAGTGTGTGATTGAGAATAGACCGTTCAAGAGTGGAGTTTGCACTAGTTCTTATGGAAACATAGTGAATTAGGTAAATGAAACTAAGGTTAGATGACCTAGACATAGGCTTTTAGCTAATGAAGATTCTCAAGCTAACTTAACAATTCATTGATGTTGCTTATAAGGGTTGCAAGTCATTAGTATGAAATAGAAGAAGGATTCCCTAGATCTCTAAACCATTATCTTTATTGCTTTTGTAGATTAGTCTTTAGTTCATATGCTTTTTCCCTATTTTTATGTTCTTGAATAGAATTAGGTAAGTCATTGACTAATACTTAGCATTGGAAGTAAACTTATCCTCGTGGGAACAAACTTATACTCTGTATCTGTATTACTTGAATGACTCGTGCACTTGTGGTACAAATGGTCTAAACAAGTTTTTGGTTAAGAAAATAAGTTTTTATCTTTTGAAAGGACTAAGAATTTGCCTATCAATAGGCTAAAATCCGCCGCAAATTCACAATTTATGGAGGATTTGTGGGGGATTCGTGTCCAACACAAAAACCTTGGTTGCAAAATAATTTGTTGCAGATTTCATTTCTGCCTTAAATTTGTGGTGACTGTATCTGCCATAAATTTGCGATGACTATATCCGCCGCAAAGCAGCTACAAATCTCTCCAGTGATACGCCGACTTCTATTACTAAAGTTACGGTGCTGCGGCGGATAAATTTGCCACTAATTTTGAGGCAGATTTTTTCACCGCTAATATAACAGCGTATTTTGAGGCAAAAAAATTCACCATAAATTTCAAGAGGAAAAAATGTACAATCTCTGGATCTAGGTGATCAATCCCATCATCCTTCTCTATGTAGTACACCTTCATATATAAAGATAAAGATGGAATAATAACACAAGCTTATGGGTTGAACTAATGTACCTTTGTCACTAGCACCATGGTCAACAAATAACATGACACCATGTCTAGAAAAGCACTCCAATATTTACACCATGTTATTTAGAAGGAAATAGGAAAGATAATTCAAGTAAGTAGAAAATTAGAGAAATCCATAAGGGTAGGGCAAGGTAAGGAAGTTAGGGAAGGAACACGGGTGACATCACATCTGGATTACATCCACACCACTAAACATTTATTTTACATTTTAATTTTTAAGCTAATGCTGGTCCCATTCCATCCAATTGGCTTAACTTCCTACTCGAGGTATGTTGTTAACCCTTGCATACTTATCAACCTTGAAGTTGGCTCCACATATGGCCTCTTCACTGTCTATCTTAGGCATTGCCTTCAACTTGTTCATTGGGTGCTCAAAGCTCATCAAACCTCCTTCACTGTGAAACATACACTCTGCATTGCAACACTAACTTATCATGGATCTTAGATCTATAATTCTATGCTATTAGTCTATTATTGGTCAAAGACAAAAAAAAAGGTCTATTTCTTTCCTTCTAATGTACTAGAAGATTATGATTCTATTTTAAAAAGCTAGTTGAAAATTCATTCTAGTCTTTAAGCTAATGTGATTTGAACAGTTAGACAAATCAACGATGGCTTAAATGGTACCTATTGGAAAGGAAGCAAAGGATTTGACACAACCCTCTTTTCTGACATCTAGATCATTAGAGATTGCTACAGATCCATTAGCTATAATATGCCAATACAGCTTCACTCCACCATTAGAACCCTGCAACCAAGTTTATAACATCTCTTTGAAATAGATCGACTTAAAAATTAAAAGATGGGCAAAAATAAACACATGTTGATTGTGTTGATGTAAGAGAGCAAATATGTTGGGAAATGTCAAAAAAGAACATGGAAGATATCTAGCTTTATTAGTTTACTAGTGCTGCAAAGACGCTGCCAACCTTGCTGTCATAGACAATAAAGGCAAAGCTGCCATCAAGATCCTTGACAAGTTGATCTACTGGGTATGGACCATGGTCACAGAGTGTCTTGTAAGCTTCAATCATAAATGTGGCTTCGTTGGTACCCTTTGACAAACTATACTGCTTATTGAGTGAGCATAGGTTATTGAAGCTCCTCAAGAAGAGGCAGTATATGTCATCAATCCCACAAAACAACCTAAAATGTTGAGAAGGTAAAATTGATTTCCTTCATATTTGTTGATAACAAAATAAAAGAAATAACGATCTAATTTGTTCAGTGGAAGTACCAATGTTGATCTCATTCTCATTCTTGACCTCCTTGAGTTGAAGTACCAATGCCTCTAACACTAAGACTCCACCAATTTGGCAAGAACCAGGCACCCCAATATAGAGAGACCTTCATACAAGTCACCTTCATTGTGACTTGCATAGTTTACAAAAGCATAGATTATTAGAGGAGAGACAATAGTAGAAACTGACCTAGCTAATGCATAGATTGCTATGTAAATATTCTCTTTCAAAAAAACACTTGCCATGGTCTAGATAACCAAATTCTAGGGATTGTTTAAGCTCCTCCCACTTAACAAGAAATCCTATGCACTAGCAAACTTTTGGTAGGATAAGTTAGCTTTGTCTTCAGAAGCCAAGGGAGGGATGTTTTCAAGAGCTAATTCCTTTTTGTAACCTAAAAAGAGTAAAGGATTAATCCAAGTAAATATTGCTAAAAAAATTAGCTTGGCTTAATCTTGTTTGGCTTATTTCTACCTTTTCAGTTTCACACAACAATAGTTCAGACATTGTGTTATTTTGGGAATGTTTTAAAACCATGGTTTCTGAAAGCATAAAGGAGAAGAAGGAAGCTCACAAGCTAAGGCAGAAAATCAAACATAGGAATAATATGCACTATCAGAATAATTTTAATATTCAAAGCAGTAAGTAATGCATATAAGCACACCTACTAAATAGAGTTTATACATATGATTCATTTGCTCCTTTGAGTAAGCAATGAAATTGCAAGAAAGGCCTAAACTAGTCCCTTGATAATGTAACATCCTCTTAAACATGTTAGACTTGTATATGGTTATGGAGGTAGTGTAATACTTGCTTAGCATGCCTGTTTAATTTTATGACTTTCTGAGTTAGTTTAGTCACTTTGCTGTAACACTATATGTGGAAAATAGCTATTATTAGCTCAGGAAATAATATAAACTGCTTAGTTAATGAAAATAAATATGAAGAATTTATCTCTAGGTCACAAATGTGTGGAATGTGATATGGTTAATTTTTGAGAGTTAACTGAGTCTGTTTAGTATTTTTAAGTATTCTGTGTGAGTATTTAATACCAAATTGATGAATCACAGATATGGAAACTTTTGGAAATGGTTAAAATAGGATTGAGATGAATCTTAGGATTTATTTTTATGCTTGTAGAAGTTAGAAAATTGGATTTAGAGAAATCTAAGTGTTCTTAACAGATATGAAGTTTTAGCAAAATATCTTAAGATATTAATGGGTTTTCTGTTGTTCAACGACCTTCTTCTACTGTTTCATTGACTTTTCACTCACTTTCTCACTATTAGGGTCAAAACGTGTTGCCCATTTGCTAACCGCAAGTGCACGGATCGCACAAGTAATACAGATACAGAGTAAAAGTTCGTTCCCACGAGGATATTCGATTATAAAGCTAAGTACCAACTAATAGCTTAATCAATTCTAGACAATGACATAAAAATAGGAAAACAATATAAAAACTATCTAACCTACAAAAGCAATAAACCTAAAAGCAGTTAAGTTTTAGGAAATCCTCCTTCACCCCCTATATCTATCAACAACATGTAATTCCCCTCATAAACACAAATGCATTGATTAGGTTAGTTTGAGAATCTGATGTAGTCAAAAGCCTATGTCTAGGTCAATCAACCCTGGTTTCAATTGCTCAACTCACTAAGTTTCCTTGAGAGCCAGAGCAACTTCTACTCATAAACGATCTATTCTCAATCATACACTATACATGGCCAATAGGTATATTTCTATCCTATTAACGAATCAACTCATCCAAGCCAATTGAACTCGCCGAACATGCATCAATCATACCATATCCATATCAACAAATCCCTATGTCTAGTTCATTTGCCAATATTAGGATCATGCAATTGAGGCCAATCAAGAACAAGCATTAAACACAGATAATGATTGAACCATAATCAAACATTCACACAAACTTAGAGAAGAACACATCATTAATATATATAAAAGGATCCAAAATATTCCTAAACAAAGCTTAGCTATACAAAAGATAAGGAAGAGAAGAGAGAAAGGGAAAAGAGAGAAAGAAGCTCATTGATTTATCTCTGAAGCTTGAATCCTCCTTCAATCCTTTGATCCTTGACTCCAATCCACCATCAATGAAGATCTAGCCAAGCTATCTAACCTAAAACTAACCTAAAACTAACTAAAAGAGAGAAACTAGAAATGGAAATGGCCAAAATGGCCAGAACCTTGAAAAACTAAGAGAGAATAAAAGAAAAACGCATGAAAATCTATTTATAGGCTCAGTAGCCGCCTCCACGCCGCGGCACCCACATACTCACGCCGCGGCGCCTAATGGGTCAGTCTATTTACGCCGCGGTGCCCACTTCACTAGGTCGCGGTGCTCTTGCCTCGGGTCCAAGTATGGCCTGGCTGAAAATCCTCTCAACGTCGCGGCGTGCTATGCCTTACGCCGCGGCGTTACTTGCTGGAATGCCAATTTGGCTTCCTCTTCCTCTTTAAGCTCATTTGATCCATATTTAACCTTGTTTGGAGCCCCTCCTATCATAGAGAAAACATCAAATCAATAACATATATAAATCTACTCAATCTATGATCATTAAAGCTTAATTTTGCATAATAACATATCAGAAAGGCTTAGATTCAGAATATATCAAATATAAACACAAAACCCTCTAAATATGCATTTAAACAAGGACCAAGCATTCATTCTAGCACAAGGATAGGGCACAAATAACTGCATTCTATGTAGCTATCACACCCCCAAACCTACATTTTGCTAGTCCTCGAGCAAAACAAAATAGAACTAAGTAAATCACTTAAACATTAAAATCAATTTTTCATTCAACAAATATATTTCAATCTTCTTAATTTCAATTAAAAACAAATACTAGTGTGTACTGACTGCATCAATCCTCAAAAAGTGCAATGCCTCGTAAACAGTTCCACACATATACAATCCTTAACATGCTAACAAGCTAGAAAACGCTCCATGCAATTCACATTTATCACAAACATGTAAGATAAACTTCTTCTAATCAAGTCATACACATCTAGATAAGTTTACAAACATACATGCATATGATTCACAGAATCCACAAGATTGTAAATCAACTCTCTCTCCACTAATGTAAATCACACAAGATTAAGGATCAAAAGGGACTTTATCAGCTTATATTGTTAGGCCAATGGTATAGGCGAAAGAAATGAACGGGAAAGATACAATACAAACATTGAAACACATAATATACTACGTCAAGATATGAGTCACAACTGACATTAGCAGGGTATTCAAAAGTGAGATCATAAAACTTGCCAGAACCATTTTCGATGCTTTTTTTTTTAACTTTACTTTTATTAAGCTATTGCTTTTCATTTTCATTTTTCTTTTTATTTTCTCTTTCTTTTCTTGTCTATTTTTTTTTTTTTGGCAAAGTAATGCTTTTTCTTTTCTTTGTTTTGCATCTGGTTCCTTCAAGCTCATTTTGAATTGAATATTCATACCCCTAATCATCAGACTCATTTCAAGAAATAACACATCATATACTTAACAAACAATAAGGGTAGAAAGAAAATGACATGCTTTCACATGCATTAGAACGGTTAACAGGTTAACGAACATAATGGTTATGAAAAACAAATAAGGCCAACAGTATAAGGCTTCAAAAAGGGACCTAGAGATATCAACATATCAGGGTAAGCTTTGTAAGGCTCAATCGATCCAAATAATGCCCTAATCATTTCCTCAATCATGCACAACCTAGAATTTCGCCTCAAGAGAGTTCAAAAATAATTTCTAGGATAATCAAAACTCTACATGTACATCCATAAACATTCTCAAAACATGCACTCTTATCATTTTCAAAGTTACACTTGCATCTAAGTGAGATGTAAATCATGTATCAAAAGTAACTAAATTGTTTCACATGCATCAGGATCACATAAGGTTTCACTGAAAATGGGGCAAATAGCAACCTTTCAAATCATGGATAACCAAAAGCAACACCAGCATTCTTGCAACATGTCATGCATTCCAATGGATTCACTTTCTAATTCAAACATGCACAACATCTTTCACATAAAGTGAAAATTGAAAATTCTTGTCATCAGCACATCAGTGATAGTCAAAACAGGATATAATCATGAAATAGAATGACTAAAATCACTGCACACTCAAAATACCAATACATGTTAACATTAAGTATAAAGGAATTAAACATATAAAGATATTCCCCCAAACCTAAAATGAATTGTATCCTTAATGAACATGGTCTATAGTGAACCTGAAACTAGTACTGAGCATTACTAAATACTAAAAAATAGAAAAAATAACAAAAATAAAAACAAAACAGCAAAAACAGGGGATCAGCGCCGCGGCGCCCCATGCTTGGGTCGCGGCGCTCACAAAAAGCTGCAGAATTCTGTAGAAATGCCCCTTGCGCCGTGGCGCGCACACCCTTGCGCCACGGCGTAACTACCTTAGCTGCTACATTTAGCAGCAAACACAGTTTTTTCATTGGGTTTGGCTCTTATGGGTCTCTAGCTGCAACAAAACTTGTTCAAAAAACTAAATTACAAAAATGTACAACACACACATAATAACACATATAAACAACTTACTAACCTATATACAAACTATAACACACTTAAAACTTAAAAACAAAAACTAACATAACTAACATATTAACCTATATAAAAACTAACACAAACAACACTTAAAACCATAAACTACAAACACTCACATATCTAAACATAACTAACAAATATTAAAACTAACTAAACTAACATACTAACACATATTAACAAAACATATTAACACAACTAACATACTAATATGCTAACATATTTAACATAAACATATTAACATACTACCTATTTATACATAAAGTAATAGCATTAATTAAACATAAACATGGGAATCCCTCCCACAAAGGGCCTGAGTTATAGTCCCAGCAGGACTTTGTCACCAAAATTGAAGTATTGCGGATGAGTAGTCTTCAAGAACTTGATCCAAGGGTTATCCTTTCAGGAGTCGTGAATTCCCTCAAGGGTCTCGTATGATTGAAATCACCCGACTTCTTATTTGAAACTAAAACAAAATAGCAACAAAACCTAGATTATATACAACTTATATACAACTTGAATTAGAACTAATCAAACTCATTGTTGATATTAGCAATATAAAAACGATCCCCGGCAACGGCGCCAAAAACTTGTTAGGGTCAAAACGTGTTGCCCATTTGCTAACCGCAAGTGCACGGGTCGCACAAGTAATACAGATACAGAGTAAAAGTTCGTTCCCACGAGGATATTCGATTATAAAGCTAAGTACCAACCAATAGCTTAATCAATTCTAGACAAGGACATAAAAATAGGAAAACAATATAAAAACTATCTAACCTACAAAAGCAATAAACCTAAAAGCGGTTAGGTTTCAGGAAATCCTCCTTCACCCCCTATATCTATCAACAACATGCAATTCCCCTCATAAACACAAATGCATTGATTAGGTTAGTTTGAGAATCTGATGTAGTCAAAAGCCTATGTCTAGGTCAATCAACCCTGGTTTCAATTGCCCAACTCACTAAGTTTCCTTGAGAGCCAGAGCAACTTCTACTCATGAACGATCTATTCTCAATCGCACACTATACATGGCCAATAGGTATATTTCTATCCTATTAACGAATCAACTCATCCAAGCTAATTGAACTCGCTGAACATGCATCAATCATACCATATCCATACAACAAATCCCTATGTCTAGTTTATTTGCCAATATTAGGATCACGCAATTGAGGCCAACCAAGAACAAGCATTAAACACAGATAATGATTGAACCATAATCAAACATTCACACAAATTTAGAGAAGAACACATCATTAATATATATAAAAGGATCCAAAATATTCCTAAACAAAGCTTAGCTATACAAAAGATAAGGAAGAGAAGAGAGAAAGGGGAAAAGAGAGAAAGAAGCTCATTGATTTGTCTCTGAAGCTTGAATCCTCCTTCAATCCTTTGATCCTTGACTCCAATCCACCATCCATGAAGATCTAGCCAAGCTATCTAACCTAAAACTAACCTAAAACTAACTAAAAGAGAGAAACTAAAAATAGAAATGGCCAAAACGGCCAGAACCGTGAAAAACTAAGAGAAAATAAAAGAAAAACGCATGAAAATCTATTTATAGGCTCAGCAGCCGCCTCCACGCCGCGGTGCCCACATACTCACGCCGCGGCGCCCAATGGGTCGGTCTATTTATGCCGCGGCGCCCACTTTACTAGGTCGCGGTGCTCTTGCCTCGGGTCCAAGTATGGCCTGGCTGAAAATCCTCTCAACGCCGCGGCGTGCTATGCCTTGCGCCGCGACGTTACTTGCTGGAATGCCAATTTGGCTTCCTCTTCCTCTTTAAGCTCATTTGCTCCATATTTAACCTTGTTTGGAGCCCCTCCTATCATAGAGAAAATACCAAATCAATAACATATATAAATCTACTCAATCCATAATCATTAAAGCTCAGTTTTGCACAATAACATATCAGAAAGGCTTAGATTCAGAATATATCAAATATAAACACAAAACCCTCCAAATATGCATTTAAATAAGGACCAAGCATTCATTCTAGCACAAGGATAGGGCACAAATAACTGCATTCTATGTAGCTATCACTCACCCACTCTCATGTTTTGCAATTAGAGGCAACAAGGGGAGAAGAGAAAAAGGGAGACTTGAAAAGAAGGAATCTGAATATTATTTCAATTAGATCATTACAAAGAATGATTACCTATAATATATATAGACTACCTATCTCTTAATTAAGGAAAAAGAAGGGAAATAAAATTGTACATCTAATCAAAACTGTCCTAATTATGAAAAAATCTCTCTTAATTATATTACACTAATTATGTAACGTATATATTAATTATTATATAACGTAACACTCTCCCTCAAGCTGGTGAATATATATCTATCATTCCCAACTTGCAAGTAAGATCTTGAAACTACTCTGTGAGAAGTCCCTTGGTGAACATATCTGCCAACTGAAGTCTTGAAGGGATGTACTCGGTGGCTATAAGACCATCGTCCAATTTCTCCTTAATGAAATGTCGATCTATCTCTATGTGCTTTGTCTGATCATGCTGAACCGGGTTGTGTGTAATGCTGATAGCAGACTTATTATCACAGAACAATCTCATAGAAGCTTCATATTTTATTTTGAGGTCATCGAGAATAATCTTCATCCATAACAACTCACAAACCCCTTGAGCCATACCTCTAAATTCTGCTTCTGCACTTGATTTGCAACCACATTTTGCTTCTTACTCCTCTAAGTCACCAGATTTCCACCCAAGAACATGCAATATCCTGTGGTGGATCTCCTATCAACAATTGACCCTGCATAGTCAGCATCAGTATATACCTTCATGAATAAATTTCTTTCTTTTTTGAATAGCAGTCCCTTTCCTGGAGAGGCCTTCAAGTACTGAATAATTTTATTCACTGCATGCAAGTGTCTTTCTCTTGGATCATGCATGAACTGACTAACCACACTAACTGTATAAGTTATATCTGGCCTGGTGTGAGATAAATAGATGATTTTTCCCACAAGTCTTTGGTACTGTGCCTTCTCCACCTTTGGGCTCTCCACATCACTCCCAATCCTGTGATTTTGCTGTATGGGTGCTCTAGTAGTCTTGCAACCTAACTTACCAGTCTCTCTAAGGAGGTCAAGGATATATTTCCTCTGAGAAATAAAGATACCCTGCTTAGAGTAGGCAACCTCAATCCCAATAAAGTATTTTAGCTTCCCGAGATATTTCATCTCAAATTGAGCAGCCAACCTCTCCCTTAGAGTCTGTTTTTCAACTCATCATTGCCTGCAATAATCATATCATCTACATAGACCAAAAGCAGTGTAAGTTTGCTATCCTTAGAATGTTTTATAAAGAGAGTATGGTCACCTTGACTTTGTTTGTACCCCAAGGATACCATAGCCTGAGTGAACTTTCCAAACCAAGCATGGGGAGACTGTTTGAGGCCATACAATGCCTTTTTTTAGTCTGCAAACCTTATTCCCACCATTAGTGGCACCATATCTAGGTGGAATCTCCATGTATACTTCCTCCTCGAAACTTCCGTGTAGGAAAGCATTTTTAACATCGAATTGATGCATCTCCTAACCAAAGTGCGCTGCCAAGGAGAGGATGATTCTTACCGTATTCATTTTTGCCACTGGAGCAAATGTCTCATCATAGTCGATCCCATAGGTTTGGGTGTATCCCTTTGCAACCAGCCTCACCTTATACCGGTCCAATGTTCCATCAGAATGATATTTAATTGTGTATATCCACCTACAACCCACTGCCTTTTTATCCTTCGGTCTCTCTACAATCTCCCAAGTCTCGTTCTTTTCCAAAGCACCCATTTCTTCATTCATGGCTCGAACCCAGTTCTCATTCTTTAAGGCTTCTTGTACTGATGTAGGGATTCTGATAGAATCAATAACTGAAATAAAGCTCTGGTGCTGTATAGAAAGGTTTTTGGTATATATAAATTGGGATATATGATATTTGGCACAAGATCTTTTTTCCTTTTCTCAAGGCAATTAGTAAATAATCTGAATTAGGTTCACAAGAGGCATTTAAGGTGTCCTCAAGAGTATGAGTTCTTACCTCTGGTTTGGACGATTGAAGTTGCTGTTCAACCAGGTCGGGGTTTTGTCTTCGTCTTTGTTGATATTGAGCCCCAAAATATTTATCCTCATTATTCTACATTGGTAATGATGTTGGTTCAGGGTCTTTATCATCCTCCGTAGGAGTGGAATCAGTGGAATCCTGCAACAAAGGAAAAGATGACAACTCAAGGAACTCATCTTCTAGACTACTCTCCCCCTGAAGCTGAGGACTAGTGAAGAAAGACTGTGTTTCATGAAAAATGACATCCTTAGAGATATAGACATGACGACGTTCAGGGTGATAACATTTGTACACCTTTTTGTTTGAGGCATATCCTATGAAGATACATTTGATAGCTCGAGGATCTAACTTTCCCCGATGAGGACTATGAACATGGACAAAGACAGAATATCCAAAGACACAACTCTGAAGACTGGTCATAATGGGAATAGAAGGATAGAATGTGGTCATGAGCTGTACAGGACTAACACCATCTAGAACCCGAGAAGGTAACCTATTTATCAAGTAAGTGGCAGTTAGAACAGCTTCCCCCTGTAAGACTTAGGAACAGACATTTAGAAGAGTAACGCTCTAGTAACCTCAAGGAGATAACGATTTTTCCTCTCTACAACCCCATTCTGTTGAGGGGTGTCCACATAGGTTAACTCATGAACAACACCATTATCTTTGAGGAATTTGGAAAGGTTTTCATTCACATACTCTCTCCCATTATCCGAACGTGATCTTTTAATCGGGTTCCCAAATTGTGTTTGAACCATATGGTAAAAGTTTACAAACAATCGGAAAACTTCAAACTTATCTTTCATGAGGAATATCCAGGTAACCCGGGTACAGTTATCAATAAAAGAAACAAATCACTTTGCACCAGAAATATTGCAAACAGATGCAGGTCCCCATACATCCGAATGAACAAGATCAAAAGGTTTAGAACTTTTATTATTACTGGGAAGAAAAATTATACGATGGTGTTTAGCAAACTGACAAACATCATAATGAAAGGACTCGACTGACACTTTTTTGAACAAGAAGGGAAATAAAGACTTAAGGACACTAAACGGAGGATGACCAAGGCGCCTGTGCTGAAGCCATATTTAGGAGGATGACCAAGACTCTGAACATGTCTGATGATTGGAAGTAAGTGCCTTTTGTTTGGTACAATCTCTATTTTCCTCATGCTGCAACTAGTATAACCCGCCCTACTCTTTTTACAATTCCAATCGTCCTCCCCATGGCAAGATCCTGCAGAACACAATGGGAGTGAAAAAACATCACTGCACAGTTTAAGTCTTAGGTGATTTTATGAATGGACAAGAGGTTATTAGATAGTTTAGGAACATGAAGCACATTTGTTAAATGAAGGGAAGGTTGAAGTTGAGTGTTACCACAACCGGTAACAGGGGTATGAGAACCATTAGCTACAGTGATGTGTTAGTTACCAGGTAAAGTGGTATATGATGAAAAATAAGAGGAATGGGGTGCCATATGATCAGTAGCACCAGAGTCTATAATCCAGATATCCTCAGTACTAGAAGCATTAAAGGATAAGAAGCTAGAACTCTTACCAGTCATGGTTAGGGAACAAGAGCCAGATGGCTTACTAAGAGTGTCCATAAGAGCCTGCAGTCATTCCAGCTCTACTTTGCTAAGAGCTGGGACCTCCTTTTCAGCTTGTGGGATAAGTGGGTCTTCTACTACACTTTCTGAGTCAGATGTTACTTGATTAGCACGCCTCTGTAAGGTACCTTTGAATCCTCTAATACGCTCAAGGACCTTCTCTCTTCCATGAAGTTTATAACATGTCTCCTTAATATGACCCGTTCTCCTACAATAACTGCACCAACAATCTTTGCGGTTAGACTTTACGGGAGGTTTCCCAGATGAATAGGATGATCCTTTTATAGGACCCTTTCCGGTAGCCAAGGCTGAACCATCAACACAACTACCCCCCTCCAACATCACTGACCTTCGAGTTTCTTCTCCCTGTATAGTGTAGAGCACCTCTGAGAGAGAAAAAAGTTTTTCTTTGCCCAAAATCTGAACCCTAATAGGATCAAACTCAGAGTTCAGTCCAGAAAGAAATTTGAAGATTCTCACCCTTTCAATGAACTATGTCAATGTGGCAGAGTCAACATTGCATGTCATTTTCATATTCTGATACTGATCTAACTCAATCCACAAACCATTCAATGTCCCATAGTAGTCTGTCACTAAAAGACTCCCTTGCTTGGTATTGAAGATCTTATTTTCTATCTCATAACATGTTGCAATATCTTTCTTCATAGAGTACGTCTGAATGAGGTTCTCCTAAATCTCCTTAGCAGTTGAGAAGAACATAGAGTTCCTACTGATCTCCGGAGTCATAGAATGCCATAACCAGGTCATGATAAGAGAGTCTTCATCGTCCCAGACTTCATATTTTGGGTCTGTTTTGGTTGGAGGATCCCCTTCTATATGACTCAGCTTCTTTCGTCCCTTTAGGGTAGTGCGAACCAACTGGGCCCACTAGAGGTAGTTGTGCCCATTAAGACGGTATGAGCCTTGCTGCACCTGTAGATCATTGGGACTAAGAACAGAAGCTGGCTTATCTTCAGACATTACGTAGAAACGGCAGAAATGGCAGTGACTTGCTCGAGAATGGAGGAGGAGCACGGGCTTTCAAATAGCCACAAAAGAAGCTGGAGTTATAGCAAAATAGCCCCGAAAACAGGAGTAGAAGAGGTCGGTGACCAAGACTGGGTGACCGACGTCGAAAATGGTGGCCGAAAAGGCGATGCATGAGCTGCACGCGCCTAAAATGCAGCACTGTTGAGCGCACCGTGAGGGCGCGTGTGATGTGCATTAGGGGTGTGACTTTATGGGCCTTATAGATCGGCTGTCGGCGATTCTGGCGGTGGTGGTCCCACCGAAAAACTCGCCTGAAAAAATTTTCCAGTGATAGCGCGGCGACGAATGCGACGGCGGTGATGTATGCAGAAAACAAAGCACCCAGGATCAGGAGCTCTGATACTAACTTGAAAAGAAGGAATCTGAATATTATTTCAATCAGATCATTACAAAGAATGATTACCTATAATATATATAAACTACCTATCTCTTAATTAAGGAAAAAGAAGGGAAATAAAATTGTACATCTAATCAAAACTGTCCTAATTATGAAATAAATCTCTCCTAATTATATTACACTAATTATGTAATGTATATATTAATTATTATGTAACGTAACAGGGAGAAATTGAAGAGCAAAGGAAGAAGGAAGAAGAGGAAAAAAGGAGGAAGGCTAAATGCAAAACAAAATCTTGAGATCACTATATTTGCTATAGAGGTAGGGGTGTTTGTTCATCTCACTTCATCTTTTTTTTCAAACTCTTGTTTCTTGAGGTATCCATGGGTTGTTAGAAATTGGTTTTTGAGAGTTTTCTCAATGGTTGGGGTTGGTTGGATGAACATGTTCTAAAGTTTTTGGTGTTGTGGAGTTGTTCTTGGAGCTTCTTTTAGCTTATTTTGAAAGCACTTTGGTTGGAAAGTGTTGTTCTTGAGTTAAGAGGGGTTTTGAGTTGAGTTTCTACGTAAGGAGCTTCTATTTTTTTGCATAAAATGCACCCCATAACTGGTTATGGCAGTGGCCTAACCGATTATTTAGGTTTGGCATCCTATTGTTGAAGCATATAACCGATTATGAAGTGCCATAACCGATTATCTTACCTTGGCAGACTTGTTAGCCATGCAATAACTGGTTATGCAATAAGCCTAACAGGTTATTGGCTTATGGCAGAGGGAGTGGTACAGTGTGATAATCGGTTGGCCAACAAGCTAATCGATTATTCCAGCAACCAGAAAACACATTTGAGGTGTCCTAACCGATTACCAAAGGGTGATAATTAGTTATGGACTACTTCAAAACTCAAATTCAATGGTCCTAACCGATTAGACAAGGGAATAACCAGTTAGTGATCCTTGAAAAATAGAGTTGTGTACTTTTTGAGCTAAGATTAACATGAGTTAGGCTATGTATTAGTTATCAATAATCCAATTGACTTAGTCTATGGAAGTTAAGAGCCCTAAAGTCCTTAGTTCTTCTTTAAGTGTTAAAGTTGAACTATTTTCTTCCTTTTGGTTAGAATTGAGCTTGATTGGTATGTGAATCATGTTTTGATCTCTTGTTCCTTAAGGTTGAACTTGAGACTATACTAGGGACATGGGATTGGTTTCTTTATGAGATAAAGTTGAGCTAAGAGTGCATGTTTTCTAGTTTTAACTCTTTCACTTGGTTAGGTTGAACATTGTGGAGGGTTTATGTTATGTGATTTTTTTTACATGTTTTTTTTTTAAAAAAAAAACTTGTTATTCCTATGTATTATAACCTTTTATAGTGTACACAACCATTTGACCAGAGAATAAGGATTAGTCCTGAATTCTCATAGCTAGAGAGTTATTGTGGTCATGGTTATCGGTACATGGGGTAGCAGTAGTACTCTTACTTTTATGAGAGGAATGAATCCACCGATGGCCAGGTAGTGTAAAGGCTCTTTTGCCTATCCTACTGAAAAAAATACAAAGGAACATGATTCCTAGGAACTAAGTGAGTATCATGGTTTTCTAAGATAAACACTTGCATAAACACTACATGACCATACTTTTAGGACATTTCTTAGGCATAATCATAATACATATATTACATTGCATTGTGTGACAATTGTATGAGCAGATGTCTCACTTGGAAGAAATAAATTTGTGATAGGGTTATGCTTGCTTTATGAGTATATATATATATATATATTGTTATAGTGAAGAGTAGAGTCTCTTTTATCTATGGCAAACATATTCTATTGTAATTGAGTTCATTTATACAATGTGAATGTTACAAATGTTGGTTTTGGGATACTTATACTAAAGATTTGTGAATTCTCACTCTGTTTGTGTTTCCATGTAAATCCAGGTCAAGACCCTAAAAAGGGAAAGAAAAAAAATAAGCAAAAGACTTAGAGTAGTTTATTTTGTTTCTTGTAGAACTAAGCATGTATTTAGTTATATTGCTTGTTTTTATGTAAAGTTTGTATATGACAATGAGCCCGTTCGTGGCAAGTGATGTATATATTAAACTTTTTTCTTCCCTATTGGCTCTCTTTAATAGCTTGTGTGGTTATTATGGTTTACTTTATCGAGATGTTAAAGTGAAAGTGACATGCTTAACTCTCTATACTATGGTATATTATGAATATACTACTGTATTAGGGTTAGGGTGTTATAGATAACGCAAGCCACCTAACTTAAATTATTTGATTTTCCATTTTGAACTATTAAATTATACAAATCATTGCTAAAATACATAATGCTAGTAATAGAACAACAGATTGATGCTACCACAAAAATGTGGTCCTTTTTACTAATATCACTTGAATGATGTTTTCTACCCAAACCTATTAGCATAAATAGGCAAAAAATGTAATACCCTCAATAGCATGTTAGACTAGCTTATGGTTACAAAGGTAGCATAACATTTGTTTGACATGTCAAAAAAGTTTTGTGACAAACTGAGGTAGTTTAAGTACTTTGTTGCTACTCAGAGTGTGGAAAGCAGCTTAAAATGACCTAAATAGTAGCATAAATTGCTTAGCTGAGGGAAACACATAAGGATAGTTTGTTTCTAGGTCACAAATGAGTTAACTAAGGTGTGGTTAAAGTTTGAGGATAATCGGAGTTAGTTTGGCATTTTTGAGCATACTAATTATGTGTTTTAATGTCGGATTGACCTCTAATAGATATGGAAAAGTAGAGAAATTATGAAACAAGATTTTTAATGAATCTTAGAATTTATTTCAAACTTGTAGGAAGTTAGAATACTGTATTTAGAGGAATATAAATGTTCATAGCAGATCGGGAGTTCAGTACCACATTAGTGGTTAGCTTATAAGAAGCAAAGTTAGACTTTTGCTTCTTATGTTTCTTTCCTTCCCACGACAGAAGCAGAAAATAGAAGAGAGAAAGTAAGAAAGAAAGGGCACCAACCGTAGAAGAGAAAGAGGAGAGGAAAGAGAAGGAAAGCAAAGGAGAAGATCTAAAAGCAAGTTTAAGGCTTCAAGACCTTCATTAATACAAGAGGTAGGGGTGTTTTCTATCTTTGTTTCTTCATCTTTTCTATGCTAGGACTTAGGTCTTTAGATGGTGAAGATAGGTTTTCAAAAAGTGAAAACTAGTTTCTTTAGCATGATTTTTGCTTTCATTGATTGGAATTGGTTGTTTCAACTTAATGAGAACAAGATAGTTGGTTTTATCCATAAATAGAACTAGTTGGTTCTTGAGTTAGAACCTAGGTTTTGAATAACCAAGTATGATATTTTTGGTGTTTGATCCAAGTTAAGAGAATTGATATGTGATAAAAGTGTTACAACATATTTAGAAGGTGTTGGTGAAGTTAGAAACCACCTAGAAACCAAGTTTAAACCATTGGAAATCAAGATGAAACTAATGGAGCAGTACTCGATTCTGCAAAAATTTTGCAAAACCTAGTTTCTGCTATATGCACCGCGATGTGAGGATGCCACGCTGAGGCATGAGGTTGTTTTTGCTTAGTGTGCCACGGCATGGGGAAGTTCACGCCGAGGCATGAGGTGCATCATAGTGAAACCCGAGAGCAGGGCACCGTGGCATGCCAATGCCGTGTTGTGACGTAAGACCCTGAAGTTGCAAAATGTCATTTTTGATGTTTTGAGTTACCTTACTTGCTAGGATCCTTTTCTTATGCCTTGTAGAATGTGTTGAGGTACTAATATGGGTATTTCTTAGAGAGAAAGACCTAGTGGCATATAAGGGAAACTAAAGGAAAAGTTGTGCAATCCATTAAGTATGGATTATCATAGATGAAAGTTTATCTCTTGAGTGACAAAGTGTTGCTTAGATATCACTTGGGAAGTGATGAGAAAGTGAGAAACAAGTATACAAGCTAGTTGGCAAGAGTGGAGTACCATAGAGCCTAGTTGGCAAAAGTTGAATGCTATAGTGTATAAATACCCACATAAAGTTGAGGTGGAGCCAATATACAAAGATAAAAAGTGTACTAAGCCTAGTTGACATTGGTTAAGTGTCGTAGTGCATGAAATGCTCTTTGAGAGAAAAGGTAAAGTTAGTAATGCAAGGATGAGCTTAGTATAGAATTATGTGGTGGTTATGTTAAAGTTAGACATAACTCCTCATTTTCACACATATACGTCACATTTATCACATACTTGCTATTCCTAGAGTTGAGATAGTGGAGGCATCCACTCAGTTTTAAGTGGCGATATCCACTTAATTTATAGTAGACTACTTGGTAGGCTATAGGAGGTTACATGTTATAATAACAGACTCCCTCCCTACTTTGTAGGTTATGGGAGGTTACTTGTTGTTATAACATATTCCCTCTCTAGCCAAAAGAATAGTTAAGTTTCATGACATTGCACCTACACTATCATACACTTTTCTTTGAGCATAAACATACATCATCTCAACATTGCATTATTTAATACTTGTTTTGATTGGAAGTTGTGTGCTTGTGTTGCATTTGCCTTCGGTGGCAACTTTATGGGAGATTGTCTTGTATGATGGTTTTAAATGATTGTATGGGCAGTTATTTGACATCATTGCTTGTTTTAGTCAGAGATAAGTTATAGATTACATTTTGAATATTGCATAAAGTTGAGGTATATATTCTTATGTAATAGTTTGGTTTATTCATTATGAATGTTTAAACTGTTGGTATTGGTGACTTATACTGAGAGATGTGATTTCTCACCCCGTTTGTTGCCATGTAAATCCAGGTAGGAGTTCATCCAAAGGCAAGAAAAAAATTATGAAGACTAGGATAGTTTTTATGCTTAGCAGTTTTAAAGTTTGTAATTATTTATACTGCTTTTAGTTTGTTCAGAAAGTTTATGTATACAATGAGCCCTTTTGAGGCAAGGTTATATGTATAACTTTTAGTTTCTGCAAGGCTCTCCATTATTATTTGTTTAAATGATGTGGATTAGTATAATGTTTAAGTTAAAAGTGGCATAGCTAATACTGTTTATCCAGGTATATGCTTGATATACTAAGTTACCGGTATTAGGATGTTACAGAAAACACAAAAGAAGAACATATTTACTCCATCAATTATGATTCTCTGAACACAGAAAGAAGCCAAATTAAATTCTCATATATAAATCCATGAAAGTCCACCTGTAATTCCATTAGTGGTATATAAGCTATCAAAATTATAAATATTCATGATATATACACAAATAGATGACAGTTACCCTTGCAAACAATGAGGAGGAATATGATTTTAGAGGAAAATTTTGAATATTATTAACTTTTATATTCGCATGCAAATTGAATTGGCGGCCACAAAATCCTTGCTTCAAATCATAGCTACCAATTTGGCAGATAATTCACTATTTTGATTATAAACACAAGTAATAGTGAACATAAACAAGCAATAAGACTACATGAGAGAAGTTAAAAGAAAGAGAGAGAGAGAGAGATTTTGCAGTAAAGAGAGATGGAGATGGAACTTAGGAATGAAAGGGGGACAAGATAGAAGTAGGGGCAGTGTGGCTTGGCAGCTGGGAGCAGCGATGTCAATGGCTTAGACTGAGGGACACCAGCGCAAGCTAGGGCAGAGGAGAGAGAGAGAGAGAGGATGGCGGCGTGTAGGGGCAGTGAGGGATAGGAGCACTGTCGTCGGTGGCACTAGAAATGAGGCGTTCTTACTAGATTTGAGGTGTCATTGGAGCTGGGTCATGCGCAGTTGTTGGATGTGAAGGTTTTGGGTGGCTAGCGGTGTTGTTCATCATAGCTAGGTTGTGTGCGGCTGCTGGACGCAAAGGTGCTAGGTTGCGACAGATCTGGGTCGCGAAGGTGTTGGGTCTCACTGGAGGTGACGTGTCACCGACGAGAGGTGTTGGGTGAGAGTTGGGCCGTCAGGGGTGCAGAGGAAAAGCTAAGAAGAGAAAGAATGAGAGAGTAAAAAAGAATAAAAATGGTGAAAGATAACTGGGTTTGACTTTAATATTATTATTTTTTAAATTGGCAGTTAACTTTGCGGCAGACAATGTAAAATAAATTTTTTTAGTCAAGTTTTGTTTATTTAGATTACTCTAGTATTTTGCGGCAAATAAATCTATTATAAATTGTTTAAAAATAATTTTTAAATTTTTTTAACTAGTTTTTTTAATAAATTTATAAACTCGCAATGGATAAATCAACCGCAACTATTTTTTTTAAAAAAAAAATAGGGTAGTTGCATCACTAGAAATATTTGTGTCAACTTTTTCATTGCAAAATCCACCGCAAAATCATCAGTCGCAAATTTTGCCATAATTTGTGAAGGATTCGAATATGCCACAAAAAGCCCATTTTCTTGTGGTGATGGGATCAATTTTAGCTTCAACAACAGTGGTTTCTTTTTCAACAGCAAAAGGTTCATGAGGTGCAACTCTAATAGTATCCATTATAGCAGGATCCTGAACAAGTATATTTTCCTCTTCTACTTCTTCAACTAGAGGAATTGTTTTTATGGGAACTTGGGGAGCAACAGGTGTTGGCTTTGGAGTGACAAAAGATGACTGGCCTTTGGCCATCGACTTCATAGCTAGTGGCTCCAATGAGTCATCACTATAATCATATTATTCTTCAACCACCCTTTGCTTCTTTCCTTAAGAAATAAAAACAGATATGGTAAGTGATAATGCATACAAAATAAGGTTCCTTAAAGCCTGAGGCAAATTGACTTGCAATTATCACACCTTCAGTAAACCTCTCTGGAGGGATTATTGGATCTCTGGCTACATCTTTAGTTTTTCTCTTTCCCTGAAAAAGGCCAAAGGTAAGAAAAGCAAAGATGCAAAGGATCATAAGAGAAAAATACATCTTACTGTGGCTGTGGCAACTTTCTTTGATCTAATTTCCTCTAAAGGAGAAGGTTTGTTTTGTCCTACAAACATAAAAGGATGAAATCAAATATGTATGAAGGAGGCATTAGGAGATAAATCACTAGAAGAATTACTTACTAGTGAGGTATTGGGGGAAGTAGAGGATAAGGAACGAGTTTGCCTACCCTGCAACACAAAAGAAAATATGTTGGATAAGTTTGATGAATAAAGCAAAATACCAAGGTAAAACTTGTAACGTCCTAGTACTAGTACTAACGACATATTCAGAATTACATAGTAGTAATTAGAATTAGACACATCACTTCTAAACTAATTACATTCTCTGTAAAACATTTATGATTTATATATAAAAATATGAGCTTGAAGAGGGAAATATAATATACATCTAATTGAAAATGATCAATATACAAAGTTGTACTTCATAGTACATTAAATACAAAATATACACACTACTCATACTAAATATACAAATTCTTATACAAAAATGAAATCTATTTATTCCACCTTTAATCTCTTCATTTCCTTACTGCAGAATCCATTCTTAGAATTATTATGAAAATATAATACAAAAGGGGTGAAAATATTAAAAAAAAATTCTCAGTAGATAAAATATATAAACTGTGTCATCATAATAATTTCAGCTACTTCAGGGAAATAAAATATTTCACAATTATTAATTATAAAAAGATGGCTAAAGCCAAAAGGATTTCATTTCTCTTCTTGAAGCAGAAATCTCAATTTTAAGTCATTTATCAAAAATTTATTTTCATATACAATCTGATTTTCATATACAATTTGTATCTCACTATCAAATCAATAAGTCATGAATGATAAGCTCAAACTTATGTAATGATAAATCAATAGTCAATTATCATATCTCAAGCATCAAATAGGTAGAGAGGGAATATCCATCCTCGTACTACCTTGATAATGAAGGAATCATCCTTCTTCATTTAATACAGTTACTAAATATCTCATAACATTCCAATATGAAATACAATTCAATAACAATATAATAATTTTCAAATTCTCAAAACATCTCTATGATCTTCGTTGATATCATTTTAGCGAGGGAATGTCATATCCTCAGTCTAAATTTATGAGTAGAGATAGAATGTTGCATCCTCATACTACTTTGATAAGGAGAGTATCATCCTTCCTCACACTATCAATTATCTCATTTCAAGTAGAGAGGGAATGTCCGTGCTCAACTACTTTGATAAGGAGGGAATAATCCTTCCTCACACTATCAATCATCTAGGATAGGGAGGGAATCATCTTTCCTCACATTACTCATCATCTAAGATAGGGACAGAATCCTCCTTCCTCACACTACCTTTCATCTAAGATAGGGAGAGAATAATCCTTCCTCACACTACCTTTGTCTAAGTCATACCCAAGATACGAGGGTTATCTCCTAAATCTATCATTGGCCAAATCAAATAATGGGCTACCCTTGAAAGTGAGATAATATCTCTTGAACATCATTTTTGTCATTCTTGTAAGCAAAATGCTTCATTATACCATTTCACGTTTATGTTAGATGCATAATCATTTCATAAGGTATCGCAATTAATGGTTTAGTTGTAACACAAGCTTTTATCTTAATCTAATAAGGAGAATAACCCTATTTTTTGAAAAACAATGCATTGGTAATCGATTACCATTCGTAGTAATCAATTACCACATGCTTATGCCTTAAAACAGAGGCTTGGTAATCGATTACCACTTATAATTTTCCTCTTCCAGAAGCTTGGTAATTGATTACCATTTTACCAAATTTCTAGCAACATCATTCGTGGCTTAATAATCGATTACCCACTTGAGGTAATTAATTACCTGCTAGGTTTTTGTAGAAAACAGAGGTTTAAAGGCTATTAGCCCAAAAGCAAATCAAAAACCATCATCAAATAATACTATATCTCATTCATATTCTCAAAACCATAACATATAGAGTTTGTCTTCAATAATAACTAATAATCACATATTTTATATATTAATAAGCCCTCATTTTTAGTCATTTGCACTCTTCATGTACTTAATTGTTTGATCTTGGACGTGTTTTATAAGTTTGGGCTTAAATTTGGCTTAATTGAATTTTTCCAGCATTATTGAGTTTTGACATTATTTCTGTATTCCAGCCATAACTTGAGTTCTAGATATCTAAAAATTTTGCATTTTACCTTGTAGGAAAGCTGAGAGGAAGCTCTACAACTTTGATGAGGAGCCCAAAGTCTTAGTCAGATGTCTAGTGGGCTTAATTGGGCCTGGAAGTTTAGACTTGGGTTTAGGGAGTACATGGCATTAAAGTGAGCATATCTTGGTCAATTCAAGTCCAATTCAGATGAAACTTGGGCCATTGCATTCCTACAAGGCCCAGCTATGTTTGGGAAGTGTAATGAGGCACTAGAGGCCAATTTAGGGGGTAGTTTATAGTTGGAGAAAGGGGAATCCGAGGGGAAGTTTTTTTCTCATTCCACACTTTTCTCACTTCTCTCTAGAACTCTCTTCTCTCCTCATCCTTCTCTCTAATTTTCATTTCTGGGTTTTCCTCTTCTGATGGAGGGCTAAACACCTTGTAATCAATTCGAGATTCTTGAAGAAATTTCGGTTTGGATTCTTGAGATCTTGTTCTAATTTCTTATTTTGAATTGTATTTGGATTCTTCTTCTTCCCCTTCTTTTTCTTTTTCTAGATCGGATTGGATCTTGATTTGGGATTAAGAATTATGATTGAATTAGGTTGATTAATCTGGTTTAGTCACAGAATTAGAAGTTAAGTGCTGATTTGTGCTTAGATTAATTGAATTCGGATCTAAAATTAACATAGATCTAACATGAATTATGCGATTACAAATTTGTGTATCAATTGTTAATTGAATTCTAGATGATTGTCTAGTAAGAATTCTAGATTTAATGTTGAGATCTCGGTTAAATCCAAGTTAATCATTCAAATGCAATCCAAATGTTTGTTTAGTGATCTATAAAAGAATCCACTAAATTTCGGATAGATTTCTGGATTGATTACGCTTTTAATTAATTATTCTTTCCTTAATTCTGTTATTTCGTATTCTGTTTCTTACCCCCCCAATCTCGGCTTGGTCTGATTAATTTTCAAACTAAGATCCTTAGGAGACGATCCAGTGTTAACTCCTATGCTACAAGCCATAGGTACAACTCAGTTTTAATTTTGATTGAGTTCGGCGCTATTCAAAATTTGGCGCCGTTGCCGGGGAACCTTTAGTTGTAATTTGATCATATTAAGTTGTAGTTGTAGTTACATTTACATCCTGTTTCTACATCCTATTTCTGTATTCTGTCTGCATTCTGTTACATTCATGTAGTTGCATTAGTTGCATTCTGTTGCATATTGTTGCATTGCATTATTTTGCTGCATTATACATTGTGCATTCTACTGTGTTTGTTCATTCTGATCATAATTGCATTTCTGGTAACTGCTGCATTGTGCATTCTGCTAAACTGCCATTCTGCTACATAATTTTGGTGTTACTGTTCCATTGGATTTTGTTACATTGCATTGCATTCTGGTATTGTGCATTGCATGATTGCCTCATAATCGTTTTGCATTACTTAGCATACCACAACTGCTCATTCTACTGCAACTAACACAATTGCTCAAATACTTGCAATTCTGCTGCATAATCACTGTTCCATTGGGTTTTGCTGCTGTTAGCCATCCTTTATTGACAATTGCATTGCAAGTTGCTCTTGAAAGTATCATTGAATCATTTTGGATGAGTTTCTAACTTTCTCACATTTTTTTCCCAGCCGGCAATTTTCTTCACTTGGTTTCCATTTTTTTTTTGTGAGCCAAAAAGGTACTAGTAGAAATCAAAAGGTCAAATGGTGGAGTTTTGAAGTGAAACTTGGTCTCCAAAGGTAAAACATCATTCTAAGCAAAGTGATCTTAGGATCTTTTTTTAGAATTTAGCCAAAATCCATCATCTGGTAAGGTTTTTGAGCACATTTAGTTGACAGAATGGCATTTTGGTAATTTTTGTACTGAAAAACATGCTCCGATTGAGCTGAAAATTAGTTGGTTGAAGAAAAATGGCCTTCTAAGCTATGAGCACCACCCTGGTTTGCCTAAAATCCTTCATTTAGACCACTTTTTTATTTTTTAAAGATTTTTTATTACATTTTTTAGTTCCATTTTTGTGTAGTTTTTAGTGTATGGTGGTCCCATAATTTTTAAAAATTATTTGATAGGTCAATTAGATTTATTTTGGTGCATTTTTAATGTTAGATAACCAATTTTGCTTGCTTTGTGTTTTTTAGTTTTCTATGTTACATGACTAGGTCTAACCCTAGTATACTGCATCATTTTGATCCTGAGATAGATAGGACTTTTCATTCCCTGCATAGGTTTAATAGGATTGATTCTACACTTGATGAGCATATAGGAAGTAGTGTACATCTTGCTGTTTCTAGTGATTCTACACATAGTAATCATACTAGTGATTCTACATTTGAATTTTCTGATTTTGTGCATTCTGTCATTGATCAATCTTTCCATTCTAGTTATATTGAGAATACTGATATTATGGATGAAAGAACCTTGAAAGAGCTTGCTGCCCCTGATGTTACATATCAGTCTTTATGCATTCAGTATCCTGATGTTGATGCTCCTTTTGAACTTAAATCTGGATTGATTCATTTGCTGCCTAAGTTCAATGGTCATGCAGGTGAGGACCCTCATAAGCATCTTAAGGAGTTCCACATTGTGTGTTCTACCATGAAGCCTCAAGGCATTCCAGAAGATCATATTAAACTTAGAGCATTCCCTTTCTCATTATAGGATACTGCTAAGGACTAGCTGTATTATTTGCATCCAAGTTCTGTCACTTATTGGAATGATCTTAAGAGGCTGTTTTTGGAGAAATTCTTTCCTGCATCAAGAGCTGCATCAATCAGAAAAGAAATATGTGGCATTAGGCAGTTTGACAGAGAGACATTATATGAATACTAGGAGAGGTTCAAGAAGATGTGTGCAAGTTGCCCTCACCATCAGATCAGTGACCAGTTACTCATCCAGTATTTTTATGAAGGTCTGCTGCCTATGGATAGGAGTATGGTTGATGCTGCTAGTGGAGGAGCATTAATAGACAAGACTCATATGGCTGTAAGGAATCTGATTGAGAATATGGCACTAATTCCCAACAGTTTGGCACTAGAAGTAACTCAGTGGTATTGACTAGAGGTGTCCACGAAATTAAGGCTGCCTATCATGCAGATCACAGGAAATTGGAAAACAAAATTATGATCTCGCATCCTTGGTGAGACAATTAGCTGTGAGTCAACACCAGCAGCCTGCTGCAGTAGTTCCTGCCAGAGTATGTGGCATTTGCACATCTGCCAATCATCCCACAGATTCTTGTCCTACACTACAAGAGGGTGACACTGATGGTACCCCACAGGCCTATGCAGCAAACATCTATAACAACAGGCCTCAGCAGCAACAGCTGAGTTATGATTTATCCTCCAACAGATATAACTCAGGTTGGAGGAATAATCCCAATCTAAGGTGGGGGAATAACTCTACACAATCTGCCCCTACTTAATTTAGGCAGCAACAGCAATAGCAGCAAATCCCCTTCCAGTCCACTACAGGATCCAGTAGACCATATCAGCCACCTTTCATGCTGCAGCAGAATATGCAGTAGCCTAGTACTGCACCTCCTAAATCTGAGCCAACCTTGGAGGACTTAATGAAACAAATGACAGTGAACAACTTATAGTTCCAGCAGAGAACAGAAGCTACCATTCAGAATTTGGAGAACCAGATTGGACAGCTTGCTAGTTCAATGAATCAATTATAGTCACAAGATTTTGACAAGTTGCCTGCACAAACTGTGATGAATCCTAGAAATGTGAGTGCCATCACTATACGATCTAGTAAGACCATTGATGCACCAGATTGTAGGTTGCAACATGGTTTAGATAAGGAGACTAATAAGGAACAGCAAGGCATACCAGAAATTTCATGCAGTAGCAAAATTAAGAAAACAGATCCTGTCCCCACTCCTAGTGTAGTTAATGATGAGCAGGAGTAGTCCATTCCACTTCCATTCCCTTAGAGGGTTGTGCAGATTAAGAAGACTAATGGGACTGACATAGAAAGAGAGATCTTAGAGACATTTAGGAAGGTTGAGGTGAACATTCATCTCCTTGACGCAATCAAGCAAATTCCAAGATATGTCAAGGTCCTTAAGGACCTGTGCACTCATAGGAGGAGACTAAAGAGAAATAAGAAGATCAGTATGGGGTGAAATGTGTCTGTACTTATACAGCCTATGATGCCCCAAAAATGCAAGGATCTAGGGATTTTTACTATTCCATGTACCATAGGCAATAGCAAATTCAAAAATGCTATGTTATATTTAGGTGCTTCAATTAATGTTATGCTTATGTCTATGTTTAACTCTCTTACCCTTGGACCTTGGCAGAATACAGGTGTTATCATTCAATTAGCAAACAGGAGTAATGCATACCCTGCTGGACTCATTGAGGATGTCCTTGTTAGAGTTAATGATTTGATTTTTCCTGCAGATTTCTATATTTTGGATATGGATGGAGAATCTAAATCCAGCGAGGCTCCCATCATTCTAGGCAGACATTTTCTCAAAACTGCCAGAACCAAAATTGATGTCCACGCAGGCACTCTTTCCATGGAGTTTGGAGATAGTGTGGTCAGATTTAACATTTTGGATGCCATGAAGCATCCCATGGAGGAGCATTCTATTTTCCATATAGATTTACTAGCTGATATAGTTGATGATAACCTGTTTGAGTTCTTTGCTATTGATTTCCCAATTTTTTCTGATTTTGATGATATTTACACATGTGCTACTTGTACTGAGTCTGAAATGTGCAGTGTTTGTACTGAGATTGCATCTTGTTTACATGGTGATTTTGATGTAGATTGTATAGGTTTTGAACAGTTTGATAATGGTGCAGCTGCAAATTCAATGGAGTCAGAATGCAGCAGTTTGATTACAACAAGTACACAAAAATATGATTTTGTAGGGTTGTAGGTTGTCGACACAATTCCTACCACCAGAATACTTTCATCTGTAGTGCAGCCACCTACACTAGAGCTTAAGCCACTCCCACAACACCTTAAGTATGTATACTTAGTGGAGGATAAGAAGCTGCCAATGATCATTTCTACTGACCTCCACGCTGAGCAGGAGGAGAGGTTGCTGCGAATACTGAGGAAGCATAAGAGAGCTATCGGGTGGACCTTGGCTGACATTCCTGGCATTAGTCATTCCATGTGCATGCACAGGATACTACTTGAGGATGGAGCTAAGCCGGTGAGACAACCACAAAGGCGACTCAACCCTTTGATCCTGGATATGGTAAAGAAGGAGGTGACCAAGCTTCTGCAAGCTGGCATCATCTATCCTATATCAGGTAGTGCTTGGATGAGTCCAGTTCAAGTGGTTCCAAAGAAATCAGGAATCACAGTAGTGAAGAATGATCGAGATGAGCTGATTCCTGCTAGAGTGCAGAGTAGCTGGAGAGTTTGTATTGATTACAGGCAGCTTAACCAAGCGACCAGAAAGGATCATTTTCCTTTGCCCTTTATTGATCAGATGCTTGGCGCTTGGCTGAAAAATCTTAATACTATTTTCTTGATGGCTTTTTAGGTTATTTCCAGATTCATATAGCACCAGAGAACTAGGAGAAGACCACATTCACCTGCCCTTTTGGCACTTTTGCCTACAGGAGGATGCCTTTCGGCCTATGCAATGCCCCTGGAACTTTCCAGCGATGCATAGTAAGTATCTTTACAGACTTTTTAGAGGATTGGATCGAGGTGTTTATGGATGATTTTACTATTTATGGTTACTCCTTTGATGCATGTTTGGACAATTTGGATAGAGTTTTGCATAGGTGCATTGAGATTAACCTTGTTCTTAATTATGAGAAGTGTCATTTTATAGTAGAACAGGGCATAGTCTTAGGCCATATGATCTCTCAGAAAGGTATAGAGGTAGATCCTACTAAAATTGATGTTATTTCCCAGTGACTTTACCCCTCTTGCGTGCAAGAGGTTCGTTCTTTTCTTGGCCATGCAGGTTTCTACAAACGGTTCATTAAAGATTTTAGCAAAAAGGTCCTTCCATTGTCCCACTTGTTGCAGAAAGATGTTATTTTTTATTTTGATGACAGGTGTAGAGAGGCTTATGATTGCCTCAAAAGAGCTTTGACCACCACTCCCATCATTCAGCCACCCGAGTGGACACTCCCTTTTGAACTCATGTATGATGCATCTAACTATGCATTGGAAGTTATCCTTGCACAGAGAGTTGGTAGGCTACCTCATGTCATCTCCTATGCTTCTAGGACTTTAGATGTTGCACAGGCTAACTATACTACCACCAAGAAAGAGTTGTTTGCTATTGTATTTGCACTTGATAAGTTTAGATCATATTTGCTTGGCTCCAAAGTGGTTATCTTTACTGATCATGCAGCCTTAAAGTTCCTGTTGAAGAAGGCAGAATCGAAGCCTAGGTTGATTAGATGGATGCTGCTTCTTCAGGAGTTTGATGTGGAGATTAGAGATAGGAGTGGGGCAGAGAATTTGGTGGCAGATCATTTAAGCAAGATCGAAAGAGCTGTTGACCCTTTTCCTATCAGAGATGATTTTCCAGATGAGTAGCTTATGCAGCTGCATGATACCTCACTTTCCCCTTAGTTTGCTGATTTAGTTAATTACTTGGTTGCATCTATTTTCCCCCCTCATGCATCTAGATCACAAAGAGTTAAGCTTAAGAGTGATGCTAAATATTATGTTTGGGATAATCCATATTTGTGGAAATTTTGTAGTGACTAGGTAATTCACAAATGCATACCTGACCATGAGATCCAGTCAGTTCTTCACTTCTGTCACGCCTCTCCAGTCGAAGGACACTTTGGACCACAGCAGACAGCTAGGAAGGTACTGGACTCTGGATTCTACTGGCCCACCATTTTCAGAGATACGCATTAGGCTTTCACTACTTGTGAGCAGTGCGAGAGAGTAAGAGTGGCCATCACCTGCAGGCAAGAGATGCCCCAGCAGCCCATTCTTTTCTACAAGGTCTTTGATGTTTGATGTATTGATTTTATAGGTCTTTTCCCTGTCTCTTTTGGTTTTTCCTATATTTTACTTGCGGTTGATTATGTATCTAAATGGGTGGAAGCCAAGGCCACCAGGACTAATGATGCTTGAGTTGTTGTGGATTTTGTCCGGTCTAACATATTTTACAGGTTTGGAGTGCCTCGAGCTATCATTAGTGACTAGGGGACTCACTTTTATAACCGAACTATGGAGGCCTTGTTTCGGAAGTGTGGGGTCATGCATAGAGTGTTTACAACATATCATCCCCAAACTAACGGGCAGGCCGAGGTTTCTAACCGAGAGATCAAGCAGATTTTGGAGAAGATGATGTAGCCGAATAGGAAGGATTGGAGCCGTCAGTTAGAAGATGCTCTTTAGGCTCATCGTACTGCTTACAAGACAACTATATGGATGTCTCCCTTTAGGGTTGTCTTTGGTAAAACATGCCACCTTCAAGTGGAGATAGAGCATTGTGCATACTGGGTAGTGAATAGTTGCAACTTAGCATTTGACTAAGCGAGTTCAGAGAGGAAGCTTCAATTGCAACAAGTTGAGGAACTTCGTTTGGAGGCTTATGAGAATTCAAAGATCTATAAGGAAAAGACTAAGCATTTCCATGACAAGATGATTTCTAGAAAGGAGTTCTCCATTGGCCAAAAAGTGCTTTTGTTCAACTCTCGCCTTAAACTCATGCCCGGTAAGCTCCATTCTAGGTGGGATGGTCCTTTTGTTGTCACTAACATCTTTCCTTATGGTGCAGTGGAGATTTCAAATGAAGCCACCAACAAGAGTTTCAAGATTAATGGGCACCGTCTTAAGCCCTTTCTTGAGAGCCCCGCGAGCCCTGCACTTGTAGAGGAGCTCTCCTTGGAAAAGCCCACATTTCCCCAAGTGCAGATCTTTCCACCTTGATGAGGGTGTTTTCCTCCCTTGCTCTTTTATTTTACATGCCTACTTGTCTTTTGCTTTGTGTTTACATTGAGGACAATGTGGAATTTAAGCGGGGGGAGGAATTTTAGCATTATGTTTTTACTATTTTTAAATTCTATTTTTACTATTTCGATTTTGTTTTCTTTTTACGTTGTTGTTTTTATTATTTCTATTTTTTGCATAATCTTTTGTTTGTTATTTTCAAGTTGTTGTCATAAATATTCTGTTGTCATAAAAATTCTCTTGTCTCTGCTTTTTCTTGTTTATGTTTTCTATTTTTCTATTTTCTATTTTTCTATTTCTATTTTTGCTATTTGTGTTATTTATCTGTTTCTATTTTTGTTTTCTGTTTTTAATTGTTTTCTATTTTTGTTTTCTATTTTTAATTCTATTTTTTATTTTTAAAAAAATGTTTTTAATTCTATTTTTAATTCTATTTTTGTTTTTATATTCTATTTTTTGTTTTTAAAAAAAAAATGTTTGTTTTGATTTGCTTTCTAATGATGTTTTGAAGTTTATGAAGTTTAAGAGCTTAAGACAATTAAAATTCAAGGTTCATAACATGATTGAATAAATTTTCTTTCTTCTTGAATTTGATATGCTTGGTGGTGAATGTTTGAATTGGTGGATTAAGTTTGATAGATGCATATCTTGTGAGATTTTGAGCCTATTGGTGGATTTAATATTTGCACCATTCTATTCTCTCTTATGTGATTTTCACTCATGTCATTTAAACACTCTAGAACTTGCTTTGATTCTTTTTGAGGCTACATTTTTTCACTTGCATGCATGAACATGATTGAGGCATTCTTTCTTGACTAACTACTTTGGCCAAATAGCCAACCTTGCATCATTTCCCTTTGTTTAACCCCCTTGAGCCTACTTGCCTATTCTTTGTTTTAGCTCATTGTATGCCTTATGTGAAAAATCATGTTTTTATCTTACCTTAGGGAATAGAAGAGCATTGGTTCATTTTCATTGGAGGATCTCTTTTGGCTTGTGGGTAGTAGATCAAGTGTAGGGGTTGTGTAATTTGATGTGCAATGTGCAAGATGTTTAGTGAAATAAAAAAAAAAGAAATGAAAAGGAAAAAAAATAGAATTAAGAAAAAGAAAGAAAAAGTCAAATGAAAAAAAAATTAAGAAAAAAAAATTTAATTAAGAGAAGAGAAGGAAATATGTAAAGAGAAGGTGCATTATTTGAAGTTGGGGAATAAAATTTCATGTTTCTTACTTGTCATTTGAGTTCTTTCCCAATGCTCTTTCATTCTTTTTGATATTTATCTTGCTATATTCATATTATTTCCTTCCCTTACCTTGGCCTCATTACAACCTTGAATAAAGTCCTCTTGATTTGTGTATGCATGTGTTTGAGTAGTGGAGAAGTAGAAGATAAGCAAGCTTATATTAGTGCAATTATTCATGAGTTGAATTGAGTGAAATACTTACCTTGTAAATACTTGAGGGATTGAGAGTGTATCTTGTGAGGATCTATCATTCTTGATTCATGCTTTTCAAATTGAAGCTACCTTGCTTGTTGGTTTGAGATGTGAAGAAATTTTAATTCATGAATGTTTTGCTCCATTGAATCTTTGTTGTTCCTCTTGCCTATAAGCTTTTACATTATTGAATGTCATTGGAATTTGAGTCTTTTAGTGTTTTTAGCTTTTGAGTTTTTGTTTTTCTTTATTCCCTAGTTTTGGTCTCTTGTATTTTGCCCAGGAGGGCAAAAAACTAAGTGTGGGAGAATTTGATAATCACATATTTTATACATTAATAAATATTCATTTTTAGTCATTTACACTCTTCATGTACTTAATTATTTGACCTTGGACATGTTTTATAAGTTTGGGCTTAATTGAATTTTTCTAGCATTATTAAGTTTTGATGATGTTTTTGTATTCCAGCCATAACTTGAGTTCTAGACATCTAAAAATTCTGAATTTTACCTTGTAGGAAAGCTGAGAGGAAACTCTACAACTTTGATGAAGAGCTCAAAGTCTCAATCAGATGTCTAGTGGGCCTAATTGGGCTTGGAAGTTCAGACTCGGGTTTAGGGAGTACATGGCATTAAAGTGAGCATATCTTGGTCAATTCAAGTCCAATTCAGATGAAACTTAGGCCATTGCATTCCTACAAGGCCTAATTATGTTTGGGAAGTGTAATGAGGCACTAGAGGCTAATTTAGGGGGCAATTTATAGTTGGAGAAAAGGGAATCCGAGGGGAAGTTTTTTTTTTTCATTCCGCACTTTTCTCATTTCTCTCTAGAACTCTCTTCTCTCCTCATCCTTCTCTCTAATTTTCGTTTCTGGGTTTTCCTCTTCTGATGGAGGGCTAAACACTTTGTAATCAATTCGGGATTCTTGAAGAAATTTTAGTTTGGATTCTTGAGATCTTGTTCTAATTTCTTATTTTGAATTATATTTGGATTCTTCTTCTTCCCCTTCTTTTTCTTTTTCTGGATCGGATTGGATCTTGATTTGGGATTAAGAATTGTGATTGAATTAGGTTGATCAATCTAGTTTAATAACGAAATTAGAAGTTAAGTGCTGATTTGTGCTTAGATTAATTGAATTCGGATCTAAAATTAACAT
The DNA here is from genome assembly GCA_029884595.1 of Ormosia semicastrata. Classification (NCBI taxonomy): domain Eukaryota; kingdom Viridiplantae; phylum Streptophyta; class Magnoliopsida; order Fabales; family Fabaceae; genus Ormosia; species Ormosia semicastrata. The sequence continues at coordinate 46,265,972 of JAQQTO010000061.1, forward strand.
AGATCTAACATGAATTATGCGATTACAAATTTGTGTATCAATTGTTAATTGAATTCTAGATGATTGTCTAGTAAGAATTCTAGATTTAATGCTGAGATTTCAGTTAAATCCAAGTTAATCATTCAAATGCAATCCAAATATTTGTTTAGTGATTTATGATAGAATCCACTAAATTTCGGATAGATTTCTAGATTGATTATGCTTTTAATTAATTGTTCTTTCCTTAATTCTGTTATTTCGTATTCTGTTTCTCACCCCCCAATCTCGGCTTGGTTTGATTAATTTGCAAACTAAGATCATTGGGAGACAATCGGATGTTAACTCCTATGCTACAAGCCATAGGTACAACTCGTTTTTAATTTTGATTGAGTTCGGTGCTCATCAATAACCCACAAACCCATTCTTATCAATCTCAAATCCATGAAATTACAAAGCTATATCAAGCTCGAAATCATGTACAAAACATGAATATAACTTTCTATTCTCATCAACCCAATTATTCAATTCAAACATTCGTTCAAAGGACTAATTCAAAACTCTATGGAAACAAGAAAAAGGTGGGTAGAACAAAAGAAAACAACCCCCACCTCAATCTATCTTTGATGATTCTCCTTTGTTTCTTTTTTCTTTTCTTCCCTTTCCTTCTTCCTGTTTCCTTTCTTCCCTTGTTTTCCTTTCTTTCTTTTCCTTCCTTTTTTTTGTTTTCTTTCTGCTGACCACATGAGTGAGGAATGAGAGAGTGGAAGAAAAGTCAAAATGAACATAAGAATGCAGAGAAAGAGGCGGTGGAGAAGAGAAATAGGAAGGATAAATATGAAATCCAACTAGAAATGTTGTATACCTTAGGGATACTCTAATCTTCCATTGATGAATTTTATAACCTTCATAAGTATTACAGAAAATTCTAGGGTTTCATTAAATTATCATATTCATCATTCAACAATTATCCTTATATACCATTATCAGCCACTAATCTTCATTATTCTTCCCTAATCTAAGATAAACCTAAGGAGTTAAGTCAAGAGACTTAAGTTATCCACTTTAATCCAATTTCCATTATCATATTAACCTTCATCATCTCTTTAACATTTTCACAAAATCTTATAACCATCTGAGCTACTTTTCTATTTAATTTGGCCTTTAAACACTCATTCAGTGTCATTAAAAATACCAAATCAATTCAGTTGATTCTCTAAAATTTACTATAGTTCACTCCAATCACTTATAACCTAGAAATAAACTTTTCATATTTATTTCTATCATCTCAGTTGTTTATGCTAAATTCTGAGCTTTTATAAGCTATTTCTCACATTTAAAATATTACCAAAATTAATAAATAACTCATGCCAATGTTATTGAGCTACTCTATAGCCCTGATTAAGACTATTAGGTTAGGGAGGATATTACAAAACTACTTGTATAGGTGTAATTTGACATGGTCGACAAGTTTATCGAGCTGAATTGGAGGTTTGCGGAGGCCTTGGTGGCCTCCCACTTCTATCATATTGTTCTTCTGCCCCTAGTTGGAGAGGAATGGCTTCTTCAACTTGCTTTGCTTAAAAGAAACAAACAGATTAAAGACAAGGCAAGTAGTGTTTGTCCAAAATGCATAAAGAAAGAAGATGACCATTATCTTGAAAGAACGGGTCATCAACACAAAGAGCAAAACATAATGGAGCATTTGGCAAAGGCTTAGGCTTAAAAGGCCTGAGAAAGGATAATAAGCTAAGTGAGGCATTTGACTGCTTGGCTTTTTACCATTTCTTTATATAATTTTCAAAATGCTTTTTCCTATGCTCAAGGAACATAGGATGAGCTCTCTGTATTGTTCCCTCTATGTCACGATGATCCCATTGAGTAAGATAGAAAATTTGAAAATTAGCAATCTCTTGTCAATGAATTATATTTGATTTAAAGGAAGAATTACCTGTCTGCACAAAAGAAAAACATTGAATCAGTTCTGTGCTGGAGCGATTGAACCATTGTTTAGTAAAAGAATATTACTAAGACTTAAACTCAGATGTAGCCAAATGACATGGCTTGAAGTTAATCAAACCAAAATTCTTTCTATGATTAGCATCAGAAGTTAGAATCATTCGAACCAAGTTCAAATCTTTCATGATAGCCCTAGTGGTGGCGCTAGGAAAAACACCTTTAGACTTTTCTCAAGCAAAATTTGAATCAAACCAAATTGCCTTGACATAAAGCGAGGATTGTAAACAACAACAATTGTCTATGTTTTCCTTAGGAAGTCAACAAACAAGTGCTGAGGATAGAGAAAGCAGCCCAAACACTTTCCAACAAGCCACTTGTTGTGTCACTCATGGATTCAAGAGGTCCTCTAAACCACTGCCTACCATATTCTCTGTAACATCCCGAAAATTTGCTTATTTCATTATAAATAATTATTTTATAATATTTGTGATTTTTGGTGATTTTTGTGAAATTTTCTAGAAACGTTGAATATTTTAATATATTCCTCGTTTTGCGTATACACTGAGCGGAGCCGGGATAACGAAATGTTCTCCCCGAGGCTGGTAAACCTTGAAGCTGTCAATGCGTCGACGGGGATCTTACTAAACCCGAGGCCGGGCACGCTTTGCGAGGTTTGCATTTTTCAAGGTTTTATCTCGCTAGATAAAATCGCGGTATCATAAAATTATCGGATGAATAATAAAATATTATTTTCATCACTTGTAATTTTATTCACCGAGAAAATAATTCTACAACAGTAATTGATCATCTATCGATGTATTTAATTTGGAGACTAGCTTACCATACACTTTATCGAGGAGCGCGCGAAGCTTCTCAAGGAAGCTTCTTCTAACTATTATTTTATTATTTCTCTCTCCTCCTATTTTGTGCAAAGCACGTTTGAATTAAGGGTCTAATTCATTTCTCTCCCATTCTCCTCATTCACGCCTGGTCACTCTCCCTCACGCAGATCACTATTCACTCGTCTTTCTCTCTTCTCTTTCACCCCACAGCAGCAACACCATCCACCCACACCTCCGTTTTGTTCTTCCAAAACCGTCACACTCCCAAAGACCATTTCGTGTTTGGAGAACCACCATATCTGAGGAAAACATCTCCAAGGTCCTACATTTTCTTCATCTTCATCTTCTCCACTGTTGAAGCTTAAATGTTGGAACTTTAAGGATCTCTTGGAAACTGAAAACGTGATTTCGACCAAAAAGGAGCAGCTTTTTCTTTGTGCTTCTCCAAGGTAAGAGGAAGACACTCCTCCTCAACCTATTTTAGCATTTAGGAACGTCTGTGATTGGTGTTGAGGGTCATTCTACTTTTGTATGTTGTTTTGTATTGCATCTGTGCTATTTGATTGTTTGAGTTTTGAATATATATATATATCTGGATGTATTGGAACGTGGAATAAGGAAGGGAATGAGTCCCGATTGGTTCTCGGATAGTTACGGTGTAGGCCAAGAAATTTGGAAACTTAATGAGAAAACTGGTAATAGTGTGAAATCTGGCCAAAATACGTCGAATGTGAAAACCTGTCGAATTTGATATCCTAATTACTTAGTAAAATGCAAATCCGTCGAGTATGAACTTCTGGCCAAATCTGTCGAATTTGATATCCTAATTACTTAGTAAAATGTTAAAATCCATCGAGTGTGAACTTCTGGCCAAACCTGTCGAATTTGATATCCTAATTACTTAGTAAAATGTTCAAATCCGTCGAGTATGAACTTCTGGCCAAACCTGTCGAATTTGATATCCTAATTACTTAGTAAAATGTTCAAATCCGTTGACTATGAACTTCTGGCCAAATCTGTCGAATTTGATATCCTAATTACTTAGTAAAATGTTAAAATCCGTCGAGTGTGAACTTCTGGCCAAACCTGTCAAATTTGATATCCTAATTACTTAGTAAAATGTTCAAATCCGTCGAGTATGAACTTCTAACCAAACCTGTCGAATTTGATATCCTAATTACTTAGTAAAATGTTCAAATCCGTCGAGTATGAACTTCTGACCAAACCTGTCGAATTTGATATCCTAATTACTTAGTAAAATGCTAAAATCCGTCGAGTATGAACTTCTGGCCAAATCTGTCGAATTTGATATCCTAATTACTTAGTAAAATGTTAAAATCCGTCGAGTGTGAACTTCTGGCCAAACCTGTCGAATTTGATATCCTAATTACTTAGTAAAATGTTAAAATCCGTCGAGTATGAACTTCTGGCCAAACCTGTCGAATTTGATATCTTGATCACTTAGTAAAATATTAAAATCCGTCGAGTTTAAACTTCTGACCATTTTCGTCGAATGTCAAAACCCGTCGAGTTTAGATTTCTGACCACCAAACACAAAGTGAAAATCCTTCGAGTTTAGATCTTTGACCACTAAACACAATGTCAAAATCCGTCGAGTATGAACCCCGATCATGTCCGTCGAGATTGATCTTCCGACCAAAACCCGTCGAATGGAGTCCCTGGACACTTAGGAGAAACTGCCCCAAAGTTAATAATCGTCGAGTTTGAGAGACAATGCCTGTCGAGTAGATGAATTTCTCCGCACCGTCGAAATTAGAGATTTCGACCACATGTTTCGTCGGTTCGACACTTGGGAGATTTTCTCCAACGTCGACACCTATACCCGTCGAATTGAGGCTTTTGCTGACCCTCCGGAGGGTTCGACAGCTTTGATCTTCGTTCGACAGAACCCCCATCCGACAGAAATTGACTTCCTGCCAATCCTATTATAAAATGTTTTCCCCATTCTTTCCTCCTCCTGTTACATTATTCTTCGTCGAATGGCAGCTTCAATTATTCATAAAACGTATTGTCTTCGTCGAATTCAAAAGTATACCTATCACCCAACACCTAGTAATTGAAATATGTGACTCAGTTTGTGATTCCGACCGTGTATTTTCCTGGACCCAAAACCTTGGGACTAATAGAGGCATATTGATTATAAATAAATGGGATGATTAGAAATTACTTAGGGATGTATAAACAGGGAAGAACATGAGAGTGTGAGATTTTGAGATCTTAGAATAACCTTCTAAGGGCATATGAATAAATTACCTAAGAGGATTTAAGTTAACTAAGAGAATTCCTTTAGAGACAAACTCTGTAAGTAAAGCTAAACCTAAGTAAGAATTCATAATACGCTTTAAAATGTATTAATTTATTTAACAACAATATCATGCTATTGTGGGTCCATGTGGGTGACCATTGATTGGGTTAATTCTTACTTGGGCAAATTGTGACGTATGATGGAATAGTATGTAATAATGATCATACATGATTATGCATAGAGTCGTATGCATTGTGGATAAATCATATGACATGCATTTGAGGCATGATTGACCGAGTTGTCATGAGAAGCATGATAGAGTCATGCATTGCACAAAAGAACGAGAATGTCCGCATTGGACTTTGTTAAGGCCGAGTTGCCTAGGAGTTGAATCACACCTTAGTGCGGGTGCGAATAGACACGTGGGGTCTTGTAGATGACCTTGAGGGCGTCGGGCGCGGGCGTCTCGCAGAGGGCGTGGTAGCTCCTCCGGGACCGTGGAGACAGACCGATACACACGCACCGACGATCCTAGCGGCCACGATCCTATATCGAGATCTTGTGAGAATGCCGCATTGTATAAAGCCTTATTGCGCAAAATGGTGATTATTTTCTCGGAAAGCACTTGTTTTTATGGCCGACGAGATACGGCATGTCTCCCGAATCATTCTCTCCGATCTGTTTCGTGTCTAGCTCCATGGAGTAGGATCTTGATTATTGAGGGCACATGTGCATAGTGAGTCCATGAATTATCCGGCATACATTGTTATTATAATTGGAACCGTTGTATTTCGATATATCCATATATATATATGATTTCCGAAACTGTCTCGGTTGATTATAATCGCTACTAAATGTTTATTACCATTATTGCTATCATAAATGCTATGTGGGCGCCTTGCGCCGTTTGGTTTCTTGATGCTATGATTTGGTAATGATGGTAGGATGTCTTACCTCTTTCTTGTACTTTTCTTGCTCTATGTTAATTTTTGGTTAAAGACTATAAGTGGGAACGAAGTTGGATTCCTTTGGATTTTATTGGTTTGACTTATTGCATTCGGTGATGCCGTCGCGAAGGGAGCTCTTTTTGGGGTTTGTTCGAATTGTGTTCGCTTTGATACCAAGACCCAGTAGAGTCGATCGGGACCGACAAGCATATGTGACATTTGGGGATCGACTTTGACCATGAAGAGGACTGCGGTTGAAGACCTTATCTTGTATTTCTCACTACACCGGTGAGCTCGGAATTGCCTCACGCATTCGGGATACGATGGAGTGCCCAACTCCTTAGTCGTAGATATATTATGGGTAGTTTATATTTTATTTTGCATTACCTATATAAAGTGTATTTTTGAGTACATGTATGCTTTAAGGCAATTATCCAGACTTAAATGTTGTAAATTGAGTACATATTATAATTCATAATTTAACTGGTTGTATATGTAACTACTCATTCGTGGCTCCTATTTTCCTCATATGAGAAATGTTTAATATTTATGGTAAATTTGTTGTTTGACAATGTTAGCACTCCGACATTTAGTGACCGTGACATAATGACGATTGTGCATTGGTTATTAAATCGAGGGGTATTACATTCTCTCCTTCCAAAAGGGTATAAGACTTGTAGATTCTCAAATTCGTTCAAAGAATATAAGAATTCGAACATGCACAACTACTCTTCCTTAGACTTTTTTCTATTATATTACATATGGGCTAACTTTATCCCATAGTAGCACTGTTCAACATTTGCTGGAATCTTAAGTTGAAGGAAATCAGAAACAAACCATTTAGCCATAATTGAAGCAACCAAAGAGGATCACTATTCACACATTCTCCATAATGAAGGTTTAAGCAAATTTCATTCAAAATTGAATACAACCTTGCCAACAGTAGAGGAGCAAGGCTATACTCTTTGGTATCCATTAATAATGCAGCCACTGGAAATCACACCAAGTGAAATTTTAATACTAGAGGGGTAGAACATATTCTTGCAAAGACATTAGGTCAAGAAGGGCGTGTATTCTCTATCATCTACAAGTTCTCCCTCTTTACTTATGAAGAAATTGATCCACCTTGAATAGCTGTTATCTTTCTTCTCAGACCTCAATTCTTCCTGAATTGCTGCAAATATAGCAAATGGCTTAGAAGTTGGAAGAATAGCATGAGCATCAGGCATAAGTATAATGATAGCTGCCACATCGAACAGGTTTGGACCCATAAACCCATGTCAAAAGGCGAAACCACTAGTAGTGGGGTTCCAAAAAGTTACGGTCACTCCTATCGTGGCGAGGATGTCCTAGATTTCATGCTGGGAAATATGAATAATGTTATAAATTCCTTTTTTCTTCCATTCTCTAACTTTAATAGCTTGAATCCTCTCAAGCCAACCAATGTATTCATATAAAACTTGCTGTAAAGTCCAAAAGACTTTTTTTTTTTTGCATGCAAGGATACACTAGAATTTGGGATTTAGTGAAAAAAAGGTTGAGACTCTTGATTAAAGGGATAATAACTCTCTTTAAGATAATTGGTCAGAGAACCAAAAGAACCATGGAAATAAAAAGCAAAGGCAAGTTCGTAAGGAACTAATATCTGCAATTGAAGGAATTCATGTTGAGTTGCATTAGGAGTTGGGTCTTGAAGAACTCTCTCTATTTCCACTTGCTTTGACATAATGACTTAAGTATCAGGAGTTAGATGAACTTGAATCCTGGGAGTGCTTAAAGAAGGCAAAGAAGAGAGAGGTGCTCGAAGATCGCAAGCCATGGGGAATCAGAGTTTTGAAAGTTATGGATTTTGAAGAGTTGGAATCTTAAAAGAAGAGAAATTGGTAGAGAGAGCGAGAGAAAATGGAAGAACAGTGAGGTATGTTGCTATAGATACCTTTCACAGGAAAAATGGTTAATTTGAATTTTCAAATTATTTTAATTCCTTTATCAATTATAGAGGATAAGTTTGTTAGTGCAAAATTTAAATTGGTGGTACCAATTTAAAAGAATCTCTTAGAGAATGACACTTGTTATTCCAGAATGCTAATTTAAATGAGATTGTTTCTCTAATCTTAGCCAAATTTATTAGTTTATTTTTTGCTTGAGTATTGTGTCAACTACTAATAATCGACCATTTCAAGAAAATTGGCTAATCAATAAGTTCTTAATTGATTCTTGACAAAAGAAGAATTCATATGTTGTGTTGATAGCTTATTTAGGCCATTACTACACTTTGTGGCTAAGTTTGGAGGTCATTTTGTCAATTGTTGACTTAGCGATTTGTTGAATTTGCGAATTAGCTAAAAACCTTAAAAATTGATATTTGATTATTTTGGGCTAAATCGTTTCCATTAGTTTAGCCCTTACAAAATAGTTAAGTAAAAGTAATCAATTACTTCATAATTGAATTGATTGTAGTTTGATCTATTCAACACAAGAGATGTAAGAAAAAAGGAATTTCGTTGATATGTTGACAAATTACAAAGGGATATGAGAATACAAAAAGCTGATACAAAAGTCAAAGCGATGTTTCTAAAACTATAATATGAAGTTCTTGGATAAAATATTTCCAAAGGTGAAATTCTATAACCTACTGGACTGACCTAACCAATGAAACAAAGCCACTAGTAGAGTCAAGGAAATTTCTTTCCCAAGACTCCAACCTTTTTACACTGCCCCAACTGATTTGAAGGGAGCTAAGGAAGTGGAAGTGAGCAAAGTTGCCGATTAGGATATAGGCGATTCTGTTCTAAGGCCCCAACCATTTCTCCACTCCCTCTATTGATGTAGGGTGCATCAACCCTCACGTTGGCCAAAGAGGTGGAAGTAAGCACGCAAGCCTTATTGAATAGAGGAATTTATTTGATACAAGTTGGCAGACTGCACAATCTTAATAGGCATTATATTTCTGCTGGATTGTTGGATGATGAAAGCGGCTACAACATTTATTTATAAATAGGGAGGTCAAGTAACATTCTATAAGGTTCTGAATGTAACACCATCTAAAGAGAATTACATTTAAGACTAACCTTTTATTTTAAAACTTTATTTAAAAAAAAAACTTTACCCAAGTCATAAATAAGATTCAATATTATAAAATATGAGCTTTAAAATTCTTTTCGCGGATATCATAAACTTTACAGAACATAAATAACCTCAAGATATAGAGAACTGAAATATACACACCACAAATATATATATAGTTTACTGAAACCAGAAGTACATAATACTTACATACTAAAAGGACATAATTACAACATAACAAAACAAACTTAAACTAGCCCAAGTTCATTATACCAAAGGGAAGAGTCTTCCACTGGATCCTCCTCCGGATCCTCCTTAGGATCCTCACTAGACAAATTCCCTAGTCAGGGAATGTCTCGATGAAAGGAAGTCCGAGCAGAAGATATCTCAGAATCCTCCCTAAGAGAATAGTGAAGATCACCCCACAAATCCCTTACAGGCATATGAAACTCTAGATAAACTGAAGTAGAAAAAGAAAAAGTAGTAACCCCATGATAGGTCTTACTCAAGGATAGGGTAATATCTCCACAGTACTTTATCCGTTTCGTATCCAAATGGATATGCCAGGCATCAGTGCCTCCAAGAAATTGCACTCTAACGTAACCCAGTAGATCTCTCCTCATCGCCATCACAGTCTTCGCAGGGTATAACATAAAACAGAACAAACAGAACAAAACCATAAAGAGGTGAGATCTCCTACATCATATACCAGTATGGTAGCAAGAAACAATAATAATAATAAAGCCACATAGTATAGAGTTAACAATTGCAGTCATGATATTTATCAGCAGATAATTCAACAATGGATATATATCACAATAACATGTCCAATGACTATGCAAATGCACAATAAACTGACCCCTACTCCATGTTACTAAAACCAAACATCAGAGAGAATGATCGGGGAGTTATGTCTGTATATCGTTAGTCTCAAATCAAGTGCTTTCAAAAATATTAGCATACACATCGTGGCTTATACAAGATATTCTGCACCGGATCGGGAATAAGAATAGTGTCTTGTCGAGATCATCAGTGCGTTGCACAGTCACCACAGTCCAGTAGAGCTACTAACTGGCCACTTGTGGGGTACCCACGCCCCAACGCCTCCTAGGTCATTCATAGACCTTTACTACGTAATTCGTACCCGCACAAAGGTGTAATTCATCTCCTAGGTATACACCCTTAACAACAAAGTCACCACGAGTTTCACAATGCATGATCACATGATTCAAATAAATCAATACTCATTAACAACATAAATTGCAAGAAAAATAAACCACCACTGGGTTAAGCCATCAACTAATATCTCCGGGTCCATTACGTCGGCCTGACAGTAAAACTACTATTTTTCTCAAAACGTGAAGCATTTTCACTATTTTATCACAAACGCGTAACATTTCTTATTACGTCTCAAAACCACATAACATCTTTACATCGTTTTTCAATTGCGTAAACATTTTAAAGCATTTTCCTTTACTGTTACCAAAAACTCACTTAAATAAAGCATTTTAGATTTTAAATCATCCTTCAAAGCTTATTTCTATTGCTAAGGCCAAAAATTAATTATTGTTAAATAATAAAACTTTGTTCATCTTCTTTTTAACTTGTGAATCATCAAATCCTATTCTAGTCCCCTAATCATCTAAGTTTTCAATTAGTAAAACATTTTTGCCTTGGATACCTCTCTTTGGGCTAAGTGGCCGTGAGCCAAAAGTGGTCCTTGGGACCAAAAAGCTTGCCTTTCACACATGAATCAAAGCATACAAAGCATTTCAATCATCAATTCATGTAATAGCAATTTTATGTATACCATAAAAATCATACAATCACATATAGCCAAACAAACTTAAATCACAGAATACACACAACCAAGTGAATAAATCCTCATATGAATTTTTTACCAACAAATCACAAATTTCGGTCCTCACCACCAAGATAGTTGATGAGGTTAATCTCCCTCTTACCTTAGATGATGATCAAAGCTCCTTGTTGTCTTCTTGAAAAAGCTTCTCCTTTCAAAAAGATCCTTAAAACAAAACATACATACAAGCATCAACATCTAGGGTTTGAAACAAGATGACCATAAATCAAGATTATGGCCTAGAACTTAAAAAGAAAACTTAGAAATGAAGATAAGAAACTTCACCTAGAACCTTCAAACTTCAAGCCTTGAGAAAGATATTGAAGATGGATGATTTTGATGAAACTCACAATAAGAAAGTGTTTAAAAAAGGTGTTTAGATTCAAGAAATGAGGTTGTTTAGAATTGATCAAGATTGAAGGGTGAAGGAGAAGTGTTGGCCGTGACCAACAAAGGAGAGAAAAAGAGAGAGTTTTGGTGTATTGTTTCTCAAAAACAAAACAAGAAAAGCTTAAGAGAGATAAGAAATTGTTTTTGGTCACAAAACTTCTCCTAGAAGCTCTTTATGGCCATGGGCCATCATGGGCTTGGGTGCACAAACTTCTCCTCCAAGATTCACTCCAAGCTTGCCTTGGAAGCTTTCCTCCAAGCTTGTCTTGGAAGCTTTCCTCCAAGCTTATCTTGGAAGCTTACTTCCCATTGGCTAAAAAACAAGCGAGTCATGAAAAGAAAAAATAAAAGATTATGACTAGGTTCGTGACTAGTCATCTAAGAAGATATTTACTGGTAGCTATTACCCAATGGATAAAGGCTATTGCTAGCAAAATTAGTATTTATTATCCAATCGATAATAGAACGTACCTATATTTTATCAGGCAGATAAAATCTCAGAAAAGAAAAATTTCAAAATTTATTCCCAGTTTTGGGTTTAGTAAGCCCCCTGGCCCCGCGTGAACAATCAAAATTTTTTCGACCCCAAAAAAATTTTATTTTTCCGGCACCGCCTCAAACACACAGAAGGCCAAAAACAATAATAAAATAATCAAAATAAAGTAAACAATTCACAAAAATCATATAAAAACACAAATAACAAGAAAAAAGAATTTCAGGGTGTTACACTAAACACTCTACACTTCTCACCCGTAATAGGAAGATAAGTTACCAATGACTAACATTTTCATTTTTCTTTATCTAGATAGGAATTTATCTTTGCTTTCTAGGAGTAGAAGTAGCTCGTAGCTCATTAATCAGTTTGTACTTGGAATGACGCTGTGTTTTCTCAAGTTCAATTCAACTATCTCTTTTCAATACCTGTTATTGAATATCACGCCCAACACTCTTTCTCTAATATTCAATGTATGCTTAACACGATCACACACTGTTCTTATTGAATATTGATTCTTGATTTTACAAATGAATAATCAATGCCCCTATTGGACACACGAATAAAGCAACTATGAGAGTTAGATCCTTCTCTCTTCTTAAACGTAAAAGGGTCAACATTCTAAATTTAGGTCACGATTTGATCGCATAGGCCATACTAAATTGAGAATAGTTTCCCAAGAATCATATAGTGATGGAGAATAAATCCTTAACCAATCCAATCATCATTATTTACATCAATAACTTAATTCGTTTGGTTTCACTTTTATATTCCTCTTTAATTTTTGTTATTTAAATTACTGTTCAATAACCTTTCCTTTTTACTTAGCTTGGTAATTCATAGAAGTAGACCCAATCCTCTACATGAATGACCCTTATTAACCAATATACCAACTAAAATTAAATCGATACAATATTGTTGTTGACTTGGCAAGATTAAATTTGATTACTATCAACACAATGATTGATTTACTTTTTGGTTTAGTTACTGGAATCAATCATAACGTTGCACACATTAACATTATGATCCCATTGCCCCAAAAAGCACCAACTTTGACTCACCTAACTCCATCTTCTCATATGCTTCCTTATATTCTTGTACTTATGCTTATTCATCTTCATCTTCCTCTTCTTCACAATATCAACCCACAACGCCTCCGAATCATCATCACCTTCATCTAAATCTGTGTCCTTTGCCTTAAGCGAGCAAGAATGGGAGGTTGGGAAAAATCACAATGGAATAGGATGAGGCCAATTAAGTGTTCTGTAGCTTGACTTAGGTGAATGGATGAGCTCACAATTTGCATAATGGCTTGCCTTGCAAATTTAGGGCTCGAAATTTTGTAGAAGGCAGAAAGAGAAAGGAAAGGAGGAAAAAAACGAGGATGAGGGGATGTGGCAAATAGTATAATGCCATGTGAAGTATACAAAACATGTGACAAATATGAGTTGGACGTCTATTTATCACGTCAACATATAATAAATTTAAGATTATGTAGGGACCAAAAGTACTCACATTTAAAAAAGAGAGACACAAATCAAAATACAAATTTAATATGGATTAAACTTAAAAATTATATAAGCAACCAAAAAAATTTAAGTCATAAAATATTTTATATGACTATATTTATTAAGGATGTATTAAAGGAAAACTTTTACCTAATGTGGAGTTTTACTCTGTCATCTTGCATCCTGTAATATTTGAAATGTTGGTTGTCAAGTTGAAATAAAATGTTTAAGATTTGCACCTACAATGGGTTGGGTACATGTCTCAAGAAAATAAGTCCCATACCAAAAAAGAATAATGGTTATCTTATTTTAAATACTATTTACATTCATTTTAACATTACATAAAAATTAATTAATGAAATATAAATTATTAGTTAATGAGTATGTATAAATATGTAATATTTTTAACCCGATTCTATTAACTAATTTATATACGTCGTTAGTTTTTTTTTTTGATTTTTTATTAATTAACTTTTTACATACTCATTAATTAATTTTTATATATTATTAATTATAAATTTATATTTCATTAATTAATTTTATATAATATACAAAGTGGTGTTATTAAAAATAAGTAAAATTATCATAATTGACCCAAAAAACATGAAAATACGCTAAGAAAAAAAAGAGTGTGTAAAATTTTCTTGGTTTCCTAAAAGAGTGGGTAAAAAAGTCAGGACAAAAATTAATAATTATAAGAAATAGCAAATAGCAAATTAACAACAGAAGTGGTGAGGGTGGCAAGGCATGTTGGATGATGTGGAGTGAAGTAAGCCACAGAGGCAATGAAGGCGAAACCTAATTGGCTATTTCCCACAGTACCAGGATCCATTCCTGTACCACTAAAATTGTAGTCATTTGGCTCGTTTCTCATTTAATAGTTTCGGAACTTATGATACCAGTTTGACAGCCTCACACTTGTTTCCCTCACTCTCTGCTCTTCTCTATTTTTCTCTGTAACTTCAACACACAGTGAGTGAGGGCCTATGGAGAAGATGGCACTCACTATCCACAGCTCTTTCTTCTCCATGAAAAACCCTACTGCCCTTCCAAAGACCTCTTCTCCACTCTTCTTCTCTAACCAGCTACTTGCCCTTCCCTTATCTTCTTCTTCTTCTTCTTCAACCGCCGCCAAACCACTCCTGCAATTTGTTTCCAGGAACACTACTTGCAGGCCCATCAAATGCTCTGTTTCTGAAGCCACAGAACCCAAAACTGGTGATTCACCTTCTCCTAGCTTTTTATTTCAATGGGTTTTCGTTTATGTCCTGCTCTGTGAGAAGAATTATCCAAAAACATTGATTCTTTCGTTAAAATTATTTTGGTGTATTATATGGGCGGATTTTTATCAAAAAGAAAAGAAAATATTGCCTCTGAGTGAATACATATTTCGTCTAAATTGTTTATGTATTAAAATGTGAGATTTTTATCTAGAAAAGATAAGAAAATATTAAAAGCATGGTAAAGGTATGGACATATTGCTACTTTTCAATTTTCATCCCTCTCCATGCACACACCATATTGTTTGTTGTCTTACTTTTGTTTCGCTCTTTTCTATTCCCTTTGCTTGTTCTTATATTTGGGGTGTGTAGTTTTAATGTTTGAAAACCGTTCTGCATATATTTCACATGTGTTCTGCATAGTTTCAACATTGGATGTTGCACTTAGCATCATAATTTCATCGGTGTCTATCACGAGCTTTGGTTTTTCCTTTTTTGGTAATGTATTTTTCCAGTAGATGTGCTGAGTTTTCTAATACCTTCTTTCTTTCCACCTTAGAGAAGAAGAGGCAATTGATGAGAAGAGGAGACGTACGAAACATAGCGATTGTTGCTCATGTTGATCATGGAAAAACAACTTTAGTTGATGCCATGCTGAAACAAACAAAGGTAGTGCCGGGAATATGAATTGCTGTTCTTTCTCTTTTGATCCTTTCACTGAGCGGTTATGAATCACGTCATGATAAAGATAAAGATATGAGGGAGGATTCCAACTGACAGCATGTTTGTTTTAATAAATATGAATAGAAAATATAAACTAAGTTAAAGACCTTTTGAACTTACCTGCCAATTTAGTATAATAAATTCGTATGCACGAACTCACACCTAAACATGTCTTTACAAACTTAAAAGTCCATGCCAGATTATTACCATCTTAAATGCGTTTAGTAACAACTATGTCAGTATGTAATAAAAGGACTTAAGATTAATTCTTCTAAAGCATAGTCCTCCACATTTTTATACTGCATAAACGCTGAACATGGAATCTAGATATTAATGGAGGAATGAGTCAATGGATTTCAACACTGCTTTTTGTTGACAACTTGACATGTTGCTTACAATTTTAGTTGAAGCAAATAGAATTTAGAAAGTGATTTTTGTTAGTGATTTCTATATGATTGTCGAGAGTGTGAAGGAAAAATTATTTTGATTGAAACTTAACATCTGTTGAACAATTTAACCATAGTTTCCATTGCAAAGTCAATTAATTTGTTCTTCCTATGTTGCCTTCCCTCTCATTAGAAAAGAGTGAGGATAGATTATAATTCTCAATGATATGTGTCTGTTGACATTTTTGCAGGTATTTCGTGATAATCAATTTGTACAAGAAAGGATAATGGACTCAAATGATTTGGAGCGTGAAAGAGGAATCACAATACTAAGTAAAAATACATCTGTCTCCTATAAAGACACAAAGATTAATATAATAGATACTCCAGGTCACTCTGATTTTGGAGGTGAAGTGGAGCGTATCTTAAATATGGTGGAAGGAATCCTTCTAGTGGTACTCCTACTGTTTTCCCATTTCCTTGGCTATCATGCATCTTTTTGCACAGTTGACCATGATGCTATTGACAATTAGTAATTCCTAGCTGCTTGTTACATTTCTTTGCAATGAAAAAAAAATGGTTTTCACTTTTCACTGATGCAATCCGCTTGCATTTTACTACATTCTTTGGGTTTCTTTTTTGGGGGGGGGGGGGGGGGAGTCACTAGGTTCAACCCCCAATACTAAACCCTGCTCCCTCTTTGTGGGATGGGTCTCAACCATCCACAACACAGGTCTCTTATGCAAGCTACTTTCAAGTGCAAGAACATACAGGCTATGAAGAAACTGCTGTATTTGAAGAAGAATCTCATCAAACTTACTTTCTAGATGAAGATTTTTATTCCCTCCTTCCATGTCTCGACACCTAACATATTATCAATATTTGTTTGAAATTTCTGGACTGGAGAAATTTTTAAATTTCTCACCTTTTTATTCTTGACTACTCTGACCGTACAAATATATCCTTATTCTTTGGGGGATTTCTTGTCTATAATAAAGATAATCTTGCTTTCCTCTACTAGAAAATATATTATAATTTCTGTCTTATATAATTGGTTGGTTTTCTTCCCTGAAATGTGGCTTCTTTTAATAAATAGGATTTATCAAGCTGCTCTTTGTTTTTGTAGGTAGATTCTGTTGAAGGGCCCATGCCACAGACAAGATTTGTCTTAAAGAAGGCTTTAGAGTTCGGCCATGCAGTTGTTGTGGTTGTCAATAAGATAGATAGGCCTTCTGCTCGCCCAGATTTTGTCGTCAATTCTACTTTTGAACTCTTCATTGAACTAAATGCAACAGATGAGCAGGTATGCCGGTGATATAAAATAGTTGTAGTTTCTGTATGGTTTACAAATTGGGTTGCAACTTGGAAGTTTGTCACTAGCCAAAACGCAACTGTGGCTTCTTTATTCATGATGGTCTGTGGGAGGAAATTTATAAAATCTTTTAGATTTTGAATGCTGTCTGCTGGCAAATTCAAACATATCATTTGTGTTTGAAGGATTATACTTGTTTCAGTATTATGAAAGAAAATATTCTGTATGCATCATAGCTTTGCAACATTTTTTCTGCATGCAGTGTGACTTTCAAGTAATATATGCAAGTGGTATAAAAGGGCAAGCAGGGTTGTCTCCTGAAAATCTGGCAGAAGACCTTGGGCCATTGTTTGAATCCATCATCAGATGCATCCCTGGACCACGTATTGACAAAGATGGCGCACTTCAAATGCTTGTTAGTGGTTTTTTTTATATATTCTTGATCTTTTTTATTTAATTGTTCTATTGATTTGTCTATTTTAAAGTGGTTACCCTATTTCTGTTCCTACTAATTTACCACCTCAGGGGAAACAGAAATAAAAGAAGCAGATGAAAATGTTGACCATTTTCTTCAGTTGTGAGAGAATATGCATGACAATCCTATCTAATTTCGACTTATCTTGGATGATACTATTTCCTTATGCAGACACATAAAGTTTGTAGGACTACTTTGCAGTCCATTATAGTTTTTGACAGACATAAGAAATTTCAAAATACTAGATGAATCTTACTGTAAACATGATACTGACCAAATTTATGTGAAGCATATTCATAAATATGTATATGAAGATCTAATCTGTAGTCTACTAGTCTTACCATATGCTCATTCTATCAACTAGGTTACAAATATTGAGTATGATGAACATAAAGGGCGTATAGCAATTGGGCGCTTGCAAGCTGGAGTTTTAGAAAAAGGCATGGATGTCAAGGTGAGTATTCCTTTTCCTTTATTTTTGTTCGTCAATTTGTGAACTCCTCCATGCTACACTTTACCTTTTACCTTGTGATTATTATACTAGGTGGTGAATATTTATGCATAATAAGTGAAGTTCACTAAATAAAAGTAAATTTTTAGTCTGACACTCACTTTCACTAACTCATCATTCCTCTGTGCGTGATTTATTTTTAATTTTTGGGAGAGGTGGAGTACAGATTATTGAGGCTTTAAGTTCAGTTTTTCATGACCATTTTGTTTGGAAGTCCAGTGTAGAAAATAGGGGATTTCAGTCCGCCTACCACTGATAGGTTGATTTTGTCCAGGTATGTACTTCAGAAGATTCATGTAGATATGGAAGAATTAGTGAGCTTTATGTGTATGACAAATTCAGTAGGGTCCCTGCAGAAAGTGTGGAGGCTGGTGATATATGTGCAGTATGTGGAATTAGTGATATTCAGGTAATGATTGAGGGTTTTGGATGAAATGCATGATCTCCTATTACATAACCTTATTAACCATTTCAATTCTTTACTCAGATTGGGGAGACAATTGCTGATAAAGTATCTGGGAAGCCACTACCTTCCATCAAGGTGGAAGAACCAACAGTGAAAATGTCTTTCTCCATAAACACTTCACCTTTTGTCGGCCGTGAGGCAAGTCTATACATTGATATTTTGTGGCCATTAAAGAAAGATCTGTCTGTATCTTTTCCTATGTAGATGTCTTGATGCTGTCTGTTAGGCACAATAATTGCTTTTAGTTTCAGCTTTCTTGGTAATATTGTAAGTTCTGCTTTCACAGCAAGGTAACAGACCAGCTAAAATTCATTTGTAACTTTCCAGGGAAAGTATGTTACTAGTAGGAACTTAAGGGACAGGCTTTATCGGGAACTTGAACGAAATCTGGCTATGAGAGTTGAAGATGGTGAAACAGCAGATACATTCATTGTCAGTGGGCGTGGAACTTTGCATATCACCATACTCATAGAAAATATGTAAGTATGACTATTCCGTTTCTCTTTAATTATTCTTCAAGTTCCTCGAATAATATTCCATCTACAGGCGAAGAGAAGGATATGAATTCATGGTTGGGCCTCCCAAAGTTATCAACAAGAAGGTGAATGAACAATTGCTGGAACCATACGAGGTAACTTTTCAATCAAATTTTTTATTTCCTTTTAAAAACAAAATATATAAAGGAGGTGATATAAGTACACATGACTTAAGAAGTCATATTTGACAGACGTGGAAATCTAGTTATTTTCCTGTAGAAATGACATGCTTATTCAAGGAAAAAAAAACTTGCTTATTTCTCATGATTAATTGCTATGTTTTGTTACAGTGTCTGTTGCATGAAGGTCTGAAAGTATAAATATGACTATGCTATTGTGTAATTGAATGCGATTTTGTGTTATTAAAACATATGAAGGATCCTGGAAATTTGTGAATTGTGAAGGCCTTTTACTTTACATCTTTTCCAATAATTACTTTCCTAAAAAATTAGCTTGTAATTACCTTTTACTTGGAAAATCAACACTATTGGTTATTGATAGAGACCCAAGCCGTATTGATAGAGGCCCAGGCCCAAAAGTGACACAAGTCTACACCAGAAGGAGGAGGCACCAACAGCAGGCAGTAACTAACTGCTGAGTTGGCCAAATGGTGGTGTGGGAAAAGTGAGTGGAAGTTTGTTAGAGTGGTTTATATGCTGAGAGGGAGGGAAACGTGGGCAGGCAAGAATTGGGTTGGGCATTGGAGGGACTAGACACTCTACATTTATCTAGAATTATTTTCTTTCCTTCTCTGTAATTCTGTTATCTTCCATTTCCAAGAATACATTAAACGTGTTGTGATATCAGCCTGATATCACCCAGAATATTCAGTTCATTCCCTGTGTTATTATTCTTTCCTTTTATTAAATCTGTTTGGTACCTATCAATTATATAAATAAATTAAGATGATGTAATATAAGAAGCCTCTTTTCATTTTTTCCCCATACATGATTGAGTGTGTGACTTGAACTTATAAGCATGAACTTAGACTCAGATATGACAATCAAATACTGGAACGGTTTTTGTTTTTATTTCTACTACTTGAAATTAGAGGAGAGACTATTGTGACTGAATTGCTTGAGAGAAAACCCTCTCAGCATTGTATATTTATAATTACAAGATATACACTTAATTCTAAAGTAAATCCCTAAGATTTGGATTGATATCTCTATTTACGGTAACTAAATATGCTACTTCCTATATTCTTATTACAGCTGATAAGGCAAGATACACTATTAAAAGCATATGATATGATACAATACTAAAAGATATTCAACACTACTAAATATTGGAACTATTAGTTAAAGCTTTGTGCTGTTTGAAAGTTCTTAATTAGGAGGTATCCAGTTTTTTTTCCTAAACAGTTAAGTTCCTTCACTCATTTGTTATATATGTTAACAAGTGGAATGGCTGCAGATTGCAACTGTGGAGGTACCAGAAGAACACATGGGAGCTGTCGTTGAACTTCTTGGCAAGAGACGAGGGCAAATGTTTGATATGCAAGGAGTTGGGTGTGTAAATTGCTTTCGTTGCTTCTATTTTGGTTGTGATATAATTTACCACCAAGGTTTTATGGTTATGGCAACAGAGCATTGAAATAAAGCAAAATTTCTAAGAGAATATTCATCATTGCAAGTAGTTTCTTTGTTGATAGAAAATTTGGATTCGTATCTTGTATTCTTGTGGAATAATAGTCTAGATTCATGCAAAAGCCATATTGATAATACCTATTACATAACTATAATAATTGACAAAAGATTCAAATTTATCCAGACTTGCTATGGAGAAAGCCTGTTTTGTTGTTGAATGACTATCATGGTTGACAAAGGATGCATGGTACTCTATTTTCCATGAAGAAAATAGATAGATTTTTCATTTACTAATGATTATAACACCCACCATACAAATTTACCAATAGCTTTCACCTGAACTGTGTACGTGATTAATGGCTTCCTTCTCCAACTTGTAAGGGTGGTTTAGTTAGATTTTGCACTCATAAAACCAGATTAAAGTAATGACTTCTAGATTAGGATCTGGCTCCTCTAAAGTGCAGGGTGCATTTTAGTGAGTAAGGTTCAAGTCGTAACCACTAATGAGAAAAATAAGGGAGTGGGTTCTCACCTAGGAAGCACAAATACTTTGAGATGTCTGCCATACTGGTGTCGAATACATACTTGTATTGGACACCATACGTCCTATAATTTTTTTTAATCTTGAATTTTGGACCAATATAGGTGAGATATCATAAGAATTTGATAAATGCTAGTCTTTTATTGTATCTCTAATGACTAATATTGAAAAATAAAAACTCTTTCATTCACTTTTCCAGTTTTTGCTCTCAATCATGGAATGTCCCAACTATTATTTTTTGTTTATGATATCTTATGATGATTTTATATGTTTTTTTGGTTCTAAGATATATATAATTTTTATATGCTATATTGTATCTTGACATACTTGTATTCTAACTTTTTAAGAAATGTTGTATCCCCGTGTCATACTGGTGTTATATCCGATACCTGTACTTATATCCGTGCGTCATAGGTTCTCACAGAACCATTGTTTGTAATTAATGTGCTTCTATTTTATCAAAATCTAATCTGTTGAAATTATATATCAGTGAATATCGCACTTACTCTGTAAACTCTAAAGTGCATCTTACACTTTTGAAGATTGATAGAAGCCCAGGCCCAAAAGTGACAGAAGTGTATGTTAGAAGGAGGCACCAAAAGGTAGGTAAGGCGGGGTTTAGGATTGAGAAAACAAACATTGGCTCAGACGTAACTAACTGCTATGCTGGCCAATGTATGAGTGGGATATGTGAGTGGAATTCTATTAAGAGGTATATATGTAAGGGAAAAGGAAAAACATGAGGTAGGCAAGGATTGGCTTGGGCCTTGGGAGGGACTAGACACTCTATACTTGTCTAAATTATCTTTCTTCTTTTCTCTCTTTTCCTTGTACTTAGATTTACCCTTTTCCAGAATATATCACAACTGGCACTGATATCACACTGATATCATCCAGAATTTAGTTTATCTTTGTGTTAGTTTTTTCTGTTATTGTGTTTGTTTGGTACCTATCAATTGGTATCAAAGCTTTATGATCTAGGAGCTTGGATGGTTAATACAAGATCAATCATGGAGTCGCGCCTAGAAATGGTGGAGAGGAGTTTGCTGGAAAGCTTGACAAAGCAGGAAAGAACGGAGGCTCGTTTGGATGAGATCATGCGCTTGCTCAAGGCGCGAAACGATGGAGATGCAAGAGGATGATCGCGGTACAGGAGGCGATCCTCATTGCGCAATGGTGAAGGAGACAATGACGGTGATCGAAGAAGCAGGGCAAGCTCGGAGAGAACTCGTGATTCTCCCCATTGGGATCGAGAGTGGTCTCGGAATTCAGGGAGAAAATCATCGGAGGGGAGTCAACCTCCAGGGAGAAATGAAGGAGGTAGGAAGTGTAACATCCTTAATATTATTACTAATTACATATCTAGAATTACGTAAAAGTAATCAGAATTAAGTGTGTCACGTAAAACTAATATAATATCAGTAAACTACTTAAATTATTTTACAGAAAATATGAGCCTGTAACGAATAAGATAACATACATGTACTATGAAGGTTAATATACAAAGTATATTACAGTACTTAATAATTACATAATCTGTTTCAAAGCATTAATTATACATTACAAAATACAAATCAACATAAAAAATTAGTCTACGTCTTCGTCTTCTGTCTCCTTACAAATCAACATAATCTGTACTTTTACCTTTTTACAACACCCTTCACTTACCACCTTATACCCATCTCCTATTTCCACCATGAAAAAGGGGGTGGACGTGACCTTCAAACCCACCTTCCCCACTAAATTCTGAGCAATGAAACTGTGGGAAGCCCCACAATCAATTAGCACTATTACCTCAACCCCCTACAACCTTCCTTTCAATTTGAAAGACCTTCCTCCTATTAACCCCATCAAACTATTATATCACAACACAATGGCTTTTCCTCTGTCCTCCCATCTGACCTCCTCTTCTACTGCGATTTCAGTCTCTGGCTTTCCTCTTCATTTTCATCTTCCACCAATAACAGTCGTAGCTATTTATTTTTACATACATGGCCAGCTGAATACTTCTCATCACACCTAAAACACAATCCTTTCTTCATCTTGTCATAATACTATGCATCTGGCAATTCTCTGAAATTCCTCCCTCTCTTACTGACATTTGCAGACTCCTGGGCTTTGGGCATGGCTTTATCATTTGCCCCTGTCGAAGAAGAGCCCACCATGCTCCCAGAATTTGCCCCCCTACAACCAGAAATGTTGCCTGTGTTTGACCCCTTCCAGCCTCCATTATTATACGTCACAACAGTGTTTTGGGTCCCTGTTCTGTTGTTGGTCATCGTCCTTGCAGTCACTGTCTTTCCATCAGCTCCTTGATGATTTCTTCATTTTTCTCATCAATAAGTTGAGCCAAATCCATCATATCCCTCAAAGAATTCACCTTGTGTACTCGCAACTCCCTCCTTATCCCTTTCCTCAACCCATTCAAGAAAATGCTCCTCAAGAATTGATGGTCTAAAATTCTTAAGGACTCAGCATAGATTTTGAACTACCTTCTGTACTCGCTTACTGAACCATCCCCTTGCTTCAATGCCATTAGGAATTCATAAGGGTTCTGCACTGCAGAAGGATGAAACCTTCGAATAATGGCCTCTTAGAAACAGGGCCAAGAAACCTCCCCATCCCCTCCTTCCCACCAATGAAACCATGACAGCGCCTGCCCTTGCAACGCCATAGAAGCCACCTTGAGCTTCTCTCCCTCAGGAACCCCTCAAATTTCAAAGAACCTCTCCAGTTTATGCACCCAATTGCATGCCTCTTCCCCTATTTCTTCCCCTTCAAACAGGGGAAGCTCTATTTTGTGCTAGCGCTTCTCGCCACCTTAGATTCGCGAGTCGTCCATATTGTTTTCACCCTCAGAATCGCAATGGACCTCCACCCTAGGCCCTCCACTCCCTTGAATCGCTGAATCCAGCTTGCGCAAGATCTCTTGGATGTTCTCCATGGAATTCATATGAACATCACTCATTTGCCTCCATTCTGCGAAATCCTCACACCTGCGCTCCAAAGTTTCAGTCCTTGTCTCCATTCGCGTGCTCACCATGCTTGTCTTCTTCCTAAGATGCTGGAGCTTTGATACTAGTTGATGGAACACTAGTAAACACTGGTATTATTCCTCTATAGTATCCTCAAAAATACAGAACTAGCTCAGTTGATTCTCTAAAATTTACTACAACTCTTATCATTTGTTTATAGCTAGGAAATAAATTTTCTATATTTATTTCTATCATATCAACTGATTCTGCAAAAGCTTTACTTATTTTCTTGTATTCAGTATTATAGAATTACTCTCAAACTAGTTCAAAAAATTACCCGAATTAACAGATAATTCTTATCTATATTACTGAGCTTTTATAACCCTGACTAGGGAGGATGTTACAAGAAACTTGAGATCCTAGTATTTTCAGGAGAGGATGCTTATGGGTGGATTAACAGGGTGGAGCGTTACTTCAAGGTGAATGGAATAACTGAAACTGAGAGGATTGAATCGGTGATGGTGGCCATGGAAGGGAGAGCACTGAATTGGTACCAATGTTGGGAGGATCAAACACATAATCCTAGTTGGAATCACTTGATATGCTAGAATTGCTTGAGCGAAATCCTCTTAGCACTCATTCAATATATACAGCAATATACAACAAGTAATTACAAAGGGAATCAATCAATATCTCAAAATAATAGGAGTTTCCTAAACTATAGGGATATAGTTAACTAAACAGAAAAATCAAAATAGAATCCTAATCTAATCACAATCAGATCAGAATATACAATCAGAATATACAATAATCAACACTCTCCCTCAAGCTGGTGCATATACATCATAAGGACCAAGGTTGTTACATATGTATGTCATCCTCGGACCCTGCAGAGCCTTGGTGAGAATATCTGCAAGTTGATCATTAGAGTTTACAAATGAAGTATTGATCTCCCCTGAAAGAAGCTTTTCTCGAATGAAATGACAATCAATTTCTATATGTTTAGTTCGTTCATGAAATACAAGATTGGAAGCAATGTGCAACGCTGCTTGATTATCACAAATCAGTTTCAGGAGCCTATCTCACAAAACTTCAACTCTTGAAGTAAATGTTTTAGCCATATAAGTTCACATGTAGTGAGGGCCATGGCTCAGTATGCTGCTTTTGCATTTGATCTTGCGACTACATTCTGCTTTTTACTCTTCCAAGAAATAAGATTGCCCCTAATGACCTCCTATCACCAGGAGATCCTGCCCAATCTGCATCTGTGTAGGCAACAATGTCTGTGTGGCCTCTGTTCTCATAGATTAGCCCCTTTCAAGGAGACCCTTTGATATATTGTAAGATGCGAACTACTGCACCCCAATGACTATCACAAGGGGAGTTAAGGAACTGACTTACAACATTAACAGCAAAGGATATATCTAGTTTGGTCATAGTGAGATAATTCAATTTTCCCACCAACCTCCGATATCTGCCTGGGTCTGAGTATGGCTCCCTCTGATTTGGCATAAGCTTAACATTCGGATCCATAGGAGTATCAACTGGCTTACAATCTAGCATCCTAGTTTCTTCCAAAATGTCAAGTGCATATTTTCTTTGACAGATGGCAATGTTTGTCTTTGATTGAGCAACTTCGATTCCAAGGAAATATCGTAACCTGCCCAAATCCTTGGTTTGGAAATGTTGGAACAAGTGTTGTTTTAGACCATTGATCCCTTCATGATCATCACCTGTAATTACAATATCATCCACGTAAACCACAAGATAAATGAACTTATTAGACAATGAATGTTTATAGAACACAGAGTGGTCCACTTCACTACGGACCATACCAAATTGTTGTATGACGTTGCTAAACCTCCCAAACCAAGTCTGAGGAGACTATTTTAGGCCATATAACGACTTCCTTAGTTTGCAAACAAGACTCAACTCCCCCTGAGCAATAAACCCAGGTGGTTGCTCTATATAAATCTCCTCCTCCAAATCTCCATGTAAAAAGGTATTTTTAATATCCAACTGATACAAAGGCCAGCAATGCATGGCAGCCAGTGACAAAAAGAGACAAACAGAGGCCATTTTAGACTTCCCAGGAGGGGATGAAACAAGAGTCCATGTATGGTTAGATTCCAGGGCTGTCATCTCATCAAGCATAGCCTGTTGCCACCTAGGATGGGATAGTGTTTCCTGAACAGTTTTAGGAATAGAAATGGACGACAAGGCAGAGACAAAGGCATAATGAGAAGAAGATAAATGATGATAGCTCAAAATATTATAAATTGGATGAGGATTACGGGAAGAATGAGTACCTTTGCGAAGAGCGATGGGTAGGTCAGTTGGAGGCTCGGGGTGGGCCAGAATAGGTGGAGACGCAGGAGCAGGAGGTGAATCACTGGTGTTTGGAACAGGGGCAGCCTTCGGAATCTCAGGATGTGGACGACATTGGTAGGTGAGACGAAACGGGTGGATAGGATACTTTGAGGCCGGTGAAATTTCGGGCACCTGTGGCACAAAAGGAATAGAGATGGGAGAATCAAAAGAGGGAACAGGTAATACCTGAGAGACAGATTTTGGCACAACTGGTGAGACAAAATAAGGTGTATCCTCAAAGAAGGTGATATCGGCTGAGATGTAAAAACGATGGGTGGACGGAGAATAACACCGGCACCCCTTTTGGACACGAGAATAACCAAGAAAGACACACTTCACAGCACGGGCAGCCATCTTGTCTAGACCTGGAGCAACATTATGGACAAAACAAGTAGAACCGAAAACACAGGGCGGAACAGTATAAAGGGATTCCTTAAGATATAAAAGAAAGTGAGGAATTTGATTATTGAGAACAGAAGATGGCATACGATTTATTAAACAACCGGCAGTAAAAACAGCATCACTCCAAAATTTTAAAGGGACATTGGCATGTAATAAAAGAGTACGAGCTCTTTCAACTATATGACAATGTTTGTGCTCAGCTACACCATTTTGTTGAGGTGTGTGAGGACAACTAGATTGATGAATCATACCATGAGATGCCATGAAAGAATTGAAAGGGGCAGAAAAATATTCTTTTGCATTGTCACTACGTAAGACACGAATAGTCCGACCAAACTGATTGAAAATTTTACTACAAAAACTTTGAAAAATAGTAAACAACTTGAAATGTTCTTTCATTAAGAATAACCAAGTACATCTTGAGAAATCATCAATGAAAGTAACAAAGTACCTATAGCCTAAGACAGACACGACACGACTAGGACCCCAAACATCAGAATGAACAATATCAAAAAGAGACTCTGAACAACCCGTAACCTTGCTTGGAAAGGAACCCTGGACATGTTTTCCAAGTTGACATGACTCACTCCAAGGACTGTAAATGAGAGAAGTGATGAATCATTTTCTTGAGTTTATTTAGACTCGGATGACCCAAACAACGGTGAAGAAGGCTAGGTGATTTTGTGGCAGCACATATGGTTGAAGACGGAGGCTGCAAATAATAAAGACCACATGATTCAGATCCTACTTCAATCGTCTGTCCTGTATTCCGGTCTTGGATAAATAAAGAATTAGAAGTAAAGGTTATGGAACAATTGAGAGATCGAGTAAGTTGACTAATAGAATTAAATTAAAGGGACACCTAGGTACAAATAAAATTGAATTCAAAGATAGAGAGGGAAGAGGTGAAGCTTGACCAATGCCAGTGGTTGTTGTTTTAGAGCCATCAACAAGAGTAATGTGATGTGGTGTTTTGGGAGAGGATAAGGTGGAAAAAAGGGAAGAATTACCTGCTATATGATCAGAATCACCAGAATCCAAAATTTAGGAACCAACAGGAGATGAATGAGAGAGACAAACTGTAGAATTACCAATATGGGCTATAGTTGTTGAAGATGAGGCTTGTTTACTGGCCTTAAGTTGAAGGTACTCCTTGTATTCACTGGTTGAAAATAGATTTTGATTGTCGCTTACAAATTCAATTTTCTTATCAACAGAACCCGATGCCTGAGACTGTGTTACATTGGCTGTCTTTTCAAGAAAACCATGCAGAGAATAACACTTGTCTTGAGTATGTCCCTTGCGCTTGCAATAAGAGCACTGAGGGCGATCACCTCTACCACGACCACCTCTTCCACCACGCCCACGACCTCAGCCTCCACGATCTACTGAGTTTGAGACAAAAGCAGAAGATTCTGAAACTATCTGAGAACCAATGCCAAATGTCTCCTCCGATGAGGGAACGCGAAGTAAACGATCAATGAGTTCCTCCACCGTAGGAATATTAGGATTGGTCAAACATTGATTTCGGATAGATTCAAAATTTTTATGTAGATCGTGGAGAACGAAGACCATATACATGTTATCAAGTTTTTCTAGTACCTTTGTAAGATCATCGCCTAATAGGATGAGTTTGATGTCTTTGATGACTGACCATGCTCTGTTTAGGTAAGTAGGAAGGTCATGGTCTGTCATTTGGAGCTTGGCCAAGTTATGGACAGAATCAGAGGCGTTATATATCATTAGAATACACACTCCGAGCCTTCTTCCATATGTCATGACATGTTTTGTAAGAACGGAAGTGTACCAATAACTTCAGATTAATAGATTGCCATAGTAAAGACACTAACTAATAATCAGCCCTTTTCCACTCTTCACGCACATCAGCAGCAATGTTTGCTTCCTTCTTGGTGAGGTGCTTATAGAGACCTTGACCTAAAAACCACACCTCAACAACATTATACCAATCTACAAAATTCTTACCATTAAGTTTCTCTAAGGTTATAGTAGGGCTGCTAGAGAAGGCAAATGAAATGAGATTTTTCTTTGTAGGTCCAGAATTATTAGAGGTGGCAGTAGATGAATGGGTTGCGGAAGCCATTGTAGAGAGAGAAACTGACCCACGAATTCAACAGGGGTTCAATTGGATAATCGACCACTAGAACAGAGTGAGGAGACGCCGGCGAGCAGAACAAAACAAGCGGCGAGTCAAACGGAGGCCGGTACGGTGGTGCGTGGCTTGCACGCGCCGTCAGGGCGAGATGAAAGAAGCCGCGCGTGAGGGCGCATGGCAGGGGCCTCCGACGAGCTGCTCAGAGGGACGGCCGGCCAGACGCTTCTGAGACGATTCGTGCCCTCACCTTGGTGATGGAGGGTTCGGAGGTTAGGGTTCTAGTCGTGACAGTGACGTAGAACCACGACGGGGGGCGGAGACGCGTCTCTGGTTTGAAACCTGCTCTGGATACCAACTTGATATGCTGGAATTGCTTGAGAGAAATCCTCTCAGCACTCATTCAATATATACAGCAAGTAATTACAAAGGGAATCAATCAATATCCCAAAATAATAGGAGTTTCCTGAACTATAGGGATATAGTTAACTAAACAGAAAAATCAAAATAGAATTCTAATCTAATCACAATCAGATCAGAATATACATAATCAACAGAATCAATTCAAGGAGGTTGTTGTTCGTAGGTTTCAACCAGGAATCATCCAAAATCCTCTTGAACCTCTATTGAGCATCAAACAAACAGAAACTGTCATTGAGTACCGTGAACAGTTGGAATCAATTTTAAGGAGGCTGTTGTTCACAGGTCTCAACCGGGAATCATCCAAAATCCTCTTGAACCTCTATTGAGCATCAAACAAACGAGAATTGTCACTGAGTACCATGAACAATTTGAGTTAGTTTCAGGGCCAGTGAAGCTTGTTGACAACACAGTATTGAAGGGGATTTTCTTGAATGGGTTACGAGAGGAGTTGAAGGCTGAATTAAAATTGTATGAGTTACACTCCCTGTCAGACCTCATGGACAAGGCTCAGCTGATTGAAGAGAAGAATTTGGTCTTGAGGAAAGGAGGGACTTCTATGAAGGGAGTGGTTCCATTTAAAACCATGCATGGGGGAGGTGCGTACAGATCCTACGTAGGACCTTAAGGAGGGAAAAGTCATTACTAGGCACCAAGAAATAATGTAAACCAAAAGAGTCCCTTAGAACCAAAACCCCCAGATGGAGTTGGAGAAGAGAAGAAGAACCCCGGGCCGAGGAGATTATCTCTGGAAGAACTTCAGGAGAAGAGCAGAAAAGGGTTATGTTTCAAATGTGGAGAGAGGTGGGGCCGGGAGCACATTTGTAAATTCAAGCATTATCAGCTGTTTATGATGGAAGGGGAGGAGGATGAAGAGAGGGAATCAAATATGGAAGAGGAGAATTTGGAATAGGAATTGGATGATAAGGCTCTACTATTATCTTTGAAGAGTATAATGGGATTGACTTCTAAGTCCTTGAAGTTGTGGGGGAATATTGGGGAGCATCAACTAGTGGTGCTCATTAACTGTGGAGCCTCTAATAACTTCATCTCGAAGGAATTAGTGAAGGAGTTGGGCCTGGCAGTAGAAGATACTCTTGAGTATACAGTGGAAATAGGGAATGGTTGTAAGGTGAGGAGTAAAGGAGTATGCAGAAATGTTAAGATGTCAGTACAAGGGGTAGAAATACAGCAAAATTTCTTCCTCTTTGAATTAGGAGGGGGTATGGCAGTTTTGGGTATGGATTGGTTGGAGAGCTTAGGGGACATACAAGCCAACTTCAGAGAACTTACCTTGAAATGGGAGAAGAATGGAGTAAAGGTATCGTTAAAGGGAGAACCATCCCTTTGTAAGGCTCAAGCTTCACTTAAAGCCATGCTAAAAGCTTTAAGAGATGAAGGAGAGGGCTATTACATAGAGTATCAGGTGCAACCTAAGGAACACTCAAATGAGGTTTTGGCAGATGAAATTCAAGCGATCCTGCAAGAGTTTACAGACTTAGTCCAAGCACCACATGAGTTACCTCCCAACCTAGTGTGATCAACCTAAAAGAAGGAGCTCAAATTCTCAACATTCGTCCTTACAGGTACCCCGATTACCAAAAGAATGAAATAGAGAAAATAGTGGATGAGATGATGACTGCAGGCATAATCAGGCCTGGTACAAGTCCATATTGTAGTCCTGTGATACTGGTAAAAAAGAAGGACGGGGGGTGGAGATTTTGTGTAGACTATAGAGCACTAAACAAGTTAACCATACCAGATAAATTTCCAATACTTGTGATCGATGAGCTGCTAGATGAATTAGGAGGAGCAGTCATTTTTTCTAAACTGAACCACCTCAAATCCGGTTATCATCAGATAAGAATGAGGGAGAGTGACATTCCCAAAACTGCTTTTAAAACACGAGGGGCATTATGAATTTTTGGTGATGCCCTTTGGCTTAACGAATGCCCCTTCCATTTTCCAAGCATTGATGAACAAGGTGCTGAAACCATACTTAAGGAGGTTCGTGTTAGTATTTTTTTATGACATCCTAATTTTCAGTAAGGATCAGCAAACTCATGGAAAACATCTCAAGTTGGTGTTGCAATTATTAAGGGAGAATAGGCTATTGGTGAATAGAAAGAAGTGTTCTTTTGGTCAGAAACAGTTAGAGTATTTGGGGCACATCATTTCAGCCAAAGGGGTGGCAGCAGACCCCAAGAAAGTGGAAGACATGCAGAATTGGCCCTAGCCAACTGATATCAAGGGACTAAGAGGATTTTTGGGCCTCATAGGCGACTACAGAAGATTTGTGAAGGATTATGGAAATATTGCTTGGCTGCTAATACAACAACTCAAGAAAGACAACTTTAAATGGGGTGTAGAAGCTCAAACAACATTTGAGGAACTCAAAACAACCATGACATCTTTTACCTGTCTTGGCTGTACCAAATTTTGAAAAAACTTTTGCGTTAGAGATAGATGCTTGGGAAAGGAGTAGGAGGAGTACTCATGCAAGAAGGCAAACCCGTAGCTTACATGAGTCAAACCCTCTCAGGTGGAGCTTAAAATAAGTCAGTATATGAAAGGGAACTAATAGCCATAGTGCTGGAAATTCAAAAGTGGAGGCATTATTTGATGGGGAGGCATTTCATAGTTCATACTGATCGGAGAAGTCTCAGATTTTTGCAAAATCAGAGAATATGGGAAGTTACTGGCAGCCATACAAGAAAATTTTCCTTAGTTTCACCTTGAGGACAAGGTGAATCTTTTGGGGGGGGGGGGGAGTATTGATAGAAGCCCAGACCCAAAAGTGACAAAAGTGTATATTAGAAGGAGGCACCAAAAGGCAGGTAAGTTGGGGTTTTGGAGTGAGAAAACAAACATTGGCTCATACGTAACTAACTGCTGTGCTAGCCAATGTATGAGTGGGATATGTGAGTGGAATTTTGTTAAGAGGTATATATGTAAGGGAAAAGGAAAAACGTGAGGTAGGCAAGGATTGGCTTGGGCCTTGGGAGGGACTAGACACTCTATACCTGTCTAGATTATCTTTCTTCTTTTCTCTCTTTTCCCTGTACTCAGATTTACTCTTTTCTGGAATATATCACAACTGGCACTGATATCATCCAGAATTCAGTTTATCTTTCTGTGTTAGTTTTTTCTGTTGTGTTTGTTTGGCATTTTTGAAGACTTAGTTTATGATAGGACACATTAGTGTCGTTTGATTCATGTAGCCGACTCCACTTAGTGGGAACAGGCTTGGTTGTTGTTGGTTGATTGTGTTTGTTTGGTACCTATCAAAGATCTTTATCCTCTAGATTAATATAGCATTTGGTCTGATAATTTCAACATTTATTTCTGTTAGATTGGAGGGAACTACACTACTCAAATATAAGATCCCAACTCGTGGCCTTCTTGGATTGCGGAATGCAATTTTAACTGCTTCCCGAGGGACAGCTATTCTCAACACTACCTTTGATAGCTTTGGGCCTTGGGCTGGTGACATTAGTACTCGGGATCAAGGCTCGCTGGTAATGTCTGCATTACTGTTCACAGTGCAAACTTAAAACGTGATGATCATGCTATGAGGACCTAGCTTTGATATCCTGTTTTGATTATTGATAGCAGATTATATCAGTTTTTGTTATTTGTAGCATGGCACTCCAGAATACCAATGTTTCCTTCATTCATTAATGATACTGTTATTGAATTCCAGGTTGCTTTTGAGGATGGAACAAGTACTTCTTATGCAATCTCTAGTTCACAGGAGAGGGGACATATGTTTATTGGTCCTGGAGTGGATATTTATAAAGGTCAAATTGTTGGCATCCATCAGCGACCTGGGGACTTGGCCTTGAATGTTTGCAAGAAAAAGGCTGCAACGAACATACGTTCCAACAAGGAACAAACAGGTGAGAAGCAGCTCCAGTGCAATTACCATGTTATCTTATATGAAATACACAAATTCGAGTAAGGTGTTTTGATGCAATTTATAGTTCCTTAAAGCAGTTTTATGCTGACTTCAAATGATTTATTCTTTTAATTTTAATGTAACTTTTTTATACTGTTGAGGAATAACG
Source organism: Ormosia semicastrata (assembly GCA_029884595.1). Lineage (NCBI taxonomy): Eukaryota > Viridiplantae > Streptophyta > Magnoliopsida > Fabales > Fabaceae > Ormosia > Ormosia semicastrata. The sequence continues at coordinate 46,299,383 of JAQQTO010000061.1, forward strand.
CCGCTTTAGTAGCCATTAGTTCATCCTAAGTTAATGATTTGATTTGTAAATCAAATTTAATTAAATTTGTGTTTAGAATATTAAAAAATAGGAAATGATTTAATTTCTAAAATCCTATGAATTTTAATTCTTTTGTTTTAGAAATTCCATCAAATTTGATAGGATTTGGTAGGATTTGATTTGATTTGAAATGAATAGACTATTTTACTCTTAGTAACTATCTCTAACCACCTCTCATAAGAATTAAAATGTAAAATAATAAAACTAAATTAAATCAATTCTTATTTTAATGAATTCCAAACACAAAATTTAATTTCTAAATCAATTCAATTCTTTTTTTTTTTTTAAAGTTCCAAACATAAAATTTGATTTCTAAATCAAATCAATTCAATTTAAATCAAATTAAATCATTTCTTATTTTAATTCATTCCAAACACAACATTTAAGAAGAACTTACAAAGAATTCTTAATGTGACTATGGGTGCAACAAAGCCTCAATCAGATCTGTGTTAGCGTGTTTTATAATTCTTTTTGGGATTACTATTTCTTTCATTTATAATTCTTGCAAATTATTGGCTCAAATCAAAATAAAAAAAAAAGTTCTTGCAAATTATTATTTTATAATCTGTAAGTCTAAGGCACCTGTACTTGGTAATACATTTTAAGGTCCAATGTATCATTACTGTTATGGGATTATACAAAGCTGCTGAATGGGCTTTTCAGAGTATGATTGGTTATCAATACTAGGTTGACAACATTATATAAGCTTGAATTGTGGTTTTATATTTTGCAAGTCCAATATCTATTAATACTGTGCAACTTCACATTCACTCTTCTATATTTGTAGCAAGTTAATAATTGAGAAATTTTTAATATACCTTACGCCCTTTTGCAGTGATTCTTGATACACCGTTGGATTATAGTCTGGATGACTGCATTGAGTACATCCAAGAAGATGAACTAGTAGAGGTCACCCCCCAAAGTATCCGAATGTGCAAGAATCCAAAACTTACAAAGAAAACAAGGCAGGCTTCCTCTGTGAAGTAGTAACATGCAGACGCTTTTTCAGCTATCCCTGCTGAAACTGCATAACTCATTAATGCTGTTGCTGCTAAAGTGATGAAGAGGCAAGTTGCTATCGTTTGATGTAATGTTGCATATATTCTTCTGGCACTGCAGAATAATATAGGACCAGGTTAAAAGCCCTATTCCTTATAGCAATTGTTCACAGTTGATTTAAAGGGATAAAGTTACACATGATTTTGTTTATTTGCGATTTTGTAAAGTGACTATCATCAAAATATAAATTTTTCATGATATGGTGGTGACTGGTTGGTGAATTGCAATACTACACAAATGCCTTGGGTTAAATTTCCTGTGCGATTTCTATTGCAGTCTCTGATTTTTAATTACCTCATCAACCATCGTATATTGTTATGCTGTTTTCACAAATATATAACTGGATCTGTAAGTCTGATTGAGTGACATGACGTTGGTTTTGAATGTTGGCTGGTATCTTATGCAGCCGAACAGGTTATTTGTGCATGTTTCACCATCAACAATTAAAGATTCCACTGCTATAGGAATATCATCTAAGACTACTAGCTTTTACCACTAAATCCATGACTAATGTGGCTTAGAAACTCTCCTCATTTTGAATTCAATGAAAATGGGTTCAGATCATAGTGAGAAAACATTCTTACTTTGGTGAAAATTTTGAAACTTAATTTCTTTACGTGCACATTATCTATATTTCCTATATTAACACATTGCTTGGATGAGAAGAGAAAATGAGAGGAAAGAGAATGAAAAGAGAGAAAATAGATAGAAGAGTAGGATTGATTTTTTTTTTTACACGTTCAAAAGGTAATTTATTGAATAAAGCTTCGACAAGCCATTACATCATTGAAGGCTAAATTTCTAATAATAGGTGAAGCATCCTCAACCCATACCATTTCCCCAACAGACCTAGCTAGTTTAGCAAGATTGTGAGCCACTTGGTTTCCTTCCCCACCAACATGAGCAAAAGACCAACTATGCAGCAGGACACTAGCAGCCAAATAATCAAGAACCAGCAAATCAAAATAAGTGTTATGTGCCAAAACACCATGGGCAGTGACTAATTTAGTACAAATTGATTCTGCTTCACTATGAAAAAAACACATGTTCTGGACCATGAACCGGACCATGTCTAGCGGATTAACTTGGTACATGTACTATTGGTGTTCGCCATGGACATTCTAGCTAAGCACTAGTGACACATTGTCAAGATTTTAGTACCACGTACTTCGGACAGCGACATTGGGCAACTGCATCATGATCACCAGATTTGTGCAACAGATAAATCCCAAAATATCCGTAACTGACAATCACGATCTTACAAAATTCTACCACCCAAAACCGCCTCAAATTGCTCATAACAGCAGTATCAGTGTTCCAAACTTATAGGGATTTCCTGCTATAATTAAGGGAGACAAAACCCTAATTACACTCTATAAATACCAAGCTTATTCATCTTCTACAGGTAACTTATTGCTTGCAGCATAAAACCTTCTTGTGCACAGCCTGACTTAAGCGTTGGAGTCCTTTTGCAGGTACTAACCCACCCGTTCCAACACACTTTTGTTGTTGCTGTGCAAGGAGGAAACCACCAGAATTTGCCTATCCAGGTACAACTCATTATCTACTACGGAACAATGACGCCGTCTGTGGGAACCCGTAAACTTATATTCCCTCTCAACCATGGTGAACACGAGACAAAACTCAATGAGAGAAGAGGCTGCGCAAACCTTTGTGGGTCGAAGGCGAGGACCAATGGCGCACCATCCTCCCCACCATGTTCCACCACAAATTGTTTAAACCTTCGCCGTGAGGAACCAGGCACCCAACGCTGAACCTCTACGCGATGGGCATGAAACTTCGTTATTTGACAAAAAGCCTACACCCATTGCGCAGGGTCCCAGTGAGGGAAAGACTTGGTATTCACGTGCAAGGAGCCAACTCTAATGTTCATGGGTCTAGAATCCCAGTGCACCAGTGCCTGCGACCTAGGAACGATGGTGCAGGGAATCGCATATCTCGTCCAGAGGGCATGATTTAGTCCAATGCATCCAGAAACCCTCTCTTGGACTTGATGCAGCGACAAACGGCGCTGCTGGAAGAGCAATGTCATAGATTGGAAAACCTAGAGCGATCCATGCATGAAGGGCAATTCGGAACACAACGTGATGATGGAAGGTTGAACGCAACTAATAATTAGAGGGGAATACCACACACTGACGTTGAAATGTCCAATGTTGTTAATAACAACCCAGGCATCGACAATCAGGAGTAACCTTTCTCTGCTCAGCTTATGGAATTTAGGGTTCTAAGAAACTTCAAGTTTCTCGCTAACATGGAGCTCTATGATGGGACCATGGACCCTCAGGAGCATATAGACATTTACGTCCAGTCTATGCGCTTCCATGGGGGATCCTCACAACTGCTATGTTGTGCCTTCCCCTTTTCCCTAAAGAAGGGGGCCCTTAAATGGTTCGTGACCTTGCCACAGGGATCCGTCACCAACTGGCCAGACTTCAGACAACGCTTCTTGCTCCACTATACCACCAGCAAAGAGCAGCCTAGGTCCATTGAATCTCTTTCTGAAATTCGCTAAGGGTGCAACGAGCCCCTTCGTGAGTACCTTAAGAGGTTCAATACAACTTGTATCAATGTGGAGAACCTCGATGAAAGGATTACTCTCCATTACGCCAAAAGCGGCCTCCGGATCAATTCTCTATTTTTTGTATCTTTGGTAAAGAAAAAGCTAGAGAATATAGAAGAATTTCGGTAATGGTCCTTGAAGTACATAAACCCTGAGGAGGTTATTAAGGCCAAGGGGAGCCTAGAGAAGGGTGAGCCCTCTCACCAGAAAGGCAATCAAAACTCCTCAGGCCCCAGAACTCCTCTAAGGATGATCCACCCTAGACCATGTACTCCAGCTACACTCCTCTGAATACTCCACATGCAACTATTTGGAGGTAGACGGAGTTCTGGGGTATCAAGAGGCCACCCTTTCTGAAGAAACATGCGCAGAAAGATCGTACCAAACATTGTTCATGGCACAAGACCTATGGTCATGAAACTGAAGATTGTTTCCAACTCTGCGACACTATCAAGTCCCTAATCAAGGCAGGACAACTGGATTATTACGTCAGCCACATCCAAAATGACAGACATCGTGGAGGACGGCGAGAAAGAAGACGCAGCTCTCAGCGGAGCCCATCTCCAGGCCGAAGAAGAAGAACCCGGAGTCCTAGGAGAAGATCTCAGAGTCTACCTTGCCTTGGGACTGACAACTGACAGGATTATAACCAGGACACTTCATCTGACAATGATGATTGCCGTGCCCAGCCCAACCAAACCATCAACATTATTGTGGGTGGGTTCACTTGCTGTGGGTCATCCAATGGTGCCCGGAAGAAAGCGCTCAGGATGGCAATGTTGAGTGTTTCCCACTATGCGCCTGATAGCAATATAGTTTATCCATTTAATAATCTTCTCATTGGGCTTCTTAAGGTTCAATTAGGCTTAAGTAAGTTAGTTTTGTCATATTTTATGATATTGAGTTTAATTGGATCATTGATGGAATTATTGCATGAATTGTCCTTAATTTATCTATTTGGCAGCCTTTAGTAAATTAACTATAATCTGAGTTACAAATATTTTATTGATGTAATTATGGTCTTGTAGGAAAGTTAAGACAATTCTCTACAAGTTTCATGAAGACCTCAAGAGAGGAATCACACGTTTGGATAATTTAAATTGAAATGAAAGCAAGAGTCGGAATTCTGATATTGACAACTTGACCTATGCGCACTCATCAGCCCATTTCTTAACTATAGGAGTTCAATTGACACCAAACTAACCTAAATGAAAGTTAAGACCTAAATATACAACTTTCATGAAGAATAAAAGAGCATAGTCGGATGTCTAGTAGGTCATATTGGGCCTAGAAGTCAGAACAAATGTGCTGTTGCTAGAACCCAAACACTGTGCAAAGATTAGGCTATATCTTGGGCTGTAGGGGCTAGATTGTGATGAAACTAGTGGCATTGGAAAGCAGAGACAAAACCCTTCAATGTTCATGAAGACCACTTACACAATAAGTGATGTTATGATAGAGTTATAGTCATATGAAGACAGCTGAATTGGTTGAGCGGGGAGACAAGCATGGCAATAACCCACCCACTCATCCACCCACTCATTAACAACTCCATTGTCATGTTCCACTCATCCACCCACTCATTAAACAACTCCCTTATCATTGTGTGCCCTTCATGCTCTATAAAAGGGCACCATTGGTTGCTCATTAGAATCATCTTGGTTTAGAGATCAAGATCTTGTTCTTATATCATTTATTTCTCTTATTGTTGTTTTCTTTTGTTCTAAATATAAGTTATGTTCATCTTCTTCTTCTTCTCTTTTTCTTTCTTCTTGCTCATGAGTAACTAATTCTCATTTTGCTTGGGGTGAATGGGTGAAGATTTTGGTAATAAAATAAGGTTAGATTAATCTATTTCTTGTGCTTTAATGTTATATCATCAAGTAGATATTATATGTATTGTATTTTGTTTCCAATCAATTTAGAAACTGATGAACCTTTAAAAAGTCATGTTTTTACAGTTCAATTTCTAGGTTTTTCATTCTCTTTTAATATGTTTAATTGGGTTTTGTCCTTATGTTTATCATTTTTATTATTTTAAAGTGTTTTTCTTCATTTTTCGTATTTTCTTATGTTTTTGATAGGTATTTGCTACGGAAGAAAAATGGATTTTATTGCATGAAAGAGCTACTGGAAAAAGCTCTTTGGATGCTCAACGCTCAAACGCTCAAGAGCCAGCGCTCAAGCGTTGGTTAGGCAGAATGGGAGAGTTTTATCTATTATCCCAGTGCTCAAGCACTGGGGGTTCATCATTCAAGCACGCAACTAGCAGAATTGGAGGATTATCTCTGGTGAGCCAGCGCTCAAGCGCTGATAAACCAGTGTTCATGCGCGTACATCATGGAAAATTGGCTTCTGGTGAGCTAGCGCTCAGGCGCTTGGAGACTAGCTGTAACACCCCAAATTCTGACTATGTTAATAGTAATAGCAGAATTACACTGTTTTGTATTTTCTGTGTGTTATAAAAATAATTTGACTATTCCAATGCCATTTTTGACTATTTTGTGTGATTTTCTCCGGGTTAAGAAAATAATAATTTTCGAGTCGAGGAAATTCTTATCTGAATTATTCGGAGGCGGGGGATCTTACTAAACCCAAATCTGAGTGATACAGAAAAGAATCTTTTAATTTTTAAAATTTATTTGTGAAATAAAAATATTTCACAGATAAATATTTGCTGTTTTATTTATAGCAGTTATTGCTATAAATTATTTGACCTGATAAATTTTAGTTGACAGAAAATGTGTTTAGAATATTTTCTGTAAGCTAAATTAGAATGAACCAATAGGAATCAGTCAAAATCGATAGCTGGACTTTCACTACTAGAAAATTGGGTTTTAGAGACCGAAAAATCGGTCTCTAAATCATAAAAATCGGTCTCTAAAATAATTAGAGACCGATTTAGAGACTGATATAAATCGGTCTCTAAAACGCTCGTCGCTAAATATTAGAGACCGATTTTAGTTGGTCGCTAACTTTAGTGACCAATTTAGAGACCGTTATTTTAAAAATAAGCGGTCTCTATTTTCCGTCAAATTTTGGTCAATTATTTTTCAAAAAAGTATATTAGAGACTAATTTAGAGACTGATTTATTAGAGACCGATTTATTGGTCTCTAAATCAGTCGCTACTTCAGTCTCTAAATCCGTCTCTAAAAGTCGTCAATATTATATATTTTATAATGTTGGTCGCTAAATCGGTCTCTAACTAGAGGCGATTTATCCGTCTCTAAATCGGTCTCTAAAATAGCTGAATATATTTTATAGATTTCATAAAATCGGTCTCTAAATTGGTCTCTAATTTAGAGACTGATTTATCAGTCTCTAAATCGGTCTCTAAAAAGACAGTATATTTTATATATTTCAAAAAATCGGTCTCTAAGTCGGTCTCTACTTTAGAGACCGATTTATCGGTCTCTAATTTGTGATATAAATTTATAATTATTTTGAAATGTATTATAATCCAAATTTTTAAAACACCTGATAAATAACAGTCAACAATCTCATATAACCAAACACAAATAAAAAATAATGTAAACTAAAATAATTCAGTCTTTAGAATAACTCATTTAAATGGCAAGACATTCTAGAATAAAGTAAACTAAGCATTGTCTACAATATCTCATTACTACAATATTTCAAATGTAAGAAAATTGAACACAACTCAAACTAAACTTTAATCATAAAAACTCTTCCTCGTCTTCGTCCTCATCCTCCTCTTCTGCTCTATCAGTCACAGGAAATGTTTGACAACGCTGAAAGTTTATCGATTGCATCATCTCTCGTACCAGCCGGTTTGTCTCCTCAATCTGTCTCTTATTATCTGCCACTTGAGCGCGAAGCTCATTTCTCTCACTTCTTAATTCTTCAAGTTCATCTCTTTGCACCCAGTCAGATGATGAAGAACTTGAGCCACGATATTGTGGTCTTCCAGCCACTACGGTTGACTCAAGTCCAAGACCATATATTTTACCTTTTTTCACTCCAGCCACATTGCGCCACACATCCAACTCATCTGGGAGAGGAGTTCCCTGCTCTGATGCTCTTTGGGTCATTTCTTGCATTTCGTTTGCAAATTTGGTCTGTCAATATCAATATGACACTAATTAATGCAAAAAGTTAAAACAATACATAAGTCTAACATAATATAAGTCATGACATAAAGTATAAGAATAAACGTGGTTTCAATCGCATGTTAAAAGTGGCAAGCTTGTTTAATTTCAATTTGAGATAATAGCACAGTTAAAATATTTCTATTTGAAAATAGAATAGGGACTTTTGACATTGAATAAATAGATGTCCTGATGAGTCAAAAAATAGGCCAACATAAAAATAAACATGGTTTCAATCACACGTTCAAAGTAGGTTCCTATGATTTATCACCAAGAAGCTTAAGCTAACGCATTCTTCCCAAAATAAGAAACCCAAAGAAGAACAACTAAAATTTATACCAGAAAATTTATACCAAATTAGGCAGGAAAACTCAAGTGAGAAACTTCTTTTGCTTTGGTACTGTGAGCTTTAAGGTATAGTGCTTTTATTAATTGACACGTTGAATTCTGTTACAGAGTCAATTGATAGACCAAATAATGTCATTTTGGCATGAGTTTGTAGGATGTGAGTAACGTGTAAAGCTCTAACTATGGGAATTTGAGAATATTAGAAAAATTGAATTAAGTTATTTATACTGATCAAATGTTATTAGAGTAATTTGAGTTTAAACCTAATATGATACCCTAAGGTTGCTGTAAAAGATTATGATAGTGTATAAGTAATTGATACCAAGTTTGATTATGGAAGTTTGACCATATAGAAACATGACTTTAGAGGTTAGTTGTGGCTCTCTTAAGTGAGTGCAAAACTCATCCTTTCTAAGTTTCTAGTGCTTGAAAATGTTTTAGACTTTGCCATACAATATTGTTTAGACTTTGGAGGGAGGATTGAATAAATTGAATTATTGATGGCATAATTCACCAAGAGACATTGTTTTTATTCATATAGTGTTTGTCAAATTAGTTAGTTTCAAATATTGAGTAAAATCTATTCTACTTAAGCTTTATTTTAGGCTAAGAGTGGTGGTTGCATATTGCCCCTATTCTACAATGCTTAGTCTATTTGACAATTAAACTACCAAGTTTGACCACCTACACAAGGTTTAGAATTTCATAAAGAGAGAACCTAAATGAATGAATTCCATAACTTTCTCTCATTCCCACGTAGCTACCAGGCTAATGCCTTTGTTCCAATCCAAGAAACTTGTTTCAGATTACCCATGCACTACATAGTCAAAAAATATTGCAAGCACACACAAAAAAAAATTATAACTTATATTTAGAGCTCCCATTAAACATCAAGATAGCAACGTGAATACAATTATTGAACATCATTATTTCAAACCCAAGAGTTTGAATTAGATAAAATAATTGCTTACAGCTATATGCTCTGATGTCCTATCCACCCATGTGTGATCCTTACGTCGATGTGTGTGGTGAAACAATGTTGGTGCTGATGGAACAAGCACCATTCAACTTGGTCTACAACAATTGTAACAAAACCATATTAGTAAATTTAACCATATTAGACAACTTTAACAATAATGCAAGATAATAGTGAATTTCACCAGATTAGCTCTATGTTGAGATGAGGTAATAGAGCCACTGGTGTGAAATGAAGCTCCATATCCTCCACAATCAGATGCCTAGATTGGCTTTTGCAATTGCACTTTTCTTCTTGAAAGCCTCACTTTCCCAATGTGTACACAATGCGTCCCATATGTCATCCCCAAGCCAACTTGGTCTCTCCATTTTCTTGCGAGCCTTTTCCATAACATTCTTCAACAATGATGCACCCCGTTTCTCAAAGTTTCTTCGAGCCCAATAATTATCTGGTGGGATGATAGTATACTTCCTCTGCAATAAATATGAGTAAGCAAATTGTTTATGATAAAAAAAAGTCTATCAAATTTTAAATTATAGTAATAAAAATTTGAAAATTACCATAAACTCTGCAAACCACATATCTCTTGTGGTATCACATATCCTTTTCCATGATGTCCATGGCTCTAAATAATGGCCCCTGAAGATATCACTAATTCCATTTGCCACCATGTGTGAAGGCAAAAATCTACAAACAATACAGGTGTTTAGTTATAATACATCAAACACAGTAATGTAATTTAAAAAAAATTACTTATACATACCCATCTCCTTCTAGATATAAAATTGGTTTGCTACCAGACATTTGTGCATCTGATGCATCCTGAGTATGACTTGATCCAAGTGCAGATCCTACATCTGTTGGAGGGATAGATGATCCAACATTGTGACGAGACTCCTCTGTCGGAGGCACCACACGGTGAGATGGTTGAGTAAGAGGTGGTGAAAGTGCACTTGGGATCGAATAAGTAAATGCGGGTAATGTAGGTGATGGAGTAGTAGCAGGAGATGGAGAACTAGTAGAGGTTAAAGGTTGGTGAGAAGTAGAATGCCGCACCGGTCGCACCTGGCCATTGTTGCTTTTTGGACGACCCCTAGAAACTTTTCCTTTACCTCGATCTCTCTCAGACATCTGCAATGAACACAAATGGAATATAAATTAAAATGCTTATCAAATAAATAATAATTCATTTGTACAAAATACAAAACACAATTAATTTACCTTTTGTTAACAAAAAAAAAACAAACACTAATCATGTCCATGATCAGCATCATCAGCATCATCATCATCATCATCACCTTCATCACCATCATCGTCATCACAATCATCATCATCATAGTCATCACCTTCATCACCATCATCGTCATCACGATCATCATCAAGCAATTCATATTGATGAAGATCTTCATCTTCATTGTCATTTTCAGAATCATTGTCAAAATCGAATTCATCTTCCTCCATATCCTCTCCTTCATTACTTTCTAACTCATCTTCCTCTTCATCCTTGTCGACATCAGCTTCTACCTCATGATGATCACCTTCTTCATCTCTTAAGTTGGCAAGAGGGTCATCATTTGTTATAAAATCCACATAGGTTGCAGCATCTTGATATGCAACCTCTAATGCATATCGAGCATCAACAGTACCTCTTGGTTTGGTTTTAATGACAACCCACCAATTAGCCTTGTCTTTTATTTTTTCAGGGTAAGGTGCATAATACACTTGAATTGCATTTTGAGCAAATATGAAGGGGTCATATTTTGGATACCGTCGAGTATGTCGAACCTCCACCATTCCATATTGTTTATGAACATTCACACCACGATTAAGTACAGCATCAAACCATTCACAATTAAACAACACTAACCGTTTCATTGGTTTTCCTGGGTATTCTACTTCCACAATTTCTTTAATGATGCCATAATAATAATTCTCTTCTTCTACTTTGTCATCACCCTTAACACAAACCCCACAATTGATGGTTCTTTTACCGATACTCCAATCTTCTGTATGAAACTTATAACCATTGACAAAATAGATAGGCCATGTATGAACCTTTCTCTTAGGACCCCATGCTAAGTGGTGCAAAAATTGATTTTGTACCAAGTTATTTTTATTGTGAACCTACCAATGATAATAGTAAAATCATTATAATTTATAACATAACTATCAAGAATGCATATCATTAAAAAAAGTGTTAAGATACTTACGTAACTTCGGAACCAAGTTGGAAATTCAGATGCAATCATACCATCAACATCAGTGCAACTGATGTTTGGATTAGCTGCTTTCAAATATTCCTCAAAAAATCTAATAACATGCACACGGTTACGAAATATGAACCAATTACATATACATACTAAAATGAATAATTTAAGAATGATTTAGTTCACTTACCCAATATATGGTTTAACCTCTTCACAATTAAGTAGGATATGTAAATGTGCAGCAGTTATTTCCTTATCCATTAAATACCTCTTGTTACAAGTTCCGGTGAGCGACCAGGATGATTGAAAATTGATAAAGTGGGTTGGATTGTCTCATCTAAACCTCCATCATCATTTCGACCAACTCTATTTCTCATTGATTGCACATGAGATTGAAATAATAAGAGCAAAAATGAGAAGTCTCTTGACATAAATATGCCTCACATATGGACCCTTCCACACGTGATTTGTTTTTAACCATTCGTTTCAACCTATTCAAGTACCTAAAACAAGCATGATATCATTAAATACTAAACTTTGAAATAAAAAGATTACCACATTTTAAAACGCAATAAAGTAGGTGATTACCTCTCAAATGGATACATCCATCTATATTGAACAGGGCCTCCTACTCTTGCCTCATATGGTAGATGAATAGGTAAATGCTCCATTGAGTTAAAGAATCCGGTGGAAAGATTCGTTCCAACTTACATGTTGTAATGATGATGTTTTGCTCCATTAGTAACAAATCAGACACACGTAACACTGTTGAGCACAAATCTCGAAGAATTTGCTTAACTCAACTAAAGGCTTCCACACTGGATCTGGCAATGCACCAAAAGCAATTGGTAGCAACCGCTCCATAAACACATGACAATCATGGCTTTTCATCCCAACTAGCTTCCCCTCTCTCATGTTTACACATCTATGCAGATTAGAGGCATATCCATCAGGCATTTTTAATTCACTAATCCATTTACATACAACCTTTTTTTGCTCCATGTTCAATGCAAATTTTGCTTTAGGCTTCAAAATTTTTCCATTAGGCAATTCTTGCAACTGTAGTTCCCTCCGCCTACAATATTCTTTCGTATCCATTCTAGCTTTAACATTGTCTTTGGTTTTGTCTTTAATATCCATCACTGTATTAAAGACATTATCAAACACATTTTTCTCAATATGCATCACATCAAGATTGTGTCTAATCATATTAGTTTTCCAATATGGTAACTCCCGAGAAAATACTTTGCTTTATCCAATTATGAGTAACCCCGAACCCAGCACATGTACATGGACCCACCTCAGTTACTTTTGGAACATCACAAACATCTTCCCATACCTCGGCCCCAGACAACCTAGGTGGAGGTGCAGATTTCTCTTGTCTATTCTTATAAAATGCATCCTTATTTCTGCGATATGCATGATCCATAGGCAGAAATTGACGATGACAATCAAACCAAGAACATTTGCCACCATGTTTCAAAGTGAAAGCCTTTGTTCGATTCATACAATATGGACATGCCAATCTTCCTGCTGTACTCCAACCCGACAACATGCCATACGCAGGAAAGTCATTTATTGTCCACATTAATATAGCTTTCATTATGAAATTTTCTTTTTTTGAAATATCATAAGTTAGGACACCTTGTTCCCACAACAATTTCAACTCATCTATTAAAGGTTGCAAATACACATCTATTTTACTTTTCGGATTGTGTGGCCCAGGAATAATCAAAGTCAAGAACATATATGGAGTTGTCATGCACAGTTCTGGAGGAAGATTGTACGGAGTGACAATTATAGGCCAACAGGAGTAAGGAATAGCTGACTGACTATATGGAGTAAAACCATCAGCACTTAAGCCTAATCTAACATTTCTTGGTTCAGCTTTAAATTCAGGATATGTTTCATCAAAACGTTTCCAGTCTTCTCCATCTGATGGATGACATAACACTCCTGATTCTCGTCTATTTTCATAATGCCATCTCATATGCGGAGCAGAACTCATTGAAGCATATAATCTCTTCAGCCTAGGAATGAGAGGTAAATAAATCAATCTCTTTACAGGGATCTCTTTTGTTTTTCCCTTACCAATCCCTTTTGTTTTATATCGAGCCGCACCACAAAATGTGCATTCTGTAACTCCCTCTTCATTGAACAACATACAACCATTCATACAACAATCAATTCTCCTTGCAGTAAGACCTAGTTTGGAAACTATTTTTTTCGCCTTATAAAAATTTTCTGGGATGAGATTTCCAGGAGGATGTGTCCTTTTCATAAGTGCTACTATTTGATTAAAAGATCGTTGGGAAATGTTTCCCTCCGATTTGATATTCAATAATTCAACAGCAACAGATAATTCAGTTTCATCTTCACATCCCGGCCACAAAGGGTTTTGGGCCGCACGAAGCATATCATAAAATTTTTGAGCATCTTTATTTGGAGGCTCCTCTAAGGGTTGATTGTAATGGAACCCAAACTCTGGACCAACCGCATCATGAACCATGGCCTCAAATCTATTTAAATGGTCATTATTATCTTTTTGTGTAGTGGTAGAGGTGCTGGTGACTATTAAAAGCTCTAATCAAAGTTGGATCAATTTCTCCATGACTTGTCCAATACCAATAATCATGTTTAAACCCCTTTTTATAAAGATGAACTTTAACGTCCTCAGGAGTCAAGTACTTGGTTTTTGCACTTAGAACAAGGGCATCTAATATTTCCATTTGATAAATGTGCTTGTTGGCATGCAAAGGAAACAAATTGTTCTACCCCCCTCGACAAACATATCACCAAGTCCCTTTCTACTAGGCAAAAGTCTATTATACATCCAACAACGATATTGACGAATGTCCATATTCTGTAACATAATCAAAATGAAATATTAAAACTACAAGTGAAATTTAGTCTAACCACAAGCAACAAATTTCTAAAACTAGTCTAAAAATTAGACATTAGTTCATTACTTTTAAACAAAAATTATATAAATTTAAGATACTACAACATCCTCAAAATCATTGTCATTTCAAAGCATATCGGACCCTAGAACAAGTTTAACATACAAAATAATACCAAAAACAAGCCTAAAGTAGAAGAATAACAAAATCAAAGATTGAGATTTACCTCTTATCTCAAAAGTCTGAAAGTTCAACCTCAAGCACCTATACATACGAAAACAAAATTCAAAAAAATCAATTAGTATTCTCACGTGTTTGTGTTTTAGCTATCCTTAAGCTTGAAATAAGGGAAACCAAATTGAAGTAATGTTAAAATGAAGTATAATCAAATGTTAGTTAAAATGAAGTAATGTTAATGAATCTATTGGAAGAGAATGCATAGGTTTCATATATATGCAGGACAATATTAGTCAAGTTAATGCAAAAGTCGATTGAAAGAAAAATATAAATCAAGTTAATTCAAATTCAAACTTTAAAAAACATACTAAATATTAGTCTGTTAGATTAAAACTCATTGTTAAAATTATGAAATTTTAGCAATCCGTGCAACATACAGGTAAGATAACTAGTGTATATACTGAGGGAAATACATTTAACGGTTGATATATATTTGATTTAAAATTTATTAAATATTATTTTAAATTTAATTTAAATACTTGTTTAATTATGCATTGCATATGTTATGTTTTTATTGCACTGAGTGTGATATTTTAAGATTATACAAGAATTTTATAATGGATAACAAGGTTTCTCCAATACCTTTTGATTACCCTGCCTCTGGAGCCTAACCATGACCGCTCAGGTAATAATAATACTATTAATCATATTTAATGGGATTCAATTATTGTTGACCAATGTCCACTCAGATTCTGTAATCTGAATGTTGTTATTAATTTATATATTCACTTTATTCCACTTTATTAAAATAGTATTAGTGTTTTTAAGGTATCTTTTCTGGCATCTTGCTTTTACTTAGGGAAGGGTTATGGTATACTAATAGTATGCCCGTAATTAAGCTTTGGCAAGAGCATTTAATAATGTGCATAAGCGGAGGGATAATTATAATTATATTCTTCCCGAATCTCTAGAAGCATAATGTTGTTGGGGGATTTAATTGTCTCTTATTATTCTTCACTAATTTTGTCCCTTTGACTTTCTTTTGACAAAAGAATGGTTCCTTAATCTTTATGCATGCCTTGAAAATGACAACTTGCTTCTAGGATTTGCAATGTGAAAATGAGGCCTCGCTTTGCTTTCACACTGTTCCATTTCATTTAAATATCCTTCATTTCTATGTTGCATAAAAATATCCTTTTAATGCAAAAGTCGATTGAAAGAAAAATATAAATCAAGTTAATTCAAATTCATTCCACTTTGCATAAACTGTCTTTTATAATATATAATAATACATTCCTTTGGCAGACGTCTCCAATTCATATGTCCTATTGTCCTGCATATATATGAAATCTATGCATCCTTGCAACCACGTTTCACTGTTATTTTATTGAGATATGTCACAGCCAATTCAGACGTCTCCAATTCTAAGGCTACTACTAATGCTTCTAAGGCTACTAATAATGCTACTTATCATGCAAATTTTGGTACTTGTTGATGCTATTGAGACTGTTACAAAATGAAAGAAAATAGGAAAAGACATGCAGGATCTGATTTGAATATGAAGTTTCAAATTTTTAGTTGACTGTTACACACTTTGACATTTGCAATCTTGGACATACTAAAATAATCTTGGACATTAATAATAGTGAAGCTTAACTCAATATTCAAATCATAGATTGGAAGAACCACATTTGTTCACCAAGAGATCAATCAGCTTTTTTAGCAACACAGATTACTTATTAAATGGAAAAAGGAGGAAGACAAGCTTCTGCTCAAAGAGAGGACTCAGAGAAATATAACTTAATGCTAAAATTTAATAGGTGGTAGCCATTCCTGATTGAAACAGTCCACAGAAAGCTTTCTGATGGACATCAGTCATCAGGAGTATGCAGTTAGCAGATATCGAAGCAAAATTATATGTTCCTTATGATAATGTGACCCATGTTCGAAACTAAGTTTATGAGAGAAAAGTAATCAAATATCTAAAGCATTATTTAAGATCTTAAATGGAGGATCAACTTTAAGTTATTGACACTAGCAGCACTTTATACTGATGTTGGAATTTAGATTTTTTTTCCTGGTTTTCTTTGTTTTACTATAAGCTTGAGCTCTATAATTTTTGGTCAATTCATTGAAGAATAGCAAAAGTGGCTTCTACTCAAAGCATCATTAAGCCAGAAAAGAGAATCTAATCAAATAAGAAGCTGACGTGTAAGACAATAATCATGAAACTCACCTGATATGCTTTGGCTTTATTCAACAAAAGTAAATGGCATGGCTTTAATCAGTTTAGCTTCAAAGCATGCCATGTGAAGGCACTAGGCCTTGCACCATTTTTTAATCCTTGTTCTAGTAAGAAAATATTAGCAGCAACAAAGATGGAGCTGGAATTGGGACTCAAAATCACTAAAACTAGAGATGACATTACTTGCATCTCTGACTATGGGTTAGCCAAGGATAAAGCAGGACCAGTTTTCCAGTCTAGAGAAACAAACACCATGTTCATCCTCACTGCCCATCTTAAAGGTCAGTCTACCCCTCTCATTCTTATATAACTGATTCCTTTGTCTTTTTTTTTCATTTTTGTTTTTTGGTCTTCTGTCTTTCCATCGTTTATGTAATATACCATGGCAAGTATACGAAAACAGAGGTTATAAGAGGAATAACATTGACATCAAGATTAGTGAAGATGGTAGTAAGATATCAATTAGTGGAGAGAAGCCAATTCAGGAAATGTTTTTAGTGGGATGGGTAATGTTAAAGAAAGAGGTTGAAATTACAGGGTTCAATAAGATTTTCAAATTTCCTGATGGGGTGATTTTGGATCAGATCAAAGCAAAGTATGATGAAGAGGAATGGATATTGAAGATTGTCATGCCAAAATTGGTAAAAGGAATTAAAATAACCAGAATAACATGTTCTTCAAAAATATTTCGTAATATGAAACAAATTATGAATTCTGATTATGAGTATCACAACCCATTCTAATTAAAATAAGAATGTAGACATAGACATATTATTCACACGCATACCTTTTTCTTCTCTGAGGAGGAGGGCTTCAGCTGGGGCTCCTGGAACTGCGAGAAGGAGAATACGAGAAGGATCTAGAGTGAGACAGAAAGCAGCTCTGGGCAGATCAAGTGAGGGCCTGGGCAGATCTGGTTTCAAATGTGAGTTTCAGATCTGGGCAGTGTGCATTAGCGAGAGTGAGACACGAAAATGAGAGGGAGAGGGCGATAAGGAAAGCACAAGAGGGAGAGTTGCTCGCGGTGTGGAGGCGCGATGCAGATGGCAGGTCTGGCTTGCTCGTGGGGTGGAGGCGCGGCGTTGCTCGGTGTCACGGTGGACGGCACGAGTGGTGTGGTGGACTATTTGTAAGTTTGGGTGGTGGTATAACAAAGAGAGATTCAAGAATTTGGCAGAAGTGAAGAAAGAAAGAGGGATTAACGTTGAAAAGGTTGTTTTTTTTAGAGACCGAATTTTCGGTCTCTACATATTTATTTTTAAAACTTTTTAATTTTAGAGACCGAAATTTCAGTCTCTAACACATTCTTTTTTTTTTTTTTTTTTTTTTTTTTTTTAGAGACCGAAAATTCGGTCTCTAACAATAAGACACATTTTTATTTTTTTAATTTCTTTTATAACATAATTTTTGTCTCTAATTCGGTCTCTAATTCGGTCTCTAAATTTTTTAGCGACCAAATTAGAGACCGAATTTGTTTCGGTAGCAAATTATATTTTTTTTCCTTAATCAGTCTCTATTTCGGTCTCTATAGAGACCGAAATAAATCGGTCTCTAAATCGGTCTCTAAAACCCAATTTTCTAGTAGTGTTTTCTAAACCAATAGGAGTTAGTCAAATAAAGTGGCAAAGACTTTGTTGTGGACCATTGGATGAAAAGTTTGATTAAGATGTTTTGATCATAGCCATTGATTAGATCAATGGTGTGAGAACAGTTCAGATAAAATCACTAAGTGATATCCACCTTAGATTAAATCAAGGGCTAGGAGTTAAAGTTAAAAATCAATGGATAGGATTGAGTCAACGATAGTGGCTTGACTAAGTTACTAAGTAGCTAATTAAACCTAACTTAGTTAACCTAATTTCCTAATTAAGAAGCTAAGGGAACTAACCTAATTACTAATTAGTCCTAATCTAGTTACTAATTAGATATCCTAAATTCATCTAGAAGTCATGACAAAGCATGACATAGGCAATGACCTAGTAAATTAATTAGTTACGTAATTAGATAGTTAATTAAGTGTAATTAAGAAACCTAACCTAATTAACTAACTATCTAATTAGCATGCATTTAGGCTTTAATTGAAGTCAAATTATGTCCCTAATCCTCTAAGCGTTCCACGGCCAAGAAGGGCCATTCTACCAAGTTCCACAAGTTTCTAGGTTCATCCATGTGACATAGGCCATGTACTTCAAGTGTGAACACACTTGTGATATTTTACTTCAAGTAAATCCTTTAATCACTCCTACACCCACCTCACACGGCTGCACACTCAAGATTACTATCAATATTCACTTTTTCTCTCACCAAAAAGCAAGCATCATTTTCTCTCAAAAATTCCAAGAACACATAGAAGCTTTTCCTTTCCATTTTCTCTCTAGTGTTTCGGCCTCTTCACTCAAATCCACTATCTATCTTCTATAATTTTTGTTCTCAACATTTCCTAAACCTAAACCACCTCCTAAACACTTTTCATTTATGAAGTTTTGTGAAAATCCTACCCTAAGTGCTTCAAAATCCAAGTTTGGTTTACGTTCCTAAAGGTAAACTTTTGATTCTTTGGTTTTAAATTAAGTTTGTGATTTTCTGAACCATGATTGTTCCATAGTTTATCATTATTAAGCCTTGTTTGTGATTTTACTAATTATTTAAGAATTGTTAGGGATTTGTGTTGGTTCCCACGAAATCAAGGAGAAGGAGAGAAGCTTGAAGATCTTGTCTTCAAGAGGTAATAGGGAGATTTTACCTCACCAACCAAGTTTTGGTGGTGTGGGGATGGTTTTGTACGGTGAAAAACCCATAAGGGTTTATTCACTAGTGTTTAATGCTTCTTGAATTTTGTTTGTGGTGTTTGTGGTTTTGTTTTTGTGATTGCATGTGTGATTTTATGATTATTGCTTTGATATATGCTTGTATGTATGATTGTGTAAGCATGAAAACGTATGAGTAAAGTAAGATGTGAATAACATGATGAATGTTAGGGTCAAAACGTGTTTGCCCATTTGCTAACCGCAAGTGCACGGGTTGCACAAGTAATAAAATGATGAGTACAGATATCGTTCCCACGAGGATAAGTTTATTTCCAATGCTAAGTATTAACCGATAGCTCACCTAGCTCTATTCAAGAACATAAAAATGGATAAAAGTAAAGAAAGTAAAGACAGAAAGTAATAAGGATAAACAGTTATAGTTTAGGGAAATCCTTCTCACCCTTTACTTCAACCAACAACATGCAATCCTCATTATAAATATGAATGCAATGATTAGGTTAGCTTGAGAATCTACATTAGCTAAACGCCTATGTCTAGGTCATCTAACCATGGTTTCAATTGCCTAACTCTCTAAGTGTCCTTGAGAGTTAACACAAAATCCACTCTTTAAGGTCTAATCTCAAACACGTGCTCTGCATGGCTAAGGGGTATATTTCTATCCCATTAGCGAATCAACTCATCCCCCCATTGGAATAGAATCGAACATGCATCAATCATACATACGATCTCAAACCCAAATCCCTATGTCTAGGTTCATTAGATTTTATCAAATCAACTTAAATGTTGGCCAAACACTTAAGAGCATTAAGATCAATATGACTGAACAAAAACAAAGATCCACACAAACTCAGAGAAGAACAAATCATTAATATTAATAAAAGGATTCAAAGTCATCCCTAAATAAAGCTCAGCTATACAATGAACATGAGAACAAATTACAAAATACATGTTCAAGTAATGAGGAAGAGAAAAGAGAAAAGAGAGAAGGAGAAAACTTATGGATTTCGCCATTGAATCTCGGATCCTCCTCCAAGAGAAAGAGGGCTTCCATCCTTAGCTCCCCAAGCTCCATCTCCACCTCCAATGGAGGTCTAGCCACAGCCTCTAACCTAGAAAACTAAAAACCTAAAACCTAAAAGAGGGAAAACTGAGAGAGCCTGAAAGGGTGCGTGAAAAATAGAATAAATAGGCTCAGCTCGCCGACGCGCGCCGCGGCATGCACATTCCCACGCCTCAGCGTGGAGCTGTCTGTCCTGTCAGTATGTTGCTAGCTGAGACCTTCACGCCGTGGCGTGGAACTCTGGAATGCTTCCTTGGCTTCTTTCCTCCAATGCTGGGCCTTGGCTTGCATCAATTTGTCTCTTTTGAGCCCTTCCTGCATTAGATAAAGCACCAAGTTAAATATAATTGTAAATTTACTTAATCAATCAACAAATATGCACAAATTGCTCGAAAACATAAAGGAAGATCTCAAAATGAAATTCCACAAATATAAGCATAAAACCTTCCAAATATGCATAAGATCAAGGACTAAGCATGCCATGAAGCGCAAATATGGGGCATAAATAACCACATTTCATGGAATTATCACACCTCCAAACTTAAGATGTTGCTAGTCCTCGAGCAACACGAAGTATGACTAAGAAAACTTACTTTGCCAATTCATGCTCACATGCATTCAACAATGATAAATTCAATTTTATTTTAATCACAACCAGTGCACAATGATTATAATGGCCCTCAAAGAATGCACATACCTCACAGTTAAGCTCAACACATACACAATCCTTAACATGCCATCAATCAAGCTTCCAATCATACACATGACATCTCTCACAAACATGCAAGCTCAACTTATCTTTTTCAAATCATGCTCATTCGGATAGGTTTATGAACCTACACATGGATACAAATCAAGATTCCACAAAATTGTAGCACAACTCTTTCTCCACTAATGTAAATCACACATGATTGAGGATCAAGAGGGACTTTAATAGCTTATAATGCTTGCCAAGGTGATGGGGTGAAGAACAAAGGGGAATGGAAAACATACAAACATTGAGAAACATAACATGAAATTCTAAGACTTGAGTCACTACAACAAGAGTATACAAAATGAAATAATTAACATTATTCAGAACCACTCGATGCTTTTTTCATTTATGCTTTCTTTCATTCATTTGTTTTTTTTCTTTTTTTTTTCTCTTTTTGTATTTTTGTTTTCTTTAACAAAAACAACTTCTTGTACAACAAATGGTTCCTTCAAGCCACTTTTGTATTGAACAACATAAATACCCTAAACAATGGACTCAAGTGAAGAAATAACATATCATGCACTCAACAAACATAAAAGGGGAGGAAAAGATTGCAATGTTTTTGCATGCATTAGAATAGGTACAAGGTAGGAAATATGAGGGTGAAAGAAGAACATAGAAAGCCAAACATTTAGAAAGCTTCAAAAGGGGACCTAGTGATATAATCATGTAAAGGTAAGCTTGAAAGGTTCAACCAGTCCAAACAATGCCCTAATCACTTCCTCAATCATGTGCAATCTAGGATTTCACCTCAAGAGAGTTGCAAAACAATTTCAAGGATAGTAGAAATCATCCACATGCACAATCCATAAACATTCTCTAAATAAACACTCAAATCTTTTCAAAGTTAAACAAGCATCTAAGTGAGAAACACATCATGCATAAAAACAAACAAGATTGCTTAAGCATGCTTCAAGATCGCAAATGGTTTCACAAAAAATTAGAGGACAAATGCAAGCATTTATATCATTGGCCAACCAAAACTACACTAGCAAATGGCAACAAAATCATGCATTCAAAAAATTTATCATTTTTCATTCAAGCATGCATAACATCGTGTAGAGAATGTTGAAAATTGAAACTTTTATCAACAGCCTACTAGTGATAGCCAAAACAGGATATAATCATGAAAGCATGATGACTATCACTAGCACATACTTAAAATATCAAGACATGTGTAAACATTAAGCATTAAGGGTGAAAAACATGCAATGATACTCCCCCAAACTAAAGTGATGTGTGTTCTTGGTGTTCATGGTCTATAGGGTACTTGAGCAAGTCAAAACAATAGTCTAACTAGAACTGAGCATTATTAAATAAAGAAAAACTAGAAAAATAATAGAAAAATGTAAAAACAGGTATCACGCCGAGGCGTGGAGCTTTCTGGTGCGTTTCCTGATATGGTAGAGACTGTCACGCCACGGCGTTAACATTCGTACGCCGCGGCGTGAGAAGTCATGCTACAGAATTCTGTAGCAAACTAGTTTCTGTCGGAACTGGTGCTCCATTTTGGCCCTTAGCACCTCCAAAACATGTCTAAAAACTTAAAACACAGAATGTACAACAAAAACTTAACAAAAACACAAAATCAAACTATAACTACTTATCTAAACAAACCAAAAACAAAAGCATAAAAACATGAATTAAAACTATTTATAACAACAAAACATAAAAACTTGAATTAGAACTAAGCAAACTCATTGTCAATATTAGCAATACGAAAATAATGCCTTATCCCCAGCAACGACGCCAAAAACTTGTTAGGGTCAAAACGTGTTTGCCCATTTGCTAACCGCAAGTGCACGGGTCGCACAAGTAATAAAATGATGAGTACAGATATCGTTCCCACGAGGATAAGTTTATTTCCAATGCTAAGTATTAACCGATAGCTCACCTAGCTCTATTCAAGAACATAAAAATGGATAAAAGTAAAGAAAGTAAAGACAGAAAGCAATAAGGATAAACGGTTAGAGTTTAGGAAAATCCTTCTCACCATTTACTTCAACCAACAACATGCAATCCTTATCATAAATATGAATGTAATGATTAGGTTAGCTTGAGAATCTATATTAGCTAAACACCTATGTCTAGGTCATCTAACCATGGTTTCAATTGCCCAACTCTCTAAGTGTCCTTGAGAGCTAACACAAAATCCACTCTTTAAGGTCTAATCTCAAACACGTGCTCTACATGGCTAAGGGGTATATTTCTATCCCATTAGCGAATCAACTCATCCCCCCATTGGAATAGAATCGAACATGCATTAATCATACATATGATCTCAAACCCAAATCCCTATGTCTAGGTTCATTAGATTTTATCAAATCAACTTAAATGTTGGCCAAACACTCAAGAGCATTAAGATCAATATGACTGAACAAAAACAAAGATCCACACAAACTCAGAGAAGAACAAATCATTAATATTAATAAAAGGATTCAAAGTCATCCCTAAATAAAGCTCAGCTATACAATGAACATGAGAACAAATTACAAAATACATGTTCAAGTAATGAGGAAGAGAAAAGAGAAAAGAGAGAAGGAGAAAGCTTATGGATTTCGCCATTGAAGCTCGAATCCTCCTCCAAGAGAAAGAGGGCTTCCATCCTTAGCTCCCCAAGCTCCATCTCCACCTCCAATGGAGGTCTAGCTGCAGCCTCTAACCCAGAAAACTAAAAACCTAAAACCTAAAAGAGGGAAAACTGAGAGAGCCTGAAAGGGTGAATGAAAAATAGAATAAATAGGCTCAGCTCGCCGACGCGCGTCGCGACATGCACATTCCCACGCCTCGGCGTGGAGTTGTCTGTCCTATCAGTATGTTGCTGGCTGAGACCTTCACGCCGCGGCGTGCACATGTTTGCGCCGCGGCGTGGAACTCTGGAATGCTTCCTTGGCTTATTTCCTCCAATGCTGGGCCTTGGCTTGCATTAATTTGTCTTTTTTGAGCCCTTCCTACATTAGATAAAGCACCAAGTTAAATATAATTGTAAATTTACTTAATCAATCAACAAATATGCACAAATTGCTCGAAAATATAAAGGAAGATCTCAAAATGGAATTCCACAAATATAAGCATAAAACCTTCCAAATATGCATAAGATCAAGGACTAAGCATGCCATGAAGCGCAAATATGGGGCATAAATAATTACATTTCATGGAGTTATCAATGAAACGAATTTATGAGAGCTCCAAAGAGCTTGAGGCTCACAGCCATATTAGGATTTAGAGGACCAAAGTCCTGAAAATGATGGATTCAAATGAGAATTAAGGATTTAAATGAAAAGGAAATGAATTTGAACAAGTTTGAATGTAGCAAGCAAAATGGTTTTAGGAAAATAATCTGATATAATTAAATAAATAGGTTATGAAATAAAATGAGGGTCAATACTTGAAGTTTACTGACGTATAGCTCACCCTATGGATTTTCAAGCGCGTTGGTAAAATTTGAGCTGTATTAATTGTATTAAAAGAAAGAATTACCAATTTTGAAGAAACAATACAATTATTGAGTTTTAGAGGGGTTATACTGTAATTTTTATAAAAAGAGGGACTATATGTTAATTAAAATTTTAAGAAGGGTCATATTGTAAATATTTTATAAAAGAGGGGTCATATTATAAATAGTTTATAAAAGAGGGATCATATTGTAAATATTTTATAAATGAGGGGTCATATTGTAAATAATTTTTATGAGAGACTATTTCGTAAATATAAATTTTATGAGGGACTATTATGAAAATATTATTTAAATACGAACTATAATGTAAATATTATGTTTTGAGGGACTATTGTGTAAATATAGAAAATAAAGTCAAATTTTAGTATTAAATGAGAGAAATTGTATTTTTGATTTTAAATGTAAGAAAAATATTTTACGAAATTGAAAAATGTTGAAAAATCGCTACGCGATTTGAAAATGCGATAGAATTGAGTTGCGATTGAGAAAATGCGAAAATATGACTACTCGATGAGAATACAGTAATAATATTGTTGAGTTATTGAGTGGACCCCGAATATGTGATATGAATTGGAACTGTAAATGGTGCATAGTACATGTATTGGAAAGGTTCGATGGACTGTATGAGGCTATTTGCCTAGGAAAGACTACATCTCTTGAGTGGGTGCGATATGCGTAGTGTAAGTCACTCATTGACCTTGGGGGCATTGGGGTGCGGGTTGCCTACAATGGGCAGTTGGTAGCTCTTCTGTACTGTGGGTTAGACCAACGCAACACACCAATGATCCTAACCGAGACACTATTCTTAATCAAGATCTGATAAAGACTGTCGTGTATATGCTAGATGTGCAAAGTTGAGCACGTGGTCGGAGGCATGTTGGTACCGACAAATCTTTTCGATCACTCTCTCTGACCTGAGTTTTAGCTCCATGGAGTAGGAAATTGAGTCTGTGTGCATACATATAGTTATTGAGGGCATTATCGTAATTATGATTTATGATAATTGAATTATTGAATATTTGGTTATTGGTAATTGCATTATTGTAATTATTGTATATTACATGTTTTGTGATGATAATGATGTTAGTGGCATAATTGTAATTATGGTATGATAGTTGTATGAAATATTGTATGTGTTTATCTTCATTGCTACCATATTGGTAATGGCGTAGGTGATCTCACCTCTTTGTATGTCAATTCTATATTGTATTTATAATTTAAAATACGTTGAGCAAGAAGTTGAGCGAGAAGCTGAGGAAGAGTAGATCCTTGTTGAGGACGCTGAGTTTTGAAGAGATGGAGATGCCTTGTTTCGTTGGTTATATGAGGTTGACGTTTCTTGGAGGATCTGAGGCATGGAACGTTGATTTGGATAGAGAGAGTATCTATTATATGGGAGACTTAAATATTAGATTAAATAGACAACATTTAGGACATCATTACTTTAGTGTTAATATTTATGTACAACTAGAGTTTTCAATATCTATTAGGCAGTACTGGGGGACTTACTATCGTACCCCTAGCGAGGTCAGTATTGTGTCGTCTGCTCGGGCACCTGTCCGTAGGACTTCATGTCAAGCTAGATTCCTACCTACGGAGGAATCTGAGGAGGACCCGTTTGAGGGTTCTACTGAGTAGTAGGACTTGGGCAGTGAGTTAGTTTAAATAATATTTTAAATATTTTGAGAGTCTATTTTGTAAATATTAAAATATGACAGTACTGAGACTGGTATATATATATATATATGATGTGAATTATTTGTGACAATGTTATTATGTTTTTATTTTTCGCTAAGTTTATCTTATTATTATTAAGAAATTTTATAACTTGTATTTAGATTACAAGCACGATTTTATAATGAAGGGGTAATTTGGTAATTAAGTAACATAAAGTGTGATGCCCTAAGGAGGGTGTTACACTAGTTGGTATCAGAGCCCAAGTTAGAGTCTTTTGGGTTTGTGGTTAGGTCTGTATTGTTTAAGTTGTGTGATTCTCCGTGTTTGTTTTCTGAAAGAAAAAAATATTGTTTGGAAGATTAACTTCAACTTTTCTTTGTGTTGTTCAGTCTATTTGAGAGAACGAAATGACTAGACGAGGAAGAGGACGCATGAATGCAAGGGCAGGAGCTGGAAATGTCGGCGACGATAATCAGAACATGGCTACAGCTGTAGCAGCAATACAATGAATGGCTGAGGTTGTTGCACAGTAAAACCAAAGAGCAACTGATGATGCTCAAAGCTTGTCGAAATTTCAGAGGAACAATCTACCGAAGTTTCATGGAGAGTTTGATCCAGAGAAAACTGATCTATGGATCAAAGAACTGGAGAAGATATTTGATGGTATGAGTTGTACTGATGAGAGGAAGCTTACTTTCACAACGTTTGTGTTAGTCGGTGATGGAGAGGCTTAGTGGGCAGGAGCCCGAAGGTTGATTCAAGCTGAAGAGAGAGTTGTGACATGGCAGCTCTTTAAATAGAAGTTTCTGGGGAAGTATTTCCCAGCCAGTGTTCAACATGCTAAGGAAATGGAATTCCTTAGTGTAACATCCCGAAAATTTATTATTTTGTTAAAAACGATCATTTTATAATATTTGTAATTTTTAAGAATTTTTGTGGAATTTTCTGGAGATGATGAATATTTTAATATATTCTTCGTTTTATGTGTGTGCTGAGTGGAGCCGGGAGAATAAAATATTTTCCCTGAAGCTGGTAAACCTTGGACTGTCAACGTGTCAACGGGGGATCTTACTAAACCCGAGTCCGGGCACAGTTTACGAGGTCTACATTTTGAGGTTTTATCTCGCTAGTGTAATAAATCATTGTCAGAGGTATTTAATCAAGGAGACAAGCTTACTATGCACTTCGTAGAGAAGCGTGCGAAGCTTCTCAAGGAAGCTTCTTTGAATCATTTTTTTATTATTTCTCTCTCCTCCCATTTTTTTTCTTTGTGCTGCACATCTGAATTAAGGGACTTAATTCATTCTTCAATCCACACATTTCCTCCTCCTGTACGTAGCACTCATCTTTCTCTCTTTCCATTTCTCCTTCCAGCAGCACCATCCACCCACCTTCATATTTTCATCCTCCAATACCGTCACACTCCAGCACCATTTCGTGTTTGGAGAAGCACCACACCTGAGGGAATCATCTTCAAAGTCCTACGTTTTCTTCATCTTCTTTTCCTCCACGGTTGAAGCTTAAAGGTTGGAACTTTAAGGTAAAGTCCTTAGCTTTTTCCTCATCTCTCCTCATTTTCGTAACCCACTGTCATTTTGATGACCATGGGTATCCATTTCAACACTTGATTCTGATTTTGGTGAGCTTGAATATTTAAGGATCTCTTGGGAGCTGAAAATATAATTTCTGACCAAAAGGAGCTACCTTTCTTTGTGCTTCTCTAAGGTAAGAGGAAGACACTCCTCCTCAACCTCTCTTAGCATTTAGGAACGTCTGTGATTTTGTTGAGGGTCTTTCTGCTTTTGTATGTTGTTTGTATGGTATATGTGTTATTTGATTGTTTGAGTTTTGAATGTACATATATATAAATATAACTGGATGTATTGGAATGTGTAATATTGAAGGGAATGAGTTCCGAGTGATTTTCGGATAGTTACGGTGTTGAGCCCAGAATTTGGAAACTTAATGTGGAAACTAGTAATAGTAAGAAATTTGGCCAAACTCGTCGAATATAATGCCTTGATCTTTTGGTGATATGTCAAAATCCGTCGAATGAAGATTTCTGACCATTTTCGTCGAATGATAAAATCCGTCGAGTAAGGACCCGTGGCCAAACCTGTCGAACGTGATAACCTAACCACTTAATAAAATGTTAAAATCCGTCGAGTAAGGACCCGTGGCCAAACCTGTCGAACGTGATAACCCAAAACCTGTCGAACGTGATAACCTAAAACCTGTCGAACGTGATAACCTAAAACCTGTCGAACGTGATAACCCAAAACCTGTCGAACGTGATAACCCAAAACCTGTCGAACGTGATAACACGTCGAACGTGATA
Organism: Ormosia semicastrata; assembly: GCA_029884595.1. Taxonomy (NCBI): domain Eukaryota; kingdom Viridiplantae; phylum Streptophyta; class Magnoliopsida; order Fabales; family Fabaceae; genus Ormosia; species Ormosia semicastrata. Next base: position 46,328,104 of record JAQQTO010000061.1, read on the forward strand.
ACCTAAAACCCGTCGAACGTGATAACCTAAAAATCGTCGAACGTGATAACCTAATTACTTAGTAAAATGTTAAAATCCGTCGAGTTTAGACTTCTGACCCTTTCCGTCGAATGTCAAACCCGTCGAATTTAGATTTCTGACCAGCAAACACTAAGTGAGAATCCGTCGAGTTTAGATCTTCGACTACTAAACACAATGTCAATATCCGTCGAGTATGAACCTCGATCATGCCCGTCGAGATTGATCTTCCGACCAAAAACCCGTCGAATAGAGTCCCTGGACATTTACAAGAAAATGCCCCAAAGTCAATAATCGTCGAATTTGAGAGACAATGCCTGTCGAGTAGATGAATTTCTCCAGACCCGTCGAAATTAGAGATTTCGACCAGTGTTCGTCGGTTCGACACTTGGGAGATTTTCTCCAACGTCGACGCCTATACCCGTCGAATTGAGGCTCTTGCTGACCATCTGGAGGGTTCGACAGTTTTGATCTTCGTCCGACAGAACCCCCACCCGACAGAAAATGATTTCTTCGTCCGACAGAACCCCCCATCCGACAGAAAATGATTTCTTGCCAATCCTATTATAAAATGTGTTTCCCATTCTTTCCTCCTCTGTTACATTATTCTTCGTCGAATGGCAACTTCAATCATTCATAAAACGTAGTCTCTTGAATTCAAACGTATACTTATCATCCAACACCTAGTAATTGAAATCTGTGACTCAATTTGTGATTCCGACCGTGTAGTTTCCTGGACCCAAAACCGTGGGACTAATAGAGGAATATTGATCATAAATAAATGGGATGACTAGAAATTACTTAGGGATGCATAAACGAGGGAAGAACATGAGAGTGTGAGATTATGAGATCTTAGAATAACCTCCTAAGGGTATATGAATAAATTACCTAAGAGGATTTAAGTTAACTAAGAGAATTCCTTTAGAGACAAACCCTGTAAGTAAAGCTAAACCTAAGCAAGAATTCATAATACATTTTGAAAAGGTATTGATCTATTTAATGACAATATTATGCTATTGTGGGTCCATGTGAGAGACCATTGTTGTATTAATTCTTACTTTGGCAAATTGTGACATATGATGGAATAGTATGTGATAATGATCATACATGATTTTGCATAGAGTCTGTATGCATTGTGATTTGTCCGTTGAATTTGTCGTAAGGCCTAGTTGCCTAGGAGTTGAACACACCTTAGTGCGGGTGCGAATAGACAAGTGGGGTCCTGTAGTTGGCCTTGAGGGCGTTGGGGCGCGGGTGTTTCACAAAGAGGCAGTGGTAGCCCCTCCGGGACCGTGAGACAAACCGATGCAAACGCACCAACGATCCCGACCGGCCTGAGTCCTATATCGAGATCTTGTGAGAATCTTTCTTTGTATAAAGCCTTGTTGCGCAAAATGGTGATTATTTTTCGGAAAGCACTTGTTTTTATGGCCGACGAGATACGGCATGTCTCCCCGATCATTCTCTCCGAGTGTTTTGTGTCTAGCTCCATGGAGTAGGATCTTGGTTATTGAGGGCTCATGTGTATAGAGTCCGTGCATTATTTGCATTTATCATTATTATGGTCTGGCATTGATATATTGTTGATATACCTATGACTACCTGGAACTGTTTGCTTGATCATAACTGCTCTTGAATGTCTATTACTATTACTGTTGTTGTAAATGCTATGTGGGCTGATCTGATAATAATTTCAGCTTTTTAATGTTCTTTGTTTGATCTAATTGGATTCCATATGAGTTTAATTGTTAACATTTAGCTAAGTTTCTGATTTAGAATTATCTTTGGATGTTTATTGTGAAACTTTGCTAAAATGTGATTATAAACACTCATAAACGTGTTGTGATTTTCAGGAGATTCATGAGTGATGGAGTCCATTGGTTTTGAACTATTGAGAAGAGAGTTGAAGGACTTTAAAGGAATCGATCAACCCCTAGAAGCAAAGGGAGAAGGGTATGCACGAAGAATCAAGGCTGATCTTGATTATATTGAACAACACGGCCGTGTCAATTGACACGGGGTAGGCCGTGTCCTATTCGAGTTTGAAGATTTGAAGAATTTGAACAACACGGCCGTGTCAAATGACACGGGGAAGGCCGTGTACTCCTCCGACTTCACGAGGAAGAGCCAATATCGAGCCTTGACCGAAAACACGGCCCGTGTCAAATGACACGGGGTGGGCCGTGTTCTCTCGACTTGGAATGTTTGGAAATCGCCACCGAGAATAAGACACGGGTTGGGCCGTGTAGAAGGACACGGCCCGTGTCGTCGCGCCAGAAAGTTAAATTCGTATTTTAATGTTAAATTAGGTATCCAAACCTATAAATAGGGTTGCTTAGAGTCCTTAAAAGAGGTCTGGACAGGGAGAGCCGTCAAGGGAACTAAGGGAAACACAAAGACCAAGGGAAAGGGAGATTGGATCGAAGATTGGAGTCTCGGGTTCGAGCAATCGGAGATTGATCATCCCCAACTTTTGGAAACTAGTTTGATCTTTAGTTTTCTTTTGCACTTTCGTTTTGAACTATGTTTTTCTTCTATTTTTCTTGTGATTTTAACTTTGCCATGTGTGGCTAAACTTCTTGATTGGTTAAGGGAGGATGAAACTCTAGTTTTGATTATGTGAATCTTGCATACCTCTTTATATCAATACAATTATGTTTTTACTCATATGTTTTTGTTCATAAATCAATATAAAGGTTTTTATATTCTTGCCAAATTTCGAGAGTGGTAAAACTAGGATTGCTATGCTTGTATTCGGTGGTATGACTAGTGAGACATATGATCTAAGTAATTTAATCCGGTGTGTGATTAGATCTTAGTGTGATTGGTTTTCTAATTCTTAATGCAATCATTAGGTAGGTGTAAGAGCGGTTGCTTTACAAATAACTAATGGTTAGGATTTGATTTGAGCTTGATTTTGAATTAAGATTAAACTTAAGGAAGACATGAGATTTATCTCATAATCACATAAGAACATAATTGATCATGTTGGTATAAAGGGTATGTAAGTTGGCATAATCATATAAATCTAGTGGTGGATTCCATCTCTTAACCAATATCTTTAACTTGATAATTCAATTTGTGTTTCTTTGTTTTGATTTAAGTTTAATTTCTCTTTTAGTTTTAATCAACAAAACCCCCTTTTACTTTTACTATTTATTTTTCATCGAGTTTAATTTAGGAATTAGATTAATAGTGTTAATTGAATTGGTTCTCTCGTGGATCGACCCTTGCTTACTACAACCTGGTTGCAAGGTTTTTATATTTTTGGTGGAACTTGGCAACCGCTTTTTAATATTAATTTTTAATCACATTCCACACCACACCAAATTTTGGCGCCCGATTCTTCGGGAACCAATTTTTTCAATCGCGCTATTAATTTGTTTCCTACTTTTCTCTCTGTTTTCTATTTTAATTTTTAATAGTTTTATTTGTTCTCTTCAACTATCTTGGTGTTCATGTCCGGTGACAAGGTAAACGAGCAATTGCGAAACTTAAGGCATTACTTTGAACAAATCAGCACCACGATTTACACTGTGACGTTGAAGTGCCGTCACATAGAACTCTCCAGCTCTGCATCTGAGATATCTGAGCCACCTGAAGAAGAAGTGATGGCAGAAAACACATTAAGGATGTTGGGTGCTCCGGACTTAGACCAACAACCTCTGTGCATAGAAATTCCTGAGAATGAAGAGGCATTTGAATTGAAATCTGGACTGATTCATCTGTTACCATCTTTTAATGGACTAGCCGGAGAGGACCTTAACAAGCATCTGAAGGAAATTCATGTTGTGTGTTTTAGCATGAAGCCTGCGGGAATTTCAGTGGAGCAAGTCAAGCTGAGAGCTTTTCCGTTTTCTCTAAAGGACTCTGCAAAGGAGTGGTTGTACTACTTGCCGCCGGATCAATTCAGACATGGGGACATGGCTCGGGCTTTCCTAGACAGATACTTCCCTGCATCAAAGGCCGCAACAATCAGAAAAGAAATTTGCGGGATCCAACAAAGACATGGGGAATCACTTCATGAGTACTGGGAGAGATTCAAGAGATTGTGTGCTAGCTGCCCTCAGCACCAAATTAGTGAACAACTTCTGATACAGTATTTCTATGAAGGTTTGCTAGGAATGGACCGCAACATGATTGATGCTGCCAGTGGAGGAGCCTTGGTTGATAAGACTCCTCGAGAAGCCAGAAATCTGATATCTAGAATGGCTGCAAACACTCAACAATTCTTTACTCGGAATGATACAGGAGTGAGAGCAGTTAAAGAGGCTGACACTACTAGTCCAGAATCAAATGACACAGTTGACTGCCATGATTCAGAAGCTGATGGACACTGGGAAGGCACCAGTACAGGCATGTGGGATTTGTTGCTCTTCAGGACATCCCACTGATATGTGTCCCACTTTGCAAGAAGACTCAAATGAAGAAGCCAAGGCAGTGGGGGGATTTTCTGCTCCATCTAAGAACTACAACCCCTACTCCAACACATATAATCCGGGGTGGAGAGATCATCCCAGCTTTAGCTATGCAAAACAGCCTCAAGCTCAAGCGCCACCCCAAGCCTATGGTCCTCCAGGGTTTCAGCAAAGGCAAGCACCCTTTCCTCCAAGGCAACCTCAAGTTCAGGCCCCTAGACAACCTGAGCCTTCGTTGGAAGATCTAGTGAGGCAAATGGCCACCAGCAATATTCAGTTTCAGCAAGAAACAAGGGCCACTATCAGTACTTTGCAGAACCAAGTGGGACAGTTGGCTACTGAGATAAACAAGGTGCAGAGTCAGACTTCAGGGAAACTTCCCTGAAGTGAACCCAAGAGAAAATGCTAGTGCTGTCACTTTGCGCAGTGGGAAGACACTTGACGGACCCACATCTGAAGATAAAGCTCACAATTCGAAGGAGGTAGATGAGGAGGGGCTCAATTCTAAGACCCCTAAGGTAAGTGTTTCTGACCCATGTCCTAAATATGTCACTAAGGCCCCTTTTCCGAGCAGGTTGGTTAAAAACAAGAAAGAAGAAGCGGATAAAGAGATCTTAGAGACTTTTAGGAAAGTTGAAGTCAACATTCCTCTGTTAGATGCCATAAAGCAAGTGCCTAGGTATGCTAAATTCTTAAAAGAGTTATGCACTAACAAAAGGAAGTTGAAAGGTAATGAACGGGTCCAAGTGGGAGCTAATGTTTCAGCTGTTTTTAATAAGAAACTCCCAACTAAATGTAAGGATCCTGGCACATTCACTATACCTTGCACCATCGGTAATGTTTGAGAGGGCCATGCTAGATTTAGGTGCATCCATTAATGTTATGCCTTTTTCTATTTATGCATCTTTACATCTAGGACCTTTAGAACCTACTTGGAGTTATCATTCAACCGCATGAATGTGTCTAATGCATACCCTAAGGGGGTTGTTGAGGATGTTTTGGTGCAGGTCAATGAGCTGGTGTTTCCAGCAGATTTCTATGTCTTTGGATATGGAGGAAGACAAATCTCCCAACTCGCCCCATTCTGTTGGGGAGGCCTTTCCTCAAGACTGCCCGAACTAAAATTGATGTGCATTCGGGAACATTGACTATGGAATTTGATGGCGAGTTGATTAGATTCAACATCTTGAAGCCATGAGATACCCGAGTGATGTCCATTCTGCTTGTGTTATTGATTCTTTTGATAATTTTGAATCTTTAATTTCTACTATTTTTGAGTCTAATCCATTTGATGTTCTTGATACGGTTATGACTCGTGGTTTAGATTTTCGGGATTCAAAGAAGGATGGCCGGAGCGAGGAGGTTGATGAAGTGGTGGCAGACCTTACATACACTCTCTTCCACCTCGAAGGGCATGAGGTATCATATGTTGAATTACCTTTTACTACCGATGTACCTAAACCTTTGTGCAGCACCGAGCTAGAGTTGAAGGAACTACCCTCCCATCCGAAATATATTTTCCGGGCGAGAAGGAGACACCGTAATAATTGCTAAATCCCTCACCAAAGAGCAAGAGGAGAGCTTGATTTCTGTGTTGAAAGAACACAAGACACCATTGGGTGGACTATTGCGGACATCAGAGGTATTAGCCCCTCCATTTGCATGCATCGAATCTTAATGGAGGAGGGGGCTAAACCAGTGAGAGAACCACAGAGGAGGTTGAATCCCCCAATGATGGATGTTGTGAAGAAGGAGATACTGAAGCTCCTAAGTGTGGGGGTTATCTACCCCATTTCTGACAGTAAGTGGGTAAGCCCGGTCCAGGTAGTACCAAAGAAATCTGGCATTACTGTGGTAAGAAATGCTGATAATGAGCTTATTCCCACTAGATTACAGACAGGGTGGCGTGTTTGTATAGACTATAGAAAATTGAATGCTGCCACCAGAAAAGACCACTTTCCTTTACCTTTTATTGATCAAATGTTAGAAAGGTTAGCTGGTCATTCTCATTATTGTTTCTTAGATGGGTTTTCAGGTTATAACCAGATTGCTATTGCTCCGGAAGATCAGGACAAGACCACTTTCACTTGTCCTTTTGGCACCTTTGCTTATAGGCGAATGCCTTTTGGACTGTGTAATGCACCAGGGACCTTTCAGAGATGTATGGTGAGTCTTTTTTCTGATTACATAGAAAACATCATTGAGGTCTTCATGGATGATTTTAGTGTATTTGGGAATGGCTTTGAAAAATGTTTGGAACATTTAACTTTGGTTTTAAAGAGATGCATTGACACTAACCTGGTTTTAAATTGGGAAAAATGCCATTTCATGGTAGAAGAAGGTATTGTGTTAGGTCATGTAATCTCTGCTAGGGGCATTGAAGTTGATAAAGCTAAGGTAGAGCTTGTGCGTTCCTTACCCCCGCCCACAAGTGTGCGGGATATTCATTCTTTTCTTAGTCATGCAGGTTTCTATCGGCGCTTCATCAAGGATTTCTCCAAGATATCAGCACCCCTCTGCACACTTCTCTAAAAAGATGTGTCATTTCAATTTAATGAGAAGTGTATGAAGGCTTTCACCACACTTAAGGAGTTGATGACTGAGGCACCTATCATTAGGCCACCGAATTGGGAGCTTCCATTCGAATTAATGTGTGATGCTAGTGACTTTTGCGGTAGGGAATGTCTTAGGACAGCGAGTTGATAGGATTCCTTATGCTATTTACTATGCATCAAGGACCCTAAATGATGCTCAACTGAATTACTCTACAACTGAGAAAGAACTTCTTGCTGTTGTTTTTGCTTTAGAGAAATTTCGATCATATTTAATTGGCTCTAAAGTAATTGTTTTTTCTGATCATGCAGCATTGAAGTATCTACTGGCAAAGAAGGAAGCGAAGCCAAGATTGCTCCGATGGATTCTGTTGCTCCAAGAGTTTGACTTGGAAATTAAAGACAAAAAGGGGAGCGAAAACTTGGCGGCACATTTGAGCAGATTAGTGACTGAAGAGGAGGACTTACCTATACCAGAAAGCTTTCCGGATGAGCACTTAATGGCTATCGCGACCACTATTCCGTGGTATGCTGATATTGCCAATTACTTAGCCACCAAGGACTTTCCAACAGTTGAACAAAGCACAGCGAGATAAGCTGAGGAGTGATTGCAAGTACTACATTTGGGATGATCCTTACCTTTGGAAGCATTGCGCGGATCAAGTGATTCGGAGATGTATCCCGGATTAGAGACTCACTCCGTTCTATCTTTTGCCATACTTATGCCCGTGGAGGACATTTCGGTATGAAGAGGACATGCCAACAAAGTGCTTGACAAAGTGGTTTCTACTTGGCCTACCATCTTTAAAGATGCTTATGATTTGTAAGTCATGTGACCATTGTCAGAGAACAGGTAATATTGGTCCACGAAATCAAATGCCTCAAACTCCCATAATCTTTGTGGAAGTTTTTGATGTTTGGGGAATTGACTTCATGGGGCCGTTTCCTTCTTCTTTTGGTTTCTCCTATATTCTTTTAGCTGTGGATTATGTTTCCAAATGGGTGGAAGCTAAAGCCACCAAATCTGATGATTCTAAAACTGTTGTGGATTTTGTGAGGTCCTTTATTTTTTCCAGGTTTGGCACTCCAAGAGCCATCATTAGTGATCAAGGAACACATTTTTGCAAAAGAATTTTTGAAGCCCTGTTAAAAAATATGGTGTGGTGCAGGATCTCTACTCCTTATCATCCTCGGACTAATGGCCGACCGAGGTATCCAATCGGGAGATCAAGTCCATCCTCGAAAAACCGTGAATCCTACGCGCAAGGATTGGAGTACTAGACTTGTCGATGCCTTGTGGGCTTATCGGACTGCATACAAGACCCCTATTGGCATGTCCCCATTCCGATTGGTTTATGGGAAGCCCTGCCACTTGCCGGTGGAGCTAGAACACCGGTCTTAATGGGCTATCGTGCAAGTTAACTTGCACTTGGAAGGTGCAAACAAAGAAAACTCCAAATTCGGGAGTTGGAAGAATTGAGGAATGAAGCCTTTGAGAGTGCCTTCATTTACAAGGCCAAAACCAAAGCATTTCATGATCAAATGATCTCAAGGAAAAGTTTCCACCAAGGCCAAAAAGTGTTGCTATACCAATCCGACTCAAATTATTTCCGTGTAAATTACGTTCTAAATGGATTGGCCCATTTGTAGTAACTCTTGCTTTTTCCTTCCGGTGCAAGTGGAGATCATGAACGAGGCCTCCGGCAAGGCATTCAAGGTTAATGGGCACCGTCTCAAGCCTTACCACGAACTTCCAGGAGAATGCAGAGGTTGAAGACATGCCTCTTCTCCATCCGTCTTATGAAGCATAATGAGGAGCATCACAATGTCCGTCGAGGACAATAAACCAAGCGCTCTTTGGGAGGCAACCCAATCGATTTGCTTTCTTTTCCTTTCTGTTTTGCGTTGTTTAGCTTTTTAGTTTAGCTTATTTTTAAGTGTTACTTGCTTACCGATATCTCGTTTCTCTTGCTATGTGTGTTTTGATTCGCTCGCTTTTAGTTTGATTGCTTGAGTTCTGGTTTGCTAAGTGTTTGCGGTTTTGAGGAGAATGTAGAGTGCTTCTTGTAAGTCAGCAAAGTACACGGGGTGGGCCGTGTCCCATGACACGGCCCGTGTCCCTATCACAGCAATCCCATTATTGCAGAAATTCACACGGGATGGGCCGTGTCATATGACACGGCCCGTGTTTTCGAGGTAAGCACGTTTGGTAATCTTCCAGAGTAGTACACGGGTGTGGCCGTGTCCTATGACACGGCCCATGTTGTATGGACACCAGAACCCTTGTTTTCCAGAGCAGTACACGGCCCGTGTACTCGTACCAGCGCGTCATTTAAACCCTGAGTTAGGGTTTCTTGCCCCAAATTCCCTCTTTTCTTCTTCCCTTCTGCGCAGCCCTCACACCCATTCCCTTCCAATCTTCACCATTACCTTCACTACCCTCAAATTTCCACCACATTCCATCATCCCCCTTAGATTTATATCAATTTCCACCATCTCTCGCGCAACTCCTCTCCCTTCTATCCACCATCTCTCGCGCCACTTCTCTCCTCTCCATCCCTTTTCGATTTCACATTCCACATTCTTCATTTTTCTCGTTTCCTCCGATAATGGGGCCTAAGAAGCGTGTCAAAACCACTCGCTGCGTCCCGCTCGCTCCATCCCCATCGCGCTGCTCCGTACGTGCTCGGTCTCCCTCACCCCACGTGAGCCCTCACCCCTCAGTGCCTATTCATCCTATCGATAGAAAGGTAGTGGTTCCCACTCGTTTTTAGATGTCGATACTCTTAGGGCCATAGGATTGTATGATGAGGTGTTTGCTCTTTTAGGTAGAATTGGTTGGGTTGATTTTGCTTTGTTACGTAAGCCTACTTATCTTTGCATTGACTAGGGAGTTTGTTTCTAGTTTCAATCATAAGCTTTACCCTCTGTCTCGATCAAACTAGATGGCCTGGGGAAATCACCTTTAGGTTGCTAGGTAACTCCCATTCCATTGATATTCATATGTTTAGAGTTATTTTTGGTTTTCCTGAGGGGGAAAATATGTTACCCCGTGATTTTAATGCTGATCATGTGTGGTCCGCCCTCACTGTACCTGGGTCCGATGACTATGATCCTAAGATGTCGAAAGCTTCTCTCAGCTTCGGTCCCCTGCCCATCGCTATATTCAGAAATGGTTAGCTAATACTCTGTGTGGTCGGGGGGAAAGTCAAGGGACCATTAGCCGTTCTGAGTTGTTTTTCTTACACTGCATGATTGAGGGTGTACCTGTTAATGGGGGGTATTGGCTCTGTAACCAGTTTCACCATGTCGGGACCACTACAGCTGGTCGCATCGTGTTAGGAGGGTATGTCACCGCTATTGCGGATCACTTTGATTATTTGGATCTGTTGGAGGAGACGCCGGTTCAGGGTTCCAGTGCTATTGATGGGGCCATTTTGGTGTCCATGAAGCTCTGTACTCGTATTAATGGTGCTCTCGTCTTGCTTGGCGCCGATGGAGTTGCCTTGCCTATTTCGATCCAGGCTCCCGAGCCCCACGAGGATATTTTTGTCTCCCCTCCTCCCGAGTTTGCGATGATGCGGGTCCTTCTACTCGACCGGTGCGGACTTCATATGATACTCTTTTGGCCCGTCTTGACCGCTTGGAGGTGGATCGGGCAGCCCGTTTCCAAGCAGAGGATCGCTTTGTGCTCTGGAGGTTGCGCAGATCGACGGATGGATGCCATTGATGGCAAACTTGACCTTTGCTCCAAAGATTTTTCATCTCCCCCTCCCCCCTTCCCGATGTATTCTTTTGAGGTGTGTCCTTCATTTTGATGGTTTATTGTACATTGTTCGATTACTATTGTTACTCTTTTGTAGCTGAGTTTCATGATGCAATACTTCATTTCTTCGCATATACTTTGTCTATTTACTTGCATTCATTTTCTCTCACAGGTCTGCTTTGACATTGAGGACACTGTCTGTTTTAAGTGTGGGGGGAAGTTGGGTTTGAGCCTCATTGCACATCCTGATCTTAATGGCATATCGGTGGTGCATGTTTTTTCTAACTGGTTTTTAGAGTATATTGAGCAATGAGCAAGTGATTGATTTTTAATTGGACAGGTTTTTAAGCCTAAAGGAGTTGACTTTCTTGCTTCTAAATTTGCACTAAGAGGTTTTTAAAATTGAAAGGGTTTTGAGAATTTGATAAAATTTGAACCTAGGGAGTTTTTGGGCCTAAATATGAATGACTAATTTTAAGTCAATTCTGTTCTTTGTCGTGTGATTCCACTTATGATTATATGTTTTTCAGAACTTGATTTGACTCTCTTTAAAGTTGCAAATGATCACTGCACATTTTTGAGATGATAAAGGCATTTCTTTCTTTTAGCCACTGGCCAAATAGCTATCCTGGTACTTTGATCCATTGTTTCACCCCTTTGAGCCTGAATTATATCCTTTCTTTTTTATTATAGCTCAATACAAGCCTAATAGTGAAAAACCATTGCTACCCTACCTTAGGGAGTAGAAGAGCTTAATAATTATGTTGGGAATTGTGTTTGAATAAGTGTGGGGGTGATTACAATGTTTTGCCTAAAAAAAAAAAAAAAAAAAAGAAGAAGAAGAAGAAAAAGAAAAGAAAAGAAAAGATTGGTTGTTGAAAAGAGAAAATCAAGCGAAAGATGAAGATGGATTGAAAAGTGCCGGGGTAATTGTGTAAAAATGTTTGATCTTTATATTTCCCTATGCTCTTCTATTTCCGATGGTTTAACTTGATTTATCCTTGATATATCTTACCTTGACCTTGACCCCATTACAACCTGATCAAAGACCTTTTGATCTTTGCGTGCATGTGATTTAGGTGATGGAGAAGTAGAGGCTTGTCAAGCCTATGGTAAGGCATGTTTTCATGAGTTGGTTGAGAGTGAATACAAGCCAAAATACTTGAGTGAAAGAGAGTACATCCGTGAGGATTTATCATGTTGGCTTAACCACGATTTTGGATTGACTGTCTCATGGATTTGGATTCTTTGAGAGAAAATTCTGAATACTTAGATTCCTTTAAAGGATTGATGTGTGTAGATCTTTGCTCATTGTTCGAGTACTTTCATTACTTTTTGGGAAGCATGTGCTTGATTTTATGTTTTTGCCCAGAGTGCAAAAGGATAAATGTGGGGGTATTTGATCCGATAATAATTTCAGCTTTTTAATGTTCTTTGTTTGATCTAATTGGATTCCATATGAGTTTAATTGTTAACATTTAGCTAAGTTTCGATTTAGAATTATCTTTGGATGTTTATTGTGAAACTTTGCTAAAATGTGATTATAAACACTCATAAACGTGTTGTGATTTTCAGGAGATTCATGAGTGATGGAGTCCATTGGTTTTGAACTATTGAGAAGAGAGTTGAAGGACTTTAAAGGAATCAGTATCAACCCCTAGAAGCAAAGGGAGAAGGGTATGCACGAAGAATCAAGGCTGATCTTGATTATATTGAACAACACGGCCCATGTCAATTGACACGGGGTAGGCCGTGTCCTATTCTGAGTTTGAAGATTTGAAGAATTTGAACAACACGGCCCGTGTCAAATGACACGGGGAAGGCCGTGTACTCCTCTGACTTCACGAGGAAGAGCCAATATCAGGCCTTGACCGAAAACACGGCCCGTGTCAAATGACACGGGGTGGGCCGTGTTCCTCTCTGACTTGGAATGTTTGGAAATCTGCCACCAGAATAAGACACGGGTTGGGCCGTGTAGAAGGACACGGCCCGTGTCGTCGCACCAGAAAGTTAAATTCGTATTTTAATGTTAAATTAGGTATCCAAACCTATAAATAGGGTTGCTTAGAGTCCTTAAAAGAGGTCTGGACAGGGAGAGTCGTCAAGGGAACTAAGGGAAACACAAAGACCAAGGGAAAGGAGATTGGATCGAAGATTGGAGTCTTGTTCGAGCAATCGGAGATTGATCATCCCCAACTTTTGGAAACTAGTTTGATCTTTAGTTTTCTTTTGCACTTTCGTTTTGAACTATGTTTTTCTTCTATTTTTCTTGTGATTTTAACTTTGCCATGTGTGGCTAAACTTCTTGATTGGTTAAGGGAGGATGAAACTCTAGTTTTGATTATGTGAATCTTGCATACCTCTTTATATCAATACAATTATGTTTTTACTCATATGTTTTTGTTCATAAATCAATATAAAGGTTTTTATATTCTTGCCAAATTTCGAGAGTGGTAAAACTAGGATTGCTATGCGCGGTTGTGGTGGTATGACTAGTGAGACATATGATCTAAGTAATTTAATCCCGGTGTGTGATTAGATCTTAGTGTGATTGGTTTTCTAATTCTTAATGCAATCATTAGGTAGGTGTAAGAGCGGTTGCTTTACAAATAACTAATGGTTAGGATTTGATTTGAGCGGTTGCTGAATTAAGCGAAACTTAAGGAAGACATGAGATTTATCTCATAATCACATAAGAACATAATTGATCATGTTGGTATAAAGGGTATGTAAGTTGGCATAATCATATAAATCTAGTGGTGGATTCCATCTCTTAACCAATATCTTTAACTTGATAATTCAATTTGTGTTTACTGTTTTGATTTAAGTTTAATTTCTCTTTTTAGTTTTAATCAACAAAACCCCCTTTTACTTTTACTATTTATTTTTCATCAGAGTTTAATTTAGGAATTAGATTAATAGTGTTAATTGAATTGGTTGTCTGTGGATCGACCCTTGCTTACTACAACTGGTTGCAAGGTTTTTATATTTTTGGTGGAACTTGGCAACTGTTTTTAATATTAATTTTTAATCACATTCCACACCACACCATGGGCGCTTTGCGCCGTTTGGTTTCTTGATGCTATAATTGGTAATGACGGAAGGATGTCTTACCTCTTTTCCTTCCTGTCTCTCCATTTCTGTTTATCTGTACATTGCGTCTCATCAAAGACAACCGTGAGGAACCGGAAGCTCCCAACTTCCCCCTGGTTTTGGCCTTATCTTGGTGAGCGACTACGAGGAAGACTATGGAGCCCCGTACGCACGATTTTTGGGAGATGTACGTCGACTTTCTTAGGAGGCCGAGTCTTTGGTATATCAACTACGATTCGAACATTTGTGTCTACACGGGAGATGTCTCGATATCACTAGCCTGGAGACGCCACGAACCACCCTGTCCTCACCTGCTTTGTATTAGCCTACGTTTGGAGTTTCGGCCTACCGATACGTGAGATGTGGGGCGATCGTTACTTCACTCCGAGAGAGGACTCTTTTCGTTCTACAACTCGGGCCCCGTCCCGTGTCTCTGCTATTCCTATGGTGATTTCCTCTGATGATGAGGAAGATCCTGAGGAAGATCCCGAGGAAGTCCCTGAGGACGACCCCGAAGAGGACCCTGAAGAGGATCCTGACACGATTCCTCCTCACCTGAGGGATTGATGTTACTCGTAGCTACTGAAGGCTACCAAGTATTTTATTTTGGGGCCCGATGTTTTGTTTGTAGTGGGGTAAATTCGATACCGTGGGGATGTGTATGTAATACTTTGGGGGCAGGTATAACTTTGCTTTTTGATGTACCAGGCTTGTAACTAAATGTTTTGATAAACCTATATATATATATATGATGATGCAGATGTAAATTCCTATGCATGTTTTACTTCTGTTTGATCTTTTATTTCCATTGATGTCTCGTCAACATGGTTACTAATTAAAAAAAAAATATATATATATATATATAACATAACCGCCAATTAAAATACCTAACTATAATCTAGTGAATATACGCGTCTTATTAAAATGGACTGGGTCTCAACTCACCTAACTTTATTTCCGCATTGTAATCGACCATGTGACGTTCCCTTGGAAGAGGGGCGTTACATTTTTGGTATCAGAGCCCCGGTTTATGTTTCTTTGGGTCTTGTGGTTGAGTCTGTCTTGTTTGTGTTGTGTGTTCTCTGAATGGTATTCGTAAAGGAGTAGTGTTTGGTATTCTTAGTGAATGCAATGACTTTTTCTCGTGTTTTCGATAATCCGAATCGAGAAAGTGAGATGGCACGAAGGAAGACATGGCAAGACTATTACGGTGATGCAAAGGATGGCCGAGGTCATCGCACAACAACCGAGCAAGCGCGCGACAAGCAAGAGAGAGTTACGCAACAACAAGAGCGAGCCGCTCAACGGAGTTAGAGGCTACTGCTGATGCTCGAATTTAGCGAGTTTCGACGCCATAATCCTCCTCAATTTAAAGGAGAATTTGATCCGGACAAAGCTAGTCTGTGGATCAAGGAGTTGGAGAAGGTATTTCGAGGAATGAATTGCGCTGAGGGTAAGAAGGTGGATTATGCTACTTTTATGCTTGGTAGGCAACGCCGAGAACTGGTGGAACGGAGTGCGGAGGATGCTAGAAGCCTGCGAACCGAGATATTACTTGGGAGTTGTTCAAAGAAAAGTTCTTGGACAAGTATTTTCCTCGCGAGTGCAAGGCATGCGAAGGAGTCGAATTCCTCAACCTGCGATGGGGAATATGACTGTTAGCGAGTACGCAGTGACGATTCGAAAATTTGTCACAGTTTTCGACCTACTTTCAGAACCAACCAGATGAGGCTTGGAAGTGCCGAAGATTCACGGAAGGATTGAGGTACGAACTGAGGAAAGCTGTAATCACCTTGAGGATCAATGAATTCTCACAACTTCTGGATACTTGCTTTGTGATGTAGAGGCTCTGGAGCAATCTAGAGATATGAGGAATAGAAACTTTGGGCCTGCGAGATTCCGAGAGGCGGCAACAGTGCTAACCGCTTCCAGAAGAAGCCATACTCTCGACCGACGGGAAGTCACCAACAAGCCATGGGTGGAAGTTCAAGTGGAGGTTCCAGTGGGAACCGGATTGGCCAAAACTTGGCATACCCCTCCAAATGCCGGAAGTGTGGAAAGATCATCTGACAAGGGATTGTCCTATCAAAGGGATTATCTGTTTTCGATGTGGGAAACCTGGACACATCTACAGAGACTCGCAATCAAGCGAAGGTTGAACCTTCAATGAATGTTGCGAAAGCAAGAAACCGCAAGTGGAGGACGAGTTTACACTATGAGCGGATGAAGCCTCCGAATCCGAAGATTTGATACTGGGAGAAGGCATCATAGAAGGTAATCTTTTAATTGTCTTGTATGACTCGGGGCAACCCATTCTTTTATATCGTATGATTTGTGTGCAAAAACCGAGTCTACCGTGTCGCCCTTACCTTTTGACTTAACCGTTTCTACCCCCACTGATAAACCGGTAGTTACTACCAAAGTTTGTCTAAACTTGTCCATTGATTGTTGAAGGTCAATCCTTTCGGTCGATCCGATTTGTTTACCTCTTTCCCAATTAGATATTATCCTAGGGATGGACTGGTTGTCTTCTAACCATGTTACGTTAGACTGTTCCGAAAGACCATAATTTTTCCCATAAATGAGAATTCTAGATTTCGACGGCCAACAGAGTTCAAGCTCTCTTGAAAGAAGGAGCTCACGGATACATGCTCTTTGTCTTCTTTGAAAATCGAGAACGAGGTTGATGTGGACACAATTCAGTGGTGAATGAGTTTCCGAAGTCTTTCCCGAGAGTGTGCTCGGTTTACCACCGGCTCGAGAGATAGAGTTTGCTATCGACTTAGTACGGGAGCTGGTCCGTGTCTATAACACCAGCACTGGGATGGCACCAACATGAGTTAGCCGAGCTAAAGAAACAACTAGAAGAGCTTTTGGAAAAGCAATTTGTCGGCCAAGTGTGTCACCATGGGAGCACCAGTCTTTGTTAGTTCGCAAGAAGGATGGCACCTCAAGGTTATGTGTGGACTATCTACGGTGAACAAAGTGACGATTAAGAACAAATATCCACTCCCGAGGATTGACGACTTGATGGACCAAGCGAAGGGAGCTGGCAAGTGTTTTCCAAGATTGATCGCGATCCGGGTATCATCGATACGAGTGAAGATAGAGGATGTGCCCAAGACTGCTTTTCGCACCCGATACGGTCCTCTACGAGTATTTGGTGATGCCGTTTGGTGTGACGAATGCACCAGCCTATCTTCATGGACTACATGAACCGAATCTTTCGACCTTACTTGGATAAGTTCGTTGTGGTCTTCATTGATGACATTCTCGGTATACTCTCAAAATCGAGAGGACCATCCAACACCTCAAGTATAGTTCTTCGATTCGAAGGAGAAGGAATTGTATGCCAAACCGTCGAAATGTGAGTTTTGGCCTGGAAGAAGTCAAGTTTCTAGGTCACGTGATCTCAAAGAGTGGGATTGCTTGTGGATCCATCGAAAGTGGAGGCAAATT
Source organism: Ormosia semicastrata (assembly GCA_029884595.1). Lineage (NCBI taxonomy): Eukaryota > Viridiplantae > Streptophyta > Magnoliopsida > Fabales > Fabaceae > Ormosia > Ormosia semicastrata. The sequence goes on from JAQQTO010000061.1 coordinate 46,345,410, forward strand.
ACTACGATGGGAAAGGCCGAAGTCAGCAACAGAGATTCGAAGCTTTGTGGGTTTAGCGGGATATTACCGGAGGTTCATTGAGGGATTCTCCAAGATTGCTGGACCACTTACACAACTCACAAGGAAAACCAAACTTTTGAGTGGACCGACACTGTGAGCGAAGTTTCCAAGAGTTGAAGAATCGACTGACTACCTCACCGGTGTTAGTGCTACCCGATCCGAATGAACAGTTTGAAGTGTACTGTGACGCTTCATACCAAGGGCTAGGATCTGTACTTATGCAACATGGAAGAGTGGTGGCTTATGCTTCAGGCAGTTGCGAGTGCACGAGAAGAATTATCCGACGCACGACCTGGAGCTAGCGGCTGTAGTTTTTGCTCTGAAAATATGGAGGCATTTTCTCTACGGAGCAACGTTCGACATTTTCAGTGATCACAAGAGTCTGAAGTATTTGTATGATCAGAAGGAGTTGAACATGAGGCAACGGAGGTGGTTAGAATTCCGAAGGATTACGATTTCCAACTTCGTATCATCCGGCAAGGCAAATGTTGTGGCGACGCTCTAAGTAGGAAGATGATCAGTGTCTCTGCCCTGATGATCAAGGAAAAGGATCTAATAGAGCAATTCAGAGATGTATGGTCTTTTGTGAAGTTAGAACCTGGAAAGATTTGCATGAATATGGTTATCATCTCAAGCGAGTTGATGGACAGCATAAGAAAAGAGCAGAAGAAGGACAAATTCTTGCAAGAAGTGAGGGAACAGATGAAGCAAGGAAATGAAACAGAGTTTGCAGAGGGAACGGATGGAATTTTGAGATTCCATGGGAGAGTTTGTGTCCCTCGGAATCAAGAACTTAGAGAATACATCATTAATCATGCTCACACAAGCCAACTGAGTATGCACCGGCATGACGAAGATGTATCAAGACTTGAAGAAGTTGTTGGTGGCACGGAATGAAGAGTGACGTTACTAGACGTGTATCTACTTGTCCGGTTTGTCAAAAAGCTAAAGTGGAACATCGAGACCAGCAGATTGTTGCAACCGTTATCTATTCCGGAATGGAAGTGGGACAGATATTGCAATGGACTTTGTAGTCGGATTACCAAGGACAAGAAAAGGTTATGATTCGATTTGGGTAATTGTGGACCGACTCACGAAATCAAGCACATTTTCTTCCGATCAACATCAAGTACAAGCTAGAGAGATTGACTCGGATCTATATTGGAGAGATTGTCGACCGCACGGTGTGCCTACAAGTATTGTTTCGGATAGAGATCCGAGGTTTACTTCAAATTTCGGGAGAGTTTGCAAGAAGCATTGGGGACAAAATTACAACTTAGTTCGCTTATCATCCATGAGACCGACGGTCGGGATCGGAGAGAACAATCCAATCTTTGGAAGATTTGCTTAGAGCTTGCACCATAGAGCAACCGGGAGTTGGGATGACATTCTACCCTTGATAGAATTCACCTACAACAACAGTTATCATTCGAGCATAGGGATGGCACCCTATGAAGCTCGTATGGATGACGATGTCGAACACCTATGTGTTGGTACCAAGACGGCGAGCGCCTTACTATTGGACCGAGATTATACAATGAGACAACCGAGAAGGTTAAAATGATTCAGAAAAGATGAGGACGGCCGAGTCGACAAAGGAGTTATGCAGACCGAAGGAGAAAACCTCTTGAGTTTGAGGAAGGTGAGCATGTATTCCGAAAGTCACACCTACGACCGGGGTGGGCCGGGCATTAAAATCTAGAAAACTCACTCCTAAATTCCTTGGACCATACCAAATCATTGGTCGTGTAGGTCTGTAGCATACCAAATATCCTTACCTCTTTTCTTTCAAATATTCATAATGTTTTCCATGTGTCACAACTTCGGAAATACCTTCCGACCCAAGTCATATCATAGCACAGATACAAGTACAACTAAAAGAAAACTTAACTTATGAGACGTCTCCTATAAGAATCGAGGATAGCAGGATAAAGCAATTAAGAGGCAAGGAGATCGCATTGGTGAAAGTGATCTGGAACGAGGTGATTTGGAGATGCAACCGGGAGTTGGAAGACAAGATGAGAGAGCAATACCCATGACTATTCTAAGGTATGCAAATTTCGAGGACGAAATTTCTTTTAGAAGGGAGTGTTGTAACATCCCGAAAATTTATTATTTTGTTAAAAACGATCATTTTATAATATTTGTAATTTTTAAGAATTTTTGTGGAATTTTCTGGAGATGATGAATATTTTAATATATTCTTCGTTTTATGTGTGTGCTGAGTGGAGCCGGGAGAATAAAATATTTTCCCTGAGGCTGGTAAACCTTGGACTGTCAACGTGTCAACGGGGGATCTTACTAAACCCGAGTCCGGGCACAGTTTACGAGGTCTACATTTTGAGGTTTTATCTGCTAGTGTAATAAATCATCTGACAGAGGTATTTAATCAAGGAGACAAGCTTACTATGCACTTCGTAGAGAAGCGTGCGAAGCTTCTCAAGGAAGCTTCTTTGAATCATTTTTTTATTATTTCTCTCTCCTCCCATTTTTTTTTCTTTGTGCTGCACATTTGAATTAAGGGACTTAATTCATTCTTCAATCCACACATTTCCTCCTCCTGTACGTAGCACTCATCTTTCTCTTTTTCCATTTCTCCTTCCAACAACACCATCCACCCACCTTCATATTTTCATCCTCCAATATCGTCACACTCCAAAGCACCATTTCGTGTTTGGAGAAGCACCACACCTGAGGGAATCATCTTCAAAGTCCTACGTTTTCTTCATCTTCTTTTCCTCCACGGTTGAAGCTTAAAGGTTGGAACTTTAAGGTAAAGTCCTTAGCTTTTTCCTCATCTCTCCTCATTTTCGTAACCCACTTGTCATTTTGATGACCATGGGTATCCATTTCAACACTTGATTCGATTTTGGTGAGCTTGAATATTTAAGGATCTCTTGGGAGTGAAAATATAATTTCGACCAAAAGGAGCACCTTTCTTTGTGCTTCTCTAAGGTAAGAGGAAGACACTCCTCCTCAACCTCTCTTAGCATTTAGGAACGTCTGTGATTTTGTTGAGGGTCTTTCTGCTTTTGTATGTTGTTTGTATGGTATATGTGTTATTTGATTGTTTGAGTTTTGAATGTACATATATATAAATATAACTGGATGTATTGGAATGTGTAATATTGAAGGGAATGAGTTCCGAGTGATTTTCGGATAGTTACGGTGTTGAGCCAGAATTTGGAAACTTAATGTGGAAACTAGTAATAGTAAGAAATTTGGCCAAACTCGTCGAATATAATGCCTTGATCTTTTGGTGATATGTCAAAATCCGTCGAATGAAGATTTCTGACCATTTTCGTCGAATGATAAAATCCGTCGAGTAAGGACCCGTGGCCAAACATGTCGAACGTGATAACCTAACCACTTAATAAAATGTTAAAATCCGTCGAGTAAGGACCCGTGGCCAAACACGTCGAACGTGATAACCCAAAACACCGTCGAACGTGATAACCTAAAACCTGTCGAACGTGATAACCTAAAACCTGTCGAACGTGATAACCCAAAACCTGTCGAACGTGATAACCTAAAACCTGTCGAACGTGATAACCTAAAACCTGTCGAACGTGATAACCTAAAACCTGTCGAACGTGATAACCTAATTACTTAGTAAAATGTTAAAATCCGTCGAGTTTAGACTCCTGACCCTTTCCGTCGAATGTCAAACCCGTCGAATTTAGATTTCTGACCAGCAAACACTAAGTGAGAATCCGTCGAGTTTAGATCTTCGACTACTAAACACAATGTCAATATCCGTCGAGTATGAACCTCGATCATGCCCGTCGAGATTGATCTTCCGACCAAAAACCCGTCGAATAGAGTCCCTGGACATTTACAAGAAAATGCCCCAAAGTCAATAATCGTCGAATTTGAGAGACAATGCCTGTCGAGTAGATGAATTTCTCCAGACCCGTCAAAATTAGAGATTTCGACCAGTGTTCGTCGGTTCGACACTTGGGAGATTTTCTCCAACGTCGACGCCTATACCCGTCGAATTGAGGCTCTTGCTGACCATCTGGAGGGTTCGACAGTTTTGATCTTCGTCCGACAGAACCCCCACCCGACAGAAAATGATTTCTTCGTCCGACAGAACCCCCATCCGACAGAAAATGATTTCTTGCCAATCCTATTATAAAATGTGTTTCCCATTCTTTCCTCCTCCTGTTACATTATTCTTCGTCGAATGGCAACTTCAATCATTCATAAAACGTAGTCTCTGTCGAATTCAAACGTATACTTATCATCCAACACCTAGTAATTGAAATCTGTGACTCAATTTGTGATTCCGACCGTGTAGTTTCCTGGACCCAAAACCTTGGGACTAATAGAGGAATATTGATCATAAATAAATGGGATGACTAGAAATTACTTAGGGATGCATAAACAGGGAAGAACATGAGAGTGTGAGATTATGAGATCTTAGAATAACCTCCTAAGGGTATATGAATAAATTACCTAAGAGGATTTAAGTTAACTAAGAGAATTCCTTTAGAGACAAACCCTGTAAGTAAAGCTAAACCTAAGCAAGAATTCATAATACATTTTGAAAAGGTATTGATCTATTTAATGACAATATTATGCTATTGTGGGTCCATGTGAGAGACCATTGACTGTATTAATTCTTACTTTGGCAAATTGTGACATATGATGGAATAGTATGTGATAATGATCATACATGATTTTGCATAGAGTCTGTATGCATTGTGATTTGTCCGTTGGACTGTCGTAAGGCCTAGTTGCCTAGGAGTTGAACACACCTTAGTGCGGGTGCGAATAGACAAGTGGGGTCCTGTAGTTGGCCTTGAGGGCGTTGGGGCGCGGGTGTTTCACAAAGGGCAGTGGTAGCCCCTCTGGACCGTGAGACAAACCGATGCAAACGCACCAACGATCCCGACTGGCCACGGTCCTATATCGAGATCTTGTGAGAATCTTCTCTTGTATAAAGCCTTGTTGCGCAAAATGTGATTATTTTCTCGGAAAGCACTTGTTTTTATGGTGACGAGATACCGGCATGTCTCCCTCGATCATTCTCTCTCGAGTGTTTTGTGTCTAGCTCCATGGAGTAGGATCTTGGTTATTGAGGGCTCATGTGTATAGAGTCCGTGCATTATTTGCATTTATCATTATTATGGTCGGCATTGATATATTGTTGATATACCTATGACCGCACTGGAACTATTTGCTTGATCATATCCGCTCTTGAATGTCTATTACTATTACTTGTTGTTGTAAATGCTATGTGGGCGCTTTGTGGTTTGGTTTCTTGATGCTATAATTGGTAATGACGGAAGGATGTCTTACCTCTTTTCCTTCCCTGTCTCTCCATTTACGTTTATCTCGTACATTGCGTCTCATCGAAGACAACCGTGAGGAACCAGGAAGCTCCCAACTTCCCCTGGTTTTTGGCCTTATCTTGACCGAGCGACTACGAGAAGACTATGGAGCCCCGTACGCACGATTTTTGGGAGATGTACGTCTGACTTTCTTAGGAGGGCAGAGTCTTTGGTATATCAACTACAGTTCGAACGCTGTGTCTACACGGGAGATGTCTCGATATCACTAGCCTGGAGACGCCACGAACCACCTGTCCTCACCTGTTGTATTAGCCTACGTTTGGAGTTTCAACTACCGATACGTGAGATGTGGGGCGATCGTTACTTCACTCCGAGAGAGGACTCTTTTCGTTCTACAGCTCGGGCCCCGTCCCGTGTCTCTGCTATTCCTATGGTGATTTCCTCGATGATGAGGAAGATCCCGAGGAAGATCCCGAGGAAGTCCCCGAGGACGACCCGAAGAGGACCACGAAGAGGATCCCGACACGATTCCTCCTCACCCGAGGGATTGATGTTACTCGTAGCTACCGAAGGCTACCGTATTTTATTTTGGGGGCCCGATGTTTTGTTTGTAGTGGGTCATGTAAATTCGATACCGTGGGGATGTGTATGTAATACTTTGGGGGCAGTGTATAACTTTGCTTTTTGATGTACCGGGCTTGTAACTAAATGTTTTGATAAACCTATATATATATATATGATGATGCGGATGTAAATTCCTATGCATGTTTTACTACTGTTTGATCTTTTATTTCCATTGATGTCTCGTCAACATGGTTACTAATTAAAATATATATATAATATATATATATATATATATATATATATATATATATATATATATATATATATATATATAACATAACCGCCAATTAAAATACCCAACTATAATCTAGTGAATATACGCGTCTTATTAAAATGGACCGGGTCTCAACTCACCTAACTTTATTTCCACATTGTAATCGACCATGTGACGTTCCCTTGGAAGAGGGGCGTTACACTTAGTCTGAGACAAGGAGCAATGTCTGTAAGTGAGTACGTAGCAATGTTCGAAAGCTTGTCTAAGTTTTCGAGGTATTTCCAAATGCATCCAGATGAGGAGTGGAAGTGCAGAAAATTTGAAGAGGGGTTGAGGCTTGACATCAAGTGAGCTTTAGCAACTATGGATATTGATTAGTTGCCGGTATTGTTGGATAAGTGCCGAAAGGTGAAAGAAATTGATCATCTCCGTGAAGCGAGGAATAAGAACTTTGGACCAGCACGATTCTAAAGAGGAAAGAGTAGCGATGGCAACCGTTATCAATAGAAACCATACACCAAACCAGCAGGAAGTCAGAATCGGCAACAATCGTTTAGAGGAAGCTCTAGTGGCAGTAGGGCAGTTTCAACTGGAACTTCTGCACTTAAATGTTTTAAGTGTGGGAAAGGACATCTCACCAAGGATTGTCAGCATAAGGGGGTGATTTGTTATCGATGTGGGAAGCCTGGACATTTCTCTAGAGAGTGTGATCAGCAGAAGGCGGAGCCATTAGTGGGCAGTGTTCATACTGCAAGGCCACAGGCAGGTGGTCGTGTGTATACAATGAGCAGGGAGGAAGCCACTAAATCCGAGGACTTGATAATGGAGGAGTGTGCCATTGAAGGTAATCCTTTAAAAGTATTATATGATTCAGGAGCAACGCATTCTTTCATTGCATGTGATTGTGTGGAGCGTTTGGGATTAACTGTGACTACATTGCCGTATGATTTGAGTGTTGTTACTCCTACTGATAAGCCTGTGATAACTACAAAAGTATGTTTGAATTACCCTGTATGTGTTAGGGACAGAATCTTTCATGTGGATTTGATCTGTTTGCCTCTTTCCAAGATTAATATAATCTTAGGAATGGATTGGTTATCTTCTAACCATATCCTGATAGACTGTTCGAATAAGACATTAGTTTTTCCTGAGGTTAAGGATTCTAGATTCCTAATGGCTACTCAATGTGTTTTCTGTTCATACTTGGATAAGTTTATTGTTGTCTTTATTGATGACATTTTGATTTATTCTTGAAGTCAGGAGGAACATGCTAAACATCTCAGAGTGGTTCTCCAGATTCTGAGGGAGAATAAGTTATATGCCAAGTTGTCCAACTGTGAGTTTTGGTTAAGCGAAGTTCAATTTTTGGGGCACGTTATATCGGCGGATGGAATTAAAGTTGATGCTGCAAAGGTAGAGACAGTTGTAGAATGGGAAAGACTGAAGACTGTATCAGAGATCTGTAGTTTCATCGAATTGGCCGATTACTATCGATGATTTATCGAGGGATTTTCAAAGATTGCAGGACCTCTTACCCAACTTACATGAAAGAATCAACTGTTTGTATGGACTGAAGCATACGAGGAAAGTTTTCAGGAGTTGAAAAGACGACTGACTACTTCACCGATTTTGATTCTACCTGATCCGAATGAATCTTTTGAGGTATATTATGATGCTTCGTATCAAGGATTGGGTTGTGTACTTATGTAGAACCGTAAGGTTGCGGCGTATGCGTCAAGGCAGTTGAAAGTACATAAGAGGAATTATCTGACTCATGACTTGGAGTTGGCGGCAGTAGTGTTTGCATTGAAGGTGTGGAGACATTTTCTCTATGGGGCAACGTTCACTATTTTTAGTGACCATAAAAGTTTGAAGTATCTGTTTGACCAGAAAGAGTTGAACATGAGACAAAGACGTTGGATAGAGTTTTTGAAGGACTATGACTTTCAGTTACAGTATCATCCTGGAAAAGCAAATGTCGTAGCGGATGGTTTAAGTAGGAAAACGCTTAATGCTTCTGTTATGATGATTAAAGAGAAAAAACTGATAGAAGAATTTCGGGATATGTGATTATCTGTGAAGTTAACACCAGGGAAGATGTGTTTAAACATGATCACTATTTTGAATGATTTGATGGATAGAATACGAGAAGGACAAAACAGTGATCAATATTTGAAAGAAGCAAAGGAAGCAAGGAGTCAAGGAGCAAAATTGGAATTCAGCGAAGGTGTTGATGGAATTTTGAAGTTCAAAGGAAGAGTTTGTGTGTCAAACGATTCAGAACTGAGGAGATTGATTTTGGATGAAGCTCACAGAAGTAAGTTGAGTATGCATCCAGGAGCCACGAAGATGTATCAAGATTTGAAACAGCTATATTGGTGGCAAGGAATGAAGAGGGATGTCGCTGAATATGTATCATCCTGTTTAGTTTGTCAGAAGGCCAAGGTGGAACATCAAAGACCATTAGGAATGTTGCAACCTTTGCCTATTCCTGAATGGAAATGGGATAACATAGCAATAGATTTTGTAACTGGACTACCAAAGACTCGAAAGGGTCACGATTCTATATGGTAATTGTTGATCGGCTTACAAAGTTAGCGCACTTTTTTCCAATTAATATTAAGTACTCAATGGAAAAGTTGGCTCAAGTGTACATCAATGAAATTGTTAGACTTCATGGTGTACCATCCAGTATTATTTCTGATCGAGATCCGTGATTTACATCAAGATTTTGGAATAGTTTACAAGAAGCGATGAGAACAAAGCTACGTTTAAGTTCTGCTTACCTTCCACAAATAGATGGTCAGTCAGAAAGGACGATTCAGTCATTGGAGGACTTGTTGAGAGCTTGTGTTCTAGAGCAAACTGATTGTTGGGATGAATTTCTACCGTTGATAGAGTTCACCTACAATAATAGTTTCTATTCGAGCATAGGGATGGTACCCTATGAGGCATTATATGGGAGAAGATGTAGAACGCCGTTGTGTTGGTACCATGATGGTGAAAGTACTGTGGTAGGACTAGAATTCGTGCAGTAGACTACTGAGAAAGTGAAGATGATCCAAGAGAAGATGAGGACAACTCAGACGCGGCAAAAGAGTTATGCTGATAAAAGACAAAGACTGCTTGAATTTGAAGAAGGTGACCATGTATTTCTACATGTGACGCCTATGACTGGAGTTGGACGAGTAATCAAGTCGAGGAAACTCACTCTGAAGTTTATCGGGCTGTATCAGATACAATGTCGAGTAGGTCTGGTAGCTTATCAGATTGCACTACCACCATTTTTATCAAATTTTCATAATATATTTCACGTATCACAACTACGGAAATATATTTTTGATCCGACTCACGTTATCGAACCAGACACCATACAACTGAAGGAGAATTTAACCTATGTGACGTTTCCAGTCAAGATTGAAGATCGAAGGACAAAACAACTTCGAGGTAAGGAGATCGCATTGGTTAAAGTGGTTTGGAACGATGTAAGTGGTGAAGCCACATGGGAGTTGGAAGAGAAGATAAGAGAGCAGTATCCGTTTTTATTTTGAGTGTGTCAAGTTTCGAGGACGAAACTTATTTTAGAGGGGGAGAGTTGTAACACCCCAAATTCTGACTATGTTAATAGTTATAGCAAAATTACACTGTTTTGTATTTTCGGTGTGTTATAAAAATAATTTGACTATTCCAATACCATTTTTGATTGTTTTGTGTGATTTCCTCCGGGTCAGGAAAATAATAATTTTCGGGCCGAGAAAATTCTTATCTGAATTATTCGGAGGCGGGGGATCTTACTAAACCCAAATCTGAGTGACACAGAAAAGAATCTTTTAATTTTTAAAAATTATCTGTGAAATAAAAATATTTCACAGATAAATATCTGCTGTTTTATTTATAGCAGTTATTGCTATAAATTATTTGACCCGATAAATTTTAGTTGACAGAAAATGTGTTTAGAATATTTTCTGTAAGCTAAATTAGAATGAACTAATAGGAACCAGTCAAAATCAATGGCTGGACTTTTCTAAACCAATAGGAGTTGGTCAAATAAAGTGGCAAAGACTTTGTTGTGGACCATTGGATGAAAAATTTGATTAAGATGTTTTGATCATAGCCATTGATTAGATCAATGGTGTGAGAACAGTTCAGATAAAATCACTAAGTGATATCCACCTTAGATTAAATCAAGGGCTAGGAGTTAAAGTTAAAAACCAATGGATAGGATTGAGTCAACGATAGTGGCTTGACTAAGTTACTAAGTAGCTAATTAAACCTAACTTAGTTAACCTAATTGCCTAATTAAGAAGCTAAGGGAACTAACCTAATTACTAATTAGTCCTAATCTAGTTACTAATTAGATATCCTAAATTCATCTAGAAGTCATGACAAAGCATGACATAGGCAATGGCCTAGTAAATTAATTAGTTACGTAATTAGATAGTTAATTAAGTGTAATTAAGAAACTTGACCTAATTAACTAGCTATCTAATTAGCATGCATTTAGGCTTTAATTGAAGTCAAATTATGTCCCTAATCCTCTAAGTGTTCCACGGCCAATGAGGGCCATTCTACCAAGTTCCACAAGTTTCTAGGTTCATCCATGTGACATAGGCCATGTGCTTCAAGTGTGAACACACTTGTGATATTTTACTTCAAGTAAATCTTTTAATCACTCTTACACTCACCTCACACGGCTGCACACTCAAGATTATTATCAATATTCACTTTTTCTCTCACCAAAAAGCAAGCATCATTTTCTCTCAAAAATTCCAAGAACACATAGAAGCTTTTCCCTTCCATTTTCTCTCTAGTGTTTTGGCCTCTTCACTCAAATCCACTATCCATTTTCTATAATTTTTGTTCTCAATATTTCCTAAACCTAAACCACTTCCTAAACACTTTTCATTTAGGAAGTTTTGTGAAAATCCTACCCTAAGTGCTTCAAAATCCAAGTTTGTTTTACTTTCCTAAAGGTAAACTTTTGATTCTTTGGTTTTAAATTAAGTTTGTGATTTTCTGAACCATGATTGTTCCATGGTTTATCATTATTAAGCCTTGTTTGTGATTTTACTAATTGTTTAAGAATTGCTAGGGATTTGTGTTGGTTCCCACGAAATCAAGGAGAAGGAGAGGAGCTTGAAGATCTTGTCTTCAAGAGGTAAGAGGGAGATTTTACCTCACTAACCAAGTTTTGGTGGTGTGGGGATGGTTTTGTATGGTGAAAAACTCATAAGGGTTTATTCACTAATGTTTAATGCTTCTTGAATTTTGTTTGTGGTGTTTGTGGTTTTGTTTTTGTGATTGCATGTGTGATTTTATGATTATTACTTTGATATATGCTTGTATGTATGATTGTGTAAGCATGAAAATGTAAGAGTAAAGTAAGATATGAATAACATGATGAAACGAATTTATGAGAGCTCCAAAGAGCTTGAGGCTCACGATCGTATTAGGGTTTAGAGGACCAAAGTCCTGAGAATGATGGATTCAAATGAGAATTAAGGATTTAAATGAAAAGGAAATGAATTTGAACAAGTTTGAATGTAGCAAGCAAAATGGTTTTGGGAAAATAATCTGATATAATTAAATAAATAGGTTATGAAATAAAATGAGGGTCAATGCTTGAAGTTTATTGGCGTATAGCTCACCCTATGGGTTTTGAAGCGCGTTGGTAAAATTTGAGCTGTATTAATTGTAGTAAAAGAAAGAATTGCCAATTTAGGGGAAACAGTACAATTATTGATTTTTAGAGGGGTTATACTGTAATTTTTATAAAAAGAGGGACTATATGGTAATTAAAATTTTAAGAAGGGTCATATTGTAAATATTTTATAAAAGAGGGGTCATATTACAAATAGTTTATAAAAGAGGGATCACATTACAAATATTTTATACATGAGGGGTCATATTATAAATATAAATTTTATGAGAGACTATTTCGTAAATATAAATTTTATGAAGGACTATTTTATAAATATAAATTTTATGAGGGACTATTATGAAAATATTATTTAAATGCGGACTATAATGTAAATATTATGTTTTGAGGGACTATTGTGCAAATATGAAAAATAAAGTCAAATTTTAGTATTAAATAAGAGAAATCGTATTTTTGATTTTAAACGTAAGAAAAATATTTTACGAAATTAAAAAATGTTAAAAATTCGCTATGCGATTTGAAAATGCGACAGAATTGAGTTGCGATTGAGAAAATGCGAAAATATGACTACCCGATGAGAATACTGTAATAATACTGTTGAGTTATTGAGCGGACCCTGAATATGTGATATGAATTGGAACTGTAAACGGTGTATAGTACATGCATTGGAAAGGTCCAATGGACTATATGAGACTATTTGCCTAAAAGAGACTACACCTCTTGAGTGGGTGCGATATGCGTAGTGTAAGTCACTCATTGACCTTGGGGGCATTGGGGTGCGGGTTGCCTACAATGGGCAGTTGGTAGCTCTTTTGTACCATGGGTTAGACCGACGCAACACACCAATGATCCTAACCGAGACACTATTCTTAATCAAGATCTGATAAAGACTGTTGTGTATATGCTAGATGTGCAAAGTTGAGCACGTGGTCGGAGGCATGTTGGTACCGACAAATCTTTTCGATCACTTTCTCCGACCTGAGTTTTAGCTCCATGGAATAAGAAATTGAGTCTGTGCATACATATAGTTATTGAGGGCATTATCATAATTATGGTTTATGATAATTGAATTATTGAATATTTGGTTATTGGTAATGACATGATTGTAATTATTGTATATTACATGTTTTGTGATGATAATGATGTTAGTGACATAACTGTAATTATGGTATGTAGCTGTATGAAATATTGTATGTGTTTATCTTCATTGCTACCATACTGGTAATGGCGTAGGTGATCTCGCCTCTTTGTAAGTCTATTCTATGTTGTATTTATAATTTAAACGACGTTGAGCAAGAAGTTGAGCGAGAAGCTGAGGAAGAGTAGATCCCTATTGAGGACACTGAGTTTTGAAGAGATGGAGATGCCTTGTTTCCTTGGTTATATGAGGTTGACGTTTCTTGGAGGATCTGAGGCATGGAACGCTGATTTAGATAGAGAGAGTATCTATTATATAGGAGACTTAAATATTAGATTGAGTAGACAACATTTAGGACATCATTACTTTAGTATTAATATTTATATACAACTAGAGTTTCCAATATCTATTAGGCAGTACTGGGGGACTTGCTATCGTACCCTTAGCGAGGTCAGTATTGTGTCGTCTGCTCAGACACCTGTCCGTAGGACTTCACGTTAAGCTGGATTCCTACCTGCGGAGGAATCTGAGGAAGACCCGTCTGAGGGTTTTGCTGAGTAGTAGGACTTGGGCAGTGAGTTAGTTTAAATAATGTTTTAAATATTTTGAGAGTCTAGTTTGTAAATATTAAAATATGACAGTACTGAGACTGGTATATGTATATATGATGTGAATTATTTGTGACAATGTTGTCATGGTTTTATTTTCCGCTAAGTTTGTCTTATTATTATTAAGAAATTTTATAACTCATATTTAGATTACAAGCACGATTTTATAATGAAGGTGTAATTTGGTAACTAAGTAACATAAAGTGTGATGCCTTAAGGAGGGTGTTACATTAGCTCTCAAGCGTTGTACGCATAACAGTGCGGGCTTTTTAATTATAAATAAAAAGTTATGCCAAATTGCAACACACACTGTAGCAGCCGTTAAGACAACTCAATCCTAATTTTGTGTGGATGCGCCAAGACTTGAAGACTAGGGATTTTCTTCAATCTTTCCACTAATTATCAATGGAGTTTGTCATCTTCTTATCTTTCTTTGTTCTTTCCCTATGTGTAACTAACTTCCCCTCGTTAGGGGACGATGGATCTTGATACTTTGATGATATAACTTCTTTTATGGGTTTAATGCATGTTTCTATCTCATGATTTACGTGTTTATCTCTGTTCTTAATGCTTTTCTAAACTTGATCAATTTGGGAATGATCTTTTGGGTTTATGTATGATTTGAAAAAATTTGCATGAACCTAGAACTTGTGATAAACACCATAATTTCTACAATCGCTAGGGATAGACGTTGTGAGTTATGTGGTCTTTCTTATAATTCCCTCGTTCTTGATAATGCCTTTCTATTTGGGGTTAGACTAAGGGATTAGTTAATTCTAAATAGCTTAAGAGGATTAATATATCAAGGGATTGAGTATTAATTAATTTTGAAAATTGACCATAAATCATTAAAATAGAACATGTTTAAACTAATATTTAGAAGTGCATTGAAAGAGTGCAAGTGAAGTATGAATCCTAACACTTTCTTATTATTGTTTTCATCTCTTGTTAGATTGCTTGATTTTATTTTGTTTAATTTTAATTACTTTCTTTTAATTATCTTTATTTTCACTTTTGCCAACTTCCATCTTTTGAGTAGCTTAAATAGTGTTAATTTAACGAATTTGGTAATTGGCAATATAATCCTCGTGGGACAATTCTCTTTTCACTACTTTATTACTTTTTGCGATTTGGTGCACTTGCCGATTTTCACATCAAGTTTTTGGCGCCGTTGTGGGGGATTATTAATTGTCAATATCGATTAGTAGTTAAAAGAGCACTAATTTAGGCATTTGTTTTATTTTATTTTATTTTAGATAATTATTTTTCGTATTTAATTTTCTTTTATTTCTTTAACGTCATTTATTTTTATTTTTGTTCTTTTTGATTCACTCTGGTTGCTTCTTGTTTGTTTAGGCAAAGGTCTTTGGAATCAGAAGAATTACTTTTTGATACAGAGATAGCAAGGACAGAAAGAACAATAAAAAAGTAATCAGAGAAGGATAGAAAATTGCAAAAGAAGAAGATATGGCTGAGAATAATGTTGCACAGAAAAGACGCACTATGGCTGACTATGCCACTCCATCTTCTGAAAGTGTCTCGACCAGTATTGTGCGCCCTGCTATTCAGGCTAACAATTTTGAGACTAAACCAGCTCTTCTACAGCTGGTGCAACAGAATCAGTTTAGGAGAAGTCAGACAGAAGATCCAAACTTGCACATTGCCAATTTCTTGTAGCTCTGTGATACTATTAAGTATAATGGAGCCAGTGATGATGCCATACGGTTATGACTCTTTCCATTTTCCTTAAGAGATAAAGCCAAGAGCTGGCTACAAGCCCAGCCTCAGGGAAGCATTTCTACTTGGGATGATTTAGTTAGTAAGTTTCTCACTCGGTATTTCCCTCATTCCATGTTTGTGAAGATAAGGAGTGAGATTGCTTGCTTTACTCAGAATCAGGGAGAATCTCTCTATGAAGCATGGGAAAGGTTTAAAGAGCTTCTTAGAAAATGTCCTCACCATTCTTTTGAGGTTTGGCAACAGGTACAGATCTTTTACAATGGGTTGAGTCATCCTACTAGAGTAATGGTTGATGCGTCTGCAGGTGGGTCTATAAACACAAAAACTCCTGAAGAGGCTCAAGAATTATTTGAGACAATGGCCACTAATGAGTATCAGTTGCCTAATGGGAGAGTAGCAGTCAAACAGGGAATGTTGGAGCTTGGTGTTGTTAATACTATACTTGCACAGAATTAGACTATGATGCAACACATTGTCAACCTTACTAAGCAAGTCAGTAATTTACAGGTGAATGCAGTTAATCATCAAGGTCTGACTTTCGATTTTTGTGGAGGCAACCATGTTAATGGGCAATGTGAGGCTGGCAATTCAGGTGTCAACATTCCAAAGCAGGTGAATTATATGAGAAACCCTTCAAGGCCACAAGGTAATCCTTACTCTAATACTTACAATCCAGGCTGGAGAAATCATCCCAATTTCTCTTGGAAGAATCAAGCTATATCATTGAATGCTCAGCCCGAACAAAAGTCTCCTCTTGAGATTGTAGTGGAGAAACTTTCTTTGCAGACCTTTGTTTTTGTGCAACAAACTTCAACTTTTATGGAGGAGTTGAGGGCCAATTTTAAGAATCATGAGGCAACAATTAGAAGTCTTGAGAATCAGGCGAGGCAAATCGCCAAGCAGCTTCAAGAAAGACTTCCAGGCAGTTTGGCCAATGATACCTTGGTAAATCCTAAGGAGCATTGTAAGGCGATCACCTTAAGAAGTGGTAAGACCTTAGAAGAAGACAAGAATGAAGCATCTGGTTCTGTAGAAAATCAGAATGAAAGCACCGAGGTTCCAATTGAAAAGGCTTTGTCTCAAGATGATAGTAAAGAAGATGACATTAAGGAGGAACAATCGAGAGTGCAGAGGAAAAAAAAGACTTGAAGTAGAAGAAAGTGGTTGATTCTTCACTCTATGCTAAACTTCCATACCCTCAACGATTTAGGAAGGAGATTCAAGAAAAGCAGTTCTCTAAGTTCTTAGAAGTTTTCAAAAAGCTGTAGATAAACATCCCTTTTGCTGAAGCACTTGAGCAGATGCCCTCATATGCTAAATTCATTAAGGACTTGCTGATAAAGAAAAGGAAGCTCAAAGAGGATGAGACAGCGATGCTTTCTGAAGAATGTAGTGCGATAATTCAGAGGAAGCTACCCCCTAAGTTGAAAGATCCAAGTAGTTTTACCATTCCTTGCACCATCGGTAAGCTCACTATTGGAAAAGCTCTTTGTGATCTTGGAGCCAGTATCAATCTCATGCCTATCTCCATTATGTACAAGCTGGGAATTGAATCAGTAAAGCCAACAATGATTTCTCTTTAACTAGCAGATCGATCTATCAAGCATCCATATGGTATAGTTGATGATGTGCTAGTTAAAGTGGATAAATTCATATTTCTAGCTGATTTTGTAATCCTTGATATGGAAGAAGATGCAGACATCCCTCTCATTTTAGGCAGACCTTTCTTAGCAACTGGAAGAGCATTGATTGATGTGCAACAAGGAGAGCTTATGTTGAGAGTGCATGATGAGAAGGTCACATTCAGTATTCTTGATGCAATAAAACATCCTGCAGAGGAAGAACAATGCCTTAGAGTGGACATAGTTGACTCACTGGTTGAAAATGCATTTGAACAGAGCATTCTTACATCTCCACTTGAATCAGTATTGGTAAATTCTAAAGTTTCAATGGATGATGATGCAGAGACAACACCAGAAATATCTAAGTGCATAGCTAATTTGGAAGCTCAGCCAATTGTTTCTTATTCCAATTTTTAGAGACAAGAACTGAAGAAGGAGGTTGAGGGTATACAGGAGCCATCTAAGCTAGAATTAAAGCAGCTTCCCTCTAATCTCAAATATGCATTCTTGGTGAGAATAATACTTTTCTAGTGATTGTAAATGTGGGCCTTAGTCTTGAAGAAGAAGAGAAGCTTTTGAGAGTTTTGAGAGAGCATAAGTCAGCTATTGGGTGGACCATTGATGATCTTAAGGGCATCAGTTCTACTATTTGCATGCACAAGATTTTAATGGAAGATAACTACAAGCTAGTGGTGCAACCATAGAGAAGACTGAATCCTACCATGAAGGAAGTGGTAAGGAAGGAAGTGATGAAGCTTTATGATGCAGACATTATTTACCTTATCTCAGATAGCTCGTGGGTCAGTCTAGACCAAGTTGTTCCAAAGAAAGGAGGGATGACAGTAATAGTCAATGAAAAGAATGAACTCATCCCTACAAGGACAGTCACTGGCTGGAGAATGTGCATTGACTATAGGAGGCTCAACAGTGCAACAAGGAAGGATCACTTTCCCCTCACATTCATTGATCAGATGGTAGAGAGACTTGCATGGCACACCTATTATTGCTTTCTAGATGGTTACTCTGGTTATAATAAGATCTTGGTGGCTTTGAGGACCAGGAGAAGACAACTTTTACCTGTCTATATGGAATCTTTGCATACCAGAGGATGCCTTTCGGATTATGCAATGCTCCCGCAACTTTTCAGAGCTGTATCTTGTCCATTTTCTCTGATATGATTGAAAAATTTGTTGAGATTTTTATGGATGATTTTTCTATTTTTGGCTCTTCTTTTGATACTTGTCTTTCTAACCTTTCTTTGGTTTTGAAAAGATGCCAGGAAACTAACTTGGTTTTGAATTGAGAGAAATGTCACTTCATGGTGTAGGAAGGCATTGTTTTAGGTCATCGCATTTCCTCGAGGGGTATTGAGATTGATTGAGCTAAAGTTGAGGTTATTGAGAAACTACCCCCTCCCATCAATGTTAAGGGAGTAAGAAGTTTCCTAGGGCATGCCAGTTTTTACAGGAGATTCATAAAAGGATTTCTCCAAGATTACTAAGCCTCTCTATGAGTTGCTTGTTAAAGATGCTTCATTTGTTTTTAATGATGATTGTTTGGATGCATTTAATCTTTTGAAAAGCAAACTTGTTTTTGCCCCTATAATTACTACTCCTGATTCGAATTTTCCATTTGAATTAATGTGTGATACAAGTGATTTTGTTGTGGGTGCTGTTTTAGGACAGAGAAAAGATAAGGTTTTGCATGTCATTTATTATGCTAGTAAAGTTTTGAATGATGCATAGCTTAACTATGCCACCACAGAGAAAGAATTACTTGTTGTAGTCTTTGTATTTGATAAATTTCGTTCTTATTTGGTTGGGTCAAGAGTTATTGTTTATACTGACCATGCAGCTTTGAAATCTCTTATTGACTAAATAGGATGCAAAGCCTAGGCTTATCAGATGGATTCTACTTCTACAGGAGTTTGACTTGGAAATTAGAGATAAGAAAGGAACAGAGAATTTGGTAGCTGACCACTTGTCAAGAATCACTCATGAAGGAGATTCAGAAGAAGAACAAATGGCCATCAAGGAGGAGTTTCCAGATGAACAACTTTTTGCTGCACAATTGTCTCTTTGGTTTGCAGATTTTGCGAATTATAGGGCGATTGGAATGGTTCCATCAGATTTCACATGGCAACAGCAGAAAAAATTCTTTCGAGATGTTAAGTATTATGTTTAGGATGAACCCTTCCTTTTTAAAATATGTGCTGATGGTTTATTGAGAAGGTGTGTGCCTAAAGAAGAAGTGCCAAACATTCTGTGGCACTGTCATAGTTCTGATTATGGAGGTCATTTTGGAGGCAATAGAACTACAACAAAGGTATTACAATTTGGTTTCTATTGGCCTACTTTGTTTAAAGATGCTTACAAGTTTATTGAAAGCTGTGACAGGTGTCAAAGAGTTGGTGGTATTTCCAGAAAACATGAAATGCCTCTCAATAATATTTTAGAAGTAGAGCTTGATGTATAGGGCATTGATTTTATGGGTCATTTTCCTTCTTCATTCTCTAATCAATTTATCTTGGTGGCTATTGATTATGTTTCTAAATGGGTGGAGGCCATTACCACAAAAACTAATGATGCTAAGGTGGTTGTCAAGTTTATTGAAAAGAATATTTTCACTAGATTTGGCATCCTTAGGGCAATAATTAGTGATGGTGGGAAACATTTTTGTAATAGGTTGTTTGAGGCTATTTTAAGCAAGTTTAGTGTTAAACATAAGATAGCCACTCCCTATCATCCTCAATCAAGTGGTCATGTAGAGGTGTCTAACAAGGAATTGAAAAGCATTTTAGAAAAGACTGTTAATACCTCTAGGAAGGATTGGTCACTAAAGTTAGATGATGCATTATGGGCATACAGGACTACATATAAAACTCCCATTGGTATGTCCCCATATAGCCTGGTCTTTGGAAAATCATGTCATCTCCCTGTGGAACTTGAACATAAAGCATTTTGGGCAATTAAATTTCTGAATTTTGATGTGAAGTCTGTAGGTGAAAAAAGGTTGCTACAGATGAATAAGATAGATGAGTTTCAGAATGAAGCCTATGAGAATGCTCATCTATTTAAGGAATAAATAAAAATATGTCATGATAAAAAGATTACTTTGAGACAATTTGAACCAAGACAACAAGTGTTGTTATTTAACTCAAGGTTGAAGTTGTTTCTAGGTAAATTGAAGTCCAAGTGGTCGGGCCCATTCAAAGTCAAAGAAGTTTCTCCTTTTGGAGCAATTGAAATTGTAGAACCCTGTTCGGCAAGGAGTTTCAAAGTCAATGGTCACAGACTTAAGCACTATTGGGGAGGCAATTTTTATCGACAGAAGTCTTCTCAGGAACTCAGCCATCCGGATTGAGAATAGGCAACATCGAGCTTATGACGTTAAACAAGCACTTTTTGGGAGGCAACCCAAATTTCTTTTCTTTTTCTTTTTTCTTTGTTGTTTTGTTTTAGTAGTTTTTTTTATTTTTCTTTAAGTTTCTATTTTATTTCATGATTTAAAAAAATGGGTTGAGTTAGCGCTAAAGCACTTTAATATCAGTGCTCAAGCATGCAGAAGGCAGGAAACCATTTAAACGGAACGTTCTTAGCTCCCAAGCGCTGAATGTTCTCCTTTTCAGTTTTCTCCCTGAATTCTCTCAAATTCCTCTCAATAATCTTCTCAAAGTACCCTTGGTTCCATTCCCAAAGCATTTCATTTTGGGTTTTCTTTTCATCTAGTGTCATTATTTTCTATTTTGCTGATTGTTGCATCTGAAAAGGGAGGAGTTACCACCTATATGTTTGTACGTGCATAGTGTGACTCTCACCGTGAATCTATCTCAATTTTTCCATTTCTTGCTTTAATTCTTCCCTCATTCAGGTATGTTCATCTATCCTTAATCTCAATTTGGTGCCCTTTTCTGTCAATTTCATGAATTTTGGAAATTGGGGTTTTAGGGTTTGTGAATTAGGGATTTTGTGAAATTGGGCAAAAATTGGATCATTTTGTTGTTGTTGCTTGAATTAAACTTTGCAACTTGTTTGATTGGGAGTGATTAGAACACTTGGTTGCTGACATTGTTGGTTTGGATGCTGCCGTGGATTCATTTTTATGCTTATTTGATTATGATCATATTTTTAGTATTGTTAGCATAGGCTAATTTGACTTGATATTATGTGAACTAATTGTCTTGTGATTGTGGCATGTTGAATTAGCATAATGATCATGTCAAGCTGCGATGAATGTTGTGAGTTTTGGCTGTGATGAATCCAGTTATTTGGTTGGTTAAGTGTACTCACGTGATCTATAGTTTCTATTTGTTTATTCTCTGAGTTGCTGGTGAGGTATTGATAAGTTTGGCATTATATTGGTTCTGGTTGTTGATTGAATAGTATTGCATGATTTCTGGCTGTTAATTATTTCATCTAATTGCTCTGTTTTGTGAATGTTTACTGAGGGATACTCATTTATTGCCCTTCATTTGTGGTTTCAGGAGTTCAAAATGCCTCCAGTTAAGAGACGAAGAGGTTCCTCCGGAGAAGGCTCTAGCTCTTCTTCATTTGATGCAAGCCGCTTCTGATAAGAAATTCATGAAAAAAGGTTTACGAATGCAATGTTGAAAAGGAATTTCATTCTGGAGCTGGGGCTTTTCCTACAAGAGAACGAATTTCCTGAAATTCATTCACAAATTATAGACAGAGGTTCGAGCAAATTGTGCCAAATTCCAGAACCAGGATCACAGACATTGGTTAGGGAATTTTAAGCCAATGCTTTTACTGACTCCACTGGTGAAAACAGATATCATAGCATGGTGAGGGGGACACCTATAGAGTTCAGTAAAGATGTGGTGAACGACTATTTTGATCAAGAATATGATTACCCGGGCCAGTGTGATTATTATGCCTTGTTGAGTGCACCTTTGGATGAAAGCCTTGTACTTAGTGTGTTGTGCAAGGAAGGTGCTCAGTGGGCATTGGACACAAAGAAGCAACCCAAATTTTTGAAGAAACCTGATTTCAAACCAATCCCACGAGTGTGGTGTACTTTTGTTCAAGCCAACCTTCTGCCTTACTCTAACACTTCTGAAGTGCCTGTGAAGAGGGCCTTGCTTATCTTCGCCATTGTTTCCGGTAGTGTTGTGGACATTGGCAGGGTCATTGTCTTCAACATGCGAATGGCCGTTCAAGACACTTCTGGGAGCTTACCATATCCTTTGCTCATTTCCCACTTATGTTCTGAGAAGGGTGTCCAAATTTCTGGTGATCAATTAATCCATCCAAGCCCTCCCTTTACAGCAGCAGTTATTGAGAGGTATTTTGAAGAGGATCACGCGGTTCTAGCACCTTAAGTTCCTACTCCTCCAGGCCCAGCAGTCAGGCCACCTCGTAAAGTGCTCACCTTGGCGTAGAGGACGGATCGATTAGAGCGTGTGCAACATCAAAACCAGAAGAAATTCAACTATTCTCCTCAGCTGTTATGCAGCATAGCAGAGCACCTGAACATTGGCACTACTCCTCTCGGTCCTATGATTGACGAGGAGATCATGGCAAATATCAACTTCAGTGAGGAATTTGAGGAGGAGAATGATGATGAAAAAGTGCTAGATTGATATCCTGCTGACATAATGAGCTTTTCTTTACCCTTTCTTTTATTATTTTGCCCTTATGTTCCTGCTTGATTATTGCATTTGCTTTTGATCAGAACAGTGAAGGCACTATGTTGTTTAAGTTTGGGGGAGGGTACTTTGTTTGTTTTGATTAGTTCTTTTGGTTTTTTGGTTTTGTGTCAATTTTTGTTATAGTTAGGTATGCCAGTGTTTTGAATTGAGAATCCTATGATTAGTTAAACTATGAATTGTTTTCTTTTCTAGGATGTCATATGGGAATCCAAGAATTAGATTGATCTCTAGTGCTTTGATTATGCATGATTGTGCTTCCCATCTTTATGATTGAAAAGACCTTGGATCTATGATTGCATGACAAACTTAGAGAAAGTTTATAGGATTGCTTGTGTGTCGATGATTTGCATCTAGAACTTGTTTGATTCTTTCTTGAGGCGAAATTATAAATGATGCATGATCAGGGAAATGATAAGAGCCTTCTTTGAATCGTTTGAGCCTTTCAAGCTAACCTGTTAATACAGTGTATCCCTAGGTCCTTTTTTGCAGCCTCGCATAGTTTTGGCCTTATTTTTTATTCTCTCTTACCCATATTTTTCTTCCCATACACATAAAAAAAATTTCCTTTTTCTTACCCTTTATTGATTGCATGTCTTGTGTTTTTCTACTGTTCAAGCCTTCATCATTATGTGTATAAGTTATTTGAGGAGCTAAAAAAAAAAAGTTCACCCCAAGTATTGTAAAGAAATAAGTTTGGGGGTGAAGGAGGTTGTTGAAAAAGAAGAAGAAAAAAATAAAAAAATAAAAAAGAGAAAAAAATGAAAAAAATGATGATGAATAAAGTGTTGATTTTTATGCTTCGTTGTGCTATTGTCTAATATTTTGAGGCTTGGATTGTGGCATATGCATGACTATGTATTTCAATCTTTGTTTTATTTCTCTTATCCTTTTCTTTCGTAAACCATACCCTTGGCCTATCATTACAAGCTCATAAAAACCCTGATGATCCCTGTTTTTGTGTTGCTTATATTAGTGGAGAGAGAGATGAAAACAACCCTATGGATGCATATTTGATGTACATTTGTATTTTTATAAACCTATCCAGGTTTGAGCGTCTTTGTGAGTTGGTCTTTCATTCATGCTTATGGGAAGTCATTTATTTATGAGAGTTGCATGTGAGAGCAATGTGATAATTGGATTTTACATGTATGATTCCTTGAACTGAGATTTTGAACAGTTTTTGAGGTTATTTATGATGTTTATTATCTGGCAATGTCATGTTTTTGTTTTGTATGTTGAGTCAGCTTAAGTGTCTCCCTGAGTTCGGAGCCTTTGTAGGGGGATGTATATAGTTGTCGGCCACCAAAAAGATTTTCTTTCTTTTTATTTTTGTTTCTTCTTCTTTTTACTTGAGGACAAGCAAAATCTTAAGTTTGGGGGAGTGATGAACCTTTAAAAAGTCATGTTTTTACAGTTCAATTTCTAGGTTTTTCATTCTCTTTTAATCTGTTTAATTAGGTTTTGTCCTTATGTTTATCATGTTTTTATTTTAAAGTGTTTTTCTTCATTTTTCGTATTTTCTTATGTTTTTTATAGGTATTTGCTAGGGAAAAAGAATGGATTTTATTGCATGAAAGAGCTGCTGGAAAAAGCTCTCTGGATGCTCAGTGCTCAAATGCTCAAGAGCCAGCGCTCAAGTGCTGGTTAGGCAGAATGGGAGAGTTTTCTCTATTATCCCAGCGCTTAAGCACTGGGGGTTCACCGTTCAAGCGCGCAACTGGCAGAATTGGAGGATTATCTCTGGTGAGCCAGCGCTAAAGTGCTGATAAGCTAGCGTTCATGCGCGTACACCATAGAAAATTGGCTTCTGGTGAGCTAGTGCTTGTAACACCCCAACTTTTGGGATAATTACAATATAGTCCTGAAATGTACTGTTTTGTGAATTCTGTGAGCAGTAAATTTAATTTGACTGTTTCGTGAGTGTACTTGACTGTTGTATGTGATTTGCTCCAACCTAGGGAAATAATAATTTTCCGCGTGGGATAAATCTTATTTTAATTAATTGGAGTGGGGATCTTACTAAACCCGCGATTCGATTGATATATATATTAATCTCATAATTTTTAGATTTAAGCGTGCAATAAAATAATTTTATATTATTATAATATTATTTTATATTACAATACCCTCTTGTCTCAAAACAAGTAAAAATACATTTCGGTTTGACCACAGATCTTTAAAAGTCTTGTGGGACCGTGTTTAGGAAAAGCGATCCAAGCGTCTTGTTGGACAAATTCTAGCCAATGAGAGCAAGTCAACGAAAGTAGGCTTGACTTTCTAAACCAATAGGAATTGGTCAACGAAGGGAGCATAGACTTTCATTTGGACTGTTGGATGAAGACTTAGTTAGGAAGCCTTTAACCTAAGCCGTTGATCTAATCAAGGGTGAGATTAAAATGATAGTTTTATGACTAATTGATATCTACCTTAGATGTAATCTATGGCTAGGAACTAAAGATGAATCAATGGTTAGAATTAAGTCAAAAATTGTAGGCTTGAATTTGGTTAGTAGTTAATTAAGCTTAATTTGACTAATCTAATTACTTAATTAGTAAACTAAATGAACTAGTTTAGTTCTTAATTAATTATAATCTAAATACTAATTAGATATCTTAATATTGATTAAAGGTTATAATATATGTTAATATATACTAAATTAATTAGTTATATGATTAGTATGTTAATTAAGTTTGGTTAGGATAGTTAACCTAACTAATTCCCTAATTAGTTAGCATGTAATTAGGAGTAATTGGAAAGCAATTAAACCCCTAAAAAGATGAAGGAGCACACGGTTTTGGGTAGCAGCAAGGAGGCTTGGATTGGCTTAGTTCTACATGGTTCTTGAAGTCTCCAACATGACATAAGCCATGTGCTTAACCATGTGAACACTTTAGGATATTTTACCATGCAAAGTTGATCACTCAACCTCACCAACACTCACTCACGGCTGCAGCTCTATCTATTCACTCTTCACTTTTATTTTTCACACTTATCACATTTAGCTATCCATTTTCTCTCTCTAAAATACCAAAAAAACCAAGCAACACTTTCTCTTCCACTTTCTCTCACTCTATTCGGCCATATACACCATCCACACGACCAAACCTCTATAATTTTATTTCATCATATTTCCTAAACCCAAATCCAATTCTAAATACTTTTCCTTCACAAAGTTTTTCCAAAATCCTACTCTATCTTGTCCAAAATCCAACCTTTTGCTTACTTACTTAAGGGTAAGTCTTGATTTTATGGTTCAAATTTGGATTTTTAATTTTTCTAACCATGATTGTTCCATGGTTTTTCAATATTGTACCTTGTATGTGTTTTTACTAATTGTTTAAGAATTTTAGGGAATTGTTTGGGAGTCACACGAAATTTGAAGGAAAGGAGGAAAACTAACTGATTAAATTGTCTTCAAGAGGTAAGAGGGAGATTTAATCTCATCAACCCTAAGTGGTGATGGGAAAATGGATTTGTTTGTGTATGGAGAATCCATAAGGATTCATTTGTGTGGTTGTTTTATTGTTTTTATTATTTGTGTGATTGTTTAAAAGTTTTCCTATTTGTGGTTTATTTTGCTATGCATGATTATAGTTTTTATTATTTTTGCTATGCATGTTTATAGCTTTAAATATATTGTATGTATATTATATGTGATTATATAATTGTAAGTGTTTATAATTATATAATTATTAAAGTAGGATGTGAATAACATGCAACGATTTGCATGAGTGTTCCAAAGAACACATTATGAGGCTCACAGCCTTACATCAAAATAGAGAACCAAAATGTTCTCAGCAATTTTCTAAGTCACTGATTTAAGGAATCTAGGTAAAATAATTAAGTTAAAAATGGTTTAAGTTAATTGTGGCCAACATGCCATTTAGTGTAAAATTAAATGCCATTTTACTTTGATTTGGCCAATATGCCATTTTATTTGCTAAGATAGGTTAGGTAATTGATTTACAACATAAATTGATTCCAATGAATCATTGAGAAAATAAAAGGAATAAATTCAGTTCTAGAAATTTAACTTAGCAGAATTTAGTTTAAGTAAGAAATAAAACAGACACTAGAAAAATACTAACGTAAAGCTCATTTTATAAATTTTGAAGCGCGTTAGTAAGTTTCAAAGCGTAATTATTGGGTAAAAATAAAATGAACTATATTTAGTGGAAAACGTCAAAAATACCTTATACTGATTTTATACGTAAAATACTGCTGAAATTTTCTAAAAATAGATGAATAAAATGAAAAGATTCCATACTATATTTAGAACACAAGAAAAGTACTCTACGTATTTTAAAAGTACTAGATATAATTTTACACATATTTAAAATAATAGTTTTAAGCTATTCGGTTAAGAAAATAAATTAAAAATCTTACGCGATTGAGAAAATGATTTAAAAACATTTTACGATGTTTAAAAATGTCAAAATATTTTTACGCGATTTAAAAATGTTTGTGAAAATGATGAGATTGTGAAAATGCGATAAAATTCCTACGCGATTGAACAATACTGTGAGTTTTGCTATCGGGCCAAAGTGGTGGACCCAGACATATTGCAGTGTAGTACTGTCAGGTGGGACGTACTTTGGTATTTTGTGACTAAGGGTATTTTTGTAATTTTTTATAATTATGGTAAAATTTGGATAATAAGGGTATTTTTGTAATTTTAGATCATGCTTAGAGTGTTGTGCCAATTTGGGTTATAATTGGTGATTGATTGACGAGGCGAATTACACCGTGTTTTGGTGTGATAAGCGTAGTGTGGTTCATTTATGAACAAGGAGGCGTTAGTGTGCGGAGAATTCCACATGCGGACAGTGAGTTGCTCCTCTAGGCTGTGGTAACGGGCAACACACTAATGATCTTGACGAGCACTATTCTTAGTCGAGATCTTGAGGGGACTACTAAATACTATGCCTGTGGTACACGATGTTGGACTGTGTACTGTTACACGATATTTTGGACTGTGGGCTATAGACACAAAGATTGGACAGTGCAATAGTTTGGTTGGGCAGCCATAAAGTATTATTAGTTTCTATTCGGATCATTCTCTCAGATATCCGTGTTTAGCTCCATGGAGTAGGAACGAGTTGGTGTGTGTTCATGCATTACCTGCATTTTACTGCTTACCATAATCTGTGATAAATTGTATGATTTATTGCTTTATGCATGATATAATGGTGTGTGTTATTGTTATATATTGCTTGATATATTATGCATGATATATTGGTATGTACTGTTGTGATAACTGTTTTGTACTGTCATTTTCTTTATTGCCATGCGGGTAGTGATGTAGATTGTCTCACCTCTCTATATGTTTTCTCAAAATTATTATATTATATTCGTAAAGAGTTAGAGGAAGAAGAGGATCAGCCTCTTGAGATACAGTATGCTGATGAGCAACAGTCGGGTGAATTATACGAGGAGGAGGAGCCGGTAGATCACACTGATCGTCAAGATTGATCTTGAGATCATGGCATTGCCCGGATTCTTCGGGTTCATGAGACTGGAGTTTCATGGGGGTTCCGAGGCATGGCGTATGCATGTGGACCGAGGGACAGTTGCTTATGTGGGACGTTTGACCGTGTTTCTATGTAGAGAGTATGACGGAGAGGTCATATTCACTACTATGTTATATTTACATTTAGAGTTACCTCTAACTCTTAGGCGTTATTGGCAGGGAATATTCCATGTGCCTAGTGAGCTCAGTAGCGAGTCAACAGCTCGGACTCGTGTCCGTCGTGCTGTGAGATCTCCTAGATGTGAACTTTTCGATGGTTATTCTGGAGGTTCTGGAAGATGATCCATCGGAGGGTTATATATCTCGAGATGCACTTGGGCAGTACTATGTTTTAGCTTTATGTCAACTCTTTACTGCTTTATTAAATACATGTAGTTATAAATTATGTGTGTACTAAAAGAGGATCATATGTATATTATGGTGAGTTTATGTTTGTTTAATTTTGTATTTCGTGTTATTTTATTTAATGTTATAAGCATAAAAGAAAAAAAATATTACCACAAATATTATGTAAGTATCAAATGTTTTACAACTTGGGTAAGAGTTTTATTTTATTTTATTTTATTACATTCATAAATGTGACATCCCCACAAGGGTGTTAGATTAGTTGGTATCAGGGCCCAAGTTAGAGTCTTTTGGGGTTGTGGTTAGGTCTGTTTTTGCTTGTGTTGTGTGAATCTCTGTGATTTGTTTTCGAAAGATTACATCTGACATTATTTTGTCTTGTTGAAGAAAGAAGATGTCTGGAGGAAGAGGAAGGCGTGCAAACGTGGCACATAATGTAGACCCAATGATTGCTATTACTGAGGCTATGCAGCAAATGGCAGAAGCGATTACCCAGCAAAATCAAAGAGCAGCTCAACATCAAGATGCAACTGTTGATGCTTTGAATTTGTCTGAGTTTAGGCGCAACAATCCGCCACAGTTTAGAGACGAGTTTGACCCTGAAAAGGCAAGTCTTTGGATTCAAGACTTGGAGAGAGTATTCGAAGGAATAGGGTGCGCAGAAAATAAGAAGGTAACATATGCTGTATATATGTTGAGAGGAAATGCTGAGAATTGGTGGAGAAATACCCGCCAATTGTTGCAAGCTGAAGGAACTGAGATCACCTGGGAGGTGTTTTGTGAAGTATTTCTGGAGAAGTACTTTCCCAGTACTGCTCGACATGCCAAGGAGATGGAATTTCTTGGTCTACGTCAAGGGAATATGACTGTTGGAGAATATGCTGCAAAATTTGAGAGTTTGTCGCAATTCTCAAGGTATTTTCAAAACCGACCAGATGAGGTATGGAAGTGCCAGAAGTTTGAAGACGGGTTAAGGATAGAGCTGAGGCATGCAGTGGTACCAATGCGAATGAGGGAGTTTCCTGTATTGATGGATACTTGTCGAAGACTTGAAGCGTTGGAGCCGTCCCGAGATCAGAGGAATCGTAATTTTGGACCGAATAGGTTCCAAAGAGGAGGTAGTAGCAGTGGTGGTCGATTTCAGAGAAAGCCTTATGCGAGACCGTTAGGAAATCAGCTGCAACGTCCATCTGTTAGGGGAAGTTCTAGTGGAAATCGAGCTGGTCAGAGTGTGGCGTTTACGCCGACATGCTTTAAATGTGGCAAAAGTGGCCATATATCTACAGATTGCCCAATCAGAGGAACGATCTGTTTCAATTGCAGAAAACCTAGACATGTTTCTAGGGATTGCACTCAGCCGGAGAGGAAGCCTGCTGTGAGAAATGTTCGTGCTACTCAGCCGAGATCTAGAGGGCGAGTGTATACGATGACCGGAATTGAGGCTTCTCAATCTGAAGATCTTGTTCAAGGAGAAGGTGTCATTGAAGGTAATCACCTGACTTTGCTATATGATTCGGGTGCAACACACTCATTTATTGCATATGATTGTATGGAACGTTTGAAACTGCCTGTGCCTTCTCTGAGTTTTCAATTGATTGTTTCTACACCAACTGACAAGCCTGTTGTTACATCCAAGATGTGTATGAACTGTCCTGTTGTTATAAAGGATCGTAAGTTTTTGGTCAACTTGATTTGTTTACCTCTTGTTGAGATAGACATAATATTAGGAATGGACTGGTTATCTTCTAACCATATCCTTATAGACTGTGCGAACAAAACCATAGTTTTTCCTAAGGAAGAAAGTTCTAGATTCTTGACTGCTGTTAAGGTCAAGTCATTGTTGAGGGATGGAGCTCAAGGGTTTATGTTGCTGTCTTCTTTGGAAGTCAAGTACGAGAAGGATGTGAGCACTATTCCTGTCGTCAATGAATTTCTAGAGATTTTTCCTGATGATGTACCTGGTTTGCCACTGAAAAGAGAGATCGAATTCTCTATCGACTTAGTACCAGGAGCAGGTCCTGTTTCGATTTCACCATATTGAATGTCACCTGTAGAGTTGGCAGAGTTGAAGAAGCAATTGGAGGAACTGTTGGAGAAGTAGTTTGTGCGACCTAGTGTTTCACCATGGGGAGCACCAGTGCTACTAGTCAAGAAGAAGGATGGAACTTCGCGTCTTTGTGTTGATTATCGTCAGCTGAATAAGGTTACTATAAAGAATAAGTATCCACTACCAAGGATTGATGACTTGATAGATCAATTGAAGGGAGCTGCTGTATTCTCTAAGATAGATCTACAATCAGGTTATCATCAGATTCGTGTCAAGGTTGACGATGTACCTAAAACAGCTTTTCGAACTCGTTATGGACATTATGAGTATCAAGTAATGCCGTTCGGAGTGACGAATGCTCCTGCAATATTCATGGACTATATGAATAGGATTTTTCGTCCGTACTTAGACAGATTTGTCATTGTCTTTATCGATGATATTTTGATCTATTCTCAAAGTCAAGAAGAGCATGCTGAACATCTTAGTATAGTTCTCCAGATTTTGAAGGAGAAGAAGCTGTATGCGAAGTTGACAAAGTGCGAGTTTTGGTTGGAAGAAGTTCAATTCTTAGGTCACGTAATTTCCAAGGAAGGTATTGCCGTAGATCCAGCAAAGGTTGAGACTGTTTTATAGTGGGAGAGGCCTAAGACTGTGACTGAGGTTCGAAGTTTTGTTGGATTAGCCGGATATTACCGAAGGTTTATTGAAGGTTTTTCCAAGATAGCTGGACCACTTACACAACTCACAAGGAAGGGCCAAGCTTTTGATTGGACAGAAGAACGTGAAGCGAGTTTTCAAGAGCTGAAGAAGAGACTAACGACTGCACTAGTGTTAATTTTACCGGATCCTAACAAATCTTTTGAGGTGTATTGTGATGCATCTTATCAAGGGTTAGGATGTGTGTTGATACAGAATCGGAATGTAGTAGCTTATGCTTCAAGACAATTGAAGGTTCATGAGAGGAACTACCCAACGCATGATTTGGAGCTAGCTGCAGTAGTTTTTGCGTTGAAAGTGTGGAGGCATTTTTTGTATGGAGCTATGTTCAATGTCTTTAGTGATCACAAGAGCTTAAAATACTTGTTTGATAAAAAAGAATTGAATATAAGACAGAGGCGATGGTTGGAATTTTTGAAGGACTATGATTTTCAGCTTCAATACCATCCAGGAAAAGCGAATGTGGTGGCAGATGCCTTGAGCAGAAAGGTGGTTAGCGTTTCTGCTATGATGATTAAAGAGGAAGAGCTGATGAATCAATTCAGAGATCTATGGTTATCAATAGAATTGGTACCTGGAAAGATTCGTCTAAGTAGAGTTGTGGTTTTGAATGACTTGTTGGAGATAATAAAAGAGAAACAAGATGAAGATGCGTTTTTACAGAATGAGAAGGAATTGTTGAAACAAGGTCATAAAGCGACGGTGGAGGAAGGATCTGATGGAGTCTTGAGGTTTGGAGGAAGAGTTTGTATACCTGATGATCCTGAACTCAAGAGAGCAATTTTGGATGAAGCTCATACAAGTAATTTGAGTATGCATCCGGGGATGACGAAGATGTATCAAGACTTGAAACGACTGTTTTGGTGGCCAAGAATGAAGAGAGATGTAGCAGAACGTGTGACGTCTTATCTTGTCTGTCAGAAGGCAAAGGTGGAACATCAAAGGCCTGCTGGTATGTTACAACCTTTGACTATCCCAGAGTGGAAGTGGGATAGTATCTCGATGGATTTCGTTACTGGATTTCCGAGGACAAGGAAGGGTCATGATTCGATATGGGTTATAGTTGATAGGCTTACGAAATCAGCGCATTTCTTGCCAATCAATATTAAGTATTCGTTGGAACGCTTAACCCAGATATATATCGACGAAGTTGTTAGACTACATGGTGTGCCTGTAAGTATAGTTTCTGATAGAGATCCGAGGTTTACGTCAAGACTCTGGCAAAGTTTTCAAGAAGCTAAGGGAACTAAATTGCGATTGAGTTCTGCATATCATCCGCAGACTGATGGTCAGACGGAGAGAACGATTCAGTCATTGGAGGATTTGTTACGTGCTTGTGTGTTAGAACAACAAGGGAGTTGGGATGAATTTCTATCTTTGATAGAATTCACCTACAACAATAGTTTTCACTCAAGCATAGGAATGGCACCCTATGAAGCACTTTATGGAAGACGATGCCGAACACCTTTGTGTTGGTATCAGGATGGGGAAAGTATGACTATTAGTCCTGATCTTGTGCAGTAGACTACGGAAAAGGTGAAGATGATTTAGGAGAAGATGCGAACGACTCAGAGCCGTCAGAAGAGTTATGCTGATAAACGAAGATGACCCCTGGAATTTGAAGAAGGCGATCATGTGTTCTTACGAGTTACGCCTACGACAAGTGTCGGAAGAGTTCTTAAATCAAGGAAGCTTACACCTAAGTTTATAGGGCCTTATCAGATTATTCATCGGATTGGTCCTGTAGCTTACCAAATAGCTTTACCGCCTTTTCTATCCAATCTCCATAATGTATTTCATATGTCTCAGTTGAGGAAATATATTCCCGATCCAACTCATGTGATACAACCTGATGAAGTACAGCTAAAGGATAATTTGACGTATAAAACACTTCCTGTTAGAATCGAGGACAGAAGAGTGAAACAACTTCGAGGGAAGATGATAGAACTGGTGAAGGTAGTGTGGAACAATGTAACGGGAGATGCTACATGGGAATTAGAGGATAGGATGAGGGAGCAATATCCTCAATTGTTTGATGTATGATGAATTTCGGGGACGAAATTCTTATTAGTAGGGGAGAGTTGTAACACCCCAACTTTTAGGATAATTACAATATAGTCCTGAAATGTACTGTTTTGTGAATTACGTGAGCAGTAAATTTAATTTGACTGTTTCGTGAGTGTACTTGACTGTTGTATGTGATTTGCTCCGACCTAGGGAAATAATAATTTTCTGGCCGGATAAATCTTATTTTAATTAATTGGAGCTGGGGGATCTTACTAAACCCAGTTTTGATTGATATATATATTAATCTCGTAATTTTTCAGATTTAACTGTGCAATAAAATAATTTTATATTCTTATAATATTATTTTATATTACAGTACCTACTATCTCAAAAACAGTAAAAATCTGTTTTGGTTTGACCACAGATCT
Source organism: Ormosia semicastrata (assembly GCA_029884595.1). Taxonomy (NCBI): domain Eukaryota; kingdom Viridiplantae; phylum Streptophyta; class Magnoliopsida; order Fabales; family Fabaceae; genus Ormosia; species Ormosia semicastrata. The sequence continues at coordinate 46,379,114 of JAQQTO010000061.1, forward strand.
TTAAAAGTACTGTGGGACTCACGTTTAGGAAAAGCTTGATCAAGCTGTCTTTATTTGGACAAATTCTAGCCAATGAGAGCAAGTCAACGAAAGTAGGCTTGACTTTCTAAACCAATAGGAATTGGTCAACAAAGGGAGCATAGACTTTCATTTGGACCGTTGGATGAAGACTTAGTTAGGAAGCCTTTAACCTAAGCCATTGATCTAATCAATGGTGAGATTAGAATGATAGTTTTATGACTAATTGATATCTACCTTAGATGTAATCTATGGCTAGGAACTAAAGATGAATCAATGGTTAGAATTAAGTCAAAAATTATAGGCTTGAATTTGGTTAGTAGTTAATTAAGCTTAATTTGACTAATCTAATTACTTAATTAGTAAACTAAGTGAACTAGTTTAGTTCTTAATTAATTATAATCTAAATACTAATTAGATATCTTAATATTGATTAAAGGTTATAATATATGTTAATATATACTAAATTAATTAGTTATATGATTAGTATGTTAATTAAGTTTGGTTAGGATAGTTAACCTAACTAATTCCCTAATTAGTTAGCATGTAATTAGGAGTAATTGGAAAGCAATTAAACCCCTAAAAAGATGAAGGAGCACACGGTTTTGGGCAGCAGCAAGGAGGCTTGGATTGGCTTGGTTCTACATGGTTCTTGAAGTCTCCAACATGACATAAGCCATGTGCTTAACCATGTGAACACTTTAGGATATTTTACCATGCAAAGTTGATCACTCAACCTCACCAACACTCACTCACGGCTGCAGCTCTATCTATTCACTCTTCACTTTTATTTTTCACACTTATCACATTTAGCTATCCATTTTCTCTCTCTAAAATACCAAAAAAACCAAGCAACACTTTCTCTTCCACTTTCTCTCACTCTATTCGGCCATATACACCATCCACACGACCAAACCTCTATAATTTTATTTCATCATATTTCCTAAACCCAAATCCTATTCTAAACAATTTTCCTTCACAAAGTTTTTCCAAAATCCTACTCTATCTTGTCCAAAATCCAACCTTTTGCTTACTTACTTAAGGGTAAGTCTTGATTTTATGGTTCAAATTTGGATTTTTAATTTTTCTAACCATGATTGTTTCATGGTTTTTCAATATTGTACCTTGTATGTGTTTTTACTAATTGTTTAAGAATTTTAGGGAATTGTTTGGGAGTCACACGAAATTTGAAGGAAAGGAGGAAAACTAACCGATTAAATTGTCTTCAAGAGGTAAGAGGGAGATTTAATCTCATCAACCCTAAGTGGTGATGGGAAAATGGATTTGTTTGTGTATGAAGAATCCATAAGGATTCATTTGTGTGGTTGTTTTATTATTTTTATTATTTGTGTGATTGTTTAAAAGTTTTCCTATTTGTGGTTTATTTTGCTATGCATGATTATAGTTTTTATTATTTTTGCTATGCATGTTTATGGCTTTAAATATATTGTATGTATATTATATGTGATTATATAATTGTATGTGTTTATAATTATATAATTATTAAAGTAGGATGTGAATAACATGCAACGATTTGCATGAGTGTTCCAAAGAACACATTATGAGGCTCACGACCTTACATCAAAATAGAGAACCAAAATGTTCTCAAGAATTTTCTAAGTCACTGATTTAAGGAATCTAGGTAAAATAATTAAGTTAAAAATGGTTTAAGTTAATTGTGGCCAACATGCTATTTAGTGTAAAATCAAATGCCATTTTACTTTGATTTGGCCAATATGCCATTTTATTTGCTAAGATAGGTTAGGTAATTGATTTACAACATAAATTGATTCCAATGAATCATTGAGAAAATAAAAAGAATAAATTCAGTTCTAGAAATTTAACTTAGCAGAATTTAGTTTAAGTAAGAAATAAAACAGACGCTAGAAAAATACTAACGTAAAGCTCATTTTATAAATTTTGAAGTGCGTTAGTAAGTTTCAAAGCGTAATTATTGGGTAAAAATAAAATGAACTATATTTAGTGGAAAACATCAAAAATACCTTATACTGATTTTATAGGCAAAATACTGTCGAAATTTACTAAAAATAGATGAATAAAATGAAAAGATTCCATACTATATTTAGAACACAAGAAAAGTACTCTACGTATTTTAAAAGTACTAGATATAATTTTACACATATTTAAAATAATAGTTTTAAGCTATTCGGTTAAGAAAATGAATTTAAAATCTTACGCGATTGAGAAAATGATTTAAAAACATTTTACGATGTTTAAAAACATCAAAATATTTTTACGCAATTTAAAAATGTTTGTGAAAACGATGAGATTGTGAAAATGCGATAAAATTCCTACGCAATTGAACAATACTGTGAGTTTTGCTGTCGGGCAAAGTGGTGGACCCAGACATATTGCAGTGTAGTACTGTCAGGTGGGACGTACTATACTTTGGTATTTTGTGACTAAGGGTATTTTTATAATTTTTTGTAATTATGGTAAAATTTGGATAATAAGGGGTATTTTTATAATTTTAGATCATGCTTAGAGTGTTGTGCCAATTTGGGTTATAATTGGTGATTGATTGATGAGGTGAATTACACCGTGTTTTGGTGTGATAAGCGTAGTGTGGTTTATTTATGAACTTGGAGGCGTTAGTGTGCGGAGAATTCCACATGCGGACAGTGGGTTGCTCCTCTGGGCCGTGGTAACAGGCAACACACTATTGATCTTGACGAGTACTATTCTTAGTCGAGATCTTGAGGGGACTACTAAATACTATGCCTGTGGTACACGATGTTGGACTGTGTACTGCTACACGATGTTTTGGACTGTGGGCTATAGACACAAAGATTGGACAGTACAATAGTTTGGTTGGGCAACCATAAAGTTTTATTAGTTTCTATTCAGATCATTCTCTCGAATATCCATGTTTAGCTCCATGGAGTAGGAACGAGTCGGTGTGTGTTCATGCATTACCTGCATTTTACTGCTTACCATAATCTGTGATAAATTGTATGATTTATTGCTTTATGCATGATATAATGGTGTGCGTTATTGTTATATATTGCTTGATATATTATGTATGATATATTGGTATGTACTGTTGTGATAACTATTTTGTACTGTCGTTTTCTTTATTGCCATGCGGGTAGTGATGTAGATTGTCTCACCTCTCTATATGTTTTCTTGAAATTATTATATTATATTCGTAAAGAGTTAGAGGAAGAAGAGGATCAGCCTCTTGAGATACAATATCCTGACGAGCAACAATCGGGCGAATTATACGAGGAGGAGGAGCCGGTAGATCACACTGATCGTCAAGACTGATCTTGAGATCATGGCATTGCCAGGATTCTTCGGGTTCGTGAGACTGGAGTTTCATGGGGGTTCCGAGGCATGGCGTATGCATGTGGATCGAGGGACAGTTGCTTATGTGGGACGTTTGACCGTGTCCCTATGTAGAGAGTATGACGGAGAGGTCATATTCACTACTATGTTATATTTACATTTAGAGTTACCTCTGACTCTTAGGCGTTATTGGCAGGGAATATTCCATGCGCCTAGTGAGCTCAGTAGCGAGTCAACAGCTCGGACTCGTGTCTGTCGTGCTGTGAGATCTCCTAGATGTGAACTTTTCGATGGTTATTCTGGAGGTTCTGGAAGATGATCCATCGGAGGGTTATATATCTCGAGATGCACTTGGGCAGTATTATGTTTTAGCTTTATGTCAACTTTTTACTGCTTTATTAAATACATGTAGTTATAAATTATGTGTGTACTAAAAGAGGATCATATGTATATTATGGTGAGTTTATGTTTGTTTAATTTTGTGTTTCGTGTTATTTTATTTAATGTTATAAGCATAAAAGAAAAAAAATATTACCACAAATATTATGTAAGTATTAAATGTTTTACAACTTGGGTAAGAGTTTTATTTTATTTTATTTTATTGCATTCATAAATGTGACATCCCCACAAGGTTGTTAGAGTGCTCAAGCACTCGGAGACTAGTGCTCAGGCGCTGTACGCATAACAGTACAGGATTTTTAATTATAAATAGAAAGTTATGCCAATTTGCAACACACACTGCAGCAGCCGTCAAGATAACTCAATCCTAATTTGGTGTGGGCGCGCCAAGACTTGAAGACTAGGGATTTTCTTCAATCTTTCCACTAATTATCAATGGAGTTTGTCATCTTCTTATCTTTGTTTTATTCTTTCCCTATGTGTAACTAACTTCCCCTCGTTAGGGGGATGATAGATCTTGATACTTTGATGATGTAACTTCTTTTATGGGTTTAATGCATGTTTCTATCTCATGATTTACGTGTTTATCTCTGTTCTTAATGCTTTTCTAAACCTGATCAATTTAGGAATGGTTTTTTGGGTTTATGTATGATTTAGAAAAATTTGCATGAACCTAGAACTTGTGATAAACACTATAACTTCTGCAATCGATAGGGATAGACGTTGTGGGTTATGTGATCTTTCTTATAATTCCCTTGTTCTTGATAATGCCTTTCTATTTGGGGTTAGACTAAGGGATTAGTTAATTCCAAACAGGTTAAGAGAATTAATATACCAAGAGATTGAGTATTAATTAATTTTGGGAATTGACCATAAATCATTGAAATAGAACATGTTTAAACCAATATTTAGAAGTGCATTGAAAAAGTTCAAGCAAAGTCTAAACCCTAACACTTTCTTATTATTGTTTTCATCTCTTGTTAGATTGCTTGATTTTATTTTGTTTAATTTTAATTACTTTCTTTTAATTATCTTTATTTTCACTTTTGCCAACTTCTATCTTTTGAGTAGCTTAAATAATGTTAATTTAACGAATTTGGTAATTGGTAATATAATCCTTGTGGGACGATTCTCTTTTCACAACTTTATTACTTTTTGCGATTTGGTGCACTTGCCGATTTTCACATCAAAAACCCTCCTTGCAAAGTGGAGATCTTGATTTGTTGTAGACAAGGTATTGGCACAATGAATACTTGAACCCAGTTACAAGTGTTGGCGTTAGTAGATAATTAAAGGAACCATAATATAATTACATATATAATCTTAAATGAACTTTGAATGTTGTATTTTCTGATTGGAACGTCTGTTATGCGTGAATTCTAATTGAGTTATAAAAAGAATTAATCTTGTCCTTAATTTACTTACCAAAAGTGGATCTCCTAACTTAAGCAAATCTTTTTTAAAATTGTGAACAAGTTTTATCACCTTTTTTGTTGTGACAAATCCTTTCCTTACCTCAAAGAATTTTTCTTCACCAATTCCCTGTGGATCGACCTCGGACTCCCGAGAATTTATTACTTGAGATAACATGCACTTGGATTTACAACACATATCAATTCTGCATCAAGTTTTTGATGCCATTTCCTAGTACTTGATTTGAAGAAAAAATTTATTAAAGTTTTCTTTCTTTAAGTAAACTTCACCATCTGGCATATTCTTTCCCTACTTTTTTAATTTTCTAGTTGTATCATATTTGATGACTAGTTTACCACTTACTTGTTAATATTTTTGTTACCTTAGCAGGTTTATCGCCTACTTGTTAATAGTTTTTTATTTTTATTATGGAAGGTTAAGCTCTGTATATATTTTATTTATTTTTTCCTATTTTAAGTCACTTATTTATGCTTAATTGGTATCGTGATTCAAATTTTGGTCGTTTGGTTATAACTAATCCCGGTACTTTATATATTGATCTGTTTGAATCACAATCACACATACTAAACACAATGGCTAAAAATGAAAGTGTACATGATGAGCATGAAAATCAACTGTTGCGAACCATGCGCGAATATTTGCAACCATCTCAAAATTCTAGTCCATCATATTTTATCTTTCTATTCAATGTTAACAATTTTAGATTTAAGCTAGGTATGATTTCATTACTTCTTAATTTCCATGATTTAGTATCTGAAAACCCATATTTATATCTAAAAAAATTTGAGGAAGTATATATCACTTTCATTGATCAAAATTGCACTGAAGAGATTGTTAAGGTTAAATTGTTTCCTTGTTCTTTAAAAGATAAAGCAAAAACTTGGCTTAACGCTTTGAAACCAAGATTAATTGGCATATGACAAGAAATGCAAAGTGAGTTTTTAAAAAAAAAATTTCCAACACATAAAACCAATGCTTTGAAAAGACAAATTCAAAATTTTTCCCAAAATTCAAATGAAGCATATTTTCAAAGTTGGGAACGTTTTAAAGATTTGTTAAATTCTTGCCCATATCATGGTTTTAAAAAATGGCGCACTATAAGATTCTTTTATGAAGGGTTAACACCTGAAACTAAATAATTTGTGAAAATAATGTGTAATGACGAGTTTCTTGATAAAGAACCTGAAGAAGCTTTAGAATATTTAGACCATTTGATTGAGAATTCTCAATCTTGGCATGGTACTAATCCTTCTGAAAATTCAATTAAATCTAACCTTGCAAGTGCTAGTAAAGGAAAATGTCACCTTAGTCAAGAAGAAGATCTAAATGCTAGGTTTACCAATTTGGCTAGAAAGATTGAAGCCATGGAATCAGGGAAAGCAAAACAAATCAAATCTGTGCAAAATGAAGAAATTTGTGGCATTTGTGATGAATTAGGACACTCAACAAATGAATGTCCAAAAATTCCTGTTTTTAAAGAAGTTGTGCATGAGCAAGAAAATGCAATGAATAATTTTAAAAAGCCATTCACCTCTTCTTTTTCAGATTCATAGAATCCGGGATGGAGAAATCACCCAAACTTCAGTTGGAGGACTAATAATCAGGAACAATTTATGCAACCACCACCTCCTCAAGCACAATTGGACTCTCAATGTAACACCCCAAAAATTACTATTTCTCAGTAATGTCTGAATTGTATTATTTCATGATTTCTGTGTGCTATAAATTTATTTTGACTGTTTTTGTGACTATTTTTGATCTTTGTGTGTGATTTACTCCGAGCCAGGAAAATAATAATTTTTGGGCCGGGAAAAATCTTTGACGATTTATTCAGAGCCGGGGGAGCTTACTAAACCCGAATCCGAGAGATACGTTACCCGATCTTTTAATTTTTAGAATTTATCTGTGAAATAAAAATATTTTACATTTTATTATTTTTTGGATAATATCTACTGATTTGCGAGCAGTAGCTTCTGCCCATTAGGTAATAGATCCTGTATCTTTTGTCTGTTGGATAATAGACAGGGAAAAGTCTTTGTGACTCACAATTTGGTGAACCAATAGGAATTGGTTAATGTTAATGGCTTGAATTTTCTATGCTAATAGGATGTGGTGAACAATAATGGCTAGACTAGTTAGCCAAGAAACTAAGTAATCTAACTAAGTTAACGTAAAGCCTAAGTAGTAACTAAATGGAACAAACTTAGTTTGTTACTCCTTAGAGTTCCACAGTTTCAAGGAGGTTCTAGAGTCTTCTAGAATGCATAACCTAAGCCTTGTAACTAAATAGTTAGCCATGTAACTAAGTGAACTAACAAAGTTAGCTTAAGTGTAACTAGGAACTACAAGAATCAAAACTTAGTTACCTTTTCTCCATGTACTCCACGGCTACCTAGTGCTTCTAGGATGTTCTTGAATAAATTAATTATCCAATGCGACCAAGGAGTGATCACTTAATGACATAAGCCATGTGAAACCATGTACTTAGTTTGTATCTTGTTGAATAAGTTTTAACCTTCCTATCCTATGCATTCCACGGCCAAACTCAAGCAAAATAGGATATTTCTCTTTCATTTCTATCACACTTTGTGACTTAAGCCTTTCTTTCCATTTTCTCTCTTCTATGAACAAATATAACCTCTCAACTTCTCCTTCATGAAGCTCATGACCAAACCCTCCAAACCATCATCCAAGCTTCCATAATTTCATCCAATCTCATTTTCCTTACCTATATACTATTCTAAGACCTTTTCATGTTATGAACCTAGCCTAGTTCTTCCATTTACTACCTTGAATCCAAGTTAAGGTTTTTTACTCTACAAGGTAAAATTCTTGTTTCTTGTTTCTAAATTGATTCTTGAGTTTTTAAACCATGATTGATCCATGGTTTCTTATTTTCAAGCTTTGTTCGTGACTTTAGTTTGGTTTAAGTTTGTTAGGGTTTTCTTGGGGTGATTCACGAAATCCATAGGAGGCCAAACAAGAAGGGTTTTTGTCTTCATTGAGGTAAGAGGGAGATTAACCTCATCAACCATTTGTTGGTGGTGAGGAAATGGAATTGTTTGTGGTGAAAAATCCAAAAGGATTTATTCACTTGATTGTGTAAGTTTTCATTATTTGTGATGGTGTTGATTATTGTGTATAGTAATATATGATATACATGATGAGGAAGTGTATGAAGGTTCCAAAGAACCTTAGAGGCTCACGACCTCAAGACCATCAAGGGAGCCAAATGTTTTAAATTATTTTCCTAATCATGGATTAAATGAGTTAAATGATAAGAAATTGGATTAAAAGTTTTTGCAAAAGTGATAGAAAATAATTAAATATGATCTATGAAGCATATAGTGTAATTCGGCCAACATGCCTATTTTTGTTATTCTAGATCCAAAATTATTTTACTAAGTATAGACTTAGGTAATTAAGTAACAAGAACTCAATTTAATGAGTTTTCTATATAGAAATAAAATGAAAATGAACTAATTTTTAGAATTAATTTGGTATAATTAGGTTATGAGGTAACATAAGATTTAAAACTTGAAATTTACTGACGTATAGCTCACCCTTTTGGTTTTGAAGCGCGTTAGAAAATTTTGAGCTGTAATATCCAAATTAAATCAAAGAAATGTAATTTTGTGAGAAATAATGAAAAATGCTACTTAAAGAATTTTTTAATAGAAAAATATGGTAAATAAAGCCAAAATAAATATTTTATTTGAAAAATATTAGAGAAACGTCACTTGTTTTCAAAATTGTGATTTTTAAGCTATCAGATTAAAAAAATGATTTAAAATTTCTATGTGATTGAGAAAATGTTTAAAAATCCCTACGCAATTTAGAAAATGTTTGAAAATATTTTTGCGATTATGAAAACACTGGAAAATACTTATGCGATTTGAAAAAGTAAGAAAAATGTTTTGCGATTGTAAAAATGCGATAAAATGTTTACGCGATTGGAAATAATAGCAGGTTGCTGTTGGGCTATTGTGGTGGGCCCGATTATGTTAAAAAGGGATACCGCCAAGAGATGGCATGTGTGTGTGAAATACTGTGAGAATGATGATTTCATGTGTATTTGAATCATACATTATGCATTGAAAAATATGTCAGCTTAATTGGTTAAGACATTATGCCTAGGAGATTGAATATACACATTTGTGCGGGTGAGAACTGCGTAGTTACGATCTTCAGTGATCTTGGAGACGTCGAGGTGTTGAATGTCATATGTGGCCAGATGGTGGCACTTCTGCGCCGTGGTATCCTATGTAAACACACCGACGATCTTGACAGAGTTACTACTCTTTTTGTGATTGGTTGAGAGTGTCTTGTATGAACCATATTGCGCACATTGATATAATATATTGGCATATGATTTGAGGCTGATGATATACAGATATGTACTCTTTATCTTTCTCTCTGAAATTGTGATTAGCTCCATGTAGTACGAATGAGTCAGTGTGTATATACATAGTTGGTCAGCATATTGATATGATAATTATGCTTATCTGATATATTATCTGTGATACAATAGTATAACTTTAGGTGTTGTTATTATGCCTGTATATTTACTGTCATTTTTATACTACCATACTGGTATTGATGTAGGGGATCTCACCTCTTTACTGTGTTATATCTATTTTATTGTGTATGTTTAATGAAGACCGAGGAGACGAGGAAGTCAAAAATTCTACTTTCCATCAGTAACAGTTTTCGTTGTGTCTTAATGGCGGCAAGGCGCCAAGTGCTGGGTTTTGTCTGAGTACAGTTCTATGGTGGAACTGATGCTTGGAGATTTAATTTGAATAATGAACGTTTTATGTATGCCGGGGATTTGACTCTGAATCTTAGTGGAACTAGGGATGAGGTTCCAATTATGTCGATGAATGTATCTGTTCGTTTGGAGTTTGCGATGCCTATTCGAGAGCTTTAGGGTGATAGTGTTTATACTCCACAAGAGGATTCCGTAGTGTCTTCAGCTAGAACTCCTGTCAGGTGACCGATGTACCCGCCCGGGTTCTTTGATGACATAGAGGAGGAGGATCCTTCAGAGGGCCCAAATCCTTAGATCAGTTTTTAGAGGTTCTGGTTTAGTAGTTATGTTTTGATGTACATATTTTATATTTCATCTTTTGAGAGTTGGTGTATCTATGTAAATTATTTAGGAACAAGGTTTGAAATATCTATGTATATTCTGGTGTGTTTATTTCAGTTACAAGTTGTACTTATGGTTTTTATTTATTTTATTTATTTTCACTTATTCCCTAAATGAAATTTTTAAATTAATGTTTTTACAAGATTAATTCTTTTACAACTTGGGTAAGTTATATTAGGATTAGTCTTAAATGTGATACCCTATGGTAGGTGTTACATTAATTGGTATCAGAGCCCTAGTTAGAGTCTTTTGGATTTTTATGGTTAAGTCTATTTTGCTTATGTTGTGTGATTCTCTGTGTTTGGTCTCTACAAGGAGACAAATATTGTTTGAAGTGATTGCAATTTGACTTTGATTTTACATTGTTTAGTTTAATTTTCAAAGGAGTAAAATGGCTCGAGGAAGAGGTTCAAGCGAGGATAATGAATGAGACCACGAAAGCATGACTGCAGTGGCTGATGCGATGCGAAGGATGGCAGATGTCATTGCGTAGCAGAACCAAAGAGCTACTCAACAACATGAAGAAAATGCTGAAGCCCAAAATTTGTCTGAGTTTCGTTGAAACAATCCACCACATTTCAGAGGCAAGTTTGATCCAGAGAAGGCAAGTTTGTGGATCCAAGAGCTGGAAAAGATTTTTGAAGGAATTGGATGTACGGACTACTGTAAAGTGACGTATGCCACATTTATATTGATGGGAGACAGTGAAAATTGGTGGAAAGCAGCTCGGATAGTACTACAAGATGAAGGAAGGGAAATATGTGGGAGGTATTCTTTGAAGTATTTCTAGAAAAATATTTTTCAGATAGTGCAAGGCATGCCAAGGAGATAGAATATCTTGGGCTACGATAAGGTGGGATGAAGGTTAACGAGTATGCTGCAAAGTTCGAGAGCTTGTCGAAGTTCTCACGGTATCTCCAGATCTAGCCGAATGAGGTTTGGAAATGCCGCAAGTTCGAGGAAGGTTTAAGAGTTGAATTGAAGAGAGGGGCACTACTAATGCGAATGAACCAATTCTCATCATTGATGGATATGTGTTGCAGACTTGAAGAATTAGAGCCATTGTGAGATACAAGGAGCCGTAACTTTGGACCATCTAGGTTCCAAAGGGGAGGAAGCAATAACAACGACCAGTATAAGCAAAAACCATATTCCTGACCGTTAGGAAGCCAGCAACAACAACAACCACGTGGAGGAGGTTTGAGTAGCAGTCGTTGTGGTCAGACTGTGGCACCGCCTATGAAGTGTCTAAAGTGTGGAAAGGGCTATATGACAAGGGACTACACGATCAGGGGAATAATTTGCTTTAGATGTGGAAAGCTGGTCACACCTCAAGGGACTGTGATCAAGCGAAGGTGGAGCCTTCAGTAAGTAACGCTCGTGCTGTTAAGCCGCAAATTGGTGGACGAGTGTATACAATGAGTGGAGCTGAAACCTCCCAGTCTGAAGATCTTATCAAGGGAGAAGGTGTCATATCAGGTAATCTTTTAACTGTACTATATGATTCGGGTGTAACTTATTCGTTTATTGTATATGACTATGTGGATCGTTTGGGATTTCCTGTGTCTTCTTTGAAGTTTCAATTGATTGTTTCTACACCTACTGCCAAACCTATTAGTACTTCTAAAATATGCCTAAATTGCCCTGTTACTATTAATAATCTAGTTTTTTTTGTCAATTTAATATGTTTGCCTCTTATCGATATTGATATAATCTTAGGAATGGATTGGTTATCTTTTAACCATATCCTGTTAGACTGTTCTAAAAAGACCTTAGTATTTCCTAAGAATGAGGTTTCTGGATTTTTGACTGCCAAATAAGTCGAATCTTTATTGAAGGATGAGCCCAAGGATACATGTTGCTGTCTTCTTTAGAAGTCAAGAGTGAGAAGGATGTGAATGCTATTTCTATTGTAAATGAGTTTCCTAAAGTTTTTCCTGATGAGGTACTTGGATTATCACCGGAAAGAGAGATAGAGTTTTCTATCTTATACTAGGAGTGGGTCCTATTTTGATTGCACCGTACCAGATGTTGCTGTCGGAATTAGCAGAGTTGAAGAAGCAATTGGAGGAACTGTTGGAAAAATAGTTTGTAAGACCTAGTGTTTCATCATGGGGAGCTTCAGTGTTGTTAGTTAAAAAGAAGGATGGATCTTCACGTTTGTGTGTGGACTACTGCCAGTTAAACAAGGTCACGATAAAGAACAAGTATCCACTTCCAAGGATTGATGATTTGATGGACCAATTGAAAGGAGCAACTATTTTCTCTAAGATAGATATGTGATCGAGTTATCATCAAATTCGTGTCAAGGTGGAGGATATACCTAAGACAGCTTTTCGCACGTGCTACGGGCACTATGAGTATCTTATGATGCCATTCAGAGTGACGAATGCTCTTGCAATATTCATGGATTACATGAATAGGATCTTTCGTCCATACCTAGACATATTTGTCATTGTCTTTATTGATGACATTCTGATCTATTCTCAAAGTCGGGAGAAGCATGCTGAACATCTTAGCATAGTTCTCTAGATTTTAAAGGAAAAGAAATTATACGCAAAGCTATCAAAATGTGAATTCTGGTTAGAAGAAGTTCAGTTTTTGGGTCACGTAATTTCCAAGGAAGGAATTACGGTGGATCCAGCAAAAGTGGAGACAGTTCTTTAGTGGGAAAGGCCAAGGATAGTAATAGAGATCCAAAGTTTTGTTGGATTAGCCGGATATTATCGAAGGTTTATTGAAGGTTTTTCCAAGATAGCCAGACCTCTTATACAACTCACAAGGAAAAATCAAGCTTTTATTTGGACAGATGAGTGCGAAGAGAGTTTCCAAGAATTAAAGAAAAGATTGACTACCACACCAGTGTTGATTCTACCGGATCCGAACGAGTCTTTTGAGATATACTGTGATGCTTCTTATCAAGGATTAGGATGTGTATTGATGCAGAATAGAAATGTGGTAGCGTATGCTTCAAGACAATTGAAGGTACATAAAAAGAATTACCCAACGCATGACTTGGAACTAGTCGCAGTTGTTTTTGCATTGAAAATTTGGAGACATTTTCTTTATAGAGCTATGTTCAATGTCTTCAGTGATCACAAAAGTCTGAAATATTTGTTTGATAAAAAGGAATTGAACATGAGACAGAGAAGGTGGTTAGAATTTCTAAAGGATTACGACTTTCAGCTTCAATATCATCCTGGAAAGGCGAATGTTGTGGCAGATGCTTTAAGTAGGAAAATGCTCAGTGTTTCTGTTATGATGATCAGAGAGGAAAAATTGATAGAGCAATTTAGAGATATGTGGCTATTGGTAGAATTAGCGCCAAGAAGAATTCGTTTGAATATGGTCACTATTTTGAATGATTTGCTAGAAGAAATCTGAGAAAAGCAGGAAGATGATCAGTTTTTGCAAAACGAGAGGGAATTCTTGAGGCAAGGTCGTGTGGCAACGATTGAGGAAGGATCTGATGGGGTCTTAAGGTTCAAAGGTAGGATTTGTATACCGAATGATCTCGAACTTAGGAAGGCGATTCTCAATAAAGCTCACACCAGCAGGTTGACTATACACCTTAGAATGACCAAGATGTATCAAGACCTGAAGCGATTATTTTGGTGGCCTGGAATGAAGGGAGATGTTGCTGAGCACATGTCATCTTGTCTTGTATGTCAAAAGGCAAAGGTTGAACATCAAAGACCAGCAGGTATGCTACAACCCCTAATTATTCCAGAATGGAAATGGGATAGTATTGCAATGGATTTTGTTACTGGATTGCCAAAGACTAAGAGAGGTCATGATTCTATATGGGTCGTTGTTGATCGGCTTACGAAGTCTACTCACTTCTTGCCAATCAATATCAGGTATTCAAAGGAGAAATTGACCCAGGTGTACATTAGTGAAATTGTTAAACTTCACAGTGTACCTTCTAGTATCATTTTCGATAGAGATCCAAGGTTCACATCAAGGTTTTGGCAAAGTCTACATGAAGCGATGGGCACTAAACTTCATTTGAGTTTTGCCTACCATCCACAAATTGATGGTCAAATGGAGAGAACTATATAGTCACTGGAGGATCTGCTAAGAGCTTGTGGTTTAGAACAAAAAGGGAGTTAGGATGAATTCTTGCCTTTGGTAGAATTCACCTATAACAACAGTTTTCACTCAAGTATAGGGATGGCACCCTATGAAGCGATGTATGGATGATGATGCCGAACACCTTTATGTTGGTGTCAAGATGAAGAGAGTATGACCATAGGACCTGAGATGGTGCAACAAACGAAGAAGAAGGTGAAAATGATTCAAGAGAAAATGAGGGCAACTCAGAGTAGACAAAAGAGCTATGCTGATAAAAGAAGAAGACGTCTTGAATTTGAGGAAGGTGAGCATGTGTTTTTGCGAGTCACACCCACGACTGGTGTCGGAAGAGTTATAAAATCCAGAAAACTCACTCTTAAATTCATTAGACCCTATGAAATTCTTCGTTGGATACGTCCAGTTGCTTATCAAATAGCTTTACTGCCTTTTCTCTCCAACCTTCATAATGTTTTCCATGTGTCCCAGTTAAGAAAGTATATCCCCAATCCTTCTTATGTCATTCAGCCCGATGAGGTACAATTGAAAGCAAATTTGACGTATGAGACACTTCCTGTTAAGATTGAAAACAGGAGGGTGAAGCAACTCAGAGGGAAGGAAATTTCATTGGTAAAAGTGATCTGGAATGAAACAACAGGAGATGCTATGTGGGAGATGGAAGATAAGATAAGGGAACAATATCCTCGATTGTTCTAAGGTATGATAAATTTCGGGGATGAAATTCTTTTTAGTGGGGGAGAGTTGTAACACCCCAAAATTTACTATTTCTCAGTAATGTCTAAATTATATTGTTTCGTGATTTCTGTGTGCTGTAAATTTATTTTGACTATTCTGTGACTGTTTTTGATCTTAGTGTATGATTTACTCCAAGTCAGGAAAATAATAATTTTAGGGCTGGAGAAAATCTTTGACAATTTATTCGGAGCCGAGGGAGCTTACTAAACCCGAATCCGAGAGATACTTTACCCGATCTTTTAATTTTTAAAATTTATCTGTGAAATAAAAATATTTCACATTTTATTATCTGTTGGACAGTATCTACTGATTTACGAGCAGTAGCTTCTGTAACACCTCAACCTTTGGGTTAATTATAATATAGTCCTAAAATGTACTGTTTTGTAATTTCTGTGAGTAGTAAATTGAATTTGACTGTTTCGTGAGTGTATTTGATTGTTGTATGTGATTTGCTCTGAGCAAGGGAAATAATAATTTTTTGGCCAAAAAAATCTTATTTTAATTAATTGGAGCTGAGGGATCTTACTAAATCCAATTCTGATTGATATATATATTAATCTTTTAATTTTTAGGATTTAACTGTGCAATAAAATAATTTTATATTATTATAATAAAATTTTATTTGACAGTACTTACTGTCTCAAAAATAATAGAAATCTGCTTCAAAATGATCATGGACCCTGAAAAGTCTGTGGGACCTGCATTTAGAAAAGCAGTCTACGATTCTGACTGGACCAGATTCTAAGCCAATAGAAATCAGTCAACGAAAGTGGCTTGAATTTTCTAACCAATAAGAAGTAGTCAAACAAAGAGGCAAAAACTTCTTTGTGGACTGCTAGATGTGAAAGCTTGTTTTGGAAGCTTTGATCTTAACCATTGATCAAATCAATGGTGTAAGAACAATTCTAGTTTAATCACTAAGTAATATCCATCTTAGATCAAATCAAGGGCTAGGGATTAAAGTTGAATTCAATAGTTAAAATTAAGTCAAATATAGTGGCTTGACTTTGCTTAGTAGCTAATTAAACCTAATTTGGTTAATCTAATTACCTAATTAATAAACTAAGTAAGCTAACCTAGTTATTAATTAGTTATAATCTAAATATTAATTAGATATCCTAATATTGTTTAGAAGTTATGATATATGCTAATATATATTAAACTAATTAGTTATATAATTAGAATGTTAATTAAGTGTTAATAAGAGACTTAACCTAATTAATTACCTATTTAATTAGCATGTGATTAGCTTGTAATTAAAATCAACCCAAGCCCCTAATCCCTTAGTAGTCCCATGGCCAAAGGAGGCTAAGTCACCAAGTTCTACAAGTTTCTTGAACCATCTAAGTGACATAAGCCATGTGCTTCAAAGTGTGAACACAAATGGATATTTACTATCCAAGTTAAACACTCAACCTCTCCCACAATACTCACACGGCAGCCCCCTCCTAATTCACTCTCAAATTTCACTTTTACATTTATCTAAATCTAAGCCTTCATATTCTCTCAAATTTCTAAGAATTCAAGAACACATTTCTCTTCCCTTTTCTCTCAAATTTTCGGCCCAAAACCCAAACACCACCATCAATCTTCTATAATTTTTCTTTCTTACTTTTCCTAAACCACAACTATCTCCTAAACACTTTTCCTTTACAAGGTTTTGTCAAAAACCTCCTCTTTCTAGTTCAAAATCAAAGCTTTTGTTCACTTCCCTAAGGGTAAGCTTTTGTTTTCATGGTTTAAAATTTGATTTGTGATTTTCTAAACCATGTTTGTTCCATGGTTTTCCATTATGAAGCCTTGTATGTGATTTTACTAATTATTTATGAATTATTAGGGTTTTGTGTTGGTTTTCAAGAAAGCAAGGAGAACGAGGAGACTAGAGGATTTTTGTCTTCAAGAGGTAAGAAGGAGATTTAATCTCATCAACCTTGTATGGTGATGAGGAGAATGGAATTGTATGTGTGTGAAGAATCCATAAGGATTCATTTATGTGTTTGTTTATTATTTTTCCTATTTGTGATTTATTTTATTTGCAAGCATGTTTATAGCTTTAAAATATATTGCAAGTGTTTATATATTGCATGTGTTATAATTATATGATTATTAATGTAGGATGTGAATAACATGTAACGATTGCATGGGTGTTCCAAAGAACACAATGAGGCTCACGACCTTACCATTAAACAGAGAACCAAAATGTTCTCAACCATTTTCTAAAGCAATCATTTTAAAGAATCTAGGTAAAATAATAAAATTGAGAACGATTTAGATTGATTTTGGCCAACATGCCATTTTATTTTCCAAGATAGGTTAAGTAATTAATTTACAAAAGAATTTGTTTCCAATGAATTTTTGAAAAAGAAAATGAATGAACTTAGTTCTAGAATTCTAAATTAGCAGAATTTATTTTTAAGCAAGAATTAAAGTGAACACTTGAAAAGTACTAACGTAGAACTCACTCTCTGAGTTTTGAAGTGAGTTAGCAAGTTTCAAGATGTAAATGATGGGTAAGGTTAAAATGAACAATATTTAGAGGAAAACGTTAAAACAACCATATACTGATTTTATAGACAAAATGCTGCCGAAATTTACTAAAATCAGAAAAATAAAGTGAAAAGATTCCATAATATATTTATAATGTAAGGAAAATACTTTACGTAGTTTAAAAGTACTAGATATAGTCTACACATATTTAAAATGATGATTTTAAGCTGTATGGTTAAGAAAATGATTTAAAAATCTTACGCGATTGAGAAAATGATTTAAAAACATTACGCGATGTTCAAAAATGTCAAAATATATTTATGCAATTTTAAAATGTTTGGAAAAGCGATGCGATTGTGAAAATGCGATAAAATTTTTACGCGATTAAACGATGCAGCGAGTTTTACTGTCAGGCCAAAGTGGTGGATTTGGACATGTTGTGAGATAGTACTATCAAGTGGAGACATACTATACTTTGGTATATTGAGACTGAGGGTATTTTCGTAAATATGGTAAAATATTGAAACTAAAGGTATTTTGGTCATTCTTGATCATGTTTAGAGAGTTGTGTCAATTTGGTTGATAATTGGCGATTAGTTGACAAGATGAATTACACCGTGTTGTGGTGTGATAGGCGTAGTATGGTTCATTATATGAACTTAGAGGTATTAGTGTGCGGAGAATTCCACATGGGGACATTGGGTTGCTCCTCTGGGCCGTGGTAACGGGCAACACACTAATGATCTCGACAAGTACTATTCTTAATCGAGATCTTGAGGAGACTATTATGTACAATGCTTGTGGTGCACGATGTATTGGACTGTGTACTGCTATACGATGTTTGGACTGTGGGCTGTAGACACAACGTTAGACAGTGCAATAGTTTGGTTGGGCAGCCTGAGGTACTATTAGTTCTTTTCGGATCATTCTATCTAATATCTGTGTTTAGCTCCATGGAGTAGGAACGAGTCAGTGTGTGTATCATTCATTATCTGCATTTTAATGCTTATTATAATCTGTGATAAAATGCATGATGTATTAATTTGCTATACTGTATATGATATAATGGTATATGTTATTATAATATTTGTTTGTATTGTCTTTTCTTTATTGCCATGCTGGTAATGATGTAGATTGTCTCACCTCTCTATATGCTTTTCTCTATATTGTTATTTTATTTCCGTAAAGAGTTTGAGGAAGAGGAACAGCCTCTTGAGATACAGCATCCAAACGAGCGACAGTCGAGTGATCTGTACGAGGAAGGCGAGCCGATAGATCATCCTTATCATCTAGACTGATCTTGAGATCATGGTGTTGCCGAGATTCTTCGGTTTTGTGAGACTTGAGTTTCACGAAGGTTTGGAGGCCTGGCGTATACGTGAGGATAGAAGGTCAGTGGTCTACGTGGGACGTCTGACTGTGTCCCTTAGTAGAGAGTTCGATGAAGATATTATATTTACTACTACTTTATATTTACATCTAGAGTTGTCTCTAACTCTTAGGCGTTATTGGGAAGGAATTTTCCATGCGCCCAGTGAGCTTAGTAGTGAGTCAACAGCCCGGACTCGTATCCGTAGACTCGTGTCCCTAAGACAAAAATCATATGTATATTATGGTGTGATTATGTTTTGTTTTATTTTGTGTTCCGTGTTATTTTATTTAATGTTATAAGTATAAAAGGAAAAAATTTTACCACTAATATTATTTATGTACCAAACGTTTTACAAATTGGGTAAGAATTTTATTTTATTTTATTTTATTGCATCATAAATGTGACATCCCCACAAAGATGTTACATTAGTTGGTATCAGAGCCCAAGTTAGAGTCTTTTGGGGTTGTGGTTAGGTTTGTTTTTGCTTTTGTTGTGTGATTCTCTGTGATTTGTTTCTGAAAGATTACATCTGACATTGTTTTGCCTTGTTGAAGAAAGAGGGTGTCTGGAGGAAGACAAACGTGTGCGAACGTGGAATGTAATGTGGACCCAATGACTGTAGCTGCTGAGGCTATGCAGCGAATGGCGGAAGTGATTACCCAGCAAAATCAATAACCAGCTCAACAGGCAACTCTAGATGTAAATATAAAGTAGATGTAAATTCACTACTAAGCTCTACGGACACGAGTCTGGACTGTTGACTCACTACTAAACTCACTAGGCGCATGAAAAATTCCTTCCCAATAATGCCTAAGAGTTAGAGGCAACTCTAGATGTAAATATAAAGTAGTAGTAAATATAATATTTCCATCGAACTCTCTACTAAGGGACACAGTCAGACGTCCCACGTAGACAACTGACCCTCTATCCTCACACATACGCCAGGCTTCCGAACCTCCGTGAAACTCAAGTCTCAGAAAACCGAAGAATCCTGGCAACGCTATGATCTTAAGATCAGTCTAGATGATAGGGATGATCTATCGGCTCACCTTCCTCTTACAGATCACTCGGCTGTCGCTCGTCCGGATACTGTATCTCAAGAGGCTGCTCCTCTTCCTCAAACTCTTTACGGAAATAAAAAAATAATATAGAGAAAAGCATATAGAGAGGTGAGACAATCTACATCATTACCAGCATGGCAATAAAGAAAACGACAATACAAACAAATATTATAATAACACATACCATTATATCATATACAGTATAGCAAATTAATACATCATGCATTTTATCACAGATTATATTAAGCATTAAAATACAGATAATGAATGATACACA
Source organism: Ormosia semicastrata (assembly GCA_029884595.1). Lineage (NCBI taxonomy): Eukaryota > Viridiplantae > Streptophyta > Magnoliopsida > Fabales > Fabaceae > Ormosia > Ormosia semicastrata. The sequence goes on from JAQQTO010000061.1 coordinate 46,399,450, forward strand.
CACTGACTCATTCCTACTCCATGGAGCTAAACACAGATATCTGAGAGAATGATCCGAAAAGAACTAATAGTACCTCAGGCTGCCCAACCAAACTATTGCACTGTCTAATGTTGTGTCTATAGCCCACAGTCCAAACATTGTGTAGCAGTACACAGTCCAATACATCGTGCACTACAGGCATTGTACATAATAGTCTTCTCAAGATCTCGATTAAGAATAGTACTTGTCGAGATCATTAGTGTGTTGCCCGTTACCATGGCCTAGAGGAGCAACCCAATGTCCCCATGTGGAATTCTCCGCACACTAATGCCTCCCAGTTCATATAATGAACCACACTACGCCTATCACACCACAACACGGTGTAATTCATCTCGTCAACCAATTGCCAATTATCAACCAAATTGACACAACTCTCTAAACATGATCAAGAATGACCAAAATACCCTTAGTTTCAATATTTTACCATCTTTATGGAAATACCCTCAGTCTCAATATACCAAAGTATAGTATGTCTCCACTTGACAGTACTATCTCACAACATGTCCGGGTCCACCACTTTGGCCCGATAGTAAAACTCGCTGCATCGTTTAATCGCGTAGAAATTTTATCGCATTTTCACAATCGCATTGCTTTTACAAACATTTTAAAATTGCATAAATATATTTTGACATTTTTGAACATCGCGTAATATTTTTAAATCATTTTCTCAATCGTGTAAGATTTTTAAATCATTTTCTTAACCATACAACTTAAAATCATCATTTTAAATATGTGTAGACTATATCTAGTACTTTTAAACTACGTAAAGTATTTCCTTACATTATAAATATATTATGGAATCTTTTCATTTTATTTATCTGATTTTAGTAAATTTCAGCAGCATTTTGTCTATAAAATCAGTATATGGTATTTTTAACGTTTTCCTCTAAATATTGTTCATTTTAAGCTTACCCATCATTTACATCTTGAAACTTGCTAACTCGCTTCAAAACTCAGAGAGTGAGTTCTACGTTAGTACTTTTCAAGTGTTCACTTTAATTCTTGCTTAAAAATAAATTCTGCTAATTTAGAATTCTAGAACTAAGTTCATTCATTTTCTTTTTCAAAGATTCATGAGAATCAAATTCTTTTGTAAATTAATTACTTAACCTATCTTAGAAAATAAAATGGCATGTTGGCCAAAATCAATCTAAATCGTTCTCAATTTTATTATTTTACCTAGATTCTTTAAAATCATTGCTTTAGAAAATGGTTGAGAACATTTTGGTTCTCTATTTAATGGTAAGGTCGTGAGCCTCATTGTGTTCTTTGGAACACACATGCAATCGTTACATGTTACTCAGATCCTACATTAATAATCATATAATTATAAAACATGCAATATATAAACACATGCAATATATTTTAAAGCTATAAACATGCTTGCAAATAAAATAAATCACAAATAGGAAAAATAATAAACAAACACATAAATGAATCCTTATGGATTCTTCACACACATACAATTCCATTCTCCTCATCACCATACAAGGTTGATGAGATTAAATCTCCTTCTTACCTCTTGGAGACAAAGATCCTCTAGTCTCCTCCTTCTCCTTGCTTTCTTGAAAACCAACACAAAACCCTAATAATTCTTAAATAATTAGTAAAATCACATACAAGGCTTCATAATGGAAAACCATGGAACAAACATGGTTTAGAAAATCACAAATCAAATTTTAAACCATGAAAACAAAAGCCTACCCTTAGGGAAGTGAACAAAAGCTTTGATTTTGAACTAGAAAGAGTAGGTTTTTGACAAAACCTTGTAAAGGAAAAGTGTTTAGGAGATAGTTGCGGTTTAGGAAAAGTGAGAAAGAAAAATTATAGAAGATTGATGGTGGTGTTTGGGTGTTGGGCCAAAAATTTGAGAGAAAAGGGAAGAGAAATGTGTTCTTGAATTCTTGGAAATTTGAGAGAATATGAAGGCTTACATTTAGATAAGTGTAAAAGTGAAATTTGAGAGTGAATTAGGAGGGGGCTGCCGTGTGAGTATTGTGGGAGAGGTTGAGTGTTTAACTTGGATAGTAAATATCCATTTGTGTTCACACTTTGAAGCACATGGCTTATGTCACTTAGATGGTTCAAGAAACTTGTAGAACTTGGTGACTTAGCCTCCTTTGGCCGTGGGACTACTAAGGGATTAGGGGCTTGGGTTGATTTTAATTACAAGCTAATCACATGCTCTAATTAAATAGGTAATTAATTAGGTTAAGTCTCCTATTAGCACTTAATTAACATTCTAATTAAATAACTAATTAGTTTAATATATATTAGCATATATCATAACTTCTAAACAATATTAGGATATCTAATTAATATTTAGATTATAACTAATTAATAACTAGGTTAGCTTACTTAGTTTATTAATTAGGTAATTAGATTAACCAAATTAGGTTTAATTAGCTACTAAGCAAAGTCAAGCCACTATATTTGACTTAATCTTAACCATTGATTCAACTTTAATCCCTAGCCCTTGATTTGATCTAAGGTGGATATTGCTTAGTGATTAAACTAGAATTATTCTTACACCATTGATTTGATCAACGGTTAAGATCAAAGCTTCCAAAACAAGCTTTCACATCTAACGGTCCACAAAGAAGTCTTTACCTCTTTGTTTGACTACTTCTTATTGGTTAGAAAATTCAAGCCACTTTCGTTGACTGATTTCTATTGGCTTAGAATCTGGTCTAGTCAGAATCGTTGACTACTTTTCTAAACGCGGGTCCCACAGACTTTTCAGGGTCCATGGTCATTTTGAAGCTGATTTCTACTATTTTTGAGATAGTAAGTACTGTTAAATAAAATAATTTTATAATAATATAAAATTATTTTATTGCATAGTTAAATCCTAAAAATTAAAAGATTAATATATATTCAATCAGAATTGAGTTTAGCAAGATTCCCCATCTCTAATTAATTAAAATAAGATTTTTTCGGCCAGAAAATTACTATTTCCCTAGCTCGGAGCAAATCACATGCAACAGTCAAATACACTCACAAAATAGACAAATTCAATTTACTACTCACAGAAATTACAAAACAGTACATTTCAGGACTATATTATAATTAACCCAAAGGTTGGGGTGTTACAACTCTCCTCTACTAATAAGAATTTCATCCCCGAAATTTGTCATACCTCAGAATAGGTGAGGGTATTACTTCCTCATCTTATCTTCTAGCTCCCAAGTAGTATCTCCCGTTACATCATTCCATACTACCTTTACCAGCTCAATCATCTTCCCTCGAAGTTGCTTCACTCTCCTGTCCTCGATCTTAACAGGAAGTGTTTCATATGTCAAATTATCCTCCAGTTGCACTTCATCTGGCTGTATAACATGAGTTAGATCTGGCATGTATTTCCTCAGCTGAGACACATGGAATACATTATGTAGATTGGATAGAAAAGGTGGTAAAGCTATTTGGTAGGCTACAGGACCTATCCGACAAATAATTTGATAAGGCCCTATGAATTTAGGTGTAAGCTTCCTAGACTTGATAACTTTTTTGACACCAGTCGTAGGCGTTACTCTTAAGAATACATGCTCACCTTCTTCAAATTCAAGAGGTCGCCTTCGCTTATCGGCATAGCTTTTCTGTTGACTCTGAGTCGTTCGCATCTTCTCCTGAATCATTTTCACCTTTTCCGTAGTCTGCTGCACAAGATCAGGCCCAATAGTCATACTTTCCCCATCCTAATACCAACACAAAGGTGTTCGGCATCGTCGTCCATAAAGGGCTTCATAGGGTGCCATCCCTATGCTTGAGTGAAAACTATTGTTGTAGGTGAATTCTATCAAAGACAAAATTTCATCCCAACTCCCTTGTTGTTCCAACACACAAGCACGCAACAAATCTTCCAACAACTGAATTGTTCTCTCCGTTTGGCCATCAGTCTGTGGATGATATGCAGAACTCAATCACAATTTAGTTCCCATGGCTTCTTGTAAACTTTGCCAGAACCTCGATGTAAACCTTGGATCTCTATCAGAAACTATACTTGCGGGCACACCATGAAGTCTAACAACTTCGTTGATGGATATCTGGGTCAATCGCTCTAATGAATACTTAATATTGATTTGCAGGAAATGTGCTGACTTTGTAAGCCTATCAACTATAACCTATATAGAATCATGACCCTTCCTCGTCCTTGGCAATCCGGCAACAAAATCCATTGAAATACTATCACATTTCCACTCGGGAATAGTTAAAGGTTGTAACATACCGGCAGGTCGTTGATGTTTCACTTTTGCCTTCTGACAAATGAGACAAGACGTCACACATTCTGCTACATCTCTCTTCATTCTTGGCCACCAAAACATCCGCTTCAAATCTTGATACATTTTAGTCATCCCCGGATGCATACTCAAATTGCTAGTATGAGCTTCATCCAAAATTGCTTTCTTAAGTTCGGGATCATCAGGTATACAAATTTGTCCTTCAAATCTTAAGATTCCATCAGATTCTTCCTCCACCGTTGCCTTATGACCTTGCTTCAAAAAATCCTTTTCATTCTGTAAAAAAAAATCCTTATCTTGTTTTTCTCGGATTACTTCCAGCAAGTCATTCAAAACTACAACTTTACTTAAACGTATCTTTTCGGGAACCAACTCCACTGATAACCATAGATCTCTAAATTGATTAATCAGCTCCTCCTCCTTTTTCATCATGGTAGAAACACTAACCACCTTTCTGCTCAAGGCATCCGCCACCATATTCGCCTTTCCTGGATGGTATTGAAGCTGAAAATCATAGTCCTTCAAAAATTCCAACCATCACCTCTGTCTCATGTTCAATTCCTTTTGATCAAACAAGTATTTTAAGCTCTTGTAATCGCTAAAGACATTGAACATAGCTCCATACAGAAAATGCCTCCACACTTTCAACGCAAAGACTACCGCGGCTAGTTCCAAATCGTGTGTTGGGTAGTTCCTCACATGAACCTTCAATTGTCTTGAAGCATAAGCTACTACATTCCGATTCTGCATCAACACACATCCTAACCCTTGGTAAGAAGCGTCACAATACACCTCAAAAGATTTGTTAGGATCCGGTAAAATTAGCACTGGTGCAGTCGTCAATCTCTTCTTCAACTCTTGGAAACTCACTTCATGTTCCTCCATCCAATCAAAAGCTTGACTCTTCCTTGTGAGTTGTGTAAGTGGTCCAACTATCTTGGAAAAACCTTCAATAAACCTTCGGTAATATCCGGCCAGTCCAACAAAACTCCAGACCTCAGTCACTGTCTTAGGCCTTTGCCACTGCAAAATAGTCTCCACCTTTGACGGGTCTACCACAATACCTTCCTTGGAAATTACGTGACCTAGAAATTGAACTTCTTCCAACCAAAATTCGCATTTTTCCAATTTCGTATACAGCTTCTTCTCTTTCAAAATCTGGAGAACTATACTGAGATGTTCAACATGCTCTTCTTGACTTTGAGAGTACATCAAAATGTCATCGATAAAGACAACGACAAATCTGTCTAGGTATGGATGAAAAATCCTATTCATATAATCCACGAATATTGCAGGAGCATTCGTCAGTCCGAATGGCATCACTTGATACTCATAATGCCCATAATGAGTTCGGAAAGCTATCTTAGGTACATCATCAACCTTGACACGAATCTGATGATAACCTGATCGCAGATCTATGTTAGAGAATACAGCAGCTCCCTTCAACTGATCCATCAAATCATCAATTCTCGAAGTGGATACTTATTCTTTATAGTAACCTTGTTCAACTGACGATAATCTACACAAAGTCGAGAGGGTCCATCCTTCTTCTTGACTAGTAGTATTGGTGCTCCCCATGGCGAAACACTAGGTCGCACAAACTATTTCTCCAACAGTTCCTCCAATTACTTCTTTAGTTTTACTAACTCTGCATGGTGCAATCGATATAGGACCTGCTCCAGGTACCAAATCGATAGAGAACTCGATCTCCCTTTCTGGTGGCAAACTGGGTACATCATCAGGAAAAATCTCTGGAAACTCATTGACGATAGGAATAGCGCCCACATCCTTCTCACTCTTGACTTCTAAAGAAGATAGCAATATATATCCCTGAGCTCCATCCCTCAACAATGACTTGACTTTAATAGCAGTCAAGAATCCAGAACTTTCTTCCTTAGGAAAAACTATGGTTTTACTTGCACAATCTATCAGGATATGGTTAGAAGATAACCAATCCATTCCTAGTATTATGTCTATCTCAACAAGAGGTAAACAAATCAAATTGACCGAAAACATACGATCCTTTATAACAATAGGATAGTTCATACATATTTTGGATGTAACAACAGGCTTGGCAGTTGGTGTAGAAACAATCAATTGAAAACTCAGAGAAGACACAGGCAGTTTCAATCATTCCACATAATCATATGCAATAAATAAGTGTGTTGCACCCGAATCATATAGCAAAGTCAGGTGATTACCTTCAATGACATCTTCTCCTTGAATAAGATCTTCAGATTGAGAAGCTTCAGTTCCAGTCATTGTATATACTCACCCTCCAGATCACGGCTGAGTAGCACGAACATTACCCACAGCAGGCTTCCTTTCCGGCTGAGGGCAATCCCTAGAAATATGTCCAGGTTTTCTACAATTGAAGCAGATCGTTCCTCTGATCGGACAATCTGTAGATATATGACCACTCTTTCCATACTTAAAAAAACATATCGGTGTAAACACCACATTTTGACCAGCTCGGTTACCACTAGAACTTCCTCCAGCAGACGTACGTTGAGGCTGACTTCCCGATGGTCTCGAATAAAGCTTGCGCTGAAACCGATTATTGTTGCTATTACCTCCTCTTTGGAACCTAGTCGGTCCAAAGTTACGATTTCTGGGATCTCGGGACGGCTTCAACTCCTCGAGTCATCGATAAGTATCCATCAAAATAGGAAATTCCCTCATCCTCATAGGCAACACTGCTCACCTCAGTTCTACCCTCAGTCCATCTTCAAACTTACGGCATTTTCATATCTCATCAGGTTGAATTTGGAAATACCTTGAGAACTGTGAAAAGCTCTCAAACTTAGTAGTATACTCCCCAACAGTCATATTACCTTGACGCAGACCAAGAAATTCCATCTCCTTGGCATGTCGGGCACTACCAGGAAAGTACTTCTCCAGAAATACTTCATTAAACACTTCCCAAGTAATCTCAGTCCCTTCAGCTCGCAATAATTGGTGGGTTCCTCTCCACCAATTCTCGACATCTCCTCTCAACATAAACGTTGCATACGTCACCTTTCTGTTCTCTGCGCACCCCATTCCTTCAAATACCCTTTCCAAGTCTTGAATCCAAAGACTCGCCTTCTCGGGGTCAAACTCACCTCTAAACTGTGGTGGGTTGTTGCGCCTAAACTCAGATAAATTTAGGGCATCAGTAGTTGCATCTTGCTGTTGAGCTGTTCGTTGATTTTGCTAGGTAATCACTTCTGCCATTCATTGCATAGCCTCAGCAGCTGCAGTCATTGGGTCCACATTACGTTCCACGTTCGCACGCATTCGTCTTCCTCCAGACATCCTCTTTCTTCAACAAGGCAAAACAATGCCAGATGTAATCTTTCGAAAACAAATCACAGAGAATCACACAATACAAGCAAAAACAGACCTAACCACAACCCCAAAAGACTCTAACTTGGGCTCTGATACCAACTAATGTAATACCCTTGTGGGGATGTCACATTTATGATGCAATAAAATAAAATAAAATAAAATTCTTACCTAAGTTGTAAAACGTTTGGTACATAAATAATATTAGTGGTAAAATTTTTTCCTTTTATACTTATAAGATTAAATAAAATAACACGGAATACAAAATAAAACAAAACATAATCACACCATAATATACATATGATTTTTGTCTTAAATACACAAATAATTTACAACTACAAATATTTATCAAAGCAGTAAAGTGTCATCATAAAGCTAAAACATAACATTGCCCAAGTGCACCTCGAAGATTTCTAACCCTTTGATGGATCATCTTTAGAGAGATCATCGAAGGACAGACATCTTGGAGGTCCCACAGCTCTACGGACACGAGTCCGGACTGTTGACTCACTACTAAGCTCACTGGGCGCATGGAAAATTCCTTCCCAATAACGCCTAAGAGTTAGAGGCAACTCTAGATGTAAATATAAAGTAGTAGTAAATATAATATCTTCATCGAACTCTCTACTAAAGGACACAGTCAGACGTCCCACATAGACAACTGACCCTCTATCCTCACGCATACGCTAGGCCTCCGAACCTCCGTGAAACTCAAGTCTCACAAAACTGAAGAATCCCGGCAACGCCATGATCTCAAGATCAGTCTAGATGATAGGGATGATCTATTGGCTCACCTTCCTCGTACAGATCACTCGGCTATCGCTCGTCCGGATACTGTATCTCAAGAGGCAGTTCCTCTTCCTCAAACTCTTTGCGGAAATAAAATAATAATATAGAGAAAAGCATGTAGAGAGGTGAGATAATCTACATCATTACCAGCATGGCACTAAAGAAAACGATAATACAAACAAATATTATAATAGCACATACCATTATATCATATACAATATAGCAAATTAATACATCATGCATTTTATCACAGATTATAATAAGCATTAAAATGCAGATAATGAATGATACACACACTGACTCGTTCCTACTCCATGGAGCTAAACACAGATATCTGAGAGAATGATCCGAAAAGAACTAATAGTACCTCAGGCTGCCTAACCAAACTATTGCATTGTCTAACGTCGTGTCTATAGCCCACAGCCCAAACATCGTGTAGCAGTACATAGTCCAATACATCGTGCACTACAGGCATTGTACATAATAGTCTCCTCAAGATCTCGATTAAGAATAGTGCTTGTCAAGATCATTAGTGTGTTGCCCGTTACTACGGCCCAGAGGAGCAACCCAATGTCCCCATGTGGAATTTTTCGCACACTAATGCCTCCAAGTTCATATAATGAACCACACTACACCTATCACACCACAACACGGTGTAATTCATCTCGTCAACCAATCGCCAATTATCAACCAAATTGACACAACTCTCTAAACATGATCAAGAATTACCAAAATACCCTTAGTTTCAATATTTTACCATATTTACGAAAATACCCTCAGTCTCAATATACCAAAGTATAGTATGTCTCCACTTGACAGTACTATCTCACAACATGTCCGGGTCCACCACTTTGGCTCGACAGTAAAACTCGTTGTATCGTTTAATCGCGTAGAAATTTTATCGCATTTTCACAATTATGACACTTTTACAAATGTTTTAAAATTGCGTAAATATATTTTGACATTTTTGAACATCGCGTAATGTTTTTAAATCATTTTCTCAATCGCGTAAGATTTTTAAATCATTTTCTTAACCATACAGCTTAAAATCATCATTTTAAATATGTGTACACTATATCTAGTACTTTTAAACTACGTAAAGTATTTTCCTTACATTATAAATATATTATGGAATCTTTTCATTTTATTTATCTGATTTTAGTAAATTTCAGCAGCATTTTGCTTATAAAATCAGTATATGGTATTTTTAACGTTTTCCTCTAAATATTATTCATTTTAACCTTACCCATCATTTACATCTTGAAACTTGCTAACTCGCTTCAAAACTCAGAGAGTGAGCTCTACGTTAGTACTTTTCAAGTGTTCACTTTAATTCTTGCTTAAAAATAAATTATGCTAATTTAGAATTCTAGAACTAAGTTCATTCATTTTCTTTTTCAAAGATTCATTGGAATCAAATTCTTTTGTAAATTAATTACTTAACCTATCTTAGAAAATAAAATGGCATGTTGGCCAAAATCAATCTAAATCGTTCTCAATTTTATTATTTTACCTAGATTCTTTAAAATCATTGCTTTAGAAAGTGGTTGAGAACATTTTGGTTCTCTGTTTAATGGTAAGGGCGTGACCTTCATTGTGTTCTTTGGAACGCTCATGCAATCGTTATATGTTATTCACATCCTACATTAATAATCATATAATTATAACACATGCAATATATAAACACATGCAATATATTTTAAAGCTATAAACATGCTTGTAAATAAAATAAATCACAACTAGGAAAAATAATAAACAAACACATAAATGAATCCTTATGGGTTCTTCACACACATACAATTCCATTCTCCTTATCACCATACAAGATTGATGAGATTAAATCTCCCTCTTACCTCTTGACGACAAAGATCCTCTAGTCTCCTCCTTCTCCTTGCTTTCTTGAAAACCTACACAAAACCCTAATAATTCTTAAATAATTAGTAAAATCACATACAAGGCTTCATAATGGAAAACCATGGAACAAATATGGTTTAGAAAATCACAAATCAAAATTTAAACCATGAAAACAAAAGCTTACCCGTAGGGAAGTGAACAAAAGCTTTGATTTTGAACTAGAAAGAGTAGGTTTTTGACAAAACCTTGTAAAGGAAAAGTGTTTAGGAGATAGTTGTGGTTTAGGAAAAGTAAGAAAGAAAAATTATAGAAAATTGATGGTCGTGTTTGGGTGTTGGGCCAAAAATTATCGGAGGGGGTTGCCGTTTGAGTATTATGGGAGAGGTTGAGTGTTTAACTTGGATAGTAAATATCCATTTGTGTTCACACTTTGAAGCACATGGCATATGTCACTTAGATGGTTCAAGAAACTTGTAGAACTTGGTGACTTAGCCTCCTTTGGCCGTGGGACTACTAAGGGATTAGGGGCTTGGGTTGATTTTAATTACAAGCTAATCACATGCTAATTAAATAGGTAATTAATTAGGTTAAGTCTCCTATTAGCACTTAATTAACATTCTAATTAAATAACTAATTAGTTTAATATATATTAGCATATATCATAACTTCTAAACAATATTAGGATATCTAATTAATATTTAGATTATAACTAATTAATAACTAGGTTAGCTTACTTAGTTTATTAATTAGGTAATTAGATTAACCAAATTAGGTTTAATTAGCTACTAAGCAAAGTCAAGCCACTATATTTGACTTAATCTTAACCATTGAATTCAACTTTAATCCCTAGCCCTTGATTTGATCTAAGGTGGATATTGCTTAGTGATTAAACTAGAATTGTTCTTACATCATTGATTTGATCAACGGTTAAGATCAAAACTTCCAAAACAAGCTTTCACATCTAATGGTCCACAAAGAAGTCTTTGCCTCTTTGTTTGACTACTTCTTATTAGTTAGAAAATTCAAGCCACTTTCGTTGACTGATTTCTATTGGCTTAGAATCTAGTCCAGTCAGAATCGTTGACTGCTTTTCTAAATGCGGGTCCCACAGACTTTTTAGGGTCCATGATCATTTTGAAGTAGATTTCTACTGTTTTTGAGACAGTAGGTATTGTCAAATAAAATAATATTATAATAATATAAAATTATTTTATTGCATAGTTAAATCCTAAAAATTAAAAGATTAATATATATATCAATCAGAATTGGGTGTAGTAAGATCCCCCAGCTCTAATTAATTAAAATAATATTTTTTCAGTTAGAAAATTATTATTTTCCTAACTCGGAGCAAATCACATACAACAGTCAAATACACTCACGAAACAGTCAAATTCAATTTACTACTCGTAAAAATTACAAAACAGTACATTTCAGGACTATATTGTAATTAACCCAAAGTTGGGGTGTTACAGCTTTTGCCCATTGGGTAATAGATCCTGTATCTTTTGTCTGTTGGACAATAGACTGGGAAAAGTCTTTATGACTCACAATTTGGTGAACCAATAAGAATTGGTTAATGTTAATGGCTTGAATTTTCTAAGCCAATAGGATGTGGTCAACTATAATGGCTAGATTAGTTAGCTAAGAAACTAAGTAATCTAACTAAGTTAACCTAAATCCTAAGTAGTAACTAAATGGAATAAACTTAGTTTGCTACTCCTTAGAGTTCCATGGTTTCAAGGAGGTTCTAGAGTCTTCTAGAATGCATGACCTAAGCCTTGTAACAAAATAGTTAGCCATGTAACTAAGTGAACTAACTAAGTTAGCTTAAGTGTAACTAGGAACTACAAGAATCAAAACTTAGTTACCTTTTCTCCATGTGCTCCACGGCTACCTAGTGCTTCTAGGATGTTCTTGAATAAATTAATTATCTAATGTGACCAAGGAGTGATCACTTAATGACATAAGCCATGTGAAACCATGTGCTTAGTTTGTATCTTGTTGAATAAGTTTTATCCTATGCACTCCACAGCCAAGCTCAAGCAGAATAGGATATTTCTATTTCATTTCTATCACACTTTGTGACTTAAGCCTTTCTTTCCATTTTCTCTCTTCCATGAACAAAGAAAACCTCTTAACTTCTCCTTCATGAAGCTCACGGCCAAACCATTCAAACTATCATCCAAGCTTCCATAATTTCATCCAATCTCATTTTCCTTACCTATATACTATTCTAAGACCTTTTCATGTTATGAACCTAGCCTAATTCTTCCATTTACTACCTTGAATCCAAGTTAACGTTTTCTACTTTACAAGGTAAAATTCTTGTTTCTTGTTTCTAAATTGATTCTTGAGTTTTTAAACCATGATTGATCCATAGTTTATTTTTCAAGCTTTGTTTGTGACTTTAGTTTAGTTTAAGTTTGTTAGGGTTTTCTTGAGGTGATTCACGAAATCCATAGGAGGCCAAACAAGAAGGTTTTTTTGTCTTCCTTGAGGTAAGAGGGAGATTAACCTCATCAACCATTTGTTGGTGTGAGGAAATGGAATTGTTTGTGGTGAAAAATCCATAAGGATTTTTTCACTTGATTGTTTATGTTTTCATTATTTGTGATGGTTTTGATTGTATGCTTTATAGCTTTGAAAATATGCTTGAACATGTGATTATGAAAGTATGTTGATTATTGTGTATAGTAGGATGTGATATACATGATGAGGAAGTGTATGAAGGTTCCAAAGAACCCTAGAGGCTCACGGCCTCAACACCATCAAGGAAGCCAAATGTTTTAAATTATTTTCCTAATCATGGATTAAATGAGTCAATGATAAGAAATTGGATTAAAGGTTTTTGCAAAGAATAAAGTGATAGAAAATAATTAAATATGATCTATGAAGCATATAGTGTAATTCGGTCAACATGCCTATTTTTGTTATTCTAGATCCAAAATTATTTTAATAAGTGTAGACTAAGGTAATTAAGTAACAAGAACTCAATTTAATGAGTTTTCTATTTAGAAATAAAAAGAAAATGAACTAATTTTTAGAATTAATTTGGTATAATTAGGTTATGAGGTAAGATAAAATTTAAAACTTGAAATTTACTGACGTATAGCTCACCCTTTGGGTTTTGAAGCGCATTAGAAAATTTTGAGTTGTAATATCCAAATTAAATCAAAGAAATGTAATTTTGTGAGAAATAATGGAAAATGCTACTTAAAGAATTTTGTAAAAGTAAAATATGGTAAATAAAGCCAAAATAATTATTTTATGTGAAAAATATTAGAGAAACGTCGTTTGTTTTCAAAATGGTGATTTTAAGCTATCAGATTAAAAAAATGATTTAAAATTTCTACGCGATTGAGAAAATATTTAAAAATCCCTACGCGATTTAGAAAACATTTGAAAATATTTTTATGATTATGAAAACACTGGAAAATACTTACGCGATTTGAAAAAGTAAGAAAAATGTTCTGCGATTGTAAAAATGTGATAAAATATTTATGCGATTGGAAATAACAGCAGGTTCCTGTCGGGTTATTGTGGTGGGCCCGGTTATGTTAAAAAGTGATACCACCAAGAAATGACCTGTGTGTGTGAAATACTGTGAGAATGATGATTTCATGTGTATTTGAATCATACATCATGCATTGAAAAATGTGTCAGCTTAATTGGTTAAGGCATTATGCCTAGGAGATTGAATTTACACCTTCGTGCGGGTGAGAACTGCGTAGTTACAATCTTCAGTGATCTTGGAGACGTCGGGGTGTGGAATGTCATATGTGGCCAGATAGTGGCACTTCTGCGCCGTGGTATCCTATGCAAACACACTGACAATCTTGACGGAGTTACTACTCTTTTCGTGATTGGTTGAGAGTGTCTAGTATGAGTCATGTTGCGCACATTGATATAATATATTGGCACATGATTTGAAGCTGACGATATACAGACATGTACTCCTTATCTTTCTCTCCGAAATTGTGATTAGCTCCATGTAGTAGGAATGAGTCTGCGTGTACATGTATAGTTGGTCAGTATATTGATATGATAATTATGCTTATCTGATATATTATCTGTGATGCAATAGTATAAATTTAGGTGTTATTATTATGTCTATATATTTACTGTCATTTTTTATACTGCCATACTAGTATTGATGTAGGGGATCTCACCTCTTTATTGTGTTATATCAATTTTATTGTGTATGTTTAATGAAGACCGAGGAGACGAGGAAGTCAAAAATTCTACTTTCCATTAGTAACAGTTTTCGTTGTGTCTTAATGGCGGCAAGGCGCCAAGTACTGGGTTTTGTCCGAGTACAGTTCCATAGTGGAACTGACACTTGGAGATTTAATTTGAATAATGAACGTTGTGTGTATACTGGGGATTTGACTCTGAATCTTAGTGGAACTAGGGATAGGGTTCTAGTTATGTCGATGAATGTATATGTTCGTTTGGAGTTCGCGATGCCTATTCGAGAGATTTGGGGTGATAGTGTTTATATTCCACAAGAGGACTCTGTAGTGTCTTCAACTAGAACCCCTGTCAGGCAACCGATGTACTCGCCTGGGTTCTTTGATGATGTAAAGGAGGAGGATTCTTCAAAGGGCCCGAATCCTTAGATCAGTTTTTAGAGGTTTTGATTTAGTAGTTATGTTTTGATGTACATATTGTATATTTCATCTTTTGAGAGTTGGTGTATTTATGTAAATTATTTAGGAATAAGGTTTGAAATATCTATGTATATTCTGGTGTGTTTATTTCAGTTACAAGTTGTACTTATGGTTTTTATTTATTTTATTTATTTTCACTTATTCCGCAAATGAAATTTTAAAATTAATATTTTTACAAGATTAATTCTTTTACAACTTGGGTAAGTTATATTAGGATTAATCTTAAATGTGATACCCTACGGTGGGTGTCACACTCAAAATTCTCAAGGATATGCACCTTACGTCCCACTATACAGGAAAAACCTTGAAGCAATATTGCATACATTCATGGAAAAGCAAGAGGCCATTAATAACCAAAACACTCAAGCAATGATTGGCATAAAAGACACCATTGCTAAACTTTCTTTTGCACTCACCATTCACGAGAAAGGAAAATTTCCTTCTCAACCTCAACCGAATCCCAAGGGTCAGTACAGTCTAAATGAGGGTAGTTTAGAAAGCCAATAAATAGATCAAGTCAAGTCAGTAATAACTCTTAGGAGTGGAAAGATTGTTGAAAAACATATTCCTGAACTTTGTGAAAGAGATGATGAATCAATCCCCCAAGATAAGGAAGAGATTGATAAGCCACCTGACCAAAAGGAGACCGAACTCTCGCCTTCACCCCCATTTCCTTAAGCATTAAACAATTCAAGGAAATTGAACGACAACACTGAAATTTTTGAAATTTTTAAACAAGTGAAGGTCAATATTTGTCTGTTAGATGCTATCAAACAGGTTCCTTCTTATGCCAAAATTTTAAAGACTTATGCACTGTTAAAAGGAAACTAAATGTGAAAAAGAAAGCCTTTTTGGTTGAACAGTTAAACTCCATTCTTTAGAATAATAATGCCTTGAATAAGCTTTACTTGATCTTAGTGCTAGTGTTAATTTGCTTCCCTATTCAGTTTATCAGCAACTCAACTTGGGTGAGTTAAAACCAACTTCTATAACTCTTCTACTTGCTGATATATTAATTAAAATTCCAAAAGGAATAGTAGAAGATATATTGGTACAAGTTGATAAATTCATATATCCTGTGGATTTTATTGTCTTGGAAACTAAACCTATGGTTAATAGTGACAAGTCAAATTTTATTATTTTAGGTTGTTCATTTTTAGCAACATGTAATGCTTTGATAAATTGCAGAAATGGAGTGATGAAGCTAACATTTGGAAATATGACCATAGAGCTTAATATTTTCAACATGTGTTAGCAACCACAGGAAGCCATGGTGAAAAGGAGGAAGTTGAAGGGATTGAAGCCATTATAGATGATCATCTTCAAACCAGGAGTTCTTCTGACCCATTAGAAATTTGTTTAATCAATTCATTTGACTCATGTATGCAATTAGATGATGATATTTTTGAAATATGCTCTTTGCTTGATTGTACATAGGTAGTAGAATACAAAGGATGGAAGTTGAGATTTGAAGAGCTAAAAACCATGAATGATAATACTTTTGAATAAGTACCCACATTGGAACTAAAGTTATTACCTGTTGGGTTAAAGTACACATTTTTGGGGAGAAGAACAAAGCTTTCCAGTGGTAATTTCCTCAATCCTTACTGGAAAACAAGAATGTATATTGATAGAAGTACTTAAAAGGCATAAAATTGTAATTGGGTGGACATTAAAGGATATAAAAGGCATTAATCCATTAATTTGTACACATAAAATACATTTAGAGGATAATTCTAAATCATCTCAACAACCTCAAAGAAGATTAAATCCACATATGAAAAAGGTAGTTAGAGCTGAAGTTCTCAAGTTACCTGATGTTGGAATTACCTACCCTATCTCTGATAGCTAGTGGGTCAACCCTACACAAGTTGTGCCTAAGAAATCTAGAATAACAGTGGTTGAAAATGAAAAAAAGGTGAATTAATACCTACACGAGTCTCATCTAGTTGGCGTATGTGTATTGATTTTAGAAAATTAAATGCTGCCACTAGGAAAGATCATTTTCCCTTGCCATTTCTTTATCAAATTTTGGAAAAGGTACCAGGACATCCCTACTACTATTTTCTTAATAGTTATTCGGGCTATTATCAAATACCCATTGCATTAGAGGATTAAGAAAAAAACACTTTTACATACCCCTTTGACACTTTTGCATACAGAAGAATGCCTTTTGACCTTTGTAATGCTCGGGCAACATTCCAAAGATGCATGCTAAGTATTTTTAGTGACATGGTTGAGCATTATTTAGAGGTTTTCATGGATGACTTGACAGTTTATAGAAATTCATTTGAAATTTGTCTTGACAATTTGGAAAAAGTTCTTAAAAGATGTGAAGAAAAAGGACTTGTGTTAAACTGAGAAAAATGTCATTACATAGTTACCTCAGGAATAGTGTTAAGTCATGTGATATCTTCTAAAAGAATTGAAGTTGATAAGGTCAAAGTTGAATTAATTGCCCATTTACCTTCACCAAAAATAGTCAGGGAAGTTCGTTCATTTTTAGGACATGCAGGATTTTACAGAAGATTCATTAAGGACTTTAGTGTCATATATAGACCATTATATAGTCTTCTAATAAAAGATGCACAATTTGATTGGACTCAAGAATGCCAAAAATCTTTTGAAAAATTAATTAGTCTTTTGACATCTACTCCTATCATGCAACCCCCTGACTGGTCTTTGCCTTTTGAGTTGATGTGTGATGCTAGTAATTTTGTTGTTGGCGTTGTTTTAGGCCAAAGAAAAGAAGGTAAGCCTCATGTAATTTATTATGCAAGTCGAACTTTAAATAGTGCACAAATGAATTACACCACCACTGAAAAAGAACTACTTGTTGTAATTTTTGCATTGGACAAATTTCAAGCTTATTTAATTGGTTCTTCTGCTATTGTTTTCACGGATCATACTGCTGTTAGATATTTAATGTCTAAGCAGGATGCCAAACCGAAGTTGATACGGTGGATCTTGTTACTTCAAGAATTCAACATCACAATAAAAGATAAGAAATGAGTTAAAAATGTTGTTGCAGATCATTTGTCCAAACTTATAATAAACTCACATTTTGACATCACACCTATCAATGATTCTTTTCCTGGTGAATTTTTATTTTCTGTTAATTTCATGCCTTGGTTTGCTAACATTGTCAATTTTCTTATAACAGGAAAGATGCCACCTCAATGGACGCACCAAGATAAAAGGAAATTTTTTGACAGAGATGAAATTTTTTTATTGGAATGACCCATATATGTTCAAATATTATCCTGATAAAATCATTTGGAGATGTGTGCCCGACAGTGAGATAGGTAATGTCATTAAATTTTGTCACTCAAAAGTATGTGGAGGTCATTTTTCTTCAAAGAAAACAGCTATGAAAATCTTGCAATGTGGATTTTATTGGCCTAATTTATTTAATGTGTCTATACATTTTGTAAAAGTTGTGAAAACTGTCAAAAATTAGGTTCCATTTCTAAACGAAACATGATGCCTCTGAACCCTATTCTTGTCATTGAAATTTTTGATTGTTGGGGAATTTATTTCATGGGTCTATTTCCATCATCATTTAGATTTGTGTATATTTTGGTTACAGTTGATTATGTCTCAAAATGGATTGAGGCGATTCCATGTCGACACAATGATTATAAAACTGTTCTTAAATTTTTAAAAGAAAATATCTTAAGTGGATTTGGAATCCCTCGAGTAATCAGTGATGGGGGAACACATTTTTGCAATAAACCATTTGAATCCTTAATAAATAAATATGACATTACACACAAAATTGCAATCCCTTATCACCCTCAAACAAGTGGACAAGTAGAATTAACAAATAGGGAGATTAAAGAAATTTTAAAAAAAATAGTTAACCCAAATCGTAAAGATTGATCTTTAATACTAAGAGATGCACTTTGAGCTTACTGTACTGCTTTCAAAACATCTTTAGGCATGTCACCCTATTAGTTAGTCTATCGAAAACCTTGTCACTTACCTGTAGAACTTAAGCATAAAGCATTTTGAGCCATTAAAGCTTTCAACCTAAACCTTGATGATGCTTGCAAGATACGCAAATTACAATTAAATGAACTTGAGGTGTTGAGAAATGATGCATATGAAAACTCAAAGATTTATAAAGTTAGAATAAAAGCTTTCATGACAAATCAATTTTGAGGAAATCTTTTGAAATTGGTCAAAAAGTTCTACTTTATAATTCTCATCTTCACATATTCCCTAAAAAATTGAGATCTAGGTGGATTGGCCTTTTTGTTGTCAAACATGTGTATCTACATGGGGTCGTAGACATTGAGAACCCTAGGAATGGTAATGTATTTAAGGTCAATGGACAAACACTCAAACCATTTCAGGAAACCCAAGTTGTTGAGGTAGAATCCATCTCCCTTTCTAATCCTTGTTATGAGAAGAATTTATTTTAATTATGTTGCTTTCTTTTTGCAGTTCTTTGTGACCTCGGTTAAGTGGCAGAGAATGGTACTCTGTGACTCTCAAGTTAGTTTGTTTTTCAGTTTTCCATAATAACTGATTCATTCTCCTTTAAAATGGATGTCATTCTCTCAAATTTAAGAAAACATTTTCCTTCTCTTCCTCAAAATGCTCTATCAAAAATCTACAAAGCTAGGTGTGAAAGATTGAGAATGTTAATGCACAAGGGCATCCCAGAAGATATACACTGGATAATCGAAGCAAAAGTCCATTTAGCAGGTGAATATTCAAATTCATTTGCATCATACATGTCAAGTCTTGGTAAAAGTTCATATTCTAAATGGAGAAGAGCAAAAAGAATGCAAGTTTGTCATACATGTGCGCGATGGAATTGTAACAAGTGATGTCGTTCTTTGGGGTAAATCGAGAAGATAAAATCTACTTTATTAAGAATGGACTGAGTAAGGAGTCATTAGATGATATCTTATTGACTCTTGAGATGAATTCTTGTGGAGTTGTGCATTGTGAACTTCTTAATTTGTGGAATCTCTTCAGGGATGAGCAAAAGCGTTGCAGTCTTGGGAATCTGACTGTAAAAGAACTTGTTTGCCAATTTATAAGAAAATTATATTGGAAGCTTATTCTTGACTCACAGAAGGCGTTTAAGTTGTTACTGGACGTAAAACCAAAGGAAATGTGAGCCACAATCACAATAACATGTATGTTATTATCTTGTTAATCTAAAAAAAAAAAGAAGGGCAATCAAAAGAGTACTATGCTCTTAATTGAGTATGGAGCCCCTGCCAGTGGCAAACCCATCATTGACTCAGGTAGACCTTCGCATACCAGTCGTATATAAAGTTCATGTGTCATGCTCTGTAGAGAGCCGCATTGTCCATTCCTAGGATTTTCCCAGGCTCTGGATGATTGATGGACAGATAGAAGCATCCCGTCTTTACAGTGCACGTGAAACTGTCACTGAGCCATATACTTACTTTAATTAGTAGGCCTCTATGGCGAGTTCTGACTGGCTGTGGTAGAGTACCACCATCTTAGAATACAGGTCTTTAATTAGGTTTGCAGGAAGATAGGGCTATTATTCCGTAAGTGAGACAGAAAGGGCTCAAATGTTTTTGTGGCCTATTTTGGCAAGGTTTTCCCAATCTTTGTGGAGTTTTTATATTGCATTGGTGACACACAACTCAAATTTGTCACCTACTACACTGATGACACGTAGTATAAAGATATGCCATCTTTATTGAATACATAGACACGAGAGCCTAACCTTCAGTTTTGGGCTAGTTCCAACTCTCGTTTTCTTTCAAAATATAAAAAATAAAAAAAAAATATGTGTTTCTTAATTTTAAACTTCTGTGACAACAGCCAACCAACCCATATAGGTGCTATCATTACTTTTTCCATTCTTTTCCCTATTTAAACACTCTATTTTCTTCACTTTCATCCAACTCATAATCATTCAAAGGGAGGTGAGTGTAGAAATGGAGGGAGCTTCTGTTTGTCCATTTATAAATATCAGTGTATTTTGTGGGTCAAGTTTTGGGAAGAGTACAGAGTTTGTAAACACAGCAAGCACTCTTGGTCGAACACTTGCTGTGAGGAACATTCATATAATATATAGGGGAGGTAGCATTGGGTTAATGTGGGCTGTATCAATCTCTGCACATCTAAGAGGCGGTCAAGTTACAGGTATCATTCCTAGAGCTTTAACTCAAAAGAACATCATTGGAAATACAATTAGGGATGAATTACATGTATCAAGTATACATGGACGAATGAGGAAAATGATTAAAATTTTTGATGCATTCATTTCCTTACCAGATGGCTATGGTACTTTGACAGAAGTTTTTCAAATTGTCTTTTGGGCCTACCTGAACATCCACCATAAACCTATAGTTTGTTGAATGTTAATAATTTCTTTGATGCTTTGTTATCTTTTCTTGACCATGCTGTAGAACAAAACTTTATCACACCTTCAGCCAGGCAGATCCTTGTCTCTGGTTCCACTATCGATGAGTTAATTGATAAATTATGAGCTTTTATTTATAAACCTGATTCAGTAATACCTCAGATAGATTGGTTAGAGGGAAGCAGCAAGGAACATGAATTTGATCTGACACTCCATTTATAACTTCTCTGTATCTTTGGTTTTTGTTATCGTACTTTGTTTCTGTTTAAATTTGTGTCAGGTTTCTTTTTTCAGTAATTGCTATAACAATTAATATCTTCTATCCTTTACCTATCTATATTTTAACATTGAGGACAATGTTGTGATCTGGTTAGGGGGAATGATAGTTGAACAAAAAATAAGACAAAAAATATAAGGAATTATGTTTATTGATATGATTATCAACAACTTACTAATAACAAAACCAATTAAGGATGACAGAGTAAGGAGTAAATTATGTCCTTGAGGTAAATTTACTCTTGTGACACATCTAAATTGGTGGCATAGTAAGGAGTAATTAGATAGATAACTATTTTGTGTTGATTTGAAGAAGTAATGAAGTTTTATCATTTGATTTCCTTTGAAAGATTCAAGTGAATGCACTCTCACATCCTTTGAAGCAATTGAAATTCAGGGATCATAGCATAAATTGTCTTCTTTCTTAAATTTCAAATGCTTAGTTATGGGTGTTGAATTGGTGGATTAAGAATGATAGATGTATGCTTTGTGAGATTTTGAGCCTATTGATGAGTGGATTGAACATTTGTACCATTCTCTTCTTTCTTGTATGATTTTCACTCATGGAATTGTTACCCTAGAACTTACTTTGATTCTTTTTTAGGCTACATTTTCACATGCACACATAAACATGATTGAGACATTTTTCTTGAAATAGCTACTTCAACCAAATAGCCAACCTTGTATATTTTCCTTTGCTTAACCCCTTTGAGCTTATTTGATTGTTCCTTGTTTCTAGCTCATTACGTGCCTTAAATGAAAAACCATGTTCTTACCCAACCTTAGAAAATAAGAGAGCACTGGCTTTGTTATTGGATAAGTTCTTGAACAAGTGTGGGGGTATATGTGCAAAATGATTGGTGAAAAAGGAAAGAATGGCCAATTAAAAATAATAATAATGAATATAATAAAAAAAAAAAGATGTGCAAAGAAAGACTAACAAGGCAAAAAGGGAAGGGAAAAGAATATGTAAAGGGAATTTGCATTATGTTGGAATGAACTTTTTATGTTCATTATTTGAACTCAACCCTAATGCTCTTTTATTCTCTTTGATATTTAACTTGTCATATCCATATTACTCCTTCCTTTACCTTGACCCCATTACAACCTTGAATAAAGTCCTCTTGATTTGTGCGTGCATGTGTTTTGAGTAGTGAAAAAGTAGAAGATAAGTAAGCTTATGGTAGTGCAATTTTTAATGGGTTTAATTGAGTGAAATACCTACCTTTCAAACACATGAGGGATTGAGAGTGAATCTTATGAGGATCTATCATTCTTGACTCATGCTTTTCAATTGAAGTTTCCTTGCGTGTTGGTTTGAGATGTGAAGAAACGTTACCTCATAAATGTTTTGATCCCTTGAATCTTTGGTATCTCTTCTTGATTATAAACTTTTGCATTCTTGAATATCATTAGAAATTGAGTCTTTTAGAGTTTTTAGATTTTGAGTTTGTGTTATTCTTCCTTGTTCCCTAGTTTTGGTCTTATGTGTTTTGCCCAAGAGTGCAAAAGTTAAGTATAAGGGAATTTGATAGCAATATATTTAATCCATTTAATAATCATCTCACTGGGCTTCTTAAGATTCAATTAGGCTTAATTAAGTTAGTTTTGTCACATTTTATGATATTGAGCTTAATTGGATCATTGATGGAATTATTGCTTGAATTGACCTTAATTTGTCTATTTGCCAGCATTCAGTAAATTGGCTATAATCTAAGTTGCAAATATTTTATTGATGTGATTCTAGTCTTGTAAGAAAGCTAAGATAATTTTCTACAAGTTTTATGAAGACCTCAAGAGAGGAATCACCCATTTGGATAATTTAAATTGAAGTGAAAGCAAGAGTTAGAATTTTGATCCTAGCAGCTTGACCTTTACGCACTCATCAACCTATTTCTTGAGCTAAAGAGTTCAATTATCACCAAACTAAGCCCAAATAAAAGCTAAGACTCAAATCTACAACTTTTATGAAGAACATAATAGTATAGTCGGATCTATAGTAGGTCATATTGGGCTTAGAAGTCAGAACAGAGGTGCTGTTGCTATAACTCGAATACTATACAATGATTGGGTCATTTCTTGGACTGTAGGGGTCAGATTATGATGACACTAGTGGCATTGGAAAGATGAGACAAAACCCTTCAACGTTCATGAAGATCACTTATGCAATAGGTGACGTTATGATAGAGTTATAGTTGTGTGAAGACAGCTGAATTGGTTGAGTGGGGAGACAAGCATGGCAATAATCCACCCACTCATTAACAACTCCATTGTCATGTTCCACTCATCCACCCACTCATCTACCCACTCATTAAACAACTCCCGTGTCATTGTGTGCCTTTCATGCTCTATAAAAAGGCACCATTGGTTATTCATTAGAATTATCTAGGTTTAGAGATCAAGATCTTGTTCTTGTATCATTTGTTTTTCTTGTTGTAGTTTTCTTTTGTTCTAAATAGAAGTTATGTTCATCATCATCTTCTTCTCTCTTTCTTTCTTCTTGCTTATGAATAACTAATTCTCATTTTGCTTAGGTGAAAAGGTGAAGCTTTTGGTAATGAAATAAGGTTAGATTAATCTCTTTCTTTTGCTTTAATGTTATATCACCAAGTAGTCATTATATGTGTTGTATTTTGTTTCCAATCAATTTAGAAACCCTCTTTGCAAAGTGAAGATCTTGATTTATTGTAGACAAGGTATTGGCACAATGAATACTTGAACTCATTTATAAGTGTGGCCATTAGTAGATAATTAAAGGAACCATAATATAATTACATATATAATCTTAAATGAACTTTGAATACTGTATTTTTCAATTGGAACCTCCATTATGCATGGATTCTAATTGAGTTATAAAAAGAATTAATCTCCTAACCCAAGCAAATCCTTTTTAAAATTGTGAACAAGTTTTATCACCTTTATTGTTGTGACAAATCCTTTTCTTACCTCAAAGAATTTTTCTTCATCAATTCGCTGTGGATCGACCTCGGACTCCTGAGAACTTATTACTTAAGACAACCTGTACTTGGGGTTGCAACACATATCAATCTGCATCAGTGCCTAAGTCACGGGGCTGGAGATCAGAAGGCACCCCCTATCACCTTTTCAAACAAGGATTACAACAGAATTATCCCAAAACATGATGACTTAGTAATTATCTCAGGAATAATTTCCAATGTCAAGGTCCAGTGCATTTTCGTGGACTAAGGGAGTTCAACAGATATAATGTTTATGGATTTGCACTAAAAGAAGGAAGTTCCATGCTCAGAGTTGAAACCCTATGACGGCGAGCTTACCGTGTTCACTGGAGAAAAGATCATTTTGGCAGGATATTTTGAGAGTCAAATAACCCTGGGGAGCACTAAACTCTTCAAGATTGTCAAGGTCAGGTAGCGTATAACATCATCCTGGGCCGTCTTGCTCTAAATGCCCTTGGCGCCATGGTATCCACGACCCACTTAGCTATAAAATTCCTCAACAAGAATAATGAGGTCATCATGGTCAAGGGTGATCAAATCATGGCACGTAAATGCTACAACGTGAGCCTCAAGATCGGCCGAACGACCAAGAAAGCAAAAGCTGACACATTTAGCCTAGTTTTGGACTAAGTCAATATCCTCATGATTGAGTTAGATGTTCGTGAAGAAATATGAGGTACCAGACCCTATCCAGAAGGAGAGCTATTACTTCTTTAACTTAGTGTAAATCCAGAACAAATCACCTAGATTAGAGCAAACTTAGAAGAAGAAGAGAGGCACCAATTGATTGAGTTCTTACAGAAAAATAAGGACCTCTTCGCTTGGACGTCCTTCGACATGCCTAGGCTTGACCTCGCCTTCATCTGCCATCGCTTATCCATAAAGAAAGATGCAAGGCCGGTCTCCTAGAAGAAGAGAAAAGTTAGCCCGGAAAGGCAATAGGTCATTGAAGAACAGGTTAAGGAGCTGCTCAGTGCCGACTTCATCAGTGAAGTAGCCTACACAACTTGGCTATCTAACATTGTCTTAGTGAAGAATTCCAACGAGAAGTGGAGGATGTGCATGGACTACACAGATCTAAAGAATGCCTGCCCTAAAGATCCGTACCCATTTCCCAATGTGGATAAGCTGGTTGACAACCCCTTTGAATTCCATTTGTTGTCATTCATGGATGCATACTCTAGGTACAATTAGATCCTGATATACCCCAGAGATGAGGACAAAACTACTTTCATCACTGAAAAGGTGAGCTACTTACTGCTATAGGGTTATGCCCTTTGGTCTAAAAAATGCAAGAGCCACATATCAGAGAATGATGAACATGATTTTTGAAGGCCAAGTGGGGAAGATGCTAGAAGCATATGATATGATAGTAAAGACTCCCCAGCCCAGATTGCACGTCTAGACCTCGAGGAAGTGTTCGCACAGCTCTGAAAACATAACATGAGGCTCAACCTAGAGAAGAGTGCCTTCGGGGTCCAAGCAGGTAATTTCTTGAGTTTTATGCCAGCTCACTACGAGATTGAGGCGAATCCAGACAAATGCCAAGCAGTGCTCAACATGCATAGCCCATAAAACATTAAAGAAGTACAGTAGCTGACAAGCCGGATTGTGGCCCTTGCACGTTTTCTTGCTAAAACTACTCATAAATCTCTTCCCCTTTTCAAATTGCTTAAGTAGGGGAAAGGTTTTGAGTGGACTCTGAAGTGTGAGGAAGCCTTTACATCCTTGAAGAACTTTTTGTCTTCTCCCCCTATACTGACAAGATTAGAACTTGGTGAGACGTTATACATGTACCTATTAGTCTATGAAGAGGCTGTGAGTTCAGTGTTGATCCGAGAGATGGCGGAGGGGCAGAAGCTGATCTACTTTGTGAGCAAGGTATTACAAGGCCTTGAGCTCCGCTATCAAAAAATAAAGAAGGTTGCCTTCACACTCGTTACTACGGCCAAAAGACTCAGACAGTACTTTCAGTGTCATCCCATGGTGGTGAGAACGAACTAACCTATCTGCCAAATACTGTACAAGCTAGACCTAGCAGGAGGAATTATTGCCTAGTCCATTGAGAGCCCTGACTAGCAATAAAGGCACAGACACTGTCGGACTTCTTAGTAGAGCTCACTTCAGACCTTAGTGATTTTGATGGGATTTCATGGACCGTATTCATTGATGGAACCCCAAAGGGAGTGGTGCCGGGGTAATTTTGGAAAATTCTAAAGGAGTGACCATAGAGAACTCCTTGAAGTTTGAGTTTCTCATTTCAAACAATCAAACGGAGTATGAAACATGCATCATCAGACTGGTAATGGCCAAAGACTTCGAAGCGGCAAATATCACACTTTGCAGTGACTTCTATCTTATGACCTCTCAGATTCAAGGTGGTTACCAAGCCAAGGAGCTCCTCCTTCAAAAGTACTTAGCCGAAGTCCAAGGGCTCCTCAAACATTTCCAGGCTTCTAGGATAGAGCACATTCCCAGGGAGTAGAACTCTAGGACAGACCTTTTGTCTAAATTAGCCAATACTAAGAGACTGGGCATTAACTACTCTGTGGTCCAACGGATCCTCTCTCAACCTTCCATCATGAACGCAACCATTTTCCAGGTGGAAGGAGAAGAACGTACTTGGATCACCCTAATTATGGAATATTTACAGTTTGGGGCCAGGTCCAACGATCCAAAGGAAGCCTTACCATCTACGATGGACAGTTATACTAACATAGGTTCTCCTTACCTCTCCTCAAATGCTTCACGCCAAAAGAAGAAAATATGTACTGGTTGAGGTCCACAAGGGGAGTTATGGACACCACTTAGGGGGCAAAGCCTTAGCTCTAAAAGTACTTAGGGCTGGATACTATTGGCCAACGATGGAAGCTAACTCCCTTGCATATGTCTGAGTCTGTGATAAATGCCAGCGACACTTAGACCATTATCAAGCTCCCCTAGAGGAAATATCCATGATGTTTGTTCCCTGGCCATTCTACAAATAAGGTATAGATATCTTGTGCTAATTCTGTCAAGCACCTGGACAACTGAAATACTTGGTGGTGGTCGTGGACTATTTCACCGAATGGATTGAGGTAGAACCCCTAGTCATGATCGCCTCCACTCGGATCCAAATGTTCACTTGGTGCCATATCATCACCAAGTTTGGGATTCCGGAGTCCAATATGATGGATAATAGGACCTAGTTCAAAGATAAGAATTTTGAAGAGCTGCTTGCTGGGTTAAAAATCAAGCACCATTGCAGTTCTATTGAGAATCCTAAGACAAATAGACAAGTTAAAGCCGCCAATCGAGTTATTTTCTGAGGAATTAAAAGGAGGTTAGACAAAGCTAAAGGAAACTAGGTGGAACAACTAGACCATGTCCTCTAGGCCTATCAGACTATGCCTCACTCTATAACAGATGAAATCTCCTTTAAACTCACTTATGGGTGTGAGGTTATGATCCAAGTGGAGATAGGGGAACCTAGTTGGCATTGTAACACCCTAATACTAATAACCTAGTATATCATGCATACTCTAGGATAAACAGTATTAGTTATACCACTTCTAACTTAACATCATACTAATCCATATCATTTTAGAAAATAATAATGGAGAGCCTTACAGAAAACTAAATGTCATATACATATATATTGCCACAAAAGGGCTCATTATATACATAAACTTTTCTACAAACTAAAAGCATGTAAATAAATACAAGCTTTAAACTATTAAGCATAAAAACTATCCTAGTCTTTATATTTTTTCTTCTTGCCTTTGGATGAACTCCTATATGGATTTACATGGCAACAAATGGGGTGAGAAATCGTATTTCTCAGTATAAGTATACCAAAATTAATAGTCTAAACATTTGCAATGAATAAACCCAACTTAAACTAATAAACATACTAAAAACATATTGCATAAGAACCATCCCAAAGATTTCTCTCTGTATACAACGTTCCTAAGCAATCTATACTTCTGATCTAATAATTGAAACCATGATGATAACAAACAATCGCTCATACAATCATTTGGAATCATCTACTAGACAACCACCCATACAGTTGTCACCGAAGGCACAATGCAAAACATACACAACCAGCACACATAAACTAATCAAAGTAAATAATAAATAATGTAGTGATGAAATGATGTATGCTCAAAGAAAAGTATATGCAGTGTAGGTGTAGTTTCTTGATACTTAACTATTCCACCTGATTAAGAAGATACGCTGTCATAATAACGTGTGACCTCTTATAGCCTACCTAGTAGGAGCAAAGTCTGTTATTATAACATGTATCCTCCTAATCCTACTAAGTAGTCTATCGTAAATTGGGTGGATATTGCCACCATACTGAGTGGATGCCTCCACTATCTGATATCTAAGGATAGCAAGTATATGTGAAGTGAAGTGTGTGAAAATGCGGAGTTATGTCTTAAGTCTAACATAACTACCACATAACTCTATACTAAGTCCATCTTGCACTACTAAGACTACCTCTTCTTTGTAAGAGCACTTTATGCACTACGGAACTTAACTAATGCCAACTAGACTTAGTACACTTTCTATTCTTGCATTACTAACTCTACTTCACTCTTTGAGAGTTTTCACACACTGTGGCATTCACCCTTGCTAACTAAGGCACTCAACTCATGCCATCTAGCTCCTTAACTCATTAATCACCTCTCTTGTGATATCTATGCAACACTAGGTTGCTTAAGAGACTAACTCTTGGTTTATGGCAATCCATGTCCAATGGATGCACAAACTTAACTCATTTTCTCTTATATGCTTAATCATCTATCTTTTTACGATTTGCCCTTACTAGTGTCCAAAGACATTCAACTAGGCATAAAAAGAGAATCCCAACAAGTAGGATATCTCAAAACATCATTAAAAACATGTTTCCTGGTGCTTGGGGTGCTTGAATACCCCTTCCTAAGAGCTTGAGCACTCAATACTCTATTTTGCTATGCAATGCGCACCTAAGCGTCATGCACTTGCACGCTTGAGTGCTCAATGCTTAACATCACACTGTTGGTGTATGCCCTAGAGGCTGATACATTTATCTGTATTTACATACATTCTATTATGCTAATTTTAATATATGAGGCATTTCATTTATTGTGTTCTTTTTAATAAACATAATAAAGTCTTTAGAATACTAAGTTTGATGCCATAGGACTTCAAGTGGTTGACTTGATCGTGAGATCCTATTGGATAAAATTAGAATACTATTATGAAATGTCCCTAGTCAAGTATTATTGTTAATTAGGACAACAATAATACATTGAGACTAGTATGTGCATAGACTGATGACCACATCTCACGGGTCATGAATATGAGATATCAAGTCTTCACATGGGTACATATTAGAGTAATGATGTACTGGACTGACCTGCCATGAGAACGCTACATGGATTGTTCTGTGAGTGTCATAAGCGATTCTCATAGCGATAATAGTGTCTGTGGTCCTTTGACCTGAAATCACTACGATTCCTACATGAGGAGTTGTGTGTTTTAATGCCATCAAATGTCATCTGTAACAAGGTGATTATAAAGTTAGTTATTAGACATACCACGAATCATGCAGAGGGATGTAAGTGACCTAGATGGGATTTGTCACTCCTACATAACAGGAACGATATCTTTAGGCCCCCTGATTGAGTAAGACCGCGAAACGCATGTCCATGCTCAAATGAGTCAATATGAGATATTGATTTCATTTGTTGTTACAAAGTCTACTCGAGTATCAGGAAATGAAGGATTAGACTATACGAGGGTGACGTATTCCATGCCTTGTGTTCAATCTAGATATCGTGACAAAGGGACTAAACAACACGGAAACATTGGTCGCAGAAAGGTTATGTCAAATCACTGACATTCTCATTACTTGGGTAGCAACGATGTATTGTTAGATACCACTCACTGCTTGTAATATTAAAATAAGATTTTAATATTACTGCTAATGTAATGAGAACCTGCAGGGTCACACACATAGAGCAGACTAAAATTAGAGCAATATATCCAAGTTGGACTTAGATTCAAATGTGGGCTAGACTCATAACAGATGAGTCTAGGGTTATACAGCTTACCTTGCTGCTGCTCACACTCACTTAAGGTAGTCACTATTATAAATAGTACTGCTAAGGGGGCTGCTAAGACACACATTACAGAACCTTAGTCGCACCTTGGTAAAAGTGAGTGACAGAGTGACAGGTTTCTTCTCTTCTCTTCGCAGCTAGCACTATGTGAGAGATGCGAGGTTCTTTTTTTGCGAACATTGGATGTTCGTGAGTCAGTTTGTGTGGATACCACAGAGACATCATCACTATTACGGTATTGGTGATTCACGTCACTTCCTTAGATCATGCTTCAAGAGGTAAACGTTTTTAAAAACTCAGATTATGACTTTTTTGCATGGATCCTTGGTGGGAATTCTTATTCTGCTATGTGATGTATCCGTGATTCCCAACACACATGTCTCTCTGGTGCTTGAGCGCCCGAGTGCGCTACACTTGAGCGTTTGAGCGCTCGCACACTAAAACTGATTTTGTAGAACAAAAATCGATTCTGCAGAAGTTTTCCAAACCAATTTCTTTCATCAAAACATGATTTTCTAATCACTTTCTCATCAAAATCAGGATCTCTAAGCATACTAAAACCTCTATACAAGTTTTCTAATCACTCAACTTCATGATTAAAACATAAGTGCACAAATCTTTCCATCTAAAAACTCAAGTTACTATACAAATTTCCAAGCCTAAAACATGGAGATAGGAGCACACCCCTACCTCTTATAGATCACTTGATTCTTGAAGCCTTGCTTTGGTTTCCCATTTTTTCCTTTCCTTCTTCCCCCTTTCTCTACTTTCCCGTGGCTACCTTCTCTTTTTCTCTATTCCTTTTTCTTATTTTCTGCTCTCTGTCGTGAAACAAAAGAAGAGAAATCTATTTTGACTTCTTAAAGGATTACCATTAATGTGGTACTGAAAATCCTGATCTGCTATGAACACTTAGACTCCTTCAAATCAAGTTCCTAACTTTAAACAGACTTAAAATAAATATTAAGATTCATTAAAAATCATGTTGCACTTTTTCTCTATTTTTCATATCTGTTAGGGGTCAATCCGACATTAAAAGCACAATCAGTATGCCTAAAAATACCAAATTAACTTTGATTGTCCTGAAACTTTAACCACACCTTACTTAACTTATTTGTGACCTAGAAACAAGTTATCCACACTTATTTCCCTTTAAATAATAATTTATGCTATTTTTCTGAGTCATTTTAGGCTATTTACCACATTCTGTATTGCAGCAAAGTGTCTAAACTAACTTAGTTTCGCACGAAACTTAACTGACATGCTAAACAAGTATTAGACTACCTATGTAACTTTATACAAGCCTAACATGATTTTTTGGGATGTTACAGGCATCTACAATAGTTCTTTTTCGACACCATCCCTAAACTAAAAAGATAAGACTTGGATCTTCTAGAATAAAGAAGGTGCGTCGCTCATATACACGATGCCGCCATCAAACTGAAGACGACAGCTCATTATAACTTGAAGGTTGTCCCAGAAAAATTCCATCCAGGAGACTTAGTACTCCAGAGAGCGGACATTAGTGGTAGGAATGCCTCCCAAGGGAAGTTAGCCCCAAATTGGGAAGGCCCCTACCACATTGTGATCAGCACTGGCAAGGGAGCTTACACCTTGGAGACATTAATAGGAAAGCTAATAAACAACTATTGGAATACAGAAAAACTTAGAAAGTACTATAGCTAAGTGCCCCTTGAGGCCTAATCTCTTAGTTTACTTTATGTTTGATCTACCTTAGTTTTGTGGGTATACATTATACGAGCTTTAGTCCTTTGCTCAATCAATAAAATGAAGTTTTTATACATCTTATTTTTAAAGTCTCAATAGACCCTTAGGCCGAACTCCATCTTATGAATGTCTACAGAGCTCGTTCCTTATGGGATCTAGAATTTCTTTTAACGATTCAAAGACCCCAAGCCAGAAAACTCCTTGAAAATGTCTAGAGCCCATTCCTTATAGGATTTGAGGTCACTTAGATTCCAAGTTAAGAGGAATAACCCACAAAACCTATTTATGTGTTTTGGTCACGAGTTATGGGCACATACCTATATCCTCAATACTTGGCCATAACCATTTATGGTTGTGAAATTAATTGGCTACACGGGTTATGATATCCATGGTTCACCATCAGGTACCTAACGTGAATGTCTTATGTTAGATCTATTTTGAAGTTGAAAATTCCTAAATGTTAGGAGATTTTATGAACTAGACCATAAACACTTAAAACCCCGGTTATGGATCACCTTAAATTTTGCCTAAGTTCTAAGTGGAATACTGAGTGCTCAAATGTTTTTGGCATTGCACCTCAGACCAAGGTTCTACTTGATTAAAATTCTCCTAAGTCCTTAAACAGTTATTAAACACCCATTTATAATCAGCGTTGGACCCAGTTTGAACCATGAAAAAGAAACAAGCATACAATGCTAAGTTATAAATACAAAGGAAATGTATTTAATATACCCCGGTGACCGGGACAGCTGTCTTTACAGAAATAAAATGCCTTACGCAGGGGGCGAAAGAATGCAATAAATGAAAACGAAAAAGGGAAAGGCAAGTTAAGCTTAAGCTCTATCTCCTTCTAGACTCTGCTGATCCTCATCTGATGCTCCACCATCACCTTCAGTTGGATTGAGCACACCAATTGACGGCCCGAAGTAGGGATCCTGGCAGCAGCTTAATTCACCTCCCCCGCTATCACCAGGTGACCATCCTGGATTAGCATATCAGAATTCAATCCTTCTAAGGCCAGGGTGACATCAGTATTAAAGTGTTAGACCTAGGCAACTGAATTACAGAACTGTTCACCACCAATGTTCATGTAGATTGCCTCTAACTCTGCATTGTCCATTTCCAGTTATGCCATTCTGGCCTAGAGATCTTGAATCTGAACTTGGAGGTCGGTAGTTATCTTTTTAGAGTTGGCCCTCTCTTTCTTGAGCTTGGACCTAGAATCGGCCATTTTTTTTCCAAGTCTTAGGCCTTTGATTTAGCCTCCCCCTTATTCCTCAAGGCCAGTTCAAGCTTTCAAGCTCCCTTTGCCTCGACTGCCTTCAGTTACTCTACCAAATTCTTCTCAAATTCCACCAAGGTCTTCTTAAGATAGCGGGCTTCAGTAGCGGCCCAGAGTATGAAGGTCTGGAACCTTGACAGAGTCTCTGGTGGATTCCTCTGGGTAATGTGTAATTAGCATTGGTAATGGCAATGGTTTTGATGATAACAAACAAGAAAGAAATGGTTGTACAAAGATCAAGTCTTAAGGATCTTCAAGTTTAGCTTATAGCACTTAGATCTTGTGTAAAGGTAAAGAGGAATCACACTAAACTCATATCTCATTTTTATTCAACTTAAATCTCTATGAAAAATCATGTTTGATACTTGTGAAAATATTTATCAAGTTTGATCAAAATAGTTTTAGAAAGGTTGGAAAGGTTTTGGGAATCTTTGGATGCAAAGACTTTTAGAAATCTTTTTTCTTAATAGCCAATAACAGATTATTTGAAATTAATAATAGATTATCTGAAATCAATAATAAATTATTTGAAACTAATAATAGATTATCTAAAACTAATAACAGATTATCTTAAACTAATAATAGATTATCTGGAAACCATAATAGGTTATTTGACAAGTCAATAGCGCACCTTTTATGTTTTAAACTACCTAACTGATTATGGCTTCACAATAATCTGTTATTCGCGTGTAACAATATTTTTTGATAATGCAAATAACTTGTTATGTAAAACTAATAATATGCTATTCATGAGCAATAATCTATTATGTGAAACTAATAATCTGTTATCTGAGTGTTAGAAAACTAAAAATAGCGGCTAGTTCACTTGCATTTAATGCTCCAACTACTCCCAACGGCTCTTTAATGCATTGGGCTATAATTACAAGTGTTTGGGCATTAAAGAACAGTTGGAAATTAATCTGACAAAGCTTCTTGAGCATTGAAACGATTTTTAACTCTCTTTTCTCATAAACCTTTGTTTTGAGCTTTAGTGTGTGATTCCTTGATACCCATTGATCTTCAATTTGTAATATCTACTCTTGTGAGAGTTTATCATTCAATCTTTCTTTGATTTCCTGTAAAAGAGGGTGAAGTATCCTTCAAGAGATAAAAGGGTGAGGTATCCCTTAAAAGAGTAAAGGGTGAGGCATCCCTCTAAAGTTGTAAAGGGTGAGGTATCCTTCTTTTGAGGCTCAAGCACAAAGGGTGAGGCATCTCGGAGGTGTGTTGAGTGCTCTTATTTGTAAAGGTTTTCAAGCACCTGTTCAAGCTTGAAGGTCTATTGGAAAATCTTAGGTGGTTCACTTGAGAACTAGATGTAGGCAACAAGTGGTTGGTGGCTGAACTAGGATAAATTCTTGAGTTTGATTCTCTCTTCCCTACACTCCTTATATTCTATATTAACGTAATTTATGCATGTTCTACTGCACTTATTAATTGAGTGCTTTAAAATGCTTAATTTCTTATTAGTGTTTTAAAAATTTGTAATCACCCAATTCACCCCCTCTTAGGTGATGGTTGTCATGACTAACATTTGGTATCAGAGCTTCATGCTCTATTGAAAGCTTAACCGCTTAGAGTTAAAGATCCTTGTTTATTGGCAACCATTGAAAGCTTTTCAAAATGGAATATTTTAAAATTAATAAATCACCATTCTTTGATGGTGTGCATTTTGTTTATTGGAAAGCTAGAATGGAGTTTTATATGCAATCTATTGATTTAGATTTATGGGATGTTGTGCTTGATGAATTTTCTCCTAAACCAAAACAAGATTGGAATGCTTATGATAAGAAGTGCTTTACTTTGAACATTAAAGCTATGCAAATTTTGAGAAGTGGTATGAATGATAAAGCTTATGCTAAAATTAAGAGTTGCTTTAGTGCTAAAGATATTTAGGATGCTCTTAGTGCTATGTATCTTGCTAACAATGATTTTTTGCATAAAGTTGTATATAGAGAGCAAGAAGAGCAAAATCCTTTAGAGGAAGATAATATTGAGAAATTTCCTTAGGAAGATGTTCTTGAATCCTTGATAGATAACAATGAGGAAGATGGTGATTCCCTTAAAGAGCCAAGTATGCTAGAAATTAGGACTACTTCTCATATGGCCAAAAAGGACTTTAAGGTAAATTATAACATCCTCCCTAACCTACAGTTTAATTTGGTTATAGAATTGCTATAATATGAATCAAAATAGTGGAATGATAGATAATAGTTCTGTTTAGTATAAAACACAAAAATATCGTAAGAGATATTATATTTTCAAAGTTACCCCAAAGTCAAAGAGATATTATTTGATTCTTCTTTTCCTTCCACCGTCTTTGACTTGTGCATGTATATCTTTCTTTTCTCTCTTTTAGCACAGCTGCTATCAGCATAAATGAGAAAGAAAGTAAGGAATAGAAACAAAAAGAGAAAACAGAGAAGAAAGAAAGGAAAACAAAAAAGAGAAAGCTAAATTGGAGGAAGAAGAACTAAGTGCAGAATAAGAACATAATTGAACTTCAATCCATAATAAATTGAGATAGGGGTTGTTGCGTTTGTTTTCTTTATTTATCATTCTTTGGTTTTTGAAATCTGACAAAGAGTGAACAAAATCGAGTTCTCTATGAAACTCGAAGAAAAATCATGATTGAGTGTAATAAGAGTTTTCTTATGATATTTGAACATATATTTGCATAAATATGTATTTATATGAGAACAACTACTAGAGCTTGTTGTTTAATTTTTTCCAATACTTTTCTATGTGAGTTATAGTATCATTAGATACTTGTAGAGAAAAGGATTTAGTATAGTAGTGAGATGAACTAGAAGGTTGTTATTCTGAGGTCTTCAGATGGTCTTTCTGCAGTGTTCTATTTGAATAAACCAAGGGGGCTATTCTAATAGAATATATTTCTGCAGTATTCTTTTCAAGCAAGGCCAAAGTGGTAATTCGAATAGAATATTACATATTGTTCAAGATTTCGATGTCAGCTATTTGAATTTGCATGATTTCAATGATAAACCAAGTTGTTGAAGTGAGCAATTCGAGTGGTATGATTTTAAGGCTAATTGAAATATACTAGGAGAGCTATTCGATCGGCATAGTTCAGAAAGACTTCACTAGTGTTAATCGGGTAGACTAAGTGTCCTATTCGATTAAGTGTGATTTCGATATTGATTGAAATATTATGTTAGCTTTTTGAGTAGCAGTTCAGAATGACATACTTTTGATAGTGATCGAATAGACTAAAAGCTATTTGAATAAACTATTTCTGAATGGTAAGTTAGGATAACCGAGTAGACTGAGAGAGTTATTCTATTGGCATAAGTTCGAGGCTAATCGAGTATACTAAAGTAGTTATTCGATTAGCAAGTTTTCGATTATGTTCGAAAGAAACAGTGAATAGACAGCTATTCTACATACATAATTTTGAGAAAAATTGAAACAGACTTGAGAGTTATTCGACTAGTATATATTCGATTATGATCAAAAAGAGACCAGTGAGATATTCTAACAGTAAAACCCAAAGTGGTGTTTTTAGAGACATTCAAAAAGGCTAGAGATGCTACTCAAATAACTGAGTTCAGATTTGCATTAACATATCATAAACATTATTGCATGGCTATAGAGTGGTCACCACTCATCCAGGTCAAAGGAGTAAGAAAAACCTTTTGTGAGATCGGTAGAGGAGTAAGAAAAACCCTCGACCAGATTAGAGGAGTAAGAAAAATCCTTAGCCAGGTCAAAGGAGCAAGAAAAGCCCTTTGCGAGATACATGACATTACATAGGCCTCATCATAATTCATTTAATCATAGTTAACTTTTATCATTTTGATGAGCATCCATACATAATTTTATTTGAAATGTTATTCTGTGTATTTATTATAGAATTGTATATTGAATGATTCTGTTTGATAGTATACTATTGAGAATTTTTGAATTCTCACCCCTTTGTCTGTTGTGTGCTTATTTACAAATCAAAATCAAGATCATTCCAAAGGAGGGAAATGAAGTAGTAGTAGTTTTCTTCAATTTATATATGATGTATTTTAGGCCATGAAGGCCCAGTTTGTAATCGAACAAAGTACTTGTGTACAATTATGTAAATTCAATATTTCAGTAAATCGAAATGTTCAAGTGTGTTTACGTATAGATTTCGAATACGTTACTTCAATTACTTCTTTTTGAGGGTCTAATTTTGATTACATGTATAACTTTGAAATGCATTACGAATGATTTATTTTTTAAAAAAATAGTAGTAATGGCCTAATCAGATTTATGTAGGTATATTTTTGATTGTATTGTTATAAATCAAGCTAAGATGTTACATAAATAATGCTAAACTAGATTATAGTCCTTCCTATGATTAGCTACAATGTGCATATGATGAATTATATAATGGTTTGTTGAATCTAGAAAAAAAATTATCTTGTTTGAAAAATATTTCCTTCATTAAAAACAAAATTGAAACTTGGAAAAATGAATATGCTTTTCTTGATGAGGAAATGTCTTTGAAATGTGAAACCTCAACTTCTTATGAAAAGTACATTGATTTAGAAAATCAAGTTGAGGACTTATCTTCTGAATTTATCAAAGCTAATGATTTTAATTGTTTATATTCCATGTTGAATAAGAATGAAATTAATGTTATTCTACATGAAAATTTAAGCAAGGCTTATGGAAAAAATAGTTTAGAATATAATAACAACAAAAGGCTTAAGTTTTTCAATGATGATCTTCAAAGGACCAAGTCATCTTTGAATTCAATTATTTACAATTTTTGTGGTCATTTAGGACATATTTCTCATTTATACTATTATAGAAGAAATCCTTATATGAGAAATAGTATGGTATGGGTTCCTAAAGATCTTAAAGGCTCTAATACTAATAGTTAAGGACCCAAGATGAAGTGGGTATCAAAATGTCCTCTTAATGTTTCAATTATGCAGAAAATTTCTCAAAAGGATGGACTAATTGGTCAAAGGATAGAGGACTCATCATGAAAAATGCTTCCAAAGCCCAATAGTAAAAGTTTTGGTCAAAGAAGGAAGATGACTTCAACCAAAGCTTTTCAAGTACAAAATATAGAACTTGTAAAGTTCAAGACTCCAAAAGAAAAACAATGGGTAAGAAAAAATATTTCCTTGATTAACAAGGCCAAGTTATCAAAAGCTTTTACATCTTATGCACATTCACTTATAAAGTCAATGAATTTGAGGTATATTCCTTGTAGGCCGTCAGTGATTAATAGAATCATGTGTATTATGTTTAACATATGATTATATTCATTCTTATTGTACCATAACTCATTAGTTTGTTATATATCTTGGTATGTAAGGTTCTATGTAACACTCCAAATTTTGGCTATTTTACAATGATGACTAAATTATACTGTTTTGTATTTCCTATATGATATAAAATTATTTTGACTTTTCCGAGACTGTTTTTGATCGTTGTGTGAGATTTGCTCCGGGTCAGAAAAATAATAATTTTTGGGCCGGAGAAAATCTTTATTGATTTATTCGGAGACGAAGGATCTTACTAAACCCGAATCTGAGAGACACGAAATCCAATCTTTTAAGTTTTAAAATTTATCTGTGAAATAAAAATATTTCATGGGAAAATATCCGCTATTTTATAAACAACAGTTTCTGTTACCAAATAATGGACCCGGTATATTTTATTTGTTAGAAAATAGATTAAAAATAATTTTTGTAATTTATTTTAAAATGAACCAATAGAAATGAGTCAACATTAGAGGTTAGATTTTTTCTAGACCAATAGAAAATGGTCACTATAAATGGTTGGACTAGTTGCTAAGTAACTAGGATAACTAACTAAGTTACTCTAAATAATTTAATTAGTAACTAAATAACCTAACCTAATTAGCTTACTATCTAATTAAGATGTAACTAAAACCTAATTGAAGTCAAACCTAGTTACTAAGTCTCCTAGAGCCACACGGCCATGAAGGCCTTTCTACCATATTCTAGGTTCATCTAAATGACCACTTGACGACTATTGTGTGACCTAAGCCATGTGTACACCATGTGAGACCATGTGAGTGAATTTCTATCACATTAAGTTGCTATCCATGCAACCATACGGCTGCACACTTCAATATTGCAACGCCCCTTTTCCCAAGGGAACGTCACATTGTCAATCTTCAATACAGAAATAAAATTACATGAGTTAAGACCCGGTTCATTTTAATAATATGTATATTTACTTGATTATAGTTGGATAATTAAATTGGCGAGTATTTTTTTTTGTTAC
This sequence comes from Ormosia semicastrata, assembly GCA_029884595.1. Lineage (NCBI taxonomy): Eukaryota > Viridiplantae > Streptophyta > Magnoliopsida > Fabales > Fabaceae > Ormosia > Ormosia semicastrata. Next base: position 46,439,345 of record JAQQTO010000061.1, read on the forward strand.
ATTAACGTTAACGATAATCAATATCCATGGTGACGAAATATACATGGGAAATTAACATTTCATTTATATATATATATATATAATTATCAAACTGTTTAGTTACAAAGCTTGGCATATCAAAAAGCAAAACTATACCTGCCCCCCCATATGATTATATATACAAATCCCCACGGAATCAAAATATACAGCCCACTACAGACAAGACATCAGGCCCCCAAAAATAAAATACTGGTAGCCTTCAGTAGCTACAAGTAAAGTCAATCCCTCAAGTGAGGAGGAATCGCGTCAGGATCCTCCTCAGGGTCGTCCTCAGGGACTTCCTCGGGATCTTCTTCGGGATCTTCCTCATCATCAGAGGAAATCACCATAGGAATAGCAGAGTTACGGGACGGGGCCCGATCTGTGGAATGAAAAGAGTTTTCCTGCAAGGTGTAATAACGGTCACCCCACATCTCGCGTATAGGAAAGTGAAACTCCAAACGTAGGCTAAGACAGCAGGTGAAAACAGGTGGCTCGTGGTGCCTCCAGGCTCGAGATATCGATACATCCCCCAAATATACACAGTGCTCAACATCAAAGTTGATGTGCCAGCACTCCGGCCCTCCTATGAAGGTCAGGCGTACATTTCCCAAAAATATGCGCGGGCGTGCCTCCATACTCTTCAGCAATCGCTAATCAAGGTAAGGCCAGACGCCAGGAAAATCAGGTGCTTCACCCTTTTTGCCGTCGTCTTCGATGGAACACCATATACCGATGGAAAATAATAAAAAGACAGGGAAGAGGTAAGACATCCTACCCTTATTACCAATTATAGCATCAAGAAACCAAACGGCACAAAATGCCCACATAGCATTTATGACAGCAATAGTAGTAATAAACCTCTAGTAGCAGTTATAATCAACCAAACAGTTCTAGGCAGTCATATATATATAGATATTCAAAAATACAACAGTTCCAATTATGATAACAATGTATGCCAGATAATTCATGGACTCACTATGCACATGTGCCCTCAATAATCAAGATCCTACTCCATGGAGCTAGACACAAAACAGTCGGAGAGAATGATCAGGGAGACATGCCAGTATCTCGTCAGCCATAAAATAAGTGCTTTTCAGAAAATAATCAATCATTTTGCGCGTCAAGGCTTTATACAGCGGCATTCTCACAAGATCTCGATATAGGACTGTGGCCAGTCAGGATCGTCGGTGCGTTTGCATCGGTTTGTCCCACGGTCCAGAGGGGCTACCACTGCCCTCTGCGCGACACCCGCGCCCCGACGCCCTCAAGGCCAACTACAAGACCCCACTTGTCTATTCGCACCCGCACTAAGGTGTGATCATCTCCTAGGTAACTAGGCCTTAACAAAGTCCAACGGACGTTCTCTTTCTTTTTGTGCAATGCATGACTCAATCATGCTTCTCATGACAACTCGGTCAATCATGCTTCAAATGTATGTCATATGATTTATCCACAAGTTTTGAACCCATTCACAGATCCACATCAAACCAATAGCATATTTTAAGGGTAACCACAATCCCATTCAAAATCATGATAGAAATCAACCATTAAATTCATTATGTGCCTCACAAGCTCACCCATACTCATGTTCTTCCCTATTTATGAATTCCTAATTAATTTCTAGTCATCCAATTATTTATGATTAATATGCTTTTATTAATCCAAAGGTTGTAAGTCCAGGAAGATACACGGCCTGAATCACCAGCAAAGCCACGAAATTAATTGCTAGGTGTTGGGTGATAAACTTTACTGTTGAATTCGACAAAGACAAGGTATTTGGTGACAAATTGAGGCTGCCATTTGACGATAAATGACATGGCAGAAGGATGAAAGATGGGGGAACATTTTATAACAAGATTGGCTAAAAATCAATTTCCGTCAGATGGAGGTTCTATCGAACGGAGATCAAAATTGTCGAATTATTCCAGAAGATCAGCAGAAGTCCTAATTCGACGGACATGGGTGTCGACGTTGGAGAAATCTCCCAAGTGTCGAACCGACGAAAACACTGGTCAGAAACCCTAATTCGACGAATCTGTCATTCTAACTCGATCGGATTTAACATTTCTAAATGATCAGGATATCAATTTCGACGGGTTTGGCTAGGAGTTCATACTCAACGGATTTTAACATTTTACTAAGTGATCAAGATATCAAATTTGACGGGTTTGGCCAGGAGTTCATACTCGACGGATTTTAAAATTTCACTTAATGGTCAGAAACTCAAGTTATTACAATTTCTTACCAAGAACCCTAAAATTTTAGTCTCAAAGCGTGGCCATCCGAGAGCCAGCCCGACGGCGTTCCTTCCAGATTATACGTTCCAGTACATACAAATATATCAAAACACACAAAATAATCAACTAGCATATATACGTCACCAATAGCATGCAAACAAAGATGACTTTCAGTACCAATCACAAACAACGTCCCTAAATGCTAAAAGAGGTTGAGGAGGAGTGTCTTCCTCTTACCTTAGAGAAGCACAAAGAAAGGTTGCTCCTTTTTGGTCAGGATTTCGTTTTCAGCTTCCAGGAAATCCTTAAACATTTAGACTTGTAAAATCAGAACCCAATATTGAAATGAATACTCATGGTCATCAAAATGACAGTGGGTTACGAAAATGAGAAGAGAGGAAGAAAAAGTTAAGAGCTTTACCTTAAAGCTCCAACCTTTAAGTTTTAAAGACGTAAGAGAATGAAGATGGAGGAAATGTAGAACTTTGAAGATGATTTCCTCAATGATGGTGGTCCTCCAAACACAAAATAGTGCAAGGAGTGTGACAGTTTTGAAGAACAAAATGGAGGTGTGGGTGGACGGTGTTGCTGCTGTGGGGTGAAAGAGAAGAGAGAAAGATCAGTGAATAGTAGCTGCGTATTGGGAGGAGGGGAAATGTGAGAAAGAAAATGAATTAGACACCCTTAATTCAAACGTGCTGCACAAAATAGGAGGAGAGAGAAATAATAAAAATAATGGTTAGAGGAAGCTTCCTTGAGAAGTTTCGCACGCTCCTCGATAAAGTGCATAGTAAGCTTGTCTCCAAATTAAATACATCTGACAGATGATTAATTATACTGTGGAATTATTTTCTCAGTGAATAAAATTTACAATTGATGAAAATAATATTTTATTATTCATCAGATAATTTTATGATACCGCAATTTTATTTAACAGATAAAACCTTGAAAAATGTAAATCTCGCAAACTGTGCCCGGCCTCGGGTTTAGTAAGATCCCCCATTGACACGTTGACAGTTCAAGGTTTACCAGCCTCAGGAAAATATTCTATTTTCCCAGCTCCGTTCAGTGTACACGTAAAACGAAGAATATATTAAAATATTCATCATTTTCCAAAAAAATTCACTAAAATTCCTAAAAATCATAAATATTATAAAATGATCGTTTATAATGAAATAAAGAATTTTCGGGATGTTACAAATATAGCTATCCAATTTCATTTTTCACTTCACTTTGTGACAAGCCTTCATCTTTTTCTCTTAAATATTCAAGAACACTTGAGAACACCCAACTACTTTTCTTCCCTTTTCCTTGTTGAACCCCACGACCAACTACTTCAAACCCTACCTCTCCACTTCAAAAATTTCATCTCTTCCTACTTTCTAAAACTAAACCTCATTCTAAACACTTTTCTTTTAGTAAGTTTTATCAAAATCCTACTCTAAGTGCATCAAAAACCAAGCTTTAGTTTACTACTCCAAAGGTAATCTTTTGATTCTTTGATCCTAAGTTGGATTTTTTATTTTCTAGACCATGATTGATCCATGGTTCTTTGTTCTTAAGCTTTGTTTATGACTTTAGAATTTGTTTAAGATTTTTAGGGGTTTTTGTTTGAAGCTCACGAATTCAAGAGGAAGGAGGACTTGAAGATTTTGTCTCCCTTGAGGTAAGAGGGAGATTAACCTCAGCAACTATGTGTTGGTGGTGAGGAAATGAGTTGTTTGTGGTGAAAAATCCATAAGAATTTATTCACTTAATCTTCTATGGTTTCTTTGTTTGTGTTTGTTTTGCTTTTGGCTTTGAAAATATGATTGCATGTGCATTTGTATGCTTATAGCTTTGATAGTATGCTTGTATGTGAGATTTGGAAAGCATGCAAATTTATGTGTAATATAATATGTGAATCACATGAAGGATTTGTTGTATGAAGGTCCCAAAGGACCTATGAGGCACACGGCCTCCACACTTCAAAAGGAACCTAGGGTTCTAAATTATTTTCCTAACTAAGGAGTAAATGATTTTATGACAAGGATAATAAATTAAGTGTTTTTGCAAGGAATAAATGCTAAAAAGAACTAAATGATGAGTTATGAAACCCTAAATGGACTTCGGTCAAGAAACCATTTTTCATAACTTAGATCCAAAATTATTTTACTAAGTGTAGACTTAGGTGTTTAAATGAGAAAGAAATTATTTTGGTAGGATTTGAACCTAAAATCAAAGCAATATGCTTTTTGGAATAAAAATTGACATAATTAAATAATTAAGTTATAAAATGAAAATAAATGTTAATACTTGAAATTTTCTAACGTATAACTCACCCTACGGGTTTTGAAGCGCGTTAGGAAAATTTGACCTGTAATATCTTAAGTAAATTAAAGAAACACAATTTTCTAGGAAATAGTAGAAATACTGATTGTTAGGGGGATTATATTGTAAATATTATCTAAAGAGGGACTATTTTATAAATATTATTTTAGGAGGTACTATTATGAAAATATTATTTAAACAATGATTATTTTGTAAATATTATTTAATGAGGGACTATTATACAAATAATGGAAATAAAATCAAATTTTAGAGAAAAACATTATTTTTTATTTTATTATGTTAGAAATATTTTACATAATTGAAAATACGTTGAAAAATATTTACACGACCCAAAAACAGTAATTTTAGACTACGCGATTGAGAAAACGCAATAAAATGTTTACGCGATTTAGAAAATGTTGGAAAATCCTTACGCAATTTAAAAACATAGGAAATATGTTTCGCAATTTCAAAAATGTGATAATAGCGCTACACGAATGAGCGTAAACAGCAGTTTGCTGGTGGGCAGTTGTGGTGGGCCCAATTGTGTTGAATATTTATACTGCCAAGACATGGTGAGATTATATGAAATATTGTGAAAATAATAAATGTATGTGTGTTTGAATCATACATCATGCATAGAAAAATGTGTTTGCTTATTTGAGTAAGGTTGTATGCCTAGGAGATGAATTACACCTAAGTGCGGGTGCGAGTAGACAATTGTAAGTCACTTGTTGACCTTGGGGGGCATCGGGGTGCGGGTACCTCACAATGGATAGTTGGTAGCTCTTCTGTCCGTGGGGCAGACCGATGCAAACACACCGATGATCCAGACCGAGACACTGTCCTATATCGTGATCTGGTGTAGAATGTCTTGTCTAATGCCTGATGTGTACTTTTGACAAAATTGATATATTATAGCACTTTTGGCCACGACAGCCTAGTGACAGACATGTCTTCTGGATCTTCTCTCTGAAATTGTGTTTAGCTCCATGGAGTAGGAATTGGTCTGTGTGCATATGTATAGTGGGTCAGCATAATATCATGAAATTTATAATTATCTGATTCATGATTACTTGATTTATTATTCGTAATATGACAACATGATTTATTGTTTTGATATTATTCTTTGTTTATTTATTGTCGTTTCCTTTACTGCCATACTAGTATTGATGTAGGGGATCTCACATCGTTGTTATGTTATATCTGTTTCATTTTATATGTTTACTGAAGACCGAGAGAACGAGGAGGCAAGGGACCCTGTTTATCTTCAGTAGCAGTTTTCTTTATTTGTTAATATGGCAATAAGACGTTAAGTCTTAAGTTTTGTTAGGGTTCAGTTCCACGGCGAAGCTGACACCTGAAGATTTGACTATAACAATGAAAGGTTTGTTTACACTGGGGACTTGACTATGAGCTTGAGTGGAACCCTGGATGAGATTTCCGTGTTAACTCAACATGCAACTGTGCATTTGGAATTCACGATACCTATTCGTGAACTCTGGGGTGGAGTGGCGTCTGTCTATACACCCCAAGAGAATTCTGTAGTATTCATCGGCAAGAACCCCTATAAGGCATCTGTATCCGTCTGGGTTCTTCGATGATAATGTAGAGAAGGAGGAGGATCATTCTGAGGAACCAAATCCTTAGGTTTGTTTTAGAGTACCGCTTGGTAGTTAGGTTTGTATTTTACTATTGAAAACAATGTTGTATTAATGTAAATTATTTGGACAAGTTTTGTAATATGATGTAAATATATATATTTTGGTGTGTCTATTACAAGTCTTTGTTGGTTGTGGCTTCGTAATACTCAAGAAGGGGGGATTGAATTGAGTATTATAAGTTTTTGAAACTTTTCCCCTTTTTGCAAAAACTTATTCTTTTCTATAACTATGAAAAAGATTTTGTCAAGCAACAAACCAAAATGTGTTTTTGCAAGATGTATTTCTATCAAGACTTGAAACTTATAAAGAACTATTAACAATAAGATTGATTTCAGATATGAACAAGATCAAAACTAATCAAATCATGCAAGCATCCCTAACATATTGCTTAATTCATACATTAAAAAATAAAGCAAATAAAGAGTTAAGGAATAGAGAAAATTACAAACCGAGATTTATCCTGGTTCAGCTACCTCCTCTGGTAACCTACATCCAGCCCCCACAAAACTGTGAGTTTTGTCCACTATTAAAAATCAATTTACAAGATTCTTTACACAAGCTTCACTTCTTGGTTCATTCTACCCAAATGATAGTTTTTCCAGTCAAAGCAATCTTGTAATTCTCACAAGAGTTCCTTCTACTCTTGCATAGTACCAAGAGTCCCTTCTACTCTTGATTTAATCAGCCAGAGAACCTTCTCTCTTTTATTTCTTTTACAATACGAAAAGATTGAATCAGATTCTAAGAAAATCAGAGATTACAAATTGAAGCTCTATAGAAAAATACTCAGTTTTTTAATGAAAAGCTCTCTCTCTATATTTGTGTGTTTGATCTCAAATTTTGAATGAGTTGTTATTTAGAAAGTGTTTTCCAATGTCCTTATATAGGTATATTTCAAAATAGATTCGTTGGTCACACTTTTCAAGTTAGTTAAGATCAAAACAAACTTATAAAAAGAATTTTGTTATCAGTCAATCGATTAGTACACAGATGTATTAAACAAAAATTTTACTCTTACAACGTGTGTACATCGATTGCCTAATCGATTGTGTTCTTGGATGCTCTTGATCTTGAGCGATACACACATTAATACATCGATGTTATTCTTCAAAAACACTTGCAATTTCAGCCCAAAAGTTTATACATCGATTACCTAATCGATTGTATGACTATTTTAAAAAGTCTTTGCTTCTGTTTTGGCTTATGCATCGATGTACCAATCGATGTATAGATGCAAAAATGCACACTGACCAAGTACGTCCAGAATCAATCGATGTATACATAGATGTATAACACTTATACATAGATGTACACTGAGGTTTTCATTAAAAGTTAGTTAATTAACTGAAAGTACATTGATGTACACATAGATGTATAGACTCATTAATTAACCTTTTTCATTCTTAGTTCATTTTTACTTTTGAAAATCATTTTTACTTATTTTACTTATTTTACAGAGCTTAATCAAAGAATTATACTAAGTCTTTTCTTTACAAAAAGGTTGCTAATGATCTTCCTTGAATTCCTTCTTCATGATGCTCCTTCTTCAAGTTTTCCTTCATGATCCTCACATTGAAATGCTCTGCTCCATGATCCTTTGCATCCACTTTTCTTGCTCCATTAAATCTCATTGAAAAAGTCAAGCTTGGCAAGTAGTTAGTGAATCAAAGTAATAATCATATGAAGTTTAGTCATTAATCAAAACATACTAGGGTCATTTATCCACAAACTCCTCCTTTTTGATTGATGACAAACTTACCATATGTAACATGTTTAACATTCAATATATCTTAGGAAGTAATTAGAAATATCAGAGTAATAAAAAAGAACAACTGTAAAGCAGCAGTTGTTTACCATTTACTCCCCCTGTCTAATTGACAATTCTTATCATTTAAACATGTATAGGATCATTGCATCATTATTTTAGATCATTAGTTTGAGTTGTTTTATTTTAGTATGGTACCCATTCTCTCCCTTTGTCATTATCATAAAGAACATGTGTGAGAGATTCAAAATAATAATCATGTTATAAAAGCATGTAAAACAAGGTACATACTAGAAATTTAACCATTCATTGATATCATAAATTCATTCATTCATATCAGCATAATCAAAACAAGTTAGTTAGTCATTTATATTCATCATTGTTCAAAGAAAGATTAAAATAGAAAATAGTAAAACAAAAACATCAAAAACAATATGTTAACAACATTATAGACATACTTAAGACACCTTAAGATCTAAACATCTTCATTTGTCCTTGGTTCTTCAGTGTGCTATGAAGCTTGAGCTGCTTGTTCTTCAGGATTACCTTCTTCTTCAGGTGCAGCAGCAGTAGCTTCTCTAGCCATGTTCACAACATCTTCAGAAGTAGGATGAACTTCTGGAGGTGCAGTGATGAAAATGCCTAGATTTTGATGCAAAGTGGCCATTTGGCCTTCCAATGTGTTAAGTCTAATATTTAGATAATTAATAGACTATTTTAACATCAAATGATGTTTGATTTGCCTATTCTCAAAGTTCTGAAACATTTGGATCAGCTTGTCCATCTTGCTATTCAACTCTGAGTTTTCCATAGCAGCTCTTGGCTCTTCGCCAGCTATCCTAACCCACTCTTCATTCACTTTAGCAAGCTTCATCTTGCTAATGGTCTCTTTACCAAATTTGTGAGTGATCTGCCTAGCTTGAAACCTCTCTTCATTATCCAAAGAGACTTCAAAATGCTCCAGCAATCTCACCACTAATCCAGGATAGGATAGGGTAGGGTAGCTCCACTGATTTTGCAATCCATCATGTGCCTGGCAATTATGAAGTTCCAACTCAACTGCTTCTTTTATATCATAGCCCAAAGTAGCAAAATATCATTGTTCTACAACACAGCATGATTTCCAGATCTTGGTAAAAGCATCCTACTCAGCACATATTGCAGGAGCCTATGCTAAATGTGCATAGAGCTGATGTTGATCAGTCTTCCTTCTGGTGCATTTTCAACTAGAAGCACCTTTATTGCTTCTTCATTGTCAAAGTTCTTAATCCATACATTGTCAGGTCCAGTGCCAGTAAGATTACTTCCTTTGTAATTTAGTCTAGTAAATTGAGCAAACTCATCAAAAGTCATTTCAATTCTTGTGTTCTTTACCTCAGCAGAAAATCTGTCGTTGTCCATCTCAAATGTGTAATAAAATGCTTTGATCAATGTAGGATAAATATCACTTTTAATTTGCAGAAATTCACTCTACTTATACTCCTTTAAAATCTTATGAAAAGTAAACTCATTAACCTCAAAATAATTGAAATCTACAGTCCTAGCCTTGTGAATATCCCTATTTTTAAAATTATTCTTGTAAAGCATGATGTACTCCTCATCAGAAAAATACCTCTTGAGAAGTTCAATCTCAGTGACTCTTTCATCATCTTCGTCTTCTTCCTCTGTTCTTTTTCTCTTCTTTTGAACAATCGTCTTTTTAGGTGTTTCCTTCACCACTTTCTTGTTCTTTTCTTATTTCTTAGGTACTGGTTTTGAAGATTCAGCTACCTTCTTGCCCGTGTCTTGTGTCTTCTTCAAGTTTTTGATTGGAAGCTTATCAATCCTTTGAGAAGTCTGAGTTTTCTCAGTTCCTTTTCTTTTAGGGCGTGCAGGGGTTGCTTTGGGTAAAACCTGTTGAGGTGTGGACGATTAGTTGAGAAAGAAGATATGGAGTTAGAGGAAATAGGTGTAGAGGGTCCAGGTTGCTTTACACGAGCCATTGGAGATGATTTTGAGTTCTGCTAGGGTTTGGGTCTTAGAAACTTTGATTTGAAAAGTGAAAAATTTGGAGGGAAGAATTGAAATTTATAAACCCAGATCAGTCAATCGATTACCCAATCGATGTATTAAAGAGTTTTTCCTCCTATACACACGTGCAAATCGATGTACTTAGCATCAGAATTTGAACTTTAAACCAGGTACATCGATGTATTAATCGATGTATACGCTAAGTCAGAGAGTACTAAGTTCTAAAAACTTGAACTTAATCGATGTGTGCATCGATGTATAAGCAATGTCAGAGAGTCCAACAATTACAGCATACACCCAATCGATGTCCAAATCGATGTATAGGGTAAGTCAGTGAGTCCTAAATTTTAGAACTATCACTCAATCGATGTTACAATCGATGTATACACAGGATCAGACTTTGAATCCATTTATAATTGATGTATCAATCGATGCATAGGCATTTACTATGGGTAGTGCATCTTAGATTAGTAATTCAATCGATGTGATAATCGATGTAAAGCATATCAAATTAGAATTTTCATATTTTCATAGCAGATCAATCGATGTGTCAATCGATGTATTTGATATCCTGTACCTATTTGATCAAAATAATCAATTGTTTAATCGATGTACAGACATCAAACATCAAATTATCATGCATTCAACATTCAAAACATCAAGCATAGGTAGGATCAATTATTGCTAATTCTCTTCTTATGTAGAAAAAGCTTTCTTTAGCCAATGATTTAGTGAAAATATCAGCTAATTGCTTAGATGTATCAATATATTCAATGATTATATCTCCACTTTGAATGTGATCCCTTATGAAATAATGTCTTATCTCAATGTGTTTGGTTCTTGAATGCATTATAGGATTCTTAGTAAGATTTATAACGCTAGTATTATCACATTTGATTGGAACTTTCTCTAAGAGAACACCACAGTCAATAAGTTGTTGTTTCATCCAAAGAATTTGTGCATAACAACTTCCTGCTACAACATATTCTGCTTCAGCAGTTGATAAAGTCACTTTTGTTTGTTTCTTACTAAACCAAGAAACTAATGAGTTTCCTTGAAGGTGGCAAGTTCCACTAGTACTTTTCCTATCTAACTTGCATCCAGCAAAGTCAGAATAAGAATATCCTACTAAGTTACATGTTGATCTTTTAGCATACCATAATCCTATTTCTTTAGTTCCTAATAAGTATTTCATGATTCTTTTTAAAGTAGTTAAGTGTGATTCCTTAGGATTAGATTAGTATCTAGCACACATACAAACACTAAACATTATATCAGGTCTACTTGCAGTTAGATAGAGTAAGGAACCGATCATACCTTTGTACTTGGAAACATCTACTGATTTACCTTTTTCATCTTTGTCCAAGTAGCATGATGGACTCATTAGAGTAGTCATTTCCTTTGCATTCTTCATTCCAAACTTCTTCAATAGTTCTTTGCAGTACTTAGTTTGGCTTATAAAAGTCCCATCATCACATTGTTTGATTTGTAGTCCAAGGAAGAATGTAAGCTCTCCCATCATAGATATTTCAAACTCGTTTTGCATTAGTTTGGCAAATTCCTTACACAAAGATTCATTAGTAGAACCAAATATAATATCATCAACATAAATTTGAACAAGTAGCATGTTTTGTACTTTTCTTTTAGTGAATAGTATTGTGTCAACTTTTCCTCTTATAAATCCTTTTTGAAGTAAGAAATTACTTTGCCTTTCATACTAAGCTCTTGGAGCTTGTTTAAGTCCATACAAGGCTTTAGTGAGTTTATACCATGATTAGGAAATTCATTTATTCCAAATCCAGGGGGTTGACCTACATACACTTCTTCTTGTATATATCCATTTAGGAATGTACTCTTAATATCCATTTGATATAATTTAAAATCCATGATATATGGATATGCTAACAACATTCTAATAGCTTATAATCTAGCCACAGGTGCATATGTTTCATCATAGTCAATTCCTTCTTCTTGATTATACCTTTGGCTATTAATCTAGCTTTATTCCTTACTATAATACCATTTTCATCAAGCATATTCCTAAACACCCATTTTGTACCAATTATTTGTTTATCCTTGGGTTTTGGAACAAGTTTCCAAACTTTATTTCTTTCAAACTGATTAAGTTCTTCTTGCATTGCCATAGTCTAGTTTTGATCACTAATTGCTTCATCTATAGTTTTAAGTTCAACTTGTGATACATAAGCCATATTATTGCATACATTTCTTAAGGAATGTGTAGTGGTTACCCAATTGGATATTTCACTAATTATGTTGTCCAGAGGGTGATTCCTTGCAGTCTTCCATTCTTCAGGTAGATCTTCATTTTTAGCCTCTCTTGGAATTCCCACTACTTCATCCACTTTGGCATTGTCCTGTTTTTCCTCAAGTTGAATGTCTTCTAAAGTTTCTGTAACATCATCAACAAATTCTTTTCCTAACCTTTTGGGGTTAGTTTCATCAAATGTAATATGTACAAATTCTTCAATTGTTTGTGTTCTTTTATTGAAAATTCTAAAAGCTTTACTAAATGATGAATAGCCTAGAAAGATTCTTTCATCAGCTTTAGGATCAAACTTTCCTAGATTGTCTTTTCCATTATTTAGTTCAAAACACTTACAACCAAAGACATGGAAATGTGAAACATTTGGTTTTCTACCTTTATAGAGTTCATATGGAGTCTTTTTCAAAATTGGTCTTATCAAGACTCTATTTATTAAGTAGCAAACTGTATTTACAGCATCTGCCCAAAAATATTTTGGCATGTTTGAGTCATTCAACATAGTTCTTGCTATTTCTTCTAAAGATCTATTTTTTCCTTTCCATAACTCCATTTTGTTGTGGAGTTCTTGGAGCAGAGAAATTATGTTGAATTCCCAACTCTTCATAGAAATTATCAAATTCTTCATTTTGAAATTCTCCATCATGATCACTCCTTATAGAAGATATTTTCATGTCTTTTTCATTTTGAACTAACTTAGCCATTTTCTTAAAAGATGTAAAAGCTTCATTCTTATGTGCTAAGAAGAAGGTCTATGTAAATCTAGAGTAATCATCAACTATAACTAATGCATACAAATTTTTTCCAAAACTTTTGGCCCTAGAGGGTCCAAATAAGTCCACGTGCAATAGTTGTAAAGGTCTTTCAGTTGAAACTATATTCTTAGCCTTAAAAGATATTTTAGTTTGCTTGCCCTTTTGGCATGCATTACATAAACCATCTTTTGAGAACTTGATTTTTGGAAGTCCAATTACCAATTCTTTAGAAATGAGTTTGTTTAGATGATCCATATGAATATGTCCTATTCTTCTATGTCGTAGCCAATTCTCCTCTTCCTTAGATATTAAACAACATACATCACTAGCAGAAATACTCTCTAAATCTATCATGTACATATTATTCAATCGATTACCTATCAGCTTTGCATTACTATCATACTTGTTTTCTATAATGCAACTACTAGAGTTAAAGAATATCTTATAACCTTTATCACATAGTTGGCTAATGCTTAGTAAATTGTGCTTGAGCCCTTCCACATATAGTACATCTTTTATCTTGGTAGTTGTGCTTCTTCTAATTATTCCAACTCCTAAGATTCTTTCTTTGTTGTTATCACCATAGGTGACACTTCCACTTTGTTTAGGAGTGAAGGATGAGAACCTTGTGATATCTCCAGTTATATGTTTGGAGCAGCCACTATCAAGATACCAATTTGTACTTTTGGCTCTCAAACACACTTACAAAACAAATTCTAAGCATTTGTCTTAGGTACCCAAATTTTGTTAGGTCCTTTGGTGTTAGTAATAACATATGTTCCCTTGGGAACCCAAATTTGTTTAACACTAATCCTTGAAGGATTTCTTAGATAGCATGTAGAAGCTATATGTCTTTTTCTTGCACAATAGAAACATTTAACAAAAAGACTAATAGAGGATTTAGGTGCAATAAATAGTTTCTTAAAAACCTTTTCATGTAATGCTGGTTTATAGCTTATTCCAGCTTTGTCATATACTCTTTTTTGTTGTCCTAAAATGACATTTAGATTATCTCTGCCCATTGTAAATTTAGATAAAGTGGTTTTCAGTTTTTCAACTTCTTTTTCCAGAATAATGCAATTAGAACATGTAGAACTAGATGCACTTAACTTATTGTTCTTAGCTTCTAATTCTTTAATCTTAATTTGAAGAGATATATAATCACTACATTGTTTAGCAATGACTTTCTTAGATGACATTAATTGCTTAGCAATTTTTAGACATTCACTATGCAATTCATCAAAGGCATCTTATAGTTCATCATAGGTAGGGGGATTTCATTTACCTCATCTTCATTGTCACTTTAATGGTTAGTCATGAGACAAAGATTGGCCTCTTCTTCCTTAGAATCTTTAGAGGAATCCATATCATTCTCCTCCCAGGCTATGTATGCTCTTCTTGGCTTTCTATTCTTCTTGTCCTTAGACTCATGATTGTCATGCTTGTCCTTCTTTTGAAGTTTAGGACACTCATTCTTGTAATGTCTAAGTTTTCCACATTCATAGCACTTAACATTTGATGTTGAACTTTTAACTTTTGACGTGTTCTTCTTTGAAAAGAAGTTTGAGGGTCTTTTGTTGACAGTTTTCTTCTTTTTGAGGAATCTCTTGAACTTTTTAACTAGCAGTCTCATATCCTCTTCAGATTCATCATTTTCTTCAACTTCTTCATCTTCATCACTGTCAAAATTTTCTTTGGAGACATGTGCTTTAAGTGATAAGCCTCTTTTCTTTTTCTCATTCTCTTTATGGTCATTCAATCTATGCAACTCCATCTCGTGCTCTTTAAGTTTTCCAAATAGTGTAGCAATATTCATGGTTACTAAGTCCTTTGATTCAGCTATAGCAGTAATCTTTGGTTGCCATTCTCTTATCAAATATCTCATAATCTTGTTGAATTATTGTTCATCTAAAATGCTCTTTCCAAGTCCATTCAGCTGATTCATTATGTGAGTGAACCTCCTTTGCATATCATTAATGTCTTCACCTTTCTTCATGTGAAAGAGTTCATACTCATGCATGAGTGAGTTCATTCTTGCTCTCTTTACGTCACTGGTTCCTTCATGAGTAATTTGCAGCGTATCCCACATTTGCTTGGCTGTCTTACAATTTGAAACCCTGAAAAATTCATCATAACTCAAGGCAGCAGTTATAATATTCTTAACTTTAGCATTATAACGTACTCTCTTTTTGTCATCATCATCCTATTCACTTCTAGGTTTTTCTTTCTTGGTGCCATTTGTATCAAGAGTGTGAGGAATGTATGGACCATTCTTAACAGCATCTAATACATCAATACCACTAGCCTCAAGGAATATTAACATCCTTTCTTTCTAATACATATAGGCAATGCCATTGAAAGCAGGGGGTCTTGCCAAGAAGCCCCTTCTCCCAAGATGTCATTTGAAGCCATCCTCTTAAGCTGTTAAGCTTTACACAAGAGTGAAAGCTCTGGTACCACTTGTTAGTTGTGGCTTCGTAATACTTAAGAAGGGGGGTTGAATTGAGTATTATAAGTTTTTGAATCTTTTTCCCTTTCTGCAAAAACTTATTCTTTTCTATAACTATGAAAAAGATTTTGTCAACCAACAAACCAAAATATGTTTTTGCAAAATGTATTTCTATCAAGACTTGAAACTTATAAAGAACTATTAACAATAAGATTAATTTCAGATATGAACAAGATCAAAACTAATCAAATCATGCAAGCATCCCTAACATATTGCTTAATTCATACATCAAAAAATATAGCAAATAAAGAGTTAAGGAATAGAAAAAACTGTAAACCGAGATTTATCCTGGTTCAGCTACCTCCTCTGGTAACCTACATCTAGCTCCCACAAAACTGTGAGTTTTGTCCACTATTAAAAATTAATTTACAAGATTCTTTACACAAGCTTCACTTCTTGATACCTTCTACCCAAATAACAGCTTTTCCAATCAAAGCAATCTTGTAATTCTCACAAGAGTTCCTTCTACTCTTACACAGCACCAAGAGTCCCTTCTACTCTTGATTTAATCAGCCAGAGAACCTTTTCTCTTTTCTCTCTTTTACAATACGAAAAGATTGAATCAGATTCTAAGAAAATCAGAGATTACAAGTTGAAGCTCTATAGAAAAATACTCAGTTTTTTAATGAAAAGCTCTCTCTCTATATTTGTATGTTTGATCTCAAATTTTGAATGAGTTATTGTTTAGAAAGTGTTTTCCAATGTCCTTGTATAAGTATATTTCAAAATAGATTTGTTGGTCACACTTTTCAAGTCAGTTAAGATCAAAACAAACTTATAAAAAGAATTCTGTTATCAATCAATCGATTAGTACATAGATGTATTAAACAAATATTTCACTATTACAACGTGTGTATATCGATTGCCTAATCGATTGTGTTCTTGGATGTTCTTGATCTTGAGTGATACATACATTAATACATCGATGTTGTTCTTGAAAAACACTTGCAATTTCAGCCTAAAAGTTTATACATCGATTACCTAATCGATTGTATGACTATTTTAAAAAGTCCTTACTTCTGTTTTGGCTTATGCATCGATGTACCAATCAATGTATAGATGCAAAAATGCATACTGACTAAGTATGTCCAGAATCAATTGATGTATACATAGATGTATAACACTTATATATAGATGTACACTGAGGTTTTCATTAAAAGTTAGTTAATTAACTGAAAGTGCATTGATGTACACATAGATGTATAGACTCATTAATTAACCTTTTTCATTCTTAGTTCATTTTTACTTTTGAAAATCATTTTTACTTATTTTATTTATTTTGGAGAGCTTAATCAAAGAATTATATTAAGTCTTTTCTTTACAAAAAGGTTCCTAATGATCTTCCTTGAATTCCTTCTTCATGATGCTCCTTCTTCAAGTTTTCCTTCATGATCCTCACATTGAAATGCTTTTCTCTATGATCCTTTGCATCCATTTTTCTTGCTCCATTAAATCTCATTGAAAAAGTCAAGCTTGGCAAGTAGTTAGTGAATCAAAGTAATAATCATATGAAGTTTAGTCATTAATCAAAACATACTAGGGTCATTTATCCACTGTCTTAAGAATGTTTTAATTCAGTTTAACTTATTATATTTTATTTCACAAACAAAATTTTAAAATTGATGATTTTACAATATTAATTCTTTTACAACTTGGGTAAGTTATATTAGGATTAGTCTTAAATGTGATACCCTACGGTGGGTGTTACATTGGTTGGTATCAAAGCCCCGGTTAGAGTATTTTGGGTTTTTATGGTTAGGTCAGTTTTAGCTTGTATTGTCTGATTCTTTGAATTTGATTTTCAAAAGATGACATCTGACTTTCATTGGACTTTTTTTAATTATTTGTGAAGAAAACTATGTCTCGTGGTAGAGGTGTACGTACAAATGTGGAACGTGACAACGACCTAATGACAGCTGCTGTTGAAGCAATGTAGTGAATGGCCGAAGTGATGGCATAACAAAATCAACGAGCTGTGCAACAACAAGAAGCTAATGCAGAAGTTCAGCATTTGTCAAAATTTCGTCGGAACAATCCGCCACGTTTTAAAGGCGAGTTTGACCTTGAGAAAGCACACTTATGGATCCAAGAGCTGGAGAAGATCTTTGAAGCGATAAGATGTCCAGATGATCGTAGAGTGATGTATGCTACATTCATGCTAATGGGTGATGGCGAGAATTGGTGGAAAACCACTCGAAGGATGTAAGCTGAAGGGAGAGAAATCACGTGGGACTATTTTGCGAAGTATTTCTAGAGAAATATTTTTCAAAAAGTGTGAGACACGCTAAAGAGATGGAATCTCTGGGTTTACGCCAACGTGGAATGACTGACAGTGAATATGCTGTGAAGTTTGAGAGCTTGTCTAAGTTCTCAAGGTATCTCCAAATTCAGCCAGACATGGTTTGGAAGTGCCGCAAGTTCGAAGAAGGTTTGAGAATTGAGCTAAAGAGAGGAGTGATATCAATGCATGTGAATCAGTTTTCAACACTGATGGACATGTGTTGTAGGCTGGAAGGGTTAGAGCCAGCACGTGAAAATAGGAACCGCAACTTTGGACCGACTAGGTTCCAAAGAGAATGCAACAATAACAATAATTGGTTTCGAAGAAAACCATATTTTTGACCCTCTAAAAGTCAGTAGCAACAACAACATCAATAACCTCATGGAGGTGGTCCAAGTGGAAATAGGTTCAATTAGACTGCAGCACCACTAATAAAATGCCTGAAGTGCGGGAAGGGTCACATGATGAGAGATTGTTCGATTAGAGGTATAATTTGTTTCCGATGCAAAAAACCTGGTCATGTCTCTAAAGATTGTGATCAAGCGAAGATGGAGCCTTAGGTGAGCAATGTTCGTGCTGTGAAGCCGTAAGCTGGAGGAAGAGTTTATACAATGAGTGGAGCTGAGGCCTCCCAGTCTGAGAATCTTATTCAGGGAGAATGTGCCATCTCAGGTAATCTTTTAACTATACTATATGATTTGTTACCAAGTGGCCTCAATACTCAAGAGGGGGGTGAATTGAGTATGAAAACTAAGTTCGCAAATCTTTCACAAATCGTTTAATAAACAATTTTTGTTAAAGCTAATTGATGATTAGAGATGAATGGATATAAGAGATAAACACTTTTACTTATAAATGCAATAGTCAAAGGTACCAATATTTAAGCAAATCAATAAAACAGTACTTAATGTAAAGAGAAGGGTTTAGAGAAAACAAACACAATGATTTATCCTGGTTCGACCACCAATCCACTTGTGATCTACATCCAGTCCTCAAGCAACCGCTAGAGATTTTCCACTATTTCTTCAAGCTTCAATAAGTGCTTGATAACCTTTACAACCTTGAGCACTCAACACTTTGGGATACCTCACCCTTAGAGCTTGAGTCTCTTCAACTAAGGGATACCTCACCCTTTACACTTTTGGAGGGATGCCTCACCCTCTTTATAAAGCAATATAGATTGATTGAATGAAGCTCTCACTAGAGTAGATGATTACAAATTCAAACTCTAATATGCTTTCAAAGATTTTTCACGTTTTTACAAAAAACAGAACAAGAAATGGATTTGAGGATTGATTCACGTTTAGAAGTATTGATAATCAGTTTTTGGTTCAAGGTCAACCTCAAATGAAGACCCAACATTGATATTTATAAGTTTCTCAATAAATGGAGCCATTGGAGGGTTTTGGGCATGCATTTAATATAGCCGTTGGACGTTGTCAGGGTGCGTGTAATCGATTACACAACATATGTAATCGATTACATTGTTGTTCCAACATGTTCTTGGCTTTCTGGGCTCTGTGTAATCGATTACATTATTGGTGTAATCGATTACATGGCTTCTGACTTTGCTTGTAATCGATTACAATATCCATGTAATCGATTACAATATCCATGTAATTGATTACATGACTCTTTGAACGTGTTCTTGCCTTTCTGGGCTTATTGTAATCGATTACATTTATTGTGTAATAGATTACATGGCCTCTGACTTGCTTGTAATGAATTACATTGCTCATGTAATCGATTACAAGGCCTCTGTTTGCTGTGTAATCGATTACAAACATCATGTAATCGATTACATTGGCCTTTGAACACATTTTTCAAGTCCAATAAAGCTTGTAAGCCATTTTTAACACCTTAAGACATTTGATTAAACATAAATCCTTTTAAGAATGTTAGATTTAAGATTGAAACTCAAGTTTCTTGAAAATCATGTTTAACTTTGAAATTTCCTACTTATTTTTAAATGATATATTGAAAAACCATTTGAGAAATCTTGAGAGCATTTAACATTAATGTTCTAAGTCTTATAACTTAATAAACCTCTGGACTTCTTTCTTTGATCTTGATTTTTCCTTTTGCGCTTGATCTTCACTTTTGCACTTGATCTTCGCTTTTGCCTTTGTTATCATCAAAAACCATTTGACATGCTTTGGGGACATAAGCATTCACATTCTCCCCCTTTTTGATGATGACAAACTGATCATAGGAAAAAGAAAGAGTTTTTGCATTTGTATATAATAGACATTTAGGCGCAATGCTTCCTCGGAGTTTATGCATGATATTGAGTTAGATTTTGCATATAAAAAGCTTAAGAGCTCAAAAGCTCAATAACTCCCCCGTACTCATGCAATCTTAATTACTCATGCAACCTTAATTGGATTTCATTTTCATTTTCCCTATTCTCTCCCCCGTTGGCATTATGAAAAAGACATAAGCATTCAAAGAAAAAATGGACAGCATGACAGCTATATTTCATGATTCCCAAATTTTTCCAAAACAAGAAAGCCAAAGAGATTAATCAGTCCAATCAATTTTTCAAACAGCCAGACATTCAAAGAATAGAAGCAAAGTTGAAACAAGTTCATATATCATTAATCAGCATGTACACAGTAACTTTTCACAACCAGTATAGCCAATAACCAAAAACACCAGAAATGTATACCAATGTTATATAATCAGAGTCAAAACAACAAAAAAGAAAATACAAGGTAGTTATCAAAAACATCAAGGCAATGGGCCATGATCACTATCAGTGGCCTCGCTGTCACTGTCTGGATCCGCAGCAATGTCTCCTAGATCAATGTTATCATCGCCGGGCTCAAGATCATCGTCAGAGTCCAGAAGCTCCTTATCATCAACAGGAATGCCAAATGGACTAGCAAAGGACAGGGGAACCGGAGAGGCAGAGGATGTGGAAGGGGCAGCAGCAGCACTTGGAGGAATAGGAGGTCCACCCAGGAGGGATCGAATCTAGGCAAGCTCCTGATCTGAGTAGTCCATCCTTAGCTCAAGGTGATCTATCTTCTGCTCTAGGCGATCCATGCGTGTGTCTACATTAGCGCTCAGGTTTCGCATATCTTGGAGCAGAGGTCAAGAGTAGCTGGAGCGGGAGCAAGAGCAGGGGCAGGATGCTCAGCCTCCTCATCATCATCACTATCCGGATCATGATGGATATGACTAAACGTGCCATGAGCAATGTAATGCCACCTATCATCCACTTTGTAGAGCTGGAGCTTCTTCAGGGTATGCAAGCTGTAACACCCTTTCTAGGGATGTCACATTTATGATGCAATAAAATAAAATAAAAAAAATATCTTACCCAAGTTGTAAATTGTTTGGTACATAAATAATAATAGGGTAAATTTTTTTCCTCTTTATACTTAATAATATTAAATAATATTAAATAAAATAACACAGAACACAAATTAAAGCAAAAACATAATCACACCATAATATACATATGATTTTTGTCTGAAGCACACAATTAATTTACAACTACATGTATTTAGCAAAGCAGTAAAGAGTTGACATAAAACTAATACACAGTATTGCCCAAGTGCACCTCAGAGCTCTCTAATCCTCCGATGGATCATCCTCAGAAAGATCCTCGAAATTCAGAGCTCCTGGAGGTCCCATAGTACTATGGACACGAGTCCGAGCGATTGACTCGCTACTGAGCTCACTAGGCGCATGGAATATTCCTTGCCAGTAACGCCTAAGAGTCAGAGGTAACTCTAAATGTAAATACAACATAGTAGTGAATATGACATCTCCATCATACTCTCTACATAGGGACACAGTCAAACGCTCCACATAAGCAACTGTCCCTCTGTCCACATGCATACGCCAGGCCTCAGAACCTCCGTGAAACTCCAGTCTCACAAACCCGAAGAATCCTGGCAACGCCATGATCTCAAGATCAGTCTTGATGATCAGTGTGATCTACCGGCTCCTCTTCCTCGTATAGCTCGCCCGGCTGTCGCTCGTCTGGATACTATGTCTCAAGAGACTGTTCCTCTTCTTCCTCAAACTCTTTATGGAAATAATATAGTAATATCGAGAAAACATATAGAGAGGTGAGACAATCTACACCATTACCCGCATGGCAATAAAGAAAATGACAATACAAACAAATATCACAACAGTACATACCAACATTTCATGCATAATATAACAAAGTAATACATGTTAAAATAACACATACCATTATATCATGCATAATATATTAAAGCAATATATATTAAAATAACACGTATCATGCATAATATATTAAAACTGTACATCATATATTTTATCACAGAATATGGTAAGCAGTAAAGTGCAGATGATGCATGAACAGTAAAATGCAGGTAATGCATGAACACACCCTGACTCGTTCCTACTCCATGGAGCTAAACACGGATATCTGAGAGAATGATCCGAATAGAAACTAATAATACTTTATGGCTGCCCAACCAAACTATTGCACTGTCAAATCTTTGTGTCTATAGCCCACAGTCCAAAACATCATGTAGTAGTACACAGTCCAACATCGTGTACCACAAGCATAATACTTAATAGTCCCCTCAAGATCTCGACTAAGAATAGTGCTTGTCAAGATCATTAGTGTGTTGCCCATTACCACAGCCCAGAGGTGCTACCACTGTCCACATATGGGATTCTCCGCACACTAATACCTTCAAGTTCATAAATGAACCACACTATGCTTATCACACCAAACACGGTGTAATTCGCCTCGTCAATCAATCACCAATTATAACCCAAATTGGTACAACACTCTAAGTATGATCTAAAATGACAAAAATACCCTTATTATCCAAATTTTACAATAATTACGAAAAATTACCAAAATGCCCTTAGTCACAAAATATCAAAGTATAGTACGTCCCACCTGACAGTACTACACCACAACATGTCCGGGTCCACCACTTTGGCCCGACAGCAAAACTCACAGTATCTTTCAATCACGTAGGAATTTTATCGCGTTTTCACAATCTCGTTGTTTTCACAAACGTTTTTAAATCGCGTAAATATATTTTGACATTTTTAAACATCACAAAATCTTTTTAAATCATTTTCTCAATCGCGTAGGATTTTTAATTCATTTTCTTAATCGAATAGGTTATAATTATTATTTTCAATGTGTGTAAAACTATATCTAGTATATTTAAAATACGTAGAGTATTTTTCTTGTGTTCTAAATATAGTATGGAATCTTTTCATTTTATGCGTCTGATTTTAATAAATTTTGGCAGCATTTTGCCTATAAAATCAATATAAAGTAATTTTTAACGTTTTCCACTAAATATAGTTTCATTTTATTTTTACCCAATAATTACACTTTGAAACTTACTAACGCGCTTCAAAATTTATGGAATGAGCTCTACGTTAGTATTTTTCAAGCGTCTAATTTAATTCTTATTTAAACTAATTTTTGCTAAGTTAAAATTCTAAAACTGAATTTATTCTTTTTATTTTCTCAATGATTCATTGGAATCAATTTATGTTGTAAAACGATTACCTAACCTATCTTAGTAAATAAAATAGCATGTTGGCCAAATCAAAATAAAATGGCATTTAATTATACACTAAATGGCATGTTGGCCATAATTAACTTAAACCACTTTTAACTTGATTATTTTACCTAGATTCCTTAAATCGGTGATTTAGAAAATTGCTGAGAACATTTTGGTTCTCTATTTTGATGTAAGGCCGTGAGCCTCATAATGTGTTCTTTGGAACACTCATGCAAATCGCACATGTTATTCACATCCTACTTTAATAATTATACACTTATAAGCACATACAATTATTAAATCACATATAATATACATACAATATATTGAAAGCCATAAACATGCATAGCAAAAATAATAAAAGCTATAATCATGCATAGCAAAAATAATCACAAATAGGAAAGCATTTAAACAATCTAAAACAATAAAAACCACAAATAAACCATACAAACCGAATCCTTATGGATTCTACACACAAACACAAATCCATTTTCCCATCACCACTTAGGGTTGATGAGATTAAATCTCCCTCTTACCTCTTGAAGACAATTTAATCGGTTAGTTTTTCTCCTTTTCTTCAAATTCGTACAAGCTCCCAAACAAATCCCTAAAATTCTTAAACAATTAGTAAAAACACATACAAGGTACAATATTGGAAAACCATGGAACAATTATGGTTAGAAAAATTAGAAATCTAATTTTGAACCATAGAATCAAAACTTACCCTTAAGAAAGTAAGCAAAAGGTGTGATTTTGGACAAGATAGAGTAGGATTTTAGTAAAACCTTGTGAATGAAAAGTGTTTAGAATAGGATTTGGGTTCAAGAAAAGCTAAGAGATAAAATTATAGAGGTTTGGTTGTGTGGGGTGAGGGCTTGGCCGAATTAGAGAGAAAGAAAAGGAAGAGAAAGTGTTCATGGGTTCTTGGTATTTTTGGAGAGAAAATAGAATGCTTAATTAAGATAAGTGTGAAAATAAAAGTGAAGAGGGCAAGCTAAAGGGCTGCTGCCGTGAGTGGCTTTTTGGGTGAGGTTGAGTGTTTAATTTGGCTAGATAAAGATCTAATTGAGTTCACATGGTGTGCACATGGTTTATGACATTTGGAGGGTTCAAGAAGCTAGTAGAACTTAGCCACCAAGCCTCTCAAGGCTGCTGCCCAAACCGTGTGCTCTCCTTAGATTTTAGGGGTTTAATTGTTTTCCATTTACTCCTAATTATATACTAATTAATTAGTAATTAGTTAGGTTAATTATCCTATTAAAACTAAATCAACATTCTAATCATATAATCAATTAGTTTAATATATATTAACATATATTATAACCTTTAATCAATATTAGGATATCTAATTAGTATTTATACTATAATTAACTAATAACTAAGCTAGTTCACTTAGTTTGTTAATTAGGTAATTAGATTAGTCAAATTAAGCTTAATTAGCTACTAACTAAATTCAAGCCTACAATTTTTGACTTAATTCTAACCATTGATTCATCTTTAATTCCTAGCCATAGATGTCATCTAAGGTAGATATGAATTAGTCATAAATCTTGAATTCTAATCTCACCATTGATTTGATCAACGGTTGAAATCAAAGGCTTCCTAACTAAGTCTTCATCCAACGGTCTAAATGAAAGTCCATGCTCCTTTTGTTGACCTTTTCCTATTAGTTTAAAAAGTCAAGCCACTTTCGTTGACTTGCTCTCATTGGCTAGAATTTGTCCAGTCAGCACAGTTGACTGCTTTTCCTAAATGCGGGTCCCATAGTACTTTTAAAGATCGTGGTCAAACCGCTGATTTTCTTGTTTTTGAGACAGTGAGGTCTTGTAATATAAAATAATATTATAATAATATAAAATTATTTTATTGCACATTAAATCCTAAAAATTACGAGATTAATATATATATCAATCAGAATTGGGTTTAGTAAGATCCCCCAGCTCCAATTAATTAAAATAAGATTTTTCCGGCCAGAAAATTATTATTTCCTTGGCTCGGAGCAAATCACACACAACAATCAAGTACACTCACGGAACAGTCAAATTTAATTTACTGCTCACAGAATTTACAAAACAGTACATTTCGGGACTATATTGTAATTATCCCAAAAGTTGGGGTGTTACACAAGCCAATGGATTGTGGTCCTTTCGAGCTGGTGTCCTTGGACTCCTCAGCCAGCGAAATGCGACAGTGCTCTAGGATGGTGGTTACTAACATGGCAAATGGGAGAGCAGAGTTCTTATTTTTCTTTACATCTAACATATGCTCTATAATGTAGTAACCCCAGTTTATTGGCCGCCCTGTGGTCATTGCCCATAGGGCAACCACATCATCCTTGAGAACCTGGGAGTAATTCCCTCCCCTGGGAATCAATCCTCGGACCAAAAGGTAGTGGAGAACCCTGTTCTCCATAGTTAGGCCAGTGGCCATGATTCTTCTTTTAGGATCACTAGGGGGGTAGTAGCCAGTCCTAATCAATGAGAGAAAAGCAGCCTTATGCTCAAACTCATGACCCCAGACATTTGCATTCCCACAAAATTGAGCTCCATCAGGAGTGAGCTTCATTAGCCTATACCACTCAGCCATAGTTATCCTTATTTATTACTTTTTCACTTTAGAGATCAAGCAATTGTCCTCAAATTTCAGGTTCGCATAAAAGACTCGCACAAGGTTAGGGTAGATAGCCTTCTCTATACTCAGGAAACCCAGCAAGCCTAAATTTTCTATGGTTCTAAAGCTCTCCAAAGGTTCACTCTCACAGAAGGTGATGGAAAGATACTTGGAAGAAATGATCTTGCATAGTTGAAAGTTCTTTCGGAACAACTCAACTCGCTTCACTGTGGAGAAGTGGCGCGTGAGGTCCAAGCCAGAGATATTGCGTGAAGCACCACCAGAGGACCCTCCAATGGCAACCCCTGTTCTTGGGCGCTTTGAGCGATGAGAGGATTTAGCCATTGATGAGAAGGAGTAGAGTGGGATGAGTGGTAAGTGGTTGGGGATGAGTGAGGAGAGAGAGAGGGACGAGGTTAGGGCAGAGAAGTAGGCATGGGGTTTGTGAGAGGTGATGGGGAGATTTGAGTGAGGGATGTGAGGAGATTTTGAGAGATGAGCTGTGTGGAGAGGAGTTTTCCGAGATTGAAAGAGGTGAAATGAGGGATTTTGATGGAGATTTGAGTGAGAAATGAGAGATTTAGAGGTTTGGGTTGCGTGGGAGCAGAGGAGGAAGACGAAGAAGATGAAAAGGTTCTGAAAAATGAGCTCTGCGCGCGTCAGAAACCTTTTAAAAAACCCTGTGTAATCGATTACATTGGGTGTGTAATCGATTACATGCATTCTGCTGGAGATGTAATCGATTACATTTTTGGTGTAATCGATTACCACGCTTTTGGGGAACCTTGTAATCGATTGCATAGTGGATGTAATCGATTACCTGAGTTCTGAGTTGATTGTAATCGATTACAAAAGTTGTGTAATCGATTACATGCTTGACAGAACCAGTGTAATCGATTACAAAGGCATTGTAATCGATTACCAACACACTTTAACTCAGATTTTGTATTCCAATCAGCATATAATCAATTTTAATCCATTCTAATCAGTTCCAAAGCAACTTAGATCAATTTAAATCATCATGCAAACATATAATCTAATTATATTATGATACAACTCACATAATTGATCAAAATTACCATTTTTACCAAGAAGCACACCATTTTTGGTGAAATTTTGAGGATGTTGAGTTGCTTGGGAGTCTTGGGCATTAGGGAGCACCTGCAAAACAACTTAGGGGAAATCTCCGACGCTTAAGTCAGTATTGGATTCAAATATCATGAAAAATTCAGAGATTGTGCAGCAATATGGCATGATTATGTAGAAAAAATACAAGTTAGGCATTGGTTTTAAGATTATGCAAATAGTTAATTGATGCATGATTGATCCAATATACCAAGTTCATTTCTTATATAGAAAAATGCTTCTTTTGCTAGGGGTTGAATGAAAATATCAGCTAGTTGCTTAGTGGTTTCTTCAAACTCAAGCATACAATCACCCTTTTGAACATGGTCTCTAATGAAATGATGTCTTATTTCAATATGTTTAGTCCTAGAATGCAAAATAGGATTTTTGAACAAATTGATTGCACTAGTATTATCACATCTTATGGGGATGTGATCAAGCTCAAGACCATAGTCCAAGAGTTATTGTTTCATCCAAAGGATTTGAGAACAACAACTCCCAGCTGCAACATATTCAGCTTCAACTGTAGACAATGCCACATTATTTTGTTTCTTGCTATGCCAAGAAACTAGTGAGCTTCCAAGTAAGTGGCATGTCCCACTAGTGCTCTTTCTATCCATTTTGTATCCAGCAAAATTAGAATCGAAATATCCAATAAGGCTACATGAGACACCTTTAGAATACCATAAACCAATTTGTGATGTGCCTATTAGATATTTCATTATTCTTTTAACAGTACTTAAGTGTGATTCTTTAGGATTAGCTTGATATCTAGCACACATACATACACTAAACATTATATCAGGCTTACTTGCAGTGAGATAAAGGAGTGAGCCAATCATACCTCTATATTTCATAATTTCTACTGATTTACCTCCTTCATCCTTGTCCAAATAGCAAGAGGTGCCCATTGGAGTAGCCATATGCTTGGCATTGTCCATTCCAAACTTCTTGAGCAGCTCCTTGCAATATTTGGATTGGCTTATGAACGTTCCTTCTCTTGTTTACTTGATTTGGAGACCAAGGAAGAAGTTGAGCTCACCCATCATGGACATTTCAACCTCACTTTGCATAATATTTAAAAATTCTTTACAAAGAGAGTTGTTAGTAGCTCCAAATATAATGTCATCAACATAGATTTGAACTAGAAATATATAATGCATTTTATGTTTTATGAAAAGGGTAGTGTCAACTTTGCCTCTAGAAAAACCTTTTTCTAAAAGGAATTTGCTCAACCTTTCATACCAAGCTCTAGGAGCTTATTTCAAGCCATACAAGGCCTTTTTCAGTTTAAAAACATGGTTGGGCATTTCAAAATCTTTAAAATCGGGAGGTTGTTCTACATACACCTCTTCTTGTATAAAACCATTTAAAAAGGCACTTTTGACATCCATTTGATAGAGTTTGAAATCCATGATGCAAGCATATGCAAGTAACATTCTAATAGCCTCTAACCTAGCTACGGGAGCATAAGTTTCTTCATAGTCTATGCCTTCTTCTTGATATAACCCTTAGCTACAAGCCTAACTTTATTTCTTATTATTAAGCCCATTTCATCAAGTTCGTTCCTAAAGACCCATTTGGTGCCAATTATAGGATGATCGTTGGGCCTTAGAACTAATTCCTAAACTTGATTTCTCTCAAATTGGTTTAGTTCTTCTTGCATGGCCAAGATCCAATGCTTATCATTAATGACCTCATTTATGTCTTTAGGTTCAACTTGAAAGACAAAGGCTAGGTGATTACATGCATTTCTAAGTGAGTTTTGAGTGATTACCCCTTTTGATACATCACCAATCACTTTGTTGAGAGGGTGATATCTTGATGTCCTCCATTCCTTGGGTAGGTCCTAGATTTCTGAATCTTTTTGCCATAAGTGATCAAGGAGTCTCTCTTCTTGCTTCTTGGACTCTTTCTCTTGATTTTTCAAGTGTGTTTTTCCCAAGATTTCTGCAACATCATCAACAAGATCCTTTCTCGGCTCATTTGGGTTAGTTTCATCAAATGCAACATGTATAGACTCTTCTATGGTCATAGTTCGTTTATCATAGACTCTAAAGGCCTTACTATGTATAGAATAACCAATGAATATTCCCTCATCAGATTTTGCATCAAACTTCCCCAAGTTATCCTTTCCATTATTCAAAACAAAGTATTTACATCCAAAGACATGAAAATGTGACACATTTGGCTTCCTTCCTTTGTACAATTCATATGGGATTTTCTTTAAAATTGGCCTTATTAGGGCTCTATTCATAACATAACAAGCGATGTTAACCGCATCCGCCCAAAAGTTCTTAGGAAGGTTGGCCTCATTGAGCATAGCTCTTGCCATTTCCTCTAAAGATCGATTTTTCCTTTCTACAGCACCATTTTGTTGTGGTGTTCTAGGGGCAGAAAAATTATACTCAATGCCATGTTCATCACAAAAAGTTTCAAATTCATGATTTTCAAATTCACCACCATGGTCACTTCTTATGGATGCAATACAAAAACCTTTTTCGTTTTGGATAACTTTGGTAAGTTTTCTAAATGATTGAAAAGCATCATTTTTGTGGGCCAAGAATAATGTCCATGTAAACCTAGAAAAATCATCCACAATCACTAATGCATAGTAATTCCCACCAAAGCTCATAGTTCTAGAGGGACCAAAAAGATCCATGTGCAAAAGTTATAAAGGTCTAGAAGTTGAAACCATGTTTTTAGCTTTAAAAGAAACCTTTACTTGTTTTCCCTTTTGACATGCATCACAAAGTTTGTCTTTTTCAAATTTGAGCTTTGGAAGACCAATTACTAGTTCTTTAGAAGCTAATTTGTTTAAGTTATCCATATGAATATGAGCAATTCTTCTATGCCATAACCATGAATCATTTTCTTTACTCATAAAGCATTTAGCATTATTTGAGGAGATATCATCGAGACTAATAATATATTTATTATTGACCCTATGACCAATGAACTTAACTTGCTTATCATCCTTTCCCTCAATTATGCAACAAGAGGAATCAAATATAACTCTATTGCCTTTATCACATAATTGACTAATACTAAGCAAATTATGTTTAAGTCCTTTAACAAGCAAAACATTATCAACAGATGATGAAGGGATCTTACCAACTTTGCCAATTCTAAGAATCTTCCCTTTGTTGTTGTCATTATATGTGACATGTCCATGTTTCTTGTGAGTAAGGGAGGAGAACTTGGAGCCATCACCAGTCATGTGCTTGGAGCAACCACTATCAAGATACCAACTTGAGCTCTTGGTCTTCAAGCACACCTACAACACACATTCAAGTTTTACCCTTTGGTACCCAAATTGTCTTAGGTCCTTGTGTGTTAGAGTTAGGCATGCTGCCTTTAGGAACCCAAACTCTTTTTATTCCAACTTTAGTGTTTATGTTCTTTCTAACATTGCAAGTTGATGCACTATGCCCTTTCTTACCATAGTGAAAACATTTGACAAAGGGACTACTTGAAGTATTTGAGGAAACAAAGAAGTTCTTATAAGATTTTTTATGGTTATTTAGATTGAATCCCAAACTAGCTTTTTGAAACACACATTTTTGTATTCCTAACAACACATTCAAGTTATCTCTTCCAAAAGTGAATTTTGCAAGAGTGTTGTTCAAGTCTTCAATTTCTTTTTCAAAAGCTTTGCATGATAAACAAGGTAATGATATGGATGTATTATCATGTGAGGAACAAGTCATGCATAATGAATTAGCATCAATGAGTCCTAAGGTCTCATTTTTAATTTTAAGCTCATTTATCTCCTTAGTTAAAATAGAAACTTTATTTGCCAATAAGGAGATTGTTTTATTGGAAGACAAAACCATTTTTGTGAGCCTCAAAGATTCATCATGTAATTCTTGAAAGGCATCTTGCAACTCATCATAAGAAGGTGACGGTTCTAGGTTAGAAGAGGTTACCTCGGTGTCGCTTTCTCCACTTTCTTCTCCTTGAGCCATGAGGCAAAGATGGGCTTCTTCATTCTCCGAATCGTCGGAAGAGCTTAAGTCATTGTCCTCCCAAGCTATATATGCTCTTCTTCCTTTCTTTTCCTTAGAATGCCTTTTCTCAAACTTCTCTGTCTTCTTGAGATACGTAGGACACTCCATTTTCATGTGCCCTGATTTTCCACATTCATAGCATTTTGGAGGAGTAGAGGATCCTTCTCCTTTGTGATACGCTTTCTTTTGAGGAAAGGGTGGTCTTCTTTTTGAGTAGAGAATCCCTTGTTCTTTAGGAATCTTCCAAATTTTCTCACAAGGAGACTAAGATTCTCCTCACTTAACTCAACACTTTCAGCATCCTCTTCACCAACTTCATCATCATCTTTAATTGTAGAGGACGTGGCTTTGAGTGCAATTCTCTTTTTCTTTTTGTCATGTTCTTCATTTTGATTGAGCCTATTTAGTTCCAGCTCATGTTCTTGAACCTTCCCAAATAAAGTGGCTAGAGACATTGTTGATAAATCTCTTGATTCCGCAATCGCTGTCACTTTGGGTTGCCAATTCCTACTTAGACATCTCAAGACTTTGTTAATAAGATTCTCATTAGGAAATATCTTTCCTAATGAGATAAGATTATTAACAATATGAGTAAATCTCTTTTACATA
The DNA here is from genome assembly GCA_029884595.1 of Ormosia semicastrata. Classification (NCBI taxonomy): domain Eukaryota; kingdom Viridiplantae; phylum Streptophyta; class Magnoliopsida; order Fabales; family Fabaceae; genus Ormosia; species Ormosia semicastrata. The sequence continues at coordinate 46,471,054 of JAQQTO010000061.1, forward strand.
TCTTGAATACTCTCACCTTGGTTCATTCTAAACAATTTGTACTCATGAGTAAGAGTATTTATTCGAGATCATTTTACTTCACTAGTACCTTCATGAGTTACTTGTAGGGTATCCCATATTTCTTTTGCGGTCTTGCAATTTGACACCCTAAAGAATTCATCATATCCCAAGGATGTGGTGATGATGTTCTTGGCTTTCAAATTGTATTGAACCTTCTTTTTATCATCATCGGTCTATTCATTTCTAGGTGTATTAATTTTCACACCATCTTTAGTTTGTGTAGGAACAAAAGCACCATTTTCAATGGCGTCCCACACATCTAAATCAATAGCTTCAATGAAAATTTTCATCCTTTCTTTCCAATAGGCATAACCATACCCATTGAAATAAGGAGGTCTGTTTATAGAAGAACCTTCATTTGAAAAATCATTTGAAGTCATCACTTCTCTTGAAGCTGCTAAGCTCTTTATACAAGAGTCTAGCTCTGATACCACTTGTTACCAAGTGGCCTCAATACTCAAGAGGGGGGTGAATTGAGTATGAAAACTAAGTTCGCAAATCTTTCGCTAATCGTTTGATAAACAATTTTCGTTGAAGCTAATTGATGATTAAAGATGAATGGATATAAGAGATAAACACTTTTACTTATAAATACAATAGCCAAAGGTACCAATATTTAAGCAAATCAATAAAACAGTACTCAATGTAAAGAGAAGGGTTTAGAGAAAACAAACACAATGATTTATCCTAGTTCGATCACTAATCCACTTGTGATCTATGTACAGTTCTCCAGCAACCGCTAGAGATTTTTCACTATTTCTTAAAGCTTTAATAGGTGCTTGATAACCTTTACAACCTTGAGCACTCAACATTTTGGGATACCTCACCCTTAGAGCTTGAGTCTCTTCAACTAAGGGATACCTCACCCTTTACACTTTTGGAGGGATGTCTCACCCTCTTTACAAAGCAATATAGATTGATTGAATGAAGCTCTCACTAGAGTAGATGATTACAAATTCAAGCTCTAATATGCTCTCAAAGATTTTTCACGTTGTTACAAAAAACAGAACAAGAAATGGATTTGAGGATTGATTCACGTTTAGAAGTATTGATAATCAGTTTTTGGTTCAAGGTCAACCTCAAATGAAGACCCAACATTGATATTTATAAGTTTCTCAATAAATAGAGCTGTTGGAGGGTTTTGGGCATGCATTTAATGCATTTAATATAGCCGTTGGACGTTATCAGGGTGCGTGTAATCGATTACACAACATATGTAATCGATTACATTGTTGTTCCAATGTGTTCTTGGCTTTCTAGGCTCTGTGTAATCGATTACATTATTGGTGTAATCGATTACAATATCCATGTAATCGATTACATGACTTCTGACTTGCTGTGTAATCGATTACAATATCTATATAATCGATTACACGACTCTTTGAACGTGTTCTTGCCTTTCTAGGCTTATTGTAATCGATTACATTTATTGTGTAATTGATTACATGGCCTCTGACTTGCTGGTAATCGATTACATTGCTCATGTAATTGATTACAAGGCCTTTGTTTGCTGTATAATCGATTACAAACATCATGTAATCGATTACATTGGCCTTTGAACACATTTTTCAAGTCCAATAAAGCTTGTAAGCCATTTCTAACCCCTCAAGACATTTGATTAAACATAAATCCTTTTAAGAATGTTAGATTTAAGATTGAAACTCAAGTTTCTTGAAAACCATGTTTAACTTTGAAATTTTCGACTTATTTTGATATGATATATTGAAAAACCATTTAAGAAATCTTGAGAGCATTTAACATTAATGTTCTAAGTCTTATAACTTAATAAACGTCTTGACTTCTTTCTTTAATCTTGATTTTTCCTTTTGCGCTTGATCTTCACTTTTGCACTTGATCTTCGCTTTTGCCTTTGTTATCATCAAAAACCATTTGACATGCTTTGGGGACATAAGCATTCACATGATTTAGGTGCAATGTATTCATTTATTGCATATGATTGTGTGGATCGTTTGGGATTGCTTGTGTCTTCTTTAAACTTCCAATTGATTATTTCCACACCTACTGCCAAACCAGTTAGTACTACAAAAATATGCCTGAATTGTTCTATTACTATAAAAAATTGAGTCTTTTCTATTAATTTGATTTGTTTACCTCTTATTGATATTGATATAATATTAGGAATGGATTGATTATCTTCTAACCATATCCTATTAGATTGTTCTAGAAAGACCTTAGTATTTCTTGAAGAGGTTTCTGGATTTGTAACTACCAAACAAGTCAAATCTTTACTGAGGGATGGAGCTCAATGATACATGCTGCTATCTTCTTTAGAAGTTAAGAGTGAGAAGGATGTGAACGCTACTTTTGTTGTGAATGAGTTTCCTGAGGTTTTCCCTGATGACGTACCTGGATTACCACCAAAAAGAGAGATAGAGTTTTCTATCGATCTTGTACCAGGAGCAAGTCCCATATCAATTGCACCGTACCGTATGTCACCATCAGAGTTAGTAAAGTTGAAAAAGCAGTTAGAAGAGTTATTGGAAAATTAGTTTGTGAGGCCTAGTGTTTCACCCTGGGGAGCTCCAGTGTTGTTAGTCAAGAAGAAGGATGGAACTTCACGTTTATGTGTCGATTACCGCCAGTTGAACAAAGTCACAATAAAGAATAATATCCACTTCCGAGAATTAATGATCTGATGGACCAACTGAAGGGAGCAGCTGTCTTTTCAAAGATAGATCTGCGATCAGGATATCACCAGATTCGTGTTAAGGTAGAGGATATACCTAAAATAGCTTTTTGGACGCGTTATGGTCATTATGAGTATCTCGTAATGCCATTCGGTGTGACGAATGCTCCTGCTATATTCATAGATTACATGAATAGGATCTTTCATCCATACCTAGACTGGTTTGTTATTTTTATCGATGACATTCTGATCTACTCTCAAAATCAAGAAGAGCATATTGAACATCTCAGTATAGTTCTTTAGATTTTGAAAGAAAAGAAACTGTATGCAAAATTGTCAAAATAGGAATTTTGCTTGGATGAAGTTCAGTTTCTGGGTCATGTAATTTCTAAGGATAGAATTGCAGTGGATCCAGCCAAGGTGGAGACGATTCTTCAATGGGAAAGACCAAAGACTGTGACAAAAATCTGGAGTTTTGTTGGATTAGCTGGATATTATCAAAGATTTATTGAAAGTTTTTCTAAGATCGCTGGACCTTTTACGCAACTTACAAGGAAGAATCAAGTTTTTGATTGGACAGATAAGTGTGAAGAGAGTTTCCAAGAGTTAAAGAAGAAGTTGACTACTGCATCAGTGTTGATTCTACCAAATCCCAATGAATCTTTTGAGGTGTACTGCGATGCTTCTTATTAAGGGTTAGGATGCGTGCTGATGTAGAATAGAAATGTTGTAGCGTATGCTTCTAGATAGTTGAAGGTTCATGAAAGAAATTATCCAACACAAGATTTGGAATTGGCCACAGTTGTTTTTGTACTGAAGATTTGGAGACACTTTTTGTATGGAGCTATGTTCAACGTCTTCAGCGACTACAAATGTTTAAAGTACTTGTTTGATAAAAAATAATTGAACATGAGGCAGAGAAGATGGTTAGAATTCTTAAAGGATTATGATTTTCAACTCCAGTATCACCCTGGAAAAACAAATGTTGTAGTAGATGCTTTGATTTGAAAGATGCTCAGTGTTTCTACTATGATAATCGAAGAGGGAAAATTGATTAAACAATTTAGAGATATATAGTTGTGTTAGAAAGTGGCCTTAATACTCAAGAGGGGTGAATTGAGTATGAAAAACGCAAATCTTTCACAAATCATTTGATAAACAATTTTGGTTGAACCTAATTGATGATTAGAGATGATTGGATATAAGAGATAAACACTTTTACTTATAAATGCAATAGCCAAAGGGACCAATATTCAAGCAATTCAATAAAACAGTGCCCAATGTAAAGAGAAGGGTTAAGAGAAAACAAACACAATGATTTATCCTGGTTCAATCACCAATCCACTTATGATCTACGTCCAGTCTTCAAGCAACAGCTAGAGATTTTCCACTATTTCTTCAAGCTTCAATAGGTGCTTGATAACCTTTACAACCTTGAGCACTCAACACTTTGGGATACCTCACCTTTGGAGCTTGAGTTTCTTCAACTAAGGGATACCTCACCCTTTACACTTTTGGAGGGATACCTCACCCTCTTTACAAAGCAATATAGATTGATTGAATGAAACTCTCACTAGAGTAGATGATTACAAATTGAAGGTCTAATATGCTCTCAAAGATTAACCCACGTTTTTCACAAAAACAGAGCAAGAATGGATTTGAGGATTGAATCACGTTTTGAAGTATTGGCAATCAGTTTTTGGTTCAAGGTCAACCTCTAATGAAGACCCAACATTGGTATTTATGAGTTTTGCAATAAATGGAGTCGTTGCCAAGCATTAAATGCATTTAATATAGCCGTTGGACACTGTCAGGATGCGTGTAATTGATTACACAACTTTTGTAATCGATTACATTGTTGTTCCAACGTGTTCTTAGCTTTTTGGGCTCTGTGTAAACGATTACATTATTAGTGTAATCGATTATATGCCTTCTGACTTACTTGTAATCGATTACAATATCCATGTAATCGATTACATGACTCTTTGAACATGTTCTTGCCTTTCTGGGCTCATTGTAATCGATTACATTATTGGTGTAATCAATTACATGGCCTCTGACTTGCTTGTAATCGATTACATTAATCATGTAATCGATTACAAGGCCTCTATTTGTTGTGTAATCGATTACAATCATCATGTAATCGATTACATTGGCCTTTGAACACATTTTTCAAGTCCAATAAAGCTTGTAAGTCATTTCTAACACCTCAAGACATTTGATTAAACATAAATCCTTTTATGAGTGTTAGATTTAAGATTGAAACTCAAGTTTCTTGAAAAACATGTTTAACTTTGAATTTTCCCACTTATTTTGAAATGATATATTGAAAAATCATTTGAGAAATCTTGAGTGCATTTAACATTAATGTTCTAAGTCTTATAACTAAATAAACCTCTTGACTTCTTTCTTTGATCTTGATCTTTTCTTTTGCACTTGATCTTCACTTTTGCACTTGATCTACACTTTTGCCTTTGTTATCATCAAAGACCATTTGACATGCTTTAGGGACATAAGCATTCACATTCTCCCCTTTTTTGATGATGACAAACTGATCATAGGAAAAAGAAAGAGTTTTTGCATTTGTGTATAACAGAGATTTAGGTGCAACGCTCCCCCAGAGTTTATGCATTGATATTGAGTTAGATTTTTCATGTAAAAAGCTTAAGAGCTCAAAAGCTCAATAACTCTCCCATACACATGCAACCTACTCCCCCGTACACATGCAACCTTAATTAGATTTCATTTTTCATTTCATTTTTCACTATTCTCTCCCCCGTTGGCATTATCAAAAAGACATAAGCATTTAAAAAAAATGGACAACATTTCAGCTATATTTCATGGTTTCCCAAGTATTGCCAAAACAAGAAATCCAAAGAGAATATTCAATCCAACCAATATTCAAAAAGCCAAACATTCAGAGAATATAATCAAAGCTGATTCAAGTTCGTATATCATTAAAAAACATGTACAATGTAACTTATTATAACCAGTATAGCCAATAACCAAAAACACCAAAAACATATACCGATGTTATATAACTGAGCCAAAAAGAAAAAATACAATGTAGTCATAAGCAAATAACAATGAGAAACATCAGGGTAATGGGCCATGATCACTATCAGTAGCCTCGTTGTCACTGTCTGGATTCGCAGTAATGTCTCCTAGATCAACGTTATCATCGCCGGGCTCAAGATCGTCCTCAGAGTCTAGGAGCTCCTCATTATCAGTAGGGACACCAGATGGACCAGCAAAGGACAGGGGAACAGGAGAGGCAGAGGATGTGGGAGGTGCAACAGCAGCACTCAGAGGAATATGAGGTCTAGCTAGGAGGGATCGAATGGAGGCAAGCTCTTGATCTGAGTAGTCCATCCTCAGCTCAAGGTGATCTATCTTCTGCTCAATGCAATCCATGCGTGTGTCTACAGTAACGCTCAGGTTTCGCATCTCTTGGAGCAGGAGCAGGGGCAGGATGCTGAGCCTCTTCATCATCATCACTTCCTGGATCATGATGGATATGTCCAAACGTGCCATGGGCAATATAGTGCCCCCTATCATCAACTTTGTAGAGCTGAAGCTTCTTCAAGGTATGCAAGCCAATGGATTGTGGTCCTTTTGAGCTGGTGTCCTTGGACTTCTCAACCAGGGAAATGCGACAATGCTTTAGGATGGTTGTTACCTGCATAGCAAATGAGAGAGCAGAGTTCTTCTTTTTCTTTACATCCAACATGTGCTCTATAATGTAGTAACCCCAATTTATTAGTCGCCCAGTGGTCATTGTCCATAAGGACACCACATCATCCTTGAGAACTTGGGAGTAATTCCCTCCCCTGGGAATCAACCCCCTGACAAAAAGATAGTGGAGAGCCCTCTTCTCCATGGTTAGGCCAGTGGCCATGATTCTCTTTTTGGGATCACTGGGGGGATAGTAACCAGTCCTAATCAGTGAAAGAAGAGCAGCCTTATGCTTAAATTCATGACCCCAGATATTGGCATTTCCACAGAAGTTTGCTCCATCAGGAGTGAGCTTCGTCAGCCTATACCACTCAGCCATAGTTATCTTGATTTGTTGCTTTTTCACCTCAGATATTAAGCAATCATCTTCAAATTTCAGATTTGCATAAAAGACTCTCACTAGGTTTGGATAGATAGCCTTCTCTATACTCAAGAAACCCAGCAATCCTAAGTTTTCAATGGTTCTAAAACTCTCCAGAGGTTCACTCTCATAGAAGTTGATGGGAAGATACCTAGGGGAAATAATCTTGCGTAGCTGGAAGTTCTTCCGGAACAACTCAGCTCTCTTCACGGTGGAGAAGTGGAGAGTGAGATCCAGGCCAGAATTGTTGCGTGAAGCTCCACCTAAGGATCCTCCAATGGCAACCCCTGTTCTTGGGCGCTTTGAACGATGAGAGGATTCAACCATTTGACGAGGAAGAGGAGAGTGGGATGAGTGGAAAGTGTTTGGAGATGAGTGAGGAAAGAGAGAAGGATGAGTGTAGGGCAGAGAAGTGGAGATGGTGTTCGTGAGAGGTGATGAAGAGATTTGGGTGAGGGATTGTGATGGGATTTGAGAGATGAGCTATGTGGAAAGGAGTTTTTCGAGTTAGAGAGGGGCGAAATGATGGAATTTGAGGGAGATTTGAGTGAGAAAAAAGAGATTGGGAGGTTTGGGTTGCGTGAGAGCAGAGGAGGAAGACAAAGTAGTTGAAGAGTTTATGAGAAATGAGCTCTGTGCGCGTCAGAAACCTTTTAAAAAACCCTATGTAATCGATTACATTGGGTTTGTAATCGATTACAAGCGTTCTGGTTCATATGTAATCGATTACATTATTGGTGTAATTAATTACCATGCTTCTGGGGAACCTTGTAATCGATTATATGGTTGATGTAATTGATTACCTGAGTTCTGAGTTGATTGTAATCGATTACAAAAGTTGTGTAATTGATTACATGCTTGACAGAACCTGTGTAATTGATTACAAAGGCATTGTAATCAATTACCAGCACACTTTAACTTAGATTTTGCATTCCAATCAGCATAGAATCAATTTTAAACCATTCAAATCAGTTCCAGAGCATCTTAGATCAATTCAAATCATCATGCAAGCATATAATCTAATCATATTATGATTCAAATCACATAATTGTTCAAAATTACTATTTTTACTAAGAATTACACCCTTTTTGGTGAAATTGTGAGGCTGTTGAGTTGCTTGGGAGTCTTGGACATGAGGGAACACCTGCAAAACAACTTAGGAGAAATCTCCGATGCTCAAGTCAGTATTGGATTCAAATATGATTAAAACCTCAGAGATTATGCAGCAAAGTTGCATGATTATGCAGAAAATCATAAGTTATACATTAGTTTTAGGATTATGAAGCAAATAGTTAATTTATGCATGATTGATCCAATATACCAAGTTCATTTCTTATATAGAAAAATGCTTCTTTTGCTAGGGGTTTAGTGAAAATGTCAGCTAGTTGCTTAGTGATTTCTACAAATTCAAGCATAGAATTACCCTTTTGAATATGGTCTCTAATGAAATAATGTCTTATTTCAATATGTTTAGTCTTAGAATGCAAAATGGGATTTTGGATAAATTAATTGCACTAGTATTATCACATCTTATGGGGATGTGATCAAGCTCAAGACCATAGTCCAAGAGTTGTTGTTTCATCCAAAGGATTTGAGCACAACAACTCCCAGCTGCAACATATTCAGCTTTAACTGTAGACAATGCCACACTATTTTGTTTCTTGCTATGCCAAGAAACTAGTGAGTTTCCAAGCAAGTGGCATGTCCCACTAGTGCTTTTCCTATCCATTTTACATCCAGCAAAATTAGAATCGGAATACCCAATAAGGCTACATGAGGCACCTTTAGGGTACCATAAACCCATTTGTGATGTGCCTATTAGATATTTCATTATTCTTTTAACAACACTTAGGTGTGATTCTTTAGGATTAGCTTGATATCTAACACACATGCATACACTAAACATTATATCAAGCCTACTTGCAGTGAGATAAAGGAGTGAGCCAATCATACCTCTATATTTTGTAATTTCTACCGATTTACCTCATTTATCCTTGTCCAAATAGCAAGAGGTGCCCATAGGAGTAGCCATATGCTTGGCATTGTCCATTCCAAACTTCTTGAGCAGCTCCTTGCAATACTTGGATTGGCTTATGAAAGTTCCTTATCTTGTTTGCTTGATTTGGAGACCAAGGAAGAAGTTGAGCTCACCCATCATGTACATTTCAAACTCACTTTGCATAATATTTGAAAATTCTTTGCAAAGAGAGTTGTTAGTAGCTCCAAATATAATGTCATCAACATAGATTTGAACTAGAAGTATGTCATGCATTTTTTGTTTTATGAAAAGGGTAGTGTCAACTTTGCCTCTAGAAAAACATTTTTCTAAAAGGAATTTGCTCAACCTTTCATACCAAGTTCTAGGAGCTTGTTTCAAGCCATACAAGGCCTTTTTCAAATTAAAAACATAGTTGGGCATTTTAAAATCCTCAAAACCAGGAGGTTGTTCCACATACACCTCTTCTTGTATAAAATCATTTAAAAAGACACTTTTGACATCTATTTGATAGAGTTTGAAATCCATGATGCAAGCATATGCAAGTAACATTCTAATGGCCTCTAATCTAGCTACGGGAGCCTAAGTTTCTTCATAGTCTATGCCTTCTTCTTGATTATAACCCTTAGCTACAAGTCTATCTTTGTTTCTTATTATTAAGCTTGTTTCATCAAGTTTGTTCCTAAAGACCCATTTGGTGCCAATTATAAGATGATCATTGGGCCTTAGAACTAATTCCCAAACTTGATTTCTCTCAAATTAGTTTAGTTATTCTTGCATGGCCAAGATCCAGTGCTCATCATTAATGGCCTCATTTATGTCTTTAGGTTCAACTTGAGAGACAAAAGCTAAGTGATTACATGCATCTCTAAGTCAGTTTCGAGTGGTTACCCCTTTTGATACATCATCTATCACCTTGTCGAGAGGGTGATATCTTGAAGTCCTCCATTCCTTAGGTAGATCCAAGATTTCTGAATCTTTTTGCCATGAGTGATCAAGGAGTCTCTCTTCTTGCTTCTTGGACTATTTCTCTTGATTTTCCAAGTGTGTTTTTGCCAAGATTTCTGCAACATCATCAACAAGCTCCTTTCTCGGCTCATTTGGATTAGTTTCATCAAATGTAACATGTATAGACTCTTCTATGGTCATAGTTCATTTATTATAGACTCTAAAGGCCTTACTATGTATAGAATAGCCAATGAATATTCTCTCATCAGATTTTGCATCAAACTTCCCTAAATTATCCTTTCCATTATTCAAAACAAAACATTTATATCCAAAGACATGAAAATGTGATACATTTGGCTTCCTTCCTTTGTACAATTCATATGGGGTTTTCTTTAAAATTGGCCTTATTAGGGCTCTATTCATAACATAACAAGCAGTGTTAACCACATCCGCCCAAAAATACTTAGGAAGGTTGGCCTCATTGGGCATAGTTCCTGCTATTTCCTCGAAAGATCGATTTTTTCTTTCTACAACACCATTTTGTTGTGGTGTTCTAGGGGCAGAAAAGTTATGCTCAATGCCATGTTCATCACAAAAGGTTTTAAATTCATGGTTTTCAAATTCATCACCATGGTCACTTCTTATGGATGCAATACAAAAACTTTTTTTATTTTGGATAATTTTGGTAAGCTTTTTAAATGATTGAAAAGCATTATTTTTGTGGGCTAAGAATAATGTCCATGTAAATCTAGAAAAATCATCCACAATCACCAATGCATAGTAATTCCCACCAAAGCTCATAGTTCTAGAGGGCCCAAAATGATCCATGTGCAAAAGCTGTAAAGGTCTAGAAGTTGAAACCATGTTTTTAGCTTTAAAAGAGACTTTTACTTGTTTTCCCTTTTGATATGCATCACAAAGTTTGTCTTTTTCAAATTTGAGCTTTGGAAGACTAATTACTAGTTCTTTAGAAACCAATTTGTTTAAGTGATCCATATGAATATGAGCAATTCTTCTATGCCATAATCATGAATCATTTTCTTTACTCATAAAGCATTTAGCATCATTTGAGGAAATATCATCAAGACTAATCATATATATATTATTGACTCTATGACCAACAAACTTAACTTGTATATCATCATTTCCCTCAATTATGCAACAAGAAGAATCAAATATAACTCTATTGCCTTTATCACACAATTGACTAATGCTAAGAAAATTATGTTTAAGTCCTTCAACAAGCAAAACATTATCAATAGATGATGAAGGGATCTTACCAACTTTGCCAATTCCAAGAATCTTCCCTTTGTTGTTATCATCATATGTGACATGACCATGTTTCTTGTGGGTAAGGGAGGAGAACTTGGAGCCATCACCAGTCATGTGCTTGGAGCAACCACTATCAAGATACCAACTTGAGCTCTTGGTCTTCAAGCACACCTACAACACACATTCAAGTTTTAACCTTTGGTACAAAAATTGTCTTGGGTCCTTGTGTGTTAGAGTTAGGCATGGTGCCTTTAGGAACCAAAACCCTTTTTATTCCAAATTTAGTGTTTATGTTCTTTCTAACATTGCAAGTGGATGCATTATGCCCTTTCTTACCATAGTGAAAACATTTAACAAAGGGACTACTTGAAGTATTTGAGGAAAAAAAAATTTCTTATAAGACTTTTGATGGTTATTTGGATTAAATCCCAAACCGGCTTTTTGAAAAACATATTTTTGTTTCCCTAACAACACATTCAAGTTGTCTCTTCCAAAAGTGAATTTTGCAAGAGTGTTGTTCAAGTCTTCAATTTCTTTTTCAAATACTTTGTATGATGAACAAGGTAATGATATGGATGTGTTATCATGTAAGGAACAAGTCATGCATAATGAATTAGCATCAATAAGTCCTAAGGTCTCATTTTCAATCTTAAGCTCATTTATCTCCTTACTTAAAATAAAAACTTTGTTTACTAATAAGGAAATTGTTTTGTTAGAGGACAAAACCATTTTTGTGAGCCTCAAAGATTCATCATGCAATTCTTGAAAAGTATCTTGCAATTCATCATATGAAGGTAGAGATTCTGAGTTAGAAGAAGTTACCTCGGTGTCGCTCTCTTCACTTTCTTCTCCTTGAGCCATGAGACAAAGATGAGCTTCTTCGTTCTCTGAACTATCGAAAGAGCTTAAGTCATTGTCCTCCCAAGCTATGTATGCTCTCCTTCCTTTCTTTTCTTTGGAAGACCTTTTCTCAAACTTCTCCGTCTTCTTGAGATACATAGGACACTCTATTTTCATGTGCCCCGATTTTCCACATTCATAGCATTTTGGAGGAGTAGAGGATCCTTCTCCTTTGTGATACACTTTCTTTTGAGGAAAGGGTGGTCTTCTTTGAAATCCTTTTTTCTTTAGGAATCTTCCAAACTTTCTCACAAGGAGACTAAGATTCTCTTCACTTAGTTCAACACTTTCAACATCCTCTTCACCATCTTCATTATCATCTTCAATTATAGAAGAGGTGGCTTTGAGTGCGATTCCTTTCTTTTTATCATGCTCTTCATTTTGATTGAGCCTATTTAGTTCCAGCTCATGTTCTTGAAGCTTTCCGAATAAGGTGGCTAAAGACATTATTGATAAATCTCTTGATTCCGCAATAGTCGTTACTTTGGGTTGCCAATTCCTGCTTAGACATCTCAAGACTTTGTTAATAAGATCCTCATTAGGAAATGTCTTTCCCAATGAGATAAGATGAATAACAATATGAGTAAACCTCTTTTGCATATCTTGAATACTCTCACCTTGGTTCATTCTAAACAATTCGTAATCATGAGTAAGAGTGTTTATTCGAGATCGCTTTACCTCACTAGTAACTTCATGAGTTACTTGTAAGGTATCCCACATTTCTTTTGCGGTCTTACAATTTAACACCCTAAAGAATTCATCATACCCCAAGGATGTGGTGATGATGTTCTTGGCTCTCAAATTGTATTGAACCTTCTTTTTATCATCATCGGACCATTCAATTCTAGGTGTATTAATTTTTACACCATCTTTAGTTTGTATTGGAATAAAAGCACCATTTTCAACGGCGTCCCACACATATAAGTCAACAGTTTCAATGAAAATTTTTATTCTTTCTTTTCAATAGACATAACCATCCCCATTGAAATAAGGAGGTCTGTTTATAGAAGAACCTTCATTTGAAAAATCATTTGAAGCCATCACTTCTCTTGAAGCTGCTAAGCTCTTTATACAAGAGTCTAGCTCTGATACCACTTGTTACCAAGTGGCCTCAATACTCAAGAGAGGGGGTGAATTGAGTATGAAAAACAAGTTCACAAATCTTTCGCAAATCGTTTGATAAACAATTTTCGTTGAAACTAATTGATAATTAGAGATGATTGGATATAAGAGATAAACACTTTTACTTATAAATGCAATAGCCAAAGGGACCAATTTTCAAGCAATTCAATAAAACAGTGCTCAATGTAAAGAGAAGGGTTTAGAGAAAACAAACACAATGATTTATCCTGGTTCGATCACTAATTCACTTGTGATCTACGTCTAGTCCTCAAGCAACCGCTAGAGATTTTTCACTATTTCTTCAAGCTTCAATAGGTGCTTGATAACCTTTACAACCTTGAGCACTCAACACTTTGGGATACCTCACCCTTAGAGCTTGAGTCTTTTCAACTAAGGGATACCTCACCCTTTACACTTTTGGAGGGATCCCTCACCCTCTTTACAAAGCAATATAGATTGATTGAATGAAACTCTTACTAGAGTAGATGATTATAAATTGAAGGTCTAATATGCTCTCAAAGATTAACCCACGTTTTTCACAAAAACAGAGCAAGAATGGATTTGAGGATTGAATCACGTTTTGAAGTATTGGTATTCAATTTTTAGTTCAAGGTCAACCTCTAATGAAGACCCAACATTGGTATTTATAAGTTTTGCAATAAATGGAGCCGTTGGAGGGTTTTAGCTAAGCATTAAATGCATTTAATATAGCCGTTGGACACTGTCAGGATGCGAGTAATCGATTACACAACTTTTGTAATCGATTAGATTATTGTTCCAATATGTTCTTGGCTTTCTGGGCTCTGTGTAATCGATTGTATTATTGGTGTAATTAATTACATGGCTTCTGACTTGCTTGTAATCGATTGCAATATCCATGTAATTGATTACATGACTTCTGTCTTGCTGTGTAATCGATTACATTATTGGTGTAATCGATTATATGGCCTCTGACTTTCTTGTAATCGATTACATTGATCATGTAATCGATTACAAGGCCTCTGTTTGCTATGTAATCGATTACAAACATCATGTAATCGATTACATTGGCCTTTGAACATATTTTTCAAGTCCAATAAAGCTTGTAAGCCATTTTTAACACCTCAAGACATTTGATTAAACATAAATTCTTTTATGAGTATTAGATTTAAGATTGAAACTCAAGTTTCTTGAAAAACATGTTTAGCTTTGAATTTTTCCACTTATTTTGAAATGATATATTGAAAAATCATTTGAGAAATCTTGAGAGCATTTAAAATTAATGTTCTAAGTCTTATAACTAAATAAACCTCTTGACTTCTTTCTTTGATCTTGATCTTTTCTTTTGCACTTGATCTTCACTTTTGCCTTTGTTATCATCAAAAACCATTTGACATGCTTTAGGAACATAAGCATTCACAGGTTGTTAGTGGAAATGTCACCTGGAAAGATGCATCTGAACACGGTCACTATTCTGAATGATCTATTGGAAGAAAGTCGAGAGAAACAGGAGGATGACTAGTTTTTACAGAATGAGAGAGATTTTTTGAAGCAAGGCCATAAGGCAACTATTGAGGAAGGATCTGATGGGGTCTTAGGGTATAAGGGCAGAATTTGTATACCCGATGCTCCCCATGGTGATACACTAGGTTTAAGGATTTGGTCTTATATCCATGGCACCATACCGGATGTCACCATCAGAATTAGCTGAACTAAAGAAGCAGTTGGAAGAACTGCTGGGAAAGTAATTTGTGAGACCTAGTGTATCACCATGTGGAGTACCAGTGCTGTTAGTCAAGAAGAAAGATGGAACTTCTCACTTATGTGTGGATTATCGCTAACTGAACAAGCTCACGATCAAGAACAAATATCCACTTCTGAAGATAGACGATTTGATGGATCAACTGAAAGGAGCCGCTATTTTCTCTAAGATCAATTTATGTTCTAGCTATCACCAGATTCACGTAAAAGTTGAGGATGTTCCCAAGACAGAATTTTGAACGCGTTATGGGCACTATGAATATCTAGTGATGCCGTTCGGAGTGACAAACACTCCTACAATATTCATGGATTATATGATTAGGATCTTTCATGCTTATCTAGACAGATTTGTCGTTGTTTTTATTGATGACATTTTGATATTTTCTCGAAGTCAGGAGGAATATGCTTAATATCTCAGTGTGGTTCTCCAGATTCTGAAAGAGAAGTAGTTGTACGCTAAGCTGTCAAAGTGCGAGTTTTGGTTAGAGGAAGTTAAATTTTTGGGTCACGTAATTTCAAAGGAAAGAATTATAGTGGATTAATTGAAAGTTGAAATAGTTCTTCAATGGGAAAGACTAAAGACCGTAACGGAGATCTGTAGTTTTATGGGATTATCCAGTTATTACTAAAGATTTATCAAAGGATTTTCCAAGATAGCAGGACCTTTTACTCAGCTTACAAGGAAGAATCAAACTTTCACATGGACTAATGTATGTGAAGAGAGTTTTAAAGAATTGAAAAGACGTTTGACTACTTCACCAGTATTGATCCTACTTGATCCCAATGAACCTTTGGAGGTATATTGTGATACTTCGCATCAAGGTTTAGGCTGTGTACTTATGCAGAACAGAAAGATAGTAGCGTATGCTTCAAGGCAATTGAAAGTGCATTTGAAGAACTACCCTACTCATGATTTGGAGTTAGCTACTGTTGTGTTTGCATTGAAAATCTGGAGGCATTTTCTATATGGGGCAACATTCAACATCTTCAGTGATCATAAGAGTCTGAAGTACCTATTTGACCAGAAGGAGCTGAATATGACACAAAGGAGGTGGTTAGAATTTTTGAAAGATTATGATTTCCAACTTCAATATCATCCCAAAAAAGCGAACCTCGTAATAGATGCTTTGAGTAGGAAGATACTTAGTGTCTCTGCTATGATGATCAAGGAAAGAGAATTCATAGAATAGTTTAGGGATATGCGGTTGTTTGTAGAATCGACACTAAGACTACTATTTTGAGTGGATTCATGAAATTTATAATTATCTGATTCATGATTACTTGATTTATTATCCGTAATATGATAACATGATTTATTATTTTGATATTATACTTTGTTTATTTGTTGTCGTTTCCTTTACTGCCATACTAGTATTGATGTAGGGGATCTCACCTTGTTGGTATGTTATATCTGTTTCATTGTATATGTTTACTGAAGATCGAGAGAAACAAGGAGGCAAGGGACCTTGTTTATCTTCAGTAGCAGTTTTCTTTATTTGTTAATATGGCGATAAGACGTCAAGTCTTAGGTTTTGTTAGGGTTTAGTTCCACGGCGGAGCTGACGCTTGGAGATTTGACTATAACAATGAAAGGTTTGTTTACATTGGGGACTTGACTATGAGCTTGAGTGGAACCCTGGATGGGATTTCCGTGTTAACTCAACATGTAACTGTGCGTTTGGAATTCACGATACCTATTCGTGAACTCTAGGGTGGAGTGGTGTCTGTTTATACACCCCAAGAGAATTTTGTAGTATCATCGGCAAGAACCCCTATGAGGCATCTGTATCCGTCTGGGTTCTTCGATGATAATGTAGAGGAAGAGGAGGATCCTTCTGAGGAACCAAATCCTTAGGTTTGTTTTAGAGTACCGCTTGGTAGTTAGGTTTGTATTTTACTTTTGAAAATAAGGTTGTATTTATGTAAATTATTTGGACAAGTTTTGTAATATGATGTAAATATATATATTTTGGTGTGTCTATTACAAATCTTAAGAATGTTTTAATTCAGTTTAACTTATTATATTTTATTCCGTAAATGAAATTTTAAAATTGATGATTTTACAAGATTAATTCTTTTACAGCTTGAGTAAGTTATATTAGGATTAGTCTTAAATGTGATACCCTACGGTGGGTGTTACATTCTATAATGCTTAGGTATGCTTGCTATGTTTTGAATTGTTTAAATATCATGAAAGTAAGCATGCTAATGGCTATGTGTTTAATGGTAATTGATTATTTAATTTGTTGTGCTCAGTTTATATACTATGAAAAAATTAATCTTTATGAGAGCATAATGAATTTATAATCAATGATTAACACCTATAGATCCAAAATTAGTGGATACCAAAGAAAGTACTTTGAATTATGTTGTAGGGTAACTATTAGCTTAAGCATGGATTGAAGTGAAATACAACTATGCTACTTGAGGTTGGGAAATTTTGAAATGGTCCAAGTTCTACAAGGGTAATGAAAATATCATGGAGAACCACAACATTCTCAAGGAGTCTTAAGGCATGGATGTTGGAGTCACCTACAAAAACTCAAAGAATACACTTTTGGTGATATCAATCTATTATCCTTATTTATGCTTTAAATTGAATATAATGTGATATCTGGAGAAGTAGAGAGTTGTGTTATGCCTTAACATGCCTAACATGATCATTATTTTTCCTAAAATGCCCATATAAGTTTTGATGATGATCATGTGTTTCTTAATAAACTTGAATAATGCCTTAAAATGCTTAAACCATTTTTTTGGATTCAAGTGCATATGTCCTTCTTTTGTTCTCATTAGAACTAACTTTGCATGATTAATAATGTGGTACATGTTTTATATTATATATCAACCTAAATTATGCTTGTAAATAGACTTAAATGATATTTGATGATATCCTATATTTTAGAGAACTTTTAGAGTTAGCTTTGCAAGTGTCTCTATGTGTTTCAAATATAGCTATCAAATATTGAAATGTCAAGCATAAATAGATAAAGAGAAGAGTTGAATGAAAAGGGACATGAGGAGACTTTGTTCAAGTACAATGGAATGATATACTGAATAGAAGAAAGCTCAAACTCAAAGGATCAATAAATGAAAAACATTCTAAAGAAGTATCACTCTCTGTCTAACTCAATAATTATCTCTATCCCCAAGCTATTGTGCTATTTTATATGTCATGGATTGTATGATACATATTGATAAATTGATCTTAAATGATTAGATACTTTCCTTACATGAGAAGTATGCTTAGCATTAACAAAATGCCTAATTGGATATTAACTTACTAATTTTGTCATTGCATATAGGGTGGATGATGTTAGTTCTATACATGTTTTGATCCCTATAGCATATTTCATCAAGGTGAATGTTTGATATATATGATTCTCTTAATCTACAATAGAATACTAAGAAATTGGTAAATGTAATTGGCTGCCTTTTGATCAATGAATGAAAATATGTTTTTTGAGCTTCATTGTGTTTGCCTTGTTGAATATTGAGGAATTGATTTGATTACTTGAATGAAAATCAAATGTGGGTTTTGAATGGATATTAGATTAGCTCTATGTTTTTTCTTGCCTCATCTTTTTTATCATGACAAAAGTAGGAGAAAAACTTGAGCTCTTTGTTATTAAGAAAAGACAGGTATCAAACTAAAACTGATATTGGGATTCCAAAATTAAGGGAGATCTTTGCAGCTCTAATCTAATCATCTCTTGAAAAATAGAGGGATAGTAAGTCTCTAACAATTTTTTGTGAGTTCCAATTTATTTGAACTAACTCTTTTCTCGATGGTTGTTTGTCATCATCAAAAAAGGGGGAGAATGTAATTAGCATTGACAATGACAATATGGTTTTGATGATAACAAACAGGAAAAAATGGTTGTGCAAAGATCAAGTCCCAAGGATCTTCAAGTTTAGCTTATAGGACTTAGATCTTGTGTAAAGGTAAAGAGGAATCACACTAAGCTCATATTTCATTTTTATCTAACTTAAATCTCTATGAAAATTCATGTTTAATACTTGTGAAAATATTTATCAAGTTTGAGCAAAATGGTTTTAGAAAGGTTGGAAAGGTTTTGGGAATCTTTGATTGCAAAGACTTTTAGAAATCTTTTTTCTTGATAGCCAATAACAGATTATCTAAAATCAATAATAGATTATCTAAAACCAATAAAAGATTATCTTGAGCTAATAACAAATTATCTAGAAACTATAACAGGTTATTTGACAAGTCAGTAGTGCGCCTTTTTTGTTTTAAAAGGAATGACTGATTATGGAGTGTCTATAACAGGTTATTTGACAAAGTCAGTAGCGCGTCTCTTGTTTTTTAAGCTACCTAACCGATTATGGCTTCACAATAATTTATTATTCGTGTGTAATAGTGTTTTCTGATAATGCAAATAATCTATTATGTAAAACTAATAATCTGTTATCCACAAGTAATAATTTGTTATGTGAAACTAATAATATGGTATTTGAGTGTCATAAAGCTAAAAATAACAGCTAGTTCACTTGCATTTGATGCTCCAACTACTCCCAACGGCGCTTTAATGCATTGGGCTATAAATACAAGTGTTTAAGCATTAAAGAATAGTTGGAAATCAATCTGACAAAGCTTCTTGAGCATTGACACGAGTTTTAATTCTCTTTTCTCATAAACCCCTATTTTGAGCTTTAGTGTATGATTCGTTGATACCAATTGAGATTCAATTTGTAATATATACTCTTGTGAGATTTTATCATTCAATCTTTCTTTGAATTCCTGTACAAGAGGATGAGGTATCCCTCAAGAGATAAAAGGGTGAGATATCCCTTGAAAGAGTAAAGTGTGAGGTATCCCTTGAAAGAGTAAAGTGTGAGGTATTCTTTGTTTGTAAAGGGGGTGAGGTATCCCTTTAAAGTTATAAAGAGTGAGGTATCCCTATTTTGAGGCTCAAGCACAAAGGGTGAGGCATCCTAAAGGTGTGTTGAGTTCTCTTGGTTGTAAAGGTTTTCAAGCACCTGCTTAAGGTTGAAGGTTTAGTGAAAAATCTCAGGTGGTTCACTTGAGAGCTGAATGTAATCCACAAGTGGTTGGCGAGTGAACTAAGATAAATTCTTAAGTTTGATTCTTTCTTCCCTACACCCTTTATATTTTATATTAATATAATTTATGCATATTTCGTTGCATTTATTAATTGAGTGCTTCAAAATGCTTAATGTTTTTAATGGTGTTTTAAAAATTTGTAATTATCCAATTCATCCCTCTCTTGGATGGTTGCCATGGCTAACATAATGTACTTCACAACATCATCACTCAAGAGCCGCTCGTTGACGAACTCTCTAAGCTTTGCGTGCCCTGTAATCAGGGGCATTAGATCTTCCATTTCTTCTACGTCTGCCTCTGTTGCTATCCTTTTCCCACGATCCTTTGCCCTAGTGCCTTCAGTCGCCTTTCTCTTCCTCCTCTAAAGGGGTTGTGCAAGAGAATTTGACTGATCAGGAGCCACTTCAATAATAGGATCTCGGCAACGGAAGCCAGAGCAATGGGTGCAGGAGCATTAGAAGGTTCAGCTCCCCTTTCCTTGCCTTGAAAGCATGAAGGGCGGCAAGAGATGATCCAGATGCCATGCTTTCTGCAACAAAACATGAAAAGCAAACAAGTTTGAAACAACTGGAAAGACATATATTAAAAGCAAGAGGTAAAGATGAACTACGGACTAGGACCTAATACCTACCTAATATAACCCCACGAACTTCATCATTAGGGGTTTCCAAATGATCCTTGCAAAGAATCAACCCAAGTTCTTGAGCCTATGTGTTCATGAACTCAATACACTCGGTGTCATCCCTGTCAAGATCGTGCTTCTCCTTTTCAATTTAACTAATGAGGGTTATCCATGCTTGGATTGTCCAGTACAAGTGGAACACCGATTTCCCGTTGGCATCCAATAAGAACAGACGGGTGCTTGTTGTAACACCCCAAATTTTTTTTTCTGTTAATTGTGATTTTTCTATGATTTTTATGATTTTTGTGATTTTTGTGAATTATTTAATTTATTTTGATTATTTTATTATTATTTTTGGACTTTTGTGTGTTTGAAGTGGTACTAAAAAAATAAAACATTTTCACTATCGAAAAAATTTTGACTGTTAACGCGGGTCCTGGAGGAGCTTACTAAACTCAAAACCAGAAACAGATTTCGAAGTTTTTCTTTTTCTGAGATTTTATTTGACTGATGAAATCTAGATACTTTTTATTATCCATTGGACAATAACCACTAATTTTGCTAGCAGTAACCTATGTCCATTAGTTAATAGCTACTGATAAATATCTAGTTGGATGACTAGTCATGAGCCTAGTCATAACCCTTCATCATTTCCTTTCATGACTCATTTGTTTTTGAGCCAATGAGAAGAAAGCTTTCAAGGGAAGTTTGTATGGAGCCAAGTTTGGTGGCTATGACTCATTATGGTGAACTAATGAGGAGCAAGCTTGAAAGCAAGCTTGGAGGAGAAGCTTTGACCACTCCACACCATGAAGACTACATGGCCAAGAGGAGCTTCTAGGACAAGCTTAGGAGACCAATTTGGTTACTTAACTCTCTTAAGTTTATCTTGTCTTGTTTTAAGAAACAAACTATCAAAAACTCTCTCATTTTCTCTCTTTGGAAATTTTGGCCAACCCCTTCCAAATACTTTTCAATCTTGTTCAATCTAAAGTAACCTTATATCTTGATTCTAGACATCTTTTGGAGACACTTTCTTGTTGTGAGTTTCTCCAAATAAATCCATTTTCAATCACTTTCTCAAAGCTAAAGTTTGAAGGTTTTTAGGTGAAGTTCTTGATCTTCATCTCTAATTTTATTCTAACATTATAGACCATAATCTTGATCCATGGTCATCTTATTTCAAGCTTTAGATCTTAATAATTATATGTTTGATTTGTTTTAAGGATCTTTTTGGAGGTAGAAGTTATTTCAAGAAGACAACAAAGGAGTTTTTGATCATCACTTAAGGTAAGAGTGAGATTAACCTCATCAACCAACTTGGTGGTGAGAAACGAAATTTGTGATTTGTTGGTGAAAAATCCATGTAAGGGTTTATTCACTTATTTGTGCGAATTTAATGGTTTATGCTTGTTTACTATATGTGATTATATGATTTCCATAGTATGCATGAAATTGCTATGGTAGGAATTGATGATTGATATGTTTTACATACTTTGAATCATGTGTGAAAGGCAAGATTTTTGGTCCTAAAGAACTTATATGGCTCATGGTCATTTAGCCCATGAAGGAGTATCCAAGGCAAAAATATTTTATGAAGTGAAAACCTAGATGATTAGGAGATATAAAATTGATTTAAGGATTTACAAGTTAAAAAGAAGATAAACAAAATTTTATCATTTGAAAAGAGTTGATTTTCGGCCATGATAATGGAAATAAGTTTTGAAGGATGATTTGAAATTTAAAGTATTTTATTTAAGAAATTTTTTGGTAAAAGTAATGGAAAAAGATTTTTGAAATGTCTTGATTTAATTAAAATAGTATAGGTTTTTATGAAAAATGTTAGAAAATATCACTTAGAGGAGATTTGATAAGAAAATATTGGAATTAAGGTTCAAATTTTATATTAAACATAGACAGTCTCAAAATTAAGCTTAGAATGTCAATAAATGTTTTACGCGTTTAAAAAGTATTGATAAAACCTCACGCGATTCAAAAGCATGGATTTTTGAGTTACGCGATTAAGAAAACATTTTAAAATTTTTACGCAATTAAAAAATGATGTGAAAATATTACGCGATTTAGAGACATAACAAAAAGTGTTATGTGTTTGTGATAATACAATAAAAATACTTCGCGTTTGAGAAAAATAGTAGATTACTGTCGGGCTGACGTATTGGACCCAGAGACATCAGTTGACAGTTGTAGCCTAGTGGTGGCTTATTTTTACGTGGAAGTCACGTCACTATTAATTATTGATTTATGAAATCATTCGATCATACATTGTGAAAGTCGTTCTGACTTTATTTG
The DNA here is from genome assembly GCA_029884595.1 of Ormosia semicastrata. Classification (NCBI taxonomy): domain Eukaryota; kingdom Viridiplantae; phylum Streptophyta; class Magnoliopsida; order Fabales; family Fabaceae; genus Ormosia; species Ormosia semicastrata. The sequence continues at coordinate 46,493,853 of JAQQTO010000061.1, forward strand.
TTAAGGCTGTATACCTAGGAGATTGAATTACACATTTATCTAGGTGCAAATTATGTAGTGAAGGTCAATAATTGATCTTGGAGGCGTCAGGGCGCGGGTATCCCACAAGTGGCTAGTTAGTAGCTCTACTGCGCCATAGTGACTGATGCAAACACATTGACGATCTCGATGAGACACTGTTCCTATTCCCGATCTGGTGTATAATGTCTTGTATAAGCCATGATGCGTATGCTGATAACATTGAAGCACTTGATTTGAGGCTGACGATATACGAACATATCTCCCGATGATTCTCTCTGATGTTGGTTTTAGCTCCATGGAATAAGGGTCGGTTCATTGTACATATGCATAGTCAGTAGACATGTTGTTGTGATATACTTTCATTGAATTTATTTAAAATAGCATGACTATAACTGTTGATTTTGTACTATATGGCTTTATTGTTATTATTATTTCCTTCCTGCCATACTGGTATATGACGTAGGGGATCTCACCTTTTTATGTTATTATTCTTTCTATTTTGTTTTATGTCTATGTTCTATGAAGACTGTGATGGCGACAAGGCGGGATCTTCTGGGTTTCGTTAAGGTGCAGTTCCATGGAGGCACCGACGCATGGCGCGTCCACATGGATACTGAGCGTGTTGAGTATCATGGAGAAGTTACTCTATCTTTGAGTAGGACCCGCCATGGGGTTACTACTTTTTCTTTTAATGCTACTATTTATCTAGAGTTCTATATGCCTGTTAGGGATTTATGAGGTGATCTTCATTACACTCCTAGAGAGGATTCCAATGTATCTTCTGCTAGGACTCCCGTTCGTCGAGACATGCCCCGGCTAGGGGATTTGTCTACTGATGATTCAGAGGAGGATCCAGTGGAGAACCCTTCCCTCCAAGTGCTTTGAACTTGGGCCAGTTTAGGTTTTGTTATGATAGTTGTATTTATGATTTTGGTATGTAAGTCTTATGTATTCATGTTCTCAGAAAACTATTTATATATATGTAAAGTGTATTATTCAATTCTTTATGACTTGTGTTCTCTATATTTTGTTAAGTTTATGTTATCCGCGAAAAAAAATTTTGAAACCCGTATATTATAATATTAAACCTTTTATAACTTGGGTTTAGTTTTTAAATCGTTAGTCTGAAATATAATTCCCTAAGGAGGGTGTTACATTAGTTGGTATCAGAGCCCAAGTTTAGTCTGTCGGGTTTGTGGTTAGGTTTGTCTTGTTTGTGTTATATGTTTCTCTGTGTTTTGGTTTCCAGAAGGAGACAATATTGCTTGAAATTATTATACTTAGTTTTCATTGTATTTTGATTAGTTTAACGTTGAAGAAAGGCAATGGCTCAAGGTAGAGGTGCGCATGTGGATACGGGACGTGATAATGATAGTATGGCTATGACTGCATTAGCAATGTAGAGGATGGTTGACATAACAGTACAACAAAATCAAAGGGCTGCTCAACAGCAGGAAGCAACAGCCAAGGCTCAGAATCTGTCAAAGTTTCACCACAACAATCTGCCACAATTTAAAGGCAAATTTGATCAGGAGAAAGCAAACCTTTGGATTAAGGAGTTGGAGAAAATGTTTAGAGGAATGGGATGCACAGACAAAAGGAAAGTAATTTATGCTACTTTCATGCTCGTTGGAGACGGTGAGGACTGTGGGCAGGAACTCGACGATTGTTGGAAGCTGAAGGAAGATTTATCATGTGGGAAGTCTTCCAGAGCAAATTTCTAGAAAAGTATTTTCCAGCTAGTACGAGGCATGCAAAGGAGATGGAGTTCCTTAGACTAAAGCAAGGGGAATGACTGTTAGTGAATATGCTACAAGGTTTGAAAGCCTATCAAAACTCTCACGATACTTTCAACTCCAGCCCGATGAGGCTTGGAAGTGCCAAAAAATCAAAGAAGGTTTGAGGCATGATCTGAAGCGAGCAGTGCTACCTTTGGGGATAGAGCAATTCCTAGCTTTGTTGGACAAGTGTCACCGAATTAAAGAGTTGGATCAGTATCGGGATATGAGACCCTGTAACTTTAGACCATCTCGGTTCCAAAAGGGGAGTAATAGGTAATGTCAACCGATTCCAACAGAAACCGTATTCACGGCCATCGGGGAATCAGCAGCAACAACAAACTTATGGAGGAGGTACTAGTGGCAGTAGATTCAGTCAGACTATGACATCTTCACCAAAATATTTGAAGTGTGGAAAAGATCATTTGACAAAGGAGTGTGTGATTAAGGGAATAATCTGTTTCAGATGCAGGAAGCCCAGACACATTTCTAGAGATTATACTCAACCAAAGATAGAGCCTTCTATTAGTAATGTACATGCTTCAAGACCTCAAACAGGAGGGAGAGTCTATACCATTAGTGGAGCTGAAGCCTCCCAATCCGAAGATCTAATTAAGGGAGATTATGCCATATGAGGTAAGCCTTTAACTATACTGTATGACTCGGGGGCGACCCATTCTTTTATTGCCTATGACTATGTGAATCAATTAGGGTTGTCGGTGTCTTCATTACCATTTGACTTGATTATTGCTACTCCCACCACTAAATCTGTTATTACTACTCAAGCCTACTTAAACTGTCTTATTACTGTTAGAGATCGGAACTTTTCTGTTAATTTGATTTGTTTACATCTTTCACAAATAGACGTGATCTTAGGAATGGATTGATTATCTTCTAACCATATCTTGTTAGATTGTTCCAATAAAACTTTAGTGTTCCCTGAAACTGAGATTTCTGGATTTTTGACGGCCAACCAAGTTAAAGCTTCTTTGAGGGAAGGAGCTCAATGATACATGTTACTGTTTTCCTTAGAAGTCCAGGGTGAGACCAATGTGAATACTATTCCTGTAGTTAATGAGTTTCTCGAAGTTTTTCCTGGTGATATACCCGGACTACCACCAGAACGAGAGATAGAATTTTCTATCGACCTTATACCAGGATTTGGTCCTATATCCATGGCACCATACCTGATGTCACCATCAGAATTAGCTGAACTAAAGAAACAGTTGGAGGAACTATTGGGAAAGCAGTTTGTGAGACCTAGTGTATCACCATGGGGAGCACCAGTGCTGTTAGTCAAGAAGAAGGATGGAACTTCTCGCTTATGTGTGGATTATCGCTAGTTGAACAAGCTCACGATCAAGAACAAATATCCACTTCCGAGGATAGACGATTTGATGGATCAACTGAAAGGAGTCATTGTTTTCTCTAAGATCAATTTATGTCCTAGCTATCACCAAATTCACATAAAAGTTGAGGATGTTCCCAAGACAGAATTTCAAACGCGTTATGGGCACTATGAATATCTAGTGATGCCGTTTAGAGTGACAAACACTCCTGCAATATACATGGATTACATGATTAGGATCTTTCATGCTTATCTAGACAGATTTGTTGTTATTTTTATTGACGACATTTTGATATATTCTTGAAGTCAGGAGGAACATGCTGAACATCTCAATGTGGTTCTCCAGATTCTGAAAGAGAAGCAGTTGTACGCTAAGCTGTCAAAGTGTGAGTTTTGGTTAGAGGAAGTTCAATTTTTGGGTTACGTAATTTCAAAGGAAAGAATTACAATGGATTCATTGAAAGTTGAAACAGTTCTTCAATGGAAAAGACTGAAGACCGAAATGGAGATCCATAGTTTTATGGGATTATCCAGTTATTACCGAAGATTTATTAAAGGATTTTCCAAGATAGCAGGACCTTTTACTCAGCTTACAAGGAAGAATCAAACTTTTACATGGACTAATGCATGTGAAGAGAGTTTTAAGGAATTGAAAAGATGTTTGACTACTTCACCAGTATTGATCTTACCTGATCCCAATGAACCTTTTGAGGTATATTGTGATGCTTCGCATCAAGGTTTAGGTTGTGTACTTTTGCAGAACAGAAAGGTAGTAGCGTATGCTTCAAGGCAATTGAAAGTACATGAGAAGAACTACCATACTCATGATTTGGAGTTAGCAGCTGTTGTGTTTGCATTGAAGATCTGGAGGTATTTTTTGTATGGGGCAACATTCAACATCTTCAGTGATCATAAGAGTCTGAAGTACCTATTTGACCAGAAGGAGCTGAATATGACACAAAGGAGGTGGTTAGAATTTTTGAAAGATTATGATTTCCAACTTCAATATCATCTCGGAAAAGCAAACCTCGTAATAGATGCTTTGAGTAGGAAGATACTTAGTGTCTCTACTATGATGATCAAGGAAAGAGAATTCATAGAATAATTTAGGGATATGCAGTTGTTTGTAGAATTGACACCAGGACTACTATTTTGAGTGGATTCATGGAAGAAATTAGAGATAAACAAGGGAGTGATCAATATTTATAGGATGAGAAGGAACTAGTGAAGCAAGGTGCCATGTCAGAATTTGAGGAAGGATCAGATGGAATTCTAAGGTTCAGAGATAGAATTTGTATACCAAGTGATCCAGAGCTTAGGAGATTGATTCTCGACGAAGCCTACAAGAGCAAATTGAGCATGCATCCAGGAGTGACCAAGATGTATCAAGATTTGAAGCAGTTATATTGGTGGCAAGGAATCAAGAAGGACGTGGCCAAGTATGTAGTATATTGTCTAGTTTGTCAAAAGCTAAAGTTGAACATCAGAAACCTTCAGGAATGTTACAACCTCCAACTATTCTCGAATGGAAATAGGATGGCATTGCAAAGGACTTAGTAGTTAGACTGCCAAAGACTCGAAAAGGTTACGATTCCATATGGGTGATCGTTGATCGGCTTACAAAGTCAGCACATTTCTTGCCTATTAACATAAGGTATTTGATGGAGAGGTTGACCCAGATGTATATTGGTGAAATTGTTGGACTTCACGGTGTACCCTCTAGTATTATTTCTGATCGAGACCCAAGATTTATATCAAGGTTTTGGCAGAGTCTGCAAGAAGTAATAGGGACAAAACTTTATTTAAGTTCTGCTTATCATCGGCAAACAGATGACTAATCAGAGAGAACGATTCAATTGTTGGAAGATCTGCTAAGAGCTTGTGTTTTGGAACAGATTGGGAGTTGGGATGAATTCTTACCTCTGATAGAATTCACTTATAATAATAGTTTTCACTTAAGCATAGGGATGACACCCTATGAAGCATTATATGGACGAAGGTGTAGAATGCCTTTGTGTTGGTACTAAGATGGGGAAAATCTTGCGTTAGGACAGAACTTGTACAACTAACAACGAAAAAGTTAGGGTGATCCAGGAAAAAATGCAGACAACTCAAAGTCGATAAAAAAGTTATGCTGACAAGATAAGGAGACCCCTTGAGTTTGAGCAAGATGAATATATGTTTTTGAGAGTCACACCCACGACTAGGGTCGGTCGGGTTATTAAATCCAAAAAGCTCACTCTTAAATTCATCGGACCATATTAAATTCTTTATTGGATAGGTCTAGTAGCATATCTGATAGCTTTACCACATTTTCTTTCTAACCTTCACAATATCTTCCATGTATCACAATTGCCAAAGCATATTCCTAATCTAAACCATGTCATAGCACCAGATACAGTACAATTAAGAGAGAACTTGACCTATGAGACACTTCCTGTTAAGATCAAAGATAAGAGAGTGAAACAACTCAAAGGAAAAGAAATTACCTTAGTAAAGGTAATCTGAAATGATGTGACTGGAGATGCAATTTGGGAACTAGAAGATGGAATGAAAGAGCAATATCTGCAGTTGTTCTAAGGTATGATAATTTCGAGGATGAAATTCTTTTTAGAGGGGGAGAGTTGTAACACCCCAAAATTTTTTTTTCTGTTAATTATGATTTTTCTATGATTTTTGTGATTTTTGTGAATTATTTAATTTATTTTGATTATTTTATTATTATTTTTGGACTTTTGTATGTTTGAAGCGGTGCCGGAAAAATAAAATATTTTTGGAGCCGAAAAAATTTTGATTATTAACGCAGGGTCGAGGGGAGCTTACTAAACCCGAAACCAGAAACATATTTTGAAGTTTTTCTTTTTCTGAGATTTTATCTGACTGATGAAATCTAGGTACTTTCTATTATCTATTGGACAATAACCACTAGTTTTACTAGCAGTAGCCTTTGTCCATTGATTAATAGCTACTGGTAAATATCTAGTTGGATGACTAGTCATAAGCCTAGTCATAACCCTTCATTATTTCCTTTCATGACTCACATGTTTTTGAGCCAATTAGAAGAAAGCATCCAAGGGAAGTTTGTATGGAGTCAAGTTTAGTGGCTATGACTCATGATGGTGAACCAATGAGGAGCAAGCTTGAAAGCAAGCTTGGAGGAGAAGCTTTGACCACTCCACACCATGAAGACTACACTGCCATGAGGAGCTTCTAGGACAAGCTTAAGAGACTAATTTGGTTACCTAACTCTCTTAAGTTTATCTTGTCTTGTTTTAAGAAACAAACTATCAAAAACTCTCTCATTTTCTCTCTTTGCAAATTTCGGCCAACCCCTTCCAAATACTTTCCAACCTTGTTCAATCTAAACTAACCTTATATCTTGACTCTAGACATTGTTTGGAGACACTTTCTTTTTGTGAGTTTCTCCAAATAAATCCATTTTCAATCACTTTCTCAAAGCTAAAGTTTGAAGGTTTTTAGGTAAAGTTCTTGATCTTCGTCTCTAATTTTATTCTAAAGTCATAGACCATAATCTTGATCCATGGTCATCTTATTTCAAGCTTTAGATCTTAATAATTATATGTTTGATTTGTTTTAAAGATCTTTTTGGAGGTAGAAGTTATTTCAAGAATACAACAAAGGAGTTTTTGATCATCAGTTAAGGTAAGAGGGAGATTAACCTCATCAACCAACTTGGTGGTGAGAAATGAAATTTGTGGTTTGTTGGTGAAAAATTCATGTGAGGGTTTATTCACTTGTTTGTGTAAATTTAATGGTTTATGCTTGTTTGCTATTTGTGATTATATGATTTCTATAGTATGCATGAAATATTCTATGGTAGGAATTGATAATTGATATGTTTTACATGCTTTGAATCATGTGTGAAAGGTAAAATTTTTGGTCCCAAAGACCTTATATGGCTCACGACCATTTAGCCCATGAAGGGGTATCCAAGGCAAAAATATTTTATGAAGTGAAACCCTAGATGATTAGGTGATAAGAAATTGATTTAAGGATTTACAAGTTAAAAAGAAGATGAACAAAATTTTATCATTTGAAAAGAGTGATTTTCGGCCATGATAATGGAAATAAGTTTTGAAGGATGATTTGAAATTTAAATTATTTTATTTAAGAAAGTTTTTAGTAAAAGTAATGGAAAAAGATTTTTGAAATGTCTTGATTTAATTAAATAGTATAGGTTTTTATGAAAAACGTTAGAAAATATAACTTAAAGGAGATTTGATAAGAAAATATTGGAATTAAGGTTCAAATTTTTTATTAAACATAGAAAGTCTCAAAATTAAGCTTAGAATGTCAATAAATGTTTTACGCGATTAAAAAGTATTGATAAAACCTCACGCGATTCAAAAATGTGGATTTTTGAGTTACGCGATTAAGAAAACATTTTAAAATTTTTACGCAATTGAAAAATGATGTGAAAATATTACGCGATTTAGAGACATAACAAAAAGTGTTACACGTTTGTGATAATACAATAAAAATACTTCGCGTTTGAGAAAAATGGTAGATTGCTGTTGGGCCGACATACTAGATTCGGAGACGTCAGTTGATAGTTTAACCCAGTAGTGGCTTGTTTTTACGTGGAAGTCACGTAGCTATTAATATATTGATTTATGAAATCATTCGATCATACATTGTGAAAGTCGTTGTGACTTTGTTTGTTAAGGCTGTATGCCTAGGAGATTGAATTACACCTTTTGTGCAGGTGTGAATTACGTAGTGAAGGTCAATAACTGATCTTGGGGGCATCAGGGCGCGTGTATCCCACAAGTGGTCAATTAGTATATAACGCCCCTTTTTTAGGAGGGAACGTCACACCATAACCACGAAACGGAAACAAAATGTATAAACTAAGACCAAATTCATTATATTATAGATAAGCCTATTTAGTTATAATCGTACAAATGATTTTGGCGAATTCTTTTTTATATATTATAAAATAAGATGATAAGACATAGTTACAGCAGAAAGTAATATGAGAAGTAAACCATACATTCATACCTCGTACATATATATATATATATATATATATATATATATATATATATATATATATACTTATATCATACTTGTTTAGGCACGTCATTAGATATACAAAAGCATAAGCTTTACAAGCCCAAAAATGATTACATATATATAGCCCACCAAAAGACAAAACATCAGGCTCCCAAAAGATTTACAGATAGCTATCAATGGCCATCAACAGCATCAGCCCCTAAAGCGAATGAGAAGGAACCATAGTTGGATCCTCCTCAAGGTCTTCCTCATCAGAGGAAACCCTTATCGGAGCAACCAAATTACTAGCGGGCACTCGTGCAGAGTATAAGAACGAATCCTCTTAAGGGGAGTAATAGCGCTCACCCCACATATCACGTATGGGCAAGTAAAACTCTAAATACAAGTGAGCATTAAAAGTAAAGACAAGTGGATCATAACATCCCCAAGCTAGAGACACAGTCATGTCTCCGAGGTAGATGCAGTGATCCGTACTCAGGTTGATGTGCTAGCAGTCCGGACCTCCATGAAAAGTCAATCTCACATAACCCAAAAAGCCACGATGCCATGTCCAAATAGGAAACTAATCAAAATCAGGCCAGAAGCCAGGGAATTCGTGCACTTCCCCTTCTTCACCGATGTCTTCAGAGAAACACATAAATAAACAGAATAGCAGAAATACAAAAAAGAGGTGAGACATCCTACATTCAGTACCAATTATGGTAGTAAAGAAACAAAACGGCGCAGGATGCCTACATAGCATTGCAAGAATAATAAGCAGCATCAAGATGCAAATAGTAAATAACTTAACAAATCCAGGCAGTTATAACATCAATAAGACAACAGTTCCAATCATCATATGAATAAATGCCAAATAATATGTTGACTCACTATGCACGTGCACATGATATCGAAATCCTACTCCATGGAGCTAGACATACACATCGGAGAGAAGGATCTGGAGACATGTCTGTAACTCGATTATCGCATCCGACAAGTGCTATAATTTCTCGATTTAACAACGTGCACATCATGGCATTGTACAAGACATTCTACACTAGATCGCGATATAGGACAGTGTTTCGATCCAGGTCGTCCATGCGTTTGCATCGGTCTGCCCCACGGACAGAAGAGCTACCAACTGCCCATTGTGAGGTACCCACACCCCGATGCCCCCATGGTCAACCAATGACCTACACTTGTCTATTCGTACCCGCACATAGGTGTGATTCAATCTCCTAGGCAACATAGCCTTAACAATAGTCCACCAGACTTTCACAATGCATGCTGACTCAATACATATTCATGTATATTCAACAATGATATACTCATCCCATAAGATACCATAATTTGGCCAAATTAAACATCAACAAAATTTTGGTCCCACTCATGGACCCATAATAACACATTATCAAATTCTCAAATGAGATAATACATTTTTTAAGGTTTATTATGAAGTTTTACTTTAATTTAACATTTCTTATGAAATCTTTCTCTAGAGGAATTCTCTTGTCTTTCTCATTAAATCTTTATTTCTCTTAATTAGCTAAGTTCTTTACTTAAATTTAACCATATTCACTTGGAACATTATTCTAAGGTTCTCAAGTCTCACACTCACTCTTGTTCTTCCCTTAGGTTCAAAAAATCTCCCTAGGTCATCAAATAAGTTTTTTTCCATCTTATGAATCCATAATAAATTCTTAAGTTATCTAATCACCTAAGCCTTAGCTTGATGCATAACTTTTAGCCAATATGGCCCTTGAGGCCGTGACCTCCCAAGCACAAGAGTCTAACTAATTTTTTTCCATCACATTGTTATCTACTTAACACTACAAAATTAAATCTTGAACACCCAACAATTTGGTCTCTTGGCTGTGAATCCAAAAGGGACAAAAAGCCCTAGATTTTCCATATATCAATCCAACCAATCCAATATATAATTCCATAGCCATCAAGATGCACAATGACAATCAATAAATTCATACAAGTCAAAATAGCTACAAAATCATGAAGAACAACACAACAAGAGAGCAATCCCACATGGATTCCTCATCAACAACACCAAAAATGTTTCCTCATCACCAAGATAGGTTGAAGAGGATCATCTCTCTCTTACCTAAAGAGAAAACGAGAAAAGAACTTCCTTGAAGCTCTTTGTAGATTTCGGCCTCCACCACCACCAAAACCCTAGGGCATCAAACTTTCAAAATAAATAAATCAAACCATAAAAGAGGAGTTCTTGGTCACAAAGATGACCAAGAATTATGAAAATAAGAAGAGAAAATGGAAAAGTCATAAACTTTACCTCAAAGTTTCAAACTTAAGAGCTTTGTGGAAGAAGATGAAAATGGTGGATTCAAGAGGTGGTCACAAAAGAGAAAATGTTCTAGATGATGAGAAGATGTAACAAACAAGGTTGGTTGAGCAAGAAAATATGGGTGGCCAAAAATGGTGTCTTGGTCGTGGAACAGAAGAGAAAATGGAGAGAATGGGTGAGCTCCTTGAAGATGATTCCAATAAGAAGGAAAGTTCTCCAATCAAGATGTAGATTCAAGCAAAGTGTGAGTTTGAAAATAAAACAAGCATGGAGGGTGGAAGGATGTGGTGTTGCTGTGGATGGAGAAGAGAAGAAAAAGAGAAAATGTGAAGAAGAAAAAGTGAGAGAAGAGAAATATGGAGAGAGAAATTGATAGCAAAATCTTGGGAATTTTTTAAAAGTTAAATGAATATGTGATATTAGTGAAAATGTGACAAAATTTGTCACATTTCCCTCCACATTACCGCGGACCTACAATTGGAGAGAGGGAAGGGAAGCTTCCTCTAGAAGCTTGGTGCAAAGCTTCCTTGAGAGGCTTTGTTAGCTTTTTTTGCAAAAGTCAACTTGATTGGACATAAAGTAGATTTCTAGATAAGGTGATAAGGATTTTTACTACAAGCTATTATCCAATGGACAATTGTTACAGTTTACTAAGCAAGTATGTATTATCCAATGGATAATAGAGCGTACTGTAAAATTTTTATTTAACAAAACGTACCGTAATTTTATTTATCAGATAAAATCTTAAAAAATGTAAACCTCGTAAACTATTACCTAGCCTCGGGTTTAGTAAGATCCCCTGTCGACATTTCCACAGTTCAAGGTTTATCAGTCTCAGGAAAAATATTTCATTTTCCTCGGCTTTGCTCAGCGCACACGTAAAATGAGGAATATATTTAAATATTTAACATTTCTAAAAAAATTCACAAAAATCCATAAAAATCACAAATATTATAAAATGACTATTTATCATAAAACAAACAATTTTCGGGGTGTTACATAGTAGCTCTACTGTGTCGTGGTCACTGATGCAAACGCACTGACGATCTCGACGAGATACTATTCCTATTTCGATCTGGTGTAGAATGTCTTGTATAAGCCATGATGCGTACGCTGATAACATTGAAGCACTTGATTTGAGGCTGATGATATACAGACATATCTCCTGATCATTCTCTCTGGTGTTAGTTTTAGCTCCATGGAATAGGGGTCATTTCATTGTACATATGCATAGTCAGTAGATATGTTGTTGTGATATACTTTCTTTGAATTTATTTAAAATAACATGACTATAACTATTGATTTTGTACTATATGGCTTTATTATTATTAGTGTTTCCTTGCTGCCATACTAGTATATGACGTAGGGGATCTCACCTCTTTATGTTATTATTCTTTCTATTTTGTTTTATGTCTATGTTCTATGAAAACTGTGATGGCGACAAGGCGGGATCTTCTGGGTTTCGTTAGGGTGCAGTTCCATGGAGGCACCGACGCATGGCGCATCCACATGGATACTGAGCATGTTGAGTATCATGGAGATGTTACTCTATCTTTAAGTAGGACCCGCCATGGGGTTACTACTTTTTCTTTTAATGCTACTGTTTATCTAGAGTTCTATATGCCTGTTAGAGATTTAAGGGGTGATCTTCATTACACTCCTAGGGAGGATTCTGAGGTATCTTCTGCTCAGACTCTAGTTTGTCAAGACATGCCTTGGCTAGGGGATTTGTCTGCTGAGGATTCAGAGGAGGATCTAGTGGAGGACCCTTCCCTCTAGGTGTTTTGAACTTGGGCTAGTTTAGGTTTTCTTATGATAGTTGTATTTATAATTTTTGCTATATAAGTCTTATGTATTAATGTTCTCAGAAAATTATGCATATATATGTAAAGTGTATTATTCAGTTCTTTATGACTTGTGTTCTCTATATTCTGGTAAGTTTATGTTATCCATGAAAAAAAATTTTGAAACTCGTATATTATAATATTAAACCTTTTATGACTTGGGTTTAGTTTTAAAATCGTTAGTCTAAAATGTAATTCCCTAATGAGGGTGTTACACTTGGTTCCGCCATTAGCTCGAAGAAGACTCCCATGAAGCCCTTGAAGCTATCCTGGAAGACTCCGAATACCTTCTGTCCCGACCGAGATAGGATTGTGAGCCAGTTCTTTTGCATTGTCCCTTCTCCATGGGGACACCACCAAGTAAACAAGTAGAAAAAAGCTTTCTTTGAGTACCGTAGTTTGACTACCCGATAAAATCTTTCAAAGGTAAGAATATTTCCCCAACTATTAGGGTGAAGTTGGGATGGAGCGGTATTAAGAGTATGGAGGACTACTATTTGGAAATTGGTGAATAGAATCCTGAGCCCCAATTGAACAAAGAGATCTTCATACACAAACATATAGTGTACGCTCGTTTCTGGCCCAAACACACTTTCTCGTTCTTTGCCGGAGCCAAAACTTGATACTGGTGGTCCCCAATGCCACCCTCTGTTAGCTCCAGATATACCTTGAGATCCTCAATGTCCTTTCTAGTTTAAAAGCCATACTTGTTGTTCCAAAATATCATCTCGTACCCAAGGGTATACGGTCCTCCTGGGGGCAAGTACCAAAGGTCCCTCAATAACTGGCTTCCTTTGCACCACCGCTCTTCTCCTTACCATAAAAATCCTAGAAACACCCACAGAGGCCGGTAAGTTATTTTCAGAATCAAGAATATCAGTCTACACATTCAGACATAGAGGAGGGCGAACCACAAAAGAAACCTATAAAAGTCCAAATCCACATCTACCCTTCATCTCCAAAACTATGGCCTCCACGCCTACAGAAGCTTAAGCCTTAGTTGGACACCTTTGTTGCTCACGATACGACAGAGAGGGTGATCCACAGAACAACATGATCTGTTGATTATTTTTACATCTTAAGTGTCTTATGTTTGATCTAATTGGACTCCATATGTGCTTAATTGTTAACATTTAGCTAAGTTTCTAGATATGAAGCTTAATCAAATCCTTATCGTGAAACTATGCTTAAGTATGATTACAAGCACTCATAATTGAATTGTGCCTTTGAGGAGATCTTTGAATGATGGAGTCTATTAGCATCAAACTAAGCTTACTATCTACTTAAGGAGAAAGCTAAAGACTCAAAGAGATCAACATCACCTCCAGAAGTAAGGAAAGAAGATCATATTTGAAGAATCAGGGCTGAACATGAAGAAATCAAGTGACACGGCCTGTGTCCTAAGACACAGGGGGGTTGTGTCCTTCTCTGGCACCTCAATTGGACTCAGTTCTGAGTGTGACGTGACCGAAGACATGACCTGTGTCCCAAAACACGGAGGGGGTAGGGGCGGGCGTGTACCTCTCTGCCTACTCATTCCCACAAGAATCATGATAACATACTAAGACACAGGGGGTCGTGTAATCAGACACGGCCCGTGTCTGTGATGTAAAAAGTCAATTTTAAATTTGAATGATGAGCTATGGGCCCAAAAGATATAAATAGGATTATTTAGGGGTCCAAAAGAAAGAGTCTGGGATAAAAGCTGCTAAGAAACTGAAGAGGATTTAAAGAAGAGAGAGGGGGATTCAATCAAAGATTAGAGATTTAGGTTTGAACCATCGATAATCAATCAACCTCGATCATTGAAAACTAGTTTGATCTTCAGTTTTCTTTCGCACTTGTATTCTTGACAATGTTTTTCTTTCATTTTTCTTTTAATTTTTGAATTCGCCATGCGTGGCTAAGTTTTTGATTTGGTTAAGGGAAGATGAAACCTTAGTTTTGATCTTGTGATTCCTACATACTTCTTTATTTCAATGTAGTTGTGTTTTTATTTATATGTTTCTGATCTTGATTTAGTATAAAGGTTATTATACTCTTTGCCAATTTCGAAAGTGGTAAAACTAGGATTTCTATGCGCGGTTGCAGTGGTAGGACTAGTGAGACATATGATCTAAGTAATTCAATTCCGGTGCGTGATTGGATCTTAGTGTGATTAGTTTTCTAAATCTTAATGCAATCATTAGGTAGATATAAGAGTGGTTGCTTTATAGCTAAGTTGTGATTAGGGTTTAATTTGAGTGGTTGCTAAATTAACTAAAACCTAAGGAAAACAGAGAATTAATCTCATAATCGCATAAAGTCATAATTGATCAGGTTGGGATAAAGGATATGTTGGTTAGCATTATCATATAAATCTAGTGGTAGATTCTATCTCTTAACTAATACCTTTAAATTGGTAATTCAAATCGTGTTTGCTGCTGTTGCTTTAAACTTAATTTCTATTCTTAGTTTTAATAACAAAATCCTTTTTTCCTATTTATTATTCTTCAGAGTTTAATTTAGGAACTGGTTTATAGTGCTAATCGAATTAGTTCTCTGTGGATCGACCTTTGCTAACTACAACTGGTTGTAAGGTTTTTATATTTTTGGTGGACCTTGGTAACTAATTTTGATCTTAATTTTATTCACAATCCATACTACACCAAATTTTGGAGCTGTTGCCGGGGAGCTAATTTTTTTATTGTGCTATTAATCTGTTTCCTATTTTTCACTCTATTTTTGTTTCAATTTTTTTTTATACATTAATTAGTTCTTTCTGACTGTTTTACAGGTGTTTATGTCCATTAAAGGATTGGATGAGAGATTAAGGAATTTGAGGCACTACATTGATTAAGTCAGCTCACTCCTCAATTCCCCTTCAATCCATCTAATTCCTAATTCACACCTGCTGACATTGAAGCTACTCGCCATATGGATCTATCAAGTTTTGAGACATTTGAAGAGGAGGCGATGGCAGAACTAAGGGTGTCGGGTGCTCCAAACTTTGACCAATAACCTCTATGCATAGAGATTCTTGAAAATGAGGAGGCATTTAAGTTGAAGTCTGACTAAATCCATCTTTTGTCATCTTTTAGTGGATTAACTGGGGAGGATCTTAACAAGCATTTGAAAGAGATCCATATAGTGTGTTCTAGCTTGAAGCCCATGGGAATTCTAGTAGAACAAGTCAAGTTGAGAGTTTTTCCATTCTCATTGAAAGATTCTGCAAAGGAGTGACTATACTATTTATCACCCGGATCTATCTAATCATGGCAGAACATGACTCGAGCTTTCCTGGACAAATACTTCCTTGCCTCAAAGGTCACAACCATCAGAAAAAAAATTTGCAGCATCCAACAAAGGCATGGGAAGCCACTTCGTGACTATTAGGAGAGGTTTAAGAGATTATGTGCAAGTTGCCCTCAACATTAAATCAGTGAGCAACTTCTGATTCAATATTTTCTATGAGGGTTTGCTAGTGATGGACCGTAACATAATTGATGCTACTAGTGGAGGAGCTTTGGTTGATAAGACTCCTCATGAGGATAGGAACTTGATATCAAGAATGGCCACAAACACTCAATAATTTTTCATCAGGAATGACACCAGAGTGAGAACGGTTAAAAAGGCAAAAATAGCCAGTTGCCAGCAACAAATGGCCTAGTTGACTACCATGGTTCAGCAGCTGATGGATAATGGTAAAACACCAGTAAATGCTTGTGGGATTCGTTGCTCTTCTGGACATCCCACTGATATGTGTTCCACTCTACAAGATGGCACAAATAAGGAGGTAAAGGTTGTAGGGGGATATTCTGGACCTTCCAAAAACTATAACCCCTACTCCAATACATATAACCCGGGGTGGAGGGATCATCCTAACTTGAGCTATGGAAAGCAATCCCAGAGTCAACCTTAATCCTATGGACCTCCTAGATTTCAACAAAGGTAAGCACCTTTCCCTCAAAGACAACAACAAGCTCTAGCTCCTAGGTAATTTGAGCCATCATTGGAGGAGTTAATGAGGCAAATGGCCACTAGTAATATTCAATTCCAACAGGAGCAAAAGGATACTATGCAAAGCTTCCAACAAGAAATAAGGGCCACTATCAGTAACCTGCAGAACCAAGCAGGGCAGTTAGCCACAAACCTCAACAAGGTTCAGAGCCAACTTTCTGGGAGACTTCGCTTATAACTGGAAGTGAATCCGAGGGAAAATGCTAGTGCTATCACATTGCGAAGTGGGAAGGTGTTAGATGAACCTACATCTCCTTTACAAGTCACTAAAGAGAAAGATCGAGAGCCTAATGAGGTAAATATGGAGGGGCAAAACTTTAAGACCCCTAAGATAAGTATTCCTGAACCTTTTCCTAAGTATGTCACTAAGGCCCTTTTCCCTAGTAGGTTGGTTAAGAATAAGAAAGGTGAAGTAGATAAAGAGATCTTAGAGACCTTTAGGAGAGTGGAAGTTAACATTCCTTTGTTAGATGCTATTACACAAGTGCCTAGGTATGCTAAGTTCTTAAAGGAATTGTACATTAACAAAAGAAAGTTAAAAGGTAATGAGAAAGTCCAAAATGGGAGATAGTGTATCGGCTATAATTAAAAAGAAACTTCCAACTAAGTGCAAGGACCTCAACACATTCACCATACCATGTACTATAGGTAGCACAAGGTTTGAGAGGGCAATGCTAGATTTAAGTGCATCCATAAATGTCACACCTTATTCCATTTATGTATTTTTATATCTAGGTCCTTTAGAACGAACTGATATTATTATTCAACTGGCAGATAGATCTAATGCAATACCAAAGGGCGTTGTTGAGGATGTGTTGGTGCAGGTGATTGAACTAGTATTTCTGGCAGATTTCTATGTGCTGGACATGGAGGAGGATAAACCCCCCAACTTTGCTCCTATTTTGTTAGGAAGACTATTCTTGAAGACTGCATGGACAAAAACTGATGTGCACTCAGGGACGTTGACCATGGAATTTGATGGGGAGATGATCGGATTCAATATTTTTGAGGCTATGAGATACGCAAGTGATGTGCACTCTGCTTGTTTGATTGACTCATTTTGTAACATCCCAAAAATTACTAGTTTTATGATAAATATTCATTTTACAATATTTATGATTTTTGGAAATTCTTCTAGAATTTTCTAAATTGTTTGATTATTTTAATATTTTTCTCAATTTGTGTGTACACTGAGCGAGGCTGGGAAAATGAAATGTTTTCCCTGTGGCCAAAAAACTTTGAACTGTAGAAACATCGACGGGGGATCTTACTAAACTCAAAACTAGACACAGTTTACGAGGCTTTTATTTTTTGAGATTTTACACGATAAATAAAATCACAGTATATTTTATTATTTGTAGGACAATAAAATATTATTTCTGCCAACTGTAACTTTTGCCTATTGGATAATAATTCTAGTAAATTATTTCTATCTAATCACTTTTATGATAGCATCTAACTGACATCATTACCCTTCACTTTATCGAGAAGCGTGCGAAGCTTCTCAATGAAGCTTCTCAATGAAGCTTCACATTCTCTCTCCTCACTTTGGAGTCACACGGCCATGAAAAGGGAAATATGGCAAAAATCATCATCTTTTCATCTCACATTCATTCACCTATCATTTTCTCTCTCCTCTTTCTCTTCTTCCATTTTTTCTCTTCTCTTCTTCCTCTCTACTCCACGACAGCCACACTAAGGGGAGGCCATTTTCACTAGCTTGTTAAACTACTTCCATTTCTTACTTCCTCTCATCATCCTAAGGCTTTTCTCCTTGGTGGTCATCCCTTAAATCCATCTTCATCTTCTTCCACCATTAAAGCTTAAAGCTTGAAGCTTTAAGGTAAAAGATCATAGCTTTTCCATTTTTCCATCTCATTTTCGTGGTGCTTGACCACCATTATGATCAAGGACTCCCTTTTCAAGCATTGATTTTGGATTTCTTTGGTTTCACCATCGTAGGATTTTCTTGGAGGTCTTGGACGAAAATCTCAAGAAGAGCACCAAGAAGGTTCCTTTTCTTGTCTTCTCTTGAGGTAAGAAGGAGATAATCCTCTTCACCCAATCTTGGTGGTGAGGAAACATTTTTTTTATGTTGATGATGAGGAATCAATTGTGGGTTTCTTACTTTGTTTATGATTTTAATAATATTATGATTTGATTGTGTTGTATGATTTTCTATGCTTGTTATTGAGTATTTTGATGGATTTGTATGTGTCAAAATGTTCAAATATGTGTATGGATTGGTACCCATTTGATTTGGAAGCTTGGAGAAGCTCATTTTCATAGTTTCTGGTGTAGATTCACGGGCTGTGTGGATTTACATGGCCCAGGCCGTGTTCCCCACTGGAAACACAGCTCGAAACGTAAGACAGAGTGTTACGCAGCCGTGTAATCGGGCATCTCCATTTAATGTTTTCTGGTTCTTCTAGAGGAGTACACGACCTAGGTCGTGTAATTTGACATGGCCGTGTACTCCAGGCCGTGAAATTGGTCATGGCCGTGAAATCAAAGGTAGTGAAGAATTATTTGGTTTTTCTAGTCCTTTGGAGGCTCATAGTCTTATTGGGCACTCATTGTGAGGCTTTATAACAAGTTAAAACTTAGCTAACTAAATGAATAGACACTTAAGTAGGAATTCATAATGTGAAAAGAATAATGAACACAACCTTATTATAGAACTTAG
Source organism: Ormosia semicastrata (assembly GCA_029884595.1). Classification (NCBI taxonomy): domain Eukaryota; kingdom Viridiplantae; phylum Streptophyta; class Magnoliopsida; order Fabales; family Fabaceae; genus Ormosia; species Ormosia semicastrata. Next base: position 46,512,862 of record JAQQTO010000061.1, read on the forward strand.
TATGAGGTTGGATAAAGAAAGAACATGAGTGTGAGGAGGGTTATGAGGAACATAAAGTAAATACTCTAAGAGAGTTAACGTAAGAACATAATGGAATTGAAGCATAACTTTCATAGCAACTTTGAATAGTATGTGTTCACCCTAGAGGTTTTAATATTAACTTGATGTGGGTCCATAATTGGGATCAAAGATTTTTGAATGAATGATTGGGACCTATATGGCATGTGAATTTGGATAATTTATGCTATCATTGTGAATCTATATATGTATGCATTGAATCCATATGCATTAAGGCATGATTGATATAGCCTGACATGATGAGCATGATTGAAGCATGCATTGACATTGTGATTATGGAACTGAAGTAACGGACCAAGAAACATCAAGTAGACAATTTAGTCAGATGTGGGATGCTTTTATAACTAGAAACATCAGGTAGATGATTTAGTCAGAAAGGACTAGTTATCAGAGAAAACCTAAATATCAGTGGTACTATGTAGTCGTATGGACGGTTATATAATATCATTAATGCAAATGGTATTGAAAAAATTGTATGGACGATTGCTTTGATACCATTGGGAATGGTACAATGGAGGGTTGAATACCATTGATATGCCATTGTGCATTATACATTTATGGCGTTTTATACCTAGGAGTGAATGAGAACTTACAAGATAGTGGGGTCTTGAATAGACCTAGGGGGACATTAGGGCACGGTGTTTCACTTGTGATCATGTTATCATCTTATATACCCGTGGCCGTGAACACTATTGCAATGCACTGGCAGCCCGACAAGGCACTATTGCTTTTCATGGCCCAGCGTAGACTGTCTATTGAGGAGGGACAGATCTCCTGGGGCGTTCATCTCTGAAAACCTTGAGTTTAATTCCATGGAGTAGGAAATGAGTACATTGTACATGAGGATGGTCAGCATACGCATTGTGCATATGCACAGTCAGTTCACATAATTATCATGGCATGGTCAACATATATATTGTGGTGACATAATTTATTATTTATATATTTATGGTGGATAACTGTTGTTATAGCACTGCTAATATTTATATTATTATGGGATATGCTTTTTTGATGATATATATATATATATATATGCAATTAATAACTTGAACATATTTGTAATATCTGTATATATGGAATGACTTCGTCATTCGTGTTATGTTCCTTTGCTGCCATGTTAGTAATGATGTAGGATATCTCACCTCTTGCTTGCACTATTCTTGTTCTACGTGATTTTTGGGTTAAAGACGGTAAAGGGGACAAGGTTAAATCTCCTAGGTTTTACTTAGTTTGATCTCCTGCGTTCGGTGAGGACAACAAGAAGAGGCTCTATTGGTTTCGTCATGATTGAGTTCACCGGGGGTGCCAATGCTTGGCGAGTCGACTGGGCCGACGAGCATAAATGGTATTATTGAGGATCTGACATTGACCGTGAAGAGGACTGCGATTGAAGATCCTATCCTGGTTCTCATTACATCAGTGCATCTGGAGTTGCCGTACGAATTCGAGAACTATGGAATGATCTGATTCATACCCTTAGAGAGGACGAGGAGTCTGTGGCATCGGCTGCGAGGGTGCCTGCCCATGAGATCACACACTGTTCTGCTTTTGTGTCCTAAGATGAACTGGGGAAAGGATCCTGAAGTGGATCCAATGGAGTGCCCAACTCCTTAGTTGTGGAGTTGTTGTGGGTAGTTTATATTTTCTTTTGCATTACCTGTATAAAGGCTATTTTGAGTATATGTATATTTTAAGGTAATTAACCAGTCTTATATGTTGTAACTTGGGTATATCTTGTCGAACTATATTTATTTTTAAAATGACAGAATGTGTAACTATTCATTCGTGGCTCATATTTTCCTCATATGCAAAATGATTAAATTTGGAAAACTTATTATTTGAGTTGTAGCACGCCAAAATTTAGTGACCGTGGTATAATGACGATTGTACCGTGGTTATTAAATCGAGGGGTGTTACACCTTTGATGCTTTTGACTCTTTAATTTTTGTAGCTTTTGATTCTAATCATTTTGATGCTCTTGATACAGTATTGACTCATAGCTTAGATTTTTATGAAGAGAAGAGGGATGATGAAGGAAAGCCATGGAGTGAAGACATTGATGAAGTAGTAGCAGCCTTGCATATGCTCTCTTCCACTTCAGAAGGACGTGAAGTTTCTTATGTTGAGCTACTAATTACTGATGATGCACCTAAACCTTCTGTTGTGTAGGCACCAAAGTTGGAATTGAAGGAATTGTCTAATCATCTCAAATATATATTCTTGGGGAGAGAAGGAAACACTTCTAGTGATAATTGCTAAGTCACTCACCCAAGAACAAGAGGAGAAATTGGTGTTTGTATTGAAGGAGTAGAAGATGACCATTGGTTGGACAATAGCAGACATCAAGGGCATTAGCCCCTCCATTTGCATGCATAGAATCTTAATGGAGGAGGGGGCTAAGCCAGTGAAAGATCCTCAGAGGAGGTTAAATCCTCCTATGATGGAGGTTGTGAAGAAGGAGATACTGAAACTCCTGAGTGTGAGGATGATTTACCTCATTTTTAATAGTAAGTGGGTAAGCCTGGTCTAGGTAGTACCAAAGAAATCTAGAATCACTGTGGTAAGGAATGCTGAAAATGAGCTTATTCCCACTAGGTTACAAATAGGGTGGCTTGTTTGTATAGATTATAGAAAATTAAACGCCGCCACTAGAAAAGACTACTTTCCTTTACCTTTTATTGATTAGATATTGGAGAGATTAGCTTGTTATACTCACTACTATTTTCTGGATGGATTTTCAGGATATAACCAGATTGCTATTGTTAGCCATGGCAACCATAACCCTAGAGGGGGGTGAATTGGGAGATTACAAAGTTTCAAAGCAACTTTGAAAAATTATGCATTTTGATATTTTCAATCAACATATACAGCAGAATAAGTCTAACAAAGATACAACTATTGTAGATTACTCAAATACAACTTGGGTTATGGGATAAATCAAGCAAATAAGATAAATATCAAGTTCTTAGAATCAAAACAGCAAGATGACAAGATATGTAATAGATAAATATACTACACCAAATACTGAAATTAAAGAGTATAGGGAAGAGATAATTAAACTCAAGAATTTATCCTAGGTCAACCACCAATCACTTGTGGCCTACATCCTGTCCCCAAGCTTAAATTGAGATTTTCTTCACTATCTCCTAGACTTCACGGGTGCTAGGAAAACTTTTGTGCAAACAAGAGCACTCCTCACACATTGGGATACCTCACCCTTGTGCTAGAGCCTCTAGCTCTTCAAGCTTCACAGGTGCTTGAAAAAAAACTTTTACATTCAAGAGCACTCACAACACCCTTGGGATACCTCACCCTTTGTGTTTGAGCCTCACTACAAGGGATACCTCACCCTTTTCTCTCTTGAGGGATACCTCACCCTCTTACAATGATTTCAAGATGAAGAGAATGATTAAAAACTCTCATAATAGTAGATATACAACTTAAAGAACAAAGGAATAGAAGGATTTTGTAATAAAGAGCTCAAAATATGATGCTGATGATTCAAGGATCAAATCAAGTGTTCTAGAGTTGTAAAAACTTCATATATCACTTATATATAGAGCTCAAGTGATAAAATAGTCGTTGGTAGTGTTTAGAAATGATTTTTTATGAAAACTAGCCATTTATAGCCGTTGGGAACGTTTCTGGGTAGGATGTAATCGATTACAAGACATATATAATCGATTATATAGCCTCTTCCAGAGTTGTAATCGATTACAAGGCTTATGTAATCGTTTACAACTCTCTAGTTTTGAAAACTGACTTTAAATGGTCATAACTTCTTCATTTCTTATCCATTTAAAGAAAATGATCACTCATTCAAAAGATATTTGAGTCTATTTTCAAATGAATGATTTCACAACAAAAATCAAAGTATTTTGAAAGTTATGATCAAAAGAGTAATAAAAAGGTCAGCTTTTCAAAACTCAAACTTTAAATGGTCATAACTTCTTCATTTATTATCCGTTTAAAGCAAATGATCACTCATTGGAAAGATATTTGAGTCTATTTTCAAATGCATTTCATAACAAAACTCAAAGTGTTGTGAAAGTTATGATCAAAAGAGTAACCAAAGGTCAGCTTTTCAAAACTCAAACTTGACTATTTTTTATAGTTTTGAACTACTAACATGACTAGCTTTTCAAAACATGTTTGTTAGACATTTTAGCATGTAAGAACCATTTATAGAGATTTAAAAATATATTTGAGCTCTTTTCTTGTTAACCCTCTAACTTTACGTAGGAGAAAGCCAAAAAGGAAAATATACCAATTCTAGTCCTTAGGCTTCTTGATGTAATCCAAGCTTCCACAAATTTCTTATCTTCAAATATTGAAAATGCTTGGAACATCTTATCATTCTCATTCTTCTTGAGTTAAGCATAATTGTGATCTTTTGCTTTCTTATTGCAATGCTCACTATTGGTACTTGAACTATCCTACAAAGTATTACTCATTTAAAATAAATGTAGTCAGTCCAAATTCATATTTCAATATTTTCATATGCATGATTCATAAATGTTAACCCTAGTTTGTCTAACATGCATATAAGAATTTCATAAACACATCCAAATAAGACATTTATCAATTACTAATAGATATGCTTTATATAGGATGCAACAAAGAATACTTTGCACATTTTCATTTAAATAGAGTCAAATCTAATATTAATTCATTACGACTCAAATAAAGCATTATTGGATATATTATATAAAGAATGCTACACATATCTCATTGCATGATTATTAAGTAAAATATAACTAGATAAAGTACATAATCACACATGATACAATATATATCATTAAGCACATCTATATAACATGATCAATATCCTTTTGTAATGCATTTGTCATCATCAAAACTTAACACATTAAACCATTAGGGAAAAGACAATTTTACAATCTCTCCCTTTTTATGATGACAAATCACTAAACAAAAATATGTTGAGCAATATAGAAAAATAGATATTCATATAAGCATATTAACCAATAAGCACAAGAACATATTTTTTTTTCTAATTTTTACTTCCCCTATTTGACATCAACAAAAAGGCTTAGGAAGGAAAAATAATATTTTCTTTCCTCTTATAGATAAAACTCATGTTGCAAAAAAAGAGTAGGATAATCAAAACTATAAACTTCTTCAACTTATTCAAAACCTAACTATCTCGCCTTACTTGATTCTATATATGATTCAAGAATAGAGAGATGAAACAAGCATGCTATCAAGATATAAAAGATTATTCATGCAACGCTTGTCATATTTTAGTACATCAATATTTAGCATATGATAACAATAAAACACTTTATATCAAATAAGGATGTAAGCTGAAAGATATAAACCACTTAAGAGTTAAGCTCCCCCTCATTGAGACACAAGATGAATAAAGTGAAATATGTATGCCAAGACCATGTAAGCACATTACCATAAAGTAAAGCAAGGCAAAAGATTCTTATTCTTAATCCATTAATCAAAAACCATTTTAAGACTTCTCCCCCTTTCAAAATTTTTTTTTATAATAACACATTACATTTTCAAAAACATTTTAAAAGGGTAGAGAGGTTTTATATTAAAATCACATATTCCTCAAGAGTAATCAAACCAAAATCAAAAGAACATCTGAAAGTACATTTCCTCTCTTTCTTATTGAACAAGAGTCTTGAGAAAATAAAACACTCAGAAGAACAAGACTTATCTTTTGAAGAAGCAAGATGAGCTCTATAGAACATTTCAAAAGATTTATTTAGAAGCTTTCTTAAATATTCTCTCAAGATTTTATAAATTTTTTCAAAGAAAATGAAGAGAGTACTATATTTATAGCACATATCCAAAGATTTCCAAATTTTGAAGACAAATAGGAGGGGAAAAAACTTTCAAGGTCTTAAGACAAATTCAAATGATTCTCAAGAATATGGAACTTGAAAAATTTCTTTCAAATATTATAAGAGATTTTGCTTTTTAAAAAAATATTTTTAATCAAACCACAAATTCTTTTCAAACAAGAGCATGATTCTTATAGGTGTTATACCACTAAGAAACCATAGATCAAGAGAATCATAGATATCAATCATTTACCTTGATGAAATATGCTATAGGGATCAAAGCATGTATAGGACTAAAATCAACCACCCTATATGCAATGACAAAATTAGCAAGTTAATATCCAATTAGGCACTTTATCAATGCTAAGCATACTTCTCATGTAAGGAAATTATCTAATCATTTAAGATCAATTTATCAACAAGTACCATACAATCCATAATATATAAAATACCACAATAGCTTGGGGATAGAGATACTTATTGAGAGAGTGATGCTTCTTTAGAATATTTTTCAATTATTGGTCTTTTGAGTTTGAGCTTTCTTCTATTGCGTATTCCATTCCATTTCACTTGAAGAAAGTCTCCTCATGTCCTTCTCCATTTAACTCTTCTCTTTATCCATTTATGCTTGACATTTCAATATATGATGATTATATTTGAAACATATAGAAACACTTACAAAGATAACTCTAAAAGTTCTCTAAAACACAGGTTAACATCAAATATCATTTAAGTCCATTTACAAGCATAATTTAGATTGATATATAATGTAAAACATGTACCATATTATCAACCATGCAATTTTAGCTCTAACAAGAATGCATGAAGTACATATGCACTTGAATCCAAAAAATATGGTTTAAGCATTTTAAGGCATGATTCAAGTTTATCAAGAAACACATGATCATCATCAAAACTTATATAGGTATTTTAGGCAAACAATGATCATGTTAGGCATGTTATATTAAGTAAGAAATTCTAGTATGCACACATGCCAATTAAGAACCAAATCTCCCTTGTTGTATAGCAAGAATTGAAAAGTCATGTAATTATAAATTTTAAAACCATTTATGATTCATTTCAACATATACTTCAATGTAAGAATCATTGAAGTTCAAAGACAAGTTCAAGGCACAAAATGAATTAATTACTTCTTATTTTCAAGATATGAACATATCAAACAATTTTAAGTAAGAAGACATATAACTTTTAACTTTCTAATCTCTAAGTAAGTATATAAAACAATTAAGCATTAAAGAGAAAGGATTAGAACTGCTTATGAGCATGTGAATTTCTATATTTGAACAAAGAGAAATGGTTTCAAGCTCAAGAACAAAGATATTACCATAAAACATGTCATTCCAAGCAAAGTGTGTACATATTTAGCATGTTAAAAAATGTAAAGACACTTTCAACACACAATGCTAGAAAAACACAACTTAAGGCATGTTAAGGTATAAAACAAGTCTCTAGTTCTCCAAATATCACATGATATTCAATTTAAAGAAAAAATAAGGATAAGAAATTGATATCACTAAAAGTGTACTCTTTGAGTTTTTGTAGGTAACTTCAACTTCCAAGCTTCAAGTCTTCATGAAAGAATAGAGATTCTTTGCACCATTTTTAGAAGCTGAGTACTTTTAAGCTTTACTAACCTCAAGTTGAATAATTTTATTCCATTTAAATGGTTGTTGTAACGCCCCCAATTTCCTCTTATTTTTAGCTTATCTGTAATTTTTGTGATGTTATGGATTTTGTGAAATTCTATGAATTAATTGGTGTATGTGATTATTTTAATATTATTTTTAGAAAATTTTGGACTGTTAAACTAGGGCCGGGGAATCTTATTAAACTCGAAACCGGAGACAGTTTTTAAAGTTTTCATTATATGAGATTTTATCTGATAAATAAAAATTTGAGTACGCTCTATTATCCATTGGACAATAGATACCAACTTTATCAACTGTGACTTTTATCCATTGGGTAATAGTTTATAATAAAAATCTAGTAGATTATTTTTATCTAATCACTTTTATGATATCATCTAAGTGACATCACCCAATGACATCACATTTGACTTTTTGGGTAAAAGGAGAAGCTTCTTGAGGAAGCATTGGGAAAAGCTTGCAAGAGAAGCTTGACTCCTTTCTCATAGGTGGTGCACGGCCAAGAGAGAAGGGAGACGCTTCTTGGACAAGTTTTCTATTTCAATTTTAAAATCCTAACATTTCTATCACTTTCTCTCTCTTCACCAAAAGTTACACACTTTCTTTTCTCATTTTCTCTCATCTTTTCTTTTCTCATTTTCTCTCCCTACCTCACGACCACCACCTAAACTCCACCATCTCATCTTCTAAAATTTTAACAAACCACATTTCTTGAATCTACATCCTTTCCTAAGACCATTTGGTGTGAAGTTCTTGGCTTGTTCATCACTTGTTAAGCATTACTTCAAGTTAGGGCTTGAATATTCCTAAGGTAAAGATTTCACCTTTTCATTCTTCTTTCTTTTCTTCCTTTCAAGACCTTGATTTTGATCCTTAGTTATTCTTTTCCAAGTCTAAAGATGTTGATTTTTGGCTTGTCATTTTCATTTTCAAGAATCCCTTTGAAATGGAGGTTTGCTTCAAAAAGTTCTTCAAGAAGAGGTTGGATATCTTCTAAGGTAAGAGGGAGATAACTCACACCAACATGGTGGTGAGGGACGAAATTAGTGTATGGAAAGTGAGGAATCCATGTAAGGATTGCTCACTTTATTGTATTGATTCTTGGTGATTCCCTTTGTCTTTTGCTCTATGTGATTTTGTGATTTAGTGTTGTTTATGATCTTGGTGAAACATGAAATTCTTGATGGTTGCTATATAGTGGTTGCTTGTGTGAATGCTTATGTCTCTAAGGCATGTTGAAAGGTTTTTTGATGATAACAAAAGCAAAAGAGAATATCAAAGCACAAAAGGAAAAAATCAAGATCAAAGAAAGAAGACAGAAGGTTTAATTAGTTATTTAGACTTAGGACATTACTGTTAAATGCTCTCAAGATTTCTCAAATGGTTTTTCAAATATATGATTTCAAAATAAATAGGAAATTTCAAAGATAAACATGGCTTTCAATAAAACCTGAGTTTCAATTTTAAATCTAACACTCTTAAAAGGATTTATGTTTAAACAAGTACCTTGAGGTGTTGGAAATGACTTACAAGAGTTATTGGACTTGAAAAATGTGTTCAAAGCAAATGTAATCGATTACACAATGTTTGTAATCGATTACACATCAAACAGAAAGCATGTAATCGATTACATGAACAATGTAATCGATTACAAGAAAGTCAGAGGCCATGTAATCGATTACACAGTATATGTAATCGATTACACAAAGCCCAGAAAGGCAAAGAACACGTTCGACAAGAAATGTAATCGATTACACAATATATGTAATCGATTACACAAAACCCAGAAACTCAAAGAACATGTTCGACGAGACATGTAATCGATTACATAGATGTTGTAATCGATTACACAACAAGTCAGAAGTCATGTAATCGATTACATGAGCATTGTAATCGATTACAAGCAAAGTCAGAAGCCATGTAATCGATTACCTCAAGAATGTAATCGATTACACAGAGCCCAGAAAGTTCAGAAAACGTTGGAACAATAATGTAATCGATTACCTGAGATATGTAATCGATTACACACATCCTGACAACGTCCAACGGCTATATTAAATGCATTAAATGCATGCCCAACTACCTCCAACGGCTCTATTAATTGAGAAACTTATAAATACCCAAGTTGGGTCTTTGTTTACGGTTGACCTTGAACCAAAAACTGATCAATATACTTCAAAACGTGAATCAATTCTTAAAATCATTTCTTGCTCTGTTTTCTGACTAAAAACGTGAAAAATCCTTGAGAGCATATTAGAGCTTCAATTTGTAAACACTTGCTCTAGAGAGAGCTTCTTCTATTTCAATCTTATACTTTCTGATTAGTGAGGGTGAGGTATCCCTCAAGTATTGTAAGGGTGAGGTATCCCTTGGAAAATAGAGGCTCAAGCTTTTGGGTGAGGTATCCCACACTGTTGAGTGCTCAAGGTTGTAGTGGTTTTTCAAGCACCCATTGAAGCTTGAAGATATAGTGGAAAATCTCAAGGTGTTGCTTGGGGACTGGACGTAGATCACAAGTGGAGTAGTGATTGAACCAGGATAAACGACTGTGTTTGTTTCTCTAAACTCTCTCTGTTTATCTTTGTGCACTGTTTCATTGTTTTATTTGGATATTGTCTCCTTGACTATTACGTTCATTAGTAAAAGTGCTTAACTCATCTATTCAATTATCTCGATCATTCAATAGCTTCAACGAAAATTGATTGTCAAACGATTTGCGAAAGATTTGTGAACTTATTTTTAACTACTCAATTCACCCCTCTTGAGTATTGAGGCCACTTGGTAACAAGTGGTATCGAGCTAGACTCTTGTATAAAGAGCTTAAAACTTCAAGAGAAGTGATGGCTTCAAATGGTTTTTCAAATGAAGGTTCTTCTATAAATAGACCTCCTTATTTCAATGGGGATGGCTATGCCTATTGGAAAGAAAGGATGAAAATTTTTATTGAAGCTATTGACTTAGATGTGTGGGACGCAGATTGAAAATGGTGCTTTTGTCCCTACACAAACTAAGGATGGTGTGACAATTAATACACCTAGAAGTGATTGGACCGATGATGATAAAAAGAAGGTTCAATATAATTTGAAAGCCAAGAACATCATCACCACATCTTTGGGGTATGATGAATTCTTTAGGGTGTCAAACTGTAAGACCGCAAAAGAAATGTGGGATACCCTACAAGTAACTCATGAAGGCACTAGTGAGGTAAAAGATCTCGAATAAACACTCTTACTCATGAATATGAATTGTTTAGAATGAACCAAGGTGAGAGTATTCAAGATATGCAAAAGAGATTTACTCATATTGTTAATCATCTCATCTCATTGGGAAAGACATTTCCTAATGAGGATCTTATTAACAAAGTCTTGAGATGTCTAAGGTGAATTGGCAACCCAAGGTAATCTGCGATTGCGGAATCAAGAGATTTATCAACCATGTCTCTAGTCACCCTATTCGGAAAACTTCAAGAGCATGAGCTGGAACTAAGTAGGCTCAATCAAAATGAAGAACATGACAAAAAGAAGAAGGGAATTGCACTCAAGGCCACCTCTCCCATACTTGAAGATGATGATGAAGATGGTGAAGAGGATGCTGAAAATATTGAGCTAAGTGAGGAGAATCTTAGTCTCCTTGTGAGAAAATTCGGAAGATTCTTGAAGAAAAAGGGATTTCAAAGAAGACCACCGTTTCCTCAAAAGAAAGCATATCACAAAGGAGAAGGATCCTCCACTCCTCCAAAATGCTATGAATGTGGAAAAGCGGGGCACATGAAAATGGAGTGTCCTATATATCTCAAGAAGACGGAGAAGTTTGAGAAAAGACCCTCCAAGGAAAAGAAAGGAAGAAGAGCATATATAGCTTGGGAGGACAATGACTTAAGCTCTTCCGATGATTCTGAAAATGAGGAAGCCCATCTTTGCCTCGTGGCTCAAGGAGAAGAAAGTGGAGAAAGCGACACCGAGGTAACCTCTTCTAACCTAGAACCTCCACCTTCTTATGATGAATTACAAGATGCCTTTCAAGAATTGCATGTGAATCTTTGAGGCTCACAAAAATGATTTTGTCTTCCAATAAAACAATCTCCTATTGACAAAGAAAGTTTCTGCTTTAACCAAGGAGATAAATGAACTTAAAATTGAAAATGAGACTTTAGGACTCATAGATGCTAATTCATCATGCATGATTTGTTCCTCACATGAAAATGCATCCATATCATTACCTTGTCTATCATGCAAAGCTTTTGAAAAAGAAATTGAAGACTTGAACAACACTCTTGCAAAATTCACTTTTGGAAGAGACAACTTGAATGTGTTGTTAGGGAGACAAAAATGTGTTTTCCAAAAAGCCGGTTTAGGATTTAATCCAAACAACCATCAAAAATCTTATAAGAATTTCTTTGTTTCCTCAAAAACTTCAAGTAGCCCCTTTGTTAAATGTTTTCATTGTGGTAGGAAAGGGCATAGTGCATCCACTTGCAATGTTAGAAAGAACATAAACACCAAGGTTGGAATCAAAGGGTTTGGGTCCCTAAAGGCACCATACCTAATTCTAACACACAAGGACCCAAAACAATTTGGGTACCAAAAGTTAAATCTTGAATGTGTGTTGTAGGTGTGCTTGAAGACCAAGAGCTCAAGTTGGTATCTTGATAGTGGTTGCTCCAAGCACATGATGGGAGATGGCTCCAAGTTCTCCTCCCTTACACACAAGAAACATGGTCATGTCACATATGGTGACAACAACAAAGGAAGATTCTTGGAATTGGCAAAGTTGGTAAGATCCCTTCATCATCTATTGATAATGTCTTACTTGTTGAAGGACTTAAACATAATTTACTTAGTATTAGTCAATTGTGTGATAAAGGAAATAGAGTTATATTTGACTCCTCTTGTTGTATAATTGAGGGAAAGGATGACAAGCAAGTTAAGTTTGTTGGTCATAGGGTCAATAACATATATATGATTAGTCTTGATGACATTTCCTCAAATGATGCTAAATGCTTTATGAGTAGAGAAAATGATTCATGGTTATGGCATAGAAGAATTGCTCACATTCACATGGATCACTTAAACAAATTGGTTTCTAAAGAACTAGTAATTGGTCTTCCAAAGCTCAAATTTGAAAAAGACAAACTTTGTGATGCATGTCAAAAGGAAAACAAGTAAAGGTCTCTTTCAAAGCTAAAAACATAGTTTCAACTTCTAGACCTTTACAACTTTTGCACATGGATCTTTTGGACCCTCTAGAACTATGAGCTTTGGTGGGAATTACTATGCATTAGTAATTGTGGATGATTTTTCTAGATTTACATGGACATTATTCTTAGCTCACAAAAATGATGCTTTTCAATCATTTAGAAAACTTGCCAAAGTTATCCAAAACGAAAAAGGTTTTTGTATTGCATCCATAAGAAGTGATCATGGTGGTGAATTTGAAAATCATGAATTTGAAACTTTTTGTGATGAACATGGCATTGAGCATAATTTTTCTGCCCCTAGAACACCACAACAAAATGGTGTTGTAGAAAGGAAAAATCGATCTTTAGAAGAAATGGCAAGAACTATGCTCAATGAGGCCAATCTTCCTAAGTACTTTTAATGATGCGGTTAACACCGCTTGTTATGTTATGAATAGAGCCCTAATAAGGCCAATTTTAAAGAAAACCCCATATGAATTGTACAAAGGAAGGAAACCTAATGTGTCACATTTTCATGTTTTTGGATGCAAATGCTTTGTTTTGAATAATGGAAAGGATAACTTGGGAAGTTTGATGCAAAATCGATGAGGGAATATTCATTGGTTATTCTATCCATAGCAAGGCCTTTAGAGTCTATAATAAACGAACTATGACCATAGAAGAATCCATACATGTTGCATTTGATGAAACTAACCCAAATGTGCCAAGAAAGGAACTTGTTGATGATGTTGCAGAAATCTTGGCAAAGACGCACTTGGAAAATCAAGAGATAGAGTCCAAGAAGAAAGAAGAGAGACTCCTTGATCACTCATGGTAAGAAAATTCTAAAATCTCGGATCTACCCAAGGAATGGAGGACTTCAAGGTATCATCCTCTTGACAAGGTGATAGGTGATGTATCAAAAGGAGTAATCACTCGAAACTCACTTAGAGATGCATGTAATCATCTAGCCTTTGTCTCTCAAGTTGAACCTAAAGACATAAATGAGGCCATTAACGATGAGCATTGGATCTTGGCCATGCAAGAAGAACTAAACCAATTTGAGAGGAATCAAGTTTGGGAATTAGTTCCAAGGCCCAATGATCATCCTATAATTGGCACCAAATGGGTCTTTAGGAACAAACTTGATGAAACGGGTTTAATAATAAGAAATAAAGCTAGGCTTGTAGCTAAGGGATATAATCAAGAAGAAGGCATAGATTATGAAGAAACTTATGCTCCCGTAGCTAGATTAGAGGCCATTAGAATGCTACTTGCATATGCTTGCATCATGGATTTCAAACTCTATCAAATGGATGTCAAAAGTGCCTTTTTAAATGGTTTTACACAAGAAGAGGTGTATGTAGAACAACCTCCTGGTTTTGAGGACTTTGAAATGCCCAACCATGTTTTTAAATTGAAAAAGGCTTTGTATGGCTTGAAACAAGCTCCTAGAGCTTGGTATGAAAGGTTGAGCAAATTTCTTTTAGAAAAGGCTTTTCTAGAGGTAAAGTTGACACCACTCTTTTCATAAAACACAAAATGCATGACATTCTTCTAGTTCAAATCTATGTTGATGACATTATATTTGGAGCTACTAACAACTCTCTTTGTAAAGAATTTTCAAATATTATGCAAAGTGAGTTTGAGATGTCCATGATGGGTGAGCTCAACTTCTTCCTTGGTCTACAAATCAAGCAAACAAGAGAAGGAACATTTATAAGCCAATCCAAGTATTGCAAGGAGCTGCTCAAAAAGTTTGGAATGGACAATGCCAAGCATATGGCTACTCCTATGGGCACCTCTTGCTATTTGGACAAGGATGAAGGAGGTAAATCAAGTAGAAATTACAAAATATAGAGGTATGATTGGCTCACTCCTTTATCTCACCGCAAGTAGGCACGATATAATGTTTAGTGTATGCATGTGTGCTAGATATCAAGCTAATCCTAAGGAATCACACCTAAGTCTTTGTTAAGAGAATAATGAAATATCTAATAGGCACATCACAAATGGGTTTATGGTACCCTAAGGGTGCCTCATGTAGTCTTATTGGATATTCGATTCTGATTTTCTTTGGATGCAAAATGGATCGAAAAAGAGCACTAAGTGGGACATGCCACTTGCTAGGAAGCTCACTAGTTTCTTGGCACAAAGAAGAAACAAAATAGTGTGGCATTGTCCACACCGAAGTGAATATGTTGCGGTAATTTGGGAGTTCTTTGTGCTCAAGTCCTTTGGATGAAACAAAGCAACTCTTGGACTATGGTCTTGAGCTTGATCACATTCCCATAAAATGTGATAATACTAGTGCAATTAACTTGTCAAAAAATCCCATTTTGCATTCTAGAACTAAGCATATTGAAATAAGGCATCATTTCATTAGAGATCATGTTCAAAGAGGTGATTGCATACTTGAATTTGTTGAAACAACTAAGCAATTAGTGATATTTTCACCAAACCCCTTGCAAAAGAAGCATTTTTCTACATTAGAAACGTTGGGTATATTGGACCATTCATGCATAAATTAAATATTTCTTTGCATAATCCTAAAACAAAAGCCTAAGCTTGCGTTTTTCTCGCATAATTATGCCACACTTTCTTGCACAATCTCTGAATTTTCATTATATATATTTGAATCCCATACTAACTTGAGCGTCGGAGGTTTCCCCAAATTATTTTGCGGTGCTCCCTCATGTCCAACTTTGACAAGAAGGGTGAAATTCAAATGGCCTCAAAAATCACCAAAAAGGGTGAAATTCTTGGTAAACATGATAATTTTGATCAATTATATTAGTTGAATCATAATGTGATTAATCTATATGCTTGGATGATGATTTGAATTGATTTGAGTTGCTTTAAAACTGTTTTGGGTGGATTAAAATTGATTATATGTTGTTTTGGAACGCAAAATCTGAGTTAAAGAGTGCTGGTAATCGATTACAATGCCTTTGTAATCGATTACACAGGTTCTGTCACGCATGTAATCGATTACACACATTTTGTAATCGATTACAACCAACTCAGAACTCAGGTAATCGATTACATCATCTATGTAATCGATTACAAGGTTCAATCATGTAATCAATTACACTAAAAATGTAATCGATTACATACCTACAGAGAAGCATGTAATCGATTACACCAAAAATGTAATCGATTACACACCCACTGAGAATGCATGTAATCGATTACACACTCAATGTAATCGATTACACGGGTTTTTTAAAAGGCTCCGACGCGTAGTAGTGGTCATTTCTGTTTGGCCCTGTTCATCTTCCTCGTTCTCTCCTCTCGCACCCACGCACCTCGATCTCAAAACCTCTCATTTCTCACTCAAATTTCCATCAAAACTCATCATTTCGCCTCTCTCAATCTCGGAAATCCCCTCTCCACATAACCCACCGATCAAATCTCCTCAAATCCCTCATCCAAAATCTCCCCATCTTCTCTCACGAACACCCTCTCCACTTTTCTAACCTAATTTCGTCCCTCTCTCTCCTCACTCATCCCCAACCATTTACCACTCAACCCGTGCTTCTCTCTCTCATCAATGGTGAATCCTCCCATCGCTCGAAGCGCCCAAGAACAGGGGCCTCTGTTGGAAGTTCCTCCGGTGGCTCTACACGCACATCTCTGCGGGTTGGACCTCACGAGGCACTTCTCCACCGTGAAGAAAGCCGAGTTGTTCGGGAAGAACTTCCACTTCGCAAGATCATCTCTCCCGGTATCTACCCATCACCTCTCGTGAGAGTGAACCCTTAGTGAGCTTTAGGACAATAGAACACTTAGGCTTCTTTGGGATTCCTAAGTATAGAGAAGGCCATCTACCCTAACCTTGTCCGAGTGTTTTATGCTAACTCGAAGGTTGAGGATAATTGCATCATTTCGAGGTGAAAAAGCAACAAATCAGTTAACCATGACAGAATGGTATAGGCTCACCAAGCTCACTTCGATCCGTGGGAATGCCAAAGTCGGGGGCATGAGTTTGAGCACAAGGTCGCTCTTCTCTCCTTGATTAGGGACCGGCTACCACCTCCCCGGTGATCCTAGACGCAGAATAATGGCCACCGGCCTCACTATGGAAAACGTGGTCCTCCACTACCTCTTGGTTCGTGGATTGATTCCCGCAGGAGGAAATTACTCCCAAGTCCTCAAGGACGATGTAGTGGCATTATGGGCAATGACCACAGGGGCACCCAATCAGCGGGGATACTACATTCTACAAAGATATGCTAGACATCAAGAAAAAGAAGAACTCTGCTCTCCCCTTCGCCATGTTAGTCACCACAATCCTTGAGTATTGTCGCATTTCGGATCGACCGAAGAGTCCAAGGACACCGGCTCCAAGGGACCCCAATCAATTGGGTGCATACTCGAAGAAGCTTCGGCTCTACAAGATGGAGGATAGGTGGCATTACATTACTCATGGCACATTTGGCCATATCCATCACGATCCGAACGGTGATGATGAGGGGGCTCGATATCACGCCTCTGCTCCGCTCCAGCTTCTCTTGATCTTCTGCTCCAAGAGATGCGCAACCCTGAGCGCCAACGTCAACACGCGCATGGATCATATAGAGCAAAAGATCGACCACCTTGAGCCGAGGATGGACTACTCGGACCAGAGCTTGCCTCCATTCGATCCCTCTTACGTGGACCTCCCCGTTCCCGAGAGTCTGCCGCCGCTTGCCCCCCACATCCTCGCCCCTCCGGATCCCATTTCCTTCGCTGGTCCATCTGGAGTTCCTGCTGATGATGAGGAGCTTCTGGATTCTGACGACGATCTTATGCCCAGCGATGATGACATTGGTCTAGGAGACTCTGCTGCAGATCCAGAGGGTGATGTCTTTTGTGACAGCGAGGACACTGATAGTGATCCTGGCCTTATGCCTTGATTTGTTTTTCCGCCTTGTATTTTTTTTTAAACTCTGATTATATAAAATTGGTATACTTTTATGGTTATCTTTTGATTATTGCCTACTGGTTGTGACATGTTTCTTTGTACATGCTGATTATTAATACATAAACGTGTTTTCACTTTGAATGGTTGGCTGTTGGAATATTGCTTGGGTGATCTTAGTGGCTTTTCGTTATGGCAAACAATTGGGAATCATGAACTATAAGCGACATCTTTGTCCATTTTTTAATGCTTATGTCTTTTTGATAATGCCAACGGGGAGAAAATAAAGAAAAAAAAGGGTTGCATGAGTACGGGGGAGTTATTGAAGGAAAAATGAAATGTAATTAAAGGTTGCATGAGTACGGGGGAGTTATTGAACTTTTAAGTTATTAAGCTTTTCATATGCAAAATCTAACCCAATATCATGCATAATCTCTAGGGACTGACATTGTAACTAAATGACTATGATATACAAATGCAAAAACTCTTTCTTTTTCCTATGATCAGTTTGTCATCATCAAAAAGGGGAGAATGTGAATGCTTATGTCTCTAAGGCATGTTGAAAGGTTTTTTGATGATAACAAAAGCAAAAGAGAAGATCAAAGCACAAAAGGAAAAAATCAAGATCAAAGAAAGAAGACAGAAGGTTTAATTAGTTATTTAGACTTAGGACATTCTTGTTAAATGCTCTCAAGATTTCTCAAATGGTTTTTCAAATATATGATTTCAAAATAAATAGGAAATTTCAAAGATAAACATGGCTTTCAATAAAACCCGAGTTTCAATTTTAAATCTAACACTCTTAAAAGGATTTATGTTTAAACAAGTACCTTGAGGTGTTGGAAATGACTTACAAGAGTTATTGGACTTGAAAAATGTGTTCAAAGGCAAATGTAATCGATTACACAATGTTTGTAATCGATTACACATCAAACAGAAAGCATGTAATCGATTACATGAACAATGTAATCGATTACAAGAAAATCGAGGCCATGTAATCGATTACACAAGTATATGTAATCGATTACACAAAGCCCAGAAAGGCAAAGAACACGTTCGACAAGAAATGTAATCGATTACACAATATATGTAATCGATTACACAAAACCCAGAAACTCAAAGAACATGTTCGACGAGACATGTAATCGATTACATAGATGTTGTAATCGATTACACAACAAGTCAGAAGTCATGTAATCGATTACATGAGCATTGTAATCGATTACAAGCAAAGTCGAAGCCATGTAATCGATTACCTCAAGAATGTAATCGATTACACGAGAGCCCGAAAGTTCGAAAACGTTGGAACAATAATGTAATCGATTACCGAGATATGTAATCGATTACACACATCCCGACAACGTCCAACGGCTATATTAAATGCATTAAATGCATGCCCAACTACCTCCAACGGCTCTATTAATTGAGAAACTTATAAATACCCAAGTTGGGTCTTTGTTTCTACGGTTGACCTTGAACCAAAAACTGATCAATATACTTCAAAACGTGAATCAATTCTTAAAATCATTTCTTGCTCTGTTTTCTGACTAAAAACGTGAAAAATCCTTGAGAGCATATTAGAGCTTCAATTTGTAAACACTTGCTCTAGAGAGAGCTTCTTCTATTTCAATCTTATACTTTCTGATTAGTGAGGGTGAGGTATCCCTCAAGTATTGTAAGGGTGAGGTATCCCTTGGAAAATAGAGGCTCAAGCTTTTGGGTGAGGTATCCCATACTTGTTGAGTGCTCAAGGTTGTAGTGGTTTTTCAAGCACCCATTGAAGCTTGAAGATATAGTGGAAAATCTCAAGGTGTTGCTTTGGGATTTGGACGTAGATCACAAGTGGAGTAGTGATTGAACCAGGATAAACGACTGTGTTTGTTTCTCTAAACTCTCCTCTGTTTATCTTTGTGCCTTTGTTTCATTGTTTTATTTGGATATTGTCTCCTTGACTATTACGTTCATTAGTAAAAGTGCTTAACTCATCTATTCAATTATCTCTGATCATTCAATAGCTTCAACAAAAATTGATTGTCAAACGATTTGCGAAAGATTTGTGAACTTATTTTTAACTACTCAATTCACCCCCCTCTTGAGTATTGAGGCCACTTGGTAACAGCTTGAAATTTCTTGTGGAAGTTGAAAAATTTGAGACCCTTGTGCCCTAGAAAGCTCACGACCAAGAGGCCCAAATAGGGTATTCAAGATAAAATGTTATGTTGAGTTGAAACTTAGGTGTTTAGATGAGAAAGGGAGTAGATTGAGGATTGGTAATAATAAGGGAGTAGTAAAAATAAAATTTAGTTCCCTAGTTAGAGAGAGATATTTCGGCCTTAAAAAAGAAATATAGGTGGGGAAGAGGATTCATAATAAATTAGAGTACCTTTAGGGCTTATGAAAAAAAAAAGAGGTGAATTTGTGAAATTAATACAATGTAGTTTTCTTTTAAGTGTTTTGTGACAAATGTGAGGGAATATCACTTAGAGGAACTTAACTACGAGAGCCTTAATTTAAGTGAATTTTCATATTAAATCTTGATAGCTTTCAAAAGAAAGGCTTGTAGAGAACACCTCATGTAAATTGAAAAAGAATGGTTTTTCTGAGATTGTACAAGTGAGATACCTTGTGATGGAATATAATAGCCTTGTGCTGATGGGCCAACGTACTAGACTCGGGAATGTCAATGATGACTTAAGCCCTATTGTGGCTCCTCTTAGTGGAACTTTTGTTGTTTTATGAATATTACTGATCACTGTCATGAATCATGCATTGTGAAAGTCAGAATGACTTGTTGTCAAGGCTATATGCCTAGGAGATGAATTACACCTTTATTTGGGTGCAAATTGCGTAGTTTAGTTCACTTGTGGTTGAACCTAGAAGCGTCGGGGCATGGGTATCCCACATGTGGACAGTTGGTAGCTCCATTGGGCCGTGGTGACTGTGCAACACATCGACGATCTCGACCAGGCATTGTCCTATTCCCGATCTGGTTGAGAGTGTCTTGTATAGCTGATAATTATGATTTTTAACAAATTAATATCCACACAATTACCTTATTAATGATGTTCAGATTGTAATTAAGTGATCTTAGCACTCATTTAGATCATTGGGTTGAATTAGGCTTTAAAGCAAAATTTTTTCATTTTAATGCATATTGACATTGGTTCAGTATTTTGATCATAACTTGAGTTGTAGATCTCTGATTTTGATGTTCTTTATATGTTAGAAAAGATGAGGAAAAGATCTACAAGTTTTGTGAAATGTCAAATTAGAAGATTCGGATGTTTAAATGGTCAAATATAGTCTTGAAGTTGGACCAGTGGTACTATTACGAATTCTGGACACACTTTCACTATTTTGGGCATATCTCACTCATTTCAAGCCCAAATTAAGCATATGAGCACTCCTTGGAAAGCTTACTTCAAAGGCTATCTAATGGACTTGATTTAAATTAGAGATTATGACAGAAATCCAAAAGATGAAAACGTGGAAAAAGTGAAGGAATCATTGGAAGGTGGGAGACACACTTTCATAATGAGAAAATAATTCAATGGAAGGTGGGAGACACACTTTGATAATGGAGGAATAATTAACAAAAGTGGGTGAACCACTTTTGACTCTTAGTGGATAATGAAGAGGAGAGAAATCATATTTTGATGAGAGAATGGAGAGCTTCTACGTAGAAGTGTGATTGTAGTTTTAGTTTTTGATTTTGGGAGACTTCTCTTCTTCTCTTCCTCTCCTCCTCTCTCTTTGTTATTTTCATTTTTTGTATCGTTCTTGAAGGTTCTCCAATGGTGATGGCTATGGAGAGCTAAACTTCTTTAATCAATCCAAGAGATTGACATTCTTGATGATTAATCTTGAGATCTTGTTTTAATTGCTATACATTCATCTATTAATCAAGTTTCTCTTTCTCTTCTTCTCTTGTTTCAATTCTGATCTAATGCTTAATTTGATTGGGATTTGTATATGTTAATTGCGTAATTATCATGTGGCAAGAGATGAATTCAGAGGTTAAATAATGCATCAAAGGTGTTTGATGAAATATTTAGCTTGGTTGGATCTTGGTTTTTAAGTTAATTTGGGTTTTGGATGGATACTTAATTTGTCTAACCTTAATTAATTGAATTCTAGAAGCGTTTCTAGAAGAAGATCCATGGATCATTGAGAGGCATCTTGATGTGATCTAAGACCAAGGATTTGGTTGATAGTTGAATCGATCTATAAAGATCAAGGATGGATTGAAATCAAGATTTGTTAATTCTCTTGGATTAATTGTTTTCTTAATTTTGTTTACTCATTTTAATTGCTCTTTGTTGTTTAATATTGCAAAACTCTCTCCCCTATTTATTAACCTCTTAATCTAACTTCATAATTAGAGTAATCTACGGGCTCGACCCGGTGTTACCTTATACTACAAGTAGTTTTGGTAAATTGGTTATAAATTGATTTAAATTTGATAATCTCGACAGTTGTCAAATTTTTGGCGCCATTGCCGGGGATCATTCTGATTTTGTTCAATTTTATTAAGAGTATATTTAATTTCTAATCCCTCACTAACCTTTGTGTTGCTGTGTTTTGGTGATTTTTAGGAGAAAACGGGTGATTACGGGTCACTTTGCAGAATTTCGTACTAATAGAAAATGTACCCAGAATGTGCTGAAACTTGGTCAGTTGAAGGAAAATGGCCTAATAAACAAGACTCACAGCATACTATGAGGTCACCCCTGGTTTTCCCAAAATCCATCGTTTAGACCACTTTTTAAAATTTTTAATATTTTTTATTGTATTTTTTAATTTCATTTTTATGTAGTTTTTATACTGTACAAGTCCCATAATTTTTAAAAATGTTTAGATAGGTGGATTATATTTATTTTGGTAGATTTTTAGTGTTGTCTAATGTATTCTACTTGTTTGTTATTTTTGTGTTTTATGTGCTTTGGATAATGCATGACTAGGTCTTTTGCTAGCCAATTACTTGATATTGATTCTGAGATTGATATGACTTTGCATAATGGAGTACAAACTTGAGGAATTGACTTCTTTGGTGAGACAGATAGTAGTGAGACAACAATTACCTGTGCAAATAGCTGCAACTGTGTGTGCC
Source organism: Ormosia semicastrata (assembly GCA_029884595.1). Classification (NCBI taxonomy): domain Eukaryota; kingdom Viridiplantae; phylum Streptophyta; class Magnoliopsida; order Fabales; family Fabaceae; genus Ormosia; species Ormosia semicastrata. Next base: position 46,535,615 of record JAQQTO010000061.1, read on the forward strand.
ATTTGTTCTTGTTCATCTCATCCCACATATGCATGTCATACACTTCAAGATGGTAGTTCTATTTTTCTATATCAATCTGTTGCTACAGCAGATGTCTTTCTTAGTAAACCACCATACCAGCAGCCTATGCAACAACCAAGTCCAGTAGCCATGAAACCTAAGCCATCATTGGAAGATTTGGTGAAGCAAATGGCCACTAACAATATTCAATTCCAACAAAGGACAAAGGCAATCACACAGAATTTAGAAACTCAGATTAGACAACTGGCCTCCTCATTGAGTCAGCAGCAAGCCCAAGGTTCTAGCCAACTCCCTTCCCAAACTATTCCCAATCCAAATGGGAATGTGAATGCCATTCTGCTGAGGTCTGAAAAATCTATAGAAGCATCATCTGAGCCTCAACTAGCTAGCAAGCATCAACCAGTAGAAGAAACAGTTTCTGATGAACTAGCCCAAGAATCTGAGGGTCAGAAGAAATCAGTTGTTGCCCATGAGCAGCAGCAACAGCCTGCGGTGGCTCTTCCCTTTCCACAGAGAGCCATTGAGACCAAAAAGATATATGAGGCAGAGAAGGATAAAGAGATCCATGAAGAACATTCTATCTTTCATATTGATTTAATTGATGATTTGGTTGATAATTCATATGCTGACTTGTGTGAGGAGTTTCTTGAGATTGCTGATTTTGATGACTTTGTGTGTGGTGATCTGTGTGCTTCTTGTGATGGTGATAAGTTATGTGCTACATGTTTGGAAATTTTGTATTGTTGTGGGAGATGCTGCTACATGTTCAAAATTTCCTTATTCTATGAGTTATGATCATGTTGTTTTGGAAGATTGTACACATATTATAGGTGATGTTGCAATTAAATCAGCAGAATTAATTTCTTCAACTACCTTGATACCTTCAGTGCAGCAACCACCTACCCTTGAGTTGAAAGCCATTGAAGAATTTTCAGGAAAGGAAGAAGAAGAGCACTGGATGGCAGTCACTACTGTGGTGGATTTTGTTTTCGAGCCATGGTCCAACATAAACAAGGAAAATAAAGTTGATCAAGTATACATATTGCATTCTAGTGCTGAAGCCAAAGGAATTAAGGAAGGCCAATAGGATCCCGGTGGAAGCTCTCCTATTTCAAGTCATGTTTCCAGTCATGTTTCAAGCTCAACTTGGTCTCGGTCATTACACTTCAAGCAATGGGACCCCGGTGGGAGTTTCTTGTCAGCAGTAACAGGACCTTAATGAATCTTCACCTTGATAAGGATGTTTCTTCTCTCTCTTTTATTTTACTTGTCCTTCATTAATTGATGATTTTGATGGAATGTTATTTTTCTTGTGAGCTTTACATTGCGGACAATGTACAATTTAAGTGTGAGGGAGGAATTTTAGCATTCTGTTTTTGTTTTTGTTTTCAATTTTAATGCTTCTACTGTTTTTGCTATTTTGATATTTTAGCCCTGTTGTTTATTTTTCTGTTACTATTTTTGTTATTATTTTGGTTTTGTTTTCTATGTTTGTTTATTGCAAAAAAAAAAAGATGCAAACAAAAATTAAAAAAAAAGAAAAAAAAGAAAACAAAAAAAAAACAATGCTTTGAAAGAAAAATGTGTTTTTGAAGGGATTTTAAGTTGTGTTAAAGTGATGAGTATAAATAAATCAAGTAAAAGGTTCATGGTTTGAATTGGTGGATTGAGTTTGATAGATGTATACCTTGTGAGTTTTTGAGCATATTCGTGTATTTTAACATCCATTCTCCTCTTTCTTGTGTGATTTTCATTCATGTTAATTGATTACTCTAGAACTTGCTTTGATTCTTTTTGAGACTACATTTTCACTGGCATGCATAAACATGATTGAGGCATTCTTTCTTTTATTAGCTACTTTAGCCAAATAGTCAACCCTACATTATTTTCTTTGTTTAACTCCCTTGAGCCTACTTGCCTATTCTTTGTTTTAGCTCAGTATATGCCTTATGTGAAAAATCATGTTTTACCTTACCTTAGGGAATGGAAGAGCATTGGTTCATTTTCATTAGAGGAGCTTTTTGGCTTGTGAATAATTAACAGTTCAAGTGTGGGGGTTGTGCAATATTGATTAGTGTGTGTGTGCAATATTCAAAGTGTTTGAAGAAAAAAATATATTTAAAAAATAAAGAAAGATAAAAGGAAAAAAAATTGCAAGAGAGGTTGAATTTTTTAGAAAAAAATAAGAGAAGGAAAGTGAAGGAAATATGTGAAGAGAATGTGTATTATTTGGAGTTGGGGGATAAAAATTCATGTTTGTTACTTGTCATTTGAGTTCCTTCCCAATGCTCTTTTATTCTCTTGGATGTTTAACTTGTCATATCCATATTGTTTCCTTTCTTTACCTTGGCCCCATTTCAACCTTAAATAAAGTCCTCTTGATTTTTGTGAGCATGTGTTTTGAGTAGTGAAGAAGTAGAAAATAAGCAAGCTTATGGTAGTGCAATTTTCATGGATTGAATTGAGTGAAATACTTATTTTGTAAACACTTGAGGGATTGAGAGTGTATCCTGTGAGAATCTATCATTCTTGATTCATTCTTTTCAAATTGATGATACCTTGCTTGTTCCCTTAAATCTTTAGTAGTTTTTCTTGCTTATAACTTTTGCATTCTTGAATATCATTTGAAATTGAGTCTTTTAGAGTTTTTAACTTTTGAGTTTGTTTTGTTTTTCTTTGTTCCCTAGTTTTGGTTTTTTCTGTTTTACCCGAGGACGTGCAAAAGAGTAAGTGTGGGGGTATTTGATAATTATGATTTTTAACATATTAATATCCACACAATTACCTTATTAATGATGTTCAGATTGTAATTAAGTGATCTTAGCACTCATTTAGATCATTGGGTTGAATTGGGCTTTAAAGCAAAATTTAATGCATATTGACATTGGTTCAGTATTTTGATCATAACTTGAGTTGTAGATCTCTGATTTTGATGTTCTTTATATCTAGGAAAGATGAGAAAAAGATCTATAAGTTTTGTGAAATGTCAAATTGGAAGATTCGGATGTTTAAATGGTCAAATATAGCCTTGAAGTTGGAATGCAGATCAATATTAATTCTGGACACACCTTCACTATTTTGGGTATATCTCACTCATTTCAAGCCTAAATTAAGCATATGAGCACTCCTTGGAAAGCTTACTTCAAAGGCTATCTGATGGACTTGATTTGAATTAGAGATTATGACAGAAATCCAAAAGATGGAAACGTGAAAAAAGTGAAGGAATCATTAGAAGGTGGGAGACACACTTTTATAATGAAAAAATAATTCAATGGAAGGTGGGAGACACACTTTGATAATGGAGGAATAATTAACAAAAGTGGGTGAACCACTTTTGACTCTTAGTGGATGATGAAGAGGAGAGCAATCATATTTTGATGAGAGAATGGAGAGCTTCTACGTAGAAGTGTAATTGTAGTTTTAGTTTTTGATTTTGGGAGACTTCTCTTTTTCTCTTCCTCTCCTCCTCTCTCTTTGTTATTTTCATTTTTTGTATCGTTCTTGAAGGTTCTCCAATGGTGATGGCTATAGAGAGCTAAACTTCTTTAATAATCCAAGAGATTGACATTCTTGATGATTAATCTTGAGATCTTGTTTTAATTGCTATACATTCATCTATTAATCAAGTTTCTCTTTCTCTTCTTCTCTTGTTTAAATTCTGATTTAATGCTTAATTTGATTGAGATTTGTATATGTTAATTGCGTAATTATCATGTGCCAAGAGATGAATTCAGAGGTTAAATAATGCATCAAAGGTGTTTGATGAAATATTTAGCTTGGTTGGATCTTGGTTTTTAAGTTAATTTGGGTTTTGGATGAATGCTTAATTTGTCTAACCTTAATTAATTGAATTCTAGAAGCATTTCTAGTAGAAGATCCATGGATCATTGAGAGGCGTCTTGATGTGATCTAAGACCAAGGATTTGGTTGATAGTTGAATCGATCTATAAAGATCAAGGATGGATTGAAATCAAGATTTGTTAATTCTCTTGGATTGGTTGTTTTCTTAATTTTGTTTACTCATTTTAATTGCTCTTTATTGTTTAATCTTGCAAAACTCTCCCTCCTATTTATTAACCTCTTAATATGACTTCATAATTAGAGTGATCTATGGGTTCGACCCGGTGTTACCTTACACTATAAATAATTTTGGTAAATCGATTATAAATTGATTTAAATTTGGTAATTTCGACAGTTGTCAAATTTTTTAGGAATTTTAGCATTCTGTTTTTGTTTCTGTTTTTAATTTTAATGCTTCTACTATTTTTGCTATTTTGATATTTTAGCCCTATTGTTTATTTTTCTGTTACTATTTCTGTTATTATTTTGGTTTTGTTTTCAGTGTTTGTTTATTGCAAAAAAAAAAAAAAGATGCAAACAAAAATTAAAAAAAAAGAAAAAAAAAGAAAACAGAAAAAAAATAATGCTTTGAAAGAAAAATGTGTTTTTGAATGGATTTTAAGCTGTGTTAAAGTGATGAATAGAAATAAATCAAGTAAAAGGTTTATGGTTTGAATTGGTGGATTGAGTTTGATAGATGCATACCTTGTGAGTTTTTGAGTATATTGGTGGATATTAACATCCATTCTCCTCTTTCTTGTGTGATTTTCATTCATGTTAATTAATTACTCTAGAACTTGCTTTGATTCTTTTTTAGACTACATTTTCACTTGCATGCATAAACATGATTGAGGCCTTCTTTCTTTTATTAGCTACTTTAGTCAAATAGTCAACCCTGCATTATTTTCTTTGTTTAACCCTCTTGAACCTACTTGCCTATTCTTTGTTTTAGCTCAGTATATGCCTTATGTGAAAAATCATGTTTTACCTTACCTTAGGGAATGGAAGCGCATTGGTTCATTTTCATTAGAGGAGCTTTTTGGCTTGTGAATAATTAACAGTTCAAGTGTGGGGGTTGTGCAATATTAATTAGTGTGTGTGTGCAATATTCAAAGTGTTTGAAGAAAAAAAATATATTTAAAAAAAAAAGAAAGATAAAAGGAAAAAAAATTGCAAGAGAGGTTGAATTTTTTAGAAAAAAAAAGAAAAAAATAAGAGAAGGAAAGTGAAGGAAATATGTGAAGAGAATGTGTATTATTTGGAGTTGGGGGATAAAAATTCATGTTTGTTACTTGTCATTTGAGTTCCTTCCCAATGATCTTTTATTCTCTTGGGTGTTTAACTTGTCATATCCATATTGTTTCCTTTCCTTACCTTGGCCCCATTTCAACCTTGAATAAAGTCCTCTTAATTTTTCTGAGCATGTGTTTTGAGTAGTGGAGAAGTAGAAAATAAGCAAGCTTATGGTAGTGCAATTTTCATGGATTGAATTGAGTGAAATATTTATTCCGTAAACACTTGAGGGATTGAGAGTGTATCCTGTGAGAATCTATCATTCTTGATTCATTCTTTTCAAATTGATGATACCTTGCTTGTTCCCTTAAATCTTTAGTTGTTTTTCTTGCTTATAACTTTTGCATTCTTGAATGTCATTTGAAATTGAGTTTTTTAGAGTTTTTAGCTTTTGAGTTTGTTTTATTTTTCTTTGTTCCCTAGTTTTGGTTTTTTCTGTTTTGCCCGAGGACGTGCAAAAGAGTAAGTGTGGGGATATTTGATAATTATGATTTTTAACATATTAATATCCACACAATTACCTTATTAATGATGTTCAGATTGTAATTAAGTGATCTTAGCACTCATTTAGATCATTGGGTTGAATTGGGCTTTAAAGCAAAATTTAATGCATATTGACATTGGTTCAGTATTTTGATCATAACTTGAGTTGTAGATCTTTGATTTTGATGTTCTTTATATGTTAGGAAAGATGAGAAAAAGATCTACAAGTTTTTTGAAATGTCAAATTGGAAGATTCGGATGTTTAAATGGTCAAATATAGCCTTAAAGTTGGATCAGCGGTACTGTTACGAATTCTGGACACACCTTCACTATTTTGGGCATATCTCACTCATTTCAAGCCCAAATTAAGCATATGAGCACTCCTTGGAAAGCTTACTTCAAAGGCTATCTGATGGACTTGATTTGAATTAGAGATTATGACAAAAATCTAAAAGATGGAAACGTGGAAAAAGTGAAGGAATCATTGGAAGGTGGGAGACACACTTTCATAATGAGAAAATAATTCAATGGAAGGTGGGAGACACACTTTGATAATGGAGGAATAATTAACAAAAGTGGGTGAACCACTTTTGACTCTTAGTGGATGATGAAGAGGAGAGCAATCATATTTTGATGAGAGAATGGAGAGCTTCTACGTAGAAGTGTGATTGTAGTTTTAGTTTTTGATTTTGGGAGACTTTTCTTCTTCTCTTCCTCTCCTCCTCTCTCTTTGTTATTTTCATTTTTTGTATCGTTTTTGAAGGTTCTCCAATGGTGATGGCTATGGAGAGCTAAACTTCTTTATTCAATCCAAGAGATTGACATTCTTGATGATTAATCTTGAGATCTTGTTTTAATTGCTATACATTCATCTATTAATCAAGTTTCTCTTTCTCTTCTTCTCTTGTTTAAATTCTGATTTAATGCTTAATTTGATTGGGATTTACATATGTTAATTGCATAATTATCATGTGCCAAGAGATGAATTCAGAGGTTAAATAATGCATCAAAGGTGTTTGATGAAATATTTAGCTTGGTTGGATCTTGGTTTTTAAGTTAATTTAGGTTTTGGATGGATGCTTAATTTGTCTAACCTTAATTAATTGAATTCTAGAAGCATTTCTAGTAAAAGATCCATGGATCATTGAGAGGCGTCTTGATGTGATCTAAGACCAAGGATTTGGTTGATAGTTGAATCGATCTATAAAGATTAAGGATGGATTGAAATCAAGATTTGTTAATTCTCTTGGATTGGTTGTTTTCTTAATTTTGTTTACTCATTTTAATTGTTCTTTGTTGTTTAATCTTGCAAAACTCTCCCCCCTATTTATTAACCTCTTAATCTGACTTCATAATTAGAGTGATCTATGGGTTCGACCCGGTGTTATTTTATACTACAAGTAGTTTTGGTAAATCGGTTATAAATTGATTTAAATTTGGTAATCTCGACAGTTATCAATAGCCATGTTGCGCATGTTGATTATATTGAGAAACACATGATTTGAGGCTAATGAGATACAGATACTAACTCCCCAATCATTCTCTCCGATGTTGGTTAGAACTCTATGGAGTAGATATCAGTCCATTGTGCATTCACATAGACATTGAGCATTTTATTATAACATGTAATACTGTGGAACTACCTGTGGATATATTATTGTATAGCCTGTTGAGAATTTTTATGATTGTAATGGTTATTTCAATATTTTGTTTTTTTTTATTTTGCTGTCTCTTGCTGCCATCTTGATATTGATGTAGAGGATTTCACCTCTTTGTATTACTATTCTGTTTGTTCTCCATTCTATGTGCTCCTATTGATAAAGACTAAGGAAGATAGAAGAAAATTTGTAGTTTTTGTTGTTCGCTTTTGGATGACTGCTCATAGAGATTCTCTTGGTTTTGTCAGAGTTCTATTTCATGGAGGTTCAAATTTGTGGTGAATCGACTGGGGCATAGAAAGGATTAGATATGTAGGAGAATTGACTTTGTCTATTAGTAGGACCCATGACCGGGCCCCTTTATTCTCTCTTAGTATTTTTGTGTGTCTAGAGTTTTTCATGCTAATTAAGGAGCTATGGGGTGACTTGCATTACACCCCTCGAGAGGATCCAGACCCTGTGGTATCTTTCGCTAGGACTCTTATCCGTGAGCCTCTGCCACAGTTGAGAGGCTTGGTTAGAGAAGAGTCTGAGGAGGAAGACCCATCGAAGAAGTCCGAAGAGGATCCAATGGAGGGTCCAGGGGAAGATCCTACTCCCTAGGTCTTTAGACTTGGGCTAGTCTATATTTTGCTAAACTGTTGTTTATGTTTTTCGTATATAAACTTGTAAATTTTGGATGGACTATGATCCATGCCACTGTTGTATATATTATTTTTGGTGTGTAATATTTAGTAAGTTATATCCTGTGATGTTTATGTTCCGTTTAAACTTATGTTTTAAAAAGAAAATTTAAAATCCCTATTTTCCAATATTAAACTATTTTTTCGCGACTTTGTTAAGTTAAAGAAGTTTTAAATGTATAAATGTGACGCCCTCAGGAGGGGTGTTACATTAGTTGGTATCAGATCCTAAGTTTGAATCTTTTGGGGTTTGTGGTTAGGTCTGTCTTGCTTGTGTTGTGTGATTCTCTGTGTTTGGTTTGCGAAAGGAGACAAAATTTGTTTGAAATGATTTCATCTGACTTTGATTGTATGTTGTTAAGTGTAACTTCAAAGGAATGCAATGGCGCGAGGGGGATCTGCACGTGTGAATCTGGAACGAGGTAGTGAGAGTATGGCTGCAGTAGTGGAGGAAATACAAAGAATGGCAGAGGTTATAATGCAATAGAATCAAAGAGCCACCTAACAACAAGAAGCTACTACTGAAACTCAAAATCTATCAGAGTTTCGACCTAACAATCCACCGTAATTCAGAGGAGAATTCGATCCGGAGAAGGCGAGTCTTTGTATCCAAGAATTGGAGAAGATATTTGGAGGAATGGGATGCACTGATGCTCAAAGGGTGACCTATGCTACCTTTATGCTAATGGGAGGTGCCGAAGACTGGTGGGCGGGAGCCCAACGATTGATGAGAGTTGAAGGAACCATAATCACTTAGGAAGCCTTCAAGGATAAATTCCTAGAGAAGTACTTTCCAGCCAGCACGAGACACGCAAAGGAAATGGAATTCTTAGGCCTGAAGCAAGAGGGCATGTCAGTTGAGGAGTATACTGCTAAGTTTGAGAGCTTGTCAAAGTTCTCAAGGTATTTCCATATGTAACCTGATGAAGAATGGAAGTGCCACAAATTTGAAGAAGGACTGAGACATGACTTGAAGAGAGCAGTTTTGCCTTTAGGAATTAGTCAGTTCCTAGTTCTTTTGGACAAATGTCACGAGATTGAGGATTTGGATCAGTCACGCGAAACTAGGAACCGTAACTTTAGACCTGCTAGGTTCCAAAGAGGGAGGAACGTTGGTGGCAGTCGTTTCCAGCAAAAGCCATATTCGAGACCATCGGGGAATCAAGCTCAGCAACAACCACGTGGAGAAGGTTTTAGTAGCCACAAGTTGGGTCAGAACGTGACATCATCGCTGAAATGCCTCAAGTGTGGAAGGGACCACTTAACGAGGGATTGCACGATCAAGGGAATCATTTGTCTCAGATGTGGAAAGCCCGGACACATCTCAAGAGATTACAATCAGCCCAAGGCAGAGCCCTCTATTAGCAATGTTCATACTGCGAGACCCTAAGCGGGAGGAAGAGTTTACACCATAAGTGGAGCGAAAGCCTCCCAATCCAAAGATCTGATTCAGGGAAATTGTGAAATAGGAGGTAACCTTTTAATTGTACTGTATGACTCAAGGGCAACTCATTCTTTTATTGCCTATGATTGTGTGCACCGATTAGGACTGTCTGTGTCCTCCTTACCTTTTGATTTGAGTATTTCTACTCCTACTGCTAAATCCGTTGTTACCACTCAAGTTTGTTTGGACTGTCCTGTTTCTATAGAAGGTCGAATCTTTTCAGTCAATTTGATTTGTTTGCCTCTTTCTCAGATAGACGTTATTCTAGGGATGGATTGGTTATCTTCTAACCATATCCTGTTAGACTATTCTAGTAAAACCTTAATATTTTCTGATTCTGAGATTTCTAGATTTATAACTGCCAACCAAGGTAGAATTTTCTTGAGGGAAAGAGCTCAAGGATACATGTTTTTGTCTTCCTTAGGAGTCAAGGGTAAGACCAGTGTGGATGCTATTCCTGTGGTCAATGAGTTTCCTGAAGTCTTTTCTGATGATATACCTAGTTTACTACCTAAAAGGGAGGTAGAATTCTCTATCGACCTTGTGCTAGGATCTGGTCCTATATCCATGGCACCATATCAGATGTCACCATCAGAGTTAGCCGAGCTCAAGAAATAGTTAGAGGAACTATTGGAGAAGAAGTTTGTGAGACCTAGTGTTTCACCTTGGGGAGCTCTAGTGTTGTTGGTTAAGAAGAAGGACGGGACTTTTCAGTTATGTGTGGACTATCGCCAGTTAAACAAGATCACAATCAAGAACAAGTACTCACTTCCGAGAATAGATGACCTAATGGACTAGTTGAAGGGAGCTTCTAATTTCTCCAAGATTGATCTACGTTCCAACTATCATCATATTTGTGTGAGAGTAGATGATGTTCCCAAGATGGCTTTTTGGAGGCGTTATGGGCATTATGAGTACCTGGTGATGTCATTCTGAGTAACGAATGCTCCTGCTGTATTCATGGACTTTATGAATAGGATTTTTTGTCCTTATCTGGATAGGTTTGTTGTTGTCTTTATTGATGGCATTTTGGTTTACTCTCAAAGTCAGGAGGAACAAGTTGAACATCTCAGAGTGGTTCTTCAGATTTTGTGAGAAAACAAATTATACGCAAAGCTGTCCAAATGTGAGTTCTGGTAAAGCAAAGTTCACTTTTTGGGTCATATGATTTCAGAGGAAGGAATTAAACTAGATGCATTGAAAGTTGAAGCAATTCTTCAATGGGAAAGGCCGAAGACGGTATCAAAAATCTGAAGTTTTCTCAAGTTTGCTGGTTACTATCAGAGGTTTATTGAAGGATTATCCAAGATAGCAGGACCTCTCACTCAGCTTACAAGGAAGAATCAACCTTTTGCATGGACAGACGCATGTGAGGAAAGCTTTCGAGAGTTGAAGATATGTTTGACTGACTCACCAGTGCAGATTCTACCATATCCCAATGAACCTTTTGAGGTGTACTGTGATGCCTCATATCAGGGCTTAAGGTGTGTCCTTATGCAGATTAAAAGAGTGGTGGCATATGCTTCAAGGAAATTGAGAATACATGAGAAAAACTATCCTACACATGACTTGGAGTTAGCCGCTGTTGTATTTGCATTGAAGAACTGGAGACATTTTCTTTATGGAGCAACGTTCAACGTCTACAGTGATCACAAGAGCCTGAAATACTTGTTCTACCAAAAGGGGTTAAATATGAGGCAAAGATGGTGGTTAGAGTTCTTGAAAGACTATGATTTCCAACTCCAATATCATCCCGGGAAGGCGAATATGGTAGCGGATGCTTTGAGTAGAAAGACACTTAGTGTTTCTACTATGATGCTCAAAGAAAGAGAGTTGATAGAACATTTTAGGGATATGTAGTTGTCCGTGGAATTGACATCGGGAAGGATGTGCTTGAGCATGATCATTATTTCGAGTGGATTGATGGAAGAAATCCAAGAGAAGCAAGGGAGTGATTCGTACTTATAAGATGAGAAGGAACTAGTGAGGTAAGGCACTATATCTGAGTTTGCGGAAGGACAAGATGGGATCCTAAGATTCAAAAATAGAGTTTGTGTACCGAATTATCCCGAACTTAGGAAGGTGATACTTGATGAAGCCCACAAAAGCAAGTTAAGTATACACCCCGAAACTACTAAGATGTACCAAGATCTGAAATGACTATATTGGTGGCAAGGAATGAAGAGGAATGTTGCCGAGTATGTGTCTTCATGCTTAGACTTCTAAAAAGTTAAAGTGGAACACCAAAGACCTTTCAGAATGCTACAGCCTCTAGCTATTCCAAAATGGAAATGGGATAGCATTGCAATGGATTTTGTGAGTAGACTGCCAAAAACTAAGAAGGGGTATGATTCAATATGGGTAATTGTTAATTAGCTTACGAAGTCAGTGCACTTCTTACCAATTAATATGAGATACTCGATGGAGAAATTGACTCAAGTGTACATTAGTGAGATTGTTAGACTACATGGTGTGCCTTCGAGTATTATTTCTAACAGAGACCTAACATTTACATCACGATTTTGGCAGAGTTTGCATGAAGCCATGGAACGAAACTTCATCTAAGTTTCGTGTATCATCCGCAGATGGACGGTCAGCTAGAGAGGACAATCCAATCATTGGAAGATCTATTAAGGGCTTATGTTTTGGGACAGACTGAGAGTTGGGATGAATTCTTGTCTTTGAAAGAGTTCACCTATAATAATAGTTTCCACGCAAGCATCGGAATGGCACCTTATGAGGCGTTGTACGGGCGACGATGTAGAACACCATTGTGTTGGTACCAAGATGGTGAAAATTTTGCGATAGGACCTGAACTTGTGCAACAAACGACTGAAAAGGTTAGGATGATTCGGGAAAGAATGAGAGTAAATCAGAGCAGACAGAAGAGCGATGTCGACAAGCGACGGCGACCTCTTGAATTTGAGGAAGGTGAGCATGTGTTTTTGAGAGTCACACCTACGACTGGTGTCGGAAGGGTTCTTAAATCCAGAAAACTCACTCCTAAATTCATCGGACCGTATCATATTCTTTGTCAGATAGGTCCAGTAGCCTACCAAATAGCTTTACCACATTTTCTCTCCAACCTTCATAATGTCTTCCATGTGTCACAATTGTGGAAATATATTTCTGACCCAGCCCATGTTATATAATCAGATGTAGTACAACTAAAAGAGAACTTGACCTATGAAACATTTCCTATCAAGATTGAGGATAGGAGAGTGAAGCAACTCAGGGGCAAGGAAATTTCATTAGTAAAAGTAATCTGGAATGATGTGACTAGAGACGCAACTTGGGAGTTAGAGGACAAGATGAAGGAGCAATATCCATATTTATAATAAATCTTGAGGAAGCTTTAGGAGAAGCTTGCAAGAGAAGCTTAGCTTCTTTCTCCTAGGTGGTGTGATAGCTACATAGAATGCAGTTATTTGTGCCCTATCCTTGTGCTAGAATGAATGCTATGTCCTTGTTTAAAATGCATATTTGGAAGGTTTTGCACTTATATTTGTCATATTCGGAATCTAAGCCTTTCTGATGTGTTATTATGCAAATTTTAGCTTTAATTGTTATGGATTGAGTAGATTTATATATGTTATTGATTTGGTGTTTTCTCTATGATAGGAGGGGCTCCAAACAAGGTTAAATATGGAGCAGTAGAGCTTAAAGAGGAAGAGGAAGCCAAATTGGCATTCCAGCAAGCAACGCCGCGGCGCAAGTCAGAGCACGCCGCGGCGTTGAGAGGGTTTTCAGCCTGGTTATACTTGGACCCATGGGCAAGAGCGCCGCGACCTAGAGAAGTGGGCCCCGCAACGTAAATAGACCGACCCATTGCGCGCCGCGGCGTGCATATGTGGGCGCCGCAGCGTGAAGGCGGTTGCTGAGCCTATAAATAGATTTTTATGCATTTTTCTCAGAATTCTCTCCCATTCTCTCTCAGTTTTTTAGGGTTCTGGCCATATGGCCATTTCCATTTTTAGGTTTTGTTAGTTTTCTTAGTTTTAGGTTAGATAGCTTGGCTAGATCTTCATGGATGGTGGATTGGAGTCAAGGATCAAAGGATTGAAGGAGGATTTAAGCTTCAGAGACAAATCAATGAGCTTCTTTCTCTCTTTTCCCTTTCTCTCTTCTCTTCCTTATCTTTTGTATAGTTAAGCTTTGTTTAGGAATACTTTGAATCTTTTTATTTATATTAATGATGTGTTTTTCTCTAAATTTGCGTGGATGTTTGATTATGGTTCAATCATTATCTGTGTTTAATGTATGTTCTTGGTTGGCCTCAATTACATGATCCTAATATTGGCAAATGAACTAGACATAGGGATTTGTTGATATGGATATGGTATGGTTGATACATGTTCGGCGAGTTCAATTGGCTTGAATGAGTTGATTCGTTAATAGGATAGAAATATACCTATTAACCATGTATAGTGTGCGATTGAGAATAGATCGTTCATGAGTGGAAGTTGCACTGGCTCTCAAGGAAACTTAGTGAGTTGGGCAATTGAAACCAGGGTTGATTGACCTAGACATAGGCTTTTGACTACATCAGATTCTCAAGCTAACCTAATCAATGCATTTGTGTTTATGAGGGGAATTGCATGTTGTTGATAGATGTAGGGGGTGAAGGAGGATTTCCTAAAACCTAACCGCTTTTAGGTTTATTGCTTTTGTAGGTTAGATTGTTTTTATATTATTTTCCTATTTTTATGTCCTTGTCTAGAATTGATTAAGCTATTGGTTGGTACTTGGCTTTATAATTGAATATCCTCGTGGGAACGAACTTTTACTCTGTATCTGTATTACTTGTGCGACCCGTGCACTTGCGGTTAGCAAATGGGCAACACGTTTTGACCCTAACAAGTTTTTGGCGCCGTTGCTGAGGATAGTTTTTATATTGCTAATATCAACAATGAATTTGATTAGTTCTAATTCAAGTTGTGTATAAGTTGTATATAATCTATGTTTTGTTTCTGTTTTGTTTAGTTTCAAATAAGAAGCCGGGTGATTTCTTTCATACGAGGCCCTTGAGGGAATTCGCGACTCCTAAAAGGATTACCCTTGGATCAAGTTCTTGAAGACTACTCATCCACCATACTTAAATTTTGGTGACAAAGTCCTGCTGGGACTATAACTTAGGCCCTTCGTGGGAGGGTACCCCATGTTTATGTTTATATTCTTGTCTTTACTTTATGCATAAATAGGTAGTATATTAATGTGTTATGTTAAATATGTTAGCATATTAGTATGTTGTATTTTGTTAGTTTTGTTAATATGTTAGTGTACATAAGTATTAGTATGTTAGTTTAGTAGTTTATAGTTTTTGTTAGTTGTTATGTTTTAGCTATGTTCGTGTTTGTTTGTTTATGGTTTTAAGTGTTGTTAGTGTTAGTTAGTATATAGGTTAATATGTTAATTAGGTTAGTTTAATGTGTTTGTTGTTTTTAAAGTTTTAAGTTTGTTTAGGTTTGTATATAGGTTAGTAAGTTGTTTATATGTGTTATTATGTGTGTGTTGTATATTTGTGTAATTTAGCTTTTTGAACAAGTTTTTGCAGCTAGAGACCCATAAGAGCCAAACTCAATGAAAAAGCGTGTTTCTTTGCTAAATTTAGCTTGACTTAGGTAGTCACGCCGCGGCATAGGGTAGTACGCGTCGCGGCGCAAGGGGTGTTTCTGCATAATTCTGCAGCTTTTTGTGAGCGCCGCGACCCAAGCATGGTGCGCCGTGGCGCTGATCCCCTGTTTTTGCTGTTTTTGTTTTTATTTTTGTTATTTTTTTATTTTTTAGTATTTAATAATGCTCAGTACTTGTCTTAGGTTCCCTATAGGCTATGTTCATTAATGATACATTTCATTTTAGGTTTAGGGGAGTATCTTTACATGTTTAATTCCTTTGTGCTTAATGTGAACATGTATTGGTATTTTGAGTATACAGTGTTTTAGTCATCATATTTTCATGATTATATTCTGTTTTGACTATCACTGATGTGCTGATGACAAGATTTTCAATTTTCACTTTATGCAAAAGATGTTGTGCATGCTTGAACTTAGAAAGTTGAATCTATTTGAATGCATGACATGTTGCAAGAATATTGGTGTTGTTTTTGATTGTCCATGATGTGAAAGGTTGCTATTTGCCCCCTTTTCAGTGAAACCTTATGTGATCTTGATGCATGTGAAACAATTTAGTTGCTTTTGATGCATGATTTACATCTCACTTAGATGCAATTGTAACTTTGAAAATGATAAGAGTGCATGTTTTGAGAATGTTTATGGATGTACATGTAGAGTTTTGATTATCCTCGAAATTATTTTTGAACTCTCTTGAGGCGAAATCCTAAGTTATGCATGATTGAGGAAATGATTAGGGCATTGTTTGGATCGATTGAGCCTTAAAAAGCTTACCCTGATATGATGATATCCTTAGGTCCCTTTTTGAAGCCTTAAACTGTTTGGCCTTCTTTGTTTTTCATAACCATTGTGTTCGTTAACCTATTAACCGTTCTAATGCATGTGACAGCATGTCATTTTCTTCCTACCCTTATTGTTTATTGAGTTCATGGTATGCTATTTCTTGAAATGAGTCTGATGATTAGGGGTATGCATATTTAATTCAAAATGAGCCTGAAGGAACCAGATGCAAAACAAAGAAAAGAAAAAGCATTGCTTTGCAAAAATAGCAGAGAAAAGAAAGAGAAAATAAAATGAAAAATGAAAATGAAAAGAAAAGCAAAAGCTTAAGAAAAGTAAAGTTCAAAAAGCATCGAAAATGGTTCTGGCAAGTTTTATGATCTCAACATTTGAATACCCTGCTAGTATCATGTTTTGGCTCATGTCTTGGAATATCATGTTTATGTGTCTCAATATTTGTATTGTATCTTTCCCGTTCATTTCTGTCGCTCATACCATTGGCCTTACATTATAAGCTGATTAAGTCCCTTTTGATCCTCAATCTTGTGTGATTTACATTAGTGGAGAGAGAGTTAATTTACAATCTTGTGGATTCTGTGAATTATATGCATGTATGCTTATAAACTTATCTGGATGTGTATGACTTGATTAAAAGAAGTTTATCTTGCATGTTTGTGATAAATGTGAATTGCATGAAGAGTTTTCTAGCTTGTTAGCATGTTTAGGATTGTATATGTGTGGAACTGTTTACGGGGCAGTTGCACTTTTTGAGGATTGATGCAGTCATTACACATTAGTATTTGTTTTTAAAAGAATGAAAAAGAAGATTGAAATCTATTTGCTGCAAGAAAATTGATTTTAATGTTTCAGTGATTTACTTAGTTCTATTTGGTTTTGCTCGAGGACTAGCAAAATGTAGGTTTGGGGGTGTGATAGCTACATAGAATGCAGTTATTTGTGCCCTATCCTTGTGCTAGAATGAATGCTATGTCCTTGTTTAAAATGCATATTTGGATGG
Source organism: Ormosia semicastrata (assembly GCA_029884595.1). NCBI lineage: Eukaryota > Viridiplantae > Streptophyta > Magnoliopsida > Fabales > Fabaceae > Ormosia > Ormosia semicastrata. Next base: position 46,552,465 of record JAQQTO010000061.1, read on the forward strand.
TTTTGCACTTATATTTGTCATATTCGGAATCTAAGCCATTCTGATGTGTTATTATGCAAAATTTAGCTTTAATTGTTATGGATTGAGTAGATTTATATATGTTATTGATTTGATGTTTTCTCTATGATAGGAGGGGCTCCAAACAAGGTTAAATATGGAGCAGTTGAGTTTAAAGAGGAAGAGGAAGCCAAATTGGCATTCCAGCAAGCAACGCCGCGGTGCAAGTCAGAGCACACCGCGGCGTTAAGAGGGTTTTCAGCCTAGTTATACTTGGACCCAGGGCAAGAGCACCGCGACCTAGAGAAGTGGGCGCCGCAAAGTAAATAGACCAACCCATTGCGCGCCGTGGCGTGCATATGTGGGCGCCGCGGCATGGAGGCGGCTGCTGAGCCTATAAATAGATTTTTATGCGTTTTTCTCAGAATTCTCTCCCATTCTCTCTCAGTTTTTCAGGGTTCTGGCCATTTGGCCATTTCCATTTTTAGGTTTTGTTAGTTTTCTTAGTTTTAGGTTAGATAGCTTGGCTAGATCTTCATAGATGGTGGATTGGAGTCAAGGATCAAAGGATTGAAGGAGGATTCAAGCTTCAGAGACAAATCAATGAGCTTCTTTCTCTCTTTTCCCTTTCTTTATTCTCTTCCTTATATTTTGTATAGCTAAGCTTTGTTTAGGAATACTTTGAATCCTTTTATTTATATTAATGATGTGTCTTTCTTTAAATTTGTGTGGATGTTTGATTATGGTTCAATCATTATCTGTGTTTAATGCTTGTTCTTGGTTGGCCTCAATTACATGATCCTAATATTGGCAAATGAACTAGACATAGGGATTTGTTGATATGGATATGGTGTGGTTGATACATATTCGGCGAGTTCAATTGGCTTGGATAAGTTGATTCGTTAATAGGATAGAAATATACCTATTAACCATGTATAGTGTGTGATTGAGAATAGATCGTTCATGAGTGGAAGTTGCACTGGCTCTCAAGGAAGTGAGTTGGGTAATTGAAACCAGGGTTGATTGACCTAGACATAGGCTTTTGACTACATCAGATTCTCAAGCTAACCTAATCAATGCATTTGTGTTTATGAGGGGAATTGCATGTTGTTAATAGATGTAGGGGGTGAAGGAGGATTTCCTAAAACCTAACCGCTTTTAGGTTTATTGCTTTTGTAGGTTAGATTGTTTTTATATTATTTTCCTATTTTTATGTCCTTGTCTAGAATTGATTAAGCTATTGGTTGGTACTTGGCTTTATAATCGAATATCCTCGTGGGAACGAACTTTTACTCTGTATCTGTATTACTTGTGCGACCCGTGCACTTGCGGTTAGCAAATGGGCAACACGTTTTGACCCTAACAGTGCACGGCCAAGAGAGAAGGGAGAGGCTTCTTGGACAAGGTTTCTATTTCAATTTTCAATTCCTAACTTTTTTATCACTTTCTCTCTATTTACCAAAAGTTACACACTTTCTTCTCTCATTTTCTCTTTTCTTTTGTTCTCTTATTTTCTTTCCCTACCTCATGGCCACCACCCAAACTCCACCATCTCATCTTCTAAAATTTTAACAAACCACATTTCTTGAATCTACATCCTTTCCTAAGACCATTTGGTGTGAAGTTCTTGGCTTGTTCATCACTTTTCAAGCATTACTTCAAGTTAGGGCTTGAAGATTCCTAAGGTAAAGATTTCACTTTTTTCATTCTTCTTTCTTTTCTTCCTTTTAAGACCTTGATTTTGATCCTTAGTTATTCTTTTCCAAGTCTAAAGATGTTGATTTTTGGCTTGTAATTTTCATTTTTTAAGAATCCCTTTGAAGTGAAGGTTTACTTCAAAAAGTTCTTCAAGAAGAGGTTGGATATCTTCTAAGGTAAGAGGGAGATTACTCACACTAATCATTCATGGTGGTGAGGGACGAAATTAGTGTATGGAAAGTGAGGAATCCATATGAGGATTGCTCACTTTAGTGTATTGATTCTTGGTGATTCCCTTTGTCTTTTGCTCTATGTGATTTAGTGTTGTTTATGATCTTAGTGAAACATGAAATTCTTGATGGTTGATATATAGTGGTTGTAATGACCTGGGACTGCCTGCAAGATTGATGAGTGTCTCCACAAACCAACACGGGTCTTTTCAACGTGCTTTGTCCTCACTCACACGCATCCTAGGAAACTTCCCAGGAGGTCACCCATCCCACAATTGCTCCAGGTCAAGCATGCTTAACCATGGAGTTCTTATGTTCTAGGCTCCCGAAAAGAAGTTACAACTTGTTGATATGGCTACACCAAATCAATTCCTTTAAGTCATCCTCAACTATGCAGTCCCATACCTGCACGGTCTCTGAATCCCTCTCATTTCGGTGCGTATTCAGTTCATTCATGCAGACGAAATTAGTGTATGGAAAGTGAGGAATCCATGTGAGGATTGCTCACTTTAGTGTATTGATTCTTGGTGATTCCCTTTGTCTTTTGCTCTATGTGATTTTGTGATTTTGTGTTGTTTATGATCTTAGTGAAACATGAAATTCTTGATGGTTGATATATAGTGGTTGTAACGACCTGGGACTGCCTGCAAGATTGATGAGTGTCTCCACAAACTAACATGGGTCTTTTCAACGTGCTTTGTCCTCACTCACACGCATCCTAGGAAACTTCCCAGGAGGTCACCCATCCCACAATTGCTCCAGGTTAAGCATGCTTAACCATGGAGTTCTTATGTTCTAGGCTCCTGAAAAGAAGTTGTAACTTGTTGATATGGCTATACCAAATCAATTCCTTTAAGCCATCCTTAACTATGCAGTCCCATACCTGCACAGTCTCTGAATCCCTCTCATTCTGGTGCGTATTCAGTTCATTCATGCAGACCTTCTGCCTAGAAGCCTGCCAGGAGCCGCTCCTTGTCCGTGCTTCATTGCACCGGCGATCACTCCCCGTCATCGTCGGCCCCGGGATGCCACATGCCCACCAATTTTTGCTTGGTTCGTCCCCGAACCACACCGTATTGGGAGAGGTCCCGTCTCTGATACCATTAATGTAATGACCCGGGACTGCCTGCAATATTGATGAGTGTCTCCATAAACCAACACGGGTCTTTTCAGCGTGCTTTGTCCTCACTCACACGCATCCTAGGAAACTTCTCAGGAGGTCACCCATCCCACAATTGCTCCAGGTCAAGCACGCTTAACCATGGAGTTCTTATGTTCTAGGCTCCCGAAAAGAAATTGCAACTTGTTGATATGGCTACACCAAATCAATTCCTTTAAGCCATCCTCAACTATGCAGTCCCATACCTGCACAGTCTCTGAATCCCTCTCATTCCAGTGCGAATTCAGTTCATTCATGTAGACCCTCCGCCTAGAAGCCTGCTAGGAGCCGCTCCTTGTCCGTGCTTCATTGCACCGGCGATCACTCCCCGCCCTCATCGGCCCCGGGACGCCACCGTGGTTGCTTGAAATTTCTTGTGGAAGTTGAAAATTTTGAGACCTTAGTGCCCTAAAAAGCTCACAGCCAAGAGGCCCAAATAGGGTATTCAAGATAAAATGTTATGTTGAGTTGAAACATAGGTGTTTAGATGAGAAAGGGAGTAGATTGAGGATTAGTAATAATAAAGGAGTGGTAAAAATAAAATTTAGTTCCCTAGTAAGAGAGAGAGATTTCGGCCTTGAAAAAAAAAATATAGGTGGGAAAGAGGATTCATAATAAATTAGAGTACCTTTAGGGCTTATGAAAAAAAAAAGAGAGGTGAATTTGTAAAATTAATACAATGTGGTTTTCTTTTAGGTCTTTTGTGGGAAATGTGAGGGAATATCACTTAGAGGAACTTAACTAAGAGAGCCTTAATTTAAGTGAATTTTCATATTAAATTTTGAAAGCTTTAAAAAGAAAGGCTTGTGGAGAACACCTCATGTAAATTAAAAAAGAATGGTTTTTCTGAGATTGTACAAGTGAGATACCTTGTGATGGAATATAATAGCCTTGTGCTGATGGGTCGACGTACTGGACTGGGGAATGTCAGTGATGACTTAAGCCCTGTTGCAGCTTCTCTTAGTGGAACTTTTATTGTTTTATTAATATTACTGATCACTGTCATGAATCATGCATTGTGAAAGTTGGAATGACTTGTTATCAAGGCTGTATGCCGAGGACATGAATTACACCTTTGTGTGGGTTTGAATTGCATAGTGTAGTTCACTTATGGTTGAACTTGGAGTCGTCGTGGCATAGGTATCCCACATGTGGACAGTTGGTAGCTCCACTGGGCCGTGGTGACTGTACAACGCACCGACGATCTCGACCAGGCACTATCCTATTCCCGATCCGGTTGAGAGTGTCTTGTATAGCCATGTTGCTCATGTTGATTATATTGAGAAGCACATGATTTGAGGCTAATGAGATACAGACACTGGCTCCTCGATCATTCTCTCTGATGCTGGTTAGAACTCTATGGAGTAGATGTCAGTCTATTGTGCATTCACATAGACATTGAGCATTTTATCGTAACATGTTATACTGTGGAATTGTCTGTGGATATATTATTGTATGCCTGTTGAGAATTTTTATGATTGTAATGGTTATTCCAATATTTTGTGTTTTTTATTATTTTGCTATCTCTTGCTGCCATATTGGTATTAATGTAGAGGATCTCACCTCTTTGTTTTGATATTCTATTTGTTCTCCGTTTTATGTGCTCCTTTTGAAAAAGACTAAGTAAGGCAGAAGAAAATTTATAGTTTTTGTTGTTCGCTTTTGGATGGCTGCTCGTAGAGATTCTCTTGGTTTTGTCAAAGTTCTATTTCACAGAGGTTCAAATGCGTGGCGAATCGAATGGGGCGTAGAAAGGATTAAATATGTAGGAGAATTGACTCTGTCTATTAGTAGGACCCGTGACGGGGCCCTTTTCTTCTCTCTTAGTGTTTTTGTGTGTCTAGAGTTTTTCATGCCAATTAGGGAGCTATGGGGTGACTTGCATTACACCCCTCGGGAGGATCCAGACCCTGTGGTATCTTCCACTAGGACTCTTATCTGTGAGCCTCTGCCACAGTTAAGAGGCTTGGATGGAGAAGAGTCTGAGGAGGAGGACCCATCAGAGGAGTCCGAAGAGGATCCAATGGAGGGTCCAAGGGAAGATCCTGCTCCCTAGGTCTTTAGACTTGGGCTAGTCTATATTTTACTAAACTGTTGTTTATGTCTTTCGTATATAAACTTGTAAATTTTGGATGGACTATGATTCATGCCACTGTTGTATATATTCTTTTTGGTGTGTAATATTTAGTAAGTTATATCCTGTGATGTTTATGTTCTGTTTAAACTTATGTTTTAAAAAGAAAATTTAAAATCTATATTTTCCAAGATTAAACCATTTTTCTGCAACTCTGTTAGGTTAAAGAAGTTTTAAATGTATAAATGTGACACCCTCGGGAGGGTGTTACACTTGCTTGAGGTAGTTATCACCCTACAACATAATTCATAGTACTTTATTTGATATCCACTAATTTTGGATCCATAGAGGTCAGTCATTGATTATTAATCTATTATGCTCTCATAAAGATTAATTTTTTCATAGTATGTAAATTGAGTACAACAAATTAAATAATCAATTGTCATTAAGCACATAGACAATAACATGCTTACTTTCATGATATGTAGACAATTTAAAGCATAGAAAGCATACATAGTCATAGAATACCCTATGATCAAGAAATATGCAAGATAGTGAGCAAATGGTGTAACAATAATGAACATAATTAAGTGTTATATATAATATTTAATTTTTACTAAGTACACATGATTCTATCCTTTACCTAAGGCATACAAGAAATATACTTCATATTCATTGCATTTTTAAGTGAATGTGCATAAGAGGTAAAAACTTTTGATACCTTGGCCTTGGTAATCAAGGAAACTTTTTTCCTTACCTATTGCTTCTCTTTTGGTGTTTTGAACTTTGCAAGTTCCATATTATGCATGTGAGAACTTTTAGTTGAAGGATCCTTGTCTTCGTGACCAAGAAGTCTACCATTGGGTTTTAGAAGCATTCTCCTTGATTATTCCTCTTTCCTTTGACCAATTAGTCCACCCTTTTGAGAAGTTTTCTGGGTAATTGAAACACTAGGAGGACGTTTTGGTATCCACTTCATATTGAGTCCTTGAATGCTAATACTAGAGCCTTTAAGACTTTTAGGAACCCACACCATGTTATTTATCATATAAGAATTTCTTCTATAATTGCACAAATGATAAATATGTCCTAAATGATTACAAAAATTGTAAACAATTGAATTCAACGATGGCTTGGTCCTTTGAAGATCATCTTTTGAAAACTTAAGTCTTTTGTTGTCTTTAAATTCTAAACTATCTTTGCCATAAGCTTTGCTTGAATTTTCATGTAGAATATTTATTCTAATTAACAAACACAAAATGTAAGCAATTAGAATCATTAGTTTTGTCAAATTTGAAAGATAAATCCCCAACTTGATTTTCTAAATCAATGCACTTTTGACAATAAGTTGAGGCTTCACGTTTCAAAGGCATTTCCTCATAAAAAAAACATATTCATTTTTCAAAGTCTCAATTTCATTTTCAATGGAGGAAATGTCTTCCAAACAAGATAAGTTTTTCTTTTCTAAATTCAACAAACCATCATACAATTCATCATATGCACATTGTAGCTCATAATAGAAAGGACTATAATCTAGTTTAGCATTATTTACCTCAAAATCTTTTTTTGCCATATAGGAAGTAGTTTCAATTTTTAGCATACTTGGCCCTTTAAGGGAATCACCTTCTTCCTCATCAATTTTGTTTTGCTTTGCCTCTTTTTCAAATTGAGCTTCATCATCACTAAGAGGCATTTGGCTCCCTTCAATAGTTTGAACATCTTTTTGAGGACGTTTTTCATGATAGGCTTCTTTCAATGGCTTTTGCTTTTCTTGCATTCTATATACAACTTTATATACAAAACCATTGTTAGTAATATAAAGAGCATCAAGGGTGTCCAAAATTTCTTTGGCACTAGAGCAATTCTTAATTTTAGCATAAGTTTCATCATTTAAACTACTTCTCAAAATTTGCATAGCTCTAATGTTCAAAGAAAAACATTTCTTGTCATAAGCATTCCAAGTTTGTTTTGATTTACAAGTAAATCCATCAAGCACAATATCCCACAAATCAAGATCAATAGATTGCATATAAAATTTTATTATAGCTTTCCAATAAACAAAATGCACACCATCAAAGAATGGTGGTTTATTAATTTCAAAACCTTCCATTTGAAAAGTTTTCAATGGTTGCCAATAAACAAGGATCTCTAACTCTAAGCGGTTAAGCTTTCAACAGAGCAAGAAGCTCTGATACCGCTTGTTAGCCATGACAATCATCACCCAAAAGGGAGGTGAATTAGGTGATTACAAATTTTCAAAGCAACTTTGAGAAATTATGCATTTTGATATTTTCAATCAACACATGCAGCGGAAAAAGTCTAACAAAGATACAACTATTGTAGATTACTCAAATACAACTTGAGTTATGGGATAAATCAAGCAAATAAGCTAGATATCAAGTTCTTAGAATCAAAACATCAAGATGACAAGATATGCAATAGATAAATATACTACACCAAATACTAAAATTAAAGAGTGTATGGAAGAGAGAATCAAACTCAAGAATTTATCCTAGTTCAGCCACCAACCACTTGTCGCCTACATCCTGTCCCCAAGCTAAACTTGAGATTTTCTTCACTATCTCCTAGACTTCATGGGTACTAGGAAAATCTTTGTACAAACAAGAGCACTCTTCACACCTTGGGATACCTCACCCTTGTGGTAGAGCCTCCAACTCTTCAAACTTCACAAGTGCTTGAAAAAAATATTTACATTCAAGAGCACTCACAACACCTTTGGGATACCTCACCCTTTGTGTTTGAGCCTCACTACAAGGGATACCTCACCCTTTTCTCTCTTGAGGGATACTTCACCCTCTTACAATGATTTCAAGATGAAGAGAAAGATTAGAAACTCTCATAAGAGTAGATATACAACTTGAAGAACAAATGAATAGAAGGATTTTGCAAAAAAGAGCTCAAAATATAATTTTGATGATTCAAGGATCAAATCAAGTGTTCTAGAATTGTAAAAGCTTTAAATATCACTTATATATAGAGCCCAAGTGATAAAATGGTCATTGGTAATGTTTAGAAATATTTTTTTTATGAAAACTAGTCATTTATAGTCGTTGGAAACATTTTTGGGCAGGATGTAATCAATTACAAGGCTCATATAATCGATTACATACCCTCTGCCAGTGTTGTAATCAATTACAAGGCTTATGTAATTGATGATAGCTCTCTAGTTTCGAAAACTAACTTTAAAGGGCCATAAATTCTTCATTTCTTATTCATTTAAAGCAAATGACCACTCATTGAAAATATCTTTGAGTCTATTTTCAAATGAAAGTTCATAACAAAAATTAAAGTATTTTGAAAGTTATTATCAAAAGAGTAATAAAAGGTCACCTTTTCAAAACTCAAAATTTAAATGGTCATAACTTCTTCATTTCTTATCTGTTTAAAGCAAATGACCACTCATTGGAAAGATATTTGAGTCTATTTTCAAATGAAATAAGTTTTACAACAAAAATCAAAGTATTGTGAAAGTTATGATCAAAATATTAACTAAAGATCAACTTTTCAAAACTTAAACTTGACTATTTTTTATAGTTTTGAACTACTACCGTGACTAACTTTTCAAAACATATTTGTTGGATATTTTAGCATGTAAGAACCATTTGTAAAGATTTAAAAACATATTTAAGCTCTTTTTTTGTAAACCCTCTATCTTTACTTAGGAGAAAGCCTAAAAGGAAAATATACAAATTATAGCCCTTAGGCTTCTTGATGTAATCCAAGCTTCCACAAATTTCTTCTCTTCTAATTTTGAAAATGCTTAGAACATCTTATCATTCTTATTCTTCTTGAGTTGAGCATAATTGTGATCTTTTACTTTCTTGTTACAATGCTCACTCTTGGTACATGGACTATCTTTCAAAGTATTACTCACTTAAAACAAACATAGTTAGTCCAAATTCATATTTCAATATTTTCATATGCATGATTCATAAATGTTAACTCTAGTTAGTCTAATATGCATATAAGAATTTCATAGACACATCTAAATAAGACATTTATCAATTACTAATAGATATGCTCTGTGTAGGATGTAACAAAGAACACTTTACACATTTTCATTTAAATAGAATTAAATCCAATATTAATTCATTACAAATCAAATAAAACATTATTGGATATATTATATAAAGAATGCTACATATATCTCATTGCATGATTATTAAGTGAAATATAACTAGATAAAGTACATAATCATGCATGATACAATATATCTCATTAAGCACATCAATGTAACATGATCAATATCTTTTTGTAATGCATTTGTCATCATCAAAACTTAACACATTAAACCATTAGGGAAAAGACAATTCTACAGCTATTGTTCTAGAAGATCAGGACAATACCACTTTCACTTGTTCCATTGGCACTTTTGTATATAGGCAAATGCCTTTTGGACTTTGCAATGTATTAGGAACCTTTCATAGATGTATGGTGAGTATATTTTCTTATTATATAGAGAACATTATAGAGGTCTTCATGGATGATTTTAGTGTATTTGGGAATGGATTTGAGAATTATTTAGAACATTTGAAATTGGTACTAAAAAGATGCATTGACACTAACTTTGTACTAAATTAGGAAAAATGCCACTTCATGGTAGAAGAGGGCATAGTGTTAGGTCATGTGATCTCTGCTTGTGCAATCGAGGTTAATAGAGCTAAGGTAGAGCTTGTGCGTTCCTTACCCCCACCCATCAGTGTGCAGGAAATTCATTCTTTTCTTAGTCATGTAGGTTTCTACCAGAGATTCATCAAGGATTTCTCCAAGATATTGTAACATCTTGAAAATTATCTATTTCATCATAAATCATCATTTTATAATATTAATGATTTTTGAAAATTTTTGTAGATTTTTTCGAAAATGTTGAATATTTTAATATATTACTCATTTTGCGTGCACACTGAGCAGACTCAGTGTAACACCCCGAAAATTATTTATTTCATCATGAATAGTCATTTCCCAATATTTGTGATTTTTTAAAATTTTTCTGGAAAGCACTTGATTTTAGGCTGACGAGATACTAGCATGTTTCCCTAATCATTTTCTCTGATGTTTGTGTCTAGCTCCATGGAGTAGGATTTTGATATCATATACATGTGCATAGTGAGTCAAGATATTGCTTGGCATTTTATTTATATGATGATTGGAACTACTTTCTTATTGATGTTATAACTGCCTAAAATTGTTAAGTTGTTTAATATATGCTTCTTGATACTGTTTATATTCCTTGTAATGCTACGTGGGCGTCCTAGGCCGTTTCTATTTCTTATTGCCAAAATTAGTAATGAAGTTGGATATCTCACCTTTTATGTATATTATTCTTATCCTATGTAATTCTTGGTTAAAGACTGTTGAGGGGACGCGATTGAGTCCTTTCGGATTTTACTCGGTTCGATCTCTTATATTTAGTGATGTCATCAAGAAGGGGTTCTATTGGGTTCGTTAGGCTTGTGTTCACTAGTGGCGCCAATGCGTGGCAAGTCGACTAGGCTAGAGAGCGTATATGGTACGTTGGAGATCTGATCTTGACTGTAAGGAGGACTCGTGATGGAGACCCTGTCCTGACACTTACTACATCGGTACATCTGGAGTTTGCCCTGCCCATTCGGGAGCTATGGGGTGACCCGATTCACACTCCCAGAGAAGACGAGGATTCGATGGCATCTGCAACTAGGGCACCTACTCATGGAACCGCACTGTATCCTGTTTTTATGTCTTCAGGTGAATTGGGGGAGGATCCCGAGGTGGATCCGATGGAGTGCCCAACTCCTTAGATGTGGATGTCTTTATGGGTAGTTTATGTTTCCTTCTGCATTACTTATATTAAGATGTAATTTGAGTATACCTACATTTTGAGGTCTAATTTGATGTATTTTATTTTGAGCGGTATGTGAAATGCGTCGTGCTATGTATGCTTTAAATTAATGATCTAGTCTCATGAACTGTATTTTGATTTTGGCTTGATTGAATTATATGTGCTAATGACGGCTTATGTATTATTTCATCTGTGGCTCATACTTTCTTTATATACACAATGATAAATATTATTTGAAAGTTGTAGCATGCCAAAATTTAGTATCCGTGGAATAATGACGATTGTGCAGTGGTTATTAAATCGAGGGGTGTTACATTAGGTGGTATCAGAGCTCAGTTCATCCTATTGAGCCAGGGTATGCAGTGATTATACTTAGACATGTTAGAAGTTTCTTAGTGTATTATGCACTTCCTTGTCTTTTGGTTGAGACATTTAGGAAAGGAAGGCATGACTTGCCATAGGTTGAATGTTGGTAGCTACTGTTGCATAGTTACATGATGTTGAGTATTGGCCTACTCAATGTGTAATGTTCTATGTGGACCAAAAACTATGACTTCACCTACGCATATTAAGCGAATAGAAGTTCGTTTAGTAAGAAGCTCAGTTGGTATGACTGAACTTGTCTAGGGTTTACTTACATTTGTACTCTTGTTGTGTTACCTCTAGAATTGTTTCAGTCAATGGGTTAGAAGTGGGTAGTTAAATAGGGCTTGTAAGGTTTGTGGACTGAAGCATCCAAGATGTTTTAGAGAACTGAATTCTCTTGGGAAAAGAATATCTGGTGTAACTATGGTTCGAGGAGCCGCTTGAAAGTTAAAGACTTGCGGAAGATCACGCTGTAGAAGGCAGAATGAAGGAGCTCAAGTTAGAATCTTTGGGTTTGGTGATTTGGTTTGTCTTGTTGTGTTGTGTGCCTTTTGTGTTTGGTTTCCAAAAGGAGACAATATTGTTTGAAATGGTTACTTCTTGTTTCCATTGTGCTTGACTATTTGTTTTTGAAGGAACAACAATGGCTTGTGGTAGACGTATAAGTAGGAATGTGGAACGCAATAATAACAAGGTGACTATGATCGTGAATGCAATGCAGGGAATGGCCGGTGTAACAATACAACCGAGTTAGAGGACCGCACAACAACAGGAGTTAGAAGTCAAGGATCAGAATTTGTTGGAAGAAATTCAATTTTGGGGAAACTCAGGATTGCCTATGTTCCAAAGAAGGAATAATAGAAAGATCAATCAGCGTAAGTGGAAATTGTATTCGCAGCAACTGAGGGAGCAACAGCGACAGCAAACGCATAAAGGAGGTGCGAGTGGTAGTAAATCCAATCCAACCATGGTATCATTACCAGGGTGTAAGAAGTGCAGAAAGGACCACTTAACAAGGGACTGTATGATCGAAGGAATAATTTGTTTCAAGTGTGGTAAGCAAGGACATGTGTCAAGGGATTGTGCTTTGTATGGGACGAAGCCTCCATGTGCGATCAAGGGGATAGTTTGTTTCAAATGCAGGGAGCTAGGACATGTGGCTAGGAACTGTACTTCACAAAGGATGAAGCCTTTCGTTAGTGAAGTACATGCTTCAAAATCTCATGAAGGAGGAAGAGTCAATTTCTCAAGCGGAATAAAGGCATCCCAGACTGAAGACCTAAACAAGGAAGATTGTACTACGATAGATGACCCTGTGATTTTATTGTATAATTCAGGGGGTAACCCATTCCTTTATGACATATGACTGTATGGGTCCATTAGGGTCGTTTGTGTCTTCGTCATCTTTTGACTAAGTTATTTCTATTTCTGCTACTAAGAACTTGTTGATGGTAGCCAAGTCGTTTAAATTATTTCTATAACCTGTTAAAAACTGAATCCTTCTGTTGATCTGATTTGTTTATTTCTTTTACAAATTAGATGTAATGTTGAAAAAAGGATTGGTTATCTTCCAACCATATCCTGTTGAAATATTCCAATGAAAATTTAAGAGTTTGCTTTTAGGATTAGGTTGTCTGTGTATTTACTTCCTTTCGACCCGAATATTACTATTCTCATTTGTAAGCCTGCTCTCATTACACAAGTTTGTTTAGAACTATCCTATTGTTGTTAGAAATTGAAACCCTTTTGCCAATTCAGTTATTTGCTTTCTTCATGAATAGGTTTGATCTTAGGAAGGGGATTGGTTGTTTCTAACCAGGTCTCGTCATTCTGTTTCAACAGAAATTTAGTGTCTCTTAAGACAGAAATTTCCTGGATTTGAATCCATGAAACTCATTCCTAAGTTTTATTGGACTATATCATATTCTTTGTCAGACGGGTCCAGTGGTAGACGGAGTAACTTCCCTATCTTTTCCTTCTGACTGTTATAATGTTTCTAGTACACTTCGACTGAGGAATTGTGTTCTTGAATTTGAACCATAACAGTGTGCCGAATCCAGCACGGTTAAAGAAGAACATACCCTATATGACGTTTCTGTTTAGATCAAGGATAGATGGCATAATGAATTAACTGAAAGAAGCTGCTGTTATCTCCACGATCAGTTTATGTTTTGGTTATCTACAAGTTCGCCCGAAGGTAGAAGATATTTCGTAAACAACTTTCTCTAATGCTTTATGAGCACTACTAGTTTTTGGTAACGTTGTTCCGTGCAACGTGCACCTCAACAGTATTCGTCAGTTACATGAATGGGATCTCTCTTCCCTGTTGAAGCAGATTTGTCAATGTCCTTCATGGTGACATTCTGACCTACTCTTGAAGATCAGAGGAACGTACCAAATCTCTCATTGTGATTCCTCAAAAATTCTAAAGAAGAAGAGGATGTTGCGCGAGAAGTTGTCCAACCACGAATTCTGGCTGGAGGGAGTTCATTTTGGGACATGTAGATTCACAGGAAGAAAATTTTGAGAGTCCGTCAAAAATCAAAGCAGTTTTACGATGGATGCTGGTGCAGAATAGGAAGATGGTAGCGTATGCTCCAAGGCGATCGGGAGTACATGAGGAGAACTATCCTCCACAAACTTTGAGTTAGCCGTTATGTGCTTGCATTGAAGATATGGAGGCATTTCTACATGGAGCAACATTAAACATCTACAGTAATCATAAAGAGTTAGAAATATCTGGTTAAATAGAATGAGTTAAATATGAGGCATTACGTGGACAGTATGCAAGACACTTTTGTGTTGGCACCGAGACAGTGAAAATATTGCAATTGGACTCGAGCTTGTACAGCAAGCAACGAATAAAGATAAGATGACTCAGGAAGGGATGCAAATAATTCGAAGGGAAAAGATATTATGTCAGTAAAAGCGATTTGGAATGATGTAATTGGGGGCACAATGTGGGAGCTAGATTCTAAGGTATAAAAAATTTTGAGGATGAAATTTCTTTTTAGAATGGGAGAGTTGTAACGTCCCAAAAATTATCTATTTCATCATAAATCATCATTTTATAATATTGATGATTTTTGAAATTTTTTATAGATTTTTTTGAAAATGTTGAATATTTTAATATATTTCTCATTTTACGTGCACACTAAGCGGAGTCAGTGTAACACCCCAAAAATTATTTATTTCATCATGAATAGTCATTTCTTAATATTTGTGATTTTTGGAAATTTTTTAGAATTTTCTGAAAATATCGAATATTTTAATACATTCTTCGTTTTACGTGCACACTGAGCAGCGTCAGTGTAACACCACAAAATTGTTTGTTTCAGGATAATAGTCATTTTCCAATATTTGTGATTTTTGAGAATTTTTTTGGATTTTTCTAAAAACGTCAAATATTTTTGTATATTTCTCGTTTTGTGTGCATACTGAGCGGAGCCGGGAAAAATGAAATGTTTTTCCTGAGGCTGGTAAACCTTGAACTGTGGAAACATCGATGGGGGATCTTACTAAACCTGAGGCCAGACACAGTTTGTGAAGTTACGTTTTTTGAAGTTTTATCTGATAAATAAAATCTTTGTACGCACTCTTAAATAAAATTTTGCACTATGCTCTATTATTCGATGGATAATTAATACTGGCTTGTATGCTGCAACAATTATCCATTGGATAATAGCTTATAGTAAAATCCTAATCACCTTATTATTTAATTACTTTATCACTTTATCTTATCTAAAGGTAATCTTCTTTATGTCTAATCAAATCCCTCTTTTTGAAAAAGCTACAAGCTTCTCAAGGAAGCTACACACTCTTCTCTCTCCTCTCCCTCTCTCACACGACAGCATGCTCCTTCTTTGGAGCCAAAAATGTGCTTTATTTCATTAATCATACTATCTAAATTCAAAAACCCTAAAAGCATCTTCCATCCTTACTATTACTTTCTCTCTCTAAGCTTCATCTTTTTCTCTCAAAAGAAATTCTCTCCTCCTTCTCTCTAGGAACCTCACGGCTGCACCACTCCTTCCCCCACCATTATTGCTTGTTTTCAAGCTACCATTTTGCTTGGATCCATCTCTCCATTCAAGCATTCCTCTTATTTTTTTTTCAAATTACCTACAAAGAACTCAACCTTCCCTCTCCATTTCTTCTCCTCTTCCACAGTCAAACCCACCATTTTTGGTCAAAAATGTTTTCTTGCTCCACCAATCTTGTTTCTTACATCTTCTCATCATCTTAAACCTTTTCTCTTTTGTGACCATCATCTAAATCCACCATTTTCATCTTCTTCCATAAAGCCCTAAGATTTGGAGTTTTAAGGTAAAGTTTGTAACTTTTTCCATTTTCTCCCCTTATTTTCATGATTCTTAGTCATCTTGGTGACCAAGAACTTCTCTTTTATGGTTTGATTTGTTTATTGTGAAAGTTTGATGTCCTAGGGTTTTGGTGGTGGTGGAATCCGAATTTCACTTGGAGCTTCAAGGGAATTCCATTGCTTGTTTTCTTCTCTAGGTAAGAGGGAGATATTCCTTCTCAACCTCTATTGGTAGTAAGGAACCTTGTTTTGTGATTGATTGTGAGAAAATCCCATTTAGGGCCATTCTTTGTTGTATGACTTTTTTGACTATATGTTATTCTAAATTTGTTTGAGCTATTTGGTTAGTTGACTATGTATATTTATGTATTTGGATGGGTTAGAAATTTGAATGGAAGCAAATATGACCTTGCCCTCTTCCATGAGGCTCACAACCTTGAACCCTAAAAGTGGGTGTTCTTGGTGAAAAATTGTAACAAGATGAAGACATGATTAATCAAGATGATAACACATAATAAAAAGGATGAAAATTAGAATCCCTAACCATAGAGAGGCCCACGGCCTCTAGGGCTAAATGGGACTAAATTATGTAACATTGAGATGTAATTAATTAAGAGATTAAGTAGTTAATAATGTGATGGGAAGGAATCAATTTGATGACCTAAAGAACATCTTTGGACCTAAGGAACTAATAAGGAAGTATAAGACTTGATAAAATCTTAGAAAATAATTCTCTAGGTAAATATGACTAAGTTTAAAGTAAGGAAACTAATAATGAAAAGAATTTCATAAGAAACATTACATTGAAGTGGAACTTAACTAATTTGGATAATTAGGATTTACTTAGGATTTCATAAATTGGAAGGAACCAAGAATGAAATTTTACCATAAAAACTTAGGGTAATTTTAATTAAAGAAAGAACAAGAGAGTGTGAGATCTTGAGACCTTTAGAATAATTTTTCTAAGTGTGTGTGAATAAATTTACAATAGAAACCTTAATTAATCAAAAGAATTCTTCTAGGGACGAACTTTGTAATAAATGCTACATTAAAGTGAGGATTCATAATAAACCTTGAAAATGTATTATTTCATTTAAATTCTGATAATATGATATTGTGGGTCCATGTGAGAGACTAATGATGTGTTGATGCTTACTTTGGCCAATTGAGGCATATTGTGGAAAAGTATATAATGATAAACATACATGATATATGCATTGAGTCATCATGCATTGTGGAAGTCTGATGGACTATTTGTCAAGGCTATATTGCCTAGGAGTTGAATCACACATTAGTGCGGGTGCGAATAGACTAGTGTAGGTCCTGCTGTTGACCTTGGGGGCGTCGGGGCGCAAGCGTCTCACAGGGGACAGTTTGTAGCCCCTCTAGGCCGTGAGATAAACCGATACAAAAGCACCGACGATCCTGATCGAGATGCTGTTCTATATCACGATCTTGTGGGAATGCCGCTATATAAAGCCTGTTGCACAAAACTATTATTTTTCTGGAAAGCACTTGATTTTAGGTTGATGAGATGCTGGCATGTCTCCTTGATCATTCTCTCCAATGTTTGTGTCTAGCTCCATGGAGCAGGATTTTGATATCATATACATGTACATAGTGAGTCAAGATATTACTTGGCATTTTATTTATATGATGATTGGAACTGTTTTCTTATTGATGTTATAACTGCCTGAAATTGTTAAGTTGTTTAATATATGCTTCTTGATACTGTTTATATTCCTTGTAATGCTACGTGGGCGTCCTATGCCGTTTCTATTTCTTACTGGCAAAATTGGTAATGAACTTGGATATCTCACCTCTTGTATATATTATTCTTGTCCTATGTAATTCTTGGTTAAAGACTGTTGAGGGGACGCGATTGAGTCCTTCCGGATTTTACTCAGTTTGATCTCTTATATTTAGTGATGTCATTAAGAAGGGGTTCTATTGGGTTCGTTAGGATTGTGTTCACTAGTGGCGCCAATGCATGGCGAGTCGACTGGGCTGGAGAGCATATACGGTACGTTGGAGATCTGATCTTGACTGTAAGGAGGACTCGTGATGGAGGCCCTATCCTGACACTTACTACATCGGTACATCTAGAGTTTGCCCTGCCCATTCGGGAGCTATGGGGTGACTTGATTCACACTCCCAGAGAAGACGAGGATTCGATGGCATCAGTTGCTAGGGCACCTACTCGTGGAACTGCACTGTATCCTGTTTTTGTGTCTTCAGGTGAATTGGGGGAGGATCCCGAGGTGGATCCGATGGAGTGCCTAACTCCGTATATGTGGATGTCTTTATGGGTAGTTTATGTTTCCTTCTGCATTACTTATATTAAGATGTAATTTGAGTATACCTGCATTTTGAGGTCCAACTTGATGTATTTTATTTTGAGCGGTATGTGAAATGCGTCGCACTATGTATGTTTTAAATTAATGATCTAGTCTCATGAATTGTATTTTGATTTTGGCTTGATTGAATTATATGTGCTAATGACGGCTTATGTATTATTTCATCCGTGACTCATACTTTCTGTATATACACAATGATTTATTTTGGATAAATATTTTTTGAAAGTTGTAGCATGCCAAAATTTAGTATCTGTGGTATAATGACGATTGTGCTGTGGTTATTAAATCGAGGGGTGTTATAGATATCATTGCCCCTTTGCACACTATTTCAAAAGGATGTTTTATTCCATTTTGATGAGAAGTGTATAGAGGCTTTCACCAAACTCAAGGAGTTGATGACTATGGCGCCTATCATTAGGTCATGAAATTGGGAGCTACCATTCGAGTTGATATGTAATGCCAGTGACTCCGCGGTAAAGGCTGTTCAAGGACAGCGAGTTGATAGGGTGCCTTATGCTATCTATTATACATGAAGGACCCTAATGTAGAATTGTCTTTGCCCCAATAGTTTAATATGTTAAGTTCTAATTATCACAAATACAAGACAAAAAGAATGATGCTTATGCTACATAGATGTGCTTAATGAGATATATTGTATCATGCATGATTATTTACTTTATCTAGTTATATTTCACTTAATAATCATGCAATGAGATATGTGTAGCATTTTTTATATAAGATATCCAATAATGCTTTATATGAGTTATAATGAATTAATATTGGATTTGACTCTATTTAAATGAAGATATACAAAATGTTCTTTGTTGTGTCCTATATAGAGCATATCCATTAGTAATTGATAAATATTTTATTTGGATATATCTATGAAAGTCTTATATGCATGTTAGACTAACTAGAGTTATACATTTATGAATCATGCATATAAAGATATTGAGTTATGATTTTGGACTAACTATATTTGTTTTAAGTGAGTAATACTTTGTAGGATTATCCAAGTACCAAGAGTGAACATTGCAATAAGAAATCAAAAAATCATAATTATGCTCAACTCAAGAAAAATGATAAAGAAAAGATATTCCAAGCATTTGCAAGATTTGAAGAGATGATTTTCTTTGGAAGTTTGGATTACATCAAGAAGTCAAAGGATTGGTTGCGCGAAGATCAAGTCCCAAGTTCTTCAAGTTTAGATTATAGGACTTAGATCTTATGCAATGGTAAAAAGGAATCACACTAAGTTCAAATATGTTTTTAAATCTTTAAAAATGTTTCTTACATTTGATGCGTGAAATCCGTAAGTGTACGGTTTCGTCGTCAAGTAATAAAAAGATCGAATCCACAGGGACTGTGTCTATAAATACCAATTAATTAATTAATTCAATTAAATTAAAAAAAAGGGAATATGATTGTTGATTAAGAAGAACGTAGTAACAAAGCAATTAAATAAAAATCAAAGTGCATAATTTAGAATAAAAATAGCAAGTTATCAAGAAAGGTATTCAGATTCAAGAAAGCTTCCAAGATTGGGGTACCACAATGATATAAGACAAATCCTAATTGACAACCCTTTTATTAAATCTACAATTCAATTGAAGGTGAATTACCCTAAATTAGTTAATGTTCTTTCTCAAGATACAAGATCCGTGCCTAATTAAACCAATTCCTACTCTCGTGGTAATTGAATTTAAATTGAACCCATTACGCTTTGTGGTAATTCATTAAATCCTCGAAAGGTTAAAACTACTCTCGTGATTTAGACCTTAAGTTCAATTCTTATGGATCCAACACCTAGGTTCACCTCTCAGTGCGTCCCTAAATGCCTATGAGAAGGAAATAGGTGGCCAGCAAATTCACATAAAAAAGAGTAATAAGAATTGAATCAAAGAACATTCAAGATCAATAAAAGGGGAAACAACGTCAATTAATCATTATCAATGTATCAAAGGGCATTGCCCAATCCTAGAAACAAGAGAAATACTCAAACATGGAGAAGAAGGAATCAGAAAACATGTTCTTAAACATCCAAACCCGTAATCCAAGAGAGAAGAGGGAAGAAAGATCAAGAACCAAAGCCTCCAATGTGCCTCCTCCAAAACCAAATTAGAACCCCCTCATTGTATTCAGAACATCTATTTATAACCTAGGGTTTTAATTGGCTAAAAAGCCCCCAAAAGAAATAAAAATAAAAACTTAAAAACTGCTGCGCACTGCGATCCACGGCCGTGGATCATTCCATGGCCAGGCTGTGGATCTCTCTGCCACAGTCCAATTTTGCATCATTTGAGTTCCACGGCCGTGGATGGTTCCACGGCCGTGGATGGTTCCACGGCCAGGCCGTGGAACTCTCTGGAATTCTCTTTCCCTTCTTTAAGTTGCCCCTCGATCCATGGCCGTGGTTTGATCCACGGGCAGGCCGTGGATCCCTCTAGAATGGCATTTTTGCACCTTTATTGCTATTCATTAAGCTCCAACTTCAAACATGCGAGCATTCCATTCAATCCAAGGCCAATTCATCATTAATCCTGCACAAGAACACCAAAAATACTGCAGTTATCCGAACTAAGAGAAAAATAAACCAAAAGAGAAACTAAAATGCCTAAAATGCTCAAGAATGCATGCAAAACAAGAACAAAACATGATGTTGTTTCACACACATCAAATCCCCCCAAGCTTAAGACTTTGCTTGTCCTCAAGCAATAACTAATGCCAAACCAAGAAGTGGGATCAAAAGACAATAAAGAATAAGGAACCCGAGAAAACAATATCCAAGCAATAGTTAAGGCAAACCAAGAATCTGAGAGGTAATCAAAATCAAGTCCAATTAGAGGCTAAGTTCTTAGAAATCATGCATCCTCACTGATTGAATTAAGTTCACTCCACTAACCACACTCAAAGTGTTTAAGGGTAAAAACCATACGCTCAAAAATCCTTCAAAGAAATTGCACTTCCATATGCTTGATAAGAAACTAGATTTCCACTAATAATCAGCATGCATGCAAGAATCAAAATGTCTTTTAGGGGTTGTAATGGGGCCATGGGAATGATGATAGGTAAGGTAGAGAAAGGAAGGTAAGCACAAAAGGCTAATCAAATTTTTCAATAAACACAAGAAATTTAATAGAACATCAATGGAACAAAGGCATTTTTCAAACAGGATCATAACTCCATATTTCCAAGTATTTTCTTCATTTCTTTTCCTTCTTCTCTTTTTTTTTCAAGCTTCAATCTTATGATTTTCTTTTATTTGATCTTTTTTTTCTTTTTTTTTTCATTTGAGAAAGAGAATGGTCAAAAACATATAATTCCCAACACATCTTTACACAGCTTTTAAATCCAAATTGATCCATTTAATATTCTAAATGATTGCCAATAATGTATCATCATAGGTATCAAGAAAAACAATTATGCAATAGGCTCAAAATGGGCAACTAGTGGATGAAAGTGTAACAATTTCAGAAGGCCAGAAAAATACCTAAGATGCCTTAATCACATTCAAGCATGCAAACAAAAATTTCACCTCAAAATGGCTTCAAATCAAGTTCTAGAGCACAAGATCAATGAGGAATATCACTCAACATAAAGAATGGGAACAAAAATCATATAGTGCATAAGTCCCATATAAGCTCAAAACTCACATTTAGAGGTTTAAAAATTCAATGAGAATCACAAATTTAGAGAACATATGCTAATTATCAACTATCAAAAGATCACCTCTACTATCAATTAAAACAATGCCTGTTGCCTACCACAAGAATCAACAAATTGGGTTCCAAATCAATATCATCTCAAAATCCTCAAAAGAGAGGAGCACAAGTTCAACCAAAAAGTCGAGAGATATGATGGTGTGAAAACACAACATGAAGATGCAATGCAAAACAAGACATGAGAATGCATGAAACTAATGATCTAAAATGAAAATAGGAAAATGAAAATGAAAATACCCCCCCAAGCTTAGAACTTACATTGTCCCCAATGTAAAAATCTATAACAAGAGAAGGGAGAAAAGAAAAGAACTCACTGCGGTGGTGGGAAATCTTCTGGTGTTCAATCCATGGCCATGGAATTTTCCATGGGCTTGGTGTGGAACCTTTTGACTTCACTCTTCTTCTAAATTTAGCTTCAAAAAGGGTCAACCCTAGATAAAATCCATGAGACAAATATCAAACCAACAATCTAACACACAAAATCAAAAGAAAAGAAAAGAAATTTAAAGGAAAGAAAAAAAATAAAGAAACTTGGGTTGCCTCCTAAGAAGCGCTTGTTTAAAGTCATTAGCTTAACTTTGGTCTGGTTTTTGTGCTCAGGTGATGTCAATAGAGTAGTGCTCAGTCCCCACTCCTTCAAAGTGTTTCACTTTCTGGCTATTTATCATAAAAGGCTTATGACCTTCTTTCTGCACCTCAAGCACACCGTAGGATAAAACTCGAACAATCTCATATGGTCCTTGTAACGCCCTTTTTTTGGAAAGGGAACGTCACATTGTCAATTACAATGCGGAAATAAAATTTTCTAAGTTAAGACCCGGTTCCTTTTAATATAATATATATTTACTTTATTATAGTTGGGTAATTAAATTGGCGAATATATTTATTTTTTTTGTTGATATAATAACCATAATTAATAACCACGTTGACGAAACATAAATGGAAATAAAGGATAAAAGTAGATGTAAAGCATGCATGGGAGTTAACATTGCATCATCATATATATATACTTATCAAACTATTTAGTTATAAAGCCTGGTATACCAAAAAGCAAAACTATACTTGCCCCCAAAGGATTATATATACACATCCCCACGGTATCAGAATATATAGCCCACTACAGTCAAAACATCAGGCTCCCAAAATAAAATACTGGTAGCCCTCAGTAGCTACAAGTAAAATCAGTCCCTCAAATGAGGAGGAATCGTGTCAGGATCCTCTTCAGGATCCTCCGCGAGGTCGTCCTTAGGGACCTCCTCGGGATCTTCCTCATCAGAGGAAACCACCATAGGAACCGCAGAGTTACGGGACGGGGCCCGAGCTGTGGAATGAAAAGTGTCTTCCCGCAGGGTGTAATAACGATCACCCCACATCTCATGTATAGGAAAATGAAATTCCAAACGTAGGCTAATACAGCAGGTGAAAATAGGTGGCTCATGGCGCCTCCAGGCTAGAGATATCGATACATCCCCCAGGTAGACGCAGCGCTCGGAGTCAAAGTTGATGTGCCAGCACTCTGGCCCTCCTAAGAAGGTCAGACACACATCTCCCAGAAATCTGCGCGTGCGTGCCTCCATGCTCTTCAGCAGCCGCTAGTCGAGGTGAGGCCAAAAACTGGGGAAATCGGGAGCTTCCATTTCCTTGCAGTCATCTTCGATGGAACGCAATATACAGACAAACAGTAATGGAGAAACAGAAAAGAGGTAAGACATCCTACCATCATTACCAATTATAGCATCAAGAAACTAAACGGCGCAAAGCGCCCACATAGCAGTTTTGACAGCAATAATGGTAATAAACATTTAGTAGCAGTTATAATCAACCAAACAGTTCTAGGCAGTTATATATATATGTCGGTAATGCAACAGTTCCAATTATAATAACAATAAATGCCAAATGATTCATGGACTCACTATGCACATGCATTCAATAGCCAAAATCCTACTCCATGGAGCTAGACACAACGGTTGGAGAGAAAGATCAGGAGACACGTCTGCAACTCGGCTACTGAGGCCAAAGTGCTATAATTCATCAATTTATCCACGTGCACATCATGGCATTGTACAGACAGTCTACGCTAGATCATGATATAGGGCAGTGTCTCGGTCCGGATCGTCAGTGCGTTTGCATCGGTTTGCCCCACGGACAGAAGAGCTACCAACTATCCATTGCGAGGTACCCGCACCCTGACGCCCCCAAGGTCAACAAAAGACCTACACTTGTTTATTCATACCCGCACTAAGGTGTGTTCAACTCCTAGGCAACTAGGCCTTACGACAGTCTAACGGGCATTCACAATGCATACAGACTCTATGCATATTCATGTGTGATTATTATTACATACTATTCCACAATATGCCACAATTGGCCAAAGCAAGAATCAACACAATCATTGGTCACTCACATGGACCCACAATATCATAATCAATACCTTTTTAAAGTGTATTATGAATTCTTGCTTACATTTAGCTTTTCTTACGAAGTTTGTCTCTAAAGAAATTCCCTTAATTAACTAAATCCTCTTAGGTAGTTTATTCACATACCCTTAGAAGGTTATTCTAAGATCTCAAAGTCTCACACTCTCTTGTTCTTACCCTAACGAAAGTTATCCTAAGCCTCATGAAAATTCCATTCTAGGTTCTTTAAAATTTATGAATCTCAGTATAATTTAATTTTTCCAATTAGCTAATTCTTGCATCCTATTTCCATTGATTTAATTCCTAGGTGTTAGGTGATAAATTACACTTTTGAATTCAATGGAGGCAATGTATCTAGTATAAAATTGAAGCTACCTTTCAACGAAAAATCACATGGCTGATTGATGAGAGGTGTCAGTCATAAGGCGAGTTAGTGATGAAAAGAGCTATATTACAATTTTGACAAGAATGGTTAAAAATCGATTTCTGTTGAATGAAGGTTCTGTCGAATGAAGATCAAAAACTGTCGAATATACTAGAAAATTAGCAGAAATCCTATTTTTGACGGATGGGTGTTGACGTTGGAGAAATCTTCCAAGTGTCGAACCGACGAAAACACAAAATGGTCAAAAATTCAAATTCGACGGATATTGACATTAGAGAAGCTTCTATTCAATGGCCAGAAATCTTAACTTGACGGATATTGGCATTCTGACTCGACGAATCTTGACATCCTAACCCGACGGATATTGACATTGTGCTTAACGGTCAGAAGATCAAATTTGACGAATATGGTCATAAGATTAAATTCGACGGATATGGTTAGAAGTCTAAACTCGACGGATTTGGTCAGAAGATCAAATTCGATAGATATGTTAGAAGTCTAAACTCGACGGATTTGGTTAGAAGTCTAAACTCGACGGATTTGGTCAGAAGATCAAATTCAACGGATATGGTCAGAAGTCTAAACTCAACGGATTTTGGCATTCTACTAAATGGTCAGGAGTTCAAGTTATTACAATTGTTCACTAAAAATCCCCAAACTTTTGGGCTCAAAATCGTGGCCATCCGAGAACCAATCTGACGTCATCTCCTCCTATGTTATACGTTCCAATCCACTCAGACGCATCAATATACATAAAATAACCCAATAGCATAAACACATTACAAACAACATGCAAATACAGGATGACCCTCAATGGGGTTCCCTCACTACCAATCTCAAACAACATTTCTAAATGCTAATAGAGGTTGAGAAGGAGTGTCTTCCTCTTACCTTAGAGAAGCACAAAGAAAGGATGCTCCTTTTTGCTTAGAAATTTCGTGCTTAGCTTCCTAAAAGCCCTTAAAGCTCCAACCTTTAAGCTTCAAAGGTGGAAGAGGATGAAGATGGAGAGGATGGTGAACTCCTGAAGATGACTTCCTCAAAGATGGTGGTCCTCCAAACACAAAGTGGGTGCAAGGAGTGTGACAGCTTAAAGATAAAATGGAGGTGTAGGTGGTAAGGGTGTTGCTGCTGTGGAGTGAAAAGAGAAGGGAGAAAGAGAGAGATGTGAGGGGGAGAAAATGAGAGAAGTGAAAATGTAATATGCCCCCTTAGTCAACCGTGCAGTACCAAAAAGGGAGGAGAGAGAAAGAAGTGGTTGGAGGAAGCTTCCTAGAAGCTTCCCTCAAAGCTTCCTTGAGAAGCTTTGCGCGCGTCTCGATAAAGTGCATAGTAAACTTGTCTCCTTAATTAAATACATCGGACAGATGATTAATTACACTGTTAGAATTATTTTTTCAGTGAATAAAAGTTACAATTGATGAAAATAATATTTTATTATTCATAAGATAATTTTATGATACCTCGATTTTATCTAGCAGATAAAACCTCAAAAACGTAAACCTTGCAAACTGTGCCCAGCCTCGGGTTTAGTAAGATCCCCCGTCGACACGTTGACAGTTCAAGGTTTACCAACTTCAAGGAAAACATTTCGTTATCCCGGCTCCGCTCAGTTCGCACGTAAAATGAATAATATATTAAAATATTTATCATTTCTAGAAAAATTCACAAAAATTCCTAAAAATTATAAATATTATAAAATGATTATTTATAATAAAATAAAGAATTTTCGGGATGTTACAGTCCTGACCATTTCTACCATAACTTATTAGGACAGAAACGTAGAAGCGAGTTATTAACAAGAACTTTATCCCCATGTTTAAAGTCACGCTTCTCGACACACTTGTCATGCTGCTTCTTAGGTCTTTTCTTGCAGGGCTTGGACTCCTCAAATTTTGTGGTACCATTGGACAAAGTCTTTTCTACCATAGCATCAACCACTGATTCCTGCATACCTAAAAGCACAACATTATCCACAACATTAGTAGCATCTATGCGATTACATGAATTTAAAGAATTAGAATTTTTTTCAGAATTAAAAACATCAAAAACTACTTCCTCATCATTCAATCGCAAAGTCAATTTCCCTTTGTGGACATCAATGATCGCCCTTCCAGTGGCAAGGAATGGACGCCCAAGTACGATCGGCATTGTGGCATCAGCTTCAATGCCCTTTGATACATTGATAATGATTAATTGACGTTGTTTCCCCTTTTATTGATCTTGAATGTTCTTTTATTCAATTCTTATTGCTCTTATTCATGTAAATTTGCTGGCCACTTATTTGCATCTCATAGGCATTTAGGGACGTACTGAGAGGTGAACCTAGGTATTGGAACCATAAGAATTGAACTTAAGGTCTAAATCACGAGAGTAGTTTTAGCCTTTCGAGGATTTAATGAATTACCACAAAGCATAATGGGTTCAATTTAAATTCAATTACCACGAGAGTAGGAATTAGTTTAATTGGGCACGGATCTTGTATCTTGAGAAAGAACATTAACTAATTTAGGGTAATTCACCTTCAATTGAATTTCAAATTTAATAAAAGGGTTGTCAATTAGGATTTGTCTTGTATTATTGTGGTACCCCAATATTGGAAGCTTTCTTGAATCTAAATACCTTTCTTGATAACTTGCTATTTTTGTTCTAAATTCTGCACTCTGATTTTTATTTAATTGCTTTGTTACTACGTTCTTCTTAATTAACAATCATATTCCCTTTTGTTTAATTTAATTGAATTAATTAATTAATTGGTATTCATAGACACAGTCCCTGTGGATTCGATCTTTTTATTACTTGACGACGAAACCGTACACTTGCGGACCCGTAATCCAAGAGAGAAGAGGGAAGAAGGATCAAGAACCAAAGCCTCCAATGTGCCTCCTTGAAAACCAAATTAGAACCCCCTCATTGTATTCAGAACATCTATTTATAACCTAGGGTTTTAATTGGCTAAAAAGTCCCCAAAAGAAATAAAAATAAAAACTTAAAAATTGCTGCGTACTGCGATCCATGACCGTGGATCATTCTATGGCCAGGCCGTGGATCTCTCTACCACAGGCCAATTTTACATCATTTAAGATCCACGGCCGTGGATGGTTCCATGGCCTGGCCGTGGAACTCTCTGGAATTCTCTTTTCCTTCTTTAAGTTGCCCCTCGATCCATGGTCGTGGTTTGATCCACGGGTAGGCCGTGGATCCCTCTGGAATGGCCTTTTTGAACCTTTATTGCTATCCATTAAGCTCCAACTTCAAACATACGAGCATTCCATTCAATCCAAGGCCAATTCATCATTAATCCTGCACAAGAACACCAAAAACACTGCAGTTATCCGAACTAAGAGAAAAATAAATCAAAAGAGAAACTAAAATGCCTAAAATGCTCAAGGATACATGCAAAACAAGAACAAAACATGATATTGTTTCACACACATCAACATTCTAAAATGCCTAACAAACATGTTTTGAAAAGTTAGTCTTGGTGATAATTCTTATCTATGAAAAATAGCTAAGTTTGTGTTTTATAAAACAAACCTTTGGTTACTCTTTTGATCATAACTTTCAAAATACTTTGTTTTTTGTTCTAAAAATTCTTTCATATGAAAATATACTCAAAGTTCTTTCCAATGAGTGGTTATTTGCTTTAAACGGATAAGAAACGAAGAAGTTATGACCATTTAAAGTTAGTTTTCAAAACCAGAGTGCAATAACTGATTATGGATTTTTCATAACTAGTTATTCACTAAGTGAGGAGCATTTTTCATGTTTTTAAAGCTACTAACTGATTAGGTCATTCACCTAATTGGTTATTGTGAAAGTTAGGAGCATTTTTCATGTTTTTAAAGCTCCTAACCGATTAGGCAATTCACCGAATCGATTATTATGAAAGTTAGGAGCGTTTTTCATGTTTTTAAATGCTCCTAACCGATTAGGCCATTCATCTAATCAGTTATTGTGTAAGTCAGGAGCCAATTTGTAAAGCTCATAATCGATTAGGATAATCTCCTAATTGGTTATTTGAGCAACCAGAAAATATGCACAACGACTCTATTTTGAGCATTTAATACTCCTAACCACCACCAACGACTATAAAAAGTTTTGGGCTATAAATAAAAGTGTTTGGGTATGAAAGAAATTTTGGAGAACAATTTGAAAATCATCCTTGAACATTAAATTCGTGTTTCATTATCTCTTTCTCCAATCCTCTATTTTTGAGCTATAAGTTTGTGAATCCTTTATATCCATAGAACTTCAATTTATATTATCCACTCTTGAGAGAGTTTCATTTTATCTACACTTTGTTTAATCTGTAAAGAAGGTGAGGCATCCTTCTAGATAAAAGGGAAATGTATCCCTTAAAAGTTGTAAAGGGTAGGGTATCCCTGTTTGAGGCTCAAGTACAAAGGGTGAGGTATCTCAAGGTGTGTTGAGTGCTCCAGTTTGTAATGGTCATCAAGCGCCTGTTGAAGCTTGAGGATATAGTGGAAAATATCGGGAGGTTTACTTGAGGACTAGACGTAGGCCATAAGTGGTTGGTGGTTGAATCAGAATAAATATTATGTTTCCTTCTCTTAACTCTATCTCCTTTACATTTGTGCCTTAATTATATATGCTTGAATTGAATTTGATATCTACCTTATTTGCTTGATCTATCCTATAGCCTAAGTGGTATTTGTGAAATCTCTAATAGCTGCACCTTTGTTAAACTTATTCTAATGTATGTATTGATTGAAAATATTAAAATATATAATTTCTCAAAGGTATTTTAAAAATTTGTAATCACCCAATTCACCCCCCTCTTGGGTGATGGTTGTCATGACTAACAAGTGGTATCAGAGCTTCGTGCTCTGTTACTTAACTACTTAGAGTTAAAGATTGTTGTTTGTTGGCAACCATTGAAAGCTTTTCAAGATGGAAGGTTTTGAAATTGATAAACCACCATTCTTTAATGGTGTGCATTTCATTTATTGGAAAGCTAAAGTGAAATTTTATATGCAATCTATTAATATTGATTTGTGGGATATTGTGCTTGATGGATTTACTTGCAAATCAAAACAAACTTGGAATGCTTATGACAAGAAATGCTTTTCCTTGAACATTAGGGCAATGCAAATCTTAAGAAGTAGTTTGAATGATGATGCTTATGCTAGAATTAAGAATTGCTCTAGTGCCAAAGAAATTTTAGATGTAACGCCTTGATTTTCTTTTGTCTTTGGATTATCTGTGATTTTTGTGATTTTATGAAGTTTGTGTGATTTTTGTGAATTATTTGACTTATTTTGATTATTTTAATTTAATTTTTAAAAATTTTGGACTGTTGAAATGGGGTCGGGGGATCTTACTAAACCTGAAATCGGAGATAGTTTTTGAATTTTTCTTTGTCTAAGATTTTATCTAGCAAATAAAATTTAGGTACGTTCTATTATCCATTGGACGATAAATACTAGTTTTGTTAACTGTAACTTTTATCCATTAGATAATAGTTTTTAGTAAAGATCTAGTAGATGGTTCTAGATATAAGCCTAGTCACCTTTTTCTAAATGTTTCTCTTGATGACATCACCCATGTGACCACACCTTTATGACATCACCATTTGACTTTTCTTTTTTAGACCAATAGGAAGGAAGCTTCCTACGGAAGTTTTGAGAAAGCTTGTTGGAGAAGCTTTGGACACCCTCCCAATGAGAGAAGTGCACGGCCAAGTGGAAGCCAAAAGGCTTCTAGAGTAAGCTTTCATTTGACTCATTTTTACCGTTTGTCTTTCATCTTTCAATAACCAAAAAGCTACACTTTTCTCTCTCACATTTTCCTCTGATTTTCTCTCCACCAAGCTCATGGCCACACCACTAAAACTGCCCTCCACTCTTCTTAATTTCAACTATCCACATTTCTTGAATCAAAACCTCATTCTAAGACACTTTGGTATTGTGATCTTGACTTTGTTCATCCATTTTCAAGTGCTTCTCCAAGTTAGATGTTGATCATCTTTCTTTTCATTTTTAATTTCTAAGATCATGATTTTGATCCATGGTCATTCTATTCCAAGCCTTAGATGTTGATCTTTTTGTATGTGATTTCATTTTCAAGAGCCTCTTGGAAGAGAAAGTTTGATTCAAGAAGGCACCCAAGAAGTAGTTGGTCATTGTCTAAGGTAAGAGGGAGATTACTCTCATTAACCTTTCGTGGTGGTGAGAAATGAATTGATGTATTGAAAAAGAAGAATCCATGTGAGGGTTGTTCACTTGGTTGTATGGATTTTGGTGGTTTAGTAATTAATTGCCCTGTATGATTTTATAACTTAATGTTATGCATAACCTTGGTTGAGTAGAAATTTTGGTGATTGAAATATATTGTATGCTTGGAATCTTGTTGATGAGGATGAAAATTTAGAGGCCCAAAGACCTTAGGGCTCTCAGACAAGTGGCTTTAAAAAGGGTATCCAAGATAAACTTTTGTGTTGATTTGTAACTTAGATGCTTAGGTGAAAAAGAAATTGGATTAAGGATTTATAATAATGAAGGAGTTATAAAACAAAATTTGGCCATTTAGTAAGAGAGGGATTTCGGCCTTTGAGTGGAAAAATAAGCTTGAGAGAGAGATAATGAAAACTTAGGTACTTTTAGGGTTTAGGGAAAGGAAAAGAATTTATGAGATTAAGACAATGTGGTTTCCTTTTTATGTTCTTCGTGAAAAATATTAGAAGGTAGTACCTAGAGGAGTCTAGATAGAAGAGAATTGGAACTAAAGTTAACTTTTATATTAATCCTTGAAAAATTAAGCTTAAAAGTGAAATAAAATTTTTACATGTTAGAAAAAATTTTGTGATAATGTTTTATGTAATTTGAGAACGGTGATTTCTGAATTATGTGATTAAGATGCTTGCATTTGAAAATAATAACATTGTGCTGTCAGGCTCTCGAACGGGACCCGGAGATATTAATGACTGGCTTGGCTCATGAGTAGCTCATGTTTATGGAAAATCATGATATTAATATGTGCACATGCATTGAGTCATTAATTATGTGTTATACTGACAGTGTCAGTTGAGGCTTTTTGCCTAGGAGTTTAATTACACTGTAGTGCAGGTGCAAATTGCGTAGTGTGATTCACTTGTTGAACTTGGAGACATCAGGGCACGGGTATCCCACAAATGGCTAGTTGGTAGCTCCACTAGGCCATGGTGACTGAGCAATGCACCGACGATCTTTACCAAACACTATTCTATTCACGATCTGGTGTAGACTGTCTTGTATAAGCCATTATGTGTAAATTAAGGAACTATAGCACTTGACTTGAGGCTGACAAGATACAGATATGTCTTCTTGATCATTCTCTCTGAAATTGTGTTTACCTCCATGGAGTAGGGATTAGTCCATTGTACATATGCATAGTTTGTCTACATATCATCGTGATATTTTATATCTGCTAAATTATCCGATACTTGATGCCATAATTATAATTACTGTTCTTTATTGTTTCTATGCTGCCATGTTGATATTGATGTAGGGAATCTCACCTCTCTGTTATGTTATTCTATTTTATGTGTACACGTTGATAAAGACTAAAAGTAAGACGAAGAAGATTGCAGCTTTCCTGTTATTTTGTTTACTATGACAGCAACTAGAAGAGAGTTTGTTGGTTTTGTTAAAGTTCAGTTCCATGAAGGTACGGATGCTTGGTGTATCGACTGGGATACTGAACGAGTTAGATATGTAGGAGATGTGACCTTATCTGTTCATAGAACCCGCGATGGGGATCCTTTCTTTTCTCTTGACATCTCAGTATGTTTGGAGTTCATTATGCCAATCAGGGAGTTGAGGGGTGATTTGCATTACACCCCGAGGGAGGATCAGGACTCTATGTTGTCATCTGCTAAGACACCTGTCTGTGAGATCTTTCCCCGATTGAGGGATCTGTCTGGTGAGGAGTCTGAGGAGGAGGATCCGATGGAGGATCTAGAGGAGGATCCAGTGGAGGACCTTACTCCCTAGGCATATAGACTTGGGCTAGTTTTTGTTTTGTCAAATAGTTTTATATGTCTTTTGAGTACAAACCTTGTGTATTTTGGGTGGACTGTGATTCATGCCACTTATGTATATATATTCTTTTTTATGTGTATTATTCAATAATTACATCATGTGTTGTTTATGTTTTGTTTAATTTTATGCCTTTAAGAAAGAAAATTTGAAATTCGTATTTTTTTTAAAGATTAAACCTTTACCGCGTTTTGTTAAGTTTTTGATGTTTTAGTGTGTAAATGTGGTACCCTAAGGAGGGTGTTACATTGGACACCCTTGATGCTTTTTATATTGCTAACAATGATTTTATGTGTAAAGTTATATATAGAAAGCATGAAGAGCAAAAGTCATTGAAGGAAGCTTGTCATGAAAAGTGTCCTCAAGAAGATGTTCAAAGTAAGAAAACGAGCTCAACGCCTCTTGGTGATAATGGTGCTCAATTTGAAGAAGAGGCAAAGCAAAACAAAATTGAGAAGGAAGATGTTCTTGAATCCTTGATGGACAACAATGAGGAAGATGGTGATTCTCTTAAAGAGCCAAGCATGCTAAAAATTGAGACTACTTCCTATATGGCTAAAAAGGATTTTGAGGTAAATAATTCTAAACTAGATTATAGTCCTTCCTATGATGAGCTACAATTTGCATATGATGAATTATATGATGGCTTGTTTTTAGAAAAGAAAAACTTATCTTGTTTGAAAAACATTTCCTCCATTGAAAATGAAATTGGGACTTTGAAGAATGACTATGCTTTTCTTGATGAGGAAATACCTTTGAAATCTGAAACCTCAACTTCTTGTAAAAAGTGCATTGATTTAGAAAATCAAGTTGAGGACTTATCTTCTGAATTTGCCAAAGCTAATGATTCTAATTGTTTACAATCCATGTTTGTTAATAAGAATGAAATTGATGTTATTCCATATAAAAATTTAAGTAAGGCTTGTAGCAAAAATAAAATAGAATGTAATAATAAGAAAATGATTAAGTTTTTCAAAGATGATCTTCAAAAGACCAAGCCATCATAAAATTCAATTGTTTACAAATTTTGTGGTCATTTAGGATATATTTCTCATTTGTGCAATTATAGATGAAATCCTTATATGAGAAATAACATGGTTTGGATTCCTAAAAGTATTAAAAGTTCGAGTACTAACATTCAATGACCCAAGATGAAGTGGGTACCAAAATGTCCTCCTAGTATTTCAATTATGCAGAAAATTTCTCAAAATGATTGACTAATTAGTCAAAAAAAAGAGGAATTATCAAGGAGAATGCTTCCAAAGTCCAATGGTAGAAGTTTTGGTCAAAGAAGGAAGATGGCTTCAACTAAAGCTTCTCAAGTACAAAATGTGGAACTTGCAAAGTTCAAAATACCAAAAGAGAAACAATGGGTAAGGAAAAGAGTTCCTTGATTACCAAGGCCAAGGTATCAAAAGCTTTTGCCTCTTATGTACATTCACTTGTAAAGTCAATGAATTTGAGATATATTCCTTGTAGGCATTAAGTGATTAATAGAATCATGTGTACTTAGTAAAAGTTAAATATTATATATGACACATGATTTTGTTCATTCTTGTTACATCCTTTGTTCACTATATTGCATATTTCTTGATCATAGGGTATTCTATGACTATGTATGCTTTCTATGCTTTAAATTGTTTATATATCATGAAAGTAAGCATGTTATTGGCTATGTGCTTAATGGTAATTGATTATTTAATTTGTTTTACTCAATTTACATACTATGAAAAAATTGATATTTATGAGAGTATAATGGATTAATAATCAATGACTAACCCTTATAGATCCAAAATTGGTGGATACTAAAGAAAATACTTTGAATTATGCTGTAGGGTGACTATTGGCTCAAGCATGCATTGAAGTGAAATACAATCATGCCACTTGAGGTTGGAAAAACTTAAAATGGTCCAAGTTCTCCAAAAGTGATGAAAACATAAAAAGAATGACATGGAGAACCATAACATTCTCAAGGAGCCTTGAGGCATGGAAGTTGGAGTCACTTACAAAAACTCAAAGAGTACACTTTTGGTGATATCAATATCTTATCCTTACTTATGCTTTAATTTGAATATCATGTGATATTTGGATAAGTAGATATTTATTTTTATGCCTTAATATGTCTTAAGTTGTTCTTTTCTAGCATTGTATTTTAAAAGTGTCTTTACATATGCTAATATGCTAGATATGCACACATTTTACTTGGAATGACATGTTATGGTAATATCTTTATTCTTGAGTTTGTGACTAATTCTCTTCGTTCAAATATGGAAGTTCACATGCTCATAAGTAGTTCCAATCCTTTCTCTTTGTTACTTAATTGTCTTATATACTTACTTGGAGATTGGAAAGTTAGATATTATATGTCTTCTTGTTTGAAATTGGTTGATATGTTCATATCTTGAAAACAAGAAGTAAATGATTTTAGAAGTTATAGTTTCATGATTTTTCAATTCTTGCATTAAAATAAGGGACTTTTTATTCTTGATTAGCATGTGTGCATACTAGAATTTCTTACTTGATATTACATGCCTTACATGATCATTGTTTGCCACAAAATACTTATATATGTTTTGATGATGATCAAGTTTTTCTTGATAAACTTGAATCTTGCT
Organism: Ormosia semicastrata; assembly: GCA_029884595.1. Classification (NCBI taxonomy): domain Eukaryota; kingdom Viridiplantae; phylum Streptophyta; class Magnoliopsida; order Fabales; family Fabaceae; genus Ormosia; species Ormosia semicastrata. The sequence goes on from JAQQTO010000061.1 coordinate 46,587,684, forward strand.
TTGAAAATGCTTAAACTGTGTTTTTGGATTCAAGTGCATATTTTATTCCTTTTGTTCCTATTAGAGCTAACTTTGCATAGTTGATAATGCGGAACATGTTTTATATTATATATCAATCTAAATTATGCTTGTAAATAAGTTAAAATGATATTTGATGCTAACCTATGTTTTAGAGAACTTTTAGAGTTAACTTTGCAAGTGTCTCTATGTGCTTCAAATATAGGCATCAAATATTGAAATATCAAGCATATGTGGATAAATGAGAAGAGTTGAATGAAGAGAGACATTAGGAGACTTTCTTCAAGTGTAATGAAATGGAATATGTAACACCCCGAAATTTTCTTCTTTTCAGTTAATTGTGATTTTTATGATTTTTACGAATTTTGTGAATTATTTCATTTATTTTGATTTTATTATTATTATTTTTGGACTTTTGCTTGTTTGAAGCGGTGCCGGAAAAATAAAATATTTTCGGGGCCGAAAAAATTTTAACTGTTAACGCAAGGCCGGGGGAAGCTTACTAAACCCGAAACTTGAAACAAATTTCAAAATTTTTCTTTTTTTGAGATCTTATCTGACCGATGAGTTTAATATGTTAAGTTTTGATGATAACAAATACAAGACAAAAAAATGATGCTTATGCTACATAGATGTGCTTAATGAGATATATTGTATCATGCATGATTATGTACTTTATCTAGTTATATTTCACTTAATAATCATACAATGAGACATGTCTAGTATTTTTTATATAAGATATCCAATAATGCTTTATATGAGTTATAATGAATTAATATTGGATTTGACTCTATTTAAATGAAGATGTGCAAAGTATTCTTTGTTACATCCTATATAGAGCATATCCATTAGTAATTGATAAATATCTTATTTAGATGTGTCTATGAAAGTCTTATATGCATGTTAGACTAACTAGAGTTATACATTTATGAATCATGCATATAAAGATATTAAGTTATGATTTTGGACTAACTATATTTGTTTTAAATGAGTAATACTTTGTAGGATAGTCCAAGTACCAAGAGTGACCATTGCATCAAGAAAGTAAAAGATCATAATTATGCTCAACTCAAGAAAAAAGAGAATGAAAAAATGTTCTAAGCATTTACAAGATTTGAAGAGAAGATTTTCTTTGGAAGCTTGGATTATATCAAGAAGCCAAAGGATTGGTTGCGCAAAGATCAAGTCCCAAGTTCTTCAAGTTTAGCTTATAGGACTTAGATCTTGTGTAAAGGTAAAAAGGAATCACACTAAACTCAAATTTATTTTTAAATCTTTAAAAATATTTTTTACATTTTAAAATGCCTAACAAACATGTTTTGAAAAGCTAGTCTTAGTGGTAATTCAAATCTATGAAAAATAGCCATGTTTGTATTTTGTAAAATGGACCTTTGATTACTCTTTTGATCATAACTTTCAAATACTTTGATTTGTGTTCATAAAATTCTTTCATATAAAAATAGACTCAAAGATCTTTCCAATGAGTGATCATTTTCTTTACACAGATAAGAAACGAAGAAGTTATGACCATTTGAAGTCAATTTTCAAAACCAGAGTGCAATAACCGATTATAGATTTTTCATAACCAGTTATTCACCAAGTTAGGAGCGTTTTTTATATTTTTAAAGCTCCTAACCGATTAGGCCATTCATCTAATCAGTTATTGTGAAATTTAGGAGCATTTTTCATGTTTTTAGACCTCATAACCGATTAGGCAATTCACTTAATCGATTATTGTAAAAGTTAGGAGTGTTTTTCATGTTTTTAAAGATCCTAACCGATTAGGCAATTCACCTAATCGGTAGTTGTGAAAGTTAGAAGCGATTTCATATTTTTAGAGCTCCTAATCGATTAGGCCATTCACCTAATCAGTTATTGTGTAAGTTAGGAGCTAATTTGTAAAGCTCCTAGCCGATTAGGACAATTTCCTAATTGGTTATTTGGGCAACCAAAAAACACACACAACGACTCTATTTTAAACATTTAATACTCCTAACCACCACCAATGGCTCTAAAAAGCTTTGGGCTATAAATGAAAGTGTTTGGGCATCAAAGAAATTTTGGAGAACATTCTGAAAATCATCCTTGAACATTAAATTCGTGTTTCACTTTCTCTTTCTCCAATCCTTTGTTTTTGAGCTATAAGTTTGTGAATCTTTTATATTCATAGAACTTTAATTTGTATTATCCACTCTTGAGAGAGTTTCATTTTATCTACATTTTGTTTAATATGTAAAGAGGGTGAAGTATCCCTCGAAAGTTGTAAAGGGTGGGGTATCCCTATTTGAGGCTCAAGTATAATGGGTGAGGTATCCCAAGGTGTGTTGAGTGCTCCAGTTTGTAAAGGTCATCAAGCACCTGTTGAAGCTTGAGGATATAGTGAAAAATCTCAGGTGGTTTAGTTGAGGATTGGACGTAGGCCACAAGTGATTGGTGGTTGAACCAGAATAAATATTATGTTTGCTTCTCTCAATTCTATCTCCTTTACATTTGTGTCTTAATTATATATCCTTGAGTTGAATTTGTTATTTAGTTTATTTGCTTGATTTATCCTATAGCCCAAGTGGTATTTGTGAAATCTTTAATAGTTGCACCTTTGTTAAACTTATTCCACTGCATGTGTTGATTGAAAATATCAAAATATATAATTTCTTAAAGAGTGTTTTAAAAATTTGTAATCACCCAATTCACCCCCTCTTGGGTGATGGTTTCCATGATGAGCACCTAAGTGATGCTCAACTCAATTACTCTACAACTAAAAAAGAGCTTCTAGCTATGGTTTTTACTTTACAAAAATTTAGATCTTATTTAATTGGTTCTAAAGTAATTTTTTTTTATCATGCAGCCTTGAAGTACCTACTTACGAAGAAGGATGCGAAGCCCAGATTGCTCCTATGGATTCTACTACTCCAGGAGTTTGATTTAGAGATTAAAGACAAAAAAGTGAGCGAAAACTTGGTGGCAGACCACTTGAGTAGATTGGTGACTAAGGAGGAGGAGATGCCTATCAAAGAGAGTTTTTCGAATGAGCATCTAATGGTCATAAAGACTACAATTCCTTGGTATGCTGATATTGCTAACTACCTAGCCACCAAGGACTTTTCAGAAGGCTTGAACAAGGCACAAAGGGATAAACTAAGGAGTAATTGGAAATATTATATCTGGGATGATCCTTACCTCTGGAAGCATTGTGCATATCAAGTGATTAGGAGGTGTATTCTGGAATCAGAAACTTACTCCATACTCTCTTTTTGTCACACCTATGCATGTGGAGGGCATTTTGGCATGAAGTGGGCAACCAACAAGGTGCTTGATAGTGGTTTCTACTGGCCTACAATTTTCAAGGATGCTTACAACTTTTGTAAGTCTTGTGACCACTATCAAAGGATAGGTAATATTGGTCCTAGAAATCAAATGCCTCAAACTCCAATAATTTTTGTGGAAGTTTCTGATGTTTAGGGCATTAACTTTATGGGATCATTTCCCCCTTCATTTGGTTTTTCATATATTCTCCTAGCTGTTGATTATGTATCAAAATAAGTGGAAGCAAAAGCCACCAGATCTGATGACTCTAAAATTATTGTGGATTTTGTGAAGTCTCACATTTTCTGTAGGTTTGGAACTCCAAGGGCCATAATTAGTGATCAAAGGATACATTTTTGCAGTAGAACATTTAAGGCTCTCTTGAAGAAATATGGTGTGATGCATAGGACTTCTACTCCCTACCATCCATAAACAAATGGGTAGACCGAGGTGTCCAACTGGGAAATCAAGTCCATCCTTGAAAAGACAGTGAATCCAATGCATAAAGATTGGAGTACCAGACTTGATGATGCATTATGGGCTTATAGGACTACATATAAGACCCCGATTGGCATGTCACCATTCCGGTTGGTATACGAGAAGTCCTGTCATTTTCTTGTGGAGTTGGAGCATCGATCTTATTAGGCTATCAAGCAAGTCAACTTGGATTTGGAAGGTGTTGGAAAGAAAAGGAAGCTCCAATTACAAGAGTTGGAAGAATTGAGGAATGAGGCTTATGAGAGTGCACTTTGTTTATAAGGAAAAAACCAAGGCAGTCCATGGTCAAATGATCTATAGGAAAAGCTTCAAAGAAAGACAAAGAGTGCTGCTATACCAATCCAGACTTAAAATGTTTCCAAGTAAATTACATTCTAAATGGATTGGACCATTTGTGGTGACTCATATTTTTCCTTCTGGTGCAGTTGAAATCATGAATGAGGCATTTAGAAAAACATTCAAGGTTAATGAACACTGCCTCAAGCCTTACCATGAGCTTCTAGATAGTGAAGAAGTGGATCAGATGACCCTACTCTATCCACATTATGAAGAACATTAAGGAGTGGCACTGTAACACCCTGAAAAATTGTTTATTTTATCATTAATCATCATCTCATAATATTCATAATTTTTGGGAATTTCTGTGAATTTTTTCGAAAATGTCAAATATTTTAATATATTCCTCGTTTTGCATGCACACTGAGCAGAGTCAGTGTAACACCCTGGAAGTGATTTGTTTCATCATGAATAGTCATTTCCCAATATTCATGATTTTTGGAGATTTTTTTGGAATTTTCTAAAAATGTTGAATATTTTAATATATTCCCCATTTTGTGTGCACACTGAGCAGAGTCAGTCAAATGCCCCGAAAAATTGTTTGTTTCATGACAAATATCAATTTTTAATATTTGTGATTTTTAGGAAATTTTGTGGATTTTTCTAAAAATGTTGAATATTTTAGTATATTCCTCATTTTGCGTGCGCGCTGAGCGGAGCCGGGATAACGAAATGTTTTCCCTGAGGCTGGTAAACCTTGAACTGTCAACGTGTCGATAGGGGATCTTACTAAATTCGAGGCTGGGCACAGTTTGCGAGGTTTATGTTTTTTATCTAATAAATAAAATTACTGTATCATAAAATTATCCGATGAATAATAAAATATTATTTTCATCAACTGTAACTTTTATTCACTGGAAAAATAATTCTAACAGTGTAATTAATCATCTGTTCAAGAGTATTTAATTTAGGAGACAAACTTACTTTGCACTTTATTGAGAAATGTGCAAAGCTTCTCAAGGAAGCTTCTAAGAAATTTCCTCCAAGCTTCCCAAGGAAGCTATCCACTTTGCTCTCTCCTCCCTCACACTCCCCACACGGCTGCAGCAGCCCAAATTGGAGCCAAAATTGTGCTCCACTTTGTTAATTCATCTATTCCAACTTCAAACCCCAAAAGTAATTTTCACTTTTTCTCCTCCTTCTCTCTAGGAAGCCATACGGCCAGCAGCCCTCCATGCACCCATCCATCACAAAAATTCATCGAACCCCATTTTCTTGATCCCCTCCATTACCTAAACACTTCTCTAGTTAGTGGTTCTTTGAAAAGCTCTCATCTTCACCATTTTCTTTAAACTTCAAGCTTAGGGTTCTTGGGTAAGCTTCTTGATTCTTCACTTTCCTTTGCTTATTTTCGTTTTCATGGTCTTCTTTGTGACCATCCATGCCTTATTTTTCAAGCATTGGTGTTGTTTTGATGAGATTCAAATTCTAGGATTCTTGGTGGTGTCCAATCCGAAAATTGCAAGGAAATTCTAGGAGGCTTCTCTTGTTTTCTTCTCTTAGGTAAGAGGAAGACACTCCTCCTCAACCTCTATTAGCAATAAGAAACCTTGTTTGTGATTGATTGTGAGAAAACCCTATTGAGGGTTATTCTTTGTTGGCATGATTAGTGTGTTTACATGTTGTTTGTAATTTATTTAAGCTGTTGGATTGATTGATTATGCATATTGATATGTTTGAATGAATTGGAAGGCATGAAATGGAAGGAAATGATTTTGGATTCCCTCTTGGATGGCTACGATTTTGGGGGCCCAAAATTAGGGTTCTTGATGAATAATTGTAATAAGTGAAATACATAATTAATTAAGTGTACAATGTGCAATTAATGGAATGAAAAATTTGGAAACTTAATTCCCTAGGAAGGCCGCGGCCTCTAGGGACCATTTAGGGCTTGATTATGCAATTTTGGCAACCTTGAAACTTAAATAATTAAGTGATTAAATTATTGGTAATAGGGTAGAAAATTAGCGAAATTGGGGATTAGAAAATAAATTAGGATTCATAAATTTGAAAGAACCAAGAATGAAATTTATCATAAGACTTACGGCAATTTTAATTAGGGAAAAAACAAGAGAGTGTGAGACTTTGAGACCCTTAGAATAACTTTCTAAGTGTATGAGAATAAATTACCTTAAAGAATTTAATTAATTAAGAGAATTCCTCTAGAGACGAACTATGTAAGAAAGGCTAATCTAAGTAAGAATTCGTAATAAACCTTAACAATGTATTAATTCATTTAATTCCAATATTATGATATTGTAGGTCCATGTGAGTGACCAATGATGTGTTGATACTTAGTTTGGCCAATTGTGGCATGTTATGGAAAAGTATGCAATAATGAACATACATGTTTATGCATAGAGTTATCTTGCATTGTGAATGTCTGTTGGACTGTTGTTAAGGCCAAGTTGCCTAAGAGATGAACACACCTTAGTGCGGGTGCGAGTAGACTAGTGTAGGTCATATTGTTGACCATGGGGGCGTCGGGGTGCGGGTACCCCGCAATGAACAATTGGTAGCTCTTCTGTCCACTGGGCAAACCGATGCAAACGCACCGACGATCCTGACCGGGTACTGTCCTATATCGTGATTTAGCGTAGACTGTCTGTACAATGCCTTAATGTGCACGTGGATAAACTGATGAGTTATAACACTTTGGCTGTGGTAGCTGAGTTGCAGACGAGTCTCCTGATCTTTTTCTCCAACTGTTTGTGTCTAGCTCCATGGAGTAGGATTTTGACTTTGTATGCATGTGTATAGTGAGTTTATGTATTATCTGGCATTTATTCATTATTATAATTGGAACTGTTGTGCTACTGATATAAATAACTGCCTGGAACTGCTTGGTTGTTTATTACTGCTACTTAATGTTTATTATTTTTATTACTGTTAAAATGCTATATGGGTGCTTTGCGCCATTTTGTTTCTTGCTGCTATAATTGGTAATGATGGTAGGATGTCTTACCTCTTTCTTGTATTTTCATTATGTTCCATCTATACATTGTGTCCCATCGAAGACGACGGCAAGGAGGTTGGAGCTCCCGATTTCCCCGACTTCTGGCCTGATCACGATTAGCATCTACTGTGGAGCATGGAGGCATGCATGTACGGATTCCTAGGTGATGTGCGTCTGACCTTCCTTGGAGGGCCAGACTGCTAGCATATCAACCTGAATTCTGATCGCTGTGTCTACCTGGGAGACGTGTCGATCTCTTTGGCCTAGAGGCGTCATGAGCCACCGATCTTTACCTGCTGCATCATCCTGCATTTGGAGTTTTATCTGCCCATCCGAGAGATGTGGGGTGATCGCTATTACACCCTGCAGGAGGACTCTTTTGATTCCACTGCTTGAGCTCCGGCCCGTAGCTCTGTGGCTCCTATGGAGGTTTCCTCAGATGAGAAAGACCCTGAGGAGGTTCCCGAGGAGGATCTCGCGGAGGATCCTAAAGAGGATCCTGATACGATTCCTCCTCATCTGAGGGACTGATATTACTGGTAGCTACTGAGGGCTACCAGTGTTTTATTTTGGGGGCCTGATGTCTTTATTTTGGTGGGCTGTATATTTCTGATATCTTGGGGATGTATATGTATGATCCTTTGGGCAGGTATAGTTTTGCTTTTTGGTATATCGGGCTTTGTAACTAAATAAATTTGATATAATTATATATATATATATATATATATATATATATATATATATAGATATATATATATATATATATGAATATACAATGTTGATTAAATGTATGCTTTACTTCTGTCTTGCTCTTTATGCCATTTACGTTCCGTCGCTATATTTTACTAATTATCATTATAACAAAAAAAAATAGTCACCATTTTATTTGTACAGTTTTAACCAGATAAATTTAAATAATGAAAAGAACTGGGTCTTGACTTATAAATTTTATTTTTCACATTGTAATTGACAATGTGACGTTCCCTCCCCAAAAAGGGGCGTTACATTAAGTTGGTATCAGAACCCTAGTTTATGTTTCTTTGGGTCTTGTGATTGAGTCTGTCTTGTTTGTGTTGTGTGTTTCTCTGAAAATCAAACGCAGAGATGTATTGTTTGGTATTCTTGGTGGATATAACTGACTTTTCTTGTGTCTTTCAGTTACTCTGACTTGAGACAGTAAGATGGCACGACGCAAAGACATGGCAGCTGCTATAGCGGCATTGCAGAGGATGGCTGAGGCCGTCGCACAACAAACGGAACAAGCTACTTAGCAACAAGAGAGAGTTGCCAACAACAAGAATGAGCTGCTCAATAGCTCGAAGCTACTGCAGATGCTCAGAACTTGGCAGAGTTTCGATGTCACAATCCTCCCCAATTCAAAGGAGAGTTCAATCCGGACAAGGCTAGTCTATGGATCAAAGAGCTGGAGAAAGTCTTTCGAGACATGAACTGCGCTAAGAACAAGAAGGTGACCTATGCTACCTTTATGCTGGTGGGCAATGCTGAAAACTGGTGGAATGGAATGCAGAGAATACTGGAAGCTGCAAATCGCGAGGTCACTTGGGATTTATTCAAGGAAAAATTCCTGGATAAGTATTTTCTTGCGAGCGTGAGGCACGCAAAGGAGTCAGAATTTCTCAACTTATAACAAGGGAATATGACTGTTAGTGAATACGCAACGAGGTTTGAAAACTTGTCACAGTTTTCAACGTACTTTCAGCACCAACCGAATGAAGCCTAGAAGTGTAGGAGATTCACCGAAGTATTGAGGTATGAGGTGAAGAAGGTTGTTATCACCCTGAAGATCAATGAGTTCTTGGAGCTACTAGATACATGCTATGAAGTAGAAGCTCGGGAGCAATCTAGAGATATGAGAAACAGGAGCTTTGGGCCTACGAGATTCCAAAGGGGCGGTGGCAACAATTCTAACCGCTTCCAAAAGAAGCCCTATTCCCGACCGACGAGAAATCAGCAACAGACCACAGGTGGAAGTTCTGGTGGAGGTTCTACTGGGAATCGGACTGGCCAGAACGTGGCGTATCCTTCAAGATGCCTAAAGTGTGGGAAAGATCACCTCACAAGGGACTACACCATATAGGGGATTATTTGCTTCAGATGTGGCAAACCTGGCCATGTATCCTGAGAATGCAATCAAGCGAAGGCTGAACTTTTAATCAATGCTGCAAGAGCCAAGAAACCATAAGTAGGAGGGCGAGTTTATACCATGAGCGGAGCTGAAGCCTCTGAGTCCGAAGACTTGATTCAAGGGGAAGGCACCATAAAAGGTAACCTTTTAATTATACTGTATGATTCTGGGGCAACCCATTCTTTCATATCATATGACTGTGTGCAAAGACTTGGTTTACCAGTGTCTACCTTACCTTTTGACTTAACTGTTTCTACCCCCACTAATAAATAGGTAGTTACTACTAAAGTCTATTTAAATTGTCCATTGATTGTTGAAGGTCGAATCTTTTCTGTCGACTTGATCTGTTTACCCCTTTCTCAACTAGATATAATTTTATGAATGAACTGGTTGTCTTCTAACCATGTTCTACTGGATTGTTCAAGAAAAACCATAGTTTTTCCCCTAGATGAGGATTCTAGATTTCTAACGGCCAACCAAGTTCAAGCTCTCTTGAAAAAAAGGAGCTACGGATACATGCTACTGTCTTCTTTGAAAGTCAAGAGCGAGGTTGATGTGAACACAATTCCAGTGGTGAATGAGTTTCTCGAAGTCTTTCCTGAGGATGTACCTGGTTTACCACCGGTGCGAGAAATAGAATTTGCTGTTGATCTGGTACCAGGAGCTGGTCTCGTGTCTATAGCACCTTATAGGATGGCACCAACAGAATTAACTGAGCTCAAGAAGCAGCTAGAGAGCTTTTGGAAAAGCAATTCATCAGACCGAGTGTGTCACCGTGGGGAGCACCAGTATTGTTAGTTCGCAAGAAGGATGGTTCATCAAGATTGTGTGTGGACTACCGGCAACTGAACAAAGTGACGATCAAGAATAAATATCCACTCCCGAGAATTGACAACTTAATGGACTAACTGAAGGGAGCAGCGGTGTTTTCAAAGATCGACCTGCGATCTGGGTATCATCAGATACGAGTGAAGACGGAGGATATACCCAAGACTGCTTTTCGTACCCGATACGGCCATTACGAATACCTCGTGATGCCGTTTGGAGTGACAAATACACCAGCTATCTTTATGGACTACATGAACCGAATCTTTCATCCTTACTTGGACAGATTCGTTGTGGTCTTCATTGATGACATTCTGGTATACTCTCAAAATTAGGAGGACCATGTTGAACACCTCAGTATAGTTCTCCAGATTCTGAAAGAGAAAGAACTGTATGCCAAATTGTCGAAATGTGAATTTTGGCTGGAAGAAGTTAAATTTCTGGGTCATGTAATCTCAAAGGATGGGATTATGGTGGATCCATCAAAAGTGGAGGTAGTGCTACAATGGGAAAGGCCAAAGTCAGTGACGGAGATTCGTAGCTTCGTGGGATTGGCCGGATATTACCGGAGGTTCATCGAGGGATTCTCCAAAATTGCTAGACCTCTTACTCAACTCACGAGAAAGAACCAAGCTTTTGAGTGGACCGACAGCTGTGAACAGAGTTTCCAAAAGTTAAAGAATCGGCTAACTACCTCGCCAGTGTTAATGCTACCCGATCCGAATGAACAGTTTGAAGTGTACTATGACGCTTCATACCAAGGACTAGGATCTGTACTTATGCAGCATGGAAGAGTAGTGACTTATGCTTCAAGGCAATTACGAGTGCACGAGAAAAACTACCCGACGCACGACTTGGAGCTAGCAGCTGTAGTTTTTGCTCTGAAGATATAGAGGCATTTTCTCTATGGGGCGACGTTCAACATCTTTAGTGATCACAAAAGCCTGAAGTATTTGTACGATCAGAAAGAGTTGAACATGAGGCAGCGAAGGTGGCTGGAGTTCCTGAATGACTATGATTTCCAACTTCTGTATCACCCTGGCAAGGCAAACATCATGGCAGACGCCCTGAGTAAGAAGATGATCAGCATCTCAGCCCTGATGATTAAGGAAAATGATCTGATAGAGCAGTTCAGAGATGTGTGGTCTTTTGTGGAGTTAGAACCAGGAAAGATCTGCATGAATATGGTTACCATCTCAAATGAGCTAATGGATGACATACGGGAAAAGCAGAAGGTTGACAAGTTCTTGCAAGAAGTGAGAGAGCAAATAAAGCAAGGCAACGAAATAGCATTTGCAGAAGGAACGGATGAAATTATGGGATTTCGAGGTAGAGTCTGTATTCCCCATGACAAAGAGCTTAGAGAGTACATTATCAACCATGCCCACACAAGCCAGCTGAATATGCATCTGGGCATAACAAAAATGTATTAGGACTTGAAGAAGTTATTTTGGTGGCATGGAATGAAGAATGACGTCACTAGATGTGTATTGACTTGTCTAGTTTGTCAGAAAGCTAAAGTGGAACATCAAAGACCGGCAAGATTGCTGCAACCATTGTTTATTCCTGAATGGAAGTGGGACAGCATTGTAATGGATTTTGTAGTGGGTTTGCCAAGGACAAGAAAAGGTCATGACTCGATTTGGGTAATCGTGGATCGAATCACGAAATCAACACATTTTCTCCTGATCAACATAAGATACAAACTGGAGAGACTGACCCAGATCTATATTGGAGAGATTGTTAGACTGCACGGTGTGCCTAGAAGTATTGTTTCGGATAGGGATCCGAGATTTACTTTAAATTTTTGGCAGAGTCTACAAGAAGCATTAAGGACGAAGTTACGTCTAAGTTCTGCTTATCACCCACAGACCGATGGTCAATTAGAGAGGACGATCCAATCATTGGAAGATTTGCTTAAAGCTTGTACCATAGAACAGACTAGAAGTTGGGATGACACTCTACCATTGATAGAATTCACCTACAGCAACAGTTACCATTCGAGCATAGGGATGGCACCCTATGAGGCTCTGTATGGACGACGGTGTCGAACACCTCTGTGTTGGTACCAAGACGGCGAGTGCCTTACTATTGGACCAGATGTTATACAGCAGACAACTGAGAAGGTTAAGATGATTCAGGAGAAGATGAGGACAGCTCAGAGCCGATAAAAGAGTTATGCAGACCAAAGGAGAAAGCCTCTTGAGTTTGAGGAAGGTGAGCATGTATTTCTGAGAGTCACACCTATGACTGGGGTTGGCCGGGCCTTGAAATCTAGAAAACTCACTCCAAAATTTCTTGGACCATACCAAATTATTCACCGAGTAGGTCCAGTAGCCTATCAAATAGCCTTACCTCCTTTCCTCTCAAACATTCACAATGTTTTCTATGTGTCACAACTGCGAAAATACCTTCCTGACCCAAGTCATGTCATAGCACCGAATACAGTACAATTAAAAGAGAACTTAACCTATGAGGCACCTCTTGTAAGAATTGAGGATAGAAGGATAAAGTAACTAAGAGGCAAGGAGATCTCATTGGTGAAGGTAATCTGGAACGAAATAACTAGAGATGCAACCTGGGAGCTGGAAGACAAGATGAAGGAACAATACCCACAATTATTCTAAGGTATGCAAATTTCGAGGACGAAATTTCTTTTTAGAAGGGGAGAGTTGTAACACCCCGAAAAATTATTTATTTTATTATTAATCATCATCTCATAATATTTATAATTTTTGGGAATTTCTGTGAATTTTTCCTGAAACGTTGAATATTTTAATATATTTCTTATTTTGCGTGCACACTGAGCAGAGTCAGTGTAACACCCCGGAAGTAATTTGTTTCATCATGAATAGTCATTTCCCAATATTCGTGATTTTTGGAGATTTTTCTAGAATTTTTTGAAAACACTGAATATTTTAATATATTCCTCGTTTTGCATGCGCATTGAGCAGAGTCAGTCAAACGCCCTAGAAAATTATTTGTTTCATGACAAATATCCATTTTCTAATATTTGTAATTTTTAGAAAATTTTGTGGATTTTTCTAAAAACGTTGAATATTTTAGTATATTCCTCGTTTTACGTGTGCGCTGAGCGAAGTCGGGATAACGAAATGTTTTCCTTGAGGCTGGTAAACCTTGAACTGTCAATGTGTCGACGGGGGATCTTTCTAAACCTGAGGCCGGGCACAATTTGCGAGGTTTACATTTTTCAAGGTTTATCTGATAAATAAAATCACTATATCATAAAATTATCCGATGAATAATAAAATATTATTTTCATCAACTGTAACTTTTATTCACTGGGAAAATAATTCTAACATTGTAATTAATCATCTGTTCAAGAGTATTTAATTTAAGAGACAAGCTTACTTTGCACTTTATTGAGAAATGTGCAAAGCTTCTCAAGGAAGCTTCAAGGAAGCTTCTAGGAAATTTCCTTCAAGCTTCCTAAGGAAGCTAATCACTTTTCTCTCTCCTCCCTCACACTCCCTACATGGCTGCAGCAGCCCAAATTGGAGCCAAAATTGTGCTCCACTTTGTTAATTCATTTATTCCAATTTCAAACCCCAAAAGTAATTTTCACTTTTTCTCCTCCTTCTCTCTAGGAAGCCATATGGCCAATAGCCCTCTATGCACCCATCCATCACAAAAATTTCATCAAACCCCATTTTCTTGACCCCCTCCATCACCTAAACACTTCTCTAGTTAGTGGTTCTTTGAAAAGCTCTCATCTTCACCATTTTCTTCAAGCTTTAAGCTTTGGGTTCTTGGGTAAGCTTCTTGATTCTTCACTTTCCTTTGCTCATTTTCGTTTTCATGGTCTTCTTTGTGACCATCCATGCCTTATTTTTCAAGCATTGGTATTATTTTGATGAGATTCAAATTTTAGGGTTCTTGGCGGTCTCCAATCCAAAAATTGCAAGAAAATTCTAGGAGGCTTCTCTTGTTTTCTTCTCTTAGGTAAAAGGAAGACACTCCTCCTCAACCTCTATTAGCAATAAGAAACCTTGTTTGTGATTGATTGTGAGAAAACCCTATTGAGGGTTATTCTTTGTTGGCATGATTGGTGTGTTTACATGTTGTTTTAATTTATTTAAACTATTGGATTGATTGATTATGCATATTGATATGTTTGAATGGATTGGAAGGCATGAAATGGACGGAAATGATTTTGGATTCCCTCTTGGATGGCTACGGTTTTGGGGGCTCAAAATTAGGGTTCTTGATGAACAATTGTAATAAGTGAAAGACATAATTAATCAAGTGTACAATGTGCAATTAATGGAATGAAAAATTTGGGAACTTAATTCCCTAGGGAGGCCACGGCCTCTAGGGGCCATTTAGGGCTTGATTATGCAACTTTGGCAACCTTGGAACTTAAATAATCAAGTGATTAAATTATTGGTAATAGGGTAGAAAATTAGCAAAATTGGGAGATTTGAAAATAAATTAGGATTCATAAATTTGAAAGAACTAAGAATGAAATTTATCATAAGACTTACAGTAATTTTAATTAGGGAAAGAACAAGAGAGTGTGAGACTTTGAGACCCTTAGAATAACTTTCTAAGTGTATGAGAATAAATTACCTTAGAGAAATTAATTAATTAAGAGAATTCCTCTAGAGACGAACTATGTAAGAAAGGCTAATCTAAGTAAGAATTCATAATAAACCTTAAAAATGTATTAATTCATTTAATTCCAATATTATGATATTGTGGGTCCATGTGAGTGACCAATGATGTGTTGATACTTAGTTTGGCCATTTGTGGCATGTTGTGGAAAAGTATGCAATGATGAACATACATGTTTATGCATAGAGTTGTCTTGCATTGTGAATGTTCGTTGGACTGTTGTTAAGGCCAAGTTGCCTAGGAGATGAACACACCTTAGTGCGGGTGCGAGTAGACTAGTGTAGGTCATATTGTTGACCATAGGGGCGTCGGGGTGCGGGTACCCCGCAATAGACATTTTGTAGCTCTTCTGTCTGTGGGGCAAACCGATGCAAATGCACCAATGATCCTGACCGGCCATTGTCCTATATCGTGATCTAGCGTAGACTGTCTGTACAATGCCTTGATGTGCACGTGGATAAACTGATGAGTTATAGCACTTTGGCCTCGGCAGCCGAGTTGCAGACGAGTCTCCTGATCTTTCTCTTCGACTGTTTGTGTCTAGTTCCATGGAGTAGGATTTTGACTTTGTATGCATGTGCATAGTGAGTCAATGTATTATTTGTCATTTATTCATTATTATAATTGGAACTATTGTGCTACTGATATAAATAACGGCCTGAAACTGCTTGGTTGTTTATTACTGCTACTTAATGTTTATTATTTTTATTGCTGTTAAAATGCTATATGGGCGCTTTGTGCCGTTTTGTTTCTTGCTACTATAATTGGTAATGATGGTAGGATGTCTTACCTCTTTCTTGTATTTCCATTATGTTCCATCTGTACATTGTGTCCCATCAAAGACGATGGCAAGGAGTTTGGAGCTCTAGATTTCCCTGGCTTCTGGCCTAATCACAATTAGCATCTATTGTAGAGCATGGAGGCACGCATGCAAGGATTCCTAGGTGATGTGCGTCTGACCTTCCTTGGAGGGCCAAACTGCTGGCACATCAACCTGAATTTCGACCGCTGTGTCTACCTGGGAGACGTGTCAATCTCTTTGGCCTGGATGCGTCATGAGCCACCGATCTTTACCTGCTGCATCAGCCTGTGTTTGGAGTTTTATCTGCCCATCCGGGAGATGTGGGGTGACCGCTATTACACCCCGCAGGAGGACTCTTTTAATTCCACTGCTCGGGCTCTGGCCCGTAGCTCTTTGGCTCCTATGGAGGTTTCCTCATATGAGGAAGACCCCGAGGAGGTTCCCGAGGAGGATCTCGCGAAGGATCTTGAAGAGGATCTTGATACGATTCCTCCTCATCTGAGGGACTGATATTACTAGTAGTTACTGAGGGCTACCAGTGTTTTATTTTGGGGGCCTGATGTCTTTATTTTGGTGGGTTGCATATTTCTGATATCTTGGGGATGTATATGTATGATCCTTTGGGCAAGTATAGTCTTGCTTTTTGGTATATCGGGCTTTGTAACTAAACAAATTTGATATAATTATATATATATGAATATGCAATGTTGATTAAATGTATGCTTTACTTCTGTCTTGCTCTTTATGCCATTTATGTTCCGTCGCTATATTTTACTAATTATCATCATAACAAAAAAAATAGTCACCATTTTATTTATACAGCTTTAACCAGATAAATTTAAATAATGAAAAGAACCGGGTCTTGACTTATAAATTTTATTTTCCGCATTGTAATTAACAATGTGACGTTCCCTCCCAAAAAAGGAGTGTTATAGGCACAATGTCGGGCTGAGGACAATAAACCAATCGCTTAATGGGAGGCAACCTATCACAAAGAAAACCAGATTTGCTTTCTTTGTCCCTCATATTTTATGTTTCTTTATTGTTTTCTTGATTAGTTTCTTAGGTTAGGTATATCTTAGTGTGTTTCTTGAATGATTACCCAGGAATCCTTAGAAATCATTATGTTTTGCAATGTTAGAATTGTGGTTGAATGCATGATCTAGTTGTTTGATGAGTGTTTGAGGTCATGATAAGAGTTTTAGGTGAATGAGAACCCTTGGGAATTAATAATTTAGTGGGGAACTAGTGTAGTTTATAGAGTTATCAAGTCAGTGGACAACAGGGGGGTGTGTCTAACACACCCCATGTCTCCGACAAAAAATAAAGCCCCAATTGTTCACAGAGCCGTACACCGGGGGGGGGGGGGTATCGTAAGACACGACCAGTGTCTTCGAATAGGAAGCCTCAACTTGTTCATAGAGCCTTACACAGGGGGGGTGTGTCATAAGACATGACTTGTGTCTTCGAACACTAAGGCCTCAGCTTGTTCACAGAGCCTTACACAGGGGCGCCCGTGTCACAGGACACGGCCCGTCTTCGCGTGACAAATTCATCTAAACCCTAACTTAAGGTTTTTGCGCCACTTTCAACCCCAATTTTTTTCCTTCTTTTGCGCCGTCCCCCAACTCCACCACCTCCTCTCTCCGATTTCTTCCATTCAAGCACCAATAACGCTCATTTTTCCTCCTTCCATCCATTCCCAAGCACTAAACATTTCCTTCTTTCTTCCTAGCCCACCCCATCTTGATTTTTACCTTGCTATTTTTTATTCTGTTTTGGATCTGATTATTGGTATTTTGGCATTGTAATTGGATCTTATTTTGAGATATAAATGATGACTACTGATTTTGGATTTAATTTCCTTCTTAATATCTTTGACTATGCACTATTGGTTTACTTAAGTTTAACTTTTCTAATGTATGTATGCCTTGACATTAGGGACAATGTCGACTTTAAGTATGGGGGGTAATGATCTTAGTTGATTTATGGTGCATGTCTCTCCAATGGGTTTTAAAGTGATTTGAGTTGTGAGCAAGAGATCCATTTTAAAAATATATATATCTGATAAGTTTTTAAGCTTGAAGGAGTAGACTTTCTTGCTTTCAAATCAATCAAGTGAGCTTTTGAAAAATTAAAGGGTTAATTCAAATGTGATAGATTGAGATCTAGTGAGATTTTGGGCTTTAGTGTGTATGGCTACTATTATGCCATCTTTATTCTTTGTTGTGTGATTTCACTCATGACTATGTACTTTTCAGAACTTGTCTTGACTCTTTTTAAGCTACAAATGACCACTGCACACATTTCAAATGAAAAAGGCATTTCTTTCAAATAGCTTCTGGCCAAATAGTCATCATTGCATTTTTATCCATTGTTTACCCTTTTGAGCCTAATTGACATTTTCTTCCTTTTCTTCTATCATAGCTCAATACAATCCCAAAAGCAAAAAACCATTACGTTACCCTGCCTTAGGGAGTAGAAGAGCTTAGTAATTGTGCTGGGAATTAGTTTTGAATAAGTGTGGGAGGAATTTAATAATGTGTTTTCCTAGCTATGTACGCATATGAATAAATATTGGCAAAATATTAAGATGCTTGGATGTGAAGCAAGGTATTTATTCAAAAAAAAAAGAAGCTCAAAAGTGAAAAAGAAAGAAATGAAGAAGAAAAGGAAGTTTGATTGTTGTATGGAGAAAGGACAGAAAATGATAAAGATACAAAAGGAGAATTAAAGTTGAAAAGTGTTGGGGTAATTTTTACTGTAATGATTGAATATTTTCCCCTTTGCTCTTCTATTTCCTATGGTCTAACTTTGCTCATCCTTAATGCATCCTACCTAGACGCTGACCCCATTACAACCAAATTGAAGACCTTTTGATCTTTGTGTGCATGTGGTCTAGGTGGTACAGAAGTAGAGGCATGCTAAGCTTATGGTAGGGTATGTTTTCATGAATGGGTTGAGAGTAAACACAAGCTCTAAACACTTGAGAAAAAGAGTATATTTGTGAGGATCTATCATTTTGATTTAATCCTGATATTTAATAGACTTTACTTACTGGTTTGGATTGTCAAGGGAAGAAATTCCTAATTGCTTAGATTCCTTAAAAAGACTAAGATGTGTAGGTCTTTGCTCATTGCTCTGCATTTTCATTACTTGTTGAGAAACATGTGCTTAATTATATATTTTTGCCCAGAAGTGTAAAAAGTTAAGTGTGAGGGTATTTGATCTGTCAATTATTTCTATATCTTAAGTATCTTATGTTTGATCTAACTAGACTCCATATGTGCTTAATTATTAATATTTAGCT
Organism: Ormosia semicastrata; assembly: GCA_029884595.1. Classification (NCBI taxonomy): domain Eukaryota; kingdom Viridiplantae; phylum Streptophyta; class Magnoliopsida; order Fabales; family Fabaceae; genus Ormosia; species Ormosia semicastrata. Next base: position 46,606,513 of record JAQQTO010000061.1, read on the forward strand.
AAATTTCTAGATATGAAGCTTAATCGGGTCCTTATTGTGAAACTATGCTTAAGTGTGATTATAAGAACTCATAATTGAATTGTGCCTTTCAAGAGATCTTTGAGTGATGGAGTCTATTACCATCAAACCAAGCTTACTATCTACTTGAGGAGAAAGCTAAAGACTCAAGGAGATGAACATCACCTCCAGAAGCAAGACAAGAAGATCATATGTGAAGAATCAGGGCTGAACATGAAGAAATCAAGTGACACGGCCCATATCCTAAGACACAAGGGGGTCGTGTCCTTCTCTAGAACCTCGATTGGACTCGGTTCTGAGTGTGACCGAAGACACGGCCCGTGTCCCAAGACATGAGAGGGGGCGTGTACCTCTCTGCCTACTTATTCCCATAAGAATCATGTTAACAGACTAAGACATAAAGGGGTCGTGTAATCAGATATGGCCCGTGTCTGCAGTGCAGAAAGTCAATTTTAACTATGGGCCCGAAAGATATAAATAAGTTTGTTTAGGGTTCTAAAAGAAAGAGTCTAGGATAGAAGCCGCTAAGCAACTGAAGAGGATTCGAAGAAAAGAGAGGGGGATCAGATCAAAGATTAGAGATTCGGGTTCGAACCATCGGCGATCAATCAACCTCGATCATTGAAAACTAGTTTAATCTTCAGTTTTCTTTCGCACTTGTATTCTTGACAATGTTTTTCTTTCATTTTTCTTTTGGTTTTGAATTCACCATGCATGGCTAAGTTTCTTATTTGGTTAAGGGAAAATGAAACCTTAGTTTTGATCTTGTGATTCTTACATACTTCTTTATTTCAATACAGTTGTGTTTTTATTCATATGTTTCTGATCTTGATTTAGTATAAAGGTTTATATACTCTTTGCCAATTTCGAAAGTGGTAAAACTAGGATGGCTATGCTCAATTGCGGTGGTAGGACTAATGAGATATATGATCTAAATAATTCAATCCCGGTGTATGATTGGATCTTAGTGTGATTGATTTTCTAAATCTTAATGCAATCATTAGGTACATGTAAGAGTGGTTACTTTATAGCTAACTAGTGATTAGGGCTTAAATTGAGTGGTTGCTAAATTAACCAAAACCTAAGGAAAATAGAGAATTAATCTCATAATCGCATAAAGACATAATTGATCAGGTTGGGACAAAGGATATGTAGGTTAGCATTATCATATAAATCTAGTGGTAGATTCTATCTCTTAACCAATACCTTTAAATTGATAATTCAAATCGTGTTTGCTGCTGTTGCTTTAGACTTAATTTCTATTCTCAGTTTTACTAACAAAATCCCCTTTTTTTGTTTATTGTTCTTTAGAGTTTAACTTAGGAACTAGTTTATAGTGTTAATTGAATTAGTTCTCCGTGGATCGACCATTGCTAACTACAACTGGTTGTAAGGCTTTTATATTTTTGGTGGAACTTGGCAACTGATTTTGATCTTAATTTTATTCACAATCCATACTACACCACGACGCCACCGAATAGACCTAGAAATGCAAGTATCCCTACTCATTTTACTAGAAAAAGAGAAGGAATGCCCCAAGACAGAACGACACTAAAAGCAACAAAAATAGAGGGTAGACATACCTTGAAGAAAAAAAGGAAATTGATGATTGAAAGGAGTGTAGCCAAAGATAAATAGTTGAAAACTAGCAAAAACTACTACAAACAGTTCAAACCGTACTTCTCTGCTGTTCACAACCTCCAAAATCACCTCAGGTCACTAAAAAGTAGTTAGAGGAATAGTAAAAGTGGGGAAGAGATGCCTTAGCCCCTATTTATAGAGGTAAGACGATTGAAGGACAATTTTGTCCAAACACTTCAGGTTTCAAAAGCCCCTCATCATGGTGCACAGAACCCTAATCATATCTATCCAGTCAGAGTGTGCCACATGAACTTCACAGTTGTGACAACAGTTGAAAAGACGATTGCTCAGAAAACCAAACATCACGCAAGCCCTATAGTTGAGTCCGGATTTTTTCTACAGACCTTGATTTAACACTAGAATATCCACCTCTGGTCGTTTGATGCGTGGACTGTTACTGGACCATAGTGTACATATGAATGTCAACTGACGATCTTGATTAGCACCTCCAAATTCAAAGCTCTTAACCCTTTAGGGCAGCATGAACCATGGCTTCATGAAAAGTGTGGATTCCGTCACCTGGGGACATTAAGACTTACCTTAATATTTCGCTATATTAGTCAAGCATCAATTTGGGGGCAACATAAGCATGCAAGGTTAAAAGGTGAGCATTGGACTCATCTCGGTGAAAAAAGAGGACAATGGAAAATAGAAGATATAAGATTCAAAAAAAAATTTTATTGTTATTCTCATTCCATACATTGTCATCTTTACAAAAAAGAGTACATAAACTACTGTAAGTCAAGAATGCCCACTGGAGAGAGTTAGGAAGGAAGCCAGATAAAGACAATGATGATGATGATGACCATTGACCACGGCCACCTCCAAGGTTCTTCTAGAAACCAGCAGCCATTTCTTCCCTACTAGCCAATATGAGGAGAATGTTTCACTCCAAGTTACTCTAAGAGATTATTCCACCCTCCTGCATATCCAACTACACTTAGGAGTAAAACTAAGGCACTTGGAAAGTGCCTCCAAAATAGTCAAAAAAGGAGGAGGACAGAGTGTGGAGCATGTCCATGCCTCACAAGAATTATAACAGAAACGGTGAATCCTCCCGGTGTGCATAGAAAGGTTACATACCCTTGTGTACACCTGAAAAGAAAGGTTTATGTTGCCCAATGCATGTTGACCAACCCGCATAAGGCAGCTACTTTGTCCTCACAGAACCATTATGCCTGGTAAGAAAGGCCCCTATCAGAGGAATGTGTTGGGGAAAAGGAAACACCTTTAAGAGTTTTGCAAAGAATGGGAAGAAGATCTCAAAAAGAAATATAGCTCTCCACAAATTATAACCTCATTGCAAGCACCCCTTATTTATAGAGGGAATAAAGCATTCTGATTGGCTCTCGAGAAGGCTAACTGGCTGAACATTCAAGGCCACATTTTAATGCATTTTCCTCATGATTATCCACAAAAGTAGTGGGTAATTGGGAAACAACTTAAAACTACTATCCTTTTAAAAATGATCTTTAATTCCCAATAAAGTTGAAGTGATGGTTCCTAAGTGAATTCAAACTGCTACAAACTATAGGATAAAGTTACAAGAAAAGACAAGACAGACCCCGTGAACTACCCATGGGGGTAACATATGTCATACCTCGAACAGTGGAATGATATATAAGCAAAGTGATTCGATTTGGATCCCAGCCTTACACATTAACCCTAGAGGCATACTATGATGTATCACAGACCTCAACCCTTTAGAAAAAACATTGTGAGATCCAGTGTTTACACTGACTAGGATCCTTTTGTCCATCGCATGCCTTGTGTTCCTATCAAACTCAGATACCTTGACACTTAGTTGTGCCATCTGTTACCAAGTAGCTTCCAGTACTCAAGAATGGGGTGAATTGAGTATAAAACTTTTTCACAAAACCTCTTTTTAATTAAGACAAATATTAAAAGCTTAAAAAATAAATGCACAGAAGGAACGAGAAGAAGAAAAGAAATAATAAAGTGCAGCAAAACATAAATGTGCAGTAAATTAAATTGCATAAAATAAAGAGATTAGGGAAAAGAGAAGCAGGCACAGTATTTATCCTGGTTCGACCACTAACCCACTTGTGGTCTACGTCCAGTCCTCGAAAGCTGAGATTTTTCACTAAGTATACAAGCTTCAATAGGTGCTTGCTACAGTTACACAAAAGAGCACTTTTCATACACAGGGAAAATCTACCCTTGTGCTAAAGTCTCAGCCTGCAGGGATACCTCACCCTTTATACAAACCTTGAGGGATACCTCACCCTCGATACAGAATATCAAAAGATAGATGAAGAGAAACTCTCACTCAGAGTAAGTAATACAAATTGAAGTGCTAAAGGAGCTCTCACAGAAATATCTCAAAGCTTTTAATCAAAAAGAGCGTAGAAAATAATTTTCATAAATCAGAGTAACCAGAAAAAAATAGTTCAGAGTTATGGGCAAAGAAAATCATGACCCAAGGTTCCTATTTATAGAAAAAACAAAGAGATAACCATTTAGGTATAATTAAGAGCATTTAAAACAAATTTATCCGAATTAAAACATTTGAAAGTTTCCATATCAGACTTCGTATTCAAACTTGTTTACTCGAATAACTTAACAGGTTATTCGAATAACACTGTTCCTGAAACCAAATTAAAAGCTCGTCTGAAATGGGTTATTCGAATAACCAACCTGTTATTCGAATAACTCTGTTAAAACTAGAGTTCTGAAAATGAAAGGTTATTCGAATAGCAGCTTAACCATTCGAATAACGTAGTTTAAAAGAAGTTCAGACAGAAAGGATTTATTCAAATAACGTTTGAGTTATTCGAATAACTCACTTAAACCACAGTTCTGAAAAACCTCAGTTATTCGGATAAAAGGCCATGCTATTCGAATAGCATCTTTAAACACAGAATCTCGTAAAGGATTTTATTCGAATAACTTAAGCTCTATTCGAATAAATCAGTGTAAAACAGATTTGGAGAAAATGTTTTAAAGACACTAAGTTTATTTTAAAACACGTTTTATCTTTTCTTTCAAAAACAAAGAGATATCAAAGTGAGCTCCGTACAATAGATCCTAAGTCCTAATGCTATTCTAATATAAACTTGGACTTGGTCTATTTATCATCTTCATTTATTCTTCACGTTTGTTATCATCAAAACAAGTCTTCAAAGATATTCATCCAAACACATTCTCCCCCTTTTTGATGATGACAAACTATCAATGAGAAAAGCGTTAGTGCATATAATTGGAATTCACAAAGAGGTATAAAAGCTTACTCCCCCTCTTTATTTATAAGAGGTAATGTATGTCAGATATGTGCGTAGCTCCCCCTTTTAATTTGAATCCAATCTCATTTTAAATTTACCTGTCTTTTCTCAATTAAAGTCAAATGATCAAATATTTCTCCCCCTTTTGTCATGAGCAAAAAGGAGGGGTAAGTTCCATAAGCATATATATAAGAATGCATAAAAGAAAACATACTCATATCAGTAGATCAACAGAAAATTTTGTTTATGCATTAATAAAAAAGAGAGTCAATTACACAAGCCAGAAACAAAAAGCCAAAAACAGACAACCTAAGAACTAAAGTTCCTAGAAATACGTATCCGGAGGTGGTGGTGAAGACGCTGGTGCAGGAGCAGGTGAAGCAGATCGAAGGGCAGCAACCTCACGTTCAACGCCTTCTATTCTATCAAATAGAATAGAGAAGGTATGTTCCATGTAAGCTCGGTTATCCTGCAAGGTGGCCATGATCTGTTCCAAAGTGACAGGAGCAGGAGCAAGAGCAGGTACATCAGCAAGGGGCAGCAGGGGCAGCAGCAGGGTCAAGTTCATCCTCAGTAACCTCATCTGGGTACACCCAGCCTTCATCGGTTTGGATCATCTTTATTTTACGTAAAGTGTGAGCGCCAAAGATGTTGTGGTGAGACAGGGCAACGGCTCGCTCAGTCTCCAAGACCTGAGGATACTTGCTCAGTAAGGTAGTGACAAGAATGCCATAAGGCAAGTTAGATTTCTCCTTGCCCTTAGCCCTCATCATGTGCCTCATGATGAACACAGGCCAGTTGATCTGATGGCCATTCTTCAGAAACCACAGCATGAAGATGTCTTCCTCGCTGAGGTAGGCATAGTTTCCACCGCGATAAGCCAGGATGTGAGCGAAGGCATAATGCAGAAGCCTATCTTGGCTCTTCAGCATTCCACCCTTGAAACCCTTGTCAAGTAGGGCTAGACCAGGCTTCAGCAGGTTTTCAACCGCCTGAAGCTTGTTGAACTCTTCTAGAAACGGGGTGTCACCATCTTCAACAAGGGCGCCAGAGAACTGCAGCCCGAACAAAGTCAGCCAGTCTAGTGGTGTGATCATAATGTTCTGATCACAGACCTCGGAGAGAAGATTCTGGCCATCAAAAGCCAGATTACAGAAGAACATCTTCATCAGAGCTGGATAAACGATGACCCAGTGAGAGCAGAGCCGAAGAACTCCCTGGTGTTGCAGCAGGGTCAGGAAGTCGAAGCTGTGATGTTGCTGGAAGAAAGAGAGGTCAAGGTACTTGGGTTGAACCAAGTTGCGCTCCCAGAAGTGCGAGATGAAGCATGCACGATGCTCTTCATTGGAGGAGAGCCTTCTCAGATCAAGAGGGTTGTTGCATGGAGCATTCTTCGTGCGAGGACGCTTGCTAGAGGAGGAGGCCATGGTGGAAGAAGTTGAGAGAGAGTGAAAACGTAGGGGTGAATAGGTTTTGAGAGGCAGGAGAAGAGCAGAGAAGAGAGAAGAAGGTGGAAACGTTTGGGCGTGCAGGGGTTATTTAAAGAAAACCCGTGTTTATTCGAATAAACATAGGTTTATTCGAATAAACCTTACTGGAATCCTGAAAAGACAGGCACGTAGGAAACTGAAAAGGTGCTTCAGCTAGGGTTTATTCGAATAGGAAAGGGTTCTATTCGAATAGAGCAACTGGGAAAGCCAACCGTTTTGGCTAGCAGACAGGGTTTATCTGAATAACTATAGGAGTTATTCGAATAAGCTAAGGCCTATCAGTCAAAACTGATAAAAGCAGGCTCTGGTTATTCGAATAACCTTAGGTTTATTTGAATAGACAGAGGCCAAGAACAGAAACTGATAAAAGAAGGAATCTGGTTATTCGAATAAGGAAGGGTTTATTCGAATAGACAGAGATGAAAAACTCACAGGATTTAACACAGGAATTAGTTTATTCGAATAAACTGAGTTCTATTCGAATAAGGCTGATGTTCAAGACATATTTTAACAAGCAGTAAAGAGGTTTATTCGAATAAAGGTTTGTTTATTCGAATAAATCTAACAAAGAAGCACAGAAAAACATACGTTCATGAAATTTAAAGCATATATCCATGTGATAATATTCAGCAATAAAACATGCAATTTATATATTGGTTTGATCAATTATGCCTAATTCTCCTCGAATATAGAAGAAAGCTTCTTTTGCTAAGGGTTTAGTAAAAATATCTACAAGTTGCTTAGTTGTTTCAACAAACTCAAGAATGCAATCCCCTTTTTGAACATGATCTCTGATGAAGTGATGTCTTATCTCTATATGCTTTGTTCTGGAATGCAGTATGGGATTCTTAGAGATATTTATTGCACTAGTGTTATCACATCTTATTGGGATGTGATCAAGCTGAAGACCGTAGTTTAAAAGTTGTTGCTTCATCCATAGGATTTGAGCACAACAACTCCCGGCTGCAACATATTCAGCCTCAGCGGTAGACAAAGCCATATTATTTTGTTTCTTACTATGCCAAGAAACTAAAGAACTACCAAGCAAGTGGCATGTCCCACTAGTACTTTTTCTGTCCAATTTGCACCCAGCAAAATCAGAGTCAGAATAGCTTATCAGGCTACAAGAGGCACCCTTAGGGTACCACAAGCCCATTTGTGAAGTGCCTACTAGGTATTTCATTATTCATTTAACAGCACTTAAATAAGACTCCTTAGGGTTTGCCTGATATCTAGCATACATGTATACACTAAACATAATATCTGGCCTACTAGCAGTAAGATAAAGGAGAGATCCAATCATACTTCTATATTTCGTTATTTCTACTGATTTACCTCATTCATCTTTGTCCAGGTAGCAAGAAGTGCCTATCGGAGTGGCCATGTGTTTAGCGTTTTCCATTTCGAATCTCTTGAGCAATTCCTTGCAGTATTTGGTTTGATTTATGAATGTCCCTTCATTCGTTTGTTTGATTTGAAGTCCGAGAAAGAAATTCAATTCGCCCATCATCGACATTTCAAATTCTTTCTGTATTGACTTGGCAAATTCTTTGCACAGGGATTCATTAGTAGCACCAAAGATAATATCATCCACATATACTTGCACAAGAAGAATGTCATGCTTTTTAATTTTAATAAAGAGGGTAGTATCGACTTTTCCTCTTGAAAAACCATTTTCCAAAAGAAACTTACTCAACCTTTCATACCAAGATCTAGGAGCTTGCTTTAAACCATATAAAGCCTTTTTAAGTTTAAAAACATGGTTAGGTAGTTCATGATTTTCAAAACCTGGAGGTTGTTCAACGTATACATCTTCTTGAATAAAACCATTTAGGAAAGCACTTTTGACATCTATTTGATATAATTTGAAATCCATGATGCAAGTATAAGCAAGTAACATTCTAATAGCTTCTAATCTAGCTACAGGTGCATAGGTTTCTTCATAATCTATTCATTCTTCTTGATTATATCCTTTAGCAACCAATCTAGCTTTGTTTTTAGTTATTAACCCATTTTCATCAAGTTTGTTTCTAAAAACCCATTTACTTCCAATTATGGGGTGATTATTAGGTCTAGCAACTAATTCCCAAACTTGATTTCTTTCAAACTGATTTAATTCCTCATGCATAGCTAAGATCCAATGTTCATCATCAAAAGCTTCAATTAAATCCTTAGGTTCAATTTGAGAAACAAGTATTTCTAAGAGAGTTACAAGTACTTACACCTTTAGATACATCACCGATAATTTGATCAAGGGAATGATATTTTGAAGTTCGCCATTCTTTGGGAGGTTCCAAAGCTTGTGAATCTTCTTGTCTTTGTTTATCCTCTTTCTCCTTGATTTCCTTTTCTTTACTGTCCAAATGTGTTTCCACCAAGATTTCTGCAACATCATCAACAACAAGATCCTTTCTCGATCCATTTGGGTCAGTTTCATCAAATGCAACATGTATAGATTCTTCGATAGTCATAGTTCTCTTATTATATATACGAAAAGCTTTACGATGATTTGAATAGCCAAGAAATATACCTTCATCAGACTTAGCATCAAACTTGCCTAAGTTATCTTTTCCATTATTTAAAACAAAACATTTGCATCCAAACACATGAAAGTGTGAGACATTCGAATTTTTTCCCTTATACAACTCATATGGGGTTTTCTTTAAAATAGGCCTTATAAGGGCCCGGTTTATTACATAACAAGTTGTACTTACAACATCCGCCCAAAAGTATTTAGGAAGAGCAGCCTCATTAAGCATAGTTCTCGCCATTTCTTTTAAAGAATGGTTTTTCCTTTCTACAACTCCGTTTTATTGCGGAGTTCTAGGGGCAGAGAAATTATGATTAATGCCATGTTCATCACAGTAATTTTCAAAAACATTGTTTTCAAATTCGCCACCGTGATCACTTCTTATTGAAGAGATTTGAAAATCTTTTTCATTTTGAATAACTTTGGCAAGTCTTTTAAAAGCTAGAAATGCATTATTTTTATTTGCAAGAAATAAAGTCCATGTAAACCTAGAAAAATCATCCACAATCACTAAAGCATAGTAATTCCCACCAGAGCTCATAATTCTAGAAGGTCCAAACAGATCCATGTGCAAAAGTTGTAAAGGTCTAGTAGTTGAAACTATATTTTTTACTTTAAAAGAGACCTTTATTTGTTTACCCTTTTGACATGCATCACATAATTTATCTTTTATAAAATTAAGCTTGGGTAGTCCAATTACTAGCTCTTTAGAGACCAACTTCTTTAAGTGATCTATGTGAATGTGTGCAATTCTCCTATGCCATAGCCATGAATCATCATTCTTACTTAAAATGCATTTCGCATCATTTGAAGATATATCATCAAGACTAATCATATAGATGTTGTTTACTCTATGACCAATGAATTTAACATGCTTGTCATTTTTATCTTCAATTATGCAACAGTTTGAATCAAATATAACTTTATTTCCTTTATCACATAATTGGCTAATACTAAGTAAGTTATGTTTCAAGCCTTCAACAAGCAGCACATTTTCAATAGAGGAGTTAGGGTTCTTACCGACTTTGCCGATTCCAAGAATTTTTCCCTTGTTGTTATCACCATAAGTAACGTGTCCATGATTCTTGGGAATAAGCATAGTGAATTTTGAGTCGTCCTCGATCATGTGCTTGGAGCAGCCACTATCGAGATACCAATTTGAACTCCTGGCTTTCAAGCACACCTACAGCACAAGTTTAGTTTTTAAGTTTTGGTACCCAAACTTTCTTGGGTCCTTGTGTGTCAGTATTGGGTATAGTATGTAACACCACTCCTTGTGGGGATGTCACATTTATGATGCAATAAAATAAAATAAAATGAAAGTCTTACCCAAGTTATAAAAACATTTGATACTTAAATAATATTTATGGTATATTTTTTTTCCTTTTTATAATTATAACATTAAATAAAATAACACGGAACACAAATATAACAAACATAAACTCATCATAATATACATGTGATTTTTATCAGAAGTATACAATTAATTTACAACTGTAAATATTTAATAAAGCTGTAAAAAGTCAGTATGGTACTAAGACATAATGCCTAAGACATGAGCCCTTGTCATAAGACAATTTCCCTAGTTGGGAATGTCTTGACCGATAGAAATTCGACCCAAAAGTATATCGAAGTTCTCTCTAGGAGTATAGTGAAACTCATCCCACAACTCCCTAATAGGTAAGATAATCTCTACGAAAGCAACCGTATAACGTGTAGTAACGAACCCCTGTCGAGTCCTACTTACTGATAAAATCATGTTGCCACTGTACTCTATGTGTCCGGTGTCCTAGTGGACGTACCAAGCCTCAGCGCCTTCGAGATATTGTAGTCTAAAGAAACCTAATTGGCCTCCTCTTGCTGCCATTGTAGTCTTCGATAATATAAACATAAAGTAGAAACAAAACAGACAATACAATAAAGAGGTGAGACAATCTACACCATTACCCGCATGGCAATAGAGAAAACGACAGTACAAAACAGTTATCACAACAGTACATACCAATATATCATGCATAATATATCAAGCAATAAATATAAAAATAACACATACCATTATATCATGCATAATATATTCAAGCAATAAATCATACAATTTATCACAGATTATGGTAAACAATAAAATGCAGACAATGCATGAATAAGAAAATGCAAATAATGCATGAACAGTAAAATGCAAATAATGCATGAACACACACTGACTCATTCTTACTCCATGGAGCTAAACACGGATATCTGAGAGAATGATCTGAATAGAAACTAATAATACTTTATGGCTGCCCAACCAAACTATTGCACTGTCCAATCTTTGTGTCTATAGCCCACAGTCCAAAACATTGTGTAACAGTACACAGTCCAACATCGTGTACTACATGCATAGTACTTAATAGTCTCCTCAAGATCTCGATTAAGAATAGTGCTTGTCAAGATCATTAGTGTGTTGCCCGTTACCACGGCCCAGAGGTGCTACCACTGTCCACATATGGGATCCTCCGCACACTAATGCCTCCAAGTTCAATAAATGAACCACACTACGCCTATCACACCAAATCACGGTGTAATTCGCCTCGTCAATCAATCACCAATTATAACCCAAATTGGCACAACACTCTAAGCATGATCTAAATTTACAAAATTATCCTTATTATCCAAATTTTACCATAATTATGAAAAATTACCAAAATACCCTCAGTCATAAAATAACAAAGTATAGTACGTCCCACCTGACAGTACTACACCGCAATATGTCTGGGTCCACCACTTTGGCCCGACAGCAAAATTTACTGTATCTTTCAATCGCGTAGGAATTTTATCGCGTTTTCACAATCTCGTTGTTTTCACAAACGTTTTTAAATCGTGTAAATATATTTTGATGTTTTTAAATATCACAAAATCTTTTTAAATCATTTTTCTCAATCGCGTAAGATTTTTAATTCATTTTCTTAACCGAATAGCTTAAAATTATCATTTTTGATATGTGTAAAACTATATATAATACATTTAAAATACGTAAAGTATTTTCCTTGTGTTCTAAATATAGTATGGAATCTTTTCATTTTATTCATCTGTTTTTAGTAAATTTTGGCAGTATTTTACCTATAAAATCAGTATAAGGTATTTTTAAAGTTTTTCCACTAAATATAGTTTCATTTTATTTTTACCCAATAATTACGCTTTGAAACTTGCTAACGCGCTTCAAAATTTATAAAATGAGCTCTACGTTAGTATTTTTCAAGCGTTGAATTTATTTCTTAGTTAAACTAAATTCTGCTAAGTTAAAATTCTAGAACTGAATTTATTCCTTTTATTTTCTCAATGATTCATTGGAATCAATTTATGTTGTAAATCAATTACCTAACTTATCTTAGAAAATAAAATGGCATGTTGGCCAACTCAAAAATAAAATGGCATTTGATTATACACTAAATGGCATGTTGGCCATAATTAACTTAAACCATTCTTAACTTGATTACTTTACCTAGATTCCTTAAATCAGTGATTTAGAAAATTGTTGAGAACATTTTGGTTCTCTATTTTGATGTAAGGCCGTGAGCCTCATTCTGTGTTCTTTGGAACACTCATGTAAATCGTTACATGTTATTCACATCCTACTTTAATAATTATACAATTATAAACACATACAATTATATAATCACGTATAATATACATACAATATATTTAAAGCCATAAACATGCATAGCAAAAATAATAAAAACTATAATCATGCATAGCAAAATAAATCACAAATAGGAAAGCATTTGAACAATCACAAAAATAATAAAAACCATAAACAATCACACAAATCGAATCCTTATGGATTCTTTATACACAATCAAATCCATTTTCCCATCACCACTTAGGGTTGATGAGATTAAATCTCCCTCTTACCTCTTGAAGACAATTAATCGCTTAGTTTCCTCCTTTCTTTGAAATTTCGTGAAATCTCCCAAACAAATCCCTAAAATTCTTAAACAATTAGTAAAAACACATACAAGGTTCAATATTGAAAAACCATGGAACAATCATGGTTAGAAAAATTAGAAAACAAATTTTGAGCCATAGAATCAAGACTTACCCTTAGAAAAGTAAGCAAAAGGTTTGATTTTGGACTAGTTAGAGTAGGTTTTTGGAAAAACTTTGTGAATGAAAAGTGTTTAGAATAGGATTTGGGTTTAGGATGAGATAAAATTTTAGAGGTTTGGTTGTGTGGGTGGTGTGTATGGCCGAATAGAGAGAAGAAAATAGAAGAAAAAGTGTGTATGGCTTCTTGGTATTTTTGGAGAGAAAATGAATAGCTTAGATTTAGGATAAGTGTGAAATAAATATTGAGAGAGAAATGGAAGGGGCTGCTGCCGTGAGTGGCTTTTTGGGTGAGGTTGAGTGTTTGATTTTGCTAAGTAAATATCCAATTGAATGCACATGGTGGTGCACATGGTTTATGACAATTTGGAGGGTTCAAGAACCTTGTAGAACCAAGCCATCCAAGCCTCCAAGCTGCTGCCCAAAATCGTGTGGCTCCTTTGCATTTTAAGGGTTTAATTATTTTCCATTTACTCCTAATTATATGCTAATTAATTAGGTAATTAGTTAGATTAAATATCATAATCAATCTTAATTAATATACTAATAGTATAACTAATTAGTTTAATATATTTTAGCATATATTATATCCTTTAAATCAATATTAGGATATCTAATTAGTATTTAAATTATAATTAATTAAGACTTAAACTAGTTCACTTAGTTTGCTAATTAAGTAATTAGTTTAGTCAAATTAAGCTTAATTAGCTACTAACCAAATTCAAGCCTACTATTTTTGACTTAATTCTAACCATTGATTCATCTTTAATTCCTAGCCATAGATTACATCTAAGGTAGATATTAATTAGTCATAAAACTAGAATTCTAATCTCACCATTGATTAGATCAACGGCTAAGGTTAAAGGCTTCCTAACTAAGTCTTCATCCAACGGTCCAAATCAAAGTCTATGCTCCCTTCGTTGACTCATTCTTATTGGTTTAAAAAGTCAAGCCACTTTCGTTGACTTGCTCTTATTGGCTAGAATTTGTCCAGTCAGCACAGTTGACTATTTTTCCTAAACGCGGGTCTCACAGTACTTTTAAAGATCTGTGATCAAACCGAAGCAGATTTTTACTGTTTTTGAGACAGTAGGTATTGTAATATAAAATAATATTATAATAATATAAAATTATTTTATTACACGATTAAATCCTAAAAATTACGAGATTAATATATATATCAATCAGAATTGGGTTTAGTAAGATCCCCCAACTCCAATTAATTAAAATAAGATTTTTCAGGCTAGAAAATTATTATTTCCCTGGCTCAGAGCAAATCACACACAACAGTTAAGTACACTCACGGAACAGTCAAATTTAATTTACTGCTCATAGAATTCACAAAACAGTACATTTCAGGACTACATTGTAATTATCCCAAAAGTTGGGGTGTTACATAGTACCCTTGGGAACCCAAATCATTTTTGTTCCAATTTTTGTATTAATGTTTTTCCTTGCATTACAAGTTGAAGTACTATGTCCTTTCCTTCCACAATAAAAACATTTGATAAAAGGGCTATTTGAAACACTAGAATGCACAAAGAAATTTTTGTAGAGTTTTTGTTGATTTTTCGAGTTATAACCTATCCCGGCTTTTTAAAAAACCACTCTTTGTCTTCCTAATAAAATATTTAAGTTATCCCTTCCAAAGGTGAATTTATAAAGAGTGTTCTTTAAGTCTTCGACTTCTTTTTCAAACATATGACATGAAGAACAAGATGAAGAAATAGAAGCATATGAAGAATGATTTGTGCATGCATCAATGATTCCCAAAGTTTCATTTTCAATTTTTAATTCTTTTATTTCTTTATTTAAAACAAGAATTTGATTTTCTAAAGAAGAAATTGTTTTCTTAGAAGAAGAAATAATCTTTGTGAGTTTTAAAGATTCTTCATGTAGTTCTTCAAAAGCATCTTGTAACTCATCGTAAGAAGGCAATAAAGTAGTATTAGAACTTACCTCATTTTCGCTTTCTTCTTCATCTTCTTTCGCCTTGAGACATAGTTGAGCTTCTTCGCTATCTAAGCTGTCAGTTGAATCCATGTCATTTTCATCCCATGGTATATAGGCTTTTCTTCTTTTTCTTTCCTTGAAGGGCTTCTTTTCAAATTTCTCCTTCTTCTTTTAGTAAACTGGACACTCCATTTTCATGTGACCAGGTTTGCTACATTCATAGCAAGTTGGAGTCGATGAAGCTCATTCGCCTTTGTAGTGAGTCTTTTTCGGGGGGAAGGGAGGTCTTCTTTGCGTTCCCTTTTTCCTGAGAAATTTACTAAACTTTTTAACCAACAAACTCAGATTTTCTTCACTTACCTCGATGTTCTCTGAGCTTTCTTCATTTTTTTCATCATCATTGTCGAATGTTGATGAAGTGGCTTTGAGCGCTATCCCCTTTTTCTTTTTATCGTTCTCTTCGCTTTGGCTTAATCTACTCAGTTCCAATTCGTACTCATGAAGTTTTCCAAAGACGATAGCTAAAGTCATTGTGGATAAATCCCTTGATTCTGATATGGCTGTTACTTTGGGTTACCAAATCCTACTAAGACATCTCAAAACTTTGTTAATCAAATCTTGGTTAGAAAAACTTTGCCTAAAGATGCAAGATGATTAACTATGTGGGTGAACCTCTTTTGCATTTCCTGAATGCTTTCTCCTTGGTTCATTCTGAATAGTTTATATTCACGAGTTAGTGAATTGATTCTCAACCTCTTAACTTCATTAGTACCCTCATGGGTAACTTGCAAAGTGTCCCACATTTCTTTAACAGTTTTGCAATTTGAAATTCTAAAAAACTCATCATATCCCAAAGCAGTAGTAATAATATTTTTGGCTTTTAAATTAAATTGAACTTTTCTTTTGTCTTCATCAGACCATTTATTTCGTGGTGTTTCGGTCCTTACACCATCGACCTCATATGTGGGTATAAAAGCGCCGTTTTTGATAGCATCCCATACATCTAGATCAATAGCTTCAATGAATATTTTTATTCTTTCCTTTCAATATGCATAACCATCCCCATTGAAAAAGGGTGGTCAGTTTATGGAAGATCCTTCTGAAAAACCATTTGAAGAAGCCATGTTCTCTTGAAGCTGCTAAGCTCTTTATACAAGAGTCTAGCTCTGATACCACTTGTTACCAAGTGGCTTCCGAGACTAAGAGGGGGTGAATTGAGTATAAAACTTTTCGCAAAACCTCTTTTTAATTAAGACAAATATTAAAAGCTTAATAAATAAATGCATAAAGGAACGAGAAGAAGAAAAGAAACAATAAAGAGCAGTGAAAAATAAATGCGCAGTAAATTAAATTGCATAAAATAAAGAGATTAGGGAAAAGAGAAGCAGACACAGCATTTATCCTGGTTCGACCACTAACCCACTTGTGGTCTACGTTCAGTCCTCGAAATCTGAGATTTTTCACTAAGTATACAAGCTTCAATAGGTGCTTGCTACCGTTACACAAAAGAGCACTTTTCACACACAGGGAAACTCTACCCTTGTGCTAAAGTCTCAGCCTACAGGGATACCTCACCCTTTATACAAACCTTGAGGGATACCTCACCCTCGATACAGAATATCAGAAGATAGATGAAGAGAAACTCTCACTGAGAATAAGTAATACAAATTGAAGTGCTAAAAGAGCTCTCACAGAAATATCTCAAAGCTTTTAATCAAAAAGAGCGTAGAAAATAATTTTCACAAATCAGAGCAACCAGAAAAAAATAGTTCAGAGTTATGGGCAAAGAAAATCGTGACCCAAGGTTCCTATTTATAGAAAAAACAAAGAGATAGTCGTTTAGGTATAATTAAGAGCATTTAAAACAAATTTATCCGAATTAAAACGTTTGAAAGTTTCTATATCAGACTTCGTATTCAAACGTGTTTATTCGAATAACTTAACAGGTTATTCGAATAACACTGTTCCTGAAACCAAATTAAAAGCTCGTCTGAAATGGGTTATTCGAATGACCAACCTGTTATTCGAATAACTCTGTTAAAACCAGAGTTCTGAAAATGAAGGGTTATTCGAATAGCAGCTTAATCATTCGAATAACGTAGTTTAAAAGAAGTTCAGACATAAAGGATTTATTCGAGTAACGTTTGAGTTATTCGAATAACTCACTTAAAACACAGTTCTGAAAAACCTCAGTTATTCGGATAAAAGGCCATGCTATTCAAATAGCATTTTTAAACACAGAATCTCGTAAAGGATTTTATTCGAATAATTTAAGCTCTATTCGAATAAATCAGTGTAAAACAGATTTGGAGAAAATGTTTTAAAGACACTAAGTTTATTTTAAAACACGTTTTATCTTTTCTTTCAAAAACAAAGAGATATCAAAGTGAGCTCCGTACAATAGATCCTAAGTCCTAATGCTATTCTAATATAAACTTAGACTTGGTCTATTTATCATCTTCATTTATTCTTCACGTTTGTTATCATCAAAATAAGTCTTCAAAGATATTCATCCAAACACACCATCTAAGTGCCAAGCTGGGGGCAACTATTCTGGGTCATGAACTAGACCATGTCTAGTAGATCAATCTGGAACACATACTACCATTGTCTGCCATGGACATCCCAGCTAAGTACCAGTGACATATTATCAAGACCTTGGTACCACGTACTTCGGACAACGGTATTGGGTAACTGTATCATGATCATAAGATTTTCATAACAGATAAATTCCAAAATATTCATAACTACTAATCACAATCTTACAAAATTATAGCGCCCATAACCACCTCAAATTGCTCATAACTACAACATCAATGTTTCAAACTTATAGGGATTTCTTACTATAATTAAGGGAGACAAAACCCTAATTACAGTCTATAAATTCTAGGCTTATTCACCTTCTACAGGTAACTTATTGCTTATAGCATAAACCCTTCTTGTACATAGCCTGACTTGAGTGTTGGAGTCCTTTTACTCCCCTGTTCTAAAACGCTTTGCTATTACTGTGCAAGGAGGAAACTACTAGAACATGCCTATCCAGGTATAGCTCAGTATCTGCTACTGAACAACATATTTGCCACTAGACCCAAGCTCAACTTCATACTAATTGTTTCAGTAAGTTTTGCCTCAATTGCTTAGTGAATTATCGAAGTAGCAGCTGCCAAGATGCACCCATCTCCATCCCGCACCACAACACCAATCCCACATATATTTTCTCCTACCTCTGCTACGTTTGTATTCAATTTATTGATTGGCTCAACTATACCACTATGTTGAGTAGCTCCTTTTTATCATGTACCTTATAAGATAAGGTGCATGATATACCTTGCATCACAACCCTTCATTTATAAATAAAAATACATTAATTGTCACAATTTGTTATAGGAGAATGGACGATTTGGTTTTTTTATATTTGCAAAGTGACCCAAAGTTCTCTATCAAGAAATCAAGTTCTCTTTCTTAATAACAGTGGCAGATGTGTTGCGGTCTACATTCCGTGGCTATCACCCATGGTGGAGGTCGTTGGGCTTGGTTGCGATACAGAGATAATGATTATGCAGGGTTGGCTATGGAAGAGTACAACAGGTGTTTGACTTTGGACTATAGCATGTTGAAGTGAGCATGGAGGATGGGGGGATTTGGCACTGGGTCACCAGGTTGGAGTCATCGTGGACTACCTTGAAGGCAACGAGGTGTTACATGACTAGTGATTGGTGAGGCACACAGAATGTTTAATGGCTCTGGTTGATGGTAGATCTGGTGTTTTGGTGTGGTGGGTCACTAGTTCTAGGATGGCGTAGATATGAGTTATCGATTTTGGTTCACCTCGATGGCATGGCTCGCGGTTTTAGGAGGAAGTGACCTTGGGCTCGCTGGTTCTAGTTCACGATTAGTGGTTTGGGACCATGCATGGGAGTTGCAACATTTCCTGCATGGGATGGCGGCTCTAGGCGGTGGTCGTGGCCATAGAGATGTGGAAAGGTTCCATTTTGAGTGGGTTGGTAACTGGGTGGAGGTGTTCTGTTTGCAAGGGTGATTTTTGGGTTGAAAATGGTGGGATTCATGGAGGTTTGATATGCAAAGTTAAGTTCTCTATTTTGGAGATGGATTTGAGATCTTTGATCACGTATGTTGAGTCCTCTTTTTTGTTGTCGAGGCTGAGGGCTGAGCGAGAGGATGGAAGATGGGGATAGCAGGTGGCAGAGGATGGAGGATTGGGGTAGCGAGTGGCAGTGGCAGTGGTGGGATTTGGCTGCAATGGCATTGGATGAAGAGAAATTTTGAAAAGATTAGAAAATAATAATAACAAAGGACCTTTCTCTGTACCTTGCTTTTTTAAGGAAACAGTATCCTTCTAATCAAAATATGCCATTTTTAGTTATTTATTTCATAAATTTATATTTTCAGTTAACTTTTTTTTTAATTTTAAGATTGACTTTAAATTTTTAATATTATAAATTTTAATTTTTTAAATTTAATTTTTATTATATATATATTTTTTATAATCTTTTTTTATTATGTTACCTAATTTACAAGGAAGAATGGTGTTCTGGACCATGATTCGGGATCCTGTCCCATGGGTCAACTCAGTACGTATTCAGTCAGAGTCCATCGTTGACACCTCAACAGGAATTCATGGTACACTATTGAGATCTCATCACAACGTATGTCGAACCATGACATTTGGTAATAGCACATTACCGCGAGATTTGCGTAGTGGATAAATCCTATGAGTATCCGTAACTGCCAATCATGATTTTGCATAATAATAGCGTCCACAATCTCCTTTGACTACTCATAATTGCAATATGAACATTTCAATTTTATAGGGATCCTCTGCAACTATTAAGGGAACATTGTAATTGGCTATTAGTCATTGAAGATTTGTTTTGATGATAACAAACATGAAGATGATGGCAAGATCAAGTCCAAGACCTTCAAGAATAGCTTTCAGACTTAGATCTTTGTGTAAAGATAAAAAGGGGTTCACACTTAAGTTCTAAACTTGTTTTTCAAAGAACCCAAATAGTACACACAGTTTTAAGGCTTCAAAATGGTTTTTGGTTTCCTAAGAAATAATATTTAAGTGCTCAAAAGCTTTTTAGATCTTTGGGAAATAATTGGCAAGGTTTAAAAGTTATTTAAAATGTTTTTCAAAGAGGTTTATTCAAATAAAGGGTTCCTTATTCAAATAACCAAAGTCAGAATGTCAAGTTTCCCTTTTTATGAAGCTTTATTCAAATAACACAGTATATTATTTGAATAAAGGTTTAAATCAAGCCTATGCGCCTTCTATTTTATAAAGGTTTATTCGAATAACACATTTGTTATTCGAATAACAATGTTTTTCAGAAACTATTTTAAAAAGGCTTTATTAAAATAATCATATGATTATTCGAATAACGAGTTACAGAACCAAATTGCTAGTGTGCTATTTAAAGCCTTATTCAAATAACATATATGTTATTCGAACAAACACGGATACTAGAAATAAACATAAATAGCTAGTTGATGACATTTGATGCTCCAACCACCCCCCAATGGCTCTTAAAAGCATTGGGCTATAAATACAAGTTGTTGGGCATTAAAGAAGAGTTGTAAATCAATCTGAAAAGTCTTATAGAGCATTAATGCGAGTTCATCCAACCTTAATCTTTATTTCTTTGTTTATAAGCTAAAAGTGTGAATATCCTTCTACCTATTAAACTTCAACTTGTGTAATCTACTCTTTTGAGAGTTTATTTTTCTTATATACTTTGATTTCCTATAAAGGTGAGGTATCCCTCTAGGGAAAAGGGTAAGGTATCCCTCAAAGGTTGTAAAGTGTGAGGTATCCCTATTTTGAGGATCAAGCTGTAAGGGTGAGGCATCCCAAAGGTGTGTTGAGTGCTTTGTGTTGTAAAGGTTTCAAGCACCTGTTCAAGCTTGAAGGTTTAGTGGAAAATCTCGGGTGGTTCACTTGAGGACTGGACGTAGGTCACAATGGGTAGCTGAACCAAGATAAATCCTTGTGTTTGCTTTTCTCAACTCTATCTCTTTATTTTGATGTTTTACTATTATATGCTTACTTGAATATTATTCATCTTAACTTGTTTATTTGTGAGTGAATTATTCAATCTCACTCATCTATTCACTTTGATCTATCAATAGCTTCAACGAAAATTAATATTCAAGTGTTTTATGAAAGATTTACAAAAATATTTTATAAACTCAATTCACCCCATCCTTTGAGTTTGAAGCCACTTGGTAACAAGTGGTATCAAAGCTAGACTATTGTGTAAAGAGCTTAACAGCTTTAAGATAAGGTGATGACTTCTTCAAATGGTTTTTCGAAAGGTTTTTCTCTCCATGGACCTCCCTTTTTCAATGGGGATGGTTATGCTTATTGGAAAGAACAAATAGAAATTTTTATTGAAGCTATTGATCTAGATGTGTGGGATGATGTTGAAAATGATCCTTTTGTCCCTACACAAGTTGTAAATGGTGTAAGAGTCAATACACGAAGAAGTGAATGGATCGATGATGATAAAAAAAGGTCTAATACAATTTGAGAGCCAAAAACATCATTATCACAAATTTGGGGTATGATGAGTTCTTTAGAGTCTCAAATTATAAATCTACCCAAGAACTGTGGGACACTTTACAAGTAACCCATGAGGGTACTAGTGTTGGGAATCATGGATACATCACGCAGAGGAAAACAGAATTCCCACCAAGGATCCATACGAAAAAGCCATAGTTCGAGTTCTAAAAATTGTTTACCTCTTGAAGCATGATCAAAAGAAGTGACGTGAATCACTAACACCGTAACAACGATGATGTCTCTGTGGTATTCACACGAACAGACTCACAAACTTCCAACATTCACAAAAAGGAGCCTCACGTCTCTCACACAGTGCTAGCTGCAAAGAGAAGAGAAGAAACCTGTCACTCTCTCACTTACTTTTCTGTAGGTGTGGCTAGGGTTCTGTAATGCATGTCTTAGTAGCCCCCTTAGCACTACTATTTATAATAGTGACTGCCTTAAGTGAGTGTGAGCAGCAATAAGGTAAACTGTGTAACCTTAGACTCATCTGTTATGAGTTCAGCCCACATTTGAATCCGAGTCCAACTTGGATCAATTGCTCCAATTTTAGTCTGCTCTATGTGTGTGACCCTGTAGGTTCTCATTACGTTGACAGTAATATTAAAATTTTATTTTAATATTACAAGCAATGAGAGGTATCTAGCAACACGTCGCTGCTACCCAAGTAATGAGAATGTCAGTGATTTGACATAACCTTTCCGTGACCAATGTTTCTGTGTTGTTTATTCCCTTTGTCAAGATATCTAGATTGAACATAAGACATGGAATGCATCACCTTTGTATAGTCCAATCCTTCATTTCTTGATACTCGAGTAGACTTTGTAACAACAAATGAAATCAATATCTCATATTGACTCATTTGAGCATAGCCATGCATTTCGTAGTCTCACTCAATCAGGGGGCCCGAAGATATCACTCATGTTATGTAGGAGAGACAAATCCTATCTAGGTCAATCACATCCCTCTGCATGATTTGCAGTATGTCTAATAACCAACTTTATAATCACCTTGTTACAGATGACGTTTGATGACATTAAAACACACAACTCCTCATGTAGGAATCGCAATGATTTTAGGTCAAAGGACCACAGACACCATTGTCACTATGAGAATCGCTTATGACACTCACGTAACGATCCATGTAGCATTCTCATGGCGGGTTAATCCAGTATATCATTACTCTAATATGTACCCATGTAAAGACTTGATATCTCATATTTATGACCCGTGAGATGTGGTTATTAGTCTACGCACATGCTACTCTCAATGCATTATTGTTGTCCTAATTAACAATAATACTTTACTAGGGACATTTAAGAATAGTGTTCTAATTTTATCCAATAAGATCTCATGATCAAGTTAACCATTTGATGTCCTATGACATCAAACTTACTATTCTAAGGACTTTATTATGTTTATTAAAAATACACAATAAATAAAATGCCTCATATATTAAAATTAACATAATAAAATATATGTAAATACAAACAAATGTATCAGCTTCTAAGGCATACACCAACAATCTCACACTTGCACTAGAGCCAATCTGGCATATGTCTAATGCCTAAAGACCTAGTGTGACCCTCATGCTTCTGCTGTGCAAGAGGCTTCATCAGTGGATCAGCAATGTTATCATTTGTTGGTACTCTGCATATCTTCACATCTCCTCTATCGATGATGTCTCGAATGAGATGGAAAGGGCTAAGTATATGTTTTGATCGCTAGTGAGACCTAAGCTCCTTAGCTTATGCAATGGCTCCATTATTATCACAACAGTGGTCAACTAAGTCCACAATGCTAGGAATATACTCAGCAATGAACTTCCTAATCCAAATGGCCTCCTTTGCTGCATTGGAAGCAGTAATATACTCAGCATCTGTGGTAGAATTGGCGACTGTCTCCTGTTTTGAACTCTTCCATCTCACAGCCCCACCATTTAGGAAAAAAAAATAACCCGATTGCGATATAGAGTCATCCTTATCGGTTTGGAAGGTAGCATCAATGTAACCCTTTATAACTAGCTCTTCCTTGCCTTCATATACTAAGAATGAATCTGTAGTCCTTCTCAAGTACTTAAAGATGTTCTTGACAGTAGTCCAGTGACTCTCATTAGGATCAGATAGGTACCTGTTCGTCATGCTCAAAGCATACAAGATGTCTGGTCGAGTACATAACATGGCATACATAATAGATCCAATTGCAGATGTGTATGGAATCTTGCTCATGCGATCCCTCTCGTCCTAAGTGGAAGGGGATTGAGCCTTAGATAGGCTTACACCATATGACATAGGCAAGAGTCCTTTCTTGGATTCATGCATGTTAAATCGTCTTAACACTTTGTCTATACATGTACTCTAACTTAGGCTAAGCAGTCTTAGTGATCTATCTCTATAGATCCTAATACCTAACACATAAGTGGCTTCATCAAAGTCCTTCATAAAGAAGCAGTTCCCTAACTAAGTCTTTACAAACTGTAGGGTTGGGATGTCATTTCTGATGAGTAGTATGTCATCTACATAGAATACCAAAAAGACAATAGTGCTCCCACTAACCTTCTTGTAGACACAAGATTCTTCTCCATTCTTGATGAAAAAAAACTATTTTATTGTATCATCAAAATGAAGATTTCAGCTTTTGGAAGCTTGCTTCAATCTATAAATAGATCATTGTAACTTGTACACCTTTCCAGCATCCTCTAGAGTGGCAAAACCCTTAGGTTGTGTCATGTACACATCCTCAAGAAGATTTCTATTAAGGAAAGCAGTTTTGACATCCATTTTCCAGATTTCATAATCATGGTATGTCGCAATAGCAAGCAAGATTTGAACGGATTTAAGCATCGCAACTGGGGAAAAAGTCTCATCATAGTCTACACCATGGATTTGTTCGAAACCTTTAGCCACCAATCACGCCTTGAAGGTATACATACTACCATCTGTGTCGGTTTTCTTCTTAAAAACCCACTTGCACCCAATGGGTTTAACCCCTTCAGGTGGGTCAACCAAGGTCTATACCTGGTTGGCATACATGGATTCCATTTCAAATCTTATGGCCTCAAGTCATTTCTCAGATTCTGGGCCAATAATGGCTTCCTGGTAAGTTACAAGCTCATCTTGATCCATGAGCAATACGTTACCTTGCTGGGTCATGAGAAATCCATATCTCTCTGGGTGATGACGTATCCTGTTAGACCTATGCATGTCTTATGCTACAAGAGCAGGTTGCTATTCCACAACATTTTGTGGAGGCTGCTCTATTTCCATCATCGGTTCATTACTAATCTATGAACCTTGATCTTCTTCAAGTTCTACTTTCCTCCCATTGGTTCCTTTGGAGATAAACTCCCTTTCTAGAAACACAGTAGTCCATGCGACAAACACTTTGCCCTCAGCAAGATTATAGAAATGGTATCCCTTGGTTTCCTTAGGATAACTCATAAAGAAGCATTTATTTGATTTGGGTCCAAGTTTATCGAAAACTTGACATTTCACATAAGCTTCGCAGCCCCAAATCTTCATGAAACACATATTGGGCTGTCTCCCAATCCATATCTCATATAGTGTCTTTTGAACCGTCTTAAATGAAACATAGTTAACTGTAAAAGCTGTTGTTAATAGAGAATGTCCCCAGAAATAGCCTGAAAGGTCTGCATGACTCATCATGGATCAGACCATGTCCAACAAGGTCCGATTCCTTCTTTCAGAGACACTATTCCATTGTAGTGTTCCTGGAGGAGTGAGTTGAGATATTATCCCACACTCTTTCAAATGATCATCAAATTGTTGGCTTAAGTATTCACCTCCTCGATCTGATCAAAGGATTTTAATACTCTTGCCAAGTTAGTTTTGTACTTCATTCTTGAACTCTTTGAACTTTTCAAAGGATTCTGATTTGTGTTTCATAAGATATACAAATCCATATCTACTGAAATCATCAGTAAATGTAATGAAGTATTGAAAACTACCTCTAGCCAGTATGTTTAGTGCCCCACATACATTACTATGTATAAGACCTAAAAGATCACTAGCCCTTTCACCTTGTCCAATGAACGGGGACCTTTGTCATTTTCCCCAATAAACAAGATTCACATATCTCATATAATTCAAAATCAAACGAGTCCAAGAATCCATCTTTATGGAGTTTGGAGATACATTTCTCATTTATGTGGCCCAAAAGACAATGCCAGAGAAAAGTTGGGTTCAGATTGTTTGATTTAAACCTCTTTGTATTTATGTTATAGATGGGCATTTTGAGATCAAAGACATAAAGTCCATTACTCAATTGTGCAGTACCATAAAAAATATTATTCATATAAATGGAACAACATTTATCTTTTATAATAAAAAAAAAGTCTTTCTTGTCCAAACAAGAAATAGAAATGATATTCCTACTAATAGTAGGCACAAAATAGCAATTCTCTAACTCTATTACAAGCCCAGTGGGCAAAGATAACAAGTAAGTCCCTACGGCTAATGTAGCAACCTTTGCTCCATTTCCTACTAGTAGGTTGATTTTGCCCTTGGCCAATGGTCTACTGCTCTTTAGATCTTGCACATTTACACAAATATGAGATTCACATCCAGTATCTAATACACATGATGCAGAAGTAGATAAATTGACTTCTATAACAAAAATACCTGAAGTGGATCTCTCACTTCCCTTCTTTTTCTTGAGCTCCTCCAAGTACTTGGCATAGTTCTTCTTCCAATGTCCGGTCTGACCACAATGGAAGCATGTACCTTCCTTAACCACTCCGCCCACTGGTTTTAATCCAGAAGTGTTGGGCTTGGACTTATCGTTGCCCTTGCCCTTCCACTTGTCCTTTGGCTTTTTCTGCTATTTCTTTCCCTTATTCTTTTGGACCATCATTATGGCCTTTCCTTTTCCTTTTTTTATGTTCTGCTCAGTAGTTCTTAACATGCTTAACAGCTCTGGTAGTGATTTGTCAATTTTGTTCGTGTTGTAGTTCATGACAAATTGACTAAAACTTTTCCGGCAACGATTGCAGACTAAGTCAGTGGCCAACTCTTGGCCCAAAGGAAAACCAAGTCTCTCCAGGTTTTCAATATACCCAATCATCTTGAGTACATGAGCACCAACAGGGCTTCCTTCTACCAGCTTGCACTGAAATAGTGCTTTAGAGACCTCGTATCTCTCATGTCTAGCCTGCTCTTGATAAAGCTTTTTGAGGTATACGATCATTTCATAGCATCCATGTTCTCGTGTTGCTTTTAGAGCTCAGAGTTCATGGTGGCTAGCATTAGACATTCGACGTCCAAGGCATCATCTTGATGCTTCTTATAAGCATATTTTTCAGTTCTAGGGGCATTAGCAGTAGGTGGCTCAGGAATAGGTTATTCTAGAATATACAACTTTTTCTCTTGCTTGAGGACAATCCTCAAATTCCTGTACCAGTCTAGAAAATTCGTTCCAGACAACTTTTCCTTCTCAAGGACGGATCGCAGTGATAAGTTACTTGATGTATTTGTTGCCATGGTAATCCATCAACAGAAATATACAAAATATAAGTATCATGCCATAAACATATTTAACGAGGTCTTTAATTAAATATGCCTTGTAACGACCCTTTTTGAGAGGGAACGTCACATCATTATTTACTATGCAGAAAACAAAAGTATAAATTAAGACCCAATTCATTACATACATATACACTCGCTTGGTTATAAAACGTGTGATTAAATTAGAGAATATATTTTTTCCTTATTTTTTTATAATAATTAGTAAAATATAGTGACGGGGCATAATTGTAATAATGAGTAAGATAAAAGTAAAACATACATTCAAACAGCATATATAAATATAAATATTTCATCACAATAAACTTGTTTAGTTACAATGCCCGATATATAAAAATAAAACTATGCATGCCCAAAATAGTTTACATGTACAGCCCATCAAAAAAGTAAATCATCAGGCCCCAAAAAAAGCACGGATAGCCATTAGTAGCTATCGACACTATCAGCCTCTAAGAAGAAAGAGAAGGAATCGTGTCAGGGTCCTCTAGGGTCTTCCTCGTCAAAGGAAATCCTCATTGGAGCCACCGAATCATGGGCCGAAGCTCGAGCAGTAGAAAGGAATGAATCCTCCCGTGGGGGGTAGTAACGTTCACCCCATATGTCCCTAATGGGCATGTAAAATTCTAAATGTAAACGAACGCTGCAAGTGAAAATAGGTGGATCATAACGCCTCCAAGCCAGTGACAATGACACATCTCCCAAGTAGACACAGCAATCCATGCTAAAGTTAACATGCCAACAGTCTAGATCTCCGAGGAATGTCAGACACACATATCCCAAAAATCCTTGTGGACGAGCCGTCATGATCAAAAACAGGTACTAGTCGAAGTCAGGCCAGAAATCGGGGAACTCGTGAACTTCCCCTTCTTCACCACCATCTTTAGAGAATCATATATATATACAGAGATAGTAAAAATACAAAAAAGAGGTAAGACATCCTACTTTCATTACTAATTATGGCAGTAAGAAACAAAACGGCGTAGGACGCCCACATAGCATCATAAGAGTAATAAGCAGTAAACAAGAGGCAAATATTAAATAATTTAACAATTCCAGGTAGTTATACATCAGTAAAGCATCAGTTCCAATTATCATAAGAATTAAATGCCAGATAATATATGGACTCACTATGCACATGCATACAACATCAAAATCCTACTCCATGGAGCTAGACACAAATAGTCGGAGAGAAAGATCAGGAGATGTGTCTACAACTCAGCAACCGTGGCCAAAGTGTTATAACTCATTAGTTTATCCACGTACACATCAAGGCATTGTACACACATTCTTCACTAGATCATGATATAGGACAGTGTCTCGGTTCGGATCGTTGATGCGTTTGCATTAGTTTGCCCCACGGACAGAAGAGCTACCAACTATCCATTGCGAGGTACCCGCACCCCGATGTCCCCCAAGGTCAACATTATGACCTACACTAGTCTACTCGCAACCGCACTAAGGTGTGTTCAATCTCCTAGGCAACATGGCCTTAATAACAGTCCATCAGACTTTCATAATGCATGATGACTTAATGCATATATCATGTATATTCGACAATAATACACTTTTCATAACATGCCATAATTCGGCTAAGATAAGCATCAACACATTCTTGGTCTCACTCATGGACCCACAATAAATATTATTAAGTCCTTGAATAATACATTACACTTTTAGGGTACATTATGGAATTATTTAACATTCTTACTTTCACTCATGGTCTTACTTTACTTGAAATTGATTCTAAGCCTTTGGATATAACTTCATTCTTGGTTCTTTCTATTTTATGAAACCTTAATAAATTCCTAATTAACCAATTAATTAAGTTTCACTTCAATTTAATATTTTTTATGAAATTCTTCTCTAGAGGAATTCTCTTGATTGTTAAGTTCCTTGCTTTGAGTTTAATCAAAACTCACTTAGAGAATTATTCTAAGTTTCCCAAGTCTCACGCACTCTCATTCTTGTCTTAGGTTTAAAGAATCACCTTAAGTTATCAAATTGGTTTCTATCCATTACATTATTGGTCATTTAATCACTTGATTATTCAAATCCCAAGGTTACATGATCTGACACAATTTGATCCTAAATTGGCCCTAAAGGTCGTGGCCTCCTAAGGGGGAAATCCTAAGTTTTTCTTAACTCCATTACACTTTAATCACTTGATTAAGTATGTTGTCAACTTGATACAAATTTTTAAACCATGAACACCCTACTTCAAGGGTGTGGCCGTGAGCCTCATGAAGGAGGGCAAGGGACTCTTGCCTCCATTCCATTTTTCCAATCCATCCAAACCAATCCAAGATCATTAATATACATATATAATCAATCAAAACAATTAAACAAAACAAAATTAACACACAATCACAAAATCACACAATCAAAGAGAGTAACCCTAACAAGGATTTCTCACAACCAACACAAAATCATCTCCCTCTTACCTAGGGGAGAAAACAAGCCAAGAACTTCCTTGAGGCTCCTAGTGAAATTTGGTTTTCACTCCTCCAAAAACCCTAGAAATTACAACCTCATCAAATAAACACCAATGATTGAAAAAGAGAAGATAAATGGTCATGAAGATGACCTCAAAAATGAAAATGGACAAGAGAAGGTGAGGAACTAAGAATCTTACCCTAAAGCTTCAAACGTGAAGCTCGAAGAAGATGATGAAGATGGAAGATTTTCAAGAAATCTTCAACTAAAAAGGTGTTTAGAATATAGTGGAAATTAAGAAAATGTGGTTGTTGAAATTTTTGTGATGCTGGAGGGCATGGAAGAGGGCAGCCATGAGGTGTGGTGTAGAGAGAAGGAGGAGAACTTGAGAGAAGAGAAAGGGTAGAGAGAAAAGTTGATAGTAGAAAAAAAGATGATGATTTTTGATTTTTGAAATTAGAATGGTTAACCTAATTAAGTGAAGCACAAATTTTTGGGCTCCAAAAGAGGTATGCAGCCGTGTGGGAGGGGGAGAGGAGAGAGGGAGTGTGTGTAGCTTCTTTGAGAAGCTTGGTAGCTTTTTCAAAAATAGGATTTGATTAGACATAAAGTGGATTACATTTGGATAGGATAATTAGGTGATAAAGTAATTAAAATAATAAGGTGATTAGGATTTTACCACAAGCTATTACCCAATGGATAATTTTTACAGTGAACAAAGTCAGTATTAATTATCCAATGGATAATAGAGCGTATCACAAAATTTTACTTAATAGTACACACAGAGATTTTATTTATCAGATAAAACCTCAAAAAATGTAAATCTCGTAAACTATGCCCAATTTCGGGTTTAGTAAGATCCTCTGTCGACGGTTCCACAGTTCAAAGTTTACCAACCTCAGAGAAAATATTTTGTTTTTCCGGCTCCGCTCAGCACGCACGCAAAATGAGGAATATATTAAAATATTTGACTTTTCCAGAAAAATCCACAAAAATTCTCAGAAATCACAAATATTAGAAAATAACTATTCATCATGAAACAAACAATTTTCGGGGTGTTTCACTGACTCTACTCAGTATGCATGCAAAACGAGGAATATATTAAAATATTCGACGTTTTCAAAAATTCCAAAAAAATTCTCAAAAATCATAAATATTATAAAATGATTATTTATGATGAAACAAATAATTTTTAGGGTGTTACAACTCTCCCCTTCTAAAAAAAAATTTTGTCCTTAAAATTTTCATACCTTAGAACAGTTGTAGGTGTTGCTCCTTCATCTTGTCTTCCAATTCCCATGTTGCATCTCCGGTCTTTTCATTTCAGATCACTTTCACCAATGAGATTTCCTTTCCTATGAGTTATTTCACTCTCCTACTTTCAATCTTTACAAGAGGTGCCTTATAGGTTAAGTTCTCTTTCAATTGTACTGTGTCCGGTGCTATGACATAGTTCGTGTCAAGAATATATTTCCGTAGTTGTGACACATGAAAGACATTGTGAGGTTTGAGAGAAAAGGTGGTAAGCCTATCTGGTAAGCTACTGGACCTATTCGGTAAGGAATTTGATAAGGTCTAAGAAATTTGGGAGTGAGTTTTCTAGATTTCAGAACTCGACCGACCTCAGTCGTTGGCGTGACTTTCAAAAATACATGCTCACCTTCCTCAAACTCAAGAGGTTTTCTTCTCTTGTCTGCATAGCTTTTCTGCCGACTTTGAGCCGTCCTCATCTTCTCCTGAATCATCTTTACCTTCTCAGTCATCTACTATATGATATCAGGTCCAACAGTAAGGCGCTCTCCGTCTTGGTACCAACACAAAGGCATTCAGCACCGTCGTCTATACAGTGCTTCATAGGGTGAAATCCCTATGCTTGAATGGAAACTGTTATTGTAGGTGAACTCTACCAATGGTAAAACTTCATCCCAACTTCCAGTCTGTTCTAAAGCGCAAGCCCTGAGCAAATCCTCCAACGATTGGATCGTCCTTTCTGATTGCCCATCAGTTTGTGGATGGTAAGCAGAACTTAATTGTAGCTTTGTTCCCAATGTTTCTTGCAAACTTTACCAAAACTTTGAGGTAAACCTTGGATCCCAATCCGAAATAATATTGGTAGGTATACCATGTAGCTTAACAATCTCATTAATGTAAAGTTGGGTCTGCTTGTCCATGTTGTATCTTATGTTGATTGGCAAGAAGTGTGCTGACTTTGTGAGTCGATCAATGATTACCCATATCAAGTCATAACCTTTTCTGGTTTTTAGCAATCCAACCACAAAATCCATCGCAATGCTATCCCACTTCCATTCGAGAATAGATAGAGGTTGCAACAGTCCTAACGGTCTTTGATGTTCCACCTTTGCTTTCTAGCAAACCAGATAAGAAGACACACATCTGGTAATATCGCTCTTCATCCCGTGCCACCAAAATAACTTCTTCAGGTCTTGGTACATTTTAGTTATCGCCGAGTGCATATTCAACTTGCTCGTATGAGCGTGTCCAAGTATATACTTCCTTAGCTCTTGATCCCTAGGTATACAAACCCTACCTCAAAATCTTAGAATTCCATCTGTTGCTTCCTCGAATGTTGTCGTATTGCCTTGCCTCATCAGTTCTCTTTCTTCTTGCAAAAACTTATCAATTTTCTGCTTTTCCCGGATGTCTTCCATTAATTCGCTTAAGATAGTAACCATTTTCATGTGAATTTTTCCCGATTCTAATTCCAGGAAAGACCATACATCCCTGAACTGCTCTATCAGATCTTTTTCCTTGATCATCATGGTTGATATACTGAGCATCTTCCTACTCAATGTGTTTACCACAACGTTTGCCTTTCTAGGGTGATACTGAAGTCAGAAATCATAATCCTTTAGAAATTCTAACCACCTGCACTGTCTCATATTCAACTCCTTTTGATCATACAAGTACTTCAAGCTCTTGTGATCTCTAAAGATGTTGAACGTCACCCCATACAGGAAGTGCCTTCATATCTTCAAGGCAAAAACTACAGCTGCTAACTCTAAGTTATGTGTTGGATAGTTCTTCTCATGCATTCGCAACTGTCTTGAAGCATAAGCCACCACTTTTCTGTTTTGTATAAGCACAGCTCCCAATCCTTGATATGAAGCATCGCAGTACACTTCGAAGGGTTCATTCGGATCGGGTAGAACTAACACTGGTGAAGTAGTTAGCTGTCTCTTCAATTCTTGGAAACCTTCTTCATAAGCATCAGTCCATTCAAAGGCTTGGTTCTTTCTTGTGAGCTGAGTGAGAGGTCCTGCTATTTTTGAGAATCCTTCAATGAACCTCTGATAGTATCCAGCCAAGCCCACAAAGCTTCAGATTTCTATCACTATCTTCGGCCGTTCCCATTGTAGAACTGCTTCCACCTTTGATGGATCCACTGCAATCCCTTCCTTCGAGGTTACATGGCCCAAAAACTTGACTTTGTCTAGCCAAAATTCACACTTCGACAATTTGACATACAGCTTCTTCTCCTTCAGAACCTGGAGAACTATATTGAGGTGATCATCATGATCCTCCTGATTTTGAGAGTAGATCAAGATGTCGTCAATGAAGACAACAATGAATCTGTCCAAGTAAGGATGAAAAATTCTGTTCATGTAGTCCATGAAGATAATAGGTGCATTCGTTACACCGAACGGCATCATAAGGTACTCGTAATGACCGTATCGAGTACAA
The DNA here is from genome assembly GCA_029884595.1 of Ormosia semicastrata. Taxonomy (NCBI): domain Eukaryota; kingdom Viridiplantae; phylum Streptophyta; class Magnoliopsida; order Fabales; family Fabaceae; genus Ormosia; species Ormosia semicastrata. Next base: position 46,639,728 of record JAQQTO010000061.1, read on the forward strand.
AAAGTCATCTTGGGAATGTCCTCCGCCTTTACTCGAATCTGGTGGTAGCCCGATCGCAGATCGATCTTAGAGAACACTGTTGCTCCTTTCAGTTGATCCATTAAGTCGTCTATCCTCGGAAGTGGATACTTATTCTTGATCATGACCTTATTCAGTTAGCGATAGTCCACACATAATCGCGAAGTACCATCCTTCTTCTGGACTGGCAACACTAGTGCTCCCTAGGGTGACACACTGGGTCTAATGAACTGCTTTTCCAATAGCTCTTCCAACCGCTTCTTAAGCTTTGCTAACTCCGATGGTGATATTCTGTAAGGTGCTATAGATACGGGACCAGATCCCGGCACAAGATCAATAGCGAACTCTATTTCCCGCTTTGGCAGTAAACCAGGCACATCATCAGGAAAGACTTCGAGAAACTCGTTGACCACAGGAATTGCATTCACATCAGCCTCGCTCTCGACCTTCAAGGAAGATAATAGCATGTATCAATGAGCTCCTTCTTTCAAGAAAGCTCAAACTTAGTTGGCCGTAAAAAATCTAGAATCCTCATCTATGGGAAAAACTATGATTTTACCAGAGCAATCCAGAAGGATACGGTTGGAAGACAACCAATCCATTCCTAAAATTACATCTAACTGAGAAAGAGGTAAACAGATCAAATCAACAGAAAAGATTCGACCTTCAACTATCAATGGACAATTCAAACAGACTTTGGTAGTAACAACAGGTTTATCAGTGGGAGTAGAAATAGTCAAGTCAAAAGGTAAGGAAGACACAGATAAACCAAGCGTCACACATAGTTATAAGAAATGAAAGAGTAGGTTACCGTAGAGTCATACAGTACAGTTAAAAGATTACCTCCTATGACACATTCTCCCTATATCAGATCTTCAGATTTGGAGGCTTCTTCTCCACTCATGGTGTACACTCTGCCTCCTACTTGTGGCTTTGCAGCCCGTGTAACATTGACTGAAGGCTCAGCCATAGCTTAGTTGCAATCCTTGGAGACATGTCCAGGCTTCCCACATCGAAAACAGATGATCCCCTTAATGGTGCAGTCTCTAGTTACGTGATCCTTCCCGTACTTTAAGTATTTTGAAGAAAATGCCACATTTTGCCTAGTTCGATTTATTGGGAATTGCAGATACATCACGCAGCAGAAAAAAAAGGATTCCCACTGAGGATCCATGCGAAAAAGCCATAATCTAAGTTTTTAAATTATTTACCTCTTGAAGCGTGATCAAAAGGAAGGACGTGAATCACCAACACCGTAATAGAAATGATGTCTCTGCGGTATCCACACGAACAAACTCACAAACGTCCAACGTCTGCAAAGAGGAACCTCATGACTCTCACATAGTGCTAGCTGTAAAGAAAACATAAGAAACCTGTCGCTCTCTCACTCACTTTTGTATAGGTGCGGCTAGGGTTTTGAAATTGTGTGTCTTAGCAGCCCCTTAGTAGTACTATTTATAATAGTGATTGCCTTAAGTGAGTGTGAGCAGTAGCAAGGTAAGCTATGCAACCTTAGACTCATCTGTTAAGAGTCTGGCCCATATTTGAATCTGAGTCCAACTTAGATCCATTGCTCCAATTTTAGTCTGCTCTATGTGTGTGACCTTGCAGGTTCTTATTATGTTGGCAGTAATATTAAAATCCCATTTTTTAATATTATAAGCAGTGAGCAGTATCTAGCAACACATCGCTACTACCCAAGTAATAAGAATGTTAATGATTTGACATAACCTTTCCGTGACCAATGTTTCCGTGTCGTTTAGTCCCTTTGTCAAGATATCTAAATTGAACACAAGGCATGGAATGTGTCACCCTTGCATAGTCCAATCTTTCATTTCCTGATACTCAAGTAGACTTTGTAACAACAAATGAAATCAATATCTCATATTGGCTCATTTGAGCATGGCCATGCATTTTGCAGTCTCACTCAATTAGGGGGCCCGAAGATATCGCTTCTGTTATGTAGGAGTGACAAATCTCATCTAGGTTACTCACATCCCTCTGCATGATTTGCGGTATGTCCAATAACTAACTTTATAATCACCTTGTTATAGATGACGTTTGATGGCATTAAAACACACAACTCCTCATGTAGGAATCATCGTGATATCAGGTCAAAGGACCACAAATACCATTGTCACTATGAGAATCGCTTATGACACTCACGTAACGATCCATGTAGCGTTCTCGTGGCGAGTCAGTCCAGTACATAATTACTCTAATATATGTACCCATGTGAAGACTTGATATCTCATATCCATGACCCGTGAGATGTGGTCATCAGTCTATGCACATATTAGTCTCAATGCATTATTATTGTCCTAGTTAACAATAATACTTGACTAAGGATATTTAAGAATAGTGTTCTAACTAAAAAGATCTCACGATCAAGTCATCCACTTGATGTCCTATGGCATTAAACTTACTATTCTAAGGACTTTATTATGTTTACCAAAAAAGAACACAATAAATGAAATGCCTCATATATTAAAATAAGCATAATAGAATGTATGTAAATACAAAAAAAAGTATCGGCCTCTAGGGCATACACCAACAATCTCCCACTTGCACTAGAGCCAATCAGGCATATGTCTAATACTTAAAGACCTAGTGTGACCCTCATGCTTCTGCTGTGCAAGAGGCTTCGTCAGTGGATCAGCAATGTTATCATTTGTTGGTACTCTACATATCTTCACATCTCCTCTATCGATGATCTCTCGAATGAGATGGAAGTGCCTAAGTATATGTTTGGATCACTGGTGAGATCTAGGCTCCTTAGCTTGTGCAATGGCTCCATTATTATCACAATAGAGGTCCACTAAGTCCACAATGCTAGGAATAGCGCCAAGTTCAGCAATGAACTTCCTGATCCAAATAGCCTCCTTTGCTGCATTGGAGGCAGCAATATACTCAGCCTCTGTGGTAGAATCGGCGACTGTCTCCTGCTTTGAACTCTTCCAACTCACAGCCCCACCATTTAGGCAAAAAACATAACCCGATTGCGATCTGGAGTCGTCCTTATCAGTTTGGAAGCTAGCATCAGTATAACCCTTTACAACTAGCTCTTCCTCGCCTCCATATACCAAGAATGAATCCTTAGTCCTTCTTAAGTACTTAAGGATGTTCTTGACAGCAGTCTAGTGACTCTTGCCGGAATCAGACTGGTACCTACTCGTCATGCTCAAAGCATACGGGATGTCTGGTCGAGTACATAACATGGCATACATGATAGATCCAATTGTAGATGTATATGGAATCTTGCTCATGCGATCCCTCTCATCCTGGGTGGAAGGGGATTGAGCCTTAGATAGGCTTACACCTTGCGACATAGGCAAGAGTCTTTTCTTGGATTCATGCATGTTAAACCGTCTTAACACTTTGTCTATGTATGTACTCTGACTTAGGCTAAGCAGTCTCAGTGATCCATCTCTATAGATCCTGATACCTAACATATAGGTGGCTTCGCCCAAGTCCTTCATAGAGAAGCAGTTCCCTAACTAAGTCTTTATGGACTGTAGGGTAGGGATGTCATTTTCGATAAGTAGTATGTCATCTACATACAATACCAGAAAGACAATAGTGCTCCCACTAACCTTCTTGTAGACACAAGATTCTTCTTCATTCTTGATGAAACCAAACTATTTTATTATATCATCAAAACGAAGATTCCAGCTTCTGGAAGCTTGCTTCAATCCATAAATAGATCGTTGCAACTTGCACACTTTTCCAGCATCCTCTGGAGTGGCAAAACCCTCAGGTTGTGTCATGTACACATCCTCGAGAAGATTTCCATTAAGGAAAATAGTTTTGACATCCATTTGCCAGATTTCATAATCATGGTATGCTGTAATAGCAAGCAAGATCTGAACAGATTTAAGCATCGTAACTGGGAAAAAAGTTTCATCATAGTCTACACCATGAATTTGTTTGAAACCTTTAGCCACCAATCGTGCCTTAAAGGTATGCACATTACCATCCATGTCGATTTTCTTCTTGAAAACCCACTTGCACCCAATGGCTTTTACCCCTTCAGGTGGGTCAACCAAGGTCCATACATGGTTGGCATACATGGAATCCATTTCAGATCTCATGGCCTCAAGCCATTTCTCAGATTCTGGGCTAATAATGGCTTCATGGTAAGTCACAAGCTCATCTTGATCCATGAGCAATACATCACCTTGTTGGGTCATGAGAAATCTATATCTCTCTGGTTGATGACGTATCCTGTTAGACCTATGCAGGTCTTGTGCTACTAGAGCAGGTTGTTGTTCCACAACATTTTGTGGAGGCTGCTCTATTTTCACCATTGGTTCATTGTTGCTTTGTGAAACTTGAACTTCTTCAAGTTCTACTTTTCTCCCATTAGTTCCTTTGGAGATAAACTCCCTTTCTAGAAACACAACTGTTTGTGCGACAAACACTTTGCCCTCGGTAGGATTATAGAAAAAGTATCCCTTGGTTTCCTTTGGATACCTCACAAAGAAGTATTTATCTGATTTAGGTCTAAGCTTATCAAAAACTTGACGTTTCACATAAGCTTCGCAGCCCCAAATCTTCAAGAAATATATATTGGGCCGTCTCCCAGTCCATATCTCATATGGTGTCTTTTGAACCATCTTAGATGGAACACGGTTAAGTGTGAAAGCTGTTGTTAATAGAGCATATCCCCAGAAGGAGCCTGGAAGGTCTGCATGACTCTTCATGGATGTGACCATGTCCAACAAGGTCTGGTTCCTCCTTTCAGAGACACCATTCCATTGTGGTGTTCCTAGTGCAATGAGTTGAGATATTATCCCACACTCTTTCAGATGATCATCAAACTGTTGGCTTAAGTATTCTCCTCCTCGATCTGATTGAAGGATTTTAATACTTTTGCCAAGTTGGTTTTGTACTTCATTCTTGAATTCTTTGAACTTTTCAAAGGATTCTAATTTGTGCTTCATAAGATATACAAATCCATATCTACTGAAATCATCAGTAAATGTAATGAAGTATTGAAAATAGCCTCTAGCCAATGTATTTAGTGGCCCACATACATCACTATGTATGAGGCCTAAAAGATCACTAGCCCTTTCACCTTGTTCAATGAATGGGGCCTTTGTCATCTTCCCCAATAAATAAGATTCACATGTCTCATATGATTCGAAATTAAACGAGTCCAAGAATCCATCTTTATGGAGTTTGGAGATGCGTTTCTCATTTGTGTGGTCCAAATGACAATGCCAAAGAAAAGTTGGGTTCAGATCGTTTGATTTAAACCCCTTTGTATTTATATTATAGATGGGCGTTTCAAGATCAAGTACATAAAGTCCATTACTCAATTATGCACTACCATAAAAAATATCATTCATATAAATGGAATAACACTTGTCCTATATAATAAAAGAAAAACCTTTCTTGTCCAAATAAGAAACAGAAATGATATTCCTGCTAATAGTAGGCACAAAATAGCAGTTCTCTAACTCTATTACAAGCCCAGTGGGTAAAGATAATAAATAAGTCCCTATAGCTAATGCAATAACCTTTGCTCCATTTTCCACTCATAGGTCGACTTCGCCCTTTGTCAATGGTCTACTGCTCTTTAGATCCTGCACATTTACACAAATGTGAGATCCACATCTAGTATCTAATACCCACGATGCAGAAGTAGATAAATTGACTTCTATAACAAAAATACCTGAAGTGGAAGTCTCACTTCCCTTCTTCTTTTTGAGCTCCTCCAGGAACTTGGCACAGTTCCTCTTCCAATGTTTGGTCTGACCACAATGGAAGCATGTACCTTTCTTAGCCACTCCACCCATTGGTTTCAAGCCAGAAGTGCTGGGCTTGGACTTATCCTTGCCCTTGCCCTTCCAATTGTCCTTGGGCTTTTTCTGCTGTTTCTTGCCCTTATTCTTTTGGACCATAATTATGGCCTTCCCTTTGCCTTTGTTAATGTTCTGCTCAGTAGTTCTTAACATGCCTAGTAGCTCTGGTAGTGATTTGCCAATCTCATTCATGTTGTAGTTCATGACAAATTGACTAAAACTTTTCGGCAACGATTGCAGGACTAAGTCAGTGACCAACTCTTGGCCCAAAGGAAAACCAAGTCTCTCTAGGTTTTCAATGTACTCAATCATCTTGAGTACATAAGCACCAACAGGGCTTCCTTCTACAAGCTTGCACTGAAACAGTGCTTTAGAGACCTCGAATCTCTCATGCTTGGCCTGCTATTGATAAAGCTTCTTAAGGTGTACGATCATATCATAAGTGTAACACCCCAAAATTTTTTATCTTTTAAACAGTAATTTTGACAGTTAACAGAATTTTACTGTTTAGTAATTTTTGAATATTGTAAAATTATTTTGATTATTCCGTCAGCGTATTTGATCGTTTTGAGTGATTTACTCCGTGTCAGGAAAATAAAAATTTTTGGGTTAGGAAAAACTTTACGTAATTTAATTTTTACCATTATGTTTTAATTATTTTACATGATCTGATTTGATATTTATGAATTTTCTAATTTTTGTGATTTTATGTGTGATTATGAAAATTGTTACTGTTTGTGGGCCCAGGGGGTGTATGTGGGCCTAGGTGGCCATACGTGGGCCCAGGTGGGTCCCGCAAAGTGAAAAAAATTTCTACGCATAGAAAAATTTATACTGTTTAGACAGAGACAGGGGATCTTACTAAACTTGAATCTAGAAATAGTTTTTATAATTTTCTTTTATTGTGTTTAGTACTGTATTTAATTATCGGGCGATAAAAATACAGTAAATATATTCTTTCGTGAGGTTTTTAGTAGATAAAAATAGAAATTATATTTCTTAAGTCAACATTGGTGGTTTGGATATCCACCATTGATTTAATTAATGGTGGAGACTTGATCTTGATTTAATCAACAGTTGAGAAATAAATTTAATAAAGAAACATTGGATGTTAACCATTGATCTAATCAATGGTAGAGATTTAATCTAGACAAGCTTAATAAGAAAAGCTTCAATATCAACCGTAGATTTAATCAACGGTGTAGAATTGGTCTTGTAAAGTAATAAGGACCATTTATAACTATTGGATTTAGAATTGATCAAGGGTGGAGATTTGGTTTTGAAAAGTGACAAAGACCATTTATGACCATTGGATTTGGATTTAATCAATGGTGGAGATTTGGTCTTCTAAAAAGGCTATGACTAATTATAACACTTGGATTAAAAGTAAGAAAGATTAATCTTGACCCTTCATTTTGGAGACACATCTAATGGTTAGAATGTAAAGGAAAAAGATCTAATGGCCTAGATTAAGTCTTCTAAATCAAAAGTCTACCTAAATCCTAACCATTGAATTAATCAATGGCTAGAAATGCTCTAGATGGTGACTAATAATGATGACAACATCATGAATGCATTAAGAAGAGGGGGACGATTTTGGAGAATGCATAGGAAGGAGGAGACAATTTTGAGTAGCCTTTTTAGGCCAAAGAAAAAGTTTGAAGACCATTAATTTCCTATCTTGATCAATCTTCATCATTCATTGATTTTCCAAAAGCAAGACTTAGCAAAATATATTCTCTTCTTTCTCTCCATATGAGCTACGGCCATGCACTCCAAAGAAGACCAAAATTTTTGGCTTCTATCATTTGTATCATAATTACTTTCTATTCATCATCTTCTCCAAAGCAAAATACAAAAAAAAAAAAACTCTATTTTCTTCTCCAAGAAATACCATTTGGTCAACACCTAGAAACCATGTCTCCAAGCTTCTAAAATTTCATCTAAACACATTTCCTAAACTTAAACACCATTCTAAGAACATCTTTAGTAATGAGTTTTTCCAAAATCATTCATCTTGAGCTTCAAATCCAAGCTTCAAGTTTCTATCAAAAATTAAAAAAATTCCATCTTTGTGCTTTAAGAGAAACCATTCGGTCAAGACACCTAAAACCACTCTCCAATCTCTTTTAATTTCATCCAACCATAGATCTTGAATCTACATGATATTCTAAGCAACTTTCATGTTGGAGATTTTCTCTAAATCATTTATCTTCATGGACTTTCTTCAAGATCAAAGTTATTGGGTTTTTGAGGTGAAGTATAAGAAGACTTCATTTCTTCTCTTCTTTTTCATGATCTAAACTATGTTTGATCCATGTTTCCTCTTAATCAAGTTTAGTATACTAATTTCTATATATTTTGTTTTGTATTTGAGAAGCCCTTGGTGGTGAAGGACTTGGAAAAAGAAGCAAAACAAGGAGTTTTTGAGGATCTTCAAGAAGTAAGAGGGAGATCCATCTCACCAACCAAGCATGGTGGTGAGAGATGGTCTTATATTTGATAGATGATGAATCCATGTGAGGATTCATATCCATGGTCATGTAATAATTTATATGTGTTTATGAGCTTTGATTAATTGCCTATGCTTAATATATACTTTGCATGAGTTTATGATTTTGATGGTATGCTTATACTATGCATGATGATAATATGGCATGCTTTTGATATATATATATGATGTGTATGTATGTGTATGCCATGATTTGGTGATGGAAAGAAAATTAATTTTGGTCCCAATGGCCAAGGAAGGACTACGGTTTTGATGCCCTTGATTAGGGTTCATATTAAAATTTTTCAAGAACAAGGGAATTAATTTTTGGTCCCTAGAAACATGGTGAATATCGGTTAAGACACCTCAAGATAGGTGTTCATAAATGAATTTTTTCATGAATAATGAAAATGGATGTTTAGAAAAACAAGGAAAATAAACAAAGAGTTTATTTTTCAAAAAGTACAAGAACATGGTTTTTGAGGAATTTTTATTGATTTATTTTGTGTAAAAAGTTTCTAAGTGTTTTACAAAACATGAGATTTAAATGAAAATAGCAATGACCGACCCATTGTGTGCCGCAGCGCGCATATGTGGACGCCGCGGCGTGAAGGCGGCTGCTAAGCCTATAAATAGATTTTTACACGTTTTTCTCTGAGATCTCTCCTCCCATTCTCTCCGTTTTCTCTCTGTTTTTCTGAGTTTTGGCCATTTGGCCATCTCTCTCTTTCTAGGTTTAGTTAGTTTAGTTAGTTTAGTTAGTTTAGGTTAGTTTTAGGTTAGATAGCTTAGCTAGATCTTCATTGCTGGTGGATTGGAGGCCAGGATCAAAGGATTGAAGGAGGATTCAAGCTTCAGAGACAAATCAATGAGCTTCTTTCTCTCTTTTCCCTTTCTCTCTTCTCTTCCTTGTCTTTTGTATAGCTAAGCTTTGTTTAGGAATACTTTGAATCCTTTTATTTATATTAATGATGTGTTTTTCTCTAAGTTTGTATGGATGTTTGATTATGGTTCAATCATTATCTGTGTTTAATGCTTGTTCTTGGTTGGCCTCAATTGCATGATCCTAATATTGGCAAATGAACTAGACATAGGGATTTGTTGATATGGATATGGTATGGTTGATACATGTTCGGCGACTTCAATTGGCTTGGATGAGTTGATTCGTTAATAGGATAGAAATATACCTATTAACCATGTATAGTGTGTGATTGAGAATAGATCATTCATGAGTGGAAGTTGCGCTGGCTCTCAAGGAAACTTAGTGAGTTGGGCAATTGAAACCAGGGTTGATTGACCTAGACATAGGCTTTTGACTAATGAAGATTCTCAAGCTAACCTAATCAATGCATTTGTGTTTATGAGGAGAATTGCATGTTGTTGGTAGATGTAGGGGGTGAAGGAGGATTTCCTGAAACCTAACCACTTTTAGGTTTATTGCTTTTGTAGGTTAGATTATTTTTATATTATTTTCCTATTTTTATGTCCTTGTCTAGAATTGATTAAGCTATTGGTTGGTATTTAGCTTTATATCGTAATATCCTCGTGGGAACGAACTTTTACTCTGTATCTGTATTACTTGTGCGACCCGTGCACTTGCGGTTAGCAAATGGGCAACACGTTTTGACCCTTAACAAGTTTTTGGCGCCGTTGCCAGAGATAGTTTTTATATTGCTAATATCAATAATGAGTTTGATTAGTTCTATTTCAAGTTGTATATAAGTTGTATATAATCTATGTTTCATTTATGTTTTGTTTTAGTTTCAAATAAGAAGTCAGGTGATTTCATTCAGACGAGGCCCTTGAGGGAATTCGCGACTCTTGAAAGGATTACCCTTGGATCAAGTTCTTGAAGACTACTCATCCGCAATACTTCAATTTTGGTGACAAAGTCCTGCTGGGACTATAACTCAGGCCCTTCGTGGGAGGGTACCCCATGTTTATGTTTTATTCATGCTTTTACTTTATGCATAAATAGTTAGTATGTTATGTTTTGTATTTGTGTATTAATATGTTAATATGCTTATGTTAGTTGTTAATGTGTTTTTGTTAGTTTGTTCGTGTATATAAGTGTTAGTACGTTAGTTTAGTAGTTTATAGTTTTTGTTAATTGTTATGTGTTAGTTGTGTTAGTTCTTGTTTGTGTAATACGTTTTAAATGTTGTTTGTGTTAGTTAGTATATAGGTTAATATGTTCATTAGGTTAGTTTAATGTTTTTGTTTGTTTTTAAAGTTTTAAGTTTGTTTAGGTGTGTATATATGTTAGTAAGTTATTTATATGTGTTATTACGTGTGTGTTGTACATTTCTGTAATTTAGCTTTTTGAACAAGTTTTGTTGCAGTTAGAGACCAATAAGAGCCCAACTCAGCAGCAAAACTGTGTTTGCTGCTAAATTTAGCAGTTTGTGTAGTCACGCCGCAGCGTAGGGTAGTACGCGCCGTGGCGCAAGGGGCGTTTCTGCATAATTATGCAGCTTTTTGTGAGCGCCGCGACCCAGGTTGGGGTACGCTGCGGCGTGATCCCCTGTTTTTGCTTTTATTTTTGTTATTTTCTCTGTTTTTAAATATTTAGTAATGCTCAGTACTTGTCTCAGGTTCCCTATAGGCCATGTTCTTTGATGATCCATTTTGTTTTAGGTTTGGGGGAATATCTTTACATGTTTTGTTACTTTTGTGCTTAATGTTAACATGTATTGGTATTTTGAGTATACAGTGATTTTAGTCAACATTTTTTTCATGATTATATTTTATTTTGACTATCACTGATGTGCTGATAACTAAATTTTCAATTTTCACTTTATGCAAAAGATGTTATGTATGCTTGAACTTAGAAAGTTGAATCTATTTGAATGCATGACATGTTGCAAGAATGCTGGTTGTTTTTGATTGTCCATGATTTGAAAGGTTGCTATTTGCCCCCTTTTCAGTGAAACCTTATGTGATCTTGATGCATGTGAAACAATTTAGTTGCTTTTGATGCATGATTTACATCTCACTTAGATGCAAGTGTAACTTTGAAAATGATAAGAGTGCATGTTTTGAGAATGTTTATGGATGTACATGTAGAGTTTTGATTATCCTTGAAATTGTTTTTGAACTCTCTTGAGGCAAAATCCTAAGTTGTGCATGATTGAGGAAATGATTAGGGCATTGTTTGGACCGATTGAGCCTTAAAAAGCTTACCCTGATATGATGATATCCTTAGGTCCCTTTTTGAAGCCTTAAACTGTTTGGCCTTATTTATTTTTCATAACCATTGTGTTCGTTAACCTGTTATCCGTTCTAATGCATGTGAAAGCATGTCATTTTCTTCCTACCCTTATTGTTTGTTGAGTATATGATGTGTTATTTCTTGAAATGAGTCTGATGATTAGGGGTATGAATATTCAATTCAAAATGAGCCTGAAGGAACCAGATGCACAACAAAGAAAGAAAAGAAAAAGCATTGCTTTGCAAAAATAGAAGAGAAAAAAAAGAGAAAAAAAAAAGAAAATTGAAAATGAAAAGAAAAGCAAAAGCTTAAGAAAAGTAAATTTCAAAAAGCATCGAAAATGGTTCTGGCAAGTTTTATGATCTCACAATTGAATACCCTGCTAGTATCAGTTTGTGGCTCATGTCTTGGAATATCATGTTTATATGTCTCAATATTTGTAATGTATCTTTCCCATTCATTTCTTTCGCCCATACCATTGGCCTAACAATATAAGTTGCTAAAGTCCTTTTTGATCCTCAATCTTGTGTGATTTACATTAGTGGAGAGAGAGTTGATTTACAATCTTGTGGATTCTGTGAATCATATGCATGTATGCTTATAAACATATCTGGATATGTATGACTTGATTAGAAGAAGTTTATCTTGCATGTTTGTGATATATGTGAATTGCATTACGAGTTTTCTGGCTTATTAGCATGTTAGGATTGTATATGTGTGGAACTGTTTACGGGGCATTTGCACTTTTTGAGGATTGATGCAGTCATTACATACTAGTATTTGTTTTTGATTGAAAATAAGAAGATTGAAATATATTTGCTGAATGAAAAAAAATTGATTTGAATGTTTTAGTGATTTACTTAGTTCTATTTGGTTTTTGCTCGAGGACTAGCAAAATGTAGGTTTGGGGGTCTGATAGCTACATGGAATGCAGTTATTTGTGCCCTATCCTTGTGCTAGAATGAATACTATGTCCTTGTTTAAATGCATATTTGAAGGGTTTTGTGCTTATATTTGATATATTCTGAATCTAAGCCTTTCTGATGTGTTATTATGCAAAACTGAGCTTTAATGATCATGGATTGAGTAGATTTATATATGTTTATTATTTGGTGTTTTCTCTATGATAGGAGGGGCTCCAAACAAGGTTAAATATGGAGTAATTGAGCTTAAAGAGGAAGAGGAAGCCAAATTGGCATTCCAGCAAGCAACACCGTGGCGCAAGGCAAAGCACGCAACGGCGCAAATAGGATTTCAGCCTGGTCATACTTGGACCCGGGGCAAGAGCGTCGCGGCGCAGTGAAGTGAACGTTGTGACGGTACATAAACCGACCCATTATGCGTCGCGGCGCGCATATGTGGACGCCGCGGCATGAAGGCGGCTGCTGAGCCTATAAATAGATTTTTACACGTTTTTCTCTGAGATCTCTCCTCTCATTCTCTCCATTTTCTCTCTGTTTTTCTGAGTTTTGGCCATTTGGCCATCTCTCTCGTTTTAGGTTTTGTTAGTTTAGGTTAGTTTTAGGTTAGATAGCTCGGCTAGATCTTCATTGCTGGTGGATTGGAGGCCAGGATCAAAGGATTGAAGGAGGATTCAAGCTTCAGAGACAAATTAATGAGCTTCTTTCTCTCTTTTCCCTTTCTCTCTTCTCTTCCTTATCTTTTGTATAGCTAAGCTTTGTTTAGGAATACTTTGAATCCTTTTATTTATATTAATGATGTGTTTTTCTCTAAGTTTGTATGGATGTTTGATTATGGTTCAATCATTATCTGTGTTTAATGCTTGTTCTTGGTTGGCCTTAATTGCATGATCCTAATATTGGCAAATGATCTAGACATAGGGATTTGTTGATATGGATATGGTATGGTTGATACATGTTCGGCGAGTTCAATTGGCTTGGATGAGTTGATTCGTTAATAGGATAGAAATATACCTATTAACCATGTATAGTGTGTGATTGAGAATAGATCGTTCATGAGTGGAAGTTGCGCTGGCTCTCAAGGAAACTTAGTGAGTTGGACAATTGAAACCAGGGTTGATTGACCTAGACATAGGCTTTTGACAAATGAAGATTCTCAAGCTAACCTAATCAATGCATTTGTGTTTATGAGGAGAATTGCATGTTGTTGGTAGATGTAGGGGGTGAAGGAGGATTTCCTGAAACCTAACCGCTTTTAGGTTTATTGCTTTTGTAGGTTAGATTGTTTTTATATTATTTTTCTATTTTTATGTCCTTGTCTAGAATTGATTAAGCTATTGGTTGGTATTTAGCTTTATATCGTAATATCCTCGTGGGAACAAACTTTTACTCTGTATCTGTATTACTTGTGCGACCCGTGCACTTGCGGTTAGCAAATGGACAACACGTTTTGACCCTGAACAAGGACGAAATTTCTTTTTAGAGGGGGAGTAATGTAACACCCCAAAATTTTCTATCTCTTAAACAGTAATTTTGACAGTTAATAGAATTTTACTATTTAGTAATTTTTGAATACTGTAAAATTATTTTGATTATTCCGTCAGCGTATTTGATGGTTTTGAGTGATTTACTCCGTGTCAAGAAAATAAAAATTTTCGGGCCGGGGAAAACTTTACGTAATTTAATTTTTACCGTTAGGTTTTAATTATTTTACGTGATCTGATTTGATATTTGTAAATTTTCTAATTTTTGTGATTTTATGTGTGATTATGAAAATTTTTACTGTTTGTGGGCCCAGGGGGTGTATATGGGCCTAGGTGGCCATACGTGGGCCCAGGTGGGTCCCGCAAAGTGAAAAAATTTTCTACGCATAGAAAAATTTATACTGTTTAGACAGAGACAGGGGATCTTACTAAACTTGAATCTAGAAACAGTTTTTATAATTTTTTTTATTGTGTTTGGTACTGTATTTAATTATCGGGCGATAAAAATATAGTAAATATATTCTTTCGTGAGGTTTTTAGTAGATAAAAATAGAAATTATATTGCTTAAGTCAACATTGGTGGTTTGAATATCCACCATTGATTTAATTAACGGTGGAGACTTGATCTTGATTTAATCAACAGTTGAGAAATAAATTTAATAAAGAAACATTGGATGTTAACCATTGATCTAATCAATGGTAGAGATTTAATCTAGACAAGCTTAATAAGAAAGGCTTCAATATCAACTGTAGAATTAATCAACAGTGTAGAATTGGTCTTGTAAAGTAACAATGACCATTTATAACCATTGGATTTAGAATTGATCAAGGGTGGAGATTTGGTTTTGAAAAGTGACAAAGACCATTTATGACCATTGGATTTGGATTTAATCAATGGTGGAGATTTGGTCTTCTAAAAAGGCTATGACTAATTATAACCCTTGGATTAAAAGTAAGAAGGATTAATCTTGACCCTTCATTTTGGAGACACATCTAATGGTTAGAATTTAAAGGAAAAAGATCTAATGGCCTAGATTAAGTCTTCTAAATCAAAAGTCTACCTAAATCCTAACCATTGAATTAATCAATGGCTAGAAATGCTCTAGATGGTGACTAATAATGATGACAACTTCATGAATGCATTAAGAAGAGGGGGGACGATTTTGGAGAATGCATAGGAAGGAGCAGACAATTTTGAGTAGCCTTTTTAGGCCAAAGAAAAAGTTTGAAGACCATTAATTTCCTATCTTGATCAATCTTCATCATTCATTGATTTTCCAAAAGCAAGACTTAGCAAAATATATTCTCTTCTTTCTCTCCATATGAGCTACGGCCATGCACTCCAAAGAAGACCAAATTTTTGGCTTCTATCATTTGTATCATAATTGCTTTCTATTCATCATCTTCTCCAAAGCAAAATACAAAAAAAAAAAACTCTACTTTCTTCTCCAAGAAATACCATTCGGTCAACACCTAGAAACCATGTCTCCAAGCTTCTAAAATTTCATCTAAACACATTTCCTAAACTTAAACACCATTCTAAGAACATCTTTAGTTATGAGTTTTTCCAAAATCATTCATCTTGAGCTTCAAATCCAAGCTTCAAGTTTCTATCAAAAATCAAAAAAATTCCATCTTTGTGCTTCAAGAGAAACCATTCGGTCAAGACACCTAAAACCACTCTCCAATCTCTTTTAATTTCATCCAACCATAGATCTTGAATCTACATAATATTCTAAGCAACTTTCATGTTGGAGATTTTCTCTAAATCATTTATCTTCATGGACTTTCTTCAAGATCAAAGTTATTGAGTTTTTGAGGTGAAGTATAAGAAGACTTCATTTCTTCTCTTCTTTTTCATGATCTAAACTATGTTTGATCCATGGTTTCTCTTAATCAAGTTTAGTATACTAATTTCTATATATTTTGTTTTGTATTTGAGAAGCCCTTGGTGGTGAAGGACTTGGAAAAAGAAGCAAAACAAGGAGTTTTTGAGGATCTTCAAGAGGTAAGAGGGAGATCCATCTCACCAACCAAGCATGGTGGTGAGAGATGGTCTTATATTTGATAGATGGTGAATCCATGTGAGGATTCATATCCATGGTCATGTAATAATTTATATGTGTTTATGAGCTTTGATTAATTGCCTATGCTTAATATATACTTTGCATGAGTTTATGATTTTGATGGTATGCTTATACTATGCATGATGATAATATGGCATGCTTTTGATATATATATATGATGTGTATGTATGTGTATGCCATGATTTGGTGATGGAAAGAAAATTAATTTTGGTCCCAATGGCCAAGGAAGGACTACGGTTTTGATGCCCTTGATTAGGGTTCATATTAAAATTTTTCAAGAACAAGGGAATTAATTTTTGGTCCCTAGAAACATGGTAAATATCGGTTAAGACACCTCAAGATAGATGTTCATAAATGAATATTTTCATGAATGATGAAAATGAATGTTTAGAAAAACAAGAAAAATAAACAAAGAGTTTATTTTTCAAAGAGTACAAGAACATGGTTTTTGAGGAATTTTTATTGATTTATTTTGTGTAAAAAGTTTCTAAGTGTTTTACAAAACATGAGATTTAAATGAAAATAGCAATGATGATTTTAAGAATTTGCAAAGAAAGTGAAAAAGGATTTGCAAAGAAAGTGAAAAAAAAGATTTGCAAAGAAAATAAAAATGAATTTGAACAAATGGGTTTGGTTTTATAACCATAAGTCTTGCGGTTTTGAAAACAAAATTTTTAATGGTTTTGTTTGTGTAAAACCATATCAATTTAGAAGGAAAAATATTTGATGGTTTCAATAATCATGTCCACGTTTTCGAAGGCTTGTAATGCATTGATTTTGACGAAACAAAGTGATTCTCCAAGTGGAAATATAATTAATTTAATGCAAGGAATTTGAAAAGGGAATCAGAGTATTTTAGCACTTGAGAAATGAATTTTTATGTAAATGGAAAAGAGAGGTTACAAGTGACCCTCAATTTGTTTTAAAAAGAATTTTTTTTTAAAATCCCGTTGGATTTTGGAAAGCGTTAGACATTTTTAAAGTTAGAAACATTGATTTAATTCAATAGAATTGTGAATTTATGAAATATACTATAAAAAAGGATTTTCTTGAATAAGAAGATATATTAAATAAAGTATAAAATTATATTATTTTGAGGAAGGTTGAGTTGGAAATGATTTGGAAAAAATGGAGAATATAATGGTATTTTGAAAATTTACTAATGTATAACTTATTTTTTATTTTTGAATACGTTAGAAAATGTTAAGTTTTGAAACGTTGATTTATATCAATGGAAAAGTGATTTT
The DNA here is from genome assembly GCA_029884595.1 of Ormosia semicastrata. Lineage (NCBI taxonomy): Eukaryota > Viridiplantae > Streptophyta > Magnoliopsida > Fabales > Fabaceae > Ormosia > Ormosia semicastrata. The sequence continues at coordinate 46,656,993 of JAQQTO010000061.1, forward strand.
GTGAATTATATTTTGGAAAAGGATTTCTTGAGTAAAGAAATTGGAAAAAGATTTTCTTGAGTAAAGAAAATGTGTTAAATAAAGTATAAAGTCATATTATTTTGAGAAAAATGGAAATGGAATTTTTGAAGAAATGAGAAATATTTTTGTAATGGAATTGTGGTGAAAAAAATTATTTACGTATCTTAAAAATGTAATTTTTAAAGTACGTGGTTTGAAATACAAGTAAAATATTTCTAAGTGTTTAGAAATATAGTAAAATATTTTTACGCAATTTTGAAATATGATAAAATATTACTACGCGATTAGAGATGCGTTGAAACATTTTTAAGTGATTTGAATTACGTTTAAATATTTTATGTAATTTGAACTACTGTTGAAAAATCACTATATGATTTAAAAATGATAGAATATTTTTACGTGATTGTGAAAATGACGGAAAATCATTATGTGATTTGGAAAGTGTTTTAAATATTTTGAGAATGATGGAAAATGTTTTATGCGACTTAAAAGAATGATTTTTAAGTTACGCGATTTTGAAAATGATGGAAAATCATTATGCAATTTGAGAAACGTATATTTTATGCGATTGAGAAAAATGTTAAAAAATTTTAATACGTGATTTAAAGGTGCAACAGAAGAGTTGCAGTATTGTGAAAAAAAAATGTTTTGAAATTATGAAAACGAAATGGAAATGTCGCGCAATTTTGTGAAAATATGACGAAAGAGTTTTATAACTATGAAAATGTGATAATATGATTTTCCTGTTGAAAATATAGTATAAATACTGTAGAACCAGTATATGGATGCTGTGTGAGAAAATGACATGTTTTGCCTATGATTGGCATTTGGTGCATTATACATGCAATGGAAAGATATGTCTGTGATTGGATTTGGTACATTATATGTGCATTGAAAAAATATACATTGAAGCATATGATTACATTGAACAAATGAAATTGAAAAGATTTGGCCCTTTGGGGTTGGACTTGCACTGATATATTCGTGCATTGTATAAAATATAGCTAATAGCTATTATGACCCTTGTGGTTGAAGAGGGAATGAGAATTGATAGTGAGGTCTATGATGGATCTTGGGGGCATCAAGGCGTGGCGGTCGACCAGTGGACAGTTGGCGAGTACCCTGTGCCACTTGGCGATGCAGTCCGTTACAACGCATTGACGATACCCGACAAGAACACGATTCTTTTCAACGACTGGGAGATTGTCTTTGGGCTAAGGCTGACAATTAACCAGAGCATTCTTCTCGAAATTGTGAAAACCTCCATGGAGTTGTTTTTGATAAACTGAGTCTTTGTGCATATGCATAAATCTGAGCATTTATATCGTATGATATATTAATTGAGGAATATTGGTTATGACAATTGTTTTGAATACTTGGATGGTGATGATGATAATCTTTGAGGGCATTATCATAATTATTGTTTATGATAATTGAATTGATAAATGATTGGATGATGATAGTTGATTAATGTTGATGACATAATCATAATTGTGGTATGATCTATCTGTTTGATATTACTGTTTGTGTTATCTCTGTGCTGCCATGTTGGTATTGGTGTAGGTGATCTCACCTCTTTGTTATATTGTTTTGCTTTGTCTGTATTGTTAAAATTATACAGTAGAAGGAATGAGTTGTCTTAGACATAACGAGTGGTAGATACTCAGAGATTGACGGAAATATTGAAAAGTGGCTGTTTCAAGTTCAAAGATGTGCAGGGTAGACAATGAGTAAAGTTCTGATGCATCAAGTTGATACAAGAAAAGGAACGAGTATGTTAAGATTTAATGTTAGTGTTATACCGTGTTATTAAGTAGGACCCGTCATGGGGTTTGCTACTGTAAAAAAAAATAAGTCTGTTAATTATATATTTCTCTTTAAATTGTGATATTAATTGGTGTCAGTATTGCATAATGAATAGTTGAAATATGATTTTCAATATAACCTAATATTTTCAGTAAATTTACGTTTCAGTAAAGAAGAAATTTTGAAACTCATCTTTTATAACTCAAACTTTGTGCGAACTTATTTTTCAGATTATGAGTCGGGAGTCGAAAATGTGATGCCCTAAGGAGGGTGTTACAGTAAGCATCCATGTTCTCGTATTGCTTTTGGAGCTCAGAGTTCATGGTGGCTAGCATCCGACATCCGATGTCCAAGGCATCATCTTGATGCTTCTTATAAGCATCCTTTTCAAGTCTAGGGGCATTAGTAGCAGGTGGCTCAGGAATAGGCTGTTCTGGTACATACAACTTTTTCTCTTGCTTGAGGACAATCCTCAAATTTCTGTACCAGTCTAGAATATTCATTCCAGATAACTTGTCCTTCTCAAGGACGGATCGCAGTGATAAGTTACTTAATGTGCTTATTGCCATGGTAATCTATCAACAGAAATATGCAAAATATAAGTATCATGCCATAAACATATTTAATGAGGTCTTTTAATTAAATATCCTTCTACTATTTTATTCAAGTCAATGACCCTCAACATTGACTCGAAAAATCCCATCGTAAGATTTTCTAGTGGGCCAACATCCATATTTCACCTAGTTTTGAGTCAGCTTTGGCTGATCACTCAAAATTCAGTTATTTAGGTAGGAAACACTTTCCAATTACATTACATGTAACTCTTGGATAGTTGGGTGAATAACACTTATTCAAATCCATCTAATGGACCAAAGCCCAACTTCATGCCTCTAAGCCTTCAATCCTATTGAAATGGCCTAGTTAAGTCAGACCCAATGGTTGGCATTTGGATATTACCCTTATCCCATCGCATCTTACTAATATAGATAAAGGTATCCTGCTTTGGTAGACCTACACTTGATCGATACTAGTCTTGACGAGTGCCACACATTGGAAGACATTACATTATGACTTAATATTTACTTTGAGGGAATTTTTATTATTATTAGATCTCACCATTTATTAAATTGTTTATCATACCTTAAACATTATCCATGCATCTCATACGTATAAAGCATATAATAAAAGTGACATGGTTATGGCCCCTAAGAGAGTAGCATTAACTAAGCCAGCTTCACTAAGCATCTCTCACCAACGTCCTCACTTGATGCCATCTTCTTGCCTCCACATCATGATTACATTATATAGAAACCTCTTTTACATTCGAGGGGAGTTAGGTGAGAAGAGAATGTACAATCAGAATGTAGAGAGAAAGGCACAACACGCAGGTCGTATTTATAAAAACCAAAAAAGCATAAAAGAGGACTAAGGTCATAACCATGCACCATGCATCACAAGAACATACAAACTCAAAATAATAATACATTATTATTTTCATGAGTCATAAAAAGGGATAGAAAAAGGTGTTTTCGAATAACACACGCTACGCAACGGGGTTCAGGGCAGCGCCCCGACCACGGGGGTCCTGCTGCCCAGTCAACGGGCGGGAGTGTCGCATCAACAGGCGTCGTTCAACACTTGAACCTCAGGCGCCTCCTTGACGGCTTGACATCAACACTTGATGCTGCTGCTGCCGCCAAACAAGAATAGGGTTTCCAAAACCCCTTGCGCCATGCCTCTTGTGCAGAAACAGAGATTCCATAACCCCTACTGCCATAAACTAAGAACAAGGTTTCCTAAACCCTTGCACCGAGTATTGAGAATATAGATTCCATAACGCTGTACGTATCACATACATACCAGAAAGCTTCGCAAAAACATACATCTTAAAACAAAATGGTTTTCACAAAACATATGAACATCTTCATGGGTTTTTGAAAACAACATCACGGTTTTGCATACAACATAAGAAACAGAATATGTTTTCGCAAAGGGTTTCATACAGTTTTCGAAAATAACATATTAAAGATCATATCTTTTGTCAAAAAAAAGAATAGAAAACATGTTATCTCATGTAAACGAAAACAGAAAATTGAATCATGGCTTCACAAGATGCTCTGATACCACTGTTGGGAATTGCGGATACATCACGCAGCGAAAAAAAAAAGGATTCCCACCGAGGATCCATGCGAAAAAGCCATAATCCGAGTTTTTAAATTCTTTACCTCTTGAAGCGTGATCAAAAGGATGGACGTGAATCACCAACACCGTAATAGAAATGATGTCTCTATGGTATCCACATGAACAGACTCACGAACGTCCAACGTCCACAAAGAGGAGCTTCACGTCTCTCACACAGTGCTAGCTACGAAGAGAAGAGAATAAACATGTCGCTCTCTCAATCACTTTTCTGTAGGTGCAGCTAGGGTTCTGAAATTGTGTGTCTTAGCAACCCCTTAGCAGTACTATTTATAATAGTGACTGCCTTAAGTAAGTGTGAGCAGCAGCAAGGTAAGTTATGCAACCTTAGACTCATCTGTTATGAGTCTGGCCCATATTTGAATCTAAGTCCAACTTGGATCCATTGCTCCAATTTTAGTCTGCTCTATGTGTGTGACCCTGCAGGTTCTTATTACATTGGCAGTAATATTAAAATCCCATTTTTTAATATTACAAGCAGTGAGTGGTATCTAGCAACACATCGCTGCTACCCAAGTAATAAGAATGTCAGTGATTTGACATAACCTTTCCGTGACCAATGTTTCTGTGTCGTTTAGTCCCTTTGTCAAGATATCTAGATTGAACACAAGGCATGGAATGCGTCACCCTTGCATAGTCCAATCTTCCATTTCCTGATACTCAAGTAGACTTTGTAACAACAAATGAAATCAATATCTCATATTGGCTCATTTGAGCATGGCCATGCATTTCAAAGTCTCACTCAATCAGGGGGCCCGAAGATATCGCTCCTGTTATGTAGGAGTGACAAATCCCATTTAGGTCACTCATATCCCTCTGCATGATTTGTGGTATGTCCAATAACCAACTTTATAATCACCTTGTTACAGATGACGTTTGATGGCATTAAAATACACAACTCCTCAAGTAGGAATCGTAGTGATTTCAGGTTAAAGGACCACAGACACCATTGTCACTATGAGAATCACTTATGACACTCACGTAACAATCCATGTAGCGTTCTCATGGCAGGTCAGTCTAGTATATAATTACTCTAATATATGTACCCATGTGAAGACTTGATATCTCATATCCATGACCTGTGAGATGTGGTCATCAGTCTATGCACATACTAGTCTCAATGCATTATTATGGTCCTAGTTAACAATAATACTTGACTAGGGACATTTAAGAATAGTGTTCTAACCAAAAAGATCTCATGATCAAGTCATCCACTTGATGTCCTATGGCATCAAACTTACTATTCTAAGGACTTTATTATGTTTACCAAAAAAGAACACAATAAATGAAATGCCTCATATATTAAAATAAGCATAATAGAATGTATGTAAATACAAAAAAAGTATCGGCCTCTAGGGCATACACCAACACGGTTCCCACTAGAACCTCCACTAGAACCTCCACCCGTCGTCTGCTGTTAATTTCTCGATGGTCAGGAATAAGGCTTCTTTTGGAAACGATTTGCGTTGTTGCCACCTCCTCTTTGGAACCTAGTAGGTCCAAAGTGTCAGTTTCTCAAGTCTCGAGCTTGATCTAGAGCTTCCACCTAGCAACACGTATCTAACAACTTTAAAAATTTATTGATCTTGAAGGTGATAACTGCTCTCTTCACCTCATACCTCAGTCCTTCCTCAAAATTTTGACATTTCCACACCTCATCTGGCTGGTGTTGGAAATGCGTCGAAAACTTGGATAAGCTTTCAAACTTTGGGCGTATTCACTGATAGACAAGTTTCCTTATCTCAAGCTAAGGAACTCCATCTCTTTTGCATGTCTGGCACTTACGGGGAAATATTTGTCTAAGAACTTATTCTTGAATAACTCCTAAGTAATTGCGCGATCTTCTGCCTCTAACACTCTCTGTGCTCCGTTCCACCAGTCTTCAGCATCCCCAATCAACATAAAAGCAGCATAAGTCACTTTCTTGTCATTGGCACAATTTATGCCTCTGAAGATTTTCTCTAGCTCCTTGATCCACAAACTGGCTTTCTCAGATCAAAATCTTATTTGAATTGAGGAGGGTTGTGGCGATAGAACTTTGCCAAATTCTGAGCATCAGCTGTAGCTTCGAGCTGTTGAGTAACCCTTTCCTATTGCTGGGCAGCTCTCTTCGTTTGTTGGGTAATAACTTCTGTCATTCTTTGCATCGCTTCGATCGCTGGTGCCATATCTCTGCCTCGTGCCATTCGTTCTTTCAAGTAATACTAACTAAAACACATAATGAAAAATTAGATGTATCCTTTCGAAATACCAATCACAGAGAATCACACAGCATACACAAGTCAGACCTAATCACAAAGACCCAAAGAAAACATAGGCCGGGGCTCTGATACCAACTAAATGTAATGCCCCTTTTTGAGAGGGAACGTCACATCATTATTTATTATGTGAAAAACAAAAGTATAAATTAAGACCCGGTTCATTACATATATATACACCCGCTTAGATATAAAACGTGTGATTAAATTAGAGAATATTTTTTTTCTTTTTCCTTATTTTTTATAATAATTAATAAAATATAGTGACGGGGCATAATTGTAATAATGAGTAAGATAAAAGTAAAACATGCATTCAATCAGTATACATAAATATAAATATTTCATCATAATAAACTTGTTTAGTTATAATGTCCGATATACAAAAATAAAACTATGCATGCCCAAAATAGTTTACATGTACAGCCCATCAAAAAGGTAAATCATCAGGCCCCAAAAAGAACACAGATAGCCATCAGTAGCTATTGACAATATCAGCCCCTAAGAAGAAAGAGAAGGAACCGTGTCAAGGTCCTCCTCGTCGGAGGAAACCCTCATTGGAGCCACCGAATTACGGGTTGGGACTCGAGCAGTGAAGAGGAATGAATCCTCCCATGGGGTGTAGTAACATTCACCCTACATGTCCCTAATGGGCATGTAAAATTCTAAATGCAAACGAACGCTGCAAGTGAAAATAAGTGGATCATAATGCCCCCAAGCCAGCGACAATGACATGTCTCCCAAGTAGACACAGCAATCTGAGCTGAAGTTAACATGCCAACAGTCTAGACCTCCGAGCAATGTTAGATGCACGTATCCCAAAAATCCTTGTGGACAGGCCGTCATGATCAAAAGTAGGTACTAGTCAAAGTCAGGCTAGAAATCAGGGAACTCGTGAACTTCCCTTTCTTCACCACCATCTTCAGAGAATCATATATATATACAGAGATAGTAGAAATACAAAACAGAGGTGACACATCCTACTTTCATTACCAATTATGGCAGTAAGAAACAAAATGCCGTAGGATGCCCACATAGTATCATAAGAGTAATAAGCAGTAAACAAGAGGCAAATATGAAATAATTTAACAATTCCAGGCAGTTTTACTTCAGTAAGGCATCAGTTCCAATTATCATAAGAATTAAATGCCAGATAATATATGGACTCACTATGCACATGCATACAACATCAAAATCCTACTCCATGGAGCTAGACACAAACAATTGGAGAGAAAGATCAGGAGACATGTCTGCAACTCGGCTGCTGTGGCCAAAGTGCTATAACTCATTAGTTTATCCACGTGCACATTAAGGTATTGTACAAACATTCTTTACTAGATCGTGATATAAGACAGTGTCTCGGTCCTGATCATCGGTGCGTTTGCATCGGTCTGCCCCATGGATAGAAGAGCTACCAACTGTCCATTACAAGGTACCTGCACCCCGACGGCCCTAAGGTCAACATTATGACCTACACTAGTCTACTCGCACCCGCACTAAGGTGTGTTCAATCTCCTAGGCAACATGACCTTAACAACAGTCCATCAGACTTTCACAATGCATGATGACTCAATGCATATATCATGTATATTCGACAATAATACACTTTTCATAACATGCCACAATTCAGCTAAGATAAGTATCAACACATTCTTGGTCTCACTCATGGACCCACAATAAATATTATTAAGTCCTTAAATCATACATTACACTTTTAGGGTACATTATGGAATTATTTAACATTCTTACTTACACTTATGGTCTTACTTTACTGAAAATTTATTCTAAGCCTTTGGAAATAACTTCATTCTTGGTTCTTTCCATTTTATGAAACCCTAATTAATTCTTAATCAGCCAATTAATTAAGTTTCACTTCAATTTAATATTTCTTATGAAATTCTTCTCTAGAGGAATTCTCTTGATTGTTAAGTTCCTTGCTTTAAGTTTAATCAAAACTCACTTAGAGAATTATTCTAAGTTTTCCAAGTCTCACACACTCTCATTCTTGTCTTAGGTTTAAAGAATCACCTTAAGTTATCAAATTGGTTTCTATCCATTACATTATTGGTCATTTAATCACTTGATTATTCAAATCCCAAGGTTACATGATCTTACACAATTTGATCCTAAATTGACCCTCGAGGTCATGGCCTCCCAAGGGGGAAATCCTAAGGTTTTCTTAACTCTATTACACTTCAATCACTTGATTAGGTATATTGTCAACTTGATACAAATTTTTAAACCATGAATATCCTACTTCAAGGGTATGGCCACGAGCCTCATGAAGGAGGGCAAGGGACTTTTGCCTCAATTCCATTTTTCCAATCCATCCAAACCAATCCAAGATCATTAATTTACATATATAATCAACCAAATCAATTAAACAAAAAAAATCAACACACAATCATAAAATCACACAATCAAAGAGAGTAACCCTAACAGGGGTTTCTCACAACCAACACAAAATCAAGTTCCCTACTACTAAGAGAGGTTGAAGAGTGTTGATAACCAATTTTGTCCATAATTTTTTTATTTTTGTTACTTGATCAAGGTATGAACACTCAATTTTGTCCATAAAGTTTATTTCTAAACCTTGAAAAGTGAATGAAAATCTAAAAAAATAAAAAGGAAAAAATGAAAAAAAGGGAAAATGTTGAAAAAACTAAAGTGTCTAAGTCCCACATTGGAGAAGTCAAGCTCCTTCTCCCTCCCCTCCTCCTATATAAAGAAGTGCTTCTCAATGGTTTGCACATCTAAAAAATATACACTTTGGCTTAATATAAAGTATAAGAGCCCGAGAATTTTAGTAATTTTTTTTTTACTTGGGCTTAATACTAAGTATAAGAGCCCGAGACTTTAGTAAAAAATTTTCTCCATGCAAGTGGGTTGCTTTTCAAGGTTCGATTTGAAGAGAACGTGTGAGGCTCTGTGTAAAATTCTTTGAGCATAGCATTTTTATACGCCTTGGAGGTAAGTCTGCTCTTTCTTTCTTTCTTTTTTTTTTTTTTGGTTTGTTTGTATTTTTATTTTTATTTTTTATTTTCCCTTTTTAATTTTATTTTTACCTTTCATTTAGGCTTTAACTTTCTATTGATGTCTTGAATTTTACATGTTTATTATATTTTCATTGTTGTTATTCATATTTGTATAAAATAATTTTATTTTATATCACTTCACTTGTAATAATATCATTATGCATTTGTACTTGTGCTTTACTTTAATTTATTTATTTTTGAATTAATATATTAACCAAATAATTTTCAATTGCCGATGATGGAAAAATTGGGAGAGGATCGGAGCGCCGATCAAATACACTCTTCCCGATAATCTTGAGGCTTTATATTGGATTTTGCTAGGAGCGCTGGCGAGGTCTAATCTCCTACATCAAAATTAAAATAATTATGTAAACTAAAATACAACTTTTTTTTATAAACCAAAATAAAACTTTTTTTTAAAATATTCAAATAAAAGTGAACAATTTCATACAGTTTCAACATTATGATTGTGGTGAATTAAAGTTTTATTTTTTTATGAAGACTTTTTTTTAAATTACTACAAAAATCTCATTGTGCCTAAATTTTATTATTATTATTATAAATGAGATTTTATTTGGCCATTTTATTTTGAAAATTACTTCTCTTCAAAAAATAAAATTTTGATTCACCACTTTTATACAATATGTTGTAGACTTAGAATTTGTTTCAAAATAATGGCTATTTAGCCACCCATTTCTAGTCTTAGTTATTTATCATTCTTGATATTATGCTTGACAAAATGGGACATGTTAAAGTAAAAACAAAAAAAAATATTTCTTTCTTTTTTTGAAGGACCAATTTAATTAATATTGCAAATAACATTAGATTAAATAGGTAATCGTTTTTAGAACGGACGGTGTAGGGTGCTAACACCTTCCCTACCCGTAATCAACCCCCGAACCTCAAACTCTGAAACGTAGACCATCTTTTAGGTGTCCAATTGCACCATTCCATTTAATGGATAAAGCGATTGGTGGCGACTCCCAACACCCCGAGGTCCTATTTTCCTCTTTTCTTTTTATTTTCACGATGCCCTTTGGGACGGTTGCGACAGCTGGCGACTCCACTGGGGACATTAGAAGGTTAAGCCTTGTTTTAATCTCATATTATTTGCTCTTTGATTATATTGGTCCATTTTTTGTTTCGTTTGTTTATTTGTTTCATATTGTTGTATATTTTGTTTGCATTACATGCATTGTACTTCTGCATTGTAAATAAATTTGCTTGCATGTTCTCTCATGTACACTTGCACACACAAGCTCTATACCCGAGCTCAGTACCTTGTAGGCTTAGATAGAGGGTGAAGTAGTGTTGCTTTGTGGGACCGTTGGTCTCCGGTTAGGCACATGAAAACCCCTCGCTCAAATTGAACTCTTTCCGCTTGTAACCTATCATGGGTGAGGATGGAGGACTCTTGCTAGCCAAAGTGTTGGTGACAGTAAGGGGCAATTTGGGGATCTTTTGTCCGATAGGGGTCTAGAACCAAAGCCATCACTTACTCGTATATAGAACCCATCTTTTAGGATAGGTACCAAGCTTAGGATCATGTCTCCGCATGTATAATTTTACTCTTGTTTTAGTGTACTTATGTTTGCATTTTTTTTATCATATTCATAATAATACAAAAAAAAACTGTCTCTACGACACCCATATAGGACTCGTTCTCAATCAAAAATCATGGATGAACTGAGGCAGTCACAAGAAGAGCTGAGAAGTGAAGTAAGTCAGCTAAAGGAACAAATGGCCAAGGTCTTGGAAGTTCTGCAAGCTTTAGAAAGAACGAGGAACACAGAGGGGACTCCTTCAAGGGCAAATGATGATCCTTCAGCCACGTCTGCTCACTCGCCCGGCTTTACGCCAATTCCTTGGTAATATCCTAGCGTCACCTCTCAAGGGGCCATGATGCCACTCACCATCTACTCAAATAATCCTGAAACACGTGCATCTTCATTCCCACCATATGGCCTTCCACCTGGTTATGTGCCGCCATTAGCCACCAATACTCCTGAGGGCAGTGCACTGACAGTCACAGCAACTTCAAACCCTCCAAACACTACCCAAGGATCTCAGCCAAATACCAGTGAGATTCCTCAGTACCTTATTTCCATTCCACCTTATGGCCTTTCCCTTAGTTTTATGCCGTCACAAATTACCAACCCTCTTGAGAGCGGCTCATCATTGGTAATACCCACTTCAGGGCCACAAAGCTTGACTCAGGCCCAACCTCCTTTTTATATGCCACAGTCTTTCCCTCATAAGATCGCTGGTACTTTTCCGTGGAACCCTTCAACTGAAGGCCTTCAATCCAAGGAAAAATTAGAAGTTCTTGAAAAAAGACTTCTAGCCGTAGAAGGAGCAAGTGGCTATGGTCTTATGAATGCTTCAGAACTTTGCCTTGTCCCGGATGTTGTTATTCCCCCAAAGTTTAAGGTCCCAGATTTTGATAAATATAAGGGGACTGCTTGCCCAAAGAATCACTTGATAATGTACATTCGCAAGATGGCTTCACAAGCTCATGATGACAAACTGTTAATTCATTTCTTCCAAGACAGTTTAACTGGGGCAACTTTGAATTGGTACACACATCTTGAGCGTGCACGTATAAGGAGTTTCAAGGATTTAGCTGATGCTTTTATAAAGCAGTACAAGTTCAACATTGACATGGCACTAGATAGAATGCAACTACAAAGTATGTCTATGAAGGATGCTGAGACCTTCAAGGAATATGCTCAGAGGTGGAAGGAAATGGCTGCACAAGTGGAACCCCCTTTGTCAGAAAAAGAGATGGTTGCTATGTTCACTGATACACTACACGCGCCATTCTATAGTCATCTGATTGGAAGTGTGTCATCAAGTTTTTCAGATATCGTGATAATTGGTGAAAGGATTGAAAACAAAATGAAAAAGGGAAGATTGCATCAAATGAATGATGAACAGGAAAGTATGGACAAATGTTGAACCAATTAAGGGTGGACTTCAGGTTGAATGAGTTAAACGAGGTTTCAAGAAAACTCATGAATGACAATGGTTACCTAATTCACTAGGCATTGTCAGAAGGCTTCTACACATGCCCATCTGCAATAGGAGTGATTGTTTACAATGGCCGATCAGGGGCAACCATAGAAAGTTCGATCAAGTGGTGATTCATTTTTCTAACCATCAAGAATGAACCATACCTTGGAGTCCTCCAGCACTGAGAAATTTCTGATCGACTAGTATTCTAATTTGTTTACCAAGTTGTTACCATGAAATGATGGTTTAATTGTACTGATCACATGCTTGTTCAATCATTAACATCATTTGGTTTTTGAACTTATGTGAACTTTCTTGAAATATTAATGTGATGGATTTGCATGGATCTCAGCATACCTTATTTCTTTTTCCTATATTCTTGGCACTCGTGTTCTTGTCAAATCTTTCCTGTCATTCTTTTCTTCCCTTTACTTGCTTTCTTTTGGTTTGGATCCTATAGGACTTTCATTCTGAAAAAAATTGTAGTCATGAGGCCCATGTGTGCAGATGTTCTTTGTCCCAAAAAAAAACCAAACAAAAAACAAAAAAAGAGAAATAAAGGGAGCAAATAAATAATCACTTAGTGTGTATTATCCTTTTGTCTCTAAATTAAATTTTTGAAAATGAGCAATCAAAATTTGAAATGAAGATTGGCCATCTTTCTTTATCTCTCACAAGAATTCATTATCCATCGTTGTCCCATTTTGAGCTTGAAAGTTTTTTTCAATAAACCCTGGACAAGGATCACCTCTACACTAGAGGATAACACAAAAAAGGGGGTTGGTTGCCATGATGACTATTTGGAAGCATAATGAAAAAAGAAAAGAAAGAAAAGGTGAAAGTGGCGAAAAGTAAAAATAAAAAAAATTTGACAGAGTTGAAAAAGAAAAATAAGAGAAAAGTGTGCTTGAAAGTGCAAAAGCAATTGACAAAGTTTAAGTTTGAACAAGGATCCTTGGTCTCACTTAACCTTTAAACACTTGTTTGAGCCTTATACCATTCTTTTCATAACTCCTAACCTTGGCCACATTACAAGCGTTAAAAAGTCCATTTTGATCAATGAAGGGTTGTTTTCATTTTCATTGACTTTAATTTTGAGACAAAAGGTTCATACCTTACTGAATTTGCAATCCTTGCTCCTTAAAAAAAAAGACAAAAAAAGAAAAAAAGAAAAAAAAGGACTTACATTAGGGCAAGTTGTTACCCTATTCAAGTTGCCCCTACACTGGGACATGTTTTCTTTTGGTTCAATCTGACTCTACATTGGGGTAAATTTCTACACTGTTCAATTCGGCCCTACACTGGGGCAAATCTTTTGGTTCAGCTTGGCTCTACATTTGATTCTAAACTGGGGCAGTTTGCTTTGTTTTATTTGGCCTTACCCTAGGGCAAAAATTTTATTCTCAAGTTCCCCACTAGGACAATTTTTGTTGTCAAATGGCCTACACTAGGGCATCTTTGTTCTCAAATGACATACTCTGAGTCAAATTCATTTGATATCATATATGAGGGTAGATTTTTGTGGATACCTAATAAAGCAATAGTCATGATGTCCAGTTGTCAAGAAAAAAACAAAAAAAAAAATTGGCTTTCGTACTATTCCACTTCTTGTGTTTTTTTCTTTGTAAATGTCTTTTGTGTAGTCATACTCCCAAAATCAATCAAAAAAAGGTTTCTCAGTTAGTAAATCTCTTTCATGTTGTACTTTTGAATCCATGCATATCTGGTACATGATGCTTCAGGTTGAGTGAATATGAGTACAATAGTACAATTTAACCATCTAATGGTAATCTCTTATTGAACAACTCAGGCCAAAGGAGTTCTAGAGTTTCAATCGATGAAGGGAATGACATTCTCAATTGATAATTCAAATTGAAATGTGTCTGGTAGAAATGGGAATCTCTGGAAAATAAAGTCACAAGCTTCTGCACCAGCCATATCTAATGAAGAGAAATTTGAATAAGACGAGAATGGCAATGATCCCATTTGAATATGGGTTTGGTTGGTCAAAGAAGAGTTTGGTTCAAAACTTTGCTAGAAGATGTTTTTCTTAAGTACGTTGGCTTCTTTGGCTTATGGCTAACTGTGCAAAATTTTCTGACTCAAGGCTCACTGCATAAAGCTTTCTAGCTCAAGGCTCTTTAAGAGTATTGGTTAGAGAAGAAGGACAACCAGGTCACCTCAAGGGTCATCTAAAGGGTTTTCCCATTGCTCTTATGTGTCACATCTAATGCACACCTCAAGGGTCATCCCGGTTGGACATTTTAACCATCGGCTGAATAGACAAATGAAAGGATGCCAATAAATCTCATTCCAGTTCATCTTTGAAATTGATTACAATCATGTCCTCAGGGGTCGTAGAGACAAAAAAAAAAGAAAAAGACAAAAAAAAGGGTTTTCATACTCTCATACATCTGAAGCATGCATTGCATAGTGTATTTTTCATTTTTGCTAGCCTTGACCTACAAAGGTCCAACTTGTTGTTTTTAGTCAAATCAGAGCCTTATGTCCATTGTTTCTGGGTCCTCGCATCCATTGCCTTTAAGTTTTCTGTTAAGCTTCAATGGATACTCGACTCCATAAGCTTCTTACCTTATTTTTGTTAAAGTTTCAGCGGATGCCTGACTCCGCAAGCTTTTACCTTTTCGGGTCCCCACACCCATTGTTTTATGTTTTCGAGTCCTCGCATCCATTGCCTTCTTGTTTTCTGTTAAGCTTCAACGGATACCCGACTCCGTAAGCTTCTTACCTTGTTTTTGTTAAGTTTCAGCAGATACCTGATTCTGCAAGCTTTTTACCTTTTCTGGGTCCCCGTACCCGTTGCTTTTGGGTCATCGTACCCCTTGTTTTATGTTTTTGGGTCCTCGCACCCATTGCCTTTAAGTTTTCTGTTAAGCTTCAATGGATACCCGACTCCGTAAGCTTCTTACCTTGTTTTTGTTAAACTTTAGCGGATACCTGACTCCGCAAGTTTTTTTACCTTTTCTGGGTCCCCGTACCCATTGCTTTTAAGTTTTCTGTTAAGCTTCAACGGATACCCGACTCCGAAAGCTTCTTACCTTGTTTTTGTTAAGCTTCAGCGGATACCTGATTTCGCAAGCTTTTTACCTTTTGGGTCCTCGTACCCATTGTTTTTGGATCCCCGTACCCATTGCCTTTAAGTTTTCTGTTAAGTTTCAGTGGATACACGACTTCGTAAGCTTCTTACCTTGTTTTTGTTAAGCTTCAGCGGATACCTGACTCCGTAAGCTTTTTACCTTGTTTTTGTTAAGCTTCAACGGATATCCGACTCCGTAAGCTTCTTACCTTATTTTTGTTAAGTTTCAGCAGATACCTGACTCCTTAAACTTTTTACCTTATTTTTGTTAAGCTTCAACGGATATCCGACTCTGTAAGCTTCTTACCTTGTTTTTGTTAAGCTTCAATGGATACCCGACTCCGTAAGCTTCTTACCTTGCTCTTTGTTAAGCTTCAGCGGATACCTGACTCTGCAAGCTTTTTACCTTTTTGGGTCCCCGTACCCATTATTTTTAAGTTTTCTGTTAAGCTTCAACGGATACCCGACTCCATAAGCTTCTTACCTTGTTTTTGTTAAGCTTCAGCGGACACCTGTCTCCACAAGTTTTTTACTTTTTTTTTTGGGTTCCCATACCCATTGTTCTATGTTTTCGGGTCACCGTACCCATTGCTTTTAAGTTTTTTGTTAAGCTTCAGTGGATGCCTGACTCCACAAGTTTTTTTTACCTTTTCGGGTCCCCGTACCCATTACTTTTAAGTTTTTGTTAAGTTCCAGTGGATACCTGACTCCGCAAGCTTTTTACCTTTTCGGGTCTCCGTACCCATTGTTTTATGTTTTCGGGTCCCCGTACCCATTGTTTTTAAGTTTTTGTTAAGCTTCAACGGATACCCGACTCCGTAAGCTTCTTACCTTGTTTTTGTTAAGTTTCAGCAGATACCTGACTCCGCAAGTTTTTTACCTTTTTGGGTCTCCATACCCCTTGTTTTATGTTTTCGGGTCCACGTACTCATTGCTTTTAAGTTTTTCGTTAAGCTTCAGCGGATACCTGACTCCGCAAGCTTTTTACCTTTTCGGGTCCCCGCACCCATTGTTTTATGTTTTCGGGTCCCCGTACCCATTCTTTTAAGTTTTTGTTAAGCTTCAATGGATACCCGACTCCGTAAGTTTCTTACCTTGTTTTTTGTTAAACTTTAGCGGACACCTGAATCCGCAAGTTTTAACCTTTTCATGGACAAAATTGAATCAATTCCTTTGTTTTTCATTTATTCTAAATGTAAAACAAAGGGGGGCAGCTGTTGATACCCAATTTTGTCCATAATTTTTTTATTTTTGTTACTTGATCAAGGTATGAACACTCAATTTTGTCCATAAAGTTTATTTCTAAACCTTGAAAAGTGAATGAAAATCTAAAAAATAAAAAGGAAAAAAGGAAAAAAAGGGAAAATGTTGAAAAAACTAAAGTGTCTAAGTCCCACATTGGAGAAGTCAAGCTCTTTCTCCCTCCCCTCCTCCTATATAAAGAAGTGCTTCTCAATGGTTTGCACATCCAAAAAATATACACTTGGGCTTAATACAAAGTATAAGAGCCCGAGAATTTTAGTAATTTTTTTTTACTTGGACTTAATACTAAGTATAAGAGCCTGAGATTTTAGTAAAAAATTTTCTCCATGCAAGTGGGTTGCTTTTCAAGGTTCGATTTGAAGAGAACGTGTGAGGCTCTGTGTAGAATTCTTTGAGCATAGCATTTTTATACGCCTTGGAGGTAAGTCTGCACTTTCTTTCTTTCTTTTTTTTTTTTTGATTTGTTTGTATTTTTATTTTTATTTTTTATTTTCCCTTTTTTAATTTATTTTTACCTTTCATTTAGGCTTTAACTTTCTATTGATGTCTTGAATTTTACATGTTTATTATATTTTCATTGTTGTTATTCATATTTGTATAAAATAATTTTATTTTATATCACTTCACTTGTAATAATATCATTATGCATTTGTACTTGTGCTTTACTTTAATTTATTTATTTTTGAATTAATATATTAACCAAATAATTTTCTTTGCCGACGACGGAAAATTTGGGAGAGGATCGGAGCGCCGATCAAATACACTCTTCCCGATAATCTTGAGGCTTTATATTGGATTTTGCCAGGAGCGCTGGCGAGGTCTAATCCCCTACATCAAAATTAAAATAATTATGTAAACTAAAATACAACTTTTTTTTATAAACCAAAATAAAACTTTTTTTAAAAAAATATTCAAATAAAAGTGAACAATTTCATACAGTTTCAACATTATGATTGTGGTGAATTAAAGTTTTATTTTTTTATGAAGACTTTTTTTTAAATTACTACAAAAATCTCATTGTGCCTAAATTTTTTTTTATTATTATAAATGAGATTTTATTTGGCCATTTTATTTTGAAAATTACTTCTCTTCAAAAAATAAAATTTTGATTCACCACTTTTATACAATATGTTGTAGACTTAGAATTTGTTTCAAAATAATGGCTATTTAGCCACCCATTTCTAGTCTTAGTCATTTATCATTCTTGATATTATGCTTGACAAAATGGGACATGTTAAAGTAAAAACAAAAAAAATATTTCTTTCTTTTTTTGAAGGACCAATTTAATTAATATTGCAAATAACATTAGATTAAATAGGTAATCGTTCTTAGAACGGACGGTGTAGGGTGCTAACACCTTCCCTACTCGTAATCAACCCCCGAACCTCAAACTCTGAAACGTAGACCATCTTTTAGGTGTCCAATTGCACCATTCCATTTAATGGATAAAGCGATTGGTGGCGACTCCCAACACCCCGAGGTCCTATTTTCCTCTTTCCTTTTTATTTTCGTGATGCCCTTCGGGACGGTTGCGACAAAGAGGATCATCTCCTTCTTACCTAGGGGAGAAAACAAGCCAAGAACTCCCTTGAGGCTCCTAGTGAAATTCAGTTTTCACTCCTCCAAAAACCCTAGAAATTATAACCTCATGAAATCAACACCAATGCTTGAAAAAGAGAAGATAAATGGTCATGAAGATGACCTTGAAAACGAAAATGGAGAAAAGAAGGTGAGGAACTAAGAATCTTACCCTAAAGCTTCAAACTTGAAGCTTAAAGAAGATGATGAAGATGGAAGCTTTTCAAGAAATCTTCAACTAGAAAGGTGTTTAGAATGTAGTGGAGATTAAGAAAATGTGGTTGATTGAAATTTTTATGATGGTGGAGGGCATGGAAGAAGGCATCCGTGAGGTGTGGTGTAAAGAGAAGGAGGAAAACTTGAGAGAAGAGAAAGGGTAGAGAGAGAAGTTTATAGTAGAAATAAAGATGATGACTTTTGATTTTTGAAATTAGAATGGTTAACCTAATTAAGTGAAACACAAAATTTTGGGCTCCAAAAGAGGCATGCAGCCTTGTGGGAGGGGGAGAGGAGAGAGGGAGTGTGTGTAGCTTCTTTGAGAAGCTTGGTAGCTTTTTCAAAAAGAGGATTTGATTGGACATAAAGTGGATTATATTTGGATAAGATAATTAGGTGATAAAGTAATAAAAATAATAAGGTGATTAGGATTTTACTACAAGCTATTACCCAATGGATAATTGTTACAGTGAACAAAGCCAGCATTAATTATTCAACGAATAATAGAGTGTATCGCAAAATTTTACTTAACAGTACGCACGAAGATTCTATTTATCAGATAAAACTTCAAAAAATATAAACCTCGTAAATTATGCCCAACCTCGGGTTTAGTAAGATCCCTCGTCAATGCTTCCACAGTTCAAAGTTTACTAGCCTTAGGAAAAATATTTCGTTTTCCCAACTCCGCTCAGTGCGCACGCAAAATGAGGAATATACTAAAATATTCGATGTTTTCAGAAAAATCCACAAAATTTCTCAAAAATCACAAATATTAAAAAATGACTATTCATTATGAAACAATAATTTTTGGGGTGTTTCACTGACTCTGCTTAGTGTGCACGTAAAATAAGAAATATATTAAAATATTCGACATTTCTAGAAAATTCCAAAAAAATTCTCAAAAATCATAAATATTATAAAATAATTATTTATGATGAAACAAATAATTTTCAGGGTGTTACATGCCTCTCACTATTTTATTCAAATCAATGACCCTCAGCATTGACTCAGAAAATCTCATTGTAACATTTCTTAGTGGGTCAAGATCTATATTTCACCTAGTTTTGAGTCATCTTTGGCTGATCATCCAAAATTCCGTTATTTAGGTAGGAAACACTTCCCAATTATATGACATGTAACTCTTGGATAGTTAGGTGAATAACACTAATTCCAATCCATCTAATGGACTGAAGCCCAACTCTATGCCTCTAAGCCTTCAATCCTATTGAAATGGCCTAGTTAAGTCAGACCCAATGGTTAGCAGTTGGATATTACCCTTATCCCATCGCATCTTACTATTATAGATAAGGACATCCAGCTTTGGCAGACCTACACTTGATCGATACTAGTCTTGACGAGTGCCATGTATTGGAAGGCATCAAATAATGACTTAATATTTGCTTTGAGGGAATTTTTATTATTATTAGACTTCGTCATTTATTAAACTGTTTGTCATACCATAAACATCATCCATGCATCTCATACATATAAAGTATATAATAAAAGTGACATGGTTATGGTCCCTTAAGAGAGTAGCATTAACTAAGCCAGCCTCACCAAGCATCTCCCACCAACGTCCTCACTTGATGCCGTCGTCTTGCCTCCACATCAAGATTACATTATATAGAAACCTCTTTTACATTCGAGGGAGTTAGGTCAGAAGAGAAAGTATAATCAAAATGTAGAGATAAAGGCATGACACACAAGTCGTATTTATAATAACCAAAATAGCATAAAAGGAGGACTAAGGCCACAACCATGCACTATGCATCACAAAGAACATATAAACTCAAAACAATAATACATTATTATTTGTGAGTCATAAAAATGGATTTGAGTTACACGCCTCAGAAAAGATGCTCTACGTAGAGGTAGCACGGGGGTCCCACTGCCTGGTCAGTGGGTAGGGGTCAAGGGGAGGCCACCCTTTGTGGGGTGCGGGGCATCAACACTTGAACCCTAAACCTAAAAACACATGAATGCTTCATGCGCCACAGGGAACCCTTGTGCCATTGTTCAACACTTGAACCTCTTGTGCTTCCTTGACGGCTTGACATCAATATTTGATGTTGCTGCCGCAAAATAGGAATAGGGTTTCCAAAACCCCATGTGCCGCGCCGCTAGTGCAGAAACAAAGATTCCATAACCCTTGCTACCGCAAACCAAGAATAAGGTTTCCTAAATCATTGCATTGTGCATTAAGAACAAGGATTTCATAACGTCGTACGTATCACATACATACCAGAAAGCTTTGCAAAAACATACATCTCAATACAAAATGGTTTTCACAGAACATATGAACATCTTCATTGGTTTTTGAAAACAACATCACAGTTTTGCATACAACACATAAAACAAAATATATTTTCGCAAAGGGTTTCATTCATTTTCTGAAAATAACATATTAAAGATCATAAACAAGAATGGCAATCATATTATTTCATGCAAAATGAAAACAAAAAAACCAAATCATGGTTTCGCAAGACGCTTTGATTCCACTATTGGGAATCGTGAATACATCACGTAGCGAAAAACAAAATTCCCACCAAGTTTTAAAAATTGTTTACCTCTTGACACATGATCAAGGAAGTGACGTGAATCACCAACACCGTAACAGTGACGATGTCTTTGTGGTATCCACACGAATAGACTCACGAACATCTAATGTTCACAAAAAGGAGCCTCACGTCTCTCACACAGCGCTAGCTACGAAGAGAAGAGAAGAAACTGGTTACTCACTCACTCCATTTTCTATAGGTGCGGCTAGGGTTTTGTAATGCATGTTTTAGTAGCCCCCTTAGTAGTACAATTTATAATAGTGACTGCCTTAAGTGAGTGTGATCAGCAGCAAGGTAAGCTGTGCAACCCTAGACTCATCTTTAATGAGTCTAGCCTATATTTGAATCCGAGTCTAACTTGGATCTACTGCTCCAATTTTAGTCTGCTCTATGTGTGTGACCCTGCAGGTTCTCATTACATTGGCAGTAATATTAAAATCCCATTTTAATATTACAAGCAGTAAGCGGTATCTAGCAACATATCGCTGCTACCCAAGTAATAAGAATGTCAGTGATTTGACATAACCTTTCCGTGACCAATGTTTTCGTGTAGTTTAGTCCCTTTGTCAAGATATCTAGATTGAACACAAGGCATGGAATGCATCACCTTTGTATAGTTCAATCCTTCATTTCCTAATACTCGAGTAGACTTTGTAACAACAAATGAAATCAATATCTCATATTGACTCATTTGAGCATGGCCATGCATTTCGCAGTCTCATATTGGGAATTACGGATACATCACGCAACGAAAAAAATAGGATTCCCACCAAGGATCTATGCAAAAAGCCATAATCCAAGTTTTAAAATATTTACCTCTTGAAGTGTGGTCAAAAAGAAGTGACGTGAATCACAAACACCATAATAGCAATGATGTCTCTTCGGTATCCACACGAATAGACTCACAAACGTCTAACGTCCGCAAAGAGGAGCTTCACATCTCTCACACAGTGCTAGCTGCGAAGAGAAGAAAAGAAACCTACTGCTCTCTTACTCACTTTTTTCTATTGGTGCGGCTAGGGTTTTATAATATGTGTGTCTTAGCAGCCTCTTAGCAGTACTATTTATAATAGTGATTGCCTTAAGTGAGTGTGAGCAGCAGTAAGGTAAGCTGTACAACCCTAGACTCATCTGTTTTGAGTCTGGCCTCTATTTGAATCTGAGTCCAACTTGGATTTATTGCTCCAATTTTAGTTTGCTCTATGTGTGTGACCCAGCAGGTTCTCATTGCGTTGGTAGTAATATTAAAATCCCATTTTAATATTACAGGTAGTGAGCGGTATCTAGCAACACATCACTGCTACCCAAGTAATAAGAATGTCAATGATTTGACATAACCTTTCTGTGACCAATGTTTCCGTGTCGTTTAGTCAATTTGTCAACATATCTTGATTGAACACAAGGCATGGAATGCATCACCCTTGTATAGTCCAATCCTTCGTTTACCTCGAGTAGACTTTGTAACAACAAATGAAATCAATATCTCATATTGACTCATTTGAGCATGGCCATGCATTTCACAGTCTCACACAATCAGGAGGCCCGAAGATATCGCTCCTGTTATGTAGGAGTGACAAATCCCATCTAGGTCACTCACATCCCTCTGAATGATTTGCGGTATATCCAATAACTAACTTTATAATCACTTTGTTACAAATAACGTTTGATGGCATTAAAACACACAACTCCTCATGTAGGAATCGTAGTGATTTCAGGTCAAAGGACCACAGACATCATTGTCACTATGAGAATCACTTATGACACTCACGTAACGATCCATGTAGCGTTCTCATGGCAGGTCAGTCTAGTACATGATTACTCTAATATGTACCCATGTGACAGACTTGATATCTCATATCCATGACTCATGAGATGTGGCCATCAATCTACGCATATACTAGTCTCAACGCATTATTGTTGTCCTAATTAACAATAATACTTGACTAGGGACATTTAAGAATAGTGTTCTAATTTTATCCAATAGGATCTCACGATCAAGTCAACCACTTGATGTCCTATGGCATCAAACTTACTATTCTAAGGACTTTGTTATGTTTATTAGAAGAAACACAATAAATGAAATGCCTCATATATTAAAATTAGCATAATAGAATGTATGTAAATACAAACAAATGTATCAGCCTCTAGGGTGTACATCAACAACTAGTGAAGTGAAAAGATTAAGGATAACTATTCTCACTCATGAATATGAGCTTTTTAGAATGAACCAAAGTGAAAGCTTTCAAGAAATGCAAAGTTTTGAAAACCTAAACATATTGTAAATCATCTTGCTTCATTGGGAAAGACTTTTCCTAATGAAGATCTTATTAATAAAGTTTTGAGATTTTTGAGCAGGCATTGACAACCTAAAGTGATAGCTATTATAAAGTTAAGAAATCTCTCAATCATGACCCTAACCACACTTTTTGACAAGCTCCAAGAACATAAATTGGAGTTGAATAGACTCAACCAAAGTGAGGAGCTTGACAAGCAAAAGAAAGGAATAGCTCTCAAGGCTACTTCCTCTATGATTAATGATGATAATGATGGAGATGGCTTGGAGATAAATAAGGAGAATCTTAGTTTTCAAATAAAGAAATTTAGAAGATTCTTCAAGAAAAATGGAGCCCAAATAAGACCTTCCTTCCCCTAAAAGAATGTCTATCACAAAGAGGAAGGAACCTCATCCACTCCTAGATGCTATGAATGTGGAGAATCGGGACACATAAAGATGAAGTATCCAATCAATCAAAGGAAAGTGGAAAAATATGAGAAGAGGTCCTCAAAGGATAAGAAAGAATAGCTTACATAGTTTGGGTTGATAATAACATGGATTCAACCAATAGCTCAGACAATGAGAAAGTCAATCTATATCTTATGGCTAAAGGAGAAGAGGAAGAAGAAGATGACACAGAGGTAACATCCTCAAACTTTGAATGAAGATCTTCCCCTTCCTATGATGAATTATAAGATGCTTTTGAAGAATTGCATAATGAATCTATGAGGCTTTCAAAAATGGCTTCATGTTCAAACAAAATAATTTCCTCACTTGAAAACCAAATTTCTACTTTAAACAAAGAAATTGTGGAATTGAAATTAGAAAATGAAACTCTTGGGTTGATTGATGCAAATTCTTCATGCATAACATGCTCTTCACATGAAAATGCACCTACATCCTTTTTTTTGCTCATCATACAAAACTTTTGAAAAGGAAATTGAAGATTTGAAAAATATTCTTTCAAAATTACCTTTGGAAGAGATAATTTGAACATATTGCTTAGGAGCCAAAGATGTGTTTTTCAAAAGGCTAGTTTAGGGTATAATCCCAAAAACCAACAAAAACTTTACAAGAATTTCTTTGTTCCCTTAAGCATATCAACAAGTCCTTTCATAAAGTGTTTTCATTGTGGCAAAAAAGGACATTGTGCATCCACATGTAATGTGAGGAAGAACATCAACACCAAAGTTGGGAGACTAATGGTTTGGGTCCCCAAAGGTACTTTGCTAAAAACTAACACACAAGAACCCAAGAAAATTTAGGTACTAAAAGTAAAAAATTGAAGTGTGTTGTAAGTGTGCTTGAAGGCCAAGAGCTGACTTTAAAATCTTAAAAGTGGCTACTGCAAGCACAAGATCAGCAAATACTCCAAGTTCTCTTCCTTGTCTCCAAGAAGCTTGGACTTGCAATCTTTGGATAAGTGGAAACTTGTCTTATGCTTTTCTAGCCTTATATCTTGAAAATATCTCTATATGTCTTGAATATGATAGATAAGTATGCTTCTTGTTTGAAATGACATGTTTGATGAAGATATCTTCCTAAACTCTTGGATTAATCATGTCTTAAAATGAATGTGTTTTATCTTATTTTTATTATTTTCTAACTTGACCTTTGTTTGTAACATGCCTTTAATAGTGATCATTTTTTCTATTCCAAATTATTTTAGCTGTCATGAATGCATGTTAAAATGAGTGTTTACTTGTTCCTTGATATTTCTTAATCCTTTGGACATGCTGAATGAGTTTTTCTGATAGATTTATTCGAATAATGTAATGCTTATTCAAATAATGAGTTCCAATAGCCCCTAAATATGTGTTTTTGAATGTTTTATTCCAATAAGGAAATCCTTATTCGAATAACGCTTTGCAGAAGCATTTAAAATATGATCTTTGCTAGTTTTATTCGAATAATCAAATGGTTATTCGAATAATGCTTGGCAGTAAGGCAAGTCTGAGTGCCTACACTCGAGTAATAAAATTTTTATTCAAATACACCTTGACAGAAAGCCAAGACAGTTGGTTTTCCATGAGTTTATTCAAATAACACCAACATCATTCAAATAAACATAGGGTCTTTAAAAAGCGAATAGCCTTCCTCCTCCCTCATTCTCATCTTTTTCCTCTATCTCCTTATTTTCTCTCTTATGCAGCAACCTCTCACCCACGCCCTAGCCACCTCTCCTGCACCTAAATCCACCTTTGTTAGCCTCCTCCTTATATCACCTACTGCCTATTTCACCTTTCCCCTCATCTTTTCTTAACCCACACGCTATCCTTTGCCCAAACACCATACCAATTCCTCTAAGCTTTAACCATGGCTTCTTCATCCAAACCCAAACACCCAAGAACCAAAACCGCTCCAACTAACAATCCTCTGGACTCGTGAAGACTCTCTTCTAATTAGGAATATCTTGGTTATTTCAGAACCCACTTGTGGCCAGACACCTTGTGCAACCAAAGCACATGGATATGGCATTCTTTGAAGAAGAAGGTGGATTCGAGTTCTTGGATTTCCTGGCACATCATGGGGTGCTAAAGCTTTGCTCTTTCAAGGCTGACACCTATCCTGACCTCGTCAAGATGCTCTTTTACAATTTGAAGATAGTTGGTTAGAACCTACACTCAGAAGTTAAGCATCAATGCATAGTGATCACTCCACAAGACTGGTTACAGATTATTGACCTACGGGCAGATGGCTCCAACATTGAGGAATATAGCGAGCCATATGTCAAGGAGTTTAAGAGATCAGAAGCTATTGAAGAAGTAATAAAACTCAGTCTCAAGATACCCAAGGACAGTATAAAGAGTAGGATGTTGAAGAGCCAAGATAGGCTGCTGCATTACACGTACGCGCATATTCTTGCCACCTTGGCGAAGATGACATTTTCATGGCATGGGTCTTGAAGCAAAGATATCGGCATAATTAGCCAAATTTCAACATAAAGCACATGATGAAAGCAAAAGGGAAAGAGAAGTCTTACTTTTCCTATGACTCGCTAATCACTGCCTTTCTTCAAAAATACTGATTCGAATGTCGAGCTCAACCAAATAACAAAATTTCAGCTCTATCGATAACTTGTAGCATAAGACAGTAAACTAAGTCGTCTCTTGAGGATCAAGGTACCAGTCAAACTAAATTAAGGTCAAATAGGGGGGAAATTGTGTATGCAAAATGTAAACATAATAATTAAATGTAAGAAAAATCAAATTGCAAAGCAACCAATGCAAAAAACTGTCAAAAACCTAGTTGGCTTGTCATTGATCACTAAACATGCATCTGGATTGAATTAATTGGTTAATATGTGATTAACCGAAATCTCTGCATCAAACATATAGAATTCAACACTAGATAGTTGCCTAGAATTTAACTAATAAACGATTCATAAACCTACGATTGCTAGATTCATGTAACTTATGCTAGTTTAACAATCAGATTTCAATTAGCCTAGATTAACAAATCTGCTAACCTAACCATCTTCAATTCATGTGACTAAATCATAATTAATTAATCACAATTTAATCATAAATCATAATTAGGATTAAGGATCCCATCAGGTCACATCACACAACAGAGATCTCTAATCATGCAATTCGAAATCCAAATCAAGAAAAGAAGAAGATAATTAATTCAAAATCAAACTAGAATTTCAAGCCATAATCTCAGAGCCAAACCAAAATTTCCTCAAGATCCTTAGATTGATCTCGAATGTTTATCTCTCCATGGCTGCAACACACAGTTCGCGAAAGAGAGGAGAAAATTCTAGGTAGAAGAATCAAGTAATACAACTTAGGGTTTCTATCTATCTTGGGTCCCTTATTTATACAAAAATAACTAGCTTAAAATTAAAAATCCTAATTTGGTTCTACGTTAGCATTAATCCTCTACCTGTTAGCTTTCCTTGGCCACCAAAATCACTTGATTTCGGCTTCAGATGAGAGAGTTATGCCCAAATCGCTCTCAATGGGTCTCTGGTCTTGTCAGTTGACTTCACAGGGGTAGAACACCATCAAAATGTTGTAGTTTCAATTAGTGGTCTTCATAAGAGTTTGATTCTTGTGTCTAAGCTTTCCAATGACACTATTTTCAGATCCAAAAGACCCCAACAACCCAAGTTATGGATCAACTAGTGCATACTACTCGGATTCCAACAATAGCACCCTTGTTCTGACTTATAAGCCCAATTCAGTCCACTAGATATTCAATTTAGCTCTGGGACTCTATGAAAGTTGTAGAGCTCTCTCTTATCTTTCTTACAAGATAAGATACATAATTTTTAGATATCTTTAACTCAAGATATGGCCAAAATACAGAAACAATATAAAATCATAATAATGCTGAAAAGATCAATTAAGCCCAATTTAAGCCTAAACTTACAAAACATGGCCAAGCTCAATCAATTAAGTACATGGAGAGTGTAAAGGACTAAAAAAAGGGGTTTATTAATGTATGAAATTTGTGATTATCAAATTCCCCCACACTCAGTTTTTGCACATCTCAAGCAAACTAAAGATCTAAACTAAGGGACAAGGAATACAAAAACTCAAAAACAAAAACTCAAAGAGATTCACTTTCCAATGACCTTTAAGAATGTAAAATTTTACAAGTAACAAGTAAGGATAGCAACCAAGAAGTTTAAGGGATCAAAACATTGGTGAAGTGGCATTTCTTTACATCTCAAATCAATAAGCAAGGTAATTTTAATTGAAAATCATAAAAATTCTCACAAAATATACTCTCACTCCCTCAAGTGTTTAGTATTAGAATTGTCTAGAAGGTAAGTGTTTCACTCAACTCAATTCATGAAAATTTACATTACCATAAGCTTACTTATCTTCTACTTCTCCACTATTCAATACACACGCATACACAAATCAAGAGGGTTTTATTCAATGTTATAATGTGGCCAAGGTAAGGGATAAGAATGATAAGGATACAATAAGCTAAAAAGCAAAGAGAATAAAAGAACATTGGAGATGAATTCTAAGAATAAGCATGAAAGTTTAATGTGATTCCATATTATGCAAATTATTCTCTTCATATATATTCTCTATTTCTTTCTTTTTTTTAGAATAATTGCAACTTTTTTTTTTGTGTAACAATTTAGCACAACATTTTCACATACCCCACAGTTAAACCTTGCTTGTCCTCAAGCAAGACCAAACAATAATAGCAACTTAAGATTCCCCCATACTTGTTCATGAGCTCATCCAAGGATAATACCAATGCTCTTCTATTCCCTAAGGTATAAGTCTATCAAACTTAATTTACCAATTCAATTTTCATTATCAAACAAGTCAAATTCAAGATGAAAGACAATTCATTCACTTATGTCATGAACCTCTAATCCTCAATTTGTCCAAGATTACAACTTCCACACATCTCAAGAGCCATTGGAAAATAATTAAAAAATAAAAACAAGAAGCACACAAATTTTTTCTTCAAAAAATCAAAATAGAATTTAAAAGCAAAACAAAAACAAAATTAAAAAATAGAAAAAATAAAAAATAGAATTGATAGAAAAACAGAAACAATGATAGAAATTAAAACAAAAAATAGAAAACAAAAAATAGCAGATAAAAAAATAAATAGACAGAAAAATAGAAAACTAAATTAAAAACAGAAAAACTAAAACAAAAAATAAACATGGAAAGGAAACTCCCTCTTTCATGTTGGATAAGTAGCATCAAGCAAGGCCACCTCCTCCGTGGTATGCTCTTCGAAACTATCATAAAAGTGCTTGAGTCTATGCCCACTAGCCTTGAAGCTCCTCTTTGTAGTCACATCTTGAAGCTCAACTACACCATAAGGAAAAATATTAGTAACAACAAAAGGACCTTCCCACCTAGATCTTAATTTTTCGGGCATCAATTTAAGACGAGAATTATATAAAAGCACTTTTTGACTAATCTTAAATGTTTTTCTCATAATCATCTTATCATCGAAGGCTTTGGTCTTCTCTTTACAAAGTTTGGAACTTTTATATGCCTCCAAGCGGATCTCCTCCAATTCCTGCAACTGTAGCTTCCTCTCCATGCCCGCTTGGTCTAGGTCCAGGTTGCACCTCTTCACCTCCAAAATGTGTTATGCTCAATTTCCACTGGCAGGTGGCATGCCTTGCCAAAGACAATCCGATAAGGGGACATCCCAATCGGTGTCTTATAGGTAGTCCAGTAAGCCCATAAAACATCCTCAAGCCTCTTGCTCCAGTCTTTTCTGTTAGGTTGGACTGTCTTCTGAAGTATTTGCTTAATCTCTCTATTGGAAACCTTGACTTGCCCATTGGTCTAGGGGTGGTAAGGTGTAGAAACTTTGTGTATTACTCCATACTTCTTCATCGAAGCTTCCATGCTCCGATTACAGAAATGCGAACCCTGATCACTGATAATAGCCTTTGGGACTCCAACCCTACAGAAAATCTATGATCTAATAAAATCTACAACAACTTTGGAATCATCAGTTCAAGTGGCTTTTTGCTTCACACACTTAGATACATAATCCACAGCTAGCAAAATGTAAACAAAACCAAAAGAAACAGGAAAGGGTCCTATAAAATTAATACCCTATACATAAAAAATCTCATAAAATAACAAACTTTTATAGGGCATCTCATTCCTGTGAGAAATGTTCCTATTCTCTAGCACTGTTCACAAGACTTATAGAACAAGTATGCATCATAGAATAAGGTAGGCCAATATAAACTAGAGTCTAAGACTTTCCTAACTGTATGTTTAGGTCCAAAATGTCTACCACATGCAAATACATGACAAAAGCGAAGAATATAATCAAACTCATGATCAAGTATGCATCTCCTAACCACTTGGTCACTACAAAATCTTCACAGATAAGGATCATCCCACACATAATACTTAGACTCACTTTTTAACTTATCAATTTGAGCCCTAGTGAAATATGTAGGCAGTGTACCAATAATCAAGTAATTAACTGAGTCAGAAAACCAAGGAGAGGTAGTCTTACCTTGCAGCTGTAAAAGCTGCTCATCTGGGAAGGAGTCATGGATGGCCATAGGCTCTAAAACTCTCTCAATTCTGCTCAAATGATCAGCCATCAGGTTTTCTACACCACTCTTATCCTAAATTTCAATATCAAACTCCTGGAGTAGCAACACCACCTAATTAGTCGTGGTTTCGCTTCAGGTTTCTTTAGAAGAAACTTCAATGCCGCATGATTAGAAAACATAACTTCTTTAGAACCAAGCAGATATAATCTAAATTTATCTAAAGCAAATACAATAGCTAAGAGTTCTTTTTCTGTAGTTGTGTAGTTAGCTTGAGCAGCATCCAAAGTTATAAAGGCATAGTAGATCACATGAGGATCCTTCCTTACTCTCTGTGCCAGGACAACTCCCACTGCATAATTGGAGGAATCATACATAAGCTCAAGTGGAAGTGTCCAATCAGGGGGTTAGATGATTGGAGTGTTAGTCAACACCTTCTTCAAATGATCAAAGGCTTCCTGGAATTTTTGGTCAAAGACAAACTCCACATCCTTTTGCAACAAATTAGATAGTAGAAGGGCTATCTTGCTAAAATCCCGGATGAAGAGCCTGTAAAAACCTGCATGTCCCAAAAAAGAATGCACTTCCTACACGTATATGGGGTAAGATAAATATGTAATGACATCTATTTTAGTAGTATCTACTTCAATGCCCTTACTGGAGACTACATGGCCTAAAACTATACCCTATGCTACCATGAAATGATATTTTTCAAAATTTAAAACAAGGATAGTTTCAATATATCTATATAGTACCTTAGCTAGACTATCTAAGCAAGAATCAAACGAAGAGCCATAAATAGTAAAATCATCCATGAATACCTCCAAGCACTCTTCTAAAGATTATGAAAAGATGCTTACAAACACCGTTGGAAGGTGCCAGGGGCATTGCAGAGGCCAAAAGGTATTCGTCTGTAAGCAAAGGTGCCGAAGGGACAGGTAAATGTGGTCTTCTCTTGGTCTCTAGGTGCAATGTGGATCTGGAAGTATCCAGTGTAACCGTCCAAGAAGCAAAATGTGACTTGCTAGCCAACCGTTCCAACATTCGATCAATGAATGGAAGGGGTAATGGTTATTCTGAGTAGCATGATTGTGCCTTCTATACTCAATGTGTAACGCCCCTTTTTGGGAGGGAACGTCACATTGTCAATTACAATGCGGAAATAAAATTATATATGTTAAGACCCGATTCTTGTTAATATAATATAAATTTACTTGATTATAGTCATGTAATTAAATTGGCGAATATTTTTTTTGTTATAATAATAATTAATAAAATACAATGATGAAAAATGAATGGCAATAAAGAACAAGACAGTAGTAAAGCATACATTGGATCAAACATTGCATATTCATATATGTATATATACTTATATCAAATCTGTTTGGTTACAAAGCCTGGTATACCAAAAAGTAAAACTATACCTGCCTCAAAGGATCATACATATATATCCCTAAGATATTAGAAATATACTGCCCACTACAAAAGACATCAGGCCCCCAAAATAAAAACACTGGTAGTCATCAGTAGCTACCAGCAATATCAGTCCGTCAGATCATGAGGAATCGTATCAGGATCCTCTTCAGGATCCTCCGTAAGGTCATCCTCGAGAACTTCCTCGAGGTCTTCCTCATCTAAGAAAACCTCTATAGGAGCCACAGAGCCACAGGCCAGAGGCCGAGCAATGGAATCAAAAGAGTCGTCCTGCGGGGTGTAGTAGCGGTCACCCCACATCTCCCGGATGGGCAGATAAAACTCCAAACGCAGGCTGATGTAGCAGGTAAAGATCGGCGGCTCATGATGTCTCCAGGCCAAAGAGATCGACACGTCTCCCAGGTAGACACAGCAGTTAGAATTCAGGTTAATGTGCTAGCATTCTGGCCCTCCAATGAAGGTCAAACGCACATCACCCAGAAATCCACGCATATGTGCCTCCATGCTCCACAGTAGATGCTAATCGTAATCAGGCCAGAAGCTGGGGAAATTGGGAGCTCCAACCTCCTTGCTGTCGTCTTCGATGGAACATAATATACAGATAGAAAATAACAGAAATACAGGAAAGAGGTAAGACATCCTACCATGATTACCAGTTATAGCAGCAAGAAACAAAACGGCGCAAAGCGCCCACAGAGTATATCAAATAATAATCATAAGTATTAAATAGCAGAAATAGACAAATAAGCAGTTGCAGGCAAATATATATAACACTAGCATGACAGTTCCAATTATAATAATAATAAACAGATGCCAGATAATATATGGACCCACTATGCACATGCATACAAAGTCAAAATCCTACTCCATGGAGCTAGACATAAATGGTTAGAGCGAAAGATCAGGAGGCATGTCTGCAACCCGGCTGCCTCGGCTAAAGTGCTATAATTCATCAGTTTATCCACGTGCACATCATGGCATTGTACAGACATTCTACACTAGATCACGATATAGGACAGTGCCCGGTTAGGATTGTTGGTGCATTTGCATCGATCTGTCCCACGGACAGAAGAGCTAACAACTGCCTATTGTGAGGTATCCGCACCCCGACGCCCCCATGGTCAACGATATGACCTACACTAGTCTACTCACACCCGCAATAAGGTGTGTTCAATCTCCTAGGCAACTTGGCCTTAACAATAGTCCAAAGGACTTTCACAATGCATAAAGATTCTATGCATAATCATGTATGATCATCATTACATACAATTTCACAATATCCACAAATGGGCCAAAGTAAGAATCAACACATCATTGGTCACTCACATGGACCCACAATATTATAATATTGAAATTAAATAAATTAATACATTTTTAAGGTCTATTATGAATTCTTACTTGGGGTTAGCCTTTCTTGCACGGTTCGTCTCTAAATGAATTCTCATAATTAATTAGATTTTCTAATATAATTTATTCTTATACACTTAGAAGGTTATTCTAAGATCTCAAAGTCTCACACTCTCTTGTTCTTGCCCTAATTAAAATTAGCCTAAGTCTTATGAAAAATTCCATTTTTGGTTCTTTAAAATTTATGAATCTCAAAACATATCCAATTCTTCCAATTTGCTAATTTCCTATCCTATTACCCATGACTTAATCTCTTGATTATATAAGTTCCAAGGTTACCAAAGTTGCATAATTAAGCCCCAAAAAGGCCCTAGAGGCCATGGCCTCCCTAAGGATTAAGTTCCCAAATTTTTCTCTCCATTAATTACCTAATGTACACTTGATTAATTATGAATTCCAATTATTACAATTGTTCACAAAGAACCCTAAATTTAGACCCCAAAACTGTGGCCATCCAAGAGAGTTTCCAACATTATTTTCTTCCATTTCATACCATCTAATCCATTCCAATATATCAACATACACAACTAATCAAACAAATAACTTAAACGAATTAAATACAACACATAATCATGTCAATCAAGCAAACAAAGAATAACCCTCAATAGGGTTTTCTCAAAATCAATCACAAACAAGGTTTCTTAATGCTAATAGAGGTTGAGGAGGAGTGTCTTCCTTTTACCAAAGTGAAGAAAACAAGAGAAGCCTCCTAGAATCACCTTGCAATTTTCAGATTTGGTACCTTCAAGAACCCTAAAATTTCAATCTCATTAAAATAGTACCAATGCTTGAAAAATAAAGCATGGATGGTCACTAAGGAGACCATAGAAACGAAAATGAGAAAAGGAAGTGAAGAATCAAGAAGCTTACCCAAAAAAACTTAAGCTTGAAGCTTGAAGAAAATGGTGAAAATGATGGATTTTCAAAGAACCACCAACTAGAAAAGTGTTTAGGAGATGGAGAGGATTAAGAAAATGGGGTTGGAAGAAAATTTTGTGATGGATGAGTGCATAGGGGGCTATTGGCCGAATGGCTCTAGAGAGAAGGAGGAGAGAAAAATTTCAAAGGGAGAAGAAGAAGGTAGAGAGAGAAGTGAATAGGAAAAATTAAAGTGATAGCTTTTGAATTTTGAAAACTTGTGTAGTATAATTAATTAAGTGAAAAGCACAAATTTGCCCCCATTTCGGTGCTGCTGCCGTGACCATGGAGAGAGGAGAGAGGGAGTGAAAATTGGTTAGCCTCCTTGGGAAGGTTGGAGGAAATTTCCAAGAAGCTTCCTTCAAGCTTCGTTGAGAAGCTTTACACAATTCTCAATAAAGTGCATAGTAAGCTTGTCTCCTTAATTAAATACATCTGACAGATGATTAATTACACTGTTAGAATTATTTTCCCAGTGAATAAAAGTTACAGTTGATGAAAATAATATTTTATTGTTCATCGTATAATTTTATGATACAACGATTTTATTTATCAGATAAAACCTCGAAAAATGCAAACCTCGCAAACTATGCCCTACCTCGGGTTTAGTAAGATCCCCCGTCAACCCGTTGACAGTTCAAGGTTTACTAGCCTCAGGGAAAATATTTCGTTATCCCGGCTCCGCTCAATGCGCACACAAAAAGAGAAATATACTATAATATTTGACTTTTTCAGAAAAATTCACAAAAATTCTTAAAAATCACAAATATTAGAAAATGGATATTTGTCATGAAACAAACAATTTTTCAGAGCGTTTGACTGACTCTGCTCAGTGCACATGTAAAACGAAGAATATATTAAAATATTCAGCATTTCCGATAAATTCCAGAAAAATTCCCAAAAATCACGAATATTGGAAAATGACTATTCATGATGAAACAAACCATTTCTGAGGTGTTACACTGACTCTGGTCAGTGTGCATGCAAAATGAATAATATATTAAAATATTTGACATTTTTGGAAAATCCACAAAAATTTCCAAAAATTTTAAATATTATAAAATGATGATTAATGATAAAATAAACAATTTTTGGGGGTGTTACAACTCTCCCATTCTAAAAAGAAATTTCATCCTCGAAATTTTTATACCTTAGAATAACTATAGGTGTTGCTCTTTCATCTTGTCTTTCAGCTCCCAAGTTGCATCTCCAGTCATCTCGTTCCAAATTACCTTTACCAATGAGATCTCCTTGCCTCTCAATTGCTTTATCCTTCTATCCTCGATTCTTACAGGAGGTGCCTCATAGGTTAAGTTCTCTTTTAATTGTACTGTGTCTAGTGCTATGACATGACTTGGGTCAGGAAGGTATTTTTGAAGTTGTGACACATGGAAAACATTATGAATGTTTGAAAGGAAATGAGGTAAGGCTATTTGATAGGCTACTGGACCTACTCGGTGAATGATTTGGTATGGTCCAAGAAATTTTGGAGTGAGTTTTCTAGATTTCAAGTCCCGGCCTACCCCAGTCGTAGGTGTGCCTTTCAGGAATACATGCTCGCCTTCCTCAAACTTAAGAGGCTTTCTCCTTTGGTCTGCATAACTCTTTTGTAGACTCTGAGTCATCCTTATCTTCTCCTGAATCATCTTAACCTTCTCAGTTGTCTGCTGTATAATCTCTGGTCCAATAGTAAGGTGCTCACTGTCTTGGTACCAACATAAAGGCGTTCGACACCGCCGTCCATACAGAGCCTCATAAGGTGCATCCCTATGCTCGAATGATAACTGTTGTTGTAAGTGAATTCTATCAATGGTAGAACATTATCCCAACTTCCAGTCTATTCTATGGTGCAGGCTCTAAGCAAATCTTCCAAAGATTGGATCGTTCTCTCTAATTGACCATCAGTCTGTGGGTGATAAGCAGAACTTAGACGTAACTTCGTCCCTAATGCTTCTTGTAGGGTCTTCCAGAAATTTGAAGTAAATCTTGGATCCCTATCTGAAACAATGCTCGTAGGCACACCGTGCAGTCTAACAATCTCTCCAATATAGATCTGGGTCAGTCTCTCCAGTTTGTATTTTATGTTGATCGGGAGAAAATGTGCTGATTTCGTGAGTCGGTCCACGATTACCCAAATCGAGTCATGACCTTTTCTTGTCCTTGGTAAACCCACTACAAAGTCCATTGCAATGCTGTCCCACTTCCATTCAGGAATAGACAATGGTTGCAGCAATCTTGCCGGTCTTTGATGTTCCATTTTAGCTTTTTGACAAACCAGACAAGTCGATACACGTCTAGTGACGTCACTCTTCATTCCATGCCACCAGAATAACTTCTTCAAGTCTTGATACATTTTTGTTATGCTTGGATGCATACTCAGCTGGCTTGTGTGAGCATGGTTGATGATATACTCTCTAAGCTCTTGGTCACAGGGAATATAAACTCTACCTCAAAATCTCAGGATTCCGTCTGTTCCTTCCACAAATGCTATTTCATTACCTTGCTTCATTTGCTCTCTCACTTCTTGTAAGAACTTGTCAACTTTCTACTTTTCCCGTATGTCATCCATTAGCTCGCTTGCGATAGTAACCATATTCATGCAGATCTTTCCTGGTTCTAACTCCACAAAAGACCATACATCTCTGAACTGCTCTAGCATATCCTTTTCCTTGATCATCAGGGCAGAGACACTGATCATCTTCTTGCTCAGGGCATCTGCCACAATGTTTGCCTTGCCAGGGTGATATAGTAGTTAGAAATCGTAGTCCTTCAGGAACTCTAGTCACCTTTGCTACCTCATGTTCAGCTCTTTCTGATCGTACAAATACTTCAGACTCTTGTGATCACTAAAGATGTTGAACGTCGCTCCTTAGAGAAAATGCCTCCATATCTTCAGAGCGAAAACCACAGCTGTTAACTCCAAGTCGTGCGTCGGGTAGTTCTTCTCGAAGCATAAGCCACTACTCTTCCATGTTGCATAAGTACAGATCCTAGTCCTTGGTATGAAGCATCATAGTGCACTTCAAACTGTTCATTCGGATCGGGTAGCACTAATACTGGCGAGGTAGTTAACCGATTCTTCAACTCTTGGAAACTCTATTCACAGCTGTCGGTCCACTCAAAAGCTTGGTTCTTTCTTGTGAGTTGAGTAAGAGGTCCAACAATCTTGGAGAATCCTTCAATGAACCTCCAGTAATATCCAGCCAAACCTAGAAAGTGTCGGATCTCCGTCACTAACTTCGGCCTTTTCCATTACAGCACTGCCTCCACTTTCGATGGATCCACCGCAATCCCATCCTTCGAGATTACATGACCTAGAAATTTAACTTCTTCCAGTCAAAATTCACATTTTGACAGTTTGGCATATAGTTCCTTCTCCTTCAGAATCTGAAGAACTATACTGAGGTGTTTAGCATGGTCCTCCTAATTTTGAGAGTATACCAGAATGTCATCAATGAAGACCACAACGAATCTGTCCAAGTAAGGACAAAAGATTCGATTCATGTAGTCCATAAAGATAGCTGGTGCATTCATCACGCCAAATGGCATCACGAGGTATTCGTAATGACCGTATCGGGTACGAAAAGCAGTCTTGGGTATATCCTCCGTCTTTACTCATATTTGATGATACCCAGATCGCAAGTCGATCTTTGAAAACACCGCTGCTCCCTTCAGTTGGTCCATTAAGTCATCAATTCTTGGGAGTGGATATTTATTCTTGATCGTCACTTTGTTTAGCTGCCGGTAATCTACACATAATCTTGATGAACCATCCTTCTAGTGAACTAACAGTATTGGTGCTCCCTACGGTGACACACTCGGTCTGACAAATTGCTTTTCGAAAAGCTCCTCTAGCTGTTTCTTGAGCTCAGCTAACTTTGTCAGTGCCATCCTATAAGGTGCTATAGACACAGGACCAGCTCCCGGTACAAGGTCAATGGCAAATTCTATTTCTCGCGCCGGTGGTAAACCAGGTACATCCTCAGTAAAGACTTCGAAGAACTCATTCACCACTAGAATTGTGTTCACATCAACCTCACCCTCGACTTTCAAATAAGATAGTAGCATGTATCCGTGAGCCTCCTTCTTTCAAGAGAGCTTGAACTCGGTTGGCCGTCAGAAATCTAGAATCCTCATCTATGGGAAAAACTATGGTTTTCCTTGAACAATCTAATAGAACATGGTTGGAAGACAACCAGTCCATCCCTAAAATTATATCTAGTTGGGAAACAGGTAAACAAATCAGATCGACCGAAAAGGTTCGACCTTCAACAATCAATGGACAATTTAGACAGACTTTAGTAGTAACTATCGGTTTATCAGTGGGGGTAGAAACAT
Source organism: Ormosia semicastrata (assembly GCA_029884595.1). Lineage (NCBI taxonomy): Eukaryota > Viridiplantae > Streptophyta > Magnoliopsida > Fabales > Fabaceae > Ormosia > Ormosia semicastrata. The sequence goes on from JAQQTO010000061.1 coordinate 46,695,423, forward strand.
TTAAGTCAAAAGGTAAGGTGGACACTAGTAAGCCAAGTCTTTGCACACAGTCATATAATATGAAAGAATAGGTTGCCCTAGAGTCATACAGTACAGTTAAAAGGTTACCTTCTATGGTGCCTTCCCCTTGAATTAAGTCTTCGGACTCGGAGGCTTCAACTCCGCTCATGGTGTAAACTCGCCCTCCAGCTTGTGATTTCTTGGCTCTTGCGGTATTAATCGAAGGTTCAGCCATCGTTTGATTACAATCTCGGGATACGTGGCCAGGTTTGCCACATCTAAAGCAGATGACCCCCTTTATGGTGCAGTCCCTTGTGAGATAATCTTTCCCACACTTCAGGCACTTCGAAGGATACGCCATGTTCTGGCCCGTCCGGTTCCCAGCAGAACCTCCACCAGAACCTCCACCTATGGTTTGTTACTGATTTCCCGTTGGTCGAGAATAGGGCTTCTTTTGGAAACGGTTAGAACTGTTACCGCTGCCTCTTTGGAATCTCGTAGGCCTAAAGTTTCTGTTCCTTGTATCTCTAGATTACTCCAGAGCTTCTACTTCATAGCATGTATCCAGCAGTTCCGAGAATTCATCGATCTTCAGGGTGATCACAGCCTTCTTCACCTCATACCTTAGTCCTTCTATGAATCTCCGACACTTCCAGGCTTCATTTGATTAGTGCTGAAAGTATGTTGCAAACTGTGACAAGTTTTTAAATCTAGCCACATACTCACTAATGGTCATATTCCCTTGTCGTAAGTTGAGAAATTTTGACTCCTTCGCGTGTCTTGCGCTTGCAGGACTTATCCAAGAATTTTTCCTTGAATAAGTCCCAAGTAATCTCGTGGTTTACAGCTTCCAGCATTCTCTACACTCCATTCCACCAGTTTTTAGCATTGCCCACCAGCATAAAAGTTGCATAGGTCACCTTCTTGTTCTCAACGCAGTTCTTCCCTCGAAAGATTTTCTCTATCTCCTTGATCCATAGACTAGCTTTGTCCGGATCAAATTCTTCCTTGAACTGGGGAGGATTGTGGCATCGAAACTCCGCCAAGTTCTGAGCATCTGTAGTAGCCTTGAGCTATTGAGCAGCCCATTCTTGTTGTTGCGCAACTCTCTCCTGTTGCTGAGTAGCTTGTTCGGTTTGTTGTGCGACGGCCTCAGCCATCCTCTGCATCGCCGCTATAGTAGCTGCCATGTCTTCCCTTCGCACTATCTTACTTTCTCAGATCGGATTAACTGAAAACACAAAAAAGTCAGTTGCATCCACTAGGAATACCAAACAATACATCTCTGCATTTGATTTTTAGAAAACACACAGCACAAACAAGACAGACTCAATCACAAGACCCAAAGGAACATAAACCGGGGCTCTGATACCAACTTAATGTAACGCCTCTTTTTGGGAGGGAACGTCACATTGTCAATTACAATGTGAGAATAAAATTCTATAAGTTAAGATCCAGTTCTTGTTAATATAATATAAATTTACTTGATTATAGTCATGTAATTAAATTGGCGAATATTTTTTTTTGTTATAATAATAATAATTAATAAAATACAGTGACAAAAAATGAATGGCAATAAAGACCAAGACAGTAGTAAAGCATACATTGGATCAAACATTGCATATTCATATATGTATATATACTTATATCAAATCTGTTTGGTTACAAAGCTTGGTATACCAAAAAGCAAAACTATACCTGCCCCAAAGGATCATACATATACATCCCCAAGATATCAGAAATATACTACCCACTACAAAAGACATCAGGCCCCCAAAATAAAAACATTGGCAGCTATCAGTAGCTACTAGCAATATCAGTCCCTCAGATAAGGAGGAATCATATCAGGATCCTCTTCAGGATCCTCTGTTGACTTTTTTTATGTACCGCAAGTGTACGGATCGTGCAAGTAATAAAATGATGAGTTAAGTTCATTCCCTCGAGGATTAGGATTAATATCTTAGCTAACTATTAACTATTAGTTTAAGAAATTCTATTCAAGGACATACAAATTTGGAGAGGGAGCGTGACTTGTTTAAAAGACTAAAAAGCTTTAAAGAGAGATTGAGATTCAAGGATTAGAGGATAGGGACTCCTTTTTCACTAACTATTCCACTTGATAATATGCAACCAAGGTGAGTGTTATGCATAAATGAATTTGTTGGCATAAGAAACTCCACTAGTTAAAAGCCTATGTCTAGGTCAATTAAGCTTATGTAATTTGCTTAGTTCACTATGTGTCCATGAAAACCAAAGCAAATTCCATTCATTAAGACTGATTCTTAACAATTGCCATGCATGACCAAAGGGTATATCTCTATCCCATTAGCTAATTAAATCACTCATCCACTAGAATGAAATTAAACATGCATCAACCATATTCATGATCTAAAACCTAAATCCCTATGTCTAGTTTAATAGATTCAACCAAAACACAATAAATGTTAGCTACACATTCATGAGCATTAAGAGAAATATGGATGAACAAAACACATTATCATAAACAAATCACAAGGTTACAAAATCATCAAGTTTACATAGAAAGATCCAAAAGAATCCCTAAAATGAACTTAGCTAGCCATGGGTCACAAAAATGCCAAAACCATTTCCATGCCTATGCCCTAGAATGAGAGAGAGTAAAGAGAGAAGAGGGGAAACTCTATAATGTCAGTGCTTAGATGAATGATCCTCCTTCAAGAAGGGTGGCTTCCACTTCTAGTCCCTTTACAGCTCTCCAAAACTGTCAGCAAATGAGCCCTAGCTTCGTTTCTTGCACGACCCAGAACTCTCTCTTTTTAATTTGAAAGCGTCGTATTTATAGGTGCTGCAGACATCCACACGCTGCGGCGTGCAATTTTCCACGCCGCGGCGTGGTAGCCTCTGTCTCCTCAGTACGCAGCAGCCTGAGAGCAGCACGCCGAGGCGTGAACATATCCATGCCGCGGCGTAGGGAGCTTAGACGTCTCCAGGCTCATCTCTTCCCATGTTGGCCCACATGCTACTCCAATTCATCCATTTTGTAGCCTAACCTACAATTTACAGCTCACTCGATTAATCACAAGTGCAAAATCAACATATTCTAACAAAAGAATTGGAAATATGTTCACAAAATAAAGAAGAAGACAACAACAGACTTTTGCATAAAAATAAGGCTAGAGTCTCCCAATTATGCCTAAGAACAAGGACTGAGCAATCAATAAAGCACTAATATAGGGCACAAATAACTGCATTTTATGGAGTTATCACACCCCCAAACCTAGATTTTTGCTAGTCCTCGAGCAAAACCAAGTATGAGTACACAAGCATTTATAAAATCTACCCATCATGCATTCAGCAGCTAACATGGGTTCCACATTCACACCTCTCCTAGTGCACCATGGTTGCATAATCCTCAAAGAATGCTCATGCCTCATAATTTACTTCACACACATGCAATCCTTATCATGTTAACAATCGCAGCTTCCTTTCATTTAAATCACCTTTTCCACAAGCATGCAAGTTAACTTTTCAAATCAAATCATGTTCATCCAGATAAGCTTATGAGCATACACATGAATATGAATCAAAGAATCCCTAAGATTGTAATTCAACTCATTCTCCACTAATGTAAATTGCACACAACTGAGGATCAAAAGGGACTTTAATAGCTTGTAATGTAAGGCCAAGGTGATGGGATGAAGAACAAGCGAGAAAGGAAAACATAAAAACGTTGAAAACATAAAATAGCATTTCAAGACTTGAGCCACAACAAGGGTCCACAAAAATGACATAAACAACACTCTCTAGAACCACTTAAATGCTCTTTTGCATTTGCTTCCTTTCTTGCACTTTTTTTTTTGAACATTCCTATTTTCTTTTCTTTTCTTTACAAACAAAGGTAATTTATTGTGCAGCCAAAGGTTCCTTCAAGTCACTCTTGTATTGAACAATATAGACACCCTAATCATTGGACTCAAATCGAGAAATAACATGCTATGTGCTCAACAAACAACATTTATGGTGAGTGAAAATGCAATGAAATTTCATATGCATTGGAATGGTTACATGGGTTGGGAGAAATGAAGGTGATGAAAGAAAATAGAAGGCCAAACATTTATAAAGCTTCAAAGGGGACCTAAGGATATGATCATGTCAAGGTAAGCTTTTTAGGCTTAATCGGTCCAAACAATGCCCTAATCATTTCCTCAATCAAGCACAACCTAGGATTTCGCCTCAAAAGAGTTGCAAGACAATTTTATTGGATAAAAGAGATCTCCACATGCATAGTTCATAAACATTTTCTAGATTCACACTCAAACCATTTCAAAGTTACACAAGCATACAAGTGGGATGTGCTCAAACTAGATTGTTTCATCATGCATTAGAGATTGCATATGGACTCACCTAAATAATGAGATCAAAACACATCCATACTCATCATTGGACAACCATCAATGCATAGCAATTGGCATAAACAATGCATTCCAAAAGATTTTACTTTTCAACATGCATTAAGAACAAAACAACAAAATTAACCAAGCACTACCACCAGCAATAGTCAAAACATAAGAAATAGCAAATACAAACATCACAAAGCAAGTTAGACACCCCCAAACCTAAGGGAAACAGTGTCCTCACTGCTCAAAATATCTGAAAACAAACAACAAAATAAGACAGAAAGATGCCCTGACTGCATTATAACTACACATCATCATCGTCATCTGGGATGATCTCAGTATCACCACCACTGTCATGACCTTCAGCTGCTGGATCCTGGGGCTGATGGGATGGTCCAGCACCATTGTAGGGAGAGGAAGCGGACCCCGGAAAGCTGTCCATGGGAAACCCCGAGTACTCAGCCAGCCACCTCAGCATGGCAGTTATCTGAGTCAGCCTAGCATCCACAGAAGCATGCCACTTATCATCAGACGGAGGGGCCGCTCTGGCTTCACTCTGCCCCTGCCTCTGTCGCTGTCCTAGAGCCAGAGGATGTTTCAGCTTCTGCAGGATGGTGTCATTAAGAGGCTGTTTGATATCAACAAGCTCCTCATGAGGGCCCCACTGGACCTGAGATTTGCTGCAAAGCTGGTGGATGAGGAATGGGAAAAAGAGGCTTCTAGACTCATTTATTGACTTGTGAATCTGCTCATGAATAATCCTAGCAATATCAATGGACCTGTGCTCAAGAATGGAATAGATCAGGATGGCACGATCCCTAGTCACCTCGGACATGTTGGCAGAAGGGATGATCCGAGCACTGATGAAATGGTACCACATACGAGCCTCAAGAGTCAAATATGAGCGGGGGAAGTTCCTGGGCCGCTGATCTTGAACACTGAGGACCCATTGCACAGGTTGAGCCTCATGAATGCAGATACGAGAGGTGATAACATCCGGGTCCAGGCCCTCCTCTGTCCCCATGCGGAGGAACTCCGAGTACTCACAAATCTCCCCAGGATCAAGTAAGCCCAATGCACGTCGAATATCCTCAACGGAGAAAGAGACCGGGCGGCCACGCACTCTGACTATAGATGTCTTCCGGTCAGAGAATGCCGCGTTCGCATAGAACTCGCGAACGATTGGAAGAACAGCAGACACTAGGTGCTTTGCAAACCGCTTCCAATTGTAGTGGTCGATAGTCTGCTAGATCTCTAGGTGGAGAGCCTGTTTGAAGCTGAACCCCCTCTCAGGAATGACTGGTTTGGTGACCAACACAGAGTACTTCGCTTCGGCCTTAGCTGAAATGAATTTCACCCTATCAAAATGGCGAGGCGGAGAGGGCTCCCCACTGCGCCGGCTAGTATCACCCTTCTGGCGCTTATGAGTCATTGTGCAGTCAAAGTAGGGTACCTAGCTCTGCCAAAACAAAGTGCCAAAGTTAGAACAATTTGTCAAAGGGCCTAAAATAGGTACAAAAAATAGAAAAAAAACAATGAATTCATTATACAAAACATGATGGCAGTTACATAAAATATGTAAATTAAAACAAAGAACAAAGCCACCAATCCCAAAAAGGAAAAAAACAAAAGAAACAGGCTCGTAAAAGAGGATCACGCCACGGCGTGAAACTTCTTGCGCCGCGGCGCGCTGGCATAGTGACGGTGCGCATGGCAGGGGCGTTACAGCCACTACTGGTACCCGTTTTTCACCCAAAAACAGCCCCCAAAACAGAAATTTATATCATTGCCTCACATTATCCTTAATCCAAAACAAATATTTAAAGCAAAAATCATTCAAAAACAAATAATAAGGAAAAGAAAGAAAAAGAAATAAAATGAAAAGCGGAGAAAATGCCAAAATGAAAGGAGAAGAGGAAAAAGGAAGAACTGAATGTTACCTGGAGGAGGAGTGTAGTGTAGATGGAAGAAAAATGTGTAGTAAATGAAAAGTTGAATATGGGGGGGAGATGGGGGAAAAAGAGAGCAAATGGAAGAGAGAAAAAGAGGGAAATGGAGAGTAAAGAGAAAATGAGGGCTTATGCCCCTTTTTGTGCAGGAAGGGTGCCTCAGTGAAACGCACGTTTCACGCCCCACGCACCCCCTTCTCTCTCTCTTTTTTTTTTTTGGCATCATCGCGCCGAGGCGTGAGTTTTTCCACGCTGAGGCACGCTGCTCGTGGTCTCACCATACTGATAAGCCAGAGACAGTTGCGCCGCGGCGTGCAATTTGTCACGCCGCGGCGTGAGACACCAAACTGCCAAATTATGCAGCAAACCTGATTCATCTACTGTAATTGCTTCCCAGAAGTCTCCACCACCTGCAAAATTAGTCCAAATAGCACAACTGCTGAGAGCATGAGCAAAATAGCATGAAACCTTAAAATTAAAGGCATTAGTTGTGTTGGACTCAAAATCAAATAGGTAAGAATAGGGGTGGTTCCCTCTCAAAAAAGTAAAGGCCTTTTTTTATAGTCCAGGCAGGACTTCTTCTGCAACTATTCTGGGGCAGCCAATGTGAAGGAGGTTTTCTCCCTATCGATTTCTCCTCCTAGGTAGGGCTTCAAGCGCTGGCCATTGACTTTAAAGGTTGACTTTCCCTCAAGATCTGTGACTTCAACAGCTCCATAGGGAAACACCTTTTTCACTTGAAATGGACCTGACCACCTTGATTTTAGCTTTCCCGGAAAGAGTTTGAGCCTGGAATTGTACAGGAGGACTTTTTGGCCGTGCTCAAATCTCTTATGCACAATCTTCTTGTCATGCCAACTCTTCACTTTTTCCTTGTACAGCTTTGCATTTTCATAGGCTTGAAGCCTAAATTCATCAAGTTCATTGAGCTGCAATAATTTCTTTTCACCAGCAGCTTGCAAATCAAAATTTAGATGCTTTATGGCCCAATAAGCATGATGCTCCAACTCTCAACGGGTAGATGGCAAGCCTTCCCAAATACAAGCTTGTATGGAGACATACCAATGGGGTTTTTATAAGCTGTCCTATATGCCCATAGTGCATCATCAAGTCTTCTTGACGAATCCTTACGGGATGGACATACTGTCTTCTCAAGTATTCATTTAACTTCACGATTGGACACCTCTGCTTGCCCACTTGTCTGTGGATGGTACGCGGTAGCAATCCGATGAGTTACCCCATACTTGGCCAAGAGAGCGTTAAAGTACTTATTGCAAAAATGGGACCCTCTGTCACTAATAATGGCCCTAGGAGTGCCAAAGCGGGTGAAGACTTGCTTTTTCATGAAGTTTATCACTACCTTAGAGTCATTGGTAGGAAATGCACATGCTTCCACCCACTTGGACATATAGTCCACTGCCACAAGAATGTACAGATTCCCATAGGAGGGGACAAAGGGGCCCATGAAGTCGATGCCCCACACATCAAAAATCTCAACTTCAAGGATGGAATTGAGGGGCATCTCATTTCTCCTTGAGATGTTTCCTGCTTTTTGGCATCTATCACATTTGCTAACATGAAAATGCGCATCCTTGAAGAGAGATGGCTAATAAAATCCAGATTGTAGCACCTTGGCTGCTGTCCTCTCCCCACTATAGTGTCCACCATATGGAGAAGAATGGCATTAGTTTAGAATTTGTTTAACTTCCTCCATAGGCACGCATCTTCTCAACATGTGGTCAGGGCACTGTTTAAACAAGAATGGTTCATCCCAGAGATAGTGCCTGACATCGTGCAAGAACTACTTCTTTTGATGAGAGGTAAAATCCGGAGGCAACACACCACCCACTATGTGATTCACAATGTCAGCGTACCATAGGTATGGACAAGTTGCAATAGCAAAAAGTTGCTCATCAGGGAATGCCTCATTAATTGTGATTAGTTCAACTTGATATTCCTTATTTTCCAATCTAGAGAGGTGATCTGCAACTTGATTCTCCGCCCCTTTGTTATCCCGAATCTCTAAATCAAATTCTTGCAACAATAAGACCCAATGAATCAACCGCGATTTTGCATCCTTTTTGCTCACCAGATATTTAATTGCAGAGTGATCTGTGTAGACTATCACCTTAGTGCCCACCAAATATGCCCGGAACTTATCAAATGCGAAGACAACTGCCAGAAGTTCCTTTTCTGTTGTTGTGTAGTTTAGTTGAGCATCATTGAGAGTTTTGCTTGCATAGTATATGGAGCGAAACACCTTATCCTTCCTCTGCCCCAAAACTGCACCAACAGCATAATCACTGGCATCGCACATTAATTCAAAAGGCAATTCCCAATCCGGAGTGATTATCACTAGGGCTGACACTAGTCTCTTTTTTAGCTCCACAAATGCACCCAGGCATCATTCATCAAAGTTGAACTGGATGTCCTTCTCCAATAAGTTGCAAAAAGGCTTAGAAATCTTGGAGAAGTCTTTTATGAATCTCCGGTAAAAACTGGCATGACCAAGAAAGCTGCGAATTCCTTTCACTGCATTTGGTGGAGGAAGTTTGTCAATCACCTCAATCTTTGCCTTGTCTACCTCCAACCCCTTGATAGAAACCTTGTGGCCAAGAATAATGCCTTCTTGAACCATGAAGTGGCATTTCTCCCAGTTTAGGACTAGGTTGGTCTCTTCACATCTTTTCAACACAGAAGAGAGAATTTGCAGGCAACTATTGTAAGAATCTCTGAACACCGAAAAATCATCCATAAAGACTTCCAGGCCATGCTCAATCATATCCGCAAATATAGCCATCATGCAACGCTGAAAAGTTACTAGTGCATTACATAACCCAAATGGCATTCTCCGGAAAGCAAATATACCATAGGGACATGTGAATGTTGTCTTCTCTTAATCTTCAGGTGCTATGACAATTTGATTGTATCCAGAGTACCCATCAAGGATGCAGTAATAAGCCTTTCAAGCCAATCTATCCAGCATCTGGTCAATGAAAGGGAGTAGAAAATGATCCTTCCGGGTAGCTTTATTCAATTTCTGATAATCCATGCATATCCTCCATCCAGTGACCTTGCGAGAAGGAATGAGTTCATTCTTTTCATTGGTAACCACCGTCATACCTCCTCTCTTTGGAACACATTAGACTGGAGAAACCCACGGGCTATCGGAAATAGGATAAACTATGCCAGCATCAAGCCATTTAATTATCTCTTTCCTCACCACTTCTTTCATTATTGGATTCAATCGCCTTTGGTGCTCCACAAATCCATTCAAATTATCCTCCAACAGAATCTTGTGCATACAAATGGAGGGGCTAATACCATGAATATCAGCAATAGTCCATCCAATGACATGTTTGTACTTCCGGAGCACACGAAGAAGTTTCTCCTCTTGCTCATCAGTGAGTGATGAAGATATGATTACTGGAAAAGTAGACATTGCTCCCAAGTAAGCATATTGCAAGTGATTCGGCAAAGGCTTCAACTCAAGTCTTGGGGGTTCCTCAATAGAAGGCTTAGGCAACTCCTTAGATGCTTGGAACTCCAAAGGCTCAAACTTGGATGACCTGAAATACTTAGGAAGAGCATCAAATCGTTTAACAAAATCAAGCACAACATCCCTAGTATCATCTTCCTGGTCAGTTGAAGTAATCAAAACTAATGCAAGAGGGTCATTAGGAAAGTTAGCATGAAATGCATCAACAATGATATTATCAAGCATGCCTACATATGAACACTCTTCAGGATCATGAGGAAATTTAATTGTCTTGAAAATATTAAAAGTTACCTCTTGATCCTGAACTCTTATAGTCAATTCACCTTTTTGGACGTCAATGAGTGTTCTTCCTGTGGCCAGAAATGGCCTGCCAAGGATTAAAGGCACATTTATATCTTCCTCCATATCCAAAATTATGAAGTCTGCACGGAATATAAACTTGTCCACCTTGAGCAAGACATCTTCAACAATTCCCTTCGAGTAAGAGTAGGAGCGATCCGCTAGTTGGAGGGTAACTGATGTAGGCTTACATTCCCCCAAACCTAGCTTTTGGAAGATGGATAGGGGCATGAGGTTAATACTTGCCCCTAAGTCACACAAGGCTTGCCCACAAAATTTTTCTCCAATTGCACATGGAATTGTGAAGCTTCCTGGATCTTTCAATTTTGGCAGAAGTTTCTATTGCAAAATAGCACTACACTCTTCTGACAATGCCACTGTCTCAAACTCACCTAGTTTCCGCTTTTTTGACAATATATCCTTCATGAACTTCACGTAACTAGGCATTTGTTCTAATGCCTTTGCAAATGGAATGTTTATTTGAAGCTTTTTGAAGACTTCCAGAAACTTCTTGAACTGTGCATCCATTTTATGCTTGGCAAAGCGATTAGGAAATGGCAAGGCAGGAGAAGTGTTCTCTTCTTTCTTTTTGATTTCATCCTTATTTGGCTCTTCAGTGCTCTGGGTAACAACCTTACTCCCTTGGTCTTCCTTGTATACAATCTCTTCTTCTTGTGTCACCTCAACATCATCAACAAGCAATTTGGTCTTGGGATTCCCTTCTATATTCTTCCCACTTCTTAGGGAAATAGCTTTACAATCTTTTGGGTCACCTTTTGGATTACTGACAGTATCACTTGGAGATGACCCAGGAGGTCAGTTGTTGATAGCATTTGCCAATTGCCCCATCTGTGTTTCCAATGCTCTTATTGATGCTGTTTGACTTTGAATCATTGCATTATTTCTAGTTAAATGAGCATCAGTTTTAGACATATAAGAATCAGATTTAACCATAAATTGCATGAATATGTCCTCAAGTGATGGCTTCTTCTCTTGCGGTGGTGGTCTTGCTTGTGAAGAGAAACCGGGAGGATATTGTGGTCTCTCATTTCCAGCTGATGAAGAGGTTGCTCCTTGGTTATCTCTCCATGAAGAGTTTGGGTGATTCCTCCACCCAGGATTGTACTGTTGAGAATAGGGGTTATTCTGAGAAGGACGGTAGTTTCCCACATATTGAGCACTCTCCATATTGGATGAGCATCTATCCGTTGCATGGTTGTCCCCACATCGGTCACACAACACGAATGGGCTTTGATGAGAGCCTACCCCCAAACTGTCCAACTTGTTAGCAATCGCAGCCACTTGAGCAGAAAGTGATGTAATTGCATCTACATCATGCATTCCAGCCACCCTTTTTGGGGTATTTCTTGCAAATGGCCATTGGTAGCTATTGGCGGCCAATTCCTCCAACAGTTGGTATGCCTTGTCAAATGATTTACTAAGCAAGGAACCACCGGAAGCTGCATCCACAATTGGACGGTGGTGAGGCAGCAAACCTTTATGAAATGAATAGATTTGGTGCCATGGTGGTATTTCATGGTGAGGACACCTTCTCAGAAGATCCTTGTACCTCTCCCAGGCTTCATACAAGGATTCAGATTCAGCTTGTGTAAATGAGGTGATATCATTCACCATCTCCGCAGTCTTGGTAGGTGGGAAGTATTTGTTCAGAAACTTGCCACATACATCATTCCAAGTGCTTATAGACCCTCCTGGCAAAGATTGCAACCAGCTCTTGGCTCTATCCCTGAGAAAGAAAGGAAAGAGCCTTAAACGGATGGTGTCTTCAAAAACACCATTATGCTTGAAGGTATCACAAATCTCCAAGAAATTTGACAAATGAGCATTTGGGTCTTCACTTGGCAACCCACCAAATTGCACTGATGTTTGTATCATCTGTATGATGGCAGGCTTGATTTCAAAATTATTGGCTCGGATGGGAGGCCTTGTGATACTCGATTGAAGATTACCCATCTGAGGAGTAGCAAACTCCCTCAAAGGCCTTGTGTGATCATTGTGATCTCCAATTATAAGTGTACCTAAAATAGACAAAGAATGAAACTTGATTTAAAATGAAATAAAAGAAAAACTTGAACTAGAACTAATCAAATTTGTTGTCAATATTAGCAAAGTAGAAATTAGCCGTAATCCCCGGCAACGGCGCCAAAAACTTGTCGACCTTTTTTATGTACCGCAAGTGTATGGGTCGTGCAAGTAATAAAATGATGAGTTAAGTTCGTTCCCTCGAGGATTAGGATTAATATCTTAGCTAACTATTAACTATTAGTTTAAGAAATTCTATTCAAGGACATACAAATTTGGAGAGGGAGTGTGACTTGTTTAAAAGACTAAAAACCTTTAATGAGAGATTGAGATTCAAGGATTAGATGATAGGGACTCCTTTTTCACTAACTATTCTACTTGATAATATGCAAGCAAGGTGAGTGTTAAGCATAAATGAATTTGTTGGCATAAGAAACTCCACTAGTTACAAGCCTATGTCTAGGTCAATTAAGCTTATGTAATTTGCTTAGTTCACTATGTGTCCATGAAAACCAAAGCAAATTCCATTCATTAAGACTGATTCTTAACAATTGCCATGCATGACCAAAGGGTATATCTCTATCCCATTAGCTAATTAAATCACTCATCCACTAGAGTGAAATTAAACATGCATCAACCATATTCATGATCTAAAACCTAAATCCCTATGTCTAGTTCAATAGATTCAACCAAAACACAATAAATGTTGGCCACACATTCATGAGCATTAAGAGAAATATGGATGAACAAAACACATTATCATAAACAAATCACAAGGTTACAAAATCATCAAGATTACATAGAAAGATCTAAAGGAATCCCTAAAATGAACTTAGCTAGCCATGGGTCACGAAAATGCCAAAACCATTTCCATGCCCATGCCCTAGAATAAGAGAGAGTAAAGAGAGAAGAGGGGAAACTCTATAATGTTGGTGCTTAGATGAATGATCCTCCTTCAAGAAGGGTGGCTTCCACTTCTAGTCCCTTTACAGCTCTCCAAAACTGTCAGCAAATGAGCCCTAGCTTCGTTTCTTGCACGACCTAGAACTCTCTCTTTTCAATCTGAAAGTGTCGTATTTATAGGTGCTGCAGACATCCACGCGCTGTGGCGTGCAATTTTCCACGCTGCGGCGTTGTAGCCTCTGTCTCCTCAGTACGCAGCAGCCTGAGAGCAGCACGCCGAGGCGTGAACATATCCACGCCGCGGCGTGGGGAGCTTAGACGTCTCCAGGCTCATCTCTTCCCATGTTGGCCCACATGCTACTCCAATTCATCCATTTTGTAGCCTAACCTACAATTTACAGCTCACTCGATTAATCACAAGTGCAAAATCAATATATTCTAACAAAAGAATTGGAAATATGTTCACAAAATAAAGAGGAAGACAATAACAGACTTTTGCATAAAAATAAGGCTAGAGTCTCCCAATTATGCCTAAGAACAAGGACTGAGCAATCAATAAAGCACTGATATAGGGCACAAATAACTGCATTTTATGGAGTTATCATCCTCCACGAGGTCATACTCGAGAACGTCCTCGGGGTCTTCCTCATATGAGGAAACCTCTATAGGAGCCACAGAGCCACGGGCCGGAGCCCGAGCAGTGGAATCAAAAGAGTCCTCCTGCGGGGTGTAGTAGCGGTCACCCCACATCTCTCGGATAGGCAGATAAAACTCCAAACACAGGCAGATGCAGCAGGTAAAGATCAGCGGCTCATGACGCCTCTAGGCCAAAAAGATCGACACGTCTCCCAGGTAGACACAGCGGTCGGAATTCAAGTTAATGTGCCAGCATTCTGGCCCTCCAAGGAAGGTCAAACGCATATCACCCAGAAATCCACGCATGCGTGCCTCCGTGCTCCATAGTAGATGCTAATCGTAATTAGGCCAGAAGCCGGGGAAATCGAGAGCTCCAACCTCCTTGCTGTCATCTATAATGGAACACAATATACAGATAGAAAATAACAGAAATACAGGAAAAAGGTAAGACATCATACCATGATTACCAGTTACAGCAGCAAGAAACAAAACGGCGCAAAGCGCCCACAGAGCATATCAAATAATAATCATAAGTACTAAATAAAAGAAATAGACAGATAAGCAGTTGTAGGCAAATATATATAACAGTAGCATGACAATTCCAATTATAATAATAATAAACAGATGCCAGATAATATATGGACCCACTATGCACATGCATACAAAGTCAAAATCCTACTCCATGGAGCTAGGCACAAACGGTCGGAGAAAAAGACCAGGAGGCATGTCTGCAACTCGGCTGTGGCGGCTAAATTGCTACAATTCATCAGTTTATCCACGTGCACATCATGACATTGTACAGACAGTCTACACTAGATCACGATATAGGACAGTGCCCAGTCAGGATCGTCGGTGCGTTTGCATCGGTCTGCCCCACGGACAGAAGAGCTACCAACTGTCCATTGCGAGATACCCGTACCCCGACGCCCCCATGGTCAACGATATGACCTACACAAGTCTACTCGCACCCACACTAAGGTGTGTTCAATCTCCTAGGCAACTTGGCCTTAACAATAGTCCAAAGGACTGTCACAATGCATAAAGACTCTATGCATAATCATGTATGATCATCATTACATACAATTCCACAATATGCCACAAATGGGCCAAAGTAGGAATCAACACATCATTGGTCACTTACATGGACCCACGATATCATAATATTGAAATTAAATAAATTAATACATTTTTAAGGTCTATTATGAATTCTTACTTAGGGTTAGCCTTTCTTGCATGGTTCGTCTCTAAATGAATTCTCATAATTAATTAGATTTCTAATGTAATTTATTCTCATACACTTAGAAGGTTATTCTAAGATCTCAAAGTCTCACACTCTCTTGTTCTTGCCCTAATTAAAATTACCCTAAGTCTTATGAAAAATTCCATTCTTGGTTCTTTAAAATTTATGAATCTCAAAACATATCCAATTCTTCCAATTTGCTAATTTCCTATCCTATTACCCATGACTTAATCTCTTGATTATATAAGTTCCAAGGTTACCAAAGTTACATAATTAAGCCCCAAAAAGGCCCTAGAGGCCGTGGCCTCCCTAGGGATTAAGTTCCCAAAGTTTTCTCTCCATTAATTACCTAATGTACACTTGATTAATTATGAATTCCAATTGTTACAATTGTTCACAAAGAACCCTAAATTTGGGCCCCAAAACCGTGGCCATCCTAGAAAGTTTCCAACATTATTTTCTTCCATTTCATACCATCCAATCCATTCTAATTTATCAACATACACAACTAATCAAACAAACAACTTAAACGAATTTAATACAACACATAATCATGCCAATCAAGCAAACAAAGAATAACCCTCAATAGGGTTTTCTCACAATCAATCACAAACAAGGTTTCTTAATGCTAATAGAGGTTGAGGAGGAGTGTCTTCCTCTTACCAAAGTGAAGAAAACAAGAGAAACCTCCTAGAATCACCTTGCAATTTTAGGATTTGGTACCTCCAAGAACCCTAAAATTTCAATCTCATTAACATAGCACCAATGCTTGAAAAATAAAGCGTGGATGGTCACTAAGGAGACCATAGAAACAAAAATAAGAAAAGAAAGTGAAGAATCAAGAAGCTTACCCAAAAAACCCTAAGCTTGAAGCTTGAAAAAAATGGTGAAAATGATGGATTTTCAAAGAACCACAAACTAGAAAAGTGTTTAGGAGATGGAGAAGATTAAGAAAATGGGTTTGGATAAAAATTTTGTGATGGATGAGTGCATGACGGGCTGCTGGTCGAATGGCTCTAGAGAGAAGGAGGAGAGAAAAATTTCAAAGGGAGAAGAAGAAAGTAGAAAGAGAAGTGAATAGGAAAATTAAAGTCATAGCTTTTGAATTTTGAAAACTTGTGTAGTATAATTAATTAAGTGAAAAGCACAAAGTTCCCCCCATTTGGGTGTTGCTGCCATGACCATGGAGAGAGGAGAGAGGGAGTGAAAATTGGTTAGCTTCCTTGGGAAGCTTGGAGGAAATTTCCAAGAAGCTTCCTTGAGAAGCTTTGCACAATTCTCAATAAAGTGCATAGTAAGCTTGTCTCCTTAATTAAGTACATCTGACAGATGATTAATTACACTGTTAGAATTATTTTCCCAGCGAATAAAAGTTACAGTTGATGAAAATAATATTTTATTGTTCATCGTATAATTTTATGATACAACGATTTTATTTATCAGATAAAACCTCGAAAAATGCAAACCTCGCAAACTGTGTCCGACCTCGAGTTTAGTAAGATCCCCCGTCGACACGTTGACAGTTCAAGGTTTACCAGTCTCAGGGAAAACATTTCGTTATCCTGACTCCACTCAGCGCACACGTAAAACGAAGAATATACTATAATATTTAACGTTTTCAGAAAAATTCACAAAATTCTTAAAAATCACAAATATTAGAAAATGGATATTTGTCATGAAACAAACAATTTTCTGGAGCGTTTGACCGACTCTGCTTAGTGCGTACGTAAAACGAGAAATATATTAAAATATTCAACATTTTTGGAAAATTCCAAAAAAATTTCCAAAAATCATGAGTATTGGGTAATGACTATTCATGATGAAACAAACCATTTCCGAGGTGTTACACCGACTCTGGTCAGTGTGCACGTAAAATAAAAAATTATTAAAATATTTGACATTTTTGAAAAATCCACAAAAATTTCCAAAAATTTTAAATATTATAAAATGATGAGTAATTATAAAATAAACAATTTTCGGGGTGTTACACAATGCATACTCTCCAGCTATTTTGTATTCTGGTAGGAATTAACTCATTATTCTGATTGGCCACAACAGTCACTCTAAATTTCTTGGGGACAACCTGCACCAAGCTCACCCATTGACTGTTAGAGATGAGATAGATAATGTCAGCTTGTAGTAGCTTGGTCACCTCTTTCTTCACATCCAAAATTAGAGGATTTAGTCTCCTCGGGAGCTGCCTCACTAGTTTAGCTCAATCCTCAAGTAAAATTTTATACATACATGTGGAAGGGCTAATACTTGGAATATTAGCCAATGTCCATCTGATGACCCTCTTATTCTCTCTCAAAACCTGTAGCAATCTCAGCTCCTGTTCAACAGGGAGGTTTCTAGATACAATTACCAGAAGCTGCTCATTATCTGTCAAGTATGTATACTTCAGGTGCTCGGGTAACGACTTCAGCTCCAATTTTCAATGGCTGCACTACAGAAGGTAAAAATCTAATGGGTTGCTACTACTCTGCTTCTGTTGTTGAACCTTTGTATATATATCATATGTTGTACAATCTGCTAACACAGGAACAGATTCATAATATCCCAAAAATGTACAAATTTCAGAACACAACTTATCACCATCACAACTAGCACACAAATCACTGCACATAGAGTCACCAAAATTAGTAATCTCAGAAAACTCCTCACATAAGTCAACATAAAAATTATTAACTAAATCATCAATTAAGTCAATATGAAAGACAGGATGTTCTTCCATGAGATGTTTCATAACATCAAGAATATTAAACCTCACAATGGAATCTCCTAACTCCATGGATAGAACTCCTGCGTGCACATCAATCTTTATCTGTACTGTTTTATGGAAAGATCTCCCTAGAATAAGGGAAGTCTTATTGGATGACAACTCTCCCTCAATCTCCAAAATGTAGAAGTCAGCTGAGAATATCAGCTAGTTCACCCAAACCAACACATCCTCCACCAAACTAGCTGGGTAAGCATTACTACTATTAGCTAGTTGGATCACCACACCTGTAGCCTGCAAAGGACCAAGCTCAAGGGAATTAAAAATAGACATAGACATTACATTAATGGAAGCACCTAAGTCTAGCATGGCATTCTCAAATCTATTAATTTCCTATTATGCAAGGAATTATAAAAGTCCTTAGATGCTTGCACTTTTGTGGCATAGGCTGGATGAGGCCTGAAACATTCTACCCCATGTTGATTCTCTCATTGCCCTTCAGCCTTCTTTTGTGTGTACACAGTTCCTTCAAGAACTTGGCATACTTTGGTATCTGCTTGATTGCATCTAGTAGTAGGATGTTTACTTCCATTTTCCTAAAAGTCTCAAGCAGCTCTTTGTCTTTCTCAGTCTCTTTTATTTTTTTTGGACTATATGGCTCTTTGTGGAAAGGAAGAGCTATGGTAGGCTGAGGCTTCTGTTTAACTCTAGCGACTGCTTTCTCATCATCATTACCAGATTTTTAGGCTGGTGCACCAAAATTAGGTTTGGTTACTGCTGATGGCTTGTGTAGTTGTTTGTTCACTACTGGTTAGGAATCCACCTCCACTGTTTTTTCAAACCTTAGCATAATGGAATTCATATTCCCCTTTAGATTGGGAATTGTTTGGGAAGGGATTTGACTAGATCCTTGATTTTACAATTGACTTAGAGTAGAAGTTAACTATCCAATTTGAGTTTCCAAGTTTTGAATTGAAGTTTGTCCTCTGTTGGAACTATATGTTGTTGGTGGCCATCTGCTTCATTAGATCCTCCAAAGTAGGCTCAGATTTTGTGGTTGTAGGACCTTGTGGTTATTGCTAGAAGGGTAGTATGCTTGGTCTAGCCTGTTGTTGAAATTGATGTTGTTTCATTGGTTGTTGGAAGAGTTGTTTGTACTACTATTGTGGTGCTACATTCCCATATCTCAAGTTTGATGATTTCTCTAGCCAAGATTGTATGTGTTAGAAAATGGATGATATCTTTGTTGTTGTTGCTAGAATTGTGGTTTACCAAGAAAGACACCTGCTGCAGCAACAAATTGGTCTTAGAATACAAAACTGTCATCCTGAAGTGTATGACATGTATCTGTGGGGTGTGAAGGATAAGACAAGATACTGCACACTTAAGTAAGTCCTTGCATAGATGGTTGGTGCCTCTCTACTGCCAATTTTCTCATCAAAGAGGTCAACTCATCAAGTCTATATTCTAGTCTTTGTTAATCAACATTAGAAAGATGGACTTCATTGACTCCTTCGGTTGGAGTTATCATTATGGTACTAAATTGTTGTGAGTTAGCAACCATGTTTACAATCAAGTCTTTGACAACAGCTAGGGTTTTGTCAACTAAGGCACCTCCACTCACAGTTTCCACCATGCTTCTGTCCATTAGCAACAAGCCTTCATAAAAGTATTGGATCAATAGTTGATCACTAATCTGGTGGTGTGGGTAGCTTGCACATAATTTCTTGAATCTCTCCTAAGATTTATACAAGGTCTCACCACTCATTTGTCTGATCCCACATATATCCTTTCTAATTGCAGCAGCTCTTGAGGCAAGGAAAAACTTTTTCAGAAACTGTCTCTTCATGTCATTCCAGCAAGTGATAGCTCTTGGTTGCAAGTAGTATAACCAGTCCTTGGCTATGCCATCTAATGAAAAGGGAAAGGCTCTCAAGTTGATGTATTCCTCTGTAATTCCTAGTGGTTTCATGGTGGAATAGATCATATGGAACTCAACTCCTTTAAGTGTTTGTGAGGGTCCTTTCCTACAAGGCCATGAAACTTAGGCAGCAAGTGAATTAAACCATATTTAAGTTCAAAATCAGCATCCAAATTAGGATATTGAATGCACAATGGTTAATAGTTCACATCAGGTGCAACTAGTTCCTTTAAGGTCCTATTTTGATTGTTATCAGCCATAGGTATAGTGTTATCTATATGCTCACTTTTAGTTTCAATTTCAATGTCAGTCTCAACCCTAGATGTTATTTTTTCACTAATCCTACGAGTCCTATTCAATATATGCAAGGTTCTTTCAATTTCAGGATCAATGTCAAGTATATGACTATCAGAAGACCTAATCATGCATCAAATAGCACTATAGGGACTCAAAACACAAAAACACAAAGTAATGGTAAAAATCACACAAAAACTCAAAAGAAACTATATCTATAGATTTTTTCAAATTATGAGATCATCATAGGATGAAAACTAGTCAAAAATACTACCAAACAATAAAATAAAAAATATTAAAAATTAAAAATGTGATCTAAACATTGGAATTTGGGCAAACCAGGGGTGGCCTCATAACAAAGTAGTGAGCCCTATTTATTTGGCCATTTTCCTTCCACTGCCAAGTTTTAGCTCATTCTGAGCATGTTTGTCCATACATTTTTTAGAAAAATCACCCAAAATCACCTGTTTTCACCTAAAACCACCAAAACAAAGAAGAATAGGAGTTAGTGGGTTACTGAAAGTCTTTATATGATTAATTAGGACTTAATGATCCCCTCCAATAGTGCCAAATTTGATTCGAGTGTCGAGCTCAACCAAATAACAAAATTTCAGTTCTACTAATAACTTATAGCATAAGGCAGCAAATCGAGTCATCTCTTAAGGATCAAGGTACTAATCAAACCAAATCAAGGTCAAACAAGGGTCGAAATTATGTATGCATAATGTAAACCTAATAATTAAATGTAAAAAAAAATTAAATTGCAAAGCAACTAATCCAAGAAACCGTCAGAAACCTAGTTGGCATGTCATCGATCACTAAACATGCATTTGGATTGAATTAATTAGTTAATCTGTGATTGACCGAAATCTTTGCATCAAACACATAGAATTCAACAGTAGATAATCACTTAGAATTTAACTAACAAATGATTCATAAACCTGCAATCTCTAGATTCATTCAACCTATGCTAGTTTAATAACCAGAATTCAGTTAGCCTAGATTAACAAAACTGTCAACCTAACCATCTTCAATTCATGTGACTAAACCATAATTAATCAATCATAATTTAATCACAAATCTCAATTAGGATTAAGGATCCAATCGGATCACATCACACAACAAAGATTTCTAATCATGCAATTTAAAATCCAAATCAAGAGAAGAAGAAGATAATTAATTCAAAATCAAACTAGAATCTCAAAGCCAAACCAGAATTTCCTCAAGATCATTGGATTGATCTTGAATTTTTAGTGTAACATCGTAATACTAAAATCCTAGTACATCTGATACATACCTGGATAATCAGCATTAGTTATGCTATTTCTATCTTAAACATCAGTCTAACTCATAATATTTATGTAAATAAATCATTATGGAGAATAAGTATCCACACACACACACACACACACACACACATATATATACATCTTTGTCAAAATTGACATAATATAATACATATGTCTTTTCTTTTACAAACTTAAAGCAAATGTACATGAAAATATAAACTCTATCTACTAAACATAGAATTAAAAACATTAGTCTTCATTCTTCTTCTACTTGCCTTTGGAAGAGCTTCCACCTAGATTTACATGGCAACACACAGGGTGAGAATTCACAATTCTCAGTATAAGTGTACCAATACTAGTAGTTTTAATATTCACAAAGAATAACAACTCATAAACATCATAAATAAATCTATAACTAGGAATCAAACTACTACTCATTACTCAAGGAATAATCACAATCTCTCTCTATGTAAGGTTCCCAAGTAAATTATACTTCTAATCTAACTCAAACAAACAATAAGACAATCGCCCATACAATTGTCTAGAAAATGCATATGCTATGTTATGATGTATGTTTATGATAATGAAATGCATTGTGATAGTGTGGATGCAATGTCATGAAACTTGACTATTCCTAGGAACCCGGTTCCTTGTTGGGTAGGGAGGGAATCTGTTACCTCCTTAACCTACTTAGTAGGGATGGAATATGATACCTCCTTAACTTACTTAGTAGGGAAGGAATCATTTACCTCCTTAGCCTACCTTGTAATGAGTGGGCTATTCCACAACAAAACACAACATGGGAATAGCAAGTGTGTGAAAAATGTGGTGTGTGTGAAAACTATGGTGCTATGTTTAACTATCACATAACCACCACATAAACTCTATACTAAGTTTGTCCTTGCACTACTAGTTCTACCTCAACTCTATGAGAGCACTTCATGCACTATGGCACTCTACTATTGCCCAACAAACTTAGTATGCTTTCTATCCTTGCATTACTAGCTCTACCTCAACTCTATGAAAGCATTTCATGCATTATGACACTCTACTATTGCCAAAAAACTTAGTATACTTGTATCTAGTATCCCACCTCCTCATCACTTACCAAGTGATATCTAATGCAACACTATGTTGCTTAAGGGACTAGACACTTACCTAAGGCAATCCATGTCTAATGGATGCACATAATCTCCTTACTTTCCTTTGTATGTAAGATGATCTTTCTCTCTAAGAAATTTTCCTACTAGTGTCTCAACACTTTTAAAAAGGCATAAACAAGGGATCCAAACCTCTAGGGAAGTCTAATTTCCCATAAAAACAACCCTGTTAAGCTCTGCTCTAGGCAAATAGAAAGACTGATTTTCATAAATGTGCCAAATGTACATCCTAAATGCAAAAATTTGAAAATTTTATAGGCAAATAGCCTCATCTCATATCTTTCCCATGAAATAAACCTCAGTTCATTTGAATTAGTGTAGCTAGAGTTATGCAACAAAATGCAGAGGCTAAAATAGGGCATCTAACTTTTTTTTCCAGAATCTGATCTTACTTTAAACTGAAACTGGGAATGCATGAAAAGCGAAAAAAATTATGAAATTTTTATCTCTTATAGCCTTATATGTTAGCTTCAAAATGCCACTAGTCTTATGTAATTACAACCTCAGAGTAAGAAGTTATACAATCTGGTTTACTAAGTGCCAGATTGCTTGTTTCTACAGAGTTTACCTCGAATTCAAACTAAAACTAGTGCTACTTGGGTTAGCCTAAATATCTAAAAATTTTATTACATAAAGCCTTGTATCTTCGCTTTCAAATGCAATAAGAAGCAGGTCATTTTGATGACTACAACTCAAGTTATGCTAAAAACACTACGGGCTGTCAGGAATTGGGCACAGCTGCGCCTAGGCGTGGTTCACTGGCGCCTAGGCGCCATTCTCTCTATCTGATTCTAGTCTGAAACTTATTAATCTGCACCTAGGTGTGGAAAATGGTGCCTAGGCACCATCCTGTACTATAATGTCTTCTTAAAAAATGAGTTTTCTACATAATCTTGGTTTCCAACCAAGTTCTACCCCTCAAGATCAATTCTTAGATGATTTCTATCATCATTCAAGGTCTCTAATCATATGGTAAACCTCATACAACCTCTTAACTCAAATCAAGCATGGATTAAGAACTCAAACATCAACCTAAAACCCATTTCTTAACTTATAACTCAAGCAAAAACCATGGGTTCTAAGAGACCAAAACTAAACACCATGCATCAAATAAGTTATTATCTAACTCACTTTTGCCTTAGAAGCAAGAAACTAGCATCCAAACTCACTTTTCTCATCCAAACCCATTTTTATTTATCAAGCCAAACTAAGAAACAAGACAAAGATAGGAGGGAAAGGATAAAATCAAACACCTTGGCCTTGGCTTGCTCCTTCTTGCTCCTTTCCTCTTCCTCTTTTCCTTCTTTCTTTTTCTCCCTTTTCTCCTCTGCTTTCTCTCATTTCTTTCCTCTATTTTTCTGTTGCAAACCAATGTGATAGGGGAGAGAAAAGTGAGTGAAAAACTCACTTAAAAGGATAAGAATGTTTGATATCCAAGCCACTTGAATTTTATGCTGGAAACTTTATATCTATCAGGAACACTTAGATTTCACTAATCAAGTTTCCTAACTTCCTTAAGTTTTAGAATAAATCCTAAGATTCATCTAATTACCAAAATCATCATTTACATACTTTTTCATATCGCACTAAGTCCATCAGGTATTAAAACACTCACTCTGTGTGCTTAAAAATACCAAACGAACTCAATTTACCTTCAAACTTTAACAGCATCATACTTAGCTCATTTGTGACCTGAAAATAAATTATCCATATTTATTTCCCTTAGCTTAGCCTTTAAAACAATAATCTGAGTCATTTTAAGTCACTTTCCACCTTATGTGTTACGGCAAAGTGCCTAAATTAACTCAGTTTGTATCAAAACTTCACAAGCTTGTCAAGCAAGTATTAGGCTACCTCTATAACCATATGAAAGCCTAACTAAGATTCATTTAAAAAGTTGTTTCACTAGTATCATAGATTTTCATATCTGCTGCTAGTCAATCTGGTATTAAAACACACAACTAGTATGTTTAAAAATACTAAACTAACTTTGATTATTCTAAAATTTTAACTATATCACAGTTTACACATTTGTGACTTAGAAACAAATTATTTACATTTATTTCCATTAGCTAAACCATTTATGCTGATATCTGGGTCATTTTAAGCTACTTTTCACTTTTTGAGTCACAATAAAGTGCCTAAACAAACTCAAATTATCACAAAATTAAACAAGAATATTAAGCAAGTATTAAGCTACCTTCGTAACTATTTACAAGTCTAACATGTTTTAGAGGATGTTACACTTTGGTTATTCGAATAAGAGATCCTTTATTCAAATAAACCCATTTGAAAAACATTACAAACAGCTTTTAAACATTGCCAATTGATTCCAAATGATCTAATAAGCTTTTGGGCACTTAGTCGTTGTTTTTTTGGAAATCAAAAATCATTTTGAAACCTTGAAAGCATATGTGCTATTTGGGTTCTTTAAAAAGTAAGTTTTAGAGCATTAGTGTGAATCTCTTTATACCTTTACACAATGATCTAAGTCCTAAAACTATTCTTGAAAGTCTTGGACTTGATTTTGCAACATCTTCATGTTTGTTATCATCAAAACAAAGTCTTCAAAGGTCAATAGCCAATTACATATAGCAAAATATGTGTCCAAGTGTTTGACATGTCAAAAATTTAAGATAGAGCACTAGAAACCTTCAGGACCATTACAACCCTTAGAGATTCCTAAGTGGAAGTGGGAATGTATTACAATGAATTTTGTAATGGAGCTACCTAGAACCCAGCCAGGGTAAGATGTCATATGGGTCATAGTGGATAGGTTGACTAAATCTGCCCACTTTTGTCAATTAGAGCTAACTTTTCTTTAGATAGACTAGCTCAATTGTACTTACAAGAAATTATTAGATTGCATGGAATCCCTATAAGCACAGTATCTGATAGAGATCCTAGATTCACATCTAGATTTTAGGGAGCCTTGCGAAAGGCTTTTAGGACTAAGTTAAGTTTTACCACAGCTTACCACCTACAAACAAATGGGCAGACTAAGAGGACTATCTAAACCCTAGACGATATGCTTAGAGCTTATGTTCTTGACCAAAAGGGTAATTGGGATAGATTTCTCCCTTTAGTGGAATTTGCCTACAACAATAGCTACCACACTAGTATAGGAATAGCATCATATGAAGCTTTATATGATAGAAAATATAGATCAGCAATATGTTGGTATAAGGTAGGATAGAAACCATTCTAAGTCCTGAGTTAGTACAACAAACCACAGAACAAATAAAAATGATCAGGAATAGATTGGTTACCGCTCAAAATAGGCAGAAAAAATACTGATAAGAGAATGAGACCTTTAGAGTCACTCCTACTATAGGAGTTAGTAGAGCTTTGAAAACCAAAACGTTAAACCTTTGGTTTCTTGGTCCTTACCAAATCTTGAAAAGAATTGCACCTGTAGCCTGCCAAATAGGCCCTCCAACTAACCTATCCAACCTTCATAATGTCTTTCATGTTTCTTAACTTAGAAAATACAATCCAGATCCTTCACACATTATTGAAATTGAATTAGTACAATTAAAAGATGACTTAACATATGTGATTAAACCTATGAGGATCATGGATAAAGGAGTCAAAAAGCTCAGAGGAAAGCAGATTCCTTTGGTGAAGGTTATATGTGATAAGATTAGCACAAAGGAGGCAAATTAGGAATTGGAGTCCTAGATAAGGCAAGACTATCCTGAACTTTTTACATGAGATAAGCAATTTTGAGGACAAAATTTTAAAAAGGAAGGGAGAAATGTAACATCCTCCCTAACCTATTAGTTTTAATTTAGTTATAGAAGTGCATTAATACTAATATGAGATAGAATGGCAGTTTGGTTTATACAAAAGACTAAAATATCTTTAAAAGGTATAAAACTTTCAAAGTTACCCAAAGTCAAAGATATTATTTTAATTCCACCTTTCCCACCATTTTTGACTTTGTGCATGTATATCTCTCATTTTCTCTCATTTCACATGGCTGTTAGCAGTAAAAAAGAGAAGAAAAGTTAAAGATAGGAATGAAAATAGGAAACAAAGAAGAAAGAAAGAAAAGAAATAGGAGAAAAGAGAAAGCAGATCGAAAGAAGAAAAAAGAAAAAAAGAGGAAGAAGTAAGAACTAAAGGAAGAACAAGATAAAGAATCGAACTTGATCCATAGGGAACTGAGGTAATGGTTTTTGTGTTTATTTTCTGTGTTTTATTATTCTTTGTACATGAAAACTGGCAAAGAATGGACAAAATCAAGTTCTTCATGATATTCGAAAGAAAAATCATGATTGAGTGTAATAAGAAATATGTTTTATGAGACTTGAGCAATATATTTGCATAGACATGTATATGCATGAATACAACTACCAGAACTTGTTGTTGATGACTTTCCAATACTTTACAACATGATTTATGGTATAGATAGATGCTTGTAGCAAAAGGGATTGGCATAGAAATGAAATGAATAGGAAAAGAGTTATTATGATGTTCTAGAATGTTTTTCTGTAGTGTTCTATTCGAATAGGCCAAGGGGCAATTCGAATAGAGTGTCTTTCTATAGTGTTTTATTCGAATTGGCCAAGGGGCAATTCAAATATAATATTACAGATTGTTCCAGATTTTTTATGTGTCAGCGATTTGAATTTGCATGATTTTATGTTAAACTGAGTAAACAAAGTGAGCAATTTGAATGGCATGATTTTAAGGCTAATCCAATAGACTATCAAAGCTTTTCGATTAGCTTAATTCAGAAAGGCATACTACTAGTACTAATCGGGTAGGTACAATGTGCTATTCGAATTGGTATGATTTCGATATTAATCGAAATCTTACGATAGCTATTTGTATAGCAGTTCAGAATGACATATTTTTAATATTGATCAAATAAATTAAGAGAGCTATTCGAGTAGACCATTTTAGAATGGTAAATAAGGCTAATCGAATGGACTAAGAGAGCTATTCGATTGGAATGACTTTGAGGCTAATCGAATATACTATGAGTGCTATTCGACTAGTATGTTTTTTTATTATGATTAAAAAGGCAATGTTATTCGAAAAGGCTAGAGAGAGCTACTCGAATAATAGAATTTCAGAATATTATGAGATTTGCATAACATATCATGAATAAGAGAGTAAGAAAAACCCCTTGTTAGGTCAAAGGAGCAAGAAAAGCCCTTTGTCGAAAGATAAAGTATTCGATAGAGAAGTAAGAAAAACACTCTGCTAAGAGTAAAAGAACGAGAAAAGCACTTTACTAAGGTCAAAGGAGCAAGAAAAGCCCTTTGTCGAAGGACATGACATTTCATCAACATCATCATAATACATTTCATAAACATTAACATTTAACATTTCATAAGAATCAATATAATACATTTCATAAGTATTAACATTTATCAAGAGCATCCATACATAATTTCATTCAAATTGTTAATTTATGTACTTATCATGGATTTATATTTCGAATGATTCTATTTTGTATTATACTACTGAGAATTTTTTAATTCTCACCCCTTTGTTTATTTCCATGATAATTACAGATCGAAATCGAAATCCTTTTAATGAGAGGGAGTGGAGCTGGTAGTTTAGATTAGAATGTTTATTTCAAATTTTACATATACATGTATATATATATATATATATATATATATATGTATATATATATATATATATATATATATTGTACTTATGCCATGAAGGATGTTTGTATTTACACTTAATATTTCAGTAAAGAATCAAAATTTTTAGATGTGTATTAATATTGACTAGTTCGAATTCTTTCCTTCGATTTTTTTTTTCGAGGCTCTATTTTTGACTCTATATATTTTGACTTATTTAGTTAAAAGTTTTTATAATGTTAAAAAGTTATAAGTAACATGCTTAATTTTGTTTACGTATATATATTTCGATTATACTGTAGTACATCGAATTAGGACGCTACACTCATGGTCATCAGCCTTTTTCTAGCATCCCCATCCTTCTGCTCTACCTTTTTTTCTCCTTTTTGGCCAAGGTCAGATCCTGCATGGCCTTTTTTAGCTCCTCGTCCAACACCTTAGCCCAGGCCAGAATCAGGGGCAGACGTTCAACCTCAGGCTTTAACAACTCCAGTTGTCCATCTAGCTTGGTAATTCAGTCGTGGTACTTCATCAAGTCCTCCTCATATTCCTTCTTTTGCTTCATCATCTTTTCTCAACATGCATCCTCAAGACTGTACAACCTCTTGGCCATGCCCTACACCTCCTTCTCAAAAAATTAGAGTAAGCTTGAGTGCTGAAGGGATTGAATCTCCTCCATCTATAAGAAGTCCAAATGCCTAACCTTCTCAAACTTTTCCTAATCCACGTCCAAGGTCAGTTAAGAATCGATATGCATATAATGACCCCACTGGCTATCTTATAGAGATTAGGTTCTGTTCCTGCATCTCCCTTAAAACCTTTCAACCATTGCTTAGCAAAAATCAATAGGGGATCCAAATAGAAAGATTCAAAACCTTGACCTCCTCAAGATGCCAGAGTAGCAGAGGTCAGTGCCAATGATGATTGTGTGGTCATTGACATACTGATAACTTGAGCAGAAGGAGGGCTAGATGACTAAGGGCTATTTTGAGTTAGGAACCCTAAACTAGAACCTAGCACAACATCATCGACCCATGGTCTCTTAGACGAAGTCCTACAATTAGGGCTAAGTTGATCACTGAATAGATTCAACTCCGTCAGGGCTAGGGCTAGCCTCTTCTGTTTCTAACTTTTAACCTTTTTCTTCTTTTGACGAAGAGCTTGAAGATTGTATGACAAAGACACTTTTTGTTAGATATTTTCTTCTACATAAGGAGAATCAAGTTAAAAACTTAGTCAATAAAGATTGGTAAAGTAAAAAGGCTGGTAAAAAGGAAAACTTACAAAAAAAAAACCTTTCCAAACTCTCTGACATCCCTTGACATTGAATTATTTCCTGACACTGTAGTGGTTTTAACTTTGGAAGCTTCGCCACATGGGCTCGATCCTTATCATTAAAGTCAATGAACTCAACTAAGAGAGTTTCCTACTTGTCTAAAGCCCATTTAAAGGGACATTTTTGGGTACCGTGTCCAATCAAAAAATAAGGGAAGGCAAATCAATTTTTGAAATTCTTGTATAAAGACTTAAACACCTCTAGAATTTTTCTATCCTAAATTCTTGAAAAACAATAGAAGTCCCCCTTGTTACTTCAATTTGTTTTGAAAAAAAATAGAAAAATATTTGACTAGTGGCTCGAAAACCTAGATACTCACACAATACCTACAAGGGCCTCAAGAAAGCCCAAATGTTAGGGTGGAGTTGACTCGAAGCCACACCTATCCCCACCAACACCCCAATCTCTAATTCAAAAAAAGGAAGAGTAACCTTAAGCCGGGAAAATAGTAAATTATACATAAAAAACTAATATTCTCTAGGATTATCATGAAGTTAGTTGGAAGGTCCATAGCACTCAAGTGCATAATACTTATCTGTCCTGTTCTTTGAAAGTTGGGTTGATGAGCTTAGAAGATTGTCCACAGTTTGATAAAACAAAGCAACATCAAGCACATCCTTGGTAAGCTCCACTATTCCAGTATTAGACACTCCCTCGGCAATGTAGCTAGAGATCTTAGCCATTAATTCTACAAAAGAAGCATAACTTGAGACTCCATGTCTCTCATCACTACCTTTGCCTTTACCCATTTCTCATAACTGACCCGACTAACCCCAGCAGAATGTTAGATGTCCCTTACATCTAAATTTACTTCCTTTCCAGACTCGGCATCATTAGCACCTTCCTCGTCAAGATCAATAACCTATATCTTTATTCCTTCTATAGTGCATGGTCGAAGCTCCTAAAGGGACTTAAACAAATCATTCTCACTTTAACTCATACATCTCAACCTATGATGACACCACCTTCCACAAAATCAAAACCCTAAGAAAAGAAATCACCCAATATCCTTAACATCAATACTAACCCAACCCAATTCTGATTTTCACAAAAGGAAAATGAACAAAGAAAGAAAAAGGACAATACCAAGAAAGGAGGAAAACGTAAAACACAGTAGTAACCACAAACGATCTTCAGATGTAGCGGAAAAACCAGAAATAAGCACTATTAGTGATATCGAAGATAGTAGAAGATATGCAGTAGTGGCAGGGATTAGTAGTGATAACAAAATGGGTAAGTAAAATCGTGAGAGAAAGAAAGAAAGAAGTGGGCATAAAGCAAGAATGAAGGAAGTTACCAAAAGTTAAAACCAAATTAAAGAGGGGAAAACTTGCCCCAAGTTCCAATGGTTATAAGCCAATCATCCCAATCCAATGATTAAAATCTATCACAATATCTAGAACGTCTTATCATTAAAACATGAATGACAACCTGCCATTAGCAAAGTAACACGTGGCACAATCGCATGGGAAACAAGGAGATGTTCATTAGGTGAAGCGACAGCAATCCAACTAAGAGTCTTAAACCTATTATGCCTAGAGCAAATTCATCGAAGCTAACACACTCATCCAAGCTTCAAGCTTGGGGTTGTGGACCACGCACCAGAGTCTGAAGCATCATCTCCAGCCTTCTAAGCTCTCATGCTTATCCAAGCTCTAAGCTTGGGGGTTGTGGGCTACACTAGAACTTGAAATGTTTCCTTTGGCCTTCAAATCTCGTATGCTTATTGTAGCATCCTCTTTTTGACATGTTAGACTTGTATATTATTACAAAGGTATCATAATACTAGCATGACATGCCTATTTAGTTTTGTGACATTCTGAGTTAAATTAGGCACTTTGCTGCAACATTGAATGTGAAAAGTAGCTTAAAATAACTCAGATATTGACATAAATTACTTAGTTAAGGGAAACATATATGGAGGATTTGTTTCTAGGTCCCAAATGTATGCAATGTGATGTAGTTAAAGTTTTAGTATAAATTGAGTTAGTTTGGTATTTTTGAGTACACTGAGTGAGTGTTCTAATACCGGATTGACTTAACTGATATATGAAAATGTATGGAAATGATGAAACTAGGGTTGAGATGAATCCTAGGATTTTCTATAATATCTATGGAAGTTAGTAAACTTGATTTAATAAGATTAAAGTATTCTTAAGAGATATAAGTTTTCAGTAAATATTTGAGTCACTTTGTGACTCATGGTTCTAGTTACTTCCTTTTGACTTTGTGCTTATTTCCATCCTTTTCACACTCAATTCACTTTCTTTCATGGCTAAAAACAGCAGCAGTAACAAAGGGAGAAAATAAAGAAAAGAAAGAAGAGGGAAAGGAGGAAGAAGAGGAAAGGAAGAGGAAAACAAAAGGGAAAGATAAAGCTTGAGTTCATCATCTTGACTACTTGAGGTAGAGGTTTTTATTTCTATAACTCTATTATTTCCTACACCATCTTGTTGATGGTTGGTTGTGTGAGTTAGAAAAATGGGTTTTGAGACAAATATGGTTCCTTTGATTAATTTTTGTTTCCTAAGGCTGAATCTAGTTTGCTTTTGGCTTATTCTATGCATGGTTGTTGTTTGTGAACTTAGAAACCTCTATTTAGCTACTTGAGTTGGTAGTTGTAAAATAGGTAAGGAAGGTGTTGTTTTTGTTCATGAATTCCATGCTAATTAAGTTAAGAATTTGCATGAGGATTACTACATGCTTAGAGACCATTTTTAGGATGGAAAACCAATTAGAACCTATGAATGAAAGGTTGAAAACTGGTTTGGAAATCAATGGAACAAGGAATATGTTCTAGTGCATTGGCGTCTAGGCACCAGAGTTAGGCGCCCAAGTGTCCACTGACCAGAATGTGAATGGCAGCAGGCAGTGAGTCTAGTGCCTAGGCACTAGAGTTAGGTGCCTTGGTGCCCACTGTCCAAAACCAAAACAACATGATGCTATGAGCCTAGCACCTAGGCACCAGTGTTGGGTGCCTAACCGCCAGCGACAAGGAAAAATAGGGCAGTTTCTACCAAACCAGCGCCTAGGTGCTGGAGTGCCTAGGCGCCAGGTCCAGACTTTCTTAGGATTATTATATTGAAGAAATGAACTTCCCTACTTGTTAGGATCCTTCATATATGCTTTTTAAAGTGTGTTGAGATACTAGTAGGGGTATTTGATAGAAGAAATGACCACATTGCATATATGGGAAAGTATAAACCTTTGAACTTCCAAGAGTAATGGAATGCCTTAGGAGGGTATCATATGTGATGTACTTGATACTAATTAAGTAAGCTTAATTTCCTTTGATGAACTATGGATAGCATGAGCTTAGTTTCCTATGAGGAACTATAAAAGAAAACAATAGCTTAGTTCTTCATTAAGCCATGTTAATGGGATGAGCTTGTTTCTTAAATGAGTTATGGTAAAGAAATGAACTTGTTCTTTAATGGGTCATGGTAATGAAATAAGCTTGGTTCCTTATTAGACCATGGTAGTTTATTAGCTTGATTCTTTATTGATCCATGAATGATTATATAGCTTGGCTTCTTTAGTTACTAAAGATGAGTCATGGAAGAGCTTTAAAAACATGTATTACTTCATATTTGTTATGATTGTATTTATAATGTTATAAATAATTGGTTTTGGAATACTTAAACTGAGGATTGTGAATTTTCACCCTATGTGTTTCCATGTAAATCCAGGTCAAGACTCTTCTAAGAGCAAGAAGAAAAGGCATATGGACTAGATAACTAGTTTCTTTTTAACAAAGTTGTTATTATGTTTTATACTTGCTTTGTGATGTACAAAGATGACTTGTATTACAATATGCCCTTTTGAGGCTAATATTATATAAACATGTATCTTTATTCTTTTAAGCCTCTCTATAATGACATGAGTGTTATTATGGGTTATGTTTATTATTTTTTAGTTAGAAGTAACTCGCTTAACTCTGTTTACTTGTGTATTTTATGAATATACGATGATATCTAGAGTTAGGGTGTTACATTATGGTATCAGAGCAAATCATCCTGTTGCACCGGAGTATGGACTGACTATTCATAGGCATATTCTAGAGACTCTTGTAGTGTGTTATGCTTTTCTTGTATCATAAATGAGGTATATGATGGAATTGTATGACTTGCCTTTAGTATGATTGCTTTTATCTACTATCACATTGTTACATGATATTAAGACTGATCAACTCAATATATATTGCTCTATGTGTACAGGAAACTATAGCGTCACCAAGGTAAACTAGAGGGAACAGAACTTCTTCTAGTGAGGGTTTAGCCGATATGGTTAAAGCATGCATGGCAATGGCAACAGGGATGAGGGAGCAGTTTGCTATTACTACAATTGCTATAAGGGAATAATCTGTGTTAACTGTAAGGATACTTGAGAGGATGGAGGCTAATCACCTCAGTAACCACCACCACCACCTGTACAACCAGCATAGGAAGTACAAGTGGGAAGGAAACAAAATTTCTAAGACCTTTGGAGTTTAGAAAGGCAAACCCTCCACCTTTTAAAGGAGAATACAACCTAGTGAAGGCGGAGGAATGGATTAGTGAGATAGAGAAAATCTTCGAGCTAATCATTTGCTCTGATGAACAGAAGGTTTCTTTCACTTCTTATATGCTAAGAGGAAAAATAGAAAACTAGTGGAAAAGTGCCAAGAAATTGCTTAAGGCATCAAGCATTCTTCTTACTTAAGAGGTGTTTAGGACTTCTTTTTTGGACAAATATTTCCCTAAGAGTTTATAGAATGCCAAGGAAATGGAGTTCCTAAAGTTGAACAAAGTGAGATGTTTGTTGGTCAATATATGACCAAGTTTGACGAGCTGTCAATATTCTCCTCCTAGTTTAGATTTAATCCAGATGAATAATGGAAATGTATTAAATTTGAAGAGGGACCGAGAGATGACATCAGGAAGGCTATTCGACCTTTGGAAATTCGAGACTTCCTGACTATGGTGAACAAATATCGAATCGTTGAAGACCATGATAGTGAATCTTAGTTGGAACAAACCCCGCCATCAAAGAAGAAGAAAATAGATGAGAAATTTAAGAAAAAAGAAAAAGGTAAGCTAGTGTAGACAGACTCAAAAGGGTCTACATGTTCTAGATTTAGGAAATGACATAGTGACACTTGGCGGGAAAATCTGTATGCTTCATATGTGAACAACCAGGAACTTTACCAAGGATTGCCCACAAAAGCAAAGTGTCATGCCTAACCCGAGACCACAAGCTAAGGGAGGTTTGCACTCTAAATGGAGAGGAGGTAACTCAATCTCCGGATCAAATCCAAGGTAAATGCATAATACATAATCATCTTTTAACTATTATGTATGATTCCTATGTTTCTCATGATTATGTGAAAATGTTGGATCTACCTATGATAGAACTTTTGTATGACTTATCTATATCCATTCCCACAGGAAAGCCAGTTACAACTTCAAAATGTGTCTTGGTTGTTGTATAAAAGTAGAGGATATGATTTTCTTTATAAATCTTATTTGTTTACCTCTTATGGATATTGATGTTATTCTTGGTATAGATTGGTTGTCTTCCAACTATGTCATACTAAACTGTTCAGATAAAACCCTTGTTTTTATGTTTGGCTTACCTTCTAGAGTTATTCCATCTGAGTCAAT
This sequence comes from Ormosia semicastrata, assembly GCA_029884595.1. NCBI lineage: Eukaryota > Viridiplantae > Streptophyta > Magnoliopsida > Fabales > Fabaceae > Ormosia > Ormosia semicastrata. Next base: position 46,730,375 of record JAQQTO010000061.1, read on the forward strand.
ATATCTCAATGCTAATAAGGTGAATCACTATTTGGTAGAAATGGCTCAAGGATATGTTCTTATTTTCTCTTTAAGTGCTGAGGTGGAGCAGAGCTTAGGTGATATATTGGTAGTGAGGAAGTACCCGAAGGTATTTCCTAGTGATATAGTGGAGTTGCCACCCGTGCGAGAAATAGAGTTTTATGTAGATCTAGTGCTTAGGACAGGACTTATATCTATAGCACCCTATAGGATGACACATTTAGAGTTAGCAGAACTAAAGAAGTAAATAGAAGAATTTTTAGACAGATAATTTATAAGACTAAGTGTTTCTCCGTAGGGAGCACTTATGTAGTTAGTAAAGAAAAAGGATGGTACCATCAGACTTTGTGTTGACTATAGGCAGCTAAACAATGTACCCATCAAGAATAAGTATTTGTTGCCTAGGATAGTCGATCTAATGGATCAACTGAAAGGAGCATCTATTTTCTTAAAGATTGATCTAAGATCGGGATATCACCAGATAAAGGTTAGGGAAGAGGATATCCCTAAAACCACTTTCAAAACTAGGTATAGACATTATGAGTATCTTATGATGTCCTTTGGGTTGACGAATGCACTAGCATTATTCATGGATAATGTGAATAGGATTTTTAGACCCTACCTAGATAAGTTTGTGATAGTTTTTATAGATGATATCTTAATCTATTCTAAGACAATGGAGGAGCACGAGCAACATGTTAGGGTCGTTTTAGAAACCCTTAAGGAAAACAAGTTATTTTCTAAGCTCTCCAAGTGTTAGTTTTGGCTAAAGTAGGTACAGTTTTTGGGACATGTAATTTCTCAAGGTAGAATTTTAGTGGATCCAAGCAAAGTTGAAGCAATGTTACAGTGGGAAAGATGATACACGTAAAATACACTAAGAGCAAGTGCACTTTATCGTATAGTAATGTAGGACTTGAGTCCTAGTTGTCGATCCCACAAGGAATAAGAGGTAATTATTAAATTCGTTAAACCCTTGGTTATTTAAACAATCATAAATGTAAAAAGAAACTCAAAATAAAATCAAATAACAAATAAAGAAGAAAGATAGAAGCTTAAACAAAGTAGAGATAAATCAATTAGAGGGAAACTAAGGCGCAATGTTCACTTGAATCCAATTAATCAAATTTTCATTCATTTATTACGTAAAGTAATTCTCTTGCCAAGTTCTCTTAATTGCTATTGAATCCCAATGGCCATGGATAAATAATATTCTATTCCTAATTAATCACCTATTTGGTCATTTAGTTGAATTAACTAGGAATGCATTAAGCCTCAATTCAAGAGATGAACTAACATAATCATCAATTCAATTGGCAAAATAAATTGAGATTTGGTCATTCACCAATCTAATCTTAGGTTTATTATACAAGTTTACTCATTGGTTGTAGATGGCCACCAGTCAAACAATGAATTAAAGCATGCTAAAATTGATCAAGTCTTACCAAGAATTCAAACAATACAATAAACCCAATTGAAATTACCTTAATTAGATTCAAATTGAAGATCAATTAATTAGGAACACAAGATTCCCCATAGCCCTAGCTATGAGATTAGCTACTCATGTTCAATAATAAACCCAAGTTATAATACAAATCCAAGGAAAGAAAAACCTGAAGGAAGGGGAAAAACTAGAGGGAAGAGAAACCAAAATCCCTTTAATGGAGATTATGATCTTCAAGCCTTCAAGAATTATGTCCTCTCTTCGTAGCCGTTGATAGTAATATATTTTATCCATTTAATAATTCTCTTAGTGGGCTTCTCAATGTTCAATTGGGCTTAATTAAGTTGGTTTTGTCACATTTTATGATATTGAGCTTAATTGGATCATTGAAGGAATTATTGCATAAATTAGCCTTAATTTTTCTATTTGAAAGTGTTCAGTAAATTGGCTATAATTTGAGTTAAAAATATTTTATTAATGTGATTATAATCTTGTAGGAAAGCTAAGATAATTCTCTACAACTTTCATGCAGACCTCAAGAGCATAATCACACATTTGGATAATTTAAATTGAAGTAGAAGCAAGAGCCAGAATGCTGGTCCTAATAACTTAACCTCTGCGCACTCATCAGCCCATTTCTTGATCTATAAGAGCTCAATTGACACCAAACTAAGTCCAAATGAACACTAAGACACAATTCTACAACTTTCATGAAGAATACAAGAGTTAAATCAAATGTCTAGTAGGTCATATTGGGCCTAGAATTTAGAACAGATGTGCTATTACTGGAACGCGAATACTATCCAAAGATTAGGCCATATCTTGGGCTGTAAGAGTTAGATTGTGATGAAATTGATGGCATTGAAAATCTGAGACAAAACCCTTCGAATTTTATGAAGACCACTTATGCAATAGGTGACGTTATGATAGAGTTATAATAATGTGAAAATAGATGAATTGGTTGAGCAGGGAGACAAGCATGGCAATAATCCACCTACTCGTTTACAACTCCATTGTCATGTTCCACTCATCCACCCACCGATTGAACAACTCTCTTGTCATTGTGTGCCCTTTATTCTCTATAAAAGGGCACCATTGGTTGCTTATTAGAATTATCTTGGTTTAGAGATCAAGATCATTTTCTTGTTTCATTTGTTTCTCTTGTTGTAATTTTCTTTTGTTCTAAATTGAAGTTATGTTCATCTTCCTCTTCTTCTTTCTTTATTTCTTCTTATTTATGGGTAACTAATTTTTATTTTTCTTAGGTGAAATGGTTAAGTGTTTGGTAATGAAATAAGGTTAGATTAATCTATTTCTTGTGCTTGAATGTTATATTATCAAGTGGTCATTATATTTGTTATATTTTGTTTCCAATCAATTTAGAAACCCTCCTTGTAAAGTGGAGATCTTGATTTGTTGTAGACAATAGATTGGCACAATGAATGCTTGAACTCATTTACAAGTGTTGGCGTTAATGGATAATTAAAGGAACCATAATATAACTAATATAACTAATATAACTTTTAAAGAACTTCAAATGTTGTATTTTCCAATTGGAACCTCTGTTATGCGTGGATTCTAATTGAGTTATAAAAGAATTAATCTTGTCCTTAATTTATTTACTAAGATTGGATCTCCTAGCCCAAGCAATTCCTTTTCATTTATGAATAATTTTATTTATCATCTTTATTTTTGTGACAAATATTTTCCTTACTTTAAAGAATTTTATTTCATCAATTCCCTATGGATCGACTTCGGACTCCCGAGAATTTATTACTTGAGACAACTTGCACTTGGGTTTGCAATATATATCAAATTCTGCATCAAGTTTTTGGCACCGTTGTCGGGGACTTAATTTGAAGAATAAATTTATTGAGGTTTTCTTTCTTTAAGTAAGCTTCATAATCTAGTATATTCTTTCCCTACTCTTTTAATTTTCTACTTTTAATATTTAATGGCAGGTTTACTGCCTACTTGATAATATTTTTTTATTTTTATTATGAAAAGTTGAGTTCTGTATATATTTTATTTTTTTTATTTTAAGTCACTTATTTATACTTAGTTGGTATCGTGATTCAAATTTCGGTCATTTAGTTAAAACTAATCTTAGTATTTTATATATTGATCTATTTGAATCACAACCACACACATTAAACACAAAAAATACAAAAATAAAATAGAGTCTTGAGAGGCTCAAAGGCAGAGAGGGGATGAGCCCTAGGAAAGAACAAGGAGCCATCATGGAGCTCTCATGAAGTTGGAGATCGAATCACCATTGAAGGTGCTTTGGTTTCTTCTCTACGGTTCTATCATGATAAATTCTCTTTCCTCTTCTTATCTTTCCTTCTCTTTTGTCATGTGTACCTAAATTCGTGTGTTTCTAGGGTGAAGATGTAACTTAATTCAATCGACATGTATTAAGATTTAAATTTTAATTAATTTTTTATTCAATTTGAGTGTTTATTATGATTCTTAATGCTTTTATGAATTGACCACTCATAAATTGATCTAGTGAGATGTGTGTAGAATTAGGAGGTTTGCATATGACTTAGACCATACATAATAAGTGTTATGATTTATAATCATCTATGAATAAAGGCTATAGGTTGTGTGGGAGAATTGTGGTATTTTCCATGAGAATCCATAGAGTAAAGGTCATGCCTTTAAGAGTTAGGGTTTAGATCAATGAATTGACTAGGCTTTGATAATTAAAGAGAATTAACTCGCCAAGGAATTGAGTTTTAATTAATTAAGGGATTCTCCCCATCAATTGAATGATTAGAAATTAATTAGAATAAAGGTCCCAAAGTTACTCTATTATCCATGATAGATTGTTGAATTAAGTGAAGTCATATCCCTAGTGTTTTAATTTCATATGTTTACATCCTTAATGTGTTTTACAATCATGTGTTTTGTTTTCTCTTTTCCCTCTTAATTTCATGCATTCTGGTGTGTTTTTGTTTTTGTTTTTATAATTTTGTGTCTTTAATTATTTTGAATCATTTTTAATTATTGGTTGCCTAGATAGTATTTATATTAGAGAAGTGGTACTTGGTAAACTAATTCCTCGTGGGAACGGTACTCTTTTCACTACTTTATTACTTTTACGATTCGGTGCACTTACCAATTTTCACAAGTTTTTGCCAAACCTAGGTTGATACAATGGATTTTATTACCTCAAGAATTCAATATCACAATAAAAGATGAGAAAGGAGCTGAAAATGTTGTTGCAGATCATTTATCTAGACTTACAACAGGCTCACCTTTTGATATCACACCTATCAATGATTCTTTCCCTGATGAATTTTTAATTTCTATTAATTTTATGCCTTGGTTGCTTACATAATCAATTTTCTTGCAACAGGAAAGATGCCACCTCAATTGTCTTGATTAAATCATTCGGAGATGTGTGCCTAACAGTGAGGTAGGTAATGTCATTAAATTTTGTCACTTCGAAGCATGTGGAGGTCACTTTTCTTCAAAGAAAATAGTTGCAAAAATCTTGTAGTATGGATTCTATTGGCCCACTTTATTTAAAGACAGCTATACATTTTGAAAAAGTTATGAAAATTGTCAAAAATAGGGTTTCATTTCTAAGCGAAACATGATGCCTCTAAACCCTATCCTTGTTATTGAAATTTTTGATTGTTGAGGAATTGAGAAATGATGCATATGAAAACTCAAATATTTATAAAGTTAGAGCAAAAACTTTTCATGACAAATCAATTTTGAGGAAATCTTTTGAAATTGATCAAAAAGTTTTGTTTTATAATTCTCGTCTTCACATATTCCCTGAAAAATTGAGATCTAGGTGGAGTGGCCTTTTTGTTGTCAAACATGTGTATCCACATGAGGCCATAGACATTGAGAACCCTAAGAATGGTAATATGTTTAAGGTCAATGAACAAATACTCAAACCATTTCTAGAATCCCAAGTTGTTGAGGTAGAATCCATATCCCTTTCTAATTCTTGTTATGAGAAGAATTTATTTTAATTTTATTGCTTTCTTTTTGTAGTTCTTTATGACCCCGGTTAAGTAGCGGATAATGGTACACTGTGACTCTCAAGTCGGTTTATTTTTTAGTTTCCCATAATAACTTAATCCTTCTCCTTTAAAATGGATATCATTATCTCGAATTTAAGAAAATATTTTCCTTCTTTTCCTTAAAATGCTCTAACAAAAATCTATAAAGTTAGGTGTGAAAGATTGAGAATGTTAATGTACAAGGGTATCCCAGAAGATATATGCTAGATAATCGAAGCAAAAGTCCATTTAGCAGGTGAATCTTCAAATTCATTTGCCTCATACATGCCAGGTCTCGGTAAAAATTCATTTTCTAAAAGGAGAAGAGCAAAAAGAATGCAAGTTTATAATAAATGTGCGTGATGGAATTGTAACAAGCGATGTCATTCTTTGGGGATGGTTTTCACAAATCGAGAAGATAAAATATACTTTATTAAGAATAGACTAAGTAAGGAGTCATTAGATGATATTTTATTGACTTTTGAGATGCATTCTTGTGAAGTTGTGCATCATGAACTTCTTAATTTGTGGCATCTCTTCAGGGACAAACATAAACATTACAATCTTGGGAATCTAACTTAAGAGACTTTATTTTTCAATTTATAAGAAAATTGGATGGGAAACTTATCCTCGACTCGTAGAAGACGTTAAAGCCGTTATAGGACGTAAAACTAGAGGAAGATGTGAGCCACAATCACACCAACATATATGTTATTATTTTGTTAATCTAAAAAAAAGGGGCGATCGAAAAAATACCTTGCTCTTAATTGAGTGTAGAGCCCCTGCCAGTGGCAGACCCGTCATTGACTCAGATGGACCTTTGCACACCAGTCCGTAAATAAAGTTCATGTGTCATGCTCTGTAGAGAGCCGCATTGTCTATTCCCAGGATTTTCCCTGGCTCTAGACGATTGATGGACAGATAGAAGCGTCTCATCTTTATAGTGCACGTGAAACTGTCACTGAGCCATATACTTACTTTAATTAGTAGGCCTCTATGGCTAGTTCTGACTGGCTATGGTCGAGTACCACCTTCTTAGAATACAGGCCTTTAATTAGGTTTACAAGAAGATTGGGTTGTTATTCTGTAAGCGGGACAGAAAGGGCTCAAAGGTTTTTGTGGCCTGTTTTGGCAAGGTGTTCCCAATCTTTGTGGAGTTCTTATGTTGCACTGGTGACACGTAACTCAAAGATATGCCACCTACTGCACTGATGACACGTATTATAAAGATATGTCATCGTTGTTGAATAAACGGGCGTGAGAGCCTAGCCTCCAGTTTTGAACTGGTTCTAGCTCTCAATTTCTTTCAAAAAAAAATCTGTGTTTCTTAATTTCAAACTTTTCTGACAACAGCCAACCTACCCATATAGGTGCTGTCATTATATTTTTCATTCTTTTCCCTATTCAAATACTCTATTTTCTTCATTTTCATCCAACTTATAATCATTCAAAGGGAGGAGTGTAGAAATGGAGGGAGCTTCTGTTCTCGACTTATAAATATTTGTGTCTTTTGTGGATCAAGGTTTGGGAAGGATCAAGGCTCGTCGACTTTCATTTGTTTCTCTTATTATAATTTTCTTTTGTTCTAAATTGAAGTTATGTTCATATTCCTCGTCTTCTCTCTTTATTTTTTCTTGTTTATGGGTAACTAGTTCTCATTTTCCTTGGGTGAAAGGGTGAAACTTTTGGTAATAAAATAAGGTTAAATTAGTCTATTTCTTATGCTTGAATGTTATATTATCAAGTGGTCATTATATTTGTTATATTTTGTTTCCAATCAATTTAGAAACTCTCCTTGTAAAGTGGAGATTTTGATTTGTTGTAGACAAGATATTGGCACAATGAATGCTTGAACCCATTTACAAGTGTTGGCGATAGTGGATAATTAAAAGAACCATAATATAACTAATATAACTTTTAAAGAACTTTGAATGTTGTATTTTTCTATTGGAACCTCCATTATATGTAGATTCTAATTGTAACACCCCTCGATTTATTAACCACAGCACAATCGTCATTATACCGCGGTCACTAAATTTTTGGCATGCTACAACTTCTTCATAATACTTTTCCAAATTTTGATATATATATATATATATATATATATATATATATATATATATATATACATTTTTTTATATGTATATAAGGGAAATATGAGCCACGAATGCAATAATACATAAGTCATCGTTAACAAATATGGTTTAAGAGAATATATATAAAATACAATACGTAGGACTAAATTAATTAAGTTAAAGCATACAGAGCGTAGCGTATTTCTCATACCACTCACAATGAAATACATCAAGATTTACTTAAAAGGCAAATATATTAAAAATACATTATAACATAATTAATGCAGAAGAAAAACATAAACTACCCATAAGACATCCATGTCTAAGGAGTTGGGTACTCCATCGGATCCACCTCGGGATCCTCTCCCGGGTCGTCTGAAGATATAAGGATAGGACCGAGTGCGGTCCCACGGGCAGGTGCCCTAGCCGCTGATGCCATGGAATCCTCGTCGTCACGGGGAGTGCGAATCGGATCACCCCATAGCTCCTGGATGGGCAGAGCAAACTCCAAATGCACAAATGTAGTAAGCATCAGGATAGGATCTCCATCACAAGTCCTCCTGACAGTCAGTATCAGATCCCCAACATATCATACCCACTCTTCAGCCCAGTTGACTCGCCAAACGTTAGCACTTCCAGTGAACACAATTTGAACGAACCCAATAGAACCTCTTCGCGACGACATCACCAGATGCAATGGGTCAAACCAAGAAAATCCAAAAGAATCCAACCTCGTTCCCACTTACAGTCTTTAACCAAGAATTTACATAGAGCAAGAAAAGTACAAGAAAGAGGTGAGACATCCTACTTCATTACCAATTATGGCAGTAAGAAACAGAAATGGCGTAGGACGCCCACGTAGCATTTCAAGAAATATAAACAGCATTAAGAGGCAGATATTAAACAACTTAGCAGTTCCATGCAATTATAACATCGATAAGATAGCAAATCTAATCATCGCATAAATTAAATGCCAAGTAATATATATATGTGTTCACTATGCACATGTGCATGATAACCAAATCTTACTCCATGGAGCTAGACACGAACATCGGAGTGAATGATCAGGGAGACATGCTAGTATCTCGTCTGCCTTGGACCAAGTGCTTACCATAAACGGTTAATCAATAATGTTGTGCATAGGCTCTATACAGCGGCATTCTCACAAGATCGTGATATAGGACAGTGCCCGATCAGGATCATCGGTGCGTTTGCATCGGTTTGTCCCACGGTCCAGCGGGGCTACCGACCACCTGCTGTGAGACGCCCGCGCCCCGATGCCCTCAAGGTCAGCAGCAGGACCCACACTAATCTATTTGCACCCGCACTAAGGTGTGATTCAACTCCTAGGCAACATGGCCTTAACAAATAGTCCACCGGACTTTCACAATGCATGATGACTCCATGCATATATCAGGTAATGTTTATTATTACATACTTTTTCATAATATGTCACAATTGGCCAAAGTAAACATCGACACATCATTGGTCCCTCACATGGACCCACAAGATCATATTATCAGTATTTAAATGAAATAATACACTTCCAAGGTTTATTATGAATTCTCACTTACACTCTCAATTCTTGTTTCTCTTATTCAATTAATCCTCAATTAATACATTATACTTTTAGGCACATTATGAAATTACGCTTAACTTTCTATACCCTTCTTAATAAGTTTCTCTTTTTGAGAAATGCTATCACATTATTTATTTACTCATTATTATTTTAATTACATAAGTCCATCATTAAATCTTAAACCTAATTCCCTTAGCATGATTTATATTGGATCATTTATCATTCTTACTTGCACTCATGGTCTTACTTTAATTAAAATTTATTCTAAGTCTTTGGATAAATCTTCATTCTTGGTTCTTTCCATTTTATGAAGCCCTAATTGCTTCATAATTAATCATTTAATTAAGTATCACTTCAATTTAATTTTTCTTATGAAGTTCCTTTCGTTATTGGGTTCTTACTTTAAACCTAGTCATATTCACTTACAAGAAATTATTTCTAAGTCTTACCAATGCCTCACACATCCTTATTTGTTCTTAAAGTCTAAAGAATTCCTTTAGGTTACTAAATTTATTTCCTTCCATTACATAATCCTCTTATTTATTTACTTGATTAATTAAATGCCATAGTTGTATAAAGTTACATGATTAGGCCATTTTGAACCCTAGAGGCCGTGAGCCTCACTAATTATTAGGATTCTAATTTTTCATTCCATTAATTACATGTTGTCAACTTAATTAGCTATGTCTTCCACTTGTTATAAATTTTCACCAAGAACTCTAATTTAGGGCCCTAAAACCGTGAGCTTCATGGAAGAGGACCAAGGCATTTTTGCTTCCAAATCAAGATTCCAATCCATCCAAACACATACATATACATAATCAATCAATCAAATAACTTAAACAATTTAACAACAACATGTAATCATATAAATCATATAAACAAAGAATAACCCTAAATAGGATTTTCTCACAATTAATCACAACACAATGTTCCTTACTACTAAGAGAGGTTGAAGAGGATTATCTCCCTCTTACCTAGAGGAGAAAACAAATAATAGAACTCCCTTGAAGCTCCCTTGAATTTTCGGATTCCACCAACACCAAAACTCTAGGGCATCAAATTTCCATAAGAATCATAATCAAAGCTTGAAAAAGACATCCAACGAAAATGAAGAGAAAGGGGTGAGGAATCAAGAACTTTACCCAAAAGCTTGAAGCTTTGTCTTGGATGACAATGGAGGAAAAGTTAATTTTTGAAGAAAACCTTTCAAATAGAAGTTGTAGAGGAGGTTGAGAGGAGTATAAAAATGGTGTTTGTGAAGAGAAAAGTAAAGAAAAATGGTGGAGGAGGGGCTGCAATTTCGTGGCTATGGAGGAGGGTAGAGCGAAGGAGGAGAAACTTGAAGAAGATGAAGATTAGAGAAAGAAAGTAATAGTAGAGTGAAATAGCATTTAGGGTTTTCTTTCTTTTTGAAATTTGAATGAATTGAATAATCAAATGAAGCACAATTTGGCTCCCAAATTGTGGGCAGCAGCTACCGTGTGAGGGGAGGGAGGAGAGAGAAAAAATGAAGCTTCCTTGAGAAGCTTGTAGCTTTTTACAATAAAGAGGATTTGATTAGACATAAAAGAGATTACCTTTGGATAAAATAATGTGATTTAGTAATCAAATAAGGAAGTGGTTAGGATTTTACTACAAGTTATTACTCAATGGATAATTATTGTAGTACACAAGTTAGTATTAATTATCCATCGAATAATAGAGTATACTGTAAAATTTTATTTAACAGTGTGTACAGAGATTTTATTTATCAGATAAAACCTCAAAAAATGTAAACTTTGTAAACTATGCCCGTCCTCTGGTTTAGTAAGATTCCCCGTCGACACATCCACAGTTCAAGGTTTACCAGCCTCAGGGAAAACATTTCGTTTTCCCGGCTCCGCTTAGCCCGCACGCAAAACGATGAATATACTAAAATATTCAACATTTCCAGAAAAATCCATAAAAATTCTCAAAAATCACAAATATTAGAAAATGACTATTCGTCACGAAACAAACAATTTCCGGAGGTGTTACACTGACTCTGCTCAGTGTGCACGTAAAACAAAACATATATTAAAATATTCAAGATTTCTGAAAAAATCCACAAAATTTCTAAAAATCACAAATATTGAGAAATGACTATTCATGATGAAATAAATAATTTCCGGAGGTGTTACACTGACTCTGCTCAGTGTGCACGTAAAACAAAGAATATATTAAAATATTCAAGGTTTCCGAAAAAATACAAAAAATTTCTCGAAAATCACAAATATTAAAAAATGACTATTTGTGATGAAACAAATAATTTTTCAAAGCGTTATACTAACTCTGCTCAGTGCGCATGCAAAACTAGAAATATATTAAAATATTTGACGTTTCAGGAAAAATCCTGAAAATTTTCCAAAAACCATAAATATTATAAAACGACTATTTATGATGGATGAGATAATTTTTGAGATGTTACACTAACTGAGTTATAAAAGAATTAATTTTGTCTTTAATTTATTTACCAAGAGTGGATCTCCTAGCCCAAGCAGTTCCTTTTCATTTATGAACAATTTTATTTATCATCTTTATTTTTGTGACAAATTTTTTCCTTACCTCAAAGAATTTTTCTTCATCAATTCCTTGTGGATCGACCTCGGACTCCCAAGAATTTATTACGTGAGATAATCTGCACTTGGGTTTGCAACACATATCAAATTCCGCATCAGTCATCTTCCAAAGATTCTTGGCAATTCTCTCTTCTGAATTATCTCTCCAAAGTCTTCTGTCGCAAAAGTTATTTTCTGGTTTAGGGATTCACTGCTATTTATAATAATGAGGGGCAAAAACTGTCATTTTTACTCACAAGATACCTCACACGGCCGTGTCTAAGCTTAACACAGCCGTGTGAGCCTAAAATTAAGTAAAATAACCAGAAAGGAGACACGACCATGTGACCTAGAGACACGGTCGTGTCTAACTCCTCAATTGCTTCTGAGTTGACATAGGGCCCTGTCTAAGCCAAAATGGTCTTCTTTTGTTATGAAAACTAGGTGTCTTTGCATGCTTTCACTCCAAATATGATAAACCTATTTAATCTACAAAAACAAAGACAATGATAAGGATCCATCTAAAATTCATCAATAAATACAAGCATATCACCACAATTCATCCAGTTTGAGGCTACAAAATATGGACTTATCAATCCCCCCACACTTGAGCTTTACTTGTCCTCAAGCAAAGAATAGGCACCAAAAATAACATTAAACTCAACATCTAGAAACATGAATAAAAAAAGATTCCATAATTAAAGAATTCAATCAAGTTCAGCAATCAAATCTAATCCAACAAAATCATTTAGCTCTTAATACAATTAGAAGCTTGGGTCTAGCTTGCATCTTTTCTCCTTACTAACCAATTGAGGTCACTCATCTTTTCATTGCTTAAGTATTTAAGGACAAAGAGATCACTTCAATTTCTCTTGAAAAAAGAATTACCATAGGCTTAGTTATCAATCTCATTTCCACTTTCAAGTTCACATACAATACAAGAATCAAAAGGGCTTCCTTTGGTTGTAACAAGGCCAAGGGAAACAATGAAAGGTAGAAAAAAGATAAATAAGAGTAAAGAATGTTCATGAATAAATTGATACAAAACAAAATCAGGTTGAAAAGATGATAAATAGAACATAATACACAATGGTATAGCAGATTCTCACTTTCAACCCAATATTCTCATTATTCATCACCAACAATCCTTTTCTTTCTTCTTCCCTCTCCATTTTTTTCTTTTTTTTTCTTTTTTTTCAACCCTCGAAGATAAAAATAACCCTTAACAACTTTTCACTTAAAGCATCAATCGCTCCATTATTTAAAAATATATATCAATGAATTCAACCTAATTATTCAATTAGATAACCAAAGAAACCAATTTCAAGCTCAAATGAGGTAACTAAGGGGTTATTTTCTCAATGCAACTCTAGAAGTCAAGAAAAAATTAAGCCTTATTGCCTTAACCATGTTCAAGTCTGTATATGAATCATTAAAGTCTCAACAACATATCAAATTAAGTTCTAGCGCATATAAATCAAGATAAATCTCACTCTAGAAGAAAAATAAGATTTTGTTTATGAAAAATCCAATCATTAAAGCTCAAAACTCACTTTCTGACTAAGTTAATAGAGAGAACAAATGCAAGCAAATATGACTAATTTTCAAGTAAGATGTTAAATTTCTCTTTACTTAATTGAAAAATATTGCTTTGCACAATATCAGCGCATGAGCAATGGATTCCCCTTTTAAACATTTCTCTATAAGCTCAGAATTAATTTAAGAAATTAACACACAATTCCTACTTGATTACCAACAATACTAAAGTTTTCATTGATTGCACAAAAATTTTAAGAGTACCCCCCACACACACTTAAGATGAACATTGTCCTCAATATGAAAAAATAATAAAAACAATAGAACAAAGGATAATGAAACTTCCCTGAAAAGTAAACACAAGATCACGAAGGTGGTGGGAGAGGTGGAGCCTAGGGGAGGCATGTAGCTATGAGCTCGAACATCTAGTCTAACTAAGCAGTCACATGTTGTTGAAAACTACACAAGAAAAACAAAAAGTGTGAAGACATTTTTTTTATGGGATAAACAAAACAAAAATTGAAAAACCAAATGCAAGGATAGAAACACAGGTTACCTCCTGTGAAGTACTAAGTTATAGTCATTAGCTTGACTATGGGTCGGTGCCATGCTTAGGTGAGGTGGATGAAATGGTGCTCAGTCGCCACTCTTTCTTCATAGTTTTTTGCCCTCTGACCATTTATCTTGAATGGTTGTTGACCTTTTTTCTTCACCTCGAGCACACCAGATGGTAAGACTCAAATAACCTCATATGGTTCGTATCATTTTGACCATAACTTACCTAAACAGATATGTATATGTGAGTTATAAACAAGGATTTTATCCCCAATCTTAAAATAATGCTGCCTGATATGCATGTCGTGCATGTAACATCCTTAATACAATTGCTGTAGCGTATTTGAAATTACGCATTAGTAATTATAATTAAGCATGTCACGTATTAATTAACTTAAATTATTTGAAATAAATATAAGAGATATATAAAAATATGAGCCTGTTGTGGTTGGAATTATACATATAACGTACAAGACATTATATAAATAATATACATCAATGTACAAAAATTACATAATATATTACAAAGTACTATTATTACAACACAAGATACGTAATCACACCAAACTTATTATACATCTTCATCTTTTGCCTCCTTGCTGAAGTATATGTACCTAGAAATATTACAAAAATATAAACAGAAGGGGTGAGAATTCAAAGAATTCTCAATAGTTTTATGAAAAACATGTCATCGTAATACTTTCAGCTGTTTCGGGAAAAAATACATTTCTTTGAAAACTTCAGTTAAATACATACATACTTATACATATATATATATATATATATATATATATATATATATATATATATATATATATATATATATATATATATATATATATATATATATATATATATATATTTATTTAACTAGGAATATGGAAAACTATCAAAACTGGTCTTTCCTCTTCCCGAGATAAAATCCCATTTTTATAGTTTTCGAAAATATCCATTATTCAACAATACAAATAGGCCAACATCAATAATTCAGAAATTGTTTTAAATTCATATATTATAATGACACGTCCAATTAAAGAATCAAATACTAATTCAAGTCATAGCATAATATATACGTTTAATTCAAGTTTCAGTGCTTATTCCAATTCTCACTTATTTATTATCCAAGATATATGACATTTACTTTTGAGTTATATCCTTCAGATACAAGAATTTTAGATTGCCTCTAGGTACAAGGTTTAGATTATATCCTTCAGATACAAGGGTAATAAGCTAAATATCATTCTTATATTATCTTCCCTAAGTACAAGAAGCATTTTCATAATCTATTCTCATAATAACTTCTCCAGGTATGAGAAGTATTCTCATAATTAATTCTTATAACAACTTCTCCAGGTATGAGAAGTATTCTCGTACAGTATAAATTTTAGAACTAACTCCAGATACGAGTATTATGTCTAATAGATAATGATGGTAATACCACCTCTTCAATATACCAAATGTCTAGGATCACCTCCAAGTATGAGGATCACATCCATTGTCATTGGAATTCAATTAATCTTTGTTTTAATTCAGTACATACTTAACCTTACAGAGTCAAGAGAACAACACAAATTCACCCTCTAGCTCAACTTTAACATCAAAGGGAGCATATTCAATACAAAAATCTAGCTCAACTTGAATAATCAAGGAGCAATACCAATAAATTTCATCATCACACTCCATACATTCTCAATAAGATCATAATCCTCAACAAATGTAAATTCCAACTGATTTAATACACAATACATTTTTATTCAAGCACACTATAATCATTATCACCAATTAGAGCTATAAAAAAGCATATAAAGTTTTAATACAAAAATTCAAATACTAGATTATTCAAGCATAACCAAAATTCACATAATCATCAATCATGTAACCAAATCACAAGAATTACTATTCTATTCATTTTAAGTCACTGAATTCTTGAATAACTATCTATATAACATACAAAATTCAACATTTTACTTCATAAATTATTCATGGCCGAGAGCTTCATGGAAGCTACAAACAAGCAAATTTTTGTACTTCTACACTAAATTCTTTCACAAAGTTATTAGAATTATAAATTAGACAAAAACTCATTTACAAGGTTCAAGTTAGGGTTAGGGTTAGGGTTAGGCCATGCCCTTCAAAAGAACTTCAATTTTTTTTTTCTAATTACAACCAATCATATTTTTAAGACAAGACAAGAATTAATAGAAAGAATGAATGAATTCAAACAAAGTATCCCTATTAGTTCAAAGTCTTGGCCGTGAGTTCTATGACTCCAAGGTCACCAAATTGATTCAAAAATTCCATAGAAGTATAATAAGATAAAGGTAGGAACTAAAACACACAATAACAAAGAGTTACTCTTCTTTTTCTATAGGTTGGCCATGAGATGAAACCATGCCATAACCAAAATTTTTGTTTCAAATTTAACAAAAAAACAACAGTATTTGAAGGTAAGAACCTCTACCTCAATTCCTTGCCCCTTGAAGTTTGAATCATTGAGTTTCTCCTTTCTTTTTCACCTTGTTTCCTTGTTGTTTTCTTACTATTTTTATGCCCTGTTTTGAGCTATTTCTAGGCCTTATTTTCATCTATTCAACCATATGGAACAATAGAGAAAAGATAAAATGAGAGGTAAAAATAAAAATTGGAATATGGTGAATGACAGAAGGATAATGAAGTGGGATTAATGGCAACCGTGTCTGTAGCTTCTATCTCTGCTTCTATTCTGTTTTCACCTTGTGAAAGTGGAGAGAAAGTGAACAAAAAGACTAGAGAAATCTAGATTCAAAGAGGCGGTGGTTACTTGGTCAAAGATGACCAAAATTTTGTGTTGAGACTTTAATATTTGTTATGTACACCTTAATCTTTTTAAAGTTGAGTTTTCAAGTTACCATAAGTCTTATAGAAAATTTTAGGACTCAACTTAGTCCTTAGATCCATTTTTTCATAATTTTCCATATACAGCTATTCGTCAAGTAAGTTGCACTACTTTCCTCAAATTAAATCGAACCTATAAAATAAGTAAACATCTCCATGAAATTTCATAATTTTCTGAGCTGTTTAATTGTTTCGGCTATTTCTCAGCAATATCCTTCAAAATACCAAATTAGCTCTATTGATTCTCTAAAATTTTCTACAATTCTTATCAATGATTCTTAGCTAGGAAATAAATTTTTCATATTTATTTTCATCATATCAACCAATTTTGTAGATACCTTAATTATTCTCTTGTATTCAGTGTTATAGAATTATGCTCAAATTGGTTCAAAAAATTACCCGAATTAACAGATAACTCTTATCAGTATTACAGAGCTACTATAACACTAATTAGGATTATTAGGTTAGGGAGGATGTAACAGTGCACATCATCAGTAGCAGCTTCTTGCATATCTGAAAACACAACACTATCCGTAGCATTAATAGCATCTATACAATTATATGAACCAAAGGAAGTAGGATTTTTGATAGAATTAAAAACATTAAAAACAACTTCCTCATCATTCAATCGCAAGGTCAACTTGTAACACCCCGATTTTTCTTTCTTTCTCAGTTATATATGTTTTATAATTTTTGTGATTTTTATGAATTATTTGATTTATTTTGATTATTTTATTATTATTTTTCTACTTTGTGTGTTAGAAAGCGTCTTAGGAAAATTTTTTTTTGATTGTTCATGCGGGGCCGGGGGAGCTTACTAAACCCAAAACCAGGAACAGATTTTGAAGTTTTTCTTTTTTTGAGATTTTATATGACTGATAAAATCTAAGTACGTTCTATCATCCATTGAACAATAACCACTAGTTTTCTAGCAGTAGCCTTTATCTATTGGGTAATAGCTACCAGAAAATATCTTGATGGCTAGTCAAACTTGATGGTTATGACATCTTTATGGTGAGCTAATAGGAAACTAGCTTGCTTGAGAAGCTTGATGGAGTCAACATTAATGGCTTGGACTTTGTGTGTTGCACCAATGGATGGCAAGCTTGGAGGAGAAGTTTTGATTTCCACCCTTGATGTAGTTCACGATTTTGAAAATCTTCTAGGAGAAGCTTAAGTGATCAATTTGATTACTCTTTTCTCTTAGTCTATCTTGTCAAGTTTGATAAAGCAAAATCCATCACAAACTATCACAAAAACTCACTCTTTTTCTCTCCCTTGAAGCTCACGGCCAACACCTTCCAAACACTCTCAAGTTTTGTTTAATTCAAACCAACCTCATTTCTTGAATCCAAGCACCATTTCAAGAAACTTTCTAGTCGTAAGTTTGATCAAAATCATCCATCTTCAACCACTTTATTCAAGCTCAAAGTTTGAAGGTTCTAGGTGAAGTTCTTAATCTTCACTCCTAAATTTTATTCTTAAGTCTTAGACCATAATCTTGATCTATGGTCGTCTTGTTTCAAGCTTTAGATTTTAATAAATTTATGTTTGATTTGTTTTAAGGGTTTTCTTAGAGGTAGAACTTGTTACAAGAGGACATCAAAGGAGCTTTGATCATCACCTTACGGCAAGAGGGAGATTAACCTCATCAACCATGTTTTGGTGGTGAGAAATGATTTGTGGTTTGTTGGTGAAAAATCCATGTAAGGATTTATTCACTTATTTGTGTGAATTTTGTGGGTTGTGTGCCTAATTATATGTGTTTATATGATTGATATAGTATATATGAGATGGATTTAGTAAGAAATGATGATTGATATGCTTTGTATGCTATGAATCATGTGAAAAAGGAAAGATTTTTGGTCTCAATGACCACTTGAGGCTCATGGCCTTTTGGCCTAGGAATGGACATCCATGAGAAAATTATTTTGTTAGTAGTGAACATAGATGATTAGGAGATTAAAATAAGATTTAAGGGTTTACAAGTTAAAAATGAAACAAATTTTACTACTCAAAAAGGAATTAGTTTTTGACCTTAATAGTGGAAATGAGTTTAGAAGGATGTTTTGAAAATTTCAAAGTATTTTATTTAATAGGGTGTAATAAGAGTAATGGAGAAGAATTTTTGAAATATCTTGCTTAATTAAAATAATATGTTTTTTGTAAAAAAATGTTAGGAAATATTAATTAGAGGAGGTTTGGTGAGAAAATATTGGAATTAAAGTCTAATTTTTATATTAAATGAGAAAAGTTTAAAACTAAGTTTAGAATATCAATAAAATGTTTTACATGATTAAAAATATATAGAAGAGTCTTTACGCGATTTAAAAATGATGGTTTTTAGCTAAGTGATTAAGAAAACATTTTAAAAGTTTTACACGATTGGAAAACGATGTAAAAATGTTACGCGATTTGGAAACATAACTAAAAATGTTATGCATTTGTGAAAATACAGAAAAAGTACTTCGCGTTTGAGAAAAATAGTATTTTACTATCGGGCCGACGTACTGGACTCGGTGACCTTAGTTGATGGTTTTAGCCCAGTGGTGGCTTTGTTTTACGTGGAAGTCGCGTACTTGTGATTATTGATTTATTAAATTATTTAAACATGCATTATCAAAGTCATATTGACTTGTTAAGGTTGTATGCCTAAGAGATGAATTACACCTTCGTGCGGGTGTGAATTGCGTTAGTGAAGGTCTATGAATGACCTTGGAGGAGAACGTGGGTATCTCATAAGTGGCTAGTTAGTAGCTTTACTGTGCCATGGTGACTGTTGCAAATGCACCGACGATCTCCTCAAGACACTTCTCTATTCTCGATCCGGTGTAGAATGTCTTGTATAAGCCATGATGTGTACGCTGATAATTTTTGAAGCACTTGGTTTGAGGCTGACGATATACAGACATGACTCACCAATCATTCTCTCTGATGTTTGGTTTTAGCTCCATGGAGTAGGGGTCTGTTCATTATACATATATATATATATATATATATATATATATATATATATATATATATATATATATATATATATATATATATATATATATATATATATATATGCATATTTGTTGAGCTATCTGTTAAGAGATATCATGACTGTTATTGTTAAATCTGCTCTGTATGACTTTACTATTTATTACTGTTTCTTTGCTGCCTTATTGGTATGTGATGTAGGGGATCTTATCTCTTTATATTATTGTTCTGTCTATTTCTGTTTTATGTTTATGTCTATGAAGACTGCGATGGCAGCTTGGAGGGATCTACTAGGTTTTGTTAAAGTACAGTTCCTTGGAGGCACTGATGTTTGGCGTGTCCTTTGAGATACGAAGCATATAGAGTATTTTCGTGACATTACTCTATCTATGAGTAGGACCCGCCATGGGGTCACTACTTTTTATTTTAATGTTACTGCACATGTAGAGTTTGATATGCCTATACAAGATTTGTAGGGTGATACTCACTATACTCCTAGGGAGGACTCCGAGATCTCTTCTGCTCGGACTCCTGTTCGACGAGACATGCCCCAGCTGGGGGACTTGTCTTCTGAGGAGGAGGAGGATCCTGAGGAGGACCCTTCCCATTAGGTGTATTGGGCTTGGGCTTAAATAGGTGTTGTTTAGTTGTTGTACATATGCTTTTGGATATGTAGTTTTATGTATTTATGCTTTTGATAAACGATGTTTATATATGAAAAGTGCATTATCCAATTTTTTATGATTTATGTTCTTATATTTTATTAAGTTCACGTTATCCGTGAAAAAGAAATTTTGAAATCAGTATATTATATTATTAAATCTTTTATAGTTTGGGTAAAGTTTTAAAAGAGTTAGTCTGAAATGTAATGCTCTTCGGAGGGTGTTACACAACTTCTCTTGATGGACATTAATTATGGTCTTTCCAATGGCAAGGAATGGACATCCAAGTATGATTAGGACCTCGGAGTCCTCCTCCATGTCCAACACAATGAAGTCTGCTAAAAAAATAAATTTGTCCACCTTCACCAAAACATCCTCCATTACACCATGAGGGTAAATGATGGATCTATCGGCCAACTATAGTGAAATGTTACTAAGTTTTAGTTCCTACATCCCTAATTTCCTAAAAATAAAGAAAGGCATCAAATTTATACTAGCACCTAAACCACATAATGTTTTCTCAAAATAAGAGTTACCAATAAAGTAAGGAATAATAAAACTCCTAAGATCTTTTAATTTTGGTGATGGTTTCTTCATGAGAATGGTGGAGCACTCCTCATTTAGCCATACCGTCTCAAATTCCTCAAACTTGTGCTTATTTGTAAGTATTTCCTTTAAGAACTTTGCACACTTAGGCATTTGGGAGATAGCTTCAACAAAGGGAATGCTAATTTGTAATTTCTTGTCTTACTACGTGTTTTTGAGCCTCTGAGGGAATGGAATAGAGGGCTTCTGTGGCTCACTTACATGTACCGTGGATAGTGCTTCACTTGCCTTCTCATTTTCCACATTAACTGACTCATCAATAGTATCTCCATGCTTTTGCATTTGCTCCTCCTTTTTCTTGGAGAGCTCCCCAAGCTCTTTACCACTTCTTAGGATAATTGCCTTGGCATGTTCCTTCAGATTAGGCTCGGTAGTACCAGGCAATGTCCCCGATGCCCTTTCTAACATCAAGGTAGACAACTGACTAATCTGAGTTTCCATGCTCTTCATTTGGGCCTCTGAATTTTGAATGTATTTCATTACAAAATTTTCAAAATTTAGCTTCTTTTTAGGTGCTTGGAAACCTGGGGGTGGTTGCAGAGCTCCCTGATGGCTCTGTTAATTGCCCTGTTGATTTTTCTATTTGAAATTGGGATAGTCCCTCTAATCGGGATTATACGTATTGGAATGTGGATTGTATTGCGGCTGATTGAATTTGCCAACAAAATTTGCTCCTTCAGGCTCAGCGGCAAAGGGACTTCTAACTTGACATTTTGAACTGTTATGTCCTTATCTGCCATATGTTTCACATATGATTGATGGAGCTGTACTATTTTCCACTAACAGAGTCTCAACTTTTTTTATCAATGCTTCCAATTGACTCAGAATAGCAGTAGAGTAGTCAACAGTATGCACACTGACTTGTTTCTTAGGCACCTGACGCTCATTTTGTCATCGATAACTATTAAGCGTCATTTCTTCAATCAGTCCATGAATTTCAGTTAATGTTTTCCTCCATATTGTACCTCCCGCGACAACATCAATGAGCGAACGGTTGGCAGGCAACAAACCATTGTAAAAAGTTTATACCTGCTGCCATATAGGCAATCTGTGATGTGGACATCTCCTTATCAACTCTTGAAAATGTTCCTAAGCTTTATAGAGAGTATCCATATCATACTGCAGAAAAGTAGAAATATCGTTTCTTAACTTAGTATATTTAGAAGGAGGAAAATACTTAGCCAAAAATTATTGTGTCAACTGATCCCATGTGGTAATGAAACCCCTTGGTAGTGACGTTAACCAATGGCTTGCTCTATCCCTAAGAGAGAAAGGAAAGAGTCGCAATTGGATTGCATCATCTGTCACCCCATTATATTTGATGGTGTCACACAACTGTAAGAACTTGACCAGATGTTGATTTGGATCATCCAAATGCAATCCACCAAACTGAACAAAAGTTTGAATCATGAAGATCAATGCTGGTTTGATCTCAAAGTTGTTAGCCGCCATGACTGTTCTTGTAATACTTCCTTTGTATCCTCCAATAGTGGGCATTTAATATCCAAGCATTGTTCACTCCACTAGGGTAACTTGTTCTTCATTAGTTCCTTCAACTGTTTGTCTCTCCATCCTCCTTATAGCTTCTTCAGTCATAGCTTCAGTATGAGATTGTTTCCTTAACCTGCGAGTTATTTTCTCAATTTCTGGATCAAAATATAGATTAAGAGATTGAAACGAGTAAGCATAAACAAGAATATAAGCAATGAGATAAAGTGACAAATGAATTAAAAATAAAAATAAAATAAGAAATGAAACAAAAGTTTGTTTCAATTAACTAGAGCTTTTTGCCTTTAATATTACCAAACTTATTCTTCAGTAGAGGTGCCAAAAACTTGATACACATAAAATATACTAAGAGCAAGTGCACTCTATCATATAGTAATATAGGACTTGAGTCCTAGTTGTCAATCCCACGAGGAATAAGAGCTAATTATTAAATTTGTTAAACCCTTGGTTATTTAAGCAATCGTAAATGTAAAGATTAACTCAAAATAAAATCAAATAACAAATAAAGAAGAAATATGGAAGCTTAAACAAAGTAAAGATAAATCAATTAGAGGGAAACTAGGGCACAAGGTTCACTTGAATCTAATTAATCAAATTTTCATTCATTTATGATGTAAAGTAATTCTCTTGCTAAATTCTCTTAATTACTATTGAATCCCAATGGTCATGGATCAACAATATTCTATTCCTAATAAATCACCTATTTGGTCATTTAGTTTAATTAACTAGGAATGCATTAAGTCTCAATTAAAGAGATGAACTAATGTAATCGTCAATTCAATTAGTAGAATAAATTGATGTTTGGTCATTCACCAATCTAATCCTAAGTTTATTATATAAGTCTACTCATTGGTTGCGGATGGCCACCAGTCAAACAATGAGTTAACGCATACCAAAATTGATCAAGTCTTACCAAGAATTCAAACAATATAATAAACCCAACTGAAATTACCTTCATCAGATTCAAATTGAAGATCAATTAATTAGGAAAACAACATTTCCTATAGCCCTAGCTATGGGATTAGCTACTCATGTTCAATAACAAATTCAAATCATAATACAAATCGATGCAAAGAAAACCCTGAAGAAAGGGGGAAAACTAGAGGGAAGAGAAACCAAAACCCCTTTAATGGAGATTGTGATCTTCAAGCCTTCAAGAATTACGTCCTCTCTTCGTAGCCATCTTCCAGAGATTCCTGGAAATTTTCTCTTCCGAATTATCTCTCCAAAGTTTGTCATCGCAAAAGTTATTTTCAAGTTTAGGGATTTGCTGCCATTTATAATAGTGAAGGGCAAAAACTATCGTTTTTATGCACAAGAGACCTCATGCTATCATGTCTAAGCTCGACACAGCCACGTGAGCTTAAAATCACGTAAAATCACCATGAGGGAGACATGGCTATGTGACCTAGAGACACGATCGTGTCTCTTAGTCAAAGATGCTCCTTAAGTTAGACAGGGCCATGTCTGACTCCTGAATCACTTCTGAATTGACACAAGGCCCTATCTAAGCCAAAATGGTATTATTTTGTTTTGAAATCATGGTGTCCTCACTTGCTTTCACTCCAAATGTGAAAAACCTATTCAATCTGTAAAAACAAAGACAATGATGAGGATCCATCTAAAATTCATTAATAAACACAAGCATATCACCACAATTCATTCGATTTGAGACTACAAAATATGGACTTATCAAAAGACCAACCACTATGACCGAGATTAGAAGTTTCATAGGCCTGACTGGGTACTATAGGAGGTTCATAAAGGGATTTTCTCAATTAGAGCTACCCTTGACTAGACTGAATAGGAAAGGTAGTACTTTCAAGTGGACTCAGGATTGTAAGAATAGTTTCCAAAAGTTAAAGTTGAGGTTGGCTACTACCCAGTGTTGGTAACCCCATATCCTCAAAAGGACTTTGAGGTGTATAGTGACACTTCAAAGATGGGTTTAAGGTGTGTTATGATGCAAAATAGGTGAGTAGTTGCCTATGCATCAAGGTAGTTGAGGTCACATGAGGAGAACTAGCCTACACATGATCTGGAGTTAGCAGCGATGGTGTTTTCCTTAAAGGTTTGGAAACATTACTTATATAGGTCTAGTTTAAGGTGTTCAGTGATCATAAAAGTCTGAGGTACTTGTTTGATCAGAAAAAGTTAAACATGAGACAGAGGAGATAGATGGAGTTCTTAAAGGACTATGACTTCAAGCTAAAGTATCATCCAGGTAAGGCCAATGAAGTAGCCAATGCACTAAGTAGGAAATCCTTACATGTGTCTCAGATGATGATCCAAGAGAGTGGACTTCTTGAGAGTTTTAAAGACTTGAGTCTTGTGGTGACTGTAATGCCACATAGTCTCTGTGTGAGTAGAGTGGATGTAATACCCTTAGTAACATGTTAGACTTGTATATAGTTACAAAAAGTAGCATATTACTTGTTTAACATGTCTGTAAATTTTTGCGACAAACTGAGTTCGTTTAGGCACATAGTTACAACCCAGGAGCTGAAAAGTAGCTTAAAATGACTTAGATAATGGCTTTAAAGGTAAAGTTAAGGGAAATAAACATAGAAAGTTTGTTTCTAAGTCACAAATGAGCTAAGTAAGACGTAGTTAAAGTTTCAAGGTAAATTGAGTTAGTTTGGTATTTTTAGGCATACTGGTTGTGCATTTAATACCGAATTGACTACCAGCAGATATGGAAAATCATGAAAATAGTGAAACAATAATTTAGATGAATCTTACTATTTATTCTAAAGTTATTAGAAGTTACAAAACTTAAATTAGCATAATTCGAGTGTTCTTAGCAGATAAGAAAGTTACAGTAAAATATCCTAAGGATATTTTGGTAAACTCTCATTTCATTTCCCTCTCACGTATAAGCAGCTATTGCTGCAAAATGAGAAGAGAAACAGAAAAATAGCAAAGAAAGAAAATGAAGGAAGAGAAGAGAGAAAGGGAGAGAAAGGAAGAATAAGAAGGAGAAAGAGAAGAGGAAGATGAAGATCAATGATCAAAGCTTAAAGATTGATCATCCAATCAAAAGGTACGAGTTTTATGTTCATATTCATCTCTTTTCACTCTTTTCACCATTGATGCACTCTTGGTGCTTAATAGGTCAAATTGAGTTCTAGAGGTGTTTGATATGTTTGGCTTGCATGAATATGCTTCTTTGGTCATTTATGACTTGTTCATAGCATAAGTTAAGGCTAGAAGCTTAGAATATCTCATTTAGGCCAATGATGCCCAAAAGAGGGGTTAGGTCAAGCTAAGTGTGATTTTGATCCATAATCCAAATTAAGAGGTTTAAGTTAGTGATTGATGACTTCTAAGTATTTGAGAACTGATTAGGGACCTAAGATTACCTAGAAACTGATTGGAATGACCAAAATCCAAGAAAAGAACTAATAGAACAGTACCACAGTTCTGCAGAATTTGTCTAGTTGAGAGACACGGTCCGTGTCCGAAGACACGGGGAGGGGGGGATCATGTCCCTTTCTGCCTGTTCTAATTTTTAAAACAGTGCTCACAAAGCAAAACGCGGGGAGGGGGGCATTATAACATCCTAATACAATTATCTTAATATATTTAGATAATTGGTATTAGTTATGCTATCACTAACTTATCTGACAAACTAGTTCCATATCATTTATACAAATAAATATGGAGAGCCACGTTAAAAGAAAGTTATACATATTTACATCCAAAAGCCTCAAGGGCAAATGTAATATATACAACAAAACACAACTCAAAGTAATTGAATTACAAGAGTTATTATCAAAATATATAACTAAGCTAGTTATTCTTGAGCCTTTTTTCTTCTTTTTCCCCCTATTCTTTTTTATTCCCTTAGATGATTCTTGTCCTACTATTCATGAAACATAAAATAGGGTGAGAACTTAATATCCTCAGTAATAACATACATTTCATGACTTTAAACTAAATACAAGTAATATATTTATAACTATAACTCATAAATCATAGATTCGCTATTGATAGTTAACACATGATTACTCAATTGTAGAATATCAATTTCACTTCTATACTATGGTTCAAATTTAAATAATAAAGGATCCAATTTATTAGGGTTCAACCTCATTGCATAAGGTAGCCATTTTACTAGGGCTCAACCTTATTGTATAAGGGAGCCATTTTACTAGGGTTCAACCTATAGGGGAACCAATTCTAGGTTCAACCTATAGGGGAGTCAATTCTAGGTTCAACTCATAGGGGAGCCAATTCTCTTGCTATCTAGGCCTTATGACACTCAACTCTAACTATTAAAGAAGCTTCTAGTATTTTTGGAGTTCAAACCATTCCAAAAATACCTCAATTTTTGCCTAAAAAGGCTAATTTTTAGAGATGCACCAATTGCACATCCTAACTTCTACAATTCTGAAATTTCTACCACATGAAGCCTTACATCTTAGCTTTCAAATGCCATAAGAATTAGGTTAATCTGATGGCTATAGCTCAAGTTATGCTACAAAAAATGCAGGTTGTTCAGATGTTGTTCTATTTCTGCAGAATTTGCTGCTGTAACAGATTACAAGTGTGTTGTAATCGATTACAACTCATCCAGAGGCCTTGTAATAGATTATATAGGTTGCATAATTAATTACATACTTCCTAGAAACAAATTTTGTGGCTCTAGAAGCTTGGTAATCGATTACATAAGCTATGTAATTGATTACATACTGTAGAAAACCAGAAAAACATGTTTTCTCATGTAGCAAACTTATTCCAAACCTTCAAGATTGGTTTCCTTGTAATTTTTAACACCAATCTAATGCCCTAAACTTATTGTAATTCTCATACAACCTATTGATTCACTAGGGCATAGATTTAGGTTCCAAATCACACTAACCCTAATCATTTACTAATTCCTCATCTATGAACCAACATGGTTTGGGTTAAGCCATAAAAGGCCATCTAGTACTCATTGAGCTGAAATTAACCTAACTTAATCCTTGGGATCAGGAATCAAGTTAAGAACTGGGATTTCACTCTCCAAATCCATTTCCCCCCATCCAAATCCCTAATTTCTTTCAAGAGAAACAAAAAGGAAAAAGATAGTAAGAACTGCCCTACCTCATATAGATGAATGACCAAACTTGGCCTTTGTCTTCTCTTCTTCCTCTTCCCTTTTCTCCTTTCCCTCTATCTTCTTCATTTTCTCTTCTTTTCTTTTGTTTCTTTCCTTCTGATTTTGATAGTAAGAAACGTGAGAGAAAAGGAGAATAAGAGATAAGATCAAACCACTTAAATCCTGTACTGGTAATTCTGTATCTGTTAAGAACACTTAGATTTTTCTAAATCAAGTTTCTTAACTTCCAACAACTTTAAAATAAATCCTAGGATTCATCCAAAATATTGTTTCACCATTTTCTCTAATATCCATATCTGCTGCTATTCAATTAGGCATTAAAGCACACTCGCAGTATGCTTAAAAATACCAAATCAACTCAGTTTGCTCTCAAAAATTTACTACATCCTCTTTCACTTATTTGTGATCTAGAAATAAAGTTTCTTTATTTATTTCACTGAACTGGGCAATTTATGCTACTTTCTAAGTCATTTTAAGCTTATTTTTGTATTTTGTGCTACAACAAAGTGCCTAAATCAACTCAGTTTGTCACGAAAATAAGCGGACATGTCAAGCAAGTATTATGCTACTTTTGTAACCATAAACTAGCCTAACATGATAAAAGGAGGACATTATATTTCTCCCCTCATTTTAAAAATTGTCCTCAAAATTACTTACCTCATAAAAACAACTCTAGATAATCTTGCTGCATTCGGGACTCTAGCTCCCATGTAGCCTCCTCTGTACTTGTTTCACCCCAACGTACATTCACTAAAGGAATTTGTTTACCTCTGAGCTCCTTGACTCCTCTATTTACAATTCTCATCGGTTTTACTGCATAAAATAAATCATCTTTTAACTGTATAGATTCATCTCTTATGATGTGTGAAGGGTCTGGATTGTACTTTTTGAGCTGAGATACATGAAAAACATTGTAAAGTTTCAACAAACTAGGAGGGAGGGCTATTTGGTAGGCTATAGGTCTGATTCTTTTGAGAATTTGGTAGGGACCAATAAACAAGGGTTTAACTTCCATATTCTCAATGCTCTACCAATTTCTCTTGTAGGAGTGACTCTCAAGAAAACATGTTCTCCTTCTTCAAACACTAGAGGTCTCCTCCTTCAATCAGCATAACTATTTTGCCTACTCTGAGCTACGGCCATCCTATCCCTGATTTTCCTGATTTGATCTGATGTTTGTTGCACTATTTCAGGTCCTAGAATAGCTCTCTCTTCAACTTCATACCAATATAATGGTGACCTACATTTCCTACTATAAAGAGCTTCATAAGGTGCCATTCCAATGCTGGTATAGTAACTATTGTTGTAGGTAAATTTCACTAAGGGCAAAAGTCTATCCCAACTACTTCATTGATCTAATATACATGCTCTAAGCATATCTTCTAGAGTTTGGATAGTCCTTTATGACTGCCCATCAATCTGTGGATGGTATGCTGTACTAAAACTGAGTTTAGTCCCGAGGCCTTCTGTAAGGCACCCCAAAATCTAGATGTAAACCTAGGATCTCTATCTGAAACTATGCTGAGGGGAATACCATGCAATCTAACTATCTCCTATAAGTATAACTGAGCTAGTTTATCTAAGGAGTAGTTAACTCTAATAGGCAAGAAGTGGGCGGACTTGATTAATCTATCCATTATGACTCAGATTGCATCATTACCTAACTGTGTTCTAGGTAGACTTGTCACAAAATCCATTATGATTGATCCCATTTTTATTCGTGAATTTCTAAAGATTGGAGTGGTCCTGAAGGTTTTTGGTGTTCTATCTTGACTTTTTGACACACTAAGCACCTAGACTCAAATTCTGCTATCTCTTTCTTCATTCCCGGCCACTAATACAACCATTTTAGATCTTGATACATCTTAGTGGCTCTTGGATGGATGATGTATTGATTCCTATGAGCCTCCTCTAGGATCTTATCTTTGATTGTAGATTTTCTTGGAATGTAAAGTCTATCTCTAAACTTAATCATTCCATCATCTACCATATCAAACTCAGTTTGATCCTTTAAAAAGATTTGCTCTCTTACCTTATTTAGGGTTTCATCCTCATTTTGAGCTTCTAGAATTTGAGCTCTCAGTTCACAAACTATGTCCACCCTACTCATAAAGAGACTTTGTGGTGCCACAGTTACTCTAAGGCTCAAATCCCTAAACTTCTAAAGAAGTTGACTCTCTTAAATCATCATCCGGGATATATGTAGGGATTTCCTACATAGTGCATCGGCCACTACATTGGCCTTACTCAGGTGATATCTAAGCTCAAAGTCATAATCCTTTCAAAACTCCATCCATCTTCTCTATCTCATGTTTAGCTCGTTTTGATCAAACAAATACTTTAAACTTTTATGATCGCTGAACACTTCAAATTGAACTCCATAAAGATAATGTCTCCAAATTGTTAAGGCAAACACTACTGTAGCTAATTCCAAATCATGGGTGGGATAGTTCTCCTTGTGAGGCCTCAATTGCCTCGATGCATAAGCAACTACTCACTTATGTTGCATGAGAACCCACCCTAAACCTATTCAGGAAGCATCACAAAACACCTCAAAACTCTCTTGAGGATCCGGAATTACCAAAACTGGTGTAGTTGTCAACCTCCTCTTAAGCTCTTGGAAACTATCTTCACACTCTTGAGTTCATACAAAAGTACTACCTTTCCCAGTTAATCTAGTCAATGGTAGTGCTATCTGAGAAAATCCATTAATGAATCTTCTGTAGTACCCAGTTAGGCCTATGAAACTTCTTATCTCAGTCACAGTGGTGGGTCTCTCCCACTGCAATACTGCTTCCACTTTACTAGGGTCTACTGAAATTCCTTCTTTAGAAATCACATGCCCTAGAAACTAAACTTTTGATAGCCAAAATTCACACTTTGAAAGCTTAGCATGATCCCCAAAACTACTCGGAGATGTATCTCATACTCTTCCATTGTCTTAGAATAGATTAGGATATCATCTATGAACACTACTACAAACTTGCCTAGGTAGGGTCTAAAAATCCTATTCATGTAATCCATGAATACTGCTGGTGCATTTGTTAACCCGAAGGACATCACGAGATATTTATAATGTCCATACCTAGTTCTGAAAGCGGTCTTAGGGATATCTTCTTCCCTTACCTTTATTTGGTGATATCCTGATCTTAGGTCAATTTTTGAGAACTCTGATGCTCTTCTCAATTGATCTATAAGATCATCTATCCTAGGCAATGGATACTTGTTTTTTATGGTTACATTGTTTAACTGCCTGTAATCTACACAAAGTCTCATGGCACCATCTTTCTTCTTCACTAATAAAATAGGTGCTCCCCAAGAAAAAATACTAGGTCTTATGAATTATTTTTCTAATAATTCCTCTATTTGTTCTTAAGCTCAGCTATCTCTAAAGGTGTCATCCTATAGGATGCTATAGAAATAGGTCCCGTCCCCGGTGCTAAATCTATAGTAAATTCTATCTCTCTTATGGGTGGCAACTCGATTATTTCCTTTGGAAACACTTCTAGATACTTTTTCATAGTTGGTATATTTTCCAAATTCTGCTCAACCTCTGATGTCAGAGAGAAAAGGAAAACATACCCTTGAGCTCCCTCCTCTATATAATGATACACTTGGTTTGTATTGAGAAACACTGATTCAGAAGGGGTAACTTTGGTAGATATATCTGATATAAAGGCAAAGGTTTTATCTACACAGTTTAAAATCACATGTTTGGAGGACAACCAATCCATACCAAGAATGACGTCAATATCTACAAGAGATAAACAAATAAGATTCAAAAAGAAAATCCTATCTTCTATCTGGATACAACAATCTAGGCAAACTTTAGAAGTTGTAACAGATTTGCTAGTGGGAGTAGAAACACCTAAGTTATATGGAAGGTTTGTCATAGGTAAATTCAGCATTTTCACACAATCACAAGAAACAAAGGAGTGTGATGCTTCCGAATCATATAAAACAGTTAACAGGTGATTATGGATTATGCATTTACCTTGGATCAGATCTGTAGACTGAGTCACCTCATTACCGCTCATAGTAAAAGCTTGTCCTAGAGTTTGCGGTCTTGGGGGTGAACACTGCTTTCTATTTTTGTAGGCACTCCTTAGATATATGTCCTGGCTAACCATACATATAGTAAACTGATTACCTTACTAAGCAAGGCTTGTCCCCATGGAACTTCTCACACTTAGGACATTTAGGTCCCCTCGTTCCTCCTTTAACCTGTTTACCCTTATTTTGAGGGTGACCTAACTTAGAAGTACTCTTTTTCTCATCCATCTTCTTCCACTTAAGAGAATCTTCTTTTTTTCTACTCTGTTTGGAATTGAAGACAATTCATTTCCACAATTCTACACTTATTCACTAGTGAAGAAAAATCTCTAATCTCAAATGATTGGACCATCCTTTTAATGTCTTCTCTTAATCTGGATTCAAACTTAACACATAATGAATTTTCATCTGGGTTAAGTCTATATTGAGGTGAAAACTTTAACAGCTCATCAAATTTTGCCTCATAGTCACCCATGGTCATTCTTCCTTGCTCAAGCTTCAAAAACTCAACTTCTTTTGCTTCTTGCACTGACTTAGGGTAGTACTTCTCCATTAAGGTGTTTCTGAATACCTCCCAAGTAATCGGTGTTGTTGCAGTTTCTAATAACCTTCTAACATTCTTCCACTAATGCTCTACTTCTCCACTAAACATGAAAGTCGCAAAAAACACCCTTTGTTCATTAGAGCATTGCATGGCTTCAAAAATCTTCTCCATCTCAGTCAACCACTCTTCGACCTTCAGAGGATTATACTTGCCTTTAAACGAAGAAAGGTTCAACCATCTAAACTCAACAAGATCTTAAAAATTTGATTTCTCCCTGCTTGCATCTCGTACGCTGGGGGTGGTACTAGCGGAGGCATTGGTTGTTGAGGCTGATTGGCATGCAACCATTCCAACATTCTATTAGTAGTAATTGTTTGTTCTTGCATAACCTTGGCCATTTCTATAACAACCTCAGCCATGCTAGGGCTCTCACTAAAAGTGCAACACCCCTAGATTTAATAACCACGGCACAATCGTCATTATGTCATGGTCACTAAATTTCAGCGTGCTAACATTATCAAATAACAAACTTTACAAATAAATTAAAACATTTCTCATATGAGGAAAATAGGAGTCACGAATGAATAATTACATATACAACCAATTAAAATATGAATTATAGAATGTACTCAATTTACAACCTTTAAGTCTGGATAATCACCTTAAAACATACACATACCCAAAATATATTTTTATATAGGTAATGCAAAATAAAATATCAACTACCCACACCCTATCTACAACTAAGGAGTTGGGCACTCCATCGAATCCCGAATGCGTGAGGCAATTCCGGGCTCACCGGTGTAGTGAAAAATACAGAATATGATCTTCAACCGCAGTCTTCTTCATGGTCAAGGTCAGATCCCCAGCAGGTCGCATACGTTTATCGGTCCAGTCGACTCGCCAGGTCTTGGCACCACCAGTGGACTCAGTTCGAACAAACCCAATAGAACTCCCTTCGCGACGACATCACCGGATACAATGGGTCAAACCAAGGAAATCCAAAAGAATCCAACCTCGTTCCCACTTATAGTCTTTAACCAAAAATTGACATAGAGTAGGAAAAGTACAAGAAAGAGGTAAGACATCCTACCATCATTACCAGTCATAGCATCAAGAAACCAAACGGCGCAAAGCGCCCACATAGCATTTATGACAGCAATAATGGTAATAAACATTTTGTAGCAGTTATAATCAACCAAACAGTTTTAGGCAGTCATATATATATAGACAAATCAGAAGTACAACAGTTCTAATTATAATAACAATGTATGCAAGATAATTCATGGACTCTCTATGCACATGCATTCAATAGTCAAAATCCTACTCCATGGAGCTAGACACAAAACAGTTGGAGAGAATGATTAGGGAGACATGTCAGTATCTCGTCGACCATAAAATAAGGGCTTTTCAGAAAATAATCAATCATTTTGCGCGTCAAGGCTTTATACAACGGCATTCTCACAAGATCTCGATATAGGACTGTGGCCAGTTAGGATCGTCGGTGCATTTGCATCGGTTTGTCCCACGGTCTAGAGGGGCTACCACTGCCCTCTGCGCGACACCCGCGCCCCGACGCCCTCAAGGCCAACTACAGGACCCCACTTGTCTATTCGCACCTGCACAAAGGTGTGATCATCTCCTAGGCAACTCGGCCTTAACAAAGTCCAATGGACGTTCTCTTTCTTTTTGTGCAATGCATGACTCAATCATGCTTCTCATGACAACTCGGTCAATCATGCTTCAGATGCATGTCATATGATTTATCCACAAGTTTTGAACCCATTCACAGATCCATATCAAACCAATAGCACATTTTAAGGGTAACCACAATCCCATTCAAAATCATGATAGAAGTCTACCATTAAATTCATTATGTGCCTCACAAGCTCACCCATACTCATGTTCTTCCCTGTTTATGAATCCATAACTAATTTCTAGTCATCCAATTATTTATGATTAATATGCTTTTATTAATCCAAAGGTTTTAAGTCCAGGAAGATACACGGCCTGAATCACCAGCAAAGCCACGAAATTAATTGCTAGGTGTTGGGCGATAAACTATACTGTTGAATTCGAAAGAGACAAGGTATTTGGTGACAAATTGAGGCTGCCATTCGATGAAAAATGACATGGCAGAAGGATGAAAGATGAGGGAACATTTTATAACAAGATTAGCAAAAAATCAATTTCCGTCGGATGGAGGTTCTGTCGAACGGAGATCAAAATTGTCGAATTATTCCAGAAGATCAGCAGAAGTCCTAATTCGACGAACATGGGTGTCGACATTCGAGAAATCTCCCAAGTGTCGAACCGACGAAGAACACTATGGTCAGAAACTCTAATTTGACGGATCTTGACATTCTACTCGACGAGTATTAACTTTGGGAAGCTTCTGTTAAATGGACAGAAAAATCTACTCGACGGGTATGTCTCTCGATGGGTATTGACATTCTAACTCGACGAATATATCACTCGACGGATGTGGTCATTCCAATTCGACGAATTTAGCATTGGAGGGGTTTCTCTCCTAAGTGGTCAGAACCTCTAATTCGATGGGTTTGGCCTGAAGATGAATTTCGACAGACATGGTCAGGAGTTCATACTCGACGGATTTTAGCATTTTACTAAGTGATCAAGACATCAAATTCGACGGGTTTGGCCAGGAGTTCATACTCGACAGATTCTAACATTTTACTAAGTGATCAAGATATCAAGTTCGACGGGTTTGGCCAGGAGTTCATACTCGACGGATTCTAACATTTTACTAAGTGATCAAGACATCAAATTCGACGAGTTTGGCCAGGAGTTCATACTCGACAGATTCTAACATTTTACTAAGTGATCAAGATATCAAATTCGACGGGTTTGGCCAGGAGTTCATACTCAACAGATTCTAACATTTTACTAAGTGATCAAGATATCAAGTTCGATGGGTTTGGCCAGGAGTTCATACTCGACAAATTTTGACATTACACTTAATGGTCAGAAACTCAAGTTATTACCATTTCTCACCAAGAATCCCAAAATTTTAGTCTCAAAGCGTGGCTATTCGAGAGCCAGCCCGACGGTATTCCTTCCAGATTATGCATTCTAGCACATACATATATATCAAAACACACAAAACAATCAACTAGCATATATACATCACCAACAACATACAAACAAAGATGACTCCCAGTACTAATCACAAACGATGTCCTTAAATGCTAAAGGAGGTTGAGGAGGAGTGTCTTCCTCTTACCTTGGAGAAGCACAAAGAAAGGCTGCTCCTTTTTGGTCAGGATTTACGTTTTCAGCTTCCAGGAAATCCTTAAACATTTAAACTTGCAAAATCAGAACCCAATATTGAAATGAATACCCATGGTCATCAAAATGACAGTAGGTTACGAAAATGAGAAGAGAGGAAGAAAAAGCTAAGAGCTTTACCTTAAAGCTCCAACCTTTAAGCTTCAAAGTAGAAGAGAATGAAGATGGAGAAAATGGCAGAACTTTGAAGATGATTTCCTCAATGATAGTGGTCCTCGAACACAAAATGGTGCTAGGATTGTGACGGTTTTTGAAGAACAAAATGGAGGTGTGGGTGGACGGTGTTGTTGCTGTGGGGTGAAAGAGAAGAGAGAAGGATGAGTGAATAGTGAGCTGCGTACAGGGAGGAGGGCAAATTTGAGAAAAAAAGTGAAATATACTCCCCCTATAGTCAAACGTGCTGCACAAAAATGGGAGGAGAGAGAATGAATAGTGGCTGGGAAGGAAGCTTCCTAGAAGTTTCCTTGAAGCTTCCTTGAGAAGTTTCGTGCGCTTCTCGATAAAGTGCATAGTAAGCTTGTCTCTTTAATTAAATGCATCTGATAGATGATTTAATTACACTATTAGAATTATTTTCTCCGTGAATAAAAGTTACAGTTGATGAAAATAATATTTTATTATTCATCAGATAATTTTATGATATAGTGATTTTATCTCTAGCAGACAAAACCTCAGACAATGTAATACCTCGTAAACTGTACCTGGCCTCGGGTTTAGTAAGATCCCCCGTCGACATGTTGACAGTTCAAGGTTTACCAGCCTCAGGAAAAATATTTTATTTTCTCGGCTCCGCTTAGCGCACACGTAAAACGAGGAATATATTAAAATATTCAACATTTTTAGAAAATTCCACAAAAATCACCAAAAATCACAAATATTATAAAATGATTGTTTATAATGAAATAAATAAAATTTTCGGGATGTTACAACACTCCCCTTCTAAAAAGGAATTTCATCCTTGAAATTCGTCGTATCTTAGAACAAACGCGACTATGTTTCTTTCATTTTGTCTCCTAGTTCTCGCGTTGTATCTTCAGCTGCATCAATCCAAATCACTGGCAATAAGGTTGCTTCCTTCCACTGAGCATTTTATATCAACGAGTAAAAACGCGTTGACGTCATAGGCTGATCAATAAAGATTCTACGCTCCTTGAGTCTTTAGCCATCCAACAGCCAACTCTCCAAACAATTGTTCATCACTGGGTGGTTCTATCGAACTTATTCTCCTTGTTTACCGTAGTAGGCAACTAAGCTTATTTTATTCTTAAGGCATCCGCTACGACCTTCGCCTCTTCCAGAATTATACCAGAACAGAAAGTCGAAATCCTTCAGAGCTTCTAATCACCATCTCCGCCTCATGTTCCACTCATTCCAACAGACCAAAATATCTTTGGCTCTTAAGATTACCATGGGCATTGAGAATTTCTCCTCGTAGAAAATGCTTCCAGATCTTCAATGCAACTACAAAGCTAACTCTGAGTTAGTGTAAGGTAATCCTTCTTATGTATTCTTGATTGTCACTAAGCGTACATTACCATCCCTTCTATTCTGATCAAGCACACGTTCTAAACTTCCAATGCGAAGCATCACTAGGTATCTCAAAAGTTCATTGGGATTTGGGCAGAATCATCTTTAGCGAAGAAATCGAATGTCTCTTCAATTCTTGAAAATCTTTCCTTATATGCACCAATACTACAAACTTGACTCCAATGCATGAGTTAGACGAGAAATATTGTCATTTTGAAGAATTCTGCAGTGAGTCTCCCGTACTATTTAGCTGATCCTTTAAAGTTACGAATTTGCAACATAGTCTTTGACCTGTCCCATTGAAGAACTGCTCCAACTTGCGACTGATCTCCAATAGTTCCTTCTTCTAAAGATCACTTGATTCAAAAGTTAAACTGCCTCAAACCAAAATTCACACTTGAACAGCTTCTAGCATAACTCCTCATTCTTCTTCTGAAATTGAAGAACAACACGACAATTTTGTCTCAATAGGGAAGAAAGGTCTTGTTTATGTAATCAATGAGTACTACTGAAGCGTTCATTACATCGAACGACATTACGAAATACCCGTGGTGTTCACTACGTATCAGAGAAAGTTGCCTTGGAAATATACCCTTCTCTCAAATGATCTTAATGATAGTTGAGAACCCAAAATGATCTTGGAGAAAATAGCGGCGTCCTTCAACTGATTTGCCAAATCATCTTTCCTTGATTCGAACAATGTCTCATAGGGTAAGTTCTCATTTAACCATGCTACACTTAGCACATTGTTATAGTTCAGATTCGGGAACACATTTACTCAATCGAAGTATACTAGAAACGTTATAAAGGTTAGAAAGAAAAATAGGGAAGTTGCTTGATTTACCACTGGACTTGCCTAACGAAGAGTACGATATGGTTTAATAAAACTTAAGAGTGAGTTTCATTGATTCACATCTAGGAAATTTCTGTCTCAAGAAGCACTAAGTTTCCTTTGAAATCGAATGACGAGACCCGTTTAGTAAACGATCAATTTCTTACTGAGATCGAGCTGATTCATGAAGAAAGTAGATGATTGAATTGGAAAAGGGGTTCCACTTTCTAACAATAATAGGGTAGTTTTAAACAGACTTGTTGTAATGAGAGTAGACTTACAAACGAGAATACTATCATTCGAGTCGAAAGGAAGTAAATATACAGACAACTCAATTCCAAAAACAAACTCTTAGAATTTCCTTGAAACATTTTCGACAGAATATGGCTGGAAGATAACCAATCCCATCGTTAACATTACATCTAGTTTGCAAAAGAAGTGAGCAAATCAGATCAACAGAAGGATTTAGTCTTTAACAAGTCATAGGACAATTTAAACAACTTGGCTACCATCAACAAGTTCTTAGCAGCCAAAACAGAAATAACTTACTCAAAAGATAACGAAGGTATGAACATCCCTACTGGATTCATATATTCATACATCATAAAGAAATGGGTTACCCCCGGAATTATACAGTAAAATCACAGGGTCATCAGTTGTAGTACAAGCTCCCTCGTTCAGGTCTTCAGTCTTGGATGTTTCTACTCCACTAGAGAAATTAACTCTCCTTTCTTTGTGAGATTGTGAAGTGCGTGTATTACCAACAAAAGGCTTCATCCTTTGCGAAGTACAGTTCTTAGCCACATGTCCTAACTCTCTGCATTTGAAACAAATTATCCCACCGTTCATACAATCCTTGGTTAAATGGTCCTTTCCACACTTGAAGCAGATTACCCTTTTGATTGCATGTGGAGGCTTTGTCTCATGTAAAGCACAATCCCTCCACACATGTCCTTGCTTTCCGCACTTGAAGCAAATTCTTCCTTCGATCTTACAGTCCCTCGTGAAGTGGTCCTTTTCGCACTTCTTACACATTGATAACGGTACCACAGTTGGATTGGACTTACTACCACTCGCGCCACCATGATGCATTTGATGTCGCTGTTGCTCCCTTGGTCGTAGTGTATACGGTTTCTGCTTAAACTGATTGGCCTTTCCACGGTTCCTCCTTTAGAACTTCGGTAATCCAGAGTTACCCCAAAATCGACTTTCTTCCTTCAAATTTTGAACCTCAACTTCCAATTCCTGCTGTCGTGCAGCCCTCTGATTCGGTTGCACTGTTACGTCAGCCATTCCCTGCATTGTTTCCATAGTCACATCCACTCCTGTGTTGTTGCGTTCCACATTCCTACGTATGCGTCTTTCGCGAGCCATTATCTTCCTTTGAAACAGACAATCAGGCACAGTGGAGACAAGTAACCATTTCAGACAATAATGTCTCCTTTCGGAAACCAAACACAAGGAGTCACACAACACACAAGGGTGAAAATGCAGACAATTCCTAAACAAGTTCAGTCATACTAGCTAAGCTTCTTTCTAAAAGAATTCCTATCGCCTTAACACGCCTAGGTGAAGTCATAGTTTCCTGTAGACACAGAACATTACATATTGAGTTGGCCAGTACTCAATATCATGTAACTGTGCAACAGTAGCTACCAACACTCAACCTATGGCAAGCTATGCCTTCCTTTCCCAATATCTCAATTCAAGAGACAAGGAAGCACACAACATACAAATAGACTTCTAACATGTCTAAGCATAGTCAGTCCATACCCCGGCTCAACAGGATGAACTGAGCTCTGATACCACCTTAATGCAACGCCCCTAGATTTAATAACCACGGCACAATCGTCATTATGTCACAGTCACTAAATTTCGGCGTGCTAACATTGTCAAATAACAAACTTTACAAATAAATTAAAACATTTCTCATATGAGGAAAATAGGAGCCACGAATGAATAGTTACATATACAACCAATTAAAATATGAATTATAGAATGTACTCAATTTACAACCTTTAAGTCTAGATAATCACCTTAAAACATACACATACCCAAAATACATTTTTATATAGGTAATGCAAAATAAAATATCAACTACCCACACCCTATCTACAACTAAGGAGTTGGGCACTCCATCGAATCCCGAATGCGTGAGGCAATTCCGGGCTCACCGGTGTAGTGAAAAATACAGAATATGATCTTCAACCGCAGTCCTCTTCATGGTCAAGGTCAGATCCCCAGCAGGTCGCATACGTTTATCGGTCCAGTCGACTCGCCAGGTCTTGGCACCACCAGTGGACTCAGTTCGAACAAACTCAATAGAACTCCCTTCGCGACGACATCACCGGATACAGTGGGTCAAACCAAGGAAATCCAAAAGAATCCAACCTCGTTCCCACTTATAGTCTTTAACCAAAAATTGACATAGAGCAGGAAAAGTACAAGAAAGAGGTAAGACATCCTACCATCATTACCAGTCATAGCATCAAGAAACCAAACGGCGCAAAGCACCTACATAGCATTTATGACAGCAATAATGGTAATAAACATTTTGTAGCAGTTATAATCAACCAAATAGTTCCAGGCAGTCATATATATATAGACATATCAGAAGTACAACAGT
Source organism: Ormosia semicastrata (assembly GCA_029884595.1). Taxonomy (NCBI): domain Eukaryota; kingdom Viridiplantae; phylum Streptophyta; class Magnoliopsida; order Fabales; family Fabaceae; genus Ormosia; species Ormosia semicastrata. The sequence goes on from JAQQTO010000061.1 coordinate 46,770,817, forward strand.
TCTAATTATAATAACAATGTATACCAGATAATTCATGGACTCTCTATGCACATGCATTCAATAGTCAAAATCCTACTCCATGGAGCTAAACACAAAACAGTTAGAGAGAATGATCAAGGAGACATGCCAGTATCTTGTCAGCCATAAAATAAGTGCTTTTCATAAAATAATCAATCATTTTGCGCGTCAAGGCTTTACACAGCGGCATTCTCACAAGATCTCGATATAGGATTGTGGCCAGTCAAGATGTTCGGTGCGTTTGCATCGGTTTGTCCCACAGTCCAAAGGGGCTACCACTGCCCTCTGCACGACACCCGCGCCCTGACGCCCTCAAGGCCAACTACAGGACCCCACTTGTCTATTCGCACCTGCACTAAGGTGTGATCATCTCCTAGGCAACTCGGCCTTAACAAAGTCCAACGGACGTTCTCTTTCTTTTTGTGCAATGCATGACTCAATCATGCTTCTCATGACAACTCGGTCAATCATGCTTCAGATGCATGTCATATGATTTATCCACAAGTTTTGAACCCATTCACAGATCCATATCAAACCAATAGCACATTTTAAGGGTAACCACAATCCCATTCAAAATCATGATAGAAGTCTACCATTAAATTCATTATGTGCCTCACAAGCTCACCCATACTCATGTTCTTCCCTGTTTATGAATCCATAACTAATTTCTAGTCATCCAATTATTTATGATTAATATGCTTTTATTAATCCAAAGGTTTTAAGTCCAGGAAGATACACGGCCTGAATCACCAGCAAAGCCACGAAATTAATTGCTAGGTGTTGGGTGATAAACTATACTATTGAATTCGACAGAGACAAGGTATTTGGTGACAAATTGAGGCTGCCATTCGACGAAAAATGTCATGGCAGGAGGATGAAAGATGGGGGAACATTTTATAACAAGATTGGCAAAAAATCAATTTTCGTCGGATGGAGGTTCTGTCGAACGGAAATCAAAATTGTCGAATTATTCCAGAAGATCAGCAGAAGTCCTAATTCGACGAACATGGGTGTCGACATTAGAGAAATCTCCCAAGTGACGAACCGACGAAGAACACTATGGTCAGAAACTCTAATTCGACGGATCTTGACATTCTACTCAACGAGTATTAACTTTGGGAAGCTTCTGTTAAATGAATAGAAAAATCTACTCGACGGGTATGTCTCTCGATGGGTATTGGCATTCTAACTCGACGAATATGTCACTCGACGGATGTGGTCATTCCAATTCGATGGATTTAGCATTGGAGGGTTTTCTCTCCTAAGTGGTCAGAACCTCTAATTCGACGGGTTTGGCTTGAAGATGAATTTCGACGGACATGGTCAGGAGTTCATACTCGACGGATTTTAGCATTTTACTAAGTGATCAAGACATCAAATTCGACGGGTTTGGCCAGGAGTTCATACTCGACAAATTCTAACATTTTACTAAGTGATCAATATATCAAGTTCGATGGGTTTGGCCAGGAGTTCATACTCGACGGATTCTAACATTTTACTAAGTGATCAAGACATCAAATTCGACAGGTTTTGCCAGGAGTTCATACTCGACAGATTCTAACATTTTACTAAGTGATCAAGATATCAAATTCGACGGGTTTGGCCAGGAGTTCATACTCGACAGATTCTAACATTTTACTAAGTGATCAAGATATCAAGTTCGACGGGTTTGGCCAGGAGTTCATACTCGACAGATTTTGACATTACACTTAATGGTCAGAAACTCAAGTTATTACCATTTCTCACCAAGAATCCCAAAATTTTAGTCTCAAAGCGTGGCTATCTAAGAGCCAGCCCGACGGCATTCCTTCCAGATTATACATTCCAGCACATACAGATATATCAAAACACACAAAACAATCAACTAGCATATATACATCACCAACAGCATACAAACAAAGATGACTCCCAGTACCAATCACAAACGACGTCCCTAAATGCTAAAAGAGGTTAAGGAGGAGTGTCTTCCTCTTACCTTGGAGAAGCACAAAGAAAGGCTGTTCCTTTTTGGTCAGGATTTACGTTTTCAGCTTCCAGGAAATCCTTAAACATTTAAACTTGCAAAATCAGAACCCAATATTGAAATGAATACCTATGGTCATCAAAATGACAGTGGGTTACGAAAATGAGAAGAGAAGAAGAAAAAGCTAAGAGCTTTACCTTAAAGCTTCAACCTTTAAGCTTCAAAGTAGAAGAGAATGAAGATGGAGAAAATGGCAGAACTTTGAAGATGATTTCCTCAATGATGGTGGTCCTCGAACACAAAATGGTGCTAGGATTGTGACGGTTTTTGAAGAACAAAATGGAGGTGTGGGTGGACGGTGTTGCTGTTGTGGGGTGAAAGAGAAGAGAGAAGGATGAGTGAATAGTGAGCTGCGTACAGGGAAGAGGGGAAATGTGAGAAAAAAAGTGAAATATGCTCCCCCTATAATCAAACGTGCTGCACAAAAATGGGAGGAGAGAGAATGAATAGTGGCTGGGAAGGAAGCTTCCTAGAAGTTTCCTTGAAGCTTCCTTGAGAAGCTTCGTGCGCTTCTCGATAAAGTGCATAGTAAGCTTGTCTCTTTAATTAAATGCATCTGACAGATGATTTAATTACACTATTAGAATTATTTTCTCCGTGAATAAAAGTTACAGTTGATGAAAATAATATTTTATTCTTCATCAGATAATTTTTTGATACAGTAATTTTATCTCTAGCAGACAAAACCTCGAACAATGTAATACCTCGTAAACTGTACCCAGCCTCGGGTTTGATAAGATCCCCCATCGACACGTTGACAGTTCAAGGTTTACCAGCCTCAGGGAAAATATTTTATTTTCCTGGCTCCGCTTAGTGCACACGTAAAACGAGAAATATATTAAAATATTCAATATTTTTAGAAAATTCCACAAAAATCACCAAAAATCACAAATATTATAAAATAATTGTTTATAATGAAATAAATAAAATTCTCGGGATGTTACAAAAAGAATGCTTATTTCCTCTAGTGCGTCTCGAAGAAGCCATAGTGTCTTGTACACACACAATATTAAATATTGAGTTAGTTAGTCTCAATATAATGTAATAGTGTAACAGTAGCTATTAACATTCCATATGAGACAAGTCATGCAAACACCTCACTTAAGAGACACGAAATGCATAACACTAAGCGGAATTCTAACTTGCCTAAGCCTAGTCAGTCCATACCCCAACTCAATAGGATGAACTGCTCTGATACCATAATGTAACACCCTAATACAATTATCTCAATATATTTAATATATATATATATATATGTAAAGATAATTGGTACTAGTTATGCTACCATTAACTTATCTGACAAACTAGTTCTATATCATTTATACAAATAAATATAGAGAGCCACGTTAAAAGAAAGTTATACATATTTACATCCAAAAGCCTCAAGGGCAAAGGCAATATATACAACAAAACATAACTCAAAGTAATTAAATTATAGGAGTTATTATCAAAATATATAACTAAGCTAGTTATTCTTAAGCCTTTTTCTTCTTTTTCCCCCTATTCTTTCTTATTCCATTTGATGATTCTTGTCCTACTATTCATGAAACATAAAATGGGGTGAGAACTTAAAATCCTCAATAATAACATACATTTCATGACTTTAAACTAAATACAAGTAATATATTTATAACTATAACTTATAACTCATAGATTCACTATTGATAGTTAACACATGATTACTCAATTGTAGAATATCAATTGCACTTGTATACTATGGTTCAAATTTAAATAATAAAGGAGTCAATTTACTAGGGTTCAACCATATTGCATAAAGGAGCCATTTTACTAGGGTTCAACCTTATTGTATAAGAGAGCCATTTTACTAGGGTTCAACCTATAGGGGAGCCAATTCTAAGTTCAACCCATAGGGGAGCCAATTCTAGGCTCAACCCATAGGGGGTCCAATTCTAGGTTCAATGTAACACCCACCTTAGGGTGCCACACTTCTTGTTACTCAAATACCAAATTACCCTTTCATTAGAAAACGTGCTTGTAATATATATACGAGTTATAAAATTTCTTGATGATAGTAAGATAAACTTAGCGGAAAATAAAAACATAACAACATTGTCACAAATTATTTACATCGTATATACACAAATCATAGTATTGTCATATTTTAATATTTACAAACTAGACTCTCAAAATATTTAAACTTTAATTTAAACTAACATACTGCCCAAATATTACTACACAGCAGAACCTTCAGACGGGTCCTCCTCAGACTCTTCAGAAGATGGAAGTCCGACTTGACGCGAAGTCCTACGGACAGGTATCCACGCAGACAACACTATACTAGTCGCACTCGGAGTACGATAGTATACTTCCCAATACTGTCTAATTGACAATGGAAACTCTAAGTATTAATATTCACACTAATGTCCAAGACGTAGTCTACTCAATCTCATATACACAAGAAAACGAGACTCCTCCATCACTTCAAAACTCAGCGTCCTCTACCGGAATCTACTCTTCCTCAGCTTCTTGCTCAAGTTCTCGCTCAACGTCTTTAAAATTATAAATATAATATAGAATAGACATACAAAGAGGTGAGATCACCTACGCCAATACCAGTATGGTAGCAATGAAGATAAACACATACAAATTCTCATACCAACACATCATACATTATTACAATTATGTCACCATTATCATTTATCTAACACATATCATATCTCATATCAACACATCATACAGAATTACACTTATGCAACAATATCATTTATCCTCATAATTAATACAATAAGCCATAATTACGATCATGTCCTTATCAACATTCAATTGTTCAATAATTCAATTATCATAAACAATAATTACGATAATACTCTCAAGTATCTCTGCATATGCACCGACTCAATTTCCTACTCCATGGAGCTACAACTCAGATGGAAAGAGTGATCGTAAAGATCTGTCTGCACTATATGCCTCGGACCACGTGCTCAATTTTTGTACATCTAGCATATGCACCAGTCTTTATCAAATCTTGATTACGGATAGTGTCTCGGTCCGGATCATTGGTGTGTTATATCGGTCTAACCCACGTACAGAAGAGCTACCAACTGCACATTGTAGGCAACCCGCACCCCAATGCCCCCAAGGTCAATGAAAGACCTACACTACGCATATCGCACCCACTCAGGAGGTGTATTCTCTCCTTCCTAGGCAAATAGCCTTATCCAGTCCATCGGACCTTTTCAATGCATATACAAATGCACCATTCTCAGTTCAATTCATTCTATCATATTCTCAATTAAATTTTCTTTATCTCAAGTTCGGGGTCCTCATATTGGCCCAACAGTGTCATTACTGTAATTTCATCGCGAAACCATATTTTTCGCATTTTCTCAATTGCGCAACAGTTCTGTCACATTTTCAAATCACGTATCAATTTTTCATCGTTTCTCAATCGCGTAAAATATTTTTCACACGTTTTAAATCAAAAATACTATTTTCCTCATTTAACACCAAAATTCAACTTCATTTTTCATATTTGCATAATAACCCCTCGAAACATAATATTTGCATTATAATCCTTATTTAAATAATATTTTCACAACAGTCCCTCATAAAATTTACATTTACGAAATAGTCTCTCGTAAAATTCATATTTACGAAATAGTCCCTCATAAAATTCATATTTATAAAATAGTCCCTCCAAAACATAATATTTATGTTTAGGCCCTCAAAAATTGTTATTTACAATATGGCCCTATTAAAAAAGAAAATTACTATTTTGTCCCTCTAAGAATCATAATTACAATATTGCCCCTCTAAAAATCATAATTACAGTATGGCCCTTTTTAAAAACAAAAATTATAATATTACCCCTCTACAAATCATATTTACAGTATTGCCCCTCTAAAAATCATATTTATAATAATTCATTTTCCCGAAAATCATTTTATTTTGCTATACTCAAATTTGTCCCAAATTCATTTAAATCTCTCAGTTCTCATTTTAATTCATCAGTTTAATTATATCAGATTATTTTCCTACAACCTTCAAACTTGTTCAAATTCATTTCTTTTTCATTTACATCCTTCATTTTCAATTGAATCTCTCATTTTCAGGACTTTGGTCCTTTCTAGCCTAGTATAGCTGTAAGCCTCAAGCTCTTTGGAGCTCTCATAAAATCGGTTCATCATATTATTCACATCTTACTTTACTCGTACATTTTCATGCACACAATTTCATACATACAAACATATATCAAAGCAATAGACATAATATCACACATACAAGCACAAAACACAATCATACACAACACAAACACAATCAAATAGCATCAAACAATCGGTGAAGAACCCTTATGGATTTTTCCACCATACAAAACCATCCCCACACCACCAAAACTTGGTTGGTGAGGTTAAATCTCCCTCTTACCTCTTGAAGACAAGCTTTTCAGTTAGTTTTTCTCCTTTCCTTCAAATTCGTACAATCTCCCAAACAAATCCCTAAAATTCTTAAACAATTAGTAAAAACACAAACAAGGTTTAATATTGAAAAACCATGGAACAATCATGGTTAGAAAAATTAGAAATTAAATTTTGAACCATAAAATCAAGACTTACCCTTAGAAAAGTAAGCAAAAGGTGTGATTTTGGACAAGATATAGTAGTTTTTTGGAAAAACTTTGTGAATAAAAAGTGTTTAGAATAGGATTTGGGTTTAGGAAATATGATGAAATAAAATTATAGAGGTTTGGTTGTATGGGTAGTGAGCTTGACTAAATATGGAGAGAAAGAAAGAAAAGAAAAGTGTGCTTGGTTCTTGGTAGTTTTTGGAGAGAAAATGGATAGATTGATTTATGATAAGTGTAATAAATGAAAGTGAAATGTAAAACCAAGGCTGCTGCCATGAGTGAGCTTTAGTGAGGTTGAGTAATTGAATTTGCATGTTAAAATATCCTAGAGTGTTCACATTGGTTAAGCACATGGCTTATGTCATTAGATGGTTCATGAACCATGTAGAATCAAGCCAACTAGCCTCCCAATCTGCTGCCCAAAACCGTGTGGGTCTTCAACATTTTAGGGGCTCAATTGTTCTCAAATTACTCCTAATTGCATGCTAATTAATTAGGAAATTAGTTAGGTTAAATATCCTAACCAATCTTAATTAACATCCTAATCATATAACTAATTAGTTTAATATATATTAGCATATATTATAACCTTTAATTAATATTAGGATATCTAATTAGTATTTAGATTATAATTAATTAAGAACTAAACTAGTTCACTTAGTTTGCTAATTAGGTAATTAGATTAGTCAAATTAAGCTTAATTAGCTACTAACCAAATTCAAGCCTACTATTTTTGACTTAATTCTAACCATTGATTCATCTTTAATTCCTAGCCATAGATTACATCTAAGGTAGATATCAATTGGTCATAAAACTAGCATTCTAATCTCACCATTGATTAGATCAACGGCTAAGGTTAAAGGCTTCCTAACTAAGTCTTCATCCAACGGTCCTAAGTAAAGTCTATGCTCCCATCGTTGACCTATTCTTATTGGTTTAGAAAGTCAAGCCACTTTCGTTGACCTGCTCTCATTGGCTAGAATTTGTCCAGTCAGCACAGTTGACTGCTTTTGTAACACTCTTGTGGGGGTGTCACATTTGTTATTAAAATAAAATAAAATAACGATTATTGAGAATAATTAAATGATAAGGTTTTGATATAAATAAATAATAAACCTGTACACTTACTTTGTTTCGAAAACATAAAAGTTGTATCCTCAAGATATTTCACCCTAAAAAAAATTCTTCTTATACACACATACATAGATAATGTCAGCACACCCCTGTACAATATACATTATACCCAAAAACATATCCATCAGATACTAATATACAAAAATTTACATAAGTTTTGTTTTCCTAAGTTGTACAAATAATTTACACATAATTTACAAACCCAAATAAAAATACATACCAAAAGAAAAAGAAAGCATATAAGGTTTATATTTACAACCCAACATCAAAAAGGATAACAAACCCAAGTGCACGTCATATGTTTTTAGTCACTAGGAGAAACATTCCTGGATGATTCCTCCAATGACATAAACGCATGACGCCTCCCAGAAGACCTGTGAGCAGGAACTCGGGTGCTCTGTGGACCGGAATATAGTTGGGGTCCGTATGACGGGTGTTCTAGCAGAAGACACAACACTAAACTCATAGGAGTCCGAAACAGACCGTTCCAAGTGACGGCGGACTCCTAATGGTAGTTCTAGCTGAACATAGAAGTCTGATACAAAAACTGGGATAGATACAGACTCTGGTCGCAAAGACATAGTAATAATCCCTGTATAAGCAACCACATTACGTTCTCCATAGATGCGCCAACTGTCCGCTCCTCCGTGGAACTCTAAACTGATAAAACCCAAAAATCCGGGTGTCGACATCTCACCCTATCAGTACTAACACTAGAGATGATCTAAGGCTTCGGGTCTTCGGACTGAAAATCTGTGGATCGTGGTTCTTCCTCTGCTATGTACTCACTGCTCAACTCTGGTTCTTCAACCCCTTCTTCATAATCTAAATATATATATATATACATACAACAAACAAAGCAAACAATATATACAACAAATAGAGAAGTAAGACAACTTAAAATAACCAATAAATATCACAGATGGAATAATAATACAACATTAACATAAGTTAAATCCATAATGTATATAAATCCCATAGCAGTTCAAAATACTCATCACACAATATAATGAATTTAAAATAAATATGACAAAGTATAAAGTGACTCATTCCTACTCCATGGAGCTACAACACATACTCAGATATCAGAGAGAATGAGATGAGGCTTCTATTAATCTTACTTAATCCAAATCCGGCTATTGCAGACTTGTCCACCCTTTGTGTCTATAGCTTTGGCTACCCCGACCAGCCTATTACCTTTGTCAAAACTTTGTGTCTATAGTGATCGTTGTGATTGCTATTGCAGATCCTTGTCAATACTTTGTGTCTATAGCCCACGAAAATAAACATAATGGCATAGTACACAACCCAGACACACAGTCAAATAATTGTGTACTACAGGCGTCAAGATAGTCCTCTCAAAACTTGATTAAGGTTAGTGCTCGTCGAGAACATAAGTGTGTCATCACGCACCACGGCCCAGAAGGAGCTACCTCCTGTCCACATATGGAATAGTGCACACTATGAACTCCAAGTTCATATCAGAAAATGAACACACTATGCCTATCACATCGACAACACGATGTTATTCATCTCGTCAATCAAATCACCAAATTTCGATTTGGCATAACTCAATGCATGAACAGACGCGTAATTACCAAAATACCCTCAAGTTTCAATTATTTATGTAAATGCCATAAATTTACAAATTATTTACAGAAATATCATCAAATCTTCATTATTTACAAAAACGCCCTTAACTTCTATTATTTACAAAAATGCCATCAAACTTTGAATAATTTCAAAACTACAATTCAAACTTTACTTATTTACGAAAATACCCTCCAACTTAATTTATTTACAAAAATGCCCTCAATGGCAAAATAATCACGTATTTGTCCTCTATGACAAAAATAATTACGAAAATGCCCTCCATGGCAAAAATCTTCAAATACAGTACGCTCCCACTTGGCGCACTTGTACAGTCCACACATCCGGGTCCACCACTTTGGCCCGACAGGAAACTCGCTGTTTTCATCAATCGCGTAGAAATTTTATTTCGTTTTCAAACATCTTGCCGTTTTCACAATGTACATCACATTCTCAAATCGCGTAAGTACATTTTGCTATTTTCTCAATCGCGTAAGTACATTTTGCTATTTTCTCAATCGCGTAAATTTTTAAATCATATTCTCGTCCGATTTACTCACATAAATACTTCTAAACTATAAAAATAATTATTAAATCATTTGGGGACCATAAAAATATTTTTCCTAATTATGGTAAAATATTTTATATCATTATGTATTCGTTATAAATACTAACAATACTCAAATTAGTTTCTAAATATACTTAGTATTCATTAACAACATTGTAAAATACTTTGATTCTTCCCATTCAATAATGTGACCGAACCTAGGGTTTGCACTCTTTGGAATGCTCATGCATTTCTAACACTAATCTAACACATACAATGTAACACATATACAATGTATAATATATACAATACATCAAAGCTTAAACAATTAATAAAAGCTATAAAAATCAACACATAAAGGAATCCTTATGGATTTTACAAATTCAATCCAACCTTAAACTCTTAATAACTCTTTAATTTAATTAAATTTTGGTCTTCCTCTTACCTAAAATGATGAAAATTTCTTCTTTTCCTCTCCCTTGTGATTTCGGTTTTGCCTCCTTAGAGTCCTAGGAAAATAAATAAAATTTTATAAAGGCTATTACTAGGAAAAAGGAACAATACCATGGTTCAATCATGGCTTAGAAGTTTAGAAATGAAAATAGAATTGAAAAACAAGAAATTTTACCTTTGAAGATGGATTCTCAAAGGTGGTCTTCAAGCTTGAAAATGGAAGAAATAGAAGAAGCTTCCAACTAGAGATGGTCTTGTAGTGATGTTTAGGAGTAGAAAAATAAGAAAAGAGAATTTTTGAGTGGAAGGATGATGGAGAATGAAGCTTGACCGAATAGCTTCTTTGGGTCTCCAATGGTGGACGGTGAGAATGAAGGAGAGAATGAAGGAATTAATTGAGCATTTACTTGGAGTGTTGGCCGTAGAAGTGAGTAGGAAAAAGTCTTAATGCATGTGTTAAAATTCAAGAATGAATCTAGGCCATCCAATGGTTCAAAGGCTAGGATTTGGTCTTACATGATAAGCTTGTTTCCTATTGGTTGATGAGTGATGAATAAGCATTTATCTAGAGCTTTCTCGGTTGCTCTCCCCACATGGCCGAATTCTCCATGCAAAAAGCCATCTAAATTTGTTTCTTCCAATTAATTAGTTATATATTTAAATGTAGATTTAGTTACATACTAAGGATTCTAGTTAGTTAGGCCTAACTAGATTACTATCTAGTTATCACTATTTAGTTACACTAAGGTTGTAGTAATTAATTTAGTTAGGTTCTAAGGTAACTATACTAACTAAATTAAATATTCTAGTTCTAATCTAACTAGCTTAGCCATTTTTGTTGACTTAGCTTTATTAATTTGACTCCTAGGTGTCTTGTTCCTATTGGTCCAAAATTCCTAATTTCCTTATTGTTTACTTTAATCTATACGTGGGTCCCACACATATAGTATCGGGTCCATTGTCAAGTTTTATATTGAGTAATAAAATAATACTGAAAATTATTTTATCGCATGAGTTAAATTCTAAAAATTAAAATATTGAAGCAGTGTCTTTCGAATTGAGTTTACTAAACTCCTTCGCTCTCTAAAAAAATAAAACAAAAATAACATTTTATACGAGACAAGCATAAAGCAAGTACATTGGGGACATAATTGTCATTTACCCTAAAGTCAGAATTTTTAGGGTGTTACAACTCTCCCCAACAAACAAAAATTTCGTCCTCGAAATTTGTCATACCTTAAAATAATTGAGGATACTGTTCCCTCATTTTATCTTCCAATTCCCATGTAGCATCTCCGGTCACATCGTTCCATATAACTTTGACCAGCTCAATCATCTTCCCTCGAAGCTGCTTCACTTTTCTGTCTTCAATCCTTACAGGGAATGTTTCATATGTCAAATTTTCCTTTAGCTGTATTTCGTCAGGTTGTATCACATGTGTCGGATCTGGAATATATTTCTTCAATTGGGACACATGAAACACATTATGCAGATTAGACAAAAATGGCGGTAAGGCAACTTGATAAGCGACAGGACCTATCTTACGGATAATCTGATAAGGTCCAATAAACTTAGGTGTAAGCTTCTTGGATTTGATAACTCTTCCAATACCAGTCGTAGGAGTCACCCTCAAAAATACATGCTCGCCTTCTTCAAATTCCAATGGTCGCTTTCTTTTATCTGCATAACTCTTTTGCCTACTCTGTGTAGTTCGCATCTTCTCTTGAATCATTTTTACTTTCTCTGTAGTCTGTTGTACTAATTCTGGCCCGATAGTCATACTTTCACCATCTTGATACCAACACAAAGGTGTTCAAGCATCGTCGTCCATACAATGCTTCATAGGGTGCCATCCCTATACTTGCGTGAAAACTATTATTGTAGGTGAATTCTATCAAAGATAAAAATTCATCCCAACTCCCTTGTTGCTCCAACACACAAGCACGCAACAAATCTTCCAAAGATTGTATAGTTCTTTCAGTCTGACCATCAGTCTGTGGATGATAAGCAGAGCTCAAATGTAGCTTAGTTCCCATTGCTTTTTGTAGATTTGGCCAAAACCTTGATGTAAATCTTGGATCTCTATCAGAAATTATGGAAATAGGTACCCCATGTAATCTAACAATCTCATTGATATAGATTTGGGCTAATCTTTCCAACGAATACTTAATATTAATAGGCAAGAAATGAGCTGACTTTGTGAGCCTATCAACAATAACCCATATTGAGTCATGACCTTTTCTCGTTCTTGGCAATCCAGTAACAAAATCCATAGAAATACTGTCCCATTTCCATTCTGGAATAGAAAGTGGTTGTAACATTCCAGCTGGCCTCTGATGTTCCACTTTCGCTTTCTGACAAACCAAACAAGACGCCACACGTTCTCGCTACGTCTCTTTTCATCCTTGGCCACCAAAACAATTTCTTCAAATCTTGATACATCTTGGTCATTCCTGGATGCAAACTTAAATTACTAGTATGAGCTTCATCCAATATCGCCGTCTTTAGTTCAACATTGTCGGGTATACAAACTCTTCCTTGAAATCTTAAAATTCCATCTGATCCTCTTCCACTTTGTTGCCTTGTGACCTTGCTTAGCAGTTCTCTTTCATTCTGCAAAAACGCATCCTCCTCCTGTTTATCTCGAATTATATTAAGCAAGTCATTTAAAATTACCATTCTACCCACACAAATCTTCCCAGGCACTAATTCCATCGATACTTCTAAATTTCTGAACTCATTGAGTAACTTCTCTTCCTTTATCATCATTGTAGAAACACTAAGTACTTTTCTACTCAGGCATCCTGCTACTACATTAGCTTTTCCTGGATGATATTGGAGTTGAAAATCATAATCCTTGAGAAATTCCAACCATCGCCTCTGCCTCATATTTAATTCTTTCTGATCAAACAAGTATTTCAAACTCTTATGATCACTAAAGACATTGAACATAGCCCCATACAGATAATGCCTCCATATCTTTAATGCAAACACCACCGCTGCTAATTCCAAATCATGAGTTGGATAATTTCTCTCATGAACCTTTAATTGCCTCGAAGCATACGCCACCACATTTCGATCTTGCATTAGCACACATCCTATCCCTTGGTATGAAGCATCACAGTACACATCAAAAGATCTATTAGAATCTGGTAAGATCAATACTGGTGAGGTTGTTAGCTTTTTCTTCAACTCTTGAAAACTAGCTTCACGTTCATCCGTCCATTCGAAAGCTTGATTCTTCCTGGTAAGTTGTGTAAGTGGTCCAGCAATTTTGGAAAAGCTTTCTATGAATCTTCGATAATACCCGGCCAATCCAACAAAACTTCGAACTTCTGTCACTGTTTTAGGTCTCTCCCATTGCAGAATAGTTTCTATCTTGGATGGATCTACTGCAATTCCTTCCTTAGAAATTACGTGACCTAAAAATTGCACTTTTTCCAACCAAAATTCACATTTAGCCAACTTTGCATACAACTGTTTGTCCTTCAAAACCTGAAGAACTATACCGAGATGTTCGGCATGCTCTTCTTTAGACCGAGAATAGATTAAAATATCATCTATAAAGACAACAACAAATCTATCAAGGTACGGGCGAAAAATTCTATTCATATAATCCATGAATATAGCAGGAGCATTAGTCACTCCAAAAGGCATAACTTGATATTCATAATGTCCATATCGAGTTCGGAAGGCTGTTTTAGGTACATCTTCCATCTTAACACGAATTTGATGGTAACCTGATCTCAGATCTATTTTAGAAAATACTTCTGCTCCCTTCAACTGATCCATCAAATCATCAATCCGTGGAAGTGGATATTTATTCTTTATGGTAACCTTATTTAATTGACGATAATCCACACAGAGTCGAGAAGTCCCATCCTTCTTCTTGACTAGAAGCACTGGTGCTCCCCATGGTGACACACTTGGTCGCACAAACTGCTTTTCCAATAATTCTTCTAATTGCTTTTTCAACTCTATCAGTTCGGCTGATGACATTCGATACGGTGCAATCGAAATAGGACCTGTTCCTGGTACCAAATCAATAGCAAATTCGATTTCTCTCTCTGGCGGCAAACCAGGTATGTCATCTGGAAAGACTTCCGGAAATTCATTAACGACGGGAATTACACATATATCTTTCTCATTCTCAACTTCTAGAGAAGATAATAATACAAATCCCTGAGCTCCATTTCTCAGCAATGACTTAGCTTTAACAGCAGTCAAAAATCCAGAGTTCTCTTCCTTTGGAAAAACTATAGCTTTAGTTGCACAGTCTATTAGGATATGGTTAGAAGACAACCAATCCATTCCTAATATCACATCTATCCCCACTAGAGGTAAACAAATCAAGTTGACTATAAACATACGGTCCTTCACAACAACAGGACAATCCAAACATATTTTGGATGTGATTACAGGCTTAGTAGTTGGTGTAGAAACAACTAATGGAAAATTTAAAGAAGATCTGTGCGAGTTTCAACTTCTTAACACAACTATAGGCAATAAAAGAATGTGTTGCGCCTGAATCATACAAGACAGTCAAAAGCTTACCTCCTATGATTCCTTCCCCTTGAATAAGATTGTCGGACCGAGAAACTTGGCCTGTCATAGTATAGACTCGTCCTCAGGATCTTGGTCGATTTGCCCGAACAGTCTTCAATGCAGGTTTCTTTTCCAGCGAGGACAATCCTTAGAGAAATGTCCAGGTTGCCGACAATTAAAACAAATTGTTCCTTTAATTGGACAATCTGAAGAAACATGGCCTTTCTTCCCACACTTAAAACAAGTTGGTACAAACACCGCTTTCTGACTAGGAATAGTACTAGCAGAGCTTCCTCCAACCGGTGGTCGTTGATATTGGTTTCCCTGTGGTCTCGAGTATGGCTTACGCTGAAACCGATTATTATGACTGCTACCTCCCCTCTGAAATCTCATTGGTCCAACATTACGAGTCTTGGATTCCTTTAACGATTCCAATTCCTCCAATTGTGCACATGTATCTACCAAAGCATGGAATTGAGTCATTCTCAAAGGCAATACTCCTTGTCTTAACTCCACTCGCAATCCTGCTTCAAACTTTCTACATCGCCACTCATCGTTTGGCCTGGTTTGAGCATAATCTGAGAATTGAGACAAACTCTCAAATTTAGATGCATACTCGGGAACTGTCATATTTCCTTGACGTAAACCAAGAAATTCTCTTTCCTTAGCATATCGAGCACTGGTAGGAAAATACTTGTCCATAAACCTAGTAGAAAACACTTCCCAAGTTATTGCAGTGCCTTCAGCTTGCAACAATCGGCGGGTTCCTCTCCACCAACTTTCTCCATCTCCTCTTAACATATAGGTAGCATACGTTACCTTTTTGTCATCTGGGCATCCCATCCCTTCAAATATCTTCTCCAGATCCTGTATCCATAAATTTGCTTTCTCAGGATTAAGCTCGCCTCTAAACTGTGGCGGGTTACTACGCCTAAATTCAGATAAATTTAGAGCATCTGCAGTAGCTTCTTCTTTGTTGAGTCGCTCTCGGTCTCTTGAATCATTGCTTTCGCCATCCGCTGCATAGCCTCTGCAGCCGCTACTATAGGATCCACTTCTCTAGGAATATCCGCATGTCTTCCTCTTCTTCCAGACATTTTCTTTCTTTAATTACATAAAACATAAAAGTTAGATTCTTCCTTTCGGAAATAAATCACAGAGAATTCACACCACACAAGCACAAACAGACCAAACCACAACTCCTAAAGATTCTAACTTGGGCTCTAGGTCAGAGATTCACACAGTACGAATAAAGCAAACCTACCCACAAACCCAAAAAGACTCTAACTTGGGCTCTGATACCAACTAATGTAACACTCTTGTGGGGGTGTCACATTTGTTATTAAAATAAAATAAAATAACGATTATTGAGAATAATTAAATGATAAGGTTTTGATATAAATAAATAATAAACCTGTACACTTACTTTGTTTCGAAAACATAAAAGTTGTATCCTCAAGATATTTCACCCTAAAAAAAAATTCTTCTTATACACACATACATAGATAATGTCAGCACACCCCTGTACAATATACATTATACCCAAAAACATATCCATCAGATACTAATATACAAAAATTTACATAAGTTTTGTTTTCCTAAGTTGTACAAATAATTTACACATAATTTACAAACCCAAATAAAAATACATACCAAAAGAAAAAGAAAGCATATAAGGTTTATATTTACAACCCAACATCAAAAAGGATAACAAACCCAAGTGCACGTCATATGTTTTTAGTCACTGGGAGAAACATTCCTGGATGATTCCTCCAATGACATAAACGCATGACGCCTCCCAGAAGACCTGTGAGCAGGAACTCTGGGTGCTCTGTGGACCGGAATATAGTTAGGGGTCCGTACAGCAGGTGTTCTAGCAGAAGACACAACACTAAACTCATAGGGAGTCCGAAACAGACCGTTCCAGTGACGGCGGACTCCTAATGGTAGTTCTAGCTGAACATAGAAGTCTGATACAAAAACTGGAATAGATACAGACTCTGGTCGTAAAGACATAGTAATAATCCCTGTATAAGCAACCACATTACGTTCTCCATAGATGCGCCAACTGTCCGCACCTCCGTGGAACTCCAAACTGATAAAACCTAAAAATCCAGGTGTCGACATCTCACCCTATCAGTACTAACACTAGAGATGATCTAAGGCTTCGGGTCTTCAGACTGAAAATCTGTAGATCGTGGTTCTTCCTCTGCTATGTACTCACTGCTCAACTCTGGTTCTTCAACCCCTTCTTCATAATCTAAATATATATATATATACATACAACAAACAAAGCAAACAATATATACAACAAATAGAGAGGTAAGACAACTTAAAATAACCAATAAATATCACAGATGGAATAATAATACAACATTAACATAAGTTAAATCCATAATGTATATAAATCCCATAGCAGTTCAAAATACTCATCACACAATATAATGAATTTAAAATAAATATGACAAAGTATAAAGTGACTCATTCCTACTCCATGGAGCTACAACACATACTCAGATATCAGAGAGAATGAGATGAGGCTTCTATTAGCACTGCCCAGCCAATCCAGCTATTGCACTGTCCACCCTTTGTGTCTATAGCTTTGGCTACCCCGACCAGCTATTGCACTGTCAAAACTTTGTGTCTATAGCTGATCGTTGTGATTGCTATTGCACTGTCAATACTTTGTGTCTATAGCCCACGAAAATAAACATAATGGCATAGTACACAACCCAGACACACAGTCAAATAATTGTGTACTACAGGCAGTCAGATAGTCCTCTCAAAACTTGATTAAGGTTAGTGCTCGTCGAGAACATAAGTGTGTCATCACGCACCACGGCCCAGAAGGAGCTACCTCCTGTCCACATATGGAATAGTGCACACTATGAACTCCAAGTTCATATCAGAAAATGAACACACTATGCCTATCACATCGACAACACGATGTTATTCATCTCGTCAATCAAATCACCAAATTTCGATTTGGCATAACTCAATGCATGAACAGACGCGTAATTACCAAAATACCCTCAAGTTTCAATTATTTATGTAAATGCCATAAATTTACAAATTATTTACAGTAAATATCATCAAATCTTCATTATTTACAAAAACGCCCTTAACTTCTATTATTTACAAAAATGCCATCAAACTTTGAATAATTTCAAAACTACAATTCAAACTTTACTTATTTACGAAAATACCCTCCAACTTAATTTATTTACAAAAATGCCCTCAATGGCAAAATAATCACGTATTTGTCCTCTATGACAAAAATAATTACGAAAATGCCCTCCATGGCAAAAATCTTCAAATACGATGACGCTCCCACTTGGCGCACTTGTACAATCCACACATCCGGTCCACCACTTTGGCCCGACAGAAACTCATTGTTTTCATCAATCGCGTAGAAATTTTATTTCGTTTTCAAAAATCTTGCCGTTTTCACAATGTACATCACATTCTCAAATCGCGTAAGTACATTTTGCTATTTTCTCAATCGCGTAAGTACATTTTGCTATTTTCTCAATCGCGTAAATTTTTAAATCATATTCTCGTCCGATTTACTCACATAAATATTTCTAAACTATAAAAATAATTATTAAATCATTTGGGAACCATAAAAATATTTTTTTTCCTAATTATGGTAAAATATTTTATATCATTATGTATTCGTTATAAATACTAACAATACTCAAATTAGTTTCTAAATATACTTAGTATTCATTAACAACATTGTAAAATACTTTGATTCTTCCCATTCAATAATGTGACCGAACCTAGGGTTTGCACTCTTTGGAATGCTCATGCATTTCTAACACTAATCTAACACATACAATGTAACACATATACAATGTATAATATATACAATACATCAAAGCTTAAACAATTAATAAAAGCTATAAAAATCAACACATAAAGGAATCCTTATGGATTTTACAAATTCAATCCAACCTTAAACTCTTAATAACTCTTTAATTTAATTAAATTTTGGTCTTCCTCTTACCTAAAATGACGAAAATTTCTTCTTTTCCTCTCCCTTGTGATTTCGGTTTTGCCTCCTTAGAGTCCTAGGAAAATAAATAAAATTTTATAAAGGCTATTACTAGGAAAAAGGAACAATACCATGGTTCAATCATGGCTTAGAAGTTTAGAAATGAAAATAGAATTGAAAAACAAGAAATTTTACCTTTGAAGATGGATTCTCAAAGGTGGTCTTCAAGCTTGAAAATGGAAGAAATAGAAGAAGCTTCCAACTAGAGATGGTCTTGTAGTGATGTTTAGGAGTAGAAAAATAAGAAAAGAGAATTTTTGAGTGGAAGGATGATGGAGAATGAAGCTTGACCGAATAGCTTCTTTGGGTCTCCAATGGTGGACGGTGAGAATGAAGGAGAGAATGAAGGAATTAATTGAGCATTTACTTGGAGTGTTGGCCGTAGAAGTGAGTAGGAAAAAGTCTTAATGCATGTGTTAAAATTCAAGAATGAATCTAGGCCATCCAATGGTTCAAAGGCTAGGATTTGGTCTTACATGATAAGCTTGTTTCCTATTGGTTGATGAGTGATGAATAAGCATTTATCTAGAGCTTTCTCGGTTGCTCTCCCCACATGGCCGAATTCTCCATGCAAAAAGCCATCTAAATTTGTTTCTTCCAATTAATTAGTTATGTATTTAAATGTAGATTTAGTTACATACTAAGGATTCTAGTTAGTTAGGCCTAACTAGATTACTATCTAGTTATCACTATTTAGTTACACTAAGGTTGTAGTAATTAATTTAGTTAGGTTCTAAGGTAACTATACTAACTAAATTAAATATTCTAGTTCTAATCTAACTAGCTTAGCCATTTTTGTTGACTTAGCTTTATTAATTTGACTCCTAGGTGTCTTGTTCCTATTGGTCCAAAATTCCTAATTTCCTTATTGTTTACTTTAATCTATACGTGGGTCCCACACATATAGTATCGGGTCCACTGTCAAGTTTTATATTGAGTAATAAAATAATCGAAAATTATTTTATCTTACGTTAAATTCTAAAAATTAAAATATTGAGCAAAGTTGTCTTTCGAGAATTGAGTTTACTAAACTCCTTCTGCTCTAAAAAAAATAAAACAAAAATAACATTTTATACAGACAAGCATAAAGCAGTACATTGGGGACATAATTGTCATTTACCCTAAAGTCAGAATTTTTAGGGTGTTACAGCTTTTCCTAAACGCGGGCCCCACGAACTTTTTCGGGTCCACAAATAAATTTTTTACTATTTTTGAGACAAGAGGGATCTTGTTGAATAAAATAATATTATAATAATATAAAATTATTTTATTGCACTGATTAAATGAAAAATTATAAGATTAATATATATATCAATCAATGGGTTTAGTAAGATTCCCAGCTCCAATTAATTAAAATAAGAATTTCCCCGGCCCGAAAATTATTATTTTCCTGACCCGGAGCAAATCACACAAAACAATCAAAAACAGAATCGGAATAATCAAATTATTTTTATATTACACAGAAAACACAAAACAGTGAAATTCTGTCAGTTTTGTAACATAATCTAAAATTTGGGGTGTTATATTCAACCCATAAGGAAGCTAATTCTAGGTTCAACCTATAAGGGAGCCAACTCTCTTTCTATCTAGGCATTATGGCACTCAACTCTAACCATTAAAGAGGCTTCTAGTATTTTTGGGGTTCAAACCATTCCAAAAATTCCTCAATTTTTACCTAAAAAGACTTATTTTCATGGATGCACCAATTGCACATCCTAACTTCTACAGTTCTACAATTTCTACCACTTGAAGCCTTACACCTTATCTTTCAAATGCCATAAAAATCAAGTTAATCTGTTAGCTATAGCTCAAGTTATGCTACAAACAACGCAGGCTATTCAAATGTTATTCTGTTTCTGTAGAATTTGCTGCTGTAATCTATTACAAGTGTGTTGTAATTGATTACAACTCATCCAGAGGCCTTGTAATCGATTACATAGGCTATGTAATCGATTACATACTTCCCAAAAACATATTTCGTGGCTCCAGAAGCTTAGTAATCAATTACATAAGCTGTGTAATCGATTATATACTGTAGAAAACCAGAAAAACATGTTTTCTCATGCAACAAACTCATTCCAAACCTTCAAGATTAGTTTCCTTGTGATTTTTAACATCAATCTAAGCCCCTAAACTTATTATAATTCTCATACAACCTATTGATTAACTAGGGCATAGATTTAGGTTCCAAATCATACTAACCCTAACCATTTACCAATTCCTCATCTATGAACCAATATAGTTTGGCTTGAGCCATAAAAGGCCATCTAGTACTCATTGAGCTTAAACTAACCTAACTTAATCCATGAGATCAAGAATCAAGTTAAGAACTAGGATTTAACTCTCCAAATCCATTACCCCCATCCAAATCCCTAATTTCTTTCAAGATAAACAAAAAGGAAAAAGATGGTAAGAACTCCCCTACCTCAAATGGATGAATGATCAAACTTGGCCTTTGTCTTCTCTTCTTCCCCTTCCCTTTTCTCCTTTCCCTCCATCTTCTCCATTTTCTCTTCTTTTCTTTTGTTTCTTTCCTTCTGATTCTGATAGTAAGAAATGTGAGAGAAAAGGAGAATAAAATATAAGGTCAAACCACTTAAATCCTATACTGGTAATTCCATATCTGTTAAGAACACTTAGATTTTACTAAATCAAGTTTCTTAACTTCCAACAACTTTCAAATAAATCCTAGGATTCATCCAAAATATTGTTTCACCATTTTCTCTAATATCCATATCTGCTACTAGTCAATTCAGCATTAAAGCACACTCGCAGTATGCTTAAAAATACCAAATCAACTCAGTTTGCTCTCAAAAATTTACTACATCCTCTTCCACTTATTTGTGACCTAAAAATAAAGTTTCTTTATTTATTTCACTTAACTGGGCAATTTATGCTACTTTCTGAGTCATTTTAAGCTTTTTTTTGCATTTTGTGCTGCAACAAAGTGCCTAAATCAACTCAGTTTATCACGAAAATAAGTGGACACGTCAAGCAAGTATTATGCTACTTTCGGAGACATAAACTAGCCTAACATGTTAAAAAGAGGATATTACACCTGTGTCATCAGACATGGCTCGTGTTTGAGGCCAGAATTTTCAAAAATGTTATTTTTAATGTTTTCAAGTTCTTGGTTAGATGAGATCATTAATATATGTTTCCCAAAGTGTGTTAAGGTACAAATGGGGATTTTTTTTAAGAAGAAAAGTATCACTTAGCAAGTATGAAAAAAGTATAGGCCTTTGAGGATCCTAAAAGTGAAGGATTGCCCTAGGTAAGAACATAGCACCTTAGGCAACCTAGTGTTGCATTAGATATCACTCAAGATATGATGAGATGGTGCAATGGAGAAAAGTATACAAGGATGGATTGTAGGATTCACTCTAGTAAGGATAAGGAAGGTATGAACCTTAGGATACCCAAGAGTAGTGTATTACCTTAGGAAGGTACTTTGAACCTTAAGCAACAAAGAGTTGCAAGTAAGAACCATTCTTGAGTTAGATTCACTTGAGTGGAGAATGGGTTGTGTATGTAGTTCCAAAGAGGGGATGCTATGTACTAAGTATCTAGTTAAATGGGACCTTGCGCATTGTAGAATACACAAAAGGATGAATATTGACTTGTAACCTTGTTACATTCATTAAGTATGCAAAGTTATAGTGAAATGCTCATTTGTTTCCTTAACCAAGATCGAATGAGACATAAGCTAAGATAGACTCTTTCACTAGGATGAGTTGAGTCTATAAGATAATTAAGGTAGTGTTTATGTAAGAGGTAAACATTACACTATGCATTTCACACACTAGTTAGTTAATCTAGCTTATATGTGAAAGCTATGAGAACCTTAGTGCAACTAAGAGTAATGGTTTGCCATAGGTAAGTATCTAACACCTCAACAACATAGTATTGCATAGATATCACTTAAGAGTATGAGTGATGAGGTGGTGTTTAGATATAAGTAACTAGGATAAGTTGGCATTGTCTACCTTTCAATGTGACTTATATGATGCAAGGTCATTTAGCTAAGAAGGAAGGGAGTCAAGAAGTTCCTAAGGGGACAAGTATTCCTAACCAAGTGCTAGGGTTGCATGTATAATTGGCATTGACTAAAGCAATGGTTTTGATGATAACAAACAAGAAAGGAATGGAAGTGCAAAGATCAAGTCCCAAGACTCTTCAAGCTTAGCTTATAGGACTTAGATCTTGTGTAAAGGTAAAAAGGAATCACACTAAGCTCAAATAAGTTTTAAACATATTTATAAGTGTTTCTAAAGTGTTTAAATGCCCAGCAAACTGTTTTGGAAAGCTAGTTATGGTAATATTTCAAATCTATGAAAAATAGCCAAGTTTGTGTTTTTCAAAACTGACATATAGTTACTCTTTTAATCATAACTTTCAAAATACTTTGAGTTTTGTTCTAAAACTTCTTTCATATGAAAATAGACTCAAATATCTTTCCAATGAGTGGTCATTTGCCTTAAATGGATAGGAAACGAAAAAGTTATGACCAATTAAAGTTTGAGTTTTGAAAATATGACCTTTGGTTACTATTTTCATCATATATTTCAAAATACTTTGAGTTTTATTTTGAAACTTCTTTCATATGAAAATAGACTCAAAGATCTTTCCAATGAGTGGTCATTCACTTTAATTGGATAAGAAATGAAGAAGTTATGACCTTTTAAAGTCAGTTTTCAAAACCAGAAATGGTGTAATTGATTACACAAGTCATGTAATCGATTACAACGTTGACAGAAGCCGTGTAATCGATTACACAAAGTATGTAATTGATTACAAAGTGCCCAGAAAGCTTGTAATCGATTACATGAAGCTTGTAATCGATTACCAAGTGCCCAGGAACGTTTCTAACGGTTATAAACGGCTAGTTTTCATAAAAAATCATTTCTAAAACCCTCCAACGGCTCTAAAACTCATTGGGTTATAAATACAAGTATTTGGGCATCAAAAACAAGTTGGAGAACATTCTAAAAATTACCCTTAAGCATTAAAAATGAATTTCATCATCTTTTTCTCCAAATCTTTGTTTTGAGCTAAGTGTGTAAATCCTTTATACCCATAAGTTTCAAGTTGTATTATCTACTCTTCAAGAGAGTTTCTATCTTCTACACTTTGTGTAATATATAAAGAGAGGGTGAGGTATCCCTCTAGAGTAAAGGGTGAGGTATCCCTAGAGAGTGAGGCATCTCTCAAAGTTAGTAAAGGGTGAGGTATCCCTTGAGGGTGAGGCATCCCTCAAAAGTTGTAAAGGGTGAGGTATCCCTATTTGAGGCTCAAGCACAAGGGTGAGGTATCCCAAGGTGTGTTGAGTGCTCTCAATTGTAAAGGTTATCAAGAACCTGTTGTAGCTTGAAGATAGTGGAAAATCTCTAGCAGTTGCTTGAGGACTGGACGTAGATTACAAGTGGATTGGTGATCGAACTAGGATAAACTATTGTGTTTGATCTTCTAAACTCTATCTCTTTACATTTGCACCTTAACTATATATGCTTGAGTTGAACTTGATATTTAGCTTATTTGCTTGATTTATCCTATATCTCAAGTTGTAGTTGAGTAATCTATAATAGTTGTACATTTATTGTGCGTATTCCGCTGCATTTATTTATTAAGTGATTTAAAATGCATAATTTGTCAAAGTTGCATTAAAACTAGTCATCACCCAATTCACCCCCCCTCTCGGGTAATGGTTGCCATGGCTAACAAGTGGTATCAGAACTTCGTGTTTGGTAAAAGCTTAACAGCTTGGAGTTAAGGATCCTTGTTTGTTTGGCAACCATTACAAGCTTTTCAAAATGGAAAGTTTTGAAATTAATAAACCACCATTCTTTGATGGTGTGAATTTCATTTATTGGAAAGCTAGAATGGAAATTTATATGCAATCTATTGATATTGATTTGTGTGATATTATGCTTGATGGATTTACATGTAAATCAAAACAAACTTGGAATGACTATGATAAGAAATGCTTTTCATTAAACATTAGAGCAATGCAAATATTGAGAAGCGGTTTAAATGATGATGCTTATGCTAAAATTAAGAATTGCTCTAGTGCTAAAGATATATGGGATGCTCTTGATTCTATCTATTTTGCTAATAATAATTTTGTGCATAAAGTTGTATATAGAGAGCAAGAAGAGGAAAAATCATTAAAGGAATCTTGTTGTGCAAAATATTCTCAAAATGATGCTCAATTTGAAGAGGTGGCAAAGCAAGACAACAATGAGGAAGATGATGATTTCCTTAAAGAGCCAAGTATGCTAGGAATAAAGACTACTTCATATATGGCTAAAAAGGACTTTGAGGTAAATAATGCTAAACTAGATTATAGTCCTTCCTATGATGAGTTACAATGTGCATATGATGAATTATATGATGATTTGTTAAATTTTGAAAATAAAAATTTATCTTGTTTGGAAAACATTTCCTTCATTGAAAATGAAATTGAGATTTTGAAAAATAATTATGCTTTTCTTGATGAGGAAATGCCTTTGAAATTTGAAACCTCAACTTCTTGTGAAAAATGCATTAATTTAGAAAATCAAGTTGAGAACTTATATTGTGAATTTGTCAAAGCTAATGATTCTAATTGCTTACAATCCATGATTGTTAATAAGAATGAAATTGATGTTATTTCACATGGAAATTCAAGTAAGGCTTGTGACAAAAATGACATAGAATATAAAAATAACAAAAGGCTTATGTTTTCTAAAAATGATCTTCAAAGGACCAAGTCATCATTAAATTCAATTATTTGTAATTTTTGTGATCATCTAGGACATATTTCTCATTTGTGCAATTATAGAAGAAATCCTTATATGAGAAATAACTTAGTTTGGGTTCCGAAAAGTCTTAAAGGTTCTAGTACTAACATTCAAGAACCCAAGAAGAAATGGGTACCAAAAAGTCCTCCTAGTGTTTCAGTTATGCAGAAAACTTCTCAAAAGGATGGACTAATTGGTCAAAGGAAAAATGAATCATCAAAGGGAATGCTTCTAAAGCCCATTGGTAGAAAATTTGATCAAAGAAGGAAGATGACTTCAACCGAAGGTTCTCAAGTACAAAATGTGGAACTTTCAAAGTTCAAAACACCAAAAGAAAAGCAATGGGTAAGGAAAAGAGCTTCCTTGATCATTAAGGCCAAGGTATCAAAAGTTTCTACCTCTTATGCACATTCACTTGTAAAGTCAATGAATTTGAGGTATATTCCTTGTAGGCCTTAAGTGTTTAATTGAATCATGCGTATTTGGTAAAATTTGAATATTATATATAGCACATGATTATATTATTGTTACACCTTTTACTCACTACCTTGCATATCTCTTGATAATAAGGTATTATATGACTATGGATGCTTTCTATACTTTAAATTTTCTATACACTTCTACATGTGATAATATGCTAGATTCTTGTTTGAAGTAGCACATTTGATAAAAATATCTTAGAACTTGGCATATTGGATAAAACATAACTCTTGCTAAAAATCATAACTCTTGCTGCATAAAGTTACAATTTTCTGCATAATTTGTAGTTTTTGGATAAACATGAGTTTTGGATCAAGAACTGGTCAGTTTTTATGCTTACATGATGTTTGGAATTGTTTTGGAAAGTTTTGGAATTATTTTGAAAGCTTTGAGTTCGAACCCTTACTATTTGAAGTGCAAAAACTGAATTCAGTAAGCTTATAATCGATTACAAGACCTCTGTAATCGATTACAGAGGCTCTGCCAAGCGTTCCAAGAAAGTCAGAGAGCGTGTAATCAATTACATATACTATGTAATCGATTACAACATCTCCAGAACTCGTGTAATCGATTACACCAAACATGTAATCGATTACATGGATTCCAAAGGGCTGGTAATCGATTACACACATATTGTAATCGACACATGTGCTTTAAAAATGGTTTTCAATGCTAAAATGATCATTTTTACTTAAGATTGTCTATATATCATGAAAGCATGCATATTATTGGCTATGTGCTTAATGGTAATTGATTGTTTACATTTGTTGTGCTCAAATTACATACTATGGAAAATTTGATATTTATGAGAGCATAATGGATTAATGATCAATGACTAACCCCTATGGATCCAAAATTGGTGGATACCAAAGTAAATGCTTTGAATTATATTGTAGGGTGACTATTAGCTCAAGCATGCAAGTGAAGTGAAAATATGCTACTTGAGTTTTGAAAACTTGAAATGGTCCAAGTTTTCCAAGAGTCATGAAGACTTGAAGCTTGGAAGTTGGAATCACTTACAAAAACTTAAAGAGCACACTTTTGGTGATATCAATTTCTTATTCTTATTTATGTTTTAATTTGAATATCATGTTATATTTGAAAAAGTCATATTTTTCTGTATAATGCCATTAATTTTGCTGCATAATGTGACATTTTTGCTGCATAATCTAACTTTCAATGCATAAATTGGTCATTTTATTGCACAATTCATACTTTTTGTTGTTTTGCTGTATAAAGACATATTTTTCTACATAATAATACCATTATCTTGCTGTATAATGTGACTTTTTTACTGCATAATCTAACTTTTATTGCATTGTTTTGAAATGGATATTTTTTCAATGGATATTCTGGATATATAATGCTGATTTGGTTGAATTCCTTATTGAATATTCATTATTTAGCAATGATTTTGCTCTATCACTTTTCTCTTTGTCAAAATCTATATCTTGTATATCTTTTTGATCATGACAAAAGGGGGAGAAGTTTATGAGTCTTTGAGAAAAGATAAATAACAAGGTACAAATTCAATGATCTTGGAATTCCAAAATTAAGGGGGAGCTGTGCAATCTCTGATCGAATCGCCTCTTCAAAAACAGAGGGGGAGTAAGTCTCTAATACACCTTTTGTGAATTCCAATTTACTTGAACTAACTCTTTTCTCAAATGAATGTTTGTCATCATAAAAAAGGGAGAGAATGTAATTGGCATTGACTAAAGCAATGGTTTTGATGATAACAAACAAGAAAGGAATGGAAGTGCAAAGATCAAGTCCCAAGATTCTTCAAGCTTAGCTTATAGGACTTAGATCTTGTGTAAAGGTAAAAAGGAATCACACTAAGCTCAAACAAGTTTTAAACATATTTATAAGTGTTTCTAAAATGTTTAAATGCCCAACAAACTGTTTTGGAAAGCTAGTTATGGTAATATTTCAAATCTATGAAAAATAGCCAAGTTTGTGTTTTGTAAAATTGACATATAGTTACTCTTTTAATCATAACTTTCAAAATATTTTGAGTTTTGTTCTGAAATTCTTTCATATGAAAATAGACTCAAATATCTTTCCAATGACTGGTCATTTGCTTTAAACAGATAGGAAACGAAAAAGTTATGACCAATTAAAATTTGAGTTTTGAAAATCTGACGTTTGGTTACTATTTTTATCATATCTTTCAAAATACTCTGAGTTTTGTTCTGAAACTTCTTTCATATGAAAATAGACTCAAAGATCTTTCCAATGAGTGGCATTCGCTTTAATCAGATAAGAAATGAAGAAGTTATGACCTTTTAAAGTCAGTTTTCAAAACCAGAAATGGTGTAATCGATTACACAAGTCATGTAATCGATTACAACGTGGACAGAAGCTGTGTAATCGATTACACAAAGTATGTAATTAATTACAAAGTACCCAGAAAGCTTGTAATCGATTACATGAAGCTTGTAATCGATTACCAAGTGCCCAGGAATGTTTCTAACGGTTATAAACGGCTAGTTTTCATAGAAAATCATTTCTAAAACCCTCCAACGGCTCTAAAACTCATTGGGCTATAAATACAAGTGTTTGGGCATCAAAAACAAGTTGGAGAACATTCTAAAAATTACCCTTGAGCATTAAAAATGAATTTCATCATCTTTTTCTCTAAATCTTTGTTTTGAGCTAAGTGTGTAAATCCTTTATACCCATAAGCTTCAAGTTGTATTATCTACTCTTCAAGAGAGTTTTTATCTTCTACACTTTGTGTAATATATAAAGAGAGGGTGAGGTATCCCTCTAGAGTAAAAAGTGAGGTATCCCTAGAGAGTGAGACATCTCTAAAAGTTAGTAAAGGGTGAGGTATCCCTTGAGGGTGAGGCATCCCTCAAAAGTTGTAAAGGGTGAGGTATCCCTATTTGAGGCTCAAGCACAAGGGTGAGGTATCCTAAGGTGTGTTGAGTGCTCTCAATTGTAAAGGTTATCAAGCACCTGTTGAAACTTGAAGATAGTGGAAAGTCTCTGGCAGTTGCTTGAGGATTGGACGTAGATCACAAGTGGATTGGTGATCGAACCAGGATAAACTATTGTGTTTGATCTTCTAAACTCTATCTCTTTACATTTGCACCTTAACTATATATGCTTGAGTTGAACATGATATTTAGCTTATTTGCTTAATTTATCCTATATCTCAAGTTGTAGTTGAGTAATCTATAATAGTTGTACATTTATTGTGCATATTCCACTACATTTATTTATTAAGTGATTTAAAATGCATAATTTGTCAAAGTTGCATTAAAACTAGTCATCACCCAATTCACCCCCTCTTGGGTAATGGTTGCCATGGCTAACAGCATGTAGTGTGGAGATTTCAATTTTCCTATCTACAAAGGGGTAAACATGAGAAGTCAGAATTTTCTAGTAGAATATGCTTAGATCTTAAATGAACTAGGTATATAAGTAAGTATGTATGTCTATGGAAATGGTCTAGTAGTATTGATCTTAGTGAGTATCCTTTGATGCCCATTCATGAAGGCCAAGGGAGATAGATGCGTGTCTAAAAGGCTCTTTTTAGGAAGGACATAACCCTGATATCTCGATAGTGTGAAGGCCAAAGGAGATAAACGGGAAATCTGAAAGCCTCTTTGAGAAAGGATGAAGACTGAACTTCTCAACGTACCAAGATACGTGTGATGTGAGGATAAGCTTTTCTTTCATTCACCACGGGATAATATACTGAACCAGTTCCTAATGAACTTCTTTATTTTCAAAATAAACCTCTGCATGTATTTCAAAACAAAAAATTGCACAAGCATATCTTTAGGATCTTTCTTAAGCATAATCATATTGTATATCATCTGCATTACATTTACAGATAGTTGTATGGGCATTGTCTGTTGCTATTAGTATTTACAGTTGTATGGGCAGTTGTTTATATCCAACGGTATGTAGGATATTAGTTTTAGACCACACTATATAGTAGTGTGCAGTTATGAGAATTAGTGGAGGAAACTCCTATGTTAGTAGTTATAGCAATTGATATATTTGTTATATAATGTGACAGCTAGCTGGTATTGGATTTGCTTTTACTGAGAATTATAATTCTCACCCCAATTGTTCTTCCATGTAAATCTAGGTACAGAGGTATAGACCCTGTTAAGGGAACGAAGGTGAAGCATGAAGACTAGTATAGTTTTATATGCTTTTCTAGCCAGAACTAATGTATATGGTCTACATTTGTTTTGTATGTATTACAATATGCCCTTTTGTGGCAAGCGTTGTATATATACATATATATATATATACATATATATATATATATACATATATATATGCATGAATTTTAAGTTTTTCGCATTCTCTCAAGGCTTTCTATAATTACTCAGTTGTGATTATGGATATATATATATGCAGTATGTAGAAGTGATGTCTCTAGTACTGGTTATCTTTATATATCTTTGTATATTTAGGATATATCTAGATATCTGTATTAGGATGCTACAGTGGACTTAGTAAATGACTTAAGGACTCCGATCTTAGAAGCTCAAAAGGTGGATGAGACTCTAGGAGATATAAGTGAGCAAATCTTCTTAGAAAATCAAAAGGATTTTGATATCTCAGATGATGGAATGGTTAAGTTTAGAGGTAGACTTTGCATTCTAAAGGAATTCGGAATCAAGGATAGAATCCTTTAAGAGGCTCACAGAAGTTAGTATACCATTTATCCCAGGGCCACTAAGATGTACCAGGATCTTAGAAAAATGTTTTGGTGGCCTAAAATGAAGAAAGACATAGCAGAGTTTGTGTCTAGATGCTTAACTTATCAGAAAGTTAAGATAGAACATCAGAAACCCTCCAAACCACTTCAATCTTTAGGAATCCTTGAGTGGAAATGGGATAATATCGCAATGGATTTTATGATGGGGTTACCCAAGACTTAGCCAGGGTATGATGCGATATTAGTCATTGTCGATAGACTCACCAAGTCTGCCCACTTTTTACTGATTAGAGCTAACTACTCCTTGGATAGACTAGCTCAGCTATACTTACAGGAGATAGTTAGGTTGCATGGTATTCCCCTAAGCATAGTTTCAGATAGAGACCCTAGATTTACATCTAGGTTTTGGTGAGCTTTGGGAAAGCTTTTGGGACAAAGCTTAGTTTGAGTACAACATATCATCCACAAAAAGATGGTCAATCGTAAAAGACTATCCAAACCCTTAAGGATATGCTTAGAGCATGTCTTCTAGAGCAACAAGGTAGTTAGGATAAGTTCTTAACTTTAGTGGAGTTTGCTTACAATAATAACTACCATACCAGTATAGGAATGGCGTCGTACGAAGCACTTTATGGTAGGAAGTGTAGGTCTCCATTATATTGGTATGAGGTTAGAGAGAAAACCATCCTAGGACTTAAGTTGCTATGACAAACCATGGATCAGATTAAAATGATTAGGGATAGGTTAGATATGGCTTAGAGTTAGCAGAAGAGTTATGCTGATAGAAGGAGAACACCTCTAGAATTCGAAGAGGGAGAACATGTTTTCTTGAGAGTCACTCCTACAATAGGGATTAATAAAGCATTAAGAACAAGGAAATTAAATCCCTCGTTTCATTGGTACTTACCAAATCCTAAAGGGAATTGGATTTATAGACTATCAAATAGCCTTTCTTCCCAGTTTGTCAAACTTTCACAATATCTTTCATGTGTTGCAACTTGGGAAATGCAATCTGGATCCTTCACATGACATAAGAAATGAATCTATTCAATTAATAGATGATTTGTCTTATGTAATGCGATCGATAAGGATCATGGACAAAGGGGCCAAAGAGCTTAGAGGTAAGCATATTTCTCTAGTGAAGGTTGTAACATGCTAATATTTCTATCCTGATATATCTGACATATATAAGAATAACAAATACTAGCAATGCTACTTCAAAACATACATCCACTAAACCCATAACATTTATACAACTAATTACGGAGAGTCATGATAACAAAAGTTATATATATACATATTTCAACTCTTATACAACTTTAATTTCACTCAATCAAACAACCATGAATCGATCAACCACTTAGACCCTAAAACTCCATTTTCATCCCAATTGAATACCAAGGGAGTCTAAGAGCTTAAAAGCCATCTCAAAACATTCAATAACTTATAATCAAGTCATCCTCAAGTTTTCGATCAAGATTCAAGCCAAAATCATGAAAACACACTCATAACCCAAAACCCCACATCAAGGCAAAACATATGAACAAGATGAAGAGAATAGGAGGATGAGTCAAAAACAAGGTTTCCCCTACCTCAAGCTTCAAAAGTTGAAATCACTAAGCAGCTCCTCTCTACTTGATGATCCTCCTCCTTTGCCTTGATTGTTGTTCTTACCTTTGAGCTTTCTAACTACAACTATGAAAGAGACAAAAGAAATGAGAGAAAAGTCTTATTTTTAGCCTTAAATAGATCAAGGCAACAGAAAGTGAGAGTCGTATCTTAGATAGTCATTTAAGTGACTTACCTTAAAACTCGATCTGTTAAGAACACTTGGATTTAACCAACCAAGTTTCCTAACTTCCAACAAGTTTAAAATAAATCCTAAGATTCATAAAAAAAAACTTGTTTCACCATTTCCACATTTTTTCATATTTGCTAGTAGTCAATCCGGCATTAAAACACACAACAGTATGCTTAAAAATGTCAAACTAACTCCGATTGACCTCAAACTTTAACTGTAGCATAATTTACACATTTGTGACCTAGAAATAAATTCCCCACATCTATTTCCATTAACTGGATAGTTTAAGCCATTTCTAGGGCTAATAACAGTTATATTTCACATATAGTGTTACAACAAAGTGACTAAACATGCTCAGAAGGTCACAAAACTTAACAGACATGATAATCAGGTACTAGGCTACCTCCGTAACCATATACAAGGCTATCATGTTTTCACGGGTGTTACAAAGGTACTCTGGGATGGAGCAGGCTTTAAGGAAGCTACATGGAAGCTAGAGTCCCACATACAGCATGACTACCTAGAGTTGTTTGTATAAGGTAAGAAATTTTGGGGACAAAGTTTGAAAAAGGAGGGGAGAAATATAACATCCTCTTTTTGACATGTTAGACTTGTATATTGTTACAGATGTATCATAATACTTACATGACATGTCTGTTTAGTTTTGTAACATTCTGAGTTAAATTAGGCACTTTACTATAACACTGAATGTGAAAAGTAGCTTAAAATGACTCAGATAATGGCATAAATTACTTAGTTAAGGGAAACAAGTATGGAGGATTTGTTTCTAGGTTACAAATGTATGCAATGTGATGTAGTTAAAGTTTAAGGATAAATTGAGTTAGTTTAGTATTTTTGAGTATACTGAGTGAGTGTTTTAATATCAGATCGACTTAACTAATATATGGAAACGTATAGAAATGATGAAACTAGGGTTGAGATGAATCCAAGGATTTTCTATAATATCTATGGAAGTTAGGAAACTTGATTTAGTAGGATTAAAGTATTCCTAAGAGATATAAGTTTCCAGTAAATATCAGAGTCACTTTGTGACTCACAATTCTAGTTGCTTCCTTTTGACTTTGTGCTTATTTCCTTCTTTTTCACACTCAACTCACTTTCTCTTTCACGGCTGAAAACAATAGTAGTAGCAAAAGGAGAAAACAGAGAAAGGAAAGAAGAAGGAAAGGAGGAAGAAGAGGAAAGGAAGAGGAAGACAAAGGGGAAAGCTAAAGCTTGAGTTCATCATCTTAACTACTTGAGGCAGGGGTCTTTGTTTTTATAACTCTATTCTTTCCTGCACCATCTTGTTGATCGTTGGTCGTGTGAGTTAGAAAAATGGGTTTTGAGAGAAATATGATTCCTTTGATTGATTTTCATTTCCTAAGGTTGAATCTGGTTTGCTTTTGGCTTATTCTATGCATGGTTGTTGTTTGTGAACTTAGAAACCTCCATTTGGCTACTTGAGTTAGTAGTTGTAAAATGGATATGGAATGTGTTGTTTTTGTTCATGAAGTCCATGCTAAATGAGTTGAGAGTTTGCATGAGGATTATTACATGCTTAGAGACCATTTTTGGGATGAAAAACCAATTAGAACCTATGAATAAAAGGTTAGAAACCGGTTTGGAAATCAATGGAATAGGGAATCTATTTTGGTGCACTGTTTCCTAGGCTCCAGAGTTGGGCGACCAGGTGCCCACTCACCAGAACATGAATGGCAGTAGGCAGTGAGTCTGGCGCCTAGGCACCAAAGTTGGCCACCTAGGTGCCCACTGTCCAAAACCAAAACAACATGATGCTGTGAGCTTAGTGCCTAGGCACTAATGTTGGGTGCCTAAGCGCCAACGGCAAGGAAAAATAGGGTAGTTTCTGCCAGGCCAGCTCCTAGGCGCCAGGTCCAAACTTTCTCAGGATTCTTATCTTCATGAAATAGACTTCTCTACTTGTTAGGATCCTTCATATATGCTTTTTAAAGTGTGTTGAGACACTAGTAGCTCAGAAATTTATGAAAATTTATGGAGTTGTTAAATAGAGAATGGGGATTATTTTAAAAAATAATTACTAGTTAGGGCAGATACCTGTAAGCATATATGGGTTAGAGCATATACGTATTAGTTACTTCATTAAAGTTATATTAACTTAAAGAAAAGTAATAGAGCCTAATAGCTATCAAATGATGTGTATAGGAACTAAATAGGATCCTAGAATTTTCTAAAACACTTACGAAAGCTAGAAATTCATTCGTGGAAGATCAAAGTATCCCTAAGAGACAAGTCTATCATATCAACTGATGACCACACAACTTAGCCTTATCTTTTTTTTCCTTATCCGTCGCCTCACACAGCTACATACACTCACAATTCATTTTTCACTCTTTTTTCTTGGCATAATAGAGGAGAAACAAAGGGGAGAAAAGCATCACCAAGGGAGCTTATGTAAGGGAAACAAAACTCTTCTTTTTCCTTTTATTTTCTTCTTGTCATAATCTATGATTCTACCATTTTGTTCGATACCAAAAATCCTTATTTGTTTCCCTCTTTCTGGGTCAAAGGTTGAAGTTGGATCCTCATAAATCATGTTACTTAGACTATTTATCTTATGTTTTGATTGGGTTAACTTGTGAATGGGAGGTGTGACCTTTATGAAAAATCATGTCTTAAGCCTAATGTAATATCCTAATACCAATACCTTAATATATTTCAAATATACAGTAGTAATAAATATTAGCCACATTACTTCTAACTTAAAAACAACATTCTAGTTTCATAATAACCATACACGTTATTATAAGAACCACGAATGAAAGAAAAGATTATATATATAACTTCAGCCTCGAAAGGGCATATTATAATACATAAAACTTTATACAAACTAAAGCAAATATAAAGATATACAAGCTTTGTTTAAGGCAAATGAAAACTACTCTATTTTATCTGCTTCTTCTTCTTCTTCTTCTTCTTGGAAGAATCTTGACCTGGATTTAACATGGAAATAAC
The DNA here is from genome assembly GCA_029884595.1 of Ormosia semicastrata. Classification (NCBI taxonomy): domain Eukaryota; kingdom Viridiplantae; phylum Streptophyta; class Magnoliopsida; order Fabales; family Fabaceae; genus Ormosia; species Ormosia semicastrata. The sequence continues at coordinate 46,806,516 of JAQQTO010000061.1, forward strand.
AAACAGGGTGATAATTCATAATTCTCAGTAATAAAAACATATAAATGTCATCATGCTAACTCCAGCTGCTTTGGGGGAAAAGTAGTTATAAATCTCAACTTATTCCTTAAAAAGGTGGCAAAAGTAAAAAACTAATCATTTCTCTTCCTGAGGCAAACATTCATTATTACATAATTTTTATAGCAACTCTATGTTTTATATCTATTCAGGATACTCTCATACACGAGTTTATATCCATTACTAATGTACGAAGATATTCTCATACTCGATGTTATGTCCAAAATCTCATTCATTTCAGGATATTCTTATACTTGAGGTTTTATCCAAAATCTCACACATAAAGGATACTCTCCTACATGAGTTTGTACCCAATGCTCATACATGAAGGATACTCTCCTACACGAGTTTGCACCCAACATTCATATACAAAGGATACTCTCCTACACGAGTTTATATCCTTCACTCATACACGAGTCTATCCTCATTCATGATGTTACCATTCATTACTATAGGAATATTCATTTACAAAACATAGCATAATTATCATGCACACTTAAGCTTAACTTTCACTCTAAAAGAGCAACTCATGCATAAAGATAGGCAAACCATGCCAAACTAACTCAATTTAGTTATATCTAGTACACCTTATCATCACATCATAAGTGATACCAAACACAACCTCATGTTGCTCAAGGTTCTAGATAATAACCTATAGTAAACCACTATCCATTGGGTGCTCAAAGTCTCTTACTTTCCCATATATGTAAGGTGGTCATTTCCTCTATGAAATACCTCTACTAGTATCTCAACACACTTCAAAAGCATATATGAAGGATCCTAAAAAGTAGGGAATGTCCTTTCCATCAAAATGAAGCTCTTGAGAAAATCTGGACTTGGCGCCTAGGCGCCACTCTCCCACGCCTAGGCATGGACATGGCAGAAACTCTGCCTTGTTTTTCTCAGCCTCTGGCACTTAGGCGCCCAACAATGGCGCCTAGGCTCCATGCTCTCAGTCTCAAACTAGACGAGTTCTGATCAGTGGATGCCTAGGCGCCCAACTTTGGCACTGAGGCACCAGTGCACCAGAAACAAGTTTTCCTATATCCCTTGGTTCTCAACTAGATTCTAACCCTCAATCCTAGTTTCTAAGTGGTTTTCAACCCTAAACATAGTCTCTAAACATGTTATAATAATTATACATTCTTTCAATCCATCTAGCATGGAATCATGAACAAGATTCAAAGATCTACATACCCATTTCCTAACTTTTAACTCAAGGATTCAAATGAGTCAATCTGTTAGGAAATCCGTGAACAAAAGCACAACGGAAAAGGATTTCCACCAAGGATCCATGCAAAAAAGAGAACCATAAAACATGATTTTTTTTTAGTTTACCTCTTGAAGCCAAACGAAAAATGATCAAGCAAATCACTAGCACCGAAGCAATGACAGTACCTCTATGTTGTCCATACAAACAGACTCACAAATGTCCAATGTCTACGATTTGGAGTCTCATGTCTCCTACACAGTGCTAGCTACGAAGAGAAGAGAAACCTGTCACTCTCTCACTTACTGTTTCTGTTAGGGTGTGGCTATGGTTTGGAACTGATGCTCCTTAATAGCCACTTAATAATACTATTTATACTAGTGACTACCTTATATGAGTGAGAGTAGTAGTAGGTTTAGCAGTGCAACCTTGGACTCATCTATTATGAGTCTGGCCCATGACAAACCTTAGTCCAACTTGGATTCAAATTGCTCCAACTTAATCTGTTCTATATGTGTGACCCTGTAGGTTCTCATGATGTTGGCAATAATATTAAAATCCTATTTTAATATTACAAGCAGTGAGCAATATCTAGCAACACATCACCGCTACCCAAGTAATGAGAATGTCAGTGATTTGACATAACCTTTTTTTGACCAATGTTTTCGTATATTTTGGTCCCTTTGTCCAGATATCTAGATTGAACACAAGGCATAGAATATGTCACCCTTGTATTGTTTAATCTTCCATTTCTTGATACTCGAGTTGACTTAGTAATAACAAATGAGATCAATATCTCATATTGATTCATTTGAGCATGGTCATGCATTTCGTAGTCTCACTCAATCAGGGGCCCGAAGATATCGCTCATGTTATGTAGGAGGGAAAAATCCCATCTAGGTCACTTACATCCCTCTACATGATTCACGGTATGTCCAATAACCAACTTTATAATCACCTTATTACAGATAATGTTTGATGGCATTAAAACATACAACTCCTCATATAGGAATCATAGTAATTTCAGGTCAAAGGACCACATATACTATTGTCACTTTGAGAACCACTTATGACACTCACACAACGATCCACGTAGCATTCTCATGGTGGTTCAGTCCAATACATCATTACTCTAATATGTATCCATGTGAAGACTTAATATTTCATATCCATGACCCGTGAGATGTGGCCATCAGTCTACGCACATACTAGTCTCAAAGCATTATTGTTATCCTAATTAACAATAATACTTGACTAGGGACATTTAAGAATAGTGTTTTGATCCTATCCAATAGGATCTTATGATTAAGTCATCTACTTGATGTCTTATGGTATTAAACTTACTATTCTAAGGACTTTATTATATTTATAATAAACAACACAATAAATGAAATGCCTCATCTATTAAATAAATAACATAATACATTGTACGTAAATATGGTCAAAATACCTTTCATGTTCTCATGTTGCTTCTGAAGCTCATAGTTCATGGTGGCTAGCATGAGACAGCCGACATCCAAGGCATCATCTTAATGCTTCTTATAAGCATCCCTTTCAACTCTAAGGGCATTTACAGCAGGTGGCTCAAGAGCGGGTTGCTCTAGAACATACTACTTTTTCTCGTGTTTGAGGATAATCCTCATATTCCTATACCAGTCTAGAAAGTTTGTTCCAGACAATTTGTCCTTCTTAAGGATTAATCGCAATGATAAGTTATTTGAAGTGTTTGCTGCCTTGATTATCTATCAATAAAAATATGCAAAGTATAAGTATCATGTCATAAACATATTTTACAAGGTCTTTCATTAAATATGCCTCCCACTATTTTATTCAAATCAACGACCCTCACCATTGACTCGAAAAATCCTATTGTAAGATTTCTTAGTAGGCTAAGATTCATATTTCACCTAGCTTTGAGTTAGCTTTGACTGATCACTCAAATTTAGTTATTTAGGTAAGAAACATTTTCCAATTACATCACATGCAACTCTTGGATAGTTGGGTAAATAACACTTATTCTAATCCATCAAATGGACTAATACCCAACTCTATGCTTGTAAGCCTTCAATTCTATTAAAATGGCCTAGTTAAGTCAAACCCAATGGTTGGCAGTTGGATATTACCTTTATCTTATCGCATCTTACTAATATAGATAAAGGCATCCTACTTTGGAAGACCTACACTTAATCGATACTAGCCTTGACGAGTGCCACACATTGGAAGGCATCACACAATGACTTAATATTTACTTTGAGAGATTATTTTATATTAGATCTCACCATTTGTTAAACTATTTAACATACCATAAACATCCATGCATCTCATACATATAAAGCATATAAAGAATGTGACATGGTTATGACCCCTAATGCATTGATTCTCCCAAGCCAATGAGAGTATCAATAACAAAACCTAGTGAGCGAACTAGCTTCACCAAGCGTCTCCCACTAATGTCCTCATATGATGTCGTCTTCTTGCCTCCACATCAAGATTACATTACAAAGTATAAAGAAACTTCGTTTTACATATGAGGGGAGTTAAGTGAGAAGAGAATGTACAACTAGAATGTAGAGAGAAAGGAACGACACGCAGGTCGTATTTAAAATAACCCAAAAAGGCAAAACAAGAGGACTAAGGCCATAACCATGCACCATGCAACACAAAGAGCACAAAAGGTCAAAATAATAATACATTATTATCTTTGTGAAACAAAAAAATGGATTTGAATTTCGCGCCTTCAAAAAACACACTACGCAACGAGAGTCTCGCTACTTGTAAACATGAGCTGAACTTCTTGTGTCTCCTTGATTGCTAGGGAATCAACACTTGAACCCATATAGCCGCGAGGACATGAACACTTCATGTTGTGGGAACCCTTGTGCCACTGTCCAAAAACAAGGTTTGCTTCACATCAACACTTGATGGCACTACAGACCAAAACAAGGCTTCCAAAACCCTTGCACTGCTGTGCTATGTATATCACATGTATACCAGAAAATTTCATAAATCATACATGCATACAAAACAGTTTTCATGAAACCATGAAACATCTTCATGATTTCGTATACAACATTCCAAATGCAAAAGTTTCTTTCAATTTCTAAAATAACACATTAAAGATCATATCTTTTTCTGAAAAGAGAACAACTAATCATGTTATTTCATACAACATGTAAACAAAAAAGACTGAATCATGGTTTCATAAGTGGCGCTGATACCATTGTTGGAAAATCCATGAACAAAGGCACAGCAAAAAAAGATTCCCACCGAGGATCCGTCCAAAAAAGAGAACTATGAAATATGATTTTTTTCGAGTTTACGTCTTGAAGCTAGATGAAAAATGATCAAGCAAATCACTAGCACCGCAGCAATGACGGTACCTCTATGTTGTCCACACAAATAGACTCACAAACGTCCAATGTCTGTGATTTGGAGTCTCATGTCTCCTACACAATGCGAGCTACGAAGAGAAGAGAAACCTGTCACTCTCTCACTCACTGTTTCTGTTAGGGTGCGGCTATGGTTTGTAATTGATGCTCCTTAATAGCCATTTAATAGTACTATTTATACTAATGACTGCCTTATACGAGTGAGAGTAGCAATAGGTTCAGCGGTGCAACCTTGGACTCATCTATTATGAGTCTGATCCACAATAGAACCCTAGTCCAACTTGGATTCTAATTGCTCCAACTTAATTTGTTCTATGTGTGTGACCCTGCAGGTTCTCATGACATTGGCAATAATATTAAAATCTCATTTTAATATTATAAGCAGTGAACGGTATCTAGCAACACATCACTACTACCTAAGTAATGAGAATGTCAGTGATTTGACATAACATTTCCATGACTAATGTTTTCGTATATTTTAGTCCCTTTGTCCAAATATCTGGATTGAACACAAGACATGGAATGTGTCACCCTTATATTGTTCAATCTTCCATTTCCTGATACTCGAGTAGACTTAGTAATAACAAATGAGATTAATATCTCATATTGATTCATTTGAGCATGGTCATGCATTTCGCAGTCTCACTCAATCAGGGGCCCCGAAGATATTGCTCCTGTTATGTAGGAGGGACAAATCTCATCCAGGTCACTCACATCCCTCTGCATGATTCGCGATATGCCCAATAACTAACTTTATAATCAATTTGTTATAGATGATGTTTGATGCCATTAAAACATACAACACCTATGTAGGAATCGTAGTGATTTTAGGTCAAAGGATCACATATACCATTGTCACTTTGAGAATCGCTTATGACACTCATGCAACAATCCTCGTAGCATTCTCATGGTGGGTCAGTCCAATACATCATTACTCTAATATGTATCCATGTGAAGACTTGATATCTCATATCCATGACTCGTGAGATATGGCCATCAGTCTACACACATACTAGTCTCAACGCATTATTGTTGTCCTAATTAACAATAATACTTGACTAGGGACATTTAAGAATAGTGTTCTGATTCTATCCAGTAGGATCTCATGATCAAGTCAACCACGTGATGTCCTATGGCATTAAACTTACTATTCATTTTTCCAACTCACACAAACAAGTAGAATCAACAAGATGGTGAAGCAAGAAGATGAGGTTAAGGAACAAGCACCCCTACTTCACTTGTGTGGTTGATGATCCTCAAGCTCTAGCTTTCCCTTGTCTTCCTTCCCTTCCTTTTCCTTTTGTTCCTCCTATTTTTCCTTGTTTCTGTTCCCTTTCTCTATTTTTGCTGTTGGTGTACCGTGAGAGAGAATGAGTGAATGAGAGGACAATGGCAAGAAAGTCAAGGAATGAAGGGATAGGAACCGTGAGTCATAAAGCAAAATAAGATATTTTGCTAGAACTTTATATCTATTAAGAACACTTAGATTTTACAAAATCAAGTTTCCTAACTTCCATAAGCATTTTAATAAATCCTAATATTCATCTAAATTCTAGTTTTATCATTTTCATAACATTCCATATATTAGTCAAGTCAAACTGGTATTAAAACACTCACTTAGTGTGCTCGAAAATACCAAATTAACTCAGTTCATCCTCAAACTTTAACTACATCACATTCTACACATTTGTGACCTAGAAATAAATTCTCCATATTTATTTCTCTCATCAAAGTAGTTTATACTACTTTCTAGGCTATTAATAGTTATTTTCTCATATTCAGTGTTATAGCAAAATAGCCTAAATAACTTAAAAAGCTTACTAAAGTTAACAGGTAACTCCTGCACGAGTGACTAAACTTCTATAACCATAATTAAGTCTAACAAGTTGGAGAGGATGTTACACCTAGATTAGGTGTTTTCTATGGTTTAACTACTTGTTTATGTACTGACTATGCTGGTTATTTTTAAAACATTGAAGCTTTGAAATTGCATGAGTAATAGAGCTAAAGGAAACTAAACATGCTTATTTGAACTAAAAAAAAGATTAATTGAAAATTTTACTCCAAGACTCCTTTAAATACAAAAATGCTTAGGCATGAAAGAATAAATAAATGTAACTCCTCCTTCTCTTATTTTTGGAACCGAGGTATATGATGCCACTGATGTGATTTCCCTTGATGCATGATCAGATTGCTTGATTTGCTTTCTTTAGCAATCTATAGAATAAATGCTTCTTCATAGGGATATGTTTTGAGAATTGTATGATGCCATATTGATGTGTCAAAGATTTCAACCAGTGAGTTTATTTGCCTGGCACAGTTTTGTTGTTCTGACAAGATGTTAAAAGATATTTTCCAACATTCTAAGAGATTGATTTTTTATTGAAGGGAAATAAGCTTGATGATTGATTTCACCATATTGATGTTTATCTTGAGCTATATATATGATTTTGATTGATGAATTGGAAAAGAGTTCAAGAGGAAGTTAGGTTATTTTTATTTCTTTTACTCCTATATTCTATGCTTTTCATGAATTAAAATTTTAGGAGTTAAAATTGATGATAATCTAGTAGTTTGGATTATTGTTAGTTTTGGTCATGGTTAGTTATGTTGAGAATAGATGTTGGCTAAGGTGAATAATGATGCATACTTGAATGCTTGTTTTATTGCCTTGGCCGAATGCTCTAGAGAGTTATACAAGAGTTTATCTTGAATAATTTTACTTGGTGATGAAGGATTCTAAATTTGACACGATTAAGAACTTGATTGAGGCTTAATTAAGTACTTTGATGCTATTATGAATGTGAATGAAATTCTGAGCAAGTGGTGATTTGAAATTGTAGCTTAGTCGAATTGCCTAGTAAGGAACTTTTCATGAATATGTGATATTGGTTGCCTAAGTTACCTCATGATATGCTAGTTTTATGAAAATGTGTTATAAGTTAGTAATTGGCATACTTAAGTGCTCAAAATTTAAAAGAACTTGGACATGATTCTTATACCTGGGGATAATCCTTAGATGTTATTCCCTTATGAAGGGTAACCCATTGATTGTTTTGGTCAGTGATTGATATTGGAAATGATCCTCGTACATAGAGTGATCCAAGATGTTTGGTAGATTGAGGAAGTGACATGCTCTCTCTACCTAGTAGATTGAGGAGGAGACATGGCCTCTTTGCTTGTGATCCTAGATTTTGGTCAGGGTTATCTAGGATAATGCTGTGTAACAAAGTACTGCTACATATATGTTGAGTGCACCGGCCTGATAAGCAAACTATCACCGAGTGTTTAGTAGATTGAGGAGGTGACATGTCCTCTCTACCTGGGAGGATTGAGGAGGTGACATGCCCTTTTCACCTATTTGGGATAAAAGGACAAGAGTCTGGGGAATAAACTGAGAAAAATGATAATTAATTAGCACTAAAGAAAAGATTAATGGCATTACTTGAGCATTTGCACATCTTTGTGAACTTGCTATATAAATCATAGATTTGATAATGAATATTTACATTGAGTAAATTTTAAATATTTTAATGATAGTGTGAGATGGTTTATGTGTTGATATATTTATGAGCAATCCTATGATTTATTGGTTGATGTGCTTGTAAATCTATATATTGCGTAAGTATATGTTTATTGTTCAATGATTAAAGTTGAACTTCTGTCCTTGGGAAGATAAAGGAAATAATTTGGCATTTGCCACCTTTCTATCAAAGATCTTTTTTTAAAATGATTTAGTTCCCAGAAGCAGCTGGAATTGTTGTGATGACATTTAATTATTAGAAATATTAGGAATTCCTAGAATTCTCACCTTGTTATTTTCTTTACATGATAATTCCAGCACGTGGTCTACCTTTTACGTAGTGATGCAGATGTTGACGTAGCATAAAGACTCTTACTTTGATCATTGCTATGTATTTATATTATGTAGTGGTTGTATTAGGATAAAAGAACAAGAGTTCGGGGAATAAGCTGAGAAAAATGATAATTAATTAGCACTAAAGGAAATACTAATGGCACTGCTTGAGCATTTGCACATCTTCATGAACTTGCTATATAAATCATGGATTTGATAATGAATATTTGCATTTTGAGTAAATTGTAAATATTCTATGATAGTGTAAGATAGTTTATGTGTTGATATGTTTCTAATGAATCTTATGATTTATTGGTTAATGTGCTTGTAAATCTATATATTGTGTGAGTATATGTATATTGTTCAATGATTAAAATTGAACTTCTGTCCTCAAGAAGAGAAAGGAAATAATTTGGCATTTGCCACCTTTCTATCAAAGATCTTTTTTTAAAATGATTTAATTCCCTGAAGTAGCTAGAATTGTTGTGATGACATTTGATTATTAGAAATATTAGGAATTCTTAGAATTCTCACCTCATTATTTTCTTTCCATGATGATTCCTGCATGTGATCTACCTTCTACGTAGTGATGTAGATGCTAACATAGCATAGAGACTCTTACTTTGACCATTGCTATGTATTTGTATTATGTAGTGGTTGTATATATATATATGTGTGTGTGTGTATGTGTGTGTGTGTGTGTGTATACTTTGATACTGACGTACTAGGTTGTATAGATTACTAATGACAATGTTATTTATACATGTTATATATATTTGTGGACTACAGTTATTTGTTTGTATTTCAGGTGAGAATATGATATTCCTTTAATACCCAATTAGATAAATGTATAAATTCCTAGAGTCTTATCAAGATGACTCAAAGGACACTAAGCATATCGCAAAGAAAGGAACTAATAAAATTGAGGGGTAAAATTAGTGAACGCATTTGACCATGCTCTTTATGTGAGTCAAATAACCTTCGTCAGGCTTAAGTAAGAAATACAATTGGTATAGTTAATTACTAAGATAAGTAGAGAATTTAACTATGACATGCCTAAGTCTAAATGCTTTAGTGTAATCTGGATATATGTGAAGTAATTAGTCTTACGGCACTACATCACCCATACTTACAATGTCTCCCTTACCTTAATGTACAGACCCGAAGCATCATCATCGGCCTCGATGCACGACCCCTGATCTAAGGAGGCTCCATCCGGCCTTAGAGTAACATGGATACCATGATTCGATGCCTAGATCTAAGTGAGTAGACCCTGATCCAAGTTCTAGAAGAATCCACCTAATTGACTTGACAAGTGGTAGCACCAGATATGTCGCCAAGATAACATATTTTCCCTTCTTCGGCATGGCAAACGTGAGGGGAGTGTACTACACACCCCCATAAGGTACACCTGTTATAACTCCTATAAATAGTGATGATTTTAGCATGATTGATGAATTCTCTTTCTAGCTTATATACTTACATCCACCTCCTCTTACATTGACTTAGGCATCAAATTGTTTTGTGCAGGTACCCCCACCACCATCCCCGGCCCTACGTCCTAGCCACCACCACACTTAAGCCAGTGGAAGACCACCTAGGATATACGTGATGAGAACAATTACAAAACAAAATTTGTGCTCAAAACGTGAAAATAGACAAACTTAGTGGATATAATCTATATTTTACCCTTACTAGTTTATAGGTGAAATTATAAATTACCCACTTGAAGTATAAAGTGTTACAGACTATGATCCAGGATCTCGTCTAGTTAGATTAACCCGGTATATGTATATTTGAACTTCGCCCTGGATGACGTAGCTAAGGCCTTGAAGGCAGTTCGAACCTTGGAGCCATGCACAACGAGCGACATTGGGCCATAATATCAAAATTGCTAGATTCATGCAAAGGGTATATCTCTAAATATTTGTAACTATCAATCATCTACTTACGATATTGTAGGACCCATAACTGCCTCAGATTGATAAATAGCTCTCAGATCAAGAGTTCTTAACTTATAAGGGTCTACCTCACCAATAATAGGAAGGTAATCTCTACAAGGATACTACTCTTAAATACCTGCATTCAACATAGATTATAGGAGGATTCTATACACGCTCTATAAATACCAGGCTAATTAGCCTTAATCAGCTATCAATAAATTACTCACTATAAACTGTCTACTTGTGCACAGTCTAACTTAAGCGTTGGAGTCCTTTTGTAGGTACCCACCCCCTGTTTCAACACGCTCGGTTACTACTGCTCAAGAAGGAAACCTCTGTCACGTGCCTATCTCAGGTACCCTCTGAATCCACTTTAGAACATTGGCGCCGTCTATGGGAACTCTAAATTTCTAATCCCACACAATCATAGTGAACACATGTCAACACTCAAGAAGGGACGTTGCACAACCCTCTGCTAATCAAAGGAAGGGATTAGCAGCGCAACGTCCTCCCCTTCCAGTGTCACCTCCTGTAGATGAAGCCTTAGCCGTGGGGAACCAAGCATCTATCCCATAACCCCAGCATGATGGCCATGAGACCTCACTATTCGATGAGAGTCCACACCTGTCACGAAGGCAATCTATTTTGGATAGGCTTGGCCGCCCTAGAGAGAGATTTGATAATGTCATTCAAGGACCCCTGAGCTCTAGTGCAAACATGCTTAGGCCCTCTGAACAACATTGCTGCTAATCGCACTTCTAGCCAAAACACCGCCCGCTCCGAGATGACTAGAAATCACCTTCAGGAGCTAGTGGCCCAATAGATGCCGCAGATCGACGAGCAATGCTGCTAGTTGGATGACCAATGTCACCGAATGGACAAGCTTGAAAGGTCTATACATGTTGAGCCTAATAATGGAATACGGAATACGGCTCAAAACCAGAAAGCTCTTTTATTCGATGAAGTCAGTCGTGCCCCGGGAAACAATCTTATATTGCTTGGAGGCCCTCAACAACCCTTCTTGGATGAACTAATGGTGTACAAGGTCCCTAGAAGCTTCAAGTCCCCGACCAATTTAGAGCCCTATGACGGAACAACTAACCCCAGGAACATCTGGATGCTTATATTCACTCTATGCAGTTCCATGGGGGATCCCCGGAGCTGCTTTGCTGAGCCTTTCCCCTCTTCTTCAAGAATGGCGCCCTACATTAGTTCTCAACTTTACAACTGGGGTCGGTCACCAGATAGGATGATCTTACTCAATGTTTCTTGATACATTACACTACTGCTAGGGAACAACCCAAGTCAGTTGATTCCCTTTTTGTAATTTGCCAGGGGAATAATGAATCCCTTCGTGAATACATCAAACGGTTCAAGGATGCCTTTGCTCATATTGAAAACCTAAACGACAGAATAGCTCTTCATTATCCTGGAGTGGTCTCAGAACTAATTCTGAATTCTTCCAATCTTTAGAAAAAAAGAAGCCAGAGACTATGAACAAATTCCACACCTGTTCAAAGAAATACATCGACCTAGAGGAGATCATCAAGGATAAAAAGACTCTAGAATAAGGTGAGCCCACTCACTAAAAGAGAAACCAGAGCTCTAATCAACCTTGGAGCTCCCCAAAAGGCAAAGTATACCAGCCTAAGTACTCTAACTACACTTCTATGAACACCCCAAGGGAAACGATTCTCAAAGATGTGCTTCAAACTAAGTTCCGGAATATTCAAAGGCCCCCTCCTCTGAAAAAGGCGAAGGACCACTCTAAGCACTGCAAGTGGCACAAAAAGCTATGGCCACGAAACTGAAGAATGTTATTAGCTCCGAGGCGTCATTGAGTCCTTAATTAAGGAAGGACAGCTTCAGAAGTATATTACCGGGATCTAAAACAATGACAACTCTAGAAGATAGAGAGAGTGAAGACGTAGCCGTAGTCCTCGGCGAAGTCCAACCCCACGACAAAGGAGGAGGACACGCAGCCTTGTCAAAAAATCTCAGACTCCATCACACCGTGATGTAACATCCTCCTTAGGGTATCACATTTTAGACCAACTTCTGTTAATTCCTTACCCAAGTTATAAAATATTTGATATTATTTTAATATGGGTTTCAAAATTCCTTTTTCACGGATAATATAAACTTACCAAATTTTAGAAACACCAAACATAAGAACTGAATAATATACTTTATATATAAACAAAGTTTACTACAACTATACGTACATTATACTTACATACCCAAAACATAAAATGTCTTACATAACTAATCTAGACTGACCCAAATTCACAACATCTAAAGAAGAGAGTCCTCCTTAGAAGACAAATTCCCTAGCCGAGAATGTCTCTACGGATAGAAATTTGAGCAAAAAGTATCTCAGAGTCCTCCCTAGGAGTATAGTGAAGATCATTCCACAACTTCCCGATAGGTAAAACAAACTCTACATATGCAGCGGTAAAAGAAGAAGTAGTGACTCCATAGCGAGTCCTACTTACAGATAGAGTAATGTCACCACAATACTCTATATGCTCTGTGTCCCAATGGACACGCCAAGCATTAGCGCCTTCGAGGAACTGAAGTCCAAACAAACCTAGCCGATCCCTCCTTGCCGCCATCGCAGTCTTCACAGATGTAAGCATAAAATAGAAACAGACTGAATAATAAAATAAAAAGGTGAGATCCCCTACATCAATACCATCATGGTAGCAAAGAACAATAACAATAATCATACTGTACATATACAGCAATATTATAGAACAAACAACTATAATCACGTTATCAATTAATAAATATTTTAACAATATATATCACAATAACACGAATACCAACCTTACCACAAAAATATGTATACTAACTATGCCACAAAATATGTATACTGATTATGCACAATGCACCCATTTCTTACTCCATGGAGCTAATCACAATTTCGGAGAAAATGATCCAGAAGATATATCTGTATGTCGGCTGCCTCAGACCAAGTGCTATAATTTTTCAATGTGTACATCAGGCATTATACTAGACATTCTACGCCAGATCGGGAATAGGAATAGTATTTTCGTCGAGATCATCGGTACGTTTGCATCGGTCGCCACGGTACAATAGCGCTTTCTATCTGACCATATGTGGAATCTAGCGTCCCGATGCCTCCAAGATCCATTATAGACCTTCACTATGTAATTCGCACCCGCACAAGGTGTAATTCAACTCCTAGGCAACAATAGTCTTAACAGATACCGACTGATAAATAATGCATGATTAATGACTCTATGCATATTATAAACTTATACCAGTTATAACCATTCGTTGATATATCTGGGTTCAATATATTAACCTGACAGCAAATTACTGTATTTCTCAATCGCGTAGCATTTTTATCGCATTTTCACAATCACGTAACACTTTTGCTATGTTTTCAAATTGCGTAATAGTTTTTCAATGTTTTCTCAATCGCGTAAAGATTTTAAAACATTTTCTCAATCGCGTAGCTAAAAATCACCATTTTTAAATCGCGTAAAAGTTTTTCTACATATTTTCAATCGCGTCAAATATTTTCTTAATATTCTAAGCTCAAATTAAAACTTTTCTCATTTAATATCAAAATTAGATTTTAATTCCATTATTTCCTTAATAAATCACCTTTAAATAATATTTCTAACATTTTATACTAAATCTCCACCAAATAATATTTCCTAACGTTTTCCACAAAAACTTATATCATCTAAATTAATTCAAGATATCTCAAAATCTTTTTTGTTCTTTACTCTTAATAAAACTTTCTTAAATAAAATATTTTAAACTCCAAATTATTATTAAAATTATTTTCTTGCAAAAACTCCTCTAAATAATATTTTCTAATATCCTTTCCAAAACTTACGTCTATTTTAATTAAATAAAACATTTTCCATCTTCCTCTTTAAAAATCCATTTAAATAAAATATTTTAAGTTTCAAACTTAATTCCCAATCCTATTTTCCACTACATTGGCCAAAAATCCCATTTTAATTAGTGATAAAAATATATCCATTTTCATTTTTATTTTGTGATTCCTTAATTAAATTTATTACCACTAATTCTCTAAGTTATCATTTAATAAATCATTTTTGTAATGGATTACCCATTTGTGGGCATAGAGGCCATGAGCCGCATGGTCTTTGGAACCAAAAATTGTTTCCTCTCAATCACAATTTATAGCATATAATACAATTTTAAGCATCAAAATTCTACTATATCAAATTCATGCATAATATCAAAGCAATAAAATCACATAAAGCAATTAAACACAAATCACAAAATCATACAAACAAGGTGAATCATCCTCACATGGATTCATCACCTTCATACAAATTTCGTTCCTCACCACCATAATTGGTTGATGAGGTTAATCTCCCTCTTACCTTAGATGTAGCTTCTTAAGCTCCTTGTATGATCCTTTGTATCAACTTTCACCACCAAGTAGTCTCTTGAAATCCAAACAAACATATAAAAATTAACATTTAAAGCTTGATTAAGGTAACCATAGATCAAATATGGTCTTAGAATTTCAAGGATCAAATAAGAAATCAAGTTTCAAGATCTTTACCTTGAAACCCTAGAACTTGAATCCAAAAATCAAGCTTGAAGATGATGGAATTATGTCTTGATTACAACATGAAAGTTGCTTAGAATGGTGTTTAGGATCAAGAAGTATAGTTGGTTTAAATTATAAGTGATTGGAAGGTGTTTTTAGACACCAAGGTTGTGAGCTAGTGGAGAGAAAATGAGAAAAAGTGAAAGAAAATGGTGTTTAGCTTTGAGAGAAAAGATGATAGCCTATTGAATGTGATAGAAAAATAAAACTTAGCCACTTTAGAGACTAAGTGGCTGTGAGGCTTCATGGAGAGAGTGAGAGAGATATTTTGATTTGCTACAAGCTATCACAACTATTGATTCAATCAAGGATGGATATCTTAAGCTTCTTCACTAAGCTTGCCCTCACCACCATTGATTAGATCAAGGGTGGACATCCAAAGCTTCCTCACTAAGCTTGCCCTCACCACCATTGATTAGATCAAGGCTGGATATGCAAAGCTTCTCCTCCAAACTTGTTTCCTATTGGTCCTTCACAAAAGTCATAGCCTCTTTAGTTGACTAATCTCAAGATATTTTCCAAAAGCTAAGATATTTTCTAGATATTTTCAGAAACTATTAATTAATGAATAATAGCTACTGTTAATTATTGTCCAATGGATAATAACATTACACAATGAATAAAAGCATTACCCAATGGATAATAACATTATCCAATGGATAGTAGAAAACTCTGATATAAAAAATTTTTGTCAACTGTTTCCGGTTTCGGGTTTAGTAAGTTCTCTCGGCCCCGCATTAACAATCCGAAACTTTCTGACTCATGAAAATTTTTTATTTTTCTGGGGCCGCCTCAACAAACATACAGTCCAAAATAAGATTAAAATAATCAAAATAAATTAAAAATTCCCAAAAATTCAAAAAAATTCCTGAATATTATAAAACTCATAAATATCAAGAAAAATGAAAAACTGAGGTGTTACACGTGAGACTGACAACTAGAAGGATCGGAACTGGGATACTTAGAACTGGTCCAATAGAACAGATCAGTTAGTCAATACTATCTCTGGAGGATTTGCAGGAGGAGGTTCATCCATTAATTCCTGAAAGAAAGCACTACGAACTACGGTATTGAGCATTTCTGGCTCTATGCGCAGGCCTCGTGTTAATGATAGGGAAGAACCATCGATCTCTTTCACCACTCAAGACTACTGTGATATTATCTGGGATCACGATGATCTACTCATCATCTCTGGAATAATACCTAATGTTGAAGTCCATTGTATTTTCGTAGACCAAGATAGCTCAACAGACATAATGTTCATGGACGGTTTGAAAAAGTTAGAGTTCCCCATGTCTGCCTTAACCCCCTATGAGGGCGAGCTCACCGGGTTCTCTAGAGAGAAAATCACCTTGGTGGGCTATTTTGAAACATTCCTAACCCTTGGGGACAACAAAGTCTACAGAACCGTCAAAGTCAAATTTTTGGTCATGGACTTCCCATCTACTTACAACATTATTCTGGGGTGACCTACCCTGAATGGTATTGCCACTGTAGTGTCCATTGCTCACCTGACCATGAAATTTCTTAACAAAAATAATGAGGTGCTCACGGTCAAGGGCGACCAAATTATAGCACACAAGTGTTATAATGAGAGCCTCAAGATCTGCAAGACTCCCAAGAAAGCAAGAGCACGTACGCCTAGCCTGGCTTTGGATCAAGTTAACATCCTTATGACTAATCTAGATGTCAGAGAAGAAATTCGGGGCACTAGACCCCATCCAGAAGGAGAACTACTTCCACTTTAACTAGGTGACAAACCTAATCAAGTCACCAAAATAAGCGTAAATATGGAAGAGTAAGAGAAATGCCAGTTGATAGAGCTCATTCAACGAAGTAAGGACCTATTTGCATGGACGTCCTTCGACATGCCTGAGCTTGAACCCACCTTCATCTGCCATCGTTTATTTATTAAATAGGATGCAAAGTCAGTCTCCCAGAAGAAGAGGAAAGTCGGCCCTGAAAGATATCAAATCATTGAAGAGCAAGTGAAAGAACTACTCAGTGCTGGATTTATCAAAGAGATCTTGTAACACCCCAAAAATTATTTATTTCATTATGAATAGTCATTTTATAATATTTTCAATTTTTGAAAATTTTTTAGGATTTTTTCGGAAATGTTAAATATTTTAATATTTTTTTCATTTTACGTGCACACTGAGCAGAGTCTGTGTAACACCTCAAAAGTTGTTTGCTTTATCATAAATAGTCGTTTTATAATATTTGTAATTTTTGTAAATTTTTCTAAATTTTTTCAGAACTATCGAATATTTTAATATATTTCTTGATTTACATGCACGTTGAGTGGAGCCAGGAAAATGAAATATTTTTTCCGAGGCTAGTAAATCTTGAACTGTGAAAACGTCGATGGGGGATCTTACTAAACCCGAGGTCGAGCACAGTTTACAAGGTCACATTTTTTGAGATTTTATCTGATAAATAAAATTTTGATTTGTTTTGTTAAATGAAAATTTTGCGATACACTCGATTATCTATTGGACAATAAATACTGGCTTTGTAAACTGTAATAATTATCCATTGGTAATAGTTTGTAGTAAAAATCATTATCACCTTATCTAAAAATTTACTTTATGTCTAATCATGTTGATTTTTTCAAATTTCTAACAAAGCTTCTCAAAGAAGCTTTGTATCAAGCTTCTCATGTAAGCTTTCTAAAGCTTCCAAGACACACTTCTCTCTCTCTCCCTCTCTTCTCCACGGCCGTGAGGCCATTTGGGAGCCAAATATTTGTTTACATTTTTATCATTTTCATTCCCAATTTCAAATCTCAAAAGTTACCATTACTTTACTATCACATTCTCTCTCTACCGTTTCTCTTCTCTCATTTTTTTTCTCTCAAGTTTTCTCCTCCTTCTCTCTTCTTCTTCCCACGACAGCACCACTCCCATCCTCCCCCATTGTTGCTTGATTTCAAGCAACCACCTTGCTTGAATCTACTTCTCCATTGAAGCTTTTCTCTTCTTGTTAAAATCTCCTACAAAGAACTCAACTTTTCTCTTCTCCTTTTCTCTCTAAAACCACTAGCCATACATCACCATCACCCCTCCATTTTTCTTTTGTTTGCTCCAACTAATCACATTTCTTAAACCTTCTCATCACCATTACCCTTTTCTCTTTTGTGACCACCACCAAAATCCACCATTTTCGTTTTTCTCCATCAAGCTTTAAAGTTGGAGACTTTGAGATAAAAGTTCATAGCTTTCTCACTTTTCCATCTTATTTTCGTGATCCATGGCCACTATGGTGATCATGGATGCCTTTTTCAAGCTTTGATTGTGATTCTTGTGAGTTTGATGTTCTTAGGGTTTTCTTGAAGGGTGGAGGCTGAAGTTACAAGGAGCTTCAAGGAAGTTTCTTGCTTATTTTTCTCTCTTGGTAAGAGGAAGACTATCCACTTCAACCTCTATTGGTAGTGGGAAACTTGTATTGTGTGTTGGTTGTAAGGGAATCCATGTTAGGGTTACTCTCTTAGTTGTGTGTTTTTCTAATGATTCTTGTATTTGTTTTACTCTATGTGGTTTATTGATTTTAGTTGTGTATATTGATGATCTTGGATTAATTTTGATGCATTGGAAACATGATTTGGAAGCAAGGGTTCTTTGCTTTCCTTGGAGAGGCTCACGGCCATACCCTTTCCATAGGGTGTTTATAATTAAAAATTTTGCAACAAGTGGAGAGACAATTAATCAAGTGAGTAACAATTTATGGATCAAAGAAAAATTTGGGTTCTTACCCTTTAGAGAGGCTCACGGCCTCTAGGGTCATTTTGGGTCCAAGTATGTAATTTTTGGGCAATCTTGAAAATTTAGTAATTAAGTGTTAAGTAATTAACAATGTGATGGAAAGAAATTTAATTGGTGACCTAGAGTGATTTTTGAACTTAAGGGAAGAACAAGAGTGAGTGTGAGACTTGAGAATCTTAGAATAATGATGTAAGTAAATATGATTTAATTTAAGTAGAGAACTTAACTAATTGAGAGAATTCCTCTAGAGAGAGATTTCATAAGAAAGTATTTAATTAAAGTAAAACTTCATAATAAGCCTTAAAAAGTGTACATGTCTCGTTGAGAATTTGATGATATGACATTATGGGTCCATGAGTGGGACCAAAATTCTGTTGATGTTCAACTTGGCCAAATTGTGGCATACTATGAAAAAGTATATCATTGTCAAATATACATGTATATGTATTGTATTAACATGCATTGTGGAAGTCCGATAGACTATTGTTAAGACCATGTTGCCTAGGAGATTAAATCACACCTATGTGCGGGTGCGAGTAGACTAGTGTAGGTCATACTATTGACCTTGGGGGCGTCGGGGTGCGGGTGTCTCACAATGATCAGTTGGTAGCTCTTCTAGGCCGTGGGATAAACCGATGCAAACGCATCAGCGATCCGGACCGAGACACTGTCTTATATCGCGATCTAGTGTAGAATGTCTTATACAATGCCATGATGTGCACTTTGATAAATTAAGAAATGATAGCACTTGTTGGCCTCGGCAACCGAGTTACAGACATGTCTCCTGATCATTCTCTTCGATGTTTGTGTCTAGTTCCGTAGAGTAGGATTTTGATATCATATGTACATGCATAGTGAGTCTCCATATTATTTGTCATTTATTTATATGATGATTGAAACTGTTGCCTTACTAATGTCATAACTGCCTGGAACTATTTAACTATTTACTAATTGCTTCTTGATGGTGAATGTTATTTTTGATGTACTATATGGGCGTTTTGCGCCGTTTTGTTTCTTTACTGCCATAATTGGTAATGAATGTAGGCTGTCTTACCTCTTTTCTATATTTCTGTTATTTTGTTTATTTATATGTTTCTCCGAAGACGTCGGTGAAGAAGGGGAAGTGCACGAATTCCCTGGCTTCTGGCTTGATTTCGACTAGCTTCCTATTTGGATATGACGTCCCGTCCGCAAGGCTTCTTGGGGTATACGAGATTGACTTTTCATGGAGGACTGGATTGTTGGCACATCAACCTGAGTACTGATCGTTGTGTCTACCTCAGAGATGTGACTTTGACTCTTGCTTGGGGGCGTTATGATCCGCCTATTTTTACTTTCCATGCTCGTTTGTATTTAGAGTTTTGCTTGCCCATACGCGATATGTGGAGAGAGCATTATTACTCCCCACAAGAGGACTCTTTCTTATTCTCTGCGCGAGCCCCCGCTACAACTAGGTGGCTTCGGTGATGGTTTCCTCAAACGAGGAAGACCCTGAGGAGGATCCAACTATGGATTCTTCTCATTTGCCTTAGGGGCCAATGCTGTGGGTAGCCGTGATGGCTATTGGTAAATCTTTTGTGAGCCTGATATTTTGTCTTTTTGGTGAGTGGTATATGTGTAATCTTCTGGGGCATGTAAAATTTTTACTTCTGTATATCTGGTGGTGTAACTAAACAAGTTTGATATAAATATATATTTATAAGTGTGATGTATGAATGAATGGTTTACTTTATATTTTACATTTTGCTATAACTACGTCTTGTCATTTTATTTTATTATTTCGTAAAAAAAATTCATCAAATCATTGAACATTTACAACTAAAACAAACTATTTATATTATAATGAACCGGGTCTTAGTTAAATAGTTTATACATTTCATTTTCCGCTTTGTGGTTATGGTATGACGTTCCCTCCTTAAAAAGGGATGTTACAGATCTCTTACACCACATGGCTCTCTAATGTGGTCCTAGTGAAAAAGTAAAACGGAAAGTGGAGGATGTGTGTGGACTACACGGACCTGAATAAGGCGTGCCCTAAAGATCCATACCCCCTCCTTAACGTTGACAAGTTGGTTAATAACTCATCCGGCTTCCGGCTACCAGCTACTATCCTTTATGGACGCCAACTCCGGGTATAATCAGATCCTGATGTACCCCAGAGATGAAGATAAAATCGCTTTCATCATCGAGAAGGCAAGCTATTGCTACATGGTCATGCCCTTTAGCTTAAAGAATACAGGAGCCACCTATCAATGGATGATGAATAGAGTATTTAAAGGTCAAGTGGGTAGAATGCTTGAAGTATACATTGGCAATATGATCGTTAAGACCCCAGAGTATGGATCCCACACAGTTGACCTCAAAGAGGTATTTACGAAAATTAGAAGGCACAACATGATACTTAACCCAGAAAAATGCACATTTGGGGTCTGAGTCGGGAAGTTCTTGGGCTTCATGTTGACTCATCAAGGGATTGAGGCAAATCCAGATAAATGCCAAGTGGTGTTTGACATGCACAGCCCCTGGAATGTAAAAGAGGTTCAACAACTTACAGGGCGGATTGCGACTCTCACATGCTTCCTAGCTAAAGCCGCTCACAAATCCCTCCCCCTCTTCAAACTGTTAAAAAATGGGATGGATTTTGAGTGGACCCAGGAGTGTGAGGACGCCTTCACATCTCTCAAGAATCTGTTATCATCTCCCCCTATCTTGACTAGGCTGGAACCCGAAGAGACTTTGTATGTATACCTTTCTATTCATGAAGAAGCCATCAATTCAATACTTATCCGGGAAACAGCCAAAGGTCAAAAGTCAGTCTATTTCATGAGCAAGGTGTTGCAAGACCCCGAGCTCCGTTATAAGAATATCAAGAAGGTTGTACTTGCCCCAGTCATCACAGCCAAGAGACTAAGGCAATATTTCCAGTGCCATTCGATTGTAGTAAGGACGGATCAACTAATCTGGCAAATATTGCATAAGCCAGACCTAGCAAATAGGATGATCGCTTGGTCTATTGAGCTCTCTCAGTTTGGAATCTCATGTGAGCCCAGACTAGCAATAAAGGCACAAGCACTCTCAGACTTCCTTACTGAACTTACATCGGACTATGGTGGCCCCGAGGAAGTGTCACGGATAGTGTTTGTTGCTGGATCCTCCAACCCTAAAGGAAGTGGTGTTGGGGTAATCCTCGAGAATTCAAAAGGCATGACAATTGAAAGCTCCCTAAAGTTTAAGTTTCCTACTTCAAACAACTAAGCAGAGTACGAAGCGTGCATTGCTGGATTGATAATGGCCAAGAAACTAGTTGCAACAAGGATCACATTTTGTAGTGACTCTCAGCTCGTGACATCCCAGATCTAGGGTGACTACCAGACTAAAGAACCCCTATTGCAGAGATACCTAGCAAAGGTACGAGGGCTCCTCGAGAGTTTTTGAACAGTGAAGGTGAAGCACATTCCCCGAGAACAAAACTCAAAGGCTGACCTCTTGTCTAAGTTGGCCAGTATGAAGAGCCCAGGGAACAACCATTCGGTGGTCCAAGAGACCCTATCCCTACCCTCAATCATGGTTTTACCATTTTCCAGATTGAAAAACAGAATCCACATGGATCACCCCTATCGTGGAGTATTTACAGTCCGTCATCTAGCCCGAAGACCCAAAGGCAACTTCTAAGCTAATAAAAATCGTTGCCTAGTATACTATCTACAATAAGCAGTTATACCAGCGGGGATTCTCTTCACCCCTTCTCAAATGTCTAATGCCTAAGGAAGCACAGTATGTACTAGCAGAGGTCCACAAGCGGAGCTGCGGACACCATTTAGGAGGCAAAGCCTTAGCATTGAAAGCTCTCAAGGCTGGTTATTATTGGCCCACAATGGAGGTCAACGCAATAGCACACGTCCAAGTTTGTGACAAGTGCCAACGCCACTCAGACCACTACCATGCTCCACCAAAAGAACTCTCCATAACATCTGTACCCTGGTCATTCTACAGGTGGGGTATGGATATCTTAGGTCTGTTCCCTCAAGCACCCGAACAACTAAAGTTTTTAGAGGTAGCAGTGGACTACTTTACTAAATGGATCAAGGTCGAGCCTCTGTTCACCATTACCTCGACCAGAATCCAAAAGTTCACATGGTGCCACATTATTACAAGGTTTGGAATCTCAGAATCTATTGTGATAAATAATGGGACATAGTTCAAAGACAAGGGGTTTGAGGAACTACTCGCTGGCTTGAAGATCAAGCATCATTGTAGCGCTGTAGAAAACCCCTGGACAAATGGACATGCTGAAGCTGCAAACTAAGTTATTGTTCACGGACTTAAAAGGAGGTTGGATGAAGCCAAGGGAAACTAGGCCGAACAACTAGACCACGTCCTCTGGGCCTATCAAACCACGACCCACTCTACGACAGGTCAGACTCCCTTCAAGCTCATTTACGGGTGTGAGGTAATGATCCCAGTAGAAATAGGAGAACATAGCTAGCGCCTCCAACATTTCTTAGCAGACAATAACCCTGGACTAATTAGGGAGAACCTAGACCTCTTGGAAGAAAGAAGGCATGTAGCCTATATACGCGATGCTACCATCAAATAGAAGATGGCAGCAAGCTACAACCTAAAGTTTGTCCCCAGGATATTCCAGCCAAGCGACCTTTACTCCGCAGGGTTAACATCGGAGGTAAGAACGCCTCCTAAGGGAAGTTAGCCCATAAGTGGGAAGGCCCCTACCGCATTATGATCAACACCGGTAAAGGAGCTTATACCTTAGAGATATTAACAGGTAAGCCAATGAAGAACTTTTGAAACATAGACAAACTAAGGAAGTACTATAGCTAAGTGCCTTTTAAAGCCTAGTCTTAGTTTACTTCATGTTTAATCTGCCTCAATTACTATAGGAGCACTTTGTATAGACCTTCGTCCTTTCTTGAATCAATAAAACAAAGTGATATTTTACTTTACTCTAGGATCATTTTAGCATGGACAGATTACCATGGTAAACCCCGAGAATATCTTATGTTGAAAAGGTTGTACTGTAGAAAAATGCTAAATCTTAGGAAAATACTCACACTGAACCATAAGCACGAAAGACCTTGGTAAGGACCACTTATACCAAGTTCTAAGAGGGATCCTAAATGCCCAAATAGTTGGTGACGGGCCCCAGACAAGGTTTCACCTTATGCCAAGGCCAAGAAGGATCCTAAATGCCCAAATAGTTGGTGACGGACCCCAGACAAGGATTCAATTACATTAAAGCCACGAGGGATCCTAAATACCAAAAAGTGAATGGTAATGGACCCCGGATAAAGGTTTCTAAACTAAAGTCACGAGGGATCCTAAATACCATAGTGAATAGTAATGGACCCCAGACCATGGTTTCCCCTCGATTAGAAATATTTCCAAGTCCATAAAAGGGCGTTGGACCCTGAACAATGGTTTATAATGTTTGGAAAATACACAAGTCCTAAAGGGAACCACAAGTCCATAAAAGGGTGTTGGACCCCAAACCATGGAAGTTTCTTAAGTCATAAAAAGGTTTGTAGAACAAAGACCATGACGGGCATTAGACCCAGAAAAGTTTACCATAAAAATAAACAAGCATGCAAGGCAAGTGATGCGAATTATAAGTTACAAACCCAAGTACAGGTTGTTTTAAGTAATAAATTCTCGGGAGTCCAAGGTCGATCCATAGGGAATTATGAAGAAAAATTCTTTGAGGTAAAAAAATTATTTGTCACAACAATAAAGGTAATAAAAGTTGTTCACAAATGAAAAAAAGATTTGCTTAGGTTAAAAGATCCACTATTGGTAATAAATTAAAAATAATATTTTTTTTTATAACTCAATTGAAATCCACACATAATGGAAGTTCCAATCGAAAAATACAACATTCAAAGTTCATTTAAGATTATATATGTAATTATATTATGGTTCCTTTAATTATCCCCTAATACCAACACTTGTAAATGGGCTCAAGCATTCATTGTGCCAACCTCTTGTCTACAATGAATCAAGATCGCCACTTTACAAGGAGGGTTTCTAAATTGATTGGAAACAAAATACAACATATATAATGACCACTTGATACTACATCATTCAAGCACAAGAAAGAAATTAATATAACCTTAATTTATTACTAAAAGCTTCACCCTTTCACCCAAGCAAAATGAAAATTAGTTACTCATGAACAAGAATAAAGAAAGAGAAAGAAGAAAAAGATGAACATAACTTCTATTAAGAACAAAAGAAAACTACAACAAGAAAAATAAATAACACAATAGAATGATCTTGATCTCTAAGACAAGATGCCTCTAATGAGCAGCCCATGGTGCCTTTTATAGAGCATGAAAAGTACAAAATGATAATAGACTTATTTAATGAGTGGTTGGATGAGTGGGTGGATGAGTGGAAAATGACAATAGTGGTTGGATGAGATGAGTGGAAAATGACAATAGTAGTTGGATGAGTGGGTGGATAATGGGTGGTTGAGTTGGAAGATGACAATGGAGTTATTTAATGAATGAGTAGATAATAGGTGGTTGAGTGGAAGATGACAATGGAGTTGTTTAATGACTGAGTGAATGATGGGTGGTTGAGTGGAAAATGATTGAGATGCTTGTCTCTTAAATGATTCGGTGTTGAACTCCATAGTTTCTGTCAGAAAATGGAGAAGTAATCTTCATAAAAGTTGTAGACTTTTGTCTTCGCTTTCTAATGCCACTAGTTTCAGCTCAATGTCATTCCTAAAACTCTAGATATGGCTTAATTTTGCATACTAAGCAGGCCTAGCTACAACTCCTCTATTCTGACTTCTAGGCCCAATATGACCAACTATACTTCTGATATAACTCTTATGTTCTTCATAAAAGTTGTAGATTTTGTTATGCCACCAATTTGGTATCAATTGAACTCCTATAACTTAAGAAATGGGTTGATGAGTGCGCAGAGGTCAAGCTGCCAGGATCAGTACTCTGGATCTTATTTCAACTCTAATTTAAATTATCCAAATGTGTGATTTGGATCTTGAGGTCTTCATGAAAGTTGTAGAGAATTATCTTAGCTTTCCTACAAGACCAGAATCACATCAATCAGATATTTACAACTCAAATTATAACCAGTTTACTGAATGCTGCCAAATAGACAAATTAAAGTCAATTCAAGCAATAATTCTTTCAATGATCCAATTAAACTCAATATCAATAAATATAACAAAATTAATTTAATTAAGCCTAATTGAACCTTAAGAAGCCCAGTGAAAGGATTATAAAATGAATAAAATATATTGCTATCAAATTCCTCCATACTTAACTTTTGCACTTCTAGGCAAAACATATAAGACCAAAGCTAGGGAATAAGGAAAAATAACACAAACTCAAAAGCTAAAAATTCTAAAAGACTCAATTTCCAATAATATTCAAGAATGCAAAAGTTTATAAGCATGAAGAGCAACCAAAGATTCAAGGGATCAAAACATTTATGAGGTAACATTTCTTCACATCTCAAACCAACAAGCAAGGATACTTCAATTGAAAAGCATGAGTCAAGAATGATAGATCCTCACAAGATTCACTCTCAATCCTTCAAGTGTTTAAAAGGTAGGTATGTTACTCAATTCAACCCATGAAAAATTACATTACCATAAGCTTGCTTATCTTCTACTTCTCCACTACCCAAAGCACATGCACACATAAATCAAGAGGACTTTATTCAAGGTTGTAATGGGGTCAAGGTAAAGGAAAGGGTAATATGGATATAATAAGTTAAATATCAAAAAGAATAAAAGAGCATTAGGGTTAAGTTAAAATAACAAACATGAAAAGTTCATCTCAATATAATGCAAATTCTCTTTACATATTCTTTTCGCTTTTCCTTTTTACCTTGTTGCCCTTTTTTTTACACTTTGTTTTTTTATTTGATTTTTTTTTTGTTTGTTTGTTTGTTTGTTTTTTTTTAAGATAGCTACTCTTTTCTTTTTCATTAATCGTTTTACACATACAGCCCCACACTTGTTCAAAAACTCATCCAATGTCAACGCTCTTTGATAACACTATAAAATGTAATTATTTATACCCTATATCAGTGCTTTATTGATTGCTTAGTCCTTGTTCTTAGGCATAATTGGAATACTTTAGCCTTATTTTCATTCAAATGTTTGTTGATGTCTTCCTCTTTGTTTTGTGAACATATTCCCAATTCTTTTGTTAGATTATGTTGATTTTGCACTTTTGATTAATTGGGTGGACTATAAATTGTAGGATGGGCTAAAAAATAGATGAATTGGAGCAACCTATAGCCCAGCATGGGAAGAGAAGAATCAGGAGACATCTCAGTTTCTCACACCGCGGCGTGATAATTTGCACGCCGCGGCGTGGAGCTCTCAGGTTACAGTGTATTGAGAGGACAGAGGCTGGCACACCGCGGCATAGAAAAGTGCACGCCGCGGCGTGTGGATGCCAGCAGCACCTATAAATACGATGCTATCATATCAGAAAAGGAGAAGAGTTTTGGGTCATGAGAAAATGAAGTTAGGGCTCATTTGTTGACATTTTGGAGTGCTGTGAAGGGACTAGAAGTGGAATCCATCATACTTCAAGGAGGATCACTCTTCCAAGCACCAACATTATAGTGTTTCCCTTCTTCTCTCTCAACTCTCTCTCATTCTAGGGCATGGGCATGGAAATGGCTATGGCATTTTCGTGTTCTATAGCTAGCTGAGTAATTTTAGGGATTCCTTTGAATCTTTCTATATAAACTTGATGATTTTGTAACCTTGTGATTCATTTATAATGATGTGTGTTGTTCATCCGTATTTCTCTTAATGCTCATGAATGTGTTTTAGTTGAATCTATTGAACTAGACATAGGGATTTAGGTTTTAGATCATAAATATGGTTGATGCATGTTTAATTTCATTCTAATGGATGAGTGAGTTAATTAGCGAACAGGATAGAAATATACCCTTTGGTCATGCATGGCAATTGTTAAAAACCAATATTAATGAATGGAATTTGTTCTAGTTTTCATGGACATATAGTGAGCTGGGCAAACAATATAGGGTTAATTAACCTAGACATAGGCTTATAGCTAGTAGAAATTCTTATGCCAACAAATCCATTCATGCATAATGCTCACATTGGTTGCATATTATTAAGTGGAATAGTTGGTGAAGAAGGAGTCCCTATTCTCCAATCCTTGACTCTTAATCTTTTATTAAAGTTTTCTAGTCTATTAATCAATTCACACTTTTTTTCTCTATTTGAATGTCCTTGAATAGAATTTCTTAAACTACTGGTTGATAGTTAGCTTAGATATTAATCCTAATCCTCGAGGGAATGAACTTAACTTTTCACTTTATTACTTGCACGACCCATACACTTGTGGTACACAAAAGTGGTCAACAAGTTTTTGGCGCCGTTACCGGGGATTACGGCTAATTTCTGCTTAGCTAATATTGAGAATAAGTTTGATTAGTTCTACTTCAAGTTTTTCTTTTATTTCATTTTAATTCAAGTTTCATTTTTTGTCTGTTTTAGGTACACTTACAATGGTGGATCACAATGATCACACAAGGCCTTTGAGGGAGTTTGCTACTCCTCAGATGGGTAATCTTCAATCGAGTATCACAAGGCCTCCTATCCGAGCCAATAATTTTGAAATCAAGCCTGCCATTATACAGATGATACAAACATCGATGCAATTTGGTGGCTTGCCAAGTGAAGACCCAAATGCTCATCTGTCAAATTTCTTGGAGATATGCGACACCTTCAAGCATAACGGTGTTTCTGAAGATGTCATCCGTTTAAGGCTCTTTCTTTTCTCTCTCAGGGATAGCCAAGAGTTGGTTGCAATCTTTGCCAGCAGGGTCTATAAGCACTTGGAATGATGTATGTAGCAAGTTTCTAAACAAATACTTCCCACCTGCCAAGACTGCAGAGATGGTGAATGATATCACCTCATTCGCATAAGTTGAATTTGAATCTCTGTATGAAGCTTGGGAGAGGTACAAGGATCTTCTGAGAAGGTGTCCTCACCATGAGATACCACCATGGCACCAAATCTATTCATTTCATAAGGGCTTGCTGCCTCACCACCGTCCAATTATGGATGTAGCTTCCGGTGGTCCATTGTTTAGTAAATCATTTGATGAGGCATACCAATTATTAGAGGAATTGGACGCTAATAGCTATCAATGGCCATCTGCAAGAAATACTCCAAAAAGGGTGGCTAGAGTGCATAATGTAGATGCAATTACGTCACTTTCTGCTCAAGTGGCTGTAATTGCTAACAAGTTAGACAGTTTGGGTGTAAGCTCTCATCAAAGCCCATTCGTGTTGTGTGACCGATGTGGGGATAACCATCCAATGGATAGATGCCCATCTAATATAGAGAGTGCTCAATATGTGGGAAACTACCGTCCTCCTCAGAATAACCCCTATTCATTATAGTATAATTCTAGGTGGAGGAATCACCCAAACTTCTCATGGAGGGATAACCAAGGAGTCACTTCTTCATCAGCTGGAAATGAGAGCCCATACTATCCTCCTGATTTCTCTTCACAAGCAAGACCACCACCACAAGAGAAGAAACCATCACTTGAGGATATGTTCATGCCGTTTATGGTTAAATCCGATACTTATATGTCTAAAATCGATGCTCATTTGGCTAGAAATGATGTAATGATTCAAAGCCAAACAGCTTCAATGAGAGCATTGGAAACACAAATGGGGCAATTGGAAAATGCTATCAATAACCGACCTCTGGGGTCATTTCCAAGTAACACCATCAGTAATCCAAAAGGTGACCCAAAGGATTGCAAAGCTATTTCCCTTAGAAGTAGGAAGAACATAGAAAGGAATCCCAAGATCAAACTACTTGTTGATGATGTCGAGGTGACACAAGAAGAAGAGATTGTGTACAAGGAAGACTAAAGGAGTAAGGTGGTTTCCAAGAGCAAAGATGAGCCAAATAAGGAAGAAATAAAGAAGAAAGAAGAAAACACTTCTCCTGCCTTGCCGTTTCCTAATCGTTTTGCCAAGCATAAAATGGATGCACAGTTCAAGAAATTTTTGGAAGTCTTCAAAAAGATTCAAATAAACATTCCATTTGCAGAGGCACTAGAACAAATGCCTAGTTACATGAAGTTCATGAAGGATATATTGTCTAAAAAGCATAAACTGGGTGAGTTTGAGACAGTGGCATTGTCAGAAGAGTGCAGTGCTGTTTTGCAACAAAAGCTTCCTCCAAAATTGAAAGATCCAAGAAGCTTCACAATTCCATGTGCAATCGGAGACAAATTCTGTGGACAAGCCTTGTGTGACTTGAGGGCAAGTATTAATCTCATGCCCCTATCCATTTTCCAGAAGCTAGGTTTGGGGGAATTTAAGTCGACATCAGTTACCCTCTAACTAGTAGATCGCTCCTACTCTTACCCGAAGGGAATTATTGAAGATGTCTTACTCAAGCTGGACAAGTTCATATTCCCTGCAGACTTCATAATTCTGGATATGGAGGAAGATCGAAACATGCCTCTAATCCTTGGCAGACCATTTCTGGCCACAGGAAGAACACTCATTGACGTCCAAAAAGGTGAATTGACTATGAGAGTTTAGGATCAGGAGCTAACTTTTAACATTTTTAAGACAATTAAATTTCCTCATGATCCTGAAGAGTGTTCATATATAGGCATGCTTGATAATATAATTATTGACGTATTTCATGCTAACTTTCCTAATGACCCTCTTGTGTTAGCATTGACTACTTCAACTGACCAGGAAGATGATACTAGGGATGTTGTACTTGATTTTGTTAAACGATTTGATGCTCTTCCTAAGTATTTTAGGTCATCCAAGTTTGAGCCTTTAGAGTTCCAAGCATCTAAAGAGTTGCTTAAGCCTTCTATTAAGGAACCCCCAAAGCTTGAGTTGAAGCCTTTATCGAATCACTTGCAATATGCTTACTTGAGAGCAATGTCTACCTTTCCAGTAATCATATCATCATCACTCACAGATGAGCAAGAAGAAAAACTTTTTCATGTGCTCTGGAAGTACAAACATGTCATTGGATGGACTATTGCTGATATTCATAGCAATAGCCCCTCCATTTGTATGCACAAGATTCTGTTGGAGGATAATTTGAATGGAGTTGTGGAGCACTAAAGGTGACTGAATCCAATAATGAAGGAAGTGATGAGGAAAGAGATAATTAAATGGCTTGATGCTAGCATAGTCTATCCTATTTTCGATAGCCCGTGGGTTTCTCCAGTCCAATATGTTCCAAAGAAAGGAGGTATGACGATGGTTACCAATGAAAATAATGAGCTCATCCTTTCTTGCAAGGTCACTGGATGGAAGATATGCATGGATTACTAGAAATTGAATAAAGCTACCCGGAATGATCATTTCCCACTCCCTTTCATTGACCAAATGTTGGATAGATTGGCTGGAAAGGCTTATTACTACTTCCTTGATGGTTACTCTGGATAAAACCAAATTGCCATAGCACCTGAAGATCAAGAAAAGACAACATTCACATGTCCCTATGGTATGTTTGCTTTCCAGAGAATGTCATTTAGGTTATATAATGCACTAACAACCTTTCAGCATTGCATGATGGCTATCTTTACGGATATGATTGAGCATGGCCTGAAAGTATTTATGGATGATTTTTCGGTGTTTGGAGATTCTTACAATAGTTGTCTACAAATTCTTTCTTCTGTGTTAAAAAGATGTGAAGAGACCAACCTAGTCCTAAATTGGGATAAATGCCATTTCATGGTTCAAGAAGGCATTGTTCTTGGCCATAAGGTATCTATCAAGGGGTTGGAGGTTGACAAGGTGAAGATTAAGGTGATTGACAAACTTCCTTCACCAAATGCAGTAAAAAGAATTCGCAGCTTTCTTGGTCATACTGATTTTTATCAGAGATTCATAAAAGACTTCTCCAAGATTTCTAAGTCCCTTTGCAACTTATTGGAGAAGGACATTCGGTTCAACTTTGATGAATCATGCCTAGATGCATTTGCGGAACTAAAAAGGAGACTAGTGTCAGCCCCGATGATAATCACTCCGGATTGGGAATTGCCTTTCAAATTGATGTGCGATGCCAGTGACTATGCTGTTGGTGTAGTTTTGGGATAGAGGAAGGATAAGGTGTTTTGCTCCATATACTATGTAAGCAAAACTCTCAATGATGTGCAACTAAACTACACAATAACAGAAAAAGAACTTTTGGCAGTTATCTTCGCATTTGACAAGTTTCGGGCATACTTAATGGGCACTAAGGTGATAGTCTACACGGATCACTCGGAAATTAAATACCTGGTGAGTAAAAAGGATGCAAAATTGTGGTTGATTCATTAGGTCTTGTTGTTGCAAGAAGTTGATTTAGAGATTCGGGATAAGAAAGGGGCAGAGAATCAAGTTGCAGATCACCTCTCTAGATTGGAAAATAAGGAATATCAAGTTGAGCCAATCATGAGTAATGAGGCATTCCCCAATGAGCAACTCATTGCTATAGCAACTTGTCCATACCCTTGGTACGCTGACATTGTGAATCACATAGTGGGTGGAGTGTTGCCTCCGGATCTTACCTCTCATCAAAAGAAGAAGTTCTTGCATGATGTCAGGCACTATCTCTGGGATGAACCATTCTTGTTTAAATAGTGCCCTGACCACATGTTGAGGAGATGTGTGCCTGTGGAGGAAGTTGAACAAATTTTGAACCAATGCCATTCTTCTCCGTATGGTGGACACTATAGTGGGGAGAGGACAGCAGCGAAAGTGCTACAATCTGATTTTTATTGGCCATCTCTCTTCAAGGATGCGTACTTTCATGTCATTAAATATGATAGATGCCAAAAAGTAAGAAACATCTCAAGGAGAAATGAGATGCCCCTCAATTCCATTCATGGGCCCCTTTATCCCTTCCTATGGGAATCTGTACATTCTTGTGGCGGTGGACTATGTGCCCAAGTGGGTGGAAGCGTGTGCATTTCCTACCAATGGCTCTAAGGTAGTGATGAACTTTATGAAGAAACAAATCTTCACCCGCTTTGGTACTCTTAGGGCCATTATTAGTGACGGAGGGTCAAATTTTTGCAACAAGTACTTTGATGCTCTCCTGGCCAAGTATGGGGTAACTCATCGGATTGCCACCGCGTACCATCCATAGATAAATGAGCAAACAGAGGTGTCCAATCGTGAAGTTAAGTGAATAATTGAGAAGACAGTATGTCCAACCCATAAGGATTAGTCAAAAAGACTTGATGATGCACTATGGGCATATAGGATAGCTTATAAAAACCCCATTGGTATGTCTCTATACAAGCTTGTATTTGGGAAGGCTTTCCATTTGCCTATGGAGTTAGAGCATCATGCTTATTGGGCCATAAAGTAATTGAATTTTGATTTGCAAGCTGCTGGTGAAAAAAGATTATTGCAGCTCAATGAACTTGATGAATTTAGGCTTCAAGCCTATGAAAATGCAAAATCATACAAGGAGAAGGTGAAGAGTTGGCATGACAAGAAGATTGTGCATAAGAGATTTGAGCAAGGCCAAAAAGTCCTCCTTTACAATTCCAGGCTCAAATTCTTTCCAAGAAAGCTAAAATCAAGGTGGTCAAGTCCATTTCAAGTGGAAAAAGTGTTTCCCTATGGAGCTGTTGAAGTCGCAAATCTTGAGGGAAAGTCAACCTTTAAAGTCAATGGCCAGCGCTTGAAGCCTTATTTAGGAGGAGAAACTGATAGGGAGAAAACCTCCCTCAAATTGGCTGCCCTAGCATAGTAGCAAAAAAAGTCCTACTTGGACTATAAAAGAGGCCCTTACGTTTTTTGAGAGGGAACCACCCTTATTCTTACCCCTTTGATTTTGAGTCCAACACAACTAATGCCTTTAATTTTAAGGTTTCATGCTGTTTTTATCATGTTTACAGTAGTTGTGCTAGTTGGACTAATTTTGCAAGTGATGGAGACCTCTGGGAAGCAATTGTAGTTGATGAATCAGGTTTGCTACATTATTTAGCAGTCTGGTGTCTCACGCTGTGGTGTGATAATGTGCACGCCGTAGCGTGCCTGTCTCTGTTTAATCAGGATTTGGAGGCCGCGAGCAGTATGTCGCAGCATGGTAGAGTTCACACCGCGGCGAGACAGTGCCCGATTCAAAAAACAAAAAAAAAAAAGAGGGGCGCTTACTCTACGTGAAATATGCGTTTCTCTTAAGAGCCCTAGCTACTGCGTTAAAATGGGCGTGAGCCCTCATTCTCCCATTTCCTCTCCATTTCTTCCTTTTTCTGTTCCTTTTCCCCCTACTCTCCCCACATTCTGCTCTTGATTTACTGCATTTTCTTCCACCCACACTCTCACTCCCTCTCCAGGTAACACTCCATTCACCCTCTTCTCCTTTCACTTTGCATTTTTCCCCTTTTCCTTGTTATTTCATAATTTATT
Organism: Ormosia semicastrata; assembly: GCA_029884595.1. Classification (NCBI taxonomy): domain Eukaryota; kingdom Viridiplantae; phylum Streptophyta; class Magnoliopsida; order Fabales; family Fabaceae; genus Ormosia; species Ormosia semicastrata. Next base: position 46,840,804 of record JAQQTO010000061.1, read on the forward strand.
TGCTTTTTGTTATGATTTTTACTTTCAATCTCTATTTTTGATTGATGATAATGAGAGAAAATGATTTTTTGGGGCTGTTCCTATCTGTTTATGGTGGAAATTAAGGTGCCATTGTTGGCTGCAACCCCCTGGCCGTAGCTGCACCTGCGCACTGCGGCGCAAGCATGTGCACGTCGCGACGTGACCTCATTTTGCTGTTTCCAAGATTTCTAAGCCTGTGTCCATTTTTGTGTTAGTGGCTTTATTGTTTTTTTGCTCTAATTTATATGTTTTATGCAATTGCCACCATGTTTTGTATTTAACTTAATTATTTTTTCTATTTTTGTACATATCTTAGGCACTTTGGCAACTTATTGTTCTAACTTTGGCACTTTGTTTTTGACAGAACTAGGTACCCTATTTTCATTGCACCATGACTCATAAGTTCTAGAAGGGTGATAGTAGCCGGCGCAATAGGGTGCCTTCTCCACCTCGCTAATTTGATAGGGTGAAATTCATTTCAGCCGAGGCTGAAGCGAGGTACTCCGTACTGGTCACTAAACCAGTAATTCCTGAGAGAGGGTTCAACTTCAAGCAAGCTATCCACTAAAAGATCCAGCGGACCATTGACCACTATAATTGGAAGAGGTTTGCAAAACATCCGATGGCTGTCGTTCTTCCGATCGTTCGTGAGTTCTATGCGAACACTACATTCTCTGACCAGCAGACTTCTATAGTCAAAATGCGTGGCGGCCAGGTCTCATTCTCCATTGAGGATATTCGGTGAGCATTAGGCTTACTTGCTCCCGAGGAAATATGTGAGTACTCAGAGTTCCTCCACATGGGGGTAGAGGAGGGCCTTGACCCGGATGTTATCACTGCCCGTATCTGCATTCCAGAGGCATAACTTGTGCAATAGGTCCTCAGTGTTCAAGATCAGCAGCAAAGGAACTTCTCTCACTATTATCTGACTCTTGAGGCTCGCGTTTGGCGCCATTTCATTAGCGCCCGGATCATCCCGTCTACCAATATGTCTGAGGTGACTAGGGATCGGGCCATCCTGATCTATTCCATTCTTGAGCACAGGTCCATTGATGTTGCTAGGATCATCTAGGAGCAGATTAACAAATCAATAAACAAGTCTAGGAGCCTCTTTTTCCCATTCCTCATCCACCAGCTTTGCAGCAAATATCAGGTACAGTGGGGCCCTCATGAGGAGCTCGTTGATATCAAACAACCTCTTAATGATACCATTCTGCAGAAGCTGAAACATCCTCCAACCCTAGGACAACGGTAGAGGCGGGGGCAAAGAGCAGCCAAAGCGGCCCCTCCGTCTGACGATGAGTGGTGTGCTTCTGTGGATGCTCGACTGACTCAGATGACTGCCATGCTGAGGTGGTTGGCTGAGCATACTGGGTTTCCCATGGACAGCTTTCCAGTGTCTGACTCCTCTCCCTACGATGGTGTTGGACCCTCCCATCAGCCCCAAGATCCAGCAGCTGACTATCATGATAGCGGTGGTGATATTGAGATCATTCCAAATGACCTGGACGATGATGATGCATAGTTATAGTGCAGCCAGGGCATCTTTCTATCTTATTTTGTCATTACTTTTTAGATATTTTGAGTAGTGAGGACACTGTTTCCCTTAGGTTTAGGGGGTGTCTAACATGCTTTGTTATTTTTGTATTTGGTACTTCTTATATTTTGACTATTGCTGGTAGTAGTGCTGGATCTTTTTAATTTTGAAGCTAGATGGTGCACATGTTTGTTTGTTCTTAATGCATGTTGAAAAGCAAAATCTTTTGGAATGCATTGTTTATGTCAATTGCTAGGGCATTGATGGTTGTCCAATGATGAGTATGGATGCGTTTTGATCTCATTATTTATGTGAATCCATATGCAACCTCTAATGCATGATGAAACAATCTAGTATGAGTTATATCCCACTTGTATGCATGTGTAACTTTGAAATGGTTTGAGTGTGAATCTAGAAAATGTTTATGAATTGTACATGTGGAGATTTCTTTTATCCAAAAAATTGTCTTGCAACTCTTTTGAGGCGAAATCCGAGGTTGTGCTTGATTGAGGAAATGATTAGGGCATTGTTTAGACCGATTGAGCCTAAAAGGCATACCTTTACATGATCATATCCATAGGTCCCCTTTGAAGCTTTATAAATGTTTGGCCTTCTATTTTCTTTTATCACCTTCATTTCTCCCAACCCATGTAACCATTCTAATGCATATGAAATTTCATTACATTTTCATCTTACCATCAATGTTATTTGTTAAGTGCATAATATGTTGTTTCTTGATTTGAGTCCAATGACTAGGGTGTTTATGTTGTTCAATACAAGAGTGACTTGAAGGAACCATTTGCTGTGCAATAAATTACTTTTATTTGTAAAGAAAAGAAAAGAAAATAGGAAAGTCAAAATCCAAAACAAACCAAAAAAAATAAAAAAAAAACAAAAGAAAATGCAAGAAAGGAAGCAAATGTGAAAGAGCATTAAGTGGTTCTGGATAGTGTTGTTTATATCATTTTGCGTACCCTTGTTGTGGCTCAAGTCTTGAAATGTTATGTTATGTTCTCAATGTTTATATGTTTCCCTTTTCCCCCTTGTTCTTCACCCCATCACCTTGGCCGTACATTACAAGCTATTAAAGTCCCTTTTTATCCTTAGTTGTGTGCAATTTACATTAGTAGAGAAAGAGTTGAATTACAATCTTGTAGATTCTTTGATTCATATCCATGTGTATGCTCATAAACTTATCCAGATGAACATGATTTGATTAGAAAAGTTAGCTTGCATACTTGTGGGAAAGGTGATTTACATGAAAGGAAGCTGTGATTGTTAACATGATAGGCATTGTATGTGTGTGGAGTAGATTGTGAGGCATGAGCATTCTTTGAGGATTATGCAACCATTATGCACTAGGAGAGGTGAAAATGAATTTGGAATCCATGTTAGCTACTAATTGCATGATGGGTAGATTTTATCAATACATGTGCGCTCATACTTGGTTTTGCTCGAGGACTAGCAAAAATCTAGGTTTGGGGGTGTGATAACTCCATAAAATGTAGTTATTTATGCCCTATATCAGTGCTTTACTGATTGCTCAGTCCTTGTTCTTAGGCATAATTGGAATACTTTAGCCTTATTTTTATTCAAATGTTTGTTGATGTCTTCCTCTTTGTTTTGTGAACATATTCCCAATTCTTTTGTTATATTATGTTGATTTTGTACTTTTGATTAATTGGGTGGACTATAAATTACAAGATGGGCTAAAAAATAGATGAATTGGAACAACCTATGGCCCAGCATGGGAAGAGAAAAACCAAGAGACATCTCAGTTTCTCATGCCATGGCGTGATAATTTACACGTCGCAGCGTGGAGCTCTCAGATTGCAGTGTATTGAGAGGACAGAGGCTGGCACACCGCGGCGCAGAAAAGTGCACGCCGCAGTGCATGGATGCCAGCAGCACCTATAAATACGATGCTATCAGATCAGAAAAGAAGAAGAGTTATGGGTCGTGAGAAAACGAAGCTTGGGCTCATTTGCTGACATTTTGGAGAGTTGTGAAAGGACTAGAAGTGGAATCCACCATACTTCAAGGAGGATCACTCTTCCAAGCACCAACATTAAAGTGTTTCCCTTTTTCTCTCTCTACTCCCTCTCATTCTAGTATGGGCATGGAAATGGCTGTGGCATTTTCGTGTTCCATGGCTAGCTGAGTAATTTTAGGGATTCTTTTGGATCTTTCTATGTAAACTTGATGATTTTGTAACCTTATGATTCATTTATAATGATGTGGGTTGTTCATCCGTATTTCTCTTAATGCTCATAAATGTGTGGCCAACATTTAATGTGTTTTGGTTGAATCCATTGAACAAGACATAGGGATTTAGGTTTTAGATCATGAATATAGTTGATATATGTTTAATTTCATTCTAATGGATGAGTAAGTTAATTAGCTAACGGGATAGAAATATACCATTTGGTCATGCATGGCAATTGTTAAGAGCCAATCTTAATGAATGGAATTTGTTCTAGTTTTCATGGACACATAGTGAGCCAAGCAAAACAACATAGGGTTAATTGACCTAGACATAGGCTTTTAGCTAGTGGAGTTTCTTATGCCAACAAATCCATTCATGCATAATGCTCACATTGGTTGCATATTATCAAGTGGAATAGTTGGTGAAGAAGGAGTCCATATTCTCCAATCCTTAACTCTTAATCTCTTATTAAAGCTTTCTAGTCTTTTAATCAATTCATACCTTTTCTCCCTATTTGAATGTCCTTGAATAGAATTTCTTAAACTACCGGTTGATAGTTATCTTAGATATTAATCCTAATCCTCGAGGGAATGAACTTAACTTCTCACTTTATTACTTGCACGACCCGTACACTTGCGGTACACAAAAGTGGTCAATGCTCTCTTATTCCCTAAGGTTAGGTCAGAACATTTTTTTAAGCCATGTAATGATCTAAAAACAAGAAATGGTCGAATAAGCTCAAAGGAGTTAAATAAGGAAAAATATACACGGTTGGCTATTTGGTTAAAGTACCTATTTCAAGAAAAATGCCACAATCATGTTTATGTATGCATGTGAAAATGTAGCCTCAAATAGAGCCAAAGCAAGTTCTAGAGTAACAATTCCATTAGTGAAAATCACACAAGAAAGAAAAGAATGGTGCAAATGTTCAATCCATTCATCAATAGGCTCAAAATCTCACAAGGCATATTTCTATCATTCTCAGTCCACCAATTCAACATCCATAACCAAGCATGAGATTTTTAAGAAAGAAGACAATTTACTCAATCATGTTATGTTCCTTGCATTTGAATTGCTACTTCCACACAAAATAGTTATCTACCTAATTACTCTTTACTCTGCCACCAATTTAGATACGTCTCAAGAGTGAATTTACCTCAAGGGCATAATTTACTCCTTACTCTGACATCCTTAATTAGTTTTGATGTTAGTAAGTTATTGACAAACATATCAATAAATACACTTTCCTAATTTTTTTTTTTGGTTTTTTTTGGGTTTTTTTTTTTACCTCAACTATCCTTCCCCTAACCAGATTACAACATTGTCCTCAATGTCAAAATATAGATAGGTAAAGGATAGAAGATATTACCTGTTGTGGCAATTACTAAAAAAAAAAAAAAAAGAAACCATACACAAATTTAAACAGAAACAAAGTATGATGAATAAAACCAAAGGTAAATAAAAGTTATATATGAAGTGTCAAATCAAACCCACGTTCTTTGCGGCCTCCCTTACTGCTTCCTTCTAACCAATTTATCTGAGCTATTACTGGATCAAGTTCATAAATAAAAGCTTAGAATTTATCAATTAATTCATCAACAGTGGAAGCAGAGATAAGGTGTCGTCTTGCCGAAGGTGTGATAAATTTCTGTTCCACAACATGGTCAAGAAAAGATAACAAATTATCAAAGAAATTATTAACATTCAACAAACCTATGGGTTTATGGTGGATGTTCAGTTGGGCCCAAAAGATAATTTGAAAAACTTCTTCCAAAGTACCAAAACCACTCGGTAAGGCAATGAATGCATCAGAGTTTTCAAGCATTGTCCCCAGTCATCCATGCATAGATGATACTTGAAGTTCCTGCCCAATTGTCTTTCCAGTGATGTTCTTTTGAGTTAAAGGTCCAGGAATGACACCTAAAACTTCACCGCTTCTTAGATGTGCAGAAAGTGATACAACACCCATTAACTTAATGCTACCTCCCTCATACACTATATGAATATTCCTCACAGCAAGTGTTTGACTAGTAGTGCTTACTGCGTTTACAAACTCTAAACCCTTCCTATAACTTGTCCCACAAAATACACAGATATTGGTAAGTCTACGAACAGAAGCTCCCTCCATTTCTACACTCACCCTCCCTTTGAATGATTATGAGTTAGAGGAAACTGAAGAAAATAGTGTTTAAATAGGGAAGAGAATGAAAAAAGGTAATGATAGCACCTATATGCGCAAGTTGGCTGTTGTTAAAAAAGTTTGAAATTAAGAAACACCAATTTTTTTTACTTTTTTATTTTATTTTTTTATTTTTTTATTTTTTTTTTACTTTAAGAAAACCATCATGGTAAAGAAGTTTAGAAACTCCTGAAGGATCCCACCCAAAGGATCGCCTGTCCAAAATTAAAATACAACAAAATCATACAAAGATAAAAGAAATAAACATTATAATAACAAATTGTGGCTTATCTTTGAGTTGCGTGTCACCAGTGCAACATAAGAACTCCGAACTCCACAAGGATTAGGAACACCTTACTAAAATAGGCCACAAAACCTTTTAGCCATTTTCGTCCCGCTTGCGGAATAACAGCCCTATCTTCCTGCAAACCTAATTAAAGGCTTGTATTCTAAGAAGGTGGTACTTTGTCGTAGCCAGTCATAACTCACCATAGAGGCCTACTAACTAAAGTAAGTATATGGCTCAGTGACAGTTTCACGTGCACTGTAAAGATAGGACGCTTCTATCTATCCATTAATCATCTAGAGCTTGAGGAAAATCCTAGGAATGGATAATGCGGCTCTCTACAGAGCATGGCACATGAACCTTATTTACGGATCGGCGTACGAAGGTCCACTCGAGTCAATGACGGGTCTGCCACTGGCAGGGGCTCCATACTCAATTGAGAGCATAGTACTCTTTCGATAGCCCTTTTTTCTTTTCTTTTTCTTTTTTTTTTCTTTTTTTTTAAGAGATGAACAAGATAATATATACATGTTGTTGTGATTGTGGATCACGTCTTCTTTTGGTTTTTCATCCAGTAACGGCTTAAACGCCTTCTATGAGTCGAGGATAAGCTTCTCATCCAATTTTCTTATAAATTGGCAAACAGGGTCTTTTAAAGTCAGATTCCCAAGACTGTAACGCTTTTGCTCATCCTTGAAGAGATTCCACAAATTAAGAAGTTTATGATGTACAACTCCACAAGAATGCATCTCAAGAGTCAATAAGATATCATCTAATGACATATTACTCAGTCTATTCTTAATAATGTATATTTTATCATCTCGGTTTGTGGAAACCATTCCCAAAGAATGATATCGCGTGTTATAATTCCATCGCGCACATTTGTGACAAACTTGTATTCTTTTCGCTCTTCTCCTTTTAGAATATGAATTTTTACTGAGACCCGACATGTATGGGACAAATGAATTTGAAGATTCACCTGCTAAATGAACTTTTGCTTTGATTATCCAGTGTATATCTTCTGGGATGCCCTTGTGCATTAACAGTCTCAGTTTTTCATACCTAACTTTATAGATTTTTGTTAGAGCATTTTGAGGAAGAGAAGCAAAATGGTTTCTTAAATTTGAGAGAATGGTATCCATTTTAAAGGAGAAGGAATCAGTTATTATAGGAAATTGAAAAACAAACTAACTTGAGAGTCACGGACTATCGTTATCCACCACTTAACCGGGGTCACAAAGAACTGCAAAAAGAAAGTGACAAAATTAAAATAAATTCTTCTCATAACATGGATTAGAAAGGAAAATGAATTCTACCTCAACAACTTGGTTTTCCAGAAATGGTTTGAGTCTTTGTCCATTGACCTTAAATACATTACCATTCCTAGGGTTCTCAATGTCTATGGCCCCATGAGGATACACATGTTTGACAATAAAATGGTCAGTCCACCTAGATCTTAATTTTCCAAGGAATAGGTGAAGACGAGAATTATAAAGCAGAACTTTTTGACTAATTTCAAAAGATATTCTCAAAATTGATTTGTCATGAAAAGTTTTTGTTCTAGCATTATAAATTTTTGAGTTTTCATATGCATCATTTCTTAATTCGTCAAATTCATTTAATTGCAATTTGCGTAACTTGCAAGCATCATCAAGATTTAAGTTGAAGGCTTTAATGGTCAAAAATGCTTTATGCTCCCTTTCTACAAGCAAGTGACAAGGTTTTCCATAGACTAACTGATAGGGTGACATGCCTAAAGATGTTTTGAAAGCAGTACGGTAAGCCTAAAGTGCATCGTTTAGTCTTAAAGATCAATCTTTACGATTTGGATTAACCATTTTTTCCAAAATTTGTTTAATCTCCCTATTTGCTAATTCTACTTGTCCACTTGTCTGAGGATGATAAGGGGTGACAATTTTTTGGGTAATGTCATATTTCTTCATTAAGGATTAAAATGGTTTATTACAAAAATGTGTTCCCCCATCACTAATGATAGCTCGAGGGATTCCAAATCAACTTAAAATATTTTCTTTTAAAAATTTAAGAATAGTTTTATGATCATTATGTCGACATAGAATCGCCTCAATCCATTTTGAGACATAATCAACTACAACCAAAATATACAAAAATCCAAATGATGATGGAAATGGACCCATGAAATTAATTTTCCAATAATAAAAAATCCCAATGACAATGATAAGGTTTAGAGGCATCATGTCTCGTTTAGAAATGTAACCCAATTTCTGACAATTTTCACAACCTTTGCAAAAAATATAGCTGTCCTTAAATAAAGTGGGCCAATAAAATCCACACTGCAAGATTTTCGCAACTGTTTTCTTTGAAGAAAAATGACCTCCACATGCCTTTGAGTGACAAAATTTAATGATACTACCTACCTCACTATCGGGTACACATCTCTGAAAGATTTGATCAGGATAATATTTGAACAAATATGGCTCATCCTAATAAAAAATTTTCACCTCAGTCAAAATCTTCTTTCTGTCTTGGTGTGTCCACTGAGGCGACATCTTTCTTGTTATAAGAAAATTGACTATGTTAGCAAATCAAGGCATGAAATTGACAGAAAATAAAAATTCATCAAGAAAATAATCATTGATATGTGAGTCTGTTGTAAGTCTAGACAAATGATCTGCAACAACATTTTTGGCTCCTTTCTTATTTTTTATTGTGATGCTGAATTCTTGAAGCAATAAGATCCATTGTATCAACCTAGGTTTGGCATCCTACTTAGACATTAAATATCTAACAACAGCATGATCAGTGAAAACAACAGTAGAAGAACTAATTAAATAAGCACAAAATTTGTCCAATGTAAAAATTATATCAAGTAGTTCTTTTTCAAAAGTTGGGTAATTCATTTGTGCACTATTCAAAGTTCGACTTGCGTAATAAATTACATGAGGCTTACCTTCCTTTCTGTGGTCTAAAACAGCGCCAACAGCAAAATCACTAGCATCACACATTAACTCAAAGGGTAAAGACCAGTCAGGGGATTGCATGATAGGAGCAGATGTTAGAAGACCAATTAATTTTTTAAAAGATTTTTGACAATCTTGAGTCTAATCAAATGGTGCATCTTTTGTTAGAATATTACATAATGGTCTAGATATGGCACTAAAGTCCTTAATGAATCTTCTGTAAAATCCTGCATGTCCTAAAAAGGAACAAACTTCTTTGACTGTTTTTGGGGAAGGCAAATGAGAAATTAATTCAACTTTAGCCTTATCAACTGCAATTCTCTTAAAAGATATCACATGACCTAACACTATTCCTGAGGTAACCATTTAATGACATTTTTCCTAGTTTAACACAGATCCTTTTTCTTCGCATCTTTTAAGAACTTTTTCCAAATTATCAAGACAATTTTCAAAAGAATTTCCAAAAACTGTTAGGTGAGCCATGAAAACCTCTAAATAATGCTTAATCATGTCACTAAAAATACTTAGCATGCATATTTGAAAAGTTGTCGGAGCATTACAAAGACCAAAAGGCATTCTTCTATATGCAAAAGTGCCAAAAGGGCACGTAAAAGTGGTCTTTTCTTGATCCTCTGATGCAATTAATATTTGATTATACCCTGAATAACTATTAAGAAAACAATAGTAGGGATGTCCTGCTACTCTTTCCAGAATTTGATCAAGAAATGGCAAGGGGAAATGATATTTCCTAGTGGCTGCATTTAATTTTCCAAAATCAATATATATATGCCAACTGGATGAGACTCGCATAGGTATTAATTCACCTTTTTCATTTTCAACCACTGTTATTCTAGATTTCTTAGGAACAACTTGTGTAGGGCTTACCCACTGGCTATCAGAGATGGGGTAGATAATTCTAACATCAAGCAATTTGAGAGCTTCAACTCTAACTACCTCTTTCATATGTAGACTTAATCTTCTTTGAGGTTGTTGAGATGTTTTAGCATTATCCTCTAAATGTATTCTATGTGTACAAATTAATGGATTAATATCTTTTATGTCCTTTAATGTCCATCCAATTGCACTTTTATGCCTTTTAAGTATTTCTATCAACATACCTTCTTATTCTTTGGTAAGGGATGAGGAAATTACCACTGGAAAGCTTTGTTCTTCTCTCAAAAATGTGTACTTCAACCTAGCAGTGGGTACTTCCTCATGGGTATTATCATTCATGGGATTTAGCTCTTCAAATTTTGGCTTCCATCCTTTGTATTCCATTACCTATGTACAATCAAGCAAAGAGCATACTTGAGAAATATCATCATCTAATTGCATACCTGAATCAAATGAATTAATTAAACAAATTTCTAATGGGTAAGAAGAACTCCTGGTTTGAAGATGATCCTCTATAATGGCCTCAATCCCTTCAACTTCCTCATTTTCGTCATAGACTTCCTGTGGTTGTTTACACATGTTGAAAACATTAAGCTCCAGTGTCATATTTCTAAATGTTAGCTTCATCACTCTATTTCTATAATTTATCAAAGTATTACATGTTGGTAAAAATGGGTGACCTAAAATAACAGGAATTGACTTGCAATTATTAACTATAGGTTCAATTTTTAAAACAATAAAATCCACAGGATATATGAATTTATCAACTTGAACCAACACATCTTTCACTATTCCTTTTGAAATTTTAACTGATCTATCGGCAAGTAGAAGAGTTACAGAAGTTGATTTTAACTCACCTATGTTTAGTTGCTGATAAACTGAATATGGAAGCAAATTAACACTAACACCAAGATCAAGTAAAGCTCGTTCAATTTTATGTTCTCTAATAATGCATGAAACTGTAGGACAACTAGTGTCTTTATAATTCAACGCATTATTGTTCTGAAGAATGAAGCTTACCTGTTCAGTCAAAAAGGCGTTCTTTTTCACATTTAGTTTCCTTTTAATAGTGCATAAGTCCTTCAAAAATTTGGCATAAGAGGGAATCTATTTGATAGCATCTAACAGAGGAATATTGACCTTCACTTGTTTAAAAATTTCAAAAAATTTAATGTTATGGTTGAATTTACTTAAATTGTTTAATGCTTGAGGATATAGGGGTGAAGGCGAGAGTTTGGTCTTTTTTTGGCTATGTGGCTTATCAACTTCTTCCTTGTCTTTAGGAATTGATTCATCATCTTTCTCGCAAGGTTCAGGAATTTGTTTTCAACAACCTTTCAACTCCTAAGAGTTATCACTTACTTGACTTGATCTATTTGTTGGCTTTCTGAACTACCCTTATTCAGGTTGTACTAACCCTTGGGATTCGGTTGAGGTTGAGAAGGAAATTTTCCTTTCTCATGAATGGTGAGTGCAGAAGAAAGTTTATCAAGAGTGTCTTTTATGTCAATCATGACTTGAGTGTTTTGGTTATTAATGGCATCTTACTTTTCCATGAATGCATGCAATATTCTTTCGAGGTTTTTCCTATATTGTGGGACATAGGGTGCATACCCTTAAGAATTTTGAGAGTTATGTTGTACCTAAGGAGGCGGTAGTTGCATAAATTGTGCCTGATTATTAGTCCTCCAACTAAAGTTCAGATGATTTCTCCATCCCGGATTGTATGAATATGAAAAAGAAGATGTGAATGACTTTTTAAAATTGTTCATTGCATTTACTTGTTCATGCACAACTTCTTTAAAAATAGGAATTTTTGGACATTCATTTGTTGAGTGTCCTAATTCATCACAAATGCCACAAATTTCTTCATTTTGCACATATTTGATTTCTTTTACTTTCCCTAATTCCATGGCTTCAACCTTTCTAGCTAAACTGACGAACCTATCACTTAGATCTTCTTCTTGACTAAGATGATATTTTCCTTTACTTGCATTTACAAGGTTATATCTAATTGAATTTTTAGAAGGATTAGTACCATGTCAAGATTGAGAATTTTCAGCCAATGGTCTAAATAGTCTAAAGCTTCTTCAGGTTCTTTATCAAGAAACTCACCATTGCACATTGTTTCCACAAATTGTTTAGTTTCAGGTGTTAACCCTTCATAAAAGAAGCTTATAGTGCGTAATTTTTCAAAACCATGATGTGGGCAAGAATTTAACAAATCTTTAAAACGTTCCCAACTTTGAAAATATACTTCATTTGAATTTTGGAAAAAAATTTGGATTTGTCTTTTCAAAGTATTGATTTTATATGTTGGAAAAAAATTCTTTAGAAACTCACCTTGCATTTCTTGCCATGTGCCAATTGATCTTAGTTTCAAAGTATTAAGCCAAGTTTTTGCTTTATCTTTCAAAGAAAAAGGAAACAATTTAAGCTTAAAATTTTCTTCAGTGCAAGTTTGGTCATTAAAAGCGGTATATAGTTCCTCAAATTCTTTTAGATGTAAATATGGGCTTTCAGATTCTAAACCATGGAAATTAGGAAGTAATAAAATCATACCCGACTTAAATCTAAAATTGTTAGCATTCAGTGGAAAGACAAAACATGATGGACTAAGTTGATTTTCATGTTCATCATGTACACTTTCATTTTTAGCCATTATGTTTAATGTGTGTGATTGTGATTCAAACAAATCAATATATAAAGTACCAGGATTAATTTTAACTAAATGATCAGAATTTGAATCACGATACTAATTAAACATAAACAAGTAACTTAAAATAGAAAAGAAAATGTACAAGTAGGTGGTATAAACTTGCTATTAAATATCATAGTTAGTAAATTAGTAAGTTAATAAATTAATAAGTTAGAAAGTTAGTAAGTTAGTAAGTAAGAAAATTAAAAGATTAGAGAAGAATATATATATATATATATATATATATATATATATATATATATATATATATATATATATATATATATATATATATATAGGATGATGAAGTTTACATAAAGAAAAAGAACTTAATAAATTTGTTCTTCAAATCGTATCCCTGACAACGGCGCCAAAAACTTGATACGAATTATAAGTTACAAACCCAAGTGCAGGTTGTTTCAAGTAATAAATTCTTGGGAGTCCGAGGTCAATCTATAGGGAATTGATGAAGAAAAATTCTTTGAGATAAAGAAAAATTTGTCACAATAATAAAAGTAATAAAAGTTATTCACAAATGAAAAAAAAAGATTTGCTTAGGTTAGAAAATTCACTATTGGTAATAAATTAAAGACAAGATTATTTCTTTTTATAACTCAATTAAAATCCACACATAATGGAGGTTCTAATCGAAAAATACAACATTTAAAATTCATTTAAGATTATATATATAATTATATTATAATTCCTTTAATTATCCCCTAACACCAATACTTGTAAATGGGTTCAAGCATTCATTGTGCCAACCTCTTGCCTACAATGAATCAAGATCTCCACTTTACAAGGAAGGTTTCTAAATTGATTAGAAACAAAATACAACACATATAATAACTACTTGATAATACATCATTCAAGCACAATAAAGAAATTAATCTAACTTTAATTTATTACCAAAAGCTTCACCCTTTCACTCAAGCAAAATTAAAATTAGTTATTCATGAACAAGAATAAAGAAAGAGAGAAGAAGAAAAAGATGAACATAACTTCTATTAAGAACAAAAGATAACTACAACAAGAAAAACAAATAACACAATAGCATGATCTTGATCTCTAAGCCAAGATGCCTCTAATGAGCAGCCCATGGTGCCTTTTATAGAGCATGAAAAGTACAAAATGATAATAAACTTATTTAATGAGTGGTTGGATGAGTCAAAAATGACAATAGTGGTTAGATGAGTGGTTTGATGAGATGAGTGGAAAATAGCAATAGTGGTTGGATGAGTGGGTGGATGATGGGTGTTTAAGTGGACGATGAAAATGAAGTTGTTTAATGAGTGAGTAGATGATGGGTAGTTGAGTGAAAGATGACAATGGAGTTGTTTAATGAGTGAGTGGATGATGGGTGGTTGAGTGGAAGATGATTGAGATGCTTGTCTCTCAAATGATTCGGTGTTGTACTCATGGATGCCATCAGAAAATAAAAAAGTAGTCTTCATAAAAATTGTAGGCTTTTGTCTTAGCATTCCAATTCCACTAGTTTCAGCTTAATATCATTCCTACAGATCGAGATATGGCCCAATTTTTGTATACTATTCAGGCCCAACTACAACTCTTCTATTCTGAATTCTAGGCCCAATATGGCCTATTATACTTCTAATTTGACTCTTTTATTCTTCATGAAAGTTGTAGATTTGGGTATTAACTTTCAAATGCCACTAGTTTAGTGTCAATTGAACTCCTATAGCTTAAGAAATAGGCTGATGAGTGCGCAGAGGTCAAGCTACTAGGATCAGCACTCTGGATCTTACTTCAACTCCAATTTAAATTATCCAAACGTATGATTTGGCTCTTGAGGTCTTCATGAAAGTTGTAGAGAATTCCTACAAGACTAGAATCATATTAATCAGATATTTTCAACTCAAATTATAACTAGTTTACTAAATACTGCCAAATAGACAAGTTAAAGTCAATTCAAGTAATAATTCTTTCAATGATCCAATTAAGCTCAATATTAATAATTCTTTGGGAACCAGAGCAATTGCCTTTACAAAGTCAATAAGCCCCTCGCAGGGGGTGTAACATCCCGAAAACTGTTCATTCATTTATAAAATGTCATTTTATAATATTCTTGATTTTTAGGAATTTTTTTAGAATTTTACGGAAACATCGAATATTTTAATATATTCTTCGTTTTGCGTGCACACTGGGCTGAGAATTTCTGAGACTAGTGTAACACTCCGAAAATTGATTATTTCATCACCAATAGTCATTTTCTAATATTTGTGATTTATGGGAATTTTTCTGAAATTTTACGGAAACGTCGAATATTTTACTATATTCCTCATTTTGCGTGCGTACCGCGCGGAACTGAGAAAATGCGACATTTTCTTTGTGAACCTTGGACTATGGATAAGTCGACGGGGGATCTTACTAAACCCGAGACTTGACACAGTTTACGAGGTTCGCACCATTTTTCCGAGAAATCTTAACAGATAAAATAAATCAATATAGTGAAAAATTCATCTGTCAGATTAATTAAATTTTGATTTTTTGTCAACTGTAACTATTATCTATTGGATAATAGTGTGTAATAAAAATACTATCACATTATTTTAATGCAATTCACATTGTGTCAAATTAAATCACTTTAATTCAAATTTAATAGTATTTTATTCTAAGCTTCCATGACAAGCTTTGACCCAAGCTTTGACTCAACCAATTAGCTTCCCTTGGAAGCCAAAATTTGACCACTCACCCACTCTCTCTCACGTCTGCAAAGCAGCTGATGAGAAGGGAAGGAATTGGTTTTAATTAACTAAATATTACATTTCATCATTTAGCACCTAAAAGCCAATTTTCCTTCTTCATTTACGTTCTTCCTCTCCTATTTCCTTCTTCAATATTTCTTTCTTTTCTCTCCCACTCACCTCACGGCAAACCCACTTTCCCATTCCCCCAACCATCACAAAAACAATACTTGATCATACTTTCTTAATCTCCTACTCATTCTCTTCAACATTTGTGCTTGAAGTTTCAAGGAAAGCTTCCATCTTCAACCTCTTTTCAAGCTTTGAAGGTGAGCTTCCATGGCTGGAAAAATTTCAGAACTTAACTCCATTTTCATTTTCTAGTTTCACCTTGGTTTAATGGCTATCCTCTTCTTCATTTTCACACTATTACCTTGTTCTAATTCATGTTGCATTTTCTAGGGTTTTTGGAGGCAAAATCCGAAAATCAAAAGGGTCTTGGAAGTGTTCTTGGTTCTTCTTCTTGGTAAGAGGAAGATTAATCCCCCTCAACCTCTTTAGCAACTAGGGACCTTGTATTTGATTTTTGGAAGAGAAACCACATAGTGGTTATTCTTGAATGTGCTTGTAAATTTGCTCACTTGATTGCTATCTTAGTTTAGCTTTGAGAAATGGATTAAATAGTTGTTTAGTCATGTATGCTTGTGTTTGGAATCCATGTTGGCTTGCTGAATTTTCTGGTTGCTGGACATCATGAGAAGGCCACGGTTTTGGGCTATTTTGGCTTGGAAAATGTATGGGTTTGGTGCTTAAATTTTGAGCAATGTAAGACTCACTAAATCAAGTGGTTAATGTTGGTTTAAGTGGAACAAAATTCTGGTTGTGTGAATCCCTAAGAGTGCCACGGTTTTGGCTGGAAAGTATGGGGAAATTATGTTAAAATTTTGATCAATGTAAAGCTTAATTAAGACAAGGAAATAAGGGCAAGTTAAGTGGACTAAAATCTGAAAATTTTGGCTAGAAGTCCCATGGTTCTTGGGGCTGTTTTGTGGGCTGAACTTGGATGGAATTTATGTCAAGAATGATGCTAGGTAAATTGAGTAAAGGAAGGACAAATTAATGAAAAGAAAATGGTAATCTAGTAACCCCTTGAGTGTCACGGTTATGAGGGCTTGAATGAGGGGAATGATGACTAAAATTGTGAGATACTATGACTTGAGTTAATCAAGAAATTAAGTAAAGGTTAATAGAAGATAATTTGTAACATTAATCCTTATAATGAATTATGGTTAAGACTTAGGAAATAAGCAAGAATTGGAAGGTAATCATAGTGATCAAATAATTTGGATCAAGTAACACTTAAATGGGACTAATCATGTGAACATGACTTACTTGAGACCTTGGGAAAGCCACGGCCTCTAAGTGAGATTTGGGCTAAAACTTCATAACCCATAACTTGAATTACAAGTATTTAAAGAGTACAAGAAATTAAGGGTTTCATAAACCTCAATGAGCCAATGAGATAATTATTATAAGACTTGAGGTTACTAGAAGAAAAGAACAAGAGAGTGTGAAACTTGGAGGGTTTGGGAAATCCATAATGAACCTAAAATGTGCTTCTTGACTTTAAATTGATGCTATTTTGATGATGGGTTCTCTTGAATGCTAATTTGCATATTTGTACTCTCTTGGCCAATTATGGCATATTATGTGATGATTATCATATTTTGAATTATCATCATGACGCATAATATTTTATGCATTGAAATGTCCTATGGACTGTTGTAAGGCCAAGTTGCCTAGGAGATTGAACACACCTTTTGTGCGGGTGCGAATAGACTAGTGTAGGTCTTTAATGACCTTGGGGGCGTCTGGGTGCGGGTTCCTCGCAATAGGCGGTTGGTAGCTCTTCTCGCACTGTGGGGTAGACCGATGCAAACGCACTGACGATCCGGACCGAGACACTGTCCTATATCGCGATCGAGCGCGGACTGTCTGTACAATGCCATGATGTGCACGTGGAAAATATATATATGTTTATATAGCACAAGGCCTCGGCAGCCGAGATACAGTACACGTCTCCTGATCTTCCTCTCCGACTATTTTGTGTCTAGCTCCATGGAGTAGGATATTGGGCGTCCATGCATATGCATCACATTATCATACATTTATTTATTGATGCTGTTTTGTATACTATGAATGGTTGACTGCTCTTATTATTATGGACTGCCTAGATTTAACTGCCTGGATTTAACTGCCTGGATTTAACTGTTTGGATATTATGACTTATTCATTATCCCTGTCGATGACTGCCTAACTGGTTATCTGTTTAGAAATTTATTTATTGCCTTTACATGCTACGTGGGCGCTATGCGCCGTTCGGTTCTTGGTTGCTGTCTTGGTATTGATGGTAGGATATCTTACCTCTTTTCTGTATTGCTATTGTGCACTATTTGTATATACCTTATATTTGTTGAAGACGACGGCAAGGAGGTCGGTGCTACTGAACCTTCGAGCGGGTGGCCGTACCTCGACTAGCATTTGCTTGGAGATGGAGGCGCGCATGCGCGGATTTCTGGGCGACGTGCGTCTGACCTTCTTGGGAGGGCCAGAATGCTGGCACATCAACCTCAACTCCGATCGCTGTGTGTACCTCGACGACGTGTCCATTGCTCTAGCCTGGAGGCGACACGAGATGCCGGTTCTCACCTGCCATATTCGACTACGTCTGGAGTTCTATCTACCCATTCGCGAGATGTGGGGTTCTCGTTTCCACAACCCGCGTGAAGACTCATTTGATTCTACTGCTCGGGCCCCATCTCGTGCTTTTGTGGTTCCAATGGAAGTTTCCTCTGAGGAGGAAGATCCTGAGGAAATCCCAGAATACGATCCCGAGGAGGATCCTGTAGAGGATCTTGCTACAGTTCCTCCCCATTTGAGGGATTGACATCACTGGTAGCTACTGATGGCTGCTAGTCTTTTATTTTGGGGGGGGCCTGATGTTATTTTTGTCTTATGGGTTGTATATTTTGTTATTCTGGAGTGGTGTTGATGTGTAAATCCATAGGCAGGTATAGTTTTGCTTTTTGGATTGATTCTAGGCTTGTAACTAAAACACCGTTATATTTAAGTATATGTATGTATGTTATTCAGGTGAAATTTCATTTACTGTTTTATTTTACGGTAATTAACATTCCGCATTGTCATCATTATTATAAGAAAAAATATATATACTGCTATTTTTACATATTAAAGTATCAGGTAATTCAACCTTTAATTATTTAAACCGGGTCTTAAGTGATTAATTATTTAATTTCCGCATTTTATTTTATTTGACAATGTGACGTTCCCTCCAGAAAAGGGGCGTTACAGGGGGCAAGCCAATGGTTAAAGAAAAAGAAAGGAGCTATAGGCTAATCTTAGACTTCATCCCCCTCTATCCTCTACTGATTCACACCTGGATCCCTCTCAGTTAAATCCACCACGAGGAGTAGCCACCTCTTCAGCAGAGGTAGGGGCAGTCGGTCCACTAACTGGCCCTGTAACGACCAGATTTCCATTCGAAAAAATCTTGTCTAGACTAATCTCCCCTAAAGCTAGCTCTATGTCAGGATTAAAGTACTAAACTTTAGCAACCACGTTGTAGAATTGATCAATGCCTATATTGGTGCTGATGATTAGCAGATCATCACCTTCTTTCTCTAGTTCTATTATTCTATCCTGAAGTGTGGTGTTGGCGGCATCAAACCGCTTCTTTTCCTCGACAAGTAGAGCATAAGAGTTAGCAAGCTTCTTTTCCACCCTAGCAAGCCTTGCCTCCAACTCCTCTTTGCCCTTAAGGGCCTCCTCCAATCATCATTTTCCCTCAGCCTCCATCACATTTGTTCATTCTCAGCCCTTCTTTCAAAATCCACCATCGATCTCTCCAAGAGCCTGGATTTAGTGGCAATTCAAAGAACAAAAGCCTGAAATAATGACAAGGCCTCAGGAATCTTGTGCCAAGTGATGAGTTTGACAACATCATCACTCAGAAGGATCTCATTGATGAATTCTATGGGCACCTTGTCCTCGGTTATTAGGGACAAAGGGTTTAGCCTCTGACCAGGATCTCCTTCCACGACCATGATTTTACCCTACCCCCTTGTCGCAGCACCTTCTATGACCTTCCTCTTCTTTCTTTGTTGGAGCTGAGCCGCGACATCAAGACCCGATTCCCGGATAACCAGAGATTGGCCAATGACAGGCTGAGAGTAGGAAGATCCAGCCTGATTCCTCCTTGCCTTAAACGCTTGGAGTGCTTCTATTGAATTCCCAACACCCTTGTTAATGGCCATGTTATCTGTGATAAGAAAAAGAAAAAGTAACAAGAGCTTAGAAAAATCAAATGCGAAAAAGTAAAAAGAAACAAGAAGGGCAACAATATACATATAAAAATTCAATCCCCTACCAAAGATAGCCCAAAGGAATTCATCGTTGGAAATGTTCAGGATATCCTTGCATTTGATCTGGCCAACCTTTGACCCCCATTCGATTATAAAATTGACACATTCAACATCCTTCTCATCCAAATCCTCCTTCTCCTTTTTAATGGACGCAATGGGGATGCCCCAAGCATGTTGGTTTCAGTATAAGCAAAATTTTGCTTCCCCATTAGCCTTCAGATAAAAAGGTTGGGTGTCTGACGTCACAGTCAATTTGAAGAACTTATGCTTTCATTCTTTTTAGCTGTCTTGGAAAATTTCAAATACTCTCCTCTCAGACCTCGATTTGATGGACATCCAAGATTGTTGCAATGCATTCCCCCTCTAGATACTCCATTATGTGAAGAAATAGAAAAAGGCTCTCTCAGAGTACCAGAGCCCAACCACTCGCAAAATATCTCAAAGGCTAACATATTACCCTAGCCATTAGGGTGAATCTGGATTGGGGCAGCTTGTATGGTTTGGAGAATCGATATTTGAAAATCGATGAACGGGAGCAGAAGACCATAGTCAAGGAAGAGGCCCTCGTACAAGAACATAAAGTCTTGACCTTCTTCTCATTGCATGCACACTCTGTCATCATGCTTTGGGCACAGAACTTGGAACTCTTGGTTCTCCGAACCTCTCTCAGTTAACTCTAGATAGCCTAAAAGTTCTCTAAGTCTCACCTCAGAAGAATATACAGATGTATGGTTCCAAACATCATTGGTAACCCAATGGTAGGCGAGCCTCATAAGGGCAAGAAACAGAGGTTCCTCTTCGGCCGCTCTCTGTTGCCTCACAGCCCTTTTCCTCGCCATTGAACACCTGGAAAACACCCATCGAGACTGTTAAGCTAATTCCAGAATCAAGGGCTCCTATTGATTCAAACAAAGAATAGGCAGACCCAGAAGGATTCACATCTACCCTCAAGCCCTAGGACTATGGCCTCGAAGCCTATGAAAGTACAAACCTTATTAGGACTCCCCCGCTGCCCTTGGTGTGACGGGATGGGTGTTTCATAGGGGGCATAATCCAGAAAGGGGAGCGGAAAGTAAATACAAATGAAAAATGATAAAGGGAATACCTTTCGAATCTGGAAAAATAGGAGACTATGAAGTTGTTGGATTGAAGCAAGCAAACCGTTGCAAGCTGCTCAAAATCACACCGCTTCGTTCGTAAAACTTGTAAAACAACTCTCAAAAGGTCATTGATGTTTAGGAATAGTAAAATTTGGTGAAGATGACCTTAACCCTTAATTAAGGGGGCGAGACGATTCAGGGACACTGTTGTCAAATCCACTCTAATTTTGAAAGGCACTTATAATGGCGCACGAAACACTAGGCACGTACATCCAATTAAAGCAAACCACGTGGCTTTCACAATTGTCATGGCAGTTGAGGGGACGGTTGATAACTCCATAAAATGTAGTTAGTGGTGCCCTATCTCTGTGCTATAAAGAATTCTTAATCCTTGTCTATGATGGATATTTGGAAGGTTTTATGCTTATATTTATCATACTCTGATTATGATACCTTCTTATGTGATATTGAGCAAACTATGCGTATTTGGTACGAGATTGAGTTAATTTGTATCTGTTATTTATTTGATGATTTCTCTATGATAGGAAGAGCTCCAAATAAGATGATATGTGGAGCATTAGAGCCAAAAGTGGAAGAGGAAGCCAAATTGCATCTCAATAGGCAACGTCGTGACGTGGGCAATTTAATGCCGTGACATGGTGCATCCCTTGCATCAGTAGAAAATACTTGAAGCCAAGGCGCCGCGACGTGAAGAGTGGATGCCTCGGGCATTGGTGACCTAAGTGACGCACGCCGCGGTGTGATGTGTTTAATGTCGCGGCATCCCTTATTTTTTTACGCCTATAAATGCTATTTTATTACATTTTATGTGAGATATATATATAGTTTTAGAGAAGCTGTGCTAGGGTTTCAGTTTTGGAGGCTGAGGGAGTCTAAGGAGGCAAGGATGGAGGTCATCATAAGGAAGATTAATGATCACACTTAATGAGTTTCCTTCCTTCTTCTTTCTATTTTCTCTCTTCCTTATCTTTTGAACATGGTTTTTGTGAAGTAGTTTCGTGTTCAATGATTTTTGTGTAGTAATTTCATGTTTAATAGTTAGCTGAGCTATATTTAGGGATTACTTTGGATCCTTGTATGAATATTGATGAGTTTGTAATCTTTTGAGTATATATTGATGTTTAGTTATGTTCAATCATATGGTGCTTAATGCTCTTGAAGGTTTGATCAGTTATTAAGTGATTTAATGAAATCTGATGAACCTAGACATAGAAATTTGGATTTTAGACCTAATGTATGGTTGATGCATATTCAATGAATTCAGTTGGCTAGGATAAGTTGATTCGTTAACTGGATAGAAATATACATTTTAGCCATGCATAGTGGGTGTTTGAGAATAGATCGTTCATGAGTGGAGTTTGCACTAGTTCTTATGGAAACATAGTGAATTAGGTAAATAAAGCTATGGTTGATTGACCTAGACATAGGCTTTTAACTAAACCATATTCTCAAGCTAACTTAACAATTCATTGATGTTGCTTGTAAGGATTACATGTCATTACTTGAAATAGGAGGTGAAGAAGGATTCCCTAGATCTCTAAATATTATCTTTATTGCTTTGTAGTTTAGATTTAGTTTATTTGTAATTTCTTTATTTTTATGTTCTTGATTAGAATTAATTAAGCTATTAGTTGGTACTTAGCTTTGGAAGCCTATATCCTCGTGGGAACGATCTTTTACTATGTATCTGTATTACTTGAGACCCATGCACTTGCGATAAGTAAATGGGTTAACAAGTTTTTGGTCAAGAAAACAAGTTTTTATTTTATGAAAGGACTAAGAATTTGCTTATCAACGGTTGCGTAGTAGACCAAGAGACATATAACCTTAGCAAACCAACTCCATAAATCTTCCACGGACCCCGGGTGAGTTCATTCTGCCTATAAATGTGAGATACTAATGCGGACTACACGGACCCCGGGGGCAAGAGCTAAAACTTGTCATTTCGTCATACCAATAACCAAAGGCCGAGCTAGGGGCAACTTAGTATAGCTATAGGGTAAGCGTTGCACTTACCCCGGATAATGTAAAGTGGAAAGAAAAAAATAAAAATTAGAGATACAAGGTAGAATTCAAAATAGTAAAGTTTTGTCGATAATTTCATTCCATATGTCATCAACCTCCACAGAAGGAGAAGAAAAATTACATTAAAAGGAAAATGAAAATATTGTCCGTAGAAGAGCTTAAGGACAGAATCAACATCACTGCAGAGGCATCCAACTGCATTATCACATCCACAACTCCTCCACTCTCTTCACCGAAACAAAATGATGCCACTCCATCCCACTTATTCTTCCCTACCTCATTCGCAATGATAATAAAAGGTCGATAATCACCCAAAAAGCAAGTCCAAGAAAGCAGATCACCCCAAGTTGCTTCAAGAGAATTTTTCCTTCCAAAAGGGTGGCATTCTTACATATCCAACCACACTACGAAGAAGACCGGCCTGGTGCCTCCAAATCACTTAGGAAGGAAGAGGGTCAGAGTGCCTTCCAATGTCTCTATGCACTGGTTTATGGAAGCATCACTCTATCCTAATAACACGTTGGATCAAACACCCTCATGTAGGCCAGGAGAGAGAGACTTCTGCCTCCTTGAATGCATAGCAACTTAACATTACGCCTAGAAAGAAAGGCTCCCATGAAAGAAGAAAGTTTTGTAAAAAGGTCAAACACCTTTAGGAATTTTGAAAAAAGCAAGAGGATAATCTTTGCAGGGGATGAAATCCTCCATACAAATACGAAAGGTAAAAGAACCACTCTCTCAAGGAGAATCATCCTCGCATGGAACTACAAGTCAAAAGGAATACAAAGGAATGCCATCTTCAGTGCAAACATTCCCTATTTATAGAGAGAATGAAGCACTCTGATTGGTTCCGCGAAAGGTGAACTGATCTCATGATGGTAGCTACATTAAATGCTCTCGACTTCTGACTAGTCACGGGAGCAGCGGGTAGTTGGGAAATAGTGTGAAACTGAAATCCTCTTTAAAGGATATTTAATTCCCAATAAAGTCAAACCAGTGGTTTTTCAGATAATCACAGACTGTTACCATCTGTAATATTAGAGATTATGTTCATAGTTCACGTGCGGAATACTCAAGGAAATCTCAAGAATTAATACTTGGGAGCAATGAACTTGAGGAATGTAATAGCATACCACAGACACCGACATTTCGCGTAAAACATCCGGGATCTGATGTTAATTTTCTAGACTCGTATGTTAATCCCATGCTTGGGAGATCCTGTTAAACCTTGACACTTGGTTGTCCTTCCAAGTGTCAAGCTGGGAGAAACTGTTCTAGAACGTGATCCGGGATCTCGTCTAGTTGGATCAACCCGGCACACGTATAACTGGACTTCGCCCTGGACGACGCAGCTAAGGCCTTGAAGGCAGTCCGGACCTTGGAGCCATGCACAACGAGCAACATTGGGCCATAATATCAAAATTGCTAGATTCATGCAAAGGGTATATCTCTAAATATCTGTAACTGTCAATCATCTACTTATGATATTATAGGACCCATAACTGCCTCAGATTGATAAGTAGCTTTATATATCAAAAGTTCCTAACTTATAGGGGTTCACCCCAACAATAATGGAAAGGTAATCTCTACCAGGATACTACTCCTAAATACCTGCATTCAACACAGATTGTAGGAAGATTATATATACACTCTATAAATATCAGGCTAAGTAGCCTTAATCGGGTATCAATAAATTACTCACTATAAACTGGCTACTTGTGCACAGCTTGACTTGAGCATTGGAGTCCTTTTGTAGATATCTACCCCCCTGTTTTAACACGCTCGGCTGCTGCTACTCAAGGAGAAAATCTCTGTCACGTACCTATCTCAGGTACCTTCTGAATCTACTTCAGAACATAAAGGTTTCTCAACTTAACCCCCCTAAAGTTGATTTTGTGTCACTTTACCCTGGTGATGTTTGGGTCAAATTGAAAACATTATATTTTATATTAAATCAAACAAAATACGTCAATGCGCAAGTCACAAAACATTTTTTTTCACTTAACCCCATAAAGTTTGTTTTGTTTATAACTTTAACTCCCTTCCCGAATACTGTCACCTTTAATTTCACCTACTCTTACTCTTTCCCAATCATGAACTCTCCTAACTTCTCCAAAATTATCTCGTTTGTAGGGTTTGCTTCTTATATGTTACACGACATGTAAGAAGTAAACCATACAATTTTAATATATTAATTCAATACTTAATTTATAAAGGAAAGAGTTTGATTAGACACATATTTTAATTACATTTTATTAGTTACTTTTAATATGGATAAAATGGCATAAGTGTTTAATATTGAAGTTATCCAAACCCGAGCACTTGAAATTCAATGTAATCTAATATACAGGCCGCTCAGTTTAAATATTAAAAAAAAAAAAAAAAGAGTTTGATGAGACAGAAAGTTAATTGCGTTTTATCAATTCCTTTTGGTAAGGTTAAATGGCAGAAAGAGTTTGATGTTGAATCAAATATGAGCACTTTAATATTCAATAATGCACTCTAATTTACATGTCCCTTAGTTTTATTAACAAAAAAAAAAATCATAATAATAAAAAAAAGATGTCATTGAATATCTTCAATATTAAACTCGAGTGCTCAGGTTCAATCGACTGATTTTATTGAGCTGATTGATAGTAAAAAGATAAAATTATCTCCACCGGTCAACCAGTTATAAAACCTAATTTAAATTTCGGTATTACCCCTGTACTTAAAAATTGTCTAATCAAACTCTTTCTTTTATACATTTAGTACTGAATGAATATATTCATATTTGCATTATCTGTTTCTAATCTGTAACATCACTACATATAAGAAACAGAACAAGCAAATGAGTAATGTGTGCAAAGAATTTAGGAAAGTTAATCAATAGGAAAGTGGAGGTGAAATTAAAGGTGGTTTAAGTCTATTGTACAATAGAAATTTTTTTGAACGGGTTTTAGAGAATCACCTGAATAAGGTTGATGAAGGTAGTTTTTTTTTTATGCATAGTGATGCGAAGGGTAGGTATTTACAAAAGGCAGTCCGACGTTCAAGTTAAATTATACACAAGGTGGGTAGTATTTTGAATTAGACACATACCTTTATTATCTCGTGTAGTATTTAAAAGAACATCTTGGTTAATAAAAATTATGTTTAAATTGTAGTAATGTTATTAATTATGATAAGAATCTAATAAGATTGTTACATTTTATAATTGTCTCCTCTATTTATGAGGGATATAATTGATTCATCTATCTATAAGAGATTCTGTTAAAGATTTACCCCCTCATAAATGAGCATATTTACTTATCCAATAGCACTCATAAATATCCAAGATCTAACTCTAGCGAGTCGGGTTGATCCTAAACTGCTAACTCGAAACTCGGTCCAGAACAGTTACCCCTAACTTGACGCTTAGATGTAACAACTGAATGTCAAGATATCTAAGATTATCAAGAGCAAATGGCACGTGTGGGACAAAGGGATCCAAGTCATGATTTAATGCTAGATCTTGTGATGTCTCTAATGAAGAGCTGAAGTCTGTGATAAAAATAAAAATCGAGATGTCCCCCAAATATTGTTGCCTTATCCTAGGTATCGGTCATATACTCTTAATCTCTTTAAACTTATTTTAAGTTTATGAGTTAAGGTTAAACTCATTAAGGCATGGGTTAAAACCTTTGAACTCGCTTCTTGAACACATAGTATGGTCAAGTGAGTTGTCCTTTTTGACCTTCATTTATGCATCGGAATATCTAATGTGAGTTGGACCTTATATTTCTTAGACCTCTCCAAGGTGCGATAACCTTGTGGGTTGCAAAGATTGTAATAAGGATAGTTGTTCCTTTTCGAAACTTGTATTCTTCGGACCTCTTCAAGATGCGATAACCTTGTGGGTTATAGTGATTGTAATTTGGATAGTTATTCATTTTCAGGACTTGTATTCCTTAGACCTCTTCTAGGAGGCGTTAGGCCTTGTGGGTAGTGCTGAGATGTTGTTATGTCAACGTACTTGTGGACATGAGGCCCTGCTGACATACTGGACGAAACGAGAGTGGGTTGAGGTACTCGTGGATGTGAAGTCATGTCGAGGTATTGACCAAGATGAAGTCCAAATTTGGAGGGGAACCTTCATCGTTGGAGTGTTTGTTAACCTCATGGAGTATGGTAGCTAGTTTTTCTTTTGAGAATCAGCCACTTGGAGTATAGTAGTTCCTTTTTGGGTTTACTTTTTTGATGTATGGTAGTCTCCTTTTGGATTTACCTAGAGTTCCCATTTGGTTTACCCTTTTAGGTAGTCCCCTTTATGGGTAGTCCTCATTTGGGTCTACCTTTTGGAGTACAGTAGTCCCTATTTGGGTTTACCTTATTAGGTATTCCCTTTTTGAATTTACCTTCTTAGTATATGGTAGTACTCTTTTGGGTCTACCTTTTTTAGGTGTGACTCGTAAAGGTTGTGCACTGGGGCGGAGCCACGGCTACAGCCAGCGGATGGAGGATTCTGCGCACCAGAGGTGCGATTTTGATTTCGTCTACTGTTTACCATGGTAGTGGTGGTGGGATTTGAAGTATATCTTTTTCCACAGATGGTGCCGATGTTCTGAATGGGTTTTAGAGAATCACTTGAATAAGGTTGATGAATGTGATTTCCTCCAATGAATATTAGTTGCGATGGTGGTGTGAGGCGTGGATACCTGCAAAAATCACTCCGACGCTCAAGCTAGACTATGCATAAGGTGGGTAGTGTTTTGAATTAAATGCATACCTTTGCTACCTTGTGTGAAATTTATAAGAGCATCTTAATTGATAAGAATCATGTTTAAATATGTATTAAATGTTATTAATTAGGATAAGAATCTAATAAGATTATTATCTCTTATAATTGTCTTCTCTATTTATGAAGGATATAATTGATTCCTATCTATGAGGAATTCTGTTAGAGATTTACTCCTCATAAATGGACATATTTACTTATCCAATAAGGCTCATAAATATCCAAGATCCAACTTTAACGGATCAGGTTACTCCTAAACTGCTAACCCAAAATCTAGTCTAAAACAAGAAATAATGAAATTCCTATTTTTTCTTAATAATTCATGTATCCCTAGGCTCAATGTAAGGTGGTAAGTTTAATATATTAGTTAATGTATCGATTAGTAGATGATAGAATGAAAAATAAGGCATACCAAGCAAATGTCTCAAATTCACCGTCTTCCATGCAAATTTGAGGATATTAACTCAATACTAATGTATAGAAAAGTCGTTTTATTTGACCAAAAATTAAATTGCTTTTTATTTTTTGTTCCCTTTGATATGTATAATATCCTACCTTTTAGCATGTTTGTATGAGCTGCATGTTTGTATGAGCCACATGGCAGCTGTTGTTGTGTTTCTATTTGCGTGTTTGTCTTATATGTATACGTAAGCTGATAACTTGCAAACAAGTTATCTCATAGGGATCATTATAAAAATTATATAAAACATGTGATAATTACTAATAAATAAAAATTTAGCTAAAATAATTATAAATAAGATTATTTATAATTATTAAGGCATAAATTATATTTTTATGAATATATATTAGAGATATTAATTAATTATAAATTAAGTTAATTAGATATTAATTAGTAAATTAATTAATTAAATAATTAATTAATTAATTAAGAAGGTGACTAACTTAATTAATTAATATATTTTTGGATATTAATTATGAGTTTATTAATATAATTATAATATAAGTAATGATTAATACTAAGCCAATAGAAATTCATGCAAGAAAAGTGAGCCACTAAACTATATTCTTATTGGTTTAGATAATTTTAGAGTTATAATAAGCATTTTAAATTTAATTAATATTATAATTATTAATATTACATTAAATAATGGGTTTTTAAGACACGTAAGCAAAATTTTAACAGTTAAGGTTAGTGCATGGAGGTCCTAGGCTCTACATGGGATTGTTAGAGGTTCCTAATGCAACCTAGGAAACTTACAAGTTCTAATTTAGGAACCCTGGGGTAGTTACACTCTACCCAAGACCCATTTTCAAACTCGAAACAATCCGAAAGGCTCTCGGTGAATGAGCCATGCTTTGATAATATAGTGGCTAATTTATCGAAGCATCCTGCCATGGCTGCCTAGCTAAGTGACCATACAACCACAACCTCAAAAATTGCCTAAGGAGCTGCAATTTCCTATAAAAACAACCAAACAAGCCTTTCCCTTCCATTCTTCACTTCATCTCCTTCATTTAGAGAGAGAAACTGAGTGCCCTAATGAAAGAAAGAGCCACCACCAGCTACTGCCATTGTTGCATGCACGATCAGCCACCAGAGAAGGAGCTACCTTGCCATCCTCCACCACTTCCCCAAGGTAGTTCCACCAAACATCCCCTCCATCTTCAAACCGTGAGCATCTTGGCACCAAGTAAGGGTTCTTTGCCTCTTCCTTCATCCTTTCTCTCTTAATTTCTACTTGATGTTGCTATTTTAGTAGGATTAAGGGGCTTGGGTAACTTCGTGAGTCCATGGAAGACCACTCATGCTGCAACCCATATGGTGGGCGTGGAGAGCCATGGTGGCTCTAGGAGTGAGGGCAGGTGTTGGTTGTTGTTTTGGAGGTGTTATAAGGTGGAATCAGCTACTTTTTGGAGGCGGTGAAGAAGGTTGGTGGTGGTGGCCATGGTAGCCACCACCTCAAGGTAGTTTTGGGTGAGTTTGGGTCATTATGTGGGTCACAATGGTGACCCTAGGAGGAGGGGGAGGAGTTGTTTGGTGATGTTGAGATGGCACAAGAGTGGAAACAACCATCCTTTGGTGGCGATGATGTGGAATTAATGGTGGTGGTGGCCACGGTGACCACCACTTATGGAAGGAGGAAGATGATTCTTGTTATTGTGGTGGTTTTGCAGTTTTTGGGGCTGAACCCGCCACCTATGTGGCTAGAATCGTGGCCAAGCAGTGGTGGTGGTGGCCCTACCACCACGTGAATCACTACCTTGGGAGCTCCTAATTTGGGGTTTCCATGGAGTTTGAGGCACTGTGGAGGCCACCACTGTGGGTGGCCATCCACGGTGCTCTTGGACCCAAAGGACTATCACTTGTCCATGATGTTGAAGTTGGGTCAAGGCCAAGCCTAGGTGGCCTCTAGCTTTGGACTGGCCTCGTGCCATGGTGGTCTTAGTTGCACTCAATAGCCAGGGTTAGCCATAACCCTAGGACGAGTTAGTTAAGACCATTAAAGGTCAATAGTTGGTGGTTAAAGTCAAAGGAGACTTAACAAGTCTTAGAATGATGTAAATTAACTATTAAGTTAATCCCTAATATCTTATTCTCGTAGGGAAGTTAAATTATATAAGACAATGCTTGTATGAGTGCCTAAAGGTTATGTATGATGTGTTACTTGAGTGGCAAGTCATCTCAAATGAGGCTTGAATATGTGCCTAAGATTGTATTTTGGTATTGGTAACTACTTATTATGATAATGTATACCCTTCACTGGTTGTTATCCTGATATTATGACATGATGATTCTGATAATGCAATGTAAGGCTCTTAGTAGTTGTATGTATATCAAACATAATATGTGATGCATTATATAAAGACTTATTTAAAAGAGTAAGCATTTCCAAATGACGGATAAGTGTATCTTACGAAGAGAGTAAGGTCCTTATAAAAAAGGTGCAAAGATAGAATTCACCTTACTTAGATAGGCGTTGTGTAGCACGTATGGCTACTGTGAGTGGGTTGGCCCATGTTTGACAAACAGACTATCTTGCAAAAGGAGGGTAATTCCCCCTTAAGAGGGTGGCCATATGTGGAATTGCTAAATAAGATGACTAACAACCAAATTACAAGCATTGAATTCATATTAAATCAATGTGATTTCTAACTGATATTTGTTAAATTTTATGATCATATGAAGAAAACTACCTTAAAAGAACCTCTGCCTCTAGATAATAACTTTATAAGATTTTAAGACTTATATTCGTTATATGCTTTTCAATCTGAGGTAGCTGGATTTATTATGATGTCATTGTCATATAGATTTACTGAGAATTCCTAAAATTCTAACCCCTCTATGCTTTTCCATGATATATCCAGACCTTGAAGATGCCTCTGTTTAGCGTTTACTTTGAGTTTGTCAAGGGTGACTGGGTGTACTCTATTGACACCAACACCTATTCATTCTTAGGGATCATCAAAGTGCATATTATGTATACTCTTAGTGTGCTAGCGGATGGAGCTGGTTGGGGTTTCATGATATAGGACTAGATAGGCATAGGGTAGAGATAGACATCTAGATCTTATTTTGTTTCTTTATATTATTGACAATGTGTCGATGTTGTATCAGGATGGAACGATGTCAAATCCGCAAAATACTAAGCAGTTTTAGCAAAACCTTTGTTGTTTCTCAAGTGAGGTGAAAAGACTAGGGCAGACTATATCTAAGGGGCATAAGAATTATGATTTGATGCTTAATTTGCAATTGGAAATAACGTATAGCATTGCAAATTAGGTGGGATTTTTTTTAATTTTTAATATGAATTTATTTTCATTGCTTGTGATTAATTATTTCTAGATTAAGGGGATTTTGGTCTATGTATTTTGTAGGTACTCTATTGGGAAGGAAGCTTTTATATTGTGAGAGCTTCCATATTCTTTCTAGGTTTCTCTTTGAGTGTGAAAGTTTTAACCTTGGATTAATGGGGTTGGAAGAAGATGACAAAACAGGAAAGGTGGTGGAAGAAGAAGAACAAACACCATTGTTTTATTAATGGAAGGGTTAATTTTGTCATCTTAAATACTTATTTATACAATCATGTTATTTATACTATGATGGTCAAACGCATGATAGTATAACAAATTATTAGCTCTTTTATACTATCAAGGCTTATCTTAGTCCTTTATCATATTAGGTTTTATGCTTTCAGGTGCACCACATATAACCTATATTTGTGGAATGCAAGAACATGATAAGAATGTTTATATTGCATGTTTTGAATATTTGAGTATTAAGTTTGTTCTGACCGACCTACTTGTCGTTCCAGAGTGAATTGGGCTTGGGTTCCTTAGTCATAGGTTTCCTCTTCAAAGTCTTGGGTCCAAATGTACTCGGGTCCCCAAAAGGAAAATATAGGCAAAAAGCTCTCAAATCCTATTCTAATGCCTAATTTGGTACTAAGAATAAGGAGAAATACTCAAAAGAGGAGAAAGATAGAGAGAGAGAGTGTGTGTGTGTGTGTGTGTGTGTTAGAACATAATTTGAGAACCTCCCTTTTCAAGTCAGGGAACAAGATTCCAATTTTTCTATTTGAGTCAAGGTAACTCCTCAATGTTCTTTTACTTTTCACTTGGTATTACAATAGTATTTTTCTCCAATTTATATAATAACTAACCAACTAAACAGTACCTATTAAACTAATTCACTCACAATTCGTATCAATACCTACCCCTTTGAAAACAACGCTGTCCTCATGGCTTATGTAAAATTAAAACAAAGCACACTAATCAGAAGAAAAATTACAATAGATGCTAAACAAAAATTTGCAGTCAGGAATATATCACCACAAAATACCAACTACCATTTCCTTCACTCTTTGATTCCCTCCACAGTGTTGCCAAATACCCCCAAAGTGATGTAATAGTCCAAGTTTTATTGGAACCATGATAACGGTGATGCAATAATGCTTTTTCAAAGTGGAGTCCATTATATAGCACCTTGTTGGATTGTAGTGGTGAAGAGAATCACGAGCAGCAACAAATCCAAAAGACAAGATAGTACAATTGTGGCGTCGGGGTCAACAAGTTGGGTTCCAATATTATACCAGCAAGTAATAGCAGAGCATTGCCCTTGTCTAGCTTGATACCAGCAAGCACACTGCCTGTGTCCAGTACTTTTAGAAAGGGCTTGCAATAATAGAACAAAGAATAGGTAGAATCCACAACATGAAAAAATCTCAAGGAGTAATTGGCACATGATCCGGAATGGTGGCTAATCAGCTCAGAACATGGCCATGGGCTAACCTAATGTGCAACTCCAAACATATCAGAACATTTCCAAGCCTCATAAGCCAAACTACTCCTAACACAAGAATCCATAAGAACGTTGCATTAAACCAAATCTCGAAGAACAATTTCATCAAACACTTTCCGGTCATGATCCAGAACCTTGCATTCAGCATACAACTTGATCAACCCAATTTGCACATAACCATCCCACAAAGCCAACCCATTTTTTACCAACCAACAGTGAAATTACTCGCCAACCATGGACCTCAACACTGGTAGAATGAAAATAAAAGCACAATGAACAAGGGTCAAACCCCCAAGATTAAAAATCAAAATGTTCTTCTCACCTCTTAATCTTTTGAAACTTTCAGTCACCAAAAGGACCACTAACTCATCATTTAAAGAGCCTGAATTGATGTTGCAAATGGACAAGGATTTGGGATATGGTTTTGGGGTTCTATACTTGTATGACACATGGTTAGAAAATGACATTACAGAAAGGTTGAGGGAGTGAAGAGTCATGGTATTTGGGTCGTTTACCTTGAACCCCTACAATTGTTATTTCAATTTCAACGACTTGGTTGAGGCTAACCACAATTGTGGATAAGCAGTTCCACCATAATCCCCGCCAGGGTCAAAAGCTAGAACATTGTTGTACCTTGCAAGCTTCTAAGAATCCCTTAGCTTGTCGCTGAGATGGCCAAGTCAGGTAGCGGTGGTGGAGTGGTCATGGTTATTGTTTTGAAATGGATTCAGAGGTGTACCAGAGATAGGCACGTCACAATAGTTTCATCCTTGCGCAGCAGTAGCAGAACATGTTGAGACGGGAGAGTTGGTACCTGCAAAGAGACTCCAACGCTCAAGTCAGGTTATGTACAAAGAGGGTTATGCTATGAGTGATAAGTTATTGATACCTGTTTAAGGTTACTTAGCCTGGTATTTATAGAGGTTGGATAGATACGTTCTCATAATGGAAAGATATGTTTCTGTAATAGTAGCAAGTAGAGATATGTTCCTTATTTAGTTGTAGAGGATCCCAATATTATCAAAATATTGGTATAGTAATTATGGTGCTATTATTCCGTAAGATCATGATTGACAATAACAGATATCATAAAGATTTATTCATTGCGCAGATCTCACGGTAAAGTTGTTACCATCCAGTGCCGAGGTCCGATATATGTTGTCGGGATCTCATGTTAAGCGAACTTTTTTTGAGGGCGTCAATGTCGAATGTCGACGTACTGCGTGCCGAGTCAACCTACGGGTCATGAGCCCAGATCATGGTCCAGAACAGTTGCCCCAACTTGGCGCTTAAGTGGAACAATTAAGTGTCAAGGTACCAGGTTTGAAAAGAACTCACGGCACACAGTAGATATGAGGATCCAAAAGGGCCGAGGTTTGTTATTACAGAGTATCTCAAGGGTTGGCATATAAAATCAAAATCCGTGGTGGATTACTACTTTTATTACCATCCCGCCATCTGAGGTGTGTCCATTGTTGCCCCCGTGCATGGTTTCACAGAGTTTTTGTCTTTCCTTACAGCTTGTAACAGTTTGAGCTTTCTTAGGAAAATGTTGCTTTGACTTTATTGGAAATTAAAGATCATTTAAGAAGATATTAGTTTTGTACTGTTTTCCAACTGCCTGCTACTCCCTTGACCAATTAGAAGTTGGGAGCATTAAAGTGTGGCTTTCATCATGCAATTAGTTCACTTTTTTCAGGGCCAATCAGAGTGCTTCATTCCCTTTATAAATAGGGAATGTTTGCTTTGAGTCTGGCATTCCTTTCATTACATTCTTTTTGCTTTGTGATTTTGTTTAAGAGAGATCTTCTTTCAGATAATGGTTTCCCTTTCCTTTTTTGTATGCACAAGGAAGGTTTTGCCCTCTGCTAAGATCATCATCCTGTTCTTCTCAAAGTCTTTAAATGTGTTTGCTTTTTTGTGGCCAATCCCTCCAATTGAGGCCTTTCTTTCTTGGCGTAAAAGACCAAGTAACTGCTCTACCTGTTTGGGTCAACATGCATCTGGGTGGTAGAAGCCTTTCTCTCCCAGCATACGTGGGAGTGCTTGATCTACCCACTCTTACTGGGAAGGAGTGAGGTTCCTGTCATGGTACAAGGAGACACTTGGAGACGCTCTGTCCTTGCCCCTCCTCCTTTCTAAGTGATTTGGAGGTACTAGGCATGTTTTTTGGTAGGTCCTCTAAGTGCAGTTAGATGTGCAGGGGGGTTCTTCTGAGGAAAAATCTCTCAGAGCTACCTGGGGTGGAGCATCCTATTCAACTGGGAAGACACTGGTGCTGGTTTGGGGGGAACCGTGGATGTGGTACTGACTCAAGGGGCATCATCGTCAATGATTAGGATGCCAGTTTCCTTCCTCGGGTTCTCCAATGGCCATTCTTTAAAGTACACTTTTTGATGTAGTTTTCCTTCTCCTTTTGTTAAAACTAGTGATGTATGGAATGAGAACAATCAATAAAATTCTTCTTTATTGAATTTTGTCTCGTATCTTCTCTTTTCTCTTTCCATTTTCCATTTTGTTCTTTTTCTACCAAGGTGATCCCAATGCTCACCTTGTAATAAGGTTATGTTTTCCTCGGCTTGTTACTTGGTTAGTACAACGAAGTGGCAAGTTTGAGTTCTTACCCCTAGGGTCGTTTTCCATGTGGGGTTAAGAGTTTTGGTTGTTCATCAAGCCATTTGATCTTTCTAGGATGGTTGTGGTCCGTATTGATCTTCCATTATCATACCATAGATGGACTTCCTAGGTGCATCCGATGTCCATGTTAAAAATCTATGGTTCGCGAAAAATTTTCAGACTCAACTTGCTGAGGTTGCATGTCACTTGGTTTGTAGCGCAACTGTCCTTTATATTACTGCGACAACTGTGATGACCACGTGGCGCATCATGGTTGGGTAGTCATGCTTAGTGCTTCGCACGCTATTATGGGTGTCTTTCGAAATCTGAACTGTTAGGACGAAAATGCCCCCTAACCATCTAGCCTCTATAAATAGGGGTTAAAGCTTTTTTTTTTTCATTTTTACTGTTTCTTTCTGAAATTAGGTGGCCTAAGACGATTTTTGATAGTTTTTCATGGTGGAGGAGAGTAGTTTCCAACGGCTTTCAGTGGTTTAAACTCTCAGTTGTCAATTTACCTTCATTTTCTTCAAGGTATTTCTTCTTTCTTTCATTTGTTTCTGCTATTTTTGTGTTATAGAGTGGTCATGCACTCCTTTTTTTCTAGGGTGCACTTCCCTTCTCTTTCTCAATGAAAGGAGTTGGGGTGTCATAGTTTCTAGGTCCCTTCAATGGTGTTGCCATGTGGAGCACCTCCTCTGTCGTTGTAACACCCTAGCTCTGATACCAACTAATGTAACACTCTAGCTAGGGCATCACATTTCTGACTTTCGACTCATAATCTGAAAATAAGTTCGCACAAAG
This sequence comes from Ormosia semicastrata, assembly GCA_029884595.1. Taxonomy (NCBI): domain Eukaryota; kingdom Viridiplantae; phylum Streptophyta; class Magnoliopsida; order Fabales; family Fabaceae; genus Ormosia; species Ormosia semicastrata. The sequence continues at coordinate 46,877,293 of JAQQTO010000061.1, forward strand.
TTTGAGTTATAAAAGATGAGTTTTAAAATTTCTTCTTTACTGAAACGTAAATTTACTGAAAATATTAGGTAACATTGAAAATCATATTTCAACTATTCATTATGCAATATTGACACCAATTAATATCACAATTTAAAGAGAAATATAAAATTAACAGACTTATTTTTTTTTTGACAGTAGCAAACCCCATGATGGGTCCTACTTAATAGCATGATACAACGTTAACGAGAAACTTTAACATACTTATTCCTTTTTTTGTCCATCTTGATGTATCAGACATCTGTTCCTTTGTCAACACTGTACACCTTCGAGTCCTGAATGTCCACTCCTTATTGTTGTCACCAATCTCAGAATATCCATCGCCTGTTATGTCTAAGACAACTCGATCTTTCTGTTATTTGATTTTAACAGTACAGACACAGCAAAACAGGATAACAAAGAGGTGAGATCACCTACACCAATACTAACATGGCAGCACAGAGATAACACAAACAACAATATCATACAGATAGATCATACCATAATCATGCTATCAGCATTAATCAACTATCATCGTCTAATCATTTATCAGTTCAATCATTATCAAAGTATTCAAAACAACTGTCATAACCAATAACCAATATTCCTCAATTAATATATCACACAGATATAAATGCTCAGATTTATGTATATGCACAAAGACTCATTTTATCAAAAACAACTCCATGGAGGTTTTCATAATTTCGAGAAGAATGTTCTGCTTAATTGTCAGCCTTAGCCCAAAGACAATCTCCCAGTCGTTGAAAAGAATCGTGTTATTGTCGGGTATCGTCAATGCGTTGCAACGGACTGCATCGCCAAGTGGCACAGGGTATTCACCAACTGTCCACTGGTCGACCGCCGCACCTTGACGCCCCCAAGATCCATCATAGACGTCACTATCAATTCTCATTCTCTCTTCAACCACAAGGGCCATAATAGCTATTAGCTATATTTTATACAATGCACGAATATATCAGTGCAAGTCCAACCCCAAAGGGCCAAATCTTTTTAATTTCATTTGTTCAATTTATATCATATACTTCAACACATACTTTTCCAATGCATGTATAATGCACCAAATCCATTCACAGGCATCTCTTTCCAATGCATACAAAATGCACCAAATATCAGTCATAGGCAAAACACGTCATTTTCTCATACAAAGTGTCCATATTAATGGTTCAACAAGAATTATACTATATTTTCAACATGAAATCATGTTATCATGTTTTCATAGTTATAAAACACTTTCGTAGTATTTTCACAAGATTGCTTAATATTTTCATTATGTTTTCATAATTCCAAAATGTTTTCATTACGTTTTCAAAATATCGTAACACATTACGTTTTCAAAATTTCAAACGTTTTTGTTATATTTTCACAATACCGTAAAAATATTCTATTACTTTTAAATCACATAGTGATTTTTCAACAAGACGTCAAATATTTAAACTCACGTAAAATATTTAAACGTAATTCAAATCACGTAGAAATATTTTAACATATTTTAAATCGCATAGGAATATTTTACTATATTCTAAATCGTTTTTAAGATAGGTAAATCTTTTTCACCACAATTCTATTATGAAAAATATTTCTTAACCTTCAAAAATTCCATTTCATCATTTCTCAAAATATTATGACTTTGTACTTCATTTTTCACATTTTCTTATTCAAGAAAATCTTTTTCCACGCTTTCTTTACTCAAGAAATTCTTTTTCAAATATAATCCACAAAATTACTTTTCCATTGATATAAATCAATGTTTCAAATCTTAAAATTTCCAAACGTACTTCAAAACTTGAAAATAAGTTATACTTGAGTAAATTCTCAAAATACCATTATATTCTCCATTTTTCCCCAAATCATTTCCAAATTAACCTACTTCAAAATAATTTGAAGTTTGAAAACATTTTCGTTTACAAAACTTAATTTTTCAAGTGAGTAAAATACTCTAATTCCCTTTTCAAATTTCTTGTATTAAATCAATTATATTTCACTTGAAAAATTACTTTGTTTCATCAAAATCTAGGCATTACTATTTGAAAAATTATCAAAATATTTTTTCTTTTAAATTGATATGGTTTTACACAAACAAAATCATTAAAGTTTTATTTTCAAAACCAAAGTACCGATTGGTCATATAACAAACCCATTTGTTCAAATTCATTTTTACTTTCTTTGCAAATCCTTCTTAGTTAAAAATCTTTTCCTTAATATATATTTTCTCAAAATCACTTTTTATTGATCTAGTCCTACAAAATCATATTGAGTTGTTTTAATTATTGTTTCTTAACTTTAAATTTCCTAACGTTTTCCAAAACTCAAATAAATTCTTCGTGAGTAAATTTAAGTTACAAACATTTTCTTTTATATTTCTAAATCACTTCTAAAAATTGATTCTTTTTAAATTAATTTGAAGTTCAATACTTTCAATCTTCTTTTTATTTTATTTATGAAAATTCCACTTCACTTAATTTATAACACTTAATTCCCTTTTCAAAAATTCTTATTTGAAAATTCTTGTATTTCATAGCATCAAAACATTTTTCTAAATTATCAAAACCTTATAGATGGTCATTGGAACCATGAAATATTTTTCTTCTAACTTAAATAAATTCCATTCTTGTTTCTACACAAAATAAATCAATAAAAATTCATTCTAAAATTTGTGTTCATGTTTTCTTAAAAAAAAAAAAACAAACCTTTAGTTCATTTTTCATACTCCTCAAATCAATCCAATTTTATTCTTCCATAAACATATTAATTTGTAAACACCTATTTTGAGGTGTCTTGGCCGAAATTCTCATTGTTCTAGGGATCAAAATTTAATTTCATTGTTCTTGAAAAATTTCAACATTGACCCTCATCAAGGGCATCAAAACCGTAGCTCTTCCTTGGCCATTGGAACCAAGATCAATTTTCTTTCCATCCACACATCATGGCATACATATATATATTTCATCATAAATATCACAAACATGCCATATACTCATCTTGCATATTATAAGTATACTATCAAAGCCATAAAATCATGCAAAGCATATTAAGCATAGACAAAATAATCAAGGCACAAGAAAATAAAGCAAAACTCATAAACACACAATTAATTATTACATGACCATGGATTGGAATTCTCACATGAATTCACAATTCATCAAATATAAGATTATCTCCCACCACCATAATTGGTTGGTGAGATGGATCTCCCTCTTACCTCTTGAAGATCCTCAAAGTTTCTTGATTTTGCTTCTCTTTCCAAGTCCTTCAACACCAATGGCTTCTCAAATTCAAAACAAAATACATAGAAATTAGTATACTAAGCTTGATTAAGAGGAACCATGGATCAAACATGGTTTAGATCATGAAAAAGAAGAGAAGAAATGAAGTCTTCTTATACTTCACCTCAAAAATCCCATAACTTTTTTCTTGAAGAAAGTCCATGAAGATGAATGATTTAGAGAAAGTCTCCAACATGAAAGTTACTTAGAATATCATGTAAATTCAAGATCTATGGTTGGATGAAATTAAAAGTGATGGGTGGTGCTTTTGGTGGTCATGGCCGAACCATTTGGTGAGAAAATGAAGGAAAATGGTTGTTTTGTGTTCTTGGCTTGGTTGAGTGATGAAGATGAATGATTTAGAGAAAGTCTCCAACATGAAAGTTGCTTAGAATATCATGTAGATTCAAGATCTATGGTTGGATGAAATTAAAAGTGATGGGTGGTGCTTTTGGTGGTCATGGCCGAACCATTTGGTGAGAAAATGAAGGAAAATGGTTGTTTTGTGTTCTTGGCTTAGTTGAGTGATGAAGATGAATGATTTAGAGAAAGTCTCCAACATGAAAGTATTTTGAATTGATGAGAGGATTCAAGATATGTAGCTAGATAAAATTATGGAATATTGGAAGTGGTTCCAGGGGTGGTGACCGAATGCTCAAGGAAGGAAAGAAAATGGTGTTGTTCTTGGTGTTCTTGACAAATTGGAAGAGAGAAAAGAGAGAGAATGAGTTAAGTGTTATAAAATGTGATACAAATGAAATCAAATGGCTGAATTGAAGTGGGCAGCCGTAGCATTGCATGGAGAGAAAGAAGAAAATAATTTTGCTTTAGGAAAATGACCAATAATTGGTCAAGACATCTAATTAATGTCTTCAAGCTTTTTCTTTGGCCTAAAAAGGCTACTCCAACATGTCTCAACATGTCTCTTCTTCTTTCTTGCTTCTCCAACCGTTCCCCCTTTATCATGCAATCCAAAGGAAGTAAACAAAACAATAATGGTCATATTGACCATGACAAACAATAATGGTCATTAATTTAGTTTGCATGGCTATTATTGGTGGTTCAAGAACCATGTAAAAGTCTCCCCAATCTGCATGAAAACCGTGTGGCTCCTTGAGTATTTTAGGGAATTAATTGTTCTCAATTTTCACCTAATTGCATGCTAATTAATTAGGTAATTAGTTAGGTTAAATTTCCTAACCAATCTTAACTAACATTCTAACTTTATAACTAATTAATTAACATATTATTTCACATATTATAATCTCTAATTAAAATTAAGATATCTAATTAAGAATTAGATTATAACAATTTAATATTTAATTTAGTTTACTTAACTTGTTAATTAGGCCATTAGATTAATCAAATTAGGCTTAATTAGTTACTAATCAAATCATTGTTGACTTCATCTTTTCTTTAGCCTAAAAAGGCTACTAAAAAAAATTGTCTCCTCCTTGTCCAAGCACTCCAAAACCGTCCCCCCTTCCATAATGCATGAAGTTGTCATCTTTTTTTTTATACAATTATTTGAAGCATTCCTAGTCATTGATTAATTCAATGGTTAGGATTTAGGTAGACTTTTAATTTAGAAGACTTAATCTAAGCCATTGGATCCTTCTCTTTTAAATTCTAGCCATTAGATGTGTCTCCAAAATAAAGGGTCGAGATTACTTCTTCTTACTTTTAATCCAATGGTCATAATTAGTCTTTGCTACTTTTTAGGACCAAATCTCCACCCTTGATTAATTCTTCATCCAATGGTCATAAATGGTCTTTGTCACTTTTTAAGACCAAATCTCCACCCTTGATCAACTCTAAATCCAATGGTTGTAAATGGTCACTTTATATAATTAATTTTACACCGTTGATTAAATCTACGGTTGATATTAAAGCTTGCCTAACTAAGTTTATTTTTACACCATTGATTAAATCAATGATGATTATCTTATGTTTCTTTATTAAATTTATTTCTTAACCGTTAATTGAATCAATAGTGGATATCCAAACCACCAATATTGACTTAAGCAATATAATTTCTATTTTTATCTACTAAAAATCTCACGAAAGAATATATTTACTATATTTTTATCTTCCGATAAATAAATACAGTACAAAACAAATTTTCTAAAACTGTTTTCGGATTCATGTTTAGTAAGATCCCCAGTCTCTGTCTAAACAGTACAAATTTTTCTATGCGTAGAAAATTTTTTCACTTTGCGGGACCCACTTGGGCCCACGTATGGTCACCTGGGCCCACAAACACCTCGTGGAGCCCACAAACAGAAAAAAATTCAAAATCACACATAAAATCACAAAAATTAGAAAATGTATGAAAATCAAGTCAGATTGTTAAAAATAATTAACAGTCAAGAGAAATAAATACAGAAAGATTTTCCCCGGCCCAGAAATTATTATTTTCCTGACACGGAGTAAATCACTCAAAACGATCAAATACACTGACGAAATAAACAAAATAATTTTACAGTATCTAGAAATTACTAAACAGTAAAATTCTGTTAGCTGTCAAAATTACTGTTTATAGGATAGGAAATTTTGGGGTGTTACAGTCGTGCCATATGCGGCGGAGGTGTCCTTCTAAGGCTTAGACCTTGGAGGGCACTGTAACACCCTCTTTAGAGTATTACATTTTGTGGAAATAAGTTTACCCCAAATGGTTTAATATGTTAAGTTTTGATGATGACAAATACAAGACAAAAAGAATGGTGCTTATGCTTAATAGATGTGCTTTATAGATAACAAATGCATCACAAAAGAATATTGATCATGTTACATAATCATGCAATGAGATATATGTAACATTCATCATATAATATATCCAATAATATTTTATATGAATTATAAATGAATTAATATTGGATATGTCTATGAAAGTCTTGTATGCATGTTAGACTAACTAGAGTTATACATTTATGAATTATGCATATGAAGATATTGAGTTATGGATTTGGAATAACTATGTTTGGTTAAGTGAGCAATATTTTGTAGGATAGTCCAAGTACCAAGAGTGAGCATTGCAATAAGAAAGTAAAAGATTACAACTATGCTCAACTCAAGGAGAATGAAAATGAAAAGATGCTCAAAGCATTTGCAAGTCTTGAAGAGAAGATTTTCTTTGAAAGCTTGGATTACATCAAGAAGTGATGGTGGTAAAAGATCTAGTCCAACATCTTCAAGAATAGCTTATAGGACTTAGATCTTGTGTAAAGGTAAATGAGATTCACACTAAGCTCAAAATATGTTTTAACATCTTTAAAAGTGATTCTTACATTCTAAAATGCCCAACAAACTATTTTTGGAAAGCTAGTCATGGTAGTAGTTCATTTCTATGAAAAATAGCAAAGTTTGTGTTTTGTAAAACTAACCATTGGTTACTCTTTTGATCATATCTTTTAAAATACTTTGAGTTTTGTTCTGAAACTTATTTCATATGAAAATATACTCAAAGATCTTTCCAATGAGTGGTCATTTGCTTAAAACAGATAAGAAACGAAGAAGTTATGATCATTTAAAGTCAGTTTTCAAAACCAGAGTGGTTTATTCGAATAAGAGATGTGTTATTCGAATAACACAACTCTGAAAACTTCCCAGAACGTGTTTTAAAAGGCTTATTCGAATAACAAATGTGTTATTCGAATAACACAACTCAGAAAAAGTTCCAGAATGTGTTTTTGATGATTTATTCGAATAACCAAAGTGTTATTCGAATAACAAAAGTGTTATTCGAATAACACAAGTCTTATTCGAATAACAAGTTGCAGAAAACAGTGATATAAGTGGATTTATTCGAATAACAAATGTGTTATTCGAATAACACTTGTCCAGAAACGTTCCCAATGGTCATAAAACGGCTAGTTTTCATAAAGAATTCATTTCCAATCTTTACCCAACGGCTCTAAATATTAATGGGCTATAAATACAAGTATTTGGGCATCAAAGAAATGTTGGAGAACAATATGAAAATCACTCTTGAGCATTAAATTCGTTTTTCACTCTCTATTTCTCTAAAACTCTGTTTTGAGCTATAAGTGTGTGAATCCTTGATACCGATAGTGCTTTAATTTGTATTATCTACTCTTGAGAGAGTTTCTATCAATTCTATCATTGTATTATCTAAAAGAGATGGTGAGGTATCCCTCAAAATTGTAAGAGTGAGGTATCCCTTGAAAGTATAGAGGCTCAAACACAAAGGGTGAGGTATCCCAAGGTGTGTTGAGTGCTCAAATTTGTAAAGGTCATCAAGCACACGTAAAGCTTGAAGAATTGGAGGCTCTAGCACAAGGGTGAGGTATCCCAAGGTGTGAGGAGTGCTCTTATTTGTACAAAGGTTTTCTTAGCACCCGTAAAGTCTAGGAGATAGTGAAGAAAATCTCAAGTTAAGCTTGGGGACTGGATGTAGGCCACAAGTGGTTGGTGGCTGAACCAGGATAAATTCTTGAGTTTGATTTTCTCTTCCCTACACTCTTTAATTTCAGTATTTGGTGATATATATATATTTATCTATTGCATATCTTGATGTTTTGATTCTTATAACTTGATATCTAGCTTATTCACTTGGTTCATCATATATCCCAAGTTATATTTGAGTAATTTTTAATAGTTGTGCCTTTGTTAGACTTATTCCGCTGCATGTGTTAATTGAAAATATTAAATTGCATAATTTGTCAAAGTTGCATTAAAATTAATAATTACCCAATTCACCCCCTCTCTTGGGTAATGGTTGCTACGGCTAACAAGTGGTATCAGAGCTTCGTGCTCTGGTAAAAGCTTAACTGCTTGGAGTTAAAGATCCTTGTTTGTTTGGCAACCATTAAAAGCTTTTCAAAATGAATGGTTTTGAAATTAATAAACCATCATTCTTTGATGGTGTGAATTTCGTTTATTGGAAAGCTAGAATGAAAATTTATATGCAATCTATTGATCTTGATTTATGGGATATTATGCTTGATGGATTTTCTTGCAAATTAACTCAAACTTGGAATGCCTATGATAAGAAATGTTTTTCCTTGAACATTAGAGCAATGCAAATATTGAGAAATAGTTTAAATGATGAAGTTTATGCTAAAATTAAGAGTTGCTCTAGTGCTAAAGATATATGGGATGCTCTTGATTCTATCTATCTTGCTAATAATGATTTCTTGCATAAAGTTATATATAAAAAGCAAGAAGAGTAAAAGGCTTTCAAGGAAGACAATATTGAAAAATGTTCTCAAGAAGATGCGCTTGAATCCTTGAAGGACAATAATGAGGAAGATAATGATTCCCTTAAAAAGGACTTTGAGGTAAATAATGCTAAATCATATTATAGTCCTTTCTATTATGAGCTACAACGTGCATATGATGAATTGTTTGATGGTTTATCAAATTTAGAAAATAAAAATTTATCTTGTTTGGAAAACATTTCCTCCATTGAAAATGAAATTGAGATTTTAAAAAATGAATATACTTTTCTTGATGAGGAAATGCCTTTGAAATGTGAAACCTCAACTTCTTGTTAAAAATGCATTAATTTAGAAAATCAAGTTGAGAACTTATATTGTAAATTTGCCAAAGCTAATGATTCTATTCGCTTGCAATCCATGGTTGTTGATAAGAATGAAATTGATGCTATTCCACATGGAATTTCAAGTAAGGCTTGTGGCAAAAATAACATAGAATGTAATAACAACCAAAGGCTCAAGTTTTTCAAAAATGATCTTCAAAGGACCAAGCCATCATTAAATTCATTTGTTTGTAATTTTTTTAGTCATCTAGGACATATTTCTCATTTGTGCAATTATAGAAGAAATCATTATATGAGAAATAATATGATGTGGGTTCCTAAAAGTCTTAAAGGCTCTAATACTAATCTTAAAAGCTCTAATACTAACATTCAAGGACCCAATATGAAGTGGGTACCAAAATGTCCACCTAGTGCTTCAATTATGCAGAAAATTTCTCAAAAGGATGGACTAATTGGTCAAAGGAAAGAGGAATCATCAAGGAGAATGCTTCCAAAGCCCAATGGTAGAAGTTTTGATCAAAGAAGGAAGATGATTTCAACCAAAGCTTCTCAAGTACAAAATGTGAAACTTGCAAAGTTCAAAACACCAAAAGAGAAGCAATAGGTAAAGAAAAGAGTTTCCTTGATCAATAAGGCCAAGGCATCAAAAGTTTTTACCTCTCATGAACATTTACTTGTAAAGTCAATAAATTTGAGGTATATTCCTTGTAGGCCTTAAGTGAATAATAGAATCATGTGCTCTTGGTAAAATCTGAATATTTTGTTTAGCACATGATTATGTTTATTCTTATTATACCATAACTCATTAATTTGTTATATATCTTGGTACATGAGGTTCTACGATGCCTAAGTGTGATTGCTATGTTTTGAATTGTCTATATATCATGAAAGCTAGCATGCTATTAGCTATGTGCTTAATGGTAATTGATTATTTAATTTGTTTTGCTCAGTTTACATACTATGAAAAATTGATCATTTACTAATTGATGCGTAAAACTGTTTTTCATCAAATAATTTATTCGAATAAAGCCACATAGTAATTGCTCATTAATATTCTAAAATGCAAGCATTATTCGAATAAGGATCCCTTTATTCGAATATCACTTCACAGAAAGTGGTGCAACAATATGATATCAATTGGTTATTCGAATAACCAACTAGTTATTCGAATAAGACATGACAGAGGCTAAAAAGCTTTTCTTGTTATTCGAATAACAAGTTATGTTATTCGAATAAAGCCTTCCAGAGGCTTTTAGGAAAATTGATTTATTCGAATAACACATTATGTTATTCGAATAAAGGGTAACAGAAACCCACGACCTTTGAGCTACTACGCTGTTATTCGAATAACAACAATGTTATTCGAATAAAGCCTGATAGAAAGACATTTGTGGTTGCTATGTTATTCGAATAACAGTACTTTTATTCGAATAAGGCTTGGCAAAAGCTAAGTCTGGCTGTCTTTATTCTGTCCTATTGTTTTGAATGCTTATTTGCCTATGATTTTAGCATAATGACTAACTTTTATGGATCCAAAATTAATGGATACCAAAGAAAGTACTTTGAATTGTGTTGTAGGGTGACTATTAGCTCAAGCATACATTGAAATGAAGTGAAGCTATGCCACTTAAGGTTAAAAAATAAAATGAAAATTTTTGAAATGGTCCAAGTTCTCCAAGAGTAATGAAGACACAAAAGAATGACATGGAGAACCACAAAATTCCCAAGAAGCCTTGAGGCATGGAAGTTGGAGTCACCTACAAAAACTCAAAGAGTACAGTTTTGATGACATAAATCTCTTATCCTTGTTTATGCTTTAAATAGAATATCATGTGATATTTGGATAAGTAAAAAGTTATTTTATGCCTTAACATATTTTAAGTTGTTCTTTTTCTAGCATTATGTTTTAAAAAAAGGTGTCTTTACATATGCTAACATGCTAGATATGAACACATCTTGCTTGGAATGACATGTTATGGTAATATCTTGAGCTTGTGACCATTTCTCTTTGTTCAAATATGTAAATTCACATACTCATAAGTCATTTTAATCATTTCTCTTTGATGCCTAATTGTTTTATATACTCACTTGGAGATTGGAAAGTAAAATGTTATATGTCTTCTTGTTTGATATGTTTAAATTTTGAAAACAAGAAGTAAATGATTTCAAAAGTTATAGTTCCATGATTTTTTCAATTCTTTCATTACAATAAGGGACTTTTTGTTCTTTCTTGGTATGTGTGAGTACTAAAATTCCTTACTTGATATTACATGCCTAACATGATCATTGTTTGTCCCAAAATGCTTATATAAGTTTTGATGTTGATCATGTATTTCTTGATAAACTTGAATCATGCCTTAAAATGCTTAAACTATTTTTTTTCATTTATTCAAGTTCATATGTACTTCATACATTCTTGTTAAAGCTAACATTGCATGGTTGATAATGTGATACATGCTTTAAATTATATATTAATCAAAGTTATGCTTATAAATGGGCTTACATGATATTTGATGTTAACCTATATTTTAGAGAATTTTTAAAGTTAGCTTTGTAAGTGTCTTTATGTGCTTCAAGTATAGCATCAAATATTAAAGTGTCAAGTATATGTGGATAAATGAGAAGAGTTGAATGAAAAGGGACATGAGGAGATTTTCTTCAAGTGCAATGGAATGAAATACTCAATGAAAGAAAGTACAAACTCAAAGGACCTATAAACGAAGAACATTCTAAAGGAGCATCACTTTCTATCTAACCCAATAAGTATCTCTATCCCTAAACTATTGTGGTATTTTATATGGTATGGATCATATGATACTTGTTAAAAAATTGATCTTAAATGGTTATATGCTTTCTTTACATGAGAAGTATACTTAGCATTGACAAAGTGCCTAATTGGATATTAACTTGCTATCTTGTCATTGCATTTAGGGTGAATGATATTAGTTCTATACATACTTTGATCCCTATAGCATATTTCATCAAGGAGATGTACTTATATTCTTTTAACTTGGATTGATCTGTCTTAATGAATATGTTCTTTTTTTAATATAAAATCTTTCTACCCTTCTAAAATGCTTTTGAACATATAATGTGCTCTTATAAAATTCTTTTTGAAAGGGGGAGAAATCTTAAAATAATTTTTGATTAATTAATTAAGAATATATATCTTTGCCTTGCTTTTTGGTAATGTGCTTACATGGTCTTGGCATGCATATATTATGCTTTATATCTTGATAATATGCATATTTTGAGGGGGAGCCTAGCTCTTAAATTGGTGCTTATATCTTTTGGCTTACATCCTTACTTGACATGAAGTGTTTTATTGTTAATACTATCAACATGTTAACAAAGATTATCATTCATTCTCTTTCCCTCTATCAAATGAAAGAAGGTAAACATTCTTAAACTTCATATCCTTTTATTTCTTTCATTGAGAAATGCTTGATATATGACAAGTTGTATGATATTTCATTTGAAAACCTCAATTCCATGATCTTACATGAATATTTTGTATCTCTTATCAAGTAACATCAAGTGGTACTTATTTATCATGTGGTATGCAAGATATTGTATACTAGACATAATTTCTTAAGCGTGTTGTTATCATATGCTAAATGTTGAAGTACCAAAATATGACAAGTATTGCATGAATAATCTTTTATATCTTGAAAGCATGCTTGTTTCATCTCTCTGTTCTTGAATTATGTGTAAAATTTAAAAAAAAAAATGGGAGATAGTTATGCTTTGAATAACTTAAAGAAGTTTTTTGATTTTGATGATCCTACTCTTTTTACAACATAAGTTTTATCTATAAGGGGAGAGAAAATTATTATCTTTCCTTTATAAGCCTTTTTGTTGATGTCAAATAGAGGGAGAGAAAATTGGAAAGAAAAATATGTTCTTGTGCTTATTGTTTGATATGCTTACATGAATATCTATCCTTGTATATTGCTAAACATATTTTTTCTTTGGTGATTTGTCATCATCAAAAAGGAGGAGATTGTGGAAATAAGTTTGCCCCAAATGGTTTAATATGTTAAGTTTTGATGATGACAAATACAAGACAAAAAGAATGATGCTTATGCTTAATAGATGTGCTTTATAGATAACAAATACATCACAAAAGAATATTGATCATGTTACATAATCATGCAATGAGATATATGTAACATTCATCATATAATATATCCAATAATATTTTATATGAGTTATAAATGAATTAATATTAGATATGTCTATGAAAGTCTTGTATGCATGTTAGACTAACTAGAGTTATACATTTATAAATTATGCATATGAAGATATTGAGTTATGGATTTGGACTAACTATGTTTGGTTAAGTGAGTAATATTTTGTAGGATAGTCCAAGTACCAAGAGTGAGCATTGCAATAAGAAAGTAAAAGATTACAACTATGCTCAACTCAAGGAGAATGAAAATGAAAAGATGCTCAAAGCATTTGCAAGTCTTGAAGAGAAGATTTTCTTTGAAAGCTTGGATTACATCAAGAAGTGATGGTGGCAAAAGATCTAGTCCAACATCTTCAAGAATAGTTTATAGGACTTAGATCTTGTGTAAAGGTAAATGGGATTCACACTAAGCTCAAAATATGTTTTAACATCTTTAAAAGTGATTCTTACATTCTAAAATGCCCAACAAACTATTTTTGGAAAGCTAGTCATGGTGGTAGTTCATTTCTATGAAAAATAGCAAAGTTTGTGTTTTGTAAAACTGACCTTTGGTTACTCTTTTGATCATATCTTTTAAAATACTTTGAGTTTTGCTCTGAAACTTATTTCATATGAAAATAGACTCAAAGATCTTTCCAATGAGTGGTCATTCGCTTAAAACGGATAAGAAACGAAGAAGTTATGACCATTTAAAGTCAGTTTTCAAAATCAGAGTGATTTATTCGAATAAGAGATGTGTTATTCGAATAACACAACTCTGAAAACTTCCCAGAACGTGTTTTAAAAGGCTTATTCGAATAAAAAATGTGTTATTCGAATAACACAACTCAGAAAAAGTTCCAGAATGTGTTTTTGATGATTTATTCGAATAACCAAAGTGTTATTCGAATAACCAAAGTGTTATTCGAATAACACAAGTCTTATTCGAATAACAAGTTGCAGAAAACAGTGATATAAGTGGATTTATTCGAATAACAAATGTGTTATTCGAATAACACTTGTCCAGAAACGTTCCCAACAGTCATAAAACGGCTAGTTTTCATAAAGAATTCATTTCCAATCTTTACCCAACGACTCTAAATATTAATGGGCTATAAATACAAGTGTTTGGGCATCAAAGAAATGTTGGAGAACAATATGAAAATCACTCTTGAGCATTAAATTCATTTTTCACTCTCTATTTCTCTAAAACTCTGTTTTGAGCTATAAGTGTGTGAATCCTTGATACCTATAGTGCTTCAATTTGTATTATCTACTCTTGAGAGAGTTTCTATCAATTCTATCCTTGTATTATCTAAAAGAGAGGGTGAGGTATCCCTCAAAATTGTAAGGGTGAGGTATCCCTTGAAAGTATAGAGGCTCAAACACAAAGGGTGAGGTATCCCAAGGTGTGTTAAGTGCTCAAATTTGTAAAGGTCATCAAGCACCCGTAAAGCTTGAAGAATTGGAGGCTCTAGCACAAGGGTGAGGTATCCCAAGGTGTGAGGAGTGCTCTTATTTGTACAAAGGTTTTCTTAGCACCCGTAAAATCTAGGAGATAGTGAAGAAAATCTTAAGTTAAGCTTGGGGGCTGGATGTAGGCCACAAGTGGTTGGTGGCTGAACCAGGATAAATTCTTGAGTTTGATTTTCTCTTCCCTACATTCTTTAATTTCAGTATTTGGTGATATATATATATATATTTATCTATTGCATATCTTGATGTTTTGATTCTTATAACTTGATATCTAGCTTATTCACTTAGTTCATCATATATCCCAAGTTATATTTGAGTAATTTTTAATAGTTGTGCCTTTGTTAGACTTATTCCGCTGCATGTGTTAATTGAAAATATTAAATTGCATAATTTGTCAAAGTTGCATTAAAATTAATAATTACCCAATTCACCCCCCTCTTGGGTAATGGTTGCCATGGCTAACACATTTGAGACTTCAAACTTACCAAACTAGAACCAAGTTATAAAAGAATTAATATTGTATGTACTTTTTCAAAAACTTTTCCTTTGCAGATAATTTAAAACTAACAAAATAAATAGATAACACCAGATATATCAAACCAAATAATATACATCATATGTATTCAGCTTTTGTACATAAAACATTTATACAGATACCATAGCAAAATATAAACTCGCCTAACACCATACACTTAGTGAGAAGAGTACTCCTCCAGATCCTCCTCGGATTCTTCAATGGACAAAAACCCCCCAAATAGTTCAAGGTCCTACAGACTGGAGTCTGTGCAAATGACACAACAGAGTCCTCCCTAGGGGTACGACTATGATTACCCCACAACTCTCCAATAGGCATAGAGAACTCCAAATGCACATAAGCATCAAAAGAGAAAATAGTGACCCCATGATAGGTCCTACTCAAAGTCATAGTCACATCGCCAATATAAATAATACGCTCAGTATCAGAGTCAAGGCGCCAGGCATTAGTACCTCCACAAAACTGCACGCTCACGAAGCCGAATAAACCAAGTCTCGATGCCATTTCAAAACTCAGAAAAGTCAACACAAACAAAATGGAGGTGATCATTCCTCATCCTTTTCACAATCTTTATCAAACATATGTATAAAACAGGATAATATAACAAAAAAGTTAGATCCCCTACATCAATACTAGCATGGTAGCATAGAAATAATAACGATAATAATACTATTCATATACAGCAATAACAAATATATTCATTGAATCAGATAACAGATAATTCCACAAACACATATATATCGCAACAGAATGTCAACTGACTATGCATATGCACAATGTACCAATTTCCTACTCTATGGAGATAAAACACAATTTCGGAGAGAATGATCCAGAAGATATGTTTGTATATCATCAGCCTCAAGTTAAGTGCTATAATTTCTCAGTGTGCATGTCATGACTTATACAAGACATTCTACGCCAGATCGTGAATAGAATAGTACCTAGTCGAGATCGTCGGTGCATTGCTCAGTCACCACGGCCCAGTGGAGCTACCAACTGTCCACTTGTGGAATACCCGTGCTCCAATGCCTCCAAGATCAACAACTGAACTACACTACATAATTCGCACCTGCACTAAGGTGTAATTCATCTCTTAGGCAAAAGCCTCTACAGACATCATCTGTAAAATAATGCATGATCAGTGACTTAATGCATATCACAAGCCACTATCGGCTACAACCATACATTGATATTTCCAGGTCCAGTATATTGGCCTGATATCAAACTGCTGTTTTTCTCAATCGTGAAGCGTTTTTATCACGTTTTCACAATCACGTAAAACTTTTTTTACGTTTTCAAATTGCGTAACATTTTTTCAATGTTTTCTCAATCGCGTAAAGATTTTAAAACATTTTCTTAATCTCGTAGCTAAAAATCATCATTTTTAAATTACGAAAAGGTTTTTCTACATATTTTTAATCACGTAAAACGTTTTATTGATATTCTAAGCTTAATTTTAAACTTTTCTCATTTAATATAAAATTTAACCTTAATTCCAATATTTCCTTGCTAAAACTCCTCTAAATAATATTTCCTAACATTCTTCCCAAAACTTACATTATTTTATTTTAATAAACCCTTTTTCCATTTGCCTTACTAATAATCCTCTTAAATAAAATACTTTAAGTTTCAATTTACTTCTCAATCCAATTTTCCAACACCATGACCGAAAATCACTTTTTGCTTAGTGATAAAATTTATTCATTTCTATTTTTATTTTTCAATTCCTTAATTAAATTTCTTATCACTAAATCATCTAAGTTAACAATTAATAATCCATTTTTGCCTTGGTTTACCCTATTGAGGGCATGATGGCCGTGAGCCATAATGGTCATTGGGACCAAAATTTCTTTCCTTTCCAACATAACTCATAGCATACAACATACTTCAATAATTATAATTCTACTATATCAAGTTCATGCATAATATTAAAGCCATAAAAATCACATAAAGTAAATAAATACAAATCACAAAATTATACAAACATGGTGAATAAATCCTCACATGGACTTTTCACCTACAACCAAAATTTCGTTCCTCACCACCATAATTGGTTGATGAGGTCAATCTCCCTCTTACCTTAGATGATGCTCCAAAGCTCCTTGTATGCCTTTTTGAAGCAAACTTCCACCACTAAGTTGTTCTTGAAATCAAAACAAACATACAGATATTAACATCTAAGGCTTTTACAAGATGACCATAGATCAAAATATGGTCTTAGAACTTGAAAATGAAACAAGAAGTGAAGATTCAAGAACTTCACCTAAAAACTCTTGAACTTGAGCTTGAAGAAAAAGCTTGAAGATGGATGAACTAGATGTTGGTCACAACACAAAAGTGTCTCAGAATAGTGTGTAGGTTCAAGATATGTGGTTAACTTGAATTAAGGAAGATTGGATGGTGGTTTTTGGGTGCTTGGCCGTGAGTTCAAGAGAGAAAATGTGAGAAAGTTTTTGTGTTTCTTTGTTTCATGAAAGATGATGAGTGAATAATGAGATAGCAAAACCAATTTTGGCTCTCCAATAGCTCTTGGCCTTGGGACTCCTTGAGTGCAAGGTGTCCATGGTGAGTCACACACCATGAGTCACAAATGTGTCATGTAATGAGTCATGTAGTGAGTCACTAGGTGAGTCACAAGATGAGTCATAAAGGTGTGAGTCATGTAGGTGAATCATATGGTGAGTCACATGGTGAGACATGAGAAAGAAAGATGAAACTCATGACTAGGCTCATGACTAAGCACCTACAAGATGCTTTACCGATAGTTATTAACCAATGCATAAAGCTACTGCTAGCAAAACTAGTATTTACTGTCCAATGGATAATAACATTACCTAATGGATAATAACATTATCTAATGGATAATAGAATGGAATAAAATCTCAGAGAAAGAAGATTATGAAAACTATTTCTGGTTTTGGGTTTAGTAAGCTCCCCCGACCCCGCATTAACAGTCCAAAATTTTCTAGTTCCGAAAAATTTTTATTTTTTCAGGCACGTCTCAAGCATACATACAGTCTAAAATAATAATAAAATAATTAAAATAAATTAAAAATTCATAAAAATTTACAAAAATCACAAATATTATAAAACTCATGAATATCAAGAAAAGAGAAAATTTAAGGTGTTATAGGCGTAGAGGCAAGTATGTGGGCGTGAACTATCTTTTCTATTTACCTCCTTCCGTGTCTGAATCTTTAAGTTAATTGATTCTAACAGCTACAGGCCGTCCTCTGTGGGTGTTTCCGGGAACTCGATGGCCAGAAGAAGAAGAATAGCTAGACCTCAAGCACTGGCTCCAAAGGTCATGGTTCCGGTTGTCGAAGATCCCATCTGGATTGCCTATGGTCTAGGGCTAGTATACCCATGGATTGGTGATGACACTTATGATCGAGTGTCCATGTTCCAACATGGCATATAGCTTGATAGACTATAAGGTTATTTGATGTTGACAAAGGAAGGTAGAAGAGATCACGAGTTCCAAATCCTGTCCCTAGAGAACGAAAGGGTGTGCTCCTCACGCTAGGCGGGTGCGCACTATATGTTATTGTATGAGGACTTATTTACTCGGTTTGGACTCCGGATCCCTTTCAATGACTATCAACTTGTTGTCCTCTATACTCTCCAAGCTGCTCCCACCCAAATTCATCCCAACTGTTGGGCAAACATCCTTGCCTTCCAGAGAATTTGTCGGTTGGTCAGGTTATAGTGCTCGGAGAAGGCATTTTTTTATTTCCACACCTGGTGGAGTCTTCAGGGTAGTAATGCTGCTCAAAAGACCTAGCTCACAGTCCAGTTAAGGCTCGGTCGGAATCTTTCACATTTACTCAGACAGTTATAAGAACTTCAAGGAAAAGTTCTTTAAACTAATGGTGGCTCCCGATACTTGCCCTTTTTGGCTGGACAATGATGAGGAGCCAAAGTTTAGTCTGTATTGGACCGAGAGGGCATGGAATGTTCCTATTCTACTGATTGAAAATGAGAAGCACCACCTAGACGACAATGAGATTGAGTGCATTGACTTTTTTACGTGGGTTCAGGAAGTGGGCCTTATTTATTCTAAGGATGTGTTGGATACCTCTGATGACACAATTCTCTAGGTCATTCTAGGTAATGTAGGCTGCAGTCCGCATTTAGTCTTGTGCATGATAATAATCAAACATTTTCTATTAAATTTTCTTGCTATTTGACCGCTTGCACGTTTTCTGATCTATTTCTTTTACTTGACATATTGTAGAAAACATGGTTGTTAATGCAGGTGCCATGTCTTCTATTCAAGCACTTCAAGCTTTGAAGGCGAGGAAGGAAAGAGCTGGACCTTCTTGTCCTCCGACCGCCACTGCTCTGTCTCTTGTTATCTGAGAACCGAGTTTGGATTCCCCTGCACAATCCCTCTAAGGGATGAAGAGGAAGGTCGTTGAGGGTACCGGGGTAGAAGACCGTGGTAGGAAGGCACCTATTGTGGAGGAGATGCTGGGTCCCAGATAGATCCTCTGCCTCTAATTATCGGAGAAAGGTTGCCTGGGGACTTCATTGACAACATCTTCCTAAGTGAGGATGTTATTAAACTCATCACTCAGAATAAGGTAGCAAAACTAGAAGAACAGAACGCTGAATTGTTGGCCATTAGCACCAACATTGGTGTTAAGTAGTTCAATAATGCAATCGTCCAAATCCAGTATTTCAACCCCGATGTTGAGCTGGTCCTGTAGGATCTAAGTTTTAATAAAATATTTTGGGATGGATGCCTGGTTATGGCAAGGTCAGTTATTGAGTCGGCTACCGGGGTCCACGGTGTTGAGGCTTCCACTATTATGCTGGATTTAACGAAATGGGGCTCAGATGAGGAGCGACGGAGCCCGGACAGAGATGAACTCGAGGAGTAACCTTTCCAGTCTCATCCTTTTTTTTGTTGCCTCCTATAACGGGCTTTTATTTTTATTAAGACAATTCCCCCAATTTGTGGGGTATTTTTAAATGCCTCTCCTTGCTGTTTACTTAGTGTTGTATGCTCGATTATTTTCCACAATCCATTTTGGGTCCAATGCCCATTATGGTGCTTTTTACAACCATTTAATGGACTTAGGAATATTTCCAATTAAGGGAAAACCATGGTTTGGGGTCCAATGCCCATTATATTTGAGCACTTAGAATTCCACTTAGGACTTAGGCATTATTTTGAAATCAAAACCTTAGCTCGGGGTCGGTCGTCCAAAATGTGTTAGCACTTAGGATCCTACTCGCCTTAGATATAATTTAAAATCAAAACCTTGGTTCGGGGTCCGACACCAATTACTTTGGCATTTAGGATTCCCACTTGACTTAGGTATAATTTAAAACCTTGGCCTGAGGTTTAACGCTCAAAGTGTTTTGGCACTTAAGAACCCACTTGACTTAGGTATAAAGGTGATCCATAACCGAGGTCTTTAATGTTTACGGTTGTGGAAATAGGTTTGCTCCAATGGTTTAATATGTTAGGTTTTGATGATGACAAATACAAAACAAAAAGAATGATGCTTATGCTTTATAGTTGTGCTTAATAGATGTCAAATGTATCACAAAAGAATATTGATCATGTTACATAGACATACTTAATGAGATATATTGTATCATGCATGATGATATAATTTATCTAATTATATTTCATTTAATAATCATGCAATGAAATATATGTAACATTCATCATATAATATATCCAATAATGCATTATATGAGTTGTATTGAATTAATATTGGATTTGATTCTATTTTGATGAAAATGTGTAAAGTGTTCTTTGTTGCATCCTATATAGGCATATCTATTTGTAATTGATAAATATCTTATTTGAATATGTCTATGAAAGTCTTATATGCATGTTAGACTAACTATAGTTATACATTTATGAATCATGCATATGAAGATATTGAGTTATGAATTTAGACTAACTATGCTTGTTTTAAGTGAGTAATACTTTTTAGGATAGTCCAAGTACCAAGAGTGAGCATTGCAACAAGAAAATAAAAATATCACAACTATGCTCAACTCAAGAAGGATGAAAATAATAAAGATGTTCCAAGCTTGTGCAAGACATGAAGAGAAGAAAATTTCGGAAGCTTGGATTACATCAAGAAGCCTAAGGATTAGAATTGGTATATTTTCCTTTTAGGTTTTCTTATATGTAAAGATAGAGGTTTTACAAGAAAAGAGCTCAAATATGTTTTCAAGTCTTTAAAAATGGTTCTTACATGTTTAAATGCCCAAAAAACTATTTTTGGAAAGCTAGTCTTGGTGGCAATTCAAATCTATGAAAAATAGCCAAGTTTGTGTTTTACAAAACTAACATATGATTACTATTTTGATCATAACTTTTAAAATACTTTGAGTTTTATTTTGAAACTTTTTTCATATGAAAATAAACTCAAATATCTTTCCAATGAGTGGTCATTTGCTTTAAACGGATAAGAAACGAAAAAGTTATGACCAATTAAAGTTTGAGTTTTGAAAATCTGACCTTTGGTTATTATTTTGATTATATCTTTCAAAATACTTTGACTTTTGTTCTAAAACTTCTTTCATATGAAAATAGACTCAAATATCTTTCCAATGAGTGGTCATTCACTATAATCAAATAAGAAATGAAGGAGTTATGACCTTTTAAAGTCAGTTTTCAAAACCAAAAAATGTGTAATCGATTACACAGGCCATGTAATCGATTACAACGTTGGCAGAAGTCGTGTAATCGATTACAGGAAGTGTGTAATTGATTACAAAGTGCCCATAAAGCTTGTAATCAATTATATGAAGCTTGTAATCGATTACCAAGTGCCCAAGAACGTTTCTAACGGCTATAAATGGCTAGTTTTCATAGAAAATCATTATAAAACACTACTAATGGCTATTTTATCACTTGGGCTTTATATATAAGTGTTGTATGAAGCATATACACCTCTTGAACACTTGATTTGATCCTTGAATCACCAAAATCATATTTTAAGCTATTTATTACAAAATCCTTCTATTCCTTTGTTCTTCAATTTGTATTATCCACTCTTGAGAGAGTTTTCTATCATCCATACTTTGTTCTTCAAGTTGTATATCAACTCTTGTGAGAGTTTCTATTCTTTCTCTTCACTTTGAAATCATTGTAAGAGGGTGAGGTATCCCTTAAGAGAGAAAAGGATGTGGTATCCCTTATAGTGAGACTCAAACACAAAGGGTGAGGTATCCCAAAGGTATTGTGAGTGCTCTTGATTGTAAAGGTCATCAAGCACCTGTGAAGCTTGAAGAATTGGAGGCTCTAGCACAATGGTGAGGTATCCCAAGGTGTGAGGAGTGCTCTTGTATGTACAAAGGTTTTCCTAGCACCCGTGAAGTCTAGGAGATAGTGAAGAAAATCTCAAGTTAAGCTTGGGGACTGGATGTAGGCCACAAGTAGTTGGTGGCTGAATTAGGATAAATTTTTTAGTTTGATTCTCTCTTCCCTACACTCTTTAAATTCAGTATTTAGTGAAATATATTTATCTATTGCATATATTGATGTTTTGATTGTTACAACTTGATATCTAGCTTATTCACTTAGTTCATCATATATCTCATGTTGTATTTGAGTAATCCTTAATAGTTGTATATTTATTAGACTTATTCCGCTGCATTTATTAATTGAGTTATTCAAAATACATAATTTGTCAAAGTTGTATTAAAATTTGTAATTACCCAATTCAGCCCCCTCTTGGGTAATGGTTGTCATGGCTAACAAGTGGTATCAGAGCTTGGTGCTCTGGTGAAAGCTTAACCGCTTAGAGTTAAAGATCCTTGTTTGTTTAGCAACCATTACAAGCTTTTCAAAATGGAAGGTTTTGAAATTAATAAACCACCATTCTTTGATGGTGTGAATTTTGTTTATTGGAAAGTTAGAATGGAAATTTATATGAAATCTATTGATATTGATTTGTGGGATATTATGCTTGATGGATTTACATGCAAATCAAAACAAACTTGGAATGACTATGATAAGAAATACTTTTCATTAAACATTAGAGTAATGCAAATATTGAGAAGCGGCTTAAATGATGATGCTTATACTAAAATTAAGAGTTGCTCTAGTGCTAAAAATATATGGGATACTCTTGATGATATCTATCTTGCTAACAATGATTTTTTGTATAAAGTTGTAATAGAGAGCAAGAAAAGCAAAAGCCATTGAAGAATTCTTGTTGTGAAAAATATCCTGAAAATGATGCTCAATTTGAAGAGGTGGCAAAGCAAAACTAATTAGTATATACTCTTAAAACTTTAATGCACAACAATGAGAAAGATGGTGATTCCCTTGAAGAGTCATTGGTGCAAGAAATTGAGACAACCTCCCACTTGACTCCAAAGAGCCTTGAGGTAAATAATGCCTATCTTGATTATGGTCCTTCCTATGATAAATTAAAATGTGCATATGATGAATTATATGATGACTTATTGCTTTTAGAAAAGAAAAACTCATCTTGTTTGGAAAATATTTCTTCTATTGAAAATGAAATTAAGACTTTAAAAAATGAATATGCTTTTCTTAAAGAGGAAATGCCTTTGAAATTTGACACCTCAACTTCTTGTAAAAAGTGCATTGATTTAGAAAATCAAGTTAAGGACTTATCTTTCAAATTTGCCAAAGTAAATGATTCTAATTGTTTATAATCCATAATTGTTAATGAAATTGATGTTATTTCACATGGAAATTCAAGTAAGGCTTGTGGCAAAAATAACATAGAATGTAATAACAACCAAAGGCTCAAGTTTTTCAAAAATGATCTTCAAATGACCAAGTCATCATTAAATTCACTTGTTTGTAATTTTTGTAGTCATCTAGGACATATTTCTCATTTGTGCAATTATAGAAGAAATTCTTATATAAAAAATAACATGGTTTGGGTTCCTAAAAATCATAAAGGCTCTAGTACTAACATTCAAGGACCCAAGATGAAGTGGGTACCAAAATGTCCTCCTAGTGTTTCAATTATGTAGAAATCTTCTCAAAAGGATGGACAAATTGGTCAAGTGAAAAAGGAATCATCAAGGGGAATGCTTCCAAAGCCCATTGGTAGAAGTTTTGATCAAAGAAGGAATATTACTTCAATCAAAGCTTCTCAAGTACAAAATGTGGAACTTGCAAAGGTCAAAACACTAAAAGAGAAGCAACGGGTAAAGAAAAGAGTTTCCTTAATTACCAAGGCCAAGGTATCAAATGTTTTTACCTCTTATGCGCATTCACTTAAAAAGACAATGAATATGAGGTATATTCCTTGTAGGCCCTAGGTAAATGATAGAATCATGTGCACTTGGTAAAATATGAATATTTTGTTTAGCACATGATTATATTAATTCTTGTTGTACTATAACTCATTGATTTGTTATATATCTTGGTACATGAGATTCTATAATGCCTAGGTATGCTTGCTATAATTTGAATTATCTATATATCATGAAAGTAAGCTTGCTTTTGGTTATGTACTTAATGGTAATTGATTGTTTAATTTGTTGTGTTCAATTTATATACTATAAAAAAATTAATTTTTTATGAGAGCATAATGAATTAATAATTAATGACTAACCCCTATGGATCCAAAATTGGTGGATACCAAAGAAATTACTTTGAATTATGTTGTAGGGTGACCGTTAGCTCAAGCATGCAAATGAAGTGAAATACAATCATGCTACTTGAGGTTAGGAAAACTTAAAATGGTCCAAGTTCTCCAAAAGTGGTGAAAAATATAAAAAGAAAGACATGAAGAACCACAACATTCTCAAGGGGCCTTGAGGCATAGAAGTTGAAGTCACCTACAAAAATTCAAAGAGTACACTTTTGGTGATATCAAATTTTTATCCTTACTTATGCTTTAATTTGAATATCATGTAATATTTGGATAAGTAGATATTTGTTTTATGCCTTAACATGCCTTAAATTGTGATTTTCTAGCATTATGTTTTAAAAGTGTCTTTATATATGCTAACACGCTAGATATGCACACAACTTGCTTGGAATGACATATTATGATAATATCTTTATTCTTGAGCTTATGACCATTTCTCCTTGTTCAAATATGAAAATTTCACATGCTCATAAGTAGTTCTAATCCTTTCTCTTTGATGATTAATTGTCTTATATATTTATTTGGAGATTGGAAAGTAAAATGTCATATGTCTTGTTTGAAATTGCTTGATATGTTCATATCTTGAAAACAAGAAGTAAATGATTCATTTTGTGTCTTGAACTTGTATTTGAACTTCAATGGTTTTTACAATGAAGTATATCTTGAAATGAATCATGAATGATTTCAAAAGTTATAGTTCCACGATTTTTCAATTCTTTCATTGCAATAAGGGATTTTTTATGCTTGATTGGGATGTGTGTATACTAGAATTCCTTACTTGATATTATATGCCTTACATGATCATTGTTTGCCCCAAAATGCTTATATAATTTTTGATGTTGATCATATGTTTCTTGATAAACTTGAATCATGCCTTAAATTGCTTAAACCATATTTTTGGACTCAGGTGCATATGTCCTTCTTTTGTTCTCTTTAGAACTAACTTTGCATGGTTGATAATGTGATACATGATTTTTCATTATATATCAACTTAAATTATGCTTGTAAATAGGCTTAAATGATATTTGATGATAGCTTATGATTTAGAGAACTTTTGAAGTTAGCTTTGCAAGTTTCTCTATGTGTTTCAAATATAGTCATCAAAATTTTTACATACAAGCATAAGTGGATAAAAAGAAGAGTTAGATGAAGAGGGACATGAGGAGACTTTCTTCAAGTATAATGAAATGAAATACGCAATGGAAGAAAGCTCAAACTCAAAGGACTAATAGATGAAGAACATTCTAAAGAAGCATCACTCTCTCAATAAGTATCTCTATCCTTAAGCTATTGTGGTATTTTATATGCTATGGATTGTATGTTACTTATTGATTAATTGATCTTAAATTATTAGATGTTGTCCTTACATGAGAAGTATGCTTAGCATTGACAAAATGCCTAATTGGACATTAAATTGCTTGTTTTGTCATTGCATATAGGGTGGATGACATTATTTCTATACATATAGCATATTTCATCATGATGAATGTTCGCTATCTATGATTCTCTTGATCTATGGTTTCTTAGTGGTATAACACCTAAGAGAATCATGCTCTTGTTTTGAAAAGAGTTTATGACTTGACTAAAAAGTTTTTTTATAAAAGCAAAATCTCTTATCAAATTTGAAAGAAGCTTTTCAAGTTCCATATCCTTGAGAATCTTCTGAAGTTGTCTTAAGAACTTGAAAGTATTTTCATCTCCTAATTATCTTGAAAATTTGGAAACCATTTGATTTGTGCTATAAATGTAGTACTCTCTTCATTGCTTTGAAATGTTTTATTAAATCTTGAGAGAATATTTAAGAAAGTTTCCAAATAAATCTTTTGAAATGTTCTATAGAGACCATCTTAATACTTCAAAAGATAAGCCTTGTTCTTCAAAAGTGTTTTATCTTTTCAAGACTTTTGTTTAATAAGAAAAAGAGGAGATGTACTTTCAAATGTTCCTTTGACTTGGATTTGATCACTCTCAAGGAATTTGTGGTTTCAATATAAAACCCTTCTACCCTTCTAAAATGCTTTTGGAAATTTAATGTGTTATTATAAAGTTTTTTTTGAAAGGGGGAGAAGTTTTTAAAATGATTTTTGATTAATGGATTAAGAATATGACCTTTGATGGTAATGTGCTTACATGGTCTTGACTTGCATATTTTGAGGGGGAGCCTAGCTCATAAATTGTTGCTTATATCTCTTGGCTTACATCCATGTTTGACATACAAAGTTTTATTGGTAATGCTATCAACATGTCAACAAAGATCATGTTTTATTCTCTTTCCCTCTATCAATGAAAGAAGGTAAACATTCTTAAACTACATATCTTTTGATTCTTTCATTGAGAAAATCCTACTCCTTTTGACAACATGCATTTTATTTATAAAGGAAAAAAATATTATCTTTCCTTCCTAAACCTTTTTGTTGATGTCAAATAGGGGGAGTAAAAATTGAAAAGAAAAATATGTTTTTATGCTTATTGTTTGATATGCTTACATGAATATATATTCTTATATATTGCTAAACATATTTTTCTTTGGTGATTTGTCATCATCAAAAAGGGGGAAATTGTGGAAATAGGTTTGCCCCAATGGTTTAATATGTTAGGTTTTGATGATGACAAATACAAAACAAAAAGAATGATGCTTATGCTTTATAGTTGTGCTTAATAGATGTCAAATGCATCACAAAAGAATATTGATCATGTTACATAGACGTGCTTAATGAGATATATTGTATCATGCATGATGATATAATTTATCTAATTATATTTCATTTAATAATCATGCAATGAAATATATGTAACATTCATCATATAATATATCCAATAATGCATTATATGAGTTGTATTGAATTAATATTGGATTTGATTCTATTTTGATGAAAATGTGTAAAGTGTTCTTTGTTGCATCCTATATAGGCATATCTATTTGTAATTGATAAATATCTTATTTGAATATGTCTATGAAAGTCTTATATGCATGTTAGACTAACTATAGTTATACATTTATGAATCATGCATATGAAGATATTGAGTTATGAATTTGGACTAACTATGCTTGTTTTAAGTGAGTAATACTTTTTAGGATAGTCCAAGTACCAAGAGTGAGCATTGCAACAAGAAAGTAAAAAGATCACAACTATGCTCAACTCAAGAAGGATGAAAATAATAAAGATGTTCCAAGCTTGTGCAAGACATGAAGAGAAGAAAATTTCGGAAGCTTGGATTACATCAAGAAGCCTAAGGATTAGAATTGATATATTTTCCTTTTAGGTTTTCTCATATGTAAAGATAGAGATTTTACAAGAAAAGAGCTCAAATATGTTTTTAAGTCTTTAAAAATGGTTCTTACATGTTTAAATGCCCAAAAAACTATTTTTGGAAAGATAGTCTTAGTGGTTATTCAAATCTATGAAAAATAGCTAAGTTTGTATTTTACAAAACTGACATATGATTACTATTTTGATCATAACTTTTAAAATACTTTGAGTTTTATTTTGAAACTTTTTTCATATGAAAATAGACTCAAATATCTTTCCAATGAGTAGTCATTTGCTTTAAACGGATAAGAAACGAAAAAGTTATGACCAATTAAAGTTTGAGTTTTGAAAATCTGACCTTTGGTTATTATTTTGATCATATCTTTCAAAATACTTTGATTTTTGTTCTAAAACTTCTTTCATATGAAAATAGACTCAAATATCTTTCCAATGAGTGTCATTCACTTTAATCGGATAAGAAATGAAGGCGATATGACCTTTTAAAGTTAGTTTTCAAAACCAGAAAATGTGTAATCGATTACACAGGCCATGTAATCGATTACAACATTGGCAAAAGTCGTGTAATTGATTACAGGAAGTGTGTAATCGATTACAAAGTGCCCAGAAAGCTTGTAATTAATTACATGAAGCTTGTAATCGATTACCAAGTGCCCAAGAACGTTTCTAACGGCTATAAATGGCTAGTTTTCATAGAAAATCATTATAAAACACTACCAATGGCTATTTTATCACTAGGGCTCTATATATAAGTGTTGTATGAAGCATATACACCTCTTGAACACTTGATTTGATCCTTGAATCATCAAAATCATATTTTGAGCTCTTTATTACAAAATCCTTCTATTTCTTTGTTCTTCAATTTGTATTATCCACTCTTGAGAGAGTTTTCTATCATCCATACTTTGTTCTTCAAGTTGTATATCTACTCTTGTGAGAGTTTCTATTCTTTCTCTTCACTTTGAAATCATTGTAAGAGGGTGAGGTATCCCTTAAGAGAGAAAAGGGTGAGATATCCCTTGTAGTGAGACTCAAACACAAAGGGTGAGGTATCCCAAAGGTGTTGTGAGTGCTCTTGATTGTAAAGGTCATCAAGCACCTGTGAAGCTTGAAGAATTGGAGGCTCTAGCACAAGGGTGAGGTATCCCAAGGTGTAAGGAATGCTCTTGTATGTACAAAAGTTTTCCTAGCACCCGTGAAGTCTAGGAGATAGTGAAGAAAATCTCAAGTTAAGCTTGGGGACTGGATGTAGACCACAAGTGGTTGGTGGCTGAACCAGGATAAATTTTTGAGTTTGATTCTCTCTTCCCTACACTCTTTAAATTCAGTATTTAGTAAAATATATTTATCTATTGCATATCTTGATTTTTGATTGTTACAACTTGATATCTAGCTTATTCACTTAGCTCATCATATATCTCAAGTTGTATTTGAGTAATCCTTAATAGTTGTACATTTATTAGACTTATTCTGCTGCATTTATTAATTGAGTTATTCAAAATGCATAATTTGTCAAAGTTGTATTAAAATTTGTAATTACCCAATTCACCCCCCCTCTTGGGTAGTAGTTGTCATGGCTAACAACGGTTCATAGGGAAACTTGCATATCACTTAGAAATTTCCAATTACTAAGCCTTCTTAACATAAGACTTTCGGTGGATACTTGATGGTGGACCACAGATGTTAGAACCCACACTGCCACTTTATTTCTTAACCTTAAAATGGTCAAGGCCAAGTATTAAGGATTGGGTATTGACCCTAAGACTTACTACCAAAGCGCTTTCATGGGCTTGGTGGGTTATTCCTCTTAACTTGGACTTTTTAAGATGCCTCATAATCCAAAGGAAATGGGCTTTATATTTTATCAAGGCGTTTTCTGGCTTTAGGGATGGTCCACGGATTACCTCAAGGTGGCGTCCAACTTGAGGATCCTTTGGGACTTTAGGTAATGTAAAGAAAGTGATATCTAAATAACTCCATTTTATTAATAAATTTAAGGACAATAGTCCATACAGAGCATATAATCATTAAAATTGGGACAGATCAAACATAGTTTACTAAAAGACTAGGCCTTAAAGGGCACTTAGCTATAATATTTTCTAAGTTTATCTGCATTCCAATAGCTCTTGATCGGCTTACCTATTAAGGTCTCCAATGTGTAAGCTCCTTTGCTAGTGTTGATTACGATGCGGTAGGAGCCTTCCTAATTTGGGGCTAATATCCATTGGAAGACATTCTTCCTTTTGATATCCGCTCTCTTGAGCACCAGGTCTCCTGGTTGGAACTTCCTTGGAACAACCTTCAAATTATATTTGGTCACTGTCCTTTATTTAATGGTGGTGTCGCGTATATGGGCAACGCGCCTTCTTTCCTCCAGTAAATCTAGGTCTTTCCTGATTAGTCTGGGGTTGTTGTTAGATGAAAACTACTGGTGGCACCAGCTCAGTTCTCCTATTTCCACCGGGATCATGGCTTCGCAACCATAGGTGAGTTTGAAAGGAGTTTTCACCTGTCGTAGAATATGGCATAGTCTGGTAGGCCCAGAAAACATGATCAAGTTGTTCAGACTAGCTTCCCTTGGCTTCATCCAACCTTCTTTTAATACGACGGACAATAATCTGATTAGCAGCTTCGACTCGTCCATTTGTCCTTGGGTTCTCAATAGAACTGCAGTGGTGCTTGATTTTAACTCAGCAAGTAGCTCTTCAAAACCCTTATCCTTAAACTGGGTTTCGTTGTCTATCACAATGGACTCCAGAACTCCGAACCTGGTGATGATGTGCCACCAAGTGAACTTCTGAACCCAGGCAGAGGTGATCATGACCAAGGGCTCTACTTCGACCTTTTTTGTAAAATAATCCACTGCCACCACTAAGTATTTCAATTGACTAGGATCTTGAGGGAACAGACCCAAGATATCCATACCCCATCTGTGGAATGGCTAGGGTAAGGACATCATGGACAGTTCCTCTGAGGGAGCCTGATAATGGTCTGACTGGCGTTGGCATTTATCACAGACCCAGATGTGTGTATGGGAGTCTGCCTCCATTGTTGGCCAGTAGTATCTCGCCCTGAGTGCCTTTCAGACTAGGGCTCTACCTCCCAAATGGTGTCCAAAAATTCTCTCATGAACCTCAGTAAATACATATTCTGTTTCCTTTGGTGTGAGACATTGATAGCTGTCAAGGCTACCAGATTTAACAATTTATAACCAGTTTACCAAAATAACTTGCAGTATATGGTAACACCGGGTCGAGCCCACACATCACTCTGATTATGATCACATATTCAAATTAAGATGTTAATGAACAAGGGAGAAAAGATATACAAAATTAAAAATAGACAAAATCAAACTTGAAGAAAATAGAAACTAGTGACAGAATTAGAAACAGAATCACAAAAGCAGAATTATGAATTAGAAACAGAATTACAAATTAGAAATAGAAACATAAACAAAAGGGGGTTTGTAAGATTAAAAACACAGAAATAGAATTCAAATAAACGGAGAAAGCAAAATCAAGAAGCAACTAATCCAAGAGAATTAACCAATCATGATCTTAATCTATCCTTGATCACTAAAGGTCCATTCAATTATCAATCGAATCCTTGGTCTTAGATCACATCAAGACGCCTCTCAATGATCCACAGATCTTCTACTAGAAGCGTTTCCAGAATTCAATTAATTAAGGTTATACAAATTAACCATCCATCCAAAACTCGAATTAACTTAAAAACCAAGATCCAACCAAGCTAAACACTCTATCAAACACCTTCAATGCCATGTTTAGTCTCTGAAATCCTCTCTTAGCATATGGTAATTACGCAATTATCAAATGCAAAATCCCAATCAAATTAAGCACTCAATCAAAATTAGAAAAAAAAAGAGGAAGGAGAGAAACTAGATTAACAATTGAATGTAAACAATTAAAACAAAATCTTAAGATTAAGCATCAAGAATGTTCAATCCCTTGAATTGATTAAAGGCCCTACCCCTCCATGAATGGTAGGGAAGAACTCAGAAAAATAAGAGAAAAACAAAAACCTAGAAAGAATGTGAGAAGTGTAGAATGAAAAGATGTATCTCAATTCTATGCTTCTAACCCCTATAACTACCCCTAATTTGACCTTACATCATTAGAATCCCATTAGTTACAAATTTGGGTCAATTATGAGTAATTGGGCCTAAACCCCATGTTAATTAGAGGTCTACAACTCAAGTTATGGACAAATCATTCTCAAAGGGTCTCAGATTCTGTTGGCTGACTTCAAGGGATGAAAACTCTATCTAAGCTTCGTAGTTTGGAAAAGTAGTCTCATATTAATTGAAGATATATGTCTTAGCTTTCAAATGCCACTAGTTGTAGGCCTATATCATATCTACAGCCCAAGTTATGCCCTAAGTAGTGCACACTTCTCGAGTTCCAGTAACAGAACTCGTGTTATGACTTCCAAGCATAATTAGCTCCACTAGATATCCGAATTAGCACTGGAGTTCTCATGAAAGTTGTAGAGATCTCTCTCGTATTTCCTACAAGGTAAGATAAATAATTTTTAAACATCTAGAACTCAAGATATGGATGAAATACAGAAACAATGTAAAATCTCAATAATGCTGGAAAAGATCAATTAAGCCCAATTTGAGCCCAAATTTACAAAACATGACCAAGTTTAATCAATTAAGTACATGGAGAGTTTAAATGACTAAAAATGAATGTTTATTAATGTATAAAATGTGTAATTATCAAGCATTTGAGGAGGGGGATTGAAAACCCACGCCAGTATAACTGCCCATCATAGATGATGTACTTGACTATTGTCTTGACTAGGTTGGAAGCTTCTTTAGGATCAGAGGATATGGCTCCAGACTGTAGATACTCCATGGTAGGGGTGATCCAAGTATGCTTTTCCTCTTCCACTTGAAAGACGATGTGATCTGTGAAGGAGGGTTGAGAAAGGGTCTCTTGGATCACAGAATAGTTATTGTCATGACTTTTAGTGATGGCCAATTTAGATAGGAGGTCCGCCCTGGAGTTCTACTCTCTCGGTATGTGCTCTATCTTAGCCTCTTAGAAGATTTTAAGGAGCTCTTGTACTTTGGCCAAATATCTATAAAGGAAGGGCTCTTTGGCTTGATATTCACCTCGGATCTGGGAGGTCACAAGTTGGGAGTCACTACAAAGTGTGATCTGGGAGGGTCCCATATATTTGGCCATTACCAATCTGGATATGCATGCTTCATACTCCGTTTGATTATTTGAGGTCAGGAACTCGAACTTCAGGAAGATTTCCAATATCACCCATTCAAAATTTTCCAAAATTACCCTGGCACCACTTCCCTTGGGGTTCAAGGATCCATCAACGAATATGGTCCAAGAAATTCCTTTGGGGTCACTGGGGTCCAGTGTAAGTTCTACTAGAAATTCAGAGAGCGCCTGAGCCTTTATTATAAGTCAAGGCTCGTATGAAATTCTAAACTCAGAAAGCTCAACAGACTAGACAATCATTCTCCTAGCTAAGTTCGGCTTGTGCAACACCTGATGGATAGGTTAGTCCGTTTGATAGCAATATATTTTATTCATTTAATGATCCTCTCACTAGGTATCTTAAGGTTCAATTTGGCTTAATTAAATTAGTTTTGCTACATTTTATGATATTGGGCTTAATTGGATCATTGTGGGAATTATTACATGAATTAGTCTTAAATTATCTATTAAGCAGTGTTTAGTATTTTGGCTATAATATGAGTTTCAAGTATCTGATTGATGTGATTCTGGTCTTGTAGGAAAGCTAAGACAAATCTCTACAACTTTTATGATCAGGAGCTGAATCACATATTTGGATAATTTAAATTGAAGTTGAAACGAGATCCAAAATGTTGATCCTGATAACTTGACCTCTGCGAACTCATTGGCCTATATCTTGAGTTACAGGAATGCAATGGATGTCAACCTAAGCCCAAATGAAAGCTAAGATCCAAAGAAACAACTCTTGTGAAAACTCCTAAGCCAAACTACGTCATTTTGGATATGCAATTGAAGTTGTAAAATAGAGACAAGTCGGTGATGAGTTAATGTCACTTAAATAAGCATAACTGAGTTGAACGCCTCTAATTGACATGAGACTTGGGCCCAATAATTCCTAATGGACCCAACTTTGTAACTAATAGGTTTCTAATCATGTGAAGCCAAATTAGGGGGTACTTATAAGGGTTAGAAGTAGAAGTCTGAGACTCAATTTTTATTCTATACTTTCCATCCTCTCTCTAGATCTAGATTTTTCTCTCTTCTCTTCCTTCTCTCTAGATTTTCTCTTCTTTTTTTGAGTTCTTCCCTCCCGTTCATGGAGGGGTAGGGCCTTTAATCAATCCAGGGGATTGAACATTCTTGGTACTTAATCTTGAGATTCTGTTTTAATTGTTTACATTCAATTGTTAATCTAGTTTCTCTTCTTCTTCTCTTTTTCTAAACAAGGCATTGAAGGTGTTTGATGAAATGGTTAGCTTGGTTGGATCTTAGTTTTTAAGTTAATTTGGGTTTTGGATGGATGCTTAATTTGTCTAACCTTAATTAATTGAATTCTGGATGTATATCCAGTAGGAGATCCATAAATCATTTTGAGGCGTCTTGATATGATCCAAGACCAAGGATACGATTAATAATTGAATGGACATTTAGTGATAAAGGATGGATTAAGATCAGATTAGTTAATTCTCTTGGATTGGTTGTTTTCCAAATTCTGTTTATTCTTTTTAATTGCTCTCTGTTGTTTAATCTTACAAACTTTTCCCTCCTGTTTATCAACCTCTTAATCTGATTATGTAATTAGAATGATGTACGGGCTCGACCCGGTGTTACCTCATACTGTAAGTAGTTTTGGTAATTCGGTTATAAATTGATTTAAATTTGGTAGCCTCGGCAGTTATTAAATTTTTGGCACCATTGCCGTGGATCATTCTGATTTTGATCAATCTTATTGAGAGTATATTTGACTACTAATCCCTCACTAACCCCTGTGTTGCTGTGTTTTTGTGGTTTTCAAGCGAAAACGGGTGATTACAGGTTACTTTGTAGAATTTTGTACTGACAATAAACGTGCCCAGAATGAGCTAAAACTTGGTCAGTTTAAGGAAAATAGGCTAGTAAAAAAGGCTCACAATAAATTGTGAGGTCACCCTTGGTTTGCCCAAATTCTGTCGTTTACACCACTTTTTCAATTTTTAAAGATTTTTTATTGCATTTTTTAGTTTCATTTTTGTGTAGTTTTTAGGCTGTACAAGTCCCATAATTTTTAAAAATGTTTAGATAGGTTAACTAGATTTATTTTGGTATATTTTTAGTGTTGTCGTGTATTCTGCTTGTTTGCTATTTTTGTGCTTTATGTGCTTTGAATGATGCATAACTAGGTCTTTTACTAGCCAATTACTTGATATTGATCCTGAGATTGATAAGACCTTGCATACAATGATTAGAACTCGTAGACTAAGTGCAAGAATTGCTTCTAAACTTGATTTTGATCTCGAAATTGAAAGTGAACCTGAGATGTTAAGTAATTTTATAACTATGGGTGATAACATGCAAAATAGGACTCTTAAGGAATTGGCTGCTCCTTATGTAACTTACCAGTCTTTGTGCATTCAACATCCTGATCTTAATGCTGATTTTGAATTAAAATCTACATTGATACACTTGTTGCCCAAGTTTCATGGTCTTGCAGGTGAAGACCCTCATAAGCATCTTAAGGAGTTTCATGTGGTTTGTTCAACCATGAAGCCACAAAGGATCCCTGAGGAGCACATCAAACTGAGGGCATTATTCCCTTTCTCACTATCTGATGCAGCCAAGGATTGGCTATTTTACCTTTCACTAAGTTCATTCATGAGTTGGGATGACATGAAGCGGTTATTCTTGGAGAAATTCTTCCCTGTATCTAGAGCTGCTGCCATTAGAAAAGACATATGTGGCATACGACATATGACAAGAGAGACCTTGCATGAATATTACGAGAGATTTAAGAATTTATGTGCAAGTTATCCTCATCACCAAATCAATGATCAGTTGTTGATCTAGTACTTTTATGAAGGCTTGCTGCCAATGGACAGAACCATGGTGGATGCTATGAGTTGAGGTGCCTTAGTTGACAAAACCCTTGTTGCAGCAAAAATTTAATAACAAATACGGTAGCAAATGCACAACAATTTGCCATATGAGTCATTACCTCAACCAGAAGAGTCAATGAGGTTCAATTGCCTCATGTTGACCAACAGAGAATGGAGCACAGACTTGAGGAATTGACTTCTTTGGTGAGACAGTTAGCAATGGGACAACAACTACCTATGCAGATAGCTATAACTATGTGTGGCATTTGTTCTTGTTCATCTCATCCCACAGATGCATACCCTACACTTCAAGATAGTAGTTCTGTTTTTCTAGATTAATCTGTTGCAGTAGCTAGTGTTTTTCCTGGTAAACCACAATTTCAGCAACAACAATAGAGATATGACCCATTATCCAACACATATAACCCTGGCTAAAGAGACCATCTGAACCTGAGATATAGCAATGCAACATCACAACAACAGCAACCATTGCAATATAAGCAGTCATTCCAGCAGCTGGTGTGTGAAATCCACAAGTGTACGGTTTCGTTGTCAAGTAATAAAAAGATTGAATTCACAGGGACTATGTCTATGAATACTAATTAATTAATCAATTCAATTCAATTAAACAAAGGGAAAATAAATGTTGAGTGATAAGAATTTAGTAACTAAGTAATTAAATAAATAAATATTAGAGTGCAAAATTGAGAAGAAAAATAGTAAGTTGTTAAGAAAGGTTTTCAAATTCAAAAAAGCTTCCAGGATTGGGGGTAACCACAATGATACAAGACAAATCTTAATTGACAACGCTTTTATTAAAATTGAAATTCAATTGAAGGTGAATTATCCTAAATTAGTTAATGTTCTTTCTCAAGAGACAAGAATCGTGCCCAATTAAACCAATTCCTACTCTCGTGGTAATTGAATTTAAATTAAACCCATTACGCTTTATGGTAATTCATTGAATCCTCAAAAGGCTAAACCTAGTCTCGTGATTTAGACCTTAAGTTCAATTCTTATGGTTCCAACACCTAGGTTCACTTCTTAGTACGTCCCTAAATGTCTATAAGATGCAAATATGTGGCTAGCAAATTCACATGAATAAGTACAATTATGATTGAATCAAAGAACATTCAAAATTAATAAAAAGAGGTAAACTAAGTCAATTAATCATCATCAATGTATCAAAGGGCATCGCCCAATCCTAGAAACAAAGAAACTACTCAGACAT
Source organism: Ormosia semicastrata (assembly GCA_029884595.1). NCBI lineage: Eukaryota > Viridiplantae > Streptophyta > Magnoliopsida > Fabales > Fabaceae > Ormosia > Ormosia semicastrata. The sequence continues at coordinate 46,914,507 of JAQQTO010000061.1, forward strand.
GGAGAAGAAGAAACAAGAAAGTAGAATAAAGAACATCCAAACTCGTAGCAAAAAGAGAAGAGACGAGAAAGATGAAGATCAAGAGCCTCCAAACGTGCCTTCTTCAAACTAATTTTGAACCCCAAAATTATATTCAGAACATCTATAAATAACCCTAGGATTTCAACTGGTCCAAGCCCATGAAAAGAAATAAAAACAAAACTTAAAATCTGACTCGTACTGCGATCCACGGCCATGGATCATTCCACGGGTTGGCTGTGGATCTCTCTGCCACATGACCATTCTGCCTCAGTTTGAATTCCATGGCCGTGGAACTCTCTGGAGTTTCTCTTTTGCTTCTTCAAGCTACTGCTCGATTCATGGCCATGGGGAATTCCATAGGCAGGCCGTGGATCTCTCTGGAGTGAGCTTTTTGCCCCAATTTGCTATCCGTAAAGCTCCAACTTCAATCATGCAAGCTTTCCATCCATTTCAAGGCCAATTTAGCACCAATCCTGCACAACAACACTAAAATCACCGCAGTTATCCAAACTAAAGGAAAAATAAATAAAAAGAGAAACTAAAATGCCTAAAAATACATGTAAAATAAGACTAAAATATGATGTTATTTCACACACATCAAATTCCCTTAAGCTTAAGATTTTGCTTGTCCCCAAGCAATAACTAATGCCAAATCAAGAAGTGGGATAAAGAGACAATAATGAATGAGGAACCTGAGAAAACATCCAACTAAGCAATAGGCAAAGACAAACCAAGAATTAGAGAGGTAATCAAAATCAAGTCCAATTAGAGGCTAAAGTTCTCAGAAATCATGCTCCTTACTAAATTGGGTTCACTCTACTAACCACACTTAAAGTGTTTAAGGGTGAAGACAATGCACTCAAGATTCCTCAAAGAAAAAGCATTTCCATAAGCTGTTGGTGTATGCCCTAGAGGCTAATACATTTTCTGTATTTACATATATTCTATTATGCTATTTTATATATGAGGCATTTCATTTATTGTGTTCTTTTTTTATAAACATAATAAAGTCCTTAGAATAGTAAGATTGATGCCATGAACATCAAGTGAATGACTTGATCGTGAGATCCTTTTGGTTACAACACTATTCTTAAATGTCCCTAATCAAGTATTATTGTTAATTAGGACAACAATAATACATTGAGACTAGTATGTGCAGAGACTGATGACCACATCTCACGGGTCATGGATATGAGATATCAAGTCTTCACATGGGTACATATTAGAGAAATGATGTACTGGACTGACCCACCATGAGAACGCTACATGGATCGTTACGTGAGTGTCATAAGCGATTCTCATAGTGACAATGGTGTTTGTGGTTCTTTGACCTGAAATCACTACGATTCCTACATGAGGAGTTGTGTGTTTTAATGCCATCAAATGTCATCTGTAACAAGGTGATTATAAAGTTGATTATTGGACATACCGCAAATCATGCAGAGGGATGTGAGTGACCTAGATGGGATTTGTCACTCCTACAAAACAGGAGCGATATCTTCGGGCCCCCTGATTGAGTGAGACTGCGAAATGCATGGCCATGCTCAAATGAGTCAATATGAGATATTGATCTCATTTGTTGTTACAAAGTCTGCTCGAGTATCAGGAAACGAATGATTGGACTATACAAGGGTGACGCATTCCATGTCTTGTGTTCAATCTAGATATCTTGACAAAGGGACTAAACGACACGAAAACATTAGTCACGAAAAGGTTATGTCAAATCACTGACATTCTTATTACTTGAGTAGCAGTGATGTGTTGCTAGATACCGCTCACTGCTTGTAATATTAAAATGGGATTTTAATATTACGCAACGTAATAAGAACCTGCAGGTCACACACATACAGCAGACTAAAATTGGAGCAATGGATCAAGTTGGACTCGGATTCAAATATGGGCCGGACTCATAACGAGATGGGTCTAGGGTTACACTACTTACCTTGTCTTGCTCACACTCACTTAAGGCGAGTCACTACTATAAATAGTAACCGCTAAGGGGGAAATTTCTTGTGGGATATAATTCGAACCCTAGCCGCACCTACTGAGAAAAGTGAGTGAAAGAGCGACGATGGTTTCTTTCTCTTCTCTTCGCGCCTAGCACCTTGTGTGAGAGACGTGAGGCTCCTCTTTGCGGACGTTGGACGTTCGTGAGTCTGTTCGTGTGGATACCGCAGAGACATCGTTTCTATTACGGTGTTAGTGATTCACGCTTCAAGAGGTAAATCATTTAAAAACTCGGATTATGGCTTTTTCGCATGAATCCTCGATGGGAATCCCTGTTTTTCGCTGCGTGTTGTATCCGCAAAATTCCCAACATAAGCTTGATAAGAAACCAAATTTTCACTAACAATTTGTATGCATGCAAGAATCAAAAAGTCTTTCAAGGGTTGTAATGGGGCCATGGGAATGATGTTAGGTAGGGTAAAGAAAGGAAGGTATGCACAAGGGGTTAACAAAATTTTCAATAAGCACAAGAAATCCAATAGAACATAAATGGAGCAAAAGCATTTTTCAAACAAGAGCATAACTCCACATTTTCAAGCATTTTCTTCCTTACTTTTCCTTCTTCTCTTTCTCTTCTTTTTCAAGCTTTCATCTCATGATTTTCTTTTATTTGCTTTTTTTTTCTTTCCCTTTATATTTTTCTTTTTTTTATTTGAGAAAAAGAAGACTCAAAAACATATGATTCCCAACACAACTTTCAAACCCAATTTGCTCCATTTAATATTCTAAATGATTACCGACAATATATCATCATAGGTATCAAGAAAAAATAATTATGCAATAGACTCAAAATGGGAAACTAGTGGATGAAAGTGTGACAATTATTTCACAAGGCTAGAAAAATACCTAAGATGCCTTAATCACATTCAAGCATGCAAACAAAAATTTCGCCTCAAAATGGTTTCAAATCAAGTTCTAGAGTACAAAATCAATGATGAATTATCACTAAACACAAAGAATAGGAGCAAAAATCATATAGTGCATAAATCCCATATAGGCTCAAAACTCACATTTAGAGGTCAAAAATCAATGAAAAGCACAAATTCAGAGAACATATACTAATTATCAACTATAAAGAGATCACCTCCACTGTCAATTAAAACAATGCCTGTTGCCTACCACAAGAATCAACAAATTAGGTTCCAAATCAATACCATCTCAAAATCCTCAAAAGAGAGGGGCACAAAGTTCAACCAAAAAGCCAAGAGATATGATGGTGTGAAAATGCAATATGAAGATGCAATGTAATATGAGACATGAGAATACATGAAACTAATAATCTAAAATGAAAATGAAAATGAAAATGAAAATACCTCCCAAGCTTAGAACTTACATTGTCCCCAATATAAAAATCTATAAATAGAGAATGGAGAAAAGAAAAGAACTCACTGCGGTGGTGAGAAAAGGTTCTGGCTCAGATGCTGCCTGATCCCTTTTTTTTCAAAGAGCCCCTTGCATTCCACAGCTATGGTTGGATCCACGGCCAGGCAGTGGATCTCTCTGACTTTTATATTTTCCTTCTGATCTTCAATCTATGGCCATGAAATTTTCCATGGCCTGGGTATGGAACTTTCTGACTTCACTCTCCTCCTAAATTGAGCTTCAAAAAGGGGTCAAACCTAGAAAAAAAATCCATGAGACAAAGATCAAACCAACAATCCAACACACAAAAATAAAAGAAAAAGAGGAAATAAAAAGGAAAAATAAGAAAACTTGGGTTGCCTCCCAAGAAGCGCTTGTTTAAAGTCGTTAGCTCGACTCCGGTTTGGTTTCTGTGCTCAGGTGATGTCAATGGAGTAGTGCTCAGTTCCCACTCCTTCAAAGTGTTTCACTCTCTGGCCATTTATTATGAAAGGCTCACAGCCTTCTTTCTTCACCTCAAGCACACCATAAGATAAAACTCGAACAATCTCATATGGTCTTGACCATTTTGACCATAACTTACTAAGACAGAAACGTAGAAGCGAGTTATTGACAAGAACTTTATCCCCGAGTTTAAATCCACGCTTCTCGACACACTTGTCATTCTGCTTCTTAGGTCCTTTCTTGCAGGGCTTAGATTTCTCAAATTTTGTAGTGCCCTTGGGCAAGGTCATTTCTAGCATAGCATCAGCCACTGATTCCTGCACACTTGAAAGCACAACACTATCCATAACATTAGTAGCATCTATGTGATTACATGAATTTAAGGAATTAGAATTATTTTCAGAATTAAAAACATCAAAAACTACTTCCTCATCATTCAATCGCAAAGTCAATTTCCCTTCATGGACATCAATGATCACCCTTCCAGTGGCAAGGAATGGACGCCCAAGTATGATCGGCATTTTATCATCAGCTTCCATGTCAAGCACAATAAAATCCACCAGCATGTAAAACTTACCAACCTTTAAGGGGACATTCTCTAGTATGCCAACGGGGTATTTGACAGACCGATCTGCCAATTGAAGGGAGATAGTTGTGGGTTTTAGTTCACCCACCTCCAACTTCTTACACACAAAAAGGGGCATAAGACTAACACTAGCCCCCAAATCACACAAAGCTTTATCAAAACTAGTGTTACCAATCAAACAAGGAATAGAGAAGCTACCTAGATCTTTTAGCTTAGGAGGCAATTTATTTTGAATTAAAGCACTACACTCCTCAGTTAAAGCTACTATCTCATGTTCCTCTAGCTTTCTCTTATTAGACAAAATGTCCTTAAGAAATTTAGCATAGGTGGACATTTGTTGCAACGCCTTAGTGAAGGGTACATTAATGTACAATTTCTTAAGGACCTCTAGGAACTTCCCAAATTGCTTATCTAGCTTGGCCTTAGCCAATCTTTAAGGGAAGGGAACCGGGGGTTAGTAAGGTTCAGGGGGTACATATTTAGATACTTTCTCATTAGTTTCCTCCTTTTCTAAGGGTTGTGTCTTAGTCTCATTTTCCTCATTCCCCTCATCTTTGTCATACTCCCCTTTACCCTTAGGATCCTCTAATTTCTTGCCACTTCTCAAACTCACAGCCTTACAGTGTTCATTACCTGGATTTATTTCAGGTTGACCAGGAAACTTACCCAGTTGCCTTTGTGAAGTGTCTGCTTGTTGGGCAATCTGAGTTTCCAACATCTTATTATGAATAGTCAAATTATCAACCTTAGCTGACAACTCTCTAATGGCCTCAGTCACAACTTGCCCATATTGCTTAAACTTCTCATTTTGCTTAGATTGACTCTCAACAAATTTCTCAAGAAGAGACTTAAGTCTAGATTTTTGTACCTGTTGGAATCCAGAGGAGGGTTTAGCACTACCTTGCCTAGCTTAGTATTGACTATTCCGGTAGGAGAAGTTAAGATGTCACCTCCAACCGATGCACCTTGTGAAGAGCCAATCCTAACTTGGCATTCAGCACCCATGTGTCCCTGTACTCCACAAATCTCACAAAAAATGTTAGAAGCACCTATGACATTAACATGAGCTTTCTCAAGCATGTCAAAATGTTTATTCAAAGAATCAAACTTTGACATAATTAAATCAACACCGTCTACCTCAAACTTACCTCCCGAGAGTTTTCTCAGGTTATGACCTCTTTCATTTGCCCATTGGTGATTATTTGTAGCAACACTCTCAATGATCTTGTAGGCTTCTGTTAGCCTTCTATTCATCAAAGCTCCACCAGCTGCGGAGTCAATAGACCCTTTCGAAGAATATTCTAGACCATTATAAAAGGTGTGGATGATTAACCATTTCTCTATCCCGTGGTGTGGGCAGGCTTCCAGCAAAGCCTTATATCTGTCCCAAGCTTCTGACAACGACTCTCCATCTTTCTGAATGAAGCTTGTGATTTGGGTCCTAAGATGAGCAGTCTTGGAAGGTGGGAAGAATTTGTCCAAGAAAGCTTGCTCTAATTAGTCCCAAGTAGTGATTATCTCAGTGGGAACAGACTTCAACCAAGCTCTAGCTCTATCTCTCAATGATAATGGAAATAGGCAGAGGCGAATAGCATCAACAGAGGTGTCTTCAATCTTGAGGGTCTCACAGAACTCCAAGAACATATCCACATGATCATTCGGGTCCTCTGATGGTAATCCTCCAAACTGGTTCTGCCTTATCATAGAAAGTAAGGCAGGAGGTATGGTGAAGTGTCTAACTTTAATGTCTGGCTGAGCAATTCCAGATCGCAAACCCCGAGCATTAGGGGCTGCATACTCTTTTAGCGATCTATTATCCTCAGGTTCAGCCATGACAAGTGTTAGTTCAAGTATTTCTCTCACTCTTTGCATTTGTTGTCTTCTCCTTCTACAAAGAGTTCTTTTAATTTCAGGATCTGCTTCAATAAGAGTCCCGGAACGTCTAGTACTTTGTATAAATAAGAGAAATTACCTGCAGAGAGTCAAAGAGAAAACAAGAACATAAGAATATGGTAAAAAGAAAAAAAAGAGGTTTAAAATAATTAAATTAAAAATTAAAATAATATTCAAGAAAACACATTCCCCGGCAACGGTGCCAAAAACTTGGTGTGTAAAATCCGTAAGTGTACGGTTTTGTCGTCAAGTAATAAAAAGATCGAATCCACAAGGACTATATCTATGAATACCAATTAATTAATTAATTCAATTCAATTAAACAAAGGGAAAATAAATGTTGAGTGATAAGAATTTAGTAACCAAGCAATTAAATAAATAAATATTAGAGTGCAAAATTGAGAAGAAAAATAATAAGTTGTTAAGAAAGGTTTTCGATTTCAAGAAAGCTTCCAAGATTGAGGGTAACCACAATGATACAAGACAAATCTTAATTGACAACTCTTTTATTAAAATTGAAATTCAATTGAAGGTGAAAATTAGTTAATGTTTTTTCTCAAGAGACAAGACTGTGCCCAATTAAACCAATTCCTACTCTCGTGGTAATTGAATTTAAATTAAACCCATTACGCTTTATGGTAATTCATTGAATCCTCAAAAGGCTAAACTTACTCTCATGATTTAGACCTTAAGTTCAATTCTTATGGTTCTAATACCTAGGTTCACCTCTCAGTACGTCCCTAAATGTCTATGAGATGCAAATATGTGGCCAACAAATTCACATGAATAAGCGCAATAAGGATTGAATCAAAGAACATTCAAAATTAATAAGAAATGGTAAACCAAGTCAATTAATCATCATCAATGTATCAAAGGGCATTGCCCAATCCTAGAAACAAAGAAACTACTCAGACATGGAGAAGAAGAAACAAGAAAGCCGAATAAAGAACATCCAAACCCGTAGCAAAGAGATAAGAGAGGAGAAAGATGAAGATCAAGAGCCTCCAAACGTGCCTCCTTCAAACCAATTTTGAACCCCAAAGTTGTATTCAGACCATCTATAAAAAACCCTAGGGTTTCAATTGCTCCAAGCCCATAAAAAGAAATAAAAACAAAACTTAAAATCTGACTCGTACTGCGATCCACGGCCATGGATCATTCCACGGGTTGGCCGTGGATCTCTCTGCCACATGACCATTCTGCCTCAGTTTGAATTCCACGGTCGTGGAACTCTCTGGAGTTTATCTTTTGCTTCTTCAAGTTGTTGCTCAATCCATGGCCATGGGGAATTCCACAGGCAGGCCGTGGATCTCTCTGGAGTGAGCTTTTTGCCCCAATTTGCTATCTATAAAGCTCCAACTTCAATCATGCAAGCTTTCCATCTATTTCAAGGCCAATTTAGCACCAATCCTGCACAACAACACCAAAAACACCACAGTTATCCGAACTAAAGGAAAAACAAATAAAAAGAGAAACTAAAATGCCTAAAATGCCTAAAAATGCATGCAAAACAAGACTAAAATATGATATTGTTTCACACACATCAGCAACCAATGAGACAACAGCAGTTTCAACCTCAAGTTGGACCATTTAGACAATTCCAGCAGCCTATGCATCTGTGGTGTTATGTTGATTGTGAATAAAATTAAGATCAAAATCAGTTGCCAAGTCTCACCAAAAATATAAAAATCCTTACAACCAGTTGTAGTTAGCAAAGGTCGATCCACAAAGAACTAATTCAATTAACACGATAAACCAATTCCTAATTTAAACTCTAAGGAACAATAAATAGTAAAAGAGGATTTTGTTTGTTAAAACTAAGAATAGAAATTGAATCTAAAGCAACAGAAGTAAAAACGATTTGAATTACCAATTTAAAGGTATTGATTAAGATATGGAATCCACCACTAGAATTATATGATAATGCTAACCTACATATCCTTTATCCCAATAAGATCAATTATGTTTTTACGTAATTGTGAGATTAAATCTCTGTTTTTCTTAGGTTTTGGTTAATTTAGCAACCGCTCAAATTAAGTCATAATCACTAGTTAGTTATAAAGCAATCGCTCTTATACTTACTTAATGATTGCATGAAGATTTAGAAAACCAATCATGCTAAGGTCCAATCACACACCGGGATTGAATTACTTAGATCATATGTCTCACTAGTCCTACCTGTAATGCCCCCTTTCTCAGGAGGAGGAGAGGACGTCACACCAAATGACGAAATTCAAAAGAAAATTATTTAGACCCTGTCATTATATTATTTATAGGAATTATCCTGTTCATCAATGAAATATCCTAACATAACTTATCTCTTTCATATACATGTACTTTTTCTTTTGTAAGCGAAAAACATAAAGATCAACTTATGCATTCATGCAAAAGATACATATTATATATATATATATATATATATATATATATATATATATATTAGAAGTTTGACTAGTTTTTCACCTAGAACTTGAAGGTATTTGTTTGTATAATTATTTTGTTCCATAAGACTTTTAATGTCTTTCGGATTTACTGGTTCGTCTTCTACTTTAGTTTTGAAAGGAGAAGCTAAGACAGGATTGTTATCTTTGTCTTTTACGTTTGGAATGAGATACTGACTGGAAGGAGGTAATTCGGATTTGATTAACTCACCATCTTTGCGATGCCAGACAGTAAGAACATTAGCTGATTTATCTTCGATCAGACCAATGCTCCAAGGATAATCAATTTCATTCCTAATCATGTAGGCATGAAACCAGTTGAAGAAAGGGATAATTTGTTTGACTTTGTTGAGAAATTCGTAGAATTTCTCTTGGATTTTAGTTCTGTTTGATCCCTTAAAATTTTCGAAAAACCACTTCCTTTGCGGAGTCCATTCCGCGGAATAGAAGTCTTTCCTAAGGGTTTCCTTATCAATAATGAAGTCAGATAACATGGACATCATCATTAAGAGAGGAATAGGTTGGAGACTGAATAGATCGGTGATCATCTTCGTCATCTTTTTGGTATGTCGGTCGAGGGATACTTGTCGAAGTATCGAGCCCACGAAGACTGATTGTCGAAGGGGTAGATTGGATTGTCGAAAAGGATTTTCTGGAGACCGCGGATTTGTAGTCTTCAGATCTGGAGGATGAAGATCTAAAAGATCTAGAAGAGCTGAATGAATTTCTCCTAGCGAAGGCTAGTTCAACCCTACCTGATTGATGTTGGGTGATTTCTTGAATTTCGGGTGTTTCTCTGGGCAAAGCTGGGGTTGCTTTGTCCATGATCCATTTTTCAGGGAGGATTACATCTTCCCATCGGATTTGTTTAGGGACAACTACGTTGGCCTTTGTTATGTCAGTTAAGAATAACATTGTTACTCCCTTGTCTTTTGGTTTTAAGACTTTTGAATAAAAGGAATTCATTACTTTGTATTGAATCCTATAGATTAAAGCTAAAGGAATTGATTCGGGCTTCATATCTAAGCCACAGACTTTGATATTCAAGAATAATGTGTCTTGAATGTTTTTGTCTTTTAGACTTACAGTCCTATTAGGATAGCAATTAAAATAGATTGGACCATGACCAAGACTAGTTTCGACGGTTCCTAGAAGAGAATCATGGAATTGATTGTGTCTTATGTCTCTTAGACAAAGCAGAACAGATGCGTTTAACCCTTCTCTAATTAGAGGTTTGACAGCTACCTGCACACATCCGATATGCAGATAATTGTATTTGTTTGCTTGACCTTTTAAGGTATCTTGACAGAGAAGATGAAATTCTTCATCATCTCCTTCGATTGTAATTTGTTTTTCTACGGTCCTGATAATATAATCAGAACTTCTGAAGAATCTACCTTCAGATTTGTAGAGTTCATTGTTTGGGATTCTGGGGATTTCCCAGTCATCCATGTCTTGATTTATGTTTTCAAAACAAATTTCTTCATTAAAGATGTTTGTTGTGGATGGATTAATTTGTTGCTCAGTGAGAGAGGAAGATGAAGATTGAGAAGATTTGAAAGAAAGCTTAGAAGACAAAGAACGCAACATGGCAGAAATAAAGACAGTAATAAGGACAGAAATTAAAGAAAATAGAAATTAAAGCTAGCAGTAAATAAAGGAGATAAGAGATGTAAAAAAGACAACAGATATATTTTATCCTCTGATATCTTTACCCTCATTTGGTTTCATAGATATGTAAGTGAAAGTTTAAATTAATTATTATCCCTTGAACTAGATCTTAAGATTATCATGCTTCATACTTGATCTAAGTTTGGTTTAATTATTTTCTCCTGAACAATTTAAAATATTTTAGATCATACCCGGATCGTTAGCCACCGTGTACGTTTACCAGTTTTTAACCATGGTCACCACCGTGCCTCATCCTTTACTACTTGTGAAACATCGTCGAATTAGTCTTACTGCCTCATCCAGGTCTTACTGCTACAGCTCCACAAAATAGTTCCAACACCAGGCATTATGTACCGTCCGGTTAAGAAAAGGTAACATAAAAGTACGTACTAACCAGATCCAGACATGAACATTTTCTTATGTTAGTTCAGTAAAGAAAATAAATAAAGCAGAAAAAGATCAAAGCAGAATAACGATAGATCGATATAATAACATTAATATCTAGTTCAATAAAGTAATAAATAACTTAAATCCACCATTTACATTCCTACTTCCCCATCAGGCTCTGATACCAGAGTGCAGGTGGAAGATCACGGGAAAGGCGGAAGAGACAGGATGGAAGGAAAGTAGAAGAGAAGACGGACTTCTTTTACATGGTGAATGTATGCAAAGAAAATTATTTAAAACATTAAAGCATTAGAACCAGAGACGGAGCTCGGTATAGAACAGATATAAGTTAACAAAACATAAAGAAAGAAAGAAAGAAAGGAAAACTGATTTATTATTAAAGCACTAGAAAGATTACAAGATTGGAAGAGGAAGGGAGAGTTTCTCACACTAACCTCTCACTAAAGATCTAAAAAAAATGCATGCCTAACATCGTGGGCAGACAAGCAATTTAAAGACTAAAAAATTTACTATTACAACAGTAACGTAACAGTGTCCCGCTACAGTGAACAGTGATTGGTCGCACCGCTGCAGTGAACAATGTTCAACAGTAGTCTTCCGCAGCTTGCTGGGTTCGACGAAAGAACAGTATTCGACAAATAGTATCCGACAAAAAACTATTCATCATCTTGCAATTTGATTGCATAACAGTCGTCTTCATTCTGGTTTGCAGAATCTTCGGACAGAGTGATTGATGGACAGGGAGAACCAGTTCTGTCGGGTACTGATTCATTGCTGATAGCAACATCCATATCTTTGTAAAGTTTGAGAACATCTTTCATATTTTGGAAGAGATGTGCTTTGTCGGAGGAGGCGGAGATAGCAGCAAGTATCTTAGCCTTCTGATTCAAAAACTGACAATCAGCTTCATCAGCGAGTTTGAGGTATTTTGGGTTCTGTCGGAACCATTGTTTGATGTTGTCGGGGGATGCTCTGGAGGCGTCGAATTCAGCCCACCATTTGGCAAAAGCTTGTCTTTGCAATGCAGGGAGAAGGTTTGGGAAACCATCATGGGCCTGGTATTTGTACTGCCAGGAAAATATCCAGGACAGGGATAGTTTGGAGAAGAAGTGAATGTCGACAGGAAAAATGTCTCCGCCAGAGTCAAACTTCTTCAAGAAATATTGAAATCCTTCCATGACAGTAGTCGGAAGAATCTGCTGGATTGGGCCAAAGAAGTTCCACCATTGTAAAAACCAGTGAGGGAACTTGTACTTGATATTTTGTTTGAAGTAGATGAGCCAGGAGTGTCGGTTGGACTTATTCTGAAGCCAGAACATGTTACTCCAAGCTTGAATGTAATCCCAGTAATTAAACCCTATCGGGTCGAAGTGTTGAGAAAACTTCCTTAGAATGTTTGGATTGGCGCCAAATTCTGTCGGTGTCATGACCTTCAAAATCTGGACTGTCGAATGGGTGATGAATGATTCATCTTTCGGGTCCCTGTAATGCTTAAGAGAGACCGAGTCAGTATCGACAAGAATATATTCATAAAATTGTCGGGTTTTGTTTGTCGAGATTGGTTGAAAGTGAAAACCGTTTGGAAAGATTTTTTGGGGAACTTTGGTAAGGTTAGGATCCCAGAATTCTGGTTCCTTTTGGATTACAAGCCAAAGATTTTCTTTTGGAATGTAATGAGGTTTATTGGGAATGGATTGTGTTTCGACAATAGCTTTCTTTGGTTGGTTGATGACAACAAATGGCTTTGCCTTTCATGGTTTGGATCATAGTTTGAATGTCGGTTCCTTCAACAAAATCTTCGGTGAAGATTTGTTTCCATGATTTATCGGGAGATGGGTTAAGCCTTGATCTTGCAGGGCTAGAAGAGTTGTGATTGGCATGGCATAGTCTTCTTTTGATTGTTTTTCTGAGTCGATGACTCAGGTTTAGCTGGGTTGAAGACCCGGATGGAAGGGTTGAAGACCCCTGTTGAAGAGTCGATTTGGCTGGCCGTGCTGTGGGTGGTACTGTGCCTCTTCCCCTAGAGGAAGACGATCTTGTCGAACGAGGCATGGGGCTATTTTCCCTGTAAATATTCACGGGTAAGGTAGTCAGGTAAAGTGTTTGAGGTGCCTTTGATATATTCAATGTCAAAATCAAAAACACTTAAGATTGCTTGCCATCTAGCAAAAATTTGTTTTGATGCAAGATTTTTAACATCTTTTTGCAAAATGTCTTTTGCAGATTTGCAATCGACACGGACTAAAAATTTTTGATTTAATAAATCAGATTGGAATTTTGAAATACAAAGAACGATTGCTAAAATTTCTTTTTGACTGTTGAATAATTCTGCTGTGCAGGATTCCAATGTTTTGATGCATATGCAATGACATGTTCTTTGTTGTTGATACGTTGTTTGAGAATGCCACCATAACCTATGTCGGAGGCATCAGTTTCGACAATTTTAAATAATTCAGGGTTTGGAAGATGTAGGCAAGGAAGGGCCTTAACCTGAGATTTCACTGTTTGACAATGTTTGTATGAATGTCCACCAAGGAGGAGGATTTTTTAGTCGGTCATGTAGGGGTTTGACAAGATTACTTAGCTGAGGAAAGAAATCAAGCAACATAGTTTAAACAACCAAGAAATCTTTGTAATTGATTTTTGTCAATAAGTTGATTGGGAAACTTGTCGGTAAATTCAATTAGGTTAATTGGATTGATAGTTCCTTGATGAATATTATGACCAAGAAACCTGATTTTTGTTTGGAAAAGATTAATCTTTGACTTGGAGACAGCAAGACCATTTCTTTTGATAACTCCAAGAAAAATGTTGACGTGTTTAAAATGTTGATCAATGGATTGAGAAAAGATTAGAACATCATCAATGTAGACGATGGTAAAGTTTGAATAAGGATTGAAAATTTCATTCATGATCCTCTGAAATTCAGAAGGAGCATTCTTGAGACCAAAGGGCATTACGTTCCACTCATACTGCCCAAAAGGTACAGTGAAAGCCGTCTTGTAGCGATCACTCTCCTTGATTTGGATTTGCCAAAATCCAGATTTCATGTCAAATTTTGAAAAGATTTTAGCAGAGTAGAGTTTTTTAAGAAGATCTTTTTTGTTTGGGATTGGATATCGAATCCATTGGAGTGCCTGATTAAGTGGTTTATAATTGATGACTAGGCGAGGAGTTCCTCTTTCGATCTCAGCCTGCTTGTTGACATAGAAGGCTGAACAAGACCATGGACTCTTACTCTTTCTAATGAGCCCTTTCGTCAGAAGATCTTTAATCTCCTGCTGACAGTATTGAACGAGTTCTTGACTCATTTGAATTGGTCTGGCTTTCGTCGGAATTTGTCTTTCATTGAAATCTTTTTCATAAGGAAGATCCACCATATGTTTCTTCCTTTCCCAGAAGGCGTTTGGGAGATCTGAACAAATTGATCTTTGAATTTGTTGAAGAAGAGATTGAATCTTTTGCTGGATATGGGGTTGACTTAGATTGGAATCGATGTTTTTAAAACAGATTTCTTCTTTAAGATAATTAATCTGATTCTGTTTGTATTGGATTAGGTTAAGGTTCCTAAGGATGGGTTTCCTAAGAAACTTGAATGTGATTGTTCGACCAAGATGTTGGGTAGTAATCCCTTCATCTGTGATTTGCAAAGGGAAAAGTGACCTAATGAACGGTGTTCCTAAGATCACTTCGTTTTTGAGATTTTTGACTAACAGGAAAGAGGTTTCAACTTGGAATCCTTGGTTGTCAATGACAGCCGAGGAGAGTTTGAATTTGATTTTTAGTTTTGAACCGTTAGCAGTGCTAAGCTGTTCCGAAGTTTTTTCAAAATATTTCGTCGGGATAAGTCCCTCCAAAATACAATTTGAATCTGCCCCTGTGTCGAACAATGCGACAGTATTTAGGACAAAATCATTAATTCTGATATTTATGTTGATGAAGAATTTTTGGATTTTCATTTGATTGATTATTTGTGCAAAGAATTCTTCTTCTTCTTGGTTTTCAGTCTTTTGACTCTTATTGTCGGGGATTATTTCCTTGTCGGAGTCAGTTTGAATATCCTGAAGTTGGGATATTATTATTTGGTGTAAACTTTGCTGCTCTTTGAGTTGTTTTACTTCGATTTTCAGATTGTTAATCTCGTATTGGAGATCTTGGATTGTTATTGTTTTCTTTGAAGTTTTCTTCTCAAGTTTTTTAAGTGTTTCAGTCAGATTATACTTGTTTTGTATGATTGGTTCCTTAAAACTTTTAGAAGAGCTTGCTTCCATTAAGGATTTTATTTTTTCTAGATAAACTTTCCTATCTTGAGGATCGTCGATTGAGTTGAGAACTTCGAACAGGAGATCTTGCTCCTTTGTTAAGACATTGATTTCAGGAGAGTCTGTTTCTCCATCTGATGAAATATCATCATTTTGGATTTGGTTTAAGTCTTCAGATGATTCTTTGTCGGATTCTTCGTCGGATGATTCGACTAGCAAATTATTAATTTGCTCTTCGACCGTTGGTTCAAGATTTAAAGATTTTATCTTTCCTTTTAACCTACAATATTTGCTAATATGGCCAGGTTTGCCACAGTTATAGCAAATTATAGGTTTCTTTGGTATTTTGATATTGTCGATTGGTGGTTTGGACTTAAATTCTTGTTTAAGTCTTCTAGGTTTGGTGCTAGCCTTATGTCGAAAATATTTAGTTTTTTCGACATGTTTAGACTTTGGTTTCGACCTTTTCTTGGTACATGGAAGACCAAATTGTTCGCAGAACGTTCCTAAATCTCGCTTGGTTTGGGCCTTTTCTCTGGCGAGCTGGGCTTGGATTTTGTCATCTTGGCAGATTTTTAAGGCTACCTTTTGAATGAAAGCAATGAGTTGACCATAACTCAACTGCTCGTAAGGAATTTCTCCATTTGGGGATTGGCTTCTGATCTTATCACGAACCTTGTCGCCTAAGGATTTAGGAAGACCAGCAAGAAATTTTTCTTTCCAGAAAGGTTGTTGGCTATCTTCTCTGGTGTAAACCCTAGTTAAGAAGGTGTCTCTATACCACCTAAAGTCAGCTAGAGTTTTGCATTTCAAGTTCGACAGAAGCTCAGCAGACCTATCTTTCCATAAGGACGGGTCTCCTATGAAGTGTTGAGCTATTGTGAAGATTAGATTGTTGACAGCGTCGGGAATGGGTTTTCCCTCACTGAGGATTATATTGCCATCGGCGTCAGTCTTGACTGCATCGCCAATTTCAATTTTTTGTTCAGCGGAGATATAGTTATCCCACCAACCTTTGAGTTGACCCGAGAATCCTGAGACTAGGATTCCGACAATAACTTCTTCAGGACAGTCATAGGAAGTTTGATAAGCAGTCGACACCATGGTCATATGCTGAAGAGTGTTGATGATGGAATATTCAGTCATCCCATCAATGTTCCACTCATAGATATTGTTTGCACTAAAGCTTCTAAAGTTTGGGTTTCTTTCTTCAAGCAACAGATCAGGAGCTGTCGCTCTTTGGTAATAGAGTTTGGACGGATTTCTCCAATTAAGAGTTTGGCTGATTACAGGATTTACCTTAATGACAGAATTTCTGTCGGTTTCAGGATCAGAGGTATTCGACCCTTGTTGTGAATTTGTCTGTCGGATTGTATTGACAATTAAATTTTTATCTTTGGATTTACTAGTCTTTGATTCTTGAGTTTGTGGTGTATCAGGGGCAACTAAATTTAGTCGATCCATGAATTCATTAATAAGATTTTGATTTGTTAACTTGGGATTGTTTAAGAGTTTAATACTCTCTTTGAGTTGTCGACTAACTTTGAATGGTTTGAAAAGAGGTTTTTCGACAGACCTTTTGGTCTCGTCGGTTTTGGTATTGTCGACTTTGGTTCCCGAGGTTGAAGGTATCAGAGCCTGCTGGGGAAGTAGGAATGTAAATGGTGGATTTAAGTTATTTATTACTTTATTGAACTAGATATTAATGTTATTATATCGATCTATCGTTATTCTGCTTTGATCTTTTTTCGCTTTATTTTTGAAAGAACTAACATAAGAAAATGTTCATGTCCGGATCTGGTTAGTACGTACTTTTATGTTACCTTTTCTTAACCGGACGGTACATAATGCCTCGGTGTTGGAACTATTTTGTGGAGCATGTAAGAACATAAGATTTATCTGGATCGGAGGCGCTAAGATAATTCAACGATGTTTCACAAGTAGTAAAGGATGAGGCACGGTGGTGACCATGGTTAAAAAGCGGAAAATTTGTTGGCTAACTTTGATCCGGGTATGATCTAAAATATTTTAAATTGTTCAGTGAGAAAATAATTAAACCAAACTTAGATCAAGTATGAAGCATGATAATCTTAAGATCTAGTTCAAGGGATAATAATTAATTTAAACTTTCACTTACATATCTATGAAACCAAATGAGGGTAAAGATATCAGAGGATAAAATATATCTGTTGTCTTTTTTACATCTCTTATCTCCTTTATTTATTGCTAGCTTTAATTTCTATTTTCTTTAATTTCGAGCCCTTATTACTGTCTTTATTTACGCCATGGGTAGATTGGATTGTCGAAAAGCTTTCTTTCAAATCTTCTCAATCTTCATCTTCCTCTCTCACCGAGCAACAAATTAATCCATCCACAACAAACATCTTTAATAAGAAATTTGTTTTGAAAACATAAATCAAGACATGGATGTTGGGAAATCCCTTGAATCCCAAACAATGAACTCTACAAATCGAAGGTAGATTCTTCAGAAGTTCTGATTATATTATCAGGACCGTAGAAAAACAAATTACAATCGAAGGAGATGATGAAGAATTTCATCTTCTTTGTCAAGATACCTTAAAAGGTCAAGCAAACAAATACAATTATCTGCATATCGGATGTGTTAAGTTTTGAATCAAACCTCTAATTAGAGAAGGGTTAAACGCATCCTTCGCTTTGTCTAAGAGACATAAGACACAATCAATTCCATGATTCTCTTCTAGGAACCGTCGAAACTAGTCTTGGTCATGGTCCAATCTATTTTAATTGCTATCCTAATAGGATGTAAGTCTAAAGACAAAAACATTCAAGACACATTATTCTTGAATATCAAAGTCTGTGGCTTAGATATGAAGCCCGAATCAATTCCTTTAGCTTTAATCTATAGGATTCAATACAAAGTAATGAATTCCTTTTATTCAAAAGTCTTAAAACCAAAAGACAAGGGAGTAACAATGTTATTCTTAACTGACATAACAAAGGCCAACGTAGTTGTCCCTAAACAAATCCGATGGGAAGATGTAATCCTCCCTGAAAAATGGATCATGGACAAAGCAACCTTGACTTTGTTCAGAAACACCGAAATTCAAGAAATCACCCAACATCAATCGGTAGGGTTGAACTAGCCTTCGCTAGGAGAAATTCATTAAAGCTCTTCTAGATCTTTTAGATCTTCATCCTCCGAGATCTGAAGACTACAAATTGAGAAGGTCTGAGAAAATCCTTTTCGACAATCCAATCTACCCTTCGACAATCGGTCTTCGTGGGCTCGATACTTCGACAAGTATAAAGAAAACCGACATACGATAAAAAAGAGATAAGAGCGAAGATGATCACCGATCTATTCAATCTCCAACCTATTCCTCTCTTAATGATGATGTCCAGTTATCGACTTCATTATTGATCCCTTGAAACCCTAGAAAGATTTCATTCCGCGGAATGGACTCTAAAGGAAGTATTTTTCGAAAATTTTAAGGGATCAAACAGAACTCAAATCCAAGAGAAATTCTACGAATTTCTCAACAAAGTCAAACAAATTATCCCTTTCTTCAACTGGTTTCATGCCTACATGATTAGGAATGAAATTGATTATCCTTGGAGCATTGGTCTGATCGAAGATAAATCAGCTAATGTTCTTACTGTCTGGCATCGCAAAGATGGTGAGTTAATCAAATCCGAATTACCTCCTTCCAGTCAGTATCTCATTCCAAACGTAAAAGACAAAGATAACAATCCTGTCTTAGCTTCTCCTTTCAAAACTAAAGTAGAAGACGAATTAGTAGATCCGAAAGACATTAAAAGTCTTATGGAACAAAATAATTATACAAACAAATACCTACAAGTTCTAGGTGAAAAACTAGTCAAACAATCCACAGATAAACCTTCAACCTCGGGAACCAAAGTCGACAATACCAAAACCGACGAGACCAAAAGGTCTATCGAAAAACCTCTTTTCAAACCATTCAAAGTTAGTCGACAACTCAAAGAGAGTATTAAACTCTTAAACAATCCCAAGTTAACAAATCAAAATCTTATTAATGAATTCATGGATCGACTAAATTTAGTTGCCCCTGATACACCACAAACTCAAGAATCAAAGACTAGTAAATCCAAAGATAAAAATTTAATTGTCAATACAATCGACAGACAAATTCACAACAAGGGTCGAATACCTCTGATCCTGAAACCGACAGAAAATGTCATTAAGGTAAATCTGTAATCACCAAACTCTTAATTGGAGAAATCGTCCAAACTCTATTACCAAAGAGCGACAGCTCCTGATCTGTTGCTTGAAGAAAGAAACCCAAACTTTAGAAGCTTTAGTGCAAACAATATCTATGAGTGGAACATTGATGGGATGACTGAATATTCCATCATCAACACTCTTCAGCATATGACCATGGTGTCGACTGCTTATCAAACTTCCTATGACTGTCCTGAAGAAGTTATTGTCGGAATCCTAGTCTCAGGATTCTCGGGTCAACTCAAAGGTTGGTGGGATAATTATATCTCCGCCGAACAAAAAATTGAAATTGGCGATGCAGTCAAGACTGACGCCGATGGCAATATAATCCTCAGCGAGGGAAAACCCATTCCCGACGCTGTCAACAATCTAATCTTCACAATAGCTCAACACTTCATAGGAGACCCGTCCTTATGGAAAGATAGGTCTGCTGAGCTTCTGTCGAACTTGAAATGCAAAACTCTAGCTGACTTTAGGTGGTATAGAGACACCTTCTTAACTAGGGTTTACACCAGAGAAGATAGCCAACAACCTTTCTGGAAAGAAAAATTTCTTGCTGGTCTTCCTAAATCCTTAGGCGACAAGGTTCGTGATAAGATCAGAAGCCAATCCCCAAATGGAGAAATTCCTTACGAGCAGTTGAGTTATGGTCAACTCATTGCTTTCATTCAAAAGGTAGCCTTAAAAATCTGCCAAGATGACAAAATCCAAGCCCAGCTCGCCAGAGAAAAGGCCCAAACCAAGCGAGATTTAGGAACGTTCTGCGAACAATTTGGTCTTCCATGTACCAAGAAAAGGTCGAAACCAAAGTCTAAACATGTCGAAAAAACTAAATATTTTCGACATAAGGCTAGCACCAAACCTAGAAGACTTAAACAAGAATTTAAGTCCAAACCACCAATCGACAATATCAAAATACCAAAGAAACCTATAATTTGCTATAACTGTGGCAAACCTGGCCATATTAGTAAATATTGTAGGTTAAAAGGAAAGATAAAATCTTTAAATCTTTAAATCGATTCGAAGAGCAAATTGAACCAAGTCGAATCATCCGACGAAGAAGACAAAGCAAACTTAAATCCAAAATGATGATATTTCATCAGATGGAGAAACAGACTCTCCTGAAATCAATGTCTTAACAAAGGAGCAAGATCTCCTGTTCGAAGTTCTCAACTCAATCGACGATCCTCAAGATAGGAAAGTTTATCTAGAAAAAATAAAATCCTTAATGGAAGCAAGCTCTTCTAAAAGTTTTAAGGAACCAATCATACAAAACAAGTATAATCTGACTGAAACACTTAAAAAACTTGAGAAGAAAACTTCAAAGAAAACAATAACAATCCAAGATCTCCAATACGAGATTAACAATCTGAAAATCGAAGTAAAACAACTCAAAGAGCAGGAAAGTTTACACCAAATAATAATATCCCAACTTCAGGATATTCAAACTGACTCCGACAAGGAAATAATCCCCGACAATAAGAGTCAAAAGACTGAAAACCAAGAAGAAGAAGAATTCTTTGCACAAATAATCAATCAAATGAAAATCCAAAAATTCTTCATCAACATAAATATCAGAATTAATGATTTTGTCCTAAATACTGTCGCATTGTTCGACACAGGGGCAGATTCAAATTGTATTTTGGAGGGACTTATCCCGACGAAATATTTTGAAAAAACTTCGGAACAGCTTAGCACTGCTAACGGTTCAAAACTAAAAATCAAATTCAAACTCTCCTCGGCTGTCATTGACAACCAAGGATTCCAAGTTGAAACCTCTTTCCTGTTAGTCAAAAATCTCAAAAACGAAGTGATCTTAGGAACACCGTTCATTAGGTCACTTTTCCCTTTGCAAATCACAGATGAAGGGATTACTACCCAACATCTTGGTCGAACAATCACATTCAAGTTTCTTAGGAAACCCATCCTTAGGAACCTTAACCTAATCCAATACAAACAGAATCAGATTAATTATCTTAAAGAAGAAATCTGTTTTAAAAACATCGATTCCAATCTAAGTCAACCCCATATCCAGCAAAAGATTCAATCTCTTCTTCAACAAATTCAAAGATCAATTTGTTCAGATCTCCCAAACGCCTTCTGGGAAAGGAAGAAACATATGGTGGATCTTCCTTATGAAAAAGATTTCAATGAAAGACAAATTCCGACGAAAGCCAGACCAATTCAAATGAGTCAAGAACTCGTTCAATACTGTCAGCAGGAGATTAAAGATCTTCTGACGAAAGGGCTCATTAGAAAGAGTAAGAGTCCATGGTCTTGTTCAGCCTTCTATGTCAACAAGCAGGCTGAGATCGAAAGAGGAACTCCTCACCTAGTCATCAATTATAAACCACTTAATCAGGCACTCCAATGGATTCGATATCCAATCCCAAACAAAAAAGATCTTCTTAAAAAACTCTACTCTGCTAAAATCTTTTCAAAATTTGACATGAAATCTGGATTTTGGCAAATCCAAATCAAGGAGAGTGATCGCTACAAGACGGCTTTCACTGTACCTTTTGGGCAGTATGAGTGGAACGTAATGCCCTTTGGTCTCAAGAATGCTCCTTCTGAATTTCAGAGGATCATGAATGAAATTTTCAATCCTTATTCAAACTTTACCATCGTCTACATTGATGATGTTCTAATCTTTTCTCAATCCATTGATCAACATTTTAAACACGTCAACATTTTTCTTGGAGTTATCAAAAGAAATGGTCTTGCTGTCTCCAAGTCAAAGATTAATCTTTTCCAAACAAAAATCAGGTTTCTTGGTCATAATATTCATCAAGGAACTATCAATCCAATTAACCGGGTAATTGAATTTACCGACAAGTTTCCCAATCAACTTATTGACAAAAATCAATTACAAAGATTTCTTGGTTGTTTAAACTATGTTGCTGATTTCTTTCCTCAGCTAAGTAATCTTGTCAAACCCCTACATGACCGACTAAAAAAGAATCCTCCTCCTTGGTCGGACATTCATACAAACATTGTCAAACAGGTGAAATCTCAGGTTAAGGCCCTTCCTTGCCTACATCTTCCAAACCCGAATTATTTAAAATTGTCAAACCGATGCCTCCGACATAGGTTATGGTGGCATTCTCAAACAACGTATCAACAACAAAGAACATGTCATTGCATATGCATCAAAACATTGGAATCTGCATGCATGTTAATTATTCAACTGTCAAAAAAAGAAATTTTATCAATTATTTTATGCATCTCAAAATTCCAATCTGATTTATTGAATCAAAATTTTTTAGTCTGTGTTGATTGCAAGTCTGCAAAAGACATTTTACAAAAGGATGTTAAAAATCTTGCATCAAAACAAATTTTTGCTAGATGGCAAGCAATCTTAAGTGTTTTTGATTTTGAAATTGAATATATCAAAGGCATCTCAAACACCTTACCTGACTACCTTACTCGTGAATATTTACAGGGAAAATAGCCCCATGCCTCGTTCGACAAGATCGTCTTCCTCTGGGGAAGAGGCACAGTACTCCACCGGCACAGCCACCAAATCGACTCTTCAACAGGGTCTTCAACCCTTCCATCTGGGTCTTCAACCAAGCTAAACCTGAGTCATCGACTCAGAAAAAACAATCAAAAGAAGACTATGCCATGCCAATCACAACCCTTCTAGCCCTGCAAGATCAAGGCTTAACCCATCTCCCAGATAAATCATGGAAACAAATCTTCACCGAAGATTTTGTTGAAGGAACCGACATTCAAACTATGATCCAAACCATGAAAGGCAAAGCTGTTGTCATCAACCAACCAAAGAAAGCTATTGTCGAAACACAATCCATTCCCAATAAACCTCATTACATTCCAAAAGAAAATCTTTGGCTTGTAATCCAAATGGAACCAGAATTCTGGGATCCTAACCCTACCAAAGTTCCCCAAAAAATCTTTCCAAACGGTTTTCACTTTCAACCAATCTCGACAAACAAAACCCGACAATTTTATGAATATATTCTTGTCGATACTGACTCGGTCTCTCTTAAGCATTACAGGGACCCAAAAGATGAATCATTCATCACCCATTCGACAGTCCAGATTTTGAAGGTCATGACACCGACAGAATTTGGCGCCAATCCAAACATTCTAAGGAAGTTTTCTCAGCACTTCGACCCGATAGGGTTTAACTACTGGGATTACATTCAAGCTTGGAGTAACATGTTCTGGCTTCAAAATAAGTCCAACCGACACTCCTGGCTCATCTACTTCAAACAAAATATCAAGTACAAGTTCCCTCACTGGTTTTTACAATGGTGGAACTTCTTTGGCCCAATCCAAAGCAGATTTTCCGACTATTGTCATGGAAGGATTTCAATATTTCTTGAAGAAGTTTGACTCTGGTGGAGACATTTTCCCTGTCGACATTCACTTCTTCTCCAAACTATCCCTGTCCTGGATATTTTCCTGGCAGTACAAATACCAGGCCCATGATGGTTTCCCAAACCTTCTCCCTGCATTGCAAAGACAAGCTTTTGCCAAATGGTGGGCTGAATTCGACGCCTCCAGAGCATCCCCCGACAACATCAAACAATGGTTCCGACAGAACCCAAAATACCTCAAACTCGCTGATGAAGCTGATTGTCAGTTTTTGAATCAGAAGGCTAAGATACTTGCTGCTATCTCCGCCTCCTCCGACAAAGCACATCTCTTCCAAAATATGAAAGATGTTCTCAAACTTTACAAAGATATGGATGTTGCTATCAGCAATGAATCAGTACCCGACAGAACTGGTTCTCCCTGTCCATCAATCACTCTGTCCGAAGATTCTGCAAACCAGAATGAAGACGACTGTTATGCAATCAACTTGCAAGATGATGAATAGTTTTTCGTCGGATACTATTTGTCGAATACTGTTCATTTCGTCGAACCCTGTAGCAAGCTGCTGAAGACTACTGTTGAACACTGTTCACTGTAGCGGTGCGACCAATCACTGTTCACTGTAGCGGAACACTGTTACATTACTGTTGTAATAGTAAATTTTTTAGTCTTTAAATTGCTTGTCTACCCACGATGTTAGGCATGCATTTTTTTTTAGATCTTTAGTGAGAGGTCAGTGTGAGAAATTCTCTCTCCCTCTTCCAATCTTGTAAACTTTCTAATGCTTTAATAATAAATCAGTTTTCCTTTCTTTCTTTCTTTCTTTATGTTTTGTTAACTTATATCTGTTCTATACCGAGCTCCGTCTCTGGTTCTAATGCTTTAATGTTTTAAATAATTTTCTTTGCATACATTCACCATGTAAAAGAAGTCCGTCTTCTCTTCTACTTTCCTTCCATCCTGTCTCTTCCGCCTTTCCCGTGATCTTCCACACTGCACTCTGGTATCAGAGCCGATGGGGAAGTAGGAATGTAAATGGTGGATTTAAGTTATTTATTACTTTATTGAACTAGATATTAATGTTATTATATCGATCTATCGTTATTCTGCTTTGATCTTTTTCTGCTTTATTTATTTTCTTTACTGAACTAACATAAGAAAATGTTCATGTCTGGATCGGGTTAGTACGTACTTTTATGTTACCTTTTCTTAACCGGACGGTACATAATGCCTGGTGTTGGAACTATTTTGTGGAGCTGTAGCAGTAAGACCTGGATGAGGCAGTAAGACTAATTCGACGATGTTTCACAAGTAGTAAAGGATGAGGCACGGTGGTGACCATGGTTAAAAAGCGAGTAAACGTACACGGTGGCTAACGATCCGGGTATGATCTAAAATATTTTAAATTGTTCAGGAGAAAATAATTAAACCAAACTTAGATCAAGTATGAAGCATGATAATCTTAAGATCTAGTTCAAGGGATAATAATTAATTTAAACTTTCACTTACATATCTATGAAACCAAATGAGGGTAAAGATATCAGAGGATAAAATATATCTGTTGTCTTTTTTACATCTCTTATCTCCTTTATTTACTGCTAGCTTTAATTTCTATTTTCTTTAATTTCTGTCCTTATTACTGTCTTTATTTCTGCCATGTTGCGTTCTTTGTCTTCTAAGCTTTCTTTCAAATCTTCTCAATCTTCATCTTCCTCTCTCACTGAGCAACAAATTAATCCATCCACAACAAACATCTTTAATGAAGAAATTTGTTTTGAAAACATAAATCAAGACATGGATGACTGGGAAATCCCCAGAATCCCAAACAATGAACTCTACAAATCTGAAGGTAGATTCTTCAGAAGTTCTGATTATATTATCAGGACCGTAGAAAAACAAATTACAATCGAAGGAGATGATGAAGAATTTCATCTTCTCTGTCAAGATACCTTAAAAGGTCAAGCAAACAAATACAATTATCTGCATATCGGATGTGTGCAGGTAGCTGTCAAACCTCTAATTAGAGAAGGGTTAAACGCATCTGTTCTGCTTTGTCTAAGAGACATAAGACACAATCAATTCCATGATTCTCTTCTAGGAACCGTCGAAACTAGTCTTGGTCATGGTCCAATCTATTTTAATTGCTATCCTAATAGGACTGTAAGTCTAAAAGACAAAAACATTCAAGACACATTATTCTTGAATATCAAAGTCTGTGGCTTAGATATGAAGCCCGGATCAATTCCTTTAGCTTTAATCTATAGGATTCAATACAAAGTAATGAATTCCTTTTATTCAAAGTCTTAAAACCAAAAGACAAGGGAGTAACAATGTTATTCTTAACTGACATAACAAAGGCCAACGTAGTTGTCCCTAAACAAATCCGATGGGAAGATGTAATCCTCCTTGAAAAATGGATCATGGACAAAGCAACCCCAGATTTGCCCAGAGAAACACCCGAAATTCAAAAAATCACCCAACATCAATCAGGTAGGGTTGAACTAGCCTTCGCTAGGAGAAATTCATTCAGCTCTTCTAGATCTTTTAGATCTTCATCCTCCAGATCTGAAGACTACAAATCCGCGGTCTCCAGAAAATCCTTTTCGACAATCCAATCTACCCCTTCGACAATCAGTCTTCGTGGGCTCGATACTTCGACAAGTATCCCTCGACCGACATACCAAAAAGATGACGAAGATGATCACCGATCTATTCAGTCTCCAACCTATTCCTCTCTTAATGATGATGTCCATGTTATCTGACTTCATTATTGATAAGGAAACCCTTAGGAAAGACTTCTATTCCGCGGAATGGACTCCGCAAAGGAAGTGGTTTTTCGAAAATTTTAAGGGATCAAACAGAACTAAAATCCAAGAGAAATTCTACGAATTTCTCAACAAAGTCAAACAAATTATCCCTTTCTTCAACTGGTTTCATGCCTACATGATTAGGAATGAAATTGATTATCCTTGGAGCATTGGTCTGATCGAAGATAAATCAGCTAATGTTCTTACTGTCTGGCATCGCAAAGATGGTGAGTTAATCAAATCCGAATTACCTCCTTCCAGTCAGTATCTCATTCCAAACGTAAAAGACAAAGATAACAATCCTGTCTTAGCTTCTCCTTTCAAAACTAAAGTAGAAGACGAACCAGTAAATCCGAAAGACATTAAAAGTCTTATGGAACAAAATAATTATACAAACAAATACCTTCAAGTTCTAGGTGAAAAACTAGTCAAACAATCCACAGATAAACCTTCAACCTCGGGAACCAAAGTCGACAATACCAAAACCGACGAGACCAAAAGGTCTGTCGAAAAACCTCTTTTCAAACCATTCAAAGTTAGTCGACAACTCAAAGAGAGTATTAAACTCTTAAACAATCCCAAGTTAACAAATCAAAATCTTATTAATGAATTCATGGATCGACTAAATTTAGTTGCCCCTGATACACCACAAACTCAAGAATCAAAGACTAGTAAATCCAAAGATAAAAATTTAATTGTCAATACAATCCGACAGACAAATTCACAACAAGGGTCGAATACCTCTGATCCTCGAAACCGACAGAAATTCTGTCATTAAGGTAAATCCTGTAATCAGCCAAACTCTTAATTGGAGAAATCCGTCCAAACTCTATTACCAAAGAGCGACAGCTCCTGATCTGTTGCTTGAAGAAAGAAACCCAAACTTTAGAAGCTTTAGTGCAAACAATATCTATGAGTGGAACATTGATGGGATGACTGAATATTCCATCATCAACACTCTTCAGCATATGACCATGGTGTCGACCGCTTATCAAACTTCCTATGACGTGTCCTGAAGAAGTTATTGTCGGAATCCTAGTCTCAGGATTCTCGGGTCAACTCAAAGGTTGGTGGGATAATTATATCTCCGCCAAACAAAAAATTGAAATTGGCGATGCAGTCAAGACTGACGCCGATGGCAATATAATCCTCGGCCGAGGAAAACCCATTCCCGACGCCATTTGTCAACAATCTAATCTTCACAATAGCTCAACACTTCATAGGAGACCCATCCTTATGGAAAGATAGGTCTGTTGAGCTTCGTCGAACTTGAAATGCAAAACTCTAGCTGACTTTAGGTGGTATGAGACACCTTCTTAACTAGGGTTTACACGAGAGAAGATAGCCAACAACCTTTCTGGAAAGAAAAATTTCTTGCTGGTCTTCCTAAATCCTTAGGCGACAAGGTTCGTGATAAGATCAGAAGCCAATCCCCAAATGGAGAAATTCCTTACGAGCAGTTGAGTTATGGTCAACTCATTGCTTTCATTCAAAAGGTAGCCTTAAAAATCTGCCAAGATGACAAAATCCAAGCCCAAATTTCGCCAGAGAAAAGGCCCAAACCAAGCGAGATTTAGGAACGTTCTGCGAACAATTTGGTCTTCCATGTACCAAGAAAAGGTCGAAACCAAAGTCTAAACATGTCGAAAAAACTAAATATTTTCGACATAAGGCTAGCACCAAACCTAGAAGACTTAAACAAGAATTTAAGTCCAAACCACCAATCGACAATATCAAAATACCAAAGAAACCTATAATTTGCTATAACTGTGGCAAACCTGGCCATATTAGCAAATATTGTAGGTTAAAAGGAAAGATAAAATCTTTAAATCTTGAACCAACGGTCGAAGAGCAAATTAATAATTTGCTAGTCGAATCATCCGACGAAGAATCCGACAAAGAATCATCTGAAGACTTAAACCAAATCCAAAATGATGATATTTCATCAGATGGAGAAACAGACTCTCCTGAAATCAATGTCTTAACAAAGGAGCAAGATCTCCTGTTCGAAGTTCTCAACTCAATCGACGATCCTCAAGATAGGAAAGTTTATCTAGAAAAAATAAAATCCTTAATGGAAGCAAGCTCTTCTAAAAGTTTTAAGGAACCAATCATACAAAACAAGTATAACTGAGCTGAAACACTTAAAAAACTTGAGAAGAAAACTTCAAAGAAAACAATAACAATCCAAGATCTCCAATACGAGATTAACAATCTGAAAATCGAAGTAAAACAACTCAAAGAGCAGGAAAGTTTACACCAAATAATAATATCCCAACTTCAGGATATTCAAACTGACTCCGACAAGGAAATAATCCCCGACAATAAGAGTCAAAAGACTGAAAACCAAGAAGAAGAAGAATTCTTTGCACAAATAATCAATCAAATGAAAATCCAAAAATTCTTCATCAACATAAATATCAGAATTAATGATTTTGTCCTAAATACTGTCGCATTGTTCGACACAGGGGCAGATTCAAATTGTATTTTGGAGGGACTTATCCCGACGAAATATTTTGAAAAAACTTCGGAACAGCTTAGCACTGCTAACGGTTCAAAACTAAAAATCAAATTCAAACTCTCCTCGGCTGTCATTGACAACCAAGGATTCCAAGTTGAAACCTCTTTCCTGTTAGTCAAAAATCTCAAAAACGAAGTGATCTTAGGAACACCGTTCATTAGGTCACTTTTCCCTTTGCAAATCACTGATGAAGGGATTACTACCCAACATCTTGGTCGAACAATCACATTCCAGTTTCTTAGGAAACCCATCCTTAGGAACCTTAACCTAATCCAATACAAACAGAATCAGATTAATTATCTTAAAGAAGAAATCTGTTTTAAAAACATCGATTCCAATCTAAGTCAACCCCATATCCAGCAAAAGATTCAATCTCTTCTTCAACAAATTCAAAGATCAATTTGTTCAGATCTCCCAAACGCCTTCTGGGAAAGGAAGAAACATATGGTGGATCTTCCTTATGAAAAAGATTTCAATGAAAGACAAATTCCGACGAAAGCCAGACCAATTCAAATGAGTCAAGAACTCGTTCAATACTGTCAGCAGGAGATTAAAGATCTTCTGACGAAAGGGCTCATTAGAAAGAGTAAGAGTCCATGGTCTTGTTCAGCCTTCTATGTCAACAAGCAGGCTGAGATCGAAAGAGGAACTCCTCGCCTAGTCATCAATTATAAACCACTTAATCAGGCACTCCAATGGATTCGATATCCAATCCCAAACAAAAAAGATCTTCTTAAAAAACTCTACTCTGCTAAAATCTTTTCAAAATTTGACATGAAATCTGGATTTTGGCAAATCCAAATCAAGGAGAGTGATCGCTACAAGACGGCTTTCACTGTACCTTTTGGGCAGTATGAGTGGAACGTAATGCCCTTTGGTCTCAAGAATGCTCCTTCTGAATTTCAGAGGATCATGAATGAAATTTTCAATCCTTATTCAAACTTTACCATCGTCTACATTGATGATGTTCTAATCTTTTCTCAATCCATTGATCAACATTTTAAACACGTCAACATTTTTCTTGGAGTTATCAAAAGAAATGGTCTTGCTGTCTCCAAGTCAAAGATTAATCTTTTCCAAACAAAAATCAGGTTTCTTGGTCATAATATTCATCAAGGAACTATCAATCCAATTAACCGGGTAATTGAATTTACCGACAAGTTTCCCAATCAACTTATTGACAAAAATCAATTACAAAGATTTCTTGGTTGTTTAAACTATGTTGCTGATTTCTTTCCTCAGCTAAGTAATCTTGTCAAACCCCTACATGACCGACTAAAAAAGAATCCTCCTCCTTGGTCGGACATTCATACAAACATTGTCAAACAGGTGAAATCTCAGGTTAAGGCCCTTCCTTGCCTACATCTTCCAAACCCTGAATTATTTAAAATTGTCGAAACTGATGCCTCCGACATAGGTTATGGTGGCATTCTCAAACAACGTATCAACAACAAAGAACATGTCATTGCATATGCATCAAAACATTGGAATCCTGCACAGCAGAATTATTCAACAGTCAAAAAAGAAATTTTAGCAATCGTTCTTTGTATTTCAAAATTCCAATCTGATTTATTAAATCAAAAATTTTTAGTCCGTGTCGATTGCAAATCTGCAAAAGACATTTTGCAAAAAGATGTTAAAAATCTTGCATCAAAACAAATTTTTGCTAGATGGCAAGCAATCTTAAGTGTTTTTGATTTTGACATTGAATATATCAAAGGCACCTCAAACACTTTACCTGACTACCTTACCCGTGAATATTTACAGGGAAAATAGCCCCATGCCTCGTTCGACAAGATCGTCTTCCTCTAGGGGAAGAGGCACGTGTACCACCGGCACGCCCACCAAATCGACTCTTCAACAGGGGTCTTCAACCCTTCCATCTGGGTCTTTAACCTAAGCTAAACCTGAGTCATCGACTCAGAAAAAACAATCAAAAGAATACTATGCCATGCCAATCACAACTCTTCTAGCCCTGCAAGATCAAGGCTTAACCCATCTCCCAGATAAATCATGGAAACAAATCTTCACCGAAGATTTTGTTGAAGGAACCGACATTCAAACTATGATCCAAACCATGAAAGGCAAAGCTGTTGTCATCAACCAACCAAAGAAAGCTATTGTCGAAACACAATCCATTCCCAATAAACCTCATTACATTCCAAAAGAAAATCTTTGGCTTGTAATCCAAATGGAACCAGAATTCTGGGATCCTAACCCTACCAAAGTTCCCCAAAAAATCTTTCCAAACGGTTTTCACTTTCAACCAATCTCGACAAACAAAACCCGACAATTTTATGAATATATTCTTGTCGATACTGACTCAGTCTCTCTTAAGCATTACAGGGACCCAAAAGATGAATCATTCATCACCCATTCGACAGTCCAGATTTTGAAGGTCATGACACCGACAAAATTTGGCGCCAATCCAAACATTCTAAGGAAGTTTTCTCAGCACTTCGACCCGATAGGGTTTAACTACTGGGATTACATTCAAGCTTGGAGTAACATGTTCTGGCTTCAGAATAAGTCCAACCGACACTCCTGGCTCATCTACTTCAAACAAAATATCAAGTACAAGTTCCCCACTTGGTTTTTACAATGGTGGAACTTCTTTGGCCCAATCCAGCAGATTCTTCCGACTACTGTCATGGAAGGATTTCAATATTTCTTGAAGAAGTTTGACTCTGGCGGAGACATTTTTCCTGTCGACATTCACTTCTTCTCCAAACTATCCCTGTCCTGGATATTTTCCTGGCAGTACAAATACCAGGCCCATGATGGTTTCCCAAACCTTCTCCCTGCATTGCAAAGACAAGCTTTTGCCAAATGGTGGGCTGAATTCGACGCCTCCAGAGCATCCCCCGACAACATCAAACAATGGTTCCGACAGAACCCAAAATACCTCAAACTCGCTGATGAAGCTGATTGTCAGTTTTTGAATCAGAAGGCTAAGATACTTGCTGCTATCTCCGCCTCCTCCGACAAAGCACATCTCTTCCAAAATATGAAAGATGTTCTCAAACTTTACAAAGATATGGATGTTGCTATCAGCAATGAATCAGTACCCGACAGAACTGGTTCTCCCTGTCCATCAATCACTCTGTCCGAAGATTCTGCAAACCAGAATGAAGACGACTGTTATGCAATCAACTTGCAAGATGATGAATAGTTTTTCGTCGGATACTATTTGTCGAATACTGTTCTTTCGTCGAACCCTGTAGCAAGCTGCGGAAGACTACTGTTGAACACTGTTCACTGTAGCGGTGCGACCAATCACTGTTCACTGTAGCGGAACACTGTTACGTTACTGTTGTAATAGTAAATTTTTTAGTCTTTAAATTGCTTGTCTGCCCACGATGTTAGGCATGCATTTTTTTTTAGATCTTTAGTGAGAGGTCAGTGTGAGAAATTCTCTCTCCCTCTTCCAATCTTGTAAACTTTCTAATGCTTTAATAATAAATCAGTTTTCCTTTCTTTCTTTCTTTCTTTATGTTTTGTTAACTTATATCTGTTCTATACCGAGCTCCGTCTCTGGTTCTAATGCTTTAATGTTTTAAATAATTTTCTTTGCATACATTCACCATGTAAAAGAAGTCCGTCTTCTCTTCTACTTTCCTTCCATCCTGTCTCTTCCGCCTTTCCCGTGATCTTCCACCTACACTCAGTATCGAGCCTATATATATATATATATATATATATATATATATATATATATATATATATATAGATACAGACTATAAGTGATTAATTACTTTAACAATTCACAAAAAGAAGCAGAAGCTTTATATGCCCAACAATGATGTACAATCGGCCATCAAGGCTGCAAAAAAATATCAAGCCCCAACAACTACTGAGAAGGAACCTCAGCTGGATCCTCCTCAGTCTCCTCCATGGGATCCTCCTCAGAAGAGGAAATCCTCATAGGAGTAACCAACTCATGAGCAAAAGCTCATGCAGAAGATAGGAAAAAGTCCTCGTGTGGAGTGTACTCCCGATCACCCCACACCTCCCGGATCGGAATGTAAAACTCCAGCAATACAGCCACCACCATAGAGAAAACATGAGGATCATAACGACCCCATGCCAAAAATACTGTCACATCTCTTACGTAGACACAGCGCTCAGTGTTCACATCAACATGCTAACAATCCACGCCTCCATGGAACCTCAGCCTGGTATACCCTAGGAAGCCTCGTCGGGATGCCATGGTCAAGCAGATGACTAGTTCGTTCCAAAATTAGGAAACTCAGGCCCTTCCTCGCCCCGATCGTTTAAGAAACATAGATAAAGTACAGAATAGCATAATATAGAAAAGAGGTAAGATATCCAACTTCATTACCAATTAGGGCAGTAAGAAACAGCAACGGCACAAGACGCCTTACAGCATAGCATACATAATAAACAGCATCAAGGTACAAATAGTAAACAATTTAATAGAACAGATGGTCATAGTTATCATTAAAATAAACATTCTCATAATCACATTTATTTATGCTAAATGAATATGATGACAAACTATGCACGTGCACAATGGTACCAAATTCCTTCTCCATGGAGCTAGACTCAACTTCGGACAGAATGATCAAGAGACATGTCTGTAACACGGCTGCCGCGGCCAATTAAGTGCTATAATTTATCATTTTATCAATGTGCACATCAAAGCATTGTACAAGACATTCTACACTAGATCGCAATACAGGACAGTGTCTCGGTCCAAATCGTTGGTGTGTTTGCATCGGTCTGCCCCACGGACAGAAGAGCTACCAACTGCCCATTGCGAGGTACCCGTACCCTGATGCCCCTAAGGTCAACAAATGACCTACACTTGTCTATTCGCACCCGCACATAGGTGTGATTCATCTCCTAGGCATACATCCTTTCAAACATAGTCCAATGGACTTTCTCAATGCATGTTTCAATCATGCTCATCATGTTAGACTTTCTCAATCATGCCTCAATGCATGTGAATTCAATGCATACATATATATATAGATAGATTCATAATAATAGGATAACTTGTCCAAAATCGCAAGCCATATCAAGCCCAATCATTTATCAACAATCCTTGTTCCCATTCACGGACCCCCAACAAGTCATATTCCAAATCTCAAAGATACAAACATACTTTTCAAAGTTGATATGGTAGTCACGCCAAAATTTCATTATATTTTTCTGTTAACCTCTTTAGGGAAATTCTCTAGTACTTTTCATTCAACCTTTATCATTTTCAATTAGATTAGTCATTCCCTATGTTTTAGATCAAGCTCACTTAGATTGATTATTTTAAGTACCTCACAACCCTACTCACGCTCATGTTCTTTCTTTATCCAAAGGCCACTCTAAGCTATAGGTTAAGGGCTTGTCCTTTATTCTTTCCATAATATGAAGTCCTCATTAAGTGTCTACTCATTTCATTAACTAAGTTTTAACTTAGTATAAAAGTCTCATATCGAGTGCCCAAGGAGACCGTGAACCTCCAAAGAACTAGAAAATGCACAATTTTTCATCACCCCTCTGACACGGGCCATGTCCCCTAACACAGCCTGCCCAACATGGCCGTATCACATTACACGGCCTGGGCCGTGTACTCCTCTGCAAGTACAGTAAATGTTTCAAATCTGAATTATAAGATTTCATGGTCGTGTCCTCACACACGGCCTGGGCCGTGTTCTCCTCTGACTCAAGAAGTCCATCGAAATTGTGTTTCTAGACAGCAACACGGCCTTAGCCGTGTCAAACTACACGGCCCGTGTATTTTCACCATAAGGTGTTTTCCACATATACATTCAAGCATTCAAGCATTCCAATCCATCAAGTTACATAACAATATATATTAGAATCATACCACACAATCAACAACAATACTACCAAAAATCACAACCGAATGAGTAACCCCCACATAGGTTCCTCACCATCACCACAAAAATAGTGTTCCTCACCACCAAGATAGGTTGAAGAGAATGATCACCATCTTACCTTAAGAGACAACAGAGAAAGCAAGCTCCTTTCAAGATTTTCGTCGACCACCAATAAAAAAATGCGAAGATGGTCAACTCACAAAATTAACCACCAAAACTTGAAAAGAAGAGTCCTTGATCACAATGGTGACCAAGGGTCACGAAAATGAGAAGAAAGAAAAAAAAAAGGAAGAAAGTTAAGATCTTTACCTCAATGTCTCAAGCTTTAGGGCTTGTTAGAAAATGGTGAAGATGGAGGAATCAAGAGGTGTTTACCAAGGAAAAGAGCTTCAAGGTGAGGAGGGGAGTCAAGATCCTAGGTTGGCTTGAACAAACAAGCTTGAATGGTCTCCAATGGTGGCTTGGCCATGTGGATGGAGAGGGGAAGAGAGGAGAGAGCGTGAGGGAGAGAAGAAGAAGAGAGACAGGTGAAAGGTAGAGAGAGAAAATGATAGATTTGTAATGAAAAGTGAAGTATGGCTTTGAGTGAAAAAATGACAATATTGTCATCTTTTCTTCCCTCCAAACCGTGGAGCCAAAAATGGAGAGAGGAAAGGTAAAGCTTCTTTAAGAAGCTTCACACAATTTTTGAGAAAGTGGAGGATGATATCACAGTGATGTCATCTTGGTGATGTTATAGTGATGTCATTAAAATGCTCTCTAGAAAAGATGACTAGCACTCTACGAGAGGTATTATCCCGTAGACAAAAGTTACAGTTAGCAGAAATAATATTTTATTGTCCCACAGATAATAAAAATATACTGTGATTTTATTTATCAGATAAAATCTCAAAAAATAAAACCTCGTAAACTGTGTCCGGCCTCGGGTTTAGTAAGATCCCTCATCAACGTTTCTACAGTCCAAAGTTTTCTGACCTCAGGGAAAATATTTTATTTTCCTGTTCCCGCTCAGTGTATACGCAAATCGAGAAATATATTAAAATAATCAAACAATTCAAAAAATTCTAAAAAAATTCCCGAAATTCACAAATATTATAAAATGAGCATATATCACGAAATAAGTAATTTTCGGGGTGTTACAACTCTCCCCTTCTAAAAAGAAATTTCGTTCTCGAAATTTTTATACCTCAAAATAGATGTGGATATTGTTCCTTCATCTTGTCCTCTAACTCCTAAGTCGTATCTCCGGTTACGTCGTTCCAAATCACTTTCACCAATGGAATCTCCTTTCCTCTGAGTTGCTTTACTCTTCTATCCTCAATCCTTACAGGAAGTGTCTCATAGGTCAAATTCTCTTTTAATTGTATTGTATCCTGTGCTATGACATGGCTTGGATTAGGGATGTATTTTCGCAATTGCGATACATGAAAAACATTGTGAAGGTTAGAAAGAAAAGGTGGTAAGGCTATTTGGTAAGCTACTGGACCTATCCGACGAAGAATTTGATAAGGTTCGATGAATTTAGGAGTAAGTTTTCTAGATTTAAGAACTCGGCCGACCCCAGTCATGGGTGTAACTTTCAAAAACACATGCTCGCCTTCTTTAAACTAAAGAGGCTTCCTCATTTTATCAGCATAACTTTTTTGTCGACTCTGAGTTGTCCACATCTTTTCCTGAATCATCTTAACTTTCTCCGTTGTTTGCTACACAAAATCAAGTCCGATCGTAAGGTGCTCTCCATCTTGGTACCAACACAAAGGTATTTTGCATTGTCGTCCGTATAGAGCCTCATAGGGTGCCATCCCTATGCTCGAGTGGAAACTGTTATTGTAGGTGAACTCTATCAAAGGCAAAACTTCATCCCAACTTCTCGTCTGTTCTAGAATACAAGCTCTTAATAGATCTTCTAGAGATTGGATTGTCCTTTTCAATTAACCATCAGTTTGTGGATGATAAGCAGAACTCAAACGAAGTTTCGTTCCCATTGCTTCTTGAAGACTCTGCCAAAACCTTGATGTAAATCTCGGATCTCTATCAGAAATAATACTGGAAGGTACACCATAAAGTCTAACAATCTCGCCAATATACAGTTGAGCTAACTTCTCCATCGGATACCTTATGTTGATCAGTAAGAAGTGAGCAGACTTCGTAAGCCGATCCACAATTACCCATATTGAGTCGTAACCTTTTCGGGTCTTGGGTAATCCAACTACAAAATCCATCACGATGCTATCCCATTTCTATTCAGGAATAGCTAGAGGTTACAACATTCCTAAAGGTCTCTGATGTTCAACCTTGGCCTTCTAATAAACCAGACAAGATGATACGTAATTAGCAACATCTCTCTTCATTCCGTGCCACCAGAATAACCGTTTCAGATCTTAGTACATTTTGGTCACTCTTGGGTGTATACTCAACTAGCTCATGTGGGCTTCATCAAGAATTAGTTTCTTCAGCTCCGGATCACTAGGCACACAAACCTTGCCTTCGAACCTTAGAATACTATCATCTCCTTCTTGAACTATTGACACAATGCCTCGCTTCATCAGCTCCCTCTTAGTTTGCAAAAATTCGTTATCTTTCTGTTTCTCTCGAATTTCTACCATCAAATCACTTGAGATAGTAACCATATTCAAAAAAATCTTCCCCGATGTCAACTCAACGGACATCCACATATTCCAAAATTGTTCTATTAATTCTTTTTCCTTGATCATCATTGCAGAGATACTCAGCATCTTTCTACTTAAAGCGTATGCCACTATGTTTGCCTTTCCAGGATGATACTGGAACTGGAAATCGTAATCTTTCAAAAATTATAGTCACCTCCTTTGCCTCATATTCAGCTCCTTCTGGTCAAACAGGTACTTCAGGCTCTTATGGTCGCTGTAGACATTGAAAGTTGCTCCGAACAGAAAATGTCTCCATATTTTCAAAGCAAACACCACAGCCGCTAACTCCAGGTCATGCGTAGGATAGTTCTTTTCATGTACTCTCAATTGTCTTGAAGCATAAGCCACCACCTTCCTATTTTGAATGAGCACACATCCTAATCCTTGATGTGAAGCATCACAATACACTTCAAAGGGTTCATTGGGATCAGGTAGAACCAAAACAGGTGAAGTAGTCAGTCGTCTCTTCAATTCTTGAAAACTCTCTTCACAATCGTCAGTCTATACAAAGGCTTGGTTCTTTCTCGTAAGTTGAGTGAGAGGTCCGGCTATCTTAGAAAATCCTTCAATGAATCTTCGATAATAACCAGCCAATCCCACAAAGCTACGAATTTCTGTCACAGTCTTTGGCCTTTCCCACTGCAGAACTGCTTCAACTTTCAATGGATTCACTACAATTTCATCCTTCGAAATTACATGACCCAAAAACTTTACCTCTTCCAGCTAGAATTCACACTTTGACAATTTGGCATATAACTTTTTCTCCTTCACAATCTGGAGAACTATGCTGAGATGCTCGGCATGTTCCTCTGGATTTCGAGAATAGATCAGAATGTCATCGATCAAGACGACGACGAATCTATCTAAGTAGGGACGAAAAGTCCTATTCATGTAATCCATGAATATGGCAGGTGCATTTGTCACTCCAAACGGCATCACGAGATACTCATAATGTCCATAAGATGTACAAAAATTTGTTTTAGGAATATCCTTTACCTTTACCCGAATCTGATGATAGCTCGAACGCAGATCAATCTTAGAGAAAACAGAAGCTCCTTTCAGCTGATCCATCAAATCATCTATCCTCATAAGTTGATACTTGTTCTTGATCGTGACCTTATTCAACTGACGATAATCTACACACAAGCGTGAAGTTCCATCCTTTTTCTTAACCAATAACACTGGCACTCCCCATGGTGACACATTGGGCCTAACAAACTGCTTTTCCAGGAGTTCCACCAACTACTTCTTGAGCTTAGCTAATTCTGATGGTGACATCCTGTATGGTGCTATGGATGTAGGACCAGATCCAGGCACAAGATTGATGGTAAACTTTATCTCCTGCTCCGGCGATAAACCAGGTACATCATTAGGAAAGATTTTAGGAAACTCATTGACTACCAGAATAGTCTTCACATTCATCTCGCTCTCAACTTTTAAAGAAGACAATAGCATGTAGCCCTGAGCTCCTTCTTTCAAGAAAGCTTGAATTTGGTTGGCCGTCAAAAATCTAGAAACTTCAGCCATAGGGAAAATTATAGTTTTACTAGAACAATCTAACAGGATATGGTTAGAAGATAACTAATTCATTCCTAAAATTATATCTATTTGAGAAAGAGGTAAACAGATCAAATCAATAGAAAAAATTCGACCTTCAATGGATAAAGGACAGTTCAAACAAACTTTAGTGGTAACAATAGGCTCAGCAGTAGGGGTAGAAACACTCAAATCAAAAGGTAAAGAAGACACAGGTAAACCTAATCGACGCACACAGTCATAAGCAATAAAAGAAGGGGTCGCTCCCGAATCATACAGTACAAATAAAAGATTACCTCCTATGGTACCATCTCCCCTTATCAGATCTTCAGACTGAGAGGCTTCTGCTCCACTCATTATGTAAACTCTGCCTCCTACTTGAGGCTTTACAACTTGTGCATTGTTGACAGAAGGCTCTGCCTTAGGTTGGTTGCAATCTCGAGAAAAATGTCCAGGTTTTTCACATCTGAAGCAAATAATTCCTTTGATCGCACAATTTCTCGTCAAGTGGTCTTTTCCACATTTCATACATTTTGACGAAGACGCCATGGTCTGACCAGCTCGTTAGCCACCAAAATCTCCACTAAAGCCTCCACCAGATGATTGTTGTTAGCTTCCCGATGGTCGGGAATAGGGCTTCTTCTAAAATCGGTTGTTGTTGTTTCCTCTTGTTGTTTCCTCCCCTTTGGAACCTAGACGGTCCAAAGTTACAATTCCTTGTCTCTCGTGATGGTTCTAACGCTTCAAGCCTGCAACACATGTCCATCAAAGCTGAGAATTGATTCATCCTCATCGACAGCACCCCTCACTTCAATTCAACCCTCAGACTTTCTTTGAACTTACGGCATTTCCATACTTCATCTGGCTAGATTTGAAGGTACCGTGAGAACTTTGACAAGCTCTCAAACTTGGCTGCGTAATCATTGACAGTCATTCCTCCTTGTCGTAACCCAAGGAATTCCATTTCCTTAGCATGTCTTACACTATCCAGAAAATACTTTTCCAGAAATGCATCACAGAATACTTCCTATGTAATCTCCCTTCCTTCTGCTTGTAGCAATCTTCGAGTTCCTTTCCACCAGTTTTCATTGTCTCCTACTAGCATAAATGCGGCATAAGTTACCTTGCGATCTTCTGCACATCCCATTCCTTCAAAGATTTTCTCCAGCTCTTGGATCCATAAACTTGCCTTTTCTGGATCAAACTCTCCTTTGAACTATGGAGGGTTGTTTTGACGAAATTCAGATAAATTCTGAGCATCCACATTCGCCTCTTGCTATTGCGCTGCTCGTTAATTTTGTTGTACAATGACTTCTGCCATTTGCTGCATAGCTTCAGCAGCTGTGGTCATCGCGTCGTTGTCGAGTGCCACATTATCATGTCCTCCTTTACCGTGTGTCATTCCTTTTTTCTGGAATCACTAAACAAAACACAAAGAACGTTTAGATGTAACCTTTCGAAAACTAATCACAAAGAATCACACAGCATAAACAAGATAGACCTAACCACAAACCCAAAAGAAAGACTCAAACCGGGGCTCTGATATCAAACTAGTGTAACGCCCCCTTTCTCAGGAAGAGGAGAGCACGTCACACCAAACGGATGAAATTCAAAACAAAATTATTTAGACCCGGTCATTATATTATTTATAGGTATTATCTTGTTCATCAATGAAATATCCTAACATAACTGATCTCTTTCATATACATGTACTTTTTTTTGTAAGCGAAAAACATAAAGATCAACTTATACATTCATGCAAAAGATACATATATATATATATATATATATATATATATATATATATATATAGATAGATATTTAGATATAGATTATAAGTCATTAATTACTTTAATAATTCACAAAAAGAAGCAGAAGCTTTACATGCCCAAAAAGGATGTACAATCAGCCATCAAGGCTACAAAAAAATATCAAGCCCCAATAACTACTGAGATGGAACCTCAGCTAGATCCTCCTCAGGCTCCTCCATGGGATCCTCCTCAAAAAAGGAAATCCTCACAGGAGCAACCGACTCACGAGCAGGAGCTCGTGCAGAAGACAAGAAAGAGTCCTCGTGTGGAGTGTACTCCCAATCACCCTACACCTCCCGGATTGGTATGTAAAACTCCAGCGATACAGCCACCGCCATAGAGAAAACAAGAAGATCATAATGACCCCATGCTAAAGATACCGTCACGTCTCCTACGTACACACAATGCTTAGTGTTCACATCAACGTGCCAGCAATCCACGCCTCCATGGAACCTCAGCCTAGAATACCCTAGGAAGCCTCGTCGGGATGCCATGGTCAAGCAGATAACTAGTTCATTCCAAAATCAGGAAACTCAGGCTCTTCCTCGCCCCGGTCTTTTAAGAAACATAGATAAAGTACATAATAGTAGAATACAGAAAAGAGGTGAGATATCCAAATTCATTACCAATTAAGGCAGTAAGAAACAGTAACGGTGCAGGACGCCTTACAGCATAGCATACATAATAAATAGCATCAAGGTACAAATAGTAAACAATTTAATATAATAGAAGGTCATAGTTATCATTAAAATAAACATTCTCATAATCACATTTATTTATGCTAAATGAATATGATGACAGACTATGCACGTGCACAATGGTACTAAATTCCTACTCCATGGAGCTAGACACAACTTCGGATAGAATGATCAGGAGACATGTCTGTAACTTGGCTTCCGCGGCCAATCAAGTGCTATAATTTATCATTTTATCAACGTGCACATCAAGGCATTGTACAAGACATTCTACACTAGATCGCAATACAGGACAGTGTCTCAGTCCAAATCGTTGGTGCGTTTGCATCAGTCTGCCCCACAGACAGAAGAGCAACCAACTGCCCATTGCGAGGTACCCGTACCCCGACGCCCCTAAGGTCAACAAATGATCTACACTTGTCTATTCGCACCCGCACATAGGTGTGATTCATCTCCTAGGCATACATCCTTTCAAACATAGTCCAATGGACTTTCTCAATGCATGTTTCAATCATGCTCATCATGTTAGACTTTCTCAATCATGCCTCAATGCATGTGAATTCAATGCATACATACATATATATATAGATAGATTCACAATAATAGGATAACTTGTCCAAAATCGCAAGCCATATCAAGCCCAATCATTTATCAACAATCCTTGTTCCCATTCACGGACCCCCAACAAGTCATATTCCAAATCTCAGAGATACAAACATACTTTTTGATGCACACTTTTTAATTGTTGCATTGCAAACCCAAGTGCAGGTTGTCTCAAGTAATAAATTTCTCAGTGAGTCCGAGGTCAATCCACAGGGAATTGTTGAAGATTAAGGTGAAGTAAATATTTTGTTACTATGGTAAAAATTATTTACTTGGGTAAAAAGATCCACTCTTGGCAAATAAAGTAAAAGTAAGATTAATTCCTTTTATAACTCAATTAGAATCCTCGCAACATGGAGGTTCCAATCGGAAAATACGACGTTAAAAGTCCATTAAAATAATATACGTAATTATATTATGATTCCTTTAATCATTTATTAACACAATCACTCATAAATGGGATCAAGCATTCATTGTGCTAATATTTTGTCTACA
Organism: Ormosia semicastrata; assembly: GCA_029884595.1. Lineage (NCBI taxonomy): Eukaryota > Viridiplantae > Streptophyta > Magnoliopsida > Fabales > Fabaceae > Ormosia > Ormosia semicastrata. Next base: position 46,957,184 of record JAQQTO010000061.1, read on the forward strand.
ATAAATCAAGATCTCCACTTTATAAGGAAAGTTTCTAACTCCACCACTTGTAAATGGGTTAAAGCATTCACTGTGCCAATATTTTGTCTACAATAAATCAATAACTCCTCTTTACAAGGATGGAGTATTCCCGTCTGTCACCCGGGATTTTAAATTATCAGAATCAAAATATAATACGTATAAAGAATACTAGAAAAATAAATTATTAAAGCACAAGTAAGGAATAAATCTAACCTAATTTTATTACCAAGAGCTTCATACTTTGACCCAAGTAGAGAAAAACTTATTTACACATGGAGTAGAAGAAAGAAAAAGAAAAGAACGAAAATTGAAGAACTGAGGAGAGAAGGGAGGAATTCCTCCTCTGTTTCCTGCCTCTGCGTCTCCAGAATCCCCCCTCCCCTCCTGTGCGTTTTTCTTTCATTTGATTGCCTATTTATAGGCAATTTGAAGTGGAGCTACAGTAACGCTACAGTGATCTACAGTGATGCTACAATGATCTACAGTGACGCTACAGTATGCTACAGCAACGAAACTTAACGATTAAGTTTCTGACATCTTATTTTGTTTATTTATTATTTATTATTATTATTATAATAATTGAGCAAATGCACAGCCGTGTGTCTAGTCATTTTTTCATTTTTGAGAGAAGTGGTCTTCATGAAAGTTGTAGGCCTGGATATTTACTTTAAAATGGCTTTGGTTTCAGTCCAAAATCATTCGTAGAACTCAAGATATGGTCTAATTACTGCAGAGTGTTTAGACCCGATTTCAGCTCCTCTATTTTGACTTCAAGGCCCAATATCACCTCCAAGGAGTCCGATTCTGGAAAAGTGTTCAACATCAACGTTGTAAGGAATTGTCTAAGCTTTCCTACAAGACCAAAATCACATCGATCAGATATTTGTAATTCAAGTTATAGCCAGTTTACTAAACATTACCAAAGAGATAATTACGGTTAATTTATGTAATAATTTATTTAATTGTCCAATTCAGCTCAAAATCATAAAATGTGTCAAAATCAACTTAATTAAGCCTAATTGAACCTTAAGAAGCCTAGTGAGAGGATTACAAAATGTATAAAATACAGTGTTATCACTTTTCAAAGTTGATATGGTAGTCACGCCAAAATTTTATTATATTTTTCTGTTAACCTCTCTAGAGAAATTCTCTAGTGCTTTTCATTCAACCTTTATCATTTTCAATTAGATAAGTCATTCCCTATGTTTTAGATCAAGCTCACTTAGATTGATTATTTTAAGTTCCTCACAACCCTACTCATGCTCATGTTCTTTATTTATCCAAAGGCCACTCTAAGCTATAGGTTAAGGGCTTGTCCTTGATTCTTTTCATATTATGAAGTCCTCATTAAGTGTCTAATCATTTCATTAACTAAGTTTTAACTTAGTATAAAAGTCTCATATCGAGTGTCCAAGGAGACCGTGAACCTCCAAGGGACTAGAAAACCCACAATTTTTCATCACCCCTCTGACACGGGCCATGTCCCCTAACACGGCCTGCCCAACACAGTCGTATCATATTACACGGCCTGGGCCGTGTACTCCTCTAGAAGTACAGTAAATGTTTCAAATCTGAACTTCAAGATTACACGGTCGTGTCCTCACACACGGCCTGGGCCGTGTTCTCCTCTGACTCAAGAAGTCCATCGAAATTGTGTTTCCAAACAGTAACACGGCCTTGCCCGTGTCAAACTACACGGCCCTGGCCGTGTCAAACTACACGGCCCATGTATTTTCACCATAAGGTGTTTTCGACATGTACATTCAAGCATTCAAGTATTCCAATCCATCAAGTTACATAACAACATATATTAGAATCATACCACACAATCAACCACAATACTACCAAAAATCACAACCGAATGAGTAACCCCCAATGGATTCCTCACCATCACCACAAAAAAGGTATTCCTCACCACCAAGATAGGTTAAAGAGAATGATCACCATCTTACCTTAAGAGACAACAGAGAAAGCAAGCTCCTTTCAAGATTTTCGTCCTCCACCAACAAGAAAACCCTAAGATGGTCAACTCACAAAATCAACCATCGAAACTTGAAAAGAAGAGTCCTTGATCACAATGGTGACCAAGGGTCACAAAAATGAGAAGAAAAAAAAAAGGAAGGAAGTCAAAATCTTTACCTCAAAGTCTCAAGCTTTAGGGCTTGTTAGAAAATGGTGAAGATGGAGGAATCAAGAGGTGTTTACCAAGGAAAAGAGCTTCAAGGTAAGGAGGGGAGTCAAGATCCTAGGTTGGCTTGAACAAACAAGCTTGAATGGTCTCCAATGGTGGCTTGGCCGTGTGGGTGGAGAGGGGAAGAGAGGAGAGAGCGTGAGAGAGAGAAGAAGAAGAGAGATAGGTGAAAGGTAGAGAGAGAAAGTGATAGATTTGTAATGAAAAGTGATGTATGGCTTTGAGTGAAAAGATGACAATATTGTCATATTTTCTTCCCTCCAAACCATGGAGCCAAAAGTGGAGAGAGGAAAGGTGAAGCTTCTTTGAGAAGCTTCACACAATTTTTGAGAAAATGAAGGATGATGTCATAGTGATGTCATCTTGGTGATGTTATGGTGATGTCATTAAAATGCTCTCTAGAAAAGATGATTAACACTCTACTAGAGCTATTATCCAATGGACAAAAGTTACAGTAAGCAGAAATAATATTTTATTGTCCCACAGATAATAAAAATATACTGCGATTTTATTTATTAGATAAAATCTCAAAAAAATAAAACCTTGTAAACTGTGTCCGACCTTAGGTTTAGTAAGATCCCCCCTCGACGTTTCTATAGTCCAAAGTTTTCCAGCATCGGGAATAATATTTCATTTTCTCAGCCCCACTCAGTGTGCACGTAAATCAAGAAATATATTAAAATAATTAAAAAATTCAAAAAATTCTAAAAAAATTTCCAAAATTCACAAATATTATAAAATGAACATATATCACGAAATAAGCAATTTTCGGGGTGTTATACTACCATCGCAACCACACATAAAAATCCTAGTTTTACTAGTTTCAAAAATGGCAAAGAGTATAAAAACATTTATATTAAATTAAAATCAGACACATATGAATAAAAACACAACTGTATTGATATAAAATACTATATAGGATTCACAAGATCAAAACTAGGGTTTCATCTTCCCTTAACTAAATAAGAAACTTAGTCACGCATGGCTAATTCAATTTCGAAAGAAAAACAAAAGAAAGACATTGTCAAGAATACAAGTGCGAAAGAAAACTAAAAATTAAACTAGTTTCCAATGATCAAGGTTGATTGATCTTTGACAGCTCAAACCTGAATCTCCAATCTTTGATCGAATCTCCCTCTCTCTTATTCTTAGAATTCTCTTCAATTGCTTAGTGGCTTAGAGTCTAGAAGAATCCCTTTTGGAACCCTAAGCAATCTTATTTATACCTTTGGGCCTATAGCTCATCATTCATATTCAAAATTGACTTTCTGGGCCGCAGACACGGGCCGTGTCTGATGATGACATGACCCCCCCAGTGTCTTAGCCTGTTAGCATAATTTTCATAGGATTGAGCAGGAGAGAGGGACACGACCCCCCCAGTGTTTGGGGGCACAGGCTATGTCTTCGGTCATGCTCATAACTGGGTCCAATTGAGGTGCCAGAGAAGGACACGACCCCCTTTGTGTTTGAGGACACGGGCCATGTCACTTGGTTTCTTCATGTTTAGCCTTGATTCTTCACATATGATCTTCTCTCCTGCTTCTAGAGGTGATGTTGATCTCCTTGAGTCTTTAGCTTTCTCCCCAAGTGGATAGCAAGCTTGGTTTGATGCTAATGGACTCCATCACTCAAAGATCTCCTGAAAAGCACAATCCAATTATGAGCCCTTATAATCACACTTAAGTATAGTTTCATAATAAGGATCCGATTAAGCTTCATAACTATAAGCTTAACTAAATGTTAACAATTAAGCACATATGGAGTCAAATTAGATCAAACATAAGACACTTAAGATGTAGAAATAATCGACAGATCAAATACACTTACACTTAGCTTTTTGCACTCTTGGGCAAAAATATACAATTAAGCACATGTTTCTCAACAAGTAATGAAAGTGTAGAATAATGAGCAAAGACCTACACACCTTAGTTTTTTTTAAGGAATCTAAGCAATTAGGAATTTCTTCCCTGGACAATCCAAACCAACAAGTAAAGTCAATCAAATACCAGGGTCAAATCAAAAAGATAGATCCTCACAAATATACTCCTTCATTCAGGTGTTTAGGGCTTGTGTTTACTCTCAACCCGCTTATGAAAACATGCCCTACCATAAGCTTGGCAAGTCTCTACTTCTCTACCACCTAGGCCATATGCATACAAAGATCAAAAGGTCTTTAATTAGGTTGTAATGGGGTGAGGGTTAAGGTAGGATACACCAATGATGAGCAAAGTTAGACCATAGGAAATAGAAGAGCAAAAAGGAATATGTTCAATCATTACAATAAAAATTACCCCAGCACTTTTCAACCTCAATTCTCTTTTTGTATCATTTCCCTTTTCTTGCCTTTCTCCATACAAAAATCAATTTTTTTCCTTTTCTTCTTCATTTCTTTCTTTTTCACTTTTGATATTTTTTTTTTCATTTTGTACCTTGCATGACATCCAAGCATCTTAATATTTTGCCAATATATATTTTTTATATGCATACAAAGCTAGGCAAACACATTAATAAATCCTCCCACACTTATTCAAGATCAATTCCTAACACAATTACTAAGCTCTTCTACTCTCTAAAGTGGGGTAGCATAATGGTTTTTCACTTTTAGGCTTGTATTGAACTATGATAGAAGGAAAGGAGGAAAATGTCAATTAGGCTCAATGGGGTAAACAATGGATAAAAATGCAAGGATGACTATTTGGCCAATAGCTATTTGAAAGAAATGCATTTGTCATTTTAAATGTGTGCAGTGGTCATTTGAAACTAAAAAAAAAAAGAGTCAAGACAAGTTCTGAAGAACACATAGTCATGAGTGGAATCACATAACAAAGAACAAAGATGGCATAATATTAGTCATTCACACCAAGGCCCAAAATCTCACTAGGTCTCAATCTATCACATTTGAATTAACCCTTCAATTTTTCAAAACCTTACTTGACAGATTTGAAAGCAAGAAAGTCTACTCCTTCAAGCATAAAAACTTATCAAAAAATTTTTTAAAAAAATGAATCTTTTGCTCACCACTCAAATCACTCTAAAACCCATTGGAGAGACATACACCATATATTCAACCAAGATCATTACCCACCACACTTAAAGTAGATATTGTCCCTAATGTCAAGGCATACACACATTAGAGAAAATAAACTCAAGTAAACTAATAGTGCATAGTCAAAGACATTAATAAGGAAATTGAGTCCATAACCAGTAGTCATCATTTATATCCCAAAATAAGATCCAATTACAATTCCAAAATACTAATAATTATATCCAGAGCATAATCCAAAATAGCAAGGGTAATAAATCAAGATGGGGGTGGGAAATAAAATGGCCTTTGAAGCAAAGCATCCAACTTGCCATCTATGGTATCCATTCACCTAGCAGCAAATTCCTCCAACAGCTAGAATCGATCCTCCAAGCATTGGAATCGGGTGGCTTGATCCAGCTCCAGTCTATCAATACAGGTTATGACCTCATCATATGAAGCAGCTCTAGTGGATGGCTCTGCATCTGCTGCAAAAGGAGGAACATACTCCGGAGGCACTAACGCTGCAACATGCTCCTACAGCTCAAGTATTGGAGCTCTCTTAGGTAGGACATTATCATTGTGAATGGCAATGGTCTTGGTTTTGATGATTAACAAACAAGAAGGATTATTTACGCGAAGATCAAGTTCCTAGTTTCCTCAAGATTAGCTCATAGGTCTTAGGTCTTACGTGTAAAGGTAAATAGGAAACACACGAAGCTCAAACTAGTTTTAAACTCCTTAAAAGTGTTTCTTGATTGACAAAATGCCCAAACAAATAATTTTGAATAACTAGTCTTGGTGGTAGCCTTCTTTGGATGAAAATTTGTTAACAATACGTTTTACAAAACTGACCTTTAGTCACTCATTTATTCTTTACTTTGAAACCTTCTTGAGTCTTGATCTGAAACTTATTTCTATTTAAAGTAGACTCAATGATCTTTCCAATAAGTGGTTATTTGTTTTAAACAGATAAGTAACAAAGGAGTTATGGTCTTTCAAAGGTCTATTGATCAAAATTCAAGGTGCCATAACCGGTTAGGACATTTCCATAACTAGTTATTCCCCAAGTCAGAGGCTTTAGTCTCTGTTTTTTAAAAGACCATAACTGATTATGAAAATATCATAACCAATTATTTGAAAAGTCAAAAGTGTAGGCTTCTGTTTATAAAAGACCATAACCAGTTATGCCTTTTCCATAACCAGTTATTGGTGTGTTTTAAAAAGCCACTAATTAAGTCATAACCGGTTATGGAATAGTGATAATCGGTTATCTGGAAACTAGAAATAGATTTCTAACAGCTATAATTAGCATTTAATGCTTCCCAACAACCACTAACGACTTTTAAATGCTTTGGGCTATAAATGAAAGTGTTTGTGCATTGATTACAAGTTGGAAAACATTCTGAGAATCACTCTTAAACATTAAATACGAGTTTTACCATCTTTTCAACTAATACTCTATTTTGAGCTTCAAAGTGTGAATCCTTGATACCCATTGTTCTTCAATTTGTATTATCCACTCTAGAGAGAGTTTCTTATCTTTTATACTTTGTATAATCTATAAAAGAGAGGGTGAGGCATCCCTCAAATCTGTAAGGGTGAGGTATCCCTTGAAAGTAGAGGTTCAAGCACAAACAGTGAGGTATCCCAAGGTGTTGAGTGCTCAAATCTATAACGGTTGTCAAGTACCTGTTTGAAGCTTGAAGATATAGTGGAAATCTCGGGTATTTACTTGATGACTGGACGTAAGCCACAAGTGGATTGGTGGCTGAACCAAGATAAAGCTTTGTATTTGTTTTTCTAAACTCAACTCTCTTACTCTGTATACTATTTTATTGGATTAATTGAATACTATCTCTCTTGGTTGATTCATTTAAGAGAGAAAGCTCTCTATCTTCTCTATCCATTCATCTCTAACAAATAATATCTTCAACGAAAAAAAAAATTTTGATAAAAGGCTATTGGCTTGCTAAAGCATCACTAGAGAGAAAGGATTCCCAACTAGGTTGGCACCCCAGACTCCCCCAATTATTTGCAGTAAGCCAAAAATTTATTAAAAAATAAAAAATAAGAAGCAAAACAAAAAAACATAGGGGAACATAAGCCAAAACCAATGCAAAGAAAATACATTATTTGAATCTATAATAAGGAAGACCCAATCTATCATGAAAGAAGTCCTCACTTATAAAAAATGGAAAAGAATCCCACCAAATAGTAGATTTGGTAATAATCCCATGATTAGCAAGTTTATCTGCACATTTATTCCCCTCGCTAAAAATGTGAGATATTCTAAAATTCATTCACTACACAAACTAAGACTATTCTTCCATCTTGTTCTTAGCTTCCAAGGCACAATGTATTTAGATGAGAAAGCATCCACTACAATCTTCGAGTCACATTCCAACCAAAGGTGATTCTAACCCTTATGAGAACCATGCTCAATTGCAATGATGACTGTTGAAAATTCTGCATATATAGAATTTTGAATACCAAAATAAGAAGAGAAGCCTCCCAAGAAAGCACCATTCGAATCTCTATAAAGGCCGCCCCCTACAGCATGGCCAGGACATCCTTTTGCAGCTCCATCTACATTACATTTTATCCAACCTGTTAATGAAGACACCAATCAACTTGCATGATCCTAGGAGCTTTTGATACATGAGCTTTTACTGAAAAAGCCTTTAAGATTAGGAAATCTGCCATTGAATTTGACATGGTTCCCTTAGAAAAAGAACCAGATAAGGAGGTTGTTGAAACAATGAGACTTCTAGCTCTATTGAAATTAATCCAAGAGTTCTTAAATCTACATTGATTTCTACAAAACCAAATTGTCCAGAAGATATTAATAACTGCTGCAAGGACTATATTAGCAACCTGACTGCACCATGAAGCATCACAGACTGAGGAAAGAACTGCTGAAAATGAAGAGCAGTTAATAGGAATGCCAATTACATAGCTCAACCAAGCCCAAAGACTAGCAGCATATTTGCAATCTAAAAACAAGTGAGATGATGTTTCATCAATCTCCCCACAAAGGCTGCAAATGGAAACCACAATTAAACCTCTAGCTTTGAGGTTATCATCTGTAGGCATCCTAGAATGAATCAATCTCCAAATAATAAAAGATTTCAAGGGAGGGATGCATTGTTTCCAAATATGACTGAACCATTTATCCCTGGAATTTGCAGGATTCAAAAAGTCAAAAGCTTCCATGAAACTCAAAATACCAAAATCTGAATCATTCCAAACCAACATGTCCTGCTCATTTGAATAAGGAATATAAATTGATTGAATTTCATTAGACAAGGCTGGGAACTTATCAAGAAAGATCTTAGGTAAGTTCCAAGTCTTATTACTGAAGAAATCACTTACATTAGCAGCAACATTCCTTGCATATCAACTGGAATACTAATATAATTCACAATTGGTCTTGATAACCATTTATCATTCCAGAAGTTTACTTGAGATGCATCACCAATCAGCCAAGAAGAGTTAGAAGTAATGATGTTACAGAACCTTTTAAGACTAGACCAGATAGAGGATTTACAATAAGAAGAAATAGGCTGCTTATGTTTAAAGAATCTGTCCCTTAATTGTTTAGCCCAGGCTGCATTGGATGACATTACTTCCCAGCTAGTTTGAGTATGGCAGCATCATTTATGGCTCGAATTGATCTAAGTCCAAGACCACCTTCACCAATGGGAGAACAAACCTTTTTCCAAGCAACAGTAACCACTTTTTTTGAGTGAATATCCCCTGACCAAACAAAGTTCCTAATCCATTTGGCAATAGATTTCAGCAAAGCAATAGGCCAAGAGTATATGTGAAAGCTACGTAGAAGCATTCCATTAATAATAGAATTAACCAATTGGACTCTCCCCATTATTGAGAGGAGAGAGCCCTTCCAAGAAGCTAACTTAGCTTTGATCCTGTCAGCTATAGGCTGGAGATGAATCATTTTAGGTCTTCCTTTAAAGATTGGAACTCCAAGGTAAATAAAGGGAATATGACCCAAAGAGAAGCCCAGAGTTGAACTAATATCTTGCATCCTCCTTACATTAGCAGTACCAAAGTAAAATTTACATTTAGGTAAACTCAAATGTTAGCCTGAAACATCTGCATAAACTTTAAAAAGCTGCATCAAATTCCTAAGATTCTGCTTTGTCCCTTTACAAAAAACAAGAATATCATTTGCAAAGAGGACATGAGAAGGAACAACAACATTCTTAGGCCCTGACATTGGCTTCAGCTGATTACTATCCACCAAATAGGCAATACTTCTACTTAAAACATCTTCAGCTAGGCAAAATAAAAGAGGAAACAAAAGATCCCTTAGTATTACACCTCTTTTACAAGAGAAGTAGCCTACTGGTTTGTCATTTACCAAAAAAGAAAGCTTAGCAGAATTGAGGATTGTTTCTACCCAATTGCAAAACTGAGTGCAGAAGCCAAAGGATGAGAGAACTTTTAGAAGGAAATTCTACTCTAGAGTATCGAAAGCCTTTTTAATATTGAATTTTAATGCCAAATTACCACCAAAAGACTTGAAATCCAGAAGATTAATTGCCTCGGATGCAAAACAAATGCACTCAGTTATGTGTCTACCTTTCAAAAAGCCTTTTTGTTGTACTGAAACAATCTTGGGAGCAATCAAAGCCAACCTATCTACAAGAACCTTGGTTATTATTTTGAAAATGAAATTTGCCAAGGCAATAGGCCTATAATCTTCAATTCTGTCAACCTCAGTGAATTTAGGAATCAAAGCAACAAAATTTGAATTAAGGCCTGGAAGGATCCAATTCTGCATAAAAAACTGTAGGACAGCTTTGTAGACATCCTCACCAATAACATGCCAGAAGGTTTAATAAAAGTGACCCCCAAAGCCATCTAGACCAGGAGCTCTAGAACCATTCATGGAGAAAACTGCCAATTTAACTTCTTCCATAGTAGGAACATTAGAGAGCATAGTGTTATCTTCCACAGAAACAAGAGGTGGAATCATTTTATCAATAAGTTCATTATCAACACAAGAATTACTAGAGGCATAGAGATCCTGATAGGAGTCTAGCACTTGTTGTTCAATTAGCTCAACAGAATAAAGAATCTCATTTCCCTTCTTTAAAATAGACATTTGCTTTGAAGCATGTCTAATTTTTGTTACCCTGTGAAAGAGGGTTGTATTCCTATCACCATGACAAAACCAATTAAGATTGGACTTTTGCTTCCAAAAGGATTCCTCAATTAAAGGAGCTTTGTTCAAATTCAATTGAGCTTTCAGTTCCTGATCATGTAAAGTATCAGAACAACCAGAAGAGTCAAGTTGCTGTTGGATCAAATCAACTTTAGCCATAGCTACATCAACTTGCTGTTTAACATCTCCAAAAACAAGTTTATTCCAAGATTTAAATTCTTTCTTTAGCATTTTCAGTTTTTGAACTAGAATAAACATAGGACAACCTACTACATCTTTGGACTAGGTTTCTTTAACTAATCTTAAACAATCTGCATGTTCTGTCCATATGCTGAAAAATTTGAAAGAAGAAGGGAAGGCCTTAGAACCTGAGCTGACATTCAGTAAAATAGGAAAATGATTCGAGCAATTCCTTGGCAAAGTACAACATGACATGTTACTCCAAAAATCAATCCAAGCATCATTAACAACAACTCTGTCCAACCTCTTTTCTGAGTGAGCAGAAGAACTTCTACAATTTGACCATGTGTAGAAAGCTCCCCTTGTTGAAACATGAGTGAACTTATCATTATTTGTCCAAGAAGAGAAGTCATCGCAAGAGGCTTTTAGAGGTAAACCTCCACCTCTTTTTTCATGAGCCCCTAAAACTGCATTGAAATCTCCAATAAAAAGCCAAGGGCCAACATTAGCTTGTTCCAAATTTGAAAGATCATTCCAAAGCTGTCTTTTAACAATATGAGAGGTTGAGGCATATATTGCTGCTATGAAAATATTTTGATTATTCCAAGTAATGGAGAATGCACAAAACTGGGAAGAAATAGAAACCACAGTAGGAGAAACACTAGAAGAAAAAAGGCACCTGTGAATACTCAATTTTGACCGGACTTTAAAAAACATTAAAAAATAAAATAAAATAAAATAAAATAAGAAACAATAAACAATAAACAAAACAGAAAAAAAAAAAATCACACTCACTCACTCCACTTTCACGTTCTCACTTCACTTTCCAACACACACGCAACACACTTTGTTTTTATTATCCATACTATCACTCGCTACACCCAAGACACACACGAGAGAGCACTCACTTTTTTTTTATTATTATTTTCTAACCATACCCCACGAGACCCACTCCTCACTAATACACCTACTCCCTCACTAATTCACCCACTCCATTATGCATAATCACCTACTCCATCATCAACTTTCCACTCTCAGAATCATCACCACTTACATCAACCAACCTTCACCCATTTCACTATAAAAAGCCCACCATCTTTCATCAACAGGAGAGGAAGCTGCAGAACGTTGCAACCTAATTTGAGCCTTCATTTCCCTCACCTTCAAGCTCACTAACAGACCACCTTGTACCTTGAACCTCTGACTCCCTCAAAAATCTCCATCACTCCTTCATCTCCACCACATACAATCACCCCACACGGCCCTTTTTACCATCTTCTCCCTGCTGCTCCTTGAAGACTCAACCGTGAGCTCTTCCCTGAACCATCAACCTCCACAACCAACCTAACCATCCCATCTTCAACATAACCTCTCCAAAACACCACCGAACCTAACCAGAACCGACTATCGGATCACACCCTCTCCACCGACCGTCGGATCACACCCTCTCCACCGACCGTCGAACCACAATCTCCCTAAGTTGTGACCCAAACTGTATCACACTCTCTCCACCGACCGTCGGATCATTACCTCTCCACCGACCGTCGAACCCATCTCACTACTACTGTGAACCCAACCACCATAAGCCTTCCATCACATCCTATACCCGACCATCGAACCCCTCTCACTACTACTGTGAACCCAACCACCATAAGCCTTCCATCACATCCTTTCCACCGACCGTCGAATCCCTCTCACTACTACTGTGACCCAAACCCATCACATCCTCTCCACCGACCGTCGAACACCTCTCACTACTACTGTGAACCCAACCCAACCAAACCGTGACAAATCCATCTGTTGTAACCCCTCAAACGCGACCTATACTCAACCGTTGAACCCATCTCACTACTACTGTAAACCGTAGCAACCATATTCAAATCCAAGTCACCCAACATCCTTTGACCACTCATCACCCAAGCAACTTCCATAACCTTCTCCAAAACACCACCGGACCGTAGCCCATCAAACCAAATCCTTCTCCGCACTCGACCGTCGGACCACAAACCAGATCCACTCCCCTCATCGACAACCCATCCAAACCTTCACACCATCAACCAAACTCCATCACCTTCCTCCAAGCTCCAAACCGTGAACTCCACTCCGACAGCCCAAAACACAACCCAAATTCCTTCTTCATTCATTTATCCTAACCTTCACTTTACTCCCGAGTCAACTCACCAACACAGAATAGAGACTCCACCCACCACGCACTGAATCCAGCAGCAAACACATATCCAGTTTGTGCTCTGTTTCTTCTTCTTGTTTCTTTGTGTTTTTTTTCTGTTTTTACATTTTTATTATTAAAAATCTGAAAAATAAAAAAAATAATAATAAAATTTTTGCAAAAAACTTGATGAGTAATGGGTGACGTCTCTAGCGTAACGCGAGCTTCACCTATTCAAACACTAATTTGATTAGCAGAGTCGCGACGACTGTTAATTCAAATTTTTATAAAATAAAAATTAATTTAAAAATATATAAAATCAATAAAAAAATTTATTTAATTGTAATAAATTTAATGATTAGTGGGTGACGTCTCTAGCGTGACGCCGAGTTTCGCCTATTCAAATCTTAATTCGATTAATTGAGTCGCGACGACTTGTTAATTAAAATTTTCAAAATTAAGTTTTTTTTTAAAATCAACCAACCAACAAGTATTTTTTTAAAGAACTACGTGACTTTGAATTCCTCATTGCACCCGAGGATACGTAGGAGCGGAACTCATATTCCGTCAAGCCAAAAATTAAATTTTCATAATTTATTTTTTTATTTCATATTTTTTTACAAAAGGGGTAAAACAAACATTTTCAAGGATTATTAAGAATTTGCATAACTAATTTAAGGTACCGTCTTAGGACGAGTGTGTTAGGGGTGCTGTGGGATTAAGTTTCCACTCTTCTCTACACATAACCGACTCCCGAATTCAATCTGGTTTCAAAGACTATTTTTCTTGGTTTTTCCAATTTTTCCTAATAAAAAAAATAAAATTGGTGGCGACTCCTAAAATTAAATTATTTTAATTTAAGTTGCTATTCCGTCGCGATTTTTCGGTCGCGACAGATGGCGACTCCACTAGGGACGTTTGAGAGTCAAGCCTTTGTATATTGGTTGTGCAATTCTTGTGACACTTATATGTTTGCTTTACCTTTTTTGTTTGTGCTTTGGTTTTTTTTATTTAATTTTTTATTTAATTATTTTGTTTTCAATTGTGATTTTACTTTATTATGCAAACCCTAGGATAGAGGATTTTTGGGAATCTTGTTTCGTTTTGTAGGATGTGAGTAGTTTTTAGGATTATGAAATTATGTATGTTCTCTACACACACTACACTTACACGTTTATCACATACATTCGAGTGGGGCCCTATACCCGGGTCTGAGTGAAGCCTTAGTTAGGAAGAGGTTGTGTAGTGGTAATCATTTTGGATGTACGTCCTGTTTGGTTATTGCGAAAATCTCATCTAGAGTGTGCCTTTTTCATGAATGTCCTACACTTAGTGGTTTACCCATTGTTTGTGGTCAATATTCTGAAATGGGACTTAACTCTAGAGACCTTTAGAATAGTAGAGCCACCCAAGGAAAGTTCTCACAAATCAGAAAAAACATAAAGTCTTAGGATAGAATTTCAAACTTAAGGCAATCCTTTAAGGCACAACAGAGCATACCTTTTTGTTATTTTTAAATTCATCCATGTCATGATTTCTATTGTAATATGGTCCTCTAACAAATAAGGAAGACAATCATTGATCTTCTAAACAAAAAATAATTAAGTAATAATAATAATTTTACCATTTTCAGGTTAAAAAAAATTTGAACCATTACTCGTCCTCGGAAAACTCAGATCACACAAACCCGGACCTACGAAACTAGGTCGCAAACTAGGCTGCAAGAGATGTCAAGCTCAGAAAGAAACTTAAGTCAAAAGGTGGATGAAATAAGAGGAAGAATCAATGCAATGGCAAAAGGACAATCAAGGGTCGAAGATTTACTGAGACAGTTAATTGAGACCCTTAGAACAACAAATAGAACATCTATCGGCACAAGGGTAAATGCAAACACAAGTAACAATGTGAATGAATAGGGTGATTCCATGAACGAAAATCATGAAGAGGAGAAAATTAATGCAGAAGTCACTCATGAGCAGCCAGTGAAAATATTTCTGAACAGTAACTCAGAAAAAGAAAAAATAAGAGATGAATTGATTGGAAAGATGCAAGAACAAATTAAAGCCATTCAAGGCCCTAATTTATATGGCCAGGTGGGAATCAATGAACTCTGCCTGGAAGTTGAAGTTAATATCCCTAAGGACTTCAAAATTCCAGACTTCTCAAAGTACAACGGAAGCACCAATCCAAAGTTTCATCTAAAGACCTACATTACTAAAATGGCCATTTAGTCACGGGATCAAAAATTCCTAATCAATTTATTTCATGAAAGCCTGACTGGGCCAGCTTTGGAATGGTACATGTAACTTGACCATTCAAAGATTTCTTGTTGGGATGATTTAACAAATCTATTCTTGGGGCAATATTGATTTAACATCGACACTGCACCAACCCGAGAACAACTAGGGGCAATGCAAAAGAAGAATGGTGAAGCTTTCAAGCAATACGCTCAAAGATGGAGAATGCTGGCAGCCCAAGTTCAGCCGCCACTGACTTCATCAGAAATGAGCTCGTACTTTATGGGGACATTAGGAGCACCTTTTATTGGGTTGATGGCAGGGGCTGCTTACCAGGATTTTTCTGACCTAATTTCGGCTGAAGAAAGGATCGAAAGTCTTACAAAAGCAGGAAAATTACCTATTGGAAGTACAGAGAGCAATTTTTCTAAGAAAATGGCACCAATAAGGAAAACAGAACCAGAAGTCGATTATGTGCATCAACAAAACTCATGTTTTCCTTGTAATCCACAACCATACCATTCTTATCAAGCCCCTTCACCCGCTTTTCCAGCCTATCAAACTTCATACCAAATTAATAATGTTCCCTCACCACGCCCATATGCCTCAACTCGTCCTGTCAATACCAATCGTTCTCTCGCACCTCGAAATCCAAGAAACCACGGGTTTGCTCGACCCCCATCGAATCTTTCCCCTTTTCCAAAGTTGCCAATCTCCAATGCTGATTTGTTTCAACAATTGTTCGATGCACATTTGGTTGCATGTGTTCCGTCTCGCCCTATGGTACCCCCATTTCCAACTTGGTATAGTCCTAATGCAACTTGCAAGTTCCATATGGACAACCCAGGACACTCAATCGAGGATTGCGAGGTATTTAAAACAACAGTGAGAAAATTGATTTCCTGCGGAAAGCTAGACTTTGAAGAAGATAAAGGACCTAGCATTACTAGTAACCCAATTCCAAATCATGGTAAGGGGATTGTAAACGCATTGGGAAAAGAAAAGGATGGAGTTCAGAATGTAGTAGATGTCAAAACTCCTATGAAGTTAATATTCCAAGGTTTGGTCCAAGCAGGTTACTATTCTTCAGTAGCCTTTAAGGATGTAGGATTCAAATATGATACTGAACCCTATTGTGAATACCATATGGAGAAGGGGCACGATATTGAGAGTTGTCAAGAGTTTAAAGCTCAGGTGCAGAGATTCATGGTTTTGGGTGTAGTAGATGTTACTCAAGCAAGAGGAATTGCAAAAGAAATAGACACTGTGGAGCACTTAGTTCTCAAATTTCCATGTACTAGTGAAGTCTTGAATTCCAAGAAAGTTGTCATAATGATGAAGAAGCCTACACCTTTTCCCTATAGCGATACTCATGCTGTACCTTGGAAGTATGATGTCAAGGTGGAGACGCAAGGCAATATAGGACAAACCTCTTCAGCCCCTATGGCTCATGCAGCAGAGCCTGCGCAAAATGTGTCAAGTGTCATGGACATAGGAGGGATCACAAGAAGTGATAGATGCTATAGGCAAGAAGATAAAACTGGAAAAGGAAAAGCAACCCTCATCGAAACAAAAGAAGAAGAGGAAGAAGAATTCTTAAAAATCATGAAACAAAGTGAGAATGATATTGTAGAACAACTCAGGAGAACTCCAGCTCGAATCTCTCTTTTGTCACTCATCATAAACTCTGAACCTCATCGCAAGGCACTGCAAAAAGTGCTAAATGAAGCCTACGTAAAGCCAAATGTTACCCCAGAGGGCTTAGTGAATATGGTAGACCCAGTAAGACACGTCAACATGATTTCTTTCTCCGAGGAAGAAATGGTACATTCGAATGGGAATAACCCGCGTGCTTTGCATATCACTTTGAAATGCCAAGGGTATGTAGTCGCGAAAGTTTTGATTGATGGGGGTTCTGCTTTGAATGTCCTCCCAAGGACGACCTTATCCCAACTAGCTATGAGTGTAGAAGACCTTAAGCCTCAAGAAATGACGGTGCGAGCCTTCGATGGAAGAAAAATAGGAATTCTAGGAGAAGTGAACCTTCCGCTCGAGATAGGCCCAAGTTGTTTCCAAGTGCTGTTTCAAGTAATGGAGATTGAGCCTACGTATACTATGCTTTTAGGAAGACCATGGATCCATGCTGCTGGTGTTGTTCCCTTAACCCTGCACCAATGCTTGAAATACATTAACAATGGGTGTTTGGTTACCATTCGAGGGGAAGAAGAAATCTTGCTAATGAAGCCTGCTTTAGTGCCTTATATTGAAAACACAGATACAGAAATGGAGAACTTCCTACACAGTTTCCAGTTGGTAGAATCCAAAGCAGATAAGGATGAGACATCGTCTAAAGATATTCATCAAATTATGAATCGCATAATGACAAATAATGGTTATCAAGCTGGGAAAGGTTTAGGAGTCCAGTTGCAAGGAACCAAGTCTACAATCACCCTACCGGAGAATAAGAGCAGATATGGTCTGGGATATGAGGCATCTTTAGAGGTTATGATG
This sequence comes from Ormosia semicastrata, assembly GCA_029884595.1. Classification (NCBI taxonomy): domain Eukaryota; kingdom Viridiplantae; phylum Streptophyta; class Magnoliopsida; order Fabales; family Fabaceae; genus Ormosia; species Ormosia semicastrata. The sequence goes on from JAQQTO010000061.1 coordinate 46,974,707, forward strand.
AAGCAGGGTTTGGCTCTCAATGAGAAGAAAAAAGAGAATGACGTGAAAAAGACTATTCCTCATCTGAAGGAAACATTCCCTGTCCTTGCTGAAGTTATTAATGGAACCTCTAATCCTCAAGTCCAGCCAATCATTAACAATGTAGAGGAAGACTCAGGAGAAGACCATGTTATCCAACCTTCCAGGAACTTAAAATCTCTAGACAATTGGCAATTTGAGGCGTTAATTGATGTGATTGTCGCAAAGTAATTGTTTAGTCTTTTATGATGTTGAACTTATATTAACTCCTATCGAAGCTTTAATGTGGTTAACTTGTGTGTTTTCTTTAGTATGATTCACTGTTCATGTTATCTTCTGTCAAAGTTTTTAATGCAATAAACTTGTGTGTTTCTCAGTTAATTCACTGCTTTGTTTCCTCTCTATTATTAACTTCCCCTTTTCTTAGCTTTGTTCATTTACCATAGTCTCTTTTTGTCAATAGTTTCCAATCTGGTATAAATAAATCTTCCAGGGATTTGGGTCTTGTTGTAACATCGTCCCATGAAGGGATTCCTGAAAGCTCAAGGATGGATTTTTATTCAATGATGGATATAGATAACTATGACTCAGACGAAGATGAGAATGCCACTGAGGAGTTTGCTAAATTAGTAGAAAGATTGGAAAGGGAATTCAGCCTGAATGAAGAAGTGGAGGTGATCAATATGGGAACTGATGAAAACAAGAAAGAATTAAGATTGGTAGATAACCCAGAGCAAGAAGACATAATCAAGTTATTTAGAGATTACATGGATGTCTTTGCTTGGTCTTATCGAGATATGCCAGGGCTCGATCCGAGCATAGCTTCCCACAAAATTCCGCTATATCCAAATGCTGAGGCGAAAAAGCAGAAATTGAGGAGAATGCATCCTGAAATGTCTTTAAAGATCAATGAGGAAGTCACCAAGCAATTAGAAGCAGGATTTTTGGAAGTATCTAGACACCCAAAATGGGTAGCAAATATCGTCCCTGTTCCTAAGAAGGACGAAAAAGTCAGGATGTGCGTGGATTATAGGGATTTGAACAAAGCTAGCCCTAAAGATAATTTCCCATTGCCTCACATTGATGTCCTTGCCGATAACGCAGCAATAGGTCATACATTCTCTTTCTTGGATGGCTATTCTGGTTACAATCAGATTCACATGGATACAAATGATAAAGAGAAAACCACATTCATCACGACATGGGGAACTTTTTGTTACAAAGTTATGTCATTCGGATTGAAGAATGTTGGGGCGACCTATCAGCGTGCCATGGTTACTTTGTTCCATGATATGATACACAAAGAAATTGAGGTATACGTGGATGACATAGTTTCCAAGTCCAAAGAAGGGGAAAATCATGTGATAGTGTTGCAAAAGTTGTTTGAAAGACTCAGAAAGTACAAGTTAAGACTAAACCCAGCGAAATGTATTTCTGGTGCATCAACTGGCAAATTGCTTAGTTTTGTTGTTAGCAAAGAAGGAATCAAAGTGGACCCTGACAAAGTCAAAGCGATACAAGAGATGCCTACTCCCAAAACTGAAAAGGAGGTAAGAAGCTTTCTGGGGAAATTGAATTACATCGCTAGGTTCATAGCCAATTTGACTAGCACTTGTGAGCCAATCTTCAAGTTGCTAAAGAAACAACAACCAGGAGAATGGAATGAATACTGCCAAGAAGCTTTTGATAAGATAAAAGCTTACTTACAAAGTCCTCCTATTTTAGTACCACCTACACCGGGTCATCCTTTGATATTGTACCTCACGGTATTGCAGACATCCATGGGAGCAATGTTAGGGCAGCATGATGAAACAAGAAAGAAAGAACAGGCCATCTATTACTTGAGCAAAAAGTTCAATGATTGTGAGTCCCGCTACATGGCAATCGAGAAAACATGTTGTGCACTAGCATGGACATCAAAAAGATTAAGGCAGTACATGTTGTACTATACAACTTGGCTAATCTCAAGAATGGACCCGATAAAGTACATATTTGAAAGCCCTAATGTTTCCACACGAGTTTCCAAGTGGCAAGTGGTTCTTTTAGAGTTTAACATAAAGTACATGACTCGAAAATCTATCAAAGAAAGTGTAATTGCAGATCATTTAGCTGAGAATCCGCTCAATTACGAGCAATCTGTGATGTCCGAATTCCCTGATGGAAACATTTTAGCAGTTGAAGAAGAAGAGTCAGATGAAGAAGACACATGGAAGATGTACTTTGATGGAGCAGTCAACATGTATGGGAGTGGCGTAGGGGCCGTGGTCACTTCACCAAATGGTAAGCAATACCCTGTCGCTATCAAGTTAGAGTTTGATTGCACTAATAATGTTGCAGAATATGAGGCGTGTGCTCAAGGATTGAAAGTTGCAATAGAATTGGGAGTGAAAGAACTACAAGTATATGGAGATTCAGCACTGATAATTTATCAAGTGAATGGGGAATGGCAGACTAAGGATCCAAAGTTGATTCCATACCAGAAATATTTGATGCAGTTGATCGAAAAGTTTGAAGGGATCACCTTTTCGCACTTAACTCAAGATAAAAACCAATTTACCGATGCTCTGCCCACTTTAGCTGTAATGACCAATCTGAATATTCATGCTAATGTGCAGCCCATCCGAGTGAGGGTAGAAAGTGAACCGGTTTATTGTTCTAATATTGAGGAAGAAGAGGATGGTTAGCCTTGGTTCCATGATATTAAGCAGTACATTAAGTTCAGAGAGTATCCATCAGGGGCAAATGATACAAACAAAAAGACCATCTACCGACTTTCTATGGCTTTCTTTTTGAATGGGGAAATATTGTACAAACGAAACTATGATGGTACTCTCATCAGATGTGTAGAAGCTAAGGAGGCTCTCACTATCTTAACTGAAGTTCATGAAGGAATTTGTGGAACGCATGCCAATGGTATCTTGATGGCTCGTCAAATCTTACGATGTGGTTATTACTGATCCACTATAGAAGCTGATTGTATAGAATATGTCAGAAAGTGTCATAAATGCCAAGTATACTCTGACCGCATTAATGCACCACCTGTCCCATTGCATAATATGGTGGCACCTTGGCCTTTTTCAATGTGGGGAATTGATGTTATTGGGCCAATAAATCCAAAAACTTCCAATGGCCATAGGTTTATCCTAGTAGCAATTGATTACTTCACCAAGTGGGTAGAGGCTGCTTCCTATGCCAAGGTCACTCAAAAAGTTATTCTGAAGTTCTTGAGGGCAAACATCATCTGTAGATATGGAATTCCAGAAAGGATTATCATAGATAATGCCCTTAATCTCAATAGTGCAGAAATTAAAAGTTTGTGTGAGAAGTTCAAGATCAAGCATTATAATTCTGCTCCTTATAGACCCCAGATGAACGGTGCAGTAGAAGTAACAAACAAGAATATCAAGAAGATAGTAGCCAAAATGGTGGTCAATTACAGGGAATGGCATGAAATGCTCCCCTATGCTCTTCACGCTTATCGCACTAATATTCGATCTAGCACTGGGGCAACACCATTTTCCTTGGTTTATGGCATGGAAGCAGTTTCCCCCATAGAGGTCGAAATTCCATCTTTAAGAGTGTTGATGGAAGCCGAGTTAGAAGAGGCAGAATGGGTAAAAAAATCGGTATGAGCAGCTAAACATGATTAAAGAAAAGCGATTAAAAGCCATTTGTCATAGGCAACTATAACAAAGAAGAATGGCAAGAGCTTTCAACAAGAAGGTACGCCCTAGGGAGTTTCAAGCAGGAGACTTGGTTTTAAAGAAAAAACTTCCAAACTAAGAAGATGTTTGAGGCAAATGGGCACCGAGTTATGAGGGGCCTTATATCGTTAAGCAAGCATTCTCTGGAGGAGCCTTAATTTTGACAGATATGGATGGCGAAGAATTGCCAAGACCGATGAATACTGATGCAGTCAAAAAGTTCTACGCCTAAAAAAAAAAAAAAAAGAGCCCGTTAGGTCGAAAACTTGCAAGGGCGGCCTAAGCAAAAGTTAGGACATTCAAGTTTAAAAAAAGTTCAAAATCGACAAAGGCTCTCTTAAGAGATATCACCAAAAGGGCTCACTCAGATAGCATAAGAAAAAACACTGGGGCAATTTTAAATGTTGAAGAGTTTGTGTTATTGGCAAAACTAAAAATTTTGGGGCAAATTTAAGCAATGATCAATGGAAGAGAATTCGTGTCATTGGCAGTTAATGGTTGTAATGTCCATCTGAGAATTAGGACCTATCTAATGAGAACGAAGGAATCCTAACTAGGGCAATTACCTTTCACTTTATCTCTGTGTCATCCTTTGTACTCTTTGTCACTTTCAGTACATTTATGTGCTTGTGAACATTCAAATCCATAATATTTTTCTTTCCCCTTATTTTTTCTTCTCCTGTGAAATAACATATGTTTATTACAAAATGCTTCGATAAGAGGGAATATAAATTCAATATCATTGATTTAACAATTTAATGGCAATCCTCTAATTAACAAGTTAGATCAAGAATGAGTTAAAAGGTTCAAACGTAGCAAGAAAAGCTCCCAATACAATCCGCAATATCAAGAGGGAGACTGTGTGCCTGATAAGCAAAATCAAAAGTAGAGTTACCCCAACGTCTAAAGATCCCAAAGAAGTTGAAACAAGTTGATAAGCCTTAGTTTGTTAGAGCCTGCGTTCGGGTTTGATGGATCAAAATTTTTCGAGGAAGCAATTAGCATTGGGTATACAAGTAAAAGGTTTTGGCATAATGTTTTCAATCTATTGATTTTGAATTATCAGAATGAACATTGCAATATCTTTCCATGATCAAAAGACAATAAGCTACAACAACTTGTGACAGTGACATCTTTGGCTTTTACGCCAAGCTTCATTATTAAAGAACAGCAAAAAAAAACAAAAAAATAAAAAAAAGGGGCTCGTTAGGTTGAAAACCTGAAAGGGTGGCCTAGCAAAAGCTAGAGCAAATAAAAAAAAGAAGAAGGAAAAGAACCTGTTAGTCTGAAAATCCCGAAAGGGCGGTCCAAGCAAAAGTTAAGGCAAATAAATAGGCAAAATCTCATAGAAAATTGGCTTGAAACTCCTTGAAGGGTGCACCATACTGGGACAATTTTGAATTGCGTTTGATCAGCTACACAGGGGGAATTTCGTTTGCATTCAGTTGGCCATACTGAGGCAAATTTTTCTCTTAAGGACTCAATCAAGCAAGGGATCAAAGGACCTTTAATAAAAGAGAAAGAAAAGAAAAAGAAAAGAAAAAGGAAAAGGAAAAGGAAAAGGAAAAACAAAAGAAAAAAGAAGAGAAGGAAATAGAGAGAAAGATATGTTGAAAGAAGTAGCAACAGAGACATCGATTGAGAGATCAAGCAGTTGCAGGGAATCAGTTTAAATGAAAGACAAAGTTAAATACTGGGGCAAAATTTTTTCCCAAGGAATCAGCCAAGCAAGGGTTCATCTTATTTCTAAAAAAGGCTAAAATAAAAAATAAAAAGAAGAAGAAGGAAATAACCAAAGGATCTAAGGAAGAAAGGCCAGTGAACAAAGGGTTTGATTGGTCAAAGTTTTCCAAACAGAGGGGAAAACTAAAAAGAAGAAAAAAAGAAAAGAAAAGATGAAAGTGAGTATTTTGAAGAAAGCGCATCACAAAATTCATCCATATTGAAAGTCGAAAGAAGAGCATGAAAGTGGGTTTTAGTTGCATAAGCTTTCTCGAGGAAGCGCGTGGTTCAAAAAAAAACTTTTCATTTTTTTCTTTCAGGTCCATGGCATGATGATGTTAAAAAAAAAGAAAAGCAAAAGGAAAAGGAAAAGAAAGAAAAGGAAAAGAAAAAAAAAAGAGGTTGAATTTTTCAAAAAAAACAAAAACAAAAAAACAAACACAGATCAGACAAAAACAAAAATAAAAACAATGCTTTCAAAGAAAAATGTGTTTTCTAATTTTGAGCGCATCTGCTCCTCATATTGCTTTTCTAAATTTCGGGACACCATATACCCAATGTCTTTCAAATTCCGGGTCAAGTTCATTGTCTTGGGACGTCAGATGCCTAATATCTTTTATATTTCGGATTAAGTCCATTGTCTTTTAAATTCTGGGACACCAGATACCCATTGTCGTTGCTTTTGGGACCACAGATGCCCATTGTCTTTTTAATTTCGGGACAACAGATACCCACTACCTTTTAAATTTCGGGACGTCAGATGCCCAATATCTTTTATATTTCGGATCAAGTTCATTGTCTTTTAAATTCCGGGGCACCAGATACCCACTGTCATTGCTTTTGGGACACCAGATGCCCATTGCCTTTTTAATTTCGGGACAACAGATACCCACTACCTTTTAAATTTTGGGACGTCAAATGCCCAATGTCTTTTAAATCCTGTGTCAAGTCCATTGTCTTTTAAATTCGGGACACCAGATACCCACTTCAATTTAAATTTCGGGACGCCAGATACCCAATGTCTTTCGAATTTCGAGACACCAGATGTCCACTATCTTTCAAATTTTGGGATACCAGATGCCCATTGTCTTTTAAATTTCGAGCTAAGCCCACTGTCTTTGAATTTTTGGGACACCAGATATCCATTGTCTTTTAAATCTTGGGACACAGAAGCCCACCGTCACTCCATGCACTTTATTGTTCTTGTTTTATTTTGCATCTTATACATTGTCGGATAAAATTGGAGTTCATGTCTTTACTCATTTCTTACGACGATAATATGAAAAATCACAATTTTTCTTGTTATCTAATAAGAAACAAGTAAAGAGGGGCAACTGTGAACACCCAATTTTGACCGGACTTTAAAAAAAATTAAAAAATAAAATAAAATAAGAAACGATAAACAATAAACAAAACAGAAAAAAAAAATCACACTCACTCACTCCACTTTCACGTTCTCACTTCACTTTCCAACACACACACAACACACTTTGTTTTTATTATCCATATTATCACCTGCTACACCTAGCACACACACAGAGAGCACTCACTTTTTTTTTATTATTATTTTCTAACCATACCCCACGAGACCCACTCCCTCACTAATACACCTACTCCCTCACTAATTCACCCACTCCATTATGCATAATCACCTACTCCATCATCAACTCTCCACTCTCAGAATCATAACCACTTACATCAACCAACCTTCACCCATTTCACTATAAAAAGCCCACCATCTTTCATCAACGGGAGAGGAAGCTACAGAACATTGTAACCCAATTTGAGCCTTCATTTCCCTCACCTTCAAGCTCACTAACAGACCACCTTGTACCTTGAACCTCTGACTCCCTCAACAATCTCCATCACTCCTCCATCTCCACCACATACAATCACCCCACACGGCCCCTTTTACCATCTTCTCCCTGCTGCTCCTTGAAGACTCAACCGTGAGCTCTTCCCTGAACCATCAACCTCCACAACCAACCTAACCATCCCATCTTCACCATAACCTCTCCAAAACACCACCGAACCTAACCAAAACTGACTGTCGGATCACACCTTCTCCACCGACCGTCGGACCACAATCTCCCTAAATTGTGACCCAAACTCTATCACACTCTCTCCACCGACCGTCGGATCATACCCTCTCCACCGACTGTCGAACCCATCTCACTACTACTGTGAACCCAACCACCATAAGCCTTCCATCACATCCTATACCCGACCATCGAACCCCTCTCACTACTACTGTGAACCCAACCACCATAAGCCTTCCATCACATCCTTTCCACCGACCGTCGAATCCCTCTCACTACTACTGTGACCCAAACCCATCATATCCTCTCCACCGACCGTCAAACACCTCTCACTACTACTGTGAACCCAACCCAACCAAACTATGACAAATCCATCTGCTGTAACCTCTCAAACGCGACCTATACTCGACCGTCGAACCCATCTCACTACTACTGTAAACCGTAGCAACCATCTTCAAATCCAAGTCACCCAACATCCTTTGACCACTCATCACCCAAGCAACTTCCATAACCTTCTCCAAAACACCACCGAACCGTAGCCCGTCAAACCAAATCCTTCTCCGCACTCGACCGTTGGACCACAAACCAGATCCACTCCCCTCACCGACAACCCATCCAAACCTTCACACCATCAACCAAACTCCATCACCTTCCTCCAAGCTCCAAACCGTGAACTCCACTCCGACAGCCCAAAACACAACCCAAATTACTTCTTCATTCATTTATCCTAACCTTCACTTCACTCCCGAGTCAACTCACCAACACAAAATAGAGACTCCACCCACCACGCACTGAATCCAGCAGCAAACACATATCCAGTTTGTGCTCTGTTTCTTCTTCTTGTTTCTTTGTTTCTTTGAGTTTTTTTTTCTGTTTTTACATTTTTATTATTAAAAATCTGAAAAATAAAAAAATAATAAAAATAAAATTTTCGCAACAAACTTGATGAGTAATGGGTGACGTCTCTAGCGTAACGCGACCTTCACCTATTCAAACACTAATTTGATTAGCAGAGTCGCGACGACCTGTTAATTCAAATTTTTATAAAATAAAAATTAATTTAAAAAAATATAAAATCAATAAAAAATTTCATTTAATTGTAATACATTTAATGATTAGTGGGTGACGTCTCTAGCGTGACGCCGAGTTTCGCCTATTCAAATCTTAATTCGATTAACTGAGTCGCGACGACTTGTTAATTAAAATTTTCAAAATTAAGTTTTTTTTTAAAATCAACCAACCCACAAGTATTTTTTTAAAGAATTACGTGACTTTGAATTCCTCATTGCACCCGAGGATACGTAGGAGCGGAACTCATATTCCGTCAAGCCAAAAATTAAATTTTCATAATTTATTTGTTTATTTCATATTTTTTTACAAAAGGGGTAAAACAAATATTTTCAAGGATTATTAAGAATTTGCATAACTAATTTAAGGTACCGTCTTAGGACGGGTGTGTTAGGGGTGCTGTGGGATTAAGTTTCCGCCCTTCTCTACACATAACCGACTCCCGAATTCAATCTGGTTTCAAAGACTATTTTTCTTGGTTTTTGCAATTTTTCCTAATAAAAAAAATAAAATTAGTGGTGACTCCTAAAATTAAATTATTTTAATTTAAGTTGCTATCCAGCCGCGATTTTTCGGTCGCGACAGCACCAAAAACTTGGAAGGCTATTACCTCTATCATTAAAACAAAAAGGAGTCATACCAATTGAGTTCTAGAAAGTACCATGGAAACGATTAAAATCCATCCAAGGTTCAGCCAGAGGCACCAAATCTGGTTTATTATCAACACAGAATTTTTTCAAAACTTGCCTAGTCTTAACATTAGCTAGGCCACGGGCATTCCAAAAGAAGACCTTCATATGGCATTCTCCTTAGCACCAGGTCTTGATCGGGTATTATGCACTTTAGATTTAGCTTGCCTAAGCTTCTTTTTCTGAGATTTTGAAAGAACCAAGGTGAAATAAGAGTTAGAATCACCATCCTGAGCTCTTATAGCAATTGGAGAAGAGTCACCAGCAGCTTGATCCTCTATGTCATCACTCCACAACCTTGAAACAAATCTAAGATCTTTTTTAACTTGTGGAGCCAAGTCAGATGAGAGGAAAATAGGGGAGCCAGAAGTGCTAGCAGCATTGTCTGAGACAACATTAGTGTGGCTAGGCCTATCAGGAACCAGATGAGCAACATTTACCCGAGAGGGGGAAATGGTATTCAAATCATCACCTAAAGAACCAGATTGGTTAGGGATGGAATCTGAAACATAATTAGGAATTCGCTGAAGACATTCATCAAAGATGGTCTCAACAGAAGAAGAATCAACATTATCATCCACATTGATTGCATCATTAACCTTCTTTGGTGAAAGTTGCTGAATTACATGATCATAAGATGAATCAATTCTCAGAGGAATATCATCCAAAACAACAGGAACCTTCTAAGCCCTCGAGTTCAAGTTATGCATATCTTCATGAATCTCATTAAAAGACATTCCCAAAACTGCAGTAGAAGAAGGGATAGTTTGATCTGGGATTTTACTTGTTTCTCCTAGGTCTTTAGGAGAAGAAGGAACATAGATACTTTTCCCCTTATCAGTCCTCATAGAATCAGTCTTAAAAGAGACAGATTTATCCATTACACGAATACTATCATCCAAGATTTTAGGAACATACCTGTTGATAGGTTTTTTCGGGGCCTTATTCTCCTTGATCATTGCATCAGATTTTTTGTTCTTGTTACAAATAGAAATAGAGTGACCAATTATATTGCATGAAGAGCAAAAAGGAGGTAGCTTTTCATAATCAATACCAACTAAAAAAGAAAAACCCTCCCTCTCAACCAGGATTTGATTTTGCAATGGTTTTGATAAATCAAGATCCACCAAGACACGTGCAAACTGACCGAGAGACCTTGTAATGGTTGCATCATCCAATAATAGTGGAACTCTTATACCTCTAGCAATAGCAAATAGGATTTTCGGTCTCCAATACTCTTGAGGTAAACTAAGTATCCTTATCCAGCATTGAGTGTTGGTTTGCTTAACAAGATTCGGGCAAAAATCTAGAGTCCATGAAAAAAGTCTTAGGATTCCAGGAGATAAAGACCAGGAACCAACAGCTAGCACCTTTCTCAAATCTTCAATTGAGGAGAATGAAAACTCAAAAAACCCTTTACCAATTGGAATCATCTTCCATTGGTTTGTAGGCTTCCATTGTTGCAGTAACTTGAAACGCAAGACATCCACTTTGTATAGAGTATCGCCTTTTGATAACATTAATCTACCATGAAGATTATTTTTGCAGCTTTCAATACTAGCTTGTATTCATCTTCTGGAATTTTCACAGCAACTGCATCTCCTTTTACACAAGGGATTGGTAGTTGGCTTAATGGAATGTCACAAGCATTGTTTAAGCTTGTGTAAAAGTCTTTGGAGGTGCAGAAGAAGAAGAAGGAGACGTAGCCTTTACGGAAAGAGGATGATGGGAATCAGAATGGGGAGGGGGAGAAGAAGAAGACTCAAGGAAAAGGAATTCCCATGGAACCGCAACCTCCATGGTGGTGCACGATCAAAACCCTAGAGAAAACATGCAAACCCTAGAGAATTCCCCACTTCAACGAAAATTGATAATCAAGTGATTTGTAAAAGAATTGCAAAAATATTTTTAAAACTCAATTCACCCGTCTCTTGAGTATTGAGGCCATTTGGTAATAATCATCTGTACCAACCAAGTGGAAGGCACCATTCTGGTTCACGCACATGCTCATAGCTACCAAAATAGGCTAATCAATAGCAGGATTCTCCTCCAGCAAGTCCAGCTTAACTCCACATTGTTCCGCTATAGTAGTGACATAGCCTCCAAGTAAAATTCATCCAGCTCTAGTAGACCCTATATGCTTGAATTGATTACAAAGCCAATAACCCCCATTCACGTTTTCCCATGTACCATGCAGTGAATGAAAAATAACTCGGGCCTACTAAGGACCCCCTAGCTTTCCCCCCTTGCACAAATTGTATTTGCCAACCATTTTTGTATGTATATGAGGGCAAAGAATCAGAGCTTGGAAGCCTTAGAAGATTTGGGCGCATAACTACCAGGATCTGCAACAGTCAAATCATACCAAGCATGTTCCTAACAAAAGTCAGGGGGAATACGATTGTGCCCCCACAAGAAAGCCAAAGATGGTGCTAAACTGATGAATGTCTAATTCATAGGGTGTTCCTAAGAGTTTAAAAGTTAACTCTCCTAGCTAACTCTCTTGATCACATAGGGGATACAATTTGCATTCAAAAGTAGAAAGAAACTCTCTAGTTAAATTAGCATAGGTAGGCCTACGCTTGTTGGCAAACTCAACCCATCCTATTCTGCACAATAAATCATAGACCTCCTTATGTAAATTAATAGCTCTCAATGTATCCTCATCTAGATACTGAGTAGGTACTATCTCCTTCCTATCTAGAGGATGAACATGTACCTATCGAGGTGGCTCTGCAAGTGGAGGTGGGGGAGGTGCCCCTGCTCTCCTAGATGGTTCGCTGTTAGGGTAAGCAAAACATGAGGTCTTTGCCGTGGTCTTCATCCACTTCTTTGGAGCCATTGAAGATGAAACCAAGGGAAATAGAGGTGGGTAGCGAGTAGAAGATGTAAGGAGAGAATTTTGGAGCTTTTGGGTGTGGATTAGGAAGAAAGGGGGAGTGTGTGTGCTTGGGAATGGATGAAAGGAAGAAATATGAGCTCTATTGGTGCTTGAATGGAAGAAATTTGGGAAAGGTGGTGGTGGGAAGGCGGCGACGCAAGAGGATTTGGGGGAGAAAGCAGCCTAGAAACCCTAAGTTAGGGTTTAATGGGATCTATCACGCAAACATGAGTCACGTCTTATGACACGCCCCCCTCCCCCTCCCCCCTGCGTGTATGGCTCTGTGAGCAATTGGGTTTCAACATTTGAAGACGTCAGACACGGTCACCCCCGTGTATGGCTCTGTGAGTAATTGGGGTTTCACCTTGTTGGAGACATGAGGTGTGTCTTAAAACACACACCCCCTATGTTGTCCACTGACTTGGAAACTCTGTAATCCACACTAATTCCCCACTAAATTACTAATTCCTAAGGGTTCTCATCCACCTAAAACTCTTATCATGACCTCAAACATTCATCCAACAAATAAATCATGCATTCAATCATAATTCCAACATTACAAAACACAGATTTCGAAGGATTCCTAGGTAATCATTCGAGAAACACACTAAGATCTACTTAAACTAAGAAACTAATCAAGAAAACAATAAAGAAACATAAAATAAAAGGGACAAAGAAAGCAAATCTGGTTTTCTTGGTGATGGGTTGCCTCCCATTGAACGCTTGGCTTATTGTCCTCGTCCCAACATTGTGTCACTCCTTAATGTTCTTCATAATGTGGATAGAGTAGGGTCATCTCTTCTACTTCTTTACTATCTAGAAGCTCATGGTAAGTCTTGAGGCAGTGCCCATTAACCTTGAATGTTTTTCCAGACGCCTCATTCATGATCTCTACTACACCAGAAGGAAAAACATAAGTCACCATAAATGGTCCAATCCATTTAGAATGTAATTTACCTAGAAACATTTTAAGTCTGGATTGGTATAGCAGCACTCTTTGTCTTTCTTTGAAGCTTTTCTGGGAAATCATTTGATCATGTAATGCCTTATTTTTTCCTTATAAGTAAGGGCACTCTCATAAGCCTCATTCCACAATTCTTCCAACTCTTGTAATTAGAGTTTCCTTTACTTTCCAGCATCTTCCAAATCCAAGTTGATTTGCTTGATAGCCCAATAAGATCAATGCTCCAACTCCACGGGCAAATGACAGGGCTTCCCATACACCAACCAGAATGGTGACATTCCAATCAGGGTCTTATATGTAGTCCTATAAGCCCATAATGCATCATCAAGTCTGGTATTCCAATCCTTACGTAATAGATTCACTGTCTTTTCAAGGATGGACTTGATTTCCCGGTTGGGCACTTCGATTTGCCCATTTGCCTGTGGATGGTAAGGAGTGGAAGTCCTATGCATCACACCACATCTCTTCAAAAGAGCCTCAAATGTTCTGCTACAAAAATGTGTCCCTTGATCACTAATTATGGCACTTGGAGTTCCAAACCTAGAGAAAATGTGAGACTTCACAAAGTCCACAACAATTTTAGAGTCATCAGATCTGGTGGCCTTTGCTTCCACCCATTTTGATACATAATCAACAACTAGGAGAATGTATGAAAAACCAAATGAGGGAGGAAATGGTCCCATAAAGTCAATGCCCCAAACATCAAAAACTTCCACAAAAATTATCGGAGTTTGAGGCATTTGATTTCTAGGACCAATATTACCTGTCCTTTGACAGCAGTCACAAGACTAACAAAAGTTGTAAGCATCCTTGAAAATTATAGGCCTGTAGAAAGCACTGTCAAGCACCTTGTTTGTTGTCCTCTTCTTGTCAAAATGCCCTCCACATGCATAGGTGTGACAAAAAGAGAGTATGGAGTGAGTTTCTTAGTCTGGAATGCACCTCCTAATCGCTTGATCTGCATAATGCTTCCAGAGGTAAGGATCATCTCAGATATAATATTTGTAATCACTCCTCAATTTATCCCTTTGTGCCTTATTCATGTTGGGAATTGCGGATACACCATGCAGCAGAAAAACAAAATTTCCACCAAGGATCCATGCGAAAAAGACCATAATCTGTTATGTTGAGTTTACCTCTTGAAGCGAGATGAAAAACAAACAACGTGAATCACCAACACCGTAATAGTGACAATGTCTCTGCGATATCCACACGAATAGACTCACGAACATCCAATGTCCACAAAAAGGAGTCCTACTTCTCTGACATAGTGCTAACTGCTAAGAGAAAAGAAACATGTCACTCTCTCATTCACAATTTTTGTAGTTGCGACTAGGGTTCTATTATGCGTATATAGCAGCCTCTTTAACGGTACTATTTATAATAGTGACTGCCTTAAGTGAGTGTGTGCTTGTGCAGCCTTTGGACTCATCTGTTATGAGTTAGGCCCACGATGGAATCTCAGTCCAACTTGGATTATCATTGCTCCAATTTAGTCTGCTTTATGTGTGTGACCCTGCAGGTTCTCATGACGTTGCCAATAATATTAAAATCTCATTTTAATATTACAAGCAGTGAGCGGTTTCTAGCAACACATCATTTCTACCCAAGTAACGAGAATGTCAGTGATTTGACATAACCTTTCCATGATCAATGTTACTGTGTAGTTTAGTGCTTTTGTCTAGATATCTAGATTGAACACAAGGCATGGAACATGTCACTCTTGTATAGTTCAATCTTCCATTTCCTGATACCCGAGTAGATGTAGTAATAACAAATGAGATCAATATCTCATATTGACTCATTTGAGTATAGTCATGCATTTCGTAGTCTCACTCAATCAAGGGGCCCGAAGACATCACTCCTGTTATGTAGAAGGGACAAATCTCATCTAGGTCACTCACATCCCTCCACATGATTCACAGTATGTCTAATAACCAACTTTATAATCACTTTGTTATAGATGATGTTTGATGGCTTTAAAACATACAACTTTTCATATAGGAATCGTAGTGATTTCAGGTCAAATGACCACATATACAATTATCACTATGAGAATCGCTTATGACACTGACATAACGATCCACGCAGCATTCTCATGGAGGGTTAGCCTAATACATCATTACTCTAATATGTACCCATGTGAAGACTTGATATTGCATATCCATGAATCGTTAGATGTGGCCATCAATCTATGCACATACTAGTCTCAATGCATTATTATCGTCCCGATTAACAATAATACTAGATTAGAGACATTTAAGTATAGTTTTTTGTTTCTATCCAATAGGATCTCACGATCAAGTTATCCATTTGATGTTCTATGGCATAAAACTTACTATTCTAAGGACTTTATTATGTATATCATAAATAACACAATAAATGAAATGTCTCATATATTAAATAAATAGCATAATACAATGTAAGCTAGTATGGTCAAAATAAATTGGCCTCTAAGGCATACACCAATAGTTCAAGCCCTCTGGAAAGTCCTTGGTGGCCAAGTAGTTGACAATATCAGCATACCAAGGAATTGTAATCTTGATGGCCATTAAATGCTCATCCGAAAAACTCTCTTTGATAGGCATCTCCTCCTCCTCAGTCACCAACCTACTCAAATGATCTGCCACCAAGTTTTCGCTCTATTTTTTATCTTTAATCTCCAAGTCAAACTCTTAGAGCAGTAGAATCCATCAGAGCAATCTAGACTTCGCATCCTTCTTCACAAGTAGGTACTTTAAGGCTGCATGATCAGAAAAAATAATTACTTTATAACCAATTAGATATGATCTAAATTTTTCCAAAGTAAAAACCACAGCTAGAAGTTCTTTTTTAGTTGTAGAGTAATTGAGTTGAGCATCACATAGGGTCCTTGATACATAATAGATAGCATAAGGCACCCTATCAACTCGCTGTCCTAGGACAGCCCCTACCTCGAAGTCACTAGCATTATACAACAACTCGAATGGCAGCTCCTAATTTGGTGGCCTAAAGATAGATGCCATCGTCATCAACTCCTTGAGTTTGGTGAAAGCCTTCATACACTTCTCATCAAAATGGAATGGAACATCCCTTTAAAGTAATGTACAAAGGGGCAAAGATATCTTAGAGAAATCCTTGATGAATCTCCAGTAGAACCCTGCATGACCAAGAAAAGAATGAATTTCCCGCACACTAGTGGATAGGGGTAAGGAACACACAAGCTCTACCTTAGCTCTATCAACCTCAATTCCCCTAGCAGAAACCATATGACCTAACACTATACCCTCTTCTATCATGAAGTGGCATTTTTCCCAATTAAACACAAGGTTAGTGTCAATGCATCTTTTTAATACCAATTTCAAATGTTATAAACAATTCTCAAATTCATTCCCAAATATACTAAAATCATCCATGAAGACCTCTATGATGTTCTCTATATAATCAGAAAATATGTTCACCATACATCTCTGGAAGGTCCCTAGTGTATTGCAAAGTCCAAAAGGCATGCACCTATATGCAAAAGTGCCAAAGGGACAAGTGAAAGTGGTCTTGTCCTGATCTTCTGGAACAATACCAATTTGGTTATATCTTGAAAATCCATCCAGAAAATAGTAGTGAGTATGATCAGCTAATCTCTTCAATATTTGATCAATAAAAACCAAAAGAAAGTGGTCTTTTCTAGTAGCAGCATTTAATTTCCTATAATCTATACAAACACGCCACCCTATTTGTAGCCTAGTGAAATAAGCTCATTTTCAGCATTTCTTACCACAGTGATTCTAGATTTCTTTGGTACTACCTGGACTGGGCTTACCTACTTGCTGTCAGAAATGGGGTAGATCACCCCCACACTCAGGAGCTTTAGTATCTCCTTCTTCATAACCTCCATCATAGGAGGATTCAACCTCCTCTAGGGATCTCTCACAGGCTTAGCCCCCTCCTCCATTAAGATTTTGTGCATGCAAATAGAGGGGCTAATGCCCTTGATGTCTGTTATAGTCCAACCAATGGTCATCTTGTGCTCCTTCAATACAGACACCAATTTCTCCTCTTCTTCTTGGGTGAGTGACTTAGCAATTATCACTGGAAGTGTTTCCTTCTCTCCCAAGAATGTATATTTGAGATGATCAGGCAATTCTTTCAATTCCAACTCTGGTGCCTGCACAACAGAAGGTTTAGGTGCATCATTAGTAATTGGTAGCTCAACATAAAAAACCTCATGTCCTTCTGAAGTGGAAGAGAGCTCATGCAAGGCTGCTACTATATCATCAATGTCTTCACTCCATAGCTCTCCTTCATTATCCCTCTTTTCTTCTTGTAAATCTAAGTTATGAGTCAGTACTGTATCAAGAGCATCAAAATGATTAGACTCAAAAGCTACAGAAATTAAATAGTCAAAAGCATCAAAGGAGTCAATCAAACATGCAGAGTGCACATCACTTGGGTATCTCATAGCCTAAAAAATGTTGAATCTGATCATCTCCCCCATCAAATTCCATGGTCAACATCCCTGAGTGCACATCAATCTTTGTTCGTGTAGTCTTTAAGAATAGTCTCCCTAACAAAATAGAAGTAGAGTTGGGGGATTTATCCTCCTCCATGTCCAGCACATAGAAGTCTGCCAGAAATACTAGTTCATTCACCTGCACTAACACATCCTTAACAACCCTCTTTGGGTATGCGTTAGATCTATTTGCTAGTTGAATAATAACACCATTTGCCTCTAAAGGACCTAAATATAAAGATGCATAAATGGAGTAAGGCATGATATTTATGGATGCACCTAAATCTAGCATTGCTCTCTCAAACCTTATGCTACCTATAGTGCATGGTATGGTGAATGTGACAAGGTCCTTACACTTAGTTAGGAGTTTTTTTTAATTACAACTGATACACTCTCTCCCACTTGGACCTTCTCATTACCTTTTGACTTTCTTTTGTTAGTGCACAATTCCTTTAAGAACTTGGCATACCAAGGCACTTGCTTAATAGCATCTAACAAAGGAATGTTAACTTCCACTCTTCCAAAGGTCTCTAAGATCTCTTTAGATACTTCATCTTCCTTATTCTTAACCAACCTACTAGGGAATGGGGCCTTAGTGATATACTTAAGAAAGGCTTCAGGAATACTTACCTTAGGGACCTTAGAGGTTTGCTCCTCCTCATTTACCTCCTTAAATTCTTAATCTTTCTCTTTAGTGACTTGTGGAGGAGATGTAGGTTCATCTAACATTTTCCACTTCACAATGTGACAGCACTAGAATTTTCCCACGGATTCACTTCCGATTGTGAGGGAAGTCTCCCAAAAAGTTGGCCCTGAACATTTTTGAGTTCTGTGGCTAATTGCCCTACTTGGTTCTGTAGGTTATTGATAGTGGCCTTTGTTTCTTGTTGGAAGCTCTGCATAATGGCCTGTTGCTCCTGTTGAAATTAAATGTTACTAGTGGCCATTTGCCTCATTAACTCCTCTAGTGAGGGCTCAGATTGCTTAGGAGCTTGAACTTGTTGTTGTCTTCGAGGGAAATGTGTTTGTCTTTGTTGAAATCCTAGAGGTCCATAGGCTTGAGGTTGATTCTGGGTCTGCTTCCCATAGCTCAAGTTAGGATGATCCCTCCATCCTGGATTATATGTATTGGAGTGGGGGTTGTAGTTTTTGGAAGGTCCAGAATATCCCCCTACTGTCTTTACCTCCTCATTTTGATCCTCTTGTAGAGTGGGACACATATTAGTGGGATGTTCAAAAGAGAAACAAATCCCACAAGCATTTATCGGTGCTTTCCCATTATCCATTAGCCGTTGAACCATGGTAGTCAATTGGGTCATTTGTTGCTACAAACTAGCCATTTTTTGCCTCTTTAATTGCTCACTCCGGTGTCATTCTTGGTGAAAAATTGTTGGGTGTTTACAATCATTCTTGATATCAAGTTCTTACCCTCTTGAGGATTCTTATCAACCTAAGCTCCTCCACAAGCAGCATCAATCATGTTACGATCCATCACTAGTAAACCCTCATAGAAATACTGAATAAGAAGTTGCTCACTAATTTGATGTTGAGGGCAGCTAGCACATAATCTCCTAAATCTCTCCCAGTAGTCATGAAGTGACTCCCCATGCCTTTGTTGGATGCTGCAAATTTCTTTTCTGATGGTCGCGGCCTTTGAGGCATGGAAGTATCTGTCTAGGAAAGCTCGAGCCATGTCCTACCATGAACGGATGGATCCGGGTGGCAAATAGTATAGTCACTCCTTTGCAGAATCTTTCAGTGAGAATGGAAAAGCTCTTAGCTTGACTTGTTCTACTAGAATTCCCATAGGCTTCATGCTAGAACACACCACATGGATCTAATTCAAATGTTTGTTGGGGTCCTCCCCGGCTAATCCATGGAAAGATGGCAAAAGATGGATTAGGTCAGACTTCAACTCAAATGCCTCCTCATCTTCTAGAATCTCTATGCACAAAGGTTGTTGGTCCAAGTTTGGACCACCCAACGCCCTTAGAGTAAACTCTGCCATCGCCTCTTCTTCAGATGTCTCAGAACTTGATAGATCTATATAGTGGGCAGCTTCAATGTCAACAGGTGTGAATTAAAAATTAGATGGATGGAAGGGAAACTGAGGATGTAAGTTTACTTGATCAATGCAGTGCCTCAAATTCCTCAATTTTTGTCCACTCCTTCAATGGACATAAACACTTGCAAAACAATCAGAAAGAACTAATTAAAGTATTAAAAACTGAAACAAAAACAGAGTGAAAAATGGGAAACAAATTAATAGTGCAATCAAAAAATTAGTTCCCTGGCAATAGTGCCAAAATTTGGTGTTATATGGATTGTGAATAAAATTAAGATCAAAATCAGTTGCCAAGTCCCACCAAAAAAATAAAAACCTTACAACCAGTTGTAGTTAGTAAGATTCAATCCACAGAGAACTAATTCAATTAACACGATAAACTGATTCCTAATTTAAACTCTAAAGAACAATAAATAGTAAAAAGGGATTTTGTTTGTCAAAACTAAGAATATAAATTGAATCTAAAGCAACAGTAGTAAACACAATTTTAATTACCAATTTAAAGGTATTGGTTAAGAGATGGAATCCACTACTAGATTTATATGATAAAGCTAACCTGCATATCCTTTATCCCAACATGATCAATTATATTTTTATGCAATTGTAAGATTAATTCTCTGTTTTCCTTAGGTTTTGGTTAATTTAGCAATTGCTCAAATTAAACTCTAATCACTAGTTAGCTATAAAGCAACCGCTCTTATACCTACCTAATGATTGCATTAAGATTTAGAAAACCAATCAACTAAGGTCCAATCACACACTAGGATTGAATTGCTTAGATCATATGTCTCACTAGTCCTACCACCACAAACGCGCATAGCAATCCTAGTTTTACCACTTTCGAAAATGGCAAAGAGTATAAAAACCTTTATATTAAATTAAGATCAGACACATATGAATAAAAACACAACTGCATTGATATAAAGAACTATGTAGGATTCACAAGATCAAAACTAGAGTTTCATCTTCCCTTAACCAAATAAGAAACTTAGTCACGCATAGCGAATTCAAAATCAAAAGAAAAATGAAAGAAAGACATCGTCAAGAATACAAATGCGAAAGAAAACTGAAGATCAAACTAGTTTCCCAGGATCGAGGTTGATTGATCTCCGATGGCTCGAACCCGAATCTATAATCTTTAATCGAATCTCCCTCTCTATTATTCTTCGAATTCTCTTCAGTTGCTTGGTAGCTTAGAATCTAGAAGAATCCTGATGTGTGAAATTTGCAAGTGCACGATTTCTTCGTCAAGTAATAAAGGATCGAATCCACAAGGACTGTGTCTATGAATACCAATTAATTAATTAATTCAATTCAATTAAACAAAAGGAAATATAATTGTTGATTAAGAAGAATGTAGTAACAAAGCAATTAAATAAATAAAAATCAAAGTACAAAATTTAGAACAAAAATAGCAAGTTATCAAGAAAGGTATTCAAATTCAAGAAAGATTCCAAGATTGGGGTAACCACAATGATACAAGACAATTCCTAATTGACAACCCTTTTATTAAATATGAAATTCAATTGAAGGTGAATTACCCTAAATTAGTTAATGTTTTTTCTCAAGATACAAGATCCGTGCCCAATTAAACCAATTCCTACTCTCGTAGTAATCGAATTTAAATTGAACCCATTACGCTTTGTGGTAATTCATTAAATCCTCGAAAGGCTAAAACTACTCTCGTGATTTAGACCTTAAGTTCAATTCTTATGGTTCCAACACCTAGATTCACCTCTTAGTACGTCCCTAAATATCTATGAGATGCAAATAAGTGGCCAGCAAATTCATATGAATAAGCGCAATAAGGATTGAATTAAAGAACATTCAAGATTAATAAAAGGGGAAACAAAGTCAATTAATCATTATCAAAATATCAAAGGGCATTGCCTGATCCTAGAAACAAAGAGAACTACTCAGTCATGGAGAAGAAAGAATCAGAAAACATAATCATGAATATCCAAACCCGTAATCAAAGAGAAAGAGGGAAGAAAGATCAAGATCCAAAGCCTCCAAGTGTGCCTCCTTCTAACCAAATTGGAACCCCCAAAACTGTATTCAGAACCTCTATTTATACACTTAGGGTTTTAATTGGCTAAAAGGCCCCAAAAGAAATAAAAAATAAAACTTAAAAGTCATACAGGATCGCGATCCACGTAGTGGATCGTTCCACGGCCTAGCCATGGATCTTTCTGCCAAAAGCCAATTCTGAGTCCTTTTGAGTTCCACGGCTATGGATGATTCCACAACCTGGCCGTCGAACTCTCTGGAAAAATTCCTTTACTTCTTCAAGCTGCTACTCGATCCATGACAGTGGGGAATTCCACAAGCAGACCGTGGATCCCTCTGGAGTGAGCTTTTTGCTATCTGTAAAGCTCCAACTTCAATCATGCAAGCTTTCCATCCATTCCAAGGTCAATTTAGCACCAATCATGCACAAAAATACCAAAAACGCCGCAGTTATCCGAATTAAAGGAAAAACAAATAAAAAGATAAACTAAAATACCTAAAAATGCCTAAAAATGCATGCAAAACAAGAATAAAATATGATGTTGTTTCACACACATCAAATCTCCCTAAGCTTAAGATTTTGCTTGTCCCCAAGCAATAACTAAGGTCAAACCAAAAAGTGGGATCAAAAGACAATAATGAATGAGGAACTCGAGAAAATAATTATCCAAGCAATAGGCTAAGGCAAACTAAGAATCTGAGAGGTAATCAAAATCAAGTTCAATTAAAGGCTAAGTTCTCAGAAATCATGCATCCTCACTGATTGAATTAAGTTCACTCCACAAACCACACTCAAAGTGTTTAAGGGTGAAAACAATATGCTCAAAATCCTTCAAAGAAAATGCACTTCCATATGCTTGATAAGAAACCAAATTTTCACTAATAATCAGCATGCATGGAAGAATCAAAAGGTCTTTCAAGGGTTGTAATGGGGCCAATGGAATGATGTTAGATAAGGTATAGAAAGGAAGGTATGCACAAAGGGCTCATCAAAATTTCTAATAAGTACAAGAAATCCAATAGAACATAAATGGAGTAAAGGTATTTTTTTTTCAAACAGGATCATAACTCCACATTTCCAAGTATTTTCTTCATTTCTTTTCTTTTCAAGCTATCACCTCATGATTTTTCTTTTATTTTCCTTTCTTTTTTTTATAAATCAATTTTTTTTTTCATTTGAGAAAGAGAAAGCTCAAATACATATAATTCCCAACACAACTTTCAAACCCAAATTGCTCCATTTAATATTCTAAATGATTACCAACAATGTATCATCATAAGCATCAAGAAAAACAATTATGCAATAGGCTCAAAATGGGTAACTAGTGGATGAAAGTGTAACAATTTCAGAAAGCCAGAAAAATACCTAAGATGCTTTAATCACAGTCAAGCATGCAAACAAAAATTTCGCCTCAAAATGGTTTCAAATCAAGTTCTAGAGTACAAGATCAATAAGGAATATCACTCAACACAAAGAATGGAAGTAAAAATCATACAGTGCATAAATTCTATACAAGCTCAAAACTCACATTTAGAGGTTTAAAAATCAATGAGAAGCACAAATTCAAAGAACATATGCTAATTATCAACTATCAAGAAATCACCTCTACTATCAATTAAAACAATGCTTGTTGCCTATCACAAGAATTAACAAATTGGGTTCCAAATCAATACTATGTCAAAATCCTCAAAAGAGAGGGGCACAAGTTCAACCAAAAAGCTGGGAGATAGAATGGTGTGAAAACACAACATGAAGATGCAATGCAAAATAAGACATGAGAACAAAGAGATTAATAAAAGTCATTGCTCAATCCTAGAAACAAAGAGAACTATTCAGTCATGGAGAAGAAAGAATCAGAAAACATAATCATGAACATCCAAACCAGTAATCAAAGAGAAAGAGGGAAGAAAGATCAAGATCCAAAGCCTCCAAGTGTGCCTCCTTCTAACCAAATTGGAACCCCCAAAACTGTATTCAGAACCTCTATTTATACACTTAGGGTTTTAATTGGCTAAAAGGCATCAAAAGAAATAAAAAATAAACTTAAAAACTACTACGTACTGCGATCCACGGCCATGGATCGTTCCACGGCTTGGCCGTGGATCATTCCACGGCCTAGCCATGGATCTTTCTGCCAAAAGCCAATTCTGAGTCCTTTTAAGTTCCACGGCCGTGGATGATTCCATGGTCTGGCCGTGGAACTTTCTGGAAAAATTCCTTTGCTTCTTCAAGCTGTTGCTCGATCTATGGCCGTGGAGAATTCCACAGGCAGGCCGTGGATCCCTCTAGAGTGAGCTTTTTGCGCCTTTTTACTATCCGTAAAGCTCCAACTTCAATCATACAAGCTTTCCATCCATTCTAAGGCCAATTTAGCACCAATCCTGCACAACAACACCAAAAATATTGCAGTTATCCGAACTAAAGGAAAAACAAATAAAAAGAGAAACTAAAATGCCTAAAAATACCTAAAAATGCATGCAAAACAAGAATAAAATACGATGTTGTTTCACACACATCAAATCCCTTTTAGAACCTTGAGCAATCCTAATTATACCTTTGGGCCCATAGCTCATCATTTAGATTCGAAATTGACTTTCTAGGCCACAGACACGAGTCGTGTTTGATGACACAACCCCCCCGATGTCTTAGTATGTTAGCATAATTTTCATGGGATTGAGCAAGCAGAGAGGGACACGACCCCCCTAGAGTTTGGGGGCACAGGTCGTGTCTTCAGTCATGCTCATAAGTGGGTCCAATTGAGGTGCCAGAGAAGGACATGACACCCCTTGTGTCTGAGGACACTGGCCGTGTCACTTGGTTTCTTCATGTTCAGCCCTGATTCTTCACATATGATCTTCTCCCCTTACTTCTAGAGGTGATGTTGATCTCCTTGAGTCTTTAGCTTTCTCCTCAAGTGGATAGCAAGCTTAGTTTGATGCTAATGGACTCCATCACTCAAAAATCTCCTAAAAAGCACAATTCAATTATGAGCGCTTATAATCACACTTAAGTATAGTTTCACAATAAGGATCCGATTAAGCTTCATATCTAGAAACTTAGCTAAATGTTAGCAATTAAGCACATATGGAGTCTAATTAGATCAAACATAAGACACTTAAGATGTAGAAATAATCGATAGATCAAGCAGCTACCAAGTCCAGCAGCCACAAAATCTGAGTCTTCCTTTGAGGACTTGGTGAAGCAGATGGCCATAAATAACATTCAGTTCCAACAGAGGACAAAAGCCACTATTCAAAATTTAGAAACTCAAATTGGACAATTAGCCTCTACATTGAGTCAGCTGCAAGCCCAAGGTTCTGGGTGTAACACCTCGATTTTTTATTTTTCTTGTTATAAATGAGTTTTATAATATTTTATGAATTTTTGTGAATTTTAAATTATTTTAATTATTTTAATATTATTTTGAGCTGTATGTGTTTGAAGCGGGTCCGGAAAAATAAAAATTTTTCCCAGATCCGAAAGTTTCAGACTGTTGATAGGAGCCGGGAGAACTTACTAAACCCAAAACCGAGAACAGTTAACAGAAAATTTCTTTATCTGAGTTTTTATTATCCATTGGATAAAGCTATTATCCATTGTGTAATGTTATTATCCATTGGATAATAACTAGCAGTAGCTATTATCCATTAAGTAATAGTTTATGAAAATATCTGAAAATATCTAGCTTGATCAAAGAAGGTGGCTATGACACCTTTATAATCAACCAATTAGAAGCAAGCTTGGAGGAGAAGCTTTGCATATCCATCCTTGATCTAATCAATAGTTGTGGGAGCAAGCTTAGTGTTGAAGCCTTGGATGTCTACCATTGATTGAATCAATGGTTGTGATAGCTTGTAGCAAAATTAAAATATCTCTTTCTCTCTCTATCTAGTCTCACGGCCATAGGGACTTGGAGGACAAAATATCACATTTCCAAAAGGCTACCATCTTTTCTCTCAAACACTTAACACATTTTCTCTTATTTTCTCTCATCTAGCTCACAGCCTCACCACACAAATACACTTCCAATCACTTTTAATTCAAACAAATCATACCACTTAGTCCTAAATATCATTCCAAGCAACTTTGAAGTTGTGATCAAGCCTTGATTCCATCATCTTCAAGCTTGATTTTTGGATTCAAATTCTAGGATTTTAAGGTAAAATTCTTGAAACTTGTTTTCTTAATTGATTCTTGAAATTCCAAGACCATACTTAATCTATGATTGTCTTGCTCTAACCTTGGATGTTAATTTTTTTTATGTTTACTTTGGTTTTTAAGAATCACTTGGTGAAGAAAGTTGATAGAAAGAATCAAACAAAGAGCTTAGGAAGCTACATACAAGGTAAGAGAGAGATTAACCTCATCAATCATTTGTGGTGGTGAGGGACACAAAATTTGATGTGCTTGTGTGATTGTAATTATTTATCCTGTGTGATTTATTGCTTTGATATTATGCATGAACTTGTTAAAGTAGGATTTTTTTTATGTTTAAGCATGTTGTATGCTATTATTTAGGCTTGAAAGCAAAGAAATTTTGGCTCCAATGGCCAAGTGAGGCTCACGGCCTCTAAGCCCTTCAAAAGGGTATCCATTTCAAAAATGTTTCACTAAATGGTAATCTAGAGGATTAGTGATAATAAACCTAATTAAGGATTTATAAAATAAAAATGGAAATGAATATATTTTTATTACTAATTAAGAAATTGATTTTCGGCCATATAGTTAATTTAGGACTAAAATGTGATTTGGAGACCTTAAAATAATTTATTTATAATGATATAAATAAATTAAATGGAAAAGGATTTTATTTAAAATTAAAATAATATGGATTTTTAGAAAAATGGTAGAAATATTGTTAAAGGGAATTTAATAGGGAAATAATGGAAATAAAGTCAAATTTTGATATTAAATAAGAAAAGTTTTAATTTGAGCTTAGAATATTGAGAAAATGTTTTACACGATTGAAAATACGTAGAAAAACTTCTACGCGATTTAAAAATGGTAATTTTTAGCTACACGATTAAGAAAACGTTTTAAAATCCCTACGCGATTGAGAAAATGTTGAAAAACTGTTACGCGATTTGAAAACTTAATAGAAGTTTTCTACGATTGTGAAAGCGCGATAAAAATGCTACGCGATTGAGAGAAACAGCAAGTTTTGCTGTCGGGCCAATATAATGGACCCGAATATATCACTATGTGTTTGTGGCCAATAGTGGCCCATATTGTGTATTAAGTCATTGGACATGCATTTGTTAAACAGACGATGTCTGTTAAGACTATTGTTGCCTAGGAGTTGAATTACACCTAAGTGCAAGTTTGAATTGCATAGTATTGTTCATTTGTTGAACTGGGAGGCGTAGGAGCACAGATATTCCACTAATGGACAGTAGGTAGCTCCACTGGGTCGTGGTAACTGAGCAATGCTCCGACGATCTTAACTAAACACTATTCTATTCATGATTTGGCATAGAAGGTCGTGTATAATGCCTGATGTGCACTTTGAGAAATTATAGCACTTGGTCTGAGACGGCCGATATACCGACATATCTTCTAGATCATTCTCTTCGAAATTGAGTTTAGCTCCATGGAGTAGGAAATTGGTTCATCATACATGTGCATAGTCAGTCATTATTCTGTTGTGATATATATATATATATGTATTGTGTTAATTATTTGCAATTTGATACAATGATCATATGATGCTATGAATGTATTTGTTAAATGCTATGTATGAATAGTATGTTATTTTACTGTCTTTTACTGCCATGTTGGTATTGATGTAGGGGATCTCACCTCTTTGCTATGTTATTCTGTTTATTTGTATGATTGATTTTAGAGTGTGAAGAAGAGGAAGAAAGATCGCCTCATTTCTGTCTGGGTTAGTTTGTCTGTTGTGTTATAGCGTTGAGGGATTTTTTGGGATATGTGAAGGTTTTGTTTAGAGGTGATACGAATGCCTGGCACTATGATGTTGATGAGGATCGTGTAGTATATATCGGAGCAGTATTTGTGACCCTTAGTAGGACTTTTCTTGGGATCCCTATATTTTCTTTTAATACTTTTGTGCATTTACGTTTTTCTATGCCTATGGAGTTTTTGTGGAGTACTTGTCATGCTACTCCTACGGAGGATTCAGTTGTTTCTTCTGCGTGGACTCTTGTCCGTAGCCCTGCGACCCATCAGGGGTTATTGTCTTCTGAGGAGTCGGAGGAAGATCCGGAGGACGATCCGGTTGAGTACCCTTCTGACTAGATATGGGTACTAGGTTAGTTTATATTTGGGCTGTAGTACCTGCATAGTATTTTGAGAACAAAACTGGATGTTTTAAAGTTTTAGATCTGAGTATGTATGTAATGTAAATTATTTTAATTTGGTATATTTTGAAATTTATTTAATTTGTCAATTTTAATTATCCGCAAAGAAAAATATTTGAAAAACATATAAATAATAATAATAATAATTTTTATAACTTGGTAAAATTTGGTAAGTTAAAATCCGTAAATGTGATGCCCTAAAAGGAGTGTTACATTGGACAGCTCCCTTCCCAAACAATTCCCAATCCAAAAAAAGATGTACAAGCTATTATGCTGAGGTCTGGCAAATTTGTAGCAGCATCACCTGAACTTCAACTTAGAAGTAAGCAACAACCAGTAGAAGAAGAAGACTCAGTTTCAAATAAACCAGCTACAAATTTTGATGGTAAAAAGAAGTCAGCAGTTGTTGGTGATGAGCAGCAATAGCCTCCCATAACTCTGCCCATTCCCTAGAGAACCATTCAGTCAAGAAAAATAGTAGAAGCTGAGAAAGACAAAGACCTGCTTGAGACTTTTAGGAAAGTGGAAGTCAACATTCCACTACTGGATGCAATCAAGCAGATACCAACGTATGTCAAGTTCTTAAAGGAGTTGTGCACACACAAGAGGCGATTAAAAGGCAATGAGAGAGTTAGTATGGGGTGGAATATTTCAGGCATCATCCAACCAAATATGCCTTCGAAATGCAAGGATCCTGAAACATTCACCATTCCTTGCATAATACGCAATAAGCAATTTACTAATGCAATGTTGGATTTGGGTGCTTCAATCAATGTGATGCCAAAATCAGTTTTTGAATCTCTGCAGCTTGGAGAATTGAAGCCAATCAGAGTAATCATTCAGCTAGCAAATAGGAGCACAACTCATCTTGTCGGAGTGTTTGAGAATGTTTTGGTAAGGGTAATTGATTTAATATTTTTAGCAAATTTTTATGTTCTGAACATAGAAGAGGAATTTGCATCTAGTCATTCACCATTGATTTTAGGTAGACCCTTCTTGAAAACTGTAAAAACTAAGATTGATGTGCATGTTGGTACCCTTTCCATGGAATTTGAGGATAACATAATTCAATTCAATATCTTTGATGCCATGAAATATCCTTTAGAAAAACATTCAGTTTTTCAGTTAGATGTCATTGATTTACTTGTTGATGATATGCATATTGATATGCTAGCTGAATTTCCTGAAATTGTGGAATTTTTGGATAGTGTTGATTTTCCTAGATGTTCTGGATATGTTATTTTTGTTTGTGATGAGACTAGTATGTGTGTTGTATGTTCTGAGATTTTTGCTTGTATAGAAGATGATATTGTATTTTCTAAATTTCCTTCTTCTATGAGATATGATCATGCTATTTTAAAATATCGTACACAGATTACAAGTGATGCTGCAGTTAAATCAGCAAAATTAATTTCTTCAACCAGATTGATACCTTTAGTGCAACAACCACCTACCCTTGAGTTGAAGGCCATTGAATAATTTTCAGAGAAGGGAGAAGAGTACCAGATGGTGGTCACTACTGTGGTGGATTTTGTTTTTGGACCATGGTCCAACATAAATAATGAAAATGGAGTTGATAAAGTAAACATACTGCATTCTAGTGATGAAACCAAGGAAATTAAGGAAGGCCAATGGGACCCCGGTGGAAGCTCTCATGCTTCAAGCTTAAGTGATCATTACACTTCAACCAATGAGACCCCGGTGGAAGGTCTCATGCTGCTTCAAGCATAAGTTGGTCATTATACTTCAAACAATGGGACCCTAGTTAATTGATAAGGATGTTTTTTCTCTCTTTCTTTTATTCTATTTGTCCTAAATTAATTAATGATTGTTGTTGTTGAGCTTTACATTGAGGACAATGTAGAATTTAAGTGTGGAGGAGGAATTTACATTGTTTTATGTTTTATTTCTATTTTATGTATTTAATTTTGTTTCTGTTTTAATTTTCTGTCTTAATTTTCAGTTTCTATTTTAGTATTCTTTTCGCTTTTTACAATTTTTTTGTTTATAATTATCTTGTTCTATTTTTTCTCTTTGTTGCTACTTACTATTGTTGCTTACTATTTTAGTTTTTCATTTTCTATTTTCTATTTTTTTTTGTTTCTATTTTTAATTTTCTATTCTTTCAAATCTGTTGTTTCTATTTTTGTTTCTCGCTATTTTTGTTTCTATTTCTGCTATCTCTGATATTTTTCTACTACTGTTTTTATTTTTTTTATATTCTATTTTCTATTTTTAAAGAAAAAATGTGTGTTTTTAATTGCTTTCCAATGATGTTTTGAAATTTGTAAAGTTTATGAGTTTGAAACAATTGAAATTCAAGGTTTATAGCATGATTGAATAAAATTTTCTTCCTTTTTAAATTTGACATGCTTGGTTTTGGATGTTGGATTAGTAGATTGAGTTTGATAAATGCATATCTTGTGAGATTTTGAACCTATTGATGAATGGATTTAGCATTTATGTCATTCTCCTCTCTCTTGTGTGATTTTCACTCATGTCAATTAATCACTCTAGAACTTGCTTTAATTCTTTTTTAGGCTACATTTTCACTTGCATGCATAAACATTATTGAAATCTTCTTTCTTGAATTAGATACTTTGGCCAAATAGTCAACCTTGTATCATTTTCCTTTTATTAACCCCTTGAGCCTATTTACATATCATTTGTCTTAGCTTATTATATACCTTATGTAAAAAACCATCATTTTACCTTACCTTAGAGAATGGGAAAGCATTGGTTCATTTTCATTAGAAGAGCTCTTTTGCTTGTGAGTAACTAATAGTTCAAGTGTGGGGATTGTGCAAATTGATGTGCAATATGCAAAGTGTTTGGTGGAAGAAAAAGAAAGAAAAAGAGCCAAATGAAAAGAAAAATAAATAAATAAATAAATAACAGAATGTAAAGAAAAAGAATAAATGCAAAAAAAGTTGTGAAAGAAAATAAATCAAATAAAAAAAGGGAAAGGAATATGTAAAAATAATGTGCATTATATGGAATTGGGGATAAAATTTCATACTTGTTACTTGTCATTTAAGTTCCTCCCCAATGCTATTTTATTCTCTTGAGTATTTAACTTACCATATCTATATTATTTCCTTTCCTTACCTTGACCCCATTATAACCTTAAATAAAGTCCTCTTAATTTTTGTGTGCATGTGTTTGAGTAGTGGAGAAGTAGAAGATAAACCTATGGTAATGCAATTTTTCATGGGTTAAATTAAGTGAAATACCTACCTTTTAAACACTTGAGGGATTGAGAGTGTATTTTGTGAGGATCTATCATTCTTTATTCATACTTTTCAAATTGAAACTACCTTACTTGTTAGTTTGAGATATGAATCAATGTTACATCATGAATGTTTTGATCCCTTAAATCTTTGGCTGCTCTTCTTATTTGTAAACTTTTGCATTCCTGAATATCTTAGAAATTGAGTCTTTTAGAGTTTTTAGCTTTTGAGTTTGTGTTGTTTTTTTTCCTTGTTCCCTAGTTTTGGTCTTATGTGTTTGCCCGGGAGTGCAAAAGTTAAGTTATTTCACATGAATTTGAATGTATATGAGCATACTATCCTTAAGTTTTATAGGCCAAAGGTTCAATTCATGCATGACTCTGATGATTTAAGCTTGTTAACTCCAATGATCGAGAATTGAATTTTTGAGGATTTTATTTAAAGAATTTGGATTGATCATAATTTGATGGACTTTGGCATTGTCTTGATGCAAGTATTCAAGATGATAAGAACTTGAAAGGGATGAGGAAAGCGAAGAGGAGCTCAAATTTGGAAGAAAGCAAGAAATGAGAAAGGCTGCCAACCCATGCCTAGGCATGAAAAGGTCACGCCTAGGCGTGGCACTCTCAGGTTTTCAGGATTTTCAGACAGAGACACCCACGCCTAGGCGTGTTAAAGCCACGCCTAGGCGTGATAAGCAGCTGACAACACGTGTTTCGTTATCACGCCTAGGCATGCAAAATCTGCGCCTAGGCGTGGGAAAAACCTTGGTTCGCGAATTTGACCCTTTTTTATCTGATTTTTTACGGCATTTTGAAGGGTTCTATTTTTTTTTTCCAAGAAGAAAATTCCTAGAGAAGTGAGAGGAGGAGAAAACCACTCAGAATAGAGGTGATTCAAGTGAAGAATCAAGATTAAGGGAGGAAGATCAAACTTGGATTCTCTCCAATTTTTTTGTTCATTCTTCCCATTTTCTCTCTTGATTTGTAATTTGATGGGTTTTATGATTTCATACATTTTCTCTTCTTCCATGATGTATAACTAAACTCTAATCTAGGGGCTCTATAGGATCTTACTATGGATTTGAATATCTTGTTATTTGTTGAGTTTCTATCAATGAAATTAGTTTTGTTCTTCCATACCTATGCTTAATGCTTGTTATTGTTTGGCCATCAATTGCATGATCTTAGTGTTCCAAATGAACTAGACATGGGGATTTGTGAATGTGGATATAGTATGGTTGATGCATGTTCAATTACATTCTATTAGGATGAGTGTGTTGATTAGCTAATGAGATGGACACATACCCATTAGTTATGAATAGCAAGTGTTTGATAATTAGTCTCAATGAGTGATTCTTATGCTAGCTCACATGGACACATAGTGGATTAACTAGGTCTCACATGGGTAATTGTCCTAAACATAGGCTTTTATCTATTGCTTGTTTTTAGCTAACAAAATCAATTCATTGATAGGTGCTTGTGAATTGCAAATACCCATTGAAGTAGTAAGTGAATAAGGACCCCCAACGCCTTAATCATTCTCATCTTTCTCTTGTGGATTTGATGTTTGGTGCATTCTTGTTTTATTTCTTTTAAGTTGTTATTTTAATTGCAAACCACTCTCACATTTCAATTGCTTGGATAAGATTTTGTAGAAATTGGTTAAGTTTTAGCACCCTCTAATTGTCAATCCCTTGGGACACGATACTTTAACTCTCATATATTACTTGTCGACCCGTGCACTTGCAGAATTCCAAACATTTATTCATTTAATGATCCTCTCACTAGGTGTATTAAGGTTCAATTTAGCTTAATTAAATTAGTTTTGCCACATTTTATGATATTAAGCCTAATTGGATCATTGTGGAAATTATTGCATAAATTGGTCTTAAATTGTCTATTGAGCAGTGTTCAGTGTTTTGGCTTTAATCTGAGTTTCAAGTATCTAATTGATGTGATTTTGATCTTATAGGAAAGTTAAGACAAATCTCTACAACTTTCATGAGACCTCAGGAGCTGAATCGTACATTTTGATAATTTAAATTGAAGTTGAAGAAAGAGCCAGAATGCTGACCTTGACAACTTGACCTCTACGCACTCATTAGCTCATATCTTGAGTTACAAGAATGCAATGGACGTCAACCTAAGCCTAAATGAAAGCTAAGATCCAAAGAAACAACTCTTATGAAGATTCTTAAGCCAAACTACATCGTTTTGGGTATACAATTGAAGCTATAAAATAGAGACGAGTTGCTGACGAGTTAATGTCATTTAAATAGGCATAACTTGAGTTAAAAGCCTCTAATTGACATGAGACTTGGGCCCAATGATTCCTAATGGGTTAGATGCAGAGACATGGGACTTGGGCCTCTAATTGACATGTCACTTAAACATGCTTTGTAAGTAATAGGTTTCTAATCATGTGAAGCCAAATTAGGGAATAGTTATAAGGGTTAGAAGCAGAAGTCCGAGACTCAATTTTCATTCTACACTTTTCATCTTCTCTCTAGATCTAGATCTTTCTCTCTTCTCTTCCTTCTCTTGAGATTTTCTCTTCTTTTTCTGAGTTCTTCCCTCCCATTCATAGAGGGGTAGGACCTTTAATCAATCCAAGAGATTAAACATTCTTGATACTTAATCTTGAGATTCTGTTTTAATTGTTTACATTCAATTATTAATCTAGTTTCTCTCCTTCTCTTTTTCTAATTTTGATTGGGTGCTTAATTTAATTGAGATTTGCATTTGATAATTGCACAATTACCATGTGCTAAGAGAGGAATTCAGAGACTAAACAAGGCATTGAAAGTGTTTGATGAAATGTTTAGCTTGGTTGAATCTTGATTTTTAAGTTAATTTGGGTTTTAGATGAATACTTAATTTGTCTGATCTTAATTAATTGAATTCTGGATGCGTATCTAGTAGAAGATCCATGAATCATTTTGAGGCATCTTGATATGATCTAAGACCAAGGATTCGATTGATAATTGAATAGACCTTTAGTGATCAAGGATGGAATAAGATCAAGATTAATTAATTCTCTTGAATTAGTTATTTTTCAAATTATGTTTACTCTTTTTAATTGCTTTATATATATATATATATGTACAAATTTATACACTGCATAGAACTTTGGAAAAAATCAAAATCATTGGAAATTTTGAAAATATAAATTTAGACACTAGAAAGGAAGGAAATACGTATTCAAATTAGAGTAACATGATTCAAATTAGAAAATCTAATAGCATAGAGATGAAAAGAACTAAAAAAAGCATTCAGTATAATGGACTACATCATTATTCTGCCATAAATGATCAAAATAACTTGTTGGATTATGGTACAAAGAGAATCTGGGACAACCTATGTAAAACCTCATGCAAAGATTCAATCAAATATACACACTGCCATTTTCTTCACAAAGTTCACAATTTGCTCTACTAATGCAATAATTTAATGTGGAATATGAATTTCATTAGCCTGAAAGTTATTAGGAATGTGAAACAGAACTCATTGTTAAAAAATGTCTGGCTATCATAAACTTCTTCATAATTCAGTAGCCAAGGTTATGCAACTGTCATAAAAGTCACATTTTGAACTTTCAAAATAGAAATAGGACAGAGGAGAGAAGAGAAAATGTTTTGCAATAAAGGCTTCACACACAAGCTTTCATTGATATGTGCCAATACATGTATAGAAGAGGAGTTTTACAACACATAATAGCTTTCATTAATATGTGCTGGTAGTATAATTTCAAATGCCTTTGCGAGTCAAAATTACAAAATGACAAATGGGCACAGAGAGAGCAAAGTGTAACATCCTAGAAAACATGATAGACTTGTATATAGTTACAGAGGTAGCTTAATACATGTTTATCATGTCTTTTAAGTTTTGTGACTAACTGAGCATTTTAGTCACTTTGTTGTAACACTGTGTGAAATATAACTGTTATTTGCTCTAGAAGTGACTTAAACTACTTAGTTAGTGGAAATAAATGTTGAGAGTTTGTTTCTAGGTCACAAATATGTGAACTGTGCTGCAGTTAAAGTTTGAGGATAAT
The DNA here is from genome assembly GCA_029884595.1 of Ormosia semicastrata. Classification (NCBI taxonomy): domain Eukaryota; kingdom Viridiplantae; phylum Streptophyta; class Magnoliopsida; order Fabales; family Fabaceae; genus Ormosia; species Ormosia semicastrata. The sequence goes on from JAQQTO010000061.1 coordinate 47,009,960, forward strand.
CGGAGTTAGTTTGTAATTTTTAAGCATACTGGTTGTGTGTTTTTATGTCGATTTGACTAGCAGCTAATATGGAAAATAGAGAAATGGTGAAACAGAATTTTTAATGAATCTTATGATTTATTTTAAACTTGTTGGAAGCTAGAAATCTAGATTTGATAAAATTTAGGTGCTATTAGCAAATGGGGGTTTTGGTACCTATCCAAGAGAAGTCAAATTTGACTTCCCTTGTTAAATATCCCACAGTTGGGAGATTTGATAAACAAAGAAGAGAAGAGAAAAGAAAGAAAACAAAACAGAAGAGAGGAACCGAAGAGGAAGGAGGAGGAGGAATCAAGTGGAGCTTGGATCCACCATTGGCTACATCTTCTTGATGTTGATGTAGGGGGAAACATTTTTCTTAACTCATTTTCTTATTCTCTTCATCTTATTCATGATTTATGGCTTGATGTGTGATTTTAAATTTTGAGTTGTTTTTTGTTGTTTTGACTTGAATCTTGTTGTAGAACTTAAGGATGGCTTGTTTATGAGTTGTTGGTATATGAAAATGGATTTCTAGCCCTTGTATACCTTTAATTCCATTTGTGTTGAGATTTGGGGTTTTAGGAATGTGCTTTATTGACCAAAATATCATAGAAAAACATATTACTCATGGCAACCGGAATTCACGCTACAAGATCAATCCATAATAACCAAAAATATTCACAATTGTCAACAAAAGCACCCTAAAACTTAGTTAAAGGAAAACCTCAAATGTATTGAAACAGAACAAGTAAATATATGAAAACCACATATGCATACAGAGTTCCTAATTAATCACAGGACAACCGAGACAAAATCTACTGAGCTTATCCCCTGTTCACATTTTGAGGTTTAAAGCCATATCCATGCACAATCAAGACAGAAATTAAACCTTATTTAGCTAGGATAACAAAAACTACAAACTTGGAATAGAATCTGCAAATTTACAAAGGATTTGTGCAATAGGGACGAAGTAAAGTGGAATGATCTAAACTGTCAAGTTGGCTAATTAGATATCCCAAATCTAAAACAAACCCTTGTACCAAAGGAAGTGAGATACACAAATTCTCTTACATATACATACACTCACATGCTTGTATAAAGGCTATTATGTATAAATGCATAAGGGCAACTGGAATGGCACTTGCTTCCTACAAGATCAAAGAATAAAAAAAATATAAGCAAGATATTAAAAAAAATGCAGTATGCAGTATCTATAACCGATAAATGATGGATAAAGATACTGATAATCTAATCCCACAATACACACCCAAAACTATCAAATCAACACAAGCATTATAGAATTATGTATTTCTACTTTAAATACACACCAGCCACAAATCAACTCAGTTCTATTACGATTAGTCTTGGTCGAATGACCCTAAATCACATAGTAGCAGTTTCCTAACAATCACATCAAAAAAGATTATTTATGAAATTTTCCCTTGAAGTCAAGACCTCTCCCTTGTAGGATAACAATTTATACTAACTTATTTAGCTAAGGCACAGACTGCTTAGCTACAACAATAAAGATTTTCATACTCCTGATATGATTGCAGCCTTTAGAAACTAAATGACGCAGGGAAAGAAAAAAAAAACAGCAAGATCCACCTCTTGCATCAATCTTTTTTTTTCCTTGCATCAAGGAATTAAAAGAATATTGCAGGCATAGGTAGGTCAATGTAGGATACAATCAGTTTGGAGAAAAGAAAAGGACACAACAAAAGCATCCAAGAAAGCATAATACAGAGCACAACACAAGTGCATTTAACCACAATGGTTACATATGATAGAATGGCATATTGTTCGAAGTATATATCCAGAGTCATGGATGTCCAATGCCAGTATAAAAAACACAAAAGAAAAAGCATTATTTTGCAACAGTTTAGCTTTTCATATATATGGTTGGGCATGTTCATATATAAGTTGGTCCATTCAAAGTGTAGCAAGTTTACACCCAACAGTAACATCAAGATAGAAATAGAATTATTTCCACCAAACATGTTAGATTAAACCTGCTTGGTTTTTGTAAGAACAGAGCCTTGTACTTTTTATGTTTTTTTTATTTTTTCTTTTCTTTTAGTATGGAAGGAGGGTGTTGCCACGTCACATATTTGAGACCTTGGATGGGTTATAACCACAAATCAGTTCCTAAACCAACTAGTAACAGTTACATAGACCCTCTCTAAGCTGCATTAACTTCAGCTTTGCACAGCTCAATTCCATGATTCCAATATACAGCAAAATGCATACTAAAGGGTCAAGGAAGAGTTGGTTTAATATTAAACTTCCAACACCATGACAGAGCAATAAAAGCATAAACAAGTGATAAATGAGTAGCAAAGGAAATACCAGTGCCAGATGCACCTGGTCACTGAAATTGTAAAAGGGTCATTTGAGCACTCCTTTTCTTACCAAGCACAAAATAGTGCAAACTGTTTCTTTGTCATTTTAGAAAACCATGACTGTCTTAAATTGAACCTCATGATGTAATATATATACATTTATACGTGATGCTCTGAAGGAAAAACAAAGGTAAAAAGAATATTGATCTGTAAAAGGACAAATGAATTCCATTGGAAAATTTTTGCTATTGCAAACATGTGTAAAGAAGCTTCATGGAAACAGCCCAAGGCTGGGAGAACCAAAAGCCGCACCAATAGAAGAGAAAGTGAGACAGAGAGAAAGAAAAGCAAATATGATCATGATTTGAAACACACAAGTTGAGGAAAATGTATTGCTTTCATAATAGGTTGTGCTGTGCATGGGTTCAAGTACAGAGTTAAAGGACAAGATGCCACCAAAGACGAAAGGAAAAAATAGACCGAAGAACAACATCAATTTCAAGTTTTAGTGCAATGAACTAAAATTTCCAGAAAATGCTTTCACTACAGGCCAACGAAGGATATAGGCAATGAATCAATGTCAAATGGAAAAAAAATAAGGAGAAAGAGAAAAATAAAAATAAAAATAAAAAGAGTCTAAAACCTATGAGATCGTGTTGGATTCATGAACAACTTCATGCAGAAGTAGTAGAACACAGCTCTTGGAATTCAAATTGGGATTCCAACCCTAACATTTTTCAATCACGATCTAAAAAAAGAAGGGCAAGTACAAGAAATGTGAAATGGTAAAGCAAGACTGAGTTGAAATTGAAGATGAATAAAGCAATGGGTATTCGATCAACTCCACATAAAACCAAAATCTACGCAAAATTAAGCATCATCCCTCAGTCACGAAATAAAAAGGAAAGGCTGGTTTACCTGGCAGCGAAAACGAGCGAAGAAGCAAGGGAACCGGGTGTATAGGGGAGTTAGGGAAGAGCCTAGTTCGCGTCAGAGTTAGGGTAGAGCTGGTTCGCGTTGCGGAGAATGAGATGGAATGGAACTAAAATTTCAGCACATCGCTGAGTTAGGGAAAGAATGAGAGGGGATGAAAAAAGGAAGGGAATGAAATTTTTTAAGGAAAAATGAAATAATGTATCAAAAAAATTTTGGATAATTAGTTTCGAATTAGCTAAGTTTTTCGCTAGCAAAATTTTTAGTTAAAATTAACTTTGAGTTAAATTTTTTTAACTATCAAATAATTTTTAGCTAACTTAGTTAGCTACAATTATTTAGCTACGAAAATCGTAGTTATTTTGTAGTTATTTATTTGATAAAAAAATTTCTTTATACATTTGAAATTTAGTTAAGGGAACTTATTTTATAATTAAATCTTAATTAGTTACAGATTAATTTATAAAATATTTTAAATAATTAAATCGTAGTTATTATATAACTATTTGCTTGATAAAAAAAATTCTTTAGTTATTCAAAATTTAACTAAGAAAACTTATTTCATAACTAATTAATTATAGATTAACTACAAAAAATTTTCATAACTAAATTTCATAGCAAATTTGTAAAATTCTTGTTGGGTCAAGTAAAAGAAAATATCACTTTGAAAAATCTTCTTAAGCATTTTTTGCGAATTATAACAGTCCTCATTCATATTTTCTTTTTTTGAGCTTAAGTGTGTGATCATCTTGTTCCCTCTTGGACTTCAATTTGTATCACTTGCTCTTGTGAGAGTTTCTATTCTTTTTCTTAATTTAAAATTTATTGTATAAAGGTGAGGTATCCCTAGTGAGATCATAAGGGTGTGGTATCCCTTGTTGTGAGGCTCAAACATTAAGGGTCAAGTATTCTAAGGGTGTTGTAGATGCTCTTTGTTGTGAAGGCTGCAAGCACCTGTTGAAACTTGAAGATTAGTAAAAAATCTCAGGTAAATCAATTGAGCACTAGACGTAGGCCACAAGGAGTGACTAAACTAATATAAATATTGGTATTTGCTTTCTCTCAGCTCTATCTTTTTATATTTGTGCACTTTATTATTGAATGCTCTTTTGAATACTTTGACTTTTGGTTGTTTTAGTGTGAGAAGTTGTAACATTTTCTCTAACCCAATAGACTTAATCAAGGTTATAGAAGCTCATTAATACTGGAAAAGGTCACCCGTTAATTTTGGTAATTATTTGGATTCTTTTAAGCATAAATTTATAGCACTGGATGTGAGAAATAACTCCTATAAACTTGGACTTTTGTTGGAATAAGCTGAGAAAATAGAAATAAATAAGGAAGATTTATTTTTAAGCTTTGAACGATTAGAATGGATATCTAAAAGCTTGTTAATTCAATTTCATAGGTTTAATTTTAACCCAAGAAAGAATAATGAAGATTAAAGATTGATAACACAGTATAATGAAAATGGTGGAATAGTAATACAGAGAATAGAATGAAAATCCTAGAATTTTCTACAATAAGTTAAAAAATTCATTTTTGAAAGATTAAAGTATTCTTAGCAAATATAAAGTTTCCAGTTGGATTTCATTTTTGAAAACTCTCCTTACCTTCTCTACTATTGCATTCTGCTTAATGCACCTAATATGTTGACTTTGCCACTTGCTTTTTTTTCACTCTTCCCATTCTCTCACGTTTCCATTTTTTCATTCCCCATTCTCTCACTTTTCATTCTCATTTTCTCTGCTCTCTCTCATTTCTACGTGCTAGCAGAGGAAAGAAAGGAGAACAAGAAAAGACAAGAAAGAAACAAAGGAAAGAGAAGGAGGAAGCAGCCAAGAAAGAAGAAAGGGAAATGGGAGGAAGAAAGTGTCAAGTTGAGATAGGAGTGCTTGTTCCTTTATCTCATCTTTTGCTTCATTAACTTGTTGATTTCTTGCTTGGTAGAGTAAGTTAAAGAAATGGGTTTTTGAGGTAAAGATGGGTCCTTTGAGTGATTTTTGTTTCCTTGGGCTGAATTTGGTTTGCTTTTGGCTAAAACTATGCATGGTTATTGTTTGTGAACCTTTGAACCTCCATTTGTCTACTTGTGTTGGTAGTTGAAAAATGGGTATACAAGATGTTGTTTTGGTTCATGAATTCCATTCTAATTGAGTTTAGAGTTTGCATGAGAGTTTTAGCTGGTTTAGACTCCATGTTTGTGGTTGGAAATCACTTAAAACTTGAGTTTGGGAGATTAGAATCTGGTTTAAAAATCAGAGGAACTGAAATAGGGCTTCTGGTGCACTGGCACCTAGGCGCCAGAGTTGGGCGTCCAATGCCCATAACTATTTTTGCTTCAGGCAGCGCATAGGGCACCTAGGGGCCAGATGAGGAGCGCCTGAGCACCAAGAATGGAGCACCTAAGCACCAACACTTGGAGAAACAAAGTGAGTTTCTGGTGTGTAAGCACCTAGTGCCCACTACCCAGGCGCCAGCGACCTAGGAGAACAGGGCAGCGTTCTGCCATACCAGCGCTTAGGCGCCTAGAGCAGATTTTTTCAGGATATTTATTTTGATAAAATGAAGTTTCCCGCTTGTTGGATTTGTTTATATATGTTTTTTAAATTGTGTTAAGATACTAGTAGGGGTATTTCATAGAAGAATTAATCACCTTGAATTTTTGAAATTCTAATTATGAAATGATATGATGGAATGTTCTATTCCATGCATGATAATCACCTTGTTGGATTTGTTTATATATGTTTTTTAAATTGTGTTAAGATACTAGTAGGGGTATTTCATAGAAGAATTAATCACCTTGAATTTTTGAAATTCTAATTATGAAATGATATGATGGAATGTTCTATTCCATGCATGATAAGATATTGATACATTATGCTATGAGATGAGATGATATGATGAAATATCTTAAACATGCATGATGAGATTGATAGTTGAGATGATCAACCTAAAGATAATATTTGATTTTCATGAGTAACCCATTATTTAGGATATCCTTGGACCTAGGGTGAAACTTGGATAATGGTGGTTGAGGATGGATATTCCCTTATCACTTGAGTAATTGAGGTTGAGGATGGACATTCTCTCCCTCTTTACTTGTGTCCTCCCTAGATGAAATGTAGTTGAGGAGGAACATTCTCTCTCTACTTGAGGCATTCCTAGATTAAAGATAGTGTGAGGAAGGATGATACCCTCCTTATCAAAAGTAGTTGAAGATAGACATTCCCTCTCTACTCACAACTATAAAGAGGATGGACATTATCTCATTTGTTGTGGCTGGTTGAGTTACTCGGAGTAGTTCTGTGTAATAAGAAAGATTGTTACAAATAGGTTGCAGTGCATTAACTTGAAAGCAAATTACTACCAAGTGAACGATATTGTGAGGATAAACATTCCCCTCTGTACCATTTTGATAAAAGATGAATGATGATGATTGATGATTGACACGTGATGATTATTGATGGATGGCCATTATGAGATATTGAGATAGCTTATTGCATAAGTCTATCATGAATGAATTCCTTCATTGACATTAAGATTATGATGAGATTTGATGATTTTTTTTATTTCAAATGATTTTGTTAAATGGTATAAAATAAACCTCTGTTTCAGGAAGAGAAATGACTTGATTTGACTTTAGCCACCTTTTTACTAATTATATATTAATGATTTGAAATGATTTTTCCCCAAAACAGCTGGAATGATTATGATAACATGTTTTTACAACTATTATTGAGAATTGTGAGATTCTCACCCCATTTCCTTGATTTCCATAATGACTCCAAAACGACTTCTTGTTGATCATAGAGAGGAAGAAGGACTTGACCTTAAAGAAGATTTGCTTCTTTTTGTTTTGATAGTTGTACATGATTATATATATGATTTTGTGCCTTAATGGCAAATGATGTACCTTGATGTACAGTTTGTATAGAACATCATTCTATTGATATATATTATGTACTTCCGCTTCATGCTTTTATTTTGTATATTAAATATGTTTTTCTTATTGAAAATTTGATATTGATCTAAGTAACATGCTCTAATATGATTGCTAATACATAATTTCAGATATATCATTAGTTTAAGTATTAAGACGTTACAGAAGTTCTCTTCCTCATCTATTTATTCAATTTGGGAAACTAATAGTTTCAATAAAAATTGATAAACAAGTATTTTTGAAAAATTTACAAAAATATTTTTACAAACTCAATTCACCCCTTTTTAAGTTTGAAGCCACTTGGTAACATTTTTCTTATCTGCTATATTTATAACTGATTTTGTGTTATATATTTTATTTTATTAGCCTATGTAATTATTCTAAACAATTGGATAATTATCCTGAAAAATATAATACTTCCCCTTCTTATTGTAGTCATTTTCCCATGCTTCTATCTTTTTATAATCTATGCTCATGATGTGTCATATATTGGTTCTTAAGATGTAGTAATCATAATTAATACTATGCGACATCATATCCTTAATTTCCTTTCAAAGTTTCAACATTTGTCAATAATCAATACTTATTCATTCATCTTTTTTATATATCCTCTTTCTTTTATAATTAAAAAATTATTTTAATTTTAATTTTTTAATGTATTTATCTATTATATTATATAAATTACAAATAATGTCTTAGTGAAAAAGATCATGTGTCATAATATGTCTGTATTTTCCTCTAATTTTTAGTGTGTATCTCTCTTTCTCTCTCTATATATATTCTGATTATAACTCATTTTGTGTTACTTTTTATTAACATATGTAATTATTCTGAATAAATAGGTAATTATTGTGAAAACTTCCTTGCCCTTATTATTGTCAGTCATTTTTCATACTTATGTTTTCTTATAATCTATGCTCATAATTTTTTCTTATTATATCTAAAGGCACACATGTAAATGCTGCTGATATATGTTATGCTTGGATGAACAAAGCTTTGAAGAAATCTATTGAATAGGTCTAGTCTTATGACAGGAAATCAAAATCAATATCAATATCAATATCAATATACGATACAACTACAGGTTGGTTTTATTTACTGTTGGGTTATCTGTTCATGACACGTGTTTCCTGAGGAGGGAGTTTCAGCTGAATGGTTTTTATTATTACTCCTTTTAGATTTTTTTCTTCTTATTTATACTTTTATCCTTGCATTTTGTTTACTGATCGTGTGTCATCCTTATGATTGAGGGTGATTTGATCTTTTCACCTACAATTCATTTTTCTTCCATCTTTCTATTTCCCATTTCTCCTTCGTCACTCTGCCGAGCAGTATCCTTTTCTTTATTTTCAAAATCTGAATTGTTCTTCTCCAACTTTCTTTCTCTCTTCTGTCTCTCTCAGATTTCATTTCAAATTCATATCGATGGCAGCCTGCGAACGTTGACGTTGTGCTGTGCGTGGTGGGTCGCAATAGAGGGTCCTTACAGCGATGGGTTCTCGACGGCAACGGCTGTCAACTCGGCAGCTTCCTGTGTTCACGGTGGTTGTAGGTTTTGTTGCGTCTTATATTGTGGTTTCTGGTGATGGTGGTCACCACTCCGACGGAATCTGTATATTATGCCATTTTCTCATTCTTACTTTTTCCCCCCAATTTTCAATCAAATTTTTAGGGTTTTTTTTCTTTTTTTAAGTTTCATATACTACCCTCAACTTTTTCTCTTTTCCTTCTCTTATTCTTCTTCTATATTAGAGGAGTGGAAAGTGGTTTTCTTGGTCTATTGGTTAAAGAAATTTACTTACAATGACTGTGGAAGAGCATGCTGAGAACGAGAACAGGGGTGGCAATCCTCACTCTAGCTACTGTGCAAATTCTAACTCCACTCCGATGTCTATGACTTCATTGTCATCTACGAGGTCCCTCTCTAAGTAATCCGCTACTGTGGTTTTCTCTTTTGTAAAATGGGTTGATTTTTATATTTATTTTATTTTATTTGGTAGATTTTGAAGAACAGGAAGGTGTCTGTGAGGAACTAGCAAGGCAGGGTTATGGTTGATATTCTGGGCCTTTATGTTAAAGGTGAGAAGCAAATGCCTGGCAAAAAAGGTTCTCCAAATTGTTCTCTGACTTTTTATAAATCACTTCTTGAATCAATGATTGATTTTGTGCTCCTTCGTGTTTTCGATTGTTAGCCTTTGTTTACATTTTATATTGTTGCTTTCACTGTATCCCTTTTTTTTTGTCATTTTATATTCCTTTTTTTCCTGAGGGCTATGATGGTTTGGACTTTGGTGAACTAAGGAGGGATTGATTTTAGGGGCTTTTCTTTTGAAGTGGAGTGTTGATTTATATGCATATGGTGATTTATGTAAGCTTAAGATATTTTTAACATAATTTGTTATTTGTTGCTCTGTTTCTTGTCAGTGAATGAGTATGGACTTATCTTTCTCTCTCTTGCATTTTTTATTTTTATTAAAACTTGCTTTATTTAACCTTATAGCTTAGTCTCTCCTGGATTGTATGAGTTTTTTAACAACATATTTTGTTTGTATCTTGCAGATTGGATTTATTTAATTTTACTATTTTCCATATTTGAGTTTACATATTTTGTTTTCATCTATTTCTATTTACTGGACTTGAGTTATATGAATTGAGTAGTATGGTGGTTTTCAAAGTTTTTTGGCCGGGAGAAACATAGTACAATGATTATTGAATTCTTTTTTTCATATGGTTATGAAGTTTATTATGTCGGCAACAAGAAGCTTTCAAACTGATCACAAGAATAATGCTCTTGCATTGATTGTTCTGCTCCAATATGTTCCAACATTATATTTGATTTTTCCATTAAATTCTCAAATAATCAAAACAACCGGACTGGTTACTAAAACTGCCTGATCAGGAGCTGTATATAATCTTTTGTTGTATATGTTGGCTATCCATCTATGAAGTTTTGAGTGCTTATATGTTCCCATTTGTAACTCTGCCACACACACTTTTGAAACCTACTCACTGTGTATGTCTTATTGTCTACTATAACAATGTATCTCTTCATTTTGTTGCTGCAGGTTTCAGTGGCTGCATTGTATCTTCTGTATGTGGACCAATATACCACGTGTTGGAAATCCTTCTTTAACATGATTGTACACAACACATACTGTTAATAGATATCTATAAACGATACAACCACCAAACACTTACTTCTACTATTTTTTTACTATTCATTTTCCCATGTTGCTCCCACACTAATTGCACATGTCGTTGGTTGTATCAGTTATAGATGTGATATTGTTTGCTTCTGAAATGTGGATGTTGATATCAATGACGGGGTATTGAAGGAAGAGTGTGGGATAAGCTTCTCTGATAAAGCTCATGTGTGTAAGGAAAGGTAAAGTAACCAAGTATCTAATTTAAATCTAAATATGATACAACTACAGAACCTTTTTTCTGAATCATAAAGCTAGCTAGCTTTTATTTCTTTCATTTCTATTTTGATCTTCCTAATTCTTGAACTGTTGGTGTTTATTTTTGCATATTATGCTCATGAAAAGTGCTTTGAGAACATTAAGTCAGCTATTTTAAACTTCAATTCTGAAATTGAAAAGTCACATTCAAGGTTATTTCTCAATAATCACTTTCACTTCTAACTCATGTTTGTGAATATGTTAGCCAAAGTTAGTGTTGCTTGAGAGGAGAGTTCTATACCTTATGTGGTGGTCATGTTTGGCAATAAACTTTTAAAATGCCTTCTTGACTCTTAAATTATGTGGTGGAAATATTTGTGTCATGTGACTACAATTAGCTGCCAATCAGATTGTTAATTAGTATTTTAGCAAAGCTGAACAAAAATGGCTTGATGAAGTTGATAAGACAAGTGCACATGTTCTTATTTTTATTCCTTTTTATTAGATTATGTTTCAAAATGTAAATTATATCATCTATTATTTTGGAGAATGGCTTACGAAATATTAAAATAAAATTCATAAGTCAGCCACTGGAAGACAACGAGTGACCATTTTTTTTATATATGCTAATTTGGGTAAAAGTAATAATATCAGAATAGTTCCTTGATATGTAATTATAGTTTCTACCTTCTAGAGAAGTGTAGTATATATAAAGGGTTTCTATGTGATGCTATTGCATTCTCTGTTAATTTGGAAATATACTCATTGGACTTGAACATTCTTATGATAGGATATGCAAAACTTATTTTCTTCAATCTTACTTATTGTTCTAATAAGATATGAGAAACTTATTGTCTTCAATTCATTGGATTTCAAACATTCTGTGAAGAAAAGTGCTATACTACCGAAGTTACTTCACAGTTCATTTAAGGTCCTAAATTCCACAGTTCACACCATATAAGCTAGAGTCAAATGATTGCTTATTTCCTTTTGTGATTGAGGACCTTAATTTGATGAGTAATTTGACTGCAAAAATTGATTTCAATCTTAGCATATTGAGTACGTTCAAGCACAGACTATTGACATTTAGGTGGTAGGCAAAGGTACAAAAGCAGGTCAACTTTGCCCTTTAAAGGACTCTAAATTCATCTTTTGAGATAAATACCATAATTTTATTTGCAGAAAAAAAACTCTTTCACTAATTTTCTTGATGGTCTTAGGCTTTGAACTCATTCCAGATTTAGTTATTTATCCATTACTTTTAATGAAGGAGAAATTATAGTATTCTTACGAAAAATAAAGGATTTATAGTTCATAGAAGAGGATGCTTGCTACCTAGAATCTTAAAATAGACTTTGATCTAATGTGTTTGATGCATTACAGGAACGTGCTACTGCTCTAGTAGAAGGTTGACTTGCTCCAGCATTATGTGGCAGTGGGGACATCCGATCTTTAAATATGCTCATCAACAGGTATAAGTTTATGCACAAAGGGAGCTTACAGAATCATCTGTTTATGAGGGGAAAAGTCATCTTGCCACTTATTAGCTGTTTGAAGGTGGGTTTCTAATTTTCCAACCGTCTTGGTGTTTATTAGATTTATGAGAATCCAAGATTCTTAAGTTTAATAATTGATATGATTATTGAAACATATACTAAATTTTAAAGGCATATGCCATGTTTTTGTCTTGCTATTTGAAGATACACTCTTTTAATGTAGTAAAAAAATGAGTAATCCTGTATTGATTCTTGGCAAAGTGTAAGACTGCCCTAATTCTTTTTATGTTATTGTAGTTCTTCCTTATAAGTGAGTACTTAGAGGAAAAACATACTAACAAGGCACTGTTCTTATTTTAAAGCTCCAAATATTAAAGTAGAATACAACCTATTATAATGGTAGATGTTATTATACTACTTGATTTTTCCCTTGATATTTGCCTGAGTTAATGCCTAATAGAATCATTCCTGAGTTAATGCCTAAATAGATTAAAATTTAATTATTCCCGATGAGAATCGTGTTTTTGGGTTGAAGGATAAACAAAATGATCTAATGGCTTAGGGTAATCACACAGATGTGTAGCTGAAATTTAGTGGCAAGTGCCATAGTTAACCTTATCTAAAGGATGAAGTAAGTAGTAGTTAATAAGGAAGCTGCGGGACACTAAGCACTTCCCTGTTAATATTTTTCCTTTTAAATGTACTTTTGTTAGCTTTTAGTGGCAATAAACTCTCACCTTTAATTTTTTTTTGTCCTTATCTTTTCGTTCTTCCCTTTTTTTCTATGTGACTCTTCCTATTTGCATTTATGTGTACAAATTGTGTAAGATGAGATGTTGAAAATGGAGTCAAATTGTGATTTAGTCTTTGTACGTGACAGTGGCGTGTGCAGCATTGCTGCCACTGCTGTGCTACTTTGTTATGAGAATGGGAGTATCTTTTCAACCTTGTGTCAGTGTGATATTAATAATAAATGTATTTTGCTTGATATGCAATGTCTTGATTCCAATGATCATATTGTTGATATGCAGTGTCTTTCAAGAGACTATTTAAAATTATTTAGTTTTAATTTTCTTAAAATAAATTGCATTAGGAATTGAGATTGGGTTCTGAGTTGTGTTTTTTCATTGATCTGGAATTAAGATTGGGTTCTAAATGGTTCTTTCTTTTTTCTTTTTATTAGAAAATGCCAAATTTTATCTTTTTAAGGTTGATATGGTATGTGCAAAGGCTTTATATGAATCGTAGCAACATATTCAAGAAACCTAGAATATTCTAGCATGAAAACTCTTTCCTTTTCACGTAGCCCCCTAATGGATCATTAATGCTAAGCAATTTCATAACTTAGTAGATTATGGTATGATGCAAAATGACTTTTGCAATATGTGAAAATATGTACTGTTAGCCTTCTGCTCTATGCTTTTCGTGCTGAGTTTTGGCAAAGTGTGTTTCTTTTTTATTTTCTTAAGAGCTAATTTATATAGACCATTAAGCCAAATTGCTTAAGAGTTTTGGGTTTTATTTTCTACTAATTTGAAAAGTTCTTGACCTTTTTAGAATCTTAGATAAAGTATTGCTTTGGTTTTTACATAATCCTTAATAATCTCTATTTTTGATGTATCTAAGGTGAGGTTGTCATACCTTTAGAGGGTGTTCTGGTATGCAATACTTTCTATGGCATTTGATTATTATCAGAGTATTAGAGTAGGTGAGAATTAAATTAGCATTGTGTTTTAACTTAATAAGTTTTACCATCTTACCTTATGTTCTCCTAACCCAGTTACAATCCAAAGATAAACACCTCTACACCATCTTGTGCGATCTATTGCGTCGTGGTAAATTCATGGAAGTTTCAATGGAAAATGGCAAGCCTGCAACTTGGGAGCATCGTGATTCACCCCTACATGCTAGATATAGTAATACTCCACTGCAGACTGCATTATGGGGAGTTCTCACTATCTTTCCTATTATGTTTCTCATTTTCTAAACGCAAACGGGTTCTTTGGTTTTTGTTGTGGTAAATTTTTTTTTTAAATTACTTATTTCTATCTCTTTCTTGGGAGGGTTTTTCTAAATAACAATTGATCAGGAGCATTCGGTTTGAGATTTATCCAGAAAAGGTTATGACTCAATCCTACCCATAGCACCGATTCTCAAACATTATGTAGCTCTGTGTTAGGCTTTTTTCTGAATAATTACTTTTTGTTTCATTTCAGAGATGAAGCTTGATCGTGGGGTGAATTAGAAACAATGGGAATGGATGTATTGTTACAACTATTCACTTACATGAGCTACAAGTCTCTTTAGGTATGATTGACATGCTTGGAGACGGGCGTTTCTAACCTCTTTATATTTTTTACATGACAAATTCTAAGTTAAGGTTATTTTATATATATTAAGTGAATTTATGCGCATATTTGGCATGTTGTATTGCAATTTCCTTGAATCTTGAAATTGCTAACAACTTTCTTCTTTTCTAATCTTGGCCTGCTGTTAGTTTTTATTTGGGGTTTTTGGATTTTTTTTTGGGATGTTCTTTTTATTATTTAGTCCTACAAGTGGAGGAGAATTGAAATTTTAGCGTTTTAAGTTTTGTGATTCTGCTTATTCTCCCTTTCGTATGGAATATGTGAAACTAAATGGCCGTGTCAATAACGGGGTTTCTTTCATTGCAATTTTTGGGTCTTTTTGACATTATTTATCATGTTTTTAAATATTAATGAATTGGTGTTAATTACCTCATAAATCAACATAAGGAAGAATAAAGGAAAAGAATGTAATAGTACCCATATGTGGCAAAAAACACCTGTTGTAATTATTGGGGCCTCTATTGATTTGCTTTTTGTTTTCTCCATTTCTGTACTGGATGAGAAGAATAATTGATTGTAAGATTTTTAACTACCATTCTAATGATCATGGATTGATTAAGGCTCTATAAAATGAAAGCATTTAAGTGCAAGTTGCAACCTATTGTTCTGCATAATTACATTATTTAGGTAAAATATCAAATATCTACCATATAGTTATGCAAAAAAAAAAAAATCCTATAAAGGAGGCCAAGCACTGCATTTGGGTCCATCCTGTATTTTTGGTTAAAATTTAAAACAATTAATATATGATGGAGAATGGCAACTTGCACCCAGCTGCTTTCTTTTTCATGTCAGTATTCTATAAGTATCCAAAAGAAAAGTATCCTATTTGATTTAAGGCAGGTCACTTTTATTTTAAAGAAAAGTTGGATGACAGCACATGTGGTGGTGATAGAAATGATAATAATAGAGCTGCTTGTGGTCAAGGGGGAAACTCTACAACTCAGCAAGCTGTTAGACTTAATGGTGAGGTGTCTTTAACCTATTTTACCTTAAAGTTGTCTATGTTCATAAAGAGAAATATATACTTGCATTGGTTTCATTATCTTGCAGAAAATGCACCAGATAGTCCTAAGTTCTAAGTTCTAACCCCCACAGGAAGAAACTTCTTATAAGTTATGATTTTTTTCAGAGAGCTACTAGGTCCCTTACCACGTGTCTGATTTTGTCCTGGAAATTTGCAGCACCATGTTCAAATGATGCCTTTGAGAAGATTATCTTCAGAAGAGATTGCTATCAGGTCTATTGTTACTTTGTTTGAAGGTTACTCTGTGACAGTTATTTATTTTCTCCACTTTGACATGTTTCATATTTGTTATGTCTTATGATAGTGAGAGTTTTCTATGGTAATAAGTAAATTAGTTGGTGTATTCTTTCTTCTGTATGAGTCATACAGCTATGAATTGACGCCTTACAAACTACTTGGGTAATGGTAATCTGATTTCTATGTGGATTCTCTACTTCTTCTAGCCGTTATTTGACATTCTTCTTTTTTTTTCTCTGTTTTTTTAGTTTAAGCCCAAATTAAATGTCAATGTCATTTTTTATGATGACATATTTCCTTCATGGGTGATTGGGAGATTCAAGTTCAACTATTTATTTATTTTTGTAATTGATGATGAATTTCAACCTTTGATAACTTTTAGTTTGAATTTAATGAATTTGAAAGAAGGTTGTGTAACCTGAACTTTTGAACAGCAAACTTCAAAAAGTTTCTTACTTAGTCCACGAGTCACCTTATATCCTATTTGGATCTCATGTCCATTTTTCTACTGTTTGTTTGTACTTATATAATGCGATCATATTAGTATGGCACTTCATTGCCCCTATTTCCCATTTGTTAAGTAATTTTTCCTCAGCTGACTTATCTTTCTTTTATCGATCAACCTCATTGTTGAAGTTACTGCATTGCCATTTCAAAGAAGGCAGCCAAGCTTCCATTGCAAATGAAGTTGGGAGGAAAACATACTTGCAATTTTCTTGAGTGTGCTGACATGGATTTGGTGGCTGCAAACGTGTTAGAGGAGGCTTCATACAAGTGAATGATGTGTCTGATTTTGCACTTCTTTGGAAGATGTTGTGGATGGAATTTATCCATTCATTTTAGGCATTTGATTTGATAGAACCTCCAATATTAAGATTGACACCATCTTATGAGGGTCTTAGTCTGCCATTCTTGGTCTTTTTTCTCATGTCAAAATCTTCTCTTATGCTCAAGATGCATTACTAGCTTGCAACTCTACTCTTGAAACTAATAATTATGATCCTTATATTAGTATTTTGCTACATCCAATTTAGATGATTTATTGTATATCACTTACATGATGTTGTGCTGTCTTTTCTTTTCTTTTTGGCATTATAGGTGTATTATATAAATAAATACTAACATAGGATATACGCGAAAGAAGTAATCACGTGCTATAAACACCATCTTTTTTTTACCAACACCATCATTTTTATTAATCTGGAATGAGGCAGCAATGTTCCTAAGAAAGAAAGAATATATAAACAAAAATCATTTAAAGATGAGGAGTCAAATGCAACATATATCTAGATCAGGATGATATGATGAAAAAATATATATATATAAGGGTAGTCAAGGCAATAAATTTACTGTTGCTCCATGGCTTCATAATGGTAGTCAAGGTAATAATGACTACGGTAAATTGTTATTGTTGCTTCATGCCTTCATATTTATGGTATGGATTTTATCATTTTCTTTCTCTTTTCTTAGTATTGTACTTCTGTTTCAGTTCATTGACTTTTGCTTGAATTGTTATGTGACGTTACAACAATGGTAGCTTCTCAAAGTGGTTAAGGAGATCATAGGAAAAGCGTTCAGACTGTTCATTATTGAGTGCCTCCAAGCTAGAAACAGGTGAATATATTTCTCTGTGATAGACTCACTCGATAGACTGTTCACTATTTTATGGAAGTTTGTTTAAAATCAATTATGAATATATTTGATAAGTTCGTTTTATGTCTTTTTCCTTGCAGAGATTTGATCGAGTTGCATGTAGTGACTAAGAGGTGAGTTATGATGAACACATGTCTTTTGATAATCACGTATTTGGTTGGGACAATCTATATATTTGGCTGTGTTGTTAGGTGTATTGCTTTGCGTTATTTGAACTTGAAATTAGCAAGTTATATTATGGATAGTAGTTATTGATCTATGTTGCTGTTTGCTGAATGTAGTTTTGAGTACTGTGTGACACAAATGTGTAGAATATATTAAATTAATGAAGGTTTGTATTTAAATCAATTTGTGTTGGGCCTTTTAGGTGGTCTATTCCCTTGGATTAGTGATCCAAAAATGGGAACTATCCATAACAACACAAATTAGTAGCGCTATTCGATTAGTTTGTGTTAAATTAAACTTAAAGATCTTCTGCTATGTAGATAGTTGTTTCTAATCAGTTGTTACTGGAAATAAAATTTCAAACTACGACATATTCTCCTAACTAAATATAAATATTATTAACATTAGTCCATGCTATGAAGTATTTATTGCAATATACAATTTATCTGTATATAGCTTTTTATTCGATTGGTGAAATATAAGTTTTGCACGAGATTTGGAAAAAAGATTTCCACGACTTTTATTAATTGATGCCTTTTATTGTCTTAATTATATTCATCTTTTGTTGGAGTATAGGGGTCAAATTCATTTCTCACAGGTAGTACTAATGTTTAAATTCATAATTTTCCAATTTAAAGAAATTTAAATGTAGAATTTATCATTTCTTCTCAGGCCAGAAGCATCTCACTTCACTCTCTCCCTTTCCAGAATTTCATCTCCCTCATTTCTCTCCTTAAGGAATTTCTATTTTATCTCATATTTCTCTCTCTGTCCAATCTTTCTACCAAAACAGCTTTCATTTTTTTTTTCTTACCCCACTTTGTTGATCCTGTTTTCCTTGGCAACCCATTGTCTTATTCACTGTTAGGATCGAATCCCATCATATATTAACTCAAGTAGTCTCGAAATTTTCTGTCTTGGCCATCTGGGTCGGCTCCAGTTGTTGTATACTCTGTTGTTATTAATGTTTTTAAAAAACAAATTTGTAGAGTAGCTGAAGCGATGGAGGAAAGAGATGGATTAGGCAGAACAAAGACTATGTCCACTCCTTGGGGTCTTTGGCCATTGTGAAGTCTTGATTTTTTTATTTTTTATTTTTAAGTAAAGTCATGGTATTAGTTGCTTGATTTAGTGGTATTTGTGTGTGCCTAATTATAATATACATAATTTTCATAAAAATTTGGGAGAAAAGGGTGGGTTAATGTGAGTTTTATGCTATACTATGCTGCAATTTTACATATTTTTTTGGCTTCAATCATTGTTTGTGAATCACATACACTAGGTATAGGAGCTTTGGGCAAAAACTTGGCATTTATTTTACTTGTCTTTGTTAACCACAAAAATGCATGTTACATGTTTGATGTAATGCTTAAAAGGTTTGGTTTTTAAGGTACTCATGTCCATATTGAAAGGACTCTATGAACTTAGAGGAAATAGAAAGGAGAGAATAGAGAAAACCATTGAGAGGAAAGTTGTGACCTTTTGGTCATCCTAATTCTACTATGTGTGTACAATTATAAGTTGCAATATCCAAATCTCAAATGGTGGGCCTGATTGATCTCTGATTCATTTCTTATGAAGCTCAAGCTGTTTTTCTGTGCTCATGAACATTTTGTTAATGGAACCTTTTGAAAGTGTTACAACTACAATTTTAGTTTTTTAATTTTATTGGGGTAAGAAATTGCTAAATTATGTTGATAATTTCCCTTCTAAGCAGACCTTTACGAGAGGCCATGACAATAAAATTTAACTTAATGATAGAGTAGCATATAGCAAGCAAGATAGCCATCTATGGTTTGCTGTAGTTTCTATGGTGGCCATAGTTTATCAATTACACTGGCATTTTGCCTTGCTTACGGCTGAGCTGGGAATATGGCCATGCTTTGGTGAGCCATATTTAGCTTAATGGCTTAAAGAAGTATCTATCTAGAATATTTCTCTTTCCACATCTGTAAATACCCAATTTTGTCTGGATCCTTAAAACTTTTAATTTAAAAAAAAATATTTATTATTATTATTATTAATCCATACACGATATATTTACAGCAAAGAAATTTCACTGTTTAGCCTACTGTTGATTTCCATGTGTCATGATCAGGAGCATTTTATTAATATATTATTTTTGTGATTTTTGGGCATGTGTGAAAATTGAGATGCTATATTATGGGAGAAGCCTCTTTAATGTGGCATGTATGATGAGCCATTTGACTACCTGACTGAGGCAAAAATGAGCATTGGTATCAGGTATAAGTTTCTCACCCGCTCTTCTTTACTTCTCCTATTCACCTAACCCATTCAATAATAGGTTTTTATTTTGATATTTCCCCTTTTTCCTTTTACGTCTGTCTGCCGGTCTCCTCCACCACCTTACCTTCATTTTCCTACAGTTCTAACTTTCCAGGAAGAAAACAATGATGGGTCTCTTTCAAAGATCGCATCTTTTCTTTCCTCTCTTGCTTCTTATATTTTTTTTTCTTTTCTTTTTGGCTGTTGGGTTTGTTTTGGACATGTTCATCATCGAGTGCGATTCAAAACTTGAGTCTAGGACCGAGAGTCACACCTCAGGAATATGTATGATTAATAAGACTTTGTTAGATTGGTTAATGTGAGAATTAGTCAAATGTGACAAACTCAATTCTGATCTGTCAAGTATGTTGGCATTTTCTCAAACAATTATTGAAATTTTGAGCTCACATGGTCTGTTTGTATAGTCAATTTTAAAAAGAATTTGAAAGAGATATCTTCATAAGATGCCAGTCAGCAAGCATGAAGAAGATGAAGTGGGAAGATGACTGTTTTCATTTACTTTCATTAAACACAATTATTGCAGCTATGATCTATATTTGGGTTCTTAAGCCTGCTACTTGAATGTATGCACAAGGCTACCAATTATCTGCACGAGGCCATTAATTTGTACCTCAAGGCTAGTTGAACTCGGAAAGCCTGCTGTGCAGTGCAATTTGGGGATTTCATATTTGTGAGGTATTCAATGAATTTCAAGTTTGAAGTTTGAAACCCTTTCTATTTGAAGCTTCGATTTTTTTGCGGCTGATTTTGTCTCTATTTTTAAATATCAAAGCATGTTGTGTTTTCACTTCAATTTGCTTATAATAGAACGGAATCCTAATCACATGCACCTTTGGATTTTGGGTGTGAGTGAAAATGGGAAGGTGGAAAGTGGCAGGGTATCTGGACTTGGGTTGTGCCCAAGTGCAATGTCATTTTCCAGTTGCCCATTTTTTTACTCTTACCATGCACATCATTAAAGTTGCTGGGTGAAACTGGTATGTTATGTTTTATTGTAATAGTATATGTGCTCTTGATGCATGGTGCATCCATCCAACTCAGGATAAAATAATTTTTTATGTTTTACACTTCTTTTGTTTTAGCTAGATAGATGGTGGCTTAAAATGAATTCTGTAATATTAATTTAAAAGATGAAATCTACGACAAGCAGTTAGTTTTTATATCTGCATGTGTGTTCCTTTATGGATTTTTAATGAATATATATCTTCAGGTGGCAAAAAAACATCTTGTGATAGTTTATGCCTGACAAAGGTATACCTTTGCTATGCAGCTGAACCTAAAAACACTGAGCAAGCTTTGAAATTGTTATATAAAGCTTCTACTTCTCTTTGGTGGGAATGTTCGTGCCCAGTACCAGCTTGCACTTTATCTGCATCGAGGTGGTGGGAGTAGCAATATGAAATAAACTGTTGGTGCTCTATCCTATTCCTATCCTCTTTTTATTATGAATGAACTTTTTTTCTTCTGGGGAGGGGTTAAAAGCTGGGAAATCTATTTGGATCTTTCTTTGAGAATTGGCTTATAATATTGGGTATTTTAGGTTCCATTATTATCATGATATATTTTGATCTTTGCTTTTAACAAGTTTTTCCTGGAACAGACTAAATGGTATCTAAAAGCTGCAGACGGTGGGTATGTGCTTGCTATGTACAATATTTCTTTATGCTACTCCTTGGTGGAAGGTCTGACACATAGTCGTCAACTAGCAAGAAAATGGGTGAAGCATGCTGTGGATCATGGTCACAGTAAAGCTTAATTTAAGTATGGACTTGCTCTCTTTTCTGTAAGTATTTATTTGTCCCTTTATGCAACACCTTTGTAGTTTATACTTTGAATGTGTACTCACTAATGTGTAATTTTGAGGATGGAGAAGAGAATTGCTTGTCAGAGGAAAAAGATGAATGTTTGCTAATGGTCCATTTTGTAGGTGCTGTAGAGCTGGGTCCAGTCTCTTACTTTTGAGGCTTCAAGCCTTGATTTTCATTTTGTTTATTCATATTTTTCATCTCTGCTCTTCAACTTCTTTAACTTCTTCATTTTTTCCTTCTATTTTTAGTGCTCATTGTCTCGGTGCATATCATTTTGGCCTTTTCCAAGCGTTTGGTCTAGACAAGTTATATGTTCTCATCAATGCAATCTTATGACATTGTATATAAAATAGTTTTCAATTTTTGTTGTCTGTACATCATTTCATTTTA
This sequence comes from Ormosia semicastrata, assembly GCA_029884595.1. Classification (NCBI taxonomy): domain Eukaryota; kingdom Viridiplantae; phylum Streptophyta; class Magnoliopsida; order Fabales; family Fabaceae; genus Ormosia; species Ormosia semicastrata. Next base: position 47,032,052 of record JAQQTO010000061.1, read on the forward strand.
ATTTTGTTTGTATTTCTTCCTTGACAGGAGAATAAAGGTTCAAAGCCACCATCATTCAAGCCAAAGATTATGATGGAAAGTATGCGAGCCTCACCAAATCAAAGGAAACCCTGTGGCTGTCTATATCTACCCTACTGATGAGACCCATGGATGTATCAAATAGGTAAAAACTCAAAATGTTTAACATTGTTTAGTCCTGCAAGCAATGTAGCTTGCTTGCACCTTATTCGACTACTGTAGATGCCAATTTTAAACAGGACATAAAAATGAATGCTTTTTATTACATTTGTACTTCTAAGCATTTTTCAATTTATAATTCAGCAGTGGATTAAAGGAATTGTTGTTACGGAAAAATGGAGAATCAATTACAAAAGGGAAAAAAGTGCTATTCCTTAGAATTAGATAATGTAGTTTTCATGATGCATATGAACGAAAAACAATAGTATAGTCAATACTGTCTTATGATGTGGTTCAGACTTCACGTGATAAGACTTCTTGACAAAAGACTAAATGCCACATTTGTATTCTTTGAGGGGGAGACTGAATTAAAAAGGAGACATTATTATAGCTTCAAATCAATTTGCGCTATCTATTCAAGCAGCAATGCTTTTTCTCTGAGGACTGTAATTTTTTATTTACTTTTTTTTTTCGATCATTGTCTTACCATCCTTTATATATCGGGTTCTGCGGAAGGGGTTTCCACTACTCTGGCTATCTCAAGTGTTATAAATAAAATTGTGTGGTACTTTCTCTCTTAGACATAGTAAGATAGGCTCATGCTGTAGTTGCGAAACTATTGGTTTGTCTACATTGGCAAATGTTTCAAATTTCTGGTTTGGTCCATAGCTCTAGCTACTACATTTTGTGCCAAACTTCCAAATTATGCTTTTCAAACATTTTTACTTCAAGGAGCTTGATGACCACGTTTTAGTGATCGAGTGTTTCTTTACTCATGACTTCATAACTATTTTATATTTTATTAGTTAAAGATAAATTGTTGTTGGTTGATGTCAACCTTTAGGTTGTGTTAACACTTTCGCTTAGATCCTCTTTCAAAGAAAGTTTTTCTTCTTCTCTCTATCTTTGAAATTCAATTTCTTTCAAACTCTTCTCCTTTGTTATCTCATATTCTCTCTTTCAAAATTCATATTTGCTGAAGAGGAGATTTATGAAAATATTACATTTTGTTGGTGTTTGTATATTAGTGTTATTTGACAAGGTTGGTGTTATGACATTGGATGAGATTTACTTAAAATATCACATTTTCTTGGTGTTAGTAATTCAACACAACATTTTTGAAGTAGCTTGCTTTTAGGAGTAGTCCGTGTCGGAGAGATGGAGTCCTTCTTTCAGGGCTTACCTTTGCTGCCTTATCTGTCACCAGATTAATCAATTCCATTAAATAATGTTTATTTGCTTCTCTCATGCGAAAGCTATCAAGTTTTCTCATGTAAGGAAGTTATTTTGCATCTGGGTGAACTAATTTACCTTATGCATATTTAACATACTAGCTTATTAGTTAGATTGTGTTTGTGTGCAGTACTAGATCAACAAATGAAGCCCCCGACTACATATCAGGAGGTATATACTTTTGTCTTCTGGTGATCATAATGATGATATCACAAAACATGTAAATGCTGGCAACAAGGTAAAACAAGGAAATGGTAATATGAAAGGTAAGATAGATATATCTAGGTGTTGTTCATTGGCCGAGTCTGATAATATTACCAATTACTATAGTGTTGTTTATGTTTTTGATGTCAGATCTAATTAGTATATCAGATTAATAATGCACAAAATGATACTGATGTCATTTTACACGTGTTCAATAACGCATAATGCAGACTTAATGTTTTCATTTTCTTATCATATCTTCTTTCTACCTTTTCACGTAGTTTTTTTTTGTTAGAACTATTTCACATAGTTGATTTGGTGACTTCTTGCAGGTTTGTCGCAAAACTGAGAAAATGGAAGCAAGCCAATGTGCTTGGAAACAAATTGTTATATATCTTTCTCATTCTTTATTATTTTAGTTTAATCATTTATGATATTTTGCTTAAGAAATTTGTATATTTTATCTTTTACAGTCTATTTTATTTAGAATACTTAAGTTATTAGATTTTTGAAATATTTTATAGTTAAATAAAATAGTGTTTATAAAAATATTGTTGCCAAAGTTTATAAAATTATTGCTTTTTTTTATGATGGATTCAAAATAAGGGATTTTTCAAATAAATCCAAATCTCTTAGTAGTAATGTCACATTAGTTTTAGTAAAGTTAAACTTCGAGAAGTCGTATCTGTTTGGCAGTAGAAATTTATTTTGAGACAGTCCATTAGCATGTTAAGAAATATAAATTTTATCTACATTTCTCCATACTCTGGTGTTTTGATTTTCAACAAACTATTCTTTTTTATGGGACGTTAAATTGAATTTGTGAAAGATAAGATACCTAACACTTAATTATTGAGATTTTGATTAGGATAATTTATATACGTCAACAACATGGACTAAGTCAAAAATTTAAGGCTAAATACATAAATAAAAGAGAACTTGAATTAGTTAAAAGTTAGCCCGTGCATTGTACAGATATCTACACTAGTAATTTACAAAGCCGTCATATGTTCATTAATCATTTCAGATTATAAGAATAATATCATGTTCAAAATAGTCTCCATATATGCAAATTGTGAATGATGTTTTTCAATATAGATGTTTATTTTTATTGTAAATGACCATTGATTACGTGATATTTACTAAATTTCTTTGATAGATTTCATAATCAGTATCTTTTTATAATATATATTCAAATTAATAAATAGTATTTATATGTACTTTTGTTCTATATAAAAAATTGATTTTTTTATTTTAATAAAAAAAATATATTAAACTTCTAACAAATTTGAGCATCACACGAATAAATATACTAAAAATAAAAGTAATTATGTCTATCATAGGAATTTGAAAAATTCAAAAGTTACTGAGTGGGAGAGATAGATAGCATTAAAGATAATTAAGAGCTATTTTATAGAAAATATGATGCGCTTAAAATTTAATTATTGGGAAGTTAACTAATTATAATGGCTCTTCAAGTCTAAGTTTCAAAGCAATTAAATTAAAAGTACATATATATAAAATATCTAAAATATCCTCATTTTAAGAAAGAAAGTGAAATCTTAATATAATACTAAAGTATTTTTCTTTTATATATAAAATATCAGGTGAGTGGAAATTAAATATTAAGTGAACAATAATTATAATGAAAATATAATTAAGAGAGTTGTATAAAAATTGTAAGTGTTAAAAAAACTCTTCAATGATAATGCTTGAAAAAAATTAAAGATAATTAAAATAATTGTTTAACAATTTTAAAATACTTAATATTACTAAAAGATTCAAAATAATTGATTAAAAATATCTAAATATGAAATATCTTAAATACTTTCAATTTATGAAGGAAAGCAAAATCTTACAATAACTCTAAGGCAACCCATATATTCCCCTTTTATATATAAAAGATAAAATATAATCAACAATTCTATCCCATAGTTAAGTCATCTTCTCCATATATCAACTCTATTCCCTTCCCTCCTAACTATGGCCTGTGAAACTGAAGAATTGAGGAATAAATAATAAATAAGGACCTTTTCGCAGGAAAAAAAAAATTTATACTACCATTTTCGCTGAAAAAAAAAAAGACCGATATTGATTTTTCAATTCAGCCCAACGGTTGGAATTTCTTAACGATTATAAACTGTTGCATATCCTGTTTTGTACCATAAGGATGCCATTGATTCAGTTCAGCCCAATGATTGAATCATTGTTCCAAACACTTCTTCCCACCTTCATGCTTCCTTCTTCTGCATTTCCTTTACACGTCCTTCCCCTGAAAGCAAAAGCACCCCATAATGGCCTCCACCCCACTTTTCATAAGCGTACGAAAAGTCTCAAACTTGAGCCACCCCAATACTCTGAGCTTTCTGCTGTTTCAACCTCTGAGCAGAACTTTCTTCATGATTGGCCTCAGCTCCTTCAATTCTCAATTGGGTCACAAGATTATATGCTGGTTCAGGCCATTCATGGATCTCTAATTAAATCTGGTTGTGAAGGTGACCTGTTTGTGGATAACAATCTTGTGAACCTTTACTCAAAGTTCAATGAAATGGGTGATGCACAGAGGATATTTGATGAAATACTCGTTAGGAGCACAGTCACTTGGACTACCCTCATGAAGGGGTATTTGAAGGATGGTGATTTTGAATCTGTTTTCCATATTGCACGTCATATGTGCATGCTTGGAGAGAAGTTCAATGAGCATACTTTCTCAGTGGTCCTGCAGGCGTGTAAATCCCCAGAAGATCGTGTCTTTGGCGAGCAGGTTCATGCTTTTGTTGTCAAAAATGGGCTTCAGGAGAATGTTGTTGTGGCCACTTCATTGGTTTCTATGTACTCTAGAAGCCAATTGGGTCATGCAGAAAAAGTGTTCAGTGGCATAAGGGTTAAAGATGCTCAGTGCATAAATTATATGATTTTGGAATATGGCAAGGCAGGCTTGGGGAATAAGGCATTTCAGATCTTTGTGGATATGCTAAACTCTGGTTTGAACCCAAGTGATTATACGTTTACGAATTTGATCAGTGCATGTGATTCAAGTATAGGACTCCACATGGGGAAGCAACTACATGGGCTTTCAGTGAAGTATGGTTTTATGTGCGAAACATCTATTGGAAATGCAGTAATTACAATGTATGGACAACATGGAATGGTCAAAGAGGCTGAGAGAGTTTTTGTTGAAATGAAAGAGAGGTCTTTGATTTCCTGGTCTGCACTACAGTCAGCATTTGTTAAGAACGGCTATGCTAACAGAGCCCTTGAGTTTTTCTTAAATATGCTTGAGATTGGTATGCCTCTTGATTCTGGTTGCTTATGCACTATAATTGATGGATGTTCAGAGTGCAATAATTTGGAATTTGGGCTTCAAACTCATGGACTTACAATAAAGCTTGGTCATGTCTCCGATGTAAATAGTGGTACTGCTTTAATAGATTTGTATGCTAAATGCAGGAGTTTGCAGTCTGCAAGAGCAGTTTTTGACAGACTCCCAAATAAAACTATTGCTTCATTTAATGCGATTCTAGTTGGATACTTAAACTCAAAAATAAGAGATGATGAAGAAGATCCTATGGTCTTTCTCAGCAAACTGAGATTCAATGGTATGAGGCCAGATTGGGTAACATTTTTGCGGCTACTTAGTTTATCTGCTAATCAAGCTTGCTTAGTTGCAGGGAAGAGTCTTCATTCTTACACTATAAAGGTGGGACTAGAAGATAATACTGCTGTAGGCAATGCTGTAATTACCATGTATGCTAAATGTGGCAGCATTCAGGATGCTTATCAAATATTCAGTAGTATGAACCGTGATTGTGTGACTTGGAATGCCATAATTTCCGCATATGCCCTTCATGGTGAAGGCAACAAAGCACTTTCGCTCTTTGAGGATATGAAGGAAGAGGGATTTGCTCCTGATGAGATTACAATATTGGCTGTTCTCCAAGCATGTAATTACTCAGGTTTATGGAAAAGTGGATTAAGCTTATTCAATGAAATGGAACCCAAGTATGGTATCACGCCTGTGATTGAGCACTTCTCTTGCTTGATTGATCTTTTTGGTCGAGCAGGAAATCTATCCAAAGTCGTGGATATCATCCACAAAAGCCCATTTCCTGAATCATCTTTGCTTTGGAGGACTTTCGTCAATGCCTGTAAAGTCTCTGGTGATTTTCAACTTGGAATGTGGGCTTCCAAAAAATTGCTTGACTTAGCACCCTGTGAGGCCTCCTCCTACATACTTGTATCAAATATATATGCTGAAGGAGGCATGCCAGAAGAGGCTGCAAAGGTGAGAACAGCTATGAATGACTTGAAGTTAATTAAAGAAACTGGTTCCAGTTGGATTGAGATAGAAAATGAGGTTCACTATTTTATTGCAAGCGACAAGGACCATCCTGAAAGCAGAGAAATTTATGCAAATCTGAATCTGTTAAGAGATGAAATATATTGGAGCTGCAAGAACAGAAATAATCTCCAACTGCTCTCTGGTTCTCTGTGACATGATATCGTTGGAGTTGCTTTAGTTCATTAGCAAGATTTCAACAATATTCTTAATGGGTTGGAGGGGGGATTTGCACGTAGATGATTCATCCATCACAGTTTTCTCATAGTTTTGCTATAGTAGTTCTTTATACCACTTCTAGCAAAGAGAAGAATGGAAAAATGTGGACCGCATCCTTTGTAATATTCGTTGTACAGTGACTGGCAGAAGTTATTGAGTCAGAAACTGTTGCAGCATCTTTTATTCTTTATGCTCGCTTTCATTAGGATACAAAGTGAACCAAAATAATTTTCATTAGTAATCTTTGTGGAAAATCCAGAACTTAACCAGAAGGAGTTCATGAATTATAGTCATTAAACTTTGGGATAATTGTTTCAGGTTAATTACCATGAAAATAAAAGTAGGCTTCTGGCATGTGATGAAGTAAAATTGAAAATATTATTGCAGTTATTTTGGACTGCAGTGTACCATGGATTTAGTTACTGTTTCAAATTACTCTTAACATAGTATAATCCAGTCCCTACCACATTTTCTTACAGAAATTTATCCCCGTGCTGTAATCACAAGTAAAAGGCCTTGGGTCCGAAGACAAACAAGTGTGAGAATAGAGGAATAGTTCAAGAACTCTATGAAGCCGTGTAAGATAAATGATAAATATTTGATTTTTGATTGGCAATCTGATGAGAATTGAGATACTGCATAAGCAGCAACTTGCACTTGCTTGACAGAGACCTCCATTGCCCCGTTAGTGAGACCATGTGTACAACATTGGCAAAAACACGAAAGACGTATACTAAATGCAGAACAGGTGAAATAGAAACTTCAAGGATGACGTCTCGACCATATTTCATCGCCAAGAATCTTCTCTTTTTGGCTGACAATGAATTTAGCAAAGCTAGAAATTATATCTAGCTTTGTTGACAATGTGTCCCCATGCTGACAACCAATCCTTTTCTAGACCAGTAATAGTGAAATTTCTACTGGAGATTCACGGTCCAAACACAAAAATGCACTAGAAAACGATAATACTTTCTACTGTTTTTAACTTTAGTTATTGTTTTTAGGTTGAAAGCGTGGAAAGTTGTTAGTTACTTAAGGTGATGAAATACTAGCAAAAGCACGCGCAAATTCAGTGCAAAAGTTGAACATCACTACTCAGTTACTCTCTTTCTCTCATTTTCTAAGTTGTCAGATGTCTAATCTTTCTATTGATGATTTCTTACTTGACTAATTGCTTTAGAAGTCGGATTTAACGAGAGGAATGAAACGATAGTATACTGCTATCTCCACAGTATTTGGTTATGCTCCTACAGGCTACAGGTGAGAGAGTCCCACCTTCATGTCAGAGCCAGTGGCATTCCTTGGATGTTTAACATGGTCTGCAAAATATTTTCTCTTAAGGTAAACACTTATTTCTTTCTACTGTGCTAGGATTTGAGAATTAACAAATGATTAGGTAGATTTGGGAGGGCCAATCTGGTATGCCATAATCTAATATTTAAGTGATCTTCAGCAAAAATGTTGTTGGACACAGTTAGGTGTCGGCAATGCATTTGCAAGACGTGGAAGCCAACTAATAACAATAAGCAATATATTAATGTACAAAACCCATAAAAAGTTTAACCAGCACAACCAACCAAATGATCATGTCTCCAAATTATAACACACTGTAATCAATCACTCAAAAACACTCCAATTGGTTTCTACATAATATAATATATATACCTCCATTCCATATCTTCTTTTTCTTTATACTGCTGCTCTCACTGCAAGCCCTCTTGAACCCTTCTAAGTTAAATTAAAAAGGAAAAGGGGCTCTATCAGACTATGGCACCTATTATGCCCAAAATCTTCTCTCTCTCCGTCTCTTTTTGTCTGTTTTGTCTACAAAAGTGCTTCAAATGGGATTTGTAAATATAAGATATTATACAGCTTAAAAGAAGGATCTTTTGGTAGGAGCTCTTCCAACTGCTCTCATAAGGTTGGCAATCTCTAGAACTCTGGCCACTTTAGTTCCCCTTTTAGCCTCAGCCGATGCTCTCCTCTCCTCTGCTTTCCTATGAGCTTTTGCTACCTCGTTTTGCATTTTCTCCAGTGCTCTTGCTCTTTTCTCCTCCAGCTTCCTCTGCACAATGCGTGAAATTTTTAGTTCATGATGTACATTGTGTACACAGAAGCCACTCTGTTAGTCAAGGTTCTGTTTTACTATCCATGACAGTGTAATGTACGCTAAAATTAAATTAGCATTAAAATCAAATCATTAAACCACTTGCTATTTGCTTGCGGCTAGCATATTTCCACCTCTTTGTTGTCACTGTAAAAGTAGCGTTAATAATAAGGCAATGAATGCAGACCAAGGGAGTCCCTTCACATATTACCAGGTTATATAACCAAAAGAATATATCTTTGCTCATAAAAATAATATAGAAAATGCTTGCACGTGGATGATATTTTAACTTCAAATTGGCATGACACCCTCCCTCCCCCCAATGCAAGAAAAAGAAAATAGGAAAAGGAAGAGTAGAAGAAGGAGCCTAATCCTAATTCAACTTTTCAAAGAACATACTTTTTCAATCTGAGATGATTTAGATTTTAAGCCTGAATATGATCAAGCCCTTGGAATGAATGCTAAACATCAAAATTCAAAGGGTATCTGCTGCCAGTGACACTATTGTCTGGGAAAATAATAAAGGGGGAAAGAAAATGAAAATTGACAAGCAATCTAGACTTCGTTCAAGCATTCATAATTTCACAAATATAAAACTAATTTTCTTTCCTTTCTCTTTTCGGTTCCAAAACCGTCAAGGGAAAATAATTTCCCAACTATTGTTAAAATATATTGATCCATGATTCAATAGTAAAAGTAATATTGAAGCATTCATCAAGCCACTCCCTAGTCCCTAATTCGTCAACCTTATTCAATCTTTTTTTCACTTCAAAAAATAATCATCTTAGCAACCAAAAAAGAAAAAAAAAATTCTTCTGAAGGCCCAGAAGAAAGCTAATATTTTCGTTGTTGCGGACTGATTGGATCAATGATAAACTAATCTAAGACACCAAAAAAAAATATCATTTTAGTCTTGACAGTAATCATCATAAACAAGCACCACCATCTCCGTAAAATTCAGACCAACTAATCATAATTATTAACCCACTAACAGCATTACAACAAACAGAAAAGAAGTAAACACCTACCAAAAAGAAAAAAGAAAATAAGTAAACAAAAAGCAACTCACGAATTAATTATAACATGCAAATAACATCGTAAGCAAATCATACCTCAACTTTCTTCATCCATGAAGTTGCTTTTTGAACCTGCTCGTTCTCCCACCCATTGATCACAGCATCTTCCCTCTTGAACCTGTTATTAACCTTAGCAACCTTAGCGTTCTGCCATGCTGCTATCTTTGCTTCAACCTCCTCCTTCTTCACCCTCAGCACTGACACTTCACTCTGGGCACTGATGGTGCCTGAAGATGCCATTCCTCCACGCCTTGGAGATGGAACCGGGTCCAAAGGGTTGTTATCTGGCACGATCGCTAAAGGGTTGGTCTCTTCCATCATCAAGTCATCTTCTCCAATCCTCCCCAAGTTGTTAATGCTGCCTCCTTCATGGCCATGGCCATTCATGAGACTTGTGTTGTTATGGTCAATACTTGACCCTGCTAGAACCAGAGCACTGAATTCCCTGCTCATGCTGGTGAAGTTCTCGCTGGATGCACCTTCTGTGCTAGCAACGGACACAGATGATGATCGGTGGCTATGCGTTTCCCAAGCTTCTCTTCTACGGCCACTGTTAGTGGGTGGAGGGTGAGGTGGTGGGGTTAAGGCATGGATTTCTCTGATTTGTTCATCTCCTTGGTCATCATCCTCTGTGGTGCCATGTCTTGTTGAAGCGCTTTGATCATTCAACATAGCAAGATTGCGGGTGTGTGTGGGGTTTTGGTGCAAATAGTAGAACAGAGAAAGTGAAGGTAAAGTGGACAAGAGACAAAGTCAAGGGGTTCTAGCATGGTATGGTGTATTTGTTAATTTTATGTTTCTATTTTTTGGGTTCTTAATGAATGGAAATGGAGTGAAGTATAAAGTATAAACCACACACATGTATATGGAAGAGGAGAACTACGGAAGGAGGCTCCCAGGAAGTGAAAATCCGACAACCTGTTCAAAATAAAATATGTCCATTTCTTTGATGAAAAAAATCTCATAGAAAGCATTTGCAAAAAAACCAAAAAACAAAAAAATCATTACTTTGCTTATTGAGCCCTTGACCTTTCATATATTCCTATCCTTAGGCTTCAATATGACTTTCTTTTTCCTCCTGCTTCCTCCTCGTTTGGTAAGAAAAGGTCTGGAATTGTTCTTAGAGGACACCTCAACAATTGACAATAATATTATACCTAAGCCCTGGACAAACAAAATAGAATTGCTCAAATTTTTGTTGGTAGGATACAGTTGTAGCCATTTGTTCAGTATTGAAATTATGTCCACACGCATATACACAATTAATTTATATATATCAGTATATCACCGTTATCACTTTATGACATCTGCATCATCAACTTAAGTGAATAAACTTTAAAGTTTAGTCTATAGGGATGTCGATTTCAGAGTTTCAGTCAGTGAAAGTCATTTAATTATATTAAGCATTAGCTATTTAAAAAGGTATTAGTTAAGTCATTCTTTCACTTTAATATTTAAAACGAAAAAATTACTTGCACAAAAAAATATTGAGCTATGTGTAAAATTTAAGCCATTTAAAAAAGGTTTATGCAAGTATTATTACTTATATTTAAAAGGTTCTGTTCATTCAATATGCCTAGAATGTTCATATTTTATTTTATTTTTTTTCCAATTTTCTTCTATTAGATTTACTCTTGATCTTATTTTAGAGATAATGTCATAGATGCTGCTTGAGTACTATGCCACCACTTTAATTTTTTTATAAATATTTGTTGAGCTAATTAAACACTCTTCAATATTAATTGTTTTCTCTTTTTTTTAAATATATATATATACATGGGGTCAAAGCCCAAAGAAACTAGCTACTCTCGAAGCTATTAAAGGGAACAGAGGAAGCATCAGGAAGCAAAGCCACCGAAAGAAAAGCTGGGGAAGAATCCATAAAGTGGTACCCCAAGGGAAGGGAATGAGCGTGCTTCGACAACAGGTCTACACAACCGTTGCCCTCCCTATACGTATGGATGAACCTGACTTGCCAGTCTTGCAATAACAAGGACTTAACTAGAGAAAGTGTAGAAGCACAAGGATGGGAAGCAGGCACCACCGAGTGGATGAGCTGCAAAAGAACTCGAGAGTCCAGCTCCACCTCAACCCGCTCAAGACCTATACTGAAGGTTGTTTGGAGGCCATAATAGACACCCCAAAGTTCAGCCAAGGTAATTGTTGTGTTCCCAAGATTAACCATGAAACATCCATTGAAACCACCACCATTGTTTCTTAGCAGGCCATCGCATGTAGCGGAGCTCCTACTAAGAAAGATAGACCCATCGACATTCACCTTCATCCAACCAACCTGAGGGAGACATCAAGAAATACTGATATACTGACCTTGAGCAACAAAAGAGGAGGACTGGCGTTGCACCCCTAGAGCAACAATATAATCCTTAGACAAAGCAATAGCTTTCGCTCTCAACTTCACAGGGTTCTCACCAGCATTGTCAAATATGTGCATGTTCCTGTTGTGCTATAGGATAGAGCACATAGTAGCAAAAGTAATGGGCCACTGATCACCAAAAGCATCTGAATGACCCAATGGGATATTGGAGAGAATCCGCTGATGAATATCCATGGTGAAGAAAAACTGGCGATGAGACGTCTGGGTCATGATACTCCAAACTTCCTTAGCAATAGTTTACTCCCTAAGGACGTGCAAGGTTGTTGGGAGTGAAAATAAATAATTTGGCTATTCGACAACTAGATGATGATGTTAGAAAAATCTTCCAAGTGTTGAGTCAACGGAAATGCCGAGTAATTGAAAGATTTAATGCGATCACTAAATATTGATGTCGGACAAGTAGTTTAATCTGACAGAAGAGTTGCATTTTCAAGAGATTGAACCGATGAAGAATGTTAAAATGATTAGAAGTTGGTTTTGTCGGGATATTAGGGAAGTTTTAGTGACATAACTGCCATGTACGTGTCAAAATCTTAGGATGTCAGTTATTTTTGTAATTTGTCTATAAATATCAGCATTCACAATGTAAAAAGGGAGGTTATTTGCTGATACATAATCCTAAAATCTCACTCGAGCAGATTAACGGATTTTGATCCAAGTATGCCTTCCCTTTTCATTTTCAATCATTTAAATTAATGCAAATGTCCTTTACGTTTTAGTCTTGTTCTTTAATTTTATTTACATTTCGTTGCACTTTTACATGCTTTCTTTTATTGTTTTCCTTTAACTTTCTACACTTTAATTTTCTACTTCAGTTTCTTTATTTTTTCTTTAAATTCTTTAAAACTTGCTTTTCTAAACCTTTCTTTTACAAATTCCTGTTGTTTATTTCAAGTTAAATTTCAAAACCTGCGATATTACCAAATAACTTTGAGCCCATTTTTGTTTGATAAATAATTATTTGTTTGTTAGAATTTCTTTTGACCTTTTGACCAAAATTTCACTTAAACTTTTTTTTTTTAAAGAAATCCAGTAAAATCCTTCCGTAAATATCTAGACAGTCACAGCTAAACTTATCATTACAGACATTAAATAGCCGTTCCTAATAAATAGGAATCATAATTACCCCTATTTTCATAGAAAATAGCTTTTCAAATTCACACGCCTTTTCACTGTTCATTGTCTTTAACCTTTCTTACTGTTCATTGTCTTTAACCTTTCTTACTGTTCACCACCGTCAACCTCACTTCTGCATATTCTCTGCAAATTTCTGCCTCCTTCCATGGCTTCCAACTCTCAATCTCCTAGCGCATCAACAATGGACTTAGGAAATCATGTCATTATTCAAGACCCAACTCTGTAGAAATCTGAACTTTGGCACCTTTCAAAGGTAATTCTTTCCATTAACGATTCTTCACTTTCTTTGGACCCTCTAGCTGCTTTCTTGGGCCCAGTTTTGCCCAAGGAGTTCATTACTGACGAAATACACTCCTTCTTTCCTTGTAAAAATTCTCAAGAAGCTATCTTGGCTTCCCTTCCTTCCATCCCTATAAGCTATTTTGGTAAGTCTGAAATGCTTTTTAGAACTCCTCCTACCCATATTAATGGGTATCTTGAATGACTTGATAGAGTTCAAGCTTCTAAAGAAGGTTTATGGAGGGAAATAAGTATCTTTGATTGTATCCAATTCTCTCGTTATCCTATAAAAATGGATTCTTGTATGTTGGGTGCTTCATTTTTCTTCTGGAACAAAACCACCAATTCCTTCCAATTTCCCTACGGCATGATGGGTCCTATGCTTTTCGACGTAGCTGCCATAACTGGTTTTCGACCAGATGGGGAGATCATTATACCTGTCCTTCAACCTTCAAATACCATTGATGTCTACTCAAAAGCCCCAACTTCTTTTTCAGGCTTTATCAACTTCTTCTTTCCTGAAGCTGGTCCTATAACCGACGAAGAACACATAACCTTCTTTCTTCTTTGGCTATCAGCTTACACTGTAGGGTCTAGGTCGGTCCAGGTATCCAAATCTTTTCTTCAGCTTGCTAACCTCCTTCATGAAGGTCGACAATTAGCTCTTAGTCAATTTCTCCTTGCCAACCTCTATCTGAGCATAGGTGAAATTGTCCAAAGCATTAGATCTCAAGTGAAGAAAACTAATTCTGGTGGCCCAATGTGGCTACTCCAGCTTTGGTTAAATGCCATATTAGAGACTATTTAGTCGACACTTCTCCCCCGATAATTTCTCTTGCTATTTATGGCATAAAACTTTGCCATGTAAAACATAAGAAAATCCACAAACAAAACTTAGAAAATTTCATGCACTTTTTCAGTATTTTTCATTCAATCTCCTTTAGCACTGAAGACATATATTTTGCTCCCTTTTCCGACCGTTCCCTTAGTCCAGAATGGTTTACCCGACCAATTCTTTCCAATGACTCTTCTATTCAAGCCGACAATATTTTCATTTGGTCCAACTTTCTCTGTCGACAAATCCTGGTTGCTGGTCTTCCCGGTATGATAGACAAATCCTTAGAGTTATGTCTACCAAATATGGTAGCCCGACAGCTAGGATTTTGTCAGGCCATTCCAGCACCATTTTCTCATAAAGCCAAGGAACATCTCATTAACGGCCATCTACAAAACATGTTGGACCTTGTTCGAGTGACCTCAAGGAATGAGAGGTATAAACAACATTTCCAGAATTTTGCATTTACTCCTTATAGAGGAGTCTCTAAGGATTTTGTCGAATGGTGGACTAAATACTATAGTTCTTACCATGTCGATATTGAAATCTGTCGAAGCCGCATCACTGAAACTTTGGTTCCTGTGCAGGGTCAGGATCCTTCGACAAAGACCAAAGGTAAGCATATTCAAGACATCAAAGCTTTTGAAAAATACTACAAAATCAAATGGGACTTTAGGTTTCCTAGCTTAATTGTTCAACACTGTGAGGAAGTCATGGCCAAATTGAAACAAGCACACAAGGAAAAATGCTCCACTAACTTTCTTTCAGTTTCCATTAAAAACCCTTTAGCACGGCTTGAACCTTTTCAAATTCCTTTTCCAAAACCAGTGCTTTTTCCTTGTGCTCGTTTTGGTTTGGCCAACGAATTCCCAGGTAAACCTATAAGGGCTGGTACTTTTCCTATTTCAGATAGGATCTATTTTGCGAGTAACATATTTCTTACAAGAACTCCAGAAGTCGAGTTTACTGGTCGGTTTGCCTTGTCGTACGAACAATTTGCCAGGAATACCCGGGTCATCACTAAAATACCTGAAGGTATATTTTGTTTTTATATTCTGACATTCTGATTCTTTGTCCCATCTACTAAGTATATTTTCTTTCTAGTAGCACTCCCATTGAAAAGACCCTTGGAGTATAAGCAAACTCAAGAAGATGATGAGGAGGAAGAAGAGGAAGCCATTTCTTTAAAAAAGAAGAAAAGCAAAAAGACTCAAAATCCTCCCATTCCCAAGGCTCCAAAGGCCAAATCGACCGCATCAATCTCCACAAAAAACTCCTTGAAACATGATGTTGCTGCAAAGCCTCCAAAACCAAAAACCCTAAAGGTATACATACTTTTCGACCAAACCTCAAAACTTGGTTTCTAAATTTGCTCAAGTTTAATTTGATGTCGAATATAGATTGGTGAATCTACCCCTATCACTTCTGCAGCACTTGTCGAGTCTTCAATCACATCTCCTAAACATCCTCTAAAGGTATGCCTTGTACTATTATATTTTCTCCATCACTTGGTTAAATCTCACCTTGGCTTTACCTTTGCAGAAGAAAAAGAAGAAGACTCAATCTACAAGTTCCATTTTGAAGCCTACTGTCGAATTGGAGACAGAAACCATCTCTCTTTCATCTGAGGTAAAATTTTAATCGACATATTCTTTTCCCTCAAATTCTCAACTCTTACCATTCATCCAATATCTGATTCTATCAAATTCAAGATCTGGAGGCTGAACAATCTACTGATCATCCTCTAGAACTTGTTGTCGAACCAGGAGTTGAAGAGCCAATTCGACAATCTCCTGGGGTAATGTATCTTACCAAACTCAACTATTCTCAAAATGTTATTTATTCTGAAATCTCCCCTGTTTATCTCTAGGATTCAGTAAACTTGGCTATATCTAATAGCCCACAAAGGCTAGGAACCAAGAATCCCCCAGAATCCCAAACTTCTCTGGCCCTTACAATACTTGTTGTTTCTTCACCACCTCCGACAGAAACCTAGACTGTCGAAGTCTTAGAAAAAACTCCAATCCCCCCAGACATTGAGAGTTTTTCTCATTCAAACAAAGTCAATCCTGTCCAAATTCTCTCAGAAGAATTCGACATGGATACACTCATGGCAGAATTCACTTTAATTGATCCACCTCCTTCTCCTCTAGCCAACTTAATTGTTTCTGTGCCAGAAGATACTGAAGACATGGAGGCAGATTTAGACGAATTGATAACAATGTTGTCGGGCTGCCAAAGAAGTTCTCCTCAATCAGCTCGTTCTTCGACACACCTTGGACAAGACTCTAGTGATTCTCACATCACTGGACTCTTAGCCGAATTGAAGAATGCCTTCACCTATTCTTTCGAGCACTTGATTTCTAATCAACCCCTCCAGGAAAGAATGGTGGCAATTGTAACTGAACTTGAACCTCTTGCTCAACAATTACCAATAACCAGTCGAGCTCTTCCTACGACTGTCAAAGATTTTCTTCAAAGCTTAATAGCAAAAATGCCTGTTATTCATCGAGTCATTCCTGCTTATAAAAAAGAAATTCAAGAAAAGTCTAGAATTTTGAAGCAGTTGACCGACGCAAAGAGTGAAAATGCAACTTTGAAGGAAAATTTGGTAAAAGGGAAAACCAAAGAGGCAGCGCTCGACAAGGAGATTGAAGACTTGGAGAAGAAACTTGAAGAAGCCCGTCGTCGCAAACAAAAACTTCAAACAGCATTGCAACCGCTGAGCAGCAAAGTATTGCTAATAATACTAAACAATAGGCTGTCGAAGCCAAGGCTGTGTTGGCAAAAATAAATTCCCTTGAAGCGGAATATCAAACTGCCTGTTTCGACAAGAAATCTTTAAAAGATTCCTGGGGGGTTCTTCAAAAATTCTAAGTGTAACTTTTCTTTTATTTCTAGCTAATTGTCGATTAAATTTTTTTTTTTTGTAAAGTTTTGGCAATATCAAGTTGTAACATCTGTCTAGCATTCTTATTTTGACAATGTAACTTGTAATCGCTAAACACATGAATAAAGACTTTTCATTTTTTTGTCAATTTTTACTTCACACATTGTCAGTCTATATGACTTTAAATATTTCCCATTAATCGACTTAATTCTTAAACCAGAATTAATTTTGACAAGTGCATAAACATTTCCTGAAAACTCTTGAGTCACTTTAAATGGTCCTTCCCACTTTGGGGATCATTTTCCATATTCTCGACAATTTCTATCCATGGGCAAAATTACCTTCCAAACCAAATCTTTGACCTTAAAAGACTTGTATTTAATTCGACTATCATAAAACTTAGCAATTCTTTCTTTTTTTTGAATCAAATTTTCTAAAACAATTAATCTTTCATTACTCAATTCATTTAATTTATCAAACATTAAGTCCCAGTAATGTTCAACTGGTAACTCATCTTGTTTTTGAATACGAACTGATTGAAGATTAATTCCGACAGGCAATACTGCATCATGACCATATACCAATTTGTATGGTGATGTGCTCGTCGCTTCTCTTGGTGAATTTCTATATGCCCATAATACTTGATTAAGAGTATTATGCCAATTTCTAGGCTGTCGACCAATATGCTTTTTAATCAGACTAATGATTATTTTATTCATAGCCTCTACTTGGCCATTTTCTTGGGCATAATATGGCGTTGACGTGAGCATTTTAATTTTTCTTGAAATGACATATTCAACAACTTTCTTTCCAATGAATACTGATCCTTGGTCGGTTGTCAAAGTTTGCGGTATTCCAAATCGACAAACTATATTATCTTCAATAAAGTTAATCACATCCTGCTGGGTTACATCTTTCAAGGCTACAGCCTTAACCCATTTGGTGAAGTAATTAACTCCTACTAGAATATATTTGTGTCCCTTCGATGAGATAGGATGAATTTGATCAATTAAATCCAAAGCCCACCCTTTGAAAGGCCAATGTTTAACTATAACATGTAACTCACTAGCTGGAATATTTTGTATATGGCCATGTCTTTGACATTCCTCACAAGACTTAGCAAACATTATATAATCCCTAACCAGTGTAGGCCAATAATACATTTGACATCGAAGGACCCATTTCATCTTTTCACTTGCCTAATGAGCTCCACAAATTCCTTTGTGGACTTCTGTTAAGGCGATATAAGCCTTTGCTTCACTCAGGCAAACCTCTAAATTTCCATCGACAGACTTTCTATACAAGGCTCCCCTTAATACTACAAATTTCGACACTCTGTACTTGAGCTTTCTATCCACATCTTGACTCGGATCTTCCAAATAACTTAGAATTGGTTGTCTCCAATCATTAATTATCGAATATTATTTTGTAGTATATCTCTTTCCTCTAATGGATATAAAAGTTCCCTTATTTCTATTAGATTTGTAAGAACCTTGGATGAAATTCTATACCCAGAGGCTACTTGTGCTAATTCATTAACTTTTTCATTTAAACCTCTAGAAATGTGTTCGACAGTTACTTCGTCGAATTGCTTCATTAGCTTACTTGCCAAAATATAATATTTTATTAGATTTTCACTAACATATTTATATTCTTGGGCAAGCTGTTTAACGACCAACTGTGAATCACAAAAAATATGCACATTATGTGCTTTTATTTCCACTAATATTTCTAATCCGACAATTAAGGCTTCATATTCAGCCTCATTGTTAGAACAGGTATACTTAAGTTCAAACATGAACTTAGTTGGAGTACCTTGAGGAGAAACAATTAAAATCCCCACTCTAATTCCATTCTGATGCCTTGAACCATCAAAATATAAACACCAAGGTTTTAAACCGATAACATTTATGTTATCCATATCCAAACAAGGGTGGTTGGCCAAGAAGTCAGCAATTGCTTGGCCTTTCACCGCTCTCATTAGAACATATTGTGAAGAAAATTCTGACAAAGTAATAGTCCATTTTCTAATACGTCCATTTAACACTGGTTTTGATAACATATATTTTATTACATCAGTTTTTGACATAACCAGTACATTACAAGGCATCATATAATATTTAAGTTTAGTACATGAAAAATACAATGCTAAACAAAGTTTCTCTATTACACTATATCTTCTCTCAGTATCATTTACAACTCAACTAAGATAATACATAGCTTTTTCGATGTTATTTTCATCTTCTTGAGTCAGTATATTTTCTATGGTTTCTTCTGATGCTGATATATACAACTTCAACGGTCGTCGAGGTACTGGAGGTATCATGACCGGTGGATTTGTCAAATATTGCTTTATCTGGTCGAAGGCTTCTTGGTGGCAAGGTTCCCACACAAAATCTTGTTCAGCCTTTAACTTGATTAATAGAGCCAAAACCCTGGTTCTTCCCAACAAATTAGATATGAATCTTCTCAAGAAATTAACTTTTCCTAAAAAAGACTGCAATTCCTTTTTGTTTGTCGGGGGTGCGGCCTCCAAAACTGCCTTGGCTTTATTCTTGTCCACTTTAATCCCTTTTTATGGACTAAGAAACCCAAGAATTTAGCAGCTGATACTCCAAAACCGCATTTTTCTGGATTCGTCTTAAGGCCGTGCTTCCTCATCTTGTTGAATGCCTGCCTCAAGTTTGTCAAATGACTTTCCTTTGTTTCTGACTTGACAATGACATCATCGATGTAAACTTCCATAAATTTTTTGATGACATCATGGAAAATTGTGTTCATTACTCTCTAACAAGTGGCTTCTGCATTCTTTAAACCGAAAGGCATGACTACCCATTTATATGTCCCAATAACTCCTGGACATCTAAAGGCAGTTTTTGACACGTCCTCCTCGGCTATAAAAATTTGATTATAACCTGCATAACCATCCATAAAACTTAATAATTCATGTCCAGATGCGGCATCAACTAACATGTCCGCAATTGACATAGGATACTCATCTTTAGGTGTGGCAGTGTTCAAATTTCTAAAATCTATACATATTCCTAACTTGCCATTTTTCTTAACTACAAGAATAATATTAGAAAGCCATTCGACATACCTGGTTGTTCTGATGAATTTGGCTTTGAGCAATCTTTCGACTTCTTCTTTTATCTTTAAGATCACCTCAGGTGCAAATCTCTTGTTGGCTTGCATGATAGGTCTGCATCCTTCTTTCAAAGGCAATCTGGGCTCGATAAGATCTCTACTTAATCCAGGTATTTCATCATAATCCCAGGTAAAATAATCTTTATATTCCATAATTGACTTGACAAGCTTTTCTTTGAACTCCATTGGCAGAAATGAACTCACAAATATAGGTCTCTTGTCTGTTTCAATGCCCAAGTTTATTTCTTCCGAAGGATCTTCCACTTCCACATTTTGCTTTTCATCAAGCCTTTTTTCAAACCCTAAAGGACCATCATCAATTACACAATCTGACAGCATACTTTCAATAGTGTATACTGCTTTGTCGGCCAAATAGGCCAACAGTCTTTCTGATAGATCTTTAACACTCATAACTAGTGCCTGGCCGATCTCATTCGGCCTTCTTCACCAGTCGAATGCCAAACTGGTCCATCAAGCAAACTTCAAGTACCTCTTTGTTAATGACCCCATCACTAGCTGAGACTGGCTTGATATTTGGAGCATATATTTTAAAATCGACGTGAAGTTGTTGTAGATAACAGGGACTATCATCTGCCTCTATTATTTCTACTTGAT
This sequence comes from Ormosia semicastrata, assembly GCA_029884595.1. NCBI lineage: Eukaryota > Viridiplantae > Streptophyta > Magnoliopsida > Fabales > Fabaceae > Ormosia > Ormosia semicastrata. The sequence continues at coordinate 47,052,705 of JAQQTO010000061.1, forward strand.
CATCTTCATTCCAAAGAATAAGTTTTTGATGAATCGTCGATGCTATTACCCCGATAGCATGTATTGTAACATCTTAAAAATTGTTTAATTCATTATAATAATTATTTTATAATATTTATGATTTTTAAAAATTTTTCTAGAATTTTTTGAATATGTCAAATATTTTAATATATTCTTAGTTTAGCGTGTACACTGAGCAGTGTCAGTGTAACACTCCGAAAGTTAATTGTTTCATGATAAATAGTCATTTTCCAATATTTGAGATTTTTGAGAATTTTTGTGGAATTTTCTGAAAACATTGAATATTTTAATATATTCCTCATTTTGCATGTTCACTGAGCGGAACCGAGAAAACGAAATATTTTTCTTAAGGCTAGTAAACTTTGGACTGTGAAAACATCAACGGGGGATTTTACTAAACTCGAGGCTGAGCACAGTTTATGAGGTTTACGTTTTATGAGATTTTATCTGATAAATAAAGTCGCAGTGTATTTTATTATCTGTGGAATAATAAAATATTATTTCTGCTAACTGTAAATTTTGTCTACTGAGAAATAGCTCTAGTAGATTATTTCTATCTAGTTACTTTTATGACATCATTTAAGTGACCTCACACTTCACTTTATCGAGAAACGTGCGAAGCTTCTCAAGGAAGCTTCCTCCCAACCACTTTTCTCTCTCTCTCTCTCTTTTCTTTTTGTGCTGCACGGTTTGGGGGGGGATTCATTATTTCATTTCACATTTCCCTCTCATTTCTCTTCCTCTCTCTCCCTCACGCAGCTCACTCTCTTCTTTTCTTCTCCCACACCCACACACTCCATTGTTAAGCTTTCAAGCTTTCCATGCTCAAGCTAACTTAAACCATTGCTTTTCCCTCACCATCTTCAAGCTTTCTTCTTGGTGGAACTCTTCTTGGCTCTCCCATTTTCATGGTTGGCAGCCCAGCTTCAAAGCTTGAAGCTTTAAGGTAAAGCTCTCAACTTTCTTCCTTTTTTTCACCTCATTTTCGTGGTCCATGGTCACATTGGTGACTATGGATGCCATTTCCACTCTTTGATTTTGATTTTTTGGATTTGAACACCCAAGGATCTTGTGGTGGTGAAGCACGAAATTCCAAGGACAAAAGGAGCTTACTTTCCTTGTTCTTCACTAAGGTAAGAGGAAGATTATTCTCTTCAACCCATTTTGGTAGTAAGAAACTCTTGGTTGTGTTGATGGGGTTGAAACCCATTTATGGGATATCCATTTGTTTGAGTTATTTTGGTTGTATTTTGATTGTTTGAAGGGTAGGATTAAGTTGTATGTTGATAGATCTTAGATTGTATGAAGATTGGATAAATTTCTGGTGAGTTTCTGTGTTTGCAGAGGAGTACACGGCCTAGGCCGTGTGATCGTACACGGCCGTGTACTCCAGCGTGCCAGAGCAGAGACTCCAGAGTCATACACGGCCTAGGCCGTGTATTGATACACGACTGTGTATTTTGGATAGGTCGTGTAGTCGTGGCCGTGTATTCTCTATGGGCCGTGTAATCTTGAATTATGAAGAATTTTAGGCTTTTCTAGCCCCTTGGAGGCTCCCGGTCTCCTTGGGCACTCATTATAAGGCTTTAGTACTAAGCTAAACTTACTAAACATAATTAATTGAATGATTAGAAGTTGATTAGGGATTCGTAAAATGGAAAGAACTAAGAATGATAGTTGCCTTATGATTTAGAATAAATTTGGAACAAAGGAAGAACATGAGTATGGGTGAGGTTGTGAGAAACATAATGAACCTAAGGTTTAACTTTTATCATACATATGGATGGGGTTGTGTTTACCCTTAAAATTTGTTATTGGTTGATGTGGATCCGTGAAGGGGATCAAACCTTGTTGATAAATGATGAATGACTAATTGAAGTAGAGAAACAAGAATTAAGAGTGTAAGTGAGACTTTAAGAATCATAAGACATTCGATTAAATAAATTCTATTAAGGACAAAGAAAAGAACGATGCTAAAATCTTATGAGACAAGTATATGTCCAAAATTGATTATGAGTGATGACTTTTTTAGCGGGCCCACGTGTGGGACCCAAATCTGTTGATGACTATTCTGACTCATGGTTACGAAATGCATGTTTGAAAATCTCTGTGAATGCATGCATTTGGCATTGTGCGAATCCCACTGGATATGCAATTGTGCATTACATGGTTATGGTGTTTTATGCCTAGGAGTGAACGAGAACTTACAGGATAGTAGGGCCTTGTATAGGCCTTATGAGGGGGGTCGGGGCACGGTGTTTCACTCGTGATTATGCTATCACATTATACCCCTGGCCGTGAATACTGTTGCAACTCACTGACAGCCTGACAAACCACTATTACTTTTCGTGGCCTGGCGTAGACTGTCTATTGAGGGGGGACAGATCTTCTGGGACGTTCATCTCTGAAAACTTTGAGTCTAGCTCCATGGAGTAGGAAACGAGTATATTGTACATGAGGATGGTTAGCATAAGCATTGTGCATATGCATGGTCAGTTTGCATATTGTTGTGGCATGGTCAATATATATATTGTGGAGATATGAATATTTGATATATATCTACAGTGGATACCTGTTGTTGATATTTATGTTATTATGATATATGCCTTTTCGATGATATATATATATATATATATATATGACAATTTATATCTATATATATGACAATTTAATCTGTTATCTTATTACTATTATGACTGTTGAGAATTGCTAAGTTGTTTACTATCTGTTTTTAATGCTGATTATTTATTGAAATGTTAAATGGGCGTTATGCACCGTTTCATTTCTTTACTGCCACAATAGGTAATGATGTAGAATGTCTTACCTCTTCTCTGTTTTTTTTTGCTATTCTGTCTGTATCTATGTTTCATCGAAGATGTCAACGAAGAGGGTGATGTCCACGAGTTTTCGAGATTCTAGCTTGACTTCGACTAACACCTGCTTTTGGGATCATGGCGGCACGTCTTTGAGGCTTTTTGGGCTATGTGACGATATCGCTGGCTTGGGGGCGTTATGATCCGCCCATCTGCACCTGTAGCTTCATGGGGGGGGGCATTGATGCCTAGCGGGTCGAATGAGACACCGAACGTTTCAGTGTATATAGGGGTAGTGGCTCTATCCACGAGTAGTACCTTTTCCGGGGTTACTACTTACCTTTTTGTGTTTTGGTATTTGTCTTTTGTTATTTGGGTATGTAAGTGCTACGTTTTCATTTTAAAAGTACATTGTATTCATATATATATATATATATATATATATATATATATATATATATATATATTTATTTATTTATTTGATGTTTTTCACTATGTAATTGTATTTTGGGAGCTATGCAATAAACATATTTCATTAGGGGCTCATAATTTCTTTATATGTAAAATAGTTGGAATTGGAAATCTTGTTATTTGAGTTGTAACACGCCAAACTTTAGTGACCGTGGTATAATGACGATTGTGCCGTAGTTAATAAATCGAGGGGTGCTACATGTATCCAATCTCTCCCTAACAAAAGATTGTAACTTGACTTCATCGAAATAATTATGAACAATGTCGGCCTTGCAATAGATTTGACTTGTACCTTCAGCATCACTACTCCGTCTGACGGGGAGGTTTTACCACTGAAATCAGTGACAATCATATTGGTCGACATCAAATCGGACTCACCTTTCCCAAGTTTCTTGAGCATCGCACTTGGGATCAAATTAATAGCTGCCCCCCGTCTATCAAAACTTTATTGGTGGGCTTTCCTTCTAAAAGAGCCTTGACATGTAACGGTCGTAGATGAGCCTTCTGCTCTTCCGTCGGTTTCTCAATGTGCTGTGCTATCAAACACTGTTACCATGTTGTCTTGAAAAAGAAGCCAGTGATAATCCAAGTCATCCAAATCTTCTTCGTTTTCCCCAGTGTATTCAATCTCGTGATATCCTTCATATTCTGCAGGCAACACTGAAATTAAATTTACACTCTGTCGCAACCGTCCCGAAGGGCGCCACAAAAATAAAAAGAAAAGAATCAATCTCGGGGTGTTGGGAGTCGCCACCAATCGCTTTATCCATTAAATGGAATGGTGCAATTGGATAACTAAAAGATAGTCTGCATTTCAGAGTTCGTGGTTCGGGGGTTGATTACGGGTAGAGAAGGTGTTAGCACCCTACACCATCCGTTCTAAGAACAGTTACCTATTTAATCTAGTGTTATTTGCACGATTAATTAAATTGGTCCTTTATTATTAAAAAAAAGAATTATTTTTGTTCTTATTTTGATATGTCCCATTTTGTCAAGCATCTTATCAAAGATGATAAATGACTAAGACATGGAATGGGTGGCTAAATAGCCATTATTTTGAAACAAATTCTAAGTCTGCAACATATCATATAAAAGTGGTGAATTGAAATTGTGTAAATTTTGCAAAGAAAAGAATTTTCAAAATATTTATTTTTGATGGGATAAAATGATTTAAAATGAATTTTTGCAAAGAAAGAAAATAATTATATTTTTAAAAAAAGACAAAAAGAATTTTTTTTCTTTTGAACTCACCATAGTCATAATGTTGAGACTATACGAAATTGTTCGCTTTTATTTGAATATTTTATTTTACAAAAGGAAATTTATCATAGTTTATAAAAAATGGTTGTATTTTAGTTTACGTAATTATTTTAATTTTTATGTGGGGGATTAGATCTCGCCAACGCTCCTGGCAAAATCTAATATAAAGCCTAAAGATTATCAGAAAGAGTGTATTTGATCGGTGCTTCGATCCTCTCCTAATTTTTCCGTCATCGGCAAGTTTTAAAATGTTTGATTTACACAAAAATGATTAAATTAAAGTCACATGTCGACCAGCACAATAATCATAGCAACAAATAATATAATCAATTAAAAAATAAAGATAAACTATAATCAAATCAAATCAACCAACTTTTATCACTTTTTATTTTTTATTTTTTATTATTTTTTTACCTTTTTTATTTTATTTTTAACCCTCTAACCTATTGATAACACTTAAAAAAATGAAATGGGCCGTAAGAATTAATAATTGAATCAAAATAAACCCAAAACAACAACACTTAAAATTGAAATAAATATAAAAAAAGAACAAAGAGACTTTTTAGTCTCTGGAAGTAAAGAAACAGAATAGAGAAAGAAAGGGGAAAGAGGGGAGCTCACGGACGGGAAAGGTGACTCGCAGTGTTGACGGATTGTGGACTTAGGTGAGTGGTGCCGGTGGAACGCACAGCGACGGGATGGAGTTGGATCAGGGTGTTGGGCACGGGTCGCGCACGGAGTGGAGCGGAAATGGCCGGCGCTTGTAGGGTTTCTGGTTCAACGACTTGGTGGTGCGTGGCTATAAGTGTTGCACGGAGAGTGACAGATCGACGAAATAAAAGGGTGTGGAGGTCGTGGGTCGGCCGTAGCTGGTTGAATCTAGCAGGCTCGGGCGGCTGGGTGGTCCGATCTGATGGGCTCGGATGGCTGGGTAATTGGTCCGGAATGGCAGCGCGGTTTGGTGCTGGCGTGACGTGCGACTGATCGGGGTTGTGGTGAGGCTCCGGTTGACGGCTTCCTCAAGCTATCCGGCCGACGGGTTCACAGTGATGGGTTACTATTTTTCTTTTCCTTTTTTTAAATGGTGAGAGATTAGAGATGAAGTGTGGTGGTATGGGTTGAAGCTAGTGGCTATTGATTGATTTAAGATGGTGGTTATTTGGATGTGGTTGATGGCTGGTTGTTGAGTTGATTTATGGGTGGGTTAATTACTGAGTTAACTCAATTGGATGGTTAGTGGAGCTTGATGATGGTGGCCGTACATGGTGGTCTTAGTTGGAAGAGGCTGAAAGGAGGAGACTCACGGCTATGGTAGGGATGAGGTTGTTGGTGAGATTTGGATGGTTGAGGATGATTGGGTCACGGTGACCGTGGATGGGAGATGTGATGGTGGCTATGGAGGTGGTGTAGTGAAGGTGAAGGGTGGAGATGATAAGACGAGAGTGGGGTGGTGAAAGGGATAGAAGGTTGCTGTTATGGGTGAAGGTTGGAGGTGAGAGTTAGAAGTTTTGGGGCCGCTGAAGTGTGGAGGCTGCTCGTGGAGTGAGAAAATGGAGGCTGAGGGTTTTAAGTCGTGAGTAGGTTTGCTCAATCTATTTCTGTGATTGATCTCTCTATGAGGGAATTCTCCCATGCCCCCTTACCCTCTCCACTGCATAGGATTTATAAGATTAAGCCTGCCAAAAGTTCCTTAACATTTCTGAATAATGATTAGAAGGCAAATGGAAAAGAAAAATCTTCAGAAAAAAAAACTGTCAGAAGTCTTTAATATAATTTAATGCAGCTGTTTGTGGAGGCTAGGGATTGAAGGTTGCAGGAATGAGGAAGTTGGGTTATGGGTTGAGAAAAGAATTAGGTCATGGGTTGATATGGAAATTAGGTCATGGGTTGAGATGGAAATTGGGTCATGGGTTGACCCGTACAGAACAAAGCTAGTGAATTTTTTTTTCTTTTTTAAAAAAGAAATTAAATTAAATAAATAAATAAAACAAAAATGAAAATAAAAGAAAATGGATAAAATTGGGTATCAACAGTTACCCCCCTTTGTTTTACATTTAGAATAAATGAAAAATAAAGGAATTGATTCAATTTTGTCCATAAAAAGGTAAAAAACGTGTGGATTTAGGTGTCCGCTGAAGCTTAAAGTAGAAAAAGTAAAAAGCTTACAAAGTCGAGTGTCCGCTAAAGCTTAACAGAAAACTTAAAGCAAAAAAGGTAAAAAGCTTACGGATTCAGGTGTCCGCTGAAGCTTAACAGAAAACTTAAAGCATGAAGATAAAAAGCTTGCAGAGTAGGGTATCCGCCGGAGCTTAACAAGAAACTTAAAAGCAATGGAAACGGGGACTTGAAAACATAGAACAATGGGTACGGGGACCTAGAAAAAAGGTAAAAAGCTTGCGGAGTCAGGTATCCGCTGAAGTTTAACAAAAACTTAAAAGTAATGGGTACGGGGACCCAAAAACATAAAACAATGGGTACGGGGACCCAGAAAAAAAAGGCAAAAAGCTTGCAGAGTCATGTATCTACTGAAGCTTAACAAAAACTTAAAAGCAATGAGTATGGGGACCCAAAAACATAAAACAATGGGTATGGGGACCCAAAAAGGTAAAAAGCTTGCGGAGTCAGGTATCTGCTGAAACTTAACAAAAATAAGGTAAGAAGCTTACGGAGTCGGATATCCATTGAAGCTTAACAAAAACAAGGTAAAAAGCTTGTGGAGTCAGGTATCCACTGAAACTTAGCAAAAAAACTTAAAGGCAATGGGTACGAGGACCCAAAAACAATGGGTACGGGGACCTAGAAAAGTTAAAGCAAGAAGAGATAGGTGCAGGTACCCATAAAAGGCAAAAAACTTGCGAAGTCAGGCATCCACTGAACCTTAACAAAAAAACTTAAAGGCAATGGGTACAGGGACCCAAAAAGGTAAAAAGCTTACGGAGTCAAGTATCCGCTGAAGCTTACGGAGTCGGGTATCCGTTGAAGTTTACAAAAAACTTAAAGGCAATGGGTACGGGGACCCGAAAACATAAAACAATGGGTATGGGAACCCAAAAAGGTAAAAAGCTTGCGGAGTCAGGTATCCGCTGAAACTTAAAAAAACCAAGGTAAAAAGCTTACGAAGTCGGATATCCATTGAAACTTAACAAAAACTTAAAGGCAATGGGTACGGGGACCCGAAAACATTGAAGGCAATGGGTACAGGGACCCGTAATCATAAAAGACAATGGGTATGTTGCCCTGACTTATCACAGAAACTAAAAGCAATGAGTGCGAGGACCCAAAAAGAAAAGGTAATAGACATAAGGCTCTGATTTGACTGAAAACAGCAAGTTGGACCTTTGTAGGTCAAGGCTAGCAAAATGAAATAGTGCACTATGCATGCTTCAGATGTATGAGAGTACGAAAAACTCTTTTTTTCGCTTTTCTTTTCTTCTTTTTTTTGTCTTTTTTTTGTGTGTCTCCGTAACCCTTGAGGACATGATTGCAATCATTTTCAAAGATGAACTGGAATGAGATTTATTGACATCCTTTCATTTGTCTATTTAGCCGATGGTTGAAATGTCCAACTGGGATGATCCTTGAGGTGTGCATTAGATGTGATAGTGACCTGACTATTCTTTCTTTTCTCATCAACACTCTTATCAGGAATTAATTGTGTTTCCCATGACCTTTCAAGCAAATCTAAATGCTTTTGCAATATTGTCACATGTTTCACATCTCAATATAAGTCTATCTTGAGAAATGCATTAACAATAGGTTGCAGCGAAAAGGGTTGTCATTATAGAAAGGAAAAGTATAGGAAAAGTAAATCAAAAGGGATTAGAATTGAAAGGTTTACAAGAGAAATGCTTGGGTGGAGTTTTCCAACTCTTCCAGTGATGCTCTTTAGGATGATTAGTGCTAATTTCCCATGTATGCAACCTTGAACACCCATTTATCTGTTTTCAAGAATATGATTTGACCCAGTTTTCACGCATTGCGAGCTTTTCATGACAAGACTTCATATATTCAAACTGCCCTAGTTCGACCCAAGTATTCATGTATCGAAGCATTTGATGACAAATTCAGACTGCCCAGTTTGGCCTTAATGAACTCAAACTGCCCTAGTTTGTGACTTGAGGCAACTCCACTTCTTCGGATGTGTCAGATACCATTTTTGACCCTAACTTTTGCCTAGGTCACTCTTTTTGAGTTTTCAACCTAGCAGGTCGCCTTAACTTTTGCCTAGGTTGCCTTCTCAGGTTTTCAGCCTAGTGAGCCACTCAGAAGAGCATGAACTTTTTGTCTCAAAATTAAAGTTAATAAAAATAAAAACAACCCTTCATTGATCAGAATAGACTTTTTGAGGCTTGTAATGTGGCCAAGGTTAAGGGTTATGAAAGAAAGGATATAAGACTCAAACAAGTGTTTAAGGGTTGAATGAGACTAAGGATCTTTAACAAACTTTGTCAATTGCTTTTGGCATTGTCAAGAGTACTAAAACTTTTCATTTACTTTTGTATTCTTTCCCTTTTTATTTTCATCATTTGCCTATCTTCTTTTTTTTTTTTCTAACCTCTAGTGTAGAGGTGATCCTTGTCTGAGGTTCTTTAGAGAAAATTTTCAAGCTCAAAAAGAGGTAACAAGGGATATTACAAATTGTGAAGGATAGAGAAAGATGGCCAATCTTCATTTTCAAATCATGACTGTTTATTTTCAGAACTTTAATTTTGAGACCAAAAGTTAATGCACAAATGATTACTTATTTGCTCCTTTTCAAAAATCCTGCTTCCAATTGCTTGGTGACTTCCTCATTTTATTTCAGGGTGCTTTCTCCTTGGTTTTTGTTTTTTTGCCTCAGCATTGGGGTATAGCAGAATTTTGTGGGAAGCCATGCTCGGATCCATTCTTAGTACGACCATGCAGAAATGTCACAGTAATCACATCAGAGCTTAACCAACTTGCTTTGCTCATATTCTTTCATGGGAGTGCCTTTTTATCTTCCACCCCTAAATTAATCACTTCAGTCGACTCTTCATGGGGTTGAATTTCTTTAGCCTCTTGTTCCATTAATCTCATTAGCTTAGGAGAAGGTTCCAGTTGTCATCATTATCCTTTTTAACGAGATGGCCAAAATCATATAATGGGGTTATAGCACTGTCATTTTCAAGAGAATCCCTTTCAGATCCACACAAGTAAAAAGATAATGAATGATTATTGATGTAATGGTTGCACAGAAACTAAAAGAATGGCAAGAAAATGCATTTACTGATAGTAAATATTGAGAAGGAAACATGTGAGCCCATTTTCTCAACATATCTTTCTAAAGCCTTGGGCAGAGCTATAGGATTACAGAATTACTTTGCATCAATCTCAAAGGTCATGGGAAAATTGATGATCTCCCAATTGTTGAGCTCTGCATCTGGGGAACAAGGGTACACTGGATTGACACTATAATTGATGGGTTGATCATCCTCGATAGTGGTCACTGCACTTCAAAAGCTTTTTTGAATGTCACAGATGGGGATCCCCTCAGCTTTAGGTTCTCAATTTTCTAATCGGGCTAGCCACTTCTTTTTTTTCTCTTCTATTATCCTCTTTTAACGGCCTTGGTGGGTTTTTATTTGGGTTTTGGGTCCATGGTTGGGCTAGTTGAGATGGCATGGTAGCGAGTATTTGGTTTGGGATAAGAGGTTGTGTATGATACTGGATCATTGGGTGATAAGGTTGAGGGTATGAAGCTTGGGAGACATTAGCACTGTATGAGTTGTAAGGTATATAGAGAGGTTGGAAGTATGGTTGAGGGTTAATAGGTGCTTGGCTAGGTTTTCCTTGGGTGAAGCTTCTTTGATCGGAAGTGACAACATGGGCTTCTCTTTCTTTTTTCTTCCCTGTTAGGGGCCTTTTGGCACTAATCATCCCTATTGAACTTTCAACGATCTTCCTACTTCTCATTCCTCCCTCAACTCTTTCTCCAATGATGACTATGTCTGAGAAATTTGATGACATACTCCCTATTATCTTGTTATAGAAGGGAGATTGGAGAGTATCGATGAATGTAGCCACCATTTCTTTTTCTGTCAATAAGGGTTCAACCTGAGCAGCTATTTCTCTCCACTATTGAGCATATTCCTTAATGGTTTCAGCTTCCTTTTTAACTATATTCTGCAACTGCAGTCTACCTGGTGCCATATCAATGTTGTATTTATATTGCTTCAAGAAAGCATCGACTAAGTCCTTGAAACATCGAATATGGGTACATTCAAGGTGTGTATTCCAACTAGACGCTGCCCCAGTTAAGTTGTCTTGGAAGAAATGGATCAACAGCTTGTCATCATGAGCATGCGAAGCCATCTTGCAGATGTACATGGTCAGATGGTTCTTTGGGCAAGTGGTCCCCTTATATTTTTTGAAATCTGGGACCTTAAATTTTGGAGGAATCACCACATTCGAGACAAGACAGAGCTCTGAGGCATCTAGAAGACCATAGCTACTTGCTCCTTCTATGGCTCGCAGTCTTTCTTCAAGAATTTCTATTTTCTCCTTGGATTGAATGCCTTCAATTGAAGTGTTCAGCGGAGAAGTACCGTCGATCTTATGAGGGAAAAATTATAGCATGTAAAAAGGAGGTTGGGCCGGAATCGAGCTTTGTGGCCCTAAAGTAGGTATTATCAATGATGAGCCGCTCTCAGGAGGGTTGGTAATTTGTGACGGCATAAAACCAGGGGGAAAGCCATAAGGTGGAATGAAAACAGGGAACTGAGAAATCTCACTGGTATTTGGCTGAGATCCTTGTGTTTGGGTAGTGTTTGGAGGGTTTGAAGCTGTTACTGGTGCACTGCCTTCAGGGGTATTGGTGGCTAATGATGGAACATAACTAAGTGGAAGGCCAGAATAGAGATGCATGTGTTTCTCGATGATTGGAAATAGGGTTTTGTGCAGGGTTATTTGAATAGATGGTGAGTGGCATCATGGCCCCTTGAGAGGTGACGCCAGGATATTGCCAAGGAATTGATGCAAAGCCATGTGGGTGAGCAGGTGTGGCCGAAGGATCATCATTTGCCCTTGAAGGAGTCCCCTCTGTATTCTTCATTCTTTCCAAAGATTGCAGAACTTCCAAAACCTTGGTCTTTTGTTCCTTTAGCTGGCTTACTTCACTTCTCAGCTCTTTTTGTGACTGCCCCAATTCATCCATAACTTTTGATTGGGAGCGAGCTCCTATACGGGTGTCATAGAGGCAAGTTTTTTTGTATAATTATGAATATGATAAAAAAATGCAAACATAAGTACACTAAAACAAGAGTAAAATTATGCATGCGAAGACATGGTCCTAAGCTTGGTACCTGTCCTAAAAGATGAGTTCTATGTACCATGGTAGCTCTAAGGTTATTTCAGTAAGTGATAGCTTTGGTTCTAGACCCCTATTAGATAAAAAGTCCCCAAATTGCCCTTTGATGTCACCAATACTTTGGCTAGCAAAAGTCCTCCATCCTCACCCATGATAGGTTACAAGTGAAAATAGTTCAATTTAAGTGAGGGGTTTTCATGTGCCTGTTTAGAGACCAAAGGTCTCTCAAAGTAACACTACTTCGCCCTCTATCTAAGCCAACAAGGTACCGAGCTCGGGTATAGAGCTTGTGTGTGCAAGTGTACATGAAGGAACATGCAAGCAAATTTATTCACAATGCAGAAGTACAATGCATGTAATGTAAACAAAATGTACAACAATATGAAACAAATAAACAAACGAAATAAAAATGGACCAACATAATCAAAGAGTAAATAACATGAGATTAAAACAAGGCTTAACCCTCTAATATCCCCAGTGGAGTCGCCAGTTGTCGCAACTGTCCCGAAGGGCACCGCGAAAATAAAAAGAAAAGAATCAACCTCGAGGTGTTGGGAGTCGCCACCAATCGCTTTATCCATTAAATGGAATGGTGCAATTAGACACCTAAAAGATGGTCTGCATTTCAGAGTTCGTGGTTCGGGGGTTAATTACGGGTAGGGAAGGTATTAGCACCCTACACCATCTGTTCTAAGAACAGTTACCTATTTAATCTAGTGTTATTTGCAAGATTAATTAAATTGGTCCTTTATTATTAAAAAAAAAGAATTGTTTTTGTTTTTATTTTGATATGTCCCATTTTGTCAAGCATCTTATCAAAGATGATAAATGACTAAGACCTGGAATAGATGGCTAAATAGCCATTATTTTGAAACAAATTCTAAGTCTGCAACATATTATATAAAAATGGTGAATTGAAATTGTGTAAATTTTGCAAAGAAAAGAATTTTTAAAATATATATTTTTGATGGGATAAAATGATTTAAAATGAATTTTTGCAAAGAAAGAAAACAAATTATTTTAAAAAAAAGACAAAAAGAATTTTTTTTCTATTGAACTCACCACAGTCATAATGTTGAGACTATACGAAATTGTTCACTTTTATTTGAATATTTTATTTTACAAAAGGAAATTTATCTTAGTTTATAAAAAATGGTTGTATTTTAGTTTACTTAATTATTTTAATTTTTATGTGGGGGATTAGACCTCGCCAACGCTCCTGGCAAAATCTAATATAAAGTCTCAAGATTATCAGAAAAAGTGTATTTGATTGGTGCTCCGATCCTCTCTAAATTTTTTCGTCATCTGCAAGTTTTAAAATGTTTGATTTACACAAAAATGATTAAATTAAAGTCACATGTCAACCACCACAATAATCATAGCAACAAATAAGATAATTAATTAAAAAACAAAGATAAACTATAATCAAATCAAATCAACCAACTTTTATCACTTTTTATTTTTATTTTTTATTATTTTTTTTACCTTTTTTATTTTATTTTTAACCCTCTAACCTATTGATAACACTTAAAAAAAATGAAATGGGCCGTAAGAATTAATAATTGAATCAAAATAAACCCAAAACAACAACACTTAAAATTGAAATAAATATAAAAAAAGAACAAAGAGACTTTTTAGTCTCTGGAAGTAAAGAAACAGAATAGAGAAAGAAAGGGGAAAAGAGGGGAGCTCACGGACGGGAGAGGTGACTCGTGGTGTTCACGGGTTGTGGGCTTAAGTGAGTGGTGCCGGTGGAACGCGCGGCGACGGGATGGAGCTGGATCCGGGTGTGTCGCGGCTCAGCCGCAGCTGGTCAGATCTAGCAGGCTCGGGCGGTTGGGTGGTCTGATCTGATGGGCTTGGACAGTTGGGTAGCTGATTCGGAACGGCGGCGCGGTTCGGTGCTGGCGTGACGTGCAGCTGATCGGGGTTGTGGTGAGGCTCCGGTTGATGGCTTCCTCAAGCTATCCGACTGATGGGTTCACAGTGATGGGTTACTATTTTTCTTTTCCTTTTTTTTAAATGGTGAGAGATTAGAGATGAAGTGTGGTGGTATGGGTTGAAGATAGTGGCTGTTGATTGATTTAAGATGGTGGTTATTTGGATGTGGTTGATGGTGGTTATTGAGTTGATTTATGGGTAGGTTAATTGCGAGTTAACTCGGTTGGATGGTTAGTGGAGCTTGATGATGGTGGCCGTGCATGGTGGTCTCGGTTAGATTAGAAGAGGTGAAGGGAGGAGACTCACACCTATGGTAGGGATGAGGGAGTTGGTGAGATTTGGATGGTTGAGGATGATTGGGTCATGGTGACCATGGATGGGAGGTGTGATGGTGGCTATGGAGGTGGTGTAGTGAAGGTGAAAGGTGGAGATGATAGGATGAGAGTGGGGTGGTGAAAGGGATAGAAGGTTGCTGTTATGGGTGAAGGTTGGAGGTGAGAGTAAGAAGTTTTGGGGCTGCTGAAGTGTGGAGGCTAAGGGTTTTAAGTCATGAGTAGTTTTGCTCAATCTATTTCTATGATTGATCTCTCTATGAGAGAATTCTCCCGTGCCCCCTTGTCCTCTCCACTACATAGGATTTATAGGATTAAGCCTGCCAAAAGTTCCTTAACGTTTCTGAATAATGATTAGAAGGCAAATGGAAAAGAAAAACCATCAGAAAAGAAAACTGTCAGAAGTCTTTAATCCAATTTAATGCAGCTGTTTGTGGAGGCTAGGGTTTGAAGGTTGCAGGAATGAGGAAGTTGGGTTATGGGTTGAGAAGAGATTTGGTTCATGGGTTGATATGGAAATTGGATCATGGGTTGAGATGGAAATTGGGTCATAGGTTGACCTGTACAGAATAAAGCTAGTGACTTTTATCTTTTTTTTCTTCTTTTTTTTTCTTTTTTTTTCTTTTTTTAAAAAAAATTAAATTAAATAAATAAATAAAACAAAAACAAAAATAAAAGAAAATGGACAAAATTAGGTATCAACACACTCATTGATTTCAGGAATTCTTCCTCATCAGACAACTTTTCATCACTTCTATATCTTCCAATTCTGAAGTAATCTTTCGACGGCAAGTTACTATCCATAGCCGTTAAAATGTCTTCCAAATTGTCATCCAAGTTGATGTCCACGTCGAATTGCTCATCATCACCAAGGCCTAAAGGATCCTCTGGATCATTTAAGGCCTCAATAACTTCATCAGTCATTAAGTCCATATCTTGGCAATCAGGCTTTGCCAATCTTTCTCTTTCTTTATTTACGTCGAGCACTTTCTTCCTCCGCTCAACATCTTGATCAGGATCTTCCAGGACTTTCTTGATTTCTTATTTTGACTTAACCATATCCTTATCTTTCTTGACTGATACATTATTTTTCCTTGCCTTTTCTTCTGCTGCTATCAATCCAATCGGTCATTTTCTCTTGGTTTTGTTTAGAATAGGCCTTTGGACTTGCTTACCCTTTTTTTTATCTCTTTCAACTTTTCTTGTCGAAGCTTATCATCCATGTCAAACCGACTAACTGCATTTGTTGTCGGCTCCTTTGGAAGCGAACTCCCTGTATTTATGTATTCTTTTGTAACAATACTTTTCAACTTCTTACCATCTTCATTCTGATTCTGATTTTGTACTGGCTTGTTTTCGACTACCAGGAAACCTGTTTCTGTGGCCTGTTCCTTGATTACTAATCCTTCAGTCATGTCCCTCTTCTTTTGTGCTTGTCTTAATCTCTGCAATCTCCTTTTCTTACTTTTCGACATTGGAAGAGATTTTGACGGCCCTGCTACATCCTGGCTAGTCATAATTTAACCTTGATCAATTCCACCATTTCTATAATCTTTATTCCAAAATGGTCGATTTCTTTGAAATTGATTCTTCTTGGCAGCCACGTTCCGTCAGAAATACATGTGACTTGCCATTACAAAATTTTTTACCCACCTGTCCACAGCAACATTGGCAGGTGGCACTCTGGTCTTAACTGGCCTGACATAACCTCTGGTTCCCACAGGTTCATATGGTTCCACTAGCCAACCATTCATGTTAGGCCTAGGTGTATAGACTGGCCTTGGCCTTGGAGCATAAAAAGGCTTTTGTGGTCTCCAGGTTTGCTTGTTGAAAACCTTCTTCTTACCTTGTAGGATACTCAACTGTTCTTCAGCAGCTTTCTTTGTAGCAATTTCATCATAAACTGCATTACACATTGGGCATAATCTTACCTTGCCCCTTTCCTTCTTTCTCTCAAGAAATGCTTCAAGAGATTCTTCTGGTTTCGGATAGATATCAAGTGCATCCTTTGTGTCAACGTCAAACCCTTGCAAATTCCTTATGTTGAGCATCCCAACATTCAAAGGAACTTGTTGATTAACACAAGATACTCCAGCCTGAAATGGATCTATATCAACCTTCATATCTGCTTTATGCTTATCGGCAAACTTCAAATGCCCATCCATTATTGCTTTCTGAATTATGTCTCTGAAACAAACACATTCATTAGTAACATAACCGAAATTATTATGAAACTTACAATACTTTTGATCTTTTATTTCATCAAATTTTAACAACCTATGACCTTCCGACAACTTAATCTGTTTATCTTTTAATAGCAAATAAAAAAATTTTTATCGGCTTTTGTTACGTCGAATGTATAAGTTTTTCTATTGATATAACTCATTTTCTCCTTATTTCTTGTAGGTTGTAGAGCCTGACAAACATAAGGGGGACCATTCTGAAGTTCAGCAATGTTAACTTCGAACTCATCATTGTTATCTTCAATTTCATTGTTGGATTCATCTAATCCGACAAATGCCACATTCTCTCTTTTAAGAATTTTTTTTTTGTTTTTGAATCTTCTTAACTTTCAGTTGCTCTATTTGCCTAACCTTCTCACTTAATTGGGCAAGATCAACCAAATGTGGATTCACTAATTTCTTCCTTATGTAATAATCTAAACCTCCTGTAACTATCTTTACTATTTCGACCTCAGGTATAGGAGTAAAACATCTACTCCTCATTTTTCAAAACCTAGCAAGATAATCATCCACAGTTTCATTGTACATTCTTTTCATATTAAAGAGATCTGTAAGTTCCACCTTCAAATCTCCTCTAAAGAATTGGTCATGAAAACTTCTTTTCAACTGAGCCTAGGAATGGACTGAGTTTAGTCTCAATGTCGAGAACTACGAAAAAGTATTTTTTTGTAAGGGAACTTAGGAAGAATCTCATTTTAAGGCCTTCAGTAGTGGCCAACTCCCCCATTTCTATTGTATACCGTGCAATATGTTCGACGGTTGATTCCTTACTTTCTCCCGCAAACTTAGAAAGTTTAGGAATTTTAATTCCTTTGGGAAATTCTGCTTGTTGCACCTATTCAGGAAATGCTGAAACAAAATAAGGTTGGTTGGCATACCCAACATTAAACTCGAACCTATTCAGCACTTGTTCCACTACTTGATTTATATTTTGTTCAGCCACTTGTTGCCCCCCAAGATTCTGTCGAAACAATCTCATGGCTACATCATTTCTAGCCATTTGATCCTCATCACCTCGATGAAGCATTTGGACATTACCATATTCCAAACGTGGCTGAATATTTTGCCTAGGTTGATCTAAGTTTTGTTGATTTTGCCCCACATTTACTTGTGGTGTAACCATTTCTCTATTTACCCCAGGATGGGTCCCTTGAGCATTTTCATTAGCCAATTCGCCTATTCCTAAGGCTTGGTTTAGCCTTGCCATTTGCTGAGCCAACGCCCTGCAAACATTATTTGTATTTTCCATGATTGGTGTAATCACAACACCCATTTGCTGAGTGAATATATGCACCATTTCATGGTTGCTTTCATCTATTTGTTATCAAAAGTTGGCCAAAGAATTCATAGTTGGTCCTGTTATACTTTGGGGATTATCTCTCGATATATTTGGGAAAACTGGTCCCAAATTTAATCTCTCTTGTCAAAAGAGAGTTGGATTGCTTGTACCTGCAACCCCTACGCCCTAGCCATTAAAACTTGCTAAGGCCGAACTTATCTGTGTTTGGCCATGTGAAGCTACTGATTGGCCAATAGTATTGGCCAAAGTGGAGCCAAGTCCCATTTGTACCATCATAGGGGGAATATAATTGGGTGGCAACCCATATTAGGGCACAAACCTTGAATTTGAATTTATTATGCTTTGGTTACTTGGCTGACTCGGTGATGGCTGAGTCATTCCAGGAAACACTTGTTCTATCACTGGATTACTCCGGAGAGCACCCGTTGTTATAACATCATCCACTAGACCAGTACTAACAACAGTCGAGGGTGGCACAGTAACAGTTGTCGAAGGTATATCCGATGCCTAACTACTTACATTACTCATGGTTTGCGTATTTTGAAAAAAGTAGATAAATCTTCCACTTCTTAAACGCATAAAACAATTTCCTGTTGACACTACGAGTTACTGTGATCTCGTCCCACTGGGCGTGCCAATTTTTTTAAGTGGAATTTTGGTCAAAAGGTCAAAAGAAATTCCAACAAACAAATAATTATTTATCAAATGAAAAAGGGCTCAAAGTTATGTGGTAATCTCGCAAGTTTTGAAATTTAACTTGAAATAAACAACAGGAATTTGTAAAAGAAAGGTTTAGAAAAGCAAGTTTTAAAGAATTTAAAGAAAAAAAAAGAGGAGTTATAGTTGAAATTGAATTAACATTTATCTTCTTCCTGTCAGTGTCGAAAGAAAAATTTTATGGGGCATCTATTCGGAGTGAAAATAAATAATTTGGCTATTCGACAGCTGGATGATGATGTTAGAAAAATCTTCTAAGTGTTGAGCCAATGGAAATGCCAAATAATTAGAAGATTTAATGCAGTCACTAAATATTGATGTCAGACAAGTAGTTTAATCCGACAGAGGGGTTGCATTTCCAAGAGATTGAACCGACGAAGAATGTTAAAATGGTTAGAAGTTGGTTCTATCGGGAAATTAGGAAAGTTTTAGTGGCATAACTGCCATGTACGTGTCAAAATCCTAGGATGTCAGTTATTTTTATAATTTGTCTATAAATATCAGCATTCACAATGTAAAAAAGGGAAGTTATTTGCTGATACATAATCCTAAAATCTCACTCTAGCATATTAACAAATTTTGATCCAAGTATGCCTTCCCTTTTCATTTCCAATCATTTAAATTAATGCAAATGTTCTTTTAATTTCCTTTACATTTTTGCCTTGTTCTTTAATTTTATTTACATTTCGTTGCACTTTTACATGCTTTCTTTTACTGTTTTCCTTTAACTTTCTGCACTTTAATTTTCTGCTTCAGTTTCTTTCTTTTTTCTTTAAATTCTTTAAAACTTGCTTTTCTAAACATTTCTTTTACAAATTCCTATTGTTTATTTCAAGTTAAATTTCAAAACCTGCGAGATTACCACATAACTCTAAGCCCATTTTCGTTTGATAAATAATTATTTGTTTGTTGAAATTTCTTTCGACCTTTTGACCAAAATTCCACTTAAACAAAGGTTGATTCTAAATTATTGCCATAGAGAGGGCACGAGCCATCAGTGGTTAAGTGGCAACAAGGCGATGATCATTAGTGAGGAGAGCTTCGCAGCTAGCTAGCCACATGAACGAATGGATTCTCTGGGGGCCTCTAGCTTCCAAATATGTTTGAATATATTTGAAGGAGGCTGAACCATGTCTTGGCACAAGCAAGTGTAAGTAGTTTTAATAGAAAAGAGGCCATTTATAGTATGCATCCAAGCAACCGCATCTTGGATACCATCATGCCTGGGAGGAGAGATGGTAGCAACAATATCAATGAACTCTTGGGGATGGACAGAGGCTAACGACTCCCAATTCCATAAATTGTGATGAAGAGAGAAGTACCTACCTGTAGCATTCCAGTCCACCACATCTGATATAGCAAAATCACCAAGTTTATGAATTCCCAAAATCTAATGATCAGATCAAAATTTTATGGTTTGACCATTACCAATACGCCAAATCAAGTTGTTGTTAAAGTGGGACTAAGTTTTAGTAATCCCTTGCCACATATTAGATGAACCAGTCTTATTATTCATTTTGGGAACGAGATCATTTCCACAACCATACTTAGCCTTCATGACTTGAACCCAAAGAGCATCACGGCGATGAATAAAGCCCCAATTCAACCTCATCATAAAAGCATAGTTCATGTCCCTAGAATGGTGAAATCCAAGGCCTCCAGCCTCCCTAGGTTGGCAAATTTTTTTCCAACTCAGCAAGTGCAATTTCCTACCATTCTAGGGATGTTTGCATGGAATAGCTAGGAATAGACATTACTAGAAATTCAATTTTTAGCGACTGATTAGTGATTAAAAATAATCGGTCACAAAACTAATATAGCGACCGAAATCAATGGATGAGAAAAAAATTTGAAGCAAAGTAAAATAGGCCGCTAAATTAAATAACAATCGATTAGTCTGATAAAAAAGAAAAATAAAAAAAGAATTTTTTTTATATTAGCGATCGAAATGGCTAATCTGAAATGTATTTTTTTATGTTATAAATAATTATCTAAAAACATTTTTAAAAAAATAGCAACCAAAAATTTGGTTGCTAATACTTGCAATACTGGTAATTAAAAAAACTAAGAATAGTAACCAATATTTTGGTCACTAGTTTGATTAAATAAAAAATTAAATTAAAAAAATAGATGTAGTGACTGAATTTTCAATCACAACTTATATATGAATATATATATATATATATAGCTACCTATTTTCGATCGCAATTTGAATAAAAAAAAGGTCATAATATAAGTAGCAACCGATATTTTTTTTGGTAATGATAGCAACAAAATTTTTATCACTATTCAAAATTTGTGTAATCCGTCGCTACTTGAATCCAAAACATTAAAAAAAATGGTCATAATTAGCGACCGCCATAAGTGGTCACTATTCAAAATCCACAGTAGCGACTAAAAATCGGTCATTAATTGCCTTTTATCCCAATCCCCCATTTCTTCTTCCCATTCTGTATCCCTCCTTCTGCACGTGCTATTACTGTTGCTGTCGACCACCGCGACCTCCCATCTCCTGCAGCTTTGGCCATCGTCATCTAACCTGCATCTGGCGTCGTATCCCACATTGCATGAGCTGTCGTTGTCCATCTAGATCTACGTGCGCCACCCTGAGTCGCTGCCATTCAGCGTCGTTCCCACCAGCTCCTCTTCTACCGACTTCCATCTTCTACCTCTTCCTCTCTTCTTTGCTGCAAAGTTTCCATCTTTTTTGTTTTTGTTTTAAAGCTTTGGTATTTAGTTGTTTAATAGGTTATTATTATCATTTTAGAACTAGTATTATAATATTATTGCATAAATTTGTTAGATTCATTAAGCATGTATAATTTTTCTTTGAAAAGCTTTGGTATTGAGTTGATTAATTGATTAATATTTTCAATTAGGAACTTGTAGTAGATTGTTGTTGCATAAATGTGAGACTTTGATTAAGTATGTATAGTTTTTTTTAGATCTTTGGTATTGAGTTGATTAATTGATTAATATTTTCAATTAATTGGGAACTTGTAGTAGAATATTATTGTATAAATGTGAGACTTTGATTAGGCATGTATAGTTTTTTTTTTTGGAAAAACTTCAAAAAATTCTTTTGTACTATATGTGATGTGCACTTTGGTCATGTTACTTTAAAATGTGTAAAATGAAGCCATTACTTTGTGATTTGTGCAGGATACTACAAAATGATAACATATGACAGTTTTTGGATGGAAATATGTACGTCTCAGGTGTATTTTTTTTACCAAATGCTGTCCAATTTCTAATGAGAGTAATTTAGGGATGAAAGTGTGAAAATAAGTTTGCTCCCAATGGTTTAATATGTTAAGTTTCAATTATAACAAATACAAGATAAAAAGAATGATGATTATGCTACATAGATGTCCTTAATAGATTATATTGGATCATGCATGATCATGTACTCCATCTTGTTATATTTCATATAAGAATCATACATATTCTTTATAGCATCTTTTATAGAATATATCCAATAATGTGTTATATAAGTTGTATTGAATTAATATTGGATTTAGCTCTATTTAAATGAAAATGTGTAAAGTGTTCTTTGTTGCATCCTATATAGAACATATCTATTAGTAATTGATAAATATCTTATTTGGATGTATCTATAAAAGTCGTATACAGATGTTAGACTGACTTGAGTTATACATTTATGAATCATGCATATGAAGATATTGAATTATGAATTTGGACTATGTTTGTTTAAGTAAGTAATACTTTGTAGGATAGTCCAAGTACCAAGAGTGAGCATTGCAACAAGAAAATAAAAGATCACAATTATGTTCAACTCAAGAAGAATGAGAATGATAATATATTCCAAACATTTGCAAGTTTTGAAGAGAAGAAATTTTTGGAAGTTTGGATTACATCAAGAAGCCTAAGGACTAGAATTAGTATATTTTTCCTTCTAGGCTTTCTCCTATGTAAAGATAGAGATTTTACAAGAAAAGAGTTCAAATATATTTTTAAATATTTATAAATGGTTTTTACATGCTAAAATGTGTAACAAACATGTTTTAAAAAGTTAGTCATTGTGGTAGTTAAAAACTATGAAAAATAGTCAAGTTTGAGTTTTGAAAAGCTGACCTTTAATTACTCTTTTGATCATATCTTTCACAATACTTTGATTTTTGTCCTAAAATTATTTCATATAAAAATAAACTCAAAGATCTTTCCAATGAGCGGTCATTTGATTAAAACGGATGAGAAATGAAGAAGTTATGGGTGCTTAAAGTTGTTTTTCAAGCATTAGAATACTATAAACGTATTTTTAACAAAATAAAAGCATGATAATTGATTACCATGCTTGGTAATTGATTACCACGAGCCCAGAAATGCTCCCAACGGTTATAAATGGCTAGTTTTCATAAGAAATAATTTCTAAACATTGCCAACGACTATTTTATCACTTGGGCTCTGTAAATAAGTGTAAATTGAAGCTTTTACAACTCTTGAACACTTGATTTGATCCTTGAATCTTCAAAATCATATTTTGAGTTATTTTATCACAAAATCCTTCTATTCCTTTGTTCTTCAAGTTGTATATCTACTCTTGTGAGAGTTTCTAATCTTTCTCTTCATCTTAAAATCATTGTAAGAGGGTAAGGTATCCCTCAAGAGAGAAAAGGGTGAGGTATCCCTTGTAGTGAGGCTCAAACACAAAGGGCGAGGTATCCCAAAGGTGTTGTGAGTGCTCTTGAATGTAAAGGTTTTTCAAGCACCTGTGAAGCTTGAAGAGTTAGAGGCTCTAGCACAAAGGTGAGGTATCCCGATGTGTGAGGAATGTTCTTACTTGTACAAACGTTTTCTTAGCACCCGTGAAGTCTACGAATAGTGAAGAAAATCTCAAGTTAAACTTGGGGATTGGATGTAGGCCACAAGTGGTTGATGGCTGAACCAAGATAAATTCTTAAGTTTGATTCTCTCTTCCTTACACTCTTTATATTCTATATCAACATAATTTATGCATGTTCTGCTGCATTTATTAATTGAGTGCTTCAAAATGCTTAATTTCTTAATGGTGTTTTAAAAATTTATAATCACTTAATTCTCCCCCCTCTTAGGTGATAGTTGTCATGGCTAACAGAAAGTCGCACATGGTGTGAACGTGTGGGGGAAATTTTTCTTCTTTTTGAATTTTTCAATTCCTTCTACCCTATTTTCGCCCCCAAACCTTACCCTAATTTCCCAATTTCCTTGTTTCCTCAATTCTGTAAATTATTTCAGTATTTAGGGCTTGAAAAATCCTAGGATTTAGGGCTTGAAATTTCAAGATTTGATTTGATTACAAAAGTTAGGGCTAGATATTATTGTTGAGGTTGGCCATCCAAAATTAAATGGCAGATTTGCCTCTTTCGGGTCACTGCAAATCACCATGAAAGTGGCTATTTTTTCCCTCAAGCCATCGTGGACTTCCTCAGTTCTTGTTGTCGGTTCCTTTTCGCATGAAATCCGTCAAGATTGATGGTTGTTTCAACCACTACCATTGAAACCCACAAGGTTTTTTCTCCATGGCTGCATTGAGGAAGAAGAAGGAGCTCGTCTCCTTATTTGTGCGCTACAGATTGAGCATGTGTAGTTAATACTTGTTTGGTGGCATTTGTTATAGATAAAGAATAAGTTCTAGACATTAGTCCAATAGTCATATTTTGTTCGAAGCAATGTGTGGGAGTGCTAGAGAGAGAAGCTTGAAGGAGGAAGAAGATCTAGTGGTTAGAAGTACAAAAAATGTTAAAATTGCTAGTGAAAAGGGTGACACGATGGAAGTTGACTTGCTTGAGGAGGATGGGAGTGTCCTAGTTACTAATGAGAACACTGCATCCCAAAATAATGTGGAGGAACTTGTTAACATGGTCAATGTTGGGGAGACTGAGGCTTTACCTAAGCCTTCTTATACTGAAAAGGTGATGAATATAGAAGGTTTCAAGGACGAAGTTAATCCGGGAGAAATTGTAAAGGCAATAATGGAGGACTTACATCCTGTTGATCCAGTGGAGGAGATAATGATGGGGTAGGATCCTAAACCTATAGTAGTAGTATCTCTTGAGGAGTATAGTGAATGATGTAAGCCATGGAAATATACATTCATTTGTGAAACTTCTGGGAAAAAGGCTTGGCATCAACATAATGGATTTGAGGATTCAAAACTTATGGGCTGTAACATCCCAAATTTAATAACGACAGTATAATCTGTATTATACCATAGTAGTTAAATTCAGGTATGCTACTTCTTACTAACCAATATTTTCAAATATAACTATAACACTCCGATTTTTCATTTTTCTTGAAATAAATAAATTTTATAATATTTATGAGTTTTTGAGAAATTTTAATTATTTTGAATATTTTAATATTATTTTAATATTATTTTTTAAATATATGTCTGAATTTAGTTTTTCTCTAAAAATATATGAGTTTTATAATTTTTATGATTTTTGAGAATTTTTGTGGAATTTTCTGAGGTTGTGATTATTTTAATATTATTTTGAGCTGTATGTGTGCTTGAGGCGGCCCTGGAAAAATAAATTTTTTTCCTGGACCAAAAAGTTTCGAACTGTCAAGGTGGGATCAGGGGATCTTACTAAACCCAAAATCGAGAATAGTTGATTGAGATTTTCTATATCTGAGTTTTCTATTATCCATTGTGTAACAATAGCAGTAGCTATTATCCATTGGGTAATAACTGTTAGAAAAATATCTTGATGACTGAGCTGGTGACTCGGCGCTACGACTCACCATGTTGACTTAGCTATTTTAGAAGGTTCTATTATGTTTTGAGTTACTTCAATTTGATCAATTTATGTTTTCTGCGAAAAAAATTTTGAAACCCATATTTAAATGAAATTAAATACTTTATAACTTGGGAAATTAATTAATTATCATTAGTTGGTATAAATGTGATACCATTCGGAGGGGGTGTTACATTAGTTGGTATCAGAGCCCAAGTTAGAGTCTTTTGGGTTTGTGGGTAGGTTTGTCTTGATTGTGCTGTGTTTTGCTCTGACACTAAACACAGAGATATATTGTTTGGTTTCCGAAAGGAGACGTAGTTGTTTGAAATAGTTACGTTTAGTTTCGTTGTGTTTTGATTTTGTTTGTCTTTGAAGAAAGACAATGGATCGTAGTAGATGTGGATATGTGGATACAAGACGTGATGATGATCGTATAGCTTTTGTTAGAAGTGTGATGCAGAGGATGACTAACTTAGCAGTACAACAGATATAGATGATTGCTCAGCAACAGGAACTGATAACCGAACTTCAAAGCTTGTTAGGGTTGGAGCAGTCTCAAGATACGAGAAGTTGTAACTTTGTACTAACCAGAATCCAGAAAGAAAGAAAGTATAAGATCAATCAATTTTAGCAAGAGCCGTATATATGACCGCTGAGGAAGCAACAACGAACAAATGGAGGAAGTACTAGTGGCAACGAATTTGGTCAGACCATGACATTGTCACCAAAATGCTTCAAGTGTGGAAGGGCTCATTTGACAAAAGAATGTACAAGCAAGGACAAAATTTGTTTCAAGTGCGGGAAGCCCGGACATGTTGCTAGAGGCTGTATACCATCAAAGACAGAATCTTTCAATAATAATGAATGTATGACAAGATCTCAAGTAGAAGAAAGAGCCGATAGAAGCATTCAAATATAAAGAAGTAAGAAACAAGGAAGCAGTATCATAGAGAGTAATTTTAAAACTGTGCTGTATAACTCGCAAGATAACCCATTTTCTTATGATCTGTTACATTGTGATTGTGTGAATCTTTTGGGGTTATTTGTGTTTTTGTTTCCTTTTATAGTGCTACTTTAACTTCTAAATTTGTTATCATTACTCAGCCTGTTTAAAACATATCCTAATATTATTGGAGTCTGGAACTTTTCTACTGATTTGGTTTGTCTACTTCTTTCACAAATAGACTAAGTAAGTCGATTTGAGTTGTCCGTATCTTTATTATCGTTTGATTTGAGTATTTCTACTCTTTTTGTTAAACTTGTTGTTTATACTCAAGTTTTCTAAATCTACTCTGTTTCTGTTAAAGATCAAATCTTTTCTGTTGATTTGATTTGCTTATCTATAATCACATTTACTTGAGAGCTTGACTTTATAAATGGATTGGTTATATTCCAACCATATCCTACTAGATTGTTTCAATAAAACTTTAGTGTTTCCTTGAACTGAGATTTTTAGATTTGAATCCAGAAATTGAATCCAGAAAGTTCATTCCTAAAATTTATTGGATCATGTTCATTTCAAAATCTATTAGACCATATTGATTTCTTTATCGGATAAATCTGGTAATCTACCAAATAGTCTTACCATTTTTCTTTCTAATCTTCCCAGTGTCTTCCATATATCCTAATTGAGGAACTATATTCTTGATTCAACCCGTGTTACAGTGTCAAATACAGTACAATTAGAAGAAAACTTAATCTATGATTAAGATTAAAGATAGGCGAGTGAAATAACTTACCTTGATGAAGAAAATCCAGAACAATGTGACGAGAGATACAACACGGGAACTAGAAGACCAAATGAAGGGAGTTGCTGTTTCTTCAAAACCGAATTACGTTTTGATTATCATTAGATTTGTGTGAAAGAAGAAAATAGTCCAAGGCAGATTTGTCGTTATCCTTATTGACGACATTCTGATCTATTCTCAAAGTCCAAAGGAGCATGCTAAACATTCGGATTCAGTTTCAAATTCCGAAGAAGAAGTTATACGTGAAGCTGGTCAAGTGCGAATTTTGAATTAAGGAACGGTAGTGATGTATATTTCAAGGCAAGGAAATTGCATGGGAAGAACTATCCAATTCACGTTTTAGATTTTGCGATGGCTATTTTGCGTTGAAAATCTAAAGACGTTCTCTTTATGAATCAACCTACAATGTCTACGGTGATCACATGAGCTTGGAGTACCTGTTCGATCAAGAGAAGTTTGATATTAGGAAGAGGCAAAAGTTAGAATTTTCGACAATAACGGATTCTCAACTTCAGTATCATTCCGGAAGGGTGAATGTCGTTGGAACACCCCAAATTCTGACTATGTTAATAGTAATAGCAGAATTACACTGTTTTATATTTTCTGTGTGTTATAAAAATAGTTTGACTGTTCTGAGATCATTTTTGATCATTTTGTGTGATTTGCTTCGAGTCAAGAAAATAATAATTTTCTTGACCGAAAAAATCTTATTTTACTTAATTGGAGCTGGGAGATCTTACTAAATCCAATTCTGATTGATATATAAATTAATCTTTTAATTTTTAGGATTTAACTGTGTAATAAAATAATTTTATATTATTATAATATTATTTATTCAATAGTACCTACTGTCTTAAAAATAGTAAAAATCTGCTTAACATGGACCCGAAAAGTTTGTGGGGCCTGCGTTTAGTGTAGTAGTCAACGATTCTGACTGGACAGAATTCTAAACCAATAAGAATTAGTCAAAATAGGTGGCTTGACTATTTTAAACCAATAGGAAGAAGTCAAATAAAGAAGCATAGACTTCAATATGGACCCTTGGATAAAAAGCATAATTTAGATGCTTTTGATCATAACCGTTGATCCGATCAATGGTGTAAAACGAATCCTGATAAAACCACTAAGTAATATCCACCGTGGATGAAATCAATGGATAGGAAACTAAGTTGATTTTCAATGGCTAAGATGAAGTCAACAATAGTGGCTTGAATTTGATTAGTAACTAATTAAACCTAATTTGGTTAATCTAATGGCCTAATTAACAAGCTAAGTAAACTAACTTAATTATTAATTAGTTATAAACTAATTACTAATTAAATATCCTAATTTTAATTAGAGGTTATAATATATGTAATTATATGTCTAATTAATTAGTTATGTAATTGGATAATTAATTAAGATTGGTTAGGAAACTAAACCTAATTAATTAGCTATTTGATTAGCAAGTAATTGGACTTAAATTAAACACAAATTAAACCCCTAAACACCCTTGAACCACACGGTTATGCAGCAGCTTGGAGGAGGCTTCTCCATGGTTCTTGAACAATCCAAATAGCCTTGCAAGTCAAGATGATGACATATGCCATATGCAATTGCATGTGCACATTAAATGGGATATTTTCTTCATGCAAATCTCCTAATTTTTCCCTACACTCTCACGGCAGCAGCTCTCACAAATTCACTCTCACAATTTCATTTTCTCTCACCAAAGACTTAGTTCCATTTTTCTCTCAAAATTCCAAGAATACCAAAGCATACTTTCCTTCCATTTTCTCTCCATTGGTTCAGCCCATACACCTAAATATACTATCACTCTCCTATAATTTTCACTCTCATTATTTCCTAAAGCTAAACAACATTCTAAACACTTTCCATTTAGAAAGTTTTCCCAAAATCACACTCTAAGTGCTTCAAAATCCAACTTCTACCTTACTTCCCTAGAGGTAAACTTTGGTTTTTATGGTTTAAATTCATGTTTGTGATTTTCTAAACCATGTTTGTTCCATGGTTTGTCATTATTGAGCTTTGTTTATGATTTTACTAATTGTTTTAGAATTGTTAGGAATTGATTGTGGTTCACACGAAAACAAGGAGAAGGAGAGGAACTTGAAAAGCTTGTCTTCAAGAGGTAAGAGGGAGATTTAACCTCACCAACCAAGTTTTGGTGGTGTGGGGATGGTTTTGTACGGTGAAAAATCCATAAGGGTTCTTCACCGATTGTTTGATGCTATTTGATTGTGGTTGTGATGTGTATGGTTTTGTTTCTATGCTTGCATGTGTGATAAAATGTTTAAAGCTTTGATATTATGTGTGTATGTATAATTATGAAAGCATGAGAATGTATGTGTAATTTAGGATGTGAACAACATGATGAATCAATTGTATGAGTGCTCCAAAGAGCACTGAGGCTCACGGCCATATCATGGAAAAGAGGACCAAAGTCCTTATATTGATGAATTAAAATGAGAACTGAGAGACCTAAATGAATTTGGAAAAAAATTGAGTATGGTAAAATAAAATGATTTTTATATGAATTAAAGAAAAGAAGTAACAATTTTTGGGAAATAAATTACTGATTTTTAGAGGGGTTATACTGTAAATTTTTATAAAAGAAGGACTAAATTATAAATATTATGTAAAAGAGGGGCCATTGTATAATTACTTATTTTTAGAGGGTCATATTACAAATATTATTTTTAGAGGGTCATATTACAAATATTTTATAAAAGAGGGACTATTTTATAAATATGAATTTTATGAAGGACTATTTTGTAAATATAAATTTTATGAGGGCCTATTTTGTAAATATTAATTTTTGAGGGACTATTTTGTAAATATGAATCTTATGAGGGGCTATTTCATAAATATTAATTTTTGAGGGACTATTTCATAAATATGAGTTTTTGAGGGACTATTATACAAATATGGAAAATAAAGTGAATTTTAAGTGTTAAATGAGAAAAATAGTATTTTTGAATTTAAAATGTATGAAAAATATTTACGCGATTGGAAAACGTTGGAAAATCGCTATGCGATTTTGAAAGGGCGACAGAATTGAGTCGCGATTGAGAAAATGCGAAAATATGAATACGCGATTAAAATACAGTAATAATATTGTTAGATTATTATGTGGACCCCGAATATGTGATATGAATTGAAAATGTGAATAGTGCATAGTACATGCATTGGAAAGGTCCAATGGACTGTATGAGGCTAGTTGCCTAGGAGAGACTACACCTCTTGAGCGGGTGCGATATGCGTAGTGTAAGTCACTCGTTGACCTTGGGGGCATTGGGGTGCGGGTTGCCTACCATGGGCAGTTAGTAGCTCTTCTGTGCCATAGGTTAGACCGACGTAACATACCAATGATCCTAACCGAGACACTATCCTTAATCAAGATCTGATAAAGATTATCGTGTATATGCTAGATGTGCAAGATTAAGCACGTGGTCCGAGGCATATTGGTACTGACAAATCTTTTCGATCACTCTCTCCGACTTGAGTTGTAGCTCCATAGAGTAGGAAATTGAGTCTGTGTTCATACATGTAGCTATTGAGGGTATTATCGTAATTATGTTTATGATAATTGATTTATTTGATATTTGATTATTGTTAGTAACATGATCGTAAATATTGTTTACTTCATGTGTTTTATTGATAAATGATAATGATGGCATAACTGTGATTATGGTATGATAGTTGTATGAGATATTGTATGTGTTTATCTTCATTGCTACCATGCTAGTATTGGCGTAGGTGATCTCACCTCTTTGTATGCATGTTCTGTATTATATTTATATTTGTTAAGACGTCGAGCAAGAGGTAGAGCGAGAAGCTGAGGAGGAGCAGATTCCTGCTGAGGACGTCGAGTTCTGAAGAGATGGAGATGCCTAGTTTCCTTGGCTACCTGAAGTTGACATTCATTGGAGGAGATGAGGCATGGACTGTTGATTTAGAGAGAGAGAGTATTTACTATATGGGAGACCTAAATATTAGATTGAGTAGGCAACATTTAGGACACCCTTACTTTTCTGTTAATCTTTTTATACAACTAGAGTTCCCAATATCCATTAGGCAGTATTGGGGAGCTTACTATCGTACTCCCAGTGCGATTAGTATTGTGTCATCTGCTCGAACACCTGTCTGTAGGACTGCACCTCATGATGGATTCCTGTATGCTGAGGAATCTGAGGAGGACCCGTCTGAAGGTTCTGCTATCTAGTAGGACTTGGGCAGTGTAATAGTTTAAGTTAAAGTTTTAAAGTTTAAATATTTTGAAAGTCTAGTTTGTAAAAAATTTAAGTATGACAGTACTAAAGGCTTGTATGTATATATGATGTAAATTATTTGTGACAATGTTATTATGTTTTTATTTTCTGTTAAGTTTATCTTATTATCATTAAGAAATTTTATAACTCGTATTTATATTACAAGCACGATTTCTAATGAAGGGGTAATTTGGTAATTAAGCAACATCAAGTGTGGCGCCCTAAGGAGGGTGTTACAGTCATGGCGAATATCTTAAGTAGAAAATGTACCTAGTGTATCTACTATGACGGTTAAGGAGTAATATCCTTTTTGTTTTTATATGTAAGAAATTTTGAGGACGAAATTTTTTTTTGAGGGGGAGAGTTGTAACACCCTGATTTTTCGTTTTTCTTGAAATAAATGAGTTTTATAATATTTATGAGTTTTTGTGAGTTTTTGAGAATTTTTAATTATTTTAATTATTTTAATATTATTTTAATTATTTTAATATTATTTTTGAAATATATGTCCGAATTTAGTTTTTTTCTAAAAATATATGAGTTTTATAATTTTTATGATTTTTGAAAATTTTTGTGGAATTTTCTGAAGTTGTGATTATTTTAATATTATTTTGAGCTGTATGTGTGTTTGAGGCGGACCCGAAAATATAATTTTTTTTCCTGGATCAGAAAGTTTCGAACTGTTAATGCGAGATCGGGGGATCTTACTAAACCCGAAATCGAGAACAGTTGATTGAGATTTTCTATATCTGAGTTTTCTATTATCTATTGTATAATAATAGCAGTAGTTATTATCCATTGGGTAATAACTATTAGAAAAATATCTTGATGACTGAGCTGGTGACTCGGCGCTACGACTCACCATGCTGACTTAGCTGGTTTAGAAGGTTCTATGATGACTCACCTAATAAATATCTAAGGATAAATATCTAGGAATAAATATCTACCGAAAAAATATCTTAATAAAATATCTCAAGTGTAATCATGAAAGCTGAAAATATCTAATTTAAATATCTTAAGAGTAAGCCATCATTACTAATTTTTTTGACTAACTAATGAGAATTGGTCAAACATAGTGGCTGGACTTTATTATGAACCGTTGGATGGAAAACTTGATGGAAAAGCCTTAGATCATCACCATTGATCTAATCAATGGTGTAGGAATAATCTTGATAAAGAAGCTTATGATATCCACCTTAGATTTAATCAATGGTTAGGAGGTGAAGTTAATTTTAATGGTTAGATTTGTTAGTTGAGTAACTAGATAATCTAACTTAGTTACCCAAATAGCTAAATTAGTAACTAAATAAACTAATTTAGTTGCTAAATAATTAGAAGCTAGTTACTAAATAAATATTTAAATTATCTAAAAACATGACATAACCATGACATATGCAATGACATAATAAAAGTAATTAACTAGTTAGAATGTAACCAAGTGACTTAACTAAATTAATTCAAATGTAACTAGATGGTTAGTTAGGTAACTAATTGAATTAACTAAGTGTAATTAGAAAGATAATTGAATTAAGACTTAGTTATTTTTCCTAATAGCTCACACGGCCACTAGGCTTTTCTAGGAGATTCATGAATCATCTTTTATGACCATTAGATGACAGCTTGATGACCAAGGCCATGTGCATCCATGTGAAGCCATGTGCTTAAGCTTTCCTTGTTGAACAAGCCTTAAACTATCTACCCTAAGTTACTACACGGCCATGCATTTGGCTAATAGGCTATTTCATTTCATTTCCTCACACTTTATGACACAAAAACCATTCTCTCTATTCTCTCTCTTCCAATCATTCAAGAACACCAAGAACAAGCACCATGAACTCCATCTTCTTTCTTTCTTGAACCATTCGGTCTCCACTCCTAAATCCCACTTCCAATCTTCAATAATTTCAAACAACCTTAGATCTATAATCTATACACAATTCTAAAACACTTTGTAGTTGAGACCTTAGCTTAGTTTTATCATCTTCAACCTTGTTCTTCAAGTTGAAGATCAAAAAGTTCCTACCTTGCTCATCTAAGGAGCTCACGGCCTCACTCCATAAATCACCTTCCAAGTTTGTTTAATTTCAACCAATCATACTTCTTGAATCCTCACATCATTCTAAGACTCTTTGATGTTGAGACTTTGGTCTAAATCTATCATCTTCATGCTTGAATCTTGGATTTAAGTTCTAGGGTTTCAAGGTAAAAATCTTGAAACTTGACTTTTTATTTGATTTTTAGAATCCTGAGGCCATGTTTGATCTATGGTCATCTTAATCAAGCTTTAGATACTAATTTGTATGTGTTTGTTGTGATTCTAAGATCTATTTGGTGGTGAAAGATTGATACAAAGAGAGTTTTACAAAGAGCTAGGAAGCATCAACCAGGTAAGAGGGAGATTAACCTCATCAGTCATATGTGGCGGTGAAGGAATGAAATTGTTTGTGTTTGTGAGTGAAAAATCCATATGAGGATTTATTCACTCGGTTGTGTAATCATTGGTTTGTGCTTTATATTGTGTGATTGATTTACTGCTTTGATAAATATGCATGATTTGTATATATGTTTGATATGCTTATAACTTTGATAGTATACTTGCCTATGTGAATTTGGAAGCATGATGATACTTGTGTAATTTAAGATGTGATTCATATGATGAGAAAATTTGTATGAAGACTCCAAAAAGCCTAAAGGCACACGGCCTCATCACTACAAAGAGGACTAAGGATTCTAAATTTTTTTCCAAATTGAGGATTAAATGATTTTATAACAAGAAATTTAATTAAGAAATTTTATAAGGATTTAAAGTGTAAGGAAATGAATTATATATGAATTTTGAAGCAATATGTGAAATCGGCCAACATGCCAATTTTTAATGTCCAAGATCCAAAACTATTTTACTAAGTGTAGACTTAGGTGTTTTAATAGTAAGAATTCAATTTGGTAAGTTTATGAATTTTAAAAATGATATTTTAGAATTAAAATCGACTTAATTAAGGCTATGTAGTAAAATAAAAGCCAATACTTGAAATTTACTAACGTATAGCTCACCCTATGGGTTTTGAAGCGCGTTAGGAAATTTTGAGCTATAATATCCCAAGTAAATTAAAGAAACACAATTTTCTGGGAAACAGTAGAAATATTGATTTAAAGAGAGGGACTATATTGAAAATATTCTTTAAATAGGGACTATACTGAAAATATTCTTTAGAAAAATGGACTATTTTGGAAATATTATTTGAAGAAGGACTATTACGTAAATATTATTTTATAGAAGGACTATTATGTAAATAATAAAACTAAGGTTAATTTTTAGTATTAAATGAGAAAACTCTTATTTTGAGCTTAAAATATTTTACGCGATTGAAAATATGTAGAAAACTCTTACGCGATTTAAAAATGGAAATTTTTAGCTACGCGGTTGAGAAAATGTTTTAAAATCTTTATGCGATTGAGAAAATGTTGAAAAATCTTTACGCAATTTGAAAACGTAATAGAAGTGTTACGCAATTGTGAAAATGCGAAAATATTATTACGCAATTGAAAGAAATAACGAGTTGTGCCGTAGGGCCAACATATTTAATCAAGTGATTTATAATTGTGGAAACTGGAGTATTGGACCAGAGTGGATCTTTGATAATATCGATTGTATGGGCGGTTATATAATATCATAGATATTAATGGTATTGGACAACTGTATATGCATGTGCAGTTACGTTAATATCATTGGGAATAGTACAATGGTACTTTGTTTTGAATAAAAGTATTTTTGAACATTATACGGTGATACTGCCATATGACGGAATATGAATAAGAAATACTATGTGATCAATGACAGTATATGATTGAATCATCTATCATGCATATAAAAGCGTATTCACTTAATTTGTCGTGGCGTTTTATGCCTACGGAGTGGACGAGAACTTACAGGATAGTGGGAGGGATTCTGGGGACGTCAGGGCGCGGTGATTCACTTATTGACATTGAGTCAATTGACATTGAGTCAGATATATATATATACCCCTGGCTGTGAACACTAATTGCAATGCACTGACATCCCGACAAACACTATTACTTTTCATTATCCAGCATAGACTGTCTTTTTAGGGGAGACAGATCTTCTGGGCATTCATCTCTGAATTTGAGTAAACTCCATGGAGTAGGAACTAGTTGCATTGAGCATATGTATAGTTAGCATTTACACTGTTGTAATATAATATGATTGTGGTATTATCTTTATGCCTGATATTGTGTTGCAAGTATCTTGGATTGTTTATCTATTAAATATCCTGACTATATCTGTTGATTTTATATCAATCTATGGATTGTATGTATGGAATGACATTGTTGTTCGTATCGTTTCTTTGCTGCCATATTGGTATACGATGTAGGGGATCTCACCTCCTTGCTGTTTTATTTTGTCTGTTTCTATTTTATGTTTACATTTATAAAGACCACGATAGCTGCAAAGAGGAATCAACTAGGTTTCTTTAGACTACAATTTATTGAAGGCGCTACTGCTTGACGTGTTCATTGGGACTCAGAGTATATAGAGTACTGTGAAGACATTCTTGGCTAGGGAATTTGTCTTTTGACAAGGGCTTATGTTTTAGGTGTTATGTCTTTGGGTATGTAAAGATAATGAATGTATAGTGGTAGTAAACTCTGTTTAAATGAAAAGTATTTTATTCAATTATTATATTTTGAGTTACTTCAATTTGATCAATTTATGTTTTTCGCAAAAAAGAAATTTTGAAACCCATATTTAAATGAAATTAAATACTTTATAACTTGGGAAATCAATTAATTATCATTAGTTGGTATAAATGTGATACCCTTCGGAGGGGGTGTTACAATAACAATTATGTATATACATAAAATATAAGCCTCGTAATGAATAAAAGATACACAATATCTGTATTTCTCACAAATACACATACACACACACACAACTATTATGTTTGAAAATACTAGTTAGTAAGAAGTAGCATACCTGAATTTAACTACTATGGTATAATACAGATTATACTGTCATTATTAAATTTGGGATGTTACATTATGGTATCAGAGCAGTTCATCCCGTTGAGCTGGGGTATGGACTGACTATGCTTCGGCATGTTAGAAGTTCTTTTGTGTGTTGTACATTTCTTTGTCTCTTGTTTGAGATGCTTGAAAAGAATTGCATGGCTTGCCTTAGGTTGAAATGTTAGTAGCTACTATTACATAGTTACATGATACTGAGACTGATCATTTCAATATGTAATGTTCTACGTGGACAGGAAACTATGTCTTCACCTAGGCGAACTAGGAGAATTAGGAGTTCTTCTAGTAAAGGTCTAGTTGGTATGACTGAACTCGCTTAGGGA
This sequence comes from Ormosia semicastrata, assembly GCA_029884595.1. NCBI lineage: Eukaryota > Viridiplantae > Streptophyta > Magnoliopsida > Fabales > Fabaceae > Ormosia > Ormosia semicastrata. Next base: position 47,089,255 of record JAQQTO010000061.1, read on the forward strand.
TTGTTTGTATCTACACCCTTTGGAGTGGTACCTCTAGAGTTAGTAGAGCCCATGGGTTAGATAAATGATTGTTAGATACGGCTTGCAAGGATAATGGACAGAGGAGTCCAAGAGTTTAATGGAAAGTAGATTTCTTAGGTGAAAAATATCTGACATAGGTTTCGCTTGAGAAGCTACTTAGGAGCTAGAGACCTGCATGAGGCAGGATTGTCTAGAGTTGTTGTGAGATAGACAAGTTTTGAGAACATTTGAGTTTTGTTAGGAATTGAGAATGATGAGTTAGATGCCACTAAGGGAGGTGTGAATTCTTTTGAGTGTGATATCTGATGGAGATCTTGGAAATTTAGTTGTGAGAGACTAAATGTTGAGGGCGAACAAATTTTGAGGGCAAAATTTTAAAAAAGAGAGGAGAAATGTAACACCTGTGAAAACACGATTGTCTTGTATATGGTTATAGAGATAGCCTAATACATGTTTGTCATGTCTGTTAAACTTTGTGGCCTTCTGAACACGTTTAGTCACTTTATTGTAAAACTATGTGTGAAATATAACTGTCATTAGTCCTGGAATTGACTTAAACAACTTAGTTAATGGAAATAAATATGAGAAATTTGTTTTTAAGTCACAAATGTGTGGAGGATGTTGTGGTTAAAATTTGAGGTTAATCGGAGTTAATTTGGTATTTTTAAGCATATTGAGTGTGTGCTTTAATATTTGATTGACTAGTAGCAGATATGAAAATATATGAAAATAGTTGTTAAGGTGCAATCGTGTTGCCCTTTTTGCTAACCGCAAGTGCACGGGTCGCACAAGTAATACAGATACAGAGTAAGAGATCGTTCCCACGAGGATATTATTATGTTATAACACTAAATACCAACCAATAACTTAATCAATTCTAGACAAGGACATAAAAATAGGAAAATAATAATCTAAACTAATCTAACCTACAAAAGCAATAAACCTAAAAGCGGTTAGGTTTTAGGAAATCCTCCTTCACCCCCTACATCTATCAACAACATGCAATTCTCCTCATAAACATAAATGCATTGATTAGGTTAGCTTGAGAATCTTCATTAGTCAAAAGCCTATGTCTAGGTCAATCAACCCTGGTTTCAATTGCCCAACTCACTAAGTTTCCTTGAGAGCCAGCGCAACTTCCACTCATGAACGATCTATTCTCAATCACACACTATACATGGCTAAAAGGTATATTTCTATCCAGTTAGCGAATCAGCTCATCCAAGCCAATTGAACTCGCCGAACATGTATCAACCACACCATATCCATATCAACAAATCCCTATGTCTAGTTCATTTGCCAATATTATGATCATGCAATTGAGGCCAACCAAGAACAAGCATTAAGCACAGATAATGATTGAACCATAATCAAACATCCACACAAACTCAGAGAAAAACACTTCATTAATATATATAAAAGGATTCAAAATATTCCTAAAACATAGCTTAGCTATACAAAAGATAAGGAAGAGAAGAGAGAAAGGGAAAAGAGAGAAAGAAGCTCATTGATTTGTCTCTGAAGCTTGAATCTTCCTTCAATCCTTTGATCCCTGGCCTCCAATCCACTGAAGAATGAAGATCTAGCCAAGCTATCTAACCTAAAACTAACCTAAACTAACTAAAACTAACTAAACCTAAAAAGAGAGAGATGGCCAAATGGCCAAAACTCAGAAAAACAAATAGAAAACGAGAGAGAAGGGAGAGGTTTTTAGAAAAACGTATAAAAATCTATTTATAGGCTCAGCAGCCGCCTCCACGCCGCGGCGTCCACATATGCGCGCCGCGGCGCACAATGGGTCGGTCTATTCACCGTCGCAACGTTCACTTCCTCACGTCGCGGCGCTCTTGCCTTGGGTCCAAGTATGACCAGGCTGAAAATCCTCTTTGCGCCACGGCGTGCTCTGCCTTGCGCCACGACGTTGCTTGCTGGAATGCCAATTTGGCTTCCTCTTCCTCTTTAGGCTCAATTGCTCCATATTTAACCTTGTTTGGAGCCCCTCCTATCATAGAGAATACACCAAATCAGTAACATATATAAATCTACTCAATTCATAACAATTAAACACAGTTTTGCATAATAATATATCAGAAAGGCTTAGAATCAGAATATGACAAATATAAGTCCAAAACCCTCTAATATGCATTATAAACAAGGACTTAGCATTCATTTTAGCATAAGGATAGGGCACAAATAACTGCATTCTATGTAGCTATCAATAGTGAAACAAGATTTTTGATGAATCTTATGAATTATTTTAAACTTGTTGGAAGTTAGGAAACTTGATTTGGTGAAATCTAAGCGTTCTTAACAGATCAAGAGTTTTAGTACCACATTAATGGTTATCTATATGAAGCCAACTTTGACTTCTTCTTTTAATATCTCATGGCAGAAAAAAGAAAAGAGAAAGGAGAGAAGAGAGAAAGGAAACCGAAGGAGGAGAAGAAGAGAAAGAGGATGGGAAGAAGAGGAAGAAGGAGGAAGAATCAAGTGGAAGCTTGGCTTTATCTTCAAGACTTTGAGGTAGGGGGAAGCTTGTTTTTACTTCTTTCTTTCATTTTCTTCATCTTTTCTCATAAGGAGAGTTGATGAAGAAAATGGGATTTGAGTGTTGTTCTTTGTTGTTTTATGCTTGAATATTGTTGTAGAACTTGTGAATGACATGTTTTTAGTTGGTTGTATTCTTGGTGTGAACACCCAATTTTGACCGGGGTAAAAGAAAAATAAAAAAAAGTATAAAATAAAATATAAAAAAAAATTTGCTGCATGAAGCAATTTTCTTTGCTGACTCTACGTTTTTTTTTTATTTCTAGCCATGCATATTTCACTCCTTCAAGCACTAGCAAAAAATTTTTTTTTTTATTTTTATTTGCATCCATCATAATCATGTAGCATTTTTTTTTATTTCTAATCATGTTCCCACCAGCACACACCCCACTTCACGTAACAAAGAAAAGGGGGTGGGGGCTCAATATAAAATAAAAAAAAAGAAAAGGGGAGGAGTGATTGACGCAAAAGAAAAAAAGAGAAGAAAGGGTCAACAAAAAAAATAAAAAAGGAGGGAATTTTGATACAAAAAGGAGGATTTTAGGGAGATTTGTTGGGAGAAGATAAAAATTTGAAAGAAAATGCCAACCTCCCAGACGGTGAGCAATCATCACAACCCATTCCTTCAAAACTTCTCACCACCCCATATAAACATTTCACCACCTCACTCTCACAAAAAGCACACAAAAAAAAAACTCCTCTGCCACCATCCTTCTCCAACAAAATAAACCCAGCAATCACCCTCCAAAACCACCGACTCCATCCTCCTCATCTTCCACTCCATCTCCACGTTCTCTCTCTCCCTTCAACCTCAAAAAACCATAACCACATCTCCCTTCTCATTAACTTCCCCTCTCCACCGTAGCCATCCATAGCAGAAACCCAAATCCCAAGCACACAAACAAAGAGTCCATACAGCAAAGCATCTCTTCCTGGCGACCTAAACCTTCGTCCTCTCTCCACTGTGAGCTCACTTCTATTCCACTAAATCATCACCATCTTTAAGCCAACCAAATAAACCCATAACCACCAAAGAATTCAAAAACCTCCCAGCCGACCGTCGAATCCATCCTCTCATCCGACCGTCGGACTGCACAGAAGCCATCAGCCTTTCAACCGACCGTCGAACTACCCCAGTTACAAGCCCACCTTCACCTCCAACTCGACCGTCGAACCATACCATTGTGACCCTCGACCAACTTCACAAAGCCTACCTTCACCTCCAACTCGACCGTCGAACCATACCATTGTGACCCTCGACCAACTTCACAAAGCCCACCTTCACCTCTAACTCGACCGTCGAAACCATCCCACAAACCAGACCACCTACCTCTCAAATCTCCAAACCACATTTCAAACACCATCACATACATCGACCGTCGAAATCCAAAGAGCCACATCCTTCCCCTCTCCGACTGTCAAACTCAATTAACTAAATTCCATCACATTCGACCGTCGGACCCCAAAAGCAAGACCATCTACATTCTCCAATTCGACCGTCGAACCGTGAGCTCCACTCCTCTCACCGACAAGCCATCCAAACCTTCATACCGTCAACTAAACTCCATCACATTCGACCGTCGGACCCCAAAAGCAAAACCACCTACATTCTCCAATTCGACCGTCGAACCGTAAGCTCCACTCCCCTCATCGACCTTCAACCTTCCAAACCCAAATAAATCCATTTTTCCACCGACCGTCGAACCTCAGAGGCCAGCTCTCGACCGTCGGACCACAGGAACCAGTTCTCGAACCTCAGAGGCAATTCCCGACCGTCGAACATCAGAAGTCAGTCCCCCGACCGTCGAGCCTCAGGATCCAGACCCCCCAGCATCAAATGTAGGACCTCAGGATCCAGATCCTTCCAGCACCGACCGTCGAACCTCAGACTAGATCCCTCCACAAACGTCCCCTGGTGCGTGCTGTTATTGTTGTCAAAGTCTCCAACTTTTATCTCTTTAAATTGAATTGTGATTGTCTTTTGGGTGTGTGAGGTTGAATCGCGTGACTATCTTGTCCATAATGATGCATTTTGGTAAGAAGGGAGAAGGGTAAAGAAGTTAAAAATGATAAACAAAGAAATAATTAAAAAGTTTTTTTTAAAAAAGGAATAAAAATGGGTTACCTGAGTTGCGACAGCTTGCTAACCCTTATATTTTGTAAACATCTGAGTTGCGACAGCTTGATGATTTACATTTTTTTTAAGTTAAATCGCTAATTGATAATCTTAAATAAAAATTTCGTAACAAACTCGATAATCAATGGGTGACGTCTCTAGCGTGACGCGAGCTTCACCTATTTAATCCTTAATTTGGATAACTGAGCCGCGACGGCTTGTTAATTCAAATTTCAAAAATTAATTCAATTAAAATCAACCAACCCACACTTATTTTCTAAAGAACTACGTAACTTTGAGTTCCCCATTGCACCAGGGGATACGTAGGAGCAGAATTTCATTTCTGTCAAGCCAAATTTAAATTTTCACAATTTTGTGGTTTCGCTTTTTAGTTACAATGTTTGCAAAAAAGGGGTAAAATAAATATTTTCAAGGATTGTTAATAATTTGCACAATTAATCTAAGGTACCGTCTTAGGACGGGTGCGTTAGGGGTGCAGTGGGATTAAGTTTCCACCCTTCCCTAAGCATAACCGACTCCCGAATCCAATCTAGTTCTAAAGACCATTTTCAAAGAAAGGTTTTCCAATTTTTCCAAATTCAAATAAAATTGGTGGCGACTCCATTTCTCAATTTCATATTTTAAAATCCTATTCGAGTTGCTATTTCCCCGCCGCGATCACCGGTCGCGACACTTGGTAATGAATTTTTCATCTCTTAAACACTCATAACCTCACTTGAGCTAAAAGAGGGGTTTTAGGTTTTTAAGATTGATGATTAGTTCATTGATCCATGTGGAATGATTTGAAAATTATTTTAGAGTTGCAATGAGTGTATGGACCTTATGAGGTGTTAGAAATCACTTGGATTTGAGGTTTAAGTGGTTGGAAGACCATTGTTCCCCAATGGAACAATGGCTGGTCTAGAGAGTTCTGTAGACCAGTTTCTATCGCAGGGTGGTGCCTAGGCGCCACTGAACCACGCATAGGCGTGGTTGAGACAGACACTACAAGAAATTAGGAAAACAGCGAGGGAAATTTCCCTCGCTAATCCCTCTCTAATCCCTCGCTAATATTATCAGCGAGGGATTAGAGAGAGATTAGCGAGGGAAATTTTCGTCGCTTTTTTTTCATCGCTAGTTAGCGAGGGAAAGTATTCCCTCTCTAATCCGTCTCTAGAAAATTTAGTTCCCCCGCTAATTCCTCTCTAATCCCTCGCAAAATGGCAAGGGAATTTCCCTCGCTATTCCGTCGCTGAATTATTTCCTAATTTTGTCAATTTCCCTCGCTATTCCCTCTCTATAATTCCCTCTCTATTCCCTCGCTACTCCCTCTCTAACTTCCCTCGCTAATCCCTCGCTAATCAGTCGCTAATGGCTTGTATTATTCAGTCGATATTTCCTCGCTAAATGCCTCGCTAACTTATCCATCGCTATTTCCTCGCTAATCCCTCGCTAAATTATCTGTCGCTATGTCCTCGCTAATCCATCGCTAATATTTCCCTCGCTATGTGGTCGCTAATCCGTCGCTATTTACAATATTTCTGTCACTGATCCCTCGCTAATCCCTCACTATTGAGCTAGTTTTTTTTAATAACCTATCTGTATATATAACTTTCCCAAAACCTGCATATCAAACCACAATCTAGCAAACAGAAATCCAGCAAACAAAAATCCTACAATAATCCAATAATTGTAAAATGCTACAATTAAAAACTTGTACAAAATAATCCAATAAATAGTTAAAAGTTATTATACAAATAATCAATCAATATAGTTGAAAGTTATACAAATTTGACAATAAGAAAAAAAAAATGACAATCAGTCTAAGTTATCTTTGTCTTCGTCTTCCTCTCGACTCTCCCTGTCTAAATCTTGCGATGGTGGTTGTGGAGCAACATTTGTTGATTCGATCGTAGATAGGAACGATTGGAAGGGTGCTAACATAGGGACAAGTTGACTCTGGACAAACGAAGCCATCGCTGCTGCCACTGCTGTGTTTACAGCTTCAGATATATCTTGTGTCATCGGTGTAGAGTGGGAAGGACCCGCAACCGAGGAGGATGAAGCTGGGCTGATGTTATTGTGGAAATAAGTTTGTCCCAAATGATTTTATATGTTAAGTTTTGATGATGACAAATAAAAGACAAAAAGAATATCTTGCTTATACTCTTTGTTGCATTCTATATAGAGCATATCCATTAATATTTAATAAATATCTTATTTGGATGTGTCTATGAATGTCTTATATGCATGTTAAACTAACTAAAGCTATATATTTATGATTCATGCATATGAAGATATTAAATTATGTTTTTGGACTAACTATGCTTGTTTAAGTGAGTGATACTTTGTAGGATAGTCCAAGTACCAAGAGTGAGCTTGCAACAAGAAAACAAAAGATCTCAATTAAGCTCAACACAAAGGAGGATGTGAATGCCTATTTCATGAAGGTATTGATAAACATTAAAGTCATGTCAAAGACCAAGTCCAAAGGAAGATTAAATGGTATAACTTATAGGACTTAGTGTCTTTATGTAGGAAGCCTTATGGATATCTCAAATATGTTTTTACAAATGATTTTTCTATGCTAAAATACCCAACAAATAAGTTTTGAAAAGTTATTTATGGTGGTAGTTCAAATTTATGAAAAATAGCCAAGTTTGAGTTTTACAAAACTGACCTTTTGTCACTCTTTTAATCATAACTTTCAAAATACTTTGAGTTTTGTTTTGAAACTTGTTTCATTTGAAAATAGACTCAAAGATCTTTCCAATGGCTTGTCATTTGCTTTAAACGGATAAGAAATGAAGAAATTATGATCATTTAAAGTCAGTTTTCAAAAGCTGAGTGGTTTATTCGAATAAATGGTGTGTTATTCGAATAACACACCATAGAAATCATACCAGAACGAATTTTTACTGGTTTATTCGAATAACCAAAGGGTTATTTGAATAACTTGACTCAGAAAATGTTGCAAAACGTGTTTTTAACGTTTTATTCGAATAACCAAACTTTTATTCGAATAACATGACCCAAAATATGTTACTGAACGTGTTTTTAATGTTTTATTCGAATAACTAAACGTTTATTCGAATAACCAAATGTTTATTCGAATAAAAGGTTTCTAAAAACACTTCCTAACGTGTTAACAGTGATTTATTCGAATAGGACTTCGTTTATTCGAATAAACACGATCCATTCTACGCAAATGACTATTTTGAAGCTTTAAATGTGATATTAATTTATACCCAACGGCTCTTTTTCTTATACCACTATAAATACATGTTTTTGGGACATCTTTGACACACACCCATTTATCTGAAATGATTCCTTCTTGCTTTATTTTGTAATACATATTTTACTAAATTTCTGTGCTCTTTTTCGCCAAAATTTGAGATATCCTTAGAGAGCTTCATAGAGCTTCAATTTGTATAATTTACTCTGAGTGAGAGTTTCTCTTTATCTATATTTCTGTTCTTCTACATTGAGGGTGAGGTATCCTTCAAGATTTGTAAAGGGGGTGAGGTATCCCTCTAAGGTTTGTGTAAGGGTGAGGTATCCCTGCAGGCTGAGACTTTAGCACAAGGGTAGAGTTTCCCTGTGTGTGAAAAGTACTCTTTCATGTAACGGTTGCAAGCACCTATTGAAGCTTGTACATATAGTGAAAAATCACGAACTGTGTTTCGGGGACTGGACGTAGACCACAAGTGGTTGGTGGTCGAACCAGGATAAATATCGTGTCTGCTCTTCTTCTCTTTATCTCTTTATTTTGTGCAATCTTTATTTTATGTAATTTTATATTATTGCACATTTATTTATACAATTTCATATTATTGTACATTTATTTATTTACAGTTCTTAAAGCTTTCTTTCTTCATCTCGCAATTCTTTCTCTTTTATTTAATAGCTTAAATATTTGTATTTATTTTAAGAGCATTTGCGAAAAGTTTTTTAATACCCAATTCACCCCCCTCTTGGGTAATGGTTGCCATGACTAACAAGTGGTATCAGAGCTTCGTGCTCTGGTGAAAGCTTAACCGCTTAGAGTTAAAGATCCTTGTTTGTTAGCAACCTTGAAAGTTTTTCAAAATGGAAGGTTTTGAAATTGATAAACCACCATTCTTTGATGGTGTGAATTTTGTTTATTGGAAAGTTAGAATTGAGTTTTATATGCAATCAATTGATTTAGATTTATGGGATATTGTGCTAAATGGATTTATTTACAAATCAAAACAAACGTGGAATAGTTTTGACAAAAAATGTTTTTCTTTGAATATTAGAGCCATGCAAATTTTGAGAAGTTGTTTAAATGATGATACTTATGCTGAAATTAAAAATTGTTCTTGTGCTAAAGATATATGGGATGCTCTTAATGCTATTTATCTTGCTAACGATGATTTTGTGCATAAAGTTGCATATAGAAAGCAAGAAGAGCAAAAGTCATTGAAAGAAGCCTGTCATGAAACGCATGCTAAAAGAGATGTTCAAATTACTGAAGCAAGCCAAATGTCTCTTGGTGACGATGATGCTCAATTCGAAGAAGAGGCAAAGCAAAATAAAATTGATGAGGAAGAAGGTGATTCCCTTAAAGAGCCAAGTATGCTAGAAATTGAGACTACTTCCTATATGGCTAAAAAGGACTTTAAGGTAAATAATTCTAAACTATATTATAGTCCTTCTTATGATGAGTTGCAAAGTGCATATAATGAATTGTATGATGGTTTGTTAAATTTAGAAAAGAAAAACTTATCGAGTTTGGAAAACATTTCCTCTATTGAAAATAAAATTGAGTTTTTGAAAAATGAATATGCTTTTCTTGATGAGGAAATGTCTTTGAAATGTGAAATCTCAACTTCTTGTGAAAAATGTATTGATTTAAAAAATCAAGTTGAGGACTTATATTTTGAATTTTCCAAAGCTAATGATTCTAATTGCTTTCTATGTCTATTGTTAATGAGAATAAAATTAGTATTATTCCACATGAAAATTCAAGTAAAGCTTGTGGCAAAAATAACATCGAATGTAATAATGAGAAAATGCTTAAGTTTTTCAAAGATGATCTTCAGAAGACCAAGCCATCATTAAATTCAATTGTTTGTAATTTTTGTGGTCATCTAGGACATATTTCTCATTATTACAATTATAGAAGAAATCATTATATGAGAAATTGTATGGTATGGGTTCCTAAAAATCCTAAAGGCCCTAATACTAACATTCAAGGACCCAAAATGAAGTGGGTACCAAAATGTCCTCCTAGTGTTTCAATTATGCAGAAAATTTCTCAAAAGGATGGACTTATTGGTCAAAGGAAAGAGGAATCATCACGAAGAGCGCTTCCAAAGCCCAATGAAAGAGATTTTAGTCAAAGAAGGAAGATGATTTCAACCAAAGCTTCTCAAGTACAAAATGTAGAACTTGCAAAGTTCAAAACACCAAAAGAGAAGCAATGGGTAAGGAAAAGAGTTCCCTTGTTTACCAAGGCCAAGGTATCAACAGTTTTTACCTCTCATGAGCATTTACATGCAAAGTCAATAAATTTGAGGTATATTCCTTGTAGGCCTTAGATAGAGGATAGAATCATGTGTATTTGATAAAATTTGAATATTATATTTAACACATGATTATGTTCATTCTTATTATATTAAAATTCATTAATTTGTTATATCTTGGTACATAAAGTTCTATAATGCTTATGTATGCTTTATATGCTTTAAAACTGTCTATGTATCATGAAAGCAAGCATGTTATCGATTATATGCTTAATAGAAAATGATTATTTAATTTATTGTGCTCAATTTACATATTATGGAAAAATTGATCTTTATGAGAGCATAATAGATTAATAGCCAAAAACTAACACACAAGGACTCAAGAAAATTTGGGTACCAAAAGTCAAAAATTAAAGTGTGTTGTAGGTGTGCTTGAAGGCCAAGAGCTGACTTTGACATCTTGAAAGTGGTTGCTGCAAGTACAAAAACCAGAAATAATTTCAAGCTCTCTTCCTTGTCTCCGTGAAGTTTGGACTTACAATTTTCGGATAAGTGAAACCTTTTATTATGCTTTTCTTTTTAAAAATATTTCTACATGTTAATATGCTAGATAAAGTATAATTCTGGTTTGAAATGACATGTCTAAATGATAATATCCTTGAGCTTGAATTTTTTGATCAATCATACATATAATTAATTTGAATACTATATTTTTTTTGTATCTCTCTGGAATCTTTAAATCATATGAATATATGCTTTGTCTTGAATTCTTGAATGTATGCTTCTTTGTGTTTCTGATAGATTTATTCGAATAAATCTAGGTATATTCGAATAAAGATAAATCATCGGATCAAAATTATGTTGCATGTTAGTATTATTTGAATAACGTTATATTTATTGAATAAATCGACCCTTAGCAACTACAAACTTCTCAATTTGGTCTCGCCTATTCGAAAAAGCTAAGCTTATTCGAATAAACTGAGGCTTGTTTCATCAGTCTTATTTGACTGATCTCTGTCTATTCGAATAAAATCAAGTCTATTCGAATAACCAGAGACTTGGCTTATCAGTCTTGAGTGATTGCCTTCTGTCTATTCGAATAACCCCTAGGTTATTCGAATGAAACCTGTTAAATGGCCAAAATGTTTGGCAGTTGCAGATCCTCTATTCGAATAAAACCTAAATCTTCTTCTTTTATTCGAATAAACATGGCTCGTTTTTAAACAAAATGTTCTACTATGTTTCGTTAATATATGCTGAATTCCTTTTAAAAATACAAATGCTTAATCAAAAGTAATTCACTATTCTTTTTGATGAACATATATAATTAGCTTGATTGATCATGAAATATCTGTTGCCATTGTGAACTTATTTATTACTTTAAATGCTTATTTGTTTATAAGTTTGGCATAATAACTAACCTCTATGGATCCAAAATTGATGGATACCAAAGAAAATTCTTTGAATTGTGTTGTAGGGTGATAACTACCTCAAGCAAGCATTTAAATGGAATTTATTCAACTTGAGGATAGTAAAGCTTAAAAGGACTCAACTTTTAAAAGATGTGCAAAAAATTTCTATTCCTTCACGAAAGTTTGAAGCTTGGAAGTTGGTGAAAGTGGGAGTCATCTACAAAAACTCAAAGAATACACTTTTGGTGATATCAAACTATTATTGAATATCATGTGATACTTGGATAAGTAGAAATTTGTTTTTATGTCTTACCATGTTTTAAGTTGTGCTTTTCTAGCATTATGTCTTGAAAGTATCTCTACATATGCTAACATGCTAGATATGCATACATTTTTGCTTGGAATGACATGCTATGGTAATATCTTTGTTATTAAGCTTGTAACCAATTCTCTTTGTTTAAATATGTAAATTCACATTCTCAGAAGTCATTCTAATCCTTTCTCTTTGATGCCTAATTGTCTCATATACTCACTTGGAGATTGGAAAGTAAAATGTTACATGTCTTCTTGTTTGATATGTTAAATTTTGAAAACAAGAAGTAAATGATTTCAAAAGTTATAGCTCCATGGCTTTTCAATTCTTTCATTACAATAAGGGACTTTTTGTTCTTGGTATGTGTGAGTACTAAAATTCCTTACTTGATATTACATGCCTAACATGATCACCGTTTGCCCCAAAATGCTTATATAAGTTTTGATGTTGATCATGTATTTCTTAATAAACTTGAATCATGCCTTAAAATACTTAAACATTTTTTTTTGGATTCAAGTGCATATGTGCTTCATGCATTCTTGTTAGAACTAATATTGCATGGTTGATAATGTGATACGTGCTTTAAATTATATATCAACCTAATTTATGCTTGTAAATGAGATTAAATGATATTTGATGCTAACCTATGTTTTAGAGGACTTTTAAAGTTAGCTTTGCAAGTCTCTCTATTTGTTTCAAATATAGCCATCAGTTTTTTACATACAAGCATAAACGAGAAAAGCTGAATGGAATTCAAATGAAGAGAAAGATAAAGAAGACTTTCTTCTAGTGCAATGAAATGTAGAATTCAAAGGAAGAAAGCTCAAAGTTAAAGGACCAATAAAGAAGGAGCATCACTCTTTATATGACTCAATAAGTATCTCTATCCCTTAACTTTTATGGTATTCTATATGTTATAAATTGTATGATACTTATTGATAAATTAATGTTAAATTACTAGATGCTTCCAAGGAATATATGGCTTTTTATATAAAATATCTCTACCTTTCTAAAATGCTTTTGAAAATATAATGTGCTCTTGTAAAATTCTTTTTGAAAAGGGGAGAAGTTTTTAAAGTGGTTTTTTTTTCCTTTTTTGATTGAAGGATTAAGAAGATGTATTTTTGATAATATGCATATTTTGAGGGGGAGCCTAGCTCTGAAGTTATTTATATCTCTTGCCTTACATCCTTGGTTGATTACATAAAGTGTTTTATTGTTATCATATGCAAAATGTTGACATACAAAAATATGACAAGCATTGCATGAATAATCTTATATATCTTTAAAGCATGATCATTTCTTCTCTTTGACAACATGAGTTTTATCTATAAGGGGAGAGAAAATTATTATCTTTCTTTCCTAAGCCTTTTTGTTGATGTCAAATAGGGGGATAGAAAATTAGAAAGAAAAATATGTTCTTGTGCTCAATTACTTGATATGCTTACATAAATATCAATTCTTGTATATTGCTCAACATATTTTTCTTTGGTGATTTGTCATCATCAAAAAGGGGGAGATTGTGGAAATAAGTTTGCCCCAAATGATTTTATATGTTAAGTTTTGATGATGACAAATACAAGACAAAAAGAATATCTTGCTTATACTCTTTGTTGCATTCTATATAGAGCATATCCATTAATATTTAATAAATATCTTATTTGGATGTATCTATGAATGTCTTATATGCATGTTAAACTAACTAAAGCTATATATTTATGATTCATGCATATGAAGATATTAAATTATGTTTTTGGACTAATTATGCTTGTTTAAGTGAGTGATACTTTGTAGGATAGTCCAAGTACCAAGAGTGAGCTTGCAACAAGAAAGCAAAAGATCTCAATTAAGCTCAACACAAAGGAGGATGTGAATGCCTATTTCATGAAGGTATTGATAAACATTAAAGTCATGTCAAAGACCAAGTCCAAAGGAAGATTAAATGGTATAACTTATAGGACTTAGTGTCTTTATGTACGAAGCCTTATGAATATCTCAAATATGTTTTTACAAATGATTTTTCTATGCTAAAATACCCAACAAATAAGTTTTGAAAAGTTATTTATGGTGGTAGTTCAAATTTATGAAAAATAGCCAAGTTTGAGTTTTACAAAACTGACCTTTGGTTACTCTTTTAATCATAACTTTCAAAATACTTTGAGTTTTGTTTTGAAACTTGTTTCATTTGAAAATAGACTCAAAGATCTTTCCAATGACTGGTCATTTGCTTTAAACGGATAAGAAATGAAGAAGTTATGATCATTTAAAGTCAATTTTCAAAAGCTGAGTGGTTTATTCGAATAAATGGTGTGTTATTCGAATAACACACCACAGAAATCATACCAGAACGAATTTTTACTGGTTTATTCGAATAACCAAAGGGTTATTCGAATAACTTGACTCAGAAAATGTTACAAAACGTGTTTTTAACGTTTTATTCGAATAACCAAACTTTTATTCGAATAACATGACCCAAAATATGTTACTGAACGTGTTTTTAACGTTTTATTCGAATAACTAAACGTTTATTCGAATAACCAAATGTTTATTCAAATAAAAGGTTTCTAAAAACACTTCCTAACGTGTTAACAGTGATTTATTCGAATAGGACTTCGTTTATTTGAATAAACACGATCCAGTTCTACACAACGGCTATTTTCAGAAGCTTTAAATGTGATATTAATTTATACCCAACGGCTCTTTTTCTTATACCACTATAAATACATGTTTTTGGGACATCTTTGACACACACCAATTTATCTGAAATGATTCCTTCTTGCTTTATTTTGTGATACATATTTTACCAAATTTCTGTGCTCTTTTTTGCCAAAATTTGAGATATCCTTAGAGAGCTTCATAGAGCTTCAATTTGTATAATTTACTCTGAGTGAGAGTTTCTCTTTATCTATATTTCTGTTCTTCTACATTGAGGGTGAGGTATCCTTCAAGATTTGTAAAGGGGGTGAGGTATCCCTCTAAGGTTTGTGTAAGGGTGAGGTATCCCTGCAGGCTGAGACTTTAGCACAAGGGTAGAGTTTCCCTGTGTGTGAAAAGTACTCTTTCATGTAACGGTTGCAAGCACCTATTGAAGCTTGTACATATAGTGAAAAATCTCGAACTGTGTTTCGGGGACTGGATGTAGACCATAAGTGGTTTGTGGTCGAACCAGGATAAATATCATGCCTGCTCTTCTTCTCTTTATCTCTTTATTTTGTGCAATCTTTATTTTACGTAATTTTATATTATTGCACATTTATTTATACAATTTTATATTATTGTACATTTATTTATTTACAGTTCTTAAAGCTTTCTTTCTTCATCTCGCAATTCTTTCTCTTTTATTTAATAGCTTAAATATTTATATTTATTTTAAGAGCATTTGCGAAAAGTTTTTTAATACCCAATTCACCCCCCTCTTGGGTAATGGTTGCCATGACTAACAGTTATTACCAATGTGTAAGCTGTTACCTATGCCATGCACACGTCCCTTCTTGTTGGGACCTGCCGCATCCAACCAAACCTCTAGGTCAACCATAGGGTGAGAAGAAGAGTTTTCTCCATATTTTTTTGTCATTGTGGTGTCATATGACTCCTAAAAATAACAAAACAAGAAAAATATTAACAAAAAAATAAACAACCTAAAATATATATGACTTTTGAATAGGAACAAGACACTTACAATAAAATTCCTCGAGCGCTCAGAAACATAGCTTCCGTCTTTCTTCTTATGAACTTTTGCATACAGATCTCTGTAAGAAATCGGATGCTTTAACTCTGCCTCCTGTAATCCCATATGGAAGAATATTATATAAGAAACACATATCAAAAGTAAGGCAATCCCTCTAAAATACTATGTCATACTCAAGATAGGCAAATAACTCAAGTAATTACAACATGTTCATATACAGATGCTTATCATTAAAACTTTAAATGCGGAAGTTATATTACCATCTTGCTCTTGTGTTGACCAAAGCTTATCGACCCGCCTGTATGCTTCAAGGCATCAGGCATGGCTGCCCTGTTCCTTCGGGCAGCTACAGACCTCGTCATCCATTTATCTGTTAGCCAAATGTCGACCAGGCCATCCCACACTTCAATCCTCATTCGTCTGGGCCCATGGCCCTTAATATCAGCCAAGTTGTTTGAATTTGCCCTCTCAAAGGCCTTATCTCGTGCTTTGTTCAAATGGTTTGGATAACAGTCCAAGATAGTCCATTCCCAGACAGTTTTCGCCATACCGCGATCAGCATCAGATGTGAACCGATGCTTAGCCTACACAAAGGATATGTATGTATATTTATTTTTCAATAAACGTATAATATATAATTCTATAAACATAATTACTTACCATGAAGTTGGTAAATAGTATTTCCTTCATCTCAGCTAGATAACCTCACCACGTACTAGTCGGAACAAGTATTCGTGTCATGACATTATACATAATGTCACGTGTCACCCTCGACGGTAGAAACCTCCTCCTCTAAGTACAATAAGATAATGAGAGAGTTATCTGAAAGTAAATACATGTAATAAAAGATGATATGTCACTAGTACTTACGGTTCAGGGACAGGCGCCACATATATAAGTTCCCTGCTATCTGTTTTTACATTGGATTCTACACATGAAGGCACCACATTCGGGCCGTTAGTGGGTGGGTCAGCAGGGGGTGGCATAGAAATCGCTAGGTCAGTAAGGGGTGGGACAAAAGCTGATGCGCCTCCAATGGTCAATGGACTAGACGCTGGTAGGCCTGCATTGGTTGATGGGCCAATAGCTGAAGTTGCACCTAATATAATTATACATAAAAAAACACATATATATTACATTTATATAAACCACGAGTTAATAATAATTAAAAATATTATCCTATAGGTATACCTAGAGAGGGCTGAGAATGCTGTACTGGTGGAGAATCATAGGTAGATGCAACATTACGGCCTCTCCCACGACTGCGTCTAGCACCTCTACCTCGAATGGTCATGATGGATATCTGCACAAGGAAACATAATGTAACATGACTCCATTTAAGCAACTATAAGTCAATAAAAACCTCAAAATATAATAATGATAATCCAGTGTAAATACCATTAACGAAATTTATTGAACAAGCTTCAATTTTAACTACTTGAGTTTGAAGCAAAAGATTCCTCATCTTCATCTGAGAATTCATTAATTTCATTATTTTCGTTGTCTTCAATGAACTCATCATCAACCAGATCGTCCATTGGATAATGTATATCACGTATGTTAACTTCTTCTATTTGGGCATGTGCATCAAACAAGGAGACTGCTTCATCATCTATCACATGATTGTGTGTTCTAAGGGATCCATCATCTTGGTAATAATCAGTGGTAGTTAAGTCATTCAATTCATCACCTTCCTCATTCAATGTCTCAACCACGAAGAGTTTTGCTCCGACCTTGCAAGCTGCCCACCATTCACCATTAGCTTTATTCTCGCTTTGTGGGTATCTTGTATAGTACACTTGTTGTGCTTGTTCGGCTAAGACGAATGGCTCATTTGAGTGAAGTCTTGATTTATGCTTGATGTCAACCAACCCATATCTCTCATCAACATTGACTCCATTTATCAGGTCAAACCAATGACATTGTAAAAGAAATACTTTGTTCTGATTTCCTACATATGACAATTCTAATATATCTTCAATTATGCCATAATAGTCAAAGTCATTCTCACCATATATACTACCTCTAACATATACATCACTATTCATGGTAGCTTAATTTTGTCCATACACCTTGGTATGAAATCTATACCCATTAACTATTAAGCCACAGTAAGAAGTCACGGACTTGGATGGACCGTAACTTATCTCTCGTATCATTTGATCCTCGACTTGGCCTATATTAACTTGTATCATTACATAGACGGTAGATAGTTGTAACATCTAGCATAATGCACATTGAATTTAATATGATAGGTCACTATTATGGATAAAAGGACTCACTAGATGTTTTAGCCACCTACTGAAGTCCTTATCTTGAGCTTCCAATATTTGATCATCAGTTATATTGGATTTGTATCCCTTAATGAATCCTCGAATTGTCTAATCAATACAATAATTAATATTTAGCATAAATTTAGCACATTAATAACAAATTCATTAGATAGAGAGTAAACTTACTGGAGATAAGGTTCTACTTCTCCACAATTTACAAGCACATATGTCTCAGCAATCTGAAGTTCCATATTCATCAAGAATCTATTTTGACCTTTCCCGATAGGACGACATGGATGTTTAAAAACAGACAAACGTTCATTAATTGTATCTTCCCTACCGTCGTCATTTCGAGGAACTTGAGTGCGCCTGGTCTGTAGGTGGGGATCAAAATACATAGAAGCAAAATTAGAAATTTCTTCTAAAATATACGCTTCACAAATAGATCCTTCGACTTTCGCCTTATTTCAGACCTTTCTTTTCAAGTATAGCATACACCTCTCAAATGGGTACATCCACCTGTAATGCACTGGTCCTCCAACCTTAGCTTCATAAGGGAGATGCACGACTAGATGTTCCATCACGTCAAAGAATGCTGGAGGGAATATCTTCTCTAACTTGCAAATTGTTTCAATGATAGAGAGCTCTGCATTCTCAATGGTGGAAGCATGAATTTCAGTTGCGCAAACTTCTTTAAAGAACAAGCTTAGTTCTGTTAACAGTCCCCATATAGGTTTTGGCAAGATATCACGAAATGCCAGAGGAATTAACCTTTGCATAAAAACATGACAATCATGACTTTTCATTTCATATATCTTCCCGCCGTCTACATTGATGCAACGTGCGATATTCGACGCATACCCATCAGGAAATTTCAACTATTTTATCCACTCATACACCATCCTTCTTTTATTGGCATCCAAGACATACGTCGCCTTTGGTTTTTTACACTTGCCATTGTCAACTATTAGCTCCAAGGTAGGACGTTTGCATATTATCTTCAAATCTTCTCTTGCATTTGCATTATCTTTTGTCTTGCCCTTTATGTCCATGACAGTATTGAAGATATTATCAAACAAGTTCTTCTCGACATGCATAACATCTAAATTATATCGTATTAGATTAGTCGACCAATAAGGCAATTCCCAGAATATACTCTTCTTCACCCAATTGTGGTGTATACCAAAGTCATCTTGTTTTTGTTTACTTGAATTCAAGCCAAAAATGATTTCCTTAAGTTGAGTCACTCTATTCAAGACATCTGTCCCACTCAGCCGTTGTGGTGGATTTGATCTTTCCACTGTTGATCTTTTAAAAGAGTTTCGATCACGACGAAATGGATGATCAAAGGGCAAAAATTGGTGATGACAATTAAACCAATAACATTTCCTATCGTGCTTCAACACAAATGACTTACTATGATTCATACAAAGCGGACAAAAAAGTTTTCCATGAGTGCTCCACCCAAACAGCATTCCATAGGCTGGAAAGTCACTTATTGTCCACAACAAAGCTGCTTTCATATCAAATTTTGCTTCTTCCAGGCATCATAAGTTTGCACCCCATCATCCCACAATATCTTCAGATCATCAATTAGGGGTCTAAGATACACATCTAAACTTTTACCAGGTGACTTTGGTCCAGGAATCACAAGAATGAGGAATATGTATTCCCTTCTCATATACATACTTGGAGGTAGATTGTACAGTGTGACAAAAACAGGCCAAAATGAATATGGTGTGGCTGAACTACTGAATGGATTAAAACCGACTGTACACAGGCCAAGCCTAACATTTTGAGCGTCTAGGGCAAATGTAGGATGGGTAGCGTCAAATCGTTTCCAAGCCTCAGCATCAGCTGGATGCCTGATCACTAATTCATCTTGACGCACTCCATCCGTATGCCAAGTCATATACTGTGCAATGTTTTTGGACATAAACAGACGTTGGAGTCTTGGCATAATGGGAAAATATCACAACACTAAGTACGGTATATCCTTCTCATTCGATGCGTCCCACCTTCGGTTTGAATCGTGGGTGTCCACATACTAAGCAAACTGAGTAGAGTCTCTTATCACTGTATTCTTTGTAATACAACATGCACTGATTAAGACACGCATCTATCTTCTTATATCCTAATCCTAACTCACGAACCATTCTCTTCGATTTGTAGAAGTTTTCGGGTAACCTTTCAGGCTCTGGAAGCATGCTCTTAATGATGACAATCATTCTATCATAACAACTCTCACTCATGTTAAACTCTAACTTCAAGTTCAAAAGTTGAGTTACAGCTGACAATTTCGTGTGCTTATGGCAACCATCCCATAAAGGTTCGTCAGCGTCTCTTAGTAAGTCATAAAACTTCGCAGCTGATGCATTTGGATCTTCTTCTAAATCTTGAGCCTATGCATTTAGTCTATCACCTGGGGCATCCATAACCATATCCACGTATGGATTCCTAGGCTCCACTTCATCATCATGGACAATGGATGTTGAGCCGCTATCTCCCCATATGTCCTCACCATGAATGGTCTAATTTACATAATCGTCCACAAATCCATACTTATACAGATGTTGTTCTACCCCAAATACCTCCCTCCAAGCACGATTCTTACATCTAGCACATGGACAAAGGATGCGATTTAATGCATCACTAACTGCCGGGTCTCCTTGAGCAACCCTAATGAAATCATCAACTCCATCCTTGAATTCTTCACTTACATAGTCGGTAGGATCATTTCTTCGTAACATCTAACTTCGATCGGGTCTCATGATTGCTGAAATTGGTTTAGCACATTAATACAAATCCTTATATCAACTGATCCTTCTTAACATGGTATGACCCTATCCCATTCGATAAGAAACTTTTCAGCACTTGGTTAATAGTTATTCCTTAAATCTCATATTTTATACTTGACGAAATTTCGGCAGCATTTCCCATTGGTCTCCAAGTGCATGACTATAACGCAGTGAGATCTACCACGTTTAAGTATACACCCAGAGAACAAAAGGAAATGTAGCAGATTGAAATTTCAACAAGTATAAGAAATGAGATTTAAATAATAACTGTTAACCAAGTGAAGGAAAAATTTCTTACCAAATTGTCCCACTTGGACAATTCAAGATTCAATACAATGAGCAGTACGAACAATAAGTATGTGTGCTCATTCATATTGAATCTCAAACGGGAAACTAAGGTTTTGCTCAAATCTTCACTCGAATAAGAAAATAAAACTTTAAGCATATGTTAAAGCACAATCAAAAGTTAAATCAAACCAATATTCTTAACACATAATTCGTTAGAAATTCATAACTTTTATTTTCAACATCCAAGATTTGACGTCATATTTAGATAGTCCTAAATGTACCTCATAGGAGAGAAAAACATAAATAAAATCTAAGTTTTCACTGGCCACAATGATTGCTGCTATGTGGCCTGACATAGACAACATTGATGAATATGTTAGGAATACTACTGCTAGAGCTTTCAGTGTTGTTGCCTCTGCTCTTGGTATACCTGCACTTTTACCCTTCTTGAAGGTTGTTTGTAAGAGGAGGAAATCATGACAAGCTCGGCACACTGGGATTAAAATTGTGCAATAGATTGAGAAGGTGAAGCAGTGTGTAAAGAATTGGAAGCCCTATACATAAGTTGCTATACTAAGGAAGTCATGATCATTCTGATTCGTGAATTTCAGTCGCCTAATGAAGAAATAAACCAAGTCGTTCTGAATGTGGTGAAGCAGTGCGTAACACCATTAGTATCATGTTAGGCTTGTAAGCGGGTTACAAAGGTATTCTAATACTTGCTTAACATGTCAGTTCAGTTTTGAGATAAACTAAATTAGTTTAGGCACTTAGTTACAACACAGAAGTTGAAAAGTAACTTAAAATGACTTAGGAAATAGCTTTAAAGGCTAAGTTGAGAGAAACAAGTATAGAGAAATTGATTTAGGTCACAAATGAGTTAAGTAAGGTATAGTTAAAATTTGAGAAGAATCAGAGTCAGTTTGGTATTTTTAAGTATACTGGTTGTGTATTTTAATACCGATTGACTAGTAGCAGATATGAAAAATAAGAATAAAAGTGAACCAGCAATTTAAATGAATCCTAGTATTTATTTTATAGTTGTTTGGAAGTTGAAAAACTTGAATTAGTATAATTCAAGTGTTCTTAGCATATAAAAGTTCTAACACTGGAACTTAAGTTCTGATTTTCCCCTTAACCCATGATCCCCAGCAGAAAACAAAAGAAAAGAATAGAACAGAACAGAAACAGAGAAACGAAGGGGAGAAAGAGAGAAAGGAGAAGAAAGGAAGGGAAGAGGAAAAGAAGAAGAGCAAGGCTCAAAGGTTGGTCATCACCTAAAGGTAGGAGATTTCTATTCTTTTTCTCTCTTTGTTCTTTTGAATGAGGGTTAGAGATTTGGAATGGAAAACTGGATTTGGAGAGTAAAATCCTAGCTCTTAGCTTGATTCTTGCTTCCAAGAATTAAGTTAGGATAATTTTAGCCTAATAAGTATTAGATAGTCATTTATAGCTCAAACCAACCATTTTGGTTCATGATAGAGAATCTTGGAAATGGATTACAGAAAAATGAGAATTAGGTTGTGATTGATTGACTTTGATCATAATCTAAGTTTAATGAGTTAGATACTAGTTAGTTGATGGATTGGAGCCCTTACAGTCCATAGTTTCATTTTTAAATGGTTAGTTGAAAAAAAGTAGGGTTTTAGTTGGAAGTTTGAGTTTAATCCATCATTGATGAGTTGAATTAGTGAATGGATGATCCTAACATGATTAGACACCGTTATTAGGGTTGGAAAACAGTTAGAATCCATGATTTGGGGATTAGAACTTGGTTAGAAATCAAGATTATGCAATACCCGAATTTGTAGAATCAGGACAGCACCCGAACAGCCTGTGATGTTTGTTGCATAACTTGAGCTACAGACATCTGAATGACATGATTTTTATGTCATTTTAAAGCTAAGACATAGGGCTACGTGTGGTAAAAATTTCAGAATTTTACACTAAGCCAAACAGTATCAATTTCGGTTTGAATCCAACTCAGATTCTGCAGAAAATGCATTCTAGCAGCCAGTAAACCAGATTGCATAACTTCCTGCTCCGGTGTCCGTTTCCCATGAAACTAGAGGCATTTTAAAGCTAACATGCAAGGCTTCTCGTCTGCAAATTTTCCTGGGTGTATTTTGTTCCCAATTTCAGTTTAAAGTCAAGGCAGAAATGGGTAAACTAGTGAATTCCCTATTTTTGCTTCTGTAAAATATCGCATAACTTTAGATACGCTTATCCAAATGAGGTGAGGTTTATGGCATTGGAAAGATATAAGAGAGATCTATCTTCCCATAAAATTTCAGAATTTTATGAGTTAAGATGCATATTTGGCGCAATCTTGAAAATCAACCTTTTTAGGCAAGTTTTGGAGGTATTTTGGGATGGTTTGAATCCTAAAAATACTAGTAACTCCTTTAATAGTTAAAGTTGAGTTAGATAGGCAAGTTTTGTGGTAAATACTTTACTCTCTCAATAAGTTGAGCTGAAATGGGGTAGTAACAAGAGTGAATTGGTTCCCTCAAGCAAGTGAGGTTGAGCTTAGTGAGTTGGTTCTCTCTAGTAAGTGAGGTTGAGTCTATTGAGTTAGTTCCCTTAAGCAAGTGAGGCCGAACCTAGAGTTGGTTCCCTACAGGTCGAACCTAGAGTTAGGCATCTTTAGAAAAT
Source organism: Ormosia semicastrata (assembly GCA_029884595.1). Lineage (NCBI taxonomy): Eukaryota > Viridiplantae > Streptophyta > Magnoliopsida > Fabales > Fabaceae > Ormosia > Ormosia semicastrata. The sequence continues at coordinate 47,112,855 of JAQQTO010000061.1, forward strand.
AGATTATTAGGGACTTTAACTGATTATTGAAGAGCTCTAATCGGTTACAGAGATAATTATGCTTAGAGGTGGAAAACCTTTGGGGAGGTTTGGAAATGTGATTTTCAGTTGTTTTATGCAACATTATGCAGAAAACCAGTGATTATGACTCCCTTAAACTAGAAAAATGAGCTATCCTGACAGCTGATGATGTTTGTCACATAACTTGAGCTACAGACATCGGAATGACATGATTTTTGTGTCATTTTAAAGCTAAGACATAGGGCTACGTGTGGTAAAAATTTCAGAATTTTACACCTAGCCAAACAGTACCAGTTTTGGTTTGAATCCAATGCAGATTCTACAGAAAATACATTCTGGTAGCTAGTAAACTAGATTGCATAACTTCCTGCTCCAGTGTCCGTTTCCCATGAAACCAGAGGCATTTTAAAGCTAACATGTAGGGCTTCTTGCCTGCAAAATTTCATAATTTTCCTGGGCGTATTTTGTTCCCAGTTTCAGTTTAAAGTCAGGGCAGAAATGGGTAAACTAGTGAATTCCCTATTTTTGCTTCTGTAAAATGTCGCATAACTTTAGATACGCTTATCCAAATGAGGTGAGGTTATGGCATTGGAAAGATATAAGAGAGATCTATCTTCCCATAAAATTTTAGAATTTTATGAGTTAAGATGCATATTTGGCGCAATCTTAAAAATCAGCCTTTTTAGGCAAGTTTTGGAGGTATTTTGGGATGGTTTGAATCCTAGAAATACTAGTAACTCCTTTAATAGTTAAAGTTGAGTTAGATAGACAAGTTTTGTGGTAAATACTTTACTCTCTCAATAAGTTTTGTGAGACATTCTCATTATGTCATGCAAGTGACATATAATCTTAAAGACACAAACACCTTCGCAGTGCATCTCTTGATTGCAACATAAAGGTATACATGTGCTTTTATAATTAACTTATGAAGCAATGCAATGAATAAAGATGAAACTAACCTTGACTCAAGAAGACTCCAGATGAATCAAGACTCCGGAACAAATGTTGCACTTGCAACAAAAATGCCTTTACTAAGCTTAGATAGCAGAAAGAACAAGAAAGGCAACAAGATCTGCACCCATAGCATACAATCAAATAACATTTTACATATCCACCTCTTTCAAATCTGGTTCAAAGTTATGATCTAAATAAGAGCATTTCAGCAAGGAACTCAAATCTAAACATAAATAACAGAACAAAAATCATAGCATTAAGCCCCTTTGCCTGCACAGTAACTCTGTCTGAGTGGCTCAAGGGACTACGAACATATTAAGATTATCTATGAGATTTACTAGGTGTACTAGATGCACATCTTGATTAATTCATGTATAAGAGTTTACTAAAAATAATACTTATTCATCTTGAAAATAATGTTTCACTTGCAGCAAAATCAAATAAAGCAAACCAGAAACCAAGACCAAAAAAAGATAAATATCAAAAGCTTTGTGATATATTATGAAGAACATGTTATCGAGAAGAATAATTCATAAACACTAATTAATCACACATTAATAATATTGAAAATGTTGTAATTATTAAGACATTATCCATTTGCTTTTAGAAATGAAACTTGTGGTGGTTATGCAAATTATGTCATGGACCAATGCAATTTTACCACGAAAAGCATAGAGTGTGACATGAATGTTTGATTACCCTTTGACCCTCTTGGGGTCGATGGTAATTCACACCTTTGGAACAAGTTATTGTGCTTGCATTGTTGTTGTTGTTATTATTATTATTATTATTATTATTATTATTATTATTATTATTATTATTATTATTATTATTATTATTATTATTATTATTATTATTATTATTATTATTATTGTTATTATTGGGAGCTTGTGTGATTTCCTGTTTACATTGGCTTTCATCCTCATCATCTGATTCATTTTCAATTACTTGTGGTAGACAAGTGCCTACTCTACTTATATTTACATGAGACCTCACAACACCCTAAGAAATTTTTATCTTCACATAGGTTATTTTTTCCTGCTAAGATTCTCTATTAAGTATTGAAAAAACAAAACGAAGGGAAGAAAAAAAAAGAGAAAAGACATGAACGCAAATATTTACCTCTTGAAACCGAAGGGAAGCAGGGAGAAGGAAAGAGAGAGTACTTATAGAAGAGGCGGTAATATAATTCGTAATCCTAAAAATAGCCAGTTTTAGAAAATGGGTAAGAGATAGTGATACGCCATAGACAATGCTGACCAAGTCTCAACAAGACCGTGAATCTCTCTGTAATTCAGATTTAGCAAATTGGAGAAGATATAATATAGCCAAAAGCAGGGGGGTTGGTTTGGGCGAAATGCAAGCCTATTCCACTCATATATATCATTGTCATATATATATATATATATATATCTTGTAGCAGAATCTTATATCACAAATACTCATGTATCTCTTATATCTTATTCCACTCATATATATATATTATCACAATCGCATCTTGCTCTCTTTTACTCTATAACGTCTCTCTTCCCAGTAAATTCTTTTACTGCTTAATACCAACCTATGTCTCCCTTTTGTTGACTGCTACGTGCTTCTTCCTTCTTGCTAGTGCCACCGAATCAGAATCAAATATTATTTCATCTCATTTTGTTATAGGCATATCTAGCCACTCGTGTCTTAAAATATTTTTGATGTTCCCCTTTGTGCATTATATGATTGTCTTTGTGATAAAGTTACAAGAATTTACAAGTAAACTCAATGGTTTAAATATGTAATTGTTTTCTCTTTCTCTAATATATAAGAATATAAGATAAGTTCTAAAATTCACTTATTAAGCCACAGTTCAAGACACAAATTTCGCTCAAATAACAGGTTAGTACATAGATTCATATGAAATAATAGATAGATAGGTAATGCATATCTTGGCCTACATCTAACTGCATATTCAAAAATAGTTTTAAGTTAACAACCCAAAAAATGGAATGAGGAGTGGTTCAAACCCATGAAGATTTGTTAAGAGCATGTTGTAACAACCCAAAAAAATTGCTAAATATGAATCTAAAACCCAACAAAATAGAACACACAAACTTTTGGTTCCTTAGCATCAACATTGCAAGTATTGTGTCTAAGTTATTCAGATCCAAGTGAAACCCAAAAAAAAAAAAATGCAGAGGCAGGAACTAAAACATTAAAAATAAAAATAAACAATGTTCTTATTGAAAAAAATCAATAAAGACAAAAGTTAAAATTATTCATTGGCAACTTTGATCAAACAGTTGATGCGCAAGTGTACAAAATTGAAATAAATCATAGAACCAAGTAATAGTTATAGACTAATAGCTAAGGTTTTGTTCCGGCCGGCCTCTATCAGATAACCCATTAGTAGATGCAACGATGGTGGACATTGGGTAAAGCAAGTTAAAGGTGAAGGAACAATAATAACAAATGGAAGCTGAAGTAACACCTTAACACAGGCAGAAACGAAGTATTATTCTCGTCCTTCAAATACGAAAACAGCCACAAGGTAAAATCATGAGAAAGAAAGTGAAGTAGCATCAAAGCCAAGCTTCTCATGACTTTGCATCGACTTTGCATCTTTTAAGAGCATTAGCCAATTTCAAAATACCCCTCCAGACATAAGAAGTATTAGCATGACTTTGCATGTCCAAGATAGACTCGTCCTTAAGGTATTTGTGGGAAAGTAATTGAACCCAGAACTTATCTTTCTCATGCAACATCTTCCAAACAAGTTTCCCAAGCAAAGCTAAGTTAGTATTTCTAGCCTTCCGAATACCCAAACCTCTATGTTTTTTAGGACTAGTTAATGTATTCTAGTTCACGAAACTCAAATTACGAGAGCTACCTTTATTACCCCAAATAAAATTAAGAGTAATTTGATCAATTTAATTACGAATACCGTGGGGAACCCATAAACACTGCATCTGGTGAACAGGAAGAGAAGCAACAACTGATTTTGCAAGACAAATTCTCCCAGCCTTGTTAAGTAACTTACTTATCAACCCCAATATGCGAATTGATGTACAGATTACAGAGAGAAGAGGAAGAAAAGGGAGAGCAGAGCATACCTGAGACTGCGATTGCGTGCGAGGTGTGACTGAGAGGGAGAGCAAGAACACGAGGGGGTTGGGTCAAGAAGGAGGCAACGAGAGTGAGAGGGAGAGCGCAAGTAAGAGGGAATATGAAAGTGAGAGGGCTCTGCTATATGGGGGTTTTGTTGCAGAGAGAGGGAGAGGGCTAGAAACTGAGAGGGAGAGCACAAGAGAGAGTGAGAGGGAAAAAGAAAGTGAGGGTCAGAGAGTGAGCGGGAGGGTGAGGAATAAGTAAAAATTTAGCGAGGGGAACTTTTCCTCGCAATTCTCTCGCTAATTTTAGCGAGGGAAAATATCCCTCGCAATTCCCTCACTAATTTAACTAAGTTCTAACTATGCTTTTAGCGAGGGAAATTATCCTTCACAATTCCCTCGCTAATTTTAGCGAGAAAAAATTTCCCTCGCCATTCCGTCTCTAACTTTAACGAGGGAAAATATTCCTCGCAATTCCCTCGCTATTAACTGCCTAATTTCCCCTCAAAATCATTTTTCAATTTCAGCGAGGGCTAAAATATCCCTCTCTAATCCCTCGTAATTCCCTCGCTAATTAGCGAGGCAAATTTTTCATCACAGAATTCCCTCGCTAAAACGTGAATTTCTTGTAGTGAGAGAGTATGGTGCCTAGGCGTGACTGTTTGGAAGTAACAGGGCATTGCCCTGCCACCATCATGCCTAGGCATGGGTGGATGGCGTCTAGGTGCCACTTTTAGCCTGGGACAAAGGGTTTTGTTTAATGAAAATGAAGTGCTTAACTTGTGTAACTCCTTCTTTTATGCTTCTTAAAGAGTAATGAGATTCTAATAGGAGTATTTAACGAGGTGTTTGTGTGGTGAATGTAAATCAATTGGTATTTTAATTATTATGATACTTAGCATCATTGTTTTTCATGCTTGAGATGAGATGAATGTAATTCAATTAGTATGCTATCTATTGTGATAATTGCATCATTGTATTTCACTTTTGTAGCTATGATTGTAAACCAATTGACATGTTAGTTATTATAATAATTGACATCATTGTTTTTCATGACTATGTTGATGAGGTTGAGGTCCTCATTGTTGATGATCAAATATGATTTTGAATGAGAATGTGACCAACTCTTCCTATCATAGTGATCATTGTTGATGATCAAATATAATTTTGAATGAGAAGGTAACCAACTCTTCCTATCATAGTGATCATTGTTGAAGACCACGTAGTTGATGAGTTCACTACCCGGAGAGAAGATTGCTGGAACTAGGTTCCAGTACTTGTTCAAGGCTCATTGAACCGAGTTCTTTTACTTTGTTCAAGATTCATGCATAATATGACATTACCATGGAACTGGATTCCCATAAATGGTATCATAACATTACTCATTACATACTTAGGTTATTGCATAAACATGAACATAAGGCATAATTTGGCATAGCATGACAATTGTATGGGCGGTTGCTAATCATAACATGTTCATGCATTGAATTATATGGACAATAGCGTATCTCTGAGATAGAGATGTTGTTTTTGTGAGTGTGATGACTATTTGAAGACTGTTTGTGGAAATAAGTTTTCTATACAAACTTATAAAAGGATAATCTATTTCGGGAAGAGAAAAGACATGATTTTGACTTTTGTCACCTTTCTAGCTCTAAATGTATGAGACTTGAGTTTATAATTGTGTTTTTTCTCGAAATGGTCAGAATGTTTGTGATGACATATTTTGTGGATTTAACTATTGAGAATGCGTGATTCTCACCCCATGTATGTGTTTCCATGATGATTCTAGGTAAGAGGACTTGTGGAAAGTGAAGAGGATGTAAGAACTGGAAGACTTAGAATAATGTTATTTTATAGTACTTTGTGATTTATGTATCTTACGTGCCTTGAAAGGCTTAGTTTGCAAATTATGTATATATATATATGTGCGTGTTTGTGAGAAATATATATATTGTGTATTATTTATTCATTATGAGACCCATATTTTTTGTATATACATAAATGTTATATTTGAAAATGTTAGTTAGTAGGAAGTAGCATGCTTGAATTTAACTACTGTGGTATAATACATATTATACTGTCGTTATTAAATTTGGGATAGTACATGGATTAGGAAAGGAACAATTAGAGTCCTAGACCTTAATGAAGACTTTTTCTTTGTCCACTTTGCAAATAAGGGTGGATATAAGCACGCCTTGTTTGACGGGCCTTGGCTAGTGGCAGATCATCACCTATTAGTCCATAGATGGCAGCCGATATTCAAGCCAATGGATAAAGAAGTTCGGAAGATAGCTGCTTGGATTCGAATCCGGGATTTGCTTATTGAGTTATTCTTGTGGAGGGTGGGTAGCATAATGAGGACAATGCTAAAGGTGGATGAACACACGTCAATTCATTCGAGAGGATGGTTTGCCAGAATTTATGTTGAGTTGGATCTCAAAAAGAAGCTAATTCTAGGTTTTACAACTTTGGGACAAGATTATAAATTTGAATATGAAGGGCTGGATCTCATCTGTTTCAAGTGTGGCCGGCATGGGCATAAGCAGGAGCAATGTGTTGATTTCAGCTCTCCGGTGGAACCGGCGGTGGCTGCCACCACTATCAGCCAGGTTGGGGAGGGCATCGTTGACCAGGGAGAAGCAATCATTGATTGTGACAATCAAGTGATTAGAATAACTGCTGAAGATTTGAATGGTGAGATAAGAGGAGAGATTGGTAGGGATAATGTGATTCAGGAAATCAAGGAGACACTTGCCTGCTTTGGCTCGTGGATGATTGTCAAACGAAATAAAAGGAGGAAGGTTTATGACGATAGAAATAAGAGTTATGGTGACAAACGTTCCTTTAGCGATAAAGCAGGGGGACGAACGAGATTTGATGTCCTTGTAGATCAACAAGATAATGTGGAGGATCTTCCTGAGATTGACATCGTTAATGGGATGGGTTACAATTTTGGTGCTGAAAAACAGGAGAAAAACATGCAAAGGCATGCAACGTCCTCGAAAGTTTCGGCTGTTGTTACAAGTGGGTCCTAGAATTTCCCAAAGCAGAAAAACCCATTAAAAATAGGGTGGACCAAGCAAAGCGAAAATAGTATATGAAAGTGGATGAGCCAAAAATGGAGCAGCCAAGCAAGGACAAAAAGGCACCAGGAGTGCATGAAGATAAAGAAACTTGGGAAAGTTTTGCATCGTTTCTAGAAAGAAAGCTGGCAACGTTTCCAGGAGGGATATCATGATGATTTGATGGATTACTCTCAGTTTGTAGGTTCGACTTTTACTGACCCTTCCCGTCACCAAAAGCATAACGAAGGGGTTAGGGTGGGTCACGTGAAAGACAAGCCTTCGGATTGCTATAATGAACAAGGGCAGAACTCGACCAAGCAAATGAGGGCACCTGTGTTGGTGCAGTTTGCTAATGAGGTCAATGGTGCTTGGTGAGTAGGGGGAGATTTCAATGCAGTTTATAGCACTGCCAATTGTTCTGGTGAATTCCCCTCCGCTAGTGATGCAGATAGATTTAGAAAATACTTGTTGGATGCTAGGTTATTTGATGTGAGATTTTATGATTTTTTTTATTAAACTGTTATTGATAGTAAAATTATTTATTAAAATATTATTTTTTAAATTATTTACTAAACTATCACTTTTTTAAATTATTTATTAAATTATCATTCTTTTGAAATTATATATCAAATTATTACTATTTTGTCCAACGTGATATTTTTTAATAATTTCTAGTTCACGTAGGATGCGCCACCCTCTTTGGCGCATCCTACGTAGATACGCCAACAAGCTTGGCGCAATAAGGACAATTACGCCATTTGACTTAGAGTAATCCATCCAAACGTAGATGATCCCTTTTACGTAGAAAACATCACCCTAAACACACTGAAGACTCAATTATTTATAGGCCAAGTGTTTGCTTCTATTACGTAACGTAATCGATGTGGGACTTTAGTGTTGACAAGATAAAGCAACTAAGTAAAGCAACAAGGTACTTTTGTTCGATGTGGGACTTTGGTGTTAGCAAGATAAAACAACTAAGTAAGACAATAAGGTATCTTTATCGATGTGAGACTTCAGTAAAAGGGCTAAAACTCAAGCCCTGGTCAAGAGTCTAGACAATTTCTATACTTCTTATGTAACCAAAAAGATAAATAGATATCTTAAATTCAGAATTCTTAATTAAATGTGTCAAGTTATGAACAAAAAATTCTGCACTAGATTATCACAAAATTTAGCAAGATGCTTAAAAGAAAATAAGTTTAATTACCGTCGAGTATGGCCATTTGAAGTGAATATTCCACCATGCAAGTAAAATTTGACTTACTTCTTTAGGTAGTTTTTCTTTCTTCTTCTTTTTGAAAAATTCATGCTTCAGACTATTAATATAGCCGCTGTATCTATGTAGAAGCTTATCCTTCAGCTCTCAATCTTGATTTATCCTCTTGCACTCAATTGCCTCTTTCTCTTCCCTGCTGAAGTCCTCTTCAGATGATCCAGTATCTTCATCTATCAAATGGAGACAAGACCATTATAAATTATAAAGTTCAACCCGCAAAGTTTATTTGGTAATTACTTGTTCATCTTTCAAAAATGTGTTTGGTGACATCAATTGATGCACGGGACATGGCCACCCCACCCATATAAAAATAAAAGAAACTCACACCTTATGAGTTGTATAAAAAAGGAAACAATTTATCATTGAAAAAGTGCACATTTATACAAATGCATGGGTTGTTTAAAAACAAAGCTAAGAATCTAAGATTCAAGGGACCTTGATTTCATACTTAGAAAATTCTGGCTTTTACCTAGTTACGTAGCAACATAGCATCTTTACTACTCCATTTACTTTTCAGCTATTGCACTCATGAGTTTTAGCCCTTTTACTGAAGTTTCACATTAAATAAAGAAACCTTGTTGTCTTACTTAGTTGCTTTATCTTGCCAACACCAAAGTCTCACATCGAACAAAAGTACCTTGTTGTCTTACTTAGTTGATTTACCTTGCCAACACCAAAGTCCCACATTGACTACATTACGTAACAAAAACAAACACTTGGCCTATAAATAATTAAGTCTTCAATGTCTTTAGGGTGATGTTTTCTACGTAAAAGGGGTCATCTGCATTTGGATGGATTGCTCCAAGTCAAATGGCGTAATTGCCCTTATTGCGCCAAGCTTGTTGGCATATCCTTTGCAAATACGTCATCCTAAGTGGCGTATCCACGTAGGATGCACCAAAGAGGGTGGTGCATCCACGTAGGATACGCCAAGCATGTTGGTGTATCCTACTTGGATGGGCCACCCTCTTTGGCGCATCCTACGTGAATAGAAATTATTAAAAAATGCCACGTTGGACAAAAAGGTGACAATTTGGTATATAATTTCAAAAGAGTAGCAATTTAGTAAATAGTTTAAAAAAAATAACATTTTAGTAAATAGTTTTAAAAAAATGGCATTTTGATAAATAGTTTTACCACAAATGGTAGTTTGGTAAAAAAGCTAGGGTTTCATGGCCAAAGCTTTACCTGGCAGCGTGGAAATATCAAAAGATTGGACTATGTGGTGGCTAATATGGAATGGAGTAACAGGTTTGAGAAGGCCCTTGTTCATCATTTGCCTAAGCTTAAGTCAGACAATGTTCCTATTCTTATTGATTTTGAAGGTCCTACTTCTCATGCAAGAGGCAAGAAACATTTCAAATTTCTTGCTTCGTGGCTTATGCATAATGGTTTTTAGGAGTTGGTCAGAAGTAGTTGGAATAGGTCTTATGATTTTCTGACGAATACTGCTACTTTTATGGAAAAGGTTAAGGTGTTGAACTGTGAAGTGTATAGGGATATAGCTAGAAGGAAAAATAGGCTTATGAACAGATTGGAGGGGATTTCTAGAAATTTATCTATGCATGGTAACACATTTCTAGAGAACCTTCAACGTGACCAGTGGACTAAATATGAAGCAATGCTTATCCATGAAGAGATGTTGTGGAAGCAACAAGCAAGGTGCAGATGGTTCCATATGAGGGATAAAAATACAAGGTATTTTCATAGTCTTACTAAAGCTAGGGCTAGAATAAATCAAATTACTGCCTTGAGACATGAGAATGGCAATTGGGAGCATGACTAGGAGGTATTGAAGGATATGGTCAAAAGTTTCTTCATTCTTCTTTTCTCGAATGATGATGGGAGGGAGCCTTTTATTCTTCGTGGTGGCTTCCCTTCTTTATCTGAAGAGGAGGTTATTTTGTGTTCAAGGGAGATCTCAATGGAAGGGGTAAAGCAAGTTATTTTTTCCATGGGGGGCCTTAAAGCTCTTGGCCTGATGGATTGCATGCTATTTTCTACCACTCTCAATGGACCACTATTCAGCAAAATTTATTTGACTGCGTCAAAGAAATTTTCTAGAATCCAGTTAATATTAAAGAAGCAAATGAGACTCTCATTACTTTGATCCCAAAGTTTGGTGACCTAGAAACAATTAAACAATTTTGCCCCATCAACCTGGGTAATGTTAGTTATAAGGTTGTTTCTAAAATCATTGCTTCTAGATTAAAGCTTATCATGAGCAAGTTAGTTCCTACTCAATGTAGTTTTGTGCCCAGTAGACAAAGTTCTCACAATATTATCATAGCCCAGGAAGTAATTCATTCTATGTGAAATAAGAAAGGAGAAACATGATTATGGCTATAAAAGTGGATTTTGAAAAGGTCTATGATTGGCTAAAATGAGATTTTGTGCTTGATACTCTTTGTGAGAACTCTCGCGGGATTCGTCAAGGTGATCCCCTATCCCCTTATATCTTTGGGTTATGTATCGAGACGTTGGCTCAAATGATTTCTTTAGCTATTGATAAAGATCTTTGGGAGCTTATTACACTTTCTCGTAGAGGTCCTATACTATCTCATTGTGGGTTTGCTAATGATCTTATCTTATTTGTGAAGGCATCAATTGTAATGTCCTAATTCAATTTATAACAATATATTCAAAATATATATACGTAAAAAGAATTAAGCACATTACTACTAACTTTAAAACATAAATGCTTTATAACTATACGTTTCAAAGATATACATGTAATACAAAAAAAATAGAGCCTCGAAAAAAAGATAATCAAAGAAAAGAATTCAAAGTAAACATCATAAACACACAGTACTAAAACTTTCAATTATTTACTGAAATATCAAAAATACATAATTTGTGTGAATGCTTATGTCATGAAGCATAGCAAATGAAGTTTTCGATGATAACAAAAGTCAAGATGAAGATCATGATCAAAAGAAGTGACCAAGATCAAAAGAGATCAAAAGAGGTATTTTTGGTATAGGTCATAGGCCTTAGAATCTAAATGTAAAATGCCCTCAGGTATCTCAATAATCTCTAAATGATTTTTCAAAGATCCTTTTAAATTAACTTATATTTCAAAGTTCATCTTTTTAAGGTTATGTTGATTTCAATCTTGGATTTCGTAATTCAAATGTAAATCTTGTCAAAATCCAAGCTTCTATAAGTAAGAATTGACCAATACACTTAATTGGGCTTGAAAAATGTATTCAAAGAACAAGGTAATTGATTACACTTGCATTGTAATCGATTACAAGCTAAACAGAGGCCTTGTAATCGATTACATTGAGCATATAATTGATTACAAGCATGGCAGAAGCCTTGTAATTGATTACACTGAGGCTGTAATCTATTACAAGTCTGGAAGAGGCTATGTAATCGATTACACAAGGCTGGTAATCAATTACATCCTGCCTAGAAGGCCAAGAACACGTTCTAAGAGCCATGTAATCGATTACATGAACTATGTAATTTTACAACTGGTCTGACATTGGCCAATGACTATTTTATCAGCATTTAATGCTACCCATTAATGCACCCAACAGCTCATTTGATATGAAAACTTATGAATACATGTCTTGGGTCTTCATTAATGGCTAACCAACAACTTGAAACATATTTCTTTCACTCTAATCTGAAAATCAATCTTTCAAACCCTTATTGCTCTGTTTTTGCAAATTACTTGAGATATTCTTGAAGAGCATTCTAGAGCTTTAATTTGTATCAACTACTCTTGTGAGAGTTTCATCTTGTATATACTTCAGTTCTTTGTGAAGAGGGTGAGGCATCCCTCTAAATTATAAAGGGTGAGGTATCCCTAGTTGGTAAAGAGGGTGAGGTATCCTTCAAGGTTGTAAAGGGTGAGGTATCCCTTAAAGTTGAGGCTCAAACACAAAGGGTGAGGTATCCCAAAGTGTGGTGAGTGCTCTATTGTGTAAAGGTTGGAAGCATTTGTTGAAGCTTAAAGATATAGTGAAAATCTCGAGTGATTGCTTGAGGATTGGATGTAGGCCATAAGTGGATTGGTGGTTGAAGCAAGATAAATGTTGTGTTTGATCTTCTCAACTCTATCTCTTTACATTTATGCTTTAATCTTATATGCTTGCTTGAATACTTTCTATCTTGTCTTATTTATTTGTAAGTAAGTTATTCAATCTCATCTATTTATTCACTTCAATCAATCAATAGTTTCAATGAAAATTAGTAATCAAGTGTTTTGCGAAAGATTTGCTAAATTTTTTTACAAATTAATTCACCTCCCTCTTGAGTATTGAAGCTACTTGGTAACAAGTGGTATCAGAGCTAGACTCTTGTGTAAAGAGCTTAGCAACTTCAAGAGAAAGTGATGGCCTCCTCAAATGATTTTTCAAAAAATTCTTCTCTCTATAGACCTCCCTTTTACAATGGGGATGAGTATGCTTATTGGAAAGAACAAATGAAAATTTTTATTGAAGTTATTGACTTAGATGTGTGGGATGCTGTTGAAAATAGTCTTTTTGTCCCTACACAAGTTATTAATGGTGTAAGAGTTAACACACCAAGAAGTGAATGGACTGATGATGATAAGAAAAAAGGTCCAATACAATTTGAGAGCCAAAAACATCATTACCACAGCCTTGAGGTATGATGAGTTCTTTAGAGTCTCAAATTGTAAATCTGCCCAAGAAATGTGGGACACTCTACAAGTAACTCATGAGGGTACTAGTGAAGTGAAAAGATCAAGGATAAATACTCTCACTCATGAGTATGAGCTTTTTAAAATGAACCAAGGTGAAACTATTTAAGAAATGTAAAAATGGTTCACATATATTACTATTCATCTTGCTTCATTGGGAAAGAGTTTTTGTAATGAAGATCTTATTAACAAAGTGTTGAGATGTTTAAGCAGGCATTGGCAACCTAAAGTGACGGCGATTGCGTAGTCAAGAAATCTTTCAACTATGACCCTAGCCATACTTTTTGGCAAGCTCTAAGAAAATGAATTGGAATTGAATAAATTCAACTAAAGTGAGGAGCTTGACAAGAAAAAAAAGGGAATAGCTCTCAAGGCCACTTCCTCCATGGTCAATGATGATGATGATGAAGATGATGGAGATGACTTGGAAATAAATGAGGAGAATCTTGGTCTTCTAGTAAAGAAATTTAGAAGATTCTTAAAGAAGAATGAAGCTCAAAGAAGACCTCCATTTCCCCAAAAGAATGTCTATCACAGAAGGGAAGGAGTCATCCACTTGTATATGCTATGAATATGGAGAATTGGGATACATGAAGATGGAGTGCCCAATTTATCAAAGGAAAGTGGAAAAGTATAAGAAGAGGTCCTCAAAGGATAAGAAAGAAAGAAGAGCCTACATAGCTTGGGATGATAATGACATGGATTCAACCGATAGCTTAGACAATGAGAAAGCTGATGACTAGACAGAATGCAGTTATTTGTGCCCTATTTTTGTGCTATAATGAATGCTTAGTCCTTGTTTAAATGCATATTTGGAGGGTTTTGTGCTTATATTTCTTATATTCTGATTCTGAGCCTTTCTGATGTGTTTTATAGCAAACTGTGCTTAAATGAGTATGAATTGAGTAGATTTATATTTGTTACTGATTTGGTGTTTTCTCTATGTTAGGAGAGGCTCTAAACAAGGTTAAATATGGAGCAAATGAGCTTAAAGAGGAAGAGAAACCAAATCAGCCATTTCAGTGGTTAGGGCCGCGGCGCAAGGTGTTGAGCGCTGCGGCGCGCATAGGCAAAATAGAGATGCCATACTTGGACCCGAGGCGAGGGGGCCGCGGCTCAGATGAGTGAGGGCCGTGGCGCAATAAGACCGACCCTGTGAGGGCCGCGGCGCTGAGGCGGCTGCTGAGCCTATAAATAGTTTTTATACATTTTTTCTCACATTCTGTACAGATCTCTCTCCCATTCTCTCTATTTTTCTGAGTTTTGGCCATTTGGCCATTTCTCTCTTTTTAGGTTTAGTTAGTTTAGGTTAGTTTTAGGTTAGATAGCTTGGCGAGATCTCTATGGATGGTGGATTAGAGGCAAGGAACAAAGGATTGAAGGAGGATTCAATATTCAGAGACAAATCAATGAGCTTCTTTCTCTCTTTTCCCTTTCTCTCTTCTCTTCCTTATCTTTTGTATAGCCATGCTTTGTTTAGGAATACTGTGAATCCTTTTATTTATATTAATGATATGTTCTTCTCTGAGTTTGTGTGGATGTTTGATTATGGTTCAATCATTATCTGTGTTTAATGCTTGTTCTTGGTTGGCCTCAATTGCATGATCTTAATATTGGCAAATGAACTAGACATAGGGATTTGTTGATATGGATATGGTGTGGTTGATACATGTTTGGCTATGAGCTGTTTCGTTAATAAGGTTTAATATACCTATTGACCATGTATAGTGTGTGATTGAGAATAGATCGTTCATGAGTGGAAGTTGTACTAGCTCTCAAGGAAACTATGTGAGTTAGGCAAGTAGAGACCAGGGTTGATTGACCTAGACATAGGCTGTTGACTAATGAAGATTCTCAAGCTAACCTAATCAATGCATTTGTGTTTATGAGGGGAATTGCATGTTGTTGATAGATGTAGGGGGTGAAGGAGGATTTCCTGAAACCTAACCGCTTTTAGGTTTATAGCTTTTGTAGGTTAGTTTAGTTTAGATTATTATTTTCCTATTTTCATGTCCTTGTCTAGAACTGATTAAGCTATTGGTTGGTATTTAGCTTTATAACAATATCCTCGTGGGAACGAACTTTTACTCCGTATCTGTATTACTTGTGCGACCCGTGCACTTGCGGTTAGCAAAAAGGGCAACATGTTTGACCCCTAACAAGTTTTTGGCACCGTTGCCGGGGATATTTCGTTATAAATGGTTTGCCTGATAAGATTCTAGTCCCGTCAACGCCTAATAAGCGTTGCCGGGGATAGTTTTTATATTGATAATATCAATAATGAGTTTGATTAGTCCTAATTCAAGTTGTATATAGTTGTATATAATCTATGTTTTGTTTCTGTTTTGTTGTAGTTTCAAATAAGAAGTCGGGTGATTTCAATTACACGAGGCCCTTGAGGGAATTCGCGAATCCTGAGAGGATATCCTTGGATCAAGTTCTTGAAGACTACTCATCCGCAGTACTTCAATTTTGGTGACAAAGTCTGCTATTGGGACTATAACTCAGGCCCTTCGTGGGAGGGTACCCCATGTTTATGTTTATATTCTTGTTTTTACTTTTTGCATAAATACATAGTATGTTAATATGTTTATTTGGTTAAATATGTTAGTATATTAGTATGGTGTGCTTTGTTAGTTTTGTTAATATGTTTTTGTTAGTATGTTAGTATATATGTATGTTAAATAGGTTAGTTTAATGTTTTAGTTAGTTTTTAAGTTTTAAGTTGTTTTAGGTTTGTATATAGGTTAGTATGTTGTTTTTATGTTTTATTAGGTTTAGGTTGTACATTTTGTAATCTAGCTTTTTGAGCAAGTTTTGTTGCAGTTAGAGAACCATATGGACCAATCCAAGCAGCAAAACTGTCAGAGCTGCTAAATTTAGCTTGATTCAGTAGTCATTTGTCTTTGCGGCCCGTGCACGGGTGCGCCGCGGCCAATTGGGCTTTTTTTTGCAGAATTCTGCAGCTTTTTGGGAGCGTCGCGGCCCAGGCATGGGTGCGCGCTGACGCTGAGCCCCTGTTTTTGTTTTTTTTGTTATTTTTCTCTATTTTTGTTTTATTTTTGTTATTTTTTCTATTTTTAAATATATAGTAATGCTCAGTACTAGTCTTAGGTTCCCTATAGGCCATGTTCTTTAATGATACATTTCATTTTAGGTTTGGGGGAGTATTTTTACATGTTTAATTCCTTTGTGCTTAATGTTAACATGTATTGGTATTTTGAGTATGCAGTGATTTTAGTCATCATATTTTCATGATTATATCCTGTTATGACTATCACTGATGTGCTGATGACCTAAATTTCAATTTTCACATTATGCAAATGATGTTGTGTATGTTTGAACTTAGAAGTGAATCCATTTGAATGCATGACATGTTGCAAGGATGCTGGTATTGTTCTTGGTTGTCCATGATTTGAAAGGTTGTTATTTACCTCCTTTTCAGTGAAACCTTATGTGATCTGATGCATGTGAAACGATTTAGTTGCTTTTGATGCATGATTTACATTTCACTTAGATGCAAGTGTAACTTTGAAAATGATAAGAGTACATGTTTTGAGAATGTTTATGGATGTACATGTAGAGTTTTGATTATCCTAGAAATTGTTTTTGAACTCTCTTGAGGCGAAATCCTAGGTTGTGCATGATTGAGGAGATGATTAGTGCATTGTTTGGATCGATTAAGCCTTAAAAAGCTTACCCTGATATGATGATATCCTTAGGTCCCTTTTTGAAACCTTATACTGTTTGGCCTTATTTGTTTTTCGTAACCATTGTGTTCGTTAACTTGTTAGCCGTTCTAATGCATGTGAAAGCATGTCATTTTCTTCCTACCCTTATTGTTTGTTGAGTATATGATGTAATATTTCTTGAAATGAGTCTGATGATTAGGGGTATAAATATTCAATTCAAAATGAGCCTGAAGGAACTAGATGCAAAACAAAGAAAAGAAAAAGCATTGCTTTGCAAAAATAGAAGAGAAAAGCAAGAGAAAATCAAAAGAAAAATGAAAATGAAAAGAAAAGCAAAAGCTTAAGAAAAATAAAGTTCAAAAAGCATCAAAAATGGTTCTGGCAAGTTTTATGATTCACAATTGAATACCCTGTTAGTGTCATTGGTGACTCATGTCTTGAAGTAGTATATTATGTATTTCAATGTTTGTATTGTATCTTTCCCGTTCATTTCTTTCGCCCATACCATTGGCCTAACATTATAAGCTGATTAAGTCCTTTTTGATCCTCAATCTTGTGTGATTTACATTAGTGGAGAGAGAGTTAATTTACAATCTTGTGGATTCTGTGAATCATATGCATGTATGCTTATAAACTTATCTAAATGTATATGATTTGATTAGAAGAAGTTTATCTTGCATGTTTGTGATAAATGTGAATTGCATGGAGAGTTTTCTGGCTTGATAGCATGTTGAGGATTGTATATGTGTGGAACTGTTTACGGGGCATTTACACTTTTTGAGGATTGGTACAACCATTACATACTAGCATTTGTTTTTGATTGAAAAAGAAGATTGAAATATATTTGCTGAATAAAAATATTTGATTTTAATGTTTAAGTGATTTACTTAGTTCTATTTTGTTTTGCTCGAGGACTAGCAAAATGTAGGTTTGGGGGTGTGATGACTAGACAGAATGCAGTTATTTGTGCCCTATTTTTGTGCTATAATGAATGCTTAGTCCTTGTTTAAATGCATATTTGGAGGGTTTTGTGCTTATATTTCTTATATTCTGATTCTGAGCCTTTCTGATGTGTTTTATAGCAAACTGTGCTTAAATGAGTATGAATTGAGTAGATTTATATTTGTTACTGATTTGATGTTTTCTTTATGTTAGGAGAGGCTCTAAACAAGGTTAAATATGGAGCAAATGAGCTTAAAGAGGAAGAGAAGCCAAATCATCCATTTCAGTGGTCAGGGCCGCGGCGCAAGGTGTTGAGCGCCGCGGCGCGCATAGGCAAAATGGAGATGCCATACTTGGACCCGAGGCGAGGGGGCCGCGGCGCAGATGAGTGAGGGCCGCGGCGCAATAAGACCGACCCTGTGAGGGCCGCGGCGCGCATATGTGGGGGCCGCGGCGCTGAGGCGGCTGCTGAGCCTATAAATAGTTTTTATACGTTTTTTCTCACATTCTGTACAGATCTCTCTCCCATTCTCTCTGTTTTTCTGAGTTTTGGCCATTTGGCCATTTCTCTTTTTTTAGGTTTAGTTAGTTTAGGTTAGTTTTAGGTTAGATAGCTTGGCGAGATCTCTATGGATGGTGGATTGGAGGCAAGGATCAAAGGATTGAAGGAGGATTCAAGCTTCAGAGACAAATCAATGAGCTTCTTTCTCTCTTTTCCCTTTCTCTCTTCTCTTCCTTATCTTTTGTATAGCCATGCTTTGTTTAGGAATACTGTGAATCCTTTTATTTATATTAATGATGTGTTCTTCTCTGAGTTTGTGTGGATGTTTGATTATGGTTCAATCATTATCTGTGTTTAATGCTTGTTCTTGGTTGGCCTCAATTGCATGATCTTAATATTGGCAAATGAACTAGACATAGGAATTTGTTGATATAGATATGGTGTGGTTGATACATGTTCGGCTATGAGCTGTTTCGTTAATAAGGTTTAATATACCTATTGACCATGTATAGTGTGTGATTGAGAATAGATCGTTCATGAGTGGAAGTTGTACTAGCTCTCAAGGAAACTATGTGAGTTAGGCAAGTAGAAACCAGGGTTGATTGACCTAGACATAGGCTGTTGACTAATGAAGATTCTCAAGCTAACCTAATCAATGCATTTGTGTTTATGAGGGGAATTGCATGTTGTTGATAGATGTAGGGGGTGAAGGAGGATTTCCTGAAACCTAACCGCTTTTAGGTTTATAGCTTTTGTAGGTTAGTTTAGTTTAGATTATTATTTTCCTATTTTCATGTCCTTGTCTAGAACTGATTAAGCTATTGGTTAGTATTTAGCTTTATAACAATATCCTCGTGGGAATGAACTTTTACTCCGTATCTGTATTACTTGTGCGACCCGTGCACTTGCGGTTAGCAAAAAGGGCAACATGTTTGACCCCTAACAAAAGCCAATCTATGTTTCATGGCTAGAGGAGAAGAGGAAGATGAATATGACATGGAGGCAACATCCTCAAATTCTGAATCGAACTCTTCCCCTTCCTATGATAAATTGCAAGATGCATTTGAAAAATTATATGATGAATCTATGAGGCTTGCATAAATGATTTCATGTTCAAAGAAAATAATTTCCTCATTTGAAAATCAAATTTCTACTTTAAACAAAGAAATTGAGGAATTGAAATTAGAAAATGAAACTATGGGTTGATAGATGCAAATTCTTCTTGCATAATATGCTCTTTACATGAAAATGCACCTATATCCTTTTCTTGTTCATCATGTAAAACTTTTGAAAAGGAAAATGAAGATTCAAAAATACTCTTTCAAAATTTACCTTTGTAAGAGATAATTTGAACATATTACTTGGGAAGCAAAGATGTGTTTTTCAAAAGGCTAGTTTAGGGTACAATTCCAAAAACTAACAAAAACTTTACAAAAATTTCCTTGTTCCCACAAACACATCAACAAGTCCTTTCATAAAGTGCTTTTATTGTGGCAAGAAAGGACATAGTGCATTAACTTACAATGTAAGGAAGAATATCAATAATAAGTTAGGGACTAAAATGGTTTGGGTTCCCAAAGGCACTTTACCAAAAGTTAACACACAAGGACCCAAGAAAATTTGGGTACCAAAAGTCAAAAATTGAAGTGTATTGTAGGTGTGCTTGAAGGCCAAAAGCTGACTTTGGAATCTTACAAGTGACTGCTCTAAGCACAAGACCAGAAAATACTTCAAGTTCTTTTCCTTGTCTCCAAGAAGCTTGGACTTGCAATCTTTGGATAAGTGGAGACTTGTTCTATGCTTTAATTTGCTTCTAACTTCATATCCTGAAAAATATCTCTACATGTGATAATATAATAGATAAGTTCACTTCTTATTTGAAATAGCATATTTGATGAAAATATCTATGAACTTAATTTTTTTTTGGATCTTTCATGTACTTAAATTTTGCTGCATAACTTTATTTTGCTGCACAAATTCATTTTACTGTATAACTTCATTTGCTGCACCATTTGATGTTTGCTGCATAATCCTCTTTTGCTGCATAATGTGTCATTTGCTGTATAATCTGTCATTTTGATGCATAACTTGCTACTTTTGCTGCATAAAGTTACAATATTCTGCAAGATCTAAAATTTGCTGCATAAGTTAATTGATTGCTGCATAATATGTCATTTCTGTTGCAAAATTACTTTGCTTCAATCACTTTTGAATCCAATACTAACTTGGGCGTTGGAGGCTCCCTTAAGTTTGTTTTGCAGGTACTCCATCATGACTAAGTGCTCCAAGTAGCTCAAAATTCACCAATCCTGGTAAAATGGCTTGATCTTTGACAAAGATGGTAACTTTGTAAGAACATGTGTTTTGGATCAAGAACTGATTAGTTTTTATGCATACATGATGTTTGGAATTGATTTGGGATATTTTGGAACTAATTTGAAAGCTTTTGAGTTTGGTCCTTTACTATTTGAAGTGCAAAAACTGAATTCAGCAAGCTTGTAATCGATTACAAGACCTTTGTAATTGATTACAGAGGCTCTGCCAAGCATCCCAAGCAAAGTTAGAGAGCATGTAATTGATTACGCACACTATGTAATCGATTACAATATTTCTAGAACTCATGTAATCGATTACACTCACCATGTAATCGATTACAAAGTCCACAGAAAACGTGTAATTGATTACTCACCCATTGTAATCGATTACACAAGGGTTTAAAAAGGTCCCAAATGCGCGAGTAGCTATTTTTGGCCTGCAACTAATCCTTTCTCTTTGATGCTTAATTGTCTTATATACTTATTTGAAGATTGAAAAGTTAAAAGTTATGTATCTTCTTGTTTGAAATTACTTGATATGTTCATATCTTGAAAATAAGAAGTAAATGATTTATTTTGTGTCTTGAACTTGTCTTTGAACTTCAATGGTTTTTACAATGAAGTATATCTTGAAATGAATCATAAATGTTCAAACGTTATAGTTCCATGATTTTTCAATTCTTTCATTACAATAAGAGACTTTTTGTTCTTGATTGGCATGCGTGCATACTAGAATTTCTTACTTGATATTACATGCCTTACATCATGATCATTGTTTGTCCCAAAATGCTTATTTATGTTTTGATGATGATTAAGCTTTTCTTAAGTCATGTCTTAAAATGCTTAAACCATTGTTTTTGGATTCAAGTGCATATGTTCTTCCTTTATTCTTGTTAGAGCTAACATTGTATGGTTGATATTTATATTATATTATATATATATATATATATATATATATATCAACCTAAATTATACTTGTAAATGGGCATAAATGATATTTGATGATAACTTATGATTTAGAGAACTTTTGAAGTTAGCTTTGCAAGTGTTTCTATGTGTTTCAACTATAGTCATCAAATATTGAAATATCAAGCATAAATGGATAAAGAGAAGAGTTGAATGAAGAAAGACATGAGGAGACTTTCTTCAAATGCATTGGAATAGAATACGCAATGAAAGAAAGCTCAAACTCAAAAGACCAATAAACAAAAAACATTCTAAAGAAGCATCACTCTCTCAATAAGTATCTCTATCCCCAAGCTATTGTAGTATTTTATATGCTATGGATTGTATGATACTTGTTGATAATTTGATCTTAAATGATTAGATGCTTTCCTTACATGAGAAGTATGCCTAGCATTGACAAAATGCCTAATTGGATATTAACTTGCTAATTTTGTCATTGCATATAGGGTGAATGATGTTAGTTCTATATATACTTTTATCCCTATAGCATATTTCATTAAGTGAATGTTTGATATCTATGATTCTCTTGATCTATGGTTTCTTAGTGGTATAACACCTATGAGAATCATGCTCTTGTTTTGAAAAGAATTTCTAATTTGATTAAAAAAATTTAAAGTAAAATCCCTTATTATATTTGAAAGAAGTTTTTCAAGTTCCATATCCTTGAGAATCTTTTGAACTTGTCTTAAGACCTTGAAAGTATTTTCACCTCTTAATTGTCTTAAAAATTTGGAAAGGATATGTGCTCTAAATATAGTACTCTCTTCATTAGCTTTGAAAAATTTTATTAAATCTTGAGAGAATGTTTAAGCAAATTCCCAAATAAATCTTTTGAAAGGTTCTATAGATCCCATCTTAATACTTCAAAAGATAAGCCTTATTCTTCAAAGTATTTTATTTTCTCAAAGCTCTTGTTCAATGTCAAAGAGAGGAGATGTACTTTCATATATTCTTTTAACTTGGGTTTCATCACTCTCAAGGAATATGTGGTTTTAATATCAAACCTCTCTGCCCTTCTAAAATGCTTTTGAAAATATAATGAGTTCTTGTAAAATTCTTTTTGAAAGGGGGAGAAGTTTTAAAATGGTATTTGATTGATGGATTAAGAATAAGTATCTTTTGTCTTGCTTTAGTTTATGGTAATATGCTTACATGGTCTTGGCATACATATTTCACTTTATCCATCTTGTGCTTCAATGAGGGGTGGTCTAATTCATTGGATCTTATCACTATTATAATTTTGTATATGACTTTGAATCTTTCGGTATTAATGTTTGTTCAATCTGATTTTTTTTTGCTAGTTCATACACATCTGTTGTTACTTGGATCTGTTTGGGATAATTATACTCTGATTTTGCTTTGACTAAATGAGGTAATCATGAAAAATGCTACTAGAATGTTGCTGAAATTTTATTGGTATTATTAACAAATTATTGAATGCTTATGTTTTTTTGATAATGCCAACGGGGGAGAGATTAGAGAGTTTATTAGACACATGTTTTACATGCAAAATTGTTTATCCTATCTTATGCATAAACTATGAGGGAGAGTAATGCTTAAATCTCGATATATATATATATATATATATATATATATATATATATATATATATATATATATATATATATATATATATATTATCTCGTTTTCTATGTTATTTTGTTATCATCAAAAAGGGGGAGAATGTGAATGCTTATGTCATAAAGCATATCAAATGAAGTTTTTGATGATAACAAAAGTCAATATGAAGATCAAGATCAAAAGAAGTGACTAAAATCAAAAGAGATCAAAAAAGGTATTTTTGGTATAGGTCATAGGCCTTAGAATCTAAATGTAAAATGTTCTCAAGTATCTCAACAATCTCCAAATGATTTTTCAAAGATCATTTTAAATAAACTTATAATTCAAAGTTCATTATTTTAAGGTTATGTTGATTTCAATCTTGGATTTTGTAATTCAAATATAAATCTTGTTAAAATCCAAGCTTCTATAAGTAAGAATTGACTAATACACTTAATTGGGCTTGAAAAATGTGTTCAAAGGACAAGGTAATTGATTACACATGTGTTATTACAAGCTAAACAAAGGCCTTGTAATTAATTACATTGAGCATGTAATCGATTACAAGCATGGCAGAAGCTTTGTAATCGATTACACTGAGGCTGTAATCGATTACAAGTCTAGAAGAGGTCATGTAATCGATTACACAAGGTTGATAATTAATTATATCTTGCCCCGAAGGCCAAGAACACGTTCTAAGAGCCATGTAATCGATTACATGGACTGTATAATCGATTACAACTAGTCTGACACTGCCCAACGACTATTTTATCAACATTTAATGCTGCCTATTAATGCACCAAACGACTCATTTGATATGAAAACTTATAAATACATGTCTTGGATCTTCATTAATGGCTAACCAACAACTTGAAACATATTTATATCACTTTAATCTAAAAATCAATCTTTCAAACCCTTATTGCTCTATTTTTGCAAATCACTTGAGATATTCTTGAAGAGCATTCTAGAGCTTCAATTTGTATTAACTACTCTTGTGAGAGTTTCATCTTGTATATACTTCAATTCTTTATGAAAAGGGTGAGGCATCCCTCTAAATTGTAAAGGGTGAGGTATCCTTAGTTGGTAAAGAGGGTAAGGTATCCCTCAAGGTTGTAAAGGGTGAGGTATCCCTTATTGGTAAAGAGGGTGAAGTATCCCTCAAGGTTGTAAAGGGTGAGGTATCCCTTGAAGTTGAGGCTCAAGCACAAAGGGTGAGGTATCCCAAGGTGTGATAAGTGCTCTATTTTGTAAAGGTTGCAAGCACTTGTTGAAGCTTGAAAATATAGTGAAAATATCGAGTGATTCCTTGAGAATTGGATATAGGTCACAAGTGGATTAGTGGCTAAACCAGGATAAATATTGTGTTTGATCTTCTTAACTTTATCTATTTACCTTTGTGCTTTAATCTTATATGCTTGCTTGAATACTTTCAATCTTGTCTTATTTATTTGTGACTGAGTTATTCAATCTCATCTATCTATTCACTTCAATCAATCAATAGCTTCAACAAAAATTAGTAATAAAGTGTTTTGCGAAAGATTTGCTAAAAGTTTTTACGAACTCAATTCATCCCTTCTTGAGTATTGAGGCCACTTGGTAACAATTTGTACATAAGTATTTCTTTGAATACAGTCTGGGCCTTCATGGCCTAAATACAACATATGCAAAATCGAAGTAAATCCTACTCGAAACTACTACTGCATTTCCCCTCCTTGAAATGATCTTGATTTCGATCTATAAATTATCTTGGAAATAAACAGATAAACAAGGGGTAAAAATTCAAAAATTCTCAGTAGCATAACATCAAACAGAAACATTTGAAATACAATTCCATGATAAATACATAATATAACATTTCGAATAGAATTATGTGTGGATGCTCATCGAAATGATAAATGTTAATATCAATGAAATATATTATGATGAGGCCTATGCAATGTCATGTATCTCGCAAAGGGCTTTTCTTACTCCTTTGACCTAGGCTGAGTGTTGACCACTCTTTAGCCAATTTCGACAATGGGATGTTCTTGCTCTTTTAACTTGGGCTGAATGCTGACCACTTTTTAGCCATGCAACAAAGCTTATGATATGCTAATGACATTCTGAATTCAATTGTTTGAGTAGAATCTCTAGCTTTTTTGAATGGCACTAAAAACACCACTTTGGATTTTACTTTTAAAATAGCTCACTTGTTCTTTTCGATCATAATTGAATACATGCCTTACTTTGCAATTTTTGATCATAATCAAATATATGCTAGTTGTAATGCCCTTAATGACATGTTATACTTGTATATGTGTACAAAGGTAGAATATGACTTAGTTAACATGCCTATTTTATTTTGTGACAAACTGAGTTAGTTTAACACTTTGTTGCAACCCAGAAGGTAAAAAGTAGCTTAAAATAACTCAGATAATAGCATAAATTGCTTATACGAGGGAAATAAATATGGATAATTTATTTCTAGGTTACAAATGTATGAAACATGATGTAGTTAAAGTTTCAAGGTAAACTAAGTTAGTTTGATATTTTTAGGTATACAGGTTGTGCATTTAATGCCAGATTGACTAAAAATAGATATGAAAAAAATAAGATAATGGTGAAACGAATTTTTTAATGAATCTTAGTATTTATTTTAAAGTTGTTAGAAGTTGGAAAATTTGATTTAGTTAAAAATAAGTATTCTTAGCATATCAGGTTGTATCAGTTGAGTTTTTAATTGAAACAAGGTCATAAATGAAGCCCCTTATATTAACTTCGTAACCTAATGCTTTTCTCTTCATTCCTATCTCAATTCACTCATCTTCTCTCACGGTTGAACAAAAGGCACAACTGTAACACCCCGAAAATTATTTATTTCATCATAAATAGTCATTTTCTAATATTTGTGATTTTTGAGAATTTTTGTGGAATTTTTTGGAAATGTCAAATATTTTAATATATTCCTCATTTTACGTGCGTGCTGAGCAGAGCCAGTAAAACAAAATATTTTTCCTGAGACTGGTAAACTTTGAACTGTGGAAACGTCGACGGGGGATCTTATTAAACCCGAGGCTGGGCATAGTTTACGAAGTTTACGTTTTATGATATTTTATCTGATAAATAAAATCACAGAATATTTATTTATCTAAGAGACAATAAAATATTATTTCTGCTAACTGTAATTTTTGTTCAATGAGTAATAGCTCTAGTAGATTATTTCTATCTAGTTGCTTTTATGACATCATCTAAGTAACCTTACACTTCACTTTATCGAGAAGCGTGCGAAGCTTCTCAAGGAAGCTTCAAGGGAAACTTCTCGGAAGTTTCCTCCCAACCACTCCACTCTCTCTCCTCTCTTTTGTGCTGCACGTTGGGGGAGGGAAAAACCAAAGGGGTTATTTCATTTTACTTCCTATTCACATTTCATTCTCTCATTTTCTCCTCTCCCTCACGCACGTCCCTCTCTCTTTCTCTCTTCTCCCACACGGCTGCACACACACCACCATTATTGAGCTTTCAAGTTCCTTGCTCAAGCCAACTTGGACCACTGTTTCCCCTCACCATCTCCAAGCTTTCTTCCTTGTGGGACTCCTCTTTACTCCTCCATTTTCGTCCTTCACAGCCCAACTCCAAAGCTTGAAGCTTTGAGGTAAAGCTCTCAACTTTCTTATCTTTTTCTCCTCATTTTCGTGGTCCTTGGTCACCATTGTGACCAAGGGCTCCTCTTTTCAAGTTTTAATGGTTGACTTGGGGAGTTGATCATCTTAGATTCTTCTTGTGGGTAGTGGACGAAAAGCTTGAAAGGAGCTCACTTTCCATATTATCTCTTGAGGTAAAAGGAAGATTATTCTCTTCAACCCATTTTAGTAGTAAGAAACTCTTTGTTGTGTTGATAGGGTGAAACCCATTTGTGGGATACCTCTTTGTTTGAGTGATTTTGGTTGTGTGTTGATTGTTTGAATGATAGGATTTAGATGTATGATGATGGATATTGGATTGTATGAAGGATGGATTGACTTTTGGTGGTTTTCTACGTTTATAGAGGAGTACACGGCCTAGGTCGTGTGATCGCACACGGCTGTGTACTCCAGGAGTGCCAGAATAGAAATTCCAGTGTCATACACGGCCTAGGCCGTGCATTGTGACACGGCCATATATTTTGGCCAGGCTGTGAAATCGTGGCTGTGCATTCTTCCTCAGGCCATGTAATCTGATTTATGAAGGATTTTAGGCCTTTCTAATCCCCTTGGAGGCCCCCAGTCTCCTTGGGCACTCATTGTGAGGCTTTAGCACTAAGATAAACCTATTAAACGTAATTAATTGAATGATTAGAAGTTGATTAGGCATTCCAAAAATGGGAAGAACCCAGGATGAAAGTTTGCCTTATAGTTTAGAATAATTTTGGAATAAAGAAAGAACATGAGTATTGGTGAGGTTGTGAGAAACATAATGAACTTAAGGTTTAACTTTTATCATAACTATGAATGGGCCCGTGTTCACCCTTAATGGTTTGTTATTGGCTTGATGTGGATCTGTGAATGAGATCAAACCTTGTTGATAAATGATATGACATGTAAATCTAGACATAATATAATATGATGGTGATTTCATATATGAATGTACATATATGCGTTGAATCCACATGCATTTGAGGCATGATTGACATAGTTTGTCATGATAAGCATGATTAAAACATGCATTGAAAATGTCGGTTGGACTATTGTTAAGGCTAAGTTGCCTAGGAGTTGAATCACACCTTTGTGCGGGTGCAAATAGACAAGTGTAGGTCACTTGTTGACCTTGGGGGCGTCGGGATGCGTGTACCTCACAATGGATAGTGGGTAGCTCTTCTGTCCGTGGGGCAGACTGATGCAAACGCACTGACGATCCGGACTGAGACACTATCCTGTATCGAGATCTGTGTAGAATGTCTTGTACAATGCCATGATGTACACTTTGATAAATTGAGAATTTTTAGCACTTGAAGGCCTCGGCAGCCGCGATACAGACATATCTCCTATTCATTCTCTCCGAGGTTTTGTGTCTAGCTCCATGGAGTAGGATTTTGGTACCATGTGCATATGCATAGTGAGTCGCCATACCATTTGATAGTTACTTGTTCATATGGGAATTTAATCTGTTGTTTCATTACTGTTATATCTGCCTGTAAATGTTGAGTTGTTTATTATCTGTTCTTAATGCTATTTACCATTTCTGAAATGTTATGTGGGCATCACACGCCGTTTTGTTTCTTTACTGCCATAATAGGTAATTATGTAGAATGTCTTACCTCTTTTTTGTATTTTTTGCTACTCTGTCTATATTTATGTTCCATCGAAGACGTCGGTGAAGGAGGTGAAGTCCACGAGTTTCTTGAATTTTAGCCTGACTTCGAATAGCACCTGCTTTGGATCATGGCAGCACATCCACAAGGATTTTTGGGTTATGTGCGTCTGGCCTTTCTCGGAGGTCCAGATTGCTGGCACATTAATTACAGTTCAGATCGCTGTATCTACGTGAGGGACGTGACGGTATCGTTGGCTTAGGGGCGTTATGATCCGCCCATCTACACCTGTAGCGTCAGATTACATTTAGAGTTTTACATGCCCATTAGGGACATGTGGGGTGATTGTTATTACATTCCACAGGAGGATTCTTTCCTCTCCACAGCCCGAGCCCCGGCCCGTAATTCGGTGGCTCCAATGAGGGTTTCCTCCGATGAGGAAGACCCTGACGAGGAACCTGAAGAGGATCCTGACACGGTTCCTTCCTTCTCTTCTTAGGGGCTGATACTGTCGATAGTCACTGATGGCTATCCGTCTTTTGGGGCTTGGTATTCTTTTTGGGGGTTTGTATATCATTTTTGGGAGCTTGTAAAGCTTAGGCTTCTTTTTTATGAGCCTTGATGTAATTAATGACTCATAGTAGTAGGTATCTAATATATATATATATATATATATATATATATATATATATATATATATATATATATATATATTTGCATATATATATGGATGTATTGGATTAGTCTTTATGATGTTTTTAGTCTTTACAATTAAACAAAGATATATATATATATATATCTACTCGTGATTTTCTTATAAGTATTAGTACATTTGAATACTTCTTTAATGAACAGTTATTGAAAATATATATATATATATATATATATATATATATATATATATATATTCACCATTTTATTTATGCAACTATAATCAAACAAGTTTTAATTATGATCTAATGAACTGGGTCTTAATTTATGTTTTCATTTTCTGTATTGTATTTAATAATATGACGTTCCCTCCTAAAAAGGGGCGTTATAACAACAGCTGCCAAAGGAAACCAAGAAAAGAAGGAAGAGAAAGCCAAGAGGAAGAGGAAAAGAGAAGGAAAAGGAAGGGCAAAGCTTAACCTGATCATTCACCATCATAAAGGACCTAAGGTAGTGTTGTTTTTATTTATCTTTTCCTTTTTGTTCACTTTGAATGAAACTAGGTCATATGAATAGAAAATGGATTTGGAGAGTCAAATCTATGTCCTTAGCTTGGTTCTTGATTCCAAGGACTAAGTTAGGATGTTTTTGTTGGTGTATGCCCTAAAGCCAATTTATTTTGACCATACATACATACATTGTATTATACTATTTATTTAATACATGAGACATTTCATTTATTGTGTTATTTATAATAAACATAATAAAGTCCTTAGAATAGTAAGTTTATTGCCATATGACATCAAGTGGATGACTTGATCGTGAGATCTTATTGGAGAATCAAAACACTATTCTTAATTGTTCCTAGTCAAGTATTATTGTTAATTAGGACAACAATAATGCATTAAGACTAGCATGTGCGTAGACTGATGATCACATCTCACGGGTTATAGATATGAGATATCAAGTGTTCACATGGATACATATTAGAGTAATGATGTATTGCACTGAGCCACCATGAGAACGCTGCATGGATCATTATGTGAGTGTCACAAGCGATTCTCAAAGTGACAATGGTGTATGTAGTTCTTTGACCTGAAATTACTACGATTCCTACATGAGGAGGTGTATGTTTTAATGCCATGAAATATCATCTATAACAAGGTGATTATAAAGTTAGTTATTGGACATACTGCGAAT
The DNA here is from genome assembly GCA_029884595.1 of Ormosia semicastrata. Taxonomy (NCBI): domain Eukaryota; kingdom Viridiplantae; phylum Streptophyta; class Magnoliopsida; order Fabales; family Fabaceae; genus Ormosia; species Ormosia semicastrata. The sequence goes on from JAQQTO010000061.1 coordinate 47,143,032, forward strand.
CATACAGAGGGATATGCATGACCTAGATGAGATTTGTCCCTCCTACATAACAGAAGCGATATCTTCGGCCCCTGATTGAGTGAGATTATGAAATACATGGCCATACTCAAATGAGTCAATATGAGATATTGATCTCATTTGTTATTACTAAGTCTACTCGAGTATCAGGAAACGAAAGATTGAACTACCCAGATCTTTCAATTTCAGAGGAAGCTTCCTTTGAAGTATGACACTGCACTCTTCTGTTAACATCACCTTTTCATCATGCTTGAGCTTTCTTTTATGGAAAGAAACTCCTTCATGAACTTGGCATATGTTAGCATTTGCTCCAAGGCTTCTGCAAAAGGTATATTAATTTGAAGCCTTTTAAAGATGTCCAAGAATCTTTCAAATTACTTCTCCTTCTCTTGCTTTTTCAACCTTTAAGGGTAAGGCATCTTGAAATAGGGATTGGTGGTCAGATCATATTCTTCAACTTGATTTTTCCTTTTTTCTATAACCTTATTATCCTTTTGCTTGTCTCTCTGTTCAACCTTCTTGTCTTGCTTGTCTTCCTGTTCCTCTATCACCACCTTTTCTCTTACATTGGTATTACTCCCTTCTACCACTTACCACTCCTCAAAGTGATGGTGTGGCAGTGCTCCTTCGAATTTGTTATTATGTCACTAGGTAGGCTACTAGTTGGTCTTTTAGATAATTACCTTGAGAGTTACCCAATTTGTGCTTCCAAATTTTGAATGCTTGACTCTTGGTTCTTGAAATTTGCTCTTGTTTCAGTCATGAAGTTCGTCGTTTGTTGCACAAAAGAGGATGTTTGCTATGTAAGCTTCTCTAAGGTGACCTCTAATGATGATGACTGGTCTTGAGTTGGTGGAACATGAGGTGGTTGATAAGGAGGCTGCTGAGCCATTTGTCCCCTTTGGCTGTTCCATGAAAAATTCGGGTGATTCTTCTAACCCAGATTATATGTGTTGGAGTGGGTTGTGCTGATTCCTCTGTGCATTCCCCATAAAGTTAACCTGCTCCTGTGAAATTTTTTGGTGTCCTTGCAGACCCTTGCACTCTCCATTAGGATGGTTAGCACCACAAAATCACAAATTAAAGGAGGATTAGGAGAAGAAGTACTTACCAATGCACTAACCTAAACATTACCTAGCTTCTGAGTGATATTAGTGAGCTATTGAGAAACGATCTTGTTTTGTGGTAAAGTGGCATTAAGTGTATCAAGCTCAAGTACTCCTTTCTTACTTGTTGATCACTCATTGCTTTTCTGGTAACTGTTCATTGTCATGACCTCAATCAATTATTGAGCTTCTGTAACTGTTTTATTGTTCAATGACCCACGCGCGACTGCATCTGCCATTGCCCCTGTTGAAAGGGTCAGTCCATTGTAAAAAGTCTGAATTTGTAACTAATCAGGTAAGGCATGATGTGGGCATCTTCTTAACAAATCCTTGTGTCGCTCTCATGCATTATAGAGAGACTCTCCATCTTATTGAGCGAAGTTTGTAATTTCACTCCTCAATTTAGCAGATTTCGATGGAGGAAAGTACCTTGTCTAGAATTTCGAGAGTAAATCTTCCTATGTGGATATGCTCCCTTGTGGTTGAGATTGGAGCCAACTATTTGCCTTGTCCCATAATGAGAAAGGGAACAACCTTAGCCTAATGGCATCTTCGCTTGCACCATGGATTTTTATTGTATCATATAATTGCAAGAAGTTGGCAATATACACATTAGGGTCATCAAGCGGTCCTCCCCCAAATTGATCTTGCTGCACCAAGTGCAAAAGAGAAGGCTCTATCTCGAAGTTGTTTGCTTGCACAGCTGGTCTGACTATACTTGTTACACAACTTTCGGGATTTGGCACTATGTAATCCCCAAGAGTTCTTCTAGGCTGTGCATTGTTGTTGTTCTCTGCCATATTTGTATTCACAGCAGCTTGTGGAGGATTATTTTTCTGAGCCCTTACTGTCTTCCTATTCCTTTTTACAGTTTTCTCAATTTCAGGATTGAATAGTAGTGAGCCCGGGTTTACTGTACCTCGCATAAACCACAATAATCAACTAGTGAGTACTATAGTCAATTTAAGCACAATCAATCAAGTAAAGCAAAAAAAAAAAAATCAGAAATAAATAAAATGCAACCACAGTAATTTTATCAACTACTTTCTAATGTGTTAAAAATTTCAATCTCCGGTAATGGCACCAAAAACTTGTTAACGCTCTAGTAAGTGCACTAGATCGTACAAGTAATATAGAGAGAGTAAAAATCATTCCCACAAGGATTGAAGTTAACACAGAATTTTCACTAATTCCACTACTTGGCTACAATCAACTTTGATTGAATTCTTTCAAAACAAGAAGCGTAAAATGAATGAAGTTTACTTGCAGAAATTATATCACTGAAATTATCAAAATTGGAGTTTCCAAATGGATAAAAGCAGTTATGGTTTGATTTCACTTAATCTCCCTATGAGCAATGACAATTGATTAATTCAAATTCTTCATTCATGTTGGCTTACAATTCAATCTTGAAAATAGTTCACATTCAATTCCTTGAATTATGAAACCCTCTTAAACCCACAAATATAAATTAATCCCATAATTAAAATCTGCGAGAATAAATATTTTTATGGATATTCTGGAATCACATACTCATGAAATTCTATTCCTAGGTATCCTACGAATACGACAATTAGACCAAGAAACTTAACCCATACTCCATCTTCCAATTTCGTATGGATTCTTCATAAAGAAAAATATGTGATTAGTTACTTCACATACAAGACAATGATACAAAACAGATCCAATTGCTAAACCATGAAAGAAAAACTTGAATTAATATCATCATTACATCATAAGTGAGAAAGATCTATCACCCTAACCAGAGAGAGACTTAGCAATACATGGTGTAAACAAAGTAAACAACAAGAAGAAAAGAAAATACCCTAGTCATCTTTGATGATTTGGAGAGATTCCAGTTCCTCCATAGGTTGGAAAGCCTCTTTCTCCCTTTCCAGGGTTGGTTCGTACCTCTTTGTGTTTGCTCTGACGGCCAAGTCTGTCTTAGGTTATGATTAAATAGCTTTTTATACTGATATGGGCGCCCAGGCGCTGCATCTAGGGTGCCTAGACGCGCACTACACTGAATTAAATCGTGCATCAGTTTGGACTAGCGCCTAGGCACTTAATTGAGGGCACCTAGATGTGCACTACACAGCAAGAATCCTCTACTTTGGGCTTGGGCGCCCAGATGCCAAAGGAATGGCACTTAAGCGCTGAGTGGACAGACTAAATTCCTTGAATTTGCCTCCAAAAATCTATCTCCTCCATCATTAGATGCTTCCCTACAAAAATACATCAAAGTGGTGAGGATTCTTCTTCTTTTCGATCAACTATTCTCAATCACAAACCTAAATCAAACTTTGCAAAATACTTGAGCAACAAGCATTAAAAAGAGTAAATTAGGGGGAAACAATTCAACTTTTCAAAACATAAAGCTACATCTTTTGTGTGCTCATCAGTGATTTATTACTGCTTGTTGTTATTGCATTTCCATTTGAGTCTTGTCTTCAGTGGGTTCATGTTGGTGGATTGTTTATTACTGCCAAGGGTCATGATCCTGAGGTATGTAACAGCTGTCAAAAATTTATTTTTAAGTCTTGATCGTTATCTTATGTTGATTAATATATTATGTATTTAATGATGCTTGCTTGGTTGATTGCCCATAAGAAATGTCAGAAAATGTGGTATAAATTTTATTCCTTTACTTTTTCTACTGTAACGCCCCGAAAATTTTTTATTTCATGATAAATAGTCATTTTATAATATTTGTGATTTTTGTGAATTTTTGTGAATTTTTTCGGAAATGTTGAATATTTTAATATATTCCTCGTTTTGCAAGCATATTGAGCAGAACTAGTGTAATGCTCTGAAAATTGTTTGTTTTATGATAAATAGTCATTTTATAATATTTGTGATTTTTTTGAATTTTTGTGGATTTTTTCGAAAATGTTGAATATTTTAATATATTCCTCGTTTTGCAAGCGTATTGAGCAGAACCAGTGTAACGCTCTGAAAATTGTTTGTTTTATGATTTTTCCAAGACTGTTAATTATTTTAATATATTTCTCAATTTGCATACGCGCTGAGCGGACCCGAAAAAATGAAATATTTTCCCCGAGGCTGGTAAACCTTGAACTGTGAAAACGTTAACAGGGAATCTTACTAAACCCGAGGTTGGGCACAGTTTATGAGGTTTACATTTTTTGAGATTTTATCTAATAAATAAAATCGCGGTGCGTTCTGTTAAATAGAAATTTTGCAGTACGTCCTATTATACATCAGACAATAAATACTGGCTTTGTGCACTATAATAATTGTCCATTGGGTAATAGCTTATAGTAAAAAATTTTATCACCTTATGTAGAAACTTACTTTATGTCACATCAAGTTGACTTTTCAAAAATGTAAAGAAGGAAGAAGCTTCCTAGCAACTTCGTATTAGCTTGTTAGGGAAGCCAATTTTCCTTCCCTCCTTGTGGTGAAGCACACGGCCATGTATGCCAAAATGCCACCCAAAAAGTTTCAATTTTCACTAAAGACAAATTTCTTCTTTTCATTTTAACTTTACTATCACTTTCTCTCTCTACCATTTCTCTTCTCTCTTCTTCTCTTATTTTCTTCTCTTCACTTTTCTCTTCTCCTTTTCCTCTCCAAATCGCCGGCCACACACCCACCACCATCACCTCTCCATTTTTATTTGCTCTAACTAATCACATTTTTTAAATCCTCTCATCAACCTAAGGCTTTTCTCTTTAGTGATCATCTTCAAAAACTCAACTTTTCCTCTCCATTTTCTTTCCTCTTCCACGGCCAAAATCAACATTGTTGGCCATCCAAGCTTTTTCATTCAACCAACCTTATTTCCTACCATTTCTCATCACCTAGAACATTTTCTCTTTTGTGACCACCACCAAAATCCACCATTTTCGTTTTCCTCCATCAAGCTCTAAAGTTGGAGACTTTGAGGTAAAAGTTTAAAGCTTTCTCATCTTTCCATCTTATTTTCGTGATCCATGATCACCAAAGTGATCATGGATGCCTTTTTCAAGCTTTGATTGTGATTCTTGTGAGTTTGATGTCCTTAGGGTTTTCTTGAGAGTGGAGGCCGAATTTTGCAAGGAGCTTCAAGGGAGTTTCTTTGCTTGTTTTCTCTTAGGTAAGAGGGAGATAATCTTCTTCAACCTATATTGGTGGTGAGGGACAATGATTTTGTGTTGATAGTGAGAAAATCCAAGTTAGGGTTGCTCACTTTGTTGTGTGGTTCTTGATGTTTGAGATTGTAGGTGTTTGATTTTGTATGATTTTACTAATTTCTAATGTAAAATGTGATGGATCCTAAATTATTTGAATGGATTGAAGCTATGTATGGAAAGTAAGGGCTTTTGCCCTCTTTGTGGAGGCTCACGGCCAAATGGCCCTATGATGGGTCCTTGATGAAACATTGTGTAACAATTTGGGAATGTAAATGTTAATGAGTGATAATTAATGGAGTGATGAGAAATTTAGGTCCCTAGTTCATTAGACGGCTCACGGCCTCCTAGGGAAATGAAGGCAAAAATGTTGTGTTAAGATGGAAACCTAGTTAATTGGATAATTAGAAATTAATTAAGGATTCATAAAATGTAAGGAACCAAGAATGAGATATTGTCCTAAAACTTAGGATAATTTTAATTAAAGGAAGGATAAGAGTGTGTGAGACTTGGAGAACCTTAAAATAATTTTCTAAGTGAGTTTGCATAAATTTAAAGTAGAGAACTTAACAAATCAAGAGAATTCCTCTAGAGGAAGATTTTATAAGAAATGCTAAATTGAAGTGAAACTTAGTTAATTTGATAATTAGAAATTAATTAGGGATTCATAAGATGGAAAGAGAAAGGAAATGAAATTTTACCATAAAACTATAAGTAGATCTTGACCTCTAAAGAAAAATGAGTGTAAATGAGACTTTGAGAATTATAAGACATTTAATTAAATAAGCTTTATTAAGAATAAAGAGAAGGACTAACTGAATTAGAGAAACAAGGATTAGGAGTATAAGGGATGATTTAAGAAATATAAAATACTTATTTTAGATGAATTTTATTAAGGACAAAGAGAATGACAATGATAAAACTTTATGAGATAATGGTATGTCCAAAATTAATTATGAATGACAATTTTGTTATCAGGCCCATGAGTGGGACCCAAAATCTATTGATGATTATTTTGGCTTATGGTTATGAAATGCACGATTGAAATCCTCTGTGATAGCATGCATTTGGCATTGTGCCTTTGGAACCGAAATACCAGATCCAGAAACATCAGATGGACAATTTAGTCAGATGTGGTTCACTTTTATTACCAGAAACGTCAGATAGACGAGCTTGTCAGATGGGACAAGTTATCAGAGGAAACCCAGATAATAGTGGTATTATGTAGCCGTATTGACAGTTATATAATATACTGATGCAAATGGTATTGAAACAATTGAATGGATGGTTGCTGTAATACCATTGGGAATGGTACAACGAAGGGTTGATCCCGTTGAATATGCATTTGCGCATTATACAATTATGGCATTTTATACCTAGGAGAGAATAAGAACTTACAGAATAGTGGGGCCTTCAATAAACTTATGGGGACGTCAGGGCGCAGTGATTCACTTGTGATTATGCTATCACATTGTATACCCCTGGCCGTGAACACTGTTGCAACGCACTGGCAGCCTAACAATCCACTATTACTTTTCGTGGTCCGGCGTAGACTGTCTATTAAGGGGGGACAGATCTTCTAGTATGTTCATCTCTAAAATTTGAGTCTAGCTCTATAAAGTAGAAAATGAGTACATTGTACATGAGGATGGTCAGCATACGCATCGTGTATATGCATGGTCAGTTCACATATTGTCATGGCATGGTCAACATACATATTGTGGTGTCATGATTATTAATTATACATTTATGGTGGATATCTATTATTATAGTGCTGTTAACATTTATATTATTGTGGAATATGTTTTCTGATGATATCTATGAAAATTGATAACTTGAATATATCTGTAATATCTGTATGTATAGAATGACTTCGTCATTCGTATTATTTTCCTTTGCTGCCATGTTAGTAATAATGTAGGATATTTCACCTCTTTGTTATATTGTCCTGTTTTATTTTGTGTTCGATAAAAGCTGTAAAGGGGACAAGGCTGAATTGCCTGGCTTTGGTTGAGTTGACTTTCTAATTCCTGTGATGGCATTGAGATGAGATTTCCTTGGTTACATGCGGGTGCAGCTTCATGGGGGCATTGATGTCTGGCGTGTCGACCGGGACATTGAACGTTTCTTTGTGTTTAGGGGTAGTGGCTCTGTCCACAGGTAGTACCTCTCTCGGGGTTACTGCTTACCCTTTAGTGCTTTGGTGCATGTCTTTTGTTATTTGAGTATGTAAGTGCTATGTTTTTATGATAATAGTATCTTGTGTTCATTATATATATATATATATAATGTTTTCATTCAGTGATTGTATTTTGGGAGCTATGTAATAAACATATTTCATTCGTGCCTCATTTTTTTTCATTTGCACTATGATTAAATTTTAGAAACTTGTTATTTGAGTTGTAGCACGCCAAAAATTTAGTGACCATGGTATAATGACGATTGTGCCATGGTTATTAAATCAAGGGGTGTTACATTAGGTAGTATTAGAGTAGTTCATCTTGTTGAGCCGGGGTATGGACTGACTATGCTTAGACATGTTAGAAGTTTCTTTGTATGTTGTGCACTCCCCTGTCTCTTGATTGAGATGTTTGGGAAAGGAAGGCATGGTTTGCCATTGGTTGAATGTTGGTAGCTACTATTGCATAGTTACATGATATTGAGTATTGGCCCACTCAATGAGTAATGTTCTGTGTGGACAGAAAACTATGATTTCACCTAGGCGTATTAAGGGAATAGGAGTTCTTTTAGTAGGAAGCTCAACTAGTATGGCTGAACTTGTTTAGGATTTGTTTGCATTTACACCCTTGTTGTGTTACCTCTAGAATTTTTGAGCCAATGGGTTAGAAAAAGGGTAGTTAAATAGGACTTGCAAGGTTTGTGGACTGAGGAGTCCAAGAGGTTTTGGAGAACCGATTTTCTTGGGAGAAGGATATTTGACGTAAGTTTGGTTCGAGGAGCCGATTGGGAGTTAAAGACTTATAGGAGATTACGCCATAGAAGGCAGAATGAAGGAGCTTAAGTTAGAGTCTTTTAGGTTAGTGGTTAGGTTTATCTTGTTGTATTGTGTTACTTTTTGTGTTTGGTTTCCGAAAGGAGACAATAATGTTTGAATTGATTACTTTTGATTTTTCCTTATGTTTCGATTTGTTTGTCCTTGAAGAAAGGCAATGGCTTGGGGTAGACGTAAGTGTGTGAATGCGGGGAGTGGCGATGATGATACGACTGCGGCAGCAGAAGTAATGTAGAGAATAGCTGATGTAACAACACACCAGGATCAGAGGGTCGCACAATAGCAGGAATTAGAAGTCGAGGTTCAGAATTTGTTGGAAGAAAGTCAATTTTGGAGAAACTCTGGACTGCCTAAGTTCCAGAGGAGGAATAATAGAAAGGTCAATCAGTTTAAACGGAAACAATATTCACGACGACCGAGGGAGCAACAGCAGCAACAAACGCATGAAGGAAGTGCGAGTGGTAATAAATCCAATCCGACCGTGGTATCTTTACCAAAATGTAAGAAGTGTGGAAAGAACCACTTAATGAGGGAGTGTAAGATCAAGCGGGTAATCTGCTTCAAGTGCGGAAAAGGCCACTTAAGAAGGGACTGTATGTAACACCCCGAAAATTAATTGTTTTATCCTAAACAATCATTTTACAATATTTATGATTATTGAGAATTTTCTTGGAATTTTCTGGAAATGATGAATATTTTAATATATTCCTTATTTTACGTGCACACTGAACAGAGTCAGTGTAACACTCCGAAAACTATTTGTTTTGCGATGAATAGACGTTTTCTAATATTTGTGATTTTTGATGATTTTTGTGAAAATTTCTGGAAACGTTGAATATTTTAATATATTTCTCATTTTACGTATGCACTAAGCGGAGCCGGGAAAGCGAAATGTTTTCCCTGAGGCTGGCAAACTTTGGACTGTGGAAACGTCGATGGGAGATCTTACTAAACCCGAAGCCGAACACAGTTTACGAGGTTTGCGTCTTTCGAGATTTTACCTGATAAGTAAAATTGCTGTACATTCGATTAAATTTTAAATTTAACTGTACCCCTTATTATCCAATGAGCAATAAATACTGACTTCCTAAATATTAAAAATTATCCGCTGGGTAATAACTTGTAGTAAAAATCCTTATCATTTCATCTAAAATCTACTTTATGTTAAATCAATTTGACTTTTTACAAAATTTACACACCATCTAACCCTACCATTTTGGAGGGAAATTTCCCCCCATTTTTCCCCTCGCTCTCCACGGCAGCTGCAGCTTGGGAGAGCCCAAAAATTTGTGCTTCTCCACTTACCCCCCTCATTCCCCAAATCCTAAATACTATTATCATTTCTCTTCTCTTCATTTTCTCTCTTCTCTTTCCTGCTTCCCTCTCTCCCTCACGTATCATCTTCTTCATTTCCCTCTCATATTTCCATTCCCCTTTTCACTCCACAGTAGCAACCTCCTTTCCTCCCAAAAAAATCCATTTGATTTTAGAACTCACACACCCCATGGATTCCCATCTCGTTTGAAGACTCATTGGTGTTGGAATCATCTTCAAGAGCTCACCATTCTCTCCATCTTCATCCTCTTCCACCATTGAAGCTCAAAGCTAGGAGCTTTAAGGGTTTTTAGGAAGCTAAGCAAAAAATTTCTAAGCAAAAAGGAGCATCATTTCCTTATGCTTCTCTTAGGTAAGAGGAAGATCTATTCACTTCAACCCATTTTGGTAGTTAAGAACTTGTTGTTGTGTTGGTGGGGTGAAACCTATTTTGGGAAACCCCTTTTGTTTGATAGTTTTGGTTGGATTTTAAGTGTTAGAATGGTATGTTTTTGATGTACATTGATGGATGTTGGGATATTGGATGATTGGAATGATTTTCTGGTGAGTTTTTGCATCGTAGAGGGATACACGGCCGTGTATCTCTCTGCGTGACTGAAATGTGTTTCTGGTGCACTCCAAAGGAGTACACGGCCTAGGTTGTGTATGACCACAGGGCCGTGTACTCGAGGCTGTGTATGACCACACGGCTGTGTATTAAGATCAGTGATGGAATTGAGGCTTTTCTAGCCCCTTGGAGGTTCAAGGTCCCCTTGGGCACTTGACTCAAGGCTTTTGGACTAACATAAGTGTAATAATCTTGAATAATTGGATGACTAGAAACTAATTAGGGATTCATAAAGAGGGAAAAACAAGGAACAGGAGTATGTTTTACAACTTATAAGAACTTTGAATAAAGATAGAACATGAGTGTAATAGAGGTTGCGAGTGACATAATGGAATTTAAGAATTGCCTTACTTGATGACCTTGAATAGGGTGTGAATGCCTAGAAACTTGTTATTGACTTAGTATGGACCCTTGGACGGGATTGAACATTGATGTAAATGACATAACATGTGATCTTAGACTTGAAATGTTATAATTGTGAATTTGTAAATGTACATATGAGTATGCATTGAAGATATGTGCATTGAGCATGATTGGGTCATGCATTGAAAAAAAAAAAGTCCGTTGAACAATTTGTTAAGGCCAAGTTGCCTAGGAGTTGAATCACACCTTTGTGCGGGTGCGAATAAACAAGTGTAGGTTATTTGTTGACCTTGGGGGCATCGGAGTGCGGGTACCTCACAATGGACAGTTGGTAGCTCTTCTGTCCGTGGGGCAGACCGATGCAAACGTACCGACAATCTGGACCAAGACACTGTCCTATATCGAGATCTGTGTAGAATGTTGTGTACAATGCCATGATGCGTATTTTGATAAATTGGAAATTTTAGCAATTGATGGCCTCGGCAGCCGCGATACAGACATATCTCCTGATCATTCTCTCCGACTGTTTTGTGTCTAGCTCCATGGAGTAGGGTTGTTAGTATCATATGCATGTGCATAGTGAGTCATCATATCATTTGTTGGTTACTTATTCATATGAAAATTTAATACGTTGTTTCATTACTGCGATAGCTGCCTATATATGCTAAATTGCTTATTATCTGTTTTAATGCTATTTATCATTTTTGAAATATTATGTGGGCATCCTATGCCGTTTGTTCTTTACTGCCTTAATTGGTAATGAATGATGAATGTCTTACCTCTTTTCTTTCCCTGTGCTTGTACTATTTCTATATGTCTATATGTATGATTCTCTGAAGATGGGGGTGAAGAAAAGGAAGAACCCGATTTCCCCGGCTTCTGGCCCAACCTTCACTAGCATTCTTCTTATCATGACGGCCCGACCTCATAGATTTTTGGGATACGTGCATCTGATATTTCTTGGGGGACCAGACTATTGGCATGTGAACTTCAGCTCTGATCGCTGTGTCTACTTGGGAGACATGTCGCTGTCGCTGGCTTGGGGACGCCATGAACCACTAATCTTTACCTGTTGGGTTAGCCTACGCTTGGAGTTTTATCTGCCTATTTGGGAGATGTGGGGTGACCGCTACTACACCCCGCAGGAAGACTCTTTTGATTCCACTGCTCGGGCTTTAGCCCGTGGCTCTGTGGCTCCTACGTGGGTTTCCTCAGATGAGGAAGACCTCGAGGACGATATCGCGGAGGATCCTGAAGAGGATCCTAACACGATTCCTCCTCATTTGAGGGACTGATGCTGCTGGTAGCTACTGATGGCTGCTAGTGTTTTATTTTGGGGGCCTGATGTCTTTATTTTTGGTGGGCGGTATATTTCTGATATCTTGGGGACATATATGTATGATCCTTTGGGCAGGTATAGTTTTGCTTTTTGGTAAAGCTTAGGCTTCTTTTTTATGATACTTGATGTAATTATTGACTCATAGTTTGTATCTAAACAATATATAAATATATATATATATATATATATATATATATATATATATATATATATATATATTGTTACTAAGTGGCCTCAATACTCAAGAGGGGGGGTGAATTGAGTATGAAAATTAAGTTCGCAAATCTTTCGCAAATCGTTTGATAAACAATTTTCGTTGAAGCTAATTGATGAATAGAGATGATTGGATATAGAAGATAAACACTTTCACTTATAAATGCAATAGCCAAAGGAACCAATATTCAAGCAAATCAATAAAACAGTACTTAATGTAAAGAGAAGGGTTTAGAGAAAACAAACACAATGATTTATCCTGGTTCGATCACCAATCCACTTGTGATCTACGTTCAGTCCCCAAGCAACAACTTGAGATTTCCACTATATCTTCAAGCTTCAATGGGTGCTTGACAACCACTACAACCTTGAGCACTCAACACTTTGGGATACCTCACCCTTGGAGCTTGAGTCTCTTCAACTAAAGGATACCTCACCCTTTACACTTTTGGAGGGATGCCTCACCCTCTTTACAAAGCGATAATGATAGATTGAATGAAGCTCTCAATAGAGCAGATGATTACAAATTGAAGCTCTAATATGCTCTCAAAGATTTTTCACGTTTTTAACAAAAAACAGAGCAAGAAATGGATTTGAGGATTGATTCACATTTGGAAGTATTGATGATCAGTTTTGGTTCAAGGTCAACCTCAAATAAAGACCCAACTTTGGTATTTATGAGTTTCTCAATTAATAGAGCCGTTGGGGTGTTCTAGGCATGCATTTAATGCATTTAATATAGCCGTTGGACATTGTCAGGGTTCGTGTAATCGATTACACAACTTATGTAATCAATTACATTGTTGTTCCAACGTGTTCTTGGCTTTCTAGGCTCTGTGTAATCGATTACATGGCTTCTGACTTTGCTTGTAATCGATTACAATATCCATGTAATCGATTACATGACTTCTGACTTGCTGTGTAATCGATTACAATATCCATGTAATTGATTACAAGACTCTTTGAACGTGTTCTTGCTTTTTTGGGCTTGATGTAATCGATTACATATATTGTGTAATCGATTACATGGCCTCTGACTTGCTTGTAATTGATTACATTGCTCATGTAATCAATTACATGGCTTCTGTTTGCTACGTAATCGATTACAAGAATCATGTAATCGATTACGTTGGCCTTTGAACACATTTTTTAAGTCCAATAAAGCTTGTAAGTCATTTCTAATACCTTGAGACAATTGATTAAACATAAATCCTTTTAAGAGTGTTAGATTTAAGATTGAAACACAAGTTTTCTTGAAAGCCATGTTTAACTTTGAAATTTCCCACTTATTTTGAAATGATATATTGAAAAACCATTTGAGAAATCTTGAGAGCATTTAACATTTAATGTTCTAAGTCTTATAACTAAATAAACCTCTTGACTTCTTTCTTTGATCTTGATTTTTCCTTTTGCGCTTGATCTTCTCTTTTGCACTTGATCTTCACTTTTGTCTTTGTTATCATCAAAAACTATTTGACATGCTTTAGGGACATAACCATTCACATTCTCCTCCTTTTTGATGATGACAAACTGATCATAGGAAAAAGAAAGAGTTTTTACATTTGTATATAATAGACATTTAAGCGCAATGCTCCCCCGGAGTTTATGCATGATATTGGGTTAGATTTTGCATATGAAAAGCTTAAGAGCTCAAAAGCTCAATAACTCCCCCGTACTCATGCAACCTTTAATTAGATTTCATTTTATTTTTCCTTATTTTCTCCCCCGTTGGCATTATAAAAAAGACATAAGCATTTAAAGAAAAAAATGGACAGCATAACAGCTATATTTCATGATTCCCCAAATTTTTCTAGAACAAGAGATCCAACGATTAATCAGTCCAATCAATATTATCAAACAGCCAAACATTCAAAGCAGAAACAAGTTCAGATATTATTAATCAGCATGTACAAGGGAACTTATCACAACCAGTAGCCAATAACCAAAAAAAACATAAATGTATACCAATGTAATATAATCAGAGTCAAAACAAAATAAATACAAGGTAGTTATCAAAACAAAAAGCATCAAGGCAATGAGCCATGATCACTATCGGTGGCCTTGCTATCACAAAAGACATCACCCTCTGGATCCGCAGCAGTGTCTCCTAGATCATCGTTATCATCGTTGGGCTCAAGATCGTTATCAGAGTCTAGAAGCTCCTCATCATCAGCAGGGACTCTAGATGGACCAGCGAAGGACAGGGGAACTGGAGAGGCAGAGGATATGGGAGGTGCAGCAGCAGCGCTCTAAGGAATAGGAGGTCCACCCAAGAGAGATCGAATGGAGGCAAGCTCCTGATCTGAGTAGTCCATCCTCAGCTCAAGATGGTCAATCTTCTGCTCTATATGATCCATGCGTGTGTTTACATTAGCACTCAGGTTGCGCATTTCTTGGAGCAGGAGATCAAGAGTAGTAGGAGTGGGAGTAGGAGCAGGGGCAGGATGCTAAGCCTCCTCATCATCGTCACTATCCGGATCGTGATAGATATGACCAAAAGTGCCATGAGTGATGTAATGCCACCTATCATCCACCTTGTAGAGCTAGAGCTTCTTTAGGGTATGCAGGCCAATGGATTGTGGTCCCTTCGAGCTAGTGTCCTTGGATTCCTCAGCCAGCGAAATGCGACAGTGCTCTAGGATGGTGGTTACTAACATGGCGAATGGGAGAGCAGAGTTCTTCTTTTTCTTGACATCCAGCAAATGCTCTAAAATGTAATAACCCCAGTTAATTGGCCGCCCGGTGTTCATTGCCCATAAGGCCACCACATCATCCTTGAGGACTTGGGAGTAATTTCCTCCCCTGGGAATCAATCCTCGGACCAAAAGGTAGTGGAGAACCCTGTTCTCCATAGTGAGGCCAGTGGCCATGATTCTTCGTTTAGGATCACTAGGGGGAGTAGCCAGTTCTAATTAATGAGAGAAGAGCAGCTTTGTGCTCAAACTCATGCCCCCAAACATTGGCATTCCCACAGAAGTGAGCTCCATCAGGCGTGAGCTTCGTTAGCCTATACCATTCAGCCATTGTCAACCTTATTTGTTGCTTTTTCACTTCAGAGATGATACAATTATCCTCAACTTTCAGGTTCACATAAAAGACTCGCACAAGGTTAGGGTAGATGGCTTTCTCTATGCTCAGGAAACCTAGCAAGCCTAAATTTTCTATGGTTCTAAAGCTCGCTAAAGGTTCACTCTCGCAGAAGGTGATGGGAAGATACCTAGGAGAGATGATCTTGCGAAGCTGGAAGTTCTTTCGGAACAACTCAGCTCGCTTCACAGTGGAGAAGTGTCTTGTGAGGTCCAAGCCAGATATGTTACGTGAGGCACCACCAGAAGACCTTCCAATGGCAGCCCCTGTTCTTGGGCACTTCGAGCGATGAGAGGATTCAGCCATTGATGAGAAGGAGTAGAGTGGGATGAGTGATGTAACACCCTCCTTAGGGCGTCACACTTCGTGTTGCTCAATTACCAAATTACCCCTTCTTTGGAAAACGTGCTTATAAAATAAATACGAGTTGTAAAATTTCTTGATGATAGTAAGATAAACTTAGCAGAAAATAAAAACATAACAACATTGTCACAAATTATTTACAAAATATATACACAAGTCATAGTATTGTTATATTTTAATATTACAAACTAGACTCTCAAAATATTTAAACTTTAATTTAAACTAACACACTGCCCAAGTATTACTACAAAGCAGAATCCTCAGACGGGTCCTCCTCAG
Organism: Ormosia semicastrata; assembly: GCA_029884595.1. NCBI lineage: Eukaryota > Viridiplantae > Streptophyta > Magnoliopsida > Fabales > Fabaceae > Ormosia > Ormosia semicastrata. The sequence goes on from JAQQTO010000061.1 coordinate 47,158,888, forward strand.
ACTCCTCAGAAGATAGAAGTCCGACTTGACGCAAAGTCCTACGGACAGGTATCCGCGCAGACAACACTATACTAATCGCACTAGGAGTACGATAGTAAGTTCCCTAATGCTGTCTATGTGGTAAATACATTTTCCAACAAGAACGATGCACTACGCCTTCGGTCCTTATATACCCTCAGAAAACTCGGCATCTCCATCTCTTTAGAACTTTACTTCTTCTACAGAAATCTGCTCCTTCTTAGCTTCTTGCTCAACGTCTTTAAAATTATAAATATAATACAGAATAGACATACAAAGAGGTGAGATCACCTACGCCAATACCAGTATGGTAGCAATGAAGATAAACACATACAAATTCTCATACCAACACATCATACATAATTACAATTATGTCACCAATATCATTCATCTAACACATATCATATCTCATATCAACACATCATGCATTATGCCAACAATATCATTTATCCTCATAATTCATACAATAAGTTATAATTACAATCATGTCCTTATCAACATTCAATTGTTCTCTCAGTATCTCTGCATATGCACCTAGACTCAATTTCCTACTCCATGTAGCTACAACTCAGATCGGAGAAAGTGATCGAAAAGATCATATCGGTACAAAGGTGCCTCAGACCACGTGCTCAGTTTTGCACATCTAGCACATACTCGATAGTCTTTATCAGATCTTGATTACGGATAGTGTCTCGGTCTGGATCATTGGTGTGTTATATCGGTCTAACCTACGTACAGAAAAGCTACCAACTGTACATTGTAGGCAACCCGCACCCCAATGCTCCCAAGGTCAACGAAAGACCTACACTATGCATATCGCACCCACTCAGGAGGTGTATTTTCTCCTTCCTAGGCAAATAGCTTTATCCAGTTCATCGGACCTTTTCAATGCATATATAAATGCACCATTCACAGTTCATTTTCTTTATCTCATATTCTCAATTCATTTTCTTTATCTCATATTCGGGGTCCTCAAAATTGGCCCAACAAGATTCATCTTGTATTTTCATCGCGAAATCATATTTTTTTTCTCAATCACATATCAATATTTTTCACACGTTTTAAATCAAAAATATCTTGTTTTCCTCATTTAACACCAAAATTCAACTTCATTTTTCATATTTGCATAATAACCCCTCAAAACATAATATTGACATTTTAGTCCTCACTTAAATGATATTTTCACAACAGTCCTTCATAAAATTCACATTTACAAAATAATCCTTCATAAAATTCATATTTACGAAATTATCCCTCATAAAATTCATATTTACAAAATAATCCTTCATAAAATTCATAATTACAAAATAGTCCCTCCAAAACATAATATTTATGCTTTAGTCCCTCAAAATTTGTTATTTATAATATGGCCCTATTAAAAATGGAAATTACTATTTTGCCCCTCTAAAAATCATAATTACAATATTGCCCCTCTAAAAATCACATTTATAATATGGTCCCTTTCAAAAATGAAAATTATAATATTGCCCCTCAAAATCATATTTATAATAATTCATTTTCCCAAAAATCATTTTACTTTGCTATACTCAAATTTGTCCCAAATTCATTTAAATCTCTCAATTCTCATTTTAATTCCTTAGTTTAATTATATCCGATTATTATTATTTTTTTCACAACTTTCAAACTTGTTCAAAATCATTTCTTTTTCATTTAAATCCTTCATTTTCAATTGAATCTCTCATTTTCAGGACTTTGGTCCTTTCTAGCCTAGTATAGCCGTAAGCCTCAAGCTCTTTGGAGCTCTCATAAAATCGGTTCATCATATTATTCACATCTTACTTTACTCATATATTTTCATGCACACAATTTCATACATACATACATATATCAAAACAACAATTTCATACATACATACAAACATATATCAAGACAAGAAACATAATATCACACATGCAAACACAACAATACAACCATACACCACAAACACAATCAAATAGCATCAAACAATCGGTGAAGAACCCTTATGGATTTTTCCACCGTACACAACCATCCCCACACCACCAAAACATGGTTGGTGATGTTAAATCTCCCTCTTACCTCTTGAAAAACCTCCAAAGCTCCTTGTATGTCTCCTTCAAGCAAACTCCCTCCACCAAGAGCTTCTTGGAAACCAAAGAAAACATGCAATATTAATACCTAAGGCTCTAAACTAAAATAATCATGGATTAAAATCATGATTAGAACTTTGAAATGAAGAGAAATATGAAGATTAAAGAATCCTACCTTCAAGGCTTCAAACTTGAGCTTTGAAGACCAAGATAAAAAAAAAATAGATGATTTAGGCTTAGGTTTTAACTACAAAATGTCTTGAAATGAAGTAGGAAAGCAAGAAATAAGGTAGTTTAGAATTATAGAAGAATGATTGATGGAAAGAGGGTGGAAGGCCATGAGGTTGAAGAAGAAAAGAAGAAGGAAATTTGAGAGCTTTTGCTATTTGGAGAATTTTGGAGAAAGATGAAGACTTTGACTATGCATGGCCGTAAACCATTTTGAGAGAAAATGGAGTGAAGTCTTTGGGTGAGAGAAGGTGAATTTATGAGGATGAAATGGAGAGGAGCTCTTCTTCATTTTTCTGCCGTAGAAGTCCAAGGCCAAAAGAATGGATTTACTTGAACAAAAGTCTAATAATTCAAGTGCACATGGCTTGGTCATGTAGGGGTCCACATGGAGGGTTCAAGAACCTTGGAGAAAGCTCTCCAAGTGCTTGAAAACCGTGGCCAAATATATTTTAAATAGGTAAATTGGCTTTTATTCAAATGCATGGCCGTAAATGCATTTGAGAGAAAAATGAATATAAAATGAAATAGCTAATTGTAGGATTTCACCAAGGGTGAATTGTCGTAGAAGCTAAATGGAGAGCCACCAAAATTGACTAGTTTTAGGAAATTGAAATTAACTTTATTTCCTTTTTGAAAAGCATGACCGTAAAAGCACATGCAAAAAGCCACTAAAATTGACTTTGTCTTACTTGGTTAATTAATGAAAGATAAGAAAGAATTAAATTATAATATTTTGCCTTCCAAAATTTAGCTTGGCCGTAGAAATCAAATGAAAGGCCACCAATATTGACTATTCTTCATTTGTTCAATTTGGCTTTTTAAATGAATTTCCTAAAGCATTTCTACGTGAATTCACTTTGTGAATTGGCTATTTAGAGAATTTTACTCTTCTCCTTCACCGTAGCACACCAAAATTTCAAGAAGCCTATATTTGTTTGATAGCTTGTTTTCTATTGGTTCTTAAAAAGTCAAGCTACTATTCTTGACCAATTTCTATTGGTTAGATATTTATTAACTTGATTCCTATTGATTGTTATTTTTGTTGACCAATTTCTATTGGTGCACACTGTATATTTTATAGTATACTTTAACCAATATACAATAGTTACTATTTATAAAGTCAGTATTTATCGTCTAATGGATAATAAAATATACATAGATTTTTATCTTAGACTAACGGGGTAGTAATTATTTTTTATCATCATTTTTCTATTGATTGCCCTTGATGAGTCATAAAGCGAGTCATCAAAGAGAAATTTCTAGAACATGTGACTCACTACAATGAGTCAGTATGATGAGTCATCGTGGAACTTTCTAAAACGGGTGAGTCAGCATGGTGAGTCATCAGCTGAGTCACTGTGCTGAGTCATCAATGGTGAGTCACAGCGATGAGTCATCATGGTGAGTCATCAAGGAAGCTTCTGGAACAGGTGAGTCACTATGGTGAGTCACAGGCCGAGTCATCACTTCTGGAACCTTCTGGAATCTACTGAGTTGTCACGCCGCGTGTCGAGTTTCTATTAGCCCGTTGCGATGAGTCACAGCCACTAATTTTGACCAGCTCCTCATTGGTCCATGTGTACAGCATTGGATGACTAAATGTGAGTCCCGCAAGACATTTCCGGGTCTGCTGTCACTTATTTGTATTGATTAATAAAATAATATTATAATAATATAAAATTATTTTATTTGTGATTAAATCCTAAAAATTAAAAGATTAACAACAAGATCATTTAATTGGGTTTAGTAAGATCCCTGGTTCCAAATAATTAAAATAAGATTTCCCGGTCCGAAAAATTATTATTTTCCGTCCCGGAGCAAATCATACAAAAAGTCCAAATAAAATCACAGACAGTAATATTGCCCACTGTATCACATAGAAAAATTGAAAACAGTACATTCGGGACGTAATGGTCATTTTTCTATTTTTTCCCATCACGAAGCAAATCATTCAAAACGCTCAAATAAAATTACATACAGTATTATATATCGGTATTTCATACAGAAAAAATTAAAATAGTAATTTGATAAAATTTTTATTTTACAGTCTCGAAGCAAATTATGCAAAATGACCAAATAAAATTTGAGCCTGTAAAATATATTTGTATTTCACACAGAAAAACAAGAAACAGTAAAATAGGGACACAACGGTCTTTTACCCAAAAGTTGGGGTGTTACAATACTCCCCCTCTATAAAGAAGTTTCGTCCTCGAAACTTGACGCACTTAAAATAAAAGTGGATACTACTCTCTTATCTTATCTTCCAATTCCCATGTTGTTTCACCACGTAAATCGTTCCAAACCACTTAACCAATGCGATTCCTTTACCTCGAAGTTGCTTTGTCCTTTTATCTTCAATTTTGACTGGAAACGTCTCCTAGGTTGAATTTTCCTTCATTTGTACGATCTCCAACAGAGTATCCGATACGGTTCGATAAACTTCAGAGTGGGTTTCCTCGACTTAATCACTCGTCCAACTTTAGTCATAGGTGTCACACGTAGAGATACATGGTCACCTTCTTCAAATTTAAGCGGTCTTCCTCTTTATCAGCATAATTCTTTTGTCGCATCCGAGTTGTCCTAATCTTGTCTTGAATTGTCTTCACTTTCTCGGAAGTCTGCTTCACAAATTCTGGTCCTACCTCAGTACTTTCAACATCATGATGCTAACACAATGACATTCTACATCGTCTCTCATATAATACTTTATAGGGTACCATCCCTATACTCGAACGAAAATTATTGTTGTATGTGAATTCTATCAATGATAGAAATTCATTTCAACAACCAGTTTGTTCTAGATCACAAACTCTCAACAAGTCCTAAAAAAAAATTTAGTTATCGTCTTTTCCTTATATCCAAGCCCCTCTTGATTGTACAGGTACTTCAAACCTTTGTAAGTATTACAGACTTTTCAGGAAAGAAAATGTCTTCAGATTTTCCGTACAAAACGACTATCACATATCCTAAACATAATTCGAATAATTCTTTTCATGCACATTTCACTGCTTTGAAGTATACCCCACCACCTTTCTATTTGATCTCAACTCTCAATTTAAATTCACGAGTTGAACTACTAACAGAATTTGTATTTGACTAGTTTTTACGCATAACTCCTTCTTAATTGAGATATATGAAAGACACTTTGAAAGTTATCAGGGAAAAGTAATAAAATTATTCGGTAGGTTACTAGATTAGTCCAACAAAGAATTTGAAATGGTCTAATAGATTCCGAAATGAACATAGTCCAATAGTTTTAGAAATGATCTTTCTGGATTCAAATCCAAAAATCTCAAGTCAAGAAAACACTAAGGTTACATTGTAACAATCTAATAGGATATAGTTGGAAAATAACCAATCCATTTATAAAGTCAGGTTCTCAAATAGATGTAATTTTAGATAAACAAATCAAATCAATGAGAAAAGATTTGATATCCAATAGATATAGGGTAGAGTTAGAAAACTTGAGTATAAACAACAAGTTTAACAAGAAGAGTAGAAATACTCCGATCACACTATAACGAAGATATGGATAAGTCAAATTTGATATACTCAGTCTATTTGAGAAAGAAATAGACAAACCAGATCAACAGAAAAGTTTCAAACTTCGAAAATAATAAGATAGTTTCAACAGACTCGAGTAATAATAACAAGTTTAGAAGTTGAAGTAGTATTATGAAAAGAACAAAACACAGATAACCCTAAAAGATTTACACAGTCACAGATCACAAGAGATTGGGTTACCTTAAGCAGTATACAGTACAGTTTTAAGATTACCCTCTATGGCACAATTTCCTCGCTCCTTAAGTTTTTGTATTTGAATGTTCTCACTACATTCTCTACACAGGCTCTTTCTTCTTCTTCTTCTTCTTGAGATTTTGAAATACGTGTATCACTAATGGAAAGTTCCATCTTCAGTTGATCACAATTCCTAGAAAAATGTCCAGGCTTCCCACATCTATAACAAATAAACTCTTTATGCTGACAATCTTTGGTAAGATGATTTTTCCCACACTTGAAACATTTCATGGTTGATGCCTCAGTCTGACCAAAATCATTGCCATTAGTACTCCCCCTCTTTATTCGTTGTTGCTTCCCCAATGGTTGTACATACGACTTTTGTTGAAAACGATCGACTTTACGCTTCCTTCCATCTTGGATTATCGAAGGTTCTAAGTTACAGCTTCTCACATCCGATGGCTGCTCCAATCCTAGTAAGCTATGAAGTTCGATTATCAGTTCCTACTGCTGATCGATCATCTGTCTCTGTTGTACTGCCACTTCAATCATCTTTTGCATTACACTTCTAGCTGCGGCTATACGATCTTCATCACGTCTCGCGTCCACATGCTCATGTTCGCTACGTTCCATTATCTTTCTTCAAAGATAAATAAAATCAAAACACGACGAACTTAACGCAACTATTTCACACAACATCGTCTCCTTTCGGAAACCAAAATATATCTCTGTGTTCAACATCAAAGATTCACACAGCACACACAAGACAAACCTACCCACAAACCCAAAAGACTCTAACTTGGGCTCTGATACCAACTAATGTAACACCCTCCTTAGGGCGTCACACTTCGTGTTGCTCAATTACCAAATTACCCTTTCTTTGGAAAACGTGCTTATAAAATAAATACGAGTTGTAAAATTTCTTGATGATAGTAAGATAAACTTAGCAGAAAATAAAAACATAACAACATTGTCACAAATTATTTACAAAATATATACACAAGTCATAGTATTGTTATATTTTAATATTACAAACTAGACTCTCAAAATATTTAAACTTTAATTTAAACTAACACACTGCCCAAGTATTACTACAAAGCAGAATCCTCAGACGGGTCCTCCTCAGACTCCTCAGAAGATAGAAGTTCGACTTGACGCGAAGTCCTACGGACAGGTATCCGCGCAGACAACACTATACTAATCGCACTAGGAGTACGATAGTAAGTTCCCTAATGCTGTCTGTGTGGTAAATACATTTTCCAACAAGAACGACGCACTACGCCTTTGGTCCTTATATACCCTCAGAAAACTCGGCATCTCCATCTCTTTAGAACTTTACTTCTTCTACAGAAATCTGCTCCTTCTTAGCTTCTTGCTCAACGTCTTTAAAATTATAAATATAATACAGAATAGACATACAAAGAGGTGAGATCACCTACGCCAATACCAGTATGGTAGCAATGAAGATAAACACATACAAATTCTCATACCAACACATCATACATAATTACAATTATGTCACCAATATCATTCATCTAACACATATCATATCTCATATCAACACATCATGCATTATGCCAACAATATCATTTATCCTCATAATTCATGCAATAAGTTATAATTATGATCATGTCCTTATCAACATTCAATTGTTCTCTCAGTATCTCTGCATATGCACCTAGACTCAATTTCCTACTCCATGGAGCTACAACTCAGATCGGAGAAAGTGATCGAAAAGATCATATCGGTACAAAGGTGCCTCAGACCACGTGCTCAGTTTTGCACATCTAGCACATACTCGATAGTCTTTATCAGATCTTGATTACGGATAGTGTCTCGGTCCGGATCATTGGTGTGTTATATCGGTCTAACCCACGTACAGAAGAGCTACCAACTGTACATTGTAGGCAACCCGCACCCCAATGCCCCCAAGGTCAACGAAAGACCTACACTATGCATATCGCACCCACTCAGGAGGTGTATTTTCTCCTTCCTAGGCAAATAGCTTTATCCAGTTCATCGGACCTTTTCAATGCATATATAAATGCACCATTCACAGTTCATTTTCTTTATCTCATATTCTCAATTCATTTTCTTTATCTCATATTCGGGGTCCTCAAAATTGGCCCAACAGTATCATTATTGTATTTTCATCGCGAAATCATATTTATTTTTCTCAATCACGTATCAATATTTTTCACACGTTTTAAATCAAAAATACTGTTTTCCTCATTTAACACCAAAATTCAACTTCATTTTTCATATTTACATAATAACCCCTCAAAACATAATATTGACATTTTAGTCCTCACTTAAATAATATTTTCACAACAGTCCTTCATAAAATTCACATTTACAAAATAATCCTTCATAAAATTCATATTTATGAAATTATCCCTCATAAAATTCATATTTACAAAATAATCCTTCATAAAATTCAAAATTACAAAATAGTCCCTCCAAAACATAATATTTACGTTTTAGTCCCTCAAAATTTCTTATTTACAATATGGCCCTATTAAAAATGAAAATTACTATTTTGCCCCTCTAAAAATCATAATTACAATATTGCCCCTCTAAAAATCACATTTATAATATGGTCCCTTTCAAAAATGAAAATTACAATATTGCCCCTCAAAATCATATTTATAATAATTTATTTTCCCAAAAATTATTTTACTTTGCTATGCTCAAATTTGTCCCAAATTCATTTAAATCTCTCAGTTCTCATTTTAATTCCTCAGTTTAATTATATCCGATTATTATTATTTTTTTCACAACTTTCAAACTTGTTCAAAATCATTTCTTTTTCATTTAAATCCTTCATTTTCAATTGAATCTCTAATTTTCAGGACTTTGGTCCTTTCTAGCCTAGTATGGCCGTAAGCCTCAAGCTCTTTGGAGCTCTCATAAAATCGGTTCATCATATTATTCACATCTTACTTTACTCATATATTTTCATGCACACAATTTCATACATACATACATATATCAAAACAACAATTTCATACATACATACAAACATATATCAAGACAAGAAACATAATATCACACATGCAAACACAACAATACAACCATACACCATAAACACAATCAAATAGCATCAAACAATCGGTGAAGAACCCTTATGGATTTTTCCACCGTACACAACCATCCCCACACCACCAAAACATGGTTGGTGAGGTTAAATCTCTCTCTTACCTCTTGAAGAACCTCCAAAGCTCCTTGTATGTCTCCTTCAAGCAAACTCCCTCCACCAAGAGCTTCTTGGAAACCAAAGAAAACATGCAATATTAATACCTAAGGCTCTAAACTAAAATAATCATGGATTAAAATCATGATTAGAACTTTGAAATGAAGAGAAATATGAAGATTAAAGAATCCTACTTTCAAGGCTTCAAACTTGAGCTTTGAAGAACAAGATAAAAAAAAATAGATGATTTAGACTTAGGTTTTAACTACAAAATGTCTTGAAATGAAGTAGGAAAGCAAGAAATAAGGTAGTTTAGAATTATAGAAGAATGATTGATGGAAAGAGGGTGGAAGGCCGTGAGGTTGAAGAAGAAAAGAAGAAGGAAATTTGAGAGCTTTTGCTATTTGGAGAAATTTGGAGAAAGATGAAGACTTTGACTATGCATGGCCGTAAACCATTTTGAGAGAAAATGGAGTGAAGTCTTTGGGTGAGAGAAGGTGAATTTGTGAGGATGAAATGGAGAGGAGCTGCTTCTTGTTTTTCTGTAGTAGAAGTCCAAGGCCAAAAGAATGGATTTACTTGAACAAAAGTCTAATAATTCAAGTGCACATGGCTTGGTCATGTAGGGGTCCACATGGAGGGTTCAAGAACCTTGGAGAAAGCTCTCCAAGCTGCTGAAAACCGTGGCCAAATATATTTTAAATAGGTAAATTGGCTTTTATTCAAATGCATGGCCATAAATGCATTTGAGAGAAAAATGAATATAAAATGAAATAGCTAATTGTAGGATTTCACCAAGGGTGAATTGCCGTAGAAGCTAAATGGAGAGCCACCAAAATTGACTAGTTTTAGGAAATTGAAATTAACTTTATTTCCTTTTTGAAAAGCATGACCGTAAAAGCACATGCAAAAAGCCACTAAAATTGACTTTGTCTTACTTGGTTAATTAATGAAAGATAGGAAAGAATTAAATTATAATATTTTGCCTTCCAAAATTTAGCTTGGCCGTAGAAATCAAATGAAAGGCCACCAATATTGACTATTCTTCATTTGTTCAATTTGGCTTTTTAAATGAATTTCCTAAAGCATTTCAACGTGAATTCACTTTGTGAATTGGCTATTTAGAGAATTTTACTCTTCTCCTTCACCGTAGCACACCAAAATTTCAAGAAGCCTATATTTGTTTGATAGCTTGTTTTCTATTGGTTCTTAAAAAGTCAAGCTACTATTCTTGACCAATTTCTATTGGTTAGATATTTATTAACTTGATTCCTATTGATTGTTATTTTTGTTGACCAATTTCTATTGGTGCACACTGTATATTTTATAGTATACTTTGACCAATATACAATAATTACTATTTATAAAGTCAGTATTTATCGTCTAATGGATAATAAAATATACATAGATTTTTATCTTAGACTAACAGGGTAGTAATTATTTTTGATCATCATTTTTCTACTGATTGCCCTTGATGAGTCATAAAGCGAGTCATCAAAGAGAAATTTCTAGAACATGTGACTCACTACAATGAGTCAGTATGATGAGTCATCGTGGAACTTTCTAAAACGGGTGAGTCAGCATGGCGAGTCATCAGCTGAGTCACTGTGCTGAGTCATCAATGGTGAGTCACAGCGATGAGTCATCATGGTGAGTCATCAAGGAAGCTTTTGGAACAAGTGAGTCACTATGGTGAGTCACAGGCGAAAGTCATCACTTACGGAACCTTTCGGAATCATCGAGTTGTCACGCCGCGTGTCGAGTTTCTATTGGCCCGTTGCGATGAGTCTGACCACCAATTTTGACCGGCTCCTCATTGGTCCATGTGTACAAACATTAGATGACTAAATGTGAGTCCCGCAAGACATTTTGGCCTCTGTTGTCACTTATTTTCTTACCGACTAATAAAATAATATTATAATAATATAAAATTATTTTATTTGACAGTTAAATCCTAAAAATTAAAAGATTAACAACAGTATCATTCAGAATTGGGTTTAGTAAGATCCCCCAGTTCCGAATAATTAAAATAAGATTTCCCCGGTCCAGAAAATTATTATTTTCCTGTCCCGGAGCAAATCATACAAAAAGTCCAAATAAAATCACAGACAGTAATATTGCCTACTGTATCACATAGAAAAATTGAAAACAGTACATTCGGGACGTAATGGTCATTTTTCTATTTTTCTCCATCACGAAGCAAATCATTCAAAACACTCAAATAAAATTACAAACAGTATTATATATTGGTATTTCATATAGAAAAAATTAAAACAGTAATTTGATAAAATTTTTATTTTACAGTCTCGAAGCAAATTATGCAAAACGACCAAATAAAATTTGAGCCTGTAAAATATATTTGTATTTCACACAGAAAAACAAGAAACAGTAAAATAGGGACACAACGGTCTTTTACCCAAAAGTTGGGGTGTTACAAGTGGTAAATGGTTGGGGATGAGTGAGGAGAGAGAGAGGGACGAGGTTAGGGCAGAGAAATGGAGATGGGGTTCGTGAGAGAAGATAGGGAGATTTGGGTGAGGGATGTGAGGAGATTTGGAGAGATGGGTTGTGTGGAGAGGGGTTTTCCGAGATTGAGAGAGGTGAAATGAGGGATTTTGATGGAGATTTGAGTGAGAAATGAGAGATTTTGAGATTTGAGAGGTTTGAGGTGCGTGGGAGTAGAGGAGGAAGACGAAGAAGATGAATAGGTTCTGAAAAAAAATGAGCTCTATGCGCGTCAGAAACCTTTTAAAAACCCTTTGTAATCGATTACATTGAGTGTGTAATCGATTACATGCATTCTGGTGGGTATGTAATCGATTACATTTTTGGTGTAATTGATTACATGCTTTTTGAGAACCTTGTAATCGATTACATAGTTGATGTAATCGATTACCTGAGTTCTGAGTTGATTGTAATCGATTACAAAAGGTGTGTAATCGATTACATACGTCACAGAACCTGTGTAATCGATTACAAAGGCATTGTAATCGATTACCAGCACTCTTTAACTCAGATTTTGCATTTCAAACAGCATATAATCAACTTTAATCCATCTAAATCAGTTCCAAAGCAACTTAGATCAATTCAAATCATCATTCAAACATATAATCTAATCATATTATGATTCAACTCATATAATTGATCAAAATTACCATTTTTACCAAGAATTTCTCCATTTTTGGTGAAATTTTGAGGATGTTGAGTTGCTTGGGAATCTTGGGCATGAGGGAGCACCTGCAAAACAACTTAGGGGAAATCTCCGACGCTCAAGTCAGTATTGGATTCAAATATGATGAAAAATTCAGAGATGATGCAGCAGTGTGGCATAATTACGCAGAAAAACACAAGTTTATGCATTAGTTTTAGGATTATGCAGCAAATATTTAACTTATGCATGATTGATCTAATATGCCAAGTTCATTTCTTATATAGAAAAATGCTTCTTTTGCTAGGGGTTTAGTGAAAATGTCAGCTAGTTGCTTAGTGGTTTCTACAAACTCAAGCATACAATCACCGTTTTGAACATGATCTCTAATGAAATGATGTCTTATTTCAATATGTTTAGTCCTAGAATGCAAAATGGGATTTTGGACAAATTGATTGCACTAGTATTATCACATCTTTTGGGGATGTGATCAAGCTCAAGACCATAGTCCAAGAGTTATTGTTTCATCCAAAGGATTTGAGAACAACAACTCCCAACTGCAACATATTCAGCTTTAGCTGTAGACAATGCCACACTATTTTGCTTCTTGCTATGCCAAGAAACTAGTGAGCTTCCAAGCAAGTGGCATGTCCCACTAGTGCTCTTTCTATCCATTTTGCACCCAGTAAAATCAGAATCGGAATACCCAATAAGATTACATGAGGCACATTTAGGGTACCATAAACCCATTTGTGATGTGCCTATTAGATATTTCATTATTCTTTTAACAGCACTTAGGTGTGATTCTTTAGGATTAGCTTGATATCTAGCATGCATGCATACACTAAACATTATATCAGGCCTACTTACAGTGAGATAAAGGAGTGAGCCAACCATACCTCTATATTTCGTAATTTCTACCGATTTACCTCATTCATCCTTGTCCAAATAGCAAGAGGTGCCCATAGGAGTAGCCATATGCTTGGCATTGTCCATTCCAAACTTCTTGAGCAGCTCCTTGCAATACTTGGATTGGCTTATGAAAGTTCATTCTCTTGTTTGCTTGATTTGGAGACCAAGGAGGAAATTGAGCTCACCCATCATAGACATCTCAAACTCACTTTGCATAATATTTAAAAATTCTTTACAAAGAGAGTTGTTAGTAGCTCCAAATATAATGTCATCAACATAGATTTGAACTAGAAGCATGTCATACATTTTATATTTTATGAAAAGGGTAGTGTCAACTTTGCCTCTAGAAAAACCTTTTTCTAAAAGGAATTTGCTCAACCTTTCATAACATGCTCTAGGAGCTTGTTTTAAGCCATACAAGGCCTTTTTCAGTTTAAAAACATGGTTGGGCATTTCAAAATCCTCAAAACCAGGAGGTTATTCTACATACACTTCTTCTTGTATAAAATCATTTAAAAATGCACTTTTGACATCCATTTGATAGAGTTTGAAATCCATGATGCAAGCATATGCAAGTAGCATTCTAATGGCCTCTAACCTAGCTACGGGAGCATAAGTTTCTTCATAGTCTATGCCTTCTTCTTGATTATATCCCTTAGTTACAAGCCTAGCTTTATTTCTTATTATTAAGCCCGTTTCATCAAGTTTGTTCCTAAAGACCCATTTGGTGCCAATTATAGGATGATCATTGGGCCTTGGAACTAATTCCCAAACTTGATTTCTCTCAAATTGGTTTAGTTCTTCTTGCATGGCCAAGATCCAATGCTCATCATTAATGGCCTCATTTATGTCTTTAGGTTCAACTTGAGAGACAAAGGCTAGGTGATTACATGCATCTCTAAGTGAGTTTCGAGTGATTACCCCTTTTGATACATCACCTATCACCTTGTCAAGAGGGTGATATCTTGAAGTCCTCCATTCCTTGGGTAGGTCTAAGTTTTCTGAATCTTTTTGCCATGAGTGATCAAGTAGTCTCTCTTCTTGCTTTTTGGACTCTTTCTCTTGATTTTTCAAGTGTGTTTTTGCCAAGATTTCTGCAACATCATCAACAAGCTCCTTTCTCGGCTCATTTGGGTTAGTTTCATCAAATGCAACATGTATGGACTCTTCTATGATCATAGTTCGTTTATTACAGACTCTAAAGGCTTTATTATGAATAGAATAACCAATGAATATTCCCTCATTAGATTTTGCATCAAACTTTCCCAAGTTATCCTTTCCATTATTCAAAACAAAGCATTTACATCCAAAGACATGAAAATGTGACACATTTGATTTCCTTCCTTTGTACAATTCATATGGGGTTTTCTTTAAAATTGGCCTTATTAGGGCTCTATTCATAACATAACAAGCGGTGTTAACCGCATCTACCCAAAAGTACTTAGGAAGGTTGGCCTCATTGAGCATAGTTCTTGCCATTTTCTCTAAAGATCGATTTTTCCTTTCTACAACACCATTTTGTTGTGGTGTTCTAGGGGCAGAAAAATTATGCTCAATGCCATGTTCATCACAAAAAGTTTCAAATTCATGATTTTCAAATACACCACCATGGTCACTTCTTATTGATGCAATACAAAAACCTTTTTCATTTTGGATAACTTTGGCAAGTTTTCTAAATGATTGAAAAGCATCATTTTTGTGGGCCAAGAATAATGTCCATGTGAACCTAGAAAAATCATCCACAATCACTAATGCATAGTAATTCCCACCAAAGCTCATAGTTCTAGAGGGCCCAAAAAGATCCATGTGCAAAAGTTGTAAAGGTCTAGAAGTTGAAACTATGTTTTTAGCTTTAAAAGAGACCTTTACTTGTTTTCCTTTTTGACATGCATCACAAAATTTGTCTTTTTCAAATTTGAGGTTTGGAAGACCAATTACTAGTTCTTTAGAAACCAATTTGTTTAAGTGATCCATGTGAATGTGAGCAATTCTTCTATGCCATAACCATGAATCATTTTCTTTACTCATAAAGTATTTAGCATCATTTGAGGAGATATGATCGAGACTAATCATATATATTATTAACTCTATGACCAACAAACTTAACTTGCTTATCATCCTTTCCCTCAATTATGCAACAAGAAGAATCAAATATAACTCTATTGTCTTTATCACACAATTGACTAATACTAAGCAAATTATGTTTAAGTCCTTCAACAAGCAAAACATTATCAATAGATGATGAAGGGACCTTACCAACTTTGCCAATTCCAAGAATCTTCCCTTTGTTGTTATCACCATATATGACATGACCATGTTTCTTGGGTGTAAGGGAGGAGAACTTGGAGCCATCACCGGTGCTTGGAACAACCACTATTAAGATACCAACTTGAGCTCTTAGTGTTCAAGCACACCTACAACACACATTCAAGTTTTAAACTTTGGTACCCAAATTGTCTTGGGTCCTTGTGTGTTAGAATTAGGCATGGTGCCTTTAGGAACCCAAACTCTTTTTATTCCAACTTTAGTGTTTATGTTCTTTCTAACATTGCAAGTTGATGCACTATGCCCTTTCCTACCACAGTGAAAGCATTTAACAAAGGGACTACTTGAAGTATTTGAGGAAACAAAGAAGTTCTTATAAGATTTTTGATGGTTGTTTGGATTAAATCCCAAACCGGCTTTTTGAAACACACATTTTTGTTTTCCTAACAACACATTCAAGTTGTCTCTTCCAAAAGTGAATTTTGCAAGAGTGTTATTCAAATCTTCAATTTCTTTTTCAAAAGCTTTGCATGATAAACAAGGTAATGATATGGATGTATTATCATGTGAGGAACAAGTCATGCATAATGAATTAGCATCAATGAGTCCTAAAGTCTCATTTTCAATTTTAAGCTCATTTATCTCCTTAGTTAAAATAGAAACTTTGTTTGCCAATAAGGAGATTGTTTTATTGGAAGACAAAACCATTTTTATGAGCCTCAAAGATTCATCATGCAATTCTTGAAAGGCATCTTGCAATTCATCATAAGAAGGTAAAGGTTCTAGGTTAGAAGAGGTTACCTCGGTGTCGCTTTCTTCACTTTCTTCTCCTTGAGCCATGAGGCAAAGATGGGCTTCTTCATTCTCCGAATCGTCGGAAGAGCTTAAGTCATTGTCCTCCCAAGCTATATATGCTCTTCTTCCTTTCCTTTCCTTAGAAGGCCTTTTCTCAAACTTCTCCATCTTCTTGAGATACATAGGACACTCCATTTTCATGTGCCCCAGTTTTCCACATTCATAGCATTTTGGAGGAGTAGAGGATCCTTCTCCTTTGTGATACGCTTTCTTTTGAGGAAAGGGTGGTCTTCTTTGAAATCCCTTGTTCTTTAGGAATCTTCCAAATTTTCTCACAAGGAGACTAAGATTCTCCTCACTTAGCTCAACACTTTCACCATCCTCTTCACCATCTTCATCATTATCTTCAATTGTAGAGAAAGTAGCTTTGAGAGCAATTCCCTTCTTCTTTTTGTCATGCTCTTCATTTTGGTTGAGCCTATTTAGTTCCAGCTCATGTTCTTGAAGCTTTTCAAATAAGGTGGCTAGAGACATTGTTGATAAATCTATTGATTCCGTAATCGCCGTCACTTTGGGTTGCCAATTCCTGCTTAGACATCTCAAGACTTTGTTAATAAGATCCTCATTAGGAAATATTTTTCCCAATGAGATAAGATGATTAACAATATGAATAAACCTCTTTTGCATATTTTGAATGCTCTCACCTTAGTTCATTTTAAATAATTCGTATTCATGAGTGAGAGTGTTTATTCGAGATCGTTTTACCTCACTAGTACCTTCATGAGTTACTTGTAGGGTATCCCACATTTCTTTTGCGGTCTTGCAATTTGACACCCTAAAGAACTCATCATACCCCAAGGATGTGGTGATGATGTTCTTGGCTCTCAAATTGTATTGAACCTTCTTTTTATCATCATTGGTCCATTCATTTCTAGGTGTATTGATTTTCACACCATCTTTAGATTATGTTGGAACAAAAGCACCATTTTCAACGGCGTCCCACACATCTAAGTCAATAGGTTCAATGAAAATTTTCATCCTTTCTTTCCAATAGGCATAACCATCCCCATTGAAATAAGGAGGTCTGTTTATAGAAGAACCTTCATTTGAAAAATCATTTGAAGCCATCACTTCTCTTGAAGCTGCTAAGCTCTTTATACAAGAGTCTAGCTCTGATACCACTTGTTACCAAGTGGCCTCAATACTCAAGAGGGGGGTGAATTGAGTATGAAAACTAAGTTTACAAATCTTTCGCAAATCGTTTGATAAATAATTTTTCGTTGAAGCTAATTGATGAATAGAGATGATTGGATATAGAAGATAAACACTTTCACTTATAAATGCAATAGCCAAAGGTACCAATATTCAAGCAAATCAATAAAATAGTACTTAATGTAAAGAGAAGGGTTTAGAGAAAATAAACACAATGATTTATCCTAGTTCAATCACCAATCCACTTGTGATCTAAGTCCAGTCCCCAAGCAACAACTTGAGATTTCCACTATATCTTCAAGCTTCAATGGGTGCTTGACAACCACTACAACCTTGAGCACTCAACACTTTGGGATACCTCACCCTTGGAGCTTGAGTCTCTTCAACTAAGGGATACCTCACCCTTTACACTTTTGGAGGGATGCCTCACCCTCTTTACAAAGCAATAATGATAGATTGAATGAAGCTCTCAATAGAGCAGATGATTACAAATTGAAGCTCTAATATGCTCTCAAAGATTTTTCACGTTTTTAACAAAAAACAGAGCAAGAAATGGATTTGAGGATTGATTCACGTTTGGAAGTATTGATGATCAGTTTTTGGTTCAAGGTCAACCTCAAATAAAGACCCAACTTTGGTATTTATAAGTTTCTCAATTAATAGAGCCGTTGGGGTGTTCTGGGCATGCATTTAATATAGCCGTTGGACGTTGTCAGGGTTCGTGTAATCGATTACACAACTTATGTAATCGATTACATTATTGTTCCAATGTGTTCTTGGCTTTCTGGGCTCTGTGTAATCGATTACATTATTGATGTAATCGATTACATGGCTTCTGACTTTGCTTGTAATCGATTACAATATCCATGTAATCGATTACATGACTTCTGACTTGCTGTGTAATCAATTACAATATCCATTTAATCGATTACATGACTCTTTGAACGTGTTCTTGCCTTTCTGGGCTTGATGTAATTGATTACATATATTGTGTAATCGATTACATGACCTCTGACTTGCTTGTAATCGATTACATTGCTCATGTAATCGATTACATGGCTTCTGTTTGCTGTGTAATCGATTACAAGAATCATGTAATCGATTACATTGGCCTTTGAACACATTTTTCAAGTCCAATAAAGCTTGTAAGTCATTTCTAACACCTTGAGACAATTGATTAAACATAAATCCTTTTAAGAGTGTTAGATTTAAGATTGAAACACAAGTTTTCTTGAAAGCCATGTTTAACTTTGAAATTTCCCACTTATTTTGAAATGATATATTGAAAAATCATTTGAGAAATCTTGAGAGCATTTAACATTTAATGTTCTAAGTCTTATAACTAAATAAACCTCTTGACTTCTTTCTTTGATCTTGATTTTTCCTTTTGCGCTTGATCTTCTCTTTTGCACTTGATCTTCGCTTTTGCCTTTGTTATCATCAAAAACTATTTGACATGCTTTAGGGACATAAGCATTCACACATATATATATATATATATATATATATATATATATATATATATATATATATATATATATATATATATATATATATATATATATATATATATATATATATATATATATATATATATATATATATATATATATAGGATGTATCTCATGCAATGGATGTAGGGTTTAATCTTTATGTTTTCCATCAAAGTTATGTTTTCCACTTACAATTTGACAAAAGTTTATATACGTACTTGTGAATCTTTTATAAATGTTGATACCTCCGTATACTGAACTGATGAGCAGGTTATTGAGTATAATTACATATATATATAAATATATACTTACAAACAAAAAAAAAATTTATATTCACCATTTTACTTATACAACTAAAATCAAATATGTTTAATGACGAAATGAACTGGGTCTTTCTTAATTTATACTTATATTTTCCGCATTGTATTTAATTGGCAATGTGATGTCTCCTCCTAAAAAGGGGCGTTACACTATATGATCGAGGGAGTCATTTGTTTCAGATGCGGAAAGCCCAGACATGTATCTAGAGACTGTACTCAATCAAAGACGAAGCCTTCTGTTGGTGAGGTACGTGCTTCAAGACCTCAAGCAAGAGGAAGAGTTTATACCCTGAGTGGGGCAGAAGCGTCCCAATCTGAAGACCAAACCAAGGGAGATCGTGTCTCAGGGGGTGATCCTTTGAGTATGTTGTACAACTCAGGGGGCAACCTATTCCTTTATGGCTTATAACTGTGTGGATCAGTTAGAGTCATCGGTGTTTTCGTTACCTCTTGACTTGTTTATTCCTACTTCTATCACTATACCTATTGTTGCTATTCAGTTGATTAAACTGTCCTACTTTTGTTAAAGACTAAATCCTTTTTGTTAAATTGATCTGTTTACCTCTTTCTCAAATATCCATAACCTTAGGATGTATTAACTATTTTCTAATCATATCCTGTTAGATCGTTCCAATAAAACCCTAGTGTCTCTGGAAACTGAGATTTCTAGATTCTAACGATCGACCAAGTTGAAGTTCTATTGAGAGTAGGAGCCCAAGGATGCATGTTATTATCTTCTTTGGAGGTCAAAAGTAAGGAGATTGTGAATGTCACTCTCGTAGTCAATAAGTTTCTCATGACAAGCTCCAATGCTGTTAGTTAAGGAGAAGGATGGAACTTCTTGGTGATATGTGGACTATCGCCAGTTGAACAAGGTTACGATCAAGAATGAGTATCCATGGAAGAAGATAGACAGTTGGATGGATCAGCTGAAGGGAGCCGTTGTTTTCTTCAAGATTAATCTATGCCTCCATATCATCAAATTTGCATGAAAGTAAAGGATGATTCCAAAACGACCCTTCAAACATGCTATGAGTGTTATGAGTATTTTATGATGCCATTCGGAGTAACAAGGGCTCCTTCCGTATTCATGGATTTCATGAATTAGATCTTTCATCCTTATCTAGACCGATCTGTCATTGTCTTAATTGACGACATTCTGATCTATTCTCAAAATCAGGAGGAACATGCTAAACATCTCGACATGGTTCTCCAGATCCTAGAGAAGAAGAGGTGGTACGCCAGGCTGTCAAGATGCGAGTTGGTTAAAGGAAGTTTAGTTTTTGTTACAAGTAAATTCGAAGGAAGGAATTTCTGAGAGTCCATCAAAAGTCAAAGTAGTTTTACAATGGGAAAGACTGAAGATCGTAACACGGGTTCGTAGCTCCGTGGGATCAACTAGTTATTAGTGACGATTCATCAAAGGATTTTCCAAGATAGCAGGACTTCTCATTTAGCCTATGAGGAAGAATCAAGCTTTTCTATGGACCAAGGCATGTGAAGAAAGTTTTGAAGAATTGAAGAGACACTTGACTGTTTCACCAGAGTTGATTATGCTGGATTCTAACCAGCCTTTTAAGAAGACTCGCGATGTTTCACGTTGGAGTTTAGAACGCATGCTCATTTGGGATGGAAGGAGTAGTAGCGTATGCTTCAAGACAACTGAAAGCACATGAGAAGAGTTACTCTACACGAAAACTCAAAGTTAGCCGTTGGGATTGCGTTAAAGATCTGTTAACATTCTATAAGGAACAATATCTGCATGTATTCTAAGATAGATCAAATTTCGAGGATGAAATTTCTTTTAGAAGGGGAGAGTTGTAATGCCCCAAAAATTTCTTATTTCATGTAAACACTCATTTTATAATATTTGAGATTTTTGTGAATTTTGTGAATATTTTCGGAAATGTTGAATATTTTAATATATTACTCATTTTACGTGCACACTAAGCAGAACCAGTATAACGCTCCAAAAATTATTTGTTTTATGATAAATAGTCATTTTATAATATTTGTGAATTTTTCTAGATTTTTCCAAGACTGTTGAGTATTTTAATATATTTTTTGATTTGCGTGCGCGTTGAGCGGACCCAGAAAAATAAAATAATTTTCTCGAGGCTGGTAAACCTTGAACTGTGGAAACGTTGATGGAGGATCTTACTAAACTCGAGGCCAGGCATAATTTACGAGGTTTACATTTTTTGAGATTTTATATGATAAATAAAATCGTGGTGCATTCTGTTAAATAAAAGTTTTGTAGTACATCTTATTATCCATCGGACAATAAATACTGGCTTTGTGAACTTTAACAATTGTTCATTGGGTAATAACTTGTAATAAAAATTCTTATCACCTTATCTAGAAATCTACTTTATGTCACATCAAGTTGACATTTTAAAAAGGTGAAGAAGAAGGAAGCTTCCAAGCAACTTCCTATTGGCTTGTTAGGGAAGCCAATTTTCCCTCCCTCCTTGTGGTGAAGTACATGACCATGCATGCCAAAATGCCACCCAAAAAGTTTCAATTTTCACTTAAGACAAATTTCTTCTTTTCATTTCAACTTTACTGTCACTTTCTCTCTCTACCATTTCTCTTCTCTCTTCTTCTCTCATTTTCTTCTCTTCACTTTTCTTTTCTCTCCTTTTCTCTCCAAACTGCCGGCCACACACCCACCACCATCACCTCTCCATTTTTGTTTGCTCCAACTAATCACATTTCTTAAATCCTCTCATCATCCTAAGGCTTTTCTCCTTGGTGATAATCTTCAAAAACTCAATTTTTCCTCTTTATTTTCTCTCCTCTTCCACGGCCAAAACCACCATTGTTGGCCATCCAAGCTTTTTCATTCAACCAACCTCATTTCCTACCATTTCTTATCTCCTAGAACATTTTCTCTTTTGTGACCACCACCAAAATCCACCATTTTCGTTTTCCTCCATCAAGCTCTAAAGTTGGAGACTTTGAGGTAAAAGTTCATAACTTTCTCATCTTTCCATCTCATTTTTGTGATCCATGATCACTTTGGTGATCATGGATGCCTTTTTCAAGCTTTGATTGTGATTCTTGTGAGTTTGATGTCCTTAGGATTTTCTTGAGGGTGGAGGCCGAATTTTGCAAGGAGCTTCAAGGGAGTTTCTTTGCTTGTTTTCTCTTAGGTAAGAGGGAGATAATCTTCTTTAACCTATATTGGTGGTGAGGGACAATGATTTTGTGTTGATAGTGAAAAAATCCAAGTTAGGGTTGTTCACTTTATTGTGTGGTTCTTGATGTTTGAGATTGTGGGTGTTTGATTTTGTATGATTTTACTAATTTCTAATGTAAAATGTGATGGATCCTAAATTATTTGAATGGATTGAAGCTATGTATGGAAAGCAAGGGCTTTTGCCCTCTTTGTGGAGGCTCACGGCCAAATGGCCCTATGATGGGTCCTTGATGAAACCTTGTGTAATAATTTGGGAATGTAAATGTTAGTGAGTGATAATTAATCGAGTGATGAGAAATTTGGTTCCCTAGTTTATTAGAGGGCTCACGGCCTCTTAGGGAAATGAAGGCAAAAATATGGCATTAAGATGGAAACCTAGTTAATTGGATAATTAGAAATTAATTATGGATTCATAAAATGTAAGGAACCAAGAATGAGATTTTGTCCTAAAACTTAGAATAATTTTAATAAAAGGAAGGATAAGAGTGTGTGAGACTTGGAGAACTTTAAAATAATTTTCTAAGTGAGTATGCATAAATTTAAAGTAGGGAACTTAACAAATCAAGAGAATTCCTCTAGAGGAGGATTTTATAAGAAATGCACAGTTAATTTGATAATTAGAAATTAATTAGGGATTCATAAGATGGAAAGAGAAAGGAAATGAAATTTTACCATAAAACTATAAGTAGATCTTGACCTCTAAAGAAAAATGAGTGTAAATGAGACTTTGAGAATCATAAGAAATTTAATTAAATAAGCTTTATTAAGAATAAAGAAAAGGACTAATTGAATTAGAGAAACAAGGATTAGGAGTGTAAGGGAAGATTTGAGAAATATAAAATACTTATTTTAGATGAATTTTATTAAGGACAAAGAGAAGAACAATGATAAAACCTTATGAGATAATGGTATGTCCAAAATTAATTATGAATGACAACTTTGTTATCAGGCCCGTGAGTGGGACCCAAAATCTATTGATGATTGTTTTGGCTTATGGTTATGAAATGCACGATTAAAATCCTCTGTGATAGCATGCATTTGGCATTGTGCCTTTCGAATCGAAATACTTGATCCAGAAATATCAGATGGACAATTTAGTCAGATGTGGTTCGCCTTTATAACCAGAAACGTCAGATAGATGAGCTAGTCAGACGGGACTGGTTATTAGTGAAAACCTAGATAATAGTGGTATTATGTAGCCGTATGGACGGTTATATAATATCACTGATCCAAATGGTATTGAAACAATTGTATGGATGGTTGTTGTAATACCATTGGGAATGGTACAACGGAGGGTTGATCCCATTGAATATGCATTTGTGCATTATACAATTATGGCGTTTTATGCCTAGGAGTGAACGATAACTTACAGGATAGTGGGGCCTTGAATAGACCTATGGGGACGTTAGGGCACAGTGATTATCTTGAGATTATGCTATTAGATTGTATACCCAAGGCCGTGAACACTACTGCAATGCACTGGTAGCCTGACAATCCATTATTACTTTTCGTGGTCCAGCGTAGACTGTCTATTGAGGGGGGACAGATCTTCTTGGATGTTCATCTCTGAAATTTGAGTCTAGCTCCATGGAGTAAGAAATGAGTACATTGTACATGAGGATGGTCAGCATACGCATCGTGCATATGCATGGTCAGTTCACATATTGTCATGGCATGGTCAACATACATATTGTGGTGTCATGATTATTAATTATACATCTATGGTGGATATCTGTTGTTATAGTGCTGTTAACATTTATATTATTTTGGAATATGTTTTCTGATGATATCTATGAAAATTGATAACTTGAATATATCTGTAATATCTATATGTATGGAATGACTTCGTCATTCGTATTATTTTCCTTCGCTGTCATGTTTGTAATGATGTAGGATATCTCATCTCTTTGTTGTATTGTCCCATTTTATTTTGTGCTCGATAAAGGCTATAAAGGGGACACGATTGAATTGGCTGGCTTTGGTTGAGTTGACTTTCTAATTCTTGTGATGGCGTTGAGACGAGATTTCCTTGGTTACATGCGGGTGCAGCTTCATGGGGGCATTGATGCCTGGCTTGTTGACCGGGACACCGAACGTTTCTTTGTGTATAGGGGTAGTGGCTCTGTCCACAGGTAGTACCTATCCCGGGATTACTACTTACCCTTTTGTGCTTTCGTATGTGTCTTTTGTTATTTGAGTATATAAGTGCTACGTTTTTATGATAATAGTACCTTGTATTCATATATATATATATATATATATATATATATATATATATATATATATATATAATTTTTTTCATTCAGTGATTGTATTTTGGGAGCTATGTAATAAACATATTTCATTCGTGGCTCATATTTTCTTCATTTGCACTATGATTAAATTTTGGAAGCTTGTTATTTGAGTTGTAGCATGCCAAAAATTTAGTGACCATGGTATAATGACGATTGTGCCGTGGTTATTAAATCGAGGGGTGTTACATTTACCACCAAAAATTTGGCTAATGTGTATCTGCCATACTTTCTCATACACCAGATTTGTGTTTTATTGGTGTTAATTATGTCCATATACTGAGCAACCCACTAACTTGCTCCTCCTTAGGAGATTGCAATTGACCTACCTTGAAGAAGGAGAACTTACGGGCCTTATGTTGAGCCCTAGGAAGGGTCTATGTGTCAAAAAGGTATTCTGCCTAGGCATCCTTTAGTTTGAGTTCATTTCAGGGTGGGATTCTGATTAGATAATGCCCCAAGAGAGTATCTATAGGCTAATAGCCTCATTGTTCCCTTTTCTCTCTAACAATTGGTGGCCTAGGAGATATAGTGAGAGTTTGCAACTAATAAGATTTCAGGATGTTTTATTGAATTCTTGTAAATAGTATTGAGAAAAGAAAAAAAAGGTGGAGGCTAATTTTTATTCCCTTGAATTAAAAGTTTTGACTATGGAGTGTATTTCTTTTTTTTTTTTTCTATTCCCACAAATAAAATGCACATTAACCCAATCATATATTGAAATTATATTGACAAATAAATTATGCGTCTATAAATTTAAAAGGTAATATAAAACTTAATTTTACTGACTAATATAAATAAATCATTTCTTAATTGTGCATATATTGTTTTTCATTTGTTTCAAATCATAAGTACATCTCACATCATGTTGAATTATTTTGTCATTTTTTTGTACATATCCCATTGATGTGAAGTTGTGAACCATCTATTAATATCCTATGTGATGAATTAGGATATGATGAAGTTAAGAAAGCTAAAAGTGCCATCCAGAAGATGGGTGCATCTCTATTGCAAGTATGCTCAGTAATAGCTTGAAATCTTTAAACTTTGCTCGTGATATAGATTGATTTCAGATCTTCACTGGTGTTATCCTGCTTTTTTTATTTTCATGAAGTCATAGTTTTTCATATGCCTAGTGTTTTTGTTCTGCCTTTATTAAGTCTTTGTTAAGCTTTTGGTGGCTAAGTCACCTTGTTGCCTTTATTGTCTTTGCTCATTGCTTGTTATTCTGGTGCTTGGTTTTTTTAGTTTAACACTCTAATTTTGTGTGAGATGACTGTTTGATTGAGAAATTAAGATATTTTATATTGTTTATTGAGATGCCAAATTATGCTGTGATGGTGGCATAGTGTACGTGCATGGGTGGAGTGGGTGTGTAGTGCAGGTCTGGTGGCTTTTGCTTTTTTTCTTTCATTTTTTTTCTTGTTGTGACTAGGATTAGCGAGGGATTCGTGAGGGAATAGCGAAGGAAATTAGCGAGGGATTTGGGAGGGAATATCTAGGGAAATTAGCGAGGACACACTAGACTGAATAAATTTCTTGGCCAGAAGTTTCTCTATTTGCTTCTTAAGTTCATTTAACTCCAATAGGGACATTCTATAGGATGCTATTGAGATAGGGCATGTTCCTGGTATCAAATCAATAGAGAAAAAAATTTCTCTTTCTGGAGATAGATCATTTATTTATATGGGAAATACTTTTGGAAACTCTCTCACTATAGGGATAGTTTCTAATTTTTGTTGTTCCTCCTAATTTAAAGAAAATAATAGAACATATGCTTGTGCACCTTCTTTCAAATATTCCCTAGCAAGAATAGCAGAGCAATAAATAGACTCATCATCGACAAATTTATACACAGAAGTTTCAACAAAATTCACAAATTTCTCAGAATAATTGAGAATAACTTGATTTTAAGACATCCAGTCCATTCCAAATATAACATCAATATCCTTCATAGGGAAACCAATAAGATCTATCACTGACAATTTATTCTATATGTAAACAGTACATTGCAAATAAACTTGACTAGTTATAACTTTTCCTCCCATAGGGGTGGAAACTAGTAAATCATATGGTAACAGAGAAACAGATAGTTTCAAATTTTTCACACAATCAAAGGACACAAATGACTTTGTAGCTCCTGAATCAAACAATGCATTTAAGAGATGATTTTGAATTAGACACTTACCCTGTATTAGATTTGGAGACTGTTCAACTTCTTCTGCAGTCAAAGCAAAAACACGTCCCTTGGTTTGAGATCTTTGAATAGAGTTTTGAGTCTAACATCCTCCTGAATTTTTTAATTTTGAATATGGTTATAAAGGTACTATAACTCTTGCTTAAATTACTTGTTAATTCTAGTGGCCATCTAAGATAGTTTAAGCACTTTGTTATAACACTAAATGTGAAAAATAGTTGTTTTTAGCTTAGAGAATAGCATAACTATTTAAAAAGATAGAGATAGATATGGAGAATTTATTTTAGATTATTTAAGATTGGAACTAATTGTAGTTAATTTTGAAGAATTAACTGAATTAGTTTGGTATCTTTAATATCACTGAGTGAAGGTTTAAGGACTAGATTAAATGGACAAATATCTTGAAAAATTATGAATTTTTGTGAAGATATCAAGTAAAGAATGGTGGATTTTCTGGTAATGAGTATAGGTTAAGGCAGATACCTGAAGGCCTATTAGCTTAATTTCTAAGATTTAACTTAACCTAAGGAAGAATAATAAAACTTAAGTGATAGTGAAAGGTCTACGGAATGAGGAATCTAGGAATGAGATGAATCCTAGGATTTTTCATAACACCTATGGAAGTTAGGAAACTTGGATTAGTAAGATCAAACTATTCCTAAGAGATATAAAGTTTCTAGCTAAATATCTCAGCCCATCCTTATCTCTCCAACTCTTTCTACCATCCTTATCTTTTTGCTTCTTTGACTTTTCTCTCTCATTTTCTCTCATCTCTCACATTGGCAACAGAGAAAAAAGAAAGGAAAGAAAGAAGAGAAGAGAAAGAAAGGAAGAAGGAAGAGGAGGAAGAACCAAGGAAAGGCAAGAAGACCAACTTCAATCATCATCCTTAGAGACTTGAGGTAAGGGTGTTTGTCCATGCTCTACCCTTTTTTTATTTTCTACATCTTGTTGATGGTGCATGATGTATATGGAACATTGTAGAAAATGTGTTTTGTGAGGTATTTCAATGGTTTGAGATGATGAACTTGATTAGAAGTTAAGAAAATGGTATGTAATGAGTTGAGACATGCATACTGGTGGTTTAGAACTTGAAAGTATCCATATAACTCCATTAACTTGTGTTTGAGAAAATGGGTTTGGGATAAGTTATTCTTTGTTCTTGGTTCACTATGTTGGTTATTTGAGAATGCGTATGAGAGTTTTAATATGCTTAGAAATCATGTTTAAGGTTGAAAAACTTTTAGAACTTGATTATGGAGGTCAAGAGTTGGTTGCCAATTCAAAGAAGTTGAGTTTGATAAATCTAGTGCTAGGCACTTAATCGCCCAAGACCAGAGAGAAAAATATGTTGGGCGCTTAATCGCCTAAGACCATAATGCTAAATTGCTAAGCGATTAATTGCTCAGAAATTAGTCACTTAAGCGCCCAATGACAGAAAATAGGGTGAACTTTGCTGTCATAAGGCGCCTAATCGCTGGAAAAGTGAGCGACTAAGCGCCCAAGGATAGAGAGTTACATGCTTTTTATTTTGAGGAATCTGAGTTCCTTGCTTGCTGGGATTTTTTATGCATGTTTTTTAGTATGAGTTAAGACACTATTAGGGATATTTTATAGAGGAAATAACCACCTAGCATATGTATAAAAGGATAGACCTTTGTATATCCAATGGTAGTGGATTGACATAGGTAAGTTGCTAATCATTGAAGAGTAATGATGTTGTACTTGATATCACTTGTGATGTGATGATGTGGTGTACTAGATGTAAGTTTAATGAGTTTGTTTGGCAATAGTTACTTGTCATAGTGTATGAATTGCTCATTTATGATGAAAGTAGAGCTAAAGATGCATGTATGGTAGTTGTTTCCCTTATTTGGTAAGGTTGAGCTATGAGGGTAACCTAGAAACATGAATTGCTCCTTTATATGATAAAGTTGAGTCAGAGTTACATGTTTGTTAAGAATGGCTCCTTTACTAGTTAGAGTTAAGTTATAACACAATCTATCTTAAAACAAATGAGTGAGAAAAGCACTTTGCCAAGGATGGATTTATGAGAGAAGGGAGTGAGAAAAGAACCATGTCATAGTAGAGAAGTGAGAAAAGCTCTCTACTAATGATAATGGAGTGAGAAAAAAACTTTTTATTTAAGCAAAGAAATGAGAAAAACTATAACACCCCCAATAGCATGTTAGACTAGTTTATAGTTACACAGGTAGCATAATACTTGTTTGACATGTCAATGTAGTTTTGTGACAAGAGGAGTTAATTTAGGCATTTTGTTGCAACACGCAAGGTGGAAATGGCCTAAAATGACTCAAATAATAGCATAAATTGCTAAGTTAAGGGAAACAAATGTGGATAGTTTGTTTCTAGGTCAAAAATGAGTTAAGTAAGGTGTAGTTAAAGTTTCAAGTTAATCGGAGTTAGTTTGGTATTTTTAGGCATACTGGTTGTACATTTTAATACCAGATTGACCCCCAGCAGATATGAAAATATAGAAAAAGGGTGAAACAAAATTTTTAATGAATCTTAGGATTTATTTCAAACTTGTTGGAAGATAGAAAACTAGATTTGGTGGAATCTAAGTGTTCTTAGCCGATTAAAGGTTTTGATACCTATTTAGAAGAAGCAAAGTTAAACTTTGCCTCTTTATATATATCCCACGGCAGAATGGGAGAAAGAAAACAGAAAAGAAAAGAAAGAAAAGGAGAGAAGAGAGAAAGAGGAACCCGAGGAAGAGAAAAGAGAAAACGGGAAGCCAAAAGCCAGTCTTGAAGATCAAAGACAAGAATCAAGCTAGAAGATCTTCATCCATACAAGAGGTAGGGGTGTTTGTTTTCATTCATTTCCCTCTATCTTCATCTTGTTTCTAGTTTAGCTTGATGAGGAAAATGGATTTGAGTGACAATAGTGAGTTTATATGCTAGTTACTTAATTCTATGGGGGAAACAAGTTTAGTTAAAGCCTATTTGATATAGGGAGTTTAGTTTGTGCTTCTTGGAACCCATAGATGAAGCATGAGTTGTAAGAAGAGAAAGAGGGGTTTTATACCCATATCAAGATTTGTAGTTTTATGAGTGATTTGGATGCATATTTGAGATAGTTTGAGTTAGATAATGATGTTTATTTGGTTTGGTTTGGGTTTGAGTGGTTTAAGAACTCTGTTTTCTACAAATTTCTGTGAGGTAATCAATTACATAGTAATTGTAATCGATTACCCAGCCTCTGGAATCATGAAAAGTGTTTTTGGGCAGCTTGTAATGGATTATATCCTACTTGTAATCAATTACAAGGTTTCTGGGTAATCTGTAATTGATTACATCCTGCTTGTAATCAATTACAGAGGTTCTGCCAAGCTGGTAATTGATTAACAGAGCTATGTAATAGATTACCAGACCCCTAAAATGAAGTTTTTAAGCTGGAAATGATGGAAACATGGTTCTTTATTCCTTGTAGCCCAAACATAAACCTTAGACCTCGAATTAAAAGATTATGATTCATTTAAATGTGATAGGGTTATGTAGCCAAACCAAGTTAAGAAAGAGACTTTGTGCATCCATAGCCAATGGAATGCCATGGTTAGGTGTCTAACTCCCTAGGCAACTTGGTGTTGCACTAGATATCATTTGTGGAGTGATGAGATTGTGGGACACTAGATACAAGAGAATAAAGCTTAGTTGGCAATAGTAGAGTGCCATAGTGCATAATTGGCAAGAGTTAAGGGCCAAGGTGCCAAGTTAGCAGCAGTTAAATGCCATAAGCCCTAGCTGGCAAGGGTGAATGCCATAGTGCATGAAAGCTTTCACAGGGAGGAGGTGAAGTTATTAATGCAAGGATAAGAAGTATACTAAGTCTAGTTGGCATTGGTTATGTGCCGTAGAGCATGAAATACTCTCACAAAGGAAGAGTTAGTAGTGCAAGGTGGGCTTAGTATAGAGTTATGTAGTGGTTATGTTAGAATTAGGCATAACGCTGCATTATCACACACGCACATCACATTTTCCACATATACTAGCTATTCCTAGAGAGGAGGAGTGGAGGCATCCACTTAAGTTTAGTAGCGATATCCATCTAGGATAAGGTAGGCTACTTGGTAGACTACGGGGTAGGAGGATATGCATTGTGATAACTGTAATGCCCCGAAAATTTCTTATTTCATGATAAACACTCATTTTATAATATTTGTGATTTTTGTGAATTTTTGTGGATTTTTTCAAAAATATTGAATATTTTAATATATTCTTTGCTTTACGTGTGCACTGAGCAGAATCGGTGTAATGCTCCAAAATTTATTTATTTTATGATAAATAGTCATTTTATAATATTTGTGATTTTTGTGATTTTTTTTGGATTTTTTCGGGACTATTGATTATTTTAATATATTTCTTGATTTTGCGTGCGCGCTGAGCGGAGCCAAGAAAATAAAATATTTTTCACGAGGCTGGTAAACTTTGAACTGTGTAAACGTCGACGGGGGATCTTATTAAACTCGAGACTGGGTACAATTTATGAGGTTTACGTTTTTTAAGATTTTATCTGATAAATAAAATTGCGGTACGTTCTGTTAAATAGAAATTTTGCAGTACGCCCTATTATCCATTGGAGAATAAATATTGGCTTTGTGAACTGTAATAATTGTCCATTGGGTAATAGCTTGTAATAAAAGTTCTTATCACCTTATCTAGAGATCTACTTTATATCACATCAAGTTGACTTTTCAAAAAAGTGAAGAAGGAGGAAGCTTCCTAGCAACTTCCTATTTGCTTGTTGGAGAAGCCAAATTTCCCTACTCAGTCTCCCACACACTCCATGGCCATGAGGCCATTTGGGAGCCAAAAAAATTTGTTTTCATTTTATCATTTCCTTTTCTAATTTCAAATCTCAAAAGTTACCATTACTTTACTATCACATTCTCTCTCTACCATTTCTCTTCTCTCTTCTTTTCTCAAGCTCTTTTCTTCCTTTTCTCTTCTCCTCTCTATAGCACTAACACCATTGGAGACCATCTCCATTAGCTTGCTAAAACTACTTCCATTCCTTGCTTCTTCTCATCATGCTAAGGCTTTCCTCTTTGGTGACCACCATCAATATCTCAACCTTTCTTCTCTCCATTTTCTCCACCACCCACACGACCAAGACCACCATTTTTGGCCATCCAAGCTTTTTCATTCAACCAACCTTATTTCCTACCATTTCTCATCACCTAAAACATTTTCTCTTTTGTGACCACCACCAAAATCCACCATTTTTGTTTTCCTCTATCAAGCTTCAAAGTTGGAGACTTTGAGGTAAAAGTTCATAACTTTCTCATCTTTCCATATCATTTTCATGATCCATGATCACTTTGGTGATCATGGATGCCTTTTTCAAGCTTTGATTGTGATTCTTGTGAGTTTGATGTCCTTAGGGTTTCCTTGAGGGTGGAGGGCGAATTTCGCAAAGAGTTTCAAGAGAGTTTCTTTTCTTGTTTTCTCTTAGTTAAGAGGAAGATAATCTTCTTCAACCTATATTGGTGGTGAGGGACAATGATTTTGTGTTGATAGTGAGAAAATCCAAGTTAGGGTTGCTCACTTTGTTGTATGGTTCTTGATGTTTGAGATTGTGGTTGTTTGATTTTGTATGATTTTACTAATTTATAATGTAAAATGTGATGGATCCTAAATTATTTGAATGGATTGAAGCAATGTATGGAAAGCAAGGGCTTTTGCCCTTTTTGTGGAGGCTCACGGCCAAATGGCCCTATGATGGGTCCTTGATGAAACCTTGTGTAACAATTTGGGAATGTAAATGTTAGTGAGTGATGAGAAATTTGGGTCCCTAGTTCTTTAGAGGGCTCACGGCCTCTTAGGGAAATGAAGGCAAAAATGTTG
This sequence comes from Ormosia semicastrata, assembly GCA_029884595.1. Taxonomy (NCBI): domain Eukaryota; kingdom Viridiplantae; phylum Streptophyta; class Magnoliopsida; order Fabales; family Fabaceae; genus Ormosia; species Ormosia semicastrata. Next base: position 47,191,842 of record JAQQTO010000061.1, read on the forward strand.
TCTTAAGATGGAAACCTAGTTAATTGGATAATTAGAAATTAATTAAGGACTCATAAAATGTAAGGAACCAAGAATGAGATTTTGTCCTAAAACTTAGAATAATTTTAATTAAAGGAAGGGCAACAGTGTGTAAGACTTGGAGAACCTTAGAATAATTTTCTAAGTGAGTATACATAAATTTAAAGTAGGGAACTTAACAAATCAAGAGAATTCCTCTAAAGGAGGATTTTATAAGAAATACTAAATTAAAGTGAAACTTAGTTGATTTGATAATTAGAAATTAATTAAGGATTCATAAGATGGAAAGAGAAAGGAAATGAAATTTTACCATAAAACTATGAGTAGATCTTGACCTCTAAAGAAAATGAGTGTAAATGAGACTTTGAGAATCATAAGACATTTAATTAAATAAGTTTTATTAAGAATAAAGAGAAGGACTAATTGAATTAGAGAAATAAGGATTAGGTGTGTAAGGGAGGATTTGAGAAATATAAAATACTTATTTTAGTTGAATTTTATTAAGGACAAAGAGAAGAATAATGAAAAAACCTTATGAGATAATGGTATATCCAAAATTGATTATGAATGACAACTTTGTTATTGGGCCCAATGAGTGGGACCTAAATCCGTTGATGACTGTTTTGGCTTATGGTTATGAAATGCACGATTGAAATCCTCTGTGATAACATGCATTTGGCATTGTGCTTTTGGAACCGAAATACTGGACCCAGAAACATCAGATGGACAATTTAGTCAAATGTGGTTCGCCTTTATAACTAGAAACGTCAGATAGACGAGCGAGTCAGAAGGGACCAGTTATCAGAGGAAACCCAGATAACAGTGGTACTATGTAGTCGCATGGACTATTATATAATATCACTAATAAAAATGGTATTGAACAATTGTATGGACGGTTGCTTTAATACCATTGGGAATGGTACAACGATAATTTAATTCCATTGAATATGCATTCGAGTATTGTACAGTTTGTGGCGTTTTATGCCTAAGGAATGAGCGAGAACTTACAGGATAGTGTGATCCATGATGGATCTCAGGGGGCGTCCATGTGTGGTGATTCACTTAGTGATTATGCTATCACATTATAAACCCCTGGCCGTGGTGATCTGTTGCAATGCACGATGAGGACCCGACAAATACTATTACTTTTTGTGGTCTAACGTAGACTATCTTTTGAGGGGGGATAGATCTTCTGGAATGCTCATCTCTGATTTTGTGTTTAGCTCCATGGAGTAGAAATTGAGTACATTGTGCACCAAGATGGTCAGCATACGCATTGTGTATATGCATAGTCAGTCACATATTATCATGGCATGGTCAACATATATGTTGTGGTGACATAATTATTATTTATATACTTATGGTGGATATCTGTTGTTATAGTGCTGTTAATATTTATATTATTGTGGATATGCTTTCTGATGATATCTATGAAATTGATAACTTGAATATATCTGCAATATCTGTATGTATGGAATGACTTCGTCATTCGTATTATTTTCCTTCGCTGCCATGTTGGTAGTGATGTAGGATATCTCACCTCTTGCTTACACTATTCTTGTTCTATGTGATTTTTGGTTAAAGACTGTAAAAGGGTAGAGGTAGAATCTCCTGCATTTGGTGAGGGCAACAAGAAGAGGTTCTTTTGGTTTCATCAAGATTGTGTTCACCGGTGGTGCTAATGCTTGGCGAGCCGACTAGACCAGCGAGCGTATACGGTATTGTTGGGGATCTGATCTTGACTGTGAGGAGGACCACAATGAAGATCCTATCCTAATTCTCACTACATCAGCGCATCTGGAGTTGCCTTACCCATTCGGGAGCTATGGAGTGATCTGATTCACACACCTAGAGTGGATGAGGATTTTTATGGCATCAATAATAGGGCACTTACCCGAGAGACCACACACTGTTCTGTCCTTGTCCTCAGATAAACTGGGGGAGGATCCCGAGGAGGATCCGATGGAGTGCCCAACTCCTTAGTCGTGGATTTTTTTATGGGTAGTTATGTTTCTTTTGCATTACCTGTATAAGGGTTCTTTTGAGTATATGTGTGTAATTAAGGTAATCATTCAGTCTTATGTGTTGTAATTTGAGTATATCTTGTTAAATCATATTTTCAAATGATAGTATATGTAACTATTCATTCGTGGCTCATATTTTCTTTATATACACAATAATTAAATTTTGGAAACTTGTTATTTAAGTTGTAGCACGCCAAAATTTAGTGACCGTGGTATAATGACGATTGTGCCGTGGTTATTAAATCGAGGGGTGTTAAAATAATAGACTTCATTCCTATTGGGCAGGCTATAAGAGGTTACACGTTATTATAGCAGATTTCTTCCCAACCTAGGGGGAATAGCTAAGCATCATGACATTACACCTACACTTACAAACACTTTTCTTTGAGCATAATCATACGTCATTTCACTATTGCTTTATTTAATACTTGTTTTGTTTGGAATTTGTGTTCTTGATGTGTAGTGTTGCTTTATGCCTTCGGTGATAACTGTTTGGGCAGTTGTCTTTGTAGATGATATCACGCGATTGTATGGGCAATTGTTCGATATCATCATGGTTTCAAATAATAGTTCAGAAGTTTAGTTGCTTAGGAACGTTACACTTAGAAGAGGTTTGTAATTGTTTCTTATACAAAGGATAATAGTATAAATTGGTAGTTTTATGTTACATTTTTTAATATTGCATAGAGTTGAGACATATATTCTTATGTAATAGTTCGGTTTATTCATTGCGAATATTTAAACTGCTGGTTTTGGTTACTTATACTAAGAAATGTGATTTCTCACCCCATTTGTTTCCATGTAAATCTAGGTGAAAGTTCATCCAAAAGTAAGAAGAAGAAGTATGAAGACCAGTAGTTTAGTTTTTATACTTTACAGTGAAAACTTGTATTTATTTACATTGCTTTTAGTTTGAACAAAAGTTTATGTATATACGTGCCTTTTTGAGGCAAAGATGTATGTAATCTTTTAGTTTTCCACAAGGCTCTCCATTATTATTTGTTAAAATGATATGGATTAGTATTATATTAAGTTAGAGGTAGCATAACTAATGTTGTTTATCCAGGTATATGCTTTGTATACTCAGTTACGGGTATTAGGATGTTTCAAAAACACTTGGCCAAGGAACATGATGTTTTACAATTATATGGGCAATTGTTTATCATCAAAAAGAGGTTAATTAAGGATATAGAGTACGCATTACTTTGTGAATGTTACATAGAGAGAGTATGTTAATATTCCACTAGTATTGAGTAGTGACTCATTTACTTATTGTAATCATAATTTATTGTTAATACGTTTATTCATAGTTAATGTTTAATTATGTAATAATTGAACATTCTACCTCGAGAAGAGAAAGGAACTGTTTTGACTTTTGCCACCTTTCTAGATGTTATTAAATGGTTTATTTTTCCCCAAAGTAGTTAGAGTTATCATGATATCATATGTGTTTTAACTACTAAGAATTGTGAATTCTCACCCCATTTGTTGTTTTCCATGATAAATTCAGGTAGAGACTCGTCCAAGGGGAAGAAGAAGAAGTGAATAGAATAGATAGTTTTTATTTGCTTTTGAGCAAAGCTTGTATATTATTATAGGTGCTTTGGTTTGTATAAAGTTTTATGTATTACACTATGCACTTTTGAGGCTGTATATATATATATATATATATATATATATATATATATATATAATATATATATATATATATATATATATATATATATATATATATATATATATATGATCTTTTCTTTCCCTCTTGGCTCTTTATAATAACATGTATGGTTATTATGAATCTAGAATGTTCTTTTTAAGTTAGAAGTAACATGGTTAATATTGTTTACTATTGTATATTTAGATTATACTAAGGCAATGGTATTAGGATGTTACATTGAGCATTAAGTTTAGGGTAATTTTTGACATGATCACCTTGTTGTCCACAATTGAAATAAGCTCCAGTTCATTGCAAACAAGGTTAGTTACCATGAAATTTCTTACATTTAGAACAAGGTTGTCCCCAACTACTATCTTGTATTTGTTTTCCCTTGCTCAGATTGGGTCTAAATCAAGTATTATTTCCCCTTTGCCTCTCATTCTCCATTTCTCTCTCAAGAAATTTGTTTTGCCCTTTTCATCATTTATCCTCAACTGAGTCTGCTCCACTATTCTGCATTTATTAACTAACACAGAATAGTCTCTAATTTCTAAAGCAACTACTACATTCTAAAGTTCAAGTCTTAATCCAAATTCAAACTTTATTGTTTTCCATTCTTCATCTTGATGATTTCTTAGGTAAGTGGAAAACTTGGCTAATTCTTCAAATTTTGCTACATATTGACCCACAGTCATACTACCTTTTTCTAGTTTCAAAAATTTAGTTTCCTTTGTGTCGCGACCGATAGAATCGCGGCGGATATAGCAACTTAAATTTAAACTTTATTTTGTTAAGAGTCGCCACCAATTTTATTTTAATTAGGAAAAAATTGGAAAACCTTTAATAGAAATTAGTCTTTGAAACCAGATTGAATTCGGGAGTCGGTTATGTGTAGGGAAGGGTGGAAACTTAATCCCACAGCACCCCTAACACACCCGTCCTAAGACGGTACCTTAAGTTAATTATGCAAATTCTTAATAATCTTTGAAAATATTTATTTTACCCCTTTCTGTAAAAAATATGAAATAAATAAATAAATTATGAAAATTTAATTTTTGGCTTGACGGAATATGAGTCCCGCTCCTACGTATCCTCAGGTGCAATGAGAAAATTCAAAATCACGTAATTCTTTAAAAAAAACAATCTTGATTTGGTTGATTTTAATCTTAAAAATTTGAATTAACAAGTCGTCGCGACTCAGTTATTCAAATTAAGGATTGAATAGGTGAAGCTCGCGTCGCGCTAGAGACGTCACCCACTAATTATCAAATTCGTTACAAAAATTTGTATATAAAATTTATCTCAAAAAAATTTGTTGATTTTATTATTATTATTATTATTATTTTATTTTATTTTATAAGAAACAACTTAATTATATTTTTTTTTAAATTTTTGAATTAACAAGTCGTCGCGACTCATTATTCAAATTAAGGATTGAATATGTGAAGCTCAAGCGTCGCGCTAGAGACGTCACCCACTAATTATCAAATTTGTTACAAAAATTTGTATATAAAGTTTATCTAAAAAAAATTTGTTGATTTTATTATTATTATTATTATTATTATTATTATTATTATTATTATTATTATTATTATTATTATTTTATTTTATTTTATTTTAAAAGAAACAACTTAATTATATTTTTTTAAATTTTTGAATTAACAAGTCGTCGCGACTCAGTTATTCAAATTAAAGATTGAATAGGTGAAGCTCGCGTCGCGCTAGAGACGTCACCCACTAATTATCAACTTTGTTACAAAAATTTGTATATAAAGTTTATCTAAAAAAAATTTGTTGATTTTATTATTATTATTATTATTATTATTATTATTATTATTATTATTATTTTATTTTATTTTATTTTAAAAGAAACAACTTAATTATATATATTTTTTTAAAAATTTTTGAATTAACAAGTCGTCGCGACTCAGTTTTTCAAATTAAGGATTGAATAGGTGAAGCTCGCGTCGCGTTAGAGACGTAACCCATTTCTCATTAAATTAATTAAACATTTTTATTGATTTTATATTTTTTTAAATTAATTTTTATTTTAAAAAAAATAAATTAACAAGTCGTCGCGATTCTGCTAATCAAATTAGTGTTTGAATAGGTGAAATTCGCGTCACACTAGAGACGTCCTTTATTACACATCAAGTTTGTTACGAAAATTTTTATTATCATTTAAAAAAATAAAAAAAAATAAGATTAACGAACTGTCGCAACTCAGTTAATCCCATTTTTATTTTTCTTAACATGCTTCCATTATTTTTTAATGTAAAAAAAAAAAGGGTCAATAACCAAGAAAATGCAAAGTTAGTGGCATGATTAAGATAAACACATTGGCAGGTAAAATAAACATGAATCACACAATAAAGTAAATAAAATCTAAATAAAAACTAATAAGAGAAATCTGTGATGTTTTTTTTTATTTTTTTATCTCTTTTTATTTATCATTTTATTATTATTTTTTACTCATAAATTTTTTTTGACAAACTCATCTAATTTTGGTCCAACTGAAACATCACAAGCAAATCAAAACCACTAAATCACTTTCATACCCCAACCCAAAGCCCAATTTTGCCTCATTTTAATAATCTGAGCCCAAGTTCCCACGGAGTCCAATTCCCAGCAGCCCACAAACAATATAATACTGCATCAAGTATAGGCAAGCAGCATGCATTAAATCAAATGAAAATAAGAAGTGAAATGGTTTTCCAGGAACGTACAAAAAAAGTGGGGAAAGATATGAAGCTTGAAAGGAAACTGCTCAGCAGCTCGTGAAGTGCGTGACTCCGTCAAGGAAAACACCGTGGTGCATGTTGGGTAGGAACTGGTTGCTGCTGTGTTGAGGAGAGGAATGGTGACCGAGTTGACTCGGTTGGATGGGAGGTGAGGATGAGGAAAGTGTTTACGTGTGCATGGGGTGCATTCACGTGGTGGAACGGCTGCGCGGTTGGTGGAACTCGGTTGAGGTGTGTGCGTGAAGTGAGTATGGTGGAGTGGTGAGCTTGAACATTGGGGTGGATGGAGGTTGGTTTTGCTCATGGTAGTCTCGGTTTGGGGAAGGATGAAGATGGCTCACGATTTGGGGAAAGGAACTAGGAGGATGAGGATGACATGGTGGGAGATAGTGAAGTGTTAAAGATGAAGGTTGGTAGTAACAGGGAGGTGAGGCTTGTTTCACGTGGTTGGTTGATGAAAGTGATGAGAAGTTAAAGGTGCAAGGTAGTTTTGGAGGTGGCAGAGATGGGTAATGGTAGGTTCTCACGTGTGCATGGGTTGATGGAAGGTTGGGTGGTTATGTGGTTGTTTGTTGATGGTTGATGGGTGGTTGAAGGTGGGTTTCGTGGGTTGATGGTTACGGAGGGATGGAGTAATTCGCGGTGAAGCAAGAGGGAAGATGGTGGTTGTGGGAGGTCGCGGTTGGAAGGTTGTGATGGAAGGGTGATGGTGAAAGGTAAGTGATGAGGATGCTGAAGGAAGGGTGATGGTGAAGGTTGGAGGCTAAGGTGGTCACGGTTGTAGGGTTCACAGTTGAGTGGTGCTGGTTTTCGTGGGTGGTGGCCGTTGCTTGGAGATGGCTCACGGTTATGGGTGAGGAGTTCTGAAGGTGGTGTGGTTGATGATGAAAGTGATGAGAAGTTGAAGGTGCAAGGTAGTTTTGGAGGTGGCAGAGATGGGTAGTGATGGGTTCTCACGTATGCATAGGTTGAATGGAAGGTTGGGTGGTTATGTGGTTATTTGTTGATGGTTGATGGGTGGTTGAAGGTGGGTTCACGTAAATGGTGGAGGGATGAGGAAAAAGATGGTAGAGATGGTTGAAGAGTGGTTGAAGGTGCCAGGAAGTGAGGTCTCCCCTTCTGGCAGCAAGGTAGTAAGTTGATGATGAGAGTGGAGCAAGGTGGTGAAGGTGAAGGCCAAAAATGGGTCACAGTTGGGAGCTGTTGTTATGGGTTGAACGTATGGTTGGTAGTGAAGGGAAAATGAGTAGGAAATGATGGAGGTGCAACGTTCTGGAGCTTTTCCTGAAGAGAGGATCCCCCCCTTTTTTTAGACAATCCATGTATATATTGTGAATAATATGTCTGTGCAGCCCGTGAGTGTGAAGGAAAATTTAAAAAAAAATGTTCGTGTATATGTCTGTGCAGGAAAGTGAGTGGAGAGAGTTGATGGGATATTAAGATCATCCCGTGATAATTGGTGATGGAGTTATCTTTGTATTATTGAAGAAGGTGAATTGCTTTGTAGTGAACGTGTAAGGTTTTTTTCATTTTTTATTCGGGGGATAGGTTTTTTTTTCTTTTTAGTTGTAGTGGCATTAGATATGTTTTTTCTTTTTAGCAATCAGGCAATGGGTGTGGGTCGGGAAAAATAGAAATGAGTGGAGTAGGTGATGGAGTGATAACAAAAGGAGAAAGCGTGTAGGGTCTTTTATTTTTTTTTTTTTTTTTTTTTTTATTTTTATTTTTATTGTTTTTATATATATTATTATTTTTTTTAACCCGGTCAAAATTAAGTGTTCACAGTTGCCTCTTTACTTGTTTCTTATTAGATAAAAAGAAGAACTTTGGTTTTTCATTTTATCATCGTAAGAAACGAGTAAAGACATGAACTCTAATTTTGTCCGGTAATGCATAAGAGGATAAATGCAAAGCAAAAATAATGATAGGAAGTTAAAATGTAATGAGCCGATGCGCTCAAAAGAATTTAAAATGCATGTAGCTGATGTGCTCAACAGAAAGTAAAATGCATAGAATGCATAAAGCCAATGCGCTCAAAGAAATTCACAGAAATTTAAAATGCATGGAATGCATAGAGCCGATGTGCTCAAAGAATTAAAAACAGGAGCCGAAATTCAAAAAGTGCATGGAACCGATGCACTCAAAAGTAAAAGACAGGAATTAAAAAAAACAGAGCCGATGCTCTCAAAAGTAAAGACAGAATTTAAAATGCAGGAGTCGATGCGCTCAAAAAATAAAAGACAGGAATTAAAAGACAGGAGCCGATGCGCTCAAAAGTAAAGACAGGAATTTAAAATGCAGGAGCCGATGCGCTCAAAAAGTAAAAGACAGGAGCCGATGCGCTCAAAAAGTAAAAGATAGGAATTTAAAATGTAGGAGCCGATGCGCTCAAAAAGTAAAAGACAGAATTTAAAAGACAGAGAGCCGATGAGCTCAAAAAAATAAAGGACAAGAATTAAAGACAGGAGCCGATGCGCTCAAAAGTAAAAAGACAGAATTTAAAGACAGGAGCCGATGCGCTCAAAAGTAAAGACAGAATTTAAAAGACAGGAGCCGATGCGCTCAAAAAAATAAAAGACAGGAATTAAAGACAGGGAGCCGATGCGCCCAAAAAGTAAAAGACAAGAATTAAAAGACAGGGAGCCGATGCGCTCAAAAGTAAAGGACAAGAATTAAAATACGAGCCGATGCGCTCAAAAAGTAAAAGAAAAGAATTAAAAGACAGGGAGCCGATGCGCTCAAAAGTAAAGGACAGGAATTAAAAGACAGGAGCCGATGCGCTCAAAAGTAAAGACAGGAATTTAAAATGCAGGAGCTAATGCACTCAAAAAGTAAAAGACAGGAGTCGATGCGCTCAAAAAGTAAAAGATAGGAATTTAAAATGCAGGAGCCGATGCGCTCAAAAAGTAAAAGACAGGAATTAAAAGACAGAGAGTCGATGCGCTCAAAAAAATAAAGGACAAGAATTAAAGACAGGGAGCTGATGCGCTCAAAAGTAAAGATAGGAATTTAAAGACAGGGAGCCGATGCGCTCAAAAGTAAAGACAGGAATTTAAAAGACAGGGAGCCGATGCGCTCAAAAAAATAAAGGACAGGAATTAAAGACAGGGAGCCGATGCGCTCAAAAAGTAAAAGACAAGAATTAAAAGACAGGGAGCTGATGCGCTCAAAAGTAAAGGACAGGAATTAAAAGACAGGAGCCGATGCGCTCAAAAAGTAAAAGACAAGAATTAAAATACAGGGAGCCGATGCGCTCAAAAATAAAAGATAGGAATTAAAAGACAGGGAGCCGATGCGCTCAAAAAAAAAATAAAGGACAGGAATTAAAGATAGGGAGCCGATGCGCTCAAAAAGTAAAAGACAGGAGCCGATGCGCTCAGGAACTTAAAATGCAACTGCATAGAGCTGATGCGTTCAAAAAACTTAAAAATGCAAATGCATGGAGCCGATGCGCTGCAATGGAAACATTCATGACAGTTAGACAATGCCTTAAAATCTCTTTTTTCTTCTCTCTCTTTTTCTCTCTTTTTCTTTTATATTTATTCTCTCTTTCTTTCTTTTTCATTTCTTTTCTTTCTTTTAATCATTCGAACCAGCGACGACTTTTGGAAAGCTTTGACCAATCAAACCCTTGTTCACTTGCTTTTCTTCATCAGATCCTTTGGCTATCTTAAAATCCTCTTAACCTCTTTTTTATTCTCTTTTTTTTTCATTTTTTTTAACTATTCCTTTCTTTCTCGGCAACAAATCACTTCGACCAAATGTCACATTGCAAACTATACTTTGAGCTACTGGGATCTTTCAATCTAACTCAATCATTGAAGGATTGCTGTAGAAATGTCAGAATCAAGCTGTTGACCTTAAATTTATGTTATTTGAGACTTAACTTAATGAGTTAAACATGCATTCATGTATGGATAGAAATTCGTTAAATGAACAAACTTCTTTTCATTACTTTGGTAATATGATGAATATCTGGTAAGACACATGATTAAAAGACGAAAACATAGAAACAAAAGAAAATTACAAGGGAAAGAAAATTTGCCCCAGTTTTGGTTCCATGTTCCTCATTCAATTGATTCCCTGTAAACGTTTAATAATTCAACTGCTGTCTCTGTTACTACTTTCTTCAACACATCTTTCCTTTAATCTTTCAGACATTTTCCCCAGTATGGCCAATTGAACGCAGAATAAAAATTGCCCCAGTTTGGAGTTTCAGACCTCCTTCCTTTGAGATTTTGCCTATTTATTTGTCCTAACTTTTGCTTAAGCCGCCCTTTCGGGTTTTCGACCTAACGGACCTTTTTTTTTTTTTACTCTAACTTTGTTTAGGTTGCCCTTTCAAGCATCTTTTTTTTTTTTAGGCATAGAATCTCTTGACAACATCAGCATTTACTGGCTTTGACAATTCTTCTCCATCCATATTCTGCAAAATTAAGGCCCCTCCAGAAAATGCTTGCTTAACGATGTAAGGACCCTCATAACTTGGAGCCCATTTTCCTCTAGCATCCTCTTGGTTAGGGAGAATTTTCTTCAATACTAAGTCTCCTGAACAGAATTCTCTAGGATGGACTTTTTTATTAAAGGCTCTGGCCATTCTGCTTTGATACAACTGTCCATGACAAATAGCTGTCAGTCTCTTCTCTTCTATCATATTCAATTGCTCATGTCGAGTCTTCACCCATTCAAATTCCTCTAACTCTGCCTCCATTAATACTCTTAAAGAAGGAATTTCAATTTCTATGGGAGAGACCGCTTCCATCCCATACACCAAGGAGAAAGGTGTTGCCCCGGTGCTTAATCGTATATTGGTACGATACGCATGTAAAGCATAGGGTAACATTTCGTGCCAGTCCTTGTAGTTCACAACCATCTTAGCCACAATTTTCTTGACATTCTTATTTGCTGCTTCAACTGCACCATTCATCTGGGGCCTGTAGGGAGCTGAATTATGGTGCTTGACTTTGAAACTTTCACAAAACTTCTGAATCTCAGCACCGTTGAGATTGGTGGCATTATCTGTTATTATCCTTTCTGGAATCCCATATCTGCAAACAATATCCCTTTTGAGGAATCTCACAAACATTTTTTGAGTGATATTGGTATACGAGGAAGCTTCTACCTACTTGGTGAAATAGTCAACCGCCACCAAAATGAAGCGATGACCATTGGAAGCTTTAGGATTAATTGGTCCAATGACATCTATTCCCCACATCGAGAAAGGCCATGGAGATACCAAATTGTGCAAGGAAAATGGAGGTGCATTAACTCGATTGGCATATATCTGGCATTTATGGCACTTTCGAACATATTCTATGCAATCTGCTTCCATGGTGGACCAATAATAACCGCTCCTTAAAATTTTTTGCGCCATCATATGACCATTAGCATGAGTCCCACAAATTCCTTCATGGACTTCAGTCATGATTAAACCAGCTTCACGAGCATCCACACATCTAAGCAAGGTGCCGTCATGGCTTCTCTTGTATAGAACTTCCCCATTCAAGAAAAAGGCCATCACCAACCGGCGGATAGTCTTCTTATTCACTTCACTTGCCCCAGTTGGGTATTCTCTATGCTGGATGTACTGCTTGATATCGTGGTACCAAGGTTTACCGTCTGGCTCGCCCTCCACATTGGCACAATACGCGGGCTCACTATGTACTTTTACTTGGATGGGTTGGACATTATTGTAGATGTCCAACCTAGTCATTACAGCCAAAGTGGCCAAAGCATCTGCAAACTGATTCATTTCTCGAGCCATATGAGAAAAGGTCACATTTTCAAACTTTTCGGTCAACTTGGTCAAATACTTTTGATAGGGCACTAACTTTGGATCTTTAGTTTGCCATTCACCATTCACCTGATAAATGATAAGTGCCGAATCTCCGAATACTTTTAATTGCTTAATCCCCAAGTCAATTGCCACTTGTAAACCATTAGCACAGGCCTCATATTCTGCAACATTATTAGTGCATTCAAAATCGAGCTTGATAGCGACTGGATATTGCTTTCCAGTTGGTGAAACAACCACGGCCCCTATGCCACTACCATGCATGTTGACTGCTCCATCAAAATACATCTTCCAAATGGACTCATCCTCACTTTCTTCTTCTTCTTCTACTGTCAAAATTTCTCTATCAGGGAACTCGGATGTTACTAGTTGTCCACCCTCAAGAGGGTTTTCAGCTAAATGATCAGCAATTGCACTCCCTTTGACGGATTTTCGAGTTATGTACTTGATGTCGAACTCCGATAGTATCACTGCCATTTTGAAATCCTTAATGAAACATGAGGGCTTTCAAATATATACTTCAAGGGGTCCATTCGGAGATCAACCAAGTGGTATAATAGAGCATGTACTGCCTTAACCATTTTGAGGTCCATACTAAAGCACAACAAGTCTTCTCAATTGCCATGTATCGGGCTTCACAATCATTAAACTTCTTACTCGGGTAATAAATCGCACCGCTCCTTTTTCCCGATTCATCGTCTTTGCCCAAACATTGCCCCCATTGAGGTTGACAAGATGCGGTTAAGTATAATATCGAGGACGACCCAAAGTGTAGGGGTACCAACACGGGAGGGTTCATCAAATAAGCCTTTATCTTATCAAAAGCTTCTTGACATTCTTCATCCCATTTGCCCCGGCTGATGCTTCTTCAACAACTTGAATATAGGCTCACGGTGCTGGTCAGAGTTAGCAATGAACCTAGCGATGTAGTTAAGTCTCCCGAGAAAGCTTCGCACTTCACGTTCAGTCTTAGGAGGAGGCATCTCCTGTATTGCCTTTGCCTTATCTGGATCCACCTTTATCCCTTCTCTGCTAACGATGAATCCGAGTAATTTTCCAGTGGACGCTCCGAAAATGCATTTATTAGGATTGAGCCTCAACCCATACTTCCTGAGTCTTTCAAATAATCTCTGTAAGACTGTTACATGACTTTTCTCTTCTTTGGATTTAGCTACCATATCGTCTACATAAACCTCAATTTCTTTATGCATCATATCATGAAATAATGCAACCATAGCACGTTGATAAGTAGCCCCAGCATTCTTCAATCCAAAGGACATTACTGTGTAACAAAAGGTTCCCCAAGGTGTAATAAAAGTTGTCTTTTCCTTGTCATCCACATCCATGGGGATCTGATTATACCCAGAATACCCATCCATAAATGAGAACCTATGATTTCCTGTTGTATTGTCAACAAGAACATCAGTATGAGAGAGCGGGAAATCATCTTTTGGACTGGCCTTATTTAGATCTCTATAATCCACGCACATCCTGACCTTCCCATCCTTCTTTGGTACTGGCACAATATTTTCTACCCATTGTGGGTGTCTTGACACCTCTATAAATCCAGCTTCTAATTGCTTAGTCAATTCTTCCTTGATCTTTAGTGACATATCAAGATGCATTCTTCTCAACTTTTGCCTTTTTGCTTCTACATATGGATATAAAGGAATTTTATGTGACGCTATTTCAGGGTCTAATCCAGGCATATCTCTGTAAGACCATGTGAACACATCAAGGAATTCCCTCAATAGTGCCACCATTTCTATACGCTCAGGATTATCTACTATTTTCAAATCTTTCTTGTCCTCTTCTGTTCCCATATTAATTACTTCTATTACCTCATTGCCCACATCAAACTCCCTCTCTGAGTATTCCAGCATTTTTTCAAATTCTTCAATAATCTCTTCCTCTTCACCAGATCCAGGATCCTCTTCATTAAACGTTGTAGGGGAATCAATTGACAAGTTTTCAAGGTCCCTTTCCTGAGACGAACTCTCTGCAAGACTCACATCCCTGGAAAGTAATTTATGGGGAGTTGGAAAGATAAAATAGAGTAGAAATGATAAAGCAAGAGAAGGAAGTCTTTTTTTTTTTTAAGAGAAACACAAGAAAAGGAAACTAATAAATGTAAAAAGAAGATAAGCGAAGAGAGTGACATCGAGGAATACTGAATAAACATGCAACTTTACTTAGTTAATTGTCTCAAATAACATAAATATAAGATAAAAACATAGCTAGACACAAATATCTGCTTGTTACAGCATGACTAGACAATTACTTGGAAGCAATAACATCAATGGTTGATTCAGATTGCCAGTTCTCCAATGGCTCCTCTTCAGTGAAAGGCCGGATTGCTTTGTACTCTTCAGGGTCTTCTTCATGCAATGCATTGATAGTAAGATGGTATTGGGGACGAATGACTTCTTCAGGCATGATCACTTTGGTTGGTGTTGGGAATGTCTCCCTCAGGTGAGGAATATGCTTCTTTTCGCCCTTATCACTTCTTTTCCCCAAAGTCATATTCTCCATTCTCTCTTCCATAGTCGCTTCATATCCCAATCCAAACTTGTCTAGTTTTTCTGGAAGTGAAATTGGTGTCGAGTTCCTTGCAATTTTGAGCCCAGGCCTTTTCCTTTCGGTACCCATTATTAGTCATAATTCGCCACCACCACGATTCACGGTTTGCATCGAGGGTTCACCCCACCGAGTTCGGTTTCAACTACCTCAAAGTGTGCCACAAATTCTCCTCATCTTTCTCTGCGCTTTCCACATACGGCACTGAAAACCGGTTTTGACACGATGATTTCTTCTTCTCCGTGTATAGTAATAATCGACCCATTCTCAATGTATTTAACACTCGGTGTAGTGTAGAAGGAAAGACACCAAAGAAGCATGGATCCATGGTCTCCCCAGAGCATAGTGTAACCAGGCTCAATGTTCATAACTTGGAACAATACACGAAAATTACTTGGACCAATCTCTAATGGCAACGTCACTTCTCCTAAAATGCCCTCTTATTTCCATCAAAGGCTCGCACTACCATTTCTCGAGGTGACAGTTCATCCTCACTTATTGACAATGAGGTTAGAGTCGACTTCGGTAGGATATTTAATGCGAGACCCCCATCAATCAAAACCTTTGTAACTATATACCCTTTGCATTTAAGGGTTATGTGTAAGGCCCGTGGGTTTTTCTCAGACCGAGGGGTGATCTCTTCATCCATAAATGTGATCATGTTGACGTGCTTTATCGGGTCTACCATGCTGACAACATTCTCAGGGGTAACATCGGGTTTGACATAAGCCTCATTCAGTACTCTTAGCAATGCTTTTCGATGTAACTCAGATGTCAAAACGAGTGACAAAAAGGATATCCTTGCTGGAGTCTTCTTCAGTTGTTCCATCACATCGTATTCACTCTGTTTCATGATTTTTAAAAATTCTTCTTCCTCTTCTTTCCCTCTCTCCTCTTCTCTTGCACTTTCCTCCTTACCCCATTCTTTAGCATTCTTTTTCTTTTCTACTTCTATTGGGCCATAAAATCGCCCACTCCTTGTAACTATATTAGTCACATACCCTTCATCCTGGAGTATTTCAGCAACTCGGGGTTTTGAAGTCTCTTCCCGACTCCTTTCACTTCCACCTTAGCTTCATAATTCCATGGTACTGAATGAGTATCATTATAAGCAAACGGCATTGGCTTCTTGATTGTAACAACTACTTTCCCAGGCGCCGGGGCTTGGTTGAGAGGTGGCACCCTCAGACAAAGCGTTCTACTACACTCGACTTCTTCGAGAGGTGGCTACCCCTTGTCCGGCTTGTATTATTCCCAAAGTGAGTAATCCCTTGGACTCGAACCTTAAAGTCCCTGAGTTCTCAATATCGTGTCCTGTTCCCCCACAATGGTAAACACATCTTGATTCTTCATCATACTTCTCCTCTTCTTTTACTGATGAAGCTGGTGCCGTGATAATGTATCCTGCCTTCTTCAACCCCTCAAATATTTGAGTCATTGGCGTGCATAGGTTCATGGCATTCCTTATTAGAGGTCCTTCAATCTCCACGGCATTCGCCTCATTTCTTCCAACATGATTAGGAATTGGATTACTGACAATACTAGGTCCAACATCTTCTTGAATGTCCAGTTTTCCATAAGCAATAAGCTTTCTTACCGCCGTCTTGAAAGACTCACAGTCTTCGATTGAGTGCCCCAAAATATCCATATGGTACTTGCAAGTTAAATTCGGGTTGTACAATGCTGGAAATGGTGGTTGTAAGGGATGTACGGGGTTCCCTGAGATGAGGTGAGCATCAAACAACCTTTGGAAAAGATCTGCGTTTGAGATTGACAGTTTTGGGAAGGAGGTAGGTTTTGGGTATGGAAACGGCCTTGATTTTGGATGTTTGGTCGAGGTTTTAGGTGGTTTTGGAAATTTTGCAGAGGCCGAGGTGTGTAATGAGTATAGATTGGGCGAGTTGGTGCATATGGCTGAGGTACCGGGATATTGTTGATTTGGAATGGCTGTGTTTGAGGTATATTTACGGGAGGAGCGGTTGGGCCAGGTAGATGAGACGATGCAGGTGTCTGATAGGAAGGGTAAGTGTTTGGGTTGTATGGGGGTGGTCGGTATGTAGGGTAGGATGGCGAATATCGGGGTTGCAGATTTTGCACGTAACTCACTTCCGGCTCCTTTTTCTTAGGGGGAAAACTCTTCTTGAAACTACTTTCATTATTGCCAGCTGGCAATTTTCCAGCCTTTACCAAAATTTCAATTCTTTCTCCAGCAGCAATTAAATCAGTGAAGTCTTTATAAGCGGCGCCCGCCATTGTCCCAATATAAGGAGATCCTAAAGTTCCCAAGAAGTATGAGCACATCTCAGTCAGAGTTAACGGCGGTTGCACCTGGGCTGCAAGAGTTCTCCACCTCTGGGCATATTGTTTGAATGTCTCCTCATTTTTCTTCTGTAATGTTCCCAATGCTCCCGGGTTGAGGTTTGTATCAGATTAAACCGATACTGACCCATAAATAAATTCACCCAGTCATCCCAAGAGGAGATTTTTGAGAGGTCCTGTCGGATACACCACTCCAAAGCAGACTCAGTCAAACTTTCATGAAAGAAATTGACTAGAAACTTCCAATCCCTTGACCATATGGACATTTTGGTGATGTAAGTTTTTAGATGGAAAAAGGGGTTGGTGCTCCCATCATATTTCACAAATTCTGGGACTTTGAAATCCTTGGGGATGATAATGTTAGCAGTAGGGCACAATTCTTCTATCCCAAGGGGACCGTAAGTGCTAGGACCCTTGATCGCCTTGATTTGTTCTTCCATCTTTTCCATCCACTCTTCTTTCATCTTGTCATTTTGAAGATTCGCGTGTCCAGTACCGGTAGGAAATCCAGTTGTCATCATATGTGGCGGTTCCCACGTGAACTCAGCATTGCCATGTACCTCATTGCGAGTACCTTCCAATGAATGATACCCTTCTCCAATAGGAATCATTATTGATGCCGTGTTTGAGGTTCCTCCTACATAAGGTACCTCAGTAGTGACTCCAGGGTTTGTCCTCGTGGAAGTGGTATTCAGTGGGTGCGAGTGTGCCCCGGTCACTCCTGTACCTCCAACTGCCCCCATCAAGGTGAGGGTCTCCCTCATGGCTGACAACATTTCCTCAATTCTTCTTTGAGATTCTGTCACCTCATTCACCCTTCCTTTCACTTCATCTACTTCGAAACTTAAGTTCCTACCTTCGTTCTCGGTTGCCATTGCTGCAAGCAACCTTGTTCGAGCCCTTGTGTTATGAACACGGGTTTGATTGGTGTCTTCTTTCCTTGGTCGCGCAATGGTTTTAAACTTCCTGTGAGCAATCAAAGTGCAATTTATTAAAACAACCATGATTATTATTGATTTGTTAAAGGACCATTGTTAAATTGTGCCAAGCGGATTTAAGTGAATATCTTTGATCTTTACTTGTCATGACTATTTCTTAGAACGTCTCATTCAAAAGTTGTCATAAACATTACTTAGAACGTCTCGTTCAAAAGTAATGGATCTTTAGTACAACATAGGATCAGAAGAACAAAAAGGCATACTTTATTTAATTGAAAAGGAGTCATCATTTAAGAGGAGGACATTATTTCCACTCTACATCACTGTCTAGTCTAATTCTGCACCCTGATCCTCTGCTTCATTTGTCCAATAAGATTCTTGCAATACTCAATGAAGTCCTTAATCTCTGTCGGGGTCTTAAGAGGATCAATCATCTTATCTGCCATCTTTAAATAATATGGGATGTCTGCGATTGCCATGTTGGCTAGGCATGCCAGCTTCGAGAATTGGTCTCTCCAAAAATGGACTTCTTCTTTCCACCCATTAATGTCCTCGTCTTGTCGTTTTGCATGATCTATCATTTTCTGCAAGTCCTCCTGTCCCCGTTGCAATGCTGCTTTATACCCTGCAATCTCCTCGACAGTGCGCAACCTCTCAATTTTAATTGTGTCTTCATATCTTGCTGACACCATTTTTATTTGTTGCTTCATGCTATCCACCTGTTGAAGAGCATTATCCTGTGCCGCTTTGGCATTTACAAGTGACTCTTTAAGTTGTTGATTTTCAGCCAGAGCTTTATCTCTTTCTTGCCCTCGGAGTTTCAATTCCTTGTTTGCAGCTTCCAAACACCTTCTGGTTCTTGACATAAGATCTTGTTCTATCTTTTGCTTCTTGTTAGCCCTTTCAAGTGCGTGGCCCTTCTCAGAATTTTCACGCTTTAAAACTACACATGTTCGGCGAGTCTTTTCCAGCTCTGCTTCTAATTTCCTTTTTTCCTCATTGGCTTTTGCTAAGCTTTCTCTTATATCCTCATCTTCTATCGGGACCAAAGGCAGAGATATACCGACTGTAAAGGTCGCTAAATTTTTGAAAGGCATTTTGACTTCCTGAGCCCGATTCTTGACCCATTGCCGGTAGCTTTCTTTGACTCCACAGCTTCTAATTCCCAACTCTCTACCCTTTCTGATAACTTTCTTCCATGCGTCTCGCACTCTCCTAAGTGTCTCAGTACACTCCATTTGCATATCACAGACAAAAAGAGCGGTTTCTAATTCTGACGGTGGCCCCATCATGGGATTGCCTAGTTGTCGCAATGCCAGGGCAGGGTTATAGTTAATGCATCCCCAAGTACCCATGAGAGGAACATTAGGAAAGCCTTCGCACTGATAAACCACTGTTTGCCCTTCTTTTCGCCATGGGTACCATATAATTCTTCTTTCCTCAAGCTTGGCTAATTCCTCAGCCCATTCACGGCCGCTCATGGTCTTTAACTGGAGCATCTTGAGATCTGTAATAGGACAGGATCCTTTGTAGCCCTTCTTAAACATGTGACTTGTGAGCCATACAAATAGCATCGGTAGACAACATAAAATCCGCTTACCCTTCTTTTCATGACAGAAATTCAGAGTGTAATAAACATCAGCCAGAATTACCGGAACAGGATTTGTGGTATTATTTCTTCGAGCGAGGAACACATCAATTGCCGCAAAATCTACCAAGTCTTCATTACTTGGGAAGAGGATGCTGCCATAAATGGTGAGGGCTAACACATCCATAAAGGTGCTTCAGTCTTCAATCTCGGCTAGGTAATGCATGTGCCCTTCCAAATATTTCCTTGAAAACCCCTCTGTTCCTTTCCTAATTTGTTTTGCCTTCTGTAGATCTTTTACATGAATCTTCAAGACATTTGCTATGGTTGGCATAGATGTATAGTGACCCGTATATTGGTATGGCTTTTCCTTTTTCAAAGGTAAGCCCAAGATCTGCTCAAACTCCTCCAAGGTAGGGGCTAACTGAAAATCTTGAAAAGTGAAACAACGCAACGGTGGGTCATAGTATTGGGCTAGTGCAGTAATGGCTTCTGCTTGCACGTCAACTTCTAACAGATTCAAGATTCTCCCATATCTTGAAGTGAAGGTCAGACGTTGTGTCTTCTTCAATATTCGACCCAAACTCACCAAGCTTTCTGTGTCAACTTTCTTGGCCTTAAGTTGCAGGGTCCTTTTCAAAATTTCACCCTTGTGATCTGCTCCCATTACACTTTCCATTATTAATCAAAGATACCCACTATTAATCCTTAGGCACTTAGTCTCAACAATCCCCTAACAAACCTATTTAACACATAAGAATCATCAATGCATCTTTTTTTTTTTTAGAAAACATGATGCGAAAAGTGATTACTTGTGATGCAATAATGGGTGAGCGAGTTATTGGTCCTTTAATAATGACTCATCTCCTCCTTTATTGAAGAAAAATTTTTAGAGGGACGCAAGTATGGTTTGTCACATTAACGGACTGAACAACTCACAAGATATGGATAAATCTAAAGGTAATGAAAGGTGTGCCCCCTTTGTGTCCTAATGGGATTGTCTTAAACTTGAGACTTTCTATCATAAGGGTCTAAGAGTCTTTCTAGTTCGTGAGAACTTCCATGGGGTGGCTCTTCTATTTTAGAGGTCTCTAGAGCCAAGTCCTATTTCAGAATGTTGACCACGAAATAGTGGGTAAACCACTAGGTGTGGGACATTCATGAAAAAGGCACACTCTAGATGAGGTTTTCGCGATAACCAAACAGGAAGTACATCCAAAATGGCTACCACTACGCAACCTCTACTTAACTTAGGCTTCACTCAGACCCGGGTATAGGGCCCCACTCGAATGTGTGTGCTTTATGTGTAGGTGCGGTGGGTCTTTGGGAGCATACAAACCTTCACAATCCTAAAGACTACCCACATCCTGCAAAACAAAGCAAATACAAAACAAATTCAAAAGTTTTCTACCCTAAGGTTCGAGATAGTACAACAATTAACACTAAAAAATATAAAAAAAATCATCAAATAATAAAAGAAAAAAAGAAAGAAAAAAGGTAAAACAAATACATAAAGATCACCAAAAATTTTGCATAACTAACTTTTACAGGCTTGACTCTCAAGCATCCCCAGTGGAGTCGCCATCTGTCGCGACTGATAGAATCGCGGCGGATATAGCAACTTAAATTAAAACTTTATTTTGTTAAGAGTCGCCACTAATTTTATTTTAATTAGGAAAAAATTGGAAAACCTTTAATAGAAATTAGTCTTTGAAACTAGATTGAATTCGGGAGTCAGTTATGTGTAGGGAAGGGTGGAAAGTTAATCCCACAGCACCCCTAACACACCCGTCCTAAGACGGTACCTTAAGTTAATTATGCAAATTCTTAATAATCTTTGAAAATATTTGTTTTACCCCTTTCTGTAAAAAATATGAAATAAATAAATAAATTATGAAAATTTAATTTTTGGCTTGACGGAATATGAGTCCCGCTCCTACGTATCCTCAGGTGCAATGAGAAAATTCAAAATCACGTAATTCTTTAAAAAAAAACAATCTTGATTTGGTTGATTTTAATCTTAAAAATTTGAATTAACAAGTCATCGCAACTCAGTTATTCAAATTAAGGATTGAATAGGTGAAGCTCGCGTCGCGCTAGAGAAGTCACCCACTAATTATCAAATTCGTTACAAAAATTTGTATATAAAATTTATCTTAAAAAAATTTGTTGATTTTATTATTATTATTATTATTATTATTATTATTTTATTTTATTTTATTTTAAAAGAAACAACTTAATTATATATTTTTTTAAATTTTTGAATTAACAAGTCGTCGCGACTCAGTTATTCAAATTAAGGATTGAATAGGTGAAACTCGCGTCGCGCTAGAGACGTCACCCACTAATTATCAAATTTGTTACAAAAATTTGTATATAAAGTTTATCTAAAAAAATTTGTTGATTTTATTATTATTATTATTATTATTATTATTTTATTTTAAAAGAAACAACTTAATTATATTTTTTTTTAAATTTTTGAATTAACAAGTCGTCGCGACTCAGTTATTCAAATTAAAAATTGAATAGGTGAAGCTCGCGTCGCTAGAGCGTCACCACTAATTATCAAATTTGTTACAAAAATTTGTATATAAAGTTTATCTAAAAAAATTTGTTGATTTTATTATTATTATTATTATTATTATTATTATTATATTATTATTATTATTTTATTTTATTTTAAAAGAAACAACTTAATTATATATGTTTTTTTAAAAAATTTTGAATTAACAAGTCGTCGCGACTCAGTTTTTCAAATTAAGGATTGAATAGGTGAAGCTCGCGTCGCGTTAGAGACGTCACCCATTTTTCATTAAATTAATTAAACATTTTTATTGATTTTATATTTTTTTAAATTAATTTTTATTTAAAAATAAATAAATTAACAGGTCGTCGCGATTCTGCTAATCAAATTAGTGTTTGAATAGGTGAAATTCGCGTCACACTAGAGACGTCCTTTATTACACATCAAGTTTGTTACGAAAATTTTTATTATCATTTAAAAAAATAAAAAAAAATAAGATTAACGAACTGTCGCAACTCAGTTAATCCCATTTTTATTTTTCTTAACATGCTTCCATTATTTTTTAATGTAAAAAAAAAAGGGTCAATAACCAAGAAAATGCAAAGTTAGTGGCATGATTAAGATAAACACATTGGCAGGTAAAATAAACATGAATCACACAATAAAGTAAATAAAATCTAAATAAAAACTAATAAGAGAAATCTGTGATGTTTTTTTTTATTTTTTGTATCTCTTTTTATTTATCATTTTATTATTATTTTTTACTCATAATTTTTTTTGACAAACTCATCTAATTTTGGTCCAACTGAAACATCACAAGCAAATCAAAACCATTAAATCACTTTCATACCCCAACCCAAAGCCCAATTTTGCCTCATTTTAATAATCTGAGCCCAAGTTCCCACGGAGTCCAATTCCCAGCAGCCCACAAACAATATAATACTGCATCAAGTATAGGCAAGCAGCATGCATTAAATCAAATGAAAATAAGAAGTGAAATGGTTTTCTAGGAACGTACAAAAAAAGTGGGGAAAGATATGAAGCTTGAAAGGAAACTGCTCAGCAGCTCGTGAAGTGCATGACTCCGTCAAGGAAAACACCGTGGTGCATGTTGGGTAGGAACTGGTTGCTGCTGTGTTGAGGAGAGGAATGGTGACCGAGTTGACTCGGTTGGATGGGAGGTGAGGATAAGGAAAGTGTTTACGTGTGCATGGGGTGCATTCACGTGGTGGAACGGCTGCGCGGTTGGTGGAACTCGGTTGAGGTGTGTGCGTGAAGTGAGTATGGTGGAGTGGTGAGCTTGAACGTTGGGATGGATGGAGGTTGGTTTTGCTCACGGTGGTCTCGGTTTGGGGAAGGATGAAGATGGCTCACGATTTGGGGAAAGGAACTAGGAGGATGAGGATGACATGGTGGGAGATGGTGAAGTGTTAAAGATGAAGGTTGGTAGTAACAGGGAGGTGAGGCTTGTTTCACGTGGTTGGTTGATGAAAGTGATGAGAAGTTGAAGGTGCAAGGTAGTTTTGGAGGTGGCAGAGATGGGTAATGGTAGGTTCTCACGTGTGCATGGGTTGATGGAAGGTTGGGTGGTTATGTGGTTGTTTGTTGATGGTTGATGGGTGGTTGAAGGTGGGTTTCGTGGGTTGATGGTTAGGGAGGGATGGAGTAATTCGCGGTGAAGCAAGAGGGAAGATGGTGGTTGTGGGAGGTCGCGGTTAGAAGGTTGTGATGGAAGGGTGATGGTGAAAGGTAAGTGATGAGGATGCTGAAGGAAGGGTGATGGTGAAGGTTGGAGGCTACGGTGGTCACGGTTGCAGGGTTCACAGTTGAGTGGTGCTGGTTTTCGTGGGTGGTGGCCGTTGCTTGGAGATGGCTCATGGTTATGGGTGAGGAGTTGCTGAGAGGTGTGGTTGATGATGAAAGTGATGAGAAGTTGAAGGTGCAAGGTAGTTTTGGAGGTGGCAGAGATGGGTAGTGATGGGTTCTCACGTGTGCATAGGTTGAATGGAAGGTGGAGTGGGTGGTTATG
Source organism: Ormosia semicastrata (assembly GCA_029884595.1). NCBI lineage: Eukaryota > Viridiplantae > Streptophyta > Magnoliopsida > Fabales > Fabaceae > Ormosia > Ormosia semicastrata. The sequence continues at coordinate 47,216,051 of JAQQTO010000061.1, forward strand.
TGGTTATTTGTTGATGGTTGATGGGTGGTTGAAGGTGGGTTCACGTAAATGGTGGAGGGATAAGGAAAAAGATGGTTGAGATGGTTGAAGAGTGGTTGAAGGTGCCAAGAAGTGAGGTCTCCCCTTCTGGCAGCAAGGTAGTAAGTTGATGATGAGAGTGGAGCAAGGTGGTGAAGGTGAAGGCCAAAAATGGGTCACAGTTGGGAGTTGTTGTTATGGGTTGAACGTATGGTTGGTAGTGAAGGAAAATGAGTAGGAAATGATGGAGGTGCAACGTTCGGAGCTTGGAGTGTGGTTGATGATGGAGCTTTTCTGAAGAGAGGATCCCCCTTTTTTTAGACAATGGTATGTATATATTGTGAATAATATGGTTGGTTTATGTTGCAGCTGAAAGTTAGTGAGTGTGAAGGAAAATGAAGGTTTTTTAAAAAAAAAATGTTGTGTGAAGGAAACTTATGTGTGTGTGTGTCAGGAAAGTGAGTGGAGAGAGTTGATGGGATATTAAGATCATCCCGTGATAATTGGTGATGGAGTTATCTTTGTATTATTGAAGAAGGTGAGGTGCTTTGTAGTGAACGTGTAAGGTTTTTTTCATTTTTTATTCAGGGGATAGGTCTTTTTTCTTTTTAGTTGTAGTGGCATTAGATATGTTTTTTCTTTTTAGCATTCAGGCAATGGGTGTGGGTCAGGAAAAATAGAAATGAGTGGAGTAGGTGATGGAGTGATGACAAAAGGAGAAAGCGTGTAGGGTCTTTTATTTTATTTTTTTTATTTTTATTTTTTTTGTTTTTTTATATATATATTTATTTTTTTTAAACCGGTCAAAATTAAGTGTTCACAGTTGCCCCTCTTTACTTGTTTCTTATTAGATAAAAAGAAGAACTTTGGTTTTTCATTTTATCATCGTAAGAAACGAGTAAAGACATGAACTCTAATTTTGTCCGGTAATGCATAAGAGGATAAATGCAAAGCAAAAATAATGATAGGAAGTTAAAATGTAATGAGCCGATGCGCTCAAAAGAATTTAAAATGCATGTAGCTGATGTGCTCAACAGAAAGTAAAATGCATAGAATGCATAAAGCCAATGCGCTCAAAGAAATTCACAGAAATTTAAAATGTATGGAATGCATAGAGCCGATGCGCTCAGGAATTAAAAGACAGGAGCCGATGCGCTCAAAAAGTAAAAGACAGGAACCGATGCGCTCAAAAGTAAAAGACAGGAATTAAAAGACAGGAGCCGATGCGCTCAAAAGTAAAGACAGGAATTTAAAATGCAGGAGCCGATGCGCTCAAAAATAAAAGACAGGAATTAAAAGACAGGAGCCGATGCGCTCAAAAGTAAAGACAGGAATTTAAAATGCAGGAGCCGATGCGCTCAAAAAGTAAAAGACAGGAGCCGATGCGCTCAAAAAGTAAAAGACAGGAATTTAAAATGCAGGAGCCGATGCGCTCAAAAAGTAAAAGACAGGAATTAAAAGACAGAGAGCCGATGCGCTCAAAAAAATAAAGGACAGGAATTAAAGACAGGGAGCCGATGCGCTCAAAAGTAAAGACAGGAATTTAAAGACAGGGAGCCGATGCGCTCAAAAGTAAAGACAGGAATTTAAAAGACAGGGAGTCGATGTGCTCAAAAAAGTAAAGGACAGGAATTAAAGACAGGGAGCCGATGCGCCCAAAAAGTAAAAGACAAGAATTAAAAGACAGGGAGCCGATGCGCTCAAAAGTAAAGGACAGGAATTAAAAGACAGGAGCCGATGCGCTCAAAAAGTAAAAGACAAGAATTAAAAGACAGGGAGCCGATGCGCTCAAAAGTAAAGGACAGGAATTAAAAGACAGGAGCCGATGCGCTCAAAAGTAAAGACAGGAATTTAAAATGCAGGAGCCGATGCGCTCAAAAAGTAAAAGACAGGAGTCGATGCGCTCAAAAAGTAAAAGATAGGAATTTATTTTGCAAATATCATACTAGTTCAGTGTTTTTGTGTGTATGTGTGAGTACTTCAGAAAGAAAGAAAGAAAGAAATGATCATTCACTCTCTACCTGAATTAGAGGAAACCATTTCTAAAAAAAGTTTCAGTTTTTCTCCATCAGAATCTCACTGAATTAGTGGTTCCTCTGCTTTTCGTTCACTCTAAATCCTTTAGAAAAGATATATTAATATTACATAAAAGATTGATCACCATTTGCAACACAAAAAGATCCTTTAGAAATGGGAAAGATTTTCAAGCTGAAGAAAGCAAAAGGAATAAGAAAGAAGCAATTTCCTAATGAATTCTATGAAAAGAAAAAATGGGGTTAGCGTACTTTTGTGGCTATTTTTTACTATAATAGTAATACTATGATGTGTTTATTAGTTTGGAGTTCCAAGAGGCAGAGTCAATAACATCCATCCATCCATTAAGTCTAAAAGCATATAATACATATATGAAAAATCAGTTCATCAGATTAGTTATAATTGTTTATATTAGTTTAGAAGATGTCAAGGCAACCTTTAAATCTGAAAGCTATATATATATATTTAAAGATTGTCGAATTGATATGTTGAAATCTAAACGGTTCTATAGTTACATGCACAATGTTATTTGTTGTAACTTGAAACTCTATTAATGCTAATTATCCCAACATAATAACTTTGCCTTTTTATTATAATCCTTTATTTTACCAGGTTTCATCACAAACGTACAGCCTGGATGCAAATTTGTGCCTTCTTCACCTCTACCAGGTATTTAGTTTCTGCTATGCTTCTTTCTTTTCTATTTGTTTGTTATTTTATCATTGGTTTTAAGATCAATGGCTCAATGCAACTCAAAAAGTGATTAGTAGGTTACGGGTAATAGTTTGTTTATTTATTATTGCAGTTTGAACCCGAGAAATGAGTTCTCAGATTATAGCCCGCATATTGGTTAAGGTGTGGTTAACCAATAAGTAAAGCACAGAAAATTGTCCAGAATACCTTTACATTTTCGCAGGGCAGAGAATATTTGGTATAAAAAACCCAAATTGAAGTAGACAAATTTTCCTGGGAATTAAGGTAACTATTATGATTATGATATGAGTACTACCACCTCCAGAAAAGAAAAACATAGGTGTCAGTTCCTTACAGGCACGCCATATGTTCTTGTTTATGTAAAGCTTCTAGCTGGTAGCCTGGTTTTATTAATAAATTTTGCCAATTGATTGATCCTGACGACACTAGGCGGGAGTTAATCTATATTAAGTCTTTAAATATAGATGCTGTCATTATGGATTATTAGTAGGGCATTGTTAAACTGGATTCTTTTGTGATTAAGGAGATTATGATAATTATTATGGGCGCTTGAGCTTCTTCTTAAATTGGTACTCCCAGTCATTAATAGACCACATAGATAATGTCTTGTCTCTTGCAAGCCTTGCTTTTGAGGAAACAAAAATAATTGTCAAGCAACACAGATCTCTTCGAGCAGGTCTCAAAAGGGAGCCACTTGTCTTGTCTCTACATTATTCATCACATTATCATTCTTCATATGCTGATAGTTTAACATCAAATAAGTTACCTTTCTTTCTATCTGTATAGCATTGATTTCCATCATTTGATATCATTCACATGGCCTTAAGTTCTATTATTTGTGTACATGTCAGAATCAAGCCCTGTTTGTTACAGTGAAAAGATAAAACATAAGGCTCAATGTTAAGGAAATTTTAGGTGGTTGTTGCTGCAAACTAGTGTTTTTTGAACTGGTTTTTAAACCAGTTTTATGAATTGATTTCATATAAAAACTAGTTTTCTGAACTGGTTTCATGAAAAACCAGTTCAGAAACCCAAACCGGTTCAGAATCTATTTTAAACCGGTTCAAAACTGATTTTAAACTGGTTCAGAACCAGTTCTAAATCCAAACCGATTCAATACTGGTTTTAAACCGGTTCAAAATCGGTTCAGAACTGGTTCTAAATCCAAACTGTTTCTGAGCTGGCTCCAAATCCAAACTGGTTTTGAACCGGTTTGTCGAACCAAAATCGGTTCGGCTCCAAAAGTTAACCGGTTCGGTTTTCGAATTGAACCACTTTACCGGTGCGGTTCAGTTCGGTTCAGTTTTTCATATCAAACCAAACTATGCCCACCCCTAGATCCAAGCAAAAAAGAAAATCATAATCTGAGTTTTTAAAATTGTTTACCTCTTGAAGCGTGATCAAAAGGAAGTGACGTAAATCACCAACACCGTAACAGCAATGATGTCTTTGTGATATGTAACACCCCGAAAATTACTTGTTTCATGATATATATATTCATTTTATAATATTTATAATTTTTATGAATTTTTCTAGAATTATTTGAATTATTTGATTATTTTAATATATTCCTCAATTTGCATACGCGCTGATTGGGGTCGGGAAAATAAAATATTTCCCCGAGGGTGGAAAACTTTGGACTGTAGAAACGATGATGGGGGATCTTACTAAACCCGATGCCGGACACAGTTTATGAAGTTTTTATTTTCTTCAAAACTTTGTCTGACAGATAAAAATCTAGGTACGCTCTATTGTCCATTGGACAATGGATACCGGCTTTATTAACTGTGACTATTATCCGTCAGATAATAGCTTGCAATAAAAATTTAGTAGATTATTTCAATCTAGTCACTTTTGTGATATCATCTAAGTGGCATCACTACATGACATCATAATTTAACTTTTTGGGAAAATGTGAGAAGCTTCTTGAAGAAGCTTTAGGAGAAACTTGCAAAGGAAGTTTGGCTCTTTTCTCCCATAGGGGCACGGTTTTGGAGGAGTAGAAAAAATGACAAGGTTGTCATCTTTTCACAAGCCATCACCTTTCACATTTTCACAAAAACTATCACTTTATCTCTTCACTCAAGTTTTCCCTAACTTTCTCTCATTTTCTCTCTTCTTCCTCTCCTCTCCAACCACACGGCCACACCTCTTCCTCCACCCTCCATGTTTGTTTAATCTCAAGCAATCACATTGCTTGAAACTACATATTGTTTGAAGATATTTTCTTGTTGAAATCACCCCTAAAGCTCTCATCTCTATTTTCTCTCCTTCACTTCACAGCCACCACCCTAAATACCACCATCTCACCTTCTAAAAAAATTCTAACACCCACATTTCTTGAATCAACATCCTTTCTGAAGACCATTTGGATGAAGATTTGAGCTTGTTCATGTGATTCTATAATCTAAGATTTGAAAGCTTCTAAGGTAAAGTTTTCATCTTTCCTAAGCTTTCCTTGTTTGTTTGTGAATGACTATCTATGAAATATTTTATTCCACCCCTTTCTCCTAAGGCTCACGGCCAAGACTACTTTAAAGGATCAAACAATTGATTTTTATGCTATCACCTAGTTCATTCCCATTTTTCTATAAAGAATAAAAAAAACAAAGTATAAAACTCTATTCTTTTCTCTTGGAGAGCCTCACGGCCACACACTCAACCCACTCTCTTAATCTTCTTTAATTTTATCCATCCACATGTCTTGAATTAAAATCCCATACTAAGACATTTTGTTGTTGTAGGTTCTTTCAAAATCATCTTATTTTCAAACCCTAAATGTTGATGTTTGTGTTTTGTTTTGTTTTAAAGATCTCCTTGGAAGGAGAAGCTTTTCAAGAGGACTCACAAGGAGCTAGGGAGCTACATTTGAGGTAAGAGGGAGATTAACCTCATTAACCACTCATGGTGGTGAGGAACGAATGGTTGTGTTGGGAGTGGAGAGTCCACGAGTGGATTCATTCATTCGATTGTGTGACTTTTAAATTTATGTTTGTTTAATATTGTATGATTATATGATGTGTGGTACGCAAGAGATGATTTTGATGGCTTAATGAATATATGTGATGATGTGATTCTAGTAGTAAGCATGAACTGAATTAATTGTGATTATTAAAGTATGTGGTATGCCATGATTATGTTGTAAAAGAATTGATTTTTGGTCCCCTTGATCTCTTGAGGCTCACGGCCTTCTTGGCCTAGTAAGAGGTATCCATGAGAAAAATATTTATTGATTAAGGACATAGATGATTAGGTGACAAGGATAATGATTCATAGGGTACAAGTTGAAAGAGGAAAAAAAACAAGTTTTTACCATTGAAAAGAATTGATTCTGGCAAAGATGTTTGATAATTTGATGAAAGAGTGAATTCGGAGACTTAACATAGTTGATAATAGGATGGAAGAGTAATTACGATGGAAAGGATTTCATTTAGAAGTTGAACAATGAAATTTTTAGAAAGAATACTAGAAAATATTGCTTAGATGATTTGGGAGACTAATTAGGATCAAATGATCGATAAGTAAGGAGAGAAGATAACCCCAATGTTATGATTTGAGGGATAATGACCTTTAAATATATTACTAGGAATAGTCTTGAGAATAGTTTGGAATAATAATAATGATTTATTAGTGGGGATCTAGTTGGTTGAGATAATAATAATGATTTATAAGTGGTAAATCTACTTAGTTTAGAATAAGGATAATGATTTATTAGTGGTGAATCAAATTGGTTTAATGATAAAGACATAAAGATTTAGAAGATAAGAATGGAAAAAGGTTGTATTAAATTAAAAGCAATATAATTTTCAGAAAGAATATTAGTAAATGATAATTTGAGGAATTTTGGCAATGAAAACTTGAGGTATTTTAGGGTTTAGGGAAAGGAAAAGAATTTGTGAGCTCAAGGTGATAAATGATAATTTTCTGAATTATGCAATAAAGGTATCTTGCATTTGAAAGTAACAGTGAGGTTTCTGTGAGACATGAATGATGATTTTCTGCATGATGTGACAAAGATATCTTATGACTGAAAGTAATAGTAAGGTTACTGCCAGGTTGACATACTGGAACCGAGTGGATTGTGGAACCAAAATACTGGACCTGGATGGATCATTGGTATTATGTAATTGTATGGGCGGTTATATAATGTGATTGATACTAATAGTATTGGACAATTATATGGGTAGTTACTTTACTATGATTAGGGAATGGTACAACGATGGTTTGATTTCATCGTTCATGCATTAGACATTATACAGTCGGCTTTTGTGCCTAGGAGTGAACGAGAACTTACAGGATAAGTGTGATCCATGATGGATCTCTGGGGGCGCTAGGGCGAGGTGTTCCACTTAGTGACCTGTTGTCACATTGTATACCCCTGGCCGTGGACACTGTTGGAACGCACGATGAGGACTTGACAAGCACTCTCCTTTTCGTGGTCCGACGTAGACTGTCTTTTGAGGGGGGACAAGTCTTCTAGAACGTTCATCTCTGAATTATTAACTCCATGGTGTAGGAACTGGTTGCATTATGCATAAGGATTGTCAGCATACACATCGTGCATATGCATGGTCAGTGTACATCTTGTTGTGGTATAGTCGATGTTTATGTATTTTGATGTACCTTCCTGAATCATATATTAATTGATAACATGACTATACCTATTGATTTATCTTATTCATGTACTGCTATGATTATACTTGTTATTTCTTAATATCGTTGTATATGAAAGGCATTATGTCTTTTGTTGTGTTTCTTGCCACTTGATGGTATTGATGTAGGGGATCTCACCTCTTCTATTGTATTATTCTGTTTATTTCTATTTTTGTTCTTGTAATGGAAAAGACTATGATGACGGTGAGGCAAGATCCGTGAGATTTCACTAGACTGCAGTTCCACAAGGCACATTCGGTATAACGAAGATGTCACTTTGCTTTGGAGTAGGACCCGGCATGAGGCGGCTACATTTACTATGGATGTAGTTGTTCACTTAGAATTCAACATGCCCCTTGGGGAGCTTTGGGATAATTAGGGAGCTTCCTCTAGGGAGGACTCTATGGAGTCGACTGCTCAGACTCCCGTCTGTAGTAACATGCCCCGACTGGGGACTTTGTCTGCTGGGGATCCCAAAGGGGATCTAGATGAAGATCGGGTGCAAGACCCTATTCTTCAGGCGTTTGGATTTGGACAAGGCTCAATCTTCATGTGGTAATTATATGTATATATTTACTTTTTGGAACGCTTAAGTTTTATGCTTTTGGAACATAATGTAATGTAATTATGGATGTAACAAACTTTGTTTTATGAAATGTCTATTTTATGGTTCTTATGTTTTGTGTTTCTAAAATTTGACCAGTTTATATTATCCACGAAAAGAAGCTTTGGAAACTCATATATTATATTATTAACTTTTATAGCTTGAGTAAAGGATTTTAAAGGAGTTGGTCTTAAATGTAATGCCTCCCGGAAGGGGTGTTACACGATATCCACACGAACATCCAACATCCACAGGAGGAGCCTCATGTCTCTCACACAGTGCTAGCTGCAAAGAGAAGAGAAGAAACTTGTCACTCTCTCACTCACTTTTCCTGTAGGTGCGACTAGGGTTCTATAATGCGTGTCTTAGCAGCCCCTTTAGCAGTACTATTTCTAATAGTGACTTCCTTAAGTGAGTGTGAGTAGCAGTAAAGTAAGCTGTGTAACCCTAGACTCATCTATTATGAGTCTGGCCCACATTTGAATCCGAGTCCAACTTAGATCGATTGCTCCAATTTTAGTCTACTCTATATGTGTGACCCTATATGTTCTCATTACGTTGGCAGTAATATTAAAATCTCATTTTAATATTACAAGCAGTGAGTAGTATCTAGCAACACATCACTGCTACCCAAGTAATGAGAACGTCAGTGATTTGACATAAACTTTATGTGACCAATGTTTCCATGTCATTTAGTCCCTTTGTCAAGATATCTAGATTGAACACAAGGCATGGAATGTGTCACCCTTGTATAGTCCAATCCTTCATTTCCTAATACTCGAGTATACTTTGTAACAACAAATGAGATCAATATCTCATATTGACTCATTTGAGCATGGCCATGCATTTCGTAGTCTCACTCAATTAGGGGGCCCGAAGATATCGCTCCTGTCATATAGGAGTGAAAATCGCATCTAGGTCACTTATATCCCTCTGCATAATTCGTAGTATGTCCAATAACTAACTTTATAATCACTTGTTATAGATGACGTTTAATGGCATTAAAACATATAACTCCTCATGTAGGAATCATAGTGATTTCAGGTCAAAGGACCATATACACCATTATCACTATGAGAATCGCTTATGAAACTCACGTAACAATCCATGTAGCGTTCTCATGGCGGGTCATTCCAGTACATCATTACTCTAACATGTACCTATGTGAATACTTGATATCTCATATCCATGACCCGTTAGATATGGTCATCAATCTATGCACATACTGTGGAAATAAGTTTGCCCCAAATGGTTTTATATGTTAAGTTTTGATGATGACAAATACAAGACAAAAAGAATATCTTGCTTATACTCTTTGTTGCATTCTATATAGAGCATATCCATTAATATTTAATAAATATCTTATTTGGATGTGTCTATGAATGTCTTATATGCATGTTAAACTAACTAAAGCTATATATTTATGATTCATGCATATGAAGATATTAAATTATATTTTTGGATTAACTATGCTTGTTTAAGTGAGTGATACTTTGTAGGATAGTCCAAGTACCAAGAGTGAGCTTGCAACAAGAAAGCAATAGATATCTATTAAGCTCAACACAAGGAGAATGCGACTAAGCATATGTCTTTGAAGATTTGTCTTAATGATAACACAAATGATGGGAAGACTAAGTCCAAGATCTTTTTAGGATAGCTTTAGGACTTAGAGTCTCTTTGTTCGAGGATCTCTTTGGATATCTCCTAGTGCATGAAGATAAAACAAAAATGTTTTTCTTAAACTTATACCAAAACTGGTTTGATCTTGAAAATAACTTAAAAATGTTTTGGTGCTTTTGATAAACTTTCTGGGATGTTTTTCAAGCTTTTATAACTGTTTTACAAACTGAGTTATTCGAATAACTCATTAGTTATTCAAATAAAGCTTTTTATTTTGGATGCTACGTGACTGTGCTTTAAAGTGTTATTCGAATAACACTTCTGTTATTCGAATAAAAGTTTTCTAAATAGCTTGTTTTCACATTAGCTATTCGAATAACACTCCTGTTATTCGAATAGGACCTTTCCCAGAGATATGTTTTAACTAATGTTATTCGAATAAAGCTATCTTTATTCGAATAACCAGTTTTCTAAAGGAAGTTTTTATGGCAGCGTTATTCGAATAACACGAAGGTTATTCGAATAACCAGTGTTTAAAAGAAAGCTTTTGTGGCATCGTTATTCGAATAACACAAAGGTTATTCGAATAACCAGTTTCAGAAATGTTTTTAAAACGAACGTGTTATTCGAATAGCAGAAGGCTTATTCGAATAAACACAGTAGTACAAATTCTGGATATGGTATGTAACGAATACTTTTTTATATTAATCACGTAATTAATTCTTACAATGGCTATTTTTCTATCTGGCTCTATAAATAGAGATCGTGGGTCTCATCTGTAAGCAGCCCAACTATTTGTTTAATTTGCGCTTGCTCTGATAAAATGTGATTTATATTTTATGCCTATTTTCTGTGCTCTTTTTGCTAAAACTTTGAGATATCCTGTGAGAGCCTCTTAGCACTTCAAATTGTATAATTTGCTCGAGTGAGAGTTTCTATCCATCTATAATTTTTATTCTTACGTATTGAGGGTGAGGTATCCTTCAAGGTTTGTAAAGGGGTGAGGTATCCCTCTAAGGTTTGTATAAGGGTGAGGTATCCTGCTGGCCGAGACTTTAGCACAAGGGTAGAGTTTCCCGTGTGTGAAAAGTGCTTTTCATGTAACGGTTGCAAGCACCTATTGAAGCTTGTACATATAGTGAAAAATCTCAAAGCGTGTTTCGGGGGATGGACGTAGACCACAAGTGATTGGTGGTCGAACCAGGATAAATATCGTGCCTGCTTCTTCTTCTTTTATCTCTTTATTTTATGCAATTTATTTTATTTTATTGCACATTTACTTTCGCATTGTTCTTAAAGTTTCTTTTCTTCATCACGTTCCTTCTGTGCGTTTATTTAAATAGCTTAAATATTTATATTTATTTTAAGAGCATTTGTGAAAAAGTTTTTATACCCAATTCACCCCCCCTCTTAGGTAATGGTTACCATGACTAACAAGTGGTATTAGAGCTTCGTGCTCTGGTAAAAGCTTAACTGCTTAGAGTTAAAGATCTTACTTGTGAGCAACCTTGAAAGTTTTTCAAAATGGAAGGTTTTGAAATTGATAAACCACCATTCTGTGATGGTGTGCATTTTGTTTATTAGAAAACTAGAATAGAGTTTTATATGCAATCTGTTGATTTAGATTTGTGGGATATTGTGCTAAATGGATTTACTTATAAATCAAAACAAACTTGGAATAGTTTTGATAAAAAATGTTTTTCTTTGAATATTAGAGCTATGCAAATTTTGAGAAGTAGTTTAAATGATGATACTTATGCTGAAATTAAAAATTGTTCTTGTGCTAAAGATATATGGGATGCTCTTAATGCTATTTATCTTGCTAACGATGATTTTGTGCATAAAGTTGCATATAGAAAGCAAGAAGAGCAAACGCCATTAGAGGAAGCTTGTCATGAAAAATATCCTCAAAGAGATACTCAAACTATTGAAGGAAGCCAAATGCCACTTGGTAACAATGATGCTTAATTTGAAGAAAAGGCATGGCAAAACAAAATTGATGAGGAAGAATGTGATTCTCTTAAAGAGGCAAGTACCCTAGAAATTGACACTACTTCCCATATGGCTAAAAAGGACTTTGAGGTAAATAATTCTAAACTATATTATAGTCCTTCTTATGATGAGTTGCAAAGTGCATATAATGAACTGTATGATGGTTTGTTAAATTTAGAAAAGAAAAACTTATCGAGTTTGGAAAACATTTCCTCTATTGAAAATAAAATTGAGTTTTTGAAAAATGAATATAATTTTCTTAATGAAGAAATGCCTTTGAAATACGAAACCTCATCTTCTTGTGAAAAATGCATTAATTTAGAAAATCAAGTTGAGGACTTATCTTTCAAACTTTCCAAAGCTAATGATTCTAAATGCTTACATTCTATGCTTGTTGATGAAAATAAAATCAATATTATTCCACATGGAAATTCAAGTAAAGCTTGTGGCAGAAATAACATAGAATGTAATAACAAGAAAATGCTTAAGTTTTTCAAAGATGATCTTCAGAAGACCAAGCCATCATTAAATTCAATTGTTTGTAATTTTTGTGGTCATCTAGGACATATTTCTCATTTATGCAATTATAGAAGAAATCCTTATATGAGAAATTGTATGGTATGGGTTCCTAAAAATCCTAATGGCCCTAATATTAACATTCAAGGACCCAAAATGAAGTGGGTACCAAAATGTCCTCCTAGTGTTTCAATTATGCAGAAAATTTCTCAAAAGGATGGACTTATTGGTCAAAGGAAAGAGGAATCATCACGAAGAACGCTTCCAAAGCCCAATGAAAGAAATTTTAGTCAAAGAAGGAAGATGACTTTAACCAAAGCTTCTCAAGTTCAAAATGTAGAGCTTGCGGAGTTCAAAACACCAAAAGAGAAGCAATGGGTAAGGAAAAGAGTTCCCTTATTTACCAAGGCCAAGGTATCAACAGTTTTTACCTCTCATGAGCATTTACATGCAAAGTCAATAAATTTGAGGTATATTCCTTGTAGGCCTTAGGTAGAGGATAGAATCATGTGTATTTGATAAAATTTGAATATTATATTTAACACATGATTATGTTCATTCTTATTATATTAAAATTCATTAATTTGTTATATCTTGGTACATAAAGTTCTATAATGCTTATGTATGCTTTATATGCTTTAAAACTGTCTATGTATCATGAAAGCAAGCATGTTATCGATTATATGCTTAATAAAAAATGATTATTTAATTTATTGTGCTCAATTTATATATTATGGAAAAATTGATCTTTATGAGAGCATAATAGATTAATAGCCAAAAACTAACACACAAGGACTCAAGAAAATTTGGGTACCAAAAGTCAAAAATTAAAGTGTGTTGTAGGTGTGCTTGAAGGCCAAGAGCTGACTTTGACATCTTGAAAGTGGTTGCTGCAAGTACAAAAACCAGAAATAATTTCAAGCTCTCTTCCTTGTCTCCATGAAGTTTGGACTTACAATTTCCGGATAAGTGAAACCTTTTATTATGCTTTTCTTTTTAAAAATATTTTTACATGTTAATATGCTAGATAAAGTATAATTTTGGTTTGAAATGACATGTCTAAATGATAATATCCTTGAGCATGAGTTTTTGTTTAATCTTAAGTTTTTGATCAATCATATATATAATTAAATATTTGAATTTATATGATTATTATCTCTCTTTAAATCACATCTATGTATATATGCTTTGATTTCTTGAACGTATGCATCTATGTAGTTCTTTGTCAGTTTATAAGGTTTTTATTCGAATAAAACTCGTTACTGCTTGTCAAATAATGTGCTGCATATCAGCTTTATTCGAATAAAACATAGTTTATTCGAATAAACTGATTCCTGTGTTAAAAACTATGTTTAATATGCTCTGTCTATTCGAATAACTTTTTAGATTATTTGAATAACCTCAAACTCATTTTATCAGTTGTTTACGTTTGCTCTCTGTCTATTCGAATAGAACTCATATTATTTGAATAACCAGAGACTTGGCTTATCAGTCTTGAGTGATTGCCTTCTGTCTATTCGAATAACCCCTAGGTTATTCGAATAAAACCTGTTAAATGGCCAAAATGTTTGGCCGTTGCAGATCCTCTATTCGAATAAAACCTAAATCTTCTTCTTTTATTCGAATAAACATGGCTCGTTTTTAAACAAAATGTTCTACTATGTTTCGTTAATATATGCTGAATTCCTTTTAAAAATACAAATGCTTAATCAAAAGTAATTCACTATTCTTTTGATGAACATATGTAATTGCTTAATTGATCATGAAATATCTTTTGCCCTTGTGAACTTATTTATTACTTTAAATGCTTATTTGTTTATAAGTTTGACATAATAACTAACCTCTATGGATCCAAAATTGATGGATACCAAAGAAAATTCTTTGAAGTGTGTTGTAGGGTGATAACTACCTCAAGCAAGCATTTAAATGGAATTTATTCAACTTGAGGATAGTAAAGCTTAAAAGGACTCAACTTTTAAAAGATGTGCAAAAAATTTCTATTCCCTCACGAAAGCTTGAAGCTTGGAAGTTGGTGAAAGTGGGAGTCATCTACAAAAACTCAAAGAATACACTTTTGGTGATATCAAACTATTATTGAATATCATGTGATACTTGGATAAGTAGAAATTTATTTTTATGTCTTACCATGTTTTAAGTTGTGTTTTTCTAGCATTATGTCTTGAAAGTATCTCTACATATGCTAACATGCTAGATATACATACATTTTTGCTTGGAATGACATGCTATGGTAATATCTTTGTTATTAAGCTTGTGATCAATTCTCTTTGTTTAAATATGAAAATTCATATTCTCAGAAGTCATTCTAATCCCTTCTCTTTGATGCCTAATTGTCTTATATACTTACTTGGAGATTGAAAAGTAAAATATTACATGTCTTCTTGCTTGATATGTTAAATTTTGAAAACAAGAAGTAAATAATTTCAAAAGTTACAGCTCCATGGCTTTTCAATTCTTTCATTACAATAAGGGACTTTTTGTTCTTGGTATGTGTGAGTACTAAAATTCCTTACTTGATATTACATGCCTAACATGATCACTGTTTGCCCCAAAACGCTTATATAAGTTTTGATGTTGATCATGTATTTCTTGATAAACTTGAATCATGTCTTAAAATGCTTAAACTTTTTTTTTCATTTATTCAAGTTCATATGTACTTCATACACTCTTGTTATAACTAATTTTGCATGGTTGATTATGTGATACATGCTTTAAATTATATATCAACCTAATTTATACTTGTAAATGAGATTAAATGATATTTGATGCTAACATATGTTCTAGAGGACTTTTAAAGTTAGTTTTGCAAGTCTCTCTATGTGTTTCAAATATAGCCATCAGATTTTTACATACAAGCATAAATGAGAAAAACTGAATGGAATTCAAATGAAGAGGAAGATAAAGAAGACTTTCTTCTAGTGCAATGAAATGTAGAATTCAAAGGAAGAAAGCTCAAAGTTAAAGGACCAATAAAGAAGGAGCATCACTCTTTATATGACTCAATAAGTATCTCTATCCCTTAACTTTTATGGTATTCTATATGTTATGAATTGTATGATACTTATTGATAAATTAATGTTAAATTACTAGATGCTTCTAAGGAATATATGGCTTTTTATATGAAATATCTCTACCTTTCTAAAATGCTTTTGAAAATATAATGTGCTCTTGTAAAATTCTTTTTGAAAGGGGGAGAAGTTTTTAGAGTGGTTTTTTTTTTAAGGATTAAGAAGATGTAATTTTGATAATATGCATATTTTGAGGGGGAGCCTAGCTCTGAAGTTATTTATATCTCTTGCCTTACATCTTTATTTGATTACATAAAGTATTTTATTACTATCATATGTTAAATGTTGACATACAAAAATATGACAAGCATTGCATGAATAAACTTCTATATCTTGAAAGCATGTTTATTTCATCTCTCTTTGAATCACGAGTTTTATCTATAAGGGGAAAGCAAATTTTTATCTTTCCTTCCTAAGCCTTTTTGTTGATGTCAAATAGGGGGAGAGAAAATTAGAAAGAAAAATATGTTCTTGTGCTCAATTGCTTGATATGCTTACATAAATATCAATTCTTATATATTGCTCAATATATTTTTCTTTGGTGATTTGTCATCATCAAAAAGGGGGAGATTGTGGAAATAAGTTTGCCCCAAATGGTTTTATATGTTAAGTTTTGCTGATGACAAATACAAGACAAAAAAATTATCTTGCTTATACTCTTTGTTGCATTCTATATAGAGCATATCCATTAATATTTAATAAATATCTTATTTGGATGTGTCTATGAATGTCTTATATGCATGTTAAACTAACTAAAGCTATATATTTATGATTCATGCATATGAAGATATTAAATTATGTTTTTGGATTAACTATGCTTGTTTAAGTGAGTGATACTTTGTAGGATAGTCCAAGTACCAAGAGTGAGCTTGCAACAAGAAAGCAATAGATATCTATTAAGCTCAACACAAGGAGAATGCGACTAAGCATATGTCTTTGAAGATTTGTCTTGATGATAACACACATGATGGGAAGACTAAGTCCAAGATCTTTTAAGGATAGCTTTAGGACTTAGAGTCTCTTTGTTCGAGAATCTCTTTGGATATCTCCTAGTGCATGAAGATAAAACAAAAATATTTTTCTTAAACTTATACCAAAACTGGTTTGATCTTGAAAATAACTTAAAAATGTTTTGGTGTTTTTGATAAACTTTCTGGGATGTTTTTCAAGCTTTTATAACTGTTTTACAAACTGAGTTATTCGAATAACTCATTAGTTATTCGAATAAAGCTTTTTATTTTGGATGCTGCGTGACTGTGCTTTAAAGTGTTATTTGAATAACACTTCTGTTATTCGAATAAAAGTTTTCTAAATAGCTTGTTTTCACATCAGCTATTCGAATGACACTCCTGTTATTTGAATAGGACCTTTCCCAGAGATATGTTTTAACTAATGTTATTCGAATAAAGCTATCTTTATTCGAATAACCAGTTTTCTAAAGGAAGTTTTTATGGCAGCGTTATTCGAATAACACGAAGGTTATTCGAATAACCAGTGTTTAAAAGAAAGCTTTTGTGGCATCGTTATTCGAATAACACAAAGGTTATTCGAATAACCAGTTTCAGAAATGTTTTTAAAACGAACGTGTTATTCGAATAGCAGAAGGCTTATTCGAATAAACACGGTAGTACAAATTCTGGATATGGTATGTAACAGACACTTTTTTATAT
Organism: Ormosia semicastrata; assembly: GCA_029884595.1. Lineage (NCBI taxonomy): Eukaryota > Viridiplantae > Streptophyta > Magnoliopsida > Fabales > Fabaceae > Ormosia > Ormosia semicastrata. The sequence goes on from JAQQTO010000061.1 coordinate 47,232,958, forward strand.
TAATCACGCAATTAATTCTTACAACGGCTATTTTTCTATCTGGCTCTATAAATAGAGATCGTGGGTCTCATCTGTAAGCAGCCCAGCTATTTGTTTAATTTGCGCTTGCTCTGATAAAATGTGATTTATATTTTATGCCTATTTTCTGTGCTCTTTTTGCTAAAACTTTGAGATATCCTGTGAGAGCCTCTTAGCACTTCAAATTGTATAATTTGCTCTGAGTGAGAGTTTCTATCCATCTATAATTTCTATTCTTCTGTATTGAGGGTGAGGTATCCTTCAAGGTTTGTAAAAGGGGTGAGGTATCCCTCTAAGGTTTGTATAAGGGTGAGGTATCCCTGCGGGCTGAGACTTTAGCACAAGGGTAGAGTTTCCCTGTGTGTGAAAAGTGCTCTTTCATGTAATGGTTGCAAGCACCTATTGAAGCTTGTACATATAGTGAAAAATCTTAAAGCTGTGTTTGGGAATTTGGACGTAGACCACAAGTGGTTGGTGGTCGAACCAGGATAAATATTGTGCTGCTTCTTCTTCTTCTTTTTATCTCTTTATTTTATGCAATTTATTTTATTGCACATTTACTTTCCATTGTTCTTAAAGTTTCTTTTCTTCATCACGTTCCTTCTGTGCGTTTATTTAAATAGCTTAAATATTTATATTTATTTTAAGAGCATTTGTGAAAAAGTTTTTATACCCAATTCACCCCCCTCTTGGGTAATGGTTGCCATGACTAACACATACTAGTCTCAATGTATTATTGTTGTCCTAATTAACAATAATACTTGACTAGGGACATTTACGAATAGTATTTTATCCAATAGGATCTCACGTTCAAGTCATCCACTTGATGTCTTATGGTATCAAACTTACTATTCTAAGGACTTTATTATGTTTACTAAAAAAAACACAATAAATGAAATGTCTCATATATTAAAATAGCATAATAGAATGTATGTAAATACAGATAAAATGTATGGGCCTCTAGGGCATACACCAACACGAACTACAGAAAAAGACAAAAAACCTAGAGAGAATGGAGAGAAAAGAGATGAAGAGAGAGAATGAAAAGTGTTGAATGAGAAGATGATTTTTCATTTTGCTGCTCTATTCTTTTAAACTAACTCCTAATTTGGCCTTACATGATTATAATTCTAATGGGTACAAAGTGTTGTGAAATTGGCAAGTGCATCAAATCGCAAAAGCACTAAAAAGTGAATAAGAGTATCATTCTCATAAGGATTATGTTATCAATTACTAAATTCGTCAAATTAATACTATTCAAGCTATCAAAAAGAGAGTTAGTAAAAATAATAAAAATAAAAAATAAACAAAAATAATAAAAGCCAAATTTAATTAATTGGGTTGAGTTGGAAAATAATGACTTGAAAATGTTATGGGTCAGATTTTACTTGAACTCTTTAAATGCAAAATCAAATATTGGTTTAATCAAGTCTTATTCCAATGATTCATGGTCAATTCCTAAAATTAATCAATATCCAATCCCTTGGTATATTAATCCTCTTACATTGTTTAGAATTAACTAATCCCTTAGTCTAATCTCAAATAAAAAGGTTTTATCAAGAATGAAGAAATTAAAAGAAAGACCATATAACCCACAACATCTATTCCTAGTGATTGCAGAAATTATGATGTTTATCACAAGTTCTAGGTTCATGCAAATTTTTTCAAATCATACATAAACCCAAAAATCATTCTCAAATTGGCTAGATTTAGAAAAACATTAAGAAAAGAGATAAACACATAAATCATGAAATAGAAACATAGATTAAACCCATAAACGAATTTACATCATCCAAGAACAAGATCCATCATCACCCTAACGAAAAAGGTTTCAGTTACACAAGGAAAAAGAAGAACACAAGGGGAAGAATATGACAAACTCCATTGTAGAAAGGTGGAAAGGTTGAAGAGAATTCCTAATCTTCAAGCCTAATTGCGCCCACACTACATTAGGGTTTGTGCCTCTTGACGGTTGCTGCATTCTGTCCAAGTGTATAAGAGTGTGTTGTATTTGGCAAAACTTTTCTTATTTATAACAAATCAATGATGCAGCCTACGCGTTCAGCGCTTGAGCGCTCAGTTTCCAGTGCTCAGACACTGGCTCACTTAAGTGGACCTCTCCAGCGCGCAACGCGCGCTCAGGTGGTGGACACCAGCGCTCAGGCGCTGGCGTCTAGATGAATTTCTTTCCTTTTTCTTGCTTGTTCAAGCATCCAATCTTTTTCATGTGCAATTACCTAAAAAAACACATAAAAAAACATGTAATAAGAATACAATTAAAATAATAAAAACGTAATAAAACATAAAAACAAAACTAAATAAAAAAGATTAAAAGATGATGAAAACCCAAGATTATGAACCATAAAAAGATGAATTTTTACAGGTTCATCACTCCCCAAACTTAAGATTTTGCTTGTCCTCAAGCAAAAAGAAAAAGAAAAATAAAACAAAACAAAAAGACTAAACAAATAAAAACTAAAAACACACAGACTCAAACGTGACACTACCAGGTATTGAAAATCATTCATATCCTCAGAAATTGTTTCACAATCTAATTTCAAAGTGTTACACATGAATAATCCATTTATCACATCGTCTCTCACATGCAACTTTCATGCAAAAATAACTTCCCAAAAACATGAATGAGAAACCCAATCTCTTCATAAAGTACAAGCTCGGATAGGTTTATAAAATTGCAAATGCACATCAAACCCACATCCATAAGGTTATTCTTCATCTCTCTCTCCACTAATGTAAACAGCACATAACCAAATATCAAAAGGGTCTTTACAAAGCTTATAATGTAGGACCAAGGGTGAGGGTTAAGAAAGAAAGAGTAGGATAATAAAAACAAAAGTTGATATACAAAATCATGCAAATTTCAAAATTTAAGCCACAGAATGTAGAACAAGTGTAAAATAGAGCATAAGAAATAACATTTTATTCATCTTTTTTTTTTCTTTTTCTTTTTCAACAACTTCCACCCCCAAATTTATTTCTTTACAATACTTTGGGTGAACTTTCTCTTCTTTTTTTTGATTTTTTTCTTTTTTTTCAAATTTTTTTTGAATTTTTTTAGCTCCATAAATACTCCATGCACAAAAATGATGAAAGCTTGAATAATAAAATAATACAAGATATGCACTCAACAAAGGTTATGTAAAAGGAATTTTTTTTTTGGGTATGGGAAAATGAAAATGTGGGTAAAGAAAAGAAATAAAAGTCAAACAATAACAAGACTGCAAAAGGGACTTAAGGATATACTGTGTATACAGGTTGGCTTGAAAAGCTCAAACGGTCCAAAGAAGACCCTTATCATTTCCTTAATCATGTACTACCTAGGATTTCGCCTCAAGAGAAGATCAAACAACTTCTAGATGCAAATCATCCACACACATGCATTCCCATAAACTTTCTCTAAGCCTGACATGCAATTAAATTCCAAGGTCTATCAATTATAAAGATGGGAAATACATCCATACACAATTGAAACAGTAGAGATAAATGCAACTCATGGATTCTCATGTGATATCCTAAGAAAATAAATCAATCCACAATTCAAGCAATCATTGGATATTCAATTCAACACACTGGCATGCACAATTTCAACGTAATAAATCAAAACACAAAATGGGTGATGATGACAAAATCAAAAAGAACAAATAAATAAATAAATAAAATATGAAAGAAAGGAAAAAAAAACTCTTTTTGGCGGCCGACAACTATATACATCCCCCTACAAAAGCTCCGAACTCAGGGAGGCACCTAAGCCGACTCAACAATAGCCAACTACAAAACAAAAATAGAAAAATATTAGTTAACAAGAAATAACAAAAGAAAAGCAAAAACAAATAGCTAACTAAAGAAAAATAAACAAATAACAAAATAAAGAGTGAAGGAAAAGAAAGGAAATTTGGCTTGCCTCCCAAAAAGCACTTGTTTAATGTCATTAGCTCGACATTGCCTTTTCTCAATAAATCATGGTGGCTTGATGCAAGAGAAACAAGATGATGACTTTCTTTTGTCAGATCTTTGCTTCCATACTGTGTTACTGCCTTTGGAATTCTCTCCAAAAATATTCTAAACTCCAGTTGGAACTGGTTGTCCCAAGTATGCCTTGGCATCAGAAACTCCACTAGGCCATGGGATTTTCAATTTATTAACAGGAAAAGTGCCAGGTATCATCTTGTCGGAAGAATTTAGATCAGCTTGCACTAAACTCTGAGAACTAGAAGAATCTTTTTCTTTTTCAGCAATCTTGGAGACAAGAGGACCTTTCTCTTTCTCATCAATAATCTTATAAGTACAAGAATTAACAATAATGGATGAAGAAGAGTTCTTATCATCCAACCCCTTTTGAAATTTACCTTGAATACAATTAACAGGGGCATGAAGATTTGATGTTAGGGCAGACTTATTAAAAATATTTATTGTCACTTGATCTCCATCCACCCTCAAAATAAGCTCTCCTCTAGGCACATCAATTAATGCTCCTGAAGTTGTTAGGAATGGTCTTCCAAGAATTAATGGGATATCAGCATCCTCGTCCATATCCAAGACCACAAAGTCAACTGGGAAAATAAATTTGTCTACCTTCACTAGAAAATCTTCCACAATACTATACAGACGTCTGATTGATCGATCTGTTAATTGGAGGGAGACCATAGTAGGTTTAACTTTCTCGATTCCCAGCTTATGCAAGATGGACAATGGCATTAAATTAATATGGGTGCCTAGATCACATAAGGCCTTATCAACATTCAACTTTCTAATGGTGCAAGGGATGCTAAAAATTCTTTAATCCCTTAACTTCGGTGGTAGATTCCTTTGGATAATGGCACTGTACTCCTCAGTAAGTGTTGCAGTCTCATCTTCTTCTAACTTTCTCTTCTTAGATACCAAGTCCTTCATGAATTTAGCATAGGAGTGCATCTATTCAAGTGCCTCAACAAAAGGAATGTTGATCTGTAACTTCTTAAAGACATCCAGGAACTTGGAGAATTGTCTTTCCTACTTCTCCTGAGTATTTTTCTTCAAACGCTGAGGGAATTGAAGTCTGGCATACAATGAAGGGTCAAAAGGTTGTTACCAAGTGGCCTCAATACTCAAGAGGGGGGTGAATTGAGTATGAAAAATAAGTTCGCAAATCTTTTGCAAATCGTTTGAAAAACAATTTTCGTTGAAGCTAATTGATGATTAGAGATGATTGGATATAAGAGATAAACACTTTTACTTATAAATGCAATAGCCAAAGGGACTAATATTCAAGCAATTCAATAAAACAATACTTAATGTAAAGAGAAGGGTTTAGAGAAAACAAACACAATGATTTATCCTGGTTCGATCACCAATCCACTTGTGATCTACGTCTAGTCCTCAAGTAACTACTAGAGATTTTCCACTATTTCTTCAAGCTTCAATAGGTGCTTGATAACCTTTACAACCTTGAGCACTCAACACTTTGGGATACCTCACCCATGGAGCTTGAGTCTCTTCAACTAAGGGATACCTCACCCTTTACACTTTTGGAGGGATGCCTCACCCTCTTTACAAAACAATATAGATTGATTGAATGAAGCTCTCACTAGAGTAGATGATTACAAATTGAAGCTCTAATATGCTCTCAAAGATTAACCCACGTTTTTCACAAAAATAGAGCAAGAATGGATTTGAGGATTGAATCACGTTTTGAAGTATTGGTAATCAGTTTTTGGTTCAAGGTCAACCTCTAATGAAGACCCAACATTGGTATTTATAAGTTTTGCAATAAATGGAGCCGTTGGAGGGTTTTAGCCAAGCATTAAATGCATTTAATATAGTCACTGGACATTGTCAGGATGCGTGTAATCGATTACACAACAAATGTAATCAATTACATTATTGTTCCAACATATTCTTGGCTTTCTGGGCTTTGTGTAATCGATTACATTATTGATGTAATCGATTACATGGCTTCTGACTTGCTTGTAATCGATTACAATATCTATGTAATTGATTACATGACTTCTGTCTTGCTGTGTAATCGATTACAATATCTATGTAATCGATTACATGACTCTTTGAACGTGTTCTTGCCTTTCTGGGCTTATTATAATCGATTACATTATTGGTGTAATCGATTACATGGCCTCTGACTTGCTTGTAATCGATTACATTGCTCATGTAATTGATTACAAGGCCTCTGTTTACTGTGTAATCGATTACAAACATCATGTAATCGATTACATTGGCCTTTGAACATGTAACATCCCGAAAATTAATAATTTTAGGACAAATGATCATTTTACAATATTTGGTGTAACACCCCAAATTTTAGACTATGTTGCAAGAGCTGACAGAATTACACTACTTTGTGTTTTCTGTGCATTATAAAAATAATTTGATCATTTCGATACTATTTGTGATTATTCTGTGTGATTTGCTCCTGGTCAAGAAATTAATAATTTTGGTAGCCGGGAAATTCTTGTCGATTATTTAGAGACGGGGATCTTACTTAACCCGAATCGAGTAACACGAGAAAAGAATCTATTAATTTTAGAATTTATCGTAAAATAATTCTATTTTCTTGATAAATATATGTTAACTTGAGGCATATTTGTTATTGCTATGAATTATTTTGACCCCGGTATAGTATAATTTGCCATAATAATCAACCGACCAAAATTCGGAATTCTAATTCGACCAAAATTGGAAATCCCAATCCGATGAAGTTCCTCAACATTTTCCCAAATGGTTTTCATTTCAAAACCTGTTTCGACAAACCGAATTCGACAATTTCTTTTGAGAATAGATTCTTGTCGATACTTGACTTCATTTCAAGCCTATTCGACAAACAAAGCTCGACAGTTTTATGAATATACTCTGTCGATAGACTCGGTCTTTCTCAAGCCTTACAGGATCCAAAAGATCAATCTCACGTAACTCATTCGACAATCCAAGATTTTTGAAGATCTTGACACCGATATAATTCGGACAAGGTCCAAATACTTTTGAAGACATGTTTCTAACATTTTGATCCCGTCGAATTTAATTAATAAGACTACATGTAAGCATATGCTAATGGTGAGTTGAATCCGACACCTTCAGAGCATTTTCCCGACAACATCAATCGGTAGTTCGACAAAACCCAAAATACCTCAAGACTGGATGAAACTGATTCTCAATTCTTGAATCAGAAATCAAAGATTTTGGCTGTTATGGCTGTCTCTTCCGACAAAGACCATCTATTCCGACAAAGACCATCTTTCCGACAGAAGACCATCTATTCAAAACATGGGAGAAGTCCTCAGATTCAACAAAGCGATGGACGTTCTGTTAGCAAAGAATCAGTTAAGAAAAATATGGTTATCTTTTTCCCTCAATCTTGTCGGACGATTCTCCAAATCAAAATGAAGATGACTGCTATGTAATCGACCTAACTGATCATAAATAGTACTACTATTCGTTGTCGAACACTATTTTATGTCGAAGGTTGCTCATTGTTGGACAAACACTTATCGTCGAATTTGATATTCAGACCATTTAGGCAATGTTAATATCCGTCGAGTGAGGATGCTCATGTCCGTTGAGTTAGAATGTTAATTTTCGTCGAGTGAGGATGCTAATGTCCGTCGAATTTGAATGATAATGTTCGTCGAGTTATGGTGCTAACGACCGTCGAGTAAGAATTCCTGATTTCAGTAGAAAAACTTCTCTAATGTCAAAATCCGTCGAATTTGATCTTCTGACCATATAGTATTTCGTCGATTCGACAATTGGAAGATTTCTCCAACATCAACATCTGTCCGACGAATTAGGATATTTGTTGACCTTTTCAAGTTCATCCGACAGCTTTTTATTTTCGTTTGACAGAATCACCATTCGACAGAGTTCTCATCCGACAACACTTGATTTTAACCATTCTTGGGGAAATGATGTTCTCCCATCTTACCGAATTTTGTTATGTCATTTTTCGTCAAAAATTTCCTTGGAAACTCACGATCATGCAGCAATTTGGAGGGGTTCTACGTCGGCCACGTAGCAGCTTGAAGGAGGTTCTACAAGGTTCTTGAACAATCCAATAACCTTGAAAGTCAAATAAATGACATCAGCCACGTGCATTCAGAATAAGATATTTTACTTCAAGTAAATCCTAATTTTTCCTATACTTATCCCACGGCAGCAGCATTCATAAATTTCACTCTCCCATAATTACATTTTCTCTCACATCAAAAACAGTATTCATCTTTTCTCTCAAATCCCACGAACCTGAGCATCATCTTTCTTCCTTTTCTCTCCATTTCATCCTCACAAATTCACCTTCTCTCACCCAAAGATTTCACTCCATTTTCTCTCAAAATGGTTTACGACCATGCATAGTCAAATTCTTTATCTTTCTTCAAAATTCTCCAAATAGCAAAAGCTCTCAAATTTCCTTCTTCTTTTCTTCTCCAACCTCACGGCCTTCCACCCTCTTTTCATCAATCACTCTTCTATAATTCTAAACTACCTTACTTCTTGCTTTCCTACTTCATTTCAAGACATTTTGTGGTTAAAACCTAAGCCTAAATCATCTATTTTTTTATCTTGTTCTTCAAAGCTCAAGTTTGAAGCCTTGAAGAAGCTCTTGGTGGAGGAAGTCACTTGAAGGAGACATACAAGGAGCTTTGGAGGTTCTTCAAGAGGTAAGAGGGAGACTACTCACTTCAACCACTTATGGTGGTGAGAAGACTTTGTATGTGTGTTGATGGAGAAATCCATCCTTGTGTGCTATTTGTATGCTTGCTTGAATTATAAATTGTGAATGAATTGGTATCCTTGAATTTGATTGATACTTGATTATGCTATTGAATTTGATTGATACTTGATTATGCTCTTGAATGTGTTTGATGTATTAATTGTGCTTGATTATGTTGGGGTTGCTAAATGGAAAATTTGGAGTTTCCTACCTTAACATGGTACCACGGTTTTGATTAGAAATTAGGGGTGAATATTGGTTTGTTGTATATAATGGTATGTTGGATTGGATTACGTGATTGGAAATGGAAGAAAAATATTTGAGAACCTCTCTTGGAGTGCCACAGTTTTTGGGGTGGAATTTAGCTTATTGAAAATAAAATATATGGATTTATCATAGATTGGAGCTAGTTGGTTCTTGAGTTTGAACCTAGGTCATGAACAACTAAGAGAGTGATTTTTGGGTTTGATTTCAAATCAAGAGGTTTAAGTTAGTGATTAATGTTTCCTAAGTGTTAATGAACTAGTTAGGAACTTAAAATCACATAGAAAATGATCTTGAATGATTGAAATTGAGAATTGTTTCAAAGGAACCATTTTCGGATTCTGCAGAATCCAGTGAGCAGTCAGCGATGTTTGCTGCATAACTCGAGCTACCGATATCGGAATGACCTGATTTTAGAGCCATTTGAAAAATAAGACATAAGGCTTCATGTAGTAAAAATTTCAGAATTTTGGAGCAAGCCAATCAATACCAGTTTCTGTTTGAACCCACGGCAGATTCTGCAGAAAAAGGTATTTTGGCAGTCAGTAAACCAGATTGTATAATTTCTTGATCCGATGTCGTATGGACATGAAACCGGTGCCATTTGAAATCTAAGACATGAGGCTTCATGTGATAAAAATTTCAGAATTTTCCCACATGTAGTATGTTCCCAGTTTCAATTTAAAGTTAGGTCAAGAAATTAGGGTTCTTGGTGAGTTAATTTAACAAGTGAATAACTTAAATAAATTAGAGGAATGACATGTAGATGATGACTTGAATGAATTTAAGATTTGAGCCATTGTGAGGCCACAGCCTCTAAGGTATTTTTGAGTGTAAGTATGTAATTTTGATAAATTAGAATCATAAGGAATTAAGAAATTAGGAACCTATGTAATGAAATGGATAATTAATGAGTTGGAAGGATTTAATAAAATCAAGACTTCATAGATCTTAAAGGACTAAGAGTGAAAGCATCATAAAATTTAAGGTAATTCTAAGTGAGCGAAGAACATGAGAGTGTGAGGCCTAAGAGCTTAAATAAATTGCAAGTTTTGGGAAATTGAATAGCCTTGGAATGTTAAATTGATTTTAAGAATTGATTTTGAACATGAACCTTGAAAATGGAAACAAATACTAAGTTAGGATTCATAATGAACCTAATGACGCATCAATTGACTTGATCCTCGTATTCTGATGTTATGGGTCCATGTGAGTGACCATTTGTATATTGATGCTTATATTGGCCAATTGCGACATATTATGGAATTGTATGAAATTGTGAATCATACATATCAATGAATGAGATTGTGGTTATCCTTGAAATGTGCTATTGGCTTGATGTGGATCCGTGGATGGGATCAAACCTTGTTGCTAAATGATATGACATGCATTTGAAGCATGATTGACCTAGTTGTCATGAGGAGCATGATTGAGTCATGCATTGCACAAAAAGAATGAGAACGTCCGTTGGACATTGTTAAGGCCGAGTTGCCTAGGAGTTGAACACACCTTAGTGCGGGTGCGAATAGACAAGTGTAGGTCTTCGTTGACCTTGGGGGCATCGGGGTGCGGGTTGCTCGCAATGGACAGTTGGTAGCTCTTCTGTACCGTGAGTTAGACCGATGCAACACACCGATGATCCGGACCGAGACTTGTCCTATTCATGATCTAGCGTAGAATGTCTGTACAATGCCATGATGTGCACGTGGATAAATTGATGAGTTATAGCACTTTGACCGCGGTGCAGCCGAGTTACGTACATGTCTCCCGATCTTTCTCTCCGATTGTTTATGTCTAGCTCCATGGAGTAGGAATTGTGGTGTCATAATGCATTGTGCATCGTTCATTGTCGGTCTCATAAACCGTTGAGCATGAACACCTGTGAATGTGAAGATAACTGTTGTACTTTTGTAAACGATTATCTTATTGTTGTGTTGATTCGGGAAATACTATTGTGATCACTGCTATTGCTTATTGTTGTTTTACCTATACTATAAATATCTTTGTTGTATTGATTCGATATTTGCTTAGAATTGAATTGCTTTTATTATAAATTTCACTATTTACGTTAATGAATATATGAACCGTATTGCTTGGTGGGCGCTTTGCGCCGGGTCTTTGTTTTCTTCGCCAATAATGGTAATGAAGGATGGGTGTCTCACCTCTTTCCTATATTTGTGCATTTCTGTTTTATATTTATATTTGATAAGAGATCGTGAGGAAGATAAAGAGAGACCACACCTTGGTTGATTGGTTTGAGCATCTGGACAAGATTTCTTCGACTACGTAAGAGTGTAGCCGCGTGGAGGCATTGATGCCGTCGTGTCAACTAGGACACTATGCGTTATGTACATATGGGGTTGCGGCTTTGTCTGCTGGTAGTGCCCATCCCTGGGTTACTACTTTTCCCTTTTTGTATTTTATCTCTGTTGTATTTTATTGGACTCTGTAATTGTTATATTCTATGTCATTAGTGATTTGTGTAAACTGACTATAAAATATGTATATGAGGAATATGATTTTATTTCAATGGTTGTATTATGGGTTAAATATATTTATATTTCATTCGAGGCTTATATTTTCTACTTATGCAAGTTAAATAAAATATATATATAGACTCTTGAGTATTTAAATTATTGTTATCATATGACTGTGACACTCTTGGATTTAGTAATTGTGGTGTAATGACGATTATGCTCCGGTTGCTACATCAAGGGGTGTTACAGAACACATTTTTCAAGTCCAATAAAGCTTGTAAGCCATTTCTAACACCTCAAGACATTTGATTAAATATAAATCCTTTTATGAGTGTTAGATTTAATATTGAAACTCAAGTTTCTTGAAAAACATGTTTAGCTTTGAATTTTCCCACTTATTTTGAAATGATATATTGAAAAACCATTTGAGAAATCTTGAGAGCATTTAACATTAATGTTCTAAGTCTTATAACTAAATAAACCTCTTGACTTCTTTCTTTGATCTTGATCTTTTCTTTGCACTTGATCTACACTTTTACACTTGATCTTCACTTTTGCCTTTATTATCATCAAAAACCATTTGACATGCTTTAGGGACATAAGCATTCACATTCTCCCCCTTTTTGATGATGACAAACTGATCATAGGAAAAAGAAAGAGTTTTTGCATTTGTATATAACAGAGATTTAGGCGCAACGCTCCCCCGGAGTTTATGCATGATATTGAGTTAGATTTTTCATGTAAAAAGCTTAAGAGCTCAAAAGCTCACTAACTCCCCTGTACACATGCAACCTTAATTGGATTTCATTTTTCTCTATTCTCTATTCTCTCCCCCATTGGCATTATCAAAAAGACATAAGCATTTAAAAAATGGACATCATTTCAGCTATATTTCATGATTTCCCAAGTATTGCCAAAACAAGAAATCCAAAGAGAATATTCAATCCAAACAATATTCACAAATCTAAACATTCAGAGAATATAATCAAAGTTGATTCAAGTTCATATATCATTAAAAAACATATACAATGTAACTTATAAGAACCAGTATAGCCAATAACCAAAAACACCAAAAACGTACAGCAATGTTATATAACTGAGCCAAAAAAAAAATACAATGTAGTCATAAACAAATAACAATGAGAAACATCAGGGCAATGGGCTATGATCACTATCAGTAGCCTCGCTGCCACTGTCTGGATCCGCAACAATGTCTCATAGATCAACGTTATCATCGCTGGGCTCAAGATCGTCCTTAGAGTCTAGGACCTCCTCATTATCAGTTAGGGACGCCAGATGGACCAGCAAAGGATAGGGGAACGGGAGAGGCAAAGGATGTGGGAGATGCAACAGCAACACTCGGAGGAATATGAGGTCCACCCAGGAGGGATCGAATAGAGGCAAGCTCCTGATCTGAGTAGTCCATCCTCAGCTCAAGGTGATCTATCTTCTACTCAATGCGATCCATGCGTGTGTCTACAATAGCACTCAGGTTTCGCATCTCTTGGAGCAGGAGGTCTAGTGTAGCTGGAGCAGGAGCAGGAGTAGGAGCAGAGACAGGATGCTGAGCCTCTTCATCATCATCACTATCTGGATTATGATGGATATGTCCAAAGGTGCCATGGGCAATGTAATGCCACCTATCATCGACTTTGTAGAGCTGGAGCTTCTTCAAGGTATACAAGCCAATGGATTGTGGTCTTTTCAAATTGGTGTCCTTGGACTCCTCAGCTAGGGAAATGCGACAATGCTCTAGGATGGCTGTTACCAGCATAGCAAATGGGAGAACAGAGTTCTTCTTTTTCTTTACATCTAACATGTGCTCTATAATGTAGTAACCCCAGTTTATTAGTTGTCCCGTGGTCATTGCCCATAGGGACACCACATCATCCTTGAGAACCTGGGAGTAATTCCCTCCCCTGAGAATCAACCCCCTGACCAAAAGATAGTGGAGAACCCTATTCTCCATAGTTAGGCCAGTGGCCATGATTCTCTTTTTGGGATCACTAGGGGGTAGTAACCAGTTCTAATCAGTGAAAGAAGAGCAGCCTTATGCTCAAACTCATGACCCCAGATATTAGCATTCCCACAGAAGTTTGCTCCATCAGGAGTGAGCTTCGTCAGCCTATACTACTCAGCCATAGTTATCCTGATTTATTACTTTTTCACCTCAGATATTAAGCAATCATCTTCAAATTTTAGGTTTGCATAAAAGACTCTCACTAGGTTTAGGTAGATAGCTTTCTCTATACTCAGGAAACCCAGCAATCCTAAGTTCTCAATGGTTCTAAAACTCTCTAGAGGTTCACTATCACAGAAGTTGATGGGAAGATACCTGGGGGAAATAATCTTACGTAGCTAGAAGTTCTTCCGGAATAACTTAGCTCTCTTCACGGTGGAGAAGTGGCGAGTGAGGTCCAGGCCAGAAATGTTGCGTAAAGCACCACCTGAGGATCCACCAATGGCAGCCCCTATTCTTGGGCGCTTTGAACGATGAGAGGATTCAGCCATTTGATGAGAAAGAGGAGAGTGGGATGAGTGAAAAGTGTTTGGAGATGAGTGAGGAAAGAGAGAGGGATGAGTTTAGGGCAGAGAAGTGGGGATGGTGTTCGTGAGAGGTGATGAGGAGATTTGGGTGAGGGATTATGATGGGATTTGAGAGATGAAATTTGTGTGGAGAGGAGTTTTTCGAGTTAGAGGGAGGTGAAATGAAGGAATTTGAGGGAGATTTGAGTGAGAAAAGAGAGATTGGGAGGTTTGGGTTGCGTGGGAGCAGAGGAGGAAGCCGAATGAGTTGAAGAGTTTCTGAGAAATGAGCTCTGCGCGCGTCAGAAACCTTTTAAAAAACCCTGTGTAATCGATTACATTGAGTTTGTAATCGATTACCATGCTTCTGGGGAACCTTATAATCGATTACATGGTTGATGTAATCGATTACCTGAGTTCTGAGTTGATTGTAATCGATTATAAATGTTGTGTAATCGATTACATGCTTTACAGAACCTGTGTAATCGATTACAAAGGCATTATAATCGATTACCAGCACACTTTAACTCAGATTTTGCATTCCAATCAGCATAGAATCAATTTTAAACCATTCAAATCAGTTCCAGAGCATCTTAGATCAATTCAAATCATTATGCAAGCATATAATCTAATTATATTATGATTCAAATCACATAATTGTTCAAAATTATAATTTTTACTAAGAATTACACCCTTTTTGGTGAAATTGTGAGGTTGTTGAGTTGCTTGGGAGTCTTGGACATGAGGGAGCACCTGCAAAATAACTTAGGGGAAATCTCTGATGCTCAAGTCAGTATTGGATTCAAATATGATTAAAAACTCAGAGATTATGTAGCAAAGTGGCATGATTATGCAGAAAATCACAAGTTATGCATTAGTTTTAGGATTATGCAGCACATAGTTAGTTTATGCAAGATTGATCCAATATACCAAGTTCATTTCTTATATAGAAAAATGCTTCTTTTGCTAGGGGTTTAGTGAAATGTTAGCTAGTTGATTAGTGATTTCTACAAATTCAAGCATACAATCATCCTTTTAAACATAGTCTCTAATGAAATGATGTCTTATTTCAATATGTTTAGTCCTAGAATGCAAAATGGGATTTTTGGACAAATTGATTGTACTAGTATTATCACATCTTATAGGGATGTGATCAAGCTCAAGACCATAGTCCAAGAGTTGTTGTTTCATCCAAAGGATTTGAGAACAACAACTCCCAGCTGCAACATATTCAGCTTCAGCTATAGACAATGCCACACTATTTTGTTTCTTGCTATGCCAAGAAACTAGTGAGCTTCCAAGCAAGTGGCATGTCTCACTAGTGCTCTTCCTATCCATTTTGCATACAACAAAATCAGAGTCAGAATACCCAATAAGGCTACATGAAGCACCTTTAGGGTACTATAAACCCATTTGTGATATGCCTATTAGATATTTCATTATTCTTTTAACAACACTTAGGTGTGATTCTTTAGGATTAGCTTGATATCTAGCACACATACATAAACTAAACATTATATCAGGCTTACTTGCAGTAAGATAAAGGAGTGAGCCAATCATACCTCTATATTTTGTAATTTCTACTGATTTACCTCCTTCATCCTTGTCCAAATAGCAAGAGGTGCCCATAGGAGTAGCCATATGCTTGGCATTGTCCATTCCAAACTTCTTGAGTAGCTCTTTGCAATACTTAGATTGGCTTATGAAAGTTTCTTCTCTTGTTTGCTTGATTTGGAGACTAAGGAAGAAGTTGAGCTCACCCATCATGGACATCTCAAACTCACTTTGCATAATATTTAAAAATTCTTTACAAAGAGAGTTGTTAGTAGCTCCAAATATAATGTCATCAACAGAGATTTGAACTAGAAGTATGTCATGCATTTTATGTTTTATGAACAGAGTAGTGTGAACTTTGCCTCTAGAAAAACCTTTTTCTAAAATAAATTTGCTCAACCTTTCATACCAAGCTCTAGGAGCTTGTTTCAAGCCATACAAGGCCTTTTTCAGTTTAAAAACATGGTTGGGCATTTCAAAATCCTCAAAATCAAGAGGTTGTTCTACATACACCTCTTCTTGTATAAAACCATTTAAAAAGGCACTTTTGACATCCATTTGATAGAGTTTGAAGTCCATGATGCAAGCATATGCAAGTAACATTCTAATGGCCTCTAATCTAGCTACAGGAGCATAAGTTTCTTCATAGTCTATGCCTTCTTCTTTATTATAACCCTTAGCTACAAGTCTAGCTTTATTTCTTATTATTAAGCTCGTTTCATCAAGTTTGTTCTTAAAGATGCATTTAGTGCCAATTATAGGATGATCATTGGGCCTTAGAACTAATTCCCAAACTTGATTTCTCTCAAATTGGTTTAGTTCTTCTTGCATGGCCAAGATCCAATGCTCATCATTAATGGCCTCATTTATATCTTTAGGTTCAACTTGAGAGATAAAAGCTAAGTGATTACATGCATCTCTAAGTGAGTTTCGAGTGATTACCCCTTTTGATACATCACCTATCACCTTGTCAAGAGGGTGATATCTTGAAGTCCTCCATTCCTTGGGTAGATCCAAGATTTCTGAATCTTTTTACCATGAGTGATCAAGGAGCCTCTCTTCTTGCTTCTTGGACTCTTTCTCTTGATTTTTCAAGTGCGTTTTTGCCAAGATTTTTGCAACATCATCAACAAACTCCTTTCTCGGCTCATTTGGGTTAGTTTCATCAAATGCAACATGTATAGACTCTTCTATGATCATAGTTCGTTTATTATAGACTCTAAAGGCCTTACTATGTATAGAATAGCTAATGAATATTCCCTCATCAGATTTTGCATCAAACTTCCCCAAGTTATCCTTTCCATTATTCAAAACAAAGCATTTACATCCAAAGACATGAAAATGTGACACATTTGGCTTCCTTCCTTTGTACAATTCATATGGGGTTTTCTTTAAAATTGGCCTTATTATGGCTTTATTCATAACATAACAAGCGGTGTTAACCGTATCCGCCCAAAAGTACTTAGGAAGGTTGGCCTCATTGAGCATAGTTCTTACCATTTCCTTTAAAGATCGATTTTTCCTTTCTACAACACCATTTTGTTGTGGTGTTCTAGGGGCAGAAAAATTATGCTCAATGCCATGTTCATCACAAAAATTTTTAAATTCATGATTTTCAAATTCACCACCATGGTAACTTCTTATGGATGCAATACAAAAACTTTTTTCATTTTGGATAACTTTGACAAGCTTTTTAAATGATTGAAAAGCATCATTTTTGTGGGCCAAGAATAATGTCCATGTAAACCTAGAAAAATCATCCACAATCACTAATGCATAGTAATTCCCACCAAAGCTCATAGTTCTAGAGGGCCCAAAAAGATCCATGTGCAAAAGCTGTAAAAGTCTAGAAGTTGAAACCATGTTCTTAGCTTTAAAAGAGACCTTTACTTGTTTTCCCTTTTGACATGCATCACAAAGTTTGTCTTTTTCAAATTTGAGCTTTGGAAAACCAATTACTAGCTCTTTAGAAACCAATTTGTTTAAGTGATCCATATGAATGTGAGCAATTCTTCTATGCCATAACCATGAATCATTTTCTTTACTCATAAAGCATTTAGTATCATTTGAGGAAATATCATCAAGACTAATCATATATATATTATTGATTCTATGACCAACAAACTTAACTTGCTTATCATCTTTTCCCTCAATTATGCAATAAGAAGAATCAAATATAACTTTATTGCCTTTAGCACACAATTGACTAATGCTAAGCAACTTATGTTTAAGTCCTTCAACAAGCAAAACATTATCAATAGATGATGAAGGGATCTTACTAACTTTACTAATTCCAAGAATCTTCCATTTGTTGTTATCACCATATGTGACATGACCATGTTTCTTGTGAGTAAGGGAGGAGAACTTGGAGCCATCACCGGTTATGTGCTTGGAGCAACCACTATCAAGATACCAACTTGAGCTCTTGGTCTTAAAGCACACCTACAACAAACATTCAAGTTTTAACCTTTGGTACCCAAATTGTCTTAGGTCCTTGTGTGTTAGAGTTAGGCATGGTGCCTTTAGGAACCCAAACCCTTTTTATTCCAACGTTAGTGTTTATGTTCTTTCTAACATTGCAAGTGGATGCATTATGCCTTTTCTTACCACAGTGAAAACATTTAACAAAGGGACTACTTGAAGTATTTTAGGAAACAAAGAAATTCTTATAAGACTTTTGATGGTTATTTGGATTAAATCCCAAACCGGCTTTTTGAAAAACACATTTTTATTTCCTTAACAACACATTCAAGTTGTCTCTTCCAAAAGTGAATTTTGCAAGAGTGTTGTTCAAGTCTTCAATTTCTTTTTCAAATGCTTTGCATGATGAACAAGGTAATGATATGGATATGTTATCATGTGAGGAACAAGTCATGCATAGTGAATTAGCATCAATAAGTCCTAAGGTCTCATTTTCAATCTTAAGCTCATTTATCTCCTTACTTAAAATAGAAACTTTGTTTACCAATAAGGAAATTGTTTTGTTAGAGGACAAAACCATTTTTGTGAGCCTTAAGGATTCATCATGCAATTCTTGAAAAGCATCTTACAATTCATCATATGAAGGTAGAGATTCTGAGTTAGAAGAAGTTACCTCGGTGTCGCTCTCTTCACTTTCTTCTCCTTGAGCTATAAGACAAAGATGAGCTTCTTCATTCTCTGAACTATCGGAAGAGCTTAAGTCATTGTCCTCCTAAGCTATGTATGCTCTCCTTCCTTTCTTTTCTTTGGAAGGCCTTTTCTCAAACTTCTCCGTCTTCTTGAGATACATAGGATACTCCATTTTCATGTGCCCCGGTTTTCCACATTCATAGCATTTTGGAGGAGTAGAGGATCTTTTTCCTTTGTGATACACTTTCTTTTGAGGAATGAGTGGTCTTCTTTGAAATCCCTTTTTCTTTAGGAATCTTCCAAACTTTCTCACAAGGAAACTAAGATTCTCCTCACTTAGCTCAACACTTTCAGCATCCTCTTCACCATCTTCACCATCATCTTCAATTGTAGAGAAGGTGGCTTTGAGTGCGATTCCCTTCTTCTTTTTGTCATGCTCTTCATTTTGATTGAACCTATTTAGTTCCAGCTCATGTTCTTGAAGTTTTCAGAATAAGGTGGCTAGAGACATTGTTGATAAATCTCTTGATTCCGCAATAGTCGTTACTTTGGGTTGCCAATTCCTGCTTAGACATCTCAAGACTTTGTTAATAAGATCCTCATTAGGAAATGTCTTTTCCAATGAGATAAGATGATTAACAATATGAGTAAACCTCTTTTGCATATCTTGAATACTCTCACATTAGTTCATTCTAAACAATTCGTATTCATAAGTAAGAGTGTTTATTTGAGATCATTTTACCTCACTAGTACCTTCATGAGTTACTTGTAGGGTATCCCACATTTCTTTTGCGGTCTTACAATTTGACACCCTAAAGAATTCATCATACCCCAAGAATGTGGTGATGATATTCTTGGCTCTCAAATTGTATTGAACCTTCTTTTTATCATCATCGGTCTATTCATTTCTAGGTGTATTAATTTTCACACCATCTTTAGTTTGTGTTAGAACAAAAGCACCATTTTCAACGGCATCCCACACATCTAAGTTAATAGCTTCAATGAAAATTTTCATCCTTTCTTTCCAATAGGCATAACCATCCCCATTGAAATAAGGAGGTCTGTTTATAGAAGAACCTTCATTTGAAAAACCATTTGAAGCCATCACTTCTCTTGAAACTGCTAAGCTCTTTATACAAGAGTTTAGCTCTGATACCACTTGTTACCAAGTGGCCTCAATACTCAAGAGGGGGGTGAATTGAGTATGAAAAACAAGTTCACAAATCTTTCACAAATTATTTGATAAACAATTTTCGTTGAAGCTAATTGATGATTAGAGATGATTGGATATAAGAGATAAACACTTTTACTTATAAATGCAATAGCCAAAGGGACCAATATTCAAGCAATTCAATAAAACAGTACTCAATGTAAAGAAAAGTGTTTAGAGAAAACAAACACAATGATTTATCCTAGATCGATCATCAATCCACTTGGGATCTACATCCAGTCCTCAAGCAACTGCTAGAGATTTTCCACTATTTCTTCAAGCTTCAATAGGTGCTTAATAACCTTTACAACCTTGAGCACTCAACACTTTGGGATACCTCACCCTTGGAGCTTGAGTCTCTTCAACTAAGGGATACCTCACCCTTTACACTTTTGGAGGGATGCCTCACCTTCTTTACAAAGCAATATAGATTGATTGAATGAAGCTCTCACTAGAGTAGATCATTACAAATTGAAACTCTAATATGCTCTCAAAGATTAACCCACGTTTTTCACAAAAACAGAGCAAGAATGGATTTGAGGATTGAATCACGTTTTGAAGTATTGGTAATCAGTTTTTGGTTCAAGGTCAACCTCTAATGAAGACCCAACATTGGTATTTATAAGTTTTGTAATAAATGGAGCAGTTGGAGGGTTCTAGTCAAGCATTAAATGCATTTAATATAGTTGTTGGACATTGTCAGGATGCGTGTAATCGATTACACAACAAATGTAATCGATTACATTGTTGTTCCAACGTGTTCTTGGCTTTCTGGACTTTGTGTAATCAATTACATTATTGATGTAATCGATTACATGGCTTCTGACTTACTTGTAATCGATTACAATATCCATGTAATCGATTACATGACTTCTATCTTGCTGTGTAATTGATTACAATATCTATGTAATCGATTACATGACTCTTTGAACGTGTTCTTACCTTTTTGGGCTTATTGTAATCGATTACATTATTGGTGTAATCGATTACTTGGCCTCTGACTTGCTTGTAATCGATTACATTGCTCATGTAATCGATTACAAGGCCTCTGTTTGCTGTGTAATCGATTACAAACATCATGTAATCGATTACATTGGCCTTTGAACACATTTTTCAAGTCCAATAAAGCTTGTAAGCCATTTCTAACACCTCAAGACATTTGATTAAACATAAATCCTTTTATGAGTGTTAGATTTAAGATTGAAACTCAAGTTTCTTTAAAAACATGTTTAGCTTTGAATTTTCCCACTTATTTTGAAATGATATATTGAAAAACCATTTGAGAAATCTTGAGAGCATTTAACATTAATGTTCTAAGTCTTATAACTAAATAAACCTCTTGACTTCTTTCTTTGATCTTGATCTTTTCTTTTGCACTTGATCTTCACTTTTGCACTGGATCTTCACTTTTGCCTTTGTTATCATCAAAAACCATTTGACATGCTTTAGGGACAAAAGCATTCACAAAGGTTTATTCAACACTAAATCCTTCTTCTTTCTTCTTTCTTCTTTCTCCCTTCACTTTGACTTCAGTAGAAATCTCTACTTCTGGTGCATCTTTAATGGAAACATCCTTGTAAGAACATCATCTTGCATTTTCTCTTCTCCTGAGGAACTAGCTACCACTTTCATATTTTCTTCCAATAGCTTACCACTTCTCAAAGTGATTGCATGACATTGCTCCTTTGGATTGACTATAATTTCTCCAGGTAGGCTGCCTTGAGGTTTCTCTATGAGTTGTCTAGCTATCTGTACCACTTGATTCTCTAAACTTCTTATGGCTGCCTCTTGATTTTTAAAATTAGCCCTTGTCTCTTGTATGAAAGTTGAGGTCTATTCCATAAAAATACTAGTACTAAAGGCAAGTTTCTCCACAATACTTTCAATATTAGACAACTTATCTTATGGAGGTTGAGAAGAAGATGATGACTGAGGTGGTTAATGTTGTGGAGGTGGTGGTGGTCTCAGCATATTCAAATTACTCCATGAAAAATTAGGATGATTCCCCCACCCCAGATTGTATGTATTTGAAAATGGGTTACCTTGAGACCTTGCAGGATTACCCATGTAGTTAACTTGTTCTAGAGAAATGAAACTAGAGTTGCTTGCCTCACATCCACCATTAGCATGATTGCCTCCACAGAAGCCACAAATTAACACTTGGTGGTTCATTAAATTCACCTGCATATTCTCAACTTGTTTGGTGAGGTTAGCTAACTGATGAGAAATACTTTTATTCTGAGCAAGTAAAGCATTGAGAGTGCCAAGCTCTATAACTCCCTATTTGACTATTGCTCTTCCACTAGGCAACTGATATTCATTGGTAGCCATAGTCTCAAATGATTCTTGTGCCTCTTCAAGAGTCTTAGTATTCAAAGATCCACCTGTAAATGCATCCATCATAAGTCTTGTGGCATGATTCAAACCATTGTAAAATATCTGCACCTGCTGTTAAACTTTGAAAGCATGATGAGGATACTTTCTAAGCAGCTCTTTAAATCTTTCCCATGCTTCATAGAGATATTCTCCTTGATTTTGAGTAAAGCAAACAATCTCACTCCTTATCTCCACGAACACTGATGGAGGAAAGTACCCAGTAAGGAACTTACTAACCAGATCATCCTAAGTGGAAATGCTTCCTTGAGGCTGGGCTTGTAGCCAACTCTTGACTTTATCTCTCAAAGAAAATGGAAAAAGTTTTAATCTGATGGCATCATCACTAGCTCCATTATATTTAATAGTATCACAAAGTTGCAAGAAGTTAGCAATGTGCAAATTTGGATCTTCTGTTTGGCCTCCCCCAAACTGATTCTGTTGCACCAGCTGTAGAGGTACTGGTTTAATCTCAAAATTATTTGCTTGGATAGTAGGTCACACAATATTGGTTGAGACATTATCAGAAGATGGAGTAGCATAATCAGCTAAAGGCGTCTTCTCTGTGCATTAGCGTTCTCAGTCATCTTTTCTTTTTCAATTATTTTTCCTTCTCTGATTACTTTTTTTATTGCTCTTTCTGTTTTTGTTATCTCTGCATCAAAGAGTAATTCTTCTAACTTCAAAGAACCTTGTATAAACAAACAAACAAGCAAACTAGAGTGAAGTAAAGAAAAGAAATTAAAAATAAAAATAAAAATAAAAATAAACAAAGAAAATCAAGAATAAGAATGAATAAAAAGAAACAAATTTAAAAGAAAATTAAATAACAAATTTAAAAGAGAATTAAATAAGAAAAATAAGTGCCTAAATTAGTGTCTTTACAATTACTATTTAATATTAATAACAATAATCCTCGATAACGGCACCAAAAGCTTATTGTAAAATCGGCAAGTGCATTGAATCGCAAAAGTAATAAAAAGTGAATAAGAGTATCATTTCCATAAGAATTATGTTATCAATTACTAAACTCGCCAAATTAACACTATTCAAGCTATCAAAAAGAGAGTTAGTAAAAACAATAAAAATAAAAAATAAACAAAAATAACAAAATCCAAATTTAATTAATTAGGTTGAGTTAAAAAATAATGATATGAAAATGTTAGGGGTCAGATTTCACTTGAACTCTTTAAATACAAAATCAAATATTGGTTTAATCAAGTCCTATTCCAATGATTCAAAGTCAATTCCCAAAATTAATAAATATCAAATCCCTTGGTATATTAATCCTCTTACACTGTTTAGAATTAACTAATCCCTTAGTCTAATCCCAAATAGAAAGGCTTTATCAAGAATGAGGGAATTAAAAGAAAGACCACATAACCCATAACGTCTATTCCTAGCGATTGTAGAAATTATGGTGTTTATCATAAGTTCTAAGTTCATGCAAATTTTTTCAAATCATACATAAACCCAAAAATCATTCTCAAATTGGCTAGATTTAGAAAAACATTAAGAAAAGAGATAAACACATAAATCATGAAATAGAAACATAGATTAAACCCATAAACGAATTTACATCATCCAAGAACAAGATCCATCATCACCCTAACGAAAAAGGTTTCAGTTACACAAGGAAAAAGAAGAACACAAGGGGAAGAATATGACAAACTCCATTGTAGAAAGGTGGAAAGGTTGAAGAGAATTTCTAATCTTCAAACCTAATTACGCCCACACCATATTAGGGATTGTGCCTCTTTATGGCTGTTGCGTTCTGTCCAAGTGTGTAAGAATGTGTTGTATTTGGCAAAAAAATTCTTATTTATAACAAATCAACTATGTAGCCTACACATTCAATGCTTGAGCACTTAGTTTCCAATGCACAGGCACTGGCTCACTTAAGTGGAACTCTCCTGCGCGCAACGTGCGCTCAGGCTGTGGACACCAGCGCTCAGGCAATGGACAGTGTAACACCCTTCGATTTAATGACCACGATTACAATCGTCATTATACCATGGTCACTAAATTTTTGGCGTGCTACAATTCAAATCACAAATTTTCCATAATTTAATCATTTTGCATATGAGGAAAATATGAGCCATGAATAAATAGTTATATATATATAGCCAATTGAAAATATGAATTATAAGATATACTCAAATTACAGCATTTAAGACTGGATAATCACCTTAAAACATACATATACCCAAAAATACGTTTTATACAGGTAGTGCAAAATAAAATATAAACTACCCATATCATATCCACGTCTAAGGAGTTGGGCACTCCATCGGATCCTGAATGTGTAAGACAACTCCCGATACACCGATATAGTGAGAAATACAGGATAAGATCTTCGATCGCAGTCCTCTTCACGGTCAAGGTCAGGTCCCCAACATATTGCACACGCTTGTCGGTCCAGACGACTCGCCAAGCCTTAGCACCTCCGGTGAACTCAAACATGACGAAACCAATAGAATCCCTTCAAGTTGTCTTTATCGAACATAGAAGATCAAACCAAGTGAAATCTAGGAGATTCAACCTCACCCCCTTTATAGACTTTAACCAAAAACCACATAGAATAGCAACAAATATAGGAAAGAGGTAAGGCATTCTACATCATTACCTATTATGGTGGTAAAGAAACAAAACGGCGTATGACGCCCATATAACATTTCAGAAATGGCAAATAGCATTAAAATAGATAATAAATAATTTAGCATATATAGGCAGATATAGCAGTAATGAAACAACAAATTAAATTGTCATTAAAATGAGTAAATGTTGAATGATATGGTGACTCACTATGCATATGCATATGGTACCAAAAATCCTACTCCATAGAGGTAGATACAAAACAGTCGGAGAGAATGGGCAGGAGATATGTCTGTATCGCGGCTGTCGAGGCCTTCAAGTGCTAAATTTTTTAATTTATCAAAATGCGCATCATGGCATTGAAGAAAACATTCTACACAAATCTTGATATAGAACAGTGTCTCAGTCCTGATCATAGGTGCGTTTGCATCGGTCTGCCCCATGGACAGAAGAGCTACCAACTGTCCATAGTGAGGTACCCGCACCCCAACGCTCCCAAGGTCAACAAGTGACCTATATTTGTCTATTCGCACCCGCATTAAGGTGTGATTCAACTCCTAGGCAACTTGGCCTTAACAATATTTCAACCACCATTGTACCATTCCTAATGGTATTGAAGCAACCGTTCATACAATTGTTCAATACCATTTTCATCAATGATATTATATAATCGTCCATACAACTACATAGTATCACTATTAACTGGGTTTCCTCTGATAACCAGTCCTTTCTGACTAAATCGTCTACCTGATATTTCTTGGTCCGATACTTTGGTTCCATAATCACAATGTCAATGCATGCTTCAATCATGCTCAATGCATATGGATTCAATGCATACATATATATATATGTATATTCACAATGGTAGCATAACTTATCCAAATTCACATGCCACAATAAATCAATACTAAAATCTCAAAGGTGAACACATACTATTCAAAGTTACTACGAAAGTTATGCTTTAATTCCATTATGTTCTCACATTAACCCTCTTAGAATATTTAGTTTAAGTTCCTCACAGCCCTCCTCACACTCTTGTTCTTTCTTTATTCCAAAATTGTTCTAAACTATAAGGCAAACTATCATTCTTGATTTTTCCCATTTTATGAATCCCTAATTAACTTCTAATCATTCAATTAATTATGTTTAATAAGTTTATTTTAGTACTAAAGCCTCATAATGAGTGCCCAAGCGGACAAGAGGCTCAAAGGGGCTAGAAAAAGCCTAAAATCCTTCATAATCCAAGATTACACGGCCCAGGGAGAATACATGGCCAAGATTACACGGCCTGGCCAAGATACACGGCCTAGGTCATGCATGACTCTAGAGTTTCTGTTCTGGGGCACTAGAGTACACGGCCGTGTATGATTACACGGCCTAGGCCATGTACTCCTCTGTAAATGCAGAAAAACCACCAGAAATCAATTCAACCTTCATATAATCCAAGATCTATCAATATACAACTAAATCCTACTAATCAAAACACCAATATACAACTAAAATCACCCAAACAAAGGGGTACCCACAAATGGGTTTCACCCCATCAACACAACAAAGAGTTTCTCACTACCAAAATGGGTTAAAGAGAATAATATTCCTTTTACCTTAGTGAAGAACAAGGAAAAACAAGCTCCTCTTGTCCTTGGAATTTCTTGCTTCACCACCACAAGATCCTTGGTGTTCAAATCCATAAAAATCAAAATCAAAGACTGGAAATGGTATCCATAGTCACCAAAATGGCTATGGACCACGAAAATGGGTTAAAAGGGGAAAGAAAGTTGAGAGCTTTACCTCAAAACTTGAAGCTTTGGAGTTGGGCTGTGGAGAATAAAAATGGAGGAGTAAAGAGAAGTCCCACAAGTGATAGAGAGCTTGGAGATGGTGAGGGGAAACAATGGTTTTAAGTTGGCTTGAGCATGGAAGCTTGAAAGCTCAACAATGGAGTGTGTGAGTGTGGGAGAAGAGAGAAAGAGAGGGAGAGCTGCGTGAGGGAGAGAGAAGGAGAAATGAGAGAATGAAATGTGATATTTTCCTCCCCCAACCGTGCAGCAACATAAGAGAGGAGATAGAGTGGAGTGATTGGGAGGAAGCTTCCTAGAAGTTTTCCTTGAAGCTTCCTTGAGAAACTTCACACGCTTCTCGATAAACTGAAGTGTGGGGTCACTTAAATGATGTCATAAAAGCAACTAGATAGAAATAATCTACTAGAGCTATTACTCAGTGGACAAAATTTACAGTTGGCAAAATTAATATTTGATTATTTCATAGATAATAAAATATACTGTGATTTTATTTATTAGATAAAATCTTGAAAGAGATAAACCTCGTAAACTGTGTCCAGCCTCGGGTTTAGTAAGATCCCCCATCGATGTTTCTACAGTTCAAAGTTTACCAGCCTCAAGAAAAATATTTCATTTTCCTGGCTCTGCTCAGCGTGCATGCAAAAATAAGGAATATATTAAAATATTCAATATTTTCAGAAAATTCCAGAAAAATTCCTAAAAATCATGAATATTATAAAATGGTTATTTATAATGAAATAAATAATTTTTGGGATGTTACAACTCTTCCCTTCTAAAAGGAATTTCATCCTCAAAATTTATCTTATCTTAGAACAATCGCGACTATGTTTCCTTTCATTTTGTCTTCTAGTTCTCATGATGCATCTCCAGTGCTTCAATCCAAATCACTAGCAATAAGGTTGCTTCCTTCCATTGAGTATCTTATATTAATGGGTAAAAGCGTGTTGACGTCGTAGGCCGATCAATAAAAGATTCTACGCCCTTTCAGTCTTTAGCCATTCCAACAGCTAACTCCCCAAACAACTGTACATCGCTGAGTGGCTCTATCAAACTTATTCTCCTTGCTCACTGTAGTAGACAAACTAAGCTTGTTTTCTTCTTAAGGCATCCGTTATGACATTCACCTCTTCCGGGATTATACTAAAATAGAAAAATCAAAATCTTTCAGAACTTCTAATCATCGTCTCTGTCTCATATTTCAACTCATTCCGATCGAACAAAATACTTCTGACTCTGGAAATTACTATAGACATTAAAAATTTCTCCTTGTAGAAAATGCCTCCAAATCTTCAGTGCAACTACAAGGCTAACTCTGAGTTAGTATAAGGTAATCCTTCTCATGTGCTCTCGATTGTCTCGAGGCATACATTACCATTCCTTCTATTCCAATCAAGCACACGTTCTAAACTTCCAATGCGAAGCATCACTAGGCATCCTAAAAGGTTTGTTGGGATTGGGCAGAATCATCATCAGTAAGGTAGTCGAGTGCCTCTCCAATCCTCGAAAATCTTTCCTTATATGCATCAATCCTACAAACTTGACTATCTCGTACGTGTTAGATGAGAAGTCTTGCCATTTTGGAGATTTCTGCTGGAAGTCTCCTATATTCACCAGCCAATCCTATAAAGTTACGAATCTTCATTACGGTCGTTGGTCGTTCTCATTGAAGAACCACTTCAACTTTCAATGGATCTATAGCAACTCCTTCCTCTGAGATCATGCGACCCGAAAGTGGAATTGTCTCCTAACCAGAATTCGCACTTGGACAACTTCACACATATCTTCTCCTCCTTCTTCCAGATTTGAAGAATCACGACGAGAGATTTAATACGTTCCTCCAAACGTTAAGAATATATCAGAATATCGCCAATAAGGACAACAATAAATCTGTTTTCAACATGGAATAGAGACTATATTGAAGTAATTGACGAATATTACCGAAGTGTTCATTACACGAAATGACATTACGAAATACCCGTAGTGCCCATAACGCGTCAAAAAGTTATTTTGGAAGAATCTTCCACCTTTAAGTGAATTTAATGATAGCCCAAACACAAGTTGATCTTAGAGGAAACGATGGCTTCCTTCAGTTGATTCATTAGGTCATCCATCCTTGATCTTAACAGAAATGTCTCATAGGGTATGTTCTTTTCTAATCGTACTACATTCGGCACGGATTCATCTGATGGGGAATTAACATGGTTCAACAAAATTCTGGAATGAGCTTTATGGATTTAGATCTAGAAATATCTGTCTCTAGGAGCACTAAAGTTTGATTAGAATAATTTAATAGGATATGGTTGGAAAATAACAAATCCATTTTCAATATTACATCTAATTTACGAAAGAAGTAAACAAATCAGATCAACAGGAAAGATTCCATCTTTAACAAGTTATAGGATAATTTAAACAACTTGGTTACCATCAACCAGTTCTTAGTAGCAGAAGTAGAATAACTTAGTCAAAAGATGATAAAGATACAAATGACCCTACTAGATCCATACAGTCATACGCCATAAAGAAATGGGTTACCCCCAGAATTATACAATATAATCACAGGGTCATCTATCGTAGTACAAGCCCCCTCGTCTAGGTCTTTAGTCTTGGATGCTTCTACTCCAATTAAGAGATTAACTATCCTTTCTTCGTGAGATTTTAAAGTACGTATATCTCCAACAGAAGGCTTCATCCTATACAAAGTACAATTTCTAGCCACATGTCCTAGCTTTCTGCACTTGAAACAAATGATTCCCTCGATCGTACAGTCCCTTATTAAGTGGTCATTTCCACACTTTTTTACATTTTGATAAGGATACCATGGTCGAACTGGATTTACTACCATTCGCACCTCCTTCATACGTTTGTTGTCACTGTTGCTCCTTCGGTTGTCGTGTATACGATTTCTGCTTAAACTAATTAACCTTTCTATTATTCCTCCTTTAGAACTTAGGTAGTCCAGAGTTACCCCAAAGTTGACTTTCTTCCATCAAATTCTGAACCTCAACTTCCAATTCCTGCTGTTGTGCGACCCTCTAATCCTGGCGTGTTGTTACATCAACCATCCTTTGCATTACTCTTGATGCCATAGTCGTATCATCATCGTCACTCCCCGCATTCACGCACTCATGTCTACCCCGAGCCATTACCTCCCTTCAAGGACAAACGAATCAAAACATAAGGAAAATTAAAAGCAATCAATTCAAACATTATTGTCTCCCTACGGAAACCAACCATAAAGAGTCACCCAAAGCAGTAAGACAAACAAAACCACCAAACCCAAAAATTTCTAACTTGAGCTCCTTCATTCTGCCTTCTACGGTGCGATCTCCTGTAGGTTTTTATCTTCCAAGCAGCTCCTCGGACCATACTTACGCCAGATACTCTTTTCCAAAGAAAATTCAGTTCTCCAAAACATCTTGGACGCTTTAGTCCACAAACCTTACAAGTCCTATTTAACTATCCACTTCTAACCCACTGGCTCAAACAATTCTAGAGGTAACACAACAAGGGTATAAATGCAAGTAAACCCTAGACAAGTTCAGTTATACCAGCTGAGCTTCTTACTAAAAGAACTTCTATTCGCTTAATACGCCTAGGTGAAGTCATAGTTTTTCGTCCATACAGAACATTACACATTGAATGGGCCAATACTTAATATCATGTAACTATGCAACAATAGCTACCAACATTAAACCTACGGCAAGTCGTGCCTTCCTTTCCCAAAC
Organism: Ormosia semicastrata; assembly: GCA_029884595.1. Taxonomy (NCBI): domain Eukaryota; kingdom Viridiplantae; phylum Streptophyta; class Magnoliopsida; order Fabales; family Fabaceae; genus Ormosia; species Ormosia semicastrata. The sequence continues at coordinate 47,263,329 of JAQQTO010000061.1, forward strand.
GTGTCAATTAAGAGGCAAGGAAGTGCACAACATACAAAGAAACTTCTAACATGTCTAAGCATAGTCAATCCATACCCCGGCTTAATAGGATGAACTGAGCTCTGATACCACCTAATGTAACACCCCTCAATTTAATGACCACGATTACAATCGTCATTATATCACGGTCACTAAATTTTTGACGTGCTACAATTCAAATAACAAAATTTCCATAATTTAATCATTTTGTATATGAGGAAAATATGAGCCATGAATGAATAGTTATATATATACAGCCAGTTGAAAATATGAATTATAAGATATACTCAAATTACAGCATTTAAGACTGGATAATCACCTTAAAACATACATATACCAAAAAATACGCTTTATACAGGTAATGCAAAATAAAATATAAACTACCTATAACATATCCACGACTAAGGAGTTAGGCATTCCATCAGATCCCGAATGCGTAAGACAACTCCGGACACACCGGTGTTGTGAGAAATATAGGATAAGATCTTCGATCACAGTCCTCTTCACAGTCAAGGTCAGGTCCCCAACATATCGCATACACTTATCGGTCTAGACGACTCGCCAAGCTTTGGCACCTCCGGTGAACTCAGACATGATGAAACTAATAGAATCCCTTCAAGTTATCTTTACCGAATGCAGAAGATCAAACCAAGTGAAATCTAGGAGATTCAACCTCACCCCCTTTACAGACTTCAACCAAAAACCACACAGAATAGCAACAAATACAGGAAAGAGGTAAGACATTCTACATCATTACCTATTATGGCGGTAAAGAAACAAAACGGCGCATGATGCCCACATAACATTTCAGAAATGACAAATAGCATTAAAATAGATAATAAACAATTTAGCATATACAGGCAGATATAGCAATAATGAAATAACAAATTAAATTGTCATATAAATGAGTAAATGTTAAATGATATAGAGACTCACTATGCACATACATATGGTACCAAAAATCCTACTCCATGGAGATAGACACAAAATAGTTAGACAGAATGATCAGGAGATATGTCTGTATCGTGGCTGACGAGGCCTTCAAGTGCTAAAATTTTCAATTTATCAAAATGCGTATCATGGCATTGTTCAAGACATTCTACACAGATCTCGATATAGGACAGTGTCTCGGTCCTGATCGTCGGTGCGTTTACATCGGTCTATCCCACGGACATAAGAGCTACCAACTGTCCATAGTGAGGTACCCGCACCCCGACGCCCCCAAGGTCAACAAGTGACCAATTGTTTATTCGTACCCTTACTAAGGTGTGATTCAACTTCTAGGCAACTTGGCCTTAACAATATTTCAACCACTATTATACCATTCCTAATGGTATTGAAGCAACCGTCCATACAATTGTTCAATACCAATTTCATCAATGATATTATATAATCGTCCATACAACTACATAGTATCACTATTAATTGGGTTTCCTATGATAACCAGTCCTTTCTGACTAAATCGTCTACCTGATGTTTCTTGGTCTGGTACTTTGGTTCCATAATCACAATGTCAATACATGCCTCAATCATGCTCAATGCATATAGATTCAATGCATACATACATATATATATATATATATATATATATATATATATATATATATTCACAATGATAGCATAACTTATCCAAATTCATATGCCACAACAAATCAATACTAAAATCTCAAAGGTGAACACATACTATTCAAAGTTACTACGAAAGTTATGCTTTAATTCCATTATGTTCTCGCGTTAACCCTCTTAGAATATTTAGTTTAAGTTCCTTACAGCCCTCCTCACACTCTTGTTGTTTCTTTATTCCAAAATTGTTCTAAACTATAAGGCAAACTATCATTCTTGGTTCTTCCCATTTTATGAATCCCTAATCAACTTCTAATCATTCAATTAATTATGTTTAATAAGTTTATCTTAGTACTAAAGCCTCATAATGAGTGCCCAAGGGGATCGGAGGCTCAAAAGGGATAGAAAAGCCTAAAATCCTTCATAATCCAAGATTACACGGCCCAGGGAGAATACACGGCCATGATTACACGGCCTAGCCAAGATACACGGCCTAGGTCGTGTATGACTCTGGAGTTTCTATTCTGGGACGCTGGAGTACACGGCCATGTACGATTACATGGCCTAGGCCGTGTACTCCTCTGTAAATGCAGAAAAACCACCAGAAATCAACCCAACCTTCATACAATCCAAGATTTATTAACATACAACTAAATCCTACTAATCAAAACACCAATATACAACCAAAATCACCCAAACAAAGGGGTACCCACAAATGGGTTTCACCCCATCAACACAACAAAGAGTTTCTCACTACCAAAATGGGTTGAAGAGAATAATCTTCCTCTTACCTTAGTGAAGAACAAGGAAAAACAAGCTCTTTTTGTCCTTGGAATTTCGTGCTTCACCACCACAAGATCCTTGGTGTTCAAATCCATAAAAATCAAAATCAAAGAGTGGAAATGGTATCCATAGTCACCAAAGTGACCATGGACCACGAAAATGGGTTGAAAAAAGGAAGAAAGTTGATAGCTTTATCTCAAAACTTGAAGCTTTGGAGCTGGGCTGTGGAGAATGAATGAGGAGGAGTAAAGAGAAGTCCCAAAAGTGATAGAGAGCTTGGAGATGGTGAGGGGAAACAATGGTTTTAAGTTGGCTTGAGCATGGAAGCTTGAAAACTCAACAATGGAGTGTGTGAGTGTGGGAGAAGAGAGAAAGAGAGGGAAAGCTGCAAGAGGGAGAGAGGAGGAGAAATGAGAGAATGAAATGTGATATTTCCCTCCCCCAACCGTGCAGCAACATAAGAGAGGAGATAGAGTGGAGTGATTGGGAGGAAGTGTAACACCCCAACTTTTGGGATAATTACAATGTCATCCTGAAAGGTACTATTTTGTGAATTCTATGAGTAATAAATTAAATTTGACTATTTTGTGAGTGTATTTGACTGTTGTGTGTGATTTACTCCGAGTCAGGAAAATAATAATTTTCTGGCCAGAAAAATCTTATTTTAATTAATTAGAGCTGGGGGATCTTACTAAACCCAATTCTGATTGATATATATATTAATCTCATAATTTTTAGGATTTAACTGTGTAATAAAATAATTTTATATTGTTATAATATTATTTTACATTACAGTACCTACTGTCTCAAAAATAGTAGAAATCTGCTTCAAAATGACCACGGATCTTTCAAAGTCTGTGGGACCCACATTCAGGAAAAGCAGTCAACGATTCTGACTGAACCAAATTCTAAACCAATGGGAGCAAGTCAACAAAAGTGGCTTGACTATTTTGAACTAATAGGAATGGGTCAACAAAAGGAGCATGGACTTTAATATGGACCGTTGGATGAAAACTTAGTTAGGAAGCCTTTAACCTTAACCGTAGATCAAATCAATGGTGTGGATGTGAACTTGATTAGAAAGCATTGAATATTGGCCATAGATCTAATCCATGGATAGGAATTAAAGTTGAAATCACTAGTTAGGATATAGTCACCCAAACTTGACATATTTCTTCCAAACCTCATTATATTCCAAAAGAAAGCTTTTGGCCAGTAATCCCAATCTGACCAAAATTCTGGAATTCCAATCTGACCAAAGTTCCTCAAGATTGTCCCTAATGGTTTTCATTTCAAGCATATTTCGACAAACAAAACTACAATTTTATGAATACATTCTCGTCGATACTGACTCGGTCTCTCTCAAGCATTACAGGGACCCAAAAGACTAATCTCACATAACTCATTCGACAATCCAGATTATTTTTGAAGGTCTTGACACTAACAGAATTTGGACAAGATCCAAACACTTTTGAAGAAATTTTCCTAACATTTTGATCTCGCCGGATTTAATTACTGAGATTACATGCAAGCATATGCTAAGTAGTGAGCTGAATACGACACTTCCAGAGTATTTCCCGACAACATCAACTGGTAGTTTGACAGAATCCAAAGTACCTCAAGACTGGAGGAAGTTGATTCTCAGTTCTTAAATCAGAAATCAAAGGTTTTGGCTGTTATTGCTGTCTATTCCGACAAAGACCATTTATTCAAAAATAAGGAAGACGTCCTTAAACTCGACAAAGAGATGGACGTTGCTATTAGTAGAGAATTAGTCAATAAAAACAATTGGTTCTCCTTCTCCCTCAATTTTGTTGGACGATTCTGCAAATCCAAATGAAGATGACTGCTATGTAATCGACCTAACTGATGATGAATAGTACTACTATTCGTTGTCAAACACTGCTCTATGTCGAAGGCTGCTTATTGTTGGATAAACATTTATCGTCGAATTTGATCTTCTGATCATTTAGGACAATGTCAATATCCGTCGAGTTAGAATGTCGATGTTCGTCGAGTTGGAATTTCTAACCATTCAGGAGATAAACTTCTTTAATGTTAGTGTTCGTCGGATTAGAATTTCTGACCATATAGTATTTCCGTCGGTTCAACGCTTGGAAGGTTTCTCCAATGTCAACACCCGTCCGTCGAATTAGGATTTCTGCTGACTTAGTATATTCGATAGTTTTTTATCTTCATTCGACAGAACTTGACTTTTAGCTATTCTTGTGAAATAATGTTCTCCCATTTTACATCATTCTGTCGTGATGTTTTTTGTCAAAAAGGTAGCCTCACAAATTGTACGCTAGAAGCATATATAGTTGGATAATTAATTAAGATTGGTTAGAAAACTAAACCTAATTAATTATCTATTTAATTAGTAAGTAATTAGACTTGAATTAAAAATAAATTGAATCCCTAAATGCCCTTGAACCACACGATTTTGTAGTAGCCTTGGGAGGCAAATTTGACAAATTCTATATGGTTCTTGAACCATCCTGCATGCACACTAGGTGGCCAAATGGTGACATAAGCCATGTGCACCCAAATTGGATATTTTACTTCAAGTAAATCCTAATTTCTCTATGCTTATCCCACGGTACAACCGTCCACTTATTTTTCACTCACACAATATTTATTTTTTTCTCTCATCAAAAGCATTCATCTTTTCTCTCAAAAATCCCACGAAACTAAGCAACCATTTTCTTCCTTTTCTCTTCACATAGTTTGGCCAAGCACCCAAACACCACCATCAAACCTCTATAATTTTATCTCTTCATATTTCCTAAACCAAAATCATATTCTAAACACTTTTCATTCACAAAGTTTTTCCAAAAACCTACTCTATCTAGTCCAAAATCAAACCTTTTGCTTACTTTCTTAAGGGTAAGTTTTGTTTCTATGGTTCAAATTTGGATTTCTAATTTTTCTAACCGTGATTGTTTCATGGTTTTTCAATATTGAACCTTGTATGTGTTTTTACTAATTGTTTAAGAATTTTAGGAATTTGTTTGGGAGTCACACGAAATTTCAAAGAAAGGAGGAAACTAACCAATTAACTGTCTTCAAGAGGTAAGAGGGAGATTTAATCTCATCAACCTTGTATGGTGATGAGAAAATGGATTTGTATGTGTGTGAAGAATCCATAAGGATTCATTTGTGTGATTGTTTATGGTTTTAATTATTTTTGTGATTATTTAAATGTTTTCCTAATTGTGATTGATTTAATTGCCATGCATGTTTATAGTATTTATTATTGATTTTAATTGCTATGCATGTTTATAGCTTTGAAATATATTGTATGTATATTGTATGTGATTATTTAACTGCATGTGTTTTAATTGTATAATTATTAAAGTAGGATGTGAATAACATGTAACGATTTGCATGAGTGTTCCAAAGAATACAGAATGAGGCTCACGACCTTACATCAAATAGAGAACCAAAATGTTCTTAACAATTTTCTAAATCAATGATTTAATGAATCTAGGTAAAATAATAAGTTTAAAAATGATTTTGATTAATTAAGGCCAACATGCTATTTAGTCTATAATTGAATGCCATTTTATTTTCGATTTTGGCCAACATGCCATTTTATTTTCTAAGATAGGTTAGATAATGGATTTACAAAAATAAACTGATTCTAATGAATCTTTGAAAACAATAGGAATAAATTCAATTCTAGAATTCTAACTTAGCAGAATTTAGTTTAAAGTAAGAATCAAAGCAAACGCTTGAAAAATACTAACGTATAGCTCACTCTAAGTTTTGAAGCGCGTTAGCAAGTTTCAATGTGTAACTGATGGGTAAGATTAAAATAAATAGGATTTAGAGGAAAATGTTAAAAATACCTTATACTGATTTTATAGGCAAAATGCTGCTGAAATTTACTAAAATCAGATGAATAAAATAAAAAGATTTCATACTATATTTATAACATAAGGAAAATACTCTACGTATTTTGAATGTACTAGATATAGTTTTGCACATTCTTAAAATAATGATTTTTAAGCTATTCGGTTAAAAAAATGAATTAAAAATCTTACGCGATTAAGAAAATGATTTAAAAACATTATGCGATGTTTAAAAATGTCAAAATATATTTACGCGATTTTAAAGCATTTTTGAAAATGACGAGATTGTGAAAACGCAATAAAATTCCTACATGATTGAACGATACAGTGAGTTTTGCTGTCGGGCCAAAGTGGTGGACCCGGACATGTTGTGATGTACTACTGTCAGGAAGGACGTACTATACTTTGGTATTTTGTGACTAAGGGTATTTTTGTAATTATGATAAAATTTGGATAATAAAGGTATTTTTTTAATTTTTAGATCATGCTTAGAGTGTTATGTCAATTTGGTTGATAATTGGCGATTGATTGATGAGGCGAATTACATCGTGTTTTGGTGTGATAAGCGTAGCGTGGTTCATTTATGAACTTAGAGGCATTAGTGCGCGGAGAATTCCACATGGGGACAGTGGGTTGCTCCTCTGGGCCGTGGTAACGGGCAACACACTAATTATCTTGATAAACACTATTCTTAATCGGGATCTTGAGGAGACTATTAAGTACTTTGCCTGTGGTACACGATGTTTGGACTGTGTACTGCTACACGATGTTTGGACAGTGGACTATAGACACGACGTTAGACAGTGCAATAGTTTGGTTGGGCAGCCATAAAGTATTATTAGTTTCTATTCGGATCATTCTCTCAGATATTCGTGTTTAGCTCCATGGAGTAGGAACGAGTCAGTGTGTGTATCATTCATCATCTGCATTTTAAATGTTTATTATGTTCATGTATTATTTGCATTTTACTGCTTACCATAATCTGTGATGAAATGTATGATTTATTGTTTTCCAATAATGCATGTGATATATTGATATGTATTACTTTGTTAAAAAGTATGCATGATATATTGGTATGTACTGTTGTGATAATTATTTTGTATTGTCGTTTTCTTTATTGCCATGCTGGTAATGATGTAGATTGTCTCACCTCTTTATTGTATTGTTCTGTCTGTTTCTATTTTATGTTTATATCATCGAAGACTACAATGGCGGCAAGGCGAGGTCAATTAGGTTTCTTTAGACTTCAGTTTCTCGAAGGCGCTGAGGCTTGGTATGTCCACTCGGACACAGGACACATAGAGTACAGTGGTGACGTTACTTTATCAGTAAGTAGGACTCGACAGGGGTTTGTTACTACACGATATACGGCTACTTTCGTACAGGTTATTTTACCTATTAGGGAGTTGTGGGATGAGTTTCACTATACTCCTAGAGAGAACTTCGATATACTTTTGGGTCGAACTTCTATCGGTCAAGACATTCCTAACTAAGGAATTTGTCTTATGACAAGGGCTCATATCTTAGGTGTTATGTTTTAGTAGTATGATTTCTTTTACTGTTTCTATTAAATATTAATAGTTGTAAATAAATTGTGAACTTCAGACAAGAATCATATGTATATTATGGTGTGATAATGTTTTGTTTTATTTGGTGTTCCATGTTATTTTATTTAACGTTAATATATAAAAGAAAGAAAAATTTTACCACTAATACTATTTATGTACCAAACGTTTTACAACTTGGGTAAGAGTTTTATTTTATTTTATTTTATTTTATTGCATCATAAATGTGACATCCCCACAAGGGTGTTACATTAGTTGGTATCAGAGCCCAAGTTAGAGTCTTTTGGGTTTGTGAGTAGGTTTGTCTTGTTTGTGCTGTGTGAATCTCTGATGTTGAACACAGAGATATGTTTCGGTTTTCGAAAGAAAATGATTTTGTGCGAAACCGCTACGTTTAGTTCGTTGTGTGTTGATTTTGTTTATCTTTGAAGAAAGATAATGGAACGTTACGAACATGAGCATGTGGACGCGAAACGTGATGAAGATCGTATAGCCGTAGCTAGAAGCGTGATGCAAAAGGTGATTAAAGTAGTAGTACAACAGAGATAGATGATCGCTCAGCAGTAGGAACTGATAGTCAAATTTCATAGCTTATTAGGATTGGAGCAGCCATCAGATGCGAGAAGCTGTAACTTAGAACCTTCGATAATCCAAAATAGAAGGAAGCGTAAGGTCAATCGTTTCAGCAAAAGTCATATGTACAATTACTGGGGAAGCAACAACGAACAAAGAAAAGAAGTACGAGTGGCAACGATTTTGGTCAGACTGTGGCATCACCAATAAAGTGCTTGAAGTGTGGAAAGCCTGAACACTCATCCAAAGAATATGATTAGCTGAAGACGGATACTTTCCATTTGTAATACACGTGTTTTAAAATCTTAAAACTAGGAAAGCGCCAGTGCAAAGAGTGTAATAAGAACATTCAAATACAAAAACTTAAGAAGCGAGAAAGTCATACCATAGAGGGTAATCTTAAAACTGTGCTGTATAATTCATAAGGTAACTCATTCTCTTATGATTTGTGACTGTGTGAATCTTTTGGGATTATCTGTGTTTTATTCATTTTCATAATGTTACTTCAATTTCTAAATTTGCTATTACTATTTGAGCCTGTTTAAAACTATCCTCTTATTATAGGAGTTTGAAACTTTTTATTGATCTGGTTTGTCTATTTCTTTCTTAGATAGACTGAGCAAATCAATTTGATTTATCTGTGTCTTTGTTATAGAGTGATCTGAGTATTTCTAGTCTTCTTGTTGAACTTGTTGTTTATACTCAAGTTTTCTAGCTCTAGCCTATGTCTATTGAACATCAAATCTTTTCTATTGATTTAATTTGTTTATCTAAAATCATACTTATTTGAGATCTTGACTTTAAATGGATTGGTTGTTTTCCAAGTATATCCTACTAGATTGTTGCAATACAATTTAGTGTTTCTTTGACCTGAGATTTTTAGATTTGAATCCAGAAAGTTCATTTCTAAAATTATGGGACCATATTCATTTCGAAATCTATTAGACCATTTCAAATTCTTTGATTGGACTAATCTAGTAACCTACTGAATAGTCTTATTATTTTTCCTTATAACCTTTATAGTGTCTTTCACGTATTTCAATTAAGAGGGATTATTCTTGATCCAACTTATGTCATAGTACCAAAGACAGTACAATTAGAAGAAAACTTAATCATTGAGACATTTTCTGTTAAGATTAAAAATAGGCAAGTAGAACAACTTCTTTTGATGAAGAAAATCTGGAATGATGTGACGACAGGGGAGCCAGAAGATCAAATGAAGAAACGCATTGTTCGTTCCAAGATCGATTTGCATACTGGTTATTATTAGATTCGTGTAAAGGTAGAGAATATTCTAAGATAGTATTTCAGATGCGTTGCAGGCACTATGAACATTTAGTACTACCATTCGGGGTGAAAAATGTTTTTGGTGATATTCACGAATAATATAAATAAGATCTTTCTTTCTCACTTAGGCAAATTTGTCATTATTCTTATTGGCAATGTTTTGACCTATTCTAGAAATTCAAAGGAACATGTTGAAGATTTCAACACAGTTCTTCAATTTTTAAAGAAGAAGAAGGAGTTATGCGCGAAACTAGTCAAATGCAAATTCTGTTAGAAGAAGTTTAACTCGTGGATTTAGATTGAGTATTGGGATCAAATAGAAAGGTGGTGGATTTATGTTTTTGGGATACGCAGTAGTCGTTGTGCAAAGAAAATCTGAAGACATTTTCTTTCCTATAAAATTCACAATAATTTTAAAAGCTTGAAAGTACCTGTTCAATCAAGATGGGCTTGGATATAAGGAAAAGACGATAGTTAGAATTTTCAAAGGACTTGTTGGGATGAATTTCTAGCATTGATAGAGTTTATATACCACGATGGTTTCGTTTAAACATAGGGATGACACCCTATGAGGTAATATATGGGAGACGCTGTAGAACACCGTTGTGTTGGTATCGTGATGGTGAAAGTAATATTGTAGGACCCAAATTTATGCAGTAGACAACTGAGAAAGTGAAGATGATTTAAAAAGAGATGAAGACAACTCAGACGCGGCAAAAGAGTTATGCTGATAAAAGATGAAGACCACTTGAATTTGAAGAAGGTGATCATGTGTTTCTACGTGTGACACCGTATGACTGAAGGAGAATTTAACTCATGAAACATTTCCAGTCAAGATTGAAGAACGAAGGACAAAGTAACTTTGATAGCAACGAGATTGTATTGGTTAAAGGAGCTTGGAATGATGTAGGTAGCGGAACTACACGGGAGCTAGAAGATAGGATGAGGGAGTAATACCCTCAATTGTTTTGATGTATGATGAATTTCGGGGATGAAATTCTTATTTGTAGGGGAGAGTTGTAACACCCCAACTTTTGGGATAATTTCAATATCATCCTGAAAGGTACTGTTTTGTGAATTCTGTGAGTAGTAAATTAAATTTGACTGTTTCGTGAGTGTATTTGACTGTTGTGTGTGATTTACTCCAAGTCAAGAAAATAATAATTTTCTGGCCGAAAAAATCTTATTTTAATTAATTAGAGCTGGGGGATCTTACTAAACCTAATTCTGATTGATATATATATATTAATCTCGTAATTTTTAGGATTTAACTGTGTAATAAAATAATTTTATATTGTTATAATATTATTTTATAATACAGTACCTGCTGTCTCAAAAATAGTAGAAATCTGCTTCAAAATGACCACAGATCTTTAAAAGTCTGTGGGACTCGCGTTTAGGAAAAGCAGTCAACGATTCTGACTAGACCAAATCCTAAACCAATGGGAGCAAGTCAACGAAAGTGGCTTAACTATTTTGAACCAATAGGAATGGGTCAACAAAAAGAGCATGGACTTTAATATGGACCGTTGGATGAAAACTTAGATAGGAAGCCTTTAACCTTAACCGTAGATCAAATCAATGGTGTGGATGTGAACTTGATTAGCAAGCATTGAATATTGGCCATAGATCTAATCCATGGATAGGAATTAAAGTTGAAATCACTGGTTAGGATATAGTCACCCAAACTTGACATATTTCTTCCAAACCTCATTATATTCCAAAAGAAAGCTTTTGGCCAATACTCCCAATCCGACCAAAATTCTGGAATTCCAATCTGACCAAAGTTCCTCAAGATTGTCCCTAATGGTTTTCATTTCAAGCATATTTCGATAAAAAAACTACAATTTTATGAATACATTCTCGTCGATACTGACTCGGTCTCTCTCAAGTATTACAGGGACCCAAAAGACCAATCTCACATAACTCATTCGACAATCCAGATTGTTTTTGAAGGTCTTGACACTAACAGAATTTGGACAAGATCCAAACACTTTTGAAGAAATTTTCATAACATTTTGATCCCGTCGGATCTAATTACTGAGATTACATGCAAGCATATGCTAAGTAGTGAGCTGAATACGACACTTCCAGAGTATTTCCCGACAACATCAACTAGTAGTTTGATAGAATCCAAAGTACCTCAAGACTGGAGGAAGTTGATTCTCAGTTCTTAAATCAGAAATCAAAGGTTTTGGCTATTATTGCTGTCTATTCCGACAAAGACCATTTATTCAAAAACATGGAAGACGTCCATAGACTCGACAAAGAGATGGACGTTGCTATTAGTAGAGAATCAGTCAATAAAAACAATTAGTTCTCCTTCTCCCTCAATTTTGTCAGACGATTCTGCAAATCCAAATGAAGATGACTGCAATGTAATCGACCTAACTGATGATGAATAGTACTACTATTCGTTGTCGAACACTGCTCTATGTCGAAGGTTGCTTATTGTTGGATAAACATTTATTGTCGAATTTAATCTTCTGATCATTTAGGACAATGTCAATATCCGTCAAGTTAGAATGTCGATGTTCATCGAGTTGGAATTTCTAACCATTCAGGAGATAAACTTCTTTAATGTTAGTGTCCGTCGGATTAGAATTTCTGACCATATAGTATTTCCGTTGGTTCAACGCTTGGAAGGTTTCTCCAATGTCAACACCCGTCCGTCGAATTAGGATTTCTGCTGACTTAGTATATTCGACAGTTTTTGATCTTCATTCGATAGAACTTGACTTTTAGCTATTCCTGTGAATTAATGTTCTCCCATTTTACATCATTCTGTCATGATGTTTTTCGTCGAAAAGGTAGCCCCACAAATTGTACGCTAGAAGCATATATAGTTGGATAATTAATTAAGATTGGTTAGGAAACTAAACCTAATTAATTAGCTATTTAATTAGCACTAATTAAAAATAAATTGAATCCCTAAATGCCCTTGAACCACACGATTTTGTAGTAGCCTTGGGAGGCAAATTTGACAAGTTCTACATGATTCTTGAACCATCCTGCGTGCACACTAGGTGGCCAAATGGTGACATAAGCCATGTGCACCCAAATTGGATATTTTACTTCAAGTAAATCCTAATTTCTCTATGCTTATCCCATGGTACAATCGCCCACTTATTTTTCACTCACACAATATTTATTTTTTTCTCTCATCAAAAGCATTCATCTTTTCTCTCAAAAATCCCACGAAACTAAGCAACCATTTTCTTCCTTTTCTCTTCACATGGTTCGGCCAAGCACCCAAACACCACCATCAAACCTCTATAATTTTATCTCTTCATATTTCCTAAACCAAAATCATATTCTGAACACTTTTCATTCACAAAGTTTTGCCAAAAACCTACTCTATCTAGTCCAAAATCAAACCTTTTGCTTACTTTCTTAAGGGTAAGTTTTGTTTTTATGGTTCAAATTTGGATTTCTAATTTTTCTAACCATGATTGTTCCATGGTTTTTCAATATTGAACCTTGTATGTGTTTTTACTAATTGTTTAAGAATTTTAGGAATTTGTTTAAGAGTCACACGAAATTTCAAAGAAATGAGGAAACTAACCGATTAATTGTCTTCAAGAGGTAAGAGGGAGATTTATTCTCATCAACCTTGTATGGTGATGAGAAAATGGATTTGTATGTGTGTGAAGAATCCATAAGGATTCATTTGTGTGATTGTTTATGGTTTTTATTATTTTTGTGATTGTTTAAATGTTTTCCTAATTGTGGTTGATTTAATTGCCATGCATGTTTATAGTATTTATTATTGATTTTAATTGCTATGCATGTTTATAGCTTTGAAATATATTGTATGTATATTGTATGTGATTATTTAATTGCATGTGTTTTAATTGTATAATTATTAAAGTAGGATGTGAATAACATGTAACGATTTGCATGAGTGTTCCAAAGAATACAAAATGAGGCTCACGACCTTACATCAAACAGAGAACCAAAATGTTCTCAACAATTTTCTAAATCAATGATTTAATGAATCTAGGTAAAATAATAAGTTTAAAAATGATTTTGATTAATTAAGGCCAACATGCTATTTAGTGTATAATTGAATGCCATTTTATTTTCTAAGATAGGTTAGATAATGTATTTACAAAAATAAACTGATTCTAATGAATCTTTGAAAACAAAAGGAATAAATTCAGTTCTAGAATTTTAACTTAGCAGAATTTAGTTTAAAGTAAGAATCAAAGCAAACGCTTGAAAAATACTAACGTATAGCTCACTCTAAGTTTTGAAGCGCGTTAGCAAGTTTCAATGTGTAACTGATGGGTAAGATTAAAATAAATAGGATTTAGAGGAAAATGTTAAAAATACCTTATACTGATTTTATAGGCAAAATGCTGATGAAATTTACTAAAATCAGACGAATAAAATAAAAAAATTCCATACTATATTTATAAGATAAGGAAAATACTCTATGTATTTTGAATGTACTAGATATAGTTTTGCACATTCTTAAAATAATGATTTTTAAGCTATTCGATTAAAAAAATGAATTAAAAATCTTACGCGATTGAGAAAATGATTTAAAAACATTACGCAATGTTTAAAAATGTCAAAATATATTTACACGATTTTAAAGCGTTTGAGAAAATGATGAGATTGTGAAAACGCGATAAAATTCCTACGCGATTGAACGATACAGTGAGTTTTGCTGTCGGGCCAAAGTGATGGACCCGGACATGTTGTGATGTAGTACTGTCAGGTGGGACGTACTATACTTTGGTATTTTGTGACTAAGGGTATTTTCATAATTATGGTAAAATTTGGATAATAAGGGTATTTTTATAATTTTTAGATCGTGCTTAGAGTGTTATATCAATTTGGTTGATAATTGGCGATTGATTAATGAGGCGAATTACACTGTGTTTTGGTGTGATAAGCGTAGCGTGGTTCATTTATGAACTTGGAGGCATTAGTGTGCGGAGAATTCCACATGGGAACTGATAACTTCGGAAAATGAAGTTATTTCATATGTCTTTGAATGTATAGGAGCATGCTTTCCTTAAAATTGACATTACCCAATGGTCCAAATTTATGCATGATCTTGATTCTTTAAGTTTTGTATCTCAATTGTTTGATACTTTAATTGTTAATGCTTGTAATAAGAAATTGAGATTAATCATGGCTTGATGAGTTAAAGCTTTGTTTTTGTTGCAGAGATTCAAGAAGGAAAGACCTTGGAATGGAAGCATAGAAGAGGCAAAATGAAGAAAGATGCAAAAAGGAAGCAAAGGCAAAGAAATCCACGCTAAGCGTTAGCCTAATCCACGCCTAGGCGTGTTCCTTGCGATTTATCAGAATCCCTGGTAGAGACCACCACGCCTAGGCGTGGTAAAGTCACGCCAGGCGTGACAAGCGGGGAGAAGGGCACGTGATTCTTAACCACGCCTAGGCGTGGTAAATACACGCCAGGCGTGGGAAAAACCCTGGCACGCAAATTTCAGCCTTTCTTAGTCTGATTTTTGGGAAAAGGGAGAATATCCTGTTTTGGAGACTAAACCACGAATTTCAGAGAAAAAGTGAGAAGAGGAGGAACCCATTTGGATTGAAGGTGACTCAAGGGAGAATCAAGATCAAGGAAGAGGATCAAGCTTGGAATCTCTATTTTTGTCTATTCTCTCCCTTTACCTCTTGATTGTAACTTGATGGATCATTTGATTTCATTTGTTTTCTTCTCCTTCATGATGTGTAGCTAAACTCTAATCTAGGGGCTCTCTAGGATCTTGCTATGGATTTGATTAATTTGTAATTAATTGGGTATCCTTTCAATGAATTTGGTTTTGTTCATCCATATCTATGCTTAATGCTTGTTGTTGATTGGCCATCAAGTGCATGATTTTAGTATTCCAATTGAACTAGAGATAGGTAGTTGTGAATATGGATATGATATGGTTGATGTATGTTCAATTACATTCTATTGCATTGAGTGTGTTGATTAGCTAATGGGATGGACACATACCCATTAGTCATGCATAGCAAGTGTTTGATAATTGGTCTCAATGAGTGATTCTTATGTTAATTCACATGGACACATAGTGGATTAGCTAGGTTTTACATGGGTATTTGTCCTAGACATAGGCTCTTATCTATTGAAGGTTATCACTAACAAATACCATTTTATTGATTGGTGCTTGTTGATTGCATTTATCCTTTGAAGTAGCAAGTGAATAGGGACCCCTAGGCTTTAATCATTCTCATCTTCTCTTGTGGAATTGGTGTTTGGTGTTTTCTTATTTTGTTTCTTTAAATTGTTATTTCAATTGCAACCCATTCTCACAATTGCGTTGCTTGGATAAAAATTTGTGAATTTTGATTAAGTTTAACATTCTTCTAATTAATCAATCCCTTGGGACACGACACTCTAACTCTCCTTTATATTACTTGTCGACCCGTGCGCTTGGATTTACGGATCGCTTACGGACCAACAAGTTTTTGGCGCCGTTGCCGGGGATTGAGTTTAGAATTTGTGTTATTTCTTACAATTATTCATAATTCTTATTTCAAGTTTTCTTTGTTGTTTTGTTTTGTTTTTCAGGTACTTAGCTCTTGTATGCGAAGGACTCAAAGTGTATCTCGATTTCCTTACGATCCTGAGATCGAGAGGACTTTTCGTAGATTGCTAAGGGAACGACTAGTACAAGGGAAGGCACTTGAATTGGATAGTGAATCGGAGATGGCGGAAGAAGCGAATGCTGAAAGGCTCTTGAGAGAGTATGCCACTCCAAATGCTAGAGACATTCGATCTAGCATTAGAAGGCCAGCTGTTCAGGCTCAGACTTTTGAGATCAAGCCTGCTATTATCCAGATGGTGCAGAATAATTTGCAATTTGCGGATCTTCCCCATGAAGATCCTAATGCTCATTTAGCCAATTTTCTGGAGATTTGTGATACCTTCAAGCATCAAGGGATGACTGATGATGCGGCTCGATTGAGGCTTTTCTCTTTTTCATTAAGAGATAGGGCCAAGGCATGGCTTCAATCATTACCTGAACATTCCATCACTACTTGGGAAGAGCTGGCTCAGAAGTTCTTGGATCGATTCTTTCCTCCCATGAAAGCAATGAAGTATAGGAATGACATCTTGTCCTTCAGACAATTCAAGGAGAAACCTTGTATGAGGCTTGGGAGCGATTCAAGGAGTTGCTAAGGAAGTGCCCCCATCATGGTATAGCAAAATGGATGTTGGTTCATACTTTTTACAATAGCTTGACAACCTCCATTAGATCCATAATTGATGCAAAGAAATGGAGGGGCTCTCATGAGCAAGACCGTGGATGCACCTACAACCTTTGGAGGAAATGGCTAATAACAACTATCGCTGGTCGGTGAAAGAGTTACTCCCAAGAGATCGCACAGGTATTCATGAAGTTGATGCTCTTACATCTCTTACATCAAGTGGCGACTCTTTCTAAGAAGCCGGACACCATGGGAGTCAATTTCAGCAAGTGGAGTTAGTAACTCACCTGAAATTTGTGATCACCGTGGGGACTTTCATTCAACTCGCTAATTGCACAGCCTAGCCTGGAAAGTGTACAATATGCAAATCAATTCCGTCAACCAATTCACAACAATGTGTTGGGCAATTCTTATAATCCGAGTTGGAAGAACCATCCTAATCTCTCATGGGGTGGTCAAGTTCAAGGTCATTCCTCTTCTTCTTATCAGAATAGGGAAGCTCCCCCGTGCTCCTCCGGGTTTTCAACAACAGAGCCCCCTTCAAGCCCAAACCTCAACATCGACTTCAACATCCAATTTGGAGAAGATGTTTGCTCAGTTTATGACTAGCCAGCAAGAGTACATGACTAAGACCGACTCAAGGCTTGCTTCGCATGATGCTTTGATGCAAGGTCAAGCAGCCTCCTTGAGAAATCTTGAGACCCAAGTTGGCCAACTTGCCCAAGCCTTAAGTAGTAGGCCTCAAGGGAGTTTTCCTAGTGACACCATCAACAATCCCGGAGGTTCTACCAAGGAGCATTGCAAGGCTATAACACTGAGGAGTGGGAAAGAAATTGAAGGAAATGTGAAGACCAAGCTACTTGAAAGAAGTGGAGGTAGCTCAAGATGAAGAAGTTGTGAGCCAAAGGGTGGAGAAGAATGAAGAGCTAGCAGAGAGGAAGGTTGAAGACAAGAAGAAGGAGGACAAGCCTTATACACTACCTCCACCTTTCCCCAACCGGCTAGCTAAACAAAAGCTTGATGCTCAATTCCAAAAGTTTTTGGATATTTTCAAGAAACTTCACATAAACATACTGTTTGCCGAGGCTTTGGAACAAATGCCTAGTTATGTGAAGTTTATGAAGGACATCTTGTCTAAGAAGAGAAGGTTTGGGGATTATGAAACTGTTGCACTTATGAAGAATGCAAAGTGCCATTTTGCAAAATAAGCTACCTCCTAAGTTGAAGGATCCAGGGAGCTTCACCATTCCATGCACCATTGGCAACCAATTCTTTGGAAAGGCTTTGTGTGACCTAGGGGCAAGCATAAACTTGATGCCTCTATCCATCTTCCAACGGCTAGGTTTGGGGAGGCGAAGCCAACTTCGGTTACATTGCAACTTGCCGACCGATCTCTCACTTATCCTAAGGGAGTCATTGAAGATGTCTTGGTCAAGGTTGACAAGTTCATCTTTCCAGCGGACTTCATCATCCTGGACATGGAGGAAGATCGCAATGTACCTTTGATTCTTGGAAGACCTTTCCTAGCCACCAGTAAGACTATGATTGATATTCAAAAAGGTGAGCTCACTATGCAAGTCAATGATGAGAAGGTAACTTTTAATATTTACAAGGCCATGAAATTTCCAAATGATCATGAGGAGTGTTCTTACATAGGTATGATTGATCAAGTAGTTAATAATGCATTCCATGCTAATTTCATTGATGACTATCTTGCTTTATCATTGACATCCATATATGAGCATGTAGATAGGGAAGATGTTTTGGAATGTATTAAACCGTTTGACTGACTCGTCTGCTAAGTGTTTCAGGAAACAGGCTTTGAACCGTTGAACATACCTTTCTGACAAGCCCATTCTCCAACCTTCTATAATCACTCCTCCCACATTAGAGCTCAAGCCTTTGCCTGATCATTTGAGGTATTCATATTTGGGGGATTCATCCACATTGCCAGTCATTATTTCTTCATATTTGTCAGAGGAGCAAGAATCCAAGTTGCTTAGAGTGCTCAGAGAATACAAAAGGGCCTTGGGGTGGTCTATTGCGGATATCAGAGGCATTAGCCCCACCATATGCATGCACAAAATATTGTTGGAATCAGATCATAAGCCAACAATTGAACATCAAAGGCGCCTTAATCCTATCATGAAGGAGGTGGTTAAGAAAGAGATCATTAAGTGGCTGGATGCGGGTATCATATACCCTATCTCTCGACAAAGAAATGGGTAAGCCTGGGCTCAGTGCGTGCCTAAGAAGGGTGGGATGACTGTGGTCGCCAATGACAATAATGATTTGATTCCCACTAGAACTGTCACAGGATGGCGCATTTGCATGGACTATAGGAAGCTTAACACTGCAACCCGGAAGGATCATTTTCCATTACCATTTATTGATCAGATGCTGGATAGGTTGGCAGGACGTGCTTTCTACTGTTTTTTGGATGGGTATTCGGGGTATAACCAGATTGCCATTTCCCCGGAAGATCAAGAGAAGACAACATTTACCTGTCCATATGGTACTTATGCCTTCAGAAGAATGCCCTTTGGGTTATGCAATGCCCCAGCTACGTTTCAGAGATGTATGATGGCTATTTTCACTGACATGGTGGAGAACTGTTTGGAAATATTTATGGATGACTTTCTGTGTTTGGTGATTCCTTTGATGAGTGTCTCCATAACTTGGCCCTTGTACTTCAAAGGTGTGAGGAGACAAGTTTGGTGCTTAATTGGGAAAAATGTCATTTTATGGTTCAGGAGGGCATAGTACTGGGCCATAGAGTGTCTCATAAGGGAATGGAGGTGGATAGAGCCAAGATTGAGGTGATTGAGAAATTACCACCACCAATTTCAGTGAAGGGAGTTCGGAGTTTCCTAGGGCATGCCGGCTTTTATCGACGGTTTATCAAGGACTTTTCTAAGCTTGCCAAACCATTGTGCAATTTGCTGGAAAAAGATGTGACCTTCAAGTTTGACGAGCCATGTATGGAAGCTTTTGTGGAGCTTAAGAAGAGACTTGTCTCAGCGCCCATTATTACCACTCCTGATTGGTCCTTACCTTTTGAGCTCATGTGTGACGCTAGCGATTATGCTATTGGAGCGGTATTGGGCCAAAGGAAAAACAAAATCTTTCATTCCATCTATTATGCGAGCCGAACACTCACTGATGCTCATTGAACTACACCACCACTGAGAAGGAGCTCCTTGCACTTGTCTTTGCATTTGACAAATTCGTGCTTATTTGGTTGGTACTAAAGTCATTGTCTTCACGGATCACTCAGCCATCAAATATCTAGTGAGCAAAAAGGATGCTAAGCCAAGATTGATTCGATGGGTGTTATTACTGCAAGAGTTTGACCTTGAGATTAGGGATCGAAAGGGTGCTGAAAATCAGGTGGCTGACCATCTTTCCAGGTTGGAAAATGAGAAATATCAAAAGAACCCAACTTTGATTTGTGAGACATTCCCAGATGAACAACTATTTGCTGTGTTAGCTTGTTCAGATCCATGGTATGCTGATTTTGCTAATTACATTGTGAGTGGATTGTTACCAACTGAATGGTCTTATCAGCAGAAGAAGAAATTCCTCCGGGATGTCAGATACTATGTTTGGGATGAACCATATCTCTTTAAACAAGGTGCAGATCAGGTGCTTCGGAGGTGCATTCCTATCGAAGAGACTAGTGCTGTACTTGAGCATTGTCATGCTTCACCTTATGGAGGTCATTATGGGGGTGAACGAACAGCAGCTAAGGTGTTGCAATCTGGTTTTTATTGGCCAACTTTGTTTCGTGATGCCCACTCATTTGCAGCAAAGTGTGATAGATGTCAGAGGACTGGAAATATCTCCAGGAAGAATGAGATGCCATTGAATTCCATTCTGGAAGTAGAGCTCTTTGATGTGTGGGGCATCGACTTTATGGGGCCCTTTGTATCATCTTTTGGTAACCGCTACATCCTTGTGGCGGTGGATTATGTGTCAAAGTGGGTAGAAGCTTGTGCCTTACCAACGAGTGATTCTAAGGTGGTTCTTGTTTTCCTCAAAAAGAATATCTTTACAAGGTTTGGGACCCCTAGAGCCATTATCAGTGATGGAGGATCACACTTCTGCAATAGGCATTTTGCTACTCTACTTGCTAAATATGGTGTGAAACATAGAGTAGCCACAGCCTACCATCCACAGTCCAGTGGTCAAGCTGAGATTTCTAATAGAGAGTTGAAGCGGATCCTTGAAAAAACTGTAAGTCCTTCTAGGAAGGATTGGTCTAAGAAGTTGGACGACGCTTTATGGGCTTATCGCACTGCCTACAAAACCCCTCTTGGCATGTCTCCTTATCAAATGGTCTTTGGTAAGGCTTGCCATCTTCCTTGAGCTTGAGCACCACGCTTATTGGGCCATCAAACAATTGAACGGGATTCCAACGCTTGTGGGGAGAAGAGATTGTTGCAACTAAATGCACTCGAGGAATTCCGCTTACAAGCATATGAGAATGCTAAATTATATAAGGAGAAAGTGAAGCGGTGGCATGACAAGCACATTATCCCAAGAAGCTTTGAGTTAGGCCAGAAGGTCCTCTTATTCAACTCAAGGCTGAAATTGTTTCCTGGCAAGCTCAAATCCAGATGGTCGTCCATTTTTAGTGGTGGAAGTGTTTCCCCATGGTGTTGGAACCTTAGAGGATCCAGTTTCAAAGTCAACGTTCAAGGTCAACGGCCACGGCTTAAGCTCTACTTAGGTGGTGAGGTGGAGAGGCACAAAACCTCACTCACCTTGGCTCCTCCAACTTGACAATCTGCAAAGTCCAGCCCAAGACTATAAATAAGGCGCTTGTTGGGAGGCAACCCAATTTCCTAACCCTATCTCATCACTTAGGACATTAGGACATTATTTTTTTTTTTTTTTTTTTTTTTGTTTTTGTTTTTGTTTTTTTTTTTTTTTTTTTTCTCTTATTCTATAGTTTGATTGAATGTTGTTTTATTGTTTTGTTGTGTTTGATTTTCATTTGGAGGATTTGGCTGTTCATATTAGTCCTATGCTTTTTCTTAGGTGTCTGAGACTCAGGAGAGTGTATTTGATGCTTGGTTGTGGGGTTTTCTCGGTGTTTTTGTTAGTATTTCGTTTCCAAGAACCCACGCCTAGGCGTGGTTTATACACGCCAAGCGTGTCCCTCTCACCATTTGCTATCGAACATTTTTCAGAGAGTTCCACGCCTAGGCGTGGTTTTATCACGCCAGGCGTGGTCCCTCTCGTGTTTTCGTAGTTGTAATCTGCGAGCATCACGCCAGGCGTGGTTTTTACACGCCTAGGCGTTGTGTTTACTAAAAAAAAAAAAAAAAAAAAAAAAAAAAAAAAAAAAAAAAAAAATAATAAAAAAAATTTTTACACGCCTAAGCGTGGTATGGTCACGCCTAGGCGTGATGGGCCTCCGCCGCACAAAACGCAGCCCCCCCCCATTTTGTCCCTAAATCCCTAATTCCCCCCCATTTACCGCAAGGCATTTGTGCATTCCACCGTCCCTCCTCTCCCTTCTTCTCTAACCTTAGCCTTCTTCCTCCTACAAGCTTCCCCACCACCGTAACCACTCCATCCTTCTTCCCTCTTCCTCCTCTTTCCTTCTACACACAACCCACATTCCCACCACATTTCCCCACCACCGTACTCCCTCCCTCCTCATCTTTTCCTCCAATCTTCTTCCCCACAACACCCACATCACCATATCCACCTTCTCACCATATCACCACCACCGTAACCCCTTTCCTCCTTCCCTCCTTCTTTTCTCTTTCCCTCTCCACCGTACACACACTTCACCAACACACCACTTTTCCACCGTACCCACCACACGGCCAATCCACCAATACATCTTCCCCGCCGCTTGTTTGTGTGCTTGATTGGGGTTTCTTGCTAGTTTTGGGTACTTTGTCCATTTCCCCCTTCTTCAAGGTTAGACTGCTTCTCCATTTCCTCCTCTTCCTTTTGTCTTTTGATTTTCATGTATCCTTTTGTGTTTTGCAATTTGATTTCTTTTTATAATTGTTGATTTCTATTGGGCTTCGGCTTGATTATTTTCGATGAACAAGGACTATGTTACATGCCTATTTGTGTTAAATCCTCCGCCTTTGTTGACATACGTGAGGTGTTCCTTCGTTTAAATCACCCCGTAGTTGTTCTTAGTATCCGTTGTCACCGGCTAAGATAAGACCGGTTTGCATTGTCACTTGCTTATTCTTGATTGCATGAAATTTAACTGGTTGGACCTGTTTACCTATTTCGATTCTTTTGATTTGGGGATGACCATGGTTTGGATAGTTGGCCTTGTTGACTATGCTGGACCTGTTGCAATTGCATGCGAATATTTGAACTGATTGGGATCTGATGCTTCAATGCTTATTATTGAGTAGGACCCTGTTGCATGTTGTGGTATGTTGCCTTATTTTTGGTTCTGCATGCATTTTTGGTTGGTTATTTGACTTGGGTTGCTTGATTGCCTTGCATGCTATCTTCTTGGAAGTGACTGATTTCCTTCTAATTATTCTTAGTCTTTGTTCCAATGCTAATAATCAGCCCTTCTTCTCTTCAGGTCATCATTCACCATGTCAAAGCGTCAGAGAAAAAATGTTGAAGCTGGGCCAAGTAACCCTGATGAAAGTGAAGCAATTCCAGCATATGACCCTGCCTTTTTCATTTCACAGCAGGCCTTTGACCACTTCTGGAAGCACTTGCGAAAAATCAATATCATACCGGAAAGGGGGTTCCATGAGTTAAATGTGGTGCGTTATCCAGCCATCTCTCGCGCCACAGCTGCTTTTCATTGGCAAACTTTTGCCGAACATCCCATTGAAGAACCAGTGGCTGCAGTGGTGAAAGAGTTCTATGCTAATGCCCATGCTGAGCAACGGTCTTCTACAACTGTTAGAGTTAGAAGAGACGGACAGTTGACTACTCCGTGGAGCGCATCCAAGCAAGTCCGGACCTTGGCCCCCCTCCACTAGTCCTGTTCATACGAGAGAGATGCAATTACCGAGGAGCAGGGGGCACCCCTTTAGCACCGTGATGGACAAGATTTGTGACTCCACTTTCCCGGCCCAAGTCCAGAGGAAC
Organism: Ormosia semicastrata; assembly: GCA_029884595.1. Classification (NCBI taxonomy): domain Eukaryota; kingdom Viridiplantae; phylum Streptophyta; class Magnoliopsida; order Fabales; family Fabaceae; genus Ormosia; species Ormosia semicastrata. The sequence goes on from JAQQTO010000061.1 coordinate 47,287,267, forward strand.
ACCGATAATTCTATCCGCTTTCTCAAGCGGGAGAGTTTGCGCCGTGAGCCGCGCCCGTGGAACCATTTTGTGTGTTCTGTTTGCTTCCTACCGAGCACGGGTCGGAAATTTATCCCGAGCGTGCCTACATGCTTTATGCAATTTATAATCTTCTTCGTGGACACCGCCGATACTCTATGATCAAATCCGGCCAGTGCATCACCGAAAAGCTCAAATCCTTGTTCTTTCCATTCCTCATATGTCAACCGTGTGCGCATGCGAAGGTGTCTTGGAAGGACACCGAAGTCCGTGTGAAGCCGAAGACACCCATGACGTAACGGGCGGTGCAGACTATTATGACTCGCCAGAGAAGCGCGCAGCGAGCCCCGGTCCGCCCCGCCTCCAGCCTCCCGAGCTCGCTCCCGCACCTACACCGCTCCTCGCTCCCACACTGCTCCAGCTTTTTGATGCCACCGGGCACACTCCATTGAGCACCGGATCGGCAAAGCAGGAGATGCCGACACGCACAGAGATGCCGGCTTCGCTTTACCGGGGCATTCATTGGATGGCCTTGGGTCGTGGGCGCCCGATGGATGATTTTCCCGCCTTTTCCACCTTTTGCAGCCTCCTCAGGCCGGCTTCACCTCTCGCCCGCCTCCCCCACCCGCCGATGATCCGGAGACGGGCGCAGAGGGCGATGACCCGTTGGATGAGGATGACTTGATTTGAGGCGCCGTGGCCTATTACTTTCATGCTATTTTCTCGCTTTGTTTTTCCGTCTTGACTTTTTGCAATGTCTCGTATTTATTGGATACATTCCCTATTTTGTATGCAAAGTGAGACACCGCATGACTTGGGTTTGGGGGAGATTTAGTACTTTCTCTGTTAATTGCTGAATCGTTTTTGTTGATATTATGGATTTCTTTCTCTTTCCTTTGGTCTTGCTTTGTTTTTCCAAATTTGTGGATGTGAGTGTGCTTGATTGATTAGGGTTAATTGGGCTGCCTGAATTATGCTCTTAATTGATGAGTATGTTGAGAGGCAAATTGAACTTATGCATGTTGGAATTTTGATTTGATTATCCAATGATTGTGTGGAGCACAGATATGCCTCATTACTTGGGAAATCACATGTAAAAATTTCAGATTTTGTGCTTACACTTTTGTTATATTAGTGTATGAGTGGATTTCCCATTGCATGTGTGATAAATCTTGGAATATAAATGAAATGCATGTTTGGAGAAAAATTTATAAAAGGCATGTGTATAGTCATTTTGCATCTTAGAAGCTTGTCTGATTCCCTTTCAAGGCGAAATCCTAGGTGATGTGTTTTCAAGGAAATGACTAGGGCAGTTCTTTGAAGCGATTGGGCCTTTCAAGCCAACCTTGACTTAATGAGTTTCCTAGTACCCCCTTTGAAGCCTAGTGTGTGTATGTGCTGCTTAATTTTTCCCTCTTTAAACTTCAATTGTCCACCTTGTTGATTGACCAAAAAAAAAAAAAAAATCATTTTACTCTTGATTACATGTCCCTTGTTGAATGCATGATTTGACATTTTTGTTGAGTTGAGCCAAATCAATATTTGTGCATGATAATAAAAAAAAAAATCAGGATTATTTTGGAACAAATTGTTAAAAAAAAAAAAAAAAAGTATAAAAAGAAAAGAAAGAAAAATGTGAGTTGCACAAAATGCAGTCTCCTTTTTCTTTGCAAAGGAGATATAAAAAAAAAAAAAAAAAGAGAGGAATAAAGAGAGTTGAATTTTGATTCATATTGGATCCTTTTTGTACATCTTGCATGCTGGGCTTGATTCAATGGGAATGTGTGATTATGTGTTTGATATTTGAATTTAATTCCTTTCCCTTCTTTCTTAACCATTACCCTTAGCCCTACATTACAAGCCTAAAAGACCCTCATGATTCTTGATCATGTGTTGCCTACATTAGTGGAGAAAGGGATGAAGGACATTCTTTTGAGAGTGCATGTGCATTTTATAAATTCATCCACCTTGCTCTTCATGATTAGGAAAGGGTTTTAAATTCATGAGCTTGGGAAATCTTTCATGCACAAAAGATGGCATTAAAGGGTGAGCATGACAGTTGAGAATTTCGTGCATGTGTGGACCTTGTTGTAAGGATTGAAATGTGATTTCTGAGGATATGAATGATAATTGGAAGCTAGATGTGCCCTAGTTCAATTTGTCTAATATTTCTTGACCTTGGGATTGGATTTTGTTTCCTTTACTTGCTTGGTTTAGTTTGCTCGAGGACTAGCAAAACTTTAGGTTTGGGGGTGTGATAACTTCGGAAAATGAAGTTATTTCATATGTCTTTGAATGTATAGGAGCATGCTTTCCTTAAAATTGACATTACCCAATGGTCCAAATTTATGCATGATCTTGATTCTTTAAGTTTTGTATCTCAATTGTTTGATACTTTAATTGTTAATGCTTGTAATAAGAAATTGAGATTAATCATGGCTTGATGAGTTAAAGCTTTGTTTTTGTTGCAGTAGATTCAAGAAGGAAAGACCTTGGAATGGAAGCATAGAAGAGGGCAAAATGAAGAAAGATGCAAAAAGGAAGCAAAGGCAAGCAAATCCACGCCTAAGCGCACTAATCCACGCCTAGGCGTGTTCCTTGCGCTTTATCGGAATCCTGTGCAGAGACCACCACGCCTAGGCGTGAGTAAAGTCACGCCTAGGCGTGACAAGCAGGAGAAGGGCACGTGATTCTTAACCACGCCTAGGCGTGGTAAATACACGCCTAGGCGTGGGAAAAACCCTGGCACGCAAATTTCAGCCTTCTTAGTCTGATTTTTGGGGAAAGGGAGAATATCCTGTTTTGGAGACTAAACCACGAATTTCAGAGAAAAAGTGAGAAGAGGAGGAACCCATTTGGATTGAAGGTGACTCAAGGGAGAATCAAGATCAAGGAAGAGGATCAAGCTTGGAATCTCTCTATTTTTGTCTATTCTCTCCCTTTACCTCTTGATTGTAACTTGATGGATCATTTGATTTCATTTGTTTTCTTCTCCTTCATGATGTGTAGCTAAACTCTAATCTAGGGGCTCTCTAGGATCTTGCTATGGATTTGATTAATTTGTAATTAATTGGGTATCCTTTCAATGAATTTGGTTTTGTTCATCCATATCTATGCTTAATGCTTGTTGTTGATTGGCCATCAAGTGCATGATTTTAGTATTCCAATTGAACTAGAGATAGGTAGTTGTGAATATGGATATGATATGGTTGATGTATGTTCAATTACATTCTATTGCATTGAGTGTGTTGATTAGCTAATGGGATGGACACATACCCATTAGTCATGCATAGCAAGTGTTTGATAATTGGTCTCAATGAGTGATTCTTATGTTAATTCACATGGACACATAGTGGATTAGCTAGGTTTTACATGGGTATTTGTCCTAGACATAGGCTCTTATCTATTGAAGGTTATCACTAACAAATACCATTTTATTGATTGGTGCTTGTTGATTGCATTTATCCTTTGAAGTAGCAAGTGAATAGGGACCCCTAGGCTTTAATCATTCTCATCTTCTCTTGTGGAATTGGTGTTTGGTGTTTTCTTATTTTGTTTCTTTAAATTGTTATTTCAATTGCAACCCATTCTCACAATTCGTTGCTTGGATAAAAATTTGTGAATTTTGATTAAGTTTAACATTCTTCTAATTAATCAATCCCTTGGGACACGACACTCTAACTCTCCTTTATATTACTTGTCGACCCGTGCGCTTGCGGATTTACGGATCAGTTACGGACCAACAGGAACAGTGGGTTGCTCCTCTAGGCCGTGGTAACGGGCAACACACTAATGATCTTGACAAACACTATTCTTAATCGGGATCTTGAAGAGACTATTAAGTACTATGCCTGTGGTACACGATGTTTGGACTGTGTACTGCTACACGATGTTTGGACAGTGGACTATAGACACGACGTTAGACAGTGCAATAGTTTGGTTGGGCAGCCATAAAGTAATATTAGTTTCTATTCGGATCATTCTCTCAGATATTCGTGTTTAGCTCCATGGAGTAGGAACGAGTCAGTGTGTGTATCATTCATCATCTGCATTTTAAATGTTTATTATGTTCATGCATTATTTGCATTTTACTGCTTACCATAATCTGTGATGAAATGTATGATTTATTGCTTTCCAATAATGCATGTGATATATTGATATGTATTACTTTGTTAAAAATTATGCATGATATATTGGTATGTACTGTTGTGATAATTATTTTGTATTGCCGTTTGTGAACACCCAATTTTGACCGGGCTAAAAAAAAAAGAAAAAAAAAAGTCACATGCTGCACATACGTTTTTTACTTTGGATTTCATGGGGATGGGGGACTCAATATAAAAAAAAAGGGGGAGTGATTGAGGCAAAAGAAAAAAAAAAGAAAAGAAAGAGTCAGCAGCAAAGAAAAGAAAAAGAGAGAATTTTGATAAAAAAGGAGGATTTTAAGGGAGATTTGTCGGGAGAAGATGAAAATTTGAAGGAAAATGCCAAACTCCCAGACGGTGAGCAATCATAACACCCACTACCAATAACTCTTCCCTCCAAAACGTGAGGGATCCATCCATAAATGTCTTTGCCATCATTTTCTTCCAGAGGCTGGGCAGGCTGGAGAACCCAATCCCTTCAAAGGCTTGATAACCCAAAGCCTCCATAATCCTCTGCCATCATTTTCTTCCAGAGGCTGGGGAGGCTGCAGAATCCAATCCTTCATCTCATCTTCACCTTCCACCTTCAAACCCATCACCCTCTGCTACCATGTAAACAACCCCACTTTCAACTCTACTCCACACAACCTTCCCATCATCCCATCCATCTTCCACGTGAACTCCTCCATTTCCACGTCCAACCTTCACCATGTAACCCAAGCTCCATCCTTCTCCCTCCTCATCACAAACCAAACTCCTCCCTCTCCTCTCGCCACCATCCTTCTCCAACCAAATAAAACCACAAACCTCCCTCCTCATCAACCATTTTCCACTATAGCCACCTAAAAACCCAGAATCATTTGTGCTGCCCTCAACCGTGACCACACGCTCCAACCTTCATAACTTTTTCATCTCCCCACCAACCGACTGTCGGATCATATCCTCACCTCCCATTCGACCGTCGAACTCCTGCACTGGTCTTCAACGCACTTCACAAACACCATCATATCCTCACCTCCCATTCGACCGTCGAACTCCTGCGCTGATCTTCGACCAACCCCACCAAACCGTAGCAGCTACCACAGAAGCCATCAACCAGAACCGACCGTCGGACCGCATAGAACCACCCAAGAACAGAAACCAAATCCGTCGAGTCCATTCTCTCATCCGACCGTCGAAGCCCCAAAGGTCAGATCCTTCCTTTCAACCAACCGACCGTCAAACTCATCATATTCGACCGTCGAAGCCCCAAAGGTCAGATCCTTCCTTTCAACCAACCGACCGTCGGACCCCATCTCCTCAAACCGACCGTCGAACTAACAACCATCATACCCCCACCGACTGTCGAACCTCAACCGTGACCCAAATTCCATCACGCCCTTTTCACCGACTGTCGAACCTTCCTCCTCTCGACCGTCGAATTCCTCTCACCGACAAGCCATCCAATTCCCTTAATCCGACCGTCGAAACCATCCCACAAACCAGACCACCTACCTCTCAAATCTCCAAACCACATTTCAAACACCATCACATACATCGACCGTCGAATCCATCCTCTCATCCGACCGTCGGACTGCAAACAGCAACCACCCTTCACCTCCATTTCCACTCCTCTCACCGACGAGCCACCAAACCTCCAACACCATCAACCAAACTCCATCTCCTCACCCATCCAAACTCCGTCGAATCCATCCCTTCACCCGACCGTCGAACCATATCAGCTACTACCCCCTCACTGACAACCCATCCAAATTCTGTCGAATTCATCCCTTCACTCGACCGTTGAAATACACCAGCTACACTCCCCTCACCGACCAACCCAAGATCCTTTCCAACCGACCGTCAAACTCCAAATCCTTCCCAACCGACCGTCGGATTAGATACCAAATCCTTCAACCAACCGACCGTCGAACCTCAGAGGCCAGCTCTCGACCGTCGGACCACAGGAACCAGTTCTCGACATTCTGAGGCGATTCCCGACTATCGGACATCAGAAGTCAGCCTCCCGACCGTCGAATCTCAGGTCCAAACCCCTCCCCAAACGTCCCCTGGTGTGTGCTGTTATTGTTGTCAAATTCTTCAACTTTTTATCTCTTTAAATCGAATTGTGATTATCTGTTGAGGTTTGAGTTTGAATCACGTAGGTTCTTTGCCCATTCCATATTAAGGCAATAATGATACACTTTTTTTTGGCAAAACAAAATAAAATAAAATAAAGAAAAAAAAATCTTTTAATCCATGCAATGGTCAATGATGATGATTGAATAGCGGATGCTATCTTCAATGTCATTTGGATCATAAGGGTTTATTGAGTAGCCTAGTGCTAACTTGAATCCTGTGCAAAAAAAAATGGATTCACTTTCAAATAAAATCTTTTTTTAAATAAAATCAACCAACCCACACTTATTTTTTAAAGAACTACGTAACTTTGAGTTCCCCATTGCACCAGGGGATACGTAGGAGCAGAATTTCATTTCTGTCAAGCCAAATTTAAATTTTCACAATTTTGTGGTTTCGCTTTTTAATTATAATGTTTGTAAAAAAAGGGGTAAAATAAATATTTTCAAAGATTGTTAAGAATTTGCACAATTGACTTAAGGTACCGTCTTAGGACGGGTGCGTTAGGGGTGCTGTGGGATTAAGTTTCCACCCTTCCCTAAGCATAACCGACTCCCGAATCCAATCTGGTTTCAAAGACCATTTTCAAAGAAAGGTTTTCCAATTTTTCCAAATTCAAATAAAATTGGTGGCGACTCCATTTTCTCAATTTCATTTTCTAAAAATCCAATTCGAGTTCTTTGTTTCTCGCCGCGATCTCCTGGTCGCGACAGATGGCGACTACTGGGATATTTGGAGAGTCGAACTGTCGTTGTTAGTTGTGCAAATTGTTAATAATTTTCATTTATTTATTTTACCCTTCTTATCCTTGTTTGTAAATGGATTTTATTTATTTTGTTCTATGTAAATATCTGATAGCGATATTCCTGTGTTTGTTTTGACCTGATATACTTGTATATAATTTGTACTTAATTGTGCATAATTGTTGAAACCTTAGGATAGATGAGTGCTGCCTGGTTATTGTATATATGTTTCTGCAGGTTGGGGTAGTTTTATCTTTTAAAATTTTTGTACAGGTTTGTATGCTCCCTCACACACATCACTATCACTTACCTCACACACTTTTTGGGCTCTATACCCGAGTCTGTGCGAACCCGAGGAATAGGAGGGGTCTCGGCTTTTGTTATTGAGGGGCTTTATGCTCACTTGACATTTGTTGAGACACCGCTCAGATTGTTACCATTATCATAGACGAATCATATTGAGAGGGTTTATCCCACTTGTGATTAATTCATGATTTGGGACCTTGTCTTTCAAGATAAGGGCAATCTGGGAACCATGACTTTTAGAAGTTTTGACCGTCCTGAAAAATCTTGCACTGATAGATTGAACATAGTGACTGTCGAATCTTAGGTTCCACCTGACTAGGACACAAAGGGAGCGTACTTCTTCTTTCCTCATGCCATCCATTCTTGAAAAAAAAAAGACTTAAAAAAATATAATACATTTTCTTACATTAAAAAAAAAAATCATCTTGCCATATCTTGTGAGTTGTTCAGTCTTTTAATGTGACAAACCATGCTTGCGTCCCTCTTAAAAATTTCTTTTTCAAAAAGAGGAGATGAGTCATTATTAAAAGACCAACAACTCACTCACTCATTATTGCATCACTTGTCATCATTCTTCTCATCATGTTTTCTTGAAAAATAAAAAAAATAAAAAAAAGAAGAGAAAAAAAGACAGCTGTGTACCCGACAATGAGGTAGGTAGTGCCGTTAAATTTTATCGGAAGCACGTGGTGGTCATTTTTTCAGCGACAATAACTGCGAAAATCTTGCAGTATGGATTTTATTGGCCTTCTTTATTCAAGGTCTGTGCACCTTTTGCAAAAGTTACGGAAATTGGTCAATAAAGTTTTGCTTTAAGATTCTCATCCACACCTACTCCTTAGAAATTTGAGACCTAGGTGGCGCGGTTCTTTTGTTGTCAAACACGTGCATCTTATGGGGCCATAGACATTGAGAATCCTAGGAATGGTATTGCGCTTAAAGTTAATGGACCAAGACTCAACCATTTCTGGAGCATCAAGTTGTTGAGTTCTCTGTGTTGCCGGTTAAATGGCGGATAACGGTACTCCGTGACTCTCAGGTCGGTTTGTTTTTCAGTTTCCCATAATAACTGATTTCTTCTCCTTTCAAAATGGAGGACATTCTCTCAAATCTAAGAAAATATTTTCCTTCTCTCCCTCTAAATGCTCTAACAAAAGTCTATGAAGCTAGGTGTGAAAGACTGAGATTGTTAATGTATAAGGGCATCCCAGAAGATATACGCTGGATAATCGAAGCAAAGGTTCGTTTAGCTGGTGAATCTTCAGATTCATTCGTCCCATACATGCCTGGTCTCGGTAAAAGTTCATTTTCAAAAAGGAGAAGAGCAAAAAGAATGAAAGTTTGTTACAAGTGTGCACGATGGAATTGCAACACGCGATGTCACTCTTTGGGGATGGTTTCTGTAAATAGAGAAGATAAAATATTCTTCGTTAAGAATGGACTGAGTAAGGAGTCATTAGATAATATCTTATTGACTCTTGAGACGCATTCTTGTGGAGTTGTGCAGCGTGAACTTCTTAGTTTATGGAATCTCTTCAAGGACGAACAAGAGCGTTACAGTCTTAGGAATCTGACTCAAAAAGACTCTGTTTGCCAATTTATAAGAAAATTGGATGGGAAGCTTATCCTCGACTCATAGAAGGCGTTTAAGCCGTTTCTGAACGTGAAACCAGAGGAAGATGTGAGCCACAATCACAACAACATGTATATATTATCTTTCAAAAAAAAATAAAAAAAAATGAAAAAACAGAACAAAAAAAAAAAGAGGCGAAACTTCGGTTGTACTTGGTCTTTAATTAGATTAGGAGCCCCCGCGGTGGAGTGGGGCAGATCCGTCATTGACTCGGGTGGACCTTCGCACGCCGGTCGGTAAAAGGTTCGTGTGCCATGCTCTGCAGAGAGCCGCGCAAGCATTCCTGTGTTTTAACCAAAGGCTCGCTTGTTGATGGACGAGAAAGAAGCGTCCTGTGTTTGCATTCTCGCGTGACAATGCCTCTGAGCTGAATCCTGTGATTTAATGCCATGGGCTCTTCAGCGACCTCTCACTGGCTGTGGTCGTTGGTGGTAGCTGTCAGATTTACGCACTTTAATTAGTGGCGTCATAGCTCAATCCAAAATATCCCACAAGCGGGAGGGAGAAGAATGCCCAGATTGGCTGAGCCGTCTTGGTATTACTGCACTCATGACGCAGTATAAAGATCTGCCATGAAACCTGTACATAAAGGTATGTAATCATTTTCTAGCTTTGTATGATTTTGTTGAATTTTGGTTTTGGACAGACGATCTTTTGGATGGGATCCTTCGGGGGTTTCTAGACTTCTTTACCCTGATAATTTTCTTAAAAAAAAAAAGAGTTAAATGTTCAAAAAGAAAAAAGAAAAAAAAAAGTTAAAAAAAAAAGATTTTATGTTTCTTAAATTCAACCTTTTCTGACAACAGCCGACCTACCCTTCTAGGTGCAATTATTTCCCTTTCCATTCTTTTTCTTATTTAAACACTCCATCTTCTCCTTCATCTTCAACTCAGAAACACTCAAAGAGAGGAAGGATATAGAATGGGGCCTGCTATTCGTAACCTAAAAAATGTCTGTGTTTTTTGTGGGTCGAGTTATGGGAAGGGATTAGAGTTTGTAAACGCAGCTAGCACTCTTGGTCGAGCACTTGCTGCGAGGAAGATTCATCTTGTATATGGGGGAGGTTGTCGTGGGTTAATGGGGGCTGTTTCACTTGCTGCTCTTATAGGAGGCAGTCAGGTTTTAGGTGTTATTCCTAAACCTTTAGCTGAAAGTAACATCACTGGCAAGACAGTTGGAGAAGAAATTCAGGTAACATCCATGCATGGACGCATGAAAATAATGGCTGACAATTCTGATGCATTTCTTGTCTTACCAGGTGGTTTTGGTACTTTGGAAGAAATTTTTCAAATTGTCTCTTGGGCTGAACTGAACATCCACCATAAACCCATTGGTCTGTTGAATGTTAATAATTTCTTTGACCTTTTGTTATTTTTTCTTGACAAAGTCGTAGAACAAAAATTTATCACTCCTTCTAAGAAGACAACTTCTTATCTCTGCCTCCACTATTGATGAGCTCATTGATAAATTGGAAGCTTTTGAGTATGTACCTGATAAGGTATTGGCTCAGATAGATTGGTCAATAGGAAGCAGCGAAGGAAGTAACAAGAGAAGCAAGACAGATCTGACACTTTCTCTTTAATCGGTTTGATTTTATTGTACTTTGTTTCTGTTTAATTTTGTGTCCGCTTTCTCCAGCAGGTAATTCTATCCTTTACTCATCTATATTTTAACATTAAGGACAATGTTATGATCTGGTTGGGGAGAAGGATGGTTGTGTAAAAAACAAAAAAAAAAACAAAAACAAAAACAAAAACAAAAACAAAAAAACAAAAAACAAAATGTTCAAAAAGTGTGTTTGTCAATATGTTTGTTGTGTTTGTCAGTAATTTTCTAAACCAGTTAAGGATGGCAGAGTAAGGAGTAATTTTTATCTTGAGACGCATCTTAATTGGTGGCAGAGTAAGGAGTGGTAGGGTAGTAATTAGTATTAAATTGTGGAAGTATTAAAGTTCTATTATCTGATTTCTTTTTAGGGTCTGATGTGGCACTGACAGTGTGCTTCTTTTCTGCTTGGCGTTGATTCACTTCTTATCAGGGTCAGATGCAGCACTGACTGTGTGTTTCATTTCTATTCGGCGTTGATTCACTTCTTATCAGGTTGTTTTGCTCTTTTCTATATCTCTCTTTCACATTGAGGACAATGTTATGATCTGGTTGGGGGGGAAGGATCGTTGTGTGCCTAAATATAAAAAAAAAACAAAAAACAAAAAAGGTGTGTGTATGTATGTTTACATGCTTGTCAGTAATTTTCTAAACCAGTTAAGGATGGCAGAGTAGGGAGTAGATTTTACTCTTGAGACGCATTTTAGTTGGGGTAGATAACTAGTTTGTGTGGAAGTGGCAATTGAAATTCAGGAAAATTTGCATGATTGAGTAAATTGTCTTCTTTCTTAAAAATCACATGTTTGGTTATGGATGTTGAATTGGTGGACTGAGAATGATAGAACTATATCTGGTGAGATCTTGAGCCTAATGGATGGATTCAACATTTATGCCATTCTCTTCTTTCTTGTGTGATTTTCACTCATGATAATGATCACTCTAGAACTTGCTTTGATTCTTTTTGAGGCTGCGTTTCACTTGCATGCATGAACATGATTGAGGCCCTCTTTCTTAGCCAGTTTAGCCAAATAGCCAACCTTGCATATTTTCCTTTGCTTAACCCCTTTGAACTTATTTGACCATTCTTTGTTTCTAACTCATTACGTGCCTTAAATGAAAAACCATGTTCTAACCCAACCTTAGGGAATAAGAGAGCATTGACTTTGTTATTTGATGAGTTCTTGAACAAGTGTGGGGGTGCATGTGCAGATTGGTTATAAAAAAAAAAAAAAAAGAAAAAGAAAATATGTTTTCTAAAAAAAAAAAAAATATGCTTCTATAAAAAAAAAAAAAAAAAAAGAGAGAGAGTGATTATTGCTACAATCAAAAGAATGCACCATGTGATATATTCATACCTAGAATGAGGGTGGATGATTGGAAATAACAGGAATAGAAGGAGAATGTTCAAGCCTAAAGGAATTCAATCTACCAATTGATCTTTAACAAAACATTAGTTAGATATTGGTCATTGTCCTGTATGAGAAAAAAAAAAAAAGCTAAGAAAATCTTGGGAAAGTTAGACTGAATGTTCTCAAACATCTTCTCCACTCTAACTGTATCATAATGCTCTTCTATTCTCTTTGGTATTTAACTTGACATATCCATATTACTTCTACCTTTACCTTGACCTCACTACAACCTTGAATAAAGTCCTCATGATTTGTGTGTGCATGTGTTTTGAGTAGTGGAGAAGTAGAAGATAAGCAAGCTTATGGTAGTGCAAATTTCATGGGTCGAATTGAGTGAAATACCTACCTTTTAAACACTTGAGAGACTGAGAATAAATTCTGTGAGGATCTATCATTCTTTACTCATGTTTTTCAATTGAAGTATCCTTGCTTGTTGATTTGAAATGTGAAGATGTGTTATCTCATGAATGTTTTAATTACTTGAATTATAAATTGCTCTTCATTCTTGAATGTCATTGAGTCTTTTAGAGTTTTTACCTTTTGAGTTTGTTTTGTTTGTTCCCTAGTTTTGGTTTTGCCCGAGGACGTGCAAAAGAGTAAGTGTGGGGGGTGTTTGATAATTAATGATGTCCAGTTGTCGAATCTTAACTCAAGCGAAAAAAAAAAAATCTTTTGATTTTCTTGCTATTTTATTTCCTGTGTCTTTAACCGTTGTAAATAATATCCTTTCTGTAGTCGAACTTCTAAGAACAATCTGGAAGTTGTTCGTTTCTTTCCTGTTGTACTTTTGGATTCATGAGTGTCTGTGACATAATGCTTCAGAAAAGTGACCATGAGTACAACACCATGATTTGACCATCTAATGGTAATTGCTTATTGACCAATTCAGATCGAAGAGATCTTGGAAATCCCAATTGGTGGAAGAGGAAGTACCCGAGCCAAAAAAAAAAAAAGAAAAAAGAAAAAGAGCCCGTTAGTCTGAAAACCTGAAAGGTCGGTCTAAACAAAAGTTAGGGCAAATGAATGGACAAAATCTCAGAGGAAGTTGGCCTGAAACACCTGGAAGGGTGCACCCAACTGGGGCAATTTTGGATTGCGTGTGATCAGCTACACAGGGGGAGTTTTGTTTGCATTTAGTTGGCCATACTGGGGCAAAATTTTTGAAGGATTAAGGAGAAGCTGTGTTGAAGGAAGTAGCAACGCAGACAAGGACTGAGTTATCAAGCAGTTGCAGGGAATCAACTAAATGAGAGACAAGGTTAAACACTGGGGCAAATTTTTCTCTCAAGGAAGCAGTCAAGCCATGGTCCATCCCATTTCGTGAAAGGAGAGTTGAAAGTGAAAAACAAAGAAAAAAAAGGAAAGGAGAAGAAGAAGGGAAGAACCGAAGGATCTAAGGAAGAAAAGCATGTGAATAAAGTTTGAGTGGTCAAAGCTTTCCAAAGTCGTCCTTGGATCAAATGTTTTTAAATAAAATTTAGAAAATAAGAAAAAAAAAGAGAAAAACAAAAGAAAGCACAAAGAAAAGAAAATGAAAAAAAAAAATCTTTTGATCAAGATGCTTATTCCATTCTGGGACTCAGTTGCCCATTGTCTTTTAAATTCCGGGACTCAGTGGCCCATTGTCTTTTAAATTTCGGGACTCAGTTGCCCATTGTCCTTTAAGTTTCGGGACTCAGTTGCCCATTGTCTTTTTAAATTTCGGGACTCAGTTGCCCATTGTCTTTTAAAATTCCGGGACGCAGTTGCCCATTGTCTTTTAAAATTCCGGGACGCAGTTGCCCATTGTCTTTTAAAATTTCGGGACTCAGTTGCCCATTGTCTTTTAAAATTGGGACTCGGTTGCCCATTGTCTTTTAAAATTCTGAAAAAAAAAAAGCTAAAAAAAAGAGAAAAAGAGAGAAAGAAAAAAGAAAAAAAGAGAGAGAGAGAAAAGCAAAGGAAAAACAAAGAAAAGAAAATGAAAAAAAAAAAATCTTTTTCAAGATGCTTATTCCATTGTCTTTAAATTTTGGGACTCAGTGGCCCATTGTCATTTAAATTTCGGGACTCAGTTGCCCATTGTCTTTTAAATTTTCGGGACGCAGTTGCCCATTGTCATTTAAGTTTCCGGGACTCAGTTGCCCTTTGTTTTACCTTCTGTTGAGCGCATCGGCTCCTGTCATTTACTTTTTGAGCGCATCGGCTCCTGTCTTTTAATTCCTGTCTTTTACTTTTTGAGCGCATCGGCTCTGTCTTTTACTTTTGAGCGCATCGGCTCCTGTCTTTTAATTCTCTTTTACTTTTTGAGCGCACGGCGGCTCTGTCTTTTAATTCTGAGCGCATCGGCTCCATGCATTCCATGCATTTTTTACTTTTTTGAGCGCATCGGCTCCTTGCATTTACTTTTGAGCGCATCGGCTCCTCGCATTTTAATTCGTTTTCTTTTGAGCGCATCGGCTCCTTTGTTGAGCGCATCGCTCCATGCATTTAAATACATTGAGCGCATCGGCTCCTGCATTTGTCCATTCTTTTGAGCCATCGGCTCCATGCATTTTAATTCTGTTGAGCGCATCGGCTCCATGCACGATTTTTGAGCGCATCGGCTCCATGCTTTTAATTTTTTGAGCGCATACTCCATGTATTTTACTCTTTGTTGAGCGCATCGGCTCCTGCATTTTAATGTTGAGCGCATCGGCTCCTCATTTTAATTTGTCAATTCTTTTGAGCGCATCGGCTCCATGCATTTTAATTCCTGTTGAGCGCATCGGCTCCATGCATTTAATTCTGTTGAGCGCATCGGCTCCATGCATTTTAATTCCTGTTGAGCGCATCAGCTCCATGTATTTTACTCTTTGTTGAGCGCATCGGCTCCATGCATTTTAAATTCTGTTGAGCGCATCGGCTCCCTGCATTTTAATTTCTGTCAATTCTTTTGAGCGCATCGGCTCCATGCATTTTAATTCCTGTTGAGCGCATCAGCTCCATGTATTTTACTCTTTGTTGAGCGCATCGGCTCCATGCATTTTTTAATTCTGTTGAGCGCATCGGCTCCCTGCATTTTACTTTCTGTTGAGCTCATCGGCTCCATGCATTTTACTTTCTGTCGAGCTTTTTAGTGAGCGCATCGGCTCCACGCATTCCATGAATTCCATGCATTTCCGTCATTTACTTTTGAGCGCACCGGCTCATTGCATTTTAACCTCCATCGTTGTTCCTGCTTTATTTTGCATTTATCCTTTCATGCATTGCCGGACAAAATTGGAGTTCATTTCTTTACTCGCTTCTTACGACGATAAAAGGCAAAACTACAATTTTTCCTTTTATCTAATAAGAAACAAGTAAAAGAGGGCAATCTGTGAACACCCAATTTTGACCTAGGGCTAAAAAAAAAAAAAAAAAAAAAAAAAAAAAAAAAGTCACATCTTTTGCACATACGTTTTTTACTTTGGATTTCATAGGGATGGGGGACTCAATATAAAAAAAAAGGGGGAGTGATTGAGGCAAAAAGAAAAAAAGAGAAAAGAAAGAGTCAGCAGCAAAGAAAAGAAAAAGAGAGAATTTTGATAAAAAAGGAGGATTTTAAGGGAGATTTGTCGGGAGAAGATGAAAATTTGAAGGAAAATGCCAAACTCCCAGACGGTGAGCAATCATAACACCCACTACCAACAACTCTTCCCTCCAAAACGTGAGGGATCCATCCATAAATGTCTCTGCCATCATTTTCTTCCAGAGGCTGGGCAGGCTGGAGAACCCAATCCCTTCAAAGGCTTGATAACCCAAAGCCTCCATAATCCTCTGCCATCATTTTCTTCCAGAGGCTGGGGAGGCTGCAGAATCCAATCCTTCATCTCATCTTCACCTTCCACCTTCAAACCCATCACCCTCTGCTACCATGTAAACAACCCCACTTTCAACTCTACTCCACACAACCTTCCCATCATCCCATCCATCTTCCACGTGAACTCCTCCATTTCCACGTCCAACCTTCACCATGTAACCCAAGCTCCATCCTTCTCCCTCCTCATCACAAACCAAACTCCTCCTCTCCTCTGCCACCATCCTTCTCCAACCAAATAAAACCACAAACCTCCCTCCTCATCAACCATTTTCCACTATAGCCACCTAAAAACCCAGAATCATTTGTGCTGCCCTCAACCGTGACCACACGCTCCAACCTTCATAACTTTTTCATCTCCCCACCAACCGACTGTCGGATCATATCCTCACCTCCCATTCGACCGTCGAACTCCTGCACTGGTCTTCAACGCACTTCACAAACACCATCATATCCTCACCTCCCATTCGACCGTCGAACTCCTGCGCTGATCTTCGACCAACCCCACCAAACCGTAGCAGCTACCACAGAAGCCATCAACCAGAACCGACCGTCGGACCGCACAGAACCACCCAAGAACAGAAACCAAATCCGTCGAGTCCATTCTCTCATCCGACCGTCGGACCCCCAAACTCATCATATTCGACCGTCGAAGCCCCAAAGGTCAGATCCTTCCTTTCAACCAACCGACCGTCGGACCCCATCTCCTCAAACCGACCGTCGAACTAACAACCATCATACCCCCACCGACTGTCGAACCTCAACCGTGACCCAAATTCCATCACGCCCTTTTCACCGACTGTCGAACCTTCCTCCTCTCGACCGTCGAATTCCTCTCACCGACAAGCCATCCAATTCCCTTAATCCGACCGTCGAAACCATCCCACAAACCAGACCACCTACCTCTCAAATCTCCAAACCACATTTCAAACACCATCACATACATCGATCGTCGAATCCATCCTCTCATCCGACCGTCGGACCGCAAACAAGAACCACCCTTCACCTCCATTTCCACTCCTCTCACCGACGAGCCACCAAACCTCCAACACCATCAACCAAACTCCATCTCCTCACCCATCCAAACTCCGTCGAATCCATCCCTTCACCCGACCGTCGAACCATATCAGCTACTACCCCCTCACTGACAACCCATCCAAATTCTGTCGAATTCATCCCTTCACTCGACCGTCGAAATACACCAGCTACACTCCCCTCACCGACCAACCCAAGATCCTTTCCAACCGACCGTCGAACTCCAAATCCTTCCCAACCGACCGTCGGATTAGATACCAAATCCTTCAACCAACCGACCGTCGAACCTCAGAGGCCAGCTCTCGACCGTCGGACCACAGGAACCAGTTCTCGACATTCTGAGGCGATTCCCGACCGTCGGACATCAGAAGTCAGCCTCCCGACCGTCGAATCTCAGGTCCAAACCCCTCCCCAAACGTCCCCTGGTGTGTGCTGTTATTGTTGTCAAATTCTTCAACTTTTTATCTCTTTAAATTGAATTGTGATTATCTGTTGAGGTTTGAGTTTGAATCACGTAGGCTGCTGCCCATTCCATATTAAGGCAATAATGATACACTTTTTTTTGGCAAAACAAAATAAAATAAAATAAAGAAAAAAAAATCTTTTAATCCATGCAATGGCCAATGATGATGATTGAATAGCGGATGCTATCTTCAATGTCATTTGGATCATAAGGGTTTATTGAGTAGCCTAGTGCTAACTTGAATCCTGTGCAAAAAAAAATGGATTCACTTTCAAATAAAATCTTTTTTTAAATAAAATCAACCAACCCACACTTATTTTTTAAAGAACTACGTAACTTTGAGTTCCCCATTGCACCAGGGGATACGTAGGAGCAGAATTTCATTTGTCAAGCCAAATTTAAATTTTCACAATTTTGTGGTTTCGCTTTTTAATTATAATGTTTGTAAAAAAAGGGGTAAAATAAATATTTTCAAAGATTGTTAAGAATTTGCACAATTGACTTAAGGTACCGTCTTAGGACGGGTGCGTTAGGGGTGCTGTGGGATTAAGTTTCCACCCTTCCCTAAGCATAACCGACTCCCGAATCCAATCTGGTTTCAAAGACCATTTTCAAAGAAAGGTTTTCCAATTTTTCCAAATTCAAATAAAATTGGTGGCGACTCCATTTTCTCAATTTCATTTTCTAAAAATCCAATTCGAGTTGCTGTTTCCTCGCCGCGATCTCCGATCGCGACACCGTTTTCTTTATTGCCATGCTGGTAATGATGTAGATTGTCTCACCTCTTTATTGTATTATTCTGTCTATTTCTATTTTATGTTTATATCATCGAAGATTACAATGGCGGCAAGGTGAGGTCAATTAGGTTTCTTTAGACTTCAGTTTCTCAAAGGCGCTGAGGCTTGGTATGTCCACTAGGACACAGGACACATAGAGTACAGTGGTGACGTTACTTTATCAGTAAGTAGGACTCGACAGGGGTTCGTTACTACACGATATACGGCTACTTTTGTACAGGTTATTTTACCTATTAGGGAGTTATGGGACGAGTTTCACTATACTCCTAGAGAGAACTTCGATATACTTTTGGGTCGAACTTCTATCGGTCAAGACATTCCTAACTAAGGAATTTGTCCTATGACAAGGGCTCATATCTTAGGTGTTATGTTTTAGTAGTATGATGTCTTTTACTGTTTCTATTAAATATTAATAGTTGTAAATAAATTGTGAACTTCAGACAAGAATTATATGTATATTATGGTATGATTATGTTTTGTTTTATTTGGTGTTCCATGTTATTTTATTTAACGTTAATATATAAAAGAAAGAAAAATTTTACCACTAATACTATTTATGTACCAAACGTTTTACAACTTGGGTAAGAGTTTTATTTTATCTTATTTTATTGCATCATAAATGTGACATCCCCACAAGGGTGTTACAGGAAGCTTCCTAGAAGTTTCCCTTGAAGCTTCCTTGAGAAGCTTCACACGCTTCTCGATAAAGTGAAGTGGGGGGTCACTTAAATGATATCATAAAAGCAATTAGATAGAAATAATTTACTAGAGCTATTACTCAGTGGACAAAATTTACAGTTGAAAAAATTAATATTTTATTATTTCACAGATAATAAAATATACTGTGATTTTATTTATTAGATAAAATCTTGAAAGACGAAAATCTCGTAAACTGTGTCTAGCCTCGGGTTTAGTAAGATCCCCTATCGACGTTTTTATAGTTCAAAGTTTACCAGCCTCAGGAAAAATATTTTGTTTTCCTAGCTCCGCTCAGCGTGCACGCAAAAATGAGGAATATATTAAAATATTTAACGTTTTCAGAAAATTCTAGAAAAATTCCTAAAAATCATGAATATTATAAAATGGTTATTTATAATGAAATAAATAATTTTTGGAATGTTACAGATAGGTGTTAGTGTCTAAATGAAATTCTTTTCTTTTTCTTGCTTGTTCTAGCATCTAATCTTTTCCATGTGCAATTACCTAACAAAACACATAAAAAATGTAATATGAACATAATTAAAATAATCAAAACATAATAAAATTTAAGAACAAAATTAAATCAAAAAGATTAAACGAAGATGAAAACCCAAGATTATGAACCATAAAAAATGAATTTTTGCAGGTTCATCACAAAGCTAGGTCAATTAGGAATCATTGGGCCTAAGTCTCATGTCATTTAGAGGCTTAAAACTAAAGTTATGCTCAATTAAGTGGTCTGACTCATCAACAACTCGCCTCTGCTTTCCATCTTCAAATGCATGCTAAAAATAACGTATTTCAACTTAGGAGTCTTCGTAAGAGTTGTATCTTTGTGTCTTATCTTCCATTTGGGTTAAGTTTGACATCCATTAGACTCCTATAACTCAAGATATGGGCTAATGAGTATGTAGAGGTCAAGTTGTCAGGATCAACATTCTAACTCTTGCTTCAACTTTATTTTAAATTATCCAAACATATGATCCAGCTCCTGAGGTCTCATGAAACTTGTAGAGATTTGTTTTATCTTTCCTACAAGACTAGAATCACATCAATCAGATATTTGAAACTCATATTATAGCCAAATTATTGAATATTGCCAAATAGACAAATTAAAGCTAATTCATGCAATAATTCCTTCAATGATCCAATTCGGTCCAATATCATAAAATGTGATGAAACTAACTTAATTAAGTCAAATTGAACCTTAAGAAGCCTAGTGAGAGGATCATTAAATAAATAAAATATACTGCTATCAATCAACCACTTGATTATATTTCCAACATCAATATAATCCACATCATTTATTTTTATAATTGCAATGATTAAATACTAAGTAGTTTATCAACAACCAAATTTAATCCTAAATCTTCCTCTTGGCTAAATTCTTCCATATATGGAAAATAAGATTTTCTTCTCATTCTAATCATTTTTAGACCATTTCTACCATCAAGAATCCATTTCCAATATCAATTTCACTTAAAATCAAATATTAGACTAAAAACCCGAAATTGATTTGAATGAAACCCTAGTTCTTGGATCTTTGTCTCTTGACTATATTTTCTCAAAATTACCATCATTCATATGATTCTTTCTTCATCAACAACCTCATCCTTCATTAATCTTCCATTGAAACTCAATCAAAATTAATCTCAAGAACACAATATGAGGTCTTACTAACCTAGGGTTCCAATCTAACAAAATAATCATAAATAAGACTTCTTTGACTCAAAAGTATGATAAAGAAGCATATTAGGACACTTTTAAAATAAGAACAACTCAAGAAAATTTGGAGAAAAATTATGATTCCCTACTTCTTGTTCTTGAAAGAACTTGCAAGAAAGTTGAAGATCTTGAATCTAGCTACTTGATTCTCTTGAAATCTAGCGTGAAAAACTATGGATTCTTCTTGTTCTTTGCTTTTCTCTTTTTTTTTCTTTTTTTTTCTTCTCCTCTTCCTCCTTTCTCCTTGCCTTGGCCGAACCCTCTAGCTCTTTTTGTAACACCCCCTCCGAAGGACATTACATTTAATACTGACTCCTTTAATTAAATAATTAACCAAGTTATAAAATAGTTAATATTGTAAAATATGAGTTTAAAAAAATCTCTTTTTAACAAACAACCTAAAACTTACCAAAATAGAGAAATATAGGTTATAAGAATGGAATACAAGATTTTTCATAAAGCAAAGTTTGTTACATCCATAAGTACATTATATCATGTTCCAAAAGCATAAAACTTAAGTATTGCAAAAGTAAATATACACATATAACTACCAAATGAAGACTGAGCCTGGTCTAAGTCCAAACACCTGAAGAACAAGGTCCTGCACCCGATCTTCATCCAGATCCCCCTCAGGATCCCTAGCCAACAAAACTCCCAGTCGGGGCATGCCACTACGGACAGGAGTCCGAGTAGTCGACTCCATAGAGTTCTCCTTAGAGAAAACTCTCCAATCATCCCAAAGCTCCCCAAGAGGCATGCAGAACTCCAAGTGAATAGCTACATCCACAGTAAATGTAGCAGTGTCATGTCGGGTCCTACTCCAGGACAAGGTGACATCTCCGATATACTGAATGCGCCCCGTTTCCTAATGGACACTCCATGCTTCGATACCCCCATGAAACTGTAGTCGAGCGAAACCTCGCGGATCTTGCCTTGTCGCCATCATAGTCTTTACCAACATGAGTATAAAAATAGAAGTAGACAGAATAATACCATAAAAGAGGTGAGATCCCCTACATCAATAACATCATGACAACAAGAAACTCAACGAAAGGAAATAATGTCTCTCATAAATAACAATATCAATGAATGGCAGATATAATCATATTAACATAGGGATATGAAAGATCAACAGGTATAGTCATGTTATCAACTAATATATGATTCAACAAAGTACATCAAAATACAATAAACACAGACCACACCACAATAAGATGTACGCTAACTATGCATATGCACGATGTGTATGCTGACCATCCTTATGCACAATGCATCCAGTTCCTACTACATAAAGTTAAAGAATTCAGATATGAACGTTCCAGAAGATCTGTCTCCCCTCAAAAGACAGTCTATGCCAGACCACAAAAAGGATAGTGTTTGTCAGGTCCTCGTCGTGCGTTGCAACGATTTTCCACGACCAAGGGTATACAATGTGATAACAGATCACTAAGTGGATCACCTTATGAATGCTTATGTCTTGGAGCATATCAAATAGGTTTTTGATGATAACAAAGCCAAAGATGAAGATCAAGATCAAAAGAGAAGACCAAGATCAAAAGATAAAGACCAAGATCAAAAGAGGAATATTAGATATAGGTCTTAGAATATAAATGTAAAATTCCCTTTAAGTATCTCAATAATTTTCAAATGATTTTCCAAATATCGTTTTCAAAATCAGCTTATAAATTCAAAGTTAAACATGTTTTTCCCAAGAAATGTTGTTTTTAATCTTGGATTCAATATTCATGAAGGAATTTATGTTTAATCCAATGATTTAAGTGTTAGAAATGGCTTACATACTCAATTGGACTTGAAAAATGTGTTCAAAGGCTAAGGTAATCGATTACAAGATGTTTGTAATAGATTACATAGCAAATAGAGGCCTTGTAATTGATTACACCAAGTTAGTAATCGATTACAATGAGCCCAGAAAGGCAAGAACACATTCAAGAAGCCTTGTAATCGATTACAGAGAAATGGTAATAGATTACAAGAAAGTCAGAGGCCTTGTAATCGATTGCACCAAGCTGGTAATCGATTACTAAGTGCCCAGAAAGCCAAGAACATGTTCAAACAACCATGTAATCGATTACAGAGATTGTGTAATCGATTACCAGTGGTCTGACAGCAGCCAACAACTATTTTCTTAGCTTTTAATGTTGCCATAAATGCTACCCAACGGCTCCTTTCTTCCAATAACTTATAAATACTTGCCTTAGGACTTCATTAATGGCTAACCTTCAATTCAGAACATCAATCTAACACTTATATATGATAATCAAATTCTGAAAATATTTTTGCCCTATTTTTGTGAGAAAACTTGAGATATTCAAAAAGAGCATTGCTAGAGCTTCAATTTGTATCAATATACTCTTTGAGAGAGTTTCTATCATTCAAACACTTTGTTTATTCTGTAAAGAGGGTGAGGTATCCCTTTAGTGAAAAAGGGTGAGGTATCCCTTATTGAATAGGAGGTGAGGTATCCTTCAAAAGTGTAAAGAGGGTGAGGTATCCCTCAAAGATTGTATAGGGTGAGGCATCCTTATTTTGAGGCTCAAAGCACAAAGGTGAGGTATCCCAAGGTATTGTTGAGTGGTCCAATCTGTAAAGGTTTTCAAGCACCCGTTCAAGCTTGAAGTTTAGTGGAAAATCCTGAGTAGTTCACTTGAGGACTGGACGTAGGTCACAAGGGGTGGCTGAACCAGGATAAATCCTTGTGTTTGATTCTCTCAAACCTATCTCTTTACATTTGTGCATTGGTTTTATATGCTTGCTTGAATGTTATTCATCTTAGCTTGTTTAATTTATGAGTGAAGTATTCAATCTCATTTATCTATTCACTTCAATTATCCAATAGCTTCAACGAAAATTGATAAACAAACATTTTATGAAAGATTTGCGAAAATATTTCATAAACTTAATTCACCCCCTCTTGAGTTTGAGGCCACTTGGTAACAAGTGATATCAGAGCTAGGCTCTTGTGTAAAGGGCTTAGCAGCTTCAAGAGATAGTAATGGCCTCCTCAAATGATTTTTCAGAAAGTTCTTCTCTCTATAGACTTCCATTTTTCAATAGGGATAGGTATGCTTATTGGAAAGAAAGAATAAAAAATTTTATTGAAGCTATTGACTTAGATGTATAGGATGTTATTGAAAATGGTCATTTTGTCCCCACACAAGTTGTAAATGGTGTAAGAGTTAACACACCAAGAAGTGAATGGATCGATGATGATAAGAAAAAGTTCCAATATAATTTGAGAGCCAAAAATATCATTACCACAGCTTTGGGGCATGATGAGTTCTTTAGAGTCTCAAATTGTAAATCTGCCCAAGAAATGTGAGACACTTTACAAGTAACCCATGAGGGTACTAGTGAAGTGAAAAGATCAAGGATAAATACTCTCACTCATGAGTATGAGCTCTTTAGGATGAACTATGTTGAAAGCATTCAACAAATGCAAAAATATTTTACACATATTGTTAATCATTTAGCTTCATTAGGAAAGACATTTTGTAATAAAAATCTTATTAATAAGGTTTTAAGATGTTTGAGCAGGGATTGGCAACCTAAGGTGATGGCTATCTCGGAATCAAGAAATCTTGTAACAATAACCTTAGCCACTCTTTTTGGCAAGCTCCAAGAACACAAATTGGAGTTGAATAGACTCAAACAAAATGAAGAGCTTGACAATAAAAAGAAAGGGATTGCTCTCAAAACCACCTCATCCATAATCAATGATGATGATGAAGAAGATGGCTTGGAAATAAATGAGGAGAATCTTGCTCTACTAGTAAAGAAATTTGGAAGATTCTTCAAGAAGAGTAGAGTTCAAAGAAAACCTCCTTTTCCCCAAAAGAATGTCTATCACAAAAGGGAAGGAACCTCATCCACTCCTAAATGCTATGAATGTGGAGAATTGGGTCACATGAAGATGGAGTGCCCAATCTATCATAGTAAACTGAAAAATTATCACAAAAGATCCTCAAGGAAGAAGAAAGAAAGAAGTACCTACATAGCTTGGGATGACAATGACATGGTTTCAACCGATAGCTCAGATAATGAGAAAGCCAATCTATGTTTCATGGCTAGAGGAGAAAAGGAAGATGAAGATGACATGGAGGTAACATCCTCAAATTCTGAATCAAACTCTTCACCTTCCTATGATGAATTGCAAGATGCATTTGAAGAATTACATAATGAATCTATGAGGCTTGCAAAACTTATTTCATCATCTAAGAAAATAATTTCTTCATTTGAAAATCAAATTTCTATTTTAAATAAAGAAATTGAGGAATTGAAATTAAAAATTGAAACTCTTACGTTGATTGATGCAAATTCTTCATGCATGACATGTTTATCACTTGATAATGTATCTACACCCTCATCTTGCTCATCATGTAAAGCATTTGAAATTGAGAATGAGGATTTGAAAAACACTCTTTCAAAATTTACCTTTGGAAGAGATAATTTGAACATATTGCTTGGGAACCAAAGATGTGTTTTTCAAAAGGCTGGTTTGGGGTATAATCCCAATAACTAACAGAAGTTTCTCAAGAATTTCTTTGTTTCATCAAGTACATCAAGTAGTCCCTTTACTAAATGCTTTCATTGTGGTAGGAAAGGGCATAGTGCATCAACTTGTAATGTAAGAAATAATATTAATAACAAGTTAGGAACTAAAATGGCTTGGGTTCCCAAAGGCACTTTGCCAAAAACTAACACACAAGGACCCAAGAAAATTTGGGTACCAAAAAACAAAAATTGAAGTGTGTTGTAGGTGTGCTTGAAGGCCAAGAGCTAACTTTGGAATCTTAAAAGTGGCTGCTCCAAGCACAAGACCAGAAAATACTTCAAGTTGTCCTCCTTGTCTCCTAGAAGCTTGAACTTGCATCCTTTGGTTAAGTGGAGACTTGCTCTATGCTTTACTAGTTTAACATCTTGAAAAATGTCTCTACATATCTTGAATATGCTAAATGAATATGCTTTTTATGTGAAATGGCATATATAATATCAATATCTTTGAACTTGTCATAATGGATCAATCATGCATCTAATTCTGTCGTACAATACATTAACTTGCTGCATAATATGCTATTTTGATGCATAATATATTGCTTTGCTGCATAATATGATATCTTGATGCATAATATGTCGTTTTGCTGCACAATTATGTGCTTTGGATCAAAGATTGGTTAGTTTTTATGTTTACATTATGTTTGGAATTGATTTGGAACATTTTTGAATGATTCAAGTTTGGTCATTTACTGTTTAAAATGCAAAAACTGATTTCAGCAAACTTGTAATCGATTACAAGGATCCTGTGATCCTTGTAATCGATTACAAAGGCTCTGTCAAGCATTCCAAGCCAATTCAGAAAACATGTAATCGATTACGCAAACTTTGTAATCGATTACAAGGAAAACATAACGTGTATAATCGATTACAATAAAAGTGTAATCAATTACAAAACCTTTTTTTTCCGTAATTTTGCTTAATCTTAATGTTCTGTTCTTTCATAATGCTTTCCTTATGCTTAATCTTTATCTAACCCCATAATTGCTCTTGTATATGACTCTGAATTCTATTGGCATAAATGATGAATACTATCTAAGTTTTTCTTCATATGCATTTGCTATTGGTATCACATATTGATGTGCTAAACGGTTTATACTTTGATATTGATCCTGTTGGGCTGAAATGATTATATCTAATCTGAATGCTTATGTCTTCTTTTTGATAATGCCAACAGGGGAGAGATTAGTGAAATATATTGCATGTGTACGGGGGAGTTTTGCGCTTTCACATATTCTATCTCATGCATACATTACGAGGGAGAGTTGCGCTTAAATATCTGATAATCAAATAAATGCAAATATTTCTCCTTCTGTTGAATGTTTAGTTTGTCATCATCAAAAAGGGGAAGAACGTGAATGCTTATGTCTTGGAGCATATCAAATGGGTTTTTGATGATAACAAAGCCAAAAATCAAGATCAAGATCAAAAGAGAAGACCAAGATCAAAAGAGGTATATTAGATATAGGTCTTAGAATATCAATATAAAATGGCCTTTAAGTATCTCAATGATTCCTAAATGGTTTTCCAAATATCATTTTCAAAATCAGCTTGTAAATTCAAAGTTAAACATGTTTTCCCCAAGAAATGTTGTTTTTAATATTGGATTCAATATTCATGAAGGCATTTATCTTTAATCAAATTATCTAAGTGTTAGAAATGGCTTACATACTCAATTAGACTTGAAAAATGTGTTCAAAGGCCAAGGTAATCGATTACAAGATGTTTGTAATCGATTACATAGCAAATAGATGCCTTGTAATCGATTACAATGAGCTCAGAAAGGCAAGAACACGTTCAAGAAGCCCTGTAATCGATTACAGAGAAATGGTAATCAATTACAAGAAAGTCAGAGGCCTTGTAATCGATTGCACCAAGCTGGTAATCGATTACTAAGTGTCCAGAAAGCCAAGAACACGTTCAAACAGTCATGTAATCGATTACCAGTGGTCTGACAGCAGCCAACAACTATTTTCTTGGTTTTTAATGTTGCCATAAATGCTACCCAACGGCTCCTTTCTTCCAATAACTTATAAATACTTGCCTTAGGGCTTCATTAATGGCTAACTTTCAATTCAGAACATCAATCTAACACTTATATACGATAATCAAATTCTAAAAATGTTTTTGCCCTGTTTTTGTGAGAAAACTTGAGATATTCAAAAGGGGCATTGCTAGAGCTTCAATTTGTATCAATCTACTCTTTGAGAAAGTTTCTATCATTCAAACATTTTGTTTATTCTGTAAAAAGGGTGAGGTATCCATCTAGTGAAAAAGGGTGAGGTATCCCTTGCTGAATAGGAGGTGAGGTATCCTTCAAAAGTGTAAAGAGGGTGATGTATCCCTCAAAGATTGTATAGGGTGAGGCATCCCTGCTTTGAGGCTCAAAGCACAAGGGTGAGGCATCCCAAGGTGTTGTTGAGTACTCCAATCTGTAAAGGTTTTCAAGTACCCGTTCAAGCTTGAAGTTTAATGAAAAATCTCAAGTGATTCACTTGAGGACTGGATGTAGGTCACAAGGGGTGGCTGAACCAGGATAAATTGTTGTGTTTGATTCTCTCAACCCTATCTCTTTACAATTGTGCATTGATTTTATATGTTTGCTTGAATGTTATTCATCTTGGCTTGTTTAATTTGTGAGCGAAGTATTCAATCTTATTTATCTATTCACTTCAATTATCCAATAGTTTCAACGAAAATTGATAAAAAAATATTTTAAGAAAGATTTATGAAAATATTTCATAAACTCAATTCACCCCCCTCTTGAGTTTGAGGCCACTTGGTAACACACCTCGCCCTGACGGCCTCTGAAATCCATCCGGGATCACACTATCCAACTTCTTGTTCACTCTTGGGCAACAAAAGCCGACTGTATAATGTTCAATGCATGAACAATGAAATCAAACCACCGTTGTACCATTCCCAATGGTATTAAAGCAAAAGCTCATACAATTATCTAATACTATTACTATCAATGATATTATATAACCGCCCATACAATTACATAATACTAATGATCCACTCGGGTCCTATACATCGGTTCCACAATCCACTTGGGTCCATTACATCGGTCCAAAAGCATAATGCTAATGCATTCTTTCACAAAGTATCTCAGTCGTGCAAATTCAAGAGTTATCGCTATCAATTTACTTGAAGCATTCTTACAAAATTTTTTAGCATATTTAACCATTGTTTCACCATTAGGCTTTAATTGTAATACTTTCAAGAAAAGGGTAGAAATCAATCCTAATCACCAAACTCTTCTAACTAAGTTCTTCGAGTGACCTTTCCTCATATCGTTCACTAAAACTTAAAAAGAAACCTCATTGTCTTAACCTCATGATTCTTTTCCTTTTCCTCTAAGTCTTTCAAGTTTTTACTGATCCTTTCTCAAGCTTGTTTCTCCTCTCAAAACTAAAAATTGTTCTTTTGCGAAATGAAAAAAATTATTCTTTTTCATTCTTATTTTATGAATCCTTAATTAAATTTCTTGATTATCAAGTCAACTAGATTCACTACTAATAAATCATTTTTCATTATTCTAATTATCTCTAAAATTATTTCCATTAGTATATCTAAAAGTTATTACTCCTCAAATTATGATATTATGATTATCTTCTCTCTTACTTATAAATCTTTTAACCCTAATTTGTCATCCAATTCACCTAAATAATATTTTCTAACATTCTTTCTAAAACTTTCATTATTCAACTTCTAAATAAAATCCTTTCCATCCTAATTATTCTTCAATCCCATTATCAAATATTTTAGGCCTCCAATTCACTCTTTCATCCAATTATCAAATATCATGGCCAAAATCAATTCTTTTCAATGGTAAAAATTTGTTTCTTTCCTCTTTCAACTTGTACCCTCATGAATCATATTTTTGTCACTTAATCATCTAAGTCCTTAATCAATGAATATTTTTCTTATGGACACCTCTTCCTAGGCCAAGAAGGTCGTGAGCCTCAAGAGATCAAGGGGACCAAAAATCATTCCTTTACAACATAATCATAGCATGCCACATACTTTAGTCATCACAATTAATTAAGTTCATGATTACTATCAAAATCACATCATCACATATATCCATTAAGCCATCACAGTCATCTCTTGCATACAACAACATCATATAATCATACAAAATTAAACAAACATAAATCAAAAGTCACACAATCGAGTGGATGAATCCTCACGTAGACGCTCCACTCCCAACACAACCATTCATTCCTCACCACCATAGCATGGTTGATGAGGTTAATCTCCCTCTTACCTTAGGTGTAGCCTCATAGCTCCTCGTAAGTCCTCTTTAAAAAGCTTCTCCTTCCAAGAAGATCCCTAAAACAAAACAACACATAAGCATCAACATTTAGGGCTTGGAAACAAGATGATTTTGAAAGAACCCACAACAACAAAATGTCTTAGTATGGGGTTTTGATTCAAGAGATGTGGATGGAGGAAATTAAAGAAGATTAAGAGAGTGAGTTGAGGGTGTGGCCGTGAGGTTTTCCAAGAGAAAAGAAGAGAGTTTTATACTTTGGTTTCTTGATAAAAAGATGAAAATGAACTAGGTGATAGCAAAAAATTAAATCTTTGGTCCTTCAAGGGCCAATGGTCGTGAGCCTTGGGAGAAAGAAATAGAAGAAAATGTTTGATAGATGATCATTCACAAACAAACAAGGAAAGCTTAGGAAAGATGAGAACTTTACCTTAGAAGCTTTCAAGTCCTAGATTGTAGAATAACTTGAACAAGCCAAAACCTTCACCCAAATGGTCTTAGGAAGAGATATAGATTCAAGAAGGTAGATGAGTGAAATCGAAGAAAATGAAATAGTAATTTTGGTGAGAGTGGTCATGAGGTATAGAAAAAAAATGGAAAGAGAATGAGAGAAAATGAGAGAAGAGAAAAGCGAGAGAGAAAATGATAGCTTTTGTGAAAAGATGACAAGTTTGTCATCTTTTCCCCCCTCCAAAATCGTGCACCTCCCAAGGAGAGAACACTCTAGAAAAGATAATTAACATTTTACTAAAAGTTATTATCCAATAGACAAAAGTTACAATTAGCAAAGCCAGTATCTATTGTCCAATGGACAATAGAGTGTACCCAAATTTTATCCGTCAGATAAAATCTTAAAAAATGAAACTTCTTAAAGTGTGTCTGGCATCAGGTTTAGTAAGATCCACCGTCACCATTTTCACAGTCTAAGGTTTTTCGACCTCGGTCAGTGCGTATGTAAATCAAAAAATATATTAAAATAATCAAACAATTCAAATAATTCCAAAAAAAATTAAAAAAATCACAAATATTATCAAATGAATATATATTATGAAATAAGAAATTTTCGGGGTGTTACACCTTTGAGAGTAATTATTTTCTTTCTTTTCTATTCTTTTTCCTTTTATATTTTCTAGCAATCCAATTAGGTTTCAGCTAGTGACTAATTCATCCTGTTAGAAGCTAACTAATGTCTAACTAAGTCGTTTGTTTCTATTGGTCATTGATTATTTCAATAGTTCTTTCCTAACTAAGTCATGATTACTTTGTTACTCTAACTAAACCATTATCAATTTAATTACATTGATTATGTTTTAGTTAAGCATCTAGTTACTAACTTATAGGAATTTCTTTAATGATCTCTCCAATTTCTATAATTGATAAGTTGTCTAATAGTAAACTTATATCTTAAATAACTTATAAACATTTTTTTACAATTTCCAGTGTTCTGAGAATTCTTTTATCATTCCCTCGGACCCATTGTATAAGAATCATTCAATTTGTATGCATAAATTTTTAATTTCAAGTATGTCCCTATTATAAATTTAATAAATATTACACGTATGTTCTATGAGTACAAAACACAAATTAAATACTGTATATATATATATATATATATATATATATATATATATATATATTTAATCTGGAAGAGATAGTACATGATCCACTATACACTACATATTTTCAATAATCTTACATTCAAAATTAAAATGAAATGAGCAATGTTATGCAGCAACAAAAAATCATTCAAAATATATCAAGATTTAAGGATAGTTGTTAGATAGGTCAAAATTGTATTAACACTTATACATCCAAGAGTCAATAACAATACCAACTTATTCTCACAAAAATTTAGCAAAAATAATTCTAACTATCTATAATTTTGCGAATGGAAAAGCTTAGTATATTAATTAGTTTTTTTTCATCTATTAAAATAGGAGTGTTTTTAACCAAACCAAACTTATAAACCGAATTGAAAAATCGAAATACAAACAAAACCAATTAGTTTTTCTTTTGTGGTTCTCTTTTATGATGATTGATCGGTTTAATTCGATTTTTTATGTTCATTTATGAAATAGAGACAAACCAAACAAAACTGAAATAATATAAATACATATATTTTTCATAATTTACATACTTATATATATGATTAGATTTTAGTTTGTTATTGTTTCAAAAAAAATTGTTAATTTATTCTTTATATCTATTTCATGATATTTGTTTAAAAAAAATGTAGTCTAATTTTTTGTTAATTCAACTATAAAAAGAAAAAATAAAAGTAAATTTTGTTTGGACTAATTCGAACCAAATTGATTATGATTTGTTTGGTTTGTTTATGTTCGCCAATCAAAATAAAACCAATCCATTCACATTATAGAAAACGGACTGATTTAGTTCAAATAATTTTTCTCCTTAAAATCGATTCAATCCATACCACAAACTCTCATATATATTGAAAAAGAAGTTTCTCAAGTAACTGTCCTTTTGGTGAGGATATTAGTATCTCGTACAATTAGTGACTTACATTTAATCTGTGTCTCACTTACTTGAAAAACTAAATACAAGAAGTTAGTTTTGCATTTATATTTCAATTAAATGTGCCATGTACCTAAATATTGACCACTAATTATTGAGATTATGAAGCAATCTCTGTTAAAAAAGTATTTACTTCATAATCATATTATTGATAATGACCCAGTAATTTTTCTTTCAGCTTGCATATTGTATGTATTTGATATCCTCCTTGAAATGGCAAATGATGTTTAAGGCAAGCTGAGGCTGTAGTATTAAAAAAAAACTTATTTATGCATTACACTCACAAAAGAAAGAAGAGAAGATACAAGACACTAGCAAGCAATGTCTTCAAAACCGGATCCATTACTGAACTAACAGTTTAAGGTTTTGAGGTTAAACCAGGATTTCATATATATACATATATATTATATAATTATATAATAATATATAAGAAAAATATAATATACACTTGTTAAGTGAATAAATAAAATCGTGGGAAAATATTAAAATATATTTTTTAACATAATTAAATTGATTTATCACATATAGTATTATACTAATACTAGTACTAGCATGTTCTTTTAACCTACATTATATAGTAAGTATTATTCGATGTGGGCATTGAATAAGTAAGAGAAAAGATGAAGCTTCTCATTATAAATTAAAATTAAACTTTTATCGCATTTCAAACTCTTAATTGTCTTACATTTGACAAATTAAGAGAAAAGCTTTTAATTTTTAGATATAAATTAAGAACCATATAATCAGTTTAGTGAAAAAGCTTAAATTGGTTTTATTTTAAAAAAATTGAATTGGTTCAACCATGTGAATCGTGGGTTGACCGATTCAGTTTTTTGGTTTTTATACTGATTTAAGAAAATTTAGTTTTTATACCAATACCAAATTTTAGGGGTTGATTGGACCACTCGGAGGATTGGTTCTCGGTTTTCTCGATTTGACCAGTTGGTCTGATATGATTTTAAAGCAAGCACCAAGCAAGGATATCTCTTTGAAATCTAAGATTATGTTTGGTGCACATGATAATATAATATAAAATAAGATGATAGGATAGTATAAGGTATGATAGTATAATTAATAGGATAAGACATAATCCTATCTTTTATTTGATAACAAAAGGATAAATTAACTGATTGTATAATATATTTTTTAAGATCAAAATATCATTTAGCATAAAAGTTAAAATAATTAAAAATAATAATAAAAAACTTTATGGTAGTGGTGGTGGTGGTAGTGGTGGTGGTGGTGGTGGTGGTGGTGGTAGTGGTGATAGTGGTGGTAGTGGTGGTGGTGGAGGCGGTGGCGGTGGTGGTGGCGGTAGGGGTGGCGGCGGATGCGGTGGTGGTGGCGGCGGTGGTGGTGGAGGTGGTGATAGTGGTGGTGGTGGTGATGGTAGTGGTGGTGGTGGTGGTGGTGGTAGTGGCGGCGGCGGTAGTGGTGGCGGTAGTGGTGGTGGTGACGGCGGTGGTGGTGGCGGCGGTGGTGAAGGTGGTGGTGATGATGGTGGTGGTGGCGGCGGTGGCGGTGGCGGTTGTAGCGCCCTCTTCCAAGGGAACGTCACATGGTCGATTACAATGCGGAAATAAAGTTAGGTGAGTTGAGACCGGTCCATTTTAATAAGACGCGTATATTCACTAGATTATAGTTGGGTATTTTAATTGGCGGTTATGTTATATATGTACTTTTTTTTCTTTTTAATTAGTAACCATGTTGACAAGACATCCATGGAAATAAAAGATCAAAAAGTAAAACATGCATAGGAATCAATATCGCATCATCATATATATATATATATAAGTTTATCAAAGCATTTAGTTACAAGCCTGGTACATCAAAAGCAAAACTATACTTGCCCCCAAAATATTACATACACATCCCCACGGTATCGAATTACTGACCCACAACAAACAAAACATCGGCCCCCAAAATAAAATACCGGTAGCCTTCGGTAGCTACGAGTGACATCAATCCCTCAAGTGAGGAGGAATCGTGTCGGGATCCTCTTCGGGGGTCCTCTTCGGGGTCGTCCTCGGGGACTTCCTCGGGATCTTCCTCGGGATCGTCCTCATCATCGAGGAAATCACCATAGGAATAGCAGAGACACGGGACGGGGCCCGAGCCGTAGAACGAAAAGAGTCCTCTCTGAGTGAAGTAACGATCGCCCCACATCTCGCGGATCGGTAGGCGAAACTCCAAACGTAGGGCGATACAAACGGGTGAAGACAGTGGTTCGTGGCGTCTCCAGGCTAGTGATATCGAGACATCTCCGTGTAGACACGGCGCTCGAAGCGTAGTTGATATACCAAAGCACTGCGGCCCTCCTAAGAAAGTCGCGTACATCTCCCAAAAATACGTGCGTACGGGGCTCCATAGTCTTCGTGGTTGCTCACCAAGGTAAGGCCAAAAACCGGGAAGTTGGGAGCTTAGGTTCCTCACGGTTGTCTTCGATGAGACGCAATGTACAAATAAACAGAAATGGAGAGACGGGAAGGAAAAGAGGTAAGACATCCTTCCGTCATTACCAATTATAGCATCAAGAAACCAAACGGCGCAGAAAGCGCCCACATAGCATTTACAACAACGGTAATAGTAATAGACATTCAAGAGCGTTATAAATCAAGCAGAGATAGTTTCAGGCAAGTCATAGGTATATCAACAATATATCAATGCCGAGACCATAATAATGATAAATGCAAATAATGCACGGACTCTATACACATGAGCCCTCAATAACCAAGATCCTACTCCATGGAGCTAGACACAAAACATTCGGAGAGAATGATCGGGAGACATGCTAGTATCTCGTCACCATAAAACAAGTGCTTTCCAGAAAATAATCGGTCATTTTGCGCAACAAGGCTTTATACAAAGAAGATTCTCACAAGATCTCGATATAGGGACTGTGGCCGGTCGGGATCGTTGGTGCGTTTGCATCGGTTTGTCTCACGGTCCCAGAGGGGCTACCACGCCCTTTGTGAAACACCGCGCCCCAACGCCTCAAGGCCAACTACGGGACCCCACTTGTCTATTCGCACCCGCACTAAGGTGTGTTCAACTCCTAGGCAACTAGGCCTTACGACGGTCAACGGACAAATCACAATGCATACAAACTCTATGCATAATCAGGTATGATCATTATCACATACTATTCCATCATATGTCACAATTTGCCAAAGTAAGAATTGATACAGTCAATGGTCTCTCTCAAGGACCCACAATAGCATAATATTGTCATTAAATAGATCAATACCCTTTTCAAAACGTATTATGAGTCCTTGCTTAGATTTAGCTTTACTTACAGAGTTTGTCTCTAAAGGAATTCTTTTAGTTAACTTGAATCCTCTTAGGTAATTTATTCATATGCCCTTAGAAGATTATTTTAAGATCTCAAAATCTCACACTCTCATGTTCTTCCCTGTTTATGCATCCCTAAGCAATTTCTAGTCATCCCATTTATTTATGATCAATATTCCTATATTAGTCCCAAGGTTTTGGGTCCAGGAAACTACACGGTCGGAAATCACAATTTGAGTCACAGACTTCAATTAATAGGTGTTGGGTGATAGGTATACATTTGAATTCGACAGAGACTACATTTCATGAAGAATTGAAGTTGCTATTCGACGAAGAATAATGTAACAGGAGGGGGAAAGAATGGGAAAGCATTTTTATAATAGGATTGGTAAGAAATCATTTTTCGTCGGATGGGGGTTCGTCGGACGAAGAAATTATTTCTTTGTCGGATGGGGGTTACGTCGGACGAAGATCAAACTGTCGGATCCTCCGGATGGTCGCAAAAGCCTCAATTCGACGAGTATAGGTGTCGACGTTGGGGAAAATCTCCCAAGTGTCGAACCGACGAACACCTTGGTCGAAATCTCTAATTTCGACGGGTCTGGAGAAATTCATCTACTCGACAGGCATTGTCTCTCAAATTCGACGATTTTTGACTTTGGGGCATTTTCTTGTAAGTGTCCAGGGACTCTATTCGACGGGTTTGTGGTCGGAAGATCAATCTCGACGGACATGATCGAGGTTCATACTCGACGGATATTGACATTGTTTTTACTGGTCAGAGATCTAAATTCGACGAGTTTGACACTCGACGAAAAGGGTCTGGAGTCTAAACTCGACGGGTTTTAACATTTTCCAAAGTGATTAGGTTATCACATTCGACAGGTTTGGCTATGGGTCCCTACTCGACGAATTTTAACATTTTACTAAGTGATCAGGTGATCACGTTCGACAGGTTTTAGGTTGTCATGTTCGACAGGTTTTAGGTTGTCATGTTCGACAGGTTTGGCCATGGGTCCTTACTCGACGGATTTTAACATTTTACTAAGAGATTAGATGATCATGTTCGACAGGTTTTTATCATTCGACGGAATGGTCAGAAATCTTCATTCGACGGATTTTGACATATCACCAAAAGATCAAAGGTTATTGTATTCGACAAGTTTGGCGATTTCATACTATTACTAATTTCCACATTCGGGCTCAACATCGTAACTATCCGAAAACAAATTGGAACTTATTCCCTTCAATATTACACATTCCAAGTACCTCGGTCATATTTATATATATGTACATTCAAACTCGACAATCAAATAACACATATACCATACCACATACAAAAGCGAGAAAGACCTCAACAAAATCACAGACGTTTCCTAAATGCTAAGAGAGGTTGAGGAGGAGTGTCTTCCTCTTACCTTAGAGAAGCACAAAGAAAGGTGCTCCTTTTGGTCGAAATGATATTTTCGGCTCCCGTAAATCCTTGAATATTCAAGCTCACCAAAATCGAATCAAATGTTGAAATGGATACCCACTGTCATCAAAATGACAGTGGGTTACGAAAATGAGAAGAGATGAGGAAAAAGCTAAGGACTTTACCTTAAAGTTCCGGCCTTTAAGCTTCAACCGTGGAGGAAAAGAAGATGAAGAAAACGTAGAGCTTCGAAGATGATTCCCTCAGGTGTGGTGCTTCTCCAAACACGAAATGGTGCTGGAGTGTGATGGTATTGGAGGGTGAAAATATGAAGGTGGGGGGGAAAATGGTGCTGCTGGAAGGAGAAATGGAAAGAGAGAAAGATGAGTGCTACGTACAGGAGGAGGAAATGTGTGGGGATTGAAGAATGAATTAAGCCCCTTAATTCAAATGTGCAGCACAAAAATGGAAAGAGAAAGAAATAATAAAAAATGATTCAAAGAAGCTTCCTTGAGAAGCTTCGCACGCTTCTCTACGAGGTGCATAGTAAGCTTGTCTCCTTGATTAAATACAACAGATGATTTATTATACTAGCGAGATAAAACCCAAAAATGTAGACCTCAGAAACGTGCCCGGACTCGGGTTTAGTAAGATCCCCCGTTGTCACGTTGACAGTCCAAGGTTTACCAGCGTCAGGGAAAATATTCTATTCTCCCGGCTCCACTCAGCACACACATAAAACGAAGAATATATTAAAATATTCATCATCTCCAGAAAATTTCACAAAAATTCTTAAAAATTGCAAATATTATAAAATGATCGTTTTTAACAAAATAATAAATTTTCGGGATGTTACAATACTCCCCTTCTAAAAAGAAATTTCGTCCTCGAAATTTGCATACCTTAGAATAACTGTGGGTATTGCTCTCTCATCTTGTCTTCCAACTCCCAAGTTGCATCTCCAGTCACCTCGTTCCAAATCACTTTCACCAATGCGATCTCCTTGCCTCTTAATTGCTTTATCCTGCTATCCTCGATTCTTATAGGAGACGTCTCATAAGTTAAGTTTTCTTTTAGTTGTATTAGATCCGGTGCTATGATATGACTTGGGTCAGGAAGGTACTTCCGAAGTTGTGACACATGGAAAACATTATGAATGTTTGAAAGAAAAGGAGGTAGGGATATTTGGTATGCTACAGGACCTACACGAGCAATGATTTGGTATGGTCCAAGGAATTTAGGAGTGAGTTTTCTAGATTTTAAAGCCCGGCCCACCCCAGTCGTAGGTGTGACTTTCAGGAATACATGCTCACCTTCCTCAAACTCAAGAGGTTTTCTCCTTCGGTCTGCATAACTCTTTTGTCGACTCTGAGCCGTCCTCATCTTTTCCTGAATCATTTTAACCTTCTCAGTTGTTTGTTGTATAATCTCGGGTCCAATAGTAAGGCGCTCGCCGTCTTGGTACCAACACATAGGTGTTCGACATCGTCGTCCATACAGAGCTTCATAGGGTGCCA
Organism: Ormosia semicastrata; assembly: GCA_029884595.1. Taxonomy (NCBI): domain Eukaryota; kingdom Viridiplantae; phylum Streptophyta; class Magnoliopsida; order Fabales; family Fabaceae; genus Ormosia; species Ormosia semicastrata. The sequence goes on from JAQQTO010000061.1 coordinate 47,325,388, forward strand.
TCCCATGCTCGAATGATAACTGTTGTTGTAGGTGAATTCTATCAAGGGTAGAATGTCATCCCAACTCCCGTTTGCTCTATGGTGCAAGCTCTAAGCAAATCTTCCAAAGATTGGATTGTTCTCTCCGATCGACCGTCGGCCTCATGCGGATGATAAGCGAAACTAAGTTGTAATTTTGTCCCCAATGCTTCTTGCAAACTCTCCGAGAAATTTGAAGTAAACCTCGGATCTCTATCTCGAAACAATACTTGTAGGCACACCGTGCGATCGACAATCTCTCCAATATAGATCCGAGTCAATCTCTCTAGCTTGTATTTGATGTCGATCGGAAGAAAATGTGCTTGATTTCGTGAGTCGGTCCACAATTACCCAAATCGAATCATGACCTTTTCTTGTCCTTGGTAATCCGACTACAAAGTCCATTGCAATCTTGTCCCACTTCCATTAGGAATAGATAACGGTTGCAGCAATCCTGGCTGGTCTCGATGTTCCACTTTGGCTTTTTGACAAACGGACAAGTAGATACACGTCTAGTAACGTCACTCTTCATTCCGTGTCACCGAACAACTTCTTCAAGTCTTGATACATTTTCGTCATGCCGGGTGCATACTCAGTTGGCTTGTGTGAGCATGATTAATGATGTATTCTCTAAGTTCTTGATTCCGTGGGACACAAACTCTCCCCTGGAATCTCAAAATTCCATCCGTTCCCTCTGCAAATTCTGTTTCATTTCCTTGCTTTATCTGTTCCCTCACTTCTTGTAAGAATTTGTCCTTCTTCTGCTCTTTTCTTATGCTGTCCATCAACTCGCTTGAGATGGTAACCATATTCATGCAAATCTTTCCAGGTTCTAACTTCACGAAAGACCATACATCTCTGAATTGCTCTATTAGATCCTTTTCCTTGATCATCAGGGCAGAGACACTGATCATCTTTCTACTTAGAGCGTCTGCCACAACATTTGCCTTGCCAGGATGATACAGAAGTTGGAAATCGTAATCCTTCAGGAATTCTAACCATCTCCGTTGCCTCATGTTCAACTCCTTCTGATCATACAAATACTTCAGACTCTTGTGATCACTGAAAATGTTAAACGTTGCCCCGTAGAGAAAATGCCTCCATATCTTCAGAGCAAAAACTACAGCCGCTAACTCTAGGTCGTGCGTCGGATAATTCTTCTCGTGCACTCGCAACTGCCTTGAAGCATAAGCCACCACTCTTCCATGTTGCATAAGTACAGATCCTAGCCCTTGGTATGAAGCGTCACAAGACACTTCAAACTGTTCATTCGGATCGGGTAGCACTAACACAGGTGAGGTAGTCGGTCGATTCTTCAATTCTTGGAAACTTCGCTCACAACCTTCGGTCCACTCAAAAGTTTGGTTTTTCCTTGTGAGTTGCGTAAGTGGTCCAGCAATCTTGGAGAATCCTCAATGAACCTCCGGTAATATCCCGCTAAACCCACGAAGCTTCGAATCTCTGTTCGACTTCGGCCTTTCCCATCGTAGTACCGCCTCCACTTTCGATGGATCCACAAAGCAATCCCACTCTTTGAGATCACGTGACCTAGAAACTTGACTTCTTCCGGCCAAAACTCACATTTTGACAGTTTGGCATACAATTCCTTCTCCTTCGTAATCGAAGAACTATACCGAGGTGTTGGCATGGTCCTCTCGGTTTGAGAGTATACCCAGAATGTCGTCAATGAAGACCACAACGAACTTATCCAAGTAAGGTCGAAAGATTCGGTTCATGTAGTCCATGAAGATAGGTGGTGCATTCGTCACACCAAACGGCATCACCAAATACTCATAGTGACCGTATCGGTGCGAAAAGCGTCTTGGGCACATCCCTCTGTCTTCACTCGTATCCGATGATACCCGGATCGCAGATCAATCTTGGAAAACACCTGCCGCTCCCTTCGGTTGGTCCATCAAGTCGTCAATCCTCGGGAGTGGATATTTGTTCTTAATCGTCACTTTGTTCGGTGATAGATAGTCCACACATAACCTTGAGGTGCCATCCTTCTTGCGAACTAACAAAGACTTTGGTGCTCCCCATGGTGACACACTTGGCACGACAAATTGCTTTTCCAAAAGCTCTTCTAGTGTTTCTTTAGCTCGGCTAACTCTGTCGGTGCCATCCGGACGGTGTTATAGACACAGGACCACCTCGGTACTAAGTCGATAGCAAACTCTATCTCTCGAGCCGGTGGTAAACCAGGCACACTCTCAGGAAAAACTTCGGGAAATTCATTCACCACTGGAATTGTGTCCACATCAACCTCGTTCTCGATTTTCAAAGAAGACAGTAGCATGTATCCGTGAGCTCCTTCTTTCAAGAGAGCTTGAACTCGGTTGGCCGTCAGAAATCTAGAATTCTCATTTATGGGAAAAACTATGGTCTTTCTGGAACAGTCTAACAGAACATGGTTAGAAGACAACCAGTCCATCCCTAGGATAATATCTAATTGGGAAAGAGGTAAACAAATCAGATCGACCAAAAGGATCGACCTTCAACAATCAATGGACAGTTTAGACAAACTTTGGTAGTAACTACCGGTTTATCAGTGGGGGTAGAAACAGTTAAGTCAAAAGGTAAGGACGACACAGGTAGACTCAGTTTTTGCACACAGTCATACGATATAAAAGAATGGGTTGCCCCAGAGTCATACAAGAGACAGTTAAAAGATTACCTTCTATGATGCCTTCTCCTGTATCAAATCTTCGGATTCGGAGGCTTCGGCTCCGCTCATAGTGTAAACTCGTCCTCCACTTGCGGTTTCTTGGCTTTCGCAACATTCATTGAAGGTTCGACCTTCGCTTGATTGCAGTCTCGTAGATGTGTCCGGGTTTCCCACATCGAAAACAGATAATCCCTTTGATAGGACAATCCCTTGTCGGATGATCTTTCCACACTTAGGCATTTGGAGGGATATGCCAAGTTTTGGCGGTCCGGTTCCCACTAGAACCTCCGCTTGAACTTCCACCCATGGCTTGTTGGTGACTTCCCATTGGTCGAGAGTATGGCTTCTTAGGAAGCGGTTAGCACCGTTATTGCCGCCTCTCGGAATCTCGCGAGGCCCAAAGTTTCTATTCCTCATATCTCTAGATTGCTCCAGAGCCTCTACATCACAAAGCAAGTATCCAAGTAGTTGTGAGAATTCATTGATCCTCAAGGTGATTACTGACTTTCCTCGGTTCGTACCTCAATCCTTCCGTGAATCTTCGGCACTTCGGGCCTCATCCGGTTGGTTACGAAAGTAGGTCGAAAACCGTGACAAGTTTTCGAATCTCGCTGCGTACTCGCTAACGGTCATATTCCCCTGTCGCAAGTTGAGGAATTCGACTCCTTCGCATGCCTTGCACTCGCAGAAAATACTCGTCCAAGAACTTTTCTTTGAACAACTCCAAGTAATATCTCGGTTCGCAGCTTCTAGCATCCTCCGCACTCGTTCCACCGGTTCTCAGCGTTACCTACCAGCATAAAAGTAGCATAATCCACCTTCTTACCCTCAGCGCAATTCATTCCTCAAAATACCTTCTCCAACTCCTTGATCCACAGACTGGCTTTGTCCGGATCAAATTCTCCTTTAAATTGAGGAGGATTATGGCGTCGAAACTCCGCTAAATTCTGAGCATCGCCAGTAGCCTCTAACCGTTGAGCGACTCGCTCGCTTGTTGTTGCGTAACTCTCTCTTCTTTGTCGTGCGGCTTGCTCCGTTGTTGTGCGATGACCTCGGCCATCCTTTGCATCGTTGTAATATTTCTTGCCATGTCTTCCCTTCGTGCCATCTCACTTTCTCGATTCGGGTTATCCGAAAACACAGAAAAGTCGATTGCATTCACTAAGAATACCAAACACTACTCCTTTACGAATACCACTCGGAGAACACACAAAGACAAACAAGACAGACTCAACCACAAGACCCAAAGAAACATAAACCAGGGGCTCGATACCAAGAATGTAACGCCCTCTTCCAAGGAACGTCACATGGTCGATTACAATGCGGAAATAAAGTTAGGTGAGTTGAGACCAGGTCCATTTTAATAAGACGCGTATATTCACTAGATTATAGTTGGGTATTTTAATTGGCGGTTATGTTATATATGTACTTTTTTTTTTTTCTTTTTAATTAGTAACCATGTTGACAAGACATCCATGGAAATAAAAGATCAAAGAAGTAAAACATGCATAGGAATCAATATCGCATCATCATCATATATATATATATATAAGTTTATCAAAGCATTTAGTTACAAGCCTGGTACATCAAAAGCAAAACTATACCCCCCAAAATATTACATACACATCCCCACGGTATCAGAATTTACAGACCCACAACAAACAAAACATCAGGCCCCCAAAATAAAATACTGGTAGCCTTCAGTAGCTACGAGTGACATCAATCCCTCAAGTGAGGAGGAATCGTGTCAGGATCCTCTTCAGGGTCCTCTTCGGGGGTCGTCCTCGGGACTTCCTCGGGATCTTCCTCGGGATCGTCCTCATCATCGGAGGAAATCACCATAGGAATAGCAGAGACACGGGACGGGGCCCGAGGCCGTAGAACGAAAAGAGTCCCTCTCGGAGTGAAGTAACGATCGCCCCACATCTCGCGGATCGGTGGCTGAAACTCCAAACGTGGGCGATCTGCGGGTGAAGACGGGTGGTTCGTGGCGTCTCCAGGCTAGTGATATCGAGACATCTCCGTGTAGACACGGCGCTCGAAGCGTAGTTGATATAAAGCACTCGGCCCTCCTAAGAAAGTCGAGGCGTACATCTCCCAAAAATCGTGCGTGCGGGGCTCCATAGTCTTCTCGTGGTTGCTCGGTCAAGGTAAGGCCAAAAACGGGGAAGTTGGGAGCTTAGGTTCCTCACGGTTGTCTTCGATGAGACGCAATGTACAAATAAACAGAAATGGAGAGACGGGAAGGAAAAGAGGTAAGACATCCTTCCGTCATTACCAATTATAGCATCAAGAAACCAAACGGCGCAAAGCGCCCACATAGCATTTACAACAACGGTAATAGTAATAGACATTCAAGAAGCGGTTATAAATCAAGCGAGACGGTTTCCAGGCGGTCATAGGTATATCAACAATATATCAATGCCGAGACCATAATAATGATAAATGCAAATAATGCACGGACTCTATACACATGAGCCCTCAATAACCAAGATCCTACTCCATGGAGCTAGACACAAAACATTCGGAGAGAATGATCGGGAGACATGCTAGTATCTCGTCGGCCATAAAACAAGTGCTTTCCGAGAAAATAATCGGTCATTTTGCGCAACAAGGCTTTATACAAGAAAGCATTCTCACAAGATCTCGATATAGGGCTGTGGCCGGTCGGGGATCGTTGGTGCGTTTGCATCGGTTTGTCTCACGGTCCCGGAGGGGCTACCACGCCCTTTGTGAAACACCGCGCCCCAACGCCCTCAAGGCCAACTACAGGACCCCACTTGTCTATTCGCACCCGCACTAAGGTGTGTTCAACTCCTAGGCAACTAGGCCTTACGACAGTCCAACGGACAAATCACAATGCATACAAACTCTATGCATAATCAGGTATGATCATTATCACATACTATTCCATCATATGTCACAATTTGCCAAAGTAAGAATTGATACAGTCAATGGTCTCTCTCAAGGACCCACAATAGCATAATATTGTCATTAAATAGATCAATACCCTTTTCAAAACGTATTATGAGTCCTTGCTTAGATTTAGCTTTACTTACAGAGTTTGTCTCTAAAGGAATTCTTTTAGTTAACTTGAATCCTCTTAGGTAATTTATTCATATGCCCTTAGAAGATTATTTTAAGATCTCAAAATCTCACACTCTCATGTTCTTCCCTGTTTATGCATCCCTAAGCAATTTCTAGTCATCCCATTTATTTATGATCAATATTCCTATATTAGTCCCAAGGTTTTGGGTCCAGGAAACTACACGGTCGGAAATCACAATTTGAGTCACAGACTTCAATTAATAGGTGTTGGGTGATAGGTATACATTTGAATTCGACAGAGACTACATTTCATGAAGAATTGAAGTTGCTATTCGACGAAGAATAATGTAAGGAGGAGGAAAGAATGGGGAAAGCATTTTTATAATAGGATTGGTAAGAAATCATTTTTACGTCGGATGGGGGTTACGTCGGACGAGAAGAAATTATTTTTGTCGGATGGGGGTTACGTCGGACGAAGATCAAAGCGTCGGATCCTCCGGATGGTCAAGCAAAAGCCTCAATTCGACGAGTATAGGTGTCGACGTTGGGGAAAATCTCCCAAGTGTCGAACCGACGAACACCGGTCGAAATCTCTAATTTCGACGGGTGCGGAGAAATTCATCTACTCGACGGGCATTGTCTCTCAAATTCGACGATTTTTGACTTTGGGGCATTTTCTTGTAAGTGTCCGGGGACTCTATTCGACGGGTTTGTGGTCGGAAGATCAATCTCGACGGACATGATCGAGGTTCATACTCGACGGATATTGACATTGTTTTTCTTGGTCGAGATCTAAATTCGACGAGTTTGACACTCGACGAAAAGGGTCTGGAGTCTAAACTCGACGGGTTTTAACATTTTCCAAAGTGATTAGGTTATCACATTCGACAGGTTTGGCTATGGGTCCCTACTCGACGAATTTTAACATTTTACTAAGTGATCAGGTGATCACGTTCGACAGGTTTTAGGTTGTCATGTTCGACAGGTTTTAGGTTGTCATGTTCGACAGGTTTGGCCATGGGTCCTTACTCGACGGATTTTAACATTTTACTAAGAGATTAGATGATCATGTTCGACAGGTTTTTATCATTCGACGGAATGGTCAGAAATCTTCATTCGACGGATTTTGACATATCACCAAAAGATCAGGTTATTGTATTCGACAAGTTTGGCCAGATTTCATACTATTACTAATTTCCACATTCTGGGCTCAACATCGTAACTATCCGAAAACAAATTGGAACTTATTCCCTTCAATATTACACATTCCAGTACCTCCGGTCATATTTATATATATGTACATTCAAACTCAGACAATCAAATAACACATATACCATACCACATACAAAAGCAGAAAGACCCTCAACAAAATCACAGACGTTTCCTAAATGCTAAGAGAGGTTGAGGAGGAGTGTCTTCCTCTTACCTTAGAGAAGCACAAAGAAAGGTGCTCCTTTTGGTCGAAATGATATTTTCGGCTCCCGAAATCCTTGAATATTCAAGCTCACCAAAATCGAGAATCAAATGTTGAAATGGATACCCATTGTCATCAAAATGACAGTGGGTTACGAAAAATGAGAAGAGATGAGGAAAAAGCTAAGGACTTTACCTTAAAGTTCCGGCCTTTAAGCTTCAACCGTGGAGGAAAAGAAGATGAAGAAAACGTAGAGCTTGAAGATGATTCCCTCGGGTGTGGTGCTTCTCCAAACACGAAATGGTCTTTGGAGTGTGATGGTATTGGAGGGTGAAAATATGAAGGTGGGGGGGAAAATGGGTCTTCTTTGGAAGGAGAAATGGAAAGAGAGAAAGATGAGTGCTACGTACGGGAGGAGGAAATGTGTGGGGATTGAAGAATGAATTAAGCCCCTTAATTCAAATGTGCAGCACAAAAATGGAAAGAGAAAGAAATAATAAAAAATGATTCAAAGAAGCTTCCTTGAGAAGCTTCGCACGCTTCTCTACGAGGTGCATAGTAAGCTTGTCTCCTTGATTAAATACAACAGATGATTTATTATACTAGCAGATAAAACCCCAAAAATGTAGACCTCGTAAACTGTGCCCGGACTCGGGTTTAGTAAGATCCCCCGTTGTCACGTTGACAGTCAAGGTTTACCCAGCGTCAGGGAAAATATTCTATTCTCCCGGCTCCACTCAGCACACACATAAAACGAAGAATATATTAAAATATTCATCATCTCCAGAAAATTTCACAAAAATTCTTAAAAATTGCAAATATTATAAAATGATCGTTTTTAACAAAATAATAAATTTTCGGGATGTTACAGCGGTGGTGGTGGTGGCGGCGGCGGCGGCGATGGTGATGGTGGCGGTAGTGGCGGCGGCAGTGGTGGTGGTGGTGGTGGCGACGGTGGTGTTGATGGTGGCGGTGGTGGTGCCGGCAGTGGTGGTGGTGGCGGCGGTGGCTGCGGCGATGCCGATGGTGGTGGTGATGGCGGTGGTGGTGGTGGTGGTGGTGGTGGTGGTGGTGGTGGTGGCGCAAGGGAGAGGAGTGATAAAAATGAAATTGAGGATAAGATTGGAATAGAAATCCTATCATGTCTTATCATGTACTAGGGGAGGGGATAGAGTTATCACCTTAGAATAGGATAAAATGACTTGACCTGATTTCATTATACTATCAGTTGAATGCACCAAACATTGAATAAGACCTGATAGTATTAGCTTATACTATCATGTCTTCTTTATACGATGCACCAAACGTAGCCTAAATGAATAATTCTAAATCTTCCTACACAATTCTCTTACTAATTCTCCTTATTATTAAATAAAAAAAATATTAAATGTTATTTATGTTTCCAAAATATTAAATGTATTTATTTTTTCATTAAATACTTTCTTTATTTAGTATTAGAAAGATTATTAAGAGGATCTTTTAGGATGATATAGGAAAACTCAATCTAAATTGCCATCACCTTCATACACACACTTTCCAACGTTAACCCATTCATTTCTCGCTTATCCTCTATCTATTGTCATGCACATGCTATAAATCTATCTCCTTGCTCCTTTCCTTGTTGTAATCTCTCATTCTTTCTCTCCAAAACAATGTGGTGGCGGTGGCTATGCTTGTTGCAATTGTAGCTATCGTTATCCCATTGGGCCACCTCTTCTAAGCCTTGGGCTTCATAGTTGGTTACTAGGAGTAATTTTTTTGACATTATTATATAGTGTGTCTCTTCTAGCTCAATGCATATTATTTGGAATGGCAAGAAGTCTCATACCTTCAACCCTATTAGGCGTATTAGACAAGGGGTCCTTTTCCCCTATCTTTTCGTTTTATGTTTTGAGAAGCTCTCCCATTGTATTGAGCTTGCTATTTTTAAGAAGTTGTGGTTGCCTATAAAGTTAAGCAAGTCTGATCCTCTTATTTCTCATCAACTCTCACGAATGACTTAGTTCTTTTTGGGGAGCCTTCTCTATCTCAGATGGAGATTATTAAGACTTATTTGTATGTTTGTTACGAGTCATTTGGACATAGAGTTAACAAGGAAAATACTAGAAGAGTTATGTTCTATTTTTCGTTCCTCTAACATTGTAGACTTGGGAAATTTTTAAGTAGTCCCATTGCTCCATGGTTGTGTAGGTTTAAAGAACCTACTAGTATCTCATTGATATAATGTAGCAAAGATCATCTTCTTGAAAATCCAAATTCCTTTACGTTGCTAACAAAATTGCACTCACATAATCAATTCTCTTAGTGCTTCCCTATTATATTATGCAAACTACACTCTTACCTAAGGGAACTTGTAAGTCTCTTGAGAAGATCATATAGTGGCTTTGTTTGTAGTTCTATTGCAATGAAAAGGAAGTTCCATATTGTAGCTTGGAAGCATGAGTGTACTCCAAAACTTCAAGGTGGTTTAGATTTGAAGGACTTGCGGCTTTTCAACAAAGCTCCTATTATGAAATTAGTTTAGGGGCCTTGTACATAAAATGAATGCTCTTTTCCAAGGGCTCGATCATAAGTACAAGTGTAGGGATGCCAAGCTTCCAACTATTGCTAAATGTCCTAATTCTTTAAGCCTTTGAGGGGGAATTTGTGAGACTTGGCAGCAAATGGTTTTTAGGATTCATTGGAATATTGTTAATCAGTGGAAGACTAGATTATGGACAAGTTCATGGCTTTACTTTGGTATTGTGCTTCCTAACATAGTCTTGGTAGAGATTTTTGAGCAAGAGGCTAAACTCCTTATGGCAATGACTATGGACATGCATGGAGTAATGGAATTGGTATATTCTTCAACATGTACTCCTTATTGCAACTTGCTCTAAGTTAGCTACTTTGCCCTTCTTCGTGTGTTGTCTTGGGGATAGATACACCAACTTGGACTCATAAGTGCAATGGGGAGTTCAACACAAAGTCAGTTTATGGTGTTATTACTAGTAACTTGGTGGGTCTACAAGGTGATAACTGGAGAAAGATTTGGAGGTGGCTTGGCCCTAAAATGATTTGCTAGTTTCTTTGGTTAATTATTATGCTTGGGTTATCGATGACGTTTGGAAACATACGTCAATGTACTCCTCTAAGGCAAGTCTTAGAGAACTTTTAAGCTATTTAGAGTTGACAGAGAGGTTTGGGAGACCGAGAGTTTCAAGTTCTATGCCCAGAGCATGATGACAGAGTGTGCGTACAGTGAGAAGAAGGTCAAGACTTCATGTTCTTGTACAAGGGCCTCTTTCTTGATTTTGGTCTTCGAATCCCGTTCACCAATTTTCAAATATCTATTCTTCAGACCCTTCGTGCCACCCCAACCCAGATTCACCCTAACGACTGGAGTAATATATTGGCCTTTAAAAGGTTCTGCCAGGTGGTTGGGCTTCGATATTCTAAGAGGGCTTTCTTTTATTTTTTTACGCGATGGAGTATCCAGGGAGGGAATGCATTGCAATAGTCCTGGATGTTAGTCAAATCAAGGTCTGGGAGGAAAGTCTTTGAAATTTTTCAAGACAACTATAAAGAATTCAAGCACAAATTCTTTAAGCTGATGGCGGCACCTGGTGGCCGTCCATTTTATCTGAAACCTAATGGTGAGCCAGTGTTTTGCTTATACTGGAATAGGCATGCCTGGTGTGGCATCCCGGGACTGATGAGGGCGGGGAGTGATCGCCGGTGCAATGAAGCACGGACAAGGAGCGGCTCCTGGCAGGCTTCTAGGCGGAGGGTCTGCATGAATGAACTGAATACGCACCAGAATGAGAGGGATTCAGAGACTGTGCAAGTATGGGACTGCATAGTTGAGGATGGCTTAAAGGAATTGATTTGGTGTAGCCATATCAACAAGTTGCAGCTTCTTTTCGGGAGCCTAGAACATAAGAATTCCATGGTTAAGTGTGCTTAACCTGGTGTTGGTGTATGCCCTAGAGGCTAATACATTTTCTGTATGTACATATATTCTATTATGCTATTTTATATATGAGGCATTTCATTTATTGTGTTCTTTTTGATAAACATAATAAAGTCCTTAGAATAGTAAGTTTGATGCCATAGGACATCAAGTGGATGACTTGATTGTGAGATCCTTTTGGTTACAACACTATTCTTAAATGTCCCTAGTCAAGTATTATTGTTAATTAGGACAACAATAATACATTGAGACTAGTATGTGCAGAGACTGATGACCACATCTCACGGGTCATGGATATGAGATATCAAGTCTTCACATGGGTACATATTAGAGTAATGATGTACTAGACTGACCCACCATGAGAACGCTACATGGATCGTTACGTGAGTGTTATAAGCGATTCTCATAGTGACAATGGTGTTTGTGGTCCTTTGACCTGAAATCACTACGATTCCTACATGAGGAGTTGTGTGTTTTAATGCCATCAAATGTCATCTGTAACAAGGTGATTATAAAGTTGGTTATTAGACAGACCGCAAATCATGCAGAGGGATATGAGTGACCTAGATGAGATTTGTCACTCCTACATAACAGGAGCGATATCTTCGGGGGCCCTGATTGAGTGAGACTGCGAAATGCATGGCCATGCTCAAATGAGTCAATATGAGATATTGATCTCATTTGTTGTTACAAAGTCTGCTCGAGTATCAGGAAACGAATTATTGGACTATATAAGGGTGACGCATTCCATGCCTTGTATTCAATCTAGATATCTTGACAAAGGGACTAAACGACATGAAAACATTAGTCACGAAAAGGTTATGTCAAATCACTGACATTCTTATTACTTGGGTAGCAGTGATGTGTTGCTAGATACCGCTCACTGCTTGTAATATTAAAATGGGATTTTAATATTACTGCCAACGTAATAAGAACCGGCAGGGTCACACACATAGAGCAGACTAAAAATTGGAGCAATGGATCCAAGTTGGACTCGGATTCAAATATGGGTCAAACTCATAACAGACGGTCTAGGGTTGCACAGCTTACCTTGCTGCTGCTCACACTCACTTAAGGCAGTCACTATTATAAATAGTACTGCTAAGGGGGCTACTAAGTGGACATAATTCTGAACCCTAGCCGCACCTACAGAAAAGTGAGTGAAAGAGCGACAGGTTTCTTCTCTTCTCTTCGCAGCTAGCACTGTGTGAGAGACGTGAGGCCCCTCTTTGCGGATGTTGGACGTTCGTGAGTCTGTTCTTGTGGATACCGCAGAGACATCGTTTCTATTACGGTGTTAGTGATTCACGCTTCAAGAGGTAAATCATTTAAAAACTCGGATTATGACTTTTTCACATGGATCCTAAGTGGGAATCCCTGTTTTCCGCTGCGTGTTGTATCTGTAAAATTCCCAACACCTGGAGCAATTGTGGGATGGGAGACCTCCTGGGAAGTTTCCTAGGATGCGTGTGAGTGAGGACAAAGCACGTTGAAAAGACCCGTGTTGGTTTGTGGAGACACTTATCAATCCTGTAGGCAGTCCCGGGTCGTTACACCTGGGTCATTCCCATTGAGTCCATTGAAAGGGAAAAGAAAAACTTGGACAAGTGAGATATTGAATGCGTCAACTACATAACCAAATAGGAAATTGAGGTTGGTTTAATCAAATGTAAAGATATTTTGAGCATTGCTTGTGATGAATTTCTTTGGGCTATTCTTGGTAGGGCATATGACCACTATCAGTTGCCCCTCTTATTTCTTTTTATCATTCCTTATTTAATTCGTTATGCCTCTGTGACCTATTTCCTTCTCTTATTATGCTTACAGATAACATGACCACTAACAAGGGTGTTAGAGCTTCTATTGAAGCGCTTCAAGCCTATAAAGCGCAGAAGAATTAGGCCGAATCTTCTCACTCTCAACCCAATATCGCTCTGGGCATTGTAATTCAGGATCCGGTTGTGGAGGTTCCAGCACAACCTCAACGAGGAAGGAAAAGGAAGGCTACAGAGGACGCTGTAACTGAAGAGCCTGGCCAGATCATGGCCGTAAAGGGAAATCCCAGCCAAAGGATAAATCCTTTACCTTTGATCATGGAGGATAGGACACTTAGAGATTTCATCGATTAGGTCTTTCTGAGCGAAGATGTTGTCAGACTCATTACTCAGACTAGGGTTCTGGATGCTCTATCCATATTCTAAACTTTTTCTTTCTGAACTACTATTGAAGCTCTGCTTCTTGAGAATATGATGGAGGCCTTCGAAAAGAGGGCTTAAGATGAACTGAGATTGGTGGAAGTCCATGGCAGACAACAACTAGAACAAGCCCTTAAGGGCAAAGAAGAGTTGGAGGCAAAACTTGCAAGGGTGGAGAAGGAGCTTGCTGACTCTCAGGCTCTGCTTGCTAATGAAAAGAACCAGTTTGATGCCGCCAATGCCACCCTTCGAGATAAAGTGATAGAACTAGAGAAAGAAAGTGATGATCTATTTACCATCAGCACCAATATAGGCATTGATCAGTTCTACAATGCGGTCACTCAAGTTCAGTACTTTAATCCTGATGTCAAGCTAGCTTTGGGGAAGCTTAGTCCGGACAAGATTTTTGGGAGGGAAACCTGGTTGTTGTAGGGCCAAGTAGTGAATCGGCTGCCCCAACCTCTGTTGAAGAGGTTCCTGTTCTCGTGGTGGATTTAACTGAAAGGGATCTGGGTGCAGATCAGCAGAGTACATAGGGGAATGAAGCTGAAGAATAACCTGCTGCTCCTTCCCTTTTCTTGAAGCATTTGGTTGCCCCCTACGTGGGGCTTTTTAATTTTGTAAGAACAATTGCCCTGGTCTCCAGGGTCTTTCAATTTATTTCTCTACCTTTAACTTTACTCTGCATGTTCGCTTTCTTTCACGTTCCATTTTGGGTCCAACGCCCTTTGTTCACTTGTATATTTTCCATATGTTTAAGAACCGTGGTTTGGGGTCTAACACCCTTTGTGGACTTGTGTTCTCCTTTAGGACTTAGGTATTTAAGAAAAGACACCTTGCCCGGGGTCCTTTGCTAATTACCTTGGCTTTTAGGATCTCACGCGGCTTTAGTTTAAGTAAAGCCTTGTCCAGGATTCGACACCCTTTGAGGACTTGGGGATCCCTTTAGGACTTAGGCATAAAAGAAAAGAATAGGCATAAAAGAAAAGACACCTTGTCTGGGGTCAGTTGCCAATCAGTTTGGCTTTTAAGATCCTTCATGACCTTGGCATAAGTGGTCCTTGCTGGGATCTTTCGTGCTTATGGTTTAGTCAGAAAATTTTCCCAAGACTTGGAATTTTTATATTACGCAACCTATTTAACACAAAGACAACTCTCAATGGGTACCCTAATTGTTTGTCCATGTTAGCAATGATCATGGAATAAAAATCACTTTGTTTTATTAATTCAAAGGAGGACTAAGGTCTATACAAAGGGGTCCCATATTAATTGGGGCAGATTAAACACGAAGTAAACTAAGACTAGGCCTTAAAAGACACTTAGTTATAGTACTTTCTAAGTTTATCTGCATTCTAGAAGTTATTCACCGACTTGCCTGTTAGTGTTTCTAACATGTAGGCGCCTTTGCTGGTGCTGATCATGATCTGGTATAGGCCTTCCCAATTAGGAGCTAACTTCCCTTGGGAAGCATTCATACCACCGATGTCAACTTTGTGGAGTATGAGGTCGCCTAGCTAGAATCTCCTGGGGACAACCTTCAAGTTGTAGCGTGCTGCCATCCTTTGTTTGATAGCGGCGCTGTGTATATGAGCAACGTGCCTTCTTTCTTCCAAGAGGTCTAGGTCTTCCCTAATTAGTTTGGGGTTAATGTCTGGTGAGAAATGTTAGAGGCGCCAACTGGGTTCTCTAATTTCTGCCAGAATCATCGCCTCACAACCATAAGTGAGTTTGAAATGAGTCTTACCTGTTGTAGAGTGGGGAGTAATCTGGTAAGCCCAAAGGACGTGATCTAACTATTTAGCCCAGTTTCCTTTGACTTCATCCAACCTTCTTTTAAGTACTCAAACAATAACCCAATTGGCAGCTTTAGTCTATCCATTTGTCCAGAGGTTTTCTATAATGCTACAATGATGCTTGATTTTCAAACTAGGGAGTAGCTATTCGAACCCCTTATCCCTAAACTGTGTCCCGTTATCCATCACAATGGATCCTGGCATTCCAAACATTGCAATAATGTGGCGCCATGTGAACTTTTGAATTCGGGATAAAGTAATAGGTGACTAAAGGTTCGGCCTCGATCCATTTAGTAAAATAGTCCACAGCTACCACTAAGAATTTCAATTATCCGGGTGCTTGAGGAAATGGACCCAAGATATCCATACCCTACCTGTAGAATAGCCAGGGTACGAATGTTGTGGAGAGTTCCTCTAGTGGAGCATTATAGTGATCCGAGTGCCTTTGGCACTTGTCGCAAACCTGGACGTGTGCCATAGAATCGACTTCTATTGTAGGCCAATAGTATCCGGTCTTGAGTGCCTTTAGAGCTAAGGCTTTGCCTCCCACATGGTGTCCACAACTCCCCTCATGGACGTTGGCCAATATGTATTCAACTTCCTTCGGTGTAAGGCATTTAAGAAGAGGCGAAGAGTATCCACGCCGGTATAACGACCCATCATAAATGGTGTATCGGACTGCGGTCTTAGGTAATTTGGAGGCTTCTGTTGTGAAAATAAATTTGCCCCAAATAGTTTAATTGTTAAGTTTTGATTATGACAAATACAAGACAAATAGAATGATGTTTATGCTTGATAGATGTGCTTAATGTGATATATTGTATCATGCATGATATGTACCTTATCTAGTTATATTTCACTTAATAATCATGCAATAAGATATATGTAACATTCATCATATAATATATCCAATAATGCTTTGTATGAGTTATAAATGAATTAATATTGGATTTGACCTTACTTAAATGAAAATGTGCAATGTGTTCTATTGCATCCTACATAGAGCATATCTATTAATAATTGTTAAATGTCTTATTTGGATGTGTCTATGAAAGTTTTATATGTATGCTAAACTAACTAGAGTTATACATTTATGAATCATGCATATGAAGATATTGAATTATGATTTTGGACTAACTATGCTTGTTTAAGTAAGTAATACTTTATAGGATAGTCTAAGTACCAAAAGTGAGCATTGCAACAAGAAAGCAAAAAATCTCAATTAAGCTCAACACAAGGAGAATATGATTGGACATATGTCTTTGAAGAATATTTTTAATGATAACAAACATGAAGACAAAATGAAGATGATAGGAAGACCAAGTCCAAGATCTTATACGAATAGCTTTAGGACTTAGAGTCTCTTTATTCAAGGATCTCTTTGGATATCTCCTAGTGCATCAAGATAAAACAAAAATGCTTCCTTAAACTTATACCAAAACTGTTTTGATCTTGAAAATAACTTAAAAATGTTTTGGTGTTTTTGATAAACTTTCTGGGATTTTTTCAAACATTAATAACTATTTTACAAACTGAGTTATTCGAATAACTCATTGGTTATTCGAATAAAGCTTTAACTTTGGCTGTTGCGTGACTCTGTGTTTTAAAGTGTTATTCGAATAACACTCCTGTTATTCGAATAAGAGTTTTCTGAATGGCTTGTTTTCACATCAACTATTCGAATAACTCATCAATTATTCGAATAGAACTGTTTCCCAGAAATCTGTTTTAACCAGTGTTATTCGAATAAACTTAGAGTTATTTGAATAACCAGTTTTCTAAAGAAAGTTTTTGTGGCAGCATTATTCGAATAACACCTGTGTTATTCGAATAACCTTTTTCAGGAACATTTTTAAAAAGAACGTGTTATTCGAATAGCAAAAAGCTTATTCGAATAAACACGGTAAACACAGTTCCAGATATAGTATGTAACAGACATATTTTTATAATAATCACAGAATTAATTGCTACAACGACTAATTTTCTATCTGACTCTATAAATAGAGACCGTGGGTCTCATCTGCAAAAAGCCTAGCTATCTGTTAAATTTACGCTTGCTTTGAAAAATGTGATTTATAATTTACGCCTATTTTCTGTGCTCTTTTTGCTGAAACTTTGAGATATCCTTTGAGAGCCTTCTAGCACTTCAATTTGTATTATTTACTCTGAGTGAGAGTTTCTCTTCATCTATATTTTTGTTCTTCTGTATTGAGGGTGAGGTATCCTTCAAGATTTGTATAAGGGTGAGGTATCCCTTCAAGGTGGGTGAGGTATCCCTGCAAGCTGAGACTTTAGCACAAGGGTAGAGTTTCCCTGTGTGTGAAAAGTGCTCTTTTATGTAATGGTTGCAAGCACCTATTGAAGCTTATATACATAATGAAAAATCTTGGATTATTTTCGAGGACTGGACGTAGACCACTAAGGGATAAATATCGTGCCTGTTTCTTTCTTCTCAATCTCTATATTTTACGCAATTTTATATTATTACACATTTATTTATTTGCTGTTCTTAAAGCTTTTATTCTTCATCTCGCAATTTCTTTTCTTTTATTTAATAGCTTAAATATTTGTGTTTGTTTTAAGAGCATTTGTGAAAAGTTTTTATACCCAATTCACCCCCCTCTTGGGTAATGGTTGCCATGACTAACATCTTTTGGGTCTTTGGGACTAATGTCGGACTGCAGATACTCCATTATCGGGGTGATCAAGTTTTTCTCTGCTCCTCTACCTGAAAAATAGGGGAATCTATGATGGAAGGCTGTAAGAGGGTTTCTTAGACCACGATGCGATTGTTGTAACACCCTCCCTAGGGCGTCACATTTTAAAATAAAAAAATTAAACCAATTATAATTATTTTATAAAAGCTTGAGTTTCAAAATACAAATTTTAAAATTTCTTTTTCGCAGAAATATAAACTTACCAAAAATTAAGAGTAACAATGAAATTAGATTGAACTGATTAACATACATATGCCATATACATCACAAAATAATCAACAATAAATTAAAACATGAAAATTACAGACTCAGAGAAACAGTAGTAAACCCAAAGAAAGTTACTACTAATAGCACGGTAATAACACTAACGAGAAAAACCCAACCTAACATGTCCTGCTTCTTCACCAACTGCATCCTATTGAAGTCCGAAAGATCACTCCTTGATGCCGTCACCGTCTTGAGAATATTGTCTCCAATAAGCCTCAAAATACGCTTCGCCTACTACACGAATTTAAACAATACAAACCAAACAAAACAATACAATAAAGAGGTGAGATCCCTTTCACCTTTACCAAGATCGGTAGCAAAGAATGATACGAATGACTAGATCATTCCATACACACAGTCAATACATGAATTTAGTCATATTATCGGTTTATAATTAATTCTAATAAGCATATATTGTAATCGAATAAACCACAATAACATTACCAGGATAGATATAACAATTCACACTATATAAAATGCCATAACAATAAATCATAATAATATAGAATAAAGATTAAATGCAATATCAACATATAATATCCCAAATAAAAGATCATAGGTAAATGATCACAGATAAAAGATAATAATGTACCACATATAAACATATACAATGTGACACAATCCTACTCCATGGAGCTACAATACACACAACGATATCGAGAGAGAATGAGTTGAGACTTCTATTAATCTTGCCACCAATCCGGTATTGCCTTTGTCAAAACTTTGTGTCTATAGCTTTGGCTACCCCGACCATTATTGCCTTGTCAAAACTTTGTGTCTATAGTGACCGTTGTGATTGCTATTACCTTTGTCAAAACTTTGTGTCTATAGCCCACGAAAAATAAACATAATGGCATAGCATACAACCTGCATTACACACGGTCAATTAATTGTATACTACAAATCGATAGTCCTCTCAAAACTTGATTAAGGATAGTATTCGTCGAGATCATAAGTGTGTTATCACGCACCAAGACCCATGAGCTACCTCCTGTCCACATATGGAATAATGCACACTATGAACTCCAAGTCCATATCGAGGCCCGAACACACTATGCCTATCACATCGACAACACAATGTTATTCATCTCGTCAATCAAATCACCAATTCGTAAATTGGCACAACTCAGTGCATGAACAAAGCAATAATTACCAAAATATCCTCAGATTTCAATTATTTATATAAGTGTCATCAATTTCCAATTATTTACAAAAATACCATCAAATCTCCATCATTTACAAAAACGCCACTAAACTTCCATTATATACAAAAATGCCATCAAACTTTAAATAATCACAAAAACGCCCTCAGATTTCAAATAATGTCAAAAACGCCCTCAATAGCGAAAATAATTACATAAATGCCCTCAATAGCGAAAATAATTACATAAATGCCCTCAATAGCGAAAATAATTACATAAATGCCCTCAATGGCATAAATAATTACATAAATGCCCTCAATGGCATAAATCTCAAAATACAGTACGCTCCCACTTGGCGCACTATCTTTTTCATAAAACCAAATCATAATACGCACCCACTTGGCGCAACATAACTTCTCATATATCTGGGTTCACCACATTGGCCCAATAGTAAAATTTGCTGTTTTTGTCAATCGCGCAGAAATTTTATTTTATTTTCAAAATCTTGTCATTTTCACAATATATATCACATTTCTAATCGCGTAAATATAATTTGCTATTTTCTCAATCGCGTAATAATTTTATATCATTTTCTCAATCGCATAAGCTTTTTAAATCATTTTCTTTTCTGTTTTCCTCAAATAAACAGTTTTTGACTAATAAACAAAATTATTAAGCAATTTAAAACCATTTAAAATATTTTTCAAGCTACTGTAAAATATTTCAAATTAATGTATGATCTTTGTAAATACTAACAGTACTTAAATTAGTTTCTAAAATTCAATTCGACCATTCCATTTTTAATAATCAAAACATTTTGATAAAATTTCCTTTAACATGCTTACTTACCTTAGATTATTTAGAATCCAATTTTTCTCACTTTTTGGCATGTTGGTCGAAATCTCATAGTATAAATAAAATTCAAAAATTCATTTCTTTGTTCTAATTCACTTGATATTCATTAAAAACATTGTAAATCACCTTAATTCCTTCCATTCAATGGTATGACCGAACCTAGGGTTTTGCATTATTTGGAATGCTCATGCATTTCTAACATTATAATAACACATACAATACATATGCCACATATTTCAACACTATAGGCATGCAAAATATTCTAAAGCTATAATCATGCATATAAAAATAAATAAATCACCAACCCAAAAACACTTAAATAATCAAATAATTAACACAAGCCACAACAATTCAAACCACCACAATTACACAAACCGAATCCTCATGGATTCTTCATACACTGAACAAAAACATTCCTCACCACCAACACATGGTTGATGAGGGTAATCTCCCTCTTACCTCTTGAAGACAAAATAACCTAGGTTAGTCTCCTCCTTCTCCTTGAAATTTAGGGTAGCCTCCAAACAAAATCCTAACAATTTAAAACAATTAGTAAAAACTCATACAAGGTTTAATATGGAAAAACCATGGAACAATCATGGTTAGAAATATTAAAAATCAAGATTTAAACCAAAGAAATCAAAACTCACCTTTAGGGAAGTAAGCAAAAAGCTTGAGTTTGGACTAGCTAGAGTGGTTTTTTAGCAAAACCTTGAGAATAAAAATTGCTTAAAATGGTGTTAGGCTTTAGGAAATGGTGTTGATAAAAATTATAAGGGAGTGAGTATGTGGGTTGAGATATTGACCGAATAAAAGGGAAGAAAATAGGAGAAGAAATAGTTAAAGCACAACTTGAATTAAAATAAAACCAAGAGATGAAGGATTAAAGATTGGATGGTGTGGTTTGGAAGTGAAGACCGAATGGAAAGAAAGAAAATGGGAGAGGAGGATGCGTGAGTTTCCTTGGAACTTTGAGAGAAAATAAGCTTATATTAGGTAAGTAGGAAAGTGAAGAATGAATGGGTTTTTGGGAGGTGCTAACCGTGTATATTTTGGGAGGTAATGGCTTATATTTTTGGGAAATAAAAGTGAAGAAAAAGTCATAAATCATTTGCTGCCCATTTGTATTTTAACACGTGAAAAGTGAGCAAATTCACTTGAAACTTATCTCATTTTGAGTGAAAAGTCTAGCTAACCTTCGTGAATAATTGTGGTGATAAAATAAGGACTTTATTGCATCCTTATCCACTCATTTCAGCTGCTCCTTTCTGCTGCCATGTTTCGCTTGCCGTGTGGAAAATTTGGGTGAGTTTAAGTGATTTAATCACATGCAAACTATCCTAACCCTCCATTCCTTCAATGGTTGAGATGAGGTCTTTATTGTAGTGCTTAAGAAGCTTGTAAAACTTGTCCAATAAGCCCCTAAAGGCTGCTGCCCAACCGTATCCTCCAAGTCCATTTTAAGTATTTAATTTGTTTTAATTACATGTTAGTCAATTAGGAAAATTTATTTGGTCAAATATCCTAATTAAATCCTAATTAGCATTTTAATCTTATGACTAATATATCTAACATATACTAACATATATCATAACCTTTAATTAATTTTAGAACTTTCAATTAATATTTTAGATTATACTTAGTTAAGAATTAAACTAGTTTACTTAATTGTTTATCTAATTACATAACTAGTTAATTAAACAAATAATTACATAATTTATAATCTCTAAACAATATTAGCATATTTAATTAGTATTTATATTATAATTATTTAATAACTAAACTAGTTTAATTAGTTTGCAAATTAAGTAATTAATCTAGTCAAACTAAGCTTAATTAATTACTAATCCTAAAGTCAAACCTACAACTTTTGACTTAATCCTAGCCATTGATTCATCTTTAAATCCTATCCATTGATCAAATCCATGGTCATCTTCAAAGCTTATCCATCAAGATTCAATCCTAGCCATTCATCAAATCTATGGTCATCATTCAAGCTTATCCACCAAGATTCAATCCTAGCCATTCATCAAATCTATGGTCATCATTCAAGCTTATCCACCAAGATTAAATCTAATGGTCCAAAATGGTCAAGCCACTTTTGTTGACTTCTCTTTATTAGTTTGACTTCTAGGTGTCTTATTTCTATTGGTCCAAGTTTCTAATCTATCCATTGGTTACTTTATTTATACGTGGGTCCCGCACACACACAGTATCGGGTCCACTGTCAAAATTTATACTGAGTAATAAAATAATACTAAAAATTATTTTATCACACAATTAAATTCTAAAAATTACGAAACTAATTTATATATCAATCAGAATTGGGTTTAGTAAGATCCCCCAACTCTAATTAATTAAAATAATATTTTTTCGAATTTAGAAAAATTATTATTTTCCGTCCTGAGCAAATCTCACAAAAAGTCCAAATAAAATCACAGACAGTAATATCAAACACTGTATCATGTAGAAAAACCAAAAATAGTACATTCGGGATGAAATGGTCATTTTTCCATTTTTCCCCATCACGAAGCAAAACACTCAAAACGGTCAAATAAAATAACAGACAGTATTATATGTCTGTATTTCATACAGAAAAATAAGAAACAGTAAAATAGGGATACATCGGTCTTTTACTCAAAAGTTGGGGTGTTACAATTGTTGCCCGGACTCTTTGTGCTGGCCAACTAGGACAGGAAGTCGACTCTTGAATTCTGCTCCCAGGGTATATGCTCCACCTTGACCATTCAAAAATTTTAGAGGAGCCCTTGTACCTTTGCTAGGTATTTTTGTAAGAGGGGCTCCTTGGCCTGATAGGCACCCTAAATCGGGAAGGTTACAAGCTGGGAGTCACTACAAAGTGTGATCTTTCTTGCCCCTAATTCTCTAGCCATTGTCAATCCGGCAATGCATGCCTCATATTCCACCTAATTGTTCGAGGTAGGGAATTCGAACTTCAGGAAGCTCTCAATAGTCACCCCTTCTGGGTTTTCAAAGATTACCCCGGCATCACTACCCTTAGGGTTAGAGGATCCGTCAATGAACACGGTCTACGATACTTCCTTGGTATCATCGGGGTTCGATGCAAGTTCAGCAAGGAAGTCTGATAGTGCTTGTGCCTTGATTGCCAGTCTGGGTTCATATGTTATACCAAACTCAGAGAGTTCAATGGACCAGGCGATCATCTTTCCTGGTAGGTCCGGCTTGTGCAATATTTGGCAGATTGGCTGGTCCGTTCTCACCACCACAGGATGGCACTAGAAGTATTGTCTTTTGGTTATAATAATTAAGGTAAAAGCAACCTTCTCAATCTTCTGGTAATGGAGTTTAGGACCCTGTAGCACTATGCTCACGAAATAGACTGGTTTTTGGCCTTCCACTATTTCCTAGATTAGTATTAAGCTTACGGCCTCCTCATGGATCGAGAGGTATACAAACAGCGTCTATCCAGGTTCCGTCCTCGTCAAAATGGGAGGAGAGGATAGTAGCCCTTTCAGTGATGTGAAGACATCATCACATTCCGGAGTCCACTCAAAAACCTTTCTCATTTTTTAGCAATTTGAAAAAGGGGAGAGATTTGTGCAGCTTTGGCGAGGAATCGTGTGAGGGCCGCTATCCGCCCTGTCAGCTGCTGGACCTCTTTTACATTTTGAGGGCTATACATATTAAGCACCGCTTAGCATTTGTCAAGATTCACCTTAATTCCACGGTGAGTCAACATGAAGCCCAGGAACTTCCTATCCTGGACCCTGAATGTGCACTTTTCTGGGTTAATCCTCATATTGTGCTTCCTTAGTTGTGCAAACACTTCTCCGAGGTCTGCGGTATATGATCCAGATTGTGGGATTTTGACTATCATGTCATCAATGTAAACCTCCAGCATTTTTCTCACTTGATCCTTGAAAACTCTATTCATCATCTGTTGGTAGGTAGCTAGTGCATTTGTCAAACCGAAGGGCATTACCTTATAGTAGTAGCTGGCCTTTTTAATGATGAATGCAGTTTTATCCTAATCCCCGGGGTACATCGAGATTTGGTTGTACCCAGAGTAAGCGCCCATGAAAAATAGTAGTTAGAAGCCAGAGGAGCTATCTACAAGTTTATCAACGTTAGGGAGGGGTATGGATCTTTGGGGCACTCCTTGTTCAGGTCCGTGTAATCCATACACATCCTCCACTTCCCGTTTGACTTTTTTACTAAGACCACATTGGAGAGCCATGTGGTGTACGAGATTTCTCTGATAAATCCGACACTAAGCAGCTCCTTGACTTGTTCTTCAATGATTTGTCATCTTTCGGGGCCCACTTCCTTTTTCTTTTGGAAGACCAACTTCGCATCCTATTTAATAGATAAATGATGGCAGAAGAAAGTAGGGTCAAGCCCAAGTATGTCTGATGACGTCCAGGAAAATAGGTCTTTATTCTTCTTTAAGAGCTCTATTAGCTAGCGTCTCTCCTATTCCTCCAAATTTGCCCCTATCTTGGTGACTTGATCAAGCTTGTCACCTAGTTAGAGTGGTAGCAGTTCTCCTTCTGGATGGGGTCTGGTACGTTGGATCTCTTCATGAACATCTAGCTTGGTCATAAGGATATTGACCTAGTCTAAAGCCAGACCGGATGTATGTGTTCTGGTCTTCCTGGCTATTTTACAAATCCTGAGGCTCTCGTTGTAACACTTGCGTGTTGCAATCTAATCTCCCTTCACTGTGACCACCTCATTATTTTTGTTAAGGAATTTCATGACCAGGTGGGAGGTGGATACTACAGTGACGATGCCATTCAACCTAGGTCGTCCCAAAATAATGTTGTACGTCGATGGGTAATCTATCACAAAGAATCTGGCTTTCACGGTTCTGTAAACTCTGTTATCTCCAAGGGTCAAGAATGTTTCAAAATAACCAACTGGGGTGATTTTCTCTCTAGAGAAGCTAGTGCGCTCGCCTTCATAGAGGGTTAATACGAATATGGGGAATTCCAACTTTTTGAAAGCGTTCATGAACATTGTGTCTATCGAACTACCCTGGTCGACAAAAATACGTCGAACCTCGGTGTTAGATATTATCCCAGAGATTACGAATGGATCATCATGATCTCGGATAATATCCTCGTAGTCCTTGGCAGTAAAGGAGATCAGCGGTTCTTCCCTGTCTTCAGCACGAGGTTTGCTAGTAGGGTCAGAAACGCTCAATACCGCGATCCGTAATGCTTTCTTTCGAGAATTACTGGATGATCCCCCACTTGCAAATTCTCCAAAAATAGTACTAACAAGTTAGTCAATTCTGTTGGTCCCGTTTTGAGTTTCCAGGTTCCCATCCTACCGGTTGTTAGTGTTACACGAGGTGGAGTCCTGGATTTTCTAGCAGGGCTGTGAGTCCTTCTCCTTTGGTGTAAGGTTGGACTTCGTCGCAGACTGCGATTGTATCTTTGGCCCCTTCATCTTCCGTGGTTATCGTTACTTTGAATTCCAGCGATATATTTATGCAGCTGTCTCTCTTTAATTAGGGACTCAATGACATCATGGAGCTAGTAACACTCTTTTGTTTTATAGCCATAGCTTTTATGCCATTTACAGTGTTTCGAGTGGTCTTTCGCCTTTTTTAAAGGAGGCGGCCTTTTAATATCCTAAAACTCAGTCTAGAGCATTTCTTTGAGAATTGTTTCTCGTGGGGTGTTCAGAGGAGTGTAATCAAAATATTTAGGCCGGTACGCTTCACCCTTCGAAGAACTCTTAGGTTGGTTGGAGCTCCAGTTATTCTTTTGGTAAGTGGGTTCACCTTTTTCCAGAGTATCTTTATCCTTAATGGTCCCCTCAAGGTCGATGTACTTCGCGGAGCGGGCATAGAATTCATTCATGGTTGCCAGCTTCTTTTTTGCCAGGGACCGAAAGAATTCAGAATCAGTCCGGAGACCACTTTAGCTATAGTGAAGTGTAATCTGGTCTTCCAAGCTAGCCATACAAGCTAGGGCATCACTGAACCTTTTGATATACTCGCGAAGAGGTTCATTGCTCCCTTGGTGAATTCCAGAAAGGGAGTGAACCAATTTAGGCTACTCCATGGCGGTGGTATATTATAGCAAGAAGCGAGTTGCGAGGTCATCGCACCTGGTGACGGATTTGGCAGGTAAGTTGTACACTAACGGAGAGTGCTTTTCTTTAAAAAGAGAGGGAAAGCACGAGACAGTAGCTCTGAGGATCCCCCATGGAACTACATAGACTGAACATATTAGTCTAGGTGTTCTTGCGGGTCCATTATCCTATCATAGGGCTCCAAATTGGAGGGAGACTTAAAGTTTCTTGGAGTCCTGTACGCCATTAGTTTGTCCGAGAAGGATTGTTGTTGGACACCGAGAACCAGGGCATTATTTCCAACAGCAATGCTGCCCTGATCATGGGGCTGCCTTCTTATATTGTGGGTCGCATCCCTTCTTCTGTTGTCATTCTCAACATGTACAGACCTTTCTAACTCGTCTATTCAGTGGCGTTGGCCATCCAACTGATGACATTATTCATTAATCTGCAACATCTATTAGGCCACCAGCTCCTGAAGATGATTTCTAGTCATCTCAGAGTAGACGGTGTTTCGGCTAGAAACACGATCAGCAGCAACATTGTTCAGGGGGCCTAGGCGCATTTGCACTAGAGCCTTGGGCTCTTGAGCGGCATTATTAGCTCTTTCTCCAAGTCATCCAAGCCTATCCATAACAGACGTTCTGCATGACGGATGTGGACTTTCCTCAAAAAATGAAGTCTCATGACCATCGTGTAGACATTCTGAGACATGCGCTTGGTTTCTTACGGCGGAAGCTTCTGCCACAGGTGGTGGAACTGGATGAGGAGGGGGCTGCACTGCTGGCTCTTATCTTGGTTTTACAGGAGGTTGCATAGCATCCCTCCTTGAACGTTGACGTGTGTTCACCATGATTGTGTGGGATTAGAAGTTTATCAGTTTTCTATAAATGACGCCAATGTTCTGAATTGGATTCAGAGGGTACCTGAGATAAGCACGTGACGGTGGTTTCCTCCTTGAGCAGCAGCGGCCGAGCATGTTGAAATAAGGGGTGAATACCTGTAAAGGGACTCTAATGCTCAAGTCAGGCTGTGCACAAGTAAGGCAGTATATAGTGAGTAATTTACTAATACTTGATTAAGGCTACTTGGCCTGATATTTATAGAGCGTGTATAGAATCCTCATGCAATCTGTGTTGAATGTAGGTATTTAGGATTAGTATCCTAGTAAAGATTACTTTCCCATTATTATTGGGGTGAATTCTTATGAGTTAGGAACTCTTGATACGAGAGCTACTTATGAATTTGAGGTAGTTATGGGTCCTATAATATCGTAAATAGATGATTAGTAGTTACAAATATTTAGGGATATATCATTTGCTCGTATCTAGTAATCTTGATATTATGGCCCAACGTCGCTCAATGTGCATGGCTCTAAAGCCCGAACTGCCTTCAAGGCCTTAGCTATATCGTCCAGGGCGGAGTCTAGTTATACGTGTGCTGGGTTGATCCAACTAGACGGGATCCCGAATCACGGTCCAGAATAATTGAGCTCTCGTATTTGCTCTCATGTAGTGTTAATGATGAAAGCATTACTTATGCTCTTAGGGACTGTCAAGAGCTTCACAACCTTTAGTTATGATTCTTATGCCCAAACAAATGGGAAGCATTCCTTGGTTGCGAGCTCCATGATTAGTTCGTGTTAAGTTTTTTTCAAAATCTTGGTAGGAGCAAGGACGTTAATTAGTGTTCGATTTTCAAGTTTGCCACGTGATCCACTTGCCTAAATAGAAACCAAATTGTGTTCTAAGATATGAATGTGCATATCCAACATCTCTTCTTTGTTATCTTGCACAAGGTTGAGGAGCTTTTGATTGTTCATGCTTTTGAGCTTCACAAAGTGTGGCATGGTAATTCTTATAACTAGGTGGCGGTTGGTTGATGTTCTCTATAACATTCTTTCTAACCCAATGGACTTAATTAGGGCTATAGAAACTCAACAATACTAGTATAGGACACCAGTTAATTCTGGTAACTATCTGGATTAGTTTGAGCATAAATTTATAATACTGAATATGAAAAATAGCTTATATAAACTTAAATTTTTTATTTAAATAGCTGAGAAGATAGAAATAAATAATATGGAAGATTTCTAAGCTAAAAATATTTGGAATGAGCTATAGTAAATTTCAGACGCTTAAATAAATTAGTTTGGAAATTTTAATGATACTGAATAAGTGCTTAAAAGCCAAATTAAATAGACAAGTAGCTTAGAATATTATGAGAATATAAGCTAATGTCGGATAGAAGATGAAGATTGAATTGAGAATGAAAATAGATTAAAATGGATACTTGAAAGCTTCTTATTCAATTCCATAAGCTTAATTTAACCTAGGAAAGAATAATGAAGCTTAATCACTGATAAAGGTGTATAAGAATACTTGTTGAATGATGAAATTGAGAATTGAATAAAATCCTAAAATTTTTTGTAGTACCTATGAAGGTTAGAAAATTCAATACTGAAGGATTTAGATGTTCTTAATAGATATAATGTTTTTAGTTGGATTTCATTTTAAACTCTTATTTCTTTGTCCTCCACCATTTCTCTTTCGTTCTAATCCCTTTATTTGACTTTCTATTCACTTTTCCATTCTCACTCTCCTCACTCTCTCGTTCTCAAGCTAGCAATAGAAGAAGGAAAAGAAAACACAAAGAACAAGAATCAAAAAGGGGAGAAAGAAGGAAGAGGAAGGATGGAAGAAAGATAAAGGAAAGAAGAAAGTGGCTTCAAGCTAGGTAAGGGGTATTTTCTTTGCTTACCAATTCTTTCCTTGTATTCTTAGGGTTTTAGTTGGTGGCTTGATAGAATGATGTAAATGCATGGGTAATTGATTAATATAGAAAATCTTGCTTGTGATATATTCTTGATTGTTGAATTTGTCATTTGCTTGGTTTTTTATGAACATTTATGATTTATGATGGGATTTTCTCTATTATCCATTTTTGAAATATCACTTTGAGACTGATTTGGATGCATATTTATGGAGCATTGTGTTTAGGGTTGATGAATATTTGAATGGTTTTGGGTTTCTTTGGTTCAAAACTCTATTTTATGCAGATTTCCAGCTGGTAATCGATTACCATGAGCTAGTAATCGATTACCAAGCTGCAAAATGAGTTCCAGAATCATGGTAATCAATTATCACGAGTTGGTAATTGATTACCAAGCTTCTAGGTAAGTGGTAATCGATTAATCGATTACCAAGCCTCTACCAAGCTGGTAATCGATTACCAAGCCCCTATTTTGAAGATTTGGCATGTGATATGACGGAAATAGAGTTCTTTACCCTTTAAGAACTAAATATAAACCTTAAACCTTGAATTAATGCATTACAAATCATCTTTTGAATTCAACTTTGCGAATGATTTTGAGATGCACTTGAATTCTTGAAGGTTAGATTATAGATTGTATTATTTTGTGATATGAAATGATATGATGGAGAATCTTACTAAATGCATGATGAGATTAATGGTTGAGATGAAAAATCTAGATATAATATTTGATTTTAGGATAACCCATTATCTAAGAACAAACCTTGTAAGTAGGGTAAGACTTGGATATCCCTTACCACCAGAGTAATTGAGGTTGAGGATGGATACTTCTTCCTTCTTTACTTGAGTTCTCCCTAGATGAAAAGTAGTTGAGGATGGACATTCCCTCTTTATTTGAGGTGATCCTAGATCCAAAGATAGTGTGAGGAATGATGATACCCTCCTTATCAAAGTAGTTAAGGATGGACACTCCCTCTCTACTCACAACTATAAAATGAGGATGGACGTTCCCTCATTAGTTGTGGTTGCTTAGGTTACTCGGAGTAGTTCTATATAACAAGATAAGATTGTTATAAATAGGTTGATGTGCATTAACTTAAAAGTAGACTACTACTAAGTGGATGGTATTGTGAGGATGGACATTCCCTCCATACCATTATAATAAATGATGAATGATGATTATTGAAGGATGATGAATGATGATTATTGATGAATGATGAACATGATATTAGCTTTATTATATGAGCTTATCTTGGATTAATTTCATGATACGATATAGAGAATATAATGAGAACTGATGACCCATTTGATTATACAAATGTTTTCGATAAATGATATAAAATGAACCTCTGTTTCAGAAAGAGAAATGACTTTGCCACCTTTCTACTAGATACAATTTTTATGATTTGAAATGATTTTTACCCGAAACATGTGGAATTATTTTGATGACATGATTTTTGTAGTTACTACAAAGAATTGTGAGATTTTCACCCTATTTGCTTGAATTTCCATAATGATTCCAAGATGACCTCGAGCATATCATAGAGAAGAAGAAGGACTGAAACTTAGAGACATTTTGTTTCTCTTTGGTTTAGTTTATGTACTTGGTTATATACCATTTTGTGCCTTGATGGCCAATGATGTACTATTGTACCTTGATGTACCACTTTGTATAGAATACAGTTCTACAGATATGTATTATATTTTTGCTTCGGGCTCATATTTTTGTATATTATATATGTACATCTTCATAAAAATTTGATATTGATCTAAGTGACGTGCTCTAATATGATCACTAATGCATAATTCTGGATATGTCATTAGTTTTAGTATTAGGACGTTACATTTTAGTATCAGAGTAGTTCATTTTGTTGACCCCGGGTATGGACTAGCTATGCTTTTAGCATGAATGTTATGTATTTTCTTGTCTTGATTGTAATGCCCTTACTACTAACACCAAAGTGTATCCAGAATTACACAATAGTAATTAGTAATAAGCACATCACTTAAAAATTTATAATAAATATTTTAAATATAATTTACTGTAATATACAAAAAATATGAGCATGGATGGGTGAAATAATATACATATACTGAAAGGATGTCTATACAAATGTATATTAAAATACAATTATACATCAAATGCTCCCATGGCAATATCCATACATCCTTTATACAAAGCTTCAAATAAAAATTTAAACTTCAACCTCTGCTTTGACCGTAGTGCTACGAGACCCAATCCTAGAATTATCATGGAATATAATATGGAAATGGGGTGAGAATACTAATTCTCAGTAGTTCTATTATGAAAACGTGTCATCACAATAATTTCAGTTGTTTCGAGAAAAAATACACTTCTTTGAAATTCAATTTGAATATATATATATATATATATCAATATATATATATATATATATATATATATATATAATTAGAAGGATAGCAAAAGTGCCAAATCTAGTTCCTTCTCTTCCTGAAACAGAGTTCCATTTAATAGTTTCTAAAAAAATATCCATTTCCAATATTACAGATTGCAATCACAAATAATTTTAGAAATCATCTCTAAATACCAATACTATAATACCAAGTTCATTCAAAGATTCAAATACATATTCAAGTCATTACATGACATATAAATTGAATTCAAATTCCAGTGCTCAATCAAATGCTCGCTATTCATTATCCAAGATACTTACTTATCTCTCAAGTATTCAAGAATACTTCATACTCAAAATTTATTCTAAATTACTCCCTTCTCGGAGCATATTCAAGATTACTCCCTACCAAGGGTACATTCAAACTTACTCCCTACCTAGAGTATATTCAAGATTACTCCCTACCCGGAATACATTCAAAATTGCTCCATACTCGGAGTATATCCTAGATTACTCCCTACCCGGAGTATATTCAAAATTACTCCCTACCCGGAGTTTATTCAAGATTACACCCTGCCCGGAGTATATTCAAAATTACTCCTTGCCCGGAGTTTATTCAAAATTAATCATTACTCGAAGTATATTAAAGCTCAAGTACAAATTACTATTCTAGCTCAACCTTAAAGAATTAAGGGAACAATACATGTCATATTCTAGCTCAGCTTGAATAATCAAGGAGAAATAAAATCTCTAGTACACAATAATTGTAAAATACTATCTCATTCACCATTTACCGTACAAACTTTCTAATTATCCATTCATAACAAAATTAACTACAATGGTCAATGTTGTAATCAACATATAATCACATAATCTAATCAAAACCTAGTTTCAAAGCACAACAAAAATACGCTCAAATAAAGGTTATAATACGGTAGCATTTAGCCTTTTTTTTTAATCACATTTCAAGCCAAAATATCATAAACAACTACAACAAAATTCTTGTCACAATGAGGCAAGATTCTGCCATGATCTTTCCACCCATTCAAGACACCATTTCACACATTAAAATAGCCACATTCTGATTATGACAAGGCAGCATTCTACCTTGATAAATTCAGCCATACAAACCTTCATTTCATACTTAAAAACACTAAAAATTCAAGTCTCAAAACAAGCAGCAATCTACCATAACAATTCAACATCATTCTAATCATAATTTCATGCATAAAAACAAGCAAGATCATGGTCACAAACAGGGCAGCAAGCTGCCAAAATAATTCAGCCCAATAAACACAATAAATTCTCATTTTTCTTATCATTTTCAACTTCATAAATTTAAGACAAATATTAATGGAATGAAAGAACAAATTGAAACCAAGGAACTTCTACACTTTCATGCTTTAGTCGTGAGCTTTGTCCAACCCATTAACACAAATAATATTCATTTTTCTAATCACAAACAACATCACAAATCAACTCAAGAACCAATGGTAGAAAAGAAGCAAATTTAAGTAATTAAAACCTCATTTTAAATCATTGGTCAGCCGTGAGTTATAGACACAGAAAAACAAAATATTGACTTAAGAAAATCATAGAGGAAGAAGAACAAATTGGAAGTAACAGCCCCCTACCTCACTTCCTAGCTTCTTGTAGCTTGTTTCCTTGGATTTTCTTCAATTCTTCTCCATTTTTCTTCTCTATTTTGTGTCACTTTGCTGCACTATTTTTGTTGTATTTTTTCTGCTATTTTTGGGGTCTTTTAACTATGAGAAACAATGGAGGAAAACAAGGAAAAATAAGATTACTTATAGGTGAAGATAGAAGGAAGAAAGATGGAGAAAGGAGTGTGAAAGAATGAGCAACGTGCTCTGTTTTTGGACTGCTGTTTTGACGCAGCTGAGAAGCCAAAAAAAAAAAAAGAAACGAATAGTCAAGAATAGTGTAGAAAAATGAAGAGGTGAATGGCAGTGGTAGCTAGGAAATATGAATAAAAAATTTTGTGCTGAAACTTTTATATCTGCTACGTACACTTTAATTTTCTAAAATTGAGTTTTCAAGTATCCATAAGTCTTATAGAAAATTTAAGGACTCAATTTAGTCCTTGGATCCATTTTTCCATTACTTTCCATATTCTACTATTCATCAAGTAAGCTACACTACTTTTCTCAAATTAAATCGAACTTGTAAAATAAGTAAACATGTCTGCCTTAAATTATTTTCTATAGTAAAATAGTCTCCATATTCTACTTATCATCTCCAAGAAATTTTATAATTTTTTGAGCTGCTTAATTGTTCCAGCTATTTCTTAGCAATATCCTTAAAAAACCCAAACTTGCTCTATTGCTTCTCCAAAAATTTTCACAACTCTTATCAATGGTTATTAGTTAGGAAATAAATTTTTCATATTTATTTTCATCATATCAACTGATTCTGTAGATACCTTAATTATTCTCTTGTATTCAATGTTACAGAATTACGTTCAAACTAGTTCAAAAAATTATCTGAATTAACAGATAATTTTTACTAGTATTACTGAGTTTCTATAACTTTGATTAGGATAATTAGGTTAGGGAGGATGTTACATTGACACTGCGATGTATAGATAGAATTGCATAACATCCTTGAGTATGAATGTTAATGGTTATTGTTGCATTGTTCCATGAATATTGAGTCTGATTAACTCAATATGTAATGTTTTATGTGTATAGGAGACTATGGCATCATCTAGGCATACGCGTGTGTTAGCCATGACAACCATCACCCAATAGGGGGAATGAATTGGGTGATTATAAATTTAAAAACACCTTTGAGAAATTAAACATTTTTGAATAACTCAATTAATAAATGCAGCAGAATAAGTTTAACCAAGTTGCAACTATTAGAGATTTCACAAATACCACTTGGGCTATAGGATAAATCAAGCAAATAAGCTAGATATCAAATTCAACTCAAGCATATATGATTAAAGCACAAATGTAAAGGAGATAGAGTTGAGAAGAGCAAACACAAAGATTTTATCCTAGTTCAGCTGTAACACCCCGAAAATTATTTGTTTCATCATAAATAGTAGTTTTATAATATTTGTGATTTTTGAAAATTTTTCTAAATTCTTCTGAAAACGTCAAATATTTTAGTATATTCCTCATTTTGCATACACACTGAGCAGAGCTAGTAAAACACCTCAAAAATTGTTTGTTTCATGATAAATGGTCATTTTATAATATTTTTGATTTTTGAAAATTTTTGTGAATTTTTTCAGAAATGTCAAATATTTTAATATATTCTTCGTTTTGCATGCGCACTGAGTGGAGCCGAAAAAATGAAATATTTTTTCCGAGGCTGGTAAACCTTGAACTGTGAAAACGTCGACGGGGGATCTTACTAAACTTGAGGCTGGGCACAATTTACGAGGTTTACATTTTTTAAGATTTTATCTGATAAATAAAATCGCTATATTGTAAAATTATTCGATGAATAATAAATACTATTTTTATTAACTGTAACTTTTGTGCACTGGATAATAGCTCTAGTAGAGTGTTAATTATCTTTTCCTAGAGTATTCACTTTTGTGACAACATCACTTTTCACTTTATCGAGAAACGTGCGAAGCTTCTCAAGGAAGCTTTATGGAAGCTTCCTACCAAGCTTTTCAAGGAAGCTTTGCCCTCTCTCTCCTTCCTCCCCCACTCCACAGCCAAGGGGGCCTTTTGGAGCCAAAAGCTTAATTTTCATTTTATTACTTTCATCTCTAATTTTTTAAAATCATTTTTACTATCAACTTCTCTCTCTACATTTTCCTTCTCTCTTTTTCTCTCAAGTTTCTCCTCCTTCTCTCTTCTTCTCCACACGGCCTCACTCCCTTTCTATGCCTCCTTGATCACAAAAATTTCAAATAAACATATTTTCTTAATCTCCATCACATTCTAAACATCTTTCTAGTTTGATTCTACTTGAAAAGCTTCCATCTTCATCATCTTCTTCAAGCCTCAAAGTTTGAAGCTTTTAGGTAATATTCTTGATTTCTAATATTCTCTTCTTCACTTTTGTTTTAATGGTCATCATCATGACCATTTGTCCTCTTTTTCTCAAGCCTTGGTGTTGATTTGATGAAGTTATGATTTTTAGGGTTTTGGAAGGTGCTTGGCTAAATTTTACTAGGACCTTCAAGGGAGTTTCTTTGCTTGTTTTCCCTCTTGGTAAGAGGAAAACTATCCACTTTAACCTCTATTGGTAGTGGGAGACTTGTATTGTGTATTGGTTGTGAGAAACCCTTATTAGGGTTACTCTTTTTTATGTTTAATTTTGATGACTATGTATTGATTTTACCTTGTATAATCTAATTGGTTGAATGTATATATGTATTGATGATCTTGGATTAGTTTTGATGGATTGGAGAAATGAAATGGAAGCAAGGGTTCCTTGCCTTCCTTGGGAGGCTCACGGCCATGCCCCTCGATAGACGGTGTATGATTGAAATTTTATAAAAGGATGAAGAGATAATTAATTAAGTGAATAACAATTAACGGATCAAAGAAAAATTTGGGTTCTTACCCTTTAGGGAGGCTCACGGCCTCTAGGGCCATTTTGGGCCCAAGTGTGTAATATTTGGATAACCGTGGAAATTTGGTAATTAAGTGTTAAGTAATTAACAATGTGATGGAAAGAAATTTAATTGGTGGCCTAGAGTGATTTTTGAACTTAAGAGAAGAACAAGAGTGAGTGTGAGACTTGAGAATTTTATAGTAATGCTCTAAGTGAATGTGATTTAATTTAAGTAGAGAACTTAACTAATTGAGAGAATTCCTCTAGAGAGAGAGATTTCATAAGAAAATACTTAATTAAAGTAAGATTTCATAATAGACTCTAGAAAGTGTACCGCCTCATTTGAGAATTTGATAATACGATGTTATGGATCCATGAGTGGGATCAAAACTTTGTTAATGTTTAACTTAGGCAAATTATGGCATGTTATGGATAAAGCATATCATTGGTGAATATACATGAACATGCATTGAGTCAAAATGCATTGTGAAAGTCTGATGGACTATTGTTAAGGCCATGTTGCCTAGGAGTTTGAATCACACCTATGTGTGGGTGTAAATGGACTAGTGTAGGTCATAATGTTGACCTTGGGAGCGTCGGGGTGCGGGTACCTCGCAATGGACAGTTGGTAGCTCTTCTGTCCGTGGGGCATACCGATGCAAACACACCTATGATCCGAACCGAGACACCGTCCTATATCGCAATCTAGTGTAGAATGTCTTGTACAATGCCATGATATGCACGTTGAAAAATTGAGAAATTATAGCACTTGTTGACCTCGGCACCTAAGTTACAGACATGTCTCCTGATCATTCTCTTCGATGCTTGTGTCTAGCTCCATGGAGTAGGATTTTGATATCATGTGCACATACATAGTGAGTCTACATATTATTTGGCATTTATTTATATGATGATTGAAACTATTGCTTTATTAATGTCATAACTACTTAGAACTGTTTAGTTGTTTACTATTAGTTTCTTGATGCTGATTGTTGTTTCTGAAATGCTATGTGGGTGCTTTGCGCCGTTCTGTTTCTTTACTGTCATAATTGGTAATGAATATAGGATATCTTACCTCTTTTCTGTATTTCTGCTACTCTATTTCTTTATGGGTTACTCTGAAGATGTTGGTGAAGAAGGGGAAGTACACGAGTTCCCTGGCTTTTGGCCTGACTTTGACTAATACCTATTCTGATTATGACATCTCGTCCACAAGGCTTTTTGGGATATATGAGACTAACTTTCCTTAGAGGTCTGGACTGCTGGCATATCAACCTGGGTACGGACCACTGTATTTATCTCAAAGATGTGACGGTGTCTCTAGCATGGGGGCGTTATGATCCGCCTATTTTTACTTGTAGTGTTCGTTTACATTTAGAATTCTATTTGCCCATACAAGACATGTGGGGTGAGCGTTACTACTCCCCACAGGAGGATTCATTCCTCTCTACTGCACGAGCCCCTACTCGTAACTCAGTAACTCCGATGAGGGTTTCCTCTAATGAGGAAGACGGAGGATCCAGCTGCAGTTCCTTCTCTTTCTCTTTAGGGGGCTAATACTGTAGATGGTCGCTGATGGCCATCTGTATTTCTTTTTAGGGCCTGATGTCTTATCTTTTGGTGGACTATATATGTGTAACTATTTTGGGCAGGTAAAGCTTTTTACTTTTTGTATATCTGGTGGTGTAATTAAACAAACATGATATAAGTATATATATATATATATATATATATATATATATATATATATATATATATATATATATATATGTATATATATATATATATATATATATATATATATATATATATATATATATATATGTATATATAGCATGATGTATGGATGTATGTTTCATTTCTCATGTTACTTTCTGTTGTAACTAAATATTATTACCTTATCGTAACAAAAAAAAAAAGAATTCACTAATTTACTTATACATTCACAACAAGCAAGTTTATCTAATATATAATGAACCGAGCCTTAGTTTATACTTTTGTTTTCCGCATTATAATTCATGGTATGACGTTTCCTCCTTAAAAAAAGGCGTTACATCAGCCACCAACCACTTGTGGCCTACGTCTAGTCATCAAGTGAACCACCGAGATTTTTCACTAAACCTTCAAGTTTGAACGAGTGCTTGATGACCTTTATAAAATTGAGCACTCAACACACCTTGGGATACCTCACCCTTTGTGCTTGAGCCTCTACTTTCAAGGGATACCTCACCCTTACAACTTCGAGGGATACCTCACCCTCTCTTTTATAGTTTATACAAAGTATAGATAATAAGAAACTCTCTTAAGAGTAGATAATACAAATTAAAGCACTATGGGTATTAAGGATTTACACTTTAAAGATCAAAATATGATTTTGATGATTCAACGATCAGATCAAATGTTCAAGAGTTGTAAAAGCTTCAAAAATCACTTATAAAGTGATAAAATAACCATTAGTGGTGTTTAGAAATGATTTTTTTTATGAAAACTAATCGTTTATAGCCATTGAGAATGTTTCTGGGCACTTGGTAATCGATTACATGGATGTTGTAATTGATTACATAGCCTCTGCCAGAGTTGTAATCGATTACAGGAATTGTGTAATCGATTACATTACTTCTAGTTTTGAAAATTGACTTTAAAAGGTCATAACTGCTTCATTTCTTATCCGATTAAGGCAAATGACCACTCATTGGAAAGATCTTTGAGTCTATTTTTCAATTGAAATAAGATTCATACAAAAATCAAATTATTTTGAAAGTTATGATCAAAATAGTAATCAAAGGTCAGATTTTCAAAACTCAAACTTTAAATGGTCATAACTTTTTCATTTCTTATCCGTTTAAAGCACATGACCACTCATTGGAAAGATCTTTGAGTCTATTTTCATATGAAATAAGTTTTAGAACAAAACTCAAAGTATTTTGAAAGATATGATTAAAAAAGTAACCAAAGGTTAATTTTACAAAATACAAACTTGACTATTTTTTAAAGGTTTGAACTACCACAAAGACTAACTTTCCAAAAATAGTTTGTTGGGCATTTTAGAATGCAAAAAACACTTTTAAAGATGTTAAAACATATTTAAGCTTAGTGTGATTCCTTTTTACCTTTACATAAGATTTAAGTCCTATAAGCTATTCTTGAAGAACCTTGGGACTTGATCTTTTGCCATCATCAATTATTGATGTAATTCAAGCTTCCAAAAATTTCTTCTCTTCAAATTTTGAAAATGCTTGGAACATCTTATCATTCTCATTCTTCTTGAGTTGAGTATAGTTATGATCTTTTTACTTTTTTATTGCAATACTCATTCTTGGTACTTGGACTATCCTACAAAGTATTACTCACTTAAAACAAATATAGTTAGTCCAAATTCATAACTCAATATCGTCATATGCATGATTCATAAATGTATAACTCTAATTAGTCTACCATGCATATAAGACTTTCATAGACACATCCAAATAAGATATTTTTCAATTACTAATGGATATCTCTATATAGGATACAACAAAGAATACTTTGCATATTTTTATTTAAACTGAGTCAAATCCAATATCAATTCACTATAACTCACATAAAGCATTATTGGATATATTAGATGAAGAATGTTACACATGTCTCATTGCATGATTATTAAGTGAAATATAACTAGATAAAGTACATAATAAAGCATGATACGATATATCTTATTAAGCACATCTATGTAACATGATCAATATTCTTTTGTAATGCATTAATCATCTATTAAGCATATTTTTGTAGCATAATCATCATTCTTTTTATCTTATATTTATCATCATCAAAACTTAATATATTAAACCATTGGGGTAAACTTATTTTCGCAATCTTCCCTTTTTTGTTGATAACAAATCACCAAAGAAAAATATGTCTGAGTAATACACAAGAATAGATATTCATATAAGCATATCAAAGAATAAGTACAAGAACATATTTTTCTTTTCAATTCTCACTTCCCCTATTTGACATCAACAAAATGGCTTAGGAAGGAAAGATAATATTTTCTCTCCCCTTATAGATAAAACTCATGTTGTCAAAAAGAGTAAGATCATCAAAACTCAGAAACTTCTTCAAGATATTCAAATCATAACTATTTTCCCTTATTTAATTCTACACATGATTCAAGAAGAGAAAGATGAAACAAGCATGCTTTCAAGATATAAAAGATTATTCATGTCATGCTTGTTATATTTTGGTACATCAACATTTAGCACATGATAGCAATAAGCTTAAGAAATTATGTCTAGCATATAATATCTTACATAAAACATGATAAATAAGTACCACTTGATATCACTTGTTAGGAGTTACAAAATATCTGTGTAAGATCATAGAATTAAGATTTTCAAATGAAAGATCATACAACTTACCACATATCAAGCATTTCTTAGTGAAAGAATCAAAAGATATGAAGTTTAAGAATATTTACCTTCTTTCATTAATAGAGGGAAAGAGAACAAGAGATGATCTTTATTGACATATTGATAGTATTAACAATAAAACACTTCATGTCAAACAAGGATGTAAGCCAAGAGATATAAGCAACAATTTAAGAGTTAGGCTCCCCCTCAAAAAATGCATATTATCAAAATATAAAACATAATAGTTTAACATAGTTATGCATATTTTCTTAGTCAATAAGGACATGGAAGAAAGATATATAAGATAAAAAGGATAAACAATAATTACAAATTAACAAATAATTATAAGGAGTTATAAGAAAAGAAGATAAGCTCCCCTTTATTGAAGCACATGATAGATAAAGAGAAATATGTATGCTAAAATCATGTAAGCACATTACCATAAAGTAAAGCAATGCAAAAGGTACATATTCTTAATTTATCAAACAAAAACCATTTTTACAACTTTCTCCCCCTTTCAAAAAGAATTTTACAAGAACACATTATATTTCAAAAGAATTTTAGAAGGGTAGAGAGGTTTTATATATTAAACCACATATTCCTTGAGAGTGATCAAATCCAAGTCAAAGGAACATTTAAAAGTACATCTCCTCTCTTTCTCATTGAACAAAAGCCTTGAAAAAATAAAACACTCTGAAGAATAAGGCTTATCTTTTGAAGTATTAAGATGGGCTTTATAAAATATTTCAAAAGATTTATTTGAAAACTTTCTTAAGCATTCTCTCAAGATTTAATAAAACATTTCAAAGAAAATGAAAAGAATATTACATTTATAATACATATCCAATGATTTCTAAATTTTCAAGACAATTAGGAGGTGCAAATACTTTCAAGGTCTTAAGACAAGTTCAAATGATTCTCAAGGATACAGAACTTTAAAAGCTTATTTCAAATATGATAAGAGATTTTGCTTTAAAAAGAAAACTTTTTAGTCAAACCATAAACTCTTTTCGAAACAAGTGCATGATTCTCGTAAGTGTTACACTACTAAGAGACCATAGATCATGAGAATCATAGATATCAAACATTCACTTAATGAAATATACTATAGAGATCAAAGTATGTATAGAACTAACATCATTCACCCTATATGCAATGACAAAATTAGCAAGTTAATATCCAATTAGGAATTTTATCAATGCTAAGCATACTTCTCATGTAAATAAAGCATCTAATCATTTAAGATCAAATTATTAACAAGTATCATATAATCCATAGCATATAGAATACCATAATAGCTTAGGGATAGAGATACTTATTAAGAGAGTAATGCTTCTTTAGAATGTTCTTCATCTATTGGTCCTTTGAGTTTGAGCTTTCTTCTATTATGTATTTCATTTTATTGCACTTGAAGAAAGTCTCCTCATGTCCTTCTTCATTCAACCCTTCTCATTTATCCACATATGCTTGACATTTCAATATTTGATGACTATATTTGAAGCACATAGAGACATTTGCAACGCTAACTCTAAAAGTTCTCTAAAACATAGGTTAATGATGCGTGAAATCCGCAAGTGTACGGTTTCGTCGTCAAGTAATAAAAAGATCAAATCCACAGGGACTGTGTCTATGAATACCAATTAATTAATTAATTCAATTAAATTAAACAAAGGGGATAAAATTGTTGATTGATAAGAATGTAGTAACTAAGCAATTAAGTAAATAATTATTAAAATGCAAAATTAAGAACAAAAACAGCAAGTTATCAAGAATGGTATTCAGATTCAAGAAAGTTTCCAAGATTGGGATACCACAATGATACAAGATAAATCCTAATTGACAACCCTTTTATTAAATCTGAAATTCAATTGAAGGTGAATTACCCTAAGTTAGTTAATGTTCTTTCTCAAGATACAAGATCCGTGCCCAATTAAACCAATTCTTACTCTCGTGGTAATTGAATTTAAATTGAACCCATTACGCTTTGTGGTAATTCATTGAATCCTCAAAAGGCTAAAACTACTCTCGTGATTTAGACCTTAGGTTCAATTCTTATGATTCCAACACTTAGGTTCACCTCTCAGTACGTCCCTAAATGCCTATGAGATGTAAATAAGTGGCCATCAAATTCACATGAATAAGAGCAATAAGAATTAAATCAAAGAACATTCAAGATCAATAAAAGGGGAAACAACGTCAATTAATCATTATCAATGTATCAAAGGGCATTGCCCAATCCTAGAAACAAAAGAAACTACTCAGACATAGAGAAGAAGATACAAGAAATCAAACTTAAAAACACCCCAAACCCATAACAATGGAAGAAGAAGGGAGAAAGATGAAGAACCCAAGCCTCCTTTGTGCCTCATTTTGAACCAAACTAGAACCCCCTCATTGTATTCAGAACCTCTATTTATAACCCTAGGGTTTTAATTGGCTAAAAAGCCCCAAAAGAAATACAAATAAAACTAAAATTCTGCTGCGCGCTGCGAACCATGGCCGTGGTTCATTCCACGGCCAGGCCGTGGTTCTTGCTGTCAGAATTCCATGGGGTCGTGGCGTGGTTCTCTCTGCCACAGGCCAATTTTGCATGCT
The DNA here is from genome assembly GCA_029884595.1 of Ormosia semicastrata. Classification (NCBI taxonomy): domain Eukaryota; kingdom Viridiplantae; phylum Streptophyta; class Magnoliopsida; order Fabales; family Fabaceae; genus Ormosia; species Ormosia semicastrata. The sequence continues at coordinate 47,368,195 of JAQQTO010000061.1, forward strand.
GTTGAGTTCCACGGCCGTGGTTGGTTCCACGGTCAGGCCGTGGAACTCTTTGGAAGTCTCTTTTTGCACCTTTTTGCTATCCATAAAGCTCCAACTTTAATCATGCAAGCTTCCATCCATTCCAAGGCCAATTTAGCACCAATCCTACATAATAACACCACAAACACCGCAGTTATCTGAACTAAGGGAAAAATAAACAAAAAGGGAAACTAAAATGTCTAAAATGCCTAAGAATAATGCAAAATAAGAACAAAACATGATGTTGTTTCACACACATCAAATCCCCCCAAGCTTAAGACTTTGCTTGTCCCTAAGCAATAATTAATGCCAAACCAAGAAGTGGTATCAAAAGACAATAAAGAATAAGGAACCTGAGAAAACAATATCCAAGCAATAGGCTAAGGCAAACAAAGAATCTGAGAGGTAATCAAAATCAAGTCCAATTAGAGGCTAAGTTCTCAGAAATCATGCATCCTCACTGATTGAATTAAGTTCACTCCACTAACCACACTCAAAGTGTTTAAGGGTGAAAACCATACGCTCAAAATCCTTCAAAGAAAATGCACTTCCATATGCTTGATAAGAAACCAAATTTCCACTACTAATCAGCATGCATGCAAGAATCAAAAGGTCTTTCAAGGGTTGTAATGGGGTCATGGGAATGATGTTAGGTAAGGTAGAGAAAGGAAGGTATGCACAAATGGCTCATCAAAATTTTCAATAAGCACAAGAAATCCAATAGAACATAAATGGAGCAAAGGCAATATTTCAATCTAAAACATAACTCCACATTTCAAAGAATTTTCTTCCTTGCTTTTCCTTTTTCTCTTTCTCCTGTTTTTTTTTCAAGCTTCTTATGATTTTCTTTTATTTGCACTTTTTTTTTGTTTCTTTTTGTTTTTTTTAAAAAAGAGAAATGTCATTCACATATGATTCCCACACACTTTTCACAACTTTCAAACCCACTTTGCTCCATTTAATATTCTAAATGATTACCAACAATGTTTCAGCATAGGTATCAAGAAAAACAATTATGCAATAGGTTCAAAATAGGCAACTAGAGGATGAAAGTGTAACAATTTCAGAAGGCCAAAAAAATACCTAAAATGCCTTAATCATATTCAAGCATGCAACCAAAAATTTCGCCTCAAAAAGGTTTCAAATCAAGTTCTAGAGCACAAGATCAATGAGGAATATCACTCAATACAAAGAATGGGAGCAGAAACCATATAGTGCATATATCCCATACAGGCTCAAAACTCACATTTAGAGGTTTAAAAATTCAATAAGAAGCACAAATTCAGAGAACATATGCTAATTATCAACTATCAAAAGATCACCTCTACTATCAAATTAAAACAATGCTTGTAGCCTATCACAAGAATCAACAATTGGGTTCCAAATCAATACCATCTCAAAATCTTCAAAAGAGAGGGGCACAAGTTCAATCAAAAACCCTAGAGATATGGTGAATAAGAAAATGCAATGCAAAACAAGGCATGAGAATGCATGAGACTCTAATGATCTAAAATTAAAATAGGAAAATGAAAATGAAAATACCCCCCAAGCTTAGAACTTACATTGTCCCCAATGTAAAAATCTATAACAAAAGAAGGGAGAAAAGAAAAGAACTCACTGCGGTGGTGGGAAATCTTCTAGTGTTCAATCCATGGCCATGGAATTTTCCATGGGCTTGGTGTGGAACCTTCTGACTTCACTCTTCTTCTAAATTTAGCTTCAAAAAGGGTCAAACCTAGCCAAAATTCATGAGACAAACATCAAACCAAAAATCTAACACACAAAATCAAAAGAAAAAGAAGAAATTTAAAGAAAAGAAAAAAAAATAAAGAAACTTGGGTTGCCTCCCAAGAAGCGCTTGTTTAAAGTCATTGGCATGACTTTGGTCTGGTTTTTATGCTCAGGTAATGTCAATGGAGTAGTGCTCAGTACCCACTCCTTCAAAGTGTTTCACTATCTAGTTATTTATCATGAAAGGCTTATGACCTTCTTTCTGCACCTCAAGCACACCGTAGGATAAAACTAGAACAATCTCATATGGTCCTGACCATTTCGACCATAACTTATTAGGACAGAAACGTAGAAGCGAGTTATTAACAAGAACTTTATCCCCGAGTTTAAATCCATGCTTCTCTACACACTTGTCAATTTGCTTCTTAGGTCCTTTCTTCCAGGGCTTAGACTCCTCAAATTTTGTAGTACCCCTGGGCAAGGTCTTTTCTAGCATAGCATCAGTCACTAATTCCTGCACACCTGAAAGCACAACACTATCCACAACATTAGTAGCATCTATGCGATTACATGAATTTAAGGAATTAGAATTATTTTTAGATTTAAAAACATCAAAAACTACTTCCTCATCATTCAATCGCAAAGTCAATTTTCCTTCATGGACATCAATGATAGCCCTTCCAGTAGCACGGAATGGACGCCCAAGTATGATTGGCATTGTAGCATCAGCTTCCATATCAAGCACAACGAAATCCATTGGCATATAAAACTTACCAACCTTAATGGGAACATCCTCCAAGATGCCTATGGGGTACTTGACAGACCGATCCGCCAATTGAAGTGAGATAGTTGTGGGTTTTAGTTCACCCACCTCCAACTTCTTACACACAGAAAGGGGCATAAGACTAACACTAGCCCCTAAGTCACACAAAGCTTTATCAAAATTTGTGTTGCCAATCAAACAGGGAATAGAGAAGCTACCTGGATCCTTTAGCTTAGGAGGCAATTTATTTTGAATTAAGGCACTACACTCCTCAGTTAAAGCTACTGTCTCAAATTCCTCAAGCTTCCTCTTATTAGACAAAATGTCCTTAAGAAACTTAGCATAGGTAGGCATTTGTTTCAACACCTCAGTGAAGGGTACATTAATGTATAATTTCTTAAGGACCTCTAGGAACTTCCCAAACTGCTTATCTAGCTTGGCCTTGGCCAATCTTTGAGGGAAGGGCACTGGGGGTTGGTATGGCTCAGGGGGTACATACTTAGACACTTTCTCATTAGTTTCCTCCTCACTTAAGGGCTGTGTCTTAGTCTCTTTTTCCTCAGTCCCCTCATCTTTGTCACTCTCCCCCTTAGCTTTGGAATCCTCTAATTTCTTTCCATTCCTCAAACTCACAGCTTTACAATGTTCATTCCCTGGGTTTATTTCTGATTGACCAGGAAACTTACCTTGTTGCCCATGTGAAGTGCTCGTTTATTGGGCAATCTGGGTTTCTAACATCTTATTATGAATAGCTAAATTGTCAACCTTAGCTGACAACTCTCTAATGGCCTCAGAAACAACTTGCCCATGGTGCTTAAACTCCTCATTCTGCTTAGACTGGCTCTCAACAAAATTCTCAAGAAGAGACTCAAGTCTAGATTTTTGTACTTGTTGAGATCCAGAAGAGGGTTGAGCACTACCTTGCCCAGCTTGATATTGACTATTCCGGTAAAAGAAGTTAGGATGTGACCTCCAATTGAGGTTGTAAGTTTGGGAATACGGATCATTCCTGCCCTTTTGGTTGAAGTCATGAAAATTGTGGCATGATTCCACTTGCTCCACCGATGCACCATGTGAAGATCCCATTCCAACTTGGCATTCAGCACCTATATGTCCCTGTGCTCCATAAATCTCACAAAAATTGTTAGAGGCACCTATGGCATTTACATGAGCTTTCTCAAGCATGTCAAAATGTTTATTCAAAGAATCAAACTTTGACATAATTAAATCAATACCATCTACCTCAAACTTACCTCCCGAGAGCTTTCTCAAGTTGTGCCCTCTTTCATTGGCCCATTGGTGATGATTTGAAGCTACACTCTTAATTATCTCATAAGCCTCTGTGAGCCTCCTATTCATTAGAGCTCCACCAGCTGCGGAGTCAAGAGATACATTCGAAGAATATTCCAAACCATTGTAGAAGGTGTGGACAATCAACCACTTCTCTAGTCCATGATGCGGGCAAGCTTCCAATAGCCCCCTGTATCTATCCCAAGCTTCTGATAATGATTCTCCATCTCTTTGAACAAAGCTTGTTATTTGAGTTCTAAGATGTGCAGTCTTGGAAAAAGGAAAGAACTTATTCAAGAATGCTTGCTCCAATTGATTCCATGTGGTTAATGTATCAGTGGGTACCGATTTCAACCAAGCTCTAGCCTTGTCCCTTAATGATAATGGAAACAATCAGAGGCGAATGGCATCAACTGAGGCACCTTCAATTTTGAGAGTCTCACAGAATTCTAAGAACATCTCCACACGATCATTTGGGTCCTCTGAGGGTAAACCTCCAAATTGGTTTTGCCTTATCATGGAAAGTAAGGTAGGAGGTATAGTGAAGTGCCTAGCTTCAATGTCTGGCCGAGCAATTCCAGATCGCAAACCCCGAGCATTAGGGGCTGCATACTCTTTTAACGGTTTGTTATCCTCAGCTGCTGCCATGACAAGTGGTGGTTCAGATATTTCTCTTACTCTTTGCCTTTGTTGTCTTCTCCTTCTACGTAAAGTTCTTTCAATTTCTGGATCTGCTTCAACAAGAGTCCCAGAACATCTAGTACTTTGCATAAACTAGAGAAATTACCTGCAGAAAGTCAAAGAGAAAACAAGAATGTAATAATATGGTAAAAATAAAAAGGTTTAAAATAATTAAATTAAAAATTAAACTGGTATTCAAGAAAAACACAATCCCTGGCAACGGCGCCAAAAACTTGATGCGTGAAATCCGCAAGTGTACGGTTTCGTCGTCAAGTAATAAAAAGATCGAATCCACAGGGACTGTGTCTATGAATACCAATTAATTAATTAATTCAATTAAATTAAACAAAGGGGATAAAATTATTGATTGATAAGAATGTAGTAACTAAGCAATTAAGTAAATAATTATTAAAATACAAAATTAAGAACAAAAACAGCAAGTTATCAAGAATGGTATTCAGATTCAAGAAAGTTTCCAAAATTGGTATACCACAATGATACAAGATAAATCCTAATTGACAACCCTTTTATTAAATCTGAAATTCAATTGAAGGTGAATTACCCTAAGTTAGTTAATGTTCTTTCTCAAGATACAAGATTCGTGCCCAATTAAACCAATTCCTACTCTCGTGGTAATTGAATTTAAATTGAACCCATTACGCTTTGTGGTAATTCATTGAATCCTCGAAAGGCTAAAACTACTCTCGTGATTTAGACCTTAAGTTCAATTCTTATGGTTCCAATACTTAGGTTCACCTCTCAGTACGTCCCTAAATGCCTATGAAATGCAAATAAGTGGCCAGCAAATTCACATGAATAAGAGCAATAAGAATTAAATCAAAGAACATTCAAAATCAATAAAAAGGGAAACAACGTCAATTAATCATTATCAATGTATCAAAGGGCATTGCCCAATCCTAGAAACAAAAGAAACTACTCAGACATAGAGAAGAAGAGACAAGAAATCAAACTTAAAAACATCCCAAACCCGTAACAATGGAAGAAGAAGGGAGAAAGATGAAGAACCCAAGCCTCCTTTGTGCCTCCTTTTGAACCAAACTAGAACCCCCTCATTGTATTCAGAACCTCTATTTATAACCCTAGGGTTTTAATTGGCTAAAAAGCTCCAAAAGAAATAAAAATAAAAACTAAAATTCTGCTGCGCGTTGCGAACCACGGTCGTGGTTCATTCCACGGCCAGGCCGTGGTTCTTGCTGTTAGAATTCCATGGGGCCGTGGATCATTCCACGGCCAGGCCGTGGTTCTCTCTGCCATAATTCCATGGGGCCGTGGATCATTCCACGGCCAGGCCGTGGTTCTCTCTGCCACAGGCCAATTTTGCATGCTGTTGAGTTCCACGGCCGTGGTTGGTTCCACGGCCAGGCCGTGGAACTCTCTGGAAGTCTCTTTTTGCACCTTTTTGCTATTCATAAAGCTCCAACTTCAATCATGCAAGCTTCCATCTATTCCAAGGCCAATTTAGCACCAATCCTACACAATAACACCATAAACACCGCAGTTATCCTAACTAAGGGAAAAATAAATAAAAAGGGAAACTAAAATGTCTAAAATGCCTAAGAATACATGCAAAATAAGAACAAAATATGATGTTGTTTCACACACATCAGTTAACATCAAATATCATTTAAGCTCATTTACAAGCATAATTTAGGTTAATATATAATGTAAAAACATATACCACATTATCAACCATCCAATGTTAGCTCTAACAAGAAATCATGAAGTACATATGCACTTGAATCCAAAAAAAAAAATATGGTTTAAGCATTTTAAGGCATGACTCAAGTTTATCAAGAAAAGCTTGATCATCATCAAAACATAAATAAGCATTTTAGGGCAAGCAATGATCATGTAAGGCATGTAATATCAAGTAAAGAATTCTAGTATGCATACATGCCAATAGCATGCTTACTTTCATGATATATAGACAATTTTAAGTGAAAAAGGTTGTTCCTGCGCTGAAAACCTTTTTAAAGATGTTGTGTAATCGATTACAATGGGTGTGGAATCGATTACCAACCCTCTGGAATACTTGTAATTGATTACAGGATTGGTGTAATCGATTACCATCCTTCTGGGAACCTTGTAATCGATTACAAGGTTAGTGTAATCGATTACCTTCTTGACAGAACCTTTGTAATTGATTACAAAGGTCTTGTAATCGATTACAAAGGTCTTGTAATCGATTACTAGTTTACTAAAACACAATTTTTAAATTTTAAACAGTAAAAGGCTAATCTCAAAGCATTCAAATTAGTTCCAAAAAGTCTCAAAATAATTTCAAACATCATGCAAGCATACCTAGGCATTATAGAACCTTATGTTACAATAAGAATAAACATAATCATTTGCTTAACATAATATTCAAATTTTACTAAGTACACATGATTCTATCGTTTACCTAAGGCTTATAAGGAATATACCTCATATTCATTGTCTTTACAAGTGAATGTGCATAAGAGGTAAAAACTTTTGATACCTTGGCCTTGGTAATCAAGGAAACTCTTTTCCTTACCCATTGCTTCTCTTTTGGTGTTTTGAACTTTGCAAGTTTCACATTTTGTACTTGAGAAGCTTTGGTTGAAATCATATTCCTTTTTTGACTAAAAATTCTACCGTTGGACTTTGGAAACATTCTCCTTGATGATTCCTATTTCCTTTGACCAATTAGTCCATCCTTTTTAGAAACTCTCTGCATAATTGAAACACTAGGAGGACATTTTGGTACCCACTTCATCTTGGGTCCTTGAATGTTAGTACTAGAACTTTTAAGACTTTTAGGAACCCAAACCATGTTATTTCTCATATAATGATTTCTTCTATAATTGCACAAATGAGAAATATGTCCTAGATGATCACAAAAATTGTAAACAAGTGAATTCAATGATGGCTTGGTCCTTTGAAAATTATTTTTGAAAAACTTGAGCCTTTGGTTGTTATTACATTCTATGCTATTTTTTCCACAAGCCTTACTTGAAATTCTATGTGGAGTAACATCAATTTTATTCTCATTAACAAGCATGGAATGTAAGCAATTAGAATCATTAGCTTTGGCAAATTCGAAATATAAGTCCTCAACTTGATTTTCTAAATCAATGAACTTTTCGCAAGAAGTTGAGATTTCATATTTCAAAGGTATTTTTTCATCAAGAAAAGCATATACATTTTTCAAAGTCTCAATTTCATTTTCAATAGAGGAAATGTTTTTTAAACAAGATGAGTTTTTCTTTTCTAAAATCAACAAGTAATCATATAATTCATCATATGCACATTGTAGCTCATCATAGGAAGGGCCATAAAAAGGATAAACATCATTTACCTTAAAGTCCTTTTTAGCCATATATGAAGTGGTCTCAATTTCAAGCATACTTGGCTTTTTAAGGGAATAAGCATTTTCCTCATTGTTGTCCATCCAAGATTCAAGAACATCTTCCTTCTTAATTTTATTTTGCTTTGCCTCTTCTTCTAATTGAACACCATTATCACTAAGAGGCATTGAGCTCCTTTTCTTACTTTGAACATATTCTTGAGGACATTTTTCAATGTTATCTTCCTCTAGAGGCTTTTGCTCTTCTTACTCTCTATATACAATTTTATGCAAAAAATCATTATTAGCAAGAAAGATAACATCAAGAGCATCTCATATATCTTTAGCACTAGAGCAACTCGTAATTCTATCATAAGCATCATCATTCAAACTATTTCTTAAGATTTGCATTGCTCTAATGTTCAAGGAATAATGTTTCTTGCCATAAGCATTCCAAGTTTATTTTGGTTTAGGAGAAAATCCATCAAACATAATATCCCACAAATCCAAATCAATAGATTGCATATAAAATTTGATTCTAGCTTTCCAATAAATGAAATGCATACCATTAAAGAATGGTAGTTTATCAATTTCAAAACCTTCCATTTTGAAAAGCTTTCAATGGTTGTCAAACGAACAAGGATCTTTAACTCCAAGCGGTTAAGCTTTTAACAGAGTATGAAGCTCTGATACCACTTATTAGCCATGACAACCATCACCCGAGAGGGGGGTGAATTGGGTGATTATAAATTTAAAAACACATTTGAGAAATTAAGCATTGTTGAATAACTCAATTAATAAATGCAGCAGAATAAGTTTAACAAATGTGCAACTATTAGAGATTTCATAAATACCACGAGCTATAGGATAAATCAAGAAAATAAACTAGATATCAAATTCAACTCAAGCATATATAATTAAAGAACAAATGTAAAGGAGATAGAGTTGAGAAGAGCAAACACAAAGATTTATCCTAGTTAAGCCACCAACCACTTGTGGCCTACGTTCAGTCCTCAAGTGAACCACTCGAGATTTTTCACTAAACCTTCAAATTTGAATGGGTGCTTAATGACCTCTACAAATTTGAGCACTCAACACACCTTGAAATACCTCATCCTTTGTGCTTGAGCCTCTACTTTCAAGGGATACCTCACCCTTACAACTTTGAGGGATACATTACCCTCTCTTTTATAGTTTATACAAAGTATAGATGATAAGAAACTCTCTCAAGAGTGGATAATACAAATTGAAGCACTATGGGTATTAAGGATTTACACTATAAAGATAAAAATATGATTTTGATGATTCAAGGATCAAATCAAGTATTCAAGAGTTGTAAAAGCTTCAAAAATCACTTATATATAGAGCCCAAGTGATAAAATAGCCATTGGTGGTGTTTAGAAATGATTTTTTTTTATGAAAACTAGTCATTTATAGCCATTGGGAATGTTTTTGGGCACTTGATAATTGATTACATGGACGTTGTAATCGATTACATGGCCTTTGCTAGAGTTGTAATCGATTGCAGGAATTGTGTAATCGATTACATCACTTCTGGTTTTGAAAATTGACTTTAAAAAGTCATAACTTCTTCATTTCTTATCCTATTAAGGCAATTGACCACTCATTGGAAAGATCTTTGAGTCTATTTTCAATTGAAATAAGTTTCACAAAAAAAATTAATTTTTTTTAAATTTATGATCAAAATAGTAATCAAAGGTCAGATTTTCAAAACTCAAACTTTAAATGGTCATAACTTTTTCATTTCTTATCCGTTTAAAGCACATGACCACTCATTGGAAAGATATTTAAGTCTATTTTCATATGAAATAAGTTTTAGAACAAAACTCAAAGTATTTTGAAAGATATGATCAAAAGAGTAACTAAAAGTCAATTTTACAAAACACAAACTTGGCTATTTTTCAAAGGTTTGAACTACCATCAAGACTAACTTTCCAAAAATAGTTTATTGGTCATTTTAGAATGTAAGAACACTTTTAAAGATGTTAAAACATATTTGAGCTTAGTGTGATTCCTTTTTACCTTTACGTAAGATCTAAGTCCAATAAGCTATTCTTGAAGAACCTTGAGACTTGATCTTTTATCATCATCAATTCTTGATGTAATCTAAGCTTCCAAAAATTTCTTCTCTTCAAATTTTGAAAATGCTTGGAACATCTTATCATTCTTATTCTTCTTGAGTTGAGCATAGTTGTGATCTTTTTACTTTCTTATTGTAATGCTCACTCTTAGTATTTGGACTATCCTACAAAGTATTACTCATGTAATACCCTCCTTTGGGTGTCACATTTTCGACCGACTCCTTTAAATCCCTTAACCCAAGTTATAAAATATTTGATGTTATAAAGTATAACTCCCAAAATGTAGGTTTCTTTTTTGCAGATAATATATATGACATATTAAAGTACGGGTTCCAAATTCCTTTTTACAGAAGCGTAAACTTTGAAGTAAGGTAACAACACAAGATACAGCTACTTAATATTACACACCAAAAAGATTATATACATATCAGTGGCATGGATTACAATCCACCCAAAATATACGAGTTTATAGCCGAAAGTCATATAGTGCCCACTGACTCCAAAATATACACTAGCCTAAGTCTAGACCTCTAGGGAGCAGGATCTTCCCCTGGATCCTCCATAGGATCCTCCTCGGAGTCTTCCTCGTCCTCAAACCCCAAGTCAGCAAAGTTGCTCAACCAAGGCAACAGCTCACGAACTAGTGTCCTAGTCAAGGACACCACGGGGTCCGGATCCTCCCTAGGGGTGTAATGTAAGTCACCCCACAGCTCCCTAATCGGCATGAAGAACTCTAGATATACAGCAATAGTAAGAGAAAAGAAAGGAACATCATTACGGGTCCTACGGATGGTTAAAGTTACATCCCCTACATATCTAATGCGTTCGTTATCCCAATCAATGCATCAGGCGCTCGCACTATCATGAAACTAAACTCGAACATAACCAAAAAGATCTCTTCTAGCAGTCATCCCAAAATACAACAGCAGACATCAACCCTTCCTCTTAATCTTTATCCACAGGAATACATAAAACAGAAATAGGCATAACAACAACACAAAGAGGTGAGACTCTCTACATCATTATCGACATGGTATCTAGAGACGGCAAAACAACAGTAAGATCACAAAATACAATCATAGCAATTTACAGTCAAGTTAATTTTTCTAACAGATATCTCAATAATACATATCACAGGTAAATCCACAGCATATTAACTGACGATTTCACCATGTAGGATCATCATAATAAAATGTTAAATGGTATGTGTATGCACAATGGACAAACACCTACTCTAAGGAGCTAAAGTCAATATCGGAGAGAATGATCAGGAGAACCACTGTCTGTATATCGTTAACCTCAACATGTGCTTTTCAATATAATCAATATGCGCAAAATAGCTATACAAGACATTCTCAACTAGATCATGAATAGGATAGTGTCTGGTTGAGATCGTCGGTGCGTTGCACAGTCACCACGGCCCAGTGGAGCTATCAACTATCCACTTGTGGGATACCCGCGCCCCGACGCCTCTAAGTTCAACAAGTGAACTACACTACACAATTCACACCCGCACGAAGGTGTAATTCATCTCCTAAGCATTTCGCCGGACAACAAGTCATTCCGACTTTTACAATGTATGATCATGTGACAATGAACCTAGGCATTCCTCCTTAACAACAAGTCATTCTGACTTTTACAATGTATGATCATGTGACAATGCACATAGGCATTTCGCCTTATCAACAAGCCATTCCGACTTTCACAATGTATAATCATATGCTAAATAAACATTTATTTCATAAAAAGAAACCATAACAGGATTCAGTCCATTAGCTCAACCGCATAATAATATTATGTCCAAATCATAAGGCATTTCAAATACAAGATTCTCAGGAATCATCCATCATAAAGGTCAAAAGAAATTATAAGGTATTGATTTTACATTTCACTTCTCTTTTCTCATAAGTCCTAATGGCACTCTACTTGATTATGAATTCTCTTCCTCACCTATTTTCCTCTCTTAAGACCGAACTCCTCTCCAACCAAGTGTCTAAATTTATCTTGCCACTCACTCACTATTACCAATCCTTAATTTACTTCTTTTCTCTCCTTAATACTTAAGTTCAATTCAACATAACATTTTTATCTTGGACACCCTATTTTGACCTCATGGCCGTGAGCTTCCTTAAACACTAGGGCTTCAAATTTTTCAACTTATACAAATAATCTCAAGTAAATAAATTACATCAACTATCACATATCTCACCAAGGTCACACATAACACTAAATCACAAAAATCACATAAGGGAAGATTCACACAAAACACCAAAAATCAATACAATAAAGTGAGTAATCCTCACATGGATCCCTCACTTTCCATACATAATTTTGTCCCCCATCACCATGAATGGGTGATGAGAAAAATCTCCCTCTTACCTTAGGAGATATCCAATAACTTATGTAGAACTTTTGAAACAACCTTCCTCCTTCAAGAATCCCCTTGAAACTGAAAATGCCATAGCAAAGGTCATCATTTTTAGACTTGAAAAGAATAGTTAAGAACAAAGATCAAAGCTTTGAAAGGAAGAAAAGATGAATGGTGAAAAAGAGGAAACTTTACATTAGGAATCATAACCCTAACTTGAAGGAAAGCTTGAAGAGTGATGAACAACTAAGATCTTCACTCTTGATGATCTTAGAAAGAGGTGTAGATTCAAAATTGTGGATGAGTGGAATTAAAGAAACAAAATGGTAGTTCCTTAAGGTGATGGCCGTGTGGAGTATGAGAGAAAATGGAAGAAGAGGAAGAGGAAAAGTGAGAGGGATGTTTTGGGTGAGGAGAGAGAAGTTGATAAGAAGGTTTGATGTGAAAAGGTGATAGAAACTTGTTGAAGAAGTCCTTTTTCCCTACATGTGGCTGTGTGCCTCCTTGGAAAAGGGGAAATGAAGCTTTTCTTGGAAGCTTCTCCAAAGCTTGCTTGAGAAGCTTTTCACGCTTCCCAAAAAGGTCAATCAACGATGTGACGTGATGATATCACTTAGATGATGTTATAGAAATGATTAGATAAAAATAATCTACTAGATTTTTACTACAAACTATTATCCAATGGATAAAAGTCACTATCAATAAATTTGATATCTATTATCCAATGGTTACTAGAGTGTACCCAAAATTTATCTGTCAGATAAAATCTCAAAAAAAATAAAAACTTCGTAAATTGTGTCCGACTTCGAGTTTAGTAAGATCCACCGGCCTCGGTTTAACAGTCTAAAGTTTTTCAGCATCAGAAGAATATTTTATTTCTCCGGATCCGCTTAATGCGCATGCAAATCGAGAAATATAATAAAATAATCAAACAATTCAAATAATTTCATACAAATTCACAAATTTCATAAATATTATAAAATGAATAAATATCATGAAATCATAAATTTTTGGGGTGTTACAGCTCACTTAAAACAAATATAGTTAGTCCAAATTCATAACTCAATATCATCATATGCATTATTCATAAATATATAACTCTAATTAGTCTACCATGCATATAAGACTTTCATAGACACATCCAAATAAGATATTTGTCAATTACTAATGGATATCTCTATACAGGATGCAACAAAGAACACTTTGCATATTTTCATTTAAACCGAGTCAAAACTAAAATTAATTCATTATAACTCACATAAAGCATTATTGAATATATTAAATGAAGAATGTTACACATGTCTCATTGCATGATTATTAAGTGAAATATAACTAGATAAAGTACATAATCATGCATGATACGATATATCTTATTAAGCACAACTATGTAACATGATCAATATTCTTTTGTAATGCATTAATCATCTATTAAGCACATCTTTATAGCATAATCATTATTCTTTTTGTTTTGTATTTGTCATCATCAAAACTTAAACATATTAAACTATTAGGGTAAACTTATTTCCACAGCGTGAAGATAGAGCATTTGCTAGTGAAAACACGGCAAATATAATGGAAATGTTTAGAGAAGTGACAGTTGTTATAAGGGAACAAAGAGAGATGGTCGTAGCCATGAGAGAACAAATAGTAGTCACAATTATAGAGTGCTAGAAAGAATAGGTAATAACCCACATCTGCAATAAGAGAATGAAGCAGTAGTCGTGAGAAATCAGAATTTTCATGACTTTTCTGAGTTCAGAAAGACCAACCCTCCATCATTCCAAGGAGAATATGATCCATCTAAGGCGGAGGAATGGTTGAGGGAGTTGGAGAAGATTTTTACAGTGATGAGATATACGGATGACCAAAAAGTGTCATTTGCTTCCTTTATGTTGAAAGAGGAAACTGAATTTTAGTGGAATAATGCTAGAAGGATGAGGGAAGTTGTTGGAACTCAGATAACTTGGGAGATATTTAAGATGAACTTCTTGGATAAATATTTCCCAAGGAATCAGCAAGAAAAAAAGAGTTAGAATTCTTAAAGTTAGAGCACTAAAACGTGACAGTGGGGCAATATGTGGCGAGATTTGAGGAACAGTCAAAGTTTTCTTCTTACTTCTGATATAATCAAGATGAAAATTAGAAGTGTGTAAAGTTTGAGTCCGGATTGAAGGACGAAGTGAGGAAGATGGTAAGGCCCCTTGATATTAGAGACTTCCATACTCGGGTGAATAAATGTAGAATAATAGAGTCAGATAACTCAAGACCACTAGAGTCATTACCATAATAGAAATTAAAGCCACAGGGCTTTCAAAAAAGAAAGAAGACAAATGATAACTTCAAGAAGTTTTCAAAGTCCAAGAATCAACATGAAAAAAGTGAAACAATTAAAAATAAAAGATAGAGGACCACAATGTCTAAAGTATGAGGGGTGCCATGGTGATAGAGCATACATGATTAATCAGATGGAGTGCTTTAATTGTGTCAAGAATGGACACTATGCCAAGAACTGTCCCCAGCGGCAAGAAGCATCAACTCCCAGACCCCAGACCAAAGGAAAGGTTTTCACTTTGAGTGTAACATCCACTCCAATCAGTTAGTCTTAATTAGAGTTATAGAAATTCAGTAACTTGTGCAAGAGTTACCTGTTAGCTTTAGTAACCTCTTTAAGATAGTTAGGTTATTTTGCTATATCACTGAGTGTGAGAAATAGTTGTTAATGGCCTAGAAAGTGGTATAAACTGCTTAGATAACGAAAATAAATATGAAAAGTTTATTTTCAGGTCACAAATGTGTGGTTTATGATGTAGTTAAAATTTGAGGATAACTTGAGTTAGTTTGGTATTTTTGAGTACATTGAGTGAATGTTTTAATACCAGATTGACTTAGCAGATATAATGAAGATTATGGAAATGATGAGAATAGGATTGGGATGAATCCTAGGAATTTCTATATTACTTATGGACATTAGGAAACTTAGATTGGTAAGATCAAAGTATTCTTAAGAGATATAAAGCTTTCAACTAAATATCTTAAGATCCCACTTGTTTTCTTTTAGTTCCACCGCCCCTCTACTCTCTTAAAGCTTCTAACTTTGACTTTCTTTCTCATTTTCTCTCTTATTTCTCACGTAGTAGTAGTAGAAAAACAGAGAGAAAGAAAGGGAAAGAAAGAAAGAAAGAAGAAGGAGGAAGAAGAAGAAGGAAAAGGAACCAAGGAAAGCAAAGGGAAAGCTAGAGCTTGAAGTTCATCCTTGCTACAAGAGGTATGGGTGCTTGAACTTTACATGACTATCTCTCCCTATCTCCATCTTTTATACATAATGTTTGTTGTTGGATGAAAAATAGGTCTAAATGACTTATGTGGTGTTCTTGCTTGTCTAGTGTCTTTAATGGCTGAATTTGATTTGGTTGTAGCCTAATAAATGTATAGGTGTTAGTTTTACACCTAGGAATATCCATATAACTCATTGAGTTTGAAGTTAGAAAATGGGTATTTTGATGATTGAACCATGTTCATGAATCTAGGCTCGATGGGTTGAGAGAATGTTTAATGAGTCTAGCATGTTTAGGAATCATGTTTGGGTTAGAAATAACTTAGAACCCATGGTGTGAGGATTGGAATTGGTTTGAGAATCAATAGAGCAGAGAATAAGTTTCTGCAGAAGATTTTTAGTGCAACTAGTGCCTAGGTGCCCACAGTCCAGAACTAGGTTATATTGGTGCTGTGAGCATGGCACCTGGGTGCCAGGATGCTGTGCCTAAGCGCTAATGGGGTGCCCAAGATTCTGCACTTAAATGCTAGTGGGGCGCCTAGGCACTAAGAGTGGAGCGCCTAGGCGCTAAGAATGGAGCGCCTAAGCACCAGCAGCCAAGGAAAATAAGGCATTGTCTCTACCATACCCGTGCCTAAGCGTGGAAGATTGGTGCCTAGGCACCAGGTCCAATTTTTCTCAAGGTTAAGTTTCTAGTGTCTGGGCGCTCAGGCACCCAAAGTTCACTGCTTGAGCACCTAAAGGGCAGAAAACTCTATGAGTTTCTTGTGAAGGGAATGGAGTTCTCAAATGGATGAGATCTTTTATGCAAGCTTTTTAGTGTAAGTTAAGACACTTTTAGGGATATTTCATGGAGGAAATAAGCACCTAATGCATGCGTAAAAGAATAGTACCTTGTTCATCTAATGGTAGTGGATTGACATAGGTGAGTTTCTAGATCATTGAAGAGCAATGATGTTATTCCTTATAAATGCTTTTTAAAGTGTGTTGTGACACTAGTAGAGGTATTTCATAGAAGAAATGACCACCTTGCGTATATGGGAATGTAGGAGACCTTGAGCATCCCATAGTTATGGATTGCCATAGGTAGGTATCTAGTCCCTTAGGCAACATAGTGTTACATTTGATATCACGTGTGAGGTGATGAGCTGGAGTACTAGATACAACTAAGCTGAGTTCAGTTAGCAATAGTCACTTGTTGTAATGCATGAGTTACTCCTAAGAGTCAAAGTAGAGCTAGTGATACATGAATTACTCTCTTGTAGTTAAAGTTGAGTTATGAAAAATGCTAGAAGCATGGAATTGTTCCTTTATGAGATAGAACGGAGTCGAGAGTACATGTTTGTTAGACTTAGTTACTTCACTTGATTAAAGTGAATCTTGTGATGAGTTTTGTGGTGTTTATGTGTGAGTTAAACATAACACTGCATAGTTTGATGTCACTTGCTAATTCCTACGCAAAGTAACCTTAGATGATGCGCACAATCATTTGGCCAAAGGAGAGAACAAGAAAGTCCAAAAGGTTCTTCGAACAAGGATTTAGCCCTAGATTCTCAGAGTACCAGGGTTACTAGTTTTATGTTGTGGAATCAATACTCTCACTAGTGTGAATAGGAACCAGTCCACTCATTACCAGGTAGTTTGAAGAGTCAGTCTTCTTAACTACAATTTTAAAGAGAGCTTGGAATATGCAAGTGATACACACACAAATCTATACATACATAATTACATTTGCATTTCACAAACATTATTCTCAAACATTGCATAAGCGTGAGCATACTGCATGTATATTCTTTTCCAATTCTTTGACAGTTGTATGGGCGATTGTCTTATCTTTGATTGATTTTAGTTAAGGGTTGTGGATTTGGCTTAGGGAATGTTTACATAGAGTAAGGAAATGTGAATATTCTAGTAGTCTTGAGTAGAGTCTCAATTGCCTCTTGCAAATCCTAGATCCAAAGTTAGTAGGTTATTCACTGTAAACGGTTATGTGTGTAGTACTTATAACATGTTTATGAATAACTAAGCTATGATATTTTACAATTGTATAGGCATTTGTTCTTATCATATGAAAGATGAACTTATGTTTATGGATTATGTAATCACTTAGTAAACCTTTACATAAGAGGAATTATGTGGATGTTCTAGTGATATTGAGTAGAGATTCAATGTCTTAATGAAACCATAATCTATTATTAGTTAGTTCAAGTATTATAATGTTGTGTATGATTAGTTTGTTTATTCATTATGAATATTACAAATGTTGGTTTTGGAATGCTTTTACTGAGAATTTGTGAATTCTCACCCCGCTGTGTTTCCATGTAAATCCAAGTCAAGACCCTTCATAGGGGAAGAAGAAGAAGCAGATAGACTAGAGTAGTTTTTACTTCTTTTAGAACAAAACTTGTATATTAATTTTATATTTGCTTTGATTTGTATGAAAGTTTTATGTATTATAATATGCCTTTTTGAGGTTGAGGTTGTACTTATATAATCTTTCTTTTCTGCAAGGCTCTTTCACAACAATGTATATGATTATTATGAATCTAGTTTAATGTTTTTAGTTTAGAAGTGACATGACTAATGTTATATACTTAGTATATTCTGTATATACTAAAGTATTTGGTATTAGAATGTTACATTGAGCGGAAAGGAAGTGGCTCAATTCTCTGATCTTATACAAGATAAGTGCATTGTTAAAAATACACTTTTAACTATATTATATGATTCAGGAGCGTCTCATTCTTTCATTTCTTATGACTATGTGAGAATGTTGGATTGCCCTATTTCAGACCTTCCGTATGACTTGATAGTTTCCACTCCCATGGGAAAAATAGTAACCACTTCCAAAATATATCTAAATTGTGATGTGACTGTTGAAAATAGAAACTTCCTTGTAAATCTTATATGCTTACCCCTTATTGATATAGACATCATTTTGGGCTTGGACAATTTATTAACAAATCATATTGTTTTGAACTATTTAGATAAAACATTAGTGTCTATTGTTGGTGTATGCCCTAGAGGCTAATACAATTTCTGTATTTACATACATTCTATTATGCTATTTTAATATATGAGGCATTTCATTTATTGTGTTCTTTTTTAATAAACATAATAAAGTCCTTAGAATAGTAAGTTTGATACCATAGGACTTCAAGTGGATGACTTGATCATAAGATCCTTTTGGTTATAATACTATTCTTAAATATCCCTAGTCAAGTATTATTGTTAATTAGGACAACAATAATGCACTGAGACTAGTATGTGCATAGACTGATGACGACATCTCACGGGTCATGGATATGAGATATCAAGTCTTCACATGGGTACATATTAGAGTAATGATGAACTGGACTGACCCGCCATGAGAACGCTACATGGATCGTTACGTGAGTGTCATAAGCGATTCTTATAGTGACAATGGTGTCTGTGGTCCTTTGACCTGAAATCACTACGATTCCTACATGAGGAGTTATGTGTTTTCATGCCATCAAACGTCATCTGTAATAAGGTGATTATAAAGTTGGTTATTGGACATACCGCAAATCATGTAGAGGGATGTGAGTGACCTAGATGGGATTTGTCAATCCTACATAATATAAGCGATATCTTCAGGCCCTCTGATTGAGTGAGACTATGAAATGCATGGCCATGCTCAAATGAGTCAATATGAGATATTAATTTCATTTGTTGTTATAAAGTCTACTCGAGTATCAGGAAACGAAAGATTGGACAAAACAAGGGTGATGCATTCCATGCCTTGTGTTCAATCTAGATATCTTAACAAATGGACTAAACGACATGAAAACATTGGTCACGGAAAGGTTATGTCAAATCACTGATATTCTTATTACTTGGGTAGCAGTGATGTGTTGCTAGATACCGCTCACTGCTTGTAATATTAAAATGGTATTTAATATTACTGCTAACGTAATGAGAACCTGCAGGGTCACACACATAAAGTAGACTAAAATTGGAGCAATAAATTCAAGTTGGACTCGAATTCAAATATGGGCTAGACTCATAACAGATGAGTCTAGGGTTGCACAGCTTAACTTGTTGCTGCTCACACTCACTTAAGGCAGTCACTATTATAAATAGTACTGCTAAGGGGCTGCTAAGACACACATATTACATAACTCTAGCCGCACCTACATAAAAGTGAGTGAGAGAGCAACAGGTTTCTTCTCTTCTCTTCGCAGCTAGCACTGTGTGAGAAACGTGAGGCTCCTCTTTACGAACATTGGACATTCGTGAGTCTGTTCGTGTGGATACCGCAGAGACATCGTTGCTATTGCAGTGTTGGTGATTCACATCACTTCCTTTTGATCACACTTCAAGAGGTATATATTTTAAAACTCAGATTATAGCTTTTCGCATGGATCCTTAGTGGGAATCCTATTTTTTCACTGCGTGATGTATCCGCAATTCCCAACATTTATGTATAACTTTCCTTCTATAAACCTTCCTTCTGAATCAATGTTCTTGAGTGTCAGCCAAGTTATCAACCACCTAGTAGAATGAGCTCAAGGCCATGTTCTCCTCTTTTCTTTGAATTCTTAAAAAAGAACAAAGTTTGGAAAGTATACCTATAGTGAAATATTACCCTAAGGTATTTTCTAGATGAAGTTAGTGAATTTCCACCTGAGAGAAAGATTGAATTTACTATAGACTTAGTGCTAGGAATAGGGCCTATCTCTATAGCACCTATAGGATGTCCCTTATAGAACTCTCTGAGCTCAAGAAACAAATAGAAGAGTTGTTGGATAAAAAGTTTATTCAACCCAGTGTCTCATCATGGGAAGCCGCAGTGTTTTCAAAAATTGACTTAAGATCAGAATAACATCAAATTAGGCTTAGAGAAGAAGATATTCCTAAGACTACCTTTAGGACCAAATATGGGCACTATGAGTATCTTGTAATGTCATTTGGCCTAACAAATGCACCTTTCATTTTCATAGATTATATGAATAGAATTTTTAGACCATACCTTCATAAATTTGTTGTTGTCTTTATAGATGATATTCTCATTTATTCAAAGACAACTAAGGAACATAAGGGACATCTTAGGATAGTTCTAGAAATCCTGAAGGAAAAGAAATTGTTTGCCACGTTATCAAAATGTGAGTTTTGGATTAAGGAATTACAATTTTTGGGACATGTGATATCTGGAGATGGGATATCTGTGATACCATAAATCACATATTAGACTAGTAAATGATTACAAAGGTAGCATATGACTTGTTTAACATACTTGTTAAGTTTTATGACAATCTGAGTTAGTTTAGACACTTAGTTGCAACTCAGAAGTTGAAAAGTAGCTTAAAATGACTCAAATAATAGCATAACTTGCTTAGATGAGGGAAATAAATATAGATAATTTATTTTTAGGTCACAAATATATGAAACAAGATTCAAATAAAGTTTCAAGGTAATCAGAGTTAGTTTGATATTTTTAGACATACTGGTTATGCTTTTTATGCCCGATTAACTAGTAGTAGATATGAAAAAATAAGATAATGGTGAAACAACTTTTTTAATGAATTTTAGTATTGATTTTAAAGTTGTTGGAAGTTAAAAATCTTGATTTAACTAAATCTAAGTATTTTTAGCATATCAAGATGTATTTGTGTGACCTAATGGCCTTATAAGTCAAAAGTTCCTATCATGTTTCTATTTCTCATTCACGGCTCTCTCAACTGAAAATAGAAGAAGAAATTATGAGCAAAGAAAAGAGAGAAAAGGAAGGAAAGAAAGAGGAATAGGAGGACAAAAGAGAAGGATCAAGGGGAAATCCAAAGTGGGGAACTAACTGCACTACAAAGAGGTAGGGGAATTATTTCATGGCTTCATCTTTTTCCTTATTTCAACTTGTTCTTGATTTGGACTTGATGAATAGAAATGGAATTGAATGTTGTTTATGGTTTTTCTTGCTTGATTCTTGTTTGGAAACTTGTTGATAGCTTGAATTTATGATGTTTGATGATTAGTTGTGTTTAAGGACTTGGCTATGTCCATTTTCCTCCATAACCTTAAAAGTGAGAAACTAGGTTCTTGGACTGATTCTTGATTGTCAATTTAGGTAAAAATGGATTAAGTTGATATTTGATGATTCTATCATATTTTAGATTATGTTTAGGATTAGTTGATATCTAGCATTCATGAAAATGATATTGAAGTTAGTTTTTGTTGATTGAAAATAGGAAAAACCCTGTTTCTCCATATTCCATGGCCTGTTTTTCCAGATTCCACGGCCTCGTGGAAAATTCCACCGGGTGGGCATGGATCTCTCAAGATGAATGACTTGTTTGTGAAAGTTGTAGTTCTTTTTCTTAACTTTTCAATGCCACCAGAATCACCTCGTTTCAATCTCTGAAGCTCAAGTTATGCTCATTTTACTGTGCAAAGGTCAAAGGTTGAGATTGTACAGAATTCATAGAATTTTTTTATGTTGTTTTAACAAGGTTCCCTAATTGCTTGGATCCCCTATGCATGCTTTTTAGCATATGTTAAGGTACTACTAGGAGTATTTCAAAAAGGAAACAACTACCTAGTTAGTATATGAAATGTATGAGACTTAGAATAACCTGGAGAAATGGTTAGATCTAAGTAAGTGTCTTTAGCAAACTTAGTATTGCTTTACATATCACTTAAGATGTGATAATGTGGTGTATCAGATGCTAATGAACTAGGAGGAATTGGTAGTGTTTTCCTACAAATATGACCTTATATGATAGTATATCATTTGGCTAGAAGGAAAGGAATTAGAAGTTCCTAAATGAACAAGTTATTCTTGACCAAGCGCTAGGTTTATATGTGGTATGAGGTTACAGATTTTGCTCTTTACAATGGGTAAACATAAGAAATCAAAGTTTCTAGTAAAATATGCTTGGGTCTTAAATGAACTAAGTGTATAAGTATAAATGAAAGTATGATTAACTTGGTTTATCTAGTTATTAAAGTTAAAGCTTGCAGAATATGTAAACGTATCTTATTAGTGGCATGCTTTAAGATTATATTTATTATACTATGTATGACTGGTCTTGGTTTACTCATATTGAGAATTATTATTTCTCACCTCGCTGTGTTACCATGTAATTCTAGGTGAAAGTTCTTCTAAGTACAAGAAGAAAAAGGAGACTAAAGATTAGACTAGTTATAGTTTTATTTATTATATTACAACTATTGTATTTTATAAGTACTTCTTTTGTAATGTAATTAATTATGTAATACTTCAAACATTTGCTAAGGCTAGTGTTATATATATATATATGTGTGTGTGTGTGTGTGTGTGTGTGTGTGTGTGTGTGTGTGTGTGTGTGTGTGTGTGTGTGTGTGTGTGTGTGTGTGTGCATTATGTTATGATGCTTATGTTTTCTGCAGTTCATAAGACTCTCTATAATGTTTCTAATGAGCATTATAGATATATTTACCAGGTTATTACGTATGTAATGACATTGTAATGCTAAATATCCCCTTGTGTATCATGCATATCGAGATATTGGTATTAAGACATTACAATATCCGTGGATCGCGGTAAAATAGAGGTAGTGTTACGATGGGAGAAACCTACCACCGTAACTGAAATTAGAAGCTTCTTGGGTTTAGCGGGGTATTATAGGAGATTCATAAAGAGATTTTCCCAGATAGCTTTGCCTTTAACTAGGTTGACTAGGAAGGACAACACTTTTGAGAGGACACAGAAATGTGAGAATAGCTTCCAAGAGTTGAAAGAGAAACTGACCACCACACCTGTGCTAGTAATTCCATATCCACAAGAAAACTTTGAAGTTTATTGTGATGCTTCAAAAAATAGGTTAGGTTGTGTGTTGATGCAAAATGGACAAGTAGTCGCTTATGCTGCTAGGCAACTAAGACCCTATGAAGAAAACTATCCAACTCATGACCTAGAACTAATAGAAGTTGTGTTTGCTTTAAAGATTTTGAGGCACTATTTGTATGGGGTCAAGTTTGAGGTTTTTAGTAATCACAAAAGTTTGAAATACTCGTTTGATCAAAAAGAGTTGAATATGAGGCAAAGGAGGGGGATGGAGTTTTTAAAAGATTATGACTTTGAATTAAAGTATCATCTAGGTAAGGCCAATGTAGTGGCCAATGCACTTAGCAGAAAACTTTTGCATGTGTCCCAAATGATGGTATAAGAGATAGAACTCCTTGAGAGCTTTAGAAATTTGAGTCCGGCAATGACTGTGTTACCACGTGATTTTTGTTTGAAAAGATTAGAGATTCATAATGATTAGAGGACTCAAATTAAAGAAGCTTGAGAGGAAGATGAAGCTTTAAAGCTAATAGAGGAACATATCCAATTAGGAAAGAGAAAGGATTTTAATAGGGATCAAGATGGGACACTGATGTTTAGAAATAGACTTTGTGTTCCAAAAAAAACTGAAAACAAAGAAAAATTTTTAGAAGAAGCCCATATGAGTAGATACACCATCCATCCCGGAGCCATGAAAATGTATCAAGACATCAAAAAGATGTTTTGGTGGCCCAATATGAAAGGGGACATAGCAGAATATGTGCCCAAATGCTTAGTTTGTCAAAAGGTAAAAATAGAACATCAAAGACCTTCTGGACCTCTTCAACCCTTGGAAATCCCTGAGTATAAATAGGAGAGTATATAAATGGATTTTGTAATGGGATTACCAAGGACCCAGTCAGGCCATGATGTCATTTAGGTTATAGTGGACAGATTGACAAAATATGTGCACTTTTTAGCCATAAAAGGCTAACTGACCATTAGATAGATTAGCACAACTATATCTCCAAGAAATAGTAAGATTGCATGGAATCCCCTCTAGTATATGATAATTGCCGAGGCTACCAGAGTTAACAATTTATAAATAGTTTACTAAAATAACTCGTAGCATACAGTAACACCGAGTCGAGCCCACGGATCACTCTGATTATGATCACATATTCAAATTAGGATGTTAATGAACAAGGGGGGAAAGATATACGAAATTAAAAATAGACAAAATCAAACTTGAAGAAAATAGAAACTAGTGACAGAATTAGAAACAGAATCACAAAAGCAAAATTACAAATTAGAAACATAATTGCAAATTAGAAACATAAACATAAACAAAAGAGGGGGAAGTTTGCAAGATTAAAAATGCAAGAACATAATTTAAATAAATGGAGAAAACATAATTAAGAAGAAACTAATCTAAGAGAATTAACCAATCTTGATCTTAATCCATCCTTGATCACTAAAGGTCCACTCAATTATCAATCGAATCCTTGGTCTTAGATCACATCAAGATGCCTCTCAATGATCCACGAATCTTCTACTAGAAACGCTTTTAGAATTCAATTAATTAAGGTTAGACATGTTACCAAGTGGCTTCCAGTACTCAAGAGGGGGGTGAATTGAGTATTAAAAACTTTTCACAAACCTCTTTTAGTGAAAACACAAATATTAAAACTATTAAATAAAAGCACAGAAATAACGAGATGTAGAAGAAAAGCTTAAGAAACAGCAAAGGATAAATATGCAATAAAATGAAGCTGCGTAAAATAAAGAGATTAAGAAGAGAGAAGCAGGCACAGTATTTATCCTAGTTCGACCACTAACCCACTTGTGGCCTACGTCTAGTCCTCGAAACAATAGCCGAGATTTTTCACTATGTATACAAGCTTCAATAGGTGCTTGCAACCGTTACACAAAAGAGTACTTTTCACACACAGGGAAACTCTACCCTTGTGCTAAAGCCTCAGCCTGTAGGGATACCTCACCTTTATACAAACCTTGAGGGATACCTCACCCTCGATACAGCATAGCAGAAAGTAGATGAAGAGAAACTCTCACTCAGAGCAAATTATACAAATTGAAGTGCTAATGGAGCGGCCACGGTGCTCTTCATTGGAGGAGAGCCTTCTCAAGTCAAGTGGATTGTTGCAAGGTGCAGTCTTCGTGCGAGGACGCTTAGAAGAAGAAGAGGCCATGGTATTTGGAGGGTTGGTGGAGAGAGAAAGAAAAAGAAATGGTGGAGGAGAGCAGAGAAAAGATGGAGGCGTGGGCAGAGAAGGAGAAGAGCAGGGAGTGAGACGGGTTGGCACGTAGGGGCCTTTTAAAGAGAGGCCTGTGTTTATTTGAATAACCAAGAGGTTTATTCGAATAAACTCTTGTAGAAAGCTCAAAGGTCAGGGAGTCTGCTAGGTTTTATTCGAATAGAGGAGGATCCTATTCGAATAAAGGAACAGGGAAGGCCAAGCGTTGTAGCCTTTTAATAGGTTTTATTCGAATAACCTAAGGGTTATTCGAATAAACAAATAATAGCCAAACGGGATAGAAAACCAAGTCTTTAGTTTATTCGAATAAGCTTGATTTTATTCGAATAGTCAGAGAGCAAAAGCAAATGACTGATAAAACAAGTCTCTGGTTATTCGAATGATCTGAAATTTATTCGAATAGACAGAGAGCACAACAAACACAGAACTGACATAGAAGTCAGTTTATTCGATTAAACTTAGTTTTATTCGAATAAAGCTATCAAAAGACACAATAAAGCATACATTCAAAAAGTGATTTAAAAGAGAATTGACTTACCCAAATATAAGATACCTACAAAACAAGGTTTAGGATATCTCCGACGCTTAAGTCAGTAAAAGATTTAAAGGAGATAAAAGCAATATTTAAGCAATAAAAAATAATTATATATTGGATTGATCAATTATTCCCAATTCTCCTCTAATATAAAAGAATGCTTCTTTTGCTAAGGGTTTAGTGAAAATATCTGCAAGTTGCTTAGTTGTTTCAACAAACTCAAGAATGCAATCCCCTTTTTGTACATGATCTCTGATAAAGTGATGTCTTATCTCTATATGTTTTGTTCTGGAACGCAGAATTGGATTCTTAGATAGATTTATTTCACTAGTGTTATCACATCTTATCGGGATGTGATCAAGTTGAAGACTGTAGTCTAGAAGTTGTTGCTTCATCCATAGGATTTGAGCACAACAACTCCCGGCTACAATATATTCAGCCTCAGCGGTAGACAAAGTCACACTATATTGTTTCTTGCTATGCCAAGAAACTAAAGAACTACCAAGCAAGTGGCATGTCTCACTAGTACTTTTCCTATCCAATTTATACCCAGCAAAATCAGAGTCAGAATAGCCTATTAGGCTACATGAGGCACCCTTAGGGTATCACAAGCCCATTTGTGAAGTGCCTGCTAGGTATTTCATTATTCTTTTAACAGCACTTAAATGAGATTCCTTAGGGTTTGCCTGATATCTAGCACACATGCATATACTAAACATAATATATGGCTTACTAGCAGTAAGATAAAGGAGATATCCAATCATACCTCTGTATTTCGTTATTTCTACTGATTTACCTCCTTCATCTTTGTCCAAATAGCAAGAAGTGCCTATTGGAGTGGCCATGTGTTTAGCATTTTCCATTTTGAACTTTTTGAGCAATTTATTGTATATTTGGTTTGACTTATGAAAGTCCTTTCATTTGTTTGTTTGATTTGAAGTCCGAGGAAGAAATTCAACTTTCCCATCATTGACATTTCAAATTCATTCTGCATTGTCTTAGCAAATTCTTTGCAAATGGATTCATTAGTAGCACCAAAGATAATATCATCCACATATACTTGTACAAGAAGAATATTATGCTTTTTATTTTTAATGAAAAGGGTAGTATCGACTTTTTCTCTTGAAAAACCATTTTCTAAAAGAAACTTACTCAACCTTTCATACCAAGCTCTAGGAACTTGCTTTAAGCCATATAAAGCCTTTTTAAGTTTAAAAACATGGTTGGGTAGTTCATGATTTTCAAAACTTGGAGGTTGTTCAATGTATACCTCCTTTTGAATAAGGTCATTTAGAAAAGTACTTTTAACATCCATTTGATATAATTTGAAATCCATGATGCAAGCATATGCAAGTAACATTCTAATAGCTTCTAATCTAGCTACAGGTGCATAGGTTTCTTCATAATCTATTCCTTCTTCTTGATTATAACCTTTAGCGACCAACCTAGCTTTGTATCTAGTTATTAATCCATTTTCATGAAGTTTGTTTCTAAAAACCCATTTTGTGCTAATTATAGGATGATCATTAGGTCTAGCAACTAATTCCCAAACTTGATTTCTTTCAAATTGATTTAATTCCTCATACATAGCTAAGATCCAATGTTCATCATCAAAGGCTTCAATTATATCTTTAGGTTCAATTTGAGAAACAAGGGCTAAGTGATTACATGCATTTCTAAGGGAATTTCGAGTACTTACACCTTTAGACACATCACCTATTATTTGATCAATGGAATGATATTTTGAAATCCGTCATTGTTTGGGAAGTTCCAAGACTTGTGGATCTTCTTGTCTTTATTTATCTTCTTGCTCCTTGAATTCTTTTTCTTTGCTGCCCAAATGAGTTTCCGCCAAAATTTTTGTGACATCATCAATAACAAGATCCTTTCTCGATCCATTTGGGTCAATTTCATCAAATGCAACATGAATAGATTCTTCGATAGTTATAGTTCTTTATAATATATACGAAAAGCCTTATTATGGTTAGAGTAACCAAGAAATATACCTTCATCAGACTTAGCATCAAACTTGCCTAAGTTATTTTTTCCATTATTTAAAACAAAACATTTGCAACCAAAAACATAAAAATGTGAGACATTTGGCTTTCTTCCCTTGTATAACTCATATGGAGTTTTCTTTAAAATAGGCCTTATAAGGGCCCTATTCATTACATAACAAGCTGTATTGACAGCATCTGCCCAAAAATACTTAGGAATAGCAGCCTCATTAAGTATAGTTCTCGCCATTTCTTCTAAAGAACGATTTTTTCTTTCTACAATTTCATTTTGTTATGGAGTTCTAGGGGCAGAGAAATTATGATTAATGCCATGTTCATCACAATAATTTTCAAAAAAATTATTTTCAAATTCGCCACCATGATCACTTCTTATTGAGGAAATTGAAAAGCCTTTTTCGTTTTGAAGAACTTTGGCAAGTCTTTTAAAAGATAGAAATGCATCATTTTTATTTACAAGAAATAAAGTCCATGTAAACCTAGAAAAATCATCCACAATCACTAAAGCATAGTAATTCTCACCAAAGCTCATAGTTCTAGATGGTCCAAAAAGATCCATGTGCAAAAGTTGTAAAGGTCTAGTAGTTGAAACTATATTTTTTACTTTAAAAGAGACCTTTATTTGTTTACCCTTTTGACATGCATCACATAATTTATATTTTACAAAATTAAGCTTGGGTAGTCCAATTACTAGCTCTTTAAAGACCAACTTCTTTAAGTGATCCATGTGAATGTGTGCAATTCTCCTATGCCATAACCATGAATCATCATGCTTACTTAAAAGGCATTTCGCATCATTTGAAGATATATCATCAAGACTAATCATATAAATATTGTTTACTCTATGACCAATAAATTTAACATGCTTATCATTTTTATCTTCAATTATGCAACAATTTGAATAGAAAATTACTCTATTTCCTTTATCACATAATTGGCTGGTACTAAGCAAGTTATGTTTCAAGCCTTCAACAAGCAATACATTTTCAATAAAGGAACTAGGATTCTTACCAACTTTGCCGATTCCAAGAATTTTTCCTTTGTTGTTATCACCATATGTAACGTGTCCATGATTCTTGGGAATGAGCAAAGTGAATTTTGAGTCGTCCCCAGTTATATGCTTGGAGCAGCCACTATCGAGATACCAATTTGAACTTCTGGCTTTCAAGCACACATACAACACATGTTTAGTTTTTAACTTTTGATACCCAAACTTTCTTGGGTCCTTATGTGTCAGTTTTGGGTATAGTACCCTTGGGAACCCAAACCATTTTCATTCCAATTTTTGTATTAATGTTTTTTCTTGCATTACATGTTGATGCACTATGTCTTTTCTTTCCACAGTAAAAACATTTAATAAAAGGACTACTTGAAACACTATAATGCACAAAGAAATTTTTATACAATTTTTGTTGATTTTTCGGGTTATAACCTATCCCGACTTTTTGAAAAACTACTCTTTGTTTTCCTAATAAAATATTTAGATTGTCCCTTCCAAGTGTGAATTTTGAAAGAGTGTTTTGTAAGTCTTCAATCTTTTTTTCAAGCATATGACATGAAGAACAGGATGAAGATGTAGAAGCATGTGAAGAATGATTTGTGCATGCATCAATAATTCCCAAAGTTTCATTTTCACTTTTCAATTCTTCTATTTCTTTGTTTAAAATCAGAATTTGATTTTCTAAAAAAGATATTGTTTTCTTAGAAGAAGAAATTAATTTTGTGAGTTTTAAAGACTCGTCATGCAATTCTTCAAAGGCATCTTGTAACTCATCGTAAGAAGGCAATAAAGTAGTATTAGAACTTACTTTATTTTCACTTTCTTCTTCTTCTCCTTTGGCCATGAGACATAGTTGGGCTTCCTCGCTATCTGAGCTATCAGTTGAATCCATGTTGTTTTCATCCCATGCTATGTAGGCTTTTCTTCCTTTTCTTTCCTTGAAAGGCTTCTTTTCGAATTTCTCCTTCTTCTTCTAGTAAACTGGGCACTCTATTTTCATGTGACCCGGTTTGCCACATTCATAACAACTTGGAGTTGATGAAGCTCCTTCGCCTTTGTAATGATTCTTCTTCGGAGGAAAGGGAGGTCTTCTTTGCGTTCCCTTCTTCTTGAGAAATTTTCCAAATTTTTTAACTAAAAGACTAAGATTTTCTTCGTTTACCTCGATATTTTATGAGTCTTCTTCGTCTTCTTTGTCATCATTGTTGATTGTTGAGGAAGTGGCTTTAAGCGCTATTGTCTTTTTCTTTTTATCATTTTCTTCGCTTTGACTTAATCTGCTTAGTTTTAGTTCGTGCTCATGAAGTTTTCCAAAAAAGGTAGCTAGAGTCATTGTCGACAAGTCCCTCGATTCTGATATGGCTATTACCTTGGGTTACCAAATCCTGCTAAGATATCTCAATACTTTGTTAATTAAATCTTCGATAGAGAAACTTTTTCCTAAAGATGTAAAATGATTAACTATGTGGGTGAACCTCTTTTGCATTTCTTGAATGCTTTCTCCTTGGTTCATTCTAAATAATTCATATTCACGAGTTAGAGAATTGATTCTCGACCTCTTTACTTCACTAGTACCCTCATGGGTAACTTGCAAAGTGTCTCACATTTCTTTAGCAGTTTTACAATTTGAAATTCTAAAAAACTCATCATATCCCAAAGCAGTAGTAATAATATTTTTTGCTTTTAAATTATGTTGAACTTTTCTTTTGTCCTCATTAGACCGTTTATTCCTTGGTGTTTCGGTCCTTACACCATCGACCTCATGCGTAGGTATAAATGCGCCATTTTCGATAACATCCAACACATCTAGATCAATAGCTTCGATGAAGATTTTCATTCTTTCCTTCCAATATGCATAACCATCCCCATTGAAAAAGGGTGGTCGGTTTATGGAAGATCCTTCTGAAAAACCATTTGAAAAAGCCATGTTCTCTTGAAGTTGCTAAGCTCTTTATATAAGAATCTAGCTCTGATACCACTTGTTACCAAGTGGCTTCCAGTACTCAAGAGGGGGGTGAATTGAGTATTAAAAACTTTTCGCAAACCTCTTTTAGTGAAAACACAAATATTAAAACTATTAAATAAAAGCACAAAAATAACGAGATATAAAAGAAAAGCTTAAGAAACAGCAAATGATAAATATGCAATAAAATGAAGCTGCATAAAATAAAGAGATTAAGAACAGAGAACCAGGCACAATATTTATCCTGGTTCGACCACTAACCCACTTGTGGTCTTCATCCAGTCCTCGAAACAATAGCCGAGATTTTTCACTATGTATACAAGCTTCAATAGGTGCTTGCAACCGTTACACAAAAGAGCACTTTTCACATATAGGGAAGCTCTACCCTTGTGCTAAAGTCTCAACCTGCAGGGATACCTCACCCTTATACAAACCTTGAGGGATACCTCACCCTCGATATAGAATAGCATAAAGTAGATGAAGAGAAACTTTCACTCAGAACAAATTATACAAATTGAAGTGCTAATGGAGCTCACACAGAATATCTCAAAATTTTAATCGAAAATAGAGCGTAAAAAATAAATTCACAAGTTAGTGCAAGTAGAAAATAATTCAGAGTGTTAGGCAATTTTAGAGATGACCCAAGGCTTCTATTTATAGAGAAATTTTGAAGAAATGGCTGTTGGGTATAATTAAAACTCATAAAAGCCAAAAGATATTTCCATATCAGTACGTGAAAGACCGTGTTTATTCGAATAGAGTAAAATGTTATTTGAATAATACTATTCATAACGTCATCGTGAAAAGCAACCTGATATGGGTTATTCGAATAACCAATGTGTTATTCGAATAACTCTGTTAAAACCAGAGTTCTGAAAGAAAATGTTTATTCGAATAACAGCTGGGTTATTCGAATAATGCATTTATCAAAAAGTTATGAAAAACCCTTTTATTCGAATAGCTAATGTGCTATTCGGATAACTGTTTGAAAACAATAAGATCACAGCAGGATTTGAAAAGCTTTTATTCGAATAAAAAGGATGCTATTCAAATAACTGTTTGAAAAACCAGAAACTGCTGGATGGGCTTATTCGAATAGAAGTGACATTATTCGAATAAGACAATTAAAAAATAGTTTGAAGATAGTTTTAAATTCCTTTCAAAAAACATTTTAGTTCCTTTTTAAAGCCAAATTATCTTATCTTTCAAAACAGTGAGATATTAAAGTGAGTTCCGTACAAAAAGACTCTAAGTCCTAAAGCTGTTCTAATAAGATCTTGGACTTGGTCTTTCCATTATCTTCATTTTTGTCTTTCGTTGGTTATCATCAAAACAAGTCTTCAAAGGCATATGTCCAATCACAAGACAAATTAAGCATTCATCTAAAACCCGAATTAACTTAAAAACCAAGATCCAACCAAGCTAAACATTTCATCAAACACCTTCAATGCCTTGTTTAGTCTCTGAATTCCTCTCTTAGTGCATGGTAATTATATAATTATCAAATGTAAATCCCAATCAAATTAAGCACCCAATCAGAATTAGAAAAAGAAAAGAAGAAGAGAAACTAGATTAATAATTGAATGTAAACAATTAAAATAGAATATCAAGATTAAGCATCAAGAATGTTCAATCCCTTGGATTGATTAAAGGCCCTACCCCTCCATGAATAGGAGGGAAGAACTCAGAAAAATAAGAGAAAAATGAAAACCTAGAGAGAAGGGAGAGGAAGAGGGTTCTAGAGAGAAGGTGAGAAGTGTAGAATGAAAGATATGTCTCTTAGATTTCTGCTTCTATAGCTATAAACTAACTCCTATTTTGGCCTCATATCATTAGAACCCCATTAGTTACAAATTTGGGTCCATTATGAGTAATTGGGCCTAAACCCCATGTCATTTGGAGGTCTACAACTCAAGTTATGGATAAAACATTCTCAAAGGGTCTCTAAACTTGTGTTCTGACTTCGAGGCCTAATTAGCTCCACTAGATGTTTGATTCTGCCTTGGAAGTCTTCATGAAAGTTGTAGAGCTCTCTCTCATCTTTCCTACAAGGTAAATACATAATTTTTAGACATCTAGAACTCAAGATATGATTGAAATACAAAAACAATATCAAACCTCAATGATGTTGAAAAAAATCAATTAAGTCTAATTTGAGCCCAAACTTACAAAACATGACCAAGCTCAATCAATTAAGTATATGAAGAGTGTAAATGACTAAAAATAAGGGTTTATTAATATATAAAATATGTGATTATCAGGATAACATCATATAGAGATCCTAGATTTATATCTAGATTTTGGGGAGCCTTGCAAAAAGCTTTTGGGATAAAGTTGAATTTCAATACAGCCTATCATCTGCAAATAGATGGCCAAATTGAGAGAACCATCCAAACTCTAGAAGACATACTTAGAGCATGTTTGCTCAATCAACAAGGAAGTTAGTGTAACACCCTTGTGGGGATGTCACATTTATGAATGCAATAAAATAAAATTCTTACCCAAGTTGTAAAAACATTTAATACTTAAATAATATTTGTGGTAATTTTTTTTCCTTTTATACTTATAACATTAAATAAAATAACACAGAACACAAAATTAAACAAAGTATAATTACGCCATATTATACATATGATTCTTCTTTAATACACACATAATTTACAACTACAAGTATTTAACAAAGCAGTAAAGAGTTTACACAAAACTAAGACACAGTATTGCCCAAGTGCACCTCAAAGATTTCTAACCTTTCGATGGATCGTCCTCAGAAAGACCATCGAAAAGTTGACATCTTGGAGATCTCACAGCACTACGAACACGAGTCCGGGCTGTTGACTCACTACTGAGCTCACTAGGCGCATGGAATATTCCCTGCTAGTAACGCCTAAAAGCCAGAGGTAACTCTAAATGTAAATATAACATAGTAGTGGATATGACATCTCCATCATATTCTCTACATAGGGACATAGTCAGACGTCCCACATATACAACTGTCCCTCTATCCACTCGCATACGCTAGGCTTCTGAACCTCCGTGAAACTCAAGTCTCAAAAACCCAAAAACTCCTGGCAACGCCATGATCTCAAGATCAGTCTTGATGATAAGGATGATCTACCGGCTCCTCTTCCTCGTATAGCTCGTCCGGCTGTCGCTCGTCTGGATACTCTATTTCAAGAGGTTGATCCTCTTCTTCCTCAAACTCTTTACGGAAATAATATAATAATATCGAGAAAACATATAGAGAGGTGAGACAATCTACATCACTACCCACATGGCAACAAAGAAAACGACAGTACAAAACAATTATCACAACAGTACATACTAATATATCATGCATAATTATAACAAAGTACTACATATCATTATATCACATGCATTATTGGAAAGCAATAGATCATACATTTCATCACAGATTATGGTAAGCAGTAAAATGCAGATAATGCATGAACACACACCGACTCGTTCTTACTCCATGGAGCTAAACACGAATATATGAGAGAATGATCCGAATAGAAACTAATAATACTTTATGGCTGCCCAACTAAACTATTGCACTGTCAAACATTGTGTCTATAGTCCACAGTCCAAACATCGTGTAGTAGTACACAGTCAATACACCGTGCACTACAGGCATAGTACGTAATAGTCTCCTCAAGATCCCGATTAAGAATAGTGCTTGTCAAGATCATTAGTGCGTTGCCCGTTACCACGGCCCAGAGGAGCAACCCACTGTCCTCATGTGGAATTCTCCGCACACTAACGCCTCCAAGTTCTAAATGAACCACACTACGCTTATCACACCAAAACACGATGTAATTCGCCTCATCAATCAATCGCCAATTATCAATCAAATTGACATAGCACTCTAAGCATGATCTAAAATTACAAAAATACTCTTATTATCCAAATTTTACTATAATTATGAAATTACCCTTAGTCACAAAATACCAAAGTATAGTACGTCCCACCTGACAGTACTACATCATAACAGGTCCGGGTCCACCACTTTGGCCCGACAGCAAAACTCACTGTATCGTTCAATCGCATAGGAATTTTATCACGTTTTCACAATCTCATCATTTTTACAAATGTTTTTAAATCGCGTAAATCTATTTTGACATTTTTAAACATCGTATAATGTTTTTAAACCATTTTCTCAATCGCGTAAGATTTTTAATTCGTTTTCTTAACCAAATAGCTTAAAATCTTTATTTTAAATATGTGTAAAACTATATCAAGTACTTTTAAAATACGTAGAGTATTTTCCTTGTGTTCTAAATATACTATGGAATCTTTTTATTTTATTCGCCTGATTTTAGTAAAATTTTGGCAGCATTTTGCCTATAAAAATCAGTATAAGGTATTTTTTATGTTTTCCACTAAATATAGTTTATTTTATTTTTACCCAATAATTACGCTTTGAAACTTGCTAACGCGCTTCAAAATTCATAAAACGAGCTTTACATTAGTATTTTTCAAGCGTCTGATTTAGTTCTTACTTAAACTAAATTCTGTTAATTTAGAATTCTAGGACTGAATTTATTCCTTTTTGTTTTCTCAAAGATTCATTGGAATCAATTTATTTTTGTAAATCCATTACCTAACTTATCTTAGAAAATAAAATGGCATGTTGGCCAAAATCAAAAATAAAATGGCATTCAATTATACACTAAATGGCATGTTGGCCATAATTAATCAAAATCATTCTTAAACTTATTATTTTACCTAGATTCCTTAAATCAGTGATTTAGAAAATTGTTGAGAACATTTTGGTTCTCTGTTTAATGTAAGGCCGTGAGCCTCATTCTGTGTTCTTTGGAACACTCATGCAAATCGTTACATGTTATTCACATCCTACTTTAATAAATATACAATTATAAACACATACATATATAAACACATACAATATACATACAATTTATTTTAAAGCTATAGACATGCATAGCAAAAATAAATCACAAATAGGAAAGCATTTAAACAATCACACAAATAATAAAAAACAAATGAATCCTTATGGATTCGGTACACACAAACAAATCCATTTTCCCATCACCACTTAGGGTTGATGAGATTAAATCTCATTCTTACCTCTTGAAGACAATTAATCGGTTAGTGTCCTCCTTTCTTTGAAATTTCGTACAGCCTCCCAAACAAATCCCTAAAATTCTTAAATAATTAGTAAAAACACATACAAGGTTCAATATTGAAAAACCATGGAACAATCATGGTTATAAAAATTAGAAATCCAAATTTAAACCATAGAATCAAGACTTACCCTTAAGAAAGTAAGCAAAAGGTTTGATTTTGGACTAGATAGAGTAGGTTTTTGGCAAAACTTTGTGAATGAAAAGTGTTTAGAATATGATTTAGGTTTAAGAAAAGCTAATAGGTAAAATTATAGAAGATTGGTGGTGTGGGTTGGGTGCTTGGCCGAATAGAGAGAAAGAAATAGAAGAGAAAGTGTGCATGGGTTCTTGGTATTTTTGGAGAGAATGGATAGCTTTGATTTAGGATAAGTGAAAAGTAAATATTGAGTGTGTAATTGAGGGGGCTGCCGTGAGGTTGAGTGTGTAGTGAGGTTGAGTGTTTAATTTTGCTAGGTAAATATCTAATAGTGTTCACATTAGTTAAGCACATGGCTTATGTCATTGGATAGTTCAAGAACCATGTAGAACTTGACCACCTAGCCTCCTTGGCTGCTGCCCAAAACTGTGTGGCTCCTTGGATTTTAGGGGCTTAATTGCTTTCAATTTACGCCTAATTACATGCTAATTAATTAGGTAATTAGTTAGGTTAATTATCTTACTAACACTTAATCAATATTCTAATCACATAACTAATTAGTTTAATATATTTTAGCATATATTATAACCTTTAAACAATATTAGGATATTTAATTAATATTTTGATCATAACTAATTACGAACTAAGCTAGTTCACTTAGTTTGCTAATTAGGTAATTAAATTAACCAAATTAGGATTAATTAGCTACTAATCAATTTCAAGCCACTATGTTTGACTTAATCCTAACCTTTGGTTTCATCTTTAATTCCTAGCCCTAGATGTAATCTAAGGTAGATATTGATTAGTCATAAATCTTGAATTCTAATCTCACCATTGATTTGATCAACGGTTGAAATCAAAGGCTTCCTAACTAAGTCTTCATCCAACGGTCCACATTAAAGTCTACGCTTCCTTCTTTGACCTATTCTTATTGGTTCAAAAAGTCAAGCCACTTTCGTTGACTTGCTCCCATTGGCTAGAATTTGCCCAGTCAAAATCGTTGACTATTTTTCCTAAACGCGGGTCCCACAGACTTCTAAAGATCCGTGATCATTTTGAAGCAGATTTCTATTATTTTTGAGATAGTAGGTACTGTAATATAAAATAATATTATAATAATATAAAATTATTTTATTGCACAATTAAATCCTAAAAATTACGAGATTAATATATATATCAATCAGAATTGGGTTTAGTAAGATCCCCCAGCTCCAATTAATTAAAAATAAGATTTTTTCGGCCAAAAAATTATTATTTCCTTGGGTAAGAGCAAATCACATACAATAATCAAATACACTCACGAAACAGTCAAATTTAATTTACTACTCACAGAATTCACAAAACAGTACATTTTAGGACAATATAGTAATTATCCCAAAAGTTAGGGTGTTACAGTTTAGGATAGGTTTTTACCTTTAATAAAGTTTACCTACAATAACAAATATCATACCAACATAGGAATGACACCTTATGAAGCCTTGTATGGCAAAAAATGTAAATCCCCCTTATGTTGGTATGAAGCAGAGGAACAAACTATCTTAGGACCAGACTTAGTATAGCAAATGATAGAGCAAATTAAAATGATTAAGGATAGGATGTTAATAGCTCAAAATAGGCAGAAAAGTTATGCGGATGAGAGAATAAGACCTTTGAAATTCATAGAAGGAAAACATGTGTTTCTCAGAGTCACTCTGTAACATCCTCCCTAACCTAATAGTATTAGTCAAGGTTATAGAAGCTCAATACTATTAGTATAAGTTGTCTGTTAATTTTGGTAACTTCTATGGATTAGTTTGATACTGAATATGAATAATAGCTAATAATTTAGCTTAAATGGATGATATGGTAGAAATAAATATAAAAAATTTATTCTAGATCATAAATAGTGGAAATCAGTTGTAGTAAATTTTGAAAAATCAAATGAATTAATTTGACATTTTCAGTAACATTGAGTGAGTGTTTAAAGACCAAGTTAAATAGAAAAGTAGCTCAGAAAATTATGAAACTTTGAGCAAATGTTAAAGAGAGGAAGAAGATTTATCTAGGAATGGAAACAAATCAAAATGAATATTTGTAAGCTTCTTAGTTCATTTTCATAGTTTTAACTGAACCTAGGAAAGAACACTAAAACTTAGTGAATGATAAAGGTGTATAAGAATTGTTGAAGAACGATAAAAATGAGAATAGAATGAAATCCTAGAATTTTCTACAATATTTTTGAAGTTTAGAAAATTCATTAACAGAATATTAAGGTATCCTTAAGAGATATAAAGTTTCAAGATGAATTTCATTTTCTCTCTCTTATTTTCTTTTCCACTGCCACACCCTCTCAGTTTTCTTTCTTTGTTTTGACTTTTTCCTCATTTTTCTCACTCACATACACAAACACACAACAGAAGGGAGAAGAAAGAAAGAGGAAAAAGAAACAAAGCCAAAGGAGGAAGAAATCAAGCAAGAAGAAGAAAGAAGGAAAAAGGAAAGGCCATCCAAATAGGATAAAGTAGGGGTGTTTACTTCTTTATTTTCCCTACTCTCTATATCCTCTTTAAGTATGAAAGATGTTTGTTTGAATTGAAAATGGATTCTTTAGGGGTTTTTCATAACTTTGTGTTTTAGAAATGGATTTGGATTTTTGATAAGTTCTTTATTGTATTTGATGGTTGTTCCATCATGCTTGTGGTTTTGGAATTGTTCATGGATGTTTTTAGATAGCATAAGAATCTTTTATATGATTGGAAACCTTTTAGAATTCATGTTTGGAAGGTTAAAATTTAGTTTTGGAACCATTGAAACAGGGGACACGCTCTGGTGCACTAGTGCCCTAGCACCAGAGTATGGGCGCCTAAGCGCTCAACGCCTAGAACCAACTCCCTTGGTTGCTACATACACGACGCCCAGGCGCCAACGACGCGCTCAGGTGTTGGAAGATTGGGGCTTAGGCGCCAACAACTAAGAAAATAGAGTATGCTTTCTGCCATCCAAGTGCCTAGGTGCTGGGGAATGGGCGCCTAGATGCCTAGACCAGAATTTCATAAATTTTTTATTTTGATAAAATGGATTTCTATACTTAATGGGATCCCTTGTATATGTCTTTTAAAGTATGTTAAGACACTAGTAGAGATATATTCCCTATATTTTAGGGTAATTGTATTGGAATGCTACACATGTGTGTACTAGATATAGTATTATTCCTTTTGGAATATGAATTTGAATTATATATTTGTGAATTTGAGAATATGCTTCCTTAAATCATTAAGGTTGAGTTAGAATGATATTTTTGAATGTATGTTTGAATAATCAGTGCTCATAGAATTTGAATTTGAATTGAATATGAGAATTGGGCTATTATCCTTGAATGGGAAAGTAATTAGTCCTGGTATGCTTCTTCCCACTTAGTTTCCTTTTTTTATGTGAACTTGTAATTCACTTAGAATAGTGGATTTTGGAGTTAATCCTATATGGGGGCAGGGTATTCAAAATTCCATTAAAATCATGGAGATGATCCTTTGTGAGGAAGGGAATCCTGTATTATTAGAAATTCCTCATTATGTTTCCTCACGTATTATCTTTCCCTCATAGGATACTAGTGGTAGTGCGATGCCCTAATTCCCTCCCTACTATGAGTATATAGAACCCGAGCTATATGAGGTGACTCCTACCTATTATGGTACAGAGATATGGGTTCTGTGGGAATGAGCGAATATGTATTTGAGTACTAAACTGAATTTGTATTTGACTATCATATATAAGAATGTAAAGATAGATAAAGAATTTAGTATTAATCAAGTATTTGTGAAAATACTTTATGATTTTTGGAAATTAATTGTTTTCTAGAAAATTCTGTTTCGAAAATAGAAAGGACATGATTTGGTTGTTTGCCACCTTTTTAATATATGTATAATTTGAATTATAATAACAATGAATTTTTCCCTAAAACAACTAAAATTGTTGTGATGACACGAATTTTAAAAGTACTACTAAGGATTCTTTGAATTCTCACTACTGTCTATTATAACACCCTTAATAATATGTTAGACTTGTATATAGTTACAGAGGTAGCCTAATGCTTGTTTAACATGTCAGTTTAATTTTGTGACTTTCTAAGCTAGTTTAATCACCTTGTTGTAACAATATGAGTGGAAAATAGTTGTTATTAGCCTAGGAAATGGCTTAAACTGCCTAGTTAATGGAAATGAATATGAAAAATTTGTTTCTAGGTCACAAATATATAAGATGGGATGTAGTTAAAGTTTAAAGATAAATTGCATTAGTTTAGTATTTTTAAGTACATTGGTTATGTGTTTTAATACTGAATTGACTTATAGTAGATATGGAAATTTAAAATAATGATGACACTAGAATTGAAATGAATCCTAGATATTATTCTAATACCTATGAAAGTTAGAAAACTTGAATATGTGAGATTAAAGTATTTCTAAGAGATAAAATGTTTTAGCAAACTATCCCATTTTACTCAAGTGAGTCACGGCTCTCTAAGAGTCATCAATCTTGACCTTTTGGGATATATTCTCACCCAATCTCTCCATTTTCTCATGGCTGAAGGAGCAGAAAGCAGAGGAGAAAAGAGAGGAGAGAAAGAAGAGGAAGAAGAGGAAGAGAAAAGAAAGAAGAAGATCAAAGGCAATGCCAAGGTTTGAGCTTCATCTTCAAGAGGCAGGGGTGTTTGTTCTCAACTCTATCCCTTGCTCATCTTTCTTCATGTGCATAGTTTGGGATGGAAATGGGATTTTCATAGTTTTTCCATGGTTTAGATTGGATAAACTTTTTAGAAACCTTGTTTTTGGTTCAACTTGAGTTAGTAAATGCATAGTTGATAATTTGGATCTTAGGAATATCCATGAAACTCCATGTGATGGAGGTTGAGAAATGGGTATTTGAGTTTGTGGTTCTTGGTCATGAATCCATGTTAGATGAGTTAGGAATTTGTATGAAGGTTTCTATAGGTTTAGGAACCTTAGTTGTGATTGGAAATCACTTAGAATCCATGAGTTGAGGATTGGAACTAGTTTAGAAATCAATGGAACAGGAAACATAATTGTTTTCTGCACCAAGAATGTTGTTTTGCAATGCCTTATTCGAATAACAAGGTTGCTATTCGAATAAAGCATTACAAAGAGCTCCAGGAAGTGAATTCTCGTGTGTGTTACTTGAACAACACTAGTGTTATTCGAATAAACACCAAACATAGAGAAAACACAATCCTGACATCTTGTAGTGTTTGTAGCATAACTTGCGCTATAGTTATCGAAATGACTTGCTTCTTATTTCATTTGAAAGCTAAGATATAATGCTTCATGTACTAAAAATTTCCAATTTTAGGACAACCCAAGTAGCACCAATTTTGGTTTGAATTTGAGACAAATTTTGCAAAAATAAGCAAACTAACACCTAGTAAATCAAATTACATAACGTTAGCTACACTAAGTCAAATGAAGTGAGGTTTATTTCATTTGAAAGATATAAGATAAGGCTATTTGCCTATAAAATTCTAGAATTTTTGAAGTTAGGATGTACATTTGGTGCATTCA
Organism: Ormosia semicastrata; assembly: GCA_029884595.1. Classification (NCBI taxonomy): domain Eukaryota; kingdom Viridiplantae; phylum Streptophyta; class Magnoliopsida; order Fabales; family Fabaceae; genus Ormosia; species Ormosia semicastrata. The sequence goes on from JAQQTO010000061.1 coordinate 47,410,133, forward strand.
TGAAAATCATCCTTTTTATGCAACCAAACCAGAAAATGTCAAGATATGTTTCTTGTTGAAATAGAGTTCCCTACTAGCCGGGATCTCTCTTATATGCCTTTTAAGTGCATTGAGGCACTAATGGAAGTATTTCATTAAGGAAATTACTACCTTGTATATGTGAGTAGTTGAGAAACCTTGAGCATCCAAGGGTTGTGGAATGTCATAGGTTAGTATCTAGGACCTGGGGCAATATAAAGTTGTCTTTAAAATCACTTGCGAAGTGATGAGGTAAGGTTCTAGGTGGAGTATGCTAAGTTTACTTGGCCAGTTGTATTTTTAATATGCATAGTTAACTCATTTGGGCATAAAGTGGAGCTAGAGGTGCATGAACGACAATTGCCTCCTTGTGTGACAATGTTGAGGTATGGAAAGCACTAGAAACATGACTTTGCTCCTTATGGGTTAAGTTGAGCTAGTGTCAGGTTTACTAGTTTTTCCTTTTTTACTTGATTAGGATGAACCTTGTGATAGGCGTAGGTGTTTTAAAAATACTTTTGCATGTTTTGTTTTCAAACTTACTATTTGTTATTTCCTATGTATTGTAACCACTTGTAGAGGGCAATGCTATCATGGTCAGGGTTACCGATATAGGGGTGGTAATAGTACTCTTACTGTTGTGAGGGGAATGAATCCACTTATTACCAGGTAGAAGCAGGGCTTAATTGCCTATCGTACCCAATATGTACAAGGGAACAGGGTTCCTAGGATTTAAGCAAGTATCACATGTTTTCTAAAACTAAAATCTACATTAACATTGCACAATCATATTATTAGGACATCTATTAGGCATAAGCATTCAACATAACAGGCATTGCATTTGTTGGCAACTGTATGGGCAGTTGCCTTGTTGGATGATATTTTACAATTGTATTTACGGTTGTTTAATATCATTTATAGTTATAAATATGAGTTTAAGATTATAGCTTGCCTTGTTAATGTTACATAAAGATTATATGTATATTTTAATAGTGTTGAGTAGTGGCTCATTTATCTGTTGCGAGTATAATCTTATGTTTATGGTTTGATTTACTCATTGTGAATGAATAAACTCTAGTTTTTGGAATACTTATACTAAGAATTGTGAATTCTCATCCCATGTGTTGCCATGTAAATCCAGGTGGAAGCTCTTCTAAAGAAAAGAAGAAAAAGTATGAAAACTAGAGTAGTTTTTATACTTAGTAGATAAAGCTTGTATTTATTTACACTACTTGGAGTTTTGTAAAAAGTTGTATGTATAACCTTTTGCCTTTAGGGCTATTAATGTATATATGTGAATGCTTATGTCCCTAAAGCATGTCAAATGATTTTTGATGATAACAAAGGCCAAAGTGAAGATCAAATGCAAAAGTGAAGATCAAGTGCAAAAGAAAAGATCAAGATCAAAGAAAAAAGTCAAGAGGTTTATTTAGTTATAAGACTTAGAACATTAATGTTAAATGTTCTCAAAATTTCTCAAATAGTTTTTCAATATATCATTTCAAAATAAGTGGGAAAATTCAAAGCTAAACATGTTTTTCAAGAAACTTGAGTTTCAATCTTAAATCTAACACTCATAAAAAGATTTATGTTTAATCAAATGTCTTGAGGTGTTAGAAATGGCTTACAAGCTTTATTGGACTTAAAAAATGTGTTCAAAGGCCAATGTAATCGATTACACAGCAAACAGAGGCCTTGTAATCGATTACATGATCAATGTAATCGATTACAAGCAAATCAAAGGCCATGTAATCGATTACACCAATAATTTAATTTATTACAATGAGCCCAGAAAGGCAAGAACACGTTCAAAGATTCATGTAATCGATTACATAGATATTGTAATCGATTACACAGCAAGACAGAAGTCATGTAATCGATTACATGGATATTGTAATCGATTACACAGAGCCCAGAAAGCCAAGAACACGTTGGAACAACAATGTAATCGATTACATTTGTTGTGTAATCAATTACATGCATCCTGACAGTGTCCAACGGCTATATTAAATGCATTTAATGCTTGGCTAAAACCCTCCAACGGCTCCATTTATTGCAAAACTTATAAATACCAATATTGGGTCTTTATTAGAGGTTAACCTTGAACCAAAAACTGATTACTAATACTTCAAAACGTGATTCAATCCTCAAATCCATTCTTGCTCTGTTTTGTAAAAAACGTGGGTTAATCTTTGAGAGCATATTAGAGCTTCAATTTGTAATCATCTACTCTAGTGAGAGTTTCATTCAATCAATCTATATTGCTTTATAAAGAGGGTGAGGCATCCCTCCAAAAGTGTAAAGGGTGAGGTATCCCTTAGTTGAAGAGACTCAAGCTCCAAGGGTGAGGTATCCCAAAGTGTTGAGTGCTCAAGGTTGTAAAGGTTATCAAGTACTTATTGAAGCTTGAAGAAATAGTGAAAAATCTCTAGCGATTGCTTGAGGACTGGACGTAGATCACAACTAGATTGGTGATTGAACCAGGATAAATCATTGTGTTTGTTTTCTCTAAACTCTTCTCTTTACATTGAGTACTGTTTTATTGAATTGCTTGAATATTGGTCCCTTTGGCTATTGCATTTATAAGTAAAAGTGTTTATCTCTTATATCCAATCATCTCTAATCATCAATTAGCTTTAACAAAAATTGGTTATTAAACGATTTGCGAAAGATTTGTGAACTTGTTTTTCATACTCAATTCACCCCCTCTTGAGTATTGAGGCCACTTGGTAACAAGTGGTATCAGAGTTAGACTCTTATATAAAGAGCTTAGCAGTTTCAAGAGAAGTGATGGCTTCAAATGATTTTTCAAATGAAGGTTCTTCTATAAACAAACTTCCTTATTTCAATGGGGATGGTTATGCCTATTGGAAAGAAAGGATGAAAATTTTCATTGAAGCTATTGGCTTAGATGTGTGGGACGCCATTGAAAATTGTGCTTTTGTTCCAACACAAACTAAAGATGGTGTGAAAATTGATACACTTAGAAATAAATGGACCAATGATGATAAAAAGAAGGTTCAATATAATTTGAGAGCCAAGAACATTATCACCACATCCTAGGGGTATGATGAATTCTTTAGGGTGTCAAATTGTAAGACCGCAAAAGAAATATGGGATACCCTAAAAAGAACTCATGAAGGTACTAGTGAGGTAAAACGATCTCGAATAAACACTCTTACTCATGAATACAAATTGTTTAGAATGAACCAAGGTAAGAGTATTCAAGATATGCAAAAAAAATTTACTCATATTGTTAATCATCTTATCTCGTTGGGAAAGATATTTTCTAATGAGAATCTTATTAACAAAGTCTTAAGATGTCTAAGCAGGAATTGGCAACCCAAAGTAACGGCTATTGTGGAATTAAGAGATTTATCAACAATGTCTCTAGCCACCTTATTTGGAAAGCTTCAAGAACATGAGCTGGAACTAAATAGGCTCAATCAAAATGAAGAGCATGATAAAAAGAAGAAGGGAATTGCACTCAAAGCCACCTCTTCTACAATTGAAGATGATGATGAAGATGGTGAAGAGGATACCGAAAGTGTTGAGCTAAGTGAGGAGAATCTTAGTCTCCTTGTGAGAAAGTTTGGAAGATTCCTAAAGAAAAAGGGATTTCAAAGAAGACCACTCTTTCCTCAAAAGAAAGTGTATCACAAAGGAGAAGGATCCTCTACTCCTCTAAAATGCTATGAATGTGGAAAATCGGGACACATGAAAATAGAGTGTCCTATGTATCTCAAGAAGATGGAGAAGTTTGAGAAAAGGCCTTACAAAGAAAAGAAAGGAAGGAGAGCATACATAGCTTGGGAGGACAATGACTTAAGCTCTTCCGATAGTTCGAAGAATGAAGAAGCTCATCTTTGTCTTATGGCTCAAGGAGAAGAAAGTGAAGATAGCGACACCAAGGTAACTTCTTCTAACTCAAAATCTCTACCTTCGTATGATGAATTGTAAGATGCTTTTCAAGAATTGCACGATGAATCTTTGAGGCTCACAAAAATGATTTTGTCCTCTAACAAAATAATTTCCTTATTGGTAAACAAAGTTTCTATTTTAAGTAAGGAGATAAATGAGCTTAAGATTGAAAATGAGACCTTAGGACTTATTGATGCTAATTCATTATGCATGACTTGTTCCTCATATGATAACACATCCATATCATTACCTTGTTCATTATGCAAAGCATTTGAAAAAGAAATTGAAGACTTGAATAACACTCTTGCAAAATTCACTTATGGAAGAGACAACTTGAATGTGTTGTTAGGGAAACAAAAATGGTTTTTTTCAAAAAGCCAGTTTGGGATTTAATCCAAATAACCATCAAAAGTCTTATAAGAATTTCTTTGTTTCCTCAAATACTTCAAGTAGTCCCTTTGTTAAATGTTTTCACTATGGTAAGAAAGGGCATAGTGCATCCACTTGCAATGTTAGAAAGAACATAAACACTAAAGTTAGAATAAAAAGGGTTTGGGTTCCTAAAGGCACCATGCCTAACTCTAACACACAAGGACCCAAGACAATTTGGGTACCAAAGGTTAAAACTTGAATGTGTGTTGTAGGTATGCTTGAAGACCAAGAGTTTAAGTTGGTATCTTGATAGTGGTTGCTCCAAGCATATGACTGGTGATGGCTCCAAGTTCTCTTCCCTTACCCACAAGAAACATGGTCATGTCATATATGGTGATAACAACAAAGGGAAGATTCTTGGAATTGGCAAAATTGGTAAGATCCCTTCATCATCTATTGAAAATGTTTTGCTTGTTGAAGGACTTAAACATAATTTGCTTAGCATTAGTCAATTATGTAAAAAAGGCAATAGACTTATATTTAATTCTTCTTGTTGCATAATTGAGGGAAAGGATGATAAGTAAGTTAAGTTTGTTAGTCATAGAGTCAATAATATATATATGATTAGTCTTGATGATATTTCCTCAAATGATGCTAAATGCTTTATGAGTAAAGAAAATGATTCATGGATATGGCATAGAAGAATTGCTCACATTCATATGGATCACTTAAACAAATTGATTTCTAAAGAACTAGTAATTAGTCTTCCAAAGCTTAAATTTGAAAAAGACAAACTTTGTGATGCATGTCAAAAGGGAAAACAATAAAAGTCTCTTTTAAAGCTAAAAACATAGTTTCAACTTCAAGACCTTTACAGTTTTTGCATATGAATCTTTTTGGGCCCTCTAGAACTATGAGCTTTGGTGGGAATTACTATGCATTGGTGATTGTGGATGATTTTTCTAGATTTACATGGACATTATTCTTAGCTCACAAAAATGATGTTTTTCAATCATTTAAAAAGCTTGCCAAAATTATCCAAAATGAAAAAGGTTTTTGTATTACATTCATAAGAAGTGACCATGGTGGTGAATTTGAAAATCATGAATTTGAAACCTTTTGTGATGAACATGGCATTGAGCATAACTTTTCTGTCCCTAGAACACCACAACAAAATAGTGTTGTAGAAAGGAAAAATCGATCTTTAGAGGAAATGGCAAGAACTATGCTCAATGAGGCCAACCTTCCTATGTATTTTTGGGCGGATGCGGTTAACACCACTTGTTATGTTATGAATAGAGCCCTAATAAAGCCAATTTTAAAGAAAACCCCATATGAATTGTACAAAGGAAGGAAGCCAAATGTGTCACATTTTCATGTCTTTGGATGTAAATGTTTTGTTTTGAATAATGGAAAGGATAATTTGGGGATGTTTGATGCAAAATCTGATGAGGGGATATTCATTAGCTATTCTATACACAGTAAGGCCTTTAGAGTCTATAATAAACGAACTATGACTATAGAAGAGTTTATACATGTTGCATTTGATGAAACTAACCCAAACGAGCCAAGAAAGGAGCTTATTGATGATGTTGCAGAAATCTTGGCAAGGACGCACTTAGAAAATCAAGAGAAAGAATCCAAGAAGCAAGAAGAGAGACTCCTTGATCACTCATGGCAAAAGGATTTAGAAAAGGATTCAGAAATCATTGATCTACCTAAGGAATGGAGGACATCAAAATATCACCCTCTTGACAAGGTGATAGGCGATGTATCAAAAAGGATAATCACTCGAAACTCACTTAGAGATGCATGTAATCATTTGGCTTTTGTCTCTCAAGTTGAACCTAAAGACATAAATGAGGCCATTAATGATGAACATTGGATTTTGGCCATGCAAGAAGAACTAAACCAATTTAAGAGAAATCAAGTTTGGAAATTAGTTCCAAGGCCCAATAATTATCCTATAATTGGCACTAAATGGGTCTTTAGGAACAAACTTCATGAAACAGGCTTAATAATAAGAAACAAAGCTAAGCTTGTAGCTAAGGGTTATAATCAAGAAGAAGGCATAGACTATGAAGAAACTTATGCTCCCGTAGCTAGATTAGAGGCCATTAGAATATTACTTGCATATACTTGCATCATGGATTTCAAACTCTATCAAATAGACGTCAAAAGTACCTTTTTAAATGGTTTTATACAAGAAGAGGTGTATGTGAAACAACCTCCTGGTTTTGAGGATTTTGAAATGCCCAACCATGTTTTTAAACTGAAAAAGGCCTTGTATGGCTTGAAACAAGCTCTTAGAGCTTGATATGAAAGGTTGAGCAAATTCCTTTTAAAAAAAGGTTTTTCTAGAGGCAAAGTTGACACTACCCTTTTCATAAAACACAAAATGCATGACATACTTCTAGTTCAAATCTATGTTGATGACATTATATTTGGAGCTACTAACAACTCTCTTTGTAAAGAATTTTCAAATATTATGCAAAGTGAGTTTGAAATGTCCATGATGGGTGAGCTCAAATTCTTCCTTGGTCTCCAAATCAAGCAAACAAGAGAAGGAACTTTTATAAGCTAATCCAAATATTGCAAGGAGCTGTTCAAGAAGTTTGGAATGGACAATGCCAAGCATATGGCTACTCCTATGGGCACCTCTTGTTATTTGGACAAGGATGAAGGAGGTAGATTGGTAGAAATTACAAAATATAGAGGTATGATTGGCTCACTCCTTTATCTCACTACAAGTAGGCCTGATATAATGTTTAGTGTATGCATGTGTGCTAGATATCAAGCTAATCCTAAAGAATCACACCTAAGTGCTGTTAAAAGAATAATGAAATATCTAATAGGCACATCACAAATGGGTTTATGGTACCCTAAAGGTGCCTCATGTAGCCTTATTGGGTATTCCGATTCTGATTTTGCTGGATGCAAAATGGATAGGAAGAACACTAGTGGGACATGCCACTTGCTTGGAAGCTCACTAGTTTCTTGGTATAGCAATAAACAAAATAGTATGACATTGTCTACAGCTGAAGCTGAATATGTTACAGCTGGGAGTTGTTTTGCTCAAATCCTTTGGATGAAACAACAACTCTTGGACTATGGTCTTGAGCTTGATCACATCCCCATAAGATGTGATAATACTAGTGCAATCAATTTATCCAAAAATCTCATTTTGCATTCTACGACTAAACATATTGAAATAAGACATCATTTCATTAGAGACCATGTTCAAAAAGGTGATTGTATGCTTGAATTTGTAGAAAACACTAAGCAACTAGCTGACATTTTCACTAAACCCCTAGCAAAAGAAGCATTTTTCTATATAAGAAATGAACTTGGTATATTGGATCAATCATGCATAAATTAACTATTTGCTGCATAATCCTAAAACTAATGCATAACTTGTGATTTTCTGCATAATCATGCTACTTTGCTGCATAATCTCTGAGTTTTTAATCATATTTGAATCCAATACTGACTTGAGCGTCGGAGATTTCCCCTAAGTTGTTTTGCAGGTGCTCCCTCATGTCCAAGACTCCCAAGCAACTCAACAGCCTCACAATTTCACCAAAAATGGTGTAATTCTTGGTAAAAATAGTAATTTTGAACAATTATGTGATTTGAATCATAATATGATTAGATTATATGCTTGCATGATGATTTGAACTGATTTAAGATGCTCTGGAACTGATTTGAATGGTTGAAAATTGATTCTATGCTGTTTGGAATGCAAAATCTGAGCTAAAGTGTACTGGTAATTGATTACAATGCCTTTGTAATCGATTACACAAGTTCTGTCAAGCATGTAATCGATTACAACTTTTGTAATCGACTACAATTAACTCAGAACTCAGGTAATCGATTACATCAACCATGTAATAGATTACAAGGTTCCCCAGAAGCATAGCAATTGATTACACTAAAAATTACATATGAATCAGAACACTTGTAATCGATTACAAACCCAATGTAATCGATTACATAGGGTTTTTTAAAAGGTTTCTGATGTGCGCAGAACTCATTTCTCAGAAACTCTTCAGTTACTTCGTCTTCCTCCTCTGCTCCCACGCAACCCAAACCTCCTAATTTCTATTTTCTCACTCAAATCTCCCTCAAATTCCTCCATTTCACCTCCCTCTAACTCGAAAAACTCCTTTCCACCCAGCCCATCTCTCAAATCACATCACAATCCCTTACCCAAAACTCCCCATCACCACTCACGAACACTATCTTTACTTCTCTACCCTAAACTCATCCCTCTCTCTTTCCTCACTCATCTCCAAACATTTTCCACTCATCCCACTCTCCTCTTCCTCATCAAATGGTTGAATCTTCTCATCGTTCAAAGCGCCTAAGAACAGGGGTTGCCATTGGAAGGTCCTCAGGTGGAGCTTCACGCAACATTTCTGGCCTGGACCTCACTTGCCACTTCTCCACCGTGAATAGAGCAGAGTTGTTCTGGAAGAACTTCCAGCTACGCAAGATTATTTCCCCCAGGTGTCTTCCCATCACCTTCTGTGATAGTGAACCTCTGGAGAGTTTTAGAACCATTGAAAACTTGGGATTGCTAGGTTTCTTTAGTATAGAGAAGGCTATTTATCCAAACCTAGTGAGAGTCTTTTATGCAAATCTGAAATTTGAAGATAATTATTTAATATCTGAGGTGAAGAAGCAACAAATCAAGATAACTATAGCTAAGTGGTATAAGCTGACCAAGCTTACTCCTGATGGAGCAAACTTCTGTGGAAATGCCAATATCTGGGGTCATGAGTTTGTGCATAAGGCTGCTCTTCTTTAACTGATTAGGACTGGTTACTATCCCCCCAGTGATCCTAAAAAGAGAATCATGGCCACTGGCCTAACCATGGAGAATAGGGTTTTCCACTATCTTTTGGTCAGGGGGTTGATTCCCAGAGGAGGGAATTACTCCCAAGTTCTTAAGGATGATGTGGTGTCCCTATGGGCAATGACCACTGGGCGACCAATAAACTGGGGTTACTACATTATAGAACACATGTTGGATGTAAAGAAAAAGAAGAACTCTACTCTCCCACTTGCTTTCTAGAGCATTGTCACATTTCCCTGACTGAGGAGTCCAAGGACACCAGCTCAAAAGGACCATAATCCATTGGCTTGCATACCTTGAAGAAGCTTCAGCTCTACAAAGTCGATGATAGGTGGCACTACATTGCCCATGGCACCTTTGGACATATCCATCATGATCTGGATAGTGATGATGATGAAGAGGCTCAGCATCCTGCCCCTGCTCCTGCTCCAGCTACACTAGACCTCCTACTCCAAGAGATGCGAAACCTGAGCACTACTGTAGGCACATACATGGATCGCATTGAGCAGAAGATAGATCACCTTGAGCTGAGGATGGACTACTCAGATCAAGAGCTTGCCTCCATTTTGATCCTTCCTGGCTGGACCTTATATTCCTCTGAGTGCTGTTGCTGCACCTTCCACATCCTTTGCCTCTCCTGTTCCCCTATCCTTTGCTGGTCCATCTGGCGTCCCTGCTGATAAGGAGGAGCTCCTAGACTCTGAGGACGATCTTGAGCCCAGCGATGATAACGTTGATCTAGGAGACATTGCTGTGGATCCAGACAGTGACAGCGAGGCTACTGATAGTGATCATGGCCCATTGCCCTGATGTTTCTCATTGTTATTTGCTTATGACTACATTGTATTTTTTTCTTTTTGGCTCAGTTATATAACATTGGTATACGTTTTTGGTGTTTTTGGTTATTGGCTATACTGGTTATAATAAGTTACATTGTACATGTTTTTTAATGATATACGAACTTGAATAAGCTTTGATTATATTCTCTGAATGTTTGACTTTTTGAATATTGGTTAGATTGAATATTCTCTTTGGATTTCTTGTTTTGGCAATACTTGGGAAATCATGAAATATAGCTGAAATGCTGTCCATTTTTTTTAAATGCTTATGTCTTTTTGATAATGCCAACGGGGGAGAGAATAGTAAAAAATGAAATGAAAAATAAAATCTAATTAAGATTGCATGTGTACGGGGGAGTTATTGAACTTTTGAGCTCTTAAGCTTTTTACATGAAAAATCTAACTCAATATCATGCATAAACTCCGGGGGAGCGGTGCGCCTAAATCTCTGTTATACACAAATGCAAAAACCCTTTCTTTTTCCTATGATCAGTTTGTCATCATCAAAAAGGGTGAGACTATGAATGCTTATGTCCCTAAAGCATGTCAAATGGTTTTTGATGATAACAGAGGCAAAAGTGAAGATCAAGTGCAAAAGTGAAGATCAAGTACAAAAGAAAAGATCAAGATCAAAGAAAGAAGTCAAGAGGTTTATTTAGTTATAAGACTTAGAACATTAATGTTAAATGCTCTCAAGATTTCTCAAATGGTTTTTCAATATATCATTTCAAAACAAGTGGAAAAATTCAAAGCTAAATATGTTTTTCAAGAAACTTGAGTTTCAATCTTAAATCTAACACTCATAAAAGGATTTATGTTTAATCAAATGTCTTGAGGTGTTAGAAATAGCGTACAAGCTTTATTGGACTTGAAAAATGTGTTCAAAGGCCAATGTAATCAATTACACAGCAAATAGAGGTCTTGTAATTGATTACATGATCAATGTAATCGATTACAAGCAAGTCAGAGGCCATGTAATCGATTACACCAATAATGTAATCTGTAACACCCTCCTCAGGGTATCACATGTCTGACTTCCGACTCATAATCTGAAAAGAAGTTCGCACAAAGTTTGAGTTATAAAAGATGGGTTTTAAAATTTCTTCTTTACTGAAACGTAAATTTATTGAAAATATTAGGTAACATTGAAAATCATATTTCAACTATTCATTATGCAATATTGACACCAATTAATATCACAATTTAAAGAGAAATATAAAATTAACAGACTTTTTTTTTACAGTAGCAAACCCCATGACGGGTTCTACTTAATAGCACGGTATAACGTTAACGAGCAACTTTAACATACTTATTCCTTTTTCTGTCCATCTTGATGCATCAGACATCTGTTCCTTTGTCAACACTGCACACCTTCGAGTCCTGAATGTCCACTCCTTATTGTTGTCACCAATCTCAGAATATCCATCGCTCGTTATGTCTAAGACAACTCGATCCTTCTATTATTTGATTTTAACAGTACAGACACAGCAAAACAGGATAACAAAGAGGTGAGATCACCTACACCAATACCAACATGGCAGCATAGAGATAACACAAACAGCAATATCATACAGATAGATCATACCATAATCATGCTATCAGCATTAATCAACTATCATCATCTAATCATTTATCAGTTCAATCATCATCCAAGTACTCAAAATAATTGTCATAGCCAACATTTCTCAATTAATATATCATACAGATATAAATGTTCAGATTATGCATATGCACAAGACTCGATTTCCTACTCCATGGAGCTAAAACTCGGGTCGGAGAAATGATCGAAAAGATCTGTCGGTACCACATGCCTCAGACCACGTGCTAAAATCCTCATTTTGATTTTTGCACATCTAGCATATATATGACATTCTTTATCAGATCTTGATTAAGAATAGTGTCTCAGTCAGGATCATCGGTGTGTTGCGTTGGTCTAACCCACGGTTACAGTAGAGCGACTCACTGCCCACTGTAGACAACCCGCACCCCGATGCCCCCAAGGTCAACGAATGACCTGCACTACGTATATCGCACCCACTCAAGAGGTGTACGTTCTTCCTAGGCAATTAGCCTTATCCAGTCCCTCGGACCATTCCAATGCATGTATAATGCACCAAAAACCAAATCATAGATAGAATATCAATCACAGGTTTAACTCATAATTTTTCAAAATATATTTTATACAATGCACTAATATCTTAGTGCAAGTCCAACCACAAGGGCCATACTTTTCAATTTCATTTGTTCAATTTATATCATATGCTTCAACGCATATTTTTTTTCCAATACGTAAAGTGCCCCAAATACCAAATGCAGGCATCTCTTTCCAATGCATATAAAATACATCAAAAGCCAATCATAGGCAACTCGACATTTTCTCACACAGTGTTCATACACTATTTTGGCAGTAATCATCATGTTATCATGTTTTTATAGTCATAAAATACTTCTGCCATATTTTCACAATTGCGTAACAATTTTGTTACATTTTTACAATTCAAAACATTTCTGTTACGTTTTCAAAATACTGCAACACTTCTATTGCACTTTTAAATCACGTATTTAATTTTTTTTTAACGTTGTTCTCAATCACATAAAAATATACATTTCTCAAATTACGTAATGATTTTCCATCATTTTCAAACTCGCATAACTTAAAATCATTCTTTTAAGTTGCGTAAATCATTTTCCATCATTCTCAAAATATTTAAAACACTTTCCAAATCACATAAGATTTTCTATCATTTTCACAATTACGTAAAAATATTCTATCATTATTTAACCACGTAGTGATTTTTTAATAATATTTTTAATAGTGTAAAATATTTAAATGCTTCCAATATCACGTAGAAATATTTTAACATTTTTCAAATCGCGTAAAAATATTTTACTATATTTTCAAATACTTAGAAATATTTTACTGTATTTCAAACCATGTATTTTAAAAATTACGTTTTTAAGATACGTAAATCATTTTTCACCACAATTCTATTACGAAAAATATTTCTCAACCTTCAAAAATTCCATTTCATCTTTTCTCAAAATATTATGACTTTGTATTTCATTTTTCACATTTTCTTACTCAAGAAAATCTTTTTCCACGCTTTCTTTACTCAAGAAATTTTTTTCAAATATAATCCACAAAATTACCTTTCCATCAATGTTTCAAAACTTAACATTTTCTAACGTACTTCAAAACTCAAAAATAAGTTATACGTTAGTAGATTTTCATAATACCATTATATTCTCCATTTTTCCCAAATCATTTCTCAAGTGCTAAAATACTCTGATTCCCTTTTCAAATTCTTTGTATTAAATTAATTATATTTTCACTTGAAAAATCACTTTGTTTCATTAAAATCAATGCATTACAAACCTTCGAAAATGTGGCCATGACTATTGAAAATTATCAAAACATTTTTCCTTCTAAATTGATATGGTTTTACACAAACAAAACCATTAAAATTTTATTTTCAAAACCGAAGGACATATGGTTATAAAACCAAACCCATTTGTTCAAATTCATTTTTATTTTCTTTGCAAATCCTTTTTCACTTTCTTTGCTAATTCTTAAAATCATCATTGTTATTTTCATTTAAATCTCATGTTTTGTAAAACACTTAGAAACTTTTTACACAAAATAAATTAATAAAAATTCCCCAAAAACCATGTTCTTGTACTCTTTGAAAAATAAATTCTTTGTTTATTTTCCTTATTTTTCTAAACATTAATTTTCATCATTCGTAAAAATATAAATTTGTAAACAACTATTTTGAGGTGTCTTGATCGAAATTCTCATTATTCTAGGGATCAAAATTTAATTTCCTTGTTCTTGAAAAATTTTCACATTGACCCAAATCAAGAGCATCAAAACCGTAACTCTTCCTTGGCCATTGGGACCAAGATTAGTTTTCTTTCCATCCACACATCATGGCATACATATATATATTTCATCATAAATATCACAAACATGCCATATACTCATCATGCATATTATAAGTATACTATCAAAGCCATAAAATCATGCAAAGCATATTAAGCATAGACAAAAATAATCAAAGCATAAGAAAATAAATTAAAGCTCATAAACATAAAATTAATTATTACATGACCATGAATTGGAATCCTCACATGGATTCACCATCCATCAAATATAAGACCATCTCTCACCACCATACTTGGTTGGTGAGATGAATCTCCCTCTTACCTCTTGAAGATCCTCAAAAACTCCTTGTTTTGCTTCTTTGTCCATGTCCTTCACCACCAAGGGCTTCTCAAATATAAAACAAAATATATAAAAATTAGTATACTAAGGTTGATTAAGAGGAACCATGGATCAAACATGGTTTAGATCATGAAAAAGAAGATAAGAAATGAAGTCTTCTTATACTTCACCTCAAAAACCCAATAACTTTGATCTTGAAGGAAGTCCACGAAGATGAATGATTTAGAGAAAGTCTCCAACATGAAAGTTGCTTAGAATATCATGTAGATTCAAGATCTATGGTTGGATGAAATTAAAAGTGATGGAAGGTGTTTTTGGGTGAGGAGGCCGAACCTATGGAGAGAAAAAGGAAGGAAGGAATGGTTGCTTGGTTCTTGGAATTTTAAGAGAATAAGATGGAGGCTTTTTAGGTGAGAGAGAAAAGTGAAAATGCATGCACAAAGTGAGTGAGCTGCCGTGTGAGTGTTGGAGAGTTTGAAGAGTTTTACTTGAAATAATATCCCATTTTGGGTTCACACTTGAAACACATGGTCTTCCACTTTGTCATCTTTTTCTTTGGCCTAAAAAGGTTACTCCAATTTGTCTCCTCCTTTCCAAGCATCTTCAACCGTCCCCCCTCTTCATAATGCATGCAAAGTTGTCATCTTTTCATGCCATTATTTGAAGCATTTCTAGCCATTGATTAATTCAATGGTTAGGATTTAGGTGAACTTTTGATTTTTAGGAGACTTAATCTAGGCCATTAGATATTTTTCCTTTAAATTCTAGCCATTAGATGTGTCTCCAAAATAAAGGGTCAAGATCGCTCCTTCAAACTTTAAATCCAAGGGTTATAATTAGTCATAGCCTTTTTAGAAGACCAAATCTCTACCTTTGATTAATTCTTCATCCAATGGTCATAAATGGTCTTTGTCACTTTTTAAGACTAAATCTCCACCCTTGATCAATTCCAAATCCAATGGTTATAAATGGTCACTTTATATAATCAAATTTACATCATTGATTAAATCTACGGTTGATATTGAAGCTTGCCTAACTAAGTTTATTCTCACACCATTGATTAAATCAATGGTGATTATCCAATGCTTCTTTATTAAATTTATTTCTTAACCGTTAATTAAATCAAGATCAAGTCTTCACCGTTAAATAAATCAATGGTGGATATCCAAACCACCAATGTTGACTTAAGCAATATAATTTCTATTTTTATCTACTAAAAACCCCACGAAAGAATATATTTACTGTATTTTTATCGCCCGATAATTAAATACAGTGCCAAACACAAAACAAGAAAATTTCTAAAACTGTTTCCGGATTCAGGTTTAGTAAGATCCCCTGTCTCCGTCTAAACAGTACAAATTTTTCTATGCGTAGAAAAATTTTTACTTTGTGGGACCCACCTGGGTCCACGTAAGGTCACCTGGGCCCACCTAGGACCACTTGGGCCCACATATAGTCAAAAAAATCATAATCATCCACAAAAATCACAAATATTAGAAAACGTATGAAAATCAAGTCAGATTGTTAAAAAATAATTAACAGTCAAGAGAAATAAATACAGAAAGATTTTTCCTACCAAAAATTATTATTTTCGACACTGAGTAAATCACTCAAAACGATCAAATATGCTGACGGAATAATCAAAATAATTTTACAGCACACAGAGATCACTAAATAGTAAAATTCTGTTAACTGTCAAAATTACTGTTTAAGAGATAGGAAATTTGAGGTGTTACAATACTCCCCCTCTTTATAGAAATTTCATCCTCGAAATTTCATGACCATGATTTCACACCCTTAGAATAAATATGAACATTACTCTTTTATCTTATTTTCCAATTCTCATAAAGCTTCCTCTCTTGCATCTTGTTATACTATTCTAACCAACAAAATCTCTTTGCTGATGTTCAACTTCTCCTGATCAAACAGATATCTCAGACTCCTATAATTACTGAAGATGTTGAATGTTACTCCAGAAAGAAAGAATTTTCATATCTCTGATACTAACTAATATAATGTAATGTTCAGCTAATGTAATGTATTACTTAAAATTTCCTTATCTTCGTATCACTACATATTCTAGATTTTAGCTTTTAACAAGAAATGTCTCACTAACCGAGTTCTCCTTTTCATAGTACTATACCAAACACTATGACATAGAGTTAAATAGGAATATCGTTTCTTGTTCGTTCAATTGCAGGAGATGATAGAAAACATCATGGAAGATTTACAAAATGAATCGAACCTATTATCGAACATATCCAGCAAAGAATTGGATGTAATCCGATTTTTAAGAATAAATTTTCTTTGGATTACTCACACTCTGTTGAAATAATCTCATTGGATATGGTTGGAAAATAACTAATCCATTTTCAAAGACCACGTCTGTTTATGAAACAGATCAAACAAACACAAAAATTTTGAACAACAGATCAAACTAATACAAAGATTTGATATATAACAACAATTTGAATAACTTGAATAGCTCGATTAGCTAAGAATAGAAACAGAAATAAACAAATCAGAGGATAAGGAATAACTCTAATATATAATTGATCTACTCAATCATATGTCATAAGGAATAGGTTACTCACAGAAATATTTAGTATGGTTTATAGGATAAGCTCCAATGACACAATCTCCATTTGTTTAAATCTTCCGCTCAGAACACTCCCGTTCCATTCAGAGTAACAACTTCCATTACTATCTAAAATTTTACTAATAGAAAACTCTGTTTTCAAAGAGCATAATTTTTGGGAAAAGGTGTCCAACTTTTTCGCAATTTGTTTCCTTGACATGCATTCCTTCATTTAAGTACTTTCTTTCACATCCCTTACTGTTTTTGGTTTCCTCAATGGTTATAAATACATCTTCCATCGAAATCAATTACTTTCTCAATATCCTAAAAAAAAAATACCAGGTTCCAAAATTACGAAATTTTATATTCCAAGACTGATTCTCTTCCATCAGATTCTGAATTTCAAATTCCAGTTCCCACTAAAACAGCGGTCCTTTGTTCGTGCAGTCGTCTTTCCACATTGCTCCTGTTTCTCCCGTAGCTGCAACTGTATTACTAGTAACATGTTCCACTTCCACTGAGGCGTGCGGATTGAAATACAATGGATCTAATATCCATTATAAACAACATTATTTTTTTTTAGAAAACAAACACAGAGAACACAACACAAGCAAAATAGACCTAACCACAAACCCCAAAAGACTCAAACCGTGCTCTGATACCAACTAATGTAACACCCTCCTCAGGGTATCACATGTCTGACTTCCGACTCATAATCTGAAAAGAAGTTCGCACCAAGTTTGAGTTATAAAAGATGGGTTTTAAAATTTCTTCTTTACTGAAATGTAAATTTACTGAAAATATTAGGTAACATTGAAAATCATATTTCAACTATTCATTATGTAATATTAACACCAATTAATATCACAATTTAAAGAGAAATATAAAATTAACAGACTTATTTTTTTTTACAGTAGCAAACCCCATGACGGGTCCTACTTAATAGCACGGTACAACGTTAACGAGAAACTTTAACATACTTATTCCTTTTTCTGTCCATCTTGATGCATCAGACATCTGTTCCTTTGTCAACACTGCACACCTTCGAGTCCTGAATGTCTACTCCTTATTGTTGTCACCAATCTCAGAATATCCATCGCCCGTTATGTCTAAGACAACTCGATCCTTCTATTATTTGATTTTAACAGTACAGACACAACAAAACAGGATAACAAAGAGGTTAGATCACCTACACCAATACCAACATGGCAGCACAGAGATAACACAAATAGCCACCATAATCATGCTATCAGCATTAATTAACTATCATCATCTAATCATTTATCAGTTCAATCATCATCCAAGTACTCAAAATAATTGTCATAGCCAACATTCCTTAATTAATATACCATACAGATATAAATGTTCAGATTATGCATATGCACAAGACTCGATTTCCTACTCCATGGAGCTAAAACTCAGGTCAGAGAAATGATCGAAAAGATCTGTCGGTGCCACATGCCTCAGACCACGTGCTAAAATCCTCATTTTGATTTTTGCACATTTAGCATATACACGACATTCTTTATCAGATCTTGATTAAGAATAGTGTCTCGGTTAGGATCATCGGTGTGTCGCGTCAGTCTAACCCACGGTTACAGTAGAGCGACTCACTGCCCACTGTAGGCAACCTGCACCTCGATGCCCCCAAGGTCAACGAGTGACCTACACTACGCATATCGCACCCACTCAAGAGGTGTACGTTCCTCCTAGGCAATTAGCCTTATCTAGTCCCTCGGACCATTCCAATGCATGTATAATGCACCAAAAACCAAATCATAGATAGAATATCAATCACAGGTTTAACTCATAATTTTTCAAAATATATTTTATACAATGCACTAATATCTTAGTACAAGTCCAACCACAAGGGCTATACTTTTCAATTTCATTTGTTCAATTTATATCATATGCTTCAACGCATATTTTTTTTTCAATACGTAAAGTGCCCCAAATACCAAATACGGGCATCTCTTTCCAATGCATATAAAATACATCAAAAGCCAATCATAGGCAACTCGACATTTTCTCACACAGTGTTCATACACTATTTTGTGATAATCATCATGTTATCATGTTTTTATAGTCATAAAACACTTCTGCCGTATTTTCACAATCGCGTAACAATTTTGTTACATTTTTACAATTCAAAAACATTTCTGTTACGTTTTCAAAATACTGTAACACTTCTGTTGCACTTTTAAATCATGTATTTAATTTTTTTTAACATTTTTCTCAATCACATAAAAATATACATTTCTCAAATTGTGTAACGATTTTCCACCATTTTCAAACTCGCATAACTTAAAAATCATTCTTTTAAGTTGCGTAAATCATTTTCCATCATTCTCAAAATATTTAAAACACTTTCCAAATCACATAAGATTTTCTGTCATTTTCACAATTACATAAAAATATTCTATCAGTATTTAATCACGTAGTGATTTTTTAATAATATTTTTAATAGTGTAAAATATTTAAACACTTCCAATATCGGGTAGAAATATTTTAATATTTTTTAAATCACGTAAAAATATTTTATTATATTTCCAAACACTTAGAAATATTTTCTTGTATTTCAAATCATGTATTTAAAAATTACATTTTTAAGATACGTAAATCATTTTTCACCACAATTCTATTATGAAAAATATTTCTCAACCTTCAAAAATTCCATTTCATCTTTTTCTCAAAATATTATGACTTTGTATTTCATTTTTCACATTTTCTTACTCAAGAAAATCTTTTTCCACGTTTCTTTACTCAAGAAATTCTTTTTCAAATATAATCCACAAAATTACCTTTCCATCAATGTTTCAAAACTTAACATTTTCTAACGTACTTCAAAACTCAAAAATAAGTTATACGTTAGTAGATTTTCATAATACCATTATATTCTCCATTTTTCCCAAATCATTTCTCAAGTGCTAAAATACTCTGATTCCCTTTTCAAATTCCTTGTATTAAATTAATTATATTTTCACTTGAAAAATCACTTTGTTTCATTAAAATCAATGCATTACAAACCTTCGAAAATGTGGACATGACTATTGAAAATTATCAAAACATTTTTTCTTCTAAATTGATATGGTTTTATACAAACAAAACCATTAAAATTTTATTTTCAAAACCGAAGGACTTATGGTTATAAAACCAAACCCATTTGTTCAAATTCATTTTTATTTTCTTTGCAAATCCTTTTTCACTTTCTTTGCAAATCCTTTTTCACTTTGCTAAAATACTCTGATTCCCTTTTCAAATTCCTTGTATTAAATTAATTATATTTTCACTTGAAAAATCACTTTGTTTCATTAAAATCAATGCATTACAAACCTTCGAAAATGTGGACATGACTATTGAAAATTATCAAAACATTTTTCCTTCTAAATTGATATGGTTTTACACAAACAAAACCATTAAAATCTTATTTTCAAAACCGAAGGACTTATGGTTATAAAACCAAACCCATTTGTTCAAATTCATTTTTATTTTCTTTGCAAATCCTTTTTCACTTTCTTTGCAAATCCTTTTTCACTTTCTTTGCTAATTCTTAAAATCATCATTGCTATTTTCATTTAAATCTCATGTTTTGTAAAATACTTAGAAACTTTTTACACAAAATAAATCAATAAAAATTCCCTAAAAACCATGTTCTTGTAAACATTCATTTTCATCATTCATGAAAATATAAATTTGTGAACACCTATTTTGAGGTGTCTTGATCGAAATTCTCATTATTTTAGGGATCAAAATTTAATTTCTTTGTTCTTGAAAAATTTTCACATTGACCCAAATCAAGAGCATCAAAACCATAACTCTTCCTTGGCCATTGGGACCAAGATTAGTTTTCTTTCCATCCACACATCATGGCATACATATATATATTTCATCATAAATATCACAAACATGCCATATACTCATCATGCATATTATAAGTATACTATCAAAGCCATAAACTCATGCAAAGCATATTAAGCATAGACAAAAATAATCAAAGCATAAGAAAATAAATTAAAACTCATAAACATAAAATTAATTATTACATGACCATGGATTGGAATCCTCACATGGATTCACCATCCATCAAATATAAGACCATCTCTCATCACCATACTTCGTTGGTGAGATGAATCTCCCTCTTACCTCTTGAAGATCTTCAAAAACTCCTTGTTTTGCTTTTTTTTCCAAGTCCTTCACCACCAAGGGCTTCTCAAATACAAAACAAAATATATAAAAATTAGTATACTAAGGTTGATTAAGAGGAACCATGGATCAAACATGGTTTAGATCATGAAAAAGAAGAGAAGAAATGAAGTCTTCTTATATTTCACCTCAAAAACCCAATAACTTTGATCTTGAAGGAAGTCCATGAAGATGAATGATTTAGAGAAAGTCTCCAACATGAAAGTTGCTTAGAATATCATGTAGATTCAAGATCTATGGTTGGATGAAATTAAAAGTGATGGAATGTGTTTTTGGGTGAGGAGGCCGAACCTATGGAGAGAAAAAGGAAGGAAGGAATGGTTGCTTGGTTCTTGGAATTTTGAGAGAATAAGATGGAGGCTTTTTGGGTGAGAGAGAAAAGTGAAAATGCATGCACAAAGTGAGTGGGCTGCCGTGTGAGTGTTGGAGAGTTTGAAGAGTTTTACTTGAAATAAGATCCCATTTTGGGTTCACACTTGAAACACATGGTCTTCCACTTTGTCATCTTTTTCTTTGGCCTAAAAAGGCTACTCCAATTTGTCTCCTCCTTTCCAAGCATCTCCAACCGTCCCCCCTCTTCATAATGCATGCAAAGTTATCATCTTTTCATGCCATTATTTGAAGCATTTCTAGCCATTGATTAATTCAATGGTTAGGATTTAGGTAGACTTTTGATTTTTAGGAGACTTAATCTAGGCCATTAGATCTTTTTCCTTTAAATTCTAGCCATTAGATATGTCTCCAAAATAAAGGGTCAAGATCGCTCCTTCAAACTTTAAATCCAAGGGTTATAATTAGTCATAACCTTTTTAGAAGACCAAATCTCCACCTTTGATTAATTCTTCATCCAATGGTCATAAATGGTCTTTGTCACTTTTTAAGACTAAATCTTCACCCTTGATCAATTCCAAATCCAATGGTTGTAAATGGTCACTTTATATAATCAAATTTATACCGTTGATTAAATCTACGATTGATATTGAAGCTTGCCTAACTAAGTTTATTCTCACACCATTGATTAAATCAATGGTGATTATCCAATGCTTCTTTATTAAATTTATTTCTTGACCGTTAATTAAATCAAGATCAAGTCTTCACCGTTAATTAAATCAATGGTGGATATCCAAACCACCAATGTTGACTTAAGCAATATAATTTCTATTTTTATCTACTAAAAACCCCACGAAAGAATATATTTACTGTATTTTTATCGCCCGATAATTAAATATAGTGCCAAACACAAAACAAGAAAATTTCTAAAACTGTTTTCGGATTTAGGTTTAGTAAGATCCCCTGTCTCCGTTTAAACAGTACAAATTTTTCTATGCGTAGAAAAATTTTCACTTTGTGGAACCCACTGGGCCCACGTAAGGTCACTTGGGCCCACCTAGGACCTCCTGGGCCCACATATAGTCAAAAAAATTCATAATCATCCACAAAAATCACAAATATTAGAAAATGTATGAAAATCAAGTCAGATTGTTAAAAAATAATTAACAGTTAAGAGAAATAAATACAGAAAGATTTTTCTCGGTCCGAAAATTATTATTTTCCTGACACAGAGTAAATCACTCAAAACGATCAAATATGCTGACGGAATAATCAAAATAATTTTACAAAGACACGAGAGATCACTAAACAAGAAAATTACATTGCTTGTCAAAATTACTGTTTAAGAGATAGGAAATTTGAGGTGTTACATAATCGATTACAATGAGCCCAGAAAGGCAAGAACATGTTCAAAGAGTCATGTAATCGATTACATAGTAAGACAGAAGTCATGTAATTGATTACATGGATATTGTAATCGATTACAAGCAAGTCAGAAGCCATGTAATCGATTACACAGAGCTCAGAAAGCTAAGAACACGTTGGAACAATAATGTAATCGATTACATTTGTTGTGTAATCGATTACACGCATCCTGACAGTGTCCAACAGCTATATTAAATACATTTAATGCTTGGCTAAAACCCTCCAACGGCTCCATTTATTGTAAAACTTATAAATACCAATGTTGGGTCTTTATTAGAGGTTGACCTTGAACCAAAAACTGATTACCAATACTTCAAAACGTGATTCAATCCTCAAATCCATTCTTGCTCTATTTTTGTGAAAAACGTGGGTTAATCTTTGAGAGCATATTAGAGCTTCAATTTGTAATCATCTAATTTGGTGAGAGTTTCTTTCAATCAATCTATATTGCTTTGTAAAGAGGGTGAGGCATCCCTCCAAAAGTGTAAAGGGTGAGATATCCCTTAGTTGAAGAGACTCAAGCTCCAAGGGTGAGGTATCCCAAAGTGTTGAGTGCTCAAGGTTATAAAGGTTATCAAGCACCTATTGAAGCTTGAAGAAATAGTAGAAAATCTCTAGCAGTTGCTTGGGGGCTGGACGTAGATCACAAGTGGATTGGTGATCGAACTAGGATAAATCATTGTGTTTGTTTTCTCTAAACCCTTCTCTTTACATTGAGTACTGTTTTATTGAATTGCTTGAATATTGGTCCCTTTGGCTGTTGCATTTATAAGTAAAAGTGTTTATCTCTTATATCCAATCATCTTTAATCATCAATTAGCTTCAACGAAAATTATTTATCAAACGATTTGTGAAAGATTTGCGAACTTGTTTTTCATACTCAATTCACCTTCCCTCTTGAGTATTGAGGCCACGTGGTAACAATATATGTATGACCTTTTTAGTTTTGGCTCTCCATAATTATTTATTTAAATGTTATGGGATAGTTTGATGTTTAAGTTAGAAGTAGTATAGCTAATATTGGTTAGCTAGGTATATGTCAGATATACTAGATTACCCGCATTAGGATGTTACATTTATCTTCTATTTCCATAACATTTTCGAGTACGGGTTATGCAGCATGAAGACAATGTCAAGAATAGTAGTTTATGTAAAGATTATTTTGTATAAGAAATGTATAAATATTGCCTTGAAGGCACTTGATGTAATATTTCTTTATAACGTACACTAATGTATAAAGATTCCTTTTAGTATATGTGTATTATTTTACCCTTCCAAGCTCATATTTTCGTATAACTCAGTGATGTATATTTTAATTATTGAAATTAATTTTAAGTACTGTGCTTATTACTAAATACTATGGTGTAATTCTGAATACACTATTAGTATTAGTAGTAAGGGCATTACACATTCCTACTACGGGAGTTGGTAGGGCTATTAAAACCAAAAAGTTGAATCTTCGGTTTCTTGGTCCCTTTCAAATTTTGAAAAGAATCGGACTAGTTGCTTACCAAATAGCTTTACTCCCGAATTTGTCAAACCTTCGTGATATTTTCCATGTTTCCTAACTCTAAAAGTATAATCTGGATCCTTCACACATTCTAGAAAATGAATTAATACAGTTAAAAGATGATTTAACTTATGTGGTTAAACCTATAAGAATCATGGATAGAGTTGTGAAAGAACTCAAAGGGAAACAAATTCTTTTGGAAAAGGTGTTATGGGAGGGAAGTGACTCAGAAGAGGCCACATGGGAACTCGAATCCAACTTGATGCAAAATCATTCGAAGCTTTTTGAATAAGGTAAACAAATTTTGGGGACAAAATTTATAAAAAAAAGGGATAATTGTAACATTCTCTCTAATCCAATGGACTTAATCAAGGCTATAGAATCTCAACAATACTGGTATAGGACACCAGTTATATCTGGTAACTATCTGGATTAGTTTGAGGATAAATCTATAACACTGAATGTGAAAAATAGCTCCTATAAACTTAGATTTTTTTGTTTAAATAGCTAAGAAGATAGAAATAAATATGGAAGATTTATTTCTAAGCTACAAATAATTGTAATGAGCTATAATAAATTTTTTATGCTTAAATGAATTAGTTTGCATTTTTAATGACACTGAGTAGGTGTTTAAAGGATAAATTAAATAGACAAGTGGCTTAGAAGATTATGAGAATATGAGCTAATGTCTTATAGAAGATAAAGATTGATTTGAGAATGAAAATAGATTAAAATGGATACCTGAACGCTTCTTAGTTCAATTCCATATGTTTAATTTAACCTAGAAAAAATAATGAAGCTTGGTGTCTGATAAAGGTATATAAGAATACTTGTTGAATGATAAAATTGAGAATTGAATGAAATCTTAAAATTTTCTGTAATACCTATAAAGGTTAGAAAATCCAGTGCTGAAGGATTTAGATGTTCTTAACAGATATAATGTTTCCAGCTAGATTTCATTTTAAACTCTTATTTCTTTGTCCTCCACCGTTTCTCTTTCGTTCTTATCCCTTTATTTGATTTTCTATTCACTTTTCCATTCTCACTTTCCTCACTCTCTCATTCTCACGCTAGCAGAAGAAGGATGAAAAGAAAGCACAAAGAACAAGAATCAAAAGGAGAGAAAGAAGGAACAGGAAGGAGGAAAGAAAGATAAAGGAAAGAAGAAAGTGACTTCAAGCTAGGTGTGGGGTATTTTCTTTGCTTACCAACTCTTTCCTTGTATTCTTAGGGTTTGAGTTGGTGGCTTGATATAATGATGTAAATGCATGGGTAATTGATGAGTATAGAAAACCTTACTTGTGATATATTCTTGATTGTTGAATTTGTTATTTGCTTGGTTTTCTATGAACATTTGTGACTTATGATGGGATTTTTCCTATTACCTATTTTTGAAATATCACTTTGAGACTGATTTGGATGCATATTTATGGAGTATTGTGTTTAGAGTTGATGAATATTTGAGTGGTTTTGGGTTTCTTTAGTTCAAAACTCTATTTTCTACAGATTTCCATCTGGTAATAGATTATCATGAGCTGGTAATCATTACCAAGCTGCGAAATGAGTTCCAGAATCATGGTAATCGATTACCACATCAGGGTAATCGATTACCAAGCCTCTGTCAAGCTGGCACTCAATTACCAAGGCCTGGTAATCGATTACCAGGCCCCTGTTTTGAAGATTTGGCATGTGATGTGATGGAAACAGAGTTCTTTACCCCTTGAGAACTAAATGTAAACCTTAAACCTTGAATTAATGCATTACAAATCATCCTTTGAGTTCAACTTTGCAAATGATTTTGAGATGCACTTAAATTCTTGAAGGTTAGATTATAGATTGTACTATTTTGTGATATGATGGAGCATCTTACTAAATGCATGATGAGATTGATGGTTGAGATAAACAATCTAGATATAATATTTGATTTTAGGGTAACCTATTATCTAGGAACTAACCTCATAACTAGGGTAAGACTTGGATAATGGTGGTTAAGGATAAACATTCCCTTACCACTAGAGTAATTGAGGTTGATGATGGATACTCTTTCCTTCTTTACTTGAGTTCTTCCTAGATAAAAAGTAGTTGATGATGGATATTCCCTCTCTACTTGAGGTGATCCTAGATCCAAAGATAGTGTGAGGAAGGATGATGCCCTCCCTATCAAAGTAGCTAAGGATGGACACTTCCTCTCTACTCACAACTATAAAATGAGGATAGACATTCCTTTATTAGTTGTGGCTGCTTGGGTTACTCAGAGTAGTTCTATGTAACAAGATGAGACTGTTACAAATAGGTTAATGTGCACTAACCTGAAAGTATATTACTACCAAGTGGACGATATTGTGAGGATAGACATTCCCTCCATACCATTATAATAAATGATGAATGATGATTACCAATGGATGACGAATGATGATTGTTGATGAATGATGAATATGAGATTACCTTTATTGCATGAGCTTATCTTGGATTTATTTCTTGATACAATATAGAGAATATGATGAGAACTGATGACCCATTTGATTATACAAATGTTTTTTTTTATAAATGATATAAAATGAACCTTTGTTTCGAGAAGAAAAATGACTTGTTTTGACTTTGTCAACTTTCTACTAGATATAACTTTTATGATTTGATATGATTTTTTCTCGAAACATCTGGAATTTTTATGTTGACATGATTTTTGTATTTACTACTGCGAATTATGAGATTGTCAGCCCATTTGCTTGAATTTCCATAATGATTCCAAGATGACCTCGAGCAGATCATAAAGAAGAAGAAGGACCCAAACTTAGAGACATTTTGTTTCCTTTTGGTTCAGTTTATGTACTTGGTTATATACCATTTTATGCCTTGATGGCCAATGATGTACTATTGTACCTTGATGTACCGCTTTGTATAGAACACACTTCTATAGATATGTATTATATTTCCGCTTCAGGCTCATATTTTTGTATATTATATATGTACATCTTCATAAAAATTTGATATTGATCTAAGTGACATGCTCTAATATGACCACTAATGCATAATTCTAGATATGTCATTAGTTTTAGTATTAGGACATTACATTTTCCAAAGTAGGGATGGACAAAATGTAACGAAGATGGTTCATATAAGTTGTGTGGTAGATGATAACTTTATAGAATGTAGTTATTATTGCCCTATTTCTGTGCTATAAAGAATGCTAAGTTCTTGTGTATAATGCATATTTATAAAGTTTTAAGCTTATATTTGTCATATTCAAATATGGATACCTTCTTATGTGATATTGAGCAAATTATGCTTATTTGGTAAGAGATTGAGTGAATTTGTATCTGTTATTGATTTGGTGATTTCTCTATTATAGGAAGGACTCCAAACAAGTTGATATATGGAGCATTTGAGCCAAAAGTGGAAGAGAAAACCAAATTTGCATCTCAGCAGGTAACACCGCGGCAGTGGTGTATTCCCCTGCATCAATATAAAGACCCTAGGTTAGAGCACTGTGACGCAGATTTATGGATGCCACGGCGTCTGTGACCTAATTGTATGTGCGTCATGGCGTAGGCATGTTAATGTCGCATTGTGCCCTATTTTTCTGAGCCTATAAATATTGTTTTATTAGATTTTGTAATGATGCTTTACTTAGTTTAGAGAAGCTGCGCTAGGTTTTACTGTTTGGAGGATGAGGAAACCTAAGAAGGCAAGGTTGGAGGCCATCTTCTTCATGGAAAGAGATTCAAGCATTAAAGAGTCAAATCTATAAGCTTCCTTCCTTCTCCTTTCTCCTTTCTCTCTTTCATCTACATGATGTTTGTGATTGTATTTTCGTGTTCAATGATTAGTTAAGCTATATTTAGGGATGACTTTGAATCCTCCTATGAAAATTAATCAATTTGTAATCTTTTGATTATATATTGATGTTTGGTTTTGTTCAATCATATGGTTCTTAATGCTCTTGATTGTTTGATCAGCTTTTGAGTGATTTGTTGAAATCTGATGAACCTAGACCTAGGAATTTGGATTTTAGATCTAATGTCTAGTTGATGCATGTTCGATTTCATTCAATTGACTTCGATAAGTTGATTCGCTAATTGGATAGAAATATACCTTTTAGTCATGCATAGTGGGTGATTGAGAATAGATCGTTCATGAGTGAATTTTGAATCAAACTAAGGAGTTTTCAGTAAATGAAATTATGGTTAATTGACCTAGACATGAGCTTTTAACTAAATCAGATTCTCAAGCTAACTTAATCATTTCATTGATGTTGCTTGTAAAGATTGCATGTTATTAGTTGAAATAGGAGGTGAAGAAGGATTTTCTAAAGCTCTAAACATTATCTTTATTGCTTTGCAGTTTAGATTTAGTTTATTTACATTTTCTCTATTTTTATGTTTTTGAATAGAATTAGTTAAGCTATTGGTTGATATTTAGCTTTGGAAGCCAACAACCTCGTGGGAACGAACTTTATTCTTTATTGTATTACTTGAATGATCTGTGCACTTGTAGTACACAAATGATCTAACAAGTTTTTGGCGTTGTTGCCGGGGATATAGTTTAATTCTATATTGCTAATATCAACAATGAATTTAGTTAGTTCTAATTCAAGTTGTATATAGTTTATTTTAATTTAAGTTTTCGTTATGTTACATTTTAGGTATAATAAAGAAGTCGGATGACCATAATCATACGAGGCCCTTCAGGGAATTTGCGACTCCTGATAAGGAAAACCTTCTATCAAGTTCAAGAAGACTACTCATCCGCACAAATAATTTTGGTGACAAAGTCCTGCCAGGACTGTAAATTAGGCCCTTCTTGGGAGGAAACCTAAGTTTATGTTAAATTCTTGTCTTTACTTTTTGCATAAATAGGTAGTATGTTGAATTTTGTATGTTAATATGTATATGTTAATATGTTATGTTAATTATGTTAGTATGTTGTTGTTAATATGTTAATAGGTAATATATGTTAGTATGTTAATATGGTAGTATATAGCTTTTGTTAGTTTTTATGTCTTAATTATGTTGATTTTGTTAAGTTTTAAGTTCTATTTGTGTTAATACTTATATATGTTAGTATATTAATTAGGTAGTTTTATGTTTTTGTTAATCTTTATGTTTTAGTTCTGTTTTAAGTTTTAAATATGTTAGTATGTCAATTTTGTATTTTTATTATATTTTTGTTGTACATTTTGTAAAATAACTTTTTGAACAAGTTTTGCAAGTGTTGGAGACCACTTTGAAGCAGTACCAGCAGCAAAACTGTTTTAGCTGCAAGATTTTGCAGACTGACCTCACGCCGTGGTGCAAGTCACTTATCGTTGCGAGAAACCAGGCACCCAACACAAAACTTCTACTTGATGGGCATGAAACCTCACTTTTTGAAGAGAGCCCCCACCCATCGCACAGGGTTCCTGTGAAGGAAAGACTTGAAATATGCTTGCAAGGAGTCAATTCTGACGTTCATGGGTCCAGAATCCCAGTACACCAACACCTAAGACCTATGAACGTTGAAGCTGATGATTGTGTGTCTCGTCCAGAACACACGATTTGATCCCACATATCCAGAAACCAATTCCAGGATATAGTGCAACAACATATGGCGATGTTGGAAGAGCAATACCATAGATTGGAGGATCTGGGATGGTCTATGCATGAAGGTCAGCCTAGAATGCAGCGTCAAAATAGAAGGAGGAACACAGATAACAACCAGAGGGGACTGCATGCTAACACCAGAATGTCCATTGTTGTTGATAACAACCTATACCTCAATGATCAGGAGCAACCCTTCATTGCTTAACTCATGGAGTATAGAGTCTCAAGAAATTACAAATTCCCAGCCAAAGTGGAGCTCTATGATGGAACTACAGAGCCTTAGGAACACATAGACATTTATGTCTAATCCACATGCTTCCATGGGAGATCCTCACAGTTACTATGTCGTGTCTTTCCCTTTTCCTTAAAGAAGAGAGCCCTCAGATGGTTCGTTACCTTGCCACGAGGATCCGTCACTGACTAGTCAGACCTTAGACATTGTTTCTTGCTCCAGTACAATACTAACAAGGAACAACCCAGGTCTATTAAATCTTTAACCAAGATTCGCTAAGGGTGCGACGAGCCCTTTCACGAGTACGTTAAAAGGTTTAACACGGCTTGTATTAACGTGGAGAACTTTGACGACATAATTGCTCTCCACTATGCCAGAAGTGAACTCCAGATTGGTTTCAAGTTTTTTGTGTCTTTAGCAAAGAAAAAGCCAGAGAACATGGAAGAGTTTAGACAATTGTCCCAGAAGTATATAAACCTTGAGGAGGCAACTAAGGCTCAGAGGAACTTTGACACGGGTGAGTCCTTTCATTAGAAAGCCAACCATAACTCCTCATGGTTTCGGAACTCCTCTAAGGACGATGCACCCTGGGGCAAATACTCCAATTACACTCCTCTGAACACTCCATGTGAAACAATCTTGAAGGAGGTGTTACAAACAGAGTTCTAGGACATCAGGAGGCCACCCCCTTTGAAGAAGTATAAGCAGAAAGATCACTCCAAACATTATACATGGCACAAAAGCTACGACCATGATACTGAAGACTATTCCTAACTCCGCGATGCCATTGAGTTCTTGATTAGGGCAGGACAGTTGGAACAATACATCAGCCGTGCTCAAGACGACGAACGTCGCGGAAGGCAAATAGAGAGGAGACGCAACCCTCAACGGAGCTCGTCTCCATGCCAAAGAAGAAGGACCCAGAGCCTCAGGAGAATATCTCGGAGTCCACCTTGCCGTGATACAAACGACTGGTAGGATAGGAACAAGGACGCTCCATCTGATGATAACGATAGCTGCCATGCCCAACCCAACAGAACCATAAACACTATTGTAGGTGGGTTCGCTGGCGGTGGTTTGTCCAATGGTGCCCGAAAGAAAGCCTTCAGGATGGCAGTGTTGAGCGTCTCCCACTCCGAGCCTAAGTTACGGACCAGAGAATGGAAGACGCCCCCCATCACTTTTTCAAATGAGGATTATGGTAGAATTATCCCGGACCATGATGACCCACTAGTTATCTCAGGAATAATTTCTAATGCCGAAGTCCGGCGCATCTTCGTTGACCAAGTGAGTTTGATAGATATCATGTTTATGGACCTATACCAGGAGCTACAAATCCCACATTCAGAGCTGACCCCATATGATGGTGAGCTTACAGGGTTCACTGGTGAGAAGATCACTCCGACAGGATATTTTGAGACCCACCTGACCCTGGGGTCTCCCAAACTTTTCAGGACCGTCAAGGTCAGGTTTTTTGGTTATGGACTACCCCTCGGCCTACAATATCATCTTGGGCCGCCCTACCTTAAATGCGCTTGGCGCTGTGGTGTCCACTACCCACATGGCCATGGAGTTTCTCAGTAAGAATGACAAGATTGTCATAGTAAATGGAGACCAAATTGCGGCTCAAAAATGCTATAACGAGAGCCATAAAATTTGCAGGATGCACAAGAAAGCAAAGGCTGGCCCATGGGTCGACCCGACACGCAGTATGTCGGAGTCTGTTGTTGACACCTCTAGCAAGACTAGCTTACAGAACGTAGACGAGATCCTGACTCTATGCATATCAGACCACAACATTGAGTAGCACCAATATTACCATAAGATCTATGTAATGGATAAATCTTGAGAATATCTGTTATTGACAATCATAATCTTGCGTAATAATAACACTTATAACCACCTTCGACTACCTATAATTGCAGTAACAACATTCCGATATTATAAGAATCTTTTGTAATTAATAAGAGAATGTATCTCTCCTTGCGACTATTGTGAGAACGTATATCTCTAACCTCTGTAAATACTAAACTTATTCACTTTTACTGATAACTTATCACTCTCAATATAAACCTTTATTATACATAACCTGACTTAAGTTTTGTAACGCCTTTACAAGTACTAATTATCTCCTATTTCAACATGTCCTGCTACTGTTATGTAAAGAGAAAATCACCATGATGTGTCTATCTGAAGTATATCTCAATATTCACTACTGACCAGTTGATAATCATATTACTGAAAATGAATTGTTTGTTTACAGTATTTGATCTCCTCCATGAAATGGCAAACGACGTTTAAGGCAGGCTGAGGCTGTACCTGCAGCAATAAAAATTGATTAATGAGTCATTACACGCACGGAGCATAGGAGGCGAGAACAGAGAAAGACACTCAAGGATCTCTCTGAAATCTATATCACTATCATCCATTTTAAGTTTTAAGTTTAACCCTTATCCTCTCTCTCTCTCTCTCTCTCTCTCTACGCTGTAACGCACACGCTATAAGTTGTAAACCTATCTCGCTGCTCCTTCCCTTTTCGGAATTTCTCATCGGAAACAGTGTGTGTGTGTGGTGGTGGCCATGCCTATTGCGCCTGCAGCTGTCGTTGTCCCATTGGGCCTCCTCTTCTTCGCCTCTGGTCTCATCGTTAACCTCATTCAGGTCATTATTATTATTATTTTTTCCTCTCTTCATTTATGAATTTCCTATTTGCTTTAAAAATAAAAATACAACTAAAAATTCCAGTGTTTGAATTTGTAATGGGGTTCCTATTTTCTGGGTGGAATCATCGAGCATGGATATGTAAATCTAGGCTTTTTGATTCATTTCGTCTCGCCTGTGGCACCTTTCAATTAAATCGATTTTTTTTTTGGTTGCTGGAAAATAACTAAGGAGAAAAGAACATTCATTTTTTTGGGCTTCTTCTTTTGCTGCCAATATGCAAATCCGAATAATAGCGTTTTTTGGTAATACTTGACAACTGCTAAATTTAATTTAGCTATTGAAGGAAGAAGTAAGATGCTTATATCTGTGCTTATTTTGTCAATTGAATTTTTTTATGGTGCATAACGTGAAAGACGTGTGATTCATAGGAAACATTTGGTCAAATTGATGTTGGGTTAGACTGCAAGTTCTTAAGGGAGGTCCTACATATCATTTACCTGAACCTCGTTTGCTTATATTGCGTTGAGCATCTGTGAACTGTTTGATTGTTCCTAGCAATAGCACAACTCATCATATAATTAGAAGGGTTTTTCTACTGGTGTACTGAGAGTTAAAAACTATTCCCCAATGCCAGCTTTGTTTATCATGCACACGAACCAAGTAATCATAAATTAGTTTTCTATGCCTTTTCGATTCAATCAAAAATATTTAATTAGACGCGAATGTCATGTGAAGCAAGAAGTGAAAAAGAGTAAGAACGATCTTGAATTACTTTAATTAATTAATTTGACCTGTTGATTTGTTTTGTATCAGGCTATATGTTATATACTTGTACGGCCACTGTCAAAGAATATGTACAGACGGATCAACAGGGTAGTAGCAGAGCTGTTGTGGCTGGAACTTGTATGGCTTATTGATTGGTGGGCAGGAGTTAAGGTGTTTAACCAGTTCCCTGCACTCTATGATAGTTTTGTGCACTGTTGTCATCTACAAATGTAGTTGATTTTTCGCTAGTGCAAAGTCTTGTTTTGCACTTTGCTTGCTATGTGGTATTCCTGATGATATGGTATGGCTTTGAATTTCTAATTTAGTGTGTGTTTGGGAAAGCTGCAAAAATTTAATTATGCTTAGTAATCGATTATTGTATAAATTTTTTTTGTTATAATTGATTATAATCAATTCATTTTTATATTTGGATGCATTAGTTGTAAAGCGATTTTCAGCTAATCTGATTTGTTTGGATGATATAAAAAAGAATCGCTTTTATGCATTAAATTACTAAAATAGGTATAGTATGATTAAAAAAATTATTTGATTGAGGACAAAATGATATTTACATATCAAAGTGTAAGGAATAATCTATAAGCTAAAATCATAAGCTTCAATCTTCAGCATTATGAAAATTAGCTTTAAAAAACTTTTATTTTGCATTGAATTTCGTGCAAAAGCTGAAGCTGATTTTGCCAAACATGATTAAATACTATTACAACAACTTTTTTCCTAAAAAAAGCTAATCATAATCCAAACCAAACACACTCTTATTCTTGAAATGCATTTCCTTGCTGTGAACCTGTAATGAGTCAATAACCTTCGGGCCTGATCATCAGCTCTACCTTCTTCTCAGAAGGAGGGTGTAGTAAGATTGGATTTGGCTACATTTTGCATTTCTGACTAACAATGAGCAATATGTTATGGCTTCTGGCCAAATTCATGAAATAATATGTGGAAATCCAGGCCTTTATATTACGATCTACAATTAGACCGAAAGATTTGAGCAAAGTTGTTTTATTGGGAAATAAACATGGTCCCATTGTTTGCAGTAGTCAAAAGTGAATCAAATGTCAAAATTGATGTTTGAATTGTATAATATGGGCTTCCAACTGATTAAGGCTGCCCTAGCAGGTATTTATCTTTTATGAAAGGAATCTAATTGAGCAAAGGAACATAACTGCTACCTTTCTATGATCCCAGCTGCAGCAATGACCAATTAGAAATTATGAAGTTCTGGCTATTGTCACCTATTCCTACGTTGCTCATGGGCTTAAAATTGTTGCAATAGAATGTTTAGTTCATTTAATGATTAGTGGTTTTGCACAATGACACTACAGGATCTTTTATTCCCTAATAAATGGATAGAAGATCCTATGGTGATATGATACTTGTATAGTGCTATGGTCCATGTGGCTGGAGACTGGAGAGGATTTCGAGGATTTGTTATCTTCCTTATTTTTGTACTTAACTTTCCCCTCATTTCGTGATAAAGTTTGTTCTTCTTTCTACTTCCCCTAGCTACAAAAAACTATGACAGAGGTAGAGATTTAGGGAGAGACTGGATATTACTGCTCACAAGGCGTGACCTACCAATCAATTTAGCGCAGAGATTTTCATTCTTTTCTCTTTTTAATATAGCTTCTTTTTTATTTAAACCTAAGGGTTCAGAGATTTGTGATTACAAAATGGAACTTATCCTGGTAAAATGAAAACTTTGCTTGCCTAGATTTTCTTGGTTTAAAGTAGTCTTAATTGAAGGCAATCATGCTTTTCTCTAATTATATGCCTTGAGGGAAATTGGAAAGATTAGGCCTTTGGACTTTTCTGATAGATACCCAAGTATTTGGATGAAGGAATAATTCTGTTATTAATAACTGTCTAGGACAGCTAACAGAATGCTAATTGTAATGAATTAAGTAGTTGAATATGAATAGGGAGCGGGGGTCTATTGAGAGGGGAGGTCAGTTTTTGGAAGAAAGGAAAGTTAGGGAGAGCCACAGGACTCTCGAATGTCCTGAGAGAGGGAGTTATAGCAGGGTCTCTGTAATTTCCATTCTTGTAATTCTTGCACTCTTCCTCTGGGTTCTGTATCATTCTGATCAGATTCAGAGAAGAGGATTCTATCAATAAACTTCATCTTTTTCTTTCAGTCTTTTCTGGTCCACTTCTATTATATTCTTCGAAGAGCTCCTTTTGTAGTCTGCTTCCTTTAACAGATGTCAGATGCTAATTGTTTAGGTGGTTGTTAGCCATGACATTAGAAATTCAAGGGAAATTCTATCCTTTTGATATCTCTTCTCTTCTGTTGTTTAATAATTTTAACTTTCCATCATGCCTCCCTGGCTTATACTCTCATCTTGTTAGTTCTAACTACTTTGAAGCATGTTGCAATCATGAAAATCTGACATTATCTAGGAAGGAAAATTGGTAATTTGAAAGACATCAGTTATGAATTTCACTGCAATTTAATAGTTTATATTGTTGCATTTGGAATGATCTAATCTTTCATCTGGAACTTTCTGGCTTCAGATCCAAGTATTCACAGATCGAGAAACCTTTCGTTTGATGGGTAAGTCTCTTGTACCATGCATTTGGTGCTAGGTCTTTTTTCCCCTTTTCATTCTCTTTCTTCTTGTGTTGTGCATGTGTGCTTGTGTTTTGGAAGGGAAAAGGGGTTATCTCTGGGGCCAACATTTTCTTGCATCTAAATCATCTGATTCTGTCTTGAGTTTTCCAGGTAAAGAGCATGCACTTGTCATATCCAATCACAAAAGTGATATTGATTGGCTTGTTGGATGGGTTTTAGCTCAGGTGATTTTCTTATTTGGTATGACCTTTTTCACATCTTCAATGCTTGCAAATTAACACAAATTCACATATGCATTAGCATAAGTAGCTTATTTCATTTAATATTGTGGATTGTTTGATAATTGATATTATCATACTAGGACAAAAGGACACATCTAAGGCCTACTTATACATTTGTGCTATTTTAGAATAAAATATGGTTTCCTTTGATTTGATATTGTGTTTGTGACACATCTGGTTTATGCTTCAACTACTGATTGAGTATTGAACTTCATTATTCAACAGCGTTCAGGTTGCCTTGGCAGCACCCTTGCTGTGATGAAGAAATCATCAAAGTTTCTGCCGGTATGCTTCATTATGACTTGTGGTTTTGAAATGAAAAGATGGATTGGTGCTTGTTATTCAGTCACTATGGTTTAATCATTTGATCATGGTTGTAGGGCATAATGTGAATTAATGTTGGAGTATGAATTATGGAATGCAGGGATGCAGACGTAATGTATTTATAGATTGATAATTAATGGGATGGTCTTGTTGGTTGGTTAGATTTATTTTTTAGGTTTATCACACATGATCATGTCTGCATAATGCCTGATCTGACCTGGAAGCATTTGAACCTGTTTTTCTTGTATGTTTTGATGGGTTCACTGGTTAAGCCTAATTTATTGTGAAACAGATGGTGGAGTTTGTAACCTATATCACTTAGCACTAAAATGCCACACTGTCCACTTGCTTCAGGCTTGTGGTAATTTGATCAAATTTCTATGTTGAAATGTCAATGTTAAAATGTCCAGATAACAGGCTATGTGGATCAACCATTTTGCTAATGGGCTCGTGGGTAGTGGCTGTTTGCTTTTGATGTGTTGCTTGTGAGTTGTGACTGGTCACTCGCTTGGTAGGACTGGACCAGGTTTTAAATTCTGGATGGAATGGAGTTTAATCTGTATGTAGCCATGTATAATATGTGTTTGAAAAATTTATGTAGATTTCTGTAAACAAAAAGTCACTTATTTTCAAATCTCTGAAATGCCAATTGTAAGTGTAGAAATACTTTCTTTATTGAATTAAATCTCTCAATAGAGAGGTACAGCATAAATAAGAAAAATAATGGGAGACTGAATCCTTAATCATAGGAAACTGAATCCCATAAAAACAGAAAGGAGACAAAATAGGAAGGTAAATCCCATGACATTGGGATTGACTAATCCTTTCCTCAATCCTAGGATTCTATCTTCCTAATTTATTCAAAATAATAAATCCTAACAATCCTGATTTATCTACACTCCCCCTCAAGTTGGTGCAAAGATGTCTACCATGCCCAACTTGGTAACTTGATGTTCAAAAGGTTGTCTTAACAGACCCTTGGTTAAAACATTAGCTATCTGCTGATTGCTTGGGACGAATGGAGTGCAAATTATTCCTTCCTCAAGCTTCTCCTTGATAAAATGTTTGTCAATCTCAACATGTTTGGTCCGGTCATGTAAGACTAGATTATGAGCAATGCTTATCGCGGCCTTGTTATTACATTACAGCTGCAGGGGAAAAATTATTGGTCTTTCAAGTTCTTCTAGTATTTTCTTCAGCCACAGAATCTCACACACTCCTTGAGCCATTGATCGAAACTCGGCTTCAGCACTACTTCTAGCAACAACGTTTTGCTTTTTACTCCTCCATGTGACTAGATTACCCCATAGGAAAGTGCAGTATCTGGAGGTTGATCTCCTATCCGTAATAAACCCTGCCCAATCGGCATCAGTATACACTTCAATTCCTCTTTTCTCATATTTTTCGAAGAAGAGACCTTTTCCTGGTGTACCCTTTAGATACCTAAGAATTTTGTAAACAGCTTCAAGGTGTTCTTCGTATGGAGAATGCATGAATTGGCTCACCATGTTGACAGCAAAGGCAATGTCAGGACGAGTATGGGACAAATAGATAAGTTTCCCTACTAACCTTTGGTACCTGCCTTGATCAACTGGGACACCTTCTTTGACATCTCCAAATTTAGTCTTGGTTTCTATAGGAGTATCTGAGGGTTTGCAACCACTCATTCCAATTTCTCTCAAGAGATCTAAGATATATTTCCGCTGTGAAACTACTATGCCCTTCTTTGATCTTGCCACCTCCATTCCAAGAAAGTACCGAAGCTGACCAAGGTCTTTAACTTCAAATTCCTTGGCTAGGCTTTGCTTCAATATATTCATCTCAGTTACATCATCTCCTGTCGGTATTATGTCATCTACATAGACAATTAAAACTGAAATTTTGCCTTTCGTAGATTTCTTCATGAAGAGTGTGTGATCAGATTGGCCTTGATTATATCCCAGCCCTTTTACAAACCTTGTGAGTCTTTCAAACCATGCTCTCGGGGACTGTTTGAGACCATATAAGGATTTTTTTAGCTTGCACACCTTATTCCCGAATTTTCCAGCAAACCCGGGTGGAGGTTCCATGTAGACTTCTTCCTCTAGGTCTCCATTCAGGAATGCATTTTTTACATCCAGCTGAATTAATGGCCAGTCAAGGTTGGTAGCAACCGAAAGGAGGACTCGAGCGTGTTCAGCTTTGCCATTGGAGAAAAAGTTTCATAATAGTCCACTCCATATGTTTGTGTAAAGCCTTTAGCTACAAGGCGTGCCTTGTATCTTTCTAGTGAGCCATCCGAGTTATATTTCAGGGTAAATACCCATTTACAACCAACAATTGTCTTCCCATTTGGTAGATCCACTTTCTCCCAAGTAGCATTCTTCTCTAGGGCTCTCATTTCCTCAAAGACAGCTTCCCTCCATTCAAAAACATTTAGAGCTTCCTGAATATTGTTAGGAATAATGACACTAGAGACTTGTGAGATAAAGGCATAATATGAGGTTGAAACATTTTTGTAAGACACAAAGTTTGACAAGGGGTATTTTGTGCAAGACCTAACACCTTTCCTAAGAGCAATGGGAAGATCATCATGGTTAGAATTTGCTGGAAATTTACTTGAGGAATTATTGTCAGGTTCTCTTGGAGGATCATTATGAGTTTCATGATCCAGCCTCTGATTAGATTCTTGGTGGTGCTTCTTGGATAATGGCCTTTTTCCTCTTTTCCGCCTGATGTTCTTTTGTATATACAAGACCTTTGTGCCATTTCACCCACTGCTCTGTTGAATCAGAATTTGTTGTTTGAGATGGCATCACTTGTGGTCTGCATTTGTGCGAGAATCAGCAGGATTATTTGGTTCATTTGTTTCCACATAGTTTTCATCTTCAGGTTCATAGTTTTCCAGAGATGTGTTAGGAAGGTTAAGGCATAAATCGAAGTATCTAGGAAACCATCTTCACTACCGTGCTCCCCCTGAAGATGGGATCCGGTATAATATGAGGTTCCTTCAAAAAAGGTGACATCCATAGACACATACAGTTTTTTTGAGACAGGATCAAAACATTTATATCCTCTCTGATTTGAGGGATATCCCACAAAAATGCATTTATGTGCTTTGGGGTCAAGTTTTGAACGTTTGATATCATGATAATGAACAAAGGCTACACTTCCAAAAATCTTTAAGGGAATGTCAGTTATGAGTCGAGAAGAGGGAAAACAGTTAGTGAACATTTGCAAGGGAGTTTTAAAGCCCAAAATTCTAGTGGGTAATCTATTTATCAAATAGGTAGCAGTTAAGATAGCCTCTCCCCAAAGATACTTAGGGACCTTGGTTTGGAAACTTAGAGCCCTAGCAACTTCAAGAAGCTGTTTATTCTTTCTTTTAGCAACCCCATTCTCCTGAGGAGTGTTGGGACAAGAATTTTGATGTACAATGCCTTTTTCAACAAAAAAAGTACCCAGAATTTTGTTAAAGAATTCCTTGCCATTATCACTACGAAATATTTTAATCTGAGTTTGAAATTGTGTTAGGACCATTTGATAAAAGTTTTTGAACACAAGTGCAGCATAAGATTTTTCCCTTAAA
The DNA here is from genome assembly GCA_029884595.1 of Ormosia semicastrata. NCBI lineage: Eukaryota > Viridiplantae > Streptophyta > Magnoliopsida > Fabales > Fabaceae > Ormosia > Ormosia semicastrata. The sequence continues at coordinate 47,450,418 of JAQQTO010000061.1, forward strand.
AGAAACACCCAAGTGACCCTAGTATGGTCATCAATAAAGGTGAGAAACCAGCGTTTTCCGGAAATAGTTGTGACTCTCGAGGGACCCCAAACATCACTATGTATCATAGTAAAAGGTTCAGATTGTTTATATGGTTGTAGGGGAAAGACAGCACGGTGATGTTTAGCCAATTCACAAGATTCGCATTTAAAAGACAACTGACTTTTATTCATAAATAACTTGGGAAACAAATGTCTCAAATACTGAACATTAGGATGTCCTAACCAGGTAATGCCATAACATAACATTTTTATTAAGAACAGAGACAGAATTGAAACATGCCATTGGTCTTGCCTTCCGAAAAGATGGTTGTTGAGGAGGTAGAGACCATTATCTTGCCTACTTTTGATCATCTTCCCGAGGATAAATCCTGAAATTCACAATGAGAAAACCAAACATTAATTCGGCAATTATGATCAAGGGTTAGTTTACTAACAGACACAAGATTATACGATAAATTAGGAACATGTAGGACATCCTTAAGGCTTAAAGATGGTGAAATGGTCACAGTTCCTTTCCCGGCAACAATAGCTAAGGAACCATCTGCAAGTTTAACCTTTTGATTTCCTGCACACGGTGTATATGAGGAGAAGTATTGTGACACACTAGTCATATGATCAGTGGCACCTGAATCTAATATCCAGGGGCCATTAGACCCTCGTACATGCAACGGTAGCAATAAAATGATTACCGACTGGGCTTGGGCTATAGAACAAGATGGGTTAGAATTTTCTACAGAGTGAGATTGGAAGAGTTTGTGCAGGTGCTCTATTTGTTCCTTTGTGAAGAGAAGAGATTCTGAGGAAAATTGCTGCCTTGGGTCCGTGTTGCTTGCTTGGAATGCATTTGGATCTCCTCCGAACCTGTTATCATTGCCTGGTTTCTTCTTTGAGGTTGGCTTTCCATGCAGTTTCCAACATGTTTCCTGTGTGTGCCATGGCCGTTTACAATGGTCACACCAAGGTCTCTGTTTTCCTCCTCGTTTTTCTCCTTTTGAGTCTCCACCCCGGGCTACAAGTGCTGATCCTTCATGAGCATGGTTCAGCATCACTTGCCTCCTTGCCTCCTCTCTACATACTTTTGCAAAAACTTCTCTGATAGATGGTAGAGGCTTTCGTCCTAAGATACGTCCTCGAACTTCATCAAGTTCTTTATTCAGCCCTGCCAAGAAGACAAATATTCGTTCTCTTTCCACTTTTTTTCTGTATCGTGCACTATCACTGCTGCTTTCCCATTCTTCTTCCTCAAACATATCCAGCTCCTGCCACACAGTCATCATCTCATTGTAATATACTGTGACTTCCCGTTCTCCTTCTTTGTGTCTTCCACATCCAGGGTGGTCAATTCAAACAGTTGTGAGTGATTATCCAAGTCGAGTATGTTTCCCTCACGACCTCCCATACATCACGAGTGTTGGTAAGAACATGAAGGGCTTACCAATCATAGGGTCCATAGAGTTGATTAACCATGCCGTAATCATAGAGTTCTCTCGAGCGCCCCTCTTAGGTATGTTGGATCGCCAGGTGCACGGGGGCATCACTTCTCCATTTAAATACCCAAGCTTTCCCTTGCTGTCAATCACCAACTGCACGGATTTGGACCACTCAAGATAATTCTTTCCATTCAATTTATGAATGGTAATTTGAAGGGAGTGGTCACTCGTGGAGATGGGTGCGAACTGGAGTTCCCGTGTGGGCTGTTGGTTGCCTCCTTCTGGGGTTATTATGCCACTCGTAGTATCGGAGGTGGCCGAACTGGAGCCGACCATGGCAGCCTTGTAGTTCATGATCGGAACCCTAAGGCTCTTGATACCATGTAGAAATACTTTCTTTATTGAATTAAATCTGTCAACAGAGAGGTACAACATAAATAAGAAAAATAATGAGAGACTGAATCCTTAATCATAGGAAACTGAATCCCATAAAAACAAAAAGGAGACAAAATAGGAAGGTAAATCCCATGACATCGGGATTGACTAATCCTTTCCTCAATCCTAGGATTCTATCTTCCTAATTTATTCAAAATAATAAATCCTAACAATCCTGATTTATCTACAGTAAGTTTCTCTAGTATTTTATATTATTTTGAACCTAGTGTATTGAAATTTACCATCTTCAAAGAAACAAACACTATTGGTATTTTCTGTCAAATAGGAATAATTTTAGGTCATACTTATCATGAGTAAATCCAAGCGGGGTGGATGAAATGGAGAAGTGTTTCGGGGGTTGTTCGTGATCGAAAGGTGCCTCTCAAGCTAAAAGGAAAATTTTACCGCACAACTATAAGATCCGCAATGCTTCATGGTTCTGAATGTTGAGCGATAAAGAGCCAACAAGAGTATAAGCTCAGTGTTGTGGACATGAGGATGTTGTGCTGGATGAGTGGACATAAATGATAATATAAGATCAGGAATGAATGCATTAGAGAAAAATTAGGGATAGCACCTATTGATGAAAAGATGGTAGAATCTCGCTTTAGGTGGTTTGGCCATGTGAGGAGAAGACGATTAGAAGCCCCACTAAGAAGAGTAGATCAGATGGAGAATAACTCATTAGTTAGAGGTAGAGGGAGACCAAGAAAAATTATAAGAGAAACCATTAAAAAGGATTTAGAATTAAATGGACTTTCTGAGGACATAATTTATGATAGAACACAATGGCGTCGTTTGATCCATTAGCCGATCCCACCTAGTGGGAAAAGGCTTTGGTTGTTGTTGTACTTATCATTAGTAAAATATTAAAGTTCGATGTTCTGCTTATTATATCTCTATTGTTTACTTGTCAGTGACTCAATGTTGATCTATCTGCTAAGTTCTACATATGCAGGTCATTGGTTGGTCAATGTGGTTTTCTGAGTATCTTTTTCTGGAGAGAAGTTGGGCCAAGGATGAAAGCACATTAAAGGTATGGGTTACTCAAATATAATTCATATATATGCTTTACGCTCATAATAGAAGAGATTCATGTTTGTACATGTTATATTGATGTCTTCTTTCTGTCTTATCACCCATGCACCGAGATATAAAATTACTGTGAATTCTTTCTCTTTGAACCCCTCTCTCCCTACTCTCTCTCTTGGTGCATAAGCTGTTTCATAACATTTGTGAATCTCATTTGAATCTTGCAATGTTGCATGTTCAGTCAGGCCTCGAGCGACTAAGGGATTTCCCTCTTCCCTTTTGGTTGGCTCTCTTTGTAGAAGGAACTCGCTTTACACAGGCCAAACTATTAGCTGCTCAGGAATATGCAACCTCAACTGGATTGCCTGTTCCTAGGAATGTTTTGATTCCAAGAACTAAGGTGAAATCTAAATATTTTCTTATCTTTTTGTACTTTTCCTTTTTTTTTAACTTTCTTAGCGGGATTTTTTATGAAATTATATTGCTGTTGTACTGCCTAGAATTAGGTCAATACCACTCTACCTGTCTAGGGTGGCTAAAGGGTTTGTATCAATTTTGACTTAGAAAATGGAGTGTTAGTTTTCTATTTGTTAGTTCAGATAGGTGATCTTGTGGATAACAATTATGTGAACTGTACGCTAGGTTAATATGGACGTTAGGTCATTGATTTGAGTAATGTTTTGAGGACTACGGAAAATTTGACCTTGAGGTGTAGTCAGACATAAGTTATTTAAATTCCTCTGAATGTATATAACCTACTCTGATTCATCTTTGTGGAATATGCTTTAACAGTTTTTTCAATAAAGTGAATTTAATCTAATATCAAAATTTTTTTATTGTAAATTTTAGATATTTATATTTTATAATAGACAAGTCTGAGCTCCTTTTTTCAAATCTATTTATGGTGTCTGTGTTCCAAACTCTGTTACATCTATTGGTTGTCCTGGTTTTTTGTCTCTTATTGTAGATTACGTCATTATGACAAAACAAAGTTGAAATAAGAGACCCTCTGTGGTGTAGGACAGTGTAATGGTTAGGGTTTTAATGGGTCAAGGTTAGGGGTTTTCTTTGGTTGATCAATGGCAGAAAAATAGGCGGATTTAAGGGTCATTGGTTGTACGTGAGGGTAAGGTGGATTTGCATGCAATATGATGGAGGTTTAGGGTCAAATTGGTGGTTGTTTGGGTACTTTGAACAGTACCTGCGAGAATAGGGTTCTGAGTTTGATTTTGATGGCTTTTAGGGAAAATTCAGGAAAGGAACAACTGGGGGGTTTTATGGGTTGAATTGTTATTGCTGTCTGCAATGGAAAATAGGCTTGGGTAGTGTATAAAAGAAAATAGTAAAAGAAGAAACCTAGGCATCACATCTAGGGGGAAAGACTATGGTGCTTATTATACGCCCATAAAAATTACTTCCAGCCATTAAATTTTAAGGACAATTTGTGATCCTGTAGGGTATGTTTGGGGGTTGGGAGTCAGTTCGCTCTCTCTACAGTGGAGGACGTCTTTCTGTCTAAGTGCTGGAGCCCACCCACCGGAGCTATATCCGACCACTGGCAACCCCAGATCAGAGAAACCATCATCCGGCCGGCTGGCCCCCGGAAGCTAGTCGCCGAAAATCCTTCCACGCGCCCACACGCGCCTCCTCTTTTGTCTGCCATTCCGGCCCACGCGCCGCGCGTGTAGGGGCGTGATTTCTCTATTTGTTTTCTTGCTTCTTCGGCTTCCTCTCCGGCGTATTTCCAGCCACCCTCTGGACCTTTTTTGGTGTTTTCCAGTCTATCTTTCTGGTTTGCGGTGTTCTTTCTAGCCTTTTGCTCTCATAGAGCTTCCTTCGATTCCAAACGGTGATAATGACTTATCTTATTCAACTTTTCATGCTCATTAGCAAACTTCAATTCTAATGGGAGGTGTTAAGCTGATTGCCATTGAAGCCAAATGCTTTGACTTGGTGCTTGAAGATAAGGGCAATTTCTTTCATTTACAAGTGATAGAGAGGGGTTGTAGGTTTATAAAATCTCTGTTGCTGGGCAGAGATGCTTCTTTTTGGCTCTTATCCACTTTCAAGGACAAAGCCTTGATTGCTAATCCCTCCTTCATAAGGCGTTTTGAAGGTGAGGGCAAAGTCTTCTATGTTTTTTGCAGTCGAAATAAGAGAAGTCGATATGTGTTGGTGACAGAATTCTTTGGTAAAGGAAGGAGGAATTCGGTTATTGTTCCTAAGGGTTGTTTGTGTGCAGGGTGGAATCATTTTGGGAAGGCTCTTTCTTGTTGGTGGTAAATCCTTTGAAGGGCGCTGCGGAACATTCCAAACGGCACTCTCCAATAATACAACAGTCTTTGATCAGGGGAAAATCTTACTCTGATGCGGTTAAGAATGGAGGCACTAGTAAAGATCGTAGCGGTGCTCGTATTGTGAAACCTATGGTTAAGGGTTTGTTATTAAGGCAAGAGCTAGGCTTTAAGGAGAATGAATTTGGTCATTCTTTGAGAATTGACGTTGACCCGAGAGGGAAAAGGTTTGTGAAATGGGTTAATGAAGGGACTGAAGCCAAGAGGCACAAAGGCAATGTTTTCTCAAGATTAGGACCCAAGGTGGGTGTCTTTTCTAAGTTAGGACTGAAATTGACTTATCCTCAAACCATTTCAGTAGCTAGACCATCTAATCGGTTTGGAGAAAGGACTGTAAAGATTAGGCATATTTGGGTCCCTAAGGTGAACTCAAGTAGGCCAGCGACGGAAACCTCTTCAAGCCTTCTAGCTCCTCTTTTCCTAGGTTCTCAGCATGGTTGCAATGAGCAAAATCTTGTGGGTGGTTTGGATATAGCGGGTCATGTTGAAACAGAGAGTGCTAGGACAGCTTTGGGTGCGGCTATTTCTGCTAAGATTGTTTCTCCCCCCATTCCTCTGACCGCTACTGTTCAGGTTGTTGAGTGTGTTCCTATTCAGCACTCTCCTTTGACGAATATGCAACTTGAGATATCAAAGGGTGGGGATAAGCAGTAGGGTATTCGGGTTTCAGAAATTTCTAATTCTACATCTGACTCAGATTTATCCTCTCAAGATGAAGGTGAAGATTTAGAGTCAATTTTTGATTTGGAAGATTCTGAAGAGGGTGGCTGGCTTGCTCATTCACAATTTGCCGCAACTTCTTTCGGACTGCACTAAAAAAGACAGCGATCTTCTTGAACCTGAGATGGACTTGTTAGGAATTCCTGAACTTTTTGAACAAGGACTTGGAGCAGGGGATGAGGGGTCTCCTTCTGGTCTTGAAATTGATGTTAATTCTGTTAAGGACAATTATGTTCAGACTCAAGATATGTCTAATCCTGGGAGTGTTCATCACATTTTAATTCCTCAATTTTCAAACTCTCTTTCTGCAGTTGATCTCGTCTCTCCTGTTCCTTTTTGTGCTCAATCTTCCGTGGTATTTTCAGGTGAAAAAATTGAGAACTCTCTTCAAGGAAATGGGCTTCTTCCTATTCCGATGCCAACCTTTTCTTCTAGCTTACTCAACAATGCCAAAGGGGACAAAGTTGAGGAAAGTGTCAAAGATCTTAGTTGCCATGCCAGTAGTGTCAGGGACAATCTGAGTTCTCATCCTTTAATTCAAGAGTTGGGGGCCAAGGTGGTCAATTCTAAGGGTTGATCTAGCTTCTCAGTTGATTCTCTGTCAACTTATGTTCGTAAGAAAAGGAGGTTAACTAGAGAATTGGATCGTTTGGTTTCTACCATTAACTATCGAGGGAAGGTTGGAAAGCGGGATGGTAAGTTAGTTAATGAAGATTCTTAGCTGGAATGTAAGAGGGTTAGGTTGTTGCCCGAAACGTAAGAGAATTAGGGAGATAATCTACAAAGCAACACTTGACGTAGTTGTGCTTCAAGAAACCAAGCTTGAGGATCTGGATGCTTTACTAATTAGGGACCTATGGGACTCTAGATTTAAGGATTGGGAGTGCTTCCCTTCTCTTGGAGCGTCGGGAGGTATGCTGATCATTGGGGACACTAGGTTTGCCTCTAAGGTTGATTCCATCCATGGTAACTTTTCAGTGTCTGTCTTGTTAGATGTAAAAGGGAGAGGTTAGTGGTGGATTACCTTGGTTTATGGCCCAAATAATCCTAGACAGCATTCTTTCTTTTGGGAAGAGCTAGGTTTTTTGTCTTCCTTTTGTGGGTCGCATTGGTATCTGGGTGGGGATTTCAATGCAGTTAGATCCCCAGCCAAAAAGTTGGGTGGCGATCGTCTCACTTCTTCTTTGAGGGGTTTTGACAGTTTTATTAGAGAGTGTAGTCATAGGGTTATTCCCTTCTCCAATGCTAGGTTCACCTGGTCGGCTAGAAGGCAATACACTGTTGCTTCTCGGTTGGATAGATTCATGTTTACCTCTACCTGGGAGGATGCTTTTCCTGATCTGGTGCAAGAGAGCTTATCTCGTTAAATTTATGATTACTTCCCTATCGTGTTGGAATCAAGTAAGGTGAAATGGGGCCCTTCTCCTTTTAGGCTTGAGAACATGTGGCTTAGTCATCACTCTTTTATTCCTTTTGTTAAGGAGGTTTGGAGTACAGCTACTGTTGAGGGTTGGGAAGGTTTTAAAATTATGAGGAAATTAAAACTTCTCAAGGAAAAGCTGAAAGAGTGGAATAAGTTGGTCTTTGGGGACATTCAGATTTGAAAAGAAAATATTTTGAAAGAGGTTGACTCGTTAGATAGGTTGGAGTTAGAGGGTAATCTCTCAGAGGTTCTGTGTGCTAGGAGGCAAAAGTTAAGACTAAATTTAGATGAAATTCTGGCTAGGGAAGAATCTAGTCGGAGACAAAAAATGAAATTTCAACAGGCTAAGGATGGGGATGCTAATTCCAAGTTATTTCATAGGGTGGCTTCTGGAAGGCATAGAAAGAGCTCAATTAAGGAGCTGGAACTTGAGGATGGTAGTGTTGTTAGAGATATTGAGGTCATCGCTGTTGAAATCTCTAGGTTCTACTCTGATTTGTTCTCTGAAGATATGCCTATTAGGCCTTTCATTGAGGATTTGGATTGGTGTCCCATTGCTTTGGATAAGGCTCGTTGGTTGGAAAGGCCTTTTGAGGAGGAGGAAATCAGTAGGGCTGTTTTTAGTTTGGGGAAAGACAAAGCGCCTGGTCTTTATGGTTTTACTTTTGATTTCTTTCAAAATTGCTGGGATATTGTCAAGCTTGACCTCCTTAGGGTGTTTGCTGAATTCTTCCTTAATGGTAAAATTGGAGTTTGCATGAACTCAACTTTCATCTCTCTTGTTCCTAAGAAGGATAGGTCGATTAAAGTAAAGGACTTTCAACCCATCAGTTTAGTATCGAGTGTTTATAAGATTATAACAAAAGTTCTTTCTTCTAGGTTGAGTGAGGTCCTTTCTGATACCATTTCTGAGAACCAAAGTGCTTTTATTCCAAGTAGGCAAATTCTTGATACTGCTCTCATTGCTAATGAGGTGGTGGATGATGTTAGATTCAAGAGAAAACGTGGTCTTGTTTTTAAGTTAGACTTTGAGAAAGCTTATGATCGTGTTAGTTGGGGTTTTTTGGACAAAGTCTTGGATAGGAAAGGGTTTAGGGTAAGATGGAGAAATTGGATTTCGGGGTGCTTATCCTCTTCCACCTTTGCAGTCATAGTGAACGGGGAACCTAAATCTTGGTTTAAGGGTCAAAGTGGAGTGAGACAAGGAGATCCTTTATCTCCGTTTCTTTTTACCATTGTGGTCGATGTGCTTAGCCGTTTAGTGTCTAGAGCTGTAAATAATGATTTGGTTAAGGGGCCAACTGTTGGTTCAAAGGAGGTTTTAGTCTCTCATCTTCAGTTTGTCGATGACACAGTATTTTTCTTGGAACCTGATGTTGATTCTTTTGTTAATACTTTGACTATTTTGAGGTTCTTTGAGGTCATTTCTGGTCTTAAGATTAATTTGGCAACAAGTGGTTTAGCAGGTGTGAATGTGGACAATAAGATTTTGTCCGCTTTTGCTACTTTAGCAGGTTGTCAAATTCTTCATTGGCCTCTCACTTACCTTGGGATTCCTTTGGGAGGTAATCCTTGTGTTGTTTCCTTTTGGGACCCGGTGGTTTGTAAGATCTCTAAGTGGTTAGATTGTTGGAAGGGTGCCTTTTTCTCTTTGGGTGGTCGAATCACTCTAATTCAGTCTTGTTTGTCTAGTATCCCCCTTTTTCTTTCTCTCCCTTTTTCGTATTCCTGTGGCTGTGGTTCAGAAATTAGAGTTATGAGGGACTTCCTCTAGTCGGGGCCGGGAGATTCTAGTAGAGACCACCTTGATAGCTGGGAGGTTTGTTGTAGACGTAAGAAGGAGGGAGGGTTGGGTCTTAGTAATTTGGTGTCCAAGAACAAGGCATTGGCAACTAAGTGGCTTTGGCGTTTTCCTCTACAACCTTCTTCTTTATTGCATCATGTTATTCGAAGTAAGTGTGGTTTGCATCCGAATGGGTGGGACACCAATTCTGCAAGTAGAGTTTCTCATGCTAGTCCATGGAAATTTATCTCTCAGGATCTTCCTTCCTTTATTTCTCTCTTGTCCTTGCATCTAAGTGATGACTCTCGTATTAATTTTTGAGAAGATATTTGGGTTGGTATTGTCCCTCGTTCTGAGGCTTTTCCAAGGCTATTTCTCCTAACTTCTTTACATAATGCCCCTATTTGCCAATTTTTTTCTCACGATAACTTCTCTTGAAACTTCCATTTTTTTTAGAAACTTGCATGATAGAGAGGTTAGTGAGTTAGAGTCTCTCCTGATTTTAATTGATTCTATTCATCTTTCTTCTATGTCTGATTCAAGAACTTGGACCCTTGATTCATCAAGAGTTTTCTCTTGTAAATCTTATTTTCAGTTCTTGACTCAATCTCATAACAGGGATAGATTTCTCTTGGATAAACCCATCTGGAAATCCAAAGTTCCCTCAAAGGTCAAAGTTTTTGTCTGGACTGTTGTTCTTAACAGGATTAACACTAATGACATGCTTCAGAAACGCAGGCCTCTCACTGCTTTGTCTCCAAATATGTGTATTATGTGTGGCTCTGATTTGGAATCTGGGGCTCATCTCTTTTTGCATTGTTATGCGGATAATTATCTTTGGAATAGACTATTTGGGATATTTGGAGAGTCTTGGGTTTGTCCTATGAATTTGCATCTTTTTCTCCTTATCAAATTCAGAGGTTTTGGTGCACGTAAAGAAGCAAAGATCTTTTGGAAGTGCTCTGTTTATGCTGTTCTTTGGTGTGTATTTGGTTGAAAAGGAATGCTAGAATCTTCAAGGATTCTTTTTTGACTCTAGACTTCATTTGGGATATGGTTACTCTTTTGGCATCCCTTTGGTGTTTTGCTCATGGTCTTTTTAGTGGTATTTCTTTGGTAGACATGCAAAGGGATTGGCATGCCTTGTTGCATGACTTTCCCACATAAGTTTTAGTTGTTTCTTTTTGCCTTTTTTTTTTTTTTTGTTTTTTGTTTTTTTGGTGAGGATTCCTTATTTGTACTCTCTTCTTCTCATCTAATAATATTTCTTTTTTTTATAAAAAAAAAATGTTTGGGGGTTGGGAGGTGAAGGGAGTGGAAGGAATCAAAAGAACATGAATGGGAAGAGAAGGAAGGAGAATGACAGGTTGCATAATGAGTTTCCTTCCCTTGTTTGGATGGTTAAAATCCTCCAAATTCCTTTTTGTTTCCCCTCTAAATTTCAAAATAGATATAACTTTAGTCTACATTTTGCTTCCTTACTTTGGCTTGCTTCTTTGTTCTTTTAAGTTTACAGGAGTAACGCATTCAATCTTAGTTATATGACCTAATACGGCTAGCCATTATATTAGATCTCATTGTTCTTTTTTGTTATATGCTCTGAAATATTTACTCAATTATGTTGCTTTCAGGGGTTTGTTTCAGCAGTAAGCCATATGTGCACATTTGTTCCCGCCATTTATGATGTAACCGTGGCTATTCCTAAGAGTTCACCTGCTCCGACAATGCTAAGACTCTTGAAGGGGCAACCTTCAGTGGTAAGCCAATCAAAATCGAGATTGTGTACACATTGAAAATTTTCTCTTTCTCTCTGTCAACCAATTACAAGTTGTGATTTGAATCACGATTCCTTGCTGAAACTGTCAATTGACCAACACTTTGGCTTTCATTAAGTTATTCTATTTCAGTGTTTCAACTATTCTCTAACTAAAAGTAACTGCTGAAATTAACTATGATGCAACTAGAAATATGAATTAGGAGGCACAAAAGGAGTGAGTTCCCTGCTCAATGTGTGTCTTGATTTGTGAATATTCTTCTGTACAATTGTTTGTATCTGATTGTGACACTGGTGTTAATTCTAAGTGTATTTCTGTAACTGCTTTAGGCAAATGGAAGTAATGAAAAAAGCAAGATTAGGAGTCTATTGCATTATGCCTAACAATCCTTCTTCTTTCTATGGATAGAATTAATTTTCTTTTGTTCGGTTTTTTCAAATTGTATGCTATTTTCTGAACATATTATTCAATGTATGTATATAATTTAAGGCTTTGTCCTCTGAAGCATGGATACACACAATAGCCATGCATACACGTACTGGTACGTACCAGGTATAGATATGCCTTGGGTACGGCTGGTACGTTCTAATTTTTTTTTCCTTTTTTAATTTCATCTTTGGGTATGCCTTTGATATGGCTTGGTACAGCTCACCCATTTTTTTCCCCAAACACTGCCTTTCACAGCCCTAAAACTACCCATTTGCATTACTTTCCCCCAATCAAACTCAGCCCTATCTCTGCCCTGTTCTGGACACAACTCAACCAAGAGTGGCAGTAGCTCTTCTTTCTGGCGATTGCAGGCTCAAGCAAAGGCGTGTCATTGTGGCTTTTTCTTTCTTCAGCTTTTCCATTTTTCCCTCTTTCTTGACACAACTAGCAAGTGGCGGCAGCTCTTCTCTCTGGCGGTTGCAGGCTCTGGCGTAGCCGTTGACACAACTACAAACTCTCCTGTGACCGGCGTTGACTTGGTGGCAATTCTCTTCTTCAACTTTTTCGATTTTCCCTCAGTCCCTGCAAAATCTCATCTGAATCTCTGATTTGTGTACACAACCTTTGTTGTCTTGTAGTTTCTTATTGTGGATGTTGTCTTTGTTGAACAATTTAAGCTCCTTTTTTTATGTTGAAATTTGTGTTTTAATTTTTATGTTGTGCTGTCATATTTTATTGCCTCGAAGGTCAACCATGGAAGCAATCTATCTTCTATGAAGATTAATAGAGAGGTATCAGAGGAAGCAAAAAGACCTACACATGGTTTTCATTGATCTGGAAAAAGCCTACGATAGGGTACCGAGAGAGGTCCTGTGGAAGGCTTTGGAGAAGAAAGGAGTTCGTATCGCCTATATTCGAGCAATTCAAGATATGTATGATGGGGCTAAAACTAGTGTGAGAACACAAGGTGGGGCCACAGAAGATTTCCCTATATAGGACTGCACCAAGGGTCAGCTTTGAGTCCATATCTTTTTACCTTGATCTTGGATGTGCTTAGTGCGCATATCCAAGAGTCGGTGCCACAATGCATGCTTTTTGCATATGATATAGTTTTAGTTGGAGAGTCGAGAGAGGAAACAAATGGGAAGCTAGAGCTATGGAGACAAATTTTGGAAGAACATGGCCTTCGTCTAAGTAGGAGTAAGACGGAGTATATGGAATGTAAGTTTGGTAAGAGGCGTGTTAATGCTAGCTTAGCGGTGAAAGTTGGAGATCATACAATACCACAAGTCACACAATTTAGGTACCTTGGATCTATCATACAAAATGATGGAGAGATAGAGGGAGATGTAAACCATAGGATTCAAGCTAGATGGATGAAATGGAGGAGTGCTTCAGGAGTTATTTGTGATAGAAAAGTGCCTCTCAAGCTTAAGGGTAAATTTTACCGCACTGCTATAAGGCCCGCGATGTTGTATGGTACTGAATGTTGGGCGGTAAAAAGCCAACAAGAGCATAAGATCAGTGTTGCGGAGATGAGGATGTTGCGTTGGATGTGTGGCCATCTACGTTGCAGTGCAGTGCGATAGGTACCCGTGCGGTGACGGATCTGGTACGGGTACGAAAATTTTCAAAAAACTAGAAGTGCAGTGCGTCATATATATATATAAAAAAAATAAATTTATATATATATATATATGTATAATAAACTAAAATCTTACACAATAAAATATGACAACATAGCATAAAAATTAAAACACATGAATTTCAACATAAAACATAGAAAAGAACTTAAGTTATTCAAACAAGACAACATCTACAATAAGAAATTACAATACTTAAGTTGTTCAACGTGACAACTTCTAAAGATGATTACAAAAATCAAACTCCAACAGTCTCAATTTCATCATTTCCTTGCCCATCATCAGTGAAAAGAACAGCCTCCAAATCTGGTTCATCAAGAGAGAGACTAGCAACTTCAAGAATCTCAGCTCCTTTAAATGGATCTCATTCATCTCCACCAATGTCCTACATTTTAGTCTCACCCTCATTATAGTTCTTATTCTTCCTTGAGAGGAGACGAAGATTTGTGTGGACAAAAACTAAATCTTCAGCTCTCTTGGGATTTAGCCTATTCCTTTTCATGGAGTGGATAAAGGAACATGTGCTCCAATTCCTTTCACAAGAGGAAGAGGAAGGTTGTGAAAGGAGCTTCAAGGCAATGGTTTGAAGTTTGGGGATTGAAGCTCCATACATGACCCACCATTCCTTTGGTGTCAAGTCCCACCTATCTTGCTAGCAATCAAATTGGCTAAGCTCTTCTTCACCACTTGAGAATTTAACAAACTCTGAAGTGACTTCTCGCCTTTCTTGAGAATCCGGAAAGTAATCCTTCAGGCATTTGTTTCTCCCCATACAAATCTCATTGTCCTTATGTGGGGGGACTCGTTTTGGAGCTTCCTCAAGCCATTGTCTACAATAATACCTATTATACAAAATATAAATTGTGATTACTATAATACAAAAACCGAAGTACATCTCTTAGATGAAAAAGCAAAAGAACTTGGAACTTGAAAGTTAATTAAATTTACCTAGGATTAAGTGAATGAGCCAAGCAATGAAGAGGTGTGCAACTTTTATTCCATCTAGAAATTAGGATGTCAAACACCACTCCATAGAAGGATGAATGTTGATTCAACTCCTTTTCCTCATGTTGATAGATGGCTAGCTTCACTTGCTCAATCATACAATCCCATTTCTCATAAATCAAATGAAGGTTTGGCTTATCGGTGTCACAAGAACGAAGCATTTCATAGATGGGCTTTGTAAAGCTTAGAATATAATCAACTTTATCCCACCAAAGGTCATTCAAGATTGTTTCTTTCACAGGGACCTTTTGAACATCATCTTCTCTATAGTGAGACCATTCTTCACTAATGACCATAGAATGGAGACCATGCTTAATAGTTTTAAACCTTTTAAGCATTACAATGACGGAGGCAAATCTAGTCTCAGCAATAGAAAGTAGCTTCGAGATGCACAAATTGATTATACATGGCTAGCCTCATGGAATGATTCATGATAAAGTTCTTAATGAAAAAGGCATCATCAAAGCAATGATAATCCAATGACATTCAGCATAAACACTCTCATTATTTGGATTATTTTTAGGAGCACAAATATTTTTCAAAGCAAGGTTCAAGGTGTGCACCACACACGGTGACCAAAAGATATGAGGATAGATGGATTCAACAATTGCTCCAAAGAAATGACCTTGCAAACAGGTGCATTATCAGTAATGATTTGCACCACATTTTGTGATCCAACCTCATCAATGGTGGACAAAATCAAATTAGCAATGTAATGTTTGTCCTTAAACTCACCGAGCCATCAACCGCCTTCAAGAACATAGGTCCCGAATCCGATGCAGCCATGAAGTTAATCAATGGTCTTCTCTATGCATCAGTCCAACCATCACTCACTATACTCACACCTTTTTCTGGCCAAGTGTCTCTGATGGGTTGAAGTAATCCCAATATGTGAGCTTTTTCTCTTTGTAACATTGAAGTTCTTATAGCATTGTAGCTAGGTGGAAGAAAACCTGAGAGGGTAGTATTTGCAGCATATGTGAATGAGCTAACAAAATAGGGATTTCTAGCCACATTGAATGGCAAATCAGCAGAGTAGAATAGTCTAGCTATTTCACATGACAAATGATCTCTTGCCTCATTATTAAATGCCCTTCCTATTGCACTCTCAGTGCCTCTTCTTCTCTTGCTCCCATCAGAAGACATATCAACTCTAGGAGGGTTCAAACTTGTAGAGCCAGAGGGTAAAGGAGCTTGCACTGGCTTTGCATTCTTCTCAATAGCCTCTCTTTCTATTTGCTTCATTTCTTGAAGATAGTGATTTAGCACAGCATTACATATGCTAATCCCATGTCCTTTTTCCATCAGTAGATGAGATTTCACTCTAGAATAAGATCCCTTATAAATTCCATCACAAAAATTGCATTTCCAGCTTGCATTCCCTCCTCCTGCCTTTTTACTTTGCAATATAGTTACATAAACCCAAAGGGGACAATTTTTTTCAGCTATTCCAGTAGCATATTTGCTAATCAAAGAACTAGAAGAGCCTGTGCCACTACCAGACCCACTGCCAGACCCAAATCCACCAACACTAGCTGAACCTTGTGAAAACATTTGGAATAGAGTGCAGAGAACGAACTGAAGAGAGGGCACTCACGGGTAGAGAACGGACGGACAGTCCAGAAGGCAGAGAACGTACTGAACGGACGGACTGAAGAGAGAGCAGAGAACGGACGAACTGAAGCTCGTGGCCGGTCGTTCCACGCTGGAGCTTGGTCGCGCAGCTCGCGTCGCACAGCTCGGGTCGCGCAGATGGAGCTAGGTCGCGCAGCAGCTTGGGTAGAAGAAGAATGAAGATCTGAATGGTTTAGGGCAGGGTCGCTGAAGTTCGCCGGAGTTGCAGTCGCTGACGTCGCCGGAGTTGCAGTCCCTGGAGCTTGGTCGCGCAGCTCGGGGAGAAGAAGAATGAAGATTTGGAAGCTCGTTGAGACTCGGATTGGAAGCTCGTGGTGCAGATCTGAAATTAATGCCAATTGTTTGGCAAAAAACGACCGTGTTTGGCAAATATATGGTGGAGCCGTACCCAGCTGGTGGTGAAGACGCACCGAGCCGCGCCTAAGCCGCACCGAGCCGTACCCAAATTCAAAAAAAAAAAATTTTTTGGGGTACGTACTAGGTACGTACCCAACGCGTATGGTACGCGTACCCGTACCCGGTACTCCTCCCTGGGAGGAGTACCCATGCTTCAGAGGTGGCCATACAAGACAAGATAGGATTAGGAATGAATGCATTAGAGAGAAAGTAGGGGTAGCACCTATTGTGGAAAAGATGGGAGAATCTCGCCTTAGGTGGTTTGGACATGTAAGGAGAAGACCCTTAGAAGTCCCTGTAAGAAGAGTAGATCAGGTAGATAATAGCCCAATAGCTAGAAGTAGAGGAAGATCAAGAAAGATTATAGGTGAAACGATTAAAAAAGATTTAGATCTGATTAGCATATCTGAAGACTTGGTTTATGATAGGGCACAATGGCGTCGTTTAATTCATGAAGCCGACCCCACCTAGTGGGAAAAGGCTTGGTTGTTGTTGTTGTTGTTGTGTCATATTTTATTGCGTGAAATTTTAGTTTATTATATATATATGTGTGTGTGTGTGTGTGACATGTATCCTAGTTTTATGAAATTTTTCGTACCCTGTATCCATACCGGGTACTGGTATCGCACCCGTAATGGTGCAATGTAGGCTTTGTCTTTTGATTTTCTTTTTTCCTTAGGTTTTTGGTTTGGTCATGTGAGAAGACCAATAAAGACTCCAGTAAGAAAAGTGAATCAAATAGAAGATAGTCCGATTAAAAGGGGTTACTTTTAAAGAAATTTTGGTTTTCAATAGAGCCTTGTGTTGATTGATCCATTCACCCGACCCCACTTAATAGGGTCAGGCTTGGTTGCTGTTGTTTTTGCCACCATTGTGGGACACATGGTTTAACTTAGCTGTGTTATTTGTAGATTTGGAATAGGCTTCTTGGTTTCTATGGAAAGCCATATTGCCTGGGATTTTGGAGGCACTGTTGTTTTTGAGGAAAAGAAAAAGAGATGCGACTTAGCTACTTGGTGCATATGTTTTAACTTTAAAGAACACTTGGAAGTTTTAAGGATCCATAGTTTTTTATGTGAAAGTAAAGCCACTTTTGGCTTTAGACTAGTCAAAGCAAGCAAGGAGAAAATTACTCTCCCCCATTTACGTTGCTTAATAATTTATGGTGAGGTGAAATATAATCTCATCCTCGGCTTTATTTGTGGTGAAGATGAGGAGGGTCTCTCCTATAAATTGAGACATTTTCCTTTGTATTTTTTAGTGCATTTTAGAGAGTTTTTCTTGTGAGTGTTTCTTCTAATTTATTTAGAGAGAGATGTATACTCCTATCTCAAGAGAGAGTATCATTGTTCTTTTCTTATGTTTAGAGAGAAGTTATAATATTTTTCTTCACAATGGAAATATTGCATTATTGCCCATGTGTTTCTCTTTACAAACAATGAGGGTTTTTCCACATTTAATACTGTGCGTCAATTCCTTTTTGTTCTCAACTTTATTTTAGTTGTGTAATACTATTTTCATATCTTTGGTACCTAATAGTGGTATTAGATCATAAGGTTGCTAGATAATTACTCTTCATGTTGCGAGTTATTGTTCACGGTGGAAAATTTGAAGTTGAGAAGTTCAATGAGAGTAATTTCTCCTTATAGAAATTGAAGATCAGGGCAATATTAAGGAAGGATAATTGCTTAGCGGCTATTGAAGAAAGACCCACAGGAATAACTAATGAAAAATGGAAGGAGATGGGCGACAATGCTGTTGCTAATCTGCATCTAGCAATGGCAGATTTAGTGTTGTCAAGTCTTGCAAAGAAGAAGACTGCAAAGGAAATATGGGATGCACTCACAAAAATGTATGAGGTTAAGTCACTTCACAACAAGATATTCTTATCTATACTCTAAAATGGATGAGGTCAAGTCACTTCACAACAAGATATTCTTATCTATACTCTTCGTATGAGTGAATTCGTATTAGTAACTGATCATATCAACAATCTGAATACACTATTTTTGCAATTCACAGTGTTGGATTATAGAATAGCGGAAAATGAACATGCAGTGCTTCTACTTCAGAGTTTACTAGATTCATATGATCAACTTAACTTGACAAATAATGTCCTCATCGACTATCTATCCTTTGATGATGTTGCTGTTGCTATTCTTGAAGAAGAATCTAGGATGAAGAACAAGGAAGATAGATTAGAGAGTTCAAGGAAAGCAGAGGCTTTATCGATGACGAGCGGTAGATCAATGGAACGTGGCTCTAGTGGGAGTCATAATCATAGTAGATCGAAGTCTTGAAGAAGGAAGAATTTCAAATGCTACCATTGTGGCATGAGAGAGCATGTGAAGATAGACTATTGGTATAACAAGAAGAATATAGAGAAGACTCTTGAAACAACAACCTCTCAAGGATGTGTTGTTAGTACCTTTGATGACGGAGAAATCTTGTATAGCGAAGTAGCAGTTGGTTTTAAAGGCAGAAAACAACTCACTGATGTTTGGATAATAGATTCAGGAGCAACATGGAACATGATTCCACACCGATATTGGTTTTACACTTATGAACCTATCGTGGAAGGATCTATTTTCATGGGAAATGATCATGCCTTAGAGATTGTTGGAATTAGTATTGTTAAGATAAAAATGTATGATGATACAATTCGCACAATCCAAGGGGTACGACACGTGAAGGGTTTGAAGAAGAATCTATTGTCTATTGGGCAATTAGATGACCTCGGGTGCAAGACCCATATTGAAGATGAGTTCTTAAAAGTTGTATATGGTGCTCTTGTGGTGATAAATCGGTCGCTGTCAACGGCAATTGGTTTAAAGACGCCTATGGAGATGTGGAAGGGCAAGCCAACTGATTATTCTTCTCTACATGTGTTTGGATGTCTTGTGTACGTGATTTACAACTCCCAAGAAAGAACAAAGCTGGATCCGAAATCCTAAAAATGCATATTCTTGGGTTATGTTGATAGTGTTAAAGGGTATCGCTCGTGGGATCCCACTGCCCGCAAGGTTAGTCAATAGGGATGTAGTATTTGTAGTGAGCAGAAAAATGACAACATTTCAAATGAGACTACTACGGTGTAGATAAGTGTAAAATCTAGAGAAGATGACTCTTTTGAAGCTGAACCAGTGCACGAGGAACAAGAACCAGTTGAGGTCAATGGTGTAGAAGTTCGGAGGTCAACTCGTCAAACGAGAAAATCATTATGGCACTCACACTATGCTTTGGCAAGCCACGATGAGTACTGTCTTTTAACAGAAGAAAGAGAATTGTCAACCTTTCAGGAGGCTGAGTATTCTAGATGTTTTTTTATGGATGATAGCAATGCAATATGAAATGGAAGCTAAAGGTTTAGAGAATGAATTTCTCTATATCGTTTTGCAATAGGATGTCAAAATATATACAAGAGGATAGTATCTCCATCCATGATTTCAGGACTGGAAAAGCAAGAACCAAAATATTAGGATTGATACTATATTTGCAAAGCTAATAAAGAAAGGCAAACAATCCTAGCTAATTTACAGGAATATAAAATAGGAACAAATAAACTTCTAATAATTTGTATCTATCACAATAACTCCTAAGATTAGTATCAATCACAGTTAGCCTAATTAAGGATTGATTGATTAACCAGAATCTTCTGTAATCTTCACGCCCCCTCAAGTTAGGAGTAGATGTTGATCATTCCCAGCTTGGAAACTTAGTTGTCAAAGTTGATTCTTGGTAAAGCCTTTGAGAAAATATCAATAGTTTGAAGACTTGAAGGAGTGTAGATCTTTTTAATGATTCCTTCTTTAATTTTCTCCCTAATGAAGTGTCTATCAATCTCCACTTGATTGGTCTTGTCATGATAAACAGGATTCTTAGTAATGCTGATTGTAGCTTGATTATCGCAAAATAATGTTATTGACCTTTCATGTGTGATCTTCAATTCTTCAAGTAATCTTTTTAGCCATATTCCTTCACATATGTTGTGCGCCATTGCTCAGAATTCAGCTTCTGCACTGTTGCTGCGGGCAACCATAGACTGTTTCTTGCTTCTCCATGTTACTAGATTTCCCCACACATAAGTACAATAGCCAGAAGTGGATCTACTATCTGTTTTTGATCCTGCCCAGTTTGTAGCTGAATAAATCTCAATATTTTTGCTCCTCTTTTAAAAATAAGCCTTTCTTTGGTGTCATTTTCAAGTACGTCAAGATTCTGGAAACAGCATTAAGGTGTTCCTCAGTTGGATTATTCATGAATTGGCTTACCACACTAACCGAGAAACCAATGTCAAGTCTTGTGTGAGACAAGTAGATGAGTCTTCCTATAAGTCTTTGATATCTTCCTTTGTCAATTGGAGTACCTCCTTTCATGCCCAATTTGGAGGTTGGATCCATAGGTGTATCTACTAGTTTATAGCCAAGTATACCAGTTTCCTTGAGTAAATCAAGGGTGTATTTCTGTTGTGAAATAGAGATTCCCTTGCTTGAGTGAGCCTCTTCCATACTAAGGAAATATTTTAGGTTGCCGAGATCCTTGATTTCAAATTCATTGGCTAGAAAGGCTTTTAGTTTCTTCGTCTCTTCATGATTGTCTCTTGTGAAGATAATATCATCAACATACACAATAAGAGTGATTTTCCCCCCTGATATATGATAAATAAAGAGTGTGATCTAATTACTCTTGAATATAACCATCTCTTTTGACTGCTCGTGTGAAATGGTCAAACCAAGCTTGAGGTGATTGTTTGAGACCATATAGTGATTTCTTCAGTTTGCATACTTTGTTGACATTAGTCTTGTTCTCAAACCCATGTAGACTTCCTCTTCTAGGTCCCTATTTAGGAAGGCATTCTTGACATCCAATTGATAAAATGGCCAATCAAGATTTGCTACCAAGGAAAAAAGAACTTTGACTGTATTTAACTTGGCTACAAGTGCAAAAGTTCCTTGGTAATCAATCCCGTAGGTTTGAGTGTAGCCTTTTGCAACAAGTCTTGCCTTATATCTATCAATGCTCCCATCTGCATTATATTTGACATTGAAAATCAACTTACACCCCACAGGTCTTTTCCCTTCTGGTAGATCAGTGATATCCCAAGTGTCAATTTTATTCAATGCATGAATTTTTGCATTGATGGCTTCTTTCCAGTTTGGCTCCCTTATAGCTTCATGAATATTCTGTGGAATTTCTATTTGAGACAAACTAGAGATAAAAGCATGATATCTAGGTGAAAGATGTTCATAAGAGACAAACTTAGATGTTGGATGTTGAGTGCATGACCTCATTCCCTTTCTTTGGGCAATGAGAATATCAAGATCATTGTAAGGTAGTAAAATAAGAGCAGTTTGGATTTCAGTATTATCTGGATTTGCAACATCAGGGATTCAGGGCTCGGATTGGCTTCCTAACAAGGCTCAGGAGGGATTGGATGTCCTACCTCTCCATGTGCTTTTGGTCTCCTAGAATAAACTTTGGAGAAAACTCTGATTTTTGACTTCTGAACTAGTATTTTGGACAAGTTGACTATTAAGTTCAGTGATATGATCAAGAATAGGTGTTGTCTCACTGATAGGTTCTATGACAGGTGTAGAAAAGGGCTCAATCTGCCAAAATTGATATTCATTGTCCTTACTAGTGGATGGGATCCCCCCTGAATATGGGTTTTGGAGTAGAAAGGCTGGTTCTAAAAGAATGTGACATCCAGAGAATTGTAAAATTTCTTTTTATCAGGAGAATAGCATTTATACCCCTTTTGAGTTGGAGAATACCCAAGAAATACACACTTGATAACCTTTGGATTAAGTTTGCTCCTAAGGTGGGAAGAAATATGAACAAAGGCTGAACAACCAAAAACTTAGAGAGGTAAGTTGGAGATGAGTCTATTTTTTGGGTAGGTATCATTAAGAACATGAATAGGAGTCCTGAACTATAGAACACGAGAGGCCATTCTATTAATGAGATAAGCAGCTGTAAGGACAACATCTCCTTAGAAAAAATTAGGAAGATGAGCTGTAAATAGAAGGGCACGGTTCACCTCAAGAAGGTGACAACAAGAACTTTGGTGGACAATCCTTTTCTCAACTAAGTAATTCCCAAGAGTTGAATTAAAGTATTCAATGCCATTATCAGTTTTGAGAATTTGGATGTTTGTTTGAAACTGATTTTGGATCATGGAATGAAATTTTTGAAATATTGGTCCAACTTTTCTAATTTTTCTTTCATGAGATACACCCAAGTAACTCTTGTGTGATCATCAACAAAAGAGATGAATCACCTAGTGCCCGAGATGTTTGTAATACGGGAAGGCCCCCAGATGTCACTATGAATTATTGAAGAAGGATGAGAGGGTTGATAAGTGTGAACTGGAAAAGAGTTTCTTGTATGTTTAGCGAGTTGACAAATTTCAAAGTGAAATAAACTTGGATTTTTATTGATGAATAAGGATGGAAATAACTTTGCAAGGTACATGAAATTAGGATGGCCTAATCTAAGGTGTCATAACATAATATCATCAAGAGTTTGGACAGACACAAAATCCTTATTGGAAGCTATTGGTCTAGAAGCATAATGAGTTGTTCGAGTTTGATTTGCAGGGGTACTAAGCATTTGGAGAAGATAGAGACCCGTACATTCCTTAGCATTGCCAATCATCCTCCCTGAGTCCTGATCTTGAAATAGGCAATGAGAAAGGAAAAACTTAGTAACACATTTATAGTCTTTGGTAAGTTTACTGATAGATAATAGGTTGCGTGACAAATGGGAACAAAGAGGACAAATTCAAGGGTTAAATATTCAAACACAACAACAGAACCAATGCCTGCAATAGTAGATAATGACCAATCTGCAATCCGCACTTTAAAATTCCCAGAGCAAGGCAAATAGGAATTAAATGAAGAGGCATCACCAGTCATATGATCCGTGGCACCTGAGTCAATCACCCAAGCATTCCTTTTTTCAACTTTGTTGTTTAGTGTGGTTGGAAAAATAGTTTTTTCAGCTGCTGATCCAGATCCAAAAACAGGGTGCTGACTTGGTTAATCATCTTTTGGAGAATTTCTAATTGCTCTTTGCTAAACGGTGTAGTCTCAGTGGCTGATTTATTTTCTGTGATAACATTGTAGCCACAGCTATCCCGGTCAGTTTGTATTTTATTTGGTTTCCAGTCAGTTGGTTTGCCATGAATTTTTCAACATATCTCCTTTGTGTCCTGGACGGCGACAGAAATCACACCATGGTCTCCCTTTGCGTGGCCTACTATCACCCCCTTGATTGAGATGTCCACGAACTGCAGGGGCAGAACCTTTTGCTGTATTGGTAGGTCCTTGATTCCCCATCATGATCTTTCTTCTGCTTTCTTCTCTTCTAACCTCTATAAAAGCTTCCCAGAGAGAAGGCAAAGGCTTGGTTCCAAGAATCCTTCCTCGTACTTCATCAAGGTCTTTGTTAAGATCTAGCAAAAATTTGAAAATCCTCTCTTTCGCCACAATTTGATTATATTTCTTTTTATCTTCTTGATAACCCCAGGTAATGGTTTCAACCATATCAAGTTGATGCCAATACTGGGTAAGAACATTATAATACTAAGTTACAGAGGTTTCACCTTGTTGGAGGTTGTGAAGAATACCTTTGATCTCAAAAAGTTCAGACGTGTTCTCACTGTCGAAGTAGGATTCTTTGACACTGTCCTAGATCTCCTTTGCAGTTGAGTAAAACATAAAATTTTGGCCAATTTCGAGGTTCATGGTGTTGATCAACCAGGACATAACCATGTGATTCTCAGACTTTCACTGTTTGTATTTAGGATTAGTCTTGGAGGGAGGAGCATCAATACCGGTAAGATAATCATCCTTCCCTTACTGCTGATGAACATGAGAATAGATTGAGATTGTAGATAAATATGGAGAAATACTCGTTTATTTCATATATCTCAAATAATGTTTAACAGAATATATAGAGGAAGAGAGAACCGAAGTAAAAAACTAAAAATACATAAAGTTAGGGATTGATTTAATCTCTCCTAAAAACTAGGAAATTTGTTCCCCTAACTTATTTTGAAGATAATACCCAAATCCTATCTTTCCTAATTTAATTTATCGACACTCCTTCTCAAGTTGGTGCAAAGATATCTATCATGCTCAACTTGCTAATTTGAAGTTCAAATGGCTGTCTTAACAACCCCTTTGTTAGCACGGCTGCCACTTGCTGTGAAGTAGGTACAAATGGAGTGCAAATTATTTCCTCTTCAAGTTTTTCCTTTATGAAATGTCTATCAATCTCAACATGTTTCGTTCTGTCATGTAGAACTGGGTTATGAGCAATACTAATAGTTGCCTTGTTATTGCAGTACAACTTCATGGGAAAACTCACATACCTCTTAAATTCTTCTAAAACTCTTTTTAGCCAAAGAACTTCACAAATTCCTTGAGCTATTGCTCTAAATTCAGCCACGACACTGCTTCTAGCAACAACACTCTGCTTCTTGCTCCTCCAAGTGACCAAATTACCCCATAGAAACGTGCAGTACCCGGAAGTTGACCTTCTATCTGAAGTTGATCCTGCCCAATCAGCGTCAGTATACACCTCAACTCCTCTCTTATCATTTTTCTTGAAGAAGAGTCCCTTACGTGGTGTGCCTTTTAGATACCGAAGGATTCGATACACTGTTTCAAGATGAACTTCATAAGAGGAATGCATAAATTGGCTCACCATGCTGACAGCAAAAGCAACGTCAGGACGAGTATGTGATAGGTAAATCAATCTCCCAACCAACCTTTGATATCTTCCCGTGTCAACAGGTACACCATCTTTGACTTCTCCGAGCTTAGAATTTACTTCTATTGGAGTATTTGAAGGTTTATAACTACTCATTCCAGTCTCTTTCAAGAGATCAAGAATGTACTTCCGTTGTGACACCACTATGCCCTTTTTTGATCTTGCCACTTCCATTCCAAGAAAGTACCTTAGTTGGCCTAAGTCTTTAATCTCGAATTCCTTGGCTAGGCTTTGCTTTAGTCTGCTCATCTCTTCTATATCATCCCCAGTCAAGATTATGTCATCCACGTAGACAATCAAAACTGAAACTTTGTCCTTGGTGGAACTCTTCATAAAAAGAGTATGATTAGATTGTCCTTGACTATATCCTTGGCCTTTAACAAATCTTTGTGAATCTTTCAAACCATGCTCTGGGAGATTGTTTGAGCTCGTATAGAGATTTTTTTAGCTTGCATACCTTAGTTCCAAATTTCTCAAAGAAACCAGGTGTAGGCTCCATATATACTTCTTCCAAATCTCCATTCAAAAATGCATTCTTCACATCTAACTGATTTAGAGACCAATCAAGATTAGCTGCAACTGATAAAAGTACCTGAATTATATTTAGCTTTGCCACAGGAGAAAATGTCTCAGAGTAATCCACTCCATATGTCTGAGTAAAGCCTTTAGCTACTAGGCGAGCCTTGTATCTTTTCAAGGATCCATCTGAGTTGTATTTTACGATGAAAACCCATTTACAACCAACAACTGTCTTCCCAAATGGTAGATCCGCTTTCTCCCAAGTAGCATTCTTCTCCAGAGCTTTCATCTCCTGAAGAACAGCTTCTCTCCACTCAGAAACATTTAGAGCCTCCTGGATATTATTAGGAATAGCTACACTAGACACTTGTGAGACAAAGGCACAATATGAAGCTGAAAGATTATTGTAGGATAAAATATTTGACAAAGGATGTTTTGTACAAGACCTAACACTTTTCCTAAGAGCAATGGGAAGATCAAGTTGACTTGAAGAATGTGACTCAGAGATACCTGGAGCATTATTTTCAGAAGTCTTTGAAGAATTATCATGATCCAACCTCGGATTAGATTCTTGGTGATGTTGCTGAATGGTGCCTCTCCTTTTCTGTGCTTGATATTCCTTTGAATAAACAAGACCTTTAAATCGTTTCGCACACATCTATGTAGTTTCAGCATTTCCATTTTGAGATGGCATTTGAATATTAGAGGATTCATCATTTTCAACATTTAATTCATTTAATTAATCATTTCCATTTTCAACATTTAACTCAAAAATTAAATCAGAACCATCAAGAAAACCATCTACACTAGTGTTGCTCTTCCCCTTAAGATGGGAATTGTTGTAGTATGAGGTTCCTTCAAAGAAAGTGACATCCATAGAAATAAACATTTTTTTCAAAACAGGATCAAAACATTTGTTACCTCTTTGAGTAGAAGGATATCCAACAAAAATGTATTTATGTGCCTTTGGGTCAAGTTTTGAGCGTTTTGGGTCATGATTATGAACAAAAGCCACACTACCAAAATCTTTTAAGGGAATATTTGTTGTAAGCCGAGTATGTGGGAAATAATTCATAAAAACCTGTAAAGGAGTTTCAAAGCCCAAAATCTGTGTAGGAAGTCTATTAATCAAGTAAGTGGCCGTTAAAACAGCATTTCCCCATAGATACTTAGGAACTTTAGTTCTAAAACTTAAAGCTCCCATAGATACTTAGGAACTTTAGTTCTAAAACTTAAAGCTCTAGTGACTTCTAGGAGATGTTTGTTCTTCCTTTCAGCCACCCCATTTTGTTGAGGTGTATTATTACATGAACTTTGATGAACAATTCCTTTCTCAGCAAAAAAACTCCCTAACACATTGTTAAAAAACTCCTTTCCATTATCACTTCGAAAAATTTTAATTTGAGTTTGGAATTGTGTTTGAACCATTATTATAAAATTTTTAAACACATTTTCAGCATCAGATTTATCTTTCAAAAGAAAAACCCAAGTGACCCTAGTATGATCATAAATAAAAGTAATGAACCAACATTTTCTAGAAAAAGGTGGCCACTCTAGAAGGACCCCAAACATCACCATGAATCATGGTAAATGGTTCAGATTTTTTATATGGCTGAGATGGAAACACAACACGGTGGTGTTTTGCTAATTCACATTATTCACATCGAAAAGACAAATGATTTTTATTCATAAATAACTTTGGAAATAAATGCTTTAAATATTGAAAATTAGGATGTCCTAATTGATCATACCATAACGTAATTTCACTGTCACTAGGTGTAGAAATAGAATTGAAACAAGTCCGCCGGTCTTGCCTTCCAAAGATTGATCCTTGATGGAGAAAGTAGAGGCCACCATCCTGTTTAGCACCCCCAATCATCTTCCCCGAGGTTAAATCCTGAAATTCACAATGGGAGAACCAAAAATTAACTTTATAGTTATGATCGAAGGTTAATTTACTGACAGACAGAAGATTATAGGACAGATGAAGAACATGCAGAACATTGTGAAGGGTTAGATAAGAGGAAATAGGTACTGTTCCTTTTCTAGCAATAGTGGCAAAACAACCATCTGCAATTTTTACCTTTTGATTCCCTGCACAAGGTGTATATGAAGAAAAAATTTGCGAAGTGCCAGTCATATGATTAGTGGCACCTGAATCTAATATCCAGGAGCCATTAGATTTTGTACAAGCAATAGCTGCATTAAAAAAATTACCTGATTGGGCTAAAGAACAAGAGGGATTAGAGTTTCCTAAAGATTGAGATTGAAACATTTTATATAAATGCTCTAGTTGTTCCTTTGTGAAGGGAAGAGATTCTGAGGATGATTGCTGCCTTGGTTCCAAATTGCTTACTTGAAATGCCCTGACAGCTCCTTATGCATTGTGATCACCACTCATGTTTTTCTTGGGATTCGCTGGTTTACCATTTAGTTTCTAGCAGGTTTCCCGAGTATGCCACGGTCTTCTACAATGATCACACCAAGGCCTCTGCTTTCCTCCTCGCTTTTCTCCGTCTGAGGCTGTACCTGCACCATAGACCACAAGGGCTGATCCCTCATTATTTGTTTTTATTTCATTGGGACGCATCAGCATCACTTGCCTTTGAGCTTCTTCTCTTCGCACCTCTGAGAAGACTTCTCTGATAGTCGGCAAAGGTTTTCGCCCTAAGATGCGACCTCTTACTTCATCAAGATCCTTATTTAATCCTGTTACTCATGACAACCATCACCCAAGAGGGGGGTTGAATTGGGTGATTACAAATTTTTAAAATACCTTTGAGAAATTATATATTTTGATATTTTCAATCAACACATGCAGCGGAATAAGTTTAACATAAGTACAACTATTAGAGATTTCTCAAATACTACTTGGACTATAAGATAAATCAAGCAAATAAGCTAGATATCAAATTCAACTCAAGCAAATATAATTAAGGCACAAATGTAAAGGAGATAAAGTTGAGAGAAGCAAATACAATATTTATCCTAGTTCAGCCACCAACCACTTGTGGCTACATTCAGTTCTCAAGTTTAACTTGAGATTTTCTTCATTATCTCCTAGACTTCACGGGTGTTAGGAAAACCTTTGTACAAACAACAACACTCCTCACACCTTGGAATACCTCACCTTTGTGCTAGAGCCTCCAACTCTTCAAGCTTCACAAGTGCTTGAAAAACCTTTACCCAAGAGCACTCAACACACCTTGGGATGTCTCACCCTTGTACTTAAGCCTCAAAACAGGGATACCTCACCCTTTACAACCTTTGAGGGATACATCACCCTCTTTACAGATTAAATAAAGTGTAGTTAAAATGAAACTCTCTCAAGAGTGAATAATACAAATTGAAGCTCTATGAGTATCAATGATTCACACTTTAAAGCTCAAAATAAGGGTTTGGAGAAATAGATAGTGAAACATAAATTTAATGCTCGAGTGATTTTCAGATTGTTTTCTAACATTTCTTTGATGCTCAAACACTTTCATATAGCCCAAAGCTTTTTTAGAGCCGTTGGTGGTTGTTGGAGGCATTAAATGCTCCAATAGGTTGGAAAATATTTTCTGCTATCCCAGATAACAGATTATTAATATTCAGTAACCGGTTATTTAGTCAAGCATAACCGGTTAGCAGCAAAACACCAATCGGTTATGATATGTTAAAATTGAAAAACTGCGTTTTTATTTTACTCAATAACCGATTACACTATTGGCCTAATTGGTTATTGGCCTTTTTAAAGACATAAGTGGTGCCTCTGTTCTATTTCATAATCGATTATATAAGTTGCCTAATTGGTTAGGCCTTTTAGAAACAAAGAGGCAATGCCTCTAACTTATCAAATAACCAATTAGGAGGGAATGACCTAATCGATTAGGAGCTTTAGAAATTGGCTTAATAACCAATTAGGGAAATGACCTAATTGGTTAGGAGCTTTAGAAATTGGCTCAATAACCAATTAGGGAAATGACGTAATCGGTTAGGAGCTTTAAAAACATGAAAAACACTCCTGACTTGGTGAATAACTGGTTATGGAAAATTCATAATCGGTTATTGCACTTTGATTTTGAAAACTGACTTTAAATGGTTATAACTTCTTCGTTTCTTATCCATTTAAAGCAAATGACTACTCATTGGAAAGATCTTTGAGTCTATTTTCATATGAAACAAGTTTCAGAACAAAACTCAAAGTATTTTGAAAGTTATGATCAAAAGAGTAACTAAAGGTCAGTTTTACAAAACACAAATTTGACTATTTTTCATAGAATTGAATTACTACAAAGACTAGCTTTTCAAAACATGTTTGTTTGGCATTTTAGCATGTAAGAAGCACTTTTAAATATGTTAAAACATATTTGAATTTAGTTGATTCCCATTTACCTTTACATAAGATCTAAGTCTTATAAGTATTCTTGAAGAACTTGGACTTGATATTGCCATCATCAATTCTAGTCCTTAGGCTTCTTGATGTAATCCAAGCTTCCAAAAGTTTCTTCTCTTCAAATCTTGGAAATGTTTGGAACATCTTATTATTCTCATTTTTCTTGAGTTGAGCATAGTTGTGATCTTTTGCTTTTTTGTTGCAATGCTCACTCTTAGTACTTGAACTATCTTACAAAGTATTGCTCACTTAAACAATCATAGTCAAATTTCATAATTCAATATCCTTATATGTATGATTCATAAATGTATAACTCTAGTTAGTCTCACATGCATATAAGACTTTCATAGACACATCCAAATAAAATATTTATCAATTACTAATAGATATGTTCTATGTAGGATGCAACAAAGAACACTTTGCACATTTTCATTTAAATAGAGTCAAATTCAATATTAATTCATTATAACTCATATAAAGCATTATTGAATATATTATATCAAGAACGTTACACATATCTCATTGCATGATATTATGTGAAATATAACTAGATAAAGTACATAATCATGCATGATACAATATATCTCACTAAGCACATTTATGTAAAATGATCAATATTCTTTTGTAATGCATTTGTCATCTATTAAGCACATCTATGAAGTATAAGCACTGTTCTTTTTGTCTTGTATTTGTCAGCATCAAAACTTAACATATTAAACCATTGTGGCAAACTTATTTCCACAAATCCTACCAAGAAGAGAAACACTTGGCTTCTTTCTTTCTTCTTATACTGAGCACTGTCATTCGGACTCTCCCATGTTTCGTCATCAAAGAAATCCAACTCCTGCCAAACAGTCATCATCTTATTATAGTATGTTGTCACATCACGTGCCCCTTGCTGCATCTTCCACATTCGGGTGTTCAGTTCAAACAAATCGGAGTGATTGTCTAGATCGGAATAGGTCTCCCTTACGGCTTCCCACACATCTCAAGCCGTGGGCAAGAACATGAAGGGTTTTCCAATCACCGGATCCATAGAATAGATTAACCACGCCGTGACCATTGAGTTTTCGGAACGCCACTGTCGGTATATTGGATCGATGGTGGCTGGTGGTTTCACTTCACCATTCAAATAGCCGAGTTTCCCTTTGCCGTTGATCACCAAGCGCACGGACTGAGACCACTCAAGGTAATTCTTTCCATTCAATTTATGAATGGTAATCTGCAGAGTTCTTAGACATAGACGCTGTCGTCGACTGCTGATTTCCTCTCGCCAAAGTTGTCACGCAACTGCTAGCATTCGAAGGGGTCAAACCGGAGCCAAACATGGCGGCCTTAAAGTTCATGATCGGAACCTTAAAGCTCTGATACCATGTAGATAAATATGGAGAAATAAGAAGAGGAGAAGAGAATACACAGGTTCTCGTTTATTTCATATATCTCAAATAATGTTTAACAGAATATATAGAGGAAGAGAGAACCGAAGTAAAAAACTAAAAATACATAAAATTAGGTTGATTTAATCTCTCCTAAAAACTAGGAAATCTGTTCCCCTAACTTATTCTGAAGATAATACCCAAATCCTATATTTCCTAATTTAATTTATCGACAAAGACCATTGGAGATAGTCTTTCCCATTGTGTTTGTGTCCAGTGATGGGAATGACGGAACTCTCAGAGGTTATATGGGATTAAGAGACAACGTCCTCTGTAGTAGAGGTGATGTTGGAGGAGCTACTAATTTCGGAAGCCATAGCAGGAATTGTTTGAGTTTGAGAGTTTGCTCTGATACCGTAAAGGTTCAGAGAATTAATTTCTCTATATCATTTTGCAATAGGATGTCAAAGTATATACAAGAGGATAGTATCTCCATCCATGATTTCAAGATCGGATAAACAGGAACCAAAAATCAGGATTGGTACAATACTTGCAAAGCTAATAAAGAAAGGCAAACAATCCTTGCTAATTTACATGAATATAAAACATGAACAAATAAACTTCTAATAATTCGTATCTATCATAATAACTCCTAAGATTAGTATCAATCACAATTAACCCAATTAAAGATTGATTGATTAACCAGAATCTTCCATAATCTTCAGAAGCCTTACATAGAAACAAGATGTGGGAACTTGTTGCACTTCCATAAGGACGAAAAGCCATTGATAACAAATGAGTCTATAAGATCAAACGAGATGATAATGATCAAGTGGAACAATATCGTGCAAGACTGGTGGTCAAAGGATATTCTCAGAAAGCATGTATTGACTTTAACGAGATATTCTCTTCAGTTGTCAGACTTACCACTATTAGAGTAGTCTTATCTATGTGTGTTGCATTTGATTTACATCTTGAATAGTTGGATGTAAAGACAACTTTTCTTTATGGAGAACTTGAAGAAGAGATATATGCTCCAACCAGAAGGCTTTGAAGAACAAGGAAAAGAAAACTTGGTTTGCAAGTTAACCAAATCTCTGTATGGTCTAAAGCAGACACCAAGATGTTAGTATAAGAGATTTGATTTCTTCATTATTAGCCTTGGATACAACAGACTGAGTTCAAACCATGGCACGTATTACAAGAGGTTTGGTGATAATGATTTCATCATCTTGCTGTTGTATGTGGACTACATGTTGATAATAGGCCCCAACAAAGAGCGAGTCCAAGAATTGAAGGTACAATTGGCTAAGGAGTTTGATATGAAAGACTTGGGACTAGCAAACAAGATTTTAGGGATGCAAATTCACTGAGATAGAAAAGATAGGAAGATATGACTTTCTCAAAAGAACTATTTGAATAAAATCTTGTGGCGCTTCAACATGCAAGATTTTAAGCCAATCTCTACCCCACTTCTTGTCAATTATAAATTGTCCGCAAGTAAAGTCCTAGCAGTGAAGTGGAGAGGATGGAAATGTCTTGAGTACCATATGCATCAATAGTGGGAAGCCTTATGTATGTGATTATCTGTATGAGACTAGACATTGCTCAAGTGGTTGGAATGATAAGTCACTTTATGGCAAATCTTGGTACAGAGCATTGGAATGTTGTTAAAAGTATCTTAAGATACATTAAAGGAACGTCAAGTGCTGCTCTATGTTTTGGAGGATAAGAGTTTATTGTCACAGGATATATTGACTCAGATTTTGCAAGTGATCTTGATAAAAAAAAATCTATTACATGTTATGTGTTCTCACTTGTAGGGGGAGCAGTCAGTTGGTTATCCAAATTATAAACTGTTGTAGCTCTGTCCATTACAGAAGCTGATGACATGGCAGCTACACAAGCTTGCAAGGAAGCTATTTGGATTCAAAGGTTAATGGAACAACTTGAGCACAAACAACAGAAGATTCTTGTGTATTGTGATAGTCAGAGTGCCTTGCACGTCGCATGAAATCTAGCCTTTCATTCTAGGACAAAGCAGAGTTCAATATCACTTTGTTCAAGAATTACTAGAAGAATGGAGTGTGGATATGCGGAAGATTCACACCAAAGACAACCTAGCAGATGCCATGACAAAGCCTATCAACGTTGACAAGTTTAGATGGTGTAGATTCTCATATGACCTATTGGAAATGTAGGCAGCATGGAACTGGCCAGACAACAAGGATTTTTTGAAAGCTCATCAAAAGTGACTTTAAGTGGGAGTTTGTGAAAGTAAAGCCACTTTTGGCTTTAGACAAGTCAAAGCAAGCAAGGAGAAAATTACTCTCCCCCATTATGTTGCTTAATAATTTATGGTGAGGAGAAATATAATCTCATCCTTTGCTTTATTTGTGGTGAAGATGAGGAGGGTCTCCTATAAATTGAGACATTTTCCTTTGTATTTTTTAGTGCATTTTAGAGAGTTTTTCTTGTGTGTTTCTCCTAATTTATTTAGAGAGGTGTATTCTCATATCTCAAGAGAGAGTGTCATTGTTCTTTTCTTATTTTTAGACAGAAGTTATAATATTTTTCTTCACAATGGAATTCTTGCATTATTGCCCATGTGTTTCTCCTTACAAACACGAAGGGTTTTTCCACATTAATATTGTGCGTCAATTCCTTTTTTTTTTTTCTCAACGCTATTTTAGCTGTGTAATACTATTTCTATATCTTTGGTAGGTAACATTCTATGTAGCTAGCTACTTTGGGGGACCAAATGCTTTCATATTCTGTTTGGCTTTTTTGAAACTTTTAAGGTTCATTATCTTGTAGATTTTGAAGGGACTGGATGGCTCTTTTATGTTTAGCTGTTGCTTTAGTTTGGTATTCTTCATCAAGAGGTTTCCTTATCTTTCTTACATAGTGTTACATGTTTTTCTTATAAAATGTCTTGTTTAATTAAAAGTTTACTCATTTTACCACCTTAGGTGCATGTGCATATTAAGCGGCATTTGATGAAGGAATTGCCAGAAGCTGATGAAGCTGTTGCTCAATGGTGTCGAGATATATTTGTGGCAAAGGTGTGTGCTAATTGAACTTTTTTACTGTTATATTTTTTCTTTTTTCCCACAGGGTCCACATGTACTTATCCTGGTTTGGTTGTCCATGTTTTTCTTGTTAAGAAATAAAATAGATTGTTGATTTTGCAAAACTTTATGCATACCATGTCTATTTGCAATAATATTTTGGTAGGTTTTGTCGCTTCTCTATCTATAAATCCTCGTGCTTTGATTGTTTAACAGTTTGCTCATTTTTCTCTCCCTTCACCCCCTGGGTACACCAGGATGCATTGCTAGACAAACATATAACTGAGGATAAATTTAGTGATCAAGAGCTGCAGGATACTGGTCGACCAGTAAAGTCTCTTGTG
Organism: Ormosia semicastrata; assembly: GCA_029884595.1. Lineage (NCBI taxonomy): Eukaryota > Viridiplantae > Streptophyta > Magnoliopsida > Fabales > Fabaceae > Ormosia > Ormosia semicastrata. The sequence goes on from JAQQTO010000061.1 coordinate 47,484,985, forward strand.
GTGAGATACTTTCTCTCAATATGTCTATCAGTTATCATCTTCTTTTACCCTCTTTGCATACAGTAGTATAGTTTTTGCCTGATCAACGATCAATTTCATGTTGGGAGCAGGTTGTCATTTCATGGGCTTGTCTGGTTGTTGTGGGCGCTGTAAAGTTCCTCCAATGGTCTTCGCTACTATCCTCCTGGAAGGGTGTTGCATTTTCAACATTTGGTTTGGCAGTTGTTACTGTCCTCATGCACATCTTGATTCTTTTCTCACAATCTGAGCGTTCAACCCCTGCCAAGGTTGCCCCTGCAAAGCCCAAGAATAGGGGAGAACAGCTGGAGGCTACAGATGACAAAAAAGACTAGATCACACACTTGTTACCCAAATCTTCCATACATAGATAGGGAATTTTTCTGAGATCACATTTTGGTGAACTTAATTTGCATGTGTTTAGGGTTTCACGTAATCCTCCCCTCGTATTTTTTCCCCTCCCTGAATTTCCACCTCGCATATGTATCCAATTCTTCCTTGTACAATAATGTATGCACATCGATTCATTATTTCATAAATTTGTATAGACAATATAGGATGGCATCGAAAAATATTACCTGATCTCATTTTTCTTGTGGGCACTACAACATTTTTAGGTCTTGGAATATTAATGTTACGCTCATCTTTGGCTTCTCTTCTGAACGTCTTCGGATTTTGTGCGGTTCTCTGCTTTGCATTTTGTTAATCAGAAGAACAAAATTGTCTAGTGGACTGGCCCTCTTTAGAAAGAAAAACATGAAAATAAATGATGGGAGAAGCATATAAATCATGCCTTTTTAGCCAATAAATCTTGCAATGCACCAACAAAAAGAAGAAAAAGCAAAGATTGATGCTGATATTTTTAACTAACAGCATCACAAACAAATTATGCTTAAATTGCCCGTGATTTGGTTCTTAGATGAGTAGGAATTACAAACATTATCCAATGTTTTGAACCATGATTTCGGACCCTAGTCTTTGGGTTGATTCTTGATGCCAGACCCAATGATTCCAAGGCCCATCTTGGCTCACTTCTAATCATAATCCGGGTTCAGAAACTGATAAATCATAATAAAATCTCACTATCAATGTCATTAAAGGGATAAAATCCCCAATCAATATTGATATACCAACAAACTAGCAAACAGAATCCTAGAGGGATTACTCCCCAATTAAACAATTCCATTCTATAAATAAAGGGTTTAAACACTTAACTATACATCTACGCTCATACACTTCTCCTTCTTAATGCAAACTCTAACTTGAGCGTCGAAGTGTAATGTAGGTACCCCACCCCCTTTCCCCCGGGAGGAGCCACCCTTTTCACCACTTTGACTCGAATTAGGTATGCCATCCTTGATTCTAATTCAGAACATTGACATTGACTGTGGGAACCTTTAATTACGACTCCCACCATGGTAACACTCAAAGAGGTACTACTACCAACTAGGATCCATTTCCCCAGCAAGAGCCCGCGCTAGAGCCTTCCTTCTCTTGCAGCCAGTGTTACGATTCGTCATCCAAGTTCTACCAAACCAGGACCTATCTTCCCCTCAGCCTTCTGCAGATCATGCCCAACCTCTCCTAACATACAACGATCTATGCATAATAGAGAGATCGCAGAATTGAAGAGAGCTATAGACCCAGAAAAGGTGGACAAGCACAATCTCGAAAATAGGGTTAAGCCAAACACACCCAGGAACCACGAACAATAGGTAGAGTTAGAGTGCCAAAAGGCCCAAGAACTGTTTGTTGCTTCCAAACACTCCTAACGACAGGGCCTCCCTTATCAACTCAATCATCCCTTCATGGACAATGTGATGGCTAAGCCACTACCTAAAGGATTTAAACTCCCTTCGAATATTAAGCCTTATGGTGGCACCTCGGATCCCCAAGAGCACCAGGATTCATTCAGTTCCTCAACGCTCTTACACGGGGGAACCTCAGAGCCATTCACGTGCCATGCTTTTCTTGGGACGCTCAAGAAAACCGCACAAAAGATGGTTCTCGTTGTTGATGCTAAAATCTATAAGCCACTTTAGAGAACTCGCCAAAAATTTTTTGTCCCATTTTACATCTACTGAAGCCCAGCCTAAGACCGCGAACAACCTCATTAATTTTAGTAGGGTCATGATGAGTCCCTCCATGATTATATGGCTAGATTCAATAAGGAGGCGATGGAGATAAGAAACCTCGACAAAGCGGTAGCCATGCAAGCTATCATCATAGATATGAAGTCAGGTCCGTTCACTTCAACTTAGAAGAGACGATGAAGGTAAAGAAAGATGCCGAGAGGATCGATGAGGTGTACAATCATCACACTGAAGGTAGTACCGACCTCTGAGATACCATAGAGACCCTCATTTGAGAGGGGAGGCTGGGCCAATACATCCTCCAACCAAGAGACAAGACTATGGAACAAACCACTAGGCAGAATTATCGAAGAAGAAGCTTTATTCCGCGAAGAACCTCCACTTTGGACACCCAAAGACGATCACTGGTCCAATATAATAACTAGCATTTTAACAGACAACAATGGCAGTCTTGGGAAATGAGGCCATCCAACAATCCCACTCGAAGAAAGAGGATTGGCGGGATACCGAAGTAACCCGAATCATCAATACTATATCGGGAGGATTCATTAGAGGGGGGACACTACCTCTTCTAGGAAGAAGTACCTTAATATAGTACTCCATGTGGCCTCCCACCTTATCTATAAAAAGGACAGTGGATAGAGGAAGATGCCCCTATCACTTTCACTGAAGAAGATTTAGAAGGAATAATCTTGGGACACAATGACCCCTTCTTAGTCTTTAGGGTTATTGCCAATGCGACAGTCAAAAGGATCTTTATAGACTAAGGAAGCTTAGCCAATATCATGTTCATGGACGTGTTCAAGCAATAAGATCTCCCTAAAGAAGAATTACTGCCATTTTCCAAGGAACTAATTGGATTTATCGGAGCTAACGTTCAACACCACCTCACCATGGGAATGAAACCTATGATAAAAACTATTAAAAACTATTAAGGTTAAGTTCATAGTAGTGGACTATCCCTCTGCCTACAACATTATTCTCGGAAGGCCTTCTCTTAACCAGCTAGGACCAGTCATTTTGACCTTAAACCTAGCTATGAAGTCCCTAACTGAAAAGAATGACATAGTCACGGTAAAGGTAGACCACACCATGGCGAGAAGCTGCTATAATGTCAACCTCAAAGTAGATAAGAAGTTGAATAGCTCAGAAAAATGGACCACCTCGAACAAGCCAAACATATTGCTTGCCGAGCTAGATCTCCAAGAAGAACATTTAGAGATCTAGCCACAACCCGAAGGATAGCTTGTCAAAGTCTAGCTTGGACCTAACCCCATTCAAGTCACCAAGATTGGAGACCAGCTCTCCCAAAAGGAATAGGCTCATCTCACTGACTTCCTACAATGCAATAATGACTTGCTCGCATGAACCACGACCGATATGCCCGGGATGGACCTAAATTTCATCTCTCATAGACTATCTATATGCCGAGATGCTAAGCCAATATCCCAGAAGAAAAGGAAGGTAGGACCAGAACGATAGAAAATCATCAAAGACCAAGTGAAAGAGCTCCTCTAAGCAAGATTCATTCGTGAAGTGTCTTACACGACTTGGCTCGCCAATGTATTACTAGTGAAGAAGGCATCCAACAAGTAGAGAATGTGTGTAATTATATTGACTTGAACAAGGCATGCCCAAGAAACCCCTACTCTTTGCCTAACATTGACAATTTGGTGGACAACTCCTCGGGATATCTGTACCTCTCCTTCATGGATGTGTATTCTAGATATAACCAAATCCCTATGTTTCTGAGGGACGATGACAAAATGACCTTTATCACTAAAAGAGCTAGCTACTACTATAAAGTCATGTCATTTGGGCTGACGAATGTCGGAGCCACATACCAAAGAATGATGAACAAAATGTTTGAGGAGTGAATTAGAAACATGTTAGAAGTATATATTAACGACATAGTCATCAAGAGCCCCACTTGGGGGGGACCACGTGTAGGACTTGGAAGAAGTTTTTCAACAACAATGAGAGCACAACATGCACCTAAACCTAGAGAAGTGTGCATTCAGAGTGCAAGCCAGGAAGTCTTGGGATTTATGCTCACCAACCAAGATATATAGAGGCCAATCTGGATAAGTGCCAAGCTGTGATCAACATGCGTAGCCCAAGCACCATTAAAGAGGTCCAACAGCTCTAAGGTCGAATTGCAATACTTACACGATTCTCGGCTAAGTCAGCCCATAAATTATTCCCTATTTTCAAGTTGCTTAAAAAATGGAAGGACTTTTTTTGGACTTCCGAGTGTGAGGCCACCTTCTGGGACTTCAAAACTGCTCTAGTGTAACACCCATCGTAGGGTATCACATTTAAGACTAATCCTAATATAACTTACCCAAGTTGTAAAAGAATTAATCTTGTAAAAACATTAATTTTAAAATTTCATTTGCGGAAAGACTGAAAATAAATAAAATAATTAATAACTATAAGTACAACTTGTATCAGAACAAAACTCATCATAATGTACATTAATATTACAAACCTTGTTCCTAAATAATTTACATAAATACACTACATTCCAAAAAGATAAATATGTACAACATGTACATCAAAACATAAACTGTTTCACTAAAACTTTTAAAGACTAAGGATTTGGGCCCTCGGAAGGATCCTCCTCCTCAGTATCATCAAAGAACCTAGGCGGGTACATCATTCGCCGGATAGGGGTTCTAGCTGAAGACACCATCAAGTCCTCTTGTGGTGTATAAACAGTGCTACCCCAGAGCTCACGAATAGGCATTGTGAACTCCAGACGCACAGACGCATGTTGAGTCAAAACAGGAATCCCATCACAAGTTTCACTCAGACTCAGAGTCAAATCCCCAATATACATAAAGAGTTCATTATTTAAATCAACCCTCCAAGCATCAGTTCCCCCATGGAACTGTACTCTCACAAAACTTAACACTTGGCGCCTTGCTGCCATCCCAACAAACAAAGAGAAGTATCACTGATGGTAAACAGAATTACCAGCTTCCTCGTCTCCTCGGTCTTCATCAAACATATACAATAAAACAGATATAATACAATAAAGAAGTGAGATTCCCTACATCAATACCAGCATGACAGTATAGAAAATGACAATAAATATACAAATCTAGTAATAACACATAGAATCATATTCCCATATCACAGATAGAATATCATATCACAGATATCATATAAACATAATTACCATGCCAATATGTTGACCAACAATGCATATACACACAGACTCATTCCTGCTCCATGGAGCTAAACACAATTTCAGAGAGAAAGATAGGGAGTACATGTCTATATATCATCAGCCTCAAATCATGTGCCAATATATCATATCAATGTGTGCAACTTGACTCATACAAGACACTCTCAACCAATCACGAAAAGAGTAGTAACTCCGTCAAGATCGTCGGTGTGTTTGCATAGGATACCATGGCCCAGAGGTGCTACCAACTGGCCACATATGACATTCCACACCCCGACGTCTCCAAGATCACTGAAGATCGTAACTATGTAATTCTCACCCGTACAAAGGTATAAATTCAATCTCCTAGGTAACAATAGCCTTAACCAATTAAGCTGACACACTTTTTAATGCATAATGTATAGTTCAAATACACATGAAACCATTATTTCTATAATATTTCACATACCCACACCTTCTTTTGGCAGTATCACTATTCAACATAACCGGGCTCACCACAGCAGCCCGACAGTAAACTGATGTTACTTTCATTCGCGTTTTCACAATCGCGTAACACTTTTGTTACATTTTCAAATCGCGTAACTATTTTTTAACGTTTTCTCAATTGCGTAAAGATTTTAAGACATTTTCTTAATCACATAGCTAAAAATCACTGTTTTTAGATCGCGTAAGAGTTTTTATGCATATTTTCTATCGTATAAAATATTTCTTTAATATTCTAAGCTCAAATTAAATCTTTTCTCATTTAATATCAAAATTGGACTTTAATTCCATTATTTCCTTAATGAACCACCTTTAAATAATATTTCTATCATTTTCTTACCAAAAGTGGTATTTGCTACAATTTTCCACAAAATTTCCTTTCTTTGATTTAACTTGAATATTACAGCTCAAAATTTTCTAATGCCCTTCAAAACCCAAAGGGTGAGCTATACGTCAATAAATTTCAAGTTTTGAACTTTATCTTACTTCATAACCTAAATAGGCTAATTTAATTCTAAAAATTAGTTTACTTTCTTTTTATTTCTCAAAACTTATCAAATTACTTTTTTATTATTCAAATACCTAAGTCTACACTTAGTAAAATAATTTTTGGATCTTAGAATGTCAAAATAGGCATGTTGGCCGAATTTCACCTTATGCTTCATAAATCATAATTAATTATTTTCTATCACTTTGTTCTTTGTAAAAACATTAAATCTAATTTCTTATCATTAAATCATTTAATCCATAATTAGGAAAATAATTTAAAACATTTGGCTCTCTTGGTGGTGTTGAGACCGTGAGCCTCCATAGGTTCTTTGGAACCTTTATACATCATCCTCATCACATAATCACATCATGCCATATACAGTATTCAACATGCTTCCAAAATCACATACTCAAGCATGTAATCAAAGTTATAAATCATACCAACCAAAAATCACCACAATCAAAGCAAGCTTAAACCATACAAGTGAATAAATCCTTATGAATTTTTCACCACAAACAAGCCATTGCCTCACCACCAACACTTAGTTGATGATGTTAATCTCCCTCTTACCTTAAGGAAGACAAAAACCCTTCTTGTATAGCCTCCTATTGATTTCATGGAGCACCCTAAAAAAAAACCCTAACAAACTTAAACCAAACTAGTGTCACAAACAAAGCTTGAAAAAGAGAAATCATGGATCAATCATGATTTAAAAACTCAAGAATCCAACTTAGGAACAAGAAACAAGAATGTTACCTTTTAGAGTAGAAAACTCTAACTTGATTTTGAAGCACCAAATAGTTGATCTAGGTGAAACTCACAAGATGAAAAGTATTTAGGATGTTGTTTAGGTTTAGAAAATGATGTTGGATGGAATTATGGAAGCTTGGATGTAGGTGTTAGGTGTAGGGGCCGAAACCTTCAAGGAGAAAGAAGATGGAGTTCTTTGTGTTTGTTCTTAGAGTTCTTGGAAGAGAGAGAATAATTGGTGTCACAATGTGATAGAAAATGAAATGAAAAGTTCTATTTCTCTAGTGCTTGGCCGTGTAGGTGAAAGAATAGAAAGATTAAACTTGTTTAACAAGATAGAAATTACTCACATGGTTTTACATGGCCTAGGACATCAAATGGTCATCCTTGTTCAAGAATACCCTAGAACCACCTAGTGACCGTGTAACTCAATAGGAAGCTAACTAAGTTTTGATTTTAAATTAGTTCCTAGTTACACTTAGTTTAGGTAGTTAGTTCATCTAGTTACATAACTAACTATTTCGTTACAAGTTTATGTCATGCATTCTAGAAGACTCTAGATCCTACTTGTAACTATGGACTCTAAGTATTAGCAAACTAGGTTTGTTTCATTTAGTTACTACTTAGGCTTTTAGGGTAACTTAGCTAGGTTATCTAGTTTCTTAGCTAACTAGTCCAACCATTTTTGTTGACCACCTCTTATTGGTTTAGAAGAGTCAAGCCATTTATATTAACCAATTCCTATTGGTTCATCAAAATTATGAGTCACAAAACTTTTCACAGTCTATTGTCTGACAGACAAAGGATACAGAATCGATTACCCAATTGGCAGAAATTATTGGTCGCAAATCAACAAATACTATCCAATAAAATAAAAACATGAAATATTTTTATTTCACAGGTAAATTCTAAAAATTAAAAGATCAGGTAACGTATCTCTCAGATTCAGGTTTAGTAATATCCCCCGGCTCCGAATAAATCAGTAAAGATTTTTTTCGGTCTGAAAATTATTATTTTCCTGACTCGGAGTAAATCACACACACAGATCAAAAACAGTCACAGAACAATCAAAATAAATTTACAGCACACAGAAAATATAAAGTAGTACAATTCAGACATTATTGAGAAACTGTAAATTTTGGAGTGTTACATCTAGCCTCCCCACCAATCCTAACCAGACCTTCCTCGGGTGAAATTCTCTTTTTATATCTTTTTGTTAATGATGAAGTAGTGAGCTCCGTATTGGTTAGAGAAATAGAAGAAGACCAGAAACCAATATACTTTGTCAGTGAGGTATTATAAGGGCCTAAAATTCAATATCAAAAGATCGAGAAAATTGTCTTCGTGCTCCTTATGACAGCTAGGAGACTAAGGTAGTACTTTTAGTGCCACCCTATAGTAGTCAGAATGGATTAACCCATTAAGCAAGTTCTACACAAGCTAAAACTCATAATGCGTATGATTACGTAGTCTATAGAGCTTTCTGAGTTTGGTATCAATTACGAACCTCAGCAAGCCATCAAAGCACAAGCCTTCTTTGACTTTGTGTTAAAACTGATGTATGAAACCTCGCTCGCTAAAGTGAAGGCATGGACTGTTTATGTCGATGGTTCATCCAACCCCAAAGGAAGTGGTAAAACGATGATGTCATGACCATAGAGCAATCCTTAAAGTTTGAATTCCCAACTTCCAACAATCAAGCTGAGTATGTGGCATGCATAGCAGGCTTATCCATTACCCTAGATCTCAGAGCAGTCGAAGTAACCCTGTATAGTGACTCCTAGTTGGTCATCTCCTAGATCCGTGGTATATATCAAGCCAAAGACCCCCAACTCCAAAAATACTTGGTGAAAGCAAAAGATCTGCTAGTAGCCTTCACCCAATCTAAAGTTGATTATATTCCCTGCGAACAAAACTCTATAGCCAACACCCTTTGTAAATTGGCCAGCACAAAATCACCAAGGAATAACATATCCATGATATAAGAGACATTTGCTAAACCTAGTATCATGGATACTAAGATCATTATGGAGATTGACAAGAACCAATCCTAGATCAAACCCATTGTAACCTACATCCAAGATGGGACCCTTCCAACAAACTCTACAGAAAAAAAGAACATTATCCGTACTTCCAGCTGGTATACGCTGTATAACGGATAACTATATTGAAGAGGGTTCTCCACTTCACTCCTAAAATGCCTTGGACCAAGGGAGTCAAATTATGCCTTGATTGAGATCCATGAAGGAAGCTATAGACACCATCTTGGAGGCAAGTCTCTAGCCAGAAAGGCATTAAGAGCCTAATATTTTTGGCCTATCATGAACACAGATCCAAGGCGCTATGTCTAAACTTGTGACAGGTGCTAGAAGTTTATTGACCTCCATTTTGTGCCTCCATAATAGCCCTCTACTACTGTGGTCCCATGACCATTTTACAGATGGGAAACAGACTTAGTCGAACCATTTCCCCCGGCTTCGGGTAATAAAAGTACATTGTAGTAGCAATCAACTACTTTATTAAATGGATAGAAGTTGAGCCCCTCACCACCTTCACTTCGACAAGAGTACAATGATTCTTCTATAAAAATATTGCAAATAGGTTCAGCATTCTAAAATCCATCATAACGGACTAGGAGCTCCATTTCAATCTCCGTATTAAGTAGCACTGTACCTCGGTTGAACACCCACAAACCAATGGATAGGCAGAAGTTGCTAACCAAGTTATTCTTTGAGGATTGAAGAAACGATTGGACCATGCTAAAGGGGAGTGGGCAGAACAACTCAACCACATCCTTTTGGTATACCAAACCATGCTCCATTCCACCACGAGAGAAACTCCCTTGAAGCTGACCTATAGATACGAAGCTGCTAATGACAAACTACTTCGCAAAGACCTAGACTACTTTGTGAAGGACAAACTACTCCACAAAGACCTAGACTTACTAGAAGAACAAAGGGAGATTGCTCACATTTGTGAAACTGCACTTAAGCAACGAACCACCTAACGTTATAATGCCAAAGTTATCCCTCAAAGATTCAACCCCATTGATTTAGTCCAACGCAGGGCAGACATTAGAGGAATGAATGCCTCCAAAGGAAAGCTAGTCCTTAATTGGGAAGACCCATATTGGATCAAGTATACAACGGATAAGGTGCCCACCATTTGGAGTACTTGATCTAGAAACCCATTTCGACGATTTGGAATTCAGCCAATCTTAGAAGATCCTAGCTGACTATCATACACTTAGTTTATTTTAAACCTTAATTTACTTTCATGCACTATAAACCCTATTTTTGTATACGCCATTAACTATGACAATTATCATTAACATTTTAGTCATAATTTATGCACTAGATTCTTGTGTTTTATTTACGCATGCCCCCAAGGCCATCTATGGACAGCTTGCTGAGGCCCTATGACACCAATCCTATTATAAAGCACACAAAGCTTAAATAAACACCATGCTCAAGGCTGTCTATGGTCGTCTTTCCATGGATCTAGGATCGTAGTACTGTCCAAAGCATTTAGAAAAGCAAACATGATCCCCAGGGCCATCTATGGGCACCTTACTAAGGTCCCAAGACAAGAGTCCTATCGTGAGTGCTTAAAAGGCAAAAGCGTTGCCCTCAAGGTTGTCTATGACCACCTTTATGAAGAAAAAGGAATATAATTCCCCAAAATTTATGAAAAACTCCTAAGAGTGATGATCTAACATGAGATCCTCACCTCAGAATCAAGGGGTTGGACCCCAAAATTCACAAAAAAGTTCCTAAGTGTGAGGACCTAACACAAGGTCCTCATCTCAGAATCAAGGGGTTTTGGACCCTAAAATTTACAACAAAATTCCTAAATGTGAGGACCTAACCCAAGGTCCACCTTTGAATTAAGAGGCGTTGGACCCCATAGTGCACGAAAAATATACTAAGACCAGAAAACTAAACATTGGCAGCCAATACTTCATATGTATATAGATAAATACCCCTTAATAGGGATTTGTCCAGATAGCTTCAAAAAGGCTCATATATAGGCCAAACACAACAAAAACGAAAGAAAGAAAAATAAGATCTACAATATCTAAGCTACAGGGATATCCTCGACATTCTCCTCGTCTTCCATCTTGAAGTCTTCCTCGTCTTTGGGAAAATCTGTTGGCTCAGGGGTTGCAACCTTGGCATTGGCAATAGGATTAACATCCATGATCACCTTATCTTGGACCTAGTGATATGTGCCCATACCTTTTAAGTTAACGACAGTGTTTTGGACCGTAATCTGGGCTCATGACCCACAAGTTGACTTGGCACGTAGTATGCCAGAATCTAACATTGACGCCCCCAGCAGAAGTTCGCTTATCATGAGACCCTAGCAACATATGTCAGACACTGACACTGGATAGTAATAGCTATACTGAGAGATCTATGCAATGAAAAAATCTTCATGATATTTATTATTGCCAATCATGATCTTACGAAATAATTGTACCATAAGTACCATACCAGTATTCTGATAATATAGGGATCCTCTGTAACTAAATAACGAACATATCTCTTTTTGCTACTATTACAGGAACGCATCTCTTCATTATGAGACCGTATCTATCCAACCTCTATAAATAATAGGCTAAGTCACCCTAAACAGGTATCATTAAATTATCACTCATTGCATAACTCTACTTGTGCACAGTCTGACTTGAGCATTGGAGTCCCTTTGCAAGTACCAACCCCCTATCCAACACGCTCTGCTACTGTTGCGCAAGGAGGAAACCACTGTGACATGTCTATCTCAGGTACACCTCTGAATCTATTTCAGAACATTGGCATCGTCTGTGGGAAACGTTAAACTTCTATCCCAGCTTAACCATGGTGAATACGAGATAAAACTCGAGAAGAGATGCTGCATAAACCTTTTCAAATCAAAGGCAAGGACCAACGACACAATGTCCTCCCTGGCCTGTTCCACCAGCTGCTGCTGAGGCCTCCGTTGTGAGAAATCAAGAACTCAACATAGAACCTCTTTGCGATGGGCACGAAACCTCACTTTCTGATGAAAGCCCCCACCCATCGCGCAAGATTTCTGTGAGAGATAGATTTGGAATCTCCATGCAAGGAGCTAACCCCAACGTTCAGGAACACAGAATTCCAGCACACCAGCGCTTAGGAACCCGAACAATGAAGCTGATGATCATGTGTCTCGCCCAAAACACATGAATCAATCCCATGTATCCAGACACCAGTTCCAGGATATGTTGCAACAACATATGATGATGCTAGACAAACAATACCGTAACCTGTTCATGAAGATTAGCCTAGACTACAACGTTAGGCCAGAAGATAGAATGCGAGCAATAACCAGAGGGAATTACGTCCCGATACCATAATGTCCAATATTGTCAATAACAACCCAGATTGTGGCATTCAGGAATAACCCTTTTCTACTCAACTCTTGGAGTATCGAGTCCCAAGAAACTTCAAATTCCCAGTGAATGTGGAGCATTATGATGGGACCACTGATCCCCAGGAACACGTAGATGCTTATGAATAATCTATGTGCTTCCACAGGGGACCCATGGAGTTGCCATGTCATGCCATCCCCCTTTCCCTGAAGAAGGGAGCCCTTAAGTGGTTTGTGACCTTGCCATGAGGGTCCGTCGCTGACTGGTCAAATCTTAGACAACGATTCTTGCTTTAGTATACTACTAGCAAGGAACAACCCAGGTCCATCAAATCCTTATCTAAAATTCGCTAAGCGCGTAACGAACCCTTCTGCGACTACGTTAAAAGATTCATGGCGACATGCACTAATATAGAAAACTTCGATGACATAATTGCCCTTTACTAAGCTAGGAGTGGTCTTCGAGTCAGTTGTAAGGTCTTTGTGTCTCTGGCAAAGAAGAAGCTAGAGGAGATGGGAAAAATGTGAGTCCTCTCACTAGAGATCTAACCACAATTCTTCACTGTCCCGACATTCCAAGGGTAGTCCACCCTAGGGGAACTATTCTGATTATACTCCTCTGAACACTCCATGAGAAACAATTTTAAGGGATGTTTTGCAGACCGTGTTTTAGGAAATCAAGAGGCCACCCCTTATAAGAAGTACAAACAAAATGATCACTCCAAACACTGTATGTAGCACAAAAGCTATGGCCATGAAACTGAGGACTGCTATAAACTCCGCGATATAATGAAGTTCTTAATCAGGGCAGGGAGTCTAAAAAAATACATCGCCCGAGTCCAAAATGACGAACACCGCATAAAGCGAAGAGAAGAAAGACGCAGCCCTCGACGAAGCCTATCTCCATGCCATAGGAGAAGAATTCGGAGCCCTAGGAGAATATCCTGGACTTCGCCTCACCGTGATACAAATGATTGACAGGATAAGAACAAGGACGCTCTACCTAACGATAACGACGATCGCCATTCTGAGCTAAATAGAACCATTAACACAATTACTGGTGGATTTGCTGGTGGTGGCTCGTCTAATGGTGCTCGAAAGAAAGCCCTTGGGATGGAGGTGTTCAGTGTCTCCAACTCCAAGTCTAGACCTCAGATCGGGGAAAGGAAGATACCCTCCATCATTTTTTCGGACGAGGACTATGACTAGATTATCCCAGATCACAATGAACCACTAGTCATCTCAGGAATATTCTCCAATGCCGAGGTCCAACATATTTTTGTGGATCAAGGGAGTTTGGTAGACATCATGTTCATGGACCTCTACTAGAAGCTAGAACTTCCACGTTCAGAGTTGACTCCCTATGATGGGGAACTTACAGGGTTCACTAGTGAGAAGATCACCCCAGTAGGCTATTATGAAACCCACTTGACCCTGGGGTTCTCTAAACTCTTTAGGATAGTCAAAGTAAGGTTTCTGGTCGTAGACTGCCCTTTAGCTTACAACATCATTTTGGGCTATCCTGCCATAAACGCACTTGGTACCATGGTGTCCACCACTCACCTAGTCATGAAGTTTCCTTACAAGAATAATGAGGTTGTCACTGTAAAAGGCGATCAAGCTACAACTTGGAAGTGCTATAATGAGAGCCTAAGAATTTTTATGGTTCCCAGAAAAGCAAAAGTCGTTATGTCTAACTTGGTCCTGGATCAGGTTAACATCCTTATGACTAAGCTAGATGTTCGGGTGAAAATCCAGGGTACCAGACCCCAGCCGGAGGGCGAATTACTACCTCTCCAACTTGGTGCCAAGCCGGATCAGGTTACCAAGATTGGATCATAACTAGAAGACAAAGAAAATGCCAATTAGTTGAGCTCTTGCTTAAGAATAAAGGTCCATTTGCTTGGACGTCATCTGACATGCCTGAGCTTGACCTCGCCTTCATCTATCATCACTTGTCCATCAGGGAATATGCAAGGCTAGTCACCTAGAAGAAAAGAAAACTCGGCCCTGAAAGATAGCAAGTCATTGAAGAACAGGTGAAGGAGTTACTCAGTGGCAACTTCATCAGGGAGATTCCTTATACCACATGGTTATCCAACATGGTCTTGGTGAAAAAGTCCAATGAGAAGTGGAGAATGTGTGTGGATTACACAGACAAGAATAAAGCTTGTCGAAAAGATCCGTACCAACTACCCAACGTGGATAAACTAGTGGACATCTCCTCAGGCTTTCGATTGCTGTCGTTCATGGATGCATACTCCAAGTACAACCAAATTTTGATGTACCCTGGAGATGAAGACAAGACTGCCTTCATCATTGACAGGGCGAGCTACTGCTATAGGGTTATGCCCTTTGATTTGAAAAATGCAAGAGCCACCTACCAGAGGATGATGAACAAGGTCTTTGAAGACCAAGTGGGGACGATGCTAGAAGTCTATATTTACGATATGATTGATAATAACCTAATTTTTATATATTTTTCTTATAAAAATAGCTATTATTATATCTCATTATATTTGATTTTAGTGATTTTGTGACATTATTGATTTGTTTATTAAAAGAAATCATTAATATAATTTTTGTGATAAATTTTAAGTTGTGCAAAGAATAGACAACTGGACTCATAATTGAAGCCCAATATTAGTGACTCATGGCAGCAATTAAAAGGAATAAATAATGGCTAAATTTTGTCTCACATGGATACTTTAACTTAGGCCCATAAACAATAAAAAAAAGTAGAATGCAAGCCACATTTTCTCTAAGGATTGGAAAGTCAATGAGGCAGTACAAAATTTATATAAAGAGGCACAAGAGAATAGAATTGAAGACCGACGTAGCATATTGCCATGGAAAATTAGAGAAAAGAAGGAACAGTACGCGCAACATAGAGAGAGAGGCAGACGAAGAAGTGTAGTATGGAGAATGTTAATGAGATAATTTTAGTGTGTTCTAATCTTTTTATATTTTGCTAAATTCTCTATACTAAGGGGATGATGAAACCCTGATTGTTTTGGTATTACTATATTAAATTATTTTTACCTAATTTCAAGATTTAATGCATATTGATTCTATTTTTCTATCAAATTTTATGAATAAATTTTTAGATGAGTTCAGTCATACTTTTCTCATGCTTTGTAATTTATTTGTGTTATTTAAGTGTTGGTAGTAATTGTTGGATATCAATTGTGATTTCTTTTTAGGAATACATTTGATGATTTGATAATTTACTATTAATGTCTGAAATTTTATCATACACTTGATTATTATTTTTAATGCTTCATTGATAGATTTTTCATGTGTACATGCTTTGCCACTAGATGTTCATGAGATAAATTATTTGGGTATTATAATTTGACATAGTTAATGTTAAAATTAATCTTGGTAGATTCTGACCCTTAGTCCTTTTACGCCTAGTAGTAAACTCATCTATATACTTGCTTTCTTTTAATTTTCTTTTTATTTTAGTTATTTATTTAATTTAATTTTTTGCATCCTTGACTCATCAATTTATGCCACTAGATTAGAAAGAATTTTTCAATTTTCAAAATTAACTCTAAGTCTCTGCGGGATTGACTTCGTACTTGCTCAACTATACTTCGATACGGTTCATGCACTTGCGAGTATTTTAGGGCTTGATATAAAGTCACAACAAGTTTTTGGTGCTATTGCCAGAGACATAGTTAGTTAAAGTTAAGTATTTGTTAAATTTTTTTCTTCTACTAGTTGATTTTTTAAAATTTATTTTTCTTATTTGCCTTATTTTATTTTTATTTTATTTTAAGTTTATTTTAAATTTAATTGCTCCATTTTCTTTAATTTTATTTTTTATTGTTTGAGCATTGCATGACACCTTAGCTTCATGATCATACACATAGATTAGTGAGAGTTGATATAGAGCCCATAACAGAGATGAATGTGATTGTTTAAGGAGTTAAAGTTGAAAACATAGTAGAGACAAATATGGCTGTGCAAGGAGATAATGTTAGACAACATAGGGAATTTTTTCCCAATATTTGTTAATCCACCATTATGCATTGTTTTGCTTGCTATTACTGCTACCCATTTTGAGATTAAACCTCAAGTTATCAATCTACTTCCAATTTTTCATGGTTTAGTTAGGGAAAACCCATACTTGCATATCAAGGATTATTTAAATTTATGAAACATTTAAATTTCAAATTTTTTCTACAGAATCTGTGCGTTTGCATCTCTTTCCCTTTTCATTGAAAGATAAAGCAAAAACTTGGCTGAATTCTTTATCGTCTAATTCTACTATGTCATGGGAAAGGTTGAGCAAAAAGTTTTTATTTGAATTTTTTCCCATGTCCAAAACAAATTCTTTAAGAAGGGAAATTTTATATTTTTGTCAAGAAGACCATGAAAAATTCTTTGAAAGTTGGGAGAGGTTTAAAGATTTGCTTGTGAGGTGCCCTCACGATGGTTTTGAAAATGACGCCTTGTACAATATTTTATAATGGGTTGACATAATCTAATATGGGCTTGGTTGA
This sequence comes from Ormosia semicastrata, assembly GCA_029884595.1. Lineage (NCBI taxonomy): Eukaryota > Viridiplantae > Streptophyta > Magnoliopsida > Fabales > Fabaceae > Ormosia > Ormosia semicastrata. The sequence continues at coordinate 47,501,914 of JAQQTO010000061.1, forward strand.
GTCTATGAATGGTGGCACATTTTTGAATTTAAAAGCACAGGATGATTATCAGTTTTTTGAGGATTTGTCTAAAAATTCTCAACAGTAAGACTTTGCAAATCGTAGGGATAGATCAACCCAACCTAAGAAGGGAGGTATATATGAGGTTAGTGAGGATATATATATCAAAGTTAGACTAGACGCTATTGTGCATGAAGTTAAGTCTCTATCACTCAATAGAGGAGTTGGTCTGGTTAATAGTGTCTAATAGGAAAATTGTACATTTTGTGGGACTAATATGCATGCTTCTTCTATGTCTCTTTTTTAGCACCTAACAATGATTATTTTGTTGAGCAGGGAAACACAATAGGGAGATCTTTTGCTAATACTTCTTCAAATACTTATAATCTTAAATGGCGAAATTACCCTAATTTTTCTTGGAAGCAAAATAACATTTTAGCTAACTTAGGTAGTCAACTTATGGAGCATCAGACTCAGTTTTAGCAGCCTAACCAAGGTTACCAACAACCATCATATTTCCCAAATCAAGCAGCAGGTCAGTTTAGGCAACAATCATCACTACATGATACTCTTGGTCAATTTATGCAAGAGATCACCAGTCAAGTGACTACCAATGCCATTCAAGAGATAGAGAACATTACCCAAGTACGTATTAATGCTATAGCAAAGTTGGAAGTTCAGATAGGTCAATTGGCCAGTTGGATGGCAGAAAGAGAAAGAGGAAAGTTCCCTAGTCAGCCTATCCCTATTCCTTAGGGACAATACGCAGTTCATGAGACATCTAGCTCTAATAGGGAAAATGAGCAGGTTCAATCTATCACCACCCTTAAGTCTGGGAAGCAAATAGATAATCATGTTGTAGAACCTGTAAGGGATAATATGAAGTTAAAAGCTAATAATTATAGGGATAAGAATAACTCAGATAAGGAAAATGTGCCCTCAAAGCTTAATATGTCTACTCCTAAAGTTGTAGAGCCTGAAGTTAAGGAGTATGTGCCTAGGGCCCTTTTTCCTCACAGATTAGTAAATCCTAAGAATACTGTGCAGTCAAGTGATATTTTGGAGATTTTTAAACAGGTGCAAATCAACTTGCCTTTTCTCGATGCTATTAGACAGGTGCCTGCATATGTGAAATTCTTGAAGGATCTTCTCATTGTGAAGAGGAAGTCTAATGTTCTAAAGAAGGCTTTTTTGACAGAGTAGGTATGTTCTATGATTCTTAATAAATATCCTATTAGGTATAAAAACCTTGGATCACCCACTATTGCTTGTAAAATTGGGGATCATCATGTTGAGAGATCTTTACTAGATCTAGGTGCAAGTGTTAATTTGTTGCCTTATTCTATTTACTTGCAGTTGGGTTTAGGGGAGTTGAAACCAACTAAGATGACTCTCCAATTAGATGATAGATCTGTTAAATATCCTAAGGGCTTTGTTAAGGATGTGTTGATAAAAATTAAGAATTTCTACTTTCATGTTGACTTTGTTGTACTTGATACTGAGTCTATTTGTAGTCCTTATCCCATAATTCATGTTATTTTGGGTCATCCATTTCTTGCTACATTTAATGCATTGATTAATCGTAGGAGTGGTGTGATGAAACTATCATTTGGGAACATGATTGTTGAGCTTAATATTTTTCATATCAGTAAATAGATGTCAGAAGATAATGATAATGAGATGCATGAATTGAATTTGATTGATAGTTTGGTTTATGACTCATTTATGCATTCTAGTTGTGATAATCCATTATTGGCATAGTTGAATTGTTTTAATGTTGATTTTGATATTAATTCAGTCATTAGGGATACAAATTCTTTGTTAGATTCTATTCTTTGATGAATGTGGATAGGTGGAAACCCATAGTCCAACCAATCACATTGTCTACATCCCTACCTTTGCCATCCATTGTAGAGCCACCAAAGTTAGAGATGAAACCCTTGCTGAACATCCTCACGTATGTGTTTTTAGGCACTAATGAGACATTACCTGTTATTGTAGCTTCTGATTTAGATGAGTCCCAAGAATATCAGTTAGTGGACGTGTTGAAAGAGCATATGGAAGATATAGGATAGTCAGTTATAGATATTAAGGGTATTAGTCCTTCAATAGTGATGTATAGGATTCATTTAGAGGAGGGTGCAAAAGCTAAACGTGAGACCCAAAGACATTTGAGCCCAATCATGCAGGAAGTAGTTAGAAAATGTAACACCCCGATTTTTTTTATTTTTCTTGATATTTATGAAATTTTTTGTGAAATTTTGGAAAATTTTAATTATTTTGATTATTTTAATATTATTTTGAGCTGTATGTGTGTTTGAGGCAGGCCCAAAAAAATAAAAAAAATTTTCAGACCGAAAAGTTTTGGACTATCATTGCGGGGCCAGGGGAACTTACTAAACCCGAAATCGGGAACAGTTGACTAAAATTTTTTGTATCTGAGTTTTCTATTATCCATTGGATGATGTTATTATCCATTGGGCAATACTTTTATTTATTGTGTAATGTTATTATCCATTGGACAATAACTAGCAATAGCTATTATCCATTGGGTAATAATTTCTGAAAATATCTGAAAAATATCTATGCTTTTGAAAAATATCTTTTGAAAAATATCTTGAGATTAGTCAATTAAAGAGGCTATGACTTTTGTGAAGAACCAATAGGAAGGAAGCTTACTTGTGAAGCTAACCAATAGGAAGAAAGCTTAATGGTGAAGCTAGTTGAAGTCAACAAAGAGGGCTTGACTTTGGTTTGAACCATTGGATAGCAAGAATTAGAGGAGAAGCTTTGCATATTACCCTTGATCTCATCAATGGTTGTGATAGCAAGCTTAGTAAAGAAGCTTTGGATGTCCACCATTGATCTAATCAATGGTTGTGAAGGAAAGCTTAGTGAAGAAGCTTAGGATATCTACCCTTGATTGAATCTATGGTTGAGAATAGTTGTAGTAAACTAAAATACCTTTTATCTCTCCTTGCATCTCACGGCCTTGAAGCCCCTAAAGTGGCTAAGTTTCATTTTTTAATTACATTTTCAAAGCTATCATGTTTTCTCTCAAAAGCTAAACACCATTTTCTCTCACTTTCTTTCATTTTCTCTCTTCTAGCTCATGGCCTTCTCACCCAAAACCACTCTCCAATCTCTCACAATTCAAGCCAACTACATCACTTAATTCTAGACATCATTCTAAGCAACTTTCATGTTGTGATCAAAACCTAATTCCATCATCTTCAAGCTTGATTTTTGGATTCAAGTTCTAAGGTTTCAAGGCAAAGATCTTAAAACTTGATTTCTTATTTGATTCTTGAAATTCTAAGACCATATTTGATTTATGATTACCTTAATCAAATTTAAATGTTAATTTTTATGTGTTTGTTTGGATTTCAAGAGATTACTTGGTGGAGGAAGTTTGACACAGAGGATCCTACAAGGAGCTTTGGAGGCTACATCAAAGGTAAGAGGGAGATTAACCTCATCAACTAATTGTGGTGGTAAGCAATGAAATTTGTATGAGGGTGATGAATCCATGTGAGGATTATTCACCTTGTTTGTATGAATTTTATGATTTGTGTTTAATTACTTTATGTAATTTTATTGTTTTGATATTATGCATGAAATTGATATAGTAGAATTATGATGTTTTATGTATGTTGTATGAGATAAATTGTGATTAAGAGGAAAATAATTTTTCGTTCCAAAGAACATGAGGCTCACGACCTCTATGCCCTCAAATGGGTAATCCAATGCAAAATGTTTAATTAAATGTTAACCTAGAGGATTAGTGATAAGAAAGCTAATTAAGGGATTACAAAAAAAATATAAATGAATATATTTTTATTACTAATTAAAAAGTGATTTTTGGCCAATATAGTGAAATTAGGACTAAGAAGTAATTTGGAGATTTGAAGTATTTTATTTAATGGAGTTTTAGTTGGAAAGATGAAAATGATTTATAAATTGTGAATTTAGTGGTTTAATGTTAAGAAATTTAATTAAGGATTTCTAAGATAAGAATGGAAATGAATAAATTTTATCATTAGGCAAAAGAGTGATTTTCGGCTATGGAATTGGGAAATAGGTTTGAGAATTAAATTTGAAACTTGAAGTATTTTATTTAAAAGGATTTTTAATAAGGAAGATGGAAAAGGTTTCATTAAATTAAAATAATGTAAGTTTTGGAAAGAATATTAAAAAATATTATTTAGAAGAGTTTTAGCAAGGAAATAATTTTTAATGATAGTTTGGAATTTAAAATATTTTATTTAATAAAGTTTTATTAAGAGTAAAGAACAAAAATTTCGAGATATCTTGAATTAATTTAGATGATATAAGCTTTTGAGGAAAATGTTAAGAAATATTATTTGGAGGAGGTTTAGTGAGAAAATGTTAGAAATATTATTTTAAGGTGATTTATTAAGGAAATATTGGAATTAAAGTTTAATTTTTATATTAAATGAGAAAAGTTTTAATTTGAGCTTAGAATATTCAGAAAATATTTTACGCAATTGAAAATACGTAGAAAAACTTTTACGAGATTTAAAAGTGATGATTTTTAGCTACGCGATTGAGAAAATATTTTAAAATCTTTACGCGATTGAGAAAATGTTAAAAAATTATTACGCGATTTGAAAACGTAACAGAAGTGTTATGCGATTGTGAAAATGCGATTAAGAAATACAGTAATTTATTGTCGGGCTAATATATTGAACCCAGATATATCAACGTATGGTTATAGCCCATTAAGACTTGTGATATGCATAGAGTCATTGATCATGCATTATTTGTCAGTCGGTGTCTGTTAAGGCTATTGTTGCTTAGGAGTTGAATTACACCTTAGTGCGAGTGCGAATTGCGTGGTGAAGGTCTATAATGGATCTTGGGAGCATCGGGGTACGGTAATTCCACAGGAAGCCAGTTGAATAGCGCTAATGTGCCGTGGTTTCTGATGCAAACGCACCGACGATCTTGGCGGGACACTATTCCTATTCTCGATCTGGCGTAGAATGTCTTGTATAATACCATAACGCGTACATTGAGATATTATAACACTTTGGTCTGAGGCGGCCTATATACAGACATATCTTCTGGATCATTCTCTTCGAATTTGTGTTTAGTTCCATGGAGTAGGAAATGAGTGCATTGTGCATAAGAGGGGTTAGTTCATTGTGCATAAGCATGGTCTGTGTACCTATTTTGTGTTATGATCAGTATTCATATGTGTGATATATATATTGTTAAATTATATGTTAATTGATAACATAATTATATTTGTTATTCTATGATATTGTTTTGTATGAATAACATTATTGTCATTATTGTTTCTTTGCTGCCATGATGGTATTAATATAGGGGATCTCACCTCTTTATTGTATTGTTCTGTTTGTTCTGTTCTATATTTGTTTTAAAAAGTCTGCGATGGCGGCGAGGCAAGATCCACGAGATTTTGTTAGCGTACAATTTCATGGGGACATCGAAGCATGGAATGTTCATTGGGGCATGGGGCGTATTTAGTATGTTGGAGACGTTACCTTGCTTAGGAGTAGGACCCAGCATGTGGTTGCTACATTTTCTTTGGACGCTACTGTTTGCTTAGAGTTTTATATGCCTATTAGGGAATTATGGGGTAATTGTAGAACTACCCTTAGGGAGGACTCTGTGGAGTCAACTGCTCAGACTCCCGTTCGTAGTGACATGCCCCAACCGGGGAATTTGTCTGTTAGGGATTCCGAAGAGGATTTGGATGAATATCTGGTTTAGGACCCTACTCTTCAAGCTTTTGGACTTGGGCTAGGTTCAGTTTTTATATGGTAATTATGTGTTGTTTAGAGTACGTAAGTTGTATGTAGTTAAGTTGTTACTAATCTATGTTACGTACATGAATGTATATTATTCAGTTCTTATGTCTTGTGTTTCTATAATTCGGTAAGTTTATGTAATCCGCAAAAAAAATTTTTTTAAACCCGTATTAAAATAATTTTTAAATATTTTATAAATTGGGTAAAGAATTAAAAAGAATTGGTATGAAATGTGATACCCTAAGGAGGGTGTTACAGAAAAGAGGTTTTAAAATTGTTAGATGTAGGGATTGTCTATCATATCTCTGATAGTAAATAGTTTAGTTCTGTGCAGGTTATGCCTAAGATGTCTGAAATAACTGTGATTGAAAATGAGGACGATGAATTAGTTCCAACTAGGGTACAAACGCGGTGGAGAGTGTGTATTGATTATAGAAAATTGAATGCTGTAACTAGAAAAGATCATTTCCCTCTTCCTTTTATTGATCAAATGTTGGAAAAACTTTCTGGTCATGAATATTATTATTTTCCAGATGGATATTCAGGATATAATTAGATGTCCATTACACCTGAGGATCAAGGAAAGGCTACTTTCGTTGGTGTTTGCCCTAGTGGCCAATTTATTTTGACCATACATGCATACATTGTATTATGCTATTTATTTAATACATAAGACATTTTATTTGTTGTATTATTTATTATAAACATAATAAAGTCTTTAGAATAGTAAGTTTAATGTAATAGGTTATCAAGTGGATGACATGATCATGAGATCCTATTGGACAGAATCAGAACATTATTCTTAAATATCCCTTGTTAAGTATTATTGTTAATTAGGACAACAATAATGCATTGAAACTAGTATGTGCGTAGAGTGATGGCCACATCTCACGGGTCATGGATGTGAGATATCAAGTCTTCACATGGATACATATTATAGTAATGATGTATTGGACAGATCCACCATGAGAATGCTATGTGGATCGTTATGTGAGAGTCATAAGTGGTTCTCAAAGTGACAATGGTATATGTGGTCCTTTGACCTAAAATCACTATGATTCCTATATGAGGAGTTGTATGTTTTAATGCCATCAAACATTATTTGTAATAAGGTGATTATAAAGTTAGTTATTAGGCATACCACGAATCATGCAGAGGGATGTGAGTGACCTAGATGGGATTTGTCCCTTCTACATAACAGGAACAATATCTTCGGACCCCCTGATTGAGTGAGACTATAGAATTCATGGTTATGCTCAAATGAGTCAGTATGAGATATTGATCTCAATAGTTATTAATAAGTCTACTCAAGTATTAGGAAATGGAAGATTAAACTATACAAGGGTGACACATTCCATGCCCTGTGTTCAATCTAGATATCTGGACAAAGGGACTAAACTATATGGAAACATTGGTTACGGAAAGGTTATGTCAAATCATTGACATTCTCATTACTTGGGAAGCAGCGATGTAGTGCTAGATATCGCTCACTGCTTGTAATATTAAAATAGGATTTTAATATTACTGCCAACATCATGAGAACCTGCAGGTTCACACACATAGAACAAACTATTTTGGAGCAATTAGAATCCAAGTTGGACTAGGGTTCTTTCGTGGGGCTACACTCATAACAGATGAGCCCAAGGTTGCATTGATAAACCTACTGCTACTCTCACTAACATAAGGCAGTCCCTATTATAAATAATACTGTTGAGGGGCTATCAAGGACATCAGATTACAAACCCTAGTCACACCCTAATAGAAACAGTGAGTGAGAGAGTGACATGTTTCTCTTCTCTTCGTAGCTTGCACTGTGCAGGAGACGTGAGACTTCAAGATCGTAGATGTCGGAAGTTTGTGAGTCTGTTCAGGTGAACAACGTAGAGGTACCGTAATTGCTGTGATGCTAGTGATTTGCTTGATCATTTTTGTTTTTTGTCTGACTTCAAGAGGCAAACTCAAAAAATCACATTTCATGGCTCTATTTTCGCATAGATCCTTGGTGGGAATCCTTTTTTTTCTCCGTTGATCTTTTGTTCTCAGATTTCCCAACAACTTTTACATGTCCATTTGGTACTTTTGCATATTGTTGCATGCCTTTTGGGTTATGCAATGCAACTGCTACCTTCCAGAAATGCATGATTAGTATTTTTTCTCATATGGTTGGTGAATTTTTGGAAGTGTTCATGGATGATTTTTCTATTTTTGGATCTACTTTTAATGATTGTTTGCATCACTTATCTTTGGTTTTAGCTAGGTGGAAAGAAAAGTATCTTCTACTTAATTGGGAAAAATGTCATTTCATAGTTAAAAGCAGTATTGTGCTTGGTCACGTCATATCTAAATATGGCATTGAGATTGATAAAGTTAAAGTTGACTTAATTTCTAACCTTCCTCCCCCTAAATCTATGAAAGAAATTAAATCTTTTGTAGGACACGCAGGTTTCTACAGGAGATTCATCAAGGATTTCAACTAGGTAGCAAGGCCATTATGCAACCTCCTTGGTACGGATGTTCCATTTGTTTTTGATGATGCATGCTTGCAATCTTTTAATAAGCTGGAACTTGAATTAACTTCTGCTCTGATTATTAAGCCACCTGATTGGAGCTTACCTTTTGAGATTATGTGTGATCCTTCTGATTATGCTATTGGTGCAGTTTTGGGGCAAAGAGTGAATAAGTTACTTCATGTGATTTGTTATACTTATAAGACATTGAATGCTGCCCAATTGAATTACTCCACTACTGAGAAGGAATTGCTAGCTATTGTGTCTACTTTAGACAAATTTAGATCATTTGTTGTTGGTTCAAAAGTTGTGATATATTTTGATCATGCTGCATTGAAATATCTGTTTGCAAAAGTTAATGCAAAATCTAGACTTATTAGGTGGGCATTTCTTTTGCAAGAATTTGACATTGAAATTAGGGATAAAAAGAGTGCTGAGAATGTGGTTACTAATTATTTGTCTAGATTGGTTGTTGAACATGATAGTGATACTTCTCCTATTGTAGAATCCTTTCTTGATGAGCAGTTATTGCATGTTTCATAAACCCCTTGGTATGCTAATATTGTGAATTATTTAGTTACTTTGCAAATACCATCTCATTGAACTAAATAGGATAGATTAAAGTTCTTGTCTTAAGTAAAGCATTTCTTTTGGGATGATCCATACTTGTTTAAATACTGTATCGATTAGATTATTAGGAGATGCATTCTTGAATGGGAACAACAAAGTATCATAACTTTTTGTCATGATCATGCATGTGGTGGACATTTTAGCTCTAAGACAACAACAAACAAAATTTTTCAATGTGGTTTTTATTGGCCTTCTATTTTTTGTGATTCTCATGCTTATTGTTCTGCTTGTGAACGATGCCAAAAGTTGGGGAGCATTGGTAAGAAAAATATGATGCCCTTGAATCCTATTTTGATTGTTGATATATTTGATGTTTAGTGTATTAATTTTATGGGACCATTTCCTAACTATTTTGTTTATCTATATATTCTTGTTGGTGTTGATTATGTTTCCAAATGGATTGAGGCAAAAACATGTAGAAACAATGACCACAAGGTGGTTGTCCAATTTTTGAAAGAAAATATTTTTGCACGTTTTGGGACACCACGGGCTTTCATTAGTTATGGGGGCAAGCATTTTTACAATAAGCCATTTAAGCATTTAATGAAAAAGTATGGCATCACTCATAGGGTAGCTACCCCTTATCACCCACAAACTAGTGGTCAAGTTGAGGTATCTAATATGGAGATTAAAAGAATTTTGGAGAAAACTGTAAACCCTTCTAGGAAAGAATGGTCTTTACGTCTAGATGATGCCTTGTAGGCATACCGCACGACATTTAAAACTCCTTTTAGGATGTATCCATATAGATTTGTTTATGCTATGGCTTGTCATCTTCCTGTTGAGTTAGAGCATAGAGCATATTGGACTACCAAGTATCTTAATTTTGAGTTGGATAGGGCCAGTAATCAAAGGAAACTTCATTTCAATGAACTGGAAGAAATTCGTAAAGATGTTTATGAGTGTGAAAATCTTATAAAGATAGGATAAAGAGAGTGCATGATACTCACATCTTTAGGAAGTCTTTTCAACCTGGTCAAAAAGTTCTTTTGTACAACTCTTGCTTGCATTTATTTCTAGGTAAATTGAGATCTAGGTCTTCTGGTCCATATGTTGTGAAGATTGTCTACCTTTATGGTGTTGTTGAGAGAGAATCTCAAGGATGATAATATTTTTAAGGTAAATTATCAGTGGTTGAAGTTATACCTTGACTTGAAGGATCCAGATATGAAAGAAACTTTGGTAGATGATCCTATCTACCAAAATTGAGGTAAGTTTTTAGTTTAAAATTTATTTTTATTAAATCGGCTTAAGTGCCTCTTTGATTTTGGAACCTTTGTATAGGGATGTAAATAGTCTTGGCCAATAAAAAAATTAAAAAAAATTCAAAATCCAAAAAAAAAATTTAGTTTGCATGCTTGTTTATTTCATTTTACTTTATTTTGTTTTTGTTTTTTTTTTCATTGCTAACCATTGTCAGGGTGTAGTTATCTTCTTCTCGTCTTCTCTTTTTAATTTTTAAGCATTTCAGGTATGTGACTCATCTCCATTACTTCATTTATTTTTGTCCCAATAATTGTTTTGATGCATATTGGTGATTATTTCTTAAATATGGATTTAATTTGAAACATTGAGGACAAAGTTTGGTTTTTGATTGGGGGTGAGAGTTACTTGAATTTTAGTCATGTTATCATTATGCCACTTTTGTGAGAAATTTTTTTCTATCATATTCCTCAACTTGTTTCACATTATTCATAAATGCTTTCGCATGTCTCTTTGTTGAAGAATTGAAATAATTACAAAAGTTGATGAAAGCATATGGATACCATATTTTTGTCAAGTGAGTTTTGAGCCATTCATTTTTATTGTGAGAGTTTTTTTTCTGGACATCTAATGTTTATTGTGATGCACACAATTATTTTTTTTCTTTCTCACTAAATCATTTCATTATTGTTACCTTTGGCTAAAGAAAAGTTTTACATCACACTTGCATTTAATATGATGTCATGAAAATTGGTAGAATTGTGTGTTTTCTTGAGAGATGATATTAGGCCATGTTTCTTATTTTGAGTATTGAAATAATGTTTTTGTTCTTTCACATAATACCGCTAGTCACCCCTTTGAGCCTATTTATTGGGCCTTTTTTTCTTAACCATTTCCCAAAGTGTTTCAAGAAAGAAGCAATATCATTACAAAATGGGAATGTATAATAAAAAGAAGGCAAAGTGAACGTGCAAGAAAAAAAAAGGAAAAGGAAAGAATTTTTTTTTTGAAAAGCAACAAAGTTAGAAAAATTTGAGAAAACAAAAGAAAAAAGTATGGTTTGAGAGTTTGAAAGAAAAAAAAGTGATTTAAAGAAGGTAAAGAAAATTATGTTGAAAGTGTTGAAACCATGCCTCTAAATATTCTTGAAACACTTTTGAATTTCATTATTTCCCTTAGCCTTCATAATTTCCCTTTACCCATGTTACAAGCTTAATAAAGTCTTATTTAATCTTAAGGGATTGCATGGTTCTTCTATTGTGCATGACTAATCTTAAGGTGTGATGTAAAGTCTTTTATTGATATCTTTTCATGAAACGATATTTCTTCTATTTTCTTAGCGTTCTTTCTATCATTATATTTGTGAGATATTTGTTTTGATTTATACTTACTACTCTACTCACATATACTTGCTATGAGTGATACCATATTTTTGAGTAATTTTTATTGTTGAGTTTAACTCTTGTGAGGATTATATATGATTGAAAGATGTTTTCTGATGAGGATTCTAGTTGTGATATTTGGAGACAATGGGTATATGTCGTAGTAGTTATATTATTTGCACACTTTGAGTTTGATTTTTTGATGGTAGATTTTTTGTGGCAATTGTGGTATTCTAATACATGACTATTAATTATGAGTAGGATGATTTTCACTTTGAGCTTTGTTTTAAGTCGCTTCCATTGCTAGGCACTAGCAATAAGCTAATTAGGGGTTGTGATAATAAACTAATTTTTATATATTTTTCTTATAAAAATAGATATTATTATATCTCATTATATTTGATTTTAGTGACTGTGTGACATTATTGAATTATTTGTTAAAAGAAGTCATTAATATAATTTTTATGATAAATTTTAGGTTGTGCAAAGGATAGACAACTGGACCCATAATTGAAGCCCAATATTAGTGACTCATGGTAGCAATTAAAAGGAATAAATAATGCCTAAATTTTGTCTCACATGGATACTTTAACTTGGGCCCATAAACAATAAAAAAAGAAGTAGAATGTAGGCCACATCTTGCTAAGGATTGGAAAGTCAATGAGGCAGTACAATATAAAGAGGCACAACAAAATATAATTGAAGACCAGCACAGTGTAGTGCCATGGAGAATTGGAGAAAAGAAGGAACAATATGCGCTATAGAGAGAGAGACACATACGAAGAAGCATAGTATGGAGAATTTTGGTGAGATAATTTTATTGTGTTCTAATCATTTTATGTCTTGCTAAATTCTCTATACTAAGGAGATGATAAAACCCTGATTGTTTTGGCTTTACTTTATTAAATTATTTTTACCCAATTTCAGAATTTAATGTTTATGGATTCTATTTTTCTATCAGATTTTATGAATAAAATTTTAGATGAGTTCAGTCATATTTTTCTCATGCTTTGTAATTTATTTGTGTTATCTGAGTATTTGTGGTAATTGTTGGATTTCAATTATGATTTCTTTTTAGGGATACATTTGATGATTTGATAATTTACTATTAATTAGAGAAATTTTATCTTATACTTTATTATTATTTTAAATGCTTTATTGATAGATTTTTCTTGATCACATGCTTTGCTGCTAGAAGTTTATGAGATAAATTATTTGGGTATTATAATTTGACATAGTTAATGTTAAAATTAATCTTGGTGGATTCTGACCGTTAGTCCTTTTACACCTGGTAGAAACTCATTCATATACTTACTTTCTTTTAATTTTATTTTTATTTTAGTTATTTATTTAATTTAATTTTTACATCTTTGACTCATCAATTTGTGCGACTAGATTAGAAAGAATTTTTCAATATTTAAAATTAACTCTAAATCTATGTGGGATCGATCTCGTACTTGCTCAACTGTATTTCAGTATAGCTCGTCCACTTGCGAGTATTTTAAGGTTTGATAAAATGTCACAACAAGTTTTTTGGCGCCGTTGCGAGGGACTTAATTAGTTTAAGTTAAGTATTTGTTAAAATTTTCTCTTTTACTAGTTAATTTTTTTAATATTTTTTTCTTATTTTCTTATTTTTTTTTTTTTTTATTTTAAATTTATTTTAAATTTAATTGCTCTATTTTATTTAATTTTATTTTTTGTTGTTTGAGCATTGCATGACAGCTTGGGTTCGTGATCATACACATAGATTAGTGAGAGTTGATATAGAACCCATAACAGAGATGGATGTGACTGTTGAAGGAGTTAATGTTGAAAACACAGTAGAGACAAATGTGGCTGTGCAAGAAGATGATGTTAGACCACTTAGGGATTTTTTTTCCCAATATATGTTAATCCACCATTATGCATTGTTTTGCTTGCTATTACTGCTACCCATTTTGAGATTAAATCTCAAGTTATCAATCTATTTCCAATTTTTCATGGTTTAGATAGGGAAGACCCATACTTGCATATCAAGGATTTTTTAGAATTTTGTGAAACATTTCAATTTCAAAATTTTTTCTGCAGAATCTGTGTATTTGCATCTCTTTCCTTTTTCATTGAAAGATAAAGCAAAAACTTGACTGGATTCTTTCCTTCTAATTCTATTACGTCATGGGAAATGTTGAGTTAAAAGTTTTTATATGAATTTTTTCCCATGTCCAAAACAAATACTTTGAGAAGGGAAATTTTAGATTTTTGTCAAGAAGACCATGAAAATTCTTTGAAAGTTGGGAGAGGTTTAAAGATTTGCTTGTGAGGTGTCCTCACCATGATTTTGAAAAATGGTGCCTCGTACAATATTTTTATAATGGGTTGACACAATCTAATAGGGGCTTAGTTGAGTCTATGAATGGTGGTACAATTTTGTATTTAAATGCACAGGATGATTATCAGTTTTTTGAGGATTTGTTTGAAAATTATCTTGCTAATCGTAGAGATAGATCAACCCAATCTAATAAGGGAGGTTTATATGAGGTTAGTAAGGATACATATATCAAAGCTAGACTAGATGCTATTGCGCGTGAAGTTAAGTCCCTATCACTCAATAGAGGAGTTGGTCAGGTTAATAGTGTCTAACAGGAAAATTATGCATTTTGTGGGACTAATATGCATGCTTCTTCTATGTGCTCTTCTTTTGCATCTAACAATGATTGTTTTGTTGAGTAGGGAAATGCAATAGGGAGATCTTTTGCTAACACTTCTTCAAATACTTATAATCCTAATTGGTGAAATCAACCTAATTTTTCTTGGAAGCAAAATAACTTTTCAAGTAATTTAGGTAGTCAACCTATGGAGCATCAAACTCAGTTCCAGCAGTCTAACCAACGTTACCAACAGCCATCATATTTCTCAAATCAAGGAGCAGGTCAGTCTAGGCAACAGTCATCACTAGAGGATACTCTTGGTCAATTTATACAAGAGATGAGAAATACCAACTAAGTGACTACCAATGCCATTCAAGAGATAAAGAATGTTACCCTAGTGTACACAAATGCTATATTAAAGTTGGAAGTTCAGATAGGTCAATTGACCAGTCAGATAGCAGAAAGAGAAAGAGGAAAGTTCCTTAGTTATCCTATCCCTATTCCTAAGGGACAATATATAGTTCATGAGATATCTAGCTCTAATAAGGAAAATGAGCAAGTTCATACTATCACTACCCTTGGGAAGCAAATAGATAATTATGTTGTAGAGCCTGGAAAGGATAATATGAAGTTAAAAGCTAGTAGTTCTAGGGATAAGAATAACTCAGATAAGGATAATATGCCCTCAAAGCTTAATGTGTCTACTCCTAAAGTTGTAGAGCATGAAGTTTAGGAGTATATGCCTAGGGCTCATTTTCCTCATAGAATAGTAAATCCTAAGAATACTGTGCAGTCAGGTGATATTTTGCAGATTTTTAAACAGGTGCGAATCAACTTGCCTTTTCTTAATGCTATTAGACAAGTACCTGCATATGCTAAATTCTTGAAGGATCTTCTCATTGTGAAAAGGAAGTCTAACGTTCCCAAGAAGACCTTTTTGACAAAGCAAGTAAGTTCTCAGATTCTCAATAAATATCCTATTAAGTATAAAGACCCTGGATCACCCACTATTGCTTGTAAAATTGGGGATCATCATGTTGAGAGAGCTTTACTAGATGCAGGTGCAAGTGTTAATTTGTTGCCTTATTCTATTTACTTGCAGTTGGGTTTAGGGGAGTTGAAACCAACTAAGATGACTATCTAATTAGATGATAGATCTGTCAAATATCCTAGGGGCATTGTTGAGGATGTGATGATAAAAATTGAGAATTTCTACTTTCCTGTTAACTTTGTTGTGCTTGATACTGAGCCTATTTGTGGTCCCTATCCCGCAATTCATTTTATTTTGGGTCGTCCATTTCTTGCTAAATCTAATGCATTGATTAATTGTAGGAGTGGTATGATGAAACTATCATTTGAGAACATGATTGTTGAGCTTAATATTTTTTATATCAGTAAGCAGATGCCTGAAGATAATGATAATGAGGTGTATGAATTGAATTTGATTGATAGTTTAGTTTATGACTCATTTATGCATTCTAGTTGTGATGATCCATTATTGGCATGCTTGAATTATTTTAATGTTGATTTTGATATTGATTTAGTCATTAGGGATACAAATTCGTTGTTAGATTCTCTTCCTCTTATGAATATGGATAGGTGGAAACCCATAGTCTAGCCAATCATCTTGTGTACATCCCTACTTTTGCCATCCATTGTAGAGCCACCAAAGTTAGAGATGAATCCCGTGCCGAACACCCTCAAGTATGTGTTTTTAGGCACTAATGAGACATTACCTGTTATTGTAGCTTCTGATTTAGATGAGTCCTAAGAACATCAGTTAGTGGACGAGTTGAAAGTGCATAAGGAAGTTATAGGATGGTCAGTTACAAATATTAAGGGTATTAGTCCTTCAGTAGTGATGCATAGGATTCATTTAGAGAAGGGTGCTAAAGCTACACGTGAGGCACAAAGATGTTTGAATCCAAACATGCAAGAAGTAGTTAGAAAAGAGGTGTTAAAATTGTTAGATGTTGAGATTATCTATCCTATCTTTGATAGTAAATGGGTTAGTCCTGTGCAGGTTGTGCCAAGAAGTCTAGAATAACTGTGATTGAAAATGAGGCCAATTGTAACACCCTCCTTAGGGTTCCACATTCATACCTCAAAATGTCAAAGCTTTATATAAAACGCAGAAAAAGATTTAATCTTGGAAAACACAGGTTATAATTTTTTTTTAAAAAAACATAAACTTAAACAACATAGGATATACTTACTAAATATTACACACCAAAAGAATATATACAACAGTGGCATGGATCATAGTCCACCCAAAATTACAAAGTTTATACAAAAAGGACATATACATATGTTTAACAAGACATGACTAGCCAAAGTCTACAAACCTAGGGAGTAGGACCTCCCCTTGGACCCTCCATTGGATCTTCCTCTGAATCTTCCGTTGGGTCCTCTTCCTCGGACTCCTCCCCAGTCAAATCCCTCAATTGGGGCAAAAGTTCACTGACAAGTGTCCTAGCAGATGACACCATAGGGTTCGGGTCCTCCCTAGGGGTGTAATGCAAGTCACCCCATAACTCCCTAATATGCATGAAGAACTCTAGACGCACAAAAAAACTAAGAGAGAAGAAAAGAACCCCATCTCGGGTCCTACTAATAGACAAAGTCAAATCCCCTACATATGTAATCCATTCAATGCCCCAGTCGATGCGCCATGCGTCTGCACCTCCGTGGAAATGAACTTTAACAAAACTAAGGGAATCTCTATGAGCAACCATCCAAAAGCAAAACAATGAAAAATTGCAAATCTTCTTCTTCTTCCCTTAATCTTTATCAACAGGAACACATAGAATAGAAAAACAGACAGGATAACCATACATAGAGGTGAGATCCTCTACATCAATACCAGTATGGTAGCAAGACGCAACAATATTAGTAAAATCACAAAAATAAAAATTATGGTCATAAAACTTCTCATCAAGTACTACGCTAATATATCAAAAGACAATTCCACAGTATAAATGTATCACAATATAATGTTCAATGTCAATGTGAATGCACAATGGACTGACATCTACTCCATGAAGTTGAAACCAACATCAGAGAGAATGATCGAGGAGTCAGTGTCTGTATATTGTTCGCCTCAAATCATGTGCTTCTCAATATCATTAGTATGCGCAACATGACTATACAAGACACTCTTAACTAGATCGAGAATAGGATAGTGCCTAGTCGAGATCGTCGGTGCGTTGCACAGTCACCACGGCCTAGTGGAGCTACCAACTGTCCACATGTGGGATACCCGTGCCCTGATGCCTCCAAGTTCAACTAGTGAACTACACTACACAATTTGCACCCGCACAAAGGTATAATTCATCTCCTAAGCATACAACCTTGACAACAAGTCATTCTGACTTTCATAATGCATGATCTCATGACAATGATCGACAACATTCACAAACAACAAAAGTTCCACCAAGAGGAGCCACAATAGGGCTTAAGTCAATCACTGACATTCTCGAGTCTAGTATGTTGGCCCGATAGCACAATGCTATTATATTCCTTTATAAGGTATCTTAATTGAACAAGTTCAAGAACAAACATTTCACTTTTAAACTTCAATTATGATACTTTCAAGAATTAACATGGAAATTCGCTCTAATCTTAAGACTCTTCTAGTTAAGTTCCTCTAGGTAATACTTCTTCACAATTTTCAAGAAAAACCTAAAAGAAAACTACATTATTTTAATCTCACAAATTCATTTCTTTTTTCTCTTAAGCCCTAAAAGTACTCTAAATTTTTATGATCTCTCTTTCTAGCTTATTTTCCCTCTCAAAGCCAAAATCTTTCTCTAACTAAGTAGTCAAGATTTGGTTTTTCCACTCCTTCATTGTTGTGAAATTCCTAATTCAACTTTATTTTTATTTAAGCTTTCGAGTTCCAAATTAACACAAAATTTTCTCTTGGATCTCCTTTTTGGGTGTCTTGGCCGTGAGCTCTCTAGGGTTTTTGGGCCTCAAAATTTTTTATCTTCCACAAGGGATTTCAAGCAATCAATATATATATATATATATATATATATATGTATGTATATCAATGATCAAACTTTTATATTCCTCCAAGATCATGAACAACATCAAGCCATAAAGTCACAAAGAGCAAAAATTTCAAAATCACTAAAAGACAATACAATCAAGTGAAGAATCCTCACATGGATTCTCCACTCTCAACATAACAAAATGTCTCTCACCACCATGAAAGGTTGATGAGAGTAATCTCCCTCTTACCTTGGAGGATGACCAACCACTACTTGGATATCTCCTTGAAACAAGCTTCCTCTTCCAAGAGCTTCTTGAAAAATGAAAATGACATGCCAAAGAATCAATATTTTAGGCTTAGAGAAGAATGACCATGGATCAAAATCATGGTTTTAGAAAGAAGAAAAGAAAGAAAAATAAAAAAGAAGAAAGTTTACCTTAGAAGTCTTCAAGCCCTAACTGGAAGAAATACTTGTAAAAGATGAACAAGTCAAGATCTTCTCACCAATGTGGCTTAGAAAGAAGTTTAGATCCAAGAAAGTAGATGAGTGAAATCAAAGAAGATGAGAAGGTGGATTTGGTGAGTGTGGTCATGAGCTCTAGAGGAGAGAAAATGAGAGAAAACAAAATGTGTAACTTTTTGGGTGAAGAGAGAAAAATGGATAGAAAAGTGATGAAAATGAAGGTTGAATGGAAATTTACTCTAGAAGTCTCCATAGCCGTGCACTCATCTAGGGAGGAGGAGCCAAGCTTCCTCAATAAGCTTCACAAAGCTTCCTTGAGAAGCTTCTCTCCTTGGTCCAAAAGTCAAAGATGATGTCATGTGACTGATGTCACGTGGATGATGTCATAAAGGTGACTAGCTAAAAATAATTCTACTAGATCTTTACTACAAGCTATTATCCAATGGGCAAAAGTTATAGTTAACAAAGTCAGTATCTATTGTCCAATTGATAATAGAGCGTACCTAATTTTTATTTGTCAGATAAAATCTCAGATAACGAAAACTTTAAAAACTATCTCCGATTTTGGGTTTAGTAAGATCCTCCGGTCTTGGTTTAACTGTCCAATTTTTTTTTTAAAATAATATTAAAATAATTCATATTCACCAAATAATTTATAAAAATTCACAAAATTCACAACATCACAGAAATCACAGATAAACTTGAAATAAGAGGAAATTGGGGCGTTACAACTTTCCCTTCCTAAAAAGAATTTCATCCCCGAAATTCAGCATACCTTAGAACAGATGTGGATATTATTCCTTCATTTTGTCTTCTAGCTCCCATGTTGCATCTCCAGTCGCAACATTCCAGATCACTTTTACCAATGCAATCTCCTTACCTCTGAGTTGCTTCACTCTTCTGTCCTCAATCTTGATAGGAAGTGTTTCATAGGTCAAATTCTCTTTTAGCTGTACTGTATCCAGTTCAATGACATCGACTGGATCAGGAATATACTTTCACAATTGCGACGCATGGAAGACATCATGAAGGTTGGAAAGAAAAGGTGGTAGGACTATTTAGTAGGCTACTGGACCTATGCGACGAAAAATTTGATACGGTCTGATGAATTTTGGAGTGAGTTTTCTGGATTTAATGACCCTTCCAACACCATCATAGGTGTAACCCTCAAAAACATATGCTCACCTTCCTCGAATTCAAGAGGTCGCCGTCTCTTGTCGGCATAACTTTTCTATCGGCTTTGAGTTGCTCTCATCCTTTCCTGAATCATCTTAACTTTTTCAGTCGTTTGCTACACAAGTTCAGGTCCTACTGCGAAATTTTGCCATCCTGGTACCAACACAAGGGTGTTCTACATCGTCACCCATACAACACCTCGTAAGGTGCCATTCTGATGGTTGCGTGGAAACTAATATTATATGTGAACTCTATCAAAGGCAAGAACTCATCCTAACTCCCAGTTTGTTCCAAGACACAAGCCCTTAACAGATCTTCCAATGACTGGATTATTCTCTCTGACTGGCCATCCGTTTGCAGGTGATATGCAGAACTTAGATGAAGCTTCGTTCCCATTGCTTTATGCAAACTCTACCTAAATCTCGATGTAAACCTTGGGTCTCTATCAGAAACAATGCTCAAAGGCATACCATGAAGTCTAACGATCTTCTCGACATACACTAGTGCCAATCTCTCCATCGAATACCTTATATTGATTGGCAAGAAGTATGCTGACTTCATAAGTTGATCCACAATTACCCATATTGAATCATATCCTTTCCTAGTCCTTGGTAACCCGCTCACAAAATCTATCGCAATGCTATC
Organism: Ormosia semicastrata; assembly: GCA_029884595.1. Lineage (NCBI taxonomy): Eukaryota > Viridiplantae > Streptophyta > Magnoliopsida > Fabales > Fabaceae > Ormosia > Ormosia semicastrata. Next base: position 47,522,345 of record JAQQTO010000061.1, read on the forward strand.
CCATTTCCATTCTGAAATAGTCAAGGGTTACAGCATTCCGGAAGGTCTTTGGTGTTCCACTTTAGCCTTTTGGCAAACTAAACAAGATGACACATATTTGGCAACATCCCTTTTCATTCCTTGCCACCAATATAAACATTTCAGATTCTAGTACATCTTGGTAGTTCTGGGGTGCATGCTCAACTTGCTCTTATGGGCTTCATCAAGAATCATCTTCCTAAGCTCGGAATCGCTCAGTACACAAACTCTATTTCTGAATCTTAGGACTCCATCATGTCCTTTCGTGAATTCGGATATAGCACCCTGCCTCACCAGCTCCTTCTCTTCTTATAAGTACGGGTCACTTCCCTGTTTCTCTCAGATTTCTTCCATCAATCCACTTGAAATAGTGATCATACTTAAGCACAGTCTCCCTGGTGCTAACTCCACAGATAACCACATATCCCTAAACTGTTCTATTAGCTCACTCTCCTTGAGCGTCATAGCAGAAACATTAAGCATCTTCTTACTCAAAGCATCTGCTACAACGTTTGCCTTCCCAGGATGATATTGAAGCTGGAAGTCAAGTCTTTCAAAATCTCTAACCATCGCCTTTGTCTCATGTTCAGCTCCTTCTGATCAAACATGTATTTCAAACTCTTATGGTCACTGTAGACGTTAAATGTTGCTCCATAAAGGAAGTGCCTCCAAACCTTCAATGCAAACACAACAACAGCTAACTCTAAGTCGTGTGTAGGATAGTTCTTCTCATGTATCTTTAATTGCCTTAAAGCATACGCCCACTTTTCCATTCTGTATAAGGACACACCCTAGACCCTGATATGAAGCATCACAATAAACTTGCAGAGTTTCATTAGGATCGGGTAGGATCAACACTGGCTAAGTAGTCAACCATTTCTTCAACTCTTAAAAACTCTCTTCACATACATCAGTCCATACGAAAGCTTGATTCTTTCTTGTAAGCTGAGTGAGAGGTCCCGCTATCTTGGAGAATCCTTTAATAAATCTTCGATAATAGCAAGCTAACCCCACGAAGCTATGAATTTCTGTTACAATCTTTGGCCTTTCCTATTGAAGAACCACTTCCACCTTTGATGGGCCCATTGCAATTCCCTCCTTTGAAATCACATGACCCAGAAACTGAACTTCCTCTAACCAAAACTTGCATTTAGACAACTTAGCATATAACTTCTTCTCCTTCAGAATCTGAAGAAGCATACTAAGATGTTCGGCATGTTCCTCCTGGCTTCGTGAATAGACCAAAATGTCATCAATAAAGACAGCAACAAATCTATCCAGATAGGATGAAAGATCCGATTCATGTAATCCATGAATATGGCAGGCGCATTTGTTACTCGGAACGGCATCACAAGGTACTCATTATGCCCATAACACGTCTGAAAACCTGTCTTAGGTACATCCTCTACCTTCACACGAATCTGATGATAGCCAAAACATAAATCAATCTTGGATAAAATAGCACCTCCCTTCAGCAGATCCATCAAATTGTCTATCCTCGGAAGTGGGTACTTATTCTTGATTGTAATCTTGTTTAGTTGACGGTAGTCCACATATAACTAAGAAGTCCCATCATTCTTCTTGACCAACAACACTTGAGTTCCCCACGGTGAAACACTAGGTCTCACAAACTTCTTTTCCAACAGTTCTTCCAATTGCTTCTTGAGCTTAGCTAATTTTGATGGCGACATTCGATATGGCGCCATAGATATAGGACTAGATCCTGGCACAAGATCGATAGAAAATTCTACCTCTCTTCCTAATGGTAAACCACGTATATCATCAGAAAAGACTTCAGGAAACTCATTAACCACAGGAATAGCATTCACATCGATCTCACTCTCGACTTCCAAGGAAGACAAAAGCATGTATCCTTGAGCTCCTTTCCTCAAGAAAGTTTTGACTTGGTTAGCAGTTATAAATCCAGAAATCTCAGAGTCAAGAAATACTAAGGTTTTATTGGAATAGTCAAGAACGATATAATGTAACACCCTTATGGGGGTGTCACATTTATGATGCAATAAAATAAAATAAAATAAAATTCTTACCCAAGTTGTAAAACGTTTGGTATATAAATAATATTAGTGGTAAAATTTTTTCCTTTTATATTTATAACATTAAATAAAATGACACGGAACACAAAATAAAACAAACATAAACACACCATAATATACATATGAGTTTTGTCTTAATTATACAAGTAATTTATAACTACAAATATTTACCAAAGCAGTAAAGTGTCAGTATACTACTAAAAACATAACATTGCCCAAGTGCACCTCAAAAGATTTCTAACCCTCCGATGGATCATCTTCAGAGAGATCATCGAAGGACAGACATCCTGGAGGTCCCATAGCTCTATGGACACGAGTCCGGGCTGTTGACTCACTACTGAACTCGCTAGGTGCATGGAAGATTCCTTTCCAATAACGCCCAAGAGTCAGAGGCAACCCTAGATGTAAGTACAAAGTAGTAGTAAATAAAACATCTCCATCAAACTCTCTACATAGGGACACAGTCAGACGTCCCACGTAGACAACTGATCCTCTATCCTCGCGCATACACCAGGCCTCCGAACCTCTGTGAAACTCAAGTATCACAAAATCGAAGAATCCCGACAACGTCATGATCTCAAGATCAGTCCTGATGGTAAGGATGATCTATCGGCTCGCCTTCCTCGTACACTTCGCTCGGCTGTCGCTCGTCCGGATACTGAATCTTAAGAGGCTGTTCCTCTTCTTCTTCCTCAAACTCTTTACGGAATTATAATAATAATATATAAAAAAGCATATAGAGAGGTGAAACAATCTACATTACTACCAGCATGGCAATAAAGAAAACGACAATACAATAGATATCACAACAATACATGCCATCATACCTCATACAGTATAGCAAAGTAATACATCATACATTTTATCACAGATTATAGTAAACATTGAAATGCAGATAATGAATGATACACACGTTGACTCGTTCCTACACCATAGAGCTAAACACGGATATCTGAGAGAATGATCCGAAAAGAACTAATAGTACCTCTGGCTGACCAACCAAACTGTTGCACTGTCTAACGTCGTGTCTATAGCCCACAGTCCAAACATCGTGTACTACAGGCATGGTGCATAATAGTCTCCTCAAGATCTCGATTAAGAATAGTGCTTGTCGTGATCATTAGTGTGTTGCCCGTTACCACGACCTAGAGGAGCAACCCAATGTCCCCATGTGGAATTCTCCGCACATTAATGCCTCCAAGTTCATATAATGAACCACACTACGCCTATCACACCACAACCCGGTGTAATTCATCTCGTCAACCAATCGCCAATTATCAACCAAATTGACACAACACTTTAAGTATGATAAAAAATTACCAAAATACCCGTATTCTCAATATTTCACCATATTTATGAAAATACCCTTTGTCTCAATATACCAAGATATAGCATGTCTCCACTTGACAGTACTATCTCACAACATGTCCGGGTCCACCAATTTGGCCCAACAGTAAAACTCACTGTATCATTTAATCGTGTAGAAACTTTATCACATTTTCACAATCGCGTCGCTTTTACAAACGTTTTAAAATTATGTAAATATATTTTGACATTTTTGAACATCGCGTAATGTTTTTAAATCATTTTCTCAATCGCGTAAGGTTTTTAAATTATTTTCTTAACCGAACTTAAAATCATCATTTTAAATATGTGTAGACTATATCTAGTACTTTTAAACTACGTAAAGTATTTTTCTTATGTTATAAATATATTATGGAATCTTTTCATTTTATTTATCTAATTTTAGTAAATTTCGGCAGCATTTTGCCTATAAAATCAGTATATGGTATTTTTAACGTTTTCCTCTAAATATTGTTCATTTTAACCTTACCCATCATTTACACCTTGAAACTTGCTAACGCGCTTCAAAACTCATAGAGTGAGCTCTACGTTAGTATTTTTCAAGTGTTCGCTTTAATTCGTACTTATAATAAATTTTGCTAATTTAGAATTCTAAACTAAGTTTATTCATTTTATTTCCCAAAGATTCATTGGAATCAATTTCTTTTGTAAATTAATTACTTAACCTATCTTAGAAAATAAAATGGCATGTTGGCCAAAATCAATCTAAATCATTCTCAAATTTATCATTTTACCTAGATTCTTTAAATAATTGATTTAGAAAATAGTTGAGAATATTTTGGTTCTCTGTTTAATGGTAAGGCCGTGAGCCTCATTGTGTTCTTTGGAACACTCATGCAAATCGTTACATGTTATTCACATCCTATATTAACAATCATATAATTATAACACATGCAATATATAAACACATGCAATATATTTTAAAGCTATAAACATGCTTGCAAATAAAATCAATTACAAATAGGAAAAACAATAAACAACCACACAAATGAATCCTTATGGATTCTTCACACACATACAATTCCATTTTCTCATCACCATACAAGGTTGATGAGATTAAATCTCCCTCTTACCTCTTGAAGACAAAGATCTCCTAGCCTCCTCCATCTCCTTGCTTTCTTGAAAACCAACACAAAATCCTAATAATTCTTAAATAATTAGTAACATCACATACAAGGATCAATATTGAAAAACCATGGAACAAACATGGTTTAGAAAATCAAAAATCAAACTTTAAACCAAAGAATAAAAAACTTACCCTTAGGGAAGTGAACAAAAGCTTTGATTTTGAACTAGAAAGAGTAGGTTTTTGACAAAACCTTGTGAAGGAAAAATGTTTAGAATATAGTTTTGGTTTAGGAAATGTGAAGAGGTAGAATTATAGATGATTGATGGTGGAGTTTTGGGTGTTGGCCGAAATATAGAGAGAAAAATAGAAGAGAAAGTTGCTTGGTGTTCTTGGTATTTTTTTGTAGAGAATAGAAAGCTTAGATTTAGATAAGTGTTAAAATGAAATTTGAGAGTGTAATGGGAAGGGGGCTGCCGTGTGAGTGTTGTGGGAGAGGTTGAGTGTTTAACTTGGATAGTAAATATCCATTTGTGTTCACACTTTGAAGCACATGACTTATGTCATTTGGATGGTTCAAGAACCTTGTAGAACTTGTGAGAACTTGACCATCTAGCCTCCTTTGGCCGTGGGGTTCAAGGTTACTTAGGGGCTTGGTTTGATTTTAATTACAAGCTAATTACATGCTAATTAAATAGGTAATTAATTAGGTTAAATCTCCTATTAACTCTTAATTAACATTCTAATTATATAACTAATTAGTTTAATATATATTAGCATATATTATAACCTCTAAACAAAATTAGGACATCTAATTAATAATTAGAATATAACTAATCAACAACTAGGTTAGCTTACTTAGTTTGTTAATTAGGCAATTAGATTAACCAAATTAGGTTTAATTAGTTACTAAACAAAGTCAAGCCACTATATTTGTCCTAATCTTAACCATTGAATTCAACTTTAATTTCTAGCCTTTGATTTGATCTAAGGTGGATATTGCTTTGTGATTAAACTAGAATTGTTCTTACACCATTGATTTGATCAACGGTTAAGATCAAAGCTTCCAAAAACAAGCTTCTACATCTAACGGTCCACAAAGAAGTCTTTGCCTCTTTGTTTGACCACGTCTCATTGGTTTAAAATAGTCAAGCCACTTTCATTGACTTGCTCCTATTGGTTTAGAATTTGGTCTAGTCAGAATCATTAATTGCTTTTCTAAACGCGGGTCCCATAGACTTTTAAGGGTCCATGGTCATTCTGAAGTAGATTTCTACTGTTTTTGAGACAGTAGGTACTGTTAAATAAAATAATATTATAATAATATAAAATTATTTTATTACACGATTAAATCCTAAAAATTAAAAGATTAATATATATATCAATCAGAATTGGGTTTAGTAAGATCCCCCAGCTCCAATTAATTAAAATAAGATTTTTCGGCCAGAAAATTATTATTTCCCTGGCTCGGAGCAAATCACATACAACAGTCAAATACACTCACAAAATAGTCAAATTTATTTTACTACTCACAGAAATTACAAACAGTACATTTCAGGACTATATTGTAATTAACCTAAAAGTTGGGGTGTTACAACTCTCCCATACTAATAAGAATTTCGTCCCCGAAATTCATCATACCTAAGAATAGGTGAGGGTATTGCTCCCTCATCTTATCCTCTAGCTCCCAAGTAGTATCTTCCGTTACATCATTCCATACAACCTTTACCAGCTCAATCATCTTCCGTCGAAGTTGTTTCACTCTCCTATCCTCGATCTTAACAGGAAGTGTTTCATATGTCAAATTATCCTTCAGCTACACTTCATCTAGTTGTATAACATGAGTTGGATCTGAAATGTATTTCCTCATTTGAGACACATGGAATACATTATGTAGATTGGATAGAAAGGGTGGTAAAGCTATTTGGTAGGCTAGAGGACCTATCCGACGAATAATTTGATAAAGCCCTATGAATTTAGGAGTAAGCTTCCTAGATTTGATAACTCTTCCAACACCAATCGTAGGCATTACTCTTAAGAATACATGCTCACCTTCTTCAAATTCCAGAGGTCGCCTCCGCTTATCAGCATAGCTCTTTTGTCGGCTCTGAGTCGTTCGCATCTTCTCCTGAATCATTTTCACCTTTTCCGTAGCCTGTTGCACAAGATCAGGCCCAATAGTCATACTTTCCCCATCCTGATACTAACACAAAGATGTTCGGCATCGTCATCCATAAAGGGCTTCATAAGGTGCCATCCCTATGCTCGAGTGAAAACTATTATTGTAGGTGAATTCTATCAAAGACAGGAATTCATCCCAACTCCCTTGTTGTTCTAACACACAAGCACGCAACAAATCCTCCAACGACTGAATTGTTCTCTCTGTTTGGCCATTAGTCTGTGGATGATATGTAGAACTCAATCATAATTTAGTTCCCATGGCTTCTTGTAAACTTTGCCAGAACCTTGACGTAAACCTCGGATCTCTATCAGAAACTATACTTGCGGGCACACCATGAAGTCTAACAATTTTGCTGATGTACATCTGGGTTAATCGTTCCAACGAATACTTAATATTGATCGGCAGGAAGTGCCCTAACTTCGTAAGCCTATCAACTATAACCCATATAGAATCATGACCCTTCCTCGTCCTTAGAAATCCGGTAACAAAATCCATCGAGATACTATCCCATTTTCACTTGGGAATAGTTAAGGGTTGTAACATACCAGCAGATCGTTGATGTTCCACTTTTGCCTTCTGACAAACGAGACAAGATGTCACACGTTCCGCTACATCTCTCTTTATTCTTGGCCACCAAAACATCCCCTTCAAGTCTTGATACATCTTAGTCATCCCCGGATGCATACTCAAATTACTAGTATGAGCTTCATCCATAATTGCTTTCTTAAGTTCAGGATCATTAGGTATACAAACTCGTCCTTCAAATCTTAAGATTCCATCAGATCCTTCCTCCACCGTTGCCTTATGACCTTGCTTCAAAAATTCTCTTTCATTATGTAAAAACGGATCTTCATCTTTTTTTTCTTTTATTACTTCCAACAAGTCGTTCAAAACCACAACATTACTTAGACGAATCTTTCCAGGTACCAACTCCATTGACAACCATAGATCTTTGAATTGATTAATCAGCTCCTCCTCCTTTATCATCATGGTAGAAACACTAACCACCTTTCTACTCAAGGCATCCGCCACCACATTCACATTTCTTGGATGGTATTGAAGTTGAAAATCATAGTCCTTCAAAAATTCCAACTATCGCCTCTGTCTCATGTTCAATTCCTTTTGATCAAACAAGTATTTTAAGCTCCTGTGATCACTAAAGACATTGAACATAGCTCCATACAGAAAATGCCTCCACACTTTCAATGCAAAGACTACCGCGGCTAGTTCTAAATCGTGCGTTGGGTAGTTCCTCTCATGAACCTTCAACTATCTCGAAGCATAAGCTACTACATTCCGATTCTGCATCAACACACATCCTAACCCTTGGTAAGAAGCGTCACAATACACCTCAAAAGATTTGTTAGGATCCGGTAAAATTAGCACTGGTGCAGTCATCAATCTCTTCTTCAACTCTTGGAAACTTGCTTCACGTTCCTCCGTCTAATCAAAAGCTTGGCTCTTCCTTGTGAGTTGCGTAAGTGGTCCAGCTATCTTAGAAAAACCTTCAATAAACCTTCGGTAATATCCGGCTAGTCCAACAAAACTTCAGACCTCAGTCACTGTCTTAGGCCTTTCCCACTACAAAATGGTCTCCACCTTTGATGGGTCTACCGCAATACCTTCCTTGGAAATTACGTGACCAAGGAATTGAACTTCTTCTAACCAAAACTCGCATTTTGCCAATTTCGCATACAGCTTCTTCTCCTTCAAAATCTAGAGAACTATACTGAGATGTTCAGCATGCTTTTCTTGACTTTAAGAGTAGATCAGAATGTCATCGATAAAGACAACGACAAATCTATCTAAGTACAGATGAAAAATCCTATTCATATAATCCATGTATATTACAGGAGCATTCGTCACTCCGAACGGCATCACTTGATACTCATAATGCCCATAACGAGTTCGAAAAGCTGTTTTAGGTACATCATCAACCTTGACACGAATCTGATGATAACCTGATCGCAGATCTATCTTAGAGAAAACGGTGGCTCCCTTCAACTGGTCCATCAAGTCATCAATTCTCGGAAGTGGATACTTATTCTTTATAGTAACCTTGTTCAACTGACGATAATCAACACAAAGTCGAGAAGTTCCATCCCTTTTCTTGACTAGCAGCATTGGTGCTCCCCATGGCGAAACACTAGATCGCACAAACTGTTTCTCCAACAGCTCCTCCAATTGCTTTTTCAGCTCTGCCAACTCTGCAGGCGACATTCGATATGTTGCAATCGAAATAGGACCTGCTCCCAGCACCAAATCAATAGAGAACTCGATCTCCCTTTCTAGTGGCAAACTGGGTACATCATCAGGAAAAATCTCTGGAAACTCATTAACGATATGAATAACGCTCATATCTTTCTCACTTTTGACTTCTAAAGAAGATAGCAACATAAATCCCTAAGCTCCATCTCGCAACAACGACTTGACTCTAACAGCAGTCAAGAATCCAGAACTTTCTTCCTTAGGAAAAACTATGGTTTTGCTTGCACAGTCTATCAGGATATGGTTAGAAGATAACCAATCTATTCCTAGTATTACGTTGATGCACAATTTTTAGTTTCAAACAAGTCTACAAACTTGATGCGGGATTAATTGTTGCTTTGTGAACCCAAGTGCAGGTTGTCTCAAGTAATAAAATTCTCGGGAATCCGAGGTCGATCCACAGGGAATTGTTGAAGATTAATTAAGGTGAAGTGAATATTTTGTTACTACAATTAAAATTATTTACTTGGGTAAAAAGATTCACTCTTGGTAAATAAAATAAAGGTAAGATTAATTCTTTTTATAACTCAATTAGAATCCTCGCAACATGGAGGTTCCAATCGGAAAATACAACATTAAAAGTCTAATTAAAATAATATACGTAATTATATTATGTTTCCTAAAAATATTACCACCACTTATAAATAGGTTAAAGCATTCATTGTGCCAATATTTTGTCTACAACAAATCAAGAACTCCTATTTACAAAGATGGTTTCTACATTATAAGAAACAAATTATAATACGTATAATGGTTACTAGAAAATATAAATCATTTAAGCACAAGAGAAGAATAAATCTAACCTTACTTTATTACCAAGAGCTTCACCCTTTCACCCAAGTAAAATGAAACTTAGTTACTTATAGATAAGAAGAAAGAAAGAGAGAAGAAGAAGAAGAAGAACATGACTTTAATTTAGAACAAAGGAAAATTACTACAAGAAAACCTAGTAACAAAATGGCATCATTTTGGTAACTAACACCTAACACCCTCAATGATCTGCCAAGGCCTCCTTTTATAGAGGATTAGAGATACAAAATGACAAGGGGGTTGAGTCATTAGTGGTTGGATGAGTGGAAAATGAGTGGAAAATGCCAAATGACTTTAGGTGAGTGGGAAATTATGGAGATTCCTTGTCTCTGAAATAATGCAGCTCTGAAGTCATTGCATTCGTCATTTTTGAACCAAGTGGTCTTCATGAAAGTTTTAGGCCTGGATCTTAGCTTTCAAATGGCTTTAGTTTGAGTCCAATATCATTTCTATAACTCCAGATACATTCAAATTACTGCACACTGCCCAGGCCCAGTTACAGCTCATCTGTTCTGACTTCCAAGCCCAATATCACCTTCAAGGAGTCCGATTCTGGAAAAGTGTTCAACATGAAAGTTGTAGATATGTGTCTTAGCTATTCAACATCCAAATTTCAGCTCATTTTATAACTTCTAGCCCGAACAATGGCATGAACAGTATACATAGGTCAAGTTATCAGGAACAGCACTCTAGTTCTTGCTTCAATCCCAATTTGAGTTATCTACTCGTGTGATTGGGCCTTTGAGGTCTTCATGAAAGTTATAGAGATATCTCTTATCTTTCAAATGCCACTAGAATCACCTCCAAAACCACCTACAGCCCAAGATATGGCCCAAATACAGAAATAGTGTAAGATATGAATCATGCTAAAAAATTCAATTAAATCCAATTTGAGCCCAAACTTATAAAACATAATAAAACTCAATCAATTAAGTACATAAAGAGTGTAAATGACTAAGAATGAAAGCTTATTAATGTATCAAATATGTGATCATCATACATCTATCTCAATAAGAGGTAAACAAATCAAATTGACCGAAAACATACGATCCTTTATAACAATAGGACAATTCATACATATTTTAGATGTAACAACAGGCTTGGTAGTTGGCGTAGAAACAATCAATTGAAAACTCAGAGAAGACACAGGCAGTTTCAATCGTTCCACATAATCATATGCAATAAATGAGTGTGTTACACCCGAATCATATAGCAAAGCAGGTGATTACCTTCAATAACACCTTCTCCTTGAATAAGATCTTCAGATTGAGAAGCTTCAGTTCCAGTCATTGTATTTACTAGCCCTCCAGATCGCGGTTGAGTAGCACAAACATTTCTCACAGTAGGCTTCCTTTCCGGCTGAGTGCAATCCCTAGAAACATGTCCAGGTTTTCTGCAATTGAAGCAGATCATTCCTCTGATCGGACAATCTGTAGATATATGGCCACTCTTCCCACACTTAAAACATGTCGGCGTAAACGTCACATTTTGACTGGCTCAGTTGCCACTAGAACTTCCTCCAGCAGACGGACGTTGAGGCTGACTTCCCGATGGTCTTGAATAAGGCTTGCGCTGAAACCGGTTATTGTTGCTATTACCTCCTCTTTGGAACCTAGTCGGTCCAAAGTTACGATTTCTGGGATCTCGGGACGGCTCCAACTCCTCAAGTCGTCGACAAGTATCCATCAAAACAGGAAATTCCCTCATTCTCATAGGTAGTACTGCTCGCCTCAGTTCTACCCTCAGTCCATCTTCAAACTTACGACATTTCCATATCTCATCAGGTTGAATTTGAAAATACCTTGAGAACTGTGACAAGCTCTCAAACTTAGTAGCATACTCCCCAACAGTCATGTTACCTTGATGCAGTCCAAGAAATTCCATCTCCTTGGCATGTCGGGCACTACCAGGAAAGTACTTCTCCAGAAATACTTCACTGAACACATCCTAAGTGATCTCAGTCCCTTCAGATCGCAATAATTGGCGGGTTCCTCTCCACTAATTCTCAGCATCTCCTCTCAACATAAAAGTAGCGTATGTCACCTTTCTATTTTCTGTGCACCCCATTCCTTCAAATACTCTTTCCAAGTCTTGAATCCAACGACTTGCCTTCTCGGGGTCAAACTCGCCTCTAAACTGCGGCGGGTTATTGCGCCTAAACTCAGACAAATTCAGAGCATCAGCAGTTGCATCTTGCTGTTGAGATGCTCGTTGATTTTGTTGGGTAATCACTTCCGCCATTCGCTGCATAGCTTCAGCAGTTGCAGTTATTGGGTCCACATTACGTTCCACGTTCGCACGTGTTCGTCTTCCTCCAGACATCCTCTTTCTTCAACAAGGCAAAACAATGTTAGATGTATCCTTTCGAAAACAATCACAGAGAATCACACAACATAAGCAAAAACAGACCTAACCACAACCCCAAATGACTCTAACTTGGGTTCTGATACCAACTAATGTAACATCCTTGTGGGGATATCATATTTATGATACAATAAAATAAAATAAAATAAAATTCTTACCCAAGTTGTAAAACATTTGGTACATAAATAATATTAGTGGTAAATTTTTTTCCTTTTATATTTATAACATTAAATAAAATGACACGGAACACAAAATAAAACAAACATAAACACACCATAATATACATATGAGTTTTGTCTTAATTATACAAGTAATTTACAACTACAAATATTTACCAAAGCAGTAAAGTGTCAGTATACTACTAAAAACATAACATTGCTCAAGTGCACCTCAAAAGATTTCTAAACCTCCGATGGATCATCTTTAGAGAGATCATCGAAGGACAGACATCTTGGAGGTCCCACAGCTCTACGGACAAGAGTCCAGGCTGTTAACTCACTACTGAGCTCGCTAGGCGCATGGAAGATTCCTTCCCAGTAATGCCTAAGAGTCAGAGGCAACTCTAGATGTAAGTACAAAGTAATAGTAAATATAACATCTCCATCAAACTCTCTACATAGGGACACATTCAGACGTCCCACGTAGACAACTGATCCTCTATCCTCGTGCATACGCCAGGCCTCTGAACCTCCGTGAAACTCAAGTCTCACAAAATCAAAGAATCTCGGCAACGCCATGATCTCAAGATCAGTCCTAATGGTAAGGATGATCTATCGGCTCGCCTTCCTAGTACAGTTCGCTCGGCTGTCGCTCATCCGGATACTGTATCTCAAGAGGCTATTCCTCTTCTTCTTCCTCAAACTCTTTACAGAATTATAATAATAATATATAGAAAAGCATATAGAGAGGTGAGACAATCTACATCACTACCAGCATGGCAATAAAGAAAACGACAATACAACAGATATCACAACAATACATGCCATCATACCTCATACAGTATAGCAAAGTAATACATCATACATTTTATCACAGATTATAGTAAACATTAAAAATGCAGATAGTGAATGATACACACATTGACTCGTTCCTACTCCATGGAGCTAAACACGGATATCTGAGAGAATGATCCGAAAAGAACTAATAGTACCTCTGGCTGCCCAACCAAACTATTGCACTGTCTAACGTCGTGTCTATAGCCCACAGTCCAAACATCGTGTACTACAGGCATTGTACATAATAGTCTCCTCAAGATCTCGATTAAGAATAGTGCTTGTCGAGATCATTAGTGTGTTGCCCGTTACCACGGCCCAGAGGAGCAACCCAATGTCCCCATGTGGAATTCTCCGCACACTAATGCCTCCAAGTTCGTATAATGAACCACACTACGCCTATCACACCACAACTCGGTGTAATTTATCTCGTCAACCAATCGCCAATTGTCAACCAAATTGACACAACACTCTAAGTATGATAAAAAATTACCAAAATACCCTTATTCTCAATATTTCACCATATTTACGAAAATACCCTTTGTCTCAATATACCAAGATATAGCATATCTCCACTTGACAATACTATCTCACAACATGTCCAGGCCCACCACTTTGGCCCGACAGTAAAACTCGCTGTATCATTTAATAGCATAGAAATTTTATCGCATTTTCACAATCGCGTCGCTTTCACAAACGTCTTAAAATCGCGTAAATATATTTTGACATTTTTGAACATCGTGTAATGTTTTTAAATCATTTTCTCAATCGCGTAAGGTTTTTAAATTATTTTCTTAACCGAATAGCTTAAAATCATCATTTTAAATATGTGTAGACTATATCTAGTACTTTTAAACTACGTAAAGTATTTTCCTTATGTTATAAATATATTATGAAATCTTTTCATTTTATTTATTTGATTTTAGTAAATTTTGGCAGCATTTTACCTATAAAATCAATATATAGTATTTTTAATGTTTTCCTCTAAATATTGTTCATTTTAACCTTACCCATCATATACATCGTGAAACTTGCTAACGCGCTTCAAAACTCATAAAGTGAGCTCTACGTTAGTATTTTTCAAGTGTTCGCTTTAATTCTTACTTATAATAAATTCTGCTAATTTAGAATTCTAAACTAAGTTTATTCATTTTATTTCCCAAAGATTCATTGGAATCAATTTCTTTTGTAAATTAATTACTTAACCTATCTTAGAAAATAAAATGGCATGTTGGCCAAAATCAATCTATATCATTCTCAAATTTATCATTTTACCTAGATTCTTTAAATAATTGATTTAGAAAATGGTTGAGAACATTTTGGTTCTCTATTTAATGGTAAGGCCGTGAGCCTCATTGTGTTCTTTGGAACACTCATGTAAATCGTTACATGTTATTCACATCCTATATTAATAATCATATAATTATAACACATGCAATATATAAACATATGCAATATATTTTAAAGCGATAAATATGCTTGCAAATAAAATCAATTACAAATAGGAAAAACAATAAACAACCACACAAATGAATCCTTATGGATTCTTCACACACATACAATTCCATTTTCTCATCACCATACAAGGTTGATGAGATTAAATCTCCCCCTTACCTCTTGAAGACAAAGATCTCCTCCTTCTCCTTGCTTTCTTGAAAACCAACACAAAACCCTAATAATTCATAAATAATTAGTAACATCACATACAAGGATCAATATTAAAAAATCATGGAATATACATGGTTTAGAAAATCAAAAATCAAACTTTAAACTAAAGAATCAAAAACTTACCCTTAGGGAAGTGAACAAAAGCTTTGATTTTGAACTAGAAAGAGTAGGTTTTTGACAAAACCTTGTGAAGGAAAAGTATTTAGAATATAGTTTTGGTTTAGGAAATGTGAAGAGGTAGAATTATAGAAGATTGATGGTGGTGTTTTGGGTGTTGGCCGAAATATAGAGAGAAAAATAGAAGAGAAAGTTGCTTGGTGTTCTTGGTATTTTTTTGGAGAGAATAGAAAGCTTAGATTTAGATAAGTGTTAAAATGAAATTTGAGAGTGTAATGGGAGGGGGGCTGCCGTGTGAGTGTTGTGGGAGAGGTTGAGTGTTTAACTTGGATAGTAAATATCCATTTGTGTTCATACTTTGAAGCACATGGCTTATGCCATTTGGATGGTTCAAGAACCTTGTAGAACTTGTGAGAACTTGGCCATCTAGCCTCCTTTGGCCGTGGGGTTCAAGGGTACTTAGGGGCTTGGTTTGATTTTAATTACAAGCTAATTACATGCTAATTAAATAGGTAATTAATTAAGTTAAATCTCCTATTAACACTTAGTTAACATTTTAATTATATGACTAATTGGTTTAATATATATTAGCATATATTATAACCTATAAACAAAATTAGGACATCTAATTAATAATTAGATTATAACTAATCAACAACTAGGTTAGCTTACTTAGTTTGTTAATTAGGCAATTAGATTAACCAAATTAGGTTTAATTAGTTACTAAACAAAGTCAAGCCACTATATTTGACCTAATCTTTAACCATTGAATTCAACTTTAATTCCTAGCCTTTAATTTGATCTAAGGTGGATATTGCTTAGTGATTAAACTAGAATTGTTCTTACACCATTGATTTGATCAATGGTTAAGATCAAAGCTTCCAAAACAAGCTTCTACATCTAACGGTCCATAAAGAAGTCTTTGCCTCTTTGTTTGACCACTTCTCATTGGTTTAAAATAGTCAGGCCACTTTCGTTGACTTGCTCCTATTGGTTTAGAATTTGGTCTAGTCAGAATCGTTGACTGTTTTTCTAAACGCCAGTCCCACAGACTTTTAAGGGTCCATGGTCATTCTGAAGCAGATTTCTACTGTTTTTGGGACAGTTGGTACTGTTAAATAAAATAATATTATAATAATATAAAATTATTTTATTATACGATTAAATCCTAAAAATTAAAAGATTAATATATATATCAATCAGAATTGGGTTTAGTAAGATCCCCCAGCTCCAATTAATTAAAATAAGATTTTTTCGGTTAGAAAAGTATTATTTCCCTGGGTCGGAGCAAATCACATACAATAGTCAAATACACTCACAAAACAGTCAAATTCATTTTACTACTTATAGAAATTACAAAACAGTACATTTCAGGACTATATTGTAATTAACCCAAAAGTTAGGGTGTTACAATAGTTAGAAGATAACCAATCCATTCCTAGAATAACATCTATTTGAGAAAGAGGTAAACAAATCAAATTAACTGAAAAGATTCGACCTTCCACAGAAATAGGATAGTTCAAACAAACTTGAGCAATAACAATGGGTCTTGCAGTGGGTGTAGAAATAATCAAATCAAAAGGTAAGGAAGACATAGATAACCCTAATCGGTGCACACAATCATAGGCAATAAAAGAATGGGTTGCCCCTGAGTCATACAGTAGAGTTAAAAGATTACATCTTATGGCACAATCTCCCTTAATCAGATCTTCGAATTAGGAGGCCTTTGCTCCATTCAAAGTGTAAACCCTTCCTCTTGCTTGAGGACTTGCGGTATGTACATTGTTAATAGTGGGCTCCACCTTGGTTTGATTACAATCCTTCACAATGTGTCCGGGCTTCTCGCATTTGAAGCAGATGATCCCCTTGATTGTGCAATCTCTCGTCAAGTGGTCCTTTCCATAGTTGAAGCATCTTGGAGATGATGCCATGGCCTGACCAAACTTATGGCCACTAGAACCTTCTCCACGTGATTGTGGCTGAGCTTGATTCCCTTGCGGTCTCGAATATGACTTTTGCTGAAAATGATTGCCACCGCCATTCCTCCCTCTTTGGAACCGAGAGGCACCAAAGTTACGGTTCCTTGTTTCGCGTGATTGATCCAAATCCTTAATCCTGTGACACTTGTCCAAAAGAGCTGGGAACTGATCAATTCCCAAAGGCAACACTGCTCTCTTCAAGTCATGCCTCAAGCCTTCTTCAAACTTGCGGCACTTCCACTCCTCATCGGGTTGTAGTTGGAAGTACCATAAGAACTTTGACAAGATTCAAACTTAGCAGCATACTCACTGACTGACATGCTTCTTTGTTTCAGACCTAGAAACTCCATTTCCTTTGCGTGCCTCTCATTGGCTGGAAAGTACTTCTCCAGGAATTTGTTCTTGAAGGCTTCCCAGGTGATCACTGCTCCTTCAGCTTCCAACAGTCAATGGGCTCTTGCCCACCAATCTTCAGCATCTCCAACAAGTATGAAGGTAGCATAGGTTACCTTCTGAGCATCAGTGCATCCCATTCCTCAGAATATCTTCTCCAACTCTTTGATCCAAAGACTGGCTTTCTCCGGATCAAACTCTCCTTTGAATTATGGTGGATAATTGCGGCAAAACTCTGATAAATTTTGAGTTTTCGTGGTAGCTTCTTATTTTTGGGCAGTTCTTTGATTCTGTTGCATCATAGCCTCCGCCATTCTTTGCAACACCTCAGCTGCTGCGACCATACTTTCGCTATCTCGTTCAGAGTTCACACAAACTGCTCCACCTCGAGCCATCATGTTCCTTTGAAATCAAACTAAGCAATATTTAAGGAAAGTCAGGTGAAGTCATCTCAAACAATTTTATCTCCTTTCGAAAACTAAACACAGAGAATCACACAACACAAGCAAGACAGACCTAACCATAAACCCTAAAAGACTCAAACTTAGGCTCTGATACCAACCAATGTAACACCCTCCTTAGGGTGCCACATTTATACCTCAAAACGTCAAAGCTTTATATAAAACGCAAAAAAGGATTTAATCTTGGAAAACGCAAGTTATAATTTTTCTTTTCAAAATCATAAACTTAAACAACACAGGATATACTTACTAAATATTACACACCAAAAGAATATATACAACAGTGGCATGGATCATAGTCCACCCAAAATTACAAAGTTTATACAAAAAGGACATACATAACTATTTAACAAGACATGACCAGCCCAAATCTACAGACCTAGGGAGTAGGACCTCCCCTTGGACCCTCCATCGGATCTTCCTCTGAATCCTCCATTGGGTCCTCTTCCTTGGACTCTTCCCCAGTCAAATCCCTCAATCGGGGTAAAAGTTTGTAGACGGGTGTCCTAGCAGATGACACTACGAGGTCCAGGTCCTCCCTAGGGTTGTAATGCAAGTCACCCCATAACTCCCTAATAGGCATGAAGAACTCTAGATGCACAAAAACACTAAGAGAGAAGAAAGGAACCCCATCTCGGGTCCTACTAATAGACAAAGTCAAATCCCCTACATATGTAATCCGTTCAATGCCCCAGTCGATATACCACGCGTCTACAACTCTGTGGAAATGAACTCTAACAAAACCAAGGGAATCTCTACAAGCAGTCATCCAAAAGCAAAACAATGAAAAACTACAAATATTCTTCTTCTTCCCTTAATCTTTATCAATAGGAAGACATAGAACAGAAAAATAGACAGGATAACAATATAAAGAGGTGAGATCCTCTACATCAATACTAGTATGGTAGCAAGAGATAGCAATATTAGTAAAATCACAGAAATAATAATTATGGTCATAAAACTTCTCATCAGATACTACATTAATATATTAAAAGATAATTCCACAGTATAAATATATCACAATAAAGTGTTCAATGTCTATGTGAATGCGCAATGGACTGACATCTACTCTATGGAATTCAAACCAACATCGGAGAGAATGATCGGGGAGTCAATGTCTGTATATCGATAGCCTCAAATCATTTGCTTCTCAATATCATCAGTATGTGCAACAAGGCCTAGTCGAGATCGTCGGTACATTGCACAGTCACCACGATCCAGTGAAGTTACCAACTATCCACATGTGGGATACCTATGCCCCAACACCTCCAAGTTCAACTAGTGAACTATACTATGCAATTCGTACCCGCACAAAGGTGTAATTCATCTCCTAGGCATACAACATTGACAACAAGTCATTCCGACTTTCACAATGCATGATCTCATGACAATGATCGACAGTATTCATAAACAACAAAAGTTTCACCAAGAGGAGCCACAACAGGGCTTAAGTCAATCACTGATATTCCCGGGTCCAGTACGTCGGCCCGATAGCACAATGCTATTATATTCCTTCATAAGGTATCTCAATTGCACAAGTTAAAGAACCAACATTTCAATTTTAAACTTCAATTATGATACTTTCAAGAATTAATATGGAAATTTGCTCTAATCTTAAAACTCTTCTAGTTAAGTTCCTCTAGGTAATACTTCTTCACAATTTTCATAAAAAACCTAAAAGAAAACTACATTTTTTTAATCTCACAAATTCATTTCCTCTTTCTCTTAAGCCCTAAAAGTACTCTAAATTTTTATGATCTCTTTTTCTAGCTTATTTTCCCTCTCAAAGCCAAAATCTTTCTCTAACTAAGTAGTCAAGATTTGGTTTTTCCACTCCTTCATTGTTGTGAAATTCCTAATTCAACTCTATTTTTATTTAAGCTTCCTAGTTCCAAATCAACACAAAATTTTCTCTTGGATCCCTTTTTTGGGTCTTTTGGCCATGAGCTCTCTAAGGTTCTTGGGCCTCAAAATTTTTTATTTTTCACAAGGGATTTCAAGCAATATATATATATATATATATATATATATATATATATATGTATATCAATGATCAAACTTTTATATTCCTCCAAGATCATGAACAACATCAAGCCATAAAGTCACAAAGAGCAAAAATTTCAAAATCACCAAAAGCCAATACAAAAGTGAAGAATCCTTACATGGATTCTCCACTATCAACACAACAAAATGTCTCTCACAACCATGAAAGGTTGATGAGAGTAATCTCCCTCTTACCTTGGAGGATGACCAACCACTACTTGGATATCTCCTTGAAACAAGCTTCCTCTTCCAAGAGCTTCTTGAAAAATGAAAATGACATGCCAAATAATCAACATTTTAGGCTTAGAGAAGAATGACCATGGATCAAAATCATGGTTTTAGAAAGAAGAAAAAAAAGAAAAATGGAAAAGAAGAAAGTTTACCTTAGAAGTCTTCAAGCCCTAACTTGAAGAAATACTTGGAAAAGGTGAACAAGTCAAGATCTTCTCACCAATTTGGCTTACAAAGAGGTTTAGATCCAAGAAAGTAGATGAGTGAAATCAAAGAAAATGAGAGGGTGGATTTGGTGAGTGTGGCCGTGAGCTCTAGAGGAGAGAAAATGTGAGAAAACAAAGTGTGTAATTTTTTGGGTGAAGAGAGAGAAATGGATAGAAAAGTGATGAAAATGAAGGTTGAATAGAAATTTACTCTAGAAGTCTCCATTCTCTCTCCATAGCTGTGCACTCATCTAGGGGGGAGGAGCCAAGCTTCCTCAATAAGCTTCATAAAGCTTCCTTGAGAAGCTTCTCTCCTTGGTCCAAAAGTCAAAGATGATGTTATGTGGGTGATGTCACATAGATGATGTCATAAAGGTGACTAGGTAGAAATAATTCTACTAGATCTTTACTGCAAGCTATTATCCAACGGGCAAAAGTTACAGTTAACAAAGTCGGTATCTATTGTCCAATGGATAATAGAGCGTACCCAATTTTTATCTATCAGATAAAATCTCAGATAAAGAAAACTTCAAAAAATGTCTCTGGTTTCGGGTTTCGTAAGATCCCCCGGCCTCGGTTTAACAGTCTAAAATTTTTTAAAAATAATATTAAAATAATCCATATTCACTAAATAATTCATAAAAATTCACAACATCACAGAAATCACAGATAAGCTTGAAACAAGAGGAAATTGGGGCGTTACACTAATGAGTTAGTTCCAACTAGGGGACAAACGGGGTGGAAAGTGTGTATTGATTATATCAAATTGAATGTTGTAACTAGAAAAGATCACTTCCCTCTTCCTTTTATTAATCAAATGTTGGAAAGACTTGCTGGTCATGAATATTATTATTTTCTAGATGGATATTCAGGATATAATCTGATTCCTATTGCACCTGAGGATCAAGGAAAGACTACTTTTGTTGGTGTATGCCTTAAAGGCCAATTTATTTTGACCGTACTTACATACATTATATTATGTTATTTATTTAATACACGAGGCATTTCTTTTATTGTGTTATTTATTATAAACTTAATAAAGTCCTTAGAATAGTAAGTTTAATGCCATAGGACATCAAGTGGATGACTTGATCATGAGATCCTATTGGATAAAATCAGAACACTATTCTTAAATGTCCCTAGTCACGTATTATTGTTAATTAGGATAATAATAACGTATTGAGACTAGCATGTGTGTAGACTGATGGCCACATCTCACGGGTCATGGATATGAGATATCAAGTCTTCACATGGATACATATTAGAGTAATAATGTATTGGACTGACCCACCATGAGAACGCTACGTGGATCGTTACGTGAGTATCATAAGCAGTTCTCAAAGTGACAATGGTATATGTGGTCCTTTGACTTGAAATCACTATGATTCCTACATGAGGAGTTGTATGTTTTAATGACATCAAACGTCATTTGTAACAAGGTAATTATAAAGTTAGTTATTGGGCATATCGCGAATCATGCAGAGGGATATGGGTGACTTAGATGGGATTTGTCCTTCCTACATAACAGGAGTGATATCTTCGGGCTCCCTGATTGAGTGAGACTACAGAATGCATGGTCAAGCTCAAATGAGTCAATATGAGATATTGATCTCATTAGTTATTACTAAGTAACTCAAGTATCAGGAAACAAAAGATTGAACTATATAAGGGTGATACATTCCATGCCTTATGCTCAATCTAGATATCTGGACAAAGGGACTAAACTATATGAAAACATTAGTCACAAAAAGGTTATATCAAATCACTGACATTCTCATTACTTGGGTAGCAGTGATGTGTTACTAGATACCACTCACTACTTGTAATATTAAAATAGGATTTTAATATTACTGCTAACGTCATGAGAACCTGCAGGGTCATGTACATAGAGCATATTGTTTTGGAGCAATTAGAATCCAAGTTGGACTAGGGTTCTATCGTGGACCAGACTCATAACAGATGAGTCCAAGGTTGCACTGCTAAACCTACTACTATTCTCACTCGCATAAGACAGTCACTATTATAAAAAGTACTACTAAGGGGCTGTCAAGGACATCAGATTACAAACCATAATCGCACTTTAACAGAAATAGGGAATGAGAGAGTGATATGTTTCTCTTCTCTTCGCAGCTAGCACTGTGCAGGAGACGTGAGACTCCAAGATTATATACATTGGACGTTTATGAGTTTGTTCGTGTGGACAACATAAAGGTACTATCGTCACTGCAGTGCTAGTGATTTGCTTGATCTTTTTTTTTTGTCTGGCTTCAAGAGGTAAACTAAAAAAATCACATTTCATGGCTCTGTTTTTGTATGGATCCTTGGTGGGAATCCTTTTTTTTTTGTTGTGCTTTTGTTCTTGGATTTCCCAATAACTTTTACATGTCCATTTGGTACTTTTGCATATTGTCGCATGCCTTTTGGGTTATGTAATGCAACTACAACCTTTCAGAGATGCATGATTAGTATTTTTTTCTCATATGGTTGGTGAATTTTTGGAAGTGTTCATGGATGATTTTTCTATTTTTGGATCTACTTTTAATGATTGTTTGCATCACTTGTCTTTGGTTTTGGCTATGTGTAAAGAAAAGAATCTTATGCTTAATTGGGAAAAATGTCATTTCATGGTTAAAAGGGGTATTGTGCTTGGTCACGTTATATCTAAAGATGGCATTGAGGTTGATAAAGCTAAAGTTCTAGCCTTCCTCCTCCTAAATCTTTGAAAGAAATTAGATCTTTTGTAGAACACGTAGGTTTCTACAGGAGATTCATCAAGGATTTCAGCAAGGTAGCAAGGCTATTATGCAACCTTCTTAGTACGGATGTTCCATTTATTTTTTATGATGCATGCTTGCAATCTTTTAATAAGCTAAAACTTGAATTAACTTCTGCTCTAATTATTAAGCCACCTGATTGGAGCTTACCTTTTGAGATTATGTGTGATGCTTCTGATTATCCTATTGATGTTGTCTTGGGGCAAAAAGTGAATAAGTTAACTCATGTGATTTGTTATGCTAGTAAGACTTTGAATGCTACCAAATTGAATTATTCCACCACTGAGAAGTAATTGCTAGCTATTGTGTTTGCTTTAGACAAATTTAGATCATATGTTGTTAGTTCAAAAGTTGTGATATATTTTGATCATGCTGCATTGAAATATATATTCGCAAAAGCTAGACTTATTTGGTGGGTGTTACTTTTGCAAGAATTTGACATTGAAATCAGGGATAAAAAGGGTGCTGAGAAAGTGATTGCTGATCATTTGTCTAGATTAGTCGTTGAACATGATAGTGATACTTCTCCTATTGTAGAATCTTGTCTTGATGAGCAGTTATTGCATGTTTCACAAACCCCTTGGTATGCTGATATTGTGAATTATTTGGTTACTATGCAAATGCCATCTGATTGGTCTAAATAGGATAGATTAAAGTTCTTGTCTCAAGTAAAACATTTCTTTTGGGATGATCCATACTTGTTTAAATACTATCCTGATCAGATTATTAGGAGATGCTTTCCTGAATGGGAACAACAAAGTATCATATCTTTTTGCTATGATCATACATGTAGAGGGCATTTTAGCTCTAAGATAATAGCAACCAAAACTTTTCAATGTGGTTTTTATTGGCCTTCTATTTTTCGTGATTCTCATGCTTATTGTTCTACTTGTGAAAGATGCCAAAAGTTGGGGAGCATTGGTAAGAAAAATATGATGCCCTCGAATCCTATTTTGATTGTTGATATAGGTGATGTTTGGGTATTGATTTTATGGGACTATTTCCCAACTCTTTTTGTTATCCATATATTCTTGTTAGTGTTGATTATGTTTCCAAATGGGTTGAGCCAAAAACATGTAGAAGCAATGACCACAAGGTGGTTGTCCAATTTTAAAAGAAAATATTTTTGCATGTTTTGGGACACCACGGGCTATCATTAGTGATGGGGGCAAACATTTTTGCAATAGACCATTTGAGCATTTAATAAAAAAGTATGACATCACTCATAAGGTAGCTACCCCTTATCACTCGCAAACTAGTGGTCAAGTTGAGGTATTTAATAGGGAGATTAAAAGAATTTTAGAGTTAACTGTAGACCCCTCTAGGAAATACTAGTCTTTACGTCTAGATGATGCATTGTGGGCATACCGCACGACATTTAAGACTCCTATTGTGATGTCTCCATATAGATTTGTTTATGGTAAGGCTTGTCATCTTCTTGTTGAGTTGGAGCATAGAACATATTGGGCTATCAAGTATCTTAATTTTGAGTTGGATAAAGCTGATATTCAAAGGAAATTTCATCTCAATGAACTGGAAGAAATTTGTAATGATGCTTATGAGTGTGCAAAGTCTTATAAGGATAGGATAAAGATAGTGCATGATACTCACATCTTTAGGAAGTCTTTTCACCTGGTCAAAAAGTTCTTTTGTACAACTCTCGCTTGCATTTATTTCCAGGTAAATTGAGATGTAAGTCTTCTGGCCCATATGTTATGAAAACTATCTACTCTCACAGTGCTGTTGAGATAGAGAATCTCATGGATGGTAATATTTTTAAGGTAAATGTTCTGCAGTTGAAGTTGTACCTTGAGCTGAAGGATCTAGATATAGAAGAAACTTTGGTAAATAATCCTGTGCACCAAATCTAATGGAACTTTCTAGTTTAAATTTTATTTTTATTGAGTCGGCTTAAGTGACTCCTAGATTTCGGAGCCTTTGTAAGGGGATGTAAATAGTGTTGATCAACAAAAAAATTTAAAAAAATTCAAAATCCAAAAAAAATTATTTAGTTTGTGTGCTTGTTTATTTCATTTTACTTGATTTTTTTTTGTTATTTTTGTCATTAGTAACCATTGTCAGGGTGTAGTTATCTTCTTCTCGTCTTCTCTTTTTAATTGTTAAGCATTTCAGGTATGTGACTCCTCCCCATTACTTTGTTTATTTTTTTTCTCAATAATTTCTTTATGCATATTGGTGATTATTTCTTAAATCTGGATTTAATTTGAAACATTGAGGACAATGTTTAGTTTTGATTGCGGTTGAGAGTTACTTGAATTTTAGTCATGTTATCATTATGCCAATTTTGTGAGGAAAATTTTTCTATCATCTTGCTTAACTCGTTTCACATTATTCATAGCTGCTTTTGCATGTCTCTTTGTTAAATAATTGAAATAATTAGAAAACTTGATGAAAATATGTGGATACCATATTTTTGCCAAGTGAGTTTCAAGCCATTCATTTTTATTAGAAGTTTTTTT
Source organism: Ormosia semicastrata (assembly GCA_029884595.1). Lineage (NCBI taxonomy): Eukaryota > Viridiplantae > Streptophyta > Magnoliopsida > Fabales > Fabaceae > Ormosia > Ormosia semicastrata. Next base: position 47,547,816 of record JAQQTO010000061.1, read on the forward strand.
TTGGCCATCGAATGTTTTTTGTGGTACTCATAATTATTTTTTTTTCTCTCACTAAATTATTTCATTATTGTTATTTTTGGCTAAAGAGAAGTTTTATATCACACTTGCATTTAATATGATGTCATGAAAATTGGTAGAATTGTGTATTTCCTTGAGGGATGATATTAGGCCATGTTTCTTATTTTGAGCCTTGAAATAATGTTTTTGTTCTTTTACATAATACCGCTAGTCACTCCTTTAAGCCTATTTATTGGGCCTTTCTTTCTTAACCCTTTTCTTAAAGTGTTTCAGAAAAGAAGCAATATTATTGCAAAATGGGAATGTATAAAAAAAAAATAAGGCAAAGTGAAAGTGTAAGAAAAAAAAAGGAAAAGAAAAGAATTTTTTTTTTGAAAAGCAACAAAGTTAGAAAAATTGAGAAAAGAAAAAGAAAAAAGTATGGTTTGAGAGTTTGAAAGAAAAAAAAGTGATTTAAAGAAGGTAAAGAAAATTATGTTGAAAGTGTTGAAATTATGCTTCTAAATATTCTTGAAACACTTTTGATATTCATTGTTTCCCTTAGCCTTCATAATTTCCCTTTACCCACGTTACAAACTTAATAAAGTCCTGTTTGATCTTAAGAGATTGCATGGTCTTCCAATGTACATGACTAATCTTAAGGTGTGATGTAAAGTATTTTCTTGACATTTTTTCATGATACGATATTTGTTCTATTTTCTTAATGTTCTTTCTATTATTTTATATGTAAGATATTTGTTTTGATTTATACTTACTACTCTACTCACATATACTTGCTATGAGTGACACCATACTTTTGAGTGATTTTTATTGTTGAGTGTAACTCTTGTGAGGATTGTATATAATTGAAAGATGTTTTCTAATGAGGATTCTAGTTGCGATATTTGGAGATAATAGGTATATGTCGTAGTAGTTATATTATTCACACACTAAGTTTGATTTTATTTTTATGGTAGTTTTCTTGTGGCAATTGTGGTGTTCTGATACATGACTAATAATTGTGAGTAGGATGATTTTCACTTTGAGCTTTATTTTAAGTGAATTCCATTACAAGGGACTAGCAATAAGCTGATTGAGGGTTGTGATAATAACCTAATTTTTATATATTTTTCTTATAAAAATAGATATTATTATATCTCATTATATTTTATTTTAGTAACTTTGTGATATATTGATTTATTTATTAAAAGAAGTCATTAATATACTTTTTGTGATAAATTTTAGGTTGTGCAAAGAATAGACAACTGGACCCATAATTGAAGCCCAATATTAGTGACTCATGGTAGCAATTAAAAGGAATAAATAATGCCTAAATTTTGTCTCACATGGATACTTTAACTAGGGCCTATAAAGAATAAAAAAAAAAGTAGAATGTAGGCCACATTTTGCTAAGGATTGGAAAGTCAATGAGGCGGTGCAAAATTTATATAAAGAGGCATAACAAAATAGAATTGAAGACCATCACAACGTAGCCCCGTGGAGAATTGGAGAAAAGAAGGTACAATATGCGCAGCATAGAGAGAGACGCAAGCGAAGAAGTGCAGTATAGAGAATTTTAGTGAGATAATTTTATTGTGTTCTAATTTTTTTATGTCTTGCTAAATTCTCTAGACTAAGGGAATGATGAAATCTTGATTGTTTTGGCATTACTATGTTGAATTAATTTTACCCAATTTCAGGATTTAATGCTTATTGATTCTATTTTTCTATCAAATTTTATCACTACAAGAAATCAGGAAATTAGAGAGGGAAATTTCCCTCGCTATTCCCTCGCTAATCCCTCGCTAAAAAAATTAGCGAGGGATTAGAGAGGGAATAGCGAGGGATTAGTTAGTCGCTTTTTTTTCATCGCTAATTAGCGAGGGAAAGTTTTCCCTCACTAATCCGTCTCAAGAAAATTCATTTCCCTCTCTAATCGCTCTCTAATCCCTCGCTAATATCCCGCAATATTCCGTCGCTATTTTGCGAGGGACTTTCCGTCGCTATTCCGTCTCTGACAATTTACTCGCTATTGCCTCACTATTTCATCGCTAATAATTCCCTCGCTAATACCTCGCTGATCCGTCTGTAACTTAATATACTAATTTTGTCAATTTTCATCGCTATTCCGTCGCTATTCCCTCGTTATAAATTCCGTCGCTATTAGGTCTCTATTCCTTCGCTATTTTTCCCTCGTTATGGCGTCGCTAATCCGTCGCTAAAATATAACTCGCTATTTCGTCGCTAATCCCTCGCTAATTAACATGTCATATTCTGTCGCTAATCCCTCTCTAATCCGTCGGTAAATAAGTAAGTTTTTTTTTTATAACCTATTTATATTATTGCTTCCCCAAAACCTGCATATCAAACCACAGCAAGCATAAATCCAACAAACAGAAATCCAACAACAAACAATCTAATAATTGTAAACTGCTTTAACAAAAAACTTGTACAAATAATTCAATAATATAGTTTAAAGTTACTATACAAATAATCAATTGATATAGTTGAAAGTTATACAAAGTAGACAATAAGAATAAAAAATGGCAATCAGTCTAAGTCATCTGCGTCTTCTTCTTCCTCTTCCTCTTCCTCTCGACCCTCCCTACCTAGACCTTGTGATGGTGGTTGTGGAGCAACATTTGTTGATCCGAACGTAGATAGGAATGATTGGAAAGGCGCCAACATAGGGACAAGTTGACTCTAACAAATGAAGTCATCGCTGCTTGCCACTGCTTGTATTTACAGCTTCAGATATGTCCTGTGTCAACGGTGTAGAGCGGGAAGGACCTGCAACCGAGGAGGATGAAGCTTGCATGGTGTTATTACCAATATGCAAGCTGTTACCTATGCCATGCACACGTCCCTTCTTGTTGGGACCCGCCGCATCCATCCAAACCTCCGGGTCAACCATAGGGTGAGAGGAAGAGTTTTCTCCATATTTTTTGTCATTGCGGTGTCATATGACTCCTAAAAATAAAAAAACAAGAAAAATATCAACAAAAAAATAAATAACCTAAAATATATATGACTTTTGAATAAGAACAAGACACTTACAATAAAATTCCTCGAGCGCTCAGAAACATAGCTTCCGTCTTTCTTCTTATGAACTTTTGCATAAAGATCTCTGTAAGAAACCGGATGCTTTAACTCTGTCTCCTGTAATCCCATATGAAAGAATATTATATAATAAACACATATCAAAAGTAAGGCACTCCCTCTAAAATATTATGTCATACTCAAGATAGGCAAATAACTCAAGTAATTACAACATATTAATACACGGATGCTTATCATTAAAATTTTAAATGATGAAGTTACGTTACCATCTTGCTCTTGTGTTGACCAAAGCTTATCGACCCTTTGTATGCTTCAAGGCATCGGGCATGGCTGCCTCTATTCCTTCGGGCGGTGCAGACCTCGTCATCCATTTATCTGTCGCCAAATGTCGACTGGCCATCCCACACTTCCGTCCTCATTCCTCGGGCCCATGGCCCTTAACATCGGCCAAGTTGTTTGAATTTGCCCTCTCAAATGCCTTATCTCGTGCTTTGTTCAAATGGTCTGGATAACGGTCCAAGATAGTTCGTTCCCAGACAGTTCTCGCCATGCCGCGATCAGCATCAGATGTGAACCGATGCTTAGCCTACACAAATGATATGTATGTATATTTATTTTTCAATAAATGTATAATATATAATTCTATAGACACAATTACTTACCATGAAGTCGTTAAATAGAATTTCCTTCATCTCGGTGGATAACATCGCCACGTACTAGCAGGAACAGCATCCGTGTCATGACATTGTACATAATGTCACGTGTCACCTTCGACGGAGAAACCTCCTCCTATAAGTATAAGAAGATAATGTTAGTAATTTAAGAGTAAATACATGTAATAAAAAGGTGATATATCACTATTACTTACGGTTCAGGGACAGATGCCACATATATAAGTTCCTGCTATCTATTTCTACATTGGATTCTCCACATGAAGGCACCACATTCGGGTCGCTAGTGGGTGGGTCGAGGGGGTGGCATAGAAATCATTTGGGTCGGTAAGAGGTGGGAGAAGGCGATGCGCCTCCAATGGTCAATGGACTAGATTTGGTAGCCTACTGTTGGTCGATGGGCCGATGGTGAAATTATACATAAACAAAAAAATACATATATATTACATTTATATAAACCACAAGTTAACAATAATTGAAGTATATATCCTACGGGTATACCTGGAGAGGCGAGAATCTTGTAGTGGTGGAGAATCATGGGTAGATGAAACATTACGGCCTCTCCCACGACCGCGTCAAAGCACCTCTACCTCGAATGGTCATGATGAATATACGCATAAGGAAACATAATGAAACATGACGAGTTAAGAAACTATATGTCAATAAAAACTTCAAAATATAATAATGATATTTCAAGTATAAATACCATTAACAAAGTTTATTGAACAAGCTTCAATTTTAACTACTTGAGTCGAAGCCAAAGATTCCTCATCTTCATCCGAGAATTCATTAATTTCATTATTTTCGTTGTCATCAATGAACTCATCATCAACCACATCATCCATTGGATAATGTATATCACGTATGTTCACTTCTTCCATTTGGGCATGTGCATCAAACAAGGAGAGCGCTTCATCATCTATGACGAGATTGTGTGTTCCAAGGGATCCATCATCTTGGTAATAATCGATGTGATTAGGTCATTCAATTCATCACTTTCATCATTCAATGTCTCGGCCATGAAGAGTTTTGCTCGACCTTGCAAGATGCCCACCATTCACCATTAGCTCTATTCGCTTTGTGGGTATCTTGTATAGTACATTTGTTGTGCTTGTTCGGCTAAGACAAATGACTCATTTGAGTGAAGTCTTGATTTATGCTTGATGTCAACCAACCCATATCTCTCATCAACATTGACTCCATTTATCGGGTCAAACTAATGATATTGTAAAAGAAATACTCTATTATGATTTCCTACATATGACAAGTCCAATATATCTTCAACGATGCCATAATAGTCGAAGTCATTCTCACCATATATACTACCTCTAAGACATACGTCACTATTTATGGTAGCTTTATTTTGTCCGTATACCTTAGTATGAAATCTGCACACCCATTAACTATTAAGCCATAGTAAGAAGTCACGGACTTGGATGGACCATAACTTATCTCTCGTATCATTTGATCCTCGACTTGGCCTATATTAACCTGTATCATTATATAGACGGTAGATAGTTGTAACATGTAGCATAATGAACATTAAATTTAATATGATAGATCACTATTATGGATAAAAAGACTCACTAGATGTTTTAGCCACCTACTGAAGTCCTTATCTCGAGCTTCCAATATTTGATCATCAGTGATATTGGGATTGGTTTCCCTTAACGAATCCTCGAATTTTCTAATCAATACAATAATTAATATTTAGCATAAATTTAGCACATTAATAACAAATTCATTAGATAGAGAGTAAACTTACTGGAGATAAGGTTCTACTTCTCCACAATTTACAAGCACATATGTCTCAGCAATTTGAAGTTCCACATCCGTCAAGAATCTATTTCGACCTCTCCCGATAGGACGACATGGATGTTTAAAAACAGAAAATCGTTCATTAATTGTTTCTTCCCCACCATCGTCATTCGAGGAACTTGAGTGCTGGTGCGTAGGTGGGGATCAAAATACATGGAAGCAAAATTGGAAATTTCTTCTAAAATATACGCTTCACAAATAGATCCTTCAACTTTCGCCTTATTTCGGACCTTTCTTTTCAAGTACAGCATACACCTCTCAAAGGGGTACATCCACTGTAATGCCTTGGTCCTCCAACCTTAGCTTCATAAGGGAGATGCACGACTAGATGTTCCATCACGTCAAAGAATCTTTGGAGGAAAATCTTCTCTAACTTGCAAATTGTTTCAATGATAGAAAGCTCTGCATTCTCCATGGTGGAAGCACAATTTGATTGCACAAACTTCTTTAAAGAACAAGCTTAGTTACATTAACGGTCCCCATATAGGTTTTGGCAAGATATCACGAAATGCCGGGGAATTAACCTTTGCATAAAAACATGACAATCGTGACTTTTCATTCCATATATCTTCCCGCCGTCTACATTGATCAACGTGCGATATTCGATGCATATCCATCAGGAAATTTCAAGCTGTTTTATCCACTCACACACCATCCTTCTTTGGTTGGCATCCAAGACATACGTCGCCTTTGGTTTTTTACACTTGCCATTCTCAACTATTAGCTCCAAGGTAGGACGTTTGCATATTATCTTCAAATCTTCTCTTGCATTTGCATTATCTTTTGTCTTGCCCTTTATGTCCATGACGATGTTGAAGATATTATCAAACACGTTCTTCTCGACATGCATAACATCTAAATTATGTCGTATTAGATTAGTGGACCAATAAGGCAATTCCCGAGAATATGCTCTTCTTCACCCAATTGTGGTGTATACCAAAGCCATCTTGTTTTTGTTTACCACGAATTCAAGCCGAATATGATTTCCTTAAGTTGAGTCACTCTATTCAAGACATCTGTCCCACTCGGTAGTTGCGGTGGATTAGATTTTTCCTTTGTTGATCTCTTAAAGAGTTTCGATCACGGCGAAATGGATGATCAAAAGGCAAAAATTGACGATGACAATCAAACCAACAACATTTCCTACCGTGCTTCAACACAAATGACTTCTTGTAATTCGTACAAAGCGGACAAGAAAGTTTTCCATGAGTGCTCCACCGGATAGCATTCCATAGGTGGAAAGTCACTTATTGTCCACAACAAAGCCGCTTTCATATCGAAATTTTGCTTCTTCCAGGCATCATAAGTTTGCACCCCAACATCCCACAATATCTTAGATCATCAATTAGGGGTCTAAGATAGACATCTAAATTTTTACCAGGTGACTTTGGTCCAGGAATCACAAGAGTGAGAAATATGTATTCCCTTCTCATACACATACTTGGAGGTAGATTGTACGGTGTGACAAAAACAGGCCAACATGAATATGGTGTGGTTGAACCCCTGAATGGATTAAAACCGTCGTACACAGGCCAAGTCTAACATTTCGAGCATCTAGGGCAAATGTAGGATGGGTAGCGTCAAATCGTTTCCAAGCCTCGGCATCAGCTGGATGCCTGATCAGTGATTCATCTTGACGCACTCCATCCGCATGCCAAGTCATATACTGTGCAGTGTTTTTGGACATAAACAGACGTCGGAGTCTTGGCACAATGGGAAAATATCGCAACACTGAGTGCGGCACATCCTTCTCATTCGATGAACGTCCCGCCTTCGGTTTGAATCGTGGGTGTCCACATACTAAGCAAACTGAGTAGAGTCTCTTGTCACTGTATTCTTTGTAATACAACATGCACTGATTAAGACACGCATCTATCTTCTCATATCCTAATCCCAACTCACGAACCATTCTCTTCGATTTGTAGAAGTTTTCGGGTAACCTTTCAGGCTTTGGAAGCATGCTCTTAATGATGACAATCATTCTATCATAACAACTCTCACTCATGTTAAACTCTGACTTCAAGTTCAAAAGTTGAGTTACAGCTGACAATTTCGTGTGCTTATGGCAACCATCCCATAAAGGTTCGTCAGCGTCTCTTAGCAAGTCATAAAACTTCGCGACTAACGGATTTGGATCCTCTTCTAAATCTTGAGCCTCGGATTTAATCTATCACTGCGGCATCCATAACCATATCCACGTATGGATTCATAGGCTCCACTTCATCATCATGGACAATGGATGTTGAGCCGCTATCCCCCCATATGTCCTCACCATGAATGGTCCAATTTACATAACCATCCACAAATCCGTACTTATACAGATGTTGTTCTACCCCAAATACCTCCCTCCAAGCACGATTCTTACATCTAGCACATGGACAAAGGACACGATTTAATGCATCGATACTTGTCGGGTCTCCTTGAGCAACCACTAATGAAATCATCAACTCCATCCTTGAATTCTTCACTTACATAGGTAGGATCATTTCTTCGTAACATCCAACTTCGATCGGGTCTCATGATTTTGAAATTGGTTTAGCACATTAATACGAATCCTTATATCAATTGGTCCTTCTTAACATGGTATGGCCCTATCCCATTCGCTAAGAAACTTTTTCAGCACTTAGTTAATAGTTATTCCTTAAATCTCATATTTTATACTTGATGAAATTTGACATTTCCATTGGTCTCCAAGTGCATGACTATAACGCAGTGAGATCTACCACGTTTAAGTATACACCCAGAGAACAAAAGGAAATGTAGCAGACCGAAATTTCAACAAGTATAAGATATGAGATTTAAATAATAACTATTAACTAAGTGAAGGAAAAATTTCTTACCAAATTGTCCCACTTGGACAATTCAAGATTCAATACAATGAGCAGTACTGAACAATAAGTATATGTGCTCATTCATATTGAATCTCAAACGGGAAACTAAGGTTTTGCTCAAATCTTCACTCGAATAAGAAAATAAAACTTTAAGCATATGTTAAAGCACAATCAAAAGTTAAATCAAACCAATATTCTTAACACATAATTCGTTAGAAATTCATAACTTTTATTTTCAACATCTAAGATTTGATGTCATATTTAGATAGTCCTAAATGTACCTCATAGGAGAGAAAAACATAAATAAAATGTAAGTTTTCACTTGGCCACAATGACATAGACAACATTGATGAATATGTTAGGAACACTATTGCTAGAGCTTTCGGTGTTGTTGCCTCGCTCTTGGTATACTGCATTCTTACCCTTCTTGAAGGTCGTTTATAAGAGTAAGAAATCATGGCAAGCTCGGCACATTGGGATTAAGATTGTGCAACAGATTGAGAAGGTGAAGTAGTGTGTAAGGAATTGGAAGCCCTATACGCAAATTGCTATAGTAAGGAAGTCATGATCATTCGATTCGTGAATTTCAGTCGCGATGAAGAAATAAACCAAGTTGTTCGAATGTGGTGAAGCAGTGTGTGATAGAGACAGTATCATGTTAGGCTTGTAAGCGAGTTATAAAGGTATTCTAATACTTGCTTAACATGCCAGTGGTGTTTTGTGACAAACTGAATTAGTTTAGGCACTTAGTTGCAACACAGAAGTTGAAAAGTAGCTTAAAATGACTTAGGAAATAGCTTTAAAGGCTAAGTTGAGAGAAACAAGTATAGAGAAATTCATTTTAGGTCACAAATGAGTTAAGTAAGATACAGTTAAAATTTGAGAAGAATCGGAGTCAGTTTGGTATTTTTAAGTATACTGGTTGTGTATTTTAATACCGATTGACTAGTAGAAGATATGAAAAATAAGAATAAAAGTGAACCAGCAATTTAAATGAATCCTAATATTTATTTTATAGTTGTTGGGAAGTTGAAAAACTTGAATTAATATAACTTAAGTGTTCTTAGCATATAAAAGTTCTAACACTAGAACTTAAATTTCGATTTTCCCTTAACCCGTGACCCTAGCGAGAAAACAAAAGAAAAGAATAGAACAGAACGAGAAAGAGAGAAACGAAGGGAGAAAGAGATAAAGGAGAAGAAAGGAAGGGAAGAGGAAAAGAAGAAGAGCAAGGCTCAAAGGTTGGCATCACCTAAAGGTAGGAGATTTCTATTCTTTTTCTCTCTTTGTTCTTTTAAATGGGGGTTAGAGATTTGGAATGGAAAGCTGGATTTGGAGAGCAAAATCCTAGCTCTTAGCTTGATTCTTGCTTCCAATAATTAAGTTAGGATAATTTTAGTCTAATAAGTATTAGATAGTCATTTATAACTCAAACCAACCATTTTGGTTCATGATAGAGAATCTTGGAAATGGATTGGAGAAAAATGAGAATTAGGTTGTGATTGATTGACTTTGATCATAATCTAAGTTTAATGAGTTAGATACTAGTTAGTTGATGGATTGGAGCCCTTGCAATTCATAGTTTCCTTTTTAATGGTTAGTTGAAAAAAAGTAGGGTTTTAGTTGGAAGTTTGAGTTTAAATCCATCATCGATGAGTTGAATTAGTGAATGGATGATCCTAACATGATTAGAGACCATTATTAGGGTTGGAAAACAGTTAGAATCCATGATTTGAGGATTAGAACTAGGTTAGAAACCAAGATTATACAATACCCGAATTTGTAAAATCAAAATAGCACCCTGACAGCCTGTGGTGTTTGTCGCATAACTTGAGCTACAGGCATCGGAATGACATGATTTTTATGTCATTTTAAAGCTAAGACATAGGGCTACGTGTGGTAAAAATTTCAGAATTTTACACCAAGCCAAACAGTACCAGTTTCGGTTTGAATCCAAGGCAGATTCTGCAGAAAATGCATTCTGGCAGCCAATAAACCAGATTGCATAACTTCCTGCTCCGGTGTCCGTTTCACATGAAACCAGAGGCATTTTAAAGCTAACATGTAAGGCTTCTTGCCTGCAAAATTTCATAATTTTCCTGGGTGTATTTTGTTCCCAGTTTCAGTTTAAAGTCAGGGCAGAAATGGGTAAACCAGTGAATTCCCTATTTTTGCTTGTGTAAAATGTCGCATAACTTTAGATACGCTTATCCAAATGAGATGAGGTTTGCGGCATTGGAAAGATATAAGAGAGATCTATCTTCCCATAAAATTTCAGAATTTTCTGAGTTAAGATGCATATTTGGCGCAATCTTGAAAATCAGTCTTTTTAGGCAAGTTTTGGAGGTATTTTGGGATGGTTTCAATCCTAGAAATACTAGTAACTCCTTTAATAGTTAAAGTTGAGTTAGATAGGCAAGTTTTGTAGTAAATACTTTACTCTCTCAATAAGTTGAGTGAAATAGGGTAGTAGCAAGAGTGGATTGGTTCCCTCAAGCAAGTGAGGTTGAGCCGAGTGAGTTGGTTCTCTCAAGTAAGTGAGGTTGAGCCTAGTGAGTTGATTATCTCTAGTAAGTAAGGTTGAGCCTATTGAGTTGGTTCCCTCAAGCAACTGAGGCCGAACCTAGAGTTGGTTCCCTACAGGTCGAACCTAGAGTTAGGCATCTTTAGAAAATAGACTATTAGGGACTTTAACTGATTCTTGAAGAGCAATCGGTTAGACAGATAATTATGCTTAGAGGTGGAAAACCTTTGGGGAGGTTTGGGAATGTGGTTTTCAGTTGTTTTATGCAACATTATGCAGAAAACCAAAATGACTCCCTTAAAGCAGAAAAACGAGCTACCCGACAGCCTGTGGTGTTTGTCGCATAACTTGAGCTACAGGCATCGGAATGACATGATTTTTATGTCATTTTAAAGCTAAGACATAGGGCTACGTGTGGTAAAAATTTCAGAATTTTACACCAAGCCAAACAGTACCAGTTTCGGTTTGAATCCAAGGCAGATTCTGCAGAAAATGCATTCTGGCAGCCAGTAAACCAGATTGCATAACTTCCTGCTCCGGTGTCCGTTTCACATGAAACCAGAGGCATTTTAAAGCTAACATGTAAGGCTTCTTGCCTGCAAAATTTCATAATTTTCCTGGGTGTATTTTGTTCCCAGTTTCAGTTTAAAGTCAGGGCAGAAATGGGTAAACCAGTGAATTCCCTATTTTTGCTTGTGTAAAATGTCGCATAACTTTAGATACACTTATCCAAATGAGGTGAGGTTTGTGGCATTGGAAAGATATAAGAGAGATCTATCTTCACATAAAATTTCAGAATTTTCTAAGTTCAGATGCATATTTGGCGCAATCTTGAAAATCAGCATTTTTAGGCAAGTTTTGGAGGTATTTTGGGATGGTTTCAATCCTAGAAATACTAGTAACTCCTTTAATAGTTAAAGTTGAGTTAGATAGGCAAGTTTTGTGGTAAATATTTTACTCTCTCAATAAGTTTTGCGAGACATTCTCATTATGTCATGCAAGTGACATATAATCCTAAAGACACAAACACCTTCACAGTGCATCTCTTGATTGCAACATAAAGGTATATATGTGTTTTTATAATTAACGTATGAAGCAATGCAATGAATAAGGATGAAACTAACCTTGACTCAAGAAGACTCAGATGAATCAAGACTCGGGAACAAATGTTGCACTTGCAACAAAAATGCCTTTACCAAGCTTAGATAGCAGAAAAGAACAAGAAAGGCAACAAGAACACGCACCCATAGCATACAATCAAATAACATTTTACATATCCACCTCTTTCAAATCGGGTTCAAAGTTATGATCTAAATAAGAGCATTTCAGCAAGGAACTCAAATCTAAACATAAATAAGAGAACAAAAATCATAGCATTAAGCCCCTTTTGCCACGCACGAGTAACTATGTCTGAGTGGCTCAAGGAACTACGAACATATTAAGGTTATCTATGAGATTTACTAGGTGTACTAGATGCACATCTTGATTAATTCATGTATAAGAGTTTACTAAAAATAATTCTTATTCATCTTGAAAATAATGTTTCACTTGCAGCAAAATCAAATAAAGCAAACCAGAAACCAAGACCAAAAAAAGATAAATATCAAACCCTTATGCCCGCCAAAGTTAATAGGCATATGATTTTTGCCCTTAGTACCTTTTGCTTTTCTTCATATCATAGTTAGATCATATATCAGAAATATAAATATATATGTAGGCAAATTAACATAAGTATACAAACAATAATTATTGTTACAATGTAGAGCAAAAGCACTGCTATGCATTTAGTATTGTTTTGAAGAGACTAGGATATGTAAAGCTCCACATAAAATCCTTTCAAACATTTTTGTGGTGGTGATCCAAGATGCATCAAGAGATGTTAGTTCAAAGGCAATCCAAAAGGCCCTGAAAAAGTTACCTCTTAAGGTTGGAGATCAGCTTATAATTGTTGCTATTCTTGATTGGTTTAATAGTCCCAATACATTTTCTTTTTTGGAAGAAAGCTTTGTAAGGATTCATTTACTTTTTCTTTGTCCACCTTTAATTTGATAAAAGGAGAGAACACAGAAGAATATGAAATGAGATGCATAACATAAAGAAAAGTGCACTTAGAATCGGGATTTGTCCCAAAGACGTTTTCTTTAGGAAGCTGATTATTAAATTTAGAATCTATCATTAGGCAAAGTGCACTTAATCAAGATTTGCATGCCAACACGGAAGAAGCATACCTAGAGTTGGATGATTCAAAAGGTAGTTTACATAACTTGACATTTTACATATTTGAGAATCTTACTCAGGACATTATGTTTTCTGCAAATGACAGATTAGAACTTGGAAGTGTGACAATCAAACTATAATAAACATTTTACCCAAACTCTTTCTTAATGTACCTTATCTAGAAAATTATAACTGAAGCAAAATCATCTTTTTCTTGAGAACTATATATATATATATATAATTCTTTTTCTCCATTTTCTTTTCTCTGTTTGATTTTTTTAGGCCAGATAGTATATTCTACCTCTGAACTTGTACAAATAGCAAACAACATCATATAACAACATTAAATCAGCAAATGAACATAAAGAACCAAAACCGAGAGGTACTCAACTCAAATCTACTTGTTTAACCAACTAAACGAAACTAAAATGGTCAAATAAACAACAAAATTCACGAAGAAATTGAGTAGATATGTCAAGCATAGCCTAAATCTATCTCCCTAGCTTTTGTACAATAAATGTAAAGAGAGTTGTAGTGCACTTTCTAATTTGAATTATTGTATCACAAGCAATAATTCACCAACGTGGACAAAAAGTCTTGTTCTTCAGGTGAGGCATGGTTGTGGAGAAAATATGGTCAGAAAGAAATTCTAAACATGAAGTACCCAAGTAGCTCCAAATTTACTCTTACAAGCATTCCAAATTATTTCAGTAACTATATGTTTGGGCTTATGTCATACATGGTCTATATGCAGAAATTATTACAGATGCAGTTATAAGAATGATCAAGGATGCCCGGCCACAAAGCAAGTTCAAAGATCTGGTGGCTATGCTTTTGTCATTCCTTCTTTTTTTTTCTGATTACAATAAATCTATTTGCTCATTTTTAAAATTTTAACAATGTAGTTTTATGGGATAAATTTATCAGCAGCAACTTGCTTCTCATGAGATAATAGAGGAAATACAATTAAAAATGCCTTCAAATCGTGATGAATGCATTATTTTTAGGCGGGGGGGGGGGAACTGACAAGTTGATAAAGAATCCATTGGCTTTCAAGCATGTTAAACAAACGTAATATTCAATTTAACTTCACCTCTCAAATCTTAGCAATCAGTGAAGATAATTTCTCTCTCTCCCTCTCTTCACTTTACAGCTTCTTTACCAGGAAAAACCGCAAGTCAATTTTGTTGTAAAATTAAAGCAAAACGAAAATCCCAACAAACTTCTGTAAGATATGATAACTTCAAATGACAAGGGCACATTCGGTACCGGAAAAGTGTCCAAATTTATTTTTCCCCATATTTTAGAAGATCTTCTAACAATTTTCCGGATGGAACAAGTCCTAGTAGATTCTTACTTTTCGGTATAAATAGCATCAATAGGATCTTGGCCACAAATATGATGCAAAAATGAGGAATACTAGGGATCACTAGCACATCACAAATAGGAAATATGGATCAAATGGTGATAAAAGCGATAGAATAGAAGGGAACGAAGAAAGACGCAGAATGATGGAAGAAAGAAGAAAGAAATAATGGAAGAAGGCTTACTGCGCAGAAGGAGGGGAACTCACTCGCTTCGCCGCGTGGCTGCCGTGCTCGGACTCGGGAAGGGCTTGGGTGGCGGAGGGGAAGATCGTACGGCTGTGGGTGGGAAGGATATTTGATTTGGGGAAGGATATTTGATTTGGGGAAGGAGAGCAGAACACTAAACCTAAAGGAGACGTTTTGTAAATCCGCGGGATTTCTAATTTAGCGAGGGAAATTAATCCCTCGCAATTTCCTCGCAATTCCCTCGCTGATTTTAGCGAGGGAATTTTATACCTCGCAAATCTCTCGCTGATTTTAGAGAGGGAAATAATACCTCGCAAATCCCTCGCTGATTTTAGCGAGGATAACATATTCCCTCGTAGTTCCCTCGCAAAATTTAGCGAGGAATATTATCCCTCTCACTTCCCTCGCTAATATTAGAGAGGGAATTAATTTACTCGCTATTGCTTCGCTATTTACCAGTTGTGGATTTTGTTTTGGATTTTAGCGAGGGATGGTATTTTCCTCGCTAATCCCTCGCAATTCCCTCTCTAATTAGCTAGGAAATTGCGAGGGAATTATTTCCTCGCAAATTTCCGTCGCTAATTCATAATTTTCTTGTAGTGTATGAATAAATTTTTAGATGAGTTTAGTCATACTTTTCTCATGCTTTGTAATTTATTTATGTTATCTGAGTGTTGGTGGTAATTGTTGGAATTCAATTATGATTTCTTTTTAGGGATACATTTGATGATTTGATAATTTACTATTAATTAAGAAAATTTTGTCATACACTTGATTATTATTTTTAATGTTTTACTGATAGATTTTCCGTGAGCACATAATTTGCCGATAGATGTTCTTGAGATAAATTATTTGGGTATTATAATTTGACATAGTTAATGTTAAAATTAATCTTGGTGGATGTTGACCCTTATTCCATTTACACCTGGTAGAAAACTCATCTATATACTTGCTTTCTTTTAATTTGCTTTTTGTTTTAGTTATTTATTTATTTTAATTTTTGCATCTTTGACTTATCAATTTGTGCGACTAGATTAGAAAGAAGTTTTCAATATTTAAAATTAACTTTAAGTCTCTATGTGATTGACCTCGTACTTGCTCAAGTGTACTTTGGTGCATCTCGTGCACTTGCGAGTATTTTAAGGCTTGATAAAAGGTTATAACAATGATAGTGAAATCCCCACAAGACGGATCACATATAACGAACCTTGAAGAAGTGTTTGCACAACTCTGGAAATACAATATAAGACTGAATCCAGAAAAGTGTGCCTTCAGAGTGCAGGCAAGCAAGTTCTTAAGTTTCATGCTGACCTACTGCAGAATTGAGGCTAATCCAAACAAGTACCAAGCAGTGCGCAACATGCGAAGCCCTCAGAATGTCAAAGAAGTGTAACAATTAATTGGCTGAATTACAGCTCTCACACGATTCCTTGCCAAAGCTTCTAAAAAATCCATGCCCTTATTCAAACTACGTAAGAAAGGTAAGGATTTTGGGTGGACTCAGGAGTGTAAGGATGCTTTCTCCTCTTTAAAGAGCCTTCTATCTTCTCTCCTTATATTGTCGAGATCGAAACCCGGTGAGACACTATATTTGTACCTTTCAGTTCACGAGGAGGCTATAAGCTCAGTGCTAATTTGGGAGACGGAAGAGGGATAAAAATCAATCTATTTCGTGAATAAAGTTCCGCAAGGCTAGAATTTTGATATCAAAAAATTGAAAAGGTCACGTTCACACTAATCACTACGGCCAGAAGACCCCGACAGTATTTCCAGTGCCATCCGATGGTTGTGAGAATAGACCAACCCATCTTTCAGGTGTTGCACAAGCTGGACTTAGCAGGGAGAATTATTGCTTGGTCCATTGAGCTTTCTAAGTTTGGAATTGTATACGAGCCTTGACTTGTAATAAAGGCTCAGGCACTCTCTGACTTCTTGGCAGAACTTACATCGGACCTCGGTGACCCCAAAGGAATTTATTGGACCACATTCATTGATGGATCCTCAAACCCTAAGGGAAGTGGTACTAGGGTAATCTTGGAGAATTCTAAAAGAGTGACACTAGAAAACTCCCTGAAGTTTGAGTTCCCAACCTCAAACAATCAGGCAGAGTATAAAGCATGCATCACCGGACTGGTGATAACTAAAGACATGGGAGCATCTAAGATCACACTTTGCAATGACTCCCAACTTGTGACCTCCCAGATCCGAGGTGAATATCAAGCCGAAGAGCCCCTCCTTCAGTGATACTTAGCCCAAGTACAAGAACTCCTTAAAAGCTTCCAAAAGGCCAAGATAGAGCACATACCGAGAGAGTAAAACTCCAGGGCAGACCTCTTATCTAAACTAGCCAATAGTAAAAGCCCTGGCAATAACTGTTCAGTGATCCAAGAGACCCTCTCTCATCCCTCCATTATGGATTATGCCATTTTCCAAGTAGAAGGAGAAGAGCGTACTTGGGTCACCCCTATTACGGAGTAATTGCAGTCTGGAGCCACACCCTCTGATCCGAAGGAAGCCTTCAAGCTAGTCAGGACAGTAGTCAGGTACACCATCTATGATGGCCAGTTGTATCGAAGCAAGTTTTCACCACCCATCCTTAATGCCTCATGCCAAAGGAAGCAGAGCCCTAGCCCTAAAGGCACTTAGGGCGAGATACTACTGGCAAACAATGGAGGCAAACTCCTATGCACACGTCCAAGTCTGTGATAAATGTCAATGCCACTTAGACCATTATTAGGCTCCCTCAGAGGAACTATCCATGATGTCGATACCCTGGCCATTCTATAGATAGGGTATGGATATCCTAGGTCCGTTCCCTCTAGCTCCTGGTCAATTGAGATACTTGGTGGTGGTAGTGGATTACTTTATAAAATGGATTGAGGCAGAACCCTTGGTCACGATCGCCTCTGCCCGAGTTCAGAAGTTCACTTGGTGCCACATTATCACCTGGGTTAAAGTTTTGGAGTCCATTGTGATAGACAACGAAGCCTAGTTTAAGGATAAGGGTTTTGAAGAGGTACTTCTTGAGTTAAAAATCAAGCACCATTGCAGTTTTGTTGAGAACCTTAGGATAAATGGGCAGGCAAAGGCCACAACTAGGTCATTGTCTGTGGAATTAAAAGAAGGTTAGATGAAGCCAAAGGAAATTAAGCTAAATAGCTCGATCATGTTCTTTGGGCCTATTGAACTACACCCTATTCCATGATAGGTGAAACTCCTTTCAAACTCACTTATGGGTGCGAAGCTATGATCCTGGTGGAAATAGGAGAACCAAGCTGGTACAATTGATAGCAATATATTTTATTCATTTAATAATCCTCTCATTGGGCTTTTTAAGGATTGATTGGGCTTAATTAATTTGCTTTTGTCACATTTTATGATATTGAGCCTAATTGGATCATTGAAGAAATTATTGCATGAATTGGCTTTAATTTGTCTATTTGGCAGCGTTCAGTAAGTTGGCTATAATCTGAGTTGCAAATATTTGATTGGTGTGATTCTGGTCTTGCAGCAAGACAATTCTCTACAATTTTCATAAAGACCTAATAGCTAAATCACATGTTTGGATAATTTAAATTAAAGTGGAAGCAAGAACCAGAATGCTAATCTTGACAACTTGACCTCTGTGCACTTATTAGCCTATATTTTGAATTGTAGGAGTTCAATAGATGCCAAACTAAGCCTAAATGAAATCTAAAACCCAAATATACAACTTTGATGGGGAACACAAGAGTTGAATCAGTTGTCTAGTGGGTCAGATTATGCCTGGAAGTCAGAACAGAGGTGTTGTAGTTGGAACCTGAGTAGTGTGCAAAGATTGGGCCATAAGTTAGGATTTATGAGTCGGATTGGGATGAAACCGATGCCGTTGGAAAATTAAGACAAAACCCTTCAACTTTCATAAAGACACTTTTCCAAATGGTGACATTTTGATAAAGTTATAGTTGTATGAAGACAGTTGAGAGTTAGGCACCGAATTGGTTGGTGCAAGTGGAGAGACAAGCATAACAATAATTTTTCACTCATCCACACTCATCAAACAACTCTATTTTCATTTTTCACTCATTCACAAACAACTCTATTGTCATTTTGTACTCTTCATGCTCTATAAAAAGCGGCATTGGTTGCTCATTAATGGCATCTTGGTTAAGAGATCAAGATCATGTTATTGTATCATTTGTTTCTCTTATTATAGTTTTCTTTTGTTCTAAATAGAAGTTATGATCATTTCCTTCTTCTTCTCTTTTTTCTTTCTTCTTGTTCATGAGTAACTAATTTTTATTTTGTTTGGGTGAAAGAGTGAAGCTTTTAGTAATGAAATAAGGTTAGATTGATTTCTTTCTTGTGCTTGAATGATATATTATCAAGTGATCATTATAAGTGTTGTATTTTGTTTCCAATCAATTTAGAAACCCTCCTTGTAAAGTGGAGATCTTGATTCATTGTAGAAAAAAGGTTAGCACAATGAATGCTTGAACTCATTTACAAGTATTGGCATTAGTTGATAATTAAAGGAACCATAATATAACTACATATATAACCTTAAATGAACTTTGAATGTTGTATTTTTTGATTGGAACCTCCATTATGCGTAGATTCTAATTAAGTTATAAAAGAAATAATCTTGTCCTTAATTTATATACCAAAAGTGGATCTCCAAACCCAAGCAAATCATTTTCATTTGTGAACAATATTTATCCCTTTTATTTTTGTGTCAAATCTTTTCTTTACCTCAAAAAATTTTCTTCATCAATTCCTTGTGGATTGATCTCGGACTCCTGAGAATTTATTACTTGAGACAACCTGCACATGGGTTTGCAACATATAATTCATACCAAGTTTTTGGCACCCTTGCCAAGGACTTGATTTGAAGAACAAATTTATTGAGGTTTTCTTTCTTTAAGTAAACTTCACCATCTAGTATATTCTTTCCTTATTCTTTTAATTTTCTAGCTATATCATATTTAATGGCAGGTTTATACTGCCTACTTGTACATTTTCTTTTCTATTTTAAGTCACTTATTTATACTTAATTAGTATCGTGATATAAATTCTGGTCATTTGGTTAAAACTAATCCTGGTACTTTATATATTGATCTGTTTGAATCACAATCACACACATTAGACATAATGACTGAAAATGAAAGTGTACATGATGAACATGAAAATCAACAACCACCTCAAAATTCTAGTCCATCATGTTTTATCTTTCCACTCAATGCTAACAATTTTAGATTTAAGTCGGGTATGATTTCATTATTTCCTAATTTCCATAATTTAGAATTTGAGAGCCCATATTTACTTTTAAAAGAATTTGAGGAAGTATGTATCACTTTCAATGATCAAAATTGTACTGAAGAGATTGTTAAGCTTAAATTGTTTTCTTTTTCTTTGAAAGATAAAGTAAAAACTTGGCTTAACGCTTTGAAACCAAGATCAATTGACACATGGCAAGAAATACAAAGTGAGTTTTTAAAGAAATTTTTGCCAACACATAAAAGTAATGCTTTGAAAAGATAAATCCATTTTTTTTCCAAAATTCAAATGAAGCATTTTTTTCAATGTTGGGAACATTTTGAATATTTGTTAAATTCTTGCTCACATCATGGTTTTGAAAAATGGCGCACTATAAGCTTCTTTTATGAAGGGTTAACACCTGAAACTAAACAATTCGTAGAAACAATATGCAATGGTGAGTTTCTTGATAAAGACCTGAAGAAGCTTTAGAATATTTAGACCATTTGGCTGAGAATTCTCAATTTTGGCATGGTACTAATCCTTCTAAAAATTCAATTAGATCTAACCTTGCAAGTGCTAGTAAAGGAAAATATCACCTTAGTAAAGAAGAAGATCTAAATGCTAGGTTCACCAATTTGGCTAAAAAGATTGAAGCCATGGAATTAGGAAAAGTGAAAGAAGTCAAATCTGTGCAAAAATGAAGAAATTTATGATGAATTAGGACACTCGACAAATGAATGTAAAAAAATTCTTGTTTTTAAAGAAGTTGTGCATGAGCAAGTAAATGTAATGAATAATTTTAAAAAGCCATTTAGCTCTTTTTTTTTCAGATTCATATAATCCGAGATGGAGAAATCACCCAAACTTTAGTTAGAGGAATAATAATCATGCACAATTTGTGCAACCACCACCTCCTTAAGCATAACTGGATTCTTAAAATTCTCAAGGATATGCACCTTATGTCCCACCATATAGGAAAAAGCTTGAAGGAATATTGCATGCATTCATGGAAAAGCAAGAAGCCTTTAATAACCAAAACACTCAAGCCATGATTGATATAAAAGACACTCTTGCTAAATTTGCTTCCACACTCACCATTCATGAGAAAGGAAAATTTCCTTCTCAACCTCAACCAAATTCCAAGGGTCAGTACAATCTAAATGAGGGTAGTTCAGAAAGTCAGCAAATAGATCAAGTCAAGTCAGTGATAACTCTTAGGAATGGAAAGATTGTTGAAAAACAAATTCCTAAACCTTGTGAGAGGGATGATGAATCAATTCCCCAAGATAAGGAAGAGGTTGATTAGCCATCTGGCCAAAAGGAGACCAAACTCTCGCCTTTACCCCCATTTCCTCAAGCATTAAACAATTCAAGGAAATTGAACTACAACACTGAAATTTTTGAAATTTTTAAACATGTGAATATCAATATTCCTCTGTTAGATACTATCAAATAGGTTCCCTCTTATGCCAAAATTTTGAAGGACTTATGTGTAACATCCCAATTCTAATATCCCGATAGACTAGACCTATGCGAGAATATTCAGTACTGACAATGTTACCACTAACAACCAAACCCATAGTATTCACATAAATAAATAATTATGGAGAGCCACGTGCTAATCGTTATATATATACATCATAGCCTCAAAAGGCATACTATTATACATAACTCAAAAGAAACTAAGCAAATATAAAATATATATAAGCTCAGTCCAAAACAGTATCTATACTATGCTAGTCCTCATACATCTTCTTCTTCTCTTTCGAAGAACTTGCACCTGGATTTAAATGGCAACACAATTGGGGTGAGAAATTGCAATTCTCAATAGAAGTATTCCAAAACTAGCATATATACATTCACATAAAGAATACGCAACTACCCATACAATTGTAATGCATGATTATGTTATGATTAGCAACCGCCCATACAATTGTCATGCTATGCCAAATTTTGCCTTATGTTCATGCCTATGCAATAACCTAAATATGTAATGTATAATGTATGATGTAACGCCCTCTTTCTCAGGAGGAGGAGAGGACGTCACACCAAACAGAAGAAATTCAAAAGAAAATTATTTAGGCCCGGTTATTATATTATTTATAGGTATTATCCTGTTCATCAATGAAATATCCTAACATAACTGATCTCTTTCATATACACATACTTTTTTTGTAAGCAGAAAACATAAAGATCAACTTATACATTCATGCAAAAGATACATATTATATATATATATATATATATATATATATATATATATATATATATATATATATGTTTAGATATAGACTATAAGTCATTAATTACATTAACAATTCACAAAAAGAAGCAAAAGCATTACATGCCAAAAAATGATGTACAATCGGCCATCAAGGCTATAAAAAAATATCAAGCCCCAATAACTACTGAGAAGGAACCTTAACTGGATCCTCATCAGAAGAGGAAATCCTCACAAGAGCAACCGACTCACGAGCAGGGGCTTGTACAGAAGACAAGAAAGAGTCCTCATGTGGAGTGTACTCTCGATCACCCCACACCTCCCAGATCGGCATGTAAAACTCCAGCGATATAGTCACCACCATAGAGAAAACAGGAGAATCATAACGACCCCATGGCAAAGATACTGTCACGTCTCCTACGTAGACACAGCGCTCAGTGTAACATCCCGATTTTTCATTTTTCTTGAAATAAATGAGTTTTATAATATTTAAGAGTTTTAGTGAATTTTTGAGAATTTTTAATTATTTTGAATATTTTAATATTATTTTGATATTTTAATATTATCTTGAAAAGCTCGTATGTCCGAATTTCATTTTTTTTTGAAAATATAAGAGTTTTATAATTTTTATGTTTTTTGTGAATATTTGTAGAACTTTATGAGTTTTTGATTATTTTAGTGTTATTTTAAGTTGTGTGTGTGCCCGAGGTGGACCCGAGGCGGGTCCGAAAAAATAAAAAAATTTCTTGGACCAGAAAGTTCCGGACTGTCAAGGCGGGATCGGGGGATCTTACTAAACTCAAAACTGGGAACAATTGACAGAAATTTTCTATATCTGAGTTTTCTATTATCCATTGTGTAATAATAGCAGTAGCTGTTATCCATTGGGTAATATTAGTTAGAAAAATATCTTGATGACTTAGCTGGTGATTCTGCACTACGACTCACCATACCGACTTAGCTGTTCTAGAAAATTCTATGATGACTCACCCAGTAAATATTTAGGAATAAATATCTACTGGAAAAATATCTTAATAAAATATCTTACGTATAATTATGAAAGCTAAAAATATCTCAATTAAATATATTAAGGATCATGATGGCTCATCATTACTAAGCTTAATGACAACCAATAGGAATTGGTCAAACATAGTGGCTGGACTTTGTTAGGAATCGTTGGATGAAAACTTGATGGAAAAGCCTTAGATCCTCACCGTTGATCTAATCAATGGTGTGCAAACAATCTTGATCAAGAAGCTTATGATATCAACCTTAGATTTAATCAATGGTTTGGAGATGAAGTTGATTTTAATGGTTAGGATTTAGTCAATAAAAGTGGCTAGATTAGTTAGTAAGTAACTAGATACTTAGTTACCCTAATAGTCTAATTAGTAACTAAATTAACTAATTTGGTTGCTAAATAATTAGAAGTTAGTTACTAAATAAATATCTAATTATTTAGAAACATGATTTAATCATGATCTATGCAATGACATAATAAAGTAATTAGTTACTTAGAATGTAATCAAATGGCTTAACTAAATTAATTTAATTGCAACTAGATGGTAAGCTAGGTACCTAATTAAATTAATTAAGTGTAACTAGAAAGCTAATTGAATTAAGACTTGGTTATTTTTCTCTTTGACTCTCACGGCTGCCTAGGCTTTTCTAGGAGGTTCTTGATTCATTTTTTATGATCATTTGATGACCACTTGATGACCAAGGCCATGTGCACTCATGTGAGCCCATGTGCTTATGTTTAATCATGCAAAACAAGCCTTGAATCTCCTACATACTCACTCCTACAGCTGCACACTTATGAATTAGCTATTTCATTTTCATTTCCTCACATTTTGTGACACTTAAACCATTTTCTCTCTTCTCTCTCTTCCAATTTTCCAAGAACACCAAGAATAAACACCATCTTTTCTCTTCTTTGAAGCCATTCGGTCCCAACACCTAAATCCCATTTCCAAGCTTCAATAATTTTATACAACCTTAGATCTAGAACCTATACACAATCCTAAGATGCTTTGTAGTTAAGATCTTGGCCTAATTCTATCATTTTTAACCTTGTTCTTCAAGTTAGAGATCAAAAAGCCCTTGCTTTATTTCTTGAAGAATTCGGCCAACCACCCAATCACCACTTTACAAGTTTGTTTAATTTCAATCAACCTATTTCTTGAATCCTCACCTCATTCTAAGACTCTTTGATGTTGAGACTTTGGTCTAAATCCATCATCTTCATACTTGAATCTTGGATTTAAGTTCTAGGGTTTCAAGGTAAAAATCTTGAAACTTGGCTTTTTATTTGATTTTTAGAATCCTAAGACCATGTTTGATCTATGGTCATCTTAATCAAGCTTTAGATACTAATTTGTATATGTTTGTTGTGATTCTATGATCTATTTGGTGGTGAAATATTGATACAAAGAGAGTTTTACAAAGAGCTAGGAAACATCAACCAGGTAAGAGGGAGATTAACCTCATCGGCCATATTTGGTGGTGAAGGAATGGAATTGTTTGTGTTTGTGAGTGGAAAATTCATGCGAGGATTTATTCACTCGATTGTGTAATTATTAGTTTGTGTTTATTAGATTACATTATGTGATTGTTTTATTGCTTTGATAAGTATGCATGAGTTGTATATATGTTTGATATGCTTATAGCTTTGACAATATATTTGCCTATGTGTGATTTGGAAAGCATGATAATTTCTGTGCAATTTAAGATGTGATTCACATGATGAGAAAATTTTGTATGAGGACTCCAAAGAGTCTAGAGGTACATGGCCTCATTACTATCAAGAGGACTAAGGATTCTAAATCATTTTCCAAATTGAGGATTAAATGATTTTATGATAAGAAATTCAATTAAGTAATTTTATATGGAATGAAGGTGTTAAGAAATTATTTATATATGAATTTTGAAGGCTTGTATTGCCTTGGTTTTGTGAGACAAAGTGATTTCAAAGTGGAGATTTAATTGATTTAGTACAAGGATTAAAGAAATAGAAACAAAGTGTTTTATCACTTGAAAAATGAAATTTTCATATATGAATGGAAAAGAGAGGTTGAAAGTGTTTAAACCTCAATTTATTTTAAAAATGATTGATTTGATCTATAATATCCCAAGTAAAACTATGAAATACAATTTTCTGAGAAGCAATAGAAATATTAATTTTTAGAGGAACTATATTGAAAATTATATTTTTAGAGGGGCTATATTGAAAATATTCTTTAAAAATGGATTTTATTGCTAATATTATTTAATGAGGGACTGTTTTGGAAATATTATTTGAAGAGGAGCTATTATGTAAATATTATTTTATGAAGAGAGGCTATTATGTAAATATTATCGTATAGAAGGATTAGTATGCAAATAATGAAAATAAGGTTAATTTTTTATATTAAATGAGAAAAATTTTATTTTGGATTTCTTGAGTAAGAAAATGTGGAAAAAGAAGTGCGAAATTATATTATTTTGAGAAAGGTTGAAATGGAATTTTTGGTAGGTTGAAAAATCAATACATGATTTGAAAATGTGATAGAAATGTTGCGCGATTGAGAAAATGCGAAAATATGATTACGCGATAAAAATACAGTAAAGATACTATTGGGCCAATGTGTGAACCCTGAATATAAGATGATGAATTTGAACTGAGAATGGTGCATTGTACATGCATTGGAAAGGTCCGATGGACTGGATAAGGCTAATTGCCTAAGAGAGAATACACCTCTTAAGTGGGTGCGATATGTGTAATGTAAGTCACTTGTTGACCTTGGGGGTGTCGGGATGCGGGTTGCCTACAGTGGGCAGTTAGTAGCTCTTCTGTACCGTGGGTTTGACCAACGCAACACACCGATAATCCTGACCGAGACACTATTCTTAATCAATATCTGATAAAGTCTGTCGTATATATGCTAGATGTGCAAATACATATAGCACGTGGTCTGAGGCATATTGGTACAGACAGATCTTTTTGATCACTCTCTTCGACCTGAGTTTTAGCTCCATGGGGTAGGAAATTGAGTTTATGTGCACATGCATAATTATTGAGTATTGATATCTGTGTGATATTTGAACTGTTGAATATTTGAAAAATATTGAGGGCATTATCGTAATTATTATTTATGATTATTGAATTGTTGAATATTTGAATATTGTTGAGGGCATGATCGTAATTATTATTTATTACATCCGTTGTGATGATAAAAAATGTTGATGGCATAATTGTAATTATGGCATGGTGTATCTGTATGATATGTTGTATGTGTTTATCATTTCTTTGCTACCATATTGGTATGCGATGTAGGGGATCTCACCTCTTTGCTATTTTATTCTGTCTGTTTCTATTTTTATGCCTACGTTTGTGAAGACGACGATGGCTACAAGGAGGGACCAGTTAGGTTTCTTTAGGCTACAGTTTCTTGAAGGCGCTGTTTGGCATGTCTACTGGGACACAGGGCACATAGAGTATTGTGGTGATATTACTCTATCAGTAAGTAGGACTCGCCATGGAATCGTTACTTCATTTTATACAGTTGCTTATGTAGAGATGATTTTACCTATTAGGGAGTTGTGGAATGAATTTTACTATACTCCTAGAGAGAACTTCGATATATCCTTGGGTCGAATTTCTATCGGTCTAGACATTCCCAGTTAAGGAATTTGTCTTCTGACAAGGGCTCATATCTTAGGTGTTATGTTTTTGGGTATGTAAAGATAATGAATGTGTGGTTGTAATAAACTCTGTTTAAATTAAAAGTACTTTATTCAGTTATATTCTTTTGAGTTACTTTAATTTGATCAATTAATGTTTTTCGCAAAAAGAAATTTTGAAACCCGTATTTAAATGAGATTAAATATTTTATAACTTGGGTAATTAATTATTTATAAGGAGTTTGTATGAATGTGATACCCTTCGAAGGGGGTGTTACACTCAGTGTTCGCATCAACGTGCCAGCAATCCACGCCTCTATGGAACCTCAGCCTAGTATACCCTAAGAAGCCTCGTTGGGATGCCATGGTCAAGCAGATAACTAGTTCGTTCCAAAATCAGGAAACTCAGGCCCTTCTTCACCTCGGTCTTTTAAGAAACATAGATAAAATACGGAATAGCAGAATACAGAAAAGAAGTGAGATATCCAACTTCATTACCAATTATGGCAGTAAGAAACAGAAATGGCACAGGATGCCTTACAGCATAGTATACATAATAAACAGCATCAAAGTATAGATAGTAAACAATTTAATAGAACAAATGGCCATAATTATCATTAAAATAAACATTCTCATAATCACATTTACTTATGCCAAATGAATATGTTGACACACTATGCATGTGCACAAGATACCAAATTCCTACTCCATGGAGCTAGACACAACTTTGGAGAGAATAATCAGGAGACATATCTGTAACTCGACTACCGCGGCTAATCAAGTGCTATAATTTATCATTTTATCAACGTGTACATCAAGGCATTGTACAAGACATTCTACACAAGATCGCGATATAGGACAGTGTCTCGGTCCGGATTGTTGATGTGTTTGCATCGGTCTACCTCACGGACAGAAGAGCTACCAACTGCCCATTGTGTGGTACCCACACCCCGACGCCCCCAAGGTCAACAAGTGACCTACACTTGTCTACTCTCACCTATACATAGGTGTGATTCATCTCCTAGGCACACAGTCTTTCAAACAGAGTCCAATGGACTTTCTCAATGCATGTTTCAATCATGCTCATCATGTTGGACTTTCTCAATGCATATGGATTCGATGCCTATATATATATACACAGATTCACAACAATAGCATAACTTACCCAAAATCACATGCCACATCAAGCCTAATCATTTATCATCAATCCTTGGTCCCATTCACGGACCCATGACAAATTACATTCCAAATCTCAAAGATGCAAACATACTTTTAAAAGTTGATATGATAGTCACGCCTTAATTTCATTATATTTTTATGTTAACCTCTCTAGGGAAATTCTCTAGTGCTTTTCATTCAACCTTTATCATTTTCAATTAGATAAGTCATTCCCTATGTTTTTGATTAAGCTCACTTAGATTGGTTATTTTAAGTTCCTCACAACCTTACTCACGCTCATGTTCTTTCTTTATCCAAAGGCCACTCTAAGCTATAGGTTAAGGGCTTGTCCTTGATTATTTCCATATTATGAAGTCCTCATTAAGTGTTTAATCATTCCAATAACTAAGTTTTAACTTGGTATAAAAGTCTTATATCGAGTGTCCAAGGAGACCGTGAACCTCCAAGGGACTAGAAAACCCATAATTTTTCATCACCCATGTTACACGGCCGTGTCACTTTACACGATCGTGCCATATTACACGGCCTAGGCTGTGTAATCCTCTGGAAAAACATAAAAGACCCAATCTGACACTCACTTACACGGCCTGTGTCCCAAACACGGACTGCCTCACACGGCCGTGTACCCTTACACGGCCTAGGCCGTGTAATCCACTGGAAGTGCAGAAAAACCCCAAACATATTCAAGCGTTCAAGCATTTCAAATCCACCAAGTTACATAATAACATATATTAGAATCATACCACACAATCAACCACAACACTACCAAAATCACAACCAAATGAGTAAGCCCCATATGGGTTCCTCACCATTACCACAAAAAAGGTGTTCCTCACCACCAAGATAGGTTGAAGAGAATGATCTCCCTATTACCTTAAGAGACAACAAAGAAAGCAAGCTCCTTTCAAGATTTTCGTCCACCACCAACAAGAAAACCCTAAGATGGTCAACTCACAAAATCAACCACCAAAACTTGAAAAGAAGAGTCCTTGATCACAATGGTGACCAAGGGTCATGAAAATAAGAAGAAAAAGGGAAGAAAGTCAAGATCTTTACCTCAAAGTCTCAAGCTTTAGGACTTGATAGAAAATGGTGAAGATGGAGAAATCAAGAGGTGTTCACCATGGAAAAAAGCTTCAAGGTGAAGAGGGGAGTCAAGATCCTAGGTTGGCTTGAGCAAACAAGCTTGAATGGTCTCCAATAGTGGCTTGGATGTGTAGATGGAGAGGGAGGAAGAAGAGAGGACGTGAGGGAGAGAAGGAGAAAAGAGAGAGATAAAATGTAGAGAGAAAATGTGATAGCTTTTTGAAATAAAAAGTGAGGTGATACCCTTGAGTGAAAAGATGACAAGATTGTCATCTTTTCTTCCCTCCAAAACGTGGAGCCAAAAGTGGAGAGAGGAAAGGTGAAGCTTTTCAATTTTTGAGAAAGTGGAGGATGATGTCACAGTGATGTCATCTTGGTGATGTTATGGTGATATCATTAGCATGCTCTCTAGAAAAGATGACTAGCACTCTACTAGAGCTATTATCCAGTGGACAAAAGTTACAGTTAGCAAAAATAATATTTTGTTGTCCCACAGATAATAAAATATACTGTAATTTTATTTATTAGATAAAATATCAAAAAATAAAAATCTCATAAACTATGCCCGGCCTCGGGTTTAGTAAGATCCCTCGTCGACGTTTCTACAGTCCAAAGTTTTTCGCCCTCGGAGAAAATATTTCATTTTTTCGGCCCCACTCAGTGCGCATGCAAATCAAGAAAAATATTAAAATAATCAAACCATTCAATTAATTCTAGAAAAATTCCCAAAATCACAAATATTATAAAAATGAATATATATTATGAAATAAGTAATTTTCGGGGTGTTACATATGATACCATTTACAAGAACCAAGTTAAATGGTAATGTCATGACATGCATAAGTCTCAAACAAAATAAAGGAATCTCTCCCAAGTCTTGAACAACCACTGGTAACCCAGTTCCAGTAGTCTTCATCCCATGTAGTGAGGGAATTGAACCGTCCTCATCAACACAGTCTTCAATAATCCCGGTAGTAAGGAGTCCACCATTACTACACAGTCTTCAATGATGATCACTATGATAGGAAGGATTGATTACCTTCTCATTCAAAATCATATTTGATCACCTATAATGATCACTGTGATAGGAAAGGTTGATCACCTTCTCATTCAAAATTACATTTGATCATCAACAATGAGGACTCAACCTCATCAACCTAGCTATGGAACAACAATTATGTCAATTACTACAATAACTAGCATACCAATTAATTTACATTCCTAACTACAAACATGAAATACAATGATGTTAAGTACCACAATAATTAACATACCAATTGATTTACATTCACCACATATACACTTCATTAGATACTCCTATTAGAGTTTCAATACTCATTAAAAAGCATAAAAGAAGAAACTACACCATTGGAAGGCTCCATGGCATCAAACATAAACTTATAGTTGCTTCTAGGAACCCATGCTGTGGCACATCATGTGCCACACCGCGACACCCAACCCTCAGGTTGAAGTACTGGCAGGAAATGCTGCCCACGCCGCGGCACCCTAAGTGTCATACCACGGTGCACTTCCCCAGCCTTACCCATGTCGCGGCACCCTAAGTGCCATGCCATGGCGTACATAACAGAACACAGATTCTGCAAAAATTTTTAGATACGGGTGCTGTTCCATTGGAACTAAACCCTCTTCCAATCACTCAGAACTCTATTCCCAGTGATTTCCAACTTCACACAAGGTCCATATGCACATAGCAACTCTTATTCCACCTTGATTTCACTCGAAACCATAAATCATGGAAAAATAACCACTTCAAAACCTAAAACCCCATATCTAAACTCAAAAGGAATTCAAGGTGTACAAGGGCTGGAAATCCATATCCATACACCCAACAACTCATAAACAAGCCATCCTCAAGTTCTCCAACAAGATTCAAGCTAAAACCTCCAAATCACACTCAACATCCAATCCTCACATCAAGCCATCTCTTATAAACAAGATGAAGAAAAAGAAAGATGAGTAAGAACAAGGTTTCCCCTACCTCAATCTTCAGAAATTGAAATCACTTAGCCGTTCCTCTGCAAAACTAAGTTCTCTCCCTTGCTTGGATGATGATCGTTTTTCTTTAGCTCCTTGCTTTCCTTTCTCTTTGCCTTTTTCTACTTGTAGCCATAAAGTAAGGTTGAGAAATGAGAGAAAAGTCTTATTTAAAGACAAAGAATCAAAGGAAATAGAAAGAAGAGAAACGTGAAAGGCTTGGTCACTTAAGTGACTAAGCTGTAACTCCTGATCTGCTAAGAATACTTGATTTTCACCAAATCCAATTTCTTAACTTCCAAAAAGTTTCAAATAAATCCTAAAATTCATAAAAAATATTTTTTCACCATTTTCATAATTTTTCATATCTGCTAGGGGTTAATCTGGTATTAAAATACATAACTATTATGCTTAAAAATGTCAAACTAATTCTGATTAACCTCAAAATTTAAGCACATCTACTTCTACACCTTTGTGACTCCACACTTATTTCCATTAACTAAGCAGTTTAAGTCAAATTCGGGGCTAAAAATAACTATATTTTACACATAGTGCTACAGCAAATTGACTAAACATGCTCAGATGGTCATAAAAATTAACAGACGTGATAATCAGGTATTAGACTATCTCTGTAACCATATACAAGTCTATCATGTTTTCACGAGTGTTACATTATGCACTGTTAAAAGAAAATTAAATGTGAAAAAGAAAGTCTTTTTGGATGAATATGTAAGCTCCATTCTTCAAAACAATAATGCCTTGAAATATAAAGACCCTAGTTGTCCTATAATTTCATGCATTATTGGAGAACATAAAATTGAACAAGCTTTATTTAATCTTGGTGCTAGTGTTAATTTGCTTCCATATTCAGTTTATCAACAACTCAACCTGGGTGAGTTAAAACTAACTTTTGCAACTCTTCTACTTGCTGATAGATTAGTTAAAATTCCAAGAGGAATAGTGGAAGATGTGTTAGTATAAATTGATAAATTCATATATCCTGTGAATTTTATTATCTTGGAAACTGAACCTATGGTTAATAGTTACAAGCCAATTCTTGTCAATTCTTCCTCATTTTCATTATTCATATGTCCATCCCAAGCAAAGGTATCATGCATGTCATGTCCAAAGAATTCCAAACAAGCATAGGTATACTAGTCAAATCCATATAAGTCCAAAGATTTCCAAACAAGCATAAGTGTACTAAGTCCAAAGTCAGGAACCAATCATCATCAATTCTTAAGTCATGAGTAAGGGTATCCTCTTAATTAAACTAGCTGTATATTACTTAATATCATAATGTAGATTAGTCATCTTAGCTAAAGAACAATATGAGACAACATTAGATTTTTATTTGGAAAATGATTACCCAAGCTCAAAACAAGTTCATATACTCAATCATAACTCATATTAAGATGAGAATATAACTTGGTTAGCTATCTATAACATCTCTAGGCCAATTTAAAAATTAAAAATAGTAGCTATACATAAAAAAAAAAGGATGAGTAGAGGTAGAAAGAAAGTAAATAAAAGATTCAAGTTAAGAAAACAAGTAGAGAAGCTTTGCCCCTATTTTCCTAAAATGGGCGACCTAAAATAACAGGAATTAACTTATCACTATTAACCATAGGTTCAGTTTCCAAGATAATAAAATCCACAGGATATATGAATTTATCAACTTGTACTAACACTTCTTCTACTATTCCTTTTGGAATTTTAGTTAATCTATCAACAAGTAGAAGAGTTACAGAAGTTAATTTTAACTCACCCAGGTTGAGTTACTGATAAACTAAATATGGAAGTAAATTAACACTAGCACCAAGATTAAGTAAAGCTTGCTCAATTTTATGTTCTCCAATAATGCAGGAAACTGTAGGACAACCAGGGTCTTTATATTTCAAGGCATTATTATTCTGAAGAATGGAGCTTACTTGTTCAACCAAAAGGGCTTTCTTTTTCACATTTATTTCCACTCCTTATATTTCAATTTTATGTTTTCTTAAGGTTCAGGAATTTATTTTTCAATAATCTTTTCACTCCTAAGAGTTATTACTGACTTGACTTAATCTATTTGTTGGCTTTCTTAACTACCCTCATTTAGACTATATTGACCCTTGAAATTTGGTTGAGGTTGAGAATGAAATTTTCCTTTCCCGTGAATGGTGAGTGCAGAAGCAAATTTAGTAAGAGTATCAATTATTTCAATCATGACTTGAGTGTTTTGATTATTAATGGCCTCTTGCTTTTCCATGAATGCATGTAATGTTGTTTCAAAGTTTTTCCTGTATGGTGGGACGTAAGGTGCATATCCTTGTGAATTTTGAGAGTCCAGTTGTTCCTAAAAAGGAGGTGTTAGCATAAATTGTGCTTGATTATTAGTCCTCCAACTGAAGTTTGGGTAATTTCTCCATCCCGGATTGTATGAATTTGAAAAAGAAAAGGTACATGGCTTTTTAAAATTGTTAATTACATTTACTTGCTCATGTACAACTTCTTTGAAAATAGGAATCTTTGGACATTCATTTGTTGAGTGTCCTAAGTCATCACAAATGCCACAAATTTCTTCATTTTGCACATATTTGATTTCTTTTACTTTCCTTGATTTCATGACTTTAATCTTTCTAGCCAAACTGGTGAACCTAGCATTTATATCTTCTTCTTGACTAAGGTAATATTTTCTTTTACTAGCACCTGCAAGGTTAGATCTAATTGAATTTTTAGAAGGATTAGTACCATGCCAAGATTGAGAATTTTCAGCTAAATGGTCTAAATATTCTAAAGCTTCTTCAGGTTCATTATCATGGAATTCGCCATTACACATTGTTTCCACAAATTGTTTAGTTTCAGGTGTTAACCCTTCATAAAAGAAGCTAATAGTGCGCCATTTTTCAAAACTATGATGTGGGCAAGAATTTAACAAATCTTTAAAATGTTCCTAACTTTGAAAATATGCTTCATATAAATTTTGGGAAAAATTTTAGATTTGTCTTTTCAAAGCATTAGTTTTATGTGTTGAAAAAAATTTCTTTAAAAACTCACTTTGCATTTCTTGCCATGTGCCAACTGATCTTGGTTTCAAAGCATTAAGCCAAGTTTTTGCTTTATCTTTTAAAGAAAAAGGAAACAATTTAAGTTTAACAATTTCTTCAGTGCAATTTTGATCAATGAAAGTGATACATACTTTCTCAAATTCTTTCAAATGTAAATATGACTTTTCAGATTTTAGACCATGGAAATTAGGAAGTAATGAAATCATACTTGGTTTAAATCTAAAATTGTTAGCATTGAGTGGAAAGATAAAACATAATGAACTAGAATTTCGAAATGGTAACAAATATTCATGCATGGTTCGCAATGGTTGATTTTCATGTTCATCATGTACACTTTCATTTTCAGTCATTATGTTTAATGTGTGTGATTATGATTCAAGCAAATTAATATATAAAGTACCAGGATTAGTTTTAACTAAACGACCAGAATTTGAATCACAATATCAAGTAAGCACAAATAAGTGACTTAAAATAAGAATATATATATATATATATGTATATATATATATATATATATATATATATATATATATATATATATATATATATACACACACACACACAGAGCTCAACCATCCATAATAAAAAAATATATTAACAAGCACAATAAGAGAAACAAATAATACAACAATAAGATCTTGATCTCTAAACCAAGATGATTCTAATAAGCAACCAATGGTGCCTTTTTATAGAGCATAAAGGGCACACAATGACAAGGGAGTTATTTATGAATGGGTGGATGAGTGGAACATGACAATGGAGTTGTTAATGAGTGGGTGGATGAGTGGGTGGATTATTTCCATGCTTGTCTCCCCGCTCAACCAATTCAACTGTCTTCACATGACTATAACTCTATTATAACGTCACCTATTATATAAATGGTCTTCATAAAAGTTGAAAGGTTGTATCTTATATTTCCAATACCACTAGTTTCATCATAATCTGACTCATACAGCCCAAGATATAGCCTAATCTTTGCACAGTGTTCGGGTTCCAGTAATAGCACCTCTATTCTGAATTTTAGACCTACTAGACATCTGACTATGCTCTTGTGTTCCCATGAAAGTTGTATATTTGGGTCTTAGCTTTCATTTGGGCTTAGGTTGGTGTTAATTGAACTCCTATAGCTCAAGAAATGAGCTGATGAGTGTGCGGAGCTCAAGTTGTCAGGATCAGAATTCTGACTCTTGCTTTCACTTCAATTTAAATTATCCAAATATGTGATTCCTCTCTTGAGGTCTTCATGAAACTTGTAGAGAATTGTCTTAGCTTTCCTATAAGACCAGAATCACATCAATCAAATATTTGAAACTCAGATTATAGCTAATTCACTTAACGCTGCCAAATAGACAAATTAAGGCCAATTCATGCAATAATTCCTTCAATGATCTAATTAGGCTCAATATCATAAAATGTGACAAAACTAACTTAATTAAGTCAAATTGAACCTTAAGAAGCCCAGTGAGAGGATTATTAAATGAATAAAATATATTGCCATCAAGTTCCTCCACACTTAACTTTTACACTCCCGGGTAAAACACATAAGACTGAAGCTTGGGAACAAGGAAAAATAACACAAACTCAAAAGCTAAAAACTCTAAAAGACTCAATTTCCAATGATATTCAAGAATGCAAAAGTTTATAAGCAAGAAGAGCAACCAAAGATTCAAGGGATCAAAACATTTATGAGGTAGCAGTTCTTCACATCTCAAACTAACATGAAAGGAAACTTCAATTAAAAAGTAGAGTCAAGAATGATAGATCCTTATAAGATTCATTCTCAATCTCTCAAGTGTTTAAAAGATAAGTATTTCACTCAATTCAACACATGAAAAATTGCACTACCATAAACTTGCTTATCTTCTACATCTCCACTACTCAAAACACACGTACACACAAATCAAGAGGACTTTATTCAAAATTGTAAACGGATCAAGGTAAAGGAGGGGGGTAATATGGATATGACAGGTTAAATACTAAAGAGAATAAAAGAACATTAGGGTTGAGTTCAAATAACAAGCATGAAAGTTCATCCCAACTCTACCTAATGCAAATTCCCTTTACATATTCTTTTTGCTTCCCCTTTTAACCTTGTTGACCTTTCTTTACACTATTTTTCTTGTTTTTGTTTTTAAGAACATGACTACTCTTTCCTTTTTCTTCAACCATTTTGCACACACGCCCCCACACTTACTCAAGAACTCATCCAATGTTAATGCTCTCTTATTCCATAAGGTTGGGTAAGAACATGTTTTTTTTTTTAAGGCATGTAATGAGCTAAAAACATGGAATGGTCAAATAAGCTCAAAGGAGTTAAGCAAGGGAAAATATGCAAGGTTGGCTATTTGGTTAAAGTAACTATTTTAAGAAAAATGCCTTAATCATGTTTATGTATACATGTGGAAATGTAGCCTCAAATAGAGTCAAAGCAAGTTCTAGAGTAACAATTTCATGAGTGAAAATTACACAAGAAAGAAGAGAATGGTACAAATGTTTAATCCATTCATCAATAGGCTCAAAAATCTCACAAGGCATACATCTATCATTATTAATCCACCAATTCAACATCCATAACCAAGCATGTGAAATTTAAGAAAGAAGACAATTTATTCAATCATGCTATGATCCCTGAATTTCAATTGCTTCAAAGGATGTGAGAGTGCATTCAATTGAATCTTTCAAAGGAAATCAAATGATAAAACTTTGTTACTTCTTCAAATCAACACAAAATAGTTATCTACCTAATTACTCATTACTCTGCCACTAATTTAGATGCGTCTCAAGAGTAAATTTACCTCAATGGAATAATTTACTCTTTACTCTACTATCCTTAATTAGTTTTGCTGTTAGTAAGTTATTGACAACTATACTAATAAACATACTTCCCTATTTTTTTTATTTTTTGTTTTGTTTTTGGTCAACTATTCTTCCCTCCAACCAGATCACAACATTGTCCTCAATGTTAAAATATAGATAGGAAAAGGATAGAAGATATTACTTGTTGTGGCAATTACTAAAAAAAAACCTGGCACAAATTTAAACAGAAACAAAGCATGATGAAGAAAACCAAAGGTAAAAGGAAGTTATAGATGAAGTTTCAGATCAAATCCACGTTCCTTGCTGTTTCCTTCTGACCAATTTATCTGGGCTATTACTGGATTAGGTTCATAAGAAAAAGCTTATAATTTATCAATTAACTCATTGACAGTGGAAGCAGAGATAAGGAGTCATCTTTCCAAAGGTGTGATAAAGTTCTGTTCCACAGCATAGTCAAGAAAAGATAACAAACCATTAAAGAAATTATTAACATTCAACAAACCTATGAGTTTATGGTGGATGTTCAATTAGGCCAAAGAGACAATTTGAAAAACTTTTGCCAAAGTGCCAAAGTACCATAGCCACCTGGTAAGGCAATGAATGCATTAGAGTTGTCAAGCATTTTAGCCATTCGTTCATGCATAGTTGATACTTGTAGTTCCTCCCCAATTGTCTTACCAATGATGTTCCTTTCAGTTAAACCTTTAGGAATGATACCTAAAACTTGACTGCCTCCTAGATGTGTAGTGATTAATACAACCCCCATTAACCCAATACTACCTCCCCTATATACTACATGAATGTTCCTTGCAACAAGCGCTCGACCAAGAGTTCCTGCTGCTTCTACAAACTCTGTACCCTTCCCAAACC
This sequence comes from Ormosia semicastrata, assembly GCA_029884595.1. Classification (NCBI taxonomy): domain Eukaryota; kingdom Viridiplantae; phylum Streptophyta; class Magnoliopsida; order Fabales; family Fabaceae; genus Ormosia; species Ormosia semicastrata. Next base: position 47,585,605 of record JAQQTO010000061.1, read on the forward strand.
TTGACCCACAAAATACACAAATATTTGTAAATCGATGAATAGAAGCTATCTCCATTTCTACACTCACCTCCCTTTGAATGATTATGAGTTAGATGAAAGTGAAGAAAATGGAGTGTTTAAATAGGAAAAAGAATGGAAAAAGTAATGATAGCACTTATATGGGTAGGTTGGCTATTGTCAGAAAAGTCTGAAATTAAGAAACAGATTTTTTTAATTATTTTTTTCTTTTTTTTTAATTTTTTGAAAGAAAACAAGAGCTGGAACCAGTCCAAAACTGGAGGCTAGGCTCTCACGCCCGTTTATTTAACAAAGATGACATACCTTTATACTGTGTGTCATCAATGCAGTAGGTAGCATATCTTTGAGTTACGTGTCACCAGTGCAACATAAAAACTCCACAAGGATTGGGAACACCCTGCCAAAACAGGCCACAAAAACCTTTGAGTCTTTTCTGTCCCGCTTATGGAATAACAACCCTATCTTCCTACAAACATAATTAAAGGACTATATTCCAAGAAGGTGGTACTCTACCGCAGCTAGTCAGAACTCATCATAGAGGCCTACTAATTAAAGTAAGTATATGGTTCAGTGACAGTTTCATGTGCACTATAAAGAAGGGACGCTTCTATTTGTCCATCAATCGTCCAGAGCCTGGGAAAATCCTGGCAATGGACAATGCGGCTCTCTACAGAGCATGATACATAAACTTTATTTACGGACCAGCGTGTGAAGGTCCACTCGAGTCAATGATGGGTCTACCACTGGCAAGGGCTCCACACTTAATTAAGAGCATGGTACTTTTTCGATCGCCCTTTTTTTTTAGATTAACAAGATAATAATATACATGTTGTTGTGATTGTAGCTCACATCTTCCTCTGGTTTTATGTTCAGTAATGGGTTAAATGCCTTCTATAAGTCGAGGATAAGCTTCCCATCCAATTTTCTTATAAATTGGAAAACAATATTTTTTTGAGTTAGATTCCTAAGACTGTAACGCTTTTCTTCGTCCTTGAAGAGATTCCACAAATTAAGAAGTTCACGATGCACAACTCCACAAGAATGCGTCTCAAGAGTCAATAAGATATCATCTAATGACTCCTTACTTAGTCCATTCTTAACAAAGTATATTTTATCTTGGTTTACGAAAACTATCCCCAAAGAATGACATCACTTGTTACAATTCCATCGCGCACATTTGTGACAAACTTGTATTCCTTTCGCTCTTTTCCTTTTAGAATACGAACTTTTACTAAGATCTGACATGTATGAGGCAAATGAATTTGAACATTCACCTGCTAAATGGACTTTTGTTTTGATTATCCAGCATATATCTTTCGGGATGCCCTTGTGCATTAACAGTTTCAATCTTTCACACCTAGCTTTGTAGATTTTTGTTAGAGCATTTTGAGGAAGAGAAGTAAAATACTTTTTTAAATTTGAGATAATGACATCCATTTTAAAAGAGAAGCAATCAGTTATTATGGGAATATAAAAAACAAACCAACTTGAGAGTCATGGACTACCATTATCCACCACTTAAACAGGGTCACAAAGAACTGCAAAAAGAAAGTAACAAAATTAAAATAAATTATTCTCATAACATGGATTAGAAAGGGAGATGGATTCTACCTTAACAACTTGGGTTTCCAGAAATGGTTTGAGTCTTTGTCCATTGACCTTAAATACATTACCATTCCTAGGGTTCTTAATGTCTATGGCCCCACGAGGATACACATGTTTGACAGCAAAAGGGCCACTCCACCTACATCTCAATTTTCTAGGGAATATGCGAAGACAAAAATTATAAAGCAAAACTTTTTGACCAATTTCAAAAGATTTCCTCAAAATTGATTTGTCATGAAAAGCTTTTGTTCTAACTTTATAAATCTTTGAGTTTTCATATGCATCATTTCTCAATTCCTCAAGTTCATTTAATTGTAATTTGCGTATCTTGCAAGCGTTATCAAGGTTTTAGGTTGAAAGCTTTAATGGCCCAAAATACTTTATGCTCCAGTTCTACAGGCAAGTGACAAGGTTTTCCATAGACTAACCGATAGGGTGATATGCCTAAAAATATTTTGAAAGCAATACGATAAGACCAATGTGCATCGTTTAGCCTTAAAGACCAATCTTTATGATTTGGGTTAACCGTTTTCCCAAAATTTGTTTAATCTCCCTATTTACTAATTCTACTTGTCCACTTGTTTGAGGGTGATAAGGGATGGCAATTTTGTGTGTAATGCCATATTTCTCAATTAATGATTCAAATAATTTATTGCAAAAATGTGTTCCCCCATTACTGATGATAACTCGAGAGATTCCAAATCGACTCAAGATATTTTCTTTTGAAAATTTAAGAATAGTTTTATGATCATTGTGTCGGCATGGAATCGCCTCAATCCATTTTGAGATATAATCAACTGCAACCAAAATATACAAAAATCCAAATGATGATGGAAATGGACCCATGAAATCAATTCCCCAATAATAAAAAATTTCAACGACAAGGATAAGGTTCAGAGGCATCAGGTTTCATTTAGAAATAGAACCCAATTTTTAACAATTTTCACAACTTTTGCAAAATGTATAGCTGTCCTTAAATAAAGTGGGCCAACAAAATCCACACTGCAAGATTTTTACAATTGTTTTCTTTGAAGAAAAGTGACCTCGACATGCTTCTGAGTGACAATTTAATGACATTACCTACCTCACTGTTGGGCACACATCTTCGAATGATTTGATCAAGATAATATTTGAACAAATATGGGTCATCCCAATAAAATTTTTTCACCTCAGTCAAAAATTTCCTTCTGTCTTAGTGCTTCCATTGAGGCAGCATCTTTCCTGTTATAAGAAAATTGATAATGTTAGAAAACCAAGGCATGAAATTGAAAAAAAATAAAAATTCATCTGGAAAAGAATCATTGATAGGTGTGATGTTAAAATGTGAGTCTGTTGTAAGTCTAGACAAATGATTTGCAACAACATTTTTAGCTCATTTCTTATCTTTTATTGTGATGTTGAATTCTTGAAGCAACAAGATCCACCGTATCAACCTCAGTTTGGCATCTTGTTTAGACATTAAATATCTAACAGCAGCATGATCAGTGAAAACAACAGTAGAAGAACTAATTAAATAAGCTTGAAATTTATCCAATGCAAAAATTACAATAAGTAGTTCTTTCTCAGTAGTGGTATAATTCATTTGTATACTATTTAAAGTTTGACTTGCATAATACATTACATGAGGCTTACCTTCCTTTCTTTGGCCTAAAACAGCGCTAACAGCAAAATCACTAGCATCACACATCAACTCAGAAGGCAAAGACCAGTAAGGGGGTTGCATGATAGGGGCAGATGTTAGAAGACCAATTAATTTTTTAAAAGATTTTTGGCATTCTTGAGTCCAATCAAATGGTGCATCTTTTATTAGAAGATTACTTAATGGTCTAGATATGATATAAAAGTCCATAATGAATCTTCTGTAAAATCCTACATATCCTAAAAATGAACGAACTCCCCTGACTATTTTTGGTGGAGGAAAATGGGCAATTAATTCAACTTTGGCCTTATCAGCTTCAATTCCTTTAGAAGATATCACATGACCTAATACTATTCCTGAGGTAACCATGTAATGACATTTTCCCCAGTTTAATATAAGTCATTTTTCTTTACATCTTTTGAGAACGTTTTTCAAATTTTCAAGACAAATTTCAAATGAATTTCCATAAACTGTCAAGTCATCCATGAAAACCTTTAAATAATGCTCAACCATGTCACTAAAAATACTTAGCATGCATCTTTGGAATGTTGCTGAAGCATTACAAAGGCCAAAAGGCATTCTTTTGTATGCAAAAATACCAAAGAGACATGTAAAAATGGTATTTTCTTGATCTTCTAATGTGCTGGGTATTTGATAATAGTCTGAATAACCATCAAGAAAATAATAGTAGGGATGTCCTGCTACCCTTTCTAGAATTTGATTAAGAAATGGCAAGGGAAATGATATTTCCTAATGGCAGCATTTAATTTTCTAAAATCAATTCATATACGCCAACTGGATGAGACTCGGGTAGGTATTAACTCACCTTTTTAATTTTCAACCACTGTTATTCCAGATTTCTTAGGCACAACTTGTGTAGGGATGACCCACTAGCTATCAGAGATAGGGTAGATAATTCCAACATCAAGTAACTTGATAACTTCAGCTCTAACTATCTCTTTCATGTGTGGATTTAATATTCGTTGAGGTTGTTGAGATATTTTAGCATTATCCTCTAAATGTATTTTATGTGCACAAATTAATGGATTAATGCCTTTTATATCCTTTATTATCCATCTAATTGCACTTTTATGCCTTTTAAGTACTTCTATTAACATACTTTTTTGTTCTCTAGTAAGGGTCGAGGAAATTACCACTGGAAACTTTGCTCTACTCCAAAAAATGTGTACTTCAACCCAGCAGGTAATGGCTTTAGTTCCAGTGTGGATAGTTCTTCATGGGTATTATCATTCATGGGTTTTAGCTCCTTGAATCTCAGCCTCCATCCGTTTATTCTAATACTTGTGTATAACCAAGCAAAGAACATATTTCAAAAATATCATCATCTAATTGTATACCTGAGTCAAATTAATTGATTAAACAAATTTCTAATGGGTCAGAAGAACTCCTAGTTTGAAGATTGTCATCTACAATGGCCTCAATCTCTTTAACTTCCTCTTTTTTGTCATGGACTTCCTGTGGTTGCTTGCACATGTTGAAAACATTAAGCTCTAGTGTCATATTTCCAAATGTTAGCTTCATCACTCCATTTCTGCAATTTATCAAAGCATTAGATGTTGCTAAAAATGGGTGACCTAAAATAACAAGAATTGACTTATGACTATTAACCATAGGTTCAGTTTCCAAGATAATAAAATCCATAGGATATATAAATTTATCGACTTGTACCAACATATCTTCTATTATTCCTTTTGGAATTTTAATTAATCTGTATAAGAGTTATAGAAGTTGGTTTTAACTCACCCAAGTTGAGTTGTTGATAAACTGAATATGGAAGCAAATTAACACTAGCACCAAGATCAAGTAAAGCTTGTTCAATTTTATGTTCTCCAATAATTCATGAAATTGTAAGATAACCAGGGTCTTTATATTTCAAGGCATTATTATTCTGAAGAATGGAGCTTACCTGTTTAGCCAAAAAGGCTTTCTTTTTCACATTTAGTTTCCTTTTAACAGTGCACAAGTCCTTCAAAAATTTGGTATAAGAGGGAACGTATTTGATAGCATCTAACAGAGGAATATTGTCCTTCACTTGTTTAAAAATTTCAAAAATTTCAATGTTGTAGTTCAATTTCCTTGAATTGTTCAATGCTTGAGGATATGGGGGTGAAGGCGAGAGTTTGGTCTCCTTTTGGCCAGGTGGCTTATAAACACCTTCTTTATCTTGGGGAATTGATTCATCATCTCTCTCACAAGATTCGAGAATTTATTTTTCAATAATCTTTCTGCTCCTAAGAGTTATCACCGATTTGACTTGATCTATTTGTTAGTTTTCTTAACTACCCTCATTTAGACTGTACTGACCCTTGGGATTCAGTTGAGGTTGAGAAAGAAATTTTTCTTTCTCGTGAATGGTGAGTGCAGAAGCAAATTTAGCAAAAGTGTCTTTTATGTCAATCATGACTTGAGTGTTTTGGTTATTAATGGCCTCTTGCTTTTCCATGAATGCATGCAATGTTGCTTCAAGATTTTTCCTATATGGTGGGACGTAAGGTGCATATCCTTGTGAATTTTGAGAGTCCAGTTGTTCCTAAGGAGGAAGTGGTTGTATAAATTGTGCATGATTATTAGTCCTCCAACTAAAGTTTGGGTGATTTTTTCATCCCCAATTGTATGAATCTAAAAAAGAAGAGGTACATGGCTTTTTAAAATTGTTCATTGCATTTACTTGCTTATGTACAAATTCTTTGAAAATAGGAATCTTTGGATATTCATTTGTTAAGTGTCCTAAGTCATCACAAATGTCACAAATTTCTTCATTTTGCACAGATTTGATTTCTTTTACTTTTCCTGATTCCATGGCTTCAATCTTTCTAACCAAACTGGGGAACCTAGCATTTATATCTTCTTCTTGACTAAGGTGATATTTTCCTTTACTAGCACCTGCAAAGTTAGATCTATTTGAATTTTCAGAAGGATTAGTACTATGTCAAGATTAAGAATTTTTAGCCAAATGGTCTAAATATTCTAAAGCTTCTTCAGGTTCTTTATCAAGGAATTCACCATTGCACATTGTTTCCACAAATTGTTTAGTTTCAGGTGTTAACCCTTCATAAAAGAAGCTAATAGTGCGTTTTTTTTCAAAACCATGATGTAGAAAAGAAATTGGAAAAAAATTTGGATTTGTCTTTTCAAAGCATTAGTTTTATGTGCTGAAAAAAATTTCTTTAGAAACTCACTTTGCATTTCTTGCTATGTGCCAATTGATATTAGTTTCAAAGCGTTAAGCTAAGTTTTTGCTTTAGCTTTTAAAGAAAAAAAAAACAATTTGAGTTTAACAATTTCTTCAGTGCAATTTTGATCAATGAAAATGATATATACTTCCACAAATTCTTTTAGATGTAAATATGAACTTTTAGATTCTTAACCATGGAAATTAGGAAGTAATGAAATCATACCTGATTTAAATCTAAAATTGTTAGCATTAAGTGAAAAGATAAAACATGATGGATTAGAATTTCGAGATGGCTACAAATATTCACGCATGGTTTGCAACGGTTGATTTTCATGTTCATCATGTACACTTTCATTTTTAGCCATTGTGTTTAATGTGTGTGATTATGATTCAAACAGATTAATATATAAAGTACTGGGATTAGTTTTAACCAAACGATCAGAATTTGAATCGCGATACCAAGTAGGCATAAATAAGTGACTTAAAATAAGAAAAAAAATATATATATATATAGCTCAACTTTCCATAATAAAAAATATATTAACAAGTAGGCAGTAAACCAGTCATCAAATATGATACAACTAGAAAATTAAAAGAGTAGGGAAAGAATATACCAGATGGTGAAGTTTACTTAAAGAAAGAAAACCTCAATAAACTTGTTCTTCAAATCAAGTCCCCAGTAACAACGCCAAAAACTTGATGCAGAATTGATATGTGCTGCAAGTAATAAATTCTCGGGAGTCCGAGATCGATCCATAGGGAATTGATGAAGAAAATTTCTTTGTGGTAAGGAAAGGATTTGTCACAGCAATAAAGGTAATAAAACTTGTTCACAATTTTAAAAAGAATTTGCTTGGGTTGGGAAATCCATTCTTGATAAGTAAATTAAGGACAATCAAAATTATATATGTAATAATATTATAGTTCCTTTAATTATCTACTAATGCCAACACTTGTAAATGGGTTCAAGCATTCATTGTACCAAACTCTTGTCTATAATAAATCAAGATCTCTTCCTTACAAGGAGGGTTTCTAAATTGATTAGAAACAAAATACAATACATATAATGATTACTTGATAATATATCATTCAACCACAAGAAAGAGATTAACCTAAATTTATTTCATTACTAAGAGCTTCACCCTTTCACTCAAGCAAAATAAAAATTAGTTACTCATGAACAAGAAGAAAGAAAGCAAGAAGAAGAAGATGAACATAATTTTCATTTAGAATAAAAGAAAACTACAACAAGAGAAACAAATAATACAACAACAAGATCTTGATCTCTTAACCAAGATGATTCTAATAAGCAACCAATGGTGCCCTTTTATAGAGCATGAAGGGAACACAATGACAAAGGAGTTATTTATGAGTGGGTGGATGAGTTGAACATGACAATGGAGTTGTTAATGAGTGGGTGGATGAGGGGGTGGATTATTGCCATGCTTGTCTCCCCGCTCAACTAATTCAGCTGTCTTCACACGACTATAACTCTATCATAACGTCACCTATTATGTAAGTGGTCTTCATGAAAGTTGAAGGTTTTTGTCTCAACTTTCTAATGCCACTATTTCATCATAATCTGACCCATATAGACCAAGATATGGCTCAATCTTTGTATAGTGTTCGGGTTCCAACAACAGCACCTCTATTCTGACTTCTAGACCCAATATGACCTACTAGACATCCGACTATGCTCTTGTGTTCTTCATGAAAGTGTGTCAATTGAACTCCTATAGCTCAAGAAATGAGCTAATGAGGGGACAGAGGTCAAGCTGTCAGGATCAGAATTCTGACTCTTGCTTTCACTCGAATTTAAATTATCCAAATGTGTGATTCCTCTCTTGAGTCTTCATGAAACTTGTAGATAACTGTCTTAGCTTTCCTATAAGACTAGAATCACATTAATCAAATATTTGAAACTCATATTATAGCTAATTTATTGAACGCTTCCAAATAGACAAATTAAGGCTGATTCATGCAATAATTCCTTCAATGATCCAATTAGGCCCAATATCATAAAATGTGACAAAACTAACTTAATTAAGCTTAATTAAACCTTAAGAAACCCAGTGAAATGATTATTAAATGAATAAAATATATTGCTATCAGAGAGCCTTGGAACATTTTTGAGACCTTGAATGATGTTAAATTCTATAATAAGAATAAACTTTTAAAAACAAAGCTCCTTAGGATGAGCTAACATGAAGATAGGTGAGGAGTGGATTGGGAGGGTGATGGAAACCCTTTGGGAGTAACATGCCATTGTGACTTCACGGGTCTGAGTAGGACTGTGCTTTGCCATGGAGATCGCTTTTGGAAATGGAGTTATGTCCGACAGACCCTTTTTCTCCATGGGCGATCGGAGAGCATGCAAAAGGCGCATGTGTACTCTCATCCAACCTGCCATCCCAGTGGAGCACTCCATGGAGTATTGAGTAAAAGACTTTAAAACTTTATACTTATTGTTCTTTGTTATAATCCTCTTTATTCTTTATGTCTTATTTTGCTATGTCCTATTGATTTCTGATTTACTTTTGTGTTTGAATTATGGTTTAAATCTTCTTTTACTTCATAATATTGATGTGCTTGTATCCTACATTTAGTAATAACCCGTGTGTACTCTTTATGTTTCATTTAATATCTCTTTGTTCATTCTTATTTGCTAACTATTGTTTAACTTGTAGAGAAGAAATTTTTGGAAAGGCAAAAGTAAAACATTTTGGGAATCATAGATTTCAAATACAAAGTCTTTTCTTTACTATTAACAACATTTTCAAAAAATTGATTCCCCTAGAATGCCATTAGTTCTGTTTTTATTTTATTTTCCTACTGAGAAATCTTTTGCTTACCCCCATTGATGTGATCGTGGTGTTCCAAACTAGTAGGGATGAGTTCTATAGTCGTTTGGCTTAGAGAAGGTAGGCAACATTATGATGAGGACACATAGTGTAATGCCCCTTTTTGGGAGGGAAAGTCACATTGTCATTTACAATGCAGAAAATAAAAATAAACGTTAAGACCCGGTTATTTATATAATTATAAATCTACTTGATTGTAATCGTGTGATTAAATTAGCGAGTATATATATATATATATATATTTTGTTATAATTAATAAAAATGGTGATAAGGCATAATTACAATGAATAGTAAAATAGAAATAAAGCATACATCAAACCAACATACATGAACAATGATATATCATTATATTAAACTTGTTTGATTACAGCGCCTGAATATGCAAAAAGCAAAATTATACATGTATGCCCAAGAGATCGTAAATATACAGCCCACCAAAATAATGACACATCAGGCCCCCAAAATATACCCTGATAGCCATCAGTAGCTATCGATAATATCAATCCCTAAGAAGAGGAAGAATCGTGTCAGGATCCTCCTCAGGATCTTCCTCAACCGAGGAAACCTCCATAGGAGCCACCGAGTTACGGGTCGAGGCCCGAGTAGTGGAATCAAAAGAATCCTCCTGTGGGGTATAATAACGATCACCCCACATCTCCCTGATGGGCAAATAAAACTCCAGACGTAAACTGACACTGCAAGTGAAGATCGGCGGTTCATGACGCCCCCAAGCCAGTGAAATTGACACGTCTCCCAGGTAGACACAGCGATTGGAGTTTAGGTTGATGTGCCAGTAGTCTGGCCCTCCAAGGAAGGTCAATTGCACATTACCTAAAAATCAGCATGAGTGTGCCGCCATGATCCAATAGTAGGTGCTAGTCGCGGTCGGGCCAAAAGCTGGGAAATTTTGGAGCTTCACCCTCCTTGCTGACGTCTTCGATGAAACATATTTATAAACAAGTAGAAATAATAAAAACATAAGAAAGAGGTAAAACATCCTACCATCATTACCAATTATGGCAGTAGAGAAACAAAACGGCACAAAGCACCCACATATCATTTCATGAGTAATCATAACAATAATAAGCATAAAATAATAGTAATTAAACAATTAAGCAGTTTCAGGCAATTATACATTAGTAAAACAACAGTCCCAATATATCACAGGAATTAGATCCCAGATAATGGATGGACTCATTATGTACATGCATACAACATCAAAATCTTACTCGATGGAGCTAGACACAAACAGTCAAAGAGAAAGATCAGGAGACATGTCTGCAACTCGGCTGCCGCGGCCAAAGTGCTATAATTCATCAGTTTATCCACGTGCACATCAAGGCATTGTACAGACATTCTACACTAGATCACGTTATAGGACAGTGTCTCAGTCCGGATCGTCGGTGCGTTTGCATCGGTTTGCCCCACGAACAGAAGAGCTACCAACTGTCCATTGCGAGGTACCTGCACTCCGACACCCCCAAGGTCAACAGTATGACCTACACTAGTCTACTTGCACCCGCACAAAGGTGTATTCAATCTTCTAGGCAACATGGCCTTAACATCAGTCCAATGGACTTTCACAATGCATGACGACCCAATCCATAGTCATGTATGTTTATCATTACATACTTTTCCACAATATGCCACAGTTGGCCAAAGTAAGCATCATAATATTCTTGGTCCCACACATGGACCCACATTAAATAGTCTAAAGCCTTCCAATGGTACATTACATTTTTGGTACATTATGAAATTATTTAGTATTCTCACTTACACTCATGTTCTTACTTTAATTGAAAATCATTCTAAATCTTTTAGGTAAAGTTCCATTCTTGGTTCTTTCCATTTTATGAAATCCTAGATAATTCCTAATTGTCCAAATTAGTTAAGTTCCACTTCAATGTGATGTCTCTTATGAAATTCTTTTCATAATTAGGTTTCTTACTTTAAACTTAGTCTTATTCACTTAAAGAGTTATTTCTAAGTCTTACCAATGTCTCGCACATCCTTATTTGTTCTTAAAGTCCAAAGAATTCCTTTAGGTTACCAAATTTATTTCCTTCCATTACCTAATCCTCTTAGTTATTTACTTGATTAATTAAATGTCATAGTTGTATGAAATCATATGGTTGAGCCATTTTTTAGCCATGAAGGCCGTGAGCCTCTCTAGGTTTTAGGGTTTAAATTTTTATTCCATTAATCACATATTATCCACTTGGTTAGCTAAGTCTTCCACTTGTTATAAATTTTTCACCAAGAACCCTACTTAAGGGCCCCAAAACCGTGAACATCATGGAAGAGGACCAAGTCTTTTTCTTCCATTCAAGATTCCAGTCCATCCAAACACATACATATATATAATCAATCAATCAAATAACTTAAACAAATTAAAACAATATGAAATCATACAAAGCATCTAAATGAAGAATAACCCTTAATAGGGTTTTCTCACAATCAATCACAAAACAAAGTTCCTTACTACCAATAGAGATTGAAGAGGAATATCTTCCTCTTACCAAAGAGAATAGAACAAGTAAAAGAACCCCCCTTGAGCTCCTTGCAAATTTTCAGATTTGCACCCAACCAAACCCTAGAAATTTCAATCTCATCAAGATAACACCAATGCTTGAAAAAGAAGGTATAGATGGTCACAAAGGAGATCATAAAAGCAAAAATGAGGAAAATAGAGTGAAGAATCAAGAACCTTACCCAAAACCCCTAAGCTTGTAGCTTGAAGAAAATGGTAAAGATGAGAGCTTTTCAAGGAACCACTAACTAGAGAAGTGTTTAGATGATGAAGGAGATTAAGAAAATGTATTTAGTTGGAATTTTAGTGATGGTGGAGGCCTTGAGGAGGTGCTGGCCATGAGCCTCTTCTAGAGAGAAGGAGGAGAAAACGCAAAGGAAGAAGAAGGTAGAGAGAGAAGTGAATAGAAAAATGAAAGATGCTTTTAGGGTCTTCTTTTTGAAATTTGAATAAGTTAATTAAATCAAATAGAAGCACAAATTTTGGCTCCCAATTGTGTGCAGTAGTCATGAGGTAGAGGGAGGAGAGAGAGAAAAATGGTTAGTTTCCTTAAGAAACTTGTGTGCATTTTCAATAAAAGAGATGTGATTAGACATAAAGGAGATTGCCTTTAGATAAGATAATGTGATTTAATAGTTAAAATAATGGGGTAATTAGGATTTTACTACAAGCTATTACCCAATGGATAATTGTTACAGTGCACAAAGTCAGTATTAATTATCCAATGAATAATAGAGCGTATCGCAAAATTTTAATTAACAGTGCGTACAGAGATTTTATTTATCAGATAAAACCTCAAAAAATGTAAACCTCACAAACTGTGCTTGGCCTCGGGTTTAGTAAGATCCCTCGTCGATACATCTATAGTTAAAGGTTTGTCAACTTCAGGGAAAACATTTCGTTATCTCGGCTCCGCTCAGCGCACACGTAAAACGAGAAATATACTAAAATATTCGATATTTTCAGAAAAATCCAGAAAAATTCTTAAAAATCACAAATATTAGAAAATAGATATTTGTCATGAAACAAATAATTTTCCAGAGCGTTTCACTGACTCTACTCAGTGTGCACGTAAAATGAGAAATATATTAAAATATTCAATTTTTTCAAAAAATTCTAGAAAAATCTCCTAAAATCACGAATATTGGAAAATGACTATTCATGATGAAACAAATCATTTCCGGAGTGTTACACTGACTCTGCTCAGTGTGCATGCAAAATGGGGAATATATTAAAATATTTGACGTTTCTGGAAAAATCCACAGAAATGCCCAAAAATCATAAATATTATAAAATGATTATCCATAATGAAATAAATAATTTTCGGGGTGTTACAAATCTCCCCTTCTAAAAAGAAATTTCATCCTCGAAATTTTTATACCTTAGAATAGTTGTGGGTATTGCTCCTTCATCTTGTCTTCCAGCTCCCATGTTGCATCTCCAGTCGTTTCACTCCAGATTACCTTCACCAATGATATCTCCTTGCCTCTTAGTTGCTTTATCTTTCTATCCTCAATTCTTACAGGAGGTGCCTCATAGGTTAAGTTCTCTTTTAATTGTACTGCATCTGGTGCTATGATATGACTTGGGTTAGGAATGTAAGGCTATTTGATAGGCTACTGGACCTACTCGGTGAATAATCTGGTATGGTCCAAGAAATTTTAGAGTAAGTTTTCTAGATTTCAAGGCCCGGCCTACCCCAGTCGTAGGTGTGACTTTCAGAAATACATGCTCGCCTTCCTCAAATTCAAGAAGCTTTCTTCTTTTGTCTGCATAACTATTTTGTCAGCTTTAAGCCATTCTCATCTTCTCCTGAATCATCTTAACTCTTTTTCAGTTGTCTGCTGTATAATATCTGGTCCAATAGTAAGGCGTTCGCCATCCTGGTACCAACATAAAGGCATCCGACACCACCGTCCATACAGAGCCTCATAGGGTGCCATCCTTATGCTTGAGTGATAATTGTTGTTGTAGGTGAATTCTATCAACGGTAGAACGTCATCCCAACTTCCAGTCTATTCTATGGTGCAAGCTCTAAGCAAATCTTCCAATGATTGGATCGTCCTCTCCGATTGGCCATCGGTTTGTGGGTGATAAGCAGAACTAAGACGTAACTTTGTCCCCAATGCTTCTTGTAGACTCTGCCAGAACTTTGAAGTGAATCTTGGATTCCTATCTGAAACAATACTTGTAGGCACACTGTGCAGTCTAACAATTTCTCAAATGTACAGCTGGGTCAGTTTCTCTAGGCTGTACCTTATGTTCATTGAGAGGAAATGCGCTGATTTCGTGAGTCAGTCCACGATTACCCAAATCGAGTCGTGTCCTTTCCTTGTCCTTGGCAAACCCACCACAAAATCCATTGCAATGTTGTCCCACTTCCATTCAGGAATAGACAATGGTTGCAGCAATCCTACCGGTCTTTGATGTTCCACTTTAGCTTTCTGACAAACCAGACAAGTCGATACACGTCTAGTGATGTCACTCTTCATTCCATGCTCCCAAAATAACTTCTTCAAGTCTTGATACATTTTTGTTATGCCCGGATGCATATTTAGCTGGCTGGTGTGAGCATGGTCGAGAATATACTCTCTAAGCTCTTGGTCACAGGGAATACAAACTTTACCTTGGAATCTCAGAATTTCGTCTGTTCCTTTCGCAAATGCTATTTCGTTGCCTTGCTTCATCTGCTCTCTCACTTCTTGTAAGAACTTGTCAACCTTCTATTTTTTTCATATGTCCTCCATCAGCTCACTTGAGATGGTGACCATGTTTATGCAGATCTTTCCTGGTTCTAATTCCACAAAAAACCATACATCTCTAAACTGCTCTATTAGATCATTTTCCTTGATCATCAGGGCAGAGACACTGATCATCTTCCTACTCAAGGCATCTGCCATGACGCTTGCCTTGTCGGGGTGATACAGAAGTTAGAAATCATAGTCTTTCAGGAACTCCAGCCACCTCCGCTGCCTCATGTTCAACTCCTTCTGATCATACAAATATTTTAAGCTTTTGTGATCACTAAAGATATTGAACGTCGCTCCATATAGGAAATGCCTCCATATCTTCAAAGCGAAAACCACAGCCGCTAACTCCAAGTCGTGCGTCGGGTAGTTCTTCTCATGCACTCGCAATTGCCTTGAAGCATAAGCCACCACTCTTCCATGTTGCATAAGCATAGATCCTAGTCCTTGGTATGAAGCATCACAATGCACTTTGAACTATTCATTCGGATCGGGTAGGACCAGTATTGGCGAGGTAGCTAACCATCTCTTCAATTCCTGGAAACTCTGTTCGTAGCTGTCGGTCCACTCAAAAGCTTGGTTCTTCCTCGTGAGTTGAGTAAGAGGTCCTGCAATCTTGGAGAATCCCTCGATGAACCTCCGATAATATCCGGCCAATTCCACGAAGCTACGAATCTCCATCACTAACTTAGGCCTTTCCCATTGTAGCACTACCTCCACTTTTGATGGATCCACCGCAATCCCATCCTTCAAGATTACATGACCCAAAAACTTAACTTCTTCCAGCCAAAATTCACATTTTGACAATTTGGCATACAGTTCTTTCTCCTTCAGAATCTGGAGAACTATACTGAGGTATTCAGCAAGATCCTCCTAATTTTGAGAATAGATCAGGATGTCATCGATGAAGATAACAACAAACCTGTCTAAGTAAGGATGAAAGATCTAGTTCATATAGTCCATGAAGATAGCATACGTATTCATCACGCCAAACGGTATCACGAGGTACTCGTAATGGCCGTATCGGGTACGAAAGGCAGTCTTGGGTATATCCTCCATCTTCACTCGTATCTGATGGTACCCAGATCACAGATCAATTTTTAAAAATACCGCTGCTCCCTTCAGTTAGTCCATTAAGTCATCAATTCTTGGGAGTGGATATTTATTCTTGATTGTCACTTTGTTTAGTTGTCTGTAGTCCACGCACAACCTTGATGAACTGTCATTCTTTTGAATTAACAGTATTGGTGCTCCACAAGGTGACACACTTGGTCTAACGAATTATTTTTCCAAAAGCTCATCTAGCTGCTTCTTTAGTTCGGCTAATTCTACTGGTGACATCCGATAAGGTGCTATAGACAAGGGACCAGCTCCCGGTACATGGTCAATAGTGAATTCTATTTCTCGCGTCGGTGGTAAGCCAGGTATATCCTCAGGAAAGACTTCGAAAAACTCATTCACCACTGGAATTGTGTTCACATCAACTTCACTCTCGACTTTCAAAGAAGACAGTAACATGTATCCATGAGCTCCTTCTTTCAAGAGAGCCTGAACTCGGTTGGCTGTCAAGAATCTAGAATCCTCATCCACAAGAAAAACTATGATTTTTCTTGAACAATCTAATAGAACATGGTTGGAAGACAATCAGTCCATCCCTAAAATTATATCTAGTTGAGAAATGGGTAAACAGATCAAATCGACAGAAAAGATTTGACCTTCAACAATCAAGGGACAATTTAAACAAACTTTGGTAGTAACTACCGGTTTATCAGTGGGGGTAGAAACAATCAGATCAAAAGGTAAGGTAGACACTGGTAAACCAAGTTATAGCACACAGTCATAAGATATGAAAGAATGGGTTGCCCTAGAGTCATACAGTATAGTTAAAAGGTTATCTTCTATGGTGCCTTCTCCTTGAATCAAGTCTCCTGACTCAGAGGCTTCGGCTCCGCTCATGGTATAGACCCATCCTCCTGCTTTCGGTTTGTTGGCCCTTGAAGCATTGAATGAAGGTTCAGCCTTCGCTTGGTTGCAGTCTCGGGATACGTGGCCAGGTTTGCCACATCTGAAGCAGATAATCTCCTTTATGGTGCAATCCCTCGTGAGATGATCCTTCCCACACTTTAGACATTTTGAGGGATAGGCCACATTTTGGCTGGTCTGATTCCCAGTAGAACCTCCACCAGAACTTCCACCCGCCGTCTGTTGCTGGTTTCCCATTGGTTGGGAATAGGGCTTCTTTTGGAAGCGGTTAGAACTGTTGCCACCGTCCCTTTGGAACCTTGTAGGTCCAAAGTTCCTACTCCTTGTATCTCTAGCTTGCTCTAGAGCTTTCACTTCGCAGCACGTATCTAGCAGCTCCGAGAAATCATTGATTTTCAGTGTGATAATAGATTTCTTCACTTCATATCTCAGCTCTTCCGTAAACTTCTGACACTTCCAGGCTTCATTCTGTTGGTGCTGAAAGTACGTTGAAAACTGTGACAAGTTTTCAAATCTCACTGCATATTCACTAATGGTCATGTTCCCATGCCTTAGGTTGAGAAACTCCATCTCCTTCGCATGCCTCGTGCTCGCGGGAAAGTACCTATCCAAGAATTTATCCTTGAATAAATCCCAAGTGATCTCGTAATTTTCAACCTCTAGCATTCTTTGCGTCCCGCACCACTAGTTCTCAGCATTGCCAACCAACATAAAGGTAGCATAAGTCACCTTTTTATTCTTGGTGCAATTCATGCCTCAGAATACTTTCTCTAGCTCTTTGATCCATAGACTAGCTTTGTCCAGATCGAACTCTCCTTTGAATTAGGGAGGATTGTGGCGACGAAACTACGCCAAGTTTTGAGTGTTAGCAGTAGCCTCGAGCTGTTAAGCAGCCCTCTCTTGTTGCTGAGCAACTCTCTTTTGTTGTTGAGTAGCTCGTTCAGTCTGTTGTGCGATAACCTCAGCCATCCTTTGCATAGCCTCTATAGCAACTGCCATATCTCCACCTCGTGCCATCGTGTTTTCTTAATTCAGATTAACTGAAAAACACAAGGAAAGTCAGTTGTATCCACTAGGAATACCAAACACAGAGATTCACACAGCACAAACAAGACAGACTCAATCACAAGACCCAAAGAAACATAAATCGGGGCTCTGATACCAACTTAATGTAACGCCCCTTTTTGGGAGGGAACATCACATTGTCATTTACAGTGCGGAAAATAAAAATAAACGTTAAGACCCGGTTATTTATATAATTATAAATCTACTTCGTTGTAATTGTGTGATTAAATTAGCGAGTATATATATATATATGTTAGCCATGGCAACAATTACCCAAGAGGGGGGGTGAATTGGGTGATGACAAGTTTTAATGCAACTTTGACAAATTACGCATTTTGAATCACTCAATTAATAAATGCAGCGGAACATGCATAGCAAAGGCACAACTATTAAGGATTACTCAAATTCAACTTGGGTTAAAGGATAAATCAAGCAAATAAACTAGATATCAAGATTAACTCAAGCATATATAGTTAAAGCACAAATATAAAGAGATAGAGTTGAAAAGAGCAAACACTGAGATTTATCCTGGTTCAGCCACCAACCACTTGTGGCCTACGTCCAGTTCCCAAGCTTAACATGAGATTTTCTTCACTTTCTCCTAGACTTCACGGGTGCTAGGAAAACCTTTGTACATGCAAGAGCACTCCTCACACCTTGGGATACCTCACCCTTGTGCTAGAGCCTCCAATTCTTCAAGCTTCACAGGTGCTTGATGACCTTTACAATTTTGAGCACTTAACACCTTAGGATACCTCACCCTTTGTGCTTGAGCCTCTACTTTCAAGGGATGCCTCACCCTTTACAATTCTTGAGGGATACCTCACCCTCTTACAATGATTTCAAGATAAGAGAAAGAATATAAACTCTCACAAGAGTAGATATACAACTTGAAGAACAAAGTATAGATAATAAGAGAACTCTCTCAAGAGTGGATAATACAAGTTGAAGCTCAATGGGTATAAAGAATTCACACTTTAAAGCTTAAAATATGATTTTTTTGATTCAAGGATCAATTCTAGTGTTCAAGAGGTGTATAAGCTTCATACAACACTTATATATATAGCCCAAGTGATAAAATAGCCATTGATGGTGTTTTATAATGATTTTCTATGAAAACTAGCCGTTTATAGCCGTTAGAAACGCTCCTGGGCACTTGGTAATCGATTACAAGCTTCATGTAATCGATTACAAGCTTTCTGGGCACTTTGTAATCGATTATACACTTCTTGTAATCGATTACATGACTTCTGTCAACGCTGTAATCAATTACATAGCCTGTGTAATCGATTACAATATTTTCTGGTTTTGAAAACTGATTTTAAAATGTCATAACTTCTTCATTTCTTATCCGATTAAAGCGAATGACTACTCATTAGAAAGATATTTGAGTCTATTTTCATATGAAAGAAGTTTTAGGACAAAACACAAAGTATTTTGAAAGATATGATCAAAATAATAACCAAACATCATATTTTCAAAACTCAAACTTTAATTAGTCATAACTTTTTTGTTTCCTATCCGTTTAAAGCAAATGACTACTCATTGGAAAGATATTTGAATCTATTTTTATATGAAATAAGTTTCAAAACAAAACTCAAAGTAATTTGAAAGTTATGATCAAAAGAGTAACTAAATGTCAGTTTTACAAAACACAAACTTGACTAATTTTCACAGATTTGAAATACCACCAAGGCTAGCTTTCCAAAAATATTTTGTTGGGTATTTAAACATTTTAGAAACACTTATAAAGATGCTTAAAACTTGTTTGAGTTTAGTGTGATTCCTTTTTACTTTTACACAAAATTTAAGTCCTATAAGCTATTCTTGAAGAACCTTGAGACTTAATCTTTGCACTTTCAATCCTTTGGCTTCTTGATGTAATCCAAGCTTCCAAAATTTTCTTCTCTTCATGTCTTGCACAAGCTTGGAACATCTTTATTATTTTCATCTTTCTTGAGTTGAGCATAGTTGTGATCTTTTTATTTTCTTGTTGCAATGCTCACTCTTGGTACTTGGACTATCCTACAAAGTATTACTCACTTAAAACAAGCATAGTTAGTCCAAATTCATAACTCAATATCTTCATATGCATGATTCATAAATGTATAACTATAGTTAGTCTTACATGCATATAAGACTTTTATAGACACATTCAAATAAGATATTTATCAATTACAATTAGATATGCCTATATAGGATGCAACAAAGAACACTTTACACATTTTCATCAAAATAGAATCAAATCCAATATTAATTCAATACAACTCATATAATGCATTATTGGATATATTATATGAAGAATATTACATATATATCATTGCATGATTATTAAGTGAAATATAACTAGATAAAATACATAATCATGCATGATACAATATATCTCATTAAGCGCATCTATGTAACATGATCAATATTCTTTTATGATGCATTTATCATTTATTAAGCACAACTATAAAGCATAAGTATCATTCTTTTTGTCTTGTATTTGTCATCATCAAAACTTAACATATTAAATCATTGGGACAAACCTATTTCCACAATCTCCCCCTTTTTGATGATGACAAATCACCAAAGAAAAATATGTTGAGCAATATAGAAGAATAGATATTCATGTAAGCATATCAAGCAATAAGCACAAGAATATATTTTTCTTTCTAATTTTCACTCCCCCTATTTGACATCAACAAAAAGGCTTAGGAAGGAAATATAATATTTTCTCCCCCTATAGATAAAATTCATGTTGTCAAGAAGGGTAGGATCTTCTCAATGAAAGAATGAAATGATATAAAGTTTAAGAAAGTTTACTTTCTTTCATTGATAGAGGAAAAGACAATAAGAGATTATTTTTGCTGACATGTTGATAGTATTAACAATAAAATACTTCATGTCAAATAAGGATGTAAGCCAAGAGATATAAGTAATAATTTAAGAACTAAGCTCCCCCTCAAAATATGCATATTATTAAAATATCAAACATAATAGTTTAACATAGTTATGCATATGTTCTTAGTCAACAAGGATATAGAAGAAGGATATGTAAGATAAGTTCCCCCTTATTGAAGCACAAGATAGATAAAGGGAAATATGCATGTCAAGACCATATAAGCACATTACCATAAAGAAAAGCAAGGCATAGATACATATTCTTAATCCCTCAAACAAAACCATTTTAAAATCTTCTCCCCCTTTCAAAAAGAATTTTATAATAACACATTACATTTCCAAAAGCATGTTAGAAGGGTAGAAGGGTTTTATATTGAAACCACATATTCCTTAAGAGTGATCAAATCCAAGTCAAAGGAACATTTGAAAGTACATCTCCTCTTTTTCTCATTAAACAAGAGCCTTGAAAAGATAAAACACTTTTGAAGAACAATGCTTATCTTTTGAAGTATTAAGATTGTCTCTATAGAACATTTCAAAAGATTTATTTGAAAACTTTCTTAAATATTCTCTCAAGATTTAATAAAACATTTCAAAGCAATGAATAGAGTACTACATTTATAGCATAAATCGAATGATTTCCAAATTTTCAAGACAATTAGGAGGTGAAAATACTTTTAAGGTCTTAAGACAAGTTCAAATGATTCTCAAGGATATTAAACTTTAAAAGCTTCTTTCAAATATGATAAGAGATTTTGCTTTAAAAAGAAAACTTTTTAGTCAAACCATAAACTCTTTTCGAAATAAGTGCATGATTCTCATAAGTGTTACACCACTAAGAGACCATAGATAAAGAGAATTATAGATATCAAACATTCACTATAATGAAATATGCTATAGAGATCAAAGTATGTATAAAACTAATATCATCTACCCTATATGCAATGACAAAAATAGCAAGTTAATATCCAATTAGGCACTTTGTTAATGCTAAGCATACTTTTTATGTAAAGAAATCATCTAATCATTTAAGATTAAATTATCAACAAATATCATACAATCCATACTATATAGAATACCACAATAACTTAAGGATAGAGATACTTATTGAGAGAGTGATGCTTCTTTAGAATGTTCTTCATCTATTAGTCCTTTGAGTTTGAGCTTTCTTCCATTGCGTATTTCATTCCATTGTACTTGAAGAAAGTCTCCTCATGTCCCTCTTCATCTAACTCTTCTCTTTATTCACTTATGCTTGTATGTAAAAATTTTGATGACTATATTTGAAACACATAGAGAAACTTGCAAAGCTAACTTCAAAAGTTCTCTAAATCATAAGCTATCATCAAATATCATTTAAGCCTATTTACAAGCATAATTTAGGTTGATATATAATGAAAAATCATGTATCACATTATCAACCATGCAAAGTTAGTTCTAAAGAGAACAAAAGAAGGACATATGCACTTGAATCCAAAAATATGGTTTAAGCAATTTAAGACATGATTCAAGTTTATCAAGAAACATATGATCAACATCAAAACTTATATAAGCATTTTGGGGCAAATAATGATCATGTAAGACATATAATATCAAGTAAGGAATTCTAGTATACACACATCCCAATCAAGAATAAAAAAATCCCTTATTGTAATGAAAGAATTGAAAAACCGTGGAACTATAACTTTTGAAATCATTCATGATTCATTTCAAGATATACTTCATTGTAAAAACCATTGAAGTTCAAATACAAGTTCAAAATACAAAATGAATCATTTACTTCTTGTTTTCAAGATATGAACATATCAAGCAATTTCAAACAAGAAGACAAATAACTTTTAACTTTCTAATCTCCAAGTAAGTATATAAGACAATCAAGCATCAAAGAGAAATGATTAGAACTACTTATGAGCAAGTAAATTTTCATATTTGAGCCAAGAGAATTGGTCACAAGCTTAAGAATAAAGATATTACCATAATATGTCATTCCAAGTAAAATGTGTGCATATTTACCATGTTAGCATATATAAAAATATTTTTAAAACATAATGCTAGAAAAACACAACTTAAGGCATCATAAGGCATAAAAATAAATCTCTACTTATCCAAACATCACTTGATATTCAATTTAAATTATAAGTAAGGATAAGAGATTGATATCACCAAAAGTGTACTCTTTGAGTTTTTGTAGGTGACTCTAACTTCTATGCCTCAAGGCTCCTTGAGAATGTTGTGGTTCTCCATGTCTTTCTTTTTATGTTTTTCATCACTTTTGGAGAACTTGGACCATTTTAAGTTTTCCTAACCTCAAGTAATATGGTTGTATTTCACTTCATTTGCATGCTTGAGCTAATAGTCACCCTACAACACAATTCAAGGTACTTTCTTTGGTATCTACCAATTTTGGATCCATAGTGATTAGTCATTGATTATTAGTTCATTATGCTTTCATAAATATCAATTTTTCCATACTATGTAAATTGAGCAAAACAAATTAAATAATCAATTACCATTAAGCACATAACCAAAAGCAAGCTTACTTTCATGATATATAGATGATTCAAATCATAGCAAGTATACCTAGGCATTGTAGAACCTTATGTACCAAGATATATAGCAAACCAATTAGTTATGGTACAATAAGAATAAACATAATCATGTGCTAAACAAGATATTCAGATTTTATAAAGTGCACATGATTCTATCCTTTACCTAAGGCTTACAAGGAATATACCTCATATTCATTATCTTTTTAAGTGAATATGCATAAGAGGTTAAAACATTTGATACCTTAGCCTTGGTAATCAAGAAAACTCTTTTCCTTACACATTACTTCTCTTTTGATGTTTTGAACTTTGCAAGTTCTACATTTTGTACTTGAGAAGCTTTGGTTGAAGTCATCTTCCTTCTTTGATCAAAACTTCTACCAATGGGCTTTGGAAGCATTTTCTTTGATGCTTCCTTCTTCACTTGACTAATTTGTCCATCCTTTTCAGAAATTTTCTGCATTATTGAAACACTAGGAGGATATTTTGGTACCCACTTCATCTTGGGTCCTTGAATGTTAGTACTAGAACCTTTATGATTTTTAGGAACCCAAACCATGTTATTTCTCATATAAGAATTTCTTCTATAATTGCACAAATGAGAAATATGTCCTAGATGACCACAAAAATTGTAAACAAATGAATTTAATGATGGCTTGGTTCTTTGAAGATCATTTTTGAAAAACATAAGCCTTTTGTTATTTTTATATTCTATGTCATTTTTGCCAAAAGCCTTACTTGAATTTCCATGTGAAACAACATCAATTTCATTCTTATTAACAATCATGGATTGTAAGCAATTAGAATCATTAGCTTTAGCAAATTCACAATATAAGTTCTCAACTTGATTTTCTAAATTAATGTATTTTTTACAAGAAGTTGAGGTTTCACATTTCAAAGGCATTTCCTCATCAAGAAAAGCATAATTATTTTTCAAAATCTCAATTTCATTTTCAATGGAGCAAATGTTTTCCAAACAAGATAAATTTTTATTTTCTAAATTCAACAAACCATCATATAATTCATCATATACACATTGTAGCTCATCATAGGAAGGACTATAATCTAGTTTAGCATTATTTACCTCAAAGTCCTTTTTAGCCATATATAAAGTAGTCTCCATTCCTAGCATACTTGGCTCTTTAAGGAAATCATCATCTTCCTCATTGTTGTCTTGCTTTGCCACCTCTTCAAATTGAGCATCATTTTGAGAATATTTTGCACAACAAGATTCCTTCAATGACTTTTCCTTTTCTTGCTCTATATATACAACTTTATGCACAAAATTATTGTTAGTAAGATAGATATCATCAAGAGCATCCAATATATCTTTAGCACTAGAGCAATTCTTAATTTTAGTATAAGCATAATTATTTAAGCCACTTCTCAATATTTGTATTGCTCTAATGTTCAAGGAAAAGCATTTCATATTATAGTCATTCCAAGGTTATTTTGATTTGCAAGTAAATCCATCAAGCATAATATCCCAC
Organism: Ormosia semicastrata; assembly: GCA_029884595.1. Taxonomy (NCBI): domain Eukaryota; kingdom Viridiplantae; phylum Streptophyta; class Magnoliopsida; order Fabales; family Fabaceae; genus Ormosia; species Ormosia semicastrata. Next base: position 47,610,171 of record JAQQTO010000061.1, read on the forward strand.
AAATCAATATCAATAGATTGCATATTAATTTCCATTCTAACTTTCTAATAAACGAAATTCGCACCATCAAAGAATGGTGGTATATTAATTTCAAAACCATTCATTTTGAAAAGCTTTTAATGGTTGCCAAACAAACAAGGATCTTTAACTCCAAGCGGTTAAGCTTTTACTAGAGCACGAAGCTCTGATACCACTTGTTAGCCATGACAACTATTACCCAAGAGGGGGGTGAATTGGGTGATGACAAGTTTTAATGCAACTTTGACAAATTACTATTTTAAATCACTCAATTAATAAATGCAGCGGAACATGCATAGTAAAGGCACAACTATTAAGGATTACTCAAATACAATTTGGGTTAAAGGATAAATCAAGCAAATAAACTAGATATCAAGATCAACTCAAGCATATATAGTTAAAGCACAAATACAAAGAGATAGAGTTGAGAAGAGCAAACACTGAGATTTATCTTGGTTCAGCCACCAACCACTTGTGGCCTACGTCCAGTTCCTAAGCTTAACTTGAGATTTTCTTCACTTTCTCCTAGACTTCACGGGTGCTAGGAAAATCTTTGTACATGCAAGAGCACTCCTCACACCTTGGGATACCTCACCCTTGTGCTAGAGCCTCCAATTCTTCAAGCTTCACAGGTGCTTGATGACCTTTACAATTTTGAGCACTCAACACCTTGGGATACCTCACCCTTTGTGCTTGAGCCTCTACTTTCAAAGGATGCCTCATCTTTACAATTCTTGAGGAATACCTCACCCTCTTACAATGATTTCAAGATGAAGAGAAAGAATATAAACTCTTACAAGAGTAGATATACAACTTGAAGAACAAAGTATGGATAATAAGAGAACTCTCTCAAGAGTAGATAATACAAGTTGAAGCTCAATGGGTATAAAGAATTCACACTTTAAAGCTCAAAATATGATTTTTATGATTCAAGGATCAATTCTAGTGTTCAAGAGGTGTATAAGCTTTATATAACACTTATATATATAGCCCAAGTGATAAAATAGCCATTGGTAGTGTTTTATAATGATTTTTTATGAAAACTAGCCGTTTATAGCCATTAGAAACGTTCCTGGGCACTTGGTAATCGATTACAAGCTTCATGTAATCGATTACAAGCTTTCTGGGCACTTTGTAATCGATTACACACTTCCTGTAATCAATTACACGGCTTCTGTCAACGTTGTAATCGATTACATGGCTTGTGTAATCGATTACAACATTTTCTGGTTTTGAAAACTGACTTTAAAAGGTCATAACTTCTTCATTTCTTATCCGATTAAAGCGAATACTACTCATTGGAAAGATCTTTGAGTCTATTTTCATATGAAAGAAGTTTTAGAACAAAACTCAAAGTATTTTGAAAGATATGATCAAAATAATAACCAAACATCATATTTTCAAAACTCAAACTTTAATTAGTTATAACTTTTTTGTTTCCTATCCGTTTAAAGCAAATGACTACTTATTAGAAAGATATTTGAGTTTATTTTCATATGAAAAAGTTTCAAAACAAAACTCAAAGTAATTTGAAAGTTATGATCAAAAGAGTAACTAAATGTCAGTTTGACTAATTTTCACAGATTTGAAATACCACCAAGGCTAGCTTTCCAAAAACATTTTGTTGGGTATTTAAAGATTTTAGAAACACTTATAAAGATGTTTAAAACTTGTTTGAGTTTAGTGTGATTCCTTTTTACCTTTACACAAAATTTAAGTCCTATAAGCTATTTTTGAAGAACCTTGAGACTTAATCTTTGCACTTTCAATCCTTTGGCTTCTTGATGTAATCCAAGCTTCCAAAATTTTCTTCTCTTCATGTCTTGCACAAGCTTGGAACATCTTTATTATTTTCATCCTTCTTGAGTTGAGCACAGTTGTGATCTTTTTACTTTCTTGTTACAATGCTCACTCTTGGTACTTGGACTATCCTACAAAGTATTACTCACTTAAAACAAGCATAGTTAGTCCAAATTCATAACTCAATATCTTCATATGCATGATTCATAAATGTATAACTATAGTTAGTCTAACATACATATAAGACTTTTATAGACACATTCAAATAAGATACAGATATGCCTATATAGGATGCAACAAAGAACACTTTACACATTTTCATCAAAATAGAATCAAATTCAATACAACTCATATAATACATTATTGGATATATTATATGAAGAATATTACATATATCTCATTGCATGATTATTAAGTGAAATATAACTAGATAAAATACATAATCATGCATGATACAATATATCTCATTAAACGCATCTATGTAACATGATCAATATTCTTTTGTGATGCATTTATCATTTATTAAGCACAACTATAAAGCATAAGTATCATTCTTTTTGTCTTGTATTTGTCATCATCAAAACTTAACATATTAAATCATTAGGGCAAACTTATTTCCACAATATATATATATATATATATATATATATATATATTGTTATAATTAATAAAAATAGTGATAAGTGTAATTATAATGAATAGTAAAATAGAAATAAAGCATACATCAAACCAATATACATGAACAACGACATATCATTATATTAAACTTGTTTGATTACAGTGCCTGAATATGCAAAAAGCAAAATTATACATGTATCCCCAAGAGATCGTAAATATACAGCCCACCAAAATAATGACACATCAGGCCCCCAAAATATACCCTGATAGCCATCAGTAGCTATCGACAGTATCAATCCCTAAGATGAGGAGGAACCGTGTCAGGATCCTCCTCGGGATCCTCTCAGGATCTTCCTCATCTGAGGAAACCTCCATAGGAGCCACCGAGTTACGGGCCGGGGCCCGAGTAGTGGAATCAAAAGAATCCTCCTGTGAGGTGTAATAACGATCACCCCACATCTCCCTGATGGGCATATAAAACTCCAGACGTAAACTGACGCTGCAAGTGAACATCGGCGGTTCATGACGCCCCCAAGCCAGCGAAATTGACACGTCTCCCAGGTAAACACAGCGATCAGAGTTTAGGTTGATGTGCCAGCAGTCTGGCCCCCCAAGGAAGGTCAAACGCACATCACCTAAAAATCCGCATGAGCATGCCGCCATGATCCAGCAGTAGGTGCTAGTCACGGTCAGGCCAGAAGCTGGGAAATTTGGGAGCTTCACCCTCCTTGCCAACGTCTTCGATGAAACATATTTATAAATAAGCAGAAATAATAGAAACACAAGAAAGAGGTAAGACATCCTACAATCATTACCAATTATGGCAGTAGAGAAATAAAACGGTGCAAAGCGCCCACATAACATTTCATGAGTAATCATAATAATAATAAGCATTAAATAACAGCAATTAAACAATTAAGCAGTTCCAGGAAATTATACATTAGTAAAACAACAGTCCCAATATATCACAGGAATTAAATGCCAGATAACGGATGGATTCATTATGCACATGCATACAACGTCAAAATCCTACTCCATGGAGCTAGTGATGATCATATATTGGATACATTAATAAGCTTTCATTCTTAGTCATTTACACTCTCTATGTACTTAATTGATTGAGTTTTATTATGTTTTGTAAGTTTGGGCTCAAATTGGATTTAATTGAATTTTTCAGCATGATTCATATCTTACACTGTTTCTGTATTTGGACCATATCTTGGGTTGTAGGTGGTATTTGGAGGTGATTCTAGTGGCATTTGAAAGATAAGAGAGATATCTATAACTTTCATGAAGACCTCAAAGGCCCAATCACACGAGTAGATAACTCAAATTAGGATTGAAGTAAGAACTAGAGTGCTGTTCCTGACAACTTGACCTATGTATACTATTCATGCCATTGTTCGGGCTAGAAGTTGTAAAATAAGCTGAAATTTGGATGTTGAATAGCTAAGACCCATATCTACAACTTGTATGTTGAACACTTTTCCAGAATCGAACTCCTTGAAGGTGATATTGGGCTTAGAAGTCAGAACAGAGGAGCTGTGACTAGGCCTGGGCAGTGTGCAGTAATTTGAACGTATCTGGAGTTATAGAAATGATATTGGACTCAAACTAAAGCCATTTGAAAGCTAAGATCCAGGCCTAAAACTTTCATGAAGACCAAGTGGTTAAAAAATGATGAATGCAATGACTTCAGAGCTGCATGATTTCAGAGACAAGGAATCTCCATAATTTCCCACTCACCTAAAGTCATTTGGCATTTTCCACTCATTTTCCACTCATCCAACCACTAATGACTCAGCCCCCTTGTCATTTTGTATCTCTAATCCTCTATAAAAAGGAGACCTTGGCAGATCATTAAGGGTGTTAGGTGTTAGTTACCAAAATGATGCCATTTTGTTACTAGGTTTTCTTGTAGTAATTTTCCTTTGTTCTAAATTAAAGTCATGTTCTTCTTCTTCTTCTTCTCTCTTTCTTTCTTCTTATCTATGAGTAACTAAGTTTCATTTTACTTGGGTGAAAGGGTGAAGCTCTTAGTAATAAAGTAAGGTTAGATTTATTCTTCTCTTGTGCTTAAATGATTTATATTTTCTAGTAACCATTATATGTATTATAATTTGTTTCTTATAATTTAGAAACCATCTTTGTAAATAAGAGTTCTTGATTTGTTGTAGACAAAATATTGGCACAATGAATGCTTTAACCCATTTATAAGTGGTGGTAATATTTTTAGGAAACATAATATAATTACGTATATTATTTTAAATGGACTTTTAATGTTGTATTTTCCGATTGGAACCTCCATGTTGTGAGGATTCTAATTGAGTTATAAAAGAAATTAATCTTACCTTTAATTTATTTATCAAGAGTGGATCTTTTAACCCAAGTAAATAATTTTTACCATAGTAACAAAATATTTACTTCACCTTAATTAATCTTCAACAATTCCCTGTGGATCGACCTCAGACTCCCGAGAAATTTATTACTTGAGACAACCTGCACTTGGGTTCGCAAAGCAACAATTAATCCCGCATCAAGTTTGTAGACTTGTTTGAAATTAAAAATTGTGCATCAAGTTTTTGGCAGTTGCCGGGGACTTGATTTGAAGACAATTTCGGTGTAAAAAAAAAAAAATTGTATATATACTAACATACTAACTAGTGGGAGAACCTCTCCCTTTTTAATTTCATGTGCATACTAACTTAGTGGGGAACCTCTCCCTTTTTATTTTACGCACTAACTTAGTGGGGAATCTCTCCCTTTTACTTATTTTATTTTTTTGTAATTTACTTTCTGCACTTTATTTTCGCATTTTAATTTCATACAGTTAGGTAATTCTCCATTTTATTTTCTTGTACATTTTAACTTAGTGGGGGTAACTCTCCCTTTTATTTTATTTTTTTTTTTGTACTTTATTTTTCGTATTTATTTTCTGTCATTTTTTTTGTTATTTATTTTCTGTCATTTTTTTTTGCAACCCCTTATCATCCTCAGACAAGTGGATAAGTTGAATTAGTAAATAGGGAGATTAAACAAATTTTGAAAAAAATGGTTAACCCAAATCGTAAAGATTGGTCTTTAAGACTAAACGATACACTTTGGGCTTACCATACTGCTTTTAAAACATCTTTGGGCATGTCTCCCTATCGGTTGGTTTATGGAAAACCTTGTCATTTGCTTGTAGAATTGGAGCATAAAGCATTTTGGGCCATTAAAGCTTTCAACTTAAGTCTTGATGATGCTTCCAAGTTACGCAAATTGCAATTGAATGAACTTGAGGAATTAAGAAATGATGCATATGAAAACTCAAAGATTTATAAAGCTAGAACAAAAGCTTTTCATGACAAATCAATTTTCAGAAAAACTTTTGAAATTGGTCAAAAAGTTCTGCTTTATAATTCTCGCCTTCACCTATTCCCTGGAAAATTGAGATCTAGGTGGATTGGTCCTTATATTGTCAAACATGTGTATTCTTATGGGGCCATAGACATTGAGAATCCTAGGAATGGTATTGTATTTAAGGTTAATGGACAAAGACTCAAACCATTTTACGGAACATCAAGTTGTTGAGGTAGAATCCATTTCTCTTTCTAATCCTTGTTATGAGTAGAATTTATTTTAATGTTGTTTCTTTCTTTTTGCAGTTCTTTGTGTTCCCGGTTAAATGGCGGATAATGGTACTCCGTGACTCTCAAGTCGGTTTGTTTTTCAGTTTCCCATAATAAGCGATTTCTTCTCCTTTCAAAATGAATGTCATTCTCTCAAATCTAAGAAAACATTTTCCTTCTCTCCTCTAAATGCTCTAACAAAAGTCTATGAAGCTAGGTGTGAAAGACCGAGATTGTTAATGTATAAGGGCATCCCGAGAAGATATATTTGGATAATCGAAGCAAAGGTTCGTTTAGCTGGTGAATCTTCAGATTCATTTGTCCCATACATGCCTGGTCTCGGTAAAAGTTCATTTTCAAAAAGGAGAAGAGCAAAAAGAATGAAAGTTTGTTACAAGTGTGCACGATGGAATTGCAACACGCGATGTCACTCTTTGGGGATAGTTTCCGTAAACAGAGAAGATAAAATATTCTTCATTAAGAATGGACTGAGTAAGGAGTTATTAGATAATATCTTATTGACTCTTGAGACGCATTCTTGTGGAGTTATGCAGCGTGAACTTCTTAGTTTGTGGAATTTCTTCAAGGACGAGCAAGAACGTTATAGTCTTGGGAATCTGACTCAAAAAGACCCTGTTTGCCAATTTATAAGAAAATTAGATGGGAAGCTTATCCTCGACTCATAGAAGGCGTTTAAGCCGTTTCTGGACGTGAAACCAGAGGAAGATGTGAGCCATAATCACAACAACATGTATATATTATCTTGTACATTTTTAAAAAAAAAAAGAAAAAAAAAAAAAAAAAAAAAAAAAAAAAAAAAAAAAAATAAAAAATAAAAAAAGGGCGAAACTTCGGTTGTACTTGGTCTTTAATTAGATTAGGAGCCCCTGCCAGTGGAGTGGCAGACCCGTCATTGACTCGGGTGGACCTTCGCACGCCAGTCGGTAAATAAGGTTCGTGTGTCATGCTCTGCAGAGAGCCGCGCAAGCATTTCCAGGTTTTAACCAAAGGCTCTGCTTGTTGATGGACAGAAAGAAGCATCCCGTGTTTGCATTCTCGCGTGACAATGCCTCTGAGCTGGATCCTGTGATTTAATGTCATGGGCTCTTCAGCGACCTCTCACTGGCTGTGGTCGTTGGTGGTAGCTGTCAGATTTACGCACTTTAATTAGTGGCGTCGTAACTCAATCCAAAATATCCCACAAGCGGGAGGGAGAAGAATGCCCAGATTGGCTGAGCCGTCTTGGTACTACTGCACTCATGACGCGTTAAAGTATAAAGATACGCCATGAAACCGTACATAAAGGTATGTAATCATTTGTTATTATTATTTTATCTTTGTATGATTTTGTTGAATTTTGGTTTTGGACAGACGATCCTTTGGATAGGATCCTTCGGGGGTTTCTAGACTTCTTTACCTTGATGATTTTCTTGAAGTAAAAAAAAAAAAAAAAAAAAAAAAAAAAAACAAAAAACAAAAAACAAAAAAAAATAAAAAAAATATTTTTAAATTTCAAACTTTTCTGACACCAGTCAACTTACCTGTATAGGAGCTATTATTACTTTTTTCTAATCTCTTCCCTATTTAAACACTCCATTTTCTTCAATTTCCTGCAACTTATAATCATTCAAAGAGAGTGTGAGTGTAGAAATGGAGGGAGCTCCTTCATCTGTTCGTAGATTTGTCAGTATCTGTGTATTTTGTGGGACAAGTTATAGGAAGGGCTTAGAGTTTGTAAACGCAACAAGCATTGTTGGTAGAACACTTGCTGCGAGGAACATTCGTGTTGTATATGGGGGAGGTAGCATTGGGTTAATGGAAGTATCAATTTGTATCACTTCTCGCACATATAAGAGGTGGTCAAGTTTTAGGTGTCATTCCTGAACCTTTCACTCAAAGGAACATCGTTGGAAAGATAATTGGACTGGAAATTCTGGTATCATCTATGCAAGGACGAATGAAGGCGATGCTTGAAAACTCTGATGCATTCATTGTCTTACCTGGTGGTTTTGGTACTTTGGAAGAAGTCTTTCAAGTTGTCTCTTGGGCCCAATTGAACATCCACCATAAACCCATAAGTTTGTTGAATGTTAATAATTTCTTTGATAATTTGTTATCTTTTGTTGACCATGCTGTGGAACAGAAATTTGTCACACCTTCAAAGAAGACAACTCCTTATCTCTCGCTTCTACTTGTTGATGAATTGATTAATAAATTAGAAGCATTTGTTTATGAACCTGATCCAGTAATAGCTCAGATAGATTGGTCCGAAGGAAGCGGTGAAGGAAGTGGTGAAGGAAGCAAAATGAAAAGAAAGCCAGCCAAGACACTCCAACTATTTAAATAATTACAAGCTTTGGTTTTATTTATCGTACTTTGTTTCTGTTTAAATTTGTGTGAGATTTTTTTTCTTTTCAGTAATTGCAGCAATAGGTAATATATTCTATCCTTTACCTATCTATGTTTTGACATTGAGGACAATGTTGTGATCTGGTTGGGGGGAAGGATGGTTCTAAAAAAAAACCCAAAAAACCCAAAAAAAAAATAAAATAAATTAGGAAGTGTGTTTTTTAATATGTTTATTGTGTTTATCATTAAAAAAAACAAAAAAAATTCAAAAGTGTGTTTGTGAATATGTTTGTTGTGTTTGTCATTAATTTATTAACAACAAAAGTAGTTAGGGATGACAGAGTAAAGAGTAAATTATTTACTCTTGAGACGCATCAAAAATTAGTGGCAGAGTAAGGAGTAATTAGGGTAGTAACTAATTTATGTGGAAATAGCAATTCAAATTCAGGAAAATTTGCATGATTGAGTAAATTGTCTTCTTTCTTAAAACTCACATGCTTGGTTATGGATGTTGAATTGGTGGACTGAGAATGATAGAATTATGCCTTGTGAGATTTTGAGCTTATTGATGAATGGATTAAACATTTGTACCATTCTTTTCTTTCTTGTGTGAATTTCACTCATGGAATTGTTGCTCTAGAACTTGCTTTGATTCTTTTTGAGACTACATTTTCATATGCATACATGAATATGATTGAGGTATTTTTCTTAAAATAGCTACTCTAATCAAATAGCCAGCCTTGTTTAGCAGTATGTTGTTTCAATATGATATCAAGCACTCTTATGACTTCTTGAAAATTCTCTGATTCCTGTCAACATAAAGCATAAGAAATGACCTATTTTCCCTTGCTTAACCCCTTTGAGCTTATTTGACTATTCTTTGTTTCGAACTCATTATGTGCCTTAAATGAAAAACCATATTCTTACTTGACCTTAGGGAATAAGAGAACATTAGTTTGTCATTCGATGAGTTCTTGAACAAGTGTGGGGGTGTGTGTGCAGAATATTTAAAAAAAAAAGTGTATATATGATGTTCTTATTCTTCAAAAAAAAAAAATCAAAAATCAAAAATCAAAAAATCAAAAAAAAATAAAAAAAAATCAAAAAAAATGTAAAAAGAAGAGGGTCAACAAGGTAATAAAGGAAAGGAAAAGAATAGGTAAAGGAAATTTGTATTAAGTGGAGTTGGGATGAACTTTCATACTTGTTAATTGAACTCAGCTCTCATGCTCTTTTATTCTCTGGTATTTAACTTGTCATATCCATATTACCTCCTCCTTTACCTTGACCTCATTACAACCTTGAATAAAGTCCTCATGATTTGTGTGTGCATATGTTTTGAGTAGTGGAGAAGTAGAAGAGAAGCAAGCTTATGGTAGTACAATTTTCATGGGTTGAATTGAGCGAAATACCTACCTTTTAAACACTTGAGGGATTGAGAGTGAATCTTGTGAAAATCTATCATTCTTGACTCATGCTTTTCAATTGAAATATCATTACTTGTTAATTTGAGATGTGAAGATATATTACCTCATAAATGTTTTGATTACTTGAATGATTGATTGCTCTACATTTTTTTTAAATATTATTAGAAATTGAGTCTTTTAGAGTATTTAACTTTTGAGTCTGTTTCATTTTTTTTTTTGTGAGTGATCTTGTGTGTTTTGCTCAGGAGTGCAAAAAGCTAAATATGGGAAAATTTGATGATCACATATTTGATACATTAATAAGCTTTCATTCTTAGTCATTTACACTCTCTATGTACTTAATTGATTGAGTTTTATTATGTTTTGTAAGTTTGGGCTCAAATTGGATTTAATTGAATTTTCCAGCATGATTCATATCTTACACTATTTCTGTATTTGGGCCATATCTTGGGCTATAGGTGGTATTTGGAGGTGATTCTAGTGGCATTTGAAAGATAAGAGAGATATCTATAACTTTCATGAAGACCTCAAAGGCCCAATAACACGAGTAGATAACTCAAATTGGGATTGAAGCAAGAACTAGAGTACTGTTCCTGACAACTTGACCTATGTATACTGTGCATGCCATTGTTTGGGCTAGAAGTTGTAAAATAAGTTGAAATTTGGATGTTGAATATCTAAGACTCATATCTACAACTTTCATGTTGAACACTTTTCTAGAATCGGACTCCTTGAAGGTGATATTGGGCTTAGAAGTCAGAACAGAGGAGTTGTGACTGGGCCTGGGTAGTGTGTAGTAATTTGAACGTATCTGGAGTTATAGAAATGATATTGGACTCAAACTAAAGCCATTTGAAAGATAATATCCAGGCCTAAAACTTTCATGAAGACCACTTGGTTCAAAAATGACGAATGCAATGACTTCAGAGCTACATGATTTCGGAGACAAGGAATCTCCATAATTTCCCACTCACCTAAAGTCATTTGGCATTTTCCACTCATCCAACCACTAATGACTCAGCCCCCTTGTCATTTTGTATTTCTAATCCTCTATAAAAGGAGGCCTTGGTATATCATTGAGGGTGTTAGGTGTTAGTTACCAAAATGATGCCATTTTGTTACTAGGTTTTCTTGTAGTAATTTTTCTTTGTTCTAAATTAAAGTCATGTTCTTCTTCTTCTTCTTCTTCTTTCTTTCTTTCTTCTTATCTATGAGTAACTAAGTTTCATTTTACTTAGGTGAAAGGGTGAAGCTATTGGTAATAAAGTAATGTTAGATTTATTCTTCTCTTGTGCTTAAATGATTTATATTTTCTAGTAACCATTATATGTATTATAATTTGTTTCTTATAATTTAGAAACCATCTTTGTAAATAGGAGTTCTTGATTTGTTGTAGACAAAATATTGGCACAATGAATGCTTTAACCCATTTATAAGTGGTGGTAATATTTTTAGGAAACATAATATAATTATGTATATTATTTTAAATGGACTTTTAATGTTGTATTTTCCGATTGGAACCTCCATGTTGCGAGGATTCTAATTGAGTTATAAAAGAAATTAATCTTACCTTTACTTTATTTACCAAGAGTGGATCTTTTAACCCAAGTAAATAATTTTTATCATAGTAACAAAATATTTACTTCACCTTAATTAATCTTCAACAATTTCCTGTGGATCGACCTCGGACTCCCGAGGAATTTATTACTTGAGACAACCTGCACTTGGGTTCGCAAAGCAACAATTAATCCCGCATCAAGTTTGTAGACTTGTTTGAAACTAAAAATTGTGCATCAGCTAGACACAAACAGTCAGAGAGAAAGATCAGGAGACATCTCTACAACTCGGCTGCCGCGGCTAAAGTGCTATAATTCATCAGTTTATCCATGTGCACATCAAGGCATTGTACATACATTCTACAGTAGATCACGATATAGGACAGTGTCTCAGTCCGGATCATTGGTGCGTTTGCATCGGTTTGCCCTATGAACAGAAGAGTTACCAACTGTCCATTGTGAGGTACCCGCACCTTGATGCCCCCAAGGTCAACAGTATGACCTACACTAGTCTACTCGCACCCGCACGAAGGTATGTTCAATCTCCTAGGCAACATGGCCTTAACAACAGTCCAACGGACTTTCATAATACATGACGACCCAATACATAGTCATGTATGTTTATCATTACATACTTTTCCACAATATGCCACAGTTGGCCAAAGTAAGCATCATAATATTCTTGGTCCCACACATGGACCCACATTAAATAGTCTAAAGTCTTCTAATGGTACATTACATTTTTGGTACATTATGAAATTATTTAGTGTTCTCACTTACACTCATGTTCTTACTTTAATTGAAAATCATTCTAAATCTTTTAGGTAAAGTTCCATTCTTGGTTCTTTCCATTTTATGAAATCCTAGATAATTCCTAATTGTCCAAATTAGTTAAGTTCCACTTCAATATGATGTCTCTTATGAAATTATTTTCATAATTAGGTTTCTTACTTTAAACTTAGTCTTATTCACTTAAAGAGTTATTTCTAAGTCTTACCAATGTCTCACACATCCTTATTTGTTCTTAAAGTCCAAAGAATTCTTTTAGGTTACCAAATTTATTTCCTTCCATTACCTAATCTTCTTAGTTATTTACTTGATTAATTAAATGCCACACTTGTATGAAATCATATGGTTGAGCCCTTTTTTAGCCATGAAGGCCGTGAGCCTCTCTAGGTTTTAGGGTTTAAATTTTTATTCCATTAATCATATATTATCCACTTGGTTAGCTAGGTCTTCCACTTGTTATAAATTTTTTACCAAGAACCCTACTTTAGGGCCCCAAAACCGTGAGCATCATGGAAGAGGACCAGGTCATTTTTTCTTTCATTCAAGATTCCAATCCATCCAAACACATACATATACATAATCAATCAATCAAATAACTTAAACAAATTAAAACAATATGAAATCATACAAATCATCCAAACAAAGAATAACCCTCAATAGGGTTTTCTCACAATTAATCACAAAACAAAGTTCCTTACTACCAATAGAGGTTGAGGAGGAGTATCTTCCTTTTACCAAAGAGAAGAGAACAAGCAAAAGAATCCCCCTTGAGCTCCTTGCAAATTTTTGGATTTGCACCCAACCAAACCCTCGAAATTTCAATCTCATCAAGATAATACCAATGCTTGAAAAATAAGGTATAGATGGTCACAAAAGAGACCATAAATGAAAATTAGGAAAAGAGAGTGAAGAATCAAGAACCTTACCCAAAAATCCTAAACTTGTAACTTGAAGAAAATGGTAAAGATGAGAGCTTTTCAAGGAACCACCAACTAGAGAAGTGTTTAGATGATGGAGGAGACTAAGAAAATGTATTTGGTTGGAATTTTAGTGATGGTGGAGGGCTTGAGGAGGTGCTGGCCGTGAGCCTCTTCTAGAAAGAAGGAGGAGAAAATACAAAGGAAGAAGAAGGTAGAGAGAGAAGTGAATAGAAAAATAAAAGATGGTTTTAGGGTTTTCTTTTTGAAATTTGAATAAGTTAATTAAATCAAATGGAAGCACAAATTTTGGCTCCCAATTGTGTGCAGCAGCCGTGAGGTAGAGGGAGGAAAGAGAGAAAAATGGTTAGCTTCCTTGAGAAGCTTGTGTGCATTTTCAATGAAGGAGATGTGATTAGACATAAAGGAGATTGCCTTTAGATAAGATAATGTGATTTAATAGTTAAAATAATAAGGTAATTAAGATTTTACTACAAGCTATTACCCAATGGATAATTGTTACAGTGCACAAATTCAGTATTAATTATCCAATGAATAATAGAGCGTATCGTAAAATTTTAATTAACAGTGCGTATAGAGATTTTATTTATCAGATAAAACCTCAAAAAATGTAAACCTCGCAAACTGTGCCCGACTTCGGGTTTGGTAAGATCCCCCATTGATACATCCACAGTTCAAGGTTTGTTAGCCTCAGGGAAAATATTTCGTTATCACGGCTCCGCTCAACGCTCACGCAAAATGAGGAATATACTAAAATATTTGACGTTTTCAAAAAATTCATAAAAATTTCTAAAAATCACTAATATTAGAAAATGGATATTTGTCATGAAACAAACAATTTTTCAGGGCGTTTCACCGACTCTGCTCAGTGTGCACGTAAAATGAGAAATATATTAAAATATTCAGCGTTTCCGAAAAATTCCAAAAAAATCTCCAAAAATCACGAATATTGGGAAATGACTATTCATGATGAAACAAATCATTTTTGGGGTGTTACACTGACCCTGCTCAGTGTGTATGTAAAATGAGAAATATATTAAAATATTCAATATTTCTAGAAAAATCCACAGAAATTTTCAAAAATCATAAATATTATAAAATGATTATCTACAATGAAATAAATAATTTTTGGGGTATTACACATAACTCTTTACTTTTGAGGGACAGATAACCATCTAAGTTCAAGTATCTACCCACCCGTAGTATGGGTCAGTCACGATTATAGGTGATTTCACCTTTTAGTTGGTTCTACCGCACTGGTGATCTTTCCAATGGCGGCGTAGTTTGAAAATGTTTGTTCGATGATCCGCATCTTGGACTTCCTCCTATGTACTGCTTGAAGGGAGGAAATGTTTTATGGATGTTGTTGTTTATGTTGTTCCTCTTGTCGGTTGTAAATGATCTTCTAAGGTCAAATTTTGTTATTTGTACACCTCACCATGGATAACGGAAGTGATCTATATGAACCTTGTTTTATAAAATTTCGTTATATATATATATGCTGGCTAGAATTTCCTGTTTCCATAATAATCACGGCAAACTTAGAAAAGAGGTTAAATGATAAGGAATGTGGTAATTTAGGACGTTACAAAGTGTGGGAGAATTTGATAGCAATATATTTTATTCATTTAATAATCCTCTCACTAGGCTTCTTAAGGATCAATTAGGCTTAATTAAGTTAGTTTTATCACATTTTATGATATTGAGCCTAATTGTATCATTGAAGGAATTATTACATGAATTGACCTTAATTTATCTATTTGGCAGCATTCAGTAAATTGGCTATAATCTAAGTTGAAAATATTTGATTGATGTGATTCTAGTCTTGTATGAAAACTAAGACAATTCTCTACAAGTTTCATGAAGACCTCAAGAGTTGAATCACATGTTTGAATAATTTAAATTGAAGTGAAAGCAAGAGCCAGAATGTTGATCTTGGCAGCTTGACCTCCGTGCACTCATCAGCCCATATCTTAAATTGTAAGAGTTCAATAAATGCCAAATAAGCCTAAATGAAAGCTAAAACCGAAATCTACAACTTTGATGAAGAATGCAAGAGCTGAATCAGCTGTCTAGTGGGTCAGATTGTGCTTGGAAGTCAAAGTAGAGGTGCTGTAGCTGGAACCTGAGTAGTGTACAAAGACTGGGCCATAAATTGAGCTATAAGAGTTGGATTTGGATTAAATAGTTCCATTGGAAAGTTAAGACAAAACCCTTCAATTCTCATGAAGCTCACTTTTCCTAATGGTGACGTTTTGATAAAGTTATAGTCATATGTAGACAGCTGCGAGTTAGGCATCGAATTGGTTGGTGCAAGTGGAGAGACAAGCATGACAATAATTTTCCACTCATCCACACTCATCAAACAACTCTATTGTCATTTTCACTCATTCACAAATAACTCTTTTGTCATTTTTGTACTCTTCATGCTCTATAAAAAGCAGCATTGGTTGCTCATTAATGACATCTTGGTTAAGAGATCAAGATCATGTTATTGTATCATTTGTTTCTCTTGTTGTAGTTTTCTTTTGTTCTAAACAGAAGTTATGTTCATCTTCTTCTTCTTTTCTTTATTAATAAAACTGAGTTATTCAGATATCACTTTCTTTACATTACCTAAAGTCCTAAAGGATCCTTAAGCTGGGCTCCACCTTGAGGTTATCCGTGGGCCGTCCTTCAGGCCAAAAAATGCCTTGAGAAAATATAAAGCCCATTCCCTTTGGAGTTTGAGGCATCTTAAAAAGTCCAGGTTAAGAGGAATAACCCACCAACCCCATGAAAGCACTTTGGTAGTCAGTTATGGGGTCAATACCCAATCCTCAATACTTGGCCATGACCATTTTAAGGTTAAGAAATAAGTGGCAGTGCGAGTTCTGACATTCGTGGTCCACCATCAGGTATCCACTGAAAGTCTTATGATAAGAAGGCTTAGTAGTTAGAAATTCCTAAATGACATGAAATTTTTCCTATGAACTGTAAACATTAAAAACCCCGATTTTGGATCAACATTATACCTAAGTCAAGTGGGATAATAAGTGCCAAAGTGGTTAGCATTGGACCCCGGTCTAGGTTTTCATTTTAAATTTTGCCTAAGTCAAGTGGAATCTAAAGTGCCACAACATTTTGGGTGTTGGACCTCTACCAAGGTTTTAAATCTTTTCTAAGTCTAAGTGGAATTCTGAATGCTTAACATTATGGGCATTGAACCCCGGACTAAGGTTTCAATTCAAACAAAAATCCCAAGTCCTTTAAAGCGGTGACCAAACATAATGGGCATTTGACCCAGTAAGGACCATGGATGAGAAATAAGCAAATGAAATAAATTAAACATCCCGACAACTGGGGCAACTATCTTAACAAAATATAAATAGCCCCATGTAGGGGGCAAAAATGAGAAACAACCTATGCTGCGTTCTCTGAATTCTCAACAACTTCTAGACCCTGAATAGTAACAACTGGAGCTTCATTGACACTTTGGCCATCCGGAGTAGCACTGGGAAGCATGAGACACCCATCTTGAATGACTCTCCTGGGATCCAATGCATTCAATACCAAGTCCACCCCGAGATTGAAAAGTTGGACTTAGGTCGACTGCGTTCTGGAATTGCCCCTACTGATAGTCATGCATACCATGATCAACTATTGAATATCACCTTGAAGGGCCACCATCCCAGCTTGGAGGCCTTGATTCTCAACATGAAGGTTCTCACTATCAGCCCAGAGTATGGTGACCTCTCTTTGAACTTCCACTAAGCTGGCCCTCTTCTACTTCAAAGTGTCCTTCAAGGTTGCCACCTCTTTCTCAAACTCTCAAGTTTTGGCTTTGGCATCGTCCTTGCCCTTTAAAGCCTCCTCTTGCTCTTGTTTAGCCTGATTTTCACCCTACTCAGTTGTTGTTACTTTCCCCGCCATCTCATCACTGAAATAGTCAGAGCACCTTTCTAGAAAACGGGATTCGGTAGTAATACAGAGAGCGTATGTCTGAAAGGTTGAAAAAATCTCCTTCGTATTATACTAAGCAACATGATTCACCACTTGGTCATCAAGGATATTGAAGTCTATGAAATCCTTAGGATCCAAGTTGTCTGAATACAAGCTGATCGAGCTAACCTGCCTCACCTCGACGGTTGATAACTCCACATCACGTAATTATTTGTGCCCTATATTTATGATATATTGATAGCTTAGTCCTTGTTTTTATGCATGAATGGAAGACTTTAGCATCATATTCATCTGATTTACTCTTAATGACTTCCATTATGATTGTGAGAAAATATTTCTAAATCTTTGATAAATTATGAACATTTACAATTGCTATTAAAGTGGTAATTTCTCTATTATAGGAATTGCTCCAATCAAGCATAAATATGGAGAATTCGGACTAGCATTGGACTAGGAAGCCTATGAGAAAGCCAAGTTTCAAGACAAGCATTCAACTCCGTGGCGCAACAATGTCAATGCCGCGGCATGGTGCATCTAACTAAGGAGTTAGGTAAATAAAACTATGGTTAATTGACCTAGACATAGGCTTTGTACTACGTTAGATTTTCAAGCTAACGTAATAATTTCATTTATGATGCTTGTAAAGATTGCATGTTATCAGTTGAGGTAGGAGGTGAAGAAGGATTCCCTATTTTCTAATTATCAACTTTAATTCTTTGATAATATTTCATTTAATCTTGATGACTTCCATTATGATTTTGAGAAAATATTTCAAAATCTTTGATAAACTGAGCACATTTGTAATTACTATTGAAGTGGTAATTTCTCTATTACAGGAAGGACTCCAATTAAGCATAAGTATAGAGAATTTGAACTAGCATTGGACAGGAAAGCCCATGAGAAAGCCAAGTTTCAGAACTAGCGTTCAACGCTGCGGCGTAGGCATGTCAATGCTGTGGCATGTTGCATCCCCTGCTTCAGTACATAAGACTCGAGGCTAGAGTGCCGTGGTGCAGATAGATTCAACGCTGTGATGTGGTGACCTAATTTGTATGCGAGCTGCGGTGTGATGTGGTTAATTTCGTGGCGTGAAGAACAGAGCATGGCTTATAAATACTCTTTTATCAGTTTTCACGGGAGTTTTTTTTATCATTTTTGGAACACAGCTGCTAGGTTTTAGTGTTTGAGACCTAAAGAAAGCTAGAGAAGCCAAGGTTGGAGGTCATCTTCTACATGGAGGATGATTCAAGCATTGAAGTTCACATGTATTGAGCTTTCTTCTTTTCCTTTCATCTTTCTTTCTTTATTGTATCATGAACATGATGAATATACTTGTATTTTCGTGTTTCATGGCTAGCTAAGCTGTGTATAGGGTTTTCTTTGGATCCTCCTACGGATGTTAATGATTTTGTATTCCTTTGAGTTTATATACATGATTTTGTTTTGTTCAATCATATAGACCTTAATGCTCTTGATTGTTTGATAAACTTTTAAGTGATTTGTTGAAATCTAATAAACGTAGACATAGGAATTTGGATTTGAGATCATAAGTATGGTTGATCCATGTTAAATTTCATTCAATAGGCTTAGATAAGTTAATTCGCTAATAGGATAGAAATATACCTCTTAGCCATGTGTAGCGGGTGTTTGAGAATTGATCTTAATGAGTGGATTTGCATCTAACTAAGGAGTTAGGTAAATAAAACTATGGTTGATTGACCTAGACATAGACTTTTAACTAAGTTAGATTTTCAAGCTAATGTAATAATTTCATTTATGATGCTTATATGGATTCCATGTTATTAGTTGAAATAGGAGGTGAAGAAGGATTCCCTATTTTCTAATTTTTAATTTTAATTCTTTGATAATATTTCATTTAATCTTGATGACTTCCATTATGATTTTGAGAAAATATTTCAAAATCTTTGATAAATTGAGTACATTTGTAATTACTATTAAAGTAGTAATTTCCCTATTACAGGAAAGGCCCCAATAAAGCATAATGGAAGAATTTGGACTAGCATTAGACCAGGAAGCCCATGAGAAAACCAAGTTTCAAGAGTAGCATTCAACATCACGGTGTTGGCATGTCAAAGCCACAACGTGATGTATCCCCTACTTCAGTACATCGGACTCGAGGCTAGAGAGCCGTGGCGCAAATGGATTCAACGCTGCGATGTGGTGACCTAATTTGTATACGAGCCAAGGCGTGATGTAGTAAATGCCGCAGCGTGAAGAACAGAGTTGGGCCTACAAATACTATTTTATCTATTTTCATGGGAGCTTTTTATCATTTTTGGAACATAGCTACTAGGTTTTGGTGTTTGAGACCAAGAGAAAGTTAGGGAAGCCAAGGTTGGAGACCATCTTCTACATGGAGGATGATTCAAGCCTTGAGGTTCACATCTATTGAGCCTTCTTCCTTTCCTTTCATTTTCCTCTCTTTATTGTATCATGAACATGATGAATATGCTTATATTTTCATGTTTCATGGCTAACTAAGCTGTGTATAGGGATTTCTTCGGACCCTCCAATGGATATTGATGATTTTGTATTCCTTTGAGTTTATCTATATGATTTGGTTTTGTTCAATCATATAGATCTTAATGCTCTTGATTGTTTGATCAGTTTTTAAGTGATTTGTCGAAATCTAATGAACCTAGACATAAGAATTTGGATTTGAGATCACAAGCATGGTTGACGCTTGTTCTACTTCATTCAATTGGCTTTGATAAGTTAATTCACTAATGGGAAAGAAATATACCTCTTAGCCATGTATAGTAGGTGTTTGAGAATAGATCTTAATGAGTGGATTTTGCATCTAACTAAGGAATTAGGTAAAGGAAACTATGGTTGATTGACCAAGACATAAGCTTTTAACTAAGTTAGATTTTCAAGCTAACCTAATATTTTCTTTTATGATGCTTGTAAGGATTGCATGTTATCCATTGAAGTCAGAGGTGAAGAATGATTCCTTATTTTCTAATTATCAACTTTAATTCTTTGATAATATTTCGTTTAATCTTGATGACTTCCATTATGATTTTGAGAAAATATTTCAAAATCTTTGATAAATTAAGTACATTTGCAATTACTATTAAAGTGGTAATTTTTCTATTACAGGAAGGGTTACAATCAAGCATAAGTATGGAGAAATGGACTAGAATTAGACCAGGAAGCCGATGAGAAAGCCAAGTTTCAATACTAGCATTCAACGTCGTGGCGTAGGCATGTTAATGCTGCGGCGTGTTGCATCCCCTGCTTTAGTACATTGGACTCGAGGCTAGAGTGTCGTGGTGTAGATAGATTCAACACTGTGACATGGTGACCTAATTTGTATGCGAGCCACGACGTGATGTGGTTAATATTACGGCGTGAAGAATAGAGCATGGCCTATAAATACTCTTTTATCGAATTTCACGAGAGCTTTTTATCATTTTTGGAGCATAGCTGCTAGGTTTTGGTGCTTGAGTCCTTAAGAAAGCTAGGGAAGCCAAGGTTGGAGGCCATCTTCTTCATGGAGGATGATTCAAGCATAGCCATTCAAATCTATTGAGCTTTCTTCCTTTCCTTTCATCTTTCACTCTTTATTATATCTTGAACATGATGAATATGCTTGTATTTTCGTGTTTCATGGCTAGCTAAGCTGTGTATAGGGTTTTCTTTGGATCCTCCTTTGGATATTGATGATTTTATATTCCTTTGAGTTTATATACATGATTTGGTTTTGTTCAATCATATTGATCTTAATGCTCTTTATTGTTTGATAAGCTTTTAAGTGATTTGTTGAAATCTAATGAATGTAGACATAGGAATTTGGATTTGAGATCATAAGTACGGTTGATGCATGATCAATTTCGTTCAATAGGCTTGGATTAGTTGATTCGCTAATAGGATAGAAATATACCTCTTTGCCATGTATAGTGGGTGTTTGAGAATTGATCTTAATGAGTGGATTTTGCATCCGACTAAGGAGTTAGGTAAATGAAACTATGGTTGACTGACCTAGACATAGGCTTTTAATTAAATTAGATTTTCAAGCTAGCCTAATAATTTCATTTATGATGCTTGTAAGGATTGCATGTTATCAGTTGAAGTATGAAGTGAATAAGGATTCCCTAATTTCTAATTATCAACTTTAATTCTTTGATAATATTATATTTAATCTTGATGAATTCTATTTTTATTTTGAGAAAATATTTTGAAATCTTTGATAAATTGAGTTCATTTTCAATTACTATTAAAGTGATAATTTCTCTATTACAGGAAGATCTCTAATCAAGCATAAGCATGGAGAATTTTGACTAGCATTGGACCAGGAAGCCCATGAGAAAGCCAAGTTTCAATACTAGCATTCAATGCCGCGGCGTAGGCATGTCAATGTCGCGGCGTGTTGCATCCTCTGCTTCAGTACATAATGTAACGTCCCGAGACTGCCTGCAAGATCGATGAGTGTTCCCACACACTAACACGGGTCTTTTCAGCGTGCTTTGTCCTCACTCACACGTATCCTAGGACACTTCCCAAGAGGTCACCCATCCCACAAGTGCTCCAAGTCAAGCACGCTTAACTATGGAGTACGTATGATCTTAGCTCCCAAAAAGAAGATGCATCTTATTGATATGGGTGGTGCTAATCAATTCCTTTAAGTCATCCTCAACTATGCAGTCCCATACCTGCATAGTCTCTAGATCCCTCTCATTCCGGTGTGTATTCAGTTCATTCATGTGTCCCTCCGCCTAGAAGCCTGCCAGGAGCCGCTCATTGTCCGTGCTTCATCTTTTGTACCGATGATCACTTCCAACCCTCGTCGGCCCTGGGTGTCACATGCCCACCAACTTCCGCATGGTTCATCCCCGAACGACACTGTACTGGGAGAAGTCTTGTCTCTGATACCGTTTGTAATGTCCTGAGACTGCCTGCAGGATCAAAGAATGTCCCCACAAACCAACACGGGTCTTTTCAGCGTGCTTAGTCCTCACTCACACGCATCCTAGGAAACTTCCCAGGAGGTCACCCATCCCACAAGTGCTCCAAGTCAAGCACACTTAACTATGGAGTACATATGTTCTTGGCTCCCGAAAAGAAGACGCATCTGGTTGATATGGGTGGTGCTAATCAATTCCTTTAAGTCATCCTCAATTGTGCAGTCCAAAACCTACACAGTCTCTGGATCCCTCGTATTTCGATGTGTATTCAGTTCATTCATGTATCCTTCCACCTAGAAGCCTGCCAGGAGCCACTCCTTGTCCGTGCTTCATCTTTTGTACCGGCGACCACTCCCTGCCCTCATCAGCCCCGGGAGTCACACATAGGACTCGAGGCTAGAGTGTCGTTGCACAGATAGATTCAACGCTGCGACGTGGTGACCTAATTTGTATGCGAGCTGCAACATGATGTGGTTAATGTTGCGGCGTGAAGAACAAAGTTGGGCCTATAAATACAATTTTATCAATTTTCACGAGAGCTTTTTATCATTTTTGGAACATAGCTGCTAGGTTTCGGTGTTTGAGAACTAAAGAAAGCTAGGGAAGCCAAGGTTGGAGGCTATCTTCTTTATGGAGGATGATTCAAGCATAGACGTTCACATCTATTGAGATTTCTTCCTTTCCTTTCATATTTCTCTCTTTATTGTATTATGAATATGATGAATATGCTCATATTTTCGTGTTTCATGGCTGGCTAAGCTGTGTATAGGGTTTTCTTTGGATCCTCCTATGGCTATTCATGATTTTGTATTCCTTAGAGTTTATATACATGATTTGGTTTTGTTCAATCATATAGATCTTAATGCTCTTGATAGTTTAATCAGCTTTAAAGTTATTTGTTGAAATCTAATGAACCTAGATATAGGAATTTGGATTTGAAATCATAAGTATAGTTGATGCTTGTTCGATTTCATTCAATTAGCTTGGATAAGTTAATTCGCTAATGGGATAGAAATATACCTCTTAGCCATGTATAACGGGTGTTTGAGAATAGATCTTAATGAGTGGATTTTGCATCTAACTAAGGAGTTAGGTAAATGAAACTATGGTTGATTGACCTAGACACAGGCTTTGTACTAAGTTAGATTTTCAAGCTAACGTAATAATTTCATTTATAATGCTTGTAAAGATTGCATGTTATCAGTTGAGGTAGAAGGTGAAGAAGGATTCCCTATTTTCTAATTATCAACTTCAATTCTTTGATAATATTTCATTTGATCTTGAAGACTTCCATTATGATTTTGAGAAAATATATCAAAATCTTTTATAAACTGAGCATATTTGCAATTACTATTAAAGTGGTAATTTCTCTATCACAGGAAGGGCTCCAATTAAACATAAGTATAAAGAATTTGGACTAGCATTGGACAAGGAAGCCCATAAGAAAGCCAAGTTTCTAGACTAGCGTTCAACGCCGCGGCGTAGACATGTCAATGTTGCGGCGTGTTGTATCCCCTGCTTTAGTACATAGGACTCGAGGCTAGAGTGCTATGGTGCAGATAGATTCAACGCTGTGACGTGGTGACCTAATTTGTACGCGAGCAACAGTGTGATGTGGTTAATTTTGTGGTGTGAAGAATAAAGCACGGCCTATAAATACTCTTTTATCTGTTTTCACAGGAGCTTTTATCATTTTTGGAACACAGCTACTAGGTTTTAGTGTTTGAGACCTAACGAAAGCTAAAGAAGCCAAGGTTGGAGGTCATCTTCTACATGGAGGATGATTCAAGCATTGAAGTTCACATGTATTGAGCCTTCTTCCTTTCCTTTCATCTTTCTTTCTTTGTTGTATCATGAACATGATGAATATACTTGTATTTTCGTGTTTCATGGCTAGCTAAGCTGTGTATAGGGTTTTCTTTGGATCCTCCCATGGATGTTGATGATTTTGTATTCCTTTGAGTTTATATATATGATTTGGTTTTGTTCAATCATATAGACCTTAATGCTCTTGATTGTTTGATAAACTTTTAAGTAATTTGTTGAAATCTAACGAACGTAGACTTAGGAATTTGGATTTGAGATAATAAGTATGGTTGATGCATATTAAATTTCATTCAATAGGCTTAGATAAGTTGATTTGCTAATAGGATAGAAATATACCTCTTAGCCATGTATAGCGGATGTTTGAGAATTGATCTTAATGAGTGGATTTGCATCTAACTAAGGAGTTAGCTAAATGAAACTATGGTTGATTGACCTAGACATAGGCTTTTAACTAAGTTAGATTTTCAAGCTAATCTAATAATTTCATTTATGATGCATGTAACGATTCCATGTTATTAGTTGAAGTAGGAGGCGAAGAAGGATTCCCTATTTTCTAATTATTAACTTTAATTCTTTGATAATATTTCTTTTAATCTTGATGACTTCCTTTATGATTTTGAGAAAATATTTTGAAATCTTTGATAAATTGAGTACATTTGTAATTACTATTAAAGTAGTAATTTATCTATTACAGGAAACGCCCCAATAAAGCATAATGGAAGAATTTGGACTAGCATTGGACCAGGAAGCCCATGAGAAATCCAAGTTTCAAGAGTAGCATTCAACATCGCGGTGTAGGCATGTCAAAGCCACAACGTGATGCATCCCCTGCTTCAGTACGTAGGACTCGAGGCTAGAGAGCCATGGCACAGATGGATTCAATGTTGCAACGTGGTGACCTAATTTGTATGCGAGCCAAGGCATGATGTGGTAAATGTCGTAGTGTGAAGAACAGAGTTAGGCCTAGAAATACTATTTTATTTGTTTTCATGGGAGGTTTCTATCATTTTTGGAACATAGCTACTAGGTTTTGGTGTTTGAGACCTAGAGAAAGTTACGGAAGCCAAGGTTGGAGACCATCTTCTATATGGAGGATGATTCAAGCATTGAGGTTCACATCTATTGAGCTTTCTTCCTTTCCTTTCATCTTTCTCTCTTTATTTTATCACGAACATGATGAATATGCTTATATTTTCGTGTTTCATGGCAAACTAAGTTGTGTATGGGGATTTCTTCGAACCCTCCAATGGATACTGATGATTTTGTATTCCTTTGAGTTTATCTACATGATTTGGTTTTGTTCAATCATATAGATGTTAATGCTCTTGATTGTTTGATCAGCTTTTAAGTGATTTGTCGAAATCTAATGAACCTAGACATAGGAATTTGGATTTGAGAACACAAGTATGGTTGACGCTTGTTCGATTTCATTCAATTGGCTTGGATAAGTTGATTCACTAATGGGAAAGAAATATATCTCTTAGACATGTATAGCAGGTGTTTGAGAATAGATCTTAATGAGTGAATTTTACATCTAACTAAGGAGTTAGGTAAATGAAACTATGGTTGATTGACCAAGACATAGGCTTTGTGTAACACCCTAAAAATTCTGACTTTAGGGTAAATGACAATTATGTTCCCAATGTACTATTTTATGCTTGTCTGTATAAAATGTTATTTTTGTTTTATTGTCTGTGTCTTTATTTAACTGAAATGTTCTATGTATTACTTCGAGTAAGGAAAATGTGAATTTTTCTGGTTAGAAGAATTTTGTTTTGGTCTTTTAGAGCGAAGGAGTTTGGTAAACTCAATTGAAAGACACATTATGAATATTTTAATTTTTAGAATTTAAGCATGCGATAAAATAATTTTCAAGTATTATTTTATTACTCAAGTATAAATTTTGACAGTGGACCCGATACTGTGTTTGCGGGACCCACGTACAAGTAAAGTAACCAATGGATAGATTAGAAACTTGGACCAATAAAAACAAGACACCTAGAAGTCAAACTAATCAAGACAAGTCAACAAAAGTGGCTAAGCTAGTTAGATTGGAACTAGAACATTTAATTTAGTTAGTCTAGTTACCTTGAAATTTAACTAAGTTAATTACTACAACCTTGTAAATAACTAAATGATAATAACTAGTTTAGTAATCTAGTTATGCCTAATTAACTAGAAACTTTAAACTAACTAAGTTACCATAATGTAACTAGAAGGTAACTAATTAGTTAATTGAGTAACCAAGCCTTCACCTAAGCAAGTAACTAGCTAGTTGAAGAAAGCAAACCAAGTTGGCCATCTAGTTAGGGAATTCGGCCAAAGCAAGGAAAAACCACCCAAGAAAATTCTAGACCAAGCCTAGTCATGCCATGACTCATTACCATTCAACCAATAGGAAACAAGCTTCTTTTTGCAAGACTTAATCATAGCCATTGAACCATTGGATGGCCTAGATTTGTTCTTGAATTTTAACACATGCATTAAGACCATTTTCTATTCACTTCTACGGCCAACACTTCAAGTAATTATCCAACTAATTCCTTCATTCTCTCCTTCGTTTTCACCGTCCACCATTGGAGACCCCAAAGAGACTATTCGGTCAAAACTTCATTCTCTATCATCCTTTCACTCAAAATTTCTCTTTTCTTATTTTTCTACTCCTAAACATCACTATAAGACTATCTCTAGTTGAAAGCTTCTTCTATTTCTTCCATTTTCTAGCTTGAAGATCACTTTGGAGATTCTTCTTCAAAGGTAAAATCTCTTGTTTTTCAATTCTATTTTCATTTCTAAGCTTCCAAGCCATGATTGAACCATGGTATGGTTCTATTTTCTAATATTAACCTTTAGAAAATTTTGTTCATTTTTCCTAGATTCTAAGGAGAAGAACCGAAACCACAAGGAAGAGAAAGAGAAGAGATTTTCTTCATTTAGGGTAAGAGGAAGACAAAAATTTAATTAAATTAAAGTGGTATTAAGAAATTAGGGTTTGATTATATTTGTAAAATCCATAAGGATTCTTCTATGTGTTGATTTTTTTTTATATAGCTTTTTATTTACTTGTTTAAGCTTTGATGCATTGTATATGTTATACATTGTATGTGTTAGACTAATGTTAGAAATGCATGAGCATTCCAAAGAATGCAAAAACCCTAGGTTCAGTCACATTATTGAATGGGAGGAATTAAAATGTTTTACAATGTTGATTAATGAATACCAAATGAATTTTTGAAGCCAATTTAAGTGTTGTTAATATTTACAAAGAAAACATAGTAATTTAAAATATTTTACAGTAATTAAAAAAAAATATTTTAGTGGTCTTAAATAATTTAATAATTATTTTTTTATATAGTTAAGAAATATTTATTTGAGTAAATCAGACGAGAAAATGATTTAAAAAGCTTACGCGATTGAGAAAATAGCAAAATATATTTATGCGATTTGAAAATGTGATGTATATTGTGAAAACGGCAAGATTTTGAAAATGAAATAAAATTTCTACGCGATTGATGAAAACAGCAAATTTTTCTGTCGGGCCAAAGTGGTGGACCCGGATGTGTGGACTGTATGAGTGCGCCAAGTGGGAGCGTACTGTATTTGGAGATTTTTGCCACTGAGGGCATTTATGTAATTATTTTAGCCATTGAGGGCGTTTTTAAAAATATTTGAAATTTGAGGGCACTTTTGTAATTATTCAAAATTTAATGGCATTTTTGTAAATAATGGAGATTTGATAGTATTTTTGTAAATAATTGAAAATTGATGGCACTTATATAAATAATTGAAACCTGAGGATATTTTGGTAATTACGCATTTGTTCATGCACTGAGTCATGCCAAAATTAAAAATTGGTGATTTGATTGACGAGATGAATAACATCGTGTTGTCGATGTGATAGGCTTAGTGTGTTCACTTTCTGATATAGACTTGGAGTTCATAGTGTGCACTATTCCATATGTGGACAGGAGGTAGCTCCTTCTGGGCCGTGGTGCGTGATAACACACTTATGTTCTCGACGAGCACTATCCTTAATCAAGTTTTGAGAGGACTATCTGACTGCCTGTAGTACACAATTAATTGACTGTGTGTCTGGGTTGTGTACTATGCCATTATATTTATTTTTCGTGGGCTATAGACACAAAGTATTGACAGTGCAATAGCAATCACAATGGTCAGCTATAGACACAAAGTATTGACAGTGCAATAGCTGGTCGGGGTAGCCAAAGCTATAGACACAAAGGGTGGACAGTGCAATATTTGGATTGGTCAAGCAAGACTAATAGAAATCTCATCTCATTCTCTCGATATCCGAGTATGTGTTGTAGCTCCATGGAGTAGGAATGAGTCATTTTACACTTTGACATATTCATTTTAAATTCATTATATTGTGTGGTGAGTATTTTGAACTGTTATAGGATTTATGTACATTATGGATTTTATTTATGTTAATGTTGTATTATTATTTCATATGTGACATTTATTGGTTATTTCGAGTTGTCTTACCTCTCTATTTGTGGTATATATTGTTTGTTTTGTTTGTTGTATGTATATATATATATATAGATTATGAAGAAGGGTAGAAGAAACAAGTGTTGGGCAGTGAATACATAGCAGAGGAAGAACCACGATCCACAGATTTTCGGTCAAAGACCCAGGAGCCTTAGATCATCCCTAGTGTTAGTATTGATAGGGTGAGATGTCGACACCCGGATTTTTGGGTTTTATCAGTTTGGAATTCCACGGAGGAGCTGACAGTTGGCGCATCTATGGAGAACGTAATGTTGTTGCTTATACAGGAGTAATTACTTTGTCTTTGCGACCAGAGTCTATTTCTGCCCCAGTTTTTGTAGCAGATTTATATGTTCAGTTAGAACTACCATTGGGGATTCGCCGTCACTGGAACGGTCTTTTTCGGGTTCCCAATGAGTATAGTTTTGTGTCTTCTGCTCGGACACCTTCTGTTAGAACCCCTAATTATATTCCGGTCCACAGAGCACCCGAGTTCCTGCTCATAGGTCCTCGGGAGACGTCATGTATTTATGTCATTGGAGGAATCATCCAGAATGTTTCTCCAAGTGACTAAAATGTGTGACGTGCACTTGGGTTTGTTATCCTTTCTGATCCTGGGTTGTAAATATAAACCTTTTATGCTTTCTTTTCTTTTGGTATGCGTTTTTTTTTTATTTGGGTTGTAAATTATGTGTAAATTATTTGTACAACTTATGAAAACAAAACTTATGTAAATTTTTGTATATTAGTATCTGATGGATATGTATATGAATGGATATGTTTAGAGATATAATGTATATTGTACAGGGGTGTGCCGATATTATCTATGTGTGTGTGTATGAATATTTTTATAGGTGTAATATCTTGAGGATACAACTTTCATGTTTTCAAACAAAGTACGTGTACAAGTTTTATTATTTAAGTTTTCTCGTTATCGTTGTTTTATTTTAATTTTAAATGTGACACCCCCACAAGGGTGTTAAATTAGTTGGTATCAGAGCCCAAGTTAGAGTCTTTTGGGTTTGTGGGTAGATTTGCCTTAATTGTACTATGTGAATCTCTGACCCAAAGCCCAAGTTAGAGTCTTTAGAGGTTATGGATGGGTCTGTTTGTGCTTGTGTTGTGTGAATTCTCTGTGATTTATTTTCGAGAGGAAAAATCTAACTTTTATGTTTCATGCGATTAAAGAAAGAAGATGTCTGGAAGAAGAGGAAGACATGCGGATATTCCTAGAGAAGTGGATCCTATAGTAGCGGCTGCAGAGGCTATGCAGCGAATGGCGGAAGCAATGATTCAACAGAACCAGAGAGCAGCTCAACAGCAAGAAGCTACTGCAGATGCCCTAAATTTTGAAATCATTCATTTTGAAAAGCTTTTAATGGTTGCCTAAACAAACAAAGATCTTTAACTCCAAGATGTTAAGCTTTTACCAGAGCACGAAGCTCTGATACCACTTGTTAGCCATGGCAACCATTACCCAAGAGGGGGGGTGAATTGGGTGATGACTGGTTTTAATGCAACTTTAACAAATTATGCATTTTGAATAACTCAATTAATAAATGCAGCGGAATAAGTCTAATAAATGTACAACTATTGAGGATTACTCAAATACAACTTGGGATATATGATGAACTAAGTGAATAAGCTAGATATCAAGTTGTAACAATCAAAACATCAACATATGCAATAAATAAATATATTCTACCAAATACTGAATTTAAAGAGTGTAGAGAAGAGAGAATCAAACTCAAGAATTTATCCTGGTTCACCACCAACCACTTGTGGCCTACATCCATCCTCAAGCTTAACTTGAGATTTTCTTCACTATCTCCTAGACTTTACGGGTGCTAGAAAAACCTTTGTACATACAAGAGCACTCCTCACACCTTGGGATACCTCACCCTTGTGCTAGAGCCTCCAATTCTTCAAGCTTCACGGGTGCTTGATGACCTTTACAATGAAGAGCACTCACAACACCTTTGGGATACCTCACCCTTTGTGTTTGAGTCTCACTACAAGGGATACCTCACCCTTTTCTCTTTTGAGGGATACCTCACCCTCTTACAATAATTTCAAGGTGAATAGAAAGAATATAAACTCTCTTGAAGAGTAGATATACAACTTGAAGAACAAAGTATAGATGATAGAAAACTTTCTCAAGAGTGGATAATACAAGTTGAAGCTCAATGGGTATAAAGGATTTACACACTTAGCGCAAAACAAAGAATTTAGAGAAAAAGATGATGAATTTCGTTTTCAATGCTCAAGGGTAATTTTCAGAATGTTCTCCAACTTGTTTTTGATGCCCAAACACTTTTATTTATAGCCCAATGAGTTTTAGAGCCGTTGGAGGTGTTTAGAAATGATTTTCTATGAAAACTAGCCGTTTATAGCCGTTAGAAACGTTCTTGGGCACTTTGTAATCGATTACAAGCTTCATGTAATCGATTACAAGCTTTCTAGGCACTTTGTAATCGATTACATACTACGTGTAATCGATTACACGGCTTATCGCGTTGTAATCAATTACATGACTTGTGTAATCGATTACACCATTTCTGGTTTTCAAAACCGACTTTAAAAGGTCATAACTTCTTCATTTCTTATCCAATTAAAGCAAATGACCATTCATTGGAAAGATCTTTGAGTCTACTTTCATATGAAAGAAGTTTCAGAACAAAACTCAAAGTATTTAAAAGATATGATCAAAATAGTAACCAAAGGTCAGATTTTCAAAACTCAAACTTTAATTGGTCATAACTTTTCGTTTCTTATCCGTTTAAAGCAAATGACCAGTCATTGGAAAGATCTTTGAGTATATTTTCAAATGAGATACGTTTCAAAGTAAAACTCAAAGTATTTTAAAAGTTATGATCAAAAGAGTAACTATATATCAGTTTTACAAAACACAAACTTGGCTATTTTTTATAGATTTGAAATATTACCATAACTAGCTTTCCAAAATAGTTTGTTGGGCATATAAACATTTTAGAAACACTTATAAATATGTTTAAAAACTTTTTGAGCTTAATGTGATTCCTTTTTACCTTTACACAAGATCTAAGTCCTATAAGCTATTCTTGAAGATGTTGGACTAGATCTTTTGCCACCATCACTTCTTGATGTAATCCAAGCTTCCAAAGAAAATCTTCTCTTCAAAACTTGCAAATGCTTGGAACATCTTTTCATTTTCATTCTCCTTGAGTTGAGCATAGTTGTGATCTTTTGCTTTCTTGTTGCAATGCTTACTCTTGGTACTTGGACTATCCTACAAAGTATTACTCACTTAACCAAACATAGTTAGTCCAAATTCATAACTCAATATCTTCATATGCATGATTCATAAATGTATAACTCTAGTTAGTCTAACATGCATACAAGACTTTCATAGACATATCCAATATTAATTCATTTATAACTCATATAAAATATTATTGGATATATTATATGATGAATGTTACATATATCTCATTAAACACATTTATGTAACATGGTCAACATTCTTTTGTGATACATTTGTCATTTATTAAGTACAACTATAAAGCATAAGCATCATTCTTTTTGTCTTGTATTTCTCATCATCAAAACTTAACATATTAAATCATTGGGGCAAACCTATTTCCACAATCTCCCCCTTTTTGATGATGACAAATCACCAAAGAAAAACTATGTTTAGCAATATATAAGGATAGATATTCATGTAAGCATATCAAACAATTAAGCACAAGCACATATTTTTCTTTCCAATTTTCTCTCCCCCTATTTGACATCAACAAAAAGGCTTAGGAAGGAAAGATAATATTTTTCTCTCACCCTAAAGATAAGAACCATGTTGTCAAAAAGAGTAGGATCATCAAAACCATAAACTTCTTCAAGTTATGCAACTCATCACTATCTCTCCTTATTTAATTATATACCTAATTCAAGAAAGGAGAGATGAAATAAGTATACTTTCAAGATATAAAAGATTATTCATGCAATACTTGTCATATTTTGGTACTTCAACATTTAGCATATGATAGCAATAAGCTTAAGAAATTATGTCTAACATATAATATCTTGCATACCACATCATAAATAAGTACCATTTGATATCACTTGATAGGGGATACAAAATATTCATGTAAGATCATGGAATTAAGGTTTTCAAATAAAAGATCATACAACTTGTCACATATCAAGCATTTCTCAATGAAAGAATCAAAAAATATGAAGTTTAAGAATGTTTACCTTCTTTCATTGATATAGGAAAAGAGAATGAACGATGATCTTTGTTGACATGTTGATAGTATTAACAATAAAACACTTCATGTCAAGTAAGGATGTAAGCCAAGAGATATAAGCAATAATCTAATAGCTAGGCTCCCCCTCATAATATGTATGTTATCAAAATATCAAATATAATGGTTTAACATAGTTATGCATATGTTCTTAGTCAACAAGGATATGGAAGAATGATATGTAAGATAAGTTCCCCCTTATTGAAGCACAAGATAGATAAAGAAAAATATGCATGCCAAGATCATATAAGCACATTACTATAAAGAAAAGCAAGGCATAGATACATATTCTTAATCCCTCAAACAAAATCATTTTAAAAAACTTCTCCCCCTTTCAGAAAGAATTTTATAATAACACATTACATTTTCAAAAGCATTTTAGAAGGGTAGAAGAGATTTATATTGAAATCACATATTCCTTGAGAGTAATCAAATCTAAGTCAAAAGAGTATTTGAAAGTACATATCCTCTTTCTCACATTAAACAAGAGCCTTGAAAAGATAAAATATATATATATATTTTTAAACAAGGCTTATCTTTTGAAGTATGAAGATTGATCTCTATAGATCATTTCAAAAAATTTATTTAGAAAACTTTCTTAAATACTCTCTCAAAATTTAATAGACATTTCAAAGCAATGTAGAGAGTACTACATTTATAGCACAAATTGAATGATTTCTAAATTTTCAAGATAATTAGGAGATGATAATACTTTTTAAATCTTAAGACAAGTTCAAAAGATTCTCAAGGATATGAAACTTGAAAAGCTTCTTTTTAAAATGAATATTAATCAAACTAGAAATTCTTTTCAAAACAAGAGCATGATTCTCATAAGTTTATACCACTAAGAACCATAGATCAAGAGAATCATATATATATCAAACATTTACCTTGATGAAATATGCTATAGAGATTAAAACATATATAGAACTAATATCATCCACCCTATATGCAATGACAAAACTAGCAATTTAATGTACAATTAGGCACTTTGTCAATGCTAAGCATACTTCTCATGTAAGGAAAGCATATAATCTTTTAAGATTAATTTATCAACAAGTATCATATAATCCATAGCATATAGAATACCACAATAGTTTAGGGATAGAGATACTTATTGGATTAGATAGAAAGTGATGCTCCTTTAGAATGTTCTTCATTTATAGGTCCTTGTACTTTCTTCCATTGAGTATTTCATTCCATTGCACTTGAAGAAAGTCTCCTCATGTTCCTCTTCCTTCAACATTTCTCATTTATCCACATATGCTTGACATTTCAATATTCGATGACTATATTTCAAAAGTTCTCAAAAAAAAGGTTAGCATCAAATATCATTTAAACTTATTTACAAACATAATTTAGGTTGATATAAAATATAAAACATGTACCACATTATCAACCATGAATTGTTAGCTCTAAAGAGAACAAAAGAATGATATATGCACTTGAATCCAAAAGCATAGTTTGAGCATTTTCAAGGCAAGATTCAAGTTTATCAAGAAACACATGATCAACATCAAAACTTATATAAGCATTTTGGGGCAAACAATGATCATGTAAGGCATGTAATATCAAGTAAGGAATTTTAGTATGTACACATGCCAATCAACAACAAGAAATCTCTTATTGTAGTGAAAGAATTGAAAAACCATGGAACTATAACTTTTGAATATTTATGATTCATTTCAAGATATACTTCATTGTAAAAATCATTGAAGTTCAAATACAAGTTCAAGACACAAAATGAATCATTTACTTCTTGTTTTCAAGATATGAACATGTCAAGCAATTTCAAACAAAAGACATATGACATTTTATTTTCCAATCTCCATATAAATATATAAGACAATTAAGCATCAAAGAGAAAGGATTAGAACTACTTATGAGCATGTGAAATTTTCATATTTGAATAAGGAGAAATGGTCACAAGCTCAAGAATAAAGATATTACCATAATATGTCATTCCAAGCAAGTTGTGTGCATATCTAGCATGTTAGCATATGTAAAGACACTTTTAAAACATAATGCTAGAAAAGCACAATTTAAGGCATGTTAAGGCATAAAACAAATATCTGCTTATCCAAATATCACATGATATTCAAATTAAAGCATAAGTAAGGATAAAAGATTGATATCACCAAAAGTATACTCTTTGAGTTTTTGTAGGTGACTCCAACTTCTATGCCTCAAGGCCCCTTGAGAATATTGTGGTTCTCCATGTCTTTCTTTTTATGTTTTTCATCACTTTTGGAGAACTTGGACCATTTTAAGTTTTCCCAACCTCAAGTAGCACGGTTGTTTTTCACTTCATTTGCATGCTTGAGCTAATGGTCACCCTACAACACGATTCAAAGAAATTTCTTTGGTATCCACCAATTTTGGATCCAATGGGGTTAGTCATTGATTATTAATCCATTATGCTCTCATAAATTTTTTTTTTATAGTATGTAAATTGAGCACAGCAAATGTAAACAATCAATTATCATTAAGCTCATAGCCAATAATATGCATACATTCATGATATACAGACAATTTTAAGTGAAAATGATCATTTTAGCATTGAAAACCATTTTTAAAGTCTGTGTAATCGATTACAATATGTGTGTAATCGATTACCAGCCCTCTGGAATCCATGTAATCGATTACATGTTTGGTGTAATCGATTACACGAGTTCGAGACGTTGTAATCGATTACATAGTATGTGTAATCGATTACACGCTCTCGACTTTGCTTGGAACGCTAAGCGAGCCTCATGTAATCGATTGAGGTCTTGTAATCGATTACAAGCTTCTTTGAATTCAGTTTTTGCATTTCAAATAGTAAGGGTCCGAACTCAAAGCTTTCAAAATAATTCCAAAACTTTCCAAAACAATTCCAAACATCATGTAAGCATAAAAGCGACTCAGTTCTTGATCCAAAACTCATGTTTATGCAAAAACTATAAATTATGCAGAGAATTGTAACTTTATGCAGTAAGAGTTATGATTTATCCAATATGCCAAGTTCTAAGATATTTTTATCAAATGTGCTTCTTCAAATAAGAAGTGAACTTATCTAGCATATTATCACGAGATATGCAAGGTAGTGAGTAAAGGGTGTAACAATAATATAATCATGTGCTATATATAATATTCAAATTTTACTAAGCACACATGGTTCTATCCTTTACCTAAGGCCTATAAGGAATATACCTCAAATTCATTGACTTTACAAGTGACTGTGCATAAGAGGTAGAAACATTTGATACCTTGGCCTTGCTAATCAAGGAAACTCTTTTCCTTACCCATTGCTTCTCGTTTGGTGTTTTAAACTTTGCAAGTTCCACATTTTGTGCTTGAGAAGCTTTGGTTGAAGCCATCTTCCTTCTTTGATCAAAACTTCTTTCAATGGGCTTTGGAAGCATTTCCCTTGATGATTCCTTCTTTACTTGACCAATTTGTCCATCCTTTTGAGAAGTTTTCTGCATAATTGAAACACTAGGAGGACTTTTTGGTACCCACTTCATCTTGGGTCCTTGAATATTAGTACTAGAGCATTTAAGATCTTTAGGAACCCATTTCATATTATTTCTCATATAAGAATTTCTTCTATAATTGCATAAATGAGAAATATGTCCTAGATGACCACAAAAGTTATAAACAAGTGAATTCAATGATGGCTTGGTCCTTTGAAGATCATTTTTGAAAAACTTGAGCCTTTGGTTGTTATTACATTCTAAACTATTTTTGCCATAAGCCTTGCTTGAATTTCCATGTGAAATAATATCAATTTCATTCTTATTAATAATCATGGATTGTAAGCAATTAGAATCATTAGCTTTGACAAATTCACAATATAAGTTCTTAACTTGATTTTCTAAATTAATGCATTTTTCACAAGAAGTTGAGGTTTCACATTTTAAAGGCATTTCCTCATCAAGAAAAGCATAATCATTTTTCAAAATCTCAATTTCATTTTCAATGAAGGAAATGTTTTCCAAACAAGATAAATTTTTATTTTCTAAATTCAGTAAATCATCATATAATTCATCATATACACATTGTAGCTTACCATAAAAAGGACTATAATATGGTTTAGCATTATTTACCTCAAAGTCCTTTTTAGCCATATATGAAGTAGTCTCCATTCTTAGCATACTTGGCTCTTTAAGGAAATCATCATCTTCCTCATATTGTCTTGCTTTGCCACCTCTTCAAATTGAGCATCATTTTGAGAATATTTTGCACAACAATATTCCTTCAATGACTTTTCCTCTTCTTGCTCTCTATATACAACTTTATGCACAAAATTATTATTAGCAAGATAGATGGAATCAAGAGTATCCCATATATCTTTAGCACTAGAGCAACTCTTAATTTTAGCATAAGCATCATCATTTAAACTACTTCTCAATATTTGCATTGCTCTAATATTCAATGAAAAGCATTTCTTATCATAGTCATTCCAAGTTTGTTTTCATTTGCAAGTAAATCCATCAAGCATAATATCCCACAAATCAATATCAATAGATTGCATATAAATTTCCATTCTAGCTTTCCAATAAATGAAATTCACACCATCAAAGAATGGTGGTTTATCAATTTCAAAATCATTCATTTTGAAAAGCTTTTAATGGTTGCCTAAACAAACAAAGATCTTTAACTCCAAGCTGTTAAGCTTTTACCAGAGCACGAAGCTCTGATACCACTTGTTAGCCATGGCAACCATTACCCAAGAGGGGGGGTGAATTGGGTGATGACTGGTTTTAATGCAACTTTAACAAATTATGCATTTTGAATAACTCAATTAATAAATGCAGTGGAATAAGTCTAATAAATGTACAACTATTGAGGATTACTCAAATATAACTTGGGATATATGATGAACTAAGTGAATAAGCTAGATATCAAGTTGTAACAATCAAAACATCAACATATGCAATAAATAAATATATTCTACCAAATACTGAATTTAAAGAGTGTAGGGAAGAGAGAATCAAACTCAAAAATTTATCCTGGTTCACCACCAACCACTTGTGGCCTACATCCGATCCTCAAGCTTAACTTGAGATTTTCTTCACTATCTCCTAGACTTTACGGGTGCTAGAAAAACCTTTGTACATACAAGAGCACTCCTCACACCTTGGGATACCTCACCCTTGTGCTAGAGCCTCCAATTCTTCAAGCTTCACGGGTGCTTGATGACCTTTACAATGAAGAGCACTCACAACACCTTTGGGATACCTCACCCTTTGTGTTTGAGTCTCACTACAAGGGATACCTCACCCTTTTCTCTTTTGAGGGATACCTCACCCTCTTACAATAATTTCAAGGTGAATAGAAAGAATATAAACTCTCTTGAAGAGTAGATATACAACTTGAAGAACAAAGTATAGATGATAGAAAACTCTCTCAAGAGTGGATAATACAAGTTGAAGCTCAATGGGTATAAAGGATTTACACACTTAGCTCAAAACAAAGAATTTAGAGAAAAAGATGATGAATTTCGTTTTCAATGCTCAAGGGTAATTTTCAGAATGTTCTCCAACTTGTTTTTGATGCCCAAACACTTTTATTTATAGCCCAATGAGTTTTAGAGCCGTTGGAGGTGTTTAGAAATGATTTTCTATGAAAACTAGCCGTTTATAGCCGTTAGAAACGTTCCTGGGCACTTTGTAATCGATTACAAGCTTCATGTAATCGATTACAAGCTTTCTAGGCACTTTGTAATCGATTACATACTCTGTGTAATCGATTACACGGCTTCTGTCAACGTTGTAATCAATTACATGACTTGTGTAATCGATTACACCATTTCTGGTTTTCAAAACCGACTTTAAAAGGTCATAACTTCTTCATTTCTTATCCAATTAAAGCAAATGACCATTCATTGGAAAGATCTTTGAGTCTACTTTCATATGAAAGAAGTTTCAGAACAAAACTCAAAGTATTTAAAAGATATGATCAAAATAGTAACCAAAGGTCAGATTTTCAAAACTCAAACTTTAATTGGTCATAACTTTTTCGTTTCTTATCCGTTTAAAGCAAATGACCAGTCATTGGAAAGATCTTTGAGTATATTTTCAAATGAGATATGTTTCAAAGTAAAACTCAAAGTATTTTAAAAGTTATGATCAAAAGAGTAACTATATGTCAGTTTTACAAAACACAAACTTGGCTATTTTTTATAGATTTGAAATATTACCATAACTAGCTTTCCAAAATAGTTTGTTTGGCATATAAACATTTTAGAAACACTTATAAATATGTTTAAAAACTTTTTTGAGCTTAATGTGATTCCTTTTTACCTTTACACAAGATCTAAGTCCTATAAGCTATTCTTGAAGATGTTGGACTAGATCTTTTGCCACCATCACTTCTTGATGTAATCCAAGCTTCCAAAGAAAATCTTCTCTTCAAAACTTGCAAATGCTTGGAACATCTTTTCATTTTCATTCTCCTTGAGTTGAGCATAGTTGTGATCTTTTGCTTTCTTATTGCAATGCTTACTCTTGGTACTTGGACTATTCTACAAAGTATTACTCACTTAACCAAACATAGTTAGTCCAAATTCATAACTCAATATCTTCATATGCATGATTCATAAATGTATAACTCTAGTTAGTCTAACATGCATACAAGACTTTCATAGACATATCCAATATTAATTCATTTATAACTCATATAAAATATTATTGGATATATTATATGATGAATGTTACATATATCTCATTAAACACATTTATGTAACATGGTCAACATTCTTTTGTGATACATTTGTCATTTATTAAGTACAACTATAAAGCATAAGCATCATTCTTTTTGTCTTGTATTTGTCATCATCAAAACTTAACATATTAAATCATTGGGGCAAACCTATTTCCACAATCTCCCCCTTTTTGATGATGACAAATCACCAAAGAAAAAATATGTTTAGCAATATATAAGGATAGATATTCATGTAAGCATATCAAACAATTAAGCACAAGCACATATTTTTCTTTCTAATTTTCTCTCCCCCTATTTGACATCAACAAAAAGGCTTAGGAAGGAAATATAATATTTTTCTCTCCCCCTAAAGATAAGAACCATGTTGTCAAAAAGAGTAGGATCATCAAAACCATAAACTTCTTCAAGTTATGCAACTCATCACTATCTCTCCTTATTTAATTATATACCTAATTCAAGAAAGGAGAGATGAAATAAGTATGCTTTTAAGATATAAAAGATTATTCATGCAATACTTGTCATATTTTGGTACTTCAACATTTAGCATATGATAGCAATAAGCTTAAGAAATTATGTCTAACATATAATATCTTGCATACCACATCATAAATAAGTACCACTTGATATCACTTGATAGGGGATACAAAATATTCATGTAAGATCATGGAATTAAGGTTTTCAAATAAAAGATCATACAACTTGTCACATATCAAGCATTTCTCAATGAAAGAATCAAAAGATATGAAGTTTAAGAATGTTTACCTTCTTTCATTGATATAGGAAAAGAGAATGAACGATGATCTTTGTTGACATGTTGATAGTATTAACAATAAAACACTTCATGTCAAGTAAGGATGTAAGCCAAGAGATATAAGCAATAATCTAATAGCTAGGCTCCCCCTCACAATATGTATGTTATCAAAATATCAATTATAATGGTTTAACATAGTTATGCATATGTTCTTAGTCAACAAGGATATGAAAGAATGATATGTAAGATAAGTTCCCCCTTATTGAAGCACAAGATAGATAAAGAAAAATATGCATGCCAAGATCATATAAGCACATTACTATAAAGAAAAGCAAGGCATAGATACATATTCTTAATCCCTCAAACAAAATCATTTTAAAAAACTTCTCCCCCTTTCAAAAAGAATTTTATAATAACACATTACATTTTCAAAAGCATTTTAGAAGGGTAGAAGAGATTTATATTGAAATCACATATTCCTTGAGAGTAATCAAATCTAAGTTAAAAGAGTATTTGAAAGTACATATCCTCTTTTTCACATTAAACAAGAGCCTTGAAAAGATAAAATATATATATATATTTTTTTAAACAAGGCTTATCTTTTGAAGTATGAAGATTGATCTCTATAGATCATTTCAAAAAATTTATTTAGAAAACTTTCTTAAATACTCTCTCAAAATTTAATAGACATTTCAAAGCAATGTAGAGAGTACTACATTTATAGCACAAATTGAATGATTTCTAAATTTTCAAGACAATTAGGAGATGATAATACTTTTTAAATCTTAAGACAAGTTCAAAAGATTATCAAGGATATGG
The DNA here is from genome assembly GCA_029884595.1 of Ormosia semicastrata. Classification (NCBI taxonomy): domain Eukaryota; kingdom Viridiplantae; phylum Streptophyta; class Magnoliopsida; order Fabales; family Fabaceae; genus Ormosia; species Ormosia semicastrata. The sequence continues at coordinate 47,651,044 of JAQQTO010000061.1, forward strand.
AACTTGAAAAGCTTATTTTTAAAAGGAATATTAATCAAACTAGAAATTCTTTTCAAAACAAGAGCATGATTCTCATAAGTTTATACCACTAAGAACCATAGATCAAGAGAATCATATATATATCAAACATTTACCTTGATGAAATATGCTATAGAGATTAAAATATATATAGAACTAATATCATCCACCCTATATGCAATGACAAAACTAGCAATTTAATGTACAATTAGGCACTTTGTCAATGCTAAGCATACTTCTCATGTAAGGAAAGCATATAATCTTTTAAGATTAATTTATCAACAAGTATCATATAATCCATAGCATATAGAATACCACAATAGTTTAGGGATAGAGATACTTATTGGATTAGATAGAAAGTGATGCTCCTTTAGAATGTTCTTCATTTATAGGTCCTTGTACTTTCTTCCATTGAGTATTTCATTCCATTGCACTTGAAGAAAGTCTCTCATGTTCCTCTTCCTTCAACATTTCTCATTTATCCACATATGCTTGACATTTCAATATTCGATGACTATATTTCAAAAGTTCTCAAAAAAAAGGTTAGCATCAAATATCATTTAAACTTATTTACAAACATAATTTAGGTTGATATAAAATATAAAACATGTACCACATTATCAACCATGAATTGTTAGCTCTAAAGAGAACAAAAGAATGATATATGCACTTGAATCCAAAAGCATAGTTTGAGCATTTTCAAGGCAAGATTCAAGTTTATCAAGAAACACATGATCAACATCAAAATTTATATAAGTATTTTGGGGCAAATAATGATCATGTAAGGCATGTAATATCAAGTAAGGAATTTTAGTATGTACACATGCCAATCAACAACAATAAATCTCTTATTGTAGTGAAAGAATTGAAAAACCATGGAACTATAACTTTTGAATATTTATGATTCATTTCAAGATATACTTCATTGTAAAAACCATTGAAGTTCAAATACAAGTTCAAGACACAAAATGAATCATTTACTTCTTGTTTTCAAGATATGAACATGTCAAGCAATTTCAAACAAAAGACATATGACATTTTATTTTCTAATCTCTATATAAATATATAAGACAATTAAGCATCAAAGAGAAAGGATTAGAACTACTTATGAGCATGTGAAATTTTCATATTTGAATAAGGAGAAATGGTCACAAGCTCAAGAATAAAGATATTACCATAATATGTCATTCCAAGCAAGTTGTGTGCATATCTAGCATGTTAGCATATGTAAAGACACTTTTAAAACATAATGCTAGAAAAGCACAATTTAAGGCATGTTAAGGCATAAAACAAATATCTGCTTATCCAAATATCACATGATATTCAAATTAAAGCATAAGTAAGGATAAAAGATTGATATCACCAAAAGTATACTCTTTGAGTTTTTGTAGGTGACTCCAACTTCTATGCCTCAAGGCCCCTTGAGAATATTGTGGTTCTCCATGTCTTTCTTTTTATGTTTTTCATCACTTTTGGAGAACTTGGACCATTTTAAGTTTTCCCAACCTCAAGTAGCACGGTTGTTTTTCACTTCATTTGCATGCTTGAGCTAATGGTCACCCTACAACACGATTCAAAGAAATTTCTTTGGTATCCACCAATTTTGGATCCAATGGGGTTAGTCATTGATTATTAATCCATTATGCTCTCATAAATTTTTTTTTTATAGTATGTAAATTGAGCACAGCAAATGTAAACAATCAATTATCATTAAGCTCATAGCCAATAATATGCATACATTCATGATATACAGACAATTTTAAGTGAAAATGATCATTTTAGCATTGAAAACCATTTTTAAAGTCTGTGTAATCGATTACAATATGTGTGTAATCGATTACCAGCCCTCTGGAATCCATGTAATCGATTACATGTTTGGTGTAATCGATTACACGAGTTCTGGAGACGTTGTAATCGATTACATAGTATGTGTAATCGATTACACGCTCTCTGACTTTGCTTGGAACGCTTGGCAGAGCCTCATGTAATCGACAGAGGTCTTGTAATCGATTACAAGCTTGCTGAATTCAGTTTTTGCATTTCAAACAGTAAGGGTCCGAACTCAAAACTTTCAAAATAATTCCAAAACTTTCCAAAACAATTCCAAACATCATGTAAGCATAAAAACTGACCAGTTCTTGATCCAAAACTCATGTTTATGCAAAAACTATAAATTATGCAGAGAATTGTAACTTTATGCAGTAAGAGTTATGATTTATCCAATATGCCAAGTTCTAAGATATTTTTATCAAATGTGCTTCTTCAAACAAGAAGTGAACTTATCTAGCATATTATCACGAGATATGCAAGGTAGTGAGTAAAGGGTGTAACAATAATATAATCATGTGCTATATATAATATTCAAATTTTACTAAGCACACATGGTTCTATCCTTTACCTAAGGCCTATAAGGAATATACCTCAAATTCATTGACTTTACAAGTGACTGTGCATAAGAGGTAGAAACATTTGATACCTTGGCCTTGCTAATCAAGGAAACTCTTTTCCTTACCCATTGCTTCTCGTTTGGTGTTTTAAACTTTGCAAGTTCCACATTTTGTGCTTGAGAAGCTTTGGTTGAAGCCATCTTCCTTCTTTGATCAAAACTTCTTTCAATGGGCTTTGGAAGCATTTCCCTTGATGATTCCTTCTTTACTTGACCAATTTATCCATCCTTTTGAGAAGTTTTCTGCATAATTGAAACACTAGGAGGACTTTTTGGTACCCACTTCATCTTGGGTCCTTGAATATTAGTACTAGAGCATTTAAGATCTTTAGGAACCCATTTCATATTATTTCTCATATAAGAATTTCTTCTATAATTGCATAAATGAGAAATATGTCCTAGATGACCACAAAAGTTGTAAACAAGTGAATTCAATGATGGCTTGGTCCTTTGAAGATCATTTTTGAAAAACTTGAGCCTTTGGTTGTTATTACATTCTAAACTATTTTTGCCATAAGCCTTGCTTGAATTTTCATGTGAAATAATATCAATTTCATTCTTATTAATAATCATGGATTGTAAGCAATTAGAATCATTAGCTTTGACAAATTCACAATATAAGTTCTTAACTTGATTTTCTAAATTAATGCATTTTTCACAAGAAGTTGAGGTTTCACATTTTAAAGGCATTTCCTCATCAAGAAAAGCATAATCATTTTTCAAAATCTCAATTTCATTTTCAATGAAGGAAATGTTTTCCAAACAAGATAAATTTTTATTTTCTAAATTCAGTAAATCATCATATAATTCATCATATGCACATTGTAGCTTATCATAAAAAGGACTATAATATGGTTTAGCATTATTTACCTCAAAGTCCTTTTTAGCCATACATGAAGTAGTCTCCATTCTTAGCATACTTGGCTCTTTAAGGAAATCATCATCTTCCTCATTATTGTCTTGCTTTGCCACCTCTTCAAATTGAGCATCATTTTGAGAATATTTTGCACACAATATTCCTTCAATGACTTTTCCTCTTCTTGCTCTCTATATACAACTTTATGCACAAAATTATTATTAGCAAGATAGATGGAATCAAGAGTATCCCATATATCTTTAGCACTAGAGCAACTCTTAATTTTAGCATAAGCATCATCATTTAAACTACTTCTCAATATTTGCATTGCTCTAATATTCAATGAAAAGCATTTCTTATCATAGTCATTCCAAGTTTGTTTTCATTTGCAAGTAAATCCATCAAGCATAATATCCCACAAATCAATATCAATAGATTGCATATAAATTTCCATTCTAGCTTTCCAATAAACGAAATTCACACCATCAAAGAATGGTGGTTTATCAATTTCAAAATCATTCATTTTGAAAAGCTTTTAATGGTTGCCTAAACAAACAAAGATCTTTAACTCCAAGCTGTTAAGCTTTTACCAGAGCACGAAGCTCTGATACCACTTGTTAGCCATGGCAACCATTACCCAAGAAGGGGGGTGAATTGGGTGATGACTGGTTTTAATGCAACTTTGACAAATTATGCATTTTGAATAACTCAATTAATAAATGCAGCGAAATAAGTCTAATAAATGTATAACTATTGAGGATTACTCAAATACAACTTGGGATATATGATGAACTAAGTGAATAAGCTAGATATCAAGTTGTAACAATCAAAACATCAACATATGCAATAAATAAATATATTCTACCAAATACTGAATTTAAAGAGTGTAGGGAAGAGAGAATCAAACTCAAGAATTTATCTTGGTTCAGCCACCAACCACTTGTGGCCTACATCCAGTCCTCAAGCTTAACTTGAGATTTTCTTCACTATCTCCTAGACTTTACGGGTGCTAGAAAAACCTTTGTACATACAAGAGCACTCCTCACACCTTGGGATACCTCACCCTTGTGCTAGAGCCTCCAATTCTTCAAGCTTCACGGGTGCTTGATGACCTTTACAATGAAGAGCACTCACAACACCTTTGGGATACCTCACCCTTTGTGTTTGAGTCTCACTACAAGGGATACCTCACCCTTTTCTCTTTTGAGGGATACCTCACCCTCTTACAATGATTTCAAGGTGAATAGAAAGAATATAAACTCTCTTGAAGAGTAGATATACAACTTGAAGAACAAAGTATAGATGATAGAAAACTCTCTCAAGAGTGGATAATACAAGTTGAAGCTCAATGGGTATAAAGGATTTACACACTTAGCTCAAAACAAAGAATTTAGAGAAAAAGATGATGAATTTCGTTTTCAATGCTCAAGGGTAATTTTTAGAATGTTCTCCAACTTGTTTTTGATGCCCAAACATTTTTATTTATAGCCCAATGAGTTTTAGAGCCGTTGGAGGTGTTTAGAAATGATTTTCTATGAAAACTAGCCGTTTATAGCCGTTAGAAACGTTCCTGGGCACTTTGTAATCGATTACAAGCATCATGTAATCGATTACAAGCTTTCTGGGCACTTTGTAATCGATTACATAATCTGTAATCGATTACACGGCTTCTGTCAATGTTGTAATCGATTACATGACTTGTGTAATCGATTACACCATTTCTGGTTTTCAAAACTGATTTTAAAAGGTTATAACTTCTTCATTTCTTATCCAATTAAAGCAAATGACCATTCATTGGAAAGATCTTTGAGTCTACTTTCATATGATAGAAGTTTCAGAACAAAAATCAAAGTATTGTGAAAGATATGATCAAAATAGTAACCAAAGGTCATATTTTCAAAACTCAAACTTTAATTGGTCATAACTTTTTTGTTTCTTATCCGTTTAAAGCAAATGACCAGTCATTGGAAAGATCTTTGAGTCTATTTTCAAATGAGATATGTTTCAAAGTAAAACTCAAAGTATTTTAAAAGTTATGATCAAAAGAGTAACTATATGTCAATTTTACAAAACACAAACTTAGCTATTTTTTATAGATTTGAAATATTACCATAACTAGCTTTCCAAAATAGTTTGTTGGGCATATAAAAATTTTAGAAACACTTATAAATATGTTTAAAAACTTTTTTGAGCTTAATGTGATTCCTTTTTACCTTTACACAAGATCTAAGTCCTATAAGCTATTCTTGAAGATGTTGGACTAGATCTTTTGCCACCATCACTTCTTGATGTAATCCAAGCTTCCAAAGAAAATCTTCTCTTCAAAACTTGCAAATGCTTGGAACATCTTTTCATTTTCATTCTCCTTGAGTTGAGCATAGTTGTGATCTTTTGCTTTCTTGTTGCAATGCTTACTCTTGGTACTTGGACTATCCTATAAAGTATTACTCACTTAACCAAACATAGTTAATCCAAATTCATAACTCAATATCTTCATATGCATGATTCATAAATGTATAACTCTAGTTAGTCTAACATGCATACAAGACTTTCATAGACATATCCAATATTAATTCATTTACAACTCATATAAAATATTATTGGATATATTATATGATGAATGTTACATATATCTCATTAAACACATTTATGTAACATGGTCAACATTCTTTTGTGATACATTTGTCATTTATTAAGTACAACTATAAAGCATAAGCATCATTCTTTTTGTCTTGTATTTGTCATCATCAAAACTTAACATATTAAATCATTCGGGCAAACCTATTTCCACAGGATCGTCAGTGTGTTTGCATCGGTCTGCCCCACGGACAGAGAGCTGCCAGCTGCCCATTGTGAGGTACCCGCACCCTGACGCCCCCAAGGTTAACAAGTAACCTACACTTGTCTATTCGCACCCGCACAAATGTGTAAGTTCAACTCCTAGGCTACCGGCCTTAACCAAGTCCAACGGACAATCTCTTTCTTTTTGTTCAATGCATGACATAATCATACTCTTCATGACCAACTAGGTTCATCATGCTTCAAATGCATGTCATATCATTTTACAACAAGAATTGATCCCATTCACGGATCCACAACAAACCAATAGTACATTTTAAGGATAACCACAATTTTCATTCATAGTCATGATAGAAGTCAACCATTTAATTCATTATGTGCCTCAAAAGCTCACCCATACTCATGTTCTTCCCTATTTATGAATCCCTACTTAATCTCTAGTCATCCAATCATTTATGATTTATGTGCTTTTATTAATCCAAGGGTTTTGAATCTAGGAAGATACATGGCTAGAATCACCAACAACGTCACAGATTTAATTGCTAGGTATTGGGTGATAAATCATAGTTGTGAATTTGACGGAGACAATGCATTTAGTGGAAAATTGAGGCTACCATTCGATAAAAAATAACATGGCAGAAGGAAGAAAGATGGGAGAACATTTTATAACAAGATTGGATAAAAATCAATTTCTGTCAGATGGAGGTTCGGTCGAACGGAGATCAAAATTGTCGAATTTTTCCAGAAGGTCAACAGAAGTCCTATTTCAACGGATGTGGGTGTCGACGTTGGAGAAATCTCCCAAGTGTCGAACCGACGAAAAACACTATGGTCAGAAACTCTAATTCGATGGATCTTGACATTCTACTCGACGAATATTAACTTTGGGAAGCTTCTGATAAATGGACAGAAGATCTACTCGACAGGTATGTCTCTCGATGGGTATTGGCATTCTAACTCGACGAATATGTCACTCGACGGATGTGGTCATTCAAATTCAACGGATTTTGCATTGGAGGAGTTTCTCTCCGAAGTGGTCAGGAGTTCATACTCGACGAATTTTGATATTGCACTAAATGACCAGGAATCAAATTCGACGGGCATGGCCAGGGGTTCATACTCGATCGATTTTAACTTTACTAAGTGGTCAAGATGCAAATTCGACGGGTTTGGCCAGGAGTTCATACTCGACAGATTCTAACATTTTACTAAGTGATCAAGATATCAAGTTCGACGGGTTTGGCCAGGAGTTCATACTCGACGGATTCTAACATTTTACTAAGTGGTCAAGATGTCAAATTCGACGGGTTTGGCCAGGAGTTCATACTCGACAGATTCTAACATTTTACTAAGTGGTCAAGATGTCAAATTTGACGGGTTTGGCCAAGAGTTCATACTTGACGGACTTTAACTTTACTAAGTGATCAAGACATCAAATTCGACGGGTTTGGCCAGGAGTTCATACTCGACGGACTTTAACCTTTCTCTAGATGATTAGGATATCATATTCGACAGGTTTGGCCAGGAGTTCATACTCGACGGATTTTAACATTTGACTAAGTGATCAAGACATCAAATTCGACGGGTTTGGCCAAGAGTTCACACTCGACGGATTCAAACATTTGACTAAGTGATCAAGACATCACATTCGTCGGGTTTGGCCAGGGGTTCATACACGACAGATTTTGACATTACACTTAATGGTCAGAAACTCAAGTTATTACCATTTCTCACCAAGAATCCCAAAATTTTAGTCTCAAGGCGTGGCCATCCGAGAGCTAGCCCGACGGCGTTCTTTTTAGATTATACGTTCCAGTACACATAAATATATCAAAACACATAAAACAATCAACTAGCATATATACATCACCAACAGCATACAAACAAAGATGACTCTCAGTACCAATCACAAACGACGTCCCTAAATGCTAAAAGAGGTTGAGGAGGAGTGTCTTCCTCTTACCTTAGAGAAGCACAAGGAAAGGCTGCTCCTTTTGGTCAGAAATTACGTTTTCAGCTTCCAGAAAATCCTTAAGCATTTAAACTTGCAAAATCAAAACCCAATATTGTAATGAATACCCATGGTCATCAAAATGACAGTGGGTTACGAAAATGAGAAGAGGGGAAGAAAAAGCTAAGAGCTTTACCTTAAAGTTCCAACCTTTAAGCTTCAAAGACGTAAGAGAATGAAGATAGAGAAAATGCAGAACTTTGAAGATGATTTCCGCAATGATGGTGGTCCTCCAAATACAAAATGGTGCAAGGAGTGTGACGGTTTTGAAGTACGAAATGGAGGTGTTGGTGGACGGTGTTGCTGCTGTGGGGTGAAAGAGAAGAGAGAAAGATGAGTGAATCGTAGCTGCGTATTGGGAGGAGGGAAAATGTGATAAAGAAAGTGAAATATGCTCCCCCTTATAGTCAAATGTGCTGCACAAAAATGGGAGGAGAGAGAGTGAATAGTGGCTGGGAAGGAAGCTTCCTAGAAATTTCCTTGAAGCTTCCTTGAGAAGCCTCGCGCGCTCCTCGATAAAGTGCATAGTAAGCTTGTCTCCAAATTAAATACATCGGACAGATGATTAATTACACTGTAGAATTATTTTCTCAATGAATAAAATTTATAATTGATGAAAATAATATTTTATTATTCATCAGATAATTTTATGATACCGCGATTTTATTTAACAGATAAAACCTTAAAAAATATAAACCTCGTAAACTGTGCCCAGCCTCGGGTTTAGTAAGATCCCCCGTTGACACGTTGACAGTTCAAGGTTTACCAGCCTCAGGGAAAATATTCTATTTTCCCCGGCTCCGCTCAGTGTACACGTAAAACGAAAAATATATTAAAATATTCATCATTTCTAGAAAAATCCACAAAATTTCCTAAAAATCATAAATATTATAAAATGATCGTTTATAATGAAATAAAGAATTTTTGGGATGTTATAACACTCCCATTCTAAAAAGGAATTTCGTCCTCAAAATTTGTATACCTTAGAATAAATGCGACTATGTTTCTTTTATTTCGTCTCCTAGTTCTCGTGTTGTATCTTCAGTTGCATCAATCCAAATCACAGGCAATAAGGTTGCTTCCTTCCACTGAGCATCTTATATTAACGAGCAAAAACGTGTTGACGTCATAGGCCGATTAATAAAAGATTCTATGCCCTTTGAGTCTTCAGCCATCCAACGGCCAACTCTCCAAACAACTGTTCATCACTGGGTGGCCCTATCGAGCTTATTCTCCTTGCTTATTGTAGTAGACAACTAAGCTTATCTTCTCTTAAGGCATCCGCTACGACATTCGCCTCTTCTGAGATTATACCAAAACAAAAATCAAAATCATTTGGAACTTCTAATCGTCATTTCTGCCTTACATTCAACTCATTCTAATAGACCAAAATACCTTTGGCTCTTAAGATTACCATAGGCATTGAGAATTTCTCCTTGTAGAAAATGCTTCTAGACCTTCAGTGCAACTACAAAGATAACTCTGATCAAGCGTACGTTCTCAACTTCCAATGCGAAGCATCACTAGGCATCCCAAAGAGTCCATTAGGATTTAGGCAGAATCATCTTTGGCAAAGAACTCGAGTGTCTCTTCAATTTTTGAAAATTTCCCTCGTATACATCAGTCCATACAAAACTTGACCCTCATACATGAGTTAGATGAGAAGTCTTGCCACTTGGAAAATTCTGCAATGAGTCTCCCGTATTAATTGGCTACCCCTATATAGCTACGAATCTTCGTTACGATCGTCCGTCCTTCCCAAAAATTGTTTCGAGTTCCGATGGGCTCACAACAATTCCTTCCCTTGAGATCGCGTAACCCAAAGGTTGAACTACCTCCAACTAGAATTCGTACTTAGATATGTTTGTGCATAACTTCTTCTTCTTCTTTAGGATTTTATGAATCACTCCGAGAGATTTGGTACGTCCCTCTAAACGTCAAGAATAGATCAGAATGTCGCCAACAAGGACAATGACAAATCTTTGAGCGAACTCGATGATAGTCCAGAATACAAGTTGATCTTGGAGGAAATAGCGGCGTCCTTCAATTGATTTGCCAAACCATCTTTCCTTGATTCGAACAAATGTCTCATAGGGTAAGTTCTCACCTAATTGTACTACACTTGGCGCATTGTTATGGTTCAGATTCGGGAATACATCTACTCAATCGAAGCATACTAGAAACGTTATAAAGGTTAGAAAGAAAAATAGGGAAGTCACTTGATTTACCACTGGACCCGCCTAACGAAGAGTATGATACGATACAATAAAACTTAGGAGTGAGTTTCATTGATTCATATCTAGGAAATTTCTGCCTCAGGCAGCACTAAGTTTTCATTGGAATTGAATGACGAGACCCGTTTAGAAAACGATTAATCTCTTTCTTGAGATCAAGCCTATTCATGAAGAGAGTAGATAATTAAATTGGAAAAGGGTTCCAATTTCTAACAATAAGAGGATAGTTTTTAAATAAACTAGTTGTAACAAGAGCAGGCTTACAAACGAGAATAGTATCATTCGGATTGAAAGGAAGTAAATACACAGATAACCCAATTCCAGAAATGTACTCTTAGAATTTCATTGGAATATTTCAACAGGATATAGTTGAAAGATAACCAATCCTTTCGTTAACATTATATCTAATTTGCAAAAGAAGTAAACGAATCAGATCACCAAAAGATTCAGTCTTCAACAGGTCATAGCATAATTTTAAACAACTTGGCTACCATCAACAAGTTCTTAGCAGCCAAAATAGAAATAACTTAGTCAAAAAAATAACGAAGGTACGAACATCCCTACTGGATTCCTACATTCATACATCATAAAGAAACGAGTTACCCCCGGAATTATATAGTACAATCACAGGGTCATCCATCGTAGTACAAGCTCCCTCATTCAAGTCTTCAGTCTTGGATGTTTCTACTCCACTAGAGAAATTTACTCTCATTTCTTCGTGAGATTGTGAAGTGCGTGCATCACCAACAAAAGGCTTCGTCCTTTGCGAAGTACAGTTCTTAGCCACATATCCTAGCTCTCTGCATTTGAAACAAATTATCCTTTCGATCGTACAATCCTTGGTTAAATGGTCCTTTCCACACTTGAAGCAGATTACCCTTTTGATCGCATATGGAGGCTTTGTCTCATGTAAAGCACAATCCCTCCACACATGTCCTTGCTTTCCGCACTTGAAACAAATTCTTCCTTCGATCTTACAGTCCCTCGTGAAGTGGTCCTTTTCGCACTTCTTACACCCTGATAACGATACCACAGTTGGATTGGACTTACTACCACTCGCACCACCATGATGCATTTGATGTCGCTGCTGCTCCCTTGATCGTAGTGTATACAGTTTCTGCTTAAACTGATTGGCCTTTCCACGGTTCCTCCTTTGGAACTTTGGTAATCCAGAGTTACCCCAAAATCGACTTTCTTCCTTCAAATTTCGAACCTCAACTTCCAATTCCTACTGTTGTGTGGCTCTCTGATCTTGGCGTGTAGTTACATTAACCATTCTTTGTATTTCTTCGATTGCCACAGTCGTGTCATCATTGTCACTCCCCGCATTCACGCGCTTATATTTACCTCGAGTCATTGTCTTCCTTCAAGAACAAACAAGTCAAATAATAAGGGAAAATCAAAAGCATTCATTCCAAACAATATTATCTCTTTTTGGAAACCAAGCACAAAAGTCACATAACCCAATCAAGACAACCCAAAAGACTATAATTCGAGCTCTTTCATTCTGCCTTCCGCGGTGCGATCTCTAGTAAGTCTTTGACTCCTATGCAGCTTCTCGAACCAAGCTTATGCCAGATACTCCTTTCCAAAGAGAATCGATTTTCAAAAACCTCTTGGACACCTCAGTCCACTAACCTTGCAAGTCTTATTTTACTACCCTTTTTCTAACCCATAGGCTCAAACAATTCTAGAGGTAACACAACAAGGGTATAAATGCAAACAAATCCTAAGCAAGTTCAGTCATACCAGCTGAGCTTCTTTCTAAAGAACTCTTATTACCTTAATACGCCTAGGTGAAGTCATAGTTTCCTGTAGACACAGAATATTACACATTGAGTGGGCCAGTACTCAATGTCACGTAACCGTGTAACAGTAGCTACCAACATTCAACCTATGGCAAGCTATGCCTTCCTTTCCCAACATCTCAATCAAGAGACAAGGAAGTACACAACGTATAAAAACTTCTAACATGTCTAAGCATAGTCAGTCCATTCCCCGGCTCAATAGGATGAACTGAGCTCTGATACCACCTTAATGCAACACCCCTAGATTTAATAACCATGGCACAATCGTCATTATGTCACGGTCACTAAATATCGGCGTGCTAACATTGTCAAATAACAAACTTTACAAAAATATTAATTAAAACATTTCTCATATGAGGAAAATAGGAGCCACGAATGAATAGTTACATGTACGACCAATTAAAATATGAATTATAGAATGTACTCAATTTATAACCTTTAAGTCTGGATAATCACCTTAAAACATACACATACCCAAAATACATTTTTATATAGGTAACACAAAATAAAATATCAACTACCCACACCCTATCTACAACTAAGGAATTGGGCACTCCATCGAATCCCGAATGTGTGAGGCAATTTCGGGCTCACCGGTGTAGTGAAAAATATAGAATATGATCTTCAGTCGCAGTCCTCTTCATGGTCAAGGTCAGATCCCCAGCAGGTCGCATACGCTTATTAGTCCAGTCGACTCGCCAGGTCTTGACACCACCAGTGGACTCAGTTTGTACAAACCCAATAGAACTCCCTTCGCGATGACATCACCAGATACAGTGGGTCAAACCAAGAAAATCCATAGGAATCCAACCTCGTTCTCACTTACAGTCTTTAACCAAAGATTTACATAGAGCAAGAGAAGTACAAGAAAGAGGTAAGACATCCTACCATCATTACCAGTCATAGCATCAAGAAACCAAATGGCACAAAGCGCCCATATAGCATTTCAAAATAATAGGCATAGGCATTGAATAGCAGAAGTAAACAAATAAGCAGTTCCAAGCAGTTATATATATACAACAGTAAGACAACAATTCCAATTATAATGATAATGTATGCCAGATGATTCATGGACTCACTATGCACATGTGCCCTCAATAGTTAAAATCCTACTCTATGGAGCTAGACACAAAACAGTCGGAGAGAACGATCAAGAGGTATGTCTATATTCTTGGCTGCCCAGGCCCTCAAGTGCTAAAATTCTCAAATTATCATTATGTACATCATGGCATTTTACAAGACATTCTACACAGATCACGATATAGGACAACATCTCGGTCCGGATCGTCAGTGTGTTTGCATCGATCTGCCCCACGGACAGAGAGCTACCAGCTGCCCATTGTGAGGTACCCGCACCCTGACGCCCCCAAGGTCAACAAGTAACCTATACTTGTCTATTCGCACCCGCACAAAGGTGTAAGTTCAACTCCTAGGCTATCCGCCTTAACCAAGTCCAATAGACAATCTCTTTCTTTTTGTTCAATGCATGACACAATCATACTCTTCATGACCAACTAGGTCCATCATGCTTCAAATGCAAGTCATGTCATTTTACAACAAGAATTGATCCCATTCACGGATCCACAACAAACCAATAGTACATTTTAAGGATAACCACAATTTCCATTCATAGTCATGATAGAAGTCAACCATTTAATTCATTATGTGCCTCAAAAGCTCACCCATACTCATGTTCTTCCCTGTTTATGAATCCCTACTTAATCTCTAGTCATCCAATCATTTATGATTTATGTGCTTTTATTAATCCAAGGGTTTTGAATCCAGGAAGATACATGGCCAGAATCACCAACAACGTCACAGATTTAATTGCTAGGTATTGGGTGATAAACCATAGTTATGAATTCGACGGAGACAAAGCATTTAGTGGAAAATTGAGGCTGCCATTCGACAAAAAATAACATGGCAGAAGGATGAAAGATGGGAGAACATTTTATAACAAGATTGGATAAAAATCAATTTCTGTCGGATGGAGGTTCGGTCGAACGGAGATCAAAACTGTCGAATTTTTCCAGAAGGTCAGCAGAAGTCCTATTTCGATGGATGTGGGTGTCGACGTTGGAGAAATCTCCCAAGTGTCGAACCGACGAAAAACACTATGGTCAGAAACTCTAATTCGACGGATCTTGACATTCTACTCGACGAATATTAACTTTGGGAAGCTTCTGATAAATGGACAGAAGATCTACTCGACAGATATGTCTCTCGATGGGTATTGGCATTCTAACTCGACGAATATGTCACTCGATGGATGTGGTCATTCAAATTCGATGGATTTTGCATTGGAGGAGTTTCTCTCCTAAGTGGTCAGGAGTTCATACTCGACGGATTTTGATATTGCACTAAATGACCAGGAATCAAATCCGACGGGCATGGCCAAGGGTTCATATTCGACGGATTCTAACTTTACTAAGTGGTCAAGATGTCAAATTCGACGGGTTTGGCCAGGAGTTCATACTCGACAGATTCTAACATTTTACTAAGTGATCAAGATATCAAGTTCGATGGGTTTGGCCAGGAGTTCATACTCGACGGATTCTAACATTTTACTAAGTGGTCAAGATGTCAAATTCGACGGGTTTGGTCAGGAGTTCATACTCGACAGATTCTAACATTTTACTAAGTGGTCAAGATGTCAAATTCGAAGGGTTTGGCCAGGAGTTCATACTCGACGGACTTTAACTTTACTAAGTGATCAAGACATCAAATTCAATGAGTTTGGCCAGGAGTTCATACTCGACAGACTTTAACCTTTCTCTAGATGATTAGGATATCATATTCGACGGGTGTGGCCAGGAGTTCATACTCGACAGATTTTAACATTTGACTAAGCGATCAAGACATCAAATTCGACGGGTTTGGCCAGGAGTTCACACTCGACGGATTCGAACATTTGACTAAGTGATCAAGACATCACATTCGACGGGTTTGGCCAGGGGTTCATACACGACAGATTTTGACATTACACTTAATGGTCAGAAACTCAAGTTATTACCATTTCTCACCAAGAATCCCAAAATTTTAGTCTCAAGGCGTGACCATCCGAGAGCCAGCCCGATGGCGTTCCTTTTTGATTATACGTTCTAGTACACATAAATATATCAAAACATACAAAACAATCAACTAGCATATATACATCACCAACAGCATACAAACAAAGATGACTCTCAGTACCAATCACAAACGACGTCTCTAAATGCTAAAAGAGGTTGAGAAGGAGTGTCTTCCTCTTACCTTAGAGAAGCACAAGGAAAGGCTGCTCCTTTTGGTCAGAAATTACGTTTTCAGCTTCCAGGAAATCCTTAAGCATTTAAACTTGCAAAATCAAAACTCAATATTGAAATGAATACCCATGGTCATCAAAATGACAGTGGGTTACGAAAATGAGAAGAGGGGAAGAAAAAGCTAAGAGCTTTACCTTAAAGTTCCAACCTTTAAGCTTCAAAGACGTAAGAGAATGAAGGATGATTATACATGACAAATGCATGATCTAATCAAGTAACTATATAGTTAGTTATGTAACTAAATAACCTAACTAAGTTAGCTTAATTGAACTAACTACCTAAACTAGATGTAACTAGAAACTAATTGAAATCAAAACTAAGTTAGCTTTCCATTGAGCCACACGGTTACTAGGTCATTCTAGCATGTTCTTGAATGATCTTTTATGACCAATAGGTGACCATTTGATGACCTATGTCATGTGAAGCCATGTGTAATTGTTTCTAGCTTTTTGAACAAGCCTTAAACTTTCTATCAAGACAACTACACGGCCATGCAAGTGTGAAATAGGATATTCACTTTCAATTCTAACACTTTGTGATAACAAAAGCCTTTCATCTTTTTCTCTCTCTTCTAAGAACACCAAGAACACCAAGAACTTCATTCATTCTTCTTCCTTGAGGGTTTTAGCTTCCACTCCTAAACCCTACCTCTAAGTTTCCATAATTCTATCCAATCTTATTTTCTAAACCTAGACAATATTCTAAACACTTTTTATCTTATGAGTTTCACCTAGATCATCCATCTTCAATCTTGTTCTTCAAGTTGAAAATAAAAAAGTTCTCACCTTGTTCATCAAAGGGAGCTCACGGCCTCACTCTCTAAATTACCTTCCAATCACTCATAATTCTATCTAATCCCATCATTTGATCCTAAACTTCATTCTAAGCAACTTTCATGGTGTGATCAAGACCTAAATCTATCATCTTCAAGCTTGATTCTTGGATTCAAGCTCTAGGATTTTTAAGGTGATGTTCATGATTTTCTTTTCTTATTTGATTTTTGGAATCCTAAGACCATGCTTGATCTATGGTCATTTTAATCAAGCCATAGATACTAATTTTTATGTGATTATTTTAATTCTAAGATCTACTTGGTGGTGAAAGATTGATACAAAGAGAGTTTTACAAGGAGCTTAGGAAGCTACACACCAAGTAAGAGGAAGATTAACCTCATCGGCCATATGTGGTTGTGAAGGAATGGATTAGTTTGTGTTTATGAGTGAAAAATTCATGTGAGGATTATTCACTCGATTGTGTGATTATTGGTTTATGCTTGTTTGATTATACATTTTTATATGATGTGATATTATGCATGGAATTGTTACGGTTGATTTTTGGATATATGTGATAATATGTGATTTTGATAGTATGTATGAAATGTTTATGGTATAGTTTTGATGATTGATGTATGTTGCATACTATAAATCACATGAGAAAGGAAAGAATTTTGGTTCCAATGACCAATTGATGGCTCACAGCCTCAACATCACCAAAGGAGCCAAGTGTTCTAAATTATTTTCCTAATTATGAATTAAATGGTTTAATGATAAGAAATTGAATGAAGAGTTTTTGTAAAGAATAAAGTGATAGAAAATAATTAAATGTGATTTGAGAAACCTATAATGAAATTTCGGCCAACATGCCATTTTTAATGTCTTAGATCCAAAATTATTTTACTAAGTGTAAACTTAGGCATTTGATTAATAGGAAAATAATTTGATAGGTTTTTAGACCTAGAAAGAAAATAAACTAACTTTTTAGAATTAAATTAGTGTAAATAAGTTATTAAGTAAGATAAAAGTTAAAACTTGAAATTTACTGACGCATATCTCACCATTTGGGTTTTGAAGCACGTTTGAAAATTTTGAGCTGTAATATTCCAATTTAATCAAAGAAATGTAATTTTGTGGAAAATAGTAGAAAATACTGATTTTAGTGAGAAATGTTAGAAATATTAATTAAAGTGATTTATTAAGAAAATATTGGAAATAAAGTCCAAAATTTGATATTAAATGAGAAAAATTTTATTTTAAGCTTAGAATATAAAAGAAATATTTCACGCGATTGAAAATACACTGAAAAACTCTTACGTGATTTAAAAATAGTTATTTTTAGTAATATGATTGAGAAAACATTTTTAAATCTTTACGCGATTGAGAAAACGTAGCGATTTGAAAAAGTAACAGAAGTCTTCTGTGATTGTGAAAATGCAATAATATCGCTATGCGATTAAAAGGAATAATGAGTTTTGTTGTAAGGCTAACGTACTGGACCCAAGTGATTTGTGATTTAGCATTGTGCTTGTGGAACCGAAGTTTTGGACCCGAGTGGATCATTGGTATTATGTAGTTGTATGGGCGATTATATAATATCATTGATACTAATGGTATTGGACAATTGTATGGGCAGTTGCTTTAATATCATTGGGAACGGTACAACGGTGGCTGGATTTCATTGAATATGCATTTGAGCATTGTACCGTTGTGGCGTTTTATGCCTAAAGAGTGAACGGGAACTCACAGGATAGTGGATCTGGACCAGATCTTGGGAGATGTTAGGGCGCGGTGATTCACTTAGTGATTATGCTATCACTATATATATATATATACCCCTGGCCGTGATAAACCGACTACAACGCACTGGCAGTCCGACAACCATTATTTCTTTTGATGATCCAACGTAGACTGTCTTTTAGGGGGGATAGATCTTCTGGAACGTTCATCTCTGAATTTGAGTCTAACTTCATGGAGTAGGAACTGGTTGCATTGTACATAAGGATGGTCACCATACACATTGTGCATATACATAGTCAACATTTCTATTATTGTGATATAATATTAATGTGGTATTATCATTATGTCTGCTATTATGTTGCAAGTTTATTAGATTATTTATTTGTTAACTATCATGAATATTATCTGCTGATTTTATACTATTTAATGGATTATATGTTGTACTGTATTAGTATGTTTGTCATTTCTTTACTGCCATATTGGTATGCGATGTAGGGGATCTCACCTCTTTGCTGTATTATTCTGTCTATTTCTATTTTATGCTTACATCTGTGAAGACTACAATGGCAGCAAGGCGGGATCAGCTAGGTTTCTTTAGACTACAGTTTCTTGAAGGAGTTGCTGCTTGGCGTGTATATTAGGGCTCAGAGTATATAGAGTATTGTGGTGACATTACTTTATTCGCAAGTAGGACCCGTCATGGGGTCATTACTTCTTCTTTTATGGTTGCATATGTAGAGTTTGTTTTACTTATCAGGGAGTTGTGGAATGATCTTCACTATACTCCTAGGTAGGACTCCGAGATATCTTTGGCTCAGATTTCTATCCGTCGAGACATTCCCAGCTAGGAAATTTGTCTTCTGAGGAGAACTCTAGTTTTTAGATGTTGTGAACTTGGGCCAGTTTAGGTTGGTTACGTTTTTGGGTATGTAAATATAATGTATGTGTGGTTGTAGTAAACCTTGTTTATATGTAAAGTATTTTATTCAGTTATTATATCTTATGTTACTTTAATTTGATAAATATATGTTATCCACGAAAAAGAAATTTTGAAACTCGTATTAAGATAATATAAAATATTTTATAACTTAGGTAATAAATATTAAGAAGTTGGTTTGAAATGTGATACCCTAAGGAGGGTGTTACAATATTTTATTTAATCTTGATGACTTCCATTATGATTTTGAGAAAATATTTCAAAATCTTTGATAAATTGAGTACATTTGCAATTACTATTAAAGTGGTAATTTCTCTATTACAGGAAGGGCTCTAATCAAGCATAAGTATGGAGAATTTGGAGTAGCATTGGACAAGGAAGCCCATGAGAAAGCCAAGTTTCAAGACTAGCATTCAATGGTGCGGCGTAGGAATGTTAATGTCGCGGTGTGTTGCATCCCCTGCTTCAGTACATAGGACTCGAGGCTAGAGTATCATGGTGCAGATAGATTCAACGCTGTGACGTGGTGACTTAATTTGTATGCAGCCGCAGTGTGATGTTGTTAATGTCGCGGTGTGAAGAATAGAGCATAGCCTATAAATACACTTTTATTAGTTTTCACGGGAGCTTTTTATCCTTTTTGGAACATAGCTGCTAGGTTTTGGTGTTTGAGACCTAGAGAAAGCTAGGGAAGCCAAGGTTGGAGGCCATCTTCTTCATAGAGAATGATTTAAGCATAACGTTCAAATCTATTGAGTTTTCTTCCTTTCCTTTCATCTTTCTCTCTTTATTGTATCATGAACATGATGAATATGCTTGTATTTTTGTGTTTCATGGCTAGCAAAGTTGTGTATGGGGTTTTCTTTGGATCCTTCTATGGATGTTGACGATTTTGTATTCCTTTGAGTTTATATACATGATTTGGTTTTGTTCAATCCTATAGATCTTAATGCTCTTGATTGTTTGATATGCTTTTAAGTAATTTGTTGAAATCTAATGAATGTAGACATAGGAATTTGGATTTGAGATCATAAGTATGGTTGATGCATGTTCAATTTCATTCACTAGGCTTTGATAAGTTGATTCATAATAGGATAGAAATATACCTTTTAGCCATGTATAGCGGGTGTTTGAGAATAGATCTTAATGAGTGGATTTTGCATCTAACTAAGGAGATAGGTAAACGAAACTATGGTTGATTGACTTAGACATAGGCTTTTAACTAAGGTAGAATTTCAAGCTAACCTAATAATTTCATTTATGATACTTGTAAGGATTGCATGCTATCAATTGAAGTAGGAGGTGAAGAAGGATTCCCTATTCGCTAATTATCAACTTTAATTCTTTGATAATATTTCGTTTAATCTTCATGACTTCCATTATGATTTTAGGAAAATATTTCAAAATCTTTGATAACTTGAGTACATTTGCATTTACTATTAAAGTGGTAATTTCTCTATTACAGGAAGGGCTCCAATCAGGCAAAAGTATGTTGAATTTGGACTAGTATTGGACAAGGAAGCCCATGAGAAAGCCAAGTTTCAAGACTAGCATTCAACGTCGCAGCGTAGGCATGTCAATGTCGCGGCGTGTTGCATCCCTCGCTTCAGTACATCGGACTCGAGGGTAGAGAACCATGGTGCAGGTGGATTTGACGCAGCGACGTGGTGACCTAATTTGTTTACGCACCGCAGCGTGATGAGGTTAATGTCGCGGCGTGAAGAACAGAGCTGGGCTTATAAATATTATTTTATCAGTTTTCATAGGAGCGTTTTATCATTTTTGGAACATAACTACTGTTGGTGTATGCCCTAGAGGCTAATACATTTTCTGTATTTACATACATTCTATTATGCTATTTTATATATGAGGCATTTCATTTATTGTGTTCTTTTTGATAAACATAATAAAGTCCATAGAATAGTAAGTTTGATGCCATAGGACATCAAGTGGATGACTTGATCGTGAGATCCTTTTGATTACAACACTATTCTTAAATGTCCCTAGTCAAGTATTATTGTTAATTAGGACAACAATAATACATTGAGACTAATATGTGCAGAGACTGATGACCACATCTCACGGGTCATGGATATGAGATATCAAGTCTTCACATGGAAACATATTAGAGTAATGATGTACTGGACTGACCCACCATGAGAACGCTACATGGATCGTTACGTGAGTGTCATAAGTGATTCTCATAGTGACAATGGTGTTTATGGTCCTTTGACCTGAAATCACTACGATTCCTACATGAAGAGTTGTGTGTTTTAATGCCATCAAACGTCATCTGTAACAAGGTGATTATAAAGTTGGTTATTGGACATACCGCAAATCATGCAGAGAGATGTGAGTGACCTAGATGGGATTTGTCACTCCTACATAACAGGAGCGATATCTTCGGGCCCCCTGATTGAGTGAGACTGCGAAATGCATGGCCATGCTCAAATGAGTCAATATGAGATATTGATCTCATTTGTTGTTACAAAGTCTACTCGAGTATCAGGAAACGAATGATTGGACTATACAAGGGTAACGAATTCCATGCCTTGTGTTCAATCTAGATATCTTGACAAAGGGACTAAACGATACAGAAACATTGGTCACGGAAAGGTTATGTCAAATCACTGGCATTCTTATTACTTGGGTAGCAGCGACGTGTTGCTAGATACCGCTCACTGCTTGTAATATTAAAATGAGATTTTAATATTACTGCCAATGTAATAAGAACCTACTGTGGTCACACACATAGAGCGTAGACTAAAATTGGAGCAATGGATCCAAGTTGGACTCGGATTCAAATATGGGCCGACTCATAACAGATGGGTCTAGGGTTGCACAACTTACCTTGTCGCCGCTCACACTCACTTAAGGCAGTTACTATTATAAATAGTACGCTGGGGGGCTGCTTTGAGATACAATTCTGAACCCTAGCCGCACCTACAGAAAAGTGAGTGAGAGAGCGACAGGTATCTTCTCTTCTCTTCGCAGCTAGCACTGTGCAAGAGACGTGAGGCTCTTCTTTGCGGACGTTGGACGTTCGTGAGTCTGTTCGTGTGGATACCGCAGAGACATCATTTCTATTACGGTGTTAGTGATTCACGCTTCAAGAGGTAAATCATTTAAAAACTCAGATTATGACTTTTTCGCATGGATCCTCGGTGGGAATCCCTGTTTTCCGCTGCGTGTTGTATCCGCAAAATTCCCAACAGCTACTAGGTTTTTGAGTTTGAGACATAGAAAAAGCTAGGGAAGCCAAGGTTGGAGGCCATGTAACACCCCTCGATTTAATAACCACGGCACAATCGTCATTATATCACGGTTACTAAATGTCGGCGTGCTAACTTTGTCAAACAACAAATTTACCATAAAATTCTAAACATTTCTTATATGAGGAAAATAGGAGCCACGAATGAATAGTTACCTATACCATCAGTTAAAAATATACATTACAAGATATACTCAAATTACAAGATCTAAGGCTAGATAATCACCTTACAACTTACATATACTACAATACACTTTATACAGTAATGCAAAATAAAATATAATCTACCCACAACCTATCCACAACTATGGAGTTGGGAGCTCCATGGAATCCCGAATGTATGAGACAACTCCGGCTCACCAAGATAGTGAGAAATACAAGATAAGGTCTTCCATCGCAACTTTAATTCTCTTCATGGTCAAAGGCAGATCCCGAGAAAATATTTTGAAAGCATGTCACACACGCCATCTGGTAATTTGACTTGCCAGTCTCAGGCATCATAAATGAAACAATTCGAACCAAAACCCAAAAGAAGCTCCCTTCGACGGCGTCACACGGTTACAATGGGTCAAGCCAATAAAGTCCAAGGGAAAACCAACCTCGCTCCCACTTTACAGGTCTTTAACCAAAGATTTACATAGAATAAAGAAAGTACAAGAAAGAGGTAAGACATCCTACCATCATTACCAATTATAGCATCGAGAAACTAAAGGTTTTGGTGGAGACCTAGAGAAAGCGCCCACATAGCATTTATGACAAAGAATAATGGATACAAGCATTTAGTAGTTTACATTTATGATCATCCAAACCTTTCCTTCAGCCAATACATATATATATAGATATATCAAAAATGCAGAATAGATCCAATTATAATAACAATGTATGCGATAATTCATGGACTCACTATGCACATGTGCCCTCAATAATCAAAATCCTACTCCATGGAGCTAGACACAAAACAATCGGAGAGAATGATGGGAGACATACCAAGATCTCGTCACCATAAAAACAAGTGCTTTCCATATAATATAATCATACCATTTTTTTGAAAATATTTCAACAAGGCTTTATACACGTGCATTTAGATTCTCACAAGATCTTGATATAGGATGTGGGAGCTTGAAGCATAGATCGTTGGACTAGCGTTTGCATCGGTTTCAAGACTGTCCCACGGTCCGGAGGGGCTACCATCTGCATCCCCCCTTTGTGAGACTCGAGGCTCGCGCCCCGACGCCCTCAAGGTCGTCTACGTGGGACCCCACGTGTCTATTCGCACCCGCACTAAGGTGTTATTCAACTCCTAGGCAACTCGGCCTTAACAAAGTCCAACGGACATTCTCTTTCTCTTTTTGTGCCATGCATGACTCAATCATGCTCCTCATGACAAGCTAAGTCAATCATGCCTCAAATGCATATCATATGATTTTATCCACAATGCATACAGACTCTATGCATAATCATGTATGATCATTATTACATACTATTCCATCATGCGTCACAATTTGCCCAAGTAAGAATTAACCCAATCAATGGTCACCCAAATGGACCCACAATAGCATGATATTGTTGTTAAATAAAGTAATACCTTTTAAAGCGTATTATGAATTCTTGCTTAGGTTTAGCTTTACTTACAGAGTTTATCTCTAAAGGAATTCTCTTAGTTAACTTAAATCCTCTTAGGTAATTTATTCATATGTCCTTAGAAGATTATTCTAAGATCTCAAAATCTCACACTCTCATGTTCTTCCTTTATTCCAAGTTCTCACTAGTTGTAAGGCTCAATCACGCTCCTTGTTTTTCCTTCATTATGTGTCCCTACTTTGTTTCTAGTCATCTGATGTTATTTATGATTAATATAGTGCATATTAGTCCCGAAGTTGAAATCGGGAGGTCACAAGGCCATGTAATCATCCATTCATTTGCTAGGTAAAAGAATTGAGATATACTTATAATTTCGATTTTACAAGTGTTTGCATCGTGTGAGAAATCTGAGTCGCTGCTCGAGCAGTAAAGCATTTTTCATCATCGACAGATCAAGGTAAATGGAAAACAAAGCTTCAATTGGGATAAACTCTAAATGCTGTCGTATAATTAGGGACAAACTTCGACCTAGATGAAGTACATAACTGTCGAATATGCTACCACATTTAGAGTTGACATCGACATTAGGTCGGTTCCTCTATTAAACCTTCGTAATTCTACTCGACTTTGAGTTTTGGAGAAAATCTCTCTATTAAATAATCGGTGAACTCCACTCGACGGGCATTCACATCCTAACTCGACGGATATAATTCTCACCTAAACCCGACGGATTTTCACATCTTAACTCGACGGATTTCCACACTTTAGTTCGACGATATTCTCATTGGGTAAGTTTCTCCATTAAACCTTCGAACTCTACTCGAAATGCATAATTTTCACACCTTAACTTCGACGGATATTCCCATCCTAACTCGATATGAGATTTTCGATAATGGGGAAAGTCCCGTTTGTGGCGAACCGACAAGAATGGAAGGTTTTGGTTACAAGGTTCTAATTCGACGGATTCTGGAAACGTTGAGATTTCACTCCTATTGATCCGATTTGTGGGATGCAACTCGACAGATCCCGGAAAACGCTAAGGTTTCACTCATGCTAATTCGACAAATACACTGATAGATTTTGACATCCAACGGAAAAGTAAGAAGTCTAAACTCGATTTTTTGATTCTCACATTGCGTTTTAGTGGTCGAAATCTAAACTCGACAGGATGTCACTCGACGGATTTCGACTTTGGGAAAATGTTGAGGTTTCACCTATATAACCGACCATATTATACACTAAGCATATAATGAATTAGGGCCACTCTTTCTAATTCGACGAATTCACCGACGGAGGTGTTCATGGGGGGTCACTAGCTTCGACAACTTTTGACTTGATGAAGGGCCCCACTTCTTTGTCGTACATGTGATTTGGCCGTTGAGCTCATATTCGACAAAGTTTCAACATCTTAATTCGACGGACATGGCTTACTCACTCACTGGATTTTAACTTTAGAATGGATCAATGAAACCAAGTCATTACCATTTTCAATTATAGGATCTCTATTTTTCGGGTTCAAAACCGTGACCATACGAGAACCAAAACGGGGCTCATTTCTTTCCATTTTACACATTCCAAATATATATATATATACATACAAAACTCCAAAGAATCGCCTAACATCTATACATCACAAACAACATTTAAAAATAGAAAGACTCTCAACACAAAATGAAACGACGTTCCTAAATGCTAAGAGAAAGGTTGAGGAGGAGTGTCTTCCTCTTACCTAAGTGAAGAACAGTGGATAAAGAAGCTCCTTTTATGCTTGAAAATCTGATTTTCTTCACCACCACCGTAACCTCATAGGTATTCTCAAGAATGCATCTTAAAATGAGGAGAAGGGAAAAAGTTAAGAACTTTACCTTAAAGGTCCAAGCTTTGGGGCTGTTTTGAGCATAAAGAAAAATGAAGACACGTGGAGGAGTTCCAGAGAGTTAGAACAAGGTGTGAAGGTGGAGAGGGGAAAATGGTCTCTGTCGGGTTGAGTAAAGGAGACTTGAAGGATCAACAATGGTGAATGGGTGGTGTGCATCGAGAAGAAGAAGAGAAAAAGAGAGTGAGAGTCATTTTTATGCGTGAGGGGAGGAGAAAATGAAAGAGAAAATGGGAGAAATGAAATGGAAAATGTGAATGAGCAAAACAGTTTGACATGGGGGAGTGGGAAAATGGAATAGTCAATGTAATAGTTCCTCAACAAATGGTAATAAACATAAATTGGGGAAGAAAGGTTGATTAGATGGAAATAGAAGCTTCCTTGAGAAGCTTTGTGCAATTCTCGAGGAAATGAAGTATAAGGTTGTCACCTTAATTAAATTCATCCGACAGGATGAATAATTAAGTCGCTAAAATTATTTTCTCATTGGGAAATAAAATTACAATTGATGAGAATAATATTTTATTACTCATCGATGATTTTATGATAGGCATTGATTTCATGTATCGATAAAGTCTCGTGAAACGTAAACTCAAAGAAGTCATTTCTCTCTCGTGTCCAAATTTCTCGGGTTTAGTAAGATCCCCGTTGACGTTTCCACAAATTCAAAGTTTATCAAACCCTTTTAGGAAAAAAATATTTTATTTTTTCAAGCCAAAATATACACGTAAAACGAAAAATATATTAAAATATTCATCATTCACAGAAAAAATTCCAGAAAGTTTCCTAAAATTCACAAATATTATAAAATAATTATTTATAATGAAATAAAGAATTTTCGGGATGTTACAGGCCATCTTTTACATTGAGGATGATTCAAGCATAGAAGTTCACATCTGTTTAGCTTTCTTCCTTTCCTTTCGTCTTTCTCTCTTTATTGTATCATGAACATGATGAATATGCTTGTATTTTTGTGTTTCATGGCTAGCAAAGTTGTGTATGGGGTTTTCTTTGGATCCTCCTATGGATGTTGACGATTTTGTATTCCTTTGAGTTTATATACATGATTTGGTTTTGTTCAATCCTATAGATCTTAATGCTCTTGATTGTTTGATCATCTTTTAAGTGATTTATTGAAATCTAATGAACCTAGACATAAGAATTTGGATTTGAGATCGTAAGTATAGTTGATGCATGTTCGATTTCATTCAATTGGCTTAGATAAGTTAATTCGCTAATGAGGTAGAAATATACCTCTTAGCCATGTATAGTGGGTGTTTGAGAATAGATCTTAATGAGTGGATTTTGCGTCTAACTAAGGAGTTATGTAAATGAAACTATGACTGATTGACCTAGACTTGAGCTTTTAACTAAGTTAGATTTTCAAGCTAACCCAATAATTTCATTTATGATGCTTATAAGGATTGCATGTTATCAGTTGAAGTAGGAGGTGAAGACGGATTCCCTATTTTCTAAATATCAACTTTAATTCTTTGATAATATTCCATTTAAACTTGATGACTTCAATTATGATTTTGAGAAAATATTTTGAAATATTTGATAAATTGAGAACATTTGCAATTACTATTAAAGTGGTAATTTCTTTATTACAGGAAGGGCTCCAATCAAGTATAAGTATGGAGAATTTGGACTAGTATTGGGCCAGGAAGCCCATGAGAAAGCCAAGTTTCAAGACTAGCATTCAACGTTGCGGCATAGGCATGTCAATGCCGCGGCGTGTTGTAGCCCCTGCTTCAGTACATAAGAATCGGGGCTAGAGCGCCGTGGCGCAGATGGATTCAACGCTGTGACATGGTGACCTAATTTGTATGCAAGTCGCAGCGTGATGTGGTAAATGCCACGACGTGAAGAACAGAGTTAGGCCCTTAAATATTGTTTTATCAGTTTTCATGGGAGCTTTTTATCATTTTTGGAAAATAGCTACTAGGTTTTGGTGTTTGAGACCTAGAGAAAGCTAGGGAAACCAAGGTTGGATGTCATCTTCTACATGGAGGATAATTCAAGCATAGAAGTTTACATTTATTGAACTTTCTTCCTTTCCTTTCATCTTTCTCTCTTTATTGTATCATGAATATGATGAATATACTTGTATAGTGGGTATTTGAGAATAGATCTTAATGAGTATATTTTGCATTTAACTAAGGAGTTAGGTAAACGAAACTATGGTTGATTGACCTAGACATAGGCTTTTAACTAAGTTAGATTTTCAAGCTAACCTAATAATTTCATTTATGATGATTATAAGGATTGTATGTTATTAGTTGAAGTAGGAGGTGAAAGGATTCCCTATTTTCTAATTATCAACTTTAATTCTTTGATAATATTTATTCTAATCTTGAAGACTACCATTATGATTTTGAGAAAATATTTCAAAATCTTTGATAAATTGAGTACATTTACAATTACTAATAAAGTGATAATTTCTCTATTACAGGAAGAGCTCCCATGAAGCATAAGTATGGACAATTTGGACTAGCATTGGACTAGGAAGCCTATGAGAAAACCAAGTTTCAAGACTAGCATTCAACGCTGTGGCGTAGGCATGTCAATACCATGGCGTGTTGCATCCCCTGCTTTAGTACATAAGACTCGAGGCTAGAGGGCCGTGGCACAGAAGGATTCGACGCTGCGACGTGGTGACCGAATTTGTATGCGAGCTGTAGCATAAAGTAGTTAATGCCGCGGCATCAAGAATAGAGCTGGGCCTACAAATACTATTTTATCAGTTTTCACTGGAGCGTTTTATCATTTTCAGAAGATAGCTACTAGGTTTTGGTGTTTGAGACCTAGAGAAAGTTAGGGTAGCCAACATGGAGGATGATTCAAGCATAGAATTTCACATCTGTTAAGCTTTCTGTAATTGGCATTGACTAAAGTAATGATTTTGATGATGACAAACAAGAAAGGAATGGAAGTGCAAAGATCAAGTTCCAAGACTCTTCAAGTTTAGCTTATAGGACTTAGATCTTGTGTAAAGGTAAAAAGGAATTACTCTAAGCTCAAATAAGTTTTAAACATCTTTACGACTATTTCTAAAATGCTTAAATGCCCAACAAAATGTTTTTGGAAAGCTAGCCTTGGTGGTATTTCAAATCTGTGAAAATTAGTCAAGTTTGTGTTTTACAAAACTGACATTTAGTTACTTTTTTTATTATAACTTTCAAACTACTTTGAGTTTTGTTGTGAAACTTATTGCATATGAAAATAGACTCAAAAATCTTTCCAATGAGTAGTCATTTGTTTTAAACGGATAAGAAATGAAGAAGTTACGACAATTTATATTTAGTTTTCAAAAATAGTCAAGTTTGAGTTTTGCAAAACTGACCTTTAGTTACTAATTTGATTATATCTTTCAAAATACTTTGAGTTTTGTTCTAAAACTTCTTTCATATAAAATAGACTCAAAGATCTTTCCAATGAGTGGTCATTCGTTTTAATCAGATAAGAAATGAAGAAGTTATGATCTTTTAAAGTCAATTTTCAAAACCAGCAATGCTGTAATTGATTACCACTTTGGCAGAAACCATGTAATCGATTACCAGAAGTGTGTAATCGATTACCAAGTGCCCAGAAAGCCTAGAACGAGTTCTAAGAGCATTGTAATCGATTACAACATCCATGTAATCGATTACCACAAGTCTGAAACGTCCCTAACGGTCATCAAATGGCTAGTTTCTCATAATAAATCATTTCCAAAACCCCCCCCAATGGCTCTAAAACTCATTGGGCTATAAATACAAGTGTTTGGGCATCAAAGAAAAGTTGGAGAACAATCTGAAAAATCATCCTTGAGCATTAAATTCATTTTTCATCATCTTTTTCTCCAAATCTCTATTTTGAGCTTAAGTGTGAATCCTTGATACAATAAAGCTTCAATTTGTACTATCTACTCTTTGAGAGAGTTTCTATCATCTACATCTTTGTATAATCTATAAAGAGAAGGTGAGGTATCCCTCTAGAGAAAAGGGTGAGTTATCCCTTAGTTGAATAGAAGGTGAGGTATCCTTCTAGAGTAAAGGGTGAGGTATCCCTTGAGGGTGAGGCATCCCTCAAAAGTTGTAAAGGGTGAGGTATCCCGGTTTGAGGCTCAAGCACAAGGGTGAGGTATCCCAAGGTGTGTTGAGTGCTCTACTTTGTAAAAGTTTTCAAGCACCCATTCAATCTTGAAGGTTTAGTGAAAAATCTCGGGTGGTTCACTTGAGGACTGGACGTGGTCCACAAGTGGTTGGTGGCTGAACCAGGGTAAATCCTTGTGTTTGCTATTCTCAACTCTATCTCATTTACATTTGTACTTTAACTATATATGCTTGAGTTGATCTTAATATCTAGCTTATTTGCTTGATTTATCATTTAACCTAAGTTGTATGTGAGTAATCCTTAATAGTTGTGCCTTTGCTATGCATGTTCCGCTGCATTTATTAATTGAGTGATTTAAAATGCATAATTTGTCAAAGTTGCATTAAAACTTGTCATCACCCAATTCACCCCTCTTTTGGATAATGGTTGTCATGGTTAACAAGTGATATCAGAGCTTCGTGCTCTAGTAAAAGCTTAACCTCATGGAGTTAAAGATGCTTGTTTGTTTGGCAACCATTAAAAGCTTTTTAAAATGGAAGGTTTTGAAATTAATAAACCACCATTTTTTTATGGTGTGAATTCTGTTTATTGGAAAGCTAGAATGAAAATTTCTATGCAATCTATTGATCTTGATTTGTGAGATATTGTGCTTGATGGATTTACTTGCAAATCAAAATATACTTGGAATGCCTATGATAAAAAATGCTTTTCATTGAACATTAAAGCTATGCAAATCTTGAGAAATAGTTTGAATGATGATGCTTATGATAGAATTAAGAGTTGCTCGAGTGCTAAAGATATATGGGATGCTCTTGATGTTATCTATCTTGCTAACAATGATTTTTTGCATAAAGTTGTACATATAGAGCAAGAAGAGCAAAAGCCATTGAAGGAATCTTGTTGTGAAAAATATCCTCAAAATGATGCTCAATTTGAAGAGGTGGCAAAGCAAAACCAAATAGTATATATTCTTGAATGCTTGATGGACAACAATGAGGAAGATGGTGATTCCCTTAAAAAGGACTTTGAGGTAAATAATGTTAAACCATATTATAATCCTTCTTATGATGAGCTAAAATGTGCATATAATGAATTATATGATGACTTGTTGCTTTTAGAAAAGAAAAACTCATCTTGTTTGGAAAACATTTCTTCCATTGAAAATGAAATTGAGATTTTGAAAAAATGAATATGCTTTTCTTGATGAAAATATGCCTTTGAAATGTGAAACCTCAACTTCTTATGAAAAGTACATTGATTTAGAAAATCAAGTTGAGGGCTTATATTTCGAATTTGCCAAAGCTAATGATTCTAATTGCTTACATTCCATGTTTGTTAATAAGAATGAAATTGATACTATCCCACATGGAATTTCAAGTAAGGCTTATGGCAAAAATAGTATACAATGTAATAACATCAAAATGCTTAAGTTTTCCAAAATTGATCTTCAAAGGACCAAGCCATCATTAAATTCAATTGTTTACAATTTTTGTGGTCATCTAGGACATATTTCTCATTTGTGCAATTATAAAAGAAATTCTTATATGAGAAATAATATGGTATGGGTTCCTAAAGATCTTAAATGCCCTAGTATTAACATTCAAGGACCCAAGATGAAGTAGGTACCAAAAAGTACTCCAAGTGTTTCAATTATGCAAAAAACTTTTCAAAAGGATAGACTAATTAGTCAAAGAAAAAAGGAATCATTAAGGGGAAGGCTTCTAAAGCCCATTGGTAGAAGTTTTGATCAAAGAAGGAAGATGGCTTCAACCAAAGCTTCTCAAGTACAAAATGTGAAACTTGCAAAGTTCAAAGCACCAAAAGAAAAGCAATGAGTAAAGAAAATAGTTTCCTTGATCACCAAGGCCAAGGTATCAAAAGTTTCTACCTCTTATGCACATTTACTTGTAAAGTCAGTGAATTTGAGGTATATTCCTTGTAGGCCTTAAGTGATTAATTGAATCATGTGTACTTGGTAAAATTTGAATATTATATATAACACATGATTATATTCTTGTTACACCCTTTACTCACTACCTTGCATATTTTTTGATAATAGGGTATTCTATGACTATGGATGCTTTCTATGCTTTAAATTTTCTATACATCTCTACATGTGATAATATGCTAGATAAGTTCACTTCTTATTTGAAATAGCACATTTGATGAAAATATCTTAGAACTTGACATATTGGATAAATCATAAATCTAACTCTAGCTAAAAGTCATAACTTTTGCTGCATAAAGTTATAATCTTCAGCATAATTTGCAGTATTTACATAAACATGTGTTTTGAATCAAGAACTGATTAGTTTTTATACTTGCATAATGTTTGAAATTGCCTTGAGACGTTTTGGAACTAATTTGAAGGCTTTGAGATTGATCAATTACTGTTTGAAATGCAAAAACTGATTTTAGCAAGCTTATAATCGATTACAAGACCTTTGTAATCGATTATAGAGGCTCTGCCAAGTGTTCCAACAAAGTCAGAGAGCGTGTAATCGATAACACTAACCCTGTAATCGATTACAAGGTTCCCAGAAAGTTGGTAATCGATTACACCAAATGTAACACCCCAAAAATTAATTATTTCATCATAGAAAATCATTTTTATAATATTTATGATTTTTGAGAATTTTTCTAGAATTTTTTAGAAATGTCGAATATTATTTCTCATTTTACGTGCACATTGAGCAGAGTCAGTGAAACACCCCAAAAATTGTTTGTTTTGTGATGAAGAGTCATTTTTCAATATTTGTGATTTTTTAGAATTTTTCTAGATTTTTCTAAAAACGTCAAATATTTTAATATATTCCTCATTTTATGTGCATACTGAGCGGAGCCGGGAAGACGAAATGTTTTCCCTAGGGCAGGTAAACCTTGAATTGTGGATGTGTCGACGGGGGATCTTACTAAACCCGAGGTCGGGCACAATTTACGAGGTTTACATTTTTTGAGGTTTTATCTGATAAATAAAATCTCTGTATGCACTGTTAATTAAAATTTTGCGGTACGTTCTATTATTCATTGAATAATTAATACTGACCTTGTGCACTATAGTAATTATCCATTGGGTAATAACTTGTAGTAAAATCCTAATTACCATATTATTTTAACTATTAAATCACATTATCTTATCTAAAGGCAATCTCTTTTATATCTAATCACATCTCCTTTATTAAAAATGCACCTAAGCTTCTCAAAGAAGCTTCATTCTCTCTCTCTCCTCCCTCCCCTCACACGGCAGCAGCTGCACATATTGGAGCCAAATTTGTGCTTCATTTAATTATTCAATCTATTCTAAATTCAAAAGAAAACCCTAAAAGTTATTTCACTTTTCTATTCACTTCTCTCTCTACCTTCATCTTCCTTTCATTTTTCTCCTCCTTCTCTCTAGCCATACCTCACGGCCACCACACTCTCAAGCCCTCAACCATCACAAAATTTTCAACCAAATACATTTTCTTAATCTCCTTCATCATCTAAACACATCTCTAGTTGGTGATTTCTTGAAAAGGTTTCATCTTCATCATCTTCTTCTTCAAGCTTCAAGCTTTAAGCTTTTGGGTAAAGTTCTTGGTTCCTCACCCTTTTCTCTTCATTTTCATGTTTAAGGTCTTCTTTATGACCATTGATCCATTCTTTTTCAAGTCTTCTTGTTGATTTATTGAAGTTGTAATTTTTAAGGTTCTTGGAGGTGTGAATCTGAAAATTTCAAGGAGCTTCAAGGGAGTTCCATTACTTGTTTTCTTCTCTTTGGTAAGAGGAAGATACTCCTCCTCAACCTCTATTGGTAATAAGGAACCTAGTGTTGTGATTGGTTGTGAGAAACCCTAGTAGGGTTACTCTCTTTGTTTGTATGATTACATATTGTTTGTGATTTGTTTAAGTTATTTGATTGATTGGTTATATATATTGATATACTTGGATGGATTAGAAAACTTAAAATGGAAGGAAATGACCTAGATCCCCTCTAGGAGGCTCACGGTTTTGGGGCCCAAAAATTAGGGTTCTTGATGAACAATCATAACAAGTGGAAGACATAGCTAATCAAGTGTACAATATGAAATTAATGGAATGAAAAATTTGGGTACTTAATCCCCTTGGGAGGCCACGGCCTCTAGGACCATTTAGGGCTTGATTATGTAACTTTAGGTAATCTTGGAACTTAAATAATTAAGTGATTAATTTATTGGTAATAGGGTGGAAAAATTGGTAAATTGGAAGATTAGAAAATAATTTGGGATTCATAAATTGGAAAGAACCAAGAATGAAATTTATCATAAGACTTAGGGTAATTTTAATTAAAGAAAGAACAAGAGAGTGTGAGACTTTGAGACCCTTAGAATAATTTTCTAAGTGTGTATGTGAATAAATTACAATAGAGAACCCAATTAATCAAGAGAATTCCTCTAGTGACAAACTTTGTAAGAAATGCTACATTTAAGTAAGAATTCATAATAAACCTTGAAAGTATATTATTTCATTTAAATTTTGATAATATGATATTGTGGGTCCATGTGAGGGACCAATGATGTGTTGATACTTACTTTGGCTAATTGAGGTATATTGTGAAAAAGTATGTGATGATAAACATACATGGTTATGAATTAAGTCATCATGAATTGTAAAAGTCTGTTGGACTGTTGTTAAGGCCATGTTGCCTAGGAGATTGAACACACCTTAGTGTGGGTGAGTGTAGACTAGTGTAGGTCATATTATTGACCTTGGGGACGTCGAGGTGCAGGTACCTCGCAATGGACAGTTAGTAGCTCTTCTGTCCGTAGGACAGACCGATGCAAACTCACCAACGATCCAGACCAAGACACTGTCCTATATCGTGATCTAGTGTAGAATGTCTGTACAATGCCTTGATGTGCACGTGGATAAACTGATGAGTTATAGCACTTTGGCCGCGGTAGTCGAGTTGCAGACATGTCTCCTGATCTTTCTCTCCGACTGTTTGTGTCTAGCTTCATGGAGTAGGATTTTGACATTGCATACATGTGCATAGTGAGTCCATATATTATCTGACATTTAATCCTTATTATAATTGGAACTGTTGTATTACTGATGTATAACTGCCTGGAACTGCTTAATTATTTATCACCGCTATTCGATGCTTATCATTATTACTGCTGAAATGCTACATGGGCGCTTTGCACCATTTTGTTTCTTATTGCCATAATTGATAATGATGGTAGGATATCTTACCTCTTTCCTGTGTTTCTATTATTTTTGCTTGTTTATAAATATGTTTCATCGAAGACGTCAGAAAGGAAGGTGAAGCTCACGAATTCCCCAGCTTCTGGCCTGACCGCAATTAGCACCTGCTGTTGGATCATGGCGGTATGCCTATGCGGATTTTTAGGTTATGTGCGTTTAACCTTCCTTAGAGGGCCAGACTACTAGCACATCAACCTAAATTCCGATCGTTGTATCTACGAGGGGGATGTGTCGATTTCTCTTCTTTGGGGGCATCATGATTTGCCTATTTTCACTTGCACCATCAGTTTACGTTTGGAGTTTTACTTGCCCATCAAGGAGATGTGGGGTGATCGTTATTACACCCCAAAGGAGGATTCTTTTGTCTCCACTGCTCGAGCCCCATCCGGTAACTCGGTGGCTCCAATGGAGGTTTCCTCAGATGAGGAAGACCCTGTGGAAGAACCCAAGGAGGATCTTGACACGGTTCCTTCTCCTCTTAGGGACTGATACTGTCGATAGCTACTGATGGCTATCGATGTTTATTTTGGGGGCCTGATGTGTTATTATTTTGGTGGGCTGTATATTTATGATATCTTGGGGCAGATATGTATAATTTTGCATTTTGTATATCAGGCGCTGTAATCAAACAAGTTTAATATAATGATATATCATTGTACATGTATGTTGGTTTGATGTATGCTTTACTTCTATTTTACTCTTCATTGTAATTATGTCTTATCACTATTTTTATTAATTATAACAAAAAAATATATACTCGCTAATTTAATTACACGATTACAACCAAGTAAATTTATATTCAGATAAAGAACCGGGTCTTAACTTATATTTTCATTTTTTGCATTGTAAATGACAATGTGATGTTCCCTCCCAAAAAGGGGCGTTACACCAAACATGTAATCGATTACATGGACTCTAGAGGACTAGTAATCGATTACACCCCCATTGTAATCAATTACACTGCAGCTTTAAAAAGTTTTTCAGCACGGGAACAACCATTTTCACTTTAATTTGTCTATATATCATGAAACTATGCATGTTATTGGCTATGTGCTAAATGGTAATTGATTATTTAAATTTGTTGTGCTCAAATTACATACTATGGAAAATTTGATATTTATGAGAGCATAATAGATTAATGATCAATGACTAACCCCTATGGATCCAAAATTGGTGGATACCAAAGAAAATGCTTTTAACTATGTTGTAGGGTGACTATTAGTTCAAGCGTGCATTGAAGTGAAGTGAAACTACTTGAGATTCGAAAACTTGAAATGGTCCAAGTTCTCCAAGAGTCATGAAGACTTGAAGCTTGGAAGTTGGAATCACCTACAAAAACTCAAAGAGCACACTTTTGGTTATATCAATCTCTTACCCTTATTTATGTTTTAAATTGAATATCATGTGATATTTGGATAAGTAGATATTTGTTTTTATGCCTTAACATGCCTTAAGTTGTGTTTTTCTAGCATTACATTTTAAAAGTGTCTTTACATATGCCAACATGCTAGATATGCACATATTTTGCTTGGAATGACATGTTATGGCAATATCTTTGTTCTTGAGCTTGTGACCAATTCTCTTTGCTCAAATATGAAAATTCACTTGCTCATAAGTAGTTCTAATCCTTTCTCTTTGATATTTAATTGTCTTATATGCTTACGTGGAGATTTGATAGTTAAAAGTTATTTGTCTTCTTGTTTGAAATAGCTTTGCTGCATCATGTCTTTTTGCTACATAAAGTCATATTTTTCTGCATAATGCCATTAATTTGCTACATAAATTGGTCATTTTGCTGCATAATTCATACTTTTTGTTGTATAATGTATAATATAGTGAACAATTACTTTAAACTCAATATTACTTTTGATATGATGTGGCAATGCATGTTATGTTTTGATGATACTATTGCTTAATATTATTCTCGTAATATCTATATATTAGCAATGGTTTTGCACTATCTCTTCTCTCTTGTCAAAATTATATATTGTATATCTTTTTGATCATGACAAAAGGGGGAGAAGTTTATGAGTCATTGAGAAGAGGTAAAAATAAAAAAATGTAAATTCAATGATCATGGGATTCCAAACTTAAGGGGGAGTTGCGCATCTCTGAACTAATCACCTCTTGAAAAATAGAGGGGGAGTAAGTCTCTAATACACCTTTTGTGAATTCTAATTTATTTGAACTAACTCTTTTCTCAATGATTATTTGTTATCATCAAAAAGGGGGAGAATTTAATTGGCATTGACTAAAGCAATGGTTTTGATGATAACAAACAAGAAAGGAATGGAAGTGCAAAGATCAAGTTCTAAGACTCTTCAAGTTTAGCTTATAGGACTTAGAACTTGTGTAAAGGTAAAAAGAAATTATACTAAACTCAAATAAGTTTTAAACATCTTTACAAGTATTTCTAAAATGCTTAAATGCCCAACAAAATGTTTTTGGAAAGCTAGCTTTGGTGGTATTTCAAATCTGTGAAAATTAGCCGAGTTTGTGTTTTGTAAAGCTGACATTTAGTTACTCTTTTAATCATAACTTTTAAACTACTTTGAGTTTTGTTATGAAATATTGAATATGAAAATAGATTCAAAGATCTTTCCAATGAGTGGTCATTTGTTTTAAACGGATAAAAAATGAAGAAGTTATGACCATTTAAAGTTAGTTTTCAAAAATAGTCAAGTTTGATTTTTGCAAAACTGACCTTTAGTTACTAATTTGATTATATCTTTCAAACTACTTTGAGTTTTGTTCTGAAACTTCTTTCATATGAAAATAGACTCAAAGATCTTTCCCATGAGTGGTAATTCACTTTAATCGGATAAGAAATGAAGAAGTTATGACCTTTTAAAATCAGTTTTCAAAATCAGAAATGCTGTAATCAATTTCACAAGTCATGTAATCGATTACCAGAAGTGTGTAATCAATTACCAAGAGCCCAGAAAGCCCAGAACGAGTTCTAAGAGCATTGTAATCGATTACAATATCTATGTAATTGATTATCACAAGTCTGAAACATCCCTAATGGTCATAAAACAGCTAGTTTCTCATAATAAATCATTTCCAAAAACCCCCCCAACGGCTCTAAAACTCATTGGGCTATAAATACAAGTATTTAGGCATCAAAGAAAAGTTGGAGAACAATATGAAAAATCATCCGTGAGCATTAAATTCATTTTTTATCATCTTTTTCTCCAAATCTCTATTTTGAGCTTAAGTGTGAATCCTTGATACAATAAAGCTTCAATTTGTACTATCTACTCTTTGAGAGAGTTTCCATCGTCTATATCTTTGTATAATCTATAAAGAGAGGGTGAGGTATCCCTCTAGAGAAAAGGGTGAGCTATCCCTTAGTTGAATAGAGGGTGAGGTATTCTTCTAGAGTAAGGGGTGAGGTATCCCTTGAGGGTGAGGCATCCCTCAAAAGTTGTAAAGGGTGAGGTATCCCGGTTTGAGGCTCAAGCACAAGGGTGAGGTATCCCAAGGTGTATTGAGTGCTCTACTTTGTAAAGATTTTCAAGCACTCATTCAAGTTTGAAGGTTTAGTGAAAAATCTCAGGTGATTCACTTGAGAACTAGACGTAGGCCACAAGTGGTTGGTGGCTGAACCAAGATAAATCCTTGCGTTTGCTATTCTCAACTCTATCTCATTTATATTTATGCTTTAACTATATATGCTTAAGTTGATCTTGATATCTAGCTTATTTGCTTGATTCATCATTTAACCCAAGTAGTATTTGAGTAATCCTTAATAGTTGTGCCTTTGATATGCATGTTCTGTTGCATTTATTAATTGAGTGATTCAAAATGCATAATTTGTCAAAGTTGCATTAAAACTTGTCATCACCCAATTCACCCCCCTCTTGGGTAATGGTTGCCATGGCTAACACTTTCGTCTTTTCCTTTCATCTTTTTCTCTTTATTGTATCATGAACATGATGAATATGCTTGTATTTTCGTGTTTCATGGCCAGCTAAGCTATGTATAAGGTTTTCTTTGGACCCTCCAATGGATATTGATGATTTTGAATTCC
Organism: Ormosia semicastrata; assembly: GCA_029884595.1. Lineage (NCBI taxonomy): Eukaryota > Viridiplantae > Streptophyta > Magnoliopsida > Fabales > Fabaceae > Ormosia > Ormosia semicastrata. Next base: position 47,690,053 of record JAQQTO010000061.1, read on the forward strand.
TTTGAGTTTATATACATGATTTGGTTTTGTTCAATCATATAGATCTTAATGCTTTTGATTGTTTGATAAGCTTTTAAGTGATTTGTTGAAATCTAACGAACCTAGACATAGAAGTTTGGATTTGAAATCATAAGTATGGTTGATGTATGTTCGATTTCATTCAATTGACTTGGATAAGTTGATTTGCTAATGGGATAGAAATATGTCTCTTAGCCATGTATAGTGGATGTTTAAGAATAGATCTTAATGAGTGGATTTTGCATCTAACTAAGGAGATAGGCAAACGAAACTATGGTTGAGTGACCTAGACATAGGCTTTTAACTAAGGTAGAATTTCAAGTTAACCTAATAATTTCATTTGTGATGCTTGTAAGGATTGCATGTTATCAGTTGAAGTAGGAGGTGAAGAAAGATTTCCCATTTTCTAATTATCAACTTTAATGCTTTCATAATATTTCATTTCATCTTGATGACTTCCAATATGATTTTGAGAAAATATTTCAAAATCTTTGATAAATTGAGTACATTTGGAATTACTATTAAAGTGATAATTTCTCTATTACAGGAAGGGCTCAAATGAAGCATAAGTATCAAGAATTTGGACTAGCATTGGACCAGGAAGCCCATGAGAAAGCCAAGTTTCAAGACTAGCATTCAACCCTGCGGCGTGGGCATGTCAATGTCGCGGCGTGTTGTATCCCTTGCTCCAGTACATAAGACATGAGGCTAGAGTGCCATGGCGCAGATGGATTCAATGCTGCGATGTGGTGACCTAATATGTATGTGAACCGCGACATGATGTGGTTAATGTCGCAGCATGAAGAACAGAGATGGGCTAATAAAGACTGTCTTATCAGTTTTCGCGACAATTTTTTTTTATCATTTTTGGAACATAGCTACTAGGTTTTGGTGTTTGAGACCTAGAGAAAGTTATGGAAGCCAAGGTTGGAGGCCATCTTCTACATGGAAGACGACTCAAGCATAGAAGTTCACATCTATTGAGCTTTCTTCCTTTCCTTTCATCTTTCTCTCTTTATTGTATCATGAACATGATGAATATGCTTGTATTTTCGTGTTTCATGGCTAGCTAAGCTGTGTATAGGGTTTTCTTTGGACCCTCCTATGGATATTGATGATTATGTATTCCTTTTAGTTTATATACATGATTTGGTTTTTTTGAATCATATAGATCTTAATGCTCTTGATTGTTTGATCAGCTTTTAAGTAATTTGTTGAAATCTAATGAACCTTGACATAGGAATTTGGATTTGAGATCATAAGTATGGTTGATGCATGTTCAATTTCATTCAATTGGCTTGGATAAATTGATTTGCTAATGGGATAGAAATATACCTCTTAGCCATGTATAGTAGGTGTTTGAGAATAGATCTTAATGAGTGGATTTTGCATCTAACTAAGGAGTTAGTTAAATGAAATTATGGTTGATTAACTTAGACATAAGTTTTTAACTAAGTTAGATTTTCAAGCTAACCTAATAATTTAATTTATGATGCTTGTAAGGATTGCATGTTATCAGTTGAAGTAAGAGGTGAAGAAGGATTCCCTATTTTTTAATTATCAACTTTAATTCTTTGATAATATTTCATTTAATCTTGATGACTTGCATTTTGATTTTGAGAAAATATTTCGAAATCTTTGATAAATTGAGTACATTTGCAATTACTATTAAAGTGGTAATTTCTCTATTACAGGAAGGGCTCCAATCAAGCGTAAGTATGGAGAATTTGAACTAGCATTGGACCAGGAAGCCCATGAGAAAGTCAAGTTTCAAGACTATCATTCAACGCTACGGTGTAGGCATGTCAATGTCGCGATGTGTTGCATCTTGTGCTTCAATACATAGTACTTGAGGCTAAAGCATCGTGGCATGGATGGATTCAACGTTGCGACGTGGTGACCTAATTTGTATGCGAGCCGCGATGTGATGTGGTGAATGTCGCAGAGTGAATAACAGAACTGGGCCTATAAATACTATTTTATCAGTTTTCAAGGGAGCTTTTTATCATTTTTGGAACTTAGCTGGGGAAGCCATGGTTAGAGGTCATCTTCTACATGGAGGATGATTCAAGCATAGAAGTTCACATCTGTTGAGCTTTCTTCCTTTCCTTTCATCTTTGTCTCTTTATTGTATCATGAATATGCTTGTATTTTCGTGTTTCATGGCTGGCTAAGTTGTGTATAGGGTTTTCTTTGGACCCTCCTATGGATATTAATGATTTTGTATCCTTTTGAGTTTATATACATGATTTGGTTTTGTTCAATCATATAGATCTTAATGCTCTTGATTGTTTGATCAGCTTTTAAGTGATTTGTTGAAATTTAATAAATCTAGACATTGGAATTTGAATTTGAGATCATAAGTATGGTTGATACATGTTCGATTTCATTCAATTGGCTTGGATAAGTTGATTCGCTAATGAGATAGAAATATACCTCTTAGCCATGTATAGCTGGTGTTTGAGAATAAATCTTAATGAGTGGATTTTGCATCTAACTAAGGAGTTACGTAAATGAAACTATGGTTGATTGACCTAGACATAAGCTTTTAACTAAGTTAGATTTTCAAGCTAACCTAATAATTTCATTTATTATGCTTGTAAGGATTACATGTTATCAATTGAAGTAGGAGGTAAAGAAGGATTTCTTATTTTCTAATTATCAACTTTAATACTTGAGTTAATGCATTTAAGTCCTTAGTTTATGTTAAACACTCTTTTCTCAATTTTAATGTTCTTGGATAGTATTAATTAAACTATTGGTTAGTAATTTACATATCAAGTAGTCCATTCATCGTGGGAATGATATCTCACTCTTTACTATATTACAAGTGCGACCTGTACACTTGCGGTAAGCAAAAGAGCGAACAACAGCCACCCTCTTAACTTGGTCATCTGACCTGCCATCTTGAACATCCTTTCTTTTCCCACTCTCAAGTGGCCGTTAGGGAGAATCCTCCAGTTGAATCAGTTCCCCCTTAATCATCGAGGCCTCAACTGATAGGGGTAGAGGAGCCGGAACAGCAACTACGGGGTAGTGGAGGGACCAACCGCATTCTTGGCTTTAAAGGCTTTGAGGATTCCAAAAGCATTTCTGGGTGCCATTGAAGCCAAACTTACTGCAAAACAAGCAAAGAGTTAGAGAACAAGGAAAATATGTAAGAAACTAACATACAAAAAATTAAATGTGGACGACGGCCTACACTACCATTTTGGCCCAGAGAATCGCGTCATCAGGGGTATCCAGCACGTGCTTAGAAGAAATATGACCAATTTGTTGAACTCACATAATAAAAAAGTCAACACACTTGATCTCATCATCGTCCAGGTGGTGTTTTTCTTTTTTAATTAATTGAATAGGAATGTTCTATGCCCTCTCAGTCTAATACAAGCTAAACTTCAACTCCCCATCATTGTCTAGCCTGAAAAGACGAGTACCAGGAGCCACCATTAGTTTGAAGAACTTTTCTTTGAAGTCCTTATAACTATCTTAGTAAACATGAAAGACCTTTCGACCGAGCCTTGACCGAACTGTGAGCTAGGTCTTTTGAGCAACGTTACCACCCTGAAGACTCCACCGAGTGTGGAAATAGAAAAATGCCCTCTCCAAGCACCGCAATCTAACCAACTGACAAATTCTCTCAAAGGGATGTTTGTCCAACCATTGGGATGAATTTGGGTGGAAGCATCCTAGAGAGTACGGAGAACTACAAGCTAGAAGTCATTAAAATGGATCCAGAGTCCAAACCGTGTAAAGAAGTCCTCAAACAGGAACATGTAGTGCACATTCACCTGCCGTGAAGAGCACACCCTTTCGTTCTTTGGGGATAGGAATTGGAACTCGTGATCCCTTCTTCCTGCCTCTGTCATCATCAAGTAACCTTGGAGTCTCTCAAACTCTACACTAAGTTGGAACATGGACACTCAATCATAAGCGTCATCCCCAACCCATGGGTATACTAGCCCTAGACCATAGGCAATCCAGATGGGATCTTCAGCAGCCGGCACACGGACTTCTAGTGCCAGTGCGTAAGGTCTAGACGATTTTATTCTTTTGGCCATCGAGTTCCTGGAATCACCTATAGAGGCCAGTGAGTAATTGTCAAAATCAACTAAACTTAAATATTCAGACACGGAAAGGGGCAAACAGAAAAGATAGTTCATGCCCACATACTAGCCTCCCTACCCTCCATGGACTAAGACTCAGAAGGACACCTCCGCCGCGCACGATATGGCAAAAGAGGTGCTCCAAAGGGCAACACCATTGAAGAGACCCAGAAACTAACTCCCCAACTTCTTTCATTGAAAAAAGAGGAAGGGGAGTGCACCGTAAAAAAAAAGTGCACAACCACTCTATAACATAAAAATAGCAAAAACAAATGAAAGAAAGAAGAAATACCTTGAAGAAAGTGAAGGTAAATTGACAATTGAGTTTGAACTGCCAAAAACCGTTGGAAAATGCTCTCCTCCACTGTGAAAAACCTCAAAAAATTATCTCAAGCCTCAAATTTTAGAAAGAAATAGTAAAAGTGAAAAAGATAAGCTTTATCCTCTATTTATAGAGGTCATATGGTTAGGGGGAATTTTTGTTCTCACAGTTAAGTTTTCAAAAAAACTCACATCATGGTGCATGAAAATCTAAGCACGACTAACCAACCAATGCATGCCACGTGGCCTTCACAACTGTCACGACAGTTGAAAGGACGATTGTGCAATAGACTAAGAGACACACAACCTCAACAAGTTGAGTCCAAAAATTTTCCACAGACCACAGATTTTTAATACGGACCCTGGCTACACCTGGAATATCCATCTGTGGTATGGTGAAGGAAGGTTAATCCGGACCATGGCTATCCCAGAAAGATCAAATGGCGATCAACGACCAAGTTAAAATCCTTAACCCCACATAGAACATGGACCTCAGGGTAGGAACTCCAGTTTACTACTTCGCTGTACTAACTAAGTACCAAGCTGGGGCAAACATAAAGTTATTACAGGGCAAACGTTGGACTCACCCCAATAGAAAAAGAACAAAGCGAAAAATGAAAAAACAAAAAAGAAGATACAAGATAGAGAATTTAAAAAAGAAGAATTTTTATTGATTGTTCTCATTTCATACATCATAAGCTTTAACAAAAAGAGAAGGAAAAAAAAAGATCAACAAGTGTACTGCAAAGAATGCCCATTGGAGAACCTGAGGAAGGAAGCTGGCATCACAGTCGTTGTCGATGATACCCCCCCGAATCACTTCCACATCCACGGTCCCCCCAAAACTAGCACCGGTTTCTTCCCTGTTGAATAGGATGCTCCACCTCAGGTAGCTCTGAGAGAGTTTTCCTCGGAAAAACCCTCCTGCACATCCAACTGGACTTAGAAGACCTGCTAAAAGACTGGCCTGGTGCCTCCAAATCACTCAGAAATGAGGAGGGGCAAGGGCAGAGCATCTTTGAGTGTCACCATGCACCATAGAAGGAACCTCACTCCTTCTCGACAATAGCGGGTAGATCAAACACTCTCACGTACACCGAGAGAGAAAGACTTCTGCTTTCTTGATGCATGTTGACCCAGACAGGTAGAGTAGTTACTTAGTCTTCACTGAACCACTACATCAAGGAAGAAAGGCCTCAACCGAAGGGATTGGCCGCAAAAAAGTTATTGGTGTATGCCCTAGAGGCTGATACATTTGTCTGTATTTACATACATTCTATTATGCTTATTTTAATATATGAGGCATTTCATTTATTGTGTTCTTTTTTAATAAACATAATAAAATCCTTAGAATAGTAAGTTTGATGTCATAGGTTATCGAGTGGATGACTTGATCGTGAGATCCTTTTGGTTATAACACTATTCTTAAATGTCCCTAGTGGAGTATTATTGTTAATTAGGACAACAATAATACATTGAGACTAGTATGTGCATAGATTGATGACCACATCTCACGGCTCATGGATATGAGATATCAAGTCTTCACATAGGTACATATTAGAGTAATGATGTATTAGACTGACCCACCATGAGAACGCTATGTGGATCGTTACGTGAGTGTCATAAGCGATTCTTATAGTGACAATGGTGTCTGTAGTCCTTTGACCTGAAATCACTATGATTCCTACATGAGGAGTTGTGTGTTTTAATACCATCAAACATCATCTGTAACAAGGTGATTATAAAGTTGGTTATTAGACATACCGTAAATCATGCAGAGGGATGTGAGTGACCTAGATGAGATTTGTCACTCCTACATAACAAGAGCGATATCTTTGGGCCCCCTGATTGAGTGAGACTGCAAAATACATGGCCATGCTCAAATGAGTTAATATGAGATATTAATTTCATTTGTTGTTACAAAGTCTACTCAAGTATCCGAAAATGAATTATTGGACTATACAAGGGTGACGCATTCCATGTCTTGTGTTCAATCTAGATATCTTGACAAAGGGAATAAACGACACGAAAACATTAGTCACGGAAAGGTTATGTCAAATCACTGGCATTCTTATTACTTGGGTAACAGCGATGTGTTGCTAGATACCGCTCACTGCTTGTAATATTAAAATGAGATTTTAATATTACTGCCAATGTAATGAAAACCTGCAGGGTCACACACATAGAGCAGACTAAAATTGGAGCAATGGATCCAAGTTGGACTCAGATTCAAATATGGGCCAGACTCATAACAGATGAGTCTAGGGTTGCACAGCTTACCTTGCTGCTGCTCACACTCACTTAAGGCAGTCACTATTATAAATAGTACTACTAAGGGACTGCTAAGAGACAGAATTTCAGAACCCTAGCCGCACCTACAGAAAAGTGAGTGAGAGAGCAAAATGTTTCTTCTCTTCTCTTCATAGCTAGCACTATGTGAGAGACGTGAGGCTCCTCTTTACGGACATTAGACGTTCGTGAGTCTGTTCGTGTGGATACCGTAGAGACATCATTTCTATTACGGTGTTAGTGATTCACTTCCTTCCTTTTGATCACGCTTCAAGAGGTAAATAATTTTAAAAACTCAGATTATGGCTTTTCGCATGGATCTTCGATGGAAATCCTATTTTTTCCCGTTGCGTGATGTAACCGCAATTCCCAACAAAAGCGAACATCTTTAAAGACTTTGGGAAGAATAGGATAATGATCTTAGCAGAGGGCAAAACCCTCTAGGTGCGTACAAAAAAGGAAATGGAGACTATTCTATAAAAGAAGATCATTCTCAAACAAAATCACAAAGCAAAAGGAATGCAACGAAAGGAATGTCAACCTCAATGCAAACATTCCCTACTTATAAAGGGAATGTAGCACTTTGATTGGCCCCAAAAAAATTGAACTGATTGCATATTGGAAGCTGCATTTTAATGCCCCTTCCTTTCGGATTCATTACTAGAGTAGCGAATAATTGGAAAATAGTGCGAAATTGATATCCTCTTAAAGGATATTTAATTCCTAATAAAGTCAAAGCAATAGTTTCCCAAGAAAGCTCAGACTGTTACAAGATATAGAATAAGGCTGCAAGAAAAGACAAAATCCCTATGAAACCATGCACGGGGGCAACAAAGGACATACGCCGAATGGCGGGATGGTAAAGAAAGTAGTAATCCACCACAGATTGTGACCTCGTATACCAACCTTAAAGGTAATCCATAATAAATGGACCTCGACCCTTTTGGATTCCCATATCAATTACGCGCCATGTGTTCTTTTCATCATCGTTGTCATTAAAACTTTGCTCATCTTCATCATTTTCATCCTGTCTACTAGAACTAACATCTTGAACTACATCAAAAACCACATTAGTGCCTTACAAATGGTCAATGAGATCCACATCAACAATTGGATCCACAGGAGTCATAATGTCATCTTGAAATGTAATTTTTTGGGCACTTTCAATTTAAACTCGACCTCTTGCCTTGGTCTTTATTACCACCCACCATTGGACCTTATCCTTTTTCTTTCCAGGAAAAGGAACATAATAGACTTGTCTAACAGAGGAAGCAAGGATAAAAGGATCAAACCTCTCGTATCGTCTAGTGTGTTGAACCTCGACAATCTTATAATCTTTGTGAACTCTTGTACCTCTATTAATCATAGGATCAAACTATTCACATTTAAAAAGAATAACTTTTTTTGGGTTCCCCAGGATATTCTAACTCAACCACATCTTTTAGTATTCCATAATAATCATTTTCATTTTCAACATTAGTTGAGCCTTTAACACACACGCCACTATTGATTATTTTCTTCCTATCCGACCAAGCATCTATATGAAATTTATATCCATTGACAAAATATATTGGCCAAGATGCCATACATCTACTAGGCCTCTATGCCAAATCATGCAAGTAAGAATTATTCACCATATTTTGTAGATTGTGAACCTAGAAAAAAAATATAATTAATGTTAATGATCTAAATCATATATAATGATTGGGATCAACAATTTAGTAATGTTTAAATACTTACATAACTTCTGAACCACTCTATAAAATTTGCATTTATTCTTTCATTTGAATGTTCCTCAGGAATGTTGAAATGTTGTAAAAAAATATTGAAAAATTAAAAGTTTATGATTTGATTGTTAGTGAGCAATACATTTGAAATTTAAATTAAATTATTAGTACCACTTACTTGAGGTATGGTTTAACTTCTTCACAATTTAGCAAGATGTGCAATATCGCAGATTTCATCTCAGCATTATTTAGTCACTGTATTTTTTATGTTCCATAACCTCGGCCGGGTTGATTAAAAATTGACAAAGTCAATTCCATTGACATATTTTCATCTGTATCATCATTTCGTCTAACTCTAGTTCTCATTGAATTAACATGAGGCTCAAAGTAAAATGAACAGAAATGAGATATCTCTTGAATCAAATAAGCTTCACAAACAGAACCTTCAACCCGAGCTTTGTTCTTAACTGTTTTCTTTATCTTATTTAAGTACCTCTCGAATGGATACACCTATCTGTATTGAACTGGCCCCCTACTCTTGCTTCATAAGGTAAATGGGCTGGTAAATGTTCCATGGAATCAAAGAAACCCGATGGAAATATCCTTTCCAATTTACACAAAATCACCAGAATGTTTTGTTCCATTTGGAGCATATCTTTTTTCGTCAAAGTCGTTGAGCACAAGTCTCTAAAAAATTGACTCAATTCAGTCAATGGCTTCTAAATTTGATCTGGCAACAAAGAAAAAGTAATTGGAAGCAAACTCTCCATAAACACGTGACAATCATGACTCTTCATCCCAGACAATCGTAATTGATCATGTCCACACATCTGGCTAAGTTCGAAGCATAACCATATGACATTTTTAAATGTTGCACCCATTCACAAATAATTTTCTTTTGCTCTTTTATAAAAGTATAATTAGCCTTTGGTTTCATGATCTTACCATTTGCAAAATCAATAAGCTCCAATTCTGGTCGTTGACAATATTCTTTTAAGTCCATTCTTGCCTTCACATTATCCTTTATTTTTCCCTTAACATCCATAACAGTGTTGAATATGTTATCAAAAACAGTTTTCTCAATATGCATGACATCTAAATTATGCCTAATTAAATTATCCTTCCACTATGGTAACTCCCAAAATATGCTCTGCTTAGTCCAATTATGATAAACACCATACCCATGGTGTTTGCACGGCTGCATTTCAGTTATTTTACTAAAGGCACTAACAATCTCACTTAATTCATGTCCAGATAATCTTGGTGGAGGCAAATCAGTCACCACAATTTTCTTCTTAAATGCATTTTTGTTTCTTCTAAACATGTGATTAACATGCAAGAATTGACGATGGCAATCAAACCACAAATTTTTCCCCATATGCTTCAAAGTGAATGCCTTTGTTTGATCCATGCAATATGGACATGCTAATTTACCAACAGTCATCCATCCAGACAACATTTCATATGCTAGAAAGTCATTTATTGTCCACATCAATGCCGCCCTCATCATAAAATTTTGTTTGCTTGACACGTCATAAGTTAAAACACCAGCCCATAAAATTTTTAGTTCATCGATTAATGGTTGTAAATAAACATCAATCTTGCTCTTGGGATTGTTAGGGCCGGGAATATTGCATGTTAAGAACATGTATGGGGCAGTCATACACATTTCTGGAGGCAGATTATATAGAGTGACTATCACAGGCCAACAAGAATAAGGAGAAGCAGATTGATTGTATGGAGTGAAACCATCGTCACACAAACCAAGCCTAACATTTCTAGGATCAATTGCAAATTCAGGACATGTCCTATTAAAATGCTTCCATGCTTCACCATCGGATGGGTGAGACATCTCCCCCAACTTCCTATTATTTTCAGCATGCCATCTCATGTGTGCAGATGAGCTCATAGAGGAATACAACCTTTTGAGCCTAGGAATAAGAGGTAAATAATGCATTCTTTTCACCAGAACTTCATTGTTATTTTCATTACTGGTTTTATGAAGTTTGTATCTTTCAGCACCACAAAACCTACATTGTCTGGCATTGTCATAGTATAACATACAACCATTTACACAACAATTTATTTTTCTTGAAGCAAGCCCGAGTTTAGAAACCATTTTTTTTGTTCTATAGTAATTCAGAGGAATTCGTGATCTTGGTGGAGCAACCTCTCTTAATATCTCCATAAATGAATCAAAGCACGTATGCGTTACATTATAATCAGATTTGAGGCTTAACATTCGAACTGCCAAGGATAACTCAGAATGAGTTTCGCAGGCAGGCCAAAATGGCTAACTTGAAGCATTTAATAGATCATAAAACTCTTCGGCCTCTAGATGTGGAGACTCTTCAACACTCTGTTGAAAATGACTCCTAAAATCCCCAAATTCTGTTCCAGCTGCATCACAAACCATATTTTGATATCTATCAACCACGTCTTCCTCCTCTAATATAAGACTATTAACAGTGTTCACATCAAAGTTTATATCTACATTAATTGGATCAGGCTCTTCCTCTCTATGATCTATCCAATACCAATACCTAGGTTTGAATCTTTTTTTATACAAATGAACTTTCACAATCTCAGGTTTCAATAATTTTTCACTATAACACATCAAACATGGACACCTAATTATTCCTTCACTTAAGTAATGAGAAGATCGACATGCATAATTCACAAACTCTTCAACTCCATATACAAATTCTTGTGTAAGTCCTCTACGACCCGAATGAGTCCTATTATACATCCATCTACGATTTTCTGGAACTACCATTTTCTGCAATGATAATTTTACACTTAAATCAAAATACAAAAATGTAAAATGCACAACATATGTTGCATAATTAATATATTTTAAAATTATACTTGTATAAATATTTCAATCCAAACAACTATTATTTCTAAAATCTTAAAATCTCTTAACATGGTATGGCCCTATCCCATTCAAGAAGAAACCTTTTCAGCACTTGATTAATAGTACTCACAAAAATCACACATCGTATACTTGACAAAATTTTGGCAGCATTTCCTATTAGTCTCCAAGTGCACGACTAGAAAGTGGTGACATCTACCACGATCAAGTGTGCACCCAGAGAACAAAAGGAAATGTTGCACAACAAAATTTCATCAAGTATATGGTATGAGATTTAATGAGTAACTATAAACAAGTGAAGTAAAAGTTTCTTCCTAAACTATCCAAATTGGACAATTCAAGATTCAATACAATGAGCAGTTCCTTCAAAAAGTACGTGTGCTCACTAATATTGAATCTCAAACGGGAAACTAAGGCTTCGCTCAGTAATACGATTTACCACATGCATCAAATATATTACAAAGATAACAATACCAGGCAGAGTTACAGTACATTGCAATAATCAAATTCAAATTGATCATAGATAGATAAATTTTTGAAACCCAGTTGTAACACCCCTCGATTTAATAACCACGGCACAATCGTCATTATGTCACGGTCACTAAATTTCGGCGTGTTATCATTGTCAAATAACAAACTTTACAAAAATATTAATCATTTCGCATATGAGGAAAATAGGAGCCACGAATGAATAGTTACATATATAACCAGTTAAAATATGAATTATAAGATGTACTCAATTTACAACATTTTAGACTGAATAATCACCTTAAAGCATACATATACCCAAAAATAGACTTTTTATAGGTAATGCAAAAGAAAGTATAAACTACCCACAACATATCCACGACTAAGGAGTTGGGCACTCCATCGGATCCCGAATGCGTGAGGCAACTCCGGGCTCACCGGTGTAGTGAGAAATACAGAATAGGGTTTTCAATTGCAGTCCTCTTCATGGTCAAGGTTAGATCCCCAACATATCGCATACGCTTGTCGGTCCAGTCGACTCGCCAAGTCTTGGCACCAGCAGTGAACATAGTTCGAACAAACCCTATAGAACTCCCTTCGCGATGACATCACCAGATACAGTGGGTCAAACCAAGAAAATTCAAAAGAATCCAAGCTCGTTCCCACTTACAGTCTTTAACCAAAAATTGACATAGAATAAGAAAAGTACAAGAAAGAGGTAAGACATCCTACCATCTTTACCAATTATAGCAACAAGAAACAAAATGGCACAAAGCGCCCACATAGCATTTTTGACAGCAATAATGATAATAAACATCAAATAGCAATAATAATCAACCAAGCAGTTCCAGGAAGTTATATATATATATCAGTAATACGACAATTCCAAGTTATAATAACGAATGAATGCCAGATAATGCATGGACCCACTATGCTCATGCATACAAAATCAAAATCCTACTCCATGGAGCTAGACACAAACGGTCGGAGAAAAAGATCAGGCGACATATCTGTAACTAGGCTGCCGAGGCGAAAGTGCTATAATTCTCAATTTATCCACGTGCACATCATGGCATTATACACACAGTCTACACTAGATCGCAAGGAGAGGTGTCTCATCACCCTGGATCGTCGGTGTGTTTACTATAATGCCTCATGACGTAAGAGCTATTAATCCATTGCGAGGTACCCGCACATCGACGCCCCAAGGTCATTATGACCTACACTTGTCTATTCGCACCCGCACTAAGGTGTGTTCAAGTCCAAGGCAACTAGGCCTTATGACAGTCCAACGGACATTCACAATACATACAGACTCTATGCATAATCATGTATGATCATTATTACATACTATTCCATAATGTGTCACATAACACAATCATTGGTCACGCACATGGACCCACAATAACATAATATTGTTATTAAATAAATTAATACATTTTTAAAGTGTATTATGAATTCTTGTTTAGGTTTAGCTTTCCTTACAAAGTTTGTCTCTAAAGGAATTCTCTTAATTAATTAAATTCTCTTAGGTAGCTTATTCATATACACTTAGAAGGTTATTCTAAGATCTCAAAGTCTCACACTCTCATGTTCTTACCCTAATTAAAATTATCCTAAGTCTTATGAAAATTCCATTCTTGATTCTTCAAAATTTGTGAATCTCAAAGTATAATTTAATTTTCCAATTTGCTAATCCTTGCCCCCTATTACCGTTAATTTAATCACTAGGTGTTAGGTAATAAATTATAATTTTGGTTTCGACGGAGATGTCTCTAGTGTACACTTATGAGGCTACCTTTCGACGAAAAATAACATGACAGAAGCAATGTTGGTAGGAAAACATTATTTGACAAGAATGGTAAAAAATCAATTTCTGTCGAATGAAAGTTCTGTCGAATGGAGATCAAAAACTGTCGAATATATAGAATCATTGTAAATCCTAATTAATGGGTGTTGACGTTGAAGAAATCTTAAAGTGTTGAACCAACGAAAGCACTAAATGGTCAGAAACTCTAACACGACGGATATTGACATTGTAGAAGTTTCTCTACTAAATGGTCAGAAATTCTAACTCGACGGATATTGGCATTCCAACTCGATGGATATTCACATTGGAGAAGTTTCTCTACTAAATGGTCAGAAATTCTAACTCGACGGATATTGACATTCTAACTCGACGGATATTCACAATGGAGAAGTTTCTCTACTAAATGGTCAGAAATTCTAACTCGACGGATTAGACATTCTAACTCGATGGATATTCACATTGGAGAAGTTTCTCTACTAAATGGTCAGAAATTCTACACGACGGATTTGACATTGGAGAAGTTCCTCTCCTAAATGGTCAGGAATTCTATTCGATAGATATTGACATTCTAACTCGATGGATATTGACATCCTAACTCGACGGATATTGACATCCTAACTTGATGGTCAGAAGATCAAATTCGATGAATATTGACATTGTACTAAATGGTCGAAAGTCTAAACTCGACGGACATTGACATTCTACTAAATGGTCAGAAGTTCAAATTGTTACAATTGTTCACAAAGAATCCCCAATTTTTTTTGGGCTCAAAACCGTGGCCATTTGAGAACCAATCTGACGTCATTTCCTTCCATGTTATACATTCCAATCCATTCAGATACATCAATATGCACAAAAATAATCTAATAGCATAAACACATTACAAACAACATGCAAAAAAAGGATGACCCTCAATAGGGTTCCCTTACTATCAATCACAGACAACGTTTCTAAATGCTAATAGAGGTTGAGGAGGAGTGTCTTCCTCTTACCTTAGTGAAGAACAAGGAAAGCAAGCTCCTTTTGTCCTTGAAATTTTGTGCTTCACCACCACAGAATCTTGGGTGTTCAAATCCATAAAAATCAAGATCAAAGAGTGGAAATGGCATCCATAGTCACCAATATGACCATGGAACACGAAAATGAGGGAAAAGGAGAAGAAAGTTGAGAGCTTTACCTTAAAGCTCCAAGCTTTGATGTTGGGCTGATAACCACGAAAATGGAGGAATAAAGAAGAGCTCCACTAAGAAGAAAACTTGAAGACGGTGAGGAAAGAGCAATGGTTTAAGTTTGGCTTGAGCAAGGGAAAGCTTGAAAGTTCAACAATGGAGTGTGTGGGTGGAAGAAGAGAGGAAGAGAAATGAGAGCTGCGTGAGGGAGAAAGAGAGACCAACGTGAATGAGAGAAAATGGGAGAATGAAAATGTAATATCCCTCTTAGCCAACCGTGCAGTACCAAAAAGGGAGGAGAGAGAAAAGTGGTTGGGAAGGAAGCTTCCTAGAAGTTTCCTTGAAGCTTTCTTGAGAAGCTTTGCACAATTCTCAATAAAGTGCATAGTAAGCTTGTCTCCTTAATTAAATACATTTGATAAATGATTAATTACATTGTTAGAATTATTTTTCTAGTGAATAAAAGTTACAGTCGATGAAAATAATATTTTATTATTCATCAGATGATTTTATGATACAAGAATTTTATTTATCAGATAAAATCTCGTAAAACATAAACTTCGTAAACTGTGTTTAGCCTCGGGTTTAGTTAGATCCCCCGTCGACGTTTCCACAGTCCAAAGTTTACCAGCCTCAGGGAAAATATTTCATTTTCCCGGCTCCGTTCAATACACACGTAAAACGAGAAATATATTAAAATATTCATCATTTCTAGAAAAACTCAAAAAAATCTCAAAAATCATAAATATTATAAAATAATTATTTATAATGAAATAATTAATTTTTGGGATGTTACAACACTCCCCTTCTAAAAAGGAATTTCGTCCTCGAAATTCATCGTATCTTAGAACAAACGCGACTGTGATCCTTTCATTTTGTCTCCTAGTTCTCGTGTTGTATCTTCAACTGCATCAATCCAAATCACTGGCAATAAGGTTACCTCCTTCCACTGAGTATCTTATATTAACGGTCAAAAACGTGTTGACGTCATAGGCCAATCAATGAAAGATTATATGCCCTTTTAGTCTTCAGTCATCCAACAGCTAACTCTCCAAACAACTGTACATCACTGAGTGGCTCTATCGAACTTATTCTCCTCACTTACTGTAGTAGACAACTAAGCTTATTTTCTTCTTAAGGCATCAGCTACGGCATTCGCCTCTTCTAGGATTATACTAAAATGAAAAATCAAAATCTTTCGGGACTTCTAATCATCGTCTCTGCCTCATATTCAACTCATTCCAATAGACCAAAATACCTTTGGCTCTTAAGATTACCATAGGCATTGAGAATTTCTCGTTGTAGAAAATGCTTCTAGATCTTCAATGCAACTACAAAGCTAACTCTGAGTTAGTGTAAGGTAATTCTTCTCATGTATTCTCGATTGTCTTTAAGCATACGTTACCATTCCTTCTATTCCGATCAAGCACACATTCTAAACTTCCAATGCGAAGCATCACTAGGCATCCCAAAAGGTTCGTTAGGATTTGGGTGGAATCATTGTCGGCAAAGTAGTCGAGTGTCTCTTCAATCCTTGAAAATCTTTCCTTATATGCACCAATCCTACAAACTTGACCCTCATGCATGAGTTAGACGAGAAGTATTGCCATCTTAAAGAATTCTGTAGTGAGTCTCCCGTATTAACCAGCTGATCCTATAAAGTTACGAATCTACGATACAATCTTTGATCTGTCCCATTGAAGAACTACTCCAACTTGTGATGGATCTCCAATAATTCCTTCTCTTAAAGATCACTTGACTCAAAAGTTAAACTGCCTCAAACCAAAATTCACACTTGGACGGCTTCTAGCGTAACTCCTCATTCTTCTTCAGAATTTGAAGAACAACACGACAATTTTGTCTCAATAGGGAAGTAAGGTCTTGTTTGTGTAATCGATGAGTACTACCGAAGCGTTCATTACATGGAACGACATTACAATATACTCGTGGTGTTCACTACGCGTCAGAGAAAGTTGCCTTGGAAATATACCCTTCTCTCAGGTGATCTTGATGATAGTTGAGAACTCAAAATGATATTGGAGAAAATGGTGGCGTTTTTTTTTTTCAATTGATTTGTCAAACCGTCTTTCCTTGATTCGAACAAAATGTCTCATAGGATAAGTTCTCACTTAATCGTGCTACACTTAGCACATTTCTATGGTTCAGATTCAGGAATACATCTACTTAATCGAAGTATACTGGAAATGTTATAAAGGTTAGAAAGAAAAGTAGGGGAGTCATTTGATTTACCACTGGACCTGCCTAATGAAGAGTATGATGTATGGTCCAATAAAACTTAGGAGTGAGCTTCATGGATTCACATCTAGGAAATTTCTGTCTCAAGAAACACTAAGTTTCCGTTGAAATCGAATGACGAGACCCATTTAGAAAACAATCAATCTCCTTCCTGAGATCAAGCCTATTCATGAAGTAGATAATTGAATTGGTACAAGGGTTCCAATTCCTAACAACAATAGGATAGTTTTGAATAAACTTGATGTAATGAGAGTAGGCTTACAAAAGAGAATAGTATCATTCGAGTCGATGGGAAGTAAATACACAGATAACCCAATTCCAGAAATGTACTCTTAGAATTTCATTGAAATATTTCAACAGAATATGGCTGGAAGATAACCAATCCCTTTTGTAACATTACATCTAATTTGTAAAAGAAGTAAACAAATCAGATCAACAGAAAGATTCAGTCTTTAACAGGTCATAGGATAATTTAAACAACTTAGCTACCATCAACAAGTTCTTAGTAGCAGAAGTAGAAATAACTTAGTCAAAAGATAATGAAGGTACGAACATCCCTACTGGATTCATACATTTATACGTCATAAAGAAACGAGTTACCCCTGAAATTATACAGTACGATCACAAGGTCATCCATCATAGTACAAGCTTCCTCGCTTAGGCCTTCAATCTTGGATGTTTCTACTCCACTTGAGAAATTAACTCTCTTTTCTTTGTGAGATTGTCAAGTGCGTGCATCACCAACAAAAGGCTTCGTCCTTTGCGAAGTACAGTTCTTAGCCACATGTCCTAGCTCTCTACATTTGAAACAAATTATCCCTTCGATCGTACAATCCTTTGTTAAATGGTCCTTTCCACACTTGAAGCAGATTACCCTTTTGATCGCATATGGAGGCTTTGTCTCATGTAAAACACAATCCCTGAACACATGTCCTTGCTTTCTGCACTTGAAACAAATTTTTCCTTCAATCTTACAGTCCCTCGTGAAGTGGTCCTTTCTGCACTTCTTGCACCTTGATAACGGTACCACAGTTGGATTGGACTTACTACCACTCGCACTCCCTTTCAACGTTTGTTGTTGCTGTTGTCCCCTTGGTCGTAGTGTATATGGTTTCTGCTTAAACTGATTGGCCTTCCTATTATTCCTCCTTTAGAACTTTGGTAATCCAGAGTTACCCCAAAGTCGACTTTCTTCCTTCAAATTATGGACCTCAACTTCCAATTCCTGCTGTTGTGCGACCCTCTTGTCCTGATGCATTGTTACATCAACCATTCCTTACATTTCTTCAGTTGCCGCAGTCGTGCCATCATTGCCACTCCCCGCGTTCACGCGCTTACATTTACTTCGAGTCATTGTCTTCCTTCAAGAACAAACAAAACAAATCATAAGGAAAATCAAAAGCATTCAGTCCAAACAATAATGTCTCCCTTCGAAAACCAAACACAAAGAGTCACACAACCCAACAAGACAAACCCAAAGGACTATAACTTGAGCTCCTTCATTCTGCCTTCCACGGCACGATCTCTAGTAAGTCTTTGACTCTTATGTAGCTCCTCGAACCAAACTTACGCCAGATACTCTTTTCCAAAGAGAATTGGTTTTTTTTAAAAACCTCTTGGACACCTCGGTCCACAAACCTTGCAAATCTTATTCAACTACCCTTTTTCTAACCCATAGGCTCAAACAATTCTAGAGGTAACACAACAAGGGTGTAAATGCAAACAAGTCCTAAGCAAGTTCAGTCATACCAGCTGAGCTTCTTTCTAAAGAACTCCTATTACCTTAATACGCCTAGGTGAAGTCATAGTTTCCCGTAGACACAGAACATTACACATTGAGTGGGCCAATACTCAATATCATGAAACTATGCAACAGTAGCCACGAATATTCAACCTATGGCAAGTCATGCCTTCCTTTCCCAACATCTCAATCGAGAGACAAGGAAGTACACAACATATAAATAAACTTCTAATATGTCTAAGCATAGTCAGTCCATACCCCGACTCAACAGGATGAACTGAGCTCTGATACCACCTTAATGTAACACCCCTCTATTTAATAACCACGGCACAATCGTCATTATGTCACGGTCACTAAATTTCAGTGTGCTATCATTGTCAAATAACAAACTTTACAAAAATATTAATCATTTCGCATATGAGGAAAATAGGAGCCAAGAATAAATAGTTACATATACAACCAGTTAAAATATGAATTATAAGATGTACTCAATTTACAACATTTTAGACTGAATAATCACCTTAAAGCATACATATACCCAAAAATAGACTTTTTACAGGTAATGCAAAAGAAAGTATAAACTACCCACAACATATCCACGACTAAGGGGTTGGGCACTCCATCAGATCCTGAATGCGTGAGGCAACTCCGGGCTCACCGATGTAGTGAGAAATACAGAATAGGGTCTTCGATCGCAGTCCTCTTCATGGTCAAGGTCAGATCCCCAACATATTGCATACGGTTGTCGGTCTAGTCGACTCACAAAGTCTTGGCACCACTAGTGAACACAGATCGAATGAACCCCATAGAACTCCCTTCGCGACGACATCACCGGATACAGTAGGTCAAACCAAGAAAATCCAAAAGAATCCAACCTCGTTCCCACTTACAGTCTTTAACCAAAAATTGACATAGAGCAAGAAAAGTATAAGAAAGAGGTAAGACATCCTACCATCATTACCAATTATAACAACAAGAAACAAAATGACGCAAAGCGCCCACATAGCATTTTTGACAGCAATAATGATAATAAACATCAAATAGCAGTAATAATCAACCAAGCAATTCCAAGCAGTTATATATATATCAGTAATACGATAGTTCCAAGTTATAATAACGAATGAATGCAAGATAATGCATGGACCCACTATGCTCATGCATACAAAATCAAAATCCTACTCCATGGAGCTAGACACAAACAGTCATAGAGAAAGATCAGGTGACATGTCTACAACTAGGCTGCCGAGGCCAAAGTGCTATAATTCTCAATTTATCCACGTGCACATCATGGCATTATACAGACAGTCTACACTAGATCGCGATATAGGACAGTGTCTCGGTCCGGATCGTTAGTGTGTTTGCATCGGTCGGCCCCACGGACAGAAGAGCTACTAACTGTCCATTGCGAGGTACCTGCACCTTGATGCCCCTAAGGTCAACCGATGACCTACATTTGTCTATTTGCACCTGCACTAAGGTGTGTTCAACTCCTAGGAAACTAGGCTTTACGACAGTCCAACGGACATTCACAATACATACAAACTCTATGCATAATCATGTATGATCATTATTACATACTATTCCATAATGTGTCACAATTTGCAAAAGTAAGAATTAACACAATCATTGGTCACAC
The DNA here is from genome assembly GCA_029884595.1 of Ormosia semicastrata. Lineage (NCBI taxonomy): Eukaryota > Viridiplantae > Streptophyta > Magnoliopsida > Fabales > Fabaceae > Ormosia > Ormosia semicastrata. Next base: position 47,710,469 of record JAQQTO010000061.1, read on the forward strand.
ACATGGACCCACAATAACATAATATTGTTATTAAATAAATTAATACATTTTTAAAGTGTATTATGAATTCTTGTTTAGGTTTAGCTTTCCTTACAAAGTTTGTCTCTAAAGGAATTTTCTTAATTAATTAAATTCTCTTAAGTAGCTTATTCATATACACTTAGAAGGTTATTCTAAGATCTCAAAGTCTCACACTCTCATGTTCTTACCCTAATTAAAATTATCCTAAGTCTTATGAAAATTCCATTCTTGGTTCTTCAAAATTTGTGAATCTCAAAGTATAATTTAATTTTCCAATTTGCTAATCCTTGCCCCCTATTATCGTTAATTTAATCACTAGGTGTTAGGTAATAGATTATAATTTTGGTTTTGACGGAGATGTCTCTAGTGTACAATTGTGAGGCTACCTTTCGACGAAAAATAACATGACAGAAGCAATGTTGGTAGGAAAACATTATTTGACAAGAATGGCAAAAAATCAATTTCTGTCTAATGAAGGTTCTGTTGAATGGAGATCAAAAACTGTCGAATATACTAGAAGGTCAGCAGAAATCCTAATTCAACGGATGGGTGTTGACATTGAAGAAATCTTAAAGTGTTGAACCGGCAAAAGCACTAAATGGTCAGAAACTCTAACTCAACGGATATTGACATTGTAGAAGTTTCTCTACTAAATGGTCAGAAATTCTAACTCGATAGATATTGGCATTCCAACTCGACGGATATTCACATTTGGAGAAGTTTCTCTACTAAATGGTCAGAAATTCTAACTCGATGGATATTGACATTCTAACTCGACCGATATTCACATTGGAGAAGTTTCTCTACTAAATGGTCAGAAATTCTAACTCGATAGATTAGGCATTCTAACTCGACGGATATTCACATTGGAGAAGTTTCTCTACTAAATGGTCAGAAATTCTACTCGACAGATTTTACATTAGAGAAGTTCCTCTCCTAAATGGTCAGGAATTCTATTCGATGGATATTGACATTCTAACTCGACGGATATTGACATCCTAACTCGACGGATATTGACATCCTAACTCGATGGATATTGACATTGTACTTGATGGTCGGAAGATCAAATTCGATGAATATTGACATTGTACTAAATGGTCGAAAGTCTAAACTCGACGAACATTGACATTCTACTAAATGGTCAGAAGTTCAAATTGTTATAATTGTTCACAAAGAATCCCCAATTTTTTTTTGGGCTCAAAACCGTGGCCATCCGAGAACCAATTCGACGTCATTTCCTTCCATGTTATACATTCCAATCTATTCAGATACATCAATATACATAAAAATAATCTAATTACACAAACACATTACAAACAACATGCAAACAAGGATGACCCTCAATAGGGTTCCCTCACTATCAATCACAGACAACGTTTTTAAATGCTAATAGAGGTTGAGGAGGAGTGTCTTCCTCTTACCTTAGTGAAGAACAAGGAAAGCAAGCTCTTTTTGTCCTTGAAATTTCGTGCTTCACCACCACAGAACCTTGGGTGTTCAAATCCATAAAAATTAAGATCAAAGAGTGGAAATGGCATCCATAGTCACCAATGTGACCATGGAACACGAAAATGGGGAGAAAGGAGAAGAAAGTTGAGAGCTTTACCTTAAAGCTCTAAGCTTTGATGTTGGGCTGACAACCACAAAAATGGAGGAATATAGAAGAGCTCCACCAAGAAGAAAACTTGAAGACGGTGAGGAAAGAGCAATGGTTTAAGTTTGGCTTGAGTAAGGGAAAGCTTGAAAGTTCAACAATGGAGTGTGTGGGTGGAAGAAGATAGGAAGAGAAATGAGAGCTGCGTGAGGGAGAAAGAGAGACAAGCGTGAATGAGAGAAAATGAGAGAATGAAAATGTAATATCTCTCTTAGCCAACCGTGTAGCACCAAAAAGGGAGGAGAGAGAAAAGTGGTTGGAAAGGAAGCTTCCTAGAAGTTTCCTTGAAGCTTCCTTGAGAAGCTTTGCACAATTCTCAATAAAGTGCATAGTAAGTTTGTCTCCTTAATTAAATACATTTGACAGATGATTAATTACACTGTTAGAATTATATTTTCAGTGAATAAAAGTTACAGTCGATGAAAATAATATTTTATTATTCATCAGATGATTTTATGATACAAGAATTTTATTTATCAGATAAAATCTCGTAAAACATAAACCTCGTAAACTGTGTCTAGCCTCGGGTTTAGTAAGATCCCCCGTCGACGTTTCCACAGTCAAAAGTTTACTAGCCTCAGGAAAAATATTTCGTTTTCCCAGTTCCGTTCAATGCACACGCAAAACAAAGAATATATTAAAATATTCATCATTTCCAGAAAAACCCAAAAAAATTCTCAAAAATCATTAATATTATAAAATAATTATTTATAATGAAATAATTAATTTTTGGGATGTTTCACCAGTCGTGAGCATGTGATCAAATTCTAAATCTACAATTCACCATCCATAAATCACTCATCTTCTCAGCAAACAAGTCATTGGTTCAAACACTAAACCAACATCAATAGACTATTTTTACATCAAGCATCTTACAATACATAAAAAAATGAAAAGTGATGAATAGAGCAAGCAATGAATAGTGGGGTACCTAGTTGGTAGGTGGGTGGACTGATGGAGGCGTGGAGTAGTGGTGGCCGACCAAGTCGGCGGTGTAGCGGGGTCGGGGGGTAGCGAGTGGCAGTGCCGCTCGGTCAGTGGGTCACGGGTGGCGGTGCTGCACAGTCTGTCGGTCGCTGTATAGGGATCGCGGTCGACAGGAGGCGGTGCGTCGGGTTGGGGCTGTTGCGGTCGCGGGGTAGGGGAGCCGGTGCCACGGGTCGAGGGGTTGCGTGTCGTAGGGTCGGGGTCGCGTGCCACGGGTCGCGGGTTCGCGGGGTCGGTGGCGGTTGCGGCAGTCAATGGCGGCGGTCGATCGGTTGCAAGAGAGAAAGGGGAGAGGAGGTTGAGGGAATGAAAACTGATTCGGAAAAATGAGAATGGAAGAAGAAGAGCAGGTGTTAGATCTAGTTTGTGACAGATATTTTGTGGCAGATTTTTTCGCCGCAAATTCAATTTTTAAATTATGGCAAATTTTTGCTGCGAATTTTTCCATCGCAAATTATTTTTATGAATTTTTATTATGTTTATATATTTTGCGGTGAAAAAATATGCCGCAATTTTTTTTAAAAATTGTGGCGTATTTTTTGCGGCAGTTTTTTCCGCAACTAAAATTTTTTATTATTTTTTAAGAATTTTTTATTACGTCATATATTTTTGCCTCAACTTTATTTAATCAAAAAAAAATTTAAAATTTTTTTACTAATTTTTTATTAGTTTATCAATTTTACGGTGAAATTTGTCTGCCGTAATTTATTATTTTATAAATTATGGTGGATTTTACGATGAATTTATCCGCTGCAAATTGTTAACTTTTTTTTTAAATTTTGCTCCCAATTTTTTTTATATTTTATTAAGTTTGCGGTGAAAATATCTGCCGCAAACCTTTTTTTACCAACTGCAGCAACATTTCACAATGGAAAATGTCACCGAAAAAATTTTGCGGGGGACAATCCATCGCAAAAATCTACCGCAAAAATGATTTGCTATAAAATCCATCGCAAATTGAGACGAATTATAATCCGCCACAACGTCTTCCGCAATTGCAGCAGATGCGAATTCACCGTAAAAAATTCATCACAAATTTGCTATTTTCTTGTAGTGGCACTTAAGCGTCAAGTTGGGGACAACTATTTTGGATCGTAATCCGGGCTCATGGCCTACAGGTCGACCTGACACGCAGTACACCAGAATCCGACATTGATGCCCTCAACAGAAGTTTGATTATCATGAGACCCCAACAATATATGTTGGACCCCTACACTGGATAGTAACAGCCTTACCGAGAGATCTGCGCAATAGATAAATCTTTATGATATCTGTCATTGTCAATCATGATCTTACGGAATAATAGCACCATAAGTACCATACCAGTATTTCGATAATATAGGGATCCTCTACAACTAAATAAGGAACATATCTCTTCCTACTTCTATTATGGGAATGTATCTCTTCATTATGAGAATGTATCTATCCAACCTCTATAAATAACAGGCTAAGTCACCCTAAACAAGTATCAATAAATTATCACTTATTGCATAACCCTACTTGTGTGCAACCTGACTTGAGCGTTGGAGTCCCTTCGCAGGTACTAACCCCCTATCCAACATGCTTTGCTACTGGTGCGCAAGGATGAAACCACCATGATGTGCCTATCTCAGGTACCCCTCTGAATTCACTTTAGAATAAGTAGGGTTTAGGACACGAAACTATGCCAAGCCATTCTTAAAGGACTCCTCAATGGCACTCTGCTACTTGGTCACGAGGTCATCGACCTCGGCCTTGTTCGCTAACCATTCCTATGCCAAAGTTTTCTAGAACTTGGCCACCATCTTCTCTAGCCCCACGACCTTAGTCTTAGCCTCCTCACAAGCAGTCTCCAAAGCGGTTAGCTTAGAAAAAGACTCGCTAACTTTTAACTTCTTAGCCTTGGAGTTTTCCTTCGCGGTCTTAGTAGCAACTTCGACCTTTTTAGCAAGCTCCACCAAGTTGGCCATCTTGGACTCAAATTCTCCTTATTCGCACCAAGTGTGTTGATTTTCTCCTTCAACACCCACACCCTCTTCACCTCTAACATGGCAGTCTCAAGGTAGTGGATGAAGGAAATGTTCTTGAGAGCTTGGATCTTTACCTAGTAAAATAGCTAATCAAGATTAGAGTAACTTAGCTTCTCTAAGTTAGCTAGAGTTAGGAGTGCATGGTCCACAAGAGGGCCTACTTCGTACCCTTCTCCTAGATAGAGGTGGGAGGAACTCGACAATGCAACCTCGGACATTCCTATCATCCTATGTAGTGATATCCAGAAGTGGAGAGGGAGAATGAGTAGCCTTCTTCAACCAAGACAGGCCCCTTGATGACCACTCTTCCTCTTCCAAGGATTCAAGTTAGTGGATTGATTTGAAGACTTAGGGCTCGGATCCCTAACTTGAACCATAGGCTCTGACTTAGAATCTTTTACCGCTACTATAGCTATTTGAGCCTTCCTCTTCACTAGGAACCTTTGTAACTCGCTGAGGTTGCTTGTTGGAGCCATACTCTCTTTAAACATAGTGAAAGGCAATATTAGTAATATAACAAAATGAAAACTCAAATGACAAAGATGAAATACTTGTCACAAATTAATAACTACAACCTGGCACCCCGGATTACGAGACTACCTATTAGCCACCCAACCTCTTCATCCAAAGCATTGATAATGGCATTGCAATGTATTGGACCCTTCTCAAATTAGGAAGGGTACCACATCCACCTCGTCCTAAGATAGTTTGTGCTCCTGTATCTCCCAAACATCAACCACCTTATCCCATTATAGGAAAATAGCGGGATGACCCTCTACTGTTAGAAAGAACAACAGTGTCTTGGGCATTGTCTTAACTCAGAAAATGGCCTTTTTCAAGTGCTTGTATGAAAACTCATACTCATACACCTTAAACACCTTGTCAGCTTGCAACAATGTCCATGCTTCCACAGGGCCAGAAATTGAAGGTCTTAATTGAGAAAATAAATAAAAGAATAGCCAAACTGAAAAAAGCAATTTTAGATGCTAGCATACCAGTTTGAACATTCAGATAAAGGCCCAATTGTTTAGGTGAAGTTAGGTTAGGGCAATCCTGATAGCATTCAAGACCGAGCACTGGAACATAGAGAACAAAAATTGGACCCCCAAGCGAGTAAAGAGGGTTTCATATAAATATATGAAATGTCACTCATTAGAGGTCGGCATGGTACATATGTGCTCCTAATCCCTGAGTGGGAAGCACATGAAGTTGCCTTCCTGCTTGCCATCGCAGGTGAAGATCATGTACGATCTTAGTTTCCAAATCTCGATCTGGTTGTTGAGTCTAGAAGGCGTCCTTAACACTTCGTTGTCTACTCACTGGTACAAACTCATATCTTGGGGAAACAGATATTGAGAAGTCAGAATAGTCATCACCTTTTATTTGCCCATCACATTAGCTCAGGACACCAGTTGGGAACCTACAAGTGGACCTTGGAGAACCTAATGTTCTTACCCCTTTCCATTCTCCTCTTAATCATGTCGATGACCTCGATTATAAAATGACCTAGCCTCTATGCCCCGTGAGAAGATGAACTCGCGAAGGCCCCTCTCCGCTCTCATGGCACGACGGAGGGGGAGGTCCCTGAAAAATCTCCAGAGAGTTTTCCTCCCCATCACTTCCCATTTCCCTTATTTTAACTATTTAAAAGCAAAAAACTTGGAGAAAAGATGAGGGAAATGGTACTTAGAAAGAAAAGAAGTAAAAATTGAGTATGCGATTGAGGAATCACTAAAGAGAGTGCGCACTGCCATGAAACCCTTCTACAATGTCATAACTATCACCATGAAAATCACTGAGAACTGGAGAACACGCCAAAAAATTCAAAGACATGGGCGGGGAGGGGAGAAACTTGTAGAGAGGGAATAAGAGTGGTGATTGTCACCACCCTTCCCATTAGATAAACCCATGAGCACCTCCAATTTCCATCACATTTGCAGGAAAATTACTCTTTTAATATAGATTTGAAATGATTGTAGTGTATTTCCCAAACAACAGTTGCAAAGGTCTTACCTTTACATGATGCGTGGCATAATGGGAGAGGCTTAGTTGTAAAGCTCGCACATACATATAAGCATTTATCCTAGGCTCACATACGACATATGACACCTTAGAGAAGGCCAATCCTCATGGAGGACCTTAAAATAACATTTCACCAAGAGTCAGCCTTAGCAGGGGACATGAAATTATGGCACAAGACTCAGGCATGTCGGAGCTCGACAATGCCCTCATTAGAGCACCAATTTAGAATAATTTTTCTGGACCATGATCTTAGACCTTAGTCTTTGAGCTGAATCTTAGCACCAAACCCAATGATTCCTGAGGCCTATCTTGACCCACTTCTAATTAGAACCCACCTTTTAGAAAAAAAAAGGTTTACAAATTGATAAACCATAATAGAATCCCATTATAAATGAGGATTAAAAGGATTCCTCAATCAATATCTGTATCCCAACAAACTAAGAAACAGAATTCTAGGAGGATTGCTCCTAAAGTAAACAACCCTACTCTATAAATAAAGGATTTAGCAACTCAGGTAGACATATATACTCATACAGTTCTCCCTCCTAGTGAAAATTTAATTTGAGCATCGTAGTGTCTTGTAGGTACACTATCTCCTCTCTACCACTGCATAAGGAGAAGCCACGCTTTTCACTGATTTGACTCGAATTAGGTATGTCATCCTTGATTCCAGCTCAGAATAATCCCAATGCAACCTTTTATGGACAAAATTGAGAGAAAAGATTTATAAACATTATCCCAAGTAATCTTTTTATCGACAAAACTAAAATCCATTTGCCAATAAATCATTCTCCATAATATTACTCATAATTTTGGTCATAATTTATTCTCTTACTTTTATTTTTGAAAAAACTCTTCTCTCTCATTCTCATTAGTTAAATAATTTTTTTATATAAGTATTTATAACCCATATATATATTTGCTTGGCAAGCAATCGTTCTTACTCATTATTGAATAAGGATTTTGCTAATAGTTACCTATTAAAAAACAATTACATATCATATCTTAATATTAGTCGCAATTTAGATTATGAAACTATCAATAAAATATGAAATATGAAATTAAATATAATTATTAAAATAACAATTTGGGTCAAACCGAAACTTGACTATGATTCAATCTTACCTATCAACTCGCATTTATTTTTTTGTTAAGGTAAAAAAATAAATAATAACAAATGGTGTTTTTAGTTAATTATAATTATATAGTAGGAGGTTGAGAAGTGTTTGAAGACAATTCTAATTGAAGAGTAAAAAATATTTACAATTTCATTCCATTTCTCTTCATTAAATATTTAAATAACTAATAAGATGTATTTACAATTTATTATGTTTATAATTACTAGCGTATTGACTAGCATTATATACCTATCAATTTGCATTTGCATTAAACTTTTTAAGATGAAAATTAAATAATAGTAAATTAAGGGTATTTGAAGTTAATTATAATTACACAAACTTTTTTTTCATCCCGAAAGTTTGAGCCAAGTTTTAATTTAATCCCAATTTTTTTTTGTTTTAATTACATCCTAAACGTTAACAAATCATTTCAATATCATCATTTTTCCTAATGTTATCTAGATTACTAATGGAGAATGCTGACATGGAGCCCACGTGACTAATTAGGATCATATGTGGATCCCACATGTCCAATTTGGGACCAAATTGAAACTTTGGTCAAACGTAAGGGACAAAAATAGGATTTTAGCCTTAAATTTATTTTAAATCAAATGCAACTCCATGGACTAGGGTTTTTAGTTGTAGAAGCTTAAGCACACTCAAAATCATTACCCAAAAATTAGAATACTCAATATCTTTATATCCCCTCAATAATATGCTTAATCCACTTCTAATGTTTGGCTAATTCTAGTTACTGGAGTTAAGGATAATGGAGAGACATGCATAGGGGAATGGGGATAGTGGTGCTGGCTCATGGGATCAACAACTCGTGTGTTATGGCAAAGGGGATGGCAGTGCTAGCTCATTGGAGGTTCGATGATTTACTACTCTTTAGGAGGTTTGTACTTTGGGTGTTGAGTTGGGGTGTAGTGTGGTGTTCTTAGTTGAGTGAGGGGGATACAAAGATGTTGAGTATCTTGATTTTTGGGGACTAATTTGAAGTGTGTCTTTTGTAACCAAAAATCCTAGTTCCTAAATTTGGAAAAAAAGATGGAGATGCAGATGATTTTAAATAAAAAAGGGTTTTAGCCTTAAAATTATATTGTGAGAAGTATTGGAAGACAAATGTAATTGGAGAATAATAATTATTTACATTTTTATTCATTTTGTGTTTATCTTTAAATCTTTAAATGATTAATAAGATACATTTATAGTTTCATCCTTTTTATATTTTTCATTACATCATTTAAATGAGTAACTTTTTTTTTTGTCTTCGACCAATTGCTTATGCAATTTGAGGCCGGGTGTGGTGGCTAGGTAAAGCCCTCCAAAAGTAATAACTCTAAGATTTGATGTTACCAAGTGATCTCAAAACTCAAGAGGGGGTGAATTGAGTTTTAAAAATATTTTTACAATTCTTTTGCAAAAACTTTGATTATCAATTTTCATTGAAACTATTGTTTGTTAAATATGAATGGATAGAGAAGATAGAAACCTTTCACTCTTAAATGAATCAACCAAGAGAAATAGAATTCAAATAATACAACAAATGGTGCACAAAGTAAAGAGTAGAGTTTAGAGAAAATAAACACAAAGCTTTATCTTGGTTCAGCCACCAATCCACTTGTACCTTACATCCAGTTCTCAAGCAAACACTCGAGATTTCCACTATAACTTCAAGCTTCAAACAGGTGTTTGACATCCTTTACAAACTTGAGCACTTAAAACCTTGGGATACCTCACCCTTTGTGCTTGAGCCTCTACTTTCAAGGGATAACTCACCCTTTACAATCCTTTGAGGGATACCTCACCCTCTTTACAGATTAAACAAGATATAGAAGAATTGAAACTCTCTCTCTAGAGTGGATAATACGAGTTGAAGCTTATGGGTAATGAAGATTCATACTTTTAAAGCTAAAAAATAGAGTATGATTGAAGAGAAATTAAAAACAAGTATTCAATGCTTAGGAATGATTTACAGATTATTTCTCTAACATTTCATAAATGCTCAACAACTTAAATTTATAGCCAAATGCAATTAAGAGTCATTGGGGGTAGTTAGAAACATTAAATGCTCTAAATAGAGCCATTGTGCGTATGTTTTGGTTACCTAAATAACCAGTTAGGAAGTTTGTCCTAATCAGTTAGGAGTCAAAAATTGACTCCAGATTCATTTCCTAACTGATTAGAGGGAGTTCCTAATCAGTTATGAGTCTCAAAAATTGACTCCAGATTTATCTTCTAACCAATTAGAATGAGTGCCTAATCGGTTAAGAGTCTTAACATTTTGCTTCTAACTTTCATAATAACCTATTAGAGGATATGCCTAATCAGTTAGGATCTTTTATAAATTACTTCTTAATTGCCTAATAACCGATTAGAGGAAGGCCCTAACCAGTTAGGAGCTTTTAAAAAATGGCTCCTGACTTGTCCAATAACCGATTATAGAAAGGACCTAATTGGTTAGGAGCATTAAAGAAAACCTTGACACGTTTTTGTTTTGACATAAAAAACTTGTTATGTGAACAATAATAGCTAGTTATTGGTTTGTCAAGAAAGCAAGATTTCCAAAGGGTTTTTCAATCTTTCTAAAAATCATTTTGCTCAAACTTCAATCTTTATAAATCCTAATTTTGCAAACTAATTTTGGTTGAGTAAGAAAACTAGTCGATGAGCTTAGTGTGAATCCTTCAAATACCTTTACACAAGATCTAAAAGTTATATTCTATGCTTGAAGCTCTTTGGGACTTGTCCTTTGTATTTTCCTTACTTTCTTTGTTTGTTATCATCAAAACCATTACTTAAGTCAATGCTAATCACATTCTCCCTTTTTTTTGATGATGACAAACAACTATTGAGAAAATTTTAGTTTAAATAAGTATTAGAATTCGTAAAAGGTTTTAGAGACTTACTCCCCCTTTATTGTTCAAGAGGTGATTGAATCAGAGATGCACAGCTCCTCCTTTGTTTTGGAATCCCAAGACTATTGAAAATATACCTTATGCTATTTTACCTTTCTTTTCTCAAAACCAAAAAACTTCTCCCACTTTTGTCATGATAAAAAAATATATATTTGGAGAAAGAGTTCATAACCATTGCTATGTAACAAATATCTAGTAAAAAGAAATATCCAACAATAATGTAAGCATATTTTAACAGTCCGTTCATTAAAAAAAAACATCTAAGTCATACTAATCATAGTTAGGCATGTCATAAGTCTGAGATAATGAATATCATATCCAAAAGATAATTTTAATCAAAATAAAGAAGCTATAACTGAAATAAGTACTCCATGCCTAAGTCCCGTGATCCTCTGGTACTGGATAGCGATGCCCAAGCCTATCCAGGTGATCTTCCATAGTGCTTAAGTGATCATAGATGATTGTGTTATTGTGTTTTTGATAAGTTTTAAGATTTGCAATGCAGGCTTCAATACTAACTTGTATATTTGCAATGGCTTCCAAGATGCGGTCATCATTGGTGGTAGGGGCCTCTTCCATAGGCAGGTCAGTAGAGGCAGTGGGAATTCTTCCTTGCTGTGTTACTGCCTCACGTCCACGACCATAGACCCATTCACCATTCACTTTCTTCACTTGCATGTGGTTTAGAGAGGCAACTCCAAACTTGTGGAGACCGATAGTGTGAATAATTTCATCATCCTCTAAGCTGACCTTATATTGGTCTAGAATTTTATAAACCAATAAAGTGTAAGGAAGATCCATCATTGCCTTTTCCTTAGCTTTCATCATGTAATGCATGATGTAATGAGGCCAATTGATCTTCATGCGTCTTTTAAGTGCCTACACCAAGAAAATTTCTTCTTCTTCAACCAAGGCATAGTTGCTTGCCCTTGGTACCAAGATATGTGTGACTACAAAGTGAAGAAGATGATCCTGTAAATTTAGAAGGCTAGCAGTGAAAGATCCTTTTGGCACTTGAATGCTCAGTTGAAGCATGCTTGCTACTGCTTGATCTCGATCAAATCCCTCCCATGAGTTGTGATTTTCCATAGGAATTTTGTCTCCAGAATAAGTGAGACCAAATGGGGGAGTCCACTGACTTGGTGACACAATGATTCTATGCCTCTTAAATTCAGAAACTAGATTTCCACTAATAATATTTAAATTACAGAAATAAAATTTTGTGGGTTCAAGATAGAAGTACCTGGGATTAGTGGTGACAAGAGTTTTTAACCCATGAAATTCTAAGAGCTTTGTGAGGGATGTGAATCCTTCTTTGACAAAGAAGTCCCAATCCATATATTTGGGCTAAATGAGGCATTGCACATGAAAATGTAGTGTGTATGCCTTCATTTGATTTTTGTGAGAGAAGTATCTTCCAATGTTGAGGCTAATGGAGAAATCTTGGTCAGTGGGTGAAGTGGGTGTTGATAGGGGTACATTAGGATTTTTGGAGCGAGAACGCTTGGGGTGAGATGAACTGCTTGCCTTGGTTAAAAATGGAGGCTAGGGCTCAGTTTAGGAGAGAGAAAGTGTGGGGGAAGGTGAAAATTTGGAAGAAAATAGAAGTTTTGATTAGTGAAAAGTGGCGGAAAGTGATGGAAAGTGATGAAAAATGAGTTTTAGTAGTTGATTTTAGTTTGATTTGGAGTGGGAGAGGTGTTTGAGTGAGTGGGTGCTTGAGGAAGAAGATGACAATGGAGGAAATGGGTGATACGTGAATGAAAGGGGTTCACGACTAGGAGTGTTTTGAAGCCCAATAACCGGTTATAAGGGGTTGTGTAACTGGTTAGGTGGGTTAAAGATTGTGGCCTCTAACTGGTTAGAGAGTGGCTCTAATAAGTTATTCTCTTATGGCAGAGAGTTCCAAGAAACTCTTATTCTCCAATAATCGATTAGTTAAGCATCCTAATTGATTATTTTGCTTAGCATAGACCCACTTCAATTAATTCCAAACACCCTACTAACAGATTATGTTCTTCTTCTAACTGATTATTGCACTTTAAAAAAAATTCTTCAAGAAATTAGTCCATAAAACACCAATTTGTTCCATCTTAGCTTAGTTTCACTAACCACTTTAAAAGCATCCCAAACACAGAATTTTCTTCAACATTTTTCTTCAGTAGGAACATGATTAATGAAAATTTGGGGACTTCAGCATGGATCAAGTACGTGCAAAACAAATTTGGGAGACACTCTGACACTCAAGTCAGTATTGGATTCAAGATAAAATGCAAGATAATTATGCAATGAACCTAATTATAACACATTATGCAGTAAGATTGTTAATTATGCAGAAAAATTATGCATCAAGAGTTTAGATGCATGATTAGTTTAATATACCAAGTTCACTTCTTATATAAAAGAATGCTTCTTTGTTTAATGGTTTAGTGAAGATGTCAGCTAATTGTTTAGTGGTTTCAATAAGTTCAAGCATGCAATCCCCTTTTTGAACATGATCCCTTATGAAATGGTGTCTTATCTCTATGTGTTTTGTTCTTGAGTGCAAAATGGGATTTTTTGACAAATTGATTGCACTAGTATTGTCACACCTTATAGGGATGTGATCAAGTTCAATACTATAGTCTAGAAGTTACTACTTCATCCAAAAGATTTGAGCACAATAACTTTTAGCTGCAACATATTCAGCTTCAACTGTAGACAATGCCACATTATTTTGTTTCTTGCTATGCCAAGAAACTAGTGAGTTTTCAAGCAAATGTCATGTCCCACTAGTGCTCTTCCTATCCATTTTACATCCATAAAAATTAGAATCGGAATAACTAATTAGACTACATGAGGCACCTTAAGGGTACCATAAACCCATTTGTGAAGTGCCTATTAGATATTTCATAATTCTTTTTATAGCACTTAGGTGTGATTCTTTAGGATTTGCTTGAAATCTAGCATACATGCATACACTAAACATAATATCTGGCCTACTTATTGTAAGATAAAGGAGTGAGCCAATCATACCTCTATATTTTGTGATTTCTACAAATTTACCTCCTTCATCCTTGTCCAAAAAACAAGAAGTGCTCATTGGTGTAGCCATATGCTTGGTGTTTGACGAGCGCCGAACTCAATCAAAATTAAAATTGAGTTATACCTATGGCTTGTAGCATAGGAGTCAACTCTGGATCATCTCTCAAGGATTTTAGTTGCAATTTAACCAGATTTATCCGAAATTGGGAAGGGGAATTGAGCATACAGAAAACGTAAATAACAGAATTCAAACAAAAATGGATAAAATAAAATTAATAAAGTAACTAATTTAAGAGAATTAACCAAACTTGATTTTAATCCATCCTTGACTATTATAGGTCCATTCAATTATCAATTAAGTCCTTAGTCTTAGATCACTTCAAGACGTCTCTCAATGATCCACAGATCTTCTACTAGAAATGCTTCCAAGATTCAATTATTTAAGGTTAGACAAATTAAGCACACATCCGAACAGAAATTAACTAAAAAGCTAAGATCCAACCAAGTTAAACATTCATCAAATAACTTCAATGCCTTGTTTAATCTCTGAGTTCATCTCTTTGGCCATGATAATTAAGCAATTAACATATGAAAATTCTAATCAAACAACCAAAATTAACAAAGAGAATAAGAAGAAGAGAAACTTGATTAATAGATGAACATAACAATTAAAGCAGAATCTGAAGATTAAGCATCAAGATGTTTAATATCTTACATTAATCTAAAGGTGCTACCCCTCCATGAGAAGGTAAGGACTCAAAAAAAATAAAAGAAGAGAAAACAAAATTCTAGATAGAATGAGGAGGGAGAAATTCTAGAGAGAAGAAAAGAAAAGTGAAGAATTAGATGTCTCTCTCCCTAGCCTCAGATTTCTGCCTAAAACTCCTAAAACTACCTCTTATTTTGGCCTCACATAATTAGAATCTACTTAGATATAAACCTGGGTCCATTATGAGTAATTGGGCCTAAACACCAACTAATTTGGAGTTCTACAACTCAAGTTATGATCAAAACAATATCAAAAGGTCACTAAACTCATATTCTGACTTCCAGGCCTAATTTAGTCCACTAGAAATCCGATTGAGACTTCAAGCTCTATCAAAGTTGTAGAACGTCCTCTCATCTTTCCTAGAAGGTAAAGCGTATAATTATTAGATATCTAGAACTCAAGATATGGTCAAAATACAGAAATAGTGTAAAACTTCAACAATGTCGGGAATTATCAATTAAGCTCAATTTGAGTCCAAACTTATAAAATATGACCAAGCTCAAACAATTAAGGACATGAAATGTATAAATGACTAAACATGAGGGTTTATTAATGTATAAAATATGTAATTATCAGTGTTGTCCATTCCAAATTTCTTGAGCAGCTCCTTGAAATACTTGGATTGACTTATGAAAGTCTCATCCTATGTTTGTTTGATTTGGAGACCAAGGAAGAAGTTGAGCTCACCCATCATAGACATCTCAAATTCATTTTACATAATATTGATAAATTCCTTACAAAGAGAGTTGTTAGTAGCACCAAATATTATATCATCAACATATATTTGAACAAGAAGAATGTCATGCTTTTTATACTTGATGAAAAGAGTAGTGTCAACCTTTCCTCTAGAAAAGCTTTCTTCTAAAAGGAACTTGCTCAATCTTTCATATTAAGCTCTATGGGCTTATTTTAAGCCATAGAAGGTCTTTTTCAATTTAAAGACATGGTTAGGCAGTTCAAAGTTTTCAAAACCAGGAGGTTATTCCCCATACACTTCTTCTTGTATAAAACCATTTAAGAAAGCACTTTTAACATTCATTTGAAAAAGTTTGAAATCCATGATGCATGCATATGCAAGTAGCATTCTTATGGCCTCTAATCTAGCTAGGGGAGCATAAGTTTCTTCATAATCTATTCATTCTTCTTGATTATAGTCTTTTGCAACCAACCAAGCTTTCTTTCTTGTTATTGAGTCTGTTTCATCAAGTTTGTTCCTAAAGACTCATTTGGTGCTAATTATAGGATGATCATTGGGCCTTGAAACTAATTCCAAAACTTGATTTTTCTCAAATTGGTTTAGTTCTTCTTGCATGGCCAATATCCAATGTTCATCATTAATGGCCTCATTTATGTCTTTAGGTTCAACTTGAGAGACAAAAGCCATATGGTTACATGCATTTTTAAGAGAGTTTTGAGTGATTACCCCTTTTAATACATCACCTATCACTTTGTCAAGCGGATGAAATCTTAACGTTTTCCATTCCTTGGGAAGGTCCATGATTTGTGAATCCTCTTACCTTGGGGCATCAAATGAGCTTTCTTCTTACTTTTTGGCTTCCTTTTTCTTGGTTCTCCAAGTGAATCTTTGCCAAACTTTCTGGAGCATCATCAACCAAATTTTTTCTCAGACCATTTGGGTTAGTTTCATCAAATGCAACATGAATTAATTCCTCAATGGTCATTGTTCTTTTATTATAAATTCTAAAAAATTTACTACTACGAGAATAACTAAGAAATATTTCCTCATCAGATTTAGCATCAAACTTGCCTAGGTTATCTTTTTCCATTATTTAAAACAAAGCATTTTCAACCAAAGACATAAAAGTGGGAGATGTTCGGTTTCCTTCCTCTGTATATTTCATAGGGGATTTTCTTTAAAATTGGCCTTATCAAAGCCCTATTCATAATATAACAAGCGATACTTACCGCATCTGCCCAAAAATACTTAGGAATGTTTGTTTCATTGAGCATAGTTCTTGCTAACTCCTCTAAAGATCTATTTTTCCTTTCAACTACTTCATTTTGTTGTGGAGTTCTAGGAGTAGAAAAATTATGCTCAATGCCATTTTCATTGCAAAACATTTCAAATTCTTCATTTTCAAATTCCCCACCATGATCACTTCTTATAGATGCAATGCTATAATTTTTCTCATTTTGGATAACCTTTGTAAGTTTTCTAAATGCATGAAATGTATCATTCTTATGAGCAAGGAATACGGTCCATGTATATCTAGAATAATCATTCATAATCACAAAAGCATAATAATTATTCTCAAAGCTCATAGTTCTTGTTGGTCCAAAAAGATCCATATATAAAAGTTGTAATGGTCTAGTAGTGGAAACAATATTTTTACCTTTGAAAGAGAGCTTTACTTGTTTACTCTTTTGACATGCATCACAAAGTCTATTTTTCTCAAAATTGAGCTTTGGTAAACCAATTAGTAAATCTTTAGAAACAAATTTGTTTAGATGATCCATATGAATGTGAGTAATTCTTCTATGTCATAACCATGAATCATTCTCTCTGCTCATAAGACATTTTGCATTTTGAGATGTAATATCATCAAGATTGATCATATATATGTTATTAACCCTATGACCAATAAACTTAACTTGTTTATCATTTTTTCCTTCAATTATACAACAATTTGAGTCAAAGATAATTCTATTTCCTTTATCACGTAATTGACTTATATTAAGCAAGTTATGTTTAAGTCATTCTACATACAAGACATTTTTTTATTGAAGTAGAGTGATTCTTTCCAACTTTTCTAACTCCAAGAATCTTTCCTTTGTTGTTGTCCCCATATGTGACATGTCCATGCTTCTTTGGTGCAAGGAAGGAGAACTTGGATCCATTACCCGTCATGTGCCTGGAGCAACCACTATCAAGATACCAACTTGAGCTTTTGGTCTTCAAGCACACCTCGATGTCACTTTCTTCTTCTTCTTCACCTCTAGCCATGAGACATAGATGAATTTCTTCATTTTTTGAACTATCGAAGAAGTCCATGTCATTTTCTTCTCATGCAATGTAGGCTCTCCTTCCTTTCTTTTCTTTAAGGGGTTTCTTCTCAAACTTCTTTGATTTCTTAAGATATATAGGACATTCCATCTTCATATGCCCAGGTTTACTGTATTCATAATATGTTGGAGTTGATGAGGTTCCTTCCCCTTTGTGATTGGTCTTCTTAGGAGGAAAATGTGCTCTTCTTTGGAATCCCTTTTTCTTTAAGAATTTTCTAAACTTTCTCACAAGGAACTGAGATTCTCCTCATTAAACTCCAGATTTTCTATACCATCTCCATCATCTTCAATTGTAGATGAGGTGGCTTTAAGTGCAATCCCCTTCTTCTTTTTGTCATGTTCCTCATTTTGATTGAGTCTATTTAGCTTCAATTCATGCTCTTGGAGCTTCCCGAATAAGGTGGCCAAAGTCATTGTTGATAAGTTCCTTAATTTTGCAATAGTCATCATATTAGGTTGCCAATTCCTACTCATTAGGAAAAGTTTTTCCCAATGAAGCAAAATGATTTATAATATGTGTAAATCTCTTTTGTATTTCTTGAATGTTTTCTCCTTGATTCATTCTAGACAATTCATATTCATGAGTAAGAGTGTTTATTCTTGATGTTTTTACTTCACTTGTGCCCTCATAAGTTACTTGTAGGGTATCCCACATTTCTTGGGTGGTCTTACAATTTGACACCCTAATGAATTCATCCTAACCCAAGGATGTGGTAATGATGTTCTTGACTCTCAAGTTGTATTGAACTTTCTTTTTGTCTTCATCTATCCATTCACTTCTAGGTGTATTAGTTCTTACACCATCAACTATATGTGTGAGAACAAAGACCCCATTTTCAATGACATCCTACACATGAATATCAATAGCTTCAATAAAAAAATTTATTCTTTCTTTCCAGTAGGCATAACCATCACCATTGAAATAGGAAGGTCGATTTATAGAAGAACCTTCGTTAGAAAAACCATTTGAAGCCATCATTTCTCTTGAAACTGCTAAGCTCTTTGCACAAGAGCCTAGCTCTAATACCACTTGTTACTAAGTGACCTCAAAACTCAAGAGGGGGGTGAATTGAGTTTTAAAAATATTTTCATAATTCTTTTGTAAAAACTTTGATTATCAATTTTTGTTGAAGCTATTGTTTGTTAGAGATGAATGGATAAAGAAGATAGAGACCTTTCACTCTTAAATGAATCAACCAAGAGAGATAGAATTCAAATAATACAATAAAACAATGTACAAAGTAAAGAGTACTGTTTAGAGAAAACAAACACAAAGCTTTATCCTAGTTCAGCCACCAATCCACTTATGACTTTCGTCCAGTTCTCAAGTAAACACTCGAGATTTTCACTATAACTTCAAGCTTCAAATAGATGCTTGACAACCTTTACAAACTTGAGCACTCAATACCTTGCGATACCTCACCCTTTGTGCTTGAGCCTCTACTTTCAAGGGATACCTCACCCTTTACAATCCTTTGAGGGATACCTCACCCTCTTTACAGATTAAACAAGATATAGAAGAATTGAAACTTTCTGTCTAGAGTGGATAATACAAGTTGAAACTTATGGGTAACAAAGATTCATACTTTTAAAGCTCAAAAATAGAGTATGATTGAAGGGATATTAAAATCAAGTATTCAATGCTTAGGAATGATTTTCATATTATTTCTCTAACATTTCATGAATGCCCAACAACTTAAATTTATAGCCAAATGCAATTAAGAGCCATTGTGCATATGTTCTGGTTGCCCAAATAACCAATTAGGAAGTTTGTCCTAATCGGTTAGGAGTCAAAAATTGACTCTAGATTAATTTCCTAACCGATTAGAGGGAGTTCCTAATCGGTTAGGGGTCTCAAAAATTAACTCCAGATTTATCTTCTAATCAATTAGAGGGAATGCCTAATTGGTTAGGAGTCTCAACATTTTGCTTCTAACTTTCATAATAACTGATTAGAGGATATGCCTAATCGGTTTGGAGCTTTTATAAATTGCTTCTTACTTGCCCAGTAACCGATTATAGGAAGGCCCTAACCGGTTAAGAGTTTTTAAAAAGTGACTCCTGACTTGTCCAATAACCGGTTAAGGAAAGGACCTAATCTATTAGGAGCATTAAAGAAAACCTTGACATGCTTTTGTTTTGATAGAAAAAACCTATTATGTGAATAGTAATAACCAATTTTTTGTTTGTCAAGAAAGCAAGATTTCCAAAGGGTTTTTCAATCTTTCTAAAAACCATTTTGCTCAAACTTTTTATAAATCCTGATTTTGCAAACTAATTTAGGTTGAGTAAGAAAACCAGTTGATGAGCTTAATGTGAATCCTTCGAATACCTTTACACAAGATCTAAAACTTATGTTCTAGGCTTGAAGCTCTTTGGGACTTGTCCTTTGCATTTTCCTTCCTTTCTTTGTTTGTTATAATCAAAATCATTGCTTAAGTCAATGCTAATCACATCCAACCCCCTGATATAAAATGAGTAACTAAAAATAATAATTTTGGAGAAACAATAATTAGACAAAATAGGAAAAGCCTTTATAATAGTATAGATAAATAAGTAATTAATTGTTGACTTGCTATTGAAAAAATAGGTATATATATATATATATATATATATATATATATATATATATATTGAGAAGTAGCTAATTACTTCTTAAATTTTAACATATATTCCACACTTTTTTTTTTGACAAGTAAGAAAATTATTAAGAGTTTAATTTTAATGCACTTTGTGTAAAAATTTTATGCTATCATTCAATGATATATTGTCACATTATTTAATAAGTTTAATATCTCATATAAGTTTTCAATTATTAAATAATGTGGCAACACATTATCTAATGATAGTATAAAACTTTTTTATGCCATCGACAATGCATCAAGATTTAATTCAATTATTAATTATTAATGGTATTAAAATTTGAGGTTAAATTTAATTGTAAAGTTTTTTATAGTCTCATTAAATGATTTATCATTAGCAAAGTTTGACCTATTAGGAAATTGTTGTGTAGTCAAACTATTTTGTTGATTTAATTATACTCCCAACATTTCAAAATGTCAATTATTTAAGGTAATTATATAAAGACTAAAAAAGTTATTAAATAGTCTCAATTATGAGAAATAGAACTATATTTGACTAAATTACCTTCTATTGAAATACTTAAAGTATTATACTCCAGTAATGCTTTTGTAACATCCCTTCCTCTGTTGGGGTTAATTAATTTAAAAACTATGATTTTTATTTAGAGCTTGCTTCAGCATGTGCTTTTCTTTTAAAGATTGATATGAGTATGCATATGTGGGCTTATGACTTGGGATAATTAAATAAAGCCTAAGGCTACAAATTTGAAAAATAGTCAGCATAAGGAAACAAATTTAGCATGTGGCAGCCTAGTGATAGGCGCAAATGGCATAAGAAGAAAAGGAAATAGAATAAAATTTTAATGAAGGCATAAATTATTGATAAATTAGAAGCACATGGAGAATAGGATCTTTAATTAAGTATTGTAACATAACATGTGAGATTAAAAAAAGAAAAACTTTGCTTTTATTTGTGTGTGTGAATCACGTGTAAGAAGGAGAGGAAGGTGGAAAGAAAAACTTAAAACAAACTTTAACACTTTGTGAATCAAGAAGATAAAAAAAAAAAATCTGGTGCATTTGCCTATGGGGGACACACCTACATGGGAAAAACAAAAGGAATAATGGATAATTAGGATTTTTAGAAGAATAGGCTAGGGACAAAATAGTAGGTGCAATCAAGGATAACCACTAGTGGTTTTGGAAGAGTGGAACCTTGGAAGGAGGAGGAGTTTTGACACTCCAACTAAGGCTTTGCTTCCCATTGGTCAGGGAAGAGGTGAGACCTTTCAACTCTCATAATGAAGCCACTAGAGGAAGGTCAAGAGGTGACAAAAGCCTTCCACCCTCATTGAACCAAAAAACATGAGGGTTCAATGGAAAAACAAAGATTCTCCCTATGCCTCTCAAGAGACCATTCGGTCTCTACCATCTTCACACCTTAATAATTTCATCATTTCACCTACTTCTACAAGTGAGAAAAAGGAGACAAGAAACCCCTCTTTCAACCTAGCTCTACACGCCACCCATATCCCCCTATGATACAAAATCCTTCTTCATCTCTTGCTCATATACACCCATTTCCTCTTGATGAGAATAGAAAGTGTAAGAACTTGAGAGAGGGCCAACACCAAATTCGAAGGAGAAAAAGAGAGCAGACCACTTGAGGAGTTTGGACAAAGAACATCAAGAACCAAGGAGTAAGCTATCCATTCCACTTCTTTGGATTTCACTCCCAAGTTCACCATCTAGGTAAGGGAAAATATTTTCCTTCTCTTCTTCCTCTCTCTTGAAACATGTCTCATGACCATTAAGATGAAGATAAATCTGAAGATATTATCTCCATGCCTTCTTATGTGAAACTTGTTTTCTTGCCAAGTCTCAGTTTCACAACTATATTTTTGTTGTGCATGACCCCCTTTTACTTCATGTATGCTAGCATTCTTGATTCATGAATTGGGAGATTATGGTTTTTCTTTTATAGAAAAAAATAAAATGAAACAATGATTTGATTCTTATTTGAATGTATGCCTCAGCCTAGATGGCGTATATTTTGGACATGCATGATGAAAATTCACTTGATGGTTGATACATGTTGTGACCTTTTTTAGAAGCCTTTAAATACTCGTAAGTGCATGAACTGTACTAAAGTATAGTTGAGTAAGTATAAGATTGTTCTTATAAAGACTTAAAATTAAATTTTAAGTATTAAAATTTTTTTCATAATCTAGTCAACAAAAATTACGAATCAAAGATGTAAAGATAAAATAAAACAAATAATTAAAATGAATAGCAAATTAAATGAAAACAAATAAACAAATTGGGTTTCAACCAGATGCAAGATGACTAAGGTTCAGAATCCACCGAGATTAATTTTAACATTAACTATATCAAATTATTATATCCAAATAGTTTATCTCATAAATATTTAGCGACAAAGCATGTGATCACGGAAGATCTATTAATGAAGCACTAAAAATAATAATCAAGGCTTTGATAAAATTTCTCTAATTAATAGTAAATTATCAAATCATCAAATGTATCTCTAATAAAAAATCACAATTGATATCCAACAATTACTACCAGCACTCAGATAACACAAAAAAAATTGAAAAGCAAGAGAAAAGGAAGACTAAATTCATCTAAAAATTCATTCACATAATCTTATAGGAAAATAGAATCAATAAACATTAAATCCTAAAATTGAGTAACAACAATTCAGTAAAGCAATGCTAAAACAATCAAGGTTTCATTATCCCCTTAATACAAGCACATCTTATTTTTCTCACTAATGCTCCTAAACTTTTGGTAGATTTCACAAGCAGAACAATAAGTATAAGAATCACGAAAAATAGAAGGCCAATAAAAACCACACTAGAAAATTTTAGCTGCTATTTTCCTAGAGTTAAAATGCCCACCACATGCATGATCATGACAAAAAGATATGATACTTTGCTACTCCCATTCAGGAATGTATCTCCTAATAATCTGATCAGGACAATATTTAAACAAGTATGGATCATCCTAAAAGAAATGCTTTACTTGAGACAAGAACTTCATTCTATCCTATTTAAACGAATGAGATGACATTTGCAAAGTAACCAAAAAATTCACAAAATTAGCATACTATAGGGCTTGTGAAACATGCAATAACTGCTCATCTGGAAAAGATTCTATAATAAGAGAAGTATCACTATCATGTTCAACAACCAGTCTAGACAAATGATCAACAACCACATTCTCAACACCCTTTTTATCCTTGATTTCAATGTCAAATTCTTGCAAAAGTAAAACCTACCTAATAAGTCTAGCTTTTACATTAGCTTTAGCAAACAAATATTTCAATGCAGCATGATCAGAATATATCACAACTTTTGATCCAACAACATATGATCTAAATTTGTCTAAAGCAAACACAATAGCTAGAAATTCTTTCTTAGTGGTGGACTAATTCAATTAGGCAGTATTCAAAGTCTTACTAGCATAACAAACCACATGAAGCAACTTATTCACTCTTTGCCCCAAGACAACACCAATAACAAAATCAGAAGCATCGTACATAATCTTAAAAGGCAAGCTCCAATCAGGTGGCTTAATAATCACAGCATAAGTCAATTCAAGTTTCAACTTATTAAAAGATTACAAGCATGCATCATAAAAAACAAATGGAACATCCTTATCAAGAAGGTTGCATAATGGCCTTGCTACCTTACTAAAATCCTTGATGAACCTCTAATAGAAACCTGCATGCCCTAAAAAAGATCTAATTTGTTTAACAGATTTAGGGAGAGGAAAGTTAGAAATCAACTCAACTTTAGCCTTATCAACCTCAATGTCATCTTTAGATATGATGTGACCAAACACAATACCCCTTTTAACCATGAAATGACATTTTTCCCAATTAAGCACAAGATTTTTTTCTTTACACCTAGCCAAAACCAAAGACAAGTGATGAAAAAAATCATCAAAAGTAGATTCAAAAATAGAAAAGTCATCCATGAATACTTCCAAAAATTCACCAACCATATCAGAAAAAAATACTAATCATGCATCTTTGAAAAGTAGCAGGTGCATTACATAACCCAAAAGGCATGCGATATGCAAAAGTACTAAGTGGACATGTAAAAGTAGTCTTTCCTTGATCCTCAGGTGCAATGAGAATCTAATTATACACTGAATATCCATCTAGAAAACTCTATGCATTGCCAGTAAGTCTTTCCAACATATGACCAATAAAAGAAAGAGGGAAATGATCTTATCTAGTTACAACATTCAGTTTCCTATAATCAATATCACTCCACCCCGTTTGCACCCTAGTTGGAACTAACTCATTGGCCTTATTTTTAATCACTGTTATTCCAAACTTCTTAGTCACAACCTATACAGGAATAACCTATTTACTATCAGAGATAGGATTGATAATCCCTACATCTAACAACTTCAGCACCTCTTTTCTAACTACTTCCTGTATGATTGGGTTCAAACGACTTTGGGTCTCACGAGTAGATTTAGCACCCTCCTCTAAATGAACCCTATACATCACTGTTGGGAATTTTTGCGGATATAACGCACAGCAAAAAACAGTGATTCCCATCGAGGATCCATGCGAAAAAGTCATAATCCGAGTTTTTAAATGATTTACCTCTTGAAGCGTGAATCACTAACACCGTAATAGAAATGATGTCTCTGCGGTATCCACACGAACAGACTCACGAACGTCCAACGTCCGCAAAGAAGAGCCTCACGTCTCTTGCACAGTGCTAGCTGCGAAGAGAAGAGAAGATGCCTGTCGCTCTCTCACTCACTTTTCTGTAGGTGCGGCTAGGGTTCAGAATTGTATCTAAAAGCAGCCCCCTTAGCAGTACTATTTATAATAGTAATCGCCTTTAAGTGAGTGTGAGAGCAAGAAGAAGGTAAGTCAGTGCAACCCTAGACCCATCCGTTATGAGTCCGGCCCATATTTGAATCCGAGTCCAACTTGGATCCATTGCTCCAATTTTAGTCCGCTCTATGTGTGTGTGACCTGCAGGGTTTCTTATTACGTTGGCGTAATATTAAAATCTCATTTTAATATTACAAGCGAAGGAGTGGTATCTAGTAACACGTCGTGCTACCCAAGTAATAAGAATGCCAGTGATTTGACATAACCTTTCCGTGACCAATGTTTCCGTGTCGTTTAGTCCCTTTGTCAAGATATCTAGATTGAACACAAGGCATGGAATTCATCACCCTTGTAAAGTCCAATCATTCGTTTCCTGATACTCGAGTAGACTTTGTAACAACAAATGAGATCAATATCTTATATTGACTCATTTGAGCATGGCCATGTATTTCGCAGTCTCACTCAATCAGGGGGCCCAAAGATATCGCTCCTGTTATGTAGGAGTGACAAATCCCATCTAGGTCACTCACATCCCTCTGCATGATTTGCGGTATGTCCAATAACCAACTTTATAATCACCTTATTACAGATGACGTTTGATGGCATTAAAACACACAACTCCTCATGTAGGAATCGTAGTGATTTCGGTCAAAGGACCACAAACACCATTGTCACTATGAGAATCGCTATAACACTCACGTAACGATCCATGTAGCGTTCTCATGGTGGGTGGGTCCAAGACATCATTACTCTAATATGTACCCATGTGAAGACTTGATATCTCATATCCATGACCCGTGAGATGTGGTCATCAGTCTCTGCACATACTAGTCTCAATGTATTATTGTTGTCCTAATTAACAATAATACTTGACTAGGGACATTTAAGAATAGTATTGTAACCAAAAGGATCTCACGATCAAGTCATCCACTTGATGTCCTATGGCATCAAACTTACTATTCTATGGACTTTATTATGTTTATCAAAAGGAACACAATAAATGAAATGCCTCATATATAAAATAGCATAATAGAATGTATGTAAATACAGAAAATGTATTAGCCTCTAGGGCATACACCAACAATCACTACTGAAGGACTAATACCCTTAATATCTGTAACTGACGATCCTATAGCTTCCTTATGCTCTTTCAACATGTCCACTAACTAATGTTCTTGGGACTCATCTAAATCAGGAGCTAAAATGACCGGTAATGTCTCATTAGTGCCTAAAAACACATACCTGTGTTAGCCATGGCAGCCATTACCCAAGAGGGAGGTGAATTGGGTGATGACTAGTTTTAATGCAACTTTGACAAATTATATATTTTGAATCATTCAATTAATAAATGCAGCGGAATATGCACAACAAAGGTATAGCTATTATAGATTACTCAACTACAACTTGAGGTACATGGTAAATCAAGCAAATAAGCTAAATATCAAGTTCAACTCAAGTATATATAATTAAAGTGCAAATGTAAAGAAGATAGAGTTGAGAGAAGCAAACACAAGGTTTATCCTGGTTCAGCCACCAATCCACTTGTGATCTACGTCCAGTCCTCAAGCAACCGCTAGAGATTTTCCATTATATCTTCAAGTTTCAACAGGTGTTTAACAACCTTTACAATTGAGAGCACTTAACACACTTTAGGATACCTCACCCTTATGCTTGAGCCGCACACAGGGATACCTCACCCTTTACAACTTTTGAGGGATGCCTCAACCTCAAGGGATACCTCACCTTTTACCAACTTTGAGAGATGCCTCACTCTCTAAGGGATACCTCACCCTCTCAAAACAAAGATTAAGATTAAGAGAAAGAATATAAACTCTTACAAGAGTAGATATACAACTTGAAGAACAAAGTATAGATGATAGAACACTCTCTCAAGAGTGGATAATACAAATTGAAGCACTATGGATATAAAGGATTCACATTTTAAAGCTTAAAATATGATTTTGATGTTTCAAGGATCAAGTATAGTGCTCTTGTGTTTCTTGAGTTGTAAATACTTCAAATATCACTTATATATAGAGCCCAAATGATAAAATAGCCATTGGTAGTGTTTAGAAATGATTTTTTTTATGAAAACTAGCCGTTTATAGCCGTTGGGAACATTTCTGGGCACTTGGTAATCGATTACAAGCTTGGTGCAATCGATTACAAGCTTTCTGGGCACTTTGTAATTAATTACACACTTCCTGTAATCGATTACACGGCTTCTGTCAACGTTGTAATCGATTACATGACTTGTGTAATCGATTACAGCATTTCTGGTTTTGAAAATTGACTTTAAAAGGTCATAACTTCTTCATTTCTTATCCGATTAAAGCGAATGACCACTCATTGGAAAGATTTTGAGTCTATTTTCATATGAAAGAAGTTTCAGAACAAAACTCAAAGTATTTGAAAGATATGATCAAATTAGTAACTAAAGGTCAGTTTTGCAAAACTCAAACTTGACTGTTTTTGAAAACTAACTTTAAATGGTCATAACTTCTTCATTTCTTATCCGTTTAAAACAAATGACCACTCATCGGAAAGATATTTGAGTCTATTTTCATATGCAATAAGTTTCACAACAAAACTTAAAGTAGTTTAAAAGTTATGATCAAAAGAGTAACTAAATATCAGTTTTGAAAAATACAAACTTGACTAACTTTCACAGATTTGAAATACCACCAAGATTAACTTTCCAAAAACATTTTGTTGGGCATTTAAGCATTTTAGAAACACTTGTAAAGATTTTTAAAACTTATTTGAGCTTAGTATGATTCTCATTTACCTTTACACAAGATCTAAGCCCTATAAGCTATTCTTGAAGATGTTGGACTTGATCTTTTGCTACCATCAATTCTTGATGTAAACCAAGCTTCCAAAGAAAAGCTTCTCTTCAAAACTTGTAAATGCTTGGAACACCTTTTCATTCTTATCCTTCTTGAGTTGAGCATAGTTGTGATCTTTTTACTTTCTTGTTTGCAATGCTCATTCTTGATACTTGGACTATCTTACAAAGTATTGCTCACTTAAACAAATATAGTTAGTTCAAAATCATAACTCAATATCTTCATATGCATGATTCATAAATGTATAACTCTAGTTAGTCTAACATGCATATAAGACTTTCATAGACACATCCAAATAAGATATTTATTAATTACAAATAGATATACTTATATAGGATGCAACAAAGAATATTTTACACATTTTCATTTAGATAGAACCAAATCCAATATTAATTTAATATAACTCATATAAAGCATTATTGGATATATTATATGAAAAATGTTACACATATCTCATTGTATGATTATTAAGTGAAATATAACTAGATAAAGTATATAATCATGCATGATACAATATAGTTCATTAAGCACATTTATGTAACATGATCAATATTCTTTTGTGATGCATTTGTCATCTATAAAGCACATTTATCAATCATAAGCATCATTCTTTTTATCTTGTATTTGTCATCATCAAAACTTAACATATTAAACCATTGGGGCAAACTTATTTCCACAACCTGAGTGTGCTTGGCAAGGATTTCATCTTTAACTTAGGTGGCTCTACAATGGATGACAAAGGTGGGGATGAAGACAAGGTGATTGGCTAGACTATGGGTTGCCATCTATCCACATTCATCCAAGAAACATAATCTAACAAAGAATTTATATCCCTAATGACAGAATCAATATCAAAATCAGCATTAACATGATTCAAGCATGCCATTAATGGATCAACATAACTAAAATGCATAAACGAGTCATGAGCCAAACTATCAATCAAATTCAATTCATGCACCTTATTATCATTATCATTATGCATCTGTTTACTGATATGAAAAACATTAAGCTCAACAGTCATGTTCCCAAATGATAGTTTCATTACACTACTCCTACAATTAATTAATGCATTAGATGTAGCAAGAAATGGGCAACCAAAAATAATATGAATTGAGGGATAGAGACTACAAATAGGTTCAGTATTAAGCACAACAAAATCAAAAGGAAAGTATAAATTCTCAATTTTTATCAACACATCCTCAATAATGCCCCTGCGATATTTAACAAATCTATTAGCTAATTAGATAGTCATCTTAGTTAGTTTCAACTCCCTTAAACCCAACTGCAAGTAAATAGAATAAGGCAACAAATTAACATTTGCTCCTAGATCTAGTAAAGCTCTCTCAACATGATGTTCCCTAATTTTACAAGTAATAATGTGTGATCCAGGGTTTTATACTTAACAAGATATTTATTGAGAATCACAGAATTTACTTACTCTGTCAAAAAGTTCTTCTTGGGAACATTAGACTTCCTATTCACAGTGAGAAGATCCTTCAAGAATTTAGTATACACAGGCACCTGTCTAATAGCATCAAGAAAAGGAAAGTTAATTTGCACTTGTTAAAAATCTCCAAAATATCACCTGACTGCACAATGTTCTTAGGGTTTACTAATCTGTGAGGAAAATGGGCCCTAGGTAATACTCCTTAACTTTAGGCTCTACAACTTTAGGAGTAGACACATTAAGCTTTGAGGGTACATTATCCTCATCTGAGTTATTTTTATCCCTAGAACTACTAGCTTCTTGCTTTATATTATTCCTCACAGGCTCTACAACATGAATATCTATTTGCTTCCCAGACCTAAGGGTGGTGATAGACTGAACCTGCTTATTTTCCCTATTAGAGTTAGATGTTTCATAAATTGCATATTGTCACTTGGGAATAAAGATAGGCTGACTAGGGAACTTTCTTCTCTCTCTTTCTGCCATCTGACTAGCCAACTGACCCATCTGAATCTCCAACTTGGCCATAACATTAGTGTGCACTTGGGTAACATTCTTTATCTCTTGAATGACATTGGTAATCACTTGGTTAGTATTTCTCATCTCTTGTATAAATTAACCAAGAGTCTCCTCAAATGATGACTATTGCCTAGACTGACCTGCTCCTTAATTTGGGAAATATGATGACTATTGGTAACCTTGGTTAGGCTGCTGGAACTAAGTCTGACTCTCTATAGGTTGACTACCAAAGTTACTTTAAAAGTTATTTTGCTTCCAATAAAAATTACGGTAATTTCACTAACTAGGATTATAAGTATTTGAAGAAGTATTAGCAAAAGATCTCCTTACTGCGTTTCCTTGCTCAACAAAACAATCATTATTAGGTGCAGAAGAAAAGCACATAGAAGAAGCATGCATATTACTCCCACAAAATGCACAATTTTCCTATTGGATACTATTAGCATGACCAACTCCTTTATTAAGTGATAGGGACTTAACTTTATATGCAATAGCATCTAGTCTAGCTTTGATATTTGTATGCTTACTAACCTCATATAAACCTCTCTTCTTAGGTTGGTTTGATCTATCCTTACGATTAGCAAAGTCCTATTGTTGAGAATTTTTAGACAAGTCCTAAAAAAATTGATAACCCTTTTGTGTATTTAAATTTAAAAATGTACTGTCATTCAAAGACTCAACCAAGCCCCTATTAGATTGTGTCAGCACATTATAAAAATACTACACAAGGTGTCATTTTTCAAAACCATGGTGAAGGCACCTCACAAGAAAATCTTTAAACCTCTCCCAGCTTTCAAAGAATATTTCATGATCTTCTTGACAAAATTATGAAATTTCTTTTCTCAAAGAATTTGTTTTGGACATGGGAAAAAATTTAGATAAAAACTTTTGACTCAACATTTCCCATGATGTAATAGAGTTAGAAGGTAAATAGTTCAGTCAAGTTTTTGCTTTATCTTTCAAAGAAAAAGGAAAGAGACGCAAACATACAGATTCTGCAGAAAAAATTTGAAATTAAAATGTTTCACAATTTCTAAAAAATTCTTGACATGTAAGTATGAGCCTTCTCTATCTAAGCCATGAAAAATTGGAGACAGATTGATAACTTGAGATTTAATCTCAAAATGAGTAGTAGTAGTAGCAGGTAAAGCAATGCATGAGGGTTAATTCACAAATATTGGGCAATATAATTCCTTAAGTGGCATAACATCATCTCCTTACGCAAACACATCCATCTCTGCTATGGGTTTTACATTAACTTTCACTAATCTATGTGCATGATCACGAACCCAAACTATCATGCAATGATCAAACAATAAAAATAAAAATTAAAAAGATAGAGCAATTAAATTTTAGAAAAATAAAAATAAGATAAGGGAAATATGAAAAAAAACTCAACTAGCTGAAGAAAAAAATATTGAACAAATACTTAACTTTTAACTAACTAAGTTCTCAATAACGGTGCCAAAAAACTTGTTGTGACCTTTTTAAAAAGCCTTTAAATACTCGCAAGTGCACGAGTCATACCGAAGCATAGTTGAGCAAATATGAGGTCGTTCCCAAAAAGACTTAGAGTTAAATTTTAAGTATTAAAAAATTCTTCCTAATCTAATCAACAAAAATTACGAATCAAAGATGTAAAGACAAAATAAAACAAATAATTAAAATGAGTAGCAAATTAAATGAAAACGAGTAAACAAATTAGGTTTTAACCAGATGCAAGATGACTGAGGTTTAGAATTTACCAAGATTAATTTTAACATTAATTATATCAAATTATTATACCCAAATAATTCATCTCATGAATATCTAGCGACAAAGAATGTGATCACAGAAGATCTATCAATGAAGCACTAAAAAAATAATTAAGTGTATGATAAAATTTCTCTAATTAATAGTAAATTATGAAATTATCAAACGTATCCCTAATAAGAAATCACAATTGATATCCAACAATTACTATCAACACTCAGATAACATAAATAAATTACAAAATATGAAGAAAACATGACTAAACTCATTTAAAAATTCACTCATATAATGTGATAAGAAAATAAAATTAATAAGCATTAAATCTTAAAATTAAGTAATAACAATTCAATAAAATAATGCTAAAATAATCAAAATTTTATCATCTCTTTAATACAAAAAATTTAATAAGATATAATAAAATTAAAATGTAACAAAATTATCTCATTAAAATTCTTCATTGTATATAACTTCAAATTCTTCTCTACGCTTTTTCTCTCCCGCTAGGGATGGCAATTTTACTCACTACATGGTACCATGGTAATACCCGCGGACGGGCGGGTAATACCCATTAAATTCTCCCTGCGGATATAAATACCCGTTTAGTATTATCCCCGTTTAATAAACGGACGGGGGGTGGTTTCCGCATCATGGTATCCGCAAAATTTTATATAAATATTTTATATAAAATTATTAAAAAACTTAATTATATAAATTAAAATATTATAAAGTTATATAAATTAAAAGTATTTTAGGAGTTTGACATTATTTTTAAATTAAGTTGTATTGGACAAATTTTAAAAAATTATAGTATTGTACTTTTTTTTTTTATTTTTTATTTTTTTTATTTTATTTTTTTGATTTTTTTTAATATTTTTTATAATTTATTAGTGCATCGTGGATATCCGCGAATACCCGTCTATCCGCGGGAGAAAGATAAACGGATACCCGCACGGATATGGAGGCGGGGACGGAGACGGATATTATTCGCGGGGGCAGGGGACGTGGGGCTACTACCTGTCCCCGCCCCGCCCCGTTGCCATCCCTACTCCTGCTGCGCCGCTTCTGGTCTGTGTCTCACGTTGCGCTTCAATCTTTCTTATGCGACGCACCCTTTGTGCATTGTGGCATCCTCAATTTAAAGCTGAAGTTACAACTGTCACACCCACCGACTCTGCCCAAAGTTTGTAGTTATTGGAGTGCACCATTTTTTCTACTAAACCGTGGGCTCAAAGCCTTTAATTGAACTTCACACGCAAGTCCATATTACTATAGCCTGATTCAAGTAAGACAATGGCTTTCAATTACGGGCTCCAACTTCCAATTGTCATTAGCATATTCATTGTACTTGGACCATGGCTCACATATGGTTGTTTTTTCTTCAAGTACATTGTCATTAGTCTTGATTTTTGGGCTTTAAATGTTTTCTTTTTTATCTAAGTATAAACATTTAATTGTACTATTTTTATTTTTAAATATTTATAATTAATACATAATTTAATAATTAATTTAATTCAAAAAAATAAATAATAATGTCACAAAATTAATAAAAATAAATATATTAAAATATATTAATGACTATTTTTTATAAAAAAAATATATAAATTAGACTATTATCTGATAAAGAATTTTGAAAAAATTTTTTTTTTTTAAGACTCAATCTTTGATGAATCTTGACATTTTTCCTTAGAGGGATTTTCGGGTTTTTGTAAAAGGAAGGGACCTAGACTTGTGTATTCATGATTTTCTCTTTATATATATATATATATATATATATATAAAATCTATTAATCAAGAAGGATGACACACTTAGTTTTGTTAATTTGAATAAAGTTTGATGAAGGACTAGTTTCGGCCACTATGTGCTATAGTAAATTGTAGTTTTGCCATAATTACCCACTCATGTTTGATTATGATTTGAAGTAAGGATTAAGAAGCAAAAGAATAAAGTAAAAGGAAATCCTACCATTATGTGCAAAAAGGAAAGGAAAGGTACCATGTACGACCAAGACGGAGGGCAATGTATGGGCTCATTATTTAAGTACATGAGGGGTTAAAAGATCCCTCTTGTAAGCACATGAAGGGCAAGAAGTATGGCCCTCAAGATTTAATGGCATAAAGGCTAAGGTTTAGCCTCTTGATAATGGTAAAAAAAGGTTTGTGGTAAATTTCAATGATGGCTATTATTTTGTTTTGATGTATGTAATACTTATATGGCCATGTAGCTATGTTTATCTCCTTATTTTTAAGTATGTACTTTGATACAACTTGGAAACACCACTTGTTTTCTTTTCTTAACTCTAACTTTGATTTTTGTATCTACTGGGAGTTCATTGAATTCTCACTCATTTGTGATGTTTTCAGATTTAGGTTCTAGCTAACATGCCTCACATGACCATCATCATGGTGCTTCATTATGCATGGATTTACTCCCCTGAGGAGGGAAGATTTGTGAGGATATTCCAAAATGTGGATGTGAATGTCTATGATGAAACTTGAATGTGAACTACGTAGTTGAATTCCCTTTGAGTATGCATTTTTAATTAGTGTGGAAGCATCATTTCTAGAGCTCTTTTGTGAGATGTAGGGTGATAATTCTTATGAACTCTATATATTGTTATTTTGGAACAATGTTGCTTTCCAATTTTAAGGTATTATGAGACTTTTTTTATTTGGACTTTATCATGGTTGGCTTTTATATGATGCATGTTTTATCCTCTTGATGTTTCCTTTGTACTTAGAGTAGCACCGTATTGCAGCTATATAAAACTAAATAAGCGAGCCCTATTTTCATCTAATGTAATTGCCCGAAAAGAAACATTTACAAATTTATCACTAAGCATCCAAATATAATAAATAAGGGGCAATGACCTATTAGGAAGTCTGATATCTATCTCGAAATTGGTCAACTTGGGTAACAAAAGAGAAATAAGAATTTTTTTTTTATCTACCTTAGGTTCCCTTAGAGATCAGAAAATCTGGTCAAGTAACTGGTTTAGACATTTAGCCAAACTGAAAAAATATAAGTATGGTAAAGGAAGGATGACGAAATAGATAAATCTGGTGGTGTCTTACCTTTATTGCTTAGGCAGCAGTAGGATGCCACATGCTCTCTCTCAATTCATTTAGTGGATATACCAAGAGATAGGGGTAAATTTAGAAAAAAATATTTAACGTCTTCTTAATTTTCCAAAAAGATAAATAAAAGAAATAAAAACTCATTTTAAAAAACAACATATATTTTAAAATGAAGGGAGTGCATAATTAAATAACAGTGCAAAAAAAGTTGTGAACTTAAATGGATAAAAATTAAATCCTTAAAATTTTCCTTGTAATTTCATTGTGTTCTTAGAATGTTATAACAAAAATTGAATTAAATTTCACAAAAAAGAAAAAGGGATTGAATGTGCACAAATATTGTCTATAACTTCATATCTAGTAACTGTAAGCTCTAAAGTTCTTCAGAAGCATATAAACTTGCTGAAGTTTTTTAGAATTTCCTGAGTTTTGATGATTAATAAACTAAAACTTAGAATTATGTTTACTGATATTTCATCTAAGTGTATCAAAGAACAATTAAGAAGAATCCTAAACAATCAACACCAATCTCATGAATCACATAAGGTTTCACTTTGAGGAAGTCTTACCATGATCGAAGTCTTCATAGAAAATCACTGAAAATGGTCTAAGTATGAAAAATGACTTAAGAAGCACATATGCTTCTTAATATTGAAAATCATAACAAGTCCATTAGAAGACAATTTTCTAAAGTCAAGTCCATCAGAAGACAAGAATCAGAAGTGGAGCTCATCCAAAGACAAGAATTAGAAGTGAAGTGTATCAGAAGACTAAGTTCAAAAGACAACTTCATCAGAAGACAAATTTATCAGAAACATCAAGCATAAGAAGAATTAAGTCTTTCAAATGTATACAAGTTTAGAAGACAACTATTGCACATAAATAGCAAAGTCAAAGTTAGAAATCCTCAGGAGTTTGAAACTTCTGTTTATAGCCGAAAAAGACAAAAACCATTATGGAAAAGCTGATTGATTGCTACAGGACAAGAAAATGGTAAATTGACTCTGAATAGTAACCTTGGAGTCTCAAACAACTAGTTTTGGAAGCTTTATAAATTGAAAAAGCCTAAAAATTTGAAGGCATGAAGCAAATTGTTATTCTTCCAAACTTCGAATCAAATTCCTGATCACTCAATCTTGCTTCTGAACAAAGTTTCTTTGTTGAAACTATCTTCTAATCACTTGCATAGAAGAGAAACTTATTCTATCAAGTTTGTATTCTCTTAGATCCACTCTTTGAGTGTTAGAGAATATAAAATCTCATTCTCATCTCTGTATACAATAGATAAATCCATTCTTTGAGTGTTGAGAGAAACATAAACTTATATCTTCACTTTGTAACCTGATCTGTTAGTGATATGATTGAGAGTCTAGCTTGAAGTGGGTAGGGTGGAATAAAGACAAC
Source organism: Ormosia semicastrata (assembly GCA_029884595.1). Taxonomy (NCBI): domain Eukaryota; kingdom Viridiplantae; phylum Streptophyta; class Magnoliopsida; order Fabales; family Fabaceae; genus Ormosia; species Ormosia semicastrata. The sequence goes on from JAQQTO010000061.1 coordinate 47,746,531, forward strand.
TTGTAATATAGCTTGGAAAAGTTAGGGTTAAAGAAAGAATAATCGTTTCAATATAAATCCTGGTTTCTGGCTGGGGATTAGACATAGGCATGTAGTTTGGTCAAACCAATATAAATTTTTGTGTGATCTCTTATGAACTTTATCTTTTACCTTTCTAATTGTTAAGTCTTGTTCTTAACTTGTCCTTCTGATAATTGAAACTGTTTTTAAACTTCAAGAGAACTAAGTTTCTAACTTTTCTTTGTTTTAAATTTACAAGCTACATTTCTAAACAACTTTGCTTCTGATATTAACTTTGATTTATCCAAGTTGAAAAACTTGAGAAGTTTTTAAGAATGCAGGAAACTTTCAGAAATTAGAGGCACGATTTGACCTCCCCTTCTTATGTTGTTGCCACTTTCAATTGGTATTGGAGCTTAGCCTTTGGGTTGAGCACCTCAACAAGCAAAGAGGAAAGATCCTTAAGGGAAAATGGCAAATTAGAATCTCTATAATGCTGAAGGACAGTCCATCAATCGTCCTCCAACTTTCACTGGAGAAGACTATCATTACTAGAGAAACATAATGAGACTCTTCATAGAATCCACCCGTTATGATCTATAGGACGCTATAGAAAATGGTTCTTTTACTCCAATGCATACATTTGAAAATGGAACAATTGTTCCTACACCAAGGGAACAATGTGTAACACCCTAACCCTAATACAATAATATATTCACAATATACCATAGTAAAAAGAGTTAAGCATGCCACTTTCACTTTAACACATCGATAAAGTATTCCATAATAACTATACAAATTATTAAAGAGAGCCAAGAGGGAAGAAAAGTTTAATATATACATCATTTACCATAAACGAACTCACTGTCATATACAAATTTTACATAAAAACAAGCAATATAAATAAATACATGCTTAGTTTTGCAAGAAACAAAATAAACTACTCTAAGCCTTTTGCTTCTTCTTTTTCTTCTTACCCTTTTTAGGGTCTTGACCTAGATTTACATGGAAACACAAACGGGGTGTGAATTCAAAAATCCTTAGTATAAGTATCCTAAAACCAGCATTTATAATATTCACATTGTATAAACAACTCAATTAAAATAGATTATTACCAACCAGAGAGATAACTGCCCATACAGTTATTCAATAATGCAATGAATAATATGACTTATGAATATGCCTAAGAAATGTCCTTACAGTATGCTTATGTAATGCTTGTGCAGGATTTTGTTTTAGAAAACACATGATACTTACTCATTCCCAGGAACTATGTTTCTTTGTATTTGTCTAAGTAGGATAGGCAAAAGAGCCCTAACACTACCTAGTAATAAGTGGATTCCTTCCCCTCACAAAGGTAAGAGTACTGCTACTACCCCCATACCGGTAATCCTGACCATAATAGCATTATTGCTAGGAGAATTTAGATCAAACACCTTATTCTCAGGCCACATGGTTATGCACACCATATAAGGTCACAATACATAGAAATAGCAAGTTAAGAAAACATGCAAAGATATTTCCAAATCACATTTGAAACAACACAAAGTTCTCTATAACCAAGTGGAAGGGCAATACCATTAACTTAAGATTCTAGCTTTACTTATCACACAAAGTAGCAAGAACCAAGTCACTAGCATTCTCGTATCTAGAACCTCACACTATCACTTCAAAAGTGATTTGAAAGTCAACCCTATGTTGAACAAGGTCCTAGGTACCACCCTATGGCATTCCACCACCCATGGATGCTCAAGGTTTCTCACAAATCCCATATATGCAAAGTAGTTATTTCCTCCATGAAATACCCCTATTAATACCTCAACATACTTAAAAAGGCATACAAGAATGATTCCAACACTTAGAAAATCCCAAATCCTCAAGATCATCATTTTGTCAATTTTTGGTATTGGTGCCTGGGAGCCAATTTTCCTACGCCTAGGCGCTAGGGAGGCAGAGCACTTGCCCTATTTCCCCCAGCCGCTAGCGCTTAGGTGCCCAAACCCTACACCTAGGCTCCAGACGCCCAATAGCATGCACAAAATTCTCTGCCGAATTAGCGCTTAGGCGCTCCAAACCCAATTCCTAGGCGCTAGCCGTGTAGAAAGCCTAAGAATTAGTTCTGGGCAATGGGCGCCTATTCGCCCAATGCTAACGCCTAGGCACCAGTGCACCAGAGTGAATTCTGCAAAATTCTACAGAATTGGTCACTGTTCCATTAGGAACAAACCAAATTTTAAACCATTAAATCTTGGTTCCAAGTGATTTCTAATCACAAAATGATCCCTAAACATGTAGTAATTCATCAAACAAACTATCAACTCAAATATAGCATGGATTTATGACCAATAACATAACGTTTCTATACCCATTTTTCAACTTCCAATACAAGATGGTTCATAGATGTCTTCTAAGACTAAGACTATCAACCATGCATAAACAATTCAAGTTGAGCCATGAAATGAGTTTACAACAAGTTCAAACAATTCAAATCATGGAAGAATCACAAATACCCATTTTTTTTATCTCAAACATGCATCACAAACATGAATAGAAAAACAAAGCCTAAAAGTTGTAAACAACCACCCCTAAATCCAGTTAAGGCAAAAAGATATTTTGCAATAAACAATATATCTGCTAAAAATACATAGATTTCACCAAATCCAGTTTCCAAACTTCCATACACATTCAAATAAATCCTAAGATTTATCTAAATCCTAATTTCACTGTTTCGACAAGTTTCCATATCTATGATGCATCAATCTGGTACTTAAACACTCACTCAATGTACTTAAAAATACCATATTGGTTCAGTTAACTCTAACAAATTAACCATATCACATTTCACACATTTGTGACCTAGAGACAAATTTTTCATATTTATTTCCATTAATTAAGTAGTTTATGTCATTTTCTGAGCTAATAACAACTATTTTTCACACATAGTGTTATAGCAAAATGACTAAATTAACTTAGAAAGTCACAAAATTAAACAGGTATGTTAAGCAAGTACCATGCTATCATAGTAACTATATACAAGTCTAACATATTTAAGAGGATGTCACACAATGGACAAAAGTAGAAAGAAACATAATTCAGATGAACTCAAAAAGTAAAATGCTTTCTTACATTTGCATTCAACAAGAGTGAATATGATAAGATCATATTATGTGATACTACTAAAGAAATATGGGACAAACTCATGAAGGTACAAATCAAGTCAAAGAAACTAAAATCAGTATCCTTGTTTACCAATATGGGATATTCAAAATGCTTGATCATAAGACAATTGATGGCATGTTCATTAGATACATGCATATCATCAATCAGCTAAGAGCTATTAGAAGAATCCACTTAAATCAGGAAATGGTCAAAAAAGTCCTGAGAAGCTTACCCTAGATCTGGATACCTAAGGTAATAGCTATTCAGGAGGCCAAGGATCTAAATACCTTGAATCTTGATGAGCGAATGGGCTCCCTAAAGACCTATGAACAAGAATTAGCTAATGCTAATGAAAATGTTAGGAAAAAGGGCAAATCTATTGCTCTTAAAGCTGGTTAGAAGAGTACTTCTTAGAACTTAGATCTTAAAGCTTCAGAAGTCTTTAAAGATTATGAAGATGAAGAACTTGACTCAGAAGACAGAGATGATGAAATAGCAATGCCATCTTGCAAAATGCCTCAAATGTGGAATAGAAAATCAAGGAACAAGAAAGGATTCTTTCATAAGAAGGATCAGAAGGGAGACTCAAGTAATCCAAACAAAACTGAAATCATCTGTTACGAATGCAAGAAGCCTATACACATTAGAACCGAGTGTCCTTATTTATAAAAGGAACCCAAGAAGTTCAAAAAGAAGAAAATTGTGATGACTGCATGGGAAAACCTAGATGATGACTCATTAGGTGCTAAAACAAAAGATGGCGAAACATCAAACTTTTGCAAAATGACAAATACTGATATGTGGAAGAGGTATCAAATTCTAAACTCTTTATGTCATATGATGAATTGTAAGATGCTTTTGATGAACTTCTAAGTGACACCAAACTACTCTCATCAAAGTATTTCTCTCTTAAGAAAAGTTTTCTAAACTTATCAAAAGATTTTGATATTCTGAAACTTGAGAATGACAAATTGAGACATGAGAATGATGAACTAAAAGAATAACATGGTCATCTTAACACTTATATGGAAGTCAGTAATGAGAACACTTTTGATAAATCATCTCACGTACCAATTTCAGAGGTTAATACCTTGAAAGAGAAAGTGAAAGAATTTTCTAATGACCTAACTAAGCTTGTAAATGGGAAAAAGAACTTAGATATGATGTTGGGAAGTCAGAGATATGCTTCTTATAAAGATGGTTTGGGTTTCATTAAGTTCAAATCTCAGAAGTTACATAAAAATATGTTTATCAAAGCTTCTAATAAGAAAACATGCTCCTTCTATAACAAACTTGGTCATACTTTTGATATTTGTTTTCTGAAATACAAAAGTGAAAGAAAAGCCATGGAAAAGAAGAACACTAACCCTAAAGGACCCAAGAAGATATGGGAACCTAAACAAAAGATAAATGTTCTTGTAGGTGTGTTTGAGAATTGTTCAGAAATGACAGAAATGGTATTTAGATAGTGGATGTTCAAGGCACATGACTGAAGATCTATGTTTCTGACGCTTAAAGAAAATGATAGAAGGTTAGTTGCTTTTGCAGACAACTTCCAATCTAAGATCATTATGTTGGCAAGGAATTCTCTCTCATCATAAATGATGTACATCTTGTTGAAAGGTTGAAACATAACCTTTTGAGCATTAGTCAATTTTGTGACAAAGGCTACAAAGTTATATTTGAACATTCTCAATGCACAGTGAAGGATCCCAAGTCTGATAAAGTATTGCTTACTACCAAAAGGTATTATAATACCTTTATCATGTATCTAGATAACCACTTAAATCAAAACGTAAAGTGTTTAGCATATTTTAAAGATGAGAAATGATTGTGGCATAAAAGACTTGGTCATGTTAACATGAAAAATATTTCAAAACTTTCAAAATATAACTTGGTCATAGGCCTTCCCAAGATCAAATTTGAAAAAGATTTGGTTTACGAAGCTTTCCAAAGAGGAAAATAGATCAAAGCTTCTTTTCAAGTACAAAATGTTGTTTCAACCACAAGACCACTTGGACTTTTACATGTTGATTTGTTTGGATCAATTAGAACCACGAGCTTGGGTGGTAAAAGATATGGCTTCATCATTGTGGATGATTTCTCTAGATTCACATAGGTATTATACCTAAACCACAAGGATGAATCTTGTGAGGCCTTTAAGAACTTTTGCAAGAAAATATAATATGAAAAATGTTTTTGTATAGCTGCCATCAGAAGTGATAATGTAGGAGAGTTTGAAAATCAAGCTTTTAGAGAATTTTATAATGAAAATGAAACTTCCCTTAACTTCTCTTCTCCTAGAAAACCTTAATAGAATGGTGTTATAGAGAGAAAGAAAATATCCTTGCAAGAGATGGAAAAGACTCTCCTTCGTGATAATGGCTCACCAAAATACTTTTGGACAGAAGCTATAAACACTTCATGTTATGTTTATAATTGAGTTTTTATAAGGCCAATCGTTATGAAAACACCATATGAATAGTGGAAGAGTAGGAAGCCCAACATATCTTATTTTCATACATTTGGATCTGAATATTTATCTTGAACAATAAGGATCAACTAGGTAAGTTTGATTCTAAGGTAGATAAAGTTATATTTCTTGGTTACTTAACTTCTTCTATATCCTATAGAATTTACAGCACAAAAACTCTCACTGTTGAAGAATCTATGCATGTTTCTTGTAATGATGCTAACCATTCTTCTATGTTAAGCACACTATAATTTTTCATGCTGTAACTTTTGTATCTGTTAAACACACTATAAATTTTCAAAGTTGAATTTTTCAAGTATCCATAAGTGTTATAACAAATTTTAGAACTCAATTTAGTCCTTGGATCCATTTTTCCATAATTTTTCATATACTGTTATTTATCAGTTGAGCTTCATCACTCAGTCGCAAGTTAAATTAAACTCAGGAATAAGTAAATTTACTTATTGATACTTATCTTAGTTGGTATTTTATATTGAAATATTCTCCATATCTTGCTTATCATCTCCATGTAATTTCATAATTTTCTAAACTACTTAATTGTTCCAACTATTCCTCTTTAGTATCCTTAAAAATAACTGGTTAACTCAATTGATTCTCCAAAATTTTCTACAACTCTTATCAATGGTTCTTAGCTAGGAAATAAATTTTTTATATTTATTTTTATCATATCAACTGATTCTGTAGAAACTTTAATTATTTTCTTGTATTCAATGTTATAAGATTGTACTCAAACTGGTTCAGAAAATTACCTGAATTAACAAATAACTCTTACCAATATTGCTTATAACCCTGATTTGGAGTATTAGGTTAAGGAGAATTTTACAATTCTCCCCCTTTTTAAAAATTTTGTCCTCAAAATTTGATTACCATACGCAAAAAGCTCCAAGTAGTTTTCACATCCTACTAAAATTGAGTTTCCATATACCTTTCTTACTTGTGTTCAACTTATCATACCCATCTTTTATCTAACAAAACTTAAAGACTTCTTTCTAATAAGATAGCAACTCGACATGCACATTCCTTATAAATCATTTCAGTGAAGGAAAATACTCTTAAATCATATAATACTATTAAGGAGTTTTTACCTTGCATTAGATTGGAAGTTGAAGTTCTTGTTATCTTGTCTGTATTCAAAATGAAGACTTTCTCAGGATAATTCCTGGCATAATGTCCTGATCTTCCACAAGTGTAGCATATAGTTCGATCAGATTTCACTTCCTGTCTCTGAGGACATTTATTGGCATAATGACTCACGTTGCCATAAGTGTAACATATAATATGATTCTTTATACAAGTTTCTGTATTATGATTTCCCCCACATTTTACACACTTTAGTCTCCAAGTTTCTATTTGAACATGCTTCCTTTCATCTTGTAAATACTCATACTGAGAAGTATCCCCTTCAAATTCCTTATCCATCTTTTTCCTCTTTTGGAAGTTTTGTACTTTTTGCTTCCCTTCAGATTTATTTTCATATTCTATAATTCTACATTTATTTACCAGTGTTGGAAAATCTCTAATCTCTAGGGGTCTTATCGTAACGTCCTAATATTTAAACTAATGACATATCTGAAATTATACATTAGTAATCGTATTAGAGTACATCACTTAGATCAATATCAAATTTTTCTAAAGAAAGATACATATATTATACAAAATATGAGCTTGAAGTGGAAGTACATAATACATATCTGTAGAGCTGAGTCAAATATAACTAGTACATCTAGTACATCATATACATCATAGGCCACTAAGGTACAAAAATGGTATACAACCATGTACAAAAGTCAAAACAAAAAGAGAATAAAAGATCTACAAGATCAGATTCTCTTTTGCCTCTGAAGTCTGTACAAGGATATCCTGGAATCATTATGGAAATCAAAAAAATGGGGTGAGAATCTCACAATTTTTAGTAATCATTTTAAAATTGTGTCATCATAATCATTCTTGTTGTTTTGAGGAAAAATCATTTCAAATCATTAATATATAATTAGTAGAAAGGTGACTAAAGCCAAAACAAGTCCTTTTTCTTTCCAAAATAGAGGTTCATTTTATATCATTTATCAAAAATCCTTTGAGTAATCAAATCAATCATCAAATCTTATTAAAATCTCAAAATCATATTCAGAAATCCATTCAAGATAAACTTATGCAACAAGCTATCTCATAATAGTCATCTATCAAGAATCATTATTTATAAATCATTAATAATCATAATTCATCTCTTATCAAAATGGTATAGAGAAAATTATCCGTCTTCACAATACTATTCACTTGGTAGTAGCTTGCTTTCAGGTTGGTGCACTTCAACCTATCTGTAACAATCTCTCTTGTTACACAGAATTACTCTGAGTAACCCAATCAATCCACTATAAATGAAGGAATTATCCGTCCTTATAAAGAGTTGTGAATAGAGAGGGAATTATCCGTCTTCAACTACTTTGATAGGGAGGATATCATCCTTCCTCACACTATCTCTAATCCAGGAATACCTTAAGTAGAGAGGGAATTCCTCAACTACATTTCATCCATGGAGTACTTAGGTAAAGAGGGAGGAAATTATCCATCCTCAACCTCAATTACTCAAAAAGTAAGGAATGTCCATCATCAACCACCATTTCCAAGTCTCACCTTAGGCTCAAGGATATCCTAGATAATGGGTTACTCATGAAAAATCAATCATTATCTTAATCATCATTCTCATCATGCATATAATAAAATGTTTCATCAAATCATCTCATATCATAGCACAAAACATCAATGTCTGATCAATCATGCAATAGAATAATCTATCATAGCATTCCATGTCATTGCATCATGCATTTCATAGTAAAGATCTCATAATTACAATTTCATAAATCAAAAGTATTCAGTTCTTCTATGAAATTCCCCTACTAGTATCTTAACACTCTTCAAAAAGAATATAAAAATAATTCCAACAAGTAGAATACTCCATTTTATACTTTAAAAAAAAATATTTTGGCAAAAATTGCTCGGGGCACCTGAGCACCCGCTCTCCAGCAGCTAGGCATTGGAATGGTAGAGAGCTGCCCAATTCTTTCTGGTCACTAGTGCCTGGGCAGTGAACATTGGGTGCTTAGGCACCCAGACACCAGAGACTCTACTTTGTCTCTCCCAGGCGCTGGCGCTCAGACGCTCAGCCTTGGCACTCAGGTGCTACACGGGTGCCCCTCACCTGGCATAGGAACCTTATGCTCATCCTGAAGCAGGAAATTTCTGGGTACTTTAGCACCTAGGCGCCAGAACACCAGAAAGCAAATCTCAGTTGCTCTATTTTTCCAAACCAGATCCCAACCAAAACCAAATCCTTAAACTTCAATAACAACATCAAATTCATCATATTCAAGCATCCAAAACACTTTTAAAGCAACAAATCAAATATGGGTTTCAACCAATTTTCAAAGCATAAGAGTATCATCTTTGTATATCATCTCAAAACCTCAACAAAAGTCATCAATCCATCATTCTCAAATAATAATAAAAGATGAACATAGTAGAGAAACCTCAACTTGACAGTCTCTTATTCCTTTTTGTTACCAAGTGGCCTCAATACTCAAGAGGGGGTGAATTGAGTATGAAAAACAAGTTCGCAAATCTTTCGCAAATCGTTTGATAAACAATTTTCGTTGAAGCTAATTGATGATTAGAGATAATTGGATATAAGAGATAAACACTTTTACTTATAAATGCAATAGCCAAAGGGACCAATATTCAAGCAATTCAATAAAACAGTACTCAATGTAAAGAGAAAGGTTTAGAGAAAATAAACACAATGATTTATCCTGGTTCGATCACCAATCCACTTGTGATCTACGTCCAGTCCTCAAGCAACCGCTAGAGATTTTTCACTATTTCTTCAAGCTTCAATAGGCGCTTGATAACCTTTACAACCTTGAGCACTCAACACTTTGGGATACCTCACCCTTGGAGCTTGAGTCTCTTCAACTAAGGGATACCTCATCCTTTACACTTTTGGAAGGATGCCTCACTCTCTTTACAAAGCAATATAGATTGATTGAATGAATGTCTCACTAGAGAAGATGATTACAAATTGAAGCTCTAATATGCTCTCAAAGATTAACCCACGTTTTTCACAAAAAAATAAAGCAAGAATGGATTTGAGGATTGAATCACGTTTGAAAGTATTGGTAATCAGTTTTTGGTTCAAGGTTAACCTCCAATGAAGACCCAACATTGGTATTTATAAGTTTTGTAATAAATGGAGTCGTTGGAGGGTTTTAGCTAAGCATTAAATGCATTTAATATAGCCGTTGGACGTTGTCAGGATGCGTGTAATCGATTACATAACACATGTAATTGATTACATTGTTGTTCCAACGTGTTTTTGGCTTTCTGGGCTCTGTGTAATCGATTATATTATTGGTATCATCGATTACATGACTTCTGACTTGCTGATAATCGATTATAATATCCATGTAATCGATTACATGACTTCTGTATTGCTGTGTAATCGATTACAATATCTATGTAATCGATTACATGACTCTTTGAACGTGTTCTTGCCTTTCTCGGCTTATTGTAATCGATTACATTATTTGTGTAATCGATTATATGGCCTCTGACTTGCTTGTAATCGATTATATTGCTCATGTAATCGATTACAAGGCCTCTGTTTGCTGTGTAATCGATTACAAACATCATGTAATCGATTATATTGGCCTTTGAACACATTTTTCAAGTCCAATAAAGCTTGTAAGTCATTTCTAACACCTCAAGACAATTGATGAAACATAAATCCTTTTAAGAGTGTTAAATTTAAGATTGAAACTCAAGTTTCTTGGAAAACATGTTTAGTTATGAATTTTCCCATTTATTTTGAAATGATATATTGAAAAATCATTTGAGAAATCTTGAGAGCATTTAACATTAATGTTCTAAGTCTTATAACTAAATAAACCTCTTGACTTCTTTTTTTGATCTTGATCTTTCCTTTTGCACTTGATCTTCACTTTTGCACCTGATCTTCACTTTTACCTTTGTTATCATCAAAAACTATTTGACATGCTTTAGGGACAAAAGCATTCACATTCCCCCCCTTTTTGATGATGACAAACTGATCATAGGAAAAAGAAAGAGCTTTTGCATTTGTATATAATAGAGATTTAGGTGCAACGCTCCCCCGGAGTTTATGCATGATATTGAGTTAGTTTTTTTTTCATGTAAAAAGCTTAAGAGCTCAAAAGCTCAATAAAGCCCCCGTACACATGCAACCTTAATTAGATTTCATTTCATTTTTCACTATTCTCTCCCCCGTTGGAATTATCAAAAAGACATAAGCATTTAAAAAAAATGGATAACATGACAGCTATATTTCATGATTTCTCAAGTTTTGCCAGAACAAGAAATCCAAAGAGAATAATCAGTCCAATCAATTTTTCAAAAAGCCAAACATTTAGAGAATAGAATCAAAGCTAAGTCAAGTTCATATATCATTAAAAAGAAGCATGTACAATGTAACTTATCACAACCAGTATAGCCAATAACCAAAAAACACCAGAAATGTATACCAATGTTATATAACTGAGCCAAAAAAAAAAATACAATGTAGTCATAAGCAAATAACAATGAGAAGCATCAAGGCAATGGGCCATGATCACTATTAGTAGCCTCGCTGTCACTGTCTGGATCCGCAGCTATGTCTCCTAGATCAACGTTATCATCGCCAGGCTCAAGATCGTCCTCAGAGTCTAGAAGCTCCTCATTATCAGCAGGGACGCCAAATGGACCAGTAAAGGACAGGGGAATTGGAGAGGCAGAGGATGTGGGAGGTGCAGTAGCAGCACTCGGAGGAATATGAGGTCCACCCAGGAAAGATCGAATGGAGGCAAGCTCCTGATCTGAGTAGTCCATCCTCAACTCAAGGTGATCTATCTTTTGCTCAATGTGATCCATGCGTGTGTCTACAGTAGTGCTCAGGTTTCGCATCTCTTAGAGCAGGAGGTCAAGTGTAGCTGGAGCAGGGGCAGGATGCTGAGCCTCTTCATCATCATTACTATCCGGATCATGATGGATATGACCAAAAGTGCCATGAGCAATGTAATGCCACCTATCATCCACTTTGTAGAGCTGGAGCTTCTTCAAGGTATGCAAGCTAATGGATTGTGGTCCTTTCGAGCTGGTGTCCTTGGACTCCTCAGCCAGGGAAATACGACAATGCTCTAGGATGGTTGTTACCAACATAGCAAATGGGAGAGCAAAGTTCTTCTTTTTCTTTACATCCAACATATGCTCTATAATGTAGTAACCCCAGTTTATTGGCCACCCTGTGGTCATTGCCCATAAGAACACTACATCATCCTTGAGAACCTGGGAGTAATTTCCTCCCTTGGGAATCAACCCTCTGACCAAAAAGTAGTGGAGAACCCTATTCTCCATAGTTAGGCAAGTGGCCATGATTCTCCTTTTGGGATCACTGGGGGGGTAGTAACCAGTCCTAATCAGTGAGAGAAAAGCAGCCTTATGCTCAAACTCATGACCCCAGATATTTGCATTCCCACAGAAGTTTGCTCCATCAGGAGTGAGCTTCGTCAGCCTATACCACTCAGCCATAGTTATCCTTATTTGTTACTTTTTCACTTCAGATATTAAGCAATTATCTTCAAATTTCAAATTTGCATAAAAGACTCTCACTAGGTTTGGGTAGATAGCCTTCTCTATACTCAGGAAACCCAGCAATCCTAAATTCTCAATGGTTCTAAAACTCTCCAGAGGTTCACTCTCACAGAAGGTGATGGGAAGATACCTGGGAGAAATGATCTTGCGTAGTTGGAAGTTCTTCCAGAATAACTCAGCTCTCTTCACTGTGGAGAAGTGACCCGTGAGGTCCAGGCTAGAGATATTGCGTGAAGCTCTACCAGAGGACCCTCCAATGGCAGCCCCTGTTCTTGGGCGCTTTGAACGATGAGAGTATTCGGCCATTTTATGAGAAAAAGGAGAGTGGGATGAGTGGAAAATGTTTGGGGATGAGTGAGGAGAGAGAGAGGGATGAGGTTAGGGCAGAGAAGTGGGGATGATGTTCGTGAGAGGTGATGGGGAGATTTTGGTGAGGGATGTGATGGGATTTGAGAGATGGGCTGTGTGGAGAGGAGTTTTTCGAGTTAGAGGGAGGTGGAATGATGGAATTTGAGGGAGCTTTGAGTGAGAAAGAAGAGATTGGGAGGTTTGGGTCGCGTGGAGCAGAGGAGGAAGACGAAGGAGTTGAAGAGTTTCTGAGAATGAGCTCTACGCGCGTCAGAAACCTTTTAAAAAACCCTGTGTAATCGATTACATTGGGTTTGTAATCGATTACAAGCGTTCTGGTTCATATGTAATCAATTATATTTTTGGTGTAATCGATTACCATGCTTCTGGGGAGCCTTGTAATCGATTACATGGTTGATGTAATCGATTACCTGAGTTTTGAGTTAATTGCAATCGATTACAAAAGTTGTGTAATCGATTACATGCTTGACAGAACCTGTGTAATCGATTACAAAGACATTGTAATCGATTACCAGCACACTTTAACTCAGATTTTGCATTCCAATCAGCATAGAATCAATTTTAAATCATTCAAATTAGTTCCAGAGCATCTTAGGTCAATTCAAAACATCATGCAAACATATATTCTAATCATATTATGATTCAAATCACACAATTGTTCAAAATTACTATCTTTACCAAGAATTACACCCTTTTTGGTGAAATTTTAAGGTTGTTGAGTTGCTTGGGAGTCTTGGACATGAGGGAGCACCTACAAAACAACTTAGGGAAAATCACTGACGCTCAAGTCAATATTGGATTCAAATATGATGAAAAATTCAGAGATTATGCAGCAATGTGGCATGATTATGCAGAAAAACACAAGTTATGCATTAGCTTTTAGAATTATGCAACAAATAGTTAATTTATGCATGATTGATCTAATATACCAAGTTCATTTCTTATATAGAAAAATGCTTCTTTTGCTAGGGGCTTAGTAAAAATATCAGCTAGTTGCTTAGTGGTTTCTAAAATTTCAAGCATACAATCACCCTTTTGAACATGGTCTCTAATGAAATGATGTCTTATTTCAATATGTTTAGTCCTAGAATGCAAAATGAGATTTTTGGACAAATTGATTGCACTTGTATTATCACATCTTGAACAGCTCCTTGCAGTACTTTGATTTGCTTATGAAAGTTCCTTCTCTTGTTTGCTTGATTTGGAGACCAAGGAAGAAGTTGAGCTCACCCATCATGGACATTTCAAACTCACTTTGCATAATATTTGAAAATTCTTTACAAAGAGAGTTGTTAGTAGCTCCAAATATAATGTCATCAACATAAATTTGAACTAGAAGTATGTCATGCATTTTATGTTTTATGAATAGGGTAGTGTCAACTTTGCCTCTAGAAAAATCTTTTTTTAAAAGGAACTTACTCAACCTTTCATACCAAGCTCTAGGAGCTTGTTTCAAGCCATACAAGGCCTTTTTCAGTTTAAAAACATGATTGGACATTTCAAAATCCTCAAAACCAGGAAGTTGTTCTACATACACCTCTTCTTATATAAAACCATTTAAAAAGGTACTTTTAACATCCATTTGATAGAGTTTGAAATCCATGATGCAAGCATATGCAAGTAACATTCTAATGGCTTCTAATCTAGCTACGGGAGCATAAGTTTCTTCATAGTCTATGACTTCTTCTTGATTATATCCCTTAGCTACAAGCCTAGCTTTATTTCTTATTATTAAGCTCGTTTCATCAAGTTTGTTCCTAAAGACCCATTTGGTGCCAATTATAGGATGATCATTGGGCCTTGGAACTAATTCCCAAACTTGATTTCTCTCAAATTGGTTTAGTTCTTCTTGCATGGCCAAGATCCAATGCTCATCATTAATGGCCTCATTTATGTCTTTAGGTTCAACTTGATAGACAAAGGCTAAGTGATTACATGCATCTCTAAGTGAGTTTCGAGTGATTACCCCTTTTGATACATCACCTATCACCTTGTCGAGAGGGTGATATCTTGAAGTCCTCCATTTCTTGGGTAGATCCAAGATTTCTGAATCTTTTTGCCATGAGTGATCAAAGAGTCTCTCTTCTTGCTTCTTGGACTCTCTTGATTTTCTAAGTACGTTTTTGCTAAGATTTCTGTAACATCATCAACAAGCTCCTTTCTCGGCTCATTTGGGTTAGTTTCATCAAATGCAACATGTATGGACTCTTCTATGGTCATAGTTCGTTTATTATAGACTCTAAAGGCCTTACTATGTATAGAATAGCCAATGAATATTCCCTCATCAGATTTTGCATCAAACTTCCCCAAGTTATCCTTTCCATTATTCAAAACAAAGCATTTACATCCAAAGACATGAAAATGTGACACATTTGACTTCCTTCCTTTGTACAATTCATATGAGATTTTCTTTAAAATTGGCCTTATTAGGGCTCTATTCATAATATAACAAGCAGTGTTAACCGCATCCGCCCAAAAGTATTTAGGAAGGTTGGCCTCATTGAGCATAGTTCTTGCCATTTCCTTTAAAGATCGATTTTTCCTTTCTACAACACCATTTTGTTGTGGTGTTCTAGGGGCAGAAAAATTATGCTCAATGCCATGTTCATCACAAAAAGTTTCAAATTCATGATTTTCAAATTCACCACCATGGTCACCTCTTATGGATGCAATACAAAAACCTTTTTCATTTTGGATAACTTTGACAAGCTTTTTAAATGATTGAAAAGTATTATTTTTGTGGGCCAAGAATAATGTCCAAGTAAACCTAGAAAAATCATCCACAATCACTAATGCATAGTAATTCCCACCAAAGCTCATAGTTCTAGAGGGCCCAAAAAGATCCATGTGCAAAAGCTGTAAAGATCTAGAAGTTGAAACCATGTTTTTAGCTTTAAAAGAGACCTTTACTTGTTTTTCCTTTTGACATGCATCACAAAGTTTGTCTTTTTCAAATTTGAGCTTTGGAAGACCAATTACTAGTTCTTTAGAAACTAATTTATTTAAGTGATCCATGTGAATATGAGCAATTCTTCTATTCCATAACCATGAATCATTTTCTTTACTCATAAAGCATTTAGCATCATTTGAGGAAATATCATCAAGACTAATCATATATATATTATTGACTCTATGACCAACAAACTTAACTTGCTTATCATCCTTTCCCTCAATTATGTAACAAGAAGAATAAAATATAACTCTATTGCCTTTATCACACAATTGACTAATGCTAAGCAAATTATATTTAAGTCCTTCAACAAGCAAAACATTATCAATAGATGATGAAGGGATCTTACAAACTTTGCCAATTCCAAGAATCTACCCTTTGTTGTTATCACCATATGTGACATGACCATGTTTCTTGTGAGTAAGGGAGGAGAACTTGGAGCGATCACTGGTCATGTGCTTGGAGCAACCACTATCAAGATACCAACTTGAGCTCTTAGTCTTTAAGCACACTGACAACTGTCGAGATTACCAAATTTAAATCAATTTATAACCGATTTACCAAAACTACTTGTAGTATAAGGTAACACCGGGTCGAGCCCGTAGATCACTCTAATTATGAAGTCAGATTAAGAGGTTAATAAATAGGGGGAGAGTTTTGCAAGATTAAACAACAAAGAGCAATTAAAATGAGTAAACAAAATTAAAAAAAACAACCAATCTAAGAGAATTAACAAATCTTGATTTCAATCCATCCTTGAATCTTTATAGATCAATTCAACTATCAACCAAATCCTTGGTCTTAGATCATATCAACACACCTCTCAATGATCCACGGATCTTCTACTAGAAACGCTTCTAGAATTCAATTAATTAAGGTTAGACAAATTAAGCATCCATCCAAAACCCAAATTAACTTAAAAACCAAGATCCAACCAAGCTAAATATTTCATCAAACACCTTTGATGCATTATTTAACCTCTGAATTCATCTCTTGGCACATGATAATTACGCAATTAACATATGCAAATCCCAATTAAATTAAGCATTAAATCAGAATTTAAACAAGAGAAGAAGAGAAAGAGAAACTTGATTAATAGATGAATGTATAGCAATTAAAACAAGATCTCAAGACTAATCATCAAGAATGTCAATCTCTTGGATTGATTAAAGAAGTTTAGCTCTCCATAGCCATCACCATTGGAGAACCTTCAACAACCATTGGAGAACCTTCAACAACCATACAAAAATGAAAATAACAAAGAGAGAGGAGGAGAGGAAGAGAAGAGGAGAAGTCTCAAAATCAAAAACTAAAACTACCAACACACACTACGTAGAAGCTCTCCATTATTTTTTCACAAATCTGATTGCTCTCCTCTTAATCATTCACTAAGAGTCAAAAGTGGTTCACCCACTTTTGTTAATTATTCCTCCATTATCAAAGTGTGTCTCCCACCTTCCAGTGAATTATTTCCTCATTATGAAAGTGTGTCTCCCACCTTCTAATGATTCCTCCACTTTTTTCATGTTTTCATCTTTTGAATTTCTGTCACAATCTCTAATTCAAATCAAGTCCATCAGATAGCCTTTGAAGTAAGCTTTCCAAGTAGTGCTCATATGCTTAATTTGGGCTTGAAATGAGTGAGATATGCCCAAAATAGTGAAGGTGTGTCCAGAATTCGTAACAGTACCACTGGTCCAACTTCAAGGCTGTATTTGACCCCCTAAACATCCAAATCTTCCAATTTGACATTTCACAGACCTTGTAGATCTTTTTATCATTTCCTAGCACATAAAGAACATTAAAATCAGAGATCTACAACTCAAGTTATGGTCAAAATACTGAACCACTATCAATATGCATTAAAATCTGAAAATTTTGCTTTAAAGCCCAATTCAACCCAATGATCTAAATAAGTGCTAAGATCACTAAATTACAATCTGGACATCATTAATAAGGTAATTGTGTGGATAATTAATATGTTAAAAATCATAATTATTAAATACCCCCACACTTACTCTTTTGCACGTCCTCGGGCAAAATAGAAAAAAACAAAACTAGGGAACAAAGAAAAACAAAACAAATTCAAAACCTAAAAACTCCAAAAGACTAAATTTCAAATGACATTCAAGAATGCAAAAGCTATAAGCAAGAAAAACAACTAAAGATTTAAGGGAACAAGCAAGGTGTCATCAATTTGAAAAGAATGAATCAAGAATGATAGATTCTCACAAGATACACTCTCAATCCCTCAAGTGTTTATGGGATAAGTATTTCACTCAATTCAATCCATGAAAATTGCACTACCATAAGCTTGCTTATTTTCTACTTCTCCACTACTCAAAACACATGCACACAAAAATTAAGAGGACTTTATTCAATGGGGCCAAGGTAAGGAAAGAAAATAATATGGATATGACAAGTTAAACACCCAAGAGAATAAAAGAGCATTGGGAAGGAACTCAAATGACAAGTAACAAACATGAATTTTTATCCCCCAACTCCAAATAATACACATTCTCTTCACATATTTTCTTCACTTTCCTTCTCTTTTTTTTTTTTTTTTTTGAAAAATTCAACCTCTCTTGCAATTTTTTTTTTCTTTTTTTTCTTTCTTTATTTTTTTAAATATTTTTTTTTCTTCAAACACTTTGAATATTGCACACACATACTAATCAATATTACACAACCCCCACACTTGAACTGTTAATTATTCACAAGCCAAAGAGCTCCTCCAATGAAAATGAACCAATGTTCTTCCATTCCCTAAGGTAAGGTAAAACATGATTTTTCACATAAGGCATATACTGAGCTAAAACAAAGAATAAGCAAGTAGGCTCAAGGGGGTTAAACAAAGGAAATAATGCAGGGTTGGCTATTTGGCTAAAGTAGCTAATAAAAGAAAGAAGGCCTCAATCATGTTTATGCATGCAAGTGAAAATGTAGTCTCAAAAAGAATCAAAGCAAGTTCTAGAGTAATCAATTAACATGAATGAAAATCACACAAGAAAGAGGAGAATGGATGTTAAAATCCACCAATATGCTCAAAAACTCACAAGGTATGCATCTATCAAACTCAATCCACTAATTCAAACCATGAACCTTTTACTTGATTTATTTCTACTCATCACTTTAACACAGCTTAAAATCCATTCAAAAACACATTTTTCTTTCAAAGCATTATTTTTTTTCTTTTTGTTTTCTTTTTTTTTAATTTTTGTTTGCATCTTTGTTTTTTTTTTTTGCAATAAACAAACACAGAAAAAAAAATCAAAATAATAACAGAAATGGTAATAGAAAAATAAACAACAGGGCTGAAATATCAAAATAGCAAAAACAGTCAGAAGCATTAAAATTGAAAACAAAAACAAAAACAGAATGCTAAAATTCCTCCCCCACACTTAAATTGTACATTGTCGGCAATGTAAAGCTCACAAGAAAAATAACATTCCATCAAAATCATCAATTAATGAAGGACAAGTAAAATAAAAGAGAGGAAAGGAAAAAAACATCCTTATCAAGTAGGGTAGACGACTTCTTGTAAGTGGACCTCCTCCAAAACGTCCTCTTGAGCTCCCTCATAAAATGGTTTGAGGTGATGTCC
This sequence comes from Ormosia semicastrata, assembly GCA_029884595.1. Classification (NCBI taxonomy): domain Eukaryota; kingdom Viridiplantae; phylum Streptophyta; class Magnoliopsida; order Fabales; family Fabaceae; genus Ormosia; species Ormosia semicastrata. Next base: position 47,765,761 of record JAQQTO010000061.1, read on the forward strand.
ATTGACTGTGAAAGCTTTGGTAGTATTCTCACTTGTAACCTGCACAGCACCATAAGGAAACATCTTAGTAACAACAAATGGACCAAGCCACCTAGATCTGAGCTTCCCGGGCATGAGCTTGAGGCGGGAGTTATAGAGGAGAACTTTTTGACCAATCTCAAATGTTTTTCTCATGATCATCTTATCATGGAAGGCTTTGGTCTTCTCTTTATAAAGTTTGGAACTCTCATAAGCTTCCAAGCGGATCTCCTCCAATTCTTGCAACTGTAACTTTCGCTCCATGCCTGCTTGATTTAGGTCCAAGTTACACCTCTTTACTGCCCAAAATGTGCGATGCTCAATTTCCACCGGCAAGTGGTATGCTTTGCCAAAAATAATCCAATAAGGAGACATCCCAATCGGAGTCTTATAGGCGGTCCTGTAAGCCCATAAAGCATCCTCAAAAAATATGTGATCTAACAAAATCTACAACAACTTTGGAATCATCAGTCCAAGTGGCTTTTGCCTCCACTTATTTAGATACATAATCCACAGCAAGCAGAATGTAAACAAAACTAAATGACACAGGAAAAGGACCAATAAAATCAATACCCCAAACATCAAATATCTCACAGAACAACAAAGGTTGTTGGGGCATCTCATTCCTACGAGAAATATTCCCTGTTCTCTGGCATTGTTCACAAGATTTACAAAACAAATATGCATCATGAAATAGAGTGGGCCAATATAATCCAGAGTCCAAAACTTTCCTAGCATGCGAGTAGGTCCAAAATGTCCACCACAGGCAAATGCATGACAAAAGCTAAGAACAGAATTAAACTCATGATCAGGAATGCATCTCCTAATGACTTGGTCACTACAAAATCTCCACAAATAAGGGTCATCCCACACATAATATTTTGACTCACTTTTTAGTTTATCAATTTGTGCCTGAGTGAAATGTGCAGGTAGTGCTCTAGCAACCAAGAAATTAACCAAATCTGCAAATCAAAAGATCTTACCTTGCATCTTGAAAAGTTTCTCAACAGGGAAGGCATCATGGATAGGAGAAGAATCTGCCTCTCTCTCAATCCGACTCAAGTGATCTGCCACCAGGTTCTCTGCTCCACTCTTATCTTTGATATCAATATCAAACTCCTGTAAGAGCAACATCCACCTAATCAACCTAGGCTTTGCATTGGGCTTTTTTAGGAGAAACTTCAAAATTACATGATTTGAAAATACAACCACTCTAGAACTAAACAAATATGATCGAAATTTATCTAAAGCAAAAATAATTGCTAAAAGTTCCTTTTCGGTTGTAGTGTAGTTGGCTTGTGCAGCATCTAAAGTCCTCGAAGCATAGGAAATGACATGAGGTACTTTGCCGACACTCTGTGCAAGGACAACTCCCAATGCATAATTAGAGGCATCACACATGAGTTCAAATGGGAGTATCCAATCTGGTGGTTGGATGATAGGTGTACTGGTCAATGCTTGCTTCAAGTGATTGAAGGCATCCTTGCATCTGTGGTCAAAGTGAAACTCTACATCCTTTTGCAACAAGTTGGACAGTGGAAGGGCAATTTTGCTAAAATCCTTTATGAACCGTTGATAGAAACCTGCATGACCAAGGAAAGAACGAACCTCCCGCACGCATGTGGGGTAAGATAGGCATGAAATGACATCTATTTTTGCAGGATCTACTTCAACACCCTTGCTAGATACTACATGCCCTAAAATTATACCCTGTTCTACCATGAAATGACATTTCTCAAAATTCAGGACAAGGTTAGTTTCAATGCACCTATGCAAAACTCGAGCCAAACTATCCAAACATGCATCAAAGGAAGAGCCATAGACAGTAAAATCATCCATAAACACATCCATGCAACTCTCTAAAAATTCAAAGAAAATACTGACCATACACCTTTGAAAGGTTCCCGGAGCATTGCACAGACCAAAGGGCATTCTCCTGTATGCAAATGTTCCAAATGGGCAGGTGAAAGTGATCTTCTCTTGGTCTTCTGGGGCTATATGAATCTGAAAATAGCCCGAATATCCATCCAAGAAATAGTAATGCGACTTACCAGCCAGTCTCTCCAACATCTGATCAATGAAAGACAATGGAAAATGATCTTTCCTACTGACCTGGTTAAGTCGCCTATAATCAATGCACACCCGCCAACTGTTCTGGATTCTTGTGGGTAGGAGCTCATTGTTCTGATTTGTAACTACCGTGACTCCAAATTTCTTTGGAACCACTTGCACTGGGCTCACCCATTTACTGTCAGATATGGGATAAATAATGCCAGCTTGCAGCAGCTTGGTCACTTCCTTCTTCACCACATCCAGAATCAAGGGATTTAGTCTCCTTTGGGGCTGCTTCACTGGCTTGGTACCTTCCTCCAATAAAATCCTATGCATACATGTGGAGGGCCTAATACCAGGAATGTCTGCAAGTGTCCAAATATGCATATTTAAGGTGGTTTGGCAAAGTCTTTAGCTCTAAGGATGGGGGATGCATAATGGAAGGCAGCAAGCTATTTGAAACAAGCAACTTAGCAGCATTAAATTTGACATAATTTTGACTCACATTTTCATATGCTGCATCAGTCAAATAAGCACCTGCATCATCACTCATAACTGCATAAATCTCAGCATATGCAGCACATGGTTCAGTATCACAGCTAACACATATATCACAAGTGACAGAATCCAAAAAATCAGCAATATCAGGAAATTCAGCACTCATATCAGCATAAGTATCATCAACCAGCATTTCAATCACATTAACATGAAAAACTGAATGCTCCTCAAGGGGATGTCTCATGGCATCAAAAATATTAAACTGTACCACATCTTCACCAAATTCCATAGAAAGGGTGCCAACATGCACATCTATCTTGGTCTTGGATGTCTTGAGGAATGGCCTTCCTAGAATCAATGGAGCATGATTTGTTAAAGACTCATCTTCCATGTCCAGAATGTAGAAGTCTACTGGGAAAATCAGCTCATTCACCCGCACTAACACATCTTCCAGCACTCCTGCAGGATGAGCAGTGGTCTTGTTTTCCAACTGAATCACTATACCAGTGGGTTGTAAAGTGCCAATGTTCAAAGACTTATACACTGACATAGGCATGACATTGATAGAAGCACCCAAATCTAGCATTGCATGGTCAAATCTGGAATTGCCTATAGTGCAAGGGATTGTGAAAGTTCCAGGATCTTTGCATTTCTTTGGCATGCTTGGCTAAATCATCACAGAAACATTTCTACCCATACTGACCTTCTCAGTACCCTTAAGTCTTCTCTTGTGAGTACACAACTCCTTGAGGAATTTGGCATACTTGGGAATTTGCTTGATTGCATCTAGGAGGGGAATATTAATTTCCACCTTCCTGAATGTCTCCATGACTTCCTTTTCCATTGCTGCTTGCGCCATCTGCTTGGATTGTGTCACTCTGTTTGGGAAGGGTAGTGGAATGACCAAGTCTGAATTCTTTGCACATTTTTTCTGGACTGATTCAGTATCTGGTTGCTGCAATTAGAGCTCTGGTTGTGGCAAATTAGGACCATCAATTTCTTTGCCACTTCTCAAGGCAATGGCACTTACATTGCCTCTTGGGTTACTGACTGTTTGTGAAGGCAATTGCCTCGACCGTTGACTTTTCAATTCACTCACAGTGGTGGCCAGCTGCCCAATCTGAGTTTGTAGGTTCTGAATGGTGGCATTGACATTTTGCTAGAACTGAACATTATTTGTGGCCATCTGTTTCATCAAATCTTCCAATGATGGCTCGGATGGAGTGGTTGCTGGACTTGGCAACATGAGGGGCTGCTGCACAGGTGGCTCCACAGTTTGTTGTTATCTGAATGCAAGTGGTTGGTATTTGTTGCTAGAACCTACAGCTTGGTATCTAAATTGTTGCTGCTGTTGGGGTTGTTGTTGCTGACCAGAATTCCCATATCTCAAGTTAGGATAGTCCCTCCAGCCAGGGTTATAAGTATTAGAAAATGGATCATATCTTGGCTGTTGGGACTGCTGATATTGAGGTCTACTAGGAAAAATGCCAGCTGCTGCAACTGACTGTTCTGGAAAAATAGAACCACCATCCTGAAGTGTAGGGTATGCATCAGTAGGATGAGATGAACAAGAGCAAATGTCACACACCCTTGCAAGCTCTTGTACGGAAACTGGTACATGTTGTCCCACTGCTAATTGCCTCACCAAAGAAGTCAATTCATCAAGTCTGTGTTCCATTCTCTGTTGGTCGACTTGAGACAATTGAACTTCATTGACTCCTCTGGTGGAGGTAAGGATTCTTGTGCCAAATTGTTGAGTATTGGCTGCCATATTTGCTATTAAATCTCTTGCTGCAGTAGGGGTTTTATCCACCAAGGCACCTCCAGATGCGGCATCCACTATACTTCTATCCATCGGCAGTAAGCCCTCATAGAAATATTGAATCAAGAGCTGATCACTAATTTGATGGTAGGGACAGCTCGAACACAGCTTCTTGAATCTCTCCCAATATTCATGCAAGGTCTCACCAGTCATTTGCCTTATGCCACAAATGTCTTTTCTAATGGCAGCTGCTCTGGATGCAGGGAAGAACCTCTCCAAGAATAACTTCTTCATATCATCCCAGCTCGTGACAGAACCTGGTGAAAGGTAGAACAACCAATCCTTGGCTACATCAACAAAAGAGAAAGGGAATGCCCTCAACTTGATATGCTCCTCAGAGATTCCATGTGGCTTCATGGTTGAATAGACCACATGGAACTCCTTTAAGTGCTTATGGGGATCCTCACCTGCAAGACCATGAAACTTGGGCAACAAGTGTATCAATCCAGATTTTAACTCAAAGTCAGCATCAAGATCAGGATATTGAATGCACAAAGACTGGTAAGTTACATCAGGAGCAGCAAGTTCTTTAAGGGTCCTATTTTGCCTGTTATCAGCCATGATTTTAGAATCACTTAAGATCTCAAGTGCACCCTCAGATTCAATGTCACAACTAAATTCAGAACTAATTCTTTCACTTAGCCTATGAGTTCTAATCAACCTATGTAATGTTCTATTAATCTCAGGATCAAATTCAAGCAAGATATCAGGATTAGACCTAGTCATGCACCAATCAAAACACAAAAAATATAAAATCAGTAAACAAGCAAAATACTTTAGATAACACTAAAAATATACTAAAATAAATCTAATTGACCTATGCAATAATTTTTAAAAATTATGAGACTTGTACAGCATGAAAACTACACAAAAATGAAACTAAAAAATGTAATAAAAATATTAAAAAATTAAAAAACTAGTCTAAACGATGGATTTTGGGAAAACCAGGGGTGACCTCACAATATATTGTGAGTCTTGTTTATTAGGCCATTTTCCTTTAACTGACCAAGTTTCAGCACATTCTAGGCACATTTTCTGTCAATACGAAATTCTACAAAGTGACCCGTAATCACCCGTTTTCTCCTAAAAATCACCAAAACACAGCAACACAAAGGTTAGTGAGGGGTTAGTAGTTAAATATACTCTTAATAAGATTGAACAAAATCAGAATGATCCCCGGCATCGGCGCCAAAAATTTGACAACTGTCGAGATTACCAAATTTAAATCAATTTATAACTGATTTACCAAAACTACTTGTAGCATAAGGTAACACCGGGTCGAACCCGTAGATCACTCTAATTATGAAGTCAGATTAAGAGGTTAATAAATAGAGGGGAGAGTTTTGCAAGATTAAACAACAAAGAGCAATTAAAATGAGTAAACGAAATTAAGAAAACAACCAATCCAAGAGAATTAACAAATCTTGATTTCAATCCATCCTTGATCTTTATAGATCGATTCAACTATCAACCAAATCCTTGGTCTTAGATCACATCAAGACGCCTCTCAATGATCCATGGATCTTCTACTAGAAACGCTTCTAGAATTCAATTAATTAAGGTTAGATAAATTAAGCATCCATCCAAAACCCAAATTAACTTAAAAACCAAGATCCTACCAAGCTAAATATTTCATCAAACACCTTTGATGCATTATTTAACCTCTGAATTCATCTCTTGGCACATGATAATTACATAATTAACATATGCAAATCCCAATCAAATTAAGCATTAAATCAGAATTTAAACAAGAGAAGAAGAGAAAGAGAAACTTGATTAATAAATGAATGTATAGCAATTAAAACAAGATCTCAAGATTAATCATCAAGAATGTCAATCTCTTGGATTGATTAAAGAAGTTTAGCTCTCCATAGCCATCATCATTGGAGAACCTTCAACAACCATACAAAAATGAAAATAACAAAGAGAGAGGAGGAGAGGAAGAGAAGAGGAGAAGTCTCAAAATCAAAAACTAAAACTACCAACACACACTACGTAGAAGCTCTCCATTATTTTTTCACAAATCTGATTGCTCTCCTCTTAATCATTCACTAAGAGTCAAAAATGGTTCACCCACTTTTGTTAATTATTCCTCCATTATGAAAGTGTGTCTCCCACCTTCCAATGAATTATTTCCTCATTATGAAAGTGTGTCTCCCACCTTCTAATGATTCCTCCACTTTTTCCACATTTTTATCTTTTGAATTTCTGTCACAATCTCTAATTCAAATCAAGTCCATCAGATAGCCTTTGAAGTAAGCTTTCCAAGGAGTGCTCATATGCTTAATTTGGGCTTGAAATGAGTGAGATATGCCCAAAATAGTGAAGGTGTGTCCAGAATTCGTAACAGTACCACTGGTCCAACTTCAAGGCTGTATTTAACCCCCTAAACATCCGAATCTTCCAATTTGACATTTCACAAACCTTGTAGATCTTTTTCTTATCTTTCCTAGTATATAAAGAACATTAAAATTAGAGATCTACAACTCAAGTTATGATCAAAAGACTGAACCACTATCAATATGCATTAAAATCCGAAAATTTTGCTTTAAAGCCCAATTCAACCCAATGATCTAAATAAGTGCTAAGATCACTAAATTACAATCTGGACATCATTAATAAGGTAATTGTGTGGATAATTAATATGTTAAAAATCATAATTATTACACACCTACACTACACATTCAAGTTTTAACCTTTGGTACCCAAATTGTCTTAGGTCCTTGTGTGTTAGAGTTAAGCATGGTGTCTTTAGGAACCCAAACTCTTTTTTTATTCCAACTTTAGTGTTTATTTTCTTTCTAACATTGCAAGTGGATGCACTATGCCCTTTCTTACCACAGTGAAAACATTTAACAAAGGGACTACTTGAAGTATTTGAGGAAACAAAGAAGTTCTTATAAGACTTTTGATGGTTGTTTGGATTAAATCCTAAACCAGCTTTTTGAAAAACACATTTTTGTTTCCTTAACAACACATTCAAGTTGTCTCTTCCAAAAGTGAATTTTGCAAGAGTGTTGTTCAAGTCTTCAATTTCTTTTTCAAATACTTTACATGATGAATAAGGTAATGATATGGATGTGTTATCATGTGAGGAACAAGTCATGCATAGTGAATTAGCATCAATAAGTCCTAAGTTCTCATTTTCAATCTTAAGCTCATTTATATCCTTACTTAAGATAGAAACTTTGTTTACCAATAAGGAAATTGTTTTGTTAGAGGACAAAATCATTTTTGTGAGCCTTAAAGATTCATCATGCAATTCTTGAAAGGCATCTTGTAATTCATCATATGAAGGTAGAGATTCTGAGTTAGAAGAAGTTACCTCGGTGTTGCTCTCTTCACTTTCTTCTCCTTGAGCTATGAGACAAAGATGAGCTTCTTCATCCTCTGAATTATCGGAGGAGCTTAAGTTATTGTCCTCCCAAGCTATGTATGCTCTCCTTCCTTTCTTTTCTTTAGAAGGCCTTTTCTCAAACTTTTCCGTCTTCTTGAGATACATAGGACACTCCATTTTCATGTGCCCCGATTTTTCACATTCATAGCATTTTGGAGGAGTAGAGAATCCTTCTCCTTTGTGATACACTTTCTTTTGAGGAAAGGGTGGTCTTCTTTGAAATCTCTTTTTCTTTAGGAATCTTGCAAACTTTCTCACAAGGAGACTAAGATTCTCCTCACTTAACTCAACACTTTCAGCATCCTCTTCACCATCTTCATCATCATCTTTAATTGTAGAGGAAGTGGCTTTGAGTGCGATTCCCTTCTTCTTTTTGTCATGCTCTTCATTTTGATTGAGCCTATTTAGTTCCAGCCCATGCTCTTGAAGCTTTCCGAATAAGGTGGCTAGAGACATTGTTGATAAATCTCTTGATTCCGCAATAGCTATTACTTTGGGTTGCCAATTCCTGCTTAGACATCTCAAGACTTTGTTAATAAGATCCTCATTAGGAAATGTCTTTCTCAATGAGATAAGATGATTAACAATATGAGTAAACCTCTTTTGCATATCTTGAATACTCTCACCTTGGTTCATTCTAAATAATTCGTATTCATGAGTAAGAGTGCTTATTCGAGATCGTTTTACCTCACTAGTACCTTCATAAGTTACTTGTAGGGTATCCCACATTTCTTTTGCGGTCTTGCAATTTGACACTCTAAAGAATTCATCATACCCCAAGGATGTGGTGATGATGTTCTTGGCTCTCAAATTATATTGGACCTTCTTTTTATCATCATCGGTCCATTCATTTCTAGGTGTATTAATTTTCACACCATCTTTAGTTTGTGTTGGACCAAAAACACCATTTTCAATGGCGTCCCACACATCTAAATCAATAGCTTCAATGAAAATTTTCATCCTTTCTTTCCAATAGGCATAACCATCCTCATTGAAATAAGGAGGTCTATTTATAGAAGAACCTTCATTTGGAAAACCATTTGAAGCCATCACTTCTCTTGAAGCTGCTAAGCTCTTTATACAAGAGTCTAGCTCTGATACCACTTGTTACCAAGTGGCCTCAATACTCAAGAAGGGGGGTGAATTGAGTATGAAAAATAAGTTCACAAATCTTTCGCAAATCGTTTGATAAACAATTTTCGTTGAAGCTAATTGATGATTAGAGATGATTAGATATAAGAGATAAATACTTTTACTTATAAATGCAATAGCCAAAGGGACCAATATTCAAGTAATTTAATAAAACAGTACTCAATGTAAAGAGAAGGGTTTAGAGAAAACAAACACAATGATTTATCCTGGTTCGATTACTAATCCACTTGTGATCTACGTCCAGTCCTCAAGCAACCGCTAGAGATTTTCCACTATTTCTTCAAGCTTCAATAGGCACTTGATAACCTTTACAACCTTGAGCACTCAACACTTTGGGATACCTCACCCTTGGAGCTTGAGTCTCTTCAACTAAGGGATACCTCACCCTTTACACTTTTGGAGGGATGCCTCACCCTCTTTACAAAGCAATATAGATTGATTGAATGAACCTCTCACTAGAGTAGATGATTACAAATTGAAACTCTAATATGCTCTCAAAGATTAACCCACGTTTTTCACAAAAAAACAGAGCAAGAATGGATTTGAGGATTGAATCATGTTTGAAAGTATTGGTAATCAGTTTTTGGTTCAAAGTCAACCTCTAATGAAGACCCAACATTGGTATTTATAAATTTTGCAATAAATTGAGCCGTTGGAGGGTTTTAGCCAAGCATTAAATGCATTTAATATAGCCGTTGGGCGTTGTCAGGATGCGTGTAATCGATTATACAACACATGTAATCGATTACATTGTTGTTCCAACGTGTTCTTGGCTTTCTGGGCTCTGTGTAATCAATTACATTGTTGTTTCAATGTGTTCTTGGCTTTCTGGGCTCTGTGTAATCGATTACAATATCCATGTAATCGATTACATGACTCTTTGAACGTGTTCTTGCCTTTCTAGGCTTATTGTAATCGATTACATTATTTGTGTAATCGATTACATGACCTCTAACTTGCTTGTAATCGATTACATTGCTCATGTAATCGATTACAAGGCCTCTGTTTGCTGTGTAATCAATTACAAACATCATGTAATCGATTACATTGGCCTTTGAACACATTTTTCAAGTCCAATAAAGCTTGTAAGCCATTTCTAATACCTCAAGACAATTGATTAAACATAAATCCTTTTAAGAGTGTTAGATTTAAGATTAAAACTCAAGTTTCTTGGAAAACATGTTTAGCTTTGAATTTTCCCATTTATTTTGAAATGATATATTGAAAAATCATTTGAGAAATCTTGAGGGCATTTTACATTAATGTTCTAAGTCTTATAACTAAATAAATCACTTGACTTCTTTCTTTGATCTTGATCTTTCCTTTTGCACTTGATCTTCACTTTTGCACCTGATCTTCACTTTTGCCTTTGTTATCATTAAAAACTATTTGACATGCTTTAGAGACATAAGCATTCACACTTTTTCCCTTTTCCCTTTCTCCTTTCTTGGTTGCTTCCTCTTTCTTCTTCCCTTGTTTCTTTCTTATTTTTCTTGTTCCCCTTTCCCCTTTTTGCTGGACGTGAGATTGAGAGAACAGAGAGTGAGTGAGAGTAAAACGTGAGAGAATAAGAAATGAGATGATGGAAACGTGAATGAATAAAGAGAGAGGAGGAAAAAGCAACAAAATATCAACAAGTTAGGTGAGTTTTTTATCATAATGAAATAGTAGAGGACGTGGGAAAAGTTTCCAAAAAAGAAATCTAACTGTAACCTTTTATCTGTTAGGAACACTTTAATCTTTCAGAAATGAATTTTCTAACCTTCATAGGTATCGTAAAAAATTCTAGGATTTCATTTTATTCTATGTATTACCATTTCCCATTTTCATTATACTGCGTTATCAGACTCTAAGCTTCTTTATTCTTTCTAAGGTCAAATTAAACCATGGAATTGAATTAAGAAGTTTTCAAATATCTATTATAATTGTTCATAAATTAGAAATAATTATCCCTTATTTATTTCTATTTTCTCTGCCATTTTCAGAAAAGTCTAAATTTATAGGAGCTATTTCTCACATTCAGTTTTATAGATTTATGCTCAAACTACGCCAGTTAGTTACTAGAATTAATTAATGTCCTATACCGGTGTTATTGAGCTTTTATAACCTTAATTAAGTCCATTGGTTTGGAGAGAATGTTACACTTATCATCTTCCTTATCTCATCTCTCAATCCAGCCTCAAATTTCACACACTTCCAATTTCATCTGGGTTATATCAGAAGTAAGAAAAGAATTTTGATAGTTCTTCAAATTTCGCTTCATATTGCCCTATAGTCATACTCCATTGCTTGACTCCTAGAAACTCCAACTCCTTTTCATCTTGTAAATTCTTTGGAAAATATTTGTCTAAGAAAGATGTCTTAAATATCTCCTAAGTTATTTGAGTGCTAGTTGCTTCTCTCAATCTTCTAGCATTGTTCCACTAATGCTCGACATCTCATTTTAGCATATAGGTAGCAAATGATACCTTTTAATCATCTGTGCATCTCATAATTGTAAAAATCTTCTCCAGCTCCCTTATCCATTCCTCAGCTTTCACAGGATCATACTTTCCTCTGAAGGATGGGGGATTTGCCTTCATAAACTCGTACAAGTTATGAAAATATGGATTCTCCACCAAAATTGCATGGGTTGGAGGTGTTGGTGGTGCTGGATGTACCATGTAACATCCTAATATTGCAATCTCAATATATGTAACATTTCTATCGATAAACAACATTACTAATTATGTAAAAGTTTGATAATATATTTATAATGTATAAACCAAAACCAATCATACATAACATAATAAACATAATCTTAACACATGCTAAATAAGATATTTTTAAACTTCACAAGGTCATACTTTAGTAACTAAAGATACCAAGTTAACATACATTTTATCATATATACTTAGTCCAACTTAGAACCAAGATGTTTAATGTAATATCTCGAAGTTAACAACCATAGTATAATCTGTGTTATACCTCAGTCATTAGACTCAGACCTGCTACTTTTTACAACTATGCACTTTCCAATATAACAGAAACCATGTGTAAAGAAAATATGAGCCATGAATGAATATATTTATTTCACAACATCTGTATTTATCACAAGTACAATATGTACATATATAAAAAGAAACTACAAAGCTACACCAAGCTAAGTCTTCTAGTTCCAACTTTGTTTTCATTTTCGATAAGTTTTCCTCCCTAGAATCATCATGGAAACATATACAAGGGGTGAGAATCACATATTCTCAGTAGTTAAATCCATAAACCATGTCATCACAATCATTCCAACTATTTCGGGGAAAAACACATTTATTAACTCAAAACTCATACATATATTAGCTAGAAATATGGAAAAAGCCAAAACCAAGTCCTTTCTTTTCCCGAAATAGATTATCATTTCATACATTTCTTCAGAAAAACTCATTTCCACAAACAGTCTTCAAGTAATCACCACACTCACATAAACAACATCTCCATCTCAAAGATACGCAATTGCCCATACAATTACAATGCATAAATATGTTATGATTAGAAACCACTCATACAATTGTCATGCTATGCCAAATTATGCTTTATGTTCATGCCTATGCAATAACCTAAACATGTATGTGGAAAATGCATGATACCATTCATGAGAACCTAATTCCATGATAATGTCATGAATGCATAAGCCTTGAACAAAACAAAGGAACCTGGTTCCACAAGTCTTGAACAAGCACTAGAACCTAGTTCCAGTTATCCACGGGGTATGAGGGAATGAACCATCCTCAACTCATCACTGTGATAGGGAATGTATGTTACCTCTTCTCTTACAATCATGTATGATCACCCTCTTCGAGTAGTGAAGTCTCATAACCACATAGTTTTTAGCAACATAGAGGAATCCATCCTCTCTAGGTAGTGAATCCATCAACTACATGATCTTCAACAACATAGTTATGAATAACAATAATGCCAATTAAGACTAATTAGTATGCCAATTGGTTTACATCCATAACTACAAGAGTGAAATACAATGATGTCAATTATCGTAATAGATAATATACTAATTGAATTACACCCATCTTATCTCAAGCATGAATAACAATGATGCTAAATATCACAATAAATCATATACATATTGATTTACATTCACTACACAAACACTTCATTAAATACCCCTTTTAGATTCTCATCACTCAATAAGAAGCATATAAGAGTAAACTACACCTTTAAAAGGCTCCATTGCACACACAACAATTTTTGAGAAAAACTGGAGCTCACGCCACGATATGGCATTGGCACACCATGGCGTGCTGCTCTCGAGTGCTACACAAATGCCCGAGTAGCATTATACAGAATTCTGTAGAACCAAGCACTGTTCCATTAGAACTATGGTCCCATCCAATCACTCAAAACTCACTTCTAAGTGATTTTCAACCTTACACAAGGTCCATTAACTCCTTTCAAGTCTCAAAACCATTTTCAAATCACTGCATCAATGTATCATCCGTCACCATAAAAACCTTAAATCCCATTTTTAACTAAAATGAAATCATAAGTGTTTAGGAGATGAAAACTGCTTCACTAAGCATGCAACAAATCAATAACAAGCCATACTCAAGTTCTACAACAAGAAATAGGCCAAAAACACACAAAATCACACTAAAGCCCATTACTCACACCAAGCCATCATATGAACAAGGTGGAGAAAATGGGAAGATAGTGCAAAACAGTTTTCCCCTACCTCAAGGTCTTGAAGATGAAGCCAACTACCACTTGATTCCTCCTCTTTTTTCCTTTTCTTCTCTTCTTCTTTCTCTTCTTCTGCTCCTTTAATTTTCCTTTCTATTTTCTTCTTTTGTTTTCTGTTTCTTTCTTTGCCGTGGGATATGAGTAGCAAAGTCTAACTTTGCTAATTAAAAGATAGCCACTAAGTGTTACCAAAACTCTTGATCCACTAAGAACATTTAGATTTCGTCGAATCCTATTTCTCAACTTCCAACAAGTTTAAAATAAATTCTATGATTCATCAAAAATCTTGTTCCACTATTTTCATACTTTTCCATATTTACTGGTAGTCAATTGGGCATTAAAACACACTCTCAGTATGCTTAAAAATGTCAAACTAACTCTGATTAATCTCAAACTTTGACCACGTCTTCTTCCACACTTTTGTGACCTAGAAACAAATTCTCCACATTTATTTCCATTAACTAAGCAATTTAAGCTAATTTCGAAGCTAATAACAGTTATATTTCACACATAGTGTTACAATGAAATGACTAAACGTGCTCGAAAGATCACAAAACTTAACAAACATGACAAACAGGTATTAGGCTACCTCTGTAACCATATACAAGTCTATCATGTTTTCATAGGTGTTACATTTCTCCTATTCTTTTTAGAATTTTGTCCCAAAAATTTGTTCACCTCAACATTTAGTCTCTCACAACTAAAGTTGCAAGATCTTCATCAAACTTCACACTTGAAGGATTCTCATCTCCCTTAGTGATATCTAACTCATCATTCCCAATTCCTAACAAAACTGAAATGTTCTCAAAACTTGTCCATCTCACAACAATAACTCTAGACAATCCTACTTCATGCGGGTCTCCAGCTCCCAAGTAGCTTCTCAAGCCAAACCTATGTCAGATATTCTTCACCTAAGAAATTTGCTTCCCATAAAACTCTTAGACTCCTCTATCCATAATCCTTGCAAGTCTTATCTAACAACCCTTTATCTAACCCATGGACTCTACTAACTCTAGAGGTACTAGTCCAAAGGGTGTCGATGCAAATAATTCCTAAGCGAGTTCAGTCATACCAACTGGACCCTCACTAGAAGAACTATTGTTTCCCCTAGTTCGCCTAGGTGAAGTCATAGTTTTCTGTCCACACAGAACATTACATATTGAGTGGATCAGTCCTCAATATCATGTAACTGCTAAACAATGGCTAATAACATTCCAACCTAAGGTAAGTCATGCAATTCTTTTCAAACATCTCAAACAAGAGACAAAGAAATGCACACCACACAAAAGAACTTGTAAACATGCCTAAGCATAGTCAGTCCATACCCTGGCTCAACAGTATGAACTACTCTGATACCATAATGCAACATCTTGAATTTAATAACCATCGTATAACTTGTGTTATACCTCAGTCAATAGATTTAGGCCTACTACTTTCTACAACTATGCACTTTCTAATATAACAGAAACCATGTCTAAAGAAAATATGAGCCACGAATGAATATATTTATTACACAACATCTGTATTTATCATAAATACAATACATACATTATATAAAAAGAAACTACAAAGCTACACCAAGCTAAGTCTTCTACTCCCAGCTTTGTCTTCACTTTCCATAAGTCTTCCTCCCTGCAATCATCATGGAAACACACACAAGGGGTGAGAATCATATATTCTCAGTAGTTAAATCCACAAACTATGTCATCATAATCATTCCAGCCATTTCAGGGGAAAACACATTTATAAACTCAAAACTCATACATATATTAGCTAGAAAGGTGGCAAAAGCCAAAACCAAGTCCTTTGTCTTCCCGAAATAGTTTTTCTTTTCACACGTTTGTTCAGAAAAACTTATTTCCACAAACAGTCTTCAAGTAATCACCACACTCACATAAACATCTCCATCTCAGAGATACGCAATTGCCTATACAATTGCAACGTATGAGTATGTTATGATTGGCAATTATCCATACAATTGCTATGTTATACCAAATTATGCCTTATGTTCATGCCTGTGCAATAACCTAAACATGTATGTGGAAAATGCATGATACCATTTACGGGAGTCCAATTCCATGGTAATGTCATGAAAGCATGAGCCTTGAAAAAACTAAAGCAACTCGGTTCCACAAGTCTTGAACAAGCACTGGAACCCAGTTCCAATTATCCATGGGGTGTGAGGGAATGAACCATCCTCAACTCGTCACTACGATAGGGAATGTATATTACCTATTATCTTACAATTATGTATGATCACCCTCTTCAGGAAATGAAGTCTCATCAACCACACACTCTTCAACATTATAGAGGAATCCATCCTCCCTAGGTAGTGAATCCATTAACTATACGTTCTTCAACAACATAGAGGAATCCATCCTCTCCGGGTAGTGAATCTATCAACTACACGGTCTTCAGCAACATAGTTAAGAAAAATAATGATGTCAATTAAGATTAACTAGCATACTAATTAGTATACATTCATAACTGCAAGAGTGAAATACAATGATATCAATTATCACAATAGATAGCATATCAATTGAATTACACTCATCTCATCTCAAGCATGAATAACAATGATGCTAAATATCACAATAAATCATATACCAATTGATTTATAATCACCACACAAACACTTCATTAAATACTCCTATTAGAGTCTTATAACTCAATAAGAAGCATATAAGAAGAAACTACACCTTTAAAAGGCTCTATTGCATCACACAATAACTTTTGCAAAAGACTAAAGCTCATGCCACGGCACGGCATTGGCACGCCGCAGTGCCTTGCTCTCTGTCTCGCATGCTCGGCATGCATCTCAGTCACGTCGCGACGTGCTGCTCTCGAGTGGTACACAAATGCCTACATGCCTCGGCAATGCATCACTTATGCCGCGGTGTGAGTAGTATTTTGGAGAATCATGCACTGTTCCATTGGAACTATGCTCCCATCCAATCACTCAAAACTCACTTCTAAGTGATTTTTGCAACACCCCTCGATTTAATAACCACGGCACAATCATCATTATGTCACGGTCACTAAATTTTGGCGTGCTATTGTCAAATAACAAACTTTACAAACGAATTTAAACATTTCTCATATGAGGAAAATAGGAGCCACGAATGAATAGTTACATATACAACCAATTAAAATAGGAATTATAGAATGTACTCAATTTACAACCTTTAAGTCTGGATAATCACCTTAAAACATACACATACCCAAAATACATTTTTATATAGGTAATGCAAAATAAAATATCAACTACCCACACCCTATCTACAACTAAGGAGTTGGGCACTCCATCGAATCCCGAATGCATGAGGCAATTCCGGGCTCACCGGTGTAGTGAAAAATACAGAATATGATCTTCAACCGCAGTCCTCTTCACGGTCAAGGTTAGACCCCCAGCAGATCATATACGCTTGTCGGTCCAGTCGACTCACCAGGTCTTGACACCACCAGTGAACATAGTTCGAACGAACCAATAAAACTCTCTTCGCGATGACATCACCGGATACAGTGGGTCAAACCAAGAAAGTGTAAAAGAATCCAACCTCGCTCCCACTTACAGTCTTTAACCAAAAATTTACATAGAGCAAGAAAAGTAAATGAAAGAGGTAAGACATCCTACCATCATTACCAATTATAGCATCAAGAAACCAAACGGCGCAAAGCGCCCACATAGCATTTCCAAATAATAAGCATAGGCATTGAATAACAGAAGTAAACAAATAAGCAGTTCCAAGCAGTTATATATATATAACAGTAAGACAACAATTTCAATTATAATGACAATGTATGCCAGATAATTCATGGACTCACTATGCACATGTGCCCTCAATAGTCAAAATCCTACTCCATGGAGCTAGACACAAAACAGTCAGAGAGAACGATCAGGCGGTATGTTTGTATTCTTAGCTGCCCAGGCCCTCAAGTGCTATAATTCTCAAATTATCATTGTGTACATCATGGCATTTTACAAGACATTCTACACAGATCACGATATAGGACAGTGTCTCGGTCCGGATCGTCAGTGTGTGTGTATCGGTCTGCCCCACGGACAGAGAGCTACCAACTACCCATCGCGAGGTACCCGCACCCTGATGCCCCCAAGGTCAACAAGTAACCTACACTTGTCTATTCGTACCTGCACAAAGGTGTAAGTTCAACTCCTAGGCTACCGGCCTTAACCAAGTTCAATGGACAATCTCTTTCTTTTTTTCTTTTTTTGTTCAATGCATGACTCAATCATGCTTCAAATGTATGCCATATCATTTAACAACAAGATTTGATCCTATTCACGGATCCACAACAAGCCAATAGTACATTTTAAGGATAACCACAATTTTCATTCATAGTCATGATAGAAGTCAACCATTAAATTCATTATGTGCCTCACAAGCTCACCCATACTCATGTTCTTCCCTGTTTATGAATCCCTAATTAATTTCTAGTCATCCAATTATTTATGATTAATATGCTTTTATTAGTCCAAAGGTTTTGAGTCCAGGAAGATACACGGCCGGAATCACCAACAAAGTCACAGATTTAATTGCTAGGTGTTGGGTGATAAACCATACTTGTGAATTCGATGGAGACAATGTATTTAGTGGAAAATTGAGGCTACCATTCGATGAAAAATAACATGGCAGAAGGATGATAGATGGGAGAACATTTTATAACAAGATTAGCTAAAAATCAATTTCTGTCGGATGAAGGTCCTGTCGAACGGAGATCAAAACTGTCGAATTTTTCCAGAAGGTCAGCAGAAGTCCTAATTCGACGGATGTGGGTGTCGACGCTCCCAAGTGTCAAACCGACGAAAACACTGGTCAGAAACTCTAATTCGATGGATTTGTTATTCTAACTTGATGGATTTTAACATTTCTAAATGATCAAGAT
Organism: Ormosia semicastrata; assembly: GCA_029884595.1. Classification (NCBI taxonomy): domain Eukaryota; kingdom Viridiplantae; phylum Streptophyta; class Magnoliopsida; order Fabales; family Fabaceae; genus Ormosia; species Ormosia semicastrata. The sequence goes on from JAQQTO010000061.1 coordinate 47,784,333, forward strand.
ATCAAATTCGATGGGTTTGGCCAGGAGTTCATACTCGACGGATTTTAACATTTTACTAAGTGATCAGGATATCAAATTCGACGGGTTTGGCCAGGAGTTCATACTCGACGGATTTTAACATTTTACTAAATGATCAGGATATCAAATTCGACGGGTTTGGCCAGGAGTTCATACTGTTACTAGTTTTCACATGAAATTTCCAAATTTCTGTGCTCAACACCGTGACCATCCGAGAACCAATCGAAAGTCATTCCCTTCCATATTGCACGTTCCAATACATCCAGATATATATCAAAACACATAAACAATCAAATAGCACACATATAATACAAACAATATGCAAAAACAGAATGACCCTCAACACCAATCACAGACGTTCCTAAATGCTAAAATAGGTTGAGGAGGAGTGTCTTCCTCTTACCTTGGAGAAGCACAAAGAAAGGCTGCTCCTTTTAGTCAGGATTTACGTTTTCAGCTTCTAGGAAATCCTTAAACATTTAAACTTGCAAAATCAGAACCCAATATTGAAATGAATACCCATGGTCATCAAAATGACAGTGGGTTATGAAAATGAGAAGAGAGGAAAAAAAAGCTAAGAGCTTTACCTTAAAGCTCCAACCTTTAAGCGTCAAAGTAGAAGAGAATGAAGATGAAGAGAATGCAGAACTTTGAAGATGGTTTCCTCAATGATGGTAGTCCTCCAACACAGAATGGTGCAAGGAGTGTGACGATTTTGAAGTACAAAATGGAGGTGTGGGTGGACGGTGTTGCTGCTGTGGGGTGAAAGAGAAGAGAGAAAGATGAGTGAATAGTAGCTGCGTATTGGGAGGAGGGAAAATGTGAGAAAGAAAGTGAAATATGCTCCCCTCTATAGTCAAATGTGCTGCACAAAAATGGGAGGAGAGAGAGAGTGAATAGTGGCTGGGAAGGAAGCTTCCTAGAAGTTTCCTTGAAACTTCCTTGAGAAGCTTTGTGCGCTTCTCGATAAAGTGCATAGTAAGCTTATCTCTTTAATTAAATACATCTGACAGATGATTTAATTACACTATTAGAATTATTTTCTCCGTGAATAAAAGTTACAGTTGATGAAAATAATATTTTATTATTCATCAGATAATTTTATGATACAGTGATTTTATCTCTAGCAGACAAAACCTCGAACAATGTAATACCTCGTAAACTGTGTCCAGACTCGGGTTTAGTAAGATTCCCCATCGACACGTTGACAGTTCAAGGTTTACCAACCTCAGGAAAAATATTTTATTTTCTCAGCTCCGCTTAGCGCACACGTAAAACGAGAAATATATTAAAATATTCAACATTTTTAGAAAATTCCACAAAAATCACAAATATTATAAAATGATTGTTTATAATGAAATAAATAAATTTTCGGGATGTTACAACACTCCCCTTCTAAAAGGAATTTCGTCCTCGAAATTCATCATATCTTAGGACAAACGCGACTGTGTTTCTTTCATTTTGTCTCCTAGTTCTCGTGTTGTATCTTCAGCTGCATCATTCCAACTCACTGGCAATAAGGTTGCTTCCTTCCACTAAGCATCTTATATTAATGAGCAAAAATGTGTTGACGTCATAGGCCGATTAATAAAAGATTCTAAGCCCTTTGAGTCTTCAGCCATCCAACAGTCAACTCTCCAAACAACTGTTCATCACTGGGTGGCCCTATCGAACTTATTCTCCTTGTTTACCGTAGTAGGCAACTAAGCTTATTTTATTCTTAAGGCATCTGCTACGACCTTCGCCTCTTCCAGAATTATACCAGAACAGAAAGTTGAAATCCTTCAGAGCTTCTAATCACCGTCTCTGCCTCATGTTCCACTCATTCCAACAGACCAAAATACCTTTGGCTCTTAAGATTACCATGGGCATTGAGAATTTCTCCTCGTAGAAAATGCTTCTAGATCTTCAATGCAACTACAAAGCTAACTCTGAGTTGGTGTAAGGTAATCCTTCTCATGTATTCTTGATTGTCACTAAGCGTACATTACCATCCCTTCTATTCTGATCAAGCACACGTTCTAAACTTCCAATGCGAAGCATCACTAGGTATCTCAAAAGTTCATTGGGATTTGGGCAGAATCATCTTTAGCGAAGAAATCGAATGTCTCTTCAATTCTTGAAAATCTTTCCTTATATGCACCAATCCTACAAACTTGACTCCAATGCATGAGTTAGACGAGAAGTATTGTCATTTTGAAGAATTCTGCAGTGAGTCTCCCGTACTATTCAGCTGATCCTTTAAAGTTACGAATTTGCAACATAGTCTTTGACCTGTCCCATTGAAGAACTGCTCCAACTTGCGACTGATCTCCAATAGTTCCTTCTTTTAAAGATCACTTGACTCAAAAGTTAAACTGCCTCAAACTGAAATTCGTACTTGAATAGCTTCTAGCGTAACTCCTCATTCTTCTTCTGAAATTGAAGAACAACACGACAATTCTGTCTCAATAGGGAAGAAAGGTCTTGTTTGTGTAATCGATGAGTACTACCGAAGCGTTCATTACATGGAACGACATTATGAAATACCCGTGGTGTTTACTATGTATCAGAGAAAGTTACCTTAGAAATATACCCTTTTCTCAAATGATCTTAATGATAGTTGAGAACCCAAAATGATCTTGGAGAAAATAGCGGCGTCCTTCAATTGATTTACCAAATCATCTTTCCTTGATTCGAACAGATGTCTCATAGGGTAAGTTATCATTTAACCATGCTACACTTAGCACATTGTTATAGTTCAGATTCGGGAACACATTTACTCAATCGAAGTATACTAGAAACGTTAGAAAGGTTAGAAAGAAAAATAGGGAAGTCGCTTGATTTACCACTGGACCTGCCTAACGAAGAGTATGATATGGTCCAATAAAACTTAGGAGTGAGTTTCATTGATTCACATCTAGGAAATTTCTGTCTCAAGAAGCACTAAGTTTCTGTTAAAATCGAATGACAAGACCCGTTTAGTAAACGATCAATTTCTTACTGAGATCGAGCTGATTCATGAAGAAAGTAGATGATTGAATTGGAAAAGGGGTTCCACTTTCTAACAATAATAGGGTAGTTTTAAACAGACTTGTTGTAATGAGAGTAGATTTACAAACGAGAATAGTATCATTCGAGTCGAAAGGAAGTAAATATACAGACAACTCAATTCCAAAAACAAACTCTTAGAATTTCCTTGAAGCATTTTCGACAGAATATGGCTGGAAGATAACCAATCCCATTAATAACATTACATCTAGTTTGCAAAAGAAGTGAACAAATCAGATCAACAGAAGGATTTAGTCTTTAACAGGTCATAGGACAATTTAAACAACTTGGCTACTATCAACAAGTTCTTAGCAGCCAAAACAGAAATAACTTACTCAAAAGATAACGAAGGTATGAACATCCCTACTGGATTCATATATTCATACATCATAAAGAAATGGGTTACCCCCGGAATTATACAGTAAAATCACAGGGTCATCAGTTGTAGTACAAGCTCCCTCGTTCAGGTCTTCAGTCTTGGATGTTTTTACTCCACTAGAGAAATTAACTCTCCTTTCTTTGTGAGATTGTGAAGTACGTGTATTACCAACAAAAGGCTTCGTCCTTTGTGAAGTACAGTTCTTAGCCACATGTCCTAACTCTCTACATTTGAAACAAATTATCCCACCGTTCGTACAATCCTTGGTTAAATGGTCCTTTCCACACTTGAAGCAGATTACCCTTTTGATTGCATGTGGAAGCTTTGTCTCATGTAAAGCACAATCCCTCCACACATGTCCTTGCTTTCCGCACTTGAAACAAATTCTTCCTTCGATCTTACAGTCCCTCGTGAAGTGGTCCTTTCCGCACTTCTTACACATTGATAACGATTTCACAGTTGGATTGGACTTACTACCACTCGCACCACCATGATGCGTTTGATGTCGCTGCTGCTCCATTGGTCATAGTGTATACGGTTTCTGCTTAAACTGATTGGCCTTTCCACGGTTCCTCCTTTGGAACTTCGGTAATCCAGAGTTACCCCAAAATCGACTTTCTTCCTTCAAATTTCAAACCTCAACTTCCAATTCCTGCTGTTGTGCAGCCCTCTGATTCGGTTGCACTGTTACGTCAGTCATTCCCTGCATTGTTTCCATAGTCACATCCACTCCTGTGTTGTTGCGTTTCACATTCCTACGCATGCGTCTTTCGTGAGCCATTATCTTCCTTCGAAACAGACAATCAGGCACAGTGGAGACAAGTAACCATTTCAGACAATAATGTCTCCTTTCGGAAACGTAACACAAGGAGTCACACAACACACAAGGGTGAAAATGCAGACAATTCCTAAACAAGTTCAGTCATACTAGCTAAGCTTCTTTCTAAAAGAATTCCTATTGCCTTAACACGCCTAGGTGAAGTCATAGTTTCCTGTAGACACAGAACATTACACATTGAGTGGGCTAGTACTCAATGTCACGTAACCGTGTAACAGTAGCTACCAACACTCAACCTATGGCAAGCTATGCCTTCCTTTCCCAACATCTCAATCAAGAGACAAGGAAGTACATAACGTACAAAAACTTCTAATATGTCTAAGCATAGTCAGTCCATACCCTGGCTCAACAGGATGAACTGAGCTCTGATACCACCTTAATGCAACACCCCTCGATTTAATAACCACGGCACAATCGTCATTATGTCACGGTTACTAAATTTTGGCGTGCTAACATTGTCAAATAACAAACTTTACAAATGAATTAAAACATTTCTCATATGAGGAAAATAGGAGCCACGAATGAATAGTTACATATACAACCAATTAAAATAGGAATTATAGAATGTACTCAATTTACAACCTTTAAGTCTGGATAATCACCTTAAAACATACACATACCCAAAATACATTTTTATATAGGTAATGCAAAATAAAATATCAACTACCCACACCCTATCTACAACTAAGGAGTTGGGCACTCCATCGAATCCCGAATGCGTGAGGTAATTTCGGGCTCACCGGTGTAGTGAAAAATATAGAATATGATCTTCAACCGCAGTCCTCTTCATGGTCAAGGTCAGATCCCCAGCAAGTCGCATACGCTTGTCGGTCCAGTCGACTATCCAAGTCTTGACACCACCAGTGAACATAGTTCGAACGAACCAATAAAACTCTCTTCGCGACGACATCACCGGATACAGTGGGTCAAACCAAGAAAGTGTAAAAGAATCCAACCTCGCTCCCACTTACAGTCTTTAACAAAAAATTTACACAGAGCAAGAAAAGTAAACGAAAGAGGTAAGACATCCTACCATCATTACCAATTATAGCATCAAGAAACCAAACGGCGCAAAGCGCCCACATAGCATTTCCAAATAATAAGCATAGGCATTGAATAACAGAAGTAAACAAATAAGCAGTTCCAAGCAGTTATATATATATAACAGTAAGACAACAATTTCAATTATAATGACAATGTATGCCAGATAATTCATGGACTCACTATGCACATGTGCCCTCAATAGTCAAAATCCTACTCCATGGAGCTAGACACAAAACAGTCGGAGAGAACGATTAGGAGGTATGTCTGTATTCTTGGCTGCCCAGGCCCTCAAGTACTATAATTCTCAAATTATCATTGTGTACATCATGACATTTTACAAGACATTCTACACAGATCACGATATAGGACAGTGTCTCGGTCTGGATCGTCAGTGTGTGTGTATCGGTCTGCCCCACGGACAGAGAGCTACCAACTACCCATCGCGAGGTACCTGCACCCTGACGCCCCCAAGGTCAATAAGTAACCTACACTTGTCTATTCGCACTCGTACAAAGGTGTAAGTTCAACTCCTAGGCTACCGGCCTTAACCAAGTTCAATGGACAATCTCTTTCTTTTTTTCTTTTTTTGTTCAATGCATGACTCAATCATGCTTCAAATGTATGCCATATCATTTAACAACAAGATTTGATCCCATTCACGGATCCACAACAAGCCGATAGTACATTTTAAGGATAACCACAATTTCTATTCATAGTCATGATAGAAGTCAACCATTAAATTCATTATGTGTCTCACAAGCTCACCCATACTCATGTTCCTCCCTGTTTATGAATCCCTAATTAATTTCTAGTCATCCAATTATTTATGATTAATATGCTTTTATTAGTCCAAAGGTTTTGAGTCCAGGAAGATACACGGTCGAAATCACTAACAAAGTCACAGATTTAATTGCTAGGTGTTGGGTGATAAACCATACTTGTGAATTCGACGGAGACAATGTATTTAGTAGAAAATTGAGGCTACCATTCGACCAAAAAAAACATGGCAGAAGGATGATAGATGGGAGAACATTTTATAACAAGATTGGCTAAAAATCAATTTCTGTCGGATGGAGGTTCTGTCGAACGGAGATCAAAACTGTCGAATTTTTTCAGAAGGTCAATAGAAGTCCTAATTCGACGAATATGGGTGTCGACGTTGGAGAAATCTCCCAAGTGTCGAACCGACGAAAACACTGGTCAGAAACTCTAATTCGACAGATCTGTCATTCTAACTCGACGGATTTTAACATTTCTAAATGATCAGGATATCAAATTCGACGGGTTTGGCCAGGAGTTCATACTCGATGGATTTTAACAATTTACTAAATGATCAGGATATCAAATTCGACGGGTTTGGCCAGGAGTTCATACTGTTACTAGTTTTCACATGAAATTTCCAAATTTCTGTGCTCAACACCGTGACCATCCGAGAACCAATCGGAAGTCATTCCGTTCCATATTGCAAGTTCCAATACATCCAGATATATATCAAAACACATAAACAATCAAATAGCACACATACAATACAAACAATATGCAAAAACAGAATGACCCTCAACACCAATCACAGACGTTCCTAAATGCTAAAATAGGTTGAGGAGGAGTGTCTTCCTCTTACCTTGGAGAAGCACAAAGAAAGGCTGCTCCTTTTGGTCAGGATTTACATTTTCAGCTTCCAGGAAATCCTTAAGCATTTAAACTTGCAAAATCAGAACCCAATATTGAAATGAATACCCATGGTCATCAAAATGACAGTGGGTTACGAAAATGAGAAGAGAGGAAGAAAAAGCTAAGAGCTTTACCTTAAAGCTCCAACCTTTAAGCTTCAAAGTAGAAGAGAATGAAGATGAAGAGAATGCAGAACTTTGAAGATGGTTTCCTCAATGATGGTGGTCCTCCAACACAGAATGATGCAAGGAGTGTGACGGTTTTGAAGTACAAAATGGAGGTGTGGATGGACGGTGTTGCTGCTGTGGGGTGAAAGAGAAGAGAGAAAGATGAGTGAATAGTAGCTGCGTATTGGGAGGAGGGAAAATGTGAGAAAGAAAGTGAAATATGCTCCCCATTATAGTCAAACGTGCTGCACAAAAATGGGAGGAGAGAGAGAGTGAATAGTGGCTAGGAAGGAAGCTTCCTAGAAGTTTCCTTGAAGCTTCCTTGAGAAGCTTCGTGCACTTCTCGATAAAGTGCATAGTAAGCTTATCTCTTTAATTAAATGCATCTGACAGATGATTTAATTATACTATTAGAATTATTTTCTCCGTGAATAAAAGTTATAGTTAATGAAAATAATATTTTATTATTCATCAGATAATTTTATGATACAGTGATTTTATCTCTAGCAGACAAAACCTCGAACAATGTAATACCTCGTAAACTATGCCCGACCTCGGGTTTAGTAAGATCCCCCGTTGACACGTTGACAGTTCAAGGTTTACCAGCCTCAGGGAAAATATTTTATTTTCCCGGCTCCGCTTAGCGCACACGTAAAATGAGGAATATATTAAAATATTCAATATTTTTAGAAAATTTCACAAAAATCACAAATATTATCAAATGATTGTTTATAATGAAATAAATAAATTTTCGGGATGTTACAATTTTCAACCTTACACAAAAGTCCATTAACTCATTTCAACTCTCAAAACTATTTTCAAATCACTTAACATGCATCAATGCATCATCCATCACCATAAAAACCTAAAATCCCATTTTTAACTCAAATGAAATCATAAGTGTTTAAGAGATGAAAAATGCATCACGAAGCATGCAATAAATCAACAACAAGTCATACTCAAGTTTTACAACAAGAAATAGGTCTAAAACACACAAAATCACACTAAACCCCATTACTCACACCAAGCCATCACGTGAACAAGATGGAGAAAATAGGAAGAAAGTGCAAAATAGTTTTCCCCTTACCTCAAGGTCTTGAAGATGAAGCCAACTACTACTTGATTCCTCCTCCTTCTTCCTCTTCTTCCCTTCTTATTTCTCTTCTTCTCCCCCTTTGATTTTTCTTTCTCTTTTCTTCTTCGTTTTTTTCTATTTTTTCTCTGTCGTGGGATATGAGTAGCAAAGTCTAACTTTTCTACTTGAAGGATAGCCACTAAGTGGTACTAAAACTCCTGATCTGCTAAGAACATTTAGATTTTATCGAATCCAGTTTCCTAACTTCCATCAAGTTTAAAATAAATCCTAATATTCTTAAAAATCTTGTTCCACAATTTCCATACTTTTCCATATCTGCTGGTAGTCAATCTGGGATTAAAACACAAACTCAGTATGCTTAAAAATGTCAAACTAACTCTGATTAACTTCAAACTTTAATCACGTCTTCTACCACATTTTTGTAACCTAGAAACAAATTCTTCATATTTATTTTCATTAATTAAGTAGTTTAAGCTAATTCCGGAGCAAATAAAACTATATTTCACCCAGTGTTACAATAAAAGTAACTAAACGTGTTCAGAAGATCACAAAACTTAACAAGCATGACAAACAACAAATAAGTATTAGGCTACCTCTGTAACCATATACAAGTATATCAAGTTTTCACGGGTGTTACATTTAACTAGGATTTCTGGTTTAGTGTATTATCTTGTGGTAAATAGAGGAAAAACTCATCCTCATATTATAAGTACCCAGACACTATCGAGAAGTTAGGGCATGAATCTCGGCTCGAAGGAACCTTTATGGACTTTCCACTTATCTCTCTTGGCCTAAATTATTATGCACATCATCAAAGGATACTCATAAAGGCAAATACTACTAGACCATCCTACATACATGCATCTAAACACCACATAATCACTCATTACATCTTAAGTGATACAACTACCATAATAAGTGGCCTAAGGTGCTAGATACTTACCTAAGGGAAACCTTTACTCTTGGATGCTCAAAAGTCTAAGCTTTCTCAAACTTGCTAGGTGATAGTTTCCCTCTTGAAACATCCTTATTTATGTCTTAATACACACTAGAAATCATATACAAATGATCCCAACAAACAGGAAGTATCAATATATCAAGAATAATATTTTTCAGAAATTTTGGAACTCATGCCTCGGCGTAGTGTAACATCATAACAATTCTATCCCGATATATTTGACATATATAAGAATAACAAATATTAGTCATGCTACTTCAAAACATATATCAACTAAACCCATAATATTTATACAAATAATTATAGAGAGCCACGATAAGAAAAGTTATATATATACATCACCGCCTTAACAGGCACATTATAATACATAAACTTTCAAAACAACAAGATCTAGTATAATATATACAAGCTTTGTCAATATAAAGCCTATAAACTATACTAATCTTCATACATCTTCTGCTTTCCTTTTAAGGAACTCGCACCTGGATTTACATGGCAACACAAACGGGGTGAGAAATCACAATTCTCAATAGAAGCATTCCAAAACTAGTATTTATATATTCATAAAGAATTCACAACTAATAAATTCACTCTTGAATCACAGAAGTATATAACATCTCCATCTCAGAGATACACAATTGCCCATACAATTGCCATGTTATGCTAAGTTATGTGTAGCGTTTATGTCTATGCAATATCTTAAAAATGAAATGAATAATGTTATGATACCAAGTCCATGGTAATGTCATAATATGCATGAATTCTGAACAAAGTAATGGAAATTATATCCATAACCTTGAAAATGCACTGGAACCCAATTCTAACAATTTTCTCTCCGAGTAGTGAAGTCCATCAACTATGTAATCTCAACATCACAGAGGAAATCTATCCTCCCCGGGTAGTGAAATCCATCCTCAAAGTCACTATAATAGGAAGGATATCATCCACCTTGCCTAATATAGACTACGCTCATTTGTGAGGCTCACATCTTTCAACAAACAAATATACATAATATATGTACAATCATGCCTAATTACTTCCTATAATTAGCATTTCAAATCATTTTTGATTTATCATGTTTTCACTTCATTAAATACCCTTTCTAGAGTCTCATCACTCACTGAGAAGCATAAAAAAAGAAACTACACCTTTAAAAGGCTTCATTGCATCACACAACCTTTTTTATTCAAAAATTGGAGCTCGTGTTGTGGCACACCACGGCCACGCCGCAGTGCCTAGCTCTCTGCCCCCTCACACCGTGCCTCAAACATGGCTACGCCGTGGAGCCTTGCTCTCGGGTTCCAAATATTGGAAGTGGCATCACACGCACACTGCAGCGCAAGCTGCAGAACATGAATTCTACTGAATTTTGTAGATCCAAGTACTGTTTCATTAGAACTTGCCCCTCCTTCCATCACTCAAACCTCACATCCAAGTAATTTGCAACCTTACACAAGGTCCATTTACATATTCTAACTCTTATACAGCTTTAATAACTCATAATCAAGACATCCTCAAGTTTTATATCATGATTCAAGCTAAGAACACCAAAAAAAACCTAAAACCTAATTCCCTACATCAAGCCAAAACTCGTGAACAAGATGAAGAAAATAGCAAGATGAGTCAAAAACAAGGTTTCCCCCTACCTTAAAAATCAGAAGTTGAAATCACTTAGCAACTCCTCTTTGCTTGATGATTATCCTCCTTTTCCTTGATTCTTGCTCTTGCCTTTGAGCTTTCCAACTACAACCATGAAAGAGAATAGGGAAATAAGACAAAGTATCTTATTTATGGCTTAAATAAGCCAATGCAACAGAAACAAAGAGAATCGTGTTTCTTATGGTCTCTTAAGTGACGTACCAAAACTCCGATCTGTTAAGAACACTTGGATTTCACTAAACTAAGTTTCCTAACTTCCAATAAGTTTAAAATAAATCTTAAGATTAATAAAAAAATCTTGTTTAATCATTTCCACATTTTTCTATATCTGTTGGTAGTCAATCCAGCATTAAAACACATAACTAGTATGCTTAAAAATGTCAAACTAACTCCGATCAATCTCAAACTTTCATCATAGCATAATTCGCATATTTGTGACCTAGAAATAAATTCTCCACATCTATTTCCACAAACTAAGTAGTTTAAGCTATTTTCGAGGCTAATAATAGCTATATTTCACACATAGTGCTATAGCAAAGTGACTAAACATGCTTAGAAAGTCACAAAACTCAACAGACATGATAAACATGTATTAGGCTACCTCCGTAACCATATACAAGCCTAACATGTTTTCACGGGTGCTACATTTCTCCCCTCCTTTTTAATATTCTGTCCCCATGGGAATAAAGTGTGTTTAGTGGGTTTAAAAGGGGAATAAAGTATGTTTAAAATTTTTACTTAGTATACCGTAATGTAACATCCTAATATTTCTATCCTGATATATCTGACATATATCAGAATAACAAATACTAGCCATGCTACTTCAAAACATACATCAACTAAACCCATAACATTTAAACAAATAATTATTAAGAGCCACGATAACAAAAGTTATATATATAGATCACTGCCATAACAAGTATATTGTAATACATAAAACTTTTATAACAACAAGATCTAGTATAATATATACAAGCATTGTCAACATAAAGCCTATAAACTACATTAATCTTCATACATCTTCTGCTTTCCTTTTAAGGAACTTACACAGGATTTACATGGCAACACAATCGGGGTAAGAAATCACGATTCTCAGTAGAAGCATTCTAAAACCAGCACTTTATACATTCATAAAGAATTCACAATTATTAAATTCACACTTCAATCACAGAAGTGCATAACATTTCCGTCTCAGAGATACGCAATTGCCCATACAATTACAATGTCATGAGTTTACATGTCATGGTGGTAACCACCTATACAATCGCCATGCTATGCCAAATTATGTATAGTGTTTATGTTTATGCAATATCCTAAACATGAAATGAATAATGTTATGATACCAAGTCCATGGCAATGTCATGATATGCATGAGTCTTGAACAAAGCATATCCATAACCGTGAACAAGAATTGGAACCCAGTTCTAGCAATTTTCTCTCTAGGTAGTGAAGTCCATCAACTATGCGATCTTAACATCACAGAGGAAATCTATCTTCCCCGGGTAGTGAAATCCATTAACTACATATTCATTATCAACAAGGAAATCCATCCTCAATATCACAAGGACATCTGATCTGTCGATTATTTCTACATCTTAAGTGTCTTATATTTGATCTAATTGAACTCCATATGTGCTTAATTGTTAGCATTTAACTAAGTTTCATGATATGAAGCTTAGTCGGATCATTAATATGAAACTATGCTTAAGTGTGATTATAAGCGCTCATAATTGAATTGTGCTTTTCAGGAGATCATTAAATGATGGAGTCCATTAGCATCAAACCAAGTTTGCTATCCACTTGAGGAGGAAGCTAAAGACTTAAGGAGATCAACCTCTAAAAGCAAGGAGAGAAGATCATATATGAAGAATCAGAGCTGAACATGAAGAAATCAAGTGACATGGCCCGTGTCCTCAGACATAGGGGGGCCATGTCCTTCTTTGGAATTTCAAATTGGACCTAATGTTGAGCACAATTGAAAACACAGCTCATGTCCCCAAACATGGGGGGCGTGTAACTCTCTTTCTGTTCAATTCTACGTGAATTATATTGACAAACTCAGACATGAGGGGGTCATGTAATTAGACACGACCCATGTTTGCGACCCAGAAAATTAATTCTGAATCTAAATGAAAAGTTATGGGCCTAAAAGTATAAATAGGAGTGCTTAGGGTTCCAAATGGGAGAAGTCTGGGATAGAAACCACCAAGCAAATGAAGAAAATTCAAAGAAGAAGAGAGAGGGGGATTCGATCAAAGATTGGAGATTCGTGTTTGAACCATCGACTATCAATCAACCTTGACCATTAGAAACTAGTTTAATCTTCAGTTTTCTTTTACACTTGTATTCTTGAGGATGTTTTTCTTTTGTTTTTCTTTTGATTTTGAATTCGCCATGCATGGCTAAGTTTCTTATTTGGTTAGGCAAAGATGAAACCTTAATTTTGATTTTGTGAATCTTACATAGTTCTTTATTTCAAAACAATTGTGTTTTTATTCATGTGTTTCTGCTTTTAATTTAGTATAAAGGTTTTTATACTCTGCCAATTTCAAAAGTGGTAAAACTAGGATTGCTATGCGCAGTTGCGGTGGTAGGACTAGTGAGGCATATGATCTAAGTAATTCAATCTCGGTGTGTGATTGGACCTTAGAGTGATTGGTTTCTAAATCTTAATGCAATCATTAGGTGGATATAAGAGCAGTTGCTTTATAGCTAACTAGTGATTAGGACTTAATTTGAGAGGTTGCTGAATAAACCAAAACCTAAAGGAAATAGAGAATTAATCTCATAATTAGATAAAGACATAATTGATCATGTTGGGATAAATGATATGTAGGTTAGCATTATTATATAAATCTAATGATGGATTCCATCTCTTAACTAATACCTTTAAATTAGTAATTCAATCGTGTTTACTGTTGTTGCTTTGGACTTAATTTCTACTCTTGGTTTTAATAAACAAAATCCCCTTTATTTGTTTATTGTTCTTCAGAGTTTAATTTAGGAACTGGTTTATAGTATTAATAAAATTAGTTCTCTGTGGATCGACCCTTACTAATAACAACTGGTTGTATGGTTTTTATATTTTTTGTGGAACTTGGCAACTGATTTTGATCTTAATTTTATTCACAACCCAGCAGTCATACCAAATTTTGGTGTCGTTGCCGGGGAACTAATTTTTTGATTACGCTATTAATCTATTTCCTATTTGTCACTCTATTTTTGTTTTAGTTTTTTTATATGCTTTAATTAGTTCTTTTTGACTGTTTTGCAGGTGTTCATGTCCATTGAAGGATTGGACAAGCAATTGAGGAATTTGAGGCACTACATTGATCAAGTCAGCTCACATCCTCAATTCCCCTTCCATCCATCTAATTTCTAATTCACACTTGCTAATATTGAAGCTACCCACCATATAGATCTATTAAGTTCTGAGACATCTGAAGAGCAGGCGATGGCAGAAAAATATTCTAAGGGCGTTGGGCGCTCCAAACTTGGACCAACAACCTCTATACATAGAGATTCTTGAAAATGAGGAGGCATTTGAGTTGACATTCAACTTAATCCATCTTTTGCCATCTTTCAATGGATTAGCCGGGGAGGATCCCAATAAGCATTTGAAGGAGATCTATGTGGTGTGTTCTAGCATGAAGCCCATGGGAATTCCAGTGGAACAAGTCAAACTAATAGCTTTTCCATTCTCACTGAAGGATTCTGCAAAGGAGTGGTCATACTATTTGCCACCCGAATCCATCCAGTCATGGCAAAACATGGCTCGAGCTTTCTTGGATAGATACTTCCCTACCTCAAAGGCTGCAATCATCAGAAAAGAAATTTGTGGCATCCAACAAAGGCATAGGGAGTCACTTCATGACTACTGGGAGAGGTTTAAAAGATTATATGCTAGTTGCCCCTAACATCAAATCAGTGAGTAACTTCTGATTTAGTATTTTTATGAAGGTTTGCTAGTAATGGACCGTAACATGATTGATGCTGCTAGTAGAGGAGCTTTAGTTGATAAGACTCCTCAAGAGGCTAGGAACTTGATATCAAGAATGGCCGCAAAACACTCAACAATTTTTCATTAGGAATGACACCGGAGTGAGAGCAGATAAAGAGGCAGAAATAGCCACTTTACAGCAACAAATGGCCCAGTTGACTACCATGGTCCAGCAGCTAATGGATAATGGTAAAACACAGGTGAATGCTTGTGGGATTTATTGCTCTTCTGGATATCCTGTAACACCCTTGTGAGGATGTCACATTTATGAATACAATGAAATAAAATAAAATAAAATTCTTACCCAAGTTGTAAAACATTTGATACTTACATTACATTATATTTGTGGTAATATTATTATTTTTTCCTTTTATAATTATAACATTAAATAAAATAACATGAAACATAAAATATAACAAACATAAACTCACAATAATATACATATGATTCTCTTTTAGTACACACATAATTTACAACTACATGTATTTAATAAAGCAGTAAAGAGTTGACATAAAGCTAAAACATAGTACTGCCTAAGTGCATCTCGAGATATATAACCCTCCGATGGATCATCTTCCAGAACCTCCAGAATAACCATCGAAAAGTTCACATCTAGGAGATCTCACAGCACGACGGACATGAGTCCGAGCTGTTGACTCGCTACTGAGCTCACTAGGCGCATAGAATATTCCCTGCCAGTAACGCCTAATAGTCAGAGGTAACTCTAAATGTAAATATAACATAGTAGTGAATATGACCTCTCCGTCATACTCTCTACATAGGGACACGGTCAAACGTCCCACATAAGCAACTATCCCTCGGTCCACATGCATACGCCATGCCTCAGAACCCCCATGAAACTCCAGTCTCACGAACCCGAAGAATCCTGGCAATGCCATAATCTCAAGATCAGTCTTGACGATCAGTGTGATCTACCGGCTCCTCCTCCTCGTATAATTCGCCCGACTGTTGATCGTCAGGATACTGTACCTCAAGAGGCTGATCCTCTTCTTCCTCAAACTCTTTAAGGAAATAATATAGTAATATCGAGAAAACATATAGAGAGGTGAGACAATCTACATCACTACCCGCATGGCAATAAAGAAAACGACAGTACAAAACAGTCATCACAATAGTACATACCAATATATCATGCATAATATATATCAAGCAATATATAACAATAACACACACCATTATATCATGCATAATATATTAAAGCAATAAATCATACAATTTATCACAGATTATGGTAAGCAGTAAAATGCAGGTAATGCATGAACACACACCGACTCGTTCCTACTCCATGGAGCTAAACATGGATATCTGAGAGAATGATCCGATTAGAAACTAATAATACTTTATGGCTGCCTAACCAAACTATTGCACTGTCCAATCTTTGTGTCTATAGCTCACAGTCCAAAACATCGTGTAGCAGTACACAGTCCAACATCGTGTACCACAGGCATAGTACTTAATAGTTCCCTCAAGATCTCGACTAAGAATAGTGCTTGTCAAGATCATTAGTGTGTTGCCCGTTACCACGGCCCAGAGGAGCAACCCACTGTCCGCATGTGGAATTCTCCGCACACTAACGCCTCCAAGTTCATAAATAAAATGAACCACACTACGCTTATCACACCAAAACACGGTGTAATTCGCCTCGTCAATCAATCACCAATTATAACCCAAATTGGCATAACACTCTAAACATGATCTAAAATTTACTTATTATCCAAATTTTACCATAATTATGAAAAATTACAAAAATACCCTTAGTCACAAAATAACAAAGTATAGTACGTCCCACTTGACAGTACTACACTGCAATATATCTGGGTCCACCACTTTGGCCCGACAGCAAAACTCATTGTATCTTTCTGTCGCGTAGAAATTTTATCGCATTTTCACAATCTCGTCATTTTCACAAACGTTTTTAAATCGTGAAAAGATATTTTGATGTTTTTGAACATCGTAAATTGTTTTTAAATCATTTTCTTAATCGCGTAAGATTTTTAATTCATTTTCTTAACCGAATAGCTTAAAATCGTCATTTGTAATATGTGTAAACTATATCTAGTACTTTTAAAATACGTAGAGTATTTTCCTTGTGTTCTAAATATAGTATGGAATCTTTTCATTTTATGCGTCTAATTTTTAATAAATTTCGGCAGCATTTTGCCTATAAAATCAGTATAAGGTATTTTTAACGTTTTTCTCTAAATATAGTTTATTTTATTTTTACCCAATAATTTTGCTTTAAAACTTACTAACGCGCTTCAAAATTCATAAAATGAGCTTTACGTTAGTATTTTTCAAGCGTCTAATTTAATTCTAATTTAAACTAATTTCTGCTAAGTTAAAATTCTAGAACTGAATTTATTCCTTTTATTTTCTCAATAATTCATTGGAATCAATTTATTTCATAAATCCATTACCTAACCTATCTTAGAAAATAAAATGGCATGTTGGCCAAATCACAAATAAATGGTATTCAATTATACTCTAAATGGCATGTTGGCCATAATTAACTTAAATCATCTTTAATTTGATTGTTTCACTTTAGATTCCTTAAATCAGTAATATAAAAAATTACTGAGAACATTTTGGTTCTCTGTTTGGATGTAAGGCCGTGAGCCTCATAATGTGTTCTTTGGAACACTCATGCAAATCGTTACATGTTATTCACATCTCACTTTAATAATTATATAATTATAAACACATACAATTATATAATCACATATAATATACATACAATATATTTAAAGCCATAAACATGCATAGCAAAAATAATAAAAATTATAATCATGCATAGCAAAATAAATCACAAGTAGGAAAGCATTTAAAACAATCACAAAAATATTAAAGCTATAAACAATCACACAAATCGAATCCTTATGGATTCTTCATACACAATCAAATCCATTTTCCCATCACCACTTAGGGTTGATGAGATTAAATCTCCCTCTTACCTCTTGAAGACAATTTAACCGGTTAGTTTTCCTCCTTTCCTTCAAATTTTCGTACAACCTCCCAAACAATTCCTAAAATTCTCAAACAATTAGTAAAAACACACACAAGGTACAATATTGAAAAATCATGGAACAATCATGGCTAGAAAAATTAAAAATCCAATTTTGAACCATAGAATCAAGACTTACCCTTAAGTAAGTAAGCAAAAGGTTGGATTTTGGACAAGATAGAGTAGGATTTTGGAAAAACTTTGTGAAGGAAAAGTGTTTAGAATAGGATTTGGGTTTAGGAAATATGATGAGATAAAATTATAGATGCTTGGTGGTGTGGGTAGGGTATATGGCCGAATCTATGGAGAGAAAAATGAAAGAGAAATGTTGCTTGGTTTTTGGTATTTTAGAGAGAGAAAATGGATAGCTAAATGTGATAAGTGTGAAAAATAAAAGTGAAGAGTGAATAGATAGAGCTGCAGCCGTGAGTGAGTGTTGGTGAGGTTGAGTGATCAACTTTGCATGGTAAAATATCCTAAAGTGTTCACATGGTTAAGCACATGGCTTATGTCATGTTGGAGACTTCAAGAACCATGTAGAACCAAGCCAATCCAAGCCTCCTTGCTGCTGCCCAAAACCGTGTGCTCCTTCATCTTTTTAGGGGTTTAATTGCTTTCCAATTACTCCTAATTACATGCTAACTAATTAGGGAATTAGTTAGGTTAACTATCCTAACCAAACTTAATTAACATACTAATCATATAACTAATTAATTTAGTATATATTAACATATATTATAACCTTTAATCAATATTAAGATATATAATTAGTATTTAGATTATAATTAATTCATAACTAAGCTAGTTCACTTAGTTTACTAATTAAGTAATTAGATTAGTCAAATTAAGCTTAATTAACTACTAACCAAATTCAAGCCTACAATTTTTGACTTAATTCTAACCATTGATTCATCTTTAATTCTTAGCCCTAGATTAGATCTAAGGTAGATATCAATTAGTCATAAAACTATCATTCTAATCTCACCATTGATTAGATCAACGACTTAGGTTAAAGGCTTCCTAACTAAGTCTTCATCCAACGGTCCAAATGAAAGTCTATGCTCCCTTCGTTGACCAATTCCTATTGGTTTAGAAAGTCAAGCCTACTTTCATTGACTTGCTCTCATTTGTTAGAATTTGTCCAGTCAGCACAGTTGACTGCTTTTTCTAAACGCGGGTCCCACAGTACTTTTAAAGATCTGTGGTCCAATCGAAGCAGATTTTTACTGTTTTTGAGACAGTAGGTACTGTAATACAAAATAATATTATAAAAATATAAAATTATTTTATTGCCTGATTAAATCCAAAAAATTACGAGATTAATATATATATCAATCAGAATTGGGTTTAGTAAGATCCCCCAACTCCAATTAATTAAAATAAGATTTATCCGGCCAAAAAATTATTATTTCCCTAGGTCGTAGCAAATCACATACAATAGTCAAGTACACTCACGAAACAGTCAAATTAAATTTACTGCTCACAGAATTCACAAAACAGTACATTTCAGGACTATATTGTAATTATCCCAAAAGTTGGGATGTTACATATCCCACTGATATATGTCCCACTCTACAAGAGGACACAAATGAGGAGGTAAAGGCTGTAGGGGGATATTTTGGACCTTCCAAAAATTACAACCCCTACTCCAATACATATAATATGGGGTGGAAGGATCATCTCAACTTGAGCTATGGAAAACAGCCCCAAAATCAACCTTAAGTCTATGGATCTCCAGGATTTCAACAAAGGCATCTCCAGGATTTCAATAAAGGCAAGCACCTTTCCCTCAAAGACAACAACAAGCTCTAGCTCCTAGGCAATCTGAGCCCTCACTGGAGGAGTTAATGAGACAAATGACCACTAGTAACATTCAATTTCAGCAGGAGCAAAAGGCCATTATGCAAAGCTTCCAACAAGAAACAAGGGCCACTATTAGTAACCTACAGAACTAAGCAGGGTAGTTAGCTATAAACCTCATCAAGGTTAGAGCTAGCTTTCTGGGAGACTTCCCTTATAACCGGAACTAAATCTAAGGGAAAATGCTAGTGCTATCACATTGCAAAGTGGGAAGGTGGTAGATGAATCTACATCTTATCCACAAGTCACTAAAGAGAAAGACCAAGAGCCTAAGGAGGTAAATGAGGAGGGGCAAAACTTTAAGGACCCTAAGGTAAGTATTCCTGAACCTCTTCCTAAGTATGTCACTAAGGCCCCATTCCCTAGTAGGTTATTTAAGAATAAGAAAGATGAAGTAGATAAAGAGATCTTAGAGACCTTTAGGAGAGTGCAAGTTAACATTCCTTTATTAGATGCCATAAAGCAAGTGCCTAAGAATTGTGCACTAACAAAAGGAAGTTAAAAAGTAATGAGAAGGTCCAAGTGGGAGAGAATGTATTAGTTGTAATTAAAAAGAAACTCTTAACTATGTGTAAGGACCCTAGCATATTCACCATACCATGCACTATAGGTAACATAAGGTTTGAGAGGGCAATGCTAGATTTAGGTGTATCCATAAATGTCATGCCTTACTCTATTTATGCATCTTTATATCTAGGTCCTTTTGAGCCAACTGGTGTTATTATTCAATTGGCAGATAGATCTAACGCATACCCAAAAGGGGTTGTTGAGGATGTATTAGTGTAAGTGAATAAACTAGTATTTCCGGTAGATTTTTATGTATTGGACATAGAGGATGATAAATCCCCTAACTCTGCTCTTATTTTGTTGGGGAGAACATTCTTGAAGACTGCACGAACAAAAATTGATATGCACCCAGGGATGTTGACCATGGAATTTGATGGGGAGATGATCATATTCAACATTTTTAAGGCTATGAGATACTTGAGTGATGTGCACTCTACTTGTTTGATTGACTCCTTTGATGCTTTTGACTCTTTAATTTCTATAGCTTTTGAGCCTAATTATTTTGATGCTCTTAATACAGTATTGACTCAAAGCTTAGATTTTCAAGAAGAGAAGAGAGATGATGAAGGAAATACATAGAGTGAAGACATTGATGATATAGTAGCAGCCTTGCATGAGCTCTCTTCCACTTCAGAAGGATATGAGATTTCTTATCTTGAGCTACTAGTTACTAATAATGCACCTAAACCTTCTGTTGTGTAGGCACCAGAGTTGAAATTGAAGGAATTGCCTGATCATCTCAAATATATATTATTAGGAGAGAAGGAAACACTCCCAATGATAATTGCCAAGTCACTCACCCAAGAACAAGAGGAGAAATTGGTGTCTGTATTAAAGGAGCACAAGACCACCATTGGTTGGACTATAGTAGACATCAAGGGCATTAGCCCCTCCATTTGCATGCGTAGAATCTTAATGGAGGAGGGGGCTAAGCTAGTGAGAGATCTCCAAAGGAGGTTGAATCCTCCTATGATGGAAGTTATGAAGAAGGAGATACTGAAGCTCCTGAGTATGGGGGTAATTTACCCCATTTCTGATAGTAAGTGGGTAAGTCCGATCTAGGTAGTACCTAAGAAATCTAGAATCACTGTGGTAAGAAATGCTGAAAATAAGGTTATTCCCACTAGGCTACAAACAGGGTGGCATGTTTGTATAGATTATAGAAAATTAAATACTGCCACTAAAAAAGATCGTTTTACTTTGCCCTTTATTGATCAGAAGTTAGAGTGATTAGTTGGTCATACTCACTACTATTTTTTGGATGGATTTTCAAGATATAATCAGATTGCTATTATTCCAGAAGATCAGGACAAGACTACTTTCACTTGTCCCTTTAACACTTCTATATATAGGCAAATGCCTTTTGGACTTTGCAATGCACCATGAACCTTTCAGAGATGTATGGTGAGCATATTTTTTGATTATATAGAGAACATTATAGAGGTCTTCATGGATGATTTTAGAGTATTTAGGAATGGATTTGAGAATTGTTTAGAGCATTTGAAATTGGTGTTAAAAAGATGCATTGATACTAATCTTGTGCTGAATTAGGAAAAATGTCATTTCATAGTAGAAGAAGGTATAGTGTTAGGTCATGTGGTCTCTGCTAAGGGAATTAAGGTTAATAGAACTAAGGTAGAGCTTGTGGGTTCCTTACCCCTGCCCACTAGTGTGCAGGAAATTCATTCTTTTCTTGGTCATATAGGTTTCTACCAGAGATTCATCAAGGATTTCTCCAAGATATCATTGCCCCTTTGCACACTACTTCAAAAGGATGTTCCATTCCATTTTGATGAGAAATGTATGGAGGCTTTCACCAAACTCAAGGAGTTGATGACTATGGCGCCTATTATTAGGTCACCAAATTGGGAGCTACCATTCGAGTTATTGTGTGATGCTAGTGACTTCGCGGTAAAGGTTGTCCTAAGATAGCAAGTTGATAGGGTGCCTTATACTATCTACTATACATCAAAGACCTTAAATGATGCTCAACTCAATTACTCTACAACTGAAAAAGCTTCTAACTGTGGTTTTTGATTTAGAAAAGTTTAGATTATATCTAATTGGTTCTAAAGTAAATATTTTTTCTGATCATGTAGCCTTGAAGTACCTACTTGCGAAGAAGGATGCAAAGCCTAGATTGCTCCGATGGATTCTACTGCTCCAAGAGTTTGATTTGGAGATTAAAGACAAAAAAAAGAGTGAAAACTTAGTAGCAAACCATTTAAGTCGATTTGTGACTGAGGAGGAGGAGATGCCTATCAAAGAGAGTTTTTCAGATGAACATCTAATAGCCATCAAGACTGTATATCCTTGGTATGCTGATATTGCCAACTACTTGGCCACCAAGGATTTTCCAGAGGACTTGAACAAGGCGCAATGAGATAAACTGAGGAGTGATTGCAAATATTACATCTGGGATGATCTTTATCTCTGAAAGTATTGTGCAGATCAAGTGATTAAGAGATGCATTTCGGACTTAGAAACTCACTACATACTCTCTTTTTGTCACACCTATGCATGTGGAGGGCATTTTAGCATGAAGAGGACAGCCAACAAGGTGCTTGACAGTGGTTTCTACTGGCCTACAATTTTCAAGGATGCTTACAACTTTTGTAAGTCTTGAGACCGCTGTCAAAGGACAGGTAATATTGGTCCTAGAAATCAAATGCCTTAAACTACAATAATTTTTGTGGAAGTTTTTGATGTTTGAGGCATTGATTTTATGGAACCATTCCCCCCTTCATTTAGTTTTCATACATTCTTCTAGTTGTTGATTATGTATCAAAATGGGTGGAAGAAAAAACCACCAGATTTGATGACTCTAAAATTATTTTGGATTTTGTGAAGTCTCACATTTTTTATAGGTTTAGAACTTCAAGGGCCATAATTAGTGATCAAGGGACACATTTTTGAAGCAAAACATTTGAGGCTCTCTTGAAGAGATATGGTGTGATGCATAGGACTTCTACTCCCTACCATCCACAAACAAATGGGTAGACCGAAGTGTCTAACTAGGAAATCAAGTCCATCCTTGAAAAAATAGTGAATCCTAACACATAAGGATTGGAGTACTAGACTTGATGATGCATTATGGGCTTATAGGACTGCCTATAAGACCTCGATTAGCATGTCACCATTCCAGTTGGTATATGGGAAGCCCTGTCATTTGCCTGTGGAGATGGTGCATCGATCTTACTGGGCTATCAAGCAAGTCAACTTGGATTTGGACGGTGCTGGAAAGCAAAGGAAGCTCCAATTACAAGAGTTGAAAGAATTGAGGAATGAGACTTATGAGAGTGCTCTTACTTACAAGGCAAAAACTAAGGCATTCTATGATCAAATGATCTCTAGAAAAAGCTTCAAAGAAAGACAAAGAGTAATGCTATACCAATCTATACTTAAAATGTTTCTAGGTAAATTATGTTCTAAATGGATTGGACCATTTGTAGTGACTCATGTTTTTCCTTCTGGTGCAGTGGAGATCATGAATGAGGCATCTAGAAAAACATTCAAGGTTAATTGACACCACCTCAAACTTTACCTTTAGCTTCCAGACAGTGAAGAAGTGAAGGAGATGATCCTACTCTATCCACATTATAAAGAGAATTAAGGAATGACATAGTGTCGGGCTGAGGACAATAAACCAAGCACTTAATGGGAGGCAACCCATAACCAAGAAAACTAGATTTGCTTTCTTTGTCCCTCTTATTTTATGTTTCTTTATTGTTTTCTTGATTAGTTTCTTAGGTTAAGTAGATCTTGATGTGTTTCTTGAATGATTACCCAGGAATCCTTATAAATCATTATGTTTTGTAATGCTAGAATTGTGATTGAATGCATGGTTTATTTGTTTAATGAGTATTTGAGGTCATGCTAAGAGTTTTCGGTGGATGAGAACCCTTGGAAATTAGTAATATAGTGGGGAATTAGTATGCATTACAGACTTGCCAAGTCAGTGGATAACATGGGGGGTGTTCCAAGACACACCCTATGTCTCCAACAAGGTGAAGCCCTAATTGTTCACGGAGACGTACACGGGGGGTCATGTCTTTGAATGGGGAAACCCTATTATTCATAGAGCCAAACACGGGGTAGGCCATGTCATAAGACACGACTCGTGTTTATATGCGTAGAGCCATTTCTCTCACAGAACCTTACACAAGGGGGGCGTGTCAAGAGACACGGCCCGTGTTTACGTCACAACTCAATTAAAACCCTCACTTAAGGTTTTATTTGCCACTTTCAACCCCAATTTCTCCCTCTTGCACTGTTCCTCACATCCACCACCTCATTTCCCAAGTTTCTTCCATTTAAGCACCAATCAAGCTCCTATTTCCTCCTTCCATCCATTCTTAAGCACCACACACTTCCCCTTTCTTCCAAACCCACACTCAAAAGCCTCCAACTCTTCTCCTTTCATCTTCTCCTCGCTACCCATCTCCATTTCCCTGGGTTTCACCTCCAATACCTCCAAGGAAGTGAATTAAGCACACGGCCAGGAGGGACAGAGCACCTTCCCCACCTCCACCTGTAGAGCCACCTCGATAGGTACCTATGAATCCTATCAATAGGAACGAAATAGTACCCACTAGGTATCTAGATGAGGGTACACTAAGAGCCATTGATTTACATAGGAAGGTCTATAATTTATTGGGTAGAATAGGATGGGTTGAGTTTGCCAACATGTGTAGGCCTACCTATATTGATTTGACTAGAGAGTTCATTTCTACTTTTACCTGCAAACTGTACCATTTTTGTGATCAAAATGGTTGGCCTAGAGAGATAACTTTTAAACTTTTAGGAATACCCCATGCATTAGACATTTATCAGTTTAGTGCCATTTTTGGTTTTCCTGTGGGGCACAATTATATTTCCCATGACTTTAATTAGGAACATGTTTAGTCTGATTTGATTGTTCCCGATTCTAGTCGTTATGAGCCCAAATCTTCTAAGGCTTCCAAATTCTGATCCCCTACCCACAGATACCTACAAAAATGGTTAGCCAATACAATTTGTGCTAGGGGAAAACCAGGGGGTCCTTAGTAAGCCTGAATTGTTTTTCATTCACTGCATGATTAATGGGGAAACAGTGAATGGGGGGTATTGGCTGTGTAATCATTTCAAGCATGTGGAGTCCACTAGGGCTAAACGAGTCTTACTTGGAGGTTACATTACTGCTATTATGAAACACTATGGAATTTATGTAGACTTGCTAGAGGACGATCTTGTAAAGGGTCCTATTGTTATTGATGGGTCTATTCTGGTAGCCATAGGCATGTGCATGAACCAGAAAGGTGCCCTCCACTTGGTCAGTACAGATGGTAATGTCTTACCCAAGAGAGCTCTGATACTTGAGGTGTAGGAGCATATTGCCGCCTCCATACTTCTAGAGTATGTTCCCTATTTTATACCAGATGTAGGGCCATCCACTAGAGCTGCTTCATATGATGCGGTCATGGCTCATATTGATAGATTGGAGTTAGATCATGCCACCCGATTCTAGCGTTTGGACGACCGATTCTAGCAGTTGGAGGACTTCACTGCTAGGCGGATGCATACTATAGATGGCAAGCTAGACGTTTTGCTTCAGAAGGCATTTTATCCCCTACCCCTATCTTGATTTATTCTCTTTTTCTATTTTGGATTATGTTTCGAATCTGACTGTTGATATTTTGACATTGTAATTAGATCATATTTTGGAACATAAATGATGATTGTAACACCCTCCCTAGGGCGTCACATTTTAAAATAAAAACTTAAACCAATTATAATTATTTTATAAAAGCTTGAGTTTCAAAATACAAATTTTAAAATTTCTTTTTCGCAGAAATATAAACTTACCAAAAATTAAGAGTAACAATGAAATTAGATTGAACTGATTAACATACATATGCCATATACATCACAAAATAATCAGCAATAAATTAAAACATGAAAATTATAGACTCAGAGAAACAGTAGTAAACCCAAAGAAAGTTACTACTAATAGCACGGTAATAACACTAACGAGGAAAAATAAAACTCAACCTAAACAAAAATTCCATTTCTTCACCAACTGCATCATGTTGAAACTTGGAAGATTACTTCTTGACGCTGTCACCATCTTCAGAATATTGTCTCCAATAAGCCTCAAAATACGCTTCGCCTACTACACGAATTTAAACAATACAAACCAAACAAAACAATACAATAAAGAGGTGAGATCCCCTTTCACCTTTACCAAGGTAGCAAAGAATGATACGAATGACTAGATCATTCCATACACCTGATCAATACATGAATTTAGTCATATTATCGATTTATAATTAATTCTAATAAGCATATATTGTAATCGAATAAACCACAATAACATTACCAGGATAGATATAACAATTCACACTATATAAAATGCCATAACAATAAATCATAATAATATAGAATAAAGATTAAATGCAATATCAACATATAATATCCCAAATAAAAGATCATAGGTAAACGATCACAGATAAAAGATAATAATGTACCACATATAAACATATGCAATGTGACACAATCCTACTCCATGGAGCTACAACACACACAACGATATCAGAGAGAATGAGTTGAGACTTCTATTAGTATCTTGCCTTGACCAATCCAAATTTATTACCTTGTCAAAACTTTGTGTCTATAGCTTTGGCTACCCCGACCAGCTATTGCACTGTCAAAACTTTGTATCTATAGCTGACCGTTGTGATTGCTATTGCACTGTCAATACTTTGTGTCTATAGCCCACGAAAAATAAACATAATGGCATAGCATACAACCCAGACACACAGTCAATTAATTGTATACTACAGGCAGTCTGATAGTCCTCTCAAAACTTGATTAAGGATAGTGTTCGTCGAGATCATAAGTGTGTTGTCACGCACCACGGCCCAGAAGGAGCTACCTCCTGTCTACATATGGAATAATGCACACTATGAACTCCAAGTCCATATCAGGAACTGAACACACTATGCCTATCACATCGACAACACGATGTTATTCATCTCGTCAATCAAATCACCAATTTGGCACGACTCAATGCATGAACAAATGCGTAATTACCAAAATATCCTCAGGTTTCAATTATTTATATATGTGCCATCAATTTCCAATTATTTACAAAAATACCATCAAATCTCCATTATTTACAAAAATGCCACTAAACTTCCATTATATACAAAAATGCCATCAAACTTTTCATTATTTACAAAAATGCCATCAAACTTTAAATAATCACAAAAACACCCTCAGATTTCAAATAATATCAAAAACGCCCTCAATAGCGAAAATAATTACGTAAATGCCCTCAATGGCATAAATCTCAAAATACAGTACGCTCCCACTTGGCGCACTATCTTTTTCATAAAACCAAATCACAATACGCACCCACTTGGCGCAACATAACTTCTCATATATCTGGGTTCACCACATTGGCCCAATAGTAAAATTTGCTGTTTTTGTCAATCGCGTAGAAATTTTATTTTATTTTCAAAATCTTGTCGTTTTCACAATATATATCACATTTCCAATCGCGTAAATATAATTTGCTGTTTCCTCAATCGCGTAATAATTTTATATCATTTTCTCAATCGCATAAGCTTTTTAAATCATTTTCTTTTCCGTTTTCCTCAAATAACAGTTTTTGACTAATAAACAAAATTATTAAGCAATTTAAAACCATTTAAAATATTTTTCAAGCTACTGTAAAATATTTCAAATTAATGTATAATCTTTGTAAATACTAACAATACTTAAATTAGTTTCTAAAATTCAATTCGACCATTTCATTTTTAATAATCAAAACATTTTGATAAAATTTCCTTTAACATGCTTACTTACCTTAGATTATTTAGAATCCAATTTTTTTCACTTTTTGGCATGTTGGCCGAAATCTCATAGTATAAATAAAATTCCAAAAATTCATTTCTTTGTTCTAATTCACTTGAATTCACTTGATATTCATTAAAAACATTGTAAATCACCTTAATTCCTTCCATTCAATGGTATAACCGAACCTAGGGTTTTGCATTCTTTGGAATGCTCATGCATTTCTAACATTATAATAACACATACAATACATATGCCACATATTTCAACACTATAGACATGCAAAATATTCTAAAGCTATAATCATGCATATAAAAATAAATAAATCACCAACCGAAAAATACTTAAATAATCAAATAATTAACACAAGCCACAACAATTCAAACCACCACAATTACACAAACCGAATCCTCATGGATTCTTCATATACAGAACAAAAACATTCCTCACTACCAACACATGGTTGATGAGGGTAATCTCCCTCTTACCTCTTGAAGCAAAATAACCGGTTAGTCTCCTCCTTCTCCTTGAAATTTCGGGTAGCCTCCAAACAAAATCCTAACAATTTAAAATAATTAGTAAAAACTCATACAAGGTTTAATATGGAAAAACCATGGAACAATCATGGTTAGAAATATTAAAAATCAAGATTTAAACCAAAGAAATCAAAACTCACCTTTAGGGAAGTAAGCAAAAAGCTTGAGTTTGGACTAGCTAGAGTGGTTTTTTAGCAAAACCTTGAGAATAAAAATTGCTTAAAATGGTGTTAGGCTTTAGGAAATGGTGTTGATAAAAATTATAAGGGAGTGAGTATGTGGGTTGAGATATTGACCGAATAAAAGAGAAGAAAATAGGAGAAGAAATAGTTAAAGCACAACTTGAATTAAAATAAAATCAAGAGATGAAGGATTAAAGATTGGATGGTGTGGTTTGGAAGTGAAGACCGAATGGAAAGAAAGAAAATGGGAGAGGAGGATGCGTGAGTTTCCTTGGAACTTTGAGAGAAAATAAGCTTATATTAGGTAAGTAGGAAAGTGAAGAATGAATGGGTTTTTGGGAGGCTGCTAACCGTGTATATTTTGGGAGATAATGGCTTATATTTTTGGGAAATAAAAGTGAAGAAAAAAGTCATAAATCAGCTGCTGCCCAGCTGTATTTTAACACGTGAAAAGTGAGCAAATTCACTTGAAACTTATCTCATTTTGAGTGAAAAGTCTAGCTAACCTTCGTGAATAATTGTGGTGATAAAATAAGGACTTTATTGCATCCTTATCCACTCATTTCAGCTGCTCCTTGCTGCTGCCATGTTGCTGCTGCCGTGTGGAAAATTTGGGTGAGTTTAAGTGATTTAATCACATGCAAACTATCCTAACCCTCCATTCCTTCAATGGTTGAGATGAGGTCTTTATTGTAGTGCTTAAGAAGCTTGTAAAACTTGTCCAATAAGCCCCTAAAGGCTGCTACCCAACCGTATCCTCCAAGTCCATTTTAAGTATTTAATTTATTTTAATTACATGTTAGTCAATTAGGAAAATTTATTTGGTCAAATATCCTAATTAAATCCTAATTAGCATTTTAATCCTATGACTAATATATCTAACATATACTAACATATATCATAACCTTTAATTAATTTTAGGATTCCCAATTAATATTTTAGATTATAATTAATTAAGAATTAAACTAGTCTACTTAATTGTTTATCTAATTACATAACTAGTTAATTAGACAAATAATTACATAATTTATAATCTCTAAATAATATTAGCACCTCTAATTAATATTTAGTTTGTAATTATTTTATAACTAAACTAATTTAATTAGTTTGCTAATTAAGTAATTAATCTAGTCAAACTAAGCTTAATTAATTACTAATCCTAAAGTCAAACCTACAACTTTTGACTTAATCCTAGCCATTGATTCATCTTTAAATCCTATCCATTGATCAAATCCATGGTCATCATCCAAGCTTATCCATCAAGATTCAATCCTAGTCATTTATCAAATCTATGGTCATCATTCAAGCTTATCCACCAAGATTCAATCTAATGGTCCAAAATGGTCAAGCCACTTTTGTTGACTTCTCTTTATTAGTTTGACTTCTAGGTGTCTTATTTCTATTGGTCCAAGTTTCTTGTTTCTATTAGTTACTTTATTTATACGTGGGTCCCACACACGATGTCGGTCCATTTGTCAAAATTTATCTTGAGTAATAAAATAATACTAAAAATTATTTTATCGCACGTTAAATTCTAAAAATTATGAAACTAATTTATATATCAATCAGAATTGGGTTTAGTAAGATCTCCCAACTCTAATTAATTAAAATAATATTTTTTCGACCAGAAAAATTATTATTTTTCGTCCCGAGCAAATCTCACAAAAAGTCCAAATAAAATCACAGACAGTAATATCAAACATCAGTATCATGTAGAAAAACCAAAAACAAGTACATTCGGGATGAAATGGTCATTTTTCCATTTTTCCCCATCACGAAGCAAAACACTCAAAACGGTCAAATAAAATAACAGACAGTATTATATGTCTGTATTTCATACAGAAAAACAAGAAACAGTAAAATAAGGATACATCGGTCTTTTACCCAAAAATTGGGGTGTTACAATGATTACTAGTTATGGATTCAATTTCATTCTTAATGTCTTTAAATATGCACTATTAGTTTACTTGAGTGTATTTTCTCTGATGTGTGTATGCCTTGACATTAGGGACAATGTTTGCTTTAAGTGTGGGGAGAGTAATGATCTTAATTGAATATATGTGCATATCTTTCCAATGGGTTTTAGAGTGATTTGAGTGGTAAGCAAAAGATCCATTATTTTTAAAAAATAAAAAAATAAATTTGATAAGTTTTTAAGATTGAAGGAGTAGACTTTCTTGCTTTCGAATTTGTCAAGTGAGGTTTTGAAAAATTGAAGGGTTAATTCAAATGTGATAGATTGAGACCTAGTGAGATTTTGGGCCTTAGTGTGAATAACTAATATTATGCCATCTTTATTCTTTGTTGTGTAATTCCACTCATGATTATGTGTTCTTCAGAACTTGTCTTTACTCTTTTTTAAGCTACAAATGACCACTGCACACATTTCAAATGACAAAAACATTTCTTTCAAATAACTACTAGCTAAATAATCATCCTTGCATTTTTATCCATTGTTTATCCCCATTAGGCCTAATTGACCTTTTCTTCCTTTCCTTCTATCATAGCTCAATACAATCCTAAAAGCGAAAAACCATTATGCTACCCTACCTTAGGGAGTAGAAGAACTTAGTAATTATGTTGAGAATTGGTCTTGAATAAGTGTGAGGGGATTTAACAATGTGTTTTCCTAGCTATATATGCATATATGAAAAAAATATATTGGCAAAATAAAAAGATGCTTGGATGTGATGCAAGAAAAAATGAAAAAAAAAGAGAAAAAGAAGCTCAAAAATAGAAAAGAAAGAAATGAAGAAGAAAAGGAAGTTTAATGGTTATATGGAGAAAGACAAGAAGAGGGTAAAGATATAAAAAGAGAATTGAGTTTGAAAAGTGCCGTGATAATTTTTATTATAATGATTAAATATTTTCCCATTTGCTCTTCTATTTCCTATGGTCTAACTTTGCTCATCCTTAATGTATCCTACCTTAACCCTGACCCCATTACAATATATTTGAAGACCTTTTGATCTTTGTGTGCATGTGGCCTAGGTGGTAGAAAAGTAGAGGCTTGCCAAGCTTATGGTAGGCATATTTTCATGAATGGGTTGACAGTAAACACAAGCTCTAGACACTTGAGTGAAAAAGTATATCTGTGAGGATCTATCATTTTGATTGAACCTTGATATTTGATTGGCTTTACTTGTTGGTTTGGATTGTCAAGGGAAGAAATTCCTAATTGCTTAGATTCCATAAAAAGACTAAGGTGTGTAGGTCTTTGCTTATTGCTCTGCACTTTCATTGCTTGTTAGCAAACATGTGCTTAATTGTATATTTTTGTCGAGGAGTGCAAAAAGCTAAGTGTGGGGGTATTTGATCTGTCAATTCTTTCTACATCTTAAGTTTCTTATGTTTGATCTAATTGGACTTCATATGTTCTTAATTATTAGCATTTAGCTAAGTTTCTTGATATGAAGCTTAATCAGATCATTAATGTGAAACTATGCTTAAGTGTGATTATAAGCGCTCATAATTGTATTGTGCTTTTCAAGAGATCTTTGAGTGGTAGAGTCCATTTGCGTCAAACCAAGCTTACTATCCACTTGAGGAGGAAGCTAAAGACTGAAGGAGATCAACACCACCTCTAGAAGCAAGGAGAGAAGATAATATACGAAGAATCAGGGCTGAACATGAAGAAATCAAGTGACACGACCCGTGTCCTTAGACACAAGGGGGCCGTGTCCTTCTCTGGCATTTCAAATTGGACCCAACGCTGAGCACAACCGAAAACATGGCCTGTATCCCCTAACACGGGGGAGGGGGTGTAATCAGACACAACTTGTGTTTGTGGCCCAGAAAATTAATTCCGAATCTAAATGATGAGGTATGGGCCTAAAGATATAAATAGGTGTGCTTAGGTTTCCGAAGGGGAGAAGTCTGGGATAGAAGCTACTAAGCAACTGAAGAAAATTCAATAAAGAAGAAAGAGGGGGATTTGATCAAAGATTAGAGATTCGGGTTCAAGCCATCGATGATCAATCAACCTCGACCAATGGAAACTAGTTTGATCTTCAATTTTCTTTTGCACTTGTATTCTTGATGATATTTTTCTTTTGTTTTTCTTTTGATTTTGAATTCGCCATGCGTGGCTAAGTTTCTTATTTAGTTAAGGGAAGATGAAACTGTAGTTTTTATTTTGTGAATTCTACATAGTTCTTTATTTCAATACAATTGTATTTTTATTCATGTGTTTCTGCTCTTAATTTAGTATAAAGTTTTTTATACTCATTGCCAATTTTGAAAGTAGTAAAACTAGGATTGCTATGTGCGGTTACAATGGTAGGACTAGTGAGACATATGATCTAAGTAATTCAATCTTGGTGTGTGATTGGAGCTTAGAGTGATTGGTTTTCTAAATCTTAATGCAATCATTAGGTAGATATAAGTGCGGTTGCTTTATAGCTAACTAGTGATTATGGCTTAATTTGAGCGGTTGCTGAATTAACCAAAACCTAAGGGAAATAGAGAATTAATCTCACAATCACATAAAGACATAAGTGATCATGTTGGGATAAAGGATATGTAGGTTAGCATTATCATATAAATCTAATGGTGGATTCCATCTCTTAACCAATACCTTTAAATTGGTAATTCAAATCGTGTTTACTATTATTGCTTTGGACTTAATTTCTATTCGTGGTTTTAATAAACAAAATCCCCTTTTTCTATTTATTATTCTTTAGAGTTTAATTTAGGAACTGGTTTATAGTGTTAATCGAATTAGTTCTCTACAGTTGGTTATAAGGTTTTTATATTTTTTGTGGAACTTGACAACTGATTTTGATCTTAATTTTTTTCACAACCCAGCAGTCACACCAACATCTATCCTCAATTCACAAGGAAATCCATCCTCAATATCACAAGACAATCCATCCTCAACCCACAAGGAAATCTATCTTAAAAGTCACTATAATAGGAAGGATACCATCCACTTTGCCTAATACAGACTACCCTCATCCGTGAGGCTCACATCTTTCAAAAAACAAATATACATAATATATGTACAATCATGCCTAATTACTTCCCATAATTAGCATTCCAAATCATTTTTGATTTATCATGTTCTCATTTCATTAAATACCCCTTCTAGAGTCTCATCACTCACTGAGAAGCATAAAAGAGGAAACTACACCTTTAAAAGGCTTCATTGCATCACATAACCATTTTTATTCAAAAATTGGAGTTCATGCCACGGCACACCACGACCACGCCATGATGCCCGGCTCTCTACCCCTTCAAGCCGCGGCATAAACATGGTCATGCCACGACGCCCTACTCTCGGGTTCTAATACTGGAAGTGGCATCACATGCACGCCACAGCGTGCCACACCATGCACTGCGGCGCAAGTTGTAGAACATGGATTCTGCAGAATTTTGCATATCCGGGCACTGTTCTATTGGAACTTACCCCTCCTCCCATCACTCAAACCTCACATCTAAGTTATTTCCAGCCTTACACAAGGACCATTTACATATTCCAAGTCTTATACAACTTTAATTTCACTCAATCAAATAACCATGAATAAATCAACCACTTAAACCCAAAAACCCCATTTTCATCTCAAAAGGATACCAAGGGAGTCTAAGAGCTTAAAGGCCATCTTAAAACATTCAATAACTCAATTAAGCCATCCTCAAGTTTTCTATCATGATTCAAGACAAAAACACCAAAAACAACTTAAAAACCTAAATCCCCATATCAAGCTAAAACTCATGAACAAGATTAAGAAAATAGGAAGATGAGTCAAAAATAGGGTTTCCCCCAACCTCAAATTTCAGAAGTTGAAATCACTAAGCAGCTCCTCTTTGTTTGATGATTCTCCTCATTTTCCTTGATTCTTGCTCTTACCTTTGAGCTTTCCAACTAAAACCGTGAAAGAGAAGAGGGAAATAAGACAAAGTATCACATATGTGGCTTGAATAAGCCAAGGAAATAGAAACAAAGAGAACCGTGTCTCTCATGGTCACTTAAGTGACTTACCAAAACTCTGATCTGTTAAGAATGCTTGGATTTCACTAAACCAAGTTTCCTAACTTCCAAAAAGTTTAAAATAAATCCTAAAATTCATAAAAAATTCATCAAAAATCTTGTTTCACCCTTTTCACATTTTTCTATATCTGCTGGTTGTCAATCCGGCATTAAAACATACAACCAGTATGCTTAAAAATGTCAAACTAACTCCGATTAATCTCAAACTTTAACCGTAGCATAGTTAACACATTTGTGACCTAGAAATAAATTCTCCACATATATTTCCATTAACTAAGTAGTTTAAGCCATTTCTAGGGCTAATAATAGCTCCATTTCACACATAGTATTACAGCAAAGTGACTAAACATGCTCAGAAAGTCATAATACTCAACATGCATGATAAACAGGTATTAGGCTACCTTCGTAACCATATACAAGCTTGTCATGTTTTCATGGGTGTTACATTTCTCCTATCATTTTTAAAATTTTGTCCTTAAAATTTGGTTTACCTATGGTAAGAAAACCTAAACAACTCACACAACAATAGGTATAACCAAATCTCAAGAAAACAAAATTACTCAAAAAGTACAACCATGTACTCACCTTTTCTTGAACCCAAAAACTGTGTTGTCTCTTTGCCATGTAGAATGTAGACTATCCCCTGGGCTGTAGGTCTAGCATCCATCTTAGCCTCTTGCTTTTGAGGACAACTCTTGGCGTAGTATCCCATCTCACCACACTTGTAACACATTATCTGATCCACTAAACACACTTTATTCCCATGATGTCTGCCACACTTGGTACACCTTTGACCTTGATGATCCCTCTAAACTTGCTTGTCTTTTTTTTTTGTGGGTAGCTGGATTTAGAAACACCTTTCCCATATCCACCATCCACCATTTTCTTCTTCTGAAGGTTTTGCAATGTTCGCCCTGATTGAAGTTGGAGATTATCAGACTCCACAATTCTACACTTATTCACCAAATATGGGAAATCTCTAATCTCCAAAGGCCTCACTACCCTTTTTAAATTTGCCCTCAACCCAGATTCAAACCTAACATATTTTTAGTTCTCACTCGGATTAATTCTAAACTGAGAAGAGAACTTGCACAACTCGTGAAACTTAGCCTCATATTGCCTAATCGTCATGTTCCCTTATTGAAGACTAAGAAACTCCATCTCCTTGTCTTCCTATAAGCTTCTTGGAAAATATTTCTCCAAAAAGGTATCCTTGAACGCTTCCCATGTGATCAAAATCATTGCTGCCTCCAGTAGTCTCCTAGCACTTCGCCACCACTGCTCTGCTTCCCCTCCCAAAATAAAGGAAGCAAAGGAAACTCTCTGCTTATTCGAGAAAACCATTATCTCATAGATTTTTTCAAACTTGGTCAACCACTCTTCCACTTTCACTGGATCGTAGTCGCCTTTGAACATTGGAGGGTTCATCTTTCTGAACTCTAAAATATCAAGAAAAATTTAGTTTCTCCCAACTAGTACCTCTTGTGCTGGTGGTAGTATTAGTTGCTGAGGTCCCAACCTCTCTAGCATCCTAATAGTTACTATTGTCTTCTCTCTCATTGCATTGGCAATATCACCTATTGATGAGCACCTAACTCAATCAAAATTGTAACCGAGTTATGCCTATGGCTTGTAGCATAGGAAACAACACTGATCATCTCTCAAGGATTGTAAATACAATTTAATCAGACTAAACCAAAATTGGGGGAGGGATTTAAGAATTCAGAATATGTAAAATAATAGAATTAAAGTGAGAAAAATTCAATTAAAAGAGCAATCAATTTAGAAACCTATCTGAAATTAGGTTGATTCTATCATGGATCTTTTAACAAACATTTGAAGTGCATTTGAATGGTTAATTTGGATTCGACCAAAATCTCTACATCAAATCCAGAATTCATACTAGACAATCATCTAGAATTCAATCAATAATTGACACACAAATTCGCAATCGCATAATTCATGTTAAATTTATGTTAATTTGATCTCCGAATTCAATTAACCTAGTCAAGAAAAACATAACCAAGATCTCAAGAATCCAAACCACAATTTCTTCAAGAATCGTTGAATTGATTATAGAACTTTATCCCTCTATAGCTATCACCATGAAGGAGCTTGAGGAAGAAGGAGGAAGAAGAAGAGAGAAAGAAAGATCTAGAGAAAAGGTGAGAAAATTGTGGAATGAAAAACTACCTCTCGGGTTTCTTCTTCTACAGCTATAAACTAACTCTTATTTTGGTCTCACATCATTAGAACCATATTAGTTACAAATTTGGGTCCATTATGAGTAATTAGGCCTAAACCCCATGTCATTTGGAGGTCTACAACTCATATTATGGGCAAAACATTCTCAAAAGGTCTCTGAACTCGTGTTCTGACTTCCAAGCCCAATTAGCTCTAGTAGATGTCCAATTCTACCTTAGAGCTCTTCATGAAAGTTGTAGAGCTCTCTCTCATCTTTCTACAAGGTAAGATACATAATTTTTAGACATCTAGAACTCAAGTTATAGCCTAAATATAGAAATATTATCAAACCTCAATCATGTTGGAAATTATCAATTAAGCTCAATTTGAGCCCAAACTTACAAAACATGACCAAGCTTAATCAATTAAGTATATAGAGAGTGTAAATAACTAAAAATGAGGGTTTATTAATGTATAAAATATGTGAATATCAAATTCTCTTACACTTAGCTATTTG
Source organism: Ormosia semicastrata (assembly GCA_029884595.1). NCBI lineage: Eukaryota > Viridiplantae > Streptophyta > Magnoliopsida > Fabales > Fabaceae > Ormosia > Ormosia semicastrata. The sequence continues at coordinate 47,821,886 of JAQQTO010000061.1, forward strand.
CACTCCTGGGCAAATCACATAAGACTAAAACTAGGGAACAAGGAAAAACAACATAAACTCAAAAGCTAAAAACTCTAAAAGACTCAAATTCCAATGACATTCAAGAATGCAAAAGTTATAAGCAAGAAGCGCAACTAAAGACTTAAGGGAACAAAGTATTCATGAGGTAAAATTTCTTCATATCTCAATCAAACAAGCAAGGTATCTTCAATTTGAAAAGCATGAATCAAGAATGATAGATCCTAACAAGATACCTTTCAATCCCTCAAGTGTTTATAAAGTAAGTATTTCACTCAATTCAACCCATGAAAATTGTACTACCATAAGCTTGCTTATCAATCGACCAACATGACATTTTATCCCCCCTAAATCTATATAATGCACATTCTCTTTACATATTTCCTTCTCTTATTGATTTATTTTTTTCTTTTCTTTCACAACCTTTCTTGCATTTCTTTTTCCTTTTCACTTTTTTTTTCCTTTTTACATTCTATTTTTTTTCCTTTTCATTTGGATCTTTTTTTTCTTTTTTTTCCCACCAAACACTTTGCATATTGCACATCAATTTACACAACCTCCACACTTGAACTATTAATTACCCCAAGCAAAAGAGCTCCTCCAATGAAAATGAACCAATGCTCTCCCATTCCCTAAGGTAAGGTAAAAACATAGTTTTTCACATAAGGCATATAATGAGCTAAGACAAAAAATAGGCAAATAGGCTGAAGGGGGTTAATCAAAGGGAATGATGCAAGGTTGGCTATTTGGCAAAAGTAGCTAATTCAAGAAAGAATACCTCAATCATGTTCATGTATGTAAGTGAAAATGTAGCCTAAAAAAGAATCAAAGCAAGTTCTAGAGTGATCAATTAACATGAGTGAAAATCACACAAGAAAGAGGAGAATGACATATATGTTAAATCCATCCATCAAAAGGCTCAAAATCTCATAAGGTATGCATCTATTAAACTCAATCCACCAATCAAACATCCAAAAACCAAGCATGTCAAATTTAAAAAAGAAGAAAATTTATTCTATCATGCTATGAACCTTGAATTTTAATTGCTTCAAACTCATAAACTTCACAAATCTCAAAACATTATTGGAAAGCAATTAAAAATAGAAATAATTTTTTCCTTTAAAAAAATAAAAAATAGAATTAAAAACAAAACTAGAATTAAAAACAAAAACAAAAACAAAAATAGCAAAAAAAATAACATAAATAGTAGAAATAGAAACAACATAAATCAACAATCGCAAAATTAGAAACAGAAATAGAAAATTAGTAGTAACAGAAAATTAAAAATAGAAACAAAAAATTAAGACAGTAAAATAGAAATAAAGCGAGAAACAGAAGATACGTCTGAAACAAAAAATGAAAAATAGAAACGAATTTAAATGCAAAAAATAGAAAATAAAAATAAAAATAAAAATAAAAAAGCAGAATTTAGCAACAAGCAGAAAGCGAAAAAGAAAATAGAAACATAAATGATAGAAATAAAAACATCAACAGCAAAACAGTAATAGTAAAGACAAAAATATTAGAAACATCAAAACAATAAAAATAGAATTTGGAAACAGAAAATTAAGGAGCAGAAATTAAAACAGAAAACAAAATTAAAATTCTTCCCTCACACTTAGATTCTACATTGCCCTCAATGTAAAACATAGAAAAATCCTAAATGCAAATCACCAAAATATTCATGGCAAGTAAAATAAAAATGTGGTAAGGGCCTCCCTCATTATCCATCTGTGTAAATGGCATTGAGCAATGCCATCACTTCCACATTGTGCTCTTGACAATTTTCATGAAAATGCTTAAGTCTATGTCTATTGACCTTGAATGTTCTCTTTGTTGTCACATCTTGGAGCTCGACTACACCATAAGGAAAAATATTAGTAACAACAAATGGTCCATCCCATCTAGACCTTAATTTTTTGGGCATTAACCTAAGACGAGAATTATAAAGGAAAACTTTTTGACTACTTTTGAATTCTTTTCTAGTAATCATTTTATCATGGAAGGCTTTGTTCTTCTCTTTATAGATTTTGGAACTCTTATAAGCCTCCAAGCGGATCTCCTCTAATTCCTACAACTGTAGCTTCCTCTCCATGCTCATTAGGTCCAAGTTGCACCTCTTCACTACTCAAAATACTCGGTGTTCAATCTCCAATAGCAGGTGGCATGCCTTTCCAAAGAAAATTCCTTTAAGGGGACATCCCAATTGGTGTCTTATAGGCAGTCCTATAGGCCCATAGAGCATCTTCAAGTTTCTTGCTCCAATCCTTCCTATTAGGTTGAACCGTCTTTTCAAGGATTTGCTTGATCTCTTTATTGGAAACCTCAGCTTGCCAATTAGTCTGGGGGTGGTAAGGCGTAGAAACTTTGTGCACGACTCCATACTTTTTCATTAAAGCCTCCATGCTGCGATTGCAGAAATGTGAACCCTGATCACTAATGATGGCCCTTGGGACTCCAAACTTGCAAAAAATTTGTGATCTAACAAAATCTACAACAACTCGAGAATCGTCAGTCCGAGTAGCCTTAGCCTCCACCCATTTAGATACATAATCTACAGCAAGCAAAATGTAAACAAAACCAAATGATACAGGAAAAGGACCCATAAAATCAATATCCCATACATCGAATATCTCACAGAATAACAAGGGTTGCTGGGGCATCTTATTCTTACGAGAAATATTCCCTGTTCTCTGGCATTGTTCACAGGATTTGCAAAACACATATGCATCATGAAATAGAGTGGGCCAATATAATCTAGAGTCCAAAAATTTTCTAGCTATATGAGGAGGTCCGAAATGTCTACAACATGCAAATGCATGACAAAATTGAAGAACATAATCAAACTGATGATCAAGAATGCATCGCCTAATTACTTGGTCACTACAAAATCTCCAAAGATAAGGATCATCCCGAACATAATACTTAGACTCACTCTTTAACTTATCAATTTGAGCTCTAGTGAAATATGCAGGTAGTGAACTAGCAACCAAGTAATTGACAATATTAGCAAACCAAGAAGAAATGGTCTTACCTTTCAGCTATAAAAGCTGCTCATCTGGGAAGGAGTCATGGATGGCTAGAGGCTCTGAAGCCCTTTCAATTCTGCTCAAATGATCAACCACCAAGTTTTCTACTCCACTCTTATATCTGATCTCAATATCAAACTCCTGTAAGAGCAACATCCACCTAATCAACTAGGGCTTTGCATCGAGCATCTTCAAGAGAAGCTTCAAAGCTGCATGATCTGAAAACACAACCACTCTAGAACCAAGCAGATATGACTGAAATTTATCTAAAGCAAAAACAATTGCCAAAAGTTTCTTTTCGGTTGTGGTGTAGTTAGCTTATGCAGCATCTAAAGTCCTCGAAGCATAGGAAAAGATATGAGGTACTTTGTCGACTCTTTGTGTAAGGACAACTCCTAATGCATAATTAGAGGCATCACACATGAGCTCAAATGGGAGTGTCCAATCTGGTGGCTAGATGATAGTTGTACTGGTCAATGCTCGCTTCAAGTGATTGAAGGCATCCTTGCACCTCTGGACAAAGTGAAACTCCATATCCTTTTGCAGCAAGTTCGATAGTGGAAAGACAATTTTGCTGAAATTCTTTATGAACCGCTGATAGAAACTTGTATGACCAAGGAAAGAACGAACCTTCCACATGCATGTGGGGTAAGATAGGTATGAAATGACATCTATTTTTGTAGGATCTACCTCAATGCCCTTACTAGATACTACATGCCCTAAAACTATACCATGCTCTACCATGAAATGACATTTTTCAAAATTCAGAACAAGGTTAGTCTCAATGTATTTATGCAAAACCCGAGCTAAACTATCCAAGCATGTTTCAAAGGAAGAGCAATAGATATTAAAATAATCCATAAATACATCCATGCAACTTTCTAAAAATTCAGAAAAGATACTTACCATACACCTTTGAAAGGTTCCCGGAGCGTTGCACAGACCGAAGGACATCCTCCTGTATACAAATATGCCAAATGAGTAGGTGAAAGTGGTATTCTCTTAGTCTTCTGGGGATATATGAATCTAAAAATAGCCCGAATATCTATCCAGGAAACAGCAATGCTACTTGCCAGCCAGCCTCTCCAATATTTGATCAATGAAAGGCAAGGGAAAATGATCTTTCCTGGTGGCCTGGTTAAGTTTCCTATAATCAATGCAGACCCGCCAACTTTTCTGGATTCTTGTGGGTAAAAGCTCATTGTTTTGATTTACAACTACTGTGACCCCACATTTCTTTGGAACAACTTACACGAGGAGCACCCATTTACTATTGGATATGGGATAAATAATGCCAGCTTGCAGCAACTTAGTCATTTCCTTCTTCACCACATCTAGAATCAGGGGGTTCAGTCTCCTTTGGGGCTGCCTCACTGGTTTGGCACCATCCTCCAATAAATTCCCATGCATACATGTGGAGGGACTAATACCTGGAATGTCTGCAAGTGTCTATCTGATGGCCTGCTTATTCTACCTCAAAACCTATAGCAATAATTTTTCTTCTTGCTTAGGTTACAAATTCTTAGCGACAATCACTAGTAGCTTCTCACCATCTCCCAAATATGCATATTTAAGCTGGTTTGGCAAAGTCTTCAACTCTAAGGATGGGGGGTGCACAATGGAGGGTAGTAAGCTATTTGAAACAACTAACTCAACAACATTAAATTCAACATAATTCTGACTCTTATTTTCACATGCTGCATCATTCAGGTCAATAGCTGCATCATCATTCATAACTACATAAATCTCAGCACATGTAGCACATGGTTCAATATCACAGCCAGAACATGTATCACAGGTAACAAAATCTAGAAAGTCAGCAATATCAGGGAATTCAGCATACATATCAGCATAAGCATCATCAACCAGTATATCAATCACGTAAACATGAAAAATTTAATGCTCCTCTAGGGGATGTCCCATGGCATAAAAAATGTTAAATTGTACAATATCATCACCAAATTCCATAGAAAGGGTTCTAGCATACACATCTATTTTGGTCTTGGCTGTCTTGAGAAATGGTCTGCCTAGAATCAATGGAGCATGGTTTGTTGAAGACTCATCTTCCATATCCAGAATATAGAAGTCCACTAGAAAATTAGCTCATTCACCCGAACTAACATCTTCTAGCACTCCTGTAGGATGACCAATGGTCCTATTTGCCAACTGAATCACTATACCAGTGGGTTGTAAAGTGCCAATGTTCAAAGACTTATAAACTGACATAGGCATGGCATTGATTGAAGCACCCAAATCTAGCATTGCTCGTTCAAATCTGGAATTGCCTATTATGCAAAAGAATGTGAAAGTTCTAGGATTTTCGCATTTCTGTGGCATGCTTGGCTGAATCATTGCAGAAACATTTCTGCCCATACTAATTTTCTCAGTACCCTGAAGTCTTCTCTTGTGAGTACACAACTCCTTGAGGAATTTGGCATACTTGAGAATCTGCTTGATTGCATCCAGAAGAGGAATATTGATTTCCACCTTCCTGAATGTCTCTATGACTTCTCTTTCCATTTCTGCTTACGCTATCTACTTAGACTATGTGACCCTATTTGGTAAAGGTAATAGAATGGTCAGGTCTGAATTCTCTACACATTGCTTCTGTGTCACAGATTTCTAGACAGAGTTATTTATTTCCTGTAAATTTTGTTGTTTCTAGTCTAGTTAATCTTTAGTTGTGGTAGACTAGGACCATCAACTTCTCTGCCACTTCTCAAGGTAATGACACTCACATTGCCTCTTGGGTTATTGACTGTTTATGAAGGCAATTGGCTCGACCCTTGACTTTTCAGCCCACTCACAGTGGTTACCAACTGCTCAATATGAGTTTGTAGATTCTGAAAGGTGGCATTGACATTCTGCTAGAAGTTTGTGGCCATCTATTTCATTAAATCTTCCAATGATGGCTCGATTGGAGTGGCTTAGATAGTTTGCCATACAGGTTGTTGTTGCCTGAATGCAGGTGGTTAGTATTTGTTGCTACGATGTGTAGCTTGGTATCTAAATTGCTCTGCTGTTGTTGGGGCTATTGTTGCGGACCAGAATTCCCATATCTCAGGTTGGGATGGTCCCTCTAGCCAGGGTTATAAGTACTACAAAATGGATCATATCTGGGCTGCTGTTGGGACTGCTGATATTGGGGTCTACTAGGAAAAATGCCTGCTGCTGGAATAGGATAGGCTTGGGTGGCAGAATTATCTTCTTGAAGTGTTGGACAGGCATTTGTAGGATGAAATGGACAAGAGTAAATTCCACACACCCTTGCAGGCTCTTGTATAGAAACTGGTACATGTTATCCCACTGCTAATTGCTGCACCAGTGAGGTTAACTCATCAAGCTTGTTTTCCATCCTCTTCTGGTCTTCCTGAATAATATGAATCTCATTTACACCTCTATTAGGAGTTACCATTCTTGTCCCAATCAAGTCTCTGGAAGCAATAGGGGTCTTATCCACCAAAGCTCCTCCACTAATAGCATCAATCATGGATCTGTCCATTAGCATCAGTCTCTCATAAAAATATTGGATCAACAACTGATCACTGATTTGGTAGTGTGGATAGCTTGAACATAACTTCTTGAATCTCTCCCAGTACTCATGCAATGTTTCACCTGAAAATTGTCTGATACCACATATGTCTTTCCTAATTGTAGTAGCTCTAGAGGCAGGGAAAAACTTCTCCAAAAAATAGTTTCTTCATATCATTCCAGCAAGTCATAGAAGCTGGTGAAAAATAATAAAGCCAGTCCTTGGCTACATCAGCAAGGGAGAAGGGGAATGCTCTCAGCTTGATATGTTCTTCATGGATGCCTTGAGGTCTCATGGTGGAGCATACAACATGGAACTCCTTCAAATGCTTGTGAGGATCCTCACTTGTAAGTCCATAAAACTTAGGCATCAAATGGATTAGTCCAGACTTTAATTCAAAGTCAGCATCAATATCAGGATACTGAATGCATAATGGTTGATAAGTGACATTAGGGGCAGCAAGCTCTTCAAGAGTCCTATTATGCATGTTGTCATCCATGGTTGCAAAGCTCTCGGATGCACTGACAAATTCAATGTCACAATCAAATTCAGAAGCAATTCTTTGACTAAGCTTATGAGCTGTAAGTAATGCATGCAAAGTCTTATCAATCTTAGGATCAAAATCAAGCAAGTTATCAGAATTAGACCTAGTCATGCACCAATGAAGGCTATAGAGGTCACAAAATGCCAAAAACACAAAAATACACAAATCTAAACTATATAAATGGTTATAAAAAATTGAAAACACATCAAATGAATTTTAAAAATCATGGGACAACCACAAAATGAAAACTACACTGATTTAGAAAATTATCATGTAAAGAAAAAACTTCAAAAAATGAAAAAATGGTCTAAACGATGGAATTTGGGAAAAAGGAGCATAGCTAATGATAGCCTACCATAGAATATCATTGGTCGAGTTAATTGAATTTTTTCCTAGCAACTAGCAAAATTTCAAGTCATTCTGAGTTATCAAAACAACTATTGAAATTATCGTTATGTCCCTAGTTTTCTCAAAAACCCTATCAAATGATGGAATTTGGCTAAAATATGAGGGGATGATCTACAAAGGATCACTTTGCTCTGAATGATTGTTTAACCTTGGGGACCAAGTTTCAGCTCCAAACTCTATGGTCAGATCAACACTAGTCTCCACCTGCACCAAAAGAAATCAGAAACTAGGGAAAAGTGTTAGTTGGGTATGAAACAGTGTTAGGCAGTGAGGAACTCGTCCAAAATGATTGAATGACACTTACAAGGAAATCTTGCAATGCAATTATCAATAAAGGCAACAAAAGAATGATCAATAGTAATAAAAACCAATGTAACAGTACCTAATGCAGTAGAATGCAATGCAATAGTTATGTGATTGAACAAGAGTAAATTGTTAGTAAGAACAAGAGTTAGTATGGTCACTTAATATTATCGAATTGCACATAACAATCCCCAACAATGGCTCCAAAATTTTGATGAGCACCGAACTCAATCAAAATTGTAACTGAGTTATGCCTATGACTTGTAGCATAGGAAACAACATCGAATCATCTCTCAAGGATTGTAAATACAATTTAATCAAATCAAGCAAAAATTGGGGGAGGGATTTAAGAATTCAGAATATGTAAAATAATAGAATTAAAGTGAGAAAAATTCAATTAAAAGAGCAATCAATTTAGAAACTTATATGAAATTAGGTCGATTCTATCATGGATCTTTCAACAAACATTTGAAGTGCATTTGAATGGTTAATTTGGATTCCACTGAAATCTCTGCATCAAATCTAGAATTCATACTAGACAATCATCTAGAATTTAATTAATAATTGACACATAAATTTGTAATCGCATAATTTATGTTAGATATATGTTAATTTGATCTCTGAATTCAATTAACGTAGGCACAAATCAGTAAACCTAACCTCTGTAATTTCGTGATTAATTAAGATCAATTAATCTAAATCTCATCATAATTCTCAATCTCCAATTAAGAACGAATCAGATCAAACATAAGTAGAATCACCATTCAGGTATTCAAGATCAAGAAGAAGAAGAAGAAGAAGGAGAAGAGGAATTCAAATGCAATTCAAAAATAAAAAAAAACCAAGATCTCAAGAATCCAAACCATAATTTCTTCAAGAATCTTTGATTTGATTACAAAAGTTTAGATCTCCATAGCTATCACCATGACGGAGCTTGAGGAAGAAGGAGGAAGAAGAAGAGAGAAAGAAAGATCTAGAGAAGAGGTGAGAAAAGTATGGAATGAAAAATTATCTCTCGAATTTCTACTTCTATTGTTACAAACTAACTCCTATTTTGGATTCATATCATGTGAACCCTATTAGTTACAAAGTTGGGTCCACTATGAGTAATTGGGCCTAAACCCCATTCATTTGGAGGTCTACAACTCAAGTTATGGGTAAAACATTCTCATAGGGTCTCTGAAATCGTGCTCTGACTTCCAGGCCCAATTAGCTCTAGTAGATGTCTGATTTTGCCTTGGATCTCTCATAAAAGTTGTTGAGCTCTCTCTCATATTTCCTACAAGGTAAGATACATAATTTTTAGACATCTAGAACTCGAGATATGGCCGAAATACAGAAACAGTGTTAAACCTCAATGATACTGGAAAAAGTCAATTAAGCCCAATTTGAGCCCAAACTTACAAAACATGACCAAACTCAATCAATTAAGTTCATGAAGAGTGTAAATGACTAAAAATGAGGGTTTATTAATGTATAAAATATATGATTATCAGCTGCCTACTCTATGTGCTGCCTCATGGCATTGGTCATTGCCATCATAGCTGCGGCCATATTGGTGCCTTCACCAGGTGTGTTCTTGGTTTCACTAGTTCGCCTTTTGGGTACCATAGTTTCCTGTACACACAGAAATAATACATGTTGAGCTACAGTCTCAATACTATGTAACTGTATAACAGTAGCTAACAACACACAATACAAGGCAAGTTATGCAATTTCACTTAAACATCACATGTAAGAGACAAGAAATGCACAACTAACTCTAAACATGCCTAAGCATAGTCAGTTCATACCCCAACTCAACAAGATAAAATTCTCTGAAACAAAAATATAACATCCTAATAATTCTATTATGATATATCTGACATATATAAGAATAACAAATACTAGTCATGCTATTTCAAAACATATATCAACTAAACCCATAACATTTATACAAATAATTATGGAGAGCCACGATAACAAAAGTTATATATATACATCACTGCCTTAATAGGCACATTGTAATACATAAACTTTTATAACAACAAGATATAGTATAATATATATAAGCTTTGTTAATATAAAGCCTATAAACTATACTAATCTTCACACATCTTCTGCTTTCCTTTTGAGGAATTCACACCTGGATTTACATGGCAACACAAACGGGGTGAGAAATCACAATTCTCAATAGAAGCATTCCAAAACTAGGATTTATACATTTATAAAGAATTCACAACTAATAAATTCACACTTCAATCACAGAAGTATATAACATCTCTATCTCAGAGATAAATAATTGTCCATACAATCGCCATGCTATGCCAAGTTATGCCTAGTGTTTGTGTCTATACAATATCATAAACATGAAATGAATAATGTTATGATACCAAGTCCATGGCAATGTCATGATATGTGTGAGTTTTAAACAAAGCAATGGAACTCACATCCATAACCTTGAACAAGCATTAGAACCCAATTTTATCAATTTTCTCTCCGGGTAGTGAAGTCCATTAACTACGTGGTCTCAAGATCACAGAGGAAATCCATCCTCCCCAAGCAGTGAAATCCATCATCTACACGGTCTTTATCAACAAGGAAGTCCATCGTCAATATAACAGGGAAATCCATCCTCAATTCACATGGAAATTCATCCTCAAAGTCACTATAATAGGAAGGATACCATCCACATTGCCTAATATAGACTACCCTCATCTGTGAGGCTCAAATCTATCAACAAACAAATATACATAACATACGCACAATCATGTCTAATTACTTTCCATAAGTAGCATTTCAAATCATTTTTGATTTATCACATTCTCACTTCATTAAATACCCCTTCTAGAGTCTCATCACTCACTAAGAAGCATAAAAGAAGAAACTACACATTTAAAAGGCTTCATTGCATCACACAACCATTTTTATTCAAAAACTGGAGCTCATACCACGGCACACTATGGCGACGCCGCGGCGCCTGACTCTTTGCCACTTCATGCTGCGGTGCAAACACAGCCATGCCGTAGTGCGTTGCTCTTGAGTTTCAAATACTGGAAGTGGCATCACACGCACGCCACGGCGTGCCATAAGACTATTGGTATATGCCCGAGAGGCGAATTCATTTTGATCATACTTATATACATTGTATTATGCTATTTATTTAATACATGAGGCATTTCATTTATTGTGTTATTTATTATAAACATAATAAAGTGCTTAGAATAGTAAGTTTAATGCCATAAGACATCAAGTGGATAACTTGATCATGAGATCCTGTTGGAATTAGAATACTATTCTTAAATGTCCCTAGCCAAGTATTATTGTAAATTAGGACGACAATAATGCATTGAGAATAGTTTGTGCGTAGACTGATGGCCAAATCTCACGGGTCATAGATATGAGATATCAAGTCTTCATATGGATACATATTAGAGTAATGATATATTGGACAGACCCACCATGAGAACGATATGTGGATTGTTATGTGAGTGTCATAAGCAGTTCTGAAAGTGACAATGGTATATGTGGTCCTTTGACCTAAAATCACTATGATTCCTGCATGAGGAGTTGTATATTTTAATGCCATCAAACATCATCTGTAACAAGGTGATTATAAAGTTGATTATTGGACATACTGCGAATCATGCAGAGGGATGTGACTGATCTAGATGACATTTATCCCTCCTACATAATAGGAATGATATCTTCGAGTCCCCTGATTGAGTGAGACTATGAAATGCATGGCCATGCTCAAATGAGTCATTATGAGATATTGATCTCGTTTATTTTACTAAGTCTACTCGAGGATCAGGAAATAGAAGATTGAACAATACAAAGGTGACACATTCCATGCCTTGTGTTTAATCTAGATATCTGGACAAAGGGACTAAAATATACGAAAATATTGGTCAGGAAAAGGTTACGTCAAATCACTGACATTCTCATTACTTGGGTAGCAGCGATGTCTTGCTAGATATTGTTCACTGCTTGTGAAATTAAAATAGGATTTTAATATTACTACCAAAGTCATGAGAACCTGCAGGATCACACACATAGAACAAATCAAGTTGGAGAAATTAGAATCCAAGTTGGACTAGGGTTCTACTGTGGGCCAGACTCATAACAGATGAGTCCAAGGTTACATTGCTAAACCAACTACTACTCTCACTCACATAAGGCAGCCACTATTATAAATAGTATTACTAAGGGGCTGTCAAGGACATCAGTTCCAAACCCTAGCCGCACCCTAACAGAAATAATGAGTGACAGAGTGACAGGTTTCTCTTCTCTTTACAGCTAGCATTATGTAGGGGATGTGAGACTCCAAAATCGTAAACTTTGGACGTTTGTGAGTTTGTTCATGTGGACAACGTAGAGGTGCCTTCATTACTTCGGTGCTTTTGATTTGTTTAATCATTTTTCATTTGTCTTCAAGAGGTAAACTCGAAAATCACGTTTCATGACTTTTCTTTTCGCATGGATCCTTGGTTGGAATCCTCTTTCCACTGTACTTTTGTTCACAAATTTCCCAACACAAACCTCACATCCAAGTGATTTCCAACCTTACACAAAGTTCATTTACATATTCCAACTCTTATACATATTTAATTTCACCCAATCAGACAACCATGAATGAATCAACCACTTAAATCCTAAAACCCCATCTTCATTTCAATTGGATACCAAGGGAGTCTAAGAGCTTAAAGGCCATCTCAAAACATTCAATAACTCATAATTAGGCCATCCTCAAGTTTTATATTATGATTCAAGCAAAAAACAACCTAAACACCCAAATCCCCACATTAAGCCAAAACTCATGAACAAGATGAAGAAAATAGGAAGATGAGTCAAAAACAAGGTTTCCCCTACCTCAAACTTTAGAAGTTGATATCACTAAGCAGCTCCTCTTTGTTTGATTACTCTCATCCTTTTCCTTGATTCTTGCTTTGGCCTTTGAGCTCTCCAACTACAACCATGAAAGAGAATAGGGAAATGAGACAAAGTATCTCATTTGTGGCTTAAATAAGCCAAGGCAACTGAAACAAAGAGAACCGTGTCTCTCATGGTCACTTAAGTGACTTACCAAAACTTCGATCTATTAAGAACGCTTGGATTTCACTAAACCAAGTTTTCTAACTTCCAACAAATTTAAAATAAATCCTAAGATTCATAAAAAATCTCGTTTCACCATTTTCACAATTTTTTATATCTGCTGGTAGTCAATCCGACATTAAAACACACAATCAGTATGCTTAAAAAAGCCAAACTAACTCCGATTAACCTCAAACTTTAACCGTAGCACAGTTCACACATTTGCAAACTAGAAATAAATTTTCCATATCTATTTCCATTAACTAAGTAGTTTAAGCTATTTTTGGAGTTAATAACAGCTATATTTCACATATAGTGTTACAGCAAAGTGACTAAATATGCTCAAAAAGTCAAAAAACTCAACAGGCATGGTAAACAGGTATTAGGCTACCTTGGTAACCATATAGAAGCCTATCACGTATTCACGGGTGTTACACGTAGCACTTGTCACGTCGCAGCATGCAGCTTTCTACCTTTTCATGGCTCGGTGTAGCTCTGCCACACCACGGCATCTAGCTCTCGAGTCCTTCCACGTCTCAGAGTGGTTCTCAGTCACACCGCGACGTGTAGCTCTCTGGTGCACTTAGTAGAACTCACGCCTCGGAATGACCTTCCCACGTCGCGGTGCCAGTTGCCAAAACTGGATTCTACTAAATTCTATAGAATCTGAGTAATATTCCATTGGAACTTTACACATCTCCAATCATTCAAGATTAGTTTTCTTGTGATTTTTAACACTAATCTAGGCTCCTAAACTTGTTGTAACTCTCATACAACCTATTGATTCACTTAGGCATAGATTTAGGTCCAAAATCCACACTAACTCCAACCCATTTTCTAAGTTTCTCATTTATGAACCAAAATGGTTTGGCTTAAGCCATAAATGGCTATCTAGAACTCACTAAGCTGAAAACATCCTAACCTAGTCCTTGGAATCAAGAACTAAGCCAAGAATATAGATTTGACTCTCCAAATCCATTTTCTACACATAGAGCCTAGTTTCATTTAAGGTGAACAAAAAGCAAAAGATGAATAGAAATTCCTTTACCTTTAGCAGCCAAGATGGAGCTTCAAGATTTGGATGATCTCAAACCTTAGCCTTCCCTTTTGTTTTCGTCTTTTTTTCCTCCTCTTCCTCTTTCTTCCTTTCTTCTTCTTTCCTTTCTTTTCTCACATTTTCTATTTCTGTTTTCAAATGGGAGAGTCGTGAATGAAGAGTCATAAACCATTGACTTATAAGGCCTTTAAGGCCATAACTGAAACTTATATCTCTTAGGAATACTTTAATCACACAAATTCATGTTTCCTATCTTCCAACAATTTTAAATAAATATTAGGATTCATATAATATGTTATTTCACCAATAAATTATTTTTTCATATCTACTGTTAGTCAATCCGGTGTTAAATGCACAACCAGTATGCCTAAAAATACAAAACTAACTCAGTTTACCTTGAAACTTTAACTACATCTTGTTTCATACATTTGTGACCTAGAAAAAAATTATCGATATTTATTTCCCCAATCTAAGCAATTTATGTTATTATCTGAGTCAATTTAAGCTATTTTTCACATTTTGTGTTGCAACAAAATGCCTAAACTAACCCAGTTCGTCACAAAATTAAATAGGCATGTTAAGCAAGTCATATGCTACCTTTGTACATATATACAAGTCTTACAAGTCATTAAGGATATTACATTTCTTCCCTCATTTTTTAAAATTTTGACCCCAAAATTGCTTACCTGGTAAGCACAACTCTAGGTAGTCTTGCTGTATAAGGGACTCTAGCTCCAAAGTAGCCTTCTTGGTGTCATTGCCACCCCATATAACCTTCACTAGAGGAATCTGCTTACCTCTATGTTCTTTGACTCCTCTGTCCATGATCTTTACTAGTTGTGCATCATAAGACAAATCATCTCTTAACTATACAAATTCATGTTTTATGATATGCAAAGGATCTGAATTATACTTTCTCAACTGAAATATATGAAAAACACTATGAAGGTTAGACAAACTAGGAGGAAGGGCTATTTGGTAAGCTATGGGTCTAACTTTCTTCAGAATTTGGAAGGGACCGAGAAAACGAGGATTTAACTTTTGAGTTTTCAATGCTCTACCAATCCTTGTTGTAGGAGTAACTCTTAAGAAGACATGCTCTCCCTCACCAAACTCAAAAGGTCTCATTCTCTTGTCAACAACATTTTTTTGCCGACTTTGAACAGTAACCAACCTATCCTTAATCATTTTGATTTAGTCAATGGTCTGCTAAACCAACTCTAGACCTAGGATGGTTCTCTCACCTACCTCATACCAACACAGAGGCGATCTACATTTCCTTCCATATAAAGCCTCATAGGGTGCCGTACCTATGCTGGAATGGTAGCTATTGTTATAGGCAAACTCCACTAACGGTAAGAACTTATCCTAACTACCTTAATGTTCTAAAACACATGCCCTGAGCATATCCTCCAAGGTTTGGATAGTCCTTACTAGTTTCCCATCCGTCAACGAGTGATAAGCTGTACTAAGGTTCAACTTAGTCTTGAAAGCCTTTTGCAAGGCTCCTTAGAATCTAGATGTAAATCTAGGATCTCTATTTAAAACTATGCTTATGGGGACTCCGTACCACCTAAATATCTCCTTTAGATATATTTGAGCTAATTTTTCTAAAGAATAACTAGCTCTCATTGGCAAAAAGTGTAACATCCCGAAAATTAATAATTTTAAGACAAATGATCATTTTACAATATTTGGTGTAACACCCCAAATTTTAGACTATGTTGCAAGAGCTGACAGAATTACACTACTTTGTGTTTTCTGTGCATTATAAAAATAATTTGATTATTTCGATACTATTTGTGATTATTCTATGTGATTTGCTCCTGGTCAAGAAATTAATAATTTTTGGGCCGGAGAAATTCTTGTCTGATTATTTAGAGACGGGGGATCTTACTTAACCCGAATCTGAGTAACACAGAAAAGAATCTATTAATTTTTAGAATTTATCTGTAAAATAATTCTATTTTACTGATAAATATATGTTGCTTGATGCATAGCTGTTATTGCTATGAATTATTTTGACCCGGTATAGTATAATTTGCCATAATAATCAACCGACCAAAATTCTGGAATTCTAATTCGACCAAAATTCTGGAAATCCCAATCCGACAGAAGTTCCTCAACATTTTCCCAAATGGTTTTCATTTCAAAACCTGTTTCGACAAACCGAATTCGACAATTTCTTTTGAGAATAGATTCTTGTCGATACTGACTTCATTTCAAGCCTATTCCGACAAACAAAGCTCGACAGTTTTATGAATATACTCCTGTCGATAGACTCGGTCTTTCTCAAGCCTTACAGGGATCCAAAAGATCAATCTCACGTAACTCATTCGACAATCCAAGATTTTTGAAGATCTTGACACCGACAGAATTCGGACAAGGTCCAAATACTTTTGAAGACATGTTTCTAACATTTTGATCCCGTCGGATTTAATTAATAAGACTACATATAAGCATATGCTAATGGTGAGTTGAATCGACACCTTGAGCATTTTCCGACAACATCAATCGGTAGTTCGACAAAACCCAAAATACCTCAAGACTGGATGAAACTGATTCTCAATTCTTGAATCGAAATCAAAGATTTTGGCTGTTATGGTCTGTCTCTTCCGACAAAGACCATCTATTCCGACAAAGACCATCTTTCCGACAGAAGACCATCTATTCAAAACATGGGAGAAGTCCTCAGATTCGACAAAGCGATGGACGTTCTGTTAGCAAAGAATCAGTTAAGAAAAATATGGTTCTCTTTTTCCCTCAATCTTGTCGGACGATTCTCCAAATCAAAATGAAGATGACTGCTATGTAATCGACCTAACTGATCATAAATAGTACTACTATTTGTTGTCGAACACTATTTTATGTCGAAGGTTGCTCATTGTTGGACAAACACTTATCGTCGAATTTGATATTCAGACCATTTAGGCAATGTTAATATCCGTCGAGTGAGGATGCTCATGTCCGTTGAGTTAGAATGTTAATTTTCATCGAGTGAGGATGCTAATGTCCGTCGAATTTGAATGATAATGTTCGTCGAGTTATGGTGCTAACGACCGTCGAGTAAGAATTCCTGATTTCAGTAGAAAAACTTCTCTAATGTCAAAATCCGTCGAATTTGATCTTCTGACCATATAGTATTTCGTCGATTCGACAATTGGAAGATTTCTCCAACATCAACATCTGTCCGACGAATTAGGATATTTGTTGACCTTTTCAAGTTCATCCGACAGCTTTTTATTTTCGTTTGACAGAATCACCATTCGACAGAGTTCTCATCCGACAACACTTGATTTTAACCATTCTTGGGGAAATGATGTTCTCCCATCTTACCGAATTTTGTTATGTCGTTTTTCGTCGAAAATTTCCTTGGAAACTCACGTTCATGCAGCATTTTGGAGGGGTTCTACGTCGGCCACGTAGCAGCTTGAAGGAGGTTCTACAAGGTTCTTGAACAATCCATTAACCTTGAAAGTCAAATAAATGACATCAGCCACGTGCATTCAGAATAAGATATTTTACTTCAAGTAAATCCTAATTTTTCCTATACTTATCCCACGGCAGTAGCATTCATAAATTTCACTCTCCCACAATTACATTTTCTCTCACATCAAAAACAGTATTCATTTTTTCTCTCAAATCCCACGAACCTGAGCATCATCTTTCTTCCTTTTCTCTCCATTTCATCCTCACAAATTCACCTTCTCTCACCCAAAGATTTCACTCCATTTTCTCTCAAAATGGTTTACGACCATGCATAGTCAAATTCTTTATCTTTCTTCAAAATTCTCCAAATAGCAAAAGCTCTCAAATTTCCTTCTTCTTTTCTTCTCCAACCTCACGGCCTTCCACCCTCTTTTCATCAATCATTCTTCTATAATTCTAAACTACCTTATTTCTTGCTTTCCTACTTCATTTCAAGACATTTTGTAGTTAAAACCTAAGCCTA
This sequence comes from Ormosia semicastrata, assembly GCA_029884595.1. NCBI lineage: Eukaryota > Viridiplantae > Streptophyta > Magnoliopsida > Fabales > Fabaceae > Ormosia > Ormosia semicastrata. The sequence goes on from JAQQTO010000061.1 coordinate 47,839,802, forward strand.
AATCATCTTTTTTTTTTTTATCTTGTTCTTCAAAGCTCAAGTTTGAAGCCTTGAAGAAGCTCTTGGTGGAGGAAGTCACTTGAAGGAGACATACAAGGAGCTTTGGAGGTTCTTTAAGAGGTAAGAGGGAGATTACTCACTTCAACCACTTATGGTGGTGAGGAGACTTGTATGTGTTGATGGAGAAATCCATCCTTGTATGTTCTTTGTATGCTTGCTTGAAATATAAATTTTGCATGATTAGTATTCTTGAATTTGATTGATACTTGATTATGTTCTTGAATATGTTTGATGTATTAATTGTGCTTGATCATGTTGGGGTTGTTAAATGGAAAATTTGGAGTTTCCTACCTCAACATGGTGCCATGGTTTTGTTTAGAAGTTAGGGGTGAAAATTAGTTTTGTATACAAGTGAAATAAGACTTATGTAATCAAAGGTTGAATGATAGTATTAACACAAATGATTGGAGGACCTTGAGAGTTTAATAACCAAGAGAGGTGCCACGGTTTTGGTCTTGGTAAAGAGATAAATGGATTGATTTTAGTGAGCTAAAAACTTAAGTAAATTAATAACAAGAAGTTAATACCTAAAAGAGAAGGAAAGATTGGACATTGAAGACTCATTGATGGCCATGGTTTTAGCTTGAGCAATAAGGCAAATGGAATGACCTTGATAGATTAAACTTAAGAAAATTGATCTTAAAGAATTAATACACAAATGAGGAATAAAAAGTGGAACTTAGAAGACCGATGAAGCCATGGTTTTGGCATGGATCTTAGGCAATTAAATTAATCTTGTGAGAAATGGAAATTGAGTAATTAAGTATCAAGTAACTAACACATGATATGTGAAAGAATGAAAATTTTGAGGATTTAGGAAGGTCACGATTTTTGAGCCCAAAATTAGGGTTCTTGGTGAACTAATTTAACAAATGAAAGATTAAGTAAATCAAGGGTATGACATGTAATGTGATGATTTTAAAATATTTGGGAATTGAATCCCTTGAGAGGCCACGGCCTCTAAGGCCTTTCGAGGCTTGATTATACAAATTTAGTAACTTAGAAGTTTAGGTAATCAAGTGATTAAAAATCTATGTAAGGGGATAGGTAATTAATGAATTTGAAGGACTCAATATGATTAGAGGTTTCATAAATTTTAAAGGAACCAAGAGTGAAACTTTCATAAGACTTAGGATAGGTTCAAGAGAGCAAAAACAAGAGAGTGTGAGTCTTGCGAACTTATGAGAACGAATTGTATTAGGAAGATTAGACTAATTATGAGAATTTAATTAGAAATGAACCTTGTAGGAAAGACAAAATTTAAGTCAGGATTCATAACGGACCTAGGAATGTACCATGTGATTTGATCTCAATATTATGATGCTATGGGTCCGTGTGAGTGACCATTTGTATATTGATGCTCTCTTGGCCAATTACGGCATATTATGGAATTTGTATGAAATTGTGAATCATATATATTAATGAATGAGATTGTGGTTATCCTTGAAATGTGCTATTAGTTTGATGTGGATCCGTGGATGGGATCAAGCCTTGTTATTAAATGATATGACATGCATTTAAAGCATGATTGACCTAGTTGTCATGAGGAGCATGATTGAGTCATGCATTGCACAAAAAGAAAAAGAACGTCCGTGGGACATTGTTAAGGCCGGGTTGCCTAGGAGTTGAACACACCTTAGTGCGAGTGCGAATAGACAAGTGTAGGTCTTCTGTTGACCTTGGGGGCATCGGGGTGCGGGTTGCTCGCAATGGACAGTTGGTAGCTCTTCTGTACCGTGAGTTAGACCGATGCAACACACCGATGATCCAGACCGAGACACTGTCCTATTCATGATCTAGCGTAGAATGTCTGTACAATGCCATGATGTGCACGTGGATAAATTGATGAGTTATAGCACTTTGGCCACGGCAGCCGAGTTACAGACATGTCTCCTGATCTTTTTCTCCGACTGTTTTATGTCTAGCTCCATGGAGTAGGAATTGTGATGTCATAATGCATTGTGCATCGTTCATTGTCGGTCTCATAAACTGTTGAGCATGAACACCTGTGAATGTGAAGATAACTGTTGTACTTCTGTAAATGATTATCTTATTGTTGTATTGATTCTTGGAAATACTATTGTGATCTGCCTGTTATTGCTTACTGTTGTTCTACCTTTATTATAAATGTCACTCTTATTATTGACTTTGATAATTGCTTAGAATTGAATTGCTTTTATTATAAATTTCACTATTGCTGTTGATGAATATATGAATGGTATTGCTTGGTGGGTGCTTTGCACCATGCTGTTTTCTTACTGCCAATAGTGGTAATGAAAGATGGGTGTCTCACCTCTTTCCTATATTTGTGCATTTCTGTTTTATATTTATATTTGATAAGAGATCGTGAGGAAGATAAAGAGAGACCACACCTTGGTTGATTAGCTTGAGCGTCTGGACAAGATTTCTTCGACTACGTAAGAGTGCAGTCGCGTGGAGGCATTGATGCCCGTCATGTCGACTGGGACACTGTGCGTCATGTACATATGGGGTTGCAGCTTTGTCTGCTGGTAGTGCCCATCCCTGGGTTACTATTTTTCCCCTTTTAGTATTTTATCTCTGCTATATTTTATTGGACTCTGTAATTGTTATATTCTATGTCATTAGTGATTTGTGTAAACTGACTATAAAATATGTATATGAGTAATATGATTTTATTTCAATGGTTGTATTATGGGTTAAATATATTTATATTTCATTCGAGGCTTATATTTTCTACTTATGCAAAAAAAAAAATATATATATAAGTATATATATATATAGATTCTTGAGAATTTTAAATTATTATTATCATATGACTGTGACACACTTGGATTTAGTAATTGTGGTATAATGACGATTATGCTCCAATTGCTACATCAAGGGGTGTTACAAAAAGTGGGCAGATTTGGTTAACCTATCCACTATGACCCAAATTGCATCATATCCTAACTAAGCCCTGGGTAGAGCCATTAAAAAGTCCATAGAGATCTTATTCCATTTCCACTTAGGGACTCCCATAGGCTATAAAGGTCCTTTCAGTTTCTAGTGTTCAATCTTCACTTTTTGGAAAATTAAACACCTTGAGACATATTCTGCTATGTCTCTTTTTATTCCAGACCACCAAAACATTTTTCTTAAATCTTGATATATCTTAGTGGCTTCGGTATGAATGGTATACTTATTTCTATGAGCTTCTTCTAGAATCCTCTCTTTGATCTCTGACTCTCTTGGAACACGAAGTCTATATCTAAACTTTATCATTCCATTATCATTCATATCAAAATACTTTTGGGTTCCTAAAAAGATCTGGTCACTAATGTCCACTAGAGTTTCTAAAATCTGAATCCTTAAGTCATTTACTATGTCCACTCTACTCATAAAGAGACTATGTGGCATCACAGTCACCGTAAGACTCAAATCCCTGAAACTCTTGAAAAATTCACTCTCTTGGACATTATTTAGGACACATGTATGGACTTCCTACTTAGTAGATCAACCACTACATTGGCTTTACCCAGGTGATACTTTAACTCAAAGTCATAATCCTTAAAGAATTCCATCCATCTTCTTTGTCTCATGTTCAGTTCCTTTTGATCAAATAAGTATTTTAAACTTTTATGGTTGTTGAACACTTCAAATTGGACTGCATAGAGATAATGCCTCCAAATCTTTAAGGCAAACATTATAGTTGCCAACTCCAAATCATGCGTAGGGTAGTTCTCCTCATGTGGCCTTAACTCCTTTGATGCATAGGCAACTACTCTCCTATTTTGCATCAGAACACACCCTAGTCCCATCTTTGAAGCATCATAATATACTTTAAAGTCCTTATAGGGATTCAGAATCACTAACACTGGCGTAGTGGTTAACCTCTTCTTTACCTCTTGGAAACTATTCTCACAAACCTGAGTCCATGCAAAAGTACTACCCTTCCTAGTAAACCTATTCAAAGGTAACGCTAAATGAGAAAAACCCTTAATGAACCTTCTATAATACCCAGCCAGACCTATAAAGTTCCTAATCTCAGTCACAATAATGGGTATTTCCCACTGTAACACTGCTTCAACTTTGCTGAGGTCTACTAAAATTCCTCCTTGAGAAATAATATGGCCCAAAAACTGAACCTTCGTTACCCAAAACTCACACTTGGATAATTTGGCAAACAACTTTTTTTCTTTAAGGATATCTAAAACTATCCTAACATGCTGCTCATGTTTTTCCATTTTCTTGGAATAGATAAGGATGTCATCAATAAACACTACCACAAACTTGTCTAGGTAGGGTCTAAAAACTCTGTTCTTGTAACCTATAAACACTGTTGGAGTATTTGTCAACCCAAAGGACATCACAAGATACTCATAATGTCCATATCTAGTTCTAAAGGTGGTCTTAGGGATATCCTTTCCCTTAACCCTGATTTGATGATATCCAAATCTCAAATCAATCTTGGAAAATACTGACGCTCCTCTTAATTGATCCATCATATCATCTATTCTAAGAAATATATACTTGTTCTTGATGGTAAGCTTGTTCAACTATCTATAGTCAACACATAACCTCATGGTACCATCTTTCTTCTTCACTGGTAACACTGGTGCTCCCCACGGAGAAATACTAGGCCTAATGAATTGCTTGTCCAACAACTTCTCTATTTGTTTCTTGAGTTCTACTAATTCTAGAGGTGCCATCCTATAGGGTGTTATAGATATAGGTCTTGTACTCAACACTAAATCTATAGTAAACTTCTTTCTCTCTCTGGTGGTAACTCAGTTACGTCACCCAAAAATATCTCTAGGTATTCCCTCACCACAGGTATACTGTGTAGGTTCTGCTCAACCTCTACATCTAATGAGAAAAGTAGAACATACCTTAGAGCTCCTTCTATCAAACAATGATTGACCTGATTAGCATTGAAATAGACAGACTCAGAAGAAACAACTCTGGTAGGAATATTAGACAGAACAACTAGAGTCTTATCTGAACAATTTATGACCACATGATTAGATAACAACCAATTTATACCAAGAATGACATCTATGTCCATAAGAGGTAAACAAATAAGATTTACGAAGAAAACTCTATCTTATACTCTTATACAACAATCAAGATAAACTTTCAAAGTTATGACTGGTTTACTAGTAGGTGTGGAAATAAACAAGCCATATGGGAACTTTGACATAGGCAAATCCAACATCCTTATACAATCATAAAAAACAAATGAATGGGATGCTCCTGAATCATACGTGATATTTAAAAGATGATTACGAATTATGCCTTTACCTTGGATAAGGTCGGAAGACTGGGCCACCTCTTTTCCACCTGGAGTGTAAACTCGTCCTTTGGCTAGTAACTTTAGGGTAGGCACATCTTCCTTCTTCAAAGGACAATCCCTAGAAAGGTGTCCTGGCTGTTCACATGTGTAACACATAGATTGGCCTGCCAAAAATGGTCTACCTCTTTGTGTTTTCCCACATTGAGTGCACTGTGGTACCTTAGATCCCTTCTTGCCTTCTCCTTTAGGATTGCTTATCTTAGGAAAACCTTGCTTATTCTTATCATCCGCACGCTTTCTCTTTTAGCAAACTTATGTGCTTTCCTCTATTTGAGGCCTATGAACACTTGACTCCACAATTCTACATTTGTTGACTATAGAAGGAAAATCCTTGATCTCCATAGGTCTTAGCATACTTTTGATCTCATTCCTCAAACCAATTTCGAACTTCAATCATCGCCAATTCTCATCTGGATTATAATGAAAATGCGAAAAGATTTTTGATAACTCCTTAAACTTAGCCACATACTGGCCTACTGACAAGCTCCCTTGTTCTAATTGTATAAACTCCACTTCTTTATCATCATGTAGAGTTTGTGGAAAATACTTCTCCAGAAAAGTTATATTGAAGACTTCCTATGACATTTGGGTTCTTATGGCTTCTAGTACCCTCTTTGTACTTTTCCACCAATGCTCTACATTGCCCTTTAACATATAAAAGGCGAAGGACACCCTTTGCTCATCTGAGCAAATCATTACATCAAAGATCTTTTCTATCTCACGAGCCACTCCTTAGCCTTAGTTGAATTGTACTCGCCTCTAAAAGGTGAGGGTTTATTTGATGGAAAGCTGACAAGTCCTAAAAGTCTTGATTCCTTTCGACTTGTACTTCCTGCACTGGTTGCACAGGTGGTGTAGGTGGTTGAGGTGGATTTGTTGGGGTAGCACTTGTCACGCCGCAACATACAGCTCTCTGCCCCTTCACGCCTCAGTGTAGCCCTACCATGCCATGGCGTCTAGCTCTTAGGTCCTTCTATGCCTTGGCATTAGTTCTTAGTCACGCCATGGTGCATAGCTCTCTGGTGCACTTGCTAGAACTCACGCCATAGTGTGACCTTCCCAAGCTGCGGCGCTAGTTGCCAAAACTAGATTCTGCAGAATTCTGCATAATTTGAGTACTATTCCGTTGGAAATTTACTTACCTCCAATTATTCAAGATCAATTTTCTTATGATTTTTAACACCAATCTAGGCCCCTAAACTTGTTGTAACTCTCATACAACCTATTGATTCACTTAGACATAGATTTAGGTCCAAAAACCACACTAACTCTAACCCATATTCCAAGTTCCTCATCTATGAACAAAAATGGTTTGGCTTAAGCCATAAATGGCCATCTAGCACTCACTAAGCTAAAAACATCCTAACTTAGTCCTTGGAATCAAGAACCAAGCCAAGAACATAGATTTGACTCTCCAAATCCATTTTCTACTCATAGAACCTAATTTCATTTAAGGTGAACAAAAAGGAAAAGATGAATGGAAACTCCCTTACCTTTAGCAGCTGTGATGGAGCTTCAAGCTTTAGATGATCTCAAACCTTAGCCTTCACTTTAGCTTTCCTATTTTTCTCCCCCTCTTCCTTTTTCTTCCTTTCTTCTTCTTTCTTTTCTTCTCTCACATTTTTTGTTTTTGTTTTCAAATGGGAGAGCCATGAGTGAAGAGTCATAAATCATTGACTTATAAGGCTTTTGAGGCCATAACTTAAACTTATTTCTCTTAGGAATACTTTAACCTCACAGATTCAAGTTTTCTAACTTCCAATAACTTTAAAATAGTTACCACGATTCATATAAAATGTTGTTTCACCTATAACTTATTTTTTCATATCTGCTGCTAGTCAATCTGGCATTAAATGCACAACCAGTATGCCTAAAAATACCAAACTAACTCAGTTTACCTTGAAACTTTAATTACATCTTATTTCATACATTTGTGACCTAGAAATAAATTATCTATATTTATTTCCCTCATCTAAGTAATTTATGCTATTATCTGAGTCATTTTAAACTACTTCTGACCTTCTGTGTTGCAACAAAGTGCCTAAACTAACTCAGTTCATCACAAAATTAAATAAGCACGTCAAGAAAGTAAGGAAACAAAGGGATGATTTTGTTAAAATAATATTTTTGATGAATCTTAGGATTTATTTTAAACTTGTTGAAAGTTAGGAAACTTGGTTTGGTGAAATCTAAGTGTTCTTAACAGATCAAGAATTATCAGTTGGTCACTTAAGTGACCAAAGTCCCTCACATTTTCAGCCCCCTCTCTTCGACTTTTCCTTTGAAATTTCACTCAATCACACCAACTCTCATGTTTTTTCTTCATGATGAAGAAAACAGCAGAGAGTAAATAGAGAAAAGAGGGAAAAGAAAGGAAGAAGAGGAAGAAAAGAAGAGGAAGACGAAAGCTAAAGGGAAGGCTAAGGTTTGAGATCATCCAAGCTTCAAACTCCATCTCAACTGCTAAAGGTAGGGGATTTGTGTTATTTTTACCTTCTTTTCTTCACTTTCACCATTGATGCATATAAAATGCATAATAGGTCAATTTGGGTTCTAGAAGTGTTTGAAAAGTTTTTCTTACTTGAATGTGTTTCAATAGTTGTTTATGACTTGTTCATGATATAAGTTTGAGTTAAAAACTTGGAACTCTTCATTTGGCCCTTTGATGCACAAAGTGGGAAGTTAGGTCTTCACATGAGGGATTTTGTTCTTGAATCCAAAGATAGTGGTTTGAGTTAGTGATTGATGTCTCCTATGTGTTAGTGGGTTAGAGACTTAAAATCATCTAGAAACTATTTTGGTATGACTAATTCCCATGAGCAACACCAATTGAACAGTGCAGGAGCTTTTTTCTACAAAATTCTGTAGAAAAACCACTCACACTGCGACGTGAGTGATGCCATGTCGAGGCATGAGTTTCAGAATATGTTCACCTAAGAGCAGCACACCGCGGCATGAATACTCCATGCCGAGGCATTAGGGGCCAGAGAGTAGTGCACCGCGGCGTGAAAGGGGCTGCACCGGGGCATGAGTTACCAGACTTTCTAGCTTTACATTTTTTATGTTTTGAAATTTCCTAAGTGTTGGGATCACTCATATATGACAAGTTTGTAGCATCCCAAAAAATCATGTTACTCTTGTATAAAGTTACATAGGTAGTCTGATACTTGTTTAGCATGTCAGTTAAGTTTTGTGACGAACTGAGTTAGTTTAGGCACTTTGCTACAACACAGAATATGGTAAATAGCCTGAAATAACTCATAAAATAGCATAAATTGCTATTTGAAGGGAAACATATGTGGATAACTTGTTTCTAGGTCACAAATGAGCTACTTAAGGTGTACTTAAAGTTTCAAGACAATCAGAGTTAATTTGGTATTTTTAGGTATATTGGTTGTGCTTTTGATGCCGGATTGACCCCCAGCAAATACGAAAAAATAGAAAAATGATGCAACATGATTTTTAATGAATCTTAGGATTTATTTTGAGTCTGTTGGAGGTTTGGAACCTTGATTCATAGGAATCTAAGTGTTCATAGCAGATCGGGTTTTTCAATACTATATTAGTGGTAATCCTTTAAGAAGCAAAGTGAAACTTCTTTTCCTCACTTCCATGGCTGAGAGCAAAAACAGAGAAGAGAAAGTGAGAAAAGAAGGAAACTAAAGGAAGAAAGAAGGGAAATAGGAGAGGAAAGAGAAGGAAATCAAAGGGGAACTCCAAGAGCAAGAGCAGGGCTTCAAGATCTACATCCAAGCAAGAGGTAGGGGCATTTTCTATCTTTGATTCTTTATATTTTCTATGCTTTGGACTTAGGTCTTTAGATGGAGAAGTTGGGTTTTAAAAACGGAAAACTAGTTTCTTTAGCTTGATTCTTACTTTCATTGATTGGAATTGATTATTTCAACTTAATGAAAATAAGATAGATGAAATTATCCATAGTTTGAGCTAGTTAGTTCTTGAGTTGGAACCTAGGTTTTCAAGGAACTAAGTGGGTGAATTTTGGTGTTTGATCTAAGTTTTGTGAATTAATAGGTTGTAATGGTGTTACAACATGTTAAGAAGTTGGTGGTGGTGTTAGAAATCAATTAGAAACCAAGTTCAGAGGATTGGAAGCTGAGATGGTTTAATGAAACAGTGCAGAACCGTAAGTTTTCTGCAGAAAACCAGCTTGCACCATGGCCTGGAGAGCTCACACCGAGGCGTGAGACTAGTTTGGCTTCGAGTGCCGCGGAGTGAACAGGTCGTGCCACAGTGTGAGGTGTATCACCTTGGTACCCGAGAGTAGGGCGTCGCAGCGTGAAAAAGGGAGTACTGTGGCGTGAGGGGTTGAAACTCACCAAGATGCTGATTTTGATGGGTTGAGTTCCCTAGTTGTTAGAATCCTTTATTTATGCCTTTTTAATAGTGTTGAGGCACTAGAGAGGGTATTTCATAGAGATAAAGACCTAGTGGTGTACAAGGGAAGATAAAGGAAAAGTTGTGCAATTCATTAGGTATGAATTGTCATAGATTAAAGTTCAGGTTTTGATTGACAAAGTGTTACTTAGATATCACTTAGGAAGTGATGAGAAAGTGAGAAATAAGTGTATAGGCTAGATGGCAAGAGTTAAGTGCCATAGACCTTAGCTGGTAAGGGTGAATGCCATAGTGCGTGAAAGCTCTTAAAGAGTGAAATAGAGTTAGTAATGCAAAGTTAAAATATGTACTAAATCTAGTTGGCATTGGATAAGTGTCGTAGTGCATGAATTGCTCTTATAGAGAAAAGATAGTCTTAGTAGTGCGAGATAGACTTAGTATAGAGTTATGTGGTAGTTATGTTAAAGTTAGGATATAACTCCACATTTTCACACGTTTCACTTCACATATACTTGCTATCCCTAGAGATCAGATAGTGGAGGAATCCACTCAGTTTGGTAGGGATATCCACTCAGTTTATGGTAGACTACTTGGTAGACTACTTAGTAGGATAAGGAGGATAGATGTTATGGTAACAGACTTTGCTCTTACTAAGTAGGCTATAAGAGGTCAAATGTTATTATGGTAGAGTATCTCCTTGAGCAAGAGAAATAGTTAAGTATCATGACACTGCACCTACATTGCATATTCTTTTCTTTAAGCATACATCATCAATAATTACGTTGGTTAGTGTTCTGTGTTCTTGTTGTGTGTATGTTAGTTGTGCCTTCGGTGACAGCTGTATGGGCAGTTGTCTAGTAGGGTGATTCCAAATGATTATATGGGCAGTTGTTTGTTATCATCATGGTTTTAGTTATCAGATCAGAAGTATAGAATTGCTTAGGAACATTACATAGAGAGAGGAAGTTTTGTAATGGTTTCATATGCAATGAGTTTTTAGTATGTTTATCAGTTTAAGTTAGGTTTATTCATTTCGAATGTTTGGACTGGTGGTTTTGGTATACTTATACTGAGAAAAGTGATTTCTCACCCTATTTGTTGCCATGTAAATCTAGGTGGAAGTTCATCCAAGGATAAAAAGAAAAAGTATGAAGACTAGGATAGTTTTTATACTTAGTAGTTGGAAGCTTTGTATTTATTTACGTGCTTTTAGTTTGTATAACGTTTAAGTATACAATGAGCCCTTTATGACAAAGGTGTATGTATAACTTTAGTTTTGTGCAAGGCTCTCCATTATTATTTGCTTAAATAATATGGATTAGTATGATGTTAAGTTAGAAGTAGCATAACTAATACTATTTATCCTAGAGTATGTTTGATATACTAGGTTACCAGTATTAGGGTGTTACAGTGTTAAGAGTGTTGAGCCACTAATAGGGATATTTCTTGGAGAGAATGACCACCTAGTATATGTGTGGGTTTGAGAAACCTTAGGCATCCTTGAGATGGAGAATTCCATAGGAACTACCTAGGACCCTATTCAACATGAGGTTGACTTGGAAATCACTTGTAAAGTGATGTTGTGAGGTCCAAGATATGAGAGTGCTAGTGACATGGTTCTTTCTACTTTGTTGGATAAGTGAGGCTAAGATTTACATGTACTAGTATTGCTTTTTCACTAGGTTATGAGGATCTTGTGATTGTTTCAATTGTAAATTGAGAATACTCTTGTATATTTGATTTTCAAACATGTCATTTCCTATTTTCAATGTATTGTAACTTTAGACAGTGTGCATAATCCCATGACCTGAGAATGAGGTGTTGGATCTAAATTCTCTTAGCATTCATGCTATTATGGTCAGGGTTATCAGTATGGGGGTAGAAGTAGTACTCTTACATTAGTGAGGGGAAGGTATTCACCTATTACTAAGTAGTGTATAGGCTTTTAGGCTTATTTTGCTTAGTATATACAAAGGAACATGGTTCCTAGGAATAAGCAAGTAACATATGGTTTTTAAAATAAGAATTTGAATTTGCATTGCATAATCATTTTATTAGTACATTGGGTGAGCATAATCATATCTCATAACATAAAACATCACATTTGTTGACAACTGTATGGCGGTTGTCTTGCTTGTTTACTCATTTGCTTGATGATATCGTACTATTATATAGGTGGTTCTCTGATATCATTATTCGATATAAATGTAAGTTAAGTTATTGCTTGCCTTGCGAATGTTACATAGAGTGTATGTATATATTATAATAGTATTGAGCAGTGGCTCATTTATCTATTACAAGATTAACTTGATGTTGTTATTTTGTTTATTTGTTGTAAAGGAATAATTGTTAGTTTTGGTTTACTTATACTGAGAAATTTATAATTTCTCACCCCTCTATGTTTCCATATAAATTCAGGTTAAGACCCTCCAAAGAGAAAGCGCAGGAAGAAGAAGCAAAAGGCTTAGTTTTAGTTATTTTGTTTCTTTATGTATCAACTTGTATTTATTTACTTTGGTTTTAGTTTGTAAAAGTTTATGTATTACATTGTTGTTTTTTAGCCAGAGAGTATATATGTGACCTTTTTCATCCTTCATGGCTCTCTATAATGACTACACATATTATTATGGATTTATGTTTTATGATTTTTAGGAAGTGACATTCTTGATATGCTTTATCTTGAAATATTTTGATTATTTTACAATAATTGTATTAGGGTGTTATATTATGGTATCAAAGCAGTTCATCCTATTGAGTCGAGATGTGGACTGACTATACGTAGGCATATTTAGGAGTTCCTTTGTTATATTGTGCTTTTCTCTGTTTCTTGTATGAGATGTTTGATAAGACTGCATGACTTGCCTTTGGTATGACTATTTTTAGCTACTGTTGCATGGTTACATGATATTGAAAATGATCAACTCAATATTTATTGTTCTATGTGTACAAGAAACTATGGCATTTCCAAGGCGAACCCATGGGAACAAGAACTCAACCAATGAAGGCTTGAACATGGTTGGAACCTTTATGGTAATGGTTGATGCAATGAGGGAGCAAATAGCCGCTACCGCTGATGTAATGTGGGAGCAGATAGCTGCGACTATTGAGGCTATAAGAGAGCAAACAAGTGTGACTACTATGGTGTTTGAGAGAATGGCTATGACTCAGCATCAACAGCCTACACCACCACCACATCATCAAGGGCAACCAAACTAAGAGGTAGTTAGAAGGAATCAGACTTTCTAAGATCTCTCAGAGTTCAGGAAATCTAATTTGTCTTCTTTCAAGGGGGAGTACGACCCAGCCAAAGTTGAGAGTTAGCTCAAAGAGATGGAGAAGATTTTTACTGTTATGGCTTACTTGGACGAGCAAAGGGTGTTTTTTGCTTCTTATATGTTGGAAGGAGTAGTAGAGGATTGGTGGATGGACATCAAGAGAGCTTTTAAGCTGTCAAGAACTTTTGTTACATGGGAGATCTTTAGGAATTATTTTCTAGGAAAGTTTTTTCTACAAAATCTTCAGAATGCAAAGGAAATGGAATTTCTTATGTTGGAGCAGGGAGACATATCTATTAGTCAATATGTGGCCAAATTCAATGAGTTGTCAAAATTCTTGCTTGCATCAAGCTTAACCCAAATTAGTCTTGGAAGTATGTTAAGTTTGAAGAAGGATTGAGAGAAAACATTTAGAAGTCCATCCAACTGTTTGAGATTTGGAACTTTGCAACTTTGGTGAATAAATGTCAGATTATTGAAGGGCGTGACGGGAAGCCTTCAGTGGAACCTAAATCACAAAGGTTTCAAAAAAGGAAGCGAGGTGATGAAAAGTTCAAGAAGGGAGCCTCTAAACCCGGCTTTCCTCAAGAGAAGGGTAAGAAGGTTCAAAAGGAGTTTGTGAGACCTAAGTGTTCCAAGTGTGGGAAACAGCACAGAGACTAGCCTTGCTTGGTGTATTTTGTTTGTGGGCAGCCTGAGCATTTTGCTAAGGAGTGTCACTGAGGAAGGAAGTTGTGCATACCCAGAAACCACAAGTCAAAGGGAGAGTTTACACTCTAGGTCAAAGGGAGAGTTTACACTCTAGGTGGTGAAGAGGTGACTCAGTCTTCCAACCTTATCCAAGGTAAATGCATAATTCACAATCACTGTTTAACTGTGTTATATGATTCGGGAGAATCTCACTCCTTTGTCTCTAATGATTGTGTGAATGTGCTGGATTTACCTATTTCTAAACTTTTATATGATTTATCTGTATCTACTCCTACTGGTAAATCAATTATAATATCCAAAGTGTGTCTTGATTGTTGTGTAAAGGTAGAAGATAGGATTTTCCTTGTAAACATTATCTATTTGCCTCTTGTAGATATTGATATAATTCTTGGCATGGATTGGTTGTCCGCTAACCATGTAGTGTTGAATTGTTCAGATAAATCCCTAGTTTTCTTGTTAGATAGACCTACCAGAGTCGTTCCATCTGAGACAGTATATCTCAATGTGAATTAGGTTAATCTCTATTTAGAGGAGGGAGCTCTAAGATACGTTCTTTTATTTTCCCTAAATGCTGAGGTTGAGCAAAGCTTAGGTGAAATACCTGTGGTGAGTGGATATCCTGAAGTATTCTTAAGTGAAATAGTGGAGTTGCTACCCGAGTGAGAAACAGAGTTTTCTATAGACTTAGTGTCTGGGACGGGACCTATCTCTATAGCACCCTATAGGATGGCACCACTAGAGTTAGCAGAACTCAAGAAGCAAATCGAGGATTTGTTGGACAAATAATTCATTAGGCCAAGTGTTTCTCCGTGGGGAGCACCTGTGTTACTAGTGAAGAAAAAGGATGGTACCATAAGGCTCTGTGTGGATTACAGATAGCTGAACAAGGTAACTATAAAAAATAAGTATCTGTTTCCTAGGATAGATGATCTAATGGATCAACTGAGAGGAGCTGTAGTTTTCTCAAAGATTGATCTTAGGTTTGGGTATCATTAGAAAAGGGTTAGGGAAGAGGATATCCCTAAGACTGCTTTCAAGAATAGGTATGGACATTTATGAGTACCTCATGATGTCCTTTGGGTTGACAAATGTATCGACAATGTTCATGGATTATATGAACAGGATCTTTAGACCCTACCTGGATTTGTTTATTGTGGTGTTTATTGATGATATCTTAATATATTCTAAGACTGTGGAAGAGCATAAACAACACCTGAGGATAATGGTGGAGACCCTTAAGAAGAAAAGGTTATTTGCCAAGCTATCTAAGTATGAGTTCTGGCTTTCACAAGTGCAGTTCTTGGGACATGTGATATCTCAAGATGGGATTTTTGTGGACCCAGCAAAGTTGATGCAGTGTTACAGTGGGAGAAACCCACCACTGTCACTGAGATCAAGAGCTTCATTGGCTTAGCGGGGTACCATAGAAGGTTCATAAATGGATTTTCTCAATTAGCACTACCCCTAACTAGATTGACTAGGAAAGGTAGTACTTTTGAGTGGACTTAGAATTGTGAAGACAATTTTTAAGAGTTAAAATTGAGGTTAACTACTACACTGGTATTGGTAATTTCAAATCTTTTGGAGAACTTCGAGGTGTATTGTGACGCTTCAAAGATGGGTTTGGGTGTGTTCAGATGCAACGTAGGAGAGTAGTTGCCTATGCATCAAGGCAGTTGAGGCCACATAAGGAGAACTACTGTGACACCCGGGGCCGACGAGGGTGGAGAGTGGTCGTCAGTGCAAAAGATGAAGCACGGATAAGGAGCAGCTCTTGGTAGGCTTCTAGGCGGAAGGACACATGAATGAACTGAATACACACCGGAATGAGAAGGATATAGAGACTGTGCAGGTATGGGACTGCATAGTTAAAGATGACTTAAAGGAATTGATTAGCACCACCCATATCAACAAGATGCATTTTCTTTTCGGGAGCCAAGAACATAAGTACTCCATAGTTAAGCATGCTTGACTTGGAGCACTTGTAGGATGGGTGACCTCTTGGGAAGTTTCCTAGGATGCGTGTGAGTGAGGACAAAGCACGCTGAAAAGACCCATGTTAGTTTGTGGGGATACTCATCGATCCTGCAGGCAGTGTCGGGATGTTACAACTACCCTACTCATGATCTGGAGTTAGCTATTGCAATGTTTGCCCTAAAAGTTTGGAGACATTACTTATATGGAGTCCAATTTGAGGTGTTTAGTGATCACAAGAGTTTGAAGTACTTATTTGATAAAAAAAAAACTGAACAAGAGACAATGGAGATGGATAGAGTTTTTGAAAGACTACGCTTTGAGTCAAAGTATCATTTAGGTAAGGCCAATGTGGTGGCTGATGCACTAAGTAGGAAATCCCTACACGTGTCCCAGATAATGATCCAGTGGAATGAACTTCTTGAGAGTTTTAGAGACATGAGCCTTTCAGTAACAGTGTTACCACATAGTCTTAGTGTGAGTCAAGTGGACATAATGAGTAACTTGAGGACTTAGATCTTAAAAGCTCAAAAGGAAGATGAGACTCTTAGAGGTATAAGTGAACAGGTCTTCTTAGGGAATCCTAGAGAGTTTGATATGGTGGATGATTAAGTTTAGAGGTAGACTTTGCATTCCCAGTGAATCCAGAATCAAGGAAAGGTTCCTTGAAGAAGCTCACTGTAATCATTATATTATCCATCCCGGGGCCACTAAGATGTATCAAGACTTGAAGAAAATGTTTTGGTGGTCTAGAATGAAAAGGGACACAGTCGATTTTGTGTCTAGGTGCCTAACTTGTAAGAAGGTCAAGATAGAACACTAGAAACCCTCGTGACCTCTTCAATCATTAGGAATCCCTGAGTGGAAATAGGATACCATCATAGTGGATTTTGTGACAGGATTACCTAGGACTCAACTATGATTTGATGCAGTTTAGGTTATAGTGGATAGACTAACCAAGTCTGCCTATTTTATACCTATTAAAGCTACCTACTCCATAGATAGACTAGCCTAGTTATATCTTCAGGAGGTAGTTAGAATGCACGGTATTCCCCTTAGTATCATTTCAGATAGAGACCCTGGATTTACATCTAGATTTTAGGGAGCCTTGCAAAAATATTTTGGGACAAAGCTTAGTTTAAGTATAGCATATCATCCACAAACTGATGGTCAATCGAAAATGACTATCCAAACCCTTGAGGATATGCTTAGAGCATATGTGCTAGAGCAAAAGTGTACTTGGGATAAGTTCTTATCTCTAGTGGAGTTTTCCTACAACAACAGTTACCATACTAGCATAAGCATGGCACCGTATGAAGCGCTTTATGGTAGAAAGTGTAGGTCTCCTTTGTGTTAGTATAAAGTTGGAGAGAAAACCATTCTAGGACCAGAGTTAGTACAACAGACCGCGAATCAGATTAAAATGATCAAGGATAGGTTAGTTATAGTTCAAAATAGGCAGAAGAGCTATGCTAATAGAAGGAAAAGACATCTAGAGTTCAATGAGAAAGATCATGTTTTCTTGACAGTCACTCCTACAATAAGGATTAGTAGAGCTTTGAGAACATAGAAGTTAAATCCTCGTTTCATTGGTCCCTACCAAATGCTAAAATAAGTTAGTCATGTAGCCTACCAAATGGTCATTCCACCTAGTTTGTCTAATCTTCACAATGTCTTCCTTGTGTTACAACTTAGGAAGTACAATCCAGATCCTTCACATGTCATAAGAAATGAATCTGTGCAGTTAAGGGATGATTTGTCTTATGCTATGCTACTAGTAAGGTAGTGGACAGAGGGGTCAAAGAGCTTAGAGGTAAGCAGATTCCTCTGGTGAAGGTGCTTTGGAATGGTGCTAGCTTTGAGGAGGCGACTTTGGAGTTGGAGTCTCATATGTAACAAGACTACCCATAGTTGTTTATACGAGGTAAGCAATTTTGGGGTCAAATTTTTAAAAAAGAGGGGAGAAATACAACATCCTCTAAAACATGTTAAACTTATAAATAGTTACAGAGGTAGCTTAATACTTGCTTAATATATTTGTTTAATTTTGTGACAATTTGAGTTAGTTTAGGCACTTTGCTGTTACCCGTAAAGTGAAAAGTAACTTAAAATGACCCAGATATTAGCATAAATGGCTTAGCTAATGGAAATAGATGTGGATAATTTTTTTTCTAGGTCATAAACGTGCAAGCTGTGATATGGTTAAAATTTGAGAATAATCAGAGTTCATTTAGTATTTTTAAGCATACTGGTTTATGTGTTTTAATACCGGATTGACTAGTCACAGATATGGAAAATTATGGTTTTGTTGAAACAAGATTTTTGAGGAATCTTAGGATTTATTTTAAACTTGTTGAAAGTTAGAAAACTTGGTTTGGTAAAATCTAAGTGTTCTTAACAGATTGGGAACTATCAATTAGTCACTTAAGTGACCAAAGTCCCTCACGTTTTCAGCCCCGTCTCTTTGACTTTTTCCTTGATATTTCACTCAATCTCACCTACTCTCTCATGTTTTTTCTTCACGAAGCAGAAAAAAACAGAGAGGAAACAGAGAAAAGAGGGAAAAGATAGGAAGAAGTGGAAAAAGAGAAGAGGAAGAGGAAAGCTAAAGGGAAGGCAAAGGTTTGAGATCATCTAATCTTCAAACTCCATCTTAGTTGCTAAAGGTAGGGGATTTGTGTTCTTTTTACCTTCTTTTCTCTACTTTCACCATTGATGCATATAAGATGCATAATAGGTCAATTTGGGTTTTAGAAGTGTTTGAAGTGTTTTTCTTGCTTGAATGTGTTTCAATGGTTGTTTATGACTTATTCATGGAATAAGTTTGAGTTAGAAACTTGGAACTCTTCATTTGGACTTTTGATGCACAATGTGGGAAGTTAGGTCTTTGGATGAGGGATTTTGTTCTTGAATCCAAAGATAGTGGTTTGAGTTAGTGATCGATATTTCCTATGTGTTAGTGAGTTAGTTAGGGACTTAAAATTACCTAGAAACTATTTTAGTATTGACCAATTCCCGTGACCAGCACCAATGGAAAAGTGCAGGAGCTGTTTTTCTATAAAATTCTGTAGAAAAACCACTCACATCGCGATGTGAGTGATGCCACGCCAAGGCGTGAGTTTCAGAGTATGTGATAATCACATATTTTATACATTAATAAACCTTCATTTTTAGTCATTTACACTCTCCATGTACTTAATTGATTGAGCTTAGTCTTGTTTTGTAAGTTTGGGCTCAAATTGGGCTTAATTGATCTTTTCCAGCATTATTGAGATTTTATACTATTTTTGTATTTTAGCCATATCTTGAGTTCTAGATGTTTAAAATTATGTATCTTACCTTGTAGGAAATATGAGAGAGAGCTCTACAACTTTTATAAAGAGCTCCAAGGCTAATTTGGACATCTAATGGAGCTAATTGGGCCTAGAAGTCAGAATATGGGTTTTGTTACTGGAACCTGAGTAGTGTGAACTAATCAGGGAATAACTACGACTGTAAATGTGATATGAGCCTGAAACTAGTGGAATTTGAAATCTAAGACATATATCTTCAATTCATATGAAGATCGCTTTTCCAAAATACGATGTTTCGATGGAGTTTTCATCCCTTGAAGTCAGCCAACGGAATCAGAGACCCTTTGAGAATGATTTGTCCATAACTTGAGTTGTAAACCTCCGATTAACATGGGGTTTGGGCCCAATTACTCATAACGGACCCAGCTTTATAACTAATGGGGTTCTAATGATATAAGGCCAAATTAGGGGGTGTTATAGGGGTTAGAAGCACAGAACTGAGGTATCTTCTCATTCTACACTTTTCATTCTCTCTCTAGATCTAGATCTTTCTCTCTTCTTCTTCCTTCTTCCTCAAGCTCCTTCATGGTGATAACTATGGAGAGTTAAACTTCTGTAATCA
Organism: Ormosia semicastrata; assembly: GCA_029884595.1. Taxonomy (NCBI): domain Eukaryota; kingdom Viridiplantae; phylum Streptophyta; class Magnoliopsida; order Fabales; family Fabaceae; genus Ormosia; species Ormosia semicastrata. The sequence continues at coordinate 47,859,407 of JAQQTO010000061.1, forward strand.
ATTCAAGGATTCTTGAATAAATTGTAGTTTGGATTCTTGAGATCTTGGTTCTATTTTTGTGTTTGATTTGCATTTTGATTCATTTTCTTCTTCTTCTTCTTCTTCTTCTTCTTCTTCTTGATCTTGAATGCATGAATGGTGATTCTATTTATGTTTCATCTGATTGGGTCTTGATTTAAGATTTATAATTGTGATGGATTTAGGATCAATTAATTTGAATTATTCACAGAATTATAGAGGTTAGGTTACTGATTTATGCCTAGGTTAATTGAATTCGAAGATCAAATTAACATAGATCTAAAATGAATTGTGTGATTGCAAATTTGTGTTCAATTGTTAATTGAATTCTAAATAATTATCTAGTATGAATTCTAGATTTGATGCAGAGATTTTGGTTAAATCCAAATTAACCATTCAAATGCATTTCAAATGTTCGTTGAATGATCTATGATGGAATCAACCCAATTTCGGATATGTTTCTGAAGTGATTGCTCTTTTAATTGAATTTCTCACTTTAGTTTTGTTATTTACATATTATGAGTTCTCAAATCCCTCACCCAATTTTGGCTTGATCTGATCAAATTGCATTAAAAATCATTGAGTGATGATTTGGTGTTGTTTCCTATGCTACAAGCCATAGGTATAACTTGGTTACAATTTTGATTAAGTTCGGCGCTCGTCAAAATTTTGGCACCATTGCCAGAGTTTGTTATTTGCAATTTGATCATATTAAGTGACCATACTAACTCTTGTTCTTACTAACAATTAACTCTTGTTCAGTTGTATAACTGTTGCATTACATTATGCTTCCATTTGTTACTCTTACGTTGGCTTCTATTACTGTTGATCATTCTTTTGCTGCCTTTATTGATAATTGCATTGCAAGATTTCTTTATAAGTGTCATTCAATCATTTTGGACATGTTCCTAACTGCCTAACACTGTTTCATACCCAGTTAGCACTTTTTCGCCTAGTTTCTGATTTCTTTTAGTGCAGGGGGAGACTAGTGTTGATTTGACTGTGGAGTTTGGAGCTCAGACTTGGTCCCCAAAGTTAAATCATCATTTTGAGCAAAATGATCTTTAAGATCATCCCCTCATATTTTAGCCAAATTCCATCATCTGATGGGGCTTTCAAGAAAATTAGAGACATAATGGTAATTAAAGTAATTGTTTTGGTAACTTAGAATGACTTGAATTTTTGCTAGTTGCTAAAAAAAATCCGATGAACTAGTCCAATTCATTGGCTACCCTCCTTTTTCCCAAATTTCATTGTTTAAACCACTTCTTCAATTTTTGAAGTATTTTCATTGCATGATAATTATCTAAATCAGTGTAGTTTTCATTCTCTGGTAGTCCTATGATTTTTAAAATTCATTTGATGTGTTTTTCATTTTTTCTAGCCATTTATGTAGTTTAGATTTGTGTGTTTTTGGCATTCTAACACCTCTATAGCCCTAATTGGTGCATGACTAGGTCTAATTCTGATAACTTGTTTGCTTTTGATCTCAGGACCTTGCATCTACTTAGTAGGACTCGTAGAAGCTTTAGTTTTGTTGATAATAGTCAAGTAAGTGGTTCTTCTGATTCTAGGGTTTCCACTGATACCATGGCTGATAACATGCATAATAGGACTCTTAAAGAGCTCGCTGCCCCAGATGTCACTTATCAACCATTATGCATTCAGTATCCTAATATTGATGCTAACTTGAATTAAAGTCTGGACTAATCTATTTACTGCTTAAGTTTCATGGACTTGCAGGTGAGGATCCCCACAAGCATTTGAATGAGTTCCATGTTGTATGCTCATCTATGAGACCTCAAGGCATCCATGAAGAACACATCAAGTTGAGAGCATTCCCCTTCTCCCTTGCTGATACAGCCATGGACTGGCTTTATTATCTTTCACCAACTTCTGTGACTTGCTGGAATGATATGAAGAAACTATTTTTAGAGAAATTTTTTCCTGCCTTTAGCGCTGCTGCAATTAGGAAAGACATATGAGCCATCAGATAGTTTTCAAGTGAAACTTTGCATGAGTATTGGGAGAGATTCAAGAAGTTGTGTTCAAGCTGTCCACACCACCAAATCAGTGATTAGTTGTTGATCCAATACTTTTATGAGGGACTGATGCCAATGGGCAGAAGCATGATTGATGCTGCCAGTGGAGGAGCTTTGGTGGATAAGACCCCTATTGTTGCCAAAGACTTGATCGCTAACATGGCTGCCAATTCACAACAATTTAGGACAAGAATGGTAACTCCAAGCAGAGGTATAAATGAGATCCATATGGCTTAAGCATACCAGAAGAGGATGGAAAATAGGCTTAATGAGTTAACCTCACTAGTACAGTTATTAGCAGTGGGACAACATGTACTAGTTTCTGTACAAGAGCCTACAAGGGTGTGTGGAATTTGCTCTTGTCCATCTCATCTTACAGATGCTTGTCTAACACTTCAAGAAGATAATTCTGCCATCCAAGCTTATCCTGCTGTAGCAGCAGACATTTTTCCTGGTAGACCCTAATATCAACAGTCACAGCAGCAGTCCATATATGATCCATTTTTTAGTACTTATAACTCTAGCTGGAGGGACCATCCCAACCTGAGATATGAGAATTCTAGTCAGCAACAACAGCCTCAGCAGCAACAGTAATTTAGATACCAACCACCTGCATTCAGATAACAACTACCTTCGCAGCAGTCTATCCAACCCACTCCAACCGAGCCATCATTGGAATATTTGATGAAACAGATGGCCAAAAACAACATTCAGTTCCAGCAGAATGTCAATGCCACCATTCAGAATCTATAGACTCATATTAGGCAGTTGGCAACCATTGTGAGTGAGCTGAAAAGTCAAGGGTCGAGCCAATTGCCTTCATAAATAGTCAGTAACCCAAGAGGTAATGTGAGTGCCATTACCTTGAGAAGTGGCAGAGAAGTTGATGGTCCTAGTCTATTACAACCAGTGTTACTAGTGCAGCAATCACCTACCCTTGAGTTGAAGGCCATTGAAGAATTTTCAGAGAAGGGAGAAGCGCACCGCATGGCGGTCACTACTGTGGTGGATTTTGTTTTTGGGCCATGGTCCAACATAAACAAGGAAAATGACGTTGATAAAGTACACATATTCTATTCTAGTGGTGAAGCCAAGGAAATTAAGGAAGGCTAATGCATTCTCAGTGGAAGCTCTCTTGCTTCAAGTCATGCTTCAAGCTTAACTTGGTCATTACACTTCAAGCAATGGGACCCCGATGGATGTCTCTCCATCTACCTCATTTGATAAGGATGTTTCTTCTCTTTCTCTTTTATTTTACTTGTCCTAGATTAATTTATGATAATTGTGGAATGTTGTTTTCCTTTGAGCTTTACATTTTGATAAGGATGTTTCTTCTCTCTCTCTTTTTTTATTTTACTTGTCCTAGATTAATTTATGATAATTGTGGAATGTTGTTTTCCTTTGAGCTTTACATTGAGGACAATATAAAATTTAAGTGTGGGAGAGGAATTTTAGCATTCTATTTTTTTGTTGTTTGCCTTTAAGCTGTTTTGTTACAATGGGAGCACAAATTTTCTGTTTCTCTCTAGCTATTTTAGTTCCATTTTATTTCTATTTTCTATTTTTTGTTTTCTATTTTCTGCATTTAAATTTGTTTCTGTTTTAATGTTCAGGTCTTAATTTTGTTTCTATTTTTAATTTACTATTTCTATTTACATTTCGATATTTCTTCTATTTTTGCTATTACTTTTCATTTCTATTATTTTTTCATTGTTTCGCTTTATTTCTATTTTCAACACTTAATTTTGTTTTTGTCTTAATTTTTTATTTTTATTTTTAATTTTTTGTTATGGATTTTTGTTTCTATTTTTGATTTCTTTGTTGTTGATTTTTGTTGTTTCTATTTTTTCTATTTCTATTATTTTTATGCTACTATTTCTATTTTTTATTTTAATTCTATTTTCTATTTTAAAGGAAAAAATGTGTGTTTTTAATTGCTTTCCAATGATGTTTTGAGATTTATGAAGTTTATGAGTTTGAAGCAATTAAAATTCAAGGTTCATAGCATGATTGAATAAATTTTCTTCCTTCTTAAATTTGACATGCTTGTTTTGGTTGTTTGATTGGTGGATTGAGTTTGATAGATGTGTACCTTGTGAGATTTTGAGCTTATTAGTGGATTTAACATTTGCACCACTCTCTTCTTTCTTGTGTGATTTTCACTCATGACAATTGATCACTCTAGAACTTGCTTTACTTCTTTTTGAGGCTACATTTTTACTTGTATGCATAAATATGATTGAGGCCTTCTTTCTTGAATTAGCTACTTTGGCCAAATAGCCAACTTTACGTCATTTCCCTTTGATTAACCCCCTTGAACCTATTTACCTATCCTTTGTCTCAGCTCATTATATGTCTTATGTGAAAAATCATGTTTTTACCTTACCTTAAGGAATGGGAGAGCAATAGTTTATTTTCATTGGAAGAGCTCTTTTACTTGTTGGTAATTAATAGTTCAAGTGTAGAGGTTGTGCAAATTGATGTGAATATGCAAAGTGTTTAGTGGAAGAAAAAGAAAAAAAGAAAAGCCAAATGAAAAGAAAAATAAAAATAAAATAGAATGTAAAGAAAAAAAGAAAAAGAATAAAGAATAAATGCAAGAAATGTTGTGAATGAAAAGAAATCAATAAAAGAAAGAAAGGAATATGTAAAGGGAATGTGCATTATATGAAATTGGGGGTAAATTTTCATGCTTGTTACTTGTCATTTGAGTTCCTCCCCAATGCTCTTTTATTCTCTTGGGTATTTAACTTGTCATATCTATATTATTTCCTTCCCTTACCTTGGCCCCATTACAATCTTCAATAAAGTTCTTTTGATTTGTGTGTGCATGTGTTTGAGTAGTAGAGAAGTAGAAGATAAGCAAGTTTATGGTAGTGTAATTTTCATGAGTTGAATTAAGTGAAATACTTACTTTTTAAACACTTGAGGGATTAATAGTGTATCTTGTGAGGATCTATCATTCTTGATTCATGCTTTCCAAATTAAAGATAACTTGCTTGTTTGTTTGAGATGTGAAAAAATGTTACCTCATGAATGCTTGGTTCCCTTAAATCTTTAGTTGCACTTCTTTCTTATAACTATTACATTCTTGAATGTCATTGGAATTTGAGTCTTTTAGAGTTTTTAGCTTTTGAGTTTGTGTTGTTTTTCTTTGTTCCCTAGTTTTGGTCTTTTGTGTTTTGCCCAGGAGTGCAAAAGCTAAGTGTGGAAAAATTTGATAATCACATATTTTATACATTAATAAACCCTTATTTTTAGTCATTTACATTCTCCATGTACTTAATCGATTGAGCTTGATCATGTTTTGTAAGTTTGGGCTCAAATTTGGCTTAATTGATCTTTTCCAGCATTATTGAGATTTTACATTATTTCTGTATTTTAGCCATATCTTGAGTTCTAGATGTTTAAAAATTATGTATCTTACCTTATAGGATATATGTGAGAGATCTCTACAACTTTCATGAAGAGCTCTAGGCTTAGAAGTCAGAATATGCATTCCGTCATTAGAACCCGAGCAATGTGAACTAATCAAGGTATAACTTGGGCTGTAGATGAGATATGGGCCTGAAAATAATGATATTTGAAAGCTATGACATATATATTCAATTCATATGTGATCACTTTTCCAAACTACAACGTTTCGATGTAGTTTTCATCCTTTGAAGTCAGCCAACAGAATCAGAGACCCTTTGAGAATGATTTGTCCATAACTTGAGTTGTAGACGTCCAGTTAACATGGGGTTTGGGCCCAATTACCCATAACGGACCCAATTTTGTAACTAATGGTTCTAATGATGTAAGGCCAAATTAGGGGGTAGTTATAGGGGTTAGAAGCATAGAACCGAGGTATCTTCATATTCTACACTTTTCATTCTCTCTCTAGATCTTGATCTTGATCTCTTTTTATTCCTTCTTCCTCAAGCTCCTTCATGGTGATACCTATGGAGAGCTAAACTTCTATAATTAATTTAGAGATTCTTGAAGAAATAGTGGTATGGATTCTTGAGATCTTGGTTCTATTTTTATGTTCGAATTGCATTTGGATTCCTCTTTTTCCTCTTCTTGATCTTGAATGCATGAATGGTGATTCTGTTTATGTTTGATCTAATCGGGTCTTAATTTAAGATTTAGAATTGTGATGGATTTAGGATTGATTAATCTGAATTAATCATGGAATTACAGAAGTCAGGTTACTGATTTGTGCCATCTAATATGAATTGTGTGATTGCAAATTTGTATGTCAATTGTTAATTGAGTTCTAGATGATTATCTAGTATGAATTCTGGATTTAATGCAGAGATTTTGGTTAAATCCAAATTAACCATTCAAATGCACTTTAAATGTTCGTTGAATGATCTATGATGGAATCAACCTAATTTTGGATAGGTTTCTAAATTAATTGCTCTTTTAATTGAATTTCTCACTTTAATTATGTTATTTATGTATTCTGAGTTCTCAAATACCTCCCCCAATTATGGTTCGATCTGATCAAATTACATTTAAAATCCTTGAGAGACGATCTGGTGTTGTTTCCTGTGCTATAAGCCATAGGTATAACTTGATTACAATTTTGATTGAGTTCGAAGCTCCTCAGTATGTGCACCCAAAAGCAGCACGTCATGACGTGAATGCATCACGCTGAGGCGTGAGGGACTAGAGAGTAGTGCGTCGCAGTATGAAAAGAACTGCGCCGAGGCGTGAAATGCAGGACTCTCCAGGATTGTGTTTTTGATGTTTTGGAATTTCCTAAGTGTTGGGATCATTCATATATGCCGTGTTAAGAGTGTTGAGGCACAAATGAGGATATTTCTTAGAGAGAATGACCACCAAGTATATGTGAGGAGTTGAGAAACCTTAGCCATCCCTATGATGGAGAATGCCACAGGAACTACCTAGGACCATATTGACCATGAGGTTAACTTAGAAATCACTTGTGAAGTGATGTTGAGAGGTCCTAGATATGAGAGTGCTAGTGACATGGTTCTTGCTACTTTGTTGGATAAGTGAGGCTAAGATTTACATGTACTAGTGTTGCTTTTTCACTAGGTTATGAGGATCTTATGATTGTTTCATTTGTGAATTGATAATACTCTTGCATATTTGATTTTCAAACATGTCATTTGCTATTTCCTATGTATTGTAACCTTAGATGGTGTGCACAACCACATGACCTGAGAATGAGGTGTTAGATCTAAATTCTCCTAGCATTCATGCTATTATAGTCTGGATTACCGGTATGGGGGTAGAAGTAGTACTCTTACGTTGGTGAGGGGAAGGTATTCACCTATTACCAAGTAGTGTATAGGCTTTTAGGCTTATTCTGGTTAGTATATACAAAGGAACATGGTTTTTGGGAATAAGCAAGTAACATGTGGTTTTTAAAATGAAAATTTGCATTTGTATTGCATAATCATTTTATTAGGACAATGGGTGAGCATAATCATATCTGATAACATAAAACATCGTATTTGTTGACAACTGTATGGGCAGTTGTCTTGCTTGTCTGATCATTTGCTTGATGACATCTTACTATTGTATGAGGGTTGTTTGATATCATTGGTCAATATAAATGTGAGTTAGGTTATTGCTTATCTTGCAAATGTTACATAGAGTGTTTGTATATATTCTAATAGTGTTAAGCAGTGGCTCATTTATCTATTGCAAGATTAACTTGATGTTGTTATTTTGTTTATTTGTTGTAAAAGAATAATTGCTAGTTTTGGTTTACTCATATTGAGAAATTTATGATTTCTCACTCCTCTGTGTTTCCATGTAAATCTAGGTCAAGACCCTTCAAAGAGAAAAGGGCAAGAAGAAGAAGCAAAAGGCTTAGTTTTAGTTATTTTGTTTCTTTATGTATCAACTTGTATTTATTTACTTTGCTTTTAGTTTGTAAAAGTTTATGTATTACAGTGTGGCTCTTTTGCCAGAGATGTATATATATGACCTTTTTCATCCTTCGTGGCTCTCTATAATGACTACACAGGTTATTATGGATTTATGTTCTATGCATTTTTAGGAAGTCACATTCTTAATACGCTTTATCTTGAAATATTTTAGTTATTCTACGATAATTGTTTTAGGGTGTAAAAACTAAATTGTTTTATTGTATCATCAAAATGAAGATTCCAGCTTCTAGAAGCTTGCTTCAATCCATAAATAGATCATTGAAACTTGCACACCTTTCCAGTATTCTGCAGAGTGGCAAAACCCTCAGGTTATGTTATATACACATCCTCGAGATAATTTCCATTATGGAAAGCAGTCTTGACATCCATTTGCTAGATTTCACAATCGTGGTATACTACAATAGCAAGCAAGATCCGAATGGATTTAAGCATAGCAACTAGGGAAAAGTCTCATCATAGTCCACACCATGAACTTGCTTCAAACCTTTAGCCACCAATCATGTCTTAAATGTATGCACGTTACCATCCATGTCAGTTTTCTTTTTAAAAACCTACTTGCATCCAATGGGTTTTACCCATTCAGATGGGTCAACTAAGGTTCATACCTGGTTGGCATATATGGATTCCATTTCAAATATCATGGCCTCAAGCCATTTCTCAGATTCTGGGCCCATTATGGCTTCCTAGTAAGTCACAAGCTCATCTTGATCCATGAGCAATATGTCACCTTATTGGGTCATAAGAAATCATATCTCTCTGGTTGATAACGTATCTTGTTAGACCTACGCGGGTGTTGTGCTACTAGAGCAGGTTATTGTTCCACATCATTTTGTGGATGCTGCTCTATTTCTACCATCGGTTCATTGTTACTTTGTGAATTTTGAATTTCTTCAAGTTCTATTTTCCTCCCACTGGTTCCTTTGGAGATAAACTCCTTTTCTAGGAACACAACAGTCCGTGCGACAAACACTTTACCCTCGGTAGGATTATAGAAATAGTATCCCTTGATTTCCTTGGGATACCCCACAAGGAAGCATTTATTTGATTTGGGTCCAAGCTTATCAGAAACTTAACATTTCACATAAGCTTCGCAACCCCAAATCTTCATGAAAGATATACTGCGTCGTCTCCCAATCCACATCTCATATGGTGTCTTTTGAACCATCTTAGATGGAACACAGTTAAGTGTAAAAGCTGCTGTTAATAAAGCATGTCCCCAGAAGGAATCTAAAAAGTCTATATGACTTATCATGGATCAGACCATGTCCAATAAGGTCTGTTTCCTCCTTTCAGAAACACCATTCCATTGTGGTGTTCTTGGAGGAGTGAGTTGAGATATTATCCCACACTCTTTCAAATGATCATCAAATTATTGGCTTAAGTATTCACCACCTCGATCTGATCGAAGGACTTTAATACTCTTGCCAAGTTGGTTTTGTACCTCATTCTTGAATTCCTTGAATTTTTCAAAGGATTCTGATTTGTGTTTCATAAGATATATAAACCCATATCTACTGAAATCATTAGTAAATGTAATGAAGTATTGAAAACTACCTCTAGCCAGTGTATTTAGGGGCCCACATACATCACTATGTATGATGCCTAAAAGATCACTAGCCCTTTCACCTTGTCCAGTGAATGAGACTTTAGTCATCTTCCCTAATAAATAAGGCTCATATATCTCATATGATTCAAAATAAAATGAGTCAAAGAATCCATCTTTATGGAGTTTGGAGATGTGTTTCTCATTTATGTGGCCCAAACAACAATGCTAGAGATAAGTTGGGTTCATATTATTTGATTTTAACCTCCTTGTATTTATGTTGTAGATGGGCATTTCGAGATCGAGGATATAAAGTCCATTACTCAATTGTGCACTACCATAAAAAAAATCATCCAGATAAATAGAACAACTTTTGTCCTTTATTAGAAATGAAAAAATTTTCTTATCCAAACAAGAAAAAAAAATGATATTCGTACTAATAGCAGGCACAAAATAATAGTTATCTAACTCAATAACAAGCTTAGTGGGCAAAGATAAAAAATAAGTCCCTACGGCTAAAGCAGCAACAACTTTTGCTCCATTTCTAACTCGTAGGTCAACTTCACCCTTACCTAATAGTCTACTCCTATTTAGACCCTACACTTTTACACAAATGTGAGATCCACATCCAGTATCTACTACCCAAGATGCAGAAATAGATAAATTGACTTTTATAACAAAAGTATCTGAAGTGGAAGTCTCACTTCCCTTCTTCTTCTTAAGCTCCTCTAGGTACCTTCTGCGGTTCCTCTTCCAATGTTTGGTTTGACCACAGTGGAAGCACTGATGAGCGCCGAACTCAATCAAAATTGTAACCGAGTTATACTTATGGCTTGTAGCATAGGAAACAACATCAGATCGTCTCTTAAGGATTTTAAATGCAATTTGATCAGATCAAGTCAAAATCAGGGGAAAGATTTGAGAAATCAAAATATGTAAATAATAGAACTAAAGTGAGAAATTCAATTAAAAGAGCAATCAATTTAGAAACCTATCCGAAATTGGGTTGATTCCATCATAGATCATTCAACGAACATTTGAAGTGCATTTGAATAGTTAATTTGGATTTAACTGAAATCTCTGCATCAAATCTAGAATTCAAACTACATAATCATCTAGAATTCAATTAACAATTGACACACAAATTCACAATCGCACAATTCATGTTAGATCTATGTTAATTTGATCTCCGAATTCAATTAATGTAGGCACAAATCAGTAACCTAACCTTTGTAATTTAGTGATTAATTTAGATCAATCGATCCTAAATCCCATCACAATTATGAATCTTAAATCCAGACCCAATCAGATCAAACATAAATAGAATCACTATTCATACATTCAAGATCAAGAAGAAGAAGAAGAAGAGGAATCCAAATACAATTCGAACACAAAAACAGAACCAAGATATAACACCCTCTTTAGGGTACCACATTTACACACTAAAACATCAAAAACTTAACAAAACACGATAAAGGTTTAATCTTGAAAAAAAAATACGGATTTCAAATTTTCTTTCTCAAAGGTATAAACTTAAACAAAACATAAACAACACAGGATATAATTACTTAATAATACACATAAAAAAGAATATATATACATAAGTGGCATGGATCACAGTCCACACAAAATACATAAGGTTTGTACTCAAAAGACATATACAACTATTTGACAAATCAAAAACTAACCCAAGTCTATATGCCTAGGGAGTAGGGTCCTCCACTGTATCCTCCATCGGGTCCTCCTCCTCGGACTCCTCACTAGACAGATCCCTCAGCTAGGGCAAGATCTCAAGGATAGGTGCCCTAGCAGATGACACCATAGAGTCTTGATCCTCCCTCGGGGTGTAATGTAAATCACCCCCCAACACCCTGATCGACATAACAAACTCCAGACGTACCGAGACGTCAATAAAAAAGAAAGGATCCCCATCGCAGGTCCTATGAACAGACAGGGTCACATCTCCTACATATCTAACTTGTTCAGTATCCCAGTCAATATGCCAAGCATCCGTACCTCCATGGAACTGAACTCTAACAAAACAGACAAAATCCCTTCTAGTCGCCATCACAGAAAACAAAACAACAGGAAAGCTAGAATCTTCTTCGTCTTCCTTTCAATTTTTATCAACATGTACACATAAAACAGAATAACATAACAGAGAGGTGAGATTCCCTACATCAATACCAATATGGCAGTATAGAAACAATAAAGAATAGTAATTACAGTTATGGCATCAAGTATCAAATAATTTAGCTGATATAAAATATCACGATGATATATAGACAGACTATGCATGTGTACAATGGACCAATTCCTACTCCATGGAGCTAAACAAAATTTCAGAGAGAATGATCTAGAAGACATGTCTGTATCTCGTCAGCCTCAAGTCAAGTGCTATAGTTTCTCAATTTGCGCATCGTGGCTTATATAAGACAGTCTACACCAGATCGTGAATAGAATAGTGCCTAGTAGAGATCGTCGGTGTGTTGCTCAGTCACCACGGCCCAGTGGAGCTACCAACTGGCAACTTGTGGGATACCCACGCCCCGACGCCTCCAAGTTCAACAAGTGAACCACACTATGTAATTCGCACCTGCACTAAGGTGTAATTCAACTCCTAGGCAAAAAGCTTCAACTGACACCATCAGTATAATGCATGATCAATGACTCAATGCATGTGCATATATTAATATCGTGATTTTCCATAAACATGAGCTACTCATGAGCCAAGCTAGTCATCAACATCTCCGGGTCGCGTTTGAGAGCCCGATAGCATAATGCTATTATTTTCAAATATAAGCATCTTAATCGTATAATTCAGAAATCATCGTTCTTAAATTACATAAAACATTATCACAAATTTTTTTCTAACATGTAAAACTTTTATTTCACTTTTAAGCTTAATTTTTGAAACTTTCAAGGATTAATATAGAAGCTAACTTTAGTTCCAATACTCTTCTAGCTAGACTCTTCTAGGTAATACCTCCTAATATTTTTCACAAAGAACATAAAAAGAAAATCACATTGTCTCAATCTCATAAATTCTTTTCCTTTCCCTAAACACTAAAAGTGCCTTAAGTTTTGATTATCTCTCTCTCAACCTTATTTTTTCACTCAAAGGCCGAAATCCCTCTCTTACTAAATGGCCAAATTTTGTTTTATCACTCGTTCATTATTATAAATCTTTAATCCAATTCCTTTTTCACCTAAGCATCTAAGTTCCAAATCAACACAAAAGTTTATCTTGGATAGCCTTTTTAAAGCCACTTGGCCGAGAGCCCTAAGGTCTTTGGGCCTCTAAATTTTCATTCTCATCAACAAGATTCCAATCATACAACGTATTTCAATCACCAAAATTTCTACTCAACCAAGGTTATGCATAACATTAAGCTATAAAATCATACAGGGTAAATAATTATTAAACCACCAAAATCCATACAACCAAGTGAACAATCCTCACATGAATTCTTCATTTTCAATATATCAATTCATTTCTCACCACTGTGAAAGGTTGATAAGAGTAATCTCCCTCTTATCGTAGATGATGACCAACCACTTCTTGGGTGCCTTCTTAAATCAACTTTCTCTTTCAAGAGGCTCTTGAAAATGAAATCACATACAAAAAGATCAACATCTAAAGCTTGGAATAGAATGACCATGGATCAAAATCATGGTCTTAGAAAGTAAAAATGAAGAGAAAGATGAAGATGGAGGAATTTCACCTTGAAAGCCTTCCAACCCTAACTTGGAGAAGCACTTGAAAATGGATGAACAAGGCCAAGATCACAACACCAAAGTGTCATAGAATGAGGTTTTAATTCAAGAAATGTGGATGGTTGAAATTAAAGAAGAGTGGAGGGTGGTTTTAGTGGTGTGGCCGTGAGCTTAGTGGAGAGAACATAAGAGGAAAATGTGAGAGAGAAAAGTGTGTAGCTTTTTGGTTGTTGAAAGATAAATGGAAAATGATAAAAATTAGTTAAATTTACTCTAGAAGCCTTTTGGCTCCCCCTTGGCCATGCACTTCTTTCCTTGGGAGGGTGTCCAAAGCTTCTCCAATAAGCTTCCTCAAAGCTTCCTTCCTATTGGTCTAAAAGAGAAAAGTCAAATGGTGATGTCATAAAGGTGTTGTCACATGGGTGATGTCATCAAGAAAAACCTATAGAAAAAGGAGACTAGGCTTATATCTAGAACTATCTACCAGATCTTTACAAAAAGCTATTATCTAATTGACAGAAGCTACAGTTAACAAAACCAGTATTTATCGTTCAATGGATAATAGAACGTAGTTAGATTTTATTTGCTAGATAAAATCTTAGACAAAGAAAACTTCAAAAACTGTCTCCGATTTTGGGTTCTGTAAGATCCCCTGGCCCCGTTTCAACAGTCCAAAATTTTTTGAAAATAAAATTAAAATAATCAAAATAAGTCAAATAATTCACAAAAATCACAAAAAAATCACCACATCGCAAAAATCATAGATAATCAAAAACAAAAGAAAACTGGGGCGTTACAACTTTCCTCTTCTAAAAAGAATTTCATCCTCGAAATTCATCATACCTTAGAACAAAATTGTAAATATTGCTCTTTTATTTTGTCTTCTAGCTCCCATGTTGCATCTCTAGTCACATCATTCCAGACCACTTTTACTAATGCAATTTCCTTGCCTCTGAGTTGCTTCACTCTCCTATCCTCAATCTTAATAGGATGTGTTTCATAAGTCAAGTTCTCTTTTAGTTGTACTGTATCCGGTTCTATGGCATAGGCTGGATCAGGAATATACTTTCGCAATTGTGACACATAGAAGACATTATGAAGGTTGAAAAGAAAAGGTAGTAAAGCTATTTGGTAGGTTATCGGACTTATCCGACGAAGATTTTGATACGGTCCAATGAATTTAAGAGTAAGTTTTCTAGATTTAATAACCCTTTCGTCACTAGTCATAGGTGTAACTCTCAAAAACATATGCTCACCTTTCTTAAATTCAAGAGGTCATCGTCTCTTGTCGGCATAGCTTTTCTGTTGGCTCTAGGTTGCATTCATTCTTTCCTGAATCATGTTAACTTTTTTAGTTGTTTATTGTACAAGTTCAGGTCCTACTGCGAAACTTTTGCCATCTTGGTACCAACACAAGGGTGTTCTACACCATCGCCCATGCAACGCCTCATAGGGTGCCATCATAATGCTTACGTGGAAACTATTATTATAGGTGAACTCTATCAAAGGTAAGAATTCATCCCAACTCCCAGTCTGTTCCAAGACACAAGCTCTTAACAGATCTTCCAATGATTGGATTGTCTTTTCTGACTGACCATCTATTTGCGAGTGATATGCAGAACTTAGATGAAGCTTTGTTCCCATGGCTCCTTGTAAACTCTGCCAAAATCTTGAAGTAAACCTTGGGTCTCTATCAGAAACAATACTCGAGGGCACACCATGTAGTCGAACAATCTCACCGATATACACTTGAGTCAATCTCTCCATCGAATACCTTATGTTAATTAGCAAGAACGATCAATAATTACCCATATTAAATCATTCCCCTTTCTAGTCTTTGGCAGTCCACCTACAAAATCCATTGTAATGCTATCCTATTTTCATTCTGGAATAGTCAAAGGTTGCAGCATTCTGGAAGGCCTTTGGTGTTTCATTTTGGCTTTTTGGAAAACTAAACAAGACGACACATACTTGGCAACATCTCTCTTCATTCCTTGCCACCAATATAATTGTTTCAGATCTTAGTACATCTTAGTAGTTCTTGGGTGCATACTCAACTTGCTCTTATGGGCTTCACCAAGAATCATCTTCCTAAGCTCAGAATCACTCAGTACACAAACTCTATGTCTGAATCTTAGGATCCCATCTGGTCCTTTCGTGAATTCAGATACAACACCTTGCTTCACTAGCTCCTTCTCATTTTGTAAGTATGAGTCACTTCCCTGCTTCTCTCAGATTCCTTCCATTAATCCACTCGAAATAGTGATCATATTTAAGCATATTCTTCCCGGTGTCAACTCCACCAACAATCACATATCCCTAAACTATTCTATTAACTTACTTTCTTTGAGCATCATAATAGAAACAGTAAGCATCTTTCTGCTCAAAGCATCTGCTACGACGTTTGCCTTTCCGGGATGATATTGAAGTTGGAAATCATAGTCTTTCAAAAACTCTAACCACCGCCTTTGCCTTGTCTTTAACTCTTTCTGATCAAACAGGTATTTCAGACTCTTGTGATCATTGTAGACATTAAATGTTGCTCCATAAAGAAAATGCCTCCAGATATTCAACGCAAACACAATAGCAGCTAGCTCTAAGTCATGCATAGGATAGTTCTTCTCATGTACTCTCAATTACCTTGAAGCATACGCTACCATTCTCCTATTCTACATAAGGACACATCCTAAACCCTAATATGAAGCATCACAATACACCTTAAAAGGTTCATTAGGATCGGGTAGGGTAAATACTGGTGAAGTAGTCAACCGCCTCTTCAACTCTTGAAAACTCTCTTCATATGCATCTGTCCATGCGAAAGCTTGATTCTTTCTTGTAAGCTGGGTGAGAGGTTCTGTTATCTTGGAGAATCCTTCGATAAATCTTTGATAATAGCCAGCTAATCCCACAAAGCTATGAATTTCTGTTACAATCTTTGGTCTTTCCCATTGAACAACTGCCTCCACTTTCAATAGATCTACTACAATTCCTTCCTTTGAAATCACATGACTCAGAAACTGAACCTCCTCCAACCAGAACTCACATTTAGATAGCTTAGCATGTAACTTTTCTCCTTTAGAATCTAAAGAACCATACTGAGATGTTCAGCATGTTCCTCCTGACTTCGAGAATAGATCAAAATATCATTAATAAAAACAATAACAAATCTATCTAGATAAGAACGAAAGATTTGATTCATGCAATCCATGAATACAGCAGGAGCATTTGTTACTCCGAATGGCATCACAAGATACTCATAATGCCCATAACGCATCTGAAACGCCGTCTTAGGAACATCCTCTACTTTCACCCAAATCTGATGATAGCCAGAACATAGATCAATCTTAGAGAAAACAACTGCTCCTTTCAGCTGATCCATTAAAACATCTATCCTCGAAAGCGGATACTTGTTCTTGATTATAATCTTGTTTAACTGACGATAGTCCACATATAACTAAGAAGTTCCATCCTTCTTCTTAACCAACAGCATTGGAGCCCCTCACGATGAAACACTAGGTCTCACAAACTTCTTCTCCAATACTTCCTCCAACTGCTTCTTGAGTTCAGCTAACTCTGATGGCGACATCTGATATGGTGCCATGGATATAGGACCAGATCCTGGCACAAGATCAATAGAAAATTTTACCTCTCTTTTTGGTGGTAATCCAATTATATCATCAGAAAAGACTTCAGGAAACTCATTAACCACAGGAATAGCATTCAAATTGGTCTCACCCTTAACCTCCAAGGAAGACAAAAGCATGTATCCTTGAACTCCTTCCCTCAAGAAAATTTAAATTTGGTTAGCAGTTATAAATCTAGAAATATCATAATCAAGAAGTACTAAGGTTTTATTGGAATAGTCTAATAGGATATCATTAGAAGATAACCAATCCATTCCTAGAATAACATATATTTGAAAAAGAGGCTAACAAATCAAATCGACCAAAAAGATTCGACTTTCCACAGAAATAGGACAGTTCAAACAAACTCAATCAGTAACAACAGGTCTAGCAGTGGGAGTAGAAATATTCAAATCAAAAGGTAAGGAAGACACAGATAATCCTAATCGTTGCACACAATCATAGGCAATAAAAGAATGGATCACCCCTGAGTCATACAGTATAGTTAAAAGATTACCTCCTATGGCACAATCTCCTTTAGTCAGATCTTCAGATTGGGAGACTTCCGCTCCACTCATAGTGTAAACCCTTCCTCTTGCCTGAGGTCTTGCAGCATATACATTGCTAATAGAGGACTCCGCCTTGGGTTGATTGCAATCCTTTGATACGTGTCTGGGCTTCCCGTATCTGAAACAGATGATCCCCTTGATTGTACACTCCTTCGTTAAGTGGTCTTTTCCAAACTTGAAGCATTTTGGCAACAATGCCACAGTCTAACCAAACTTGTAGTTTCCAGAACCTCCTCCATGTGATTGTTGTTGAGATTGATTCCTCGGTGGCCTCGAATACGACTTTTGCTGAAAATGATTGCCACCGTCATTCCCCCCTTTGGAACCGAGAGGGTCCAAAGTTACAATTTATTGTTTCTTGTTTCTTGTGATTGATCTAACTCCTCAATCCTATGACACTTGTCTAACAAGTTAGGAACTGATCAATTCCCAAAGGCAATACCACTCTCTTCAAGTCATGCCTCAATCCTTCTTCGAACTTGAGGCACTTCCACTCTTCACCAGGCTGTAGTTGGAAATACCTTGAGAACTTTGACAAGCTTTCAAATCTAGTGGCATACTCACTGATTAACATGCTTCCTTGTTTTAGGCCTAGAAACTCCATTTCTTTCATGTGCCTCGCACTGGCTGGAAAATACTTCTACAAGAATTTATTCTTGAAGACTTCCCAAGTAAGTACTATTCCCTCAGCTTCTATAAATCGTTGGGCTCCTGCCCACTAGTCTTCAGCGTCTCCAACAAGCATAGAGGTAGCATAAGTTACTTTCTGAGCATTAGTACTTCCCGTTTCTCTAAATATCTTCTCTAACTCTTTGATCCAAAGGTTTGCTTTCTCTAGATCAAATTTTCCTTTGAATTGTGGTGGATTGTTGCGGCGAAACTCCGACAGATTCTGAGTTTTAGCGGTAGCTTCTTATTGTTAGGCAACTCTTTGGTTCTGTTGCACTATAACCTCCACCATCCTCTGCATCGCCCCAGCTGTTGCAGCTATACTCTTGCTGTCTCGTCCAAGGATCATATGTACACCTCCACCACGAGCCATCACATTCCTTTGAAGTCAGACTAAACAATACATAATAAAAGTCAGGTAAAATCATTTCAAACAATTTTGTCTCCTTTTGAAAACCAAACACAGAGAATCACACAACACAAGCAAGACAGACCTAACTATAAACCCCAAAAAACTCAAACTTGGGCTCTAATACCAACTAATGTAACACCCTCCTTAGGGTACCACATTTACACACTAAAACACCAAAAACTTAACAAAATGTGGTAAAGGTTAAATCTTGAAAAAAAAATACGGATTTCAAATTTTCTTTCTCAAAAGCATAAACTTAAACAAAACATAAACAACATAGGATGTAATTACTGAATAATACACATCAAAAAGAATATATATACATAAGTGGCATGGATCATAGTCTACTAAAAATACACAAGGTTTGTACTCAAAAGACATATACAACTATTTGACAAAGCAAAAACTAGCCCAAGTCTATATGCCTAGGGACTAGGGTCCTCCACTGGATCCTCTGTTGGATCCTCCTCCTTCGACTCCTCACTAGACAGATCCCTCAACCAGGGCAAGATCTCACGGATAGGTGTCCTAGCAAATGACACCATAGAGTCCTGATCGTCCTTCAAGGTTTAATGCAAATCACCTCACAACTCCCTGATCGGCTTAATGAACTCCAGACGTATCGAGACATCAAGAGAAAAGAAAAGATCCCCATCGCGAGTCCTATGAACAAACAGGGTCCCTACATATCTAACTCGTTCAATATCCCAGTCGATACTCCAAGCATCCGTACCTCCATCAAACTGAACTCTAACAAAATCGACAAACTCTCTTCTAGTCACCATCACAGAAAACAAAACAATAGGAAAGCTGCAATCTTCTTTGTCTTCCTTTCAGTCTTTATCAACGTGTACACAAAAAACAGAATAACATAATAGAGAGGTGAGATTCCCTACATCAATACCAATGTAACATCCCGAGACTTCCTATAGGATCGATGAGTGTCCCCACTAACTAACACGGGTCTTTTCAGTGTGCTTTGTCCTCCATCACACGCATCCTAGGAAACTTCCCAAGAGGTCACCTATCCCACAAGTGCTCCAAGTCAAGCACGCTTAACTATGGAGTACTTATGTTCTTGGCTCCCGAAAAGAAGATGCATCTTGTTGATATGGGTGGTGCTAATCAATTCCTTTAACCCATCCTCAACTATGTAGTCCCATACCTGCACAATCTCTGGATCCCTCTCATTTCGATGTGTATTCAGTTGATTCATGTGTCCCTCCGCCTAAAAGCCTGCCATGAGCAGCTCCATGTCCGTGCTTCATCTTTCGCACCGGCAACCACTCCTCGCCCTCGTCGACCCTGGGTGTCACAACCAACATGGCAGCATAGAAACAATAAAGAATAGTAATTACAGTTATAACATCAAGTATCAGATAATTTAGTAAATATAAAATATGATGATGATAAATAGACAGACTATGCATGTGTATAATGGACCAATTCCTACTCCATGGAGCTAAACAAAATTTCAGAGAGAATGATCTAGAAGACATGTATGTATCTCGTCAGCCTCAAGTCAAGTGCTATAGTTTCTCAATTTGCGCATCGTGGCTTATACAAGACAGTCTACACCAGATCGTGAATAGAATAGTGCCCAGTAGAGATCGTCGGTGCGTTGCTCAGTCATCACGGCCCAGTGGAGCTACCAACTGGCCACTTGTGGGATACCCGCGCCCCAACACCTCCAAGTTCAACAAGTGAACCATACTACGTAATTTGCACCCGCACTAAGGTGTAATTCAACTCCTAGGCAAAAAGCCTCAACCGACACCATTGGTATAATGCATGATCAATGACTCAATGCATGCGCACATATTAATATCATGATTTTCCATAAACATGAGCTACTCATGAGCTAAGCCAGTCATCAACATCTCTGGGTCCCGTCTGAGAACCCAACAGCACAATGCTGTTATTTTCAAATGCAAGCATCTTAATCACATAATTCAAAAATCATTGTTCTCAAATTATATAAAACATTATCACAAATTTTTTTCTAGCATGTAAAACTTTTATTTCACTTTTACGCTTAGTTTTTGAAACTTTCAAGGATTAATATAGAAGTTTACTTTAGTTCCAATACTCTTCTAGCTAGACTCCTCTAGGTAATAGCTCCTAATATTTTTCACGAAGAACATAAAAAAGAAATCACATTGTCTTAATCTCATAAATTCTTTTCCTTTTCCTAAACCCTAAAAGTGCCTTAAGTTTTCATTATCTCTCTCTCAAGCTTATTTTTCCACTCAAAGGACAAAATCCCTCTATTACTAAATGGCCAAATTTTGTTTTATCACTCATTCATTATTATAAATCCTTAATCCAATTCTTTTTTCACCTAAGCATCTAAGTCTCAAATCAACACAAAAGTTTGTCTTGGATACCCTTTTTAAAGCCACTTGGCTGAGAGCCCTAAGATCTTTGGCCTTCTAAATTTCCATCCTCATCAATAAGATTCCAATCATACAACGTATTTCAATTACCAAAATTTCTACTCAACCAAGGTTATGCATAACATTAAGCTATAAAATCATACAGGGCAAATAATTACTAAACCACCAAAATCCATACAACCAAATGAACAACCCTCACATGAATTCTCCATTTTCAATATATCAATTCATTTCTCACTGCCGTGAAAGGTTGATAAGAGTAATCTCTCTCTTACCTTAGATGATGACCAACCACTTCTTGGGTGCCTTCTTGAATTAACTTTCTCTTTCAAGAGGCTCTTGAAAATGAAATCGCATACAAAAAGATCAACATCTAAGGCTTGGAATAGAATAACCATGGATCAAAATCATGGTCTTAGAAAGTAAAAATGAAAAGAAAGATGAAGATGGAGGAATTTCACCTTGAAAGCCTTCCAACCCTAACCTGGAGAAGCACTTGAAAATGGATGAACAAGGTCAAGATCACAACAACAAAGTGTCTTAGAATGAGGTTTTGATTCAAGAAATGTTGATGGTTGAAATTAAAGAAGAGTGGAGGGTGGTTTTAGTGGTGTGGCCGTGAGCTTGGTGGAGAGAAAGTGAAAGGAAAAGGTGAGAGAGAAAAGTGTGTAGCTTTTTGGTTGTTGAAAGATGAATGGAAAATAATAAAAATAAGTTAAATGAAAGCTTACTCTAGAAGCCTTTTGGCTCCCCCTTGGTAGTGCACTTTTCTCCTTAGGAAGGTGTCCAAAGTTTCTCAAATAAGCTTTCTTAAAGCTTCTTTAGGAAGCTTCCTTCCTATTGGTCTAAAAGAAAAAAGTCAAATGGTGATGTCATAAAGGTGTGGTCACATGGGTGATGTCATCAAGAGAAACCTCTAAAAAAAGGTGACTAGGCTTATATCTAGAACTATCTACTAGATCTTTACTAAAAGTTATTATCTAATGGACAAAAATTACAGTTAACAAAACTAGTATTTATCTTCCAATGGATAATAGAACGTACCAAGATTTTATTTGCTAGATAAAATCTTAGACAAAGAAAATTTCAAAAACTGTCTCCGGTTTAGGGTTCAGTAAGATCCCTCGGCCTTGTTTCAATAATCCAAAATTTTTTGAAAATAAAATTAAAATAATCAAAATAAGTCAAATAATTAACAAAAATCACAAAAAATACAATATCACAGAAATCACAAATAATCCAAAAATAAAATAAAATTAAGGCGTTACACAAGATCTCGAGAATCCAAACCATAATTTCTTTAAGAATCTCTGAATTGATTACAAAAGTTTATCTCTCGATAGTTATCACCATGAAGGAGCTTGAGGAAGAAAGAAGAAGAAAAGAGAAACATCTATATCTAGAGAGAGAATGAAAAGTGTAGAATGTGAAGATGATTCTTAGTTTTCTGCCTTTATCCCCTATAAAAACCATCTAATTTAGCCTCACATGATTAGAAACATATTATTTACAAAGTTGGGTCCATTAGGAATCATTAGGCCTAAGTCCTATGTCAATTAGAGGCCTAGAACTCAACTTATGCCCATTTAAGTGACATAAACTCATCAGTAACTCATCTCTGAATTCCATATTCAATTATATGCCCAAAATGAAGTAGTTTAGCTTAGGAGTCTATAAGAGTTATAGCTTTGGATCTTAGCTTTCAGTTGGGCTTAGGTTGACATCCATTGCACCCCTATAACTCAAGATATAGGCTGATGAGTGCACAGAGGTCAAGATGTCAGTATCAGCATTTTGGCCCTTTCTTCAACTTCAATTTAAATTATACAAATGTGTGATTGAGCTCCTGAGGTATTCATGAAACTTGTAGATATTTGTCTTAAATTTCCTATAAGACTAGAGTCACACCAATTAGATACTCGAAACTCAAATTATAGGCAATATACTGAACACTGCCCAATAGATAAATTAATACTAATTCATGCAATAATTCCCACAATGATCCAATTAGGCCTTATATAATAAAATGTGACAAAACCAATTTAATTAAGCCAAATTGAACCTTAAGACACCTAGTAAGAGGATCATTAAATGAATAAAATATATTACTATCAAGCACATACCTTCCTTAGCCACCTCGCCCATAGGTTTCAAGCTGGAAGTGTTTGATTTGAATTTATCCTTACCCTTGCCCTTCCTCTTTTCCTTGGGCTTCTTTAGCTATTTTTTGCCCTTACTCTGTTGGACCATCATAATGACCTTTCCTTTTCCTTTATTAATATTCTGCTCAGCAGTTCTTAACATGCTTAACAGCTCTGGTAGAGGTTTGTCAATTTCATTCATATTGTAATTCATGACGAATTGACTGTAACTCTTCGACAATGATTGCAGGACTAAATCAGTGGCCAACTCTTTACTCAATGGGAAACCAAGCCTCTCAAGGTTCTCAATGTATCTAATCATTTTGAGCACATGAATACCAACAGGACTTCCCTCTACTAGTTTGCATTGAAACAATGCCTTTGAGACTTTGTACCTCTCATGCCTAGCCTACTCTTGATAGAGCCTTTTCAGGTGTACGATCATATCGTAAGCATCTGTGTTCTCATGTTGCTTCTGAAACTTAGAGTTCATGGTAGCTAGCATGAGATAGCCGACGTCCAAGGCGTCATCTTGATGCTTCTTATAAGCATCCTTGTCAGCTCTAGGGCATTTACAATAGGTGGCTCAAGAATGGGCTAATCTAGAACATATAACTGTTTCTCATGTTTGAGGACAATCTTCAAATTCCTGTACCTGTCTAGAAAATTTGTTCAAGACAATTTGTCCTTCTCAAGGACGGATCACAATGACAAGTTATTTGAAGTGTTTGCTACCATGGTAATCTATCAATAGAAATATGCAAAGTATAAGTATCATGTCATAAACATATTTAACAAGGTCTTTAATTGAATATGCCTCCTACTTTTTTATTCAAATCAATGACCCTCAACATTGATTCAAAAAATCCTATCATAAAATTTTCTAGTGGGCTAAGATCCATATTTCACCTAGCTTTGAATCAGCTTTGGCTGATCCCTCAAAATTTGGTTATTTAGGTAGGAAACATTTTCTAATTACATCATATGCAACTCTTAGATAGTTGAGTGAATAACACTTATTCTAATCCATCTAATAGACTAAAGCCCAACTCTATGCCTCTAAGCCTTCAATCCTATTGAAATGGCCTAGTTAAGTCAGACCCAATGGTTGACAGTTGGATATTACCTTTATCCTATCACGTCTTCCTAGTATAGATAAAGGCATCCTACTTTGGTAGACCTACACTTAATCGATACTAGCCTTGATGAGTGCCACGCTTTGGAAGGCATCACACGATCACTTAATGTTTGCTTTGAGGGATTTTATTTATTTATTATTAATTGCTTGATCTCACCATTTGTTAAACTATTTAATATACCAACAACATCCATGCATCTAATACATATAAAGCATATAATGAATATGACATGGTTACAGCCCCTAATGCATTGATTCTCCCAATCCAATGAGAGTATCAGGAACTAAACCTAGGGAGCAAACCAGCTTCACCAAGCGTCTCCTGTGACGCCCCTTTTTGATCCAAGGAACGTCTCACTTTCAATTACAATGCGAAAATAAAATTTATGTGAGTTAAGACCCGGTTCATTTTAATAATATATATATTTATATAATTTGTAGTTGGGTAATTAAATTGGTGAGTATATTTTTTTTTCTTTCATTAACGTTAACGATAATCAATATCCACGGTGACGAAACATATATGGGAAACTAACATTTCATTTATATATATATATATATATATATATATATATATATATATATATATATATATAATTATCAAAGTTTAGTTACAAAGCCTGGCATATCAAAAAGCAAAATTATACCTGCCCCCAAAGGATTATACATACACATCCCTACGGTATTAGAATATACAGCCCACTACAGACAAAACATCAGGCCCCCAAAATAAAATACTGGTAGCCCTCAGTAGCTACAAGTAAAGTCAGTCCTTCAAATGAGGAGGAATCGAGTCAGGATCCTCTTCAGGATCCTCTTCGGGGTCGTCCTCAGGAACTTCTTCGGGATCTTCCTCAGGATCTTCTTCGTCAGAGGAAATCACCATAGGAATCGCAGAGTCACGGGACGGGGCCCGAGCTGTGGAACAAAAAGAGTATTCCCGCGGAGTGAAATAACGGTCACCCCACATCTCGCGTATCGGTAGTTGAAACTCCAAGCGTAAACTAATACAGCAGGTGAAGACAGGCGGCTCGTGACGTCTCCAGGCTAGAGATAACGACACATCCCCCGTATAGATGCAACTCTCAGAACCATAGTTGATGTACCAGCATTCTGGCCCTCCCAAGAAAGTCAGGCGCACATCTCCCAAAAATCTTTGCGTGCGTGGCTCCAAACTCTTTTGCAGTCGCTCAGTCGAGATGAGGCCAAAAACTAGGGAAGTCGGGGGCTTCCGATTCCTTGCAGTTATCTTCTATGGAACGTAGTATATTGACAAAACAGAAATGGAGGGACAGAGAAGAGGTAAGACATCCTACCATCATTACCAATTATAGCATCGAGAAACCAAACGGCGCAAAGCGCCCACATAGCATTTATGACAGCAATAATGGTAATAAACATTCAATAGCAATTATGATCAACCAAATAGTTCCAGGCAGTCATGTACATATAGATATATCAGAGGTACAACAGTTCCAATTATAATAGCAATGTATGCCAGATAATTCATGGACTCACTATGCACACGTGCCCTCAATAACCAAAATCCTACTCCATGGAGCTAGACACAAAACAGTCAAAGAGAACGATCAGGAGGTATGTCTGTATTCTTGGCTGCCCAGGCCCTCAAGTGCTAAAATTCTCAAATTATCATTGTGTACATCATGGCATTTTACAAGACATTCTACATAGATCTCGACATAGGACAGCGTCTCGGTCCGGATCGTCAGTGTGTTTGCATCGGTCTGCCCCACAGACAGAGAGCTACCAACTGCCCATTGTGAGGTACCCGCACCCTGACGCCCCCAAGGTCAACAAGTAACCTACATTTGTCTATTCGCACCCGCACAAAGGTGTAAGTTCAACTCCTAGGCTACCGGCCTTAACCAAGTCCAACGGACAATCTTTTTTTTTTTTTTTGTTCAATACATGACACAATTATACTCTTCATGACCAACTAGGTCCATTATGCTTCAAATGCATGTCATATCATTTTGTAACAATAATTGATCCCATTCACGGATCCACAACAAGCCAATACTACATTTTAAGGATAACCACAATTTCCATTCATAGTCATGATAGAAGTCAACCATTAAATTCATTATGTGCCTCACAAGCTCACCCATACTCATGTTCTTCCCTGTTTATGAATCCCTACTTAATCTCTAGTCATCCAATCATTTATGATTTATGTGCTTTTATTTATCCAAGGGTTTTGAATCCAGGAAGATACATGGCCAGAATCACCAACAACGTCACAGATTTAATCGCCAGGTATTGGGTGATAAACCATAATTGTGAATTCAACGGAGACAATGCATTTAGTGGAAAATTGAGGCTGCCATTCGACGAAAACTAACATGGTAGAAGGATGAAAGATGGGAGAACATTTTATAACAAGATTGGATAAAAACCAATTTCTGTCGGATGGAGGTTCTGTCGAACTGAGATCAAAACTGTCGAATTTTTCCAGAAGGTCAGCAGAAGTCCTATTTCGACGGATGTGGGTGTCGACGTTGGAGAAATCTCCCAAGTGTCGAACCGATGAAAAACACTATGGTCAGAACTCTAATTCGATGGATCTTGACATCCTACTCGACGAATATTAACTTTGGGAAGCTTCTGATAAATGGACAGAAGATCAACTCGACAGGTATATCTCTCGATGGGTATTGGCATTCTAACTCGACGAATATTAACTTTGGGAAGCTTCTGATAAATGGACAGAAGATCAACTCGACAGGTATATCTCTCGATGGGTATTGGTATTCTAACTCGACGAATATGTCACTCGACGGATGTGGTCATTCAAATTCGACGGATTTTGCATTGGAGGAGTTTCTCTCCTAAGTGGTCAGGAGTTCATACTCGATGGATTTTGATATTGCACTAAATGACCAGGAATCAAATTCGACGGACATGGCCAGGGGTTCATACTCGACGGATTTTAACTTTACTAAGTGATCAAGACATCAAATTCGACGGGTTTTGCCAGGAGTTCATACTCGACGGATTTTAACTTTACTAAGTGATCAAGACATCAAATTCAACGGGTTCTGCCAGGAGTTCATACTCGACGGATTTTAACATTTCTAAGTGATCAAGACATCAAATTCAACGGGTTTGGCCAGGAGTTCATACTCGACGGATTTCAACATTTCTAAGTGATCTAGACATCAAATTCGACGGGTTTGGCCAGGAGCTCATACTTGACGGATTTTAACATTTCATTAGATTATTAGGATATCATACTCGACGGGTTTGGCCAGGAGTTCATACTGTTATTAGTTTTCACATGAAATTTCTAAATTTCTGGGCTCAACACCGTGACCATCCGAGAACTAATCAGAAGTCATTCCCTTCCATATTACACGTTCCAGCACATCCAAATATATATCAAAAAACACAAACAATCAAATAGCATATATACATCACCAACAGCATGTAAACAAAGATGACTCTCAGTACCAATCACAAACAATGTCCCTAAATGCTAAAAGAGGTTGAGGAGGAGTGTCTTCCTCTTACCTTAGAGAAGCACAAAGAAAGGTGGCTCCTTTTTGGTCAGGATTTTGTTTTCAGCTTCCAGAAATCCTTAAACATTTAAACTTGCTAGAATCAGAATCCTAATATTGGAATGGATACCCATTGTCATCAAAATGACCGTGGGTTACGAAAAAGAGAAGAGAGGGAGAAAAAGCTAAGAGCTTTACCTTAAAGCTCTAACCTTTAAGCTCCAATGACGTAGGAGAATGAAGACGGAGGAAATGGCAGAACCTTGAAGCTGATTTCCTCAATGATGGTGGTTCTCCAAACACAAAATGGTGCTAAAATTGTGATGGTTTGAAGAACAAAATGGAGGTGTGGGTGGATGGTGTTGCTGCTGTAGGGTGAAAGAGAAAAGAGAAGATTAGTGAATAGTAGCTGCGTATTGGGAGGAGAGGAAATGTGAGAAAAAGAAAATGAATTAGACCCCCTTAATTTCAAACCTGCTACACAAATTGGGAGGAGAGAGAAATGATAAAAATAATGGTTGGAGGAAACTTCCTTGAGAAGCTTCGCGCGCTCCTCGATAAAGCACATAGTAAGCTTGTCTCCAAATTAACTACATCTGACAGATGATTAATTACACTGTGGAATTATTTTCTCAGTGAATAAAATTTACAATTGATGAAAATAATATTTTATTATTCATCAGATAATTTTACGATACCGCAATTTTATTTAACAGATAAAACCTTGAGAAAAGTAAACCTCGCAAACTGTGTCCGGCCTCGGATTTAGTAAGATCCCCCGTTGACACGTTGACAGTTCAAAGTTTACCAGCCTCAGGGAAAATATTCTAGTTTCCCCGGCTCTGCTCAGTGTACACGCAAAATGAAGAATATATTAATGTTGGGAATTGCGGATCAAAATATCTCGCAGCGGAATAAAAGGATTCCCACACAGGATCCATGCGAAAAGTCCATAATCCGAATTTTTAAAAATTACCTCTTGAAGCGTGATAAACACAAGCGAGGTGAATCACCAACACCGTAATAGCGACAATGTTTCTGCGGTATCCACACGAACAGACTTGCAAAAGGAGTCACGCCTCTGTTTCGCGGTGCTAGCTACGAATAGAAGAGAAGAACCTTTCACTGTCTCTCACTCACTTTCTTAGGTGCGGCTAGGGTTGTGATGTAACATCTATAGCAGCCCCTTAATGAGTACTATTTATAATAGTGGCTGCCTTAAGTGAGTGTGAGCAAGTAGCAAGGTAAGTGTGCAACCCTAAAACCCATCATGTCATGAGTTAGGCCCACAATTTGAATCCGAGTCCAACTTGGATCCTTATTGCTCCAATTTAGTCTGTTCTAAGTGTGCGACCCTGCAGGTTCTCATGACGTTGGTAGTAATATTAAAATCTCATTTTAATATTACAAACAGTGAGCGGTATCTAGCAACACATCACTGCTACCCAAGTAATGAGAATGTCAGTGATTTGACATAACCTATCCGTGATCAATGTTTCCGTGTAGTTTAGTCCCTTTGTCAAGATATCTAGATTGAACACAAGGCATGGAATGCGTCACCCTTGTATAGTCCAATCATTCGTTTCCTAATACTCGAGTAGACTTTGTAACAATAAATGAGATCAATATCTCATATTGACTCATTTGAGCATGGCCATGCATTTCGCATCTCACTCAATTAGGGGACCGAAGATATCGCTCTGTTATGTAGGAGTGACAAATTCCATCTAGGTCACTCACATCCCTCTGCATGATTTGCGGTATGTCCAATAACCAACTTTATAATCACCTTGTTACAGATGACGTTTGATGGCATTAAAACACACAACTCCTCATGTAGGAATCGTAGTGATTTCAGGTCAAAGGACCACAAACACCATTATCACTATGAGAATCGCTTATGACACTCACGTAACGATCCATGTAGCGTTCTCATGGTGGGTCATCCAAGACATCATTACTCTAATATGTACCAATGTGAAGACTTGATATCTCATATCCATGACCCGTGAGATGCGGTCATCAATCTACACATACTAGTCTCAATGTATTATTGTTGTCCTAATTAACAATAATACTTGACTAGGGACATTTAAGAATAGTGTTGTAACCAAAAGGATCTCACGATCAAGTCATCCACTTGATGTCCTATGGCATCAAACTTACTATTCTAAGGACTTTATTATGTTTATCAAAAAGAACACAATAAATGAAATGCCTCATATATAAAATAGCATAATATAATGTATGTCAATACAAACAAAATGTATTGGCCACTAGGGCATACACCAACAATTAAAATATTCATCGTTTCCAGAAAAATCCACAAAAATTCCTAAAAATCATAAATATTATAAAATGATCATTTATAATGAAATAAAGAATTTTCGGGATGTTACAACACTCTCCTTCTAAAAAGGAATTTTATCCTCGAAATTTGCATACCTTAG
The DNA here is from genome assembly GCA_029884595.1 of Ormosia semicastrata. Lineage (NCBI taxonomy): Eukaryota > Viridiplantae > Streptophyta > Magnoliopsida > Fabales > Fabaceae > Ormosia > Ormosia semicastrata. The sequence goes on from JAQQTO010000061.1 coordinate 47,889,555, forward strand.
AATAACTGTGGGTGTTGCTCCTTCATCTTGTCTTCTAGCTCCCAAGTTGCATCTCTTGTCACCTCGTTCCAGATCACTTTCACCAATGCGATCTCCTTGCCTCTTAATTGCTTTATCTTCCTATCCTCAATTCTTACAGGAGACGTCTCACAAGTTAAGTTTTCTTTTAATTGTACTGCATTCGGTGCTATGACATGACTTGGGTCAGGAAGGTATTTTCGAAGTTGTGACACATGGAAAACATTATGAATGTTTGAAAGGAAAGGAGGTAAGGATATTTGGTACGCTACAGGACCTACACGGCGAATGATTTGGTATGGTCCAAGGAATTTAGGAGTGAGTTTTCTAGATTTTAAAGCTCGGCCTACCCCAGTCGTAGGTGTGACTTTCAAGAATACATGCTCGCCTTCCTCAAACTCAAGAGGTTTTCTCCTTCGGTCTCCACGCATGGTTCATTCTCTTTTGCCGACTTTGAGCCATTCTCATCTTTTCTGAATTATCTTAACCTTTCGGTTATATCCCGTTGTATAATCTAGGGCCAAGCTTATCGGTCCAACAAGTAAAGGCGCTCGCCGTCTTGGTACCAACATAGAGGTATTCGACACCGTCGTCCATGACTCATCATGAGCTTCAAGGGTGCCATCCCTCCATGCTTGAATGATAATCCTTGTTGGCTTAAGTTGTTGTAAGTGAATTCTATCAAAGGTAGAATATCATCCCAACTTCCAGTTTGCTCTATGGTATAGGCTCTAAGCAAATCTTCCAAAGATTGGATCGTCCTTTCTGATTGACCGTCGGTCTGCGGATGATAAGCAGAACTCAGACGTAGCTTCGTCCCCAACGCTTCTTGCAAACTCTCCCAGAGATTTGAAGTAAATCTCGGATCTCTATCCGAAACAATACTCGTAGGCACACCGTGTAGCCTAACAATTTCTCCAATATAGATCTGAGTCATTCTCTCCAGTTTGTATTTTATGTTGATCGGGAGAAAGTGTGCCGACTTCGTGAGTCGGTCCACAATTACCCAAATCAAATCATGACCTTTTCTTGTCCTTAGCAATCCGACTACAAAATCCATTGCAATATTGTCCCACTTCCATTCCGAAATAGACAACGGTTGCAGCAACCCCGCTGGTCTCTGATGTTCCACCTTAGCTTTTTGACAAACTAGACAGGTCGATACACGTCTAGTGATATCACTTTTCATTCCATGCCACCAGAACAACTTCTTCAAGTCTTGGTACATTTTCGTTATGCCTGGATGCATACTCAGCTGGCTTGTATGAGCATGGTTAATGATGTATTCTCTAAGCTCTTTGTCACGGGGAATATAAACTCTTCCACGAAACCTCAGAATTCCATCCGTTCCTTCCGCAAACTCTGTTTCATCTCCTTGCTCCACTTGCTCCCTCACTTCTTGTAAGAACTTGTCAATCTTCTGGTTTTCCTTTATGTCATCCAGTAGTTCACTTGTGATGGTAACCATATTCATACAAATCTTTCCAGGTTCTAACTTTACAAAAGACCACACATCTCTAAACTGCTCTAGCATATCCTTTTCCTTGATCATCGAAAGGCAGACACCGATCATCTTCCTACTTAGAGCATCGCCACAACATTTGCCTTGCCACGTAAGGGTGATACGAAGTTGGAAATCGTAATCCTTCGAGAATTCTAACCACCTTCGTTGCCTCATGTTCAACTCCTTACGATCATACAAATACTTGAGACTCTTATGATCACTTGAAAATGTTGAACGTTGCTCCGCAGAGAAAATGCCTCCATATCTTCGGAGCAAAAACTACGGTACCGCTAATTCCAAGTCGTGTGTCGGGTAATTCTTCTCGAACACGGTGCATTATTTCTTCTCGTGCACTCGCAACTGCCTTGAAGCATAAGCCACAACTCTTCCGTGCTGCATAAGTACAGATCCTAGCCCTTGGTATGAAGCGTCGCAGTACACTTCAAACTGCTCATTCGGATTGGGTAGCACTAACACCGGTGAGGTAGTCAGTCGATTCTTCAACTCTTGGAAACTTTGCTCATGGCTGTCGGTCCACTCAAAAGCTTAGTTTTTCCTCGTGAGTTGTGTAAATGGTCCAGCAATCTTGGAGAATCCCTCAATGAACCTCCGGTAATATCCAACTAAACCCACGAAGCTTCGAATCTCTGTCACAGACATTGGTCTTTCCCATTGCAGCACTGCCTCCACCTTCGATGGATCCATGGCAATCCCATCCTTCGAGATCACGTGACCTAGAACTTAACTTCTTTTATCCAGAACTCACATTTTGATAGCTTGGCATACAACTTCTTCTCCTTCAGAATCTGAAGAACTACACTGAGGTGTTCAGCATGGTCCTCTTGATTTTGAGAGTATACCAGAATGTCATCAATGAAGACAACAACGAATCTGTCCAAGTAAGGACGAAAGATTCAGTTCATGTAGTCCATAAAGATAGCTGGTGCGTTCGTCACACCAAACGGCATCACTAGGTATTCGTAATGACCGTATCGGGTACGAAAAGCTATTTTGGGTATATCCTCCATCTTTACTCGTATCTGATGATACCCAGACCGCAGATCGATCTTCGAAAACACTGCTACTCCCTTCAGTTGGTCTATTAAGTCATCAATTCTCGGGAGTGGATACTATTTCTTAATCGTTACCTTGTTCAGCTGCCGATAGTCCACACATAATCTTGAGGTGCCATCCTTCTTGCGAACTAACAGCACTGGTGCTCCCCATGGTGACACACTTGGCCTGACAAATTGCTTTTCCAAAAGCTCTTCTAGCTGTTTCTTGAGCTCAACTAACTCTGTCGGTGCCATCCTGTACGGTGCTATAGACAAGGGACCAGCTCCCGGTACTAGGTCGATAGCAAACTCTATCTCTCGAGTCGGTGGTAAACCAGGTACATCATCAGGAAAAACTTTGGGAAACTCATTCACCATTGGAATTGTGTTCACATCAACCTCGTTCTTGACTTTCAAAGAAGACAGTAGCATGTATCCGTGAGCTCCTTCTTTCAAGAGAGCTTGAACTCGGTTGGCCATCAAAAATCTAGAATCCTCCATTATGGGAAAAACTATGGTCTTTTTCTCGGGAGCAGTCCTAACAGAACATGGTTGGAAGACAACTTGATCCATTCCTAAAATAATATCTAGTTGGGAAAGGGGTAAACAGATCGGATCGACCACGTGCTCCCTCGCACTGCCTTGTAAGAAAAGGTTTGACCTTCAACAACCAATGGACAATTTAGACAGACTTTGGTAGTAACTACCGGTTTATCAGTAGGGGTAGAAATAGTTAAGTTAAAAGGTAATGACGACACAGATAGACCCAATCTTTGCACACAGTCATATGATATAAAAGAATGGGTTGCCCCAGAGTCATACAGCACAGTTAAAATATTACCTTCTATGGTACCTTCCCCCTGTATCAAATCTTCGGATTCGGAAGCCTCAGCTCCGCTCATAGTGTAGACTCGTCCTCCAGCCTGTGGTTTCTTGGCTCTTACAGCATTCACTGAAGGTTCAACCTTCGTTTGATTGCAGTCTCGGGACACGTGGCCAGGTCTGCCATATTTGAAGCATATGAATCCCTTCATGGTACAGTCCCTTGTGAGATGATCTTTCCCACACTTCGGACATCCTCCCGGAAGGATACGCATGGTGTTCGGATCGGCCGGACCTTCCGGTTCCCGCAGTGATATAAAAGAACCTCCACCGAACTTCCACCCATGGCTTGTTGTCGATTCCCCATGGGTCGGGAGTACGGCTTCGGTCCAGCTCCCGAAGCTAACCTCCAGTAACTTCCACCCATCTTGTTGTCGATTCTCGATTCTTAGAGTACGGTTCTTTTCCGCTTGCAGAAAAACGGTTAGCACGGCATTCCGCCTCTCTGGAATCTCGTAGGCCCAAAGTTTCTGCTCCTCATGTCTCTAGATTGCTCTAGAGCCTCTACATCACAGCAAGTATCTAGTAGTCGTGAGAATTCATTGATCCTCAAGGTGATCACAGCCTTCTTCACTTCATACCTCAGTCCTTCCGTAAATCTTCGGCATTTCCATGCTTTATCTGGTTAGTTTAGAAAGTACATCGAAAACTGTGACAAATTTTCAAATTTCGCTGCGTACTCGCTAACAGTCATATTTCCTTGTCGCAGGTTGAGGAATTCCGACTCCTTCGCATGCCTTGCACTTGCAGGAAAATACTTATCCAAGAACTGTTCCTTGAATAAGCCCCAAGTAATCTCTCGGTTCGCAGCTTCCAGCATTTGCTGCACTCCATTCCACCAATTTTCAGCATTGCCTACCAGCATAAATGTAGCATAGTTCACCTTCTTGTCCTCGGCGCAACTCATTCCTCGAAATACTTTCTCCAATTCCTTGATCCACAGACTAGCCTTGTCCAGATCAAATTCTCCTTTGAATTGAGGAGGGTTATGACGTCGAAACTCTGCTAAATTCTGAGCATCAACAGTGGCCTCTAGCTATTGAGCAGCTCGCTCTTGTTGTTGTGCAACTCTCTTTTGCTGCTGGGCGGCTTGCTCGGTTTGCTGTGCGACGGCCTCAGCCATCCTCTGCATCGCTGTAATAGCTGCTACCATATCTTCCCCTCGTGCCATCTTACTCTCTTAGGTCAGATTAACTGAAAACATAGAAAAGTCAGTTACATTCACTAGGAACACCAAACAATACACCCTTACGTATACTACTCAGAAAACACACAGCACAAACAAGACAGACTCAAACACATGACCCAAAGAAACATAAACCGGGGCTCTGATACTAACTTAGTGTGATGCCCCTTTTTGATCCAAGGAACGTCTCACTTTCAATTACAATGCGGAAATAAAATTTATGTGAGTTAAGACCCAGTTCATTTTAATAATATATATATTTATATAATTTGTGGTTGGGTAATTAAATTGGTGAGTAATTTTTCTTTCTTTCATTAACGTTAACGATAATCAATATCCACGGTGACGAAACATACATGGGAAACTAACATTTCATTTATATATATATATAATTATCAAATTGTTTAGTTACAAAGCTTGGCATATCAAAAAGCAAAACTATACCTGCCCCCAAAGGATTATACATACACATCCCTACGATATCAGAATATACAACCCACTACAGACAAAACATCAGGCCCTCAAAATAAAATACTGGTAGCCCTCAGTAGCTACAAGTAAAGTCAGTCCCTCAAGTGAGGAGGAATCGAGTCAGGATCCTCTTCAGGATCCTCTTCGGGGTCATCCTCAGGAACTTCTTCGGGATCTTCCTCAGGATCTTCTTCGTCAGAGGAAATCACCATAGGAATCGCAGAGTCACGGGACGGGGCCCGAGCTGTGGAACGAAAAGAGTATTCCCGCGGAGTGAAATAACGGTCACCCCACATCTCGCGTATCGGTAGTTGAAACTCCAAGCGTAAACTAATACAGCAGGTGAAGACAGGCGGCTCGTGACGTCTCCAGGCTAGAGATAACGACACATCCCCCATATAGACGCAATGCTCAGAACTATAGTTGATGTACCAGCACTCTGGCCCTCCCAAGAAAGTCAGGCGCACATCTCCCAAAAATCTTTGTGTGCATGGCTCCATACTCTTCTGCAGTCGCTCAGTCGAGATGAGGCCAAAAACCAGGGAAGTCGGGGGCTTCCAGTTACTTGCAGTTATCTTCTATGGAACGCAGTATACGGACAAAACAGAAATGGAGGGACAGAGAAGAGGTAAGACATCCTACCATCATTACCAATTATAGCATCGAGAAACCAAACGGCGCAAAGCGCCCACATAGCATTTATGACAGCAATAATGGTAATAAACATTCAATAGCAATTATGATCAACCAAACTGTTCCAGGCAGTCATGTACATATAGATATATCAGAGGTACAATAGTTCCAATTATAATAGCAATGTATGCTAGATAATTCATGGACTCACTATGCACACGTGCCTTCAATAACCAAAATCCTACTCCATGGAACTAGACACAAAACAGTCGGAGAGAACGATCAGGAGGTATGTCTGTATTCTTGGCTGCCCAGGCCCTCAAGTGCTAAAATTCTCAAATTATCATTGTGTACATCATGGCATTTTACAAGACATTCTACACAGATCTCGACATAGGACAGCGTCTCGGTCTGGATCGTCAGTGTGTTTGCATCGGTCTGCCCCACAGACAGAGAGCTACCAGCTGCCCATTGTGAGGTACCCGCACCCTGACGCCCCCAAGGTCAACAAGTAACCTACACTTGTCTATTCGCACCCGCACAAAGGTGTAAGTTCAACTCCTAGGCTACCGGCCTTAACCAAGTCCAACGGACAATCTTTTTTTTTTTTTTTTGTTCAATACATGACACAATTATACTCTTCATGACCAACTAGGTCCATTATGCTTCAAATGCATGTCATATCATTTTGCAACAATAATTGATCCCATTCACGGATCCACAACAAGCCAATACTACATTTTAAGGATAACCATAATTTTCATTCATAGTCATGATAGAAGTCAACCATTAAATTCATTATGTGCCTCACAAGCTCACCCATACTCATGTTCTTCCCTGTTTATGAATCCCTACTTAATCTCTAGTCATCCAATCATTTATGATTTATGTGCTTTTATTTATCCAAGGGTTTTGAATCCAGGAAGATACATGGCCAGAATCACCAACAACGTCACAGATTTAATCGCTAGGTATTGGGTGATAAACCATAATTGTGAATTCGACGGAGACAATGCATTTAGTGAAAAATTGAGGCTGCCATTCGACGAAAACTAACATGGCAGAATGATGAAAGATGGGAGAACATTTTATAACAAGATTGGATAAAAACCAATTTCTGTCGGATAGAGGTTCTGTCGAATAGAGATCAAAACTGTCGAATTTTTCCAGAAGGTCAACAGAAGTCCTATTTCGACGGATGTGGGTGTCGACGTTGGAGAAATCTCCCAAGTGTCGAACCGACGAAAAACACTATGGTCAGAACTCTAATTCGACGGATCTTGACATCCTACTCGACGAATATTAACTTTGGGAAGCTTCTGATAAATGGACAGAAGATCAACTCGACAGGTATATCTCTCGATGGGTATTGGCATTCTAACTCGACGAATATTAACTTTGGGAAGCTTCTGATAAATGGACAGAAGATCAACTCGACAGGTATATCTCTCGATGGGTATTGGCATTCTAACTCGATGAATATGTCACTCGACGGATGTGGTCATTCAAATTCGACGGATTTTACATTGGAGGAGTTTCTCTCCTAAGTGGTCAAGAGTTCATACTCGACGGATTTTGATATTGCACTAAATGACCAGGAATCAAATTTGACAGACATGGCCAGGGGTTCATACTCGACGGATTTTAACTTTACTAAGTGATCAAGACATCAAATTCGACAGGTTTGGCCAGGAGTTCATACTCGACGGATTTTAACTTTACTAAGTGATCAAGACAGCAAATTCGATGGGTTTGGCCAGGAGTTCATACTCGACGGATTTTAACATTTCTAAGTGATCTAGACATCAAATTCGACGGGTTTGGCCAGGAGTTCATACTCGACGGATTTCAACATTTCTAAGTGATCTAGACATCAAATTCGACGGGTTTGGCCAGGAGCTCATACTCGACGGATTTTAACATTTCATTAGATGATTAGGATATCATACTCGACGGGTTTGGCCAAGAGTTCATACTGTTATTAGTTTTCACATGAAATTTCTAAATTTCTGGGCTCAACACCGTGACCATCTGAGAACCAATCGGAAGTCATTCCCTACCATATTACACGTTCCAGCACATCCAGATATATATCAAAATACACAAACAATCAAATAGCATATATACATCACCAACAGCATGTAAACAAAGATGACTCTCAGTACCAATCACAAACAACGTCCCTAAATGCTAAAAGAGGTTGAGGAGGAGTGTCTTCCTCTTACCTTAGAGAAGCACAAAGAAAGGTGGCTCCTTTTTGGTCAGGATTTCATTTTTAGCTTCCAGGAAATCCTTAAACATTTAAACTTGCTAGAATCAGAATCCTAATATTGAAATTGATACCCATTGTCATCAAAATGACAGAGGGTTACGAAAAAGAGAAGAGAGGGAGAAAAAGCTAAGAGCTTTACCTTAAAGTTCTAACCTTTAAGCTTCAAAGACGTAGGAGAATGAAGATGGAGGAAATGGCAGAACCTTGAAGCTGGTTTCCTCAATGATGGTGGTTCTCCAAACACGAAATGGTGCTAAGATTGTGACGGTTTGAAGAACAAAATGGAGGTGTGGGTGGATGGTGTTGCTGCTGTAGGGTGAAAGAGAAGAGAGAAGATGAGTGAATAGTAGCTACGTATTGGGAGGAGAGGAAATGTGAGAAAAAGAAAATGAATTAGACCTCCTTAATTTCAAATGTGCTGCACAAATTGGGAGGAGAGAGAAATGATAAAAATAATGGTTGGAGGAAGCTTCCTTGAGAAGCTTCGCGCGCTCCTCGATAAAGCACATAGTAAGCTTGTCTCCAAATTAACTACATCTGACAGATGATTAATTACACTGTGGAATTATTTTCTCAGTGAATAAAATTTACAATTGATGAAAATAATATTTTATTATTCATCAGATAATTTTATGATACCACAATTTTATTTAACAGATAAAACCTTGAGAAAAGTAAACATCGCAAACTGCGCCCGGCCTCGGGTTTAGTAAGATCCCCCGTTGACACGTTGACAGTTCAAAGTTTACCAGCCTTAGGGAAAATATTCTAGTTTCCCCGGCTCCGCTCAGTGTACACGCAAAATGAAGAATATATTAAAATATTCATCATTTCTAGAAAAATCCACAAAAATTCCTAAAAATCATAAATATTATAAAATGATCGTTTATAATGAAATAAAGAATTTTTCGGGATGTTACATCTCCCACTAATGTCCTCATTTGATGCTGTCTTCTTGCCTCCACATCAAGATTACATTACAAAGTATAAAGAAATCTCATTTTACATATGTGGGGAGTTAGGTGAGAAGAGAATGTACAACTAGAATATAGAGAGAAAGTCACGACACGTAGGCCGTATTTTAAAAAAATAACGAAAAAAGCAAAATAAGAGGACTAGGGCATAACCATGCACCATGCACCACAAAGAACACAAAAAATCAAAGTAATAATGCATTATTATCTTTGTGAATTATAAAAACAAATTTGAATATCATGCCTCGGCCCAAAATTTTTGAATAAAAAATAAGAGCTGAACCTCTTTCACCTCTTTGACGACTAGGGCATCAATATTTGAACCCTCATAGCTGCGAGGACATGAACACTTCATGTCACAGGGAACCTTTAATGCCGTTGTCACTAGTCCAGAAATAAAGTTTGCTTGACATCAACACTTGATGCTGCCACAGACCTAAATAAGGTTTCCAAAACGCTGTATATATCACATACATACCAAAAACTTCACAAAAACATACATACATATAAATCAATTTTTCACAGTCAACATATGAACATATTCATGGTTTTGAAAACATCATCATGGTTTCGAATACAAAATATCAAATAGATTATGTTTTCGCAAAGGATTCTTTTGATTTCTGAAATAACACATTGAAGATCATTTCTTTTATAAAAAAAGAACAAGTACTCACGTTATTTCACACAACACATAAACAAAAAAAAAATCGAATCATGGTTTCACAAGTGGCTCTAATACCACTGTTGGGAATTACGGGAACACAAGCACAGTAGAAAAATAATTCCCAACAAGGAACTATGCAAAAGGGGGCCATGATTCATGATTTTTCAACTTTACCTCTTGAAGCTGGATGAAAAAAATGTTCAATACAAATCACTAGCTCCGTAACAATGATAATGCCTCTACATTGTCCACACGAACAGACTCACAAAAGTCCAACGTCTGCAATCTTGGAGTCCCATGTCTCTAGCACAGTGATAGCAGCGAAGAGAAAAGAAACTTGTTTTACTATTGCGGTTAGGGTGCAACTAGGGTTCGTAATGATCTCCTTGACAGCCCCTTAGTAGTGCCATTTATAATAGTGATTGTCTTATGCAAGTGAGAGTAGCAGCAGGGTTAGCAATGTAACCTTGGACTCATTTGTTATGAGTCTGGCCCACGATAGAATCCTAGTCCAACTTGGATTCTCATTACTCCAATTCAGTCTATTCTATGTGTGTGACCCTGTAGGTTCTCATGACATTGCCAGTACTATTAAAATCCTATTTTAATATTACAAGCAATGAGTGGTATCTAGCAACACATTGCTGCTACCCAAGTAATGAGAATGTCAGTGATTTGACATAACCTTTCTATGACCAATGTTTTTGTATAGTTTAGTCCCTTTGTCCAGATATCTAGATTGAACACAAGGCATGAAATATGTCACCCTTGTATTGTTCAATCTTCTATTTCTTGATACTGGAGTAGACTTAGTAATAATAAATAAGATCAATATCTCATATTAACTCATTTGAGCATGGCCATGCATTTCGTAGTCTCACTCAATCCGGGGCCCCGAAGATATTGCTTCTGTTATGTAGGAGGGATAAATCCCATCTAGGTCACTCACATCCCTCTGCATGATTTGCGGTATGTCCAATAACTAACTTTATAATCACCTTGTTACATATGATATTTGATGGCATTAAAACATACAACTCCTCATGTAGGAATCGTAATGATTTCAGGTCAAAGAATCACATACACCATTGTCACTTTGAGAATCGCTTATGACACTCATGTAACGATCCACACAGCATTCTCATGGTGGGTCAGTCCAATACATCATTACTCTAATATCTACCTATGTGAAGACTTGATATCTCATATCCATGACCCGTGAGATGTGGCCATGAGTCTACGCACATACTACTCTCAATGCATTATTGTTGTCCTAATTAACAATAATACTTGACTACAGACATTTAAAAATAGTGTTCTGATTCTATCCAAAAGGATCTCATGATCAAGTCATCCACTTGATATGCTATAGCATTAAACTTAATATTCTAAGGACTTTATTATGTTTGTTACAACTAACACAATAAATGAAATGACTCATTTATTAAATAAATAGCATAATACAATGTATGCAAGTACTATTAAAATAAATTGGCCTCTAGGGCATACACAAATAGGATGATACCCTCCCTATCAACGTAGTTGAGGACTGATAATTCTCTCACAACTCAAAACTCTGGAATGAGGATGAATAATCCCCTCATAAGTTGTGGATTTATATGAGCTACTCGGAGTAGCTCTGTGTGGCAAATAGATCGTCATAAATAGGTTGAAGTGCACTAATCTGAAAGCAGGCTACTACTAAATGAATAGTATTATGAGGATAGATAATTCCCTCCATACCATTTTGATAAGAGATGAATTATGATTATTGATGACTATTGAATGATGATTATTGATAGATGACCAATACAAGATAGCTTATTGTATAAGTCTATCATGAATGGATTTCTTGACTAATATTGAGATTGTGATGAGACTTGATGGTTTCTTAACTACAAATGATTTTTTAAAAATGAAATAAAATAAACCTCTTTTCGGGAAAAGAAAGGACTTATTTTAGCTTTAGCCACCTTTTTGCTGATTGTATATTAATGATTTGAAATGATTTTTCCCCGAAATAGCTGGAATGATTATGATGACACGATTTTAAAATGATTACTGAGAATTATGAAATTCTCACCCCATTTCTTGATTTCCATAATGATTCTAGGGTATCTTAGTACAGACTATAGAGGAGAAGGAGAATTCGATCTTGTAGATCTTTTATTCTCTTTTTGTTTTGACTTTTGTACATGGTTCTATACTATTTTTGTGCCTTAAAGGCATATGATGTATTTGATATATTTTGATGTATCTTGATGTACCATTTATATATGACACAATTCTATTGTTATGTAATATGTACTTCTGCTTCAAGCTCATATTTTGTATATTAAAAGTTTATTTCTTTAGAAAAATTTGATATTGATCTAAGTGACATACTCTAATATGATTGCCAATGCATAATTCCGGATATGTCATTAGTGGTAGTATTAAGATGTTACATTTTGGTATCAGAGCAGTTCATCCTAATTGAACCTAGATATGGACTAGCTATGCTTTTAGCATGAATGTTGTGCATTTTCTGATCTTGATACTGAGATGTATTGATAGGATTGCATGATAGTCTTGTGTGTATGTTCATGGTTACTATTGTACTGTTACATAAGTATTGAGCCTAATCAACTCAATATGAAATATTCTGTGTGTACATGAGACTATGGCTTCCTCCAAGCTTATGCATGGAGATAGAACATGTAACACCCTCCGTAGGGTATCACATTTAAGACTAATCCCAATAGAACTTACCCAAGTTGTAAAAGAATTAATCTTGTAAAAACATCAATTTTAAAATTTCGTTTGTGAAATAAAATAAAATAAGTAAACTGAATTAAAACATTAGTAAAACTTATAAAGAACATACCAAAATATATATATATACATATCATGTCACAAAACTTATCCAAATAATTTACATAAGTACAAATCAGTTTCAAAGTAAAACTACAAATATACTAATAACCAAAACTCTAAACAAACCTAAGGACTTGGTTCCTCGGAAGGATCCTCCTCCTCATTCTCACCATCCCCAACACAGTCAACATAGGCCCCTAGTGGAGACAGTTGTCTCATTGGGGCTCTAGTAGAAGACACGACAGAATCCTCTTGGGGTGTATAGATAGATACAGGTCCACCCCAGAGTTCACGAATAGGCATCATGAATTCTAAACGTACTGTAGCATGCTGTGTCAAAACGGAAATCCCATCTAGGGTTCCACTCAAGGTCATAGTTAAGTACCCGGTATACACAAACCTTTCATTATTATAATCTAATCTCCAAGCGTCAGCTCCCCCATAGAACTGAACCCTAACAAAACCTAAAACTGGTCGTCTAACCGACATCACCACTAACAAACAGATAAACAGCTACTGATGATACACAGAATCGTTTGCCACCTCGTTTCCTTGATCTTCAATAAACACATACAATAAAGCAGACATAATACAACAACGAGGTGAGATCCCCTGCATCAATACTAGTACAGCAGTAAAGGAAACGATAGCAAACAAGTAGTAAATAATATCATAACGGTAACTCATGTTATCATAAATAATATTAATAACCAGTAAGCATAAATAATCAATCAATATGATGACCAACAATGCATATGCACAACGACCAATTCCTACTCCATGGAGCTAAACACAATTTTGGAGAGAAGATCTAGAAGATATGTTTATCACTCAGCTGTCGTGGCCAAAAGTGCTAAAATCTATCAATTTTGTCAAAAGTGCACATCAGGCATTGAACAAGACATTCTATACAAGATCACGATATAGGACAGTGTCTCAGTCCGGATCATTGGTATGTTTGCATCGGTCTACCCCACAGACGGAATAGCTACCAATCATCCATTGTGAGGTACCCGCACCCCAATGCCCCCAAGGTCAACAAGTGATCTACACTTGTCTACTCGCACCCGCACTTAGGTGTAATTCATCTCCTAGGCATACAGCCTTAATCAAACAAGCAAATATGCTTTTCTATGCATGGTATATGATTCAAATACATAAACCATTTATTATTTCTACAGCATCTCATACACATTCACCTTTTCTTGGTGATATCAAGATTTACCATAACCGGGCCCACCACAACTGCCCGATAATAAATTGCTGCTTACGCTTAATCGCGTAGTGATATTATCGTATTTTTGAAATTGTGAAACACTTTTCGTACGTTTTCAAATCGTGTAAGAATTTTTCAAATCACATAAATATTTTATTGCATTTCCTCAATCGCGTAGCCTAAAATTACTGTTTTTGAGTCACGTAAATAATTTATTTCTATTATTTGCATAATAGTCCCTCATTAAATAATATTTACATAATAGTCCTTATTCAAATAATATTTTCATGATAGTCCCTCCTAGAATAATATTTATAAAATAGTCCCTCTTTTAGAAAATATTTGTAACATAATCCCTCTTTAAATAATAATTACAATATAGTCCCTCTACAAATTAGTATTTCTACTATTTCCCAGAAAGTTGTAATTCTTTGATTTGCTTAAGACATTACAGCTCAAATTTTCCTAACACGCTTCAAAACCCATAGGGTGAGCTATACGCTAGAAAACTTCAAGTACTTACATTTATTTTACTATATAGCCTAGTAAGTTAATTTTAATTCTAAAAATCAAGTTACTTTCATTTTAAATTCCCAAACTTACTAAAATGCATTCTTACTATTAAAACGCTTAATTCTATACTGAGTAAAATATTTTTGGATCTTAAATAACAAAATTTGGCATGTTGGCTGAATTTTCCTTCTTGCTTCAAAATTCATTATAATTTATTTTCTAACATTTCAAATCCTTATAAAATCTCTTAATTAATTTTATTGTCACAAAACCTTTAATCCTCAATTTGAAATCATAATTTTAGGACTCTTGGTCCTCTTGAGAGTAGTGAGGCCATGTGCCTCTAAGCTCTTTGGAGCTCTCATGTAATCTTTCCAACATGTTGTTCACATCCTAAACTACACATAAATTTGCATGCTTCCAAAATTATACATACAAGCATATTAACAAAGCTATAGTCATATCATCACACATGCAACCATAAATTCAAAATCATAAACACCAAAATCACAAACAAAGAAGCATAGATCAACAAGTGAATAAACCCTTATGGATTTTTCACCACACAAAATCATTTCCTCACCACCAACACTTAGTTGATGAGGTTAATCTCCCTCTTACCTCAAGGAAGACAAGAATCTTCAAGTTCCCTCCTTCTCTTGATTTCATATGAACCAAACAAAAATCCTAAAAATTCTTAAACAAATACTAAAGTCACAAACAAGGCTTGAGAATGAAGAACCATGGAACAATCATGGTCTAGAAAATCAAAAAATCAACTTAGAACCATAGAATCAAAAGTTTACCTTTAGGGAAGTAAACCAAAGCTTGGTTTTTGAAGCCCTTAGAAATTGATTTAGGCAAAAGCTTCAAAATGAAAAGTGTTTAGAATATGATTTAGGTTTAGAAAGTGTAGAGAAGTAAAATTATAGAAGATTAGAACTAGGATTTTGGGTGGCTGGCCGAAACTCCAAGAAGAAAAAAGAAAGGAAAAATGTTCTTGTGTTCTTGAGATTTTTGAGAGAAAATGACGGCCTAGCTTTTAGGTGAAAGAAAATGAAAATGGATAGTAAACTTTTGAGTGCAAAACCGTGTAGGTAGTGTGGGAAATTAGAAGATAATTATGATAATAAAAGATCACACTTTGTGTTCACATGGAAGATCACATGGCATGGTCATCACTTGGTCATCAAAGTGTCATACAAGAACATTCAAGAAGCTTGGAGAAGCCTCTTGGCCGTGTGGCTCCATAGGGAAAGCTAACTTAGTTTGTTTCTATTTTAGTTCTAGTTACTTTTCAAGCAAATAACAACTAACTAGATTAGATTTTCTAGTTACTTGATTAACTATCTAGTTACATAGCTAACTAGTTAAATAGGTCATTGCATATGTCATGCCTAATCACTTGCTTCTAGATGAAATTAGGATATTTAGCTAGTAACTAGATTCTAACTAATTAGTAACTAGGTTAGTTCATTTAGTTCCTTAATTAGGCAATTTATGTAACTAAATTAAGTTTATTTAGTTACTTTGTAACTAGTCAAACATTTCAACTTAGACCATTTCTTATTGGTTAGAAAAGTACAACCATCATTTTTGACTTGTTTCTATTGGTTCATTTTAAATTAGGTTACAGAAAATATTCTAAGTACATTTTTTGTCAATTAAAATATATCGGGTCCAATAATTTATAGCAGAAGCTGCTATAAATAAAATAGCAGATTATTTTTCATGAAATATTTTTATTTCACAGATAAATTCTAAAAATTAAAAGATTCATTTCTGTGTCTCTCAGATTCGGATTTAGTAAGATCCTCCGTCTCCGAATAAATGAAATAAGATTTTTCCCGGCCTGAAAATTATTATTTTCCTGACCTAGAGCAAATCTCACACAATGATCAAAAATAGTCTCAAAATAGTCAAATTAATTTTATAGCATACAAAAAACACAAAACAGTGAAATTCAGTCATTACTATAAAATAGCCCAAATTTTGGGATGTTACAGAACATCTTCGAGTGATAGCACGACAGATATGATGGAGATGTTTAGAGAGATGACAACTTTTATGAGGGAACAAAGAGAGATGGTTGTGGCCATGAGGGAGCAAACAACGGTCACTAATGGAGTTCTGGAAAGGATGGGTAATAACCCACATCCACAATAAGATGATGAAGCATCAGTCGTGAGAAATCAAAGTTTCCATGACCTTGTAGAGTTCAGGAAGACCAATCCTCCATCATTCCAAGGAGAGTATGATCCAGCTAAGGTGGAGGATGGTTGAGAGAGTTAGAGATGATTTTTATAGTGATGAGATGCATTGATGACCAGAGGGTGTGTTTTGCTTCCTTTATGTTGCAAAGGGAAGCTAAATATTGGTGGAACGACATTAGAAAAATAAAGGAGGTAGCTGGAATACAGATAACTTAGGAAATATTTAAAATATCCTTCTTGGATAAATATTTTCCAAGGAACCTATAAGAAGCAAGAGAGTTAGAATTTTTGAAGTTGGAGCAAGGGAACATGACAGTGGGACAAAATGTGGCAAGATTTAAAGAACAATCAAAGTTTTCTTCTTACTTTTGGCATAATCAAGATGAGAGCTAGAAGTGTGTAAAGTTTGAGTCTGAATTAAGGGATGAGGTGAGGAAGATGGTGAGGCCTCTTGAGATCAGAGATTTCCATACTCTAATGAATAAATGCAGAATAGTAGAGTCGAATAGCTTGAGACCAGCACCGCTAAAGCCACAATAGGAGCAAAAGCCTCAAGGCTTTCAGAAGAGGAAAAAGACAAACGAGGACTCCAAGAAGAAGTTCTTTAATTCCAGAATCAACAAGGAAAAGGGAAATAACTCCAAATAGAAGATAAAGGACCTCAGTGTCCAAAATGTGAAGGGTACCATGTGTAACACCCTAATACCGATAACCTAGTATATCATGCATACACTTGGATAACCAGTATTAGCTATGCTACTTCTAACTTAATCAATATACTAATCTATATCATTTAAGCAAATAATAATGGAGAGCCTTGCGGAAAACTAAAAGTTATACATACATCCTTGCCTCAAAAGGGCATATTATATACATAAACTTTCATACATACTTAAAGTAGCGTAAATAAATACAAGCTTTATAACTTAGCATAAAAACTATCCTAGTCTTCATACTTTTTCTTCTTGCCTTTGGATGAACTTCCACCTAGATTTACATGGCAACAAACGGGGTGAGAAATCACATTTCTCAGTATAGGCATACCAAAACTAGCAGTCTAATCATTTGCAATGAATAAACCAAACTATTACACAAGAATAATTATCTCAACTCTATGCAATATTCAAATGTAATCTATAAACTTAACTCAGTCTAAAACTAACAATGATATCAAATAATTGTCCATACAATCATTTGAAACCATCAAGCAAGATAATTGCCCATACAACTATTACCGAAGGCAAATGTAACACAAACACACAAATTCCAATCAAAACTAGTATGAAATAATGTGAAGATGAGATGACGTATGATTATGCTCAAAGAAAAGTGTATGATAGTGTAGGTGCAATATCGTGATACTTGACTATTCCCCTAGGTAGGAAGGGAATCTTTTATGATAACATGCAACCTCTTATAGCTTACCCTGTAGGAACAAAGTTTGTTATCACAACACGTATTCTCCTATAACCTACCCTGTAGCTTACCAAGTAGTCTACCATAAATTGGTAAGACTTGCCCACCGAAACTGAGTGGATGCCTCTATTTCCTCATCTCTAGGAATAACAAGTATATGCAAAAAGTGATGTGCATGTGTGAAAATGCAGTGTCATTTCTAACTCTAACATAACCGTCATATAACTCTATACTAAGTCCATATTTGCATTACAAACTCTACCTCTTCTCTGTGAGAGCATTTCATGCACTACGACACTTAACTAATGCCAACTAGACTTAGTACACTTATATCTTTGTATTACTAGCTCTACATTACTCTATGAGAACTTTCATGCACTATGGCATTCACCCTTGCCAACTAAGGTCTATGGCACTCAACTCTAGCCAAACTAGACTTAATATACTTCTTTATAAAAAATTACTAGGTCCTCTCGACCACTCAAACTCAACTTTACCCAAAATGGGAAACTAGTTCAACTTTGACTCATAAAGAATAAACTAGAACATCTAGGGCTCTTAACTTCCATAGGCCAACTTAATTGGATCATTGACAACCAATAAATAGCCTAACTAAGGTTAATCTTAGCCCCTAGAGTGTAAAACTTTGTTTGACAAGGGTTGCTAACTGGTTATCCCCCTTGGGTAATCGGTTAGGACCCTTATTTTCTGTTTCTAAGAAGTCCATAATTGGTTATGGGGCTCTAATAATCAGTTATGCCTTGAAATAACCTATTATCACGTCTAAAAACTTGTTCTGGTCAAGCTCAATAACCTATTATTCATTTATGAAAGCATTCTGCCACAACCAAATAACCTGTTATTGGTTTCGGATAACCAATATTACTATTCAATAACCTATTATTCTAAAACTCATAACTCTCTGCCTAACACCAATAACCTGTTATCACTATTCACTAACCTGTTATTTGGTGCATTCCACACTAGAAAAATAGAGAAAAAACTTCTCTTTCTTTGTTTGATTAATCAACTCATGGGTTCTATGTGATTTTCAATCACAACTAAGGTTCCTAATCATTTAGTAACCTTTAATCAAACTTCTAATTCATCTAGCATGGATTTATGACTAAAAACCACAACCACAAACACCTACTTCCCAACTTCCATTATAAGGAAATCTATGGATATTGCTAAGGTTCAAACTATCCTCATGCCTAGACTATCTCCAACTTAAACCCAAAAATGGATTCCCAATATGTTTCTCCAACTTAACTATGGAAAAACCTAGAAAACCCACCTTAAAACTCAACATGCAACCTAAAGCACGGAGAGAAAACAAAAGGGTAGAAGATGAACAACAAACACCCCTACCTCTTGTATGGATGAAGATCTTAAAACTTTGCTCTTGCTTTTCGATCTTTCCCCTTTGCTTTCCTCCCCTTTCTTTTCTCTTTCTCGCCTTTCTTCCTTTGGTTTCCTCTTTTTTCTTTTCTTTCTTTTCTTTTTCTTTTTTCTACCTTTATCCGTGAAAAGCAGAGTAAGACTTTGCTACTTAAGGATAAACTCCAACTTGTACCAAAAATTCTTGATCTGCTATAAACACTTAGATTTCACTGAATCTAGTTTTCCAACTTCCAACAAGTTTAAAATAAATCCTAAGATTTATTAAAAATCTTGTTTCACCATTTCTCTATTTTTCCATATCTGTTGAGGGTCAATCTATTATTAAAATGCACAACAAATATGCCTAAAAATATCAAATTAACTCTGATTATCTTAAAACTTTAGCTACACCATACTTAGCTCATTTGTAACCTAGAAATAAATTATCTATATTTGTTTCCCTAATAATAGCAGTTTATGCTATTATATGAGTCATTTTAGGCCATTGACCACATTCTGTGTTGCAGTAAAGTGCCTAAACTAACTAAGTTCATCACAAAACTTCACTGACATGTCATACAAGTGTTATGCTACCTTTGTAATCATAAACTAGTCTAACATGCTAGCAAGGGAGGTACACCATGGAGATAGAACTTGAAGGATTGATCAAATGGAGTGCTTTAACTATGGCAAGAAGGGACACTACGCCAGGTACTGTCCTAGAGGCAAGAGACAGCAACTCCCAGACCCTTAACCCAAGGAAGAGTTTTTACTTTGTGTGGCAAGAAAGCAGCCTAATCTCCTGATCTAATATAGGGTAAGTGCATTGTTAAAAATACACTTTTAACTGTATTGTATGATGCTGGTGCTTCTCACTTTTTCATTTCTTATGGCTATGTGAGGATGTTGGATTTGCCTATTTCAGACCTCCCTTATGACTTGAAAGTTTCCATTCCTATGGGAAAACCTGTAACAACTTCTAAAATATGTCTAAATTGTGGTGTAATTAGTGAAAATAGAAACTTCCTGGTAAACTAGATATGTTTACCCTTTGTTGATTTAGACATTATTTTGGGCATGGACTGGTTATCAACAAACCATGTTGTTTTGAACTGTTTAGATAAAACCTTAGTATTCATGGCTGACCTTCCTTCTACAAACTTTCCTTCTAAATCAATGTATCTGAGTGCCAACCAAGTTGTCAACCACCTATTAGAAGGAGCTCAAGGCTATGTTCTCCTCTTTTCGTTGAATTCCGAAAAGGAATAGAGTTTGGAGAGTATACCTGTTGTGAGTGAGTACTCGAAGGTTTTCCCAAATGAAGTGAGTGAACTGCCAACTGAGAAAGAGATTGAGTTTTCTATAAACCTAGTGCCAAGTGTTGGTGTATGCCCTAGAGGCTGATACATTTGTCTGTATTTACATACATTCTATTATGCTTATTTTAATATATGAGACATTTCATTTATTGTGTTCTTTTTTAATAAACATAATAAAGTCCTTAGAATAGTAAGTTTGATGCCATAGGTTATCGAGTGGATGACTTGATCGTGAGATCCTTTTGGTTATAACACTATTCTTAAATGTCCTTAGTCAAGTATTATTGTTAATTAGGACAATAATAATACATTGAGACTAGTATGTGCATAGACTGATGACCACATCTCACGGGTCATGGATATGAGATATTAAGTCTTCACATAGGTACATATTAGAGTAATGATGTATTGGACTGACCCA
Source organism: Ormosia semicastrata (assembly GCA_029884595.1). Taxonomy (NCBI): domain Eukaryota; kingdom Viridiplantae; phylum Streptophyta; class Magnoliopsida; order Fabales; family Fabaceae; genus Ormosia; species Ormosia semicastrata. The sequence continues at coordinate 47,910,554 of JAQQTO010000061.1, forward strand.
CTATGAGAACACTACATGGATCATTACGTGAGTGTCATAAGTGATTCTCATAGTGACAATGGTGTCTGTGGTCCTTTGACCTGAAATCACTACGATTCCTATATGAGGAGTTGTGTGTTTTAATACCATCAAACGTCATCTGTAACAAGGTGATTATAAAGTTAGTTATTGGACATACCACAAATCATTTGTTGTTACAAAATCTACTCGAGTATCAGAAAATGAATGATTAGACTATACAAGGGTGACGCATTCCATGCCTTGTGTTCAATTTAGATATCTTGACAAATAGACTAAATGACACGGAAACATTGATCATGGAAAGGTTATGTCAAATCACTGACATTCTTATTACTTGGGTAGCAGCGATGTGTTGCTAAATACCGTTCACTGCTTGTAATATTAAAATGGGATTTTAATATTACTGCCAATGTAATGAGAACCTGTAGGGTCACATGTATAGAGCAGACTAAAATTGGAGCAATGGATCCAAGTTGGACTCGGATTCAAATATGGGCCAGACTTGTAACACCCCAACTTTTAGGATAATTACAATATAGTCCCGATTTGTACTGTTTTGTGAATTCTGTGAGCAATAAATTTAATTTGACTGTTCCGTGAGTGTACTTGACTGTTGTATGTGATTTACTCCGACCTAAGAAAATAAAAATTTTCTGGCCGGATAAATCTTATTTTAATTAATTGGAGCTGGGGGATCTTACTAAACCCAATTCTGATTGATATATTAATTAATATCGTAATTTTTCAGATTTAGTTGTGCAATAAAATAATTTTATATTTTTATAATATTATTTTATTCAACAGTCTCTACTGTCTCAAAAACAGTAGAAAAATTATTTGTGGACCCGAAAAAGTTCGTGGGGCCCACGTTTAGTGTAACAGTCAACTGTGCTGACTGTACAGAAATCTAAACCAATAGGAAATGGTCAAAATGGATGGCTTGACTTTCTAAACCAATTAGAAAGAGTCAACAAAAGAAGCATTGACTTCTTTGTGAACCGTTGGATTATAAAGCTTACTTTAGAAGCTTTAATCTTAGCCGTTGATCTAATCAATGGTGAGATTAGAAAGATAGGTTTATAACCAAGTAATATCTACCTTAGATCTAATCTAGGGCTAAGGATTAAAGATGAACCAAGGGTTAGGATTAAGTCAACAATTGTAGGCTTGAAAATGGTTAGTAACCTAATTAAGCTTAATTTGACTAATCTAATTGTTTAATTAGTATACTAAGTGAACTAGTTTAATTCTTAATTAATTATAATTTAAATACTAATTAGATGTCCTAATATTTATTAAATATTATAATATATGCTAATATATATTAAACTAATTGATTATATGATTAGAATATTGATTTAGTTTTAATAGGATAATTAACCTAACTAATTGTCTAATTTATTAGCATATAATTAGATGTAATTGGAAAGCAATTAATTCCCTAAATGGATGAAGACCACACGGTTTTGGCAGCAGCAAGGAGCCTTAGTTGGCTTGGTTCTACAAGGTTCAAGAAGCCTCCAAGTGTCATAAATCATGTGCACACCATGTGAACACAATTAGATCTTTAACTAGCAAAATTCAACACTCAACCTCACTCACAAAGGCCCCTCACTGCAGCCTCTTCTATTTTCTCTCTTCACTTTTATTTCACACTTATCCTAAATTAAAGCTTTCATCTTCTCTCCAAAAATGCCAAGAACCCATGCATGCTTTTCCTTCCATTTTTCTTCTCTCTATTCGGCCAACACCCTTACATACTCAACCAAACCTTCATAATTTTATCCAATCACATTTCTTGAACCCAAATCCCATTCTAAGCATCTTTCATTCACAAAGTTTCCCAAATTCCTACTCTATCTTACCTAAAATCCAAGTTTTTGCTTACTTCCTTAAGGGTAAGTTTGGTTTCTATGGTTCAAAATTGAATTTTTAATTTTTCTAACCATGCTTGTTCCATGGTTTCTCTATTTTGTACCTTGTATGTGTTTTTACTAATTATTTAAGAATTTTAGGAATTGTTTTGGAGCTTGTACGAAATTTAGAGGAAAGGAGGAGATCTTACCGATTAATTTGTCTACAAGAGGTAAGAGGGAGATTTAATCTCATCAACCTTGTATGGTGATGAGAAAATGGATTTGTATGTGTGTGTAGAATCCATAAGGATTCATTTGTGTGATTGTTTTATTGCTTGTATTATTATTGTGTGATTGTTTATGTTTTTTTTTTTATTATTATTTTTGTGATTGTTTAAATGCTTTCTTATTTGTGATTTATTTTGCTATGCATGATTATAGCTTTTATTATTTTTGTTATGCATGTTTATGGCTTTAAATATATTGTATGTATATTATATGTGATTTAATAATTGTATGTGTTTATAATTATATAATTATTAAAGTAGGATGTGAATAACATGTACGAAATGCATGAGTATTCCAAAGAATACACTATGAGGCTCACCTTACATCCAAAAAAGAGAACCAAAATGTTCTCAAGCAATTTTCTAAATTCTTGATTTGAGTAATCTAGGTAAAATAATTAAATTAAAAATGATTTAAGTTAATTATGGTCAACATGCCATTTAGTGTATAATCAAACATCATTTTATTTTTTTTGATTTGGCCAACATTCCATTTTATTTTCTAAGATAGGATAGGTAATAATTTTATTAAACAAATCGATTCCAAAGAATCATTGAGAAAATCAAAGGAATTAATTCAGTCTTAGAATTTTAACTTAGTAGAATTTAGTTTAAATAAGAATTAAATCGACGCTTGAAAAATACTAACGTAGAGCTCATTCTATTAATTTTGAAGCCAAGCGTTAGTAAGTTTCAAGTGAAATTATTGGGTAAAAATAAAATAAACTATATTTAGAGGAAAATGTTAAAAATACCTTATACTTGATTTTATAGGCAAAATATCGCCAAAATTTATTAAAATCGACGCTTAAAATGAAAAGATTCCATACTATATTTAGAACACAAGGAAAATACATTACGTATTTTAAAAGTATTAGATATAGTTTTACACATATTAAAAATGATAATTTTAAGCTATTTGTTAAGAAAATGAATTAAAAATCCTACGCGATTGAGAAAATGATTTAAAAGATTTTGCGATGTTTAAAAATGTCAAAATATGTTTACACGATTTTAAAACGTTTGTGAAAACAACGAGATTGTGAAAATGCGATAAAATTCCTACGCGATCAAAAAATACTATCGCTTTCTTTGTCGGGCCAAAGTGGTGGACCCAGACATGTTGCGGTATGCAGATAGTCAATAAAATGTCGGTGGGACGTGCTATATCTTGTTGAGATGTATAATCTTGTCAGGTGGGACGTACTATATTTTGGTAGTTTGTGACTAAGGGTATTTTGGTAATTTTGGTAATTTTTCGTAATTATGAAAAATTTGGTTTATAAGGTTATTTTTGTAATTTTAGATCATGTTTAGAGTGTTGTGCCAATTTGGTTTATAATTGGCGATTGATTGATGAGGTGAATTACACCGTAATTGGTGTGATAAGCGTAGTGTGGTTCATTTATGAACTTGGAGGCATTAGTGTGCGGAGGATCCCATATGTGGACAGTGGTAGCACCTCTGGGCCGTGGTAACGGGCAACACACTAATGATCTTGACAAGCACTATTCTTAATCGAGATCTTGAGGAGATTAATAAGTACTATGCCTGTGGTACACGATGTTTGGACTGTGTACTGCTACACGATGTTTTGGACTGTGGGCTATAGACACGACGACGTTTGACTGCAATAGTTTGGTCATGACCATAAAGTATTATTAATTTCTATTCGGATCGTTCTCTCGGATATTCGTGTTTAGCTCCATGGAGTAGGAACGAGTCAAGGTGTGTGTTCATGCATTACCTACATTTTACTTGTTCATGCATTACTGCATTTTCTTGTTCATGCATTATCGCACTTTACTTGTTCATACATTATTTGTATTTTATCGCTTACTATAACCGTGATAAAATGCATGATCTATTTCTTAGATATATTATGCATGATGTATTAAATTACTTTACCGTATATGATAAAATAATATGTGTTATTGTAATATCCTTGTGGTTGTAATATCTGTTTGTATTGTCGTTTTCTTTTATTGCCATGCGGGTAATGGTGTAGATTGTCTCACCTCTTTATTGTATTGTTCTGTCTGTTTCTACTTTATGTTTACATCATTGAAGACTACAATGGCGGCAAGGCGAGATCAATTAGGTTTCTTTAGGCTACAATTTCTCGAAGGCGCGAGACTTGGTATGTCCACCTGGGACACGGGACACATAAGAGTACAAAGTGGTAACGTGACCTTATCAGTAAGTAGGACTCGGCAAGGGGTTGGTTACTACACGTTATATGGTTACTTTCGTAGAGATTATTCTACCTATTAGGGAGTTGTGGGACGAGTTTCACTATACTCCTAGAGAGAACTTCGACATACTTTTGGGTCGAATTTCTATCGGTCAAGACATTCCTAACTAAGGAATTTGTCTTATGATGAGGCTCATATCTTAGGTGTTATGTTTTAGTAGCATCTTGTCTTTTTCTTGTTTCTATTGAATGTTAATAGTTGTAAATTAATTATGTACTTGTGACAAGAATCATATGTATATTATGGTGTAATCATGTTTTGTTTTATTTGGTGTTCCATGTTATTTTATTTAATGTTATAACTATAAAAGGAAAAAAATATATATATATACATATATCACAAATATTACTTAAGTATCAAATGTTTTTATAACTTGGGTAAGGATTTTATTTATTTTTATTTTTCTGCATCATAAATGTGACATCCCCAGAAAGGGTGTTACATTAGATTTAATCTCATGTGGCGTCCCGGGGCCGACGAGGGCGGGGAGTGATCGCCGGTGCAATGAAGCACGGACAAGGAGCGGCTCCCGGCGGTGCTTCTAGGCGGAGGGTGCATGAATGAACCGAATACACAGGAATGAGAGGGATTCGTAGACTATGCAGTGTATGGGGACCGCATAGTTGAGAATGGCTTAAAGGAATTGATTTGGTGTAGCCATATCAACAAGTTGCAACTTCTTTTCGGGAGCCTAGAACATAAGAACTCCATGGTTAAGCGTGCTTGACCCGGAGCAATTGTGGGATGGGTGACCTCCGGGAAGTTTCCTAGATGCGTGTGAGTGAGGACAAAGCACGCCGAAAAGACCCGTGTTGGTTTGTGGAGACTCTCATCAATCTCGCAGCAGGGCCCCGGTCGTTACATTAATGGTATCGAGCCGGGACCTCTCCCAAGACGGCAGGTGGTTCTGGGGACGAACCAAGCGGAAGTTGGTGGGCATGTGGCGTCCGGGGCCGACGAGGGCGGGAGTGATCGCGGTGCAATGAAGCACGGACAAGGAGCGGCTCTGGCGGTGCTTCTAGGCGGAGGGTCTGCATGAATGAACCGAATACACAGGAATGAGAGGGATTCGAGACTATGCAGTATGGGACTGCATAGTTGAGAATGGCTTAAAGGAATTGATTTGGTGTAGCCATATCAACAAGTTGCAACTTCTTTTCGGGAGCCTAGAACATAAGAACTCCATGGTTAAGCGTGCTTGACCTGGAGCAATTGTGGGATGGGTGACCTCCTGGGAAGTTTCCTAGGATGTGTGTGAGTGAGGACAAAGCACACTGAAAAGACCCGTGTTGGTTTGTGGAGACAGTCATCAATCCTGCAGGCAGTCCTGGGTCGTTACAAGACTCATAACAGATGAGTCTAGGGTTGCACAGCTTACCTTGCTACTGCTCACACTCACTTAAGGCAGTCACTATTATAAATAGTACTGCTAAGGGGCTGCTAAGAGACACAATTTCAGAACCCTAGCCGCACCTATAGAAAAGTGAGTAAGAGAGCGACAGGTTTCTTCTCTTCTCTTTGCAGTTAGTATTGTATGAGAGACGTGAGGCTCCTCTTTGCGGATGTTGGACGTTCGTGAGTCTGTTCGTGTGGATACCGTAGAGACATCGTTACTATTACGGTGTTAGTGATTCACGTCCTTTCTTTTGATCACGCTTCAATAGGTAAATAATTCAAAAACTCGAATTATGACTTTTTGCATGGATCCTCGGTGGGAATCCTAATTTTTTCACTGCGTGATGTAATCGCAATTCCCATCAGTGGTATCAGAGAGTCTTGCAAAACCATGATTCGATTTTCTGTTTTCATTTTGCATGAGATGACATGTTTGCCGTTCTTGTTTTTGATGAAAGATGTGATCTTTAATATATTATTTCAGAAAAACGAGTGAAACCCCTTTGCAAAAACATATTCTGTTTTATGTATTGTATGCAAAATTGAGATGTTGTTTTCAAAAACCCCTGAAGATGTTCATATGTTCTGTGAAAACCATTTTGCTTGAGATGTATATTTTTGTGAAGCTTTCTGGTATGTATATGATACGTACAACATTTTGGAATCCTTATTCTCAATGCGCGGCGCAAGGGTTTAGGAAACTTTGTTCTTGGTTTGCGGCAGCGAGGGTTATGGACTCCTTGTTTCTGCATGAGTGGCGCAGCGCAAGGGGTTTTGGAAACCCTATTCCTATCTTTCAGCAGCAGCATCAAGTGTTGATGTCAAGCCGTTAAGGAGGCGCAAGGGTTTAAGTGTTGAACAGCGGCACAAAGGTTCCCCGCGGCGTATGAAGTGTTCATGCATTTTCGATTTAGGGTTCAAGCCGTCAAGGGAGGCACAAGAGATTCAGCTCTTGTTTTCGGTTCAATTTTTCGGGACCCCCGTGCTATCTCTGCGTAGTGTGTTATTCGAAAGCGCAATATTTTCTATCCAATTTTATGACTCACGAAAATAATTATTTATGATTGTTATGAGTTTATATGTTTTTTGTGATGCATGGTGCATGGTTATGGCCTTAGTCCTCTTTTTATGCTATTTTGGTTTTTTATAAATACGACCTGCGTGTCGTGGCTTTCTCTCTACATTCTGATTGTACATTCTCTTCTCACCTAACTCCCCTCGAATGTAAAAGGTTTCTATATAATGTAATTATAATGTGGAGGCAAGAAGACGACTTCAAATGAGGACGTTGATGGGAGACGCTTAGTGAAGCTGGCTTAGTTAATGCTACTCTCTTAGAGGGCCATAACCATGTCACTTTTATTATATGCTTTTTATGTATGAGATGCATGGATAATGTTTATGGTATGATAAACAGTTTAATAAATAGTGAGATCTAATAATAATAATAATAAATTCCCTCAAAGCAAATATTAAGTCATTATGTGATGCCTTCCAATGTGTGGCACTCGTCAAGACTAGTATCGATCAAGTGCAGGTCTGCCAAAGCAGGATACCTTTATCTATATTAGTAAGACGCAATGGGATAAAGGTAATATCCAACTGCCAACCATTGGGTTTGACTTAACTAGGCCATTTCAATAGGATTGAAGGCTTAGAGGCATGAAGTTAGGCTTTGGTCCATTAGATGGATTTGAATAAGTGTTATTCACCCAACTATCCAAGAGTTACATGTGATGTAATTGGAAAGTGTTTCCTACCTAAATAACTGAATTTTGGGTGATCAGCCAAAGCTGACTCAAAACTAGGTGAAATATGGATCTTGGCCCACTAGAAAATCTTACGATGGGATTTTCCGAGTCAATGTTGAGGGTCATTGACTTGAATAAAATAGTGGGAGGCATATTTAATTAAAAGACCTCATTAAATATGTTTATGGCATGATACTTATATTTTGCATATTTTTGTTGATAGATTACCATGGTAATAAATACATCAAGTAACTTATCACTGTGATCCATCCTTGAGAAGGATAAGTTGTCTGGAACGAATTTTCTAGACTAGTACAAGAATTTGAGGATTGTCCTCAAGCAAGAGAAAAAGTTGTATGTACTAGAATAGCCTATTCTTGAGCCACCTGCTGCTAATGCCCCTAGAATTGAAAGGGATTCTTATAAGAAACATCAAGAAGATGCCTTGGACATCGGATGTCTTATGCTGGCCACCATGAACTCTGAGCTCCAAAAGCAACACAAGAACATGGATGCCTACGATATGATCATACACCTTAAGAAGCTCTATCAAGAGCAGGTCAGGCATGCGAGATACGAGGTCTCTAAAGCACTGTTTCAGTGCAAGCTGGTAGAAGGAAGCCCTGTTGGTGCTCATGTACTCAAGATGATTGGGTACATTGAAAACCTAGAGAGACTTGGTTTTCCTTTGGGCCAAGAGTTGGCCACTGACTTAGTCTTGCAATCGTTGCCGGAAAGTTTTAGTCAATTTGTCATGAACTACAACATGAATGAGATTGAAAAATCACTACTAGAGCTGCTAGGCATGTTGAGAACTGCTGAGCAGAACATTAACAAAGGCAAAGGAAAGGCCATAATGATGGTCCAAAAGATTAAGGGCAAGAAATAGCAGAAAAAGCCCAAGGACAACTAGAAGGGCAAGGGCAAGGATAAGTCCAAGGCCAGCACTTCTGGCTTGAAACCAGTGGGTGGAGTGGCTAAGGAAGGTACATGTTTCCATTGTGGTCAGACCGGACATTGGAAGAGGAACTATACCAAGTTCCTGGAGGAGCTCAAGAAAAAGAAGGGAAGTAAGACTTCTACTTCAGGTATTTTTGTTATTGAAGTCAATTTATCTACTTCTGCATTGTGGGTATTAGATACTGGATGTGGATCTCACATTTGTGTAAATGTGCAGGATCTAAAGAGTAGTAAACCATTGATGAAGGGCGAAGTCGACCTACGAGTGGGAAATGGAACAAAGGTTGCTGCATTAGCTGTAGGGACTTATTTATTACTTTGCCTACTGGGCTTGTAATAGAGTTAGAGAATTACTATTTTGTGCTTGCTATTAGCAGGAATATCATTTCTGTTTCTTATTTAGACAAGAAAGGTTTTTCTTTTATTATAAAGGATAAGTGTTGTTCCATTTATATGAATGATATTTTTTATGGTAGTGCACAATTGAGTAATGGACTTTATGTCCTTTATCTCAAAACACTCATCTATAACATAAATACAAAAAGGTTTAAATCAAACGATCTGAACCCAACTTTTCTCTGGCATTGTCGTTTGGGCCATATAAATGAGAAACGCATCTCCAAACTTCATAAAGTTAGATTCTTGGACTCGTTTGATTTTGAGTCATATGAGACATGTGAATCTTGTTTATTGGGGAAGATGACAAAGGCCCCATTCACTGGACAAAGTGAAAGGGCTAGTGATCTTTGAGGCCTTATACATAGTGATGTATGTGGGCCACTAAACACACTCGCTAGGGGCGGTTTTCAATACTTCATTACATTTACTGATGATTTCAGTAGATATGGATTTGTATATCTTATGAAGCACAAATCAGAATCCTTTGAAAAGTTCAAAGAGTTCAAGAATAAAGTACAAAACTAACTTGGTAAGAGTATTAAAATCCTTCAATCAGATCGAGGAGGAGAATACTTAAGCCAACAGTTTAATGATCATATGAAAGAATGTGGGATAATATCTCAACTCACTCCACCAAGAACACCATAATGGAATGGTATCTCTGAAAGGAGGAACCGGACCTTGTTGGACATGGTCCGATCCATGATGAATCATGCAGACCTTCCAGGCTCCTTCTGGGGACATGCTCTATTAACAGCAGCTTTCACACTTAACTGTGTTCTATCTAAGACAGTTCAAAAGACACCATATGAAATATGGACAGGGAGACGGCCCAGTATGTCTTTCTTGAAGATTTGGGGCTGCGAAGCTTATGTGAAATGTCAAGTTTCTGATAAGCTTGGACCTAAATCAGATAAATGCTTCTTTGTGGGGTATCCAAAGGAAACCAAGGGATACTTTTTCTATAATCCTACCGAGGGCAAAGTGTTTGTCACACGGATAGCTATGTTTCTAGAAAGGGAGTTTATCTCCAAAGGAACCAGTGGGAGAAAAGTAGAACTTGAAGAAGTTCAAGTTTCACAAAGCAGCAATGAACCAATGGTGGAAATAGAGCAACCTCTATAAAATGTTGTGGAATAACAACTAGCTCTAGTAGCACAAGACCTGCGTAGGTCTAACAGGATACGTCATCAACCAGAGAGATATGGATTTCTCATAACCCAGCAAGGTGACGTATTGCTCATGGATCAAGATGAGCCTGTGACTTACTAGGAAGCCATTATTGGCCCAGAATCTGAGAAATGGCTTAAGGCCATGAGATCTAAAATGGATTCCATGTATGCCAACCAGGTATGGACCTTGGTTGACCCACTTGAAAGGGTAAAACCCATTGGGTGCAAGTGGGTTTTCAACAAGAAAACTGATATGGATGGCAATGTGCATACCTTTAAGGCGCGATTAGTGGCTAAAGGTTTCAAACAAATTCAAGGTGTAGACTATGATGAGACTTTTTTCCCAGTTGCGATGCTTAAATCTGTTCAGATTTTGCTTGCTATTGCAGCATACCATGATTATAAAATCTGGCAAATGGATGTCAAAATTGCTTTCCTTAATGGAAATCTTCTCGAGGATGTGTACATGACATAACCTAAGGGTTTTGCCACTCCAGAGGATGCTGGAAAGATGTGCAAGTTGCAACGATCTATTTATGGATTGAAGCAAGCTTCCAGAAGCTAGAATCTTCATTTTGATGATACAATAAAATAGTTTGGTTTCATCAAGAATGAAGAAGAATCTTGTGTCTACAAGAAGGTTAGTGGGAGCACTATTGTCTTTCTGGTATTGTATGTAGATGACATACTACTTATCGAAAATGACATCCCTACCCTACAGTCCATAAAGACTTAGTTAGGGAACTGCTTCTCTATGAAGGACTTGGGCGAAACCACCTATGTGTTAGGTATCAGGATCTATAGAGATAGATCACTGAGACCGCTTGGCCTAAGTCAGAGTACATACATAGACAAAGTGTTAAGACAGTTTAACATGCATGAATCCAAGAAAGGACTCTTACCTATGTCGCATGGTGTAAGCCTATCTAAGGCTCAATCCCCTTCCACCCAGGATGAGAGGAATTGTATGAGCAAGATTTCATATGCATCTGTAATTTGATCTATCATGTATGCTATGTTATGTACTTGACCAAACATCTCGTATGCTTTGAGCATGACGCGTAGGTACCAGTCTGATCTCAGTGAAAGTCACTGGACTACTGTCAAGAACATCCTTAAGTACTTGAGAAGGACTAAGGATTTGTTCTTGGTATATGGAGGCGAGGAAGAGCTAGTTGTAAAGGGTTACATTGATGCTAGCTTCCAAATCGATAAGGATGACTCCAAATCACAATTGGGTTATGTCTTTTGCCTAAATGGTGGGGCCGTGAGCTAGAAGAGTTCAAAGCAGGAGACAGTCACCGATTCTAGCACAGAGGCTAAGTATATTGCTGCCTCCAATGCAGCGAAGGAGGCCGTTTAGATTAGGAAGTTCATTGCTGAACTTGGCGCTATTCCTAGCATTGTGGACCTAGTGGACCTCTATTGTGATAATAATGGAGACATTGCATAAGCTAAGGAGCCTACATCTCACCAACGATCCAAACATATACTTAGGCGCTTCCATCTCATTCGAGAGATCATCGATAGAGGAGATGTGAAGATATGCAGAGTACCAACAGATGATAACATTGTTGATCCACTGACGAAGCCTCTTGCACAGCAGAAGCATGAGGGTCACATTAGGTCTTCAGGCATTAGACATATACTTGATTGGCTCTAGTGCAAGTGGGAGATTGTTGGTGTACGCCCTAGAGGTTGATACATTTGTCTGTATTTACATATATTCTATTATACTTATTTTAATATATGAGGCATTTCATTTATTGTATTCTTTTTTTATAAACATAATAAAGTCCTTAGAATAGTAAGTTTGATGCCATAGGTTATCGAGTGGATGACTTGATCGTGAGATCTTTTTGGTTATAACACTATTCCTAAATGTCCCTAGTCAAGTATTATTATTAATTAGGATAACAATAATACATTGAGACTAGTATGTGCATCAACTGATGACCACATCTCACGGGTCATGGATATGAGATATCAAGTCTTCACATGGGTACATATTATAGTAATGATGTATTGGACTGACCCACCATGAGAACGCTACATGGATCGTTACTTGAGTGTCATAAGCGATTCTCATAGTGACAATGGTGTCTGTGGTCCTTTGACCTGAAATCACTGTGATTCCTACATGAGGAGTTGTGTGTTTTAATACCATTAAACGTCATCTGTAATAAGGTGATTATAAAGTTAGTTATTGGACATACCGCAAATCATGCAGAGGGATGTGAATGACCTAGATGGGATTTATCACTCCTACATAATAGGAACGATATCATCGGGGCCCCTGATTGAGTGAGACTGCGAAATGCATGACCATGCTCAAATGAATCAATATGAGATATTGATTTCATTTGTTGTTACAAAGTTTACTCAAGTATCAGGAAATGAATGATTGGACTATACAAGGGTGACGCATTCCATGCCTTGTGTTCAATCTAGATATCTTGACAAAGGGACTAAACGACACAGAAACATTGATCATGGAAAGGTTATGTCAAATCACTGACATTCTTATTACTTGGGTAGTAGCAATGTATTGCTAGATACCACTCACTGCTTGTAATATTAAAAATAAGATTTTAATATTACTGCTAATGTAATGAGAACTTGCAGGGTCACACACATAGAGTAGACAAAAATTGGAGCAATGGATCTAAGTTGGACTCAGATTCAAATATAGGCCAGATTCATAATAGATGAGTCTAGGGTTGCACAGCTTACCTTGCTGCTGCTCCCACTCACTTAAGGCAGTCAATATTATAAATAGTAATGCTAAGGGGGCTACTAAGAGACACAATTTCAGAACCCTAGCCGCACCTACAGAAAAGTGAGTGAGTGAGCGACAGGTTTCTACTCTTCTCTTCGCAGCTAGCACTGTGTGAGAGACATGAGGCTCCTCTTTGCTGATGTTGGACGTTCGTGAGTTTGTTCTGTGGATACCGCAGAAACATTGTTACTATTACAGTGACATCCTTCTTTTTTATCACGCTTCAAGAGGTAAATAATTTAAAAAACTCAGATTATGACTTTTCGCATGGATCCTCAGTGGGAATCCTATTTTTTCCACTGCGTGATGTAACCGCAATTCCCAACACCAAGAATAGGGGCTATCTCTATAGCACCCTATAGGATGTCTCCTATAGAACTCTCTAAGCTTAAGAAACAAATAGAAGAGTTATTGGATAGGAAGTTTATTTGACCTAGTGTCTCACCTTGGGGAGCCCTTGTGCTCTTGGTCAAGAAGAAGGATGGCATCATGAGATTATATGTGGACTATAGACAACTGAATAAGGTCACAATCAAGAATAAATACCCACTGCTTAGGATAGATGATTTGATGGACCAGTTGAGAGGAGCTGTAGTGTTTTCAAAGATTGATTTAAGGTCAAGATACCATCAAATCAGAGTCAGAGAAGAAGATATTCCTAAGACTGGCTTTAGGACTTGGTATGGGCATTATGAGTACTTTGTAATGTCCTTTGGTTTGACAAATGCACCTGTCGTGTTTATGGATTATAGGAACAGGATTTTTAGGCCATACTTTGATAAGTTTGTGGTTGTCTTTGTAAATAATATTCTCAATTATTCAAAGACAACTAAGGAACATGAGGAACATCTTAGGGTATTTCTAGAAATCCTAAAGGAAAAGAAATTGTTTTCTAAGTTTTCAAAATGTGAGTTTTGGATTAAGGAGGTAGTGTTACGATGGGAGAGACCTACTATTGTAACTGAAATTAAGAGTTTCTTTGGTTTAGTTGGGTATTATAGGAGATTCATAAAAGGATTTTCCAAGATAGTTTTGCCTTTAACTAAGTTGACAAGGAAGTGCAGGACTTTTGAGTAGATCCAGAAATGTGAAAATAGCTTCCAAGAGTTGAAAGAGAAATTGACCACCACACCTGTGCTAGTGATTCCAGACCCACAAGAAAAATTTGAGGTTTATTGCGATGCTTCGAAAAATGGGTTAGGTTGTATTTTGATGCAAAATGGATGAGTAATTGCTTATGCTTCTAGGTAGCTAAAACCACATAAAGAAAACTACCCAACTCATGACCTAAAACTAGCGGCAGTTGTGTTTGCTTTGAAGATTTGGAGGCATTATCTGTATGGGGACAAGTTTGAGGTCTTTAGTGATTACAAAAGTTTGAAATACCTGTTTGATCAAAAAGAGTTGAATATAAGGCAAAGGAGATGGATGAAGTTTCTAAAAGATTAAGACTTTGAATTAAAGTATCATCCAGGTAAGACTAATGTTGTGGCCAATGCATTTAGCAGAAAACTTCTACATGTGTCCTAAATGATGGTACAAGAGATAGAACTCCTTGAGAGCTTCAGAAATTTGAGCCTAGCAATGATTGTGTTACCACATAGTCTTTGTATGGAGAGATTAGAGATTCAGAATAATTTGAGGGCTCAAATTAGAGAATCTCAAGAGGAAGATGAAGCTTTTAAAGTTGATTGATAAGCAGATCAAGTTGGGAAAGAAAAGGAAATTCAAGAGGGCTCATGACATTTATGTTTAGAGATAGACCTTGTGCTCCAAGAGAAAATAAAATCAAAGAAAAGATCTTAGAGGAAGCCCATAAGAGTAGATACAACATCCATCCCGAAGCCACAAAGATGTATCAAGACCTCAAACGATGTTCTGGTATGAAAGGAGATATAGTTGAGTATGTGTCCAAATGTTTAGTTTGCCAAAAAGTGAAAATAGAACACCAAAGACCTTCAAGACTTCTCCAATCCTTGGAAATTCCCGAGTAGAAATGGGAAAGTATATCAATGGAATTTCTAAGGACACAGTTAGGCATAATGCCATTTGGGTTATAGTGGACAGATTGACAAAATCTACACACTTTTTAGCCGTAAAGGCTAACTGGACATTAGATAGATTAGCCCAACTATATCTCTATGAGATAGTCAGATTGCATGGTGTAACACCCCAATACAATATTCTCGATATAACTTATATATAAAGACATAAAGCATTAAACATGTTACTTCTATTCTTACTATCTTACTAATCCCATATAACTAAACAATTATATTGGAGAGCCATAACTAAAAAGTTATACACACAAACAACAATAGCCTTAAAGCCAAAGTGTTATATATATAACTTTACGTTCTCAAAGCAAATATAACTAAATACATCAACTTTGCTTATAAAAGAAATAAGGAAAAACTAAACTACATTAATTCTTTTGTTTCTTCATCTCCTTACCCTTAGAAGGATCTTGACCTGGTTTACCATAGAAACATAGAAAAGGGTGAGAACATGCAATTCTCAGTAATATTCATACAATTCATTGCATTATACAATGTAAACTACATACATATCAGTATAGACTATATCAACATTATATAATCATCTACACAACTATATAACGTATCAAAGCTATGTTACATCTACTTAACCTTATAATACTCAAACTTAAACATAATAGACTATGGTTGTTACTAGATGTCAAATCTCTATTCAATATCTTTAGAACATTCACATGCTACTGTTATGTAAAGGATCACTAAAAACAATGCATAATCTGTAAGCCTAAGTCCCTTACTCATATGATAAGAATAACTATCTACACAATTGTAACATGTCACAACTAGTTCATTCATAAACTTGTTATAGGTACTACACGTATAACCTCTTTCTATGCATAAACTCATTAACTCTAAAATGTAGGATTAGCAACAAGCAAGTGTTTACATTCTCTTACTCTATGAAAATGTTCATTGAGCCAATCTCTAAACTTAACTTATAAGTATACCTTCAATGATATTGAACAACCGCTCATACAATTGTCAAATATCATCTTCACTAGGCAGCTACCTATACAATTGCCAAGTAACAGGAAATGATTATGGATGTGTGTGTGTGTCACTTACTTATTCTAAACTCTCTTTAAACTTGTAGTTAAGAAGACTGATTCTTCAAACTACTTAGTAATGAGTGGACTAGTTCTTACTCACTCTAGTGAGATTACTGATTCCATTATATAAAACTAGTAATCCTAGCACTAACGAGAAGTTAGGACTGAATCCTCACTCAAAGAGACTTTTGGACTTTCCATCTATCTCCGTTGGCCATATGATTATTCATCATTAAAGATTACTCTACTTTGGAATTAGCAAGTAACAGGAAACTATGCAGTGTTCTGTATAACTCATACAAAACCACCACATTAACTCATCATATTGTTCTCTCAAACCAAGTGAAGAAATGAACTCTAGCAAACAGGCACTCTTAGCTCACTTCTAACTCTTAAAGGAGCATATTCCATATTTCTAGTTAAATAATCATACTTATGATTCTTATATCTAGCTTACCTTACTATCACACCAAAAGGGTTACTTATACCACACTAGTCTACTCAAGATCCTAGATACCTATTTTAGGCAATTCCTAACCAATGGAATGCTTAAAGACTAGAACTTCTATATTATCTCCACATTAAGTCCATCCATGTATCATTAACCCCACTTTCTCTCTTAGGAGTAACTAAAGCACTATGGCAAGTGACTATTGCCAACTGATCTTAGCTTTCTTATATCTAGTTTACCCTATCCTCATCACCTCGTATGTGATATTAAATGCAACTTTATATTGCCTAAGGTTCTAGATATCTACAAATGGCAATCCATTACTCTTGGTTGCACTAAGGTTTCTTACTTTCCTTTTTATGCAAGGTGGTCTTTCTCTCTTAGAGATACCCCTATTAGTGTCTCAACACACTCTACAAGGTATATAAAAGGGATCCTAACAAGTAAGGAACTCAATTATTCAAAAATAACATTTTTGAGAATTCCTGGGACACACGTTGTGGCGCCCAGCCCTCCGTCTCCATTGCCTCGGCATGGTTCTCAGTCACACCATGGCGTGCTACTCTCGGGTGCCCTCACTGGGACTCACGCCTCAGTGTGGCATCATTCATGTCGCGACTTGAGGGCGCTTTCTGCAGAGAACTCATGGTGCACTATTCCATTGGCTTCAACATGGCTTCCAATCATCTAAAATTGGTTTCTAGGTGATTTCTAGCTTCACCAACACTTCCTAAAAATGTTGTAATATTCATTTGAATCATTAGCTTACTTAAACATGGATTAATGGTTAAAACCATAACCTAAGTACTATGTTCCAACTTGTAGAACTAATCAAGTTTGTCTAGAGACAAAATCAATCAATTTGCATCCAATAGAGAGAAACTAACTCAATTTCATCAAAGGAAGCAAGAACTAACAAAGAAAGTGGATTCTCGCATCTCAAACCCAATTTCTCCATTTTTGTGACCTATCTTCAATCAATGGAAAATATGAAGAAAATATGAGGTTGAAGGTTAGAAAACCCTAACCTCTTGGAGCCAAGAAGATGAACTCTAAGCACCAACTTTAATCCTTGAGATCTCTCTTTTTTTTCTTTTTTTCCCCCTTCTATTTCTCTCCTTCAGTTCCTCTTTCTTTTCTCTTTGGTTTCTATTTTCTACTTTTTTTGGTTATGGAACCGTGGGAATAGAAGGAAAATAAGGAAACAAAGTCCCACTGTGCCACTTAAGCCATATATTAGAACTTTATATCTGCTAAGGACACTTGAATTATGCTAAATCAAGTTTTCTAACTTCTAACAACTTTAGAATAGATACTAGGATTCATCTAAATTATTGTTTCACCATTATTCTATTTTTTCATATCTGCTATTAGCCAATCCATCATTAAAGCGCACAACTAGTTTGTCTAAAAATACTAAACTAACTCTGATTACTGTCTAATTTTAACTACATCGTCTTCCACCTATTTGTGACTTAGAAACAAATTTTCTAGGTTTATTTCCCTCGACTTAGAAATTTATGCTACTTTCTAGGTCATTCTAGGTTACTTTTCACACTATAGTTTGTAACAAAGTGCCTAAACGAACTCAGTTTATCACAAAACTTAACTGACATGATAAACAAGTAATATGCTACATTTGTACCCATATACAAGTCTAATATTCTTTTTGAGATGTTACACATGGAATCCCCTCTAGTATAATTCAGATAGAGACCCTAAATTCACATGCAGATTATGGGGAGCCTTGCAAAAAGCCTTTGGGACAAAGTTGAGGTTTAGCACAGCCTACCATCTACAAACAGATGGCCAAACTGAGAGAACTATCCAGACTTTAGAAGACATGCTGAGAGCATGTGTGCTAGACCAACAGGGATATTGGGATAGGTTTTTACCCCTAATAGAATTTTCCTATAACAACAGTTATCATACCAGCTTAGGAATGACACCATATAAGGCCTTGTATAGAAGAAAATGTAGATTACCTTTATGTTGGTATAAAGCAGGGGGAACAAACCATCTTAGGACCATACTTAGTACAGAAAATCACAGAGCAAATTAAAATGATCAAGGATAGGATGTTAATAGCCCAAAGTTGGCAGAAAAGTTATGCATATGAGAGAAGGAGACCATTGGAATTCAATGAAGGAGAACATATGTTCCTCAAAGTCACTCCTACTATGGGAGTTGGTAGGGCTATCAATACCAAAATGTTGACTCCTTGGTTTCTTGGTCCCTTCCAAATTCTGCAAAGATTCGAACCAGTTGTTTACCAAATAGCCTTACCCCCCCAGTTTGTCAAATCTTTATGATATTTTTCATGTTTTCTAACTCTGAAAGTATAATCCGGATCCTTCACACATTCTGGAAAATGAATCAATACAGTTAAAAAATGATTTAACTTATATGGTTAAACTTGTAAGGATCATGGATAGGGGTGTGAAAGAACTCAAAGGGAAACAAATTCCTTTGGTAAAGGTACTATAGGAGAGAGGTGACTCAGAAGAGGCCACATGGGAGCTCAAATCCTATATGATAAAAATCATCCGGAGCTTTTTGAATGAGGTAAGCAAATTTTGAGGACAAAATTTATAAAAAAGAGGAGAGAATTGTAACATTCTCTCCAACCCAATGGACTTAATCAGGGTTGTAGAACCTCAATAACACTAGTACAGTAGTTAATTCTAGTAACTAGCTGGCATAGTTAGAGCATAAATCTATAACACTGAATGTAAAAAATAGCTCCTATAAAATTTGGAATTTTTTTAAAATGGCTAAGAAAATAGAAATAAATGAGGAAAATTTATTTCTAAGCTATGAATAATTAAAATGGATATATGAAATCTTCTTAATTAATTCCATAGGTTTAATTTAACCCATGAAAGAATAATGAAGATTAGAGACTGATATTGCAGTATAAGAAAAGTGGTGGAATATTAATATAGAAATAAAATGAAATCCTAGAATTTTCTATGATACCAATGAAGGTTAGAAAATTCATTTCTAAAAGACTAAAGTGTTCTTAGCAGATAAAAGCTTATTAGTTGGATTTTATTTTTGGAAAGTTCTCCCACATCTTCACTATTTCATTCTGCTACCTTCTACCTAATATTTGACTTTAGGTGATGGTTGCCTTTCACATTTCTATCATTTCTCACGTTTCCTTCTCATTCTCTCATTTTTTACTTTCATTCACTCTGTATTCTCTCAATCTCCCACTCAACAGAAGATAAAAATAGGAGCAAGAAAATCAAGAAAGAAACAAATGAAGAAGAAGAAGGAAGTAACCAAGGAAAGAGCAAAGGGAAAGGGAAGAAGGTGTCAAGTTAAGGCTGGGGTTTTCTTAACTTTGTTCATCTTTTTCTCCTATTTGAGAATGATGGATTGATGATTATTGTTGAGGCTTTGAGATGATAAACAAAGATGATATTCTTATGTTTTGATAATGAGTTAAAGATTCCAACCTTGATTTTTGACTCTTGAGAAACTTTGAGATTTGAAAATGGGTTGAAACCTATATTTGATTGGTTGATTTGAAAGTGTTTCGATGCTTAAATATGATACATTTGATGTTGTTGTTGATGTTTAATGTTTTGACTTGGGTTGGAATTTGGTTTGGAAGAATAGAGGAGTGGATTTTTTCTTTCTGGGTTTTTGGCACCTAGGCCCCAGAAGTTGGGCGTCTAGGTGCCTAAAACTCAGAAACCTAATGCTTTAGGATGTGCGTATGGGGCCTAGGTGCCCAGCGTGTAGCGCTTGAGCGCCTGTGTAGCGCTTGAGCGCCAGGGCTGAGTGCTTGGGAGAAACAGAGCAATGTCTCTGGTGTCTAGGAGCCTGAGCGCCCATTGTTCACTGCCCAGGCACCAGTGGCCAGAACAAAATGGGCAATTCTTTGCCATCCCAGTGCTTAGGTGCTGGAGAGTGGGTGCCTAGGCACCTTGAGCAAATTTTTACAAGATGATTATTTTGATAAAATAGAGTCTCCTACTTATTTGATTTGTTTTTATATGCTTTTTAAAGAGTGTTAAGATACTAGTAGAAAATTTTCATAGACGAATTGATCACTTTGGATTTGTGAAATTCTATATATGAGATCTTTACTATGAAATTCATGATGCCATGACATGAGATGGATTATTCTATTGCATGATTGATGAGATATTGATGCATTATGCTATGATGAAACATTTTATTCTATGCATGATGAGAATAATGATTGAAATAATGATTGATTTTCATGAGTAACCTATTATTGAGGATATCCTTGGTCTTATGGTGAGGCTTGGAAATGATGGTTGAGGATGGATATTCCCTTACCACCTGAGTAATTGTGGTTGATGATGGATAATTCCCTCCCTCTTTATTTGAGCTATCCTTGGATGAAATGTAGTTGAGAACAGATAATTCCCTCTTTACTTAAGGTATTCCAGGATTAGAGATAGTGTGAGGAAGGATGATACCCTCCCTATCAATGTAGTTAAGGATAATAATTCTCTCACTACTCACAACTCTAAAATGAGGACGGATAATTCCCTCATAAGTTGTGCATTTATGTGGGTTACTTGGAGTAGCTCTGTGTGGCAAATAGATCGTCATAAATAGGTTGAAGTGCACTAACTTGGAACTAGGCTACTATCCAGTGAACGGTATTATGAGGACGGATAATTCCCTCCATACCATTTTGATAAGAGATGAATTATGATTATTAATGACTATTGAATGATGATTATTGATAGATGACCATTACGAGATAGCTTATTGTATAAGTCTATCATGAATGGATTTCTTGACTGATATTGAGGTTGTGATGAGACCTGATGGTTTCTTGACTTCAAATGATTTTTGAAAAATGATGTAAAATGAACCTTTATTTCGGGAAGAGAAAAGACTTGTTTTGACTTTAGTCACCATTCTACTAATTGTATATTAATGATTTGAAATGATATTTTCATGAAATAGCTGAAAAGATTATGATGACACAATTTTAAAATGACCACTGAAAATTGTGAGATTCTCACCCCATTTCTTGATTTCCATAATGATTCTAGGATAGGCGAAGGAGAATAAGATCTTATAGATCTTTTATTCTCTTTTTGTTTTGACTTTTGTACATGGTTCTATACCATTTTTGTGCCTTGGAGGCATATGATGTATTTGATATATTTTGATGTACCTTGATGTACCATTTGTATATGACACAGTTCTATTATTATGTAATATGTACTTCCACTTTAGGCTCATATTTTGTATATTAAAAGTTTATTTCTTCAGAAAAATTTGATATTGATCTAAGTGACGTACTCTAATATGATTGCTAATGCATAATTTTGAATATGTCATTAGTGGTAGTATTAGGATGTTACAATTCTCAGTAGTACTATTTAAAATTATGTGTCATCATAATACTTCTAGCTACTTCGAGGAAAAATCATTTCAAAACTCATTTTTATAAAGTAGGAAGGTGACAAAATCCAAATCAAGTCCTTCCTCCTCCCGAAACCAAATTCCATTTATTAATAGTTTTCGAAAACGTTATTGTCAAGCATTAGAGATTATATCCATAAACACTTTCAGTAACAATTTCTAAACAAGAACCAAGATCTCAAATCAATTCAGTGGTTCTTATATCATAACTAAGTTATAATATGAATATCAAATTCATCTCTATACTCATTCACCATATATCATAATCATCAAATATCGTCAATTCATCATATATCATGATTCATTAAATATATTTATTTATCCTATATTATTATTTATCATATCTTAAATATTAAATATCAATCACCATATCTCATAAATCATATCTCAAGTAGAAAGGAAATATCTCAACCTTAATCTACTGCATCACAAGCAAGTGTGGTACCTCTATCTACTATATCACAATCTCAAGTATTAAAGAATACTCCCTACCCGGAGTTTAATCTTGATTACTCCCTTCCTGGAGTATATTCAAGATTACTTCCTTCCCAGAGTATATTCAAGATTACTACCTACTTGGAGTATATTCTAAAGTACTCCCTACCTGGAGTATATTCCAAATTACTCCCTACTTAGAGCATATTCAAGATTACTCCCTACCCGAAGCATATTCAAGATTACTCTCTTCCCAAAGTATATTCAAGATTACTCCATTCCCGAAGTATATTCAAGATTACTCCCTAGCTGGAGTATATTCAAGATTACTCTTTACCCAGAGTATATTCAAGATTACCCCATTCCCGGAGTATATTCAAGATTACTCCCTACTGGGAGTATATTCAAGATTACTTCCTACCCGGAGTATATTCAATCACAAGTATAAATTGCTATTCTAGCTCAACCTTAAAGAATTAAGGGAGCAAATTCTCATATTCATACCAAATAGCTCAACTTTGCATTCAAAGGAGCAATACAAATTCAAATTCAAGCTCAACTTGACTAATCAAGGATCAATATATTCTCTAATACCTAACTAGTACACAATTTTATTTCATCCATCACACTTCAAGAATTCTTAACAAGTAAACTTTATTAATGACATCCAAACATTAATTCTTTAAATATTGGATGCAATACTTTCTTGGTTTCTAATTCAGCCAACATGGCTTAATAATTACATTAAAAGATTGTATCAAATGCATTACAAAAATGTACTCAAATTATGGTCATAACATGATAGCATTCAGCTTTGTACTTCAATCACATTTCAAACCATAATTTCATGCACAAAAATACCAAAATTCTAGTCACAAAGAGCAATATTCTGCCAAGACCTTCATCCATCATCAAAGTCACAATTTCATGTACATGATCATCAAAAATTCTGGTCACACAAGGCAGCATTCTGCTGTGACCTTCAAACATTACTCAAGTAACATTTTCATGCATAAATACATCAAAATTCTAATCATAAACAGGGCATCCTTCTGCCATAATTTTCAATCACCATTCAAGTCACAATTTCAAAAACAAATGCATCAAAAATTCTGTCAGAATAGGGCAGCCTTCTACCATAGTTTTCAACTATCATTTAAGTCATAATTTCAAACACAAATGCATCAAAAATTCCGTCGAAACAAGGCAGACTACTACCATGGGTTTCAACCACATTTCAAGCCAAAATATTGTGCACAATAATAACACAATTCTAGTCATAATGAGGCAGCATTCTGCCATAGTTTTTAACCATTATTCAAGTGACAATGTCAAACATAAAAGCATTATAAGTTCTATTCATAAGCAGGGCAACAAGTTACTGTGAATCATCATCATAAACTTCAACCAATGTCATGAATTTTCCAATTAATAATCCATCAACTAACCATCACTAACTAGGATCAAGAAATATAAGTTAAAAGCCAACAAAATTCTATTTTATACCTTGCTTGATCGTGTACAATAATTCACAAGAACTATCATAAATTTTCATTCAAAATTTGGTAAAAGAAAGAGTATGCATGTAGGTAAGGAACAAAACACAAAAATTCAAGAGACACCATCTCTTTATCACATTCAGTGTAACGCCCCTTTTTCCAAGGGAACGTCACATGGTCGATTACAATGCGGAAATAAAGTTAGGTGAGTTGAGACCCGGTCCATTTTAATAAGACGCGTATATTCACTAGATTATAGTTGGGTATTTTAATTGGCGGTTATGTTATATATACATTTTTTTTTCTTTTTAATTAGTAACCATGTTGGCGAGGCATCAATGGAAATAAAAGATCAAACAGAAGTAAAATATGCATAGAAATTAACATCTGCATCATCATATATATATATATATAAGTTTATCAAAGCATTTAGTTACAAGCCTGGTACATCAAAAAGCAAAACTATACCGCCCCAAAATATTACATACACATCCCCACGGTATTTAATTTACAAATGCCCCACTACAAACAAAGCATCGGGCCCCCAAAATAATATACCGGTAGCCTTCGGTAGCTACGAGAACATCAATCCCTCAAGTGAGGAGGAATCGTGTCGGGATCCTCTTCGTGGTCCTCTTCGAGGTCGTCCTCGGTGGACTTCCTCGGGATCTTCCTCGGGATCTTCCTCATCATCGAGGAAATCACCATAGGAATAGCGAGAGACACGGGACGGGGCCCGAGCCGTAGAACGAAAAGAGTCCTCTCTCGGAGTGAAGTAACGATCGCCCCACATCTCACGTATCGGTAGGCCGAAACTCCAAGCGTAGGCTAATACAAACAGTGAAGACAGGTGGTTCGTGGCGTCTCCAGGCTAGTGATATCGAGACATCTCCCGTGTAGACACGGCGTTCGAATCCGTAGTTGATATACCAAGACTCGGCCCTCCTAAGAATGTCGACGTACATCTCCCAAAAAATCAGGCGCACGGGGCTCCATAGTCTTCTATAGTTGCTCAATCAAGATAAGGCCAAAAACCGGGAAGTTGGGAGCTTAGGTTCCTCACGGTTGTCTTCGATGAGACGCAATGTACGAGATAAACGAAAGGGAGAGACGGGGAAAGAAAAGAGGTAAGACATCCTTCCGTCATTACCAATTATAGCATCAAGAAACCAAACGGCGCAAAGCGCCCACATAGCATTTACAACAACAAGAATAGTAATAGACAATCAAGAGCGAGTTATGATCAAGCAAACAGTTCCGACGGTCATAGGTATATCAACAATATATCAATGCCGGACCATAATAATGATAAATGCAAATAATGCACGGACTCTATACACATGAGCCCTCAATAACCAAGATCCTACTCCATGGAGCTAGACACAAAACATTCGGAGAGAATGATCGGGAGACATGCTAGTATCTCGTCACCATAAAAACAAGTGCTTTCGAGTAAAATAATCGGTCATTTTGCGCAACAAGGCTTTATACAAAGAAAGATTCTCACAAGATCTCGATATAGGATCGTGGCCGGTCGGGATCGTTGGTGCGTTTGCATCGGTTTGTCTCACGGTCCCGGAGGGCTACCACCGCCCTTTGTGAAACACCCGCGCCCCAACGCCCTCAAGGCCAACTACGGGACCCCACTTGTCTATTCGCACCCGCACTAAGGTGTGTTCAACTCCTAGGCAACTAGGCCTTACGACAAATCCAACGGACAAATCACAATGCATACAGACTCTATGCATAATCATGTATGATCATTATCACATACTATTCCATCATATGTTACAATTTGCCAAAGTAAGAATTGATACAATCAATGGTCTCTCTTAAGGACCCACAATAGCATAATATTTTCATTAAATAGATCAATACCCTTTTCAAAACGTATTATGAGTCCTTGCTTAGATTTAGCTTTACTTACGGGGTTTGTCTCTAAAGGAATTCTTTTAGTTAACTTAAATCCTCTTAGGTAATTTATTCATATGCCCTTAGAAGATTATTTTAAGATCTCAAAATCTCACACTCTCATGTTCTTCCCTGTTTATGCATCCCTAAGCAATTTCTAGTCATCCCATTTATTTATGATCAATATTCCTATATTAGTCCCAAGGTTTTGGGTCCAGGAAACTACACGGTCGGAAATCACAATTTGAGTCACAGACTTCAATTAATAGGTGTTGGGTGATAGGTATACATTTGAATTCGACAGAGACTACGTTTCATGAAGAGTTGAAGTTGCTATTCGACGAAGAATAATGTAACAAGGAGGGGAAAGAATGGGGAAAACATTTTTCTGTCGGATGGGGGTTCTGTCGGACGAAGAAATCATTTGCTGTCGGATGGGGGTTCTGTCGGACGAAGATCAAAACTGTCGGACCCTCCAGATGGTCAGCAAAAGCCTCAATTCGACGAGTATAGGTGTCGACGTTGGAGAAAATCTCCCAAGTGTCGAACCGACGAACACTGGTCGAAATCTCTAATTTCGACGGTGCGGAGAAATTCATCTACTCGACAGCATTGTCTCTCAAATTCGACGATTTTTGACTTTGGGGCATTTTCTTGTAAGTGTCCAGAGACTCTATTCGACGGGTTGTTGGTCGGAAGATCAATCTCGACGGGCATGATCGAGGTTCATACTCGACGAATGTTGACATTGTGTTTAGTGGTCGAAGATCTAAACTCGACGGATCTTCACTTAGTGTTTGCTGGTCGAGATCTAAATTCGACGGGTTTGACATTCGACGGAAAGGGTCGAGTCTAAACTCGACGGATTTTAACATTTTACTAAGTGATCAAGATATCAAATTCGATGGTTTGGCTATGGGTCCTTACTCGACGGATTTTAACATTTTATTAAGTGATTAGATTATCACGTTCGACGGAGTTTGGCCATAGGTCCTTACTCGACTGATTTTAACATTTTATTAAGTGATTGGATTATCACGTTCGACAAGTTTGGCTATGGGTCCTTACTCGACGGATTTTAACATTTTATTAAGTGATTAGATTATCACGTTCGACATGTTTGGCCATAGGTCCTTACTCGACGGATTTTGTCATTCGACGAAAATGGTCGAGGTTGTATTCGACGAGTTTGGCCAGATTTCATACTATTACTAATTTCCATATGAAGTTTCCACATTCGGGCTCAACATCGTAACTATCCGAGAACAATTTGGAACTCATTCCCATCAATATTACACATTCCAAGTACATCCGGTTATATATATATATATATGTACATTCAAACTCAGACAATCAAATAACACATATACCATACAAACAACATACAAAAGCAGAAAGACCCTCAACAAAATCACAGACGTTCCTAAATGCTAAGAGAGGTTGAGGAGGAGTGTCTTCCTCTTACCTTAAAGAAGCACAAAGAAAGGCTGCTCCTTTTGGTCAGAAATTATATTTTCAGCTCCCAGAGATCCTTGAATATTCAAGCTCACCAAAATCGAATCAAGTGTTGAAATGGATACCCATGGTCATTGTGGGTTACGAAAATGAGGAGAGATGAGGAAAAAGCTAAGGACTTTACCTTAAAGTTCCAATCTTTAAGCTTCAACCGTGGAGGAAAAGAAGATGAAGAAGACGTAGGACTTTGAAGATGATTCCCTCGGGTGTGGTGCTTTTCCGGACACGAAATGGTTTGAGTGTGATGGTATTGGAGGATGAAAATATGAAGGTGGGGGGAAAATGGTCTCACTTGGAAGGAGAAATGGAAAGAGAGAAAGATGAGTGCTACGTACGGGAGGAGGAAATGTGTGGAGTGCGGAGAATGAATTAAGCCCCTTAATTCAAATGTGCAAAACACAAAAATAGGAGGAGAGAGAAATAATAAAAAATGATTCAAAGAAGCTTCCTTGAGAAGCTTCGCACGCTCTCTACG
Organism: Ormosia semicastrata; assembly: GCA_029884595.1. NCBI lineage: Eukaryota > Viridiplantae > Streptophyta > Magnoliopsida > Fabales > Fabaceae > Ormosia > Ormosia semicastrata. Next base: position 47,938,245 of record JAQQTO010000061.1, read on the forward strand.
AAGTGCATAGTAAGCTTGTCTCCTTGATTAAATACAACAGATGATTTATTATACTAGCGAGATAAAACCCCAAAAATGTAGGCCTCAAACCGTGTCCGGACTCGGGTTTAGTAAGATCCCCGTTGACACGTTGACGGTCAAGGTTTACCAGCGTCGGGAAAATATTCTATCTCCAGGCTCCACTCAAAGACACACATAAAAACGAAGAATATATTAAAATATTCATCATCTCCGAGAAAATTCCACAAAAATTCTTAAAAATTGCAAATATTATAAAATGATCGTTTTTAACAAAATAATAAATTTTCGGGATGTTACAACACTCCCCTTCTAAAAAGAAATTTCGTCCTCGAAATTTGCATACCTTAGAATAGGCTGTGGGTATTGCTCTCTCATCTTGTCTTCCAATTCCCTGGGTTGCATCTCCAATCACCTCGTTCCAGATCACTTTCACCAATGCGATCTCCTTGCCTCTTAATTGCTTTATCCTGCTATCCTCGATCCTTATAGGAGACGTCTCATAAGTTAAGTTTTCTTTTAGTTGTATTCTGTATCCGGTGCTATGATATGACTTGGGTCAGGAAGGTACTTCCGAAGTTGTGACACATGGAAAACATTATGAATGTTTGAAAGAAAAGGAGGTAAGGATATTTGGTATGCTACAGGACCTACACGACCAATGATTTGGTATGGTCCAAGGAATTTAGGAGTGAGTTTTCTAGATTTTAAAGCCCGGCCCACCCCAGTCGTAGGTGTGACTTTCAGGAATACATGCTCACCTTCCTCAAACTCAAGAGGTTTTCTCCTTCGATCTGCATAACTCTTTTGTCGACTCTGAGCCGTCCTCATCTTTTCCTGAATCATTTTAACCTTCTCAGTTGTCTGCTGTATAATCTCGGGTCCAATAGTAAGGCGCTCGCCGTCTTGGTACCAACACATAGGTGTTCGACATCGTCGTCCATACAGAGCTTCATAGGGTGCCATCCCTATGCTCGAATGATAACTGTTGTTGTAGGTGAATTCTATCAAAGGTAGAATGTCATCCCAACTCCCAGTTTGCTCTATGGTGCAAGCTCTAAGCAAATCTTCCAAAGATTGGATTGTTCTCTCCGACTGACCGTCGGTCTGCGGATGATAAGCAGAACTAAGTTGTAATTTTGTCCCCAATGCTTTTTGCAAACTCTCCCAGAAATTTGAAGTAAACCTTGGATCTCTATCTGAAACAATACTTGTAGGCACACCGTGCAGTCTGACAATCTCTCCAATATAGATCTGAGTCAATCTCTCTAGCTTGTACTTGATGTCGATCGGAAGAAAATGTGCTGATTTCGTGAGTCGGTCCACAATTACCCAAATCGAATCATGACCTTTTCTTGTCCTTGGTAATCCGACTACAAAGTCCATTGCAACATCGTCCCACTTCCATTAGGAATAGATAACGGTTGCGAAGCAATCCCTTTGGTCTCGATGTTCCACTTTAGCTTTTTGACAAACGGACAAGTAGATACACGTCTAGTAACGTCATTCTTCATTCCGTGCCACCGAACAACTTCTTCAAGTCTTGATACATCTTCGTCATGCCGGGTGCATACTCGGTTGGCTTGTGTGAGCATGATTAATGATGTATTCTCTAAGTTCTTGACTCAGGACACAAACTCTCCCCCTGGAATCTCAAAATTCCATCCGTTCCCTCGCAAACTCTCGTTTCATTTCCTTGCTTCATCTGTTCCCTCACTTCTTGTAAGAATTTGTCCTTCTTGTTCTTTTCTTATGCTTGTCCATCAACTCGCTCGAGATGGTAACCATATTCATGCAAATCTTTCCAGGTTCTAACTTCACAAAAGACCATACATCTCTGAATTGCTCTATTAGATCCTTTTCCTTGATCATCGTGGAGACACGATCATCTTTCTACTTAGAGCGTCTGCCACAACATTTGCCTTGCCAGGATGATACAGAAGTTGGAAATCGTAATCCTTCAGGAATTCTAACCACCTCCGTTGCCTCATGTTCAACTCCTTCTGATCATACAAATACTTCAGACTCTTGTGATCACTGAAAATGTTAAATGTTGCTCCGTAGAGAAAATGCCTCCATATCTTCGAGCAAAAACTACAGCCGCTAGCTCCAGTCGTGCGTCGGATAATTCTTCTCGTGCACTCGCAGCTGCCTTGAAGCATAAGCCACCACCCTTCCATGTTGCATAAGTACAGATCCTAGCCCTTGGTATGAAGCGTCACAAGTACACTTCAAAGCTGTTCATTCGGATCGGGTAGCACTAACACCGGTGAGGTAGTCAGTCGATTCTTCAACTCTTGGAAACTTCGCTCAAATGTCGGTCCACTCAAAAGTTTGGTTTTTCCTTGTGAGTTGCGTAAGTGGTCCAAAGAATCTTGGAGAATCCTCAATGAACCTCCGGTAATATCCCGCTAAACCCACGAAGCTTCGAATACGTTCATCGACTTCGGCCTTTCCCATCGTAGTACGCCTCCACTTTCGATGGATCCACAAAGCAATCCCACTCTTTGAGATCACGTGACCTAGAAACTTGACTTCTTCCACCAAAACTCACATTTTGAAAGTTTGGCATACAATTCCTTCTCCTTCGAATCAAGAACTATACCGAGGTGTTCGGCATGGTCCTCTCGGTTTTGAGAGTATACCGAATGTCGTCAATGAAGACCACAACGAACTTATCCAAGTAAGGTCGAAAGATTCGGTTCATGTAGTCCATGAAGATAGGCCGGTGCATTCGTCACACCAAACGGCATCACCAAATACTTGTAGTGACCGTATCGGGTGCGAAAAGCAGTCTTGGGCACATCCTCTGTCTTTACTCGTATCTGGTGATACCCGGATCGCAGATCAATCTTGGAAAACACCTTCTTTGCTCCCTTCGGTTGGTCCATCAAGTCGTCAATCCTCGGGAGTGGATATTTGTTCTTAATCGTCACTTTGTTCACCGCCGATAGTCCACACATAACCTTGAGGTGCCATCCTTCTTGCGAACTAAAAGACTTGGTGCTCCCCATGGTGACACACTTGGCACGACAAATTGCTTTTCCAAAAGCTCTTCTAGCATTTGTTTCTTTAGCTCGGCTAACTCTGTCGGTGCCATCCGGTACGGTGTTATAGACACGGGACCAGCCTCCGTACTAAGTCGATAGCAAACTCTATCTCTCGAGTGGTGGTAAACCGGTGCACACTCTCGGAAAAACTTCGGAAACTCATTCACCATCGGAATTGTGTCCACATCAACCTCGTTCTCGATTTTCAAAGAAGACAGTAGCATGTATCGTGAGCTCCTTCTTTCAAGAGAGCTTGAACTCGGTTGGCCGTCGAAATCTAGAATTCTCATTTATGGGAAAAACTATGGTCTTTCTCGGAGCAGTCCTAACAGAACATGGTTAGAAGACAACCGGTCCATCCCTAGGATAATATCTAATTGGGAAAGAGGTAAACAAATCAGATCGACAGAAAGGATCGACCTTCAACAATCAATGGACGAGTTTAGACAAACTTTGGTAGTAGCTCACGGTTTATCGGTGGGGGTAGAAACGGTTAAGTCAAAAGGTAAGGGACGACAAGTAGACTCGGTTTTGCACACGGTCATACGATATAAAAGAATGAGTTGCCCCAGAGTCATACAAGATAGCTTAAAAGATTACCTTCTATGATGCCTTCTCCTGTATCAAATCTTCGGATTCGGAGGCTTCGGCCTCGCTCATAGTGTAAACTCGTCCTCCACTTGCGGTTTCTTGGCTTTCGCAACATTCATTGAAGGTTCGACCTTCGCTTGATTGCGGTCTCTCGTAGATGTGTCCAGGTTTCCCACATCGAAAACAGATAATCCCTTTGATAGGACAATCCCTTGTCGGATGATCTTTTCCACACTTAGGCATTTGGAGGGGTATGCCAAGTTTTGGCCGGTCCGGTTCCCACTAGAACCTCCACTTGAACTTCCACCCATGGCTTGTTGGTGACTTCCGTGGGTCGAGAGTATGGCTTCTTCCGGGAAGCGGTTAGCATTGTTATTGCCGCCTCTGCGGAATCTCGCAGCCCAAAGTTTCTATTCCTCATATCTCTAGATTGCTCCAGAGCCTCTACATCACAAACAAGTATCCAGTGTTGTGAGAATTCATTGATCCTCAAGGTGATCACTGACTTTCCTCGCTCGTACCTCAATCCTTCCGTGAATCTTCGGCACTTCCAAGCCTCATCCGGTTGGTTCTGAAAGTAGGTCGAAAGCGTGACAAATTTTCGAATCTCGCTGCGTACTCGCTAACGGTCATATTCCCCCCGTCGTAGGTTGAGGAATTCGACTCCTTCGCATGCCTTGCACTCGCAGAAAATACTTGTCCAAGAACTTTTCTTTGAACAACTCCCAAGTAATATCTCGGTTATAGCTTCTAGCATCCTCCGCACTCCGTTCCACCAGGTTCTCGGCGTTACCTACCAAAGATAAAAGTAGCATAATCCACCTTCTTACCCTCGGCGCAATTCATTCCTCGAAATACCTTCTCCAACTCCTTGATCCACGAGACTAGCTTTGTCCGGATCAAATTCTCCTTTAAATTGAGGAGGATTATGGCGTCGAAACTCGCTAAATTCCGAGCATCGCAGTAGCCTCTAGCGTTGAGCGCCTCGCTCTTGTTGTTGAGTAACTCTCTCTTGCGTCGTGCGGCTTGCTCGGTTCTTTGTGCGATGACCTCACCATCCTTTGCATCGTTGTAATATTTCGCCATGTCTTCCTTCGTGCCATCTCACTTTCTCGATTCAGATTATCCGAAAACACAGAAAAGTCATTGCATTCACTAAGAATACCAAACACTACTCCTTTACGAATACCATTCAGAGAACACACAGCACAAACAAGACAGACTCAACCACGAGACCCAAAGAAACATAAACCGGGGCTCTGATACCAAGAATGTAACGCCCCTTTTTCCAAGGGAACGTCACATGGTCAATTACAATGCGGAAATAAAGTTAGGTGAGTTGAGACCCGGTCCATTTTAATAAGACGCGTATATTCACTAGATTATAGTTGGGTATTTTAATTGGCGGTTATGTTATATATACATTTTTTTTTCTTTTTAATTAGTAACCATGTTGGCGAGGCATCAATGGAAATAAAAGATCAAACAGAAGTAAAATATGCATAGAAATTAACATCTCGCATCATCATATATATATATATATAAGTTTATCAAAGCATTTAGTTACAAGCCTGGTACATCAAAAAGCAAAACTATACCTGCCCCCAAAATATTACATACACATCCCCACGGTATCAGAATTTACAGCCCACTACAAACAAAGCATCGGGCCCCCAAAATAATATACTGGTAGCCTTCAGTAGCTACGAGTAACATCAATCCCTCAAGTGAGGAGGAATCGTGTCAGGATCCTCTTCAGGGTCCTCTTCGAGGTCGTCCTCAGGGACTTCCTCGGGATCTTCCTCAGGATCTTCCTCATCATCAGAGGAAATCACCATAGGAATAGCAGAGACACGGGACGGGGCCCGAGCTGTAGAACGAAAAGAGTCCTCTCTCGGAGTGAAGTAACGATCGCCCCACATCTCACGTATCGGTAGCTGAAACTCCAAGCGTAGGCTAATACAGCAGGTGAAGACAGGTGGTTCGTGGCGTCTCCAGGCTAGTGATATCGAGACATCTCCCGTGTAGACACAGCGTTCAGAACTGTAGTTGATATACCAGCACTCTGGCCCTCCTAAGAATGTCAGACGTACATCTCCCAAAAATCTGTGCGTACGGGGCTCCATAGTCTTCTATAGTTGCTCAATCAAGATAAGGCCAAAAACCAGGGAAGTTGGGAGCTTCCGGTTCCTCACGGTTGTCTTCGATGAGACGCAATGTACAGATAAACAGAAAGGGAGAGACAGGAAAGAAAAGAGGTAAGACATCCTTCCGTCATTACCAATTATAGCATCAAGAAACCAAACGACGCAAAGCGCCCACATAGCATTTACAACAACAAGTAATAGTAATAGACAATCAAGAGCGGTTATGATCAAGCAAAATTCCAGCAAGCGGTCATAGGTATATCAACAATATATCAATGCTGACCATAATAATGATAAATGCAAATAATGCACGGACTCTATACACATGAGCCCTCAATAACCAAGATCCTACTCCATGGAGCTAGACACAAAACATTCGGAGAGAATGATCAGGGAGACATGCTAGTATCTCGTCAGCCATAAAAACAAGTGCTTTCCAGAAAATAATCAGTCATTTTGCGCAACAAGGCTTTATACAGCAGCATTCTCACAAGATCTCAATATAGGACTGTGGCCAGTCAGGATCGTTGGTGCGTTTGCATCGGTTTGTCTCACGGTCCAGAGGGGCTACCACTGCCCTTTGTGAAACACCCGCGCCCCAACGCCCTCAAGGCCAACTACAGGACCCCACTTGTCTATTCGCACCCGCACTAAGGTGTGTTCAACTCCTAGGCAACTAGGCCTTACGACAGTCCAACGGACAAATCACAATGCATACAGACTCTATGCATAATCATGTATGATCATTATCACATACTATTCCATCATATGTTACAATTTGCCAAAGTAAGAATTGATACAGTCAATGGTCTCTCTTAAGGACCCACAATAGCATAATATTTTCATTAAATAGATCAATACCCTTTTCAAAACGTATTATGAGTCCTTGCTTAGATTTAGCTTTACTTACAGGGTTTGTCTCTAAAGGAATTCTTTTAGTTAACTTAAATCCTCTTAGGTAATTTATTCATATGCCCTTAGAAGATTATTTTAAGATCTCAAAATCTCACACTCTCATGTTCTTCCCTCGTTTATGCATCCCTAAGCAATTTCTAGTCATCCCATTTATTTATGATCAATATTCCTATATTAGTCCCAAGGTTTTGGGTCCAGGAAACTACACGGTCGGAAATCACAATTTGAGTCACAGACTTCAATTAATAGGTGTTGGGTGATAGGTATACATTTGAATTCGACAGAGACTACGTTTCATGAAGAGTTGAAGTTGCTATTCGACGAAGAATAATGTAACAGGAGGGGAAAGAATGGGGAAAACATTTTTTTACGTCGGATGGGGGTTCGTCGGACGAAGAAATCATTTCTTTGTCGGATGGGGTTACGTCGGACGAAGATCAAAACTGTCGGACCCTCCGGATGGTCAAGACAAAGCCTCAATTCGACGAGTATAGGTGTCGACGTTGGAGAAAATCTCCCAAGTGTCGAACCGACGAACACCTGGTCGAAATCTCTAATTTCGACTAGTTGGAGAAATTCATCTACTCGACAGCATTGTCTCTCAAATTCGACGATTTTTGACTTTGGGGCATTTTCTTGTAAGTGTCCAGAGACTCTATTCGACGGGTTGTTGGTCGGAAGATCAATCTCGACGGGCATGATCGAGGTTCATACTCGACGAATGTTGACATTGTGTTTAGTGGTCGAAGATCTAAACTCGACGGATCTTCACTTAATGTTTGTTTGGTCGAGATCTAAATTCGACGGGTTTGACATTCGACGGAAAGGGTCGGAGTCTAAACTCGACGGATTTTAACATTTTACTAAGTGATCAAGATATCAAATTCGACGGGTTTGGCTATGGGTCCTTACTCGACGGATTTTAACATTTTATTAAGTGATTAGATTATCACGTTCGATGAGTTTGGCCATAGGTCCTTACTCGACGGATTTTAACATTTTATTAAGTGATTGGATTATCACGTTCGATGAGTTTGGCTATGGGTCCTTACTCGACGGATTTTAACATTTTATTAAGTGATTAGATTATCACGTTCGACAAGTTTGGCCATAGGTCCTTACTCGACGGATTTTGTCATTCGACGAAAATGGTCAGGTTATTGTATTCGACGAGTTTGGCCAGATTTCATACTATTACTAATTTCCATATGAAGTTTCCACATTCTCGGGCTCAACATCGTAACTATCCGAGAACAATTTGGAACTCATTCCCATCAATATTACACATTCCAAGACATCCAGTTATATATATATATATATGTACATTCAAACTCAAACAATCAAATAACACATATACCATACAAACAACATACAAAAGCAGAAAGACCCTCAACAAAATCACGAGACGTTCCTAAATGCTAAGAGAGGTTGAGGAGGAGTGTCTTCCTCTTACCTTAAAGAAGCACAAAGAAAGGTCTGCTCCTTTTGGTCGAAATTATATTTTCGGCTCCCAGAGATCCTTGAATATTCAAGCTCACCAAAATCAGAATCAAGTGTTGAAATGGATACCCATGGTCATCAAAATGACAAGTGGGTTACGAAAATGAGGAGAGATGAGGAAAAGCTAAGGACTTTACCTTAAAGTTCCAATCTTTAAGCTTCAACCGTGGAGGAAAAGAAGATGAAGAAGACGTAGGACTTTGAAGATGATTCCCTCGGGTGTGGTGCTTTTCCGGACACGAAATGGTCTTTGGAGTGTGATGGTATTGGAGGATGAAAATATGAAGGTGGGGGAAAATGGTGTCAGCTTGGAAGGAGAAATGGAAAAGAGAAAGATGAGTGCTACGTACGTGAGGAGGAAATGTGTGGAGTGCGAGAATGAATTAAGCCCCTTAATTCAAATGTGCAGCACAAAAATAGGAGGAGAGAGAAATAATAAAAAATGATTCAAAGAAGCTTCCTTGAGAAGCTTCGCACGCTTCTCTACGAAGTGCATAGTAAGCTTGTCTCCTTGATTAAATACAACAGATGATTTATTATACTAGCAGATAAAACTCCAAAAATGTAGGCCTCGTAAACTGTGCCCGGACTCGGGTTTAGTAAGATCCCCCGTTGACACGTTGACAAATCCAAGGTTTACCAAATACGTGGAAAATATTCTATTCTCCCGGCTCCACTCAGCACACACATAAAACGAAGAATATATTAAAATATTCATCATCTCCAGAAAATTCCACAAAAATTCTTAAAAATTGCAAATATTATAAAATGATCGTTTTTAACAAAATAATAAATTTTCGGGATGTTACATTCAGGCCATGCCTATTCTTATGAAACAGAACTAGAATTCATTCAAAAACAATACAAGAATAAAGGCAAGTTAAAGGAAATCATCCCCTACCTCAATTCCTTGCCTTAGTTCCTTAATTTTCCTTCACTTTCTTTCTCTTTTTTCCTTCTTTTTCTTGCTATTTTTCCCCTATTTTTTCTTCTATCTTTTGAGCTGCAAACCGTGTATATACAGTAAAAAAGGATGAGAAAGGAAACTTATATGAAGATGGAAGATGAGAAATAGAAGTTAAAGTGTGAAGAGCGGTAGCCGTATGGTGGAGAGGAGTAGCCGTATGGTGGCCTATTTTTGGCTGCTATCTCACGTAAGAAAGAGGAAGGGAAAAATGTGAAGAAAGATGATTGGCGGTGGAGTAAGGAAAAAATGAGAAAACTTTTTCATATTGTAACTTTTGTATCTATTAAGCACACTTTAATTTTTCAAAGTTGAATTTTTCAATTATCCATAAGTGTTATGAAAAATTTTAGAACTCAACTTAGTCATTGGGTCTATTTTTTCATAATTTTTTATATATTGCTATTTATCAGTTAAGTTTCATTACTTGGTCCCAAGTTAAACTAAACTTAGGAATAAGTAAATTTATTTACTGATACTTATCTTGGTTGGTATTTTATATCGAAATATTATCCATATCTTACTTATCATCTCCTTGCAATTTCATAATTTTCTAAACTACTTAACTATTTTAGCTATTCCTCTTCAGTATTCTTAAAAACACCAAGTTAACTCAATTGATTCTCCAAAATTTTCTACAACTCTTATCAATGGTTCTTAGTTAGGAAATAAATTTTTCATATTTATTTTCATCATATCAACTGATTCTATAGAAACTTTAATTATTTTCTTGTATTCAATGTTATAAGATTACACTCAAACTGGTTCAAAAAATTACCCAAATTAACAGATAACTATTACCAATATTATTAAGTTTCTATAACCCTGATTAGGAGTATTAGGTTAAGGAGAATGTTACATGACTCACGGCTCCACTTCCTTCCATTTGACTTTTGTGGTATTTCTTATTTTTCATGCTTAACTTACTCATTTCTCTCACGGCTGATCAATAGCAGCAGCAAAAGGAGAAAACAGAGAAAGGAAAGAAGAAGGAAAGAAGGAAGAAGAGGAAAGGATGAGGAAGACAAAGGGGAAAGCTAAAACTTGAGGATCTTCTACACCAAGTGAGGTAAGGGCCTTTGTTTCTATGACTCTATTCTTTCCTACACCTTCTTATTGATGCTTGGTTGTGTGAGTTAGAAAAATGGGCTTTAAGGCAAATATAGTTCCTTTGCTTGATTTTTGTTTCCTAAGGCTAAATCTAGTTTGCTTTTCGCTTGTTATATGCATGGTTGTTGTTTGTGAACTTAGAAATCTCCATTTGGCTACATGAGTTAGTAGTTGTAAAATGGGTATGGAAGGTGTGGTTTTTGTTCATAGAGTCCATGCTAAATAAGTTGAGAGTTTGCATGAGGATTGTTAGATGGGTTGTAAAACCTTTTAGAACCAATGAATGAAACATTGGGAACTGGTGTGGAAATCAATAGAATAGGAAATAGCTTTCTAGTGCACTGGCGCCTAGGCCCCCCTGCCCAGAACCTGAAAAACATAATGCTACGAGCCTTGTGCCTAGGTGCCAGTGTTGGGCGCCTAAGCGCCAGTCACAAGGAAAAAAAAGGGCAGTTTCTGCTAGGCCAGCGCCTAGAGGGGCGCCTAGGTGCTAGGTCTAGTTTTTCTCAGGATAGTTACGTTGATGTTTTGGACTTCCCTACTTGTTAGGATCATTCATATATGCTTTTTTAAAGTGTTTTGAGACACAAATAGGGGTATTTCATAGAGGAAATGACCACCTTGTATATATGGGAAAGTAGGAGTCTTCGAACATCCAATGGTTGTGGTGTGTATATCTGAGATAAATATAACACTACATAGTTTTACACACTTGCTATTCCTATGTATTAGTAACCTTAGTGATGTGCATAATCATTTGGCCAGAGAATAAGGACTAGTCCTAAATTTTCGTAGCAAGGGCTAGTATGGTCAGGGTTACCAGTATTACAAGGTGGTATTAGTACTCTTACCGGTAAAGGGAATAGTCCACTCATTACTAGGTAGGTTAAGGGGCAAACAGATTCCCTCTCTACCTAGTGAAATATGTAACATCCATAATACTTTTACTAAATACATATCCACAATTACGTATTAGTAATTAAAATTAAGCATGTCACGTTAAACTAATACAATAACTTTAAATTACATTTGAAAAATATACAAAAAATATAAGCATGTTGAGGGTTGATATAACATACATATACCATGAAGGATAATATACAAAGTATGTTTCAATACATAATATTTACATAATCTGTTACAAATAATAAATATACATCACAAAATACAAAAGATATCAAAAATTGATCTATATCTTCGTCTTCTGTCTCCTTGCTCAAGGGTTCATACCTAGAAATATTATCGAATAAAAACAAAATGGGGTTACGAGTCATCATAATACTTTCAAGTGTTTTAGGGAAAAACATTTTTAAAACTTAAATGCTTTATATACTAGAAAGGTAGTTGTAACACCCTAATACTAGTACTAAAGACTTGCCTAGGATCATGCTCTAGTAACTAGAATTAGTGATGTCACTTTAACACTAATAACAAATTTTTGAAAATACATATTACATATACAAAAATATGAGTCTATAACAGATGTAATAATATACATGTGTCAAAGGGATGTTTATACAAATTTAAAACTTCATAGTACAAGTATTACAAATTAAGCCTTTCACGACACTACTTATACAAATTCTACACAATATATGTCTAAATTTCTCAACTGAACTTTTTCTTCATGATTTCAATCTTCCTTTCTGTCTGCTGATGTGTTTGAAGTTCCTGGAAATAATACGAAATACAAAGATGCGGGGGTGAGAATTCAAAGAATTCTCAGTAGTTTTATAAAAACATGTCATCGTAATATTTCCAACTATTTTGGGAAAAAACCCATTCTTTGTTTAAAAAAATCCATTATATATATATGTAAGTTAGAGAGGTGGTAAACTACCAAAATTGGTCCTCTCTCTTCCCGAAACAGAGGTTCAATTATTATTCTTATAAAAACCATTTGCAGAATTCAATAAATCATAATGCAATCCTTTATCAAAACCAAATCATATATCAATACTAGGTGCATACACACACACACACACTACATATATATATATATATATATATATATATATATATATATATATATATATATATATATATATATACACTCATCACAAATATCCATCTTTCATAATAAAATGTAAAATAATACCACACAAATATCATTTATCAACACAATTCACAAATATTTATTCAAAATCAACCTTCATCATTCATTCACCATTCATTGTATTTCTTTTCATTGTCTTTCAAGTATTATAAATCATCATGTCTCATACTCTCATACTTAAGGTTAAATCCCATTATATTCTAGACATTCTCATACTCGAGGTTATATCCAGTTCTTTTATACATGGTAAGTAAGGGAATGTTCGTCCTCACATTACCATTTCCATTCTCATTCTTATTCTGAGATACTCTCATACTCGAGGTTATATCTCATTCTATTCATATTCACATTCATTTGGTAAGGGAGGGAATGTCTATCCTCACAATACCATTCCATTTTATTCATTCTGGGATACTCTCATACTCGAAGTTATATCCTATTCCATTCTGTTTTTGATATTCTCCTAATCGAGTTTATATCCAATTTTCATATATATGGTAAGTAAGGGAATGTCCGTCCTCACATTAGCATTCCATTCAATTCTGATTCATTCATTAATACTCCCTGCTTGGAGTTTATTTAAGATTACTCCCTTCCCAGAGTATATTCAAGATTACTCCCTACCCAGAGTATGTTCAAGTTTACTCCCTACCCGGAGTAAATTCAGGTTCACTCCCTACCCAAAGTATATTCAAGTTTACTCCCTACCAAGAGTATATTCAAATTTACTCCCTACCTGGAGTATATTCAAGTTTCATCTCATATAATATTCATCAAATTTCAATACTAGCTCGACCTTAATAATTTAAGGGAAAATAATCTCAAACTCCAGTTCAGATTCTAAATGCCCATACTAGCTCAACTTTATTAACATAAAGGGGCTATTCAATCTCAATACACAATAAAATCACATTCATCAAGTAACTAATATTAAAATACCTATTCTTATTCTTAAGTTATCACTAATTCCATTCAAAGTTCATAAGTAATTCTAGTCATTAAATTCATACATCAAATTCCATGCATTCATTTCATTCGAATATTCAATACATAATCATCTCACACAAGATATACTATCATAGAATAATTCTTCATATAATCACATTCAAATATTATCCAATCCATATCTATGCTCCAATTCATCATCTTCTCTCAAGTCTTAATTCTTTATAAGTAAACTCATGTATAATTCATACTTTTCATGAATTACTCATGCTTATCTTCACCTAAAATAGCATACAATATCATTTCATTGCATTAAAATCCAGTTTTTAAGTAATAGAATCAGAATTCATTTTTTGCTCAATGGGCGCTTAGGCACTGGGCATTGGGTTCCCAGGCACCTGTTTATGCTATGTTCTATTTCGCGACTGGCGCTTAAATGCTAGCCTCCCAGCACTTAAGCGCTAGTTGCGTGCTTAGGCGCTCCATAATGGGCACTCAGGCGCTGGCTGGACAGCAATGCGTTGAAGGCCTGCTGGGCACTGGGCGCCCAGAAGCTGGCGCTTAAGCGCTCGTGCCCAGATTCATGCTCTGTTTTCAGTTGGTTTCAACATTAACTTTCAAATCTCAAAACCATAATTCCAACAAGATTTTCATTCTCATCAAGTCATTCACAAATAATTTCAAATCTATAAACATACTAAATCAACAACCAAAATCCATCAAAATACTCATTCAATCACCAATTCTTTTCTAACTCAAAACCAAGAAAAATCATTCAAAACCACTTTCAAATTCATACATGCTACACATGAGCATAAAAATGAAGACAACAAATGATAGGAGATGAAATTAGTTCCCCCTACCTTATTTCCCTAGCTCCTCGTAGCTTTTCTTCTTCCTTTTTCTTCATTCATTCATTCATTCATTCATTCATTCTTCTTCTATTCTCATTTTTCCTTTCTCTTTCTCTCTTTTCTCTTCTCTTTGTTGCTGGAGCCATGGAGAATAACAGGGGGAAAAAAAAGCCCAAAGTCTTAAGAAAAGAAGAGAAAAGAAAAGCAGTAGGAGAAAGGAAAGGAAATAAAAAATTATGCTAGAACTCCTATATCTATTACATACACTTTATCCTTTCAAAATCACGTTTTCTAACCATCATAAGTATTCCCAATAAATCACAGGTCTCAACTAAATTCTTATATCCAAATTTTCACTATTTTTCATATACTACTATTCATTAGGTAATCTATGCTTCTTTTCTTAAATTAAATCGAACTTGTAAAGTAAGTAAACATACATGTCTTAACTTATTTTTCATACCAAAATATTCTTCATATTATAATTATCATCTCCCAGCAGTTTCATAATTTTTCAAGCTATTTAGCTATTTTATTTAACCTTTAAACATTTTCTCAGTGTTATTAAAAATACTAGACTACTTCATTTGATCCTTCAAAATTTACCACAATTCATACTAATTATATTCATCCTGGAAATACTTTTCTCATATTTATTTCCTTCATTTTAACTATTCATCTCAAAAAATTAGCTATTATTCATTTCTTGTGTTATAGATTTACGATCAAACTTTTCCAAAAGATTTCCAAAATTTAGCAGGTATGTATGCCCACATTATTGAGGTTCTATAACACTAATTAGAATTTGTTATCAAGCATCTCAAAGTATATCCAATTATTAATGTTTTCCGAAAACATTAGTTATCAAGCATCTCAAATTATATCCAAAACTGCTTTTAGAAACAATTTCTAAACAAGAACCAAAATCTCAAATTCATTTAATAGCCTTTGTAAATAGTTGAGTCATAATATGTCGTTCAAATTCTAATTCATCTTGGTGCACATTTGTCATATTAAATATCATCATTATCATATTCCAATTTCCACACTATGATCTTTTCTAATATCATTACCACATATCATAATCAAAAGGTATATCTCTCAAGAGTCATTGTAACATCTCGAAATTTCTTTTTCTGTCAATTGTGATTTTTCTATGATTTTAGTGAATTATTTGATTTATTTTGATTATTTTTGAACTTTTGTGTGTTTGAAGCGGTGCCAGAAAAATAAAATTTTTCGGGGCCAAAAAAATTTTAACTGTTAACGTGGGGCTAGGGGAGCTACTAAACCCGAAACTGAGAAAAATTTTTGAAGTTTTTCTTTTTCTGAGATTTTATCTGACTGATGAAATTTATGTGCTTTCTATTATCCATTGGACAATAACTACTAGTTTTGCTAGTAGTAGCCTTTGTTCATTGGTTAATAGCTACCGGTAAATATCTTATTGGATGACTAGTCATGAGCCTAGCCATGACCCTTCATCATTTCCATGCAGGACTCACTTTATTATAAGCCAATGGAAAACAAGCTTCCAAGGAAAGTTTGTATGGAGTCAAGTTTAGTGGCTATGACTCATGAAGGTGAACCAATGAGGAGCAAGCTTGGAGGAGAAGCTTTGACCACTCCACACCATGAAGACTACATGGCCAAGAGGATCTTCTAGGACAAGGTTAGGAGACCAAATTGGTTACTTAACTCTCTTAAGTTTATCTTGTCTTGTTTTAAGAAACAAACTATCAAAAACTCTCTCATTTTATCTCTTTGCAAATTTTGGCCAACCCCTTCCGAATACTTTCCAACCTTGTTCAATCTAAACTAACCTTATATCTTGAATCTAAACACCTTTTGGAGATACTTTCATGTTGTAAGTTTCTCCAAATAAATCCATTTTCAATCACTTTCTCAAAGCTAAACTTTCAGGGTTTTAGGTGAAGTTCTTGATCTTTATTTCTAATTTTATTCTAAAGTTCTAGACCATAATCTTGATCCATGGTCATCTTATTTCAAGCCTTAGATCTTAATAATTGTATGTTTGATTTGTTTTAAGGATCTTTTTGGAGGTAGAAGTTATTTCAAGAAGACAACAAAGGAGTTTTTGATCATCACTTAAGGTAAGAGGGAGATTAACCTCATCAATCAACTTGGTGGTGAGAAACGAATTTGTGGTTTGTTGGTGGAAAATCCATGTAAAGATTTATTCACTTGTTTGTGTGAATTTAGTGGTTTATGCTTACTTGGCTATATGTGTTACTATGATTGTTATAGTATACACGAGATTGTTATAGTAGGAATTGATGATTGAAATGCTTTGTATGCTTTGAATCATGTGAGAAAGGCAAGATTTTGGTCCCAAAGACCACTTATGGCTCACGACCATCTAGCCCAAAAAAGGGTATCCAAGGCAAAAATATTTTATGAAATGAAAACCCAGGTGATTAGGTAATAAGAATATGATTTAAGAATTTACAAGTTAAAAATAAGATGAACAAAAATTTTATTATTCAAAAAGAATTAATTTTTGGCCTTAGTAATGGAAATAAGTTTAGAAGAATGTTTTGAAAATTAAATTATTTTATTTAAGAGAGTTTTAGTAAGAGTAATGGAGAAATATTTTTGAATATCTTAATTTAATTAAAATAATATAGATTTTTATGAAGAACGTTAGAAAATATCACTTAGAGGAGGTTTAGTAAGAAAATGTTGGAATTAAAGTCTAATTTTTATATTAAATGAGAAAAGTTTAAAATTAAGCTTAGAATATCAATAAAATGTTTTATGCGATAAAAAAAATAGAAAAACCCTTACGCAAATTAAAAATGTTGATTTTTAGCTACGCGATTAAGAAAATGTTTTAAAAATTTTTACACAATTGAAAAATGATGTAAAAGTGTTACGCGTTTGTGAAAGTATAGTAAAAGTACTTCGCATTTGAGAAAAATAACAGGTTGCTATCGGGCCGACGTATTGGACCTGGTGACGTCAGTTGATGGCTTAAGCCCAATGGTGACTTATTTTACGTGGAAGTCACGTAGTTGTTGATTATTGATTTATTAAGTCATTTGATCATGCATTGTGAAAGTCGTGATGACTTTGTTTGTTAAGGCTATATGCCTAGGAGATTGAATTACACCTAAGTGCGGATGCGAATTGCGTAGTGAAGGTGAATAACTAATCTTGGGGGCATCGGGGCGCGAGTAACCCACAAGTGACTAGTTAGTAGCTTTACTGTTCTGTGGTGACTGATGCAAACACACTGACGATCTTGACGAGACACTATTCCTATTCCCGATCCGGTGTAGAATGTCTTGTATAAGCCATGATGCGTACACTGATAAATTTGAAGCACGTAATTTGAGGCTGACGATATACGGACATATCTCCTGATCATTCTCTCCGATGTTTGGTTTTAACTCCATGGAGTAGGGGTCGGTTCATTGTACATATGCATAGTCAGTGGACATGTTGTTATGATATACTTTCGTTGAATTTATTTATTAATTAAAATAGCATGTTTGTAATTGTTAATTCTGTACTATATGGCTTTATTGTTATTACTATTTCTTTGTTGTCATACTGGTGTGTGATGCAGGGGATCTCACCTCTTTATGTTATTATTCTGTCTGTTTTGTTTTATGTTTATGCTCTATGAAGACTGTGATGGTGACAAGACGGGATCTTATGGGTTTCGTTAGGGTGCAATCCCATGGAGGCATCGACACATGGTGCATCCATATGGATACTGAGCGCATAGAGTATCATGGAGATGTTACTCTATCTTTAAGTAGGACCCACCATAGGGTAACTACTTTTTCTTTTAATGCTACTGTTTATCTAGAATTCTTTATGCCTATTAAGGATTTATGGGGTGATCTTCATTACACTCCTAGGGAAGATTCCAACGTATCTTTTGCTCGGACTCCCGTTCATCGACACATACCCCGGCTAGGGGATTTTTTTGTTGAGGATACAGAGGAAGATTTGGAGGAGGATCCAGTGGAGGACCCTTCCCTCTAGGTGTTTTGAACTTGGGCCAGTTTAGGTTTGTTTTGATGGTTGTATATATGCTTTTTAGTATGTAAGTCTTGTGTAATTATGTTGTATATATATGTAGAGTGTATTATTCAATTCTTTATGACTTGTGTTCTCTATATTATGTTAAGTTTATGTTATCTGTGAAAAGAATTTTTAAAATTTGTATCTTATAAAATTAAATCTTTATGACTTGGGTTTAGTTTTAATTTGTTGGTTTGAAATGTAATTCCCAAAAGAGGGTATTACAATAGTTAGTATCAGAGCCCAAGTTTAGTCTGTCGGGTGTGTGGTTAGGTTTGTCTTGTTTGTGCTGTGTGTTTCTCTGTGTTTTGGTTTCCAGAAGGAGACAATAATGACCATTAGTGAATATGGTGCTAAGTTTGAAAGCCTATCAAAATTCTCATGAAACATTCAACTTTAGCCTAATGAGGAATGGAAGTGTCGAAAATTCGAAGAAGGTTTGAGGCATGATCTGAAGCGAGCAGTACTACCTTTGGGGATTGAGCAATTCTCAGCTTTGTTGGACAAGTGTCACCGAATCGAAGAGTTGGATCAGTCTCGGGATATGAGACCCCGTAACTTTATACCATCTCGGTTTCAAAAAGGGAGTAATAGTAATATCAACTGATTCCAACAGAAACCATATTCACAGCCACTAGGGAATCAATAGCAATACAAACTTATGGAGGAGGTACTAGTGGCAATAGATTCAATAAGACTGTGACATCTTCACCAAAATGTTTGAAGTGTGGAAAAGATTACATGACAAAGGAGTGTTCGATAAAGGGAATAATCTGTTTCAGGTATGGGAAGCCCAAACAAATTTCTAGAGACTATACTCAACGAAAGACGGAGCCTTCCATTAGTAATGTATATGCGTCAAGGCCACAAGCAGGAGGGAGAGTCTATACCATGAGTGGAGCTGAAGCCTCCCAATCCGAAGATCTAATTAAGTGAGATTGTGCCATAGGAGGTAAGCCTTTAACTGTATTGTACGACTCGAGGGCGACCCATTCTTTTATTGCCTATGACTGTGTCATCATTACCATTTGACTTGATGATTTCTACTTCCACTACTAAACCTATTATTACTACTCAAGTCTGCTTAAACTGTCCTATTACTGTTAGAGATCAGAACTTTTTTGTTGATTTAATTTGTTTACCTCTTTCACAAATAAATGTGATTTTAGGAATGAATTAGTTATCTTCTAACCATATCCTATTAGATTGTTCCAATAAAATTTTAGTGTTCCTTGAAACTGAGATTTCTGGATTTTTTACGGCTAACCAAGTTAAAGCTTCTTTGAGGGAAGGAGCTCAAGGATACATGTTACTATTTTCCTTAGAGGTCCAGGGGGAGATAAATGTGAATACTATTCCTGTAGTCAATGAGTTTCCCAGAGTTTTTCCTGGTGATACCTGGACTACCACCGGAATGAAAGATAGAATTTTCTATCGATCTTGTACCAGGATCTAGTCCTATAACCATGGCACCATACCGGATGTCACCGTTAAAATTAGCTAAGTTAAAGAAGCAGTTGGAAGAACTACTAGGAAAATAATTTGTGAGACCTAGTGTAACACCATGGGGAGCTCCAGTACTGTTAGTTAAGAAGAAGGGTGGAACTTCTCGCTTATGTATGGATTATCGCCAGTTGAACAAGATCATGATCAAGAACAAGTATCCACTTCCGATGATAGACAATTTGATGGATCAACTAAAGGGAGCCGCTATTTTCTCTAAGATTGATTTACGTTCTAGTTATCACTAGATTCACATAAAAGTTGAGGATGTTCCCAAGACGACGTTTCAAACGCGTTATGGGCATTATGAATACCTAGTGATGTCGTTTGGAGTGACGAATGCTCCGGCAATATTCATGGATTACATGAATAGGATCTTTCATCCTTATCTAGACCGATTTATTGTTGTTTTTATTGACAACATTCTGATATATTCTCGAAGTCAGGAGGAACATGCTGAACATCTTAGTGTGGTTCTCCAGATTCTGAAAGAGAAGCAGTTGTATGCTAAGCTGTCAAAGTGGGAGTTTTGGTTGAAGGAAGTGCAATTTTTGGGTCACGTAATTTCTAAGGAAGGAATTGTGGTGGATCGGTTGAAAGTTGAAATAGTTCTTAAGTGGGAAAGACCGAAGACCGTAACAGAGATCCGTAGTTTTGTGGGGTTAGCCAGTTATTACCAAAGATTCATCAATGGATTTTCCAAGATAGCAGGACCTCTTACCCAGCTTACAAGAAAGAATCAAACTTTTGCATGGACTGATGCATGTGAGAAGCGTTTTCAAGAATTGAAAAGTTGATTAACTACTTCACTAGTATTAGTTTTACCTGATCCCAATGAACTTTTCGAGGTATATTGTGATACTTCGCACCAGGGTTTAGGCTGTGTACTTATGCAGAACAGAAAGGTAGTAGCATATACTTTGAGACAATTGAAAGTGCATGAGAAGAACTACCCTACTCATAATTTGGAGTTAGCTTCTATTATGTTTGCATTGAAGATTTGGAGGCATTTTCTGTATAGAGCAAGATTCAACGTTTTTCGTAATCATAAGAGTCTGAAGTACTTGTTCGACTAGAAGGAGCTGAATATGAGGCAAATGAGGTGTTTAGAATTTTTGAAAGATTATGATTTCCAACTTCAGTATTATCTCGGAAAAGCGAAAGTCGTAGCAAATGCTTTGAGTAGGAAGATACTTAGTGTCTTGGCTATGATGATTAAGGAAAGAGAATTGATAGAGCAATTCAGGGATATACAGTTATCTGTGGAATCAACACTGGGAAAACTTTGCTTGAACATGATTACTATTTCGAGTGGATTCATGGAAGAAATTAGAGATAAACAAAAGAGTGATCAATATTTGCAGGACGAGAAGGAGCTAGTGAAGCAAGACGCTGTGTCAGAATTTGAGGAAGGAGAATTCTAAGGTTCAGAGATAGGATTTTTATGCCAAGTGATCTGGAGCTTAGGAGATTGATTCTCGACAAAGCCCACAAGAGTAAATTAAGTATGCATCCAGGAGTGACCAAGATGTATCAGGATTTGAAGCAGTTATACTAGTGGCAAGGAATGAAGAAGGGCATAGCCAAGTATGTAGCATCTTATCTAGTTTGCCAGAAAGCTAAAGTTGAACATCAGAAACATTTAGGAATATTACAACCTCCAACTATTCCCGAATGGAAATGGGATGGCATTGTAATGGACTTTGTTGTTGGACTGCCAAAGACTCAAAAAGGTTATGATTCTATATGGGTGATCTTTGATCGGCTTACGAAGTCAGCACATTTCTTACCCATTAATATAAGGTATTCAATGGAAAGATTGACCCAGGTGTATATTGGTGAAATTGTTAGACTTCATGGTGTACCTTCCAATATTATTTCTGATCGAGACCCAAGATTTACGTCAAGCTTTTGGCAGAGTCTGCATGAAGCAATGGGGACAAAACTTCGTCTAACTTCTACTTATCACTAACAAATAGAAGGCTAGTCAAAGAGAACAACTCAATCATTGGAAGATCTATTAAGAGCTTGTGTTTTGGAATAGATTGGGAGTTGGGATGAATTCTTACCTCTAATAGAATTCACCTACAATAATAGTTTTCACTCAAGCATAGGGATGGCACCCTATGAGGCATTATATGGATGAATGTGTAGAATGCCTTTGTGCTGGTACTAAGATGGGGAAAATTTTGCTTTAGGACCCGAGCTTGTACAGCAAACAATAGAAAAAGTTAAGGTGATCCAGGAAAAAATACGGATAACTCAAAGTTGACAGAAGAGTTATGCTCACAAGAGAAGGAGACCTTTGAGTTTGAGGAAGGCGTGCATGTGTTTTTTAGAGTCACACCTACGTCTGGGGTCGATCGGGTTATTAAATCCAGAAAGCTCACTCCTAAATTCATCGGACCATATCAATTTCTTCGTCGGATAGGTCCGGTAGCATATCAGATAGCTTTACCACCTTTTCTTTCTAACTTTCATAATGTCTTCCATGTATCACAATTGCGAAAGTATATTCCTGATCCAAACCATGTTATAGCACCAGATACAGTACAATTAAAAGAGAACTTGACTTATGAGACACTTCCTGTTAAGATCGAAGATAGGAGAGTGAAATAACTCAAAGGAAAAGAAATTTCTTTAGTAAAGGTAATCTGGAATCATATGACTAGAGATGCAACTTGGGAATTAGAAGACGGAATGAAAGAGTAATATTCACATCTATTCTAAGGTATGATAATTTTAAGGACGAAATTCTTTTTAGAGGGGGACAGTTGTAACACCCCAAAATTTCTTTTTCTGTCAATTATGATTTTTCTATAATTTTTGTATTTTTTTGAATTATTTGATTTATTTTGATTATTTTATTATTATTTTTGAATTTTTGTGTGTTTGAAATGGTGCCAGAAAAATAAAATTTTTTGAGGTCAAAAAAATTTTGACTGTTAACGTGGCACCGAGGGAGCTTACTAAATCTGAAATCGGGAACAGATTTTAAAGTTTTTATTTTTCTGAGATTTTATCTGACTGAAGAAATCTAGGTGCTTTCTATTATCCATTGGATAATAACCACTGATTTTGCTAGCAGTAGCCTTTGTCCATTGGTTAATAGCTACCGGTAAATATCTTGTTGGATGACTAATCATGAGCCTAGTCATGACCCTTCATCATTTCCATGCTTGACTCACTTTCTTGTGAGCCAATGGAAAACAAGCTTCCAAGGGAAGTTTATATGGTGTCAAGTTTAGTGGCTATGACTCATGAAGGTGAACCAATGAGGAGCAAGCTTGGAGGAGAAGCTTTGACCACTCCACACCATGAAGACTAAACGGCCAAGAGAAGCTTCTAGGACAAGTTTAGGAGACCAAATTGGTTACTTAACTCTCTTAAGTTTATCTTGTCTTATTTTAAGAAACAAACTATCAAAAACTCTATCATTTTATCTCTTTGCAAATTTCAGCCAACCCCTTCTGAATACTTTCCAACCTTGTTCAATCTAAACTAACCTTATATCTTGAATCTAAACACCTTTTGGAGATACTTTCATGTTGTGAGTTTCTCCAAATAAATCCATTTTCAATCACTTTCTCAAAGCTAAACTTTGAGGGTTTTAGGTGATGTTCTTGATCTTCATTTCTAATTTTATTCTAAAGTTCTAGACCATAATCTTGATCCATGGTTATCTTATTTCAAGCCTTAGATCTTAATAATAGTATGTTTGATTTGTTTTAAGGATCTTTTTGGAGGTAGAAGTTATTTCAAGAAGACAACAAAGGAGTTTTTGATCATCACTTAAGGTAAGAGGGAGATTAACCTCATCAACCAACTTGGTAGTGAGAAACGAATTTGTGGTTTGTTGCTGAAAAATCCATGTAAGGATTTATTCACTTGTTTGTGTGAATTTAGTGGTTTATGCTTGCTTGGCTATATGTGTTTATATGATTGTTATAGTATACACGAGATTGTTATAGTAGGGATTGATGATGGAAAATGCTTTGTATGCTTTGAATCACGTGAGAAAGGTAAGATTTTTGGTCCCAAATACCACTTATGGCTCACGGCCATCTATCACAAAAAGGGGTATCCAAGGAAAAAATATTTTATGAAATGAAAACCTAGGTGATTAGGTGATAAGAGTATGATTTAAGAATTTACAAGTTAAAAATAAGATGAACAAAAATTTTATTATTCAAAAAGAATTAATTTTTGGCCTTAGTAATGGAAATTAGTTTAGAAGAATGTTTTGAAAATTAAAGTATTTTATTTAAGAGATTTTTAGTAAGAGTAATGGAGAAAGATTTTTGAAATATCTTGATTTAATTAAAATAATATTGCTTTTTATGAAGAACGTTAGAAAATATCACTTAGAGGAGGTTTAGTAAGAAAATGTTGGCAATAAAATCTAATTTTTATATTAAATGATGAAAGTTTAAAATTAAGCTTAGAATATCAATAAAACGTTTTATGCGATTAGAAAAATATAGAAAAACCCTTATACAAATTAAAAATGTTGATTTTTAGCTACGTGATTAAGAAAACATTTTAAAAATTTTACACGATTAAAAAATAATGTAAAAGTGTTACGTGTTTATGAAAATACAGTCAAAGTACTTCGCATTTGAGAAAAACAACAGATTGCTATCGGCCTAATGTACCGGACCTGGTGACGCCAGTTGATGGCTTAAGCCCAGTGGTGACTTGTTTTATGTTGAAGTCACGTAGTTGTTGATTATTGATTTAATAAGTCATTTGATCATGCATTGTGAAAGTCGTGATGACTTTGTTTGTTAAAGCTATATGCTTAGGAGATTGAATTACACCTAAGTGTGTAACGCCCCTTTTTGAGGAACGTCACACCATAACCATGAAACGGAAACAAAATGTATAAACTAAGACCCAGTTCATTTTAATATAAATAAGTCTGTTTGGCTGTAATTGTACAAATGATTTGGTGAATTCCTTTTTTTTGTAATAAAATGACAATACATGGTTACAACAGAAAGTAACATGAGAAGTAAACCATACATTCATACATTATACTTACATATATACTTATATCATACTTGTTTAGATACAGCACCAGATATACAAAAAGTAGAAGTTTTACGTGCTCCAAAATGATTACACATATACAGCCCACCAAAAAGACAAAACATCAGGTCCCCAAAAGATTTACAGATAGCACCAACGGCTACCGACAGCATCAGCCCTTAAAGCGAATGAGAAGGAACTGTAGATGGATCCTCCTCAGTGTCTTCCTCGTCAGAGGAAATCCTCATCAGAGCAACCGAGTTACGAGCAGGGGCTCGTGCAGAGGATAAGAAAGAATCCTCATGTGGGGAGTAATAGCACTCACCCCACATATCACGTATGGGCAAGTAAAACTCTAAATGCAAGTGAGCATTAAAAGTAAAGATAGGTGGATCATAACATCCCCAAGCAAGAGACACAGTCACGTCTCCAAGGTAGACGTAGCAATCCGTACTCAGGTTGATGTGTAAGCAGTCCGGACCTCCATGAAAAGTCAATCTCATATAACCTAAAAAGCCACACGGACGGGATACCATGTCCAAACAGAAAGCTAATCAAAATTAGGCCAGAAGCCAGGGAATTCGTGCACTTCCCCTTCTTCACCTATGTCTTTGAAGAAACACATAAATAAATAGAATGGCAGAAATATAGAAAAGAGGTATGACATCCTACATTCATTACCAATTATGGCAGTAAAGAAACAAAACGGCACAAAACGCCCACATAGCATATCAAAAATAATAATTAGCATCAAGAAGTAAATAGTAAACAACTTAACAATTTCAGGCAGTTATAACATCAATAAGATAATAGTTCCAATCATCATATGAATAAATGCCAAATAATATGTTGACTTGCTATGCACGTGCACATGATATTGAAATCCTACTCCATGGGGCTAGACACAAATATCGAAGAGAATGATCAGGAGACATATCTGTAACTCAGTTACCACAGCCAACAAGTGCTATAGTTTCTCAATTTATCAACGTGCACATCATGGTATTGTACAGGACATTCTACACTAGATCGCGATATAGGACAGTGTCTTGGTACGGATCGTTGGTGCGTTTGCATCGGTCTATCCCACAGCCCTGAAGAGCTACCAACTGACCATTATGGGACACCCGCACCCCGACGCCCCCAAGGTCAACATTATAACTTACACTAGTCTATTCGCACCCGCACTAAGGTGTGATTCAATTTTCGAGGCAACAAGGCCTTAACAATAGTCCATCGGACTTTCACAATGCATGATGATTCAATGCATATTCATATATATTCAACAACGATATACTTTTTCATAGCATGCCACAATTTGACCAAGTTAAACATCAACAAAATCTAGGTCCCAGTCATAGGTCCACAATACATATTATCAAGTTCTCAAATAAAATAATACACTTTTAAGGTTCATTATGGGATTTCACTTTAATCTAACATTTCTTATAGAATCTTTCTCTAGAGGAATTCTCTTGCAATTCTCACCAAATCTTTATTTCTCTTAATTAGCTAAATTCTTTACTTAAATTTAACCATATTCGCTTAGAACGTTATTCTAACGTTCTCAAGTCTCACATTCACTCTTGTTCTTCCTTTAAGTTCAAAAATCACTCTAGGTCATCAAATAAATTTCTTTCCATCACATTGTTAATTACTTAATACTTAATTTCTTAAGTTCTAAGGTTACTCAAAAATTACATATTTAGACCTAAAAAGGCCCTAGAGGCCGTGAGCCTCCCAAAGGAGTAAGAACCCAAAATTTTTCAAAATTTTTCATTGCTCTATTAATTATTATTCACGTGATTAATTATGTCTCCAACTTGATGCAAAATTTTAACCATGAACACCCTATTGAAGAGGGTATGGCCATGAGCCTCATTAAGGAGAGCAAGGAACCCTTGCTTCCAATTCATATTTCCAATCCATCAAAATCATTCCAAGATCATCAACATACACAAATACAAGCAATAAACCACATAGAGGAAATTTATACAAAGATCATTAGAAAAACACATAACTAAGAGAGTAACCCTAACATGGGTTTCTGACAACCAACACACAAACAAGCTTCCCATTATGAATAGAGGTTGAAGTGGACAATCTTCCTCTTACCAAGAGAAATAACAAGAAAAGAACTCCCTTGAAGCTCCTTATAGATTTCGGCCTCCACCATCACCAAAACCCTACGACATCAAACTTTCACAATATATAAATCAAACCATAAAAGAGGAGTTCTTGGTCACAAAGATGACCAAGAATCACGAAGATGAGAAGAGAAAATGGAAAAGTCTTAAACTTTACCTCAAGGTTTCAAACTTTAGAGCTTAGTGGAAGAAGATGAAAATGATGGATTCAAGAGGTGGTCACAAAAGAGAAAATATTCTAGATGGTGAGAAGATGTAAGAAACAAGGTTGGTTGAGCAAAAAAATATGGGTGGCCAAAAATAGTGTCTTGGCCGTGGAAGAGAAGAGAAAATGGAGAGAATGGGTGAGCTCCTTGAAGATGATTCCAACAAGAAAGAAAGTCTTCCAATCAAGATGTAGATTCAAGCAAAATGGTTGCTTGAAATCAAACAAGCATGGAGGGTGGAAGGATGTGGTGTTGCCGTAGGAAGAAGAAGAGAGAAGGAGGAGAAAAGCTTGAAAGAAAAATGAGAGAAGAGAAGTGTAGAGAGAGAAAGTGATAGTAAAGTGATTTCAAAACTAGAAATGAAAAGTGATAAAGTGAAAAACTAATTTTTTGCTCCAAAATGGGCCTCATTGTCATGGAGCTACATGGGAGAGAGAGGGAAAGAAAGCTTCCTCTAGAAGCTTAGTGCAAAGCTTCCTTGAGAAGCTTTGTTAGATTTTGTGTAAAAGTCAACTTGATTGGACGTAAAGTAGATTTTCAGATAAGGTGATAAGGATTTTTTATACAAGCTATTACTAAATGAAAAATTATTACAGTTTACTAAGCCAGTATGTATTGTCCAATGGATAATAGAGCGTACTGTAAAATTTTTATTAACAAAATGTACCGCAATTTGATTTATCAGATAAAATCTTGAAAAACGTAAACCTCGTAAACTATGCCCGACCTCGGTTTAGTAAGATTCCCCGTTTACATTTTCCACTGTTCAAGGTTTACCAGCCTTGGGGAAAATATTTCATTTTCTCAACTCTGCTCAGTGCGCACGCAAATTGAGAAATATATTAAAATAATCAATAGTTCCTAAAAAATCCATAAAATTTCACAAAAATCACAAATATTATAAAAAGACTATTTATCATGAAACAAATAATTTTCGGAGTGTTACAACTCTCCCTTTCTAAAAAGAAATTTCATACTCGAAATTTTTATGCCGTAGAATAGATGTGGATATTGTTCATTCATCTTGTCTTCTAACTCCCACGTTGCATCTCCGATCGTGTCATTCCAGATCACTTTTACTAATGAGATTTCCTTCCCTCTGAGTTGCTTTACTCTCCTATCTTCAATCCTTATAGGAAGTGCCTCATAGATTAAGTTCTCTTTCAATTGTACTGTGTCCGGTGCTATAACATGGCTCAGGTCAGGAATATATTTTCGCAATTGCAATACATGAAAAATATTGTGAAGGTTAGAAAGAAAATGTGGTAGGGCTATTTGGTAAGCTACTGGACCTATCCGGCAAAGAATTTGGTAAGGTCCAAGGAATTTAGGAGTAAGTTTTCTAGATTTTAGAACTTAGCCAACCCTAGTCGTAGGGTGACTTTCAAAAACACATGCTCGCTTTCCTTAAACTCAAGAAGCTTTCTCCTTTTGTCCCCATAGCTCTTCTGTCGACTCTGAGTCATCCTCATCTTTTCCTTAATCATCTTGACTTTCTTAGTCATTTGTTGTATAAGATCAGGCCCAATGGTAAGGCACTCTCTATCTTGGTACCAATACAAAGGTGTTCTGCACCATCTCCATATAGAGCTTCATAGGGTGCCATCCCTATGCTCGAATAAAAACTGTTATTGTAGGTGAACTCTACCAATGGTAAAACTTCATGCCAACTTCCAGTCTATTCCAAAGCGCAAGCTCTGAGCAAATCCTCCAACGATTGAATCATCCTTTCCGATTGACCATCTATTTAAGGATGATAAGCAGAACTCAAACATAGCTTCATTCCCAATGCTCCTTGCAAACTTTGCCAAAGCTTTGATGTGAACCTTGGATCTCTATCAGAAATAATACTGGTAGGCACACTATGTAGCCTAACGATCTCACCAATATATAGTTGAGTCAACTTCTCCATGTTGTACCTTATGTTGATTGGTAAGAAATGTGTTGACTTCGTGAGTCGATCAACGATTACCCATATTGAATCATAACCTTTTCTGGTCTTTGGTAATCCAATCACAAAGTCCAATGCAATACTATCCCACTTTCATTCGAGAATAGCTAGGAGTTGCAACATTCCTGATGATCTCTAGTGTTCAACCTTTGCTTTCTGACAAACCAGACAAGACGACACACATATGGCAATATCACTCTTCATTCCGTGCCACCAAAATAACCGTTTCAGGTCTTGATACATCTTGGTTATTCCCGGATGCATACTCAACTTGCTCGTGTGAGCGTGTTCGAGAATATACTTTCTAAGTTCTTGATCCCTGGATATACAAACTCTACCTTTAAATCTTAGGATTTCATCAGTTCCTTCCTCAAATGTTGTCACATCGCCTTGCTTTATTAGTTCTCTATCTTCTTGTAAAAACTTATCAACTCTCTGTTTCTCTCGGATGTCTTCCATGAGGTCATTTGAAATAGTGACTATGGCAAGTGCATTCGTTACACCTAATGACATCACAAGATATTCGTAATGATTTAACAGGTACGAAAAGCTATTTTGGGAATATCTTCCACCTTCACTCGGATCTGATATTAGCCCGATCGCAGATCGATCTTAGAGAATACTGCTACTCCTTTTAGTTGATCCATTAATTCATCTATCCTCGGAAGTGGATACTTATTCTTGATTGTGACCTTATTCAGCTGGCGATAGTCCACACACAATCGCGAAGTCCCATCCTTCTTCCTAACTAGTAGCACTAGTGCTCCCCATGTTGACATACTGGGTCTAACAAACTGCTTTTCTAAGAGTTCTTCTAACTGCTTCTTAAGCTCAATTAACTCTAATGGTGACATCCTGTAGGGCGCTATAGATACAGGACCAGATCCAGGCATAAGATCAATGGTGAACTCTATCTCCCGCTTCGGCGGTAAACCAGGTATGTCATCAGGAAAGACTTCAGGAAATTCATTGGCTACCTGAATAGTATCCAAATCTATCTTGCTCTCAACTTCTAAGGAAGACAATAGCATGTATCCCTGAGCTCTTTCTTTCAAGAAAGCTCGAACTTGGTTGGCCGTCAAAAATCTAGAAACTTCATCCATAGGGAAAACTATGATTTTACTAGACTAATCTAATAGGATATGGTTAGAAGACAACCAATCCATTCCTAAAATTACGTCTAATTGGGAAAGAGGTAAGCAGATCAAATCAATAGAAAAGATTTGACCTTCAACAATTAAAGGACAATTTAAACAAACTTTGGTGGTAACAACAGGTTTAGCAGTAGGGGTAGAAATAGTCAAGTCAAAAGATAAGGAAGACACAGGTAAACCAAGTCGTCGTACACAGTCATAAGAAATGAAAGAGTGGGTTGCCCCAGAGTCATATAGTACAGTCAAAAGATTACCTCCTATGGTACCTTCTCCTGTATCAGATCTTCAGATTCGGAGGCTTCCGCTCCACTCATAGTGTAGACTCGGCCTCCTGCCTGTGATTTTGCAGCTCGTGCAATATTGACTGAAGGCTCTGCCTTAGCTTGATTGCAGTCCCTAGAGATGTGTCTAAGTTTCCCATATCAAAAACAAATTATTCCTTTGATGGTGCAATCCCTCGTTAGGTGGTCTTTCCCGCATTTCAAACACTTTGGCGAAAACGCCACATTCTGATCAGTTCGATTTCCACCAGAACCTCCGCTGGAACTTCCACCAGATGACTGTTGCTGACTTCCCAGTGGTCAGGAATAGGGTTTCTTCTAAAAGTGATTTGCATTGTTGCCACCTCTTCTTTGGAACCTAGTAAGTCCAAAGTTACGATTCCTCGTGTCCCGCGCTTGATCCAGATCTTCCACTCGACGACACTTATCCAACAGCTCTGAAAACTGGTTGATCCTCAAGGTTATGACCGCCCTTTTCACATCATGTCTCAATCCTTCCTCAAATTTCTGACACTTCCACACCTCGTCCAGCTGGTGTTGGAAATATGTTAAAATTTTGGACAAGCTCTCGAACCTCGCAGCATACTCGTTGACAGTCAAGTTCCCTTGCCTCAAACTAAGGAACTCTATCTCTTTAGCATGTCTTGCACTTGCTGGAAAATACTTCTCTAAGAATTTATCCTTGAATACCCCCTAAGTGATTACTCGACCTTCAGCTTCTAGTAATCTCTGTGCTCCGTTCCACTAATCTTTCATATCTCCGATCAGCATAAAAGCAGCATAGGTTATCTTCTTATCATCGGCACAGTTCATGCCTTTAAAAATTTTCTCCAGCTCTTTGATCCAAAAACTAGCCTTCTATGGATCAAATTTCCCCTTAAACTGGGGAAGGTTGTTACGATGAAACTCTGACAGATTTTAAGCATCGACTGAAGCTTCTTATTGTTGTGCAGCCCTTTTCTGCTGTTAAGTAGCTCTCTCAATTTATTGTGCAATGACGTCTGCCATTCATTGCATTGCTTCGATTGCTACGGTCATGCCTCCACCGCGTGCCATTTCACTTTTTCAGGGTAGACTGAATGAAAAACACAAAGAAAAATTAGATGTATCCTTTCAGAATACCAAACACAGAGGATCACACAGCACAAACAAGACAGACCTAACCACAAAGACCCAAAGAAAACTTAAACCGGGGCTCTGATACCAAACTAGTGTAATGCCCCTTTTTGAGGAGGGAACGTCACACCATAACCATGAAATGGAAATAAAATGTATAAACTAAGACCTAGTTCATTCTAATATAGATAAGTCTGTTTGGTTGTAATTGTACAAATGATTTAGCGAATTCCTTTTTTCTTATAATAAAATGACAATACATGGTTACAATAGAAAGTAATATGAGAAGTAAACCATACATTCATATATCATACTTGTTTAGATACATCACCAGATACACAAAAAGTAGAAATTTTACGTGCCCCAAAATGATTACACATATACAGCCCACCAAAAAGACAAAACATCAGGCTGCCAAAAGATTTACAGATAGCCATCAGTGGCTACCGACAGCATCAGCCCCTAAAGCTAATGAGAAGGAACCGTAGATGGATCCTCCTCAGGGTCTTCCTCATCAGAGGAAATCCTCATCAGAGCAACCGAGTTACGAGCGGGGACTCGTGTAGAGGATATGAAAGAATCCTCTTGTGGGGAGTAATAGCGCTCACCCCATATATAAAGTATGGGCAAGTAAAACTCTAAATGCAAGTGAGCATTAAAGGTAAAGATAGGTGGATCATAACGTCCCCAAGTAAGAGACACAGCCATGTCTCTGAGGTAGACGTAGCGATCCGTACTCAGGTTGATGTGCCAGTAGTCCGGACCTCCATGAAAAGTCAATATCACATAACCCAAAAAGCCATGCGGATAGGACGCCATGTCCAAATAGGAAGCTAATCAAAATCAGGCCAGAAATTAAGGAATTCGTGCACTTCCCCTTCTTCACCGACGTCTTTGGAGAAACACATAAATAAATAAAATGGCAGAAATATAAAAAAGAGGTATGACATCCTACATTCATTACCAATTATGGCAGTAAAGAAACAAAACGGCGCAAAACGCCCACATAGTATATCAAAAATAATAATTAGCATCAAGAAGTAAATAGTAAACAACTTAACAATTTCACGCAGTTATGACATCAATAAGACAATAGTTCCAATCATCATATGAATAAATGCCAAATAATATGTTGACTTACTATGCACGTGCACATGATATCGAAATCCTACTCCATGGGGCTAGACACAAATATCGAAGAGAATGATCAAGAGACATATCTGTAACTCGGTTACCGCAGCCAACAAGTGCTATAATTTCTCAATTTATCAACGTGCACATCATGGCATTGTACAAGACATTCTACACTAGATCGCGATATAGGACAGTGTCTTGGTACGGATCGTTGGTGTGTTTGCATCGATCTATCCCACAGCCCTGAAGAGCTACCAACTGACCATTATGGGACACCCGCACCCCGACGCCCCCAAGGTTAACATTATAACTTACACTAGTCTATTCGCACCCGCACTAAGGTGTGATTCAATTTCCTAGGCAACAAGGCCTTAACAATAGTCCATTGGACTTTCATAATGCATGATGACTCAATGCATATTCATGTATATTCAACAATGATATACTTTTTCATAGCATGCCACAATTTGGCCAAGTTAAACATCAACAAAATCTAGGTCCCAGTCATAGGTTCACAATACATATTATCAAGTTCTCAAATAAAACAATACACTTTTAAGGTTCATTATGTGATTTCACTTTAATCTAACATTTTTTATAGAATCTTTCTCTAGAGGAATTCTCTTGCAATTCTCACCAAATCTTTATTTCTCTTAATTAGCTAAATTCTTTACTTAAATTTAACCATATTCGCTTTGAACATTATTCTAACGTTCTCAAATCTCTCATTCACTCTTGTTCTTCCTTTAAGTTCAAAAATCACTCTAGGTCATCAAATAAATTTCTTTCTATCACATTATTAATTACTTAATACTTAATTTCTTAAGTTCCAATGTTACCCAAAAATTACATATTTAGACTTAAAAAGGCCCTACAGTCCGTGAGCCTCCCAAAGGGGTAAGAACCAAAAAATTTCCATTGCTCCATTAATTATTATTCACTTAATTAGTTATGTCTCCAACTTGTTACAAAATTTTAACCATGAACACCCTATTGAAGGGGGTATGGTCGTGAGCCTCATTAAGGAGAGCAAGGAACCCTTGCTTCCAATTCATATTTCTAATCTATCAAAATCAATCCAAGATCATCAACATACACAAATACAACTAATAAACCACATAGAGGAAATTTATACAAAGATCATTAGAAAAACACATAACTAAGAAAGTAACCCTAACATGGGTTTCTCACAACCAACACACAAACAAGCTTCCCACTACCAATAGAGGTTGAAGTGGATAATCTTCCTCTTACTAAGAGAAATAACAAGAAAAGACTCCCTTGAAGCTCCTTGTAGATTTTGGCCACCACCACCATCAAAACCCTAGGACATCAAACTTTCACAATAAATAAATCAAACCATAAAAGAGGAGTTCTTAGTCACAAAGATGACCAAGAATCATGAAAATGAGAAGAGAAAATGGAAAAGTCTTAAACTTTACCTCAAGGTTTCAAACTTTAGAGCTTGGTAGAAGAAGATGAAAATGGTGGATTCAAGAGGTGGTCACAAAAGAGAAAATGTTCTAGATAATGATAAGATGTAAGAAACAAGGTTGGTTGAGCAAGAAAATGTGAGTGGCCAAAAATGGTGTCTTGGCCGTGGAAGAGAAGAGAAAATGGAGAGAATGGGTGAGCTCCTTGAAGATGATTCCAACAAAAAAGAAATTCTTCCAATCAAGATGTAGATTCAAGCAAAATGGTTGCTTAAAATCAAACAAGCATGGAGGGTGGAAGGATGTAGTGTTGTCGTGGGAAGAAGAAGAGAGAAGAAGGAGAAAAGCTTGAAAGAAAAATGAGATAAGAGAAGTGTAGAGAGAGAAAGTGATAGTAAAGTGATTTCAAAATTAGAAATGAAAAGTGATAAAGTGAAAAGCTAATTTTTTGCTCCAAAATGGGCCTCATTGCCGTGGAGCTACATGGGAGAGAAAGGGAAAGGAAGCTTCCTCTAGAAGCTTGGTGCAAAGCTTCCTTGAGAAGCTTTGTTAGATTTTGTGTAAAAGTCAACTTGATTGGACATAAAGTAGATTTCTAGATAAGGTGATAATGATTTTTGCTACAAGCTATTACCCAATGGATAATTGTTACAGTTTACGAAGCCAGTATGTACTGCCCAACGGATAATAGAGCACACTTCAAAATTTTTATTTAATGGACGCGATTTGATTTATCAGATAAAATCTTGAAAAATGTAAACCTCGTAAATTATGCCCAGCCTCGAGGTTAGTAAGATCCCCCGTCGACGTTTCCACAGTTCAAGGTTTACCAGCCTCAGGAAAAATATTTTATTTTTCCAGCTCTGCTTAGTGTGCATGTAAATCGAGAAATATATTAAAATAATCAAAAGTTTTGGAAAAATCTAAAAAAATTCACAAAATCACAAATTTTATAAAATGACTATTTATCATGAAACAAACAATTTTTAGGGTGTTACAAAGTGCTGGTGTGAATTGCGTATTGAAGGTGAATAACTGATCTTGGGGGCGTCGGAGCGCGGGTAACCCACAAGTGGCTAGTTAGTAGCTCTACTATGCTGTGGTGACTGATGCAAATGCACCAACGATCTCGACGAGACACTATTCCTATTCTTGATCCGGTGTAGAATGTCTTATATAAGCCATGATGCGTAGGCTAATAAATTTGAAGCACTTGATTTGAGGCTAACTATATACGGACATATCTCCCGATCATTCTCTTCGATGTTTGGTTTTAACTCCATGGAGTAGGGGTCAATTCATTGTACATATGCATAGTCAGTGGAAATGTTGTTGTGATATACTTTCGTTGAATTTATTTATTAATTAAAATAACATGTTTATAATTGTTAATTCTATACTATATGACTTTATTGTTATTACTATTTCTTTACTGCCATACTGGTATGTGATGTAGGGGATCTCACCTCTTTATGTTATTGTTCTGTCTATTTTCTTTTATATTTATGCTCTGTGAAGACTGTGATGATGACAAGGCGGGATCTTCTAGGTTTCATTAGGGTGCAATTCCATGGAGGCTCCGACGCATGGCGCGTCCACATAGATACTGAGCACATAGAGTATCATGGAGATGTTACTCTATCTTTGAGTAGGACCCGCCATAGGGTTACTACTTTTTCTTTTAATGCTACTGTTTATCTAGAGTTCTTTATGCCTGTTAGGGATTTATGGGGTGATCTTCATTACACTCCTAGGGAGGATTCCGAGGTATCTTCTGCTAGGACTCCCATTCGTCGAGACATACCCCAGCTGGGGGATTTGTCTGTTGAGGATTCAAAGGAGGATCCAGAGGACGATCCAGTAGAGGACCCTTCCCTCTAGGTGTTTTGAACTTGGGCCAGTTTAAGTTTGTTTTGATGGTTGTATTTATGCTTTTCGGTATGTAAGTCTTATGTAATTATGTTGTATATATACGTAGAGTGTATTATTCAGTTTTTTATGACTTGTGTGCACTATATTCTGTTAAGTTTATGTTATCCTCGAAAAGAAATTTTAAAATCCGTATCTTATAAAATTAAATTTTTTATGACTTGGGTTTAGTTTTAATTTGTTGGTTTGAAATGTAATTCACAAAAAAGGGTGTTACAGTCATAACTTTCTATAACAAGATTATAGTCTCATTTCCTCGAGATACGAGGAATAATTAATAATATACCCTTCAGATACAAGGGTTAATCAATAAAATAACTTCCAAGTATGAGGATTAAGGAATAGTATATCCATCAGGTACATGGATAATTAATATAATATCCATCTAATACATGGATAGTAAATATAATATCCATCAAGTACATAGATAATCACTATAATATCCATCAGGTACATGGATAGTCAATATAATATTAATCAAGTACATAGATAGCCAATTTAATATACATGGATAATCAATTTAATATCCATCAGGTACATGGATAGTCAATATAATATCCATTAGGTACATGAATAATCTTTATAATATCCATCAAGTACATAGATAGTCAATATAATATCTATCAAGTACATGGATAGTTAATTTAATATTCATCGGGTACATGGTTAGTTAATATAATATCCATCAGGTACATGAAAAGTCAATTTAATATCCATCAGGTACATTTATAGTCAATATAATATCCATCAGGTACATGAATAATCAACTATATATCCTTCAAGTACAAGGATTTTAGATCACCTCTAGATACGATGTTTAAATTTAATATCATTTAAATTCAATTCAGTACATGCTCAACCTTAAAGAATCAAGGGAGCAATACCAAAGTAATGCTCAACTTGCATTCTCAAGGAGCATTTTAATTTTTAATGTACAACAATATTTCCAATATTGAAATCTCAATTATGAATTTACTACAAACATCTAAGAATTAATGTAAATGCTTAATATCATAAATGTTTATTAGAAACATGTGTAGTCAAGACTTGCACATGTCACGGCCAAGGTCCATATTAAATACCATATTTACAAATTCATCAACTACTCATCTTTTTCATAATCTATTTAATTAACAAATGAGTATAGAAACATGATGAATCACAGAACTTAACAAAATCCCTATACCCTAGGGTTTGGCCGTGACCTCATAAAATACCAAAACCAAGTATCTTCTTTTCAATCATATTAAATTATTTCATACAATCCTCAAAATCAAAGAGAAAAGATAAAAATATAATTCAAAGTCAATACCACAACGTGTGAACATTTTCTAACAACCAACATAGAAAATCTAGTGTGAACACTTAGTACACTTGAGTCTCCATGTGGGAGCCATAGCCACACTATTTCATAGTCACACTTGAAGATTCATTATAGTTTGACTATATGGTTCAAAAATCAACAATTCAAAGTCCAACATAGCCACACAATTCAAAGTCACAAAAATGAATAAGTAATTCCATTTTTCTAAAGTGTGGCCGTATGGTTCAAAAACACAATAAGTATCATTTTTCTCATCAAAACCAATATCACAAAGTTATTTCAAGAATCAATAGAAGAAAAGAATAAATTAAAGTGATTAAACTTCCACTAAATATCTGTTTTGGCCATGAATCATGCCACTAAAATCACAACCAGAAAAAAAAAAGAATTATCATACAAAATCCATAAAAGAAATAGACCAAGATGAGACAAGCATCCCCTACCTCAATTTCCTAGCTTGTCAAGCCTTGATTCTTTGAATTTTTCTCCTTTCCTTCTTCCGTATTCTTCTCATTTTTTCCTTTCTTTTGTTGTCATGGTTGTTGCTCTATTTTCTGTCCTGTTTCTCATTTGAAAACATGAAGCAAAAATGAAGGAAAAGTCTAGATAAAACTAGACTAAGTTTGGCGGTGGAATAAAATAAAATGAGGACAAATGGATTGTGCTGAAACTTTTGTATTTGTTACGTACACTTCAATATTCCAAAGTTGAGTTTTCAAGTATCCATAAGTGTTATAGAAAATTTGAGGATTGAACTTAGTCCTCGGATCCATTTTTTCATAATTTTTCATATACTGCTATTTATCAGTTAAGCTCCATTACACTACCTTGAGTTA
The DNA here is from genome assembly GCA_029884595.1 of Ormosia semicastrata. Classification (NCBI taxonomy): domain Eukaryota; kingdom Viridiplantae; phylum Streptophyta; class Magnoliopsida; order Fabales; family Fabaceae; genus Ormosia; species Ormosia semicastrata. The sequence goes on from JAQQTO010000061.1 coordinate 47,976,496, forward strand.
AGCTAAACCTAAAATTAAGCAAATATGATTACTGATATTCACCTTAACTGGTACTCTTTACCAATATATTCTCCATGTCTTATTTGTCATCTCAATGTAATTTCATAATTTTCTGAGCTACTTAACTGTCTAATCGATTTTCTAAACTCTCATTCAGTATCGTTAAAAATATCATATTAATTCATTTGATTCCCCAAAATTTACCACATTTCTTTCAAATCACTTATAACCTAGAAATTTTTTTTTCCATATTTATTTCCATCATATCAACTGTTTATGTAGAAACTTTAGCTATTTTTCATATTCGATATTATAGAATTATGCTTAAACTAATCCAAAATTTAACTGATAAATTATACTAATCTTACTGAGCTTCTATAACCCTGATTAGAACTATTAGGTTAAGGAGAATGTTACAATTCTTCCCCCTTTTATAAAATTTGTCCTCAAAATTTGCTTACCTTATTAAAAAAGTTCTGAATTCGTGCTCCCATGTGACTTTCTCCGAATCACCACCATTCCATAGCACTTTCACTAGAGGAATTTGTTTCCTTTGTAACTCTTTCACTGCAATACTACCTTTACTTTATTAGAATATACATATATCTCTTGTCTAGATATCATTTATCCTAGAAACTGCACTTCTCAACTGATCCATCAAATCATCAATCCTAGACAATGAGTACAAGGGCTCATACTGCACATCCTTCTTTTTCAGCAGGAGCACAAAGGCTTCCTAAAGTGATATATTGGGCCTAATGAATTTCTTATCTAACAACTCTTCTATTTACTTCATATTGCCTTACAGTAATATTTCCTTGCTTGAATTCCAAGAACTCTAACTCTTTCTTTTCTTGTAACTTCTTCAAAAAATACTTTGATCACCTCCCGTGTAATTTGAGTTCTAGCAACTTCCTTTAATCTTCTGGCATTATCCCACCAATATTCAGCTTCTCTTTTTAGCATATAAATAGAAAATGATACTTTCTGATCATCTATACATTGCATTATTGTAAAAATCTTCTCTAACTCCCTTATCCACACTTTTGATTGTATCCAACCTATTACAACCAAATAACTTCATAACATCAATCTTTTGACACAAGAACCCACATGACCTATGACCACAATTTCATAAACCATCATAATACAATAGTACTTATCCATTACTTCTCCATACCTTTGGATTTTAACCACTTCTCTAAGGGTTCCTATGAGTTTTGCTAATTCATTATTGATAGAGGTATGCCTGGTAGATGCTATAGTCTCCTGTATGCACAAAACATTACATATTAGGTTGATCAAGCCCAATATCATGTAACGATGCAATAGTTACCATAAACATTCATACCCAACGCCATTATGCAATTCTACCTATGCATCTTATCACTAGGATAAGACAAATGCATAACAAAGCATAACTAGTCTATACTCGAGCTCAACAGGATGAACTGCTTTGATACCAAAAAATAACATCCTTAATACTATTACTAGATACGTATCCAAAATTACGTATCGGTAATTAGAATTAAGCATGTCACATTAAACTAATATAATAACTTTAAATTACATTTAAATAATATACAGAAAATATAAGCTTGTTGAGGGTTGATATAACGTACATATACCATGAAAGATAACATATAAAGTATGTTTTGATACATAATATTTGCATAATTTGTTACAAATAATAAATATACATCACAAAATACAAAAGATAACAAAAACTGTTCTATGTCTTCGTCTTTTGTCTCTTTGCTAAAGGGTTCATACCTAAAAATATTATGGAATAAAAATAAAATGAGGTGAGAATTCTAAGAATTCTTAGTAGTACTATTAAAAATATGTGTCATCAAAATACTTTCAGTTGTTTTAGGGAAAAATACATTTTTAAAACATAAATGCTTTATATACTAGAAAGGTGGCAAAAAGCCAAATCTGATCCTTTCTCTTCCCGAAACAGAATTCCAATTATTAATAGTTTCCAAAAATATTTGTTATCAAGCATCTAAATTATATCCAAAACTGCTTTTAGAAAAAATTTCTAAACAAGAACAAAAATCTCAAATTCATTTAATAGCCTTTATAAATAACTGAGCCATAATATGTCATTCAAATTCTAATTCATCTCAACACTCATTTGTCATATCAAATATCATCCTTATCATATTCTAATTTCCACACTATGATCTTTTCTAATATCATTGTCACATATCACAATCAAAAGGTATATCTCTTAAGAGTCATAACTCTCTATAACAAGATTATAGTCTCATTTCCTTGAGATACGAGGAATAATTAGTAATATACCCTTCAAATACAAGGGGTAATCAATAACATGACCTCCAGGTACGAGGATTAACCAATAGTATATCCATCAGGTGTAACGTCCCGAGACTGCCCGTAGGATTGATGAGCGTCCCCATAAATCAACACGGATCTTTTCAGCGTGCTTTGTCCTCACTCACACGCATCCTAGGAAACTTCCCAGAAGGTTACCTATCCCACAAGTGCTCCAAGTCAAGCATGCTTAACTTTGGAGTACTTATGTTCTTGGCTCCCGAAGAGAATATGCATCTTGTTGATATGGGTGGTGCTAATCAATTCCTTTAAGCCATCCTCAACTATGTAGTACCATACCTGCACAGTCTCTGGAACCCTCTCATTCTGGTGTGTATTCAGTTCATTCATGTGTCCCTCCGCCTAGAAGCTTGCTAAGAGCCACTCCTTATCCGTGCTTCATCTTTTGCACCGGCGACCACTCCCCGCCCTCATCGGCCTTGAGTGTCACATGCCCACCAGCTTCCGCATGGTAAATCCCCGAACCACACTGCACTGGGAGAGGTCCCGCTCTGATACCATTAATAACGTCTCGAGATTTCCTGCAGGATTGATGAGTGTCCCCACAAACTAACACGGGTCTTTTCAGCGTGCTCTGTCCTAACTCACACACACCCTAGGAAACTTCCCAGGAGGTCACCCATCCCACAAGTGCTCTAAGTCAAGCACGCTTAACTATGGAGTACTTATGTTCTTGGCTCCCGAAAAGAAGATACATCTTGTTGATATTGGTGGTGCTAATCAATTCCTTTAAGCCATCCTCAACTATGTAGTCCCATACCTGCACAGTCTCTAGATCCCTCTCATTCCGGTGTATATTCAGTTCATTCATATGTCCCTCTGACTAAAAGCCTACCAGGAGCCGCTCCTTGTTCGTGCTTCATCTTTTGCACCGATGACCACTCCCTACTCTCGTCGGCCTCGGGTGTCATATCTTTTCGGGAGTCAAGAACATAAGTACTCCATAGTTAAGCGTGCTTGACTTGAAGCACTTGTGGGATAGGTGACCTCCTGGGAAGTTTCCTATGATGCGTGTGAGTGAGGACAAAACACGCTGAAAAGACCCGTGTTGGTTTGTGGGGACACTCAATGATCCTATAAGTAGTCTCGGGACATTACATCAGGTACATAGATAATCAATATAATATTCATCTGGTACATGGATAGTAAATATAATATCCATCAGGTACATAGATAATCATTATAATATCCCTTAGGTACATAGATAGTCAATATAATACCTACGTGGTATATGGATAGTCAATTTAATATCCATCAGGTACATGGATAATAAATTTAATATCCATCAAGTACATAGATAGTCAATATAATATCCATCAAGTACATGGATAATCACTATAATATCCATCAGGTACATGGATAGTTAATATAATATCCATCAAGTACATGGATAGTTAATATAATATCCATCAAGTACATGGATAGTCAATTTAATATCCATCAGGTACATGGATAGTCAATATAATATCCATTAGGTATATGGATAGTCAATTTAATATCTATCAGGTAGATGGATAGTCAATATAATATCTATCAGGTAAATGGATAATCAATTATATATCCTTAAGGTACAAGGATTTTAGATCACCTCAAAATACGAGGTTTAAAATTATATCCTTCAAGTACAAGCATTTTAGATCACCTTCAAGTACGAGGTTTAAATTTTATATCATTTAAATTCAATTCAGTACATGCTTAACCTTAAAGAATCAAGGGGGCAATACCAAAGTCAAGCTTAACTTGCATTCTCAAGGAGTAATTTAATTTTTGATATACAACCATATTTCTAATATTGAAATCTCAAGTATGAATTTACTACAAACATCAAAGAATTAGTTTAAATGCTTAATATCATAAATGTTTATTAGCAAACATGTGTAGTCAAGACATGCACATATCACGACCAAGGTCCATATTAAATACCATATTTACAAATTCGTCAACTACTCATCATTTTCTTAATCAAACCCTCTACCCTAGGGCTTGGTTGTGACCTCATAAAATCCCAAAACCAAGTATTTTCTTTTCAATCATATTAAATTCTTTCATACAATCCTCAAAATCAAAGAGAAAAGATAAAAATACAATTCAAAGTCAATACCACAAAGAGTGAACACTTTCTAGCACCAACATAGAAAATGTAACATGCTCCCTAACCTAATGGTTCTAATCAGGGAAATAGAAGCTCAATAATACCGGTAAGAGTTATCTGTTAATTCAGGTAATCTTTTGAACTAATTTGAGCGTAATTCTATAACACTGAATAAAAGAGAATAATTAAAGTATCTACTTAAATAGTTAAAATGATGAAAATAAATATGAAAAATTTATTTCTTAGATATAAATGATTGATAAGAGTTGTAGTAAATTTTGGAGAGGCAATTGAGTTAGTTTGGTATTTTTAAGGATATCAAAGAGGAATTAATGGAACAGTAATGGAACATCTAAGTATCTCAAAAAATTATGATATTTCATGGAGGTGACAAGTAAGATATGAAGAATAATTTGGTATAAAATACCAACTACAATAAGTATCAGTAAGCTTATTACTTAATCCCTCAGTTTAATTTAACTTTGGACTAAGTAATGAAACTTAACTGATAAATAACAATATATGAAAGATTATTGAAAAATGGATCCAATGACTAAGTTGAGTTCTAAAATTTTCCATAATACTTATTGTAACTTAAAAACTCAACTTTGGAAGATTAAAATTGTAACACCCTCCTTAGGGCGTCACACTTGATGTTACTTAATTACCAATTTACCCCTTCATTAGAAATTGTGCTTGTAATATAAATACGAGTTATAAAATTTCTTGATGATAATAAGATAAACTTAGCAAAAAATAAAAACATAACAACATTGTCACAAATAATTTACATCATATATACATATACAAGCCTTAGAATTGTCATACTTAAATAATTACAAACTAGACTTTCAAAACATTTAAACTTTAAACTTTAATTCAAACTATTATACTACCCAAGTCCTACTAGACAGCAGAACCCTCAGACGGGTCCTCCTCAGATTCCTCAGCATATAGGAATCCATCATGATGTGAAGTCCTACGAACAGGTGTCCGAGCAGACGACACAACACTGACCTCACTAGGGGTACGATAGTAAGCCCCCCAGTACTGCCTAATAGAAATTGGAAACTCTAGGTGTACATATATGTTAACACTAAAGTACGGATGTCCTAGATGTAATCTACTCAATCTAATATTTAGGTCCCCCATATAGTAAATACTCTCTCTACCTAAATCAACATGCCACGCCTCCTCTCCTCCAAGAAAGGTAAACCTCATATAACCAAGGAAACTAGGCATCTCCATCGACTCAAAACTCAGCGTCCTCAACAGGAATCTGCTCTTCCTCAGCTTCTCGCTCCACTTCTTGCTCGACGTCTTTACAAATATAAATATAATACAGAACAAGCATACAAAAAGGTGAGATCACCTACGCCATTACCAGTATGGTAGCAATGAAGATAAACACATACAATATTTCATACAGCTATTATACCATAACTACAGTTATGCCACTAACATCATTATCATCACAAAACATGTAATATACAATAATTACAGTCATGTCATTACCAATAATCAAATATTCAAATAAATCAATTATCATAAATAATATTTACGATAATGCCCTCAATGATTATATGTATGCACACAGATTCAATTTCCTACTCCATGGAGCTAAAACTCAGGTCGAAGAGAGTGATCGAAAAGATTTATCGGTACCAACATGTCTCAGACCACGTGCTCAATCTTGCACATCTAACATATATATGACAGTCTTTATCAGATCTTGATTAAGAATAGTGTCTCGGTTAATATCATTGGTGTGTTGTGTCGGTCTAACCTACGGTACAGAAGAGCTACCAACTACCCATTGTAGGCAACCCGCACCCCAATGCCCCCAAGGTCAACGAGTGACTTACACTATGCATATCGCACCCACTCAAGAGGTGTAGTCTCTCTTAGGCAACTAGCCTCATACAGTCCATTGGACCTTTCCAATGCATGTACCATGCACTATTCACAGTTCTAATTTATTATCTCATATCGGGGTCCATACATTAACTCAACAGTATTTTTACTGTAATTTTATCGCGTAGTCATGTTTTTGCATTTTCTCAATCGCGACTCAATTCTATCGCCTTTTCAAATCGCGTAGCGATTTTTCAACGTTTCTCAATCGCGTAAACATTTTTCATACGTTTTAAATCCAAAAATACTATTTTTCTCATTTAATACTAAAAATTCACTCTATTTTCCATATTTACAAAATAGCCCCTCAAAAACATAATATTTACGTTAGTCCTCATTTAAATAATATTTTCACAATAGCCCCTTATAAAATTCATATTTACAAAAAAATTCCTCATAAATTTATATTTACAAAATAGTCCTTCATAAAACTTATATTTATGAAATAACCACCTTTTATAAAATATTTATAATATGACCCCTCTAAAAATAATATTTACAATATGACCCCTCTAAAAATAATATTTATACGATGACCCCTCATTTAAATAAAATTTACAATATGGTCCTTCTTAAAATTTTAATTATAATTTAGTCCCCTTTTCATAAAAATTTGCAGTATAACCCCTCTAAAAATAAGTATTTGTATTGTTTCCCAAAATCATTTTACTTTGCTAAATTCAAACTTGTTCAAATTCATTTTCTTTTCATTTAAATCCTTCATTCTCATTTGAATCCATCAATTTCAGGACTTTGGTCCTCTAATCCCTATTATGGTTGTGAGCCTCATTGCTATTTGGAGCATTCATACAATCGTTTAATCATGTTGTTCACATCTTACTTTACATTTACTTTCTCATGCTTTCATAATTATACATACACACATAATATCAAAGCTTTAAGCATATTATCATGCATGCAAGCATAGAAACAAAATCATACACATCATAAACACAATCAAAGAACATCAAACAATAGGTAAATAAACCCTTATGGATTTTTCACCGAACAAAACCATCCCCACACCACCAAAACTTGGTTGGTGAGGTAAAATCTCCCTCTTACCTCTTGAAGACAAGTCTTTCAAGCTCCTCTTCTTCTCCTTGATTTCGTACAAGCCACAAACAATTCCTAACAATTCTAAAACAATTAGTAAAATCACATACAAAGCTTTATAATGATAAACCATGGAACAAACATGGTTTAGAAAATCACAAACTTGAATTAAAACCATAAAAACCAAAGTTTACCTCTAGGAAAGTATGATAGAAGTTGGATTTTGAAGAACTTAGAGTGGGATTTTGAGAAAATTTCCTAAATGGAAAGTGTTTAGGAGGTTGTCTAGCTTTAGGAAATGATGAGAGTGAAAATTATAGAAGAGTGATGGTGTTTATGGGTGTAGGGGCCGAAACTAGAGAGGAAAAAGGAAGGAAAATGTACTTGAGTTTTTGGGAATTTTTGGAGAGAATTTATGCAAGCTTTTTGGTGAGAGAGAAAAGTGAATATTGATAGCAATTTGAGAGTGGGCTGCCGTGTGAGTCTTGGAGATATTAAGAGATTTGCATCAAGTAAAATATCCTATTTTGTGTTCACATTTGAAGCACATGGCTTATGTCACATGAATTGTCCTAGAAGCTTGTGGAACTTGGTGAAAAATGGCCTCTTGGCCGTGGGGTTCAAGTGGGTTTAGGGACTTTAATTTGTTTTCAATTAAAGCCTAATGGCATGCTAATTAATTAGTTAATTAGTTAGGTTAAGTTTCCTAATCAATATTAATTAACATTTCAATTACATAATTGATTAATTAGACATATAATTACATATATCAACCTCTGATTAAAATTAGGATATCTAATTAAGAATTAGATTATAACTAATTAATAATTAGGTTAGTTTACTTAGCTTGTTAATTAGGCCATTAGATTAACCAAATTAAGTTTAATTAGTTACTAAGCAAAGTCAAGCCACTATTGTTGACTTCATCTTAGCCATTGAAATCAGCTTGGTTTCCTATCCATTGATCTCATCTACGGTGGATATTACTTAGAGGTTTTATCAGGATTCATTTCACACCATTGATCGGATCAACGGTTAAGATCAAAGCTTCTAAAACAAGCTTTACATCTAATGGTCAACAAAGAAGTCATTGCCTCTTTGTTTGACTACTTCTTATTAGTTTAAAGTTTTCAAGCCACCTTTGTTGACTTGTTCCTATTGGTTCAGAATTCTCTCCAGTCAGAATCGTTGACTGCTACTCTAAACGCGAGTCCCACAGACTTTTTCGGGTCCATGATCATTTTGAAGCAGATTTCTACTGTTTTTAAGACAGTAGGTACTGTCAAATAAAATAATATTATAATAATATAAAATTATTTTATTACACAGTTAAATCTTAAAAATTAAAAGATTAATATATATATCAATCGAAATTGGGTTTAGTAAGATCCCCCAACTCCGAATAATTAAAATAAGATTTTTTCGGTCAAGAAAATTATTATTTTCTTGACTCGAAGCAAATCACACAAAATGATCAAAAATGATCTCAGAATAGTCAAATTATTTTTATAACACAGAAAATATAAAATAGTGTAATTCTGCTATTACTATTAACATAGTCAGAATTTGGGGTGTTACAAAAATATACGTAACAAATACAAAAATTTTGGCTTTAAATTATTAGTCATCTTTTTCTTGTTTACCACTACCAATCACCTTCTCATTCTTTCTACATAATTCTTGAATCTTCCTTCACCTTTTCGCTTCATTTCCTGCATGAAACAGAATTAGAAACAGAGGAAGAAAAGAAGCTCATGACCATCACTCATTCACCCTTTCATTTTCCATTTTTTCACCCTTCCATTTTTACCTATAACTAACTTTGTTACTCCTTGTTCTTTCTCCATTTGTTACACAGTTAAATAACTCCAAGAATAGCAGCAAAAAAAGTGGAGAAACAACCAAGCAAGAAAGGAAAAGAAAGTGAGGGAAAAAGGAAGAAAAATCAAGAAACAAAGGCTAGGAAGTGAGGTAGGGGGCTGCTACCTTTAACTTGTTCATCTTTTTCTTTTGTTTGTAAATCAAAATTCTGATCTTGTGTCGTGAGGGAGTCATGGCCAGACCATAAAATAAAGAGATGAATTTCTTGTTATTTTATACCTTACCTCTTTATTTCCTTCTAGTCATTTTTCTTTCATGAATTTTTTATTGAAGAAAATTGTATAATGGTTGAGTCTTTGAGCTTGTGATTCACGACCATCTATAGTGTCTTTGCTTTAATTTGCTTATCTTCCTTTATAGGTATAGTGTTGAGTTTGTGATGTTAATTATAAAAAAGATATGGCTGTTTTTGGATTGAATTTTTTAAGGTAGGTTGCTGCCCTATTTTTGAATCATAATCTCCATGTATTTGTTTCATGTATTGATATAAAATTTTGAGTGAAAATGTTAAGAATTACATTAGTTGTTCTATGTTTGTTTGTTAAACAATTAAATAGATGATAGATTTATGAACTAACAACATGGTTATGAAATTTTGAACCTTGGTTGTGATATATACTATGTTTAATTACTTGTTTTTTATCACATATGCTTGTAAATGGTTGTTTGAAGTATTAAGAGTTATTTTGTGTTACCCTTACTAACTTTGAATTAAGTTAATTTTGTGCCTTGATGTTGTTTAGGATATTATATTATAATTTAATTATATCATTGACCATTATGGTTAATTTTGTTATTAATGGATGTTTGGAAAGCTTGTATTATATGTGCTTTGGAAATATATTGATATGGTGAATTTGATGAAAATCTATGAAATATGATTTGATTTGTATGAGTAGCCCTTTTATATGTTCAAAGATTGTTATAGGAAAGGATCCTCATCCTAGGTTGAATGGAAGCGTGAGGATGAGCATTCCATCTCTTCGGAGTAGTTGAGGTTGAGGACGGACATGCTCTCCCTCTTTACTCAAGTTCTTCTTAGTTGGCAGAGAAGATCCTAGATTGATGTCAATGCGAGGAAAGGATCCTCATCCTAGGTTAGAATGGAAGTGTGAAGAAGGTTGATTATCTCCCTTCTAGAGTAGCTGAGGTTGAGAATGGACTCCCTTTTTACTCAAGTTCTTCCTTGTTGGTAGAGGTGATCTTACATTCTTGATAGTGTGAGGAAGGTTGATTCCCTCCCTATCTTAGTAGATGAGATTGGATAATCCCTCTCTACTGACAACTCTAGATTGAGGATAGAGATTCCCCTCATTAGAGGTGGCCTGGGTTACTCATTATTCAGAGTAGTTTTATGTGACTGGAGAATGGTCATGAATAGGTTGGAGTGCACCAACCTAAAAGTAGCCTACTACCAAGTGTTTTAAATAATTTATTACCCGGAGTAGTTCTGTGTGATTGGTGAATGGTCATGAATAGGTTGGAGTGCACTAACCTAAAAGCAGACTACTGCCAAGTTATTTAAATAAGCATTGGGATGAAATTGAATTTAAAAGTAGTATTATGATGCTTAATTGTAAATGTGTCTGTAAAAATATTTGTGGATGTATTTTGTGATATATGATTTAATATTTGATACTTGATATATGATGAACAATGATAAATGATTAATGATGACACCTAGTTAATACTGATATATGATGCATGTTGATGAAAGATGATATGTGTAACATCTTAAATTTAATAACAACAGTATAATTTGTATTATACCACAGTAATTAGATCCAGGCATGCTACTAACCACTTAAACATTTCTAATATAACATAACAACATTATATAAGAAAATATGAGCCATGAACGAAAGATAATACACATAACGTCGGTATTTCTCATAAATACAAACTATGTACAAGATTACAGCTATGTTAGTCATGGAAACCATCACCAAAGAGGGGGTGAATTGAGTGATCACAAATTTTTAAAGTAACTTTGAGAAATTATACATTTTGATATAGTCAATCAACACATGTAGGGGAATAAGTCTAACATAGATACAACTATTGTAGATTACTCAAATACAACTTGGGTTATAAGATAAATCAAGCAAATAAGCTAGATATCAAACTCTCAAAATCAAAATATCAAGATGACAAGATATGTAATAAATAAATATGTTGCAACAAATATTGAAATTAAAGAGTGTAAGGAGGAGAGAATCAAACTCAAGAATTTATCCTAGTTTAGCCACCAACCACTTGTGACCTACATCCAGTCCTCAAGCTTAACTTGAGATTTTCTTCACTATCTCCTAGACTTCACGGGTGCTAGGAAAATATTTGTACAAGGAAGAGCACTCCTCACATCTTGGGATACCTCACCCTTGTGTTAGAGCCTCCAACTCTTCAAGCTTCACAGGTGCTTGAAAAATCTTTACATTCAAGAGCACTCACAGTACCTTTGGGATACCTCACCCTTTGTGTTTGAGCCTCATTACAAGGGATACCTCACCCTCTTACAATGATTTTAACATGAAGAACAAATAAATAGAAGGATTTTACAATAATGAGCTCAAAATATGAATTTGATGATTCAAGAATCAAATCAAGTGTTTTATAGTTGTCAAACCTTCAAACAACACTTATATACAGAGTCCAAGTGATAAAATAGCCATTGGTGGTGTTTAAAAATGATTTCTTATGGAAACTAGCCGTTTATAGTTGTTGGGAATGTTTCAGACTCGTGATAATCAATTACATGGATGTTGTAATCGATTACATGGCTCTTAGAACACATTTTGGGCTTTCTAGGAAGGATGCAATTAATTAAAAGATTCATGTAATCGATTACATAGCCTCTCCTAGAGTGGTAATTGATTACAAGGCTTATGTAATCAATTACTACTCTCTAGTTTTGAAAACTGATTTTAAATGGTTATAACTTCTTTATTCTTACCCGTTTAAAGCAAATGACCACTCATTGGAAGGATATTTAAGTCTATTTTCATATGCAACATGTTTCACAACAAAATTCAAAATATTTTGGAAATTTATGATCAATATAGTAACCAAAGGTCAGTTTTCAAAACTCAAACTTGACTATTTTTCATAGTTTTGAACTACTACCATGGCTAGCTTTTCAAAACATGTTTCTTAGGCATTTTAGCATGTAAGAACCATCTGTAAAGATTTAAATAATATTTGAGCTCTTTTGTTAAACCTCTATATTTACATAAGAGAAAGCCTAAAAGGAAAACATAACAATTCTAATCCTTAGACTTCTTGATGTAATCTAAGCTTCCAACAAAATTCTTCTCTTCAAATTTTACAAATGCTTAGAACATCTTATCATTCTTATTCTTCTTGAGTTTATCATAATTGTGATTTTTCGCTTTCTTGTTGCAATGCTCACTCTTACTACTTGGACTATCCTACAAAGTATTACTCACTTAAACAAACATAGTTAGTCCAAATTCATAATTCAATATCATCATATGCAAGATTCATAAATGTATAACTAGGCTTCTTAAGGCACAAAAGATACATAAAGATAAACTAAGAGAAGAGCTCCAAGCTCTAGCCTGTACTTCACTTTCCATAAGTCTTCTTTCTTGGAATCATTATGGAAATAAACACATCAGGTGAGAATCACAAATTCTCAATAGTTAAAACCATAAAACATGCCATTACAATAATTGCAGCAATTTCAGACAAAACACAATTCTAAATTCAAGTCTCATACATATTAAAGCTAGAAAGGTGGCAAAAGCTAAAATTATGTTCTTTCTCTTCTCGAAATAGATTCTCAATTTATACGTTGGTACAAAAACTCATTTCCATTGTTGGTGTATGCCCTAGAGGCTAATACATTTGTTTATATTTACATACATTCTATTATGCTAATTTTAATATATGAGGCATTTCATTTATTGTGTTCTTTTTAAATAAACATAATAAAGTCCTTAGAATAGTAAGTTTGATGTCATAAGACATCAAGTGTTTGACTTGACCATGAGATCCTATTGGATAAAATTAGAGCACTATTCTTAAATGTCCCTAGTCAAGTATTATTGTTAATTAGGACAATAATAATGCATTGTGACTAGTATGTGCGTAGACTAATGACCACATCTCACGGATCATGGATATAAGATATCAAGTCTTCACATGGGTACATATTAGAGTAATGATGTACTGGACTGACCCGCCATGAGAACGCTACATGGATCGTTACATGAGTGTCATAAGAGATTCTTATAGTGACAATGGTGTCTGTGGTCCTTTGACCTAAAATCACTACGATTCCTATATAAAGAGTTGTGTGTTTTAATGCCATCAAACGTCATCTGTAACAAGGTGATTATAAAGTTAGTTATTGGACATACCGCGAATCATGCAGAGGGCTGTGAGTGACCTAGATGAGATTTGTCACTCTTATATAACAGGAGCGATATCTTTGGGCCCCATGATTTAGTGAGACTACGAAATGCATAGCCATGCTCAAATGAGTCAATATGAGATATTGATTTCATTTGTTGTTACAAAGTCTACTCGAGTATCAGGAAATGAAGGATTGGACTATACAAGGGTGACGCATTCCATGCCTTGTGTTCAATCTAGATATCATGACAAAGGAACTAAACGATGCGAAAACATTGGTCACAGAAATGTTATGTGAAATCATTGACATTCTCATTACTTAGGTAGCAGTGATGTGTTGCTAGATACCGCTCACTGCTTGTAACATTAAAAAATAGGATTTTAATATTACTGTCAACGTAATGAGAACCTGCATGGTCACACATATAGAGCAGACTAAAATTGGAGCAATAGATCCAAGTTGGACTTGGATTCAAATGTGGGCCAGACTTATAACAGATGAGTCTAGGTTTACACAGCTTACCTTACTGCTGCTCACACTCACTTAAGACAGTCACTATTATAAATAGTACTGCTAAGGGGGCTACTAAGACACACATTACAGAACCCTAGCCCCACCTACAGAAAAGTGAGTGAGTGAGTGACAGGTTTCTTCTCTTCTCTTCACAGCTAGCACTGTGTGAGAGACGTGAGGCTCTTTTTGTGAACAGTGGACGTTCGTGAGCCTATTCGTGTGGATACCGTAGAGACATCATCGCTGTTACGGTGTTGGTGATTCATGTCACTTCCTTAGATCATGCTTCAAGAGGTAAACCTTTTTGAAAACTCAGATTATGGCTTTTTCGCATGGATCCTTAGTGGGAATTCTTATTCTGCTGCATGATGTATCTGCGTTTCCCAACATCTATAATAGTCTTCAAGTATTCACCACACTCACAAAATCATCATCTCTATCTCAGAGATATGTAATTTCCCATACAATTGCCATGCTATACCAAATTATGTCTTGTGGTCATACCTATGCAATAACTAATTCCATGGTAATATCATGATATGCATGATTCCTAAACAAAGCAATGGAATTCACTCCCATAAACCTTGAACAAGCACTGGAACCTAGTTCCAATAGTCTTCTCCAATAATAAGGAATCTCTCCTCAAAGTCATCAGAAATAGTGGAGGGAATCGCTCGCCTCAACTACTCTGAAAATCCTCACTTCACACAAATACAAGAGTAAAGAAGAAATAACCATCCTCAACTACTCCATAATAGGGAGGGAGTTGCGCGTCCTCACACTATCATGATTTAGGATCACCTCTGATAGTAAGAAAACCCTCCTCATCTACCTTCCATTTAGGATAACATCTAACAAAGAGGGAAAAATCCGCTCTCAGTTTCCAGAATAATGAACAAGAGGAAGTCCATCCTCAACTCATCACTATAATAGGAAGAAAACTATCCTCCTTACCTAACATAGATTATCCTCAAATGTGAGGCTCACATCCTTCAACAAACACAAACATAACATAATTACCTCACATAATTAGCATTACAAATTAATTTAATTCATTACATTCTCACTCATTAAATACCCCTATTGGAGTCTCATCACTCATTAAGAAGTATGAAAGAAGAAACTACACAATAGGAAGCTCCATTGCATCAAACACAACTCCATGTTCAAGTCTGGACATATGCCTTTGAAGACTTGTTTTGATGATAACAAACGTGAAGACAAAAATGAAGATGATGGAAAGACCAAGTCCAAGATCTTATAAGAATAGCTTTAGGACTTAGAGTCTTTTTGTACGGAGCTCACTTTAATATCTCACTATTTTGAAAGAAAAGATAAAATTGGCCTTAAAAAGAAACTTAAGTGTTTTTGAAATGATTTCTTCAAATCTGGTTTTTTATTGTTTTATTCGAATAAAACTTGCTCTATTCGAATAAACCATGCTACGAGTTTGAAGTTTTTTAAATTATTATTCGAATAGCAGGTTACCTATTCAAATAAATAAGTTTCTCAGAAATGTTTTTATCAAAACATTATTCGAATAACCCAGCTGTTATTCGAATAATCCTTCTCTTTTGAAACTCTATTTTTAAAGTGTTATTCGAATAAACTTGGTGTTATTCGAATAACCCATATCAGTTTGCTTTTCACGATGATATTATGAACAGTGTTATTCGAATAACCATTTACTCTATTCGAATAAATACGGTCTTTCACGTACTGGTATGGAAATAAGTTTTGGCATTTATGATTTTTAATCATACCTAATGGCTATTTCTTTGAAATTTCTCTATAAATAGAAGACTCGGGTCATTTCTAAAAATTGCCTGACACTCTGAATTATTTTCTACTTGCACTAACTCGTGAATTTATTTTCTACGCTCTATTTTCGATCAAAACTTTGAGATATTCTATGATAGCTCCATTAGCACTTCAATTTGTATAATTTGCTCTGAGTGAGAGTTTCTCTTCATCTACTTTCTGCTATACTATAAAGGGGGTGAGGTATCCCTCTAAGGTTTGTGTAAGGGTGAGCTATCCCTGCAGGCTGAGACTTTAGCACAAGGGTAGAGTTTCCTTGTGTGTGAAAAGTGCTCTTTTGTGTAACGGTTGCAAGCACCTATTGAAACTTGTATATATAGTGAAAAATCTCGGCTATTGTTTCGAGGACTGGACGTAGACCATAAGTGGGTTAGTGGTCGAACCAGGATAAATATTGTGCCTGCTTCTTTCTTCTTAATCTCTTTATTTTATGCAGCTTTATTTTATTACATATTTATCCTTTGCTGTTTCTTTTTTTTTTTTTAAGTTTTTCTTCTACATCTCGTTATTTCTATGCTTTTATTTAATAGTTTTAATATTTGTGCTTTCTCTAAAAGAGGTTTGCGAAAAGTTTTTATACTCAATTCACCACCCTCTTGAGTACTAGAAGCCACTTGGTAATAAGTGGTATCAGAGCTAGACTCTTGTATAAAGAGCTTAGCAGCTTCAAGAGAACATGGCTTCTTCAAATGATTTTTCAGAAAGATCTTCCATAAACCGACCACCCTTTTTCAATAGGGATGGTTATGCATATTGGAAGGAAAAAATGAAAATCTTCATCGAAGCTATTAATCTAGATGTGTGGGATACTGTCGAAAACGGTGCATTTATACCTATGCATAAGGTCGATGGTGTAAGGATCGAAACACCAAGGAATAAATGGTCTGATGAGGACAAGAGAAAAGTTCAACATAATTTAAAAGCAAAAAATATTATTACTACTGCTTTGGGATATGATGAGTTTTTTAGAATTTCAAATTGTAAAACTGCTAAAGAAATGTGGGACACTTTGCAAGTTACCCATGAGGGTACTAATAAAGTAAAGAGGCCGAGAATCAATTCTCTAACTCGTGAATATGAATTATTCAGAATGAACCAAGGAGAAAGCATTCAAGAAATGCAAAAGAGGTTCACCCACATAGTTAATCATCTTGCATCTTTAGGAAAAAGTTTCTCTAACGAAGTTTTAATTAACAAAGTATTGAGATGTCTTAGCAGGATTTGGCAACCCAAGGTAACAGCTATATCAGAATCAAGGGACCTATCGACAATGACTCTAGCTACCCTTTTTGGAAAACTTCATGAGCACGAATTGGAACTAAGTAGATTAAGTCAAAGCGAAGAAAATGATAAAAAGAAAAAGGGAATAGCACTCAAAGTCACTTCCTCAACAATCGACAATGATGATGAAGAAGATGAAGAAAGCTCAGAAAATATTAAGGTAAACGAAGAAAATCTTAGTCTTTTAGTTAAAAAATTTAGAAAATTTCTCAAAAAGAAAGGAACGCAAAGAAGACCTCCCTTTCCTCCGAAGAAGAATCATTACAAAGGCGAAGGAGCTTCATTAACTCCAACTTGCTATGAATGTGGCAAACCGGGTCACATGAAAATGGAGTGCCCAGTTTACCAGAAGAAGAAGGAGAAATTTGAAAAGAAGCCCTTCAAGGAAAGAAAAAGAAGAAAAGCCTACATAGCATGGGATGAAAATGACATAGATTCAACTGACAGCTCAGATAGCGAGGAAGCCCAATTATGTCTCATGGCCAAAGGAGAAGAAGAAGAAAGCGAAAATGAAGTAAGTTCTAATACTACTTTATTGCCTTCTTACGATGAGTTACAAGATGCCTTTGAAGAATTGCGTGACGAGTCTTTAAAACTCACAAAATTAATTTCTTCTTCTAAGAAAACAATCTCTTCTTTAGAAAATCAAATTCTTATTTTAAACAAAGAAATAGAAGAATTGAAAATTGAAAATGAAACTTTGGGAATTATTGATGCATGCACAAATCATTCTTCACATGCTTCTACATCTTCATCCTGTTCTTCACATCATATGCTTGAAAGAGAGATTGAAGACTTAAAAAATACTCTTTCAAAATTCACATTTGGAAAGGACAATTTAAATATTATATTAGGAAAACAAAGTGTAGTTTTTCAAAAAGTCGAGATAGGTTATAACCCGAAAAATCAACAAAAACTGTATAAAAATTTCTTTGTGCATTCTAGTGTTTCAAGTAGTCCTTTTATTAAATGTTTTTATTGTGAAAAGAAAGGACATAGTGCATCAACATATAATACAAGGAAAAACATTAATACAAAAATTAGAACGAAAATGGTTTGGGTTCCCAAGGGTACTATACCCAAAACTGACACACAAGGACCCAATAGAGTTTGGGTACCAAAAGTTAAAAACTAAACATGTGTTGTAGGTGTGTTTGAAAGTCAGAAGTTCAAATTAGTATCTCGATAGCGACTGCTCCAAGCACATGACCGGGGACGACTCAAAATTCACCTTGCTCATTCTCAAGAATCATGGACACGTTACATATGGTGATAACAACAAAGAAAAAATTCTTGGAATCGGCAAAGTTAGTAAGAATCCTAGTTCCTCTATTGAAAATGTATTGCTTGTTGAAAACTTGAAACATAACTTGCTTAGTATTAGCCAATTATGTGATAAAGGAAATAGAGTAATTTTTTATTCAAATTATTGCATAATTGAATATAAAAATGATAAGCATGTTAATTTTATTGGTCATAGAGTAAACAACATTTATATGATTAGTCTTGCTGATATATCTTCAAATGATGCGAAATGCCTTTTAAGTAAGAATGATGATTCATGGTTATGGCATAGGAGAATTGTACACATTCACATGGATCATTTAAAGAAGTTGGTTTCTAAAGAGCTAGTATTTGGACTACCCAAGCTTAATTTTGTAAAAGATAAATTATGTGGTGCATGTCAAAAGGGTAAACAAATAAAAGTCTCTTTTAAAGCAAAAAATATAGTTTCAATTACTAGACCTTTATAACTTTTGCACATGGATCTTTTTGGACCATCTAGAACTATGAGCTTTGGTAAGAATTACTATGCTTTAGTGATTATGGATGATTTTTCTAGGTTTATATGGACTTTATTTCTTGCAAATAAAAATGATGCATTTCTAGCTTTTAAAAGACTTGCCAAAGTTATTCAAAATGAAAAAAGTTTTTCAATTTCCTCAATAAGAAGTGATCATGGTAGTGAATTTGAAAACAATATTTTTTAAAATTATTGTGATGAACATAGCATTAATCATAATTTTTCTGCCCCTAGAACTCTGCAACAAAATAGAGTTGTAGAAAGAAAAAATCATTCTTTAGAAGAAATGGTGAGAACTATACTTAATGAGGCTGCTCTTCCTAAGTATTTTTGGGCGGATGCTATAAGTACAACTTGTTACGTAATGAACAGGACCCTTATAAGGCCTATTTTAAAGAAAACTCCATATGAGTTATACAAGGGAAGAAAGCCAAATGCCTCACATTTTCATGTTTTTAGTTGCAAATGTTTTGTTTTAAATAATGGAAAAGATAACTTAGGTAAGTTTGATGCTAAGTCTGATGAAGGTATATTTCTTGGTTACTTTAACCATAGTAAGGCTTTTCGTATATATAATAAAATAACTATGACTATCAAAGAATCTATTCATGTTGCATTTGATGAAACTGACCCAAATGGATTGAGAAAGGATCTTGTTATTGATGATGTCGCAGAAATTTTGGATGAAACTCATTTGGGTGGCAAAGAAAAAGAAGTCAAGGAGCAAGAAGATAAACAAAGACAATAAGATCCACAAGTCTTAGAACTTCCCAAAGAATGGCAGACTTCAAAATATCATTCCCTTGATCAAATAATAGGTGATGTGTCTAAAAATGTAAGTACTCAAAATTTCCTTAGAAATGCATGTAATCACTTAGCCTTTGTTTCTCAAATTGAACCTAAAGATATATTTGAAGCCGTTGATGATGAACATTGGATCTTAGCTATGCATAAGGAATTAAATCAATTTGAAATAAATCAAGTTTGGGAATTAGTTGCTAGACCTAATGATCATCCTATAATTGGCACAAAATGGGTTTTTAGAAACAAACTTGATGAAAATGGATTAATAACTAGAAACAAAGTTAGATTGGTGCTAAAGGTTATAATCAAGAAGAAAGAATAGATTATGAAGAAACCTATGTACCTGTAGCTAGATTAGAAGCTATTAGAATGTTACTTACATATGCTTGCATCATGGATTTCAAATTATATCAAATGGATGTCAAAAGTGCTTTTCTAAATGGCCTTATTCAAGAGGAGGTATACGTTAAACAACCTCTAGGTTTTGAAAATCATGAACTACCCAACTATGTTTTTAAACTTAAAAAGGCTTTATATGGCTTAAAGCAAGATCCTAGAGCTTGGTATGAAAGGTTGAGTAAGTTTCTTTTAGAAAATGATTTTTCAAGAGGAAAAATTGATACTACCCTTTTCATTAAAAATAAAAAGCATGATATTCTTCTTGTGCAAATATATGTTGATGATATTATCTTTGATGCTACTAATAAATCCCTTTGCAAAGAAATTGCTAAGACAATGCAGAATGAATTTTAAATATCAATGATGGGAGAGTTGAATTTTTTCTTTGGACTTGAAATCAAACAAACAAATGAAGGGACATTCATAAGTCAAACCAAATACTGCAAGGAATTGCTCAAAAAGTTCGAAATGGAAAATGCTAAACACATGGCCACTCCAATGGGCACCTCTTGCTATTTGGACAAAGATGAAGGAGGTAAATCAGTAGAAATAACGAAATACAGAGGTATGATTGGATCTCTCCTTTATCATACTACTAGTAGGCCAGATATTATGTTTAGTGTATGCATGTGTGCTAGATATCAGGCAAACCCTAAGGAATCTCATCTAAGTGCTATTAAACAAATAATGAAGTACCTAGTAGGCACTTCACAAATGGGCTTGTGGTACCCTAAGGGTGCCTCATGTAGCCTAATAGGCTATTCTGACTCTGATTTTGCTAGGTGCAAATTGGATAGGAAGAGTACTAGTGGGACATGCCACTTGCTTGGTAGTTCTTTGGTTTCTTGGCATAGCAAGAAACAAAATAATGTGACTTTGTCTACCGCTGAGGCTGAATATGTTGCAGCCGGGAGTTATTGTGCTCAAATCCTATGGATGAAGCAACAACTTCTAGACTACGGTCTTCAGCTTGATCACATCCTGATAAGATGTGATAACACTAGTGCAATAAATCTCTCTAAGAATCCCATTCTGCATTCCAGAACAAAGCATATAGAGATAAGACATCACTTTATCAGAGATCATGTACAAAAAGGGGATTGCATTCTTAAGTTTGTTGAAACAACTAAGCAACTTGTAGATATCTTCACTAAACCCTTAACAAAAGAAGCATTCTTTTATATTAAAGGAGAATTGGGCATAATTAATCAATCCAATATATAATTGCTTGAATTTATTGCTTAAGTATGGTTTTTATCTCTCTTGAATCTTTTACTGACTTAAGCTTCGGAGATATCCTAAATCTTGTTTTGCAGGTAGCTTATATTTGGGTAAGTTAATTCTCTTTTAAATCACATTCTGAACGTATGCTTTACTGTGCCTTTTGATAGTTTTATTCGAATAAATCTAGGTTTATTCGAATAAACTGACTTCTATGTCAGTTCTGTATTTGCTATGCTCTCTGTCTACTCGAATAAATTTCAGATCATTCGAATAACCAGAAACTTGTTTTATCAGTCATTTACTTTTACTCTCTGTCTATTCGAATAAAATCAAGCTTATTCGAATAACCCGAGACTTGGTTTATCAGTCTTGTTTAGCTGCTCTCTGTCTATTCCAATAACCCCTAGGTTATTCGAATAAAACCTGTTAAAAGGCCACAACGCTTGGCCTTCCCTGACCCTTTATTCGAATAAGATCCTCCTCTATTCGAATAAAACCTAGCAGACATCCTGACCTTTGAGTTTTCTCTGAAGGGTTATTAGAATAACCCTCTTGGTTATTCGAATAAACACGAGCCTCTATTTAAAAGGCCCCCTACTCGCTCAAACGTCTCACTCCTCTTCTCTCTGTTTCCTCCTCTACTCTTCTCCTTCACTGCCCACGCCTCCATCTTTTCTCCTATCACCTCCACCATTTCTCTCTTTCTCTCTCTCCACCAACCCTCCAAAGACCATGGCCTCTTCTTCTAAGCGTCCTCGCATGAAGACTGCACCTTGCAACAATTCACTTGACTTGCGAAGGCTCTCCTCCAATGAAGAGCATAGTGGCCGCTTCATTACCCACTTCTGGGAGCGTAACCTTGTCCAGCCCAAATACCTTGACCTCTCCTTCTTTCAGCAAAACAGAGGCTTCGACTTTTTGACCCTATTGTAAAACCAGGGGGTTCTATAGCTCTGTTCTCACCAGGCTACTCTCTACCTAGCTCTAGTGAAGATGTTTTTCTATAATCTGGCATTTGATGGCCAGAACCTCCTCTCCGAAGTTTGAGATCAGAACATCATAATCACTCCGCAGGACTGGCAGACTCTGTTTGGGTTGCGGTTCATCGGCACACTCGTTGAAGATGATGACAACCCCTTTCTTGAGGAGTTCAACAGGATTCGGGCGACTGAGGACCTACTGAAACCTGGTCTAGCCTTTCTTAACAAGGGCCTCAAGGGTGGCATGCTGAAGAGCCAAGATAGGCTTCTACATTATGCCTTTGCTCACATCCTAGCTCCCCACGGTTAGAATTACGCCTACCTCAGTGAAGATGACATCTTCATGCTCTTGATCCTGAAGAATGATCATTAGATCAACTGGCCTGTGTTTATCATGAAACACATGATGAGAGACAAGGGCAAGGAAAAATCTGACTTGCATTATGGTATTCTCATCACTACCTTGCTCAGCAAGTATCCTCAGGTCTTGGAGACTAAGCAAGCCGTCGCCTTAACTCATCACAATGTCTTTGGCTCTTACACCTTGCATAAAATAAAGATGATTGAGACTGATGAAGGCTAGGTGTACCCAGATAAGGTTGATGATGAGTTTGACTCTGCTAATGCCCCTGCTGTCCCTGTTGATGCCCCTGTTGCTGCCCCTGCTCCAGTCACTTTGGAGCAAATCATGGCCACCTTGCATGATAACTGTGCCTATATGGAACACACATTCTCTATTCTTTTTGATAGAATAGAAGGAGTTGAACGTGAGGTTGCTGCCTTACGAGCTGCATCACTTGCCCCTACACCTGCTTCTTCACCTCCGCCACTAGATGCCTATTTCTAGGAGTCTTAGTTCTTAGGATCTTTGTTTTGCCTGTGTTTTATTTATTTCTGGCTTTTGTAATTGCATCATTTTTTATTAATGAATAAATAAAGTTTTTTGATGGTCTATTCATCTTGCATTGATATGAGTATGCTTTTCAGTTATTTGGTTCTTTTTATGCACTTATACTTGAATATCTGTTTATGGGACTTACCCCTCCTTTTTGCTCATGACAAAAGGGGGAGAAAATTTTGAATTTAATTGAGAAAAGAAAAATTAAAAAGAGTTTGGATTCCACATGAAATGGGGAGTTGTGCACATCTCTGATAAATGTTACCTCTTGTAATTAAAGAGGGGGATAAGCTTTTAATACCTCTTTATGAATTCCAATTATATGCACTAATTCTTTTCTCATTGATAGTTTGTCATCATTAAAAAGGGGGAGAATGTGATTGGACATATGCCTTTGAAGACTTGTTTTGACGATAACAAACGTGAAGACAAAAATGAAGATGATGGAAAGACCAAGTCCAAGATCTTATAAGAATAGCTTTAAGACTTAGAGTCTTTTTGTACGGAGCTCACTTTAATATCTCACTGTTTTGAAAAAAAAGATAAAATTAGCCTTAAAAAGAAACTTAAGTGTTTTTGAAATGATTTCTTCAAATCTGGTTTTTTATTGTTTTATTCGAATAAAACTTGCTCAATTCGAATAAACCATGCTACGAGTTTGAAGTTTTTTAAATTGCTATTCGAATAGCAGGTTACCTATTCGAATAAATGAGTTTCTCAGAAATGTTTTTATCAAAACATTATTCGAATAACCCATTTGTTATTTGAATAGTCCTTCTCTTTTGAAACTCTATTTTTAAAGTGTTATTCGAATAAACTTGGTGTTATTCGAATAACCCATATCAGTTTGTTTTTCTGATGATGTTATGAACAGTGTTATTCGAATAACCATTTACTCTATTCGAATAAACACGGTCTTTCACGTACTGGTATGGAAATAAGTTTTGGCATTTATGAGTTTTAATCATACCCAACGGCTGTTTCTTTGAAATTTCTCTACAAATAGAAGCCTCTGGTCATTTATAAAAATTGCCTAACACTCTG
Organism: Ormosia semicastrata; assembly: GCA_029884595.1. NCBI lineage: Eukaryota > Viridiplantae > Streptophyta > Magnoliopsida > Fabales > Fabaceae > Ormosia > Ormosia semicastrata. The sequence continues at coordinate 48,000,946 of JAQQTO010000061.1, forward strand.
AATTATTTTCTACTTGCACTAACTTGTGAATTTATTTTCTACGGTCTATTTTTTATCAAAACTTTGAGATATTCTGTGAGAGCTCCATTAGCACTTCAATTTGTATAATTTGCTCTGAGTGAGAGTTTCTCTTCATCTACTTTCTGCTATACTGTAAAGGGGGTGAGGTATCCCTCTAAGGTTTATGTAAGGGTGAGGTATCCCTACAAGCTGAGACTTTAGCACAAGGGTAGAGTTTCCCTGTGTGTGAAAAGTGCTCTTTTGTGTAACGGTTGCAAGCACCTATTGAAGCTTGTATACATAGTGAAAAATCTCGGCTATTGTTTCGAGAACTGGACGTAGACCATAAGTGGGTTAGTGGTCAAACTAGGATAAATAATGTGCCTGCTTCTCTCTTCTTAATCTCTTTATTTTATGCAGCTTTATTTTATTCCATATTTATCCTTTGCTGTTTCTTTTTTTTTAAAGCTTTTCTTCTACATCTCGTTATTTATGTGCTTTTATTTAATAGTTTTAATATTTGTGTTTTCTCCAAAAGAGGTTTGCAAAACCCCCCTTCTTGAGTACTGGAAGCCACTTGGTAACAACCTAAAATACCAAAATCCCAACTCTTAACTCAAGCAGAAATAAAGGGGTTCAATGGGTGAAAAATTCCTTTCCATGCATCCAACAAATCATAAACAGGCCATACTCAAGTTCTACAACCTGAATCAAGCCTAAAACACTAGAATCACATCAAGATCCACTTGCCTCACCAAGCTACCTTATGAACAAGATGAAAAGAATGGAAGAAAGGATGTTAAAACAAGTTCCCCCTACCTCTAACTTCAGAAATTGAAAGAACTGAGAAGCTCCTCTCCTTCCTTTCCTTCTTCCTCCTCTTTGGTGGTTGATCCTCGCCTTTGTTCTTCTTTCTTTCATTTTCCTTTGCTTTTGTCTGCTGCAGCTAAGAGAAGAGATGAGAATAAGATGAGAAATATCTCATTTATACAAAAAAATTCAAAGCAATAGAAACTGAAACAAACGTGAAAGACTTGGTCACTTAAGTGACCAAGTGGTAACTCCCAATCTGTTAAAAACACTTAGATTTTACCAAATTAAGTTTTTTAACTTCCAACAAGTTTAAAATAAATCTTGAGATTCATCAACAATCTTGTTTCACCATTAGTATATTTTTTCATATCTGCTACTAGTCAATATAACATTAAAATACACACTCAATATGCTTAAAAATATCAAACTAACTTTGATTAACCTTAAATTTTAACTAAAGTATCTTCCACACATTTGTGACCTAGAAAAAAGTTTCCTACATTTATTTCCATTAACTAAGCAGTTTAATCTAATTCTAAGGCTAATAACAACTATTTTTCACACATAGTGTTACAACAAAGTAACTAAACGTGCTCTGAAGGTCACAAAATTAAACAAGCATGTTAAGCAAGTACTAGGTTACCTTTGTAACCATTTACAAGTCTAACATGTTATCCTAGGTTGTTACATTTCTCCCCTTTTTTAAAAAGTTTTGTCCCCAAAATTTAGTTTACCTAATGTAAGAAGTCCTAAACAACTCACATATAAAAACAGGTGCAACCAAAAACCAAAGCAACAAAATTTCACCAACAATCTCACTTTTTTTAGAACTAGGAGACTGTGTCGTCTCCTTGCCTTCCAACCAGTAGACCGTTCTCGGTCTAACATCTAACTTTGCTTCCTTCTTTTGTGGGCAACTTCTGGCATAGTGTCCTAATTTGCCACACTTATAACATGTTATCTGATTAACTATGCAAGCTTTGTCTTCGTGGTGTCTACCACACTTAGCACATAGTTGCTCACAATCAACCATCTAAACTTGTTTCCCTCTATCCTTCAGATCTCTGGACTGTGGAGCACTCCTCTCTGTCCTATCCTTTGTACTCCTCCATTTGTAGTGGTCTTGTGATCGATGCTCTTGTTGTGGTCTAAAACTCAGGTATTCTACCACTCTACACTTGTTGACTAATGTAGGGTAATCCTGAATCTCAAAAGGCTTCACTATGCTTTTCATACTATTTCCCAAGCCAGTTTCAAACTTTACACATTTACAACCATCATCTTGGTTGTAGCTAAGGGTAGAAGAAAACTTAGACAACTCCTTAAACCTCGCCACATACTGTTCAACAACCATGTTACCTTGCGCCAATTGCAAAAACTATATCTCCCTCACCTCTTGTACATTTTGTCGAAAGTATTTCTCCAAGAATGCAATCTTAAATACCTCCCATGTAACCTGAGTTCCCGTCACTTCCATTATTCTCCTCGCACTAGTCCACCAATGCTCAGCATCAGCCTTTAACATGTATGCAGCAAAAAACATCTTCTAGTCCTTTGTACATCTCATGACTGCAAAGATCTTCTTTAACTTTGTTATCCACTCCTAGGCCTTCGCCGAATCATAATCCCCTCAGAAGGATGGAGGAATAGCTTTCTAATACTCTAACAGATCATGAAGATCCTGGTTCCTCTCCACCTGCACCACTTGTGCTGGCTGAGGTTGCGTCAGTTGTGTATTCCCCATTTGCTCAAACATTCTAATAGTTGCTTGCTCCCTTATTATATTAACAGTTGTAGTCATTTGTTCTTGCATCACATTGGCCATTACCATCATAGCTTCGGCCATATTCGGACCTTCACTGGGTGAGTTCCTTATCTCACATGTTCTCCTTGGTGGTGCCATAGTTTCCTGTTCACACAGAACAATATATATTAAGTTGATCAATCCTCAATATCATGTAACCGTATAACAGTAGCTAATAACAATCCAAGTTAAGGCAAGTCATGCAATTCTATTCAAACATCTCAAATAAGATGTAATTAGTATTAGCATATGGCAATGGTTTTGATGATAACAAACAAGAAAGTTTTGGTTGTGCTAAGATAAGTCCCAGGGCTCTTCAAGTTTAGCTTATGAGACTTAGATCTTGTGTAAAGGTAAATAGTAATCACACTGAGATCAAATTTGTTTTAAAATCTTTACAAATGTTTCCTACTTGTTAAAATGCCCAACAAATATGTTTCGAAAAGCTAGTCATGATAGTAGTTCAAATCTATGAAAAATAGTCAAGTTTGTGTTTTATAAAACAGACCTCTGGTTACTCTTTTGATGATTTATTTCAAAATATTATGTCTTTTATTATGAAACTAGATTCATATGAAAATAGACTCAAAGATCTTTCCAATGAGTAGTCATCTATTTTAAACGGATAAGAAACGAAGAAGTTATGACCTTCTAAAATTAGTTTTCAAAATAAGTATGCAATAACCAATTATGGAATATCCATAACTGGTTATTCATCAAGTCAGGAGTGTACCCTCTTTTTTTTTAAAGCTCCTAATTGGTTATGGATAATCCAATAATCGATTATTGGATCGTTACAATACTTCCTGGTGAAGACAATAACCCATTAGCCAAAACCAATAACTAGATATTCAAAACCAAAAAACTAGCTATTGGAAATCAATAACCGATTATCTGGGCAACTACAAAACATTTTTTAAAGGCTATAATTTGGCATTTAATTCTCCTAACCACCACCAACGGCTCTCAATTGCTTTGGGCTATAAATGAAAGTGTTTAGGCATTAAAGACAAGTTGGAAATCAATCTGAAAATCATTCTTGAGTATTAAATTCGAGTTTTACTATCATTTCTCATAAACCCCTATTTTAAGCGTTAAGTGTGTGATTCCTTAATACCCATTAAATTTTAATTTGTATTATCCACTCTTGAGAGAGTTTGAATTCATCTGTACTTTGTTTAATCTATAAAGAGGGTGAGGTATCCCTCAAAGAATTGTAAGGGTGAGGTATTCCTTGAAATTGAGGCTTAAGCACAAAGGGTGAGGTATCCCAAGGTGTGTTGAGTGCTGTAGTTTGTAAAGGTTACAAGCACCTGTTGAAGCTTGAAGATATAGTAGAAAATATCGAGTGATTACTTGAGGACTAGACGTAGGCCATTATTGGGAATTGCGGATATATCATGTAGTAGAAAAATAAAATTCCCACCAAGGATCCATGCGAAAAGAAGACCATAATCCGGATAAATGACTTTCCATAGACATGAATGTAAGACTAATTCCTACTAATAAAGCATAAGCCCAGATAGGTTTATAAAAATGCAAATGCACATCAGACCCGCATTCATAGGGTTGTTTTATCTCTCTCTCCACTAATGTAAACAACATATAACCAAGGATCAAAAAGGTATTCAAAATCTTGTAATGTTAGGTCAATGGTGAGGGTTAAGAAAGAAATGGTAAGATAAAGAAAACAAAAGTTGAGATACAAAACTATGAAAATTTCAAAATTCAAGCTACAAAAATATTGAACAAGTGCAAAATGGAGCATAATAATCAACACTTTATTTCTTAATTTTTTTCTCTTTTAATTTTTTTTATTTTCTTCATTCTTTCTTTTTTAATAACCTCCACCCTCAAACTTATTTCTTTGCAACACATTAGGTGGACTTTTTTTATAGCTCCTTAAATACTTCATGCACAAAAATAACTAAAGCTTGAATAATAAAATAATACAAGATATACACTTAACAAAGGGTGTGTAAGAGAGGAATATTTTTCCTTCTTTTTTATGGATATGGGAAAGACAAATGTGGGTAAAGAAAAGAAATAAAAGTCAAACAATAACACAGCTGCAAAAGGGGATCTAAGGATATATTTTTTAGTTTGGCTTGAAAGGCTCAAAACATTCCAAAGAAGGCCCTTATAATTTCTTTGATCATGCATTGTCTAGAAAAACACAACTTCTAGATACAAGTAATCCACACACATGCATTCCCATAAACTTTCTCTAAGATTGACATGCATTTATATTTCAAGGTCTATCAAACATAAAGATGGGAAATGCATTCATACATAATTAAAACAATAGAGATAAACACAACTCTTGAATTCTCACATGATTTCCCAAGAAAAGAGATCAATCCACGATTCATGCAATCATTGGATATTCAATTCAACAAACCAGTATGCTCAGTTTCAAAAAAGTGACTCAAAACAAAAACTAGCATACAACAAAAATTGGGTAATGATGACAAAATAAAATTAATAAGAACAAATAAATAAATGTAGGAATAAGATGCTAAACGAAAGAGAAGAGAAAATCTTTTTGGCGGTCGACAACTATATACATCTCCCTACAAAGGCTCCGAACTCAGGGAGGCACCTAAGCAGACTGAATATTAGCAATCTTCAACATAAAAATAGAAAAATGTTAGTCAATAAAATAAGGAATAACAAAATAATAGCAAAAGCAAATAACTAACCGAAGAAAAACAAATAACAAATTTGAAAACAAATTAAAAAGTAAGGAAAAAGAAAGAAAAAATAGATTGCCTCTCAAAAAGTGGTTGTTTAACATCATTAACTCGACGTTGCCTTTTGTTTTCTCTTATAGTACTTTCAATCTCCAGATCAAATAATAGTGAACTAGGGTCACTTGTACCTCGCATAAAATGAAACACCACTATTGATTAGAAATAGAAATTAACAATTAAAGCAAAAGTAACAAAACAAAAACAAAAAACAATGCCTAAGGTAGTACTCTTCCTAGATACTAATGATATTGATTAAAGCCTAATTCCCCAGAAACGACGCCAAAAACTTCTTGTGATATTGACAAGTACACCAAATCACAAAAGTAATAAATGATGAGTAAGATAATGTTCCCACGATGAATTAATTTACCAAGTACCACTTCTCTAATATTAATACTATCTAGGCAACTAATAATTGTGATTCAAAATAATTAATGACATAAAATTATAAAAGACAAAAAAAACACACAAGAACGCATAAAATTAAGAGGGAAAAGATAGAACAAAATATACGAATGCAAAATGCATTAAGGATGTAAACACACGAAATTAAAATATTAGGGATCTGACTTCACATAATTTAACAACCTATCATAGACAATAGAGTAGCTTTGGGATCTTCATTCTAATTAATTTCTAGTCATTCAATTGATGGGGAGAATCTCTTAATTAATTAAAACTCAATTCCTTAGCGAGTTAATTTTCTTTAATTATCAAAGCCTAGTCAATTCCTTAATCTAAACCCCAACTCTTAAAGGCATGATCTTCACTCTATGAATTCTCATGGAAAATACCACAATTCTCCCACACAACCTATAACCTCTATTTTTAAATGATTATAAATCATGACACTTATTATTTATGGCCTAAATTATATGCAAACATTCTGATTCTACACATAACTCACTAGATTAATTTATGAGTGGCCAATTCATAAAAGCATTAAAAACTATAATAAGCACTCAAATTGAATAGAAAATAAATTAATTAAAAATCCAATCTTAATATATGTCATTGAATCAAGTTACATCTTCACCCTAGAAACACATGAATTTAGTTACACATGACAAAAGAGAAGAAAAGATAGGAAAAGGAAACAGAATTCATCATGATAGAATCGTAGAGAAGAACCAAAGCGCCTTCAATGGTGATTCGATCTCCAACTCCATGAGAGCTCCATGACAGCTTATCCTCCTCTCCTAGGGCTCATCCCCTCACTACCTTTGAGCCTATCAAAACTTTATATTCTTTTGTGTATTTTCTGAACTAAAAGAGAGTTATTTTGCTAAATTCGTTTTCCCCTTTTTATAGAAAAGATGACAACTTTTCATTTCTAATTTGCACAATTTTCTCACCTGCTATATAACATAATCTACCCTTGATCTCAATAGATAATTGGTAGTATTTTCTATTAGCTTTTCAATGCCACAAACGGCGTGTCGATCTGATCTCTATAGCTCAAGATATGGCTCAATTAATGAGGAATGATCAGGATATTATGAGAATCCGAATCAAATCTTTTTGAGAATCCTTATCCAATCTTCAATAATAATGACAGCTTAATTACAAAAAGTTATCAACATGAAATTTGTAGATCTCTTTATTAACTTTCAAACACCACCAGAATTAGAATCAGGTAAATCGCATATTTATAGAGAAAGTTATCCAAAATTTACAGAGACAAATTTGATAACGATACTTTCCTTAATTAATTTTTGACCAAATCTCTTGTTTCCTATTTCTTTTTGTTGAATCCATATAAATTAGGAAACAAATACCCCACTCAAATTAAGAAACTCCTTGAGATCATTGCATTAAACATAGAGGTACTTGGTCATCAAGTAGAGATTATTTGTACTCCAATTAAGAATTTAACTTGATCCTTCCTTAAATTTCTACAAAACACAATAAAAATACATTTAATTCAGTAAGCTCAAAATTCACTCAATATCATAAATAAATAGTATAATTCTTATCTCAAAATATTCAAATCCTTCAAATATTTTATCTTTAGGAATTTCTTATTTTTGCACAAAATTTGATGATTTATCCTAAAAATTCAAATAATCATAGGTGAAGAGATAATTATTCAAAAATAAATTAAAAAATATAAATAAACAAAAACTAAATAAATATATATTAAAAATCCTAATAAATAAACCCAAAAGATGAATGCATTTTACACTCATCAAATAGCACATTCAAAGCATAAATTATTAAAAGAAATAAAGTAAGTAAACAAATCAATAAAACAAAGGAGTGAAAAATAATGGTATTAATGCATTAGGGTTCTGATTTCACTTAAACTCTTTAAATACACATTCAATTATTAGTTTAACTATATTCTATTTCAATGATTTATAGTCAATTCCCAAAATTAATTAATACTCAATCCCTTGGTATATTAATCATCTTCACACTATTTAGAATTAACTAATCCCTTAGTCTAACCCCAAATAGAAAAGACATTATCAAAACTGGGGAAATTAAAAGAAAGACCACATAACTCATAACGTCTATTCCTAGTGATTGTAGAAATTGTGGTGTTTATTATATGTTCTAAGCTCATGCAAATTTTTCCAAATCATACATTAACCCAAAAATCATTTTCAAATTGATCAGGTTCAGAAAAGCATTAAGAATAGATATAAACATGTAAATCATGAAATAGAAACATAAATTAAACCAATAAATAAAGTTATATTATCAAAGTTCAAGATTCATCATCCCCCTAACAAGGAGAAATTAGTTACACATGAATAAAGAATAAAATAGAGAGAAGAATTTGACAAACTCCATAGAAGACAAGTGAAAAGGATTAAGAAAATCATTAATCTTTAAGCCTAATTGCGCCCACACCACTTTAGGGTTTGTGTCGTTGCCTCTCTCTTTGATGGCTGTTGAAGTGTGTCTTCAATTTGGAGTAACTTTTCTATTTATAGAAAAATTAACACTGCTGTTTATGCATCCAATGCATGAGCGCTGGCTTAATCAAACTAACGTGGCTGTATACGCTTTGCGCACTCGGATGCTCCACTCCCAGCGCTCAAGCGCTGGAACACTAGAGAAAAATTTTAGTTTATGCCTAGGCACTGGTTTTCCAACACTTAAGCGCTAGACAACTGGACTTATTTTTTCAACTTTTCTTCATCATTCAAGTATCCAGTTTTTTCTATGTGCAATTACCTATCAAAAATACATAAAACATGTAATAAGAACACAATTAAAAATAATTAAAAACATAATAAAAATTGAGAACAAAACTCAATTAAAATGAATTGAAAGACGATAAAATCTAAAATTATAAACTGTAAAAACATGAGTTTTTGAAGGTTTATCACTCCTCCAAACTTAAAATTTTGCTTGTCCTCAAGTAAAAGAAAAAGAAAAAGAATAAAACACACAAAAGGAATAAATATCTAAAAACCAACAACATACGAACTTAAAATTGGCAATACCGGATAATGAAAATCATGCATATCGTCAGAAACTGCTTCATAATCTAACTTCAAAGTGTCACACATGTACAATCCAATTGTCACACTGCTCTCACATGAAACTCATGCAAAAATAACTTTCCAAAAATATGAATGAAAGACTAAATCTACTCATAAAGTACAAACTTGGATAGGTTTATAAAAATGCAAATGCACATCAGACCCGCATCCATAGGATTGTTCTTCATCTCTCTCTTCACTAATGTAAACAACATATAACCAAGGATCAAAAGGGACTTTACAAAGCTTGTAATGTAAGGCCAAGGGTATGGGTTAAGAATGAAAGGGTAGGATAATGAAAGCAAAAGCTAAGATACAAAATCAAGTAAATTTCAAAATTCAAGTCATAGAATGTAGAACAAGTGCAAAAGGGAGCATAAGAAACAACACATTATTCGCTCTCTTTTTTTTTTCTTCTTTTTTTAACAACCTCCACCCCTAAACTTATTTCTTTACAATACTTTAGGTGGACTTTCTATTTTTAAATTTTTTTTCATAGGTCTTGAAAATACTTCATGCACAAAGACTGACTAAGGCTTGAATAATAAAATAATACAAGATATGCACTCAACAAAAGGTGTATGAGAGGGAATTTTTTTTTTTATAGGTATGCTAAAGGTAAATGTGAGTAAAGAAAAGAAATAGAGGTCAAACAATAACAAGGCTGCAAAAGGGACCTAAGGATATATTGTGTTTACAGGTTAGCTTGAAAGGCTCAAACGATCCAAAGAAGACTCTTTTCATTTCCTTAATCATGCACTACCTAGGATTTCTCCTCAAGAGAGAATCTAACAACTTCTAGATGCAAGTCATCCACACAAGTGCAATCTTATAAGCTTTCTCTAAGCTCGACATGCATGCATAATCTAAGGTATATCAAACATAAAGATGGGAAGAACATCCATACACAATTGAAACAATAAAGATAAATGCAACTCATAGATTCTCATGTGATATCCTAAGAAATTAGATTAATCCACAATTTATGCAACTCATAGTGAGCACCTGATGTGGTTGCCTAACTGCTGGGCCTTGAGCTTGAACTGCTGGTGCTGCTGGAGCTGTTACATCTTCCTAAAAATACCTTTCAATCATTGATGCAATGATTGGAGGTATAGGCCGAATGAATTGATCCCCAGTTATATGGATGTCCCTCGCGGAGCACAAACTAGTGATGAGAGATGGATATGGCAAGCTTCCAGAAGTCTCTTATGCTCCCATAAGCATGTGAAAAGCCATAATCCTCCCATTATTAACCACGTCACCAGTCACAATAGCAAATACAAGCAAAACCCTCTTGACCGGTACCTCGAAGGTGTTAGAGCATGACAGATGTTGGATTGAACAAAAGTGCACCAAACTCTTGAGATTGGTTTAAAATATACTTTCTTCAAAAATTTAGGTGCATTTTTTTATGTTCAACGCCCATTGAGCTCCTGCCTTACAAAGCACATTAAGGGCAAGGTTTGGTTCCAGTTGCCTCCTAAGCAAATCATGATAGCCACACTGCTAGGATTATCATACTCGGGACCAAAATACTCGTTCAACATATCCTTTCAGAAATCCATAAGCGTCCCCCTTACTATGGTCTAATATTAGTCACCTTCATCGGAGTCAATAAAAGCATTAGTATAAAATTCACGAACCAATGTCTGGGACCCCGGAACTGGAAGTTGGCACAGTCTGCCCCATTTTCTCTCCTCAATCTGTGAACAAATATCTAGGTATTCATTCACTTCTAAGATGAGCTCTCATTCCCAAATGAAGTTCCTTTTCATCAGCACATCATTAAACCTCTTTTCATGAATGGCAAAATGGAAACAACTTGCATCGAAGGAGGAAGAGCTAGAGCCTTCTCCCGCAACACCTTTATTCTTATTATAGGTGGCATGATCAATATCTTGCAAAATAAAAGCATAAAATGAATAACCCATATTGCTGCAAGCAAAATAACCAAACCTCAAGTTTCCACAATAGTCAAACCATGCATTAATGGAATTCTCAACCACATCATCTTATTCCTAATGCACATCTAACGTAATCCATAAAAAATGACAACACCCAGCAATATTGTCAAGCAAATCAGTCATAAGGAGCAGTTGATCAATACCAAATGGGCATGGTGGACATTGGAAATGGGCAAGTGTAGTGAAAAAATTCAACACTCAAAATTACTAACATAGAAAACAATCAATACCTCAGTAAATAGTTCTACAATACACACCACATATGAACATGTGAAAAATGCCCAATCAACAGTTATCAATAGTTATCTCAGCAATACCAACATATGAAAACTCTCTTCACTAAGAATTGCTAACATAACAAAAAATCACCACCACAGTCATCAGTTCCACAATGCACACCACATCCACGAAATACTATGCACAAGTTATGCACAAAAGTTAACATAGCTAAAAAATTCATCAATAATATGCATAACAACTAATCCAAATACACCATCAAAGCCAACAATTTTTCTCAATAACACTTCTAATCAATAGTTATCCACGAAATACAACAGTGTGCATCATCAATTTCAACCAAGTTTCTCCAATTTCACATTTTCCCCGAAAAATCCCAATTCAAAAACCCTAAAACCCCAATCTGCATAATTCACAAAATTAGCAACACATAACACGAAATTGAGATTTAGGAAAGATGAATATACCTGAATGAATGAAGAATTAAAGCAAGAAAGTGAGAAAAGAGGATGGGTTCACGTGAGAATACCTCAGCCGCGCGTCAATGGAAGAACCATGCATTGTTGAACGCGTACAAAGAGGAATGGAGGAAGAAGAAATGTGAAATGGAGAGAAAAAACTTGATTTAGGTGTGTGTGAGAGTATTAAAATGGATTTGGAAGCAAGGAGAATGAAAATCACAAGCAGAGAAGATGAAGAATAGAGGAAGACAAACGAAGTAGATGACGCGCGCTCACTTAATTATTTTTTTAATAGAAAAACTTACCAAAAATAACTAACTTTGAGAAAGAAAGAGTTTCACATACAAAAAGCACACAACACATAATTAAATCAACTAAATTAAAAAAAATAATAAATGACAAATAAAAGGGAAAGAAATTTGGGTTGCCTCCCAAAAAAGTGTTTGTTTAACGTCATTAGCTTGACGTTTCCTGTTCTCAATTAGGCTGGCTGAGGGCCTGAGAGGACTTTTGTCTATCAAACTCTCTTTCCTAGTAATGCTTCAACCTCTGGCCATTGACTTTGAAGTTTCTTCCCGAACAAGGTTCTACAATCTCAATTGCTCCAAAAGGAGAGACTTCTTTAATTTGGAATGGGCTCAACCACCTTGATTTCAATTTACTTGGAAACAACTTCAACCTTGAGTTAAATGATAACACTTGTTGACGTGGTTCAAATTGTCTCGAAGTAATCTTCCTATCATGCCACATCTTGGTCTTCTCTTTGTATAGACGAGCATTTTCATAAGCCTTATTTTGTAACTCATCCATTTCATTCATTTGTAGTAATATTTTCTCACCTGCAACTTTTATATCAAAATTTAAAAATTTAATTGCCCAAAAAGCCTTATGCTCAAGTTCCATAGGGAGATGGCAAGATTTATCAAAGACTAGCCTATATGGAGACATACTAATGGGAGTCATAAATGCAGTCATGTATGTCCATAATGCATCGTCTAACTTGAGTGACCAATCCTTCCTAAAGGCATTAACAGTTTTTTCTAAAATACTTTTTAATTCCCTATTAGAAACCTCTACCTGACCACTTGACTAAGGATGATAGGGAATCTCTATCTTATGTCTAACACTAAATTTACTAAGAATAGCCTCAAATTGCATATTTCAGAAATGTTTCCCACTATCACTGATTATTGCCCTAGGGATGACAAATCTAGTCAAAATATTCTTTCTAACAAACCTAACAACCACCTTGGCATCGTTAGTTTGTGTGGCAATGGCCTCCACCTATTTAGAAACATAGTCAATGGCTACTAAAATGAATTGATTAGAGAACAAAGAATGGAAGGGACCTATGAAATCAATCCCCCAAACATCAAATAATTCCACCTCCAAAATATTGTTGAGGGGCATTTCATGTTTTCTAGAAATGTTATTAACTCGTTGGCACCTATCACAACTTTCAACAAATTTATGAGCATCTTTGAAAAGAGTAGGCTAATAGAAACCAAATTGTAATACCTTAGCAGCTATTCTAAAGTGACCTCCATAATCAGAACTGTGACAATGCCCAAGAATGCTTAACACTTCTTCATCTGAAACACATCTTCTCAACATACCATCAACACATATCTTGAAAAGAAATGGTTCATCCCAAACATAATATCTGGCATAATGTAAAAACTTCTTTTGTTGTTGCCATGTTAATTTTGATGGTATGAATCCAGTGGCTTTGTAGTTCGCAAAATATGCATACCAAGGAAGCACTTGTAAGGCAAGCAATTGTAAAGCAAGTAACTGATCATCTGGAAACTCATCCTTGATTGGCACCTATTCTTTTTCTGAATCTCTTTCTTGGGTGATCCTTGATAAGTGGTCAGCTACCAAATTTTTTGTTCCTTTCTTGTCACGAATCTCCAAGTCAAACTCCTATAAAAGCAAAATCCATCTAATGAGTCTAGGCTTTGCATCTTGTTTAGTCAAAAGATATTTCAAAGCTGCATGATCAGTATACACAATAAATTTTGACCCAACCAAATAAGAACAAAATTTATCAAATGCAAAGACTATTACAAGCAATTATTTTTCTGTAGTTGCATAGTTAAGTTGTGCATCATTCAGGACTCTACTTGCATAATAAATGACATGTAAAACTTTATCTTTTCTTTGTCCTAACACAGCACCTACAACAAAATCACTTGCATCACACATTAATTCAAAAGGTAAATTCCAATCGGGAGTAGCAATTATAGGAGCATAATGCATTTAAACAATCATCATTAAAAACAAATAGTGCATCTTTGACAAGCAATTCACATAGTGGCTTTGTGATCTTAGAGAAGTCCTTAATGAATCTATTGTAAAATCCAGCATGCCCAAGGAAACTCCTTACTCCCTTGACATTGGTAGGAGGAGGTAATTTCTCAATAACCTCAACTTTTGCTCGATCAACCTCAATGTCACTCGAAGAAATATGATGTCCTAAAACAATTCCTTCCTGCATCATAAAATGACACTTCTCCCAATTTAACACCAAGTTAGTTTCCTGACATTTTTTCAAAACCAAAGAAAGATTAGAAAGACAAGTATCAAAAGAAGATCTAAATACAGAAAATCATCCATATCAGAAAAAATAGAAAGCATACACCTTTGAAAAGTTGTTGGAGCATTGCATAATCTGAAAGGCATCTTCCGATATGGAAAAAGAAATAATAGGTGTGACCTGCTAGCCTCTCTACCATCTGATTAATGAACGGAAGGGGAAAGTGATATTTCCTTGTTGCATCATTAAGTCTCCTGTAGTCTATGCATATTCTCCAACCTGTGGCTGTCCTTGTGGGAATGATTTCATTTTTTTCATTAACTACCACCGTCATTCCTCCTTTCTTCAGAACAACTTATACTGGACTTACCCACGATCTGTCTGAGATTAGATAAATGATACTTGCATCATAAAGCTTCATTACTTCCTTTCTCATCAGTTCCTCCATGGTAGGATTCAATCTTCTTTGCGGTTGGATCACCAGCTTGTAGTCATCTTCCATTAAGATCTTATGCATGCAAGTTGTAGAACTAATACCTTTAAGATCATCAATAGGCCAACCTATAGCTGACTTGTATTCTCTCAAAACCCTCACAAGCTTCTCTTCTTCCTCAGAATTGAGTTCAACATTCACAATCACTGGAAAAGTGTTATTCTCACTAAGAAAAACATATTTGAGATTAAGGGAAGCAGATTCAATTCTAACTTTGGTGGCTCCTCTTTAACACCAACATCTTTTGTCAACTCTTCTTTCTGTAAGTTTGTACGAGGGAAATTGGTAAAGATTCCAAATTGGCTATGCACTCAAGTGTCTTTGGTGTTGTCTCTTCTTCATCGTCCACTGAGGATTTAGAATTAACCAGTACTGATTCAAGTGGAGATGTTGGAAAGCTCTGTTCTAATGTCTTATTAACCAAAGAATCAATGATGTCCACCATAAGGCATTGTTCCTCCTCCATAGAATGTTTCATTGCCTCGAACACACTAAAAGTGACCTTCTCATCCTACACTCTCAACATAAGCTCGCCTTGCTATACATCAATCAATGCTTTTCTGGTTGCTAACAAAGGTCTGCCCAGAATGAGAGGTATATATGCATCTTCTTCCATATCTAGAGCAATGAAATCAACTGAAAATATGAATTTATCCACCTGAACTAACACATCTTTGATTATACCATAAGGATGCTTGATAGATCAATCTGCAAGTTAAAGGGAGATCATTGTCAACTTCACTTTCTCAATTCCCAGCTTGTGCATTATAGATATCACTACAAAAAATAGGTTTAAAATGGCAGTTATTTGTTACAGATTACGGTAGTTATAACTGTCATTTTTCACCTCAATAACGGTTTCCAAAACTGATGTAA
Organism: Ormosia semicastrata; assembly: GCA_029884595.1. NCBI lineage: Eukaryota > Viridiplantae > Streptophyta > Magnoliopsida > Fabales > Fabaceae > Ormosia > Ormosia semicastrata. The sequence goes on from JAQQTO010000061.1 coordinate 48,016,386, forward strand.
TTACCTCCGCCATTCGGTATAATACGGTAATTTCCCATTAACTGCCACAATTTTATCATGTATAAAATGGCGATTTACTTTTTGTATAAAATAGCGGTTATAATTGTCGTAATTTACCTAAAACAAACCAAAAAAAAAAAAACTACTCTTGCATAAAACGGCAGTTAGAACAACCGTAATTTATCTAAAACAAACCAAAAAAAAAAAAAACCATCCCTTGCATAAATCAATAGTTAGAACTGCCGTAATTTACCTAAAACCAACAAAAAAAAAACCACCATTGCATAAAATGATGGTTTAGAACTGCCGTAATTCACCCAAAAATCAACCAAAAAAAACATATATATTCTTTAACCAGTGAATTATTGAAAACATGAATTATTAAAACTTCAAAAACATATTTTTGTTATCTAGATTTAAAATGGTTCTACAAATACAGTCCTAAAAGAAACACATATATCAGGTACTCTCTCTACTAGTAGAAACCCAGGTTGAACTAGGAGTATTTGTAACACCCCCTCCGAAGGGTATCACATTCATACTAACTCCTTATAAATAAATAATTACCTAAGTTATAGAATATTTAATCTCATTTAATTACGGGTTTCAAAATTTCTTTTCGCGGAAAACATTAATTGATCAAATTAAAGTAACTCAAAAGAATATAACTAAATAAAGTACTTTTCATTTAAACAGAGTTTATTACAACCACACTTTCATTATCTATACATACCCAAAAAAAAATAATACCTAATATATGAGCCCTTGTCAGAAGACAAATTCCCTAGCTGGGAATGTCTCGACCCATAGAAATTCGACCCAAGGATATATCAAAGTTCTCTCTAGGAGTATAGTGAAATTCATTCCACAACTCCCTAATAGGTAAAATAACCTCTACATAAGAAACTGTGAAAGATGTAGTAACAACCCCATGACGAATCCTACTTGCAGATAAGAAAATGTCACCACAATACTCTATATACTCTGAGCTCTAATGAACACATCAAGCCTTAGTACCTTCGAGAAACTGTAATCTAAAGAAACCTAGTTGACCCCTCCTTGTCGCCATTTTAGTCTTTACAGATGTAAACATAAAATAGAAACAGACAGAATAAAATAGCAAAGAGGTGAGATCCCCTACATCGCATACCAATATGGTAGCAAAGAAATGATAAACACATACAATATATCATACAAATACATCATGTCATAATTACAATTATGCCATCAACATTATTTATCATCACAACAGATGTAATAAACAATAATTACAATCATACCCTCAACAATATCCAAATATTCAATAATTCAATTATTATAAATAATAATTATGATAATGCCCTCAATATTTTCCAAATATTCAACAGTTCAAATATCACATCGATATCAATACTCAATAAATATGTATGTGCACATAGACTCAATTTCCTACTCCATGGAGCTAAAACTCAGGTCGGAGAGAGTGATCGAAAAGATCTGTCTGTACCAACATGTCTCAGACCACGTGCTATATGTATTTGCACATCTAGCATATACACGACAAGCTTTATTAAATCTTGATTAAGAATAGTGTCTCAGTCAGGATCATCGGTGTGTTGCGTCGGTCAAACCCACGGTACAGAAGAGCTACCAACTGCCCATTGTAGGCAACCCGCACTCCAATGCCTCCAAGGTCAACAAGTGACTTACACTGCGCATATCGCACCCCCTCAAGAGGAGTATTCTCTCCTAGGCAATTAGCCTTATTTAGTCCATCGGACCTTTCCAATGCATGTACGATGCACCATTCTCAGTTCAAATTTATCATCTTATATTCAGGGTTCACACATTGGCCCAACAGTATCATTACTATATTTTCATTGCGTAATCATATTTTCGCATTTTCTCAATCGCACAACATTTCTATCGCATTTTCAAATCACATACTGATTTTTCAATGTTTTCTTAAAATAATATAACTTCTCGCTTCTTTTTCCACATTTTCTTACTCAAGAAATTCTTTTCGCAATAAATTCCACAAATTCACCACTTTATTGAATTAAATCAATGTTTCTAACTTATTTTAAATCAAAATAAGATTTTTCTCATTTAATATAAAAAATTAACCTCATTTTCATTATTTGCCTATTAGTCCTTCTATACGATAATATTTACATCATAACCTCTCTTCATAAAATAATATTTACATAATAGCCCCTCTTCAAATAATATTTCCAAAATAGTCCATCATTAAATAATATTTGCAATAAAGTTCATTTTTAAAGAATATTTTCAATATAGTCCCTCTAAAAATATAATTTTCAACATAGTCCCTCTAAAAATCAGTATTTCTACTGTTTCCCAGAAAATTGTATTTCGTAGTTTTACTTGGGATATTATAGCTCAAATCAATCCTCTTTAAAATAAATTGAGGCTCAAACACTTTCAACCTCTCTTTTCCATTCATATACGAAAATTTCATTTTTCCAAGTGACAAAACACTTTACTGCCATTTCTTTAATCCTTGTACTAAATCAATTAAATTTCCACTTTGAAATCACTTTGTCTCACAAAACCAAGGTAATACAAGCCTTCAAAATTCATATATAAATCCTTTCTGAACACCTTCATTCCTTAAAAAATTACTTAATTGAATTTCTTATCATAAAATCATTTAATCCTCAATTTAGAAAATGATTTAGAATCCTCAATCCTCTTGATAGTAATAAGGCCGTGTACTCTTAGACTCTTTAGAGTCCTCATATAAAATTTTCTCATCATGTGAATCACATCTTAAAATCACACAAATATCATCATGCTTCCAAATTCACATAGGCAAGTATACTCTCAAAACTATAAGCATATCAAACACATATACAAATCATGCATACTTATCAAAGCAATAAAACAATCACACAATATAATCTAACAAACATAAACCAATAATTACACAATCGAGTGAATAAATCTTCACATGGATTTTTCACTCACAAACACAAACAATTTCATTCCTTCACTGCCAAATATGGCCGATGAGGTTAATCTCCCTCTTACCTGGTTGATGTTTCCTAGCTCTTTGTAAAACTCTCTTTGTATCAATATTTCACCACCAAAATAGATCTTAGAATCACAACAAACACATACAAATTAGTATCTAAAGCTTGATTAAGATGACCATAGATCAAGCATGGTCTTAGGATTCTAAAAATCAAATAAAAAACCAAGTTTCAAGATTTTTACCTTGAAACCCTAGAACTTAAATCCAAGATTCAAGCATGAAGATGATAGATTTAGACCAAAGTCTCAACATCAAAGAGTCTTAAAATGAGGTAAGGATTCAAGAAATACAATTGGTTAAAATTAAACAAACTTGGAAAGTGGTGCTTGGGTGGTTGGCCGAATTCCTCAAGAAGAAAAACAATGGCTTTTTGATCTTTAACTTGAAGAACAAGGTTGAAAATGATAGAATTAGGCCAAGATCTTAACTACAAAGTATCTTAGGATTGTGTATAGGTTCTAGATCTAAGGTTGTATAAAATTATTGAAGCATGGAAGTGGTTCTATGGGTCATGGCCGAATGGTTCAAGAGAAGAAGAAGATGGAGTTTCATGGTGTTTGTTCTTGGTGTTCTTGAATAATTGGAAGAGAGAGAATGGAGAGAAAGGCTTTTGTGTCACAAAGTGTGAGGAAATAAAATGAAATAGACCATTTGCTAAGTGTGCAGCCGTGGGAGTCACTTGGATAGAAGGTTCAAAGCTTATTTTGCAAGATTAAGCATAAGCACATGGGCTCACATGAGTGCACATGGCCTTGGTCATCAAGTTGTCATGTTTTAGTCATAAAAGATGAATCAAGAGCCTCCTAGAAAAACCTAGGCAGCTGTGGGGTTCAGAGAGAAATCAACTAAGTTTTTAATTCCAACTAAAGTCTAATTACACTTAGTTAATTTAATTAGTTACCTAGATTACCATCTAGTTACAATTAAATTAATTGAGTTAAGCCATTTGGTTACATTTTAACTAGTTAATTACTTTATTATGTCATTGCATAGATCATGATTATGTCATGTTTCTAGATAATTAAATATTTACTTAGTAACTAACTTCTCATTATTTAGCAACTAAACTAGTTCATTTGATTACTAATTAAGCTATTAAGGTAACTAAGTTAGATTATTTAGTTACTTAGTAACTAATCTAGCCACTTTTATTGACTAAATCCTAACCATTAAAAATCAACTTCATCTCCTAACCATTGATTGAATCTAAGGTTAATATCATAAGTTTTTTTTATCAAGATTGCTTTCACACCATTGATTAGATCAACGGTGAGGATCTAAGGCTTCTTAATCAAGTTTTCCATCCAACGGCTCACAACAAAGTCCAGTCACTATGTTTGACCAATTCCTATTGGTTGTCAAAAGCTATGTAATGATGAGCCATCATGATTCTTAAGATATTTAACTTATATATTTTCAGCTTTCATGATTACACTTGAGATATTTTATTAAGATATTTTTTCGATAGATATTTATTCCTAGATATTTACTAGGTGAGTCATCATAGAATTTTCTAGAACAGCTGAGTCAGTATGGTGAGTCGTAGTGCAGAGTCACCAGCTGAGTCATCAAGATATTTTTCTAACTGATATTACCTAATGGATAACAGTTACTGCTATTATTACATAATGGATAATAGAAAACTCCGATATAGAAAATCTCTGTCAACTATTCCTAGTTTCGGGTTTAGTAAGATCTCCCGAGCCCGCCTCGAGTCCTCCCCAGACCCACACACAACTTAAAATAACACTAAAATAATCAAAAACTCAAAAAGTTCTACAAAAATTTACAAAAATCATAAAAATTATAAAACTCGTATATTTTCAGAAAAAATGAAATTCGGACATACAGTTTTCAAGATAATATTAAAATATCAAAATAATATTAAAATATTTAAAATAATTAAAAATTCTCAAAAATTCATAAAAACTCTTAAATATTATAAAACTCATTTATTTCAAGAAAAATGAAAAATTGGGGTGTTACAGTATTCTTCTAGCTGAAGTTATTTGCTTCTTGTGACTACAATATGATACTACTAGTATGCAAGTAACCACAAATGGGAGTTTAGTGGGCATGCTTTAGCAACTAATAAATTTAATAATCACAAAGTTACTCAACTGCCAACATCTAAGAGGTCATCAATAGAAGAGACAGTAACAACATAAATACCTTTTGCAAATTTTAATGCACAACAGATGATGGCCAATGATTCTATTGGCATAAGATTACTAGCTGCATTCACATCAATTAGTTGTGGAGCTTGTGACAAGAGCTTTGACAAAAACTTGGCAGTTTCAACCCACCATGGTTTTTGCTGTGTAAATAGGAAAACATATCACTTGATTGTATGTGTAACATTAAACAAAAGTAATAGCAAAACTCTAAGTATTAATCTTAACCTTATATTAATTTTCACCAGCTTAAGCTCCTCCTTTATTAGATTTTGAAGCTCACTCCAACACAGGACAACTCACAATTCTCTAATTTCGAACAAGCCAAGTGAGAGCACGTTTCAGATGCTCCAACAAATAATGTCTAGTGTATTATCATAAGACGAATTTCCTTCAATATCTCTTAAATTATGTCATAATCATATTATTGTACCATTACATTCAAGTGGAAGCTATATATAAACATTATCCCTCTCTCGACCCCTCATTGCTAGCCAAAGAAAAAAAATGGAGATACAACTATACACAGAATTCCTTGAGAAATAGCAGATGCATCAGAAGTTGTTTAGTTATATTGAAATCAAATTAAGCCTTTGAAGTAGCTCTGATTACTCAAAGAACATGTCAAACCTCAATAAAACCAGAGTATGAATAAAGTTGCTAACAATAAAAAAAAAGGGTGAACTTATGCTCATGTACCTTCCTGAAGACAAAAATGACACAAGTCCACTAGGTAAAGAAATTGTGCATGGTTCCAGAAAACTTGAAGTAATGATTGAGAAGTGTTGTATCCCATGTCTTTGCACACGATTTATGACTACAGAACCACATATTGCATTAATAAAATCTATGGAGACTATGCAGAGAACAAATTCCAACGATGTTAATGTTTTACTATGTTGAGTGAGAAGTTTGCATAATCTATCAATCTGTGAAACAGTGGATATGAAACCATCAACAACAAGGTCATAAACAGGCATTTGGCTCTTGGAATAATTGTTGATATAATCAATCATATTTGCAAATAAAAACATATTTTAACACATCAATCTGGATGGTGCTTCACCAAGGTATGAAACTTATAAGTTAAAACATTCTGCTATTTGCTTAAGAGGTACTGAATACTTTGACATCATCAGGACCCATTTCAATATAGAGAGAGAGAGAAAAAAAAACAAAAATTTGACGTTAATATATTTGTTTCTACTCAATAGTCACTATCAATAGCAACTACGCATAAAAGGGGCATGGTTTCTCACCTTTACTTCAATCAGTATATATAACAACCCAAAATCCAAGAAACTTGAACAGGCCTAAGCTAACCACATGCACATGGCCCAAAATGCACATGCCCAAGATACTAGTAGCATGCTACACAAGCCTTATATTCCTTTAGCATTCACTTGGTCCTTCCAATCTGGGATCTGGGACGTTAATGTGTCCTAGGATAGTCTGTATAAGATAAATAGTAAAGAAGATATCAAATAGTAAGTACGAAGGAAATAGTTGTTAGCTAACTACCACGTTTATTTTATGCACAACCTGTTTTTGTTCATTTTAGCATGATTACAGGATGAGCAAAACTTGAAAATACAATTAATCATAGATTTAGAACAGATACATTACACACACATACAAATACATTATAGATTGTACATATCTATTTGAAGGAAGGAAGCTTACTTGTTCCTTGGATCTGATCCATCTTAGCACCAGACTCTGCAGCTTGCACTCCCTCAACAGATCCTGCAAGTCAGAGTATATGACAACATACCATGTTACATGGTTTTAAAGCCTGAAAGAGTTGAAATTTAGGAAAACATCACATGATACATGTCTTGAACTGTAAACTATAAATGTTATATCTTGTGGACATCACAGATATTTTCAAAGGGAAATAAGAAAAAAAAATTCCCTTTTATTGGCATTTCAAAATGCACGAATCCCAGTTGGTTATGAACATTAGATCTCATCATTCAAATTATATTTTGGACATCATTCTCCTAAGTCTAGTTTCCAGTATTTTAAAATTTAAATATGCCAATAAGAAATTCACCCAAAAAAAAAATTATATATGCCAATAAGAAAATCAAAAAATGAATAGAATTAATATAATTAAAGTATTACACACGAAATGTTCCAAAATGCTCTGACAATAACGATCAAAATTAGTTGCTTATAGAAATGCCCTTTATGAGGTACCTATAATTGAAAATTTATAAATTATAAGAGTACCTAATGAATAAACTATTGAAGTTATGCATCTAATAATATTTGTCCAGTGTTTCTTTAGATAAATATGTCACTGCCAATGCTTTCCATAAGCTTGTGAAGGCTTTTTCTACAATATTTAAAATCATTAAAATCACTAGATAATTATACTGAAGAATGACGTCCCTGTTTTTTATCTATAAGTAATCTACTTCAACTAAATTCCTGATTATTACTGCCAGAGAGCATACAACAATGCCTAATAGCTTGTTCTACTCAACACAATAAGTACAACAAAAATTGTAGCAACCATAATATAACTGGCAGTTTACTCATCATTAGGCTTGATGCTCAAAACACAAATAAATCACCCCAGACCAAAGTAGTAAAAGAAGCAAGCATCTAAAAACATGCTTAAGACTATGTTTTCAGAAGTGTTGGAAAGTTCCTAAGTACCAGTCAACTTATCACTGAAAATGACAAAGTCAAGGGAGAAAATTCACCAATAGTATTGCAAGCAAAACCAAAATAAAAGGAATACTTGAACTTTAAATTTTATTTGAACATACATAGTAGAACAAAACTTCAATTTTCATCATATCATTGAACTAGAGCAACAAAAAATGGTGGAATTCAGAAGCACTTACATTCTTGAGGATGTTGATGAGCTCCTTCTAAGACTGTTCCCTGAATTTAACAAAAAAATGGAAATAAAATAAAATAAAATAAATAAACTAAACTACATTTGTGAATTATAAGCATGAAAAGGAATTAGCATAATCGTGAGGGTTTCATACCTAATGGATGTGAGATTGAGAGGGCCATTGTCAAGATTAGGAATCTAATCCATTGAGAACCAGATTGAGACAGTAATTAAAATATCTCTCTCTATCTGTCTTTGCTTCTCAAAACTCAAAACTTTGATTTGATGAAGAGGCTAATCAAAACAGATCAGAAGCTTTAATAATGGGACGTGGTTCGTGCGTAGGTGACGTGGAGCAGAGGCAGGGGCTCGTGTTGGTCAGATCCGGGTGGAGGCGCGATGGTGGCGCGGGTTTCACGGTGGTTGGGCGGAGGCTGTGGCTTTGGGTTGCAGTTGCGCATGGTGCGTCGCAAATCTAGACCTGCCACAACGAGAACATAGAGTGTGTTTGGAATGCAAAAAAATAAGAAATGATTTCATTTGTAAATCAAACTTAATTAAATTTTGTGTTTGGAATATTAAAAAATAGGAAATGATTTGATTTTTAAAATCCTATGAATTTCATTCCTTTTGTTTTTTAAATTCTATTAAATTTGATAGAATTTGTTAGGATTTGATTTGATTTGAAATAAATATACTATTTTACCCTTAATAATTATCTCTAACAACTTCTCATAAGGGTTAAAATGTAAAATAATAAAATCAAATCAAATCAAATCAATTCTCATTTTAATGAATTCCAAACACAAAATTTGATTTCTAAATCAATTCAAATCCTATTTTTTTTAAAGTTCCAAACACAAAATTTGATTTCTAAATCAAATCAAATCAAATCAAATCAATTCATTTCTCATTTCTATTCATTCCAAACACACTCATAGAGAGTTTTGGTCAAGAAGGAGGTAGTGAGAGAGCTAGACCTGTGTCGCAGATCTGGACCTACGGCTTTGGGTTCAAATGGTGCAGTGAGATAGCTGCGCTATAGCGAGAGTGAGAGGGAGAGGGCGAGAGAGGAGAGGGAGAGAAGGAGAGCACGAGAGAGAGAAAGGTGAGAGAGTGTAAGGGAATTTTTTGTTCTGAGAGGAAAGTGAAAATTCAAAATTATAAATTATTTTAATTAAAATTTAAAATGAAAATAATGGTAGTTAAAACTACCGTTTTATACATTTAACTATCATTTTTTACTTGTAAAATATGGCAAGTGCGTAACTGACGTATTATACTACATATTACAATAGTTTTTTAGTATTGTCGTATTAAAACTGTCATAATTTACATGGTTTTTTTGTACTGTATAGGCATGAGATTTATGCTTGCCCTAAGATTGCACAAGGCTTTCCCAATATTCAACTCTCCAGTAGTGCAAGGAATGGTGAAACTATCTAGATCTTTCAATTTAGATGGTAATTTCCTCTAGATTATGGCACTGCACTCTTCGGTAAACATCACTGTCTCATCCTTTTTTAACTTCCTCTTCTTTGAGAGAAGGTCCTTCATAAATTTGGCATAGGAGGGCATTTGCTCAAGTGCTTCAGCAAAGGGGATGTTAATCTGTACCTTCTTGAAGACAACTAAAAACTTCATGAATTGTCTCTCTTGGTTCTCCTTCTTCAACCTTTGAGGAAATGGAAGCCTATCATACAGTGAAGGGTCAAGTGCTTTCTTTTGCTCAAGTTCTTTCTTCCTTCTCTGCACTCTCGGTTGTTCCTCTTTAGCTTTTTCCTTTTCGATCTCATCTCCTTCATTGTCAGCTTGCATCGAGACATCTTGAAGTGAGACATCTTCAATGGGAATATCATCTTTTCCTTTTTCAACTCCTGAAGAGTTAGGTGCTACTTTCACATGTTCTTCCAAAGTTTTGCCACTTCTCAAAGTGATTACCTTATATTGCTCCTTCAGATTTACCACAGTGTCTCTAGGTAGGCTGCCTTGAGGTCTCTCTGAGAGCTGTCTAGATATCTATCCTACTTGATTTTCTAGACTTCGGATGGCTGCCTCTTGATTCTTGAAATTAGCCCTCGATTCCTGCATGAAATTACTGGTACTAAGAGCAAGTTTCTCAACAATACTTTCAAGATTGGATATCTTATCTTGTTGAGGTTGTGAAGAGGATGACGACGATGGTTGATGTTGTGGAGGTGGTGGTGGTCTCAACATATTCTGATTGTTCCATGAAAAATTTGGATGATTCCTCCACCCTGAATTGTATGTATTTAAATAGGGGTTACCTTGAGACCTTGCAGGATTACCCATGTAATTAACCTACTCTTGAGGAATGACACCCGTGTTGCTTGCATCACACTCACCATTAACATGATTGCTTCTACAGAAATTGTAATTTAAAACTTGGTGGTTCACAGAGTTTACCTATATATTACCAAGCTGCTTAGTCAAGCTAGCGATTTGTTGCGAAAGATTTTTATTATCGAAAGTAAGGCATCAAATATGCTAAGCTCCATCACTCCTTGTTTAACTGCAAACCTTGCACTAGGCATATGAAATTCATTAGTAGCCATGATCTCAAATAATGCTTGAGCCTCTTCGGGAGTTTTACTGTTCAGAGATCCACCTGCAGATGCATCCATCATAGCCCTAGTAGGATGATTTAAACCATTATAGAAGATTTGAACCTACTGTCAAACCTCAAATGCGTGGTGAGGACATTTTTGTAACAGCTCCTTCAATATCTCCCAAGATTCATAAAGCGACTCCCCCTGATTCTGAACAAAACAAGCTATTTCACTCCTCATTTTCACAAATATCGAAATAGGGAAATATCGAGTCAAGAATTTGCTAACCAGGTCCTCCCAAGTAGAGATGCTCCCTTGTGGCTGGGCTTATAACCAGCTCTTAGCTTTATCCCTTAGAGAGAATGAAAAACTCCGTAATCTAATGGCATCATCAGTTATGCCATTATATTAATAGTGTCACAAAGTTGCAAGAAATTAGAGATGTGCAGGTTGGGGTCTTCAACCTGATTGCTCCCAAACTAATCCTATTGCACCAGCTGTAGTAAAGCTAATTTAATCTCAAAGTTTTTTTCTTGAATGTTAGGCCGCACTATATTCGTTGCAAGCCTCTCGACAGACGGAGTTGCATAGTCTTCCAAAGTTCGTCTTTGAGTACTTTGAGTGTTTCAGCCATTTCTTCTTCAATCCTTTTTCGTTCTTTGGCTGTTTTCCTTATTGCTCTTTATGCTTTGTCAATGTCTAGAATAAAAAGTAATTCTTCATAATTCACACTACCTCGCATAAACAAAGCAAAAAGAGTGAATTAGAAGGAACTAATTAAAATAAAATTAATTTAATTTAAAAGAAAAAAAAAAGCTTAAAGTAGTGTCTTTTCAAATTGCTATGTAATATTAATAAACTATAATCCCCAACAACGGAGCCAAAAACTTGTTGTGAATTTCAGCAAGTGCACTGAATCACAAAAGTAATAAAAAGTGAGTAAGAGTATCGTCCCACAAGGATTAAGTTGCTTATTATTAAGTTCGCCAAAATTGACAATATCTAAGCTAACGAAAAAGAGAGTTATTGCAAATATAATTAAAAAGAAAATTCAAAGTAGAAATTATTAAAGAAATAAAGTAAGTAAACAAATCAATAAAAACAAAGGGGTGAAAAACAATGGTATTAAAGCGTTAGGGTTCCGACTTCACTTGAATTCTTTAAATGCACATTCAAATATTAGTTTAATTATGTTCTATTTCAATGATTTATGGTCAATTCTCAAAATTAATTAATACTCAATCCCTTGGTATATTAAGTCTCTTCACACTATTTAGAATTAACTAATCCCATAGTCTAACCTCAAATAGAGAAGGCATTATCAAAACTGAGGAAATTAAAAGAAAGACCACATAACCCACAACGTCTATTCCTAGCGATTGCAGAAATTATGGTGTTTATCACATATTCTAGGCTCATGTAAATTTTCTCAAATCATACATTAACCCAAAAATCATTCTCAAATTGATCAGGTTTAGAAAAGCATTAAGAATAGAGATAAATATGTAAATCATGAAATAGAAACATAAATTAAACCCATAAATGAAGTTGCATCATCAAAGTTTAAGATGCATCATCCCCCTAACAAGAAAAAATTAGTTACACATGGATAAAGAATAAAATAGAGAGAATAATTTGACAAACTTTATAGAAGACAAGTAGAAAGGATGAAGAAAATCTCTAATATTAGCCTAATTATGCCCACACCACTTTAGGGTTTGTGTCGTTGCTTTTCTCTTTGACGGCTGCTGAAGTGTGTCTTCAATTTGGCGTAACTTTTCTATTTATAGAAAAGTTAACACTGCTGTTTACACATCCAACGCCTGAGCACTGGCTTTCCAACGCCTAAGCGCTAGCTCAATCAAACTAACGTGGTTGTACATGCTTTGCACGCTTGGGTGCTCTACTCCCAGCACTGGGACACCAGAGAAAAAATCTAATTTCTGGCTTACCAGCACCTGGGTGCTAGTTTTCCAACACTTAAGCGATAGACGTCTGGACTTATTTTTTCATCATTTCTTCATCATTCAAGTGTTTAATTTTTTTCATGTGCAATTACCTATCAAAAACACATAAAACATGTAATAAGAACAAAATTAAAAATAATAAAAACATAATAAAACTTGAGAAAAAACTTAATTAAAATGAATATAAAGATGATAAAATCCAAAATTATAAACCATAAAAACATGAGTTTTTGAAGGTTTATCGATGGACTACATGAATATGATCTTTAGACCTTAGCTAGATAAGTTTGTAGTTGTCTTTGTAGATGGCATTCTTATCTATTCAAAGACAGCAGAAGAGCATAAGCAACAGCTTAGGATAGTTTTGAAAATCCTAAAAGAGAAAAAGTTGTTTGCCAAATTTGCAAAGTGTGAGTTTTGGATGAAGGAAGTACAATTCTTGGGTCATGTAGTATCCTAAGGAGGGGTAAAAGTGGATCTAATAAAGTGGAAGCAGTTGTACGTTGGGAAAGGCCTACAACTATGACTGAGATCAGGGGTTTCCTAGGAGTGGAAGGATATTATATGTGTAACATCCTCTCTAACCTAATAGGTTTAATTATTATTAAAGAAGTTTAATAATACTTGTGGGAGTTTCCTAATAATTCTAGTGATTTTCTGGGTTAGTTTAAGCATAATGCCATAACACAGAATGTGAAAAAAAATAGCTAATATTAACCCAGAACATGGCATAAATGGCTTGGATGATGGAAACAAATATGTAAAATTTATTTTTAGGTCACAGATAATTAGAATAAGTTGTGGCAAAATTTGGAGAATTAACTAAGCTAGTTTGGTATTTTTGATAACATAGGATAAGTGTTTAAAAGCCAAATTAAATAGGAAAGTAGCTCAGAAAATTATTAGATTTTGTGGAGATGTCAAGTTGAGGATGGAGAATATTTTAGCAAGGAATACAGGTTAAGGCAGATACTTGTAAGCCTATTTAGCTTCATTCCTTAGGTTTAACTTAACTTAAGGAAGAGTAATAGAGCTTAAGTGACAGCTAATAGTATATAGAAAATTATGGAACAATGAATATAAGGACTAAATGAAGTCTTATAATTTTCTATAACACTTATAAAAGTTAGAAAACTTGATAATGGAAGATCAAAGTATCCCTAAGAAATACAAAACTTCCATCTAGAAATAAAAGTCAAATGATCTTATCTCCATTTTCTTTTTCCACTGCCATTGACTTCTAGCTTTTATTTCTCACTTTGCTTCTATTCACATGTAACCAACTTGAAGCAAAAACATAAGAAACAAAAAAAAAAGGAGAGGAAGAAGGAAGAAGGAAGATGAAGGAGAAAAACCAGGGAGGAACAAGCAAAGAAGTAGAATACTATCCACATAGGAGTAGAGGTAGGGGTTGTTGTTAGTTTACATGGAAGGATTGAATGAAAGTTTCTCATGAATCTTTATAAGAAAATAGTTGTATAATTATATGTATGGATGTGTAGTTGATGAGATATAAGCATGGATATATATACATATGAATATAACCATTAGAGTTTGATATTGATGATGTATAGAATACTATGTGAGGATTTTATTTCTTTACTACATGGTTTATAGTTTGAATAGATGTATATAGTAATTTTGTTGATATGATGAATGAAAGAATGGCAGAAAATGATAGTTACTAGTGTATTTGGTGCAATTTCGTGGCTGCTAATCGATTAGATTGAAAGGTCTAATTGATTAAAGCATTTAAGAATGGCCAATTCACGAGTGTTAATCGATTAGACCAAGGGTGCTAATCGATAAGGCACTTCCAAAATATAATTGTTAGTGAGCTAATCGATTAGACCAGGAAGGCTAATCAATTAGACTGATAGTGCTAATCGATTAGACACTTCCAGAATGCCATGATTCTCGATGCTAATCGATTAGCAGAGCAGTCTAATCGATTAACAAGACATAAAACAGAGTCTTATATGGAATCATATGAATCAAATTGAATGGGAACTTTAAATAAGGCAATGTTTACTATGAATGTGTGTAACACCCTTGTGGGGATGTCACATTTTAAAATGCATAAAATAAAATAAAATAAAATTCTTACCCAAGTTGTAAAACGTTTGGTACATAAATAATAGGAGTTGTAAAATTTTTCCTTTTTATATTTATAACGTTAAATAAAATAACACAGAACACAAAATAAGACAAAACATAATCACACCATAATATACATATGATTTTTGTCTTAAGTATACAAATAATTTATAACTACAAATATTTAGTAAAGCAGTAAAGTGTCAGCATAAAACTAAAACATAACATGCCCAAGTGCACCTCAAAGATTCCTAACCCTCCGATGGATCACTCTCAGAGAGATCATCGAAGGACAAAAATCCTGGAGGTCCCACAGCTCTACGGACACGAGCTCGTGCTGTCGACTCACTACTAAGCTCACTAGGCGCATGGAAAATCCCTCCCCAATAATGCCTAAGAGTCAAAGGCAACTCAAGATGTAAATACAAGGTAGTAGTAAATATAATCTCCCCATCAAACTCTCTACATAAAGACACAGTCAGACATCCCACATAGACAACTGATCCTCTATCCTCATGCAGTCGTCAGGCCTCTGAACCTCCATAAAAATCGAGTCTCACAAAATTGAAGAATATTGGCAACGCCATGATCACAGGATCAATCCAGATGGTAGGGGTGATCTATCGACTCGCAGTCCTCGCACTGCCCACTCGGCTGGCGCTCGTCCAGATACTGAATCTCAATAGGCTGTTCCTCTTCCTCTTCCTCTTCCTCTTCCTCTTCCTCTTCCTCTTCCTCTTCCTCAAACTCTTTACAGAATATTATAATAATATAAAGAAATACATATAGAGAGGTGAGACAATCTACATCATTACCAGCATGGCAATAAAGAAAACGACAATACAAACAAATATCACAATAATGCATACCAATATATCATATATAGTATAGCAAATTAGTACATCATACATTCTATCACAGATTATAGTAAGCATTAAATGCATATAATGAATGATAACACACACTGAGTCGTTCTTACTCCATGGAGCTAAACACAAATATTAGAGAGAATGATTCGAAAAGAACCATCAATACCTCAGGCTACCCAACCAAACTATTACACTGTCCAATGTCGTGTCTATAGTCCACAGTCCAAAACATCGTGCACTACAGGCATTGTACATAATAGTCTTCACAAGATCTCGATTAAGAATAGTGTTTGTCGAGATCATTAGTGTGTTGCCCGTTACCACGGCCTAGAGGAGCTACCCACTGTCCACATGTGGAATCATCCGCACACTAGTGCCTCCAAGTTCAATAAATGAATCACACTATGCTTATCACACCCACAACACAGTGAAATTCATCTCGTCAATCAATCGCCAATTATCAATCAAATTGACAACACTCTAAATGCAAGATTAAGAATTATAATTACAAAAATACCCTTAGATTCAATATATTACCATATTTATGAAAATGCCCTCAATCTCAATATTCCAAAATATAGTATGTCTCCACTTGACAGTACTATCTCTCAACATGTCCGGGTCCACCACTTTGGCCCGACAGTAAAACTCACTGTTCCATTTAGTAGCGTAAAAATTTTATCACATTTTCACAATCACGTCACTTTTATAAATGTTCTTAAATCGCGTAAATATATTTTGATGTTTTTGAACATCGCGTAATGTTTTTAAATCATTTTCTCAATCGCGTAGGATTTTTAAATCGTTTTCTTGACCATATAGCTTAAAAATCATTATTTCAAATATGTGTAAACTATTTCTAGGACTTTTAAACTACGTAGAGTATTTTTATTACGTTATTAACATACTATGGAACCTTTTCATTTTATTTGTCTGATTTTAGTAAATTTCGGCAGCATTTTGCCTAGAAAATCATTAAATGGTATTTTTGACATTTTTCTCTAATTATTGTACATTTTAACCTTACCCAACAATTACACCTTGAAACTTGCTAACGCGCTTCAAAACTCAGAGAGTGAGCTCTATGTTAGTATTTTTCAAGTGTTCATTTTATTTCTTACTTATAACTAATTCTGCTAATTTAGAATTCTAATTAACTATTTAACCTACCTTAAAAATTAACTTTGGAATTCAAATATACATTAAATGACATGTTGGCCATAATTAACCTAAATCATTCTCAAATTCATTATTTTACCTAGATTCATTAAATCATTGTTTAGAAAATGGTTGAGAACATTTTGGTTCTCTTTTTCTTGGAGAAGTCGTGAGCTCCTTTGTGTTCTTTGGAACACTCATGCAAACCTTACATATTATTCACATCCTACATTAATAACCATACATCTATAAACACATGCAATATATGTTAAAGCTATAGACATGCATACAATTAAAATCAATCACAAATAGGAAAGCAATAAAACAAATACATAAAGGAATCCTTATGGATTCTTAACACACAAACAATCCATTTTCTCATCACCACACAAGGTTGATGAGATTAAATCTCTTTCTTACCTCTTGAAGACAAGGATCTCCTAGTCTCCTCCTCTCCTTTGATTTTCGTGTAGTTCTCAAATAAATCCCTAAAATTCATAAACAATAAGTAAAATCACAAACAAGACTCAATATTGAAGAACCATGGAACAAACATGGTTTAGAAAATCACAAACTAAATTTTAAACCATAAAATCAAAAGCTTACCCTTAGGGAAGTGAACAAAAGCTTTGATTTTGAAGTAGAAGGAGTAGGTTTTTGACAAAAGCTTCTAAATGAAAAGTGTTTAGGAGATAGTTTAGGTTTAGGAAAAGCTAAGAGATAAAATTATAGAAGATAGGTGGTGGTGTTGGGTGCTTGGGCCGAAAATTGTGAATGCTTATGTCTCTAAAGCATGTCAAATAGTTTTTGATGATAACAAAGGCAAAAGTGAAGATCAAGTGCAAAAGTGAAGATCAAGTGCAAAAGGAAAAATCAAGATCAAAGAAAGAAGTCAAGAGGTTTATTTAGTTATAAGACTTAGAACATTAATGTTAAATGCTCTCAAGATTTCTCAAATGGTTTTTCAATATATCATTTCAAAATAAGTGGGAAAATTCAAAGCTAAACATGTTTTTCAAGAAACTTGAGTTTCAATCTTAATTCTAACACTCTTAAAAGGATTTATGTTTAATCAAATGTCTTGAGGTGTTAGAAATGGTTTACAAGCTTTATTGGACTTGAAAAATGTGTTCAAAGGCCAATGTAATCGATTACATGATGTTTGTAATCGATTACATAGCAAGACAGAAGTCATGTAATCGATTACATGGATATTGTAATAGATTACAAGCAAGTTAGAAGCCATGTCATCGATTACACCAATAATGTAATCGATTACACAGAGCCCAGAAAGCCAAGAACACGTTGGAACAATAATGTAATCGATTACATTTATTGTGTAATCGATTACACGCATCCTGACAATGTCCAACAGCTATATTAAATGCATTTAATGCTTGGCTAAAACCCTCCAACGACTCCATTTATTGCAAAACTTATAAATACCAATGTTGGGTCTTCATTAGAGGTTGACTTTGAACCAAAAACTGATTACCAATACTTCAAAACGTGATTCAATCCTCAAATCCATTCTTGCTCTGTTTTTTGCGACAAACGTGGGTTAATCTTTGAGAGCATATTAGAGCTTCAATTTGTGATCATCTACTCTAGTGAGAGCTTCATTCAATCAATCTATATTACTTTGTAAAGAGGGTGAGACATCCCTCCAAAAGTGTAAAGGGTGAGGTATCCCTTAGTTGAAGAGACTCAAGCTCCAAGGGTGAGGTATCCCAAAGTGTTGAGTGTTCAAGGTTGTAAATGTTATCAAGCACCTATTGAAGCTTGAAGAAATAGTGAAAAATCTCTAGCGGTTGCTTGAGGACTGGACATAGATCATAAGTGGATTGGTGATCGAACCAGGATAAATCGGTGTGTTTGTTTTCTCTAAACCCTTCTCTTTACGTTGAGTACTATTTTATTGAATTGCTTGAATATTGGTCCCTTTGGCTATTGCATTTATAAGTAAAAGTGTTTATCTCCTATATTCAATCATCTCTAATCATCAATTAGCTTCAACGAAAATTGTTTATCAAACTATTTGTGAAAGATTTGTGAACTTGTTTTTCATACTCAATTCACCCCCCTCTTGAGTATTGAGGCCACTTGGTAACAAAAACTAGAGAGAAAATGGAAGAGAAAATATGCTTGGTGTTCTTGGGAATTTGAGAGAAAATGAAGTTAAGTCTTTAGGTAAATGAAAAAGTGAATATTGAGAGTGAAATATGGAGGGTGCTGCCGTGAGTGGCTTGTAGGGAAAATTAAGAGATTTACTTGAACCAAAATATCACAATTTTGAGTGCGCGTGGCCTATGTCACACTTGGTCATGCAATAGTCACTTGGATGGTTCAAGAACAATGGAGAACATGGTGAATTGGCCCTCTTGGCCGTGTGGCTCCTAGGGATTTAGGGACTTTGTTTGACTTCCATTAAAGATTAATTACATGCTAATTAATTAGCTAATGAATTAGGTTAAGTTTCCTAATTACACTTAACTAACATTCTAATTACATAACTAATTAATTAAATATATAATTGCATATATCATAGCCTCTAAATAAAATTAGGATATCTAATTAGTAATTAGATTATAACTAATCAATAACTAGGTTAGCTTGTTTAGTTCCTTAATTAGGTAATTAGATTAACCAAATTAGGTTTAATTAGCTACTAAGTGAAAGTCAAGCCACTATATTTGACTCAATCCTAGCCATTGAATTTAACTTTGTTTCCTATCCATTGATCTAATCTAAGGTGGATTTCACTTAGTGATTTTATCAGGATTCTTATCACACCATTGATCTGATCAACGGTTATGATCAAAAGCATCTTAATTAAACTTTTCATCCAATGGTCCTTAATGAAGTCCATGCCTTTTTATTTGACCAATTTTTATTGGTTTAGGATTTTCAAGCCACTTTCGTTGACTTTTCCTATTAGTTTAGAATTCAGTCCAGTCAGAATCGTTGACTGCAACTCTAGACGTGGGTCCCACAGACTTTTCAGGGTCCATGGTCATTTTGGAGTAGATTTCTACTGTTTTTGAGACAGTAGGTACTGTCAAATAAAATAATATTATAATAATATAAAATTATTTTCTTACACAGTTAAATCCTAAAAATTAAAAGATTAATATATATATCAATCGAAATTGGGTTTAGTAAGATCCCCTAGTTCCGAATAATTAAAATAAGATTTTTTCAACCAAAAAATTATTATTTTCTTGGCTCGGAACAAATCACACACAATAGTCAAATACACTCACGAAACAGTCAAATTCAATTTGTAACTCATAGAAAATACAAAACAATACATTTAGGATAATATCGTACTTATCCCAAAAGTTGGGGTGTTACAATGTGCACTTATTGACCTATAAAAATAATGATTTTGTGCACATAGTTTCTTTGAGAATAATGATTTTGTGCATTTTGTTACTTGTGAAGTAGAGTAACCAACTTATGCACTTAGTAAAATGATGAATTGAAGATATTGTGCACTTAGTTCTATTGTGCACTTAGTATAATTGAAATGTACACTTGCTACGATTATGAGGTGTAGTAGAATTGTATTGCTCCTTTAAAATATTAAAGTTGAGCTAGAATAGAATAATGAATTGAGAATTTCTCCTTTAAATTATTAAAATTGAGCTAGTATTTGAATCTAAAATTATAAGTGCTCATGGAATAAGACATATTGGACATTTTTCCTTGAAAAAGGGAGGAAAATGATCCTTAGTTGCTATTCCCACATGAATGGTAACCCTCTGAATAGAATAATCAATTTTTGGCATTAGTGAGTTTAGGAAATGATCCTGTATGGGGGAAAAGGATTTGAGATTCTAGTTATGAATCATGGAAATGACCCTCTATGAGAAAGGTGATCCTAAATTCAAAGAAATTCCTCATTAGTTTCCTCATTGTCTTAGTTTCCCTCATTAGTATGATAAGGGTTAATTGGGATAGTACTATGTAACAAAATGGATTATTATAAATAAGTTGAAGTGCACTATTCTAAATGCAGACTATGACTAAGTATATTGGTAGTATGATGTCCAAATTCACTCCCTACCTTGAGAATATAGAACCCAGGGTTATATGAGGTGGCCCTACTTATTAAGGTACATTGATATGGGTTATGTGAATGAGCTTTGAAAGATGATAAATAAATGAGAACTAGCAAGAGAATTATATATCAATAAACTATCATTAGAATGTTATCAATAAAGATCATAGTGTTGTTATGAGAATTTGAGATTATTATAATGATAATGAGTTGTAACTCACATATTTTTTTTTATTGAGAATATAACCTATGATCTATTGATGATGAATGTTATAAAGTATTTTAGTATTGGTAATAATTGAGTTTCTTCCTCGGGAAGAAAAAGGACTTGTTTTAGCTTTTGCCACTTTTTTATGTTATCTTTTAAATATTGAAATGATTTCCCCGAAGTAGCTAGAATTATTGTGATAACACTATATATGTTATATCTATTGAGAATTTGTAGAATTCTCACCCTATGTATTTGTATTTCCATGATAATTTTAGGAAAAGAGTCTTCTGCAAAGTAAGATGAAGAATGTGGATGTAGAATAGTTTTGCCTCTACTTTTGTGCAAAGGATTGTATATAGTTTATAAATATTTGCACCATAAGGGCCAACTTTGTATATATTGTACAATGATGTACAAGTTTGTATAAATGGGAATTCAAGTTATATGTATATTATATTTCCCTCATCAGACTCATAATTTCACACACACACACACACACACACACACACACACACACACACACACACACACACACACACACACACACATATATATATATATATATATATATATATATATATATATATATATATATATATATATATATATATATTATAAAGGTTCTACGAGAGAATGTTTTTAGTTCAGTTATGACGTGCCTAATCCTAATTACTATTGCATAAATCTGGATATGCTACTAGTATTAGTATTAGGATGTTACATTATGGTATCAGAGTAGTTCAACGTGTTGAGCCGAGGTTTGGACTAGCTATGTTTTTAGTATGAATAGATGTTCTTGTTATTTGTTGTGCATTTTCTTATCTTGATGATTAGATATATAGATAGGATTGCATAACAACCTTGAGTATGAATGTTAATGGTTACTACCGCACTGTTTCATAATATTGAACCTAATCAATTCAATATATATTATTCAGTATGTACAAAAGATTATGGCATCAACTAGGTGCACTCGTGGTAACAGGGAAACTGCCAATAATAACACGACATATATGACAAGAGATTTTAGAGAAATGATCACTACCGTGAGGGAGCAGATAGCCATGACCAATAGAGTATTAGAGAGGATAGGAACGAATCCACATCCATAATGTAACATCTTAAATTTAATAATAACAGTATAATCTATATTATACCACAGTAATTAGATCTAGGCATGTTGTAACACCCTAATACAATTATCATAAAATAAACAGAATGTTTCAAGATAAAACGTATCAAGTATGTCACTTCCTAACAATGAAATAAGCATAAATCCATAATAACTTATGTAGTCATTATAGAGAGCCACGAAGATGAAAAAGATTATATATATACATTACTGGCTAAAAAGTCATATTGTAATACATAAACTTTTAGAAACTAATCAGCAAAGTAAATAATTACAAGCTGAATAAAAAAGAAACCAAATAACTAAACTAAGCCTTTTGCTTCTTCTTTTTCTTGCCCTTTCTCTTTGGAGGGTCTTCACCTGGAATTACATGGAACACACAGGGGTGAGAACTCACAAATTTATCAGTATTAGTATACCAAAACTAGCAGTTATTTATTTAACAACAAAATAAACCAACTAAACACATACATACAACTCTATGTAATGGGATATATGAAAATCAATAATACTAAAGAACCGCCTATACAATTCTAAGATATCATTGAACAAACAAGGCAACCAAGTAAGACAATTGCCCATACAATTGTCAACAATGCAATACTTTATGTTATGATGTATGGTTATGCTCAAACAATGACTTAATAATATGATTATGCAATGCCAATATAGGTTTTAGTTTTTGAAAACACAATATACTTACTTATTTCTCAGGAACTTCCATTCCTTGTATATACAAAGTAGGATAAGCCTAAGAGCCTATACAGTACTTGGCAATAGCTAGACACCTTCCCCTCCCCAATGTAAGAGTACTACTTCCACCCCCATACTAGTAACCCTGACCATAATAACATAAAATACTATGAGAATTTAGATCCAACACCTCTTCCTCAGGCCATATGATTGTGTACACCATTTAAAGTTACAATACATAGAAAAAATAGTAAATATCAAGTTTGAAAACCAAAGTATCATCAACCCACAACTTAAACACTAGTACATGCGAATCTTAGCCTCACTTATCCAACAAAGTAGCAAGAACCATATCACCAGCATTCTCATATTTAGAGCCTCACTTCATCACTTCACAAGTGATTTCAAGATAACCTTATGTTGTGCAAGGTCCTAGATACCCCCTTTTGGCATTCTAAAACTCAAAGATGCCTAAGAATTCATAACTCCTCATATATGCTACGTGGTCATTCTCTCCAAGAAGTACCCCTATTAATGCCATCCTATAAGGTGCTATAGACACGGGACCAGCTCCCGGTACAAAGTCAATAGCAAATTCTATTTCTCGCGTCGGTGGTAACCCAGGTACATCCTCAGGAAAGACTTAGAAAAACTCATTCACCACTGGAATTGTATTCACATCAACCTCACTCTCGACTTTCAAAGAAGATAGTAGCATGTATCCGTGAGCTCTTTCTTTCAAGAGAGCTTGAACTCAGTTGGTCATCAGAAATCTAGAATCCTCATCTATGGGAAAAACTATGATTTTTCTTGAACAATCTAATAGAACATGGTTGGAAGACAACCAGTTCATCTCTAAAATTATATCTAGTTGGGAAAGGGGTAAACAGATTAGATCGACAGAAAAGGTTCGACCTTCAACAATCAATGGACAATTTAAACAGACTTTGGTAGTAACTACCAATTTATCAGTGGGGGTAGAAACAATTAAGTCAAAAGGTAAGGTAGACACTGGTAAACTAAGTCTTTGCACACAGTCATACGATATGAAAGAATGGGTTGCCCCAGAGTCATACAACATAGTTAAAAGTTTACCTTCTATGGTGTCTTCCCCTTGAATTAAGTCTTCGGACTTGGAGGCTTCAGCTTCACTCATGGTATAAACTTGCCCCCCTACTTGTGGTTTCTTGGCTCTTGCAGCATTGATTGAAGGTTCAGCCTTCACTTGATTGCAGTCTCGGGATACGTGGCCAAGTTTACCACATCTGAAGCAGATAATCTCCTTTATGGTGCAGTCCCTCGTGAGATGGTCTTTCCCACACTTCAGGCATCTTAAAGGATACGCCACGTTCTAGTTAGTCCAGTTCCCAGTAAAACCTCCACCAGAACTTCCACCTGCAGTCTACTACTGGTTTCCCATTGGTCGGGAATAGGGCTTCTTTTGGAAGCGGTTAGAACTGTTGCCACCGCCTATTTGGAATCTCGTAGGCCCAAAGTTCTTGCTCCTCATATCTCTAGATTGCTCCAGAGCTTCTACTTCACAGCATGTATCTAGTAGCTCTGAGAACTCATTGATCTTCAGGGTAATAACAGCCTTCTTCACCTCATACCTTAGCCCTTCTATAAATCTCTGACACTTCCAGGCTTCATTTGGTTGGTGCCAAAAGTACGTTGAAAACTGGGACAAGTTTTCAAACCTCGCTGCATATTCACTAACGGTCATATTCCCTTGCCATAGGTTGAGAAATTCTGACTCCTTCGCGTGCCTCGTGCTCACAGGGAAATACTTATCCAAGAATTTATCTTTGAATAAATCCTAAGTGATGTCGCAGTTTGTAGCTTCTAGCATTCTCTGCACTCTATTCCATCAGTTTTCGGCATTGTTGACCAGCATAAAGGTAGCATATGTCACCTTCTTATCCTCGGCACAGTTCATGCCTCGAAAGACTTTCTCTAGCTCTTTGATCCATAGACTAGCCTTGTTCGGATCGAACTCTCCTTTAAATTGGGGAGGATTGTGGCGATGAAACTCCGCCAAGTTTTGAGCATCTGTCGTAGCTTCGAGCTATTGAGCAGCCCTTTCTTGTTGTTAAGCAACCCTCTCTTGTTACTGAGTAGCTCATTCAGTTTGTTGTGCGATGGCCTCAGTCATTCTCTGCATCGCCTCAATAGCAGCTGCCATTTCTTCGCGTCGTGCCATCTTACTATCTCAAGTCAGAGTAACTTAAAACACAAAAAAAGTCAGTCGTATCCACTAGGAATACCAAACAACACATCTCTGTGTTTGATTTTCAAAGAACACACAGCACAAACAAGACAGACTCAATCACAAGACCCAAAGAAACATAAACCGGGGCTCTAATACCAACTTAATGTAACGCCCCTTTTTAGGAGGGAACGTCACATTGTCATTTACAATGCAGAAAATAAAATGTTAAGTTAAGACCCAGCTCTTTTTATTACGATTAAATTTATCTGGTTAAAGCTGCATAAATAAAATGGCGATAATATTTTTTTTCTTATAATAATTAATAAACTGTAGTGACAAAGCATAAATGGCAATAAAGAGCAGGACAGAAGTAAAGCATACATTTGAATCAACATTGCATATTTATATATATATATATATATATATATAATTATCCCAAATCTGTTTAATTACAAAGCCCGATATACTAAAAAGCAAAACTATACCTGCCCAAAGGATCATACATATAGATCCCCAAGATATTAGAAATATACAGCCCACTACAATTAAGACATCAGGCCCCCAAAATAAAACACTGGTAGCTATCAGTAGCTACCAACAATATCAGTCCCTCAGATGAGGAGGAATCGTATCAGGATCCTCCGCGAGATCCTCCTCGGGCTCTTTCTCATCGGAGGAAACCCACATAGGAGCCACAGAGCCACGGGCCGGAGCCCGAGCAGTGGAATCAAAGGAATCCTCCTGTGGGGTGTAGTAGCGGTCACCCCACATCTCCCGGATGGGCAGATAAAACTCCAAACGTAGGCTGATGCAGCAGGTAAAGATTGGCGGCTCATGACGCCTCCAGGCCAAAGAGATCGACACGTCTCCCAGGTAGACACAGCGATTGGAATTTAGGTTGATGTGCCAACAGTCCGGCCCTCCAAGGAAGGTCAAATGCACATCGCCTAGAAATCCGTGTGAGCATGCCTCCATGATCCACAGTAGAAGCTAGTCGTGATCAGGCCAGAAGCCGGGGAAATTGGGAGCTCCAACCTCCTTGCCGTCGTCTTTGATGGGACACAATATATAGATAGAAAATAACAGAAATACAGGAAAGAGGTAAGATATCCTACCATCATTACCAGTTATAGCAGTAAGAAACAGAATGGCGCGAAGCGCTCACAGAGCATATCAAATAAATATCATAAGCATTAAATAGCAGAAATAAACAAATAAGCAGTTACAGGCAATTATATATTAGTAATACAATAGTTCCATTTATAATAATGAATAGATGCCAGATAATACATGGACCCACTATGCACATGCATACCAAGTCAAAATCCTACTCCATGGAGCTAGACACAAACAGTTAGAGAGAAAGATCAGGAGACACGTCTGCAACTCAACTGCCGTGGCCAAAGTGCTATAACTCATCAGTTTATCCATGTGCACATCAAGGCATTGTACAGACAGTCTACGCTAGATCACGATATAGGACAGTGCCCGGTCAGGACCGTCGATGCGTTTGCATTGGTTTGCCCCATGGACAGAAAGCTAGCAACTGTCCATTGCGGGGTACCCGCATCCCGACGCCCCTATGGTCAACAATATGACCTACACTAGTCTACTCGCACCCGCACTAAAATGTGTTCATCTCCTAGGCAACTTGGCCTTAACAACAGTCCAATGGACATTCACAATGCATGACAACTCTATGCATAAACATGTATGTTCATCATTATATACTTTTCCACAATATGCCACAATTGGCCAAACTAAGTATCAACACATCATTGGTCACTCACATGGACCCACAACATCATAATATTTGAATTAAATGAATTAATACATTTGTAAGGTTTATTATGAATTCTTACATAGATTTAGCTTTTCTTACAAAGTTTCTTCTCTAGAGGAATTCTCTTAATTAATTAAATTCTCTAAGGTAATTTATTCTCATACACTTAGAAAGTTATTCTAAGGGTTTCAAAGTCTCACACTCTCTTGTTCTTGCCCTAATTAAAATTACCCTAAGTCTTATGAAAAATTTCATTCTTGGTTCTTTAAAATTTATGAATCTCAAAGTATATCCAAATCTTCCAATTTGCTAAATTTTCTATCCCATTACCAATAATTTAATCACTTGATTATTTATGTTCCAAGGTTACCAAAGTTGCATAATCAAGCCCCAAAAGGCCCTAGAGGTCATGGCCTCCCTAGGGGATTAAGTTCCCAAATTTTTTATCCCATTAATTACACATTGTACACTTGATTAATTATGTATTCCACTTGTTACAATTTTTCACAAAGAACCCTAATTTTGGGCCCCCAAAATCGTAGCCATCCAAGAGAGAATCCAACATCATTTTCTTCCATTTCATGCCTTCCAATCCATTCCAATATATCAATATACTCAAGCAATCAATCCAATAGCATAACAAAATTGCAAACAACATGTAAACATACTAATCATGCAAACAAAGAATAACCCTCAATAGGGTTTTCTCACAATCAATCACAAACAAGGTTTCTTATTGCTAATAAAGGTTGAGGAGGAGTGTCTTCCTCTTACCAAAGAGAAGAAAACAAGAGAAGCCTCCTAGAACTTCCTTGCAATTTTCGGATTGGACACCACCAAGAACCCTAAAATTTCAATCTCATCAAAACAACACCAATGCTTGAAAAATAAAGCATGGATGGTCACAAAGGAGACCATAGAAATGAAAATGAGTAAAAGGAAGTAAAGAATCAAGAAGCTTACCCACAAGCCCTAAGCTTGAAGCTTGAAGAAAATGGTGAAAATGAAGGTTTTTCAAAAAACTACCAACTGGAGAAGTGTTTAGAAGATGGAGAAGATTAAGAAAATAGGGTTGGATGAAATTTTTGTGATTGATGAGGTATGGAAGGGGTTGCTAGCCATGAGCTCCTAGAGAGAAGGAGGAGAAAAATTCAAATGAAGAAGAAGGTAGAGAGAGAAAGTGCATAGGAAAATAAAAATGATAGCTTTTTAGGTTTTTGAACTTAATGTAGTATAATTAATGGTGTGAAAGCACAAATTCCCCTCCCCCACCAAAAAGTGTGCAGCAGCCGTGAGCTTGGGAGAGAGGAGAGAGAGTGAGTAGCTTCCTTGGGAAGCTTGGAGGAAATTTCCTAGAAGCTTCCTTGAGAAGCTCCGCACGTTTCTCAATAAAGTGCAAAGTAAACTTGTCTCATTAATTAAATACTCTTGAACAGATGATTAATTACACTGTTAGAATTATTTTTTCAGTGAATAAAAGTTACAGTTGATGAAAATAATATTTTATTATTCATCGGATAATTTTATGATACAGCGATTTTATTTTATCAGTTAAACCTTAGAAAACGTAAACCTCGTAAACTGTGCTCGGCCTAGGGTTTAGTAAGATCCCCCGTCGACACGTTGACAGTTCAAGGTTTACCAGCCTCAGGAAAAACATTTCGTTATCCCGGCTCTGCTCAGCGCGCACGTAAAATGAAAAATATATTAAAATATTTAATATTTTCAGAATAATCCACAAAAATTTTTAAAAATCACAAATATTGAAAAATGACTATTCATCACAAACAAATGATTTTCCGGGGCGTTTCACTGACTCTGCTCAGTGTGCATGTAAAACGAGGAATATAATAAAATATTCAGCGTTTCCGAAAAATTCCAAAAACATCTCCAAAAATCACGAATATTGGGAAATGACTATTCATGATGAAACAAATCATTTCTGAGGTGTTACACTGACTCTGCCCAGTGTGCACGCAAAATGAAAAATATATTAAAATATTCGACATTTCCAGAAAAATTCACAAAAATTCCCAAAAATTATGAATTTTATAAGATGATGATTAATGATAAAATAAACAATTTTTTGGGGTGTTACACTGAGTATATTTAGGTACTTTGATGTAACACTATGTGAGAAATATAGTTGTTATTTGCTCCGGAAGTGGCTTAAACTGCTTAGTTAATGGAAATAAATATGGAGAGTTTGTTTCCAAGTCACAAATGTAGGAACTGTTTTACAGTTAAAATTTGAGGTTAATTGAAGTTAGTTCGACATTTTTAAGCATGCTAGTTGTGTGTTTTAGTGTCGGTTTGACCCACAGCTAATATGGAAATATCAGTTTTTGGTGAAACAAATTTTTTAAAGAATCTTAGGATTTATTTTGAATTTGTTGGAAGCTACAAAATCGGATTTGGTAAAATCTAAGTATTCTTAGCAGATCAGGGTTTTGGTACTTATCCAAGAGAAGTCCAATTAGACTTCCCTTGTTAAATATCCCACAACTGGGATATTAGGGAAGCAGAAACAGAGAAGAGAAAACGTATAGAAAGGAAAGAAAAGAAAATAGAATAGAGAAACCGAAGAGAAAAAGAAGAAGAGGAAGAAGGAAGAGGAATCAACTAGAGCTAGGATCCATTCTTGACTTCATCTTCTTGATCTTGAGGTAGGGGTTCTTGCTCTCATCTCCCAACTCCCATCTTTGCTTTTATTTTGCCATACTTGGGTATGTTTGAAATAGGTGAAAATGGGGTTTTGTGAGTTTCTTGAGAGTTTGAGTTAGTTGAACACCTTGGAAACTTGGATTAGAACTTGTAATGAGTTAGATTAAGCATGGTGACTGAAGTAATCCCTAAGAATATCTATGTAATGCTTTGTAGTGGAAAGTAAGAAATAGGTATTTGGGAGAGGGGTTTTGATTCTTGATGCTTAGTTGAGGTTTGGAAGGTCAATGTGAGATTAATGAGTTGAGTTTAGTGTTTAATGTTCTAACATGTTTAGAGACCATGATTGGAGTTATAAAACACTTAAAATCCATGTTAGTATGATTGGAAATAGATTTGGGGCCATTGGAATAGTTATTCGTGTTCTGTAGAATTTTGTGCATAATGGTCATGCCTAGGCACAGCCTAGCCACGCCTAGGCGTGGACTGATCAGTTTTCAGTCCTGAATAGATAGAGAGCACCACACCTAGGCATGGTAAAACCAAACCTAGGCGTGAGTCAGCCAAGCCTAGGCGTGAGTTTCAGAATTTTGCAAGAATTGTATTCTTGATGTAATGAGTTTTCCTAAGTTTTGGAATTACTTAGATATGCTCTTTTAAGAGTGTTCAAGTACTTCTAAAAGTATTTGATGACATTTGTGTGAGATAAGTTCGAAATGCATATAAATCAATTGTGAAACTAGTTATGAGAAATAATTAGTAATTGTTTTGCATGAGATGTTTGAGAAGCATAGATTGGTGAGTAATATCCTTTCTATGTGTTTGTTCAATAGATTGGTGAGTAATATCCAACTCTATTGATGTGAAATACCTTGAGGTTTACAATATCCTCTTTGTATTGTTTGAGAAGCATAGATTGGTGAGTAATATCCTATCTATGTGTTTGTATAATAGATTGGTAAGTAATATCCTCTCTATTGTATGTGAAACACATTGAGGTGTGTAATATCCTCTTTGTATTGATTGAAGCATATTGGGGTGTGTAATATCCTCTCTATGTTATGTGTAATAATGTGAGTAATATCATTATTACATTGTTGATCAAGGAAATTTATAATATTTTCTTTATTTTGCTGATCGGTAGAGGTGAGTAATATCCTCTGCTTATTTTGATGGATAGTGTTAGTGAGTCATATCCTCACTATGCCTGATAAATCATAGCATATCATAACATACCCTAGAGTAGTTGAGGTGGGTAATATCCTCAATACTTCTAAGGTCTCATAACATTTTAAAACTACATTCATTTCTAGGATTTGCATAGACATACACATTAAACATAATTAAACATAGCATGGCAATTGTATGGGCAGTTGCTATCATAACATTTTCATGCATTGCAATTGTATGAGCGATTGCTTGTTGTTGAGATGTGATATTGTTGCTTCTATGATTGAAGTGTCACCTTGATAATTGTGAATATTATCTCGATTGTACATACATACATACATACATATATATATATATATATATATATATATATATATATATATATATATATATATATATATATATATATATATATATATCTTGGTATTGGAATACTTATATTGAGATATATTTTCTCACCCCGATTGTGTTGCCATGTAAATCCAGTTGTGAATTCTTCAAAAGGGAAGAAGAAGATGTATGAGAATTACCATAGTTTAGATGTTGTTTTGAGCTGAGCATATATTTGTTTTATATTTGCTTAGTTGTTTTGAGTTATGTATAACAGTATGCCTTTGAGGCTGTGATGTATATATATAACTTTTACTTTTGTGGCTCTCCATATTTACTCATTATGTATGAATGATATGGGTTAGACATTGATGTATGTTAGTAGTAGCAGGGTTAATATTGGGTTATTCATTTATATGACGATATAATTGGATAGCAAATATTGGGCTGTTACATTTTCTGTTATTAATCCTTCCCATAATACCTTAACCAAAGGGATTGTTTTTTTCCTTTTAACTGTTTATCAGAAGTATCTAGAATCTGTACAGGTTTGATAGGATAAGTCAAGTCTTTTCATAACTGTACTTGTTCACTGGATAGGATGTGAGAAGGATTTGAACAATATTTTCTAAGCTGAGATACATGGAAGATATCATGAAGATTTGATAAACTGGGTGGAAGAGCTATTTGATAAGCTACTGACCCTACTCTCTTAAGAATTTAAATTAGATCTAAGAATCGAGGACTCAATTTCTTGGATTTAAGTGCTCTGCCTATTCCAATTATAAGAGAAATTTTTAAAAATTACATGTTCTCCTTCTTGAAATTCCAGAGGTTTTCTTCTTTGATCAGCATAATTTTTGTGCCTACTTTGTGCAGTAAGCAGTTTATCCTTAATAAAATTTATTTTCTCTAAAGTATGTTATGTTGTACTATGTCTGGCCCTAATATATTTCTCTCTCCAACTTCATACTAGCATAGTGGTGATCTACACTTTCTGCCATACAGAACTTCATAAGGTGTCATCCTAATGCTAGAATGGTGACTGTTATTGTATGCAAACTCTATTAATGGCAAATAGGAATCCTAATTTTTTTTGTCTGTTCCAAGACACAAGCTCTTAGCATATCCTCTAGTGTTTGAATGGTCCTTTCAATTTGCCCATCAATTTGGGGATAGCAGGTTGTACTAAAACAAAGTTTAGCACCTGTTATAGTGCTCCACAAAATCTAGAGGTACACCTAGGGTCCCTATCAAATATGATACTAGAAGGAATACCATGTAATCTGACAATTTCATTAATTTACATTTGAGCCAATCTATCTAATGAATAGATGGCTTTGATTGCCAACAAGTGGGTTATTTTGGTTAATCTATCTACAATGTCCCAAATAGCATCATGCCCTAAGAAGTTCGTGGAAATCTCATCACAAAATCCATTTCCACATTATCCTATTTCCATTCAGGAATCTCTAATGGTTGAAATAGACCGATTGGTCTTTGGTGTTCTATCTTAACTTTTGATATGTTAAACACCTAGCTACAAATCTTTCAATTTCCTCTTTCATCTTAAGCCATTAGAAAATTTTCTTAAGGTCTTGACATATTTTAGTGGTTCTTGGATGAATAGTATATTTACAACAATGGGCTTCTTTCAGTATTTGATTTTTTTTAAAAAAATCTTCATCATCTAGAATACACAATTTGTCCCTATATATCACAGTCCCATCACTTGTTACTTGAAATTCCTTTTGTTTCCCTTGAGCAACCTGGTCATTAATTATTTGCAGAAATTAACCAGTGTGCTATTTTTGTCTAACTTGTGATTTAATTCCACTAACAATTTCTATTTGACTTATGCACAAAATTTTAGGTTGCAAAGTTATTAAGAGATTCATATCTCGAAATTTGTTAAATAACTTAAATTCTTGAATCATCAGATAGGTTATATGTAGTGACTTTCTACAAAGGGCATCACTGTACACTGTAATTTTTTTTTTTAGGATAAGGGATAATCAGTACATGAGTTGTAGTTAACCTGACTTTTAATTCCTAAAAGCAATTCTCACATTCATTAGTCCACCCAAAAGGCTTTTTCTTCCTAGTCAATCTGGTTAATGGTAATACCAATTGAGAAAATCATTTAATGAATCTTCTATAATACCTGGCTAATCCTAAAAAAAAATTGATTCTAGTGACGGTTGTTGGCTTCTCCCATTGCATTACTGCTTCCACTTAATTAGGATCAACTGAAATTCCTTCTTATGGTATTACATGCCCTAAAAAACATTTTACTTCTTGAAGCTAGAATTCACATTTTTCTAACTTAGCAAACAATTATTTTTCTTGTAGGATTTGAAGGACCTGACTAAGATGTTGTTCATGTTCTTCTGTTGTCTTTGAATAGATGAGAATATCATCTATGTAAACAACCACAAAATTGGTTCAAATAAGGTAAAAAAAAAGTGATTCATGAAATCCATAAATATTGTTGGGGCATTGATTAGTCCAAAAGGCATAACTAGGTACTCATAGTATCCATACCTAGTTCTGAAAGCAGTGTTAGGAATATCTTCTAGCTTAATTCTAATTTGATGATATCCTAATCTTAAATCTATCTTAGAGAATATTGAAGCTCCCCTAAGTTGATCCAACAGGTCATCAATTCTTGGAAATGAGTATTTGTTTTTAATGGTTACTTTATTCAACTATCGGTAATCTACACACAACCATAAACTTCCATCCTTCTTCTTTACAAAGAGCACAGGAGCTCCCCAAGGTGACACACTAGGCCAAATAAATTTATTGGTTAGGAGTTCTTCTATTTGTTTCTTAAGTTCACTTAACTCCAACGGAAGCATTCTATAGAGTACTATTGAGATAGGATCTCTTCCTGGTATTAAATCAAAAAGAAGGAAACTTCCCTTTCTGGAGATAGATCATATATTTCTGAGGGAAATACTTCTGGAAACTCTCTCACTACAAGGATAGTTTCTAATTTTTGTTGTTCCTATGAATTTAAAGAAAACAAAAGAACATATGATTGTGCACCTTCTTTCAAATATTCCCTTACTTGAATAGCAAAGCAATAAATAAACTTATCCTTAACAAATTTAAACATAGAAGTTTTAACAAAATTCACAGACTTCTCAAAACAATTGAGAACAACTTGATTTTGAGACATCCAGTCCATTCCAAATATAACATCAATATCATTCATAAGGAAACAAATAAGATCTATTACTAAAAATTTATTCTATACATAAATAGAATATTGCAAACAAACTTGACAAGTTACCACTTTTCCTCCTGTAGGAGTGGAAACTAGTAAATTATACGATAACAGAGAAATAGATAATTTCAAAATTTTCTCACAATTAAGGGACACAAATAAATATGTAGCTCCTGAATCAAACAGTGCATTTAAGAGATGATTTTGAATTAGACACTTACCTTGTATCAGATTTGGAGACTGTTTAACTTCTTCTGCAGTCAGAGTAAAAACACGTCCCATGGCTTGAGATCTTTCAGCAAGATTTGGAGTATGGAGTTTAGGGCAATCTTTGACTTAATGACCTTGTTCTCCACAATTGAAACAAACTCTAGTTCCTCTCAAAAAAGGTTTGTTACCATGGAATCTCTTACATTTAGTACAACATTGTTCCAACCACTATTTTTTCATTTTTCCCTTGTTCAAGTTGGGTCTAAATTGGATATTATTTCCCTTTTGCCCATCATTCTCCACTTTTCTTTTCAAGAAGTTTGTTTTGCCTTTCTCCTCATTTCTATTCCCAGCATTATTATTGTTGTTGTTTCCATTAAAATTACTTTATAAGTGTTGTAGAATATTATTTGTAATTATGGCTAGATCCCAAATAGCATTAGCCATTTCTCCTAAAGTATTCCATACCCTTTCATTAGGAGCATTCAGTTCTTCTGTAGCAGTGTTTCTATTCCTAATACGTCTAGGTGGTGTCATTCTATCCCTACACACATAGACAGATAATTATTAAGACGATCAGCCTCAATAATAATATACTTGTGACTAGGAATAAATCACACAACACTAAGAATGATATGTCACAATACTAGGCATACCAACTATAAAATTTTCTAGGAGATGCATCTCAAATTAGGTCTAGACCATACTAATTCTACCAACACTGGCATACCTTAAGACTTGCTCTAATACCATAATGTAATATCCTACTAGTCATTTTATTATAATTTAATAATACTGATAGAATATTACGTATTATGTTTATTATTTCTTATTTAATAAAATAAGTGCAGTGGTTTATTACGTAATAGAATTGAATTAATACTTGAATTAATTAGGTTGAAATTATCATTTGCAATTGTAAACCTATAAGACTTATGTATCAACAGAATATAATTCCAACCAGAAAATTTTCTGAATAAGACACTATCTACATCTATATTTAATATTTACATCAAGTGTGCTAGTACATTTGTCTAGAGATATTTACAAACCTCAAAAAGGTACAAAATTACAAAAAGAAGGCATCTATAATGTTTGAAGGAATAATCTGGTTAGTACATCAGTCAGTAGTGCACACCCACTATGTAGCCACATCAACTATGTACATCTATGCACTACTACTTCACACATGGATTGTCAGTCAGAATCATGCATGATGAAGAAGCAGATGCAAACGTCATCTATCACAGGAGAATTTCTTCAGTAAAAGATTAAAATACATAATGAGCATCAAGATTAATTAATAGAGCAAGGCGTACCATCCTGATTCTTTGAAATAACAAATAAAGGGTGAGAATTTATAATTCCCAATAGGGAAAATCACACAGTTAAAAATCATTTTTATTTGAACTATACTATGTCCAGCTACATACACTGCAGAAAATAAATTTCAAGCAAAGTACTACATAACTTTACTTTATATCAATAAAATGTATACTAAATAATACCATTTTATAAAACATTTTACATTTCTTTATCTTTTGCTTACACGGCCAATAACATAACATAATATAGTCAAGATCTCAAACTTTCTAGGGCATTGATAGTAATATATTTTATTCATTTAATGATTCTCTCACTAAGCTTCTTAAGGTTCAATTTGGCTTAATTAAATTAGTTTTGTCATATTTTATGATATTGGGCTTAATTGGATCATTGAAGGAATTATTGCATGAATTGGTCTTAAATTGTCTATTGGATAGTGTTCAGTATTTTGGATATCATCTGAATTTCAAGTATCTGATTAATCTGATTCTAGTCTTGTAAGAAAGTTAAGACAAATCTCTATAACTTTCATGCAAACCTTGGGAGTTGAATCACACATTTGGATAATTTAAATTGAAGTTGAAGCAAGAGTCAAAATGATGATCCTGACAGCTTGACCTATGCACACTCATTAGCCCATATCTTGAGTTATAGGAGTTCAATTGTTGTCAAACAAAGCCCAAATGAAAGATAAGATCTAGATCTAAAACTCTTATGTAGGCTCCTAAGCTAAAATACATCTTTTTGGGCATATAATTGAAGGTGGAAGTCAGAGACAAGTTGCTAACTAGTTTATGTCACTTAAATGGGCATAACTTGAGTTTTAGGCCTCTAATTGACATGGTACTTAGTCCTAATGATTCCTAATAGACTCAACTTTGTAACTAATAGGTTTCTAATCATGTAAGGCCAAATTAGGGGATAGTTATAGGGGTTAGCAGTACAGAACCGAGGTAGCTTCTCATTCTACACTTTTCACTCTCTCTCTAGATCTAGATCTCTCTTTTCTCCCCCCTTCTCTCTAGTTTTTTTCTCTTTTTTTGATTTCTTCCCTCCCATTCATGGAGGGGTAGAGCCTTTAATCAATCCATAAGATTGGACTTCTTGATGATTAATCTTGAGATCCTATTTTAATTGACATACATTTATCTATTAATCAAGTTTCTTTTCTTCTTCTTCTCTTGCTTAAATTCTTATTTAAAGCTTAATTTGATTGGAATTTGCATATGTTAATTGCATAATTACCTTGTGCTAAGAGATGAATTCAGATGTTAAACAATGCATCAAAGGTGTTTGATGAATTGTTTAGCTTGGTTTGATCTTGATTTTTAAGTTAATTTGGGTTTTAGATGGATGCTATATTTGTCTAACCTCAATTAATTGAATTCTAGAAGTGTTTCTTGAAGAAGATCCATGGATCATTGAGAGACTTCTAGATGTGATCTAAGACTAAGGGTTTGGTTGATAATTGAATGGATTTTTAGTGATCAAGGAAAGATTAAAATCAAGATTAATTTGGTAGCATCGACAATTATCAATTTTTTGGCGTCGTTGCCAATGATAATTCTAATTTTGTTCAATCTTATTAAGAGTATATTTGACTATTAATCCTTCACTAACTTCTGTGTTGCTGTGTTTTTGTGATTTTCAGGCAAAAATGGGTGATTTCGGGTCGCTTTTCTTATTTTTGTACAGACAAACATGCTTAGAATGAGTTGAAACTTGGTTGTTTGAAGTAAAATGGCCTTCTCCACAAGGCTCATAACAAGTTATGAGGTCACCCCTGGTTTGCCCAAATTCTATCGTTTAGACCACTTTTTCAATTTTTTAAGATTTTTTATTTTACGAGTTAGTAGTATTTTTTACTAGTTTTCACCCTGTGGTAGTCCTATAATTTTTAAAAATCTATAGATGTAGTTTCTTTTGAATTTTTGTGTGATTTTTTCCATTGCTTTGTGTTTTTGTGTTTTGAGTCAGTTTTGAGTCCCTATAGTGAGGTTTAATATTCTTGATGCTATGAAACATCCCATAAAAGAACATTTTGTCTTTTATATTGATTTAATTGATGATTTGGTTGATAATTCGTATGCTGACTTGTGTGAGGAGTTTCCTGAGATTACTGACTTTGGTGACTCTATGTGTGGTGATTTGCATGCTAGTTGTGATGGTGATAAGTTATGTTCTTTGTGTTCTAAAATTTTTGTATTTTTGGGATATGATGAATATGTTCCTGTGTTAGCTGATTGTACAATAGGTGATATATATGCAGAGGTTTAGGCAACAGAATTATTACCTTCTGTAGTGCAGCCACCAAAATTGGAGATAAAGTCGTTACTTGAGCACCTGAAGTATACATACTTGGCAGATGATGAGCAGCTTCCAGTAATCGTGGCCAAGAACCTCTTTGTTGAACAGGAGGAGAGATTGTCACAAATTCTGAGAGAGCATAAAAAAGCCTAGGATCCTAGTGATAGCACTTGGGTGAATCCCAAGGGAATTAAGGAGGGTCAATGGGACCCCAGTGGAAGCTCTCATGCTTTAAGCATAACTCAGTCATTATGCTTTCGCCATTGGGATCCTGGTGGAAGTCTCTCCATCTACCTCACTTGATAAAGATGTTTCTTTTCTTTCTCTTTTATTTTACTTGTCCTAGATTAATTGATGATAATTAATGGATGTGGTTTTCTTTTGAGCTTTTCATTAAGGACAATGTAGAATTTAAGTGTGGAGGAGGAATTTTAGCATTCTGTTTTTGTTGTTGTTTGTTATTTTAATTCTATTATTTTTAATGTTTTATTTGTTTAAACTATTTTGTTCTGTTAATTTACTTTTAATGTTTTGTTAATTGTTGTTTCTATTTTTTTGCTATTAATTTTCTTTGTCTCTATTGTTTTTGCTTTATTTCTATTTTCTCGCGCTTAATTTTGTTTTTGTCTTAATTCTCTGTTTCTCGTTTTACTATTTCTAATTCTATTTTTCTATTTCTATTTTAAATTTTTCGTAACTAATTTTTTTCAACTGTTGATTTATGCTATTTTTAATTTTTATTGTTTACGTTATTTTTTGCTATTATTTTTTTCTAATTTTTAATTCTATTTTTTAGTTATGTTTTCTATTTTTTTAAATGTGTGTTTTTAATTGCTTTCCAATGATGTTTTGAGATTTGTGAAGTTTATGAGCTTGAAGCAATTGAAATTCAAGGTTCATAGCATGATTGAATAAATTTTCTTCCTTCTTGAATTTGACGTGCTTGGTTTTGGATGTTGAATTGGTGGATTGAGTTTGATAGATGCATACCTTGTGAGATTTTGAGCCTTTTAATGGATGAATTTAACATTTACGTCATTCTTCTCTTTCTTGTGTGATTTTCACTCATGTCAATTGATCACTCTAAAGCTTGCTTTGATTCCTTTTTAGGCTACTTTTTCACTTGCATGCATAAACATAATTGAGACATTCTTTCTTAAATTAGCTACTTTGATCAAATAGCCAACCTTGCATCATTTTTCTTTGATTAACCCCCTTGAGCCTATTTACCTATCCTTTGTCTTAGCTCATTATATGTTTTATGCGAAAAATCATGATTTTACCTTACCTTAGGGAATGGGAGAGCATTGGTTCATTTTCATTGGAGGACTTCTTTTGCTTATGGGTAATTAATAGTTAAAGTGTGGGAGTTGTGCAAATTGATGTGCAATATGCAAAGTGTTTGGTGGAAGAAAAAGAAAGAAAAAGAGACAAATGAAATAAAAAATAAATAAAAATAGAATGCAAAGAAAAAAAAGAAAAAGAATAAATGCAAGAAAGGTTGTGAAAGAAAAGAAATCAAATAAGAAAAAGGAAAGGAATGTGTAAAGAGAATGTACATTATGTGGAATTCGGGATAAAATTTCATGCTTGTTACTTGTCAATTGAGTTCCTTCCCAATGCTCTTTTATTCTCTTGGGTATTTAAGTTGTTATATCCATATTGTTTCCTTCCCTTACCTTGGCCCCATTACAACCTTGAATAAAGTCATCTTGATTTGTGTGTGCATGTGTTTGAGTAGTGGAGAAGTAGAAGATAAGCAAACTTATGGTAGTGTAATTTTCATAAGTTGAATTGAGTGAAATATTTACCTTTTAAACTCTTGAGGGATTGAGAGTGTATCTTGTGAGGATCAATCATTCTTGATTCGTGTTTTTCAAATTGAAGATACCTTGCTTGTTGGTATGAGATGTGAAGAAATGTTACCTTATGAATGTTTTGATCCCTTGAATCTTTCGTTGCTCTTCTTGCTTGCAAACTTTTGCATTCTTTAATATCATTGGAAATTTTGAAAATTGAATTTTTAGAATCTTTAGCTTTTGAGTTTGTGTTGTTTTTCCTTGTTCCCTAGTTTTGGTTTTATGTATTTGCCCGAAAATGCAAAAGCTAAGTGTGGGAGAATTTGATATCAATATATTTTATTCATTTAATGATCCTCTCACTAAGCTTCTTAAGGTTCAATTTGACTTAATTAAATTGGTTTTGTCATATTTTATTATATTGGCCCTAATTGGATCTTTGTGGGAATTATTGCATGAATTGGTCTTAAATTGTCTATTGGACAGTGTTTAGTACTTTGGATATCATATGATTTTCAAGTGTCTGATTGATGTGATTCTAGTCTTGTAGGAAAGCTAAGATAAATCACTACAACTTTCATGAAGACCTCAAGAGTTGAATCACACGTTTGGATAATTTAAATTGAAGTTGAAGCAAGAGCCATAATGCTGATCTTGATAGCTTGAGCTCTGTGCACTCATCAGCTCATATCTTGAGTTATAGGAGTTCCATTTCTATCAAACTAAGCCCAAATGAAAGATAAGATCCAAAGCTACAACTCTTATGAAGACTCCTAAGCTAAAATACATCGTTTTAGGCATGTAATTGAAGATGGAAGTCAGGGACGAGTTGTTGACAAGTTTATGTCACTTAAGTGGGCATAATTTGAGTTTTAGGCCTCTAATTGACATGGGACTTAGGCCCAATGATTCCTAATGGACCCAGATTTGTAACTAATAGGTTTCTAATCATGTAAGTGTGGAAATAAGTTTGTCTCAAATGGTTTAATATGTTAAGTTTTGATGATAACAAACACAAGACAAAAAGTACACTTTGCATATGTTCTTTGTTGCATCTTATATAGAGTATATCAATTAATAATTAATAAATATCTTATTTGGATGTGTCTATGAAAGTTTTATATGCATGTTAAACTAACTAGAGTTATACATTTATGAGTCATGCATATGAATATATTGAATTATGAATTTGGACTAACTATGCTTATTTAAGTGAGCAATACTTTGTAGGATAGTCCAAGTATCAAGAGTGAGCATTGCAACAAGAAAGTAAAAGATCTCAATTAAGCTCAACACAAGGAGAATGTGAATGCCAATTTCATGAAGGTATTAATAACATCAAAGTCATGTCAAAGACCAAGTCCGAAGGAAGATTAAATGGTATAGCTTATAGGACTTAGGGTCTTTATGTAAGAAGCCTTATGGATATCTCAAATATGTTTTTCAAATCTTTACAAATGGTTTTCACATGCTAAAATACCCAACAAACAAGTTTTTTAAAAGTTATTTATGGTGGTAGTTCAAATTTATGAAAAATAGCCAAGTTTGAGTTTTGTAAAACTAACCTTTGATTACTCTTTTAATCATATCTTTCCAAATACTTTGAGTTTTGTTTTGAAACTTATTTCATTTGAAAATAGACTCAAAGATCTTTCCAATGACTGGTCATTTGCTTTAAACAGATAAGAAATGAAGAAGTTATGACCATTTAAAGTCAGTTTTCGAAAGCAGAGTGGTTTATTCGAATAAATGATATGTTATTCGAATAACACACCACAGAAATCATACCAAAACGAGTTTTTAAAGATTTATTCGAATAACTAAAGGGTTATTCGAATAACATGACCTATAAAACATTCCAAAACATGATTTTGGAGATTTATTCGAATAATAAATATGTTATTCGAATAGAGACGTCCAGGAACGTATCTTTTGAAGGATTTATTCGAATAATACTTAGCTTATTCAAATAAACATGCCCAGAATCACGCAACGGCTATTTTCAGAGGTTTTAATGCTGAAATAAATTATACCCAATGGCTCTTCTTCTTAGAACACTATAAATACATATTTTTGGGATATCTTTTAAAAACACCCATTTATCTGAAATAATTCTTTCTTGCTTTATTTTGTGATACATATTTTACCAAACTTTTGTGCTCTTTTTCGATAAAATTTGAGATATCCTTAGAGAGTTTCATAGAGCTTCAATTTGTATTATTTGCTCTGAGTGAGAGTTTCTCTTCATCTATATTTTCTGTTCTTCTGTATTGAGGGTGAGGTATCCTTCAAGATTTGTATAAGGGTGAGGTATCCCTTCAAGGTTTATATAAGGGTGAGGTATCCCTGCAGGCTGAGACTTTAGCATAAGGGTAGAGTTTCCCTGTATGTGAAAAGTGCTCTTTTATGTAATGGTTTCAAGCACCTATTGAAGCTTGTATACATAGTAAAAAATCTCGGATTGTTTTCGAGGACTGGACGTAGACCACAAGTGGGTTAGTGGTCGAATCAGGATAAATATTGCACTTGCTTCTCTCTTCTCAATCTCTCTATTTTACGTAATTTTATATTATTACACATTTATTTATTTGCTATTCTTAAAGCTTTTATTCGTCATCTTGCAATTCCTTTTCTTTTATTTAATAGCTTAAATATTTGTGTTTATTTTAAGAGCATTTGTGAAAAGTTTTTAATACCCAATTCACCCCCCTCTTAGGTAATGGTTGCCATGACTAATAAGTGGTTTCAGAGCTTCGTGCTCTGATGAAAGCTTAACCGCTTAGAGTTAAAGATCCTTGCTTATTAGCAACCTTGAAAGTTTTTCAAAATGGAAGGTTTTGAAATTGATAAACCACCATTCTTTGATGGTGTGAATTTTGTTTATTGGAAAGTTAGAATAGAGTTTTATATGCAATCTGTTGATTTGGATTTGTGGGATGTTGTGCTAAATGGATTTACTTGTAAACCAAAACAAACTTGGAATGTCTATGATAAGAAATGTTTTTCTTTAAACATTCGAGCTATGCAAATTTTGAGAAGTTGTTTGAATGATGAGGCTTATGCTAAAATTAAGAGTTACTCTAGTGCTAAAGATATATGGGATGCTCTTGATGCTATTTATCTTGCTAATAATGATTTTGTGTATAGAGTTGTATATAGAAAGCAAGAAGAGCAAATATCATTGAAGGAAGCTTGTCATGAAAAATATCTTCAAAGAGATACTCAAACTATTGAAGGGAGTCAAATGCCACTTAGTGACGATGGTACTCAATTTGAAGAAGAGGCAAAGCAAAACAAAATTGATGAGAAAGAATGTGATTCTCTTAAAGAGGCAAGTACCCTAGAAATTGAAACTATTTCCTATATGGCTAAAAAGGACTTTGAGGTAAATAATTCTAAATTATATTATAGTCCTTCCTATGATGAGTTGCAAAGTGCATATAATGAATTATATGATGGTTTGTTGAATTTAGAAAAGAAAAACTTATCATGTTTGGAAAATATTTCCTTTATTGAAAATGAAATTAAAACTTTGAAAATTATTTTTCTTGATGAGGAAATATGTCTTTAAAATGTAAAATCTCAACTTCTTGTGAAAAGTGCAGTGATTTAGAAAATCGAGTTGAGGACTTATATTCTGAATTAGCCAAAGCTAATGATTGTAATTGTTTAAATTCTATGCTTGTTAATAAGAATAAAATTAATGTTATTGCATGTGAAAATTCAAGCAAGGCTTATGGCAAAATTAATTTAGAATATAATAACAATAAAATGCTTAAGTTTTTCAAAAATGATATTCAAAGGATCAAGCCATCATTAAATTCAATTGTTTGTAATTTTTATGGTCATCTAAGACATATTTCTCATTTTTGTGGTCA
Organism: Ormosia semicastrata; assembly: GCA_029884595.1. Lineage (NCBI taxonomy): Eukaryota > Viridiplantae > Streptophyta > Magnoliopsida > Fabales > Fabaceae > Ormosia > Ormosia semicastrata. The sequence continues at coordinate 48,060,119 of JAQQTO010000061.1, forward strand.
TCTAAGACAGATCCCCAATAATACCAATTACGCACATCGGCCCAGTTGACTCGCCAAGCATTGGCACCCCCGGTGAACACAATCCTGATGAAAAATCAACAGAACCCCTATTTGTTGCCCTCGTCAAACACAGGAGATCATACCAAGTATAGTCTAGGAAATTCAACCTCATCCCCTTTATAGCCTTTACCCAAAAATCACATAGAACAAGAATAGTGCAAGCAAGAGGTGAGATATCCTACATTCATTACCAACAGGGCAGCGAAGGAAAATAATACGAATGACGAAGTCATTCCATACATACAGATATTACAGATATATTCACGTTATCAATTTCACATACATATATCATCAGAAAAGCATATCCCACGATAATATAAATATTAACAACATTATAACAACAGATATCCACCATAGATATATATATATATATATATATATATATATATATATATATATATATATATATATATATATATATAATAAATTATGTCACCACAATATGTATGTTGACCATGCCATGACAATTATGTGAATAGACTATGCATATGCACAATGCGTATTCTGACCATCCTTATGTACAATGTACTCATTTCCTACTCCATGGAGCTAGACTCAAATATTCAGAGAGAATGATCAGGAGACATGTTTGTATCGCGGCTGCCGAGGCCTTCAAGTGCTAAAATTCTCAATTTATCAACGTGCACATCATGGCATTGTACAAGACATTCTACATATATCTCAATATAGGATAGTGTCTCGGTCCGGATCGTCGGTGCGTTTGCATCAGTCTGCCCCACGGACAGAAGAGCCACAAACTGTCCATTGTGAGGTACCCGCACCCCGCCGCCCCCAAGGTCAATAAGAGACCTACACTTGTCTATTCGCACCCGCACTAAGGTGTGATTCAACTCCTAGGCAACATGGCCTTAATAATAGTTCAACCACAGTTGTACCATTCCCAATGGTATTGAAGCAATCCGTCCATACAATTGTTCAATACCATTTTTATCAGTGATATTATATAACCGTCCATACGACTACATAGTACCACTGTTAACTGGGTTTCCTCTGATAACCAGTCCTTTCTGACTAAATCGTCTACCTGATGTTTTCGGTTATAAAAGCAAACCACATCTGACTAAATTGTCTACCTGATGTTTCTTGGTCTGATACTTCGGTTCCATAATCACAATGTCAATGCATGCTTCAATCATGCTCATCATGTCAGACTATATCAATCATACCTTAATGCATATGGATTCAACGCATACATATATATATATACATATATAGATTCACAATGATAGCATAACTTATCCAAATTCACATGCCATATAGAGCCCAATCATTTGTCCAAAAATCTTCGATCCCAATTACGGACCCACCTCAAGTCAATATTAAAACCTCCAAGGTGAACACATACTATTCAAAGTTGCTACGAAAGTTATGCTTCAATTCCATTATGTTCTTGCGTTAACTCTCTTAGAATATTTACTTTGAGTTCCTCACAACCCTCCTCACACTCATGTTCTTTCTTTATCCAAACTTCACACTAAGTTGTATAATAAGGTTGTGTTCATTATCCTTTCCACATTATGAACTCCTACTTGAGTGCCTATTCATTTAATTAGCTAAGTTCTAACTTGTTACAAAGCTTCCTAATGAGTGCCCAATGAGGTTGTGAGCTTCCAAGGGACTAGAAAAATCAAACAATTATTCACTATCCTTGATTTCACGGCCTGTGTCAAGTTACACAGCCTGGAGTACACGACCATGTCAAATTACACGGCCTAGGCCGTGTACTCCTCTGGAAGTACCTGAAAACGTGTCTAAACTGAAAAAGCCCAATTACACGGCCATGTAATATTATACGGCCTAGGCTGTGTAACACTCTGTCTTTTGCGTTGAGCTGTGTTTCTAGTGGGGAACATGGCCTGGGCCGTGTAAATTCACACAGCTCGTGAATCTACACCAGAAATCATGAAAATGAGCTTCTCCAAGCTTCCAAACTAAGTGGGTACCAACCCATATACATATTTAAGCAATTAGGCACATATAAATCCATCAAGATTCATAAAAATGACAAGTATTGAAAATCATACAACACATCCAAATCAAATCATTATAAAAAATCACAAACAAAATGAGAAACCCACAATGGATTCCTCACTATTAACACCAAAGACATTTCCTCACCACCAAGATTAGGTGAAGAGGATTATCTCCCTCTTACCTCAAGAGAAAATAAGAAAAAGAGCCTTCTTAGTGCTTTTCTTACAATTTTCGTTCAAGACCTCCAAGAAAACCCTAAGATGGTGAAACCCAAGAAATCCAAAATCAAAGCTTGAAGAGGGAGTACTTGGTCACAATGGTCGCCAAGGACCACGAAAATGAGAAGAGAAAATGAAGATCAAGAACATTACCTCAAAAGCTTCAAGCTTTGGGCTTCAATGGTGGAAGATGAGAGAGGAAGATTTAGGGGGTGACCCCCAAAGAAAAGAGTCTTAGGATGATAAGAGGAAGTAAAAAATGAGGTTGGTTTAACAAGATAGTGAAAATGGCCTCCCCTTGGTGTGGTTGTCGTGGAGTAGAGAAGAAGAAGAGAGGAGGAGGTGTGAGAGAGATGAGAGAACGTGAGAGAGAAAGAGAGAAATGAAAGATGAAAGAGAAAGTGATAGTTTTTCAAATGATAAATGAGAAGTTAAAAGATGATAACAAATTTGGTCACATTTTCCTCCACATGGCCGTGGGATTCACATGTGAGGAGAGAGGGAAGCGAAGCTTCCTTGAAAAGCTTGGTAGGAAGCTTCTTTGAAGTTTCCTTGAGAAGCTTCGCACGTTTCTCGATAAAATGAAGGGTGATGATGTCACTTAAATGCTTTCATAAAAGTGATCTGATAGAAATAATCTACTAGAGCTATTATTCAGTGGACAAATGTTACAGTCCGTAGAAATAATATTTTATTGTTCCATAGATAATAAAATATACTACGATTTTATTTATTAGATAAAATCTAAAAAAATGAAAACCTTGTAAACTATGTCCAACCTCGGGTTTAATAAGATCCCCCGTCGACGTTTCTATAGTTCAAAGTTTTCCGGCCACAAGGAAAATATTTCATTTTCCCAGCCTTGCTCAGTGCATACGTAAATCGAGAAAAATATTAAAATACTCAAATAATTCAGAAAATTCTAAAAAAAATTTCAAAAATCATAAATATTATAAAATGATTATTTATCATGAAATAAGTAATTTTCGGGATGTTATAACTCTCCCCTTCAAAAAAAAATTTCATCCTCGAAATTTTCATACCTTGGAAACTAACTCTGATGTTGTGCCTCTAGCACAACATTCCAAATCGCTTATTCTAACACAATTTCTTTTCTCCCTTTGAATTATTTGCATCCTTTCCTGAGTCATCTTAGCTTTATCTGTTGCTCATTGTACAAGCTAGGGTCCAATCGCAATCCTTTTGCTGTCTTGGTGCCAACACAAAGGTGTCTTACATCGCCGTCCATGTAATGCCTTATATTTAACTCCCTCTAATCAACTAGATATTCCCGACTCTAATAATTTCTGTGGACTTTAAATGTTGCTCCATGCAGAAATACCTCCATATTTTTAATGTACTACAATTGCTAATTCCGAGTTTGTGTAGAGTAGTCCTTCTCATGTGTTCTCAGTTGTCTCGAAGCATATGTTACTATTCCTTTTATTCCGATCAAACACACGTTCCAAACTTCCAATGCGAAGCATCACTAGGCATCCCAAAAGGTTCATTGGGATTGGGCAAAATCATCGTCGGCAAGGTAGTCGAGTTTCTCTCCAATTCTGCTATTATGGAGAATTATGCGGTGAGTCTCCCATATTAACCAGCTAGTCCCATAAAGCTACGAATCTCCGTTACGGTCGTCGATCATTCCCATTGAAGAAATGCCTCGACTTTCGATGGATTCACAACAATTCCTTCCCTTGAGATCACGTGACCCAAAAGTTGAATTGCCTTCTACCAGAATTCGTACTTGGACAACTTCACACATATCTTCTTCTCCTTCTTTAGGATTTGAAGAATCACAACGAGAGGTTTGGTACGTTCCTCCGAACATTAAGAATAGATCAGAATATCACCAAAAAAGACAATGATAAATCTGTTTCAACAGAGAAGAAAGATTCTATTCAGGTAATTCGACAAATATTACCGAAGCGTCCATTACATAGAATGACATTACGAAATACTCGTAGTGCCTATAATGCGTTAGAAAAAGTTGTTCCGAAAATATCTCCTACTTCTAAGCGATCTTGATGATAACTAGAGCGCAAACTGATCACGGAGACAACAGGGGCTTCTTTCAGCTGATTCATTAAATCATCGATCCTCGATCTCAATAGAAAATGTCTCATAGGGTATATTCTTTTCTAATTGTACAGCATTCAGCACTGATCTATCTGATGAAGAATTTGACATAGTTCAACAAAATTTTGGAATGAACTTCTTGGATTCAAATCCAGAAATCTCTATCTCAAGAAACACTAAAATTTGATTAGAATAATTTAACAGGATAGGGTTGTAAAATAACCAATCCATTTTCAATATTACATCTAATTTGTGAAAGAAGTGAACAAATCAGATTATCAGGAAAGATTCCATCTTTAATAGGTCATAGGATAATTTAAACACTTGGCTATCAACAATAAGTCCTTAGTAGCAGCAGTAGAAATAACTTAGTCAAAAGATGACGAAGATACAAATGACCCTAATGGACTCATGCAGTCATACACCATAAAGAAACGGGTTACACCCAGAATTATATAATAGAATCACAGGGTCATCAGTTGTAGTACAATCTGCCTCGTTTAGGTCTTCAATCTGAGGTGCTTTTTCTCCACTTGAGAAATTAACTCTTCCTTCTTTGTGAGATTTTGAAGGACATCCATCTCTAACGGAAGGCTTTGTCCTATGCAAGGTACAATTCCTAGCCACATGTCCTAGCTTTCCGCACTTGAAACAAATTATTCCCTCGATCGTACAATGCCTTGTTAAGTGGCCCTTTCCGCAGTTCTTACATTTTGGTAAAGATACCACAGTCGGATTGGATTTACTACCACTCACACCTCCTTCATGCATTTGATGTTGCTGTTGCTCCCTCAGTCGTCGCGAATACGATTTCCATTTACGTTGATTAATCTTTCTATTATTCTTCCTTTAGAACTTAGGTAGTTTAAAATTACCCCAAAATTGACTTTCTTCCATCAAATTCTGAACCTCGACTTCCAATTCCTGCTGCTGTGCAACCCTCTGATCCTGGTGCGATGTTACATCAACCATTCTTTGCATTTCTTCTGCTACCGCAGTTGTATCATCATCGTTACTCCCCGCATTCACACACTTATGTCTACCCCAAGTCATTGCGTCCTATCAAGAACAACGAATCGAAGCATAAGGAAAATCAAAGGCAATCATTTCCAACATTATTGTCTCCTTTTGGAAACCAAACATAAAGAGTCACACAACACAGTAAGACAAACCAAATCACCAAACCCAAAAGACTCTAACTTAAGTTCCTTCATTCTGCCTTCTACGACGCGATCTCCAGTAAGTTTTTAACTCCCATGAATCTCCTCAAACAAAACTTACGCAGATACTCTTTTCCCAAGAAAATCAGTTTTCCAAAACCTCTTGGACGTGTCAGCCCACAAACCTTACAAGTCCTATTTAACTACCCTTTTTCTAACCCCTTGGCTCAAACAATTCTAGAGGTAATGTAACACCCTAACTTTTGGGATAATTACAATATAGTCCCGAAATGTACTGTTTTGTGAATTCTGTGAGCAGTAAATTAAATTTGACTGTTCCGTGAGTGTACTTGACTATTGTGTGTGATTTGCTCCGAGCCAGGGAAATAATAATTTTCTGGTCGGAAAAATCTTATTTTAATTAATTGGAGCTGGGGGATCTTACTAAACCCAATTGATTGATATATATATTAATCTCGTAATTTTAGGATTTAAGCGTACAATAAAATAATTTTATATTATTATAATATTATTTTATATTACAATACCTACTTATCTTAAAAACAAGTAAAAAATCAGCTTCGGTTTGACCACAGATCTTTAAAAGTCTTGTGGGACCCGCGTTTAGGAAAAGCAATCATTGTCTTTGATTGGACAAATTCTAGCCAATGAGAGCAAGTCAACAAAAGTGACTTGACTTTTTAAACCAATAGGAAAAGGTCAACAAAAGGAGCATGGACTTTGATTGGGACCGTTGGATGAAGACTTAGTTAGGAAGCCTTTGATTTCAACCGTTGATCAAATCAATGGTGAGATTAGAATTCAAGATTTATGACTAATTAATATCTACCTTAGATCTAATCTATGGCTAGGAATTAAAGATGAAATCAATTGTTAGAATTAAGTCAAAAATAGTAGGCTTGAATTTGGTTAGTAACTAATTAAGCTTAATTTGACTAAACTAATTACTTAATTAGTAAACTAAGTGAACTAGTTTAATTCTTAATTAATTATAATCTAAATATTAATTAGATATACTAATATTGATTAAAGGTTATAATATATGTTAATATATATTAAACTAATTGATTATATTATTAGAATGTTGATTTAGTTTTAATAGGATAATTAACCTAATTAATTGCCTAATTAATTAGCATGTAATTAGGAGTAAATGGAAAACAATTAAACCCTTAAAATGCCAAGGAGTTACACGGTTGGGCAGCAGCCTTTGGAGGCTTGGATGGCTTGGTTCTACTAGCTTCTTGAACCCTCCAAATTGTCATAAACCATGTGCACCATCATGTGCATTCAATTGGATATTTACCTAGCAAAATCCAACACTCAACCTCACCCAAAAAGCCACTCACGGCAGCAGCCCTTCAACTACACATTCAATATTTATTTTACACTTATCACAAATCAAGCTTCCATTTTTCTCTCCAAAAATACCAAGAACCCATGCACACTTTCTCTTCCACTTTCTCTCCATAGATTCGGCCAAGCCCTCACCCCACACAACCAAACCTCTATAATTTTATCTCTTAACTTTTCTTGAACCCAAATCCTATTCTAAACACTTTTCATTCACAAGGTTTTACCAAAATCCTACTCTATCTTGTCCAAAATCACACCTTTTGCTTACTTTCTTAAGGGTAAGTTTTGATTCTATGGTTCAAAATTTGATTTCTAATTTTTCTAACCATGATTGTTCCATGGTTTTTCAATATTGAACCTTGTATGTGTTTTTACTAATTGTTTAAGAATTTTAGGGATTTGTTTGGGAGATTGTACGAAATTTGAAGGAAAGAAGGAAACTAACCGATTAAATTGTCTTCAAGAGGTAAGAGGGAGATTTAATCTCATCAACCCTAAGTGGTGATGGGAAAATGGATTTGTGTTTGTGTGTAGAATCCATAAGGATTTGGTTTGTATGGTTTATTTGTGGTTTTTATTGTTTTTGATTGTTTAAAATGCTTTCCTATTTGTGATTATTTTTGCTATGCATGATTATAGCTTTCATTATTTTTGCTATGCATGTTTATGGCTTTAAAATATATTGTATGTATATTATATGTGATTATATAATTGCATGTGTTTATAATTGTATATAATTGTATAATTATTAAAATAGGATGTGAATAACATGTACGGTTTGCATGAGTGTTCCAAAGAACACATTATGAGGCTCACTGACCTTACATCAAAATAGAGAACCAAAACGTTCTCAGCAATTTTCTAAATCACTGATTTAAAGAATCTAGGTAAAATAATTAATTTAAAGTTGATTTAAGTTAATTATGGCCAACATGCCATTTAGAGTATAATTGAATACCATTTTATTTTTGATTTGGCCAACATGCCATTTTATTTTCTAAGATAGGTTTGGTAATTGATTTACAACACAAATTGATTCTAATGAATCATTAAGAAAAATAAAAGGAATAAATTCAGTCCTAGAATTTTAACTTAGCAGAATTTAGTCTAAGTAAGAAATAAATTAGACGCCTGAAAAATACTAACGTAGAGCTCATTTTATAAATTTTGAAGCGCGTTAGCAAGTTTCAAAGTGTAATTATTGGGTAAAAATAAAATGAAACTACATTTAGTAGAAAACTTCAAAAATACCTTATACTGATTTTATAGGCAAAATACTGCCAAAATTTACTAAAATTAGGTGAATAAAATGAAAAAATTCCATACTATATTTAGAACACAAGGAAAATACTCTACGTATTTTAAATGTACTATATATAGTCTTGCACATTCTTAAAATAATAATTTTAAGCTATTTAGTTAAGAAAATGAATTAAAAATCCTAAGCGATTGAGAAAATGATTTAAAAAGATTTTGCGATGTTTAAAAATGTCAAAATATATTTACGCGATTTAAAAACATTTGTGAAAACAACGAGATTGTGAAAACGCGATAAAATTCCTACGCGATTGAAAGATACTGTGAGTTTTGCTGTCGGGCCAAAGTGGTGGACCCGGACATGTTGTGGTGTAGTACTGTCAGGTGGGACGTACTATACTTTGATATTTTGTGACTAAGGGCATTTTGATAATTTTTCATAATTATGGTAAAATTTGGATAATAAGGGTATTTTTGTCATTTTAGATCATACTTAGAGTGTTGTGCCAATTTGGTTGATAATTGGTGATTGATTGATGAGACGAATTACACCGTGTTTTGGTGTGATAAGCGTAGTGTGGTTCATTTATTGAACTTGGAGGCATTAGTGTGCAGAGGATCCCATATGTGGACAGTGGTAGCACCTCTGGGCCGTGGTAACGGGCAACACACTAATGATCTTGATAAGCACTATTCTTAGTCGAGATCTTGAGGGGACTATTAAGTATTATGCCTGTGGTACACGATGTTGGACTGTGTACTGCTACACGATGTTTTGGACTGCGGCCTATAGACACAAAGATTGGATAGTGCAATAGTTTGGTTAGGCAGCCATAAAGTATTATTAGTTTCTATTCGGATCATTCCCTCAGATATCCGTGTTTAGCTCCATGGAGTAGGAACGAGTCAGTGTGTGTATCATTCATCATCTGCATTTTAAATGTTTATTATGTTCATGCATTATTAGCATTTTACTATTCATGCATCATCTGCACTTTACTGCTTACCATATTCTGTGATAAAATATATGATGTACTGTTTTAATATATTATGTATGATATGTGTTATTTTAATATTTATTGCTTTAATATATTATGCATAATATAATGGTATGTGTTATTTTAATATGTATTACTTTGTTATATTATGCATGAAATGTTGGTATGTGCTGTTGGAATATTTGTTTGTATTGTCGTTTTCTTTATTGCAATGCGGGTAATGGTGTAGATTGTCTCACCTCTCTATATGTTTTCTCGATATTATTATATTATTTTCGTAAAGAGTTTGAGGAAGAGGGAGAGGAACAGCCTCTTGAGATACAGTATCCGGACGAGCGACAGCCGGGCGAGCTATACGAGGAAGAGGAGCCGGTAGATCACACTGAACATCAAGACTGATCTTGAGATCATGGCGTTGCCAGGATTCCTCAGGTTTGTGAGACTGGAGTTTCACGGAGGTTCTGAGGCCTGGCGTATGTATGTGGACAGAGGGACAGTTGCTTATGTGGGACGTTTGACTGTGTCCCTATGTAGAGAGTATGACGGAGATGTTATATTTACTACTATGTTGTATTTACATTTAGAGTTACCGCTGACTCTTAGGCGTTACTGGCAAGGAATACTCCATGCGCCTAGTGAGCTCAGTAGCGAGTCAACCGCTCGGACTCGTGTCCGTAGTACTATGGGACCTAGAACTATAGGACCTCCAGGAGCTCTGAATTTCGAGGATCTTTCTGAGGATGATCCATCGGAGGATTAGAGAGCTCTGAGGTGCACTTGGGCAATACTATGTCTTAGTTTTATGTTGTCTTTTACTGTTTTGTCAAATGCTTGTAGATGTAAATTATGCGTGTACTAAAGAAAAATCACATGTATATTATGGTGAGTTTATGTTTCTTATATTTTGTGTTCCGGGTTATTTTATTTAATGTTATAATTATAAAAGGAAAAAATATATATACCACAAATATTATTTAAGTATCAAAATGTTTTTACAACTTGGGTAAGGATTTTATTTATTTTTATTTTTCTGCATCATAAATGTGACATCCCCAGAAAGGGTGTTACAGGTAACACAACAAGAGTGTAAATGCAAACAAATCCCAAGCAAGTTCAGTCATACCAGCTGAGCTTTTTTCTAAAAGAATTTCTATTACCTTAATATGCGTAGGTGAAGTCATAGTTTCCCGTAAACACAGAACATTACACATTGAGTGGGCCAATACTCAATATCATGTAACTATGCAACAGTAGCTACCAACATTCAACCTATGGCAAGCCATGCCTTCCTTTCCCAAGCATCTCAATCAAGAGACAAGGAAGTGCACAACATACAAAGAAATTTCTAACATGTCTAAGCATATTCAGTCCATACCCTGGCTTAACAGGATGAACTGCGCTCTGATACCACCTAATGTAACACCCCTCGATTTAATAACCACGACATAATCATCATTATACCATAGTCACTAATATTTTTGGTGTGTTACAACTCAAATAACAAGTTTTCCAAACTCTATCATTGTACATATAAGGGAAATATGAGCCACGAATGAATAGTTACATATTCTGTCATTTTAAAATATAGTTCGACAAGATGTACTCAAAATGTTAGCCATGGCAACCATTACCCAAGAGGGGGGGTGAATTGGGTAATTATTAATTTTAATGCAACTTTGACAAATTATGCAATTTAATATTTTCAATTAACACATGCAGCGGAATAAGTCTAACAAAGGTACAGCTATTAAAAATTACTCAAATATAACTTGGGATATATGATGAACCAAGTGAATAAGCTAGATATAAAGTTATAAGAATCAAAACATCAAGATATGTAATAGATAAATATATATATATCACCAAATACTGAAATTAAAGAGTGTAGGGAAGAGAAAATCAAACTCAAGAATTTATCCTGGTTCAGCCACCAACCACTTGTGGCCTACATCCAGTCCCCAAGCTTAACTTGAGATTTTCTTCACTATCTCCTAGACTTTACGGGTGCTAAGAAAACCTTTGTACAAATAAGAGCACTCCTCACACCTTGAGATACCTCACCCTTGTGCTAGAGCCTCCAATTCTTCAAGCTTTACGAGTGCTTGATGACCTTTACAAATTTGAGCACTCAACACACCTTGGGATACCTCACCCTTTGTGTTTGAGCCTCTATACTTTCAAGGAATACCTCACCCTTACAATTTTGAGGGATACCTCACCCTCTCTTTTAGATAATATAAGGATAAAATTGATAGAAACTCTCTCAAGAGTAGATAATACAAATTGAAGCACTATGGGTATCAAGGATTCACACACTTATAGCTCAAAACAGAGTTTTAGAGAAATAGAGAGTGAAAAATGAATTTAATGCTCAAGAGTGATTTTCATATTGTTTTCCAACTTTTCTTTGATGCCCAAACACTTATATTTATAGCCCAATAATATTTAGAGCCGTTGGGTAAAGATTGGAAATGAATTATAATGAAAACTAGCTGTTTTGTGACCGTTGGGAACGTTCTGATCAAGTGTTATTCGAATAAGAACTCTGTTATTCGAATAAATATTGTGTTATTTGAATAACACATGTGTTATTCGAATAAATCCAATTATAGCACACTAGAAAGTGTTTTCTGAAACTTGTTATTCGAATAAGGATTTGGTTATTCGAATAACACATTATGTTATTCGAATAAATCTCCAAAAACACGTTATGAAACGTTTTCTAAGTTGTGTTATTCGAATAACACATTTGTTATTCGAATAAAGCTTTAAAAACACGTTCTGGAAAGTTTTCACGGGTGTGTTATTCGAATAAGAACTCTGTTATTCGAATAAATATTGTGTTATTCGAATAACACATGTGTTATTCGAATAAATCACTCTAGTTTTGAAAACTGACTTTAAATGGTCATAACTTCTTCGTTTCTTATCCATTTTGAGCGAATGACCACTCATTGGAAAGATCTTTAAGTCTATTTTCATATGAAATAAGTTTAAGAGCAAAAATCAAAGTATTTTAAAAGATATGATCAAAAGAGTAACCAAAGGTCAGTTTTACAAAACACAAACTTTGCTATTTTTCATAGAAATGAACCACCACCATGACTAGCTTTCCAAAAATAGTTTGTTGGGCATTTAAACATTTTAGAAACACTTTTAAAGATGTTTAAAACTTGTTTGAGCTTAATGTGATATCCATTTACCTTTACACAAGATCTAAGTCCTATAAGCTATTCTTGAAGATGTTGGACTAGATCTTTTGCCACCATCACTTCTTGATGTAATCCAAGCTTCCAAAGAAAATCTTCTCTTCAAGACTTGCAAATGCTTGGAACATCTTTTCATTTTCAATCTCCTTGAGTTGAGCATAGTTGTGATCTTTTACTTTCTTGTTGCAATGCTCACTCTTGGTACTTGGACTATCCTATAAAGTATTGCTCACTTAACCAAACATAGTTAGTCCAAATTCATAACTCAATATCTTCATATGCATGATTCATAAATGTATAACTCTAATTAGTCTAACATGCATACAAGACTTTCATAGATATATCTAATATTAATTCATTGATAACTCATACAAAATATTATTGGATATATTATATGATGAATGTTACATATATCTCATTGAACACATTTATGTAACATGATCAATTTTCTTTTGTGATGCATTTGTCATTTATTAAGCACATCTATCAAGCATAAGCATCATTCTTTTTGTCTTGTATTTGTCATCATCAAAACTTAACATATTAAACCATTTGGGGCAAGCTTATTTCCACAATCTCCCCCTTTTTGATACTGACAAATCACCAAAGAAAAATATGTTGGACAAAATAGAATAGTAGATATTCATGTAAGTATATCAAATAATTAAGTACAAGAACATGTTTTTCTTTCTAATTTTCTCTCCCCGTATTTGACATCAACAAAAAGGCTTAGGAAGGAAATATAATATTTTCTCCCCTTATAGATAAAACTCATGTTGTCAAGAAGGGTAGGATCTTCTCAATGAAATAATCAAAAGATATGAAGTTTAAGAATGTTTACCTTCTTTCATTTGATAAAGAGAAAGAGAATGAGTGAGGATATTTGTTGACATGTTGATAGTATTAACAATAAATTACTTCATGTCAAACAAGGATGTAAGTCAAGAGATATAAGCAACAATTTAAGAGCTAGACTCCCCCTCAAAATATGCATATTATCAAGATATAAAACATAATATTTCAACATAGTCATGCATATATTTATAGCCAACAAGGACATGGAAGAAGGATATGTAAGATAAGTAAGATAAGCTCCCCTTTATTGAAGCACAAGATAGATAAAGGAAAATATGCATGCCAAAATCATGTAAGCACATTACCATAAAGTAAAACAAGGCAAATATACATATTCTTAATCCATCAATCAAAAATTATTTTAAAACTTCTCCCCCTTTCAAAAAGAATTTTATAATAACACATTACATTTCCAAAAGCATTTTAGAAGGGTAGAAGAGATTTATATTAAAACCACATATTCCTTGAGAGTGATCAAATCTAAGTCAAAAGAGTATTTGAAAGTACATCTCCTCTTTTTCACATTGAACAAGAGCCTTGAAAAGATAAAACACTTTTGAAGAACAAGACTTATCTTTTGAAGTATGAAGATTGATCTCTATAGAACATTTCAAAAAATTTATTTGGAAAACTTTCTTAAATACTCTCTCAAGATTTAATAAACATTTCAAAGCAATGAAGAGAGTACTACATTTATGGCACAAATTGAATGATTTCTAAATTTTTAAGACAATTAGGAGATGATAATACTTTTTAAATCTTAAGACAAGTTCAAAAGATTCTCAAGGATATGGAACTTGAAAAGCATCTTTTAAAAAAACATTAATCAAACTAGAAATTCTTTTCAAAACAAGTACATGATTCTCATAGGTGTTATATCACTAAGAAACCATAAATCAAGAGAATCATAGATATCAAACATTCATCATGATGAAATATGCTATATGTATAAAGCTAATGTCATCCACCCCATATGCAATGACAGAACTAGTAATTTAATGTCCAATTAGGCACTTTGTCAATGCTAAGCATACTTCACATGTAAGGAAAGCATCTAATCTTTTAAGATCAATTTATTAACAAGTATCATATAATCCATAGCATATAGAATATCACAATAGTTTAGGGATAGAGATACTTATTGGGTTAGATAGAAAGTGATGCTCCTTTAGAATATTCTTCATTTATAGGTCCTTTGAGTTTATACTTTCTTCCATTGAGTATTTCATTCCATTGCACTTGAAGAAAGTCTCCTTATGTTCCTTTTCCTTTAACATTTCTCATTTATCCACATATACTTGACATTTCAATATTTGATGACTATATTTCAAAAGTTCTCTAAAACATGGGTTAGCATCAAATATCATTGAATCTCATTCAAGCATAATTTAGATTGATATATAATGTAAAACATATATCACATTATCAACCATGCAATGTTTGCTCTAACAAGACCAAAAGAAGGTCATATGCACTTGAATCCAAAAATATGATTTAAGCATTTTAAGGCATGATTCAAGTTTATCAAGAAATATATGATCAACATCAAAACTTATATAAGCATTTTGGGGCAAACAATGATCATGTTAGGCATGTAATATCAAGTAAGGAATTTTAGTATGCACACATGCCTAAGTACAAAAAGTCCCTTATTGTAATGAAAGAATTAAAAAAACATGGAACTATAACTTTGAGACCATTTATGATTCATTTCAAGATATACTTCATTAAAAAATATTGAAGTTCAAAGGCAAGTTCAAGGCACAAAAATGAATCATTTACTTCTTGTTTTCAAGATATAAATATATCAAGCAATTTCAAATAAGAAGACATATAACATTTTACTTTCCAATCTCCAAGTGAGTATGTAAGACAATTAGGCATCAAAGAGAAAGGATTAGAATGACTTATGAGTATGTGAATTTTTATATGCATATCTAGCATGTTAAGGCATAAAAATAACTCTCTACTTATCCAAATATCACATGATATTCAATTTAAAGCATAAATGAGGACAAGAGATTGATATCACCAAAAGTGAACTATTTGAGTTTTTGTAGGTGACTCTAACTTCTATGCCTCAAGACCCCTTGAGAATGTTGTGGTTCTCCATGCCATTCTTTTTATGTTTTCATCACTCTTGGAGAACTTTGAACTATATCAAATTTTTGAATCTCAAGTAGCATAGTTTCACTTCACTTCGATGCATGCTTGAGCTAATAGTCACCCTACAACACAATTCAAAGTACTTTCTTTGGTATCCACCAATTTTGGATCCATAGAGGTTAGTCATTAATTATATTTATTTAAGTTCAGCATCAATTTGATATTCAATAGCAATTCAATGATAATAAGGCAAAACAGAAATAACCAGACTTAGCTTTCTGCCAAGCCTTATTCCAATAAAAATATTGTTATTCGAATAACATAGCAATCACAAATGTCTTTCTATCAGGCTTTATTCGAATAACATTGTTGTTATTCGAATAACAACGTAATAGCTCAAAGGTCGTGGGTTTCTGTCACCCTTTATTCGAATAACATAATGTGTTATTCGAATAACACGATTTTTCTAAAATCCTCTGGAAGGCTTTATTCGAATAACATAACTTGTTATTCGAATAACAAGAAAAGCTTTTTAGCCTCTGTCATGTCTTATTCGAATAACGGTTTCCCTTATTCGAATAAGATAATTAGAAAAATAGATTCCAAAGCTACTGTGTTTTGTTATTCAAATAAAAATTGGTTTATTCAAATAAAATTCATTTACGAGCAGATTTTAGTGGCTACTGGAAAATGTTATTCGAATAAAATGTTCCTCTAATCAAATAAACACATTATAAACACAGTAGTAAGCACATGTAGCAGGTCCAAGAGATTAACAAAAACTTATCCAATGATCAAAGGGATTCATTTAAGCAAACATGCCAAGTAAGCACATAAAGATCAATTTTTCATAATATGTAAATTGAGCAAAACAAATTAAATAACCAATTACCATTAAGCACATAGCTAATAGCATGCTAGCTTTCATGATATATAGACAATTCAAAATATAGCAAGCATACTTAGGCATTGTAGAACCTCATGTACCAAGATAAATAACAAATTAATGAGCTATGCTACAATAACAATAAACATAATCATGTGCTAAACAAAATATTCAGATTTTACCAAGAGCACATGATTCTATTAATCACTTAAGGCCTACAAGGAATATACCTCCAATTCATTGACTTTATAAGTGAATGTGTATAAGAGGTAAAAGCATTTGATACCTTGGCCTTGGTAATCAAGGAAACTCTTTTCTTTACCCATTGCTTCTCTTTTGGTGTTTTGAACTTTGCAAGTTCCACATTTTGTACTTGAGAAGCTTTGGTTGGAGTCATCTTCCTTCTTTGATCAAAGCTTCTACCATTGGGCTTTGGAAGTATTCTCCTTGATGATTCCTCTTTCCTTTGACTAATTAGTCCATCCTTTTGATAAATTTTCTGCATAATTGAAGCACTAGGAGGACATTTTGGTACCCACTTCATCTTGGGTCCTTGAATGTTAGTACTAGAGCCTTTATGAATTTTAGGAACCCAAACCATGTTATTTCTCATATAAGAACTTCTTCTATAATTGCACAAATGAGATATATGTCCTAGATGACCACAAAAATTGCAAACAAGTGAATTTAATGATGACTTGGTCCTTTGAAGATCATTTTTGAAAAACTTGAGTCTTTGGTTGTTATTACATTCTGTGTTATTTTTGCCACAAGCCTTACTTGAATTTCCATGTGTAATAACATTAATTTCATTCTTATTAACAATCATGGAATGTAAGCAATTAGAATCATTAGCTTTGGCAAATTCACAATATAAGTTCTCAACTTGATTTTCTAAATCAATGTATTTTTCACAAGAAGTTGAGGTTTCATATTTTAAAGGCATTTTCTCATCAAGAAAAGCATATTCATTTTTCAAAATCTCAATTTTATTTTCAATGGAGGAAATGTTTTCCAAACAAGATAAATTTTTATTTTCTAAATTTGACAAACCATCATATAATTCATCATATGTACATTGTAGCTCATAATAGAAAGGACTATAATATGGTTTAGCATTATTTACCTCAAAGTTCTTTTTAAGGGAATCATTATTTTTCTCATTGTTGTCCATCAAGAATTCGAGAATATCTTCTTTCTCAATTTTGTTTTACTTTGCCTCTTCTTCAAATTGAGCACCATCATCATCAAGAGGCATTGAGCTCATTTTCTTGCTTTGAGTGTATTCTTGAGGACATTTTCCAATGTTGTCTTCCTCTAGAGGTTTTTGCTCTTCTTGCTCTCTATATACAACTTTATACACAAAACCATTATTAGCAAGATAAATAGAATCAAGAGCATCCCATATATCTTTAGCACTAGAGCAATTCTTAATTTTAGCAAAAGCATCATCATTTAAACTACTTCTCAAGATTTGCATTGCTCTAATGTTTAAGGAAAAACATTTCTTATCAAAGTCATTCCAAGGTTGTTTTGATTTGCAAGTAAATCCATCAAGCATAATATCCCACAAATCAAGATCAATAGATTGCATATAAATTTCCATTCTAGCTTTCCAATAAGCGAAATTCACACCATCAAAGAATGGTGATTTATCAATTTCAAAACCATTTATTTTGAAAAGCTTTTAATGGTTGCCAAACAAATAAGGATCTTTAACTCCAAGCGGTTAAGCTTTTACCAGAGCACGAAGCTCTGATACCACTTGTTAGCCATGGCAACCATTACCCAAGAGGGGGGGTGAATTGGGTAATTATTAATTTTAATGCAACTTTGACAAATTATGCAATTTAATATTTTCAATTAACACATGCAGCGGAATAAGTCTAACAAAGGCACAACTATTAAAAATTACTCAAATATAACTTAGGATATATGATGAACCAAGTGAATAAGCTAGATATCAAGTTATAAGAATCAAAACATCAAGATATGCAATAGATAAATATATATATATCACCAAATACTGAAATTAAAGAGTGTAGGGAAGAGAAAATTAAACTCAAGAATTTATCCTAGTTCAGCCACCAACCACTTGTGGCCTACATCCAGTCCCCAAGCTTAACTTGAGATTTTCTTCACTATCTCCTAGACTTTACGGGTGCTAAGAAAACCTTTGTACAAATAAGAGCACTCCTCACACCTTGGGATACCTCACCCTTGTGCTAGAGCCTCCAATTCTTCAAGCTTTACGAGTGCTTGATGACCTTTACAAATTTGAGCACTCAACACACCTTGGGATACCTCACCCTTTGTGTTTGAGCCTCTATACTTTCAAGGGATACCTCACCCTTACAATTTTGAGGGATACATCACCCTCTCTTTTAGATAATACAATGATAGAATTGATAGAAACTCTCTCAAGAGTAGATAATACAAATTGAAGCACTATGGGTATCAAGGATTCACACACTTATAGCTCAAAACAGAGTTTTAGAGAAATAGAGAGTGAAAAATGAATTTAATGCTCAAGAGTGATTTTCATATTGTTCTCCAACTTTTCTTTGATGCCCAAATACTTATATTTATAGCCCAGTAATATTTAGAGCCGTTGGGTAAAGATTGGAAATGAATTATAATGAAAACTAGCCGTTTTGTGACCGTTGGGAACGTTTCTGATCAAGTGTTATTCGAATAAGAACTCTGTTATTCGAATAAATATTGTGTTATTCGAATAACACATGTATTATTCGAATAAATCCAGTTATAGCACACCAGAAAGTGTTTTCTGAAACTTGTTATTCGAATAAGGATTTGGTTATTCGAATAACACATTATGTTATTCGAATAAATCTCCAAAAACACGTTATGAAACGTTTTCTAAGTTGTGTTATTCGAATAACACATTTGTTATTCGAATAAAGCTTTAAAAACAAGTTCTGGGAAGTTTTCACGGGTGTGTTATTCGAATAAGAACTCTGTTATTCGAATAAACATTGTGTTATTCGAATAACACATGTGTTATTCGAATAAATCACTCTGGTTTTGAAAACTGACTTTAAATGGTCATAACTTCTTCGTTTCTTATCCGTTTTAAGCGAATGACCACTCATTGGAAAGATCTTTGAGTCTATTTTCATATGAAATAAGTTTAAGAGCAAAACTCAAAGTATTTAAAAGATATGATCAAAAGAGTAACCAAAGGTCAGTTTTACAAAACACAAACTTTGCTATTTTTCATAGAAATGAACCACCACCATGACTAGCTTTCCAAAAATAGTTTGTTGGGCATTTAAACATTTTAGAAACACTTTTAAAGATGTTTAAAACTTGTTTGAGCTTAATGTGATACCCATTTACCTTTACACAAGATCTAAGTCCTATAAGCTATTCTTGAAGATGTTGGACTAGATCTTTTACCACCATCACTTCTTGATGTAATCCAAGCTTCCAAAGAAAATCTTCTCTTCAAGACTTGCAAATGCTTGGAACATCTTTTCATTTTCAATCTCCTTGAGTTGAGCATAGTTGTGATCTTTTACTTTCTTATTGCAATGCTCACTCTTGGTACTTGTACTATCCTACAAAGTATTGCTCACTTAACCAAACATAGTTAGTCCAAATTCATAACTTAATATCTTCATATGCATGATTCATAAATGTATAATTCTAATTAGTCTAACATGCATACAAGACTTTCATAGACATATCCAATATTAATTTATTGATAACTCATATAAAATATTATTGGATATATTATATGATGAATGTTACATATATCTCATTGAACACATTTATGTAACATGATCAATATTCTTTTGTGATGTATTTGTCATTTATTAAGCACATCTATCAAGCATAAGCATCATTCTTTTTGTCTTGTATTTGTCATCATCAAAACTTAACATATTAAACCATTTGGGGCAAGCTTATTTCCACACAAAATACAACACATAAGACTGGTTAATTACCTTAAAACATACATATACTCAAAATAACCTTTATACAGGTAATGCAAAAGAAAATATAAACTACCCACAATAATGCCACGACTAAGGAGTTGGGTACTCCATCGGATCCACCTCGGGATCCTCCCCTGGTTCATCTGAAGACACAAGGACATAACAGTGTGCGGTCTCGCAGGCAGGCGCCCTCGCAGCTGATGCCATAAACTCCTCATCCTCACTAAGGGTATGAAATAGATCACTCCATAGCTCCCAAATGAGTAAGGCAACTCCGGATGCACCAATCTAGTGAGGACTAGGATAGGATCTTCAATCGCAATGCTCTTCATGGTCAAGGTCAGATCCCCAATAATACCATTTACGCTCACCGGCCCAGTCGACTCGCCAAGCATTGGTACCCCCGATGAACACAATCTTGACGAAAAATCAACAGAACCCCTCCTTGTTGCCCTCGTCAAACACAAGAGATCATACCAAGTATAGTCTAGAAAATTCAACCCCGTTCCATTTATAGCCTTTACCCAAAAATCACATAGAATAAGAATAGTGCAAGCAAGATGTGAGATATCCTACATTAATTACCAACAGGGCAGCGAAGGAAAATAATACGAATGACGAAGTCATTCCATACATATAGATATTACAAATATATTCACGTTATCTATTTCACATACATATATCATCATAAAAGCATATCCCACGATAATATAAATATTAACAGCACTATAACAATAGATATCCACTATAGATATATATATATAATAAATTATGTTACCACAATATGTATGTTGACCATGCCATGACAATTATGTGAACTGACCATGCATATGCATAATGCGTATGCTGACCATCCTTATATACAATGTACTCATTTCTGACTCCATGGAGCTAGACACAAACATTCAGAGAGAATGATCAGGAGACATGTCTGTATCACAGCTGCCGAGGCCTTCAAGTGCTAAAATTCTCAATTAATCAATGTGCACATCATGGCATTATACAAGACATTTTGCACAGATCTCGATATAGGACAGTGTCTCGGTCTGGATTGTCGATGCGTTTGCATTGGTCTGCCCCATGGACAGAAGAGCTACCAACTGTCTATTGTGAGGTACCCGCACCCCGACGCCCCCAAAAGTCAATAAGAGACCTACACTTGTCTATTCGCACCCGCACTAAGGTGTGATTCAACTCCTAGGCAACATGGCCTTAACAATAGTTCAACCGCCATTATACCATTCCCAATGGTATTGAAGCAATCCGTCCATACAATTGTTCAATACCATTTTCATCAATGATATTATATAACCATCCATACGACTACATAGTACCACTGTTAACTGGGTTTCCTCTGATAACCAGCCTTTTCTGACTAAATCATCTACCTAATGTTTCTGGTTATAAAAGCAAACCCCATCTGATTAAATCGTCTACCTGATGTTTCTTAGTCTGGTACTTCGGTTCCATAATCACAATGCCAATGCATGCTTCAATCATGCTCATCATGTCAGACTATATCAATCATGCCTCAATGCATATGGATTCAATGCATACATATATATATACATATATAGATTCATAATGATAGCATAACTTATCCAAATTCACATGCCATATAGAGCCCAATCATTCATCCAAAAATCTTCGATCCCAATTACGGACCCACCTTAAGTCAATATTAAAACCTCGAAGGTGAACATATACTATTCAAAGTTGCTACAAAAGTTATGCTTCAATTCCATTATGTTCTTGCGTTAACTCTCTTAGAATATTTACTTTGAGTTACTTACAACCCTCCTCACACTCATGTTCTTTCTTTATCCAAACCTCACATTAAGTTGTATAATAAGGTTGTGTTCATTATCCTTTCCACATTATGAACTCCCACTTAAGTGCCTATTTATTTAATTAGCTAAGTTCTAACTTGTTACAAAGCCACCTAATGAGTGCCCAATGAGGTCGTGAGCCTTCAAGGGACTAGAAAAATCAAACAATTCTTCACTATCCTTGATTTCACGGCCTGTGTCAAGTTACACAGCTTGGAGTACACAACCATGTCAAATTACAGGACCTAGGTCGTGTACTCCTCTAGAAGTACCTGAAAACATGTCTAAACTGAAAAGTCCGATTACACAGCCATGTAATATTACACGGCCTAGGCTGTGTAACACTCTGTCTTGTGCGTTGAGTTGTGTTTCCAGTGGGGAACATGGCCTGGGCCATGTAAATTCACACAGCCCGTGAATCTACACTAGAAATCATGAAAATGAGTTTCTCCAAGCTTCCAAACCAAGTGGGTACCAACCCATATACATTTTTAAGCAATTAGGCACATACAAATCCATCAAGATTCATAATGGCAAGCATAGAAAATCATACAACACATCCAAATCAAATCATTATCAAAAATCACAAACAAAGTGAGAAACCCACAATGGATTCCTCACCATTAACACCAAAGACATTTCATCACCACTAAGATTGGGTGAAGAGGATTATCTCCCTCTTACCTCAAGAAAAAACAAGAAAAAGAGCCTCCTTGGTGCTTTTCTTGCAATTTTCGTTTAAGACCTCCAAGAAAACCCTAAGATGGTGAAACCCAAGAAATCCAAAATCAAAGCTTGAAGAGGGAGTCCTTGGTTACAATGGTGGTCAAGGACCACAAAAATGAGAAGAGAAAATGAAGATCAAGAACATTACCTCAAAAGCTTCAAGCTTTGGGCTTCAATGGTAAAAGATGAGAGAGGAAGATTTAGGGGATGACCCCCAAAGAGAAGAGTCTTAGGATGATGAGAGGAAGCAAGAAATGAGGTTGGTTTAACAAGATAGTGAAAATGGCCTCCCCTTGGTGTGGCTGCCGTGGAGTAGAGAAGAAAAAGAGAGGAGGAGGCGTGAGAGAGATGAGAGAACGTGAGAGAGAAAGAGAGAAATAAAAGATGAGAGAGAAAGTGATAGTTTTTCAAATGATGAATGAGAAGTTAAAAGATGATAACAAATTTGGTCACATTTTCCCCCACATGGCCGTGGGATTCACATGTGAGGAGAGAGGGGAGTGAAGCTTCCTTGAGAAACTTAGTAGGAAGCTTCCTTGAAGTTTCCTTGAAGCTTCCTTGAGAAGCTTCGCACGTTTCTCGATAAAGTAAAAGGTGATGATGTCACTTAAATGTTATCATAAAAGTGATCTAATAGAAATAATTTGCTAGAGCTATTATTTAGTGGACAAATGTTACACTCTCTAGAAATAATATTTTATTATCCCACAGCTAATAAAATATACTACGATTTTGTTTATCAGATAAAATCTAAAAAAATGAAAACCTCGTAAACTGTGTCCAACCTCGAGTTTAGTAAGATCCCCCATTGATGTTTCTACAATTTAAAGTTTTTAGGCCACAGAAAAAATATTGTATTTTTTCAGCCTTGCTCAGCGTACACGTAAATCGAGAAAAATATTAAAATACTCAAACAATTCAAAAAATTCTAGAAATTTTTTTTAAAATCTAAATATTATAAAATTATTATTCATCGTGAAATAAGTAATTTTTGGGATGTTACAGGGAGCGAGGATCAAACTTGGAGACTTAAGAGCGAACATCCTACACAAAATAAGTGCAACCAAAAATTCTTTGAGGGAGAGCAAATAGAGATTGAGAGGGGAAGAGCAGGGAATGAGAGATTTGACCATTAAGAATAGATGAAGGGAGACGATTAATTAAATAACATGCAGTAGAAACAACATTAACCTAAAAGTGTTTTAGAAACTTTCATTTCAAATAAAAGAGCACAAGCAACTTCAAGTAAATGTCGATTCTTTCTTTTTGCCACCCCATTTTGTTGAAGGGTGACAATGCATGAGATTTCATGAATAATGCCATGTTCTTGCAAGAAAGATAGAAAAAGGGTAGACAAGTATTCTTTAGCATTATCACTATGAAGAGTGTGAATAGTAATATTAAATTGAGTTTGAACTTCAGCACAAAAGGAACGAAATATATTAAACATCTCTAAACGGTTTTTCATTAAATAAAGCCAAGTAACACGAGAGTAATCATCGATAAAAGTAACAAAATAATGAAAACCAGCCTTAGACTTAATGGGACAAGGCCCCCAAATGTCAAAATAAACTACAGTAAAAGGAGAAGCAACACGCTTATTGACCCTAGGAGGAAAAGATCCTCGATGGTGTTTAGCAAATTGACAAGACTCACAATTCAAACAAAGGAAGACTCTAATCTAGGACACAACTTCTTCAATGTCTGCAAGGGTGGATGTCCAAGCCGGCAATGAAGATGAAATGGAGAAATGGAAGTAGAACAAGCAATCAACAGTGGTCTCAGATTGGCAGACTCTAAAACATATAAGCCATTAGATTCTTGACCTCTACCAATCACCTTCTTCATCCCAAGATTCTAAAATAAACAATATGTAGGAAAGAAGTGAACATTACAATTCATACTATTGGTAATTTTACTAACAGACAAAAGATTAAAAGGAAAATGTGGTAAACATAAGACAAAATGTACAAGGGCTGAGGAACCATTAGCAAGAGTGATATTTGATAAGGAAAAAGTAGGAAGAAAAGAGGATAAAATACCAGTATTACCTATCATATGGTCTGTTGCACCAAAATTAACGACCCAGGTACAGGAGGAAAAAATGAGACAAGCAGTGGGATTACCTGACTGGACAAGAGTAGTAGTGGAAGAAGGACCAATACCCTGTGAGGCTTGGAATTGAGTGTAAGCCTCAAATTCAGCACCAGACATGGTGATGGTTCTGAGACCTTGTGTTTGAGGAGCAATGACAGGTGTGGGCAAAGGACTTTCTTAAGTTGCTGTATGAGCATAACGTTGACCTTGGGAGGAACCAGGTTTCCCATTCAACTTCCAATAATTCTTCTTAATATGGCCTTCCTCCCCACAGTAATAACAAAAATAAGAACCACCATCATGGATACCAGGAAAGCTACCATCACGGCCACCAGAACAACCAT
Source organism: Ormosia semicastrata (assembly GCA_029884595.1). Taxonomy (NCBI): domain Eukaryota; kingdom Viridiplantae; phylum Streptophyta; class Magnoliopsida; order Fabales; family Fabaceae; genus Ormosia; species Ormosia semicastrata. Next base: position 48,085,283 of record JAQQTO010000061.1, read on the forward strand.
CTGTTCTACCATGACTACCACGACCTCCACCTCTACCTATTCTACTGCCACCGCGACCAACAAAAATAGTCGATGATCTAAAAGAAGAATCAGAATGCAACTCATTATGAGTATGCATAAGGCGGTGATAAACATCAGCAAGGGTCATATGATTAGAACTAGTTAAGAGCTGATAACAAGCGATACTGAACTCAAAGGATAATCTAGACAAGAAACTCATAATTGCTAACTGTTCCCGCTGTAAGCGCATATGTTAAACATCAACAAAGATAGGTTGGAGGTCATTCAATTCCTCATAGGTACGCTTAAAGTCAATAAAATACCCATGAAGGGACTTATCCTGCTATGCCAGTCTATAAAATGCCTGTCATACCTCGTAAAGATGAGTTAAGTTGGCTTTCCCAGAATAAAGAAACTCCATATACTTCCATAACTCTTTCACAGTATCACAGTGAGAAACAACATGCTTAATAGAAGTATCAAGGGTTTTGTTGATCATACCCAATAGTCGGTTATCTTCCCGCAACCACCGATCATGCCTGGTTGTGGATGTTGGTGGGTCATCTTCCAAATGATGTTCTTTCTCAATCCCAGTGAGAAATATGGTGATAGATTTACACCATTCCGCATAATGTTTCACATCAAACTTATTATCAGTAATACGGACAGAAGCAGAGATTACCTCAGGCATGGCGATAGGTTTTGTAGACTTCTCAGATTCATCAGAACTAGTGGAACTAGAATTATGATTAGAATCGACCATCAGAAAAAAAAGACACTAACGTACACTTCAAACAACACAAAAGTCGTTGGGCTCAAAGAAAAACACCCAAAAACACATCAACAGGACTGGGTGCGAAAGAAAGCTTCAGAGCACACTTGAAAATGCCCAAATCGCGGACTGGACTTGCTGGGTTCAAACAAAAACTCCAAAAAAAATAGCACCTCTGGCCAATGGCGACACCCCTGGCCGTCGAAAATACCAGTCGCGGCTCCCCTAGTCGATGGTGACACCCTTGGTTGCTGGAAATAATAACGCCCACCCGGCCGCTGATCAGCACATCTGGCGTGAGACCCTCACGCCTAAACACCCACGAAGAATGTCGATTTGGACCTCAACAGTGCTAGAAAAAATTAACCAACCCTAGGGAAGGGTAGATCGGCAAACTCTAAGCAAGAAGGCAATTTTTTTCTTTTTTTTATGGAGACTAGGGTTTGTTTGAACTGGCTCTAGATACCATGTTATGAGAAAAGAAAGATGGAGAAGGTGAAAAACATGAGAGGTAAAATAGAAAAAAGGGAGTAGCTAACTTGTTATGATTAACCACCCTAACTTTATTATTATATTAAAAAATTAGAGCTAATATAGGAAAGTACTGATATATAAAAGCAAGGCTCAGCCTAATAGATCAATCCTAATTATATTTCACTAACACATATATTGTATGAAATTTCTTAAATCAATGCATCATAGAAAATAAATAATAATGAGAAGATTAATAAATTTCTCAATTCTAATCCTTTTAGTAAAAACTGTAGTATGGGAGTTTTTTTAAGACATGATAAAAGAAGGATAAAAAGGAAAATATATATATAAACCATCCTACACAAAAGCATAGAAATGACTTAATGTTCAGTAAAATGACTTGAAATAAGGAAGAAAAAGCCTCATCCAAAATATATTAGGTAGTCTAATTCATAGAGGTGAAAACAATTATTATGAGATAAAGGCCATAAGGAAGTAGCAGCTGCCTACCCCTTGGCATGTTTACTAAATGACACACAATAGAGGCACCATAGACCTCATTACAAAATATTTTCTCAAGTGGATTCTATTTTTTCTTCTATAAAATATTTTCTCATTTCTTTTACCTTTTCTTTTTAGAAACTTCTAACACTATGTTTGGATGATAGGTAATGAGGGGAACAGAAAGAAAATGAAGGGAACGGAAATAACTTCCCTTATTTGGGAGTTTTAAAATACATAGAAACAGAATGGAACACATGGGGAATCATTTTCCCCCTCTTCACCTCAAATGCCTAACTTTTGTTTCCTCCAAAATTGAGGTGGAATGGGAGGAACACATGAGTAAATTCATTCCGTTCCATTCCATTAATGAAACTTCCAAACAAAGAGAATAGAAACTATGTTCCATTTCATTCCATTTCTTTCAGCTCCATTCCCACCTCTTCCGTTCCGTTGCTTTAATGAAAAAACATCCAAACATCGGGTAAGCTTTTCCCTTCAATCTCTTTTGACTTTTTATCCCCTCTTTTGATATCTTATTATATTTCAAAACCATAATATGCATTCTTTTTACTCTCAAGTACAAGCCTAAAAGGGTGGATAAAAACACAATATGCATTCTCTATACACAAGATGTTCTCCTGCAAAGATCCATTTTTTTGTTTCCATGGTCGTACATTGGATTCCCAAGGAGCTCAAATCATTGACTTGACATGCTTCAATTCAAAACAAAAAGCTATTTTACCTTGATGAAGAAAACAAATATTGTACCAATTAATGAGGATACTAGGAAAAACATGATCCATATATGATCGAGCTTATTGAAATTTGAAACGACATTACTACACAAGCAAACTGCATAAGGCAATAAAAACCAAGGCATGGGAACATTTTTTTTTGTAATTAATTTCAATCCTCTGTACTGGGAAAACATAGAAAGCCATCATCTCGATAATTCAAGCTTGATCTAATGATGTAGAAAACCCAGTGTGTGCGAAGGGGCCAAGGACAAGAAATATATATATATATATATACCAGAGAGTAGGGTGAAGATCACCGAAAAGGCAGAAGAGACAGGACGAAAGAAAGTAGGAGAGCAGACGAACTACTTTACATTGTATGTGAATGTGATGCAAAATAAAATATATTTATTAAAGCATTAGAACCAGAGACTAAGCTCGGTATAGAACAGAAATAAAATAGAAATTAAAGCATAAGAGGGAAAAGGGGGAAAACTGATTATTATTAAAACATAAAGAAAAGATTACAAGATTAGAAGAGGGGAAAGGGGGAGAGTTTCTCTCACTAACCTCTCTAAAGGGATCTAAAATTATGCATGCCTAACATCATGGGCAGACATCCATTTAAAGACTAAAAATTTTACTATTACAACAGTAACGCTACAGTGTCCCGCTATAGTGAACAGTAAAACAGTAATCAGTCGCACCGCTACAGTGAACAGTGTTCAACAATAGTCTTCCGCAGCTTGCTACAAGGTTCGACTAGGGTTAATTCGATAATGAATAGTGTTCAACAATGAATATTTCGACAATGAACAGTGTTCGACAATGAATAATTTGATAATGAACAGTGTTCGACAATGGATAGATTTTGACTATTCATTATCCTTCAGGTCGATTGCGTAACAATCATCTTCATTCTGAATTGCAGAATCTTCAGACAAGGTGATTAAAGGGCAGGGAGAACCAGATATTTTTAGGGATTGATTCTCTACTAATAGCAACGTCTATGTCCTTGTAAAGTCTGAGGACATCTTCCATATTTTGGAATAGATGAGCTTTGTCGGAAGAGGTAGCAATAGCAGCCAGGAATTTTACTTTCTGATTCAAAAATTGGCAATCAGCTTCATCAACAGTCTTGAGATATTTTAGGTTCTGTCGAAACCATAGTTTGATGTTGTCGGGAGATGCTCTGGAGGCGTCAAAATCAACCCACCATTTAGCATATGCTTGTCTTTGTAGTGCAGGGAAGAGATTGGGGAGACCATCATGAGTGTGATATTTGTACTGCCAAGAAAAAATCCAGGCAAGAGAAAGTTTGGAGAAGAAGTGAAGATCGACAAGAAATAAGTCATCACCTGAATCAAACTTCTTCAAAAAATATTGAAATCCTTCCATAACATTTGTCGGAAGAATCTGTCGAATTGGACGAAAGAAGTTCCACCATTGCAAGAACCAGTGAGGGAACTTATATTGGACATTCTATTTGAAGTAGATAAGCCAAGAGTGGCGATTGGACTTGTTCTAGAGCCAAAACATGTTACTCTATGCTTGCATGTAATCCCAGTAATTAAACCCAATTGGGTCAAAATACTGAGAAAATTTCTTCAAGGTGTTTGGATTCATACCAAATTCTGTCAGTGTCATGACCTTCAAAATCTGGATTGTCGAATGGGTTATGTAAGATTCGTCTTTTGGGTCCCTGTAATGCTTGAGAGAGACCGAGTCAGTATCGACAAGAATATATTCATAAAATTGTCGAGTTTTGTTTGATGAGACTAGTTTAAAGTGAAAACCATTTGGGAAATTTTTTTGAGGAACTTTACTTGGGTTGGGATCCCAAAATTCTGGTTCCATTTGAATTACAGGCCAAAAACTTTCCTTTGGAATGTAATGTGGTTTAGAGGAAATGGGTTGAGATTGGATGATTAAATCCTTTTTTGGTTAGTTGACTACAATGGCTTTGCCTTTAAGTGTTTGAATCATGGTTTGAATGTCAGTTCCTTCGACAAATTCTTCAGTGAAGATTTGTTTCCATGATTTATCAAGGAGGTGGGTTAGGCCTTGATCTTGCAGGGTTAGCAGGGTTGTGATTGCCATGGCATAGTCTTCTTTTGATTGTTTTCTCTGAGTCGATGACTCAGTTTTAGCTTGGGTTGATGACCCAGATAGAAGGGTAGAAGACCTCGGTTGATATGATGATTTGGCTGGCTGTGCCAGGGGTGGATTACCAGTACCTCTTCCCCTAGAGGAAGAAGATCTCGTCGATCTCGGCATGGGGCTATTTTCCCTGTAAATATTCACGGGTAAGATAGTCAGGTAATGTGTTTGAGGTGCCTTTGATATATTCTATGTCGAAATCAAAAACACTCAAGATTGCTTGCCATCTAGCAAAAATTTGTTTTGATGCAAGATTTTTAACATCCTTTTGTAAAATATCTTTTACAGATTTGAAATCGACACAGACTAAAAATTTTTTATTTAATAAATCAGATTGAAATTTTGATATGCAAAGAACAATTGCTAAAATTTCTTTTTTGACCGTCGAATAATTCAGTTGTGCAGGATTCCAATGTTTTGATGCATATGCAAGATATGTTCTTTGTCTGCGACACGCTATTTGAGAATGCCATCATAACCTATGTTAGAGGCATCGGTTTTGATAATTTTAAATAATTGAGGATTAGGAAGATAGAGGCATGGAAGATCTTTTACTTGAGATTTTACCTGTTTGACAATGTTTGTATGAATATCTAACCAAGGAGGAGGACTCTTTTTCAGACGATCATGTAAAGGTTTGATAAGATTACTTAGCTGAGGAAAGAAGTCAGTGACATAATTTAAACAACCAAGAAATCTTTGTAATTGATTTTTGTCAATAAGTTGATTAGGAAACTTGTCAGCAAACTCAATTACACGATTAATAGGATTGGTAGTTCCTTGATAAATGTTATGACCAAGAAATCTAATTTTAGTTTGGAAAAGATTAATCTTTGACTTAGAGACTGCAAGACCATTTCTTTTAATGACTCCAAGAAAAATATTAATGTGTTTAAAATGTTGATCTATTGATTGAGAAAAAACAAGAACATCATCAATGTAGACGATGGTAAAGTTTGAGTATGGATTGACGATTTCGTTCATGATCCTTTGAAAATTAGAAGGAGCATTCTTTAGACCAAAAGACATTACGTTCCATTCGTACTGCCCAAATGGTACAGTGAAGGTCGTCTTGTAGCGATCACTTTCTTTGATTTGGATTTGCCAAAATCCAGATTTCATATCAAATTTTGAAAAGATTTTAGCTGAATACAGTTTTTTAAGAAGATTTTTTTTGTTTGGAATCGGATACCGAATCCATTGGAGTGTTTGATTGAGTGGTTTGTAATTAATGACCAATCGAGGAGTTCCTCTTTCGATCTCAGCTTGTTTGTTGACGTAGAAGGCTGAACAAGACCATGAACTCTTACTTTTCCTGATGAGTCCTTTTGCAAAAAGATCTTTAATCTCCTGCTGACAATACTGAACGAGTTCTTGACAAGTTTCCTAATCAACTTATTGACAAAAATCAATTACAAAGATTTCTTGGTTGTTTAAATTATGTCGCTGACTTCATTCCTCAGCTAAGTAATCTTATCAAACCTTTACATGATCGTCTGAAAAAAAGTCCTCCTCCTTAGTCAGATATTCATACAAACATTGTCAAACAGGTAAAATCTCAGGTAAAGGATCTTCCATGCCTCTATCTTCCTAATCCTCAATTATTTAAAATTATCGAAACCGATGCCTCTAACATAGGTTATGATGGCATTCTCAAACAGCGTGTCGCAGACAAAGAACATATCATTGCATATGCATCAAAACATTGGAATCCTGCACAGCAGAATTATTCGACGGTCAAAAAAGAAATTTTAGCAATTGTTCTTTGCATATCAAAATTTTAATCTGATTTATTAAATCAAAAATTTTTAGTCCGTGTCGATTGCAAATCTACAAAAGATATTTTACAAAAGGATGTTAAAAATCTTGCATCAAAATAAATTTTTGCTAGATGGCAAGCAATATTGAGTGTTTTTTATTTCGACATAGAATATATCAAAGGCACCTCAAACACATTACCTGACTATCTTACCAGTGAATATTTACAAGGAAAATAGCCCCATGCTGAGATCGACGAGATCTTCTTCCTCTAAGGGAAGAGGTACTGGTAATCCACCCCTGGCACAGCCAGCCAAATCATCATATCAACCGAGGTCTTCTACCCTTCCATCTGGGTCATCAACCCAAGCTAAAACTGAGTCATCGACTCAGAGAAAACAATCAAAAGAAGACTATGCCATGCCAATCACAACCCTGCTAACCCTGCTAACCCTACAAGATCAAGGCCTAACCCACCTCCCTGATAAATCATGGAAACAAATCTTCAGTGAAGAATTTGTTGAAGGAATTGACATTCAAACCATGATTCAAACACTTAAAGGCAAAGCCATTGTAGTCAACCAACCAAAAAAGGATTTAATCGTCCAATCTCAACCCATTTCCTCTAAACCACATTACATTCCAAAGGAAAGTTTTTGGCCTGTAATTCAAATGAAACCAAAATTCTGGGATCCCAACCCAAGCAAAGTTCCTCAAAAAAATTTCCCAAACGGTTTTCACTTTAAACCAGTCTCATCAAACAAAACTCGACAATTTTATGAATATATTCTTGTCGATACTGACTCGGTCTCTCTCAAGCATTATAGGGACCCAAAAGACAAATCTTACATAACCCATTCGACAATCCAGATTTTGAAGGTCATGACACCGATAGAATTTGGTATGAATCCAAACACCTTGAAGAAATTTTCTCAGCATTTTGACCTAATTGGGTTTAATTACTGGGATTACATGCAAGCATGGAGTAACATGTTTTGGCTCCAGAACAAGTCCAATCGCCACTCTTGGCTTATCTACTTCAAACAGAATGTCCAATATAAGTTCCCTCACTGGTTCTTGCAATGGTAGAACTTCTTTCGTCTAATCCAGCAGATTCTTTCGACAAATGTTATGGAAGGATTTCAAAATTTTTTGAAGAAGTTTGATTCAGGTGATGACTTATTTCCTGTCGATCTTCACTTCTTCTCCAAACTTTCTCTTGCCTGGATATTTTCTTAGCAGTACAAATATCAGACTCATGATGGTCTCCCCAATCTCCTCCCTGCACTACAAAGACAAGCATATGCCAAATGGTGGGCTGATTTCGACACCTCCAGAGCATCTCCCGACAACATCAAACTATGATTTCAACAGAATCCAAAATATCTCAAGACTGCTGATGAAGCTGATTGCCAATTTTTAAATCAAAAAGCAAAAATCCTGGCTGCTATTGCTGCCTCTTCCGACAAAGCTCATCTATTCCAAAATTTGGAAGATGTCCTCAGACTTTACAAGGACATGGACATTGCTATTAGCAGAGAATCAGTCCCTAAAAAATCTAGTTCTCCCTGCCCTTCAATCACCTTGTCTGAAGATTCTATAATTCAGAATGAAGATGACTGTTACGCAATCGACCTGAAGGATGATGAATAGTCAAAATCTATCCATTGTCGAACACTGTTCATTGTCGAATTATTCATTGTCGAACACTGTTCATTGTCGAAATATTCATTGTCGAACACTGTTCATTGTCGAATTAATCCTAGTCGAACCCTGTAGCAAGCTGCGGAAGACTACTGTTGAACACTGTTCACTGTGGCGGTGTGACTGATTACTGTTTTACTGTTCACTGTAGCGGGACACTGTAGCATTACTGTTGTAATAGTAAAATTTTTAGTCTTTAAATAGATGTCTGCCCATGATGTTAGGCATGCATAATTTTAGATCCCTTTAGAGAGGTTAGTGAGAGAAACTCTCCCCTTTCCCCTCTTCCAATCTTGTAATCTTTTCTTTATGTTTTAATAATAATTAGTTTTCCCCCCTTTTCCCTCTTATGCTTTAATTTCTATTTTATTTCTGTTCTATACCGAGCTTAGTCTCTGGTTCTAATGCTTTAATAAATATATTTTATTTTGCATTACATTCACATACAATGTAAAGCAGTCAGTATGCTATCCTACTTTTTTTTCATCCTGTCTCTTCCGCTTTTCCCGTGATCTTCATTCGCTCTCTAGTGTATATATATATATATATATATATATATATATATATATATATATATATATATATATATATATATATATATATATTACAATGGATATTGATACAAAATTTACCAAGTGTTGTGCTGATCATAAGTGTATTCCAAATGTTACAAATGGAAGACAATCTTACAAGTACAAGATGCTTTCAATACAAAGTGTTTTCAAAGAAAATTCTAATAAGCTGTAAGATTTTTTCCAATGATTCATAAACTACTGAAGCTTCTCTTTTATAGCGGAGATTCTTCATATTTCTATTCTATTGAAGTCCACATTATTGATCTGCAATGATAAAGCCAGATGTCAAAACTTTGAAGTCTGCAATTATTATCTTCTTTAAGCTAGTGGAAGACAAAGCATATTGTATGCTGCTTTACTCTAATGATGAGAAATCATGTTGTCTTTGGCGGGTTCGTGATTACCATAATGAGGAATCTTACTAGGCGTTGATCATAGTGGGTCCCTTACATGTTTGAGAGATCAACTCCATAATAATCATCTTTGTTAAGGAGATCATTGCTATCACTTTCTTCACTTGGTGGAGAAGGAGTGGATCCTTATGTGGACATATATGTTTTGATCTTTCTGAGCAGTTCTTGCTCAGATGAGGAATTGGCCAATTCTTGAATGAGCTTTTTCTTAAGCTCTTCAAATTCTGAAGCCTTCTTATGATTCTTCCTTAATAGGGTTGGGTTTGAATCACACCACCGGCTAATGGCTGCAATGTCAACCAATCTCATGTTGAAACTCGACCACCATTTTACACTAAATTCTCTAGCGATCCATGTGGGATGTTGAATTTGAAACTTATGATAAAAATTATGATCCTAAGTGTTGATCCATGTTATGCCAAACTGTGCATAAAATTAAAGCAATCTTAACCCTTCTGGAAAATATGTTCTTTCTCTAAACAGATTATATGATGCCTTTACTAGTTGAGGAAGTACATCAATGCATGGTCCTGTGACACAAAGTCAATTTGCTAACCATGATGGAAATGCTTTCAGACCTTTCTGAAACCAAAAGGACCACAAAATGGGAGTATGGCCTGATATAAATGAACTTATACTAAGCTTGCTGATAATCTCAATAAGTATATGTCTGAGGATCAAATTTTATAGAAAATGCATTTGGTGTGTGAAGCAGTTGATTCTAGTCTTTAGGACTAAAGACCTTGATGATCTTAACTTCTGAAAAATCAATATAATCAGGGTTTTTCGGATTATAATGATGTTCAAGTTCTATAGATTTTGAATCTAACAGAATTAATTCAAAAAAGGTTATATCTTTTTTTAGAGAGTCATAAGGAACAAAATGCCAATATTTTAGAAAAACCTGTTGAACATTTTCCCTAGGAGTTGCTCTTAGGGAAAAGAATTCTAGTTCTAAGGTAAACAGAGGTTCCATTATGTTTTTCTTTACATATCTGCACTCTTTTGTTGTAGGAGAGTTAGGCAGTAATGGAGATAATTGTTTGGCCTTTTGAGCTAGTTTTGGAGGGGTTCTTACTAGGGTTTGTTGATAACTAAGAGCTGAAAATCTCTTTTGATTAGTAGTTTGTTGAAATTATGGTCTTATTGACTGAAGAGGGGTTGGAGAAAGACCAGGATAGATGATACTAAAAGGGTGGATGACCCAATTTTTTGGGTGGATGACCCAATGTTGATCTTAGTATTGATCTTCTCATAATGATCAAGGGTAATCTTTTTACCCTTTGATTTAGATGTTGATCTTGACGATGAACTAGGGTTCATTTTTTCCTTACAGAAATTCTCTGGTTAGAAAATCAAGAAGGTAATTATCTTTTCCTTTAATATGTTGAACATCAAATTTAAAACAAGATAATAAAGATTGCCATCTAGCAAATATTTATTTTGAAACCAAATTCTTAACATTTTTTTGAATTACACTAGGGGTTGCTTTGCAATCAGTTTTGAGCAAAAACTTTTTGTTGAACAAATCATCTTAAAATTTTGTGATACATAACACTATAGATAAAATTTCTTTCTTAATAGTATTATACTTTTGTTGAGCTGGTTGCCATATACCTGAATGATACCTTACCACATGTTCCTTTGATGAATCCGGAAGATTGCTTAAGTACTCCTCCATACTCCAAATCGAAGACATTTGTTTCTACTACTAGGGAGACATTTGGATTTGGAAGTCCTAAACAAGGAATGATTTTGACAATCTTCTTAACCTGTAGGATTGCACTAATCATAGTTGAATCCCAAGGTGGAGGATCTTTCCTTGATCGCTTGAACAAAGGTGTACAATTTATCCTAATGTTAGGAATAAAATCTTCTACATAATTAGCACCCTAAAAATCACTAAAGTGTGTTCTTATCTTTGATTACATTTGAAAATTTATCTACAAATTTTATTGATATTTCTATTGGAACAATTGTTCCTTAATGAATCTCAAATCCTAAAAATCGTGTGTTTGTTTGGAACAGTTTCATTTTTTTAGCAGAGATAACTAACCAATTATCTTTTATGATGTTAAAAAATTTATTTAAATGATTAAAGTATTGATCAATTGAATTAGAAAACACTAGTATATCATCTAGATATACTATAGTGAATTTTGTATAGGGATTCAAAATATCGTTCATTATATTTTGAAATTCACTTGGTGCATTTTTTAATTCTTGTGGCATTACATTCCATTCATAATGACCAAAAGGAACTACAAAAGCAGTTTTATACCTATCTTCTTCTTTTATTTCAATTTGATAGTAGCTAGATTTCATATCAAATTTTGAAAAGATTGTTACTTGATGAACTCTGTTAATTAAATCTTTTTTATTAGGAATTGTATATCTTATCCATCTTAAAACCTTGTTTAAAGGTTTATAATTGATTACCAATCTTGGAGTGCCTCTTTCTATTTCTGAAGCATTCATAACATAAAAACCTGCACAACTCCAAGGAGATTAGCTAAGTCTAATTAACTTCTTATCAAAATATTATTGGATTTCTTTTTTACAAAATTCCAAATATTGTTGATTCTTTGGGATTGGTCTTGCTTTTGTTGGTATATTGATCTCTTTAAATCCTTCTTCATAAGGTAAGGTTACTACATATCTTTTTCTATCCTGAAAAGCATTTGGGTATTCACTACAAACTTCAGTTATGATTTTTGTTGTAACATTCTTATTTTTTTCTTGAACTTGTGGTTTTTCAAGTTGTTCTTGAATTCTTTTATATTGAACTTCTTTACTTAACATATTTATCTGTTTTGTTTTTCTTTGAATCAAATTTATTTTTGAGATCAAAGATTCTTGTACAATGTTTAATTCTTTTATCAGAGGGGCTTTTAAGAATTCAAAGCAAATTTCTCTTCCTAATGCTTTTGTTATTATACCCTTTTCTATTACAGAGAAGGGGTAGAGTAATAATAGGAAAGGTGATTCTAAAATCATCCATTTAGATATATTTTTTACTAATAAAAAGGTTGTTTTGTAACAAATTTTTTCTTTACAGATCTTAGCATTGTTTAATTTATATTTGATTAACAATTTTGATCCAGTTGCACTACTTAACGATTCTTTCGTCTTATCATAATATTTGATTGGAATTAATCCTTCTTGAACACAATTCATATCTACTCTTGAGTCTATCAATGCAATTCGTGGAAATCTTTCATCATTAATTATTAACTCAATTGGACAATGCCATTTATGAATAATTACTTGACTTAATGGATTGATGTATGTATCTTCTTTGGATTCTTCATTATTTGAAGAGTTTGTTGATTGATTTTGCATAATTATTTGTCCTTGTAAATTTAGCATTTTGAACTCAATTTTGAAGTCCTTTTGTTTTAATTGATTAATTTCTTCCTTTAGGTTTTTAACAAGAACTTTAGTGATAATTTTATATATCACATTGCAAAGACTAATTAGTCTAAAATTCTCCAAGTAGGAAGGTTGGTCCACTTTAGGAATTAAAACTATCAACGTCTCCACCAAACTACAATTAAGAGTCCCCAACTCAAAGGTATTTTTAACCACCTTCTAGACATCATCTCCAATAATATCCCAATATTGCTTAAAGAAAAAAGGCCAAAAGCCATCCAAGCAAGGGGCTTTAAGGAATCTCATGCCCACAACTACAACTTTAACTTCTTCCTTTGAAATTGAAGAAGTAAGAGATCTCACCCCTGCTGACTAAGAGAAGGCATGTAATTGTCAAGGTGCAAAGCATTAATATCTACATTTTCATTTGAGCAAAAGATATTTTTGAAAAAGTTTATAGCTTCAAATTCAAGAATATATGCATCACTATACCAGGAACCATCATCAAGGAAAAGACCTTGAATTTTATTTCTTTTATGCCTAACAATTGTTCACTATACCAGGAACCATCATCAAGGAAAAGACCTTGAATTTTATTTCTTTTATGCCTAACAATTGTTTGAGCATGAAAAAAACTTGGTATTTTGGTCACCAAAGTGAACCTAGTTCTCACGAGATTTTTCATACCAAAGCAGTTCTTCTTGCTTAAGAACATAATTGAACTCATTTTTTTAACTCCTTCTCTAGCCTCATAAGATGAAGAGAATCATTACACTCCAAGCTTTTTTGAATGCCTTGAATGTGAGCTTTAACATCTCTATTTCTTTTGAAGATATTTCCAAACACTTGGGGACTAAAAATAAGATAATCCTCGCGCAGTTCATGTAGGCTAAGCATAACATTGTTATTACCTTTAGATCATGCCTCCCTGACCATAGTATGATAGTTAAGATGAGTGGTCCAAGCAGCTAAGGATCTGAATGGCTGATTTGAATGCCTCTCTATGACACCCCCGCACCTTAATAAAATGGGAGATTGGTCTGAATGTAGACGACACAATTTCTCCAAGAAAGCCTCTAAAAAAAGATTCCTCCAAGCAACATTTACTAGAGCTGTATCTAAATGCTTATAAATGCAAGTAGCACCCTGCAGTCTTCTAAACCAAGTAAATTTACTGTCAATAAATCCCAACTCAAGAAGATTACAAGCCTTCATCATTCCTGCAGAAACACCAACCCTATTAAAATAATACAAACCACCTCTAACCTTTGAAGGTAATAACACCTCATTGAAATCCCCAAGCATCATCCATAGAAGCTGAATGGAGGAATGCAAAGCAATCAAGTAACTCCACAACTGCTCTCTAAGAGAAGGAATGGGGTTTGCATAAATGGTTGTACACACCTGTTGTCTAGTCCCATTACTTATTTTAACTGAAATGGTTTGTTGAAGAGTATCAATCAAAGAAATAGTGAAATTACCACAATCTAAGAGGATCCAAATACCACTTGAGTGCCCTTGTGCCTCCATTATATTAGTAGGTTGTTATCCCAACTTCTCCCAAAATCTACTAACTCTAGCAAAAAGACAATATGTTTCACCAAAATAAAAAAAAAAAGAGGGATGGAAACATTGCATTACCGCCTGCAGAACTATCACTAGGAACACCTTGACATGCCACCTTACAATCCCTCTGCATATGACCATAACAGCCACAAGAGGAGCAAATGACATGCAAACCTTCATATTCAACATGATACCAATGACCTCTAATCCAAACCTTACCTATCACAAGTTGATTAAGGTTAATCTCCACACAAACATGTGCAAATTTTCCCCTTGTCACATTCAACATGTTCATATCAACCTTTATAGGAATTCCTATAGCCAACGCTAGGATTAGTAAGAAGCTCTCATCATGATAAAACTAGACCCAAACTAGGAAGTTTAATCCAATCCAAAGTTTTACCAATCTTGGTTGTAGATGCAACAAAATTGGGAGACCATGTTCTTATAGATAAGTAATGATTGAAAATCATCTAAGGACCTCCACTAATGGCTTTTTCCCACTCCTCTTCGAAGTCCATCTTAACCATGAAATAACCATGACCTACATCCATTAACTTAAAGGCTTTTGTCAACTTCCAGGTGGTCCTCAACTTGTCACACATTGCTATGAAACTGATATGTTTCCCAAGCAATTTAACAACCAGCGTATCTTTCCATGGTTGGCATAGCTCATTGATATCCGCATCATCAACTTAACACTTAGGAAGTAGTCTATTACCATCCTCCTATTCTATCCTCACCAACTATTGGCTAATTAAATTTGTTCTCCCTTCGTATGGGGAAGGGGTTTTGTTACTCATAACCTTATATCTGAAATACACCACCAAACCACCCCTCCCATTTGGTGATTTAGGTGGTAGTGGAATGATATCCACATGCTACGTTGAGAACACCATGCTCTCTCCCTCCATTTCAAAGATTTGTGAATATTTTAATTCTTATTTTATTTTACTTGTAAATGTTTTAATTGTCATTGACTTTTCTTTATTTATCCGAAACTTTTCTTTTTTACAATTCAGTCTTCAATTTTTTTAATGTTCTTGCATCATAAATAGTTTAATTCCTTTTTAAAATATTTTCTTGTAATTATTTTATTTTATTCTTTTACTATAATTGATTATTTGTTAATTTTTGCGATAAATTAAATATTCTTATGTTATAATAATTTGTACAATTAATTTTATAATAATTATCTTATAAATAATATATAAAAGTGTATCTCGATTCAATTCTCACGCTTCCTTATACATGTTTGACTTTCAAATCTAATTGTTTTGACAGTGATAACAATCCCTTTAAACTTGTGTTTTTTAAATTTTGATTGTTTCTCGTTATGATTTCATAGATTGCCACAATGTTTTGTCAGTGAGAAAAAACATCTCAAAATAAATTAAGGTAGGAGAAAAATAATGTTGTTTGCATTATTTAAAAAATAATAATTAATATATGAGTTGGGCTAAGTTGTACAAATTGAAAAGCTTCTAATCCCCAAGTCAACCCATTTTATGTAGATTGAGAATTTTTAAACTCAATCCAACTCATCAACTCAATCTAATTTATGATTTGTGATTTGAGTTGGATTAAAATCTACACCCCGTGCTCACATGTACGAACCATAGTTATCAAAACCGCCTCAGACCGGTAGATCGGTGAACCGGTCATCTGGCCGGTCCGAGCAACCTTTCAAATCGGCCATGTTATTAAACCGGCATGAACCAGTGTGAATCGGAGCGGACCAGCCGGGTTTAGAAAACTCGGTCAAGTGAGAACCGGTCGGGTTTGGAAAGTTTGACAGCCCTCTCCCCACAGTCACACAGCGCAGGCCTCAGTCACCGTCTGAAGCCCATGGTGATAAAAACAGACGTGACAAGTCACTGCAATGGCGGAAAATGGCTTGCTGGTACTGGTGACCCTTGTAAGCTTGCGACTTCCTTTTCTGAAATATATAGGACTTGAATGTTGGGAAGAGGAAGTCAATAATGGGAAGCAACTGAGGTGTTTGCTTCTATATTTCATTTTGCAGAGGGAGGTTGTGCGGCGCTGGGAAGCAAGAAATAGATTGAAAGTTTGAAACATTAGGGTTGGGGGTGTTAGGGTTTTTTGGGGGTTAGGTTTGAGGCTTTGGGCTAATGGTTCAGCCTAATAAACATATAGCTCCTATTAGAGCTTTCTTTGGGTTAGCTAATGAGCTTTAGCCCAACAATTACAACATATAGGTCCGACTATATTATTTATATTTTTTTAATGTTAACTTAATTATTAAATAATATTTATATTCTTTAACTTTTCTTCTAAATTTACAATTATGATGTATCTGTTTTTATGTGTATTTTTATTTTTAATATATGTATTATTTATTAATTTCTTTTATCCAATTTGACCAATTCAACTAATGACTCATTGATTAAATCAATAACCCATTAACTTAATACGCCGGCCGATTTAATAATTAGTACGAGTTTAATAACTACTATAATGACTACAAATCCGTAATCACCCTCATCTTTTTCGCACAAATGAACTTCACTCCACAGGTAAAACGCTAGGAGGACAATACAGTCTTTTAACACTTACGTAAAAATTCAGTTGGTACTTGGTTCAAACTCCAGGGAGAACCTTGGCGTATTTTGAAAAGAAAATGAAAAACCCAGATTCCCCCTTTTACTGTTAATTTATTTTCACAAATCAATTTTATTTTGTTCCTGTCGATACGCCAACACCTTTTCGATTGTGAAACCGAAACGGAAATCTCCAATCGAGCATGTTACACGGAGAACGAAACAACAGAGTGGTCCTATATATAATATTAGTTGACAACTTGGGTTAAGAGAGTTGCCCGAAAAAGAGGAACTTGTTGCACATTATAAAAAAAAAGACACAAATTTTGCCACCGCATTGACCAAAAACGTAACCTTTTTGCAAGCTGGAAGTCGAAAGGAGCCACCTTTTCAATTGTTGTTGTTGAGTTGGGTTCATCCGATTCCCCAATGCGGAATTTTTGTTGAATCTGCTTTTGGCCTTCATTTTCATTACTCTGCATCATGTTGGAGGTTCTTTGTTTTGGAATAAACCTGCGGTTTCAGATCCGAGAAAGGTGAGTCAACGGCCTGCAAATTTTAGAATTCAGTGATAATTCATCACTCTTACCAATATAAGATCACGTGATGATTGCCTTAACAGTTGCGGTTCTTCAACTTGTGTGCTGAAAATCCAAATGGGTTTGCATTAGTATTAGTAAATTACTAGTGCTTCTGTTTGTATGCTTCTCATGTCAGAGAGAAAGACTTTCTAATTTTAAGTCTAGTTGAGTTTTGTAATGGCTGTATGTTTCTGATATGTGCCTATGGGCTATGGCTATGTTCATTGTAAGCAATAATGATGTTATTGTTGATATTTCAGGTTATGATGTCAAGACGGCCAGGTGAATTGGAAAAACTTGTTTTGTAGTGTTGCGGTTTAGTATGGCAAGAGACTTGTTAGATTTGTTCTCCATGAAAAAATGGAGGTGCTCTTGGTATCTTGCGGCAACAATTGCTTCCATTGTGGCATTGGTTTCTATAGTACATCTGTTCTTGTTCCCTTTGACACCTTCTTCCAATTATTTTAAGTTAGTTCGAGACTCTTGCATTCCAACTAATGCATCAGCAGAATTACCGAGCAACCTTGAACAGGAAGAACCTGCAATTGATCTGAAGCATCAGTTCCCAGCTGATTTGCACGGAGCAGTTGTTTATCGGGGTGCACCATGGAAGGCTGAGATTGGCCAGTGGCTTGCAGGGTGCGATTTTATTACAAAGCAAGTCAACATTACTGAGGTGACAAGTGATACCTTTAGCTTGGATTTTCCTCTTTTTGTGTACATTATTGTCTTCTTTCTGTGTTGTTAATTATGAGGTGTAGTGTTTTTGGTAGTTGTTAGTTTTTCAGAAGTTGTATGGTTGTTTTGTTAATGGCATTAACTTGATCTCTGGTTACCCAAAGTAATTTTTGCCCCTTAATAATATGGTCTATTAGCAGATAATAGGTGGCAATAACTGCAAAAATGACTGCAGTGGCCTGGGCGTTTGTAATCGAGAATTGGGACAATGTCGATGCTTTCATGGTTATGCTGGTTAGTTCTGTTCCCTCCTTCTTTCATTTTATTGACCTTTGCATAATGCTTAAGGAGAAGCAGCAAATAGTAGAAGATAACTCATTTTGACAATCTGGCAGTTCTAGCTTTCTCATATCATTTATTAACTCTCTTAATATAGTGGTGATCAGAATTCTTGAGTTTACTTGAATATCAAAGAAACTTAGAGAGGATTTCTGAATTGCTTGAGTGAGTCATCCACTCAGCAGATAATCTATTTATATACATGATCAATACAATTTACAAGAAGGGGAATTAATTCTAGTTTTAATTCCTAAGATACAATGAATCCTAAGGGTACAATGAATTCTAAGATACAATGAACTCTAATTAGTGGAATAATAATTATATCCTACTTCCAACATAATTATCTATTTCCAACACTCCCCCTCAAGCTAGAGCGTAGATATCAAAAGCATCCAGCTTGTTGCATATATAAGCTATCCTTGGTCCTCGAAGAGCTTTGGTAAGCAAATCAACCAATTTGTCATTTGAGTTGACAAAGGATGTGGTAATCTCCCCAGAAACAATCTTCTCACGAATAAAATGGCAATCAACCTTTATATGCTTGGTTCGTTCATGGAAGACTGGGTTAGAAGTAATATGGAGAGCTACCTGATTATCACAAATTAATCTCATAGTTCCAACCTCACAAAACTTTAACTCTTTAATGAGCTGCTTTAGCTATATTAGTTCACATGTAGTGAGAGCCATAACTCGATATTCTGCTTCAGCGCTTGATCTTGCGACTACATTTTGTTTCTTACTTTTCCATGAAATGAGATTTCCTCCAAAGAAAACACAATATCCTGAGGTGGATCTCCTATCACATGGAGGTCCAGCTCAATCTGCATCAGTGTAGGTAATAATTTTCTTATGTCCTCTATTTTCATATACTATCCCTTTTCCTGGTGATCCTTTAATGAATCTCAAAATTTTGATGACTGCATTCCAATGATCAATACGAGGAGAATTTAAGAATTGACTCACCATACTAACAGCAAAAGAGATGTCCGGTCTGGTAACAGTAAGATAATTAAGCTTTCCTACTAATCTTCGATATCTGCTTGGATCTGAAAATAATTCACCTTTATCAGGAAGGAGCTTAATATTCGGATCCATGGGAGTTTCAACTGGTTTACAATTCAACATTCCAGTTTCTTTAAGAATATCAAGAGCATACTTTCTTTGGGAGATAGCAATTCCCGATTTAGACAGAGCAACTTCAATCCCCAGAAAATATCTCAATTTGCCCAAGTCCTTTGTTTCAAAGTGACGAAATAGATGCTCCTTCAATTGCTGAATTCCAGCATGATCATTTCCTGTTATGACAATGTCATCCACATAAACTACAAGATAGATACACAAATTAGATGAATACTTATAAAATACTGAGTGATCCACTTCACTTCTGATCATTCCAAATTTTTGTAAAACCAAGCTGAATCGTCCAAACCAACATCGGGGAGATTGTTTAAGACCATATAGTGATTTGTGAAGTTTACAAACCAACCTTGACTTCCCTTGAGCAACAAACCCAGGAGGTTGCTCCATATAGATCTCCTCAGTCAAGTCGCCATGCAAGAAAGCATTTTTGACATCTAGTTAGTGGAGAGGCCATTGATTCATGGCTGCCATGGATAGAAACACCCTGACCGAAGCCATTTTCGCAACAGGAGAAAATGTATCACCATAATCTTGCCCCAAAATCTGAGTAAAACCTTTGGCTACAAGATGAGCCTTAAGACGATCCACAGTACCATTAGGGCCAACTTTTACAGTGAAGACCCAGCGACATCCCACAGGATTTTTACACGAAGGTAAAGGAACCAAAGACCAAGTACGGTTGGATTCCAAAGCTTGCATTTCCTCAATCATTTCCTGCCGCCATCCTGGATCGGAAAGAGCTTCCTGAACAGTTTTAGGAATAGAGACAGAAGACAAGGAAGAGGTGAAAGCATATTGAGCAGGAGAAAGACGATGATAACTAACAAAATTATAAATAGGGTGAGGATTACGAGTGGAACAAATACTTTTATGAATAGCAATTGGGAAGTCAGAAATGGGTGAAGGCGGATCCGGAGACAGTTGAGAAGTTGGTTCAGGCACTGAAACACCGGGCTTGGGATCTGGTGGAGATGTGGAAGGTTCATGATGACGACGATGATAAGTGACTAATGGACGAGAATTATCTTCTTGAGGGGTGGTCGATGGACTGAGAAAAGGAACAGATAAAATTGTAGAAGGAGTGACTGTTTCTTCCTTTGAAGTGAAGAATGAAGAATCTTCAAAGAAAGTCACATTTGCAGAAACAAAGAAACGATGTAATGAAGGGGAGTAACACCTGTAACCTTTTTGTACTCTAGAATATCCAAGGACAATACACTTGATTGCACGAGCAGTGAGTTTATCTTTTCCTGGAGACAGATCATGAACAAAACAAGTACAACAAAAAATGTGCAGAGGAAGTTTATATGTAGATTCATCAGGAAATAAAATGGAATGAGGAATTTGGTTATCCAACACAGAAGATGGCATCCTATTGATCAAGTAACCTGCAGTAAGAACCGCATCTGCCCAAAATTTTAAAGAAACATTTGCTTGAAGTAACAAGGTACGGGCAATATCAAGCAGATGTCGATGTTTTCTTTTTGCAATGCCATTCTGTTGTGGTGTGTGTGGACAACTAGATGATGAATCATACCTTTTGAGGACAAAAAGACTTGAATGAGGTAGAAAAATACTCTTTAGCATTATCACTTCTCAAAATGTGAATTGTACGACCAAATTGAGTAGAAATCTCGAAACAAAATTTCTGAAAGTTTTCAAACAGTTTAGACCAATCTTTAATTAAGTAGATCCAAATACATCTTGAGTAGTCATCAATGAAAGTTACAAAATAACGAAAGCCTAGAATTGAACTAGTGCGACTAGGCCCCCAGATATCTGAGTGAACTAACTCAAAAGGAGACTTGGACCGACTTATTTCTTTATTGTGAAAGGAAGAACGAGCATGTTTGCCAAGTTGACAAGATTCACGTTGAAGAGACTCTAAATGAGAAAGAGTAGGAACCATTTTCTTCAATTTATTTAAACTTGGATGACCCAAACGATTATGAAGGATACTTGGAGAATCAGCCACAACACAGATGGTTGAGGAAGAAGGTTGAAGGTAATAGAGCCCACGTGATTCAGAGCCTTTGCCAATCATCTGTCTCCGTACTCTAGGTCCTGAATATAGAAAAAATCAGAAAGAAAAGTTACTGAGCAATTAAGAGTGTGAGTCAATTTACTAACTGAGAGTAGATTAAAAGGACTGCCAGGAATGAGAAGAACAGAATCTAAATTTAAAGAGGGAAGAGGAGAAATCTTGCTAATGCCAGTGGCCTGAACTTTCGAACCATCTGCAAGGGTTATTGAATGAGGAATTTTTGTAGGAGATAAATTTGAAAAAAAAGAAGGATTATCAGCAATATGATCTGATGCACCAGAGTCCAAAATCCAGGATCCAGAAGGCAAACAACAACGACAACAACCAAGCCTTTTCCCACTAGGTGGAGTCGGCTACATGGATCAAACGGCGCCATTGTACCCTATCATAAACCAAGTCTTCAGAGATGCCATTTAGATCTAAATTTTTTTTAATCATTTCACCTATAGTCTTTCTTGGTCTTCCTCTACTTCTAACTATTGGGCTATTATCTGCCTGATCTACTATTCTTATAGGAGCTTCTAAGGGTCTTCTCCTTACATGTCCAAACCACCTAAGGCGAGATTCTCCCATCTTTTCCACAATAGGTGCTACCCCTACTTTCTCTCTAATGCATTCATTCCTAATCCTATCTTGTCTTGTATGGCCACACATCCAACGCAACATCCTCATCTCCGCGACACTGATCTTATACTCTTGTTGGCTTTTTACTGCTCAACATTCAGTACCATACAACATCGCGGGCCTTATAGCTGTGCGGTAAAATTTACCCTTAAGCTTGAGAGGCACTTTTCTATCACAAATAACTCCTGAAACACTCCTCCATTTCATCCTTCCAGCTTGAATCCTATGGTTTACAATAAGAGCATTGTGGTCGATTACCACGACCACCTCTTCCACGGCCACAACCACGTCCTCCACGACTAGAATTTGTCAAGAAGGTTGCAGAGTCTACTTGAGGATCAGGTTTGAGAGATTCATTAGTCAATGGAACACGGAATAATCGATCAATCAGTTCATCAACAGTAGGAATGTTTGCATTTGTCAGGACTTGATTTCTAACATTTTCAAAGTCCTTATGCAAGCCATGAAGAACAAAGACCATGTACATTTGATCTAACTTGTCTACCACCTTTTTAGGATCACTATCAGTTAGATGCATCTTGACTTGCTGAATTGTGGATTGAGCTTCGTTCAAATAGAAAATTAAGTCATGATCCTGCATTTGAAGAGTTGCCAAATTGTGGACAGAGTCATAGAGTTGTTGAATGTCATTAGCATAAACACTTTTAGCCTTCTTCCAAATATCATAAGAAGACTTATAGGAACGGTAGTGAACCAACAGTGATGGATCAATGGACTGCCAAAGAAGAGACACTAACTGATAGTCAACCTTTTGCCATTCATCCTTTAATGCAGCATCAATTTTCTCTACTTGAGTTGTTAGATGATTAGAAAGTCCCTGACCGAGGAACCAAATTTCGACAGTTGAACACCAGTCCATATAGTTTTTGCCATTAAGTTTCACAGAAGTAATTGAAAGAGTTCCTGAAAAGGCAAATGAGATGGGACTTTTCTGGCCTTTGTCAGAACTTATTGCTGATGCCATTTGGTAGAAAAAAAATCAGAAACAAAAATACTTAAAGAACGGAATGACAGAGGCTCCAAGAGCACTTAGACCTAGTAACCAAACAGCAGAAAATGACCAGTCTAACCAGCTAAACAGACAGAGGAGAGGCCGAAAAGATGTTATGGACAGTCGTAGAAATTTTCTGGCTGCAGGCAGGTGGCGGGTGACCTACACGTGCCGGGAGGACAGAGGCTCGTGATTGGCGCGTGGTGGCACGTGCGGCGATTTCCTGCAACGAGACTTGGAGAGATGACCGGAAATGGCCGTCTGAGATGACTGGGGCCCTTCCTCGTACAAATGAGGGGACTTTGGACGAGGTCCCAGCCTTGACAGTGGATGGAACAGTAACGTGAACAGTAATGGAACAACGATGTGAACAGTCACGGAATTGTGAGACCAGAAGCGGGATCAACCCGCTCTGATACCAACTTGAATATCAAAGAAACTTAGAGAGGATTTCTGAATTGCTTGAGTGAGTCATCCACTCAGATAATCTATTTATATACATGATCAATATAATTTACAAGAAGGGGAATTAATTCTAGCTTTAATTCCCAAGATACAATGAATCCTAAGGATACAATGAATTCTAAGATACAATGTACTCTAATTAGTGGAATAATAATTATATCCTACTTCCAACATAATTATCTATTTCCAACAAGTTTATTGGGACACTGATATTCACACACATTCTTTGGTGACTGGTAAATCAGACGCAATCACAAACTCAAGGACCTACTGAGTTTTTTAAACCCAAGTGCGCCTCAAGTCATTGTTCTCAAATGAAGAGGTGTTATTACTAGTTAGATGCAAAGGTCTTTACAATGTGATTTGGAGCTAAGCATTTAAATCCAAGATATATCCCCTGCAACATTTATTCTACCAGCTGATGGCCGATATGTTACTTTTTATTTGGGGCTCATACCAACGTTTTTGAGCTTTGTATTAAAACCCTGGCACATGAAGATGTAAGATTCTTTTATTGTTGAATAACTGGGAATAAATTTTAAATTAAGTTCTGCATATCCATAGCAAACCTTTCCCTTGTTATTCTGCAAAATAAGTGGAGAAGAAAGAACTACAAGAGGGTTGTTCACTTCTGAAATGAAAATGCTCTTAATTTATTTTGATATATCAGACTTTTCTGTTTTGATTCTTTTGAATTCCCTGAATTTTGTAGGTATCAACTTTGCTCTTATAATGTAGAGAAAAATCTTTTACAGTACACAAACACTCTTCTCTAGGGATATATAAAGCTATTCTTGGTGAAGGAGGGAGGGTGGAGAGTATTCATTTGTGGTACAATTATGGGGGTTTTGGCATACCTGGAGTTATCATGTTGGAAAGTCTGGTTCATGCCTACTTTACTGGGAGAAATGGTGTCATTTATGTCCATGCTTCATAATTTCTCATTGAGACTTTTATAGTTGGGTTCCAGTCAATCATTATATTTATTATCTTGTGCCAGTTGTTGGCTCATTTAGAACCTGAAGAAAAACAAATATTTCACAGCATCACTTGCTTAAAAATTTCAATTTTTCCTCCACAACCCCGTCCCCTGAATTCTCCCTGTTCATGTATTTAATGTCTCATGATTATAAATAAGTTGTGTTTTAGCTCTTACTAGTTACTTCTAACTAACATTTCTTTTTATTTTACTATATTAAGAGCTAATATACATTGCCAACTTTGATAGGACCGTAGCTGAGCAATTGGGCCCTAATGGGCTGTTAGCTCAGCAATCTCCTAGACCCAAAGTGTGGAGAGTGTATGTTAGGAAAAATAGGAAGGGGGAGAGAGAGAATGCTGATGTGGCTGAGAGAAAAGGGCTAGGCAATTGTGTAAGGAAATACGGTTATGGGAGTGTGTGAGGAATGAGGGAGGTATGCAAAATAATCATTGGGTTGTTGGGATGGAGAGCACTCTTGGCCTCTGTGGAGCTAGGCTCTGTGTCAGTGGAATTCCATTCAATTGTATTTCCTTTTTTTTTGCTGTTTTGCCTAAATATAAGCATACCCTGAATTGTCTACTACTCTTCTTCATTTTTCTGCTATTCTTTGCTATTGATATCTATCAAACTGGTCCGACCTGCTGGATACGACACAAGGAAGGATCAGCGCGATAAGGAACCGTATGCCACCGAAGAAGATGGAGGGAAAGGTAGCGAATCTGGAGAATGAAATGGCTCGAGTCAGAAACACCCTTGCAACAATGCAGTTGCAAGCGGCTGAGAACCAGGAAAGGATGATTGCAATGCAGTTGAAGGCGGAGGAGAATCAGGAAAGGTTGATCGCTCTGATAAGCCAGAGCAAGGGTTTGGATTCACCCGAGAAGTCGGGTGGGGGTGCAAAAAGGCTCCAAGGAGACTCACTCGAGTAGTTTCGTCTCTCTGTGAAGAAGGTGGAGCTTCCGATGTTGAATGGAGAGGACCCAGCGGGGTGGATTGCTAGAGCGGAGGTGTACTTCCAGGTTCAAGAAACAAGCCCCGAGGTGAGGGTGAGTTTGGCCCAATTGTGTATGGAGGGGTCGACCATCCACTTCTTCAAGTCGTTACTGGAGGAAGAAGGTGACTTATCTTGGGATCAGCTCAAGGTTGAGCTACTGGAGAGCTATGGTGGAATCGGGGACGACAATGTTTTCGAACAACTCTCGACGCTCCGGCAAGACGGTAGTGTCGAGGAGTACATCCAGGAGTTTGAACGATTGACGGCGCAGGTGGCACGTCTCCCAGATGATCAGTATTTTGGTTATTTCATCCAAGGTTTGAAGGAAGGGATTAAGGGGAAGGTACGTAGTATGCGCACCCTGGGGCCTTTTCCTCATTCAAGGCTGATGAATTTGACAAGGGCGGTGGAGCGTGAGATACGTGAACAGCAGAGTTGGAGTGGGCAGAGAAGTACAGGGAGTAGGAGCCTTGTTGGGTCGGGTGCAAATTATAAGTCCAGCCCAAACCATGTACCCGGAACTGTCCAACTAGGTCGACCCGGCGGAAATGACTGGGTTTTCATCTGGGGCAACCGCGAATCACCCGATAGAGGCCCAAGCTTCAGACCCGACCCGCGAAATGAGAGAAGAGGGACGAATGGGCGTGATAGGGGTGTGCGTCACCTGTCATCGCAAGAAATCACTGATAGAAAGCAGAAAGGATTATGCTACAAGTGTGGGGGTCCTTTTCACCCCCGTCACCAATGTCCAGACCGCCAGTTGAGGGTCATGGTGGTGGACGACGAAGAAGAGGAGGAGGGCGCAGCGAATGCCTTAGTTGGAGAAGAAGAGGAGGAAGTCGAAATTGAAGGGGAATGTAGCGTTCTCAATCTGGGCAGTTTGCTTTCGGAGAGAGGAGTGAAACCTCAGACTATGAAACTTAAGGGACGAGTAGCAGGGGTACCCATTTTGATTCTTGTGGATAGTGGGGCTACACACAACTTCATCTCTAAGAAGTTGGTAGCTGCGATGGGTTGGCCAGTAGAGGAGACTAAGCCTTTGCAAATTAAATTGGGGGATGGTTTCAAAGCTGTAGCTCAGGGAAAGTGTCTTGGAGTAAAGATTGAGCTGGAAAACACAGAGATAGTCGTGGACACTTTACTCTTCGATTTGGAGGGTATTGATGTAGTTTTGGGAATTTCATGGCTAGCATCTCTTGGTGAAATGTGGGTAGATTGGGGAAAGCAGTGCATGAAATTTCAGTCCAAGAAGCAGTGGGTTGAGCTTAAGGGAAAAGGGTGCAGCAACTTTCATCAAACAACTCTGCAAAGTCTGCTTGGGAAACCAGTGAGGGCCATTGAGGGTGTATTCTTTTCCACTGAGTTGTTTTTCACTAAAAAATTGCTGCAAACAGGAGCATCGGAGGGGGTTAGATTGGCGCAGGAACAGGAGATTGAGAAATTATTGAGTCATTATGAGGAAGTTTTCAAGGAACCTAAAGGGTTGCCTCCCAAGAGGGAAAAAGAGCATGTTATCACTCTACTGGAAGGACATGGGCCTGTCAACGTTCGTCCTTATCGCTACCCGCATCACCACAAGAACGAAATAGAGAAGCAAGTGAAGGAATTACTAAGTACAGGGGTGATTAGACACAGTCAGAGTGCCTTTTCCAGCCCTGTCATTTTAGTTAAAAAGAAGGATGAAACGTGGCGTATGTGCGTAGATTACAGGGCTTTAAACAAGGTAACGGTTCCGGATAAATTCCCTATACCCGTGATTGATGAACTGCTGGATGAACTGTATGGTGCTCAATTTTTTTCGAAGTTAGACCTCAAATCGGGTTATCACCAAGTCAGGGTCAGACCTAAAGATGTGCATAAAATGGCCTTCCGAACTCATGAGGGACACTATGAGTATTTGGTAATGTCGTTCGGGTTGATGAACGCCCCTTCTACTTTCCAATCCCTCATGAATGAAATATTTCGTCCCATGTTGAGGAAGTTTGTGCTAGTTTTCTTTGACGATATTTTAGTCTATAGCCCAAACTGGGACACACATATGCAACATTTAACAATGGTGCTGGATACACTACTCGGGCAGCAGCTGGTAGCCAATCGGAAGAAATGTGCTTTTGCCCAGACCTTTGTGGTAGTGGATAGGTTATCTAAGTACAACCATTTTATTCCTTTGAAACACCCATACACGGCCAAGTTAGTGGCTGAAATTTTTACTAAAGAAGTAGTGAGACTCCATGGCATTCCAGCATCCATTCTTAGTGATCGAGACCCCATCTTTGTGAGCAATTTTTGGCAAGAGCTCTTCAAGTTGCAGGGGATACATCTTAAGATGAGCACCGCATATCATCCTCAAACGGATGGCCAAACTGAAGTTGTCAATAGATGTCTGGAGACTTTCTTAAGATGTTTCATAGCTGATCAACCGAAGACATGGGTGTACTGGTTACCGTGGGCTGAATATTGGTACAATACCACTTTTCATGTCTCCATGGGAACGACTCCATTTGAAGCTGTGTATGGCAGACCTCCTCCGGTACTTACCCGATTTTTACCGGGGGAAACGAAGGTGGAAGCAGTACAGAGGGAACTATTGGATAGAGATGAGGCTTTACGTCAGCTGAAATACCATTTGCAGAGAGCTCAAAACCGTATGAAGGCACATGCTGACCTGAGGAGGAAAGACCAGAATTTTGAGATAGGAGATTGGGTGTTTCTTAAGCTGCGTCTGCACGGGCAGCAAACCATGGGGGCTAGGATCAGTCCCAAACTTGCTCCCAGGTATTATGGCCCTTTTCAGGTGCTTGAGAAGCTAGGCGCAGTTGCTTATAGGGTTCAACTCCCAAATTCTGCTTGCATTCACCCTGTTTTCCATGTCTCCTTGTTGAAGAAGGCAATTGGAAACTATAGAGTGGAACCTGATCTCCCTCAAGGCTTGGATGGTGATACCAAAAATCCTCAGGAACCTGCAGCAGTATTGGCAACCAGAATTATTACCAAGGGAGGTGAATCTGTCAACCAATTGCTAATCCAATGGAAAGGTAAGGCTGTAGAGGAAGCTTCATGGGAAGAGGAGTTCAATATTCGGAGTCAATTCCCCAAGTTCAGACTTGAGGACAAGTCTGCTTTTCAAGGAACGGCCAATGATAGGACCGTAGCTGAGCAATTGGGCCCTAATGGGCTGTTAGCTCAACAATCTCCTAGACCCAAAGTGTGGAGAGTGTAAAAATAGGAAGGGGGAGAGAGAGAATGCTGATGTGGTTGAGAGAGAAAAGGGCTAGGCAATTGTGTAAGGAAATACGGTTATATGGGAGTGTGTGAGGAATGAGGGAGGTATGCAAAATAATCATTGGGTTGTTGGGACGGAGAGCACTCTTGGCCTCTGTGGAGCTAGGCTCTGTGTCAGTGGAATTCCATTCCATTGTATTTTCTTTTTTTTAGCTGTTTTGCCTAAATATAAGCATACCCTGAATTGTCTACTACTCTTCTTCATTTTTCTGCTATTCTCTGCTACTGATATCTATCAAACTTCCTCCAGTTTGCTTAAAATAGAATAAAGAAAGAAAATTACATAACTTTTTGTTACCATTTTCTGTATATGTTCGATTATTGCACAAAACCATATTTAATTCATTATTTGGTCTGAACAATCATACTATTTTCTGAGGTAACAGGAGATGGATGCACTGAGAGATTGCAATTGGAATGCAACTACCCAGGATCACGAGATCAGCCATTTGGGCGATGGGTTGTCTCAATTTGCCCAGCCAGCTGTGACAAAACACGAGCAATGTGCTTCTGTGGAGAAGGCACAAAATATCCAAATCGACCACTGGCAGAGACATGTGGGTTTCAATTTAAGTATGTAAAATCAAATTCCTAGTATTGAGTTTCATTGGCTAATCTTCTCAATGAGTACCAATCAAGTCACGCTCTTTACGTCTCTTTCAGCCCACCTTCTGAACCTGGTGGTCCCAAACTAGTGGATTGGACAAAAGTTGACCAAGATGTGTTCACAACTAATGGTAGTATACCTGGTTGGTGTAATGTGGACCCAGCTGAAGCATATGCTGGCAAGGTGAAAATCAAAGAGGGATGTGACTGCAAATATGATGGTCTTTGGGGACGATTTTGTGAAGTACCTGTGGAATCTGTTTGCATTAATCAGTGCTCTGGACATGGCCACTGTCGTGGTGGCTTTTGTCAGGTGATTCTTTTGTTTATTAATGTGGCACCTATCTTTGGACAACTTGTTTACTAGAAGAAAAACTTTGTCAACCATCTATTATTTTCATTTGTCATAGTGATTGGCTGGTGACGAATAAAACATATTTGATTAAAAAATTATTTTAAAACATTTAGATTCATTGTAAAACAAGTCTTAAAAATCCTTAGAAAAGTTGCTGCCGACCACATATCTTTGTTTAGAGACCAAATAACTTGATGCTGGAGGAGAATAAACTTAGAAGGGAAAAAATGAAGAAGAAAGAGAGAAATGAAAGGTTGATGAAGGATTAAAAATTCAGGAGAATAAGCATAGGCTGCGGAAACCTTCTGCAGAGATGTTGTTTCAATTTCTGAGGATTTGTGATTTTTGTTGTCAGTGTTGAGGGGTCTGTAGAGCTAAGAAGCCTATAATGTGAAGGTATTTGATGTTGAGTTACAATTGCAAGTATGAAATCTCTTTGAAATACTAAATGCCTGGTATACTTTTACAAAATAATATCTAATTTCATTCCTTTAAATCACATTGATAAGTTTTTCAAGGGCAGCAGTAGTAAAATAAAATGAGACCACTCTCACATTTTGTGCTGTATAAATTCTATTCGTTTCCATTTAATGTCTGCAGATAAACTGAATCTAGTGTATTTTCAGTGTAACAATGGGTGGTATGGAGTAGATTGCAGCACTCCATCTGTGATATCTTCTATAAGAGAGTGGCCTAGTTGGCTTCGTCCTGCTCGGGTTCATGTTCCTGACAATCTTCATGGCAGTGGAAAAATTATCAATCTTAATGCTGTGGTGGCAAAGAAAAGGCCTCTTGTATACGTTTATGATTTGACCCCCGAGTTCAACAGCCTCCTCTTTGAGGTCAGCATAATCTGAGTGTCACTCTTGTTTACATCCCCAGAGCAAGTTTTGATGTTTTTCTATCTTTTTTCTTTTATTCTTTTTGGTTATTGTAGGGACGCCATTTTAAGTTAGAGTGTGTAAATAGAGTTTATGACGGCAATAATGCAACATTATGGACAGATCAACTGTATGGTGCTCAGGTATTTCATGAATTTAAATAGGAGCATTTCAGTTGGTCAAATTTAAATTTATTGCAATAAATTTTTCCTGTGCTGCTGCTTGTCTGCAGATGGCACTTTATGAGAGTATGTTAGCTAGTCCTCATCGAACTCTAAATGGTGAAGAAGCAGATTTTTTCTTCGTTCCTGTTCTTGATTCATGTATCATAACTCGTGCTGATGATGCTCCTCACTTGAGTATGCAGGTATATTGTATTAACTGTTACTTTTTACCAGAAAATATCTGTAGGATTTATATTACTGCATGTGGGATGTGTATAAGACAGACTGAATTAGTGTTTCATGCCTGTGCACGTTAGTAGTGCTTTCAGAGCTTTCTGAATTACAATATCTGTGATTAATTGGATGATAGTCACTAGCCTGACATCTTTGTTATAATGTACATGGATTTGCTTTCCATCTAACTACGTAAGTAGTAATTTCAAAATGAAAAAGACAGTTGCGTGTAATGTTCTTTTTCCCCTGTTAGGAGATTCTACTTATACCGTAATGGTGGAAGAAGGATAGAAATACCTTCAGTTATTGTTACTTGTTTGTTCTTACTGTCAGCAATGCTCAGACTTTGTTATGTTGCTCTTGGGTTGTAGATCTGTTTTGTAATATATAGATATGTCTATGTGGTGTTAGCTATAGCTTCTTTTACACTGTTACTTATCTCTTTTTCCTACATTTTCTTGTATAACGTTCAGGAACATAAGGGGCTGAGGAGCTCACTTACTTTGGAATATTATAAGAATGCATATAATCACATTGTTGAGCAATATCCTTACTGGAATCGCTCATCAGGAAGGGACCACATCTGGGTATGTGTAAGAGGAATTGTTTTCCCTGCGTTGAAGATTTTTTAATGAAGTAAAGTTAATTGTATTTGCTTGTGAGAAGCACGTTCTTATAATGTCACTTTTGTTTCTGAAGGCAGTTCTTTTCATGGGATGAAGGCGCTTGCTATGCCCCTAAGGAGATATGGAACAGCATGATGTTAGTTCACTGGGGAAACGCAAATACTAAGCATAACCATTCAACCACAGCCTATTGGGCTGACAACTGGGATAACATTCCTTCCGATAGAAGAGGCATTCATCCATGTTTTGACCCTGACAAAGATCTCGTGCTTCCTGCTTGGAAAGTGCCTGATGTTAATGTGTTGACTTTAAAACTTTGGGATTGGTAAATATTTGTCGAGAAATTAATTGTTACCTCAGTCATTTGCTTTGTTTTTCTGGTCATCCTTGAATCTTGTATTCTATTTTTTAAGTTCATGAAATCAAACAGTGCAACCATGTTATGATTTGTTTTCAGGCCCCATGAGAAGCGGAAGACACTATTCTACTTCAATGGGAATTTAGGACCAGCTTACCATCATGGAAGACCAGAAGATTCGTAAGTTTGCTAGAGAACTGTTTTGGAATTTGTAGAAGGCAGCTGTAGTATGGCGCATATTGTGTGTTTAAAGCATGTTCTCATTGTCCCTAGTTAGTAACCTTCACATCCTGTTGCCCAATGTTTTATATGAAATCGAATAATTTCTCTCACTTTCTTGTTAACAAACATGATTGGATATATTGTTAGTCACCTGAAGTTACTTCTGGTTTAGATATATTATTGCAATGTTATAGAAGATCCGGTTTCAAGTTTGTTGGAAATGATGCAGGTATAGTATGGGTATCAGACAGAAACTGGCAGAAGAGTTTGGATCAAGCCCTAACAAGGAAGGAAAACTTGGGAAACAGCATGCCAAGGATGTCATTGTGACCCCAGTCCGCTCTGAAAACTATCATGTGGAACTAGCAAGTTCTGTTTTCTGCGGAGTGTTGCCTGGAGATGGTTGGAGTGGACGCATGGAAGATAGTATTTTGCAAGGATGCATTCCTGTGGTCATTCAGGTATTAAGTTATGCTCTATTTTTCCCCCCCTTTAATTTTTCCCCAGCAGAATCAATTTAAAAAGTGGCTTTGTTAAGCTTGTCATTAATTTCAAGTTGCTAGGTAGCTTTTTGATCTAGTGAACTGGCTTTATCACTACTAAAGAAGTTTAAGTTGCTTGGTCTGCTGATTATACCTTATGCTTGGGCCTATTTAAACTCAATAAACAAATGGATGTTAACAGAATGATGATTCATAATGTATTTAGTGTCACAAGGTGATATATATGGGAAATAATTTTTGCTTCATTTTCGGAACCAGAAAGGAAATAGCTAGGACAGAGATGAAGAAACACTGTTTTATTGCAGAATTCAAGCCTATATCAAGGTGCTAGTAGTGCCTGGTTCTGGAAAACGAAAATAAAGTATACAGAGAGAAAAAAAAGGCCTAGGTAATTAGAGAGTGCCCAGTCTCTCCCAAAAGTCCCAGCCAATTCCAGCCTGCACCCCCAATCATCACTCCTTAGCCTTATACCCATTACAGCAGAATCGCTCTTCCACTGCCCACATTAATTCAGTTCTCCCACTACCCCCATTAATTCAGCAGTCAATTACATTCACTCTCCCACTAATTCAGCAGTTGGTTATATTCACTCTCCTACTACCCTCCCCCCATTAATTTAACAGTCAGTTACATAGTAGATAACCTTCCATTGCAACCCTTCTTTCTCCTCACGTACACTTTATTTAATTTAGGGGTCCTATCAACACTCCCCCCCTCAAGACACACCTTGTCCTCAAGGTGGAAGTCATGGAGCTGATCCTTGAGTGTAGATAAAGTCTCCCAGGAGTTTTCGAAGTCTGGAAAATTCTTCCATTTAATGAGAACTTCTGTATCTCCATTTAAATTAGTTTGGGCGGCAAGTGCTTCAGCTGGATGTACTTTCAGTTCCCAATCCTTTGCTAAAAACAGAGGTAAGGGCTGGCTGGTGATATCTGCAGAGATGGATTTCTTTAGCAAGGAAGCATGGAAAACTGGATGCACTTGGCTGCCCTCGAGTAGCTGCAGCTTATAAGCAACTGGGCTAATTTTTTCCACAATTTCATAAGGTCCATAGTACCTAGGACTCAGTTTCTGATTCACCCTCTTAGCCAAAGTCTTCAATTTATACGGTTGAATCTTCAGAAAAACCGCATCTCCAACTTGATATTCTACCTCTCGTCTGTCTATTGGCTTGATTGCACATTCTGTTTTGGGCCTAAACCAAATGCTCTCTCAATTCATCCAGCATGTGATTTCTTTCTGCCATTAGCCTATTGACTTCTTCTACTAAAGACTGATTTACATCACCTCTAATTAGTGTAGGGGGGTCTCTCCCGTACAATGCTTTAAAGGGGTCATTTTGGTAGTAGAATTGTAGTTGGTATTATACTAAAATTC
Organism: Ormosia semicastrata; assembly: GCA_029884595.1. Classification (NCBI taxonomy): domain Eukaryota; kingdom Viridiplantae; phylum Streptophyta; class Magnoliopsida; order Fabales; family Fabaceae; genus Ormosia; species Ormosia semicastrata. Next base: position 48,119,349 of record JAQQTO010000061.1, read on the forward strand.
TGCCCAACTGAGCCATTTGGGCCATTGCTTAGGTTTAGTCCCTGTGAGACACCTAAGGTAAGTCTCCAAGAATCGATTAACCACCTTTGTTTGCCCATCAGATTAGGGGTGATAGGCGGAATTGAATTTCAGTTTGGTGCTAGCAAGTTTAAATAGTTTTGTCCAAATACTAATGAAAACCCTGTCCCGGTCAGAAACAATGGTGGAGGGAAACCCATGGAGCCTGACTATGTCTTTGATGAAAATCTCTGCAATATCTCGAGCAATGAAAGGATGAGCTACTACTGTGAAGTGTGCATACTTCATTAATCTGTCTACTACTACTAGAATAATGTCCACCCCAAAAGCCTTAGGTAGTCCACCTATAAAGTCCATGGAAAGGTCTGACCAGGTGTGTGTCGGTATTGGAAGTGGTTCTAGTAAACCCGCGGGACTTAAGGCCTGATATTTATTCCTCTAGCAAACTTCACATCCCTGTACATACTGCTTTATTCTCTTCTTCATCCCTTCCCAAACTATCGGTCCAGAAATCCTTTTGTAAGTCCTAAAAAATCCTGAGTGTCCCCCTAAGGCTGAGTCATGGAATTCCTTAAGTATTAAAGGAACTTTGGGGGAATCCTTAGCAATCACCATTCGCCCTTTAAAATATAATCTCCCCTTCTTAAATTGGAACCCTGGATAGGAGTCAGGTTGCCTCAGCATGTCTTGAGTAATCCCCTTCAAATTTTCATCAGCCTAGATTTCATCTTCCAACCCATCCCACTCATAAAACTGGACAGTAGAAAGTGCTGAATATTGTAACTTCCTTGAAAGGGCATCGGCTACCCTGTTTTCATTTCTGGGTTTGTATTTGATCTCAAAATCATACCCCAACAATTTCAAGACCCATTTCTGTTGTTCCTCCCCTATTATTTTCTGTTCAGCAAGGAATCTTAGGCTTTTCTAATCTGTATGCACCACAAAGTGTCTCCCCAGCAAATAATGCCTCCATTTTTGAATAGCTAGAACTATAGCCATTAACTCCCTCTCATATACAGACTTGTTTTGAGCTCTGTCGGATAAGGTTTGACTCATGTAGGCAATCAGTTTCCCTTCTTGCATCAGTACTGCCCCCACTCCCTTTCCGGAAGCATCCGTCTCAATAACAAAAGGTTTCTCAAATTTTGGGATTGCCAACACAGGTAAAGTAGTCATGGCTGCCTTAAGCTGGTCAAAAGGCCCCTGAGCCTCACTCCCCCACTTGAAACTGTCCTTCTTGAGCTGCTGCATGAGGGGCCAAACTATTTTACCATAATTTTTGACAAACCTCCTATAATATCTGGTTAAGCCCAAGAATCCTCTCAACCCCTGCACATCCACAGGGACAGGCCAGCTAATCATATCCTTCACCTTATTCGGATCTGCAGAGACACCTTTTTCTGAAATTAGGTGTCCCAATACTCTAGTTGCTGCTGGCCAAAACTGCACTTCTTTTTGTTAACAAAGAGTTTATTCTCCCTCAACAACTGAAGCATTAACTTGAGATGTTTCTTATGGCTGTTTTCATCTTGACTGTAGATTAGAATGTCATCGAAGAATACTAGAACAAACTTCCTCAAGTAAGGTTTCAGGACCCTGTTCATTAGAGCTTGAAAGGTGGAGGGAGCATTGGTTAAGCCAAAAGGCATGACCAAAAATTCATAGTGCCCCTCATGCATCCTAATAGCTGTTTTCGGAATGTCTCCTTCCTTCATCCGAATCTGGTGATAACTAGATTTAAGATCCAATTTAGAGAATACCATGGCAGCCCCCAACTCATCTAGCAACTCATCAATTATAGGAATAGGGAATTTGTTAAGTATTGTCAACTTATTTAATTCCTTGTAATCTACACAGAACCTCCATCCACCATCCTTTTTCTTTACTAAAATAACAGGGCTGAAAAAAGGACTAGTACTGGGTCTAATTATACCTGCATGCAACATTTCACCCACTATTTTCTCAATCTCATTTTTCTGGTAATAAGGATACCTGTATGGCCGAATATTAGGGATTTGAACTCCTTCCTTGAGATTGATAGCATGATCCTATTCTCTCCTTGGGGGTAATCTGTTTGGTTTCTGAAAAACATCAGCAAAATCTTCTAAAACAGCCCTGATTTCCTCGGATAGAAGCTGCTGTCGCCTCCCTTCTCCTTGCAGCTGCTGGTATTCTACACAATATCCTTCTCCTTCATCTTGTAAGGCCTTGATCATGGTTTTCCAAGATGCTTGTGCTTTGCAAAGGGAAGGATCCCCTCTTAGAGCCATCTTATTACCTCCCACCTCTCATTTAATGGTCAAATTTCTGAAATTAACCTTGATGTCTCCCAAACTAGCCTACCAGTCCATCCCTAAAACCACCTTCGTTCCTCCCAAATCAAACAGAGAGAAATCTTGCTTAATTTCGACACCCTGCAGTTCAAGCACCACTTCCCTACATACCCCTCTACTCCTCACTTTTTCACCAGTTCCCACCTCCACTGTATATTTTGGAGTGTCCCCAACAAAAAGGTTTAACTCTCTTACTAGTTTTCTAGTGATAAAGTTGTTGGTTGCTTCACAATCCACTAGCACCAACACTTGTCTCTGACCAATCTTACCCCAAGTCTTCAATGACTAATTGGAAGTCAATCCCATTTTGCTATTAAAGGATACTTCCACCATGAACAGTTGGTAGTGCTTGAATTTGCACACATGCTCAGGCTCCCATTTTTTCCCGCACTTAAAACACAGTCCCTTTCTACTTCTTTCCTATAATTCAGCTTGGGAGAGTTTTTTGCCCCCAACAATTCGTTTTTCTCCCCTTTGCCCATTTGGAGGTTTGGGTTCCAATGGGCCTTTACTCCCATAATTGGTCCCATGTACAGAGGGCTGGGTCCTCCCAACTTCCCCCACCGTATTGGCCTTGAAAGTAGAAGGACCTTTTCCGTACAACCCTCCCTTGTCATTAGGTGCCAATCCTCCCTTCCTCAATGCCCAGTTCTTCTCTTCCAACAATAGAGCGCTATCCATGAGTTCCGATAGTGTCTCCAAGTTGTACAACTTCAGTTCAACTTGCAACTCCTCTCGTAACCCATTCAAGAAAATCCCTTTTAATATCACCTTGTCTACATTTTTCAATGGATTAGAAACCATCTCAAACTTCTCACGATACTCCATAACCGAACTAGTTTGCTTAATACTCAACAATGGCCCGAAGGGATTCTGAACCAATCCTGATTGAAAACATCGAATTACCGCATCCTTGAATTGTTCCCAGCTTGGAGAGGGTGTTTGTTTCTCCCACCATTGGTACCAATTCAGTGCTCTGTCTTCTAAAGCTACCAACACTGCGTCTAATTTCTCTGAATCTGCCATGGCATTTACTTTGAAATACCGCTCCACTCGGTTGATCCAACCATAGGCATCGTCTCCAGAGAAGATCGGAACCTCCAGCTTTCTACTCCATTGTTCTGCATCACAGGACGGCTGCCCCTCGAAGAACTTCCTTTGTGTTTGGTTGGAGAATCACATGTTTTGGAACGCGATTCTGCGATTCGAACCGAGCCCTCCCTGCTACCGCTGCACCTCTCGCCCTGACTCTCCTCATCGTGTCTGGTTGGAGAACGCCGACGTCGAGATCTACCTCGGGAGTAACCTCGATCTTTCCCCTTCAACAGCCGCTTGATCTCATCCAATTGTGTTTCACTCTCATGCCTCCAATCCTGCAAACTCTTTGTTACAAAACATGGCATCCATGGAAAGGAATGAGAGAAAGTTCTGAAAATGTATTGATCTTAAGAGTATAAAATGATACAAATGAGAAAAGTGAGTATAGTGATTACACCTAAGCTTTTATATAGGCTAACAAACTAGTAACTAATAGGCTAACAAACTAGTAACTAATGCATAACAAATCCTATCTCTAATAGTCCCCATAAGTGGAAGTGCGGGTAAGCAAATCGACTTGGGATATAAAGCATGATCCAAATGAAAAAGAATAACAAACACTAATGAAAAATTCAAATGAACAATCCGTAATCACATCGGTAAAAGGAAACAATCGACAACGAAAAGTGGCAGCGGCCGAGGTGCATAACTCCTAGAAGTCTTCGACCAACTCATGGGCCCCTTCGAACTTCTTCCAGCGTCTCCACAAGACTCACTCCAAGAATCAAAAACCCCAATATCGGAGCAATCATCAAATGCCAAATTAGGCAAACAAAGCTTAACCATCAAGCATAAGCCACAACTCAAGGCTTTAACCACTTGACAGAAGCAAGAAACCAAGAACTAAAGCTTAACCACCGAAGGCAGAAGCTCTCACAAGGCTTAACCACCAAAGCAGAAGCTCGCAACAAGGTAGGATCTGAACAGAAAACAGAGTCACTGAACAAAAAACATCGAACACTTGGTGTGCATGAAAATGACAACCAGAAAAGCAATATCAGAAGAGCAAATTCAGCTCCAATAGAACCATTGAACCAGCAAAGACAAATCTGTCTTCAATGAGGACCAATTACAAAAAAAAACTTGTGAATCAATCAAATATACTCGAAAGCAAGAGAGAACCAAACCACATGAGGTTCCAACGCTTCGACTCGACTCAGTTCTACACTCGTCAACCAATAACAGCAATCTGTAGCAAATCATCACAATACCAGAAAGATCAAACCACAGTCTCACTGATTCGCCCAAAGAGGAGGCGGCGGCGACTCAATACACGGCAGCTAGGTCTCATCGTTCCATAGATCAAGAATCGGCGAGAACAGAGCCACAAAATGATGTCGGAAACTCCATTTCTGGTCACAAAGAACGTCGTTGATAATGGAGGCAGAACAACACAGCAAGAAATTGAAGATGACGACGGGATCAGATCTGCATCAGATCTGCAAAAGGAACGCGAAGCAAAGCCAAAGATCACAGCTCTGAAGCCGAATCGCTGATTCTCCAAAGACGATCTTTGAGAAACAGATCCAAAGCGCAGCGGCGACTCTAGATCTAAGAAGAAACTATCGTAGAGATTGTGCAACAAAATTTCTAGGGTTTTGATATGGATGATTTAAAGAAAAGAACGCAGAAAAGTAATCAAGAAGAAGAAGCAACAACTATCTGTAACAGGAACGAAAAAAAAACAACGAAGAAGAGACAAGGCTTTTGGATTTTCTCGGGAAAAAGGAAAATAAAATTAGTCTAAGGAAAAGGAAAACGAGACTGCAGCGGAATCAGAGCCTTCAAGGTGGATGGTATTGCTCTGATACCATGTTACAAAACATGGCATCCATGGAAAGGAATGAGAGAAAGTTCTGAAAATGTATTGATCTTAAGAGTATAAAATGATACAAATGAGAAAAGTGAGTATAGTGATTACACCTAAGCCTTTATATAGGCTAACAAACTAGTAACTAATAGGCTAACAAACTAGTAACTAATGCATAACAAATCCTATCTCTAATACTCTTCTCCAAGCTCTCCACTTGAGACTCCATTGCAGCTCGTGTAGTGACCATCCAAAGCTCCCAGAATCGGGAGCTCTGATACTAGCTGTTAGGAACCAGAAAGGAAATAGCTAGGACAGAGATGAAGAAACACTGTTTTATTGCAGAATTCAAGCCTGTATCAAGGTGATAGCAGTGCGTGGTTCTAGAAAACGAAAATAAAGTATACAGAGAGAAAAAAAGGCCTAGGCAGTTAGAGAGTGCCCAATCTCTCCCAAAAGTCCCAAGCAAATTCCAACCCCCCCCCCCCCCCCCCAATCATCACTCCTTAGCCTGATACCCATTATAGCTGAATCACTCTTCCACTACCCACATTTGTTCAGTTCTCCCACTAGCCCCATTAATTCAACAGTCAATTACATAGTGGGCAACCTTCCATTGCAACCCTTCTTTCTCCTCACATACACTTTATTTAATTTAGGGGTCCTATCACTTCATCTTCAGAATGTTTTCACGGCTTTACTTCCCATGAGTACTTTAAAAATGATTCATGGCTATTGATTAGAGATGAAAGTAACTTATTTAAGCTTCCCTGTTCATTTTAATATTCTCTTGTATTAATTATTAAATGACTGAAATTATCAGTGATGGTAACTGCATGCCTTTTGCATTTTTGTTTCCTTTTTCTGTAGGATGGAATTTTCCTACCATATGAGAATGTGCTCAACTATGACAGCTTTGCTGTTCGAATACCTGAAGAGGAAATTCCGAACTTGATAAAGATTCTTCGGGTACTTATTTTCCTTTTTTTTTATTTCTTGTTTTTGGGTATTACATAATTGATAATACAATTTAAACCAAGACACTTCGCATAAAGTTGTCATCCTTGGCAAGATTGTTTGAGTGGTTGGTGATCTGCTTCTTCTTTTAGGGATTCAATGATACAGAGATCAAATTCAAGCTGGCAAATGTTCAGAAAATCTGGCAAAGATTCTTGTATCGTGATTCTATTATGCTCGAAGCTGAAAGGCAAAAAACTGCTTTTGGACATGTTGATGATTGGGCAGTTGAATTCTTTAAACTGACAGAAGATGATGTCTTCACCACTTTAATACAGGTATTTATCTTCCTTTATCAGAACTATTTTAGAATCTATCATACATTTCTGCAAGGTTTTAGCAACTAGATTTCATGATACTCAAACTTGGACGAAATAGAGAGAAAACAAAGTTGGAAGCAAACGAAAATTTCACATTGATTGCACAAAATGATGATTGAATGGCCTCTCCCCACAGGCATAAAAGAAGAAAAAGAGGAAATCAAAATTGTTATTATATTGAAACATCTATTTTGAAGGCAGCTAATAGAACCTTGTTAATTATGCTTTTCAATAGCTTTCCTTGGGATTAGTTTTTTTTTTAATCCACTGCTAGTTCTCACCGTGATCATTTGGCACACCATGTTTCATCTTGAAAGGAGATAAGAAATCCTTTTTGATTTCATAAAGATGATTAATTTCCAATTTTTAATTCAGTTATGTTATGAGATTAAATGCTTTATGGTAGTGAATGTTGGACAATAAATTGCTGACAAGAGCATAAGACAAGTGTGGCAAAGATGAGAATGTTGCGTTGGATGAGTGGGCATATAGGAAAAGATAAGATCAAGAATGAATGTATTAGAGGGAAAGTAGGAGTGACACTTACTGAGGAAAAGATGGTAGAATCTTGCCTAAGATGGTTTGGAGAGTTGATCAAATGGAGGATAGCCCAATAATTAGAGGAAGAGGAAGACCAAGAAAAGCTCTAGGTGAAACCATTATAAAGGATTTAAATCTAAACGGCCTATTGGAAGATTTGATTTTTGATAGAACACAGTGGCATCATTTGATCCTTGTTGCTGACCTCACTTTAGTGGAAAAAGGTTTTGGTTGTTGTTATGTTATGAGATTGTAGGACAGGACAGATGGTTTCCTAATAATTGAATCCTACAGAAGTTTTCTGTACAATCATGCTGTTCGATTTTGTGCCAAGTAATTTCAAATTGACCCTTGACTAACATGTCTTGGAGACTCCTCTGTTGGAGCCGAATTTGGATACATTAGGACTGACTTGCAAACACTATGGATGAGTAGAAGCATAATGGTGTATCATTTACATTATGTGCAAAGTGGAAAGTAAATAATGTACTAGTGTAATTTATTGGTGCATTATCTGCATTTTACCATTTGACCTGTAATTTTTTGTGTTAAATAAGGTTTTGCATTACAAGTTACATAATGACCCTTGGAGGAAACAAGTTTGCCTTAACAAGAAGTTTGGATTACCTAATCAGTGTCTGGTAAGCACCATCTGAGTAGCTTGATTAGTGTGAAGGTTATTTGGAAGACTACACCGCCAAGATACTTCCTGAGGGATAGGAGAATGGATTATGACCTTTCTGCTTTATCTCAGGAGTCAAGATTCAAATTTTTTTCTCTCCATGTGTAAAACTGGGTGAAGGTCAAGTTCCTAATAGATGTTACAATCTCCAGTGGAGTAAATCATTCAACCAGGGACATACATGATTCTTTTTCCCTTCTCACATAAATGTGTGCATGTAAAGTGCATTTCTGGTTCTTTTTTCAGAGCTGTTGTCTCAGGTTGTCATACCGAGGAAATGTACAATAATGCCAATCACAAAAGAGTTATTTTTGGTTCAAAAAAAGGAAAAATTACAAATTTCTTTTCCCTGATATTATTAAGTGGACATTACAGATCTTTGATTTGGGTGACATTATGGTCTTATACTGTACGCTGTAGAACATGGTCATTGTATATTCTCTCTTCTTTATGTTTAATGCAAAAAGAGTAGTTACAAATAGGGGTGCTTATGCTTCGGCCCGGCTCGAAGCTAATTTGGTCAGGTTGGGTTTTTAAATTTTGTCCCAATGTGGTTTTTGGGTTTGGTTCGAGTCATACTTTGGGTTGGCCCAACCTGACCCGATATTATATAATACATTGAAATTTAGTTTTATGAAAATTAGTAACAAAGTATAAGATTTTTTAACTTAGATTATTTCTTTTTTCATTGATATAATTTGTTTTAAAATATATAGTGTATAGTTTTTGTTTCATATTTTAAAAATTTTGACTTATCTATACATAATATTCAAATTTTTGCACTTTAACTAAAAATCGGGTTGGCCTGATACTAATTCGATCACTAATCGAGCCATAATCAAGTTGAATTTGGATCTAAAAATTAGGTACAATAAAAATATCGAGTCGGGATCAGAGTCGGGATCAGACCAGGTTAAATTCAACTCAACCCGGCCCATAAGCACCCTAGTTACAAAGATGTAGCTTGACAAAAGGGGAAAGACATTGGCATGCATTTGCATGTGTTCAATCTCTATATAAAAATAATTGTTAAAAAGGAAACATAAAAAATCATCACACTATGTGGAGAGACTACTGCTAGTACTTTATATGCTTTCTAACTAGAAAGTGGAAACTCTAAGGGCAAATTTTTAAGAAGACCATAGCTCCATATATTTATGTTTTTGTTACAAAACTAGGACAACAATAAATAATCTCAGTTTATGAAGGTTCTCTCTATTTATTCAGTATAATGTGAATTGTGCATTAGATTATCTGCCATCCAACTAGAAATGTAAAGGTCGCACGACAAGAGTACTTATGGAGCAATTCTATGCTGCAAAGATGGATGTTTTGGACTATGATCTGGAATCTAGCCTCATGGGTCAATCCGGTATGCATCTAGTCAGAATCTGCTGTAGAACACTTGAAGCATGTGACTCAAAGTTTACTATTGGCACACCAACAGGAGTTCACTTGTGGCACACTGTACGGATCTTGGTGCAATGCATGTCAGACCATGACATTGGGCAGCAGCAACATGATAGTTGTTGAGGCTATCAAATTAGATGATATTTGTTAACTGATTCACCAAAACTTGTAGTATGCAGTGTAACCGAGTCGAACCCTTAGATCACTCTAATTAATCAATTATATTAAGGGGTTAATAGGGGGTTTGGTTTGCAAGAGTAATTAAAAGACAGTAATTAAAAGACAATAATCAAAATGCTGTAAAATGCTGTAAACAGAATGAGGAAAAGCAACCAATCCAAGGGAATCAACAACTCTTGAGTTTAATCCATTCTTGACCACTATGGACTCATTCACATGATAACCAGTTTCTTGGTATGCTCTACTAGATAAGCATCTAGCATTCGGTTAATCAACGTTAGATGAAATTAGCATCCATTCAACCCTAAATCAACCTAAAATTCAGCATTCAACCAAGTTAGGCAATTCATCAAACACCTTTAGTGCATATCTAATCTCATGTGAAATCCTCATTCAAGCATGAATTCTCTACTAAGTAAGCACCTAGGATTTGGTCAATCAACGAAAAATGGATTAAGCATCCATTTAACTCTATATCAACTTCATTCCAGAATTCATGCTAGATACAACAAACACCTTTGATGAACTATCTAGTTTCTGCAAACATGTGATAGTTAAGAGACCATCACATGAACACCCAAACTAAGTTAAGCACTCAGTGAAGATGCAACACAATCAAGAGAAGGAGGAGAGAAACTTTATTTACAACAAGAATGTAAACATTCATCGCAAGGTCTCAAAATTAAACATCAAGAGTGTTTCAATCCTTAGGATTGATTACAAAGTTTTAGCTCTCCATGAATGGAGAGCACAAACAGAAAAGTAAAAGTAAAAAATATAAAAGAGCAAAAATGTAAAAGAGAAGCAAGAAGAGAGGAGAGGGGAGAGGAGAACAAGAGGGAAGGTGAAGAGAGAAAGTTTGAGGGTCATTTCATGGTGGCTGTTGCTGCTTAAATAACTATTTCGTGGTGACTGCTGCTGCTGCAACTTAGGGTTAATCCTCTTCATCTTAACTTTAATTGGACACCTAATTTGCAGAATTTGGGCTTAAGATGAGAGAGTTATGCCCAAAACATTCTTAATAGCTCTCTAAACCCGTAAGCCAGCTTCAAAGGATGAAAATACCATCAAAATATCATAGTTTTGATAAGTAGTCTTCATAAGAATTGAAGATCTATGTCTTACATTTCAAATGACACCAGTTTTAGCTCCAAATGACACCTATATCCCAAATTAAGGCCCAATCTTTGCACATCGTCCAGGTTCCAGTGACAACATATCTATTCTAATTTTGTGTCCCAATCTTACCCACTAGACATCTAATTCAGCCTTCGAGCTATTCGTCAAAGTTGTAGAGCTTTCTCTTAGATTTCCTACAAGATAAATTTTATAATTTTTATATGTCTAGAACTCATGTTATGCCCAAAATACAGAAATAATGTAAAATTGTCACAATACTGAGAAATACAACTAAGCTCAATTCTTATCACGTTATGCCCAATATGAGGGATTACTAATATATAAAAATGATGTTTATCAAATTCCCTCACACTTAGCTTTTTGCACTCCTGGGCAAAAGTAGAAATCCACCTCTACGAAACAAAGGAAAAACAACACAAACTTGAAAGTTAAAAACTCAAGAAAAACTCACCTTCCAATGATGTTCAAGAATGCAAAAGGAGAGCAACCAAAATTTCAAGGAATTAAAACATTCATGAAGTAACATTTCTTTATATCTCAAGCCAACAAGCATAGTAACTTCAATTGAAAAGCATAGATCAAGAATGATAGAACCTCACAAGATTTACTCTCAATCTCTAAAGTGTTTAGAAGTAAGTGTTTCACTCAATTCAACCCATGAAAATATACACCACAATAAGCTTACTTATCTTCTACTTCTCCACTACTCAAAACACACGCACACACAAATCAAGAAGACTTTATTCAAGGTTGTAATGAGGCCAAGGTAAAGGAGGGAAGTAATATGAATATGACAAGTTAAAGACCAAAGAGAATAAAAGAGCATTAGGTTTGAGTCCAAATAACCAGCATGATAGTTTTATCCCAACTCTATGTATTGCAAATTCTCTTTACATATTCTTTTCCCCTTGCCTACTTTTCTTTACATTCTTTTTTGTTTTTTGTTTTTTGTTTTCAATTGGCCACTCTTTCCTTTTCCACCAACATTTTTCATACCAATTAGCACACCCCTATACTTGTTCAAAAACTCATCCAATAACAATTCAAGTTGTAACGCCCTTTTTTGAGGAGGGAACGTCACACCATGATCAAGAAACGGAAACAATACTGAATAAACTAAGACCCAGTTCATTATAATATAGATAAGCTTGCTTGGTTGTAATCGTATAATTAAATTAGCGAATTCTTTTTTTTTCTTTTTATGATAAGATAATAATATCTGGTTACAACAGAAAGTAACCTGAGAAATGAAACATACATCCATGCATCATGCTATATATATATATATATATATATATATACATATATATACTTATATCATGTTCGTTTAGTTTCATCATTAGATATACAAAAAAAAAGCAAAAGCTTTACTTGCCCCAAAATAATTACCCATATACAGCTCACCAAAAGAGATAAAACATCAGGCCCCACAAAGATATATAGATAGCCATCAGTGGCCATCGACTACATCAGCCCCTATAGAGAATGAGAAGGAACCGTAGATGGGCCCTCCTCAGGGTCTTCCTCGTCAGAGGAAACCTTCATCGGAGCCACCAAATTACGAGCGGGGCCTCGTGCGGTAGATAGGAATGAATCCTCCTGTGGGGAATAGTAACGCTCACCCCATATATCTCGTATGGGCAAATAAAATTCTAAATACAAACGAACACTACAAGTAAAAATAGGCGGATCATAATGCCCCCAAGCTAGAGACACCATCACATCTGCAAGGTAAATGCAGCGATCCGTAGCCAGGTTGATATGCAAGCAATTCGGGCCTCCAAGGAAAGTCAGCCTCACGTAACCTAAAAAGCCTTGCGTACGGGACGCCATGATCGAACAGACACTAGTCAAAGTCAGGGCAAAAGCCAGGGAACTCGCGTACTTCCCCCTCTTCACCGATGTCTTCGGAGAAATATATATATAGACAGAAATGGTAGAAATACAGAAAAGAGGTGAGACATCCTACACTTAGTATCAATTATGGCAGTAAAGAAACAGAACGGCGTAGGACTCCCACATAGCATTATAAGAATAATAAACAGTATCAAGAAGTAGATATTAAATAACTTAACAATTCTAGGTAGTTATAACATCAATAAGATAACAGTTCCAATCATCATATAAATTAAATGCCAAATAATATATTGACTCACTATGTATATGTACATGATATCAAAATCCTACTCTATGGAGCTAGACACAAACATCGGAGAGAATGATCAGGGAGACATGCCAGTATCTCATCAGCCTAAAACAAGTGCTTTCCAGAAAATCAATAATTTTGCGCAGCAAGGCTTTATACAGCGGCATTCCCACAAGATCGTGATATAAGATAATGTCTCGGTCAGGATCATCGGTGCGTTTGCATCGGTCTGTCCCACGGCCTAGAGAGGCTACCAACTGTCCACTATGAGACACCTGCACTCCGACGCTCCCAAGGTCAACAGTATGACCTACACTAGTCTATTCGCACCCGAACTAAGGTGTGATTCAATCTCCTAGGCAACATAGCCTTAACAATAGTCCATCGGACTTCCACAATGCATGATGACTCAATGCATAAACATGTATAATCAACAATGATATACTTCATCAATAGCACGCTATAATTTGGCCAAGTTAAACATCATCAACTTCTAGGTCTCGCTCATGGACCCAAAATAAACATCATCAAGTCCTTAAATAAGACATTACATTTTTAGGGTTCATTATGGAATTATGCCTTAATTTTCGACGTTCTCATTATTCAGTTTCTCTCTAGGGAAATTCTTTTGCATTTTTCATCTAATCTTTATTACTTTGACTAAACAAGTTCATTACTTAATTTTCAACCTAATCCCCTTAAGATAATTTTAATTTGAGTTATTCAACATTCTTACTTACACTCATGGTCTTCCTTTAATCAAGAATTATTCTAAGTTTTTGGATAAAGTCTCATTCTTGGTTCTTTCCATTTTATGAATCCCTAATTAATTTTTAGTTATCCAATCAACTAAGTTTCCATTTTAACACAACAATTTCCCCCATTTTTCCCTAAGAGGCCATGACCCCTCTATGAAACTAGGGACCCAATTTTTTTCATCAAACCCTTAATTATCACCTACCAATATCCAAATTCCCTAATTGTTACACAAGTTACATGCTTGGACCCAAAAATGGCCCTAGAGGCCGTGAGCCTCCTAAGGGTAAGAACCCAAAATTTTCCATTACTCTATTACATTTTAGTCACTTGGCTAATTATGTTTCCAACTTGATTACAAATTTTCAACCATGATCACCCTATTCAAGGGGTATGGCAGTGAGCCACATGAAGGAGAGCAAGGAATCCTTGCTTCCATTTCATTTTTCCAATCCACCAAAACCCATCCAAGATCATCAATATATATATACATTCAATCAAATAGATCATACAAGGTAAAATCAATACATAGTCATCAAAATCACACATCAAAGAGAGTAACCCTAACATGAGTTCCTCACAACCAACACACAATCAAATCTCTCACTACCAATAGAGGTTGAAGTGGACAATCTCCCTCTTACCCAAGAGAAATCAAGGAAAGGAACCTCCTTGTTTGCTCCTTGATGAATTCGGTCAAGCACCTTCAAAACCCTAGAAACCATAACTTCATCAAATCAACACCAAGGCTTGAGAAAAAGAAGATAAATGGTCATGATGATGACCATTAAAACGAAAATGAAGAAGAGAAGATGAGAAATTAAGAATATTACCTAAAAGCTTCAAACTTTGAGGCTTGAAAAAGATAATGAAGATGGAAGCTTTTCAAGTAGATTCCAACTAGAAAGATGTTTAGAATGTAATGGAGATTAAGAAAATATGTTTACTTGAAATTTTTGTAATCCATGGGGGTATGGAGGAGGGTGAGGTCGTGGAGGAGGAGATGAGAGAAAGAGGAGAAAACTTAGGAGAAGAAAAGTGTAGAGAGAGAAAGTGATAGTAGAATGAAGTGAACTTTTAGGGTTTGAAATTAGAATGGAAAACTAATTAAGTGAAAAGTGAATATTTGGATCCTAATTTGGCCTCATGGCCGTAGAGTGTGGGAGAGAAAAGGAGGAAAAATTGCTTCTAGAAACTAGGGTTAAGCTTGTTAGATTTTCAAAAATCAATTTGATTAGACATAAAGTAGATTTTCTTTAGATAAGGTGATTAGGTGATTAGGTGATAAGGTGATAAGATGATAAGGTAATAAGGATTTTCACTACAAGTTATTACCCAATGGACAATTGCTACAGTCCACAAAGCCAATATCTATTGTCCAACGGATAATAGAGCGTTCTGCAGAATTTTATTTAACAGAACGTACTGCGATTTTATTTATCAGATAAAATCTCAAAAAATATAAACTTCGTAAACTGTGCCCAGCCTCGAGTTTAGTAAGATCCCCCATCGACGTTTCCACAGTTCAAAGTTTACCAGCCTCGAAAAAAATATTTTATTTTCTCGAGTCCGCTCAGTGTGTACGGAAAACGAGGAATATATATGAAAATATTCAACGTTTTCGGAAAAATCCACAAAAATTTTTAAAAATCACAAATATTATAAAATGACTATTTATCTTGAAACAAATAATTTTCGGGGTGTTTCACTGGCTCTGCTCAGTGTGCACGTAAACGAAAAATATACTAAAATATTTAACATTTTCAGAAAAATTTTCAAAAATTACAAATATTATAAAACTGCTATTTATGATGAAATAAATAATTTTTGGGGTGTTACACAAATGCTCTCTTATTCTCTAAGGTTGGGTAAGAACATTATTTTTCATTTAAGATATGTATGAGCTAAAAATAATGAATTATTAAATAGACTTAAAGGGGTTAATCAAGGAAAAATATGTAAGGTTGGCTATTTGGCTAAAGTGGCTAATTCAAGAAAAATGCCTCAATCATATTCATGTATGCATGTCAAAATGTAGCCTAAAAAAATCAAAGCAAGTTCTAAAGTAACAAATTTCATGAGTAAAAATCACACAAGAAAGAAGAAAATACCACAAATGCTCAATCCATTCATTAAAAAGCTCAAAGTCTCACAAGGTATATTTCTATCAAACTTTACACTATGTTTGGATGATAGGTAATGAGGGGAACAGAAAGTGAATGAGGGGAAGGGAAATAACTTCCCTTATTTGGGAGTTTTAAAATACATGGGAAGGGAACGGAACACATGGAGAATAATTTCCCCTCTCTTCCCCTCTCTTACCCTCAAATGCTCAACTTTTGTTCCCCCCAAAATTGAGGTGGAATGGGGGGAACACATGGGTAATGAAGTTCTGTTCCGTTCCGTTAATGAAACTTCTAAACAAAGAGAATGGTAACTATGTTCCATTCCTTTCCGATTCATCCCCACCTATTCTGTTCTATTCTATAAATAAAAAACTTCCAAACACAGGGTTAATCTACCAGTTCAATTTTATTACCAAACTAATTATTTTCAAGATGAGAGACAATTTATTCACTTATATTACCTTAATTTATACATGCTCACAACTTTCATAAACTCAGTTTCATTGGATAGCAATTAAAAACACATTTTTTATCTTTTAAAAACAAGAAAAACAGAATGTAAAACAAAATTTGAAACAAAACAGAAAACAAAAAAAAAAACAAAAACATAATTAAAAGTAGAAAACATAATTAAAAATCGTAATAGAAATGTAGCAAAAACAAGTAGAAACAACAACAATAACAAGTAACATTAAACAAGAGAAAAATAAAAACAACATAATTATAAACAGAAAAATAGTAAACAACAAATAAAAAAATAGTAACAAGTAAATTAAGAACAAAACAACAAAAACAACAAAAATAGTAGAATTAAAATAGCAAATAGCAAAAAAAATAGAATGCTAAAATTCCTCTTTTACATGTAAATTTTACATTGTCCTCAATGTAAAGCTCAAAAATCATTAGCAAACCATCAATAGCATCAACAAATATAAGACAAGCAAAATAAAAGAGAGGGAAAAGAAACATCCTTATCAATTGTAGATGGCTATCTGCAAGTGGAGTTCCTCCACTATGTTCTGTTGTGCGCCTTCATAGAATGACTTAAGGAGATATTCATTGACTTTGAAAGTTTTGTGAGTTGCCTCACTTGTGACCTCCACCACACTATAAGGAAACACCTTAGTAACCATAAAAAGGCCTAACCACCTAGAACAGAGCTTGTTGGGCATGAGCTTGAGGTGGGAATTGTAGAGGAGAACTTTTTTCCCAACCACAAATTCCTTTCGTGCAATATTCTTATCATGGAAAGCCTTGGTCTTCTCCTTGTAGATTTTGGAGCTCTCATAGGCCTCCAAGCGGATTTCCTCTAATTCTTGTAATTGTAGTTTCCTTTCCACTCTTGCTTGGTCAAGGTCCATGTTACAACTCTTCACTACCCAAAATGCTCTTTGTTCTATCTCCACCGATAGGTGGCATGCCTTCCCAAAGATAATCCGGTAGGGGGACATCCCTAGTGGTGTCTTGTAGGCAGTCCAGTAAGCCTAAAGAGCTTCATCAAGTTGCTTACTCCAATCCTTCCTATTAGGCTTGACATTTTTCTAAAGGATTTGCTTGATCTTTCTATTTAATACTTCAACTTGCCTATTTGTTTGGGGGTGGTAAGGTGTAGAAACTTTATGCATGATTTCATACTTTTTCAACAAAAGCCTCTATATTCCGGTTGCAAAAGTATGACGCTTGATCACTGATGATAGCCCTTGGAATGCCAAATCTGTAGAAAATATTTGATCTAACAAAATCCACAATAGCTTTTGAATCATTAGTTCGAGTAGTTTTTGCCTCTACCCATTTAGACACATAATCAACAAGCAAAATGTAAAAAAAAAAAAACTAAAGGAGATAGGAAAAGGACCCATACAATCAATGCCCTAAACATCAAATAGTTTACAAAACAACAACGGTTGTTAGGGCATTTCATTCTTACAAGAAATATTTCCCATTCGTTGGCATTGTTCACAAGATTTACAAAACACGTATGCATCATGAAAAAGGGTTGGCCAATACAATTCAGATTCTAATACTTTCCTAGCACTACATTGAGGCCCAAAATGCCTACCACATGCAACTGCATGACAAAAGCTAAGAACAGAATGAAATTCATGATTAGGCACACATCTTCTAATTACTTGGTCACTACAGAATTTTCACAAATATGAATCATCCCACACATAATACTTTGACTCACTCTTTAATTTGTCAATTTGTGCTCTAGTAAAATATGCAGACAAGATACTAGCAACTAAGAAATTTACCATATCAGCGAACCATGGAGTGTTACCTTGCAGCTATAAAAGCTACTCATTAAGGAAGGTGTCATGGATGGGAAAAGGGTCAGCAGCTTGCTCAATTCGGCTCAGATGGTCAGTAACTAAGTTCTCTACTCCACTCTTATCACGTATCTCGATGTCAAACTCTTGAAGCAACATCATCTACCGAATCAATCTTGACTTGGCTTTAAGTTTCTTTAGGAGAAACTTCAAAGCTGCATAATTAGAAAACACCATAATTTTAGAACCAAGCAAATATGATCTAAATTTATCTAATGCAAAAACAATAGATAAACGCTTTTTTTTCCATAGTGGTATAATTTGCTTGAACAGCATCCAAAGTCTTTGAAGCATATTAGATCACATGAGGCACTTTGCCCACTCTTTGTTCCAAGATAACTCCCACTGCATAGTTTGAAGCATCACACATCAACTTGAAGGGGGAGTGTCTAATCAAGAGGCTAGATAATGGGGGTGGTGGTAAGAGCTTGCTTCAAATGGTAAAAGGCTTTCTTGCATTTCTCATTAAAGTAAAACTCCACATCTTTTTGTAGGAGGTTGGATAGCGGAAAGACTATTTTGCTGAAGTCTCTAATGAAACGCCGATAGAAACCTGCATGACCAAGAAAAGAATGAATCTCCCACACACATATGGGGTAAGATAAGAAAGAAATCACACCTATTTTAGCAGGATCTACTTCAATGCCATTGTTAGATATTACATGGCCTAAAACTATGCCTTACTCTACCAAAAAATGACATTTTTCAAAATTTAGAACAAGGTTAGTTTCAATGCACCTATGCAATACCTTAGCCATACTAGCCAAACATAAATCAAAAGAAGAACCATAAATAGTAAAATCATCCATGAATACCTCTATGCACTCTTCTAAAAGATCAGAAAAGATGCTTACTATGCACCATTGAAAGGTGCCAGGGGCATTGCAGAGGATGAAAGGTGTAACACCCTAATACTAGTACTAATGACATGTCCAGGATCATGCATTAGAGGCTAGGATTTGGTATGTCACTCTGATACCAATAATAAAATTTGTGAAAATATTTATATCATATACAAAAATATGAGCTTGTTACAAGTGTAATAATATACATATATCGAAGGGATCTTTATACAAATACATTCATCATAATACAAATTCTACAATATTTGCCTCCATGACAATTACTATACAGATTCTACATAATAGTTTTTCTCGAATTTACAGCCAAACTCTCTGTTTTCAACTCCGATCTTCACTTCTTCTTGTTAATGACCTGATCGTCCCTAGAAATAATACAGAATTATAAATATGTGTGAGTGAGAATTCAAAGAATTCTCAATAGTTTTATAAAAATGTGTCATCGAAATATTTCCATCTATTTTGGGGGAAAACTCATTCTTAGTTAAAATCCATTATATATTTATATGTAAATTTGAGAGGTGGCAAACTGCCAAAACTAGTCCTCTCTCTTCTCGAAACAGATGTTCAATTAATATACTTTATGAAAATCCTTTGCACAAACCAAATACATCATACATAACTAAATCAAGTTCTTTATCAAATCAAATCATTTATATAATCAAACCAAATACCATATCTAGTCATATACAATATCCATCATACTTATTCATTCTTTATAATAAATCATAAAATATCAATCAAACTAGTTATCATAATTGATATCAAACTCAAATTAGTTTTCATATCTTATTTCATAAATATGTTCTCATCATTCTTCATTATTTTTCACAAGCCATATATTTCAATATATCTCATTATTCTCATGTTTGTATATTATGTCATTCTTCAAGTTCCAAAATTCAACACCATATTCTTTATATCTTTTATCATAAATCAAATACTTCATCTTTACTCCTATTTCATTCTTTTATTCTTTGTTGTATCTTATTCATCATTCATTTATCTTTCATTTGCATATTCATTATTCATACTTTATTCATTGTATCTCTTTTCATCATTGTTCAAGGTTCATAATTCGTCAAGTCTTATTCTTCATCAATTCGTATCATTATTCCTCATATTATCTCATCATATGGTAATCATTTTGGGATACTCTCATACTCGAGGTTATATCCCATTCTCATACATTTGGTAAATAAGGGAATGTCCATCCTCAAAATACCATTCATTCTTATTCACTTGGCAGTAGTCCGTTTTCAGGTTGGTGCACTTCAACCTATTCATGACCATTTGCCAGTCATAACTACTCCATATATACAATTCTATTCACTGGGTAGTAGTCTGCTTTCAGGTTGGTACACCCCAACCTATTTATGAACATTCGCTAGTCATACAGAACTATTCCACATTCAGGGTAACCTAAACCACAACTTATGAGGGAAATACCATCCTTATTTAAGAGCTGTGGGTGTGAGGGAAATACCATCCTCACATACTATGATAAGGAGGGAAATACCATCCTCACACTATCATTCCATTCTCATACATATCCTTGGTAGGTGATGGAAATGCCATCCTTACAATACCATTCATACTAGGATCACCTTTGTCAACTAGAAAGAACATGAGTGAAGAGGAAGAGGGCATCATCCATCCTCAATCCTTAACTACTCCGAAAGAGAGAGAATATCCATCTTTACTTTCCATTCTAACCTAGAATGAGGATCCTTTTCTTATTCTATACTCAATCTAAGATCACCTCCAAAAGAAGAGGGAATGTCCATCCTCGACTACATTTCACCTAGGAAGAAAACTCAGGTAAAGAAGGAGAAAGTGTCCATCCTCAACCTTAATAACTCTAGTGATAAGGCAAATACCATCCTTAATCACCATTCTCCAAGTCTCACCGTAGGTTTGAGAATAATCCTAGATAATGGGTTACCCTCATTCTCATTCAATATTCTCTTAGTTCTTGTGTTGATCTTCAAATTTATTATACATATATTCTTATGCTTCTCATTATCATACTTATCAATACTATTCATCAACATGCATATATTAATATGCTTCTCAATAATGAATATCAAACATTCCATACAAGGTACATACATTTCATTACATGTAAAATCATTCAACTATCTCGAATTCTAAGTAAAGAGAGAGTCACTCACTCAACCTCAATTCACTTACATCGATTCATTAAGTAATTCATCTAATTCTTTCTTGTGCACATACTATTCTTTCTCATTCATCAAGTACTCAATCATAATATAATTCATCGTTGCATACACAATTCACTACGCATTTCATTTCAAATCTATAATCAATACTTATCAATACCATTTATTCCGTTGCATATCCATATTCATTACATGATCTTCTCATAATTCTTAAAATTCATAGTAAACTTATGCATATTCATACTTTACATAGCATTACATATACTTATCTTCATCTAATACATCTTAGATTAGCATTACATTGTATTAGAAATCATGTTTTCAAGTAATAACATCATAATTCATTTTCTACCCTGTTCTGTTTTGTAGCCAGGGCTTAAGCACTAGCCTTCCAGTGCTCAGGAACTGACCGGGCACTCAGGTGCCCCCATAATGGTCGCTCAGGCTTTCAGTGTGCAGCAGCACGTTAAGAAGTCTTTGGGCTTTGGGCGCTCAAATCCCAACAACCAGCGCCTAAGCACTGGTGTCCAGAATTTAGCCTCTGTTTCTTCTAATCTTTCAATATATTTCTAAACTTCACAAACCTTATTTCTAAATATCTTCTAATCTCATACAAGATTTTTATACTATCTAAAACATTCTTAAACAATCTCATAACATTTTATTCAAACACAAACTCAGAGAAATTTCAACCAAATCCAAACAACAATCATATATTCAAGTTTCATACACGCATTTAATCTTTATTATACTACCTATAACTCATATTTCAAATTCCAAGAGTTTAAAGAAAGCAAGAGGAAGAAGGTGAGGAAACAAAGAAAACAACTTGCTACTTTTCTTCCTTAGCTTCTTGAAGCTTGTTCCTCCTTTCTCCTTTTTGCTTTCCCATCTTTTCTTGATTTCCTTTCTTCTCTCCATCTCTATTTTCTTTCTCTCTTTCTCTGTTTCTGTCTCTCCCTTATCTCCCTTTTCTTTTCTCTTATTCTTTCTCAGTTGGCAGCTGGTTTGCCGTAGGAAGTGAAAAAAAAATGAGAAAATGAAATAAGTCAATTGACTTAATAGCAAAAGGTGAGAAAGAAAGGCGGTGGGTGGTGGTAAAATATGTAACCAAATAATACTGAAATTTTTGTATCTCTTAGAAACACTTTAATTTTTCAAAACCACTTCTATAAGTGTTCCAAAAAATTACAGGTCACCACTAAATTCTTATATCCAAGTTTCCATAATTTTTCATACACTACTATTCATCAAATAAGCTGTATTATTTCTCTTAAATTAAATCAAACTTGTGAAGTAAGTAAATATACCAGTCTTAACTTATTTTCTATGCCAAAATAGTCTCCATATTCCACTTATCATCTCCAAGCAGTTTCATAATTTTTCAAGCTATCTAGCTATTTATTTTGACCTTTAAACACTTTCTTAGTGTTATTGAAAATACCAAACTAATTCATTTGGTCCTCCAAAATTTATTACAACTCATACTAAATATCTTCATCCTGGAAATACATTTTCCCATATTTATTTCCTTCATTTTAGCTATTTATCTCAAAATATGTGTTATTATTCACTTTCTGTATTATAGAATTGCGCTCAGTCTTATCCAAAAGATTTCCAAAATTATTATCCAACTTATACTTATAATATTGAGCCTCTATAACATTGATTAAAATTTATTAGGTCAATGAGGATGTTACAAAGGGCATTCACCTATACGCAAAAGTGTCGAAGGGACATGTAAAAATGGTCTTATCTTGATCTTTTGGTGTAATATGGATTTGAAAATACCAGTGTAGCCATCCAGGAAGTAGTAGTGTGATTTTCCAACCAGCCTCTCTAACATGTGATAATGAAGGGCAGGGTGTAATGATCCTTTTAGGTGGCTTGGTTGAGCTTTCTATAATTAATGCAGGCTCATTATTTTGTACCCTAGTAGGAATAAACTCATTATTCTGATTAACCACTACTGTCACCTTAGATTTTTTTGGAACAACTTGCATCGGGCTCACTCATTTGCTGTCAAAGATGGGGTAAATGATGCCATATTGTAACAACTTTGTCACCTTATTCTTCACCACATCCAGAATCAATGGGTTCAGTCTTCTTTGGGGCTGCCTTTCTAGTTTAGCTTTCTCCTCAAGCAATATTCGATGCATGTACGTAGAGGGACTAATACCAGGAATGTCCGCAAGTGTCCATCTAATTACTTTCTTACGCTCCTTTAGAATCATAGTAATTTTTTGTCTTGTTCATCATTAAGGCCCTTTGCTACAATCATTGGTAGCTTCTCACCATCCTCCAAATATGCATATTTAAGGTGTGCAGGTAAAGGCTTCAACTCCAATTCGGGTGGCTACACTATGGAGGGGGGCAATTTGGTGGTTGGAACTACTTCGATAGACTGAATTTCTGCACAACCAGCAGCTGCTGCATAATCTGTACAGTCAGATTCATCATTCCCCAAATATGTAGAAATTTCAGAACACATATCACACTTGACAGCACCATCACAATCAGCACATGAACATACTAATTCTGAATCATCAAAACCATCCAAATCAGGGAACTCACCACACAACTCATCATAATTGTCCTTAACTAATTCATCAAGCAAGTCTATATGAAAAACATAATGCTCTTCCATGGGATGCTTAATTGCATCAAAGATGTTGAACTGCACTTTTATATTTCCAAACTCCATCAAAAGAGTTCCAGCATGCACATCTATTTTCGTCCTTGCAGTCTTGAGGAATGACCTCCTTAAAATGATTGGAGCCTTGTTGGATGATGACTTCCCCTCCATATCTAGAATGTAAATGTCAACAGGAAAAATCTACTCATCCACTTTCACCAAAACATCCTCTATCAAGCCTACTGGGTTTGCATTGCTCTTATTTGCCAACTGAATCACAACAACAGTTACTCACAAAGGTCCAAGTCCAAGAGAATTAAAAACAAACATAGGCATCACATTAATTGAAGCTCCAAGATCTAGTATTGCATTCTCAAACTTGCAATTGCCTATAATGCATGGAATTGTGAATGTGCCTAGATCCTTCATTTTTTAAGAATTGGCTGAATGAGGGCTGAAACCTTCTGCCCCATACTGATTCTTTCATTGCCCTTCAATCTCCTCTTGTGTGTGCATAACTCCTTCAAAAACTTGGCATACTTCAGAATTTGCTTAGTTGCATCCAATAGTGGAATGTTCACTTCCACTTTCCTAAAGGTCTCCAGAAGTTCTTTATCTTTTTCTACCTCATCCATTTTCTTAAATTGGAGTACTCTTTGTGGAAATGGAAGAGGTACTACATGATCAGATTTCTTCTTTCTCACTCCAACTTCTGATTTATAGTTCACCTTTGCTTCAAGTTATGCAAAATTTGATTTTTCTGCAAAATATGATTTTTCTATAGAATCAATTTTCTCTGCAGACTACTGCTTGCTTGCTGGTTAAGGGTCTTCTACCATCTTGCCACTTCTCAACATAATAGCACTGACATTTCCCTTCGGGTTTGGAATTATCTGAGCGGGAAGTTGGTCAGAGCCTTGTGCCTTCAATTGACTTAATGAAAAAGCCAACTGTCCAATCTGAGTTTCCAAATTCTGAATGGTGGCTTCTGTTCTCTATTGGAATTGGATGTTGTTGGTCGCTATTTGCTTGATTAGGTCATCCAATGTAGGCTTGGATTGAGTAGGGAACTTCTTGTTGCATAGGTGGCTGTGGTATCTGTTATCTAGCAGGCTGCTGGAATTGCTGCCTACTTGGTCCAGAATTTTGCTAAAATTGGTGTGGCCTAACTAGTGGCTGGTATGGCTGTTGTGGTGGTGCTGCTGCTGCATTTCCATATCTAAAATTTGGATGATCCCTCCAGCCAGGATTGTAAATGTTGTAGTAGGGATCATATTTGGGTTGCTGGTGTTGAGGTTTACTAGGGAAAATGCCTATAGCAACAGCATAAGCCTATGTTGTAGGATTGTCTTCTTGGAGCATAGGGCATATATTTGTGGGATGGGATGGACAAGCACAAATTCCACACAGTTTTACAGGCCATTGAACAGGTATTTGTTGTCTCAATTGCCAATTGTCTCACCAAGGAAGTCAACTCATCAAGTCTATTCTCCATCCTTTGCTGGTCAGCATGAGACACATGAACTTCATTCACTCCCCTGGGGGGAGTAATCATCCTAGTACCAAAATGCTGGGAGTTAGCAGCCATGTTTGCAATCAAATCTCTAGTAGCAGCTAGGGTTTTGTCAACTAATGTTCCTCCACTTGCAGCATCAATCATACTTATGTCTATAGGGAACAATCCCTCATAGAAATATTGAATCAACAACTGGTCACTGATATGATGGTGTGGGCAGCTTGCACATAATTTCTTGAACCTCTCCCAATACTCATGCAAAATCTCTCTAGAATTTTGCCTTATCCTACATATATATTTTCTAATGGCAGCAATGCTGGACACAAGGAAAAACTTCTCCAAGAAAAACCTCTTCATGTCATTCCAACTTGTCATAGAGCTAGGTGGAAGATAATATAGCAAATCCTTGGCTACATCAGTAAGGGAGAAAGGGAAGGCTAACAACTTGATGTGCTCCTTAGGAATTCCTTGTGGTTTCATGGTAGAACATACCACATGAAACTTCTTTAGATGCTTTTGCGGATCTTCAGCTGTAATACCATGGAATTTTGGTAGGAAGTGTATTAATCTATATTTGAGTTCAAAATTAGCATTTAAATTGGGATACTGAATGTATAAAGGCTGATAATTAATATTAGGGGCTGCTAGTTCTTTAAGGGTTCTATTATGTCCATTATCACCCATGTTTGTGTTATTTCTATTTTCAGTTCTAGTTTCAGTTTCAATATCTGTGTTATCAGTCATGGTTGTAGGATTGCTTATAGTCTCAAGTTCAATTTCAATTTCAATTTCAACTTCAATATTGCCTTTAATCTTAGAAACTATCCTCTCACTAAGCCTACGAGCCTTTTCAAGTGCATTCAAAGCTCCCTCAATGTTAGGATCAATGTTCAGCAAATAATCACTAGAGGACCTAGACATACAACATGCAAGAGTAGGTAGAAAAGCAAGCAACACAAGACATGCATAAAGGGAAAAAACTACACTAATCTGTCACCAAAATGACTACAATTACCCTATCTACACATTTTAAAAAATTATGGGACTTGTACAAGGTGAAAACTACTAAAAAATAAAACCCAAAAATGAAATAAAAAATCTTCAAAAAATAAAAAAAAAAGTGGTCTAAATAATGGAATTAGGCCAAGACAGGGTGATGCTTAGCTGTGAGCCTTGTAGAGGACCCTATTTTCCTTCAACCGACTAATTATCAACTCATTTCGAGCACAAAATTCTGTACAAAAATTACCAAAATGCCATTGGATGAAGGTTTTTGGTAAAAACTACCTGAAATAAGCAAAACAAGGGTTAGTAAAGGGTTAGCGGTTCAATATACACCTAATATGATTGATTTGGCTTAGAATGATCCCCGATAATGATGCCAAAATTTGATAGTTGTAGAGACTATCAAATTATATCAATTTATAAACCAATTGTAGTATAAGGCACAACCGAGTCGAGTCATTGGATCACTCTAATTAAGTAATCAAATTAAGAGGTTAACAAAGGGGGGAAAAGGCTGCAAAATTAACTAACAGAAAGTAATTAAAAACTGTAAACATAATTAAGTAAACAATCCATCTAAGGAAATCAACTATTCTTAAGTTTAATCCATCCGTGATCACTAAGAATCCATTTATTTGCTAACCAAGTTCTTGACTTTAGATCACATCAAGAAGTCTTAAGATGACCAATGAATTATCTATTAGATAAGCATCTAGAATTTAATTAATCAAGGCTAAATGAATTAAGCACCCATTTAATCCTAAATTAACTTAAAATCCATAATTCAACCAAGCTAAATAATCCATCAAACACCTTTGACGCATTATGTAACACCATTTTTTTAGCATGGTAGACAAGTTTATGGTTACAAGGGTAGCATAACACTTGTTTGACATGTCTGTTTATATTCGTGACAAACTGAGTTCATTTAGGCACTTTGATGCAATCCAGAGTGCGAAAAATAGCTTAAAATGATTCAGATAGTAGCATAAATTGCTAAGTTGAGGGAAATAAATCTAAAGGATTTGTTTCTAAGTCACAAATAGATTGAAGAGGATGTAGTTAAAATTTGAAGATAATCATAATTAGTTTAGTATTTTTAAGCATACTGGTTGTGTGTTTTAATGCTAAATTAACTAGTAGGAAATATAAAAAGAAGAGATATTGGTGAAACAAGATTTTTGATGAATTTTAGGATTTATTTTAAACTTATTGGAAGTTAGGAAACTTGATTTGGAGAAATCAAAGTGTTCTTAGCAGATTGAGAGTTTTAGTACCATATTAGTGGTTAGCTATAAGAAGTCAAATTAAACTTCTTTTCCCTATTTCTCATGGTTGAGGTAGAAAACAAAGGGAAAAGAAGAGAGAAAGAAGAGAAAGAGGAGAAGAAAGAAGAGGAAAGGGAAAAAACAAAGGCCAAGCTTGAAGATCATCATCCATACAAGAGGTAGGGGTGTTTGTTCTTTCATTTTTCTACTCCTTTCTTCATGAATGAAGCTTGTAAGTTAGGTTAGAAGAATAGGAATTAGAGTTTGTGATTTGGTTCCAAGATTATGTTTAGATGAGTTAAAATTATACATGAGGTGTAATTGATGATTAGAATTGTTTAGGGATTTGTTATGTGATAGAAAATCACCTAGGATCCATAGATTAAAGCTTGGAGGTGGCTTTGTTCCTAATGGAACAGTAGCCAAATTTTACAAAATTCTACAGAATTTGTGCTGGGCGACCAGCGCCTAGGCGTTGGGAGTTGGGGGCCTAGGCGCCCACTGTCTAGATAGAGAGCAGCATCAGGTTGCGCGAGGGGCTCTTAAGCGCCCATAGTGGGGTCAGGCGCTCAAGTTTGAGCTCCTGAGTGCCCATCACAGGGGAAAACAAGAGAGGCTCTCTGTCACCCGAGTGCTTGAGTGCCCAAAGGGGAGCGCTTGAGCGCCCAAGAGGTAGTGCTTGAGCGCCCAGTCCAGAATTTCACAGGATTTTTATCTTGTAGCAATGGAGTTCCCTACTAGCCGGGACCTCTTAAGTATGTCTTTTAAAGTGTGTTAAGGCACTAATGAAGGTATTTCTTGGAGAGAATAACCACCTAGTATATAAGAGAAGTTAAGTAAACCTTAGGCATCCTTGAAGTTGTAGAATGCCATAGGTGAGTTTTTAGGACCTTGATCAACATGAGGTTACTTTTGGTATAATTTGAGAAGTAATGACAAGGTGTACTGGAAACAACTAGTTTGGGTTTGTTTGGCAAGGTGTGCCTATCTTTATGCATGGGTTGCTCCTTTAGAGCTAAAGTTGAGCTTGAGATGCATAGTAGTGTATGCTTCCTTGTTTATCAAGGTTAAGCTTTGAGTTTTGCTAGAGACATGTGTTGGTTCCTTTATATGATAAAGTTGAGCCTAGAGTATATGTTTTCTAGTTATGTCCTTTTTACTTGGTTACGGTGAACTTCGTGATCGGAGATAGTAGAACCTTGAGCATCCTAGGGTTGTGGAATGCTATAAGGTAGTATCTAGAATCTTGAGCAACTTGAGGTTGCCTAGAGATCACTTGCAAAGTGATGAGGTGAGGTGCTAGATATGAAAAGACTAGTGATAGGAATTTTACTACTTATGTGATAAGTTGAGGTAAAGTCCTAAGTTACTAGTGTTGTCTTTCGCTTGGTTATGTGAACCTTGTGATGAGTAGGTATGTTTTTAATAATAACTTTGCATAGTTGGTTTTCAAACTTACTATTTGCTATTTCCTATGTATTGTAACCCTTTGTGGCGGGCAATGCTATCAAGGTTAGGGTTACCGGTATGGGGTGGTAATAGTACTCTTACATGTGGTGAGGGGAATGAATCCACTTATTATCAAGTAGTCATAGGGCTCTTTTTCCAATTCTACCAGCGAATATAAGGATACAAAGTTCCTAGGAATTAAGCAAGTATTATGTGTTTTCTAAAATAAAAATATGCATTAGCATTGCATTATCGCATTTTTAGGACATCTTGTATGCATAAGCATTCAACATATCAAGCATTGCATTTGTTGACAACTATATGGGCGGTTGTCTTTCTTGATGATATCTTACGATTGTATGGGCGATTGTTTGATATCATTGATTGATATAAATATGAGAGAAGATTATAGCTTGCCTTGTGAATGTTATATAAAGTGTATGTATATTTTGATAGTGTTGAGCAGTGACTCATTTATCTGTTGCGAGTATAATCTTTTGTTTATAGTGTAGTTTATTCGTTACGAATGATTAAACTCTGGTAATGGTTACTTATACTGAGAATTGTGGATTCTCACCCCGTGTATTGCAATGTAAATCCAGGTGGAAGCTCTTCCAAGGGAAAGGAGAAGTATGAAGACTAGTGTAGTATTTGTGCTTAGTAGTTAAAGCTTGTGTTTATTTACACTGTTATGAGTTTGTATAAACAGTTTATGTATTGCAATGTGCCCTTTTGAGGCAATGATGTATATACATAACTTTTAGTTTCCGCATGGCTCTCCATTATTATTTGCTTAAATGATGTGGATTAGTTTGATGATTAAGTTAGAAGTAGCATACTTAATACTGCTTATCCAAGTATATGTCAAGTATACTAGGTTATCAGTATTAGGATGTACACATTGTTTAATCTCTTCCATTCAATTGCTAATTTGATTCTTGGTCTTAGATCACATCAAGAAGCCTTAAGATGATCCATTAATTCTCTACTAGATAAGCATTTATAATTTAATTAATTAAGGTTAAATGAATTAAGCACCCATCTAATCCAAAATTAATCTAAAACATAGAATTCAACCAAGCTTAACAATCAACATCCAAGAAGCCTTTGATGCATTGTTTAGTCTCTGTAATCCTTATTAACATGTGGTAATTATAAAATTATCACATTAACATCCAAATCAAATTAAGCAATTCAATTCAGATTTAACAAAATCAAAAGAGGTACAGAGAATCTTGATTAACAAGTAAAAGTGAAACTTGATTAACAAGTAAAGAGAAACTTGATCAACAATTAAATGTAAAACAATCAAAATAAGATCACAAAATTAAACATCAAGAGTGGAGAGCACAAACAAAAAAGTAAAAGTACAGAATGTAAAAGACTAGAAACATAAAAGAGAAGTAAGAAGAGAGGATAGGGGAGAAGAGAGCAAAAGGGAAAGTGAAGAGAGAAAGTTCGGGGGTCATCTCATGGTGGCTACTGCTGCTTAAATAATATTTCATGGTCAATGCTACTGCTACTGCAGCTTAGGGTCAATCCTCTTCCTCTTAGCTTTAATTGGACACCTAATTTATATAATTTGGGCTTAAGATGAGAGAGTTATGCCCAAAACATTCTTAACAGCTCTCTAAACCTATCAACCAACTTCAAAGGATAAAAACATCATAAAAAGTCATATTTTTGATAAGTGGTATTCATAAGAATTGAATATCTATCTCTTAGCTTTCAAATGGTACCAGTTTCAGCTCCAAATAACACCTACATCCCAAATTAAGGCCCAATCTTTTCACATCATCTAGGTTCCAGCGACAACATCTTTGTTCTGAATTCGTGACTCAATCTGACCTACTAAACATCCAATTCAGCCTTTAAGCTCTCATCAAAGTTGTAGAGCTTTCTCTCAGTTTTCTTACAAGGTAAATTTCATAATTTTTAAATGTCTAGAACTCACGTTATGCCTAAAATACAGAAATAGTGAAAATTTGTCACAATGCTGAGAAATACAACTATGCCCAATTTGAACCCAAACTTATAAAGTGTGACCAAAACCAATCAATTAAGCACAAGAGATGTCTAAAATACTGAATATGTGAGATTACTAATATATAAAAATGGTATTTATCATAACACAATCACAAGATTTGCGCAGTGGATGAATCCCATGATTATTCGTATTTGCCAAGCATGATCACACATAATAATAGTGCCTATAACTGCCTTTATCTGCTCTTAACTATAGCCTCAACTTTTTGATTTTATAGGGATTCTCTGCAACAATCAAGGGAACGTGTTTCCATATTCACTTTATAAATATCAGGCTCAATTACCATCAATAGGTAATTATTGCTCTTTTACTTAAACTCTACTTGTGCACAGCCTGACTTGAGGGTTGGAGTGCTTTTGCAGGTATCAAACATCCTTGTTTCAACATTCTCCACTGTTGTCCAAGGAGGAAAACACCCATTCATGCCTATTTAAGTAAACGTTAGTATCCACTGTTGAACATTGGCATTGTCTGTGGGAATATTTAAGTTCTTATTCCCATCCAACCATGGTGAGCACAAGATAGAACTCAAGGAGAGTAGATGTTGCACGCGTCGCCGCAGGCCAAAAGGGAGGCTTAGTGGTGCACAATCATCCTTACCCTGTCGTACCACCACACGATGACC
This sequence comes from Ormosia semicastrata, assembly GCA_029884595.1. Lineage (NCBI taxonomy): Eukaryota > Viridiplantae > Streptophyta > Magnoliopsida > Fabales > Fabaceae > Ormosia > Ormosia semicastrata. Next base: position 48,150,843 of record JAQQTO010000061.1, read on the forward strand.
GTGTGGTCCAGAATTAACCAATTGTTGAGACCTTCACCGTGAGGAACCAGGAACCCAACACTAGGAGCCCACGCGATGGGCAAGAAACCTCACTTTCCAATGAAAGCCCACACCCGTCACACAAGATCTATGTGAAGGATCAACATTGTCCTTGCATGCATGCAGCCAATTCTAATGATCATGGGCCTAGAATCCTAGTGCATCAGTGCCTGAGACACAAAAATAATGACACTGATGATTACGTGTCCCTCCCAGAGGGCACGACTCAATCTGACATGTCTAGAACTCATATGCTGGACATAGTACGACAACAAGCGGCATTCCTGGAGGAGCAACGTCACCGAATAAAAAATCTGGAGCGATTTGTGCAAGAAGGTTAGGCTGAATCACACCATGATGGCGGAAGGCGGAAGGTAGTCAACCACTAAAGAAGAATGTCGCACGCTGACACTGGAATGTCCAATATTATTAATAACAACCTGGACCCGATGATCAAGAGTAGTCCTTCTCTGCTTAATTAATGAAGCATAAAGTTCTTAGAAACTTCAAGTTTCCAGCTAACATGGAACTCTATGATGGGACTACGGACCATCAGGAACATATAGATGTCTATGTTTTATCTATGCGCTTCCATAGGGGATCCCCACAATTGCTATGTCGTGTTTTCCCCTTCTTCTTAAAGAAGGCAGCCCTTAGATGGTTCGTAACCCTGCCATCGGGATTCGTCACCAGCTGGTAGGGCCTCAGATAGTAGTTCTTACTACACTACACCACCAATAAGGAGCAACCCAGATCTATTAAATCTCTTCCTGAAATTAACCAAGGGTGTGATGAGCCCCTTTGAGAATACCTTAAGAGGTTCAATACGGCTTGTATTAATATGGATGAGAGGATTACTCTTACTATGTCAGAAGTGACCTTCGAACTGACTTTTAGTTTTTCCAATCTTTGGCAAAGAGAAATCCAGAGAGTATGGAAGAATTTCGGGAGCATTCCTAGAAGAACATAAACTTGGAGGAGGTTTCAAGATAATCAGTGTTAGTTTGGCATTTTTAAGCATACTGGTTGTGTGTTTTAATGCCAGATTGACCCCTAGTAGATATGAAAAAATAGAGAAATGGTGAAAAAAGATTTTTAATGAATCTTAGGATTTATTTTAATTCTATTGGAAAATTGGATTCAGAGGAATCTAAGTGTTCATAGCATATCAAGATTTTTGGTACCACATAAGTGGTTACCTTATAAGAAGCAAAATTGAAATTTGCTTCTTATGTTTCTTGGTCTCCCACCATAGAGAACAGCAAGAGAAGAGAGAAAGTGAGAAAATAAGAGAAAGAGACGGAAAGCAAAGGGAAGAATCTAAGAGCAAAAGCAAAGTTTCAAGATCAAGTTGTCTACAAGAGGTAGGGGTTTCTATTCATCTTTTTCCTTGTTGTTCTTGGTGAATGAACTTGGTTTTTCATGAATAGAAATAGGGGTTTAGATAGGCCAAATTGTGTTCTTGGTTTGATTCTTGAATTCCAAGGATTAAGTTAGGATAGTTTTAACTTAGTAAGATCAAAAAGGCTATTTATGGCTTAAGATAACCAGTTTTGATTCTTTGAGGAGCTTAGAATTGATTTTTGAGGTATATGGGATTTTTTGATCTAATCACATGCTTAAGTGAATTAATGAGTTATAAGAAGATTGCAATAAGTTTAGGGGCTATTTTTGGTGTTAGAAATCATAAGGAAGTCGATATAGATTGATTGGAGTCTGTAGAATCCAAACTGTGTGAGGAGTACTCAAGCGCTCAGTGTAGAGTGCTCAAGCACTTAGTGTAGAGCGCTCAAGCACTCAAGCACTAGACAGATGCGTGATGCAGGGTTCTGAGTGCTCAGGCGCTCAGTGCATGGTGCTTAGGCACGCGTCGCGTAGCAGAACAGAGCATAGAGCGCTTAAGCGCTCAAGAATAAGGTGCTCAAGTGCCCAGGCACCAAAGAAACGTGTTTTTTTTTTATGATTTAAGATATCCTACTTGTTAGGACTCCCTTTTTATGCCTAGTAGAGTGTCTTAAGACACCAGTAAGGTAATTCCTAGAAAGAAAGATGATTAAGCATATAAGGGAAAGTAAGATAAGCATGTGCATCCATTGGACATGGATTGCTATAGACCAAGAGTTAGTTTCTTAAGAAACCTAGTGTTGCACAAGTATCATAAGAGAGGTGATTAAAGAGTTAAGGAACTAGATGGCAAGAGTTGAGTGCCTTAGACCCTAGCTGGTAAGGGTGAATGCCATAGTGTGTGAAAACTCTCAAAGAGTGAAGTAGAGTTAGTAATGCAAGGATAGAAAGTGTACTAAGTCTAGTTGGTATTAGTCAAGTGTCGCAGTGCATGAAATGCTCTTACAGAGAAGAGGTAGTCTTAGTAGTGCAAGATGGATTTAGTATAGAGTTATGTGGTAGTTGTATTAGAGTTAGGACATAACTCCGCATTTTCACACACACACTTCACTTCACATATACTTGTTATCCCTAAAGATAAGATAGTGGAGGCATCTACTCAGTTTGGTGACAATATCCACCTAATTTATGGTAGACTACTTAGTAGAATAAGGAGGATACATGTTATGGTAATAGACTTTGCTCCTACTAGGTAAGTTATAAGAGGTCACACGTTATTATGGCAGAATACCTCCCTACCCAGAGGGAATAGTTAAGTATCACGACACTACACCTACACTGCATACACTTTTCTTTGAGCATACATAATCTCATCACTACATTATTTAGTACTTGCTTTGATTGATTTATTTGTGTGTTTGTTGTGTATATGTTGCATTGTGCCTTCGGTGACAGCTGTATGGGCGGTTGTCTTGTTGATGATTTCAAATGATTATATAAGCAGTTGTTTGATATCATCGTAGTTTCGGTTTTAGATCAGAAGTATAGATTGCTTAGGAACGTTACATAGAGAGAAAATGTTATGATGGTTCTTATGCAATGAGTATTAGTATGTTTACTAAGTTCAGTGTAGTTTATTCATTGTGAATGTTTAAACCGGTGGTTTTGGTTACTTATACTGAGAAATACGATTTTTCACCCCATTTGTTGCCATGTAAATCCAGGTGGAAGCTCTCCAAAGACAAGAAGAAAAGTATGAAGACTAGAGTAGTTTAGTTTTTATGCTTAGTTTTTATGCTTAGTTATAAAGCTTTGTATTTATTTACTCTGCTTTTAGTTTTTGTACAAAGTTTATGTATATAATGAGCCCTTTTGAGACAAGATGTATGTATATAACTTTTAGTTTCCGCAAGGCTCTCCATTATTATTTGTTTAAATGATATGGATTAATATGATGTTTAACTTGGTAGTAGTATGACTAATACTGCTTATCTAAGTATATGCATGGTATACATGGTTACTGGTATTAGAGTGTTACATGGCCCGTCCGTGCTTTGGATTAATTAATCTTTTCAAAGCCCTTCCAACCATGGGCCTATGCTATTAAATCAGCTGCCCAAGCCTCTTGTGCATTACATGCACACTTCAATTTCTTGTATTTTTTGGTCTAATTGATCTTTTGTCTTCTTATCTATTCTTTTCTCGTATTAATCTATAAAATAAAAGATTAAATAGTGATACTAAATTGATTAAAATAAATACAAGATTATAAATATTATCAAGTTAAAATATATAAAATTATATATATATATATATATATAAATTATTGCTTAAGAATATTTTGAAATAAATAGAAAGTCAATTTAAAAATAAACATTCATTCCAATGATTTCTATTCATATTTTAGCATTTTAGTCCAATAATAAGGTATTCAGAGAGTATTTTCGTATACTCATCACACCCCTCAACTTGCTTATTGTTGGTCCTAACAATTTCTATGCAAAAGAAAAGAAAGAGACTAAGAAAATAATAAAATAATGCACTAATTCATATTTTCTAGATTCACATATCGAAACAATCTTAGAAATTCAATAATCCTATCACAAGCAATCCACCTATAGCAATTTATAAAGTGTGTGTGTGTTCCAAACTATATCCATCTAACTAGAGGCCCTGACGCATGCAACAAAAAGAACATCTCAAGTGAAAGGTTCAACTCCATAACTCACGAGTATAAAAGTGTTTTGTGTGAGGATTCTCTCTATAGAGTTGACAATTGGTGTACACATACTCTCATGGGGAATTAGGCAATTATGTACAAGCAACAAGTAAACATTGATCTTATGATAGGAACAGTAACAAATGAGACTTCCACCACTCTTTTCAAAGGCTTACTTAGGATCAGAACGATTAGCACAAAAGGTTATAACATGGCTTGGCTTCGGGCTATATAAAAAAATGTAAAGGATTCAAAAACTTCCAAGTACATACAAAGCGAATCTTATTAAATATCTCGGTAGACCACACTTTTTACTTGATGTATTTTTCAACTTTTCAGATCATCGAATGATAATGTTTTTCCTTCTTCGTCCCCTTTTTTTTTTACTCTTTGATGAACAAACACATGTCATCTTGCCATTTCTACCGAACTTTGACTTTTTGACTCCTAACACAAAAGAAAGAAAATGCAAATTCCACACTGAGTATACACTTGGAAGTAAAAAGGATAGAAAAATTAGTGTATAGGCTATACTCCATTGTGGAAAAGCATGGATGATGTGGGCATATGAAAAGAAAAGGCTACATGTATTTATTGGCTCAAAGTTAGCTACTAGGGGTCTATGATGGAAATGGTTAGCTTGAAAGGCTCAAACGTTGATCCTAAGTTGACCTTCATCATATCCCAAGTATATCCACCATCTTACCACAAACCATGTAATGATGTTCTCAAAAGAAGTGCCCAATTCAACAGATCAATGAATGCTTATCACAATTTACTGCATTTGTAGACTCCCAATCCTCTTCAAAACTCACATGAATACTTAAACAAAAGAGTTCTCTAACTACATGTGTCAAACCACCAGCTTACCATAAAACTTGGATGAGTGCATTAGAAGTTCTATGGATGCTTCAACAAAAATGATTATGGTGGATTTGGTGAATTCACAAAGATGACTATGAATGAGAATGAGTACACATGTGCTAAAGATGTACGTGTGATGCAAATTAGAAAAAAAACATTTGACACATGAAAATATGTTACAGAGTTCCAACAAACATTTTAAATATTAAATTTACATCAATAACATCCCCCAACTTAAATGAAACATTGTCTTCAATGTTTAAAATAAAATCCAAACTTTAGAAATAATCGCCATTATGCATCAAAGAAATTATTGGGACAAAAATAAACAGAGTAATGAGGAGGAATCACATATATGAAATGCTTAGCGATTAAAAAGAGAAGACAAAAAGATGATAACTACACCTTGACAATGGTTATTAATGACAAAAAAAATAATAATAAAACAAAGTAAAATAAAATAAATAAGCACACAAATTATTATTTTTTTGGATTTGGATTTTTAAATTTTTTTGTTAGTCGACACTATTTACTTCCCCATATAAAGGCTCCAAAATCTAGGAGGCACTTAAGCTAACTCAATAAAAATAAAAACTCAAAATAAAAACTTACCTCAGTTTTGGTAGACAATATCGTCTACCAAAATCTCTTCTACATATGGATCCTTCAATTCAAGGTACGACTTCTGTAACACCCTTGTGGGGATGTCACATTTTTAATGCAATAAAATAAAATCTTACCCAAGTTGTAAAACATTTGGTACATAAATAATATGAGTTGTAAACTTTTTCCTTTTATACTTAATAACATGAAATAAAATAACACGGAACACAAAATAAGACAGAACATAATCACACACCATAATATACATATGATTTTGTCTTAAGTGTGTAAATAATTTACAACTACAAATATTTAACAAAATAGTAAAAAGTCAGCATAATACTAAAACATAACATGCCCAAGTGCACATCAAAGATTTCTAACCCTTCTAAGGATCACTCTCAGATAGATCTTCGGATAGCGAAAATCCCGGATGCCTAGCAGCTCTACGGACACGAGTCCGTGCTGTCGACTCACTACTAAGCTCACTAGGCGCATGGAAAATCCCTCCCCAATAACGCCTAAGAGTCAAAGGCAACTCAAGATGTAAATACAAAGTAGTAGTAAAGATGATCTCCCCATCAAACTCTCTATATAGAGACACAGTCAGAAGTCCCACATAGACTACCGATCCTCTATCCTCATGCAGTCGCCAGGCCTCAAAGCCTCCGTGAAAATCAAGTCTCACAAAACCAAAGAATCCAGGCAACTCCATGATCACAAGATCAATCCAGATGGTAGGGGTGATCTAACGGCTCGTCGTCCTCGTACTGCTCACTCAGTTGGCGCTCTTCCGGATACTGAATATCGAGAGGCTGTTCCTCTTCCTCTTCCTCAAACTCTTTACAGAATATAATAATAATGCAGAGAAATACGTATAATGAGGTGAGACAATCTACATCATTACCCGTATGGCAATAAAGAAAACGACAATACAAGCAAATATCACAATTAATGCATACCATCACATCATATATAGTACCTCAAATTAATACATCATACATGCTATCACAAGTTATAATAAACATTTAAAATGTAAATCATAGATACTAATGCACACCGACTCGTTCCTACTCCATGGAGCTAAACACAGACATCAGAGAGAATGATCCAAAAAGAACTATCAGTACCTCAGGCTGCCTAACTAAACTATTACACTGTCCAACGTCGTGTCTATAGTCCACAGTCCAAAACATCATGTAGTAGTACATAGTACAAATACATCGTGCACTACAGGCATTGTACCAAATAGTCTCCACAAGATCTTGATTAAGTATAGTGCTTGTCGAGATCATTAGTGTGTTGCCCGTTACCACGGCCCAAAGGAGCTACCAACTGTCCACATGTGGAATTCTCCGCACACTAATGCCTCCAAGTTCAATTAATGAACCACACTACGCATATCACACCCACAATACGATGTAATTCATCTTGTCAATCAATCGTCAATTTTCAACTAAATTGACACAACTCTCAATGCATGATTAAGAATTATAATCACAAAAATACCTTTAGTCTCAATATATTATCATATTTATGAAAATACCATCAGTCTCAATATTCCAAAATATAGTATGTCTCCACTTGACAGTACTATCTCTCAACATGTCCGGGTCCACCACTTTGGCCCGACAGTAAAACTCACTGTTCCATTTAGTTGCGTAGAAATTTTATCGCATTTTCACAATCGCATCACTTTTGTAAACTTTCTTAAATCGCGTAAATATATTTTGACATTTTTGAACATCGTGTAATGTTTTTAAATTATTTTCTCAATCGCGTAAGATTTTAAAATCGTTTTCTTAACCATATAGCTTAAAAATCATTATTTCAAATATGGGTAAGCTATTTCTAGTACTTTTAAACTACGTAGAATATTTTCTATAAGTTATAAACATATTATGGAATCTTTTCTTTTATTTGTCTGATTTTAGTAAAATTTGGCAGCATTTTGCCTAGAAAATCTATTAAATGGTATTTTCTACGTTTTTCCTTAAATACTGTTCATTTTAACCTTGACCATTACTTACACCTTGAAACTTGCTAACGTGCTTCAAAACTCAAAGAGTGAGCTCTACGTTAGTATTTTTCAAGTGTTCTCTTTATTTCATTATATTTCCCATAACTCATTGAGATTAAATTCTTTCGTAATGTAACTACTTAAACTACCTTAGAAAATAATTTTGGGAATTAGATATACATCGAATGACATTTTGGCTGAATTCAACATATCCTTCACAACTAATCATTAAATCATTTTCTAACTTCTAAATTATTTCCAAATTCATTGTTTTACCTAAATTTATTAATCATTATTTTAGAAAATGGTTGAGAACATTTTAGTTCTCTTTTTCTTGGAGAAGCCGTGAGCCTCTTTGGTGTTCTTTCGAACACTCATGCAAACCTTGCATGTTATTCACATCCTACATTAATATTCATACATTTATAAACACATGCAATATATTTAAAGCTATAGACATGCTCACAAATAAAATCAATCACAAATAGGAAAGCATTAGACAACCACACAAATAAATCATTATGGATTCTTCACATACATACAATCCATTTTCTCATCACCACATAGGGTTGATGAGATTAAATCTCCCTCTTACCTCTTAAAGACAAGATCCTCAAGTCTCCTCCTCCTCTTTGATTTTCGTTTGAACCAAAACAAAGCCCTAAAAATTCTTAAATAATTAGTAAAATCACAAACAAGGCTTAATAATGATAAACCATGGAACAATCATGGTTTAGAAAATCATAAACTTAATTTAAAACTAAAGAATCACAAGTTTACCTTTAGGGAAGTAGGATAAAACTTGGATTTTGAAGTAGAAGGAGTAGGATTTTGACAAAACCTTCTAAATGAAAAGTGTTTAAGAGGTGGTTTAGGTTTAGGAAATGTAAGAAGGAAAAATTATAGAAGATGGGTGGTGATGTTGGGTGAAGGGCCGAAACTTAGAGAGAAAATGAAAGAGAAAAGTGTTTGGTGTTCTTGAGAGATTTGAGAGAAAATAAGGCTAAGCTTTAGGTGAGTGAAAAAGTGAATAATGAGAGTGAAAGTGGAGGGTGCAACCGTGAGGTAGCTTGTAGGAGAGATTGAGAGATAAACTTGGATAGTAAATATCCTATTGTGTTCACATTAGGAAGGCACATGGCCTATGTCACCAATTGGTCACCCAATGGCCATACAAGATGGTTCAAGAAGCTTGGAGAAGCCTCCCAAAGCTCCTTGGCTGTGTGGTGTCTAGGGGATTAGGGACTTGGTTTAATTTCACTTAAAGTTTAATTACATGCTAATTAGATAGGTAGTTAATTAGGTTAGGTTTCCTAATTACACTTACTTAATTATCTAATTACATAACTAATCAATCTAAAAGGTCATTGTATATGTCATGCTTTGTCATGACTTCTAGATGATATTAAGATATCTAATTAGTAATTAGATTATAACTAATTAATAATTAGGTTAGTCCACTTAGTTTCTTAATTTGGCAATTAGATTAACTAAGTTAGGTTTAATTAGCTACTCAGTAACTAGTCAAGCCATTATATTTGACTAAATCCTATCCATTGATTTTAACTTTAACTCCTAGCCCTTGATGTAATCTAAGGTGGATATCACTTAGTGATTTAATTAGGATTGTTCTCACACCATTGATTTGATCAATGGTTATGATCAAAAACATCTTAATCAAGCTTTTCATCCAATGGTCCACAATAAAGTCTTGCCACTTTATTTGACCAAACCTTATTGGTTAGAAACTTTCAAGCCACTATTGTTGACTAGTTCCTATTGGCTTAGAATGTAGTCTAGCTAGAAACATTGACTGCTTTTCTAAACGCGGGTCCCACAGACTTTTTTGGGTCCATGGTTATTTTGGAGCAGATTTCTACTATTATTGAGACAGTAGGTACTGTCAATTAAAATAATATTATAATAATATAAAATTATTTTATTACACATTTAAATCCTAAAAATTAAAAAATTAATATACATATCACTCAGAATTGGGTTTAGTAAGATCCCCCAACTTTGAATAATTAAAATAAGATTTTTTCGGCCAGAAAATTATTATTTTCTTGACTCGGAGTGAATCACTCACAACAGTCAAATACACTCACGGAATAGTCATATTCAATTTATAACTCACAGAAAATATAAAACAGTACATTTAGGACAATATTGTACTTATGCCAAAAGTTGCGGTGTTACAACTTCAACTGCTGACCATATACCTTCCTCCAAATTAATCTTATGAGAACAAACCAGAGGACTAACACCTTTAATATCAGCAATGCTCCAACCTTTCTCAGGAAACTCCTCAAACTTTGGTTGCCATGCCCTAGTGCCACAATCCTAAGTTTCAAGGGGATCAAAATCATGTGCTGTAGAAACTCATATATCCATGAGTGAGTCAATCATATATATCTGGTAGCCATCGCCATCATCTTCTGGCTATTTTGCAATATGAAAAATATTCACCTCGAGAGTCATGTTTCTAAAAGACAGCTTCATGAGCTCATTCTTGAAATTAATAATAGCATTAGCAGTGGCAAGGAAAGGGCTACCTAAAACCAAAGGAATTTTACAAGTAATATCAATAGCAGAGCTAGTGTTAAGGATTAGGAAATCAATAAAATAATAAAATTTGTCAATTTAAATTAGAACATCCTCTACCACACCCTGGGGTACTTTGATTGAACGTGTCAGCCAATTGCAATACCACAGTTGTTGTTACCAAGTGGCTTCCAATACTCAAGAGGGGGTGAATTGAGTTAAAAAAAATTTCACAAAAACTTTTAAAATAAACACAAGTATAGAAGCTATTAAATAAAAAGAGAAAATATGAGATGAAGAAGAAGAGCTTTAAGAAAAGTAAATAAATAAATATGCAATAAAATTAAATTACGTTAAATAAAGAGATAAAGAGAAGAAAAGCAGGCACAATATTTATCCTGGTTCGACCACTAACCCATTTGTGGTCTACATCCAGTCCTCGAAAAATTATTCGAGATTTTTTACTATGTATATAAGCTTCAATAGGTGCTTGCTACCGTTACAAAATAAAGAACTTTTCACACATAGGAAAACTTTACCCTTGTGCTAAATTCTCATCCTGTAGGGATACCTCACCCTTATACAAACCTTTGAGGGATACCTCACCCTCTTTACAATAGAGCAGAAAAAATAGATGAAAAGAAACTCTCTTTAAGAGTAAATAATACAAATTGAAGTGCTAATAGAGCTCACACAGAATATCTCAAAGTTTTGATCGAAAAAGAGCGTAGAAAATATAATTCACGAGTTAGTGCAAGTAGAAAATGATTCAAAATGTTAGGCAAATTTAGAAATGACCCAAGGCCTCTATTTATAGAGAAATTCAAACAAAATAGTCGTTGGGTGTAATAAAAGCTCATTATGAAGACGTATATGAGCTTCTAATTCTATTTTAGAAACAGGGGTTATTCGAATAACCTTCGTGTTATTTGAATAACACGTTCTCGTGAGAAACACTTTTAAAAGAGGTTATTCAAATAACATATGTGTTATTCGAATAACAGATAAAAAACTGTGTTCTGTGAAAATAGGTCTATTCGAATAACCTTGTGTTATTCGAATAGTTTTCTTATAAAAGCTTTTCTAAAAGACCTTGTTATTTGAATAGCTAATGTGCTATTCGAATAGCACTTTTGAAGAACAAAGGCGCGTAAGAAGGATTTCAAAACTCTATTCGAATAACTCAGTATTTTTTGAATAATTCTGTTGCAAATAAAAAGATCTTGGCCTGCTTTATTCGAATAACGTTGCCTTTATTCGAATAACTATGTTTGAAAAATAGTTTTAAACTTTCTAAAAACTTTTAGATTTATTTTTTAAATTATTAAAACCATTTTTCTCTTTTCTTGCAAAAACAGTGAGATACTAAGAGAGCTCCGTATATAAAGACTCTAAGTCCTAAAGCTTTTCTTAAAAGATCTTGGACTTGGTCTTCCATCATCTTCATTTTTGTCTTCATGTTTGTTATCATCAAAACCATTCTTCAAAGACATATGTTCAATCACATTCTCCTCCTTTTTGATGATGACAAGCTATCATTGAGAAAAAAGTTAATGCATATAATTGGAATTCACAAAGAGATATTAAAAGCTTACTCCTCCTCTTCAATTATAAGAGGTAACGTATATCAGAGATATGCGCAGTTTCCCCTTACTTTTGGAATCTAATTTCTCTTGTTAATTTTACCTATCTTTTCTCAAATAAATTCAAAAAAAATTTCTCCCTCTTTTGTCATGAGCAAAAAGGTGGGGTAAGTCCTATAAAATCATGCAATTTATAAGGCAGGGAAAAAATAATAAAGAACTGTAAATCATAGATAGGCCATAAAAACATCATTTATTCCTTAATCAAGGTGATGCAAGTACAATGACAAATAAAACAGAGCAAAAACAAAGATCCTAAGATCTAAAGCTCCTAGAAATAAGCATCTGGAGGCGGAGGCGGAGGCGGAGAATCAGGTGCAGGAGCAGGTGATGCAGCTCGTAAAGTAGCAACCTCACGTTCAACACCTTCTATTCTATCAAAAAGAATAGAGAAGGTGGTTTCCATATAGGCACAGTTATCGCGCAAGGTAGCCATGATCTTCTCCAAAATGACTAAAGCAGGGGCAGCAGTAGGTGCATCAGTAGGGGCAGCAGGGTTCTCTGCATCAAATTCATCATCAGTAACCTCATCTGGGTACACTCAGCCTTCATCAGTCTTAATCATCTTCATTTTACGCAAAGTGTGGGCTTCAAAGACATTGTGATGAGTCAAGGTGATGGCGCGCTCAGTCTCCAACACCTGAGGATACTTGCTAAGTAAGGTAGTGATAAGAATGCCATAAGGCAATTCAGATTTTTCCTTGCCCTTGGCCTTCATCATATGCTTCATGATGAACACAGGCCAATTGATCTTATGACCACTTTTCAAGATCCAGAGCATGAAGATGTCATATTCACCAAGATAGGCATAATTCCCGCCATGTGGAGCCAGGATATGTGTATAAGCATAATGCAAGAGCCTATATTGGCTCTTCAGCATCCCTCCCTTAAGGCCCTTGTCTGGCGAGGCAAGACCAGGCTTCAACAAGTCTTCAATTGCCCGATTTCTATCGAACTCATGGAGGAGAGGGTTGTCATCTTCTTCAATAGGCGTGCCAACAAATTGTAACCCAAACATTGTCTCCTAGTCCTGCGGAGTGATGATGATGTTCTGATCACAGACTCCAAAGAGAAGGTCCTGGCCAACAATCGCCAGATTGCAGTAGAACATTTTGACTAGAGCAGGGTAGAGGATAGCCTAGTGAGAACAGAGCTGTAGAACTCCCTGATTTTGTAGCAGGGTCAAAAAGTCGAAGCCTCCATTCTGCTGGAAAAAAGAGAGCTAAAGGTATTTGGGCTGGACAACATTTCACTCCCAAAAGTATGTGATGAAGCGGCCATGGTGTTCTTCATTAGTGGAGAGCCTTTGCAAGTTGAGTGGATTGTTGCAGGGGGCATTCTTTGTGCGAGGACGCTTTCCACGAGAGGAAGAGGAGGCCATGGTGATTAGAGGTTTGGAAGAGAGAGAGAGAGAACAATGGTGGCAGCTTGGGCAAGGGAGAAATGAGCAGAGAGAAGAAACAGAGAGAAAGGGAGAATGAGATAGCTTGAATGCGCGGTGTGGGCTTTAAATAGGAGGCCCAAAATTATTTGAATAACCAAGGGGGTTATTCGAATAACCCTTCATAAAAACCCAAAAGTCATGTGATTCTAGCTAGGGTTTATTCGAATAGCTGATGATTTATTCGAATAGAGAGGCAAGGAAAGCCAAATGTTGTGGCTTTTTATCAGGTTTTATTCGAATAAAACTAGTGTTATTCGAATAGGGCAGAAAACAAGTACTAAGAACTGCACAAACGAGTTACAGTTAATTCGAATAAGCTAAGCTTTATTCTAATAAAGCTGAAACTATAGCATATAGAAAACTGACATGGAAGTCAGTTTATTTGAATAAGCTAAGATTATTCGAAAAACACAGAGACCAAATAAGAGAACTGTAGTTGCTAAACGTCAGTTTATTCGAATAAATGAAGTGTTATTCGAATAACACTGATACGCACCACCATTTTTGAGCATCTGACTAATTTTTATTTGAATAAACTTAGATTTATTCGAAAAAATCCATAAGAAAAATAGTAAAACACACGTCCATAAATGAAAAACAAGAGAGGAAAACTTACCCAATGATAAAATACCTGCAAAAACAAGATTTGGGATATCTCCAACGCTCAAATCAGTAATAAATCAAGAATGATAAATCCATAATTAAGCAATAATTACAAACATTTATATGTTGGATTGATCAATTATGCCCAATTCTCCTCTAATACAAAAGAATGCTTCTTTTGCTAAGAGTTTAGTGAAAATATCTGCAAGTTGCTTAGATGTTTCAACAAATTCAAGAATGCAATCCCCTTTTTGGATGTGATCTTTGATAAAATGATGTCTTATCTCTATATGCTTTGTTCTAGAATGCAAAATGGGATTCTTAGAGAGATTTATTGTACTAGTGTTGTCACATCTTATTGGGATATGATCAAGCTGAAGACTATAGTCTAGAAGTTGTTGTTTCATCCATATGATTTGAGCACAACAACTCCCGACTGTAACATATTCAGCCTCAGCTGTAGACAAAGCCACACTATTTTGTTTCTTGTTATGCCAAGAAACTAAAGAACTACCAAGCAAGTGGCATGTCTCACTAGTACTCTTCCTATCCATTTTGCATCCTGCAAAATTAGAGTCGAAATAGCCTATTAGGCTACATGAGGCACCCTTAGGGTACCACAAGCCCATTTGTGAAGTGCCTACTAGGTACTTCATTATACATTTAACAGCACTTAGATGAGATTCCTTAGGGTTAGCCTGATATCTAGCACACATGCATACACTAAACATAATATCTAGCCTACTAGCAGTAAGATAGAGGAGAGATCTAATCATACCTCTGTATTTTGTTATTTCTACGGATTTACCTCATTCATCTTTGTCCAAATAGCAAGAAGTGCCCATTGAAGTGGCCATGTGTTTAGCACTGTTCATTTTGAACTTTTTGAGCAGTTCCTTACAGTATTTGGTTTGACTTATAAATGTTCATTCCTTTGTTTGTTTGATTTGAAGTCCGAGGAAGAAATTAAGCTCTCCCATCATCGACATTTTAAATTCATTTTGCGTTGTCTTAACAAATTCCTTGCAAAGGGATTCATTAGTAGCACCAAAAATAATATCATCCACATATACTTATACAAGAAGGATATCATGCCTTTTATTTTTAATAAAAAGGGTAGTATCGACTTTTCCTCTTGAAAAATCATTTTCTAAAAGAAACTTACTCAACCTTTCATACTAAGCTCTAGGAGCTTGTTTTAAGCCATACAAGGCCTTTTTGAGTTTAAAAACATGGTTGGGTAGTTCATGATTTTCAAAACCTAGAGGTTGTTCAACGTATACCTCCTCTTGAATAAAACCATTTAGAAAAGTACTTTTAACATCCATTTGATATAATTTAAAATCCATGATGTAAGCATATGCAAGTAACATTCTAATAGCTTCTAATCTAGTTACAGGTGCATAGGTTTCTTCATAACCTATTCCTTCTTCTTAATTATATCCTTTAGTGACCAACCTAGCTTTGTTTCTTATTAGTAATCCATTTTCATCAAGTTTATTTCTAAAAACCCATTTAGTGCCAATTATAGGATGATCGTTAGGCCTAGGAACTAATTCCCAAACTTGATTTCTTTCAAATTGATTTAATTCATCTTGCATAAAAAAAACTAATTCCTAAACTTGATTTCTTTCAAATTGATTTAATTCCTCTTGCATAGCTAAAAACCAATGTTCGTCATCAAAAGCTTCAATTATATCTTTAGGCTCAATTTGAGAAACAAAGGCTAAGTGATTATATACATTTCTAAGGGAATTGTGAGTACTTACACCTTTAGATACATCACCTATAATTTGATCAAGAGAATGATATTTTGAAGTCCGCCATTCTTTGGGAAAGTCCAAGACTTGTGAATGTTCTTGTCTTTGCTTATCTTCTTGAGTTTCTTCTTACTCCTTGACTTCTCTTTCTTTGCTGTTCAAATGTGTTTCCACTAAGATTTCAAATTTGCCGACTCCAAGAATCGTTCCTTTGTTGTTATCTCTATAAGTTACATGCCCATGAGTTTTGGAACAAGGAAGGAGAATTTGGAGTCATCTCCAGTCATGTGCTTGGAGCAGCCATTATTGAGATTCCAATTTGAGCTCTTGACCTTCAAGCATACTTACAACGCAAGTTCAAATTTTAACTTTTGGTACCCAAATTTTCTTGGGTCCTCGTGTGTCAATTTTGGGTATAGTACCCTTGGGAACCAAAACCATTTTTGTTCCAATTTTAGTGTTAATGTTTTTCCTAGCATTACATGTTGATACACTGTGTCCTTTCTTTCCACAATAGAAACATTTAATAAAAGGACTACTTGAAGTACTTGAATGCACAAAGAAATTTTTATATAATTTTTGTTGATTTTTCAGGTTATAACCTATCACAGCCTTTTGAAAAATCACTCTTTGTTTTCTTAATAAAATATTTAAATTGTCCCTTCCAAAGGTAAATTTAGAAAAAGTATTCTTTAAATCTTCAATTTCTTTTTCAAGCATATGACATGAAGAACAAGATGAAGATGTAGAAGCATGTGAAGAATGAGTGGTGCATGCATTAATAATTCTCAAAGTTTCATTTTCAATTTTTAATTCTTCAATTTCTTTATTTAAAATAAGAATTTGGTTTTCGAAAGACGAAATCATTTTCATAGATGAAGAAATTAATTTAGTGAGCTTTAAAGATTCGTCATGTAATTCTTCAAAGGTATCTTGTAATTCATTGTAAGAAGGCAATGAAGTAGTATTAGAACTTACCTCATTTTCGTTTTCTTCTTCTTCTCCTTTGGCCATAAGACATAGATGGGCTTCCTCGCTATCTGAACTGTCAATTGAGTCCATATCGTTGTCGTCCCATGCTATGTAGGCTTTTTTTTCCTTTTCTTTCCTTGAAGGGTTTCTTTTTAAATTTCTCCATCTTCTTTTGGTAAACTGGGCACTCCATTTTCATGTGACCCGGTTTGCCGCATTCATAGAAAGTTGAAATTGACGATGCTCTTTCCCTTTTGTGATGAGTTTTCTTTGGAGGAAAAAGAGGTCTTCTTCGTGTTCCTTTCTTCTTGAGAAAATTTCCAAATTTTTTAACTAAAAGACTAAGGTTTTCTTCATTTACCTTGATGTTTTCTGAGCCTTCTTCATCTTCTTCATCATCATTATTAATTGTTGAGGAAGTGGCTTTGAGCGCTATCCCCTTTTTCTTTTTATTATGCTCTTCACTTTGACTTAATCTGCTTAGTTCCAGTTCGTGCTCATGAAGTTTTCCAAAGAGGGTAGCTAGTGTCATTATCGACAAATTCCTTGATTCTGATATGCCTATTACCTTGGGTTGCCAAATCCTGCTTAGACATCTTAGAACTTTGTTAATCAAATCTTCATTAGAAAAACTCTTACCTAGTGATGCAAGATGATTTACGATGTGGGTGAATCTCTTTTGCATTTCCTGAATGCTTTTTCCTTGGTTCATTCTGAATAATTCATATTCACGAGTTAGAGAATTAATTTTCAACCTCTTCACTTCACTAGTACCCTCATGGGTAACTTGTAAAGTGTCCCACATTTCTTTAGTAGTTTTGTAATTTGAAATTCTAAAAAACTCATCATATCCCAAAACAGTGGTAATAATATTTTTGGCTTTTAAATTATGTTGAATTTTTCTTTTATCTTCATCAGACCATTTACTCCTTGGTGTTTTGGTCCTTACACCATTGACCTCATGCGTAGGTATAAATGCACTATTTTTGACAGCATCCCACACATCTAGATCAATAACTTCGATGAAGATTTTTATTCTTTCCTTCCAATATACATAACCATCCCCATTGAAAAACGGTGGTCGGTTTATGGAACATCCTTCTGAAAAATCATTTGAAGAAGTCATGTTCTCTTGAAGCTGCTAAACTCTTTATACAAGAGTCTAGCTTTGATACCACTTATTACCAAGTGGCTTCCAATACTCAAGAGGGAGGTGAATTGAGTTGAAACTTTTCGCAAATACTTTTAAAATAAACACAAGTATAGAAGCTATTAAATAAAAGGAGAAAATACGAGATGAAAAAGAAGTGCTTTAAGAAAAGCAAATAAATAAATATGCAATAAAATTAAATTGTGTTAAATAAAGAGATAAAGAGAAGAAGAGCAGACACAATATTTATCCTGGTTCGACCACTAACCCACTTGTGGTTTATGTCCAGTCCTTGAAAAATTATCTAAGATTTTTCACTATGTATACAAGCTTCAATAGGTGCTTGCTACCATTACAAAATAGAGCACTTTTCACACACAAGGAAACTCTACCCTTGTGTTAAAATCTCAGCCTGCAGGGATACCTCACCCTTATACAAACTTTTGAGGGATACCTCACCCTCTTTACAATAGAGCAGAAAAAATAGATGAAAAGAAACTCTCTTTAAGAGTAAATAATACAAATTGATGTGCTAATAGAGATCACACAGAATATCTCAAAGTTTTGATCGAAAAAGAGCGTAGAAAATATAATTCACGAGTTAGTGCAAGTAGAAAATGATTCAGATTGTTAGGCAAATTTAGAAATGACCCAAAGCCTCTATTTATAGAGAAATTCAAACAAAATAGCCGTTGGGTGTAATAAAAGCTCATTATGAAGACGTATACGAGCTTCTGATTCTATTTTAGAAACAGGGGTTATTCGAATAACCTTCGTGTTATTCGAATAACACGTTCTCGTGAGAAACAGTTTTAAAAGAGGTTATTCAAATAACATGTGTGTTATTTGAATAACACAGACAAAAAATTGTGTTCTGTGAAAATAGGTTTATTCGAATAACCTTGTGTTATTCGAATAGTTTTCTTATAAAAGCTTTTCTGAAAGACTTGTTATTTGAATAGCTAATGTGCTATTCGAATAGCACTTTTGAAGAATAGAGGCACGTAGGAAATATTTCAAAACTATATTCGAATAACTCAGTGTTATTTGAATAATTCTATTGCAAACAAAAAGATCTTGGCCTGCTTTATTCGAATAACGTTGCCTTTATTCGAATAACTATGTTTGAAAAATAGTTTTAAACTTTCTAAAAACTTACAGATTTATTTGTTAAATTATTAAAACCATTTTTCTCTTTTCTTGCAAAAATAGTGAGATACTAAGAGAGTTTCGTATCTAAAGACTTTAAGTCCAAAAGTTATTCTTAAAAGATCTTGGACTTGGTCTTCCATCATCTTCATTTTTGTCTTCATGTTTGTTATCATAAAATCATTCTTCAAAGACATATGTTCAATCACAGTTGTTGGTTTGATTTCTCCTAACTCTAACTGCAAATAAATAGAATATGACATTAGATTCACACTATCTCCTAGATCTAGCAAAGTTTGCTAAAACTCATGATTTTTGATGCTGCATGCAATGGTTAGGCAACCAGGATCTTTGTACTTGGGAGGAATTTGCTGCTCAATTAGAGCATTAACTTGTTTTCTCAAAAATGCTATCTTCTTCACATGGTGCTTCCTCTTAATTGTATACAAATCCTTGAGAACTTTTGCATAAGTAGGAACTTGTTTAATCACATGTAAAAGAGAAAGATTGATTTTTACCTGCCTTAGATTCTCTAGGATTTCATTATTAGGAACAGAATTCGCTTGCTTGATTTTAAAGCTTGAGGGAATGGTACCTTAACAAGACTCTTTGTCACCTTAGGTTCCTTGGGTAGCTCGACATCACTACTATCCTGATTCTTTTCCACATCCTCTGAGTTGTTCATTGTTATGATGTGTAATGACTTACCACTTCATGTCACAATGATATTCACATCCTTCAAATTCTCTTACGCCATGTGTTGACCATGGGTTGCGGACTAAGCTTAAGAAGGGAATTTACCTCGCCCATTCACACTCAAGGAGTTCATCAATTTGGACACTTGGCTCTTTATCTCCTTGTTTTCTTCAACAACTTGTGTAATAAAAAATTCAAACTTTTGGTTAGTCTTACCTTGTGTGTAATATTCTCTCCAACCCAATGGATTTAATCAGGGTTATGGAAACTCAATAACACCGGTATAGGACTCTAGTTAATTCTAGTAACTAGCTGGCATAGTTTGAGCATAAATCTATGACACTGAATTTGAGAATTAACTCTTTTGTGAAAATTGGTAGAGAAGATAGAAATAAATAAGAAAGATTTATTTCTAAGTTATGAACAATTATAACAGATATCTGAGAGCTTCTTAATTCATTCCATAGGTTTAATTCAACCTAGGAAAGAATAATGAAACTTAGAGATTGATAGTGCAGTATAAGAAAAGTGGTGGAATGTTAATAGGGAAAATAGGATGAAATTCTAGAATTTTCTATGATACCAATGATGGTTAGAAAATTCATTTATGAAAGATTAAAGTATTCCTAGTAGATAAAAGGTTATCAGTTGGAATGCTTTATTGGAAAAGCTTCTTCACGTTTTGTACTGTTTTTATTCTGAAGCTTTTCACCAAAATTTGACTTTTGGTTTCCATTTTTCTCTCTTTTCTCACATTTCGTCCTCATTCTCTCACCTTACCATTTTCACTCATTTTCTCCATTCTCTCTCTCAGTTTCACCCCTAGTAGTAGAGAAGAAAAAAAAACAAGAAGCACAAGAAAGGAGCAAGGGAGGAAGAAGGAGGGAGCAACCAAGGATAGAGAAAAGGAAAAGGGAAGAGGAAGGTGAAAATTTGAGGTAGGGGTTTTCCCTTTTGTTCATCTTTTCCTTCCACTTGAGAATGATAAATTCATGATTTTGGTTAAGATTTGAGTTGATAAATGAAAATGATGCCTTTATGTGTGATTATGAACTCATGGTTCAAGCTTTGATTTTGATTCATGAAAACTTTGAGATTTAAAAGGGGTGGAAATCCTCATTTGATCTTTTGTTTTAAATGGATTTTTGGATACTTGTGTATGAAGAACTTGATGATATGGTGAGATTTTGAGTTGGTGATGGAAGATGCATGTTTTTATGCTTTGGTCATGATTGAAAAGTTTCAAGTTTGGTTGTATTTTTTAAGAACTTGGTGAACCCAAAAAATGCAGGGAGAGCCGCGGCACAACCCAGAGAGAGCCGTGGCACCCCACTCTCTGGAAAGCAAGAAATCCAGCACAGAGAGCAAGGGGCCGTGGCACAAAAGGGCCTTGAGCTATGGGACCCACCAATTGAAGTGTGAAGTTGCGACACACTTTGGAAGTGAAGCCGCAACACCCCTACAAAAAAATTGTCCAGACTTGTTTCCTTATGTGATTTTCTTGCTATGAAATGTATGATGTTTTCGCATAAAATGATATAATGGAATACACTAAGGCTTGATTGATGAAATAGTAATGCATTAAGCCATGTTATTAGATTGATTGGTGAATTTGCATACTCAAGATGAGAAAAACTATCATGTGCATACTATTGCATATTAATGAAATGTAAGGCTTTGTGCCATGATATGAGATTGTGAGATAAATATCGTGAGTAAAATTGATTTGATCATTATGCATGATATTATGACATGAGATTGATGATTAAAATAATGATTGAAATTCATGAGTAACCCATTACCTAGGATATCCTTGGTCCTAAGGAGAGACTTGGAAATGGTGGTTGAGGGTGGATATTCCTTTACCATTGAAGTGATTGAGGTTGTGGGCAGATAATTCTCTCCCTCTTTACCTGAGCTTTCCCTGGATGAAGTATAGTTGAGGATGTGTAACACTCCAAACTTTCTAATTATTTGACAATAATAACAGAATTATACTGTTTAGTGATTTCTGTGTACTATAAAATTATTTTGAGTATTCCGTGAATATATTTGATTGTTTTGTGTAATTTACTCCGTGTCAAGAAAATAATAATTTTTGGGCCAGGAAAAATCTACAGTAATTTAATTATTACTGTTGATTCTGAATTCTTTTTGCTAATCTGATTTGATTTTCATAAGTTTTATAATTTTTATGATTTTGTGAATTTTATGAGATTTTTATATTTTTATGATTATTTTAATATTATTTTTGGGCTGTTGTGGACCTAGGGGCTGTATGTGGGCCCAGGCGGGGCCGAAAAAGTGAAAAATTTTTCGGAGCCAGAAAATTTTGTACTGTTGAGACGGGGACGGGGGATCTTACTAAACCTGAAATCGAAAACAGTTTTGAAAATTTTCTTTTACTGTGTTTTGTACTGTATTTAATTATCGGGCAGTAAAAACTATAGTTAATTGTGTTCATTAGGGTAATAGCAGATAAAAATAAATATTATACTGCATAGTCAACATCAGTAGTTATGACGACTTTATGACGGACCAATAGGAAGCAAGCTTAATGTTGAAGCCTTTGGATATCCACCATTGCTTTAATCAAGGATGAAGATTTGGTCTAACAAAGTGACTAGGACCATTTGTAACCCTTGGATGTAAAGTATGAAGAGGAGATTTTGACCCTTCATTTTGGAGATACATCTAATGGTTAGGATTTCAAGGAGAAAGATCCAATGGCCTAAATTTGGTCTTATCAATATAGAAACTATACTTAGAAGCTACATTAATATTAACCATTGATTAGATCAATGGTTAACAATGCCCAAAATGGTGGCTAGTGAAATTTGACACTCATTGAGTGTACAAGAGGGGGGGGACGGTTTTGTGATGGCTTAAGGCCATAGGAATTTCAAGACCACTTCATTATTCATCTTTGTCTTCTCCAAAAACCTAAAGCTTTTACAAAAATTCTCTCTCCTTTCTCTTCAAGTGAATTTCGGCCAAGGCACCCAAAACACCTTCCACCACTCTATAATTTTAACTAACCACATATCTTGCATCCTTACATCAATCCAAGACCCTTTGTAGTTAAGCCCAAGCTCTAAATCTTTCATCTTCAATGACTTTCTTCAAGATCAAGTTCTAGGTTTTTGGGGTGAAGTGTAAGGAAACTTCACTACTTGTCTTATTTTCATGTTCTAAGGCATGTTTGATCCATGGTTCTCCTTGTTCAAGCTTAATATGCTAATAAACTTGTGTTTTATTTTGTGTTTAAGAAGCTTTTGGTGGTGAATCACTTACTCAAGGAGCAAATTAAGGAGCTTGGGAGGTTCTTCAAGAGGTAAGAGGGAGATTCATCTCACCAACCAAGTATGGTGGTGAGAGATGAATCTTATATTTGATGGATGGTGAATCCATGTGAGGATTCATATCCTTGGTTGTGTAATTATGTGTGGGTGTTTATGTGCTTTAAATTATTTATTTGTGTTTGCATGCTTTATGTGATTTTATTACTTTAAGGTATGTTTGATTATATGGTATGATGAATATATACATGTATGCCATGATTTGATGATGAAAGAAAAATAAATTTTTGGTTCCAATGACCATGAGGGTTTTGGCCTCAACACCTCAAAATAGGTGTTTCCAAACTAAAATTTTCATGAATGGTAACAAAGACCAAGTGTTCACGGTTTTGTGGAGGAATTTTAATGGTTTTGTTTGTGTAAAAACATGAATGGAACTTAGTTGATTTAGAAGGAAAAATATATGATGGTTTCAATGGCCATGTACTATGATTTTTGAAGGCTTGTATTGCCTTAATTTTGTAAGACAAAGTGATTTCAAAATGGAAATATAATTGATTTAGTACAAGAATTAAAGAAATGGAAACAAAGTGTTTTGTCACTTGAAAAATGAAATTTTTGTATATGAATGGAAAAGAGAGGTTGAAAGTGTTTGAACCTCAATTTATTTTAAAGAGGATTGATTTGAGTTATAATATCTCAAGTAAAACTATGAAATACAATTTTCTGAGAAATAGTAGAAATACTGATTTTTAGAGGGACTATATTGAAAATTATATTTTTGGAGGGACTATATTAAAAATATTCTTTAAAAATGGACTTTATTGCAAATATTATTTAATGAGGGATTGTTTTAGAAATATTATTTGAAGATGGGCTATTATATAAATATTATCGTATAGAAGGACTAATGGGCAAATAATGAAAATAAGGTTAATTTTTGTTATTAAATGAGAAAAATCTTATTTTGGATTTAAAATACATTAGAAATATTTTACATGATTTAAAAGTAGTAATTTTAGCTATGCGATTGAGAAAACGTGAAATTATGATTACACGATGAAAATACAGTAAAGATACTATTGGACTAATGTGTGAACCCTGAACATGAGATGATGAATTTGAACTGAGAATGGTGCATTGTACATGCATTGGAAAAGTCCGATGGACTGTATGAGGCTAATTGCCTAGGAGAGAATACACCTCTTGAGTGGGTGCAATATGCGTAGTGTAAGTCACTTGTTGACCTTGGGGGTATTGGGGTACGGGTTGCCTACAATGGGCAGTTGATAGCTCTTCTATGCCGTGGGTTTGACCGATGCAACACACCGATGATCCTGACCAAGACACTATTCTTAATCAAGATCTGATAAATACTGTCGTGTATATGCTAGATGTGCAAATACATATAGCACGTGGTCTGAGGCATGTTGGTACAGACAGATCTTTTCGATCATTCTCTCCGACCTGAGTTTTAGCTCCATGGAGTAGGAAATTGAGTTTATGTGCATATGCATAATTATTGAGTATTGATATCGGTGTGATATTTGAACTGTTGAATGTTTAGATATTGTTAAGGGCATGATCGTAATTATTGTTTATTACATCTGTTGTGATGATAAATAGTATTGATGGCATAATTGTAATTATGGTATGATGTATCTGTATGGTATATTGTATGTGTTATCTCCATGCTACCATGTTGGTATTGGCGTAGGTGATCTCACCTCTTTGTATGCCTATTTTGTGTTGTATTTATATTTGTAAAGACGTTGAGTAAGGAATTGAACAAGAAGGCGAAGAGGAGCAGATTCCTGTGGAGGAAGCTGAATTCTAAGAAGATGGTGATACCCAGTTTCCTAGGATATATGATGTTAAAATTTCGTGGAGGACTAGAAGCATGGCATGTTGACTAGATAGAGCGTGTATTTACTATATAAGAGACTTGAAGATTACCCTAAGTAGGCTTTATCGAGGAAACCCTTATTTCAGTGTAAATGTTTATGTACAGTTAGAGTTTTCGTTGTCCATTAGGCAGTACTGGGGAGCTTACTACCATACTCCTAGTGAGATTAGTATTGTGTCGTCTGCGCAAACATCTGTCCGTAGGACTTCACGTCAAGTCGGATTCCTACCTGCTAAGGAATCTGAGGAGGACCCGTCTAAGGGTTCTGCTGTTTAGTAATACTTGGGCAGTATGCTAGTTTTAAATAATGTTCAAATACTTTGACAACTTGGTCTGTAAATATTTAAGTATGACAGTACTAAGACTTATGTATATATGATATAAATTATTTGTGATGATGTTGTAACATTTGTATTTTTCACTAAGTTTATCTTATTAATATTAAGAAATTTTACAACTCGTATTTACATTACAAAGCATATTTTATAATGAAGGGGTAATTTGGTAATTAAGTAACAATAAATGTGATACCCTACGGTGGATGTTACAGGATGAATAATTCCCTCTCTACTTGAGATATTCCTGGATTAGAGATAGTGTGAGGAAGGATGATACCCTCCCTATCAAAGTAGTTGAGGACTGATAATTTCTTCTCTACTCACAACTCTGTATGAGAACGAATAATTCCCTCATTCGTTGTGGACTTGATTGGGTTACTCAGAGTAACTCTGTGTGGCAAATAGATCGTCATAAATAGGTTGAAGTGCACTACCCTGAAAGCAGACTACTACCAAGTGAATGATATTGGGAGGAAGGATAATTGCCTCCATACCACTTTGATAATGAGATCATTGATGATTTATTGATGATTGATGATTTATAAATGATCGATGATAATGATTTATAGAAGAAGGTCCTTGATGGATTTTTGAATATAATCTTGAGATAATGATGAGATTTGATGATTAATTTGATCCTTCAAATGATTTTCAATAAATGATATAAAAATGAACCTCTATTTCGGGAAGAGAAAGGACTTGATTTGGCTTTAACCACCTTTCTAACAATTATAATATAATGATTTGAAATGGTTTTCCCCCAAAATAGCTAGAATGATTATGATGACACGATTTTAAAATGATTACTAAAAATTGTAAGATTCTCACCCCATTTCTTTGATTTCCATAATGATTCCAAGAAATCTTGATGCAGACTATAAAGAAGATTAAGGGCATGGTCTTTAGATCTTTTGATTCTTTTGATTTGACTAATGTATATGGTTATACACCATTTTTGGAGCCTTTGTGGCATGTGATGTATTTTGATTCATTTTGATGTACTTTGATATACTTTGTGTATGGCACAGTCCTATTGATATATAATATAAACTTTCGTTTCAGGCTCATATTTTGCTTATTAAATATATGTTTCTTTAGAAAATTTTGATATTGATCTAAGTGGTGCACTCTAATATGATTGCCAATGCATAATTCTGGATATGTCATTAGTAGACGTATTAGGACGTTACACTGTGCCTCAATAAAAGCCTGCAAAGTATCTTCTAAATGATTCCTGGAAGATAAAGTGCATGATATGGTGTAGGATGTGATATAAAGGGTTATGCAGGTAACTGATTTTTAGACTTCCAACTAAAATTAGGGTGACGCAGATTATAGGTATCAGAGAAAGGTGTAAAAGGCTTCTTGTATATACCTAAAGCATTACATTGTTCCTCGTACATCCCTCTTATCTCAACAAATGTGGGACAATCTTAGGCGAGGTGATCTACCACACTACATACAAAACATGGTCTAAATGACTATGCATTATTAGCCACATATGTTGACTATAAGTCCTTAGTCTTTAACAACTCTAGCTCCCTAGTGAGCATTGCAACATGTGTTTGGACGTATACCTTTGAAGACTTGTTTTGATGATAACAAACGTAAAGACTAAATGAAGATGATAGAAAGACCAAGTCCAAGTTTATATAAGATTAGCTTTAGGACTTAGGATCTTTTGTACGGAGCTCACTTAGATATCTTACTGTTTTGAAAGAACAGATAAAATTGAGTTTAAAAAAAAACTTGAGTGTTTTTAAAATGTTTTCTAAAAACTGGTTTTTTAATAGTTTATTCGAATAACAGCTTGTCTATTCGAATAAATCATTCCAGCCTTTTCTGTCTTTTAAATCATTATTCGAATAGCATTTGATTTATTCGAATAATATCTTTCAATCCTTGCTACGTGTTTAAGTTTTTTAAAATGCTATTCGAATAGCATTCTAGCTATTCGAATAAAAGAGGTTTCAGACTGATCTGTTAAAAACATCATTCGAATAACTCAGTAGTTATTCGAATAAATCTCTTCTTTCAAAAACTCTATTTTTAACCGTGTTATCCGAATAACACAGAGGTTATTCGAATAACCCATATCAGATGACTTTTTCACGATGGCTTTAGGAATAGTGTTATTCGAATAGAATGTTAAGCTATTCGAATAAACACGTTGATCACGAACACTGATATGGAAACAAACAGGTTTTCAATTCGATTAAATGGCTTTTAATTCTACCCAACGACTATTTCTTCTGATTTTCTCTATAAATAGGAACCTTGGGTCACGTCTAAAAATTTGCCCAAAACCTTGAATTGTTTTCTGCTTGCTCTAATCTGTGAAATTATTTTCTACGCTATATTTTCGATTAAAACCTTGAGATATTTCTGTGAGAGCTCTATTAGCACTTCAATTTGTATTACTTGCTCTAAGTGAGAGTTTCTCTTCATCTACTTTCTGCTATTCTGTATCGAGGGTGAGGTATCCCGGCAGGCTGAGACTTTAGCACAAGGGTAGAGTTTCCCTGTGTGTGAAAAGTGCTCTTTTGTGTAACAGTTGCAAGCATCTATTGAAGCTTGTATACATAGTGAAAAATCTCGGCTTTCGAGGACTGGACGTAGACTATAAGTGGGTTAGTGGTCGAACCAGGATAAATACTGTGACCTGCTTCTCTCTTCTTAATCTCTCTATTTTATGCAATTTTAATTTACTGCATATTTATTTTTCACTGCTTTTATTGTTTCTTCTCTCCTTCTCGTTCCTTCTGTGCTTTTATTTATTAAGTTTTAATATTTGCTTTTGATAAAAAAAGGTTTTGAGAAAAAGTTTTATACTCAATTCACCCCCTCTTGAGTACTGGAAGCCACTTGGTAACAAGTGGTATCAAAGTTAGACTCTTGTATAAAGAGCTTAGCAGCTTCAAGAGAATATGGCTTCTTCAAATGGTTTTTCAGAAGGATTCTCCATAAACCGACCACCCTTTTTCAATGGGGATGGTTATGCATATTGGAAGGAAAGAATGAAAATCTTCATCGAAGCTATTAATCTAGATGTATGGGATGCTGTTGAAAACAGCGTTTTTATACCCACACATGAGGTCGATGGTATAAGGACCGAAACACCACGAAATAAATGGTCTGATGAAGACAAAAGAAAAGTTTAATATAATTTAAAAGCCAAAAATATTATTACTACTGCTTTGGGATATGATGAGTTTTTTAGAATTTCAAATTGTAAAACTACTAAAGAAATGTGGGACACTTTGCAAGTTACCCATGAGGGTACTAGTGAAGTAAAGAGGTCGAGAATCAATTCTCTAACTCGTGAATATGAATTATGCAGAATGAACCAAGGAGAAAGCATTCAGGAAATGCAAAAGAGGTTCACCCGCATAGTTAATCATCTTGCATCTTTAGGTAAAAAATTTTCTAACAAAGATTTGATTAACAAAGTATTGAGATGTCTTAGCAGGATTTGGCAACCCAAGGTAATAGCTATATCACAATCGAGGGATTTGTCGACAATGACTCTAGCTACCCTCTTTGGAAAACTTCATGAGCACGAACTGGAACTGAGCAGATTAAGTCAAAGCGAAGAAAACGATAAAAAGAAAAAGGGAATAGCGCTTAAAGCCATTTCCTCAACATTCGACAATGATGATGAAGAAAATGAAGAAAGGTCAAAGAACATCGAGGTAAGCGAAGAAAATCTTAGTCTGTTAGTTAAAAAATTTGGTAAATTTCTCAGGAAAAAGGGAACACAAAGAAGACCTCCATTCCCTCCGAAGAAGACTCATTACAAAGGCGCAGGAGCTTCATCGACTCCAACTTGCTATGAATGTGGCAAACCTGGTCACATGAAAATGGAGTGCCCAGTTTACCAAAAGAAGAAGGAGAAATTTGAAAAGAAGCCCTTCAAGGAAAGAAAAGGAAGAAAAGCTTATATGGCATGGGATGAAAACTACATGGATTCAACTGACAGCTCAGACAGCGAGGAAGCTCAACTATATCTCATGGCCAAAGGAGAAGAAAAAGAAAGTGAAAATGAGGTAAGTTCTAATACTACTTTATTGCCTTCTTACGATGAGTTACAAGATGCTTTTTGAAGAATTACATGAAGAGTCTTTAAAACTCACAAAAGTTATTTCTTCTTCTAAGAAAACAATCTCTTCTTTAGAAAATCAAATTCTTGTTTTAAATAAAGAAATAAAAGAATTGAAAGTTGAAAATGAAACTTTGGGAATCATTGTTGCATGCACAAATCATTCTTCACATGCTTCTGCGTCTTCATCTTGTTCTTCATGTTATATGCATGAAAAAGAAATTGAAGACTTAAAGAACACTTTTTCTAAATTCACCTTTGGGAGGGATAACTTAAATATTTTATTAAGAAGACAAAGAGTGGTTTTTCAAAAAGTCGGGATAGGTTATAACCCGAAAAATCAACAAAAACTCTATAAAAATTTCTTTGTGCATTCTAATGTTTCAAGTAGCCCTTTTATTAAATGTTTGGAAAGGACATAGTGCATCAACATGTAATGCAAGGAAAAACATAAATACAAAAATTGGAACAAAAATGGTTTGGGTTCCCAAGGGTACTATACCCAAAACTGACACACAAGGACCCAAGAAAGTTTAGGTACCAAAAGTTAAAAACTAAACATGTGTTGTAGGTGTGCTTGAAAGCCAGGAGTTCAAATTGGTATCTCGATAGTGGCTGCTCCAAGCACATGACCGGGGACGACTCGAAATTCACTATGCTTATTCCCAAGAATCATGGACACGTCACTTATGGTGATAACAACAAAGGAAAAATTCTTGAAATCGGCCAAGACGGTAAGAACCCTAACTCCTCTATTGAAAATGTGTTGCTTGTTGAAGGTTTGAAACATAACTTGCTTAGTATTAGCCAATTATGTGATAAAGGAAATAAGGTTATATTTGATTCAAATTGTTGCATAATTGAAGATAAAAATGATAAGCATGTTAAATTCATTCGTCATAGAGTAAATAACATTTATATGATTAGTCTTGATGATATATCTTCAAATGATGCGAAATGCCTCTTAAGTAAGAATGATGATTCATGGTTATGGCATAGGAGAATTGCACACATTCACATGGATCACTTAAAGAAGTTGGTCTCTAAAGAGCTAGTAATTGGACTACCCAAGCTTAATTTTGTAAAAGATAAGTTATGTGATGCATGTTAAAAGGATAAACAAATAAATGTCTCTTTTAAAGCAAAAAATATAGTTTCAACTACTAGACCTTTACAACTTTTACACATGGATCTTTTTGGACCTTCTAGAACTATGAGCTTTGGTGGGAATTACTATGCTTTAGTGATTTTGGATGATTTTTCTAGGTTTACATGGACTTTATTTCTTACAAATAAAAATGATTCATTTTTAGCTTTTAAAAGACTTACCAAAGTTATTCAAAACGAAAAAAGGTTTTCAAATCTCTTCTACAAGAAGTGATCATGGTGGCGAATTTAAAAATAATGTTTTTGTGAATTATTGTGATGAACACGGCATTAATCATAATTTCTCTGCCCCTAGAACTCCACAACAAAATGGAGTTGTAGAAAGGAAAACCGTTCTTTAGAAGAAATGGCGAGAACTATGCTTAATGAGGCTGCTCTTCCTAAGGACTTTTGGGCAGATGCTATAAGTACAGCTTATTATGTAATGAACAGGGCCCTTATAAGGCCTATTTTAAAGAAAACCTCATATGAGTTGTATAAGGGAAGAAAGCCAAATGTCTCACATTTTCATGTTTTTGGATGCAAATGTTTTGTCTTAAATAATGGAAAAGATAACTTAGGCAAGTTTGATGCTAAGTCTGATGAAGATATATTTCTTGGTTATTCAAATCATAGTAAAGCTTTCCGTATATATAATAAAAGAACTATGACTATTGAAGAATCTATACATGTTGCATTTGATGAAACTGACCCAAATGGATCGAGAAAGAATCTTGTTATTGATGATGTTGCAGAAGTCTTGGCAGAAACACATTTGGATAGCAAGGAAAAAGAAATCAAGGAGCAAGATGATAAACAAAGACAAGAAGATTCGCAAGCTTTGGAACTTCCTAAAGAATGGCGAACTTCAAAATATCATTTCCTTGATCAGATTATCGGTGATGTATCTAAAGGTGTAAGTACTCGTAATTCTCTTAGAAATGCTTGCAATCACTTAGCTTTTGTTTCTCAAATTGAACCTAAGGATTTAATTGAAGCTTTTGATGATGAACATTAGATCTTAGCTATGCATGAGGAATTAAATCAATTTGAAAGAAATCAAGTTTGGGAATTAGTTGCTAGACCTAATAATCACCCTATAATTGGCACTAAATGGGTTTTTAGAAACAAACTTGATGAAAATGGTTTAATAACTAGAAACAAAGCTAGATTGGTTGCTAAAGGTTATAATCAAGAAGAAGGAATAGATTATGAAGAAACCTATGCACCTGTAGCTAGATTAGAAGCTATTAGAATGTTACTTGCTTATGCTTGCATCATGGATTTCAAATTATATCAAATGGATGTTAAAAGTGCTTTTCTAAATGGCTTTATTCAAGAAGAGGTTTTCGTTGAACAACCTCCAAGTTTTGAAAATCATGAACTACCCAACCATGTTTTTAAACTTAAAAATGCTTTATATGGCTTAAAGCAAGCTCCTAGAACTTGGTATGAAATGTTGAGTAAGTTCTTTTTAGAAAATAATTTTTCAAGAGAAAAAGTCGATACTACCCTTTTTATTAAAAATAAAAAGCATGATATTCTTCTTGTGCAAGTATATGTGGATGATATTATCTTTGGTGCTACTAATGAATCCCTGTGCAAAGAATTTGCTAAGACAATGCAGAATAAATTTGAAATGTCGATGATGGGAGAGCTGAATTTCTTCCTCGGACTTCAAATCAAACAAACGAACGAAGGGACTTTCATAAGTCAAACCAAATACTGCAAGGAATTGCTCAAGAGATTCGAAATGGAAAACGCTAAACACATGGCCACTCCGATGGGCACTTCTTGCTATTTGGACAAAGATGAAGGAGGTAAATCAGTAGAAATAACGAAATACAGAGGTATGATTGAATCTCTCCTTTATCTTACTGCTAGCAGGCCAGATATTATGTTTAGTGTATGCATGTGTGCTAGATATCAGGCAAACCCTAAGGAATCTCATTTAAGTGCTGTTAAACACATAATGAAATACCTAGTAGGCACTTCACAAATGGGCTTGTGATACCCTAAGGGTGCTTCATGTAGCCTAATAGGTTATTCTGACTCTGATTTTGCTGGGTGCAAATTAGAGAGTACTAGTGGGACATGCCACTTGCTTGGTAGTTCTTTAGTTTCTTGGCATAGTAAGAAACAAAATAGTGTGGCTTTGTCTACCGCTGAGGCTGAATATGTTACAGCCGGGAGTTGTTGTGCTCAAATCCTATGGATGAAGTGTAACACCCCAAATTTACTATATCTTAAACAGTAATTTTGACAGTTAACAGAATTTTACTGTTTAGTAAATTCTGGATACTGTAAAATTATTTTGATTATTCCGTCAGCATATTTGATCGTTTTGAGTGATTTACTTCGTGTCAGGAAAATAATAATTTTTAGTAGAGAAAAATCTTTCTGTATTTATTTCTCTTGACTGTTAATTATTTTTAACAATCTGACTTGATTTTCATACGTTTTCTAATATTTGTGATTTTTATGGATGATTATGAATTTTTTTACTGTATGTGGGCCTAGGTGATCCTAGGTGGGCCCAAGTGACCTTACGTGGGCCCAGGTGGGTCCCGCAAAGTGAAAAATTTTTCTACGCATAGAAAAATTTGTACTGTTTAGACGGAGACAGGGGATCTTACTAAACCTGAATCCGGAAACAGTTTTAGAAAATTTGTTTTGTACTGTATTTATTTATCGGAAGATAAAAATACAGTAAATATATTCTTTCGTGGGATTTTTAGTAGATAAAAATAGAAATTATATTGCTTAAGTTAACATTGGTGGTTTGGATATCCACTATTGATTCAATTAACGGTTAAGAAATAAATTTAATAAAGAAACATAAGATAATCATCATTGATTTAATCAATGGTATGAGAATAAACTTAATTAGGCAAGCTTCAATATCAACCGTAGATTTAATCAACAGTGTAAAATTAATTATATAAAGTGACCATTTACAACCATTGGATTTAGAGTTGATCAAGGGTGGAGATTTGGTCTTAAAAAGTGACAAAGACCATTTATGACCATTGGATGAAGAATTAATCAAGGGTGGAGATTTGGTCTTAAAAAGTAGCAAAAACTAATTATGACCCTTGGATTAAAAGTAAGAAGAAGCAATCTTGACCCTTTATTTTGGAGACACATCTAATGGCTAGAATTTAAAGGAGAAGGATCTAATGGCTTAGATTTAGTCTTCTAAATCAAAAGTCTACCTAAATCCTAACCATTGAATTAATCAATGGCTAGAAATGCTTCAAATAATGGCCTAATTAACAAGCCAAGTAAACTAAATTAAATGTTAAATTGTTAAAATCTAATTCTTAATTAGATATCCTAATTTTAATTAGAGATTATAATATATGAAATAATATGTCTAATTAATTAGTTATGTAATTAGAAAATTAGTTAAGATTGATTAGGAAACTTAATCTAATGAATTAACTAATCAATTAGCAAGTAATTATGACAACTTTGGAGTGCATGATGAAGGGGGGACAGTTTTGGAGTGTTAGGAAGGAGGAGACATGTTGAGACATGTTGGAGTAGCCTTTTTAGGCCAAAGAAAAAGCTTGAAGACATTAATTAGATGTCTTGACCAATTATTGGTCATTTTCCTAAAGCAAAATTATTTTCTTCTTTCTCTCCATGCAATGCTACGGCTGCCCACTTCAATTCAGCCATTTGATTTCATTTGTATCACATTTTATAACACTTAACTTATTCTCTCTCTTCTCTCTCTTCCAATTTGTCAAGAACACCAAGAACAACACCATTTTCTTTCCTTCCTTGAGCATTCGGTCACCACCCATGGAACCACTTTCAATCTTCCATAATTTTATCTAGCTGCATATCTTGAATCCTCTCATCAATTCAAAACACTTTCATGTTGGAGACTTTCTCTAAATCATTCATCTTCATCACTCAACTAAGCTAAGAATACAAAACAACCATTGTCCTTCATTTTCTCACCAAATGGTTCGGCCATGACCACCAAAAGCACCACCCATCACTTTTAATTTCATCCAACCATAGATCTTGAATCTACATGATATTCTAAGCAACTTTCATGTTGGAGACTTTCTCAAAATCATTCATCTTCATGGACTTTCTTCAAAAGCCAAGTTATTGAATTTTTAAGGTGAAGTGTAAGAAGACTTCAATTCTTATCTCTTTTTCATGATCTAAATCATGTTTGATCCATGGTTCCTCTTAATCAAGCTTAGTATGCTAATTTCTATGTATTTTGTTTTGAATTTGAGAAGCCCTTGGTGGTGAAGGACTTAGAAAGAGAAGTAAAATCAAGAAGCTTTGAGGATCTTCAAGAGGTAAGAGGGAGATCCATCTCACCAACCAATTATGGTGGTGGGAGATGGTCTTATATTTGATGGATTGTGAATTCATGTGAGAATTCCAATCCATGGTCATGTAATAATTAATTGTGTGTTTATGAGCTTTGCTTTCTTTTCTTGTGCTTTGATTATTTTTGTCTATGCTTAATATGCTTTGCATGATTTTATGGCTTTGATAGTATACTTATAATATGCATGATGAGTATATGGCATGTTTGTGATATTTATAATGAAATATATATGTATGCCATGATGTGTGGATGGAAAGAAAATTGATCTTGGTTCCAATGGCCAAGGAAGAACTACGGTTTTGATGCCCTTGATTTGGGTAAATGTTGAAATTCTTCAAGAACAAGGAAATTAAATTTTGATCCCTAGAACAATTAGAATTTCGGCCAAGACACCTCAAAATAGGTGTTTACAAATTAATATGTTTATGGAAGAATAAAATTGGATTGATTTGAGGAGTATGGAAAATGAACTAAAGGTTTGTTTTTTTTAAGAAAACGTGAATACAAACTTTAGAATGAAATTTTATTGATTTATTTTGTGTAGAAACAAGAATGGAACTTATTTAAGTTAGAAGAAAAATATTTCATGGTTCCAATGGCCATCTATAAGATTTTGATAATTTAGAAAAAATGTTTTGATGCTATGAAATACAAGAATTTTCAAATAAGGATTTTTGAAAAGGGAATTAAGTGTTATAAATTAAGTGAAGTGGAATTTTCATAAATAAAAGAAAAAGAAGATTGAAAGTATTGAACTTCAAATTAATCAATTTTTAGAAGTGATTTAGAAATATAAAGGAAAATGTTTGTAACTTAAAATTTCTAACAGAGAATTTATTTATTGGGTTTTGAAAAACGTTAGAAAATTTAAAGTTAAGAAACAATAATTAAATCAACTCAATATGATTTTGTAGGACTAGGTTAATAAAAAGTGATTTTGAGAAAATATATATTAAGGAAAAGATTTTTGACTAAGAATGAAAAAGGATTTGCAAAGAAAGTGAAAATGAATTTGAACAAATGGGTTTGTGTTATGACCAATCGGTACTTTGGTTTTGAAAATAAAACTTTAATGGTTTTGTTTGTGTAAAACCATATCAATTTAAAAGGAAAAATGTTTTGATAATTTTTCAATAGTAATGCCTAGATTTTGATGAAACAAAGTAATTTTTTTCAAGTGAAAATATAATTGATTTAATACAAGAAATTTGAAAAGGGAATCAGAGTATTTTACTCACTTGAAAAATTAAGTTTTGTAAACGAAAATGTTTTCAAACTTCAATTTATTTTGAAGTATGTTAATTTGGAAATGATTTGGGGAAAAATAGAGAATATAATGGTATTTTGAGAATTTACTCAAGTATAACTTATTTTCAAGTTTTGTGGATTATATTTGAAAAAGAATTTCTTGAGTAAAGAAACATGGAAAAAGATTTTCTTGAGTAAGAAAATGTGAAAAATGAAATACAAAGTCATAATATTTTAAGAAAAGATGAAATTGAATTTTTGAAGGTTGAGAAATATTTTTCGTAATAGAATTGTGGTGAAAAATTATTTACGTATCTTAAAAACGTGTTGAAAATGATATTGAATTATTTGAAAGTCCAAATTAATATTATTTTGGAATATTGAGGAATATTTTATGTAATTTGAACTACTGTTGAAAAATCACTATGTAATTTAAAAGTAATAGAATGTTTTTATGTGATTGAACAACGAAAAAAAATATTTTTATGCGATTATGAAAAATGGTGGAAAATTGTTATAAGATTTGGAAAGTGTTTTAAATATTTTGAGAATGATAGAAAATGATTTACGTAACTTAAAAGAATGATTTTTGAGATACGCAGTTTTGAAACAGTGGAAAAATAATATGCGATTTGAGAAACGTATATTTTTACGCAATTGAGAAAAACATTAAAAAATTAGTATGTGAATTAAAAGTGCAACAGAAGAGTTGCGGCATTTTGAAAACATAACAGAAGTGTTACGGTAGTGTGAAAATATAACAGAACGTTTCAGAATTTTGAAAACGTAACAGAAGTGTTACGATATTTTGAAACTGTAATAGAAACATTTTGGAATTGTGAAAACATAATGGAAATATTGCGCAATTTTGTGAAAATACGGTAGAAGTGCTTTATGACTATAAAAGCATGATAACATAGTGTATGAACACTGTGAGAAAATGATGAGTTTGCCTACGATTGGCTTTTGATGTATTTTATATACATTGGAAAGAGATGTCTTATTTGAATTTGGTGCATTATATGTACATTGAAAAGATTTGCCCCGTTGGGGTTGGACTTGTACTGATATACTCGTGCATTGTACAAATGAAATTCAAAAGATTTGGCCCTTTGGGGTTGGACTTGCACTGATATATTCGTGCATTGTATAAAATATAGCTAATAGCTATTATGGCTCTTGTGGTTGAAGAGGGAATGAGAATTGATAGTGAGGTCTATGATGGATCTTGGGAGTATCAAGGCGCGGCGATCGACCAGTGGACAGTTGGCGAGTACCCTGTGCCACTTGGCGATGCAGTCCGTTGCAACGCATTGACAATACCCGACAAGAACACGATTCTTTTCAACGACTGGGAGATTGTCTTTGGGCTAAGGCTGACAATTAACCAGAGCATTCTTCTTGAAATTGTGAAAACCTCCATGGAGTTATTTTTAATAAAATGAGTCTTTGTGCATATGCATAAATCTGAGCATTTATATCTGTGTGATATATTAATTAAGGAATATTGGTTATTGGTTATGACAATTGTTTTGAATACTTGGATGATGATGATGATAATGTTGTTTGTTTATGATAATTGATAAAATAATTGAATGATGATAGTTGATTAATGTTGATGACATAATCATAATTGTGGTATGATCTATCTGTTTGATATTGCTGTTTGTGTTATCTCTGTGCTGCCATGTTGGTATTGGTGTAGGTGATCTCACCTCTTTATTATGCTGTTTTGCTGTGTCTGTTCTGTTAAAATCAAATATTAGAAAGATCGAGTTGTCTTAGACATAACGGGCGATGGATACTCTGAGATTGGTGATAACAATAAGGAGTAGACATTCAAGACTCGAAGGTGTGCAGTGTTGACAAAGAAACAGATGTCTGATGCATCAAGATGGACAGAAAAAGGAATAAGTATGTTAAAGTTTCTTGTTAGTGTTGTACCGTGCTATTAAGTAGGACCGTCATAGGGTTTACTATTGTCAAAAAAAAAAAATAAGTCTGTTAATTTTATATTTCTCTTTAAATTGTGATATTAATTGGTGTCAATATTGCATAATGAATAGTTAAAAAATGATTTTCAATATTACCTAATATTTTCAGTAAATTTACATTTCAGTAAAGAAGAAATTTTGAAACTCATCTTTTATAACTCAAACTTTGTGCGAACTTATTTTCAGATTATGAGTCGGAAGTTAGAAATGTGATGCCCTAGCTAGGTTGTTACATTAGTTGGTATCAGAGCTAGGGTGTTACATTAGTTAGTATCAGAGCACGGTTTGAGTTTTTTGGGCTATTTTGCTTGTGTTGTGTTCTCTGTGTTCATTTTTCCAAAAGGAAATAATGTTGTTTATAATGGATATTAGATCCATTGTATTTCAATCCGCACGCCTTAAAAAAAAAAAAGAGAATGGCTCGGGATAGTTATACTTGTGTGGAAGTTAAACATGTTACTAGTAATGCAGTTGCAGCTACGGGAGCAACGGGAGCAATGTGAAAAGATGACTGCACGAACAAAGGACCCATTGTTCATTGGAAAGTGGAAGTTGAAGTTTAGAATCTGATGGAAGAGAATCAGTCTTGGAATATAAGATTTCGTAATTTTGGAACCTGATATTTTTTAGGATATTGAGAAAGTAATTGATTTTGATGGAAAATGTATTTACAACCATTGAGGAAACCAAAAACAGTAAATGATGTGAAAGAAAGTACTTAAATGGAGGAATGTACGTCAAGGAAACAAATTGTGGAAAAGTTGGACACATTTTCAAAGAGTATAATCTCTGATGTGTTCTTTGAAAACAGAGTTTTCTATTAGTAAATTTTTTTTTATAGTAAGGGAGGTTGTTACTCTGAATGGAACGGGAGTGTTCTGAGCGGAAGATTTAATCAATGGAGATTGCGTCATTGGAGCTAATCCTATAAACCATACTGAATATTTCTGTGAGTGACCTATTCTTTATGACATATGATTGAGTAGATCAATTATATGTTAGAGTTATTCGTTATCCTCTGATTTGTTTACTTCTATTTCTATTCATAGCTGATCGAGCTATTCAAGTTATTCAAATTGTTGTGGATCAAATCTTTGTATTAGTTTGATCTGTTGTTTAAAATTTTTGTGTTATTTTGATCTATTTCATAAACAGACGTGGTCTTTGAAAATGGATTGGTTATTTTCCAACCATATCCAATGAGATTATTTCAACAGAGTGTGAGTAATCCAGAGAAAATTCATTTTTGAAAATTGGGTTACATCCAATTCTTTGCTGGATATGTTCGATAACAGGTTCGATTCATTTTGTTATCTTCCATGATGTTTTCTTTCATCTCCTGCAATTAAAGGAATATCTTACAAGAAATGATATTTCTATATTTGTATCCGTGTTAACGTATCTGAGTAACGCAGCAGAAGCGTGGTGAATTCTTCAAAAGATTGGAACAATTCTTCTATGGGAAAATTTAAGATGGTAATGGAAAATCGTAGAAAAAAATTTACGGAAGTATCTGGTATCGTGCTGAGGAAAGGAGAATTCGGTTAGTGAGACATTTCCTGTTAAAAGCAAGAATCTAGAATATGTAGTGATACGAGGATAATGAAATTTTAAGTAATACATTACATTAGCTGAACATTACATTACATTAGTTGGGAGTTATCTGAGAAAAACTACTCTAGGCATGATTGAAGATTGGTTGTCGTTATGTTGATATCAGAGATATGGAAATTCTTTCTTTCTGGAGTAACATTCAACATCTTCAGTAATAACCAACAAAATCTCTATGATAGGAGTCTGAGATATCTGTTTGATCAGGAGAAGTTGAACATCAGCAAAGAGATTTTGTGGGATTAGAATAGTATAGCAAGATGTAAGAGAGGAAGCTTCATGGGAATTAGAAAATAAGATGAAAGCACCATATCCGTATTTTTTTTTTCCGAGGGTGTGAACTCATGGTCATGAAATTTCGAGGACGAAATTTCTATAAAGAGGGGGAGTATTGTAACACCCCAAATTTCCTATATCTTAAACAGTAATTTTGACAGTTAATAGAATTTTACTGTTTAGTAAATTCTGAATACTATAAAATTATTTTGATTATTCCGTCAGCATATTTGATCGTTTTGAGTGATTTACTCTGTGTCAGGAAAATAATAATTTTTGGGCCGGAAAAAATCTTTCTGTATTTATTTCTCTTGACTGTTAATTATTTTTAACAATCTGACTTGATTTTCATACGTTTTCTAATATTTGTGATTTTTGTGGATGATTATGAATTTTTTTATTATATGTGGGCCCAGGTGGTCCTAGGTGGGCCCAAGTGACCTTACGTGGGCCTAGGTGGGTCCCGCAAAGTGAAAAAAATTTCTACGCATAGAAAAATTTGTACTGTTTAGAAGGAGACAGGGATCTTACTAAACCGAATCCGAAACAGTTTTAGAAAATTTGTTTTGTCTTGTATTTATTTATCGGAAGATAAAAATACAGTAAATATATTCTTTCGTGGGATTTTTAATAGATAAAAATAGAAATTATATTGCTTAAGTTAACATTGGTGGTTTGGATATCCACTATTGATTCAATTAACGGTTAAGAAATAAATTTAATAAAGAAACATAAGATAATCATCATTGATTTAATCAATGGTATGAGAATAAACTTAATTAGGCAAGCTTCAATATCAATCGTAAATTTAATCAACGGTGTAAAATTAATTATATAAAGTGACCATTTACAACCATTGGATTTAGAGTTGATCAAGGGTGGAGATTTGGTCTTAAAAAGTGACAAAGACCATTTATGACCATTGGATGAAGAATTAATCAAGGGTGGAGATTTGGTCTTAAAAAGTAGTAAAAACTAATTATGACCCTCGGATTAAAAGTAAGAAGAAGCAATCTTGACCCTTTATTTTGGAGACACATCTAATGGCTAGAATTTAAAGGAGAAGGATCTAATGGCTTAGATTTAGTCTTCTAAATCAAAAGTCTACCTAAATCCTAACCATTGAATTAATCAATGGCTAGAAATGCTTCAAATAATGGCCTAATTAACAAGCCAAGTAAACTAAATTAAATGTTAAATTGTTATAATCTAATTCTTAATTAGATATCCTAATTTTAATTAGAGATTATAATATATGAAATAATATGTCTAATTAATTAGTTATGTAATTAGAAAATTAGTTAAGATTGATTAGGAAACTTAATCTAATGAATTAACTAATCAATTAGCAAGTAATTATGACAACTTTGGAGTGCATGATGAAGGGGGGACAGTTTTGGAGTGTTAGGAAGGAGGAGACATGTTGAGACATGTTGGAGTAGCCTTTTTAGGCCAAAGAAAAAGCTTGAAGACATTAATTAGATGTCTTGACCAATTATTGGTCATTTTCCTAAAGCAAAATTATTTTCTTCTTTCTCTCCATGCAATGCTACGGCTGTCCTCTTCAATTCAGTCATTTGATTTCATTTGTATCACATTTTATAACACTTAACTTATTCTCTCTTTTCCAATTTGTCAAGAACACCAAGAACAACACCATTTTCTTTCCTTCCTTGAGCATTCAGTCACCACCCATGGAACCACTTCCAATCTTTCATAATTTTATCTAGCTGCATATCTTGAATCCTCTCATCAATTCAAAACACTTTCATGTTGGAGACTTTCTCTAAATCATTCATCTTCATCACTCAACCAAGCCAAGAACACAAAACAACCATTTTCCTTTATTTTCTCACCAAATGGTTCGGCCATGACCACCAAAAGCACCACCCATCACTTTTAATTTCATCCAACCATAGATCTTGAATCTACATGATATTCTAAGCAACTTTCATGTTGGAGACTTTCTCAAAATCATTCATCTTCATGGACTTTCTTCAAAAGCCAAGTTATTGAATTTTTAAGGTGAAGTGTAAAAAGACTTCAATTCTTATCTCTTTTTCATGATCTAAATCATGTTTGATCCATGGTTCCTCTTAATCAAGCTTAGTATACTAATTTCTATGTATTTTGTTTTGAATTTGAGAAGCCCTTGGTGGTGAAGGACTTGGAAAGAGAAGCAAAATCAAGAAGCTTTGAAGATCTTCAAGAGGTAAGAGGGAGATCCATCTCACCAACCAATTATGGTGGTGGGAGATGGTCTTATATTTGATGAATTATGAATTCATGTGAGAATTCCAATCCATGGTCATGTAATAATTAATTGTGTGTTTATGAGCTTTGCTTTATTTTCTTGTGCTTTGATTATTTTTGTCTATGCTTAATATGCTTTGCATGATTTTATGGCTTTGATAGTATACTTATAATATGCCTGATGAGTATATGGCATGTTTGTGATATTTATAATGAAATATATATACGTTTGCCATGATGTGTGAATGGAAAGAAAATTGATCTTGGTTCCAATGGCCAAGGAAGAACTACGGTTTTGATGCCCTTGATTTGGGTAAATGTTGAAATTCTTCAAGAACAAGGAAATTAAATTTTGATCCCTAGAACAATGAGAATTTCGGACAAGACACCTCAAAATAGGTGTTTACAAATTAATATGTTTATGAAAGGATAAAATAGGATTGATTTGAGGAGTATGGAAAATGAACTAAAGGTTTGTTTTTTTTAAGAAAACATGAACACAAACTTTAGAATGAAATTTTATTGATTTATTTTGTGTAGAAACAAGAATGGAACTTATTTAAGTTAGAAGAAAAATATTTCATGGTTCCAATGGCCATCTATAAGGTTTTGATAATTTAGAAAAAATGTTTTGATGCTATGAAATACAAAAATTTTCAAATAAGGATTTTTGAAAAGGGAATTAAGTGTTATAAATTAAGTGAAGTGGAATTTTCATA
Source organism: Ormosia semicastrata (assembly GCA_029884595.1). Classification (NCBI taxonomy): domain Eukaryota; kingdom Viridiplantae; phylum Streptophyta; class Magnoliopsida; order Fabales; family Fabaceae; genus Ormosia; species Ormosia semicastrata. The sequence goes on from JAQQTO010000061.1 coordinate 48,193,645, forward strand.
AATAAAAGAAAAAGAAGATTGAAAGTATTGAACTTCAAATTAATCAATTTTTAGAAGTGATTTAGAAATATAAAGGAAAACGTTTGTAACTTAAAATTTCTAACAGAGAATTTATTTATTGGGTTTTGAAAAACGTTAGAAAATTTAAAGTTAAGAAACAATAATTAAATCAACTTAATATGATTTTGTAGGACTAGGTTAATAAAAAGTGATTTTGAGAAAATATATATTAAGGAAAAGATTTTTGACTAAGAATGAAAAAGGATTTGCAAAGAAAGTGAAAATGAATTTGAACAAATGGGTTTGTGTTATGACCAATCGGTACTTTAGTTTTGAAAATAAAACTTTAATGGTTTTGTTTGTGTAAAACCATTCCAATTTAAAAGGAAAAATGTTTTGATAATTTTTCAATAGTAATGCCTAGATTTTGATGAAACAAAGTAATTTTTTTCAAGTGAAAATATAATTGATTTAATACAAGAAATTTGAAAAGGGAATCAGAGTATTTTACTCACTTGAAAAATTAAGTTTTGTAAACGAAAATGTTTTCAAACTTCAATTTATTTTGAAGTAGGTTAATTTGGAAATGATTTGGGGAAAAATGGAGAATATAATGGTATTTTGAGAATTTACTCAAGTATAACTTATTTTCAAGTTTTGTAGATTATATTTGAAAAAGAATTTTTTGAGTAAAGAAACATGGAAAAAGATTTTCTTGAGTAAGAAAATGTGAAAAATGAAATACAAAGTCATAATATTTTAAGAAAAGATGAAATGAAATTTTTGAAGGTTGAGAAATATTTTTCGTAATAGAATTGTGGTGAAAAATTATTTATGTATCTTAAAAACGTGTTGAAAATGATATTGAATTATTTGAAAGTCCAGATTAATATTATTTTGGAATATTGAGGAATATTTTACTTAATTTGAACTACTGTTGAAAAATCACTATGTAATTTAAAAGTAATAGAATATTTTTACGTGATTGAACAACGAAAAAAATATTTTTATGCGATTATGAAAAATAGTGGAAAATTGTTATAAGATTTGGAAAGTGTTTTAAATATTTTGAGAATGATAGAAAATGATTTACGTAACTTAAAAGAATGATTTTTGAGATACGCAGTTTTGAAACAGTGGAAAAATAATATGCGATTTAAGAAACGTATATTTTTACGCGATTAAGAAAAACATTAAAAAATTAGTATGTGAATTAAAAGTGCAACAGAAGAGTTGCGGCATTTTGAAAACGTAATAAAAGTGTTACGGTAGTGTGAAAATATAACAGAACGTTTCAGAATTTTGAAAACGTAACAGAAGTGTTACGATATTTTGAAATTGTAACAGAAACATTTTGGAATTGTGAAAACATAATGGAAATGTTGCGTAATTTTGTGAAAATACGGCAGAAGTGCTTTATGACTATAAAAGCATGATAACATAGTATATGAACACTGTGAGAAAATGATGAGTTTGCCTACGATTGGCTTTTGATGTATTTTATATACATTGGAAAGAGATGTCTTATTTGAATTTGGTGCATTATATGTACATTGAAAAGATTTGACCCGTTGGGGTTGGACTTGCACTGATATACTCGTGCATTGTACAAATGAAATTAAAAAGATTTGGTCCTTTGGGGTTGGACTTGCACTGATATATTCGTGCATTGTATAAAATATAGCTAATAGCTATTATGGCTCTTGTGGTTGAAGAGGGAATGAGAATTGATAGTAAGGTCTATGATGGATCTTGGGGGCGTCAAGGCGCGGCGGTCGACCAGTGGACAGTTGGCGAGTACCCTGTGCCACTTGGCGATGCAATCCGTTGCAACGCATTGACAATACCCGACAAGAAAACGATTCTTTTCAACGACTGGGAGATTATCTTTGGGCTAAGGCTGACAATTAACCAGAGCATTCTTCTCGAAATTGTGAAAACCTCCATGGAGTTATTTTTAATAAAATGAGTCTTTGTGCATATGCATAAATCTGAGCATTTATATCTGTGTGATATATTAATTAAGGAATATTGGTTATTGGTTATAACAATTGTTTTGAATACTTGGATGATGATGATGATAATGTTGTTTGTTTATGATAATTGATAAAATAATTGAATGATGATAGTTGATTAATGTTGATGACATAATCATAATTGTGGTATGATCTATCTGTTTGATATTGCTGTTTGTGTTATCTCTGTGCTGCCATGTTGGTATTGGTGTAGGTGAAGGTGATCTCACCTCTTTATTATGCTGTTTTGCTGTGTCTGTACTGTTAAAATCAAATATTAGAAAGATCGAGTTATCTTAGACATAACGGGCGATGGATACTCTGAGATTGGTGACAACAATAAGGAGTAGACATTCAAGACTCGAAGGTGTGCAGTGTTGACAAAGAAACAGATGTCTGATGCATCAAGATGGACAGAAAAAGGAATAAGTATGTTAAAGTTTCTTGTTAGTGTTGTACCGTGCTATTAAGTAGGACCCGTCATGGGGTTTGCTACTGTCAAAAAAAAAAAAATAAGTCTGTTAATTTTATATTTCTCTTTAAATTGTGATATTAATTGGTGTCAATATTGCATAATGAATAGTTGAAATATGATTTTCAATATTACCTAATATTTTCAGTAAATTTACGTTTCAGTAAAGAAGAAATTTTGAAACTCATCTTTTATAACTCAAACTTTGTGCGAACTTATTTTCAGATTATGAGTCGGAAGTCAGAAATGTGATGCCCTAGCTAGGTTGTTACATTAGTTGGTATCAGAGTTAGGGTGTTACATTAGTTGGTATCAGAGCTAGGGTGTTACATGAAGCAACAACTTTTAGACTACGGTCTTCAGCTTGATCACATCCCGATAAGATGTGATAACACTAGTGCAATAAATATCTCTAAGAATCCCATTCTGCATTCCAGAACAAAGCATATAGAGATAAGACATCACTTTATCAGAGATCATGTACAAAAAGGGGATTGCATTCTTGAGTTTGTTGAAACAACTAAGCAACTTGCAGATATTTTCACTAAACCCTTAGCAAAAGAAGCATTCTTTTATATTCGAGGAGAATTGACCATAATTGATCAATCCAATATATGATTGCATGTTTTATTGCTGAATATTATCTCTCTTTAAATCACATGAATATATGCTTTAAATTCTTGAATGTATGCGTTTCTGTTAGTTTTATTCGAATAAACAGGCTTTTATTCAAATAAAATTCTTTACAACTTGTCAAATAATGTGTTAAATATCAGCTTTATTCGAATAATACTTAGTTTATTCGAATAAACTGACTTCTGTGTTAAACCTGTGTTTAATATGCACTCTGTCTATTCGAATAACCAGAATCCTTAGTTTATCAGTCTCAGTCTTTGCCCTCTGTCTATTCGAATAAAACTCAAACTATTCTAATAACCAGAGCCTTGGTTTATCAGCCTTGACTGATAGCCTTCAGTCTATTCGAATAACCCCTGTAGTTATTCGAATAAATCCATCTAGTTTGCCAAAACGCTTGGCTTTCCCAGATAATCTATTCGAATAGAACCTCCCTCTATTCGAATAAACCCTAGCAGTTTTTCTCTTCCAACGCCTGTCCTTTCAGTTTCTACGCAAGATTTATTCGAATAAACCTCTGTTTATTTGAATAAACATGGGCCTCTCTTTAAATAGCCCTTGCACGCCCAACCATTACACTCCCTCTTTTCTTCTCTGCTCTTCACCCTCACTGCTCACGCCTCCATCATCTCTTTCTCTCCTACTCTCCTCAACCATCTTCCTGCCATCTTTCTCTCTTCCACACCTCCTATCATCATGGCCTCCTCCTCCAGCAAGCGCCCTCGCACGAAGACTGCTCCATGCAACAATTCTCTTGACTTGAGAAGGCTCTCCTCCAACGAAGAGCATCGTGCCCGCTTCATCATGCACTTCTGGGAGCGTAACCTGGTCCAGCCCAAGTATCTTGACCTCTCCTTCTTCCAACAACACCATGGTTTCGACTTTCTGACCCTTCTGCAAAACCAGGGAGTTCTACAGCTCTGCTATCATCGAGCCACTCTCTATCCAGCTCTGGTGAAGATGTTCTTCTATAATCTGGCATTTGATGTCCAGAACCTTCTCTCCGAGGTATGTGATCAGAACATTGTGATCACACCATAGGACTGGCAGACTCTGTTTGGGTTACAGTTCACTGGCGTACTCGTTGAAGATGGTGAGAACCCTTTCCTTGAAGAGTTCAACAAGTTTCAGGCGATTGAGGACCTGCTGAAGCCTGGTCTAGCCCTGCCTGACAAGGGTCTCAAGGGCGGCATGCTGAAGAGCCAAGATCGGCTTCTGCATTACGCCTTTGCTCATATCTTGGCTCCCCGCGGTGGAAATTACGCTTACCTCAGCGAAGATGACGTCTTCATGCTTTGGATTCTGAAGAATGGCCATCAGATCAACTGGCCTGTGTTTATCATGAAACACATGATAAGGGCCAAGGGCAAGGAAAAATCTGACTTGCCTTATGGTATTCTCGTCACTACCTTGCTAAGCAAGTATCCTCAGGTCTTGGAAACTGAGCGAGCCATTGCTCTGACTCATCACAATGTCTTTGGCACCCACACCTTACCCAAAATGAAGATAATCCAAACCGATGAAGGCTGGGTGTACCCAGATGAGGTTGCTGAGGATGAACTAGACCCTGCTGACGCTCCTGCTGCCCCCGCTGATGCACATACTACTGCTCCTGCTCCTGTCGCCTTAGAACAGATCATGGGCAACTTGCATGATAACAGAGCCTATATGGAACATACCTTCTCTATTCTTTTTGATAGAATAGAAGGTGTTGAACGTGAGGTTGCTGCCCTCCGATCTGCTTCACCTGCTCCTGCACCAGCTTCTTCACCACCACCTCTGGATACCTATTTCTAGGAACCTTAGTTCTTAGGATCTCTGTTTTGTCTTTATGTTATTTATTTTGGGCTTTTGTAATTGAATCTTTTTTTTTGTTAATGCATAACTACAGTTTCTTGATGATCTATTCTTGTATTGATATGAGTATACTTCATGTTATGCACTTATACTTGAATATCTGTTTATGGGACTTACCCCTCCTTTTTGCTTATAACAAAAAGGGGAGAAAAATTTGAATTTAATTGAGAAAAGACAGGTAAACTTAAAACGACATTGGATTCAAATTGAAAGGGGGAGCTGCGCACATATCTGATATACATTACCTCTTATAATTAAAGAGGGGGAGTAAGCTTTTATACCTCTTTGTGAATTCCAATTATATGCACTAACTCTTTTCTTATTAATAGTTTGTCATCATCAAAAAGAGGGAGAATGTGTTTGGACGTATACCTTTGAAGACTTGTTTTGATGATAACAAGCGTAAAGACTAAATGAAGATGATAGAAAGACCAAGTCCAAGTTTATATAAGATTAGCTTTAGGACTTAGGATCTTTTGTACGGAGCTCACTTAGATATCTCACTGTTTTGAAAGAACAGATAAAATTGAGTTTAAAAAGAAACTTGAGTGTTTTTAAAATGTTTTCTAAAAATTGGTTTTTTAATAGCTTATTCGAATAACAGCTTGTCTATTCGAATAAATCATTCCAGTCTTTTCTATCTTTTAAATCATTATTCGAATAACATTTGATTTATTCGAATAATGTCTTTCAATCCTTACTACGTGTTTAAGTTTTTCAAAATGCTATTCGAATAGCATTCTGGCTATTCGAATAAAAGAGGTTTTAGACTGATCTGTTAAAAACATCATTCGAATAACTCAGTAGTTATTCGAATAAATCTCTTCTTTCAGAAACTCTGTTTTTAACCGTGTTATTCAAATAACATAGAGGTTATTCGAATAACCCATATCAGATGGCTTTTTCACGATGGCTTCAGGAATAGTGTTATTCGAATAAACACGTTGATCACGAACACTGATATGGAAACAAATAGGTTTTCAATTCGATTAAATGGCTTTTAATTCTACTCAACGACTATTTATTCTGATTTTCTCTATAAATAGGAACCTTGGGTCACGTCTAAAAATTTGCCCAAAACCTTGAATTGTTTTCTGCTTGCTCTAATCTGTGAAATTATTTTCTACGCTATATTTTCAATTAAAACCTTGAGATATTTCTATGAGAGTTCCATTAGCACTTCAATTTGTATTACTTGCTCTAAGTGAGAGTTTCTCTTCATCTACTTTCTACTATTCTATATCGAGGGTGAGGTATCCCTCAAGGTTTGTATAAGGGTGAGGTATCCCGGCAGACTGAGGCTTTAGCACAAGGGTAGAGTTTCCCGGTGTGTGAAAAATGCTCTTTTGTGTAATGGTTGCAAGCACCTATTTAAGCTTGTATACATAGTGAAAAATCTCGGCTTTCGAGGACTGGACGTAGACCACAAGTGGGTTAGTGGTCGAACCAGGATAAATATTGTGCCTACTTCTCTCTTCTTAATCTCTTTATTTTATGTAATTTTAATTTACTGCATATTTATTTTCCGCTGCTTTTATTGTTTCTTCTCTTCTTCTCGTTCCTTCTGTGCTTTTATTTATTAAGTTTTAATATTTGCTTTTGATAAAAAGAGGTTTTGAGAAAAAGTTTTATACTCAATTCACCTCCCTCTTGAGTACTGGAAGCCACTTGGTAACACAACATTAGCTTTTAGGTTATCTTCTTCCCTACAATGGTAAATTCCACCATCATTTGGGTTTCTTGCAGGTTGTGACCTATTTATCCTTTCAGCAGCACTAGGTCCAATCCAAATGTGAGCTTTTCAGCAAGCTCGTTAAGATATTCTATGGCCTCATCAGGATCTTTTTGTAAGAACTCATCATTACATATCATCTCCATAAATTGACGCTCTCTAAATGTAAGTCCCTCCTAAAAATAGCTGACTAAGTGCCAATTCTCATACCCATGGTGATGACACATACTCAACAACTCCTTAAATCTCTCCCAAGATTGATACAAAGTCTCACTATCCTTTTGTGCAAAGGTTTTTTCTTTTTTAGAGCATTGGTCTTATGTTGGGGAAAGTATTTATTAAAGAAAGCCTAAGTCATCTCATTTCATGATCCAATAGATCGTGGTTTCAGCGAGTATAACCAACTTTTAGCTCTATCCTTCAAAGAGAAAGGAAAGAACTTAAGTCTCACAACGTCATCAGTTGCATTTTGACTATGAAAAGTCGTAACTACTTCCTCAAACTCCCTAATATGCAAATATAGATTTTCATTTTCCAAGCCATGAAAAGTAGGGAGTAATTGTATCATCTCTGTTTTAAAATCTAGTTAGGGAGTATTAGCTAGAAACATGATGTATGATGGTGTGGCTGTGCGTGTAGGGTGGAGGTAATCCTGAAGGGTCTTAGTGGGTTGATCTCCATGATCGCTCATTTCCTCAGAATTTGAAGAAGTATCAAACAAATGAATAGAAAAATCAAACTTTGACTCTGACACAGGTCTACAAACAAATTGACCAAAGGAGTCTCTGTACCTATGCATGCAAGGTAAAGAAAAATGCAACACTAAAAAAAAAAGAATAATGTTCATCTTACCTCAAACAGTACCCACACCCCTTTTAACACAACATGAAATTAGTTGATGAAGTATAAATTGTTGGTTAATGGGTATATACAAATATGTAAACCTTCTAACCTGACCCCGTTAACTAACTTATATACGTCATTAACCACTTTTTTGTTCTTCATTAACCAACTTTTTACATATCCATTAACCAACTTCTATATGTCATTAACCACAAATTTGTACTTTATTAACTAACTTTATATGTGTGAAAAATAGTGTAGTTGAAAATGGGTAAGATTATCAGGGTTGAAAAAAAATTACAAAAAGAAAAGAAAAGAAAAGAAAAGAAAATAAAGATGCAGCAAGCTAAAAAAATGAATAAAGCTACCACCTTTACAAACTGCTAAGAAGAAAAATTTTGATTAGCAATTCTTCTACCGTCTCCCTGGCAACGACGCCAAAATTTGATTACGCTCAAAGAATAATGCGGTAGTCGTAGCACAGCTTTGGGGTGTCGATTTCACAGAGAGACAAATTAAAAGAATAGCTAAAGGAACAAATAAACTAAAGAAAAATATTAAATGGTTAATAATGAACAATGATTAATTTTAAATGCAAATTAAAGTGAAGCAAAGTAAATAAATTGAGTTTTGACTAGATATAAGATGACTAAGGTTTAGAATCCACAAAGATTAATTTTAACATTAAGTATGTCAAATTATTATACCCAAATAATTTAACTCATGAACATCTAGCAACAAGCATGTGATCACAAAAGATCTATCAATGAAGCACTAAAATAATAATTAAGTGTATGATAAAATTTTCCTAATTAATAGTAAATTATCAAATCATCAAATGTATTCCTAATAAGAAATCACAATTGATATCCAACAATCACAATTGATATCCAACAATTACTATCAATACTCAAATAACATAAATAAATTATAAGTATGAGAAAATCATGATTGAACTCATCTAAAAATTCATTCATATAATCTAATAAGAAAATAAAATTAATAAGCATTAAATCCTAAAATTGGATAAAAAAAATTCAACATAACAATGCTAAAACAATCAGGGTTTTATCATTCCCTTAGTACAGAGAATTTAACAAGATCTAATAAAATTTGAATACAATAAAATTATCTCACTAAAATAATTACACAACTTCATTTTCTTGCTTTTCTTACTCACTGCCACGTTGCTGCACGTCCAAGTCTCTAATTCTCCATTTTGTTCCTTTTTCTCTTTCTCGAGTGACGCACTACAATTTTCATTCTCGTGCGGTGCAGCATGCCCTTCTCCCAACAGCGTGCATCCTTTTATAATTGTGTGCTTTCCAAATCTAGCACAGCTGCTTCACTAATTCATTCATGGGCTGGCCCGTCCGTGCCTCTAATTTATCTTTTCAAAGCCCTTTTGACCATGGGCCCATGCTATTAAATCAGCTGTGCAAGCCTCTTCTGCATTACATGGACAGTTCAATTTATTTTATTTCTGGGCCCAATTAAACTTTTGTCTTATTATTTACTCTTTAGTCATATTAATCTATAAAATAACATGATTAAATAGTAAAATTAAATTGATTAAAATAAATACAAGAATATAAATATTATCAAGTTAAAATATATAAAATAATATATATATATAAATTATTACTTAAGAATATTTCAAAATAAATAGAAACTCAATTTAAAAATTGATGTGTGTGAAACAATATCATTTTTTGTTCTTGTTTTGCGTGTATTTTTAGACATTTTAGTTTCTCTTTTTATTTGTTTTTTCTTTAGTTCAGATAACGGCGGTGTTTGTGGTGTTGTTGTATAGGATTGGTACTCAATTGGCCTTGAAATAGATGGAAAGCTTGCATGATTGAAGTTGGAGCTTTACGAATAGCAAATTGGGGGAAAAGACCTATTCCAAAGAGTTCCACGGCCTGCCCGTGGAATTTCCCACGGTCATGGATCGAGCAGCTACGTGAAGAAGCAAAAGTGATTTTTCAGAGATTTCCACGGCCGTGGAATTCAACCAGAGAATTCCACGGCTTGGCCGTGGAATTTCCCCCGACAATGGAATTCAGCCAGCAAGATCCACGGCCATCCCGTGGAATTTTCCACGGCCATGGATCGCAATCCGAGTCAGTTTTTAAGTTTCATTTTTATTTCTTTTGATGGGCTGGGACCAGTTGAAACCCTAGGGGTACATATAGATGCTTTGAATGTAATATGGGAGTTCCAATTTCAGTTGGAAGGAGGCACGTTTGGAGGCTCTAGATCTTCATCTTTCTCCTCTCTTCTCTCTTTGCTACGGGTTTAGATGTTTTTTATTTTGTTTTCTTGTTTCTTGTTCTCCATGTCTGAGTAGTTCTCTTTGTTTTTAGGATTGGGCAATGCCCTTTGATACATTGATGATGATTAATTGACTTTGTTTACCCATTTTATTAATCTTGAATGTTCTTTGATTCAATCCTTATTGCGCTTATTCATGTGAATTTACTGGCCACATATTTGCATATCATAGATATCTAGGGACGTACTGAGAGGTGAATCTAGGTGTTGGAACCATAAGAATTGAACTTATGGTCTAAATCACGAGAGTAGGTTTAGCCTTTCGAGGATTCAATGAATTACCATAAAGCGTAATGAGTTTAATTTAAATTTAATTACCACGAGAGTAGGAATTAGTTTAATTGGGCACAGTTTTTGTTTCTTGAGAAAGAACATTAACTAATTTAGGGTAATTCACCTTCAATTGAATTTCAATTTTAATAAAAGGGTTGTCAATTAGGATTTGTCTTGTATCATTGTGGTTACCCCAATCTTGGAAGTTTTCTTGAATCTGAAAAACTTTTCTTAATAACTTGCTATTTTTATTCTCAATTTTGCATTTTGAAATTTATTTATTTAATTGCTTGGTTACTAAGATCTCGTCAATCAAACAATTATATTTTTTTGTTTAATTGAATTGAATTAATTAATTAATTGGTATTCATAGACACAGTCATTGTGGATTCAATCTTTTATTACTTGACGACGAAACCGTACACTTGCGGATTTCACACATCAAGTTTTTGGCGCCGTTGCCGGGGACTATGTTTTTCTTGAATATCAGTTTAATTTTTAATTTAATTATTTTAAACCTTTTTCTTTTTATCATATTCTTACTTTCTTGTTTTCTCTTTGACTCTCTGCAGGTAATTTTTCTTGTTTATGCGAAGTACTAGACGTTTCAGGACTCTTATTGTAGTAGATCCTGAAATTGAAAGAACTTTTCGTAGAAGGAGAAGACAACAAGGGCAAAGAGCGAGAGATATACTTGAACCAACACTCATCATGGCTGAACCTGAGGACAATAGACTGCTAAAAGAGTATGCAGCCCCTAATGCTCGGGGTTTGCGATCTAGAATTGCTCGGCCAGCCATTGAAGCCAGGCAGTTCACCATACCACCTGCTTTACTCTCTATGATAAGGCAAAACCAGTTTGGAGGATTGCCATCAGAGGACCCTAATGATTATGTGGATATGTTCTTAGAATTTTGTGAGACCCTCAAGATTGAAGGTGCTTATGTTGATACTATTCGCCTCCGCCTATTTCCATCATCATTGAGAGATAGAGCTAGAGCTTGGTTGAAGTCTGTGCCCGCTAAAACAATCACTACTTGGGACCAATTGGAGCAAGCATTCCTGGACAAATTCTTCCCACCTTCCAAGACTACTCATCTAAGGACCCAAATCACAAGCTTCGTTCAGAAATATGGAGAGTCGTTGTCAAAAGCTTGGGACAAATATAAGGCTTTGCTGGAAGCCTGCCCACACCACGGGTTAGAGAAATGGTTAATCGTCCACACCTTCTACAAAGGTCTAGAATATTCTTCGAAGGTGTCTCTTGACTCCGCAGCTGGTGGAGCTTTGATGAATAGAAGGCTCACAGAAACTTATGAGATTGTTGAGAGTGTTGCTGCAAATCATCACCAATGGGCAAATGAAAGAGGTCATAACCCGAGAAAACTCTTGGGAGGTAAGTTTGAGGTAGACGGTGTTGATTTGATTATGTCAAAATTTGATTCTTTGAATAAACGTTTTGACATGCTTGAAAAAGCTCATGTAAATGCCATAGGTGTTTCTAACAATTTTTGTGAGATTTGTGGAGCACAGGAACACATGAGTACTGAATGCCAAGTTGGAATTGGCTCCTCACAAGGTGCACCGATGGAGCAAGTGGAATCATGCCACAATTTCCACGACTTCAACCAAAAGGGGAGGAATGATCCATATTCTCAAACTTACAACCCCAGTTGGAGGTCACATCCTAACTTCTCCTACCGGAATAGTCAGTACCAAGCCGGGCAAGGTAACGCTAAACCCTCTTCTGGATTCCAATAGATACAAAAATCTAGACTTGAGTTTTTTCTTGAGAACTTTGTTGAGAGTCAATCTAAGCAAAATGAGGAGTTTAGGCAACATGGGCAAGTTGTGACTAAGGCCATTAGAGAGTTGTCAGCTAAGGTTGACAATTTGGTTATTCATAATAAGATGTTGGAAACCCAGATTGCCCAACAAGCAAGCACTTCACATAGGCAACAGGGTAAGTTTCCTGGTCAACCTGAAATAAATCTAGGTAATGAACATTGTAAGGTTATGAGTTTGAGAAGTGGAAAGAAATTAGAGGATCCCACGGGTAAGGGGGAGAGTGAAAAAGATAAGGGAATTGAGGAAAATGAGACTAAGACACAACCCTTAGAAGAAGAGGAAACTACTGAGAAGGTATCTAAGTATGTACCCCCTGAACCATACTAACCTCCTGTTCCTTTCCCTTAAAGATTAGCTAAGGCCAAGTTAGATAGACAATTTGGGAAGTTCCTAGAGGTCCTTAAGAAATTGTACATTAATGTACCCTTCACTGAGGTGTTGAAACAAATGCCTACCTATGCTAAATTTCATAAGGACATTTTGTCTAATAAGAGGAAGCTAGAAGAATATGAGATAGTAGCTTTAACTGAGGAGTGTAATGCTTTAATTCAAAATAAATTGCCTCCTAAGCTTAAAGATCCAGGTAGCTTCTTTATTCCTTGTTTAATTGGTAACACAAATTTTGATAAAGCTCTATGTGATTTGGGGGCTAGTGTTAGTCTTATGCCTCTTTCTAAGTGTAAGAAGTTAGAGGTGGGGGAACTAAAACCCACAACTATCTTCCTTCAATTAGCGAATCGGTCTATCAAATACTCCATAGGCATCTTGGAGGATGTTCTTATTAAGGTTAGTAAGTTTTATATGCCAGTGGATTTTGTTATGCTTGACATGGAAGCTAATGTTAAAATGCCGATCATACTTGGGCGTCCATTCCTTGCCACTAGAAGGGCGATCATTGATGTCCATGAAGGAAAATTGACTTTGCGATTGAATGATGAGGAAGTAGTTTTTGATGTTTTTAAATCTGAAAATAATTCTAATTCCTTAAATTCATGTAATCACATAGATGCTACTAATGTTGTAGATAGTGTTATGCTTTCAGGTGTGCAGGAATCAATGGCTGATGCTATGCTAGAAAAGACCTTGCCCAAGGGTACTACAAAATTTGAGAAGTGCAAATCCTGCAAGAAAGGACCTAAGAAGCAAAATGACAAGTGTGTCAAGAAGTGTGAATTTAAACTCGAGGATAAAATTCTTGTCAATAACTCGCTTCTATGTTTCTGTCCTAGTAAGTTGTGGTCGAAATGGTCAGGACCATATGAGATTGTTTGAGTTTTATCCTACGGTGTGCTTGAGGTGAAGAAAGAAGGCCATGTGCCTTTCATGATAAATGGCCAGAGAGTGAAACACTTTGAATGAGTGGGGACTGAGTACTACTCCATTGACATCACCTGAGCACAAAAATTAGACCAAAGTCGAGCTAATGACTTTAAACAAGCACTTCTTGGGAGGCAACCTAAGTTTCTTTATTATTTTTTTCCTTTTAATTTCTTCTTTTTCTTTTGATTTTGTGTGTTGGATTGCTAGTTTGATCTTTATCTCATGGATGTTGTTTAGGTTTAACCCCTTTTTGAAGCTCAAATTAGAAGGAGAGTGAAGTCAGAAAGACCTTGGAGGGCACGGTTCAGAGTATGGTGAGCATGATCCAGGCCATCCATAATTGGCATCTGAGTCAGCACCCTTTCCCACCACCACAATGAGTTCTTTTCTTTTCTCCCTTCTCTAGTTATAGATTTTTACATTGGGAACAATGTAAGTTCTAAACTTGGGGGTATTTTCATTTTCATTTTTATTTTAGATCATTAGTTTCATGCATTCTCATGTCTTATATTGCATTGCATCTTCTTATTGCATTTTCACACCATCATATCTCTCAGCTTTTTGGTTGAACTTTGTGCCCCTCTCTTTTAAGGATTTTGAGATGGTATTGATTTGGAACCCAATTTGTTGATTCTTGTGGTAGGCAATAGGCATTGTTTTAATTGATAGTGGAGGTAATTTTTTGATAGTTGATAATTAGCATATGTTCTTTGAATTTGTATTTTTCATTGATTTTTAAACCTCTAAATATGAGTTTTGAGCCTGTATGAGATTTATGCACTATATGATGTTTGCTCCTATTCTTTGTGTTGAGTGATAATTCCTCATTAATTTTGTGCTCTAGAACTTGATTTGAAACCATTTTGAGGCGAAATTTTTGTTTGCATGCTTGAATGTGATTAAGGCATCTTAGGTATTTTTCTGGCCTTCTGAAATAATTATCACACTTTCATCCACTAGTTACCCATTTTGAGCCTATTGCATAATTATTTTTCTTGATACCTATGATGATATATTGTTGGTAATCATTTAGAATATTAAATGGAGCAAATTAGGTTTAAAAGTTGTGTAAAGTTGAGTTAGGAATCATATGTTTTTGACCATTCTCTTTCTCAAATAAAAAAAATATAAATATATATATATATAAAGGGAAAGAAAAAAAAAGCAAATAAAAGAAAATCATGAGATGAAAGCTTGAAAAAGAAGAGAAAGAGAAGAAAGAAAAGTAAGGAAGAAAATGCTTGGAAATGTGGAGTTATTCTTTTGATTGAAAAATATTTTTTGCTCCATTTATGTTCTAGTGGATTTCTTGTGCTTATTGAAAATTTTGTTAGCCTTTTGTGCATACTATCCTTTCTTTACCCTACTAACATTATTTCCATGACCCTATTACAACCCTTGAAAGATCTTTTGATTCTTGCATGCATGCAAATTGTTAGTGGAAATTTGGTTTCTTATCAAGCTTATGGAAGTGTTTTTTCTTTGAGGAATCTTGAGCGCATTGTTTTCACCCTTAAATACTTTGAGTGTGATTAGTAGAGTAAACCCAATTTAGTGAGGAGCATGATTTCTGAGAACTTTAGCCTCTAATTAGACTTAATTTTGATTACCTCTCTAATTCTTGGTTTGCCTTTGCCTATTGCTTGGTTAGATGTTTTCTCGGGTTCCTCATTCATTATGGTCTCTTGATCCCATTTCTTGGTTTGACATTAGTTATTGCTTGGGGACAAGTAAAATCTTAAGCTTGGAGGGATTTGATGTGTGTGAAACATCATCATATTTTGTTCTTGTTTTGCGTGTATTTTTAGGTATTTTAGTTTATCTTTTTATTTATTTTTCCTTTAGTTCGGATAACTGCGGTATTTGTGGTATTGTTGTGCAGGATTGGTGCTCCATTGGCCTTGAAATAGATGGAAAGCTTGTATGATTGAAGTTAGAGCTTTACGGATAGCAAATTGGGGAAAAAAGACTAATGCTAGAGAGTTCCATGACCTTCCCGTGGAATTTTCCACGGTCATGAATCGAGCAGTTGCGTGAAGAAGCAAAAGTGGTTTTCCAGAGAATTCCATGGCCTGGCCGTAGAATTTTCCACGGCCATGGAATTCAACTAGAGAATTCCACGGCCTGGCAGTGGAATTTCCCATGGCCATGGAATTCAGCCAGCAAGATCCACGGCTAGCCCGTGGAATTTCCCACGGCCATGGATCACAATCCGAGTCAGTTTTTAAGTTTCATTTTTATTTCTTTTGATGAACTGGGACTAGTTGAAACCCTAGGGGTATATATAGATGCTCTGAATGTAATATGGGAGTTCCAATTTCAGTTGGAAGGAGACACGTTTGGAGGCTCTAGATCTTCATCTTTCTCCTTTCTTCTCTCTTTGCTACGGGTTTGGATGTTCTTTATTTTATTTTCTTGTTTCTTCTTCTCCATTTCTGAGTAGTTCTCTTTGTTTCTAGAATTGGGCAATGCCCTTTGATACATTGATGATGATTAATTGACTTTGTTTACCCTTTTTATTAATCTTGAATGTTATTTGATTCAATCCTTATTGCGCTTATTCATGTGAATTTGCTGGCTACATATTTGCATCTCATAGATATCTAGGGACGTACTGAGAGGTGAACCTAGGTGTTGGAACCATAAGAATTGAACTTAAGGTCTAAATCACGAGAGTAAGTTTAGCCTTTCGAGCATTCAATGAATTACCATAAAGCGTAATGGGTTTAATTTAAATTCAATTACCATGAGAGTAGGAATTAGTTTAATTGGGCACGGTTCTTGTATCTTGAGAAAGAACATTAACTAATTTAGGGTAATTCACCTTCAATTGAATTTCAATTTTAATAAAAGGGTTGTCAATTAAGATTTGTCTTGTATCATTGTGGTTACCCAAATCTTGGAAGCTTTCTTGAATCTGAAAAACCTTTCTTAATAACTTACTATTTTTGTTCTCAATTTTGCATTTTGAAATTTATTTATTTAATTGCTTGGTTACTAAGATCTCATCAATCAACAATTATATTTCCTTTGTTTAATTTAATTGAATTAATTAATTAATTGGTATTCATAAACACAGTTCCTGTGGGTTCGATCTTTTATTACTTGACGACGAAACCGGACACTTGCGGATTTCACACATAAAAAATAAACATTAATTCCAATTATTTCTATTCATATTTTAGCATTTTAATCAAATAATAGGGTATTTAGAGAGTACTTTCGTACACTCATCACTGTTTGACCTTCATACCAATAAGAATTTCGACACACTTCCCACTATTCATAACACTCAATCTTTGCAATCTTCAAAACAAATATGCAAATCAAATCTTTGTACTTACACTGTCGTTATATAGAACATGCCGCTTGACCTCCATGTCAAGAAGACTTTCGATATATCTACCATATCTATTGCTATCATAACGAGACATGCCTTTTGACCTCCATTGCCAGGAACATTTTCGACACAAGGGCCTAAGAGACCATACCATTGCCTAGATCCTCAAACCATTAACTTTGAGACCATACCACTTATTACAGAGGTAACTTAATACTTGCTTAACATGTCTGTTTAATTTTGTGACAATCTGAGTTTGTTTAGGCACTTTGTTGCAACCCGAAAGGTAAAAAATAGTTTAAAATGACTTAGATATTAGCATAAATGGCTTAGCTAATGGAAATAAATGTGGATAATTTGTTTCTAAGTTACAAATATGTAAACTATGATATGATTAAAATTTAGGAAAAATAAGAGTTAATTTAGTATTTTTAAGCATACTGGTTGTGTGTTTTAATGCCGGATTGACCAGTCACACATAAAGAGATATATGGTTCTGGTGAAACAAGATTTTTGATGAATCCTAAGATTTATTTTAAACTTGTTGGAAGTTGAAAAACTTGATTTGGAGAAATCTAAGTATTCTTAACAGATATAATTGATATTGCTAAATATCTAAGTGACTTAAGTCACCCACGTTTGGCAGGCCTTTTGTTTGAGTTTCTTTGTGATATTTCTTTCACTTCTCACTTGTTTCTCACTCATTCTCTCATGGCTGCAAAAATAGAAGCAGCAGCAGAAGGAGAACAAGGAGCAAAGGAGGAAAGAAAGAAGAGGAAATCAAAGGGGAAAGGCAAGCTTGTGATATTCTAGCCATCATCATCAAAGTTTTGAGGTAGGGGATTTGTGTTTCTTTTAACTTCTTTTCTCCATTTTCACCATTGATGCATACTTGATGCATAATAGGTCAAATTAGGTTTTAGAAGTGTTTGGAGTGTTTTTCTTGCTTCAATGTGTTTCAATGGTTGATTATGACTTGGTCATGGCATGAGTTTGAGTTAGAAACTTAGAACTCTTTATTTGGACTCTTGATGCACAAAGTGAGAAGTTAGGTCTTTAGATGATTGATTTTACCCTTGGATCCAAAGTTAGTGGTTTGAATTGGTGATTGATGATTCCTATATGTTAGTGAACTGGTTAGGGACTTAAAATCACCTAGAAGCTGATTTAGAGTGGCCAAAATCTGAGAGTTGTTCCAATGGAATAGTACCCGACCCTATCTTTTTACAGAATTCTACAGAAAAACCACTCGCGCCGTGGCGTGAGTGATGGCATGCCGAGGCATGAGTTTTAATAGTTGAAATCGAGAGCAACATGCCACGATGTGAGATACACAATGCTGAGGCGTGAGGGACTAGAGAGCAACGCGCCGCGACATGAAAGAGGCTGCACCGGGGTGTGAGCTCCAAGATCTTCCAAAATTGTATTTTTGATGTTTTGAAATTTCTTAAGTGTTGGGATCACTCACATATGCCTTTTTAAATGCGTTGAGACACTAATGGGGGTATTTCTTTGAGAGAATGACTGCCTAGCATATGTAAGGAGTTGAGAAACCTAGGCATCCTTTGAGATGTGGAATGTAATAGGGAACACCTAGGACTTTGTTCAACATGAGGTTGACTTGGAAATCACTTGTAAAATGATGATATGAGGTTCTAGATATAAAGGGTGCTAGTTGTAACACTCTGAAAATTGCTTGTTTCATGATATATATTCATTTTATAATATTTGTGATTTTTATGAATTTTTCTGGAATTATTTGAATTATTTGATGATTTTAATATATTTCTCATTTTGCATGCGCACTGAGCGGGACTAGAAAAATGAAATATTTTCCCCGAGGATGGAAAGCATTAGACAGTGAAAATGGTGACGGGGGATCTTACTAAATCCGAGGTTGTAACGCCCCCTTTTGGGAGGAAACGTCACACCATCAATTACAATACGGAAATCAAAAGTGTAAATTAAGACCCGATTCATTATACAAATATAAACTTACTTGGTTGTAATTGTGTGAATAAATTAGCGAATATTTTTTTTGTTATAATTAATAAAATATAGTGACAGGACATAATTGTAATAAAGAGTAATATAAAAGTAAAACATACATTCGAATAACATGCATATACATATATATATATTTATATCAAACTTGTTTAGTTACAACACCTGATGTACAAAAAGCAAAACTATGCATGCCCCAAAAGATCATACATGTACAGTCCACCAAAAGATAAATCATCAAGCCCCAAAAGAAAGACAGATAGCCATCAGTGACTATCAACAGTATCAGCCCCTACTGAGAAAGAGAAGGAACTGAAGCTGGATCTTCCTCGGGGTCTTCCTCGTCAGAAGAAATCCTCATCGGAGCCACCGAATTACGCGCGGGGGCTTGGGCAGTAGAGAGGAAAGAATCCTCCTGTGGGGAGTAATAACGTTCACTCCACATATCCCTAATGGGCAAATAAAATTCTAAATGCAGACGAACACTACAGGTAAAGATAGGCGGATCGTATCGCCCCCAAGCTAGCGACACCGTCACGTCCCCAAGGTAAACACAGCAATCTATAGTTAGGTTGATATGCCATTAATCCGGACCTCTGAGAAAAAGTCAGCCTCACGTAACCCAAAAAGCCTTGAGGACAGGTCATCATGATCAAGCTGGTACTAGTTAAAGTCAGGCCAAAAATCGGGGAATTCGTGTACTTCCCCTTATTCACCGGCATCTTCAGAGAAACATACAAGTAAACAGAATAGTAGAGATACAGAAAAGAGGTGAGTCATCCTACATTCAGTACCAATTATGGCAGTAAAGAAACAAAACGGCGTAGGACGCCCACATAGCATTATATGAATAATAAACAGTTTTAGAAACAAATATTGAACAGCTTAACATTTCCAGGAAGGTATACATAAATAAGATAATAGATTCCAATCATCATATGAATTAAATGCCAGATAATATATTGACTCACTATGCACATGCATATGATATCAAAATCCTACTCCATGGGCCTAGACACAAACATTCGGAGAGAAAGATCAGGAGACATGTCTGCAACTCGGCTGCCGCGGCCAAAGTGCTATAATTCATCAATATATCCACGCGCACATTAAGGCATTGTAAAATACATTCTTCACTAGACTGCGATATAAGACAGTGTCTCAGTCCGGATCATCGGTGTGTTTGCATCGGTCTGTCCCACAGACAGAAGAGCTACCAACTGTCCATTACGAGGCACCCGCACCCCGATGCCCCCCAGGTCAACATTATGACCTACACTAGTCTACTCGCACCCGCACTAAGGTGTGTTGAATCTCCTATGCAACATGGCCTTAACAACAGTCCATCAGACTTTCACAATGCATGATGACTTAATGCATATACTATATATATTCAACAATAATATACTTTCCATGTCATGCCACAATTTGGCTATGATAAGCATCAATGCATTCTTGGGCTCACTCATGGACCCATAATAAATATTATTAAGTCCTTAATTAATACATTACACTTTTAGGGTACATTATGAAATTATGCTAAAATTTGTACATTCTTCTAAATAAGTTTCTCTTTTGGAGAAGTTCTCTCACATTATTCATTTAATGATTATTATTTTAATTAAATAAGTCCATCACTAAATTTTAAGCCTAATTCCTTTAGAGTGATTTAAATTGAGTTATTCAACATTCTTACTTACACTCATGGTCTTACTTTAATTAAAATTATTCTAAGTTTTTGGATAAAACCTCATTCTTGGTCCTTTCCATTTTATGAATCCCTAATTATCCAACTAATTAAGTTTCACTTCAATTTACTATTTCTTTTGAAATTCTTCTTTGGAGGAATTCTCTTGATTGTTAAGTTCCTTACTTTAAGTTTATTCAAACCCACTTAGAGAATTTTTCTAAGATTTTTCAAGTCTCACACTCTTGTTCTTTAGTTAGGTCAAAAGATTCACTTTTAGGTTATCAATTAAATTTCTCTCCATCACCTTATTAACTACTTATTACTTGATTATTGAATTTCTAAAGTTATCTAAAAATCACATCTTTTGGACCCAAAATGGCCTAGAGGCCGTGGCCTCCCAAGGGTGGTAACCCTAAAATTTTCCTTAACTCCATTACATTTTATTCACTTGATTAATTATGTTTCCATCTTGGTTACAAAATTTCAACCATGATCACCCCACTTGAGGGTCTTGGCCGTGAGCCTCCATGTGGAAAGCAAGGGACTTTTATTTTCATTTCATGTTTCTAATCCATCTAAATCAAACCAAGATCATCAATACACATATACATACAACCAAATAGATTAAACAAGGTAAAATCAACACTTTGTCATAAAAATCATACATCAAAGGGAGTAACCCTAACAAGGGTTCCTCACAAACAACACAAAATCAAGTCTCTCACTACTAAAAGAGGTTGAAGTGGACCATCTCCCTTTTACCTAAGGGAAAAACAGGAAAAGAACTCCCTTGAATCTCCTTGATGAATTTTGACCAAGCTCACCAAAAACCCTAGAAATCACAACTCAACAAATCAACACTAAGGCTTGAAAAAGAATGGATCAATGGTCATGGTGATGGCCATGAAAATGAAAATGAAGAAGAAAGATAAGAGGTCAAGAATCTTACTCTAAAGATTCAAACTTGAAGCTTGAAGAAAATGATGAAGATGAAGGCTTTTCAAGTAGATTCAAACTAGAAAAGTGTTTAGAATGTGATGAAGATTAAGAAAATGTGGTTGTTAGAAATTTTTGTAATATTGGAGGGCTTGGAGATGGTGAGGCCGTGTGGTATGGTAGAGAGAAGGAGGAGAAAATGTGAAGAGACGATGAGTGTAGAGAGAGAAGTTGATAGTAGAAAATGATGATGACTTTTGATTTTTGAAATTAGAATAGAAAACTTAATTAAGTGAAAGCACATCTTTGGATCCAAAATGGCCTTTTGGATCCAAAATGGCCTTACAGCTGTGGAGTGTGGGAGGAAGAGAAAGGGTTTGTAGCTTCCTTGAGAAACTTGGTAGCTTTTTCAAAAGTAGATTTGATTAGACATAAAGTGGATTATCTTTGGATAAAATAATTAAAATAATAGGATAATAAGGTGATTAGGATTTTTACTATAAGCTATTACCCAATGGACAATTATTACAGTTCACAAAACCAGTATCTATTATCCAACGAATAATAGAGCGTATCGTAAATTTTATTGAACAGTATGTATAGAAATTTTATTTATCTAACAAAATTTTGAAAAACATAAACCTCGTAAATTGTGCCCGACCTTGGGTTTAGTAAGATCCCCCGTCAACGTTTTCACAGTCCAAAGTTTACCAGCCTCGAGGAAAATATTTCATTTTCTAGGATCCGCTCAGCACGCACGTAAAATGAGAATTATATTAAAATATTCAACATTCTCAGAAAAATCCAAAAAAGTTCTAAAAAATCACAAATATTATAAAATGACTATTCATCATGAGACAAATAATTTCTGAGGTATTATACTAATTGTGCTCAGTGTGCATGCAAAATGAGAAATATATTAAAATATTTCACATTTTTGGAAAAATCCAAAAAAATTCTCAAAAATCATAAATATTATAAAATAATTATTTATGATGAAACAATTAATTTTTGGGGTGTTACAACTCTCCCCTTCTAAAAAGAAATTTCGTCCTCGAAATTTTCGTACCCTAGAATAGTTGTGGGTTTTGCTCATTCATCTTGTCTTCCAATTCCCATGTTGCATCTCTAGTCGTTTCGTTCCAGATCACTTTCACTAATGAGATTTCCTTTCCTCTGAGTTGTTTTACTCTCCTATCTTCAATCCTTGCAGGAGGTGCCTCATAGGTTAAGTTCTCTTTCAATTATATTGGGTCCGGTGCTATAACATGGCTTGAGTCAGGAATATATTTTGTAGTTGTGACACATGAAAGACATTGTGAAGGTTTGAAAGAAAAGGTGGTAAGGCTATCTGGTAAGCTACTGGACCTATCCGGCGAAGAATTTGGTAAGGTCCAAGGAATTTGAGAGCAAGTTTTCTAGATTTCAGAACTCGGCCGACCCCAGTCGTTGGTGTGACTTTCAAAAACACATGCTCGCCTTCCTCAAACTCAATAGACTTTCTTCTTTTGTCCTCATAGCTCTTCTGCAGACTTTGAGCCGTCTTCATCTTTTCCTGAATCATCTTGACCTTCTCAGTGTTAGCCATGACAACCATTACCCAAGAGGGGGGTGAATTGGGTAATTACAAATTTTAATACAACTTTGACAAATTATGCATTTTGAATAACTCAATTAATAAATGCAGCAGAATAAGTCTAATAAATGTAAACTATTGAGGATTACTCAAATACAACTTGGGATATATGATAAACTAAGTGAATAAGCTAGATATTAAGTTGTAACAATCAAAACATCAAGATATGCAATAGATAAATATATTTTACTAAATACTGAATTTAAAGAGTGTAGGGAAGAGAGAATCAAACTCAAGAATTTATTCTGGTTCAGCCACCAACCACTTGTGGCCTACATCCAGTCCCTAAGCTTAACTTGAGATTTTCTTTACTATCTCCTCGACTTCACGGGTGCTAGAAAAATCTTTGTACATACAAGAGCACTCCTCACACCTTGGGATTCCTCACCCTTATGCTAGAGCCTCCAATTCTTCAAGCTTCACAGGTGCTTGATGGCCTTTACAATCAAGAGCACTCACAACACCTTTGGGATACCTCACCCTTTGTGTTTAAGTATCACTACAAGGGATACCTCACCCTTTTCTCTCTTAAGAGATACCTCACCCTCTTACAATGATTTCAAAGTGGAGAGAAAGAATAGAAACTCTCACAAGAGTAGATATACAACTTGAAGAACGAAGTATGGATGATAGAAAACTCTCTCAAGAGTGGATAATACAAATTGAAAAACAAAGAAATAGAAGGATTTTGTAATAAAGAGCTCAAAATATGATTTTGGTGATTCAAGGATCAAATCAAGTGTTCAAGAGGTGTATATGCTTCATACAACACTTATATATAGAGCCCAAGTAATAAAATAGCCATTGATAGTGTTTTATAATGATTTTATATGAAAACTAGCCATTTATAGCCGTTAGAAACGTTCTTGGGTACTTGGTAATCGATTACAAGCTTCATGTAATCGATTACAAGCTTTCTGGGCACTTTGAAATCAATTACACACTTCCTGTAATCGATTACACGGCTTCTATCAACGTTATAATCGATTACATGGCCTGTGTAATTGATTACAACATTTTCTGGTTTTGAAAACTGACTTTAAAAGGTCATAACTTCTTCATTTCTTATCCGATTAAAGCGAATGACCTAATTGGAAAGATATTTGAGTCTATTTTCATATGAAAGAAGTTTCAAAACAAAACTCAAAGTATTATGAAAGTTATGATCAAAATAATAACCAAAGGTCAGATTTTTAAAACTCAAACTTTAATTGGTTATAACCTTTTCGTTTCTTATCCGTTTAAAGCAAATGACCACTCATTGGAAAGATATTTGAGTCTATTTTCATATGAAATAAGTTTCAAAATAAAACTCAAAGTATTTTAAAAGTTATGATCAAAATAGTAACCATATGTCAGTTTTGTAAAATACAAACTTGGTTATTTTTCATAGATTTGAATTACCACCAAGACTAGCTTTCCAAAAATAGTTTGTTGGGTATTTAAACATGTAAGAACCATTTTTAAAGACTTAAAAACATATTTGAGCTCTTTCTTGTAAAGCATCTATCTTTACATAGGAAAAAACCTAAAAGGAAAATATACCAATTCTAGTCCTTAGGCTTCTTGATGTTATCTAAGCTTCCACAAATTTCTTCTCTTCAAATCTTGCAAATTGCTTGGAACATCTTTGTCATTCTTATTCTTCTTGAGTTGAGCATAATTGTGATCTTTTGCTTTCTTGTTGCAATGCTCATTCTTGGTACTTAGACTATCCTACAAAGTATTACTCACTTAAAACAAGCATAGTTAGTCCAAATTCATAACTCAATATCTTCATATGCATTATTCATAAATGTATAATTCTAGTTAGTCTAACATGCATATAAGAAGAGCCAAATCCAATGTTAATTTAATACAACTCATATAACATATTATTGGATATATTTTATGATGAATGTTACATATTTCTCATTGCATGATGATTAAGTGAAATATAACTAGATAAAGTACATGATCATGCATATTACAATATATCACATTAAGCACATCTATGTAACATGATCAATATTCTTTTGTGATGTATTTGTCATCTATAAAGCACATCTATCAAGCATAAGCATAATTCTTTTTGTCTTGTATTTGTCATCATAAAAACTCAACATATTAAACCATTGGTGCAAACTTATTTCCACACTCAGTCGTTTGCTGTATAGTATCAAGTCTAACAGTAAGGCGCTCTCCGTCTTAGTACCAACACAAAGGTGTTTGGTACTATCGTCCATACAGAGCTTCATAGGGTGCCATCCCTATGCTTGAATGAAAACTGTTGTTGTAGGTGAACTCTACCAATGGTAAACCTTTATCCCAACTTCCAGTCTGCTCCAAAGCGCAAGCCCTGAGCAAATCCTCCAACGATTAGATCATCCTTTCCGATTGCCCATCGGTTTGTTGATGGTAAGTAGAACTCAATCGTAGCTTTGTTCCTAATGCTTCTCGCAAACTTTGCAAAAACTTTGAGGTGAACCTTGGATCTCTGTCAGAAACAATACTGGTTGGTACACCATGTAGTCTAACGATCTCACCAATATACAGCTGAGTCAACTTCTCCATGTTTTATTATATGTTAATTAGTAAGAAATGTGCTGACTTCATGAGTCGATCAACAATTACCCATATTGAATCACACCCCTTTCTGGTCTTTGGCAATCCAACCACAAAGTCCATCGCAATACTATCCCACTTCCATTTGGGAATAGATAGGGGTTACAACAGTCCTGACAGTCTTTGATGCTCAACCTTCACTTTTTGACAAACCAGACAAGATGACACATATCTGGTTATATCACTCTTCATCCCGTGCCACCAAAACAACCCTTCAAGTCTTAATACATCTTTGTTATTCCCAGGTGCATACTCAACTTGCTCATGTCCACATGTTCGAGAATATAGTTTCTAAGCTCTTGATCCCTGGGTACACATACTCTACCTCTAAACCTCAGAATCCCATTAGCTCCTTCCTCAAATGTTGTTGAACTGCCTTGCTTTATCAACTCCCTTTCTTCTTACAGAAACTTGTCAACTTTCTATTTTTCTCGAATGTCGTCCATTAACTCACTTGAAATGGTGACCATGTTCATGCAAATCTTCCCTGGTGCCAATTCCACAAAGGACTATACATTCCTGAATTGCTCTATCAAATCTTTTTCCTTGATCATCATAGCAGAGATATTGAGCATCTTCCTACTCAAAGCGTCTGCCACGACGTTTGCCTTTCCAGGGTGATACAGAAGTCAAAAATCATAGTCTTTCAGCAATTCCAACCACCTTCGCTGTCTCATATTCAATTCCTTTTGATCATATAGATACTTCAAGCTCTTGTAGTCGCTAAAGACGTTGAACGTCGCTCTATAAAGGAAATGTCTCCATATCTTCAAAGTGAATACCACAGCTGCTAACTCCAGGCCGTGCGTTGGATAGTTCTTCTCATGCACTCGTAACTGCCTCGAAGCGTAAGCCACCATTTTTCCATTTTGCATAAGCACAGACCCTAATCCTTGGTACGAAGCATCATAATACATTTCGAAGGGTTCACTTGGATCAGGGAGAACTAACACTAATGAAGTAGTTAGTGGTCTCTTCAATTCTTAAAAACTATCTTCGCAAGCATCAGTCTACTCAAAGGCTTAGTTCTTTCTCGTGAGCTGAGTGAGTGGCCCTGCTATTTTAGAGAATCCTTCAATAAACCTCCTATAGTATCCATCCAATCCCACAAAGCTTCAAATTTCTGTCACTGTCTTTGGTCTTTCCTACTGTAGAACAACTTCCACTTTTGAAGGATCCACTATAATCCCTTCCTTCGAGATCACATGACTCAAAAACTTGACTTCGTCTAGCCAAAATTCATATTTCAACAATTTGGCATACAACTTCTTCTCATTCAGAATCTGGAGAACTATACTAAGGTGTGCAGCATGGTCCTCCTGATTTTGAAAGTAGATCAGAATGTCGTCAATGAAGACAACAACGAATCTGTCTAAGTAGGGATGAAAGATTCTGTTCATATAGTCTATGAATATGGTAAGTGCATTTGTTACACCAAACAGTATCACAAGGTACTCGTAATGCCCGTAACGGGTACGAAAAGCTATCTTGGGGATATCCTCCGCCTTTACTCGAATCTGATAGTAGCCTGATCACAGATCGATCTTAGAGAACACTGCTGCTCCTTTCAGTTGATCCATTAAGTCGTCTATCCTCGGAAGCAGATACTTATTCTTGATCGTAACCTTATTTAGTTGGCGATAGTCCACACACAATCGTGAAGTACCATCTTTCTTTTGGACTAGCAACACTTGTGCTCCCCATGGTGACACACTAGGTCTAACAAATTACTTTTCCAAGAGTTCCTCTAATTGCTTCTTAAGCTCTGCTAACTCCGATGGT
Organism: Ormosia semicastrata; assembly: GCA_029884595.1. NCBI lineage: Eukaryota > Viridiplantae > Streptophyta > Magnoliopsida > Fabales > Fabaceae > Ormosia > Ormosia semicastrata. Next base: position 48,220,967 of record JAQQTO010000061.1, read on the forward strand.
GACATTCTGTAAGGCACTATAGATACAGGACTAGATCTAGGTACAAGATCAATAGCGAACTCTATCTCCCGCTCCAGCGGTAAACCAGGTACATCATCAGGAAAGATTTCGGGAAACTCATTAACCACTGGAATTGTATTCACATCTGCCTCGCTCTCAACCTTCAAGGAAGACAATAACATGTATCCCTAAGCTCTTTCTTTCAAGAAAGCTCAAACTTAGTTAGCCGTCAAAAATTTAGAAACCTTATCCATAGGGAAAACTATGGTTTTACCAGAGCAATCTAACAAGATATGGTTGGAAGATAACTAATCCATTCCTAAAATTACATCTAATTGAGAAAGAGGTAAACAGGTTAAATCAACAGAAAAGATTCGACCTTCAACAATTAAAGGACAATTCAAACAAACTTTGGTAGTCACAACAGGCTTAGCAGTGGGGGTAGAAACAGTCAAGTCAAAAGGTAAAGAAGACACAGGTAAACCAAGTCATCGCACACAGTCATAAGAAATGAAAGAGTGGGTTGCCCCAGAGTCATACAGTATAGTCAAAAGATTACCTCCTATGGTACCTTCCCCTTGTATTAGATCTTCAGATTCGGAGGCTTCTGCTCCACTCATGGTGTAGACTCTGCCCCCTACTTGCGGCTTTGCAGCTCGTGTAGTGTTGACTGAAGTCTCAGCCTTAGCTTGGTTGCAATCTCTGGAGATGTGTCCAGGTTTCCCACGTCGAAAATAGATGATTCCTTTGATGGTGCAGTCTCTTGTTGCGTGATCCTTCTAGCATTTCAAATATTTCGAAGAAAATGCCACGTTCTGTCCAGTTTGGTGTCCACCAAAACCTCTATTGGAACCTCCACCTGACGTCTACTACTGATTTCCCAGTGGTCGAGAATAAGGTTTCTTCTGGAATCGGTTCGCACTGTTGTCACCTCCTCTTTGGAACCTAGTAGGTCCAAAGTTATGGTTCCTCGTGTCCCGAGCCTGATCCAGACTTTCTACTTGGTGACACATATCTAATAGCTCTGAAAATTGTCTGATCTTCAATGTTATGACCGCCCTTTTTATGTCGTGCCTCAGTCCTTCCTTAAACTTCTGACATTTCCACACCTCATCCGGCTGGTGCTGGAAATATGTTGATAATTTAGATAAGCTTTCAAATCTCGCGGTGTATTCGCTGACCATCATGCTTCCTTGCCTCAAGCCAAGGAACTCCATTTCTTTTGCATGCCTCGCACTTGCGGGGAAATATTTCTCTAAGAATCTATCCTTGAACAGTTCCTAAGTGATTGCGCGACCTTCAGCTTCTAACAGTCTCTGTGCTATGTTCCACCATTCTTCAGCATCTCCAATCAACATAAAAGCAGCATAAGTTACTTTTTTTGTCGTTAGCACAGTTCATGCCTCTGAAGATTTTCTCTAACTCCTTAATCCAAAGACTAGCTTTTCTCGGATCAAATTCCCTTTTAAATTGAGGAGGGTTATGACGACGGAACTCCGCCAAATTTTGTGCATTGGCTATAGCCTCTAGCTGTTGAGCAGCCCTTTCTTGCTGTTGAGCAGCTCTCTCAGTTTGTTGGGTGATAACTTCTGCCATTCTTTGCATCGCTTCAATTACAGCAGTCATATTTTCACCTCGTGCCATTTCGTTCTTTCAGGGTAGAATGACTGAAAAACACAAGGAAGAATTAGATGTTTCCTTTCGGATTACCAAACACAAAGAATCACACAGCACACACAAGTCAGACCTAACCACAAAGACCCAAAGAAAACATAAATCGGGGCTCTGATACCAACTAATGTAATGCCCCTTTTTGGGAGGAAACGTCACATTATCAATTACAATGAGGAAATTAAAAGTATAAATTAAGACTCGGTTCATTATATAAATATAAACTTACTTGGTTGTAATCATGTGATTAAATTAGCAAATATATTTTTTGTTATAATTAATAAAATATAGTGATAAGACGTAATTGCAATAAAGAGTAAGATAAAAGTAAAACATACATTCGAACAACATGCATACATATATATATATATATATATATATATATATATATATATATATATATATATCAAACTTGTTTAATTACAACACCTGATGTACAAAAAGCAAAACTATGCATGCCCCAAAAGTTCATACATGTACAGCCCACTAAAAGATAAATCATCAGGCCCCAGAAGAAAGACAGATAGCCATCAGTGACTATCAACAGTATCAGCCCTTACTGAGAAAAAGAAGGAACTGAGGCTGGATTCTCCTCTGGGTCTTCCTCGTCAGAGGAAACCCTCATCGGAGCCACCGAATTACGCGCGGGGGCTCGGACAGTAGAGAGGAAAGAATCTTCCTATGGGGAGTAATAACGTTCACCCCACATATCCCTAATGGGCAAATAAAATTCTAAATGCAGACAAATACTACAGGTAAAGATAGGCGGATCGTATCGCCCCCAAGCTAGCGACACCGTCACTTCCCCAAGGTAAACACAGCAATCTGTAGCTAACTTGATATGCCAGCAATCCGAACCTCCAAGAAAAGTTTGCCTCATATAACCGAAAAAGCCTTGAGGACGGATCGTCATGATCAAGCTGGTACTAGTCAAAGTCGGGCCAAAAATCGGGGAATTCATGTACTTCCCCTTCTTCACTGGCGTCTTCGGAGAAACATACAAGTAAATAGAATAGTAGAGATACAGAAAAGAGGTGAGACATCCTACATTCAGTACTAATTATGGCAGTAAAGAAGCAGAGCAGCGTAGAACGCCCACATAGCATTATATGAATAATAAACAGTTTCAGAAACAGATATTAAACAGGTTAACAGTTCCAAGCAGTTATACATCAATAAGATAATAGATTCCAATCATCATATGAATTAAATGCCGGATAATATATTGACATACTATGCACATGCATACGATATCAAAATCCTACTCCATGGAGCTAAACACAAACATTAGGAGAGAAAGATCAAGAGACATGTCTGTAACTCGGCTGCCGCGGCCAAAGTGCTATAATTCATCAATATATCCACGTGCATATCAAGGCATTATACAAGACATTCTTCACTAGATCGCGATATAGGACAATGTCTCGGTCTGGATCGTCAGTGCATTTGTATCGGTTTGCCCCACGGATAGAACAGCTACGCACACTAAGGTGTGTTCAATCTTCTAGGCAACATGGCATTAATAACAGTCCATCGGACTTTCATAATGCATGATGACTTAATGCATATACCATGTATATTCAATAATAATATACTTTCCATGTCATGCCACAATTTGGCTAAGATAAGCATCAATGCATTCTTGGTCTCACTCATGGACCCACAATAAATATTATTAAGTCATTAATTAATACATTACACTTTTAGGGTACATTATGGAATTGTGCTTAAATTTCTACATTCTTCTTAATAAGTTTCTCTTGTAGAGAAGTTTTCTCACATTATTCATTTAATCATTATTATTTTAATTAAATAAGTCCATCACTAAATTTTAAGCCTAATTCCTTTAGAGTGATTTAAATTAAGTTATTTAGCATTCTTACTTACACTCATGGTCTTACATTAATTAAAATTATTCTAGGTTTTTGGATAAAACCTTATTCTTAGTCTTTTCCATTTTATGAATTCCTAATTATCCAACTAATTAAGTTTCACTTCAATTTAATATTTCTTATGAAATTCTTCTCTAGACGAACTTTCTTGAGTGTTAAGTTCCCTACTTTAAGTTTATTCAAACCCACTTAGAGAATTTTTCTATGATTTCCCAAGTCTCACACTCTTGTTCTTTAGTTAGGTCAAAAGATTTACTTTTAGGTTATCAATTAAATTTCTCTCCATCACCTTATTAACTACTTATTACTTGATTATTGAATTCCTAAAGTTACTTAAAAATCACATCTTTTGGACCCAAAATGGCCTAGAGGCCGTGGCCTCCCAAGGGTAGTAACCCTAAAATTTTCCTTAACTCCATTACATTTTATTCACTTGATTAATTATGTTCCCATCTTGGTTACAAAATTTCAATCATGATCACCCCACTTGAGGGTCATGGCCGTGAGCCTCCATGAAGAAAGCAAGGGACTTTTATTTCCATTTCATGTTTCCAATCCATCCACATCAAACTAAGATCATCAATACACATATACATACAACCAAATTGATTACACAAGGTAAAATCAATACTTTGTCATCAAAATCATACATCAAAGGGAGTAACCCTAACAAGGGTTCCTCACAAAAAACACAAAATCAAGTCTCTCACTACCAAGAGAGGTTGAAGTAGACCATCTCCCTCTTACCTAAGGGAAAAACAATAAAAGAACTCCCTTGAAGCTCCTTGATGAATTTCGGCCAAGCTCACCAAAAACCCTAGGAATCACAACTCAACAAATCAACACCAAGGCTTGAAAAAGAATGGATCAATGGTCATGGTGATGGCCATGAAAACGAAAATGAAGAAGAAAGATGAGAGGTCAAGAATCTTACCCTAAAGCTTCAGATGTGAAGCTTGAAGAAGATGATGAAGATGGAGGCTTTTCAAGTAGATTCAAACTAGAAAAGTGTTTAGCATGTGATGGAGATTAGGAAAATGTGGTTGTTAGAAATTTTTGTAATATTGGAGGGCTTGGAGATGGTGAGGCTGTGTGGTATGGTAGAGAGAAGGAGGAGAAAATGTGAAGAGAAGATGAGTGTAGAGAGAGAAGTTGATAGTAGAAAATGATGATGACTTTTGATATTTGAAATTAGAATAGACAACTTAATTAAGTGAAAGCACATCTTTGGCTCCAAAATGGCCTTGCAGCCGTGGAGTGTGGGAGGAAGAGAGAGTGTGTGTAGCTTCCTTGAGAAGCTTGGTAGATTTTTCAAAAGTAGATTTGATTAGACATAAAGTGAATTACCTTTGGATAAGATAATTAAAATAATATGATAATAAGGTGATTAGGGTTTTTACTATAAGCTATTACCCAATAGACAATTATTACAGTTCACAAAATCAGTATCTATTGCCCAACGGATAATAGAGCGTATCGCAGAATTTTATTTAACAGTACATACAGAAATTTTATTTATCCGATAAAATCTCAAAAAACGTAAACCTCGTAAACTATGTCTGGCCTTGGGTTTAGTAAGATCTCCCATCGACGTTTTCACAGTCTAAATTTTACCAGCCTTAGGGAAAATATTTCATTTTCCAAGCTCCTCTCAACGCACACGCAAAAAAAAAAATTTAAAATATTCAACATTCTCGGAAAAATCTAGAAAAATTCTCAAAAATCACAAATATTATAAAATAACTATTCATCATGAGACAAATAATTTCTGGGGTGTTATACTGACTCTACTCAGTGTGCACACAAAATGAGGAATATATTAAAGTATTTGACGTTTCCAAAAAATCCAGAAAAATTCTCAAAAATCATAAATATTATAAAATAATTATTTATGATGAAACAATTAATTTTTGGGGTGTTACAGAGGCCAGACACAGTTTACAAAGTTTTTATTTTTTAAGATTTTATCTGACAGATAAAATTTGGGTATGCTCTATTGTCCATTGGACAATAAATACTAACTTTGTTCACTGTGATTACTATCCATTGGATAATAGTTTGCAATAAAAATCTAGTAGATTATTTCTATCTTGTCACTTTTATGATATCATCTAAGTGACATCACCACATGACATCATTGGTTGACTTTTTGTGGGAAAATGTGAGAAGCTTCTCAAGGAAGCTTTGGGGAGAAGCTTCTCAAGGAAGCTTTAAAGGAAGTCTTACTCCTTCTCCCAAAGGGTGCACTATTTTTGGAGGAGGAAAAGATGACAAAGTTGTCATCTTTTCCCAAAAGCTATCATTTTCTCTCTTACTTTTCTCTTTTCTCATTTTTTTTCTCTCATTCTATCCTTCCATTTTCTCTCCCTGCCTCACGGCCATTACTCTCCATTTTTCCTCTTCTATTTTGTTTGCTCCAATCAATCATACTTATAGAATCTACATACCATTTGAATGATTTTCTATGTTGTGATCATCATCAAAAACTCTCTTCTTCATCATTTTCTTTTAAGCCCTAACTTGAAGCTCTTAAGGTAAGATTCTTGATTTCTATTTTTCTCCTCTCATTTTCCTCTACACCTCACGGCCAAGACCACTTTGGAAGACTAAAGATTTGATTTTTTTGCTATCACTTAGTCCATTTCCATCTTTTTATCAAAAATCAAGAAGCCAAAATACAAAACTCCCTTCTTTTCTCTTGGATAGGCCACAGCCAAACCCCAAAACCCATCACCCAACCTTCCATAATTCAAGGTAACCTTAGATCTTGAATCTCTACACCATTATAAGACACTCTTGTGTGGAGAATCAATCTTTACTTCTTTAAGCTTGCTTCAAATCTCAAGTTCAAAAGTCTTAAGGTAAAGTTCTTAAACTTTCTATCTTGCTTCATTATAAAGGATGTAAAGCCATACTTTGATCTATGGTAATCTTATTCAAGCCCTAGATATTAATTCTTGTGTGTTTGCTTTGTTTCTAAGAACCTCTTGGTGGAGAAAGTTTGCTATATAAGGACATACAAGGAGCTAGGGAGCTACATTTAAGGTAAGAGGGAGATTAATCTCATCAACTATGCTATGGTGGTGAGGAACGAATGGTCATTTTGGGAGTGGAGAGTCCACGTGAGGATTCATCCACTCGATTGTGTGACTTTTGATTTATGTTTATTTGAGTTTATATGATTATAAGATGTTGTTGTATGCAAGAGATGATTGTGATGGCTTAATGGATATATGTGATGATGTAATTTTGATAGTAAGCATGAAATAAATTAATTGTGATGATTAAAGTATGTGGCATGCTATGATTATGTTGTAAAGGAATGACTTTTAGTCCCCTTGATCTCTTGAGGCTCACGGCCTTCTTGGCCTAAGAAGAGTTGTCCATGAGAAAAATATTTATTGATTAAGGACTTAGTTGATTAGGTGACAAAAATATGATTCATGAGGTTACAAGTTGAAAGAGGAAAGAAACAAGTTTTTACCATTGAAAAGAATTGATTTTGGCCATAATATTTGATAATTGGATGAAAGAGTGAATTGGAGACCTAAAATATTTGATAATGGGATGGAAGAGTAATTAGGATGGAAATGATTTTATTTAGAAGTTGAATAATGAAAGTTTTAGAAAGAATGTCAGAAAATATTGTTTAGGTGAATTGGATGACAAATTAGGGTTAAAGGATTTATAAGTAAGAGAGAAAATAATCATAATGTCATGATTTGAGGAGTGATAACTTTTGGATATACTAATGGAAATAATTTTAGGGATAATTGGAATAATGGAAAATGATTTATTAGTGGTGAATCTAGTTGACTTGATAATCAAGAAAATTAATTAAGGATTCATAAGATAAGAATAGAAAAGAATAAATTTTATCATTTAGAAAAAGAGCGATTTTTGGTTTTGAGAGGAAAAATAGGCTTGAGAAAGGAACAGTGAAGACTTGAAAGACTTGGAGGAAAAGGAAAAGAATTGTGAAGTTAAGACAATGTGGTTTCTTTTTAAGTTTTAGTGAATGATATGAGGAAAGGTCACTCGAGGTAAGGGTGCACAACCTGACCCGCCGACCCGTCAACCCAATCGACCCCACCCGACCACATATATCCGGGTCGGTTCGGGTAATCGGGTCTGTTCGGGTCAAACCCGATAAACCCGTCCGAATATTGGTTCAGGTAACGGGTTTAGTGAACCAACCTGATGACCCAATAAAACGATGTCGTTTTGCCTATATTCAAGCCTTTATTTTATTTTTTCTTGCAACCCGATTCGGTGACCCAACCAACTTGATTAACCCGATTAACCAAGCCGAACCAACCCAATTCTAATTGGGTTAGTTTGGTTTGGGTTACTCAAAATTTTTTCCCTAAACCCGACCTAACTCGGCCCAACCCATGATCACCCCTGACTCGAGGAACTCAGTTAGAAGAGTTTGGTGATTAGGATTGATTTCTACCCTTTTCTTGAAAGTGTTATAATTAAAGCCTAATGGTGAGACAATGGTTCTATATACTAAAGAAATTTGTAAGAATGCTTCAAGTGAATTGATAGTGATAACTTTCAAATTTGCACGACTGAGATACTTTGTGAAAGAATGCATTAGCATTGCGCTTTTGGGCCGACGTAGTGGACCCAAGTGGATTGTGGATTTAGCATTGTGCTTTTGGGCCGACGTATTGGACCCGAGTGGATTGTGGAGCCAAAGCACTGGACCCGGGTGGATCATTGGTATTATGTAACTGTATGGGCGGTTATATAATATCACTGATACTAATGGTATTGGATAATTGTATGGGCGATTGCTTTAATACCATTAGGAACGGTATAGTGGTGGTTTATTTTTCATGGAATGATGCTATTAATGAGTGTTGATTTCTCATGTTATCCCATCATGCATTGTGAAAGTAAAAGTCTTGATGACTTGTTGTTAAGGTTGTATGCCTAGGAGATTGAATGACACCTTTGTACAGGTGTGAATAACGTAGTGTAGTTCACTTGTGGTTTAACTTGGAGGCGTCGGGGTGTAGGTATCCCATAGGTGAACAATTGGTAGCTCCACTGGGCAGTGGTAAAGCTGAAGCGACACTTCGATGATCTCGACCAGGCACTATCCTATTCATGATCCGGTTGAGAGTGTCTTGTATAGCCAGGTTACGCATATTGATTACATTGAGAAGTGTAACACCCACCGTAGGGCATCACATTTAAGACTAATCCTAATATAACTTACCCAAGTTGTAAAAGAATTAATCTTGTAAAATCATTGATTTTAAAATTTTGGTTGCGGAATAAATTTTAAATAAGTAAACTAAATAAAAATCATAAGTATCACTTGTAACTGAAATCACACCTATATTATACATAAATACTGAAAGCCTTGTTTACAAATAATTTACATAATACCCTTACATACTAAAAGATAAAATATACAACAGACACTCCAAAATATAACTGCTAAACTTAAAACTCCTAAAAACTAACCTAAGGATTTGGGTCCTTAGAAGGATCCTCCTCCACTTCATCATTAAATAACCTAGGCAGATATAACATTCGCCTCACTGGGGTCCTTGCGAAAGATACCATAGAGTCTTCATGTGGTGTATACATAGTGCTAGCCCAAAGTTCATGAATCAGCATCGTAAATTCTAGGCGCACAGACGCGTGTTGCGTCAAAACAGAAATCTCGTCGCAGGTTCCACTTAAGTTCAGAGTCAAGTCTCCCGTATATACAAACCGTTCATTATCAAAATCAAACCTCCAAGCATTAGTCCATGGAACTGAACTCGGACAAAACCTAAAACTTGGCGTCTCGCCGCCATCACAACAAACAAAGAGTAATATCATTGATAGTAAAAAGAGTTATTTGCTTCTTCGTCTTCCCAGTCTTCATTAGACATACATAGTAAAACAAATATAATACAACAAAGAGGTGAGATCCCCTGCATCAATACTAGTATGGTAGTAGAGAAAACGACAACAAATAAACAGAACATAATATCAAAGCGGTAGATCATTTTATCACATAATAGATAAAATATCAGATAAACATAATTATCATGCCAATATATTGATCAACTATGCATATGCACATAGACTCATTCATACTCCATGGAGATAAACACAATTTCGGAGAGAATGATCCAGAACACATGTTTGTAACTCGGCTGCCATGGCCAAAAGTGCTATCAATTTATCAACGTGCACATCAAGGCATTATACAAGACATTCTACACCAGATCATGATATAGGACAGTGTCTCGGTCTGCATCGTCAGTTCGTTTGCATCGGTCTGCCTTATGGACGGAAGAGCTACCAGCTGTCCATTGTGAGGTACTAGCACCCTGACACCCCCAAGGTCAACAAGTGACCTATACTTGTCTACTCACACCCACACATAGGTGTGATTCATCTCCTAGGTATACAACCTTAACCAAATAAGCTGACACATTTTTTAATGCATGATGTATGATCCAAATACACATACATTAATTATTATTAAAATATTTCACATACCCTTGCCTTCTCTTGGCGGTATCATTATTCAACATAACCAGGCCCACCACGACAACCCGACAGTAAACTGCTATTACTTTTAATCGCGTAACAATATTATCATATTTTCACAATCCTAGAACATTTTTCTTACATTTTCAAATCGCGTAAAGATTTTCTTGCATTTTCTAAATCGCATAGCTAAAAATTACTATTTTTAAATCACGTAAGAATTTTTCTGCGTATTTTCAATCGCGTAAAATATTTTGAACATATTCTAAGCTCAAATTAACTCATTTCTCATTTATTTTCAAAATCTGATTTTAATTCCAATATTTCTTTAATAATTCATCTATAAATAATAATCCCAATATTTTCTCACCAAAAATAGTATTTTCTACTATTTCCCACAAAATAACATTTCTTTGATTAAGTTGTGATATTACAGCTCAAAATTTCCTAACGCGCTTCAAAACCCAAAGGGTGAGCTATACGTCAGTAAATTTCAAGTTTTAACTTTTATTTCAATTAATAACCTAATCACACTAATTTAATTGAAAATTAGTTTACTTTCTTTTTAGGTCTAAAAACCTATCAAATTAATTTCCTATCAATCAAATACTCAATCCTACAATGAGTAAAATAATTTTGGATCTAGGATATTAAAAATAAGTATGTTGGCTGAATTCCACATTTTGCTTCATCAATCATATATAATTATTTTCCAGCACTTTATTCCTTGTAAAAAAAAACACTTAATTAAATTTCTTGTCATAAAATCATTTTATCCTTGATTAGGAAAATAATTTAGAACACTTGGTTCCCTTGGTGGTGTTGAGGCCGTGAGCCTCTAGATTCTTTGGAACCATCATACAATTCTCATCATGTAAATCACATCCTACTTTACACAAGAATCAACATGCTTTCTAAATCACATATTCAAGCATACTTTTAAAGCTATAAACATACCAATCACAAATAAGAAAAGCTTAAACAATCAAGTGAACAAATCCTTATAGATTTTTCACCACAAACAATTCCATTTCCTCACCACCAAGACATGGTTGATGAGGTTAATCTCCCTCTTACCTCTAGGAAGACAAAAACTCTCCTAGTTCCTCCTCCTCTTGATTTCGTGAAACACCAAAGAAAACCCTAACAATCTTAAACAAATCTTAAAGTCATACACCAAGCTTAAAAACAAGAAACCATGGACAAATCTGGGTTTAGAAATTCAAGAATCCATCTTAGGATCAAGAAATCAAGAAGTTACCTTTAGGAGTAGAAAATCTAAGCTTGATTTTGAAGCACTTAGGAGATGATTTAGGTAAAACTCACAAGATGAAAAGTGTTTAGAATTGTGTTTAGGTTTAGAAAATAGGATTGGATAGAATTATGGTAGCTTAGAGGTAGGGTTTAGGGGTGAAGGCCGAAACCCTCAAGGAAAAAGAAGGAATGAAGTTCTTAGTGTTCTTGGTTGTTCTTGAAGTGAGAGAAAAGATGAAGGAGATTTTCTTGTCACAAAGTGTAGTAAAATGAAATAGAATAGCTATTTTTCCAAGTCTTGGCCGTGTGGTGCATGGATAGAAAAGATTAAGGCTTAATCAACTTGATAGGAAATATCATATGGCTTCACATGGCCTATGTAATCCAATGGTCATCAAATGGTCATAATAAATCATTTCAAGAACCTCCTAGTACACCAAGTGGCCATGTGGCTTAAAGGAGTGACTAACTTAGTTTGATTTCAACTAGTTTCTAGTTACACCTAGATTAGGTAGTTAGTTCACTTAAGCTAACTTAGTTAGGTTATTTAGTTACATAACTAACTATTTAGTTACATGATTAAGTCATTGCATAGGTCATGCATTGATCATTCCTTCTAGATGATTCTAGATCCATTTTATAATTAGGGCTGCTAAGTATTTAGTAACTAAGTTAGTTCCATCTAGTTACTAGTTAGGCTTTTAAGGTAACTTAGTTTGTTTATCTAGTTACTTGGTAACTAGTCCAACCACCTTTATTGACTAGCTTCCTATTGGTTAAGAAAAAGTCAAGCCATTAATGTTGACCATTTCTTATTGGTTCATTTAGAAATAGTCATAGTCTATTTTTCGACGGATGAAAGATACTGAGTCTATTACTCAATAAGCAGAAGCTACTATTTCCAAAATAATAGATATTATCCGACAGATAATAAAATGCAAAATATTTTTGTTTCACAGATAAATTTTAAAAATTAAAAGATCAGGTAAGGTGTCTCTCAGATTTGGGTTTAGTAAGATTCCTCGGTTCTGAATAAATCAATAAAGATTTTCCTCGGCCTAAAAATTATTATTTTCTTGACTCGGAGTAAATCTCACACATCGATAAAAAATATTCACAGAACAGTCAAAATAAATTTACAGCTCACAGAAAACACAAAACAGTACAATTCAGACATTATTGTAAGATAGTAAATTTTGGGGTGTTACAATTCTCCCCCTCAAAAAAGAATTTTGTCCCTGAAATTAATTATACCTTAAAATAATTGAGGATATTATTCCCTCATTTTATCTTCCATATCTCATGTAGCATCTCTTGTCATTTCATTCTAGATTACTTTTACTAACGGAATCGCTTTCCCTCTGAGTTGCTTCACCTTCCTGTCTTCAATCTTAACAGGAAGCGTCTCATATGTCAAATTTTCTTTCAGTTGTACCTCATCGAGATGAATGACATGTGAGGGATCAAGAATATACTTTCTCAATTGGGACACATGGAAAACATTATGGAGATTGGAAAGAAAAGGCGGTAAAACTATTTGGTAAGTGACTAGACCTATCCGACGAAGAATTTGGTAGGGTCCAATGAATTTAGGAGTGAGTTTTTCTGGATTTTATAACCCTTCCGACACCGATCGTGGATGTGACTCGCAAAAACACATGCTCACCTTCCTTAAATTCAAGAGGTCTTCTTCTTTTGTTAGCATAGCTTTTCTGTCTACTTTGAGTTGCCCTCATTTTCTCTTGTATCATCTTTACCTTTTTTGTTGTTTGTTGCACCATCTCAGGTACAATGGTCATACTCTCTCCATCTTGATACCAATATAAAGGTGTTCGGCATCGTCGTCCGTATAATGCTTTATAAGGTGTCATCCCTATACTTGAGTGAAAACTGTTACTATAGGTGAATTCTACCAAAGGTAAGAATTCATCCCAACTCCTTCTTTGTTCTAACGCACAAGCTCTCAACAGATCTTCTAATGACTGAATAGTCTTCTCCATTTGACCATCAGTTTGCGGATGGTAAGCCGAACTGAAACGAAGTTTAGTCCCCATTACTTCATGTAGACTTTGCCAAAATCTCGACGTAAACCTTGGATCTCTATCGAAAATGATACTAGAGGGTATACCGTGAAGTCTAACAATTTCACCAATGTAAACTTGGGTCAATTTCTCCATTAGATACTTGATATTGATTAGCAAGAAGTGAGCAGACTTCGTAAGCTGATCAACAATGACCCATATAGAATCATAACCTTTCTTAGTCTTTGGCAATCCAATAACAAAATCCATGGCAATATTATCCCATTTCCATTCTAGAATGGTGAGGAGTTGCAGCATACCTGCTGGTCTTTGATGTTCAACTTTCGCCTTCTGACACACAAGACAAGATGACACGTACTCAATAACATCTCTCTTCATCCCAGGCTACCAAAATAATCGTTTCAGATCTTGATACATCTTGGTCATTCCGGGATGTATACTTAACTGGCTCGTATGCGCTTAATAAAGAATCAACTTTCTCAGTTCCGAATCACTAGGCACACAAACTCTTCCTTCAAATCTTAGAATACCATCGTGTCCTTCCTGAATCATTGACACAATGTCTCACTTCATCAGCTCCCTTTCAGTTTGTAGAAATTCGTCATCCTTTTGCTTCTCTTGGATTTCTTCCATTAAATCACTTGTGATTGTAACCTTGTTTAAACAAATCTTTCTCGGTGTCAACTCCACGGATATCCATAAATTTTGGAATTGTTTTATTAATTCTTCCTCCTTGATCATCATCACAGAGACACTAAGCATCTTTTTGCTTAAAGCATCTACCACAACATTCACCTTTCCAAGATGATACTGGAGTTGAAAATCATAGTCTTTCAAGAATTCTAACCACCTCCTTTGTCTCATATTCAGCTTTTTTTGGTCGAACAGATACTTCAAACTTTTATGGTCACTGAAGACGTTGAATGTAGCTCCATACAGAAAGTGCCTCTAAATTTTCAATGCAAAAACGACTACAGCTAGCTCCAAGTCATATGTTGGATAATTCCTTTCATGTACCTTCAATTATCTTGAAGTATATGCTACAACTTTTCTATTCTGCATTAGTACATATCCTAGCCCTTGGTAAAAAGCATCGCAGTACACCTCAAAAGATTCGTTCGGGTTTGGTAGAATCAGCACTAGTGCAATAGTCGACCTCTTCTTTAATTCTTAGAAACTCTTTTCGCATTTATCAGTCCAAACAAAAGCTTGATTCTTCCTTGTGAGTTGCGTAAGAGATCCAGCTATCTTGGAAAAACCTTCAATAAATCTCTGGTAATATCTGACTAATCCAATAAAACTCTGGATTTCAGTCACAGTCTTTGGCCTTTCCCATTGAAGAACTGTCTCCACCTTTGTTAGATCCACTTCAATTCCGTCCTTAGAAATCACATAACCCAAAAATTGAACTTCATCTAACCAAAATTCACACTTTGATAGCTTCGCGTATAACTTTTTCTCCTTCAAAATCTAGAGAACTATACTGAGATGTTCAACATGCTCTTCATGGTTTTGAGAATAGATCATAATGTCATCGATAAAAATAACTACAAATCTATCTAAATACGGATGAAATATCCTATTCGTATCTCCGAACGGCATTACAAGATATTCATAATGACCATAGCGTGTTCGAAAAGTAGTCTTTGGTATATCCTCTGCCTTGACACGAATTTGATGATAACCTGATCGCAGATCTATCTTAGAGAAAATAACTGCTCCTTTCAGTTAGTTCATTAGACCATCAATCCTTGGAAGTGGATACTTGTTCTTTATCGTGACCTTATTCAGCTGGCGGTAGTCCACACACAATCGCGACGTCCCATCCTTTTTCTTGACTAACAAAACTGGAGCTCCCCAGGGTGAAACAGTAGGTCTCACAAACTATTTTTCTAACAACTCCTCTAATTGCTTCTTTAGTTCTGCTAGTTCCGACAGTGACATTCGGTACGGTGCAATTGATATAGGACCCACTCCTGGTATAAGATCGATAGAAAACTCTATCTCTCTTTTCGGTGGTAATCTGGGTACTTCGTCAGGAAAAAATTCAGGAAACTCATTTACAACAGAAATAACATTCACATCTTTCTCACTCTTAACTTCTAAAGAAGATAGCAGCATGTATCCTTGGGCTCCATCCTTTAATAAAGAATCGACTTGTTTGGCAGTTAAAAATCCAGAAACCTTATCAAGAAATACTAGGGTCTTTTTAGAACAGTCTAATAGGATATGGTTAGAAGATAACCAATCCATCCCTAAGATTATATCAATATTGGTAAAAGGCAAACAAATTAAATTAATAGAAAAGACTCGATTACTGATAGTAACAAGACAATTTAGGCATATTTTAGTAGTACTAACAGGTTTAGCAGTAGGTGTAGAAACAATCAATTGAAAACTCAAAGAAGACATAGGCAATCCCAATCGATCCACACAGTCATATGCAATAAATGAATGAGTTGCACCCGAATCATATAGTGCAGTTAAAAGATTACCTGAGATGACACCTTCTCCCTGAATAAGATCTTCAGACTGAGAGGCCTAAGTTCCACTCATAGTATAAACTCGTCCGCCAACTTGTGGCTTAACAACATGAACATTGCTCACTGTAGGCTCCATCTTTGCTTGATCACAATCCTTAGAGACATGACCAAGCTTTCCTTATCGAAAACAAATTATACCCTTGATCGTGCAATCTCTCATCAAATGGCCTTTTTCGCACTTCATGCATTTTATCGGCGATGCCACTGTTTGATTAAACTAATTGCCACTTGAACCTCCTCCTCATGGTTGTTGTTGTTGTTGTTGCTGACTTCCCGAGGGTCGAGAATATGGTTTCCGTTGAAATTGGTTGTTATTATTATTGCCTCCCCTTTGGAACCTAGACGGTCCAAAGTTGCGGTTCCTAGTATCCTGTGCTGACTCTAATCCCTCCAGTCTGCAACACATATCCATTAACATTGAGAACTGGTTCATACGCATTGGCAACACTCTTCTCTTTAATTCAATTCTTAGACCTTCCTCGAATTTATGGCACTTCCAAACCTCATCCGGCTGGATTTGGAGATACCATGAGAACTTAGACAAGCTCTCAAACTTTGCAGCATATTCATTGACGATCATTCCACCTTGTCGCAATCCTAGAAATTCCATCTCTTTAGCGTGCCTGGCACTTTTTGGAAAGTATTTCTCCAAAAATACTTCACAGAATAGCTCCCACGTAATCTCTCTCCCTTCAGCTTGTAGCACCCTCTGAGTGGCTTTCCACCAATTCTCGCCATCACCCATCAGCATAAACGTAGCGTAAGTCACTCTACGATCATCTGTACATCCTATTCCTTTGAAGATCTTCTCTAGTTCTTGAATCCACAAATCTGCTTTCTCAGGATCAAACTCACCTCTGAAATGTGGTGGATTGTTCCGACGAAATTATGACAAATGTTGGACTTCTGCATTAGCTTCTTGTTATTGTGCAGCTCTTTGATTTTGTTGTATGATTACTTCTGCCATTCGCTGCATCACTTCGGTAGCAGTAGTCATTGCATCGTCGTCACATCCTGTATTCATACGTGTACCTCTGCCACGAGACATAGTTTTCTTCACAAACAATCAAACACAGTCCAAGAAGAGTCAGTTGTAACCTTTTAAAAATTAAACTCAGAGAATCACCCACCGTAGGGCATCACATTTAAGACTAATCCTAATATAACTTACCCAAGTTGTAAAAGAATTAATCTTGTAAAATCATTTATTTTAAAATTTTGGTTGCGGAATAAATTTTAAATAAGTAAACTAAATAAAAATCATAAGTATCACTTGTAACTGAAATCACACCTATATTATACATAAATACTGAAAGCCTTGTTTACAAATAATTTACATAATACCCTTACATACCAAAAGATAAAATGTACAACAGACACTCCAAAATATAACTGCTAAACTTAAAACTCCTAAAAACTAACCTAAGGATTTGGGTCCTCAGAAGGATCCTCTTCCACTTCATCATTAAAGAACCCAGGCGGATATAACATTCGCCTCACAGAGGTCCTTGCAGAAGATACCATAGAGTCTTCACGTGGTGTAAACACAGTGCCTCCCCAAAGTTCACAAATCGGTATCGTAAATTCTAGGCGCACAGACGCGTGTTGTGTCAAAACAGAAATCCCATCGCGGGTTCCACTTAAGTTCAGAGTCAAGTCCGCTGTATATACAAATCATTCATTGTCAAAATCAAACCTCCAAGCATCAGTCCCCCCGTGGAACTGAACTCGAACAAAACCTAAAACTTGGCGCCTCGCTGCCATCTCAACAAACAAAGAGTAATATCACTGATAGTAAAAAGAGTTATCTGCTCTTTCATCTTCCTGGTCTTCATTAGACATACACAGTAAAACAAATATAATACAATAAAGAGGTGAGATCCCCTAAATCAATACTAGTCTGGCAGTAGAGAAAACGACAACAAATAAACAGAACATAATATTAAAGTGGTGGATCATTTTATCACATAACAGATAAAATATCAGATAAACATAATTATCATGCCAATATGTTGACCAACTATGCATATGCACACAGACCCATTCCTACTCCATGGAGATAAACACAATTTCGAAGAGAATGATCCAGAAGACATGTCTGTAACTCAGCTGCCATGGCCAAAAGTGCTATCAATTTATCAACGTGCATATTAAGGCATTATACAAGACATTCTACACCAGATCGTGATATAGGACAGTGTCTCGGCCTGGATCATCGGCGCGTCTGCATCGGTCTGCCTCACGGACAGAAGAGCTACCAACTGTCCATTGCAAGGTACCAGGACCCCAACGCCCTCAAGGTCAACAAGTGACCTATACTTGTCTACTCGCACCCGCATATAGATGTGATTCATCTCCTAGGCATACAGCCTTAACCAAATAAGCTGACACATTTTTCAATGCATGATGTATAATCCAAACACACATACATTCATTATTATTAAAATATTTCACATACCCTTGCTTTCTCTTGGCAGTATCATTATTCAACATAATCGGGCCCACTACGATAACCCGATAGCAAACTACTGTTACTTTTAATCGCATAGCGATATTATCACATTTTCACAATCGCATAATATTTTTCTTACGTTTTCAAATTGCGTAAAGATTTTCTTCCATTTTCTTAATCGCGTAGCAAAAAATTACTATTTTTAAATAGCGTAAGAATTTTTTTTGCATATTTTCAATCGCGTAAAATATTTCTAACATATTCAAAGCTCAAATTAACTCATTTCTCATTTATTTTCAAAATCTGACTTTAATTCCAATATTTCTTTAATAATTCATCTATAAATAATAATTCCAACATTTTCTCACTAAAAGTAGTATTTTCTACTATTTCCCACAAAATACATTTCTTTGATTAAGTTGTGATATTATAGCTGAAAATTTCCTAACGCGCTTCAAAATCCAAAGGGTGAGCTATATGTCAGTAAATTTCAAGTTTTAACTTTTATTTCAATTAATAACCTAATCACACTAATTTAATTAAAAATTAGTTTATTTTCTTTTTAGGTCTAAAAACCTATCAAATTAATTTCCTATCAATCAAATACTCGATCCTACAATTAGTAAACTAATTTTGGATCTAGGATATTAAAAATAAGTATGTTGGCTGAATTCCACATTTTGCTTCATCAATCATATATAATTATTTTCTGACACTTTATTCCTTGTAAAAAAAATACTTAATTAAATTTCTTGTCATAAAATCATTTATTCCTTGATTAGGAAAATAATTTAGAACACTTGGTTCCCTTGGTGGTGTTGAGGCCATGAGCCTCTAGGTTCTTTGGAACCATTATACAATTCCCATCATGTAAATCACATCCTACTTTACACAAGAATCAACATGCTTTCTAAATCACATATTCAAGCATACTTTTAAAGCTATAAACATACCAATCACAAATAAGAAATGCTTAAACAATCAAGTGAATAAATCCTTATGGATTTTTCACCAAAAACAATTCCATTTCCTCACTACCAACACATGGTTGATGAAGTTAATCTCCCTCTTACCTCTAGGAAGACAAAAACTCTCCAAGTACCTCCTCCTCTTGATTTCGTGAAGCACCAAAGAAAACCCTAACAATCTTAAACAAATCTTAAAGTCATACACCAAGCTTAAAAACAAGAAACCATAGATAAATCATGGTTTAGAAATTCAAGAATCCATCTTAGGATTAAGAAATCAAGAAGTTACCTTTAGGAGTAGAAAATCTAAGCTTGATTTTGAAGCACTTAGGAGATGATTTAGGTAAAACTCACAAGATGAAAAATGTTTAGAATTGTGTTTAGGTTTAGATAATAGGAGTAGATAGAATTATGGAAGCCTAGAGGTAGGGTTTAGGGGTGAAGGCCGAAACCCTCAAGGAAAAAGAAGGAATGAAGTTCTTGGTTGTTCTTGAAGTGAGGGAAAAGATGAAGGAGATTTTCTTGTCACAAAGTGTAGTAAAATGAAATAGAATAGTTATTTTTCCAAGTCTTGGCCGTGTGGTGCATGGATAGAAAAGATCAAGGCTTAATCAACTTGATAGGAAATATCACATGGCTTCACATGGCCTATGTAATCCATTGGTCATCAAATGGTCATAATAGATCATTTAAGAACCTCCTAGTACACCAAGTGGCTGTGTGGCTCAAAGGAGTGACTAACTTAGTTTGATTTTAACTAGTTTCTAGTTACACCTAGATTAGGTAGTTAGTTCACTTAAGCTAACTTAGTTAGGTTATTTAGTTACATAACTAACTATTTGGTTACATGATTAAGTCATTGCATAGGTCATGCATTGGTCATTCCTTCTAGATGATTCTAGATCCATTTTATAACTAGGGTTGCTAAGTATTTAGTAACTAAGTTAGTTCCATCTAGTTACTAGTTAGGCTTTTAAGGTAACTTAGTTAGTTTATCTAGTTACTTGGTAACTAGTCCAACCACCTTTGTTGACTAGCTTCCTATTGGTTAAGAAAACGTCAAGCCATTAATGTTGAGCATTTTCTTATTAGTTCATTTAGAATTAGTCACAGTCTATTTTTCAACGGATAAAAGATACTGGGTCTATTACTCAATGAGCAGAAGCTACTGTTTCCAAAATAGCAGATATTATCTGACAGATAATAAAATGTAAAATATTTTTTTTCACAAATAAATTCTTTAAATTAAAAGATAGGGTAATGTGTCTCTCGGATTCGTGTTTAGTAAGATCCATCGGCTCCGAATAAATCAATAAAGATTTTCCCGACCCGAAAATTATTATTTTCTTGACTCAGAGTAAATCTCACACAACGATCAAAAACATTCATAGAATAGTCAAAATAAATTTACAGCTCATAGAAAACACAAAATAGTATAATTCAGACATTATTGTAAAATTATAAATTTTGGGGTGTTACAAGAGGCACATGATTTGAGGCTAATGATATACAGACAGTGACTCTCCCGATCATTCTCTCCGATGTTTGGTTTTAGCTCCATGGAGTAGGTGTCGGTGCATTATGCATATACATAGTTAGTATACATATTGTCGTGGCATGGTCAGTATGCATATTGTGGGGGTGTAGTCAGTATACTTACTTGTTATGGCATGGTCAGTATTCATGTATTGTGATATACATTGTTGAATTATTTACCAGTTGACAATATGATTATGCCTGTTGTTCTGTGATATTCTTGTAATAACATGATTATATCTGCTGTTCTTTGATATTGCTGTATATGGATGGCATTGCTGTCATTATTGTTTCTTGCTACCATGCTGGTATTGATGTAGGGGATCTCACCTCTTTATTATCATGTGCTGTTTGTTTTGTTATATATATATCTACATTTTAAGAAGACTGCAATGACAGTGACGCAAGATCTGCGAGATGTCTTCTGCTCGGATTTCTATTCATCGAGACATTTCCGATTAGGGAATTTGCCTTCTGAGGAAGACTCTTCTCTTTAGGTGTTGTGAACTTGGGCCAGTCTAAGTTGGTTATGTTAAATGCTTTATGTTTTTGGAATGTAAGTACAATGTACTCATGGATGTAGTAAACTTTGTTTTTTTTATGAAAAGTCTACTATTCAGTTCTTATACCTTGTGTTTCCCCTATTGTAGTAAGTTTATGTTATTTCAAAAAAAGAAATTTATTTTTTTTAGGCTCGTATTTTACAATATCAAATATATTATATCCTTGGGAAATGTCTTTTTAAAAGAAGTTGTATTTGAAATGTAATGCCCTTCGGATGGAGGGTGTTAGATTAGGTGGTATCAGAGCAGTTCATCTTGTTGAGCCAGAGTATGGACTGACTATGCTTAGACATGAAGAAAATTTCTATGTGTGTTGTGCATTTCCTTGTCTCTTGTCTGAGATGTTAAAAGAGGATTGTGTAAGTTGCTTTAGGTTGGATGTTAGTAGTTACTGTTACATAGTTACATGATATTAAGGATTGGCCAACTCAATATGTAATGTTTTGTGTGGACAGGAAACTATGACTTCAACTAGGCAGACTAGGAGGATAAGGGTTCTTCTAGTAAGAGTCCAGTTGGATGACTGAACTCGTGTAGAAATTGTTTGTAGCTACACCCTTTGGAGTGGTACTTCTAGTGTAAGTAGAGCCCAAGTTCGAGTCTTTCGGGTTGTGGGAAGGTTTGTGTTGTTTGTGCTGTGTGTTTCTCTGGAACCGAACCCAGAGATGTATTGTTTGGTTTTCGAAAGGAGACAACTCTGTTTGTATTGGTTACTCTTAGTTTTCGTGGTATTGTGGTTAATTTGATGTTGAAGAAAAGCTCGGGCTTGTGGTCAAGGTGCACATAACGGAAATGGGATGTGACAACTACAGTATGGCTGCGGTAGTAACAATAAGCAAAGGATAACTGACGTGAGTGTACAGTAAAATCAAAGGGGTACTCAACAGCAAGAAGTGACAACTGAAACACAGAACTTGTCAGAGTTTCACCGCAATGATCCACCACAGTTCAAGGGCGAATTTGACCTGGAGAAGGCAGATCTTTGGAGGAATGTGATGTACAGATGGAAGCAAGGTGACTCATGCTACCTTTATGCTCATTGGAGACGCTGAGGATTAGTGGGCAGGAATGCAATGATTGTTGGAAGCTGAAGGGAGATTTACCATATAGGAAGTTTTTCAGAGCGAGTTTTTGGAGAAGTATTTTTCAGCTAGTACGAGGCACGCAAAAGAGATAGAGTTCCTTGAGCCGAAATAAGGGGGAATGACTGTGAGTCAGTATGCTGCTAGGTTTGGAAGCTATCAAAATTCTCGCGATACCTTCAACTCTAGCCTGATGAGGAGTGGAAGTGCTGGAAGTTTAAAGAAAGGTTGAGACTTAAAGCGTGTAGTTTTACCTTTGGGAATTGAACAATTCCCAGCTTTATTGGAAGAGTGTCACCAGATGGAAGCGTTAGATCAATCTCGGGATATGAGATCCCACAACTTGGACTATCTTGGTTCCAAAGGGGAAGTGATGGTAATGGCCATCGATTACGTCAAGGACCGTACTTACGACCATCGGGGAATCAACAACAACAACAAACGAATGGAGGAAGTACTAGTCACAGCAGATTCGGTTAGACCATGAAATTTTTATCACATTGTAAGAAGCGTGGAAGGAATCACTTAACAAGGGATTTTATGATCAAGAAAAAAGTTTATTTCAAGTGCGGAAAGCCAGGACACTTGTTTAGGAATTATACTTCACAAAGGATGAAGCCTTCCATTAGTAACGTACATATTTTGAGGTCTCAAGCAGGAGGAAGAGTCTGTATGTTAAGCAGAGCAGAAGCCTCCCAATTTGAATATCTAACCATGAGAGATTGTACCATAGGGAGTAAGCCTTAAATTGTACTGTTTGACTCAGTGGCGACCCATTCTTTTGTTACCTATGACTGTGCGAACCAATTTGGGTTGTCTGTGTATTTATTTTCTTTTGACTTGAGTATTGCCATTCTCATTTCTAAGCCTGTTGTTATTACACAAGTTTGTTTAAACTATCTTGTTATTGTTAGAAATTTGAACTTTTCTACTAATTTAATTGTTTGCCTTTTTCACAGATAGACATGATCTCAGAAATGGATTAGTTATCTTCTAACCACATCTTATTATCCTGTTCCAATAAGACTTTAGTGTTTCCTGAGACAAAGATTTCTGGATTTGAATCCATGAAGTTCATTCCTAAATTTTATTGAACCATATCAAATTCTTCATCAGATAGGTCCGGTAGTATTCATCGATTACATGAATAGGATCTTTCTTTCTTAATTAGATAGATTTGTCGTTGTCTTTATTGATGACATTTTGACCGATTCTCGAAGCTCAGAAGAACATGCTGAACCTCTCAGCTTGGTTCTTCAGATTCTGAAAGAGAAGAAGTTGTATGCCAAGTTATCAAAGTGTGAACTTTGGTCGGAAGAGATTAAATTTTTAGGGCACATGATTTCAAAAGAAGGAATTGCTGTGGATCTGTCAAAAAATTGAAGCAGTTCTTCAATGGGAAAAATCGAAGACTATAACGAAGATTTGTAGCTTTGTGGGATTAGCTGGTTATTATTAGAGATTCATCAAAGGATTTTTCAATATGACAGGACCTCTTATCCAGCTGACACGAAATAGTCAAGCTTTTATATGAACTGATACATATGAAGAAAATTTTTGAGGGTTAAAGAGATACTTAACTATTTCACCAATGTTGGTTCTACCCAGTCCTAGTGAACCTTTTGAGATGTCTCGTGATGCTCCACGTTAGAGTTGAGAACGTGTGCTTGTTCAGAATAGAAGGAGTAGTAGCGTGTGCTTCAAGACAACTGAGAGTACTTGAGAAAAACTACCCTACACAAACTTGGTGTTAGCTTTTGTGGTTGCATTGAAGATCTGGAGACATTTACTACAAGGAGCAATATTCGCATGTGTTATAAGGTTTAACAAATTTCGAGGATAAAATTTCTTTTTAGAAGGCGAGAGTTGTAACACCTCGAAAATTGTTTGTTTCATGATATATATTCATTTTATAATATTTGTGATTTTTTTGAATTTTTCTGGAATTATTTGAATTGTTTGATTATTTTAATATATTTCTCGTTTTGCATGCACGCTGAGCAGGGCAGGAAAAATGAAATATTTTCCCCGATGACGAAAAGCATTGGACTATGGAAATGGTGATGGGAGATCTTACTAAACTCGAGGCTGGACACAGTTTACGAAGTTTTCATTTTTTGAAATTTTATTTGACAGATAAAATTTGGGTACGCTCTATTGTCCATTGGATAATAAATACCAACTTTGTTAACTGTGACTATTATCCATTGGATAATAGTTTGTAATAAAAACCCAATAGATTATTTCTATCTAGTCACTTTTATGATATCATCTAAGTGAGATCACCACATGACATCATTGGTTGACTTTTTTTGGGAAAATGTGAGAAGCTTCTCAAGGAAGCTTTGGGGAGAAGCTTGCAAAGAAAGCCTTGCTCCTTCTCCCAAAGGGTGCACGGTTTTTGGAGGAGGAAAAGATGACAAAGTTGTCATCTTTTCACAAAAGCTATCGCTTTCTCTCTCACTTTTCTCTTCTTTCATTTTTTTCTCTCATTCCTTTCTTCCATTTTCTCTCCCTATCTTATGGCCATCACTCTCCATTTTCCCTCTTCTATTTTGTTTGCTCCAATCAATCATACTTCTAGAATCTACACACCCTTTGGATGATTTTCTATGTCGTGATCATCATCAAAAACTCTCATCTTCATCATTTTCTTTCAAGCCCTAACTTGAAGCTCTTAAGGTAAGATTCTAGATTTCCATTTTTCTCCTCTCATTTTCCTCTACACCTCAAGGCCAAGACCACTTTGGAAGACCAAAGATTTGATTTTTTTGCTATCACTTAGTCCATTTCCATCTTTTTATCAAAAATCAAGAAGTCAAAATACAAAACTCCCTTCTTTTTCTCTTTGATAGGCCATAGCCAAACCCCAAAAGCCATCACCCAACCTTCCATAATTCAAGGTAACCTTAGATCTTGAATCTCTACACCATTATAAGACACTCTTGTGTGGAGAATTAATCTTTAGCTCATCCATCTTCAAGTATTTCTTTAAGCTTGCTTCAAATCTCAAGTTCAAGAGTCTTAAGGTAAAGTTCTTGAACTTTCTATCTTGCTTCATTTTAAAGGATGTAAAGCCATACTTTGTGATAATCACATATTTTATATATTTATAAGCCCTCATTTTTAGTGATTTGCACTCTCCATATCCTTAATTATTTGAGCTTGGTCATGTTTTATAAGTTTGTGCTCAAATTGGGCTTAATTGATAATTCCTAACATTGTTGAGGTTTTACATGGTTTCTGTATTTTGGCCATATTTTGAGATCTAGATATCTAATAATTATGTATTTTACCTTGTAGGAAAGATGAGAGGAAGCTCTACAACTTTGATGAAGAGCTCAAAGTCTCAATCGGATGTCTAGTAGACTTAATTGGGCCTGGAAGTTCAAACTCGGATTTAGGAAGCATATGGCATTAAAGTGAGCATATCTTGGTCAATTCAAGTCCAATTTAGATGAAACTTAGGCCATTGCATTCCTACAAGGCCCAGTTATGTTTGGGAAGTGTAATGAGGCACTAAAGGCCAATTTAGGGGTAGTTTATAGCTGGAAAAGGAGGAATCCAAAAATCAATTTTCGTTCTACACTTTTCTAACTTCTCTCTAGAACTCTCTTCTCCCCTCTCCCTTCTCTCTAGATTTTTGTTTTTTGAGTTCTCCTCTTCTCATGGAAGGCTAAACACCTTGTAATTAATTTGGGATTCTTGAAGAAATTTTGGTTTGGATTCTTGAGATCTTGTTCTGATTTCATTTTTGTGATTGTATTTGGATTCTTCTTCTTCCCTTCCTTTTTTCATGATCTTGATCATGATTTGATTGGATCTTGATTTGAGTTTGAGAATTGTGATTAAATTTAGGTTGATTAATCTAGTTTAGTCATGGAATTAGAAGTTAAGCATTGATTTGTGCTTAGGTTGATTGAATTCAGATCTGAAATTAACATAGATCTAACATGAATTATGCGATTGCGAGTTTGTATGTCAATTGTTAATTGAATTCTAGATGATTGTCTAGTATGAATTCTAGAATTAATGCTGAGATTTTGGTTAATTCCAAGTTAATCATTCAAATGCAATCCAAATATTTGTTTTGTGATCTACGATAGAATCAACCAAATTTTGGATAGATTTCTGAATTAATTACTGTTTTAATTGATTGTTCTTTCCTTACTTCTGCTATTTTATATTCGGTTCATCAACTCAAATCCCCTTCACTAATATCGGCTTGATCTAATTAATTTGTAAACTAAGATCATTGAGAGATGATCCGGTGTTAACTCTTATGCTACAAGTCATAGGCACAACTCAGTTTTAATTTTGGTTGAGTTCGGCGGTCGTCAAAATTTGGTGCCATTATCGGGGATCCTTTAGTTGTAATTTGATCATATTAAGTTGTAGTTGTGGTTGCATTTGCATCATATTTTTGCATTTTGTTTCTGCATTCTATTACATTCATGTAGTTGCATTAGTTGCATTCTGTTGCATTGCATCATTTTGCTGCATTATACATTGTGCATTGTGATATGTTTGTTCATTCTGATCATAATTGCATTTCTGGCAACTGCTGCATTGTGCATTCTGCTGAACTGCCATTCTGCTGCATTATTGTTGTTTTAGTGTTCCATTACTTTTTGCTGTATTCCACTACATTCTGTTGCATTGCATGATTGCTTCATAATCTTATTGTATTACTTAGCATACCATAACTGCTCATTCTGCTGCAACTAACACAATTGCTCAAATACTTGCTACTTGTAATTCTGCTTCATAATCACTATTCCATTGGGTTTTGCTGCTGTTAGCCATCCTTTATTGATAATTGCATTACAAGTTGTTCTTGTAAGTATCATTGAATCACTTTGGATGAATTTCTAACTTCCTCATATTTTTTTTTCATAGCCAGCACTTTTCTTCACTTGGCTTCCATTCTTTTTGTGAGCCAAAAAGGTACTAGTAGAAATCAAAAGGTCAAATGGTGGAGTTTTGAGGTGAAACTTGGTCTCCAAAGGTAAAACACCATTCTAAGCAAAGGGATCTTATGATCATTTTTTAGAATTTGGCCAAAATCCATCATCTGGTAAGGTTTTTGAGCACATTTTGTTAACAGAATGGCATTTTGGTAATTTTTGTACAAACAAACATGCTTCGATTGAGCTGAAAATTGGTGGGTTGAAGGAAAATGGCCTTCTCCACAAGGCTCACACTTTGTTGAAGATTTTTTATTGCATTTTTTAGTTCCTTTTTTTTTTTGTAGTTTTTAGTGTGTGTTGGTCCCATAATTTTTAAAAATAATTTGATAGGTCAATTAGATTTATTTTGGTGCATTTTTAATGTTGGATAGTCAATTTTGCTTGTTTTGTGTTTTTGAGTTTTCTATGTTACATGACTAGGTCTAACCCTAGTATACTGCATCATTTTGATCCTGAGATAGATAGGACTTTTCATTCCCTGCATAGGTTTAATAGGATTGATTCTACACTTGATGAGCATATAGGAAGTAGTGTACATCTTGCTGTTTCTAGTGATTCTACACATAGCAATCATACTAGTGATTCTACATTTGAATTTTCTGATTCTGTGCATTATATCATTGATCAGTCTTTCCATTCTAGTTATACTGAGAACACTGATATTATGGCTGAAAGAACCTTGAAAGAGCTTGCTACCCCTGATGTTACATATCAGTCTTTATGCATTCAGTATCTTGATGTTGATGCTCCTTTTGAACTTAAATCTGGATTGATTCATTTGCTGCCTAAGTTGAATGGTCATGTAGGTGAGGACCCTCATAAGCATCTTAAGGAGTTTCGCATTATGTGTTCTACCATGAAGCCTCAAGGCATTCCAGAAGATCACATTAAACATAAAGCAGTCCCTTTCTCATTACAGGATGCTGCTAAGGACTGGCTGTATTATTTGCATCCAAGTTCTGTCACTTGCTGGAATGATCTTAAGAGGCTATTTTTGGAGAAATTCTTTCCTGCATCAAGAGCTGCATCAATCAGAAGAGAAATATGTGGCATTAGGTGATTTGACAGAGAGACATTATATGAATACTGGGAGAGGTTCAAGAAGATGTGTGCAAGTTGCCTTCACCATCAGATCAGTGACCAATTACTCATCTAGTATTTTTATGAAGGTCTGCTGCCTATGGATAGGAGTATGGTTGATGCTGCTAGTGAAGGAGCATTGGTAGACAAGACTCCTATGGCTGCAAGGAATCTGATTGAGAATATGGCCACTAATTCCCAACAGTTTGGCACTAGAAGTAACTCAGTGGTATTGACTAGAGGTGTCTACGAAATTGAGGCTACCTATGCTGCAAATCATAGGAAATTGGAAAGCAAAATTAATGATCTCGCATCCTTGGTGAGGCAATTAGCTATGAGTCAATAAAAGCAACCTGCTGCAGTAGCTTCTGCCAAAGTATGTGGCATCTACATTTCTGCTGATGATCCCACAGATGCTTGTAATACACTACAAGAGGGTGACACTAATGGTGCCCCACAGGCCTATGCAGCAAACATCTATAACAATAGGCCTCAGCAGCAATAGCCGAGTTATGATTTGTCCTCCAACAGATATAACTCAGGTTGGAGGAATCATCCCAATCTGAGGTGGGAGAATAACTCTACACAATCTGCCCCTACTCAATTTAGATAGTAGCAGTAGCAAATCCCCTTCCAGTTCATTGCATGATCTAGTAGACCGTATCAGCCACCCTTCATGCTGCAGCAGAATATACAGCAGCCTAGTGCAGCACCTCCTAAATCTGGGCCAACCTTGGAGGACTTAATGAAACAAATGGCAATGAACAACTTGCAGTTCCAGCAGAGAACAGAAGCTACCATTCAGAATTTGGAGAACCAAATTGGATAGCTTTCCAGTTCAATGAATCAATTACAGTCACAAGATTCTGACAAGTTGTCTACACAAACTTTGGTGAATCCCAGAAATGTGAGTGCCATCACTCTACGATCTGGTAAGACCTTTGATGCACCAGATTGTAGGTTGCAACATGGTTTAGATAAGGAGACTAAGGAGCAGCAAGTGTAACACCCTAGCTCTGATACCAACTAATATAACACCCTAGCTAGGGCATCACATTTCTGACTTCCAACTCATAATCTGAAAATAAGTTCGCACAAAGTTTGAGTTATAAAATATAGGTTTCAAAATTTTCTTCTTTTACTGAAACGTAAATTTACTGAAAATATTAGGTAATATTGTAAATCATATTTCAACTAATCATTATACAATATTGACACCAATTAATATCACAATTTAAAGAGAAATATAAAATTAACAGACGTATTTTTTTTGACAGTAGCAAACCCCATGACGGGTCCTACTTAATAGCACGGTACAACACTAACGGAAAACTTTAACATACTTATTCCTTTTTCTGTCCATCTTGATGCATCAGACATCTGTTCCTTTGTCAACACTGCACACCTTCGAGTCCTGAATGTCCACTCCTTATTGTTGTCACCAATCTCAGAGTATCCATCACCCGTTATGTCTAAGACAACTCGATCTTTCTATTATTTGATTTTAACAAGTCTGAGACACAAAAACAAAGATAACAAAGAGGTGAGATCACCTACACCAATGCCAATATGGCAACACAGAGATAACACAAACAGCAATATCATACAGATAGATCATACCATAATTATGCTATCAGCATTAATCAACTATCATCATCTAATCATTTATCAGTTCAATCATCATCCAAGTACTCAAAATAATTGTCATAGCCAATAACCAATATTCCTCAATTAATATATCACACAGATATAAATGCTTAGATTTATGCATATGTACAAAGACTCAGTTTATCAAAAACAACTCCATGGAGGTTTTCACAATTTCGAGAAGAATGCTCTGGTTAATTGTCAGCCTTAGCCCAAAGACAATCTCCCAGTCGTTGAAAAGAATCGTGTTCTTGTCGGGTATCATCAATGCGTTGCAACGGACTGCATTGCCAAGTGGTATAGGGTACTCGCCAGCTGTCCACTGGTCGACCGCCGCGCCTCGACGCCCCCAAGATCCATCATAGACCTCACTATCAATTCTCATTCCCTCTTCAACCACAAGGGCCATAATAGCTATTAGCTATATTTTATACAATGCACGAATATATCAGTGCAAGTCCAACCCCAAAGGGCCAAATCTTTTCAATTTCATTTGTTCAATGTAATCATATGCTTCAACGCATATTTTTTTCAATGCACGTATAATGCACCAAATCCAATCACAGACATATCTTTCCAATGCATGTATAATGCACCAAATGCCAATCACAGGCAAAACATGTCATTTTCTCATACAGTGTCCATACACTGGTTCAACAGTAATTATACTATATTTTCAACACAAAATCATGTTATCATGTTTTCATAGTTATAAAACACTTTCGTCGTGTTTTCAAAATTGCGTAACATTTCCATTATGTTTTCACAATTCCAAAATTTTCTGTTACATTTTCAAAATTCTGAAACGTTTCTGTTATATTTTCACAATACTGTAACACTTTTGTTACATTTTCAAAATGCCGCAGCTCTTCTGTTGCACTTTTAAATCACGTATTAATTTTTCAATGTCTTTCTCAATCGTGTAAAAATATATGTTTCTCAAATCGCATATTATTTTTCCACTGTTTCAAAATTGCGTATATTTTTCAATAATATTTTCAATAGTGTAAAATATTTAAACGCTTCCCAAACTCATAATAATTTTCTACCATTTTTCATAATTACGTAAAAATATTCTATCAATATTTAATCACGTAGTGATTTTTCAACTGTATTCCAAATCACGTAAAATATTTAAACTCACATAAAATATTTAAACGTAATTCAAATCACGTAGAAATATTTTAACATATTTCAAATCGTGTAGAAATATTTTACTGCATTTTAAATCATTTTTAAGATACGTAAATCATTTTTCACCGTTTTACAATCATGTAAAATATTCCTCAATATTCCAAACATTATTTTGGACTTTCAAATAAGTCAATATCATTTTCAACACATTTTTAAGATACGTAAATAATTTTTCACCATAATTCTATTACGAAAAAATATTTCTCAACCTTCAAAAATTCCATTTCATCTTTTCTCAAAATATTATGACTTTGTATTTCATTTTTCACATTTTCTTA
This sequence comes from Ormosia semicastrata, assembly GCA_029884595.1. NCBI lineage: Eukaryota > Viridiplantae > Streptophyta > Magnoliopsida > Fabales > Fabaceae > Ormosia > Ormosia semicastrata. The sequence goes on from JAQQTO010000061.1 coordinate 48,252,643, forward strand.
CTCAAGAAAATCTTTTTCCACGTTTCTTTACTCAAGAAATTCTTTTTCAAATATAATCTACAAAATTACCTTTCCATTGATATAAATCAATGTTTCAAATCTTAAAATTTTCACACGTACTTCAAAACTTGAAAATAAGTTATACTTTAGTAAATTCTCAAATCACCATTATATTCTCCATTTTTCTCAAAGCATTTCCAAACACAACCTTCTTCAAAATAAATTGAAGTTCGAAAATATTTTCGTTTACAAAAACTTAATTTCTCAAGTGATTAAAATGCTCTGATTCCCTTTTCAAATTCCTTGTATTAAATCGATTTACGTTTCCACTTTGAAAATCACTTTGTTCATAAAAATTAAGGCATTACAAGCCTTCAAAAACGTGGACATGACTATTGAAATCATCAAATATTTTTTTCTTTTAAATTGATATGGTTTTACACAAACAAAACCATTAAAATTTTATTTTCAAAATCGAAGTACCGATGGTTATAAAAACCAAACCCATTTGTTCAAATTCATTTTTACTTTCTTTGCAATTCCTTTTTCACGTTCTTTGCAAATCCTTAAAATTAATGTTTGCCCATTTCATTCAAAACTCATATTTAGAAAAATACTTAAGATCTTTTTACACAAAATAAATTAATAAAAATTTCTCTAAAATCGTATTTTTGTTCTCTTAAAAAAACAAACCCTTTGTTTATTTTTCATACTCTTCAAATCATCCATTATCATTCTTCATGAAAATATTAATTTAAATATACGTAAAACATTTGTTCTAAATTTATCAAAATCTTATAAATGGCCATTGAAACCATGAATTATTTTTTTCTTTCTAACTTAAACAAATTCCAAAACCGTATGCATTCTTTTTGCAACACAAACATTTTGTTTATTTTCTTTGCTTCTCAAATCATTCAATTTTATCATTCATGAAAATATAAATTTGTGAACACCTATTTTGAGGTGTCTTGATCGAAATTCTCATTATTCTAGGGATAAAAATTTAATTTCCTTGTTCTTAAAAAAATTTCCACATTGACCCAAATCAAGGGCATCAAAACCGTAGCTCTTCCTTGGCCATTGGGACCAAGATTAGTTTTCTTTCCATCCACACATCATGGCATACATATATATATTTCATCATAAATATCATAAACATGCCATATACTCATCATGCATATTATAAGTATACTATCAAAGCCATAAAATCATGCAAAGCATATTAAGCATAGACAAAAATAATCAAAGCATAAGAAAATAAATCAAAGCTCATAAACATACAATTAATTATTACATGACCATGGATTGGAATCCTCACATGGATTCACCATCCATCAAATATAAGACCATCTCTCACCACCATACTTGGTTGGTGAGATGGATCTCCCTCTTACCTCTTGAAGATCCTCAAAGCTTCTTGATTTTGCTTCTCTTTCCAAGTTCTTCAACACCAAGGGCTTCTCAAATTCAAAACAAAATACATAGAAATTAGTATACTAAGCTTGATTAAGAGGAACCATGGATCAAACATGGTTTAGATCATGAAAAAGAAGAGAAGAAATGAAGTCTTCTTATACTTCACCTCAAAAACTCCATAACTTTGTTCTTGAAGAAAGTCCATGAAGATGAATGATTTAGAGAAAGTCTCCAACATGAAAGTTGCTTAGAATATCATGTAGATTCAAGATCTATGGTTGGATGAAATTAAAAGTGATGGGTGGTGCTTTTGGTGGTCATGGCCAAACCATTTGGTGAGAAAATGAAGGAAAATGGTTGTTTTGTGTTCTTGGCTTGGTTGAGTGATGAAGATGAATGATTTAGAGAAAGTCTCTAACATGAAAGTGTTTTGAATTGATGAGAGGATTCTGTGTTTGGATGCTTACCATTGAAGACTTGTTTTGATGATAACAAACGAGAAGATTAAATGAAGATGAGTAATAGACCAAGTCCAAGTTTTTTGTTTGATTAGTTTTTAGGACTTAGGATCTATTGTACGGAGCTCACATTTAATATCTCTTTGTCTTTTGAAAGAAAAGTTTTCAAAGAATAGCTCACTTGTTTTTGAACTCAGCATCTCTGAAAATCCATTTCAAAACAGTTTTTTAACTTGAATTATTCGAATAACACATTGCCTATTCGAATAAATGTCTTCATGAGAAACTGTTTTCAAAATGGCTATTCGAATAAACATTCGTTTATTGAATAAGCGAACTTTTCGAAACTTGTTTTAAATACGTTATTGAATAACTCATCCGTTATTCGAATAAAGGTTTCTATCGAACCGTTTTAAATACGTTATTGAATAACTCATCTGTTATTGAATAAAGGTTTCTATCGAACTTCGTTTTGAATACGTTATTCGAATAATCAAGTTGTGTTATTCGAATAACCCTTTCAAATGAGCTTTTTTACGTTGAGCTTTATTCGAATAAGTGCCGCCTATTCGAATAAACACGAACCTTCAGTTCTGAAAATAGAAAGCAGATTTAATTGAAATTTGTTTTCAATCGGCATTTAATTGTGCTTAACCTAATTCTCTCTATAAATAGCAAGCACGGGTCACGTTTTCCATTACCCATTATTCTGAATGTTTTTCGATTACTCTGTTTATGTGAAAACTTTTCCTACGCTCTTCTTGCTTAAAAACTTTGAGATATTCTTTGTGAGAGCTCCATTAGCACTTCAACTTGTATTACACACTCTGTTTGAGAGTTTCTCTTCATCTCTATTTTTCGATTATTTGTATCGAGGGTGAGGTATCCTCAAAGGTTTGTATAAGGGTGAGGTATCCTCCTGTAATTTGAGACTTTAGCACAAGGGTATAGTGTCCTGTGTGTGAAAAGTGCTCTAAGCAAGCACCTATTGAAGCTTGTATACTTAGTGAAAAATCTCGACTTTCGAGGCTGGACGTAGACCACAAGTGGGTTAGTGGTCGAACCGGGATAAATCCGTACTGCTTCTCTCTCTTCTTTAATCTCTTTAATTTAAGCAATTTAATTTATCTTGCACATTTATTTTATTTGCTCTTTCTTGTTTATTCTCTTCTTCTTATTCCTTGTGCTTTTATTTATCAAGTTTATATTTGTGTTTTATTTTAAAAAGAGTTTTGCGAAAAAGTTTTTATACTCAATTCACCCCCTCTTGAGTCTTGGAAGCCACTTGGTAACAAGTGGTATCGAGCTAGACTCTTGTATAAAGAGCTTAGCTTCAAGAGTATATGGCTTCTTCAAATGGTTTTTTTGAAGGATCCTCCATAAACCGACCACCCTTTTTCAATGGGGATGGTTACGCATATTGGAAGGAAAGAATGAAAATCTTCATCGAAGCTATTGATCTAGATGTTTGGGATCTTTGTTGAAAACGGCGCTTTTATACCACACATGAGATCGATGGTGTAAGGACCAGAAACACCTCGAAATAAATGGTCGATGAAGACAAACGAAAAGTTCAATTTAATTTAAAAGCCAAAAATATTATTACTCTTTTGCTTTGGGTTATGATGAGTTTTTAGAATTTCAAATTGTAAAGCGCTAAAGAAATGTGGGATACTTTACAAGTTACCCATGAAGGCACTAGTGAAGTTAAAAGGTCAAGAATAAATTCTCTAACTCGCGAATATGAACTTTTAGAATGAACCAAGGAGAAAGCATTCGGGAAATGCAAAAGAGGTTCACCCACATAGTTAATCATCTTGCATCTTTAGGTAAAAGTTTTTCTAATGAAGATTTGATTAACAAAGTGTTGAGATGTCTTAGCAGGATTTGGCAACCCAAGGTAATAACCATATCAGAATCAAGGGATTTGTCTACAATGACTTTGGCTACTCTCTTTGGAAAACTTCATGAGCACGAACTTGAGGCGAGCAGGTGAATCAAAGTGAAGAAAATGATAAAAAGAAAAAGGGGATAGCTCTTAAAAGCCACTTCATCAACATTCGACAACGATGATGAAGAAAATGAAGAAGGCTCGAGAGAACATTGAGGTAAGTGAAGAAAATTTTAGTTTATTAGTTAAAAAATTTGGTAAATTTCTCAGGAAAAAGGGAGCATAAAAGGAGACCTCCCTTCCCTCCGAAAAAGACACACTTTAAAGGCGAAGGAGTTTCATCTACTCCAACTTGCTATGAATGTGGGAAACCTGGACACATGAAAATGGAGTGCCAGATCTATCAAAAGAAGAAGGAGAAATTCGAAAAGAAGCCCTTCAAGGATAGAAAAGGAAGAAAAGCCTACATAGCATGGGATGAAAACGACATAGACTCAATGACGACTCGGATAGCGAAGAAGCTCAGTTGTGTCTAATGGCAAAAGGAGATGAAGAAGAAAGTGAAAACGAGGTAAGTTCCAATACTACTTCTTTATTACCCTCGTATGATGAGTTACAAGATGCCTTTGAAGAACTACATGTAGAATCTCTAAAACTCACAAAAATTATTTCTTCTTCTAAGAAAACAATTTCTTCTTTAGAAAATAAAATTCTTGTTTTAAATAAAGAAATAGAAGAATTAAAAATTGAAAACGAAACTTTAGGAATCATTGATGCTTGCACAAATCATTTCTCACATGCTTCTACTTCTTCATCTTGTTCTTCATGTCATATACTTGAAAAAGAAATAGAGGATTTAAAAAACACTCTCTCTAAATTCACTTTTGGAAGAGATAACCTAAATATTTTATTAGGAAGACAAAAGTGGTTTTTCAAAAGGCCGGGATAGGATATAACCCGAAAAATCAGCAAAAACTCTATAAAAATTTCTTTGTGCATTCCAATGTTTCTAGTAGTCCTTTTATTAAATGTTTTTATTGTGGAAGAAGAGGACATAGTGCTTCAACATGTAATGCAAGGAAAAACATAAATACTAAATTTGGAACAAAAATGGTTTGGGTTCCCAAGGGTACCATACCAAGTGACACACAAGGACCCAAGAAAATTTGGGTACCAAAAGTTAAAACCTAAACTTATGTTGTAGGTGTGCTTGAAAGCCAGGAGTTCAAATTGGTATCTCGACAATACTGCTCCAAGCACATGAGTGGGACGACTCAAAGTTCACAATGCTTATTCCCAAGAATCATGGACACGTCACTTATGGCGATAACAACAAGGGTAAAATTCTTGGAATCGGCAAAGTCGGTAAGAACCCTAACTCCTCTATTGAAAATGTGCTACTTGTTGAAGGTTTGAAACATAATTTGCTTAGTATCAACCAATTATGTGATAAAGGAAATAGGGTAATATTTGATTCAAGCTGTTGCATAATTGAAGATAAAAATGATAAGCATGTTAAATTCATTGGTCAAAGAGTTAATAACATCTATATGATTAGCCTGGATGATATATCTTCAAATGATGCGAAATGCTTTTTAAGCAAAAATGATGATTCATGGTTATGGCACGGAGAATTGCACACATTCACATGGATCACTTAAAAAAGTGGTCTCTAAAGAGTTAGTAATTGGACTACCCAAGCTTAATTTTATAAAAGATAAATTATGTGATGCATGTCAAAAGGGTAAACAAATAAAGGTCTCTTTTAAAGCGAAAAATATAGTTTCTACCACTAGACCTTTACAACTTTTGCACATGGATCTGTTTGGACCTTCTAGAACTATGAGCTTTGGTGGGAATTACTATGCTTTAGTGATTGTGGATGATTTTTCTAGGTTTACATGGACTTTATTTCTTGCAAATAAAAATGATGCATTTCTAGCTTTTAAAAGACTTGCCAAAATTATTCAAAATGAAAAAGGTTTTCAAATTTCTTCTATAAGAAGCGATCATGGTGGCGAATTTGAAAATAATGTCTTTGAAAATTCTTGTGATGAACATGGTATTAATCATAATTTCTACGCCCCTAGAACTCGCAACAAAACGGAGTTGTAGAAAGGAAAAACCGTTCTTTAGAAGAAATGGCGAGAACTATGCTTAATGAAATTTGCTTTCTTCCTAAATACTTTTGGGCGAGATCTTGTAAATACAGACTTGTTATGTAATGAACCTAGGGCCCTTATAAGGCCCATTTTAAAAAAACCCATATGAATTGTATAAGGAAGAAAGCCTAATGTCTCACACTTTCATGTTTTTGGTTGCAAATGTTTTGTTTTAAACAATGGAAAAGATAATTTAGGCAAGTTTGATGCTAAGTCTGATGAAGGTATTTTTCTTGGCTATTCAAATCATAGTAAAGCTTTTCGTATATATAATAAAAGAACTATGACCATTGAAGAATCTATTCATGTTGCTTTTGATGAAAGTGACCCAAGTGGATCGAGAAAGGATCTTGCTATTGATGATGTTGCAGAAGTCTTAGCGGAAACTCACTTGGATAGCAAAGAAAAAGAAATCAAGGAGCAAGAGGATAAACAAAGACACGAAGATTCGCAAGCTTTGGAACTTCCCAAAGAATGGCGGACTTCAAAATATCACTCTCTTGATCAGATCATCGGTGATGTATCTAAAGGTGTTAGTACTCGTAACTCCCTTAGAAATACTTGTAATCACTTAGCTTTTGTCTCTCAAACTGAACCTAAGGATTTAAATGAAGCTTTTGATGATGAACATTGGATCTTGGCTATGCATGAGGAATTAAATCAGTTTGAAAGAAATCAAGTTTGGGAATTAGTTGCAAGACCTAATAATCACCCCATAATTGGAACTAAATGGGTTTTTAGAAACAAACTTGATGAAAATGGGTTAATAACTAGGAACAAAGCTAGATTGGTTGCTAAAGGATATAATCAAGCGAAGGGATAGATTATGAAGAAACCTATGCACTGTAGCTAGACTAGAAGCTATTAGGATGTTACTTGCTTATGCTTGCATCATGGATTTCAAATTATATCAAATGGATGTCAAGAGTGCTTTTTTAAATGGTTTTATTCAAGAGGAGGTATACGTTGAACAACCTCCAGGCTTTGAAAATCATAAATTGCCCAACCATGTATTCAAACTTAAAAGGCTTTATATGGCTTAAAGCAAGCTCCTAGAGCTTGGTATGAAAGGTTAAGTAAGTTTCTCTTGGAAAATGGTTTTTCAAGAGGAAAAGTCGATACTACCCTTTTTATTAAAAATAAAAAGCATGATATTCTTCTTGTGCAAGTTTATGTGGATGATATTATATTTGGTGCTACTAATGAATCCCTTTGCGAGGATTTTGCTAAGTCAATGCAGAATGAATTTGAAATGTCAATGATGGGAGAATTGAACTTCTTCCTCGGACTTCAAATCAAACAAACGGACGAAGGGACTTTCATAAGTCAAACCAAATACTTGCAAGGAGTTGATCAAAAGATTCGATATGGAAAACGCTAAACACATGGCCACTCGATGGGCACGTCTTGCTATTTGGATAAAGATGAAGGAGGTAAATCGGTAGAAATAACGAAATATAGAGGTATGATTGGATCTCTCCTTTATCTTCTTTGCTAGTAGGCCCGATATTATGTTTAGTGTATGCATGTGTGCGAGATATCGAGGCAAACCCTAAGGAATCTCACTTAAGTGTCTTTGTTAAACGTATAATAAAATACCTAGTAGGCACTTCACAAATGGGCTTGTGGTACCCTAAGGGTGCCTCTTGTAGCCTAATAGGTTATTCGACTCGATTTTCTTTGGGTGCAAATTGGACGAGAAAAAGTACTAGTGGGACTTGCCACTTGCTTGGTAACTCTTTAGTTTCTTGGCATAGTAAGAAACAAAATAGTGTGGCTTTGTCTCTATTTGAGGTGAATATGTTGCGGTAGGAGTTGTTGTGCTCAAATCCTATGGATGAAGCAACAACTTTTAGACTACGGTCTTGACTTGATCGCATCCCAATAAAATGTGATAACACTAGTGCAATAAATATCTCTAAGAATCCCATCTTGCATTCAAGAACAAAGCATATAGAGATAAGACATCACTTTATCGGAGATCACGTACAAAAAGGGATTGCATTCTTGAGTTTGTTGAAACATCTAAGCAACTTGCAGATATCTTCACTAAACCCTTAGCAAAAGAAGCATTCTTTTATATTCGAGGAGAATTGGGCATAATTGATCAATCTAATGTTTAAATTGTATGATTGATTGCTGGTTGTGTTCATATGATCATATGCTTTAAATGTTATAAACATATGCCTCTGTGTTAGTTTTATTCGAATAAGCATGCCATCACTTGAATAACATTCTTTGCTGCTCGTTAATATATGTGTTTAACATCAGCTTTATTCGAATAAAACTTAGTTTATTCGAATAAACTGACTCCCTTGCTTTACACTGTGTGCTTCTCGTCTCTGCTTATTCGAATAGCTCTTCTCTTTATTCGAATAACCAGAAACCTGTGTTTATCAGTGCCTCCTTCTATCCTCTGTTTATTCGAATAAGCCCCTTCTTATTCGAATAACCAGCGTCCCTCTTTATCAGGCTCTGGTCTTGATCTCTGCTTATTCGAATAGACCCCAGGTTATTCGAATAACATGAACCTCATTTTATCAGTTTTGAGTGATGGGTCTCTACCTATTCGAATAACTCCATAGTTATTCGAATAAAACCTTTCCAGATAGCCAACACGTTTGGCTTTCCAAGTTATTTTATTCGAATGGATCCTCTTCTATTCGAATAAACCTTAGCTGTTTTAAACCCTCCAGTTTCCTGCGCGCCTGTCTGTTCAGCTGTCCAGCAAGGTTTATTCGAATAAACCTCAGTTTATTCGAATAAACACGGGGCTCTTTAAATAACCCCCCTACGCGCCCAAGTCTTTCACCCTCCTTCTTCTCTATTCTTTTCTGACTTCTCACCTCCTCCTCTCAAACCGTCTCACCATCTGCGTCCTTTCACCTTTTTTTTCCACCTTCCTCCATGGCTTCATCCTCTAGCAAACGTCCTCGCACGAAAAATGCTCCAGGCACCAACCCGCTTGATCTTCGAAGGCTCTCCTCAAATGATGAGTACCGTGCACGCTTCATCTCTCATTTCTGGGAACGCAACTTGGTTCAACCCAAGTATACGGATCTTTCCTTCTTCCGGCGGCACCGCGGTTTTGACTTCCGACTCTGCGCAAAACCAAGGAGTTCTTCGGCTTTGCTCTCAGGGCCAACATCTATCCGGCTCTGGTGAAGATGTTCTTCATGTAATCCGGCGTTTGACGGCGAGAATCTTCTTTCGAGGTACGTGATCGCGGGTTGTGATCACACCGCGGGCCGGGCCGACGCCATTTGTTCGGGTGCAGTTCTCCGGCGCCCTTGTTGAACATGATGACACACCTTTCCTTGAAGACTTCAACAAACTTCAAGGTTGAAGACTCTTTGAAGACTTTGGCTTGGCCCCTCACGATAAAGGTCTCAAGGGTGGAATCTTTGAAAAGCCAAGATAGGCACGCATTACGCCTATGCTCACATTCTGGCTCCTCGCGGTGGAAACTACGCCTATCTCAGCGAGGAAGACGTCTTCATGCTGTGGTTTCTGAAGAATGGCCATCAGGTCAACTGGCCTGTGTTCATCATGAGGCACATGATGAGGGCTAAGGGCAAGGACAAATCAGACCTTCCTTATGGCTTCCTCGTCACTACCCTGTTGGGTAAGTACCCTCAGGTCCTAGAGACTGAGCGAGCTATCGCCCTGACGCACCACAACGTGTTTGGAGCTCACACCTTGAGAAAGATGAAGATGATCCAAACCGATGAAGGCTGGGTGTACCCAGATGAGGTTGCTGAGGACGAGCTTGACCCTGCTGCTGCCCCTGCTGCTCCTGCTGAGGTACCTGCTGCTGCTCCAGCTCCGGTCACTCTAGAACAGATCATGGCCACCTTACAGGATAACCGAGCTTACATGGAACATACCTTCTCTATTCTGTTTGATAGAATAGAAGGTGTTGAACGTGAGGTTGCTGCCCTCCGATCTGCTTCACCCGCCTCTGCACCAGCGTCTTCACCACCACCTCCGGATGCTTACTTTTAGGAACTATAATTCTTAGTTTTTATGTTTTTTTTTACTTAGTGTAATTTGTTTTCTGGCTTGTAATCTGTCTCCTGTTATTAATGCATAAATGAAGTTTCCTATTATTCTAAAATGACATGAGTATGTTTATGAGCATTATTATGTTTTTACCCCTCCTTTTTGCTCATGACAAAAGGGGGAGAGATATCTATTTGATCACTTGACTTTAATTGAGAAAAGACAGGTAAAATTGAAATAAGATTGGATTCAAATTGAAAGGGGGAGCTGCGCACATATCTGATATACATTACCTCTTATAATTAAAGAGGGGGAGTAAGCTTTTATACCTTTTTGTGAATTTCAATTATATGCACTAACGCTTTTCTCTTTGATAGTCTCTTTAATAATTTGTCATCATCAAAAAGGGGGAGAATGTGTTTGGATGCTTACCATTGAAGACTTGTTTTGATGATAACAAACGAGAAGATTAAATGAAGATGAGTAATAGACCAAGTCCAAGTTTTTTGTTTGATTAGTTTTTAGGACTTAGGATCTATTGTATGCAGAGCTCACATTTAATATCTCTTTGTCTTTTGAAAGAAAAGTTTTCAAAGAATAGCTCACTTGTTTTTGAACTCAAAGATCTCTGAAAATCCATTTCAAAACAGTTTTTAACTTGAATTATTCGAATAACACATTGCCTATTCGAATAAATGTCTTCATGAGAAACCTGTTTTCAAAATGGCTATTCGAATAAACATTCGTTTATTCGAATAACTGAGCTTTTCAGAAACTTCGTTTTAAATACGTTATTCGAATAACTCATCTGTTATTCGAATAAAGGTTTCTATCTGAACTTCGTTTTAAATACGTTATTCGAATAACTCATCTGTTATTCGAATAAAGGTTTCTATCTGAACTTCGTTTTGAATACGTTATTCGAATAATCAAGTTGCTATTCGAATAACCCTTTCAAATGAGCTTTTTTTTACGTTGAGCTTTATTCGAATAAGCTGCTGCCTATTCGAATAAACACGAACCTTCAGTTTACGAAAATAGAAACAGACAGAATTGAAATTTGTTTTCAATCAGCATTTAATGCCTTTTATCACACCCAACGGCTTAACCTAATTCTCTCTATAAATAGCAAGCCTGGGTCACGTTTTCCATTACCCATTATTCTGAATGTTTTTCGATTACTCTGTTTATGTGAAAACTTTTCCCTACGCTCTTCTTGCTTAAAAACTTTGAGATATTCTTGTGAGAGCTCCATTAGCACTTCAACTTGTATTACACACTCTGTTTGAGAGTTTCTCTTCATCTCTATTTTTCGATTATTTGTATCGAGGTGAGGTATCCCTCAAAGGTTTGTATAAGGGTGAGGTATCCTATGAAGTGAGACTTTAGCACAAGGGTATAGTGTCCCTGTGTGTGAAAAGTGCTCTATTTTGTAACATTGGTAGCAAGCACCTATTGAAGCTTGTATACTTAGTGAAAAATCTCGACTTTCGAGGATTTGGACGTAGACCACAAGTGGGTTAGTGGTCGAACCGGGATAAATCACGTACTGCTTCTCTCTTCTTTAATCTCTTTAATTTAAGCAATTTAATTTTCGCACATTTATTTTACGTTTGCTCTTTCTTGTTTATTCTCTTCTTCTTATTCCTTCTGTGCTTTTATTTATCAAGTTTATATTTGTGTTTTATTTTAAAAAGAGTTTTGCGAAAAAGTTTTTATACTCAATTCACCCCCCCTCTTGAGTACTGGAAGCCACTTGGTAACAGATTCAAGATATGTAGCTAGATAAAATTATGGAAGATTGGAAGTGGTTCCATGGGTGGTGACCGAATGCTCAAGGAAGGAAAGAAAATGGTGTTGTTCTTGGTGTTCTTGACAAATTGGAAGAGAGAGAAGAGAGAGAATGAGTTAAGTGTTATAAAATATGATACAAAATGAAATCAAATGGCTGAATTGAAGTGGGCAGCCGTAGCATTGCATGGAGAGAAAGAAGAAAATAATTTTGCTTTAGGAAAATGACTAATAATTGGTCAAGACATCTAATTAATGTATTCAAGCTTTTTCTTTGGCCTAAAAAGGCTACTCCAACATGTCTCAACATGTCTCTTCTTCTTTCTTGCTTCTCCAACTGTCCCCCCCTTTATCATGCAATCCAAAGGAAGCAAACAAAACAATAATAGTCATATTGACCATGACAAACAATAATGGTCATTAATTTAGTTTGCATGGCTATTATTGGTGGTTCAAGAACCATGTAAAAGTCTCCCCAAGCTGCATGAAAACTGTGTGGCTCCTTGAGTATTTTAGGGAATTAATTGTTCTCAATTTATACCTAATTGCATGCTAATTAATTAGGTAATTAGTTAGGTTAAATTTCCTAACCAATCTTAACTAACATTCTAACTATATAACTAATTAATTAACATATTATTTCATATATTATAATCTCTAATTAAAATTAGGATATCTAATTAAGAATTAGATTATAACAATTTAACATTTAATTTAGTTTACTTAACTTGTTAATTAGGCCATTAGATTAATCAAATTAGGCTTAATTAGTTACTAATCAAATCATTGTTGACTTCATCTTTTCTTTAGCCTAAAAAGGCTACTAAAAAAAATGTCTCCTCCTAGTCCAAGCACTCCAAAACCGTCCCCCCTTCCATAATGCATGAAGTTGTCATCTTTTTTTTTATACAATTATTTGAAGCATTCCTAGCCATTGATTAATTCAATGGTTAGGATTTAGGTAGACTTTTAATTTAGAAGACTTAATCTAAGCCATTGGATCCTTCTCCTTTAAATTCTAGCCATTAGATGTGTCTCCAAAATAAAGGGTCAAGATTACTTCTTCTTACTTTTAATCCAAGGGTCATAATTAGTCTTTGCTACTTTTTAAGACCAAATCTCCACCCTTGATTAATTCTTCATCCAATGGTCATAAATGGTCTTTGTCACTTTTTAAGACCAAATCTCCACCCTTGATCAACTCTAAATCCAATGGTTGTAAATGGTCACTTTATATAATTAAATTTACACCGTTAATTAAGTCTACGGTTAATATTGAAGCTTGCCAAACTTTATTCTCACACCATTGATTAAATCAATGGAGATTATCCAATGCTTCTTTATTAAATTTATTTCTTAACCATTAATTAAATCAATGGTAGATATCTAAACCACCAGTGTTGACTTAAGCAATATAATTTCTATTTTTATCTACTAAAAATCCCACGAAAGAATATATTTACTGTATTTTTATCTTCCGATAAATAAATACGGGCCAAAACAAATTTTCTAAAACTGTTTCCGGATTCAGGTTTAGTAAGATCCCCTGTCTTCGTCTAAACAGTACAAATTTTTCTATGCGTAATTTTTTTTTTCACTTTGCGGGACCCACCTGGGCCCACGTATGGTCACCTGGGCCCACAAACACCTCGTGGGGTCCACAAACAGAAAAAAATTTAAAATCACACATAAAATCACAAAAATTAAAAAACGTATGAAAATCAAGTCAGATTGTTAAAAATAATTAACAGTCAAGAGAAATAAATACAGAAATATTTTTCCTGGCCCGAAAATTATTATTTTCCTGACACGGAGTAAATCACTCAAAACGATCAAATATGCTGACGGAATAATCAAAATAATTTTATAGCATCCAAAAATTATTAAACAGTAAAATTCTGTTAGCTGTCAAAATTATTGTTTAAGAGATAGGAAATTTGGGGTGTTACAGCAAGCCATACCAGAAATTTTATGCAGCAGTAAAATTAAGAAAACAGATCCTGTCCCCACTCCTAGTGTAGTTAATGATGAGCAGGAGCAGTCCATTAAACTTCCATTCCCTCAGAAGGTTGTGCAGATTAAGAAGACTAATGAGACTGACACAAATAGAGAGATCTTGGAGACATTTAGGAAGGTTGAGGTGAACATTCCTCTCCTTAACACAATTAACCAAATTCCAAGATATGTCAAGTTCCTTAAGGACCTGTGCACTCATAGGAGGAGACTAAAGGGAAATGAGAAGATCAGTATGGGGCGAAATGTGTTTGCACTTATACAGCCTACGATGCCCCAGAAATGTAAGGATCCAGGGATTTTTACTATTCCATGTACCATAGGCACTAGCAAATTCAAAAATGCTATGTTATATTTAGGTGCTTCAATTAATGTTATGCCTATGTCCGTGTTTAACTCTCTTGCCCGTGGACCTTTGCAGAATGCAGGTGTTATCATTCAGTTAGCAAACAGGAGTAATGCATACCCTGCTGGACTCATTGAGGATGTCCTTGTTAGAGTTAATGATTTGATTTTTCCTGCAGATTTCTATATTTTGGATATGGATGGAGAATCTAAATCCATTAAGGCTCCCATCATTCTAGGCAGACCTTTTCTCAAAACTTCTAGAACTAAAATTGATGTCTACGCAGGAACTCTTTCCATGGAGTTTGGAGATAGTGTGGTCCGATTTAACATTTTGGATGCCATGAAGCATCCTATGGAGGAGCATTCTATTTTCCATATAGATTTGCTAGCTGATATAGTTGATGATAACCTGTCTAAGTTCTTTGCTATTGATTTCCCAGTTTTTTCTGATTTTGATGATATTTACACATGTGCTACTTGTACTGAGTCTGAAATGTGCAATGTTTGTACTGAGATTGCATCCTATTTACATGGTGATTTTGATGCAGATTGTACAGGTTCTGAACAGTTTAATGGTGGTGCACCTGCAAATTCAATGGAGTCAGAATACAACAGTTTGATTACAGTAAGTACACATAAATCTGATTTTGTAGGGTTGCAGGTTGTAGACACAGTTCTTACCACCAGGATACTTCCAACTATAGTGCAGCCACCTACACTAGAGCTTAAGCCACTCCCACAACACCTTAAGTATGCATACTTAGAGAAGGATAAGAAGCTCCCAGTGATCATTTCTACTGACCTCCATGCTGAGCAGGAGGAAAGGTTGCTGCAAATACTGAGGAAGCATGAGAGAGCTATCGGCTGGACCTTGGCTGACATTAGTTCTTCCATGTGCATGCACAGGATACTACTTGAGGATAGAGTTAAGCTAGTGAGACAACCACAGAGGCGACTCAACCCTTTGATCCTAGATGTGGTAAAGAAGGAGGTGACCAAGCTTCTGCAAGCTGGCATCATCTATCCTATATCAGATATTGCTTGGGTGAGTCCAATTCAAGTGGTTCCAAAGAAATCAGGAATCATAGTAGTGTAAAATGATTGAGATGAGCTGATTCCTGCTAGAGTGCAGAGTAGCTGAAGAGTTTGTATTGATTACAGGCGACTCAACCAAGCAACCAGAATCATTTTCCTTTGCCCTTTATTGATCAGATGCTTGAACGCTTGGCTAGAAAATCTCACTACTGCTTTCTTGATGGCTTTTCAGGCTATTTCCAGATCCATATAGCACCAGAGGACTAGGAGAAGACCACATTCACCTACCCCTTTGGCACTTTTGCCTACAAGAGGATGCCTTTCGGCCTATGCAATGCCCCTGGAATTTTCCAACAATGCATGGTAAGTAGCTTTACAGACTTTTTAGAGGATTGCATCGAGGTGCTCATGGATGATTTTACTATTTATGGTTCCTCCTTTG
The DNA here is from genome assembly GCA_029884595.1 of Ormosia semicastrata. NCBI lineage: Eukaryota > Viridiplantae > Streptophyta > Magnoliopsida > Fabales > Fabaceae > Ormosia > Ormosia semicastrata. The sequence goes on from JAQQTO010000061.1 coordinate 48,268,204, forward strand.
ATGCACGTTTGGACAGTTTGGATAGAGTTTTGTATAGGTGCATTGAGACTAACCTTGTTCTTAATTATGAGAAGTGTCATTTTATGGTAGAGCAGGACATAGTCTTAGGCCATGTGATCTGTCAGAAAGTTATAGAGGTAGATCCTGCTAAAATTAATGTTATTTCCCAGTTACCTTACCCCTCTTGAGTGCGAGAGGTTCATTTTTTTCTTGGCCATGCAGGTTTCTACAGACGGTTCATTAAAGATTTCAGCAAAAAGGCCCTTCCACTATCCCACTTATTGCAGAAAGATGTTGTTTTTGATTTTGATGACAAGTGTAGAGAGGCTTATGTTGCCTCAAAAGAGCTTTGACCACCACTCCCATCATTCAGCCACATGAGTGGACACTCCCTTTTGAACTTATGTGTGATGCATCTAAATATGCCGTGGGAGCTATCCTTGCACAGAGAGTTAGCAGGCTACCTCATGTCATCTCCTATGCTTCCAGGACTTTAGATGCTGTGCAGGCTAACTATACTACCACTGAGAAAGAGTTGCTTGCTATTGTATTTGCACTTGATAAGTTTAGATCATATTTGCTTGGCTCTAAAGTGGTTATCTTTACTGATCATGCAGCCTTAAAGTTCCTATTGAAGAAGGCAGAATCGAAGCCAAGGTTGATTAGATGGATGCTGCTTCTCCAGGAGTTTGATGAGGAGATTAGAGATAGGAGTAGGGCAGAGAATTTGGTGGCAGATCATTTGAGTAGGATCGAAAGAGTTGTTGACCCTTCTCCTATCAGAGATGATTTTCCAGATGAGCAGCTTATGTAGCTGCATGATACCTCACATTCCCCTTGGTTTGCTGATTTAGTTAATTACTTGGTTACATCTATTTTTCCCTCTTATGCATCTAGATCACAGAGAGCTAAGCTTAAGAGTGATGCTAAATATAATGTTTGAGATGATCCATATTTGTGGAAATTTTGTAGTGACCAGGTGATTCACAGATGCATATCTGACCATGAGATCCAGTCAGTTCTTCACTTCTGTCATGCCTCTCCAGTCGGAGGACACTTTGGACCACAGCAAACAACTAGAAGGTGCTGGACTCTGGATTCTACTAGCCCACCATTTTCAGAGATGCGCATCAGGCTTTCACTACTTGTGAGCAGTGCCAGAGAGCAGGAGTGGCCATTACCCGCAGGCAGGAGATGCCCCAGTAGCCCATTCTTTTCTGCGAGGTCTTTGATGTTTGGGGTATCGATTTTATGGGCCCTTTCCCTGTCTCTTTTGGTTTTTCTTATATTTTGCTTGTGGTTGATTATGTATCTAAATAGGTGAAAGCCAAGGCCACCAGGACTAATGATGCTCGAGTTATTGTGGATTTTGTCCAGTCTAACATATTTTGCAGGTTTGGAGTGCCTCGAGCTATCATTAGTGACCAGGGGACTCATTTTTGTAACCGGACTATGGAGGCCTTGTTTCAGAAATATAGGGTCGTGCATAGAGTGTCTACAGCATATCATCCCCAAACTAATGGGCAGGCTAAGGTTTCTAACAGAGAGATCAAGCAGATTTTGGAGAAGACCGTGCAGCCGAATAGGAAGGATTGGAGCCATCGGTTAGAAGATGCTCTTTGGGCTCATCGTACTGCTTACAAGACACCTATAGGGATGTCTCCCTTTAGGGTTGTCTTTGGTAAAGCATGCCACCTTCTAGTGGAGATAAAGCATCGTGCATATTGGGCAGTAAAGAGTTGCAACTTAGCATTTGACCAAGTGAGTTCAGAGAGGAAGCTTCAATTGCAACAACTTGAAGAACTTCGTTTGGAGGCTTATGAGAATTCAAAGATCTATAAGGAAAAGACTATAAGCATTTCCATGACAAGATGATTTCTAGAAAGGAGTTCTCCATTAGCCAAAAAGTGCTTTTGTTCAACTCTCACCTTAAACTCATGCCCGATAAGCTCCGTTCTAGGTGGGATGGTCCTTTTATTGTCACTAACATCTTTCTTTATGGTGCAGTGGAGATTTCAAATGAAGCCACCAACACGAGTTTCAAGGTTAATGGGCACCGTCTTAAGCCCTTTCTTGAGAGCCCCGCGAGCCCCGCACTCGTAGAGGAGGCTCTCCTTGGAAAAGTCCACCTTTCCCTAAGTGCAGATCTTTCCACCTTGATGAGGCTGTTTTCCTCCCTTGCTCTTTTATTTCACATGCTACTTATCTTTCGCTTTGTGTTCACCTTGAGGACAATGTGAAATTTAAGCGGGGGAGGAATTTTAGCATTCTGTTTTCACTATTTTTAAATTCTATTTTTACTATTTCTGATTTTGTCTTCTTTTTACGTTGTTGTTTTTACTATTTCTATTTTCTGCATAATCTTCTGTTTGTTGTTTTCTGGTTGCTATCATAAATATTCTATTGTCATAAAAATTCTCTTGTTTCTATTTTTGTTTATATTTTCTATTTTTTTATTTTTTATTTTCTATTTCTATTTTCTGTTGTTCTTGAATTATGCTATTTCTATTTCTATTTTCTATTTCTATTTTACGCTATTCTTGAGTTATGCTATTTCTGTTTTCTATTTCTATTTTTGTTTCTATTTTTGCTATTTGTGTTATTCCTCTGTTTTTTGTTTTTTTTTTTTTTGTGTTTTTTGTTTTGAAAAAAAAAGTGTCTTTTTGATTGTTTTCCAATGATGTTTTGAAGTTTGTGAAGTTGAAAAGTTTGAGACAATTGAAATTCAAGGTTCATAACATGTTTGAATAAATTTTCTTTCTTCTTGAACTTGATAGGCTTGGTGGTGGATGTTTGAATTGGTGGAGTAAGTTTGATGGATACATACCTTGTGAGATTTTGAGCCTATTGGTGGATTTAACATTTGCACCATTCTCCTCTGTCTTGTATGATTTTCACTCATGTCATTTGATCACTCTAGAACTTGTTTTGATTCTTTTTGAGGCTACATTTTTTTTCACTTGCATGCATGAACATGATTGAGGCATTCTTTCGTGATTAACTACTTCAGCCAAATAGCCAACCTTGCATCATTTCCCTTTGTTTAAGCTCATTGTATGCCTTATGTGAAAAATCATGTTTTTACCTTTACTTTAGGGAATGGGAGAGCATTGGTTCATTTTCATTGGAGGAGCTCTTTTGACTTGTGGGTAGTAGTTCAAGTGTGGGGAAATTTGATTGCAAGATGTTTGGTGGTTTTAAAAAAATGATGAAAAAAAAGAAAAAAAATAGAATTAAGAAAAAGAAAGAAAAAAGCCAAATGAAAAAAAAATGATGAAAGAAAAAAAAAAGGAAAAAGTCATTAAATAATAATAATAATAATAATAATAATAATAATAATAATAATAATAATAATAATCATAATAATCATAATAATCATAATAATAATAATAATAATAATAATAATAATAATAATAATAATAATAATAATAATAATAATAATAATAATAATAATAATCATAATAATAATAATAATAATAATAATAATAATAATAATAATAATAATAATAATAATAATAATAATAATAATAATAATAATAATAATAATAATAATAATAATAATAATAATAATAATAATAATAATATAATAATAATAATAATAATAATAATAATAATAATAATAATAATAATAATAATAATAATAATAATAATAATAATAATAATAATAATAATAATAATAATAATAATAATAATAATAATAATAATAATAATAATAATAATAATAATAATAATAATAATAATAATAATAATAATAATAATAATAATAATAATAATAATAATAATAATAATAATAATAATAATAATAATAATAATAATAATAATAATAATAATAATAATAATAATAATAATAATAATAATAATAATAATAATAATAATAATAATAATAATAATAATAATAATAATAATAATAATAATAATAATAATAATAATAATAATAATAATAATAATAATAATAATAATAATAATAATAATAATAATAATAATAATAATAATAATAATAATAATAATAATAATAATAATAATAATAATAATAATAATAATAATAATAATAATAATAATAATAATAATAATAATAATAATAATAATAATAATAATAATAATAATAATAATAATAATAATAATAATAATAATAATAATAATAATAATAATAATAATAATAATAATATAATAATAATAATAATAATAATAATAATAATAATAATAATAATAATAATAATAATAATAATAATAATAATAATAATAATAATAATAATAATAATAATAATAATAATAATAATAATAATAATAATAATAATAATAATAATAATAATAATAATAATAATAATAATAATAATAATAATAATAATAATAATAATAATAATAATAATAATAATAATAATAATAATAATAATAATAATAATAATAATAATAATAATAATAATAATAATAATAATAATAATAATAATAATAATAATAATAATAATAATAATAATAATAATAATAATAATAATAATAATAATAATAATAATAATAATAATAATAATAATAATAATAATAATAATAATAATAATAATAATAATAATAATAATAATAATAATAATAATAATAATAATAATAATAATAATAATAATAATAATAATAATAATAATAATAATAATAATAATAATAATAATAATAATAATAATAATAATAATAATAATAATAATAATAATAATAACACAATATAACATAACATAATAATAATAATAATAATAATAATAATAATAATAATAATAATAATAATAATAATAATAATAATAATATATAATAATAACATAATAATAATAATAATAATAATAATAATAATAATAATAATAATAATAATATATAATAATAATAATATATAATAATAATAATAATAATAATAATAATAATAATAATAATAATAATAATAATAATAATAATAATAATAATAATAATAATAATAATAATAATAATAATAATAATAATAATAATAATAATAATAATAATAATAATAATAATAATAATAATAATAATAATAATAATAATAATAATAATAATAATAATAATAATAATAATAATAATAATAATAATAATAATAATAATAATAATAATAATAATAATAATAATAATAATAATAATAATAATAATAATAATAATAATAATAATAATAATAATAATAATAATAATAATAATAATATAATAATAATAATAATAATAATATAATATAATATAATAATATAATAATAATAATAATAATAATAATAATAATAATAATAATAATAATAATAATAATAATAATAATAATAATAATAATAATAATAATAATAATAATAATAATAATAATAATAATAATAATAATAATAATAATAATAATAATAATAATAATAATAATAATAATAATAATAATAATAATAATAATAATAATAATAATAATAATAATAATAATAATAATAATAATAATAATAATAATAATAATAATAATAATAATAATAATAATAATAATAATAATAATAATAATAATAATAATAATAATAATAATAATAATAATAATAATAATAATAATAATAATAATAATAATAGAAGAGAAGGAAATATGTAAAGAGAATGTGCATTATTTGGAGTTGGGGGATAAAATTTCATGTTTGTTACTTATCATTTGAGTTCCTTCACAATGCTCTTTTATTCTCTTTGGTATTTATCTTGCTATATCCATATTGTTTCCTTCCCTTACCTTGGCCCCATTACAATCTTGATAAAGTTCTCTTGATTTTTGTGTGCATGTGTTTTGAGTAGTGGAGAAATAAAAGATAAGCAAGCTTATGGCAGTGCAATTGTTCATGAGTTGAATTGAGTGAAATACTTACCTTGTAAACACTTAAGGGATTGAGAGTGTATCTTATGAGGATCTATCATTCTTGATTCATGCTTTTCAATTTAAAGCTATCTTGCTTATTGGTTTGAGATGTGAAGAAATTTTAATTCATGAATGTTTTGTTCCATTGAATCTTTGTTGTTCATGTTGCTTGTAAGCTTTTGCATTCTTGAATGTCATTGGAATTTGAGTCTTTTGGAGTTTTTAGCTTTTGAGTTTGTTTTGTTATTCTTTGTTCCCTAGTTTTGGTTTTATGTATTTTGCCCAGGAGTGTAAAAAGCTAAATGTGGAGAAATTTGATAATCACATATTTTATACATTTATAAGCTCTCATTTTTAGTGATTTGCACTCTCCATATCCTTAATTATTTGAGCTTGGTCATGTTTTATAAGTTTGGGCTCAAATTGGACTTAATTGATAATTCCCAACATTGTTGAGATTTTACATGGTTTCTGTATTTTGGCCATAGACATCTGATAATTATGCATTTTACCTTGTAGGAAAGATGAGAGGAAGCTCTACAACTTTGATGAAGAGCTCAAAGTCTCAATCGGATGTCTAGTAGACTTAATTGGGCCTGGAAGTTCAAACTCAGATTTGGGAAGCATGTGGCATTGAAGTGAGCATATCTTGGTCAATTCAGAAGAAACTTGGGGCATTGCATTCCTACAAGGCCTAGCTATGTTTGGGAAGTGTAATGAGGCAATAAAGGCTAATTTAGGGGGTAGTTTATAGCTGGAAAAGGAGAATCCAAAAATCAGTTTTCATTCTACACTTTTCTCACTTCTCTTTAGAACTCTCTTCTCCCCTTTCCCTTTTCTCTAGATTTTCATTTTCTGAGTTCTCCTCTTCTCATGGAGGGCTAAACACCTTGTAATTAATTTGGGATTCTTGAAGAAATTTCAGTTTGGATTCTTAAGATTTTGTTCTGATTTCATTTTTGTGATTATATTTGGATTCTTCTTCTTCCCTTCCTTTTTTTCTTGATCTTGATTGTGATTTGATTGGATCTTGATTTGAGTTTGAGAATTGTGATTAAATTTAGGTTGATTAATCTGGTTTAGTCATAGAATTAGAAGTTAAGTGCTGATTTGTGCTTAGGTTGATTGAATTCGGATCCGAAATTAACATATATCTAACATGAATTATGCGATTGCGAGTTTGTATGTCAATTGTTAATTGAATTCTAGATGATTGTCTAGTATGAATTCTAGAATTAATGTTGAGATTTTGGTTAATTCCAAGTTAATCATTCAAATGCAATCCAAATATTTGTTTTGTGATCTATGATAGAATCAACCAAATTTCGGATAGATTTCTGAATTAATTACAGTTTTAATTGATTATTCTTTCCTTACTTCTGCTATTTTATATTCTGTTCATCAACTCAAATCCCCTTCCCTAATATCGGCTTGATCTGATTAATTTGCAAACTAAGATCCTTGAGAGACGATCCGGTGTTAACTCTTATGCTACAAGCCATAAGTACAACTCAGTTTTAATTTTGGTTGAGTTCGGCGCTCGTCACTTTGATTTATGGTAATCTTATTCAAACCCTAGATATTAATTCTTGTGTGTTTGCTTTGTTTCTAAGAATCTCTTGGTGGAGAAAGTTTCCTATATAAGGACATACAAGGAGCTAGGAAGCTACATTTAAGGTAAGAGGGAGATTAACCTCATCAACCATGCTATGGTGGTGGGGAACAAATGGTTGTGTTGGGAGTGGAGAGTCCATGTGTGGATTCATCCACTTGATTGTGTGACTTTTGATTTATGTTTGTTTGATTTTGTATGATTATATGATGTTGTTGTATGCAAGAGATGATTGTGATGGGTTAATGGATATATGTGATGATGTGATTTTGATAGTAAGCATGAAATAAATTAATTGTGATGATTAAAGTATGTGGCATGCTATAATTATGTTGTAAAGGAATGATTTTTGGTCCCCTTGATCTCTTGAGGCTCACGACCTTCTTGGCCTAGGAAGAGGTGTTCATGAGAAAAATATTTATTGATTAAGAACTTAGATGATTAAGTGACAAAAATATGATTCATGAGGTTATAAGTTGAAAGAGGAAAGAAACAAGTTTTTACTATTGAAAAGAATTGATTTTGGCCATGATATTTGATAATTGGATGAAAGAGTGAATTAGAGACCTAAAATATTTGATAATGGGATGGAATAGTAATTAGGATGGAAAGGATTTTATTAAGAAGATGAATAATGAAAGTTTTAGAAAGAATGTTGGAAAATATTGTTTAGGTGAATTGGATGATAAATTAGGGTTAAATGATTTATAAGTAAGAGCGAAGATAATCCTAATGTCATGATTTGAAGAGTGATAACTTTTGGATATATCAATGGAAATAATTTTAGGGATAATTGGAATAATGAAAAATGATTTATTAGTGGTAAATCTAGTTGACTTCATAATTGAGAAATTTAATTAAGAATTCATAAGATAAGAATGGAAAAGAATAAATTTTATCATTTAGCAAAAGAGCGATTTTTAGTTTTGAGAGGAAAAACAAGCTTGAGAAAGGAACAGTGAAAACTTAAAAGACTTAGAGGAAAAGGAAAAGAATTATGAGGTTAAAACAATGTGGTTTCTTTTTAAGTTTTAGTGAACGATATGAGGAAAGGTCAGTCGAGGAACTCAGTTAGAAGAGTTTGGTGATTAGGATTGATTTCTACCCTTTTCTTGAAAGTGTTACAATTAAAGCCTAATGGTGAAACAATAGTTCTATATGTTAAAGAAATTTGTAAGAATGCTTCAAGTGAATTGATAGTGATAACTCTCGAATTTGCATGACTGAGATACTTTGTGAAAGAATGCATTAGTGTAACACCCCAAAATTTACAGTTTCTCAATAATGTCTGAATTATACTATTTTGTGTTTTTTGTGTGCTGTAAATTTATTTTGACTGTTTTATGACTGTTTTTGATCTTTGTGTGTAATTTACTTCGAGTCGGGAAAATAATAATTTTGAGGTCGGGAAAAATCTTTACTGATTTATTCGAAGCCGAGGGATGTTAATAAACCTGAATCCGAGCGATACATTACCAGATCTTTTAATTTTTAGAATTTATCTATGAAATAAATATATTTCACATTTTTATTTTATTGACAGTATTTGCTGATTTGTGAGCAGTAGTTTCTGCCAATTGGGTAATAGATTCTGTATCCTTTGTCTGTCAAGCAATAGACTGGGAAAAGTCTTGTGACTCATAATTTTGATGAACTAATAAGAATTGGTCAATATAAATGGCTTGACTTTTCTAAACCAATAAGAGGTGGTCAACAAAAATGGTTGGACTACTTAGCTAAAAAACTAGATAACCTAGCTAAGTTACCCTAAAAAACTAGATAACCTGGCTAAGTTACCCTAAACTAGATAACTTAGAGTCCATAGTTACAAGTAGGATCTAGAGTCTTCTAGAATGCATGACATAAGCTTGTAACTAAATAGTTAGTTATGTAACTAGATGAACTAACTACCTAAACTAAGTGTAACTAGGAACTAATTTAAAATCAAAACTTAGTTAGCTTCCTATTGAGTTACACGGCCACTAGGTGGTTCTAGGGTGTTCTTGAACAATCTTTTATGACCAAAGGATGACCATTTGATGACCTAGGCCATGTGAAGCCATGTGAGTAATTTCTATCTTGTTAAACAAGTTTAATCTTTCTATTCTTTCACCTACACGACCAAGCACTAGAGAAATAGGACTTTTCATTTCATTTTCTATCACTTTGTGATGCCAACTATTCTCTCTCTTCCAAGAACTCCAAGAACAAACACAAAGAACTCCATCTTCTTTCTCCTTGAAGGTTTCGGCCCCTACACCCAACACCTACATCCAAGCTTCCATAATTCCATCCAACATCATTTTCTAAACCTAAACAACATCCTAAATACTTTTCATCTTGTGAGTTTCACCTAGATCAACTATTTGGTGCTTCAAAATCAAGTTAGAGTTTTCTACTTTAAAAGGTAACATTCTTGTTTCTTGTTCCTAAGTTGGATTATTGAGTTTTTAAACCATGATTGATCCATGGTTTCTCTTTTTCAAGCTTTGTTTGTAACTCTAGTTTGGTTTAAGCTTGTTAGGGTTTTCTTGAGGGTGCTCCACGAAATCAATAGGAGGCTATACAAGAAGAGTTTTTGTCTTCTTTAAGGTAAGAGGGAGATTAACCTCATCAATCAAGTGTTGGTGGTGAGGGAATGGCTTGTTTGTGGTGAAAAATCCATAAGGATTTATTCACTTGTATGGTTTAAGCTTACTTTGTTTGTGGTGATTTTTGGTTGGTATGATTTATAGCTTTGATTATATGCTTGAGTATGTGATTTTGGATGCATGTTGATTATTGTATATGGCATGATGTGATTATATGATGAGGATGATGTATGAAGGTTCCAAAAAACCTATGGAGGCTCACGGCCTCAACACTACCAAGAGAGCCAAATGTTTTAAATTATTTTCCTAATTATGGATTAAATGATTTAATGTCAAGAAATTAGATTTAATGTTTTTACAAAGAATAAAGTGATGGAAAATAATTAATTATGATTTATGAAGCATAAGGTGAAATTCGGCCAACATGCCTATTTTGACATTCTAAGATCCAAAAATTGTTTTACTAAGTGTAGACTTAGGTATTTGAATAATAGAAAAGTAATTTGATAAGTTTTGAGAAATAAAAAGAAAGTAAACTAATTTTTAGAATTAAATTAGCCTATTTAGGTTATGAAGTAAGATAAAGTTTAAAACTTGAAATTTACTGACGTATAACCCTTTGGGTTTTGAAGTGCGTTAGAAACTTTTAAGCTCTAATATTCAAGTTAAATCAAAGAAAGGAAATTTTGTGGAAAATTGTAGCAAATACCACTTTTGGTGAGAAAATGATAGAAATATTATTTAAAGGTGGTTTATTAAGGAAATAATGGAATTAAAGTCCAATTTTGATATTAAATGAGAAAAGTTTTAATTTGGGCTTAGAATATTAAAGAAATATTTTACGCAATAGAAAATTTGCAGAAAAACTCTTATACGATCTAAAAACAGTGATTTTTAGCTATGCGATTAAGAAAATGTCTTAAAATCTTTACGCGATTGAGAAAACGTTGAAAAATAGTTATGCTATTTGAAAACATAACAAAAGTGTTACACGATTGTGAAAACGCAATAAAATATTTATGCGATTGAAAGTAATAGTAATTTGCTGTCGGGCTGCTGTGGTGAGCTCGGTTATGTTGAACAGTGATACCGTCAAGAGAAGGTGTGGGTATGTGAAATACTGTGGAAATAATGGTTGCATGTATTTGAACCATACATCATGCATTGAAAAGTATGTCAGCTTAATTGGTTAAGGCTATTGTTGCCTAGGAGATTGAATTTACACCTTTGTGCGGGTAAGAATTGCGTAGTTACGATCTTCAGTGATCTTGGAGACGTCGGGGTGTGGAATGTCATATGTGGCCAGTTGGTAGCACCTCTGGGCCGTGGTATCCTATGCAAACACACCGACAATCTTGACGGAGTTACTACTCTTTTCATGATTGGTTGAGAGTGTCTTGTATGAGCCAAGTTGCACATATTGATATGATATATTGGCACATGATTTGAGGCTGATGATATACAGACATGTACTCCCTATCATTCTCTCCGAAATTGTGTTTAGCCCCATGGAGTAGGAATGGGTCTGTGTGCATATGCATAGTTGGTCAATATATTGGCATGGTAATTATGTTTATATGATATTTTATCTGTAATATGATATTCTATATGTGATATGGGAATATGATTCTATGTGTTATTATTCTATCTGTATGTTTACTGTCATTTTCTATACTGTCATACTGGTATTGATGTAGGGGATCTCACCTCTTTGTTGTATTTTATTTGTTTTACTGTGTATGTTTGATGAAGACCGAGAAGACGAGGAAGCTGGTAATTATGTTTACCATCAGTGATACTTCTCTTTGTTTGTTGGGATGGCGGCAAGGCGCCAAGTGCTAGGTTTTGTGAGAGTATAGTTCCATGGGGGAACTGATGCTTGGAGGGTTGATTTAAATAATGAATGCTTTGTGTATACTGGGGATTTGACTCTGAGTCTGAGTGGAACCCGTGATGGGATTCCTGTTTTGACGCAACATGCGTCTGTGCGTCTGGAGTTCACAATTCCTATTCGTGAGCTCTGGGGTGGCACTGTTTGTACACCACAGGAGGACTCGATGATGTCTTCAGCTAGAACCCCTGTCCGGCGAGTGATGTACCCGCCTGGGTTATTTGATGATACTGAAAATGAGGATCCTTCCGAGGGCCCAAATCCTTAGTCTTTAAAAGTTTTAGTTAAACAGTTTATGTTTTGATGTACATGTTGTACATATTTATCTTTTTGGAATATACTATTTATGTAAATTATTTAGGAACAAGGTTTGTAATATTAATGTACATTATGGTGAGTTTTGTTCTGATACAAGTTGTACTTATAGTTATTAATTATTTTATTTATTTTCAGCCTTTCCGCAAACAAAATTTTTAAAATTAATGTTTTTACAAGATTAATTCTTTTACAACTTGGGTAAGTTATATTAGGATTAGTCTTAAATGTGATACCCTACGGTGGGTGTTACAACTAGCATTATGCTTTTGGGCCGACGTACTAGACCCAAGTGGATTGTGGATTTGGCATTGTACTTTTGGGTTGACGTACTGGACCCGAGTGGATTGTGGAACCAAAGCACTGGACCCAAGTAGATCATTGGTATTATGTAATTACATAGACAATTATATAATATCATTGATACTAATGGTATTGGACAATTGTATGAGCGGTTGCTTTAATACCATTGGGAATAATATAATGGTGGTTTTTTTTTTCATGGAATAATGCTATTAATGAGTGTTGATTTCTCATGTCATCCCATCATGCATTGTGAAAGTAAAAGTCTTGATGACTTGTTGTAAAGGCTGTATGCCTAGGAGATTGAATTACACCTTTGTGCGGGTGCGAATAGCATAGTGTAGTTCACTTGTGGTTGAACTTGGAGGTGTCAGGGTGCAGGTATCCCATAGGTGGACAGTTGGTAGCTCCACTAGGCCGTGGTAAAGCTGAAGCGACGCTCTGACGATCTCAACCAGGCACTATCCTATTCACGATCCAGTTGAGAGTGTCTTGTATAGCCAGGTTGCGCATATTGATTATATTGAGAAGCACATGATTTGAGGCTAACAATATACAGACAGTGACTCTCCCATTCATTCTCTCCGATGTTTGGTTTTAGCTCCATGGAGTAGGTGTCAGTGCATTGTGCATATGCATAGTCAGTATACATATTATCGTGGCATGGTCAGTATGCATATTGTGGGGGTGCAGCCAGTATACTTACTTGTTATGGCATGGTCAATATTCATGTACTGTGATATACATTGTTGAATTATTTACCAGTTGATAATATGATTATGCCTGTTGTTCTGTGATATTCCTGTAATAACATGATTATATCTACTGTTCTTTGATACTGTTGTATATAGATGGCATTGTTGTCATTATTGTTTCTTACTGCCATGCTGGTATTGATGTAGGGGATCTTACCTCTTTATTATCTTGTGCTATTTGTTTTGTTATATATATATATATATATATATATATGTTTTAAGAAGACTGTGATGATGGCGAGGCAAGATCTGTGAGATGTCTTCTGCTCAGATTTCTTTTCATCGAGACATTTTCGGTTAGGGAATTTGCCTTCTGAAGAAGACTTTTCTCTTTAGGTGTTGTGAACTTGGGCCAGTTTAACTTGGTTATGTTAAATGCTTTATATTTTTGGAATGTAAGTACATTGTACTCATGGATGTAGTAAACTTTGTTTTTATTTATGAAAAGTCTACTATTCATTTCTTATAACTTGTGTTTCCCCTATTGTAGTAAGTTTATGTTATTTTAAAAAAGAAATTTGTTTTTTTAGGCTCATATTTTACAATATCAAATATATTATATCCTTGGGAAATGTCTTTTTAAAAGAAGTTGTATTTGAAATGTAATGCCCTTCAGATGGAGGGTGTTAGACTAGTGACATGGTTCTTGCTACTTTGTTAGATAACTGAGGCTTAAGTTCTCATGTACTTGTGATTCGAAATGTGATTTGATAATACTCTTGTTTATTTGGTTTCCAAACATGTTATTTGTTATTTTCTTATGTATTGTAACCTTAGATGGTGTGCACAACCATATGACCTGAGAATGAGGTGTTGGATCTAAATTCACCTAGCATTTGTGCTATTATGGTCAGGGTTACCGGTATGGGGGTGGAAGCAGTGCTCTTACGTTGGTGAGGGGAAGGTATTCACCTATTACCAAGTAGTGTATAGGCTTTTAGGCCTATATTGCTTAGTATATACAAAGGAATGTGATTCCTAGGCATGAACAAGGTAACATGTGTTTTCTAAAACTAAAATCTGCAAAAAGCATTGCATAATCATATTATTAGGACTTTGTGTGAGCATGAACATACATAATCACATAAACAATTGCAATTGTTGACAACTGTATGTGTGGTTGTCTTGCTTGCTTGATGATATCTTACAATTGTATGGACGATTGTTTGATATCATTGTTCGGTATATATGTGAGTTAACTTATTGCTTACCTTGTGAATGTTACATAGGATGTATGTATAATTTCTAGTAGAGTTGAGCAGTGGCTCATTTATCTATTATAATATTAACTTGATATAATTAGTTTGTTTATTCGTTGTGAATAAATAAATGTTGGTTTTGGTTTACTCATACTGAGAAAATTATGATTTCTCACCCCTCTGTGTTTCCATGTAATTCCAGGTCAAGACCCTCCAAAGAAAAAGGGCAAAAAGATGAAGCAAAAGACTTAGTTTAGTTATTTTGTTTTTTTGTGTATCCGCTTGTATATATTTACTTAGCTTTCTAGTTTATAAAAGATTATGTATTATAGTGTGGTTTTTTAGCCAGTGATGTATATATATGACATTTTCCATTCCTTGTGGCTCTCTATAATGACTACACAGGTTGTTATGGATTTACATTTTATGCATGTTAGTAAGTGACATTCTTGATACATTTTATCTCGAAATATTTTGGTTATTTTATGATAATTGTATTAGGGTGTTATATTATGATATCAGAGTAGTTCATCCTATTAAGCTGGGGTATGGACTGACTATGCTTAGGCATGTTTAGGAGTTCTTTTGTTGTGTTGTGCATTTCTTTGTCTCTTGTATGAGATGTTTGATAGAACTACATGACTTGTCCTTGGTATGACTATTTTTAGCTACTGTTACACAGTTACATGATATTGAGAATGATCACCTCAATATTTATTATTCTCTGTGTACAGGAAACTATGGCGTCTCCAAGGCGAACCCACAGGAACAGGAACTTGCTAATGAAGGCCTGGGCATGGTTGGAGCCTTTATGGTGATGGTTGATGCAATGAGGGAGCAGACAGCTGCTACCGCTGAAGCTATTAGAGAGCAGATAGCTACGACTACCAGGATGTTTGAGAGAATGGGTACTACTCAGCATCAACTGCCTACACCACCACTACATCATCAGAGGCAACCAAACCAGGAGGTAGTTGGGAGGAATCAGACTTTCCAAGACCTCTTGGAGTTCAGGAAATCTAATTCGTCTTCTTTCAAGGGGGAGTATGACCCAGTCAGAGCTGAGGGTTGGCTCAAGGAAATGGAGAAGATTTTCACTGTTATGGCTTGCTTGGATGAGCAAAAGGTGCTTTTTGCTTCTTATATGCTGGAAGGAGAAGCAGAGGATTGGTGGATGGACATCAAGAGAGCTTTTGAGGCATCAAGAACTCTTGTTACGTGGGAGATCTTTAAGAATTCTTTTCTGGGGAAGTTCTTTCTGCAAAATCTACAGAATGCAAAGGAGATGGAATTTCTTAGGTTGGAGCAAGGCGACATGTCTGTTGGCCAGTATGTAGCCAAATTCAATGAATTATCAAAATTCTTGTCTTGCTTCAAGCTTAACTCCGGTGAGTCTTAGATGTGTGTTAAGTTTGAGGAAGGATTAAGAGAAGACATTCTAAAAGCTATATAGCCGTTTGAGATTCAGGACTTTGCAACTTTGGTGAATAAATGGCAGGTTATAGAAGGGTGTGACGGGAAGCCTTCAGTGGAGCAGAAGTCACAAAACTTTCAAAAGAGGAAGTGGGGTGATGAAAAGTTCAAGAAATGAGCTTTTAAATCTAGTTTTCCTTAGGAGAAGGGTAAGCAGGTTCAAAAGGAGTTTGTGGGACCTAAGTGTTCTAAGTGTGGGAAATAGCACAGAGATCGGCCTTGCTCGGTGTGCTTTGTTTGTGGGCAACCTGGGCATTTTGCTAAGGAGTGTCTACTGAGGAAGGAAGCCGCACCTACCCAGAAACCACAAGCCAAAGGGAGAATTTACACTCTAGGTGGTGAAGCGGTGACTCAATCTTCTGACCTTATCCAAGGTAAATGCGTAATTCACGATTATCTTTTAACTGTGTTATATGATTCGGGAGCATCCCACTCCTTTGTTTCTAATGATTGTGTGAATATGTTGGATTTACCTGTGTCTGAACTTTCATATGACTTATCTATATCTACTTCTACTGGTAAACTTATTACAACAACTAGAGTGTGTCTTGATTGTTATGTAAAGGTAGAGGATAGAATTTTCCTTGTAAACCTTATTTGCTTACCTCTTGTGGATATTGATATCATTCTTGGCATGGATTGGTTGTCTGCCAACCATGTAGTGTTGAATTATTCAAATAAATCCTTGGTTTTCTTATCAGATATACCTACTAGAGTCGTTCTATCTAAGTCAGTGAATCTCAATACAAACCAGGTTAATCTTTGTTTAGAGGAGGGAGCTCTAGGATATGTTCTCTTTTTTTCCCTAAGTGCCGAAGTTGAGCAAAGCTTAAGTGAAATACTTGTGGTGAGTGAATATCCTAAAGTATTCCCAAGTGATGTAGTGGTGTTGCCACTCGAGTGAGAAATAGAGTTTACTATAGACTTAGTGCCTAGGACGGGACCTATCTCTATAGCACTGTATAGGATAGCACCACTAGAGTTAGTAGAACTCAAAGCAAATCGAGGATTTGTTGGACAAACAATTCATTAGATCGAGTGTTTCTCCGTGAGGAGCACCTGTGTTACTAGTGAAGAAAAAGTATGGTACCATGAGGCTTTGTATGGATTACAGATAGTTGAACAAGGTAACCATAAAAAACAAGTATCTGTTACCTAAGATAGATGATCTAATGGATCAACTGAGAGGAGCTGTGGTTTTCTCAAAGATTGATCTTAGGTCTAGATATCATCAGATAAAGGTTAGTGAAGAGGATGTCCCTAATATCGCCTTTTGAACTTGGTATGGACATTATGAGTACCTCGTGATGTCCTTTGGGTTGACAAATGCACCGACAATGTTCATGAATTGCATGAACAGGATCTTTAGACCCTACCTGGATCAGTTTGTTGTGGTGTTTATTAATGATATTTGAATCTATTCTAAGACTGTGGAGGAGTGTGAACAACATCTAAGGATAGTGTTGGAGACCCTTAAGGAGAATAGGTTGTTTGCCAAGCTACCTAAATGTGAGTTCTGGTTTTCACAAGTATAGTTTTTGGGATACGTGATATCTCAAGGTGGGATTTCTGTGGACCTAAGCAAAGGTGATGCAGTGTTACAGTGGGAGAGACCCGCCACTGTGACCGAAATCAAGAGCTTCATAGTCCTAGTAGGGTACTATAGAAGATTCATAAAGGGATTTTCTCAATTAGCGCTACCCCTTACTAGATTGACTAGGAAATGTAGTACTTTTGACTGGACTCAGGATTGTGAGAATAGTTTCCAAGAGTTAAAATTGAGGTTAACTACTACACTAGTGCTAGTAATTCTGGATCCTTTGGAGAACTTTGAGCTGTACTGTAACGCTTCAAAGATGGGTTTGGGATGTGTTCTGATGCAACATAAGAGAGTAGTTACCTATGCATCTAGCCAATTTAGGCCACACAAGGAGAACTGCCCTACTCATGATATGGAGTTAGTGGCAGTAGTGTTTGTCCTAAAAATTTGGAGACATTACTTATATGGAGTCTAATTTGAGGTGTTCAGTGATCACAAGAGTTTGAAGTACTTATTTGATCAGAAAGAGCTGAACATCAGACAATGAAGATGGATGGAGTTTTTGAAAGACTACGACTTTGAGTTAAAGTATCATCCAGGTAAAGCCAATGTGGTGGCTGATGCATTAAGTAGGAAATCCCTACACGTGTCCTAAATGATGATCCAGGAGAGCAAACTTCTTGAGAGTTTTAGAGACATGAGTCTTTCAGTAACTGTATTACCACATAGTCTCAGTGTGAGTTGAGTGGACATAGTGAGTGACTTGAGGACTCAGATCTTAGAAGCTCAAAAGGAAGATGAGACTCTTAGGGATATAAGTAAGCTAATCTTTTTAAGGAATCCTAGAGAGTTTGATATGGCGGATGATGGGATGATTAAGTTTAGAGGTAAACCTTGCATTCCCAGTGAATCCGGAATTAAGGAAAGGATCCTTAAAGAAGCTCACTGTAGTCAATACACTATCTATCCCAAGGCCACTACGATGTATCAAGACTTGAAGACAATGTTTTGGTAGTCTGGAATGAAGAGGGACATAGCCGAGTTTGTGTCTAGGTGCCTAACTTTTTAGAAGGTCAAGATAGAACACCAGAAACCCTCTAGACCTCTTCAATCTTTGGGAATCCCTAAGTGGAAATAGGATAACATCCTAATGAATTTTGTGATAAGGTTACCTAAGACTCAGCTTGGATTTGATGCAGTTTGGGTTATAGTGGGTAGACTAATCAAGTCTGCCCATGTTATACCTATTAGAGCTAACTACTCCATGGATAGACTAGCTCAGTTATACCTTTAGGAGATAGTTAGAATACACGGTATTCCCCTTAGTATAGTTTCTGATAGAGACCCTAGATTTACATCTAGATTTTGGGGAGCCTTACAAAAAGCTTTTGGGACAAAGCTTAGTTTGAGTACAACATATTATCCACAGACAGAAGGTCAATCGGAAAGGACTATCCAAACCCTCGAGGATATGCTTAGAGCACGTGTGCCAGAGCAGAAGGGTAGTTGGAATAAGTTTTTATCTTTAGTGAAGTTTGTCTACAACAACAGTTACCATACCAGCATAGGCATGACACCGTATGAAGCACTTTATGGTAGAAAGTGTAGGTCCCCTTTGTGTTAGTATGAGTTGGAGAGAAAACCATCCTAGGACTTGAGTTGGTACAGCAGACCACGGATCATATTAAAATGATCAAGGATAGGTTGGTTATAGCTCAAAGTAGGCAGAAAAGATATACTAATAAGAGGAGAAGACCTCTAGAGTTCAATGAGGGAGATCTTGTTTTCTTGATAATCACTCCTACAAACAGGGATTGGTAGAGCATTGAGAACACAGAAGTTGAATCCTTGTTTCATTGGTTCCTACCAAATCCTGAAAAGAATTGGATATGTAGCCTACCAAATTGCCCTTCCTCCCAGTTTATCTAATCTTCACGATGTCTTCCATGTGTCACAACTTAGGAAATACAATCCAGATCCTTCACATGTCATAAGAAATGAATTTGTACAGTTAATGGATGATTTGTCTTATGCTATGCAACCGATAAGGATTGTGGATAGAGGGGTCAAAGATCTTACAGGTAAGCAGATTCCTCTGGTGAAGGTTCTTTGGGATGGAGATGGCTTTGAGGAGGTGACTTGGGAGTTTGAGTCTCATATGCAGTAAGACTACCCGTAGTTGTTTATTTGAGGTACGCAATTTTGGGGGCAAATTTTTTTTTTTTAAAAAGGAAGAAGTGTAACATCCTCAGAAACATGTTAGACTTGTAAATAGTTACAGAAGTAGTTTAATACTTGCTTAACATGTCTGTTTAATTTTGTGATAATCTAAGTTAGTTTAGGCACTTTGTTGCAACCCAGAAGGTGAAAAGTAGCTTAAAATGACCCAGATATTAGCATAAATGGCTTAGCTAATGGAAATAAATGTGGATAATTTGTTTCTAAGTCACAATTATGTAAATTGTGATATGATTAAAATTTGGGAATAATTAGAGTTAATTTGGTATTTTTTAGCATACTAGTTGTGTGTTTTAATGTCGGATTGACTAGTTATAGATATGGAGATATATGGTTCTGATGAAACAAGATTTTTGATGAATCCTACAATTTATTTTAAACTTGTTGGAAGTTAAAAAAACTTGATTTAGAGAAATCTAAGTGTTCTTAGCAGACATAGTTGATACTGCTAAATATCCAAGTGACTTAAGTCACCCACATTTGGCAGCCCTTTTATTTGACTTTCTTTGTGATATTTCTTTCACTTCTCACTTGTTTCTTACTCACTCTCTCATGACTGCAAAAACAGAAGCAATAGTAGAAGGAGAACAAAGACAAAAGGAGGAAAGAGATAAGAGGAAATCAAAAGGGAAAGGCAAGCTTGCGATATTCTAGCCATCATCATCAAAGTTTTGAGGTAGGGGTTTGTGTTTCTTTTAGCTTCTTTTCACCATTGATGCATACTTAATGTATAATAGGTCAAATTGGGTTTTAGAAGTGTTTGAAGTGATTTTTTTGCTTGAATGTATTTTAATGGCTGATTATGACTTGGTCATGGCATGAGTTTGAGTTAGAAACTTATAACTTTTCATTTGGACTCTTGATGCACAAAGCGAGAAGTTAGGTCTTTGAATGAGTGATTTTGCCTTTGGATCCAAAGTTAGTGGTTTGAATTGGTGATTGAGGATTCTTATATGTTAGTGAATAGGTTAGGGACTTAAAATCACCTAGAAACTGATTTGGAGTGGCCAAAATTCGAGAGTTGTTCCAATGGAACAATACTTGAGCCTATTTTTCTGCAAAATTCTACAAAAAAACCACTCATGCCACGGTACGAGAGCAGCATGTCGCAGAGTGAGATGCTCCACGCCGAGGCATGAAGGACTAGAGAGCAGCGTGCTACGGCGTGAAAGAGGCTGCGTCGGGCATGAGCTCCAGGATCTTCCAAAATTGTGTTTTTTATGTTTTAGAATTTCCTAAGTTTTGGGATCACTCATATATACCTTTTTAAATGCGTTGAGGCACTAATGGGGGTATTTCTTTGAGAGAATGACCGCCTAGCATATATGAGGAGTTGAGAAACCTAGGCATCCTTTGAGATGTGGAATGCCATAGGGAACACCTAGGACCTTGTTCAACATGAGGTTGACTTGGAAATAACTTGTGAAGTGATGATATGAGGTTCTAGATATAAAGGGTACTAGTGACATGGTTCTTGCTACTTTGTTGGACAAGTGAGGCTAAGTTTCTCATGCACTTGTGATTCAGAATGTGATTTGAAAATACTCTTGTATATTTGGTTTTCAAACATGTTATTTGCTATTTTCCTATGTATTTAACCTTAGATGGTGTGCACAACCATATGACTTGAGAATGAGGTGTTAGATCTAAATTCTTCTAGCATTTATGCTATTATGGACAGGGTTACCAGTATGAGGGTGCAGTACTCTTACGTTGGTGAGGGGAAGGTATTCACCTATTACCAAGTAGTGCATAGGCTTTTAGGCCTATCTTGCTTAGTATATACAAGTAAATGTGATTCCTAGGAATGAATGTGTTTTCTAAAACTAAAATCTGCATAAAGCATTGCATAATCATATTATTAGGACTTTGTGTGAGCATGACCATACATCATCACATAAAGCATTGCATTTGTTGACAACTGTATGGGTAGTTGTCTTGCTTGCTTGATGATATCTTACAATTATATGGGTAGTTGTTTGATATCATTATTCGGCATATATGTGAGTTAAGTTATTGCTTACCTTATGAATGTTACATAAGATGTATGTATAATTTCTAGTAGAGTTGAGTTGTGGCTCATTTATCTATTATAAGATTAACTTGGTATAATTAGTTTGTTTATTCATTATGAATGAATAACTATTGGTTTTGGTTTACTCATACTAAGAAAATTATGATTTCTCATCCTTCTGTGTTTCCATGAAATTTTAGGTCAAGAGCCTCCATAGAAAAGGGCAAAAAGAAGAAGTAAAAGACTTAGCTTAGTTATTTTGTTTCTTTTTATATCAGCTTATATTTATTTACTTAGCTTTCTAGTTTGTAAAAGTTTATGTATTACAGTGTGATTTTTTAGCTAGTGATGTATATATATGACCTTTTTCATTCCTTGTGGCTCTCTAATGACTACACAGGTTGTTATGGATTTATGTTTTATGCATGTTGGTAAGTGACATTCTTGATACATTTTATCTTGAAATATTCTGGTTATTTTACAATAATTGTATTAGGGTGTTAACAAATGTCTTATCCCCATCAATCTTTTGGGGAATACCACATCTCCTTGTTCACAAACATGCATAAATACACTAGTAATTGGGAAAAGAATCACATAAATGATGCACAAGGTTTAACATGGTTTAGCCAATATACCTACATCCATGGATGATAAGAGTCAAATATACTATCAAAATAAATCTAGCCTCCAGGCTTACAAAACAATCTTTTCCATACTCTCATTCTCCTTTCTATAACCCTTACAATTCCCTATTACAAGTATTTATAGCCTACAAAATCTTGCTTAACAAGCAACTATTCCTAGTTTCCTATTATAAACAAATCTCTATCAAATCTATCAATTCTCTCACAAATCTTTTGACATATCTTTCAAAATTTTCATATCTTTAAGATATCTTTACATATCTATCATATATTCGCAAATCTTTGCATATCTTTTATATCTTCACAAATCCTTTATAACTTCACAAAATAGGAAACTAACAATAACAATCTTTAATGGAATTTGAGTCAAACCCAACACTAAGTACTTGTTCCTATGGGTTTGAGTAAATGCTTCTGCTAGCCATTTATAAATGCTTTCCAACTTTTATTCTAACAAAGGAGAAAATCCATGATTTGCTTTGCCTTGTTTTGTTTTATTTGTTTGTTTGTTTGTTCTTTACCTGGCGAGACTTTGCTTTAATTTTTTTTATTTAAGTTGTGGAATACTAGAATGTTAATTTTTATTTATTGGGCATTTAAAAAAACCTTAGAGAACCCAACTACCTGAACTGAACTAACTCGTTGTTGTTCGATTTGGTTTGATTTGGGTTTGGCCTAAATAATTTTCAAAAATGAACTAAACCAAACTAATTGATTTTGATTAGTTTGGATTTCTTTTACCATTGAAACCAAGCCAAACTGACCCATGTAAACCCTTAATAATTGGAATGGATACAACAAACCTACTGGTCAATTGTGGACTCTAGATGTGCACAATGCAGAGTCATAAAGCCTATTTACATCACCTATAAACTATGTATTAAGAAAATCAATTGAGAATAGCAATCTCGTGCAATTTCAACACTCAAGTCTTGTTAGACTCCACCTTAACCCAATCTCCTTGTTTGAAATTGTAATTGAAGTGCTTATTAAATAAATGAATAAGAAATGAATTATGTGAATGAAGGTGCACAATCAAACTCTCACAAAAGTTTAATGGACTCATTCTCCAAATTATACAATTTGTCATCTCATTAATATTAATGATATTCAATAAAAAGAACATGTGCTAGTGTTCACGCATGCATCAAATATCAACAAGTGCAATGTAATATGTGTCAATTGAATATGTAAAATTGGAATTGAAATTGAGCTCAAGAAGTACACTTACAGTATAATTCCAAGTACAACTAGTAAGCAGCTATGACCTACAAGCTACTCCTAAGGTTGAAGACAAAATATCAAAAAAGTAGTCTAATCTAGAAAAAAAATGAAAAGGTTAGTCAATGATAACTCGTCTTCTTGTTGTGGGTGAGGAGTGTAGAGTGTTCAAGACCTTTTTCAATACTACCAAGACCCAAGTTTTATAGATTCAATGAGTAACTACTTCAAGCACCCAAAGATCCTGCAGTGATTTAATGCTTGTTTAGATTACACCACTTGAAACTGGTGGTTACTACTTCTCTCCAATCAGTGCATAAATTGAATTCATATCTTCATGGAGTGCTTCATGCCTCAAAATAGGAAGTAGTGGGGACAACCCTCCCCTCCCCCCATCGTGGATTTTGATCCATGACTTGCATTTTGTAACTAAAGATCTTCTAGAAAGTCACATGCTTGTCATGTATGCTTTAAAGTTAAGCCTTGTCAGAACTTCTTGTTGACAACATCAGTATTATCACTAACTTTGTAGAACTAGTTCTAAGGACTTAGTCTATTATGGAGTTTTCTTCAACAACATCAATATTGTTGCTATACACCATTACAATTTAGGCTCTAATATATAGGTGCCAATCATATCTATTGGCGTGTTAACCTTATGGTAACTTTAGTATTATCATTTAATTCCATGTTTAATAGCATCAATATTGCCAAAAAACTAAGATAGCTTCAATACTATCTTGAATAAGGTAGCTTTAGTACTAATAAGATTGCTTCTTCAATTAGTCTTTTTGTGACTACACTTAAGAAATTCTTCAATACCTAGGCAATATCAGTATTGCCTTTATTCGACAGCTTCAGTATTATCGAATCAAGCTTCATTATTCACTTGGCACCTTTTAACAGCCTCAGTGCTGTCACATGTCACATGCTTACATGTGCAATTTATAGCCCATGTGTGCTTAACAAATAAATTTTATTTAGTTCCCAACAGATTCCTCCTTGTGTATGTATGGCCTTTGAGTGGTTAGATGAAATGGCCATACTTATGAGCCTTTTTGGAAAACGTAGCATCACCTTAATTACCATTAAGTTCTAAGCGCATATTCCCCGAACACATTTACTTCAAGTATGCATTTTTCAACCACATTTACATTTTTTGCCCCTTGGTTTGTTTGATGGGCATTTTCATTCTCCTCTTTATATAGGATCCCAAGAATGAAAATTCCTTATTCTCACTCAAAATGGTAGTAGAAAGGAGTCATCTTCCTCAAAATTCCCTACAACTCTCCTACAACAACAACCCCTTTATTGGAGCGATACTCTTTTGTCCATGCATATTCATTAGTTGAAGCTAACAAGTTCTCTAAAGAATCTTTCCAAAAGGTCTTGGCCATACCAAGATACCTTTTGATCCATGCATACATAAGTTTGGCCAGGCCTATGTCAGTCTAGCAATTCACCCACCTTCTTGGATGTATAACTGCATTTCACAAAGTCCATGTGCATAGCTCTACCTCTGTAATTGCTTGGGTTTCTAAGTCACTTCAAATCAATTGGGGAGGTAGGAATGGTTGGAGTCTAGGAAAAGAATCTCCTTGACCTTACTGGTTGCTCTGCTTCACTAGCTAAAGGAGTTTAGCAAGTGGTGGAGGTCATTTCTTTCGACCTTTAAAAGTACTATATTCAGTATGCTGCAAACTCCAAATTTTAGCCTAGAAATAGGGTTTTGGCTTTTGTAATCTTATTTTTTTTAAAATTGTAAATTTGTTGACATATCAATGCAATTTCATTTGTTTTATATCTCTGTGTCAAACAAATCAAACCCCAATTACTTTTTTTGACTTTTAGAAATTTTAGCTAACAACCTTGTAACTGGTTGACTACAAATATAACTTAGTCAATTTAAATAAACGCTTGGCTATACTAATGATCACAAATCAGTTTAGCCCTTGGTGCAAATGACTAAAATGTACTAATAATCACACTTGAGGTCTCTAATAATTTGGCCATTCTTACATAATAGTTAGAATTAAATGGCCTTGTCAACTCACCAACTCAAATAATTGCAGCCCCAAAGGACTTTGACCATTAACTCTTTATTCAATAGCCCTTTTCGCTAGTGGATACAATCTTGCTACGGAAACATTCAACAAGAATTTTAAACTAAAAGTTTTGTTTGACCACTTTTTTGTCAACGTTGAGACCAATTTTAATTTTACCACTTAATCCCACATATCAATTAAGTAAAATTGGGTTGATATGTTTGCATTAAAACACTCCTATTCAAATTGTCACTTTCAAAAGGACATGTGGCATTTCAAGATAAACCCTTTCAAACTAATACTGCTAATTCAAATTTTCTGATGATGACATTATCTTCTCTAGCCAACCAAAAAATTGGAAGTCAAACAAGCTGCCTTACCTACAAAATGTATTTATAGCTAGTGTTTCACTTTCCCTTTTGAACTTTCAGTAATTCCTTTCTCTACGACTTGCATGGTAGGTTACACAAGTCTCTTTGACACATAAGTGTCGCAATCGGGATCGCGACGGGATGAGCAAAAAAGAAATAAAAGGATTTTGAAAATAAGTGGAGTCACCACTAATGTTTATTTAAATTGAGAAAACATTAGAGAAACCCTGTACTTAGGAAAATTGGTCTTTTGGAAAATGAGTTTGGATTTGGGAGTAGATTACAGGTAGGGAAGGTATTAACACCCTACACTGCCCATTCCAAGAATAGTACCTTAAGTTAGCTGTACAAATTCAAATATATTTATTTTGTCCCTCTTAAAAACATTGTAAATGTTTACAAAAGAAAAAAGAAACAACCAAATTATGAAAATTTAGTTTTGGCTTGACAGAATAGAGATTATGCTCCTACGTATCCTCGGGTGCAGTGAGGAACTCAAAGTCACGTAGTTCTTTAGAAAATAATTATGAGTTGGTTAATTATAATTATGAAAATAATTTTTGAAAAAAGAAATTTTGTTTGAAAACAAATTCATTCTTGCACAAGGTTCAACTTAGCACCAGACTACTCAATAAACCCTTATGATCTAAATGACATTGAAGATAACATCCACTATTCAATCATTATCATTGGTCATTGCGTTGATTAAAAGATATTTGTTTTGTAAAGAAAGCAATTTCATTTTTTTAGCGAAAACCTTGACCCATATCATCAATTTGAAAAAAAGCCTCTTAAATAAAAGGCCAATAGAGTTTTTTTAAATCATTTTTTATTAAAATACTACATTAAAACATAAGATAAAAAATAAAGTAAAATAAAACAAAATAAAAGAAGGTAAAAACAAAAACAACACAAAAACAGAAACAAGGAACCTCATGGAGCGATGGGGCAGAGGACAACTCCTAGTTTGCGCACCTCGTTGGAGGTGGCAAAGCAAGAACAGTGACAAAGACTTGCTCTTGGGGTGAACGTGCGATGACACGCGTGGTGGCAGTTGGACAGGTGGTGATTCGGTTGACGGTGGCCTCGGGTGGTGGCTGAACGACTCAGATTTGGTGCGGAACGGTAGAGCGTGGCTGCTGTGCAGATCGCGGTTCTGGCAGAAATAGGGAATGGCAGTAGCAACTATGGATATGGGTTCTAGGTAGTGGAGTGGTGGCTTGGATCTGGCATGGTTTGTGGTTGGAAGAGATGAACGACGCACAGTTAGCTATAGGTTGGACTCGATTTGGGCTAGTTCATTGATGGGTTAAGCTCGATGGTTACAGGTAAGGGATTGCTGCACACAGGAAAGGTGCGAATGGAGGGGGGTACGATGGTTACAGATAGGGTGGTGGTCATTGATGGTGAGGACGACAAGTGGCTTTGGGTGGATATTGAACAAAGGTTGTGCGTGAAGAGTGGTTATGCTTCGAGTTACAGAGAGAGTGTTAGAGAAGGTCACAGGTTACAGGGGCTATTTAGTAAGGGTTCTGGTTGTTGGTCGAGAGGTTTTGGATGGTTGTTATGGTGGTTATGGTGGTTCACGATGTGTAATGGGTGAAGAGGTGGAACAGAGGCTATGAGGTGATGGTGCGTTGTGGGTGAAGGTGGTGGCCGGTTCGTTGATGGGTAATGGTTGTGGTTGTGTTTGGTGATGGAGTGGTTATGAAGATGAGGTGGTTTTGGTGGGTTATTTTATTCGCTTAATGATGGTTGTAGGCAAAAAAGTATTGTATGTAGGGTGAAAGGTTAAATGGTGAAAGAGGTCAAAATGGTTGAGGTTTTTTCTTAGCAGAGGGTTTGCTGCTTGGTGAAGGTTACATGATCGAGAGAAAAAATATGGTTAGGGTATTAACTGTAAGTATGAACTCGTCTCTGGAAAAAGTGTGTGAGTTTTGGGTTTTTATAGAAGGCAATTAGGGTTTGGAGAGTGATGGTGGCTATGGTTTTTTATGAGAGATGGGTCTAATGGTAACTGCTAGGGTTTCAAATGAGAGATGAGTCTAATGGTGGCTGCTAGGATTTCTTTGGGTGTTTAGTAGCATACGAGTCATGGGTTGGATAATGGGTCAATGTGTCAAGTTATAGGTTTATGCAAGAAAGTTAGGTCATTTTTTATTATCTTTATTTCCTTTATTTCCTTTTTTTTATTTTATTTTTTATTTTTTTTTATTTTTTTTGTACAAATAAAAAGGTAGTGATCCAAATAGGATGAAAGTAAATAAAACCTGAAAAAATATTATGTGTTCAAAACATTACAATTTAGCATCATTTAACACAATTATTAATCCTTGATTAAATAATAAAAATAAAAAATTTATAGACAAAATTAGGTATCAACAGCTGTCCCCCCCTTTGATTTTCAATTAAACTAAATGTAAAGCAAAGGAATTGATTCAATTTTGTCCATGAAAATTTTCTTGTGCAAATCGACGCAAAACGCAATAAGTATTAAAACAAGGTAAAAACGTGGGGTATGAAGACCCTGAAAGGTAAAGGCCACAGGTATATGGACCCAGAGACCTAAAGGGAATGGGTACGGGGACCCAAAAACTAAAAGGTAATGAGTACGGAGATCCGTTGAAGCTTGATAGAAAGGTAAAAAGCTTACGGAGTCGGGTACTCGTTAAAGCTTAACAAAAGGGTAAGAAAGCTTGTGGAGCTAGGTATTTGCCGAAGCTTGATAGGAACAAGGTATGAAGCTTGCAAAGTCGAGTATCCATCAAAGCTTAACAGAAACTTAAAGGCATAAGGGTAAAAAAGCTTACGGAGTCGGGTATCTGCCAAAGCTTAACAGAAAACTTAAAGGCATAAGGGTAAAAAAGCTTGCGGACTCGAGTATCTGCCGAAGCTTAATAGAAAACTTACAGGAATAAAGGTAAAAAGCTTATGGAATTGGGTATCCACCGAAGCTTGATAGAAACAAGGTAAGAAGCTTGTGGAGTTAGGTATCCACTGAAACTTAACAAAAAAATTAAAGCAGAAAGGGTAAAAAGCTTGTGGAGTCGAGTATTCACTGAAGCTTAACAGAAAACTTAGAGTAGAAAGGTAAAAAGCTTGCAAAGCTAATCCACTGAAGTCTAACAGAAAACTTATAGAAAACAAGTTAAAAAGCTTGTAGAGTCGGGTATCCGCCAAAGCTTGACAAAAAACTTAAACCAGGAAAGATAAAAACCTTGCAGAGTAGGGTATCTGCTGAAGCTTGATAGAAAACTTTAAGGCAGAAAAGATAAAAAGCTTGCAGAGTCAAGTGTCTGCCGAAGCTTAATAGAAAACTTAAAGTAGAAAAGGTAAAAGCTTGTGGAGTCGGGTATTCACCGAAGCTTGACAGAGAACTTAGAGCAGAAAGGTAAAGAGCTTGCAGAGTCGAGTATCCATCGAAGCCTAATAGAAAACTTACTGGCAAAAAGGTTAAAAAGCTTACGAAATTAGGTATTTACCAAAGCTTGATAGAAAACTTAGAGCAGAAAGGTAAAGAGCTTGCGGAGTCGAGTATTCGCCGAAGCCTAATAGAAAACTTATAGGCAAAAAGGTTAAAAAGCTTGTAAAATTGGGTATCCACTAAGGCTTGACAAAAAAATTAGAGTAGAAAGGTAAAGATCTTGTGGAGCCAGGTATCTGCCAAAGCCTAACAAAAAACTTACAAGCAGAAAGGTTAAAAAGCTTATGGAGTCAGGCATCCACCAAAACTTAACAGAAAACTTAAAGCAGAAACGTAAAAACCTTGCAGAGTCGGGTATCCACAAAAGCTTAATAGAAAACTTAAAGCAAAAAGGTAAAAAGCTTACGGAATCAGTCTATCCATCGAAACTTAACAAAAAGTAAAAAGTAAAAAGCTTGCAGAGTCGAGTATTCACCGAAGCTTAACAAAAACTTATGCAAGGACCTGAGAACTAAAAAGAAATGGTGTTGATTTTGTAAATGTATGTGATGCTTGAGATGATGCATGATACAATGGATGTCCTACTGTAGAGATTCTGATGAACAAATTGGGTAAACAATTTTGACACATCAGAGCTTTAGCTGAGTCACTCTTGGTTCCACAACTCTTAAGAACTTTTTCCCACAATAGGATCAAGGTTGAATAGTAATGAAATTCATCAATTTGCTTTATGATTCGCTTAGTTATCCTTTCTTTTCTCATTAATACTCTTATCGGAAATTCATTATGTTTCCCATGACCTTTCAAGCAAATCTAAATGCTTTTGAAATATTGTCACATGTTTCACATCTCAATATAAATCTATTATGAGAAATGCATATTGAATCAAAAATGGGTTGCAACGAAAAGGGATTATCATTATAGAAAGGAAAAGTACAGGAAAGGTAGTACAAAAGGTATTAGGATTGAAAAGTTTACAAAAAAATTGTTGGATTGGAGTTTTCCAGTTCTTCCAGTGATGCTCTCTAAGATTATTAGTGCTAATTTCCCATGTATACAACCTTAAACACCCATTTGCCTGTTTCTGAGAATATGATTTGATGCATTGGGAGCGTTTGATGACAAGACTTCATACATTTAAACTACCCCAATTCGACCTAAATCTCTGTTTATTAAAGCATTTTATAAATTCAGACTACCCCAGTTTGACGTTGATAAACTTAAACTGCCCCAATTTGTGACTTGAGACAACTCTATTTCTTCAAACGTGTTACGTACCATTTTTGACCCTAACTTTTGCCTAAGCCACTTTTTTGAGTTTTCAACCTAGCGAGTCACTCTAACTTTTGCCTAGGTTGCCTTTTCAGCTTTTCAACCTAGCGAGCTACTCCTTCTTTTAGGAGCAAGGCATTGTAAATTCAGAAGAGTATGAACCTTTTGTCTCAAAATTAAAGTTAATGAAAATGAAAACAAACCTTCATTGATCAGAATGGACTTTTTGAGGCTTGTAACATGGCCAAGGTTAAAGGATTATGAAAGGAAGGATATAAGGCTCAAACAAATGTTTAAGGTTGAATGAGACCAAGGATCTTTAGTAAGCTTTGTCAATTGCCTTTGGCATTATCAAGAGCACTAACATTTTTTGCTTACTTTTTCACTTCATCATTTGCCTTTGCTATGAGTCATTTCATTTTCCATCATCTTTTTTTTAACCTTTTTTTTTTCACAGAAGTCACCATTTTTACTTTATGTTAACACCTAATGTAGGGGTGATCCTTATCCAATGTTCTTTAAAGAATTTTTTCAAGCTAAAAAAAAAGGTAACAAGGGATTATTTTTTTTAAAAAAAAGGATAGAGAAAGATGACCGATCTTCATTTTTAGATCATGATTGCTTATTTTCAAAACTTTAATTTCAAGATAAAAAGATAGTGCACACCAAGTGATTGCTTATTTATTCCTTTTCAAAAACCCTGCTCCCAATTGCTTGGTGACTTCCTCCTTAATCTTTAAAGATATTTCAGGATGCATTCTTCTCAATTTCTGCTTCTTCATCTCAGTATTGGGGTATAGCAAAATTTTGTGGGAAGCTATGCTCAGATCCAGCCCTAGCATGTCTTGCTCCGACCATGCCAAAATGTCATAATAAGAGCTTAACCAACTTGCTTCAT
The DNA here is from genome assembly GCA_029884595.1 of Ormosia semicastrata. Taxonomy (NCBI): domain Eukaryota; kingdom Viridiplantae; phylum Streptophyta; class Magnoliopsida; order Fabales; family Fabaceae; genus Ormosia; species Ormosia semicastrata. Next base: position 48,299,849 of record JAQQTO010000061.1, read on the forward strand.
TCATCTCCTTTCATGGAAGTACCAATTTTAATTACTTTTTTATCATCTTTTGTCCCCAAATTAATCATTTCAGTTGACTCTTTGTGGGGTTGAATTTCTTTGGCCTTGATACGCATAAAATACACTAAGAATAAGTGCACTCTATCGCAAAGTAATATAGGACGTGAATCCCAGTTGTCGATCCCATGAGGAACAAGAAGTAATTACTAAATTTGTTAAACTCTTAATTATTTAGGCAATCAAAAGTGTAAAGAGAGAAACCACTTAAACAAATAAAGAAGAACAATGGACAATCAAACAGTGTAAAGATAATAAATTAGAGAGAAACTAGGGTGCAAGGTTCACTTGAATTCAATTAATCAGATTTTCATTCATTTATAATGTAAGGTAATTCTCTCACCAATATTCTCTTAATTGCTATTGAATCCCAATGGTCATAGATAAACAATCTTCTATTCCTAAATTAAATCACCTATTTGGTCATTTAGTTGAATTAATTAGGAATACATTAAGCCCCAATTCAAGAGACAAACTAACATAATCGTCAATTCCATTAATAGAATAAATTGATATTTGGTCATTCACCAATCTAATCATAGGTTTATTATATAGGTCCAATCATTGGATGCGCATGGTCACCGGTTAAACAATGAATTAAAACATGCTAAAAGTGATCAAGTTCTGACAAGAATACAAGTAATATAATAGACCCAAAAGAAATTACCTTAATCAAAGTTGAATTCAAAACCAATTAATCAGGAAAACAAGATCTCCCATAGCCCTAACTATGGGATTGGTTACTCATGTTCAATAACAAACCCATATCACAATATAAATCCATAGAAAGAAAAACCCAAAGAAAGGAGAAAAACTAGGAGGAACAGAAATCAAAATCCCTTTTACAGAGATTGTGATCTTTAAGCCTTTAAGAATGTCGTCTCTTCGTGGCTGTCCTCCAAATATTTGTAGAAATTCTCTCTAAAGTCTATCATCTCTCTCTCTAAATTTTCGTTGGTTGATCTGAACCGAAGATGGCTCCTTTGCTAAACTCGTTTTCCCTCTTTTATAGAAAAACTGACAACTTTTCGTATTTGACTTGCACGATTTTTCTCACCCTTCAGATGGCCAAATTTGCCCTCAATCTTAATAAAGAATTTTTAGGATTTTCTATTATCTTTTCAATGCCACAAATGGTGCCTCGATCTGATCTCTATAACCCAAGATATGATCTAATTATTGAAACATGGTCAGGAGAGTGCGAGAATCCAAATTTGCAACAAACTATATCTCTTTGAGAATCCTTATCCAATCTTCAATCTAATCCTTATCTAAGATTTTGCATCTAATTAGAACTCTAATTAACATATAAGAATAAGATAAGAATCCTTTAAATATTTATCTTTAAGAATTTCTTATTTTTGTATAAAATCTTATGATTTATCTTGAAAATTCAAATATAATTAGGTGAAGAGATAATTATTTAAAAATAAATTAAAATTACAAATAAAAAAAATTAATTAAAATCCTAATAAATAAACCCAAAAGATAAGTGTATTTAACACTCATCAAATACCCCCAAACTCGAACAATTGCTTGTGTTGTGGATTTTTCGCAAGCGCACGGATCGTACAAGTAGTAAATTAAAGATCGTTTCCATGAGGATTGGTTAATTACTAACTCTTACGACTACTTTCATTATTTAAGCGAATCAAAATCAATAGTGAAAGTTCAATTAAATTAAGACAAAAATCAAATCAATAAAGAAAGCAAATAAATAATAAAAAAAAGTCAAGATTCAACTAAGATTTGAAGGCCTAGGACTAGGAATTCACTACATTACCCCCTATGATAAATTGTAATCCTATCTTTGCTAACGTTCAATTATGTTCTTGAAGGAGATTTGTCTTAAATTATTTAAAGCCTAATTTATTGACACTAAAACCATGCTAAAACTTCATCAATCTCATTCTCATGGCAATTAATCCAAGTTCCAACCCATTAATATTCATGACAATCGTTGGTTCCTCGAAGGATTTAAGCTTATATCTAGGTCTCAATTTCTAAGTTCAATTCTTAGATTATCAAGCAATCAAATTTCATCTTTCGATCCTTCACCTAAAGCCTAAGATCATGTAAATACGGCGTGCAACATACCACAAGCGTTAAGCATACTAAAAATGAATAAAGAACAATAATTCTCATTAACAAAGAATCAAATTAACAATTCAACAAAGAGACATAAATAGTTTCATTCCAATCCTAGAAAAAAGGGTTTAGCCGCTCATGGCAATTGTTGCACAAACAAGAATAAATGTTAAAGAAACAACCATGATTCCAAAACAAAAAGAGAAGATGGGGAAGATGAAGATGGAGGAAAAGACTTCAATGATTGATCCTCAATGACTCTTGCTCTTGCCTTCCAAGCCTTAGTCTTTAATCCTTGTGGCTCTCAAAGTCCCCCTCAGCCTCTGTATGTTTTAGGTTTGAGGGTTTGCTTCTATTTATAACAATTGGGGTGAAAACTACCGCTTTTAGGCTCTAAAATACCTCACACGACCGTGAGAGTGCACACATGGCCGTGTAAGCTTGAATTGTGTAACTTTAATGTAGCTGGTCACACAGCCGTGTGACCAAGACACATAGCCATGTGACCTAGTTACAAGCCTTCCTCAAGTTACACAGGGTCGTGTGAAGTTGACAGAAGCATTTTTCAAGTTACACACTGTCGTGTGTAACTCCTCAATTGCTCAAAATGTTACTTTTTAGATAAGAAATCTTAATTAAAGTTGTATCTCTTTTTCTTAGCTTTCCCATGCCACCAGAATCACCTCGTTTTGAACTTCGTAGCTTAAGTTATGTTCATTTTATCGTGCAAAGGTCAAAAACTCTGCGAATCTTAGTCATATAAATTCTGAGCTTAACTCCATTGCAATGAATCCATTCTAAGCTTCATAAAGCCATGTTAAAACACCTTTTTGGACCTAAAAACATAGAAAAAGACTAATCATGAGATATCAAGGATAATTAGATTAAATGTGACATAAATTCCAACATAAATCAATCAAAGCACACCTAAATCCACCTTAAATCAAGCACAAGATGTGTGTATTTTATCCACACATCAAATTCCCCCACACTTGAACATTGCTTGTCCTCAAGCAAAGAATATGAATAAAAAACAAGATTAAACTCAATATCAAGAAACACGAATCAAGAGAAATTTCACAATTTAAAAATTCAATTAAGCTCAACAATCAAATCTAATCAAGAAAGATAGTTTAGCACTTAATACAATTAGAGGCTTAAGTCTAGCTTGCATATTCTCTCTTTACCAACCATTTGAGATCACTCATCTTTTCGTCACTCAAGTGTTTAAGGACAAAGAGATCACTCAACTTTCTCTTTAAAAATGCATTACTATAAGCTTGGTTATTGATCTCATCTCCACTTCCAAGTTCACATATAACACTAGAATTAAAAGGACTTCCTTTGGTTGTAACGGGGTCAGTGGGAATAATGAAAGGTAGGAAAAATGATAAAGAAAGGTAAAGAATGTTCAGGGATAAATCGATACAAAACAAAATCAAGTTGAAAACATAATGCATAAGGAGATAACAGATTCTCACTTTCAACCCAACATTCTTATTATTCTTCACCAAAAATCCTTTTCTTTTTTTCTTTCTTTTTTTTCCTTCATTAATTTTCATTTTTTTATTTTTTTTATTCAACCCTTGAAGACAAAAACAATCTTTTATGACTTGTTAATTAACACATCAGTAGCTCCAAAGAATTCAATCTAATCATCCAATAAGATATCCAAAGAAATTAATTTCAAGTTGATGTTAACAAAGAAATTAAATGCAAGCAGACATGACTAATTTCCAAATAAGATGCTAAACGTTTTAATACTCAATTGAAAAAGATTGTTTTGCACACAAACAGCTCACGAGTAGTGGAGTCCTTTCTCAAACACACCTCTATCGGCTCATAAATAATCAAGAAATTAACACACAATTCCACCAAATTTAAAAGCACTCCTCCCCTACACTTAAAATAAACATTGTCCTCAATGTTTAAATAAGAAAAATAAAAGAACAAAGGACAACGAAACTTCTCTAAAAAATAAAAATGCAAGATCATGAAGGTGGTGGGAGAGGTGAGCCAGAGGGAGGTGTGTAGTCATGAATTCAAACATCAAGTCTAATTGAGCGGCAACATATGGTGCAAAAGAAATCAAAAAGGAAATATGAGAAAGGATAAAAAGAAAAAGAAAATAGAAAGGGAATAAAAAGAACAAACAAATACAAAAATTTAAAAAAACTAAAGGAAAGAGAAGAAATAATTTTTTGGCGGTGATAGCTATAGACATCCCCCTACAAAGGCTCTGAACTCAGGGAGGTACCTAAGCCAACTCAACATTAGCTAACTACAAAACAAAAACAGAAAAAATGATAATAAAATAAGTAATAACAAAATAAGAACAAAATAAAAAATAAGAGAGTAAAGAAGAAGAGAGAAAATTTGGGTTGCCTCCCAAGAAGTGCTAAGTTATAGTCATTAGCTTGACTATGGGCTGGTTTTATGCTTAGGTGATGCCAATGGAGTGGTGCTCAATCCCCACTCTTTCTTCAAAATGTTTCACTTTCTAGCCATTTATCAAGAATGTCTTTTGGCCTTCTTTCTTTACCTCAAGCACTCTGTACGATAAGAACAATCTCATATGGTCCATACCACTTTGACCATAACTTACCAGGACAAAAACGTAGAAGTGAGTTGTCCACAAGAATTTTATCTCCAAGCTTAAACTTACGCTGCTTGCTACACTTGTCATTCTGCTTCTTTGGTCCCTTCTTGCAGAGCTTGGCATTCTCAAAGTTTGCAGCAGCCTTGGGCAAGGTCTTCTCTAGCATATCATCAGTTACAGATTCCTTTAGGGCCTCATTTTCTTTAAGTGAGAAATCTTCGGTTGAGAGGACCTTGAGCTCCTTGAATTTACCATTTTGAGAAGGGGAAATGGTTGGGCATGTGTCCAAAATTTGAGCATAGGTCGCCATCACCTCATCTTCATCGTTTGAATTACCATTGTGCACCAAACACTTCTCTAAGTGGTCTTGTGGATGGATTTTAGTGTGCACCTCTCTAGCTAGCTTTTCGTCCACATTAACCTTCAAGCAAGAATCAACAATGGCTGATTGCTTGGAAACTTGACACAAATTGAACTCAATAATTTCTTTGCCGACTTTGAAGGTTATTTTCCCATGCTTCACATCAAACACGGCTCCAGCAGTGGCTAGGAATGATCTGCCCAAGATGATGGGGTTTTGAACATCGATTTCCATATCAAGCATAACAAAATCAAATGGTATCTAAAATTTTCCTACCTTCAAAAGAACATTCTCTAATATGCCAATAGGATGTTTGATTGACCTATCAGCTAATTGAAGAGAGATGGTGGTCGGTTTGAGCTCCCTAATATTAAATTTCTCACAAAGAGAAAGGGGCATCAAACTCACACTTGCCCCAAGATCACACAAAGCCTTATTGATATGTATGTCCTCAATTAAGCATGGAATTGAAAATCTACCTAGATCCTTAAGCTTAGGTGGAATCCTGTTTTGAATGACTGCACTGCATTCTCTAGTCAAAGCAACGGTTTCATAGTCCTCAAGCTTCCTCTTATTGGATAGAATCTCTTTCAAGAACATAGCATAAGAGGGCATTTAGGAGAGAGCTTCCGTAAAAGGAACATTAATGTAAAGCTTTTTAAATACCTCCAAAAATCTTCCAAATTGATGATCAAGCTTCGCCCTTTGATACCTTTGAGGGAAGGGCAAATGTGGAACATATGCTTTTGGAGGAATATATCTTTTAATGCTTTGTTCATCTCCTTTTTTGTCCTTGCTCTTCTCTTACTTCTCTTTCTTTTCTTGAGTTTCCATATTTTCAAGCTTGTCTTCCCTTGTGGGGCCTTCAAGTTGCTTACCACTTCTCAATGAAATTGCTAGAACTTGCTCCCTTGGGTTAGTCTCCGGTTGACTTGGGATTCGCCCTTGAATCATATTAAACAAGCTTGATTGTTGGGCTATTTAAGTTTCAAACATCTTGTAATGAGTGGCCATTTGATCTATGCGAGTACTGAGTTACTTGATGGACTCCCCATGTTGTTGCACTTGTGCTTAAATGGCTTGATTCTACTCTTTTTGAATGACTATGAAATTCTTCATGAGAGCTTCTAAATTGGACTTTGCACCCTGAGAAGATTGTTGCGGTTGTTGGAATCTGGGTGGGGTCTATTATTGGATGGAGCCCCTTAGTTTTTTTGGTTACCATATGAGAAGTTGGGGTGGTTTCTCCATCGAGGGTTATATGTGTTGGAGAAGGGATTACCTTGAGGCTTGAAGTTTATATTTTGCACATAACTCGCTTGCTCTAATGACGGGTCTTGAGAATATGTTTTTACTACGTTACATTCCAAAGGCAAATGCCCTCCTCCACATATTTCACAAATTATGTTAGGAGTAGCGATAACATTAACATTCAGCTTCTTAAGTGACTTAGTCAAGGCATCAAACTTGACATTCAACATAGTAATGACATCAAGTTCTATCATTCCGGCTTATTTCTTTGAAGATGATCTCTCACTTGGCCACAAATAAATGTTAGAAGCGACTCATTTATCAAAACCCTTGCCTTTGTTGGAGTCTTTGCCATCAAAGCACCACCAACTACGACATCAAGAGTTGCCTTTATAGAAAAAGTTAATACAACATAAAATGTCTGCATAACAACAAAATATTGCAAGCCATGATGTGGACATTGATGAATGAGATCATTGTACCTCTCTCATGCATCATAAAGTGATTCATCCTCCTTTTGGGAGAAAGTAGTGATGTCTTGACGAAGCTTGATTATGTGGAAATAAGTTTGTCCCAAATGGTTTAATATGTTAAGTTTTGATGATGACAAATACAAGACAAAAAGAACACTTTGCATATGTTCCTTGTTGCATCTTATATAGAGCATATCCATTAGTAATTGATAAATATCTTATTTGGATGTGTCTATGAAAGTCTTATATGCATCTTAAACTAGCTAAAGTTATACATTTATGAATCATACATATGAAGATATTGAATTATGAATTTGGACTAATTATGCTTGTTTAAGAGAGCAATACTTTGTAGGATAGTCCAAATACCAAGAGTGGGCATTGCAACAAGAAAGCAAAAGATATTTATTAAGCTCAACACAAGGAGAATGTGATTAAACATATGTCTTTGAAGATTTGTCTTGATGATAACACACATGATGGGAAGACCAAGTCCAAGATCTTATATGAATAGCTTTAGGACTTAGAGTCTCTTTGTTCGAGGATCTCTTTGGATATCTCCTAGTGCATCAAGATAAAACAAAAATGCTTCCTTAAACTTATATCAAAACTGTTTTGATCTTAAAAATAACTTAAAATTATTTTTATGTTTTTGATAAACTTTCTGGAATGTTTTTCAAACATTTATAACTATTTTACAAACTGAGTTATTCGAATAATTCATTGGTTATTCGAATAAAGTTTTAAATTTGGCTGCTGCGTGACTCTGTGTTTTAAAGTGTTATTCGAATAACACTCCTGTTATTCGAATAAGTGTTTTTCGTAATAGCTTGTTTTCATATTAGCTATTCGAATAACTCACCAGTTATTCGAATAGAACCTTTTCCCAGAAGTCTGTCTTAATAAATGTTATTCGAATAAACTTATCTTTATTCGAATAATCAGTGTTTAAAGTTGTTTAAAAGAAATTCTTTGTTGCAGCGTTATTTGAATAACACGAAGGTTATTCGAATAACCAGTTTCAGAAACATTTTTATAAGAACGTGCTATTCGAATAACAGAAGGCTTATTTGAATAAACACGGTAAATACAGATCTGGATATAGTATGTAACAAACACTTTTTTCTTAATAATTACAGAATTAATTCTTACAATGGCTAATTTTATATCTGGCTCTATAAATAAAGACCGTGGGTCTCATCTGTAAGTAGCTCAACTATCTATTTAATTTACGCTTGCTTTGAAAAATGTGATTTATAATTTACGCCTATTTTCTGTGCTCTTTTTGCTAAAACTTTGAGACATCCTTTGAGAGCCTTTTAGCACTTCAAATTGTATTATTTGCTCTGAGTGAGAGTTTCTCTTCATCTATATTTCTGTTCTTCTATATTGAGGGTGAGGTATCCTTCAAGGTTTGTACAAGGGTGAGGTATCCCTTCAAGGTTTGTATAAGGGTGAGGTATCCCTGTAGGCTGAGGCTTTAGCACAAGGGTAGAGTTTTTCTGTGTGTGAAAAGTGCTCTTTTATGTAACAGTTGCAAGCACCTACTGAAGCTTGTACACATAGTGAAAAATCTCGGCTTTTGTTTCGAGGACTGGACGTAGACCACAAGTGGGTTAGTGGTCGAACTAGGATAAATATCGTACCTACTTCTCTATTCTTAATCTCTTTATTTTACGTAATTTTATGTTATTGCACATTTATTTATTTACTATTCGTAAAGCTTTTATTCTTTATCTCGCAATTCCTTTTCTTTTATTTAATAGCTTAAATATTTGTGTTTATTTTAAGAGCTTTTGTAAAAAGTTTTCAATACCCAATTCACCCCCCCTCTTGGGTAATGGTTGCCATGACTAATAGATTATTTTTCCAAACGGATAGTACTTATCCAAGAAAGCTTGCTCTATCAAGTCCTATGTGGTAAGTGAATTTGGGGCTTCCGAGTGAATTCATTTCTTTGCTTTCCCCCTAAGAGAAAAGGAAAAAAAAATGATCTATATAGTATTCGTTGAAACCCCATTAATCTTTATGGTGTCACATAACTCCAAGAACTCATCCAAATGCTAATTTGGGTCTTCAGTCGTTGACCCGCTAAATTGTAATTGTTGAACCATCTGAATTAGTGACGTCTTTATCTCAAAATTGTTAGCCTCCAACTGTGGCCGTACAATGGAAGACTGACGAGCGTTAGCATTAGGAGTTCCATAATCCCTCAGCCTTCGCTCTTGATTAGCGACTTAGTTCATGTTGTTCGCCATGTGGTCTTCCTCAATTCTCTATGTTCTTCTTTCCCTTCTAATGTCACGAAGTGTCTTCTCGATCTTAAGATCAATGGAGATAATAAGATCTTCTTGACTCCTCATTCTACACATAAGAAAGAATCAACACCTGAAAATTCAAAGAAAAATAAAGTGAAAATAAAATAAAATAAAATAAAAGTGCCTAAATCAACCAAATTACTGCTCGTGTTAATATCAAAACAATCCCCAGCAATGGTGTCAAAAACTTGTTGTGAATTTTTTGCAAGCGCACGGATCGAACAAGTTATAAATTAAATATCGTTCCCACGAGGATCAGTTAATTACTAACTCTTACGGCTACCTTGATTATTTAAGCGAATCAAAATCAATAGTGAAAGTTCAATTAAATTAAGATGAAAATCAAATCAATAAAGAAAGCAAATAAATCAAAACAATTCAAGATTCAACTAAGGTTTAAAGGCCTAGGACTATGAATTCACTACACTACCCCCTATGATAAATTGTAATCCTATCTTTGCTAATGTTCAATTATCTTCTTAAAGGCGAATGGTCCTAAATTATTTAAAGCCCAATTTCTTGGTACTAAAACCATGCTAAAAATTCATCAGTCCCATTTTCATGGCAATTAATCCAAGTTCTAACCTATTAAGATTCATGACAATTGTTGGTTCCACGAAGGATTTAAGCCTATGTCTAGGTCTCAATTCCTAAGTTCAATTATTAGATTATCAAGCAATTAGATTTCATCTTTCGATCCTTCACCTAAAGCCTAAGATCATGTAAATATGGTGTGCAACATACTATAAGCATTAAGCATACTAAGAATGAATCAAGAACATTAATTCACAATAACAAAGAATCACATTAATAATTCAACATAGAGACATAAAGAGTTTCATCCCAATCTTAGAAAAAGGGGTTTAGCCGCTCATGGCAATTATAGCACAAACAAGAACAAAGGTTAAAGAAACAACCATGATTCTAAAACAAAAAGAGAAGATGGAGAAGATGAAAATAAAGGAAAAGACTTCAATGGTTGATTTTCAATGACTCTTGTTGTAACACCCCAAAATTTACAGTTTCTCAGTAATGTCTGAATTGTACTATTTTGTGTTTTCTGTGAGCTGTAAATTTATTTTGACTATTCTGTGACTGTTTTTGATCTTTGAGTGTGATTTACTCCGAGTTAAGAAAATAATAATTTTTGGGTCGGGAAAAATCTTTACTGATTTATTTGGAGCCAGGAGATCTTACTAAACCCGAATCCGAGAGATATGTTACCCAATCTTTTAATTTGTAGAATTTATCTGTAAAATAAAAATATTTCACATTTTATTTTCTGTCAAAAAATATTTGTTGTGTTGCGAGCAATAGTTTTCTGCTTATCGAGTGATAGATTCTGTATCCTTTATCTGTTGGACGATAGACTGGGAAAAGTCTTGTGACTCATAATTTTGATGAACCAATAGGAATTGGTTAACATAAATAGCTTGACTTTTCTTTACTAATAGAAAATGGTCAACAAAAGTGGTTAGACTAATAAGAAAGGAACTAGATAATCTAACTAAGTTACCCTAAAAGCTTAAGTAGTAACTAAATGGAACTAACTTAGTTTGCTAATACTTAGAGTCTATGGTTATTCTAGAGTCTTCTAGAAGTATGACTAATGCATGACTTAATCATGTAACTAGATAGTGAGCCAAGTAACTAGATGGCCTAACTAAGTTAGCTTAAGTGAACTAACTACCTAAACTAAGTGTAAGTAAGAAACCAATTGAATCAAAACTTAGTTACTTCCATCCATATGCTCCACGGCCAACTAGGTGATTTTAGGATGTTCATGAATCATGTAATGACCAAAGGATGACTACTTAGTGACCTAGGCCATATGAAACCATGTGATATTTTCTATCTTGTTGAACAAGCTTTGACCATTCTCTCCTTTCACTTACACGGCCATGCATTAGAGAATAGGCTATGAAACACATAGAGTGATTTCGGCCAACATACCTATTTTGATATTCTAAGATCCAAAAATTGTTTTACTCAGTATGGACTTAGGTATTTGAATAATAGAAAAGTAATTTGATAAGTTTGAGAAATAAAAAGAAAGTAAACTAACTTTTAGAATTAAATTAGCCTATTTAGGTTATGAAGTAAGATAAAGTTTAAAACTTGAAATTTACTGACGTATAGCTCACCCTTTGGGTTTGGAAGCGCGTTAGAAAATTTCAAGCTGTAATATTCAAGTTAAATCAAAGAAAAGAAATTTTGTGGAAAATTGAAGCAAATACCACTTTTGGTGAGAAAATGATAGAAATATTATTTAAAGGTGGATTATTAAGGTAATAATGGAATTAAAGTCCAATTTTGATATTAATGAGAAAATTTTCAATTTGAGCTTAGAATATTAAAGAAATATTTTATGCAATAGAAAATATGCAAAAAAACTTTTACGCGATCTAAAAATAGTAATTTTTAGCTACGCAATTGAGACAAACGTTGAAAAATAGATATGCGATTTGAAAACGTAACAAAAGTATTACGCGATTGTGAAAATGCGATAAAATGTTTACACAATTGGAGATAACAGGAGTTTGCTGTCGGGCTGCTGTGGTGGGACCGGTTATGTTGAAAGGTGATACCGCTAAGAGAAGGCATGTGTATATGAAATATTGTGAGAATAATGATTGTATGTGTATTTGAATCATACATCATGCATTGAAAAACATGTCAGCTTATTGGCTATTTGCCTAGGAGATTGAAATTACACCTTTGTGCGAGTGAGAATTGCGTAATTACAATCTTCAGTGATCTTGGAGACGTCAGGGTGTGGAATGTCATAAGTGGCCAAATGGTAGCACCTCTGTGCCATGGTATCCTATGCAAACACACCGACGGTCTTGAAGGAGTTACTACTCTTTTCGTGATTGGTTGAGAGTGTCTTGTATGAGCCATGTTGCACACATTGATATGATATATTGGCACATGATTTGAGGTTGATGATATACAAACATGAGCTCCCTATCCTTCTCTCTGAAATTGTGTTTAGCTCCATGAAGTAGGAATGAGTCTGTGTGCATATGCATAGTTGGTCAACATATTGGCATGATAATTATGTTTATATGATATTTCATCTGCGATATGATATTCTATATGTGATATGGGAATATGATTCTATGTGTTACTACTATATCTGTATATTTACTATAATTTCCTATACTACCATACTGGTATTGATGTAGGGGATCTCTCCTCTTTGTTATATTATATCTGTTTTTACTATGTATGTTTGATGAAGACCAAGGAGATGAGGAAGCTGGTAATTCTGTTTACCATTAGTGATACTTCTCTTTGTTTGTTGGGATGGTGGTAAGGCACCAAGTGTTAGGTTTTGTGAGAGTACAGTTCTATGGGGGAACTGATGCTTGGAGGGTTGATTTAAATAATGAATGCTTTGTATATACCGGGGATTTGACTCTGAGTCTGAGTGGAACCCTCGATAGGATTCCTGTTTTGATGCAACATGCGTCTGTGCGTCTAGAGTTCACAATGCCTAATTCGTGAGCTCTGGGGTGGCACTGTCTATACACCATAGGAGGACTCGATGGTGTCTTCGGTGAGAACCCCCGTCAGGAGAATGATGTACCTGCCTGGGTTCTTTGATGATACAGAGGAGGAGGATCCTTCTGAGGGCCCAAATCCTTAGTTTTTAAAAGTTTAGTAAGACAGTTTATGTGTTAATGTATATGTTGTACATATTTATCTTTTGGGGTGTAATAGTTATGTAAATTATTTAAGAACATGGTTTGTAATATTAATGTATATTGTGGTGAGTTTTGTTCTGATACAATGTGTACTTATGTTTTTTTTTATTTTATTTCTTTTCACTTTTTCCACAAATACAACTTTAAAAAAAATTAATATTAATGTTTCTACAAGATTAATTCTTTTACAACTTGGGTAAGTTATATTAGGATTAGTCTTAAATATGATACCCTACGGTGGGTGTTATATTACTTAGTATCAGAGCTCTTAGTTAGAGTCTTTTGGGTTTTTGGTTAGGTCTGTTTTGCTTGTGTCGTGTGATTCTCTGTGTTTTGGTTTAAAAAAAAAAATTATTACATCTGACTCTTATTGAGTTTTGTTTTGTTGCTTGTGAAGAAAGCTATGTCTCATGGTAGAGGTGCATGTATGAATGTGGAACGTGACAACGATGCAATGACTACTGCTGCTGAAGCAATGCAGCGAATGGCGGATGTGATTGTGCAACAGAATCAACGAGCTGCATAATAACCAGAAGTAAATGCTGAAGCCTAGAATTTGTTTGAGTTTCGTCGGAACAATCCGCCACATTTCAGAGGCGAGTTTGATCCTGAGAAAGCAAGTTTGTGGATCCAGGAGTTAGAGAAGATTTTCAAAGGAATAGGATGTACATATGATCGCAGAGTGACTTATGCTACTTTTATGTTGATAGGAGATGATGAAAATTAGTGGAAAGCAACTCGAAGAGTACTTCTAGCTGAAGGAAGGGAAATTACTTAGGAGGTATTTTGTGATGCATTTTTGGAAAAGTATTTTCCTGAAAGTGTAAGGCATACCAAGGGGATGGAATTCCTTGGGTTATGACAAGGTAGGATAATGGTTAATGAGTATGCTGCAAAGTTTGAGAGCTTGTCAAAGTTCTCACGGTATCTCCAGATCCAGCTATATGAGGTTTGGAAATGCCGCAAGTTTGAAGAAGGTTTGAGAGTTGAGTTGAAGAGAGGAGTGTTTCCAATGCAAATGGACTAGTTTTCAGCACTGATGGATATATGTTACAGGCTTGAAGAGTTGGAGCCATCACAAGATACAAGGAGCCATAACTTTGGACCGTCTAGGTTCAAAAAGGGAGGAGGCAATAATAACAATCGGTTTCAGTGGAAACCATATTCTCGACCATCGGGAAGCCAGCAATAACAACAGTCATATGGAGGAGGTTCGAGTAACAATCGTTTTGGTCAGACTGTGGCACCACCAACGAGGTGTTTAAAGTATGGAAAGGGCCATATAACGAGAGATTGCATAATCAAGAGGATAATTTGTTTTCAATGTGGAAAGCCTGGTCATATCTCAAGGGATTGTGATCAAGCGAAAGTGGAACCTTCGATGAGCAACGTTCGTGCTGCTAAACCGCAAGTTGGGGGACGAGTATATATGATGAGTGGAGGTGAAGCCTCTCAGTCTAATGATCTTATCAAGGAAGAAGGTGCCATATCAGGTAATCTTTTAACTGTACTATATGATTCTGGTGCAACTCATTCGTTTATTGCATATGATTGTGTGGATCGTTTTTTATTGCCTATGTCTTCTTTGAACTTTCAATTGATTGTTTCTACACCTACTGCCAAACTTGTGAGTACTTCTAAAATATGCCTAAATTGCCTTATTACTATCAATAATCGATTCTTTTCTGTTGATTTAATTTGTTTGCCACTTATCGATATTGATATAATATTAGGAATGGATTAGTTATCTTCTAACCATATCCTATTAGACTATTCTTAAAAGACCTTAGTATTTCCTGAAAATGAGGTTTCTGGATTTTTAACTGCCAAATGAGTCAAATCTTTATTGAGGGATGGAGCTTAAGGATACATGCTGCTGTCTTCTTTAGAAATCAAGAGTGAGAATGATGTGAAGGCTATTTCTGTTGTAAATGAGTTTCCTGAAGTTTTTCCTGATGAGGTATCCAGATTACCACCAGAAAGAGATAGAGTTTTCTATCGATCTTGTACTAGGAGCGGGTCCTATTTCAATTGCACCGTACCAGATGTAACCGTCAGAATTAGCAGAGTTAAAGAAACAATTGGAGGAACTATTGGAAAAAAGGTTCGTGAGACCTAGTGTTTTACCATGGGGAGCTCTAGTGTTGTTAGTCAAAAAGAAGGATGGATCTTCGCATTTATGTGTGGACTACTGTCAATTGAATAAAGTTATGATAAAGAACAAGTATCCACTTCCAAGGATTGATGATTTGATGGATCAACTGAAAGGAGCAACTATTTTCTCTAAGATAGATCTGCGATCAGGTTATCATCAAATTCATGTCAAGGTAAAGGATATACCTAAGACAGTTTTTTGAACGCACTACGGACACTATGAGTATCTTGTAATGCCGTTTGGAGTGACGAATGCTCCTATGATATTCATGGATTACATGAATAGGATCTTTCATCCATATTTAGATAGATTTGTCATTGTTTTTATTGATGACATTATGATCTTTTCTCAAAGTCAGAAAGAGCATGCTGAACATCTCAGTATTGTTCTCCAGATATTGAAAGAAAAGAAGCTATATGCAAAGCTATCAAAATGTGAATTTTGGTTGGAGGAGGTTTTGTTTTTAGGTCACGTGATTTCCAAGGATGGAATTACGGTGGATCCAGCAAAAGTGGAGACGGTTCTTCAATGGGAAAGGCCAACGATAGTAACTGAGATCCGGAGTTTTGTTGGATTAGTAAGATATTACTGAAGGTTTATTAAAGGTTTTTCTAAGATAACCGGACCTCTTACACAACTCATAAGGAAGAATCAAGCTTTTATTTGGACGAATGAATGCGAAGAGAGTTTCTATGAGTTAAAGAAAAGGTTGACTACTGCACCAGTATTGATTCTACCAGATCCAAATGAGTATTTTGAAGTTTACTATGATGCTTCTTATCAAGGGTTAGGATGTATACTGATGCAGAATCGAAAAGTTGTAGCTTATGCATCGAGACAACTGAAGATATATGAAAGGAATTGCCCAACTCATGACTTGGAGCTAGCTGCAGTTGTGTTTGCTTTGAAAATTTGGAGACATTTTCTTTATGGAGCTACGTTCAATGTTTTCAGTGATCACAAAAGTTTGAAGTGTTTGTTTGATCAGAAGGAGTTGAAAATGAGGTAGAGAAGATGGTTAGAATTTCTAAAAGATTACGGCTTTCAGCTTCAATATCATCCTGGAAAGGTGAATGTTGTGGCAGATGCTTTGAGTAGAAAGATACTCAGTGTTTCTGCTATGATGATCAAAGAGGAAAAATTGATAGAGTAATTTAGAGATATGTGGCTATCGGTAGAATTAGCACCAAGAAGAATTCGTTTGAATATGGTCACTATTCTGAATGATTTGCTAGAAGAAATTCTAGAAAAAAGCAGGAAGATGATCAATTTTTGAAAAAAAAAAGAGAATTCTTGAAGCAAGGTTGCGTGGCAATGGTTGAGGAAGGATCTGACGGGGTCTTAAGGTTCAAGGGTAGGATTTGTATACCGAATGATCCCGATCTTAAGAAGGCGATTCTCGATGAAGCTCACACTAGCAGGTTGAGTATATATCCCGAAATGACCAAGATGTATCACGACCTGAAGCGATTATGTTGGTGGCCTGGAATGAAGACAGATGTTGCTGAGCACGTGTCATCTTGTCTTGTGTGTCAAAATGCAAAGGTTGAAAATCAAAGACCAGCAGGTATGCTGCAACCCCTAACTATTCTAGAATGGAAATAGGATAGTATTGCAATGGATTTTGTTACTGGATTGCCAAAGACTAGGAAAGGTCATGATTCTATATGGGTCGTTGTTGATCGACTTACGAAGCCTACTCACTTTTTGCCAATCAATATCAAGTATCCAATGGAGAAGTTAAACCAGGTGTACATTGGTAAAATTGTTAGACTTCACGATGTACGCACTAGTATCATTTCTGATAGAGATCCAAGGTTTATATCAAGATTTTGGCAAAGTCTACATGAAGCAATGGGGACTAAACTTCGTTTGAATTCTACCTACCATCCTCAAACTGATGGTCAAACAGAGAGAACTATACAGTCACTGGAGGATCTGCTAAGAGCTTGTGTGTTAGAACAAAAATGGAGTTGGGATGAATTCTTGCCTTTGGTAGAATTCAGCTATAACAACAGTTTTCACTCAAGTATAAGGATGGCACCCAATGAAGCGCTATACGGACGATGATGCCAAACACATTTATGTTAGTATCAAGATGGAGAGAGTATGATCATAGGACTTAAAATAGTGCAACAAACGACAGAGAAAGTGAAAATGATTCAAGAAAAAATAAGGGCAACTCAGAGTAGACAGAAAAGCTATATTGATAAAAGAAGAAGACCTCTTGAATTTGAGGAAGGTGAGCATATGTTCTTGCGAGTCACACCCACGACTAGTGTCAGAAGGGTTATAAAATCCAAAAAACTCACTCCTAAATTCATTGGTCCCTATCAAATTCTTCGTCGGATAGGTCAAGTTGCTTACCAAATAGCTTTACCGCCTTTTCTCTCTAACCTTCATAATGTTTTCCATGTGTCCCAGTTAAGAAAGTATATTCCCGATCTAACTCATGTCATTCAGCCCGATGAGGTACAATTGAAAGAAAATTTGAGGCATGAGACACTTCCTGTTAAGATTGAAGACAGGAGGGTGAAGCAACTTAGAGGGAAAGTGATTCCATTAGTAAAAATGATCTAGAATGAAACAACAGGAGATGCTACATGGGAGATGGAAGATAAGATGAGGGAACAATATCCACAATTGTTCTAAGGTATGATAAATTTCAGGGACGAAATTCTTTTTAGTGAGGGAGAATTCTAACACCCTAAAATTTACAATTTCTCAGTAATGTCTGAATTGTACTGTTTTGTGTTTTCTGTGAGCTTTAAATTTATTTTGATTATTCTATGACTGTTTTTGATCTTTGTGTGTGATTTACCTGAGTCAGGAAAATAATAATCTTTGGGCAAGAGAAAATCTTTACTGATTTATTCAGAACCGAGGGATCTTACTAAACCGGAGTCCGAGAGATACGTTACCCAATCTTTTAATTTTTAGAATTTATCTATAAAATAAAAATATTTCACATTTTATTTTTTGTTAAAAAATATCTGCTGTGTTGCGAGCACTAGTTTTCTGCTTATCGGGTGATAGATTCTGTATCCTTTGTCTATCAGACAATAGATTGGGAAAAGTCTTGTGACTCATAATTTTGATGAACTAATAGGAATTGGTCAACATAAATAGCTTGACTTTTCTTAACCAATAGAAAATGGTCAACAAAAGTGGTTAGACTAATTAGCAAGGAACCAGATAATCTAACCAAGTTACCATAAAAGCCTAATAGTAACTAAATGGAACTAACTTAGTTTGCTAATACTTAGAGTCTATGGTTACAAGGAAGTATTCTAGAGTCTTCTAGAAGTGTGACTAATGCATGACAAATGCATGACTTAATCATGTAACTAGATAGTGAGCTAAGTAACTAGATGGCCTACCTAAGTTAGTTTAAGTGAACTAACTACCTAAACTAAGTGTAACTAAGAAACCAATTGAATCAAAGCTTAGTTACTTCCGTCCATGTGCTCCACGGCCAACTAGGTGATTTTAGGATGTTCATGAATCATCTAATGACCAAAGGATGACTACTTAGTGACCTAGGCCATGTGAAACCATGTGATATTTTCTATCTTATTGAACAAGCCTTGAGCATCACTTACACAATCATGCATTAGAGAATAGGTTATTTTCATTTCATTCTAACACTTTGTGACAAGAATCCATAATCTTTTCTCTCACTTCCAAGAACTCCAAGAACAACCAAAGAACTTCATCTTCTTTCTTCTTGAAGGTTTCGGCCACTACACCCAAAACCTACTTCCAAGCCTCCATAATTCCATTCAACACCATTTCCTAAACCTAAACAACAATTCTAAACACTTTTCATCTTGAGAGTTTCATCTAATTCAACCTCTTGGTGCTTCAAAATCAAGTTTAGGTTATCTACTCCCAAAGGTAACTTCTTGATTTCTTGTTCCTAAGTTTGATTCTTGAGTTTCTAAATCATGATTGATCCATGGTTTCTTATTTTTAAGCTTTGTTTGTGACACTAGTTTGGTTTAAGCTTGTTAGGGTTTCTTGAGGGTGCTTCACGAAATCACTAGGAAGCTATACAAGAAGAGTTTTTGTCTTCCTTGAGGTAAGAGGGAAATTAACCTCATCAACCAAGTGTTGGTGGTGAGGGAATGGATTGTTTGTGGTGAAAAATCCATAAGGATTTATTCACTTGTATGGTTTAAGCTTGCTTTCTTTGTGGTGATTTTTGATTGCTATGCTTTATAGCTTTGATTATATGCTTAGATATATGACTTTGAAAGCATGATGATTATTGTATATGGTATGATGTGATTACATGATGAGGAAATGCATGAAGGTTCCAAAGAACCCTAGAGGCTCACAGCCTCAACACCACTATGGGAGCAAAGTGTTCTAAATTATTTTCCTAATCAAGGATTAAATGTTTTAATGATAAGAAATTAGATTAAGTGTTTTTGCGAGGAATAAAGTGAGAGAAAATAATTAAACATGATTTATGAAACACATAGAGTGATTTCGGCCAACATGCCTATTTTGATATTCTAAGATCCAAAAATTGTTTTACTCAGTATAGACTTAGGTATTTGAATAATAGAAAAGTAATTTGATAAGTTTGAGAAATAAAAAGAAAGTAAACTAATTTTTAGAATTAAATTAGCCTATTTAGGTTATGAAGTAAGATAAAGTTTAAAACTTGAAATTTACTGACGTATAGCTCACCTTTTGGGTTTGGAAGCGCGTTAGAAAATTTTGAGCTGTAATATTCAAGTTAAATCAAAGAAAAGAAATTTTGTGGAAAATTGAAGCAAATACCACTTTTGGCGAGAAAATGATAGAAATATTATTTAAAGGTGGTTTATTAAGGTAATAATGGAATTAAAGTCCAATTTTGATATTAAATGAGAAAAGTTTCAATTTGAGCTTAGAATATTAAAGAAATATTTTACGCGATAGAAAATACGCAAAAAAACTCTTACGCGATCTAAAAATAGTAATTTTTAGCTACGCGATTTGAAAACATAATGAAAGTGTTACACTATTGTGAAAATGCGATAAAAGGTTTACGCGATTGGAGATAATAGCAGTTTGCTGTCGGGCTACTGTGGTGGGCCCGATTATGTTGAAAGGTGATACAGCCAAGAGAAGGCGTGTGTATGTGAAATATTGTGAGAATAAGGATCTCACCTCTTTGCTGTATTGTTTCTCTATTATGTTTTTATAGTTATGTTTGGTCAAGATTGTAAGAGGGATGAGGTTGGATCGCCTATGTTTGAGTTGGATTGGTTTTATTTGATCGATTTGCAATGGCTGCAAGGAGGGATTTCTCTGATTATATGCAAGCGCAGTTCCACGGAGGCACTGATGCTTGGCATGTCGACTCAGATACTCAACGTTTTAGTTATATAGGAGAGGTGACTCTATCCCAGAGTGAGACCTACCATGGAACCCCTACTATTACATATAATGCTTGTGTACATGTAGAGTTCTCTATACCTCTTAGAGAACTGTGGGACATTGTTCACTGTTTGCCTAGTGAAGACTCTACGGAGTCAACTGCTCAGACTTTTGTCCGAAGAGACATGTCCCGACCAAAGAATGTGCCCTTAGAGGATCCGGGAGAAGATCAGGTTCAGGACCTTACTCTCCAAGTGTTATGGCTTGGGCCAGGTCGAGTTTCTATATAGTAAATAAATATTGCTTAGAGTACATAAGTCTTATGTAATGAAGATGTTATTAATCTATGTTATGTACGAGAAATGTATGTTATTCAGTTCTTGTGTCTTGTGTTTCTAAAATTCGGTAAGTTTATGTTATCCGCGAAAAAGAAATTTTGAAACTCGTATTAAGATAATATTAAATATTTTATAACTTGGGTAAAGAATATTAAGAAGTTGGTTTGAAATGTGATACCCTAAAGAGGGTGTTACACTTTGAACCTAAAAATAAATAAAATGGGACTCTGAGCCTGAAATTAAATGAGATTGGCCTATGTTCATAAAAATTAAATGAAATAGGTGAATTGGGTCGATGAGCTTTAGACTAAGTGAAATGGGTGAAATGGGCCTATGTGCTTAAAAATTAAATGAAATAGGTGAAATGGGCCTATGAGCGTGATATTTAATAAGATAGGCCTCTAAGCCTAAAACTAAATGAAATAGGCCTCTAGTCCTATTATTGAAAGAAATGGGTCTCTGAGCCTATAACTGAATGAAATGGGCCTTTGAGTCTAAGAGTAAATGAAATGGGCCTATGAGCCTAAAATTGTTTGCATGGGCCTCTGAGCTTGAGACTAAATGAAATGGGTGTACGAACCTACAACTAAATGAAATGGGCAAATGAACTTGTAACTAAATTAAATGGATTTATAAGACTGAAACTAAACGAAACGAGCCTATGAGCTAAAAAATTAAATGAAATAGGCCTATGAACTTAAAACTAAATGAACTAGGCCTATGAGCCTAAAACTAAATGAAATAGGCATATTGTGCTTGGAAATAAATGAAATGGGCTTACGAGTCTATAATTAAATGAAATGGACCTATTGTGACATCCTAATATCATTACCTTATGTAGAAATAAGTTTGCCCCAATAGTTTAATATGTTAAGTTTTGATGATAACAAATACAAGGTAAAAAGAATGATGTTTATGCTACATAGATGTGCTTAATAGATTATATTGGATCATGCATGATCATGTACTTCATCTTGTTATATTTCATATAAGAATCATGCATATCTTTTATAGCATCTTTTATATAATATATCCAATAATGTGTCATATAAGTTGTATTAAATTAACATTGAATTTGACTTTATTTAAATGAAAATATGCAAATTATTCTTTGTTACATCCTATAAAGAGCATATCTATTAGTAATTAATAAATGTCTTATTTGGATGTGCCTATAAAAGTCTTATATGTGTGTTATACTAACTAGAGTTATACATTTATGAATCATGTATATGAAGATATTGAATTATGAATTTGGACTAACAATGTTTGTTTAAATAAGCAATACTTTGTAGGATAATCCAAGTACCAAGAGTGAGCATTGCAACAAGAAAGCAAAAGATCACAATTGTGCTAAACTCAAGAAGAATGAGAATGATAAGATGTTCTAAGCATTTGCAAGATTTGAAGAGAAGAAATTTTTGGAAGCTTGGATTATATCAAGAAGCCTAAGGATTAGAATTAGTATATTTTTCTTTTAGGCCTTCTCCTATGTAAAAATAGAGGTCTTACATGAAAAGAGCTCAAATATGTTTTTAAATCTTTACAAATGGTTCTTACATGCTAAAATGTCCAAGAAACGTGTTTTGAAAAGCTAGTCATGGTAGTACTTTAAAACTATGAGAATTAGATAAGTTTGAGTTTTGAAAAATTGACATTTGGTTACTCTTTTGATCATAACTTTCAAAATACTTTGAGTTTTGTTGTGAAACTTATTTCATATGAAAATAGACTCAAAGTTCTTTCTAATGAGTTGTCATTTACTTAAAACGGATGAGAAATGAAGAAGTTATGGATGTTTAAAGTCATTTTCCAAGCATCAGAATGTTGTAAACATGTTTTCAGCAAACAGAGGTCATGTAATTGATTACATGAACCTTGTAATTGATTACATCCTACCCAAAAAGCCCAGAACGTGTTCTAAGAGCCATGTAATCACTTATAACATCCATGTTATCAATTACCACGTCTCTGAAATGTTCCCAATAACTATAAACGACTAGTTTTTATAAGAAATCATTTTTAAATACTACTAACGGCTATTTTATCACTTGGGCTCTATAAATAAGTGTAGATTGAAGCTTTTACAACTCTAGAACACTTGATTTGATCCTTGAATCATCAAAATCATATTTTAAGCTTTTTATTGCAAAATCCTTCTATTCTTTTATTCTTCAAGTTGTATATCTACTCTTGTGAGAGTTTCTAATCTTTCTCTTCATCTTAAAATCATTGTAAGAGGGTGAGGTATCCCAAAGGTGTTGTGAGTGCTCTTGAAAGTAAAGGTTTTTCATGCACCTGTGAAGCTTGAAGAGTTGGAGGCTCTAGCACAAGGTGAGATATCCCAAGGTGTGAGGAGTGCTCTTCCTTGTACAAAGGTTTTCCTAGCACCTGTGAAGTCTAGGAGATAGTGAAGAAAATCTCAAGTTAAGCTTGGGCACTGGATGTAGGCCACAAGTGGTTGGTGGCTGAACTAGGATGAATTCTTGAGTTTGATTCTTTCTTCCTTACACTCTTTAATTTCAATATTTGGTGCAACATATTTTTTTATTGCATATCTTGTCATCTTGATGTTTTGATTTTGAAAACTTGATATCTAGCTTTTTTACTTGATTTGTCCTATAACCCAAGTTATATTTGAGTAATCTACAATAATTGTATCTATATTAGACTTATTCCGCTGCATGTGTTGATTGAGTATATCAAAATGTATAATTTCTCAAAGTTGCTTTAAAAATTTGTAATCACCCAATTCACCCCCTCTTGGGTGATGGTTTCCATGACTAACACCTTAGTATATTCCAAACATACAATAGTAAACAGTTAACCATGTTACTTATAACTTAAAAATAACATTCTAGATTCATAATAACCATACACGTTATTATAAAGAACCAAGAGGGAAAGAAAAGATTATATAAAAACAACATTAGCTTCAAAAGGGCATATAACGTAATACATAAACCTTCATACAAACTAAAGCACATATAATAATGTACAAATTTTGCTTAAAAGAAAATAAAATCTATTTATTATATTTGCTTCTTCTTCTTCCCCTTGGAAGACTCTCTACCTGGATTTAACATGGAAAACAACAAACGGGATGAGAATTCACAATTCTCAATAGTATATATATACAAAAATGACATCATGATAACTCCAGCTGCTTCGGGAAAAAACATGTCATTTAATAACATTTAGAAAGGTGGCAAAAGCTAAAAATTGTTTCTTTCTCTTCCCAAGGCAAAGCATTTAATTATTACATAATTAAACATTCACTATTAATAAACTTATTAACAATGAACTATGATTGCAACAAGTAAATGAATCACTATTCAATACTAGTGGAATATTAACATACTCTCTCTATGTAACATTCACAAAACAATGCATAATCTGTAACACCCTCCTTAGGGCATCACATTTACTATTACTTAATTACCAAATTACCCCTTCATTAGAAATTGTGCTTGTAGTATAAATACGAGTTGTAAAATTTCTTAATGATAATAAGATAAACTTAGCAGAAAATAAAAACATTACAACATTATCATAAATAATTTACATCATGTATATATACAAGTCTTTGGTACTGTCATACTTAAATACTTACAAACTAAACTTTCAAAATATTTAAACTTTAATTTTAAACTAACATACTGCCCAAGTACTACTAAACAGTAGAACCCTCAGACGGGTCTTTCTTAGACTCCTCAGCAGATAAAAGTCCAGACTGACGTGAAGTCCTACGGACAGGTGTCCGCGTAGACGACACTATACTAACCTCACTAGGAGTACGATAGTAAGTCCCCCAGTACTGCCTAATGGATATTGGAAACTCTAGGTGTACATAAATATCTACAGTAAAATAAGGGTGTCCAAGATGTTGTCTACTCAAAACAATATTTAGATCTCCCATATAGTAAATACGCTCTCTATCTAGATCAAAGTGTCATGCTTCCGATCCTCCACGAAAAGTCAATCTCATATACCCAAGGAAACAAGGCATCTCCATCGTCTCAGAACTCAGCTTCCTCTACAGGAATCTGCTCCTCTTCTCCTCCTCGGTCAACTTCTTGCTCAACGTCTTTACAAATATAAATATAATACAAAACAGACATACAAAGAGGTGAGATCACCTACGCCATTACCAGTATGGTAACAATGAAGACAAACACATACAATATCTCATACAGCTATCATACAATAATTACAGTTATGCCATCAACATCATTTATCATCACAACACATAAAAATAAACAATATTTACGATCATGCCATTACCAATAACCAAATATTCAACAATTCAATTATCATAAATCATAATTATGATAATGCCCTCAATAACTATGCAAATGCACATAGACTCAATTTCCTACTCCATAGAGCTAAAACTTAGGTCAGAGAGAGTGATCGAAAAGATTTGTCTATAACAACATGCCTCAGACCACGTGCTCAGTTTTGCACATCTAGCATATACACGACAATCTTTATCAGATCTTGATTAAGAATAGTGTCTCGATTAGGATCATTGGTGTGTTGCTTCGGTCTAACCCACGGTACAGAAGAGCTACCAACTGCCCATTGTAGGCAACCCGCACCCCAATGCCCCCAAGGTCAACGAGTGACTTACACTACGCATATCGCACCCACTCAAGAGGTGTATTCTCTCCTAGGCAATTAGCCTCATACAGTCCATCGGACTTTTCCAATGCATGTATTATGCACCATTCACAGTTCCAATTCATTACCACATATTCGAGGTCCACACATTAACCCAACAGTATCTTTACTGTATTTTCATTGTGAAATCATATTTTCACATTTTCTCAATCGTGCAACAATTATGTCACATTTTCAAATCGCGTATCAATTTTTCAACATTTTCTCAATCGCGTAAAATATTTTTCACACATTTTAAATCAAAAATACTATTTTTCTCATTTAACACTAAAAATTGACTTTATTTTCCATATTTGCATAATTGTCCCTCAAAAACATAATATTTACATTATAGTCCTCATTTAAATAATATTTTCATAATAGTCTCTCGTAAATCTCATATTTACAAAATAATCCCTCTATTATCAAGTATTTGTAATACAGCCCCTCTTTTATAAAATATTTGTAATATGACCCCTCTTTAAATAATAATTTACAATATAGTCCTCCTTAAAATATTAATTATAATATAGTCCCTCTTTTATAAAAAAATTGTAATATAACCCCTCTAAAAATCAGTATTTATACTGTTTCCCCAAAATTGGCAATTCTTTCTTTTACTACAGATATTACATCTCAAATTTTTCGGACGCGCTTCAAAACCCATAGGGTGAGCTATACGTCAGTAAACTTCAAGTATTGACATCCATTTTATCTCATAACCCTTTTATTTAATTATATCAATTTGTTTTCTCAAAACCATTGTGCTTGCTACCTTCAAACTTTTCCAAAATCATTTCCTTCTCAATTAAACTTTTATTTCTCAATCTGAATCCATTATTTTCAGGACTTTAGTCCTTTAGACCCTAGTATGGCCGTGAGCCTCAAGCTCTTTGGAGCTCTCATAAATTCGTTCATCATGTTATTCACATCCTAAATTACACATACACTTTTATACATTGAAAATCACACATACAAACATACTATCAAAGCAATAATCATAGCATCACACATGCAAATCATAATTGCAAACACAATCACAAACAAAGAGATATCAAACAACAAGTGAATAAACCCTTATGGGTTTTTCACCATACACAACCATCTCCACACCACCAAAACTTGGTTGGTGAGGTAAAATCTCCCTCTTACCTCTTGAAGACGAGATCTTCAAGCTCCTCTCCTTCTCCTTGATTTCGTGTGAATCAAAACAATTCCCTAAAAATTCTTAAACAATTAATAAAATCACAAACAAAGCTTAATAATGAAGAACCATAGAACAATCATGGTTTAGAAAAATAAAAAACTTAATTTAAAACCAAAGAATCAAAAGTTTACCTTTAGGAAAGTAAACCAAAGCTTGGATTTGAAGCACTTAGGATAGGATTTTGACAAAACTTCCTAAATGAAAAGTGTTTAGGAGGTTGTTTAGGTTTAGGAAATGTAAAGAGAAAAAATTATAGAAGATAGGTAGTGGTGTTGGGTGCTAGGGCCTAAACTCAAGAGAAAAGAGGAGGGAAAATGTTGTTGGTGTTCTGGGAATTTGAGAGAAAATAAGCTAAGTCTTTAGGTGAGAAAAAAGTGAATAATGAGAGTGAACAAAAGAGTGCAGCCGTGAGGTGAGTGTGTAGGGAAATTAGGAGATTTACTTGAACCAAAATATCACAATTTTGTGTTCGCATTGAGAGCACATGGCTTGGTCACCATTTGGTCATCAAAGTGTCAGTTGGATGGACCTAGAACCTTATAGAACTTGGTAGAAATTGGCCTCTTGGCCGTGGAACACTAGAGAACTTAGGGACTATATTTGACTTCACTTATAGCTTAATTGCATGCTAATTAGATAGCTAGTTAATTAGGTTAGGTTTCTTAATTACACTTAATTAACTATCTAATTAATTTAGTAGGTCATTGCATATGTCAGGCTTAGTCATGGCTTCTAGATGAAATTAGGATATCTAATTAGTAATTAGATTATAACTAATTAATAACTAGGTTAGCTCACTTAGTTTCCTAATTAGGCATTTAAGATAACTAAATTAGGTTTAATTAGTTACTTAGTAACTTAGTCAAGCCATTATTATTGACTAAATTCTAGCCATTGTAATTAACTTTATTTCCTAGCCATTGATTTAATCTAAGGTGGATATCACTTAGTGATTTTATTAGGATTGCTCTCACACCATTGATCTGATTAACGGTTATGATCAAAGGCATCTTAATAAAGCTTTTCATCCAATGGTCCACAATAAAGTCCATGCCACTTTATTTGATCAATTCCTATTGGTTTAGAAAAGTTCAGCCATCGTTTTTGACTAGTTCCTATTGGTTTATTCTAATTTAGGTTACAGAAAATATTCTAAGCACATTTTCTGTCAATTAAAATATATCGGGTCTAATAAATTATAGCAAAAGCTGCTATAAATAAAACAGTAGATATTTATCAGTGAAATATTTTTATTTCACAGATAAATTCTAAAAATTAAAAGATTCTTTTCTGTGTCACTCAGATTTGGGTTTAGTTAGATCCCCCGTCTCCGAATAAATCAGATAAGAATTTCCCCGGCCCGAAAATTATTATTTTCCTGATCCAGAGCAAATCACACAAAACAATCAAAAATGATATCGGAACAATCAAATTATTTTTATATCGCACAGAAAACACAAAACGGTGTAATTCTACCACTACTGTAACATAGCTAAAATTTGGGATGTTACATAATCTATATCCATAATTAACCTCTTTTCAATGATAAACAATTGCCCATACAATTGTAAAATATCATGATCCTTGGCAAAGTACTTTTCTCACCCATTTGCCCTTAGTAGAGAGCTTTTCTCACTCCTTTACTATGACAAGGTGCTTTTCTCACTCCCTTGTCTCACCAATCAATTCTTAACAAAGATAAAACAAATGCCCGTATAATTGTTATTGAAATGTAAAAGCTTGTGCATGCTCATGCCTAAGATATGCCCTAAGGTAATGATTATGAAATATGAATGTGTTATGGTAGTGTTTGTGCAATGTCATGAAACCTACATATTCCCAGAAACCCGGTTCCTTTTTATTTCTCTGGATAGGGAAGGAATGTGTTACCTCCTTAACCTACTAGTAACCCTAGCCCTAAGAACCTCCGCGCTCTAAGAATTTAGGACTAGTCCCTAGGACCGATTACCTACAATTCTCTGGCCAAATAATTGTGCACATCATATAAGGTTACAATACATAGGAATAGCAAATGTGTGAAACTATGCAATGTTATATTCAAATCACATATACACACCACAATAACTCATCACAAGGCCCACTTTAACCAAGTGAAAGAGAAAAATCTAGGAAACATGCACTTGTTGGTGTATGCCCTAGAGGCCAATACTTTTTCTGTAATTATATACATTTTATTATGCTATTTTTATATATGAGGCATTTCATTTATTGTGTTCTTTTTTATAAACATAATAAAGTCCTTAGAATAGTAAGTTTGATGCTATAGGACATCAAGTGGATGACTTAATCGTGAGATCCTTTTGGTTACAACACTATTCTTAAATGTCCCTAGTCAAGTATTATTATTAATTAGGACAACAATAATACATTGAGACTAGTATGTGCATAGACTGATGACCATATCTCACGGGTCATGGATATGAGATATCAAGTCTTCATATGGGTACATATTAGAGTAATGATGTACTGGCCTGATCCACCATGAGAACGCTACATGGATCGTTACGTGAGTGTCATAAGCGATTCTCATAGTGACAATGGTGTTTGTGGTCCTTTGACCTGAAATCACTACGATTCCTACATGAGGAGTTGTGTGTTTTAATGCCATCAAACGTCATCTATAACAAGGTGATTATAAAGTTAGTTATTGGACATACCGCGAATCATGCAGAGAGATGTGAGTGACCTAGATGGGATTTGTCACTCCTACATAACAGGAGCGATATCTTCGGGCCCCCTGATTGAGTGAGACTGTGAAATGCATGGCCATGCTCAAATGAGTCAATATGAGATATTGATCTCATTTGTTGTTACAAAGTCTACTCAAATATCAGGAAACGAATGATTGGACTATACAAAGGTGACGCATTCCATGCCTTGTGTTCAATCTAGATATCTTGACAAATGGACTAAACGACACGGAAACATTGGTCACGGAAAGGTTATGTCAAATCACTGACATTTTTATTACTTGGGTAGCAGCGATGTGTTGCTAGATACCGCTCACTGCTTGTAATATTAAAATGGGATTTTAATATTACTGCCAATGTAATAAGAACCTGTAGGGTCACACACATAGAGCAGACTAAAATTGGAGCAATGGATCCAAGTTGGACTCGGATTCAAATATGGGCCAGACTCATAACAGATGGGTCTAGGGTTGCACAGCTTACCTTGCTGCTGCTCACACTCACTTAAGGCAGTCACTATTATAAATAGTACTACTAAGGGGGCTGCTAATAGACACAATTCAGAACCCTAGCCTCACCTACAGAAAAGTGAGTGAGAGAGCGACAGGTTTCTTCTTTTCTCTTCGCAGCTAGCACTGTGTGAGAGACGTGAGGCTCCTCTTGCGGACGTTGGACGTTTGTGAGTCTGTTCATGTGGATACCGCAGAGACATCGTTTCTATTACGGTGTTGGTGATTCACGCTTCAAGAGGTAAATCATTTAAAAAAACTCGGATTATAGCTTTTTCGCATGGATCCTCGGTGGGAATCCCTATTTTTCGCTGCATGATGTTTTCGCAAAAATTCCCAACAGCACTCTCGGCTCAACTTTATCTCATAAAGGAACAATTCATGTTTCTAGTAAACCATCATAGCTCAACCTCATTAAATAAGCGAGTAACTACCATTCATTCATCTCTAGCTCTACTTTCATCATAAAAGAGGAATTCACACACTATGATAAATAATTATTGCCAAACAAACTTAGTATACTTACATCTAGTACACCACATCATCACATCACAAGTGATATCAAGTGCAACATCATTGCTCTTCAATAATTAGCAACTTACCTATGTCAATCCACTTCCATTGGATGTACAAAGGCCTATTCTTTTACACATATGCTAGGTGGTTATTTCCTCCATGAAATATCCCTAATAGTGTCTTAACTCACACTAAAAAGCATGCATAAAAGATCCCAACAAGTAGGAAACTCCATTTTCTCAAAAGGAAACACATGCGACATTTTGCCCTTGGGTGCTTAGGCGCTCCTCTTTCCAGCGCTTAACCGCTCCTCTTTCCAGTGCTTAGTGTTAGCCATGACAACCATTACCCAAGAGGGGGGTGAATTGGGTAATTATAAGTTTTAATACAACTTTGACAAATTATGCATTTTGAATAACTCAATTAATAAATATAGCGGAATAAGTCTAATAAATGCATAACTATTAAGAATTACTCAAATATAACTTGGGATATATGATGAATTAAGTGAATAAGCTAGATATCAAGTTGTAAGAATTAAAACATCAAGATATGTAATAGATAAATATATTTCACCAAATACTAAAATTAAAGAGTGTAGGGAAGAGAAAATCAAACTCAAGAATTTATCCTAGTTCAGCCACCAACCACTTGTGGCCTACATCCAGTCCCCAAGCTTAACTTGAGATTTTCTTCACTATCTCCTAGACTTCACGAGTGCTAGGAAAACCTTTGTACAAATAAGAGCACTCCTCACACCTTGGGATACCTCACCCTTGTGCTAGAGCCTCCAATTCTTCAAGCTTCATGGGTGCTTGATGACCTTTACAAACTTGAGCACTCAACACACCTTGGGATACCTCACCCTTTGTGTTTGAGCCTCTATTTCCAAGGGATAGCTCACCCTTAAAATTTTAAGGGATACCTCACCCTCTCTTTTAGATAATACAAGGATAGAATTGTTAGAAACTCTCTCAAGAGTGAATAATACAAATTGAAGATCAATGGGTATCAAGAAATCACACTTTTAAGCTCAAAATAGAATATTTGATGAAATGATGGTAAAAGTTGTGTTCAATGATTAAGAATCATTTTCAGATAGTTCCCTCGCATTTCTTTGATGCCTAATACTTGTATTTATACCCCCATTAAAATTTAGAGCCATTGGGTAAAGTTTAGAAATGATTAATTAAGAAAACTAGCCGTTTTATGACCATTAGGAGCGTTTCTGGTTTGCAACTAATCGGTTAAGACATTGTCCTAATCGGTTAGGCCTTTTAGGAAAAGCCTTCTGACTTATCAAATAACTGGTTAGGCATTTAGCCTAATTGGTTAAGCCTCATTTCCCGTGTGTTTTAAAAACACTACTAACCGGTTAGGAAAATTTCCTAATCGGTTAGGAGGTCATATTAAGCATGGAAAATGCTCCTTTTACTTGTGCTAACCGATTAGGTGAATTACCTAATCGGTTAGGAGCTTTAGAAACTTGAAATATGCTCATTTTTATCATGCTAATCGGTTAGGCTAATTGCCTAATCGGTTAGGACATTTTAGAATGTGAAAATGGCTTCTGACAGGGTGAATAATCAGTTAGGGATAATCCCTAATCGGTTAGGAGCCCCTAATTTTGAAAACTGACTTTAAATAGTCATAACTTCTTCGTTTCTTATCTGTTTTAAGTGAATGAAATTCATTGGAAAGATCTTTGAGTCTATTTTCATATGAAATAAGTTTCAAAACAAAACTCAAAGTATTTTGAAAGATATGATTAAAAGAGTAACTAAAGGTCAGTTTTTTAAAACACAAACTTGGCTATTTTTCATAGAAATGAACTACCACCATGACTAACTTTCCAAAAATAGTTTGTTGGGCATTTAAACATTTTAGAAACACTTTTAAATATGTTTAAAACTTGTT
Organism: Ormosia semicastrata; assembly: GCA_029884595.1. NCBI lineage: Eukaryota > Viridiplantae > Streptophyta > Magnoliopsida > Fabales > Fabaceae > Ormosia > Ormosia semicastrata. The sequence continues at coordinate 48,332,094 of JAQQTO010000061.1, forward strand.
TGATCTTAGTGTGATGCCCATTTACCTTTACATAAGATTTAAGTCCTATAAGCTATTCTTGAAGATGTTGGACTTGATCTTTTGCCACCATCAATTCATGATATAATCCAAGCTTCCAAAGAAAATCTTCTCTTCAAGACTTGTGAATGCTTGGAACATCTTTTCATTCTCATTGTTCTTGAGTTGAGCATAGTTGTGATCTTTTGCTTTCTTGTTGCAATGCTCACTCTTGGTACTTGCACTATCCTATAAAGTATTATTCACTTAAAACAAATATAGTTAGTCCAAATTCATAATTCAATATCTTTATATGCATGATTCATAAATGTATAATTCTAATTAGTCTAACATGCATATAAGACATATACACATCTAAATAAGATATTTATCAATTACTAATGGATATGCTTTATAAAGGATGCAACAAAGTACACTTTGCATATTTTCATTTAAATAGAACCAAATCCAATATTAATTCATTATAACTCATATAAAGCATTATTGGATATATTATATGAAGAATGTTACATATATCTCATTGCATGATTATTAAGTGAAATATAACTAGATAAAGTACACAATCATGCATGATACAATATATCTCATTAAGCATATCTATGTAACATGATCAATATTCTTTTGTGATGTATTTGTCATCTATAAAGCACATCTATCAAGCATAAGCATCATTCTTTTTTTTCTTGTATTTGTCATCATCAAAACTTAACATATTAAACCATTTGGGGCAAGCTTATTTCCATACTTAGGCGCTTCATAACAGTAAACTTTCCCAAGTTTATTTGTCACTGGGTGCTTAGGTGCCTAGTTTCTGAGCGATCAATCGCTCAACTCCAAAACTCTCTAGCCTTGCACACTTAAGCACTCAACTCTTAGGAGCTTAGGAGCCCAACACGCCTCTGCTCTCTAGCCTTGGGTGATTAAGCACCTAATTCTAGGTGATTAAGCGCCCAGCACCAGACTTTGATGCCCTGTTCCATTGAATTTCCAACTAAACCTTGGCCCCCAAACACAAGTCTTGGATGGTTTTCAACCTCATACATGACCTCTAAACATGTTATGACTATCAATCACGACCTTAAATCAATAAATCATGGATTTATGAATAACAAGTAAATCATCCAAACCCATTTTCCAAACTCACAAACATAAGGTTATAAGGATATTTACAAGTTTCAAAACCACAACCATACATGTATTAACTCAATACAAATCACATCTCAAGTTCCTAATGAGTTCACCTAACTCAAATCATTGAGAAACATCTAAAAACGCATTTTCTAACCAATCAAGCATACACCATGCATCAAGAGAGTGTAGAAAAGGATAGAACTAAATAAACAAACACCTCTACCTCAAGTTGTGTGGTTGATGCTCAAGTTTTCCTCTTGTTCTTCCTTGATATCTCCTTCTTCCTTTCCTTCTTCTCTTTTCTTCTTTCTTTTATTTTTTCTTTTCTCTTCCCTTTCTGCAGGCCAAAACATGAGATGAGAGAAAATGAATGAAAAGAAAGTCAAAGATGAAGGTTGAAAGGGGAAGGGCGATGGAGAGATAAGGATAGGTTGAGATATTTAGTTGGAAACTTTATATCTCTTAGGAATACTTTGATCTTACAAATCCAAGTTTCCTAAATTTCATAGATATTATGAAAAATCCTAGGATTCATCTTAATCCTATTCTCGTCATTGCTTTATTATTCACACACTTAAAACTGTCACTTAAGTTCTATTACTCTTCCTTAAGTTATATTAAACCTAAGGAAATAAGCTAATAAGCTTACATATATATACCTTAACCTATTCTCAATATCAAAAAATTCTCAATTCTTTACTTGATATCTTCTTAAATTCTCATAAATTTTTAAGATATCTACCTATTTAATCTAGTCTTTAAACACTCACTCGGTGTTACTAAAAATACTAAACTAACCCAATTAATTCTCCAAAATTAACCACATCAGTTTCTATTTATTTGTGATCTAGAAATAAATTCTCTATATTTATTTTCTTCATCTAAGCATTTTATGCTACTTTCTGGGCTATTAACAACTATTTTTCACATTTAGTGTTATAGCAAAATGGTCTAACTAACTTAAAATGATTACCAAAGTTAACAAGTAACTCTTACAAGAGTTACTGTGTAACATCCTCCCTAACCTAATGGTCCTAATAAGGGTTATAGAAGCTTAGTAATACTGGTAAGAGTTATTTGTTAAATCGGTTAATTTTCTGAACTAGCTTGAGCATAATTCTGTAACACTAAATACAAGAGGATAATTAAAGTATCTGTGTAAACAGTTGATATAATGAGAATAAATATGAAAAATTTATTTCCTAGCTAAGAATCATTGATAAAAGTTGTAGTAAATTTTGGAGAATCAACTGAGCTAATTTAGTTTTTTTAAGGATATCGATGAGAAATAACAGGAAGAATTAAGTAATTCAGAAAATTATGAAATTACATGGAGATGATAAGTAAGACATGAGAAATATTTTGATATAAAATACCAACTACAATAAGTATCAATAAGCTTATTACTTAATCCCTCGGTTTAATTCAACTTGGGACTAAGTAATGGAACTTAGCTGATAAATAGCAGTATATGAAAAATTATGGAAAAATGGATCTAATAACTAAGTTGAGTTCTAAAATTTTTCCTAATACTTGTGAACACTTGAAAACTCAACTTTGGAAAATTAAAAAGTACGTAACAGATCCAAAAATTTCAGCTTAAATAGTTTAGCTATTCTTTAGCTAAACCCACTGCCTCATTTTTGCTGTTATTTTTACCAAATATCTTGACTTTCTTTCTTCCATTTCACTTCACTTCTCCTGCGAATTTTCTCCATTCTTCCATATATTACCACCATCCTTCATCTTTTCATTTTCTAACTTTGTTAGTTCTTGTTCTTTCTCTATTTTCACACACGGTTGAACAGCTCCTAAAGTGAGAAATTTTTACCACTTATTTGACTTTCTTCCTTTACAATTTGCATTTATTTTTCACGCATAAGGCTGCTGCAAAAATAGGGGAGAAACAAACCAAAGAGAAGAGAAAGGAGGAAAGAAAATCAAAGTGAAGAAAAGGAAGAAAAATTGAAGAACAAAGCTTGAGAAGCAAGGAGACAAGGTAGCGGATGATGGCTCTACCTTGCTTATTTTCTTCTATGGATTTTTTATTAGAATTCTGCTTGATTTTTTGGTTGTGTGAATGTTTATTTTTCTGGTTGAGTGATAATATGATTCACGAGCAAAGCATAGTCTAGTGGAAACTTCTTTGTTTCAAATGGTTCTTACTTTCCTATTGATTCTTGTCATGATTTTGTGTTTTTGTGTATAGTGAGAAAATGATAAAAGCTTGTGGTACTTATGTTTGTGTATGCCATGGTTAAGTTGTGTGGAAAGTAGAAATTTTTTATTTTAATTGTGCTTATTATTCTATTAAGTATTAAAATGAGCTTGTGCTTGCTTAGAAGAAATTCTAGGCCAAGGTAAGCCTTAGTGAAGCTCACAGTCATGTTGAGATGTTGAAGGAATTTTATTGTTTTAATTATTCCTTCTTTTCTTTTGACACTTGAATTGATTTGTGACATTGAAAATTGATAGGAAAGAAATGAGATTTTATGGTATTCTTGGGGCTGAGTTACTATTGCTTGTGTTGTCCTGTTTTCTAAACAGAATTTGATCATTTGTGTGTTTGAGATTGAGATTAGAATGTTGTTAATTGATTGTGGCAAGGTGCTGCCCTTTTTGTAGTTGAGCTTGAATTTAAATTTGTATTGCTTCTTTGAATGCAAAGTTGAGCTAATTGATATGAACATGAGAATTTGCTCCATTGATTCTTTAAGGTTGAGCTAGAATGTGTGATAGAATAAACAGTGCTTATAATAATCGTATTTGAATTGTAAATGAGAATTGTGGATATTTATCCTTGAATGGAAAAAGAATGAATTAGTATGTTATTCACAAACATATGATTATCCTCTTGTATTGAATATAGATTTGGCATTTTTCCATATTTGAGTTTATTTGGCATAAGTGAATTCTGGAATTGATCCTCTGTGAGGGAAGGGTATCTAGATTCCATTAGAATTATGGAGATGATCCTTTGTGAGGAAGGAGATCCTATATTCTTTCAATTCCTCACTAGGGTCTTCACAGGCCTAGGCTCCCTCATGTGTATACATAAGGATACTCAGGAATAATTCTGTGTGACTGGCACATGGTCATAAATAGGTTGGAATAAGCCGACTTGAAAGCAAATTATTACCAACCTAGATTTTAGGTTATGTGAGGTGTCTTGGTTCTATGGGAATTAGCATTGGATAATGAGCATTAAGATGAATTTAAGATTGGACGTTATATTATAACTTTGATATGTTATGAGAACCATTGCATGAATTTGACATCATGGTTCTTGTTTTGAAACTATAATTGGAAATGAACTATGGTTTAGAATTGTGATGTTTAACAAATACTGATTTTAGAAACTATTAATAAATGGAATTCTGTTTTGGGAAGAGGAAAGATTGGATTTGGCTTTTGCCACCTTCTTTCTTTATAAAAATGAGTTTTTAAAATGATTTTTTTCTGAAGTAGCTGAAAATATTATGATGACATATATTTTTAAATAGTACTACTGAGAATTCTTAGAATTCTCACTTCTTTTCTATTTATTTTTCATAATATTTCTAGGGACACGTGCTACAACAAGGAGATAGAAGATGAAGACTTAGAATAGTTTTGATGTCATTTTTGTAGTTTATGATGTTGTTTAAATTTTGTAATGTATACTTAGTACTTTGAAACAGATTATGTAATTATTATGTATTGTAATATACTTTGTTTGTTACCCTTTATAGTATATAAATGCTATTGTAACTCATAAGAGACTCATATTTTTTGTATATCATTTAAATGTAAATTTAAAAATTACTTTAATAGTTATACATGACATACTTAATTCTAGTTACTAATGCGTAATTCTGAATACGTTATTAGTACTAGTATTAGGATGTTACATACTGAACTTCTATAACCATGATTAAGACTAACTGGTTAAGGATCATGATACACCTATGAGTCTCAGACTCAATGAAATGGGCTTTTGAACCTGAAACTAAATAAAATAGGCCAATGAGCCTAAAAATGAATGAAATGGGCATTTGATTCCAAAACTAAATGAAATAGCCTATGATCCTGAAACTTAATGACATGGGCCTCTAAGCCTAAAAATAAATGAAATGGGCCTAAAAATGTATAACATAATGAAAATGGTCTATAAGCTTGTAAACAAAAGTAAAATGGTCCTCTGAGCCTAAAACTTAATGAAATTGACCTATGATCCTATAATTGATTGAATTGGGCCATTGAGCCTAAAACTAAATGAAATGGAATTTTGATCTTGAAATTAGATTAAATGGGGCTATAAACCAAAAAATAATAATAATGGGCCTTTGAGCATGAGACTAAGTCTAAAGGGCCTATGAACCTAAAGTAATGGGCTTCCGAGCCCATACACTAAGTAAAATGGACCTTTAAGCCTAAAACTAAAAGAAATGGGCCTGTGACCTAATAACTGAATGAATTGAGCCTCTAAGCCTAAAACTAAATGAAGTGGGCCTATACGCAACTAAAAATAAATGAAATGGGCCCTATGAGCTAAAAATAAAATGAACTGGAACTATGGGCCAATAACTAAATGAACTAGGCCTATGAGCCTATACACTATATAAAATGGGCATGTGTCTTAACTGAATGAAATTGGCCAATAAGCATAAAATGAAATGAAATGGGCCTATGCTCTTAAAATTAAATGAACCTATGTGCCTCTTCTTGAATGAAATAGGCCTATAAACCTAAAATTAAATAAAATGGGCCTATGAGCCTATAACTAAATGAAATTGGCCTTTGAACCTAAAATTAGAAGAAATGTGCTTGAGTCTATAATTGAATGCAATGGGCCTTTGAGCCTATAATTGAATGGAGTAGGCCACTGAGCCTATAACTTAATAAAAAAGGGTCTATGAGCCTAAGACTAAAAGAAAAGTGCCTATGAGCCATAAATTGAATGACATGAGCTTCTGAGCCTAAAACTAAATAAAATATGCCTATGAGCCAAAAATTGAATAAAATAGGCCTCTAGTCCTATAATTGAAAGAAATGGGTCTCAGAGCCTATAACTGGATGAAAAGAATCTCTGAGGCTATAACTTATTGAAATGGGCCTATGAGCTTGAAATTAAATTACATGGGCCTTTAAGTTTAACACTAAATGAAATGGGTCTATGAGTGCAAAGCTAAATGAAATGGGTCTATCAGCCTAAAACAAAGTGAAATAAGCCTATGAGCATGTAACTGAACGAACAGGGATCCTAAGCCTAAAACTAAATGAAATGGGCCTCTACGCCTAAAACTAAATGAAATGGGCTCATGAGCCTAAAATTAAATGAACTGGGCCTATGGGCCTATAATTAAGAATGAATTAAGCCAATGAGTCTGTAAGCTATGTAAAATTGGCCTCTTAGCCTAAAACTAAATAAAATGGGCCTATGACTCTAAAGCTAAATGAAATATGCCTCTAGGCCTATAATTAAAAAAAGGGCGTCTGAGCATATAACTGAATAAAATGGGTCTTTGAACCTGAAATTAAATGAAATGCGCCTCTGAGTCTATAACTTAATAAAATTGGTCTATAAGGCTAAGAGTAAATAAAATGGGCCTATGAGCCTGAAATTGCATAACATGGGCCTCGGAGCCTAAAACTAAATGGAATAGGTTTATGAGCCTAAAACTAAATGAAATAGGCCACTAGTCCTATAATTGCAAGAAATGGGCTTCTAAGCCTATAACTGTATGAAATAAGCCTCTGAGCCTAAGACTAAATGAAATGCACCAATAAGCCTAAAACTAAAAGACATGGGCCCTTGTGCCTAAAAATTAGGGAAATGGGTCTTTGTGCCCGAAAATAAATAAAATGGCTATATGAGCTTAAATAAAAAAACGAAATAGGCCTATGAACCTGAAACTAAGTGAATAGGGTTTATGAGCTTGAGACAAAGTGAAATGGGCCTTTGAGCCCGAAATTAAATGAAATGGGCCTCTAAGCCTATAATTGAATAGAATGGGCCTATGTGCCTAAGAATACATGAAATGGGTAAATAAATATGAAATTAAATAAAATAGGCCTATGAGTCTAAAATTGAGTGAAATGGGCCTCTAAGCCTAAAATTAAATGAACTAGGCCTATAACTTAACTAGGCCTATGAGCCTATAAACTATGTAAAATTGGCCTCTGAACCTTAAACTAAATAAAATGGGCATATAAGCCTATAACTGAATGAAATATGCCTATATGCCTAAAATTATGTGAAAGGGGCCTATGAGCCTATAACTGAATGCAATGGACCTTTGAGTCTATAATTGAATGCAATGGTCCTTTGAGCTTATAAATGAATGTAATGGGCCTCTAAGCCTAAAATTGAATGCAATGGGCCTCTGAGCTTATAACTTAATGAAATGTGCTTATAAGTTTGAAATTGTATGGCATAGGCCAAATGAGACTAAATCTAAATGAAATGGGTCTATGAGTTTAAAACTAAATGAAATAGGCCTTTGAGCCTATAACTGAATGAGTTAGGCCTCTGAGCCTAAAACTAAATGAAATGGGCCTCCGCACCTAAAACTAAAGAAATGGGCCCATGAGCATGAAATTAAATGAACTGGGCCTATAGGCCTATAACATAATGAACTATGCCTAAGAGCTAGTAAACTATGTAAAATTGGCCTTTGAGCCTAAAACTAAATGAAATGGGCATATGAGCCTATAAATTAATTATATTTGCCTATGAGCCTAAAATGAAATGAAATGGACCTATGAGCCTAAAATGAAATGAAATGGACCTATGAGCCTAAAATTAAATGAACTGGGCATATGGGCCTATAACTTAATGAACTAGGCCTATGAGCCTGTAAACCTTGTAAAATTTGAGTTCTTAACCTAAAACTAAATGAAATGGGCATATGAGCCTATAACTTAATGAAATTTGAATAGAGCCTAAAATTAAATGAAATGGGCCTATGAGCCTATAATTGAATGCAATGGACCTCTAAGTCTATAATTGAATGCAATATGCCTCTGAGCCTATAACTTAATGAAATGGGTCAATAAGCTTATAACTTAATAAAATGGGCCTTTGAGCCTATAACTGAATAAATTGGGCTTGAAATTGAATGGCATGGGCCAATGTGCCTAAAACTAAATGAAATGAGCCTATGAGCCTAAAACTAAATAAAATGGGCCTTTGAGCCTGTAATTGAATGAATTGGGCATCTAAGCCTAAAACTAAATGAAATGGGCCAATGAGCTTATAACTTAATGAAATTGGCCTATGAGCTTAAAATTTAATGAAATGGGCTTATGAGCCTTTAACTTAATGCAATGGACCTCTAAGCCTATAAATGAATACAATGGGTTTATGAGGCTAAAACTGAATTGAATGGGTCTTTGAGTCTATAACTAAATGGAATGGGCCTCTGAGCCTTTAGTTGATTAAACTAGGCCTATGGTCCAATAACTAAAAAACTGAGCCTATAAGCTTGTAAACTATATAAAATGGTATTGTAATCCTAAAACTAAATGAAATAGGTTTATGTATCTATAACTGAATAATATTGGCCTATTAGCCTAAAATTAAATGAAATAGCCTTATGAGGCTATAATTGAATGCAATGGGCCTCTAAGCCTATAACTGAATCAAATGGGCCTCTAAGCCTAAAATTAAATGAAATAGGTCAAAGAGCCTATAACTAAATGCAATGGGCCTCGTAGCCTATAAACTGAATACAATGGGCCACTGAGCCTATAACGTAATGAAACGTGTCAATGAGCCTAAGACTAAATGAAATGGGACTATGAGCCTGAAAATTGAATAACATGACCTTTGAGTCCAAAACTAATTGAAATTGTCCTTTGAGCCTAAAACTAATTAATTGAAATAGGCCTCTAGTCCTACAATTGAAATAAATGGTCCTATGAGCTCAAGACTAAATGAAATGCGTCGATAAACCTAAAATTGAATGGCATTGGCCACTAGCCTAAAACTAAATGAAATGGGCCTTTGAGCTTGTAAATGAATGAAATAGGCCTATGAGCTTAAAACTAAATGAAATTGTGCCTATGAGCTTGTAACTAAATGAATTGGCCCTTTGGGCTTAAAAGTAATTGAAATGGGCCTTTGAGACTAAAACCAAATGAAATCGACCTATGAGCATGTAACTAATTAAATTGAGACTTTAAGCCTTAAACGAAATAAAATGGGCCTTTGCATCTAAAACTAAATGAAATGGGAATATGAGCCTAAAATTAAATGATCTGCGCCTATGGGCCTATAGCTGAAAGAACTAAACCTATGAGCACGTAAACTTTGTCAAATTGGCTTCTAAGCCTAAAGCTAAATGAAATGGGCATATGAGCCTATAATTGTATGATATTGCCTATGAGAGTAAAATTAAATGAAATAGACCTATGAGCCTAAACTGAATGTAAATGGCCTCTAAGTATGAAACTAAATGAAATGGGCCTATGAACCTAAAACCAAATGAAAAATAGCTTTGAGTCTGAAACTATTTGAAACAGACCTATTAAACCTAAAACCAAATGAAATAAGCCTATGACCCAGTAACTGAATGAATTGGGTCTCTGAACCTAAAACTAAATGAAATGAGTCTGTGTGCTGATAGATAAATAAAATAAGCCTATGATGTAACATCCTCTTTATAGCATGTTAGACTCGTATATGGTCGTAGAGGTATCATAATACTTACTTGACATGTCTGCTTAATTTTTTGATGAATTGAGTTAATTTAGGTACTTTGTTGCAACACAAACTATAAAAAATGGCTTTAAATGGCCTAGATAATGGCATAAATGACTTAGTTAAAGGAAATAAATATGGATAATTTATTTTTAGGACACAAATTATGAAATGTGATGTAGTTAAAGTTCCAAGATAAATTGAGTTAGTTTGGTATTTTTAAGTACATTGGTTGTGCATTTTAATACTGGGTTAACTTGGTGCAGATATGAAAAATTATGAAAATGATGAAATTGGTATTTAGATTAATCTTAGGTTTTATTTTGATATCTAAGGAAGTTAGGAAACTTGATTTCATAGAAGCAGTGTGTTCTTAATAGATATGATATTTCAGTAAAATATCAAGCTAACTTTATGACACACGTTCCAACTACTTCTTATTTGACTTTGTGGATATTCCTTCTTCTTTTCATACTCAAGTTCATTCACTCTCTCACGTTAATAGCTATAGCAGTAGCAGAGCAAAAAAAGAGAGAAAAGAACGAAGAGGAAGAGGAGGAAGAAGAGGGAAGGAAGAGAAAAACCAAAGGGAAAGCTAAGGTTTGAAGATCAACTTGATTACAAGTGAGGTAGGGGTGCTTGAACCTATATGAACTTCTCCTGCTATCTTCATCTTTATGTATTATGTATGTTGAGGGATGAATAATGGGTTTGAGGGACTTAGGTTGTCTTCTAGCTTGCTTAGTGCCATTAATGGCTGAGCTTGAATTATTTTTAGCTTAACCTATGTAGGGTCATGGTTTATGAACTTAGAAACACCCATTTGCATGCTTGTTTTAAGAGTTAGAGATGGGTATTTCATTTATGTAAATATAACATAAATCCATGTTTGATGACTTGGTTGTTGTTATGGAACCCTATCTAAACTAGTTTTTGATAGCATTTCTATTTTTAAATGTTTTCTTGAGTTTATATGGAAGTTTAGATGGAGAAGGGCCATGAGTTGCCCTATTCTTCTACTGAAGAACACAACAGATAACCAGTTACGCATAAGGCTAACCATTTATCTGTATTTTACTGAGATTCATGGGAATAGCAAATAACTGGTTAGGCACAAGGCTAACCGATTATTCCCTATATGAAATGACTTCACGTTTAAGCCATAACCGATTAGCCATAAGGCCTAATTGGTTATTTTTGCTTGGTAGAGAGTTCTGCTGCCCAATAACCAATTAGCAGTAAAGCCATAACTGATTATTGGCTTAAAACAAAAACTAATGAAGGGTGTCAGTTACCTCATAATCGATTACCAGGACCCCATAACTAACTATGAGCAAGTCAAAAATTAGAATCTAGCTTGTCTTAACTAACTATTCAAGTGGGATAAGAGTTAAGGACTTGAAGAAACAGAGTTTTCTATTCTTATACTTTATGAATATCTTGTTTAAGTTATATAATGAAGTGAGCTTAGTTCCTTTGATGAAATATGGGTACTATGAGCTTAGTTTCTTATGAGGAACTATGAAAGAAAATACTAGCTTGGTTCTTTATTGGGCCATGGTAATGCAATGAGCTTGGTTCTTTAGTGAGCCATGGTAACGAAATCAGCTTGGTTTCTTATTGGACCATGGTAACCTATTAGCTTGAGTCTTTATTGATTCAAGACTGTTTATGTAGCTTGGCTTCTCTAGATATTAAAGATAAGTCATATAAGAGCTTTATAACATGCTTTACTCCATACTTGTATGTTTGTATATTTAATGTTATAAATGATTAGTTTTAGAATACTTGTATTGAGGATTATGAATTCTCACCCCGTTTGTGTTTCCCTGTAAATCTAGGGCTAGATCCTTCAAAGGAAAATAGAAAGAAACAAGTGAATTAGATAGCTAGTTTCTTTTTGTTTTTTTTATATTAGCTTTGAGATGTACAGAGATGATATGTATTTCAATATGCCCTTTTGAGGCTTTTATTGTATAAATATGTATCTTTATCCTTTAAAGGCTCACTGTAATGACATGATGGTTATTATGGTTTTATGTTTAATGTTTATCAGATAGAAGTAACTCATTTAACTCTGTTTGCTTATGTATATTACTATGGTATCTAGAGTTAAGGTGTTATATATAAGGCTAAAATTAAATGAACTAGGCCTATAGGCCAATAACTGACTTAATTGAGCCTATGAGCCAGTAAACTATGTAAAATAGGTCTCTATTCCAAAAACTAAAGGAAATGGACATATGAGCTGATAACTGAATGAAATAAGCTGACGAGCCTAAAATTAAATGAAATGGGCTTATGGGGAAACAAATGAATGCAATAAGCCTTTGTGCCTATAATAGAATAGAATGGTCCTCTGAGCCTATAACTGAATAAATTGAGCTTTTGAACTAAAAATAAAATGAAAAGGGCCTATGAGCCTATAACTAAATGCAATAGGCCTTTGAGCTTATAATTGAATGGAATGGATCTCAGAGCCTATAACTTGATGAAATTGGTCTATGAGCCTAAGACTAAATGAAATGTGTCGATGAGCCTAAGACTAAATGAAATGTGCCTATGAGCCTGAAATTGAATAAGCCTCTGAGCCTAAAACTAAGTGAAATTAGCCTATGAGCCTAAAACTAAATGAAATAGGCCTATAGCCATATAATTGAAAGAAACTGTCCTCAAAGCCTAAGACTAAATGAAATGTGCTTATAAGCCTAAAACATAATGGCATGGGCCACTGAACCTAAAACTAAATGAAATGGGCCTATGAGCCTAAAACAAAATGAAATTGGCCTTTGAGCTTATAAATAAATGAAATGGGCCTATGAGCCTAAATCCAAATAAAATGAGCCTATAAGCCTGTAACTGAATGAATTGGGCCTTTTGTGCCTAAAAGTAAATGGAATGGGCCTTTGAGCAAGAAAAAAAATGAAATGGGCCTATCAGCCTAAAACCAAATGAAATGGCCTCTGAGCCTGTAACTAAATAAAATAGGCCTCTATGCCTAAAAGTAAATTAAATGGGCCTAGGAACTTGAAACTAAATGTACTATGAGCCTATAACTAAATGAACTAGATTTATGAGCTTGTAAACTATGTAAAACTAGCCTTTGAGCCTAAAACAAAATAAAATGGGCATATGAGCCTAAAATTAAATGAAATGGGCCTATGAGTTGAATGCGATAGGCCTTTGATCCTATAATTTAATGCAATGGGCTTATGATGTAACACCCCAAATTCTGACTATGTTAATAGTAATAGCAGAATTACATTGTTTTGTATTTTCAGTATGTTATAAAAATAGTTCGACTGTTCTGAGATCATTTTTGATCGTTTTGTGTGATTTGCTTCTGGTTAGGAAAATAATAATTTTCGGGCCGGGGAAATTCTTATCTAATTTATTCGGAGGTGAGGGATCTTACTAAACTCAAATCTGAGTGACACAGAAAAGAATTTTTTAATTTTTAGAATTTATCTGTGAAATAAAAATATTTCACGGATAAATATCTACTATTTTATTTATAGCAGTTATTGCTATAAATTATTTAACCCGATAAATTTTAGTTGACAGAAAATGGGCTTATAATATTTTCTATAAGCTAGATCAAAACGAACCAATAGGAATCAATCAAAATAGGTGGCTGGACTTTTCTATCCAATAGGAAGTGGTCAAACAAAGGAGCATAGACTTTGTTGTGGACCATCAGATGAAAAGCTTGATTAAGATATTTTCAATCATAACCGTTGATCCGATCAATGGTTTGAAATGAATCCTAATAAAATCACTAAGTAATATCCACCGTAGATGAGATCATTGGATAGGAAACAAAGTTGATTTCAATGGCTAAGATGAAGTCAAATATAGTGGCTTGACTTTTACTTAGTAACTAATTAAACCTAATTAAGTAATCTTAATGGCCTAATTAACAAACTAAGTAAACTAACCTAATTATTAATTAGTTATAATCTAATTACTAATTAGATATCCTAATTTTATTTAGAGACTATGATATATGTAATTATATGTTTAATTAATTAGTTATGTAATTAGATAATTAATAAAGAGTGATTAAGAAACTTAACCTAGTTAATTAACTAATTAATTAGCATGCAATTAGACTTTAATTGAAAGCAAATTAAGTCCCTAACCCCACTCTACACCCCACAGCCAAGAGGCCAAATAATACAAAGTTCCATAAGCTTTTAGGACAATTCATGTGACATAAGCCATATGCTTCAAGTGTGAACACAAAATGGGATATTTATTTCAAGTAAATCTCTTCAATCTCTCTTACACATCCCACGACAGCTAACTCCCATTTTGCTATCCATATTCACTTTTCTCTTTCACCAAAAAGCTTTCATCATATTCTCTCAAAATTCCAAGAACACATAGAAGCTATTTTCCTTCCATTTTCTCACAAATGTTTCAGCCCACACACCCAAACACACCATCCATCTTCTATAATTTCTACTCTCATCATTTCCTAAACCTAAACAACCTCCTAAACACTTTTCATTTAGGAAGTTTCATCAAAATCCCACTCTAAGTGCTTCAAAATCCAAGTTTGGTTTACTTCCCTAAAGGTAAACTTTGGTTTTTATGGTTTAAAATTTAGTTTGTGATTTTCTAAACCATGTTTGTTCCATGGTTTATCATTATTAAGCCTTGTATGTGATTTTATTAATTGTTTAAGAATTTTTAGGAATTATTTGTGGTTTATACGAAATCAAGGAGAAGGAGAGGAGCTTGAAAGACTTGTCTTCAAGAGGTAAGAGGGAGATTTTACCTCACCAACCAAGTTTTGGTGGTGTGGGGATGGTTGTGTATGGTGAAAAACCCATAAGGGTTTATTCACCTATTGTTTATTGCTTCTTGAATTTTGTTTGTGGTGTTTATGGTTTTATATTTGTGTTTTGCATGTGTGATATATGATTATTGATTTGATACATGCTTGTATGTATGATTTTGAATGCATGTAAGTGTATGTGCAATTTAGGATGTGAACAATATGATGAAACGATTGTATGAATGCTCCAAAGAGCAATGAGGCTCATGGCCATACTAGGGATTAGAGGACCAAAGTCCTGAAAATGATGGATTCAAATGAGAATTAAAGATTTAAATGAAAAAGAACTGAATTTGGAAGAGTTTGAGGCTAGCAAAGCAAAATGATTTTGGAAAATAATTTGATATAATTAAATAGTAGAGTTATAAAATGAAATGAGGGTCAATACTTGAAGTTTACTGATGTATAGCTCACCCAAAGGGTTTTAAAGCGTGTTGGTAAAATTTGAGCTGTAATATGTGAAGTAAAGGAAAGAAATACCATTTTTTGGGAAATAGTACAATTATTGATTTTTAGAGGGGTCATACTGTAATTTTATTATAAAAGTGGGACTAAAATATAAATATTATTTAAATGAGGGGCCATTGTATAAATACTTATTTTTAGAGGGGTCATATTACAAATATTATTTTTAGAGGGGTCATATTACAAATATTTTATAAAAGAGGGACTATTTTGTAAATATGAATTTTATAAGGGGCTATTGTGAAAATATTATTTAAATGAGGACTATAATGTAAATATTATGTTTTTGAGGGGCTATTATGCAAATATGAAAAATAAAGTGAATTTTTAGTATTAAATGAGAAAATTAGTATTTTTGGATTTAAAACATATGAAAAATATTTACGCGATTGAGAAACATTAAAAAATTTCTACGCGACTTGAAAAGGCGACAGAATTGAGTCGCAATTAAGAAAATGCAAAAATATGATTACGCGATAAAATTACAGTAAAGGTACTGTAGGGTTACTGTATAAACCCCGAATATATAATAATAAATTGGAAATGTGAACAGTGCATAGTACATGCATTGGAAAGGTCCAATGGACTGTATGAGGCTAGTTGCCTAGGAGAAACTACACCTCTTGAGTGGGTGCGATATGCGTAGTGTAAGTCACTCGTTGACCTTGGGGGCATTGGGGTGCGGGTTGCCTACAATGGGCAGTTGGTAGCTCATCTGTACCGTGGGTTAGACCGACGCAACACACCAATGATCCTAACCGAGATACTATTCTTAATCAAGATTTGATAAAGACTGTCGTGTATATGCTAGATATGCAAGATTGAGCACGTGGTCTGAGGTATGTTGGTACCGATAAATCTTTTCGATCACTCTCTTCGACCTGAGTTTTAGCTCCATGGAGTAGGAAATTGAGTCTGTGTGCATACATATCGTGATTGAGGGCATTATCATAATTATGGTTTATGATAATTGAATTATTGAATATTTGGCTATTGGTAATGGCATGATTGTAATTATTGTATATTACATGTTTTGTGATGAAAATGCTGTTAGTGGCATAACTATAATTATGGTATGATAATTGTATAAGATATTGTATGTGTTTATCTTCATTGCTACCATACTAGTAATGGCGTAGGTGATCTCACCTCTTTGTATGTCTGTTCTGTATTATATTTATAATTGTAAAGATGTCGAGCAAGAAGTTGAGCGAGAAGTTGAGGAAGAGCAGATTCCTGCTGAGGATGCTGAGTTTTGAAGAGATGGAGATGCCTTGTTTCCTTGGCTATATGAGATTAACGTTTCTTGGAGGAAAGGAGGCATGGCATGTCGATTTTGAGAGAGAGAGTATTTACTATATGGGGGACTTAAATATTAGATTGAGTAGAATACATCTAGGACATTCGTACTTTAGTGTTAACATATATGTACACCTAGAGTTTCCAATATCTATTAGGCAGTACTGGGGGACTTACTATCGTACCCCTAGTGAGGCTAGTATTGTGTCGTCTGCTCGGACACCTGTCCGTAAGACTTCACGTCAAGCTGGATTCCTATATGCTGAGGAATCTGAGGAGGACCCATCTGAGGGTTCTGTTGTCTAGTAGGACTTGGGCATTATAATAGTTTAAATTAAAGTTTAAAGTTTTAATGTTTTGAAAGTCTAGTTTGTAATTATTTAAGTATGACAATACTAAGACTTGTGTATGTATATATATATGATGTGAATTATTTGATATAATGTTGTTATGTTTTTATTTTCTGCTAAGTTTATTTTATTATTATTAAGAAATTTTTCAACTTGTATTTCTATTACAAGCACGAATACAAATGAAGGGGTAATTTGGTAACTAAGTACATAAAATGTGGCGCCCTAAGGAGGGTGTTACATTAGTTGGGATCAGAGCCCAAGTTAGAGTCTTTTGGGTTTGTGGTTAGGTCTGTCTTGTCTAAGTTGTGTGATTCTCTGTGATTGTTTTCCGAAAGAAAAACAATATTGTTTGAAGACTGACCCTCACTTTTCTTTGTGTAGTTCAATCTGATTGATAGAACGAAATGGCTGGATGAGAAAGAGGACGCATGAATGCGAGGGCAGGAGCTGGAAATGTCGGCGATGACAATTAGAACATGGCTGCAGCTGTAGCAGCAATACAACGAATGGCTGAGGTTATTGCACAACAAAACCAAAGAGCAACTGATGATACTCACAGCTTGTCGGAATTTCGGAGGAACAATCCACTGAAATTTCATGGAGAGTTTGATCCAGAGAAGGCTGATCTGTGGATCAAAGAACTAGAGAAAATATTTGACGGCATGGGTTGTACTGATGAAAGGAAGCTTACTTTCGCAACGTTTGTGCTAGTCGATGATGGAGAGGCTTGGTGGGCAGGAGCCTGGAGATTAATTCAAGCTGAAGGGAGAGTTGTGACATGGCAGCTCTTTAAACAGAAGTTTCTAGGGAAGTATTTTCCAGCCAGTGTTCGACATGCTAAGGAGATGGAATTCCTTAGTTTGAGACAAGGAGCGATGACTGTTAGTGAGTATGCAGCAAGGTTTGAAAGCTTGTCTAAGTTTTCGAGGTACTTCCAGATGCATCTAGATGAGGAGTGGAAGTGCCGAAAGTTTGAAGAGGGGTTGAGGCTTGATATCAAGCGAGCTTTAGCAATAGTGGATATCTATCAAATTCCAGTATTGTTGGACAAATGTCGCAAAGTCAAAGAAATTGATCGTCTGCGAGAAGCTAGGAATAAGAACTTTGGACCTACGCGATTCCAAAGGGGAAAGAGAAGCGGTGGCAACCGTTACCAATAGAAACCATATGCCAGACTAGTTGGAGGTTAGAATCGGCAACAATCGTTTAGAGGAAGTACTAGCGGCAGTAGGACGGTTTCAACTGGAACTTCTGCACTTAAATGTTTTAAGTGTGGGATGGGACATCTCACCAAGGACTGTCAGCATGAGGGGGTGATTTGTTATCGATATGGGAAGCCTGGACATTTTTCTAGAGAGTGTGATCAGCAGAAGGCGGAACCATCTGTGGGAAGTGTTCGCACTGCAAGGCCACAGGCGGGTGGTCGAGTGTATACAATGAGCGGGGAAGAAGCCGCTAAATCCGAGGACTTGATAATGGGGGAGTGTGCTATTGAAGGTAATCCTTTAACAGTATTATATGATTCGGGAGCAACACATTCTTTCATTACATGTGATTGTGTGGAGCGTTTGGGATTAACTGTGACTACATTGCCATATGATTTGAGTGTGGTTACTCCTACTGATAAACCTGTGATAACTACAAAAGTGTGTTTGAATTACCCTATATGTGTTAGGGATAGAATCTTTCATGTGGATTTGATTTGTTTGCCTCTTTCCAAGATTAATGTAATCTTACGAATGGATTGGTTATCTTCTAACCATATCCTGATAGACTGTTCGAAAAAGACATTAGTTTTTCCTGAGGTTAAGGATTCTAGATTCCTAACGGCTACTCAAGTGGAAGCTTGTTTGAAGGAGGGAGATCAAAGGTACTTGTTGATGTCTTCTATGGAGGTTCAATGTGAAGACGTTCTGAAGGATATTTTCGTTGTGAATGAATTTCCTGAAGTGTTTCCTGAAGATATACCTGGAATACTGCCAGAAAGAGAGATTGAATTTTCTATTGATTTAGTGCCTGGAGTTGGACCTATATCTATGGCGCCTTATCAGATGTCGCCAGTAGAGTTGGCAGAGCTTAAGAAGCAGTTGGAGGATTTATTAGAGAAGCAGTTTGTGAGACCAAGTGTATCACCTTGGGGAGCTCCAGTATTATTGGTAAAGAAGAATGATGGGACTTCTCGTCTATGTGTAGACTACCGGCAATTGAACAAGATTACAATCAAGAATAAGTATTCACTACCAAGGATCGATGATCTGATGGACCAATTGCGAGGAGCCGCAATATTTTCTAAGATTGACTTACGTTCTGGTTATCACTAGATACGTGTGAAGGTGGAAGATATCCCAAAGACTGCGTTTCGGACACGATATGGGCATTACGAGTATCAAGTGATGCCGTTTGGTGTGACAAATGCACCTGCGATATTCATGGACTTCATGAACAGAATTTTCCATTCATACTTGGATAAGTTTATAGTTGTCTTTATTGATGACATTTTGATTTATTCTCGAAGTCAGGAGGAACATGCTGAACATCTCAGAGTGGTTCTCCAGATTTTGAGGGAGAATAAGTTGTATGCCAAGTTGTCCAAATGTGAATTTTGGTTGAGCGAAGTTCAATTTTTGGGACACGTTATATCGGCAGATGGAATTGAAGTTGATGCTGCAAAGGTGGAGACAGTTGTAGAATGGGAAAGACTGAAGACTATATCAGAGATCCATAGTTTCATCGGATTGGCCGGTTACTATCGACTTTTTATCGAGGGGTTTTCGAAGATTGCAGGACCTCTTACCCAACTTACACGAAAGAATCAACCGTTTGTATGGACTGATGCATGCGAGGAAAGTTTTCAGGAGTTAAAGAGACGACTGACTACTTCATCGGTTTTGATTCTGCCTGATCTGAATAAGCCTTTCGAGGTATATTGTGATGCTTCGTATCAAGGATTGGGTTGTGTACTTATGCAGAACCGTAAGGTTGTGGCATACGTGTCGAGACAGTTGAAAGTGCATGAGAGGAATTATCCGACTCATGACTTGGAGTTGGCCGCAGTAGTGTTTGCATTGAAGGTATGGAGACATTTTCTCTATAGAGCAACGTTCACTGTCTTTAGTGATCATAAAAGTTTGAAGTATCTGTTTGACCAGAAAGAGTTGAACATGAGACAAAGGCATTGGTTAGAGTTTTTGAAGGACTATGACTTTCAGTTACAGTATCATCCCGGAAAGGTGAATGTCGTAGCGGATGCTTTAAGTAGGAAAGCGCTTAATGCTTCTGTTATGATGATTAAGGAGAAAGAACTGATAGAAGAATTTCGGGATATGCGATTATCTATGACGTTGACACCGGGGAAGATGTGTTTGAACATGATCACTATTACAAATGATTTGATGGATAGAATACGAGAAGGACAAAACAGTGATTAGTATTTGCAAGAAGCAAAGGAAGCAAGAAGTCAAGGAGCAGAATTGGAATTCAGCGAAGGTGTTGATGGAATTTTGAAGTTCAAAGGAAGAGTTTCTGTACCGAACGATTCAAAACTTAGGAGATTGATTTTGGATGAAGCTCATAGAAGTAAGTTGAGTATGCATCTAGGAGCCACGAAGATGTACCAAGATTTGAAACAGCTGTATTGGTGGCAAGGAATGAAGAGGGATCTTGCAGAATATGTATCATCCTGTTTGATTTGTCAGAAGGCCAAAGTGGAACATCAAAGACCATCAGGAATGTTGCAACCTTTGCCTATTCCTGAATGGAAATAGGATGACATAGCAATGGATTTCGTAACTGCACTACCGAAGACTCGAAAGGGTCACGATTCTATATGGGTAATTATTGATCGGCTTACAAAGTCGGCACACTTTTTACCGATTAATATTAAGTACTCAATGGAAAAGTTGGCTCAAGTGTACATCAATGAAATTGTTAGACTTCATGGTGTACTATCCAATATTATTTCTGATCGAGATCCGAGATTTACATTAAGATTTTGGAATAGTTTGCAAGAAGCGATAGGGACAAAGCTACGTTTGAGTTCTGCTTACCATCCACAAACAGATGGTCAGTCAGAAAGGACGATTTAGTCATTGGAGGACTTGTTGAGGGCTTATGTTCTAGAGCAAACTGGTTGTTGGGATGAATTTCTACCATTAATAGAGTTCACCTACAACAATAGTTTCCATTCGAGCATAGGAATGGCACCCTATGAGGCATTATATGGAAGAAGATGTAGAACACCGCTGTGTTGGTACCACGATGGTGAAAGTACTGTGCTAGGACCTAAATTTGTGCAGCAGACAACTGAGAAAGTGAAGATGATCCAAGACAAGATGAGGACAGCTCAGACGCGACAAAAGAGTTATGCTAATAAACGACGAAGACCGCTTGAATTTGAAGAAGGTGACCATGTATTTCTACGTGTGACACTTATGATTGGAGTTGGACGAGTGATTAAGTCGAGGAAGCTCACTCCAAAGTTTATCGGGCCGTATCAGATACTTCATCGGGTAGGTCCGGTAGCTTATCAGATTGCACTACCACCGTTCTTATCAAATCTTCACAATGCATTTCACGTATCATAACTACGGAAATATATTTATGATTCGACCCATGTTATCGAGCCAGACACCATACAACTGAAGGAGAATTTAACCTATGAGACGTTTCTAGTCAAGATTGAAGATCGAAAGACAAAACAACTTCGAGGTAAAGAGATTGCATTGATTGAAGTGGTTTGGAACGATGTAAGTGGTAAAGCCACATGGGAGTTGGAAGAGAAAATAAGAGAGCAGTATCTGTTTTTGTTTTAAATGTGTGTCAAATTTCGAGGACGAAACTTAATTTTAGAGGGGGAGAGTTGAAACACCCCAAATTCTGACTATGTTAATAGTAATAACAGAATTACACTATTTTTTATTTTCTGTATGTTATAAAAATAGTTTGACTGTTCTGAGATTATTTTTCATCGTTTTGTGTGATTTGCTCTTGGTCAGGAAAATAATAATTTTCGGGCCGGGAAAATTCTTATCTGATTTATTCGGAGGCAAGGGATCTTACTAAACCCAAATCTGAGTGACACAGAAAAGAATCTTTTAAATTTTAGAATTTATCTGTGAAATAAAAATATTTCACGGATAAATATCTACTATTTTATTTATAGCAGTTATTGCTATAAATTATTTGACTCGATAAATTTTAGTTGACAGAAAATGGGCTTAGAATGTTTTCTATAAACTAGATCAAAACGAACCAATAGGAATCAGTTAAAATAGGTGGCTGGACTTTTCTATCCAATAGGAAGTGGTCAAACAAAGGAGCATAGACTTTGTTGTGGACCATCGGATGAAAAGCTTGATTAAGATGTTTTCAATCATAACCGTTGATCCGATTAATGGTGTGAAATGAATCCTAATAAAATCACTAAGTAATATCCACCATAGATGAGATCAATGGATAGGAAACAAAGTTGATTTCAATGGCTAAGATGAAGTCAAATATAGTTGCTTGACTTTTACTTAGTAACTAATTGAACTTAATTAAGTCATCTTAATGGCCTAATTAACAAACTAAGTAAACTAACCTAATTATTAATTAGTTATAATCTAATTACTAATTAAATATCCTAATTTTATTTAGAGACTATGATATATGTAATTATATGTTTAATTAATTAGTTATGTAATTAGATACTTAATAAAGAGTGATTAGGAAACTTAACCTAATTAATCAACCAATTAATTAGCATGCAATTAGACTTTAATTGAAAGCAAATTAAGTCCCTAACCCCACTATACACCCCACGGCCAAGAGGCCAAATAATACCAAGTTCACAAGCTTCTAGGATAATTCATGTGACATAAGCCATGTGCTTTAAGTGTGAACACAAAATGAGATATTTATTTCAAGTAAATCTCTTCAATCTCTCCTACACATCCCACGACAGCCTACTCCCATTTTGCTATCCATATTCACTTTTCTCTTTCACTAAAAAGCTTTCATCATATTCACTCAAAATTTCAAGAACACATAGAAGCTATTTTCCTTCCATTTTCTCACAAGTGTTTAGGCCCACACACCCAAACACACCATCCATTTTCTATAATTTCTACTCTCATTATTTCCTAAATCTAAACAACCTCCTAAACACTTTTCATTTAGGAAGTTTCATCAAAATCTCACTCTAAGTGCTTCAAAATCCAAGTTTGGGTTACTTCCCTAAAGGTAAACTTTGATTTTTATGGTTTAAAATTTAGTTTTTGATTTTCTAAACCATGTTTGTTCCGTGGTTTATCATTATTAAGCCTTGTATGTAATTTTATTAATTGTTTAAGAATTTTTAAGAATTGTTTGTGGTTTATACGAAATCAAGGAGAAGGAGAGGAGCTTGAAAGACTTGTCTTCAAGAGGTAAGAGGGAGATTTTACCTCACCAACCAAGTTTTGATGGTGTGGGAATGGTTGTGTATGGTGAAAAACCCATAAGGGTTTATTCACCTATTGTTTATTGCTTCTTGAATTTTGTTTGTGGTGTTTATGGTTTTGTATTTGTGTTTTGCATGTGTGATATATGATTATTGCTTTGATACATGCTTGTATGTATGATTTTGAATGCATGTAAGTGTATGTGTAATTTAGGATGTGAATAATATGATGAAACGATTATATGAATGCTCCGAAGAGCAATGAGGCTCACGGCCATACTAGGGATTAGAGGACCAAAGTCCTGAAAATGATGGATTCAAATGAGAATTAAAGATTTAAATGAAAAAGAACTGAATTTGGAAGAGTTTGAGGATAGCAAAGCAAAATGATTTTGGAAAATAATTTGATATAATTAAATAGTAGAGTTATAAAATGAAATGAGGGTCAATACTTGAAGTTTATTGATGTATAGCTCACCCAAAGGGTTTTGAAGTGCGTTGGTAAATTTGAGCTGTAATATATGAAGTAAAGGAAAGAAATACCATTTTTTGGGAAATAGTACAGTTACTGATTTTTAGAGGGGTCATACTGTAATTTTTTTATAAAAGAGGCACTAAAATGTAAATATTATTTAAATGAGGGGCCATTGTATAAATACTTATTTTTAGAGTGGTCATATTACAAATATTTTTTTAGAGGGGTCATATTGTAAATATTTTATAAAAGAGGGACTATTTCGTAAATATAAATTTTATAAGGGACTATTGTGAAAATATTATTTAAATGAGGACTATAATGTAAATATTATGTTTTTGAGGGGCTATTATGTAAATATGGAAAATAAAATGAATTTTTAGTATTAAATGAGAAAAATAGCATTTTTGGATTTAAAACGTATGAAAAATATTTACGCGATTGAGAAACGTTGAAAAATTGCTACGCGATTTGAAAAGGCGACAGAATTGAGTCGCAATTAAGAAAATGCGAAAATATGATTACGCGATAAAATTACGGTAAAGGTACTGTAGGGTTATTGTATAAACCCCGAATATGTAATAATAATTGGAAATGTGAATAGTGCATAGTACATGCATTGGAAAGGTCCAATGGAATGTATGAGACTAATTGCCTAGGAGAGACTATACCTCTTGAGTGGGTGCGATATACGTAATGTAAGTCACTCGTTGAGCTTGGGGGCATTGGGGTGCGGGTTGCCTACAATGGGCAGTTGGTAGCTCTTCTGTATCGGGTTAGACCGACGCAACATACCAATGATCATAACCGAGACACTATTCTTAATCAATATCTGATAAAAATTGTTGTGTATATGCTAGATGTGCAAGATTGAGCACGTGGTCCGAGGCATGTTGGTACCGACAAATCTTTTCGATCACTCTCTCCGACCTGAGTTTTAGCTCAATGGAGTAGGAAATTGAGTATGTGTGCATACATATAGTGATTGAGGGCATTATCATAATTATGGTTTATGATAATTGTATTATTGAATATTTGGTTATTAGTAATGGCATGATTGTAATTCTTGTATATTACATGTTTTGTGATGAAAATGATGTTAGTGGCATAACTGTAATTATGGTATGATAGTTGTATGAGATATTGTATATGTTTATCTTCATTGCTACCATACTGGTAATGGCGTAGGTGATCTCACCTCTTTGTATGTCTATTCTGTTTATATTTATAATTGTAAAGACGTCGAGCAAGAAGTTGAGCGAGAAGCTGAGGAAGAGCAAATTCCTACTGAGGACGCTGAGTTTTGAAGATATGGAGATGCCTTGTTTCCTTGGCTATATGAGGTTGACATTTCTTGGAGGAGAGGAGGCGAGGCATGTCGATTTGGAGAGAGAGAGTATTTACTATATGGGGGACTTAAATATTAGATTGAGCAGAATACATCTAGGACATCCGTACTTTAGTGTTAACATATTTGTACACCTAGAGTTTCCAATATCTATTAGGCAGTACTGGGGGACTTACTATCGTACCCCTAGTGAGGCTAGTATTGTGTTGTCTGCTCGGACACCTGTCCGTAGGACTTCACGTCAAGTTAGATTCCTATATGCTGAGGAATCTGAGGAAGACCCATCTAAGGGTTCTGCTGTCTAGTAGGACTTGGGCATTATAATAGTTTAAATTAAAGTTTAAAGTTTTAATGTTTTAAAAGTCTAGTTTGTAATTATTTAAGTATGACAATACTAAGACTTGTGTATGTATATATATATGATGTGAATTATTTGATATAATGTTGTTATGCTTTTATTTTCTGCTAAGTTTATCTTATTATTATTAAGAAATTTTCCAACTCGTATTTTTATTACAAGCACGAATACAAATGAAGGGGTAATTTGGTAACTAAGTAACATAAAATGTTGCGCCCTAAGGAGGGTGTTACATATGAGGCTATAACTGAATGTAATGGGCCTCAAAGCCTATAATGGAATGGAATGGGCCTCTAAGCCTATGATTGAATGAAATGGGCCGATGGTCCTATAACTGAATAAACTAAGCCTTTGAACTTGTAAACTATGTAAAATGGGCCTCTAATCCAAAAACTAAATGAAATAGGTCAATGTGTCTATAATTGAATGAAATTGGCCAATGAACCTAAAACCAAATGAAATGAGCCTATGGGCTAGTAATTGAATGAATTGGACCTCAAAGCCTAAAGCTAAATGAAATAGGTCTTAGCGCCTAATACTAAATGAAATTGGCCTATGGGCGTATTGCTGAATGAACTGATCCTAGGAGCCTATAAACTATGTAAAAATGGACTTTGATCCTAAAACTAAACGAAATGGACTTATGTGTCTATAAGTAAATGAAATTGGACTATGGGCCTAAAATTAAATTAAATGGGACTACTAGCTTATAATTGTATGAAATTGGACCATAAGCCTAAAATTAAATGGATTGGGCTTATGAGGCTATTATTGAATGTAATGAGTCTCTGAGCCTATAATTGAATGGAATGGGCCTCTAAGCGTATAACTGCATGTTTAACATCTTGAAAAATTATGTTAGGCTTGTATAAGGTTATATAGGTAATCTGATACTTGTTTAGCCTGTCATTAAAGTTTCGTGACAAACTGAGTTAGTTTAAACACTTTGCTGCAACACAGAATGTGTTAAATAGCCTAAAATGACTCAAAAAATAGCATAAACTGCTATTTGAAGGGAAACATGTGTGGATAACTTGTTTTTGGGTTACAAATAAGCTAAGTAAGGTGTGATTAAAGTTTCAAGATAATCAGAGTTAATTTGGTATTTTTAGGCATACTGATTGTACTTTTAATGCCAGATTGACCCCCAACAGATATGAAAAAATAGAGAAATGGTGCAACAAGATTTTTAATGAATCTTAGGATTTATTTTGAGTCTGTTGGAGGTTTGGAACCTTAATTCAGAGGAATCTAAGAGTTCATAGCATATCGGGATTTCCAGTACCACATTAGTGGTAATCCTTTAAGAAGCAAAGTGAGACTTCTTTTCCTCACTCCCATGGCTAAGAGCAAAAACAGAGGAGAGAAAGTGAGAAAAGAAGGAAACCAAGGGAAGAAATAAGGGAAAGAGGAGAGGAAAGATAATGGAATCAAAGGGGAAGCTCCAAGAGTAAGAGCAAGGCTTCAAGATCTTTATCCAAGCAAGAGGTAGGGGTGTTTTCTATCTTTGTTTCTTCATCTTTTCTATGCTTTGGGCTTAGGTCTTTAGATGGAGAAGTTGGGTTTTAAAGAGGGAAAACTAGTTTCTTTAGCTTGATTATTGCTTTCATTAATTAGAATTGGTATTTCAACTTAATGAAAACAAGATAGATGGATCTTTCCATAGTTTGAGCTAGTTGGTTCTTGAGTTGGAACCTAGGTTTTTAAGGAACTAAGTGGGTGTTTTTTGGTGTTTGACCCAAGTTTTGTGAATCAAGGGGTTGTAATTGTGTTACAACATGTTTAGAAGTTGGTGGTGGTGTTAGAAACCAACTAGAAACCAAGTTTAGAGGATTAGAAGCTAAGATGGTTTAATGAAATAGTGCAGAACCGTGTGTTTTATGCAGAATTCTGTAGAAAACCAGTGGGTGCCGTGGCGTGGAGAGCTCACGTCAAGGCATAAGACTAGTTTGGCTTCGAGTGCCACATCATGAAGAGGTCGTGCTATGGTGTGAAAAATAAGTGTTGCGGCGTGAGGGTCTGAAACTCACTAAGATGCTAATTTTGATGGATTGAGTTCCCTAGTTGTTAGAATTCTTTGTTTATTCCTTTTTAAGAGTGTTGAGGCACTAGAGATGGTATTTTATAGAGAGAAAGACCTAGTGGCATATAAGGGAAAGTAGAGGAAAGTGTATACATTCATTGGACATGGATTGCCATAAAGTAAGAGTTAGTTTCTTAAGCAACCTAGTGTTGCATAGATATCACAAAGAGGCGATTAGAGAGTTAAGGAACTAGATAGCAAGAGTTGAGTGCCATAGACCCTAGCTGGCAAGGGTGAATGCCACAGTGCGTGAAAACTCTCAGAGAGTGGAGTAGAGTTAGTAAAGCAAGAGTAGGAAGCATACTAAGTCTAGTTGGCATTTGGATAAGTGTCGTAGTGCATGAACTGCTCTTACAGAGAAGAGGTAGTCTTAGTATTGAAAGATGGACTTAGTATAGAGTTATGTGGCAGTTATGTTAGAGTTAGGATATAACTCTGCATTTTCACATACTTCACTTCACATATACTTGTTATCCCTAGAGATCAGATAGTGGAGGAATCCACTCAATTTGGTGTAGATATCCACCCAGTTTACGGTAGACTACTTGATAGACTACTTAGTATAATAAGGAGGATACATTTTATGGTAACAGACTTTGCTTCTACTAGGTAGGCTATAAGAGGTCACATGTTATTATGGCAGAGTATCTCCTTAAGCAGGGGGAATAGTTAAGTATCACGACACTACACCTACACTGTATATACTTTTCTTTGAGCATACATCATTTCATCATTACATTATTTATTATTTGTTTAGATTGGAATTTGTGTTTGTTTTATGTATGTTTTGTTATTGTTTTGTGCCTTTGGTGATAGTTGTATGGGCGGTTGTCTAGTAGATGATTCCAAATGATTGTATAGGCAGTTGTTTGTTATCATTGTGGTTTCAGTTATCGGATCAGAAGTATAGATTACTTAGGAACGTTACATAGAGAGGAAGTTTTGTAGTGGTTCTTATGCAATGAGTTTTTAGTATGTTTATCAGTTTAAGTTGGGTTTATTCATTTCGAATGTTTAAACTGCTGGTTTTGGATACTTATATTGAGAAATGTGATTTCTTACCCCATTTGTTGCCATATAAATCTAGGTGGAAGTTCATCCAAAGGCAAGAAGACTAGAGTAGCTTAGTTTTTATGCTTAGTAGTTTAAAGCTTATATTTATTTACGTGCTTTTAGTTTGTAGAAAAGCTTATGTATATAATGAGCCCTTTTGTGGCAATATGTATGTATATGACTTTTAGTTTTCCACTAAGTTCTCCATTATTATTTGCTGAAATGATATGGATTAGTATAATGTTAAGTTAGAAGTAGCATAACTAATATTGTTTATCCTAGAGTATGCTTGATGTACTAGGTTACTAGTATTAGGGTGTTACAGTATGAAATAGGCCTCTAAGAGTAAAAGTAAATGAAATTTGCCTAAGAGCCTATAACTAAATGCAATGGGCCTCTGAGCCTATAATTGAATGAAATGGGCCTATGAAAATATAACTTAATGAAATGGGCCTATGAGCCTAAGACTAAATGAAAAGTGCTAATGGGCCTCTAAGCCTGAAATTGAATAACATGAGCCTTTGAACCTAAAGCTAAATGAAATTGGCTTATAAGCCTAAAACTAAATGAAATAGGCCTCTAGTCCTACAATTGAAAGAAATAGTGATCTGTCGATTATTTCTATATCTTAAGTGTCTTATGTTTGATCTAATTGGACTCCATATGTGCTTAATTGTTAACATTTAGCTAAGTTTTTAGATATGAAGCTTAATCGGATCCGTATTGAGAAACTATGCTTAAGTGCAATTATAAGCGTTCATAATTGAATTATGTTTTTCAAGAGATCTTTGAGTGATGGAGTCCATTAGCATCAAACCAATCATGCTATCCACTTAAGGAGAAAGCTAAAGACTCAAGGAGATCAACATCACCTCTAAAAGTGAGGAGAGAAGATCATATGTGAAGAATTAGGGCTGAACATGAAGAAGCCAAGTGACACAACCTATGTCCTCAGACAAGGGGGGTCGTATGCTTCTCTGGAACCTTAATTGGACCTAGTGCTGAGCACAACCAAAGACATGGCCAGTGTCCCCAGACACCGGGGGGTCGTGTACCTCTCTACCTGCTCAATTCCAAGAAAATTATGTTAATAAGCTAAGACACAGGGGGGTCATGTCATCAAATATGGCCTGTGTTTATGGCCCAGAAAATCAATTTTGAATCTAAATGATGAGCTATGGGTCCAAAGGTATAAATAAGATTAATTAAGGTTCCAAAGGGGGGTCGTTTAGGAGAGAAGCTGCCAACCAACTGAAGAGAATTCAAAGAAGATGAAAGAGGGAGATTCGATTAAAGATTGAAGATTCAGGTTCAAGCCATCGGAGATCAATCAACCTCGATCATTGGAAACTAGTTTGATCTTCAATTTTCTTTCACCCTTGAATTCTTGACGATGTCTTTCTTTCATTTTTCTTTTGACTTTGAATTCGCCATGTGTAGCTAAGTTTCTTATTTGGTTAAGGGAAGATGAAATCTTAGTTTTGATCTTATGAATCCTACATAATTCTTTATTTCAATACAGTTGTGTTTTTATTTATATGTTTCTAATCTTAATTTAGTATAAAGGTTTTTATACTCTTGGCCAATTTCGAAAGTGGTAAAACTAGGATTGCTATGCGCAGTTGCGATGATAGGATTAGTGAGACGTATGATCTAAGAAATTCAATCCCGGTGTGTGATTGGACCTTAGCGTGATTGGTTTTCTAAATCTTAATACAATCATTAGGTAGATATAAAAGTGGTCGCTTTATAGCTAACTAGTGATTAGGCTTAATTTGAGCAGTTGCTAAATTAACCAAAACCTACGAAAAATAGAGAATTAATCTCACAATCGCATAAAGACATAATTGATCATGTTGGGATAAAGGATATGTAGGTTAACATTATCATATAAATCTAGTGATGGATTCCATCTCTTAACCAATACCTTTAAATTAGTAATTTGAATCGTGTTTACTGTTGTTGCTTTAGACTTAATTTCTATTCTTAGTTTTAACAAACAAAATCCTAATTTTTTGTTTATTGTTCTTCGAAGTTTAATTTAGGAATTAGTTTATAGTGTTAATTGAATTAGTTCTCTGTGAATCGACCCTTGCTAACTACAACCGGTTGTAAGGTCTTTATATTTTTGGTAGAACTTAGCAACTGATTTTGATCTTAATTTTATTCACAATCTATACAACACCAAATTTTGGCGCCATTGTCAGGGAACTAATTTTCCAATTGCGCTATTAAGTTGTTTCCTATTTTTCACTCTATTTTAATTTTAGTTTTTAATACCTTAATTAGTTCTTTTTGACTATTTTGCTGGTGTCTATGTCCATTGAAGGATTGGACGAGAAAGTGAGGGATTTGAGGCACTACATTGATCAAGTCAGCTCACATCCTCAATTTCCCTTCCATCCATCTAATTTCTAATTCACACCTACTAACATTGAAGCTACCCGACATATAGATATATCAAGTTATGAGACATCTCAAGTGGAGGCGATGTAACGCCCCCTTTTTCGAGAGGAGGACATCACACCAAACATACGGAACTCAAAAGAAACTATTAAGACCCAGTTTAATTTATCCATAGGTATTAACCTGTTCATCAATAAAGTATCTTAACTTAGCAATTCTCTTTTTTTTTTTGTAAGCAGAAAACATAAACTTAGCAGAACTCAACATTAAGATCAAACTATACATTTATACAAAAGATACATACTATATATATATTTAGGTACATAACATAAGTCATTAAATACATCAACAGTTTTAGTAAAAGAAAGCAGAAGCTTTACATGCCTAAAAGGTTATACAGACAGTCACCAAGACTACAAAAAGTATCATGCCCCCAACAGCTACTGAGAAAGAGCCTCAGCTAGATCCTCCTCAAGCTCCTCCATAGGATCCTCCTCAGAAGAGGAAATCCTCACAGGAGCAACAGATTCACGAGCAAGAGCTCGTGCAGAAGATAGGAATGAATCCTTGTGTGGAGTATACTCACGGTCACCTTACACCTCACGCATCGTCATATAGAACTCTAGCCATACAGAAACGTCAAAAGAGAAGACAAGTGGATCATAACGAACCCAAGCCAAAGATACAATCACATCTCCCACGTAAACAAAACGCTAGGTGATCAAGTCAACGTGCCAACAATCAATGCCTCCGTGGAACCTCAGTCTGGCATACCCTAGAAAACCTCACCGGGATACCATAGCCAAGCAGAAGACTAACTCGCCCCAAAACCAAGAAACTCAGGCTCTTCCTCGCCTCGGTCTTTTAAGAAGCATAGATATAAAAAGAATAGTATAATACAGAAAAGAGGTGAGATATCCAACATCAATACCAATTATGGTAGTAAAGAATTAGAAATGACGCAGGCTTACAGCATGGCAACATGATAAACAACATCAAGATTCAAATGATAAGCAATTTAGTAATACAAATAGTCATAACATCATTAAAAGAAACAGTTCCATAATCACATATACTTATGCCAGATAAATATGTTGACAGACTATGCACATGCATAAAGTGCCAAAATCCTACTCTATGGAGCTAGACACAACATCAGAGAGAATGATCAAGGAGACATGCCTGTATCTCATCAGCCTCAAATCAAGTGCTTTCAATATCAACAAATTGCGCAACATGGCTTATACAAGGCATTCTTCACAAGATCGTGATATAGGACAGTGTCTTAGTCCAGATCGTCGGTGCGTTTGCATTGGTTTGTCCCACGGCACAGAAGAGCTACCAATTTTTCATTGTGAGATACCCGTACCCTGACGCCCCCAAGGTCAATAAGTGACTTACACTAGTTTATTTGCACCCGCATGTAGGTGTGATTCATCTCCTAGGCATACAGCCTTACAAACAGAGTCCAACGGACTTTCATAATGCATGATGACTCAATGCACATATATATACAAATATTCAATAATAGTATGACTTGTCCATGATTACACGTCACATTAGGCCTAATCAATTATCAACAATCATTGGTCCCACTTATGGACCCACAACTAGTCATTGTCCAAATCTCAAGGGTGAAAACATATTTTTCCTATTAAACCCCTTTAAGGAAATTCTCTAGCATTTTTCATTCAAGCTTTTTTACTCTTAATTAGATAAGTCCTTTCCTTTGTTTTAGGTCAAACTCACTTTAGGTAATTATTTTAAGCTCCTCACAACCTCACCCACACTCATGTTCTTTCTTTGTCCAAAAATCACTCTAGCCTATAGGATAAAGTTTTATTCTTTATTCTTTTCATATTATAAATTCCTAATTAATTATCTAATCACCTAATTACCTAAGTTTTAATTAATACAAAAATTTTGTCAATGGGTGCCCTAGTTGGCCGTGACCTCCCAAGGGCTACGAACCTAAAATTCTCATCACATTATTAATTACTTATTATTTGATTTCTTAAGTCCCAAAGTAGTACAAAAATTTCATCATGGACCCATCAATGGCCTCATGGCCGTGAACCTCCAAGCAAAAGGGGTAAGAATCCCTTGCTTTCCATATACACATCTAAGCATTCAAAGCATTCCAATCTATCAAGTTATACAATAGCAAGTATTAAAGTCATACAATGCAACCAATTACAACATTCCCAAAAAATCACACAACAAAGTCAGCAACCCACACATGGATTCCTCACCATCAACAAAAAAACGCGTTCCTCACCACCATGATAGGTTGAAGAGGATGATCTCCCTCTTACCTAAAGAGACAATAAAAGAAAGCAAGCTCATTGATGCTTCCTTGCAATTTTCATCCACCACCACCAATGAAACCCTAGGATAGTCAAACCTACACAATCAACAACCAAAGTTTGAAAAGAGGAGTCCTTGATCACAAAGGTGACCAAGGATCACGAAAATGAGAAGAGAAAAGATGAAAGTCAAGAACATTATCTCAAATCTTCAAGTTTTAGGGCTTAGTAGAAAGTGATGAAGAATCAAGAGATGATCACCAAAGAGAAAAGCTTCAAGATGATGAGAGGATTCAAGAATCTAGATAGGCTTAAGCAATCAAGCTTGGGTGGCTAACAATGGTGTTGAGGCCATGAGAGTGCAGAGAAAATGGAGATGAGAGAAAAAGTGAGAGAATGAAAAGTGAAACTTTGTTTGAAATGAAAAAGTGATGGGTAAGTGAAAAAGATGACAATTTTTAGTCATCTTTCCCCCCAATAGCCGTGGGGTTCACCAAGGGAGGAGAGAGAGAAGTGGCTTCCTTGAGAAGCTTGATACAAAGCTTCCTTGAGAAGTTTCACACATTTTTTGAAAAAGTCAAGGGTGATGTGATGGTGATGATATCATCTTGGTGATGTCATTAAAGTACTCTCTAGAAAAGATGACTAACACTCTACTAAAGTTATTATGCATTAGACAAAAGTTACAGTTAGCAAAAATAGTATTTATCGTCTAACGAGTAATAAAAAGTATCGCGATTTTATTTATCAGATAAAATCTTGAAAATAAAAACTTCGTAAACTGTGTCCGGCCTTGGGTTTAGTAAGATCTCCCATCGACGTTTCCACAGTCCAAAGTTTTCTGGCCTCGGGGAAAATATTTTATTTTTCTGGCCCCGCTCAGTGTGCACGTAAATTAAGAAATATATTAAAATAATTAAATAATTTAAATAATTCTAGAAAAATTCACAAAAATCAAAAATATTATAAAATGAATATATATCATGAAACAAGCAATTTTTGGGGTGTTACAAGCGATGGCAAAATCTACTCTAAGGGCGTTAAGTGCTCCAAACTTGGACCAACAACCTCTGTGCATAGAGATTCTTGAAAATGAGGAGGCATTTGAGTTGAAGTCCGACCTAATCCATCTTTTTCCATCTTTTAGTGGATTAGTTGGGAAGGATCCCAACAAGCATTTGAAGGAGATCCATATGGTGTGTTCTAGCATGAAGCCCATGGGAATTCCAGTAGAACAAGTCAAGCTAAGATCTTTTCCATTTTCACTAAAAGACTCTGCAAAGGAGTGGCTATACTATTTTTGACCCCGATCCATCCAGTCATGGCAGGATATGGCTCGAGCTTTCTTTGACAGATACTTCCCTGTCTCAAAGGCCGCAACCATCAGAAAAGAAATTTGTGACATCCAACAAAGGCATGGGGAGTCACTTCATGACTACTGGGAGAGGTTTAAGAGACTATGTGCTAGCTGCCCTCAACATCAAATTAGTGAGCAACTTCTTATTAAGTATTTCTACAAAGGTTTGCTAGTGATGGACCTTAACATGATTGATACTACTAGTGGAGGAGCTTTGGTTGATAAGACTCTTCAAGAGGCTAGGAACTTGATATCAAGAATAGCTGCAAATATTCAACAATTTTTAACTAGGAATGACACCAGAGTGAAAGTAGTTAAAGAGGTAGAAACGACTAGTTTACAGCAACAAATGGTCCAGTTGACTACCATGGTTCAGCGGCTAATGGATAATGGGAAAGCACCGATAAATGCTTGTGGGATTTGTTGCTCTTATGGACATCCCACTGATATGTGTCCTACTCTACAAGATGACACAAATGAGGAGGTAAAGGTCATAGGGGGATATTCTAGACCTCCCAAAAACTACAACCCCTACTCTAATACGTATAATTTGGGGTGGAGGGATCATCCTAACTTGAGCTATGGAAAGCAGCCCTAGAATCAACCTCAAGCCTATGGACCTCTAGAATTTCAATAAAGGTAAACACCTTTCCCTTAAAGATAACAACAAGCTCTAGCTCCTAGACAATCTGAGCCCTCACTAAAGGAGTTAATGAGGCAAATGGCCATTAGTAACATTCAATTTCAGCAGGAGCAAAAGGCCATTATGCAAAGCTTCTAACAAGAAATAAGGGTCACTATCTGTAACCTACAGAAACAAGTAGCGTAGTTAGCCACAGACCTCAACAATGTTCAAAGCCAACTTTTTGGTAGACTTCCCTCACAACCAGAAGTGAATCCGAGGGAAAATGCTAGTGTTGCCACATTGCAAAGTGGCTAGATAAACCTACATCTTCTTCACAAGTCACTAAAGAGAAAGATCAAGAGCCTAAAGAGGTAAATGAGGAGGGGCAAAACACTAAGACCCCTAAGGTAAGTATTATGGAACCCCTTCCTATGTATTCCTGAACCCCTTCCTAAGTATATCACTAAGGCCCCATTCCCTAGTAGGTTAGTTAAGAATAAGAAAGGTGAAGTAGATAAAGAGATCTTAGAGACCTTTAGGAAAGTGAAAGTTAACTTTCCTTTATTAGATGTCATTAAGTAAGTACCTAGGTATGGTAAGTTCTTAAATGAATTGTGCACTAACAAAAGAAAGTTAAAAGGTAATGAGAAGGTCCAAGTGGAAGAAAGTGTAATGGCTATAATTAAAAAGAAACTCTTAACTAAGTGTAAGGACCCTGGCACATTCCCTATACCATGCACTATAGGTAGCATAAGGTTTGAGAGGGCAATGTTAGATTTAGGTGCATCCATAAATGTCATGCCTTACTCCATTTATGTATCTTTATATCTAGGTCCTTTAGAACTAACTGGTGTTATTATTCAACTGACAGATAGATCTAACATATACCCAAAGGGGGTTATTGAGGATGTGTTGGTGCAGGTGAATAAACTAGTATTTTTGGAAGATTTCTATATGCTGGACATGGAGGAGGATAAATCTCCCAACTCTGCTCCTATTTTGTTGGGGAGACCATTCTTGAAGATTACACGAACAAAAATTGATGTGCACTCAGGGACGTTGACAGTGGAATTCGATCGGGAGATGATCAGACTCAATATTTTTGAGGCTATGAGATACTCGAGTGATGTGCACTCTACTTGTTTGATTGACTCCTTTGATGCTTTTGACTCTTTAATTTCCATAGCTTTTGTGTTTAATCATTTTGATGCTAACTCATAGCTTAGATTTACAAGAAGAGAAGAGGGATGATGAAAGAGAACCATGAAGTGAAGACATTGATGATGTAGTAATAGCCTTGCATGAGCTGTCTTCTACTTCAGAAGGACATGAAGTTTCTTATGTTGAGCTACCAGTTACTAATGATGCACCTAAACCTTTTGTTGTGCAGGCACCAGAGTTAGAATTGAAGGAATTTCCTAATCATCTCACATATATATTCTTGGGAGAGAAGGAAACATTTCTAGTGATAATTGCCAAGTCACTCACCCAAG
The DNA here is from genome assembly GCA_029884595.1 of Ormosia semicastrata. Classification (NCBI taxonomy): domain Eukaryota; kingdom Viridiplantae; phylum Streptophyta; class Magnoliopsida; order Fabales; family Fabaceae; genus Ormosia; species Ormosia semicastrata. Next base: position 48,368,811 of record JAQQTO010000061.1, read on the forward strand.
AATAAAAGGAGAAATTGGTGTCTATATTGAAAAAGCATAAGACGGCCATTGGTTGGACTATAGCAGATGTCAAGGGCATTAACCCCTCCATTTGCATGCATATAATCTTAATGGAGGAGGGGGCTAAGCCAGTAAGAGATCCCCAGAGGAGGTTGAATCCTCCTATGATGGGGGTTGTGAAGAAGAAGATACTGAAGCTCCTGAGTGTGGGACTGATCTACCCCATTTTTGACAATAAGTGGGTAAGCCCGGTCTAGGTAGTACCAAAGAAATCTGGAATAACTGTGGTAAGAAATGCTAAAAATGAGCTTATTCCCACTAAGCTACAAATAGGGTGGTGTGTTTGTATAGATTATAGAAAATTAAATGCTGCCACTAGAAAAGACCATTTTTCTTTGCCTTTTATTAATCAGATGTTGAAAGATTAGATGGTCATACTCACTACTATTTTCTGGATGGATTTTCAGGATATAACCAAATTGCTATTATTCTAGAAGATTAGGATAAGACCACTTTCACTTGTCTCTTTAGCACTTTTACATATAGGCGAATGCCTTTTGGACTTTGCAATGCACCAGGAACCTTTCAGAGATGTATGGTGAGCATATTTTCTTATTATAATGTATTTGGGAATGGATTTGAGAATTGTTTAGAACATTTGAAATTGGTACTAAAAAGATGCATTGACACTAACCTTGTCTTAAATTAAGAAAAATACAACTTCATGGTAGAAGAGGGTATAATGTTAGGTCATATGGTCTATACTAGGGGAATCGAGGTTGATAGAGCTTGTGCGTTCCTTACCCTCACCCACTAGTGTGCGAGAAATTCATTCTTTTCTTGGTCATGCATGGTTCTACCGGAGATTCATCAAGGATTTCTCCAAGATATCATTGCCCCTTTGCACACTACTTCAAAAGGATGTTCTATTCCATTTTGATGAGAAGTGTATGGAGGCTTTCACCAAACTCAAGAAGTTGATGACTATGGCGCCTATCATTAGGCCACCAAATTGGGAGCTTCCATTCGAGTTAATGTGTGATGCTAGTGACTTCACAGTAAGGGTTGTCCTAGGACAACAAGTTGATAGGATGCCTTATATAAACTACTATGCATCAAGGACCCTAAGTGATGCTCAACTCAATTACTCTACAACTGAAAAAGAGCTTTTAGCTGTGGTTTTTGCTTTAGAAAAATTTAAATCATATCTAATTGGTTCTAAAGTAATTTTTTTTTTATCATGCAGCCTTGAAATACCTATTTGTGAAGAAGGATATGAAGCCTAGATTGCTCCGATGGATTCTACTACTCCAGGAGTTTGATTTGGAGATTAAAGACAAAAAAAGGAGTGAAAACTTGATGGCAGACCATTTGAGTAGGTTGGTGACTGAGGAGGAGATGCCTATCAAATAGAGTTTTCCAAATGAGCATCTAATGGTCATTAAGACTACAATTCCTTGGTATGCTAATATTGCTAACTACTTGGCCACAAGGACTTTTCGGAGGGCTTGAATAAGGCATAAAGGGATGAACTAAGGAGTGATTGCAAATATTATATCTGGGATGATCCTTACCTCTAGAAGCATTGTGCAGATCAAGTGATTAGGAGGTGCATTCCAAACTTAGAAACTCACTCCATATTCTCTTTTTGTCACACCTATGCATGTGGAGGGCATTTTCGCATGAAGAGGACAACCAACAAGATGCTTGACAGTGGTTTCTACTAGCCTATAATTTTCAAGGATGCTTAAAACTTTTGTAAGTCTTGTGACCATTGTCAAAAGATGGGTAATATTGGTCTTAGAAATCAAATGCCTCAAACTCTAATAATTTTTGTGGAAGTTTTTAATGTTTGGGGCATTGACTTTATGGGACCATTCCCCCCCCCCCTCATTTGTTTTTTCATACATTCTCCTAGCTGTTGATTATGTATCAAAATGGGTGGAAGTAAAGGCCACCAAATATGATGACTCTAAAATTATTGTGGATTTTGTGAAGTCTCACATTTTCTGTAGGTTTGGAACTCCAAGGGCCATAATTAGTGATCAAGGGACACATTTTTGTAGCAGAACATTTGAGGCTTTCTTGAAGAGATATGGTGTGATGCATAAGACTTCTACTCCCTACCATCCACAAACAAATGGGCAGACCGAAGTGTCCAACTGAGGAATCAAGTTCATCCTTGAAAAGACAGTGAATCCAACGTGTAAGGATTGGAGTACTAGACTTGGTGAAGCATTATGGGCTTATAGGATTGCATATAAGACTCCGATTGACATGTCACCATTCCGGTTAATATATGGGAAGCCCTGTCATTTGCCTGTGGAGTTGGAGCATCAATCTTATTAGGCTATTAAGCAATTCAACTTAGATTTGGAAAATGCTAGAAAGCAAAGGAAGCTCCAATTACAAGAGTTAAAAGAATTGAGGAATGAGGCTTATAAGAGTGCCCTTACTTACAAGGCAAAAACCAAGGCATTCCATGATCATGAATAAGGCGTCTGGAAAAATATTCAAGGTTAATGGACACCACCTTAAGCCTTACCATAAGCTTCCAGATAGTGAAGAAGTGGAAGAGATGACCCTACTCTATCCACATTATGAAGAACATTAAGGAATGGCACAATGTCGGGGTGAGGACAATAAACCAAGTGCTCAATGGGAGGCAACCTATCACTAAGACGAACCAAATTTACTTTATTTATCCCTCTTATTTTATGTTTCTTTCTATTTTCTTGATTAGTTTCTTAGGTTAAATAGATCTTGGTGTATTTCTTAAATGATTATCTAAGAATCCTTAGAAATATTTGTGTTTTGTAATGCTGGAATTATGATTGAATGCATGATTTATTTGTTTGATGAGTGTTTAAGGTCATGATAAGAGTTTTAGGTGGATAAGAACCCATGGGAATTAGTGTAGATTATAGAGTTACTAAGTCGATGGACAACATAGGGGTGTTTCAAGACACACCCCATGTCTCCAACAAGGTGAACCTCCAATTGTTCACAGAGCCATACATGTGGGGGGAGGGGGGCCTATCATCATACATGGCCTATGTCTTTGAATGCTAAAGCCCCAATTGCTCACAGAGCCATACACAGGGGGGGGATGTCACAAGACATGGCCCATGTTCGCTTGACAGATCCCATTTAACTCTAACTTAGGGTTTCTAGGCTACTTTCTCTCCCAAATTCTCTTGAGCTGCCACCCTTCCACCACCTTCTTTCCTAAATTTCTTCCATTCAAACACTAATAAAACTCATATTTCCTCCTTCCATCCATTTTCAAGCACCAAACACTCCCCATCTTTCTTCCTAATCCACTCCCAACGCCCCCAAAATTCTCTCCTTACATCTTCTCCTCGCTACCCACCTCCATTTCCCTTGGTTTCATCTCCAATGGCTCTGAAGAAATGAACAAAGGCCATGACAGGGACTTCATGCTCTTATTACCCCCAACAGCGAACCATCTAGGCGAAAAAGGGCACCTCCTCCACCTCCACCTGTAGAGCCACCTCAACAGGTACATATGCATCCCCTAGATAGGGAGGAGATAGTACCTACTTAGTATCTAGATGAGGTTAAATTAAGAGCTATTGATTTAGAGGATGAGGTCTATGATTTATTGTGTAGAATAGGATGGGTTGAGTTTGCCAACATGCGTAGGCCTACCTATGATGATTTGACTAGGGAGTTTCTTTCTACTTTTACTGTAAACTGTACCCAGAAGCGATCAAAATGGTTAGCCAGGAGAGATAACTTTTAAATTCTTATGAACACCCTATGAATTAAACATTCATTAGTTTAGCACCATCTTTGGCTTTCCTGTGGGGCACAATCGTGTTCCCTCTGACTTCCGTCAGGAGCATGCTTAGTATGAGTTGACTGTTACAAATCCTGTTAGTTATGAACCCAAATCTTCTAAGGCTTCCAAGCTCCGATCCTCTGCCTTCAGATACATACAAAAGTGGTTGGCAAATACAATTTGTGCGAGGGGGGAAAGTCAAGGGGTCCTTAGTAGGCCTGAGTTGTTTTTCATACACTGCATGGTACATGGGAAAAAATGAAAGGGGATTATTGGCTTTGTAATCAATTCAAGCATATAGGGTCCACTAGAGCTAGATGAATATTACTTGGAGGTTACATCACTGCTATCGCAGAACAATGTGGAGTTGATCTGGACTTGTTGTTGGAGGAGGATCTTGTAAAGGGTCCTAGTGCTATTGATGGGCCTATTTTGGTAGCCGTGGGCATGTGCATGAACCAAAATGGTTCCTTCCACTTGGTTAGTACATATGGTAATGTCCTGCCTAGGAGAGCTTCGATACCCGAGCCGCAGGAGCATGTTGCAGCATCAGTGCCTCTGGAGTATGTTCCCCTTTTTGAAGCAGATGCAGAGCCCTCCACTAGAGTTGCTTCATATGATGAGGTCATGGCCCGTATTGATATACTGGAGCTAGATCATGCCACTCGATTCCAACACTTGGAGGAATTCACTGCCCAGCGGATGGATACCATAGATGGCAAGCTAGATGCTTTGCTTAAGAGGCCATTTTATCCCCCACCCCCATCTTGATTTATTACTCTTACTGTTTTGGATTATGCTTTAGATCTGACTATTGGTATTTTGGCATTGTATTTGGATCTTATTTTGGGATATCAATGATGACTACTGGTCATGGATTCAATTTCCTTATTGATGTCTTTGAATATGCACTATTAGTTTACTTGAGTTTATTTTATTTCCTTTAATGTGTGTATGCCTTGACATTAGCGACAATGTCTACTTTAAGTGTGGGGGGTCATGATCTTAGTTGAATATGTGGTGCATATCTCTCCAATGGGTTTTAGAGTGATTTGAGTGGTGAGCAAAAGATCCATTTAAAAGAGAAAAAAAATCTGATAATCTTTTAAGCTTGAAGGAGACTTTCTTGCTTTCAAATCTGTCAAGTGAGGTTTTGAAAAATTGAAGGGTTAATTCAAATGTGATAGATTGAGACCTAGTGAGATTTTGGGCCTTAGTGTGAATGGCTAATATTATGCCATCTTTGTTCTTTGTTGTGTGATTCCACTCATGACTATGTGTTCTTCAAAACTTGTCTTGACTCTTTTAAAGCTACAAATGACCGCTGCACACATTTGAAATGACAAAGGCATTTCTTTCAAATAGCTACTGGCCAAATAGTCTTCCTTGCATTTTTATCCATTGTTTACCCCTTTGAGCCTAATTGACCTTTACTTCCTTTCCTTCTATCATAGCTTAATACAAGCCTAAAAGTGAAAAACCATTAAGCCACCCTACCTTGGGGAGTAGAAGAGCTTATTAATTGTGCTGGGAATTAGTTTTGAATAAGTGTGGGGGGGATTTAATAATGTGTTTGCCTAGCTATGTGTGCATATAAAAAAAATAAATATTGGAAAAATATTAAGATGCTTGGATGTGATGCAAGGTATTCCAAAGAAAAAAGAAGCTCAAAAGTGAAAAAGAAAGAAATGGTGAAGAAAAGGAAGTTTGATTGTTATATGGAGAAAGGCAAGAAAAAGGTAAAGATACAAAAAAAGAATTGAGGTTGAAAAATGCTAGGGTAATTTTTATTGTAATCATTGAATATATTCCCTTTTGCTTTTCTATTTCCTATGGTCTAACTTGCTCATCCTTGGTGTATCCTACCTTAACCCAGACCCCATTACAACCTAATTAAAGACCTTTTGATCTTTGTATGCATGTGGCCTAGGTGGTAGAGAAGTAGAGGCTTGCCAAGCTTATAGTAGAGCATGTTTTCATGAGTAGGTTGAGAGTAAACACAAGATCTAAACACTTGAGTGAAAGAATATATCTGTGAGGATCTATCATTTTGATTTAACCCTGATATTTGATTGACTTTACTTACTAGTTTGGATTGTCAAGGGAAGAAATTCTTGTTCGCTTAGGTTCTTTAAAAAGACTAAGGTGTGTAGGTCTTTGCTCATTGTTCTGCACTTTCATTGCTGTTAGGAAATAGGTGCTTAATTGTATATTTTTGCCCAGGAGTGTAAAAAGTTAAGTATGGGGGTATTTGATCTGTCGATTATTTTTACATCTTAAGTGTCTTATGTTTGATCTAATTGGACTCCATATATGCTTAATTATTAACATTTAGCTAAGTTTTTAGATATGAAGCTTAAACAAATCCTTATTGTGAAACTATGATTAAGTGCAATTATAAGTGTCCATAATTGAATTATGTTTTTCAGGAAATCTTTGAGTGATGGAGTCTATTAGCATCAAACCAAGCTTGCTATACACTTGAGGAGAAAGCTAAAAACTCAAGGAGATCAACATCACCTCTAGAAGCAAGGAGAGAAGATCATATGTGAAGAATCAGGGCTGAACATGAAAATCCCAAGTGACATAGCTCGTGTCCTCAGACACAGGGGGTAGTGTCCTTCTCTGGCACCTCAATTGGACCCAATGTTGAGCACGACCGAAGATACGGCCCGTGTCCCCAGACATGGGGAAAAGGGGGCAGGGGGGTCGTGTCTTCAGACACGACCCGTGTTTACGGCCCAGAAAATCAATTTCTAATTTGAATGATGAGCTATGGGCCTAAAGGTGTAAATAGGATTGTTTAGGGTTCCAAAGGGGGGTCATCTGGGAGAGAAGCCTCCAAGCAACGGAAGAGAATTCGAAGAAGAGGAGAGAAGGAGATTCAATCAAAGATTGGAGATTCGGGTTCGAGCCATTGAAGATCAATCAACCTTAATTATTGGAAACTGATTTGATCTTTAGTTTTCTTTTGCCTTTGTTGTAAGGTCCCGAGACTGCCTGCAGGATTGATGAGTGTCCCCACAAACTAACACGAGCCTTTTCAGCATGCTTTGTCCTCACTCACACACATCCTAGGAAACTTCCCAGGAGGTCACTCATCCCATAAGTGCTCCAAGTCAAGCATGCTTGAGTACTTATGTTCTTGGCTCCCGAAAAGAAGATACATCTTGTTAATATGGGTGGTGCTAATTAATTCCTTTAAGTCATCCTCAACTATGCAGTCTCATACCTGCACAGTCTTTGGATCCCTCTCATTCTGGTGTGTATTCAGTTCATTCATGTGTCTCTTGTAACACCCTCCTTAGGGTATTACATTTCAAGCTAACTCCTTTTAATTCTTTACCTAAGTTATAAAATATTTGATATTATAAAATATGAGTTTCAAAATTTCTTTTTCGTGGATAACATAAACTTACTAAATTTTAGAAACACAAGACATAAAACTGAATAATATACTTCACATATAAACATAGTTTACTGTAACCATAAGTACATCATACTTACATGCCCAAAAACATAAAACATCTAACATAACTGACCTAAACTGGCCCAAATTCACAACATCTAAAGAAAAGAGTCCTCCTCAGAAGATAAATTTCCTAGCCGAGAATATCTCAACGAAAATAAATCTAAGCAAAAAATATCTCGGAGTCTTTCCTAGGAGTATAGTGAAGATCATTCCACAACTCCCTGATAGGTAAAACAAACTCTACATAAGCGATAGTAAAAGAAGAAGTAATGACTCCATGGTGGGTCCTACTTATAGATAGAGTAATGTCACCACAATACTCTATATGCTCTATGTCCTAATGGACACGCCAAGCATTAGTGCCTTCAAGAAACTGTAGTCTAAAGAAACCTAGTAGATCCCTCCTTGCCGCCATCGCAGTCTTCACAGATGTAAGCATAAAATAGAAACAAACAGAACAATACAATAAAGAGCTGAGATCCCCTACATCAATACCATCATGGCAGCAAAGAACAATAATGATAATAATGCACATTCACATACAACAATATCATAGAATAATAGGTATAATCATGTTATCAATTAATAAATAATTTATCAATATATATTTCACACTATATGAATACTAACCATACCACAAAATAAATATACTAATTATGCCACAACAATATGTACACTTACTATGCACATGCACAATGTGTATACTAACCATCCTTATGCACAATGTACCCATTTCCTACTCTATAGAGCTAAACACAATTTCAGAGAGAATGAACTAGAAGATATGTTTGTATATCGGCCACCTCAGACCAAGTGCTATAATTTTTCAATTTGTACATCAGGCATTATATAAGACATTCTACGCCAGGTCGGGAATAGGAATAGTATTTTATCGAGATCGTCAGTACGTTTGCATCGGTTGCCACGGCACAGTAGCGCTTTCTAATTGGCCATATGTGGAATTTCGCATCCCGACGCCTCCAAGATCCATTATAGATGTTCACTACACAATTCACACTCGCACTAAGGTGTAATTCAACTCCTAGGCAATAATAGTCTTAACAGACACCGACTGACAAATAATGCATGATCAATGGCTCTATGCATATTACAAGCCTTTATCGGCTATAACCATACGTTGACATAGCTGGGTTCAATACATTAGCCCGACAACAAATTACTATTTTTCTCAATTGTGTAGCATTTTTATCACATTTTCACAATTGCGTAACACTTCTGTTACGTTTTCAAATCGCGTAACAATTTTTCAACGTTTTCTCAATCACGTAAAGGTTTTAAAATGTTTTCTCAATGCATAGCTAAAAATCATTATTTTTAAATCGTGTAAGAGTTTTTCTACGTATTTTCAATTGCGTAAAGCATTTTCTCAATATTCTAAGCTCAAATTAAAACTTTTCTCATTTAATATCAAAATTGGACTTTAATTCCATTATATACTTAATAAATCACCTTTAAATAATATTTCTAACATTTTTATACTAAACCTCCTCCAAATAATATTTCCTAACGTTTTTCACAAAAACTTATATTATCTAAATTAATTCAAGATATCTCAAAATTATTGTTCTTTACTCTTAATAAAACTTTCTTAAATAAAATATTTTAAACTCCAAACTATCCTTAAAAATTATTTTCTTGCTAAAACTCCTCTAAATAATATTTCCTAATATCTTTTCCAAAACTTATGTTTATTTTAATTAAATAAAACATTTTCCATCTTCCTCTTTAAAAAATCATTTAAAAAATACTTTAAGTTTTCAAATTATTTCTCCATCCTATTTTCAATATCATAGCCGAAATTTGCTTTCCATTTAATAATAAAAATATATTCATTTCCATTTTTATTTTATAATTCCTTAATTTCATTTTTTACCACTAATCCTCTAGGTTAACAATTAATAAAGCATTTTGCATTGGATTACCCATTTTTGGGCATAGAGGCCATGAGCCTCATGGTCTTTGGAACCAAAAAAAAATTTTCCTCTCAATCACAATTTATATCATACGACATACATAAAACATCATAATCCTACTATATCAAATTCATGCATAATATCAAAGCAATAAAATCACATAAAGCAATTAAACACAAATCACAAAATCATACAAATAAAGTGAATAATCCTCACATTGATTCATCACCTTCATACAAATTTTGTTCCTCACCACCATAATTGGTTGATGAGGTTAATCTCCCTCTTACCTTAGATGTAGCCTCCTAAGCTCCTTGTATGATCCTTTGCATCAACTTCCTCCACCAAGTAGCTCTTGAAATCAAAGTAAAAACAAATATATTAACATTCAAGGCTAGAGTAAGACAACCATAGATCAAATATGGTCTTAGAATTTTAAGAATCAAATAAGAAATCAAGTTTCAAGATCTTTACCTTGAAACCCTAGAACTTGAATCCAAAAATCAAGCTTGAAGATGATGGAATTAGGTCTTGATCATAACATGAAAGTTGCTTAGAATGATGTTTAGGACCAAGTGGTATAGTTGGTTTGAATTATTAGTGATTGGATAATGATTCTAGGTAGTGAGACCGTGAGGCTTCCAAGAGAAAAAGTGAGAGAGTTTTGTATTTTGGCTTCTTGGTTCTTGATAGAAAGATGGAAATGAACTAAGTGATAGCAAAACTAAATTTTTGGTCCTCTAAAAGCTTTATGGCCATGAGCTTTGGGAGAGAAAATGGAAGAGGGTTTTGGCTCTTAGCTTTGCATGAAAGATGATAAGCATAGAATTTGTGATAGAAAAATCAATTTTGTTGGTCTCCTTTGGATGCTTAGTGGCTGTGAGATAGGAGAGAAAACAGTGTGATTAATTTGACCACTTTTAACCCTTCACAACCATTGATTAGATCAATGGTGGATATGTAAAGCTTCTCCTCCAAGCTTGTTTTCTATTGGCCCATCATAAAGGTGTCATAGCCCTTTTCTTTGACTAGCTTTAGATATTTTCCAAAAGCATAGATATTTTCCAAAAGCTGAGATAATTTTCAGATATTTTCAGAAACTATTTCCTAATAGATAATAGCTACTGCTAGTTATTATCCAATGGATAATAACATTACACAATAAATAAAATCATTACCCAATGGATAATAACATTATCAAATGGATAATAGAAAACTCAGATACAGAAAATTTTCTTCAACTGTTCCCAGTTTTGGGTTTAGTAAGTTCCTCTGGCCCTGCATTAACAGTCCAAAACTTTCTAGTCCAGGAAAAATTTTTATTTTTCTAAGCCCGCCTCAACACACATACAGTCCAAATAATATTAAAATAATTAAAATAAATTAAAAATTCTCAAAAATTCACAAAAATTCCTAAATATTATAAAACTCATAAATATTAAGACAAACAAAAAATCAGAGTGTTACATCCCTCTGCCTAGAAGCCTTCCAAGAGCCGCTCCTTGTCCGTGCTTCATCTTTTAGCACCGGCGACCACTCCCCGCCCTCGTCGACCCCGGGTGTCACATGCTCACCAGCTTCTGCATGGTTCGTTCCCAAACCACACCGTACTGGTAAAAAAGATCTGGAACGATGTGACTGGAGATGCAACATGGGAGCTAGAAGACAAAATGAAGGAACAATATCTGCATTTGTTCTAAGGTATGATAAATTTTGGGAATGAAATTCTTTTTAGAAGGGGAGAGTTGTAATACCCCAATCTTTCTCTTATGTGGGTTATCTGTAATTTCTGTGATGTTATGAATTTTTGTGAATTTTTGTGAATTATTTGACTTATGTGAATTATTTTAATATTATTTTCAAAAAAATTTGGACTGATGAACTGGGGCTGGGGGATTTTACTAAACTCGAAACCAGAGACAGTTTTTAAAGTTTTCATTGTCTGAGATTTTATTTGACAGATAAAATTTGGGTACACTCTATTATCTATTGGACAATAGATACCGACTTTGTTAAATGTGACTTTTATCCATTAGATAATAGCTTGTAATAAAGATCTAGTACATTGTTCTATCTAGTCACCTTTATGACATCATTCATGTGACATCACCCACATGACATTATCCTTTGACCTTTTGGACTAAAGGAGGAAGCTTCCTAAGGAAGCTTTGGGAGAAACTTGTTGGAGAAGCTTTAGAATCTCTCCTTAGGTGAAGTGCACGGCCATGAGGGAGCAAGGAGCTTCTAGAGTAAGTTTCCATCTAACTCTCATTATCATCACTTTCTATTCATCTCTCATCAAACAAAAGCTATACACTTTCTCTCTCTTTTTCTTCTCTCATTTTCTCTCCTCAAGGCTCACGGCCACACCCCCTAATCCACACTTTCATCTTCTTTTCTTTTCAACCCTCCACATTCCTTAAATCTAAATCTCTTTCTAAGACACTTTGGGGTGGAGATCTTGACTTTGTTCATCTCTTTCAAGTGTTTTTCAAGTTAGGACTTAAGAGCTTCTAAGGTAAAATTTCTTCATCTTCATTCTTCTTTCTTTTCTTCTTTCTAAAACCATGATTTTGATCCATGGTCATTCTATTCCAAGCCTTTGATGTTGATCTTTTGGTATGTATTTTTATTTTCAAAAGGCTCTTGGAAGAGGAAGTTAGTTTCAAGAAGATATTCAAGAGGTGTTTGGAAATCCTCTAAGGTAAGAGGGACATCCTCTGAGGTGAGAGGGAGATATTCATTGTTGTATTGAAAGTGAAGAATCCATGTATGAGTTGTTCACTTAATTGTATTGATTTTTAGTGATTTTATAATTTTTGCCTTATATGATTTATAGCTTAATATTGTGCATGATCATGGTAGAATGGAAAACTTTGATGATTAATATATATATATATATATATATATATATATATTGTTAGATTGGAATCTTATTGTGGATGATGACAATTTTGAGACCCAAGGCCCTTAGGGCTCACGGCCAAGAGACCTTAGATAAGGTATCCTAGACAAAATTTTGTGTTGATTTAGAAGTTAGAGCCTGTGGTGAAAAAGGAATTAGATTAAGGATTTACCATGATGAAGGAGTGAAGAAACAATGTTAGTCGGTTAATAAAGAGGGATTTCGGCCTTAAGAGGAAAAACAAGCTTGAGAGAGAAATAATAAAAACTTAAGGTACTTTAAGGCTTTGGAAAAAAGGAAAAGAATTTGTGAGATTGAGATGATGTGGTTTCTTTCTAGGTTTTTCATGAAAAACACGAGGAAGTATTACTAGAGGAACTTAACTAGAAGAGTTTGGTGATTAGAGTTAATTTCTACATTTACCCTTGAAAGTGTTAAAGTAAAGCCTAAAAGTGAAATAATAGCTCTATATGTCAAAAAGGTTCATGAGAATGTTCCATGAAATTTGAAAATGATCATTCTTGAAGTTCTGCAATAGAAGCGCCTTGTGACTAAATGTAATAGCATTGTGTTGTCGGGCCGACGTACTGGACCCGGGAATGTCAGTGATTGACTTAAGCCCTGTTGCGGCTCCTCTTGGTTGAACTTATGTTGTTTATGAATATTGTTTCATCTTTGTCATGCGATCATGCATTATGAAAGTCAGAAGGACTTGTTGTCAAGGCTATATGCCTAGGAGATGAATTACACTTTTGTGCGGGTGCGAATTGCATAGTGTAGTTCACTTGTTGAACTTGGAGGCGTCGGGGTGTAGGTATCCCACATGTGGCCAGTTGTTAGGTCCACTGGGCCGTGGTAACTGTACAACGCACTGACGATCTTGACCAGGCACTATCCTATTCCCGATCTGGTTGAGAGTGTCTTGTATAGTCATGTTACGCATACTGATTATATTGAGAAGCACATTATTTGAGGCTAACGATATATAGACACTGACTCCCCGATTATTCTCTCAGATGTTGGTTTGAACTCCATGGAGTATATGTCAGTCCATTGTGCATCCATATAGACATTGATCATTTTATTGTGATACATTTATACTGTGGAATTATCTACTGTTATACTGTGGAGTCGTCTGTTGATATATTATTGTAATACCTGCTGAGAAATCTTATGACTATAATTGTTATTTCTGTACTCTGTGATTTTACTGATATTGCTGTCTCTTGCTACCATACTGGTATTGGTGTAGAGAATCTCACTTCTTTGTATTGTTATTATATCTGTTTTCTGTTTTAGGTGTTCCTGTTGATAAAGACTAATAGGAAGAAGAAGAAGATTTGCAATTTTTTGTTGTTTTGCTTTTGGATGGCTGGTAGGAGAGATTCTATTAGTTTTGTTAAAGTTCAATTCCACGTAGGTGTAGACACATGGCGTATCGATTGGGGCATTGAACAAATTAGATATGTAGGAGACGTGACTTTGTCTATTCGTAGGACTCGTGATGGGGTTCCTTTTTTTTCTCTTAGTATTTTTGTGCATCTAGAGTTCTTCATGCCTATTAAGGAGTTGTGGGGTGATTTACATTACACCCCGAGGGAGGACCCGGACCCTGTGGTGTCATCTACTAGGACACCTGTCCGTGAATTTTTGCCCTGGCTAAGGGATCTGACTGGGGAACAGTCCAAAGAAGAGGATCCAATGGAGGATTCAGAGGAGGGTCCAACGGAGGGTCCAAGGGGAGATCTCACTTCCTAGGCATTTAGACTTGGGCTAATCATGTCTTGTTAAACTGTGGTTTATGTCTTTTGTATACAACTTTGTAAATTTTGGGTGGACTGTGATCCATGCCACTGATGTACATATTCTTTTTGGTGTGTAATATTTAGTAAGTTATATCCTATGTTGTTTATGTTTCGTTTAAGTTTATGCTCTTCAAAAGAAAATTTATAATCCGTATTTTCCAAAGATTAAACCTTTTTCTGCATTTTGATAAGTTAAAAATGTTTTGGTATAAATGTGACATCCTAAGGGGGGTGTTGCACTTGTATTCTTGATGATGTCTTTCTTTTGTTTTTCTTTTGATTTTGAATTCACCATGCGTGGCTAAGTTTCTTATTTGGTTAAGGGAAGATGAAACCTTAGTTTTGATTTTATGAATCCTACATAGTTCTTTATTTCAATCCAGTTGTATTTTTATTCATATGTTTCTGATCTTAATTTAGTATAAAGGTTTTTATACTCTTTGCTAATTCTGAAAGTGGTAAAATTAGGATTGCTATGCGCAGTTGTGGTGGTAGGACTAGTGAGACATATGATCTAAGCAATTCATTCCTGGTGTGTGATTGGACCGTAGCGTGATTAGTTTTCTAAATCTTAATGCAATCATTCGGTTGATATAAGAGCAGTTGCTTTATAGCTAACTAGTGATTAGGGCTTAATTTGAGCGGTTGCAAAATTAACCAAAACCTAAGGAAAATAGATAATTAATCTCACAGTCGCATAAAGGCATAATTGGTCATTGTGGGATAAAGGATGTGTAGGTTAGCATTATCATATAAATTTAGTGGTGGATTCCATCTCTTAACCAATACCTTTAAATTAGTAATTCAAATCGTGTTTACTGTTGTTGCTTTAGACTTAATTTCTATTTTTAGTTTTAACAAACAAAATTCTCTTTTTCTATATATTGTTCTTCGAAGTTTAATTTAGGAATCGGTTTATAGTGTTAATTGAATTAGTTCTCTGTGAATCGACCCTTGCTAACTACAATTGGTTGTAAGGTTTTAACATTTTTGGTGGAACTTGACAACTGATTTTGATCTTAATTTTATTCACAATCCATACAACACCAAATAGTCCTTTATGCCTAAGACTAAATGGAATGTGCCTATAGTCCTAAAACTAAAATGGCATGGGTCTCTAAGCCTAAAACTAAATTATATGGGCCTATGAGCTTGTAACTAAATAAAATGGGCCTATAAGCCTAAAATCAATTAAAATGGGCCTATGAGCCTGCTATTGATTGAATTGAGACTATGAGCCTAAAACTAAAAGAAAAGGGCCTCTGTGCCTAAAATTAAATAAAAAGGGCCTATGAGCCTAAAATTAAATGAACTAGGCTTCTAGGCCTATAACTGAATAAACTAAGCCTATGAGCCTATAAACTATGTAAAATGGGTCTCTAATCTTGAAACTAAATAAAATGGGCTTATGTGTTTATAACTGAATGAAATTGATCGACGGACCTAAAATTAATTGAAATGGGCCTATGAGCTTACAACTAAATAAAATAGGCCTATGAGTATAAAATTAAACTAAATGGGCTTAGGAGGCTATAATTGAATTCAATGGGCCTCTGAGCCTATAATTGAATTCAATGGGCCTCTAAGCTTTTAATTAAATGAAATTGATCTATATGGTCCTATAATTGAATGAATGCTCTATGAGCCTATAAACTATGTAAAACAGGCCTCTAATCTAAAAACTAAGTGAATTGGGCAATCTATAACTGAAAGAAATTGGCTTATAAGCCTAAAACCAACTAAAATGGGCCTATGAGCATGTAACAAATTGAATTGGGCCTTTGAGCCTAAAACTAAAAAAAAATGGGCCTCTGCACCTAAAACTAAATAAAAAGGGTTTATGAGCCTAAATTTAAATGAACTAGGCTTATGGGCTTATAACTGAATGAACTAAACTTATGAGCCTATAAACTATTTAAAACAGACCTCTGATCTTAAAACGATGAGATTATGTGTCTATAACTGAATGAAATTGGCCTATAGGCCTAAAATTAAAATAAATGGGCCTATAAGTTTATAATTGAGTGAAATTGGCATATGAGCCTAAAATCAAACGAAATGGGCTTATGAGGCTATAACTGAATGCAATGGCCTCTAAGGCTATAACTGAATGGAATGGGCCTCTAAAACTATAATTGAATGAAATGGGCCTATGGTCCTATAATTGAATGAATTACGCCTATGTGCCTGTAAATTATGTAAAATAGGCCTTTGATCTTAAAACTAAACAAAATAGGCTTATGTGTCTATAAGTGAATAAAATTATACTATGGGCGTAAAATTAAATGAAATGGGCCTATGAGCTTATAACTAAATGAAATTGACCTATGACCCTAAAATTAAATAAAATGGGCTTATGATGCTATAATTGAATGCAATGGGACTCTGTGCCTCTAAGTGAATGGAATAGGCCTCTAAGCCTAAAATTAAATGAAATAGGCCTATAAGCCTATAACTAAATGCAATAAGCCTCGACATGAATGAAATGGGCCTCTAAGCCTATAACATAATGAAATAGGTCTATGAGCTTAAGACTAAATGAAACGTGTCATTGAGCTTAAGACTAAATGAAACGTGTCATTGAGCTTAAGACTAAATGAAATGGGCCAATGAGCTTAAAGTTAAATAATATGCGCCTTTGAGCTAAAAACTAAATGAAATTGGCCTATGTGCCTAAAACTAAATGAAATAGGCCACTAGTCATATAATTGAAAGAAATGGTCCTCTAGCCTATGAACCATAAACTAAGTGAACGGGGTTTATAAGCTTGAGACTAAGCGTAATGGGCCTACAAGCCTGAAACTAAATGAAATGAGCCTATGAGCCTTGAAGGCCTTTGAGTCTAAAATTGAGTGAAATGGGTCTGCGAGCCTGAAACTGAATGACATGGTCCCATGAGCCTAATACTAAATGAAGTAAGTCTTTAAGCTTAAAACAAAATAAAATAGACCTTTGACCCTAAAACCAAATCCAATGGGCCTATGAGCCTGTAACTAAATGAATTGGGCCTTTGAACCTAAATCTAAATGAAATGGGCCTCTGTGACTAAAATTAAATTAATTGGACCTATAACTGAATCAACTTGGCCTATGACCCTGTAAACTTTGTAAAATTGTCCTCTGAACCTAAAACTAAAGGAAATGGGAAAATGAGTCTATAACTGAATGAAATTTGTCTATGAGCTTCAAATTAAATGAAATGGGTCTGCAAGCTTATAATTGAAAGCAATGGGCCTCTAAGCTTATAACTTAATGAAATAGGCCTATACAAACTCTTTATTGGTTCAAGTGGTTTGACACTTATTCCCTTGTTGCAAGGTCTCAAGTTTGAGTATTCTGAACAGAAAAAATATGTGCTAGGAGAGCTTTACACCTTTGTGGTACGACCCGACTCGACTATGGCAGGCCCAAAATGGCTTTTGGATACTGGGGGGCATAACATAATAAAAAAAATTGAAATGGCCTATAAGCCTGAAACTAATTGAAATGGACCTTTAAGCCTGTAACTGAATGAATTGGGCCTCTAAGCCTAAAATAAAATGAAATGGGCCTATGAGCCTATAACTAAATGCAATAGACCTTTGAGCTTATAACAAAATGGAATGGGCCTCTGAGCCTATAACTTAATGAAATGGGTCAATAAGCCCAAGAGTAAATAAAATGTGTTGATAAGCCTAAGACTAAAAGAAATTGGCCTATGAGCCTAAAATTGAATAACATGGGACTCTGACCAAAAAACTAAATGAAATTGGCGTATGAGTCTAAAACTAAATGAAATAGGTCTCTAGTCCTACGGGGTGGGATCAAGTTACACCTATGTAAAGACTTGACATACTTACACCACCTAATAATTTTTTATAGAATATGATTTTTATCGATCCAACCGTTAAATTATAACTATCAAACATCTTGATCATTTAAGTCAAATCTTGAAAAAAAATTAAACATCAATAAGAATGTAATCAAGTGGTTCTTATTTTCATATAGTTCAAAAGAATATAATATGTTAATCTTAATGTATATCAATGAAATACTAAATAATTTTAGATTAATGTAAAATTTTATAGATATGATCTATACGATGGAAACTTTAAATCCAACAGTAAATTTAGTAAGAAAATTATTCAATATAAAGTTTTTCAATGGTGTAAGAGTGACTTTGACTTATACTAGTGTAACTTGATCCCTCCCCATAGTCCTACAATTGAAAGAAATGGTCCTCTAAGCATAAGACTAAATCAAATATGCCTAAAAACCTGAAACTAGGTGGCATAGGCCACTGAGCCCAAAACTAAATGATATGGGCCTATGAACCTAAAACTAAATGAAATGAGCCTTTGGGTTTGTAACTAAATGTAAATGGGCCTATAAGCTTAAAACCAAATGAAATGAACCTATGAGCTTGTAACTAAATGTAAATATGCCTTCAAGCCTAAAACAAAATGAAATGGATCTATGAGCCTAAAACCAAAAGAAGTAGGCCTATGAGCCTGTAACTGAATAAATTGGGTTTTTGAGTCTAAAACTAAATAAAATGGACTCTGCGCCTAAAACAAAATGAAATGGGCATATGAGATTAAAATTAAATGAACTAGCCCTATGGGCTTATAATTGAATGAACTAGGCTTATGAGCCTGTCAACTATGTTAAATTGGCTTCTGAGCCTAAAAATAAATAAAATAGGCATATGGGCCAATAATTGAAAGAAATTTGCCTATTACCCTAAAATTAAATGAAATAGGCCTAAGAGCCTATAACTAAAAGCAATGGGCCTCTGAGCCTATAAGTTAATGAAATGAGCTGATAAGCATGAAACTAAATGGCAAGGGCCATTGACCCTGAAACTAAAGGAAATCGGCCTATGAGCCTAAAACTAAATGAATTGGGCCTCTGAGCCTAAAACTAAACTGGCCTCTGTATTTAAAATTAAATGAAATGGCATATGGATCAAAAAATAAATGAACTGGGACTATGGACCTATATCTGGATGAATGAGGCCTGTGAACCTATAAACTACATAAAATGGGCCTCTGAGCCTGAAACTAAATGAAATGTGAATACGAGCCTATAACTAAATGATTTTACCTATAAGCCTAAAATTAAATGAAATGGGACTATATGACTATAACTGAATGTGATAGGCCTCTAAGCCTATAATTGAATGCAATGGGCTTATGATGCTATAACTGAATTCAATGGGCCTCTGAGCTAATAACTGAATGGAATGAGCCTTTGTGCCTATAGTTGAATGAAATGGGCCTATGGCCCTATAACTAAATGAACTGAGCCAAGGAGCTTGTATACTATGTAAAACGAGCCTCTGATAAAAAAAAACTAAATGAAATGGGCTAATGTGTCTATAACTGAATGAATTGGACCTTTGAGCCTAAAATTAAATAAATTGGGCCTTTGTGCATAAAATTAAATGAAATGGGCCTATGAGTCTAAAATTAAATGAACTAGGCCTCTAGTCCTACAATTGAATGAAATGAGCCTTTAAGCCTGTAGACTACATAAAATGGGCCTCTGATCTTAGAAGAATGAAATAGGCTTATGTGTTTGGAACTGAATGAATTGGCCTATGAGCCTAACATTTTGGGAAATGGGCCTATGAGCTTATAACTGAATGAAATTGGCCTTTGAGCCTAAAATTAAATGAAACCAGCATACAAGAATAACTGAATGCAATGGGCCTTTGAGCTTATAACTAAATGGAATGGGCCTCTAAGCCTATAACTTAATGAAATAGGTCTATGAGCCTAACACTAAATGAAATATGTCAATGAGCCTAAGACTAAATGAAATGGGCCTATGAGCCTGAAATTGAATAATATGGGCCTCTGAGCCTAAAACAAAACCTAACTTTAGGGAATATAAGAGCACTGACATTGTTATTAGAAGAATTCTTGAACAAGTGTAGGGGTGTGCTAATTAGTGTGCAAAATGTTTAGTGAAAAAGGAAAGAGTGGCCAATTGAAAAAAAAACAAAATAAAAATTGAAATAAAAAGAAAGAAATAAAAAGAAAAAAAAAAGAAAGGGGAAAAGAATATGTAAATAGAATTTGCATTACATGGAGTTGGGATAAACTTTCATGCTTGTTATTTGAACTCATCCCCAATATTCTTTTGTTCTCTTTGGTATTTAACTTATCATCTTCATATTATTCCCCTCCTTTACCTTGACCCCATTATAACCTTGTATAAAGTCCTCTTGATTTGTATGTGTATGTGTCTTGAGTAATAGATAAGTAAAAGGTAAGCAAGCTTATGGTAGTGTAAATTTTCATGAGTTCAACTAACTGAAACACTTACCTTCTAAATACTTAAGGGATTGAGAGTATATCTTGTGAGGTTCTATCATTCTTGATTTATGCTTTTCAATTGAAGTTACCTTGTTTATTGATTTGAGATGTAAAGAAATGTTACTTCATAAATGTTTTAATTCCTTGAAGCTTTGGTTACCCTTCTTCCTTATAGACTTGCATTCTTGAACATCATTGGAAAGTGAGTCTTTTAGAGTTTTTAACTTTTGAGTTTGTTTTGTTGTTTCTTATTACTTATGTTGAATTTCTAGTTTTGCATGGGAGTGTAAAAGCTAAGTGTGGAAAAATTTGATAAATAAAATTTTCATATATTAGTTAACCCTTATATTTAGTCTCTTAGACCTCTTATATGCTTAATTGATTGTAAAGATTTGGGCATAACTTTGATACAGAGCTCGAAGGCTGAATCAGATGTCTAGTAAGTCAGATTGTGCCATAATTTGGGTTGTAGATGTGATATGGACCTGAAACCAGTGCTATTTGAAAGCTAAGATATATATCTTCAATTCTTATGAAGATCATTTATCAAAACGGTGATATTTTGATGGTGTTTTAACCCTTTGAAATAGGCTGACAGGTTCAAAGAACTGTTAAGAATGTTTTGGGTATAACTTTCTCATCCTAATCCCAAATTATGTAAATTCAGTGTCCAATTAAAGCTAAGAGGAAGAGGATCAACGCTAAGCTGAGGGCTATAACATTCTCTCCAACCCAAAGGATTTAATCAAGGGTTATAGAAGCTCATTAACACCGGTATATGACACTAGTTAATTCTAGTAACTAGCTGGCATAGTTGAGCATAAATCTATGACATTGAGTTTAAGAAATAGCTCTTTTGTGAAAATGGTAGAGAAGATAGAAATAAATAAGAAAGACTTATTTCTAAGTCATGAACAATTAAGTGGATATCTGAAAGCTTCTTAATTCAATTTCATAGGTTTAATTTAACCCTAGAAAGAACAATGAAGCTTAAAGACTGATAGTGCAGTATCAGAAATGTGGTAGAACTTTAATAAGGAAAATATGATGAAATCCCAAAATTTTCTACGATATCAATGAGGATTAGAAAATTCATTTATGAAATATTAAAGTGTTCTTAGTAGATAAAAGTTTATCAGTTGGGATGCTTTTTGAAAATGTTTCCCACGCCACTTACTGCTCTATTCTGATAAACCATTACCTAACATTTGACTTTGGCTCTCATTTTCTCTCCTCTCCTACATTTCTTACTCACTTTTCTCACCCTTGCTTTCACTCATTTTCTCCACACTCTCTCTCAGTCTCACGTTCAATAGAGGAGAAGAAAAGGAACAAGAGAAACAAGAAAGGAACAAGGGGGAAAGAAGGAGGAAACAACCAAGAAAAGGAAAAGGAAAAAGGAAGAAGAAGTTGACAAGTTGAGGTAAGGGTTTTCCTCACTTTCCTAATCTTTTCTTTCCATTTGAAAATGTTAGATTCATGATTTTGGTTGAGATTTGAGTGGATTGATGAAAGTAATGGTTTTATGTGAGATTGTGAACTCAAGATTCAAGCTTTGATTTTGATTCATGAGAACTTTGAGATCTGAAAATGGGTATGAAATCCATATTTGATTCTTTCTTTGAAAATGTTTTGGATGCTTAAATATGATTATTTTGATGTTGATATTGATGTTTATTAGTTTGGTATGGGTTTGGATGGCTTAAAGGCTCTGTTTCTGCAAATCTGTACATGGTAATTGATTACATAGTCACTGTAATTGATTACTAAGCTTCTAGAACTACGAATCATGTTTCTAGGAAGCTTGTAAATGTTTATTGGTTTGGTATGGGCTTGGATGGCTTAAAGGCTCCATTTCTACAAATCTATACATGGTAATTGATTACATAGTCACTATAATCGATTACCAAGCTTCTAGAACTGCGAATTATGTTTCTAGGAAGCTTGTAATTGATTACATAGCCTTTGTAATCGATTACAAGGCTTCTGGGAAAGGTGTAATCGATTACATGGCTTCTGCGTTGGTAATCGATTACCAGGGTCATGTAATCAATTACTAGGCTCCTAAATTGAGGATTTTGATCCGAAAATGATGGAAACAGAGTTCTTTGTCCCATGTAACCTAAATACAAACCTTTAACCTTGGATTGAAAGATTATGAATTAATTAAATATGATATGACTATGCATCCAAATTATTTGAGAAATGATTTTCATAATGATATTGCATCAAATGAGATTGAATAATGGATTCAATTATTGATGATAAGAAAAATCTTTGTATACATATCATTACATGTTAATGAATCATGATTGAGGCTGATAATTGATTTACATGAATAACCCATTATCTAGGATATCCTTGGTCCTAGGGGGAGGCTTGGAAAGGGTAGTTGGGGATGGATATTTCCTTACCACTTGAGTTATTGAGGCTGAGGATGGATAATTCCCTCCCTCTTTACTTAAGCTCACCCTGGATGGAATTGTAGTTGAGGACGGATAATTTCCTCACTACTTAAGGTATTCTTATATTAGAGATAATATGAGGAAGGATGATACCCTCCCTATCAAAGTAGTTGAGGATGAATAATTCTTTCTCTACTCACAACTCTATATGAGGACGAATAATTCCCTTATTTGTTGTGGACTTGATTGGGTTACTCAGAGTAGCTCTATACAGAAAATAGATCGTCATAAATAGGTTGAAACTAACCTAAAAGTAGGCTACTACCAAGTGGATGGTACTGTAAGGACAGATAATTCCCTCCATACCACTTTGATAAATGATGAATGATGATTATTGATGATTGATTGATGACAATGATTGATAAATGTCCATTGTGAGATAGCTTATTGTGTAAGCCTATAATGGATGGATCTCTGAATATGATTTTGAGATTTTGAAGATTGATTCATTGTTCAAATGATTTTGATAAAGAATATAAAATAAACCTCTGTTTCAGAAAGAGAAAGGACTTGCTTTGGCTTTTGCCACCTTGTTTATATTTTATTGATTTGAAATGATTTTGCCTTGAAACAGCTAGAATGATTATGATGACACGATTTTAAAATGATTACTGATAAATATAAGATTCTCATCCCATTTCTTTGATTTCCATAATGATTCCAGGAAGTCTTGGAGCAGTCTATAAAGAAGATGAAGGGTATGATCCTTAGATCTTTTGATTCTTTTGATTCGAATGATGTATATGGTTGTATACCATTTTTGGAGCCTTAGTGGCATACGATGTATTTTGATTCTTTTGAAGTACCTTGATGTACTTTGTATATGACACAGTTCTATTATTATGTAAAACGTACTTCCATTCAGGCTCATGTTTTGTATATCGAATGTATCTTTCTTGAGAAAAAAAATTGATATTGATCTAAGTGACGCTCTCTAAGATGAATGCTAATGCATAATTCCAGATATGTCATTAGTTGTAGTATTAGGACGTTATAAGGGCAAACTTGAATTTTTAATTTTAGAGATAGTTATTTAAACAGTAGCTGCAACCACGAAACTCAACCCTAATTTTCTCCTAGTCGCTTTTGATTGCACTTCCTCTCTTTATCTTTCTTCTTATCCTTTCTTTGTAGTTTTCTTTCTTTCCTGTTTTTCCATTCCATCCATGGAAGGATAGACCCTTTTAAATCAATCATACGGATTGACAATCTTGATATTTAATTCTGAGATCATGTTTTGATTGTTTTATATTTAATTTCTAATCAAGTTTCTCATTTACTTATTGATCAAGTTTATCTTTTACTTGCTAATCATGTTTCTCTTTTACTTGTTAATCAAGTTCCTCTTTGATTTTGTTAAATCTGAATCAAATTGCTTAATCTGATTTGGATGCTGATGTGATAATTGCATAACTACCATATGTTTAATGAGCATTACAGAGACTAAAGAATGCATCAAATACTTCTTGGATGTTGTTTGTTAAGCTTAGTTGAATTCTAGGTTTTAGATTAATTTAAGATTAGATGAGTGCTTAATTTGTTTAACCTTGATTAATTAAATTCTGGATGATTATCTAGTAGAGAATTCAAGGATCATCTTAAGACTTCTTAAAGTGATCTAAGACCAAGAATTTGATTAATAATTGAATGGATTTCTAGTGATCAATGATGGATTAAATTCAAGATTAGTTTATTTCCTTGAATTGGTTGTTTATTTAATTCTGTTTATAATTTTTAATTATTTTTTGTTAATTAATTTTGTAACATTTTCCCCCTGTTAATGTAACGCCCCCTTTTTTGGGAGGAGGACGTCACACTAAACATACTAAACTCAAAAAAAAAATACACTAAGACTCGATTTCTAAAATTTCACTGGAACAATTTAACAGGACATGGTTGAAAGATAACCATCCCATTTTCAAGATTACGTCTAGGCCTTCAGTCTGGGATGCTTTTACTCCACTTGGGGAATTGACTTTTCCTTCTTCGCGAGATTTTGAAGTACGTATATCACTAACGGAAGGCTTCGTCTTTGGTGAAGTACAATTCTTAAACACGTGTCCTAGCTTTCCGCACTTGAAACAAACTCTCCCCTTTAATCGTACAATCCCCCGTTGCATGACTTTTTGCACACTTCTTACAAATCTATAAAAGCGTCATGGCTGGCTGGGTCTACTACCACTAGCATTATCTCCATATAGTTGTTGTTGTTGTTGATTTCCTGGTGGTCGTGAATACGATTTCTGCTGGAGTTGCTTGACCTTACGATTTCTCCTTTTTCGAAACTAATAGAATCCAATGTTATGAGGTCCCATATCTTGAGACTGATTCAACTCTAACAAAATCTGAGCCTCGGCTATTAATTCCTGCTACTAAGCGGCCTTCTGATTCTGTTGTACCGTTTTGCCAGCCATTCCTTGTATTGCTCCCGCAGTCACAGCCATTCCTTCGTTGTTGCGTTCCACATTCTCACGCGTACATCTATTGCGAACCATTGCCTTTTCTTCAACGCCAAACTAATCACAATACAGTGAGGACTATATGCAACCATTTTAAACAAGGTCGCCTCCTTTCGAAAACCAACCACACAGAAATACACACAGTACAAACAAGACGAACCTACCCATAACCTAAAAGACTCGGCCTTGGACTTTACTCACACTAGAGGTACCACTCCAAAAGGTGTAGGTACAAACAATTCTGCATAAGTTCAGTCATCCAACTGGACTTTTACTAGAAGAACCCTTATTCTCCTAGTTCGCCTAGTTGAAGTCATAGTTTCCTATCCACACAGAACATTACATATTGAGTTGTCCAGTCCTCAATATCATGTAACTATGTAACAGTAACCACTAACATCCAACCTAAAGCAACTTATGCAATTCTCTTTTAACATCTCAAACAAGAGACAAGGAAATGCATAACACACATAAAAACTTCTACATGTTTAAGCACAATCAGTCCATACCCCGACTCAACAGGATGAACTACTCTAATACTACCTAATGTAACACACCCTCCGAGGGGCATTACATTTTAGACTGACTCCTTTTTCTGAAAAACTTTAACCCAATTATAAAAGTTAATATTGTAAAATACAAGTTTTAAAAAATTTCTTTCTTACGAATAACACAAGCTTACCAAAATAAATAAAAGACTCAAGTCATGAGAACTGGATAGCGGGTTTTTCATAAAACAAAGTTTGTTACATCCTTAAGTACATCATCTTATGTTCCAAAAGTATAAAACTTAAGTACTCCAAAAGTAAACATACATATATACATATAACTACCAAATGGAGATTGAGCCTTGTCCAAATCCAAACACCTGAAGAACAAGATCCTGCACCCGATCTTCATCCAAATCCCCTTCGGGATCCTCAACAGACAAAGCCCCCAGTCGGGCATAACGCTGCAGACGAAAGTCCAAGCATTCAACTCCACAGAGTCCTCCCTAGAGGAAACTCTCCAGCCACCCCAAAGTTCCCCAAAAGGCATTTAGAACTCCAAGTGAACAACTGCATCCATAATGAAACCTCGCAGATCTTGCCTTGCCACCATCACCATCTATCCCAACATAAGTACAAAAACAGAAGCAGATAGAATAATACAATAAAAGAGGTGAGACTCTCTACATCATTACCAATATGGCAGCAAGAAACAGCAAACAACAATAAAATCACAGAGTGCAACTAGAACAATTCACAGTTATAAAGTTGTCCAATAGATATCTCAATGATGTATATCAACAGGAAAAATCCACAATATAATAACAATTAATTTCATAGTGTAGATGCATCACAGTAAAATGCTCAATGATATGTGAATGCACAACAGACTGACACCTACTCCATGGAGCTAAAAACCAACATCAGAGAGAATGATCGGGAGAACCACTATCTGTACATCGTTAGCCTCAAATAGTGTGCTTTTCAATATAATCAATATGCGCAACATGGCTACACAAGACACTCTCAACTGGATCAGGAATAAGATAGTGCCTGGTCGAGATCATCAGTGTGTTGCTTAGTCACCACGGCCCAATGGAGCTACTAACTGTCCACTTGTGGGATACCCGTGCCCCAACACCTCCAAGTTCAACAAGTGAACTACACTACGCAATTTGCACCCGCACAAAGGTGTAATTCATCTCCTAGGCATTCCGCCTGACGCAAGTCATTTCGAATTTCACAATGTATGATCATGTGACAATGAACCTAGGCATTCTGCCTTAACAACAAGTCATTCCGACTTTCACAATGTATGATCACATGATAATGAACCTAGGCATTCTGCCTTAACAACAAGTCATTCCGACTTTCACAATGTATAATCATAATACAATGATGCATAATATTCTTTAATAACATTAATCTCATCAAGAGAAACCATAATAGGGTTCCAATCAACCATTGACCACCCAGGGTCCAGTCCATTAGCTCAGCAGCATAATAACATCACGTTCGATCACAGGGCATCCCAAATGCATAATTCTCAGAAAATCATCCTCTTTAAAGTTTCACGAAGCATTCTCCACAAACCACACTTAACAAAATCTTCAAGAATTAATATGAGACTTCACTTTAAGTTTAAAATCTTCCTAATTAAGTTCCATTAAGTAATGTCTCCTCACATTTTTTGAAAAGGGCCCAAAAGAAACTACATGGTATTAACTTCACGATCTCACTTCCATAAGCCATAAAGGTACTCTAATTTATTATGAATTCCCTTCTTCACTCATTTTTTCTTTCTCAAGGCTGAAACCCATCTCCAACTAAGGGACTAGATTTATTTCACCACTCACTCATTATTACTAATCCTTAATCCACTCCTTTTTCTCATCTTAACACTTAGATCTCAATTTAACCTAACGTTTTTATCTTGAATGTCTTATTTAGGCCTCTTGGTCGTAAGCTCTCTAGGACACTAGGGTCTCAAATTTTGTAACTTTCCCAAGGAATCTTAGTAATAATTTATATCAACCATTCAAGAATTTCATTTACCACCAAAGACATAAATATCACCTAATCACAAAATCATCCATCTTTTTCCTCTCAAGGCCGAAACCTATCTCTAACCAAGTAGCCAAGATTTTGTTTTTACCCCTCCTTCATGATCAAGAAGTCTCTAATTTCAATCCCATTTCCATTCAAGTTTCCAACTTCCAATTCATTATAAAAACTTATCTTGGACACCTTTCTTTATGGCCTCTTGGCCGTGAGCCCTAATAGGTCCTTGGGTCTCAAAATTTTCCTTTCCACAATAGATTTTAAACAACAACATGTATCATATATCAAGCTTTCCATTCAAATAAAACCATACACACAACATCACATAGAACAAAATCACAAAATCACCAATAATCAAAACAACAAAGTGAGTAATCCACACATGGATTTCCTCACTTTCCACACACCAATTTCGTTCCTCACCACCATTGATGGTTGATGAGAGAAATCTCCCTCTTATCTTAGGAGATATCCAACCACTTATGTAGAGCTTTTTGAAACAACCTTCCTCCTCCAAGAATCCCCTTGAAATCGAAATGACATAGCCAAAAGTCATCATTTTGGGACTTGAAAAGAGTAGCTAAGAACAAGAATAAAAACCTTGGAAGGAAGAAGATGAAGAATGGTGAAAAAGGAGGGAACTTTTACCTTAGAAATCACAAACCCTAACTTGAAGGATTCCTGAAAAGTGATGAACAACCAAAATCTTCACACTAGATGATCTTAGGAGGAAGCATGGATGCAAGAAATATGGTTGTTAGGATTTTAGAAGGTGAGATGGTGATTCAAGGGGTGGTGGCCGTGTGGTGTTGGAGAAAAAAAGGAGAAAAATGATGAGAGAAAAATGATGAAACCTTTTTGGGTGAGGAGAGAGAAAGTGATAGAAATGTGATTTGAAAGAAAGATGAAGGATGCTTGTTCAAGAAGCTCCTCTACCCCTCAATAGCCGTGCACTCACCTTGGAAAAAAGGGAATCAAGCTTCTCCAAAGCTTGCTTGAGAGGTTTCACATGTTTTCCAAAAAAGTTAATCAATGATATGATGTGATGATATCACTTAAATGATGTCATAAAAATGACTAGATAAAAATAATCTACTAGATTTTTACTACAAGTTATTATCAAATGAATAATAGTCTTACTTAACAGAGTCAATATCTATTGTCCAATAGATAATAGAGTGTACCCAAATTTTATCTATCAGATAAAATCTCAAAAAATAAAAACTTTGTAAACTGTGTCTGACTTCAGGTTTAGCAAGATCCCCCGTCACCGTTTCCACAGTCCAAGGTTTTCCAGCCTCAGAAAAAATATTTCATTTTCTCGGCTCTGCTCAGTGTGTACGTAAATTAAGGAATATATTAAAATAACCAAACAATTCAAATAATTCCATAAAAAAATTCACAAAAATCAAAAATATCATAAAATGAACATATATCATGAAACAAGAAATTTCTGGGGTGTTACACCGTGAGCCCTAAAGGCTAGGAACCTCTCTTCATTCTAATCATCATTAAATACTAAATTAGCTAGTCCCCAAAATTATTACAAGGTTTTAAATTTTGGACACCCCATTTATAAAGCATGGCCATGAGCCTCAAACACGAGGGCAAGGAGTCCTTATTTTTCCATACATTATTCCAATTAATCCAACACCATAAAAAATGTACACTAGCAAACAAACAAAAATCATACAAATTAAAACCAACACAAAAATCATCAAGCATCACCAAAATCATATAACAAAGTGAGTAACCCACACATGGATTCCTCACTATTAACCCAAAAATAAGTTCCTCACTACCATGATAGTTGAAGAAGATGATCTCCCTCTTACCTAAGAAGATAACAAGAAAAAGAACTTCCTTTATGCCTCTTGAAATTCGTCCAACTCCTCCACCAAAACCCTAGGATGATCAAACTCACATAATCAACAACCAAAGCTTGAAACGAGGAGTCATTTATCACCAAGGTGACCAAGAATCACAAAAATGAAGGAAAGAAAATAGAAAATCAAGAACTTTACCTCAAAGCTTCAACTTTAGGGCTTTATGGAAGATGATGAAGATGGAAGAATCAAGTGATGGTCACAAAAGGAAAAAGCTTCTAGGTGATGAGTAGATGCAAGAAATAAGGTTGGTTGAGCAAGTGAGCATGGATGGCCATCAATGGTGGTGCTTAGCCGTGAGAGTGAGGAGAGAAAATGGAGATGAGAGCTTTATGAGGTGATTCCAACAAGAAAAAATCTTCAAACAAGATGTAGTTTCAAGCAATGTGATTGCTTGGAATTAAACAAGCATGGAGGGTGAAAAAAGGGGAGTGGCTGTGAGGTTGGAGAGGAGAGGAAGAAGAGAATATGATAGAAAAATGAGAGAAAAGGAGAAGTTGAGAGAGAAAGGAAAAGTGGAGAGAAAAAGTGATTGAAACTTTTGAAAATAGAAAATGTGAAAAGATGACAATTTGTGTCATCTTTCCCCCCCTCATTATCGTGGAGTCTCCAAGGGAGGAGAGAGAAAAGTTGGCTTCCTTGAGAAGCTTTGTCCACTTTTTGGAAAAAGTCAAGGATGATGTCACTTTGATGATATCATCTTGGTGATGTCATTAAAGTACCCTCTAGAAAAGATGACTAACACTCTACTAAAGCTATTATCCAGTGGACAAAAGTTATAATTAACAAAACCAGTATTTTATTGTCCAACGGATAATAAAATGTACTGCGATTTTATTTATCAGATCAAATCTCGAAAAATGATAACTTCATAAACTATGTCCAGCCTCAGGTTTAATAAGATCCCCGTCAGCATTTCCATAGTCCAAGGTTTTCTAGCCTCGGGAAAATATTTCATTTTTCTGGCCCCGCTCAGTGTGCACGCAAATCAAAAAATATATTAAAATAGTCAAACAATTCAAATAATTCTAAAAAAATTCTCAAAAATCTTAAATATTATAAAATGAATAAATATCATGGAACAAGCAAAATTTCGGGGTGTTACAATTAACCTCTTAATTTGATTATTTGATTAGAGTGATCCAAGGGCTTGACCCGATTGTGCTTTATACTACAAGTATTTTAGTGAATCGGTTTATAAATTAATTTAATTTGATAGTCTCGATAGCTATCATGGTTTATGTGGCCGATAAAGCTATCAGGGAAATTAGCTATGAAATCCTTAATTGTGTGTATGAAGAAGAATGTGATGGGTGTAGCATCTTAATACTAATACTAATGACATAATGACATGTTCAAGATCATGCCATAGTAGTTAGCATTAGTGATGTCACTTTCATACTAATAACAAATTTTTGAAAATAATTGTAACATATATATAAAAAAAATATGAGCCTCGTGTGAGTGTAATAATGTACATATATTGGAAGAATCTATATACAAATACATTCATCATAATTCAAATATAAAATTATATGCCTTCATGGCATTATTTACACAAAATCTATATATAATTTTATCTAGCATTTATGACTAAACTCTATCTTCATAACTCTGGTCTTCTCTTCTGCTTGTTGGAGTCTTCATCTTTGGAAATATTATGGAAATACCTAGAAACAAGGGTGAGAATTCTAAGAATTCTCAGTAGTTTATTAAAAATACGTGTCATCACAATATTTCCAGCTGTTTCGGGGAAAAATCTTTTTAAAACTCAATTCTAAAGTAGAAAGGTGGCAGAAAGCCAAAACTGGTCCTTTCTCTTCCCGAAACAAAGGTTCAATTAGTGTTCTTTATAAAAATCATTTGCACAATCAAATAAACCATAAAGTATCAAATCAAGTTCTTTATCAAAATCATTTACAAAATCAAATCCAGTATTATAACTAGTCATATATAATATTCATCATGCTTAATCATTCTTCATAATAATTCATTATATCTAATCATTCATTATTTTTTGTTATTCATCATATATATATAATTATTTATACATCATCATTGTATCTCATATATCAACTATCATTCTTTGTGTTTTATATTTCATCATTTCTACACTTTAATTCTTTCAATTATCATTATTATATAATACATTCAAATATATATATATATATATATATATATATATATATATATATATATATATATATATATATATATATATATTTGTCACACAAATCTCATTCTGTTTTGGATACTCTCATAGTCGAGATTATATCCAATTCTCATATGTGGAGATATTCTCATACTCGAGGTTATATCTCATTCATTTCAAGATACTCTCATACTCGACGTTATATCACATTCTCATATGTGGAGATATTCTTATACTCGAGGTTATATCTCATTCATTTCAGGATACTCTTATACTCGAGGTTATATCTTATTCTATTCTTCTTTCGATGATTAGGTATGGAGGGAATGTTAATCCATGCAATACCATTCACATTCACTTGGTAGTAGTCTACCTTCAGGTTGGTGCACTTCAACCTATTCATGACCATTCGCCAGTCACATGGAACTACTCCTTATTCAGAGTAACCCAAACCACAACTTATGAGGGAATCTCCATCCTCATTTCAGAGTTGTGGGTATGAAGGAATGTCCATCCTTATATCTTATGATAGGGAGGGAATGTCTATCCTCACTGTAACATCCCAGATTTTGGCTATTTTATAGTAATGACTGAATTGCACTATTTTGTATTTTCTATGTTATATAAAATTAATTTGATTGTTCTGAGACTATTTTTGATCTTTGTGGAAGATTTGCTCCAGGTCAGGAAAATAATAATTTTTGAGTCGGGAAAAATCTTATTTGATTTATTCGGAGATATGGGATCTTATTAAACCCGAATCTGAGAGACACAGAAATGAATCTTTAATTTTTAGAATTTAACTGTGAAATAAAAATATTTCCCAAAAAATTATATGTCGTATTATTTATAGCAGCTACTGCTATCAATTATTGGACCTGGTATAGTTTACTTGACAGAAAATGTGCTTAGAATATTTTTTGTGACCTACTTTAAAATGAACCAATAGAAACAAGTCAAAAATGATGGTTGGACTTTTCTAACCAATAGGAATTGGTCAAATATAGTGGCATAGACTTTATTGTGGATCATTGGATGAAAAACTTGATTAAGAAGCCTTTAATCATTACCATTGATCTGATCAATGGTATGAGAACAATCTTGATAAAATAACTTATGATATCCACCTTAGATTAAATCAATGGTTAGGAGATGAAGTTAATTTTAATGATTATGATTTAGTCAATAATAATGACTTGACTAGTTACAAAGTAACAAAATAAACCTAATTTAGTTACCTAAATTACCTAACTAAGAAACTAAGTGAACTAACCTAGTTACTAATTAGTTAGGATCTAGTTACTAGTTAAATATCCTAAATACATCTAGAAGCCATGATTAGGCATGACATATGCAATGACCTAATTACCTAGTTAGCTATGTAATTAGATAGTTAATTAAGTAACTAGGAAACCTAATCTAGTTTTATTTGCTTGAAGTGTAACTAGAACTAAGTTAGAAACAAACTTAGTTAGCCTTTCCCAATAGGCCACACGGCCAAGTAGGTTCTCAAGCCTTCTTGAATGGTCTTTTATGACCATTAGGTGACCATGAGATGACATAAGTCATGTGATCTTCCATGTGAACACCAATGTGATATTTTAATATCACAATTAGTCTCCTATTTTCCTACACTACCTCACAGCTGCACACACTCACTTGTTACTATCCATTTACATTTTCTCTCACCTAAAAGCTAAGCATTCATCTTTTCTCTCCAAACTCTCAAGAACACAAGAAACTTTTCTCTCCTTTCTCCTTCCTTGGTGTTTCGGATAGCACCCAAAAATCCCACTTCCAATCTCCTATAATTTTACTTCTTTTCATTTCCTAAATCTAAATCATATCCTAAACACTTTTCTTTTAGAAAGTTTAGTGAAAATCCTTCTCCAAGTATCTCAAAATCCAAGTTTTAGCTTACTACCTTCAAGGTAAACTTTTGATTCTATGGTTCAAAGTTAAGTTTTTTATTTTCTAGACCATGTTTGATCCATGGTTCCTTGTCTTTAAGCTTTGTTGACTTTTAGAATTGTTTAAGATTTATAGGGATTTAATTGTGTGTCATACGAAATCAAGTGGAGGAGGGAACTTGAAAATTCTAGTCTTCCTTAAGGTAAGAGGGAGATTAACCTCATCAACTAAGTGTTGGTGGTGAGGAAATGGTTTTGTGTGTGGTGAAAAATCCATAAGGATTTATTCACTTATTGTTTTATGCTTCTTTGTTTGTGATTGTGGTGTTTATGATTTTAAATTTATGATTGCATGTGTGATTATATGTTTAAAGCTTTGATAATATGCTTGTATGTATAATTTTAGAAGCATGCAATTATATGTGTAATTTAGGATGTGAATAACATATTGAGGGGATCATATGAGAGCTCCATAAAGCTTAGAGGCACACGGTCTCACCACATTTACAAGGACCAAGAGTTCTAAATTATGGTTTTAAAATGAAGAATAAATGTGTTTGTGACAAGGAAATGAATTAGGAGATTTTACAAGATTTTCAATAAGAAATTACTTTGGTAAGTTTGGGAATTTAAAATAAAAGTAACTATGTTTTCAAAAATAAAATTATCATACTAAGCTATGTAGTAAAATAAATGCGAATATTTGAAACTTACCGACGTATAGCTCACCTTATGGGTTTTGAAGCACGTTAGGAAGTTTTGAGTTGTAAGGTCCTAAGTGAAACAAAGAATTACAACATTTTGGGAAATTGTAGAAATACTAATTTTTAGAGGGACTATGTTGCAAATATTTTCTAAAAGAAAGACTATCTTGTAAATATTATTTTAGAAGGGACTAAAATGAAAATATTATTTAAACAAGGATTATTATATAAATATTATTTAAATGATGGACTATTATGTAAATAATAGAAATAAAGTCAAATTTTTTAGAAAAATATTATTTTTTGGTTTAAATATGTTCGACATATTCTACATAGTTGAAAATATGTTGAAAAATATTTACGCGACTCAAAAATAGTAGTTTTAGGCTACGCGATTGAGAAAACGCAATAAAAAGTTTACGCGATTTGAAAAATCCTTATGCGATTTGAAAAAGTAAGAAAAATGTTCCGCGATTCCAAAAATGCGATAATATCACTACGCGATTGAGCGTAAATAGCAGTTTGCTATCAGGCAGTTGTGGTGGGCCTGGTTGTAGTAAATCAAATATCATGCATATTTGCTTGTTTGGTTAAGGTTGTATGCCTAGGAGATGAAATACACCTAAGTGCGGGTGCGAGTAGACAAATGTAGGTCACTTGTTGACCTTGGGGGTATTGGGGTGCGGGTACCTCACAATGGATGGTTGGTAGCTCTTCTGTCTGTGGGGCAGACCGATGCAAACACACCGATGATCCAAACCGAGACACTATCCTATATCGTGATCTTATGTAGAATGTCTGGTCCAATGCCTGATGTGCGCTTTTAACAAAATTGATATATTATAGCACTGTTGGCCATGTTAGCCAAGTGACAGATATGTCTTCTGGATCTTCTCTCCGAATTTGTGTCTAGCTCCATGGAGTAGGGTTGGTCTATATGCATGTGCATAGTGATCATCATAATAACATCATACTTGTGCTTATTTGTTTTATGATTATTAGATTCAATATCTATGAATTGTGATTCATTGTTTTAATGATTATTCTGTTTATTTGCTGTCATTTCCTTTATTGTCATACTAGTATTGATGTAGGGGATCTCACCTTTTTATTATACTATGTCTGCTTTATTGTATGTGTTTATTGAAGATCAAGGAAACGAGGAGGCGAACGACTCTGTGTACCATCAGTAGCTGTTTATCTGTGTGTGAGTAGATATGTCGGCTAGACGACAAATACTAGGTTTTGTGAGGGTACAGTTCCATGGGGGAACTGATGCATGGAGATTTGATTTTAATAATGAACGTTTTGTATACACAGGAGATCTAACTATGACTCTGAGTGGGAACCAATACAGTGTCCCTCTATTGACACAACATGCAACAGTGCGTTTAGAGTTCACCATACCTATACATGAGCTTTGGGGTGGTAATGTGTCTTTTTATACGCTTCAAGAGGATACAGTAGTGTCTTCTGCTAGAGCCCCCATGAGGCAACTATCTCCGCCTAGAGCTTATGTTGACTGTGTTGGGGATGGTGAGGATAATGAGAAGGAGGATCCTTCAGAGGAACCAAGTCCTTAGATCTGTTAGGGTTTAGTTAGAGTGTTGTTTAGTTTTGTGTCTTTACTTTGCTTTTGAACAAATATGTATTTTACTTTTTGAGCTGGTTTGTACCTATGTAAATTATTTCAAAACAAAGTTGCAGTATATATATATATATATATATATATATATATATATATATATATATATATATATGGTTTGGTATGTTTATTATAAGTTTTTACTAGTGTTTTAATTCGATTTACTTATTTTATTTTATTCTGCAAACGAAATTTTAAAATTGACATTTCTACAAGATTAATTCTTTTATAACTTGGGTAAGTTTTATTGGGATTAGTCTTAAATGTGATACCCTAAGGTGGGTGTTACACTCACACTATCATCATCTTGTGATCACCTCTGCCAACTAGGAAGAACTTGAGTAAAGAGGGAAGTAATGTCCATCCTTGGCCTCAACCACTCCGAAAGGAGGGAATGTCCATCCTCATGCTTCCATTCTAACCTAGGATGAGGATCCTTTCCTTATTCTGTCATCAATCTAGGGTCACCTAAAGTAGAGAGGGAATGTCCATCGTCAACTACTTTTCACCTCGGGATAACTCAGGTAAAGAGGGAGACAATGTCCATCCTTAACCTCAATAAGTCTGGTGGTAAGGGAATGTGCATCCTCAACCACCATTGTTCGAGTCTAACCCCAGGTTGGAGGATAAATCATAGATAACGGGTTAGCTTTACTTTTATTCAATATCTTTTTATTTCATGTCTTGATCATCAAATTCATTATGCATACTTTAATATGCTTCTCAATAATGATTATCAATCATTCTACACAAGGTATATACAATGATTCACATCATAAGTAATTTTATTCATCATTCATTCTCAGATCATAACATAATGTCTTTTATAATTTAGATTCCACAAATTCAAAGTACTCCTTAAAATCTCATAATCATGAAATAATATGCCATTCAAATATTTTACACAAGAAATACAATCAAAGAATAATGAATAATTCTTCATAATATTACTCATCATATGCATACATAAAAATGCTATACATTCCATTTCATATCTATACTCAATACATAATCATCTTCACAATTCTTAGTCTTCATAAGTAAACTTATGTATAATCATACTTTGCATGATGTTACTTGTGCTTATCTTCATCTAATATATCATAGAATAGCATTACATTGCATTAGAAATCTTGTTTTCAAGTAATAAAATAACAAATAAGTTTTTGCCCTTTGGGCGCTTAGGCGCTAGGCACTAGGTGCTCAAGCGCTCATGCACCAAAAAATGCCTTGTTTCATTCTGTGTCTGGCGCTCAGATGCTAGCCTTCTAATTCTTAAGCGCTAGCCTGGTGCTTCGGTGGTCCTACACTGGCACTCATGTGCCTAGCATGCAGCAACACGCTACAAGGTTTCTGGGCAATGGGTGCTTGGGTGCCCAACACCTAGCACCTAGGCACCGATGCACCAACATAGTGGATCTTTATACCATCTATAAACATTCTTGAACAATCTCAAAACAATTTCACATAGTGGAACAAGGATCAAATGCAATAACAACTTGTCCAAACCATTATCCAAAACCCAAGGTCATGGTAAACTTCTAAAGAATCCATTTTCAATTCAACAAACATACTTCATGCATGCAAGAAAATAGGCAGAAAATAAGGAAAAACTCAAGAAACAAGCAGCCCTACCTTCCTTCCTTTAGCTTATTGAGAGTTACTGCCTCTATTCTTTCTTTCTTTCTTTATTTCCTTGCTTCTCCTCTTCTCCCTTTTGCTTCCTTTTTCTTTCTCTTCTTTTCTCTTCTTTAGTTGCTACTTTCGTCTTGTGAAATGCAAGCAAAAATGTGAAAGAATGAAAGTCAAAAGGCTTAATAAATGAAGAGAAAAGATAGGCGGTGGGTAAGGAAAAGATAAGATAAAAATTAAGCTAGAACTTCTATATATCTTAAGAACACTTCAATATTCCAAAACCACATTTTCCAACTTCCATAAACGTTCTAGAAAATCATAGGTCTTAACTTAATCCTTATATTTAGATTTCCATAATTTTTCATACACTACTATTTATCAGTTAAGCTACATTACTCAATCCTAAGTTAATAGTTAAGCTACATTACTCAATCCTAAGTTAAGTCAAAC
Source organism: Ormosia semicastrata (assembly GCA_029884595.1). Classification (NCBI taxonomy): domain Eukaryota; kingdom Viridiplantae; phylum Streptophyta; class Magnoliopsida; order Fabales; family Fabaceae; genus Ormosia; species Ormosia semicastrata. The sequence goes on from JAQQTO010000061.1 coordinate 48,406,888, forward strand.
TCAAGAATTAAGTAAATATGCTTATTGATACTTATCTTATTTGGCATTTTATACCAAGCTATTCTCCATTTCTTACTTATCATCTCCATGAAATTTTATGAATTTCTGAGCTAATTTAACTATCTCATCGATATTCTAAACTTTTATTCAGTGTCATTAAAAATACCTGATCAATTCATATGATTCTCCAAAATTTACTGTAACCCTTATCAACTGTTTATAGCTAGGAAACTCTTACCGGAGTTATTGAGCTTCTATAACCCTAGTTAGGATTATTAGGTTAGGGAGGATGTTACAATGGGCCTATTGGTTTTGATGAGTCACCTCTGGAAGAAGACATCAAGAAAATGGAGGTGCAAGATCCCATGGAGGAAGTGAATATGTGGACTAAAGAGCATAAAAGACTAACCTATATAAGCAAGTTACTCACGCCACAGATGATGGAGAGGATGGTCAAATTGTTGAAACATTATCAAGATTGCTTCACATGGGACTACCACGAAATGCCAGGCCTGAGCAAAGTGTTAGTCAAATATCACTTACCAATTAAGCCAGGATTCAAACCTTTTAAGCAGCCTCCTCAACGCTTTGTCCCCTGAGGTAGCCCTAAAGGTCAAGGAAGAGATTGAACGTTTGCTAAAGGCTAAGTTTATTAGAATTGTCTGGTATGCTGAATGGATTTCAAATATAGTTCCTATAGTCAAGAAAAATGGCAAAATAAGAGTTTGTGTTGATTTTAGAAATTTAAACTCGACAACACCTAAAGATGAGTATCTAATGCCCATAGCTAATATGCTGATAGATTCAGCCTCAGGTCATTGAATAATGAGTTTTATGGATGGGCATTCTGGCTATAACTAGATCTTTATTGCCAAAGATGACATCCTAAATACTGCATTTAGGTGCCCTAGGGCAGTAGGAACTTATGAATGGGTGGTCGTGCCCTTTGGTCTAAAGAATGTTGAAGCAACTTATCAAAGGGTAATGAATACTATTTTTCATGACATGATTAGTAAATTTGTGAAGGTTTATATAAATGATATTGTAGTAAAATCTTATTCAGATGATGATCATTTGGAATATTTGAAAAATGCTTTTGAGCAAATATATAACCTAGAAATGAACCCACTTAAATACAATTTCAGTGTATATGCAGATAATTTCTTGGGGTTCTTAGTGCATTGTAAATGGATAGAAGTCGAAAAGAACAAAACTAAAACTATCTTGGAGGCCTCTTCACCAAAGAACAAGAAGGAAATACAATGTTTACTTGGAAAAATTAATTTCTTAAGGCGTTTCATCTCAAACCTAGACGGCAAGTTAAAGATCTATTCCCCTTTACTCAAACTAAAGAATGGGGAGGAGTTCAAGTGGAATCAAGGGCACCAGAAAGCTTTCGATGAAATCAAATAGTACCTGGTAAACCCACATATAATGACTCCACTTGATTTTAGTATACCTTTAAAATTATATTTATCCTCCAATGACAAAACTATAGGTCATTTCTTGGCTCAAGATGATGAAAATGGCATTGAGAGGTCAATCTTTTATTATAGTCGCATGTTAATAGAAGCCGAGAAAAATTATAGTGAAGTAGAAAAGTAGTGCTTAGCATTATTTTTGACTTGTAAGAAATTTAAATATTATATGATCCTAACTACAATTTATGTTTATTTTAATGTCAATATAATTAAATATATGTTGACTAAGTATGTAACCCATAATAGAATAGGTTGATGGGCTATTATCCTTTTAAAATTTTCTTTGCAATTTGTACCATGAAAAGCCATGAAAGGTCAAGTTTTGGTCGATTTCATGTTTGACCATTTCCCAAAAACTTTGGCAAACCATGTAGGCATAAGGAAATGAAAACTTTATTCAATGGTTCAAGTAATCAATTTCGGACAGGTATAGGTAATTTCATTATTGACCCATCAGGAAAGCCCATACATCTCAATTTTTATATTAATAGAACTTTCTCAATTAATGAGGTTAAGTATGAAGCCTTAATAACTAGGTTAGATTTCATTATTAGGATGGAAGGTAGGAATGTAGAAATATATGATGATTCAATGTTAGTCATCAAATAGATAAATCAAGAATATAAATGTGTTAATGTAAGTTCGATGCAATATTTAGCCAAAGTAGCACCTTTACTTTATGAGTTCAATGAGGTGGATATTCAAAAGATCCCTAGGGCATCAAACCATGTGTCGAATGCTTTGGCTCAATTGGCCTCTGGTTATTTACTTTCGCTTGCCAAGTTAGGAAGTTTGATGGAATTTAAAGATGAAATTTTGTCTGTGAAGGAAAGAGAAATATCTCTAGCTGAAATCTTTAATGTAAGGGTGGATAGTTAGATCCAAGAATTGAAATCCTATTTATCAAACCCAAGTAGTGATGTCAAATGCAAAATAAGGCTCAGGGTGGTTAATTATGTATTGCTTAATAAAGAGTTATTTTTTAAGAGTGTTGGTGGCCAATTGTTAAGATGCTTGACTAACAAAGAAGTCATTGAAGCAATGGTTAAGGTCAACAAAGGCATTTGTGGGGCTCATCAAGCTGTAAATAAAATGAGTTGGACTTTGTGCTACCAAGGTTATTACTAGCCCTCAATGTGTCAAGATTGTATAGATTTCGCCAAAAGTTGTCAAGAATGCCAACAATATGGGCCTATCCAACATGTCCTGTAAATTAATATGCATGCAATTATTAAGCCATGGCCATTTAGTAAGTGAGTAGAAGCAGTAGACTAAACCCTGCATCTTCTAAGGGTCACTAATACATATTGGTAGCGGTAGACTATTTTAGTAAGTGAGTAGAAGCAGTTCTGTTGAAGAACGTAACTAAACAAGGCATTATTGAATTTGTTGAAAATAATATCCTTTGCAAGTTTGGTGTAACAACCCAACTTTTGGGTAAAAGACCGTTGTGTCCCTATTTTACTGTTTCTTGTTTTTCTGTGTGAATTTGCTTCGAGACTGTAAAATAAAAATTTTGTCAAATTACTGTTTAAATTTTTACTGTATGAAACACAGATATATAATACTGTCTGTAATTTTATTTGAGCGTTTTGAATGATTTGCTTCGTGATGGGGAAAAATGGAAAAAATGACCATTACATCCCGAATGTACTGTTTTCAATTTTTCTATGTGATACAGTGGGCAATATTACTGTCTGTGATTTTATTTGGACTTTTTGTGTGATTTGCTCCGGGACAGGAAAATAATAATTTTTTGGACCGGGGAAATCTTATTTTAATTATTCGGGACTGGGGGATCTTACTAAACCCAATTCTGAATGATACTGTTGTGAATCTTTTAATTTTTAGGATTTAACTGTCAAATAAAATAATTTTATATTATTATAATATTATTTTATTAGTCAGTACAAATAAGTGACAGCGGACCCAAAAATATTTTGCAGGACCCACGTTTAGATATCAAGTGCTGTACACGTGAACCAATGAGGAGCTGGTCAAAATTGGTGGCTGTGACTCATCGCAATGGGCCAATAGGAACTTGACACGTGGCGTGACACCTCAGCACCATGACTCAGCAGCTTCCAGAAGGTTCCAGAAGCGATTACTAGTCTTGTGACTCACCATAGTGACTCACCTGTTCCAGAAGCTTCCTTGATGACTCACCATAATGACTCATCGCTGTGACTCACCATTGGTGACTCAGTATAAGCAGTTGATCACTCGGTGATGACTCGCCATCCGACTCACCCGTTCTAGAAAGTTCCACAATGACTCATCATACCGACTCATCGTAGTGAGTCACGTGTTCTAGAAATTTCTCTTTGATGACTCGCTTTATGACTCATCAAGGGCAATCATCGATAGAAAAAAAAATAATAATAATAAAATGATCAATAATAATTGCTACTTTGTTAGTATAAGATAAAAAATCTATGTATGTTTTATTATCTATTAGACAATAAATCGACTTTATAAATAGTAATTATTGTTCATTGGTTAAAGTATACTATAAAATATTATAAAATATACAAGTGTGTACCAATAATAATTGGTCAACAAAAATAGCAACCAATAGGAATTAAGTTAGTAAATATTTAACCAATAGAAATTGGTCAAGAATAATAGCTTGACTCTTTAAGGACCAATAGAAAGCAAGCTATCAAATAAATTTGGACTTTTTGGAAACTATTGATTCTACGGTGAAGGAGATGAGTAAATTGCTCTAAATAGCTAATTCACAAAGTGAATTCACGTAGAAGGCTTTGTGAATTCACGTAGAAAGCCTTTAGGAAATTCATTTAGAAAGCCAAATTGAACAAATGAATAATAGTCAATATTGATGGCTTTTCTTGGTTGAAGTCTACGGCAAAGCAAGCTTTTGGTGAAGCAAATATTACAATTTAATTCTTACTATCTTACATTTAATTAACCAAGTAAGACCAAGTCAATTTTAGAGGCTTGACTTGATCTACACCATTGGATGAGAAAGTTTAAGATGAAATATCAACCCTTGATATGATCAATGGTTCTTGAAGCTTAGGTTAGTAGAATATAATTTAATTAATATGTAGCTAATTAATCTAATTAAGATAAGTTAAGTGTGCTTAGAAGCTTAATAGGATTAGTAGCTTAATTAAGCATCATTAGTGGTGGAATATTCAAGAGCTTGTGACAAGGCTTGGATTAGCCAATGGAAGACAAGCTTGATGATCAAGTTTTAATCTTGACCCTTGGTGAATTCTAAGGCTTGGATGGAGTCTTGGAGAGTCAAACAAAGTGGCTATCTTCACCCCTTTGAGCTCCACGACCATTTCCTCTTGGAGAGCCAAAATTCACTTTATTTTCAACTTAACTATCTCACCTTATAATCATCTTTCTCCAAAATTCTCCAAATAGCAAAAGCTCTCAAATTTCTTTCTCTTTTTCTTCTCCAACCTCACGGCCTCTTCATCCTTTTCTACCATTCATTCTTCTATAATTCTAAACTATCTTATTCCTTGCTTCTTTACTTCATTTCAAGACACTTTGAAGTTAAAACCTAAGCCTAAATCATCCTTTTTCTATCTTGTTCTTCAAAGCTTAAGTTTGAAGCCTTGAAGGTGGAATTCTTTAATCTTTATGTTTCTCTTCATTTCAAAGTTCTAATCATGATTTTAATCCATGATTATTTTAGTTTAGAGCCTTAGGTATTAATATTGTATGTTTTCTTTGTTTTTCAAGAAGCTCTTGGTGGAGAAAATTTGCTTGAAGGAGACATACAAGGAACTTGGAGGTTCTTCAAGAGGTAAGAGGGAGATTACCCTCATCAACCATGTGTTGGTGGTGAGGAATGTTTGTGTTGTGGTGAAGAAATTCATAAGGATTCATTCACTTGATTGTTTATTGTTTTTCCTAATTGTGATTGATTATATGTGCAAGCATGTCTAATAGCTTTAATGGTTTGTATGTGTTTTATGATCGCTTTAAAATATGGTATGTGTTCATAGATGCATGATAAATATTGTAGCATGTAAATAACATACAAGGATTTGCATGAGTGTTCCAAAGAACACAAATCCAAGCTCACGGCCTCAAGGCAAAGAAGAGAGCCAAAATGTTCTCATTATTTTTCTAAAGTGAAAGTTAATTAACTTAGGAAAATTAATAAGATATACATTTGTTTAGATCAAGGAAAAATGAAATTAGAGATCAAATGGCATAAATATAGATTTCGACCAACATGCCAAAGCCAAGCAATGATGATTTTTAAAATTATTTCCAAACCATTATCTAAAACAATGATTTAATGAATTTAGATAATACAATAAATTTGACATTTATTTAGAAGATAAAAAATAATAATAATAATAATAATTTAAAGATCAAATGCAAAGACTTTGTTAAATTCGCCAATATGCCAAAGTTAAGTATTAATGATTTCTAAAATTTATTTCTAAATTATTTTCAATCTAAGAGAAACAATAAATACTAAAAGAAATTTTATTACAATGAGTTTTGAGGAATAAAAATGATTAGATTAAGTTTAAATAGCTAAAATTGAGAATTTTACCATTTGTAAAGAAATACAAGTAGCTTTGTAAAATTTCTAACGTATAGCTCACCTTGTGTTTTGAAGCACGTTAGTAATTTTCAAAAGTATAATTAATTGGTTGTAATAAAAATTAAAAAAAAAGGTTTTGACAGTGAAACTTAGAAAACCATTATTATAACTTTTCTAAACAAAGTACTGTCAGTTTTTACTAAAAATGGACAAATAAGATAGAAAAGATATCCAAAAGACAGTATACGGTATGGAAAATATTCTACGTAGTTTAAACGTACTAAATATTATTTTTGTTTATTTAAACAATAATTTTTAAGGGATTCGGATAAGAAAATGATTTAAAAATCTTACGCGATTGTGAAAACGTATTAAAAACACTATGCGATTTTAAAAATAGAAAAAATAAATTTATGCGATTTATAAACGATTATAAAACGATGGAATTGTGAAAATGCGATAAAATTTCTACGCGATTGACCCATCTTGTATATCTTTCTTTGTCGAGAAAATGTGAACCCAGACAGCTTTGAAACAAGATTTGTCCGGTGGGACTTATCTGTATATTTTTGCCATGAGGGCAAGCCATGAGGGCAAATTTTTATATGCTATGAGGGCATTTGCGTAAATATGCATATTTTATACCATTGAGGGTATTTTGGTAATTTCTTATTTTTGATCATGCATTGAGTTAATGCCAATTTTGGTGGATTGATTGATGAGGTGAATCACATCGTATTGTCGGTGCGATAAGCGTAGTGTGGTTCAATTTTGAATGAACTTGGAGACATTAGTGTGCATAATTCCATTTGTGGACAGTTGGTTGCTCTTCTGGGCCGTGGTAACGGACAACACACTAATGGACTTGACACACACTATACTTAATCGTGATCTTGTAAAGTCTAATAGTACATTGCCTGTAGTGCCACAACGTGAGACCGTGAACTACACCCGCCGTGGAATAAGGGGGTTCCATGTGATGGTGGGGCTATAGACGCAACGTGTGACAGCGCAATAGTTTGGTTGGGCAGCCGTGGTACTAATAGATTTTGCGGGTCGTTCCCTCTGATGTCTGTGTTTATGTGTTTTAGCTCCATGGAGTAGGATCGTGTCATATTGCATATGTCTATATGTGGTACATTATTATTGTTTATTGGTGATCTTTTATCGTGATCTTTTATTTGTGATATTATATGTTGTTATTGTATTTAATCTTTATTTTATATTATTATGATTTCTTGTTATGGCATTTTATATGGTATGAATTGTTATATCTATCCCGATAATGTTATTCTTGTTTATTTAATTACAATATATGCTTATTAGAATTAATTGTAAATTGATAACATGACTAAATTTGTGATATCTGTGTGTATGGAATGACCTTGTCATTCGAATCATTCTTTGCTACCAATATGGTATTGGTGAAAGGGGATCTCACCTCTTTACTGTATTACTTGTTGTGTTTGTATTCGTTAAATTTGGATAGTAGGCGGAGCACATTCTTAAACCTATGGGAGACAATATTAGAAGACGGTGACGGCGTCAAGGAGTGGTCTTCCGGACTTCAATAGGATGCGATTGGTGAAGAAGCGGGACATGTAGGTTGGGTTTTTTTTTTCTCGTTAGTGTTGTTACCATGCTATTAGTAGTAACCTTCATTGGGTTTACTCTTGTTTCTCGAGTCTGTAAATGTTATGTTTTAAATTGTTGTTGAATATTTTGTGGTATATATAATATATGTATTAATCAATTTAATTTAAATTTGTTTTACTTATAATTTTTGGTAAGTTTATATTTACGCAAAAAAAAAAAAAATCTTTAAAATTTATCTTTTAGAATTCAAAGCTTTTATAAAATGATTTAATTTGGTTTTATGTTTTATTTAAAAAATGTGACGCCCTATGGAGGGTGTTACATTAGTTGGTATCAGAGCACGGTTAGAGTCTTTTAGGGTTTGTGGTTAGGTCTGTCTTGTTTTTGTTGTGTGACTCTCTGTGCTTGGACTCCGAAAGGAGACAACATTGTTTTAAATGGTTACATCCGGTTTCCATGGTATTATGATTCATCCGTCTTTAAAGAAAGGCAATGACTCATAGTAAACGTGCATGTGAGACAGGCAGGACGTGGTCGCGGCAATATGACTGCAACTATGGAAGTGATGCAAAGAACAACGAAAGGAATGGTACAACAAGATCAGAGGATTGCTCAGCAATAGGAAACGGTGGCCTAGAATAAGGATCGGGCCAAATAAATCTTAGAATACGAGATTTCGTAACGTTGAAGCATATTGGTTTCGAAGGAGGAGAAATCGTAAAGCCAAGCGATTCCAGTGAAAACGTATTCGTGATCATCGGAAATCAACAACAACAAATTTGTAGTTTCATAGAGGAAAAGCTAGTAGTAGCAGACTTGGTTAAACTGCGACATTTGTACCAAAATGTTGAAAGTGTGGGGAAGATTATCTAACAAGGGACTATGTGATCAAAGGAATAATCTGTTTTCAAGTGTAGGATGCCGGACATTTTTGAAAAGTGTATCTCGCCAAAAGACGAAGTCATCGTTAGTAACGTACGTGCTTTGACATCTTAAGTGGAATGGAGCAATGATTCTTCAAGTGGAGCAAAAGCATCTTAAACTGAGAACCCGAACGAAGAAAGTTGTGTCACAAAAGGTGATCATTTAACTATACTGTATAATTCCGAGAGTAACCCATTTCTCTATGGCATATAATTGTGTGAGTCAATTAGAGTTATTTGTGTTTTCATTATCTTTTGACCTGGTTGTTTCTATTTCTATTGCTAAAACATCGGTTGAGGACTTGAGTTGCTTAAACCATCCTAAGTCTGTTAAATAATTGCATCTTTTCTGTTGATTCAATTTGTATGCTTCTTTCTCAAAACAGACACAATCTAAAAATATAGATTGGGTATTTTTCCAACCATCCATACTCTGTTAGACCAGTTGGTCAAATTGTTCAAGTTAAAAAGTTTACTTCTAAATTTATCGGACCATATCAATTTCTCTATTGGATAGGTTCGGTGGTATGGATGATTCTATTATCTCTTATTTCTATGTTTTCATGATATCATTCATATGCCGCAATTGCAGAAATATACTTTGGTTTAACTCATTCTTTTATGACTAATTGACTATGAGGGTTGATTAGAGCTATCAGTAATCTTCGTTACCTTTTAACTTATCTATTTCTACTTTTGTTACCAAATCCATTATTATTATCCAGTTCCTTAAACAATCTTTTCTATTAATCTAAATTGTCTACCTCTTTCACGAGATAGATGTGATCTTATATATAGATTGGTTATTGTAATCATATCCTGTAAATTGTTTCAGTAGAATTTTGGTGTCCCAGAAAACTCATCCTTAAAATCGGGCAATGTCAAATTCTTTGTTAGACATGTCTGATAATAATTCAAATAGTTACTCTACCTTTTCTTTCTAAATTCTTATAATGTCCTTTTATATATTGCAATTGCAAAAGAAAGGATATTCTTAGTCAAAAAGCATGTCATGGTATCAGATACAGTATTGTTGAAAAAGAGAACTTGTTTTGTGAGACACTTCCTGTTAAAAGCAAAGGCAGGAGAGTGAAGCGGTACAAAGGCATGGAAATTTCACGTGATACTGATCAGAGTGGCGCAGCGGAAGCGTGGTGGATAGTATCTTTCATCCTTCTTTTGAGAAACATGCTAAATATTTTAGTGTGGCTCTCCATGTTTTACACGATGCAAGGAGTTTTCGTTGGTCGAGGTAATCTGAAATGACGTAGGTAAAGTAAGCGATGATGCAAGAGTAGTATCCGAGACTATTCTAAAACTGTTACGAATTTTGGGGGCGAAATTCTTTTTACGAGGGGAGTGTTGTAACAACCCAACTTTTGGGTAAAAGACCGTTATGTCCCTATTTTACTGTTTCTTGTTTTTCTGTGTGAAATATAAATATATTTTACAGGCTCAAATTTTATTTGGTCGTTTTGCATAATTTGCTTCGAGACTGTAAAATAAAAATTTTGTCAAATTACTGTTTAAATTTTTACTGTATGAAATACAGATATATAATATTGTCTGTAATTTTATTTGAGCATTTTGAATGATTTGCTTCGTGATGGGGAAAAATGGAAAAAATGACCATTACGTCCCGAATGTACTATTTTCAATTTTTTCTATGTGATACAGTGGGCAATATTACTGTTTGTGATTTTATTTGGACTTTTTGTGTGATTTGCTCCGGGACAGGAAAATAATAATTTTTTGAACCGGGGAAATCTTATTTTAATTATTCGGGACTGGGGGATCTTACTAAACCCAATTCTGAATGATACTGTTGTGAATCTTTTAATTTTTAGGATTTAACTGTCAAATAAAATAATTTTATATTATTATAATATTATTTTATTAGTCAGTACAAATAAGTGACAGCGGACCCAGAAATATTTTGCGGGACCCACGTTTAGATATCAAGTGCTGTACACGTGGACCAATGAGGAGCTGGTCAAAATTGGTGGCTGTGACTCATCGCAATGGGCCAATAGGAACTTGACACGTGGCGTGACACCTCAGCACCATGACTCAGCAGCTTCCAGAAGGTTCCAGAAGCGATGACTCGCCCTGTGACTCACCATAGTGACTCACCTGTTCCAGAAGCTTCCTTGATGACTCACCATGATGACTCATCGCTGTGACTCACCATTGGTGACTCAGCGTATGATGACTCGCTGATGACTCGCCATGCTGACTCACCCGTTCTAGAAAGTTCCACAATGACTCATCATACCGACTCATCGTAGTGAGTCACGTGTTCTAGAAATTTCTCTTTGATGACTCGCTTTATGACTCATCAAGGGCAATCGATAGAAAATAATAATAATAATAATAAAATGATCAATAATAATTGCTACTGTTAGTATAAGATAAAAAATCTATGTATGTTTTATTATCTATTAGACAATAAATACCGACTTTATAAATAGTAATTATTGTTCATTAGTTAAAGTATACTATAAAATATTATAAAATATACAAGTGTGTACCAATAATAATTGGTCAACAAAAATAGCAACCAATAGGAATTAAGTTAGTAAATATTTAACCAATAGAAATTGGTCAAGAATAATAGCTTGACTCTTTAAGGACCAATAGAAAGCAAGCTATCAAATAAATTTGGACTTTTTGGAAACTATTGATTCTACGGTGAAGGAGATGAGTAAATTGCTCTAAATAGCTAATTCACAAAGTGAATTCACGTAGAAGGCTTTGTGAATTCACGTAGAAAGCCTTTAGGAAATTCATTTAGAAAGCCAAATTGAACAAATGAAGAATAGTCAATATTGATGGCTTTTCTTGGTTGAAGTCTACGGCAAAGCAAGCTTTTGGTGAAGCAAATATTACAATTTAATTCTTACTATCTTACATTTAATTAACCAAGTAAGACCAAGTCAATTTTAGAGGCTTGACTTGATCTACACCATTGGATGAGAAAGTTTAAGATGAAATATCAACCCTTGATATGATCAATGGTTCTTGAAGCTTAGGTTAGTAGAATATAATTTAATTAATATGTAGCTAATTAATCTAATTAAGATAAGTTAAGTGTGCTTAGAAGCTTAATAGGATTAGTAGCTTAATTAAGCATCATTAGTGGTGGAATATTCAAGAGCTTGTGACAAGGCTTGGATTAGCCAATGGAAGACAAGCTTGATGATCAAGTTTTAACCTTGACCCTTGGTGAATTCTAAGGCTTGGATGGAGTCTTGGAGAGTCAAACAAAGTGGCTATCTTCACCCCTTTGAGCTCCACGGCCATTTCCTCTTGGAGAGCCAAAATTCACTTCATTTTCAACTTAACTATCTCACCTTATAATCATCTTTCTCCAAAATTCTCCAAATAGCAAAAGCTCTCAAATTTCTTTCTCTTTTTCTTCTCCAACCTCACGGCCTCTTCATCCTTTTCTACCATTCATTCTTCTATAATTCTAAACTATCTTATTCCTTGCTTCTTTACTTCATTTCAAGACACTTTGAAGTTAAAACCTAAGCCTAAATCATCCTTTTTCTATCTTGTTCTTCAAAGCTTAAGTTTGAAGCCTTGAAGGTGGAATTCTTTAATCTTTATGTTTCTCTTCATTTCAAAGTTCTAATCATGATTTTAATCCATGATTATTTTAGTTTAGAGCCTTAGGTATTAATATTGTATGTTTTCTTTGTTTTTCAAGAAGCTCTTGGTGGAGAAAATTTGCTTGAAGGAGACATACAAGGAACTTGGAGGTTCTTCAAGAGGTAAGAGGGAGATTACCCTCATCAACCATGTGTTGGTGGTGAGGAATGTTTGTGTTGTGGTGAAGAAATCCATAAGGATTCATTCACTTGATTGTTTATTGTTTTTCCTAATTGTGATTGATTATATGTGCAAGCATGTCTAATAGCTTTAATGGTTTGTATGTGTTTTATGATCGCTTTAAAATATGGTATGTGTTCATAGATGCATGATAAATATTGTAGCATGTAAATAACATACAAGGATTTGCATGAGTGTTCCAAAGAACACAAATCCAAGCTCACGGCCTCAAGGCAAAGAAGAGAGCCAAAATGTTCTCATTATTTTTCTAAAGTGAAATTTAATTAACTTAGGAAAATTAATAAGATATACATTTGTTTAGATCAAGGAAAAATGAAATTAGAGATCAAATGGCATAAATATAGATTTCGGCCAACATGCCAAAGCCAAGCAATGATGATTTTTAAAATTATTTCCAAACCATTATCTAAAACAATGATTTAATGAATTTAGATAATACAATAAATTTGACATTTATTTAGAAGATAAAAAAATAATAATAATAATAATTTAAAGATCAAATGCAAAGACTTTGTTAAATTCGGTCAATATGCCAAAGTTAAGTATTAATGATTTCTAAAATTTATTTCTAAACTATTTTCAATCTAAGAGAAACAATAAATACTAAAAGAAATTTTATTACAATGAGTTTTGAGGAATAAAAATGATTAGATTAAGTTTAAATAGCTAAAATTGAGAATTTTACCATTTGTAAAGAAATACAGTAGCTTTGTAAAATTTCTAACGTATAGCTCACCTTGTGTTTTGAAGCACGTTAGTAATTTTCAAAAGTATAATTAATTGGTTGTAATAAAAATTAAAAAAAAAAGGTTTTGACAGTGAAACTTAGAAAACCATTATTATAACTTTTCTAAACAAAGTACTGTCAGTTTTTACTAAAAATGGACAAATAAGATAGAAAAGATATCCAAAAGACAGTATACGGTATGGAAAATATTCTACGTAGTTTAAACGTACTAAATATTATTTTTGTTTATTTAAACAGTAATTTTTAAGGGATTCGGATAAGAAAATGATTTAAAAATCTTACGCGATTGTGAAAACGTATTAAAAACACTATGCAATTTTAAAAATAGAAAAAAATAAATTTATGCGATGTATAAACGATTATAAAAACGACAGAATTGTGAAAATGCGATAAAATTTCTACGCGATTGACCCATACTGTATATCTTTACTGTCGGAAAATGTGAACCCGTACAGCTTTGAAACAGTATTTGTCCGGTGGGACTTATCTTTGTATATTTTTGCCATGAGGGCAAGCCATGAGGGCAAATTTTTATATGCTATGAGGGCATTTGCGTAAATACGCATATTTTATACCATTGAGGGTATTTTGGTAATTTCTTATTTTTGATCATGCATTGAGTTAATGCCAATTTTGGTGGATTGATTGATGAGGTGAATCACATCGTATTGTCGGTGCGATAAGCGTAGTGTGGTTCAATTTTGAATGAACTTGGAGACATTAGTGTGCATAATTCCATTTGTGGACAGTTGGTTGCTCTTCTGGGCCGTGGTAACGGACAACACACTAATGGACTTGACACACACTATACTTAATCGTGATCTTATAAAGTCTAATAGTACATTGCCTGTAGTGCCACAACGTGAGACCGTGAACTACACCACGCCGTGGAATAAAGGGGTTCCATGTGATGGTGGGGCTATAGACGCAACGTGTGACAGCGCAATAGTTTGGTTGGGCAGCCGTGGTACTAATAGATTTTGCGGGTCGTTCCCTCTGATGTCTGTGTTTATGTGTTTTAGCTCCATGGAGTAGGATCGTGTCATATTGCATATGTCTATATGTGGTACATTATTATTGTTTATTGGTGATCTTTTATATGTGATCTTTTATTTGTGATATTATATGTTGTTATTGTATTTAATCTTTATTTTATATTATTATGATTTCTTGTTATGGCATTTTATATGGTATGAATTGTTATATCTATCCCGATAATGTTATTTTTGTTTATTTAATTACAATATATGCTTATTAGAATTAATTGTAAATTGATAACATGACTAAATTTGTGATATCTGTGTGTATGGAATGACCTTGTCATTCGAATCATTCTTTGCTACCAATCTGGTATTGGTGAAAGGGGATCTCACCTCTTTACTGTATTACTTGTTGTGTTTGTATTCGTTAAATTTGGATAGTAGGCGGAGCACATTCTTAAACCTATGGGAGACAATATTCTGAAGACGGTGACGGCGTCAAGGAGTGGTCTTCCAGACTTCAATAGGATGCAGTTGGTGAAGAAGCAGGACATGTAGGTTGGGTTTTTTTTTTTCTCGTTAGTGTTGTTACCGTGCTATTAGTAGTAACCTTCATTGGGTTTGCTATCTTGTTTCTCGAAAGTCAGTAAATGTTATGTTTTAAATTGTTGTTGAATATTTTGTGGTATATATAATATGTGTATTAATCAATTTAATTTAAATTTTTGTTTTACTTATAATTTTTGGTAAGTTTATATTTCCGCAAATAAAAAAAAATCTTTAAAATTTATCTTTTAGAATTCAAAGCTTTTATAAAATGATTTAATTTGGTTTTATGTTTTATTTAAAAAAATGTGACGCCCTATGGAGGGTGTTACATTTGGAATCCCTGAATCAATTACAATAGATCAAGGAACTATTTTTACTAGAGTCAAGTTCAGGGATTATGCATCCTCAAAGAGTATTAAATTGTTAACATCAAGCCCTTACTATGCACAAGCTAATAGCCAAGTTGAAGCTATGAATAAAATTCTAAAAAATTTATCAAGAAAAGCATTAGCCAATATCCAACAAATTGTCACAACGTGCTAAACCAAGTCTTATGGGCTAGTCAAACATCTTCGAATAAGGCAACTGGTTCCCCTCTATATAAACTAACCTATGGTTGCGATCCAGTGCTCCCAGTCGAGGTTAGACTCCAATCAGCTCACGTTCTACATCAAGCTAAGTTGCCTTTAGAGCGATATTGGCAAAAGATGTATGAAGAGTTAGATAATTTAATTAAGAAAAGGTTGGAGGTATTAAACCATTTGCTAAGTTACAAAGATAAGGTTGCCACAATCTACAATAAGAAGGTAAAACTAAAAACTTTCTAGGTGAGAGATCTTGTTTGGAAAGTAATTTTGCCTATGGATCAAAGGTCTAAGGCATTTGGGAAATGGAGTCCCCATTGGGAGGGACCTTTCTTAGTCGAATAGAAGTATAAAGGCAATTCATATGCCTTAAGAGAAATTAAAACCAAAAGAGATTGTGGAATTATAATGGTAAGTATTTAAAGAAATATAATTCACGACATAAAATGCCAATTATTTGAAGTCAACAAGAATTAAAAAGATAAGATAAATAAAGACTAATCTAGCATACACTTCAATCCTTGAAGCATCTTGAGGAGCTCAGCAAAGGCCTGTAATGCATTATCACGTTCGGTCATGGCTTTTGCCTTTGAGGTCAAACTCACCCACATAGAGCTTACTAAATTAGCTTGTTCTTGTAATATTTTGGCCAGCTGTTTTAGGTTGTCGAATTCAACCCCACAATCATTTAATTTGCTATGGCAAGTCATGCACTCCTACTCCATCCAAGCTAGATTAGCTCATTCTCCTTGAAGCTAAGTTTCTTAGGCCAAAATCCTCTGAGAAATTTTTGTAATTTGACTGTCAATCTCAGTAGATTATGCTTTTATAGACGCAGTTGTCGCCTACACTATCTTTTTCCTGTCTTGAACGATGCTTACATCCTTGAGTGTTGTCAAGCAACTCTTAGCGAGATGATGATGTTGCTCCAAGGTAATCTTAGCTATGTCAAAGGCCCCTAGGATTAGGCCGAAGGCTGAAAGAGCCTTAGTGAACCCATGATACACTTCAACACATAAGTAGAATGGTAAAGTGAAGAACAAATGGTGGTTCACCACTTCACAAAGTTAACAGTGCAGGAATAATAAGGTTGAAACACATAAAGGCCCTAGAAGCAATCTATAGTCCTCTTGTTCTGGGCTAATATCCTAATGATGTCCTCAGGAGATGTCAACCTTTCTTTATGAATAAGAAATAAATAAGGATTCTCAAAAGGGGCAAGAATGGTCCAGATTAACCCAAGCTGTTGTGATGATAGATTTGGAAAGTGAAATACGGAATAACATGTGTCATTGCTAGGCCACCCATATATAAGCTCCTGACTACATAAGAAATGCCCCCAAATAGATTTCAATGATAGTCTAGTCTCAATAGTTGACTAGTCAATTCCTCGACAAAACTAACCATGCCCATAGCATTGTTAAGCAAAAGTTTGAAGGAACCAAGTGAAGTAGTTACAGTCGAGATGATCAAAGAAGTGCATATCACCTTCAAAAACATCTCAAGGGGTCAAGGAAGAAGAAGATGGTCGAAAGTATGCAAACTTAGCCCTGTAGGTCATTATGTCAAAGGGTTTAGATGGGAACATAAGGTTATCTTATCTTCCAGGAGTGTATTGAGCCTTAGTTGAAGTAACTAAAAAGGACCACTCAAATTAACAATCTCTCTTTTAACTCTCATTAGGCGAACAACTCGGTTAATGAACCCATAAAGGGAAGTCAATAAAAGTTACCCTAACACATATAGACCATCATCCATTAGAATAACTGCCAATAAGATACAAGTAACCGATACCTTGACCCCTGCTAGATGAAATAAAATTTACATAGACATAGCACCAAGAAAACCAAGTGTTCAATTTCAGACACTGGATTAGTCCTATAGTGCCTACTAATCCAACGGGAGTAACTAAGATGGTTTAAGGGGGTATTCCTTAGTGTTTGTTGAGATGACGCAAACCATGTCAGAGTATAGGAAGTAATGGGTATGCCATCTAACCATAAACCAGTCAATGTGGCCAAGTTGAAGAGAGTGATGCCCATTATCGCACACCGAAAGGCGAAGGCATTAATCAATGAGTCCCATAAGGAAAGTGCAGCCCCTATCATCAAAGGAACAACAAAAAGCTCATGGAGGCTGATAATTACAGATTTTATACATTAATAAACCCCTATTTTTAGTCCTTTACTCTTTTCATGTACTTAATTGATTGAGCTTGGTCATGTTTTATAAGTTTGGGCTCAAATTGGGCTTAATTGATTTTTTCAGCATTATTAGGATTTTATATTGTTTCTGTATTTCATCCATATACTAAGTTATAAATATTTAAAAATTATGTATCTTACCTTGTAGAAAAGATAAGAGAGAGCTCTACAACTTTTATGAAGAGACCCAGAGCTGAATCAGATATCTAGTGGACTGAATTTGGCTTGGAAGTCATAACACGGGTTCTATCACGTAACTCAAGCAGCGTGCACTAGTTAGTCCATAATTCAGGATGTAGGTGCGATACGAACCTAAAACCAATGGAATTTGAAAGCTAAGACACATATATTCAATTCTTATGAAGAACATTTATCCAAACTATGATATTTTCATAGTGTTTTCATCCTTTTTTGTCGAATGACAGGATCAGAGACCTCTTGAGAGTGATTTGGGCATAATTCTCTCATCTTAAGCCCAAATCAAGTGATTTTGGTGGCCAAAGAAATCTAAGAGGCAGAGTATTAACTTTAACCTAGGGGCAAATTAGGATTCTTAATTTTTAAGTTAGTTACTTTTATATAAATAGGAAACCCGAGATAGATAGAAACCCTTAGTCGTACTTATTGATTCTTCTACCTAGAGTTTTCTTCTTCTTTTTGCAAACTGTGTACGGCAACCAGGGAGAGCTAAATATTTGAGATCAATCTAAGGTTCTTGAGGAAATTTTGTTTTGGCTTTGAGATTATGTTCCTAATTTTGATTTTGATTTGAATTAATTATCTTCTTCTTCTCTTCATTTGGATTTTGAATTAAATGATTAGAGATTTCTATTTTGTGAAGTGATCTGATTAGATCCTTAATCCTAATTGAGATTTGTGATTAAATTGTGATTAATTAATTATGGTTTAGTCATATGAATTGAAGACAGTTAGGTTAGCAAATTTGGTAATCTGGGTTAATTGAATTCTGGTTGTTAAACTAGTATAGGTTGCATGATTCTAGTGATTGCAGGTTTATGAATCATTTATTAGTTAAATTCTAGGTGATTATCTAGTGTTGAATTCTATGTGTTTGATGTTGAGGTTTCGATCAATCATAGATTAACTAATTAATTCAATCTAGATGCATGTTTAGTAATCGATGACAAGCCAACTAGGTTTCTGGCAGTTTCTTAGATTGGTTGCTTTGTAATTTGATTTTTCTTACATTTAATTATTATGTTTACATTCTGCATACAGAATTCCCCTTATTTAACCTTGATTTGGTTTGATTGGTACCTAGATCCTCAAGAGACGACTCGGTTCGCTGTCTTATGCTACAAGATATCGGTAGAACTGAAATTTTGTTATTTGGTTTAGCTCAACACTCGAATCAAATTTGGCACCATTGTCGGGGGTCATTAGGTGCTAATTAATCATATCAAGACTTTCACTAACCCATTAACCCCTTTGTTATTGTGTTTTTGTGGTTTTCACGTGTAATTGGGTGATTTCAAGTCATTTTTCATAAAATTGTATAGACCAACATGCTCAGAATGAGCTGAAACTTAGTCAGTTATAAGAAAATAACCCAATAAACAAAGGTCAGTGCTTGATGTCCCCCCTAGTTTTTCTAAATTCCATCGTTTAGACTACTTTTTCAATTTTTTAAGATTTTTTATTATATTTTTTAGTTTCATTTGTGTATAGTTTTTATGCTATGGTGGTCCTATAATTTTTAAAAATTTGTAGATATAGTTTTTGTTGAGTTTTTGTGTGATTCTTTTACCATTGCTTTGTGTTTTTATGTTTTGAGTCAATTTTTTAGTCCCTATAGTGCTATCTGATGCATGACTAGGTCTTCTAATAGTTATATACTTAACATTGATCCTGAAATTGAAAGAACCTTGCATGTATTGAATAGGACTCATAGGATTAGTGAATTTGAAACTAAAACTAACATTGAAAGAATCATATTTTAGGTTGAGACTAACATTGAATTTGAAACTGAAGGTGAGCATATAGATAACAATACACCTATGACTGATAACAATCAAAATAGGACCTTAAAGGAACTAGTTGCACCTGATGTGAACTATTAACCATCGTGCATTCAATATCTTGATTTGGATGCTGATTTTGAGCTTAAATCTACTTTAATTCACTTGCTGCCTAAGTTTCATGGCCTTTTAGGATAGGACCATCACAAGCACTTAAAAGAGTTCCATATAGTCTATTCCACCATGAAACCATAAGGAATTGTAGAGGAATACATCAAGTTGAGAGCTTTTCCCTTTTCATTACATGGTGTAACGAAGCATTGGTTATATTACTTGCAACTAAGAGCTATCACTTCCTGGAATAACATGAAGAAACTGTTTCTAGAGAAGTTTTTCCCTGCCTCAAGAGCTGCTACAATCAGAAAGGATCTATGTGAGATCAGATAGATGAGTGGTGAGACCTTGTATGAATATTGAGAGAAATTCAAGAAATTATGTGCAAGCTACCCACACCACCAGATTAGTGATCAGTTGTTGATTTAGTAGTTTTATGAAGGATTGCTGCCAATGGACAGAAGCATGGTGGATGTTGCGAGTGGAAATACCTTAGTTGACAAAACCCCAGCTACTTCCAGAGACTTGATTGCAAACATGGCTGCCAACTCACAGCAATTTGGTACCAGAATGATAACTCCAACTAGAGGAGTCAATGAAGTCCAGCTTTCTAATGCTGATCAACAAAGACTAGATCATAGAATTGATGAGTTAACCTCTTTGATGAGACAATTGGTAGTAGAGAGGCACCAACCATCTGTTCAAGGACCTGCTCGAGTGTGCAGTATTTGTTTTTATCCTTTACACCCTACAGATGTATGCCCTACACTTCAGGATGATAGTTCTACATTCCAAGACTAATCTGTTGCTACAGCAGGGGTCTTTCCTGGTAAATCACAATTCTAGCAGCAGCAACAAAGATATGATCCATTCTCCAACACGTAAAATCCTGGTTAGAGAGATCATCCTAACCTAAGATATGATGCAGCACTACAATAGAAGTACAAATAGCCCTTCCAACAACCAATGAGATAGCAATAATTTTAACAACAGGCTGGACCAAGCAGACCACCCTTCCAGCAACAACCACAAAGTCCTGTAGCCACAAAATCTAAGCCTACTTTGGAGATCTAATGAAATAGATGGCCACCAACAACATACAGTTTCAACAGAGGACAGAAGCTTCAATTCAAAACTTGGAAACTCAAATTGGACAGTTAGCTTCTACTCTGAGTCAATTGCAGAATCAAAGATATGGTCAACTCCTTTCCCAAACAATTCCCAATCCAAAGGGGAATGTGAGTTCCATTACGCTGAGGTCTGGAAAAACAATGCAGGTGGATTCTTAACCAACAATGAACAAACAACTGCATAAGCCATTAGCAGTAGCCGCACTTGATTCTGGTGGACTAGCCTAGAAATATGGTAATAATGATAAGAAAGCATTTGTTGGAGCCAAACAGAAGCCTCAAACTGTCATAGCTCTTCCTTTTCCACAAAGAGCCACACAGTCTAAAAAAATAGAAGAGGCTGAGAAAGACAAAGAGACTTTTAAGAAAGTGGAAGTAAACTTCCCACTACTGGATGCAATCAAGCAGATACCGAAGTATGCCAAGTTCTTGAAGGAACTGTGTACACACAAAAAGAGGCTGAAGGGCAATGAGTGAATCAGCATGGGGCAGAATGTTTCGGCCGTCATCCAGCCTATGCCACAAAAGTGCAACGATCCAGGGACTTTTACAATTCATTGCATAATAGAAAATTGTAGATTTGATAATGTTATGCTAGACTTAAGTGCTTTCATTAATGTAATGACTATATCTATTTTTAATCCCTTGGACTTAGTCCTTTGCAGGTTACAAGTGTGGTGATCCAGCTAACTAATAGGAGTAATGCTTACCCAGTTGGTTTGGTGGAGGATGTGTTAGTCCAAGTGAACGAGCTGATATTCCCAACTGACTTCTACATTTTGGAGATGGAGGGAGAGTCATCATCTAACAAGACTCCCCTTATTCGAGGGAGATGTTTCCTCAAAACAGGACGGACAAAGATTGATGTGCATACAGGAGTTCTATCCATGGAGTTTGGAGATTCCATTGTGAGGTTTAATATTCTTGATACTATGAAACATCCCATGGAAGAATATTTTGTCTTTCATATTAATTTAATTGATGATTTGGTTAATAATTCGTATGCTGACCTATGTGAAGAGTTTCCTGAGATTGTTGATTTTGGTCACTCTATGTGCAGTAATTTGTGTGTTAATTATGATGGTGATAAGTTGTGTACTGTGTGTTCTGAAATTTCTGTATTTTTGGGATATGATAAATCTATTCCTGTGTTAGCAGACTGTACAACAAGTGATATATATGCAGAGGCTCAGGCACCAGAAGTAGAGCAGCAGCAACCCATTAGATTATTTCTTTCTGTAGTGCAGCCACTGAAATTGGAGTTGAAGTCGTTACCCAAGCACCTGAAGTATGCAAACTTCACAGATAATGAGAAGCTTCCGGTGATTGTAGACAAAAACCTCCCTGTTGAACAGGAGGCGAGGTTGCTATAGGTTTTGAGAGTGAATAAGAGGGTCATCAGATGGACACTAGCATATATTCCTAGCATTAGCCTTCCACATGCATGCATAGAATTTTACTTGATGATGGAGCTAAACCAGTGAGGCAGCCCCAGAGGAGACTGAATCTTCTAATTTTGGATGTGGTGAAGAAAGAGATGACCAAGCTATTGCAGGCTGACATTATCTATCCCATCTCTAACAGTCAATGGGTAAGCCCGGTGCAAGTTGTCCCCAAGAAATCTAGAATGACTATTGTGGCCAATCAGAAGAATGAGTTGATTCCTACTAGAGTACAGAATTACTGGAGTGTCTGCATTGATTACAAATTGCTCAATCAGGCTACTCGGAAGGACCATTACCCCCATCTATTCATTGACCAGATACTGGAGCGGTTGGCTGGCAAGTCACACTATTGCTTCTTGGATGGTTATATTAGATACTTCCAAATCTGCATTGCACCTGAAGACTAAGAGAATACCACATTTACTTGCCCCTTCAACACCTTCGCTTACAGATGGATGCCCTTTGGCCTCTACAATGCCCCTG
Source organism: Ormosia semicastrata (assembly GCA_029884595.1). Taxonomy (NCBI): domain Eukaryota; kingdom Viridiplantae; phylum Streptophyta; class Magnoliopsida; order Fabales; family Fabaceae; genus Ormosia; species Ormosia semicastrata. The sequence continues at coordinate 48,429,502 of JAQQTO010000061.1, forward strand.
GCACCTTCCAGCGTTGTATGGTAGGCATCTTTTCAGACATTTTAGAAGAGTGCATGGAGGTCTTCATGGATGATTTTACTGTTTATGGCTCTTCTTTTGATTCTTGTTTGGATAGTCTGGCTAAGGTACTGCATAGATGCATTAAAACTAACCTTATTTTAAATTTTGAAAAATGTCATTTCATAGTAGCACAGGGTATAGTTTTAAGCCATGTTATCTCCAGTAAGGGTATTGAAGTAGATCTTACTAAAATATATGTCATTATCTGTTTATCTTATCCCACATGTGTATGGGAGGTGTGTTCTTTTTTGGGACATATAAGTTTTAATAAGTGCTTCATCTGGGATTTTAACAAGATTGTTCTCCCACTATCTAATTTGCTGCAAAAGGATATGCAGTTTGTCTTTGACCAAAAATTCCAAGAAGCCTTTGATCATTTGAAGAAGGTGTTGACCAGCACTCCCATCATCCAGCCTCCTGACTAGACACTTCTATTTAATCTTATTTGTGATACCTCCAATTATACAATGGGAGTTATCCTGGCACAGAGAGTAAGGAAGGATCCTCATGTAATCTACTATGCCTCTAGAACTTTGGATGTTGTTCAATCCAACTACACAACTACAGAAAAAGAACTCATAGCCATTGTATTTGCTTTCAAAAAAATTAGATCATATCTGCTTGGTTCTAAAGTAGTTATGTTTTTTGATCATGCAGCGCTGAAGTTTCTTTTGAAGAAACCCAAAGTGAAACCACAACTAATTAGGTGGATACTGCAACTCCAGGAGTTTGATATTTAAATCCAGGATAAGAGTGGAGAAGAAAACTTGGTGGTTGATCATTTGAAAAGAATTGAGAGAGCTTCAGAGCCTCTGGCCATCCATGACTTCTTCCTAGATGAGCAGCTTTTATAGCTGCAAGGTAAGACTACCTCTCCTTAGTTTGCTGACTTAGTTAATTACTTGGTTGTAGGTGCACTACCTACATATTTCACTAGGGCTCAGATTGATAAGTTAAAAAGTGAATCTAAGTATTATGTGTGGGATAATCCTTATCTGTGGAGATTTTGTAGTGACCAAGTGATTAGAAGATGTGTACTTGATCATGAGTTTGATTCTATTCTTAGCTTTTGTCATGCATTTGCATGTGGTGAACATTTTGGACCTAAACATATAGCTGAGAAAGTCTTGGACTCTGGTTTATATTGACCTACCTTATTCCATGATGCATACTTATTTTGTAAGTCTTGTAAATAGTATTAGAAAACAGGAAACATTTCTCGCAAGAATGAGATGCCCCAGAAACCTTTGCTATTTTGTGAGATTTTTTATGTATGGGGTATTGATTTTGCGGGACCCTTTCCTATTTCTTTTGGTTTTGTTTACATTTTGTTGGCTATTGATTATGTATCTAAGTGGGTGGAGGCAAAAGCCACTCGAACTGATGATTCCAAAGTTATTGTGGATTTTGTTAGATCACAAATTTTTTGCAGGTTTGAACTCCTGAGGGCCATCATCAGTGATTAGGGTTTGTATTTCTATAATTGGAGCATGGAGACTTTGATGAAGAAGTATGGAGTCATGCACAAAGTTTCCACACCTTACCACTCCCGGACTAATGGGCAAGTTGAGATTTCTAACAGAGAGATCAAGCAGATACCTTAGTAGATAGTCCAACCTAACAGAAAGGACTGGAGCAAGAGGCTTGAAGATGCTTTATGGGCTTACTGGACTGCCTATAAGATACCAATTGGGATGTCCCCTTATCGAATTGTCTTTGGCAAGGCATGCCACTTGCCGGTGGAAATTAAGCATCATGCATTTTGGACGGTAAAAAGGTGTAACCTGGACCTAGACTAAGTGGGCAAAGAGAGGAAACTACTATTGTAAGAATTGGAGGAGATCTACTTAGAGGCATATGAGAGTTCTAAACTTTATAAAGAGAAGACCAAAGTCTTCTATGATAAAATGATTATGAGAAAAACATTTGAGATTGGTCAAAAAGTGTTTTTATATAATTCTCATCTTAAAGTGATGCCCGAAAAATTGAGATCTGGGTGGGAAAGTCCTTTTGTTATTACTAATATTTTTCCTTCTAGTGAAGTTGAGCTTCAAGATGTGACTAAAAAGAGGAGCTTCAAGGCTAATGGGCATAGACTCAAGCACTTTTATGATGGTTTCCAAGAGTATGCCATAAAGGAGGTGGCCTTGCTTAATGCTACTTATCCAACATGAAAGAGGGAGTTTCCTTTCCTTCTTGTTTATTTTCTGTTTAAGTTTTACTGTTTTTAATTTAGTTTTCTATTTTTCTGTCTATTTATTTTTTCTGTCAATTCTATTTTCTATTTTTTGTTTTTCAATTCTATTTTTGTTTTGTTTTTAAATTCTGTTTTGATGTTTACAAAAAAAAATTGTATGCTTCTTGTTTTTAGTTTTTAATTACTTTTTAATGGCTCTTGAGATGTGTGGAACTTGTGAGTTGGGATAAATTACTGATTAGAGGTTCATGACATAAGTGAATAAATTGTCTTTCATCTTGAATTTGACTTATTTGGTAATGGAAATTTAATTAGTAAATTAAGTTTGATAGCCTTATACCTTGTGAGAATTTGAGCTTATTGATGAATGGACTAAGTAATTGCGTCATTCTCTTCCTTCTTGTGTGATTTTCACTCAAGAATTTTGATCACTCTAGAACTTGCTTTGATTTTTTTTTAGGCTATATTTTCACATGTATGCATGAACATGATTGAGGCATTCTTTTCTTACATTAGCTACTTTAGCCAAATAGTCAACCTTACATATTTCCCCATGATTAACCCCCTTGAGCTTATTTTCCTATTCTTTGTTGTTCTCAACTCATAACATACCCTTAGTGAAAACCATGTTGTCCTTTTACCTTAGGGAATAGGATAGCATTGGCATTATCTTTAGATGAGCTTATGAACAAGTGTGGGGAAATCTTAAATTATTATTGTTGTTTGGTCTTGCTTGAAGATAGTAAGGTTTAAGTGTAGGGAGTGAAAATGTTGTACTAAATTCTTCTAAGAGGTTAAAGTGTTGGCCCCATTACAACCTTGAATAAAGCTCTCTTGATTTGTGTATGCATGTGTATAGAATAATGGAGAAGTAGAAGATAAGCAAGCTTATGGTAGTGTAAATTTTCATGAGTTGAGCTGAGTGAAACACTTACCTTCTAGACATTTCTAACACTAAACACTTGAGGGAGTGAGGGTATATCTTGTGAGAATTTATCATTCTTATTTTATGCTTTTCAATTGAAATTACATTGCTTATTGATTTGAGATGTAAATAAATGTCACTTCAGAATGTTTTGATCCCTTAAACTTCTTGGTTGCTATCTTTACTTGTAAAATTTTACATTCTTGAAGGTCATTGGAAAGTGAATCTCTTTGAGTTTTTGTTTTTGAGTTTTTGTGTTCCTTGTCCTTTAGTTTGAATCTTTAGTTTGCACAGGATGTGCAAAAAGCTTAGCGTGAGGGAATTTGATAATCACAAATTTCATACATTAATAAACCCTCATTTTTAGTTCTTTACACTCTCCATGTACTTAATTGATTGAGCTTGGCCATGTTTTGTAAGTTTGGACTCAAATTAGGCTTAATTGATTTTTCTAGCATTATTAGGATTTTACACTGTTTCTGTATTTCAGTCATATCTTGAGTTATAAATATCTAAAAATTATGTATCTTGCCTTGTAGGAAAAATAAGGGAGAGTTCTATAACTTTCATGAAAAGCCTTAGAGCTAAATCGGATATCTATGGACCGAATTAGGCTTGGAAGTCAGAACACAGGTTTTGTTACGTAACCCAAGCAGTGTTCACTAATTGGTCAATAATTCGAGATGTATATGAGATATAGACCTAAAACCATGGGCATTTAAAATATAAGACATAGATATTCAACTCTTATGAAGACCACTTATCCAAACTGTGATGTTTTGATGGTGTTTTCATCCTTTTACCTCGACTAATGGGACCAGAGACCTGTTGAGAGTGATTTGGGCATAATTCTCTCATCTTAAACCCAAATCAAGTGATTTTGGTGCCCAAGGAAAGCCAAGAGGCAGAGGATTAGCTTTAACCTAGGGACAAATTCAAATTCTTAATTTTTAAGTTAGATATTTTTGTGTAAATAGGAGACCTGAGATAGATAAAAGCCCTAAGTCATACTACTTGATTCTTCTACCTAGAGTTTTCTCGTTTCTTTTGCAAACCATGTGTAGCAGCCATGGAGAGCTAAACATTTGAGATCAAGCCAAGGATCTTGAGAAAGTTCTATTTTGGCTTTGAGATTATGTTTCTAATTTCAATTTTGAATTGAATTAATTATTTTCTTCTTTTCTTGATTTGGATTTTGAATTGCATAATTAGAGATTTATGTTGTGTGATGTGTTCCAATTGGATCCTTCAGCCTAATTGAGATTTGTGATTAAATTTGATTGATTAATTATGATTTAGTCACATCAATTGAAGATGGTTAAGTTGGCAGATTTGTTAATCTGGGTTAATTAAATTATGGTTGTTAAACTAGCATAGGTTACATGATTCTAGTGATCGCAGGTTTATGAATTGTTTGTTAGTTAAATTCTAGATGATTATCTAGTGTTGAATTCTATGTGTTTGATGTAGAGATTTCGGTCAATCATAGATTAACTAATTAATTCAATCCAGATGCATGTTTAGTGATCGATGACAAGCCAACTAGGCTTCTGGTGGTTACATTTCATTTTAAGGGGCATAGCCTGGGGAGAACATGTATAAGTCCCATTTGTCGAGAGAAGCAATTTGGGATCTTACAGGTACAGGTTCATTGTCTAGGGAGTTCGACTGCAAACTCTTGATGGCATAAAAAGCCACGCTAAATCAAGTGTTGGTTTCAGCTTGATCCTTTAAACCAAGATGGATCAAGTTGTCTTTTGGTGAAGGGTTGAAGAGAGCCTGTGGGAAGCCTTTCAAACAAGTTGAAGAATAATTTAAAATACGACTTGAATTCTAAAACATCTTATTCAACTGTCTTAGGAACTAGGTAAGCCAGCTTCGACCCATAAGTCAACATATCATCCTCCTTTGGCATCCCCTCACCTTTCGCCAAGTGGTCAGATAAAACCCTATTTAACCAAAATTGAAGTATCTATAATGGACCTCCAAGACTCTTGACCCAATTACACTTACGAAGATCTAACAAAGCCAATTGAATGAATTGGTAAAGATTGGCCAAGAAGAGACCACTGAGGTTCAATTGCCTACCATAGGGTATCAATGCTGCAAGGGGCAAGTAAGAGAAAGAAATATTCAGACCTACTGAACAAAAAACAAACTTTCACAACTAGTAAAGGATGAAGCTAAGATGCTCTTCATCATCCATTTTGGTGGATTTCTTTATGCAACTTTTTGCAAACCCAGTATAACTCAGGTTGGTTTTCTTTCATAAATTATGTTGGGCCTCAGTGCTTTTACAAGTTGAAGTAGGAAGGATCAGCTCAACATTTGTCCTTAACCCTAAAATTGTTACCATGTCGAACAATGTAGGACTCATCATTCCAACACGAAAACGAAAGGAATTTGTGGTGGTGCTCCAAAAGCAAAGAGTTGCATCTATCATGGTTGGGTTCGCTACAACCCAGTGCAAGCTTAGATGAATGGCTTCATAGATACCAATTGATTTCTAAAAATTCTCTTTAGCCTCATGTACGTAGGTGAACCAAGCCCTATAATCTCCTGAGGGGTTTGAGAAATACCTAAGTAATTCGCAACCAACCAAAGGTTAACCGGGATTTTTGGAAAATTAATTAACAAATCCTCCCCTTTAAGTGTTAAGGCTAATTTTTTGTCTTCTAAGTCCCTAATAAGATTTTCTAGAATAAGGCTATGGTAAAGAAGAAATGAAAAAGAATCGCTAACCATTACCTATTTGGATAGGGCAGCATGTTGCAACGCCATAGGCGTGAGAGCCTTCATGAGCTCTTATATGTTTAGTCCAGATACTGATTTCCCTTTATCCTATCCTTTGGAAGACATGGTATGTAGATGGAGTTTCAAATAAATTACTAGAGAAAGAGGGATTAAAACGCTAAGAAATATGGAGGCAGAAAGTTTTGGGCATTTTCAAAAGAAGAAAGAAAATAAAACTTATTGCGTATAAAGGAAGGGGAATCCAGAAAGATGACAAATGGGAAAATCAAGTAACTATTGTGTAATCATAGGAAATTATGCAATCTATCAATCAAATGTGAACGATATGATGACTCTAGTGAAGTAGGTGGGCCCCAAACAAAGGTTGCACATATAGAGCATCGAAATTAAAGATTATAATTTTCAAAAGGTAGCTTTTATATAAATTAAAAAAATTTAAAGTCAAAAGTACATTGGCAAAATAAATAGAAGCACAAAATATTGCTAAGTGCTAAATGGCTAGCAGATGAGCTACTTGCTCGTCGAGGCAATGGAGGTAGTCGACAAAGTTCGCCAAACTTGTGCTAACTCATCTTAAGATTGCTTCCCCTCTTCTTCGTCTAATTCGACCTTTGCACTTAAGGTCGACCTTATGATAATCTCTTTGGACTAAAGAGCAGTCTAGACCCAATTATCCTCCTGCAGCTTAGAGTACCTTTCTATATCAGCTTAGTGTCGAGCCAAGTTTTGGTGAGATAATTGTAAGCTAAATTTTGTAGTCGACAGTTTTGCATCCAAGTCTTCAATTTCCTCAATGAATGCCTTCTCCTTCTTCAATTCTTTGGCATGAGAAAGCATAACTTTCTTGAGATTAATTGTCAAAGTAGGCTTTTCCTTTGAGTCTGAAGGGATTCAACAACTAACTCTTCGCTTCTCCGCTCAAAGTCTTGTTGGCAATTAATAGCCTCTTGAGTACTTCGAAATTCCACAAAATTTGTCTCGACTTGTTGAGCAAGCATCAATAGTTCTTCTCCCAATGCATCATTCATGCTATACGCAAGAAGTGGAAGGAGTGAAGAGATCATTTCCCAGGTTGAGACATCAGTTGTAGCCTCCTGAAGATCTCAAGATAAGAATGACTTGAATTCCTCAAAAAGATTCGATGGTTGATTAGCGTTAGGATCATTGGGAGGCAAACTTTTGAGATGTTTGAAAATATTATTAAATAGAGCTTCATCATCTAGAGTTGGTACTTCTTTGGTCGAAGGGTTTGACTCATATTCACTAAATGAACTTGCTTCATATATAATCTTATCCTCTAATCCCGCATCTTGCTCCTTCTCATCTTCTATTAATAAAGACCTACTGGATTAGCCTTTATATGAGGGCATAAGGCTTTCATTGAGAGTTAGTTCTAGGGCAGTTGCTAGTCCAGTCAAAGAACTAGGCACTGCTAAAACATTGGGTATTTGAGGCTCTAGTTAAGTAACCTTAATGGCCAAAGAAAGTCGGTGCAGGGTTGCTAGGTGTGACTTCATCCTTCAAAAGGGAATCTTCACTACAATCAGGAGAAGACATGGTAAGTGTGGAAGTGTTATACTAACTAGTTTTCTTCCAAAGAATAGGTTTTAAGATTAGAATAAGGGTTCAAAAATATAATGCAATTTGATGAATGATAACCTTATTTCAAAGATAGAATTAATGGGCTATGATACACTTATAGGCCTATTTTATTTTAGTCCAACCCAAATGGAAAGGATTATAGTAATGTTTTCTTCAATTAGAATTCCACTTTTACTAAACATTATTCATTTTATGACAACTTAAACTATTTATTGTTTAAGATCTCGATTGGTGTAGATTGTTTGTGTCACAATATTGGCTAAAGAGGTATAGTAGGTCGAGCCTTATGGATCGACCATGATAAGGTCTAATTTATTTAGGTCAAAATATATGTATACACATGTGCATAAACTCTTGAAAGAGGATAATTTGCTTATCATGCAACTCAATGGTTGTAATTATAAGATTATTGATTCAAAATTAGCAATTAGAAAATATTGCTACAAAGTTCGACCACCTATTCAAACTTTGTTAAAAAATTTGGTCGAGTTAGCTAAAACGTTAAATTCTACCATATGTTAATTAATGGAGAGCGTAGAATCTCTACTAAGCTGACATGATCAAGGTTTGATTAAAGGAATGATGTCGCAATTTTCTCCTTTAGGAATAAATGACTTATTCATTTGAGTCTGAGGATTGTAAGCTTTTACTTAAATCGACCAAAAATTATAAAGGTTGTTTTAATAAGTAAATTGGTGGTCATGTGTATTGTCAAAAAGTTAATTTAGAGTCCAGAATAAATATAACAAGGAAAGGACTTGAATTAAATATCGACAAATGAGGAATGATATTACAATGATCTTATAAGACTACAAAGTTAAAATAGAACTTTGCTGACAAAATCTTATAAAACTATATATGAGAATAAACCAAGCATCTATCAGGGATGATTTTTATTGGGTATGACCTATCTTTGAGTTTCCTAAAGGCAAAGAAGACGGCAAAGACTTTGCATTCAAAAGAATGGGGGAATTAGACACTAGACCATTCTCTGAATGCAACAGGGATTATGATTTGCTTCTGAAACCACCCAAAAATGGTGATAAAACAGACCACAAATTCATTTATCCTCACTGAGCAAAAGCATGGTCTAATAACGTCTAGTCCCACTTGTCTTAGAACACAACACTCTTGAAGTCTAATTTGGATAAAACAGGAAGGTGGCAAAGTAAGGTACTAGGCTAGGGTCAGTAAGAAACTTTGAATGAAAAAAGATCCTTGTAGGAAGTGTTCATGACTTGGTCGTAGCATAACTAAGACCAAATGACTTCTCTAAGAGCATAGAAACCAAGTGAGGACTAAGGATTATTCACGAAGCTTATGGGATGCAAATAGTCCTTTGTTGAAGGCCATGTTTGAAAAAGAATGGCTATTTATAGATGGAAGTATTAGATGGCCATTGGTGGAGGCCAAAGGCAACAACTAATAGCATTATGGGATGTAGTTCCCAAAACTTGCACCTCTCATGAAGCTAACTAGAAGATAACAAGTGTAACTGTTTCCACTTAAACTAAATCAAAGGCAACACTCCTGGGGGCATATGTTGGGGGGTTTCTTCAATTTTTTTCTAGTAAAACTTTGTGACATGATAGAGAAGTTGAAAGAACAAGGAAATTGTTTCCATAATGTGCATCGAAGCTTTTGTATGGACCTCTGCATTAAAAAAATAAAAATATATGATAAATTAAATTATACAACTAATAAAATAACAAAATCAATTGTTAGATAATATAAGAAATTATTTCTCAAGATTGTCGAGCTCAATAACTATGTAGCTGCTAGCTTTGCCATCTCATTTGAATTCTACTTATTAAACCTTCCTTAACATCTTCAAATAGAAGAAAACTTGTTATCCTTATCATTGAATAACTAACATATGATATAAAACATGCCATAAGAACCAAATTAATACAATCACATACAAATCAAGTAGGAATACTCCTTATTGTGCCCAGTATTTTCCCACCATGCATCACATATAAAAGTAGTGAGAATATGGCAATTGGCAACAATATAGAAAACCTCCCAATGAGAAAAAAAATCTTATGACAACCTTAGAAAAGACTCTTGCAATGACTCAACATGGAGGTAAAAAAGACTACTAAGTTCTTAGTAAAAGAATGGAAGAAAATACCTTTTATCAATTACAACTATTTGAATTGAATCAGAAAGGTCAGATTACTTGAAATTGAGCTTCAACCACAAATGAATGACCATCACTTTGATCTTTTAGATCTTTTGGTCGTTATTTACGGTCACATCACCAACAAAATTGTATTGTACAATTAATATATAACTAAAATGAAAAACTAATTATCAAAATTTTCATTGATAAACCACATAATTGAAGAAGAAATTACTCTTCAAGCAGTGTGGGAGTGTTTGTTGAAGAATTTCAAATATTGATCAAGAATATTATTTAATAATAGGGAAAAGAGTATGCATCCCCTCTGAACTTTAACCATTTTACAAATCACCACCACAAATTTAAAATATTTCTCCTAAACTTTAATTAATGTCCTAATAGATCCTTCTGTTCAATTTGAATTTGTTAATTGGTGTGGTGTGGAATACGATTAAAAATTAATATTAAAAATAGTTGCCAAATTCCACCAAAAATATAAAAACCTTGCAACCAATTGTAGTAAGCAAGGGTTGATCCACAGAGAACCAATTCAATTAACACTATCAATCCAATTCCTAAATTAAACTCTGATGAAAAATAAATAATAAAAGTAAAAGGGGGTTTTGTTGATTAAAACTAAAAAGAGAAATTAAACTTAAACCAAAACAGTAAACACAAATTGAATTATCAAGTTAAAGATATTGGTTAAGAGATGGAATCCACCACTAGATTTATATGATTATGCTAACTTACATACCCTTTATACCAACATTATCAATTATATTCTTATGTGATTATGAGATAAATCCCGTGTTTTCCTTAAGTTTCGCTTAATTCAGCAACCGCTCAAATCAAACCCTAACCATTAGTTATTTGTAAAGCAACCGCTCTTACACCTACCTAATGATTGCATTAAGAATTAGAAAACCAATCACACTAAGGTCTAATCACACACCGGGATTAAATTACTTAGATCATATGTCTCACTAGTCATACCACCGCAAACCAAGCATAGCAATCCTAGTTTTACCACTTTCGAAGTTTGGCAAGAATATAAAAACCTTTATATTGATTTATGAACAGAAACATATGAATAAAAACATAATTGTATTGATATAAAGAGGTATGCAAGATTCACATAATCAAAACTAGAGTTTCATCCTCCCTTAACCAATCAAGAAGTTTAGCCACACATGGCAAATTCAAAAACAGAAGAAGAATTAAAAGAAAACATTGTTCAGAACAAAAGAAGAAAAGAAAAACTAAAGATCAAACTAGTTTCCAAAGCTTGAGAGTGATTGATCTTTGATCGCTCGAATCCGAGTCTCCAATCCTCGATCGAATCCTTCCCCTTCTTGGTCTTTGTGTTTCTCTTAGTTTCCTTCACGTCTCTCTACGTCCAGAATCCCTTTAAGGGTTCTAAGCAACCCTATTTATAGGTTTGGGAACCTAATTTAGCATTAAAACATGAAATTAAACTTCTGAGCCGATGACACGGGCCGTGTCATTTGACACGGCCCAACCCGTGTATGATTCTGGTGACAGATTTCTAACTTATTCCACAGTCAGAGAAGAACACGGCCCACCCCGTGTCCTTTGACACGGGCCGTGTTGTCGGTCAAGGCTAAAAACTGAATTCCCTTGTGAAGTCAGAGAAGTACACGGCCTACCCCGTGTCATTTGACACGGGCCGTGTTATATGACATGGCCCGTGTTGTATGACATGGCCCGTGTTGTATGACATGGCCCGTGTTGTCCAAAAATAGGATTTGACCCGTCTTGAAATAGTCAGAGGAGTACACGGCCCACCCCGTGTTATATCACACGGGCCGTGTCACTCACTTTCTTCAAATGCGACCTTGATTCTTCACAAATGCCCTTCTTCCTTTGCTTCTAAGGGTAAAACTGATCTTCTTAAGTATTCATCTCTCTCCTCAAATGGTCATCAGGCTTGGTTTAATGCTAATAAATTCAAACACTCAAAGATATCCTGAAAAACATAATTCATTTATGAGTGTCTATAACCACATTTAGCATAGTTTCACAATAAACATTCAAAGACAACTCTAAATCAGAAACTTAGCTAAATGTCAACAATTGAGCACATATGGAGTCCAATTAAATCAATCATAAGGCATTTAAAATATGAAAATAATCGACAGATCATTAATTCATTAACGATAATATTGTGTAACAACATCTTATCCGTATTAATATTTTCTCGATTGTTTATAAATTAAATTTTAATAAATTAATTAATAAATAGTTCTTAATTAATGTTAATATAAATAAAATGATATTATGCAGTATTATCATTAGTGAATTAATAGATCCAAATTAAATATAAGGATCTATTGGGACATTAATTAAAGTTTATGGACTAATTGAAAAGATTTTAAAATTCGTGGTAGTAATTTGTAAAAGGATCAAAGTTTAAAGGGTTTCTATACTCTTTTCCCTTAATAATATAAATAATAGTATACTAATATTAACATAAATCATCATATTAAAAAAATTATATAAAAAAATCACCTGAATCAAATAATCAAATAATGTATAATATAATATTAATTGGGTATACTAATTAATAACATAAATGCAAGGAATTTTAATTTGACATATTATATTAATAACTTCACTTTTAATAAAATATAGTATACTATTTTTATATCTAATTTTGATTTCAATCCATTTTTTATAGTTGATTCTATAACATCCTCCTTTCTAGCTTGCTAATAGATCTGCCTGGTAGCTATTATTGTGATTTTACGCATATATATGTGATATATGTGCTTGTAGGAAGATATAGCGAGTACGTTATCTCATAGAATTAATTAAAATAATTAATCAGAATATGAGATAATTAAGAATAAATATAGAATGGCTAAAATAATTATAAATAAGGTTATTTATAATTATTAAGATATAAATTCACTTTTATGAGTAATGGAGAATTTAATAAAAATAAGTCAGTTAAGGATTAATTGGTAAATTAGTCAATTAATTAAGTAAATTATTAGCTTCACTAATTAGAATATTTAATGATATTAATTAGTGTTTAGAACCATAATTAAATTAATATGAGGATTATTTAGATATGATAATGATAATATTATATTTAAATAATAATTAAAATTAGACCAATAAAAATTACCTATATGGTAAAGAAGAATTTAGCTTCAATCTCATTAATTTAAATAATTTAGAATAATAAAAAATATTCTAAAAATGATTTGGTGTTTAAATTATACATAATATTATGAGCTTAGAGCTCATAAGTGTAATTTTAGTAATTAGAGTTAGTGTATAGGAATTTTTGGATCTACATGAAACTTTTAATGAATCCTAATGTGAACTAGGGTGTACATAGGTTATAATTATATAATCTAAAGTGACTATATATTACCAAAATCAACTCAATGCTCTCTAGAATCCACCTAAATATATTCCTCATTGTGCTATGTCACTCACTATCACCATCTTATACACACACCCACACTTAACAAATAAGTAACTAAAAGAAAATAATATAAAAAAGGAAGAGGGAGGAGGCAGTGGAGAGTGTTACCAAGTAGCCTCAATACTCAAGAGGGGAGTGAATTGAGTTTATAAAATATTTTCGTAAATCTTTCGCAAAACACTTTATTATCAATTTTCGTTGAAACTATTGATTGATAGAGATGAATGGATAGAGAAGATTGAATACTTTCACTCACAAATGAACAAACCAAAACAGAGAGTATTCAAGAAAGCATATAAAAAAAACATAAATGTAAAGGAGTTGAGTTTAGAAGATCAAACACAAGGTTTATCTTGTTTCAGTCACTAATCCACTTGTGGCCTACGTTTAGTCCTCAAGTAATCACCTAAGATTTTTCACTATATCTTCAAGTTTCAACAGGTGCTTGCAACCTTTACACAATAGAGCACTCACCACACCTTGGGATAACTCACCATTTGTGCTTAAGCCTCAACTTCAATGGATACCTCACCCTTTACAACTTTGAGAGATACATCACCTTCTTTTACAGATTAATCAAAGTGTAGATGAAATGAAACTCTTACAAAAGTATGTAATACAAATTGAAGCCCTATAATGCTCTTCAAGAATATCTCAAATATTTGCCTAAAACATAGCACAAATGGATTGAAAGATTGATTCACAGATTAGTGCAATAGAAATGTGTTTCAAGTTATTGGTTAGCCATTAAAGATGACCCAATGACTTGTATTTATAGTGTTTAGCTCAAGAGAGACGTTGGGAGTGATTAATGGCTGAATTAAATGCCAAGAAAAGAGTCGTTGCCAACTGTCAGACTCGTTGTAATCAATTACGTGGTCCATGTAATCGATTACATGGCTCTAAGAACATGTTCTTGGCTTTCTTGGTAGGATGTAATTAATTATAATTCTCATGTAATCGATTACATGGCCTCTGCCAGAGTTGTAATCGATTACAACACTTGTGTAATCAATTACAATCACCATTAAACTCATTTTTAAGCCTAATTAAGCTTGATAACCATTTCCAACTTAGAAAATACTTGGATTTGTTAAGATATAAACTTGAGTTACATAGACCAAGATTAAAAACAACATTTCTTTAAAACATGAACCTTCAACTTTGAGTTAATTTAAAAAGACCTTTCAAAAATTATTTTGAGATATGTTGAGATATATTGAGAGCATCTTATATTAAGATTCTAAGACTTATAAACTATACCAAATATACCTCTTTTGAACTTAGTATTAGTCTTGACTTTGTTATCATCAAAAACTTCATATACTTCATGACATAAGCATTCATAGAAAAGGAACAAGAAAAGTAAAGAATATAAGGGGGAAAGAGAGAGACGATGAAGCAAAAGAAAGAAATAAAAGAATAGAAAAAAGAGAGAGAAGGAGATGGTGGGGAATGGAGAAGGAAGCCATGGCCATGACTTTGACGGCCATGCATGGTGGTCTTCAAGCTTTCATCTCACTTAGCCCAAGTTAAGGAAATTGCTCACTTCATCAAGCTCTTCCACTTGGTGTAATTAGTTTCATCATTAATCCACTTTCTTCATCTTCTTCTCCAAGAGCTTGGCGTAGAGGTAGGGGGTTTTATTTTAATCTTACTTCATCCCCATGATTCTTGATATTTTTGGTTGATTGCATTATTAAAGTTGGTTTACGAGCTTGGTGATGGCTAGAGAAGCCATGAAAAGCCATGTTTGGTCAATGGTCACAACCTAGTTTGAGGTCATCGCTACCATGGTGGCTTATTGGCCATAAAGGTGGTTAATTGATAAAGAGGAGATGTTGTCTTGAGCTTTTGGAGGTGATACAAGGTGTTAAACTGCCACCTATAGTGGCAGTGATGGAACTTTTATGATGGAGGTGGCCCTGGTGGCCACACAAGGTGCTTGGTGAAAGGGAATTTTTTATATGGCCTAGTGTTTTACTGTTTTGAGAGACGGAGGCCGCCACCTTTAGGCAGCCAATCCATTGTTAAGATGTTGGAGGTGGTGGCTGCCAAGGGTCACCAAAGGGCTAGCCATGCTAGGAGCTTCAATTTGGGCTCCATGGATGATGAGGGTTTCGTGGTGATGGCCACCACCATGGGTGGCCAACTATGGTGGTCCAGGGTGGTCATGGACTCTAAGACCACCATAAGTCAAAGTCAAAGATGTTTGGGTCAAGGCCAGGCCTAGGTGGCCTTTGACTTTAGACTGGCCCTGGGCTAAGATGACCCTAGTTGCACCCGAGAGCCAGGGTTAACCTAACCCTAGGCAAAGCTAATTAAATGACATAGACAAGTGGTAATATATCTTAAAGAATTAATTAAAGCATAATTGACCTAGGAATAATGAGATATGAGTATTCAGTTGCTCCTCCCTAAGGTCGGAATCCTCGTAGGGAGCTTGTATGATGTAAGACAATGTGTATGTATATTGAGGGTATATATATGTGTTAATTGATTGCCAAGTTATTTCTAGTGATGCCTGAGATTATTTATTGGTAATAGTAATTGTACAATATAATGTCGCATACCCTGTTATGGCTGTCATATGAGTATGATGATATAAGACTGTGATAATGCTAAGAGAGGCTCTTAGTAGCTGTATAATATGTGAAAGATGTACATTATACATTGCTCATTGAAAAGATGCATTTCCCAAGTTAAGTTTATGTTGAGGGAATATTTGTTAGAACTCCGTAACCATTAACAGGTTTAATAGTTTTTAGGGCACCTTGTCATAAATAGGAGGAAAGGTGTTCTAAAATAGAATCAGGGGGTGCCTAAGAAGACACCTACACGGTGGTTTCCTCCTTGCGTAGCTATGATCCAGTGATCCATGGGGCTTGGGTACCTGCAAACGGACTCCAACGCTCAAGTTAGGAAATGAACCAGAAGGGTTTTTTTTTTTTACTCAGAGATTATAGACGCCTCTGTTAAAATGACTTAGCCTGATACTTATAGAGCATGCACAGGGTCCTCGTGGCGTCCGCATTAGATTCAGGTACGTTAAGATCGTGACCTGACGGGGGGTGCCTCCATCCCACGATCGTTCAGGCAAAGCCCTGACGAAGGGTGCCTCCCTCCCAAGATCGTCCAAGCAGATCCCTAAAATTTTAGAATGTCGCGTTAGTGGCCACCTGCTGTTGCAGGCAGTTATGGTCCCCACACCCTACGGGTCATGATTAGTAGTTGTCAGGATCTACGCAGACCTAAGGGATGCTGATATAGCCCACGACTAAAGCCCGAAGTCAGATGGCCTAAATGGGGTGCTTATGGCGGAGTAGGGTGGTATACATGCCGGGTTGATCCCATTGGACAGGATTCCGAATCACGGTCTAAAACAAAAGGGCTACCTGTTAGATGGAGCCACCCTTAGGTAGCTCCTATGAGGAATGGGCTATCAAAGAGGTGGAGCCACCTCTCATGTTATATAGTTCTTTCAAAATGTGATATCGAGAGGAAAATGAATAATTCCCTCCTTATAATGAGATAAAGATAAAGAGAAAAGGGGGGATTGTAGTAGATGTTGTCTAAAAGCTAAAGCCATAAGCATTGCATTCATATTGCATTGACATGATTTTATTACTGATATTATGTCAATTTTATGATCATATAAAGGAAAACTGGTATAAAAGGAACTTTGCCTCTAGATAATAACTTATAAGATTTTCCAACTTATATCTGTTGTCTATTTTTCAATTCGAGGCAACTGAATTTATTATGATGTCATTTTATATATATTATTGAGAATTTCTAAAATTCTCACAATCTTTGTTTCCATGATATTTCCATATATTAAATAGGTAGCAGAATAGTTCTGAGGAATTATTGGATACCATCTATGGATATAACTCAGAAACTGATGGGTAACTAAGTTACTGATGAATATGGAAGAAGTCTCGTAGGGTAGTATTCCTATTACAACCTATTTATAGAGAAAGCTTTGTAATATTATTAGAAGCTAGTTTGTAAAAATAGTTATTCTTTGATGTGGTTGTATAATAAGATTTCACCTTTTAAGCTATTAAACACAATATGTCACACACACACAAGTGGCGTCTTACCGTGTTACCTAGGTACTAGGTAGGATGTCACAGATTTAATATTTTGTCATTTAATAATTTTAACCTAAAAAAGTAAGAATTTAGTACACCATTGTCAAAAGTTAAATGAAATCAAGCCTATGGTTGAAATTGGAGTTCTTAATAGTAATTTTTGGAGCCGTTATATGTTCCTTTCCAATGTTTAAAATATTGTTATTAAATGATGAATTATTAGGCCATGTAATTTATTATTTCTAATCGATCAAATTTATTACAGTAATTTTAAAACTTAATTACAAAAAATCATCTTATTTTGTTTTAATTATTTGGCCTTCAAATATTATTGTTTTTAAAATTTAAATTTTTAAAAAACTTACTATTAGAGGAAACCTTGAAAAACTAGAGGGAATTTGGGTATCTGAAAAAATGACACATGACATATATTTTTAGATATGAGACTTCAATTGTATATTATATTATATTATATTATATTATATTATATTATATTATATGGAACTATTTATAAATTTTACTGAATGAAAATAATTATCTAGAAGGTAGATAATTAATAAATTTGATTTCCTAAATATAATTTACATTTTAATTAATTTTATTATACTTTCTTGTGAAACTCTTACTTCCATTCAATGTAAAAATTAAAATATTTATAAATGTTATAAATTTCTAAATAATTTACAACTAAAATAAAATAAGTTGAAATAATCACCAATAAATTCTCTTACAATTGCAAATATATATTAGAAATGCAAATGTCTCCAATAATTTAGTAACAAAAAATATTAATTAAATTATTCTTATAAATGTAATATCCCTAGCAATAAAATTATTACCAATTGAAATTTAGATGAAAAATAAATAATAGTAATAATAGTAATAGTGATAATAATTTTAATATACATAGTTGAATTGACAAAGTGATATACAAAATTAAAAATAATAATATTGTGCATTTGTAATAAATCTAATAAATTTTATTATATAGAAATAATATAGCTAGATCATAATAAGCTAATTTTGAAATTTAAAATTTTAGACTTAATTATTGATTCAATTTTCAAAGAGAGAATTAAAGTAGAATAATGGAAATTATTGGATAGTCTCTCACTTAGAGCACTCCAACCAATTAGAATATTGGAAGGAGGCTACCAAGCTATGGAAACACATTAAGAGTGTCCCAAATCGACACACTTACAAAGCAGGTGTCATATGAGTGTTGATTGATATGCATAAAACCAAGGCACAATGTTCACTTGAATCCAATTATTCAGATTTTTTTTCATTTATGATGTAAGGTAATTCTTTTGCCAATATTCTCTTACCTGCTATTGAATCCCAACGGTCATGAATGAAATAATATTTTATTCTTAAATTAAATTACCTATTTGGTCATTTAGTTGAATTAATTAGGAATGCATTAAGTTTCCATTCAAGAGATGAACTAATATACTTGTCAATTCCATTGGTAGGAAAAAATTGATGTTTGGTCATTCATCAATCTAATCCTAGGTTTATCATATAGATCCACTCATTGAATGCGGATGGTCACTGGTCAAATAATGAATCAACACATACCAAAAGTGATAAAGTTATGACAAGAATGCAAGCAATATGACAAACCCTAAAAGAAATTACCTTAATCAAATTAGAAATCAAACCCAAATCATTAGGAAAACAAGATCCCCCATAGCCCTAGCTATGTATTTAGCTACTCATGTTCAATACAAACAAACTCATATCAAAATACAAACTCATGGAAAGAAAACCCAAAGAAAGAGAAAAACTAGAAAGAAACATAAATCAAAACCCCTTTTACAGTGATTATGATCTTCAAGCCTTCAAGAATTGAATCCTCCCTTCGAAATTGTCTTCCAAGAGTTAGCACCACAACAAAATCTGAAAAATCCCAATATTTTTGTCAAAACAAATAAGTAGCATCTAAAACAAAAACAAAAACAAAAATAACAAAAATAATTAAAATAAGATAAATAAAGAAGAAACACAGATTGCCTCCTGTGAAGTGCTTGTTTAATGTCATTAGCTTGACGTTAGGCTGGTGCCATGCCTAGGTGAGGCAGATAGAGTGGTGCTCAGTCTCCACTCCTTTTTCATAGTGTTTCTCTATTTGCCCATTTATCTTGAAAGGTTGTTGGCCTTTTTTCATCACTTCAAGCACACCATATGGTAAGACTCGAACAACCTCATATGGTCCATACTATTTTGACCGCAGTTTACCTGGAAAGAGACGAAGACGTGAGTTATAAACAAGAATTTGGTCCCCAATCTTAAACTCACATTGTTTGATACGCATATCATGCCACTTCTTCGTTCTCTCCTTATAGAACTTGGCATTCTCATATGCCTCAAGACGAAGTTTGTCCAACTCATTGAGCTGGTGAGGTGCTGTGCACCTGTAGCATTCACATCAAAATTCAGAAATTTAGGTGCCTAATATGCTCTATGTTCTAATTCCACAGGTAAGTGACAGACTTTATCAAACACAAGTCTATAAGGGGACATGCCAATGAGTGTTTTGAATGCAATTCTATAAGCCCACAATGCATCATTCAACTTTAAAGACCAATCTTTGCGAGATGCATTAACAGTCCTTTCCAAAATCTTTTTCAATTCATGATTTGAAACCCCCACTTGGCTACTTGTTTGTGGATGATAAGAGGTGGCGACCTTATGGGTGACACCATATTTGCTTAATAGATTTTCAAATTGTTTATTACAAAAATGAGTGCTACCATCACTTACGATTGCTTGGGGTGTACCAAATCTAGTAAAAATGTTTTATTTCAATAATTTTACCACCACCTGAGCATCATTAGTAGGCAACGCCACTGCCTCAACCCATTTAGAAACATAATCCACAACAACAAGTATGTATTGATTAGAAAAATATTTTGGGAAGGGACCCATGAAATCAATGCCTCAGACATAAAAAATTTCACAAATCAAGATGTTATTCAATGGCATATCATGTCTCCTAGAGATGTTGCCACTACGCTAGCCTGGTATTTATCACAAGATCGAACAAATTCAAACTCATCCTTAAACAAAGTTAGCCAATAAATCATACATTGTAAAACATTTTGTACAGTTCTGATGGGACCGAAGTGGCCACTAGTTTCCTTAGCATGACAATGTTCAAGAATGGAATGACTCTCATTACCATGAATGCATCTCCTAATAACATTATCAGCACAAAACCTAAACAAGTATGGATCCTCCCACAAACAATACTTAACATCAAATAAGAATTTCTTCTTTTATTGATAAGTGAGATACGGTGGAAGGATATTACCTGCGAGGAAGTTTATGAAATCAGCATACCATGGTAAAGAGAAGACTACAAAGAGGTTCTCATTAGGAAATGATTCATTTATGGCACGCTCAGTAGCGGGCTATAACACCTCCTCATCCAATCGTGATAGGTGGTCAGCTATAAGATTCTCTGTCCCCTTTTTATCACGTATCTCAATATCAAACTCTTGTAGCAAAAGAATCCACCGAATTAGCCTCAGTTTAGCATCTTGTTTAGCAAGCAAACACTTAATAGCAGAGTGGTCAGTATAACAGATAACTTTAGAGAGAATGAGGTAAGGACGAAATTTATCAAAAGCAAATACTACCGCTAGCAACTCTTTTTCAGTTGTGGTGTAGTTTCTTTGTGCATCATTCAAAGCACAGCTAACGTAGTAAATAGTTTAAAAAAATTTACCTTTCTTCTGGCCCAAAACGGCCCCAACTGCTTTATCACTTACATCACACATGAGTTCAAAAGGTAAGGACTAATCAGGGGCAACAATGATGGATGCACTAGTTAACTTTTCCTTCAAAGCAAGAAATGCATTTAAGCAAGAGTCAGAAAAGTCAAATGGTGCATCCTTCACTAGGAGGTCTATCAAGGGTTTGGCAATTTTTGAAAAGTCCTTGATGAACCTCCCATAAAAACCTACATGCCCCAAAAAGCTTCAAACGACCTTAACAGATTTAGGTGAGGGTAATTTTGTAATTACTTCTACCTTTGTTGGATCAACCTCCATACCTTTGGGCGAAACCTTATGCCCCAAAACAATGCACTCCTGTATCATAAAATTGGCACTTTTCCTAGTTCAACATAATATTGGTGTTCCTGCATCGCTCCAAAACCAAACTGAGATTATGTAAATAATTATCCAAAGAAAAGCCAAACACAAAGAAATCATCTATGAAAATTTCAATACAATTCTCTATCAAGTCAGAAAATATGGCCATCATACATTGATGAAAAGTAGTCGATGCATTACACAATCCAAAGGGCATCCGTCTATATGCAAATGTACCATACGAACATATGAAAGTGGTTTTCTCTTGATCCTCAAGTGCCACAAGTATTTGCATATAGCTAGAATATCCATCCAAGCAATAGAAAAATGTATAACCTGAAAGTTTATCTAACATTTGATCAATGAAGGGCAAGGAAAAATGATCTTTCAGAGTGGTATCATTCAATTTCCTATAATCAATGCACATATGCCACCCAATCACATTTCTAATGGCTATGAGTTCTTTCTTTTTGTTTTCCATGACCGTTGTACCCCCCTTTTTAGGCACCACTTGTACCAGACTTACCCAAGGACTATCAGAAATAGGGCAGATAATACTTGTGTCGAGCAGCTTTATTGCCTCTTTCTTTACAACCTCTTTCATGTTTGGGTATAGACGCCTTTATGGTTGCACAAATGGCTTATTTTGTGCCTGCATGTAAATTCTGTGGGTGCATATGGTAGGGTTGATACCCATAATGTCATGAATGGTCCACTCAAATGCCTTCTTATTCTCCCTTAACACTCTCATGAGTTTCTCCTCCATCAAACTTGAAAGTAAAGCAGAGATAATCATAGGTAAAGATGATGGAGGATCTAGAAAAGCATATTTTAAATTAAAGGGAAGGGGTTTGAGCTCAAGTTCAGGGGGCTCCTCAATTGAGGGTTTTGGTGTAGGAATGTTTTTCCTGTCCAAATCCTCATAATGCCCCCAAGTTCTTTTTCTGTCCATGGATATGCCAACTTTTAACCGCATTATCATTCCCATGACCTCTTCATTATCCTCAAGGTCGGTGATGACTATGGTCAAGATCCTTTCTAGAACTTCATCAGTCATAGATTCCTGCAAATTCACAACATTAGTAGAATCAGTGCAATTACTTGAATCAAAGGAACTAGGATGTTTAACAAAATTAAAAACATTAAAAACTACTTCCTCATCATTTAATCGCAAGGTCAACTTTTCTTTATGGATATCAATCATAGTCTTTCCAGTAGAGAGGAATGGACGCCCAAGCATGATTGGGACCTCAGAGTCCTGCTCCATGTCTAACACAATGAAAGCATTTGAAAAAATGAACTTGTCCACCTTTACCAAGACATCCTCTAATACACCACGAGGGTAAGTGATGGATCTATCAGCCAACTGCAATGAAATGTTGGTAGGGTTTGGTTCCTGCATTCTCAATTTCTTAAACATAGAGAAAGGCATCAAATTTATATTAGCACCTAAATCACATAATGCTTTCTCAAAATAAGAACTACCAATAGAGCAAGGAATAGTAAAACCACTTGGATCTTTTAATTTCAATGGTAGCTTCCTCAAGAGAATGGCAGAACACTCCTCATTTAGTTTGACTGTCTCATATTCCTCAAGCTTACATTTGTTTGAAAGTATCTCCTTCAAGAACTTTGCATATTTTGGAATTTGAGAGATAACTTCTACAAACAAAATGTTAATTTATAATTTCTTGAACATCTCCAAGAATTTTACAAATTGCTTATCCTGTTGAGTGTTCTTGAGCCTCTGAGGGAATGGAATGGATGACTTTTCTGGTTCACTTACATGTACCACGGAGGGTGCTTCACTTACCTTCTTATTTTCTGCAGTGACTGACTCATCAAGAGTATCTCTATGCTCTTGAATTTACTCTTCTTTATTCTTACAGAGATCCCTAAGCTCCTTACCACTTCTCAAGGTAATTCCCTTCACAGGTTCCTTCAGATTTGGTTTAGTAGTATCAGGCAAAGACCCTGATGCCCTTTCTGACATCAAAGTGGCCAATTGGATGATCTGAGTCTCCATGCTTTTCATTCTGGCTTCTGAATTCTGTATGTACTTTCATCACAAGATTTTCAAAATTTTGTTTCTTTGCAGGTGCTTGGAAACCTGGAGGTGGTTGCAGAGCTCTCTGCTGATTCTGTTAATTACCTTATTGATTTCCCATTTGAAATTAGGATGGTCCCTCCAATCGGGATTGTAAAAATTTGAATAAGGATTGTACTGTTGTCGGTTGGAATTACCAATAAAATTTACTCCTTCAGGTTCGGGGGCAGAAGGACTACCAACTTGATAGTTTGCACTTGTATGACCCTGTCCGCCACATGCTTCATATATGATTGGTGGCTGCATTGTTTGCTATAATCAAAGTCTCCACCTTCTTTGTCAATGCTTCCAATTGACTTAAAATAACAGTAGTGAAATCAATAACATGTACACCTGCTTGTTTCTTAGGAACCTGATGCTCATTTTGCCATTGAAAAATGTTTAGCGCCATTTCTTCAATCAGTGCTTGATTCTCAGTAGGTGTTTTCCTCTAAATTGTACCTCCCGCAGCAGCATCAATGAGTAAACGGTTGGCAGGCGATAAACCATTGTAAAAAGTTTGTACCTACTGCCATACGGGAAATCCATGATGTGGACATCTCCTCAACAACTCTTGAAAGCGCTCTCAAGTTTCATAAAGAGTGCCCATGTCAAACTGCACAAAAAAAGATATGTCATTCCTTAACTTAACATATTTAGAAGGAGGAAAATACTTAGTTAGAAACTATTGTGTCAATTGATCCCATGTAGTAATGGAACCCCTTGCTAGTGACGTTAGCCATTGACTTACTCTGTCCCTAAGAGAGAAAGGAAAGAGTCATAATCGGATTGCAAAATTTGTTATCCCATTGTACTTTATAGTATCACACAACTGCAAGAACATGGCCAAATGCTTATTTGGATCATCCGAAGGCAATCCACCAAACTAAATAGAATTATGAATCATGGAGATCAATGTTGGTTTGATCTCAAAGTTGTTAGCCACCACAGCTGGTCTTATAATACTCCCTCTATACCCTTCAGTCGTGGCCATGAAATACTCAAGCATGGTCCACTCTGCTGGCGTAGCTCGTGCTTCACGATTCCCTTCAACTATTGGTCTCTCCTCCATCTTTCTTGTAGCTTCTTCAGCCACAGCTTTAGTGTTAGATTATTTCCTTAACCTATGAGCTATTTTCTCAATTTCTAGATCAAATGTCAAATTAAGAAACTGAGATCGAGTAAGCATAAACAAGAATTATAAACAGAGAGATGAAGTGACAAATAAAAAATAAAAATAAAATCAAATAAAAAATAAAATAAAAGTGCATCTAAATTAACTAGAGCTTTTCGCTTGAAATATTACTAAACTTATTCCCCAGCAATGGCACCAAAAATTTGATATGCATAAAATACACTAAGAGCAAGTACACTCTATCTCCAAGTAATATAGGACTTGAGTCTAAGTTATCGATCCCACGAGAAATAAGTGATAATTACTAGATTCATAAAACCCTTTGTTATTTAGGCAATTAGAAGTGAAGAGAAATTCAAATTAAAAATAGAAAACAAATAAAGAAGAAAGATGAACAATCAAGCAAAGAATAGATAATCAATGAGAGAGAAACCAGGACGCAAAGTTCACTTGAATCCAATTATTTAGATTTTCTTTCATTTATGATGTAAGGTAATTGTTTTGCTAATATTCTCTTACATGTTATTGAATCTCAATGGTCATAGATAAAATAATATTCTATTCCTAAATTAAATTACTTATTTGGTCATTTAGTTAAATTAATTAGGAATGCATTAAGTTTCAATTCAAGAGATGAACTAACATACTTGTCAATTCTATTGGTAGGGAAAAAATTGATGTTTGGTCATTCGTCAATCTAATCCTAGGTTTATCATATTGATCCACTCATTGAATGCGGATGGTCATCGGTCAAACAATTAATTAACACATGCCAAAAGTGATCAAGTTATGACAAGAATGCAAGCAATATGACAAACCCTAAAAGAAATTACCTTAATCAAATTAGAAATCAAACCCAAATTATTAGGAAAACAAGATTCCCCATAGTCCTAGCTATAGGTTTAACTACTCATGTTCAATACAAACAAACTCATATTAAAATACAAACTCAAGGAAAGAAAACTCAAAGAAAGGGGAAAACTAGAAAGAAAAAGAAATCAAAACTCCTTTTACGGTGATTATGATCTTCAAGCCTTCAAGAATTGAATCCTCCCTTCGAAATCGTCTTTCAAAGTCTGTTGCCGTGAAACTACTCTCTTGGGATTAGGGATTTTCTGTGTTGTGTGCCTAATGTGTTGAATTTAACATAACTTTTCCTATTAAAGAAAATCATGTATGCTGTTACGCGACCAGCGCTTAGGCGCTAGTTTATGGGAGCTCAAGCACTGAGCCACTTAAGTTAAGACGCGCTGCGTTATGTTCTGCGTGCTCAAGCACTCCTCACCCAGCGCTCAGGCACTGGGTCACTGAATCATCGCTACTGCATACGCTTTGAGCGCTCCAACGCTTCACTCCTCAACCCCTAGGCGCTGAACGTTGATGAAAAATTCCTCTTTTCCTTTACTTCTTTGAATGTCCAGTCTTCTCCATGTGCAATTACCTGACAAAAACATATAAAACAAATAATAAAAGCACAATAAGAAATACTCAAAATATAACAAAACTTACAAACAAAGTTCAATAAAAAATATAAAAAAGAATATGAAAAACCAAGGAATTGAACCATAAAAATATGAGATATTGAAGGTTCGTCATTGATTAACAGCACCAAACACTCCAACCCTTCACCTTACTTAAGCCAACCTTTCCTCTCCCCCTCATCAGAAACAAAAATGCAGCAACACCCACACCTTGAGAGTGATAGAGATGTGAGTAAGAGCATAAAGAAGTAGTCAAAAAGCTTGAAACTTTTCTCTCCCAAAAGGTAGCGACTAAAAGCTCATTTCTTTCTCTTGATCACATTTCAGCCTTCATCAAGGTAGGAGATTAGAAACCCTACCCTCGCCCCCCTCTTTCTTATTTTTCTTCCTTATCTTAGATTCATTAGTTAAATCTCTGATCAAGTTCTTATTTTTCTTTCCTGATTCTTCATCTCATTTTTTTAGTTGGAATTGAGTTTTGAGGACATGCAAGTCCTGGACTTGAGGACTTTGGACTATTTTTAATTTTAGGAATTTTATTTAATTTCATTTTGATGCTTTACTTTCTGTTGTGATGGTTGTATACAATAACAACAAAATTCTTGTAGAAGTCTAAGGGTTGGTAAGTGGTTTGAACCCTTAGATAATGATGGAATAAGGGTGGGAAAGGAGGTTCTTGTTTACAGTAATCCTCTAGGTACAAAATAGAAAGGTTTTGGGCTCAAAGTCTTGATGGAAATATGTTTTATTTTCTGTTGTCTAGCCTAAAACCGAGATCGACTTTGTTGAGCATATGGTGACCTTTCTTGCATGATGTTGTTAGCTTTTTTGTTACTTCCTTGATAAGATTTTCATTTGATCCTTGATGATAATTAGCTTGTTTATTTTCTAATCTCTATATAATCTACTAAAGCATTTTATTGTGAGATGATATGATCCTGTGATTTCCTTCAAATTTTAGTTTTACTATTGATTTATGTCTATTTTTTAAGGAATATAAATTGATTGAGGATTTGATCCTCTACTAAATTTGTTTCAAATTCTTACCTATTTTGTTTTAGAATAATTCCTATTAAATTCTGTTTTTATATGTTGGCTGATTACTTTTTTCCAAATCAGTTTATTACACAACTAAGTCTTTTAATGCTTGAACCAATCTATGCATTTCCTTTGAAATCAAACTGAATTGTTGTGGCCTATTTCTTACGTGATTTACCTTGCCGATAGAACAACCACTTCTTATTTTTTTGGTACATCCAAAATGATGAAATTAATACTTCTTTAAAGATCATGCTTCGAGTTTCTTATGGGAAACCAACGAAAAATTGAGTTGTTTTTTATAATGATGGAAAGATGAGAAATTAATATCCCTATGTACTAAGATCAAATGTGCAGAAATGCTTATGGTCATGGGGAGAAATTCTTAGTGGACGTCTTATGTAGATATGAGCTCAAATATTGTGATGTGCACATGAGTGATCAAGAGAGTTGTAACACCCCTCGATTTAATAACTACGGCACAATCGTCATTATATCACGATCACTAAATTTTTGACGTGCTACAACTCAAATAACAAGTTTCCAAAATTTAATCATAGTGCAAATGAAGAAAATATGATCCACGAATGAAATATGTTTATGACATAGCTCCCAAAATACAATCACTGAATGAAAAGCATTATATATATATATAAAATGAACACAATGTACTATTATCATAAAAACGTAGCACTTACATACTCAAATAACAAAAGACAAGTACCAAAGCACTAAAGGGTAAGTAGTAACCCCGGGATAGGTACTACCTGTGGACAGAGTTACTACCCCTATACACAAAGAAACGTTCAGTGTCCCGGTCGACATGCCAGGCATCAATGCCCCCATGAAGCTACACTAGCACATAACCAAGGAAATCTCATCTCAACGCCATCACAGGAATTAGAAAGTCAACTCAACCAATGCCAGCCAATTCAACTGTGTCCCCTTTACAGCCTTTATCGAACACAAAATAAAACGGGATAATACAACAAAGAGGTGAGATATCCTACATCATTACCAACATGGCAGCGAAGGAAAATAATACGAATGACGAAGTCATTCCATACATACAGATATTGCAGATATATTCAAGTTATCAATTTTCATAGATATCATCAGAAAACATATTCCACAACAATATAAATGTTAACAGCACTATAACAACAGATATCCACCATAGATGTATAATTAATAATCATGACACCACAATATATATGTTGACCATGCCATGACAATTTGTGAACTGACCATGCATATGCACGATACGTATGCTAACCATCCTCATGTACAATGTACTCATTTCCTACTCCATGGAGTTAGACTTAAATTTTAGATATGAACATCCCAGAAGATCTGTCCCCCCTCAATAGATAGTATACGCCAGACCACGAAAAACAATAGTGGATTGTCAGGCTGCTAGTGCGTTGCAACAGTATTCACGACTAGGGGTATACAATGTGATAGCATAATCACAAGTGAATCACCATGCCCTGACGTCCCCATAGGTCTATTCAAGGCCCCACTATCCTGTAAGTTCTCGTTCACTCCTAGGCATAAAACGTCATAATTGTATAATGCACAAATGCATATTCAACGGGATCAACCCTCCGTTGTACCATTCCCAATGGTATTAAAGCAACCGTCCATACAATTGTTTCAATACCATTTGCATCAGTGATATTATATAACCGTCTATACGGCTACATAATACCACTATTATCTGGGTTTCCTCTAATAACCAGTCCCATCTAACTCGCTCGTATATCTGATGTTTTTGGTTATAAAGGTGAATCACATCTGACTAAATTGTCCATCTGATGTTTCTGGGTCCGGTATTTCAGTTCCAAAGGCACAATGCCAAATGCATGCTATCACAGAGGATTTCAATCGTGCATTTCATAATCATAAGCCAAAACAATCATCAATAGATTTTGGGTCCCACTCATGGGCTCGATAACAAAGTTATCATTCATAATTAATTTTGGACATACCATTATCTCATAAGGTTCATAAGGTTTTATCATTATTCTTCTCTTTGTCCTTAATAAAATTCATCTAAAATAAGTATTGTATATTTCTCAAATCTTCCCTTACACTCCTAATCCTTGTTTCTCTAATTCAATTAGTCTTTCTCTTTATTCTTAATAAAGTTTATTTAATTAAATGTCTTATGATTCTTGAAGTATCATTTACACTCATTTTTCTTTAGAGGTCAAGATCTACTCATAGTTTTATGGTAAAATTTCATTTCCTTTCTCTTTCCATCTTATGAATCCCTAATTAATTTCTAATTATCAAATTAACTAAGTTTCACATCAATTTAGCATTTCTTATAAAATCCTCCTCTAGAGGAATTCTATTGATTTGTTAAGTTTCCTACTTTAAATTTATGCATACTCACTTAGAAAATTATTCTAAGATTCTCCAAGTCTCACACACTCTTATCCTTCCTCTAATTAAAATTATTCTAAGTTTTAGGACAAAATCTCATTCTTGGTTCCTTACATTTTATGAATCCTTAATTAATTTCTAATTATCCAATTAACTAGGTTTCCATCTTAACACAACATTTTTGCCTTCATTTCCCTAAGAGGCCATGAGCCCTCCAATGAACTAGGGACCCAAATTTCTCATCACTCACTAACATTTACATTCCCAAATTGTTACACAAGGTTTCATCAAGGACCCATCATAGGGCCATTTGGCCGTGAGCCTCTACAAAGAGGGCAAAAGCCCTTGCTTTCCATACATAGCTTCAATCCATTCAAATAATTTAGGATCCATCACATTTTACATTAGAAATTAATAAAATCATACAAAATCAAACACCTATAATCTCAAACATCAAGAGCCATACAATAAAATGAGCAACCCTAACTTGGATTTTCTCACTATCAACACAAAATCATTGTCTCTCACCACCAATATAGGTTGAAGAAGATTATCTCCCTCTTACCTAAGAGAAAACAAGCAAAGAAACTCCCTTGAAGCTCCTTGAAAAATTTGGCCTCCACCCTCAAGAAAATCCTAAGGACATCAAACTCACAAGAATCACAATCAAAACTTGAAAAGGGCATCCATGATCACCAAAGTGATCATGGATCACGAAAATGAGATGAAAAGATGAGAAAGCTATGAACTTTTACCTCAAAGTCTCCAACTTTAGAGCTTGATGGAGGAAAACGAAAATGGTCGATTTTGGCAGTGGTCACAAAAGAGAAAATGTTCTAGGTGATGAGAAATGGTAGAAAATGAGATTGGTTGAATGAAAAAGCTTGGATGGCCAACGATGGTGGCTTTGGCAGTGGAAGAGGAGAGAAAATGGAGAGGAAAGTTGAGTTTTTGAAGATGATCACCAAGCAGAAAAGCCTTAAGATCATGAGAGGATTTAAGAAATGTGATTAGTTGGAGCAAACAAAAATGAAGAGGTGATGGTGGTGGATGTGTGGCCGGAGGTTTGGAGAGGAAAAGGAGAAGATAAAAGCGAAGAGAAGAAAATGAGAGAAGAAGAGAGAAGAGAAATAGTAGAGAGAGAAAGTGATAGTAAAGTTGAAATGAAAAGAAGAAATTTGTCTTAAGTGAAAATTGAAACTTTTTGGGTGGCATTTTGGTATGCATGGCCGTGTGCTTCACCACAAGGAGGGAGGGAAAATTGGCTACCCTAACAAGCCAATAGGAAGTTGCTAGGAAGCTTCCTCCTTTTTCACCTTTTTGAAAAGTCAACTTGATGTGACATAAAGTAAATTTCTAAATAAGGTGATAAGGATTTTTACTACAAGCTATTACCCAATGGACAATTATTACAATTCACAAAGCTAGTATTTATTGTCTGATGGATAATAGGGCATACTACAAAATTTTCATTTAATAGAACGTACCGCAATTTTATTTATCAAATAAAATCTCAAAAAATGTAAACGTCGTAAACTATGTGATAACTTCGAGAAATGAAGTTATTTCACTTGAATTTGAATGTATATGAGCATGCTATCCTTAAGTTTTATAGGTCAAATAATCAAATCATGAAGGACTTTGATGATTTAAGCTTGTAATTGAAAATTGAATCTTTGAGGATTTATTTAAAGAATTTGGATTGATTATGATCTAATGGACTTTGGCATTGTCTTGATCAGGTATTCAAGATGGGAAGACCTTGGAAGGGATAAAGAAACATAGAATAACTAAAATGAAGAAGGATGCAAGAGAAAAGCAAGGGCAGCCAACCCACGCCTAAGCGTGACCCTTATAGTATTTTCGGGTTTGCAGGCAGAGAGCTCCACGCCTTAGCGTGGAAAAGTCACGCCTAGGCGTGACTTGCACTTGACAGCATATGCTTCATAACCACGCCTAGGCATGGGAAAAATCCTGATGCACGAAAATTAGCTTTTAATATTTGATTTTAGGGATTGGAAGGCATCTTTTGTATTTGACAAGCATGAACTTCATAGAGAAAGGGAGAGGAGGAGAAAACCTTGAAAGATTGAAGTGATTCAAGTGAAGAATCAAGTTCAAGGAGGAAGATTAAGCATTGGATTATCACCATTCTTGTTCATTCTTTCTTTTTTCTCTCTTGATTTGAAATTTGATGGGTTTCATAATTTCATTAGTTTTCTCTTCTTTCATGATGTGTAACTAAATCCTAATCTAGGGGTTCTCTAGGATCTTATTATGGATTTGAATATCTTATAAATTTGTTGGGTTTCTATCAATGAAATTGGTTTTGTTCTTCCATATCTATGCTTAATGCTTGTTATTGATTGGCCATCAATTGCATGATTTTAGTATT
Source organism: Ormosia semicastrata (assembly GCA_029884595.1). Taxonomy (NCBI): domain Eukaryota; kingdom Viridiplantae; phylum Streptophyta; class Magnoliopsida; order Fabales; family Fabaceae; genus Ormosia; species Ormosia semicastrata. The sequence goes on from JAQQTO010000061.1 coordinate 48,461,348, forward strand.
CCAATTGAACTAGAAATAAGGTGTTATGAATATGGATATGGTATGGTTGATGTATGTTCAATTACATTCTATTGGGTTTAGTGTGTTGATTAGCTAATGGGATGGACACATACCCATTAGTCATGCATAGCAAGTGTTTGATAATTGGTCTCAATGAGTGATTCTTATGCTAATTCATATGGACACATAGTGGATTAACTAGGTTTCATATGGATATTTTTCCAAGACATAGGCTTTTATCTATTGCTTGTTTTAGCTAACAAAACCAACTCATTGTTAGATACTTGTGAATTGCAAGTTATTCATTGAAGTAGCAAATGAATAGGGACCCCTAGGCTTTAATCATTCTCATCTTTCTCTTGTGGAATTAGTGTTTGATACTTTTTTGTTCTATTTCTTTTAATTTGTTATTTTAATTGCAAACCACTCTCATAATTCGATTGCTTGGATAAGAATTTGTGGAAATTAGTTAAGTTTAGCATTTTTCTAATTATTAATCTCTTGGGACACGATACTCTAACTCTCATATATTACTTGTCGAGCCGTGCACTTGCGGATCACCATAAATAAGTTTTTGATACTTGCCCCCAAATGACATAAATGTGGTGCGTTATCCAACCATCTCACGCGCCACAGCTGCTTTTCATTGGGCAACTTTTGCTGAACATCCCATTGAAGAACCAGTAGTTGTGGTGGTTAAAGAGTTCTAAGCCAATGCCAATGCTGAGCAACGGTCTTCTACAACTGCTAGAGTTAGAAGACGGACAGTTGATTACTCAGTTGAGCTTATCTGGTAAGTCATGGACCTTGGCCTCCCTCCACTAGTCTGTGCATACTAAGAGTTGCAATTACCTGAGGAGCAAGGGGGCACCCCTTTTAGCACTGTGATGGATAATATTTGTGACTCTACTTTTCCAGTACAAGTTCAGAGGAACACTGATAATTTAATTTGATTTATCAAGCAAGAGAGCTTGCACCGTGAGCTATGCCCGTAGAACCACTTTGTGTGTTCCTGCTTGCTCCCTATTGAGCATAGGTCAGAAATTTATCCTGAGCATGCCTACATGCTTTATGCAATTCATAATCTTCTTCAGGTGGACACCACTCAGATACTTCATGATCAAATCCGGCTGTGCATCACCGCAAAGCTCAAATCCTTATTCTTTCCAATCCTCATATGTCAATTGTGTGCGCATGCGAAGGCGCCTTGGAAGGACACTAAAGTCCGAGTGAAGCTAAAGACTCCCATGACGGAGAGGGCAGTGCAAACTATCATGACTGCCCAGGAGAAGCGCAGGCATGGTCCGGCCCCACCTCCGGTGCAGCTCCAAAGACACGCACCGCACTCCTGCTCCTGAGTCTACCCCTGCACTTGTCCCACCACCTACCCCAGTGTTTAATGCTGCTCAAGCGGCTTCAGTTGATCAACGCCTGGATATTCTCTATCAGAGCATTCACTGGTTAGCTTTGGGTCAGGGGCACCCAATGGATGACTTTCCAGTGTGGCCACCAGTTGCTGCTCCACCAGTTTCAGTTTGATCTCCACCACCGGGTGATGATACTGTGATGGGCGCTAATGAGGATGTTGACTTGTTTGATGAGGCCGATTTACTTTGAGGCAACAGGGCCTATTGCTTTCATGCTTTTTTTTTTCCTTTGTTTTTGTGTATTTACTTTAAGTTCACTGTCTATACTTATTGGATACTTTCCTTATTTTGTATGCAATGGGACACTGCATGACTTAGGTTTGGGGGAGTATTATTTTTTTTTCTATTACTTGCAGAATTATTTTCTTGATGATATATATGGACTTTTCTCTCATTCCTTTGCTTTTTCATTGAAGTTAGAACAATTCATTTTGTTAAAGCTTTAAATCTTAGTTGTTAATAATTTTAGTTTGGTCTTGTTTTGCTTTTCCAAAATTGTGGATCTGAGAGTGCTTGATTAGGATTAGTGGGCTGCTTGAATTATGCTCTAAATTGATGAGCGTGTTGAGAGGCAAGTTGAACTTGTGCATGCTGGAATTTTGATTTGACTATCCAATGATTGTGTGGATCACAAATATGCCTCATTGATTGGGAAATCACATGTAAAAATTTTAAATTTTGTGCTTACACTTTTTGTTATATTAGTGTATGAGTGTATTTCCCTGTCGCATGTGTGGTAAATCTTGGAATATAAATGAAATGCATGATTGGAGAAAATTTATAAAAGGTATGTGTATAGTCTTTTTGCATTTTAGAAGTTTGTCTGATTCCCTTTCAAGGCGAAATCCTAGATGATGTGTTTTCAAGAAAATGACTAGGGCAATTATTTAGACCGATTGGGCCTTTCAAGCCAACCTTGACTGAATGTGTTCCCTAGTACCCCCTTTGAAGCCTAGTGTGCATGTGTGCGGCCTATTTTTTTTCCTTCTTTAAACCTCATTTTTCCACCCTGTTACCTCTGCATGTAAAAAATCATTTTACCCTTGGTTACTTGTCCCTTGTTGAATGCATGATCAGGCATTTTTGTTAAGTTGAGCCAATTCAATTTTTGCATGGTAATAGAAAATCAGGATCTTTTTAGAACAAATTCTTGTGAATATATATATATAAGTAAAAAAAAAAGAAAAAGAAAAATAAAAATAAAAATGTGTGAGTTGTACAAAAGGTAGCCTCATTTGCAAAGAAAAAGAATGTGTACATAAAAAAAATGGAATAAAGAGAGTTGATTTTTCATATTGGATCTTTTTGTACATACTTCATGATTGGCTTGATTCGATGGAAGTATGTGTGATTGTGTGTTTGACATTTGATTTTAAATCCTTCCCTTTCCTTCTTAGCCATTATCTTTAGCCTCAAATTACAAGCTTAAAAGACCCTTATGATTCTTGATCATGTGTTGCCTACATTAGTGGAGAAAGGGATGAAAGACATTCTTATGAGAGTGCATGTGCATTTTACAAATTCATCCAGCTTGTTCTTCATGATTGGGAAAGGATCTTAAACACATGAATTTGGGAAATCATTCATGCACAAATCTTGCATTCAAGGGTAATCATGATTATTGTAATTTTTCTTGCATGTGTGGACCTTGCTGTGAGGTTAAGATGTGATTTCTGAGGGTATGAATGATGATTGGAAGCTGGATATGCATTAGCTCAATTTGCCTCAGGTTTTCTGATTTTTTTTGTAATGGAGTGAATCCCTTATTCCCTTGCTTGAATTAGTTTGCTCGAGGACTAGTAAATCTTTAGGTTTGGGGGTGTGATAACTTCGAGAAATGAAGTTATTTCACTTGAATTTGAATATATATGAGCATGCTATCCTTAAGTTTTATAGGTCAAATAATCAATTCATGAAGGACTTTGATGATTTAAGCTTGTAATTGAAAATTGAATCTTTGAGGATTTTATTTAAAGAATTTAGATTGATTATGATCTGATAGACTTTGGCATTGTCTTGATGTAGGTATTCAAGATGGGAAGACCTTGGAAGGGATAAAGAAACACAAAAGAGCTAAAATGAAGAAGGATGCAAGAGAGAAGCAAGGGCAGCCAACCTATGCCTAGGCGTGGAAAAATCACGCCTAGGCATGACCCTTGCAGTATTTCAGGGTTTGCAGGCAGAGAGCTCTACGCCTTGACGTGGAAAAGTCACGCCTAGGCGTGACTTCCACTTCACAGCACGTGCTTCATAACCACGCCTAGGCGTGGGAAAAATCCTGATGCACAAAAATTAGCTTTTAATATCTGATTTTGGGGATTGGAAGGCATCTTCTATTACGAACTTCATAGAGAAAGGGAGGGGAGGAGAAAACCTTGGAAGATTGAAATGATTCAAGTGAAGAATCAAGTTCAAGGAGGAAGATCAAGCATTGGAGTATCATCAGTCTTGTTCATTCTTTCCTTTTTCTCTCTTGATTTGTAATTTGATGGGTTTCATAATTCCATTAGTTTTCTCTTCTTTCATGATGTGTAACTAAATCCTAATCTAGGGGTTCTCTAGGATCTTGTTATGGATTTGAATATCTTATAAATTTGTTGGGTTTCTATCAATGAAATTGGTTTTGTTCTTTCATATCTATGCTTAATGCTTGTTATTGATTTGCCATCAATTGCATGATTTTAGTATTCCAATTGAACTAGAAATAGGGTGTTGTGAATATGGATATGGTATGGTTGATGTATGTTCAATTACATTCTATTGGGTTAAGTGTGTTGATTAGCTAACGGGATGGACACATACCCATTAGTCATGCATAGCAAGTGTTTGATAATTGGTCTCAATGAGTGATTCTTATGCTAATTCATATGGACACATAGGGGATTAACTAGGTTTCACATGGATATTTGTCCTAGACATAGGCTTTTATATATTGCTTGTTTTAGCTAACAAAACCAACTCATTGTTAGATGCTTGTGAATTGCAAGTTATTCATTGAAGTAGCAAGTGAATAGGGACCCCTAGGCTTTAATCATTCTCATCTTTCTCTTGTGGAATTAGGGTTCGATACTTTCTTGTTCTGTTTCTTTTAATTTGTTGTTTTAATTGCAAACCACTCTCACAATTCGATTGCTTGGATAAGAATTTGTGAAAATTGGTTAAGTTTAGCATTTTTCTAATTGTCAATCCATTGGGACACGATACTCTAACTCTCATATATTACTTGTCGACCTGTGCACTTGCGGATCACCACAAACAAGTTTTTGATACTTGCCCCCAAATCGCATAAATGTGGTGCGTTATCCAGCCATCTCATGCGCCACAGCTACTTTTCATTGGGCAACTTTTGCTCAACATTCCATTGAAGAACCAGTACTTGTGGTGGTTAAAGAGTTCTATGCCAACGCCTATGTTGAGCAACGGTCTTCTACAACTGCAAGAGTTAGAAGACGGACAGTTGATTACTCAGTTGAGCGCATCCGGCAAGTCATGGACCTTGGCCCCCCTCCACTAGTCTGTGCGTACCGAGAGTTGCAATTACCTGAGGAGCAAGGGGGCACCCCTTTTAGCACTGTGATGGATAATATTTGTGACTCTACTTTTTCGGTTCAAGTTCATAGAAACACTGATAATTCAATCCGATTTATCAAGCAGGAGAGTTTGCGCCATGAGCTGCGCCTGTGGAACCACTTTGTGTGTTCCTGTTTGCTCCCTACTGAGCACAGGTCAGAAACTTATCTTGAGCGTGCCTATATGCTTTATGAAATTCATAATCTTCTTCAGGTGGACACCGCTCAGATACTTCATGATCAAATTTGGCTGTGCATCACCGCAAAGCTCAAATCCTTATTCTTTCCATTCCTCATATGTCAATTATGTGCGCATGCGAAGGTGCCTTGCAAGGACACTAAAGTCTGAGTGAAGCTAAAGACTCCCATGATGGAGAGGGCAGTGCAAATTATCATGACTGCCCAGGAGAAGCGCAGGCATGGTCCAGCCCAGCCTCCAGCTGCAGCTCCAGCACCTGCACCTGCACCTGCTCCTGAGTCTACCCCTACACCTGTCCCACCACCTACCCCAGTGTTTGATGCTGCTTGGGCAGCTTCAGTTGATCAGCGCCTGGATATTCTCTATCAGAGCATTCACTAGTTAGCTTTGGGTTAGGGGCGGCCAATGGATGACTTTCTAGTGTGGCCACCAGTTGCTGCTCCACCAGTTTCAGTTTCACCTCCACCACCGGCTGATGATACTGTGATGGGCGCTGATGAGGATGCTGACTTGTTTGATGAGGCTGATTTACTTTGAGGCACCAGGGCCTATTGCTTTCATGCTTTTTTTTTTTGCTTTGTTTTTGTGTCTTTACTTTAAGTTCACTGTCTGTACTTATTGGATACTTTCCTTATTTTGTATGCAGTGGGACACTGCATGACTTAGGTTTGGGGGAGAATTATTTTTTTTTCTGCTACTTGCTGAATTATTTTTTTGATGATATATATGGACTTCTCTCTCATTCCTTTGCTTTTGCATTGAAGTTAGAACAGTTCATTTTGCTAAAGCTTTAAATCTTAGTTGTTAATAATTTTAGTTTGGTCTTGTTTTGCTTTTCCAAAATTATGGATCTGAGAGTGCTTGATTAGGATTAGTGGGCTGCTTGAATTATGCTCTAAATTGATGAGAGGCATGATTGGAGAAAATTTATAAAAGGAATGTGTATAGTCTTTTTGCATCTTTGAAGCTTGTCTGATTCCCTTTCAAGGCGAAATCCTAGGTAATGTGTTTTCAAGAAAATGACTAGGACAATTCTTTGGACCTATTAGGCCTTTCAAGCTAACCTTGACTAAATGAGTTCCCTAGTACCCCCTTTGAAGCCTAGTGTGCGTGTGTGCGGCCTATTGTTTTTCCTTCTTTAAACCTCATTTTTCCACCCTGTTACCTCTGCATGTAAAAAATCATTTTACCCTTGGTTACTTGCCCCTTGTTGAATGCATGATCAGGCATTTTTGTTGAGTTGAGCTAATTCAATTTTTGTATGGTAATAGAAAATCAGGATCTTTTTAGACCAAATTCTTGTGAATATATATATATATATATATATATATATATATATATATAAGTAAAAAAAAAATAGAAAAAGAAAAATAAAAATAAAAATGTGTGAGTTGTACAAAAGGCAGCCTCATTTGCAAAGAAAAAGAATGTGTACATAAAAAAAAGAAAAAAAAATTGGAATAAAGAGAGTTGATTTTTCATATAGGATCTTTTTGTACATATTTCATGATTGGCTTGATTCAATGGAAGTGTGTGTGATTGTGTGTTTGACATTTGATTTTAAATCCTTCCCTTTCCTTCTTAGCCATTACCTTTAGCCTCACATTACAAGCTTAAAAGACCCTTATGATTCTTGATCATGTGTTGCCTACATTAGTGGAGAAAGGGATGAAAGACATTCTTATGAGAGTGCATGTGCATTTTTCAAATTCATCCAGCTTGTTCTTCATGATTGGGAAAGGATCTTAAACACATGAATTTGGGAAATCATTCATGCACAAATCTTGCATTCAAGGGTAATCATGATTATTAGAAATTTTCTTGCATGTGTAGACCTTGCTGTGAGGTTAAGATGTGATTTCTGAGGGTATGAATGATGATTGGAAGTTGGATATGCTTTAGTTCAATTTGCCTCAGGTTTTCTGATTTTTTTTGTATTGGAGTGAATCCCTTATTCCCTTGCTTGGATTAGTTTGCTCGAGGACTAGCAAATCTTTAGGTTTGGAGGTATGATAACTTTAGGAAATGAAGTTATTTCACTTGAATTTGAATGTATATGAGCATGCTATCCTTAATTTTTATAGGTCAAATAATCAATTCATGAAGGACTTTGATGGTTTAAGCTTGTAATTGAAAATTGAATCTTTGGGGATTTTATTTAAAGAATTTGGATTGATTATGATCTGATGGACTTTGGCATTGTCTTGATGCAGGTATTCAAGATGGGAAGACCTTGGAAGGGATAAAGAAACACAGAAGAGCTAAAATGAAGAAGGATGCAAGAGAGAAGCAAGGGCAGCCAACCCACGCCTAGGCGTGGAAAAATCACGCCTAGGCGTGACCCTTGCAGTATTTCAGGGTTTGCATTCAGAGAGCTCCACGCCTAGGCGTGTAAAAGTCGCGCCTAGGCGTGACTTCCACTTGACAGCTCGTGCTTCATAACCACGCCTAGGCGTGGAAAAGCTAAGCCTAGGCGTGGGAAAAATGCTGATGCACGAAAATTAGCTTTTAATATCTGATTTTGGGGATTGGAAGGCATCTTCTGTTTTTGACAAGCATGAACTTCATAGAGAAAGGGAGAGGAGGAGAAAACCTTGGAAGATTGAAGTGATTCAAGTGAAGAATCAAGTTCAAGGAGGAAGATCAAGCATTGGATTATCACCATTCTTGTTCATTCTTTCCTTTTTTCTCTCTTGATTTGTAATTTGATGGGTTTCATAATTCCATTAGTTTTCTCTTCTTTCATGATGTGTAACTAAATCCTAATCTAGGGGTTCTCTAAGATCTTGTTATGGATTTGAATATCTTATAAATTTGTTGGGTTTCTATCAATGAAATTGGTTTTGTTCTTCCATATCTATGCTTAATGCTTGTTATTGATTGGCCATCAATTTGCTTGATTTTAGTATTCCAATTGAACTAGAAATAGGGTGTTGTGAATATGGATATGGTATGGTTGATGTATGTTAAATTATATTCTATTGGGTTGAGTGTGTTGATTAGCTAATGGGATGGACACATACCGATTAGTCATGCATTGCAAGTGTTTGATAATTGGTCTCAATGAGTAATTCTTATGCTAATTCATATGGACACATAGTGGATTAACTAGGTTTCACATGGATATTTGTTCTAGACATAGGCTTTTATCTATTGCTTGTTTTGGCTAACAAAATCAACTCATTGTTAGATGCTTATGAATTGCATGTTATTCATTGAAGTAGCAAGTGAATAGGGACCCCTAGGCTTTAATCATTCTCATCTTTCTCTTGTGGAATTAGTGTTCAATACTTTCTTGTTCTGTTTCTTTTAATTTGTTATTTTAATTGCAAATCACTCTCACAATTCAATTGCTTGGATAAGAATTTTTGGAAATTGGTTAAGTTTAGCATTTTTCTAATTGTCAATCCCTTGGGACACGATACTCTAACTCTCATATATTACTTGTCGACCCGTGCACTTGCGGATCACCACAAACAAGTTTTTAATACTTACCCCCAAATCGCATAAATATGGTGCATTATCCAGCCATCTCACGCGCCACAGCTGTAACATCCCGAAAATTATTTATTTCATTATAAATAATCATTTTATAATATTTATGATTTTTAAGAATTTTTGTGGAATTTTCAGGAAACACGAATATTTTAATATATTCCTCGTTTTGCATGTGCACTGAGCGGAGCCGGGATAACGAAATGTTTTCCCTGAGGCTGGTAAACCTTGAATTGTCAACGTGTTGACAGGGGATCTTACTAAACCCGAGGTCGGGCACAGTTTACGAGGTTTACGTTTTACAAGATTTTATTTGATGAATAAAATCACTGTATCATAAAATCATCTGATGAATAATAAAATATTATTTTCATCAACTGTAACTTTTATTCTCTGGGAAAATAATTCTAACAATGTAATTAATCATCTATCTAGAGTATTTAATTGAGGGGAGAACCTTACTATGCACTTTATTGAGAATTGTGCAAAGCTTCTCAAGAAGTTTCCTTCCCAACCACTTTTCTCTCTCCTTTTTTTTTGGTGCTGCACGGTTGGCTAAAAGGGATATTACCTTTTCATTCTCTCATTTCCTCTCCTCCCATACGTAGCTCACTCATCTTTCTCTCTTCTTCACACGGCTGCACACACCCACAACCACCATTGTTGATTTCAAGCTTCCTTTGCTCAACCCAATAGAGACCATTGTTGGAGCTTTAAGGTAAAGCTCTCAACTTTCTTATCCTTTTCTCCCCATTTTTGTGTTCTATGGTCACATTGGTGACTATGAATGCCATTTCCACTCTTTGATTTTGATTCTGTGGATTTGAACACCCTAGGTTTTGGTGGTGGTGAAGAATGAAATTTCTAAGCAAAAAGAGCATCCTTTCTTTGTGCTTCTCTCAGGTAAGAGGAAGACATTCCTCCTCAACCTCTATTAGCATTTAGAAACCCTGTCTGTGATTGATTGTGAGGAAAAACTCTATTGAGGGTTATCCTCTGTTTGCATGTTGTTTATAATGTGTTTGTGCTATTAAATTGTTTGTTTGTGTATATTGATGTATCTGAATGGATTGAAATGTATGACATGGAAGAGAATGATGTCGGATTGGTTCTCTGATGGCCACGATTTTGAGCCCAAAATTTAGGGATTCTTTGTGAACAATTGTAACAATTTGAACTCCTAACCATTTAGTACAATGTCAGTATCCGTTGAATTTGATCTTCTGACCATATCCGTCGAATTTGATCTTCTGACCATTTAGTACAATGTCAATATCCTTCGAATTTGATCTCCTGACCATATCCGTCAAATTTGATCTTCTGACCCTATCCGTCGAATTTGATCTTCTGACATATTCGTCGAATCTGATCTTCTGACCATTAAGCACAATGTCAATATCCGTCGAGTTAGGATGTCAATATCCATCGAGTTAGGATGCCAATATCCGTCGAGTTAGAATGCCAATATCCGTCAAGTTAAAATTTCTGACCATTGAATAGAAACTTCTCCAATGTCAATATCCGTCGAATTAGAATTTCTGACCATTTTGTGTTTTCATCAGTTCAACACTTGGAAGATTTCTCCAACGTCAACACCCATCCATTGAATTAAGATTTCTGCTGACCTTCTAGTATATTCGACAGTTTTTTATCTTCATTCGACAGAACCTTCATTAGACAGAAATTGATTTTTAACCACTCTCGTCAAAATTGTAACACAGCTATTTCCATCACCAAATCACCTTATGACCGACATCTTTCATTATTCTGCCATGTTATTTTTCGTCGAAAGGTAGCCTCAATTTTACACTAGATACATTGTCTTCGTCGAATTCAAAAGTATAATTTATCACCTAACACCTAGTGATTAAATTAAGGGTAATAGGATACAAGAATTAGCAAATTGAAAAATTAAATTATACTTTGAGATTCATAACTTTTAAAGAACCAAGAATGGAATTTTCATAAGACTTAGGATAATTTTAATTAGGGTAAGAACAAGAGAGTGTGAGACTTTGAGATCTTAGAATAACCTTCTAAGTGTATATGAATAAATTACCCAAGAGAATTTAATTAATTAAGAGAATTCCTTTAAAGACAAACTTTGTAAGAAAAGCTAAACCTGAGCAAGAATTCATAATACACCTTAAAAATGCATTAATTCATTTAATTCTAATATTATGATATTGTGGGTCCATGTGAGGGACCAATGATTGTGTTGATTCTTGCTTTGGCAAATTGTGGCATATTGTGGAATTGTATGTAATAATGATCATACATATTTATGCAAGCATATTGTGGAATTGTATGTAATAATGATCATACATGTTTATGCATAGAGTCTGTATGCATTGTGATTGTCCGTTGGACTTTGTTAAGGCCTTTAGCCTAGGAGTTGAATCACACCTATGTGCGGGTGCGAATAGACATGTGTGGTCCTGTAATTGACCATGGGGGCGTCGGGGCGCGGGTATCTCACAGGGGGCAGTGGTAGCTCCTCTGGACCGTGGGACAAATCGATACACACGCACCGACGATTTTGACCGTGGCACAGTCTTATATCGTGATCTGTGCAGAATGTCTTGTAAAATGTCATGATGTGCACGTTGATAAATTGAGAATTATAGCACTTGAGGGCCTCGGCAGCCAAGAATACAAGCATACCTCCTGATCGTTCTCTCCGACTGTTTTGTGTCTAGCTCTATGGAGTAGGATTTTGATTATCGTATGCATGTGCATAGTGAGTCCATGCATTATCTGGCAATTATTCGTTATTATAATTGGGAATTGTTGTCTTACTGTTATATATATGACTGCCTGGAACTGCTTATTTGTTTATTTATGCTATTTAATGCTTATGACTATTATTTGAAAATGCTTTGTGGGCGCTTTGCGCCGTTTTGTTTCTTGTTGCTATAATTGGTAATGATGGTAGGATGTTTTACCTCTTTCCTGTCTTTCCATTACTATTTGTCTGTATATTGCGTCCCATTGAAGACAACTGCAAGGAAACGGAAGCTCCCGATTTCCCCGGCTTCTTGCCTGATCTCGATTAGTGACTACTGAAGAGCATGGAGGCACGCATGCATGGATTTTTGGGAGATGTGCGTCTAACTTTCCTAAGAGGGCCAGAGTGCTGGCACATCAACTTTAACTTTGAGCGCTGCATCTACTTAGGAGACGTGTCGTTAGCTTTGGCCTGGAGGCGTCACGAGCCACCGATTTTCACCTACTGCATCAGCCTACGTCTGGAATTTCATTTTCCTATACGGGAGATGTGGGGTGACCGCTACTACACCCCGCGGGAGGACTCTTTTGATTCCACAGCTCGGGCCCCGTACCGTAGCTCTGTGGCTCCTATAGTGGTTTCCTCAGATGAGGAAAACCCCGAGGAGGTCCCCGAGGATGACCTCGTGGAGGATCCTGAAGAGGATACTGACACGATTCCTCCTCATCTGAGGGACTGATATTGCTGGTAGCTACTGATAGCTGCCAATGTTTTTGTTTTGGGGGCCTGATGTCTTTTGTAGTGGGCTGTATATTGCTGAGACCGTGGGGATGTGTATGTATAATCCTTTGGGGCAGGTATAGTTTTGCTTTTTGGTATACCAGGCATTGTAACCAAACAGTTTGATAAATATATATATGAATAGGTGATGTTAGTTCCAATGTATGCTTTACTTCTGCTTTTGTTCTTTATTTCCATTGATGTTCCGTCACCGTGGTTATTAATTATTGTTATTATTGTGCAATAACAAAAAAAAATATTCACCAATTTAATTACCCAACTATAATCAAGTAAATATATATTATATTAAAAGGAACCGGGTCTTAACTTATATAATTTTATTTCCGCATTGTAATTGACAATGTGACGTTCCCTTTCGAAAAAGGGTGTTACAACAGCTGCTTTTCATTGGGCAACTTTTGCTAAACATCCCATTGAAGAACCAGTAGTCGCGGTTGTTAAAGAGTTCTATGCCAACGCCCATGTTGAGCAACGGTCTTCTACTACTGCTAGAGTTAGAAGACGGACAATTGATTACTCAATTGAGTACATCCGGCAAGTCATGGACCTTGGCCCCCCCTCCACTAGTCTGTGCGTACCGAGAGTTGCAATCACCTGAGGAGTAAGGGGGCACCCCTTTTAGCACTGTGATGGATAATATTTGTGACTCTACTTCTCCGGTTCAAGTTCAGAGGAACACTGATAATTCAATCCGATTTATCAAGCAGGAGAGTTTGTGCCGTGAGCTGCGCCCATGGGAAAACCACTTTGTGTGTTCCTGTTTGCTCCTTACTGAGCACAGGTCAGAAATTTACCCTAAGCGTGCCTACATGCTTTATGCAATTCATAATCTTCTTCAGGTGGACACCGCTCAAATACTTCATAATCAAATCTGGTTGTGCATCACCGCAAAGCTCAAATCCTTATTCTTTCCATTCCCCATATGTCAACTGTATGCGCATGCGAAGGTGCCTTGAAAGGACACTGGAGTCAGAGTGAAGCTCAAGACTCCCATGACAGAGAGGGCAGTGCAAACTATCATGACTGCCCAGGAGAAGCGCAGGCATGGTCCAGCCTAGCCTCTAGCTGCAGCTCCAGCACCTGCACTTGCACCTGCTCCCGAGTCTACCCCTGCACTTGTCCCACCACCTACCCCAGTGTTTGATGCTGCTTGGGCAGCTTCAGTTGATTAGCGCCTGGATATTCTCTATCAGAGCATTCACTGGTTAGCTTTGGGTCAGGGGCGCCCAATGGATGACTTTCCAGTGTGGCCACCAGTTGCTACTCCACCAGTTTCAGTTTCACCTCCACCACCGACTGATGATACTGCAATGGGCGCTGATGAGGATGCTGACTTGTTTAATGAGGCCGATTTACTTTGAGGCACCAGGGCCAATTGCTTTCATGTTTTTTGTTTTTTGCTTTGTTTTTCTGTCTTTACTTTCAGTTCACCGTCTGTACTTATTGGATACTTTCCTTATTTTGTATGCAATGGGACACTGCATGACTTAGGTTTGGGGGAGAATTATTTTTTTTCTGTTACTTGCTGAATTATTTTTTTGATGATATATATGGGCTTCTCTCTCATTCCTTTGCTTTTGCATTGAAGTTAGAACAGTTCATTTTGTTAAAGCTTTAAATCTTAGTTGTTAATAATTTTAGTTTGGTCTTGTTTTGCTTTTCCAAAATTATGGATCTGAGAGTGCTTGATTAGGATTAGTGCGCTGCTTGAATTATGCTCTAAATTGATTAGAGTGTTGAGAGGCAAGTTGAACTTGTGCATGCTGGAATTTTGATTTGACTATCCAATGATTATGTGGATCACAAATATGCCTCATTGCTTGGGAAATCACATGTAAAAATTTTAAATTTTGTGCTTACACTTTTTGCTATATTAGTGTATGAGTGTATTTCCCTGTCGCATGTGTGGTAAATCTTGGAATATAAATGAAATGCATGATTAGAGAAAATTTATAAAAGGCATGTGTATAGTCTTTTTGCATCTTAGAAGCTTATCTGATTCCCTTTCAAGGCGAAATCTTAGGTGATGTGTTTTCAAGAAAATGACTAGGGCAATTCTTTAGACCGATTGGGCCTTTCAAGCTAACCTTGACTAAATGAGTTCCCTAGTACCCCCTTTGAAGCCTAGTGTGCGTGTGTGCGGCCTATTTTTTTTTCCTTCTTTAAACCTCATTTTTCCACCCTGTTACCTCTGCATGTAAAAAATCATTTTACCCTTGGTTACTTGTCCCTTGTTGAATGCATGATCAGGCATTTTTGTTAAGTTGAGCTAATTCAATTTTTGCATGGTAATAGAAAATCAAGATCTTTTTAGAACAAATTCTTATGAAAAAAATATATATATAAATTAGTAAAAGAAAAGAGAAAAATAAAAATAAAAATAAAAATGTGTGAGCTGTACAAAAGGTAGCCTCATTTGCAAAGAAAAAGAATGTGAACATAAAAAGAAAAGAAAAAAAATTGGAATAAAGAGAGTTGATTTTTCATATTGGATCTTTTTGTACATATTTCATGATTGGCTTGATTCAATGGATATGTGTGTGATTGTGTGTTTGACATTTGATTTTAAATCCCTCCATTTCCTTCTTAGCCATTACATTAAGCCCCACATTATAAGCTTAAAAGTCCCTTATGATTCTTGATCATGTGTTGCCTACACTAGTGGAGAAAGGGATGAAAGACATTCTTATGAGAGTGCATGTGTACTTTACAAATTCATCCAGCTTGTTCTTCATGATTGGGAAAGGATCTTAAACACATGAATTTGGGAAATTATTCATGCACAAATCTTGCATTCAAGGGTAATCATGATTATTGGAATTTTTCTTGCATGTGTGGACCTTGCTGTGAGGTTAAGATGTGATTCTAAGGGTATGAATGATGATTGGAAGCTGGATATGCTTTAGCTCAATTTGCCTCAGGTTTTCTGATTTTTTTTTTTTTTTGTATTGGAGTGAATCCCTTATTCCCTTGCTTGGATTAGTTTGCTAGAGGACTTGCAAATCTTTAGGTTTGGGGGTGTGATAACTTTGCGAAATGAAGTTATTTCACTTGAATTTGAATGTATATGAGCATGCTATCCTTAAGTTTTATAGGTCAAATAATCAATTCGTGAAGGACTTTGATGATTTAAGCTTGTAATTGAAAATTGAATCTTTGAGGATTTTATTTAAAGAATTTGGATTGATTATGATCTGATGGACTTTAGCATTGTCTCGATGCAGGTATTCAAGATGGGAAGACCTTGGAAGGGATAAAGAAAGACAAAAGAGCTAAAATGAAGAAGGATGCAAGAGAGAAGCAAGGGCAGCCAACCCACGCCTAGGCGTGAAAAAATCACGCCTAGGCATGACCCTTGCAGTATTTCAGGGTTTGCAGGCAGAGAGCTCCACGCCTTGGTGTGGAAAAGTCATGCCTAGGCGTGACTTGCACTTGACAGCACGTGCTTCATAACCACGCCTAGGCGCGGAAAAGCCAAGCCTAGGCGTGGGAAAAATCCTGATGCACAAAAATTAGCTTTTAATATCTGATTTTGGGGATTAGAAGGCATCTTCTGTTTTTGACAAGCACGAACTTCAAAGAGAAAAGGAGAGGAGGAGAAAATCTTGGAATATTGAAGTGATTCAAGTGAAGAATCAAGATCAAGGAGGAAGATCAAGCATTGGATTATCATCATTCTTGTTCATTCTTTCCTTTTTCTCTCTTGATTTGTAATTTGATGGGTTTCATAATTCCATTAGTTTTCTTATCTTTCATGGTGTGTAACTAAATCCTAATCTAGGGGTTCTCTAGGATCTTGTTATGGATTTGAATGTCGTATAAATTTGTTGGGTTTCTATCGATGAAATTAGTTTTGTTCTTCCATATCTATGCTTAATGCTTGTTATTGATTGGTCATCAATTGCATGATTTTAGTATTCCAATTGAACTAGAAATAGGGTGTTGTGAATATGAATATGGTATGGTTGATGTATGTTCAATTACATTCTATTGGGTTGAGTGTGTTGATTAGCTAATGGGATGGACACATACTCATTAGTCATGCATAGCAAGTGTTTGATAATTGGTCTCAATGAGTGATTCTTATGCTAATTCATATGGACACATAGTGGATTAACTAGGTTTCACATGGATATTTGTCCTAAACATAGGCTTTTATCTATTGCTTGTTATAGCTAACAAAACCAACTTATTGTTAGATGCTTGTGAATTGCAAGTTGTTCATTGAAGTAGCAAGTGAATAGGGACGCCTAAGCTTTAATCATTCTCATCTTTCTCTTGTGGAATTAGTGTTTGGTACTTTCTTGTTCTGTTTCTTTTAATTTGTTATTTTAATTACAAACCACTCTCACAATTCGATTGCTTGGATAAGAATTTGTGAAAATTGGTTAAGTTTAGCATTTTTCTAATTGTTAATCCTTTGGGACACGATACTCTAACTCTCATATATTTCTTGTCGACCTGTGTACTTACGGATCACCACAAACAAGTTTTTGATACTTGCCCCCAAATCGCATAAATGTGGTGCGTTATCCAGCCATCTCACGCGCCACAGCTGCTTTTCATTGGGCAACTTTTATTGAACATCCCATTGAAGAACCAGTAGCTGCGGTGGTTAAAGAGTTATATGCCAACGCCCATGTTGAGCAACGGTCTTCTACAACTACTAGAGTTAGAAGACGGATAGTTGACTACTCAGTTGAGCGCATCCGGCAAGTCATGGACCTTGGCCCCCCTCCACTAGTCTGTGCGTAGAGTTGCAATTACCTGAGGAGCAAGGGGGCACCCCTTTTAGCACTATGATGGATAATATTTGTGACTCTACTTTTTCAGTTCAAGTTCAGAGGAACACTGATAATTTAATCTGATTTATCAAGCAGGAGAGTTTGCGTCGTGAGCTGCGCCCGTGGAACCACTTTGTGTGTTCTTGTTTGCTCCCTACTGAGCACAGGTCAAAAATTTATCCTAAGCATGCCTACATACTTTATGAAATTCATAATCTTCTTTAGGTGGACACCGCTCAGATACTTCATGATCAAATCCGGCCGTGCATCACCGCAAAGCTCAAATCCTTATTCTTTTCATTCCTCATATGTCAACTGTGTGCGCATGCGAAGGTGCCTTGGAAGGACACTAAAGTCCGAGTGAAGCTAAAGACTCCCATGACGGAGAGGGTAGTGCAAACTATCATGACTACCCAAGAGAAGCACAGGCAT
The DNA here is from genome assembly GCA_029884595.1 of Ormosia semicastrata. Taxonomy (NCBI): domain Eukaryota; kingdom Viridiplantae; phylum Streptophyta; class Magnoliopsida; order Fabales; family Fabaceae; genus Ormosia; species Ormosia semicastrata. Next base: position 48,478,783 of record JAQQTO010000061.1, read on the forward strand.
GGTCCAGCCCAGCCTCCAGCTGCAGCTCCACCACCTGCACCTGCACCTGCTCCCAAGTTTACCCCTACACTTATCCCACCACCTACCCCAGTGTTTGATGCTGCTTGGGCGGCTTCAGTTGATTAGCGCCTGGATATTCTCTATCAGAGCATTCACTGGTTAGCTTTGGGTCAGGGGCGCCCAATGGATGACTTTCTAATGTGGCCACCAATTGCTGCTCCACCAGTTTCAGTTTCACCTCCACCACTGGCTGATGATACTGTGATGGGCACTGATGAGGATGCTGACTTGTTTGATGAGGCCGATTTACTTTGAGGCACCAGGGCCTATTGCTTTGATGCTTTTTTTCACTTTTTTTTCTGTCTTTACTTTCAGTTCACTGTCTGTACTTATTGGATACTTTCCTTATTTTGTATGCAATGGGACACTGCATGACTTAGATTTGGGGGAGAATTATTTTTTTTTCTATTACTTGCTGAATTATGTTTTTGATGATATATATGGACTTCTCTCTCATTCCTTTGCTTTTGCATTGAAGTTAGAACAGTTCATTTTGTTAAAGCTTTAAATCTTAGTTGTTAATAATTTTAGTTTGGTCTTGTTTTGCTTTTCCAAATTTGTTGATCTAAGAGTGCTTGATTAGGATTAGTGGGCTGCTTGAATTATCCTCTAAATTGATGAGTGTGTTGAGAGGCAAGTTGAACTTGTGCATGCTGGAATTTTGATTTGACTATCCAATGATTGTATGGATCATAAATATGCCTCATTGCTTGGGAAATCACATGTAAAAAATTTCAAATTTTGTGCTTACACTTTTTGCTATATTATTGTATGAGTGTATTTCCCTGTCGCATGTGTGGTAAATCTTGGAATATAAATGAAATGCATGAGTGGAGAAAATTTATAAAAGGCATGTGTATAGTCCTTTTGCATCTTAGAAGCTTGTCTGATTCCCTTTCAAATCGAAATCCTAGGTGATGTGTTTTCCAGAAAATGACTAGGGCAATTCTTGGACCGATTGGGCCTTTCAAGCCAACCTTGACTGAATGAGTTCCCTAGTACCCCCTTTGAAGCCTAGTGTGCGTGTGTGCGGCTTATTTTTTTTCCTTCTTTAAACCTCACTTTTCCACCCTGTTACCTCTGCATGTAAAAAATCATTTTACCCTTGGTTACTTGTTCCTTGTTGAATGCATGATCAGGCATTTTTGTTGAGTTGAGCTAATTCAATTTTTGACTAGTAATAGAAAATCAGGATCTTTTTAGAACAAATTCTTGTGAAAAAAAAAAATATATATATATAAGTAAAAAAATAGGAAAAGAACAAGAAAAATAAAAATGTGTGAGCTGTACAAAAGGCAGCCTCATTTGCAAAGAAAAAGAATGTGTACATAAAAAAAATTGGAATAAAGAGAGTTTATTTTTCATATTGGATCTTTTTGTACATATTTCATGATTGGCTTGATTCAATGGAAGTGTGTGTGATTGTGTGTTTGACATTTGATTTTAAATCATTCCCTTTCCTTCTTAGCCATTACCTTTAGCCTTACATTACAAGCTTAAAAGACCCTTATGATTCTTGATCATATGTTGCCTACATTAGTGGAGAAAGGGATGAAAGACATTCTTATGATAGTGCATGTGCATTTTACAAATTCATCCAGCTTGTTCTTCATGATTGGGAAAGGATCTTAAATACATGAATTTGGGAAATCATTCATGCACAAATCTTGCATTCATGGGTAATCATAATTATTGGAATTTTTCTTGCATGTGTGGACCTTGCTGTGAGGTTAAGATGTGATTTCTGAGGGTATGAATGATGATTGGAAGCTGGATATGCTTTAGTTCAATTTGCCTCAGGTTTTCTAATTTTTTTTTGTATTGGAGTGAATCCCTTATTCCCTTACTTGGATTAGTTTGGTCGAGGACTAGCAAATCTTTAGGTTTGGGGGTGTGATAACTTCGAGAAATGAAGTTATTTCACTTGAATTTGAATGTAAATGAGCATGCTATCCTTAAGTTTTATAGGTCAAATAATCGATTCATGAAGGACTTTGATGATTTAAGCTTGTATTTGAAAATTGAATCTTTGAGGATTTTATTTAAATTTTTTGGATTGATTATGATCTGATGGACTTTGGCATTGTCTCGATGCAGGTATTCAAGATGGGAAGACCTTAGAAGGGATAAAGAAACACAAAAGAGCTAAAATGAAGAAGGATGCAAGGGAAAAGCAAGGGCAGCCAACCCACGCCTAGGCATGACCCTTGCAGTATTTCAGGGTTTGCAGGCAGAGAGCTCCACGCCTTGGCGTGGAAAAGTCACGCCTAGGCATGACTTGCACTTGACAGCACGTGCTTCATAACCACACCTAGGCGTGGAAAAGCCAAGCCTAGGCGTGGGAAAAATCCTGATGCACGAAAATTAGCTTTTAATATTTGATTTTGGGGATTGGAAGGCATTTTCTATTTTTGGCAAGCACGAACTTCATAGAGAAAGGGAGAGGAGGAGAAAACCTTGGAAGATTAAAGTGATTCAAGTGAAGAATCAAGATCAAGGAGGAAGATCAAGCATTGGATTATCACCATTCTTGTTCATTCTTTCCTTTTTCTCTCTTGATTTGTAATTTGATGGGTTTCATAATTCCATTAGTTTTCTCTTCTTTCATGATGTGTAACTCAATCCTAATCTAGGGGTTCTCTAGGATCTTGTTATGGATTTGAATATATTATAAATTTGTTGGGTTTCTATCAATGAAATTGGTTTTGTTCTTCCATATCTATGCTTAAAGCTTGTTATTGATTTGCCATCAATTGCATGATTTTAGTATTCCAATTGAACTAGAAATAGGGTGTTGTGAATATGGATATGGTATGGTTGATGTATGTTCAATTACATTCTATTGGGTTGAGTGTGTTGATTAGCTAATGGGATGGACACATACCCATTAGTCATGCATAGCAAGTGTTTGATAATTGGTCTTAATGAGTGATTCTTATGCTAATTCATATGGACACATAGTGGATTAACTAGGTTTCGCATGGATGTTTGTCCTAGACATAGGCTTTTTTCTATTGCTTATTTTAGCTAACAAAACTAACTCATTGTTAGATGCTTGTGAATTGCAAGTTATTCATTGAAGTAGCAAGTGAATAGGGACCCTTAGGTTTTAATCATTCTCATCTTTCTCTTGTGGAATTAGTGTTCGATACTTTCTTGTTCTGTTTCTTTTAATCTGTTATTTTAATTGCAAACCACTCTCACAATTCGATTGCTTGGATAAGAATTTGTGGAAATTGGTTAAGTTTAGCATTTTTCTAATTGTCAATCCCTTTGGAGACGATACTCTAACTCTCATATATTACTTGTCGACCCGTGCACTTGCGAATCACCACAAACACTGTGCCTGACCTCGGGTTTAGTAAGATCCCCCGTCAACGTTTTCACAGTTCAAGGTTTACCAGCCTCGAGAAAAATATTTCATTTTCCCGGCATCGCTCAACGCACACGTAAATTGAGAAATATATTAAAATAGTCAACAGTCTTGGAAAAATTTAAAAAAATTCAAAAATTACAAATATTATAAAATGACTATTTATCATAAAACAAATAATTTTCAGAGCATTACACTGGTTCTGCTCAATGCGCACATAAAACGAGAAATATATTAAAATATTCAACGTTTCAGAAAAAATTCACAAAAATTCACAAAAATCTCAAATATTATAAAATGAGTGTTTATCATGAAATAAGAAATTTTCAGAACGTTACAAGAGTGAGTAGTATTGGGGTCTAAGACTCTAGTGAGAAAGTATGAGCTCAAAAAATGTGATATGCACATGAGTAATATTAGAGTTCAAGACCCTAATGAGAAAGTATTTTTCCTCCTTGAGTTTCAAAAAGAAAGGATAAATTTGTTTTCTTTTCCTTATTTCAAACATTTTTTGGAAAATTTTGTTAAGTCTTAGACTATATTTTGTGAAGAAATTAAGTAAAGAGGTAGAAAATGATTTGCCGTACGTGTGACGGCTGAAATATTATTAGTTCCTAAACATTGCTGTTTCTTTCTCCTACTGAGTTTTACACATTAAATTAAGCATGATATTTCATATGCTGGTCAGGACTAGATTATACTTCACTTGGGTATTTATTTTGAAACTGAATGCTTTTGTTAGAGTGCAGACCATCATAAAGGATGTGAACAATGACGGCTAGGGACTTGATTTGAAGATATGTAGCATCTTATAATAGCACCTGTTAGGGAACTAGTATATTAATCCTAACCTTTTGATGTAAACTAGATTGTAGGTGCTGACCTTAAATCAAGAAGATGCATATTAGCTACCGACTTGAAGAAAGGAATTAGTATTCTTCTTGTATGTAAACTTTATGATGCATATAAATGTGATGATGTAAAAATTATTATGTTTATGTTATCCTAAATCTTGTTAAATAAGGAATAGTTGAATATTAAAATAAAATTGAAGTTTAGATAAAAATAAAATGCAAGATCGTTAACTGGGAAGTAAATTTTTGAAGGAAAATAATAGCCTATATTTTCTATAGGGTTCTACCAAAACCAAGAAAAATTAGAATTTGACAAATAAAATTCCTATTTGGAATTTTTGAGCAAGATAAGCAAACCACTACTTTAAGGGTCCATTAAGAAAAATCAAAATTTAGTCATTTAGTTATTTCTAGAAGACATGTTGAAATAGATCAGACAAAGACACAATCAAATGAGAAAGAATAAAAGGAATTTTACATAATGCCCTGTTCTAAAAAGATCAGTAAAGCACGCTAAACTACTAGAAGATTAGAGTAGGACGTTACAATAAATGAAAAATATATATTTTTACAAACAAATAACTACTGTTATAATGCATATTTTTCTCTAATAATTTTTTAAGAAATATTATAAGTTATTTTTTATTTTATAAAAAAATTCACGTTTAACTTAATTAAATATATATCTTCATGTAAATTTTTCATTTTATAAAAACATTTCATACTATAAAATATATAACTACACATATGTGAAAAATAATAATTTAAAAATTAAACAACAAACTTTATTACAAAATTTGCTCTAATAAACAATAATCACGTTAAAATTATAAATTAATATAATTTATTAATTTATAGTGCAATCATTTTCGTCAGCTAAATGTGTACGGACCTTTATTTAAAAGGATAATTTTGATAACTGTTAAATTTTTTAAACACTATTATTTAATTATTTTTAGCACACCAAAGTGATAATACTGTTAAAATATAAAATTAAATCCTAAAAAGAATAGTTGTCATACAATATTTTTCAGTGATAATATTGTTTTCTTATAGACCAATGATATTATTATTAAAAATATGAAATTAAATCCATTTGATGAATCACTCCTTATATTTTCAAATTTCAAAATCATTACCAACACAACACGATGCATTCTTTCTAAAACCTCCCCTTAATTTTACAATGCTCCATAAGTTGGCAATATTAAACCTAGAGCTACAAATGTATACGTAAATTTCAAATTGATTAAATAATAAAATAAAAAGCACCTAGTTTGTGACTCAATCTAGAACACCATGGAGAATATATAGAACAAACAGAAACTATAAAGAAACAGCATCTAGCATCATTTTATTTACGCAATTATATGATACAACCAAAATAGTAGATCTTTATTGCATTGTTGACCGATTGTAGATTCTAATAAACCAAAGTATGCATTAAAAACCCAAACAAAAGAAAAAGTCCAAGAAGAAAAAAAATATCAACATAGCCTGCCAACAAAAAATTTAGAGAAGAGCAAGCATTCGAACATCTTTTACACCAATGGTCAAACCATAAAGCAATCCAATATGTGGTATCAAAGGCTTAGTAAGGTAAACATGATTCATTTCCCAATTGGTTGTGGATATGCGACTATTTTCAATCATCATTTCAAAAAAATCCAATAAAAATGGTGGAGGACCATCCTGCAAAGAGCAAATAAAAGAATCTACTTGAACACTTGAAGTGTGTTTGGAATGTAAAAAAATAAGAAATGATTTGATTTGTAAATTAAATCTAATTAAATCTTGTGTTTGGAATGTTAAAAAATAAGAAATGATTTGATTTTTAAAATTTTATGGATTTCATTCCTTTTACTTTAAAAATTCTATCAAATTTGATAGGATTTATTAGGATTTGATTTGATTTAAAATAAATAGACTATTTTATCCTTAGTAATTATTTCTAACTACTTCTCATAAGGGTTAGAATGTAAAATAATAAGATTAAATCAAATCAATTCTCATTTTAATGAATTCTAAATACAAAATTTGATTTTTAAATCAATTCAAATCTTTTTTTTATAGTTCTAAATACAAAATTTAATTTCTAAATCAAATCAAATCAATTCAAATCAAATCATTTATTATTTTTATTTATTCCAAACACAACCTTGGTGATTTGTGCAAAAGACTAAATGCATAGTCTACTCATTTGAGAGCATCATCATTTTGAGACAGACACTTATAAGCTAGTGGCGATGGAATTCAAAGCTTTACAGTTACGAAATGCCATAAAATTAAACCAAAACATGTCTTACTAATAGTTTCTTTAATTTTAATAAAAAAAATAAAAAAATAGAGAAAAGCTTTGAAATGCGAGAAATACTGATTATATCACAAATAGCCCTCCCAATGGTTAATCTCCCATTAGCCTAGCTATCACCGTAGTCAATTGTCTCAATCCTATATCGTTGATAGTTAGATTTCACCAAAGATTGTACCAAAAAAAAAAAAATCTCACCAAAGGTCTGCTGAAGCCATTGTTGCCAATTTAAAGATAAATGCAACAGACAAACAGTCTTGGTCTTTCGCCTGAACAATATGATAGTAGATAGTAACTGACATTTGTTAATAGCATCAGTTAATAGCAATACAAATAGAAAAAGATAAATTGAGAGACACCCAATTATTTATTGGTGTTTTATGATCTCGATTTATGATACCATTAGACAAAGGAATATATATTCATAAAGGCAACTGTAAACTTTCAAAATGAAAGAGCTAAGCACCTAAAAAACTGAAAAATAAGGTATTTTATGATTTGAGAGACACCTGATTATTTATAGATGTTTTATGATCTCGGGTTTATGTCACAGACTCTATGAAATGCCGAGCAATTGTCTCTGACTCTATACATGCTAGAAATTTCTTGTAGGTTTATCAGAGGATGCTTAGCCGCATATACACTAACGTATGCATGTAATGCCCTAAGTTAAATTACCTCTCTAATTCCTGGGCACCTATCGAAGCAAATCAACTCGAACCCATTACATATTCTCTAATTACATATCTATTTTTTTTATACAGTGACATTGCATTACTTATTTTTATCTAACAAGCCTGGTTAGGGTTATTTAGTTCACATTGGATGAGTAAGGCCGGTAGCTAATAAAAACCCTATTTATTTAGGCTCGAATTACCAATCCATTATTACAAAAATATGCATAATTGTAAAGCTAACACTACGCACTCAATAGATACAGAATATGATAATAACATTTGTAGTCATTAATTACATACAGGTCCAAAAGTACCAAGTCAACTAAGGCCTCAGACCCATATACAGTACCAACAACAAAACATAAATAGATTGGGCATCAGTACCCAATATACATCCAGAAAACATAAAGAGATCTAGTCAAAGTCAGTATCAGCGTGACCTCTGCTGTACGGATAGGCATGCAAAATATATAAATACAACCAACTAAGATGTGGCTCAACAAAACTACCAAAAGAAACCACATATACAAATACCTATCTCCAAAAAGTCAGTCCTACAACTCCATGCTCCATCAGATATACGAGAAGAGAATTATGACTTCGGGTGCATAACTCGTATATACTCTAACGTTCATGTAGAGAATATATGTGTTACTAGCCAAGTCATAATACCAGTAACTCTCAACATGCTCCCAATAGATGGTTAAGAGCAGCATCCTGCTCAGTCTACTGCAATGTCAAGTGCTGGAATATTACGAAAATGCACATGGGATGAGAATTCTAATAATTCCCAATAGTTCTATATGTCTGTGTCATCATGATAATTCTAGTTGCTTTGAAGTTTTAGCAAACATTTTTACAGCAATAATAATAAATACTACTTGGTGGTAAAAACCAAAACTCTTTAATTATTTCCGAGATAGAGATTCATTTTAAAAGCCAACCTTTATTATAAATTGATGTCAGTATGCAAATGCATAATCACAAAAATCATACAAAGACATAATATATCAACCAACAATATCACAGAATCGCCAGTATATACACAAACAACAGTATAAATGTACAGATAACAAATCATAATATCCAAATCATAAATGAATGTCATGCTAATGCAATGCATGAATTCTTTAAATGCCATGAAATTATGTCAATATAAATATAAATGAACTTTATAAAAAAAAAGAAATTTTTAAATAGAAGGAAGCACATATGATTGGACCTGCAAGCAATGTTCTTCAATCCAAATAGCAGCACAACTATCCTCATAAACACCTAAAATAATAATGATATATTTCAGAATTAGATACACTTTGGAAACAAAGCTTACGACAATAAATAAAAGCATATATAAGGAACACTTTGTTACCTTCACTCACCAACCTAACCATAAACTTTGAGGTTGAGCCATTTTTCTCATTTTACTTCTAAAAATAGGCCTAAATTTAATTGGAAAAGAAAAAGAATAGGCATTGGAGAGGCTTTTCAATATATTTTTAAACCCCAATGTATATATATTCACATATACAAAAGCTACATTCCAGTTAAATGAACCGATCAAAAGGCAAATCCAACAAACTAAAAATAAAAGAAATCAACAAGCTGTAAGGTTTTTCCCAATGACTTCTAAAGGTTTCTTGTCAATGGGAAAGCCATTTTCCCCAGCGAAAAAAATGTCGTTGCATATTGCCGACATAAGTCATGATGCGAAAAGATTTGAAACGCCTTTTGAGGTCGTTGTCATAAGTCACATTTTCCCAATGACTTAAGTCGCTACCATAAGACAATGTGTCCCAACGCCAAAAGTCGCTACCATAAGAGTCCTTTTCCAGTGACAAAGATTCCTAGTAAAGGTTAGTATTTCCCAACGACCATTGGTGTTACATATATTCAATTTTGGCAACAACTTTTATTGCTGCCATAAACAACCTAAGTCGTTGCCATTATCATATAAAGTTCCTAATGACAATTGTCGTTGCAATAGGTGACATTTTCACGCTGCCAAAAGTGTCGTTGGGATAAGTGTTTAGGCTAATAGAAAATCTTCCCACGATTATTGTTGCTGCGAAATTTTTTTTTTAATATTAGATTTTTATATGCATTTTTTTAATAATGAAATTGATATCAAATATATTAATTTATTAAAAATAAAGTGACTTATATTTGATTTTTTGTATTAATTATATTTATCAATTTGATTTTTATAACTACAAAATAACTATTAAAATTGTCCAAAACATAATATATATATTACCATAGAATAACTACTGATATAAACACAAGGATGTCAATGCTATACATCAATTGGAAACCAAATAACATAAAATTTTCAATCTTCATGCTTAAAGCAAATAAGTGGTCCAACAAATATATTTATGAAAATATGAAATATATACAAAACTAAAGTTTCCAATGCATAGCTTCAAGAAAGTCTGTGGTGAGCACTTGGGATGTAACTGCAAATTATCCTACATGACAAGAGTTAAACAAGTGAGGTTAGAACATTTCGCATGATAGAAACAAAATAACAAGAATGACATATTATAGAGAAAATGCATATTAAAAATTCAATATGTTAAAGGCATATTAAATTTAAGTAAGCTAGTATGCTATATGAAGAAGCAACCATAGGCAACGTGTGGTGTAATGGTGCAAACTAATGTTCCTTCATTATCTCAAAGTAATGGCATGTAATAATGACTTTTCTGAATGACCAGTAACCAATACACTTGTGAACATTAAGTCACACAACTTGAACCCAAATATCCAACAAGGCAAGCAACATAAATTTTTTTCATTTTTGGAAGAAAAAAGCACCCTACCAACAACCCAAATCAATGATGCATTTATACCTCAAATCATTGCCACAATGGTTGTTGTGTACAAGATGATATAATTCAGATCAAAGACATCATAAGGAAATCATTAAGAATAAAACTCGATTTTAGTAAAAACTATCAACATTTTATCAAATAAATGAGATATCAAAAAATCAGTACTAGCTAGCAACTATTATCAACCAGTAAGCTAAATAAAAATGAATCCAGAAGCAGCAAAAAATTCACAGTACATCATGAACGGGCTTGAAAAATTCCAAAGATAAAGATAAATTCATAAGCTGGATCATGAACAAAGGCAACACTCACAAGCTAGCATAAAGATAAATTACAAGGCGCAAGGGTCAAAAGAAATCACTCTTACTTGACTACAGGTTGTTGGCAGAAGTTCCAACTGAGTGACCAAGTTCAAACGGCATGTTCGTTGCACTAACAGATTGTCTAGCCTATCAAAATAAATGTTCATAGAAACAATATAATAAACCACATGCTTTCATAATATAAAGTCATTAATTAATTTTAGTTGTTGAATTCAATCATTATTCATACTTACCGAGGTTGTTTGCATTATGAAAAACATAATCTCCATCCTTTCTTGAAGTTGTCTTTCCATTCTTTCTTCAAGCTATCTTTGACTCTCTTCAAAAGGTTTTTCCATTTTTTCTCTTTGTTTATGCCCTTCCTGAAGTTGAATCTCAAGTTCATTCACTTTTATCTCCAAACTTTGTCATTTTACACGCTCATCATCAAATTATTCTCGCAAACCTATATAAGATTTTCCCTTCGATCTGATTCCAGCTCCAAGACCGCGACAATACCTAGACCACTCTCCCACAACTGATTGAAACACGGCATTAATTAAAGGGTCCTTATCGGTCTCCTCATCAATGCCTTGTAGCATCACCATAGAAGCTTTTTCAACATTTCTCTATATGAGTAAATAATAAGAAATATATATATATTAATGATTTAAACAATTGATAAATAAAAATAATACTAAATTATAATTATAATATATAAACAAAATAAATGATTCGTTACATGAACTTCCCTCGAAGCCTCATCTACCCACTCTCCATTATTATTCATGTGAATCATTAGCCACAAATCTTGAAAATTGGGCTCCTTTATAGTTTCAGGATCTCTCTAAAAATAATGTCACATTACATAATATTAATAAATTATTACTTCAATTAACAATTCACACAAAAATAAATTCATACATATTAACTTGTATCGCATCAAAGCTAACAACTTGAAATTTTTTTCTTCTACATCTATGATTGATGACTTGTTTTTCTTTATTCTTTTTGTTCTTATCACTAATGGCTTGAAAATAATAAATATACAAATTAACTTGCCACTATTTTTTGCCATATCATAACTCATTTCTCTATATTTAGAATATGTTTGTTCCTAACGTACCTTATATTCATCGCTTAAGAAATAATTTATCAAAAATTCTCAATCATCTTCATTTACATCCTCAGGTGTATGCTCTATAGCTTCATCATTTGTTTCAAACCCTTCAAAGTAAGTATGAAGTCTTTGTCTATAACTTCGATACTGTCAATTTGCTTGCTAGAGGATAGTGTCTCTGTTGTGTTTTGTGTTATCAATATCAAAAGTATCCTATACTCAAGCATTAAAATAAAAACTATAGTTAATATTCTACAAACATAGAATATTTGAAGTGTAGAGAATTAAGACTTACGAATACTTTTGTCATTATTTTATCTTTCTTATCCTTAGGGATATCCTTCCATTTTTGACATTCAAAGGAGCATTCTTTTGGATAATCACTCCTATTTCTGTAACAAAATATGTAGCTCCAAGTCCAACTGCAACCTTCTTATCTTCAGGAATAATGACATGCAATTTGCCTATAGCACTCTTTTTCTTTTTTTCATCACTTAGGCCAATGGTTTTTCCTCTTCTTGCTTTTTTTGTATATGTGTGTTTTGTATTATCACCTTAGCAAGAATGGGAGAGAGAATTAAGATAAACATAAAGTGAATTTTTAAGATATGATTATAAAAAAAACAACTACAATCGAGGGGAAAAGAAAATTAAATAAAAATTTAAAATAAAATCAAATTATGCATACTTTCTTACTATTGACTCATGCCAACAGTTGAAACATTTGTACGCCTAAAATCTGAAACTCTAATTGAGGGTGCCGTTGATGAAGACAAAATTGAAAGAGAAGTTAAGAACTGAAAGTGATAAATATATCCACAATACAATAAGATGTGATGCAATGGATGGTAAAATCGTAAATGATAAAGCAATTGAGGCAATACAATTAAGAGAACATGTCAATTTATGCTTGTCATATTAAAGTGTGTATACTTAGCAGGAGAAAAATAATAATAAACTTTTTGTCAAAGACAGCACGAAATAATATACTTAAGCTGCAAATTATAATGTGTCTAGCGCAGCTATGGACCTATGGTAAAATATTGAAAAAAGAGAAACTACAGCAAAAGGAAAAATATCCATAGGTTCTAACAAGAGTTCTGCATTTTTCATAAACTTGGGTTAAAAAAATGTTGGTTAAGTTATAATGTCCATGATGAGTTAATTGTTATATTATAAATCAATAAAACCATGAACCTTTCATTCCAAGACAATTTTGGGTTTCCTTCTAATTCTTCCCTCCACAAACTATTAACTATGAAAAGTTTCACCTCCTACTCATTGTTAAGAGCATAACTATAATATTACAAAATGGCCAAATAAAGAAATTAAGATACTTGACTAGAAAATTACAAAAGGAAAAAGCATTGCAAGCCATCCTTACCACCATTGACACTATAGAAATTGTCTTCACAATCTAAGTCTAACCAGATGTTCGAATTGAAAAATGCTTCCTCTTTGCTACCTGTACAAGAGACAAATCCAAGTTCAAAAAATCATGTATGCTGGATTTAAAATAATGAACTAATGAAGAAATAGCAAAAATCATTTAATGCAACCAATGACATTATAAGTTGATTTCTTGATTATGGAATGTTACAAGTAAGATGAGAGGAATGACGCAAACTCTTATTCTCAACCACTTCATTTATTAACAAATATATACTAAGTTTAAGAAATCCACTCTTTATGCTTACCTTTGTAAAGAAGCAGCACATTCGATTGCAACACGTAAATTCCATTTAAGCAAAAACCACCCCCACAATCTTAAGTAAAAGAAAACAAATAACTTTCTCTATCTAGATACCCAGTGCTCAAGCATGAGCATGCTTAACTAGAGGTTTTGCACATAGGAACAATCCTTAATTGCTAATAATCTAAACTTGTATAGTGGCCAACATTTTGTAGCAATAAAGATGGACAAGCATGGTAATTGCATCGAACTCAAACCCTACCGCCCACAAGTGCATTCTGTAATTAGATTAGGGCAAGTTCAACTCTAGGCCTAGAAAGCATTCAAGCCCCCAATGTAATGACTTTCAAACATTACAACTTTGAAATAGTAAAAAGGAGAAGAACACATTATGAAGTGAAAGAATGCAAATGCTACTAACTAACTACTTTTCTATTTCTCTTTGCATTTCTTGTTAATTTTGCATGACAGGAAATAGTATACAAGCTTTCTTTCTTTTCTAAAAAAAAGGAAATGAAAAGTACACACTATGCAACAAAGTACACACTATGCAACAAAGTAAGCAAATAACACTGGTAGGACTGATTAGAAAACGTTAGTCACTCTTCTATTGCCATCCTCTTCACTAGTATCCAGTGTACCAAAAACTTCACTATACAACAAAATCTCACAAAAAACAAAACATTGAAGACTAAAACTCAGCAATTGGTTTTGAGTACCTCTGTTAAGTGACACCTGGAAGTGGGAACTAGTAGCAACACATGGGGAAACGAATTAGTCCATTTTCATTGCAATAAGGGAAACAAGAAAAAAAATTGGGAGCTTTCCATGAGTGGAAGTAGGGGTGGGAGAAGAGTTTAAAATTTTCAGGAAAGGGAGAAAAAAGGCAATGGAATGGGTTTCAAAAAATTTTGAAATTTTGAAGTAAAAAAAAAAAGAGAGAAGAGGGGCAGGGGAATGAGATCGGGAGAGGGTGATATTTTCAGATAATGCTAACTTCAATGAGATGAGGGACAAGGTTGAAGAGGGGCGGGAGAAGTTGAAATTTGGGCGAAAAAATAAAAAATGTCAGCCACGTACCTGTCTCCCACGATGGCTTTCTCTTATACGCTTGACTCACCAAAACTTTCCCACTTGGCATACGGTGGAATGATGTTGGATGGTATTTGGATGAACACGAAACATTTTTGATAGATAAATAATTACTATTTATACTTTTTATTGCGAACTTTTAATATCAAGTATATAATATTTGAATTTGACTCATTTATATAATCTTATCAGAGATATTATTCCTCTTTTTATTACTTTTACTGCTTACTTGATATATGCTTTTCCCACAAACAGGACATTCAGTAAGATTTTTATGGTCTTTTCCTCTATACAAAATGGAAGAAATTTATCATACACCTCTTTAGGGGTGTATGTACTGTTAACACCTTTTTTAATGGTGTCAGATTTAGTGAGAGAAAGTTATAAGAAAAAACAAGTATGATGAATGATATTGAAAGAAGTGTGAAAAGATGTGTATGCACTGTTAATGGTAAGAATATCAGAACTGATACAAAATATAGTCATTAGCATAATCATGTATCTTCTCATAATCAAGTCCAAGATCCTTTATAATCTTTCGAACCTCATACATTGAGTCGGGAAGCACGTTTCCTTCAAGTAAAGCTTCAATTAATAGCTTTAATAGTGAATCAAATGAAGTGTTGCTCCATCCATATAGACATTTCATTTGAAAAATACATATAATAAAAGATAATTTCGAGAACTTCTCACAACTAGGATATAGTTTTTGTTCAGCATATTTCAATAATCCATAAAACCTTTTAGCTTCTATAGTAGGCTCCTTAAGAATATTACTCTACATAGGCTAATCAAACATATTACTTCTGTCCATATTAGATGATCGATAAATGTCATTAAGCATAGAGTAGGTTTAAGCATCATCAATCCTTTCAAGATTAGCACCAGAGTCAATATTATTATCAAATGAGGAGTCACCTGAGCTTTCCCCATGATATTCCCAACGCTTATAGCTTCGTTCAAATCCTCATTTTAGTAAACCATCCTTCACATTATCCCTGGCCTTAAAATACACATTATTGCATTTACAACATGGGCACCTAATTGTTCTTTTAGGCTTTGGGCCAACAAAAACAAATTATAAAAGTTCATCAATTCCTTTTAAATACTCTAGCAACCTCCTATCTTTAAGTTCTATCCACTTTTCCCCCCTTATTCATTATTAGAACTCCTACAATTTTAAAATGAAAATACATGCTGAATTTTGAAAATATTTGAGACAAAGGAACCTTCAAAAAAATGTGTGCATCTGACTTGATTTGTTCATAAGGAAAGATTTGATTTGTTAGATGTTCAATTTTTTTCTCGCAATTACACACACACACACATACACACACACACACACAATATATGCATGAGCAATGTCAAAACTAATTGATTGAAAAGAGCTCATCAGCATATCAAAAAATAATTAGCAGGATCTTTAGCTTGAGGCAAGAACTAGTCGTACTTGGTATTGGCTGAGATGAATTGTAGCTTGGGTGCTTTAGAACCCGAGAAGAAGATAATAAGGATGTGATAAAATCATAATGGACTTAAGAAGTTAGTAGGTAGTGGAAGATGATGTTTACTTATATTTATATATGTGGAATTAGAATCCTTGTAGGAAATGTTTTTGATGAAGATAAGCCTCTAGAATGATAAATTTATCCTTAGATATGACTTACCCTTTAGATATAACTTATCCCATATTATTAGGATGAGAGGTCTTAGCCTTATCCAATAATGTCACAAATCATAGTATAAAAATTTTCATTACATATTAAATAGTATTATTTAAAAAATTAATTTTTTTAATAATATCACAAATAATAATATAAAAATTTTATATTAAATCATTTTATCTTTAAATCTTAAACTAAATTATTAATAAGATGTGTACTTTATCCTTTTTTATTTTTTAAAATCTTATTAATAGATGTAGATAAGATACACCATAGTATAACTATTCAAAATTTGATTAAAATGGGATCATTATCCTACATTTATCATTCCTTATTTCAATTCAAATTTTTGGGTACATTTAAATTCAATTTTAATAAGTATCATTTACATATAAGTAGACAATGAATGTCATAGCGCGTATGCTTATAACTTATCCTAGCGACAATTGAAGTTGTTGTCATATTTCTACGCTTATCCCTATGATAACTTTTGTTGCTAACGCATAGCTTGCATTCTTCTACTATGCCCAGTGACATCCAACGTCGCTGGCATATGCATATAACTTATCCCAACAATAATTGTAGTTGCTGCCATATTTCTACGCTTATCCCCACGATAACCTTTGTTATTGGTGTATAGCTTGCATTCTTTTACTAGGCCCAACAACATCCAATGTCCCTGGCATATGCATATAACTTATCCCAGCGACAATTGTAGCTGCTGCCGCATTTCTATGCCTATCTCCGCAATAACCATTGTTGTTGGTGTATAGCTTGCATTCTTTTACTATGTCCGGCGATCAACAAAGTCGTTGGCAAATGCGCCTATTTTATCCCAGCGACAACTGTAGTTGTCGCCATATTGCTTGTCTTATTCCTGCGATAACATATGTCGCTGGCCATATAACTCATGCTTAGAAGTTGGTCAGCGAAAATATAATGTCGTTGCTATATATGTGGTTTAATCCCGCAAAATATTGTGTCGCTGCTATATATCGGCCTTTGTCAACAACAACTTGTAAACATCACTACTATATATGTACTTGTGCTAACGATGGTTTTGTTGATGGGAAAAAGTCGCTGCCATTTCTCTCAATTCTTGTAGTAAATAAATAAATAAAAAAAGAGAAAGGAAAAATCACATGCAACTTCAACCCATAAAAGGAAAACCACCGAGGTAATGGCGGAGAAGGAGAATTACATACAAAAATTCAAAGAAAAACGAACCTAAAATAAATAAATGAACCCAAAAAAAAGGCAAATCAATAATGGAGGCTAAGAATAGTAATTGAACTCTTCATGGTCACCTTCTAAAATCTACTCGTCTCAAGCCTCAACTTCCTCTAACGTAGTGAAGTTACACCAAAAAGCTATCTACTTTTCCACCTGAAACATAAATCTGGTAGCATGCTCCTGCAGCTCTAATAGAAATGATTGAAGACTGGATGGAAACCCCAAAGCAAAAGCAAAATGCGAAGATGAAAATGCACTGCTAGAATCTAACCTTCTTTGAAGTATATCACACACTTGAAGTAGAGCATATTCATATTTGGGAACAAAAGACATTCCATTTGGCAAAGCCCAAAAGAGTAGGAGAGAAAGGAAAGAGAAAGGGAATGAGAAAGAAAATAGTGATAATATAGATGGACTTGTATAATAGAGGAAGAAAGGGAGATCATTAATCAAATTTAAAAACACTACTAAAAATTACTATTTGATTACCAAAGTATTATGATCCAATAAAATGCTTATTAAGCAATTACCTATACCACCTAAAATACATAATATTGCTCTAGTTGAAACCATTGTATTAACAATATAATAAAAAAGAATTTAGCATTCCATGGTTTGGCACTCAATTTATCAAATTGCCTCAGACAACTCAAACATTAGGGAAACATTTTCCACATGAATATCCTATGAAAAATTTGGTAAGTCATGGGATTAAATTATATCAACATAAAAGAAATCTACAAAAAAACAAAAGAAAGGAAAGGAACCGTGAAACTCAATTCTTGGTCTACCTGATAATTAACATATTCAGATAGACGCTTAAGAACCTCAAAAAGTTATTGATCAGCAACTCCGATGAGATCCCGAGTAACATATAAATTGATATCTACTGTTCTTGTGTATATAAATCTAGAAGTAATTACAGAAATTCAGATAAAGCACATTATCCAAAAAAAAAAAGACTAATAGAAAAAGGAACAGTGTAAATTGCACCTCATCATCCACTCAGAAACATCCCTTTTAATATTTGGAATCTGTATATCACTGGCTTCCCTTTCATGCATTCCACATCTTAAAACATTAACATGGATATATATTTACATTGAAGTGCCTGAGATGTAGTTGTCCTATTTCAATTGCCAAGAGTAACATCAATACATTAATTTTAAAATAGCCATCACTGAGTTCCTATTTGAATATTTACGAAAGATGGAGACAGTTACAGCTAACCATCATTGAGTTCCTATAGAATAATTGTTGCCAAAGGTGGATTTTTTTTAAATTTTGAGATACCATGTCACACCGATTAAAAATAAAAGAAAAAATAGGATTTGAATAGAGTTTCAAGATTTAATAAACACTTACTTTATAACCACCATCAAACATTTCACGAAATATATCAGAAGAAGCAAGTAAACAAACTGTATGAGCATAGAACCTTTTACCTGATGAACAAAGGATAACACAATGCTCGATACATAAACCAAGATCAATCGCATGGATGCAAACAACAAAATCATCGAAAAGAATAATAACTAAGACAAATTTACCAGCAGTTTCTCCACCTTCAACCAAGAAAGTGACATCAAAAAGTGTAGGATTGATATTGCTCCCCTAATGACTCCCCGTCTGCCCCGAAGCCACATGTCCCAGAATCCAGCACACAAACAAAGGAAATACACGGAGACCGTAATTTTCAAATGCCTAGCCACTGTGGAACTTGTCGCCAACCGCCACACTAAGCCTCTGGACACCCATCGCGAGCCACTATTTTCCACACCCTTAACCCAATCTGCATAATCACGTCTTGCAGCACCAGTGACTCCGTCAACCTCTACAAAGCGTCAACAGCTCATGTGAGTCACCCACATGCCGCCAGCCTTAATACCATAAAAATCACCCATAAAATTTAATAAGAGCATGTCTGGTATGTCTTTTTTATGCCATCCCAACAGTTTTTTTTCAACAAAAAAGTTGTTGCCCATTCCCAGAACATGTTTGGCAACTAATATAGAAAAAAGCAACAGCTTTTACGGGCCCAAAAAAGCTGCTGGTAATCCATTTGAAATTTGAGCATTATTTGTAAAAAGTTGATGGGCTTATTTTCAATAATAATATGTAAATATTATTTTATTCTCAATTAAATAATTTTTTTAATCAATCAAATAATTTTTTTAAATATTTTATATCTATTTTGGTAATTTAATACATAAAAATAATTTTTTGTTATACCATCCAAACGAAATAAATTAGCTTAAAATCGCTTTTCGACTAACATATCCAAACATAAAACTTTTTTCTTATAATCAATTATAACAAAAAAAATTTATACAATAATCGATTATTAAAATAATCTAATTTTCACAGTTATCCCAAACACGCACTAAAAATCATGATAGGTAGATGGAGAGAAACACAAATGAATGAAAGAAATTAAATTCAACAACAACAACAACTAAGCTTTTTTCCACTAAGTGGAGTCAGTTACATAGATCAAACAACGTCATTGTACCCTATCATAAACCAAGTCTTCAAAAATGTCATTCAAATTTAAATCTTTTTTAATCGTTTCACCTATAATCTTTCTTGGTCTCCCTCTACCTCTAGCTATTGGGCTATCCTCCACATGATCTACTCTCCTTACAGGAGCTTTTATGAGTCTTCTCCTTATATGTCCAAACCACCTAAGGCGAGATTCTCTCATCTTTTCCACAATAGGTATTACCCCTACTTTCTCTCTAATGCATTCATTCCTAATCCTATCTTGTCTTGTATGGCTACACATCCATCGCAACATCCCCATCTCCGTGACACTGATCTTATGCTCTTGCTGACTTTTTACCGCCCAACATTCAGTATTATACAACATCACGGACCTTATAATTGTACTGTACGATAAAATTTACCCTTAAGCTTGAGAGACATTTTTCTATCACAAATAACTCCTGAAGCACTTCTCCATTTCATCCATTCAGCTTGAATCATATGGTTTACATCTCCCTCTATTTCTCCGTCATTTTGTATGATAGATCCAAGATACTTAAACTGTGTAACTTGTGGTATGGTATGGTCTCCAATTTTCACCGCTAAGCTAGCATTAGCACGCTTCTTACTAAACTTACATTCCATATACTTTGTCTTACTCCTGCTTAGACGAAAACCATGTTCTTACAAAGCTCGTCTCCATAGTTCTAGCTTCCCATTTGTTTCCTTTCTCAACTCTCCAACTAAGACTATATCATCTGCAAAAAGCATGCATTGTGGTACCGGCTCTTGGATATGTTCAGTAAGCACATCCAAGACCAAGGTAAAAAGATATAGACTAAAAGTTGACCCTTGGTGCAGTCCTATAGTTATAGGAAAATTTTCTGTAACCCCACCTTGTGTTCTCACACTAGTTTTAGCCCCATCATACATATCTTGGATTGCTCGAATATAAGCGATACGAACTCCTTTCTTCTCCAAAGCCTTTCACAATACCTCTCTTGGTAGCCTATCATAGGCTTTTTCCTGATCAATGAAAACCATATGTAGGTCTTTTTGCTTCCTCTGATACCTCTCCATTAATTTTCGTAGAAGATAGATTGCTTCCATGGTTAACCTCCCAAGTATAAAACCAAATTGATTCTCTGAAATATGAGTCTCTTGTCTTAATTTTCGTTCAATTACTATTTTTCATAACTTCATGGTATGACTCATGAACTTAATCCCTCTGTAATTTGTACAACAATGAATGAGAAAAACACTATAAAGACTCATGTACTGAAAATGCTTATTTGCATTGAATGACTTACGTTACATTGTACAAGAATATATATGCAAGTTACAGTGGATGTGAACATTTAAATTTGAATTTACAAAGAGATAGAAAATTGTTATCTACAAATACACTCCTAAAATCTAGGAAAGATCAGGTTGGTTGAGTTGACTCATTCTCACGCCACACTAAGCCTCAGGATGTGCCATCCGTAACACCAATCTTGGATCGCATAAGGGAATAACGTTGTCGTGATAGAGGCTTGGTCAAATAATCTGCTAGTTGGTCAAACGTAGAAACATTTTGCACATGAAGAGACCCTTGCTGTAGACATCAATGGCGATGTGTTTCATTCTATTGTGAAGAATGGGGTTAAGTGGCACTTAGATTATCAGAGTAAATGGTTGGGAATTGAAGGATATGGACAATGAGTTTGGATAGTAGTGATTGTACCCAAGTGAGCTCAACCGCAGTGGTGGCAAGGGACCTGTATTCGGCTTCAGTGGAGGAGCATGCTATGGCCTTTTGTTTAGATGATTTCAGGGTTACCAAGTTGCCTCCATAAAACACAAGGAGTGTAGACGTGAAGGAGTAATCATCCTTGTTGCTTGCCCAATCCATGTCACTATATGCATAGAGGGAGGAGCCTGGTTGATGACCAAGATGAGGGCCATGAAAGATGGTGGCCTTGAGATATCTGAGAAGACGTTAGAGAGCCGTCATGTGTAAGGAGGTGGGCTTATGCATAAACTGGGCAAGTTTGTTGACTAGAAATGCAATGTCAGGTTTGGTCAATAAGAGATATTGCAATGCACCAATGATGCGACGATAGTTAGATGAGTCCACAGCAGCACTACCATCATGTAAGGAGAGAGATATGTTGGTGGATAGAGGAGTTTGGATTGCCTTAGCTTCAGTCATATGAGTTCTGTCGAGTATGTCTCTGATGTATTTATGTTGGCTTAAGAAAAGATCATGTGGAGTTGGAATAACTTCAATACCCAAGAAATAATTAAGAGATCCCAAGTCTTTGATAGAGAATTTCCTAGCCAAGGTAGAGATGCACTGTTGTATGGCATGATTTGAGTTGTTAGTAATGAGAATATCATCAACATAGACAAGAGCATATAACAGTGTATTGCCATGACTGAAAATAAATAATAATGGATCTGATTTAGATGCATGGAACCCATATGAGCACATAAAGGTGCAAAGAGTCTTGAACCATTCATGTGGAGCCTGTTTAAGCTCATAAATGGACTTTTTTAAGAGAGCATACATGATTTGGAAAATATGGGTTAACAAAACCTGGAGATTGAGTCATGAAAACTCGTTCTTGGAGAAGACCATGTAAAAAGGCATTGTTTACATAGAGTTTATGTATAGACCACCTACGCCAGCCCCTATCTCAAACTTTTTATTTTTTTTATTATTTTTTATCAATAATTTCAATTCCCAAATTCCTTTCAACCCTAAAAAAATCCTAATTCACACCAATTACCGGTCAATGAGGCAGTGCCTGAAACATCTCACCGGAGTCGCTATTTGCCAGCAATAGCGGAGTAGCACAACATATGGAATAGCACTCAACTAAGTTACAAAGCATTCCTCGTAAAGGGTCATCAAATCTTGTCCTATTCTCTCTCTCTCTCTCGAGCCTCGTCTTCCTCTCTACTAATCATGGGTTCGCTGGAGTGGTGCAAGCAACTGGACGGCGGTGAAGGTGGGGCGGTTTGGGTCGTGAACGGCGAGGCAACGTGGCAGAGCAAAGGAGTACAGGTTGAGATGTGGTGGTTACAGGAAAGCATGAGGAGTTTTCTATGCAGAAGCCGGCGTTAGACATGGAAGGGGAAGCTTGGTGATGGGTTATGGGGTTCTATTTTTTAGGTTTTTTAGTGGGGTTTGTAGTGATGCTTCTCAAGTTGGGTTTTTGGTCTTAGATGGTTATGTGACTTGGGTTCTAGTTTGGTGAATTTGTTGGGTTGCTCTGTTTTCAAGTTGTATGGTTTGATGGGTACAAGATCTGTGTTTGAAGGGTGCTGGGAGTTTTTAGAGTTTGTATTTGTGTGTGTGTGGCTGATTCTAATTTGTGTGGTGTTGAAGAGATGATTTGGTGATATTTGAGGATACTATGATAGTTGAAATTTTGGGTTAGATGGAGATGGCTTGTGATATTGTAGTGGTTATGAAAGTTCAAGGTAGTTTATGTAAATTCTCAACAAGCATTTTGAGCTCTCTCCTAATATGAATGCAATGTTGTCCTCTGCCCCTCCTTCTTTCTCACTCACTATGTAATCCTATCAATTTTTCTTTTTCTTTTTCTTTATTTGTTAGAATTCTCTTTTATTCCCCCGTTTGTTAGCCTTGAAACCTTATTTTATAAATTGAAATCTTTTTTGGGGTTATTTATGATATGAATGGCTGGCAGCCTCTCTTAACATGTTTGCTAACTTTCTATTTTATAAGGTGTTTTCTCGTGCTTTTTTTAACATGCTCAATCTCTTGTTCTACTGCTGCCTTCATTGGAGTATGATATCTGACCTACTTATTTTAAATTAAATAAGTTTTTGTTCTATGAAGTAATGAAATGAAGCATATTAACATGTAACTAAGTTGGATCATGTTATTGATTAGGGAAATTGATTGAAAAACTATGCAGTGAATATCTGACAATCTTTGTTTAGGTGGACGTATTCATATACCATTTGAAATTTTGAAAGTTACTCTTTCATGAATATGGTATTAAACATCTCAATATCTCATTACACTGTTTAATATATTCTTATATATTGATATCAATGGGATTTTCTTTTTCTTCTACATTTTTGTTAAGTTCCTACTTAGAAATGTATGAATCCATTAGCTTATTTTTGTTTATGAGATTGGTCAATTTTTTTACTCTGAGTACTTTGTTTTTGTTATTCAGAACTACCATTCTAAATACTAAATTGTCAATTATAAGTTCTATTTAATTTTTCTTAGCAATTATTTTTTTAACCTGGTCATACTATATGAAATTGTCTTTTGTTTTCATGCTTTTTTGAATAGTTCTCTGTGTTTTAAAATTTAACATTTATTCTATTATTTCCTTTTTTTGTATTGCAATTATATGTAACTATTTATCATTGATTAATATACTTATTATAAATTAATAGTGAAAACATATGCTAAACTTAGTAGCTTGTGAGTTCTACTGAAAATATTCAAATAGATATCACAATATGAATTAACACAAGAAATTTGGAGATTAGCGAGGAACACGTCGGTCGATTTTTTTTCATCTCTAAGTAGCGATGGAATACATTTCATCGCTAATCTGTCGCTAATCCATTGCTAAATACATGTAGCCACAGAAATTTTTCTCGCTAATTCATCGCTAATCCCTTGTAAATTTTTAAATAAAATGGTGCCTGTTTCCCTTGCAAATCAACGAGGAAAATTCTATCGTTATTCTGTTGCTATAGCTTGGAAATATGTACCAATTTTGGATCTAGTACAACCAATATTCGTTGTTATTCCCTCACAAATCCCTTGCAATTCCCTTGCTAATTATCCACGTTCTCTCGCAAATCCCTTGCTAATTGCCCTCATTGTTCCCTCGCTATTCCCTCACAAATCTCTCGCTAATTTCTTTATCTAATTCCTCGCTAATCCCTCGCAAATCAGTTTACTTTTTTTGTCAATTTAAAATATAAAAAACCTTAATTTTTAATATCCAAAATACATCCGTATAAATCTCTCAATCAAGACAGAAATCCAGTAAATAAATTTATGAAAAGTAACAAAATTGTTATACAAATAATCCAAAATAAGGCTATTAATGATTCAAATTTATATAAATAATTCAAAGTTATACACAAATAATTCATAAAATGTCGTACAAAAAAAGAATAAAAAGAACAAGTAATCAGTCTAAGTTTGCTTTGTAACACCCCAAATTCTGACTATATGAATAGTAATAGCAGAATTACACTGTTTTGTATTTTCTGTGTGGTACAAAAATAATTTGACTGTTCTGAGATCATATTTGATCATTTTGTGTGATTTGCTCTAGCCAGGAAAAATAATAATTTTTCAAAGGGGGAAATTGATCGCCTCATTTAGAGACGGAGATCTTACTAAACCCGAACCGAGTGACACGAGAAAAGAATCTTTTAAGTTTTAGAATCTATCTATAAAAATAAAAATATTGTACTAATAAATATCGTGGTTATATTTATAGCGGTAGTTGCTATGAATGTTGGACCCGATAAGTTTTAACTAGCGAGAAAAGCGCTTAGAATATTTCCTGTAATCAAAATTAAAATGAAATAATAGGAAATAGTCAACGTAAATGGTTGGACTTTTCTAACCAATGAGAATTGGTCAAGGAAAGAAGCTTAGACTTCCTTGTAGACCATTAGATTTGAAGCTTGACTTAGAAGCTTTGATCTTCACCATTGATTCAATCAATGGTGTAAAACAAATCCTACCAAAACTATCAAGTAATATCCACCATAGATAAAATTAATGGATAGGAAATCAAATTGATTTTCAATGGATAAGATTGAGTCAACAATAATTACTTGACTTTTGCTTAGAAAACAAATTAACCTTAATTTAGTTGAACTAATTACCTAATTAAGAAATTAAGTAAATTAATTTAATTAGGGATTAGTTATAACTTAATCCTTAATTTAATATCCTAATTCTAATTAGAGGTGATGATGCATGCTAAATATGAATTAGATGCATGCTAAATATGTTAAACTAAATTAGTTTTATACTTGGAGGATTAAGTAAGAATGGTTAGGAAATTAAACTTAATTAATTAGCTAATCAACTAACTAGTAATTAGGCTTGAACTAATAATGAATTAAGGACCTTAAACTCACCTAAACAACCATGGTCCAAAGAAAAGATTTGGAGTAGCAGAATTAATCTTGGAATTAACAACCAATTGAAGGATTTAAACTTACCTAGCTCCACGGTCCCGGCAGAAAACTTGGAGCAAACAGAATGGAATGGCCCAAAGAAGAAGAAGAACAACACGGCCTAGCAAAGAAGCAGATTGGAGACGTCCCGAAGAAGAAGAAGCACGGTTCAAACAATTTGTGAAGATTCCAAGTAATATTTGAATACTCAAATGTCATGCAAAGTCAAGATGGTAACCAATGAGAAGTGAGTGTCCTTGTGCAATTAAAGAATGGCTACTTACTTAAGCAAAAGTTCATTCACGGTCACTCACAAGACAAAGATGCGGCAACATTGTAAAATAGGAGGATTATCCAAGTAATTCTCTCCATTTTCTTCTCACAAATCACACTAAGCAACAACTCATGGTAGCAAAGTGGAAAGATTGGACAAATTACTCAAGTAAAATCATTTCAAATCTCACAAATTATCACACTACGGTGGCACTGTCTTCATGCACTCAAAAATTAAATAATCACTCAAGTAATTCACACGGCCAAGAACACAATTTCATTCAAGGCATGCGGTGGAAGGAGGATAATTATGCAAATAAATCTCTCCAAATGTCATAAGTTATTATACGACCGTAACTTCTTGAAACTTCCTCATCCTTTGCTTTTTATACTTATCAAATATAAGCTTATTTCTCTCAAACACCAAGGAACTCACGCACTTCTCTCCCATTTCCTTTCTTCACATTCGGTCACCACCTCCAAATCACACCATCAAGCCTTTAAACATTCATCTCTTGATTTTATTTTGACTCAAGTTGTGTTCTAATCATTTCTCCTTCACAAGATTTTGTCACAAACCTATCCTATTTTGTTCAAAGCTTCTTCAACCTTTTCCTAAAGGGTAAGCTTTGATTCAAGAATTCCAAGTTTGATTTTAATTTTTGGTTAACCATGATTTCTCCATGGTTTTCAATCTTGATTCTTGTATGAACATTCACTAATTTTCTTGGAATTTAGGGTTTGTTTAGGAGGTGAACAAAGTCTCAAGGAAAGGAAGAAAGCTTAGAAAGTTTGTCTTCAAGAGGTAAGAGGGAGACTCAACCTTACCACCCATGTTCTGGTAGTGTGAGGATGGTTTGTTCGGTGAAAAATCCTTAAGGATTTATTCACCTAATTGTTTGAGATTCTTGGATTGTATTTGGGATGTGTCTCGCTTGTGTTTCTATGTTTGGATTTGTATTTGGGATGTACTGCTTGTGTTTTTATATTCGTATGTGTAGTATCTGTGAGGTATAATTTTATTTCAATGCTTGCCTGTATCTTTGAAATGCTTAAGTAATCTGATATTATGTATGTATATGAAATATATACTTGTAAAGAAAATTTATCTTGTATGTATGTGAAATTTATATGGTAAATTTTATGAGGAAGGGCTCAATTAGAAATATTATGGAAATATGGGGTTATTATGTAAATATAAAATTTTGAGGGACTATAGTGAAAATACTATATTTTGAGGGACGAAAATGTAATTTATGTGTTTTGAGGGACGAAAACATAATTAATCTGTTTTGAGGGATGAAAATGTAATTTATGTGTTTTGAGGGACTATTTTGCAAATATAAGAGAAATACGGTAAATTTCAGTATTAAAATGAGTAAAACAGTAATTCTGATTCAAAACGTATGAAAAATATTCACGCGATTGAAAAACATTAAAAAATCATTACGTGATTTAAAAAGGCGACAGAATTAAGTCGCGAATGAGAAAATACGAAAATATGACTGCGCAATTAAATTACAGTAATACTGTTGTTAAATTATTATATGAACCCTGCACATGTGATATAACAGAAATTGTGAATAGTGCATAATACATGCATTGGAAAGGTCCAAAGGACTGTGTAAGGCAAGTTGCCTAGGAGAGACTACACCTCCGAGTGGGTGCGATAAGCGTAGTGTAGGTCACTTGTTGACCTTGGGGGCATTGGGGTGCGGGTTGCCTACAATGGACGGTTGGTAGCTCTTACATGCACCGTGGGTTAGACCGATGCAACACACCAATGATCCGGACCGAGACACTATCCCTAATCATGATTTGATACACTGGACTGTCGTGCATATGTTAGATGTGCAGAAATTGAGCACGTGGTCTGAAGCATGTTGGTGCCGACAGATCTTTTCAGTTATTCTCTCCGACTTGAGTTGTAGCTCCATGGAGTAGGATATTGAGTCAGTGTACATTTGCATTCATAGAGGATATATCATTGTAATTCTTACTCATGTGTAATTATAGCTCGTAATAATTAAAATATTGCATATTTGAGTATTGAAAATAGCGTAATCGTAATTCTTGTTTTATTTCTGTGTAATTGATGATATATATAAGGTTAATGGCATAAGCTTGTAATTATAGTATGACATACGTATGATATTTTGGATGTGTTTATCTTCTGCTACCATACTTGGTATTGGCGTAGGTGATCTCACCTCTTGTATATATATGTTGTATCATGTTTATGTGTTGTTAAGAGACTGAGCCAGACGTAGAGCGAGAAGCAGAGAAAGGTCCAGATTCCATTGAGAACTTCGAGTTTTGATGGTGGTGGAGATCCCTAGTTTCTTGGGTTACATGAGACTGACATTTATCGAAGGGGACGAGGCATGGACTGAAGATCTTGAGAGAGAGAGTATATATTATCTAGGAGATGTAAATATTAGACTGAGTAGGCTACAGTCAGGGAACCCTTACTTTTATGTTACTATTTATGTACAATTAGAGTTCCCTATATCCATCAAAAGACTTTGCGGAGCGTACTATCGCACCCCTAGAGAGAGTAGTGTCGTATCGTCCGCTCGGACATTTGTTCCCGGACTTTACGTCGAGTTGGTATTCCCCACCCGGGGGAGTCCGAGGAGGACCCATCCGAGGGTCCCAGGCTATACGAGGGCTCACCGCCTAGTAGTACTTGGGCAAAGATGTCAATGTAAATAGTGTTTAAAATTTTTGGAGTGACTAGTTTGTAATATTTACAGTATGATAGTGTTAAAGACTTGTATATGTATAACAAGAGACTTGGATATGTATAAATGATGTAAATTATTTGTAATGATGCTGTGATGTTTTATTTTCTGCTAAGTTTATTTTCTTGTTATTAAGAATTTTTTTAATTTTGTATTTTTCCCTACAAAGTACGTTATCTAAATAAGGTTGATTTGGTAATTATGTAACATAAATGTGACATCCTAAGGTGGGTGTTACATGCTTCATCTTCATCATCATCCTCTAGACCCTCCACAACTGTTTCACCTTGCGATGATGCTTGTGGTTAATGTCAGCTTCAAATAGTAGTTGTCTAGGATCCCTAGCAAAAATTGGATTTTTTGCAAGGGTTTTCACAACCTGAACAAATTCAGACCAAAATTGTTGTGTTAAGTTTCACAGGATGCACAACAAGTAAACTATAGTTTAGCATAGCATAAAACTATAGACAATTCATAAAAAACTAATCCCTATAAGAACTAACACTATAACCTACAAAAAGTAAGATATCACACTTCCATCGAGTAAGTATAGAGTCATTCCTTAAAGAGCATTGATATGCTCAACATCCACATCGAACAACATTCTCTATTACATCGTTGTAGAATGGCCATGAAGTAATACAAAAGATGGAGAAAATAAGAGAAGATTAAGTATAAAAAGCATTGGACTTTCCTTTTGCTTCATGCTTATTAAGGGTATGAAAAAGTTTTGCAAATGACATAGACACATTGAAAGTCTTCTAGGATAAGGGATTCTGCTCTACTGGCCGAAAAAGATATTATGCTCTGAATGAGCTTCAATCACTCATTCTAGACCACATAGTCATTTATAAGGGCATTAAGATTAACACATTTTTTTAAATTGTTTTTCTTTTCTCTTGTTTTCTATTATTATTTAATAAATATTGAATTAATAATAATAATAATAATAATAATAATAATAATAATAATAATAATAATAATAATAATAATTTATAGTTTTATGCATATTTTGGTATATTCATAGCGAAAGGTAACTATTTTTCATGCATAAGATAATGATACCTCTTGAAATTTCTGGAATAAAAAAGTCATCGGTGATTTGGGGAAAAAGAAGTTCCTATTCACAATGGAACATGCTTTTCTATGCAAATTAAGTTTTAGATATTGGAAATGTACTGCCAAAGAAAAGAGTGGCTCAACATCAGTTATAAAGTGGCTGCTTGAGTTAGAAAACTTGTGACATCCACAGAAATTTAAATTGGGTTATTAAATCACACACACACACACACAATTAACCAAGGAAGAGCTTGAGCTAAGAAAGAGAAATAATTGACTGAAATAAAGGCAGAAAAATCTGTAGCTTACTATACTAGCAACTTGGCATTTCTATAAACTGTTGTTGCTCTGCTGTTGCTCTGCAGCTTACTGCTGTTTTATCTAAGCTATCAACATTACCTCCTTCATAACCCTTCCTCTCTTAATCAAGTTAGGTCGCTGCTCTGCTGTTGTTGTTTCACTGCCACTCAACCCTTGTGCTTTACTAGAATTGTTCATCCATCAATAATAACCCCATCTTCTGATCACATCGCAACTCCCCCAAACTAAACAACACAAATTCTATTCCTACCTGAATCATGGCCTTGTCCAAGTCAGGTTACTTAGAGAAGCTGACTAGATGAGCACTTGCTCTCTATAGTAGAGACTGGGGAACGAAATCGCCTGCCAAGAACTTGTTATCCCAATTGAGCTAGTATTCAATACTTATTCCTTACTTCTTATCCTAGGTTCTGGATACACTTATGCTCACTTCCCCATTATTCCCTCCTATTCTCAACTCAATCTATTATGATTCAACTTTGTTCTATTTCCTCATAAAATGTAATGGCATTTGACAATTCACACACTTGAAGACCTAGAAAGAACTCTGAAATTTCATTCTTTCAAAGCACCTTTTTCATATTTTACTAATTAAAGCAAAAATACTGAGTTAATGAGCACTAGTAAAAGGAAAAGCCATATAACTGTTGTACATGCTAATGGGTGTAAAAACTAAGATTCCAATGGCCGGAATCTGTGCACAGCCAATGGGAAGGAGAGAGAGAGTAACAGGACAGAGACTGTGAGGACTAGGAGAAGGATAATGAAAAAACGTTTCAAATTTTTTGGGAACTCGATAGCAAAAACAATGACGAGATCAAGTCATTAAGGATGGTACCAATCTGGTAGTGGTACTATTTGAGACAAAATATTTGGGAAAACATATGTCAGGGCTTGCACATTGGTCTCTTGTTTATAGTATGGATACAATCAATTAAGGTGATAATCATAATAATTTATAGCAATCAAACAAATACAGTTAACTAGATGAACATGAATGTAAATATTCTATCATTATCTAACATAAATCTAACTGAATATATATTTCTTTTATTATTTCAAACCCTACTTTAAGAACACCACAAACTCATTCCACCTTCACTAACTCAAAGTCATTTTCCAATTTAATTTCATGATTTTTAAGCACAAGCTACCAGCGTAAAAAGAAGTATAAATACTAGAAATTCACATGATTCAACCACAAACCAAACCCACCTCCACCAAAAAAAAAATACTACCATGACCATACAAATCATTTCTTCCAATTAATAAACTCGAATTCTATCTCTTAATCCTCTAAGTTTGATGTCTAGGGCAACAACAACAACTAAGTCTTTTCTCATTAGGTAGGGTCAACTACATGGATCAAACGACGCCATTGTGCCCTATCATAAACCAAGTCTTCAAAAATGTCATTCAAATCTAAATCTTTTTTAATCGTTTCACCTATAGTCTTTCTTGTTCTTCCTCTACTTCTAACTATTGGGCTATTCTCCACCTGATCTACTCTTCTTACAGGAGCTTCTAAGGATCTTCTCCTTACATGTCCAAATTACCTAAGGTGAGATTCTCTCATCTTTTCCACAATAGGTGCTACCCCTACTTTCTCTCTAATGCATTCATTCCTAATCTTATCTTGTCTTGTATGGCCACACATCCAGCGCAACATCCTCATCTCTGTGACACTGATCTTATGCTCTTGTTGGTTTTTTTACCATCCAACATTCAGTACCATACAACAACGCGGGCCTTATAGTTGTGCGATAAAATTTACCCTTAAGCTTGAGAGGCACTTTTCTATCACAAATAACTCCTGAAGCACTCCTCTATTTCATCCATCCAACTTGAATCCTGGTTTACATCTCCCTCTATCTCTCCGTCATTTTGTATGATAGATCCAAGATACCTAAACTGTGTGACTTGTGATATGGTATGATCTCCAATTTTCACCGCTATACTAGTATCAACACACATCTTGCTAAACTTACATTCCATATACTCCGTCTTACTCCTGCTTAGACGAAAGTCATGTTCTTCCAAAGCTCGTCTCCATAGCTCTAACTTCCCATTTGTTTCCTCTCTCGACTCTCCAACTAAGACTATATCATCTGCAAAAAGCATGCATTGTGGCACTAACTCTTGAATATACGCAATAAGCACATCCAAGACCAAGGTAAAAAGATATGGACTCAAAGTTGACCCTTGATGCAGTCTTATCGTTATAGGAAAATATTCTGTGGCCCCATCTTGTGTTCTCACTAGTTTTAGCCTGATCTTACATATATTGGATTGCTCGAATATAGGCGATACGAACTCCTTTCTTCTCCAAAGTCTTCCACAAGACCTCTCTCGGTACCCTATCATAAGCTTTTTCCAGATCAATGAAAACCATGTGTAGGTCTTTTTGCTTCCTACGATACCTCTCCATTAATCTTCATAGAAGATAAATTGCTTTCATGGTTGACCTCCCAAGCATAAAACCAAATTAATTCTCTGAAATATGAGTCTCTTGTATTAATCTCCATTCAATTACTCTTTCCCATAACTTCATGGTATGACTCATGAGCTTAATCGCTCTATAATTTGCACAGTTTTGTATATCTTCCTTGTTCTTATAAATAGGGATTAAAGTGTTTCTCCTCCATTCATTTGGTATTTTCTTAGACATCATTATCTCGTTAAACAACTTTGTGAGCCAGCTTATACATTTCTCTCCTAGGCACTTCCATACCTCAATAGGTATATTATCTGGTCCGACCGCTTTTCCATTATCCATCTCTTCAATGCTTCTTTTACCTCAAACTTTTGAATTCTACGATAAAAGATTTTATTTTGATCATCCTCTCTAGTATTTAGAATGTCCGAGTCCCCTAATGTCTCATGTTTATCATTAAATAACTTGTGAAAATAACTCTTCCATCAATCCTTGATGTCTTGTTCCGTAATCAAGACTTTGTCCTCTTCATCCTTAATGCATTTCACTTTATCCAAGTCTCTTGTCTTCCTTTCCCTACTTTTAGCAATCCTGTAGATATTTCTTTCTCCATCTTTGGTGCCCAACGATTGATATAATCCGTTAAATGCTTTAGTTATCGCCTCGCTCACTGTAACACCCCCTTCCGGGAGGCATTACATTTAAAACCGACTCCTTTAAAATCCTTTACTCAAGTTATAAAAGTTAATAGTACAAGATATGAGTTTCAAAAGTTTCTTTTCGTGGATAACATAAACTGGTCAAATTTTAGAAACACAAAACATAAGAACTATAAAATAGACTTTTCGTAAAACGAAGTTTGTTACATCCATAATTATATTACATCATGTTCCAAAAGCATAAAACTTAAGTGTTCCAAAAAGTAAATATATACATATAATTACCAAATGAAGATTGAGCCTTGTTCAAATCTAAACACTTAAAGAACAGGGCCCTGCACCCGATCTTCATCTAGATCCCCTTCGGGATCCCCAGCAGACAAAGCCCCCAGTCGGGGCATGTCACTACGGACGAGAGTCCGAGCAGTCGACTCCACAGAGTCCTCCCTAGAGAAAGTTCCCCACTTATCCCAAAGCTCCCCAAGGGGCATGTAAAATTCTAAGTGGACAACTACATTCATAGTAAATGTAGTCGCCTCATGCCGAGTCCTACTCCAAAGCAAAGTGACATCTCCGTCATACTGAATGCGCCCCATGTCCCACTGAACACTCCACGTTCTGATACCCCTGTGGAACTGTAGCTGGGTGAAACCTCGCAGATCTTGCCTTGCCGTCATCACAGTCTTTTCCATCATAAGTACAAAAATAAAAACAGACAGAATAATACAATAGAAGAGGTGAGATCCCCTACATCAATACCATCATGGTAGCAAGAAACACAACGAAAGACAATAATGCATTTCATATACAACGATATCAAGAAATAACAGGTAAAATCATAGCAGTACTAGAATAAGACAGATCAACAGGTATAAGACAGATCAATAGGTATAAGGCATATCAACAGGTATAAGACAGATCAATAAGCATAAGGCAAATCAATAGGTATAGTCATATTATCAATTAATATATAATTCAGCAAGGTACATCGAAATACATAAACACCGACTATACCACAACAAGATGTACACTGACTATGCATATGCACGATGTGTATGCTGACCATCCTTATGCACAATACAACAAGTTCCTACTCCATAGAGCTAACAATTCAGATATGAACGTTCCAGAAGACTTGTCCCCCCTCAAAAGACAGTCTACGCCGGACCACGAAAAGGATAATGTTTGTCGGGTCCTCGTCGTACATTGCAACAGTGTCCATGGCCAGGGGTATACAATGTGACAACAAGTCACTAAGTGGAACACCTCGTCTTGACGCCCCCTGAGATCCATCATGAATCACACTTATCCTGTAAGTTATCGTTCACTCCTAAGCACAAAAGCCGACTGTATAATGTCCAATGCATGAACGATGAAATCAAACCACCGTTGTATCGTTTCCTAATGGTAGTAAAGCAACCGCTCATACAATTGTCTAATACCATTAGTATCAATAATATTATATAATTGCTCATACAATTACATAATACCAATGATCCATCTGGGTCCGGTACTTCGGTTCCACAATCCATTCGAGTCCAGTACGTCGGTCCGGCAGTAACCTTACTGTTACTTTCAGTCATAAGATATCTTTGTCACATAATGCAGAAAATCATCATTCATGTCCCACAGTAACCTCACTGTTACTTTCAAACACAATATATCTTTTTTACAAAATTCAGAGAAGCATCATTTATGTCTCACAGTAACCTTACTGTTACTTTCAAATATAAGATACCTTTATTGCATAATTCAAGAAATTATCATTTATCACCTTGAGCTCACAAATTCTTTTCCTTTCCCTAAACCCTAAAATACCTCAAGTTTTCATTACTAAAACTCCTCAAAATATCATTTACTAATATTCTTTCAAACAATTATATTATTTTTAATTTAATAAAACCGTTTCTATTCTTATCTTCTAAATCTTTATTTATTTATCATTAAACCAATTAGATTCACCACCAATAAATCATTATCCTTATTCCAAACCAAGTAGATTCACCACTAATACATCATTATTATTATCTCAACCAACTAGATCCCCACTAACAAATCATTATTATTATTCCAAATTATTCTCAAAACCATTCCCAGTAATATATTTAAAAGTCATTATCCCTCAAATCATAACACTGTGGTTATCTTCTCTCCTTACTTATCGCTCATTTGATCCTAATTAGTCTCCCAAATCACCTAAGCAATATCTTCTAGTATTCTTTCTAAAATTTCATTGTTCAACTTCTAAATGAAATCATTTTCATCCTAATTACTCTTCCATCCTATTATCAACTATGTTAAGTATCTAAATTCACTCTTTCATCAAATTATCAAATATCTTGGTCAGAATCAATTCTTTTCAATGATAAAAACTTGTTTCTTTCCTCTTTCAACTTGTAACCTCATGAATCATATTTTTGTCACATAACCATCTAAGTCCTTAATCAATAAATATTTTTCTCCTAGATACCTCTTCCTAGGCGAAGAAGGTCGTGAGCCTCAAGAGATTAAGGGGACCAAAAATCAATTCTTTTACAACATAATCATGGCATGCCGCATACTTTAATCATCACAATTAATTAAGTTTATGCTTACTACCAAAATCACATCATCACATATATTCATTAAGTCATCAAAATCATCGCTAGCATACAACACATCATATAATCATACAATATCAAACAAACATAAATTTAAAAGTCACACAATCGAGTGGATGAATCCTCACGTGGACTCTCTACTCCTGACACAAGTATTCGTTCCTCACCACCATGAGTGGTTGATGGGGTTAATCTCCCTCTTACCTTAGGTGTAGCCTCCTAGCTCCTTGTATGTCCTTGTGTAGCAAACTTTCTCCACCAAGAGGTTCTTAGAATCAAAGCAAACACACAAAAATTAATATCTAGGGCTTGAATAAGATTACCATAGATCAAAGTATGGATTTACATCCTTTAAAATGAAGCATAGAAAGTTCAAGAACTTCACCTTAAGACTCTTAAACTTGAGATTTGAAGCAAACTCAAAGAAATGCTTAAAGATAGATGAACTAGAAATTGATTTCCACACAAAAGTGTCTTAGAATGATGTATAGATTCAAGATCTAAGGTTATCTTGATTATTGAAGATTGGGTGATGGGTTTGGGGATTGGCCGTGGGCTTTCAATGGAAAAAGTGAGAGTTTTGTGTTTAGTTTTTGGTTGCTTGGATGAAAGGATGAACAAGTGATGAAGTAAGTGTAAGATGGCCCTCCAAAAATGGTCTTGGCCATGGGGGTGTAGAGAAAAATGAGAGTAGAAAATAGAAATCAAGAATCTTACCTTAAGAGCTTCAAGTTATGGCTTGAAAGAAAATGATAAAGATGAGAGGATTTGATGATGATCACAACATGGGAAATCATCCAAAGGGTGTATAGATTCCAAAAGTATGAGTAATTGGAGTAAACAAAATGGAAGAGGAAAAATGGAGGGTGGTGGCCGTGAAGTGGGTGGAGAGAAAATGAGAGAAAAGCTTTTGGGTGGGGAGAGAAAGTGAAAGAAAGTTTTTTAAAATGTGAAAGGTGAAAGCTTTTGTGAAAAGATGACAACCTTGTCATCTTTTCCTCCTCCAAAAACTGTGCACCTCCTTGGGAGAAGGAGCAAGGCTTTCTTTGCAAGCTTCTCCCAAAACTTCCTTAAGAAGCTTCTCACGTTTTTTTAAAAAGTCAAATCGTGATGTCATGTAATGATGTCACTTAGATGATATCATAAAAGTGACTAGATAGAAATAATCTACTAAATTTTTATTACAAGCTTTTACCCAATGGATAAAAGTTACAGTTTACAACGCTGGTATTTATTGTCCAATGGGCAATAGAGCGACCCAAATTTTATCTGTTAGATAAAATCTCAAAAAATGAAAACTTCATAAACTGTGTCCGGCATTGGGTTTAGAAAGATCCCCCATTATCGTTTCCACAGTCCAAGGTTTTCCGGCCTCGGGGAAATATTTCATTTCCCCGGCCCCGCTTAGTGCACACGTAAATCGAAGAATACATTAAAATAATCAAACAATTCAAATAATTTCAAAAAAATTCACAAAAATCACAAATATTATAAAATGGGTATATATTATGAAACAAGCAATTTTTGGGCCGTTACACTCATCGCCTTCTTAGTATCTTTTTTAGCTGGTTTATATTTTTCCTAATTTTTATCATTTTTAGACACGTGTCAAGCTTTATAACATTCCTTTTTAACCTTAACCTTATCTTGTACACTTGCATCCCACCACCAAGATTCTTTATCCTTAGGTCTAAAGCCTCTTGATTCACCGAATGTCTCTTTTACTACCTTTCTAATCCCTTTAGTCATTTCGTCCCACATATCATTAGCACTCCCTTGTACCTCTCAAATCTCTTCCTCCATAATCCTCCTCTGAAAGAGCATTTGTTTTTCTCCTTTTAGTTGCCACCATTTGATCCTTGACTCTCTGTCTCGACAATTTCTCCTTACTCTCATCTTAACCTGTACGTCCATAACCAAAACCCTGTGTTGGGTAGTCAAGCTCTCTCTAGGGATGACTTTGCAATCCATACAAAGCTTTCTATCAGATTTCCTTATTAGAAAGAAATCAATTTGAGAGTAAGAATAGTCACAACTTTCTCTACTCCTCATACTTGTTTGTTACCAAGGGAAAAAAAGTTCCACATGAAATAGAGGGAGGAGAGATGGATCCCTCGGTAACTTAGGCATGATTTTGGTGGTTGATTGAAGAAAGTGCATATTAGAATATCAATATATATGAGTAAAAATTTATAGTCATCCTTGCATCTCAATATGGATTGAGAACATGAGCCAAAAGAAAGTAAATATCATTAAGAAATGATAAAAAAGAAAATATGATATATCAAAGCTTAGAAATGAAGATAAGAAGTGGAAAGTAAATATCATAAATGCAGGTTGGTAATCTACCCTACATTATAAATGCACATCATTCTTGATGGATTTAATAGTAAGATTGAAGACAACTTAGAAATACTAATAGTAATAGTATATCACATGCTATAACAATAAATGCATAAGGTTATTTCATTTCAAAAGCTAGTGATATCCCTCACTATTTTAAGGTGATCCTATATCAGGAGCCATAGGTTAAAGGCTAATCACAACCAAAAGTTTGTAATCCAAGCAGTTCAAACTTCTAGAAGGTATGGAGATAATCTTACTAGCGGAAATAGAAAGTGGTGTTATTCCACAGTTGTTATTTTCGCTCCCATGAGTCTTATAGTTGTAAAAGCCCATAAATTCACGTAATCCATCTTGAAATAGAGTTAGAGCATCCTCTTGAATCTTTATAGCCCTATATCTTAAAGGACAAGATTTAGAAGGGAACTTTCTATGTGAATCTGAATCCCCTGTCTGCAATAGACATAAAAATTGAGATCTTCCCATTGCCGGCAAAAAGGTATCCGGTCTACTCGTAATCCTTCTCCTCATTATATTGCTTTAGGTTATCATCGCCTTTCTTCTTTGCACTTTGCTTGTCTTTCTTTCTTGTCTTCTGTTTCCATCCTTCAATCTCCAAGTGAAGCATTATCTCATCCCGGATGGAGACAAGCAATGGTTGATGAAATGAGTGCGCTTCACAACAGTGGTACTTGGGAACTAGTTACTCTTCCTCCAAGGAAATTTGTTGTTGGCTGTCGGTGGCTCTATACAATCAAGATGGGTCTTGATGGTAAAATTGATCCTCTCAAAGCCCGTCTGGTGGCAAAAAGATACACACAGATCTTCAGCTTAGATTATGAGGATACCTTCTCTCTTGTGGCTAAAATGGCATCTGTCAAATTATTTTTGTCCATGGCTGCTGTTCTACACTGGCCTCTTCATCAACTTGACATTAAAAATGCATTCCTACATGGTGATCTAGAAGAAGAAGTATATATGGAGTAACCTCCTAGATTTGTTGCTCAGGGGAATCTTCTAGCCTAGTATGTCGTCTTCATATGTCTCTTTATAGTCTCCTAGAGCCTAGTTCGGACGATTCAGCACTATGATTCAACAATTTGGTATGATTCAGAATGAAGCAAATCACTCTGTATTTTATCGCCACACAGCCCAAGGCCGTATTTATCTGGTTGTGTATGTTAACGATATTGTCATCACTGAAAGTGACCACCATGACATATGTAAGTTAAAACAACATCTCTCTCTTCACTTTCAGACCAAAGACCTGGGTAAACTTCGATATTTCTTGGGTGTTGAGGTTGCTTAATCCAAGGATGGTATAGTGGTGTCTCAAAGAAAGTATGTTATGGATATCCTTGAAGAAACATGATTGTCAAATGCAAAGCCGGTTGATACTCCCATGGATCCAAATGCCAAATTCCTACCAGATTAGGGAGAACCTCTATCGAATCTAGAAAAGTATAGGAGATTGGTTGGGAAGTTAAACTACCTCACTGTTACTCGACCAGACATCTCTTTTGCAGTCAGTGTGGTTAGCCAATTCCTAAACTCTCCTTGTGAGGGCCACTAGGATACAGTGATACGAATCCTTAAATACATTAAGGGAGCTCCCGGAAGAAGCCTCATCTAAGAAGATAAGGGACATACTCAGGTCATTGGATACTCAGATGCTGACTGGATAGGTTCTCCTACTGACAGACGGTCCACTTCTGGGTATTGTGTACTCATTGGAGGCAACCTAGTTTCCTGGAAAAGTAAGAACCAAAATGTAGTTGCAAAATCTAGTGCCGAAGCAGAATACCGAGCTATGGCCTCAGTCACTTATGAACTCATTTGGTTGAAACAACTCCTCAAAGAACTTCAATTTGGTGAGGTTATGAAAATGACACTCATATGTGACAATCAAGCTGCTTTGCATATAGCTTCCAATCTAGTGTTTCATGAAAGGACCAAACATATTGAGGTCGACTATCATTTCATCTAGGAAATGATTCTATCAGGAGACATCATCACAAACTTTGTCAACTCAAATGATCAGCTAGCTAGCAGATGTCTTCACCAAGTCCCTGAGAGGTCCATGAATAAGTTATTTGTGTAATAAGCTTGGTGCATATGATTTATATACTCCAACTTGTGGGAGAGTGTTGGAAACATATTTAATTAGGTGTAATTAGTAGTACAACTGTTAGTCTCACATCATATAAGTTGTATAATTATTTATTACTTATTAAGCACATATTTAACTTCCGTTATGTAGTTGAAACATGCGATTCAGTACATGTCTTTCTTTTTTTCTCTCTCTCTCTCTCAACAAGATGTAGAATAAAACTGCCGATGGAGGATAAAAGAAAAGTTAAAAATCACATATGGTGAAAAAGTGAAAACAGTCAAATTTATCCAAGAGAATTATGCACAGCTCAGTCACAAAATAGCCACCTTATATGCTCTATCATGCAGAGTCAGTGTGTGTGCAATCCGTTTGTTTTGCTCCAAGTTAGAATGAAGGCGTTCACTTAGCTCTTCGCACAGTTCGTTAAGCCAGTGTTAAACCTGAAGAAAAAAATAATGAATCACAAAAAAAATGTAATGATATGGAATTGCTTGTGATACTAACAAAAACTAATAACAAAAATAATAAATTGCATTGCTATGAATGCCAGCCAACACAATCAAAATAAAGCACAAGATATTTATGGGAGAAAGAAAAATATCTGATCCAAGAAGTACTAAGAAAGAAAGCACCAAGAGTTTTCATTAGTAATACAGTGCTACAGAAAGCTGCATCACTCGAAAAAAAGTGCTAGGAGTTTTCATCAGCTCAGAGGAGAATTTTTACAGAAGCAATTGTCTTCAAAGTTAAGGCCCAGGAAATGTCTTGCCAGAACCATGGCTCTTGGGAAGTAGTCACCCCTCAACTTCTTCCCCACTGATTCCTCTCGCAATATTCCACAACCAAGAATTGCAATGCTGTAAAAGCTAGAATCAGGAATAGCATACCAACAGACTGCTATTAAGACAAGCAAATGGACAACCATGAGTAACTAAACCACAAGGTGAACTACAAAAATTTTAATCACATGAAACCAGAAATCAACATGCATACATATCTAAGAGATTTGGTTCAAAATAATCCATTCATCCAAGTTACGGTAATGCATGTCAAGTGATTAGGGAATGACTCAAAAATTGCTATTTAAAAGATATCACAAAAATGAAATCAACAAAGACTTTCCCAATTATATTCTGGTAGTAGATATATATAACACCATTGTTAAAAGATACTCACCCAGTATTGATTCCATAATGTTGTTGTAGCTTCTCCTCTGAAAACTAAAGCAGATCACCAACAGTGTTGACGCCAAGATCACTTTGTAAGGAACTCCCCAACTTTCCCCCAAGCTGTTTCCTGAAAGCCAAGTTTTCTTCAACATCATGCTTTATAATCTAAATGACCATGCACATAGGAATTTCAAAACAGTTAGAAGAGTTGCAGAAAGTACAACCATATGATATCTTCACAAACTTCAAAAGAATGTAAACTCGAGGTGATAATAGCAAAAAATTTAAATCTGAGTGAAATACATGACAACATCTTTTAATTAATAACATTACATTTTCTTTATTGGCAAAGACTTAAGCAACCCTCCAACAGATGAGTGTGGCACAACAGTTTGTTGTGCAGGTTTGTTCATAGCACTAGCAAGTTTAGCCAACATCTGTGAAAAGCATCATATATAAGTTAATGGCCATTTAAAACATGAAGGACATATCCTTAAGAAGAAATTTGTCAGAAATTTGGGACAAAATAATAGATATAACATACCAACGCTGCTTCTTACCTTATTATGAGCAATACCAGCAAAACAGGTGAAT
This sequence comes from Ormosia semicastrata, assembly GCA_029884595.1. NCBI lineage: Eukaryota > Viridiplantae > Streptophyta > Magnoliopsida > Fabales > Fabaceae > Ormosia > Ormosia semicastrata. The sequence goes on from JAQQTO010000061.1 coordinate 48,520,975, forward strand.
TCCGTCTCTTTCAACACCTGCATCCTGAGGTCAGCAACAATGAAGGCCCCACAAGCTAATAGCTTATCTTCGTAACTAGCATCACTCCTACAAAGCCACTTCCTAACTTCTTTGGGGTCACTTCCATCTTGAATAAAAAACAAATTTCAGTACTACCACATACTCTCATGCCTGGATGCTACAGTGATTTTATTAGAAAAGAGAATTATAGGTGTGGTAAATAAATGAAGTCTATTACAACATTACAATAAAAAGTATAGTCCTGCGAACTGGATTGGACGGGACTGGACTGACCAGTTTGACTGGTGAGCCGGCAAGTCATCCCATTCAGTACTTTATCATTGTGCCTCATCCACAAAGCCAAAAAGACTCAATAGTGGACTCTAATCATTAAGTTTAAAGTCATAATTCATTTTTGTTATTTCTCATAAACATATAATATTTAAATGAAAAGTTACATTGATTTCTTTTATGTAATATATTAAATGTTGTTTATACTATAGAAATTTAGAAACATTTGTATTTCCTATTTACATATTCTCTATAACTTACATGTTTATTAAATTGTTATTTTATATGATTGATTTCAATATAGTTTGAGTTATACGTGTACACGCACATATTAAAATTCTGATTCAACCATGGTTGAACTAGTAAACCATGACGTAATCTTTTTTTCAGTTCATTGATTGATCTGGTTTTCAGAATATTGATATGAAGTTAAACACCTTCCACTAAATCAAACATTAAAATTAAAGAGAGAAAGAGAGAGAGAGAAATGAAAGACAAAAATAACCTACAAAATATACAAGAAAATAACTACAATTTCTATCTTGAGATTAATAGAGTGATCACAGAAAATGCAAGATCTTTAATCATAGTTGTTGAGATTAACGAGATTCATTAATAAGATTCATGTACAGATTCATGTATACTATAATTCATGTACATAGGGAGTAGACTATCTTAATAATTACCTTATAAATTGTATCTATTCTAATGTAGATATAAATTACTCTGCTGAGTATTAGAGACTCAAGCAAATTCACAAAGAATCATTTCTCTAATTTTTCTCTAAGTCTATTCTCTCAAGTTGGTATCAAAGCGGGCTAGGTCCTGCTTTTACTCAAAATCTCTCAAGGTTCTACCTCTGATCAAGTAGAACCCTGTCAGTCTCCATTCTCAAAATCAAAGGTCTTGGTTAATCACCGTAACAGCGAGCACCCATCAACAAAGGAAGCCACCAGAAAGCTCAGAAACCTCTGACTGGTCTGCCAACGAAACGCCATCGCTGGAAAGTGCTCCACGTGCCATCACCATTCTGCCTAACGTCCGGCGCGTGTAAGCCACACGCCGCCTTCCCATTGCCGGATTCGTCGTCGCCGTCTCGTAGTGTTCGTCGGACCTCCTTGAGTCCGTTCAAGTGGTCACCTGCTCCGTTTGTCCCTATTTGGCTAGTGGTCTTAGGAGCCCACCTTTGTTCTTCAATGGCTTCCATGTCAGAAACCTCGAACGCTGTCTCTGGTGCTTCTACTCTCAAATAAGGCCCCTGTCTCTTTTGTTTTCTCTGGTAATCCATCTATTACCTCAGAGAAGCTCAATGGAAGAAACTATATGGATTGGCAAGCTACTGTGGAGATTTGGTTTTTGGGACAAGGTCTCTCCGATCATCTAACCAAAAAGGCTGAAGATATCGACATTACAGAGCGAGACCAGTGGTAGAGAACTGATTATCAACTGGTTTCTCTCTTATGGCAGTCCATTGACCCGAAATTGATGGTTCATTTTCGCACCTATAAAACATGCTATGACATATGGAAGAAGACTCAAAGTGTTTATTCAATGATGTCCAACGCCTCTACGATGTGGTGCATAATTTAGCTACACTCCAAATGACGGATCATGATCTCCCGGCGTATTTGAATAAAGCTCAGTCTACCATTGATGAAGTCAAGTTGGCCCTATCCAGAGATGATGTCTAGAATAAGATCGATAATATGTGCATGGTGTTTGTCCATCACAGTCTCCACAAAGACTTTGAATCTGTTCGGAACCAAATTTTGACAAATCCCAATGTCCCTACAGCAGAAAATCTCATTGATCGTCTGTTGCGTGTTCCTTTGCCAGAGGCTATGTCAGGAGCTGGTTCCTCACCAGGTTTAGAGTCATCTGCTTTCCTCTCAAATGTGGCAGGTCGTGGAGGCCGAGTCGTTTTCGAGGTGGACGAGGAGGTCGTGGTTCTGGTAATCGTCCAAAGTGCTCCTACTGCAAACGTATGGGGCACACTCAAGATAAGTGTTATTCCCTAATTGGCTAATTGGATTTCTAGAGAAGTCAGCTCATGTGACTTATTCTCAGTCTTCGAGTACAGAAAAAGAAGATGAAAGTGGAGGTAATAATCAAAATATTTTGTCAAATGCTGAATATAAGGAATATCTTCAATTCAAGGTAGCACAACAGAATTCATCTTCAGCTGTTGTAGTTCATACTAGTAATTTTACAGTTTGTCTCTCTCATTCCTCTCCTGTTGGGTCCTGGATTTTGGATTCTGGTGCTTTCGATCACATAGCTGGTAATCCCTCTCTTTTCTCAAAAATATCACAACCTAAAAATTCTCATTACATCACTCTTGCCGATGGCTCAAAGGCAAAAGCCAAAGGCATTGGTCAAGCCACACCTCTTCCCTCCTTGACATTAAATTCTGTACTCTTTATTCCTGGTTGCCCCTTTAATCTAGTGTCCGTTAGTAAACTCACTCGTAGTCTTAATTGTTCCATAACCTTTACTGCCAATCCTTTCTCTATACAGGACCGGAATACAGGATAGACGATTGGTGCAGGATCTGAATAACATGGTCTCTACTATTTCCAGCCTCCATCTTCAATTGCTTGCACTGTTGCTAATTCACCGAGTCTCCTTCATCGTCGTCTAGGTCATCTAAATCTTCATAAATTGAAGAAAATGGTCCCTTATCTTTCCCACCTACAATCTCTGGAATGTGAGTCATGTCAGCTTGGTAAACATATTCGGACATCCTTTCCAAGCTCAGTTCATCATAAAGCAACTTCTCCCTTTGCTCTTGTCCATTCAGATATTTGGGGTCCTAGTCAAGTCAATTCTATCTTAGGCTATAAGTACTTTGTTACTTTCATTGATAACTTTTCAAGATGTACTTGGATCTTTTTAATGAAGGAACGTTCAGAATTTTGTACTATTTTTCAGAACTTTTACAATGAAATTCAAATCCAATTTGGACATCCTATTCACATCTTGCGCAGTGATAATGCAAAAGAATACTTTTCTGCTTCCCTTAATCATTTTATCACTTCTCATGGCATAATTCATCAATCCTCTTGTCCACATACACCACAACAAAATGGTATTACTGAAAGAAAACATCGTCATATTATTGAAACAGCTCGTACCCTTTTGATACATGCCAATGCACCTTTAAAATTTTGGGGTGATGCCGTTGTCACAGCTGGTTTTCTGATAAATCAGATACCATCCTCTGCCTTGAATGACAACGTACCTCATTCCTTGTTGTTTCCTCAAGACCCACTTTTCACAATTCCCCCACGTGTTTTTGGTTCTACTTACTTTGTACATGATCTCACACAAGGTATTAATAAATTGTCTGCTTGTGCTGTCAAGCGTATATTTCTTGGTTATTCTCATGTACAAAAAGAATATAGATGATATTCTCCTTCTACTCATCGTTTCTGCATGTCTGTCGATGTCACCTTCTTTGAAGATACACCTTATTTCACTACATTAGTGATACCAGATTTTGTCTCCCAGGTATTGCCCGTCAATTTCCCTATTCCTCTTGTTACTAATTCTCCAGTATCAAATTTGTCAAGGTCTTCCTCTCCATCTGTGTCTCCCACTCCTCGTCCTCTCATTACTTATCAGCGTCGTCTTCGCCAACCACAATTGGAGGAAGTTGTCATTGAAGAGACAAGTGATTCATCTTCTGCTCCAATCTCTAAACCTACTCCGGATCTACCTGCACCTCTTGTTGATTTACCTATAGCTCCTCGCAAAGGTACACGGTCTTCTCGTAACCCTCATCCAATTTATAATTTCTTAATCTATCACCGTTTATCTCCTTCCCATTGTGCCTTTGTATCTACTATTTCCTCTGTTTCAATTGCTAAAACTGTCCAGGAAGCATTCTCTCATCCAAGATGGTGACAGGCTATGATTGACGAGATGGCAGCTTTAGAATCTAATAACACTTGGACACTTGTTCCCTCTTCTTCAGGGAAATCTACTGTTGGTTGTCGTTGGGTGTTTGCTATCAAAGTGGGCCCAGATGGTCAGATTGATTAGTTGAAAGCCTGTTTAGTAGCTAAAGGCTATACTCAGGTATTTGGGCTAGATTATGGTGATACTTTCTCCCCCAGTTACAAAAAAGGCCTCTGTTCGTTTATTCTTATCCATGGCTGCCATGCGTCGTTGGCCTCTCCATCAGTTAAACATTAAAAATGCATTCCTTCATGGTGATTTAGAAGAGGAGGTCTATATGGAGCAACCTCTTGGGTTTGTTGCTCAGGGGGAGTCACGTGGATATGTTTCTAAGCTACATAGGGCCTTGTATGGCCTCAAGCAGAGCCCTCGAGCTTGGTTTAGCAGACTTAGTGCAGTCCTTAAACAATTCGGCATGATCCACAGTGGAGCAGATCACTCTGTGTTTTATAAACATTCTCCCTCTAATCAATACATTTATCTTGTTGTGTATGTAGATAACATTGTCATTACAAGAGATGATCATGATGGCATCAAACATCTCAAGGAGCACTTGTTTCAACATTTCCAAACCAAAGATTTGGGACGATTACGATACTTCCTTAGAATTGAAGTAGCTCAATCCAGCACTGGTGTTGCTATATCTCAGAGGAAGTATGCTCTTGATATTTTGGAGGAAACAAGAATGATAAATTGTAAACCGATTGACACTCCTATGGATCCTAATGTTAAACTTATGCCAGATCAAGAGGAGCCCTATTCAGATCCAGAAAAGTATCGAAGACTAGTAGGGAAGTTGAATTATCTTACTATGACCCGATCAGACATTTCTTTTGCTGTTAGTGTTGTGAATCAATTCTTTAACTTTTCCTGTAATAGTCATTGGGACGCAGTAATTCAGATCTTGAGATATATTAAAGATTCTCCAGGATGGGGGTTGGTCTATAAGAATAGAGGTCATACTGATATTATTGCCTACACAGATGCAGATTGGGTTGGTTGCCCAAGTGATAGGCAATCAACCTCAGGTTATTGTGTTCTTGTAGGAGGCAATCTCATTACATGGAAGAGCAAAAAGCAGAGTGTTGTTGCTAGATCTAGTGCAGAAGCAGAGTATCGAGCTATGGCTCTTACTACATGCAAACTCATATGGTTGAAGCAACTTCTTTCTGAGTTAAAGTTTTGTAAAATAGGGTCTATGAATCTTATTTGTGATAATCAAGCAGCTTTGCACATTGCCTCTAATCCAGTCTTCCATGAGCGGACTAAAAACATAGAGATTGATTGTCACTTTATTTGTGAAAATGTTATCTCTGGAGAGATTATCACATCATTTGTAAATTCTAATGATCAGCTGGCGAATGTGTTCACTAAGCCACTCCGAGGTCCAAGGATAACATATATATGTAACAAGCTGGATGCTTATGACATATATACACCAGCTTAAGGAGGAGTGTTGAGATTAACGAGATTCATTAATAAGATTCATGTACAGATTCATGTATACTAAAATTCATGTACATAGGGAGTAGGCTATCTTATTAATTACCTTGTAAATTGTATCTATTCTAATGTATATATAAATCACCCTGCTAAGTATTAGAGACTCAAGCAAATTCATAAAGAATCATTTCTCTAATTTTTCTCTAAGTCTATTCTCTCAAGTATTGCCTCTGACCTTACTTTCAAACCCCAAAACATGTGACTTGAGAAATTCCTCCTCAACATCTTCCATGCTTTTTGGAGGAGTTTCCATCAACATTGTTTCAGCAGCATCAGTGAGGTCAAGATATACCTCATTAATTGAAGCCCTCTCACAATGACCCTTCCTTGCAAGAACCGAAACAACCTGGAAAATTTGAAATTCGCCATAATTCAACCTTAGTGAATGACTCTAAATACAAATCATTTCAAACTGAATCAATTGATTAAATTTTATATTCCATATACCTCTGAACCTGCATTCTTGTATGAATTGAGATCAGCTTTACCACGTGCTATCGGGACTTGGACTAGTTGAATTTGCGGGCATACATCCTTTGCTTCATCACCCCTCATTGAACTGAAAAACTATGTAGTAAAAATGGGTTTTTCCAAAAACTCATACTTTAGTGTGAAAACACACAATTAACAGAACAGTCATGATGATCACTGTTTCACACCATGTCTGCGAGCCTCTCATAGCTAACAGCAATCAAGGCCCCACATTTATATGAGTTGTATTGTATGCCTACAGTAGGTAAGCCCCTTAAATTTGGTTGCTTTCTCTATTCCACTAAAAAGAAAAGACCATATAATGAGCTGAAAATAAAAAAAATGAAAAATGAAAATAAACTGATGAGAGTAGGGAATGTTCTGCAATAACTAAGAAGAAAGGCAGAGGTAAAAAAGGGCATTTCATTTATATATACCTCAATGTTTCTCTGTCAATTGGAATAAATTTTTTTTTTATCTTTGAGATTAAAAAGACAGAAAGATAAGGCAAGTAAGCTGAGCGAAGGCTCACGATCTGGCGGAGGCGTGATGCAGATATGGGTAGAGGCGCGACAAGGTGGTCCGGGGTCATGGTTCTGATGGCTTATTTAGGCATACAACAAAATATCCAACGATTCATGATGAACAAGGAACAGGGCAGCAAGCAGAGTTCACATAACACGAATTTCATGAAATGCATACAACAAATAAAAAATAAGCCATACATATATCTAATGCATTACTGTGTATTTAGGCATTTAACAAAATATCCAACAATCAATGACGAACAAGGAACAAGACAGCAAGCAGAGTTCACATCGTGAAATATATACAACAAATATGACATGCAAATATAAAGCATCAATATTAGCCAAATCAACCACTTATACAACAAGAAAACATAAAACTCTTAAGTTCAGTAATAACCACGTAAAAGAAATATAAAACCTCCACAATTACAACCTTAAGCCATACCAGAACTCAGATTAGCCGAAAACATCACACCAGACAACCTCCAATTGACAAAATATAGCATAATTTCAGATAAGTTTGAAACATAAATACTTCACAAGAAGTAATCGCCAAAAAGAAAATCATAGAAACCAAACAAATACCAAAAATTCCCAATCTCAAAACCCTAACCCCAACCACCAAGCCAGAACCGAAATAGTAGAGAAAAACCCAACAGCTAAAAAAAAAATTAAAAAAAAATAAAATCCACATCACAAAAATATAAAAACTCAAAATTAAAAACTCACCAGAATGAGATCGAAGAGCGTGGCCTGGTCAACCTTCACGAAATCAGCGTCCCAAGCCTTGAGATCCTCTTTGGAGGTCATCTCGTCAGGGTTTGCGGCATCAACGTGCAAGGATCTTGCTGGTAACGTTCGACAGAGGGATGCCGCTGTCGACACAATCATCCTCGATCATGTACTTGATTGTCTGCAACTCCAGCGCCACTACCTCATCCACCTCGAAGGCCTCGCCGTCAGAACTCTTCAGGGTGATCTTCCTCGTCGACGCCATGGGTTGTTGGATAATCAACCAAGATTATTCGGTGGTAGCATGAAAAGAGGATAACCTAACCCTAACTTTCAAATTCGATTTCTATGTGGAGGCGCAACGCGAGCAGTGACGCAACGACGCAACGAGAGGGCGCACGCAGGGGGTGTCAACGGCTTTAGAGTGGGGTATAGCAGAGTGGTAGTGGCAGAGTGTTCTGAAATTTAAGTGGAAATAAAAACTGTTTCGTAAGTTTTGCATTTTAAAATTTTAATTTTAAAATTTAAATATTAAAATTTTATCAAGTTTTGCAAATGATCTAGAGAGAATTTCCTCGTTAATTCCCTCCTTAAAAATAATTAAATTGATATTTACATTAGTGAGAAATTTTCCTTTGCTAATATATTTAGCGAGAGACTTTTATTAGCAAAAAAAAAAATTCTCTTACTATTCAGTAACTCTTTCTACTTTGCATTTATTTTTAGAATTTAGCGAGAGATCAATTTCTCTTTGCTAATCCCTCACAAATCTATTGCTAATTACCAAGAGAATTGTGAGATAAAATTCCCTTGCTAAAATTCATTGCTGAATGACGAATTTCTTGTAGTGTAAATGTTGACCCATGGAAATTGCATTCATTCGTTGTCCATGTTGTGCATTGATGCTAATAGAATGGTCTATATTGTACATTGAAGCTAAATGTGAGTCTTGGGAAGAAACACACATTGGTTTTGGGTTGTTTTACTTGTAGAAATGCTTGAGTTCAGACAAATTTTTCAGCTCACCAATAACAAGTTTATCAGTAATTTGGATTTTATTAAAGTCATAGGGAGTATGAGTAGCTTGCAGTTGGATATAAACTGACTTTAGGGAAGAAATATTTGTAAAAATCTTAGATAAAAGGGTTTCTATATCTTTTGGATTCTGATTCTGACCCATAGAGTTAGCTGGGGCCAACCCATAAAATATGTGGGTCAAGTTTTCTTTAGTGGACCAGCCCATAGGTGGGTCAGGGCTAGCCCATTAAATAAGTGGGCCAAATTTAAAAAAAATATATTATGGGCCAGCCCATGGGCTAGCCCTAGTCCACTTGGCCCTATAGATTTTTTTTGTCTTATGGGCTTTTTGGACCTAACCCAAGTGGGCTAGGGCTTGATGGGGTGGACTGGGCCTTTTTTATAGCTCTGACCCATTGGACAACCCTGCGCTAACCCACTTACAGGTGGGGCTTTGTAGGTTAAGGGCCAAAAAGCCCTACTAATAGATGGGCTAATAAAATAAATGGCCTCATGCAGGGCTTAGTGGGCTATCCCATCTACTTCAGCCTAAATTGACAACTCTACTATTTTTAAAAGCAAGTGAGATGACCAGACGCATAGTAGTGGGTTTAATCATTGGGCTGAAGGTTAGAGTGTAATCAAGGCCTGGTCTTTGATGAAACCCCTTAGCCACAAGTCATACTTTGTATCAAGCAATTGAACCATCAAGATTTTGTTTGATTTAGTATACCCATTTGCATCCAATCATACTCTTAGTTTCATGGTTAGGAACTAAGTCCCACGTTCCTTGCTCAAGAAAGGCATTTAGTTCATAACTCAATGCAGCACACCAGTGAAGAGACTTCATTGCTTGTGATATAGACGTTGGTTCAACAGTAGAAGGGATGGGGTTTTTGGTGGTGAGAAGAAACTTCTTGTTGGGCTTATGGATATTATGCATGGAGCGGGTTATAGGTGGTGAAGGAGGATGATGAGGCGACTATGATGTGTTGTCCAAGTCTGAAGTAGATGATACTGTGTTGTAGGAAGAAGGTGGTCATGACAGTGTATGGTGTGGACCAGGTGGCATTTTGGAGGATGGTGAGGTCGTAGTGTGATCAAGTAAAGTGGATGCTATGTTTGGAGATGGCAGTGAGTTAAGGTTCGTGGAATTGTTGGGTGAAGATAAGGGGACGTTATTGTGATCAAGTAGGGATAAGGATAACATATTTGCCAAATGATGATCTTACATTAATTTTTCTCTTACATATCTTTTTACATTACTTTTTAATAGTTGTGATTAAGTGAGAAAAAGTGTTAACATGTGAATATTTATTTTACTAGTATGGAAAGTAGTATAAAATAAAAGTGACATCAAAAAAAGTGTGATGAGAAATTTAGATTGAAAATATTGTTAGTAGGCAAGGAGTTAGACGTTGTGCGGGTGTTATCATGCATGGATTGGGACATTGTGGTTGGTAGGATTGGATGAGGAACCATGAGAATATTATTTTAATTAAAAATGATGTTCTTACATCACTTTTCATCTTACATCACTTTTTATCACCTTTTTTTAATTATTGTGATTAAGTAAAAGAAAGTGATAAAGAAAAAGTGATGTAATCAATGATATGAAAAGTAGTGTAAAAAATAATATAAGAGAAAAGTGATGTAAGAAAATCATAGTTGTATTTTAATAACATGAATTTGAGTAATGTTGGAAAAGTGGGTGGGGTTGTAATGATTTGGGTGGAGAGGAGTTGGGTGGACCCATGGTAGGTGTGTTGTAGTTAGGAGTGGATAAGTCATGGTGAATGGTGGGCCATGTGGTGAGAGGAGATGTAGTGTGATGAGAATTTTAGTAAGTGTACTAAATTATTCAAGTAATAAAGTGTTGATCTTATGAGAAAAGTAAATTATTAAATCTTGAAATTATTAATTTTAACACTAAGAAATGAATTTTTATAATAAATTGCCAAAATTAAAATTTAAAATTTAAATAAAATAAATAAAGCAAACAAATTAAAATAATGCTAAAAACTAAAATTAAATATTGATTTATTGAGGAGAAAACATACTTAAAGCATTCGATTTCACCTGATTAACCTAATATAATTTCTAAATCTTGCTATTTCAATTTAATTTTCCTAATTGAAGACCGAAATTTCTATTTTGTTAAACATGATTTCTCAAGTTATGTCAAACGACCTTTACCCACAAACTTTCCTAATCTCTTAATGCAATTCAGAGAAACAAAGATTTATTAAGCTTTATGGATTGCCACCAATGTCACACAAATCGTGTTTACCTATCTCCAACTTTCGCTTAATTTGTGATGTTTATTATAAGAAACAAATATCATAAATTACCTCTCGGTTTCATTATGAACATCAAAACAATTGAAAGATGACCAGACATCCAAAAACATTAAGAACAATAATAAGCATTCAATCATGAAAAATAAAATATGGAATAACAAGAATTAAGAAAATTGTATTTTTGTAACTAGGCTACATTTCAGCCTAGCAAAATAAAATTGGTTCATAATGAAAAAATAAAAGAGAGAAGCAATATTCAAAGAAATCATGAAAAACCCATTTTTCTCGAAGCTACAATCCCCTGCTTGTGCGACATTCTTCACTAATGTGTGGTGCACCTAAGCCATTGGTTCTATTTATAGCCAAACCTCCTTGGTTTTTAAGTAATCTTCCTTATCCTTAATTTAGATTTCCAAAATCCTCAAGGATATACTTACTAAGGATAAATATAAAAAAAAAAAAACCAATTCATATCTTATCAAGATATATGAGCCAAAATCTCAATAATATAAATTTACAATTATCAAAATTAATTAATAATTAAATTCTTTGAATAATATATCAAGCCCAATGAAGAAAAAAATCATAAATTCTATTAAAAATAATAAAAATTAATTAAAAAAGATTATCAAATACTCCTAAACTTAAGATTTATTAGTCCTCGAGCAAAAGGGAATAAAATAAAATTCAGCTTTAACTAAAGAAAATGTCTTTGAGATGTCTACAATTACAACTAAGACTCTTAAAGAAAGCTTCAAGAAATTTGACATGTCAAAAGCTCTTCAAAGCTTGAAATGATCAATCACTCAATTATGTATCTATGTTCACCTCAAGTACAAATTATCACTTGCTTTCAAAAAAGTCCCACGAATTCACTTGCTCTTTCAAAGGACACATGCATACTTAGCAACTCCTAAACACCTCCCCAAATTAAAATAGGCAAAATTACTACTCAATTTTTCACTAATTCAAGTCCACATTTTATCAAGGATCAATAGGACTTCACTTTAAGCACTATTTTTTTTTCCTTTTCACAATGGAGATATAGACTTGGCAAGTGCTAGAATTCGTGACCGTGCACCTAACTACACATCAAGAACTCTTGCTAAAGAACTTAAATTCATGATAGTGCGTCCAATCTACACATCAAGAATTCTTATTCCGCCTAATCCATACTCTTTGTTTTTTCAACTTTCACCACCCTCAAACTTATTTTCTTTTATGTACTTGGGTGATCAATTTTTTTCTTTTTACTTAATTGCCTAAATCTCCTTAATTTAGTACTTCCTTGAACTTTGCTTCAAAAAGAATGGAAGAATTGGCTAAAGATTAGGGAGTTAAATAAAAAATCACATCATACACATATGACAACTCAAAAACTCATAAATCCAATGAAACAAATTTATTGATCACAAGCAAAAATAAAAAATGATAAAAAAAAAGTGAACATTAATGTTAATCATGAATTTTCTACCATTTGTGCTTCTCTAAACTATTGACAAATCTCACCCCTATTAGCCATTTGAATAATCTTTCATTGCAAATTGCAAAATCTCAAAGGGATTTATTTAAGAAATATTTTTTTTATTTTTTTTTAGATTTTCTTTTTTTCAGCCGACATTATTTACATCTCCCTATAAAGGTTCCGAACTCAGGAAGAAACTTAAGTCAACTCAAATAACATAGAATAAATATTTTTAACTAAAAATGAAAAAATTAAAAATAAATAAAAATAAATTAAGAATAGAGAAAATAAAATCAAAACTAATTAAAATAAAATAAAATGAAAAGAACAACCTCGTGGAGAGTGAAGAGCCTTAGAGTACTTGCATCAACCCCCAAACTTATGTAAACCTGCACCATAAAAATGTAAAAGTAAAAGAGAGGAAAAGAAAAAAAATGGGAAAACTAAATAAAATAAAATAAAAGAGAATTAAAAAAAATAAATGTTTGGGTTACCTCCCAAGAAGCACTTTAAGTTATAGTCATCAGTTAGACTTCTTCCTAGATTAACCATTTTCCAATTGCATGGACATATTGTCCTTCTCGTAGTCACGATCCAAGTAAGGTTTCAAGGGCTGCCCATTGATCTTGAAAATTTCTTTATTCTCGTGTAAGATCTCACTAGGCCACGGGAACTTAAGATAATGAAAATGTGGAGAATTTATATTAAAGTATGAGGAAGAGAATTCTAAATGGTAGGATTTCTCCCTAATGGATTCTTCCTTAGCCTTAATAGTCCTTGAATTGGTGATGCTTTCTTCAAGTTGAGGCTTAGGATGCTCTTGGACGAAAACTTCACCTTCGTTCTCTTCAATGTGATCTATTTGTGCACAAGACTCATGATTACTTAGTTGTTTTATAGGCTTGAAGACATTGAAGGTCACTTGTTCCTCATTTACCCTTAGGATAAGTTTCGTTTGTGGCACATCAATTAGAGCCCCATCAGTAGCCAAGAAAGATCTTTCAAGCATCAATGGTATGTCATGATCCTCCTCCATATAAAGTACAATAAAATTAGCTGAGAAGATAAACTTGTCTACCTTCACTAGCACATCCTTAACAATGCCTCGTGGATACTTAATTAACCTTTGCACCAACTAAAGAGAAACCATAGTAGGCTTTACTTCTCCAATGCCAAGTTTCCTAAAAATAGAAAGAGACATCAAATTAATACTAACACCCATATTACATAAAGTTTTTTTCAAAATGTAAATCTCCAATAGTGCAAGGTATAGTAAAATTCCCTAGATCCTTAAGATTTGGAGGTAACTTCTCTTGTAAAATTGCACTATATTCCTTTGTGAGTATCACATTCTCATCCCCTTTCATTTTCCTTTTGTTGGACAAAAGTTCTTTCAAAAACTTTGCATAGCTCGACATCTGCTCCAATGCATCTACAAAAGGAATGTTAATATGCAATTTCTTAAAAGCATCAAGGAATTTAAAAAATTACTTTTTCTGATTTTGCTTTTTTGGTCTTTGAGGGAATGGAATTGGTAGATCATATGATGAAGGAATCGCTGAAAATTCTAGATTTTTCTATGCCATATGCCTACTTTTCTTTTCTTTTGACAATTCATCCTTAAGCGGTGTAGTGTTTCCTCTTGAATCTGTTTTCTCCTGGGGTTGCTCCAAAACCTTACCACATCTCAAAGTGATTGCCTTGACATGCTCTCTAGGATTTGTCCCTATGTTACTCGGCAAAGAACCCTAAGACTTATTTGATAGTTGCTTAGACAATTGCCTTCAACTGAGTCTCCAAGTTTCGAATGGAAGCTTCTTGATTCCTAATACTACTCTTTGTCTCTTGCATAAAACTTGTAGTCTCTTGCATAAAATGTTAGTACTTGTAACCAAGCTGGAAAGCCATGATGTGGACACTTTCTCAACGATTCATTGTACCTCTCCCAAGCTTAATATAATGACTCATTATCACCTTGCTTAAAAGAAGTGATATCATTCATCATCCTCGCAGGTTTAGCTAGTGGGAAATATTTTGTAAGAAATTTCTTAACTAGTTCTTCCCATGTAGTGATAGATCCATATGGAAATGACTTGAGTCAGACCTTTGCCATGTCTTTTAATGAGAATGGGAAAAGCTTCAAATATACTGCACCATTAGAGACTCCATTATGCTTGAATGTGTCACACATTTCTAAGAAATTAGATATATGCAGATTGCAGCCTTCAGGCGAATCTCCACCAAATTGCACTGATTGCGAAATCATTTGAATGATTCCTGGCTTGAACTCAAAATTATTTTCCTGAATTGGTGGTCGTTTAATGCTCGAAGCATATCCCTTAATAGTTGGTTATGCATAATCTTTCAATGCTCTATTTGCAGGATTTCCATTGTTAGCCATGATTGAAATCTACTTAGCCTTTTCTTCCTGCTTTTCCTTTCAAATGAGCTTCGCTGTCTTCTCAATTTCCTAATCAAGAGGAATTAATCCAAGACTCCTTAATCACTACATACACTGCAAGAAAGACATAAACTAAGATAAAATAATTAGAAAAATAAAATAAAATTATGCCAAACAAAGTAATTAAAAAAAACTAAAAAAACAAACAAACAAAAACACCTTCAAATTAGTATTAAAACTAGATGGTATCAATATTGATAAGACAAAACTTTTCTCGACAATGGTACCAAAAATTTGATGTGAATTTTAGCAAGTGCACTAAATCACTCAAGTAATAAAGTGGTAAATAAAGTGTCGATCCCACGAGGAAAATAATTTATCAAGAACTGAAATTACTTATTTTAGTACTATTTGAAGAATCAAATTTTTTTGGAATAAATTTCCAAAATTAAAATTTAAAATTAAAATTAAATAAACAAAGCAAACAAATTAAAATAATGCTAAATACTAAAATTAAATAATGATTTATTGAGGAGAAAACACACTAGAGAACACACTAGAGCATTTGATTTCACGTAATTAACCCAATACAATTCCTAGATCTTGCTATTTCAATTTAATTTTTCTAATTGAAGATTGAAATCCCTATTTTATTTAACACTCTTTCTCAAGTTATGTCAAACTACCTTTACCTATTAACTTGCCTAATCTCTTAGTGCAATTTAGATAAACAAAGATTTATTAAGCTCTATGGATTCCCACAAAGGTCACACAAATCACGTTTACCTATCTCTAACTTTTGCTTAATTTGTGATGTTTATTATAAAAAACAAATATCATAAATTACCTTTCGTTCCATTATGAACATCAAAACAATTGAATGATGATCAAGCATCCAAAAGCATTAAAAGCAATAATAAACACTCATTCATAGAAAATAAAATATAGAATAACAAGAATCAAGAAAATTGTGTTTTTGTAACGAGGCTACATCTCACCCCTGGCAAAATAAAATTAGTTCATAATGAAAAAACAAAAGAGAGAAGCAATATTCAAAGAAATCATGAAAAATCCCTTTTGCTCGAAGCCTCAATCCTCTACTTATAACACCCCCTTTAGGGCATTACATTTTAGACCAACTCCTTTAAATTCCTTATCCAAGTTATAAAATATTCGATAATATTTTAATACGAGTTTCAAAATATCTTTTTCATAAATAACATAAACTTATCGAATTATAGAGACACAAGATATAAAAATGAATAATATACTTTACATATAAATAAAGTTTACTACAATTATACGTACATTATACTTACATACCCAAAACATAAAACGTCTAACATAACTAACCTAGACTGACCTAAATTCACAACATCTAAAGAAAAGAGTCTTCCTCAGAAAACAAATTCCCTAGCTAGGAATGTCTCAACGGATAGAAAGTCGAGCAAAAGATATCTCAGAGTCCTCCCTAGGAGTATAGAGAAGATCATTTCACAACTCTCTGATAGGTAAAACAAACTCTACATATGCAACAATAAAAGAAGAAGCAGTGACTCCATGTCGAGTCCTACTTACAGATAGAGTAATGTCACCACAATACTCTATATGCTCTATGTCCCAATTAACACGCTAAGCATTAGCGCCTTCAAGAAACTGTAGTCTAAAGAAACCTAGTTGATCCTTCCTTACCGCCATCGCAGTCTTCACAGACGTAAACATAAAATAGAAATAGACAGAACAAATCAATAAAGAGGTGAGATCCCCTACATTAATACCATCATGGTACCATTATGCTTCATTCCTTGATTTATGTCTAGTTTAAGTATTATCTTCTAAACCTTTCATTAAAATTTAATAGATCATACCCAGATCGTTAGCCACCACATTTATTTATCAGTTCTTAACTATGGTCACCACCGTACCTCATCCTTCACTACCTGTGGCGACATCGTCGAATTAGTCTTACCGTCTCCCCAGGTCTTACTGCTACAGCCCCACAAAATAGATCCAACACCAGGCATTATGTACCATCCAGTTAAGAAAAGATAACATATAGATACGTACTATCCAGATCCAGATATAATAATACCATTATTATTTAGTTCAGTTAAGATAATAAATAAAGCAGATAAAGATCAAAGCAGAATAACGATTAATCGATATAATAACATTAATATCCAGTTCAATAAGAAAATAAATAACTTAAATCCACCACTTACATTCCTACTTTCCCATCAGGCTCTGATACCAGAGAGCAGGGTGAAGATCACGGGAAAGGCGGAAGAGACAGGATGAAAGAAAGTAGGAGAGCAGACGGACTGCTTTACATGGTATGTAAATGCAATGCAAAAATAAAAATTATTTATTAAAGCATTAGAACCAGAGACTAAGCTCGGTATAAAACAGAAATAAAAACAGAAGTTAAAGCATAAGAGGAAAAAGGGGGAAAATTGATTATTATTAAAACATAAAGAAAAGATTACAAGATTGGAAGAGGGGAAAGGGGGAGAGTTTCTCTCACTAACCTCTCTAAAGGGATCTAAAATTATGCATGCCTAACATCATGGGTAGACATCCATTTAAAGACTAAAAATTTTACTATTACAACAGTAACGCTACAGTGTCCCGCAACAGTGAACAATAAAATAGTAATCAGTTGCACCGCTACAGTGAACAGTGTTTAACAGTAGTCTTCTGCAGCTTGCTACAGGGTTCGACTAGGATTAATTCGACAATGAACAGTGTTCGATAATGAATATTTCGACAATGAACAGTGTTCGACAATGAATAGATTTTGACTATTCATCATCCTTCAGGTCGATTGCGTAACAGTCATCTTCATTCTGATTTGTAGAATCTTCAGACAAGGTGATTGAAGGGCAGGGAGAACCAGATTTTTTAGGGACTGATTCTCTGCTAATAGCAACGTCCATGTCTTTGTAAAGTCTGAGGACATCTTCCATATTTTGGAATAGATGAGCTTTGTCGGAAGAGGCAGCAATAGCAGCCAGGATTTTTGCTTTCTGATTCAAAAATTGGCAATCAGCTTCATCAGCAGTCTTAAGATATTTTGGGTTTTGTTAAAACCATAGTTTGATGCTGTCGGGAGATGCTCTAGAGGCGTCGAAATCAGCCTACCATTTGGCATATGCTTGTCTTTGTAGTGTAGGGAGGAGATTGGGGAGACCATCATGAGTCTGATATTTGTACTACCAAGAAAATATCCAAGCAAGAGAAAGTTTAGAGAAGAAGTGAAGGTCAACAGGAAATAAGTCATCACCTGAATTAAACTTCTTCAAAAAATATTGAAATCCTTCCATAACATTTGTCAGAAGAATCTGCTAGATTGGACCAAAGAAGTTCCACCATTGCAAGAACTAGTGAGGGAACTTATATTGGACATTCTGTTTGAAGTAGATAAGCCAGGAGTGACGATTGGACATGTTTTGGAGCCAAAACATGTTACTCTATGCTTGCATGTAATCCTAGTAATTAAACCCAATTGGGTCAAAATGCTGAGAAAATTTCTTCAAGGTGTTTGGATTCATACCAAATTATGTCGGTGTCATGACTTTCAAAATCTGGATTGTCGATTGGGTTATGTAAGATTCGTCTTTTGGGTCCCTGTAATGCTTGAGGGAGACCGAGTCAGTATCGACAAGAATATATTCATAAAATTGTCGAGTTTTGTTTGATAAGATTGGTTTAAAGTGAAAACCGTTTGGGAAAATTTTTTGAGGAACTTTGCTTGGGTTAGGATCCCAGAATTCTGGTTCCATTTGAATTACAGGCCAAAAACTTTCTTTTGGAATGTAATGTGGTTTGGAGGAAATGGGTTGAGATTGGACGATTAAATCCTTTTTTGGTTGGTTGACTACAATGGCTTCGCCTTTAAGTGTTTGAATCATGGTTTGAATGTCAGTTCCTTCGACAAATTCTTCAGTGAAGATTTGTTTCCATGATTTATCAGGGAGGTGGGTTAGGCCTTGATCTTGCAGGGCTAGCAGGGTTGTGATTAGCATGACATAGTCTTCTTTTGATTGTTTTCTCTGAGTTGATGACTCAATTTTAGCTTGGGTTGATGACCCAGATGGAAGGGTAGAAGACCCCGGTTGATATGATGATTTGGCTGGCTGTGCCACGGGTGGATTACCAGTACCTCTTCCCCTAGAGGAAGAAGATCTCGTCGATCTCAGCATGGGTCTATTTTCCCTGTAAATATTCACGGGTAAGATAGTCAGGTAATGTGTTTGCGGTGCCTTTGATATATTCTATGTCGAAATAAAAAACACTCAAGATTGCTTGCCATCTAGCAAAAATTTGTTTTGAAACAAGATTTTTAACATCCTTTTGTAAAATATCTTTTGCAGATTTGCAATCGACAAGGACGAAAAATTTTTTATTTAATAAATCAGATTGAAATTTTGATATGCAAAGAACAATTGCTAAAATTTCTTTTTTGACCGTCGAATAATTCTGCTGTGCAGGATTCCAATGTTTTGATGCATATGCAATGATATGTTCTTTGTCTGCGACACATTGTTTAAGAATGCCACAATAACCTATGTCAGAGGCATCAGTTTCGATAATTTTAAATAATTGAGGATTAGGAAGATAGAGACATGGAAGATCCTTTACTTGAGATTTTACCTGTTTGACAATGTTTGTATGAATGTCTGACCAAGGAGAAGGACTCTTTTTCAAACGATCATGTAAAGGTTTGATCAGATTACTTAGCTGAGGAAAGAAGTCAGCGACATAATTTAAACAACCAAGAAATCTTTGTAATTGATTTTTGTCAATAAGTTGATTAGGAAACTTGTCAGCAAACTCAATTACACGATTAATAGGATTGATAGTTCCTTGATAAATGTTATGACCAAGAAATCTAATTTTAGTTTGGAAAAGGTTAATCTTTGACTTGGAGACTGCAAGACCATTTCTTTTAATAACTCCAAGAAAAATATTAATGTGTTTAAAATGTTGATCTATTGATTGAGAAAAGACAAGAACATCATCAATGTAGACGATGGTAAAGTTTGAGTATGGATTGAAGATTTCGTTCATGATCCTTTGAAATTCAGAAGGAGCATTCTTTAGACCAAAAGACATTATGTTCCATTCATACTGTCCAAATGGTACAGTGAAGGTCGTCTTGTAGCGATCACTTTCTTTGATTTGGATTTGCCAAAATCTAGATTTCATATCAAATTTTGAAAAGATTTTAGCTGAATATAGTTTTTTAAGAAGATCTTTTTTGTTCGGAATCGGATACCGAATCCATTGGAGTGCTTGATTCAGCGGTTTGTAATTAATGACCAATCGAGGAGTTCCTCTTTCGATTTCGGCTTGTTTGTTGACATAGAAGGCTGAACAGGACCATGGACTCTTACTTTTCCTAATGAGTCCTTTTGCAAGAAGATCTTTAATCTCCTGTTGACAATACTGAACGAGTTCTTGACTCATTTGGATTGGTCTAGCCTTTGTGGGGATTTGTCTTTCATTGAAATCCTTTTCGTAGGGAAGATCCACCATATGTTTCTTCCTTTCCCAAAAAGCATTTGGAAGATCTGAACAAATTGATCCTTGAATTTGTTCAAGAAGAGATTGAATCCTTTTCTGGATTTGGGGTTGACTAAGGTTGGAATCAATATTTTTAAAGGAAATTTCATCTTTTAGATAATTGATTTGATTTCGTTTATATTGGATTAAATTTAGATTCCTTAGAATTGGTTTCCTAAGAAATTTGAAAGTGATTGTTTGACCAAGATGTTAGGTAGTAATCCCTTCATCCGTGATTTGTAGAGGAAAAAGCGATCTAATGAACGGTGTTCCTAAGATCACTTCATTTTTTAGATTCTTGACTAATAAGAAAGAAGTTTCAACTTGGAAACCTTGGTTTTTGATGATTGCAGATGAGAGTTTGAATTTGATTTTTAGTTTTGAACCATTAGCCATGCTAAGTTGTTCGGATGTTTTTTCAAAGTACTTTGTTGGGATTAATCCCTCCAAAATACAATTTGAATCTGCCCCTGTGTCAAACAATGCGACAGTGTTAAGGACAAAATCATCAATTTTGATGTTTATGTTAATAAAGAATTTTTGAATTTTCATTTGATTACTTATTTGTGCAAAAAATTCTTCATCTTCTTGATTTTCAGTCTTTTGACTTTTTTGACTCTTGTTTTCGAGAATTATATCCTTATCAGAGTCAGTTTGAATATCCTGAAGTTGGGATATTATAATCTGATGTAAGCTTTGCTGTTCTTTAAGTTGCTTAACTTCGATTTTCAGATTATTAATCTCGTATTGAAGGTCTTGGATTGTTATAGCTTTCTTAGAAGTTTTCTTCTCAAGTTTTTTAAGTGTTTCTGTCAGATTGTATTTGTTTTGAACGATTGGTTCTTTAAAGGTTTTAGAAGAACTTGCTTCCATTAAAGATTTTATCTTTTCTAAATAGACTTTCCTATCTTGAGGATCATCAATTGAATTAAGAACTTCGAACAGGAGATCTTGCTCCTTTGTTAAGACATTGATTTTGGGAGAATCTGATTCTCCTTTAGATGAAACATCATCATTTTGGATTTGGTTTAAATCTTCAAAGGATTCTTTATCAGATTCATCTTCGGTTGATTCAACTAACAAATTATTAATTTGTTCTTCGATTGTTGGTTCAAGATTTAAAGATTTTATCTTCTTCTTTAACCTACATCATTTACTAATGTGACCAAGTTTACCACAGTTATAGCAGATTATAGGTTTCTTTGGGACTTTGATATTATTGATTAGAGGTTTGGACTTAAATTCTTGTTTAAGTCTTCTGGGTTTTATACTAGCTTTATGTTTGTAGTATTTAGTTTTCTGGACACGATCAAATTTTTGTTTTGGTTTCGGCTTCCTCCTAGCACAAGGAAGACCAAATTGTTCGCAAAATGTTCCTAAGTCCCGCTTGGTTTGGGCCTTTTCTCTAGCGAGTTGGGCTTGAATCTTGTCATCTTGGCATATTTTCAGGGCTACCTTTTGGATGAAAGCAATGAGTTGTTCGTAACTCAATTGCTCATAAGGGATTTCTCCATTTGGAGATTGACTTCTGATTTTGTCGCGAACCTTATCGCCTAAGGATTTTGGAAGACCAGCAAGAAATTTTTCTTTCCAGAAAGGCTGTTGACTATCCTCTCTAGTGTAAACCCTAGTCAAGAAGGTGTCTTTATACCACCTAAAGTCAGCTAGAGTTTTGCATTTTAAGTTTGAAAGAAGTTCGGTAGACCTATCTTTCCATAAAGACGGATCTCCTATGAAGTGTTGAGTGATTGTGAAGATTAGATTGTTGATAGCGTCAGGAATTGGTTTCCCATCACTGAGGATTATATTGCCGTCAGCGTCAGTCTTGACTACTTCGCCAATTTCGACCTTTTGTTCAGCGGAGATATAATTATCCCACTAACCTTTGAGCTGACCGGAAAATCCTGATACAAGGATTCCGACGATGACTTCTTCTGGACAGTCGTACGAGGTTTGATAAGCAGTCAACACCATGGTCATATGCTGAAGAGTGTTGATGATGGCATATTCAGTCATCCCATCAATGTTCCACTTATAGATGCTGTTTGCACTAAAGCTTCTGAAGTTTGGATTTCTTTCTTCAAGCAACAGATTTGGAGTTATCGCTCTTTGATAGTAGAGTTTTGAAGGATTTTTCCAGTTAAGAGTTTGGCTGATTACAGGATTAACTTTGATGACAGAATTTATCTCAGTTTTAGTTTCTGGGCATTCAGATCCCGATTGTGAATTAGATTGTCTAATTGTATTAACAATCAAATTTTTATCTTTAGATTTACTAATCTTTGACTCTTGGGTTTGTGGTGTATCTGGGGTGACTAAGTTTAGTCTATCCATAAATTCATTAATAAGACTTTGGTTAGATGGCTTTGGATTGTTTAAAAGTTTTATACTTTTTTTAAGCTATTTGCTAACTTTGAACGGTTTGAAAAGAGGCTTTTCGATTGTCTTGGAAGGTTTAGTTTCATCAGTTTTGGTTCCCGAGGTTGAAGGTTTATTTACGGATTGTTTGACTAATTTTTCACCTAAAACTTGAAGGTATTTGTTTGTATAATTATTTTGTTCCATAAGACTTTTAATGTCTTTCGGATTTATTAGCTCATCTTCTACTTTAGTCTTGAAAGGAGAAGCAAAGACAGGATTGTTATCTTTGTCTTTTAAGTTTGGAATAAGATACTGAATGGAATGAGGTAATTCAGATTTGATTAACTCACAATCTTTGCGATGCCAGACAGTAAGAACATTAGCTGATTTATCTTCAATCAGATTAATGCTCCAAGGATATTCAATTTCATTCCTAATCATGTAGGCATGAAACCAATTGAAGAATGGAATATGTTGTTTGTAACACCCCAAAATTTCCTATCCTATAAACAGTAATTTTGACAGCTAACAGAATTTTACTGTTTAGTAATTTCTGGATACTGTAAAATTATTTTGTTTATTCCGTCAGCGTATTTGATCGTTTTGAGTGATTTACTCCGTGTCAGGAAAATAATAATTTTGGTAGGAGAAAATCTTTCTCGTATTTATTTCTCTTGACTGTTAATTATTTTTAACAATCTGACTTGATTTTCATACATTTTCTAATTTTTGTGATTTTATGTGTGATTTTGAATTTTTTTCTGTTTGTGGGCCCCACGAGGTGTTTGTGGGCCCAAGTGACCATACGTGGGCCCAAGTGGGTCCCGCAAAGTGAAAATTTTTTCTACGCATAGAAAATTTATACTGTTTAGACGGAGACAGGGGATCTTACTAAACTTGAATCTGGAAACATTTTTAAAAAATTTGTTTTGTACTGTATTTATTTATCGAAAGATAAAAATACAGTAAATATATTCTTTCGTGGGATTTTTAGTAGATAAAAATAGAAATTATATTGCTTAAGTCAACATTGGTGGTTTGGATATCCACTATTGATTCAATTAACGGTTAAGAAATAATTTTAATAAAGAAACATAAGATAATCATCATTGATTTAATCAATGGTGTGAAAATAAACTTAGTTAGGCAAGCTTCAATATCAACCGTAAATTTAATCAATGGTGTAAAATTAATTATATAAAGTGACCATTTACAACCATTGGATTTAGAGTTGATCAAGGGTGGAGATTTGGTCTTAAAAAGTGACAAAGACCATTTATGACCATTGGATGAAGAATTAATCAAGTGTGGAGATTTGGTCTTAAAAAGTAGCAAAGACTAATTATGACCCTTGGATTAAAAGTAAGAAGAAGTAATCTTGACCCTTTATTTTGGAGAAACATCTAATGGCTAGAATTTAAAGGAGAAGGATCCAATGGCTTAGATTAAGTCTTCTAAATTAAAAGTGTACCTAAATCCTAACCATTGAATAAATCAATAGCTAGGAATGCTTCAAATAATTGTATAAAAAAAAAAGATGACAACTTCATGCATTATGGAAGGGGGGACGGTTTTGGAGTGCTTGGACAAGGAGGAGACAATTTTTTTTAGTAGCCTTTTTAGGCTAAAGAAAAGATGAAGTCAATAATGATTTGATTAGTAATTAATTAAGCCTAATTTGATTAATCTAATGGCCTAATTAACAAGTTAAGTAAACTAAATTAAATATTAAATTGTTATAATCTAATTCTTAATTAGATATTCTAATTTTAATTAGAGATTATAATATGTGAAATAATATGTTAATTAATTAGTTATATAGTTAGAATGTTAGTTAAGATTAGTTAAGAAATTTAACCTAACTAATTACCTAATTAATTAGCATGCAATTAGGTGAAAATTGAGAACAATTAATTCCCTAAAATACTCAAGGAGCCACACAGTTTTCATGCAGCTTGGGGAGACTTTCACATGGTTCTTGAACCACCAATAATAGCCATGCAAACTAAATTATTGTTTTGTTTGCTTCCTTTGGATTGCATGATGAAGGGAGGGAACGGTTGGAGAAGCAAGAAAGAAGAAGAGACATATTGAGACATGTTGGAGTAGCCTTTTTAGGCCAAAGAAAAAGCTTGAAGACATTAATTAGATGTCTTGACCAATTATTGGTCATTTTCCTAAAGCAAAATTATTTTCTTCTTTCTCTCCATGCAATGCTACGGCTGCCCACTTCAATTCAGCCATTTGATTTCATTTGTATCAAATTTTATAACACTTAACTCATTCTCTCTCTTCTCTCTCTTCCAATTTGTCAAGAACATTAAGAACAACACCATTTTCTTTCCTTCCTTGAGCATTCGGTCACCACCCATGGAACCACTTCCAATCTTCCATAATTTTATCTAGCTATATATCTTGAATCCTCTCATCAATTCAAAACATTTTCATGTTGGAGACTTTCTCTAAATCATTCATCTTCATCACTCAACCAAGCCAAGAACACAAAGCAACCATTTTCCTTCATTTTCTCACCAAATGGTTCGGCCATGACCACCAAAAGCACCACCCATCACTTTTAATTTCATCCAACCATAGATCTTGAATCTACATGATATTCTAAGCAACTTTCATGTTGGAGACTTTCTCAAAATCATTCATCTTCATCGACTTTCTTCAAGAAAATAGTTATGGGATTTTTGAGGTGAAGTATAAGAAGACTTCATTTCTTTTCTTCTTTTTCATGATCTAAATCATGTTTGATCCATGGTTCCTCTTAATCAAGCTTAGTATACTAATTTCTATGTATTTTGTTTTGAATTTGAGAAGCCTTTGGTGTTGAAAGACTTGGAAAGAGAAGCAAAATCAAGAAGCTTTGAGGATCTTCAAGAGGTAAGAGGGAGATCCATCTCACCAACCAATTATGGTGGTGGGAGATGGTCTTATATTTGATGAATTGCGAATTCATGTGAGAATTCCAATCCATGGTCATGTAATAATTAATTGTGTGTTTATGAGCTTTGCTTTATTTTCTTGTGCCTTGATTATTTTGTCTATGCTTAATATGCTTTGCATGATTTTATGGCTTTGATAGTATACTTATAATATACATGATGAGTATATGGCATGTTTGTGATATTTATGATGAAATATATATATGTATGCCATGATGTGTGGATGGAAAGAAAATTGATCTTGGTTCCAATGGCCAAGGAAGAGCTGATTTTGATGCCCTTGATGAGGGTCAATGTTGAAATTTTTCAAAAACAAGGAAATTAAATTTTGATCCCTAGAACAATGAGAATTTCGGCCAAGACACCTCAAAATAGGTGTTTACAAATTAATATGTTTATGGAAGAATAAAATTGGATTAATTTGAGGAGTATGGAAAATGAACTAAAGGTTTTTTTTTTTTTAAGAAAACATGAACACAAATTTTAGAATGAAATTTTATTGATTTATTTTGAGTAGAAACAAGAATGGAATTTATTTAAGTTAGAAGAAAAATATTTCATGGTTCCAATGACCATCTATAAGGTTTTGATAATTTAGAAAAATGTTTTGATGCTATGAAATACAAGAATTTTCAAATAAGGATTTTTGAAAAGGGAATTAAGTGTTATAAATTAAGTGAAGTGGAATTTTCATAAATAAAAGAAAAAGAAGATTGAAAGTATTGAACTTCAAATTAATTTAAAAAGAATCAATTTTTAGAAGTGATTTAGAAATATAAAAGAAAATGTTTGTAACTTAAATTTAATCACAAAGAATTTATTTGGGTTTTGGAAAACGTTAGGAAATTTAAAGTTAAGAAACAAAAATTAAAACAACTCAATATGATTTTGTAGGACTAGATTAATAAAAAGTGATTTTGAGAAAATATATATTAAGGAAAAGATTTTTGACTAAGAATGAAAAATGATTTGCAAAGAAAGTAAAAATGAATTTGAACAAATGGGTTTGTTATATGACTAATCGGTACTTTGGTTTTGAAAATAAAACTTTAATGGTTTTGTTTGTGTAAAACCATATCAATTTAAAAGGAAAAATGTTTTGATAATTTTTCAAATAGTAATGCCTAGATTTTGATGAAACAAAGTAATTTTTCAAGTGAAAATATAATTGATTTAATACAAGAAATTTGAAAAGGGAATCAGAGTATTTTACTCACTTGAAAAATTAAGTTTTGTAAACGAAAATGTTTTCAAACTTCAATTTATTTTGAAGTAGGTTAATTTGGAAATGATTTGGGAGAAAATGGAGAATATAATGGTATTTTGATAATTTACTCAAGTATAACTTATTTTCAAGTTTTGAAATACGTGTGAAAATTTTAAGATTTGAAACATTGATTTATATCAATGGAAAAGTAATTTTGTGGATTATATTTGAAAAAGAATTTCTTGAGTAAAGAAACGTGAAAAAGATTTTCTTGAGTAAGAAAATGTGAAAAATGAAATACAAAGTCATAATATTTTGAGAAAAGATGAAATGGAATTTTTGAAGGTTAAGAAATATTTTTTGTAATAGAATTGTGGTGAAAAATGATTTACGTATCTTAAAAACAATTTAGAATATAGTAAAATATTCCTATGCGATTTAAAATATGTTAAAATATTTCTACATGATTTGAATTACGTTTAAATATTTTATGTAAGTTATAAATATTACACGTGATTTGAAATATAGTTGAAAAATCACTACGTGATTGAACAAACGATAAAACATTTTTATGTGATTATGAAAAATGGTAGAAAATTGGTGAAAAATTGTTATGAGATTTGGAAAGCGTTTAAATATTTTACACTATTGAAAATATTATTGAAAAACATACGCAATTTTGAAACAGTGGAAAAATAATATGCGATTTGAGAAATGTATATTTTTACGCGATTGAGAAAGACATTGAAAAATTAATACGTGATTTAAAAGTGTGAAGAGTGCGGCATTTTGAAAATGTAACAAAAGTGTTACTGATGATTGTGAAAATATAACGTAAACGTTTAATTTTGAAAATGTAATGTAAACATTTTGGAATTGTGAAAACATAATGGAAATGTTACGCAATTTTGTGAAAATACGACGAAAGTGTTTTATAACTATGAAAACATGATAACATGATTTTGTGTTGAAAATATAGTATAATTACTGTTTAACCAGTGTATGGACACTGTATCAGAGAGTGACGTGTTTTGCCTATGATTGGTATTTGGTGCATTTTATATGCATTGGAAAGAGATGCCCATATTTGGATTTGGTGCATTATACATGCATTGAAAAGATTTGGCCCGTTGGGGTTGGACTTGCACTGATAAATTCGTGCATTATATAAAAGATAGCTAATAGCTATTATGACCCTTGTGGTTGAAGAGGGAATGAGAATTGATAGTGAGGTCTATGATGGATCTTGGGGCCGTCGAGGCGCGACGGTCGACTAATGGACAGCTGGTGAGTACCCTGTGCCACTTGGCGATGCAGTCCGTTGCAACGCATTGACGATACCCGACAAGAACACGATTCTTTTCAACGACTGGGAGATTGTCTTTGGGTTAAGGTGACAATTAACAGAGCATTCTTCTCGAAATTGTGAAAACCTCCATGGAGTCGTTTTTGATAAAATGAGTCTTTGTACATATGCATAAATCGAGTATTTATATCGTGTGATATATTAATTGGGGAATATTGGTTATTGGTTATGACAATTATTTTGAGTACTTGGATGATGATTGAAGCGATAAAAGATTAGATGATGATAGTTGATTAATCGATAGCATGATTATGGTATGATCTATCGTATGATATAGCTATTTGTGTTATCTCTGTCTGCCGCCATGTTGGTATTGGTGTAGGTGATCTCACCTCTTTGTTATATTGTTTTGTTGTGTCTCAGTCTTTGTTAAAATCAAATAATAGAAGGATCGAGTTGTCTTAGACATAACGGGCGATGGATACTCTGAGATTGGTGATAACAATAAGGAGTGGACATTCAGGACTCGAAGGTGTGCAGTGTTGACAAAGGAACAGATGTCTGATGCATCAAGATGGACAGAAAAAGGAATAAGTATGTTAAAGTTTCTCGTTAGTGTTGTACCGTGCTATTAAGTAGGACCCGTCATGGGGTTTGCTACTGTAAAAAAAAAATAAGTCTGTTAATTTTATATTTCTCTTTAAATTATTATATTAATTAGTGTCAATATTGCATAATGAATAGTTGAAATATGATTTTCAATATTACCTAATATTTTCAGTAAATTTACGTTTCAGTAAAGAAGAAATTTTGAAACCCATCTTTTATAACTCAAACTTTGTGCGAACTTATTTTCAGATTATGAGTCGGGAGTCAGAAATGTGATGCCCTAGCTAGGGTGTTACATTAGTTGGTATCAGAGCTAGGGTGTTACATTAGTTGGTATCAGAGCTAGGGTGTTACGTTAGTTGGTATCAGAGCACGGTTTGAGTCTTTTGGGGTTTGTGGTTAAGTCTATTTTGCTTGTGTTGTGTTCTCTGTGTTTGTTTTTTTTCGAAAGGAAATAATATTTATAATGGATATTAACTCCATTGTATTTCGATCCGCATGCCTTAAAAAAAAAAGGAATGGCTCGGGATAGTTATACTTGTGTGGAAGTGGAACATGTTACTAGTAATGCAGTTGCAACTACGAGAGCAATATAGAAAGATGATTGCACGAACAAAGGACCACTGTTCAGTGGAAACTGGAAGTTGAAGTTTAGAATCTGACGGAAGAGAATCAGTCTTGGAATATAAGATTTCGTAATTTTGGAACCTGATATTTTTTTTAGGATATTGAGAAAGTAATTGATTTCGACGGAAGATGTATTTACAACCATTGAGGAAACCAAAAATAGTAAAGGATGTGAAAGAAGGTACTTAATGAAGGAATGTACATCAAGAAAACAATTTACAAAAAAGTTGGACACATTTTCAAAGAGTATAATCTCTGATGTGTTCTTTGAAAATAGAGTTTTCTATTAATAAAAATTTTAGATAGTAAGGGAAGTTGTTACTCTGAATGGAACGGGAGTGTTCTGAGCGGAAGATTGAATCAATGGAGATTGTGTCATTAGAGCTAATCCTATAAACCATACTGAATATTTTTGTGAATAACCTATTCCTTATGACATATGATTGAGTAGATCAATTATATGTTAGAGTTATTCGTTATCCTCTGATTTGTTTACTTCTGTTTCTATTCTTAGCTAATCGAGCTATTCAAGTTGTTGTTATAGATCAAATCTTTGTATTAGTTTGATCTGTTGCTCAAAATTTTGTGTTAGTTTGATCTGTTTCATAAACAGACGTGGTCTTTGACAATGGATTGGTTATTTTTCAACCATATCCAATGAGATTATTTCAACAGACTGTGAGTAATCTAGAGAAAATTCATTTTTGAAAATCAGGTTACATCCAATTCTTTGCTGGATATGTTCGATAACAGGTTCGATTCGTTTTGTTATCTTCCATGATGTTTTCTTTCATCTCCTGCAATTGAAGGAATATCTTGCAAGAAATGATATTTTTATATTTGTATCCGTGTTAACGTACCTGAGTAACGCAGCAGAAGCGTGGTGAATTCTTCCAAAGATTGGAACAATTCTTCTATGAAAAAATTTAAGACGGTAATGGTAAACCGTAGAAAAAAAAAATTTTTTACGGAAGTATCCGGTATAGTACTGTGGAAAGGAGAACTCGGTTAGTGAGACATTTCTTGTTAAAAGCAAAAATCTAGAATATGTAGTGATACGAAGATAAGGAAATTTTAAGTAATACATTACATTAGCTGAACATTACATTACATTAGTTGGAAGTTATCTGAGAAAAATTATTCTAGGCATGAATGAAGATCGGTTGTTGTTATGTTGGTATTAGAGATATGGAGATTCTTTCTTTCTAGAGTAACATTCAACATCTTCAGTAATTATAGGAGTCTGAGATATCTATTTGATCAGAAGAAGTTGAACATCATCAAAGAGATTTTGTTGGTTAGAATAGTATAGCAAGATGTAAGAGAGGAAGCTTCATGAGAATTGAAAAATAAGATGAAAGCACCATATCCGTATTTATTCTGAGGGTGTGAAATCATGTTTCTCAAATTTCGAGGACGAAATTTCTTTTTAGAGGGGGAGAATTGTAACACCCCAAAATTTTCTATCCTATAAAAAGTAATTTTGACAGCTAACAGAATTTTACTGTTTAGTAATTTCTGGATACTGTAAAATTATTTTGTTTATTCTGTCAGCGTATTTGATCGTTTTGAGTGATTTACTCGTGTCGGAAAATAATAATTTTAAAGTGAGAAAAATCTTTCTCGTATTTATTTCTCTTGTATTAATTATTTTTAACAATCTGACTTGATTTTCATATATTTTCTAATTTTTGTGATTTTATGTGTGATTTTGAATTTTTTTCTATTTGTGGGCCTCACGAGGTGTTTGTGGGCCCAAGTGACCATACGTGGGCCCAGGTGGGTCCTGCAAAGTGAAAAATTTTTTTACGCATAGAAAATTTATACTGTTTAGACTGAGACAGGGGATCTTACTAAACCTGAATCCGGAAACAGTTTTAGAAAATTTGTTTTGTACTGTATTTATTTATCGGAAGATAAAAATACAGTAAATATATTCTTTCATGGGATTTTTAGTAGATAAAAATAGAAATTATATTGCTTAAGTCAACATTGGTGGTTTGGATATCCACTATTGATTCAATTAACGGTTAAGAAATAAATTTAATAAAGAAACATAAGATAATCATCATTGATTTAATCAATGGTGTGAAAATAAACTTAGTTAGGCAGAAACTTCAATATCAACCGTAGATTTAATCAACGGTGTAAAATTAATTATATAAAGTGACCATTTACAACCATTGGATTTAGAGTTGATCAAGGGTGGAGATTTGGTCTTAAAAAGTGACAAAGACCATTTATGACTATTGGATGAAGAATTAATCAAGGGTGGAGATTTGGTCTTAAAAAGTAGCAAAGACTAATTATGACCCTTGGATTAAAAGTAAGAAGTAATCTTGATCCTTTATTTTAGAGACACATCTAATGGCTAGAATTTAAAGGAGAAGGATCCAATGGCTTAGATTAAGTCTTCTAAATTAAAAGTCTACCTAAATCCTAACCATTGAATTAATCAATGGCTAGGAATGCTTCAAATAATTGTATAAAAAAAAAGAAGATGACAACTTCATGCATTATGGAAGGGGGGACGATTTTGGAGTGCTTGGACAAGGAGGAGACAATTTTTTTAGTAGCCTTTTTAGGCTAAAGAAAATATGAAGTCAACAATGATTTGATTAGTAATTAATTAAGCCTAATTTGATTAATCTAATGGCCTAATTAACAAGTTAAGTAAACTAAATTAAATATTAAATTGTTATAATCTAATTCTTAATTAGATATCCTAATTTTAATTAGAGATTATAATATGTGAAATAATATGTTAATTAATTAGTTATATAGTTAGAATGTTAGTTAAGATTGGTTAGGAAATTTAACCTAACTAATTACCTAATTAATTAGCATGCAATTAGGTAAAAATTGAGAACAATTAATTCCCTAAAATACTCAAGGAGCCACACGGTTTTCATGCAGCTTGGGGAGACTTTTACATGGTTCTTAAACCACCAATAATAGCCATGCAAACTAAATTAATGACCATTATTGTTTGTCATGGTCAATATGACCATTATTGTCTTGTTTGCTTCCTTTGCATTGCATGATGAAGGGAGGGAACGGTTGGAGAAGCAAGAAAGAAGAAGAGACATATTGAGACATGTTGGAGTAGCCTTTTTAGGCCAAAGAAAAAGCTTGAAGACATTAATTAGATGTCTTGACCAATTATTGGTCATTTTCCTAAAGCAAAATTATTTTCTTCTTTCTCTCCATGCAATGCTACGGCTGCCCACTTCAATTCAGCCATTTGATTTCATTTGTATCACATTTTATAACACTTAACTCATTCTCTCTCTTCTCTCTCTTCCAATTTGTCAAGAACACCAAGAACAATACCATTTTCTTTCATTCCTTGAGCATTCGGTCACCAGCCATGGAACCACTTCCAATCTTCCATAATTTTATCTAGCTACATATCTTGAATTCTCTCATCAATTCAAAACACTTTCATGTTGGAGACTTTCTCTAAATCATTCATCTTCATCACTCAACCAAGCCAAGAACACAAAATAACCATTTTCCTTCATTTTCTCACCAAATGGTTCAGCCATGACCACCAAAAGTACCACCCATCACTTTTAATTTCATCCAACAATAGATCTTCAATCTACATGATATTCTAAACAACTTTCATGTTGGAGACTTTCTCAAAATCATTCATCTTCATCGACTTTCTTCAAGAACAAAGTTATAGGATTTTTGAGGTGAAGTATAAGAAGACTTCATTTCTTCTCTTCTTTTTCATGATCTAAACCATGTTTGATCCATGGTTCCTCTTAATCAAGCTTAGTATACTAATTTCTATGTATTTTGTTTTGAATTTGAGAAGCCCTTGGTGTTGAAGGACTTGGAAAGAGAAGCAAAATCAAGAAGCTTTGAGGATCTTCACGAGGTAAGAGGGAGATCCATCTCACCAACCAATTATGGTGGTGGGAGATGGTCTTATATTTGATGAATTGTGAATTCATGTGAGAATTCCAATCCATTGTCATGTAATAATTAATTGTGTGTTTATGAGCTTTGCTTTATTTTCTTGTGCCTTGATTATTTTGTCTATGCTTAATATGCTTTGCATGATTTTATGACTTTGATAGTATATTTATAATATACATGATGAGTATATGGCATGTTTGTGATATTTATGATGAAATATATATATGTATGCCATGATGTGTGGATGGAAAGAAAATTGATCTTGGTTCCAATGGCCAAGGAAGAGCTACGGTTTTGATGCCCTTGATGAGGGTCAATGTTGAAATTTTTCAAGAACAAGGAAATTAAATTTTGATCCCTAGAACAATGAGAATTTCGGCCAAGACACCTCAAAATAGGTGTTTACAAATTAATATGTTTATGGAAGAATAAAATTGGATTGATTTGAGGAGTATGGAAAATGAACTAAAGGTTTGTTTTTTTTTTTTAAGAAAACATGAACGCAAATTTTAGAATGAAATTTTATTGATTTATTTTGTGTAGAAACAAGAATGAAATTTATTTAAGTTAGAAGAAAAATATTTCATGATTCCAATGACCATCTATAAGGTTTTGATAATTTAGAAAAATGTTTTGATGCTATGAAATACAAGAATTTTCAAATAAAGATTTTTGAAAAGGGAATTAAGTGTTATAAATTAAGTGAAGTTGAATTTTCATAAATAAAAGAAAAAGAAGATTGAAAGTATTAAACTTCAAATTAATTTAAAAAGAATCAATTTTTAGAAGTGATTTAGAAATATAAAAGAAAATGTTTGTAACTTAAATTTACTCACGAAGAATTTATTTGGGTTTTGGAAAACGTTAGGAAATTTAAAGTTAAGAAACAATAATTAAAATAACTCAATATGATTTTGTAAGACTAGATCAATAAAAAGTGATTTTGAGAAAATATATATTAAGGAAAAGATTTTTGACTAAGAATGAAAAAGGATTTGCAAAGAAAGTGAAAATGAATTTGAACATATGAGTTTGTTATATGACCAATCGGTACTTTGGTTTTGAAAATAAAACTTTAATGGTTTTGTTTGTGTAAAACCATATCAATTTAAAAGGAAAAATGTTTTGATAATTTTTCAAATAGTAATGCCTAGATTTTGATGAAACAAAGTAATTTTTCAAGTGAAAATATAATTGATTTAATACAAGAAATTTGAAAAGGGAATCAGAGTATTTTACTCACTTGAAAAATTAAGTTTTGTAAATGAAAATGTTTTCAAACTTCAATTTATTTTGAAGTAGGTTAATTTGGAAATGATTTGGGGAAAAATGGAGAATATAATGATATTTTGAGAATTTACTCAAGTATAACTTATTTTCAAGTTCTGAAATACGTGTGAAAATTTTAAGATTTGAAACATTAATTTATATCAATGGAAAAGTAATTTTGTGGATTATATTTGAAAAAGAATTTCTTGAGTAAAGAAACGTGGAAAAAGATTTTCTTGAGTAAAAAAATGTGAAAAATGAAATACAAAGTCATAATATTTTGAGAAAAGATGAAATGAAATTTTTGAAGGTTAAGAAATATTTTTCGTAATAGAATTGTGGTGAAAAATAATTTACGTATCTTAAAAACAATTTAGAATATAGTAAAATATTCCTATGCGATTTAAAATATGTTAAAATATTTCTACGTGATTTGAATTACGTTTAAATATTTTATGTAAGTTTAAATATTATACGTGATTTGAAATATAGTTAAAAAATCACTCACGTGATTGAACAAATGATAAAACATTTTTACGCGATCATGAAAAATGGTAGAAAATTGGTGAAAAATTGTTATGAGATTTGGAAAGCGTTTAAATATTTTACACTATTAAAAATATTATTGAAAAACATACACAATTTTGAAACAGTGGAAAAATAATATGTGATTTGAGAAACGTATATTTTTACGCGATTGAGAAAGACATTGAAAAATTAATACGTGATTTAAAAGTGCTGTGAAGAGTCGGCATTTTGAAAACGTAACAAAAGTGTTACAGTATTGTGAAAATATAACAGAAACGTTTCAGAATTTTGAAAATGTAACAAAAACATTTTGGAATTGTGAAAACATAATGGAAATGTTACGCAATTTTGTAAAAATACGGCGAAAGTGTTTTATAACTATGAAAACATGATAACATGATTTTGTGTTGAAAATACAGTATAATTACTGTTTAACCAGTATATGGACACTGTATGAGAGAGTGACGTGTTTTGCCTATGATTGGTATTTGGTGCATTTTATATGCATTGGAAAGAGATGTCCGTATTTGGATTTGGTGCATTATACATGCATTGAAAAGATTTGGTCGTTGGGGTTAGACTTATCTTGATATACTTGTGCATTGTCCAAATGAAATTGAAAAGATTTGGCCGTTGGGGTTGGACTTGCACTGATAAATTGCGTGCATTGTATAAAAGATAGCTAATAGCTATTATGGCCCTTGTGGTTGAAGAGGGAATGAGAATTGATAGTGAGGTCTATGATGGATCTTGGGGGCGTCGAGGCGTGGCGGTCGACTAGTGGACAGCTGGCGAGTACCTTGTGCCACTTGGCGATGCAGTCCGTTGCAACGCATTGACGATACCCGACAAGAACACGATTCTTTTCAACGATTGGGAGATTGTCTTTGGGTTAAGGCTGACAATTAACCAGAGCATTCTTCTTGAAATTGTGAAAACCTCCATGGAGTCGTTTTTGATAAAATGAGTCTTTGTACATATGCATAAATCGAGCATTTATATCTGTGTGATATATTAATTGGGGAATATTGGTTATTGGTTATGACAATTATTTTGAGTACTTGGATGATAATTGAACTGATAAATGATTAGATGATGATAGTTGATTAATGCCGATAGCATGATTATGGTATGATCTATCCGTATGATATAGCTATTTGTGTTATCTCTCGTCCGCCATGTTGGTATTGGTGTAGGTGATCTCACCTCTTTGTTATATTGTTTTGTTGTGTCTGATCTTTGTTAAAATCAAATAATAGAAGGATCGAGTTGTCTTAGACATAACAGGCGATGGATACTCGAGATTGGTGATAACAATAAGGAGTGGACATTCGGGACTCGAAGGTGTGCAAAGTGTTGACAAAGGAACGGATGTCCGATGCATCAAGATGGAGAAAAAGGAATAAGTATGTTAAAGTTTCTCGTTAGTGTTGTACTGTGCTATTAAGTAGGACCCATCATGGGGTTTGCTACTGTCAAAAAAAAATAAGTCTGTTAATTTTATATTTCTCTTTAAATTGTGATATTAATTGGTGTCAATATTGTATAATGAATAGTTGAAATATGATTTTCAATATTACCTAATATTTTCAGTAAATTTACGTTTCAGTAAAGAAGAAATTTTGAAACTCATCTTTTATAACTCAAACTTTGTGCGAACTTATTTTCAGATTATGAGTCGGGAGTCAGAAATATGATGCCCTAACTAGGGTGTTACATTAGTTGGTATCAGAGCTAGGGTGTTACATTAGTTAGTATCAGAGCTAGGGTGCTACATTGTTTGACTTTGTTGAGAAATTCGTAGAACTTCTCTTGGATTTCAGTTCTGTTTGATCCCTTAAAATTTTTGAAAACCCATTTCCTTTGCGGAGTCCATTCCGGGGAATAAAAGTCTTTCCTAAGGGTTTCTTTATCTATGATGAATTCAGATAACATGGACATCATCATTAAGGGAGGAATAGGTTGGAGATTGAATAGATCTTTGATCATCATCATCTTCATGTTAGTATGTCGGCCTTGGGATGCTTGATGATGTATCCAGTCCACGAGGATTGATTGTTGATGGATTAGATTGGACTGTGGAAAAAGATTTTCTAGAGACAGCAGATCTATAGTCTTCAGATCTGGAGGATGAAGATTTAAAAGATTTAGAAGAGCTGAACAAATTTCTCCTATTGAAGGCTAATTCAACTCTACCTGATTGGTGTTGGGTGATTTCCTGAATTTTAGGTGTTTCTCTGGGTAAAGCTGGAGTTGCTTTATCCATAATCCATTTCTCATGGAGGATTACATCTTCCCATCGAATTTGTTTGGGGACAACTACGTTGGCCTTTGTTATGTCTGTCAGGAATAACATTGTTACTCCCTTGTTTTTGGGTTTTAACACTTTTGAGTAAAAAGAATTCATAACTTTATATTGAATCCTATAGATTAAGGCTAAAAGAATTGATCCGGGCTTTATGTCTAAGCCACAGACTTTGATGTTTAAGAATAACTTGTCTTGAATATTTTTGTCTTTTAGACTTGCAGTCCTATTAGGATAACAATTAAAATAAATTGGACCATGACCAAGACTAGTTTCTACGGTTCCTAGAAGCGAATCATGGAATTGATTATGTCTTATGTCTCTTAGACAAAGCAGCACAGATGTGTTTAGACCTTCTCTAATTAGAGGTTTGACAGCTACCTGCACACATCCGATATGTAGATAATTGTATTTGTTAGCTTGACCTTTTAAGGTCTCTTGACAGAGAAGATGAAATTCTTCATCATCTCATTCAATGGTGATTTGTTCCTTTACAGTCCTGATAATGTAATCAGAACTTCTGAAGAATCGTCCTTCAGTTTTATAGAGTTCATTGTTTGGGATTCTGGGGATCTCCCAGTCATCCATGTTGTGATTTATGTTTTCAAAACAAATTTCTTCATTAAAGATGTTTGTTGTAGATGGATTAATTTGTTGCTCAGTGAGTGATGAAGAAGAAGATTGAGAGGATTTGAAAGAAAGCTTAGAAGACAGAGAATGCAACATGACAGAAGATTTAAACAGAAATATAAATAAAGACAGAATATAAGAGTATAAACGCAGGAAATAACAAGAAAGAGAATAAAATAACAAGAAAATAAACAGCAAACAACAGATATAGATTTAACCCCTGATATCATTACCCTCTTTTGGTTTCAAGATTTGTAACTGAAAAATTTAAGTCAAATATTATCCTTTGAACTAGATCTTAAAATTATCATGCTTCATTCCTTGATTTATGTCTGGTTTAAGTATTATCTTCTGAACCTTTCATTAAAATTTAATAGATCA
The DNA here is from genome assembly GCA_029884595.1 of Ormosia semicastrata. Taxonomy (NCBI): domain Eukaryota; kingdom Viridiplantae; phylum Streptophyta; class Magnoliopsida; order Fabales; family Fabaceae; genus Ormosia; species Ormosia semicastrata. The sequence goes on from JAQQTO010000061.1 coordinate 48,559,314, forward strand.
TACCCAGATCGTTAGCCACCGCATTTATTTATCAATTTTTAACCATGGTCACCACCGTGCCTCATCCTTCACTACCTGTGGCGACATCGTCGAATTAGTCTTACCGCCTCCCCAGGTCTTATTGCTACGGCCTCACAGAATAGATCCAACACCAGGCATTATGTACCGTCTAGTTAAGAAAAGATAATATATAGATGCTTACTATCTAGATCCAGATATAATAATACCATTTTTTTTTATAAATTGGCATGCAAAGGCATCACAATAGAGAGAGAGATCCCAACTAGGTTGGCACCCCAAAACCTATCAATCATCTGCAGCACGCCAGAAATTTATTAAAAAAAAAAGAAAGAAAACAGATACGAAAACTTGGGGGGACAAGAGCCAAAACCCAAGAAGGAAAGAAAAAAGAAAAAAAAACTATCTAAACCTGAAAATAAGAAGACCAAGCCTATTACGGACAAAGTCTTCACTAATAAAAAAGGGGATCAAGTCCCACCAAGAGAAACAATGAGAAAAAACCCCAAAAGAAGCTAACTTATCTGCACAAGAATTTCCCTTCCTATAAAAGTGAGAAACAACAAAGAGCATACTTTTTGTGAGATTTATACAATTCCTCCATCTAGTTCTAAGTTTCCAAGGCACCAACTCAAAGGAAGAAAAGGCTAGAATTACTAAATTAGAGTCACATTCTAACCAAATCTTATGCCAACCTTTTTGATATGCAATTTCTACCATTATTATTTAGTTCAGTTAAGATAATAAATAAAGCAGATAAAGATCAAAGTAGAATAATGATTAATTGGTATAATAACATTAATATCCAGTTCAATAAGATAATAAATAACTTAAATCCACCATTTACATTCCTACTTCTTAATCGCGTAGCTAAAAATCATTAATTTTAAATCGCGTAAGAGTTTTTCTACGTATTTTTAATCGCATAAAACATTTTCTCAATATTCTAAGCTCAAATTAAAACTTTTCTCATTTAATATTAAAATTATACTTTAATTCCAATATTTCCTTAATAAATCACCTTTAAATAATATTTCTAACATTTTTATATAAATCTTCTCTAAATAATATTTCTTAATATTTTTCACAAAAACTTATATCATCTAAATTAATTCAAGATATCTCAAAATATTTGTTCTTTACTCTTAATAAAACTTTATTAAGCAAAATATTTTAAACTCCAAACTATCCTTAGAAATTATTTCCTTGATAAAACTTCTTTAAATAATACTTTCTAATATCCTTTCCAAAACTTAAGTTTATTTTAATTAAATAAAATCTTTTCTATCTTCCTCTTTAAAAATCCATTTAAATAAAATACTTTAAGTTTCCAAATTATTTCTCCATCCTATTTTTAATATCATAGCCGAAATTTACTTTCCATTTAATAATAAAAATATATTCATTTCCATTTTTATTTTGTAGTTCCTGAATTACATTTTCTTACCACTAATCCTCTAGGTTATCATTTAATAAATCATTTTTGTAATGGATTACCTATTTGTGGGCATAGAGGTCGTGAGCCTCATGGTCTTTGGAACCAAAAATTCTTTTCCTCTTAATCACAATTTATATTATACAACATACATAAGACATCATAATCCTACTATATCAAATTCATGCATAATATCAAAGCAATAAAATCACATAAAGTAATTAAACACAAATCACAAAATTATACAAACAAGGTGAATAATCCTCACATGAATTGATCACCTTCATACAAATTTCGTTCCTCACCACCATAATTGGTTGATGATGTTGATCTCTCTCTTACCTTAGATGTAGCTTCCTAAACTTCTTGTATGATCCTTTGTATTAACTTCCACCACCAAGTAGTCTCTTGAGATCCAAACAAATACATAAAAATTAACATTTAAAGCTTGATTAAGGTAACCATAGATCAAATATGGTCTTAGAATCTCAAGAAGCAAATAAGAAATCAAGTTTCAAGATCTTTACCTTGAAACCTTAGAACTTGAATCCAAGAATCAAGCTTGAAGATGATAGAATTAGGTCTTGATCACAACATGAAAGTTGCTTAGAATGAAGTTTAGGACCAAGTGGTAAGGTTTATTTGAATTATGAGTAATTGGATAGTGTTTTTGGGTGAGGAGGTCGTGAGCTAGAGGAGAGAAAATGAGAAAAAGTGAGAGAAAATGGTGTTTAGCTTTAAGAGAAAAGATGATAGCTTTTAGAATGTGATAGATAAATCAACTTTGATCACTTTTGAGCCTTCTGGCCGTGGGCCTTCATGGAGAGAAAGAGATATTTTGTTTTGCTACAAGCCATCACAACCATTGGTTAAATCAAATGTGGATATCCAAAACTTCTCCACTAAGTTTACACTCAACTCATCTCATCCATTAATTAGATCAAGGGTAGATATCCTAAGCTTCTTCACTAAGCTTGTCCTCACAACCATTGATTAGATCAATGGTGAATATGCAAAACTTCTCCTCTAAGCTTGTTTCTAATTGGTCATTCACAAAAGTCATAGCCTCTTTAGTTGACTAATCTCAAGATATTTTTCAAAAGATATTTTCTAAAAGATATTTTCAGAAACTATTACCTAATGGATAATAGCAACTGCTAGTTATTGTCCAATAGATAATAACATTATACCATAAATAAAAGTATTACCCAATGGATAATAACATTATCCAATGGATAATAACATTATCCAATGGATAATAGAAAACTCAGATATAGAAAATTTTCATCAACTGTTCTCAGTTTCGGGTTTAGTAAGTTTCCCCGGCCCCGCATTAACAGTCTGAAACTTTTTTATCCAGGAAAATTTTTTATTTTTTCGAGCCCGCCTCAACACACATACAGTCCAAAATAATATTAAAATAATTAAAATAATTTAAAAATTCTAAAATATTCACAAAAATTCCTAAATATTATAAAACTCATAAATATCAAGAAAAACAAAAAAATTAGGGTGTTACATTGCTTGTGCGGCATTCTTCACTAATGTGTGGCACATCTAAGTCATTGGTAGGGGTGGAAATAGGTCAGGCCAGACTAGGCTTTGGCTTAAATAGGCCTGGCCTGTATCTCAATTATAATGCCTGAGCCTGACCTGTGAGCCTATAATAGGCCAATTTTTAAGGCCTGACCTGACCTTTTTAAAAGCCTGACATGACCTGAATGCCTAATTAAATGCCTACTTTGCAATGAGGCCTTTAAATAGATTAACAGACCTACTTTTAAATAGGCCAAACAGACCTTTATATAGGCTAATAGACCTACCTTTAAATAGGTTAATATGTCTTACATAGACTAATAGACTTACATTTAAATAAGTCAATATGCCTTTACATAGGCTAACAGGCTTAAACCTTGAAATAAGTCAACGGGCTTACTCAAAGCCAATAGGCCTTTGTTATAATTTAATACTCACCTTCTAATTTTATAGATATTCACCACTTTCTTACTTTAGTCTTTGGTCGATGTGGGACTTGAAGATATATCAAGTTGCTCACTTTCTTACTCTAGTCTTTCAAGTCCCACATTGACCAAAGATCAGAGTAAGAAAGTAGTGAGCATCTATAAAAGTAAGGGGTGAGTGTCAAATTATTATTTTCATTCTAATAAATATATTATATTAAATATATTAATAAATATGATATTTCTATTCTAGCTTACTAACTTAAGTTTTAGTTATTGACTTTTATTAAAATTTAATTAAAAAATATATTAATATATTATAATAAATAAATAATTATAATTATAATTTATAATTATTATAATAATTGATATTATATTATATATAATTAAATAGGCTAGGCCAGCCTACCAAGCTTAAAAAACGTATTAGACAGCCTGAGGCTTGACATTTTTAGTTAAACAGACTTTTAAAAAAATCTTGACCTAACTTGTTTAATAAACAGGTTAGGCCAGGTTAGGCCATAGGCCCTTGATGGACAACCTGACTTATTTCTACCCTAGTCATTAATTCTATTTATAGCCAAACCTCATTGGTTTCTAAGTAATCTTCCTTATCCTTAATTTAGATTTCCAAAATCCCCAAGGATACACTTACTAAGGATAAATATAAATAAAATCAATTTATATCTTATCAAGATATATGAGCCAAAATCATAACAATACAAACTTGCAATTATCAAAATTAATTAATAATTAAATTCTTTAAATAATATATCAAGCCCAATGACGAGGAAAAATATCATAAATCCTATTGAAAAATATATAAATTAATTAAAAATAGGATTATCATAGTGGTTGAATTTTTTTTAGAGTGGAGATTCTAGTTTAAAGAAGATTACGTGATGGGACGATAGAGGTTTTGATAGACTGGGTCAAGACATTGATAATAGTGATGTTGTTGAGAATAGTCTAGGAAAATGCATGGTAAACTTCTCTTGTCTAATTTATGGGCAACATAAGGATGTAACCATGGGTAACATAAGCAGCTGAAGATCTTTAAGAACAGGAAGGAGTAGGGGTGTATATTGGGTGGGTTGGTGGATTTTGGGACATTTTTGAACTCGACTCATTCATTTAACCAATGGGGTGAGTTGGGTCAAACTCATGGGTCTGACATATATTTAATTTTTTTTACTAAAATAAATGTTGATATATGAAATAAAAAATTTATTGCTCATGACATGTCTTAATTAAAAATAATATATTTTTCAGATAAATTGAAAAGTCACACAACTAGTTGTATGCAAATAAAATAAGTCTAAACAAACTAAATAAACTTAATAAGTCTTATTAAGTTAACATAACTATGAAGTAAACTAAAGCAAGCTAACATATTCTAAAAGATATAAATTAAAAACCACATTAGCTAATTGAAGTCAATATTATCATATATAGCATATGAATTGACATAATTATTTACTTCATTATTAATTTTCTCAAGATACTATTTATCATCGAAGCGATCTATTGAATTTTCATCGCAAAAGTCTGTTAGATGCTTCATGAGTTTCTTATCTTTATTTTCTAGGTTACATTCTCAATGTGACCACAATGACTACACGTAAACTTAATTGGCTTTACAGAAAATACATGAGTAAAAGTAACCTAAAATGGTCATCATGGCTAAATGGCTTTTATAGAAAAAAAAAATATAAAGAGAAAAGTACTTGGGTGGGTTGTGGGTTTGTGTGGGTCGACACTTTCCAAACCCGCTACCCGACCCGTACCTTGTGGGTTGGAGTGATTTCTAACTCAATTCAATCCACAGACCTAACTCAACCCGCATTTTATGAGTTAGGTTGGGTTGAAACTCGCAGGTTCGTGAGTTAACCCAACTTGCTGAACACCCCTAAGAAGGAGGTTTACGAAACAAGCATTGGAAAGGAGACTCATTATTGAGAATTGGAGTTGGCAGTTGATTTATAAGATACATAGCCGTTTGAAAGGTGTAAAACCAGTAAGTGGATGGCATAGAGGCATGGTGAAGATGGGCTAAAGTGGTCTTAACTATGTGACAGTGTTTGCGTTCGGCAAGGTCAACATGTTTAGGAGTGTAAGGTGGAGAAATAAAGTGGGAGATGCCATGGGAGGAAAAATAAGATTTTAATTTGATATATTCAGTGCCACCATTAGTATAAATTGAGTGTACTTCGCATTAGAAAAAAGTCTCAATTTGAGCATGAAATTTTATGAACAAATCAAATGCATCACTCTTTAATTTTAATGGGTAAAGCCAAACATATCTTATGAAATGATCGATAAAGATAATATAATAACGAAACTCATTTATTGAAGTAACTAGAGATGGTCCCCATACATTAGAATATAAGAGTTCTAAAGGAGAACTAGATGTAACAGATGAATCATGATGGAAGTTTATGACTTTTATTCAAATTACATGAAGAATAATGAAAATTGGACTTGGTGGTGGCACTAATGACATGTTGAAGAACTTTAGAAGATGGATGACCAAGACGTGCATGCTAGAGGAATGATGAGGGACTTGTAGTGGAGAGGACAGTAGGCTTGGGGAGGAATGCGGTATTCTGTGAGGATGGAATTGGGTAGAGAGCTCTATTACTTGGAATGCGCATCAAAATTACCCCCCGTGTTACAATCCTTCACAAAAAAGAAATAGGGGTGAAACTCAATGAAAACATTGTTATGGGTACAAAATTTAGAGACAGAAATTAAATTTTGACTAGCACTAGGAACATAAAGGACATTATGTAAAGTGAGAGCGGTGTTGGTGTTGGGTGTAGGAAGTGTGGTGGAACCAACGTTTCTAATAAAAAAAACCTGAGTCATCACCAATTGTAACCTCATTTGGACCAGTGTAGTCAGAATGTAGTGTAAGGTTACTAAGATCAAGAGTAACGTAATGGGTGGCACTTGTGTCTAAAACCCAGTTGGATGCAGGTGTTGTGCTAGAGGAAGCAATCCATTGAGTTTTTCTTGAAGTTTTGGGCAATACCTGGCAATATGACCTTGAAAACCACAAAATTGGCATTTTGGTGGAGGTTTGTTACCCCTATTGAGAGGGCCATTCTAACGTGACCGGAAGAGATGAGCACTGCCATTTGGGAATTTGTTGCTAGATGAAAAATTCATGTTTGCATATTGACCAAGAAAATTAGCATTTTGGCGGTTTGAAACCCTATTAAAGCAGTTTTGGCGGTCAGTGTTGTGATTTGTATTGCCTTGTCACCAATGGAAATGATCAGTAGGGATTTGTTCTTCAATAAGAGAATCATTGCGATTGAGATATTCTTCATGGGTAAGGAGGTGGCTATGGAGCTCCTTAAAGGAAAAGGGCTTTTCTTGCGTCCTAATGGAAGCAACAATGTCATGGTATTCATTACCTAGGCCATTCAAAACATAAAGAGTAACATCATTATCATTAATAACATGATCAACAATAGTAAGTTCATCCACAATGCTTTTGATAGAAAACAAATATTTAATGATGGATTGAGAGCCTTTGTGGCTTCGCTAAAGCCGTTTTTCAAGGACATGACATGAGAACACAAAGGATTCGTGTACCTGGATTTGGAAGCTTGCCACAGTTAGTGTGAAGTTTCACAGGCAGAAAAAGAGATGTTGTCACATTCATTCATGGAGGACAGTAATAGGTTCACGATGAGTTGGTCTTGACAATACCAGTTGTCATATGCTATATTTGGAATTAAAGACCCATCTGCATTGGTGATTTTAGTGGGTGGTGCAAGAGTGGTGCCTTACACATAACTAAATAATTTCATGCCTCAAAGAAGAGACTTGGCATGTTTGCCCCAAGCCTGATAGTTTTTGGTTGAAAGCTTCAAGGAGATGTGTGTGCCTGAGTTAAAAAATGTCACAGAATTGGGTTAGGAACCAATAGTGGGCTGAGTTCGAGACTGTGTAGTTGCTGCAGAAGAGTTGGAGTCATTAGAGGTCGCCATGGATATTTTGCTTGTGAGAGGAAAAGGCAGTTGATACCATATAAAGACTCACGTACTGGAAATGCTTATTTGTATTGAATGGCTTATGTCACACTATACAAGAATATATATGCAAGTTATGGAGGATGTGCACATTTAAATTTGAATTTACAGAGAGATAAAAAATTGTTATCTACAAGAATATATATGCAAGATTAAGTTAGTTGAGTTGACTCATCCCACACCCATCGTCTCTCCTGTCTCTCTCTCTCTCTCTCTTTCTCAAGGAATGATGGCGAGATGAAATAAGGGTTTTTCATTTGATGACAATGGTATAATGTAGTCTTGGAGAGGATGAGGTCAATGAAAAACATTAAAGACATTAAGAACAATTATGGTAGTGGAATAGAAATTGAGAAAAATTAAATGACTAATTAAGTGGGAATAGAAACCTTTACAGCAAAGCTAAAATAGGCACATATAATTTAAAATACCCTCAATTTGAGGAGGAAATTTTACCTTGATTTTACCCTAGGGCAATAGCTGACTTGATTACTTTTATATATAAAAGATAAAAGATGTCTATCCTAAAGCATTTCAAGGAATTAAGTAACTAATTCCCCTACTCCCCTAAAATGAAAGATAAAACAATAATTAAATTAAATTGTTGAATTGATTAACAACAATTGAAGACATTGATAAATGAGAAAATTAATGAACTCAAGAAACTAATTTTTCATATATATATATATATATATATATATAATAGTTCTTTTCCTCATTGTATATGTGTCCACCAAGGAGTTCCTCTCTTATTCTAAAAACTTCTTGCAGGTAATGAATAAAATTAAAAAATATTATGTAAAATAATTTTTTATAGACTCGGCATGATCAAGTAAATATTTTCTTCAATTTTCAATTAAACTCAGTTAATCATGCCAACAAATATTTAAAAAATTACCATCTAATCGAAGTTTACCAATAAATGTGTGCTCAACTAAGTTCCAGAAGGGACAAATTCGAGTTTACCATTGTCTACTTTAGAATTAGAGTTGATCCCAAATTGGAAGGAAATAAGAAGGGGAAAATGAGAAAAGAAGAGATAATGACAACAAAGTAACCTCACTATAAGTATAAATGTTAAGACTGGAAGTAGACCTATAAAGGAAATTTTTTGAAAAAAGAGACACAACCTTCCTTAGGATACTTGTAGAATAATCCAAAGTTACTTGAAAACTTCATCCAAAACATTTTGAATAGTCATATTGAAGGCATAAAAATTCAGAGTATAGAAAAGAGGTTTCTTAGTTATTATCCATTAAACTGTTACAATATAAAAATCAATGCAAATAAAAACAAAATCGGATATTTGTGCTAACCATGATGTATGACATGTATAAAGTAGCATGTAAGATCAAGTGGTTTTTATTTATTGAATGCATATTTAGAACTTTGCATACCTTTTCTAGAAATAGTTTCAATCTTACACTAATACATATAGTTTCAACCTGACACACTTCAACAATTCCTCAAGCCTGTTCTTGGTGGAGAGAATAAAGGGAGTGAGAATTAAATTTATGATAATTCAATTAAGATGATGAAGAGAATGAATGAAAAAAGAAATATTCCTAGCATTTCTTATACAAGGATTGGGAGGGAGCATAGAACAAAAATCAACCCCAAGCTTGCTGACACCCATAACAACAACCACAAGCAAAGTTCTCCTTATACAATAGTCCATGCAAACACTCATTCATCAACAACCAAAGCCTCAAGCTAACACCACTACAATCAAACACCCTACATTTCATAGTATCTGGGCCACCACAACAAAACAACTCCTTGTAAATTCACACACACACACACACACACACATACACACACACACACACACGAGCTACTTACAAGCTTTTAATGTCAAGTTCATAAAATTTGAGCTTGACTAATCGACAATGAACTTGATCGAGTATTTAATGAATTGAATAGTTCACAAAAAATTCAATTTATTTATATCTCTAATTCCCACTTCAAAAAAGCTACTTACAAGCTTTTAATGTCAAGTTCATAAAATTTGAGCTTGACTAATCGACAATGAACTTGATCGAGTATTTAATGAATTGAATAGTTCACAAAAAACTCAATTTATTTATATCTCTAATTCTCACTTCAAAAAAGCAAAACTAATAAGAAAAGAAAAGTAAATAAATTACGGATAACCAAACCTAATGTTTTGGGCAATGAGAAAATAAAAAACGAAGTAAAAGAAGTTCAAAAACTAAGACTAGGGTGAAAAGGAAAAAAAAGAGAAGAGAATTTAAATGTCAACAAGAAATATATTACAATAAAAATATAAAATTTTAATTGAAAAGGAACTTGAGGATGTAGCTCACTTGGCAGAGTGCTTGCTTTGCATGCGAGAGGTACGGGATTTAATACCCTGCATTTCCATTTAAGGTAACTTCGTGCTTTTGTGCATGTGGCTTTTGATGTTTATTTCAGAAAAGAAAATGATTAATCTTTCTAATAACTCATCCTCCTAATAATCATTCTAATTATTAAATAAAAAAATATTAAATATTTTTTATTTTTTAAGATATTAGTTACATTTAATTTTTTATTTAATATTTTTTATTAAATAATAGAAAGATTATTAAGAAAATATTTTAAAAAATATAATAAAATTGTTCCAAAAATTCACTTTATAAATTTTTTGATGAACATTTGCAAATCAAGAGCTTAAATAGTCTTTTTTTTTCCTCTTATTTTGGCTGGAGCTTAATAGTCTTTAGTAATAGCTTATTATATTAATCTATCAATTTACTTGATTTCCATCCAAACCTTTAGCAATACCTAAGCCACCTTCGTTTCAGATTTCTTGGATCTTGTTTAATAAATAAATATATTAATTAACCCATAATACCAAATTATATATAATATAGAAGGAAGATGAAATTACATTAATGTAAGTTTTTTTTTTTACACTTATTTTTTATCGTTAATTTTACTTTTATTTAATAATTATTTTTAATGAAATAATTTCAATTATTAGATAAAAATAAAATTAATAATTAAAATGAACATAAAAAAAAAAAAATTTACACGAGTATAAGCTGATCCCTCCTCATATATATATATATGTATAAGAAAAAAAATATGGCGTTGTTTACGGGCATGTGCTGGGAGGATGACAAATTGTGCGAACATTAACAATACTAAACTACTCATGCGCTAGCTTAGGACAACAAAACGAGAATATGGTGAAACTGTGAAAATAAAACACCTACCCCAGTCCCCCTACTCGTTCAACTCTTGCTCTTTTCTCGTGACTCTAGTCACTACTCCCCAGTAGTTGTTACCTTCAAGTTCAATCACTTCACTTCCATTAGTTTCTAGAGAGATATTATTGTTCCGCTTCTTCAAATAATGGCCGCTTCACATCCCTCAATTTCCGCAATTGCTGCTGCCATTCCTTCCTCCTCCAATTTCTCTTCTCATTCTTCACTTTCTTCCTTCACTCCTACTCTTTTGCTGTCTCCGTCCCATGCTCACTGGAAAGCCTCAGCTGCCAGATGCCTTTGCCGGAGGCACGTGTGCAGAGCCATGGTTCAACAGGCCGTTCAGGGAGCTCCCGCGGCTTACGCCAAGGAAATGGAGCGCCTTTCCGCCAAAGAGTCGCTTCTTCTCGCTGTCAGTATCAGCCTTTCCCCTCTTTGTTTGTAATTGTGTGCTAATTTTTGCGAGCCTGTTTGGTTTAATTAGATATTTAATCAAAATTGGCATTTGGGATTTTTCATTTCCTTTTAGCCAGTTGTTGTACATTTTTGATAATAAAGAAACAAAGTTGCTGCATTTTTTTTATAATGGGTATGGCTTTGAATGGATTGTAGCCCTTGTTTTCTTTCATTTATTTAGTTTTGTTGTTCCTGTCGGGGGCGGGGGGGGCGGGGGGGGGGCCGGAGGGGGAATTGGGAGGTATGAAAATTAATAATATGTAGGTAGGTATGTATATGCATCATTCCTATTGCGCCTAGGTTCGTTGTCAATTTTCACTCCTCTCATTTCTTTACCCTTTTTGATTCTTAAACAAATGCTTAAAGTTTGAATTTCCTACTTATGCTAAAAATGCAAAATTCAGATGCAAATATGCTGTTCTAATGTGGGGTAGTAGAAATCTAGAACTGTTTTCGTTTTGCCAACAAAACTTTGTAGTGTTTTAATTTTGTTTCTTTCCCTATTTAATCCTCTTGATGTTTGTGCTCAAAGAACCAGGGAAAATAGATTCTATCAGTGAATTGCATCTGTTGACAACCCCCTTCCCCCACTGTGCTGAAGTGGATTCAGAGATGTACCTAAGATAGGCATGTCACGGTGATTTCCTCCTTGCGCAGCAGGAGCAAAGTGTGTTGAGACAGGAGGGTTGGTACCTGCAAAGGGACTCCAACGTTTAAGTCAGGCTGTGCACAAGTAGGGTTTATGCAATGAGTGATAAGTTACCTGAGACGGTGAATAAGCTTGGTATTTATAGAGGTTGGAGAGATACGTTCCCGTAATAGTAGCAGGAAGAGATATGTTCCTTATTTAGTTACAAAGGATCCCTATATTATCGGAATGTTGATACTGTGATCATGGGCAGTTATGGGTGCTATTATTCTATAAGATCGTGATTGACAATAGATATTATTAGAATTTATCCATTACGCAGATCTCGTGGTAAAGCTGTTGCTACTCAATGCTGTGATCCGATAAACATATAGCTGGGATCTCATCCACATGCCGTAAGCGAATTCTTGCTGATGGTATTAATGACGGACTCCGGCGTACTGCGTGTCTGGTCGACTCACGGTCTAGAATAGTTACTCCCAACTTGACACTTAGATGTAATAGTTAAGCGTCAAGGTACCAATTTTAATAGGAGCACATGACGCGCGGTGTACAAAGGGATCCAAGTCAATCAACGTTAGATCACGCGATGTTTTCCAAAGGGCCGAGGTCCATTGTACATTGTAGAATACTTCCGGGGTTGACGTGTAAGATCGGGATCCGAAGCAGATCGTTTTGCTTACGTTGCCATTCCGCCTTCCAAAGTATATCTTATATTGCCCCCGTGCATGGTTCACAGGGTCTTCATCCTTGCAGCTTTTACTCTGCAGCTGGTAGCAGTCTGAGCCACGCCTTGAGAAATTGTTGCTTTGGCTTTATTGAGAATTAAAGATCCTTTAAAAGAAGATAGCAGTTTCATGTTGATTCCCAACTACCAGCTACTCTCGTGACCAATCAGAGAGAGGGAGCATTAAAGTGCGGCTTCCAATCGTGCAATCAGTTCACCTTTTTCGGGACCAATTAGAATGTTTCGTTCCGTTTATAAATAAGGAATGTTTGCATTGAGGCTGACATTCCTTTTGTTTTGTGGCTTTGCATGAGAATGATCTCCCTTTAGAGAGTGATTTTTCTTTGATTTTTTGTACGCATGTGGAGGGTTTTGCCCCCTGTTGAAACCATCTTCTTGTTCTTTCCGAAGTCTTTAAAGGGATTTGCTTTTTGGCAGCCGGTTTCTTCGGTGGAGGCCTTTCTTTCTCAGTGTAATGGCTTGGTGGGGACCAAGTAACCGCTCAACGTCGGTTGGCCAATATGCATTTGGGCAGCAGAAGCCTTTCTCTCTCGGTGTACGCAAGAATGTGCAACTTTTCTGCACGTACCGGGGGGGACTCGCTGCTTCTGTGTAGTTCTTGAGATGCATGGTTGTGATTCGTGCTCTGTCCTCCTTTTTTCCGACTGTTGTGCGGACATTTAGCCAAGTGTTTCCACAGTTTCTCTTACTAAGTGTAGTTGGATATGCAGGAGGGCTCCAAGGGTGGAAGAATCTCTGAGTAACTTGGGGTGATTTGAAGCAACTTGGAGTGATTGTAAAACATTCTGTAGTTCTGGTGGAACAATATTTTGATGTGGAGCAATCTCTCGTTGGCTAGCAAGAAAGGGATGAGTGCTAGTTTCTGGAAGAACCTTGGAGGTGGTTGTGACCGGCGGCCATCATCGTCAGTGATGCCTTGTCTTTCTAGTGGGCATTCTTGACTATTTTTGTCTTGGAGGAACTTTTTATGTATTCCTTTTTATTAGAGCTGACGATATATGGAATGTGAATGATAATAAAATTTCTTTTTCTGAATCTTGTATCTTCTATGTAGCATTTCCGTTCTCCTTTTTTCTTTTTCCTCCAGGGTGAGTCCAACGCTAAGCCTGTAATGATGTCATGTTGCCCCCAGCTTGGTACTTGGCTAGTACAACGAAGTGGCAAGATAAAGTCCATATGCCCCTGGGTGATGGTATCCATGCTTCACTTGAAGCCATGGTTCGTGTTGCCGCATGGGGTTAAGAGTTTTAACCTGGGGACGTTTATGACCAAGTCGTTTGGCCTTCCTTTAAACATTGTGGTCTGAATTGGCTTCGCGTCATTTGACTACAAAGGGACATTCCTGGTGTAGCTGGGGTTCGTAGAAAAAATTCGGGGTCTGTGAAAAAAATTCGGACTCAACTACAGAGGTTGCGTGACGCTTCATTTGCTGCGCAACTATACCTTCAACTATTGTGACAGTTGTGGGATCCACATGGCACTCTTTAACTACGTGGACGTGGTTAGGGTTCTGCGCGCCATGATGAGCAGTTTTCAAAATCCGAGGAGATAGGGGTTAAGGCTCCTCTTCTTCATTTTTACTATTCCTTTCTGAATTCTGGTGATTTGAGGCGATTACTGGTGGCTTTTTCCCAGCGGAGGAGTGCAGTTTTCAGTGGTTTTCAATTGTTTCACTTTTCTCGGTTGTCAATTTTTGTTCATTTCTTCAAGGTACTTCTCCTTTCCGTCTTCTGTTTTTGCTATTTTTAGCGCCGCAGAGTGGTTTCGCTCCCTTTGTTTTAGGGTGCATTCCTTTTCATTTAGTAAAACGAGTTGGGATATCATTGTCCCTGGGTCCCTTTAATGGCGTCTCTCTGTGGAGCACCTTCTCTGCCACACCATGTGCGGCGGAGGTGTCCATCTGAGGTTTAAGCCTTGGTGGGCACGGAGGCCGGTATGCGGGTGTAAACTTCCGACTCCTTCCTCGGTCCGCCCCTTCCACGTCCGAATCTGTAAGTTAATTGATTCTAACAATTACTTACCAGCCTCTGTTTGTGTTTCCAGGGATTTAATGGCCAAGAGACGAGCGGTTAGGCCCTAAGTGCTGGCTCCAAAAGTCCGAATGCCGGCTGCAGAAGACCTTGTGGTGATTGCCCGTGGTCCAGGGCGGGTGTATCCGTGGGTTGGTGCCGACGCCTATGATCGAGTGTCCATCTTCCAACCTAGGGATGAACGTGAAACACTCAAGGGTTACTTGATGCTAACGGAGGAAGGTAAGAGGGATTGCGAATTCGAGATCCTGTCCCCAGAGAATGAGAGAGTGTGCTCATCCCGGGAGGCAGGTGCGCACTACATGTTCCTGTATGAGGATCTCTTCGTCTGGCTTGGACTTCGGATTCCTTTCAACGATTTCCAGCTTGCAGTCCTCTGCACTCTCAACACGGCTCCATCCCAGATTCACCCCAACAGTTGGGCAAACATCCTTGCCTTCGAAAGAATTTGTCGAGTAGTCGGATTGCGGCACTTGGAGAGGGCGTTCTTCTACCACCACACCCGGTGGAGTCTTTAAGGCGTGGGAGCTCCTCAAAAGAATTGGCTCATAGTCCGGTCAAGGCCTGGTCGGAAGATCTTTCGGATCTTCCGAGAGAGTTACAAGGACTTCAAGGAGAAGTACTTCAAGCTGATGGCGGCTCCAGGGACTCATCCTTTCTTTCTAGACAATGATGGGGAGCCGACATTTAGCTTATATTGGATCGAGAGGGCATGGAATACTCCTCTTGGATTGATTGAATGGGAGAGGCCCAACCTTGATCGGAATGACATTGAGTTCGTTGACTTCTTTATCATGTGGGTTGAGCAAGTGGGCCTCATTCCTTCTAAAGACGTGCTAGATGCCCCTGATGACACAACTTTTTAGGCCATTTTAGGTAGTATAGGCCATAGTTCGCATTTAATATTTTGTGTATGGTAATTTCCTTGCATATTTTCTACTATCTGACTCATGTGGTGTTTTGCAGTAAGCTTGGCTACGATGGCATTCAGAAATGCCCTTGCAACCCTTGAGGCCTTGAGAGCTAGGAATGCAGCTGGTCCTTCCAATGTTCCTGTGGTTGTTTCTCCAGCCCCTCTGCCCCCGCCAGTCAAGGATCTGGTGATCGAGGGTGGCCCAATTCAACTAGAGGATTCCCCTACGCCGCGACTCCAGAGGCGGAAGAGGAGGCCTGTTGGGGATGGCAGGGCGGATGACTGAGGAAAGAGGGCGGCAATTGAGGCGGGGGATAATGGCCCAATCAGTTTGTACGGAGACAACTCGGATCCTGGGGATTTCATTTACTTCAATATAATCGGCAGACAGCAGAGAAGGTGACGAAAGCGGAGGAGGCCGATAATCGGGCTCTTAAGGCCAAGGACGATGCTGAAGCTAGGGCCAAGGAATTGGCGGCCTTGAAGGACAATCTGAAGTAGGAGAAGGTCAGTTTGGTGGAGGTTAAGAGGGAAGTCACTGGACTCCGTGCTGAATGTGAGAACCTCCGTATTGAGAACCAAGACCTCCGAACTGGAGTGGCGCGGCTACAAGAGGATATTCAACAGCTGATTACGGTCGGCACGAATATTAGTGGGGAGCAATTCCAAAATGCAGTTGACCAAGTTCAGTTTTTCAATCTCGGGGTGGCCCTAACATTGGATGCGTTGGACCCTAGAAGGGTGATTCGAGACGGCTGTCTCGTGCTTCCAAGTCTTGCTTCGGGTGATCAAGTTGTCGTTGAGGCCCTAGTCGCTGTTATCCGAGACTCGGATGTTGTCGAGGACATAGGAAATGCAGCATAGCCTGCCTCTTTAATTTTTGCCCCCTGCGCGGGGCATTTTATTTTTGACAAGACAATTACCCCGATTACCGAGGTGTTTTAATTTATTTCCTTCGTCGTATTCGTTTCTTTTCCATGGTCCGTATTGTGTCCAACGTCCATTATAAATGTGCATTTGTTGGCCGCTTGAAGGGCTTAGGAGAATTTTAGTTTAATTAAAGCCTTGGTCCAGGGTCTAACACCCATTCTATTGAGCACTCGGAGTTCTGTGACTTAGGCAAAACTTAAAGTCAAGACCTTAACCCGGGGTCCAACGCCCAAAATGTTTTGGCACTTAGAATTCTACTTGACTTAGGTATAATTTAAGGTGATCCGTGACCGAGGTCTTTAATGTTTATGGTTTACAGCGGAAAATTGCCTAACACTTAGGAATTTTCGATTTCAGAACCTGTTTAACATAAGACATTTTCGGTGGGTACCTGGTGGTGGACCACAGATATCGTAACCCGAATTGCCACTTCATTTTGCAACCATAAAATGGTCATGGCCAAGTGTTGAGGATTGGGTATTGACCCATAACTCACGACCAAAACACTCACATGAGCTTGGTGGGTTATTCCTCTTAACCTGGACTTTCAAGTCCCATAGGGGATGGGCTTAAGACATTCTTGTTGGAAATATATGTAATTAGGTGTAAATTGTTAGTACAGTTGTTAGTCCCACATCATGTATATTGTGTAATTATTTATTACTTATTGAATATATATTCAGTCTCCGTTGTGTAGTTGAAACACATGGTTCAGTATATGTCTTTCTTTTTCTTTCTCTCTCTCAACATGGTATCTAGAGCCTAGAGAAAGGCAAATCCTAGAACCGTGCCTACCCGGAGGACCCACTGTCCCCCGGTGCCAAATTTTTTTTTTTTCGGCAACCCATGTCATCACTCAGGGTACCGATCTCCTATGCCGTGCTCCTTTCCGGCCAGTCTCAGCCCCTGCCGCCGCCGCTGACGTCCTCTCCGGCCACCACCGCCGACGTCCTTTCCGGCCATCGCCACCACCGCTCGAAGCGCCTCCCTCTGCTCGGCCCGATCCTCGAAGTACAGGCCCAGCCGTCCATCCACGCGCCCACACGCGCGAGTACAGTGGGCTGCGTTTCGCACCCACGTGCTTCACTCCGGCCGCACGTGACGGCGCGTCAGGCCTTCTTTCCGGCCGCCGTTCGTCCCACCGTGGTCGCCGGCCTCTCCTCTGTTGAGCCCAGTCCTCCACTTCCCCAACCGCACCCATAAGACGTGTCGTACACCTTCCGTATACGTTTCAGGTACTGTTCATTACGTTTTTTGGGTTATTTGTCATCTGATCCATGGCTTCCTTGAGTCCTCCAGATGCTCCGAAGGTAGAACCTGGTGTTTTCAGTAATTATATCAGTGCCTCTCTTTCCACTGACAAATTAGATGGCACTAATTATGATTCTTGGGCCTCCGACGTCAAACTTTGGCTTACCGGTCAAGGGTACGAGACTCATCTCACTACCACGGTTGATTCTGTGCCTGAAGCCGACCGTCCCAGGTGGAAAAAGATTGATGCTCAGTTGTGCAGTGTGCTTAAGTCCACCATCCACTCCTCTTTGAAGCAGATTTTTCGGGCTCATTTGACCTGTGAATCCGTGTGGGCGCAGGCCAAGGTCCTCTACACCAATGATACTCAGCGATTGTATGGGGTTTGTCATGATCTTATGAATCTTATTGCCCCAAGGAGGTTTGATGGCTCTATGTCTACCTACTTGGGCAAACTTCATGGTGCTCTCCACGATTTCAATGAACTGTTGCCTCCAGCAGATACCCTAAGCAAAGGAACTTGAACAACGGAACACCTTCTTCATGCTTTTGGGCCTTTATGGTTTACTGCGGATTACTCCACCATCCGTGATCGATTTTGGGATCTCCTACTATTCCCACTCTTTTTTTGCAACGTGTTCTACCTTGCTTCGGGTTCCGCCTAAGCACGATCGATTCTCTTGTTGCTCCCATCACCAGGTGACACATCCGCCTTGCCTCTCGGACCAACGGTCGTGGCCGTTCTCGTGGGGTCACTCGGGTTCCAAACCTCGTCCGAAATGTGATCATTGTCGTCGTTTGGGTCACACCATTGATAAATGTTGGACTTTACATGGCGTCCTCCCCGCATCGCTAATGTTGCACAGTCTACTCCACCGACACTCTTGAGCCTTCTGAACCACCTAGAGTCTCTCCGGCTGATTATGCAGAATTTCTGAAGTGGTTTGAGCAGCGTCAGTCCTCTGGTTCCACTTGTTTACATTGCGCACACCGGTACTTCCTATGCTTGTCTCTCTCGGTCACCTTCCCTTGGCCCTTGGGTTTCTTGATTGGTGCATTCGACCACATTTCGGTAATAAGGCTTTGTTTTTCAACTCTCTACTTACGGTTATTTGCCTATGGTTACTTCAGCTAATGGTTCTCAGACACAATCTCAAGGGATTGGCACTGCTAATCTCCTACCTTCCCTCATTGTTGATTCGGTTCTCTATATTCCTGGGTGTCCTTTTAATTTACTTTCTATTAGTCGTTTAACCCGTTCTCTTGATTGTTCCATTACTTTCACTAAAAATTCTGTTTTCTGCACAGACCCAGGAGTTCGGGACGGATGATTGGCACCTGGATATGAGTCCCATGGCCTTTACCGCTCTCCAACCCTTCTCATGTTTGCTCTGCCACTGATTCCCTCTTACCATCCATGCTCAGTTGGGTCATCCTAGCCTTGCCAAACTACAGAGAATGGTGCCGAGCCTCTCCAAGTTATCGAGTCTTCCTTGTGAGTCATGTCAGTTAGGGAAACACACCCGTAGTCCGTTTCTTGATCGTTTTGGTACTCGAGCTGCGTCTCCTTTTACCTTAGTTCATTCTGATGTATGGGGTCCTAGTCGTACTATTTCTACTTTAGGGTTCAAGTATTTTGTTACCTTTATTGATGATTACTCTCGATGTACTTGGTTATTTTTAATGCAAAACAGGTCTGAGTTATTCTCCATATTTCAAAAGTTTTACCAAGAAATTAAAACTCAATTTGGTGTTCCTATTTGTACTCTGTGTAGTGATAATGCTAGTGAATACTTATCTAATCAATTTCAGACTTTTATGGCTTCTCATGGCATTCTTCACCAAACATCTTGTGCCCATACACCTCAACAAAATGGGGTAGCTGAACGTAAAAATAGACACCTTATTGAAACAACTCGGACCCTCTTACTCCATAGTCAGGTTCCTTTTCGTTTTTGGGGTGATGTTGTCCTATCGCATGCTACCTTATTAATTGCATGCCATCCTCTGTGCTTGATAAAGGTCCCTCATTCTGTCTTGTTTCCACATCAGCCTCTTCATTCTCTTCCGCCTCATGTCTTCGGGTCCACTTGTTTTGTCCATAATCTCTCTCCTGGTCTAGACAAACTTACAGCCCGATCCCTCAAATGTGTCTTCCTTGGTTACACTCGGTCCCAAAAAGGTTATCGTTGTTATTCTCCTACTCTACGACGTTACCTTATCTCGGCTGATGTTACTTTCTTCGAGTCTATACCCTTCTTTGAGTCGTCTCCTTCGCCTCCCGAGCCAATCTCTACGTTCCTTCCGGTTCCTCTTGTCCCTGTCACTGTCGAGTCTGAGCCGCCCCACCCTCTACCCATACAGGTCCCCAGCACCACTGACCGTTTCTTCCACACTTATCACCGCCGACCACAACCTCCTGTACCCCGTGTCCCTCCTCTGGATACTGCTACTGAGGTCATTGCAGACTCTTCTCCGGAACCAACTCATTTACCAGCTCCGGCACTGTCAGACGACTCTGATCTCCCCATTGCCATGCGAAAAGGTATCCGGTCTACTCGTAATCCTTCTCCTCATTATATTGCTTTAAGTTATCACCGCCTCTCTTCTTTGCACTTTGCTTGTCTTTCTTCCTTGTCTCCTGTTTCCATCCCTAAATCTCCAGGTGACGCTTTGTCCCATCCCGGATGGAGACAAGCAATGATTAATGAAATGAGTGCGCTTCACAACAGTGGTACTTGGGAACTGGTTGCTCTTCCTCCTGGGAAATCTGTTGTTGGTTGTCGGTGGCTTTATACAGTCAAGATGGGTCCTGATGATAAAATTGATCGTCTCAAAGCCCGTCTTGTGGCGAAAGGGTATACACAGATTTTTGGCTTAGATTATGGGGATACTTTCTCTCCTGTGGCTAAAATGGCTTCTGTCCGGTTGTTTTTGTCCATTGCTGCCATTCGACACTGGCCTCTTCATCAACTTGATATTAAAAATGCATTCCTGCATGGTGATCTAGAAGAAGAGGTATATATGGAGCAACCTCCTGGATTTGTTGCTCGGGGAGTCTTCTAGCCTGGTATGTCGTCTCCACTGTGTCTCTTTATGGTCTCAAAACAGTCTCCTAGAGCCTGGTTCGGACGATTCAAGACCTTGTGATTCAAAGCAATTTGGTATGATTCGAAGTGAAGCAGATCACTCTGTGTTTTATCGCCACACAGCCCAAGGCTGTATTTATCTAGTTGTGTATGTTGACGACATTGTTATCACTGGAAGTGACCACCATGGCATTTGTAAGTTAAAATAACATCTCTCTCTTCACTTTCAGACCAAAGACTTGGGTAAACTTCGATATTTCTTGGGGGTTGAGGTAGCTCAATCTAAGGATGGTATAGTGGTGTCTCAAAGAAAGTATGCTATGGATATCCTTGAAGAAACAGGATTGTTAAATGCCAAGCCAGTTGATACTCCCATGGATCCAAATGTCAAACTTCTACCAAATCAGGGGGAGCCTCTATCGGATCCGGGAAAGTATAGGAGATTAGGTGGGAAGTTAAACTACCTCACTGTTACTCGGCCTGACATTTCTTTTGCAGTCAGTGTGGTTAGCCAATTCCTAAACTCTCCTTGTGAGGACCACTGGGATGCAGTGATACGGATTCTCAAATACATTAAGGGAGCTCCCGGAAGAGGTCTCATCTATGAAGATAAGGGACATACTCAGGTCATTGGATACTCAGATCGTGGGCAGGTTCTCCTACTGACAGACGATCCACTTCTGGGTATTGTGTACTCATTGGAGGCAACTTAGTTTCCTGGAAAAGCAAGAAGCAAAATGTTGTTGCAAGATCTAGTCTGAAGCAGAATATCGAGCTATGGCCTCAGTCACTTGTGAACTCACTTGGTTGAAACAACTCCTCAAAGAACTTCAATTTGGTGAGGTTATGAAAATGACACTCATATGTGACAATCAAGCTGCTTTGCATATAGCTTCCAATCCAGTGTTCCATGAAAGGACCAAACATATCGAGGTCGACTGTCATTTCATCAGGGAAAAGATTCTATCAGGAGACATCATCACAAACTTTGTCAACTCAAATGATCAGCTAGCAGATGTCTTCACCAAGTCCCTGAGAGGTCCACGAATAAGTTATTTATGTAACAAGCTTGGTGCATATGATTTATATGCTCCAGCTTGAGGGGGAGTGTTGGAAATATATGTAATTAGGTGTAAATTGTTAGTACAGTTGTTAGTCCCACATCATGTATATTGTGTAATTATTTATTACTTATTGAATATATATTCAGTCTTCGTTGTGTAGTTGAAACACACGGTTCAGTATATGTCTTTCTTTTTCTTTCTCTCTCTCAACAATTCTCAAGGCGTTTTCCGGCTTGAAGGTCCTTTGAGACTTTAAATATGCAAGATGGTATTTGAATAACTCCGTTTTTTTGATAAATTTGAGGACAAAAGTCCATACAGAGTATATGCTCACCAAAAACTGGGGCAGATCAAACGCGAAGTAAACTAAGACTATGCCTTGAAGGGCACTTAGCTGTAGTACTTTCTAAGTTTGTCCACATTCCAATAGTTCTTGATCGACTTGCCTGTTAATGTCTCCATAGTGTAAGCTCCTTTGCCAGTGCTGATTACGATGCGGTAGGGGCCTTCCTAATTAGGAGCTAATTTTCCTTGGGAGACATTTCTACCTTCGATGTTCGCTCTCCGGAGCACCAGGTCTCCTAGCTGGAACTTCCTTGGAACAACCTTCAAGTTATACCTAGCTGCCATTCTCTGCTTGATGGCGGCATCGCGTATATGGACAACGCGCCTTCTTTCCTCCAGAAAATTCAAGTCTTCCCTGATTAGTCCGGGGTTATTGTCAGGCGAAAATTGCTGGAGACGCTAGCTCGGTTCTCCTATTTCCATTAGGATCATAGCCTCACACCCGTAAGTAAGTTTAAAGAGTGCTTCACCTGTTGTAGAGTGGGCGTAGTCCGGTAAGCTTAGAGGACATGATCTAGCTGTTCAGCCCAGTTTCCCTTGGCTTCATCTGTTGAGATTATTGAGGTTCATTAATAAGGTTCCATGAACCCTTCCATAGGTTCATGTACAGGTTCATGTATAGGTTCATGTATTCTAGTATTTATTAGATTCATGTACATAGGGAGTTAGCTATCTAATTAATTATCCTTGTAAATTGTAATTCTGATGAGTATATATATATCACACTTGCTGAGTTTTACACTTAAGTAATTCAGAAATCCTCTCTAAGTGGTCTAATATTCAAGTTGGTATCAGAGCGGGTTGTTCCCGCTCCTGCTCTTCATTCCTGTTACTGTTCCAGCCACTGTCAAGGCTGGAACCTCGTCCAAAGTTCCCTCATATGTCAGAAAGAGGGCCCTAGTCATCTCAGTTGGCCATTTCCGGCCATCCCCCAAAAGTCCCGTTGCCGGAAAGTCCCCTACTCGTCGCCAAGTGCCGCCACCAGTCTGCACAACATCTGGCGCGTGTAAGCCACGCACCGCCTTCCCGGTGCCGGATTCCTTCGCCGTTGGTCCTAGTCTGCTCGTCGGCCCTCCCTGAGTCCGTTCAAGTGGTCACCTACTCCGTTCATCCCTGTTTGGCTAGTGGGTCTTAAGAGCCCACCTTCGTTCTTCAATGGCGTCCATGTCAAGAACCTCAAACGCTGCCTCTAGTGTTTCTACTCCCTCAAATAAGGTTCTTGTTTCTTTTGTTTTCTCTGGTAATCCATCTATTATTTCAGAAAAGCTCAATGGAAGAAACTATATCGATTGGCAAGCTGTTGTGGAGATTTGGTTTTTAGGACAAGGTCTCTCCGACCATCTAACTGAAAAGGCTGAAGATATCGACATTACAGAACGAGACCAGTGGAAGAGAGCTAATTATCAGTTGGTTTCGCTCTTATGGCAGTCCATTAACCCGTAGTTGATGGTTCATTTTTGCACCTATAAAACATGCTACGACATATGGAAGAAGGCTCGAAGTGTTTATTCAAATGATGTCCAACGTCTCTATGATGTGGTACATAATGTAGCTACACTCCAAATGACGGATCATAATCTCCCGGCGTATTTGAATAAAGTTCAGTCTACCATTGATGAAGTCAAGTTGGCCCTGACCGGAGATGATGTCCAAAATAAGATCGATAATATGTGCATGGTGTTTGCCCTTCATGGTCTTCACAAAGATTTTGAATCTGTTCGGAACCAATTTTTGACAAATCCCAATGTCTCTATAGTAGAAAATCTCATTGATCGTCTGCTTGGTGTTCCTTCTTCGGAGGCTGTGTCAGGAGCTGGTTCCTCACAAGGTTTAGAGTCATTTGTATTCTTTTCTAATGTGGCAGGTCGTGGTCGTGGTCGTGGTCGAGGTGGACAAGGAGGTCGTGGTTCCGGTATTCGTCCATAGTGCTCCTACTGCAAACGTATGGGGCACACTCAAGATAAATGCTATTCCCTAATTGGATTTCTAGAGAAGTCAGCTCATGTGACTTATTCTCAATCTTCGAGTACAGAAAAACAAGATGAAAGTGGAGGTAATAATCAAAATATTTTGTTAGATGCTGAATATAAGGAATATCTTCAGTTCAAGGTAGCACAACAGAATTCATCTTCAGCAGTTGTAGTTCATACTGGTAATTCTACAGTTTGTCTCTCTCATTCCTCTCTTGTTGGATCCTGGATTTTGGATTCTGGTGCTTTCAATCACATAGCTGGTAATCCCTCTCTTTTCTCAAAAATATCACAACCTAAAAATTCTCACTACATCACTCTTGCCGATGGCTCAAAGGCAAAAGCCAAAGGCATTGGTCAAGCCACACCTCTTCCCTCCTTGACATTAAATTCTGTATTCTTTATTCCTGGTTGCCCTTTTAATCTAGTGTCTGTTAGTAAACTCACTAGTAGTCTTAATTGTTCCATAACCTTTACTGCCAATTCTTTCTCTATACAGGACCGGAATACGGGATAGACGATTGGCGCAGGATCTGAATCACATGGTCTCTACTATTTCCAGCCTCCTTCTTCAATTGCTTGCACCGTTACTGAGTCACTGAGTCTCCTTCATCATCGTTTGGGTCATCCAAATCTAAATAAACTGAAGAAAATGGTCCCTCATCTTTCTCACTTGCAATCTCTGGAATGTGAGTCGTGTCAGCTTGGTAAACATCTTTGAGCTTCCTTTCTAAGCTCAGTTCATCATAAAGTAACTTCTCCCTTGGGTTTTGTCCATTCAGATATTTAGGGTCCTAGTCGAGTCAATTCTATCTTAGGGTATAGGTACTTTGTTACTTTTATTGATGACTTTTCAAGATGTACTTGGATCTTTTTAATGAGGGAACGTTCAGAGTTGTGTATTATTTTTCAGAACTTTTGCAATGAAATTCAAAGTCAATTTGGACATCCTATTCGCGTCTTGCGTAGTGATAATGCAAAAGAATACTTTTCTGCTTCCCTTAATCATTTTATGGCTTCTCATGGCATTGTTCATCAATCCTCTTGTCCACATACTCCACAACAAAATGGTATTGCTGAAAGAAAACATTACCATTTTATTGAAACTGCTCATACCCTTTTGTTACATGCCAATGCACCTTTAAAATTTTGTGGTGATGCCGTACTCACTACTGGTTTTTTGATAAATTGGATGCCATCCTCTGCCTTGAATAACAAAGTACCTCATTCCTTGTTGTTTCCCAGGACCCATTTTTCACAGTTCCCCCACGTGTTTTTGGTTCTACTTGCTTTGTACATGATCTCACACCAGGTATTGATAAATTGTTTGCTCTTGCTGTCAAGTGTATCTTTCTTGGTTATTCTCGTGTACGAAAAGGATACAAATGCTATTCCCGTTCTACTCATCGTTTCTACATGTTTGCATGTCACCTTCTTTGAGGATACACCTTATTTCACTACATTGGTGACACTAGATTCTGTCTCCCAGGTATTGTCCATCAATTTTCCTATTCCATTTGTTACTGATTCTTCTGTATCAGATTTGTCAGGGTCTTCTCCATTTGTGTCGCCCTCTCCTCGTCATCTTATTACCTATTAGCGTCATCCTCGCCAAACACAATTGGAGGAAGTTGCCATTGAAGAGACAGGTGATTCATCTTCTACTCTAATCTCTGAACCTACTTCGGATCTACCTGCATCTCCTGTTGATTTACCTATAGCATTTCGCAAAGGTACAAGGTCTTCTCCTAACTCTCATCTAATTTATAATTTCTTATGTTATCGCCGTTTATCTCCTTCCTATTGTGCCTTTGTGTCTGCTATTTCCTTTGTTTTTATTCCTAAAACTGTCCAGGAAGACTCTCTCATCCAAGATGGCGACAGGCTATGATTGATGAGATGGCAGCTTTAGAATCCAATAACACTTGGACACTTGTTCCCTCTTCTTCAGGGAAATCTACTATTGGATGTCGTTGGGTGTTTGTTATCAAAGTGGGCCCAGATGGTCAGATTGATCGGTTGAAAGCCCGTTTAGTAGCTAAAGGCTATACTCAGGTATTTGGGCTAGATTATGGTGATACTTTCTCTCCAGTTGCGAAAATGGCCTCTGTCCAGTTATTCTTATCCATGGCAGCCATACGCCGCTGGTCTATGCATCAGTTGGACATTAAAAATGCCTTCCTTCACGGTGATTTAGAAGAGGAGGTTTATATGGAGCAATCTCCTGGGTTTATTGCTCAGGGAGAGTCACGTGGATATGTTTGTAGGTTACATGAGGCCTTATATGGCCTCAAGCAGAGCCCTCGAGCTTGGTTTAGCAGATTCAGTGCAGTCCTTAAACAATTTGGCATAATCCGCAGTGGAGCAGACCACTCTGTGTTTTATAAACATTCTCCTTCTAATCAGTGCATTTATCTTGTTGTCTATGTAGTTGACATTGTCATTACAGGGGATGATCATGATGGCATCAAACGCCTCAAGGAGCACTTGTTCCAACATTTCCAAACCAAAGACTTGGGACGGTTACGATACTTCCTTGGGATTGAAGTAGCTCAATCTAGCACTGGTGTTGCTATATCTCAGAGGAAGTATGCACTTGATATTTTGGTGGTAACAGGAATGATAAATTGTAAACCGATTGACATTCCTATGGATCCTAAAGTTAAACTTATGCCAGATCAGGGGGAGCCCTATTTAGATCCAGGAAAGTATCGAAGACTGGTAGGGAAGTTGAATTATCTTATTATGACTCGGCCAGACATTTCTTTTGCTGTTAGTGTTGTGAGCCAATTTCTTAACTCTTCCTATAACAGTCATTGGGACGCAATAATTCGAATCTTGAGATATATTAAAGGTTCTCCAGGACAGGGGTTGGTCTATGAGAATAGAGGTCATACTGATATTATTGCCTACATAGATGCAGATTGGGCAAGTTGCCCAAGTGATGGGCGATCAACGTCAGGTTATTGTGTTCTTGTTGGAGGCAATCTCATTGCATGGAAAAGCAAAAAGCAGAATGTTGTTGCTAGATCGAGTGCAGAAGCAGAGTATCAAGTTATGGCTCTTACTATATGCGAACTTAAATGGCTAAAGCAACTTCTTTTTGAGTTAAAGTTTTGTAAAATAGGGTCTATGAATCTTATTTGTGATAATCAAGCAGCTTTGCACGTTGCCTCTAATCTAGTCTTCCATGAGCGGACTAAGCACATAGAGATTGATTGTCACTTTATTCATGAAAAGGTTATCTCTGGAGAAATTATCACATCATTTGTGAATTCTAATGTTCAGCTAGCGGATGTGTTCACTAAGTCACTCCGAAGTCCAAGGATAACATACATATGTAACAAGCTGGATGTTTATGACATATATGCACCAGCTTGAGGGGGAGTGTTGAGATTATTGAGATTCATTAATAAGGTTCCATGAATTGTTCCATAGGTTCATGTACAGGTTCATGTATTCTAGTATTTATTAGATTCATGTACACTGGGGAGTTAGCTATCTAATTAATTATCCTTGTAAATTGTAATTCTGATGAGTATATATATATCACACTTGTTGAGTTTTACACTTAAGCAATTCATAAATCCTCTCTAAGTGGTCTGATATTCAAGTTCATCTAACCTTCTTTTAATTCCATGGACAATAACCTGGTTGGTGGCTTCGGCTTGCCCATTTGTTCTGAGGTTTTCTACGGAACTGCAATGGTACTTGATTTTTAGCTCAACAAGCAGCTCTTCGAAACCCTTATCTTTGAATTGAGTCCCATTGTTCGTCATAATGGACTCCGGAACTCCGAACCTGGTGATGACATGGTGCCAAGTGAACTTTTGAACCAGGATAGAGGTGATCGTGACTAAGGGTTTTGCCTCGATCCGTTTTGTAAAATAATCCACTGCCACCACCAAGTATTTCAATTGACCAGGTGTATGAGGGAACTGATCCAGGATATCCATACCTCATCTGTAGAATGGCCAGGGAACCGATATCGTGAATAGTTCCTTTGAGGGAGCCTGATAATGATCTGAGTGGCGCTGACATTTATCACAGGCCCGGACATGTGCATGAGAGTCTGTTTCCATTGTTGGCCGATAGTATCCCTCCTTGAGTGCCTTTAAAGCTAGGGCTTTGCCTCTTAAGTGGTGTCCACAACTCCCCTCGTGAACCTCAGTCAGTACATATTTTGCTTCTTTTGGCGTGAGGCATTTAAGGAGAGGTGAGGAAAACCCACGTCGGTATAACTACCCATTGTAGATGGTGTACTTGTTTGTTGTTTTGATTAACTTGGAGGCTTCCTTCGGATCAGAGGGCTTGGCTTCGGACTATAAATACTCCATGGTCGGGGTGATCCAAGTACGCTCTTCTTCCTCCACCTGGAAAATGGTTGCATTCATGATGGAGGGTTGAGAGAGGGTTTCTTGGATCACAAAATGGTTATTCCCTAGGCTTTTAGTGCTGGCTAGTTTAGACAGGAGGTCCGCCCTGGAGTTTTGCTCCCTGGATATATGCTCTATCTTGGCCTCCGAGAAGCTTTTAAGGAGTTCTTGCACCTTGACTAAGTATCTCTGAAGGAGGGGCTCCTTTGCTTGGTAATCTCCCCGGATTTGGGAGGCCACAAGTTGCTTGCAAAATGTAATCTTAGTTGCTCCCATGTCCTTGGTGATTACCAGTCCGACAATACATGCTTCATACTCTACCTGATTATTGGAGGTTGGGAACTCAAACTTTAGGGAGTTCTCTACTATCACCCTTTCAGAATTTTCCAAGATTACCCCAGCACCACTTCCCTTGGGGTTTAAGGATCCATCGACAAATATGGTCCAAGAAATCCCAATGGGGTTGCCGGGGTCCAATGTGAGTTCTGCCAAGAAGTCAGAGAGTGCCTGAGCCTTTATTGCAAACCGAGGTTCATATGCGATTCCTAGCTCAGAAAGCTCGATGGACCAAGCAATCATTCTCCCTGCTAAGTCTCGCTTGTGCAGTACTTGGCGGATAGGTTGGTCTGTTCTCCACCACGGGGTGGCACTGGAAGTATTGCCTAAGCCTCCTGGCCGTGGTGACAAGTGCAAAGGCAACCTTTTCGATTTTTTGGTAACGGAGCTCTAGGTCTTGCAGAACTTTGCTCATGAAATAGACCAGCTTCTGTCCCTCTGTCTCCCGGATTATTACTGAGCTTATAGCTTCTTCGTGAACTGAAAGGTACAAGTACAGTGTCTCACTGGGTTCCAGTCTTGTCAGTATGGGGGGAGAGGATAGGAGATTCTTCAAAGAGGAGAAGACATCCTCACACTTCGGAGTCCACTCAAAATCTTTCCCTTTCTTGATGAGTTTGAATAAAGGGAGGGATTTATGAGCCGCTTTAGCAAGGAATTGTGTGAGGGCCACAATCCGGCCAATTAGTTGCTGCACTTCTTTTATATTCTGAGGGCTCTGCATGTTAAGCACCGCACGATGAGTCAACATGAAACCCAAGAACTTGCCTGCTTGGACCTCGAAGGCGCATTTTTCCGGGTTAAGTCTCATGTTATACTTCCGAAGTTGTGCAAACTCTTCTTCGAGGTCCGTGGTATGTGATCTGCCTTGTGGAGTTTTCACTATCATGTCATCAATATAAACCTCCAGCATCTTCCCTACTTGTTCTTCAAAACCCCTGTTCATCATTCTCTGGTAGGTGACTCCTGCATTTTTCAAACCAAAGGGCATAACCCTGTAGCAGTAGCTTTCCCTATCAGTGATGAAAGCGGTCTTGTCTTCGTCCCTAGGGTACATTGGGATTTGGTTATACCCGTAGTATGCATCCATGAATGACAACAAACAAAAGCCTAAGGAGTTGTCCACCAGTTTATCCATATTGGAAAGTGGGTACGGATCTTTTGGGCAGGCTTTATTTAAGTCTGTATAGTCTACGCACATTCTTCACTTCCCATTCGACTTCTTCACCAGGACCACATTGGATAGCCATGTGGTATATGGTACTTCCTTGATGAAGCCGGCACTGAGCAACTCCTTCACCTGTTCTTCAATAATTTGTTGCCTTTTTGGGCCAACTTTTCTTTTCTTTTGGGAGATCGGCCTTGCATCCTCCCTAATAGATAGGTGATGGTAGATGAAGGCGGGGTCAAGCTCAGGCATGTCTGAGGACGTCCAGGCGAAGAGGTCTTTGTTCTTAAGCAAGAGCTCTACCAGCTGGCGCCTCTCTTCTTCTTCCAGGTTCATTCCAATCTTGGTGACTTGGTCTGACTTGGTGCCAAGTTAGATAGGCTGTAGTTTGCCTTCTGGCTGGGGTCTAGTACCCCGAATTTCTTCTCGAACATCTAGCTCGGTCATGAGGATGTTGACCTGATCCATGACTGGGCTATATGTGCCGGCTTTTGCTTTTTTGGGAACCCTACAAATTTTGAGGCTCTAGTTATAGCATTTCTAGGCTGCAATTTGGTCGTTTTGTACTGTGACAACCTCTTCATTCTTGCTGGGAAACTTCATGACCAGGTGGGTAGTGGATACCATGGCACCTAGTGCATTTAAGGCAGGGCGGCCCAAGATGATGCTGTAGGCCGAGGGGCAATCCACAACCAGAAACTTTACCTTGACTGTCCTGAAGAGTTTAGGGGACCCCAGGGTCAAATGGGTCTCATAATATCCTGTCTGGGTAATCTTCTCACCAATGAACCCTGTAAGCTACCCATCATATGGAGTTAGCTCCATACGTGGAAGTTCTAGCTTTTGATAAAGGTCCATGAATATGATGTCTGTCGAACTCCCTTGGTTCACGAAAATACGCTGGACTTCGGCATTGGAAATTATTCCCGAGATAACCAATGAGTCATCATGATTCTAGATAATTTCGCTATAGTCCTCATCTGAAAAAGTGATGGGGGCGTCTTCCATTCTCCGGTCTGTGACTTAGGCTTGGAGTGGGAGACACTCAACACTGCCACCCTGAGGGCTTTCTTACGAGCACCATTGGACGAACCACCACTTGCGAACCCACCATCAATTTGTATTGATGGTTCTATTGGGCTGGGCATGGCGGTTGTCGTTATCATTAGATGGAGCATCCCTGTTCCTGTCCTGTCGGTCGTTTGTATCACAACGAGCTGGACTCCAGGATCTTCTCCTGGGACTCCAGGTTCTTCTTTGGAGTGATAGGCTTCGTCGAGGACTCTGTCTCCCTTCTCTTTGCCTTCCGCGGCGCTTATTGTCTTGAGCACGATTGATGTATTGTTCCAGCTGTCTTTCCCTGATCAAAAACTCAATTGCATCGCAGAGTTGATAGCAATCCTGAGTTTCGTGGCCATAGTTTTTGTGCCATGTACAATGTTTAGAGCGATCTTTCTGCTTACTCTTCTTCAAAGGGGGTGGCCTCTTGATGTCCTGAAACTCTATAACACTTCACTCAAGATTGTCTCATGGGGGGTGTTCAGAGTAGTGTAGTTGGAGTATTTGCCTCGGGGTGGACTATCCTTGGGGTTCCTTGATTGTGAGGAATTGTGGTTGGATTTCTAGTGAGAGGGCTCACCTTTCTCCAATCTCCTCTGGTTCTCAGTTGTTTCCTCAAGGTTTATATATTTCTAAGACCGTTGCCGAAATTCTTGTATATTCTCCGACTTTTTCTTTACCAAAGATGCGAAGAACTCGGAATCGGCTCGGAGGCCACTTCTAGCATAATGGAGGGCAATCCTATCATCAAAGTTCTCCACATTTGTACATGCCGCGCTGAATCTTTTAATATACTCGCGAAGGGGCTCGTCGTGCCCTTGTCGAATCTTAGATAAAGACTCAATGGACCTGAGTTGCTCCTTACTAGTAGTGTATTGGAGCAAGAAACGTTGTCTTAGGTCCGGCTAGTCAGTGATGGATCCTCGCAGCAAAGTAACGAACCATTTGAGGGCTCCTTTCTTCAGGGAAAAAGGAAAGGCCCGACATAGTAACTGTGAGGATCCCTTATAGAAGAACATAGATTGGACATAGACGTGTGTGTTCCTTGGGGTCCATAGTCCCGTCATAGAGCTCCACATTGGCTGGGAATTTGAAATTCTTGGGACTATACTCTAAGAGTTGGGCGGAGAACGGTTGCTCCTGATTGCCAAGGTCCGAGTTGTTATCAATAACATTGGACATTTTGGCATTATGTGGTCCCCTCTGGTTGTTATCTGCGTTCTGCCTTCTATTCTGACGTTGTATTTTGGGCTGATCTTCCTGTGCAGCCCGCCCTAGGTCTTCCAATCTGCGGTATTGTTCTTCTAACATTGCCCTCTGTTGTTGCACCATATCCTGAAATTGACTTCTAGCTATGTGAGATCGACTCGCGTGTTCTAGGCGAGACACATGGTCATCAGCTTCATCGTTTGGTGTTGGACGATGGACGATGGACGGTGGCCTCGTTATTCCCACGTTTTCATGTTTTTAGTGTAGACATTGTTTTTAGTGTTTTATTGTTGCTTATTCTCTAGGCTAGTTTAATGTACAACTTCCTCTATATATTACCTCAATTGTAAGCATTCTATAGTGCAATAATATACAATGTTCATATTCTTCAAATTCTGATATTTGGGAGTCCTAGGCGCTGGTGCACTGGGATTCTGGATCCGCGAACGTCAGAGTTGACCCCTTGCATGCGGATTCCAAGTCTATCCCTTATAGGAATCTTGCGTGATGGGTGAGGGCTCTCATCAGAAAGCGAGGTCTCATGCCCATCACGTAGATGCTCTACGTTGGGTGCTTGGTTTTTCACAGTAGATGTTTTAGCAGCTGGTGGTGGAACAGGGTGGGGAGGACGCTGTGCCGTTGGTCATCGCCTTTGGTCTGCAGAGGTTTGCACAACGTCTTCTCTCCTTGAGGTTTGTCTCGTATTCACCATGGTTGAATGGGAATAGAAGTTTATGAATTCCCACAGACGGTGCCGATGTTCTGAAGTGGATTCAGAGGTGTACCTGAGATAGACACGTCACAGTGATTTCCTTCTTGCGTAACAGCAGCAGAGCATGTTGAGACAGGGGGGTTGGTACCTGCAAAGGGACTCCAACACTCAAGTCAGGCTGTGCACAAGTAGGGTTTATGAAATGAGTGATAAGTTACCTAAGAAGGTGAATAAACCTAGTATTTATAGAGGTTGGAGAGATACGTTCTTGTAATAGTAGCAGAAAGATATATATTCCTTATGTAGTTACAGAGGATCCCTATATTATTGGAATGTTGATACTGTGATCATGGGCAGTTATGAGTACTATTATTTCGTAAGATCATGATTGATCATAGGCTGTTGCTATTCAATGTCGTGGTCCAATAAACATATAGTCGGGATCTCAGCCACATGCCATAAGCGAATTCCTGCTTAGGGTATTAATGATGTACTCCGGCGTACTGCGTGCCAGGTTGACCCACGGGACATGATCCCTGATCACGGTCCAGAACACCCACTAAAAAGAAAGAAGTAAACAAACAACAAAGATAGAATTGAACTTAGATATAGTAAGGAATGATTCGCTACTTTGGTCCCTCTCTATAGTTTTGATAACCTGCTAATATTGTGTTGTAATATATCACCATTAATATTAGATATGTACAGATATGATTTTATTCTTGTTTTTATTAATGGCTGATTTTTCTCCCTTATTTTTAGGATAGCAATTAATAGCATTAGCCTATATATTGTAACCTTCTCTGTACATAATATTTCAAGGAATAATATTCATACATTCTATATGGTATCAGCAGCCTAGGTCGACCTAGGGCTTGCCTCTTTTTTTCTTCATTGACGAGCCTTATTATTGTCTCCTATTGCAAAACCTTATTCTGCTGAGTATTCAAACCTCCACCCGCCACCTGCCGCCGCCTTTTTTGGCCTCACTGCCCCCGTCTGACTGCTTGTCGGCGTTTTTCCGGCCATCTCAGAAAAACCCACCCCAAACCGATCAGCCACGCGCCCCACGCGCAGCCGCACTGTACGCGCGTGAGAGCCATGCGCCGCCCTCCACGCCGCCGTTCACCGCGCGACCACTGCCGTTCTGCTCGTCGGCTCCTCCCCGTTCCTTTCTGCCTATTTTCGGGTCCAACCGGAATGTCTACAGTAGACACCCAGTCCTTCACCGTCACTCCAACGCCTCCGGTTGCCGTTGCAGCACTGAATCCCCATGATCTTCCAGTTTTACACTCTTCTTATCACCTCAATGGTAAGAATTATCTCCAATGGGCCCAGGTTATTCGCACCACTCTCAAGGGTCGTCGGAAGTTGTCACACATTGTCGGGGATCCTCCGAAGGCCGATGACCCACAGTTTGGAATTTGGGATGATGAAGATTCTTTGATTATGACTTGGCTATGGAACTCTATGACACCAGATATCAGTAAGAATTGTATGTTTTTTACTTCTGCACGTGAAATTTGGGATAGTTTGAGTCAAACCTATTCTATGAAACAAGATATTGCTGCGTGTTATGAATTAGAAAACACAATTTTTAATACCAAGCAAGGATCTCTTTCTGTCACTGATTATTATGGTACTCTGAATGGTTTATGGATTGAGCTTGATCAAAACCAGGACTTAAAGATGAAATGCACTGAGGATTCTGCTACTTTAACCAAGTTTATTGAGCGTGGACGGGTCTTTAAGTTTCTCTCTGGGTTGAATTCTGAGTATGATCCTATTCGGGTTCAGATTTTAGGTAAGGACAAGCTTCCTTCTCTCTCCGAGGTGTTCTACACAGTTAGGGGGGAAGAGAGTCGCCGGGCTGTCATGTTGAATACTGGTAATTCAAGTGATGGTTCTGCTTTGGCCACCAGCAAAGGTCTTATTGGTGGGTTATCATCTG
Source organism: Ormosia semicastrata (assembly GCA_029884595.1). NCBI lineage: Eukaryota > Viridiplantae > Streptophyta > Magnoliopsida > Fabales > Fabaceae > Ormosia > Ormosia semicastrata. Next base: position 48,594,239 of record JAQQTO010000061.1, read on the forward strand.
AAAGACCTGGTTCATCCTCTTGGAAGTTGTCCACCAAACGTGACGAGCGCTGGTGTCCTTTTTGCAAGAAGTCTGGTCACACTAAAGACACTTGTTTTAAATTCCATGGCATAGACAAGGTTCTTGGACGCTCTGGGGGTTTTAAAAGTAGTCAACAATGGCAGGTTAACCAAACAGTGTCTGACTTGGTTCTTGAGGGTGAAGAGGTATCTGCACCACCATCTGGGGAGGCAATTCCGGCACTTAGTAAAGCCGAGTTGGATCGTTTGCGCACTCTCTTGGATTCTATGAGTAAGCCTTCTAGCACTTGTTCTCTTACCATGACTGGTAAGAATTTAAGTTCTTTTTCCTTTAATGTTTCTAGTACTGTATCTGAGGATCTCTAGATTATTGACTCTGGTGCTATTGATCATATGACCCCTCATTCCTTATATTTTTCCACTTACTCTAGATTATCTGGTAAGCATCACATCACGGTTGCTAGTGGATCCCATGTCCCTGTTTCAGGATGTGGTACTATTTCACTTCAACCTTCCCTTCCTTTACATAATGTGCTTCATGTCCCTCATTTGTCCAATAACCTTATTTCTATTCATAAGCTTACCAAAGATTTAAACTATACAGTGACCTTCTTTCCCTCTCATTGTGTGTTTCAGGATCTTACCACGGAGAGGACGATTGGGGTTGCTAAGGAACAGGGAGGGTTATATGTTCTACATCGGACTCATGGTAGTACCGGTCGGACGCGGTGTCCACATCCCGGTCATGCGACAAGTTCGATTCATTTGCATCTCGATATGGCTTCACCACAAATGCCTTGGTCATCCTTCTTTCAGTCTTCTTAGGTCGTTATTTCCACATTTGTTTACAAATGAGTCTGTTGAGTCTTTTCTTTGTGATGTTTGTCAGTTTGCGAAACACCATCGCACAACTTTTTCTCCAAGTAATAATAAAAGTATTGAACCTTTTGATCTTATTCATTCTGATGTGTGGGGACCTTCCTCTAATTCTAATATATTTGGTGCAAAATGGTTTGTTTCTTTTATTGATGACTGCACTAGGGTCACATGGATATTTCTTATGAAAGATAAATCTGAAGTGTTTCAAATATTTCTGAATTTCTATCGCATGGTTCAAACCCAGTTTGGAAAATCTATAAAAAGGTTACGATCTGATAATGGTAAGGAATATGTGAATCAACATTTCACAAAATTCCATAAAGAACATGGTGTGTTACATGAGTTAACTTGTGTTGATACCCCCCAACAAAATGGGGTTGCAAAAAGGAAGAACCGTCATCTCCTAGAAATTGTACGAGCTCTACTATTCCAAATGTCTGTCCCTAAGTCTTATTGGGGGGAAGCTGTCTTAACTGCCGCATACTTGATAAACAGATTGCCCTCCCGTGTCTTGGATGATCTTAGTCCTGTACAACTCATGACTTCCTTCTTCCCTTCCGTTCCTACCATGAAGAATCTCCTGTGTCGTGTCGTGTCTTTGGTTGTGTTGCCTTTGTTCATATCCATAGTCAATATCGTGGTAAGTTGGATCTTAGGGCTGTCAAATGTATCTTCATTGGGTATGCACCAGACAAAAAGGGGTACAAATGTTATCATCCTCAAAGTCGTCGTGTCTATGTCTCCATGGATGTCACTTTTCATGAATCCGAGTCTTTTCACCTTTGTCCTCAGCTTCAGGGGGAGACTGGTCAAGAAGCTGAGTCTCTTGAGTCATCTTTTGTTCCTCTTCTGGCTGAATCTATTGAGTCATCTGTCCCTCCTTTGATAAAGAATGTGGCATCATCTTCTGGTACTTCAGAGACACCTAAAGAATCAGTATCTGTTCCTATAGATCGATACAAGCAGATGTATTATCTGAAAAAACCCAACTTGGTCCAACAGCAGCTTCAGTCGTCCGAACCAGAGGTAAGCATTCCTGATTCTGAGCCTTTGAATAGTTCTTTACATGATATTTGTGCACCTAACCCTGATGACTTGCCAATAGCCTTAAGAAAAGCCAGAAGAACTTGTGCAAAATATCCGATATCTCAGTTTGTGTCCACTAAAAACCTATCAGTACAACATCGGAGTTTTATTTCAGCAATTGATTCTACCAGAGTCCCCACTTCAGTACAAGAAGCATTAATGGATAAGAATTGGGTTCAAGCCATGCATGAAGAAATGAGTGCTTTAAACAAGAATGAGACCTGAGAAATTGTTGAGAAGCCGAAAGACAAAAGGATAGTTGGGTGCAGATGGATTTACACAGTGAAATATCGGTCTGATGGTACTCTAGACCGGTACAAAGCAAGGCTGGTTGCAAAAGGATACACTCAGACATATGGGATTGATTATGAGGAAACATTTGCCCCAGTAGCAAAGATGAACACAGTCAGGATCATTTTCTCCTTAGCAGCACACTTTGGATGGGATTTGCATCAATTTGATGTTAAAAATGCTTTTCTCCATGGGAATTTGGAAGAGGAAGTATATATGGACATCCCACTAGGATATGGACCTACCGGTGGAGGGAATATGGTATGCAAGTTAAGGAAGGCCTTATATGAACTCAAGCAGTCTCCTCGTGCTTAGTTTGGGAGGTTCACCAATGCTATGGTGTCCTTAGGTTATAGGCAGAGCCAGGGAGATCATACCCTCTTTATAAAACATTCCAAAGAAGGCAAGCTTACACTTCTTCTGGTTTATGTTGATGACATGATCATTGCTGGTGATGATGAGGTTGAGAAATAGGTCCTAAAAGAAAAACTAGCTGCACAGTTTGAACTGAAGGACTTGGGAAGTGAAGTACTTCCTTGGGATAGAGGTTGCCTATTCCAAACAAGGCATCTTTATTTCCCAAAGGAAATATGTCCTGGATCTTCTTAAGGAAACAGGTAAGCTAGGTTGCAAAACCACAGGGGCACCTATTGAACAAAATCACAGGATTGGAAACAATGAGGAGAGCCCAAAGGTGGATAAGGCACAATATCAGAGACTTGTGGGAAAACTGATATATTTGTCTCACACCAGACCAGACATAGCCTATGCTGTCAGTGTGGTTAGCCAGTTCATGCATGATCCTCGTGAGAGACATATGCTAGCTATGAATAGAATTCTCCAGTATTTGAAGACAAGCCCGGGAAGAGGACTTCTATTTCGGAAAGAACAAACATTGACCATTGAAACCTATACAGATGCAGATTATGCCGGGTCAGTTGTTGATAGGCGGTCTACCTCAGGTTACTGCATGTTTTTAGGAGGAAATTTGGTGACTTGGAGAAGTAAGAAACAGAATGTGGTTGCAAGGTCAAGTGCAGAGGCTGAATTTCAAGCTATGGCACAGGGAATTTGTGAACTGTTATGGATGAGAATCATACTCGATGATCTCAGAATAAAGTATGAAGCTCCTATGAGGTTACTGTGTGATAACAAGTCGGCAATCAGCATTGCTCACAACCCGGTTCAACATGATCGGACAAAGCATATAGAGATTGATCGTCATTTTATCAAGGAAAAATTAGATGATGGCCTTATAACTACAAAGTACATCCCTTCAGAGCACCAATTAGCAGATGTTTTCACCAAGGGCCTTCCCACAGAGCGATTTCAAAGTCTTACTTGCAAGCTGGGAATGATAGATATTCACTCACTAGCTTGAGGGGGAGTGTTGTAATATATCACCATTAATATTAGATATGTACAGATATGATATTATTCTTGTTTTTATTAAGGGCTGATTTTTCTCCCTTATTTTTAAGATAGCAATTAATAGCATTAGCCTATATATTGTAACCTTCTCTGTACATAATATTTCAAGGAATAATATTCATACATTCTATATATTGATTTGCAAATCATCAAGCTTGGATTAAAACATACTTATTCTGGAGACATCCTTTCAGTTTAAAGATGCAGGGGGTTTTGAGGCCTTAGTCTCTGGGAAGACAACTGATATGCAAAGAATTGATGTAAATGAAAGGATAACTGGTCTTGAGCGGCTCAATCCAACACCACGCCCCACAACGTAAGTGAGTAACAATGCCCTTGTTTATGCTTCTTTATGAGATGTTCACTCATTTCTATGCTATAGGTCACCATTTTTGGAAGGACAATGGAACTTTGAGTGGTTTGGTTCTGGAAGTCCAGGGTTGCTTGCCACTAGATTTATATTTGAGTGAGTACTCTCTTTGCAGATTTACTTTTATCATGTCAATCTGAGTTACCTCTTGGGACTTTGGATTGTACACTTTTGATCATAAGAATCTAAAGTTTTTAAAATCCGCATTAGATTTGTATTGATCCCACTGGTGAGTAATAATGCTGTTGTGGGCTTTGTATCTTTGCAGGAATTTTCCTTCAAGTTTAGCTAATTTGTCAAAAATGGATGTATTTATTAAGGATGGGAATGCAAGGATTACTGCAAACATGAGATTATTGAACGCGGTACTATCTTTTGAGTTTCCAAGTTTTTTATGCCTGTATCTTACTTTCTCATTTTGGAAGCATTGGAAGCTTCTTTTGTCATTTGCAGTCAGCTTGAAAATTTAACCCACTGTTAATACTGCATTTAATTTAAGCCTTGCCAATTTTTATAAAGACTACTTCTATGTGCATTAAATGATTTTAAGTAGTATTTTTTGCATGAGGTTTACCAACTCTGATTGTTCTTTTTTTTGGTGTAGAACTCAGATTGTTCTTTAACTTGGCATGGTTGTCAAATTATGCAGCTAAGTCACAGTCGTCATGCATTTTCACCTCTTGATGCTTATGGCTGAACAGTAGCCAGTTAAAATATCCTTTATATTGTACAGCCAACAAAAATGTTAGTTTACATCTTTGACACACAGATTATGCCTGGAAGTGACTGATAGAAACCTCCTCTTCAAGTACAGCAAGCTGAGAATTAAAGCCGGATGTTACAGATACAGTAATATAAATCACAGAAACAGAACTCTCACTCACAGAAACAGAAAATAGAAAACAAGAGACACTGCAGACAGAGGGGTCAGCTTCCTCCCAACCCAGTTCCTCAGTCAAATCTTACTTGCCTTTCTCTTCTCCCCCTCCTCCTTTATTCTGACATCCTAACAGAATAGCCTAACTGAATATCCCATCCTTTTTCCCATTCCACTTGCCACGTTGCTAGTGTTTATATTCTCAGCCCTCTCTCTTATTTCCCCCTCCCATCCATCACATTCCCCATGTGGTCCAGCATAGGGGCTGCCTAAGAGCAATCTTTATGTTGGATATCGGTTCCTGATTAAGAGGAATTACAATTCCTAATTTACGGGATCAGCCATAATTGACAGATCCTTCTATTTATGGACTGCTAGCTGTAGTCCTTTATTGTTTTATTCTTTAAGGGATTCCGTGTATATCAAATCCCTTCTGTTCCATGTTTACTGATTTTTAGGAAGAGGATTTTACTCCTCTCATTAAGACTCCTAGATTAGTGTTAGGTTTTTCCTTCTATTTACAGATCCTTCTATTTATGGACTGCTAGCTGTAGTCCTTTGTTGTTTTATTCTTTAAGGGATTCCGTGTATATCAAATCCCTTTTGTTCCATGTTTACTGATTTTTAGGAAGAGGATTTTACTCCTCTCATTAAGACTCCTAGATTAGTGTTAGGTTTTTCCTTCTTTTTATACAGCTGCTTGTAATTATTCTAATTCAAGGAAATACAAGAGGATTTCCTCTGATTTTTACATGGTATCAAAGCATGATCTGAACCACGTTTGAATCCAAAGCCACCGTTCCTCCATGGCTGACGAACGGGATAACACTGTGGTACTCAAATCGGAGGCAGGTATCTCTAACACCACCAGCCTGACTGAAGGTACCATCCTCCCTATCACTGGCCACAAACTTAATGGCCAGAACTATATTCAATGGGCACGATCTATCCGAATCTGTCTGCAAGGAAAGGGAAAGAAAGAATACATCACCGGTGATGCCAAACAGCCGGAAAAGAATGATCCTAGCAACCGGAAGTGGAATCTTGAGAATAGCTTAGTGATGTCATGGCTGTTGAACTCAATGATCAATGAAATTGGAGAAAATTTCATGTATTACAGCACTGCAAAGGAGATATGGGATACTGCCAGAGAAACCTACTCAAATGTGGGCAACACCTCAGCAATATTTGGAATCAAAAGCCTCCTCCATGACCTGTGACAAGGAGACTCCACAGTCACCGAATATTTCACCACTCTCACTCGGTACTGGCAGCAACTTGACATCTATGAGGAAGTAGAGTGGTAGTGTGCTGAAGATAGCAAGCTATACAAGAAACTTGTGGAGAAAGACTGGATCTATAAATTCCTTCTTGGACTTAACAAGGATCTTGATGAAGTATGTGGGAGGATCCTTGGAAATAAACCCCTTCCAAGTGTCCGGGAAGTATTTTCAGAGGTCAGAAGGGAGGAAAATAGAAGGAAAATTATTATGGGAGGTCCAACATTATCTCTCAACCATGAGAGTTCAGCCTTGGCAGCAAGAGGACACCAGTCAAACCATTCCAATCACCAATAGAAAAAGACACGACCTCAGTGTGATCACTGTAGAAAGACAGGCCACACTAGGGACACATGCTAGGTAATCCATGGAAGACCAGTAGATGTGAATCCATTCCGAGGAAGGGAAAATCGTGGCAATACAACCACTATCAGTACACTTGAGCCTGACAAGGTGACCATTGCACCTGAAACAATCCTTTTCAGCAAGGAGCAGATGGAGATGCTGCAGAAAATACTGCAACAAAATCTACAGAATACTGGCACCAGTAATAGCACATCTGTAGCACAGAAAGGTAATTTCCTAAATGCACTTAATGTTAGTCAAGGAAGAACAAATTCATGGATAGTAGACTCAGGAGCTTCAGATCATATGACTGGGGACATTACTGTTTTTGAAAAATAGTCACCATGTTACAACAATTCAATAGTTAGTATAGAAAGAAGGAATGTTGGAATGTATGAATATTATTCCTTGAATATTTCTGTACAGAGAAGGTTACAATATATATAGGCTAAAGCTATTAATTGCTATCCTAAAAATAAGGGAGAAAAATCAGCCCTAATAAAAACAAGAATAAGAAACGTATCTGTACATATCTGATATTAATGTTAATATATTACAACACTCCCCCTGAAGCTGGTGAGTGAATATCAATCATTCCCAGCTTGCAAGTAAGACTTTGAAATCGCTCGTGGGAAGCCCCTTGGTGAAGACATACGTTAATGGTGGTGTTCGAAGGGACGTACTCTGTAATTATAAGGCCATCATCTAATTTTTCCTTGATAAAATGGCGATCAATCTCTATGTGCTTTGTCCGATCATGTTGAGCGGGTTGTGAGCAATGCTGATTGCCGACTTGTTATCACAAAGTAACCTCATAGGAGCTTCATACTTTATCCCGAGATCATCGAGTATGATTCTCATCCATAACACGATTCACAAATTCCTTGTGCTATAGCTCGAAATTCAGCCTCTGCACTTGACCTTGCAACCACATTACGTTTCTTACTTCTCCAAGTCACCAAGTTTCCTCCTAAAAACATGCAGTAACCTGAGGTAGACCGCCTGTCGACAACTGACCCGGCATAATCTGCATCTGTATAGGTTTCAATGGTCAATGTTTGTTCTTTCCGAAATAGAAGTCCTCTTCCCGGGTTTGTCTTCAAATACTGAAGAATTCTATTCACAGTTAGCATATGTCTCTCACGAGGATCATGCATGAACTGGCTAACCACACTGACAGCATAGGCTATGTCAGGTCTGGTGTGAGACAAATATATCAGTTTTCCCACAAGTCTCTGATATTGTGTCTTATCCACCCTTGGGCTCTCCTCATTGTTTCCAATCCTGTGATTTTGTTCAATAGGCGCCCCTGTGGTTTTGCAACCTAGCTTACCTATTTCCTTCAGAAGATCCAGGACATATTTCCTTTGGGAAATAAAGATGCATTGTTTGGAATAGGCAACCTCTATCCCAAGGAAGTACTTCAGCTTCCCCAAGTCCTTCATTTCAAAGTGTGCAACTAATTTTTCTTTTAAGACTGTTTCTCAACCTCATCATCACCGGCGATGATCATGTCATCAACATAAACCAGAAGAAGTGTAAGCTTGCCTTCTTTGGAATGTTTGATAAAGAGGGTATGATCTCCTTGGCTCTGCCTATAACCTAAGGACACCATAGTATTGGTGAACCTCCCAAACCAAGCACGAGGAGACTGCTTGAGTCCATATAAGGCCTTCCTTAACTTGCACACCATATTCCCTCCACCGGTAGGTCCATATCCTGGTGGAATGTCCATATATACTTCCTCTTCCAAATTCCCATGGAGAAAAACATTTTTAACATCAAATTGGTGCAAGTCCCATCCAAAGCTTTTCTTAAGGCTATTGGCAAGTCATCAGGGTTAGGTTCACAAATATCATGTAAAGAATTATTCAAAGGCTCAGAATCAGGAATGCTTACCTCTGGCTCGGGCGACTGAAGCTGCTGTTGGACCAGGTTGGGTTTTTTCCGATAATACACCTGCTTGTATCGATCTTTAGGTGTCTCTGAAGTACCAGAAGATGATGCCACATCCTTTATCAGAGGAGGGATAGATGACTCAATAGATTCAACCAGAAGAGGAACAAAAGATGACTCAAGAGACTCAGCTTCTTGACCACTCTCCCCCTGAAGCTGAGGACGAAGGTGAAAAGACTCGGACTCATGAAAAGTGACATCCATGGAGACATAGATACGACGACTTTGAGGATGATAACATTTGTACCCCTTTTTGTCTGGTGCATACCCTATGAAGATACATTTGACAGCCCTAGGATCCAACTTACCACGATATTGACTATGGATATGAACAAAGGCAACACAGCCCAAAGACACGACACAGGAGATTCTTCATGGTAGGAACGGAAGGGAAGAAGGAAGTCATGACTTGCACAGGACTAAGACCATCCAAGACACGGGAGGGTAATCTGTTTATCAAGTATGCGGCAGTTAAGACAGCTTCCCCCCAATAAGACTTAGGGACAGACATTTGGAATAAAAGAGCTCTTGCAATTTCTAGGAGATGACGGTTCTTTCTTTTTGCAACCCCATTTTGTTGGGGAGTATCAACACAAGTTAACTCATGTAACACACCATGTTCTTTAAGGAATTTTGTGAAATGTTGATTCATATATTCCTTGCCATTATCAGATCGTAACCGTTTTATAGATTTTCCAAACTGGGTTTGAACCATGCGATAGAAATTCAAGAATATTTGAAATACTTCAGATTTATCCTTCATAAGAAATATCCATGTGACCCTAGTGCAGTCATCAATAAATGAAACAAACCATTTTGCACCAGATATATTAGAATTAGAGGAAGGTCCCCACACATCAGAATGAATAAGATCAAAAGGTTCAATACTTTTATTATTATTTGGAGAAAAAGTTGTGCGATGGTGTTTCGCAACTGACAAACATCACAAAGAAAAGACTCAACGAGACTCATTGGTAAACAATTGCGGAAATAAAGACCTAAGAAGGCGAAAGGAGGATGACCAAGGCGTTTGTGGTGAAGCCATATCGAGATGCGAAGCGGAACTTGTCGCATGATTGGATATGGACATCATCGGACTAGTACGACCATGAGGCGGTGTAGAACATATAACCTCTCTCGTTCCTTAGCAACCCCAATCGTCCTCCCCGTGGTAAGATCTGAAACACACAATGAGAGGAAAGAAGGTCAACGTACTGCAGTTTAAATCGTGGTAAGCTTATGAATAGAAATAAGGTTATTAGACAAATGAGGGACATGAAGCACATTATGTAAAGGAAGGGAAGGGTGAAGTGAAATAGTACCACATCCTAAAACAGGGACATGGGATCCACTAGCAACCGTGATGTGATGCTTACCAGATAATTTAGAGTAAGTGAAAAAATATAAGGGATCAGGGGTCATATGATCAGTAGCACCAGAGTCAATAATCCAGAGATCCTCAGATACAGTACTAGAAACATCAAAGGAAAAAGAACTTAAATTCTTACCAGTCATGGTTAGAGAACAAGTGCCAGAAGGCTTACTCATAGAGTCCAAGAGAGTGCGCAAACGATCCAACTCGGCTTTACTAAGCGCCGGAATGGCCTCCCCAGATGGTGGTGCGAGACCTCTTCACCCTCAATAACCAAGTCGGACATTGTCGATTAACTTGCCTTTGTTGATTGCCTTTAAAACCCCAGAGCGACCAAGAACCTTATCTCGCCATGGAGTTTAAAACAAGTGTCCTTAGTGTGACCAGACTTCTTGCAAAAAGGACACCAGCGCTCGTCACGTTTGGCAGACGACTTCCAAGAAGATGAACCAGGACTTTCAGATGATAACCCACCAATAGGACCTTTGCCAGTGGCCAAAGCAGAACCATCACCGGAATTACCATTATTCAACATGACCGCCCGATGACTCTCTTCCCCCTAAGCGTGTGTAGAACACCTCGGAGAGAGAAGGAAGCTTGTCCTTACCTAAAATCTGAACCCGAATAGGATCATACTCAGAATTCAACCCAGAGAGAAACTTAAAGACTCGTCCACGCTCAATAAACTTGGTTAAAGTAGCAGAATCCTCAGTGCATTTTATCTTGAGATCCTGGTTTTGATCCAGCTCAATCCATAAACCATTCGAGTACCATAATAATCGGTGATGAGAAAGAGATCCTTGCTTGGTATTAAAAATGGTGTTTTCTAAATCATAACACGCAGCAATATCTTGTTTCATAGAATAGGTTTGACTCAAACTATCCCAAATTTCACGTGCAGAAGTAAAAAACATACAATTCTTACTGATATCAGGTGTCATAGAGTTCCATAGCCAAGTCATAATCAAAGAATCTTCATCATCCCAAATGCCAAACTGTGGGTCATCGGCCTTCGGAGGATCCCCGACAATGTGTGACAACTTCCGACGACCCTTGAGAGTGGTGCGAATAACCTGGGCCCATTGGAGATAATTCTTACCATTGAGGTGATAAGTAGAGTGTAACACTGGAAGATCATGGGGATTCAGGGCTGCAACGGCCACCAGAGGCGTTGGAACGACAGTCGGAGGCGGTGTATTGATGGTGGAGGACTGGGTGTCTACTGTAGACATGCCGGTTGGACCCGAAAATGGTCAAAAAGTAATGGGGAGGAGCCGACGAGCAGAACGGCGGTGGTCGCGCGGTGAACGGCGGTCTGGAGGGCGGCGCGTGGCTCCCACGCGCGTACAGTGCAGCGGCGAGGTGGCGGCGCGTGGCTGATCGGTTTGGGATGGGCCTTTCGGTGGTGGCCGGAAACAAGCCGACAAGCAGTCCGGCGGTGGTGGTGAGGCAAAAAAAGGCGGCGACAGTGGTGGTGGTGGTGGTTTCTACGGCTGACAATAAAGGCGCAAAGGAAGGAGGAGACAATGATAAAAAGGCTGCTCAAAACGAAGAAAAAACAAAGGCAAGCCCTAGGAAACGACCTAGGCTGCTGATACATGTTAGATTCCAACTTAAAACCAATTGGCATTAAGAGGAGTGACCCAACAGATATATAAACCGCACCCGGAAGATTGAGGCAGGCGATGTGGGACTTTTTAACACCCCCTCCACGGATGCGACGGCCGAGAACAAAGTGCGCGTGCGGAATAAGCGACACTGGGAAGATGGGATCTTGGCTCTGATACCATATAGAAAGAAGGAATGTTGGAATGTATGAATATTATTCCTTGAATATTTCTGTACAGAGAAGGTTACAATATATATAGGCTAAAGCTATTAATTGCTATCCTAAAAATAAGGGAGAAAAATCAGCCCTAATAAAAACAAGAATAAGAAACGTATCTGTACATATCTGATATTAATGTTAATATATTACAACAGTTAGAATTGCAGATGGAACACTCTCTAAAGTGGTTGGTAAAGGTTCAGTTGTTGTATCAAAGGATATCACTCTTATCTCTGTTCTCTATGTTCCTAAACTAGGCTGCAATCTACTGTCCATAAGCAAATTGACTAAGGACCTTAATTGTGTTACTAAATTTTTACCTTACATATGTGAATTTCAGGCTTTGGATTCGGGGAGGAGGATTGGCAATGCTGAAGAATGTGTAGGACTCTACTTCCTGCGAGTTGATGACTCCAAGAGGAAACCAAATAATCATGCTTGTGTAGCCTCTTCCCTTGGTGGTAGTAAAGAAGATTCTGTCATGTTGTGGCATTATCGTTTAGGCCACCCCAACTTTGTCTACCTTGAAAAATTGTTCCCCTCATTATTTAATAAAAGCTCTAAATTTTTCTAGTGTGAAGTTTGTCAATTATCCAAGCATACTTGTAACTCTTATCGTGCCAAACCATATAAACCATCTCATCCTTTTTCATTAATTCATAATGATGTGTGGGGACCCTCTAGAGTCAACAACATAATGGGCTCTAGATGGTTAGTCACATTTATTGATGATCACACAAGAGTTACTTGGGTATTTCTTATGAAAGAAAAATTAGAAGTGGGAAGAATATTTGAAAATTTCCATAGCATGGTTCAAACCCAATTTCAGGCCAACATCAAAGTCCTTAGAACTGACAATGGTCGAGAATATTATAACACCATTCTCGGGTCCTATCTTCAGAAAAATGGGATTATACATCAAAGTTCATGTGTAGATACCCCACAGCAAAATGAGATTGTTGAGAAGAAAAACCGACACCTAATGGAGGTTACTAGGTCTCATGGTAGCAACAAATGTCCCAAACTGATAAAGACAACAAACAGAATAATAACAATGACAAACAGTATTCCAAATAAAATGGATGAACTCTGTAATTATCTCTCTATAAGATGGAATGAAGTATATGGGAATCAGAAATGGAGAAGGGAAATGACATAAAGGAAAATCAAGGATCCCTCTGTATCCTTGCCCAAGCCTAAGCCGTAACCCAACGATAAAACTTTTCTCTCTACCTCTTCCTATCCCCCCCTCTCTTTCTTATAGCCGATTCTTCTTTTTCCCCACCACTCTCCTGGGCCCACACCTTGCCCAAACATTATAACTAACTATCCCTCCTGATTCCTTCTCCACGTGTTCCCCCTTTTCCCTTCCTGGAATATACTCTCAATCCTTTAATATCATGAGCCACCTGCTGAACTGGTTGCACCCCATTATTGGGCTCACGGGCCTCATCACTCACCACCCCTTGAGAAACAGTCTTGTCCTCAAGACTGAACAAAGGAAACTGACTGCGAATCACAAATTCGTCCTCCCACGTAGCTTCCTCAACTGCCCTCCCGTTCCATTTGATCAGCCATTGAACTGTGGTGTTATCATTCTGCAGTTGAGATCGAGTTGCTAACACTGCTTCAGGTTCCACTAGAGTCTCTACTCCCCCTTCCAATTCCACCGGTAAAGAGGGCTCGACAATCTGATCGCCTACTGCCTTCTTCAATTGAGAAATATGAAATACCGGATGAATTCTTGAAGAAGATGGCAAAGCTAGCTGATATGCCACCGGACCCACTCGCTTAACCACTGTAAAAGGTCCATAAAACCGAGCTGAAAGCTTCTGGTTGATCCTCCGAGCCAGAGATTTCTGTTTGTGAGGTCTCAGTTTAAGATAAACTTGGTCCCCCACTTGAAAACTAATATCACGCCTATGCTGGTCAGCCCTTGTTTTCATGTTTTGTTGAGCTCTGGACAGATGATACTTTAGTTGCCTCCAAGCTTCATCCCTCTCAATCAGATCATGAGCAACTGCCTCCACTCTGATTTCTCCCGGTATGAAACTCAGAATGGTGGGTGGTTTCCTCCCATAGACAATTTCAAAGGGAGTAGCATTTGTAGAAACATGCCAAGTGGAATTGTAACATAATTCTGCCCATGGCAACCAGAAAGACCACTCCTTCGGTTGCTCCCCTGCAAAACATCGAAGATATGTTTCCAAACAGCGATTAATAACCTCTGTTTGCCCATCCGTTTGGGGGTGGTATGATGAACTCATTTTGAGTTTGGTGCCTGAAAATTTAAACAGTTCAGTCCAGAAATTACTCATAAAAATAGGATCCCTATCACTGACAATTGATTTAGGAATGCCATGTAGCCGCACCACCTCTTTCACAAACAACTCTGCTACCCCTTTAGCTGTATATGGGTGCTTTAACGCAACAAAATGGGCATACTTGGAGAGGCGGTCAACTACCACCAAGACTACTTCGAACCCCTTGGATTTGGGCAACCCCGAGATGAAGTCCATGGACACATCATCCCATACTACTTCTGGGATCTCTAATGGCTGTAGTAGACCCACTGGGGATAAAGTAGAGGACTTGTAACATTGGCAAACATCACACTTCTGGACATACTGCTGCACATGCTTCTTCATTCCTACCCAATACAAATTTTCAGCCAAACGCCTATAAGTTCTATAGTAACCTGAGTGTCCTCCTTGTGGGGTACTATGGAATTCCTCCAACAGTTTCGGGATCCAAGGAGAAGACACAGGTATCACCAAACGTCCCTTATACAATAGGACCCCTTGGACATACGTGAACCCCTCCTTAATTGATGAACCTGATTGAATAGCATCAATAACCTTGCTAAGAAATGGATCATGGTGTACACCCTCCGTTAAATTCTTTCCCTCAACCCACAAAGGAAAAGAATTGATCATGGATAACTCAACACCCTCTTCCCTTCTAGACAACGCATCAGCTGCAGTATTTTCTTTTCCTGGTTTGTACTTTACATCAAATTGATACCCCAATAGTTTAGCAATCCAACACTGCTGATCTGCAGTAGTAATTCGTTGTTGCAGCAAAAATTTTAGGCTCCTATGATCCGAATACACCACAAAAGGTCTTCCCAACAAATAAGGCCGCCAATGCTGGATGGCCAGCACTAAAGCCATGATCTCCTTCTCATAAGTCAATTTAGACAGATTTGCTGCAGTCAAAGCTTTGCTAAAATAAGCTATGGGTCTCTTCTCCTGCATAAGGACAGCCCCTAATCCTTTACCAAAGGCATCACACTCCACTTCAAATAGCTTAGAAAAATTTGGTAGCGCAAGGACAGGAGCTGATGTAATAAGCTGTTTCAAATGGTCAAAAGCCTCTTGCTCCTCTTTTCCCTATTTAAACCCTTCCTTCTTCGTCAACGCTGTTAGAGTTTGTGCCACCTTACCATAGCCTTTGATGAATTTATGGTAATATCCCGTGAGGCCTAAGAAACCTCGTACCCCCTTGACATTGGTTGGTGTAGGCCACTCAAGTACAGCCTTTACCTTAGTCGGGTCCATAGACACTCCAGCATAAGAAATAATGTGGCCTAAATATTCCACCTCCCTCTTAGTAAAATGGCACTTCTTCTGATTAACATAAAATTGATTCCTCTTGAGCACGTCAAGGACAGTCTTTAAATGAGCCAAATGAGAGTCCCAATCTTGACTATACACCAGAATATCATCAAAGAAAACTAACACATACATGCGCAGTAGGGGCCGAAATACCTCATTCATGGTGGACTGGAAAGTTGAGGGAGCATTGGTGAGACCGAAAGGCATCACTAAGTACTCGTAGTGGCCACTATGAGTTCGAATGTTGTTTTCTCGATATCCTCATCTCGCATACGAATTTGATGGTACTCGGATTTTAAGTCCAGCTTGGTGAAATAGGCTGCCCGTGTAATTCATCAAGCAATTCTTCTACAACAGGAATTGGAAACTTATCTGGACTGTCACCTTATTGAGAGCTCGAAAATCAACACACATGCGCCAAGTATTATCCTTCTTTTCACTAATAAAACTGGGCTGGAATAAGCACTGGTACTCGGCCTAATCAAGCCCATCTGGAGCAACTCCTGGATTTGTCTCTCAATCTCATTTTTTTGAAAATGGGGGTATCGGTAGGGCCTTACTACAACTGGTCCCTGTCCTGGAATCAAATTTATGGCATGATCAAATTGTCGCTTCGGAGGAAGACCTGTGAATTCCTGAAACACTGCTGTAAAATTCTCCAACAATTTCTGCAGTTGCTCTTGTTGTAACTGATTCAGTTCTAGATCCCCTTGCATGGGAGGCTTCCAGTCTGTAGTTGTATGGCGTGTCCATTTAGTATTATGGTAAAACTGATTACCCAAACTGTATAAAGAAGATACAACCTGATTTGCCTTGGCTGCTCCTTGCAACAACACATCTTGCCCCTTTATCTGGAACTTCATGGTCATAGTGTTCCAGTTGGTGGTTACCTCACCCAACGTCCGCAGCCACGCCACTCCCAGTATAAGATCTAATCCTCCAATGTCCAAGTACATGAGCATCAACCACGCAGTCATAATTTCCCACCTCTACCCTCACTGTTTGCAAACCCACGGGATAGAACGCGGTAACCATCACCAAACTTCACCCTCATCCCGCAAGTTTCGTGAACAGTTAGGCCCATGGATTTCGCTAACTTTGGAGAGATGAAATTATGAGTGGCCCCACTGTCTATTAGAATCAATATGGGAATTTCAGCGACCTTGCCCTCAATCTTCATAGAAGATAACTCCCTATTTTTGCACTTGGGAATGGAAAACTTCACTCATGCCAAAATATTCTAGCATTTTACATTCTGCTTCTTCCCGCAATTCACCCATTTCTTGTATGATTTCCTCCTCTACCAATGTTTTCCCTTCTTCATTAACCTCTTCATCCTCCCCTAACAGACTCACTCTAAGTTTCGGGTCAGCACATTTATGAAGAGGGTTGTACGGCATCCCACATCGAAAGCATAAACCCTTTCTTCTCCTTTCTTCCCACTCCTGTGTTGTTAAGTGTTTCACTCCTCGTGCACCCGATCCTACATATTTAGGGGTTTCAATCACACCCATTTGAATTACCTCCCATCCTCCTATCCATTCTGGGTGAATAACTGGCATCCTTGTTACCTCGATTCCATACCTATTGTGAATTTGACCTTGAATGATGGGACGACACATTTCCTTCCCTTCCAGTGAAACCTCTCTGTCCACCCAATCTGAAATGCGGACTTGTGGTTTTCCTCATGGCTATCTCCACATTTCTAGCCAACCTCATTGCTTGAAGGCGTGTTTCTGGGTTATGGATCCTGACCAGTTCCGAATCTCCTCCTTGACCCATTAAGAAAATACCCCACATCTTGTTGCTCGGTGAGTGCGGAACTAGCGCCGTCGGATACTCGAATTCCTCTCTATATATTCCTGCACCGTTCCCACTTGCCGCAATGATGCCATCTCCTCATATGGGTTCTGGATCTCCAAACCACTAAATCGTGCCACAATTCTTCCTTAAACTTAATCCAATTCAGCTCGGGATGCACTTCCAGGAGGATCGAACACCAGTGAACAACAACTCCCTCCATACTCACTGTGCTAATGGTATCTTAGCACCTTCCGGGGTGTCATTGATTCGGAAATACAGTTCGCCCTCGTCATCCATCCTCGAGGGTCGTGCCATCAAACACCGGCAGCTCGACCCATTTTTTCTTGAAAATAAATCATCGAGAGTTCCAACGAGATTTGACATGGTGAGGGCGTCTTTTCCCGATCCCTCCTGTCGTCCGGTCAATCCCACACTGTTCGGTGATGTCGTCTTCGCTGTAGATGAGTGATCGTCGTCGTTGGTCGGTATTTTCTCCAAACGCCGAACTAAGCACGTGATGTATTTCCGAAACTCGGCTTGCTCTATCAGCTCTTGATCCATCTTCTGCTGCCCCTGTGTAATGAGTCCCATTGTTGTTACAAGCTCAGATAGCTTCGCCTCCACCGCCGTTAATCGCTGATCCATTCTGTCCATGCGAGCTTGTGTCCTCGTCTCCATTTTCTATCCGTTCGGGAATCCAGAGTCGGACCAATTGATAAAGACAACAAACGAGAATAATAACAATGACAAACAGTATTCCAACTAAAATGGATGAACTCGTAATTATCTCTCTATAAGATGGAATGAAGTATATGGGAATCAGAAATGGAGAAGGGAAATGACATAAAGGAAAATCAAGGATCCCTCTGTATCCTTGCCCAAGCCTAAGCCGTAACCCAACGATAAAACTTTTCTCTCTACCTCTTCCTATCCCCCCTCTCTTTCTTATAGCCGATTCTTCTTTTTCCCCACCACTCTCCTGGGCCCACACCTTGCCCAAACATTATAACTAACTATCCCTCCTGATTCCTTCTCCACGTGTTCCCCCTTTTCCCTTCCTGGAATATACTCTCAATCCTTTAATATCATGAGCCACCTGCTGAACTGGTTGCACCCCATTATTGGGCTCACGGGCCTCATCACAAACCATTTTTGGGGTGAAGCTGTTCTTTCTGCAGCCTACCTAATCAACAGAATGCCTTCAAAAGCTCTTGCCTTTAATACCCCATGCTTTTCCTTGCTGTCTATCTACCCAAACATCCGTCTCCTAACATCTATACCCCTAAAAGTTTTTGGATGCATTGTTTTTGTCCATGACCACCAGCCTAACTGCAGCAAATTGGACCCTAAATTTGTGAAATGCATATTTCTGGGATACTCACCAAACCAAAAGGGCTACAAATGCTATTCCACTGCAACTAGAAAATTCTACCACTCCATGGATGTGACTTTCTTTGAGAACCAACCTTACTATCCCAAAGTTAACATTCAGGGGGAGAGGACAATTACAGAATTCCAACTTTGGGAAACTAAGGCACCCGAGACACTCATAATACCTTCACCTACTCAAATCCAAGTGGCTGAACCCTTACCTACAACCATCCAAACTCAAGTGGCTGCACCTTTTTCTATTGATCCAACCCCTTATCTCATTACACAAGTCGATAAGAATTTACTGGTGTACTCAAGGAGACAGAAACCTCAAAGGGAGCCAGAAATTTGTACATCCCCGAGGCAAAGCCAAGAATCTGACCAGGATCTAGAGTCCTCGAAAGCTCATCCAGGTAATACAATCCTTTATTCCATGTCTAGTACAGAATTTGATAATTCTTATCCAACAGTTCATGATCTCGATCAGCCAATTGCCTTAAGGAAAGGAGTGAGATCATGCACTCAACATCCTATTGGCAACTATGTATCTTATGGAAAACTATCATAGGATTATAGGGCATTTGTCACTGTTCTAGATAGTGTTCAGATACCAAGGGATGTCCAAGAGGCTCTTCAACAACCAGAATGGAAGGCTGCTGTAGAAGAGGAAGTTCATGCATTAGAAAAGAATTGTGCTTGGGAATTTGAAATGCTACCAGAAGGAAAGAAACCAATTGGGTGCAAGTGGATTTTCTTAGTTAAATATAACATTGATGGGAGTGTGAATAGATATAAAACTTGGTTAGTTGTAAAAGGATTCACTTAATCCTATGGGGTCGATTATGAGGAAACATTTGCCCTAGTGGCAAAACTCAATTTTGTCCGAGTTATCCTTTCCTTGGCAGTAAATTTGGATTGGCCTCTACACCAACTAGATATAAAAAATGCATTTCTCAATGGTGAATTAGAGTAGGTCTATATGAAGATTCCTCCTAGACTTGAAAAACCAGAAACTTCTAGCAAGGTGTGCAGACTTCGAAAGTCACTCTATGGTCTTAAGCAGTCACCCCGTGCTTGGTTTGATAGATTGACTCGAGTGGTGAAGAAATATGGGTACATCCAGTGCCAGACAGATCATACTATGTTTGTCAAACACTCGGTGAAAGGAAAAATAGCATTATTCATAGTCTTCGTAGATGACATCCTAATCACAGGTGATGATCATGAAGAGACTGAACATCTCAAGAGCTCTTTGGCAAAGGAGTTCGAAGTCAAGGACTTGGGCCTTCTCAGGTACTTCCTCAGGATGGAAGTGGCTCGCTCCAAAGATGGAATCTCCGTGTCTCAGAGGAAGTATACACTTGACCTGCTGCAAGAAACAGGTATGCTGGGATGCAAACCCGTAGACACTCTAATGTAACCAATGGGAAAAATTGGAGTAGAAGAAGAAATCCCTCCAACCAATAGAGACAGGTACCAGAGATTGGTAGGAAAATTGATCTATTTGACTCATACTAGACCAGATATTGGGTTCTCTGTGAGTATGGTAAGTCGCTTTTTGAACAATCCTACTGAGAATCATATGAAGGCTGTAAATAGAATCCTGCAATATCTAAAAAGGACCCCTGGTAGAGGACTCCATTTCAAAAAGAACCCCAACAGAGATGTTGAAGTATTTATTGATGCAGAGTGGGTAGCATCAGTAACTGACCGAAAATCCACTACTGGGCATTGCACATATATGTGGGGTAACTTGGTTACTTGGAGAAGCAAGAAGCAGTCTGTAGTGGCTAGAAGCAATGCTGAAGCAGAATTCAGGGCTATGGCCCATAGTATTTGTAAGGGAATATGGTTGCAAAGAATACTCAAGGAACTTGGTATTTCCTCAAACCAACAACAACAACAAGAACAACAACAACAACAACCAAGCCTTTTCCCACTAGGTGGGGTCGGCTACATGGATCAAACGACGCTATTGTGTCCTATCACAAACCAAGTTTTCAGAAATGCCATTCAAATCTAAATCTTTTTCAATCGTTTCACCTATAGTCTTTCTTGGTCTTCCTCTACCTCTCGCTATTGGGCTATTCTCCACCTGATCTACTCTTCTTACAGGGGCTTCTAAGAGTCTTCTCCTTACATGTCCAAACCACCTAAGGCAAGATTCTCCCATCTTTTCCACAATAGGTGCTATCCTTACTTTCTCTCTAATGCATTCATTCCTAATCCTATCTTGTCTTGTATGGCCACACATCTAGTGCAACATCCTCATCTCCGCGATACTGATCTTGTGCTCTTGTTGGCTTTTTACCACCAAACATTCAGTACCATATAACATCGTGGGCCTTATAGCTGTGCGGTAAAATTTACCCTTAAGCTTGAGAGACACTTTTTTATCACAAATAACTCTTGAAGCATTCCTCCATTTTTTCCATCTAGCTTGAATCCTATGGTTTACATCTTCCTCTATCTCTTCGTCATTTTGTATGATAGATCCAAGATACCTAAACTATGTGACTTGTGGTATGGTATGATCTCCAATTTTCACTGCTAAGCTAGCATTAACACGCCTCTTACTGAACTTACATTCCATATACTCCGTCTTACTCTTGCTTAGACGAAAGCCATGTTCTTCCAATGCTCGTCTCCATAGCTCTAGCTTTCCATTTGTTTCCTCTCTCGAATATGCAAAAAGCATGTATTGTGGCACCGGCTCCTGGATATGCGTAGTAAGTACATCCAAGACCAAGGTAAAAAGATATGGACTCAAAGTTGACCCTTGGTGCAGTCCTATAGTTATAGGGAAATCTTCTGTGACCCCACCCTCTGTTCTCACACTAGTTTTAGCCCCATCATACATATCTTGGATTGCTCGAATATAGGCGATACGAATTCCTTTTTTCTCCAAAGCCTTCCACAAGACCTCTCTCGGTATCCTATCATAGGCTTTTTCTAGATCAATGAAAACCATGTATAGGTCTTTTTGCTTCCTCTGATTCCTCTCCATTAATCTTCGTAGAAGATATATTGCTTCCGTGGTTGACCTCCCAGGTATAAAACCAAATTGATTCTCTGAAATATGAGTCTCTTATCTTAATTTCCGTTCAATTACTCTTTCCCATAACTTCATGGTATAACTCATGAGCTTAATCCCTCTGTAATTTGCACAGTTTTGTATATCTCCCTTATTCTTATAAATAGAGATTAAAGTGCTTCTCCTCCATTCATTTGGCATTTTCTTAGACCTCATTATCTTGTTAAACAGCTTTGTTGAACCAGCTTATACCTTTCTCTCTTAAGCACTTTCATACTTCAATAGGTATATTATCTAGTTCGACTGCTTTTCCATTATCCATCCTCTTCAATGCTTCTTTTACCTCAAACTCCCGAATTCTACGATAAAAGGTTTTATTTTAGTCTTTCTCTCTAGTGTTTAGAATGTCCGAGTCCCCTAATGTCTCATGTTCCTCGTTAAATAACTTGTGAAAATAACTCTTCCATCGATCCTTGATGTCTTGTTCCGTAACCAAGATTTTACCCTCTTCATTCTTAATGCATTTCACTTGATCCAAGTCTTTTGTCTTCCTTTCCCTACTTTTAGCAAGCCTGTAGATATTCCTTTTTTCGTCTTTGGTGCCCAACGATTGATATAACCTGTTGAACGCTTTAGCTTTCGTCTCCCTCACTGCCTTCTTAGTATCTTTTTTAGTTGTCTATATTTTTCCCAATTTTTATCATTTTTACACATGTGCCAAGCTTTATAACGTTCCCTTTTAACCTTAACCTTATCTTGTACACTTGCGTCTCACTACCAAGATTCTTTATCCTTGGGTCCAAAGCCTCTTGATTCACTGAGGGTCTCTTTTGTTACCTTCCTAATCTCTTTAGCCATCTTGTCCCACATATTATTAGCACTCCCTTGTACCTCCCAAATCTCTTCCTCCATAATCCTCCTCTAAAAGAGCATTTGTTTTCCTCCCTTTAGTTGCCACCATTTGATCCTTGGCTCTCTGTCTCGACAATATCTCCTTACTCTCATCTTAACCCGTATATCCATAACCAAAATCCTGTGTTGGGTAGTCAAGCTCTCTCCAGGGATGACTTTGCAATCCATGCAAAGCTTTCTATTAGATTTCCTTATTAGAAAGAAATCAATTTGAGAGCAAGAACCCCCACTTCTATAGGTGATAAGATGCTCTTCCTGTTTCCTAAAACAAGTGTTAGCTATTGTAAAATCAAACGCTACTGAAAAATCTAGAATCACTTTGCCCTCTGCATTAGTTACTCGTAGGCCATAACCTCCATGCAAACTCTCATACCCCCTAGATTCGCTCCCCATATGACCATTTAGGTCCCCTCCTAGAAAAATCTTCTCTCCTAATGGTATTCCTTGAACTAAACCTTCTAAATCTTTCCAAAATTTTATCTTGTAGTGCTCGTCTAAACCTACTTGGGGTGCATACGCACTGATAACATTAAAAGTCTTCTGTTCCACAACAAACTTCAAAGCTATGATTCTTTCCACAACAAACTTCAAAGCTATGATTCTATCTTCGAGCCTTCTCACATGCACAACATTATTCTTCCAATTCTTATCTACTATTATGCCTACTCCATTTCGATTTTACCTTGCCAGTGTACCAAAGCTTAAAACCCGAAGTGTCGAGTTCCTTTACCTTTTCTCAAACCCACTTAGTTTCTTGTAGGCACATAAAATTAATCCTCCTCTTAATCATGGTATTTCCTCAAACCATACTATGAAAATCTTATGTGACAACAAAGCTGCTATTAGTATTGCTAAGAATCCGGTTCATCACGATAGAACTAAACATGTTGAGATTGACTGTCACTTCATAAAAAAAAATTGATGATGGGGTTGTCAGACTGGATCACATTCCCTCATGCCATCAAACAATAGACATTTTGACTAAAGCTCTTGCTAGGCCGAATTATGAGAACCTGAGATCCAAGTTGAGCATGATTGACATCTATCACCTAGCTTGAGGGGGAGTGTTGGATATCGGTTTCTGATTAAGAGGAATTACAATTCCTAATTTACAGGATCAGCCATAATTGACAGATCCTTCTATTTATGGGCTACTAGCTGTAGTCCTTTATTGTTTTATTCTTTAAGGGATTTCGTGTATATCAAATCCCTTCTGTTTCGTGTTTACTGATTTTTAGGAAGAGGATTTTACTCCTCTCATTAAGTAATGTTAGGTTTTTCCTTCTATTTATACCGTTGCTTGTAATTACTCTAATTCAAGGAAATACAAGAGGATTTCCTTTGATTTTTACACTTTATATTCATTTAACACCTAAGTAATCTTGAAAAAGGACATGAAAATGATTAAATTATTTTGACGGATCATATACATGACACAGAAGTTTTCCCTATAACTATAGGATTGCACCAAGGGTCAGCTTTGAGTCCATATCTTTTTACCTTGGTCTTGGATGTGCTTACTGCGCATATCCAAGAGCCGGTGTCACAATGCATGTTTTTTGCAGATGATATAGTCTTAGTTGGAGAGTCGAGAGAGGAAACAAATGGGAAGTTAGAGCTATGGAGACGAACTCTGGAAGAACATGACCTTCATCTAAGTAGGAGTAAGACGGAGTATATGGAATGTAAGTTCAGTAAGAGACGTGTTAATGCTAGCTTAGCGGTGAAAGTTGGAGATCATACAATACCACAAGTCACACAATTTAGGTACCTTGGATCTATCATACAAAATGATGGAGAGATAGAGGGAGATGTAAACCATAGGATTCAATTTGGATGGATGAAATGGAGGAGTGCTTCAGGAGTTATTTGTGATAGAAAAGTGCCTCTCAAGCTTAAGGGTAAATTTTACCGCACAGCTATAAGGCCCGCGATGTTGTATGGTACTGAATGTTGGGCGGTAAAAAGCCAACAAGAGCATAAGATCAGTGTTGCGGAGATGAGGATGTTGCATTGGATGTGTGGCCATACATGACAAGATAGAATTAGGAATGAATGCATTAGAGAGAAAGTAGGGGCAGCACCTATTGTGGAAAAGATGGGAGAATCTCGCCTTAGGTGGTTTGGACATGTAAGGAGAGGACCCTTAGAAGCCCCTGTAAGAAGAGTAGATCAGGTAGATAATAGCCCATTAGCTAGAAGTAGAGGAAGACCAAGAAAGACTATAGGTGAAACGATTAAAAAAGATTTAGATCTGAATAACATATCTAAAGACTTGGTTTATGTTAGGGTACAATGGCGTCGTTTGATCCATGTAGCCGACCCCACCTAGTGGGAAAAGGCTTGGTTGTTGTTGTTGTATATACATGACATACTGACCTTTTTTGAGAGGCATATTTTAATCTTGAATTACAATGAGTCAGTGTGTTAGGAACCAAAAAGGAAATAGCTAGGACAAAGATGAAGAAACACTGTTTTATTGTAGAATTCAGGCCTGTATCAAGGTGATAGCAGTGGCTGGTTCTAGAAAATGAAAAGAAAGTATACATAGAGAGAAAAAAAAGGCCTAGGCAGTTAGAGAGTGCCCAATCTCTCCCAAAAGTCCCAGCCAATTCCAACCTATCCCCACAATCATCACTCCTTGGCCTTATACCCATTACAACTGAATTACTCTCCCACTACCCCCATTAATTCAGCAGTCAATTACATTCACTCTCCCACTAATTCAGCAGTCAGTTACATTCACTCTCCCACTACCCTGCCCCCATTAATTTAGCAATTAGTTACATAGTGGGTAACCTTCCATTGCAATTCTTCTTTCTCCTCACATACACTTTTTTTAATTTAGGGATCCTATCACAGTGACTGCCATACCTGAAGGAGCTTATCTTAATTACATATTTTACTTCTATTAACCTGGTCTTGATGCTGCAGTCATTGAAAAAAATAAGAGTAAATGCCATGATAGTGGCATGGTAAAGCTAGAATTGGAGAAGGTTTTGTGGGCAGTTGGACCAGGTGATGAATGCTATTGGAAACATATGTAATTAGATGTAATTAGTAGTACAATTGTTAGTCCCACATCATGTAAATTGTTTAATTATTTATTACCTATTGAGTATATATTCAGCCTCCGTTGTGTAGTTGAAACACACGGTTTCTTCATGTCTCTCTTTTCTCTCTTTCAACATGGTATCTAGAGTCTAAAGAGAAGCAATCCTATAACTGTGCATGCTCGGTGAGCCCATTGCTCTCCGGTGAAATTTTTTTCCAGCTAACCGTGTTTCCACTTCGGTTTGCCGGCCTTTCTCCTTCTGCTGTGTTCCCTTTCCAGCAGACCCATTGTCGCCCGTTGTTGTCCATCGCCGTGCACCACTGTCTGCTGCCATCTACCGTTGCAGTCTAACTTTCCGGCGACTTTTCTAGCTGGTGAACCCACCGTTGGCATCCGTTGGCATTGCCTCTCCTAGACCGGCCAGAACCCAGAAGCCCGCGTCCAGCAACCACGAGACACGCCTACACGCGCCGTCAGCAGCCCCTGCACATAGCTCCATGCACTGCTCCTTCGTTGGCGCATGACGACGCGTGAGCCACCCCCACCAGCTGCCGTTTGTATTGCCGTGGTCGCCCTTCTCTCTTCTATCTGGATTTGTCCTCGCCTTTTATGTTCGTGACCGTTTGTCGCGACCCCCTTTTGAATCAGTGCATTCAGGTACTGTTTGGTTATTGTTTCCTGATCTATGGCTAGTTCTACCTCCTCAGATAACTCTAAGGACACCTCGAAGGCTGAGTATGCAGATTTTTTACAGTGGTTTGCACAACGTAAGTCCTCTGATTCCTCTACTCCCACAGCTGCATATGCCGACTTTCTGAAGTGGTTTGAGCAATGTCAGACCTCTAGTTCCACTGTCTCTGTTGTACATATTGGTACTTCATTTGCTTGTCTCTCTCGTTCCCCATCCATTGGTACTTAGGTTCTTGATTCTGGTGCAGCTGACCACATTTCTGGTAATAAGACTCTTTTCTCTAACCTTTCTCACAATGGTTATTTTCCTGCTGTCACTTTAGCAAATGGTTCCAGGTCTCAATCCCAAGGGATCGGCACTACCCATCCCTTCCCTTCCCTTTCAGTAGACTTTGTCCTTTATGTTCCAGGGTCTCCTTTTAATATACTTTCCATTAGTCGTTTGACTCGGTCTCTTGATTGTATGATTACCTTTACTAAAGACTTTGTCATTCTGCAGGACTGGAGTTCGGGTAGGATACTTGGCATCGGATGTGAGTCCCATGGCCTCTACCGGCTCTCCAACCCCTCTCGTGTTTGCGCTGTCAAGGATTCTCCTCTCACCATCCATGCACAGTTGGGTCATCCTAGCCTTCCTAAACTACAAAAATTGGTGTCCAGCCTCGCTAAGTTGTCTAGTCTCCCTTGTGAGTCATGTCAACTAGGAAAACACACTCGAGTTCGTTTCCAGGTAAAGTCCGTGTTCAGATTATGTATCCCTATAAATTAGGGATTGTATATAATTAGAGATTGTATATAATTAGGATTTGTAATTAGGGCTGATTGCTTTGTTTCCTTTTTAGTGTAGATTGATTTTAATATAAATATACAGCAGCTAAGGAATGTTTTCCTTAAGCATTCATCATATTCAACGTGGTATCAAAAGCGGGTCGATCTTAGGGCTGTCAAACCCTGGATCACCTATAACAACCATCGTCTCGTCAAGGCTGAGTCATAGCCACTGTCAAGGCTGAGTCACGGCCACCGTCAAGGCTGAGTCACGACATCCCAGCCACCGTCAAGGCTGAACTGTTGAGCACGTGAAGACACAGTTGGGGTCGTAAAGGTCTGACCGACCAACTCCTTCAAGCACGTCACAGGAAACTCTCCCACGCATCGCCACGCGCATCTCTCCCTGTCGGCGCATGTGAGCCACATGCCACCCTCCGGTGGTCGGATCACTTCATCGGCGGCACCGGTCAGCTCGTTGGCGCCCCTTGAGTAGTTTTTGGTGGTTGTCAGCTTCAGTCGCACATTGCTAGGTTGTTGTTTTGAGTGTTCGCGGTCACAACCCTTGTTTTTTACGTGACACATCCCTTGTTTCGTGCTCTTGTTTTTGGTAAAATGTTTTCCGCTATGTCTAAATCTAAAATACCTACTCCAAGTCATTCATAGTCTCCTTCGGGTACAAAAGGCTCTTGCGGTAATGTTCCTATTACATATGCTTTTTCCGGTTCACCCACAATCACGTCAGAAAAGCTAAATGGTAAGAATTATTTGGCTTGGTCAACTTCTGTGGAACTCTGGTTTTTAGGTCAGGGACTTGTTGATCATTTGGAGAAATCAGCCTCTGATATTTCCCCAAAACATAAGAGTTAGTGGGAGAAATTTGATTATCAATTGTGTGCTTTACTATGGCAATCTGTGGAGCCAACTATTTTGGCTAATTTCAAAACTTTTAAAACTTGTTTTACTTTTTGGAATAAGGCTCATAATGTGTTTGCTAATGATATACAGCGCCTATATGACTCAGCTCAAAAGTTGACCTCTCTTAAGCAGTCCGATTATGACATGACGACTTTTGTCACTTAGGCGCAGGCTACAGTTGTGGAGTTGAAAATGTTTTTGTAGGCTGATGATCATAGGAGTTTGTTAAACAAGCTGGATAACCTGTATGTGGTGTTGGTTTTACGTGCTATGCACCCAAATTTTGAGCATGTACGCGACCAGATTTTAATTGGCCAAGAAGTTCCCACAATAGAGAATTTGATCACTCGTCATCTGAGAGTTCTTTCTCCTAAATCAGTCTCTGGCTCCCGCTCAAACATAACCAAAGCTTCAGCCATGGTGACCACTTCAGGGTCTCGTGGTGGACGTGGGAGTCGTGGCGGTCGAGGGGGTCGTGGAGGTCGTCTTCAATGCTCTTATTGTAAGAGGACAGGCCATACTCAGGACACATGATATTCTATTCATGGGTTCCCAGAGTGAACTGTAAATGTCACTCAATCTGACTCGGGTCATGAAGAGGAGAAAAAGTTTAAATTTTTATCTGGAAAACAGCCCATTACACTTTCTGAAACCGAGTTCTAGGAGTATCTCCTGTTGAAGGCAACCAAGCAAATTTAGTCCTCCACTACCACAATTGCTCATACAAGTAATCCTACAGTTTGTATATCTCATATTGGTAATACTCCCAGTCCTTGGATAATTGATTCGGGTGCTTCCGATTATGTAGCTGGTAATCGATCTCCTTTTACTTCTCTCTCTGCACCTAATTTTCCACACTTTGTTACCTTGGCAGATGGCTCAAAGGTCACTGTCAAAGGTATTGGTTGTGTTTCACCTACTGCATCTGTGTCTTTAAAGTCTGTCTTGTTCATGCCTGAATGTCCTTTTAATTTAATTTCTCTTAGTCAACTTACTCGTGCTCTTGACTGTTCAGTAACCTTTGATTCTAATTCCTTTGTTATCCAAGACCGTGGTATGAGACAGACGATTGGCGTAGGGCATGAAGCACATGGACTTTACTATCTCGAGTCAGCTCCACCTGTGGTTTGTGCTGCAACTGAGTCTCCAAGTCTTCTCCACCAACGCCTCGGTCATCCTAGTCTGTCAAAACTCTAGAAGATGGTTTCTAGTCTTACAAAGTTAGAGTTTTTAAATTGTGAGTCGTGTCAATTTAGGAAGCATGTTTGAGCTACTTTTCCAAGTCAAGTCCACAGTCAAACTAAGTCTATTTTTTCTCTTATTCATTTTGATGTGTGGGGTCCAAGTCGTGTGTCTACCTCTTCAGGTTTTAGGTATTTTGTTACTTTCATTGATGACTTCTCTCGTTGTACTTGGTTGTTTTTAATGAAAGATCGTTTTGAGTTATTTTCTATATTTAAATCCTTCTGTACTGAAATTCAAACTCAATTTGGCAAAACGATGAAGATACTCCAAAGTGACAATGCAAAGGAATACTTTTCAACTGCTTTTTCATCTTTTATGTCATCTCATGGTATCCTACATCAATCAACATGTCCTCATACACCCCAACAAAATGGAGTAGCAGAAAGGAAAAATCGTCATCTTATTGAAATTGCTCGAACTCTGTTATTACATGCCAATATGCCTTTACAATTTTGGGCTGATGTTGTTTTAACTGCATGTTATTTGATTAATCGTATGCCATCATCTGTCCTATAGAACTAGATTCCTTATTCAATCCTTTTTCCCAAGGGCCCCTTATATCATGTTCTTTCCTGTGTCTTTGGATGTACTTGTTTTGTTCAAGATCTTTCCCCTGGTCAAGATAAGCTATTTGCTCGTGCTATTAAATGTGTCTTTCTTAGGTATTCCAGGTTACAAAAAGGATATCGTTGTTATTCTCCTGTCACTCATCCTTGGTATATGTCTGTTGATGTTACTTTCTTTGAAGAAACACTATATTTTACCTCTTCAGTTGAACCAAATGTGGTCTCTGAGGTTTTACCTTTTCCCTATTTTGGTCCACCTTTGTCTCCTTTGCAGGAACCATCAGCAAATACTCTAGAGTCTCTAGCAGCTTTGTCTAAGGTGCCTTGCCCAGATCCACCTCAGCGTCCCTTCATTACCTATCAGCGTCGACCATGGGATACCATTCCTACACTCGAGATAGCCGTGCATCCTCGTGAATCATGTCCTACTCCAATGCCTCCACCTGCTACGGACCTCTCTGAGTCTCTCACTGATCTTCCTCTTGCTCTTTGCAAAGGTACTCGATCTACTCGAAATCCTCACCCAATCTATAATTTCTTGAGTTTTCATCGTTTATCTCCATCATATTATGCTTTTGTGTCTTCTTTGTCCTCTGTTTCAATTCCTAAAAATACCAGTGAGGCACTCGGTCATCCAGGTTGGCGGCAAGCCATGATTGATGAGATGCTTGTCCTTGAGCACAGTGGTACGTGGGACTTGGTCCCTCTCCCTCTCGGGAAAACTGTTGTTGGCTGTCGATGAGTGTATGCTGTCAAAGTTGGGGCGGATGGTAACATTGATCGTCTTAAAGCCCGGCTCGTTGCCAAGGGCTATACTCAGATATATGGTCTTGATTAGAGTGATACCTTCTCTCCAATTGCTAAAATTGCCTCTGTTCGCCTATTTCTAGCCATGGTAGCCATTGGTCGTTGGCCATTATACTAGTTGGACATTAAAAATGCCTTTCTTCATGGTGACCTTGAAGAAGAAATCTATATGGAGCAACCACCTGGTTTTGTTGCTCAAACGGAGTCAAGATTAGTGTGCAAGTTACGACGATCTCTCTATGGGCTAAAACAGTCTCCACGAGCATGGTTCGGAAAGTTCAGTACTGTTGTTCAGAAGTTTGGTATGACATGAAGTGAAGCTGATCATTCGGTCTTTTATCAATATTCTTCACTTGACCGATGTATTATTTGGTAGTTTATGTGGATGATATAGTTATTACCGGCAATGATAATGAGAAAATATCTCAGTTGAAGGAACATCTATGTAGTCACTTTCAGACTAAGGACTTGGGTAAACTCAAATACTTCCTTGGTATTGAGGTGGCTCAGTCTAGGAGTGGTATTGCTGTCTCACAAAGGAAGTATGCTTTAGATATATTGGAAGAAACTGGTATACTGAATTGTAAGCCTATTGACAGTCCTATGGACCCTAACAGCAAACTATTACCAGATAAAGGAGAACCTTATCCAGACCCTGGTAGATACCGAAGGCTTGTAGGGAAGCTGAACTATCTCATTATTACGAGACTTGATATTTCTTTTCCAGTAAGTGTGGTAAGTCAATTTATGCAGTCTCCACATAATGGTCATTGGGATGCTGTTGTGCGAATTTTGAGGTATATTAAGAAGGCCCCAGGACAAGGGTTGTTGTATGAAGATAAAGGGAATACTCAAATTGTAGGATACTCTGATGCAGGCTGGGCTGGTTCACCTATTGATCAGCGGCCTACTTCAGGGTATTTTATATTTGTTGGTGGCAATTTAGTGTCTTGGAAGAGTAAGAAGCATAATGTTGTTGCTCGATCTAGTGTAGAGGTTGAATATCGATCTATGGCAACAGCTACTTGTGAGCTAATTTGGGTAAAACAATTGCTTCAAGAATTGAAGTTTGGAAGTATATAACAAATGAAGTTATACTGTGATAATCAAGCTGCCTTACACATAGCATCAAATCCGATATTTCATGAGAGAACAAAGCATATAGAAATTGATTGTCACTTTGTTCGAGAGAAGGTGCTTTTCAAGGAGATTATCATTGAATTTGTTAACTCAAGTGATCAACTGGCTGACATCTTCACAAAGTCTCTCTGTGGTCCTCGAATTTAGTTTATTTGTAACAAGCTTGGTGCATATGATTTATATGCTCCAACTTGAGGGAGAGTGTTGAGATTATGTATCCCTATAAATCGGGTATTGTATATAATTAGAGATTGTATATAATTAGGATTTCAAATTAGGGCTGATTGCTTTGTTTCCTTTTTAGTGTAGATTGACTTTAATATAAATATACAGCTGCTAAGGAATGTTTTCCTTAAGCATTCATCATATTCAACGGTCTGCATTCGAGCGTCTTCTCCTTTTGCTTTAGTACATTCTGATGCTTGGGATCCCAGTCGTACTGTTTCTACTCTAGGATCTAGATATTTTGTTACTTTCATTGATGATTACTCTCGTTGCACTTGGTTATTTTTGATGCAAAATCGGTTTGAGTTGTCTTCCATATTTCAAAACTTTTATCATGAAATTAAAACTCAATTTGGTGTTCCTATACATAGTTTGTGTAGTGATAATGCCCGTGAGTATTTGTCTCAACTATTTCAATCCTTTATAGCTTCTCATGGCATTCTTCACCAAACCTCGTGCCCATACCTCTCAACAAAATGGGATTGCTGAACGTAAAAACAGACATCTCGTAGAAACAACTCGGACCCTTTTTCTTCATGGTAATGTTCCTTTTCGCTTCTGGGGCGATGCAGTTCTTACTACTTGTTATTTGATTAACCGCATGCCCTCCTCTGTGCAACAGGTCCTTTACTCTATTTTATATCCCCATCAACCTCTACATTTCCTACCACCTCGTATATTTGGGTCTACCTATTTTGTTCATAATCTCACTCCTGGTCTTGATAAACTTTCCACCTGATCTATTAAGTATGTTTTTCTTGGTTACACTCAGTCCCAAAA
This sequence comes from Ormosia semicastrata, assembly GCA_029884595.1. Classification (NCBI taxonomy): domain Eukaryota; kingdom Viridiplantae; phylum Streptophyta; class Magnoliopsida; order Fabales; family Fabaceae; genus Ormosia; species Ormosia semicastrata. The sequence continues at coordinate 48,626,905 of JAQQTO010000061.1, forward strand.
AACTTATCGTTGTTTTTCCCCTGATCTCTGACGTTATCTTGTCTTAGCCGATGTTACCTTCTTTGAGTATGTTCCCTTCTTCCAATCTCCTTCATCGAATCTTGAGCTTGTCTCTGAGGTCTTACCCGTCCCTCTTCCTCTTATCACTATTGAGTCAGATACACTTCCGACTTCCCATGTGGAGCAAACCACCACCACTACTATTCGTCCCTTCCAAGTCTATTATCGTCGGCCACAACAACCTCCAGTGCCCCTACATCCACCAGAAGTTACAGAGGTCAATGTGAACTCTCCTCTGGCTCCAATTTCTTTACCGGTTCTGACACTGCCTCCTGAACCTGACCTTCCCATTGCTCTACGAAAAGGTATATAGTCTACTTATAACCCTTCTCCTCATTATGCTAATTTGAGTTATCATCACCTATCTTCTTCGCATTTTGTTTGTCTTTCTTCCTTGTCTTCTGTGTCTTTTCCTAACTCTCTAGGTGACGCTTTATCTTATCCTGAGTGGAGACAAGCTATGATCGATGAGATGTGTGCCCTTCAGAGTAATGGTACTTGGGAACTTATTCCTCTTCCTCTTGGGAAGTCTGTTGTAGGCTGTTGGTGGATTTATACGGCCAAGGATGGCCTTGATGGCAAGATTGATCGCCTCAAGGCTCGTCTGGTGGCATAAAGGTATACCTAGATTTTTGGCTTGGATTGTGGAGACACTTTCTCGCCCATGGCGAAGATGGCTTCGGTTCGACTTTTTCTGTCAATGGCTGCTATTCGCCACTGGCCCCTTCATCAGTTGGACATCAAGAATGCTTTTCTCCATGGTAATCTAGAAGAAGAGGTTTATATGGACCAACCACCAGGGTTTGTTGCTCAGGGGGAGTCTTCTAGACTAGTTTGTCGTCTTCACAAATCTCTATGTGGCCTTAAATAGTCTCCTAGTTCTTGGTTTGGCCGATTTAGTACTGTAGTTCAACAGTTCGGTATGACACGCAGTGAGGTTGACCACTCTGTCTTCTATCGCCATTCAGTTCAAGGGTGTATTTATTTGATTGTGTATGTCGACGACATTGTTATCACTGGCAGTGATCATCATGGCATAATTTAGGTAAGACAATATCTTGGTCATCACTTTCAGACCAAAGATCTTGGCAGACTTCGATACTTCTTGGGAATAGAGGTGGCACAATCCAATGATGGTATAGTATTTTCACAAAAGAAATATGTCATGGACATTCTTGAGGAAACAGGTCTGTTGAATGCAAAGCCTATTGACACTCCTATGGATCCAAATGCTAAACTTCTACCAAATCAGGGAGAGCCACTCTCGGATCCAGGAAGATACAGAAGGTTAGTTGGAAAACTGAATTACCTCACTGTTACCCGTCCTGACATCTCCTTTGCGGTTAGTGTGGTAAGTCGATTTCTAAATTCACCTTGTGATGCACATTAGGATGCAGTGATTCGTATCCTAAAGTATATTAAAGCAGCTCCTATTAGAGGCCTTGTCTATGAAGATAAAGGACATACTCAGGTCGTTGAATACTCAGATGCTGACTGGGCAGGTTCTCTTACTACAGACGATCCACTTCAGGGTATTGTGTACTCATTGGAGGCAACCTAGTTTCCTGGAAAAGTAGGAAGCAAAATGTAGTTGCAAGATCTAGTGTCAAAGCAGAATACCGAGCTTTGACCTCAGTCACTTATGAACTCATTTGATTGAAACAACTCCTCAAAGAACTTCAATTTGGTAAGGTTATGAAAATGACACTTGTAACACCCTCCTTTGGGCATTACATTTTCGACCAACTATCCTCAATTCTTTACCCAAGTTATAAAACATTTGATATTATAAAGTATAAAATACAAAGTTGCGGTTTCTTTTTTTTTTTTGAAAACATATGTAATGTAGTAAAATATGGGTTTCAATTCTCCCTTTCTTAAGGTCATAAACTTTAAAATAAACATCACAGCACAAGATATAGTAACTTAATATGACACACCAAAAATATGCATATCAGTGGCATGGATCACAGTCCACCCAAAATATAGTAAAGTTCGTACTCAAAATACATTATAACCAACTGACACAAAATATGTACTGGCCCAAGTCTAGACATCTAGGGAGCAGGGTCCTCCGCTGGATGCTCCGATGGATCCTCCTCCTCCTCGGACTCCTCATCAACCAGAAACCTCAGTTGAGGCAAAAGTCCACGGAATGGTGTCCTAGCAGACGACACCACAGGGTCCGGATCCTCCCTAGGGTTGTAATGTAAATCACCCTATAGCTCCCTAATAGGCATGAAGAACTCTAAATGTACAGAAACACTAAGAGAAAAGAACGGTTCCTCATCACGGGTCCTACGAACAGTCAAAGTTAAATCCCCTACATATTTAATCCGTTCATTTCTCCAGTCAATGTGCCACGCATCCGCACCGCCGTGAAACTGAACTCTGACAAAACCAACAGAAGCTCTCCTAGCAGCCATCCAAAATAAAATAACAGAAAACAGTAAGTCTTCCTCTTCTTCCTCTCAGTCTTTATCAACAAGAACACATAAAGCAGAGACAGACAGAGTAATAAAACCAAGAGGTGAGATCCTCTACACCAATACTAGCATGGCAGCAAGAAACAGTAATACCAATAAAATCACAGCATATAGGTATATCAAATTTAAAGTCTTAAAAGTTTCTCAGCAGATATTTCAATAATATATCAACAAGCAAATCCACAATGTGATGGCAGATAATTTCACAGTATAGATATATTGCAATAAAATGCTCAATGATTTTGTGGATGCACAATGGACTGACACCTGCTCCATGGAGCTAAAACCAACATTAGAAAGAATGATCGGGGAGTCATGTCTGGATATCGTTAGCCTCGATTCATGTGCTTTCTCAATATTAATCAATATGCGCAACATGGCTTATACAAAGACACTCTCAACCGGATCGGGAATAGGATAGTGCCTGGTCGAGATTGTCAGTGCGTTGCACAGTCACCACGGCCCAGTGGAGTTACCTACTGGCCACATGTGGGATACCCGCGCCCTGACGCCTCCAAGTTCAATCACAAGTGAACTACACTACGCAATTGGCACCCGCACAAAGGTGTAATTCATCTCCTAGGCATAAAGCCTTCACAACAAGTCATTCCGACTTTTACAATTCATGATTTCATGACAAAGATGAACAATATTCATTAACACAAATTCCATCAAAAGAGCCACAACAGGCTTAAGTCAAACACTGACATTTCCGGGTCCAGTACGTTGGCCCGATAGCACAAGGCTATTACATATAGTCACAAAGCACTTCCATTGTGCCAATTCAGGAATCGTCATTCTCAACTTCATGGAAGATTCTCACAAGTCCTTCTTTTTAAAACTTTTAGGAATTAACAAGAAAGTTCACTTTAAATTAAGATTCTCCTAGTTAAGTTCCTATAGGTGATATTTCCTCATGTTTCTTAGAAAAGCCTTAAAAGAAGGCTACATTGTATTAATTTCACAAATTCATTTCTTTTTCTCCCTAAGCCTTAAAATACCCTAACTCATTATGAGTTCTCTTCCTAACCTATTTTTCCTTCTCAAGGCCGAAACCTCTCTCTACAAAGTAGCCAAGATTTTGTTTTTCCCACTCCTTCTTGGTTATGAAGTCCTTAATTCAATCCCATTTCTATTTAAATTTTCAATTTCCAATTCAACACAAATTTTTATCTTGGATACCCTTTTTATGGCCTCTTGGCTGTGAGCTCTCTAGGGCACTAGGGTCTCAAAATTTTCATTTTTCCACAAAGGTTTCAAGCAATCCACATGTATTAATCATCAAGAATTTCATTTTATCAAGATCATACGCAACACCAAACCATAACATCACATAGAGCAAAAATCACAAAATCACCAAGAATCAATACAATAAAGTGGGTAATCCTCACATGGATTTCTCACTTTCCACACACAAATTTCGTTCCTCACCACCATGGAAGGTGGGTGAGAGAAATCTCCCTCTTACCTTAGAAGATATCCAACTGCTTCTTGAAGAACTTTTTGAAGCAAACCACCACTTCCAAGAGCCTCTTAAAAACAAAAATGACATAGCCAAGAATCAACATTTTAAGCTTGGAAAGGAATAGCTATGGATGAAAATCAAGGTCTTGGAAGGAAGAAAAGAAAGAAGAATGAAAAAGGTGAAATCTTTACCTTAGAAATCTTCAAACCCTAACTTGAAGGATACTTGAAAATGATGAATAAACCAAGATCTCTTTACCAAAATACCTCAGGATGGTGGTCTAGATTCAAGGATGTAGATAGTTGAGATTTAAGAAAATGAATGGGTGGTTGGGGGGAGTGTGGCCGTGAGGTGAAGGAGAGAAAATGGAAGAAGAAAAGATGAGAGAAAAGTGAATAGCTTTTTGGTTGATGAGAGAGAAGGTGATAGAAAGTTATGAATGGAAAGAGTTGAAAGGAAACTTACCCAAGAAGCCTTTCCCTCTCTCTATGGCCGTGCACCTCTTGGGAGAAAGGAGCCAAGTTTCTCTTGCAAGCTTCTCCCAAAGCTTCCTCATGAAGCTTCCTCCAAAGTCAAAGATGATGTCACTTAGGTGATGTCATGTGAATGATGTCATAAAAGTGACTAGGTAGAAATAATTTACTAGATTTTTACTACAAGCTATTATCCAATGGATAAAAGTCATAGTTACCAAAGCCGATATCTATTGACCAATGGATAACAGAGTGTACTCAATTTGCATCTGTCAAATAAAATCTCGAAAAATGAAAACTTCGTAAACTGTGTCTAGCCTCGGGTTTAGTAAGATCCCCCAGTATGTTTCTACAGTCCAAAGCTTTCCGGCCATGAAAAAATATTTTATTCTTCCGGCCTCGCTCGATGCGCACACAAATCGAGAAATATTATAAATAATCAAAGTCAGTCAAATAATTCACAAAAATTCACAAAAATTACAAATATTATAAAAAGCATATATAACATAAAACAAAGAATTTCCGGGGTGTTACAACACTCATGTGACAATCAAGCTGCTTTGCATATAGCTTCCAATCCAGTGTTCCATGAAAGAACCAAACATATTGAGGTCGACTGTCTTTTCATTAGGGAAAAGATTCTATCAAGAGACATCACCACAAACTTTGTCAACTCAAATGATCAGCTGGTAGATGTCTTCACCAAGTCCTTGAGAGGTCCACGAATAAGTTATTTGTACAACAAGTTTGGTGCATATGATCTATATGCTCTATCTTGAGGGAGAGTGTTGGAAACATATGTAATTAGATGTAATTAGTAGTACAACTGTTAGTCCCACATCATGTAAATTTTGTGTAATTATTTATTACCTATTGAGTATATATTCAGCCTCCGTTGTGTAGTTGAAACACACGGTTTCTTCATATATCTCTCTCTTTTCTCTCTTTCAACAATGCCATGGGTAACACTATGTTGCCAGCAAAAGCAACCCTATAATGGTACCTATGTGATTGAAACACTACAATGAGGTCTTGTATTGGTGAATCTGGTGATAATTCCTAAAATAGATACTTTGTGCAATTAATTCTTGTAAGATGGTGAAGGAAACATTATACCCTCCTGAAAGCCAGGGTAATGTACATCCCTCTAAATCCTTAAGCAATATTGCAGTTTGTTGATTATTGTATATTCTGATTTGATTTGATTGTGATTAGATTAGAATTCTATTTTTGATTTTCCTGTTTAGTTAACTATATCCCTATAGTTTAGGAAACTCCTATTATTTTGGGATATTGATTGATTCCTTTTGTAATTACTTGCTGTATATTGTTGTATATATTGAATGAGTGCTGAGAGGATTTCTCTCAAGCAATTCCAGCACATCAAGTTGGTATCCAGAGCAGGTTGCAAAACCAGGGACGTGTCTCCGCTCCCCGTTGCAGTTCTAAGTCACTGTCATGCCTAGAACCCTAACCTCCGGACCCTCCACCACGAAGGTGAGGGCACGAATTGTCTCAGAAGCATCCGGCCGTCCGTCCTTCCGAGCAGCTCGTCAGAGGCCCCTGCCACGCGACCTCAAGCGCGGCTTCCTTCATCTCATCCTGACGGTGCGTGCAGGCCATGTGCCACCGTCCCGGCCTCCGTTTGACTCACTGCTTGTTCCGTTCTGCTCGTCGGCGTCTCCTCTCTCCATTCTGGTGGTCGGTTATCCAGTTGTCCCCCTGTTAATTTCGTGGGTCAGTTTCTCTCTCCACAATGGCTTTCGCAACCCATTCATCTACTGCCACCTCTGACAATTCTGGACCTACAAAGAAAATCTCATTTCATTTGCCTTCTCTGGCAGCCCTACTATAACCTCAGAGAAACTTAATGGTAAGAATTTTGTAGATTGGTATAATGTTGTTGAGGTGTGGTTTTTAGGTCAAGGTCTCTAAAAGTACCTCACCAAGAAGGAAGCAAACATTGCTGCTGATGTGCATGAAGAGTGGAAAATGGCTGATTATTAGTTAGTGTCTTTACTATGGCAATCTATTGATCTGAAGTTATTGGTACACTTCCGTTCTTACAAAACATGTCATGACATGGAAGAAGGCTCGGAGTGTGTATTCTAATGATATATAACGCCTCTGATTCTGTCCATAACTTGGCCAAGCTCCAAATGACAGACCATGACCTTCCTTCTTACCTAAACAGAGCATGGTCAGTCATCAAAGACATCAAACTCATCCTATTAGGCGATGATCTTACAAAGGTACTAGAAAAACTTGATAACACGTATATGGTCTTCGTTCTCCACGATCTACATAAAAATTTTGAATCTGTCCGAAATCAATGTTTGACCAATCCTAATATTCTTACGGTGGAGGAACTCATTGATCGTTTACTTCACGTTCCCTCATCGGAGGAGACATCTGGCATTAGTTCTCAGACAATTTCAGAATCTTCAGCTATTGTCTCAAACTCAGTAGATTGTGGAGGCTGAGGTCGTGGGCGTGGTGGAAGAGGTGGTCATGGTAGAGGTGATCGCCCTCAGTGCTCTTATTGCAAGCGCAAGGGACATACTCAAGACAAGTGTTATTCTCTGCATGGTTTTCCTGAAAAGACAGCCAATGTAACACAGTCTCAGGCATCGGGTTCTGTTGATAAGAAAATTGAATTTGGAAGTGACAATTAGAATCTCTTTTCAGCCAGTGAATACAAGGAGTACATTCAACTTAAGGCTAGCTAACAAGCCTCATCTTCAGCAACTATAGCCCATACTGGTAATTCTACGGTTTGTTTCTCTCATTCATCTCCTGTTGGTTCTTGGATTTTGGATTCTGATGCTTCTGATCATATAGCAGGTAATTCTTCCCTCTTTTCCACCTTATCCTCTCCCAAAACACCACATCACAACACTCTTGCTGATGGCTCTAAAACAACGACCACTGGCATTGGTCAAGCTTAACCTCTTCCCTCTCTATCTTTGAATTCAATTTTATTTGTACCTGGGTGTCCCTTTAATTTAATGTCTATTAGTCAACTTACTCGATCTCTAAATTGTTCCATAACCTTTACTTCTAATTCTTTCTTTGTCCAGGACTGGAATACGGGACAGACGATTGGAGCAAGATCTGAATCACGTGGTTTCTATTATCTGCAGCCTCCGTCCTCAACCATATATGCTGCCACAGAATTACCTAGCCTTCTTCACCGTCGTTTGGGTCATCCGATTCTGAATAAACTCAAGAAAATGATTCCTCACTTCTCTCATCTATAGTCCTTGGAGTGAGTCATGTCAACTTGGAAAACATGTCCGGGTTCCTTTCCAAGCAAGGTTACAGGTCGTTCAGAGTCTCTTTTTGATATTGTTCATTCTGATGTTTGGGGTCCTAGTCGTGTCAGTCTTAGGTTATAGGTACTTTGTTACTTTCATTGATGATTTCTCAAGATGTACTTGGTTATTCTTAATGAAAGAACGTTCCGAGTTGTTTACTGTTTTTCAAAATTTTTATAGTGAAATTTTCAATCAGTTTGGTCAGACAATTCGTGTCTTATGTAGTGATAATGCAAAAAAATATTTTTCTGCTCCTTTCAATTTTTTCATGGCTTCTCATGGTATGATTCATCAATCCAGTTGTCCTCACACACCTCAACAAAATGGTGAAGCTGAGCGCAAACATCGTCATATAGTTGAAACAGCTTGCACTCTTTTATTACATGCCAATGTCCCTTTAAAATTTTGGAGTGATGTTGTTCTCACTGCTAGTTATTTAATAAATCGTATGCCATCTTCTGTTCTCAATAATCAAATTCCTCACTCTATTTTATATCCTAAGGAATCCCTTTATACTGTTCTGCCCTGTATTTTCGGTTCTACTTGTTTTGTTCATAATGTTGCTCCAGGTCTAGACAAGTTGGCTGCCCGTGCTGTGAAGTATGTCTTTCTCAGTTATTCTCGTGTCCAAAAGGGGTACCGGTGTTATTCTCTGTTCACCCATTGTTTTTACATCTCTGTAGATGTCACCTTTGAGGATACACCTTATTTTGTCTCCCCGGTTGTGCCAGAATCTGTCTCTTAGGTATTACTTGTTCCCTCTTTTGATTCTCCCATCTCTATTCCTTCTGTGCCACAGATGCCCGAAAATTCACTAGCCTCAGAGTATCCTATCCAGCCGTTTCGTCTCACTTACCAATGTCGTCCACGTCTTGAGATTCCAGAAGCTGCCCCTGTTCCAGACACCAATGATTCACCTCCTACTCTTGCGTCTCCACCTATTCCGGCCCACCTCGAGCCTCCAATTGACCTACCTATCTCTCTTCGCAAAGGTACTCGTTCTTCTCGTAATCCTTATCCGATTTATAATTTTTGGAGCTATCATTGTTTATCTTCTTCTCATTATGCCTTTGTCTCTGCCTTGTCGTCCATTTCTATTCCTAAAACTGTTCAGGAAGCACTATCCCATTCTGGGTGGCGACAGGCTATGCTTGATGAGATGACTGCCCTGGAATCTAACCATACATGGACTCTTGTTCTGTCCCCTCCTGGGAAGTTTACGGTTGGTTGTCGATGGGTTTTTACTGTCAAAGTTGGTCCCGATGGCACAATGGATCAGTTGAAGGCTCGTCTTGTGGCAAAAGAATACACTCAGATTTATGGTCTCGATTATGATGATACTTTCTCTCCTGTTGCTAAAATGGCCTCTGTTCGTCTCTTTTTGTCACTGGCTGCCATGCATTGTTGGCCTTTGTGTCAGTTGGATATTAAAAATGCCTTTTTACATGGTGATTTGGAAGAGGAGATTTATATGGAGCAACCACCTGGGTTTATTGCTCAGGGGGAGTCAAGTCTTGTTTGCAAACTGAGGAAGTCATTATATGACCTAAAACAGTCTCCTCGGGCTTTGGTTTGAGAGGTTTAGCAATGTCATACAGCAGTTTGGTATGGTCCGTAGTGAGGTGGACCACTCTGTGTTCTATAAATATTCATTGTCTAATAAGTTCATTTATCTTGTGGTTTACGTGGATGATATTGTAATTACAAGTGATGATCATGAAAGGATCAATGGTCTAAAACAACACTTGTTCCAACATTTTCAAACCAAGAATTTGGGTAGGTTACGATATTTCCTTAGGATCGAAGTTGCTCAATCAAAGACAGGCATTGCCATCTGTCAAAGAAAATATGCACTTGACATTTTGGAAGAAACTACGATGCTAGATTGTAAGCCAGTCGATACTCCTATGGATCCAAATGTTAGGCTTATGCCAAATCAGGGGGAGCCATACTCAGACCTAGGTAGATATCGAAGGTTGGTGGGAAAAATGAATTATCTCACTATGACTAGATTAGATATATCATTTGCTGTTAGTGTTGTAAGTTAGTTCCTTAACTCCCCTTGTGATAGTCATTGGGATGCAGTAGTTCTCATCTTACGATATATCAAGGGGTCTCCTGGAAAGGGGCTAATCTATGAGAACAGAGGCCACACAGACATTGTTGCCTACACAGATGCAGACTGGGTAGGATCTCCTGGTGATAGGAGGTCAACTTCTAAATATTGTGTTTTTCATTGGAGGCAATCTTATTTCTTGGAAGAGTAAAAAGCAAAATGTAGTCGCGAGATCAAGTGCAGAAGCAGAATACCGAGCCATGGCCCTCATTACATGTGAACTTATATGGCTAAAAGATTTACTTCAAGAGTTGAAGTTTTGTGAGATAGGCTCTATGAAACTGATTTGTGATAGTCAAGCAGCTTTGCACATTGCTTTCAATCCTGTCTTTTATGAACCAACTAAGCATATAGAAATTGATTGTCATTTCATTCGAGAAAAGCTTCTTTCAGCGGAGATCAATACTTCATTTGTAAACTCTAATGATCAACTTGCAGATATTCTCACCAAGGCTCTGCGGGGTCCGAGGATGGCATACATATTTAACAAGCTTGGTGCTTTTATGATGTATATGCACCAGCTTGAGGGGGAGTGTTGATTATTGTATATTCTGATTGTATATTCTGATTTGATCTAATTGTGATTAGATTAGGATTCTATTTTTGATTTTCCTGTTTAGCTAACTATATCCCTATAGTTTAGGAAACTCCTATTATTTTGGGATATTGATTGATTCCTTTTGTAATTACTTGCTGTATATATTGAATGAGTGCTGAGAGGATTTCTCTCATGCAATTCCAGCACATCAAGTCAGTTAAGTGAATTGAATATCCAAAATCACTTGGTTGAAGGTGATTTGAATATATATCTCCTAATCACAACTTCTTTGTGGTATTTTCTAGCATTTCTCTGATGAGTTGACAGGATATCCATACTTGATGTGAGCCTAGCAGCAATCAGTAATTGACTGGGAAAAAATGATAGCCATAAGAGTGGATTTGATTCAGTTCAGTCCTCTTTATTTACACTAGATATTGGGGCAAGCACTAAATGTTTGTCCTTAAAAATTTCAAAGATAATTTGTTTGTTTCAAAAAAAGCTATGAGAAGTGGGAAAATAGTGAAGAGCGAGAAAAATGAGGAATTGGGAGAAAAATGATATTGATTACACTTATAACTACACACTTCTTCTCATTGGATTATTTTTTATAACAAAATTACACTTATAACCTCACAACTTTTATTAATATAATTAAAAAAACATTTAAAAGTATTTAGGACATTTTCTTGGATATTTTTAGAGAAAAAAAGATGAAAAAATGCCTTGAGTTTATATAATAATAATAATAGAGGTATATAAAATTGTTGGCTCTCTCAGCATTCAGATACAAGAGTGAATTGTCTTTTATATGCTATATGCTATTTCTATGCGTTGAATGTGTTGAAAAAGAGAAAAGAGAGAGACATATGAAGAAACCGTGTGTTTCAACTGCATAACGGAGGTTGAATATATACTCAATAGGTAATAAATAATTACACAATTTACATGATGTGGGACTAACAGTTGTACTACTAATTACACCTAATTACATAATGTTTCCAACAGTTTCTTTCCAACACTCCCCCTCAAGTTGGAACATATAGATCATATGCACTAAGCTTGTTATACAAATAACTTATTCATGGACCTCTCAGTGACTTGGTGAAGACATCCGCTAGCTGATCATTTGAGTTGACAAAGTTTGTGGTGATGTCTCTTGATAGAATCTTTTCCCTGATGAAATGACAGTCGACCTCAATATGTTTGGTCCTTTCATAGAACACTGGATTGGAAGCTATATGCAAAGCAGCTTGTCACATATGAGTGTCATTTTCATAACCTTACCAAATTGAAGTTCTTTGAGGTGTTGTTTCAACCAAATGAGTTCACAAGTGACTAAGGCCATAGCTCAATATTCTACTTCGGCACTAGATCTTGCAACTACATTTTGCTTTTTACTTTTCTAGGAAAACTAGGTTGCCTCCAATGAGTACACAATACCCAGAAGTGGATCGTCTGTCAGTAGGAGAACATGCCCAGTCAGCATCTAAGTATCCAACGACGTGAGTATGTCCCTTATCTTCATAGATGAGGCCTCTTCCAAGAGCTCCCTTAATGTATTTGAGGATTTGTATCACTGCATCCCAGTGGCCCTCACAAGGAGAGTTTAGGAATTGGCTAACCACACTGACTGCAAAAGAGATGTCTGGCCGAGTAACAGTGAGGTAGTTTAACTTCCCAACAAATCTCCTATACTTTCCCGGATCCGATAGAGGTTCCCTCTGATCTGGTAGGAGTTTGGCATTTGGATCCATGGGAGTATCAATCGGCTTGGCATTCAATAATCCTGTTTCTTCAAGGATATCCATAGCATACTTTCGTTGAGACGACACTATACCATCCTTGGATTGAGCCACCACTATTCCCAAAAAGTATCGAAGTCTGCGAAGATCTTTGGTCTGATAGTGATGACCAAGATATTGTTTTACCTAAATTATGCCATGGTAATCATTTCTAGTGATAACAATGTCGTCGACATACACAATCAAATAAATACACCCTTGAACTGAATGGCGATAGAAGATAGAGTGGTCAGCCTCACTATGTGTCATACCGAACTGCTGAACTACAGTACTAAATCAGCCAAACCAAGCCCTAGGAGACTGTTTAAGGCCATACTGAGATTTGTGAAGACGACAAACTAGTCCAGAAGACTCTCCCTGAGCAACAAACCCTGATGGTTGGTCCATGTAAACCTCTTCTTCTAGATCACCTTGGAGAAAAGCATTCTTGATGTCCAACTGATGAATGGGCCAGTGGCGAATAACAGTCAATGATAGAAAAAGTTGAACTGAAGCCATCTTCGCCACGGGCAAGAAAGTGTCCCCATAATCCAAACCAAAAATCTGTGTATACCCTTTTGCCACCAGACGAGCCTTGAGGCGATCAATCATTCCATCAGGGCCAACCTTGACTGTATAAATCCACCGACAGCCTACAACAGACTTCCCGGAAGGAAGAGGAACAAGTTCCCAAGTACCACTGCTCTGAAGGGCACACATCTCATCGATCATAGCTTGTCTCCACCCAGGATGAGATAAAGCGTCACCTGGAAAGTTAGGAAAAGGCACAGAAGAGGAGGAAGAAAGACAAGCAAAATGCGAAGAAGATAGGCAATGATAACTCAAATTAACATAATGAGGTGAAGGGTTACGAGTAGACCGTATACCTTTTTGGAGAGCAATGGGAAGGTCAGGTTTAGGAGGTAGTGCCGGAGCTGGTAAAGGAATTGGAGTCGGAGGAGAGTCCACATTGACCTCTGCAACTTCTGGTGGAGGTAGGGGCAGTGGAGGTTGCTGTGGCCAACGATGATAGACCTGGAAGGGACGAATAGTAGTGGTGGTTTGCTCGACATGCGGGGTTGGAGGTGTATCTGACTTAACAATGATAAGAGGAAGAGGGACGGGTAAGACCTCAGAGATAGGCTCAAGAGTCGATGAAGGAGATTGGAAGAAGGGAACAGACTCAAAGAAGGTAACATCGGCCGAGACAAGGTAACGTCGGAGATCAGGGAAAAAACAACAATAACCTTTTTGGGATTGAGTGTAACTAAGAAAAGCACACTCAATAGATCGAGCGGAAAGTTTATCAAGACCAGGAGTGAGATTATGAACAAAATAGGTAGACCCAAATATATGAGGTAGTAGGGAATGTAGAGGTTGATGGGGATATAAATAGAGTAAAGGACCTGGTGATCAGGCACAGAGGAGGGCATGCGGTTAATCAAATAACAGGCAGTAAGAACTGCATCGCCCCAGAAGCGGAAAGGAACATTACCATGAAGTAAAAGGGTTTGAGTTGTTTCTATGAGATGTCTGTTTTTACGTTCAGCGACCCCATTTTATTGAGGGGTATGGACACAAGAGTTTTGGTGAAGAATGCCATGAGGAGCCATAAAGGATTGAAATGGTTGAGACAAATACTCACGGGCATTATCACTATGCAAACTACGTATAGGAACACCAAATTAAGTTTTAATTTCATGATAAAAGTTTTGAAATATGGAAAACAACTCAGACTGATTTTGCATAAAAAAATAACCTAGTGCAGCGAGAGTAATCATCAATGAAAGTGACAATATCTAGATCCTAGAGTAGAAATAGTACGACTAGGACCCCAAACATCAGAATGTACTAAAGCAAAAGGAGAAGATGCTCGACTGCTGACTTTACCGAGAAACGGACTACGGGTGTGTTTTCCTAGTTGACATGATTCACAAGGGAGACTAGACAACTTAGAGGCTGGGTACCAATTTTTGTAGTTTAGGAAGGGTAGGATGACCCAACTGTGCATGGAGGGTGAGAGGGGAATCCTTGACAGCGCAAACACGAGAGGGGTTAGAGCTGGTAGAGGCTAGGGGACTCACATTCGGTGCCAAGTATCCGACCCGAACTCCGGTTCTGCAGAATGACAGAGTCTTTAGTAAAGGTAATCATACAATCAAGAGACTGAGTCAAACGACTAATGGAAAGAAAATTAAAAGGAGACCTAGGAACATAAAGGACAGAGTCTACTGAAAGGGAAGGGAGGGGATGGGTAGTGCCGATCCCTTGGGATTGAGACTTGGAACCATTTGCTAAGGTGACAGTTGGCAAATAACCATTGTGAGAAAGGTTGGAGAAAAGAGTCTTATTACCAGAAATGTGGTCAGTTGCACCAGAATCAAGAACCCAAGTACCAATGGATGGGGAACGAGAGAGACAAGCAAATGAAGTACCAATATGTGCAACAAAGGCCAGGAACTAGAGGTCTGACGTTGCTCAAACCACTTTAGAAAGTCGGCATAGGTAGTTGTTGGAGCAGAGCAACCAGAGGTCTTATGTTGTTCAAACCACTGTAAAAAAATTTGCATACTCAGCCTTCGGGGCGTCCTTAGAGCTATCTGAATGCACCGATTCAAATAGGGGTTGCGACAAATGGTCACGAACACAAAAGGTGAGGGCAGATCCAGACGGAAGAGAGAAGGGCGACCACGGCACTGCAAATGGCTGCCAGAGGTGGTGGCCCACGCGCTGTCACACGCCGGTGAAAGAGTAGCGCTTTGCTGTGCGTAGGTATTGTTGACGGCGCGTGTGGGCGTGTCGTGGGGCTACTAGGGCTGGGGTTCTGGGGTCTAGCCGAACAGGCAAAGGCGATTCTGGTGGTGGGGTCGCCGGCCGAAAGGTTGTTGGAAAAATTGCCGGTCGCCGGATAAGTCTGATTGCGGTGGTAGACGGCAGTGGACAACGGCGGGCAGCGGCGGACAACAACAAAGGAGATGGATTTGCTAGAAAGAGGACACAACAAGAGGAGAATGGCCGGCAAACCGAAGTGGAAACGCGGTTTAGTCGGGAAAATTTGTTTCACTATAGAGCAATGGGCTCACCGGGCGTTCACGGTTCTAGGATTGCCTCTCTTTATGCTTTAGATACCATGTTAAAAGTGAGAAGAGAGAGACATATGAAGAAACCGTGTGTTTCAACTATACAATGGAGGCTAAATATATACTCAATAGGTAATAAATAATTACACAAATTATATGATGTGGGACTAACAATTGTACTACTAATTACACCTAATTATATATGTTTCCAACAGTTTCCAATAGAATGGAATTGTCCTTTTCTGTTTGCCATACTCCAACTTAAGTACAGAAACTAAAATTTTTTTGTCCTTTCACTTTGGGGCATGTTTGAAAGAGTGCCATCTTGTGTTCAGTGGTAGTTAGGTTAGTTTAAGAATTCATCCATATAACGTTTTTTAGTTTTAAGTTGAATTTATTTCTAGTAGTTACTTTTCTTAAAAGATATGTTAATGCCTACATGATACATGTTGGGCTTTATTGTACAGATTTAGATTTAATTATACAAATTTATTCTTTTATTAGGACATTTATTTCCTGTAATTTAACTCTATTTTAGGTAAGTAATTAGTGCCATTAGCCTATATATCGTGTATTAGCTTGTACAGTTTGAATTAAGCAATAATATTCAGAAATATTATTTCTATTTCAAGTTGGTATCAGAGCCAATATCCCATTTTCGTTGCCTACTTCGTTAGGCTTGTTCCCCTCTACTTCGTTAGGCTTGTTTCCACCTACTTCAATAGGCTCGCCTGTTCCGTCCAGACATCTCTGGAGGGGGGTATTAAGAGTCACACATCGCTTGTCTCAATATTTCGAGTGCGGTTTATATATCAATTGGGCCACTTCATTTAATGTCAATTGGTTTTAAGTTGAAATCTCTCATTCTCATTGTGTCTTTTAAGATCTTGCCATGGGGAAGACGATTGGAGTTGCTAAGGAACAGAGAGGGTTGTACTTTTTCCTTAATATGCCAGCTAATGGTGGTCTTGATCAGAAGTTGTCATCTTCCTGTCATCAGTCCAGTTCTGAGTCTCTCTCTTCTCAAATTTGGCTACAATACAAGCATATAGGACATCCTTTTTTTTTCTTTGCTTAAGTCTATGTTTCTGTCCTTATTTTTAAAAGAATCTATTGAGTTTTTTCATTGCGATGTTTGTGAGTTTGCCAAACACTGTCGTGTGACTTTTTCACTTACTTCTAATAAAAGTGTTAAGCCTTTTGCACTTATCCACTCTGATGTTTGGGGTCCTGCATCTATTTCTAACATTTCTGGTGCTAAATGATTTGTTTCCTTCATTGATGATTGTACTCGAGTAACTTGACTTTTTCTAATGAAAGACAAATTAGATGTGTTTCAGTTGTTTGTTCAGTTTTACCGCATGGTTCAGACCCAATTTGGAAAGTCCATTAAACTTATGAGTTTTGATAATGATAAGGAGTATGTTAACCAAAATTTCTCTACATTTATTAAAGAGCATGGTATTGTACATGAACTCACATGTGTTGATACTCCTCTGCAAAATGGTGTTGCAGAAAGAAAAAATCGTCATTTGCTTGAAATCATTAGAGCTTTACTATTCCAAATATTTGTTCCTAGTTCACACTGGGGGGAAGCTGTTTTAACTGCTGCATATTTAATCAATCGGTTACTATCTCGTGTCTTGGGGAATGTAAGTCTTGTCTAACTCATGACCTCTCACTTTCCATCTGTTCCTATTATGCAAAGTCTATAGTCTCGTGTCTTTGGTTGTGTGACATTTGTCCATGTACACAGCCAACATCGTAGCAAACTTGATCTCCGTGTTGTCAAATGTGTTTTTCTGGGTTATGCTCTTGACAAGAAGGGGTACAAATGCTATTACCCTTCAAGTCATCATTTTTTCGTCTCCATGGATGTCACTTTTCATGAACATGAGTCCTTTCCTCGCTCTCAGCTTCAAGGGGAGAACACTCTAGAGGCTGAGGTTGAGTCCTTCTCTCCTAGGTCCTTCCTTCCTTTACCATTTGACTCTACACTGGAATTGACATCTTCTTCTGGCACCCTACCTGAACTAGCTAAAGTCAAGGCCAAAGCTAGCACACCAAAATTGGTGTATCAGAGGAGAGAGAAACCCAAACTGACCCAACAACAACTTTAGGCGTCTGAACCAACGGTAAGTACTAAAGATACAAGTTCTCTTGTCTCTGAACTTCCTATTTCTGAACCTGATAACATGTCTTTGAATAATTGTGAACCTAACTTAGATGACTTACCCATTGCATTGAGGAAAGGGAAAAAGTATTGTCCCAATCCCAAGTACCCTATTTCTCAATTTGTCTCTTCTAAACATCTTTCCCTACAGCACCAGAGTTTCATTTCAGCCACAGATTCTATCAAAATCCTAATATCAGTACAAAAAGCATTGAAGGATAAGAACTGGATTCAAACCATGAATGAGGAGATGAGTGCATTGGAAAGGAATGGAACATAGGAGATTGTTGAGAGGCCAGGTGACAAAAGGCCAGTTAGGTGCAGATTGGATATATACTTTGAAATATTGGTTTGGTGGTACACTAGACCGGGTATAAAACAAGGTTGGTGGCAAAAGGATACACTTAGACTTATGGAATTGATTATGAGGAGACATTTGTGCCAGTAGCCAAGATGAATACTATAAGGATCTTACTCTCCCTTGGTGCCCACTTTGGGTGGGAATTACACCAGTTTGATGTTAAAAATGCCTTTCTCCATGGAGACTTAGAGGAGGAAGTTTATATGCAAATTCCCCCTAGATATGATTCCACTAATGGAAGGAACAAGGTGTGCAGGTTAAAGAAGGCATTATACGGGTTGAAGCAGTCTCTCCGTGCTTGGTTTGGAAGGTTCCCTGGGTTACAGACAAAGTCAAGGCGATCATACTCTCTTTTTTAAACATTTACAAGAAGGTAAACTCACAGTTTTGCTTGTGTATGTTGATGACATTATTATATCAGGTGATGACCTAGTTGAGAAGCAACTCCTAAAGGAGAAATTAGCTGCTGAGTTCGAAATGAAAGATCTTGGAAGGCTAAAGTACTTCCTTGGGATTGAAGTTGCTTACTCCAAGTAAGGTATCTTCATTTCTCAAAGGAAATTTGTCCTAGATCTTCTCAAAGAGACCGGAAAGCTCGGGTGTAAGGCAACTGGTGTACCAATTGAGCAGAATCACAAAATGAGAAGTGTTGAAGAGAGTCCCAAGGTAGATAGATCTCAATATCAGAGGCTAGTTGGGAAACTGATATACCTGGCACATACCAGACTAGATCTAGCATATGCTGTTAGTATTGTTAGCCAATTCATGCATGACCCAAGGGAGAGACACATGCAGGCCGTGGATCGAATTCTATAGTATCTTAAAACCACACTTGGAAGAGGACTATTTAAAAGAGGGGGAAACCTATCTATGGAAGTGTACATGGATGCTGACTATGCTGGTTCAGTTACTGACAGGAGGTCAACATCAGGTTATTGTATGTTTTTAGGTGGAAATCTAGTAGCATGGAGAAGAAACAGAACAGTGGCACGGTCGAGTGTAGAAGCTGAGTTTCGAGCTATGGCACAAGGAGTTTGTGAGTTATCATGGATGAAGATCATACTTGATGACTTGAGAATAAAGTATGAAGCACCTATGAAGCTGTTTTGTGACAACAAATCAGCCATTAGCATTGCGCATAATCCGGTTCAACATGACAAGACAAAGCACATTGAGATAGATCGGCACTTTATCAAGCAGAAATTGAATAGTGGGCTCATAGCTACAGTATACGTTCTTTCAAGACATCAGTTGACAGATGTATTAACTAAGGGACTACTCACAGAACACTTTCAAGATCTTACTGGCAAGTTGGAAATGATAGATATCCATTCACTAGCTTGAAGGGAAGTGTTGGGCTTTATTGTACAGATTTAGATTTAATTGTACAAATTTATTCTTTTATTAGGACAAATTTATTTCTTATAATTTAATACTATTTTAGGCAAGTAATTAGTGTCATTAGCCTATATATTGTATATCAGCCTGTACAGTTTGAATTAAGCAATAATATTCAGAAATATTATTTCTATTTCAAGTATACATCTTATTGTAAACCTTTTATATTTTGTTTAAAATTGTCTTTTTTGTTGATTGTGTTTGAGTCAGTATCATTCCTATAGTTTTTAATCACAGTTCACTTTTTGATCAAATGTAGATAGAAAGCAAAGTTATTCTCTCAACCAAGTTATTTGTGGAGGGGCCACTTCGAATGAAAGAGGAGTATGTTGAAGGGGTTCTTGTGTCACCAACAGTTATTGAAGACAGAGTACCAGAACAGCTTAAAGGTGCACTTGGGCAGGCAGCGAATGCTTTACAACAACTTCCTGTCCCTATACGTGATGCTGTTGCCAGTGGGCTGAAAGTTCCTCTAAGTATGCTACCATTCATATTTTTGCATATCCTTTTTTTTTTTTGTGAAATATGCACCATCCTCAAAGTCTTGTTATTCAAAAAATTCAGATACAAATTTAAGTCCCATTCTCACAAATTCCCTCAAAGCATAATCTCACTTTTGCAATCTTATCTTCCTCAAAATCATGGCACAAAATAGCAAACTTTCATCTATAAATATATATTTTATTTAATATATATTGCAGTATCCGAATCTTAATTTTTTAAAAAACTATTGTATTTGCATATCTGAATACTTGTATCCATACCCGTGCAACATAAAATCTAGGAGATATGCACAATCTGTTGAATGTTATTTTCACTGTGCAACTGCCAAAATTGTATGCTGAAAACCTGAAATCTGTAAAAGCTAATAGGTTGGGGAAATGCCTTATCTCTATGAAACCTGAACTTTCATGTATGTTTCTGTTATTCAAGATATTAAAGAATGGGTTATGCCACCTTTACAATCCAATTTTCTGCAGCTATTGCTTGGCATTTGCCAATAATGGTGATTGCCTTGTAATTTAAATTTTTTTTACCTGTTTTCTCAATAATTAAAGATACATTTGGCTTGGTTGGGCTTGAAATGGTTAGATATCTGAGAACAACCACGAAATGTCTTATGTTGGTAGATATTCACTGTGGCGTTATCTACTATTTTTCACAAAATATATATGCAGAAAGATAGGATATGCAAGTAATTGTGTAATTGATTTATGATTATAATATGTGTGGAAATATGTAACTTCAATTTGCACTTCTTATGCAAATTAAACTTTATCTTTTGTGTTTGGAGGTGGAAGCTTTCAGAGACTCTTCATGATTTCTTATCTCGACGAGGAGATACTTGTAAGTTTGTAATATTATATCATTCAGGAATCAATTTTAGATAAATTTGATGCATGTGTTCATTTATATATTTTGTCTCAACAGCTGCTTCTGCTATAAATGACAATGCCGATAAAGCTAATGTTGCTTCTCAAGTTTTGATGCATGCACTAAGAAGCAGAGATATGGTTATGGGTACTAGTAATGCATCTGATACGATATGATATGGGGATATGGCCATTTTTTGGAATTAGAAGTTCTAAGTAAGTTTTTTAAAAGTTGTTATATCAGGAGGAGGAAAAAAAAGTCGTATGCAACTCAAAAGTTTTTGCAATTAGAGTTTTGGATAAGTCTTGAATTGTCAAATTGGAGTATGGTGACATGTATTCTGATAATGTGGTAAAGAATAATATGTATTTGAAACCTTTGGTCATGCTGTGTTATGACCTTGGTTTCCAGCTAGTCTTATCCTTTTGCATGAAAAGTAGTACATTCTAATTCACCAAAAATAAAAATAAAAATAAAATTAGTCCATGCTAACCATACTAAAATGTTCATGCCTCCTGAGGAGCTTCTGGCATCTCCTGTGAACTTCTTCAAAATCTGGTAGGGTTACTTTTCCTCACTATGACATTTTGGATGATTAATGCTGAGACATGGCAGCTCAAGGTGTATTCATTCTTGATGGCAAGGCCTCAATAATGAAAATATGCTGTTGTATCACTATCAGATGATACATAACTTAATTTTTGCTGCTTGATATATGTACTGTTACTAAAATTGATTTAGACATAGATAATTATCGTAGCTATCCTCTTAATTATTATAGCTGGATGAAAGTTGCTAAATTATAGGAACTGATGTAAATTGGTTACTTCCAAATAGCTTTTTTTAGTGTGTGTGCTGGGTCTTGAATGTGACAGTAACATGGAAGGAAAAAAAAAAGAGGAAATAGGATTCAAACTTCAAAGGTTGTTCTTTACTTTTTAATTTTCCTTTTAGTTGGTTGTTGCGAGTCAGTTAATGAGTAGCATATATGTCTAGAGTAAAATGACTTCTCATCATATTTGTTAACTTGTGATTTGCCTTAGATGTAATGCATATAATGCCATCTTTACCTATAATTAAATCACATGTTGCTTATATCTGAATGTTTATGCTGGTTATGATGCAGATAATAAGGAACACAGCTGGGATGCCTGAAGTTTTAACGAGGCTGGATGCTTCACCATCTTCCTTGGGAGAATCAATTCCAGAGTATGAGAGCTAGGAAGTCTATATGTGGAAAGTGAAATTTTGTTCCTCCTTACTCATGAGTCAAATTCCTGTTCTTCTGGAGCCCCTTCGTGCCCACGGACAGTTTCTATTTCTTTCTTAAAGGAAAATATTTTTGGTTCTCGTATCGAGGTTATGAAGAGAATATAAGTGTCAATTCGAATCTGACACGAATTCGTACAAAACCTTGTATTTCGTTCTTAGCTTCACAACAAAGTGGTTCTCTGATGTAGAAATTGAGTAATGCCACTCCCACAACCATCAGTGAAATAAACAAAAATTCTGCCTGTGATCCATACAGATACTCCAAAGAGATTGAATGGCCTGTTTTATTGTTGGTTTTTTTTTTTTTCTGGCTGACAATCGATTGTCAGTAGCAATGACTACTAGAAATTATAAAATTTTACTGACTTTTTTCTGGGTTTAACTTCTCTTCATATGCTACCCAAGATATTTCTGTCGTATTAAATGTCTGGATGAATCGAGTCCAAATCCAATAGTAAGCAACACAAAATTATGGTTGGTGCGTTGTATATATATAATTCTAAGAATATACTTCACGCACAATATGTATATTCACATCACTTCACATTTATGAGAGGGGTAGAATCAAAGTATGTTAAAAATAAGATAAAATCAGTTATAATTAAACTATAAAAATTATGTAGATATGAGATAACATCAGGTTAAGTGTATATTTAGCGTTATTCATATTTCCATGAATATGAAAATTTGGACTTCAATATTCAACTTAAAGTGAGAGTGAAGTTGGGGGAATCGAGGTGTTCCTGCACCCAAAAATGGGCCCAGGTGGATTTGCAATACATGTTCTACGGGAACGGACTAGCTTTATATTCAAGTATGCAGATGCGAGAAATCGAAGAGTTTACTTTCATTACAGCAACTCCAAAGTAAAAACTAAAAATACATTACCAATTTGAAATTTGTTACAATGCCAATTTAACTTCCAAAGAAGACATTACTTTTTTTCTCTCTCTCCTCTCTCTTTTTAAGGAAGGGGGTGGGTAGAGAAAAATGGAATCAGGCACTAGAGGTAAAAAAAGAAAAAAGAAAATTATTATTGTACATAAATTTTGTGTACATACTCTCACATTGTAGTATTTGTGAAGAAACAATTCTATTAAAAAGCTTAAATTATTAGATGAAGGAACATGAATGGTTATATATCTAATATGTTTATTTAGAATCCTCACATAAAAATTCTTTGGGTTTGAAGGATGAATAATATACAAGCCCACTTATCTTATGTTAAAATAATTCAGCTTTTATCTAGAGGAATAGAGTGGCAAAGACCAAGCTCCTAACCAGTTTCGTCATAGAGGCTCTATATTATCATTTCAAATACTAAATTTCCTAAAAGCTTACGCTATTAGGTTAAGTGTCATGAATGATTGTTAATCTAATAGTATAATCGCCATTTATATTGATGAATGAAAGAAAGAAATAAAAAAAGAACAAATGATTGGTGATGATTTGATTTATATGAATTGCTTTTACTATGTAACTTATATTGCTCCTTTCAGATATTGCTCCTTTCAGCTGGTCGAAGCCCCCCTTGGATGGGTAAAATTGAACATAGATGGTTCCACAAGGCAGAGTTGCATGCCTGCTTTTGGGGCCATTTTGAGAGGAGAAGATGGCTCGTTTTTGGTAGCCTTTCCGAGTAATCAAGGCTCATGCCCAATCGCGATTGTTGAACTCGGGGGGTATCTATCATGGTAATCAGCTTGCTAGGTCTTTGAGCATCACGTGGATCATTGTGGAATTGATTCAACCTATGCAATGTCTTTGCTGGGGCGTAGGTGCACTGATGCTTATCCTCGTGGGTCTCTAATATGTAGCATTTAGACAAATATGTTGGGGTTCACTGAGTTCACAGTTTAATATGCCGTTCATGACAAATGGATGTGCATATATGCTTGCAAATCATGGTAATTCCATGAGCTTGGATGTCCATTTTTTTTCCCAACTTCCCCCGTTTCTTTCTTTTTCTCTTTTTCTAATGTTTCTAGTGCTTTACTTTTTAGAGCTGTGTTTTTGGGTATTTGCCCCGTTTATCCACCAAAAACATAACTTCACTAAAAATTATATAGACACGGTACAAATGGTGGACACAATGTGTGTAGAATAATATATATATATATATAGGGCATATCTAGTGAGAAGAATTTTTATTGTGAGAGAGTGAGAGAAGTAAATTTTGACCATATAACTATACATGGATGGTCAAGATTAAAAGTTATTTGAAGGTCATGTGACCACTTAAAAAAGTCACATGCATTTATGTTTTAATCTTGACCATTCATGTAAGATCTAATGGTCAAGATTCACTCCTCTCACCTCTTACAATAAGCACTCCTTTCACCTGATACACATCCTATATATATATATATATATATATATATAGGGAGTGTATCTAGTGAGAGGAGTGAATTTTGACCATTGGATTTTTCATAAATGGTTAAGATTAGAAGATAAATGTATATGACTTTTTTAAGTGGTCACATGACTTTTAAATAACTTTTAATCTTCACTATCCATGTATAGTTGTATGGTCAAGATTTACTCCTCTCACCCTCTCACAATAAAAACTTCTCTCACTAGATATGTCCTATATATATATGTGTGTGTATGTGTGTGTGTGTTTTGGACCATGACCCGGGATCCTGTTACATGGGTCAATCTAGTACGCATCCAGTTGGAGTTCATCGTTGACACCCTAATGGGAATTCTTGGTACAATGTTGAGATCTCAACACAACGGGTGTCGGATCATGGCATTGGGTAGTAGCGACATTATCGGGAGATTTACGCAATACATAAATCTTATGATCATCTGTAACTGGTAATCATGATCTTGCATAATAATAGAACATATAATCGCCTTAGACTACTCATAACTACAGTATCAACATTCTGATTTTAAAGGGATCCTCTACAACTATTAAGGGAACATATCTCCCTATCCAACCTCTATAAATATCAGACTCAATTACCTCTAACAGGTATCTATTGCTCTTTAGCTTAAACCTTAATAGTGCATAACCAGACTTGAGTGTTGGAGTGCCTTTGCAGGTACCAACCCCCCCGTTTCAATACGCTCCGCTGCTGCGCAAGGAGGAAAACACTAGTACAAGCCTATTCAGGTACACGTCAGTATCTACTACTAAAAATTGGCGCTGTATGTGGGAAACTTAAATTCCTATTCCCACTCAACCATGGTGAGCACGAGACAGAACTCAAGGAGAGGAGGTGCTGCGCACGCCCTTGTTGGCCAACAATAGGGACCAGCGGTGCACCATCATCCCCACCTTGTCCTACCACCACACGAGAACTGTGTGGCCCAAAATCCACTAGTTGCTAAAACCTCCGCCGCGAGGAACCAAGAGCCCAACAATAGGCACCTTTGCGATAGGCATGAAACCTCACTTTTCGATGAAAGCTCTCATCCATTGCGCAGGACCTCTGTGAGGGAACGACTTGGTCCCCGCGTGCATAGAGCCAATCCTGATGATCATGGGTTTAGAATCCTAGTGCACCAGCATCTGGGATCCATGAATGAAGAAGCTGATGATTGCGTGTCTTATCCAGGGGGCACGATTCAATCTGATATGTCCATAAATCATCTCCTGGAATTAGTGCAACAACAAATGGCAGTGTTGGAAGAACAACACTACAGATTAGGAAATCTGGAATGATCTGTGCAGGAAGGCGATGACGGAAGGCAGAACGTAGCCAACGGCCAGAGAAGAGTGCCACATGCTAACGTTGAAATGTCCAATGCTGTAAATAACAATCCGGACCTTAACAATCAGAAGCAACCCTTCTCTACCCAACTTATGGTGTATAGAGTTCCAAGAAACTTCAAGTTTCTCACCAACGTGGAGCTATATGACAAGACTACGGATCCTCAAGAGCACATAGACGCCTATGTCCAATCTATGCGCTTCCATGGGGGATCCTCACAATGGCTATGTTGCGCTTTCCTTTTTTCCTTGAAGAAGACGACCCTCAGATGGTTCTTAACCTTGCCATGGGGATCCGTCATCAACTGGTAGGACCTCATATAATGTTTCTTGCTCTACTACAATACCAGCAAGGAACAACCCATATTTATTGAATCTTTTTCTGAGATTCGCCAAGGGCGTGATGAGCCCCTTCATGAATACCTTAAGAGGTTTAATACGATTTGTATCAATATGGAGAACCTTGATGAGAAGATTGCTCTCCACTACGCCAGAAGCGGCCTCTAGACTGACTCCCAGTTTTTTCAATCTTTGGCGAAGAAAAAGCCAGAGAATATGGAAACATTTTGACAACGGTCCCAGAAGTACATAAACTTGGAGGAGGTTACCAAGGCTAAGAGGATCCTGGAGAAGGGTGAGCCCTTTTACCAGAAGGGCAATAAGAACTCCTCACAGCCTTGGAACTCCTCTAAGGACGATCTATCCCGGGCCAAGCACTCTAGCTACACTCCTCTGAACACTGATAATAATATATTTTATTCATTTAATGATTCTCTCACTAAGTGTCTTAAGATTCAATTTGACTTAATTAAATTGGTTTTGCCACATTTTATGATATTGGTCCTAATTGGATATTGTGGAAATTATTGCATGAATTGGTCCTAAATTGTCTATTGAGCAGTATTCAATATTTTGGCTATAATCTGAGTTTCAAGTATCTGATTGATATGATTCTGGTCTTATAGGAAAGTTAACACAAATCTCTACAAATTTCATGAAGATATTGGGAGCTAAATCACACATTTGGATAATTTAAATTACAGTTGAAGTAAGAGCCAAAATGTTGATCTTGACAGCTTGACCTCTGCGCACTCATTGGCCCATATCTTGAGTTACAGGAATGCAATGGATGTCAACCCAAGCCTAAATGAAAGTAAGATCCAAATCAATAACTCTTATGAAGACTCCTAAGGCAAAATACATCATTTTGGCTATGAAATTAAAGCTAGCAAATAGAGACGAGTTACTGACGAGTTTAGGTCACTTAAATGGGCATAACTTAAGTTGTAGGCCTCTAATTGACATGGGACTAGGGCTCAATGATTCCTAATGCACCTAGCTTTGTAATTAATAAGTTTCTAATCATGTGAAGCCAAATTAGGGGGTAGTTATAGGGTTAGAAGCAGAAGTCTGAGACTCAGTTTTCATTTTACACTTTTCACCCTCTCTCTAGTTCTAGATCTTTCTCTGTTCTCTTCATTCTCTCTAGATTTTCTCTTCTTTTTCTGAGTTCTTCCCTCCCATTCATGGAGAGGTAGGGCCTTTAAATTAATCCAAAGGATTGAACATTCTTGATGCTTAATCTTGAGATTCTGTTTTAATTGTTTACATTCAATTGGTAATCTAGTTTCTCTTATTCTTCTCCTTTTCTAATTCTAATTTGGTGCTTAATTTGATTAGGATTTGCATTTGATAATTGCGTAATTACCATATGCTAAGAGAGGAATTCATAAACTAAACAAGGAATTGAAGGTATTTGATGAAATATTTAGCTTGGTTGGATCTTGGTTTTTAAGTTAATTTGGGTTTTGGATGGATGCTTAATTTGTCTAACCTTAGTTAATTGAATTTTGGATGCGTATCTAGTCGAAGATCCATGGATCATTTTGAGGTGTCTTGATATAATCTAAGACCAATGATTCAACTGATAATTGAATGGATCTTCAGTGATCATGGATGGATTAAGATCAAGATTGGTTAATTCTCTTAGATTGGTTGTTTTCCAAATTTAGTTTACTCTTTTTAATTACTTTCTGTTGTTTAATCTTACAAACCCTTTCACCCTATTTATTAACCTCTTTATCTGATTGTGTGATTAGAGTGATCTACAGGCTCGACCCGGTGTTACCATATACTACAAGTAGTTTTGGTAATTTGGTTATAAATTGATTTAAATTTGGTAGTCTCGGTAGTTATCAAACACTCCATGTTCAACAATTCTGAGAGAAGTGTTTCAGACCGAGTTTCAAGATATTAAGAGGCCATCTCCTCTGAAGAAATATTGACAGAAAGATCGTACCAAGCATTATTCATGGCACAAGGGCTTCAACCATGACACTAAAGATTGTTTGACGCTATTGAGTCCTTGACTAGGGTAGGACAGCTAGATCAATACATCAGCCATGTCCAAAACAATGGATGCTGCAAGGACAGAGTGAAAGAAGATGTAGCCCCCAGCGGATCCCATCTCTGCTCTAAAGAAGAAAGACTCAGAGTCCTAGGAGAAGATCTCAGACTCTACCTCGCCGTGATATTGACAACCAGCAGGATCAAAACCAGAACACTATGTCAGACGACAATGATGATTGCCATGCCCAAGTCAACTATATCATCAATACTATTATAGGTGATTTTGGGGGCGGTGGGTTATCCAACGTAGCCCGGAAGAAAGCGCTAAAGATGGTGGTGTTGAGTGTCTCCCACTCTGCACCCAAACCATGGGCTGAAGATCGAAAGGTACCCCTCATCTCCTTTTCAGATGAAGACTACGACAAGATTATCCCAAATCATGATGATCCACTGGTGGTCTCTGGGATAATCTCTAATGCCGAGTTCCGATACATTTTTGTGGACCAGGGGAGTTCGGCTAACATCATATTCATGGAGCTATACGAGAAACTGGAATTTCCAGATTTAGAGCTGATCCCCTATAATGGCGAGCTCAATGGTTTCACTAGTGAAAAGATAACTCTGGTAGGGTATGTTGAGACTTACCTGAACCTGGGGAGTAGCAAGCTCTTCACGACTTTCAAAGTCAAGTTTCTGGTGGTGAAATGCCCCTTAACATATAGTATAATCTTGGGTCGTCTTGTATTGAATACGCTTGGTGTCGTGGTGTCTACTACCCATCTGGCCATAAAATTTCTTAGCAAAAATAATGAGGTTGTCACGGTCAAGGGGGACCAGATCATGGCACACAAGTGTTACAATGAGAGCCTCAAGATCAGTAGGACCCTTAAGAAAGCAGAACTCAGCACTTCTAGCCCAGTTCTAGACCAAGTCAACATTCTTATGACTAAGCTGGATGTGCGCGAAGAAATCCAGGGTACCAAACCCTAGATAGAAGGAGAACTATAGCCACTCCAACTTGGTGTCAAGCCAGATCAAGTCACCAAGATTGGAGCAAACTTGAATAAAGAAGAGAGGCTCCAGTTGATTGAGCTTTTGGAGAAAAACAAAGATCTCTTCGCCTGGACGTCCTCCGACATGCCTAGGCTTGACCCCACCTTAATCTGCCATCACCTATCTATAAGGAAAGATGTGAGGCTGGTTTCCTACAAGAAGAGGAAAGTTAGGATCAAAAGACAGTTGGTCATCGAAGAACAGGTCAAGGAGCTACTCAGTGCTAGCTTCATCAAGGAGATAACTTATACAACTTGGCTATCTAATGTAGTCCTTGTGAAGAAATCCAATGGGAAGTGGAGGATGTGCATGGAGTACACAGACTTACACAAAGTCTGCCCTAAGGATCAGTATTTACTTCCCAATGTAGATAAACTGGTTGATAGTTCCTCCAGTTTCCATTTGTTGTATTTCATGGACGCGTACTCCAAGTACAATCAGATCCTAATGTACCATAGAGATGAAGATAAGACCACTTTCATCACTAACGGGTGAGTTACTGCTACAAGGTTATGCCCTTTGGACTTGGAAATGCA
Source organism: Ormosia semicastrata (assembly GCA_029884595.1). Lineage (NCBI taxonomy): Eukaryota > Viridiplantae > Streptophyta > Magnoliopsida > Fabales > Fabaceae > Ormosia > Ormosia semicastrata. The sequence continues at coordinate 48,656,461 of JAQQTO010000061.1, forward strand.
GGAGTCACTTACCAGAGAATGATGAATAGGGTTTTTAAAGACCAAGTAGGAAAAATGCTCTAAGTATATATTAATGATATGATAGTGAAAACTCCACAGGTCAGATCACACATCTCAGACCTTGAAGAGGTATTTGCACAACTCTGGAAGCGTAACATGAGACTTAATTAAGAGAAATGCACCTTTGGGGTCTAGGTAGGCAAGTTCTTGGGCTTCATGCTGACTCACCACAAGATCGATGCAAATCCAGATAAATGCCAAGTGGTGCTCAACGTGCGTAGCCCATAGAGTATCAAGGAAGTACAATAGCTGATAGGTCGGATTGCAACCCTCACATGTTTCCTTGTCAAAGTTGCTCATAAATATCTTCCCTTCTTCAAATTGCTCAAAAAGGGGAAAAAATTTCAGTAGAGTCTCGAGTGTGAGGATGCCTTTACATCATTGAAGAATTTCTTGTCTTTTCCTCCCATACACACAAGATTGAAACCCGGTGAGACTTTGTCCTTGTACCTTTTAATTCACAAAGAGGCTATAAGTTCGGTACTGATTTGGGAGACAGCGGAAAGGTATATGCTAATCTACTTTGTGAGCAAGGTGTTGTAAGGCCCCGAGCTTCGTTACCAGAAATATAAAGAATGTTGCCTTCGCACTCATCACCACGACCAGAAGACTTAGACAGTACTTTCAATGCCACCTTGTAGTGGTGAGGATGGACTAGCCTGTTCGTTAGATACTGCATAAGCCATATCTTGTAGGAAGAATAATCGCCTAGTCCATCAAGCTTTTTGAGTTCAGAATCATGTATGAGCCCCGATTAGCAATTAATGCTCAAATGCTTTCGGACTTCTTGGCAAAGCTCACATCGGACCCTGGAAACCTCAAGGGAATTTCTTGTAATTGACATTGACTAAAGCAATGGTTTTGATGATAACAAACAAGAAAGGAATGAAAGTGCAAAGATCAAGTCCCAAGACTCTTGAAGTTTAGCTTATAGGACTTAGATATTGTGTAAAGGTAAATAGGAATCACACTAAGTTTAAATAAGTTTTTAATATCTTTACAAGTATTTCTAAAATGCTTAAATGCCCAATAAAATATTTTTGGAAAGCTAGCCTTGATGGTATTTCAAATCTGTGAAAATTAGTCAAGTTTGTATTTTGTAAAACTGATATTTAGTTACTCATTTGATCATAACTTTCAAACTGCTTTGAGTTTTGTTGTGAAATTTCTTTCATATGAAAATAGACTCAAAGATCTTTCCGATTAGTGATCATTTGTTTTAAATGGATAAGAAATGAAGAAATTATGACCATTTAAAGTTAGTTTTCAAAAACAGTCAAGTTTGAGTTTTGCAAAACTGACCTTTAGTTACTTATTTGATAATATCTTTTAAATACTTTGAGTTTTGTTCTAAATTTTCTTTCATATGAAAATAGACTTAAAGATCTTTCCAATGAGTGGTCATTCGCTTTAATTGGATAAGAAATGAAGAAGTTATGACCTTTTAAAGTCAGCTTTCAAAACCAGAAATGCTGTAATCGATTACACAAGTCATGTAATCAATTACAACATTGACAGAAGCCGTGTAATCGATTACAGGAAATGTGTAATCGATTACAAAGTACCCAGAAAGCTTGTAATCGATTACATGAAGTTTGTAATCGATTACCAAGTGCCCAGGAACGTTTCTAATGACTATAAACGGCTAGTTTTCATAAAAAATCATTTCTAAATATTACCAACGGCTATTTTATCACTTGGGCTATATATATAAGTGTTGTATGAAGCTTATACACTTAAAGAACACTAGAATTGATCCTTAAAACATCAAAATCATATTTTGAGTTCTAAAGTGTGAATTCTTGATACCCATAGAGCTTCAATTTGTATTATTCACTCTTGAGAGAGTTTTCTATCATCTATACTTTGTTCTTCAAGTTGTATATCTACTCTTGTGAGAGTTTATATTCTTTCTCTTCATCTTAATCTTTGTTTTGAGAGGGTGAGGTATCCCTTAGAGAGTGAGGCATCTCTCAAAGTTAGTAAAGGGTGAGGTATCCCTTGAGGGTGAGGCATCCCTCAAAAGTTGTAAAGGGTGAGGTATCCTTGTTTGAGGCTCAAGCACAAGGATGAGGTATCCCAAGGTGTGTTGAGTGCTCTCAATTGTAAAGGTTTTCAAGCACCCATTCAAGCTTGAAGGTTTAGTGGAAAAATCTCGGGTGGTTCACTTGAGGACTGGATGTAGGTCACAAGTGGTTGGTGGCTGAACCAGAATAAATCATTGTGTTTGCTTTTCTCAATTCTATCTCTTTACATTTGTGCTTTAATTATATATGCTTAAGTTAAACTTGATATTTACCTTATTTGCTTGATTTATCATATATCTCAAGTTATATTTGAGTAATCCTTAATAGTTGTGCCTTTGTTAGACTTATTCCGCTGCATGTGTTAATTGAAAATACCAAAATGCATAATTTCTCAAAGTTGCAATAAATTTTGTAATCACCCAATTTACCCCCCTCTTGGGTAATGGTTGTCATAGCTAACAAGTGGTATTAGAGCTTTGTGCTCTGGTAAAAGCTTAACAACTTGGAGTTAAAGATCCTTGTTTGTTTGGTAACCATTACAAGCTTTTCAAAATGGAAGGTTTTGAAATTAATAAACCACCATTATTTGATTGTGTGAATTTCGTTTATTGAAAAGTTAGAATGAAAATTTATATGCAATCTATTGATATTGATTTGTGGGATATTATGCTTGATAGATTTACATGCAAATCAAAACAAACTTGGAATGACTATGATAAAAAATGCTTTTCATTAAACATTAGAGCAATGCAAATATTGAGAAGTGGTTTAAATGATGATGCTTATGCTAAAATTAAGAGTTGCTCTAGTGCTAAAGATATATGGGATACTCTTGATGATATCTATCTTGCTAACAATGATTTTTTTGTATAAAGTTGTACATAGAGAGCAAGAAGAGCAAAAACCATTGAATGAATCTTGTTGTGAAAAATATCCTCAAAATAATGCTCAATTTGAAGAGGTGGCAAAGCAAAATCAATTGGTATATACTCTTGAAGCTTTGATGCACAACAATGAGGAAGATGGTGATTCCCTTGAAGAGTCATTAGTGCAAGAAATTGTGACAACCTCCCACTTGACTCCAAAGAACCTTGAGGTAAATAATGCCTATCTTGATTATGGTCCTTCCTATGATGAGCTACAATGTGCATATGATGAATTATATGATGGTTTGTTGAATTTAGAAAATAAAAATTTATCTTGTTTGGAAAACATTTCCTCCATTGAAAATGAAATTGAGATTTTGAAAAATGATTATGCTTTTCTTGATGAGGAAATGCCTTTGAAATGTGAAACCTCAACTTCTTGTGAAAAGTGTATTGATTTAGACAATCAAGTTGAGGACATATATTCCAAACTTGCCAAAGCAAATAATTCTAATTGCTTACATTCTATGCTTATTAATGAGAATAAAATTAATATTATTCCACATAAAAGTTCAAGCAAGGCTTATGACAAAAATAATTTAGAATATAAAAACAACAAAAGGCTTAAGTTTTTCAAAAATGATCTTCAAAGGACTAAGCCATCATTAAATTTAATTGTTTGCAATTTTTGTGGTCATCTAGGATATATTTCTCATTTATGCAATTATAGAAGAAATCTTTATATGAGAAATAGTAAGGTATGGGTTCCTAAAGACCTTAAATGCCCTAGTACTAACATTGAAGGACCCAAGATGAAATGGGTACCAAAATATCCGCCTAATGTTTCAATTATACAGAAAACTTCTCAAAAGGATGGATAAATTGGTCAAGTGAAAAAGGAATCATCAAGGGGAATGCTTCCAAAGCCCATTGGTAGAAGTTTTGATCAAAGAAGGAAGATGACTTCAACCAAAACTTCTCAAGTACAAAATGTGAAACTTGCAAAGGTCAAAACACCAAAAGAGAAGCAATGGGTAAAGAAAAGAGTTTCCTTGATTACCAAGGCCAAGGTATCAAATGTTTTTACCTCTTATGCGCATTCACTTAAAAAGACAATGAATATGAGGTATATTCCTTGTAGGCCTTAGGTAAATGATAGAATCATGTGCACTTGGTAAAATATGAATATTTTGTTTAGCACATGATTATATTAATTATTGTTGTACCATAGCTCATTAATTTATTATATATCTTGGTACATGAGATTCTACAATGCCTAGGTATGTTTGCTGTGATTTGAATTATCTATATATCATGAAAGTAAGCTTGCTTTTGGTTATGTGCTTAATGGTAATTGATTATTTAATTTGTTGTGCTCAAATTACATACTATGAAAAATTTGATATCTATAAGAGCATAATGGATTAATGATCAATGACTAACCCCTACGGATCCAAAATTGGTGGATAAAAAGAAATTGCTTTGAATTATGTTGTAGGGTAACTATTAGCTCAAGCATGCACTAAAGTGAAGTGAAAACTTGAAATGGTCCAAGTTCTCCAAGAGTCATGAAGACTTGAAGCTTAGAAGTTAGAATCGCCTACAAAAACTCAAAGAACACACTTTTGGTGACATCATTTTCTCATTCTTATTTACGTTTTAATTTGAAAATCATGTTATACTTGGAAAAGCCATATTTTTCTGCATAATGCCATTAATTTTACTGCATAATGTGACATTTTTGCTGCATAATCCAAGTTTTACTGCATTATTTGAAATTGATGTTTTGCAATGGATATTCTGGTTATATAATGCAGATTTGACTAAATTCCTTATTGAATATTCATTGTTTAGCAATGGTTTTGCTCTATCACTTCTCTCTTTGTCAAAATCTATATCCTATATATCTTTTTGATCATGACAAAAGGGAAAGAAGTTTATGAATCATTGAGAAAAGGTAAATAACAAGGTACAAATTCAATGATACAAATCCAATGATCTTGGAATTTCAAAATTAAGGAGGAGCTGTGCAATCTCTGATCTAATCACCTCTTGAAAAATAGAGGGGGAGTAAGTCTCTAATACACCTTTTGTGAATTTCAATTTATTTGAACTAACTCTTTTCTCAATGGATGTTTGTCATCATCAAAAAGGGGGAGAATGTAATTGACATTGACTAAAGTAATGGTTTTGATGATAACAAACAAGAAAGGAATGGAAGTGCAAAGATCAAGTCCTAAGATTCTTCAAGTTTAGCTTATAGGACTTAGATCTTGTGTAAAGGTAAATGAAAATCATACTAAGATCAAATAAGTTTTTAACATTTTTGCAAGTATCTAAAATGCTTAAATGCCCAACAAAATATTTTTGGAAAGCTAGCCTTGGTGGTATTTCAAATCTGTGAAAATTAGTCAAGTTTGTGTTTTGTAAAATTGATATTTAGTTAATATTTTGATCATAACTTTCAAACTACTTTGAGTTTTGTTGTGAAACTTCTTTTATATGAAAATAGGCTCAAAGATCTTTCTGATGAGTGGTCATTTGTCTTAAATGGATAAGAAATGAAGAAGTTATGATCATTTAAAATTAGTTTTAAAAAACAGTCAAGTTTGAGTTTTGTAAAACTGACCTTTAGTTACTAATTTGATCATATCTTTCAAAGTACTTTGATTTTTGTTCTGAAACTCTTTCATATGAAAATAGACTTAAATATCTTTTCAATGAGTGGTCATTCGCTTTAATCGGATAAGAAATGAAGAAGTTATGACATTTTAAAGTCAGCTTTCAAAACCAAAAATGCTGTAATCGATTACACAAGTCATGTAATTGATTACAACGTTGACAGAAGCCGTGTAATCGATTACAGGAAGTGTGTAATCGATTACAAAGTACTCAGAAAGCTTGTAATTGATTAAATGAAGCTTGTAATCAATTACCAAGTGCCCAGGAACGTTTCTAACGACTATAAACGGCTAGTTTTCATAAAAAATCATTTCTAAATACTACCAATGACTATTTTATCACTTGGGCTATATATATAAGTGTTGTATGAAGCTTATACACTTAAAGAACACTAGAATTGATCCTTGAAACATCAAAATCATATTTTGAGCTTTAAAGTATGAATCATTGATACCCATAGAGCTTCAATTTGTATTATTCACTCTTGAGAGAGTTTTCTATCATCTATACTTTGTTCTTCAAGTTGTATATCTACTCTTGTGAGAGTTTATATTCTTTCTCTTCATCTTAATCTTTGTTTTGAGAGGGTGAGGTATCCTTCTTAAGTAAAGGGTGAGGTATCCCTTAGAGAGTGAGGCATCTCTTAAAGTTGGTAAAGGGTGAAGTATCCTTTGAGGGTGAGGCATCCCTCAAAAGTTGTAAAGGGTGAGGTATCCCTGTTTGAGGCTCAAGCACAAGGGTGAGGTATCCCAAGGTGTGTTGAGTGCTCTCAATTGTAAAGGTTTTTAAGCACCCGTTCAAGCTTGAAGGTTTAGTAGAAAAATCTCGGGTGGTTCACTTGAGGACTGGATGTAAGCCACAAGTGGTTGGTGGCTGAACCAAAATAAATCATTGTGTTTATTTTTCTCAACTCTATCTCTTTACATTTGTGCTTTAATTATATATGCTTGAGTTGAACTTGATATTTAGTTTATTTGCTTGATTTATCATATATCTCAAGTTGTATTTGAGTAATCTTTAATAGTTGTGCCTTTGTTAGACTTATTCCGCTGCATGTGTTAATTGAAAATACCAAAATGCATAATTTCTCAAAGTTGCAATAAATTTTGTAATCACCCAATTCACCTCCTCTTGGGTAATGGTTGCCATGGCTAACATTTCTTGGACCATATTCATCAATGAATCCTCGAACCCTAAGGGAAGTGATGTCAGGGTGATTCTGGAAAATTCTGAAGGAGTAACAGTAGAAAACTCCCTGAAGTTTGAGTTCTCCACTTCAAACAATTAGGCGGAGTACGAAACATGCATTGCTAGACTGGTAATGGCCAAATATTTGGGGACAGCTAAGATCATACTTTGCAGTGACTCCCAACTTGTGACCTTCTAGATCTGAGGTGATTATCAAGCTAAGAAGGCCATCTTTCAGAGATATTTGGCTAAATTCTGTGAGCTCCTAAAAAATCTTCAGGCCGTCAAGATAGAGCACATACTAGGGAGCAGAACTCCAAAGTGGACCTTTTGTCCAAACTGGCCAGCACAAAGAGCCCGGACAACAATCGCTCCATGATACAAGAGACCTTCTCTCAACCTTCTATCATGGACACAACCATTTTCTAGGTGGAAGAGGAAGAACGTACTTGGCTCACCCCAATAATGGAGTACTTGCAATCCAGAATTCGGCCTCCAAAGGAAGCCTCAAAGCTAGTCAGAACTGCGGTCCAGTACACTATCTACAATGGATAGTTGTACCATCGTGGTTTCTTTTTACTTCTCCTCAAATGCCTCATACCTAAGGAAGTGAAATATGTCTTAATCGAGATTCATGATGGGAGCTGTGGACACCACTTAGGGGGCAAAACCTTAGCTTTGAAGACACCTAGGGCTGGATACTACTGGCCAACTATTGTGATATTGGCAAGTGCACCAAACCACAAAAGTAATGAAGAGTGAGATGAGTATCGTTCCCACGAGGATTATGTTATCAATTATTAAATTCACCAAATTAACACTATTCAAGCTATCGAAAAGAGAGTCGATAAAAATAATAATAAGAAAGAAAAAAATAATAATAACAAGAGTAAAGATGAAAGATAATGATATGAAAGTGTTAGGGATCAGATTTCACTTGAATTCTTTTAATACAAAATCAAATATTGGTTTAATCAAATTTTATTCCAATGATTCATGGTTAATTCCCAAAATTAATCAATATCCAATCCCTTGACATATTAATCCTCTTACACTATTTAGAATTAACTAATCCCTTAATCTAACCCCAAATAAAAAGACATTATTAAAAATGAGGGAATTAAAAGAAAGACCACATAACCCACAACATCTATTCTTAGCGATTGCAGAAATTATGGTGTTTATCACAAGTTCTAGGTTCATGCAAATTTTCCCAAATCATATATCAACCCAAAAATCATTCCCAAATTGGCCAGATTTAGAAAAGCATTAAGAAAAGATATAAACACATAAATCAAGAAATAAAAACATAGATTAAACCCATAAAAGAATTTACATAATCTAAGAACAAGATCTATCATCACCCTAACAAAAGAGGTTTAGTTACACATGAAAAAAGAAGAACACAAAGGGAAGAATACGACAAACTCCATTGTAGAAAGGTGGAAGGGTTGAAGAAAATTCCTAATCTTTAAGCCTAATTACGTCCACACTACTTTAGAGTTTGTGCCTCTGGACAGCTGTTGTGTTCTGTCCAAGTGTATGTTCAATTTGGAAAAACCTTCTTATTTATAAAAATCAGTGCTACTGTTTACGCAACCAGAACTCAAGCGCTACCTTCCCAGTGCCTAAGCATTGGGACATTAATTGAGAATTAAGCAGTGAGGCTCTAGCGCATAGGCATTAGATGTTTGATGGCAATTCTTCTTTTTATTACTTCTTTAAATGTCCAATCTTCTCCATGTACAATTACCTATCAAAAACACATAAAAATACGTAATAAGAACATAATTTAAAATGTTACCAAGTGGCCTCAAAACTCAAGAAGGGGGGTGAATTGAGTTTTAAAAATATTTTCACAATTCTTTCGCAAAAGTCTTGATTATCAATTTTGGTTGAAGCTATTGTTTGTTAGAGATGAATGGATAGAGAAGATAGAGACATTTCACTCTTAATTGAATCAACCAAGAAAGATAGAATTCAAATAATGCAATAAAATAGTGCATAAAGTAAAGAGTAGAGTTTAGAGAAAACAAACACAAAGCTTTATCTTGGTTTAGCTACCAATCTACTTATGGCTTATGTCCAGTCCTCAAGTAAATACCCGAGATTTCCACTATAACTTCAAGCTTCAAACAGATGCTTGTTACCTTTACACAATAGAGCACTCACAACACCTTTGGGATACCTCACCCTTTGTGCTTGAGCCTCAAATCCAAGGGATGCCTCACTCTCTTTACAAAGAATCAAAGTGTTTAATAAATGAAACTCTCACAAGAGTATGTAATACAAATTGAAGCCCTAAAATGCTCTTCAAGAATGTCTCAAATTGATTCAAAAACAGAGCATAAATGTTTGAAAGATGATTCACGGATTAGAATGATTGTAATATGTTTCTCAGTTGTTGGTTAGCCATTAATGAAGACCAAAGACATGTATTTATAAGTTTTCAGATCAAAGGAGCCATTGGGTGCATTAATGGGCAACATTAAATACCGATAAAATAGCCATTAGACTATGTCAGACCAGTTATAATCAATTACATAGTCTATGTAATCGATTACATGGCTTTTAGAACTTGTTCTTGGCCTTCTTGGCAGGATGTAATTGATTACAACATTCATGTAATCGATTACATGACCTCTGCCAGACTTGTAATTGATTACAGCCTTAATGTAATTGATTACAAGGCTTCTGTCATGCTTGTATTCAATTACAACCTCAATATAATCGATTACAAGGCCTCTGGTTTACTTGTAATCGATTACAACACTTGTGTAATCGATTACAATGGCTCTTAAACACAATTTTTAAGTTCAATCAAGTTTGATGGCCATGCCCAACTTAGAAAAAAGATGGATTTGTTGAGATATAAACATGATTTACAAATCTAAGATTGAAATTAATATTTCTTTAAAATATGAACTTTAAATTTCAAGTTGATTTAAAGGATCTTTAAAAAATCATTTGGAGATAGTTGAGATACTTGAGAGCATCTTACATTTAGATTCTAAAACCTATGATCTGTACCAAATATATCTCTTTTGATCTTGGTCACTTTTCTTGATCTTCATCTTGACTTTGTTATTATCAAAAACTTTATTTGATATGCTTCATGACATAAGCATTCACATTCTCCTCCTTTATGATGATGACAAAATAACATAGGAAAAAGAGGAAAGCATTTATACATCAGAGATTTAAGTGCTACTCTTCCCCGTAGTTTATGCATGAGATAGGATAAACAATTTTGCATGTAAAAACTCCCTCGTACTCATGCAAGGTATATGTCTAATAATCTCTCTAATCTCTCCCCCGTTGGCATTATCAAAAAGACATAAGCATTCAATTTTTCAATAATACCAATAAAATTTTAGAAACATTTAGTAAGGTTAGCCTATAAAACTAGTCATACCATCAATCAAAGAAAATCAGTATATAATCATTTTAGCTCATTTAGATCAATATCAGAGTATAAACAACAAACCACTAGAAAATGCATCAATTGATCAGATTTTATAAACATAAAGATAAAAAATCATCCAGAGTCATATACAAAATTATAAAAGTAAAGATAGCTAATGGTTAGGCAATGAAGGGATAGATCATTAAGACTAAGTCCCATGTCACTTCGTTGCCTCGCTGTCACTGTCAGAATCAGCTGCCACATCATTGAGGTCTACATCATCATTATCTGTGTCGAGATCATCCTCGGACCCAAGAATCTCCTCGTTATCATCAGGAGCAGTAGCTGCAGCACCAGAAGGAGCAGCATATGATAGAGGAGCAAGAGGGGCAGCAGAGGAGGTAGGAGCATTGGCATTATAAAAAAGACATAAGCATTCAATTTTTCAATAATACCAATAAAATTTTAGCAACATTTAGTAAGGTTAGCCTATAAAACTAGTCATACCATCAATCAAAGAAAATCAGTATATAATCATTTTAGCTCATTTAGATCAATATCAGAGTATAAACAACAAACCACTAGAAAATGCATCAATTGATCAGATTTTATAAACATAAAGATAAAAAATCATCCAGAGTCATATACAAAATTATAAAAGTAAAGATAGCTAATGGTTAGGCAATGAAGGGATAGATCATCAAGACTAAGTCCCATGTCACTTTGTTGCCTCGTTGTCATTGTCAGAATCAGCTGCCACATCATTGAGGTCTACATCATCATCATCTGTGTCGAGATCATCCTCAGACCCAAGAATCTCCTTATTATCATCAGAAACAGTAGCTACAGCACCAGAAGGAGCAACATATGATAGAGGAGTAGGAGGGGCAGCAGAGGAGGTAGGAGCATTGGCATCTCTCCTTTGTGCAGAACTAGATCCCTTTAGCAAGGAACGAATATAAGCTAACTCCAATCCTTGATGATCGACCTTCTGCTCGATGCGATCCATTTCTGTTCTCAAGCTGCGTACCTCCTATAGTAATAGCTCCAAAGTGGCTGTGGGAGTCGGAGCAAACTGCTGTCCTTCTTCTTCTTCATCCTTAGCCTCATGAGGAATGTGACCATAGCTCCCATGAAGGAGGTAATACCATTTCTCGTCAACTTTTCGCAGCTGGAGTTTGTGCAGAGTATGCAAACTAATGGATTGCGGTCCTTTGGAACTAGTGTCCTTTGTCTCCCTCGACAAAGGAATGTGGAAGTGCTCTAGAATTACTGTCACTAGCATAGCATATGGCAAAGCATGTGCTTTCTTTTGGGCTTCCAACATGTGCTGGATGACATAATAGGCCCAGTTGATTGGTCGTTCAGTGTTCATTACCCATAAAGTCAGCACATCATCCTCAAGAACCTGGGAGTAGTTGCCTCCCCTAGGGACCAATCCCCTAACCACAAGGTAATACAACACTCTATTCTCCATAGTTAACCCAGTGGCCAACACCCTTTGTTTGCTTCTAGGAATGTCATATCCAGTCCTCAATAATGAAACTAAAGCAGCCTTATACTCATAGTTAGTTTCCCATACATTTTCACCACTTGAAAAACTTGTACCATCAGGTGATAGCTTAGTCAACCTATACCATAGTTCCCTAGCAACTACTATATGTTTCTTCTTAACTTTTGAAATCAGGCAATTATCCTTGTACTTCAAATTGGCATAAAAGACTTTGACTAAGTCCAAGTAGATATCTTTCTTAATACTCAGAAAATCAACCAAATCAAGTCTCTCAATAATTCTAAAGCTTTCTAATGGCTCACTAGAGCAAAAGTTCTTAGTGAGATACCTTGGGGAGATAATTTTCCTCAATTAAAAATTTCTGCGGAAGAACTCTGCTCTCTTGGTGGTGTGGAAGTGTTGAGTAAGATCTAATCCGGGAATGGTGAGTGGAGGAGCGCTGGAGGATGTTCCCTTTGAGACCCCTGTTCGTGCTTTCTCGATGCACTGATGTGTGAAATCTGCAAGTGTACGGTTTCGTCATCAAGTAATAAAAAGATCGAATCCACAGGGACTGTGTCTATGAATACCAATTTATTAATTAATTCAATTAAATTAAACAAAGAGGGAATATGATTGTTGATTAAGAAGAACATAATAACAAAACAATAAAAAAAATCAAGAAAACAGAATTAAGAACAAAGATAGCAAGTTATCAAGAAAGGGATTTTCAAATTCAAGAAAGCTTCCAAGATTGGGATACCATAATGATACAAGATAAATCCTAATTGACAACCCTTTTATTAAATCTGAAATTCAATTGAAGGTGAATTACCCTAAATTAGTTAATGTTCTTTCTCAAGATACAAGATCCGTGCCCAATTAAACCAATTCCTACTCTCGTGGTAATTGAATTTAAATTGAACCCATTACGCTTTGTGGCAATTCATTGAATCCTCGAAAGGCTAAAACTACTCTCGTGATTTAGACCTTAAGTTCAATTCTTATGGTTCCAACACTTAGGTTCACCTCTCAGTACGTCCCTAAATGCCTATGAGATGCAAATAAGTGGCCAGCAAATTCACATGAATAAAAGCAATAAGGATTGAATCAAATAACAATCAAGATTAATAAAAGGGGAAACAACGTCAATTAATCATTATCAATGTATCAAAGGGCATTGCCCAATCCTAGAAACAAAGGAAACTACTCAGACATAGAGAAGAGGAGACAAGAAATCAAACTTAAAAACATCCCAAACCCAAGTAACAATGGAGAAAGATGAAGATCAAAAGCCAAGCCTCCAATTTTGCCTCCTCCCAAAACCTAATTGGAACTCAATTGGAACCCCCTCATTGTATTCAGAACCCCTCTTTATAAGGTTAGGGTTTTAATTGGCTAAAAAGCCCCCAAAAGAAATAAAAAAAAAAACATAAAATCGCTCACAAGACATGCGATCCACGGCCGTGGATCATTCCACGGCCAGGCCGTGGATCATTCCACGGCCAGGCCGTGGATGTCTCTGCCAAAAAGCCAATTCTGCAACATTTGAGTTCCACGGCCGTGGATGGTTCCACGGCCAGGCCGTGGAACTCCTTGGAACTCCCTTTTTCCTTCTTTAAGTTGTCCCTCGATCCATAGCCGTGGTTTGATCCACGGGCAGGCCGTGGATCTCTCCGGAATGGCCTTTTTGCACCTTTATTGCTATCCATTAAGCTCCAACTTCAAACATGCGAGCATTCCATTAAATCCAAGGTCAAATCAGCACCAATCTGCACGAGAACACCAAAAACACTGCAGTTACCCGAACTAAGGGAAAAACTAACTAAAAAGGGAAACTAAAATGCTTAAAATGCCTACAAAATGTATGCAAAACAAGAACAAAACATAATGTTGTTTCACACACATCAAATCCACCAAGCTTAAGATTTTGCTTGTCCCCAAGCAATAACCAATGTCAAACCAAGAAGTGGGATCAAAAGACAATAAAGAATAAGGAACCCGAGAAAACAATATCCAAACAATAGGCTAAGGCAAACAAAGAATCTGAGAGGTAATCAAAATCAAGTCCAATTAGAGGCTAAGTTCTCAGAAATCATGCATCCTCACTGATTGAATTAAGTTCACTCCACTAACCACACTCAAAGTGTTTAAGGGTGAAAACCATACGCTCAAAATCCTTCAAAGAAAATGCACTTCCATATGCTTGATAAGAAACCAAATTTCCACTAATAATCAGCATGCATGCAAGAATCAAAAGGTCTTTCAAGGGTTGTAATGGGGCCATGGGAATGATGTTAGGTAAGGTAGAGAAAGGAAGGTATACACAAAGGGCTCATCAAAATTTTCAATAAGCATAAGTAATCCAATAGAACTTAAATGGAGTAAAGACAATTTTTCAATCAAAAGCATAACTCCACATTTCTAAGTATTTTCTTCCTTTCTTTTCTTCTTCTCTTTCTCCTTTTTTTTTTTTCAAGCTTCTTATGATTTTCTTTTATTTGCACCTATATATATATATATATATATATATATATATATATATATATATATATATATATATATATATATAAATTTTTTTTTTGAGAAAGAGAAATGTCATTCACATATGATTCCCTACACACTTTTCACAACTTTCAAACCCACTTTGCTCCATTTAATATTCTAAATGATTACCAATAATATATCATCATAGGCATCAAGAAAATTAATTATGCAATAAGCTCAAAATGGGCAACTAGTGGATGAAAGTGTAACAAATTCAGAAGGCTAGAAAAATACCTAAGATGCCTTAATCACATTCAAGCAAGCAACCAAAAATTTCGCCTCAAAATGGTTTCAAATCAAGTTCTAGAGCACAAGATCAATGAGGAATATCACTCAACAAAGAATGGGAACAAAAACCATATAGTGCATATATCTCATACAGGCTCAAAACTCACATTTAGAGGTTTAAAAATTCAATAAGAAGCATAAATTCAGAGAACATATGCTAATTATCAACTATCAAAAGATCACCTCTACTATCAATTAAAACAATGCCTATAGCTAATCACAAGAATCAACAAATTGGGTTCCAAATCAATACCATCTCAAAATCCTCAAAAGAGAGGGGCATAAGTTCAATAAAAAACCCAAGAGATATGATGGTGTGAAAATGCAATATGAAAATGCAATGCAAAACAAGACATGAAAATGCATGAGACTAATGAAAATACCAATTAGACTATGAAAATATATGAAAATACCCCCCAAGCTTAGAACCTACATTGTCCCCAATGTAAAAATCTAAAACAAGAGAAGGGAGAAAAAAAAATAAACTCACTGCGGTGGTGGAAAATGGTTTTGACTCAAATGCCAATCATGAATGGCGCGCAAAGATGCTCTCCATACTCCGAATCTGTTCCTCCAAGGTCCGGCAGCGGCCATCGTGCTTGACCCTGCTGACGAAGCTCCTCTAGCATGTGGCGCTGCTGCGCTTGCTCAGCATGAAGAGCCTCCAGAGAAGTATAAATCCGTGTGAGACCATCCTCGGAAGGACCTGCAAAAGAAGAAGAAGAAGGACGAGAAGGGCCTGCCCTTGGTGGAGGACGAAGAGGACGCTGAACATTAATTGGATCATCTATCACACTCCCAAGAGTGCACCAATTTGCACGGTTGCACACAGTGATAGCAGGTGGGTTAGGAAGGGGTAGGGGTTGAGCTCTATCATTCAAGCGGAGGCAGTAAATTCCGTCCTCTTTGACAATCATCTTAATAGCTAAACAGGACTCAATATCAATCCTAGAACTACCTCTAACTGCCTCCAGACCATCTAAATCATAGTCAAAGAAATTGGCAATCGCTGTGATTAGCCCACCAATAACAATTGTCCCAGATTGGGCTCTACCCACCCTAAGCAGATGCCTTATAAGAAAAGATCCAGTATCCATTTTAACATCATTAAGAATGGCCCACATAAAAGCAAGTTCATCAGCACGGACATTGCCATCATTATCCCCACATCCAAATAAAGTATGAGCCATGATACGGTGGAGATAGCGAAGGCAAGGATTTGGCAGAAAAGATGCCTTACAGTTTGAAGAATCATATGTACCCATCCCAGAAGAAACATCAGCCCAAAAAGAAATTGCAGAAAAACCACTTGGGTGCCTCCTTTCCCCCCAGCAGGCAATCCAAAAATCTCATTAAACTCTTCCAAATTTAAGCAATGTTCATTATTGAACAGCTGGAAAGTGATCCGGCCTTCAGAGCAACCTTCCCCCTGAAGGATATGAGCCTCAACAGAACTAAGAAACTCCAAGGTAAGTTCAGTGTAAGTGGGACACTTTAAATTCGAGAAAATAAATCCATCCAACCCTATCAAGCATCCAATCAAAGTCATCACGCAAGCCTAAGGTATCAAGAACAACATCATCCATATACCTAGTGCTAATGATCCTCCTATTCACTAACACATTGTAACGATCTCTCTGCTCATTATCCCTAAAATTAAAACCATGGGGATTAGGGGGATTACCTCTTGGAGCAGATTGCTTCTTCCCGTGTCCTTGAACTGGAACCAAGCTTCTCCCTCTCGACGCTTGTTTGTCATCCTTCCAACCCACACCAACTCACAAAGAAGCACAAAGCAAAAATTCTCTTTTTTTTTTTTTTCAAGTCACGTATGAGGTTTTTGCAGAATTTGGGGATTTCTAAATCAGAAGGAGAGATTGGTTAGGGAGAGAGTAGGGAAGCGAGAAAGGGAAGAAAAATGGAAGAAAAAGGGAGTTTGTGGAGAAAAGTTATGGTTTTTAAAGGTTTGGCTATAGTGGTTATGGTGGAGAAGAAGAAGGAGAAGAAGGAGAATAGAGGTGAAGGGTGTCTTTGAGAGGAGGAAAGAAGAAGGTGAACGTGTGGTTGTGAGGGAAAGAAGGTGTATTGAAGGTTTGGGAAGATGGGTATGGAGATTGAGGGAGAGAAGAAGAAGAAGAAGAAAAGAGGAAAACGGTGAAATGAAAGAGGGGGAGAAGGACCGTGGTTTTTGAAACTGGGCAGCAGTGATCCACGGTCGTGGATCATTCCACGGCCTAGCCGTGGACGCTGCTGACTTTTGGGATGTTTTTTTTTTTTTGAAACAGAGAGTTCCACGGCCGTGGAATTCTCTGACTTTTCACCCTTTTTTTTTGGCAAACTGAGGTCCATGGCCTGGCCGTGGATCTCTCTGACTTATACCTTCTCCGTGGGTAGCATTTCAAAGTCATGGAAATTCCCATGGACGGGGTGTGGAACCTTCTGATCTCTCTCTTCTTCTAAATAAGTCTTCAAAAAGGGGTCAAACCTAAACAAAATCCAAAAGACAAACATCAAAACAATAATCTAACACACAAAATTAAAAGAAAAAGATGAAATAAAACAGAAAAACAATAAAACATGGGTTGCCTCCCAAGAAGCGCTTGTTTAAAGTCATAAGCTCGACTCCTATCCTCTAATCACTCTGCATTTGGTTCACGGAGGGCAATGTTCATCCTCTTCTCGAGTTGCTCCTCCGCTAGATAGTGCTTCAACCTCTGACCATTAACTTTGAAAGACCCTCGCTCTTCATTCCAAACTTCCACAGCACCATAGGGAAACACTTTCTTCACCAAAAATGGCCCCGACCACCTTGACTTAAGTTTTCTAGGAAAGAGTTTCAATCTAGAATTGAAAAGAAGCACCAGTTCTCCTTCATGAAATTCTCTACGAAGAATATGCTTGTCATGCCACCTCTTGGTTCTTTCCTTGTATGACTTGGCAGTCTCATAAGCATCTAATCTCAGCTCATCAAGCTCATGAAGTTGAAGCTTTCTCTTTTCTCCTACGGCTTTTAAGTCAAAATTCAGAAGCTTAATAGCCCAAAAGGTTTTATGTTCAAGCTCAACGGGTAGATGACAGGGCTTCCCATAAATCAGTCGAAAGGGTGTCATCCCAATGGGAGTCTTGTAAGCAGTACGGTAAGCCTAAAGAGCGTCATCAAGCTTCAAAGACCAATCATTTCTTGAGCTAGACACAGTCTTTTCCAGAATACTCTTGATTTCTCGATTAGAGACCTCTACTTGGCCAGAAGTCTGAGGATGGTAAGGTGTAGCAACCTTATGAGTGACTCCATACTTCTTCAAAAGGTTCTCAAATTGTCTCTCAATGAAATGTGAACCTCCATCACTTATCACACCCTAGAACTCCAAACCTTGGAAAAATGATCCTCTTGAATAGCTTGATCACAGTCTTTGCATCACTTGTTGGAGATGGAATGGCCTCCACCCACTTAGATACGTAATCAACAGCTACAAGAATGAACTTATTGTTGCACGAGGATGGAAAAGGGCCCATGTAGTCAACTCCCCAAACATCAAATATCTCCACCTCAAGAATAGTATTCATTGGCATCTCATGCCTCTTGGAGATACTTCCAGCTCTCTGACATGGATCATATGATAGCACATAATTCCTAGCATCTCTGAAAATATGAGGCCAAAAGAAACTAGACTGAAGAACTTTGGCTGCCGTCTTGGAGGCACTAGCATGTCCTCCATAGGACGCAGAATGACAACAACTCAATATACTCGGAGCCTCTTCCTCGGAGACACATCTCCTATAAATACCATCAGCACACCTCCGGTATATGTATGGGTCATCCCACACAAAATTTTTCAAATCGGAGAAGAACTTCTTCTTCTGCTGATAGTTTAGCTCAGGAGGTAGAACCTTGCTAACCAAGTAATCTGCATAGTCAGCATACCAAGGAGCACTCTCCGCAAAAACTGCAAATAATTGCTCATCAGGGAAAGAATCATCAATAGGTAATTCGCTCTCCCTAATCACCGGTTGCTCAATCCTAGATAAATGATCCGCCACTTGATTCTCCGTCCCTTTTCTATCCACAATCTCCAAATCAAATTCTTGGAGAAGAAGAATCCAACGGATTAGTCGAGGCTTTGCTTCTTTCTTGCTCATGAGGTACCTAAGTGCCGAATGATCAGTGTATACGGTCACTTTTGAACCCACTAGATAGGACCTGAACTTCTCAAAAGCGAAAACTACCGCTAGCAACTCTTTCTCTGTAGTGGCATAGTTTGCTTGAGCTCCATCAAGTGTCTTGCTAGCATAGTAAATTGCATGCACTTTCTTGTCCTTTCTTTGCCCCAACACAGCTCCTACGGCATAGTCACTGGCATCACACATGACCTCGAAAGGTAAATTCCAATCCGGTGTTTGCAAAACGGGAGCAGTGATCACAGCCTCTTTTAACCTGCAAAAGGCATTCAAACAGTCACTATCAAAATTAAATGGAACATCCTTCACTAAGAGATTAGACAAAGGTTTAGCAATTTTAGAAAAATCTCTAATGAATCTCGGTAAAAACCAAAGATGTCCCAAGAAACTTCGCACTCCCTTCACATTCACCGGTGGAGGCAACTTCTCAATCACTTCAATTTTTGCCTTATCCACCTCAATTCCTTTCCCAGAGACCAGATGTCCAAGCACTATCCCCTCTTGTACCATAAAAATGGCACTTCTCCCAATTCAAGACAAGATTAACCTCCTAGCATCTCTGCAAAATCTTAGACAAATTAAACAAACAATCATCAAAGTTAGTACCATATACTGAAAAATCATCCATAAAAACTTCCATGATGTTTTCAATAAATTCAGAAAATATTGCAGTCATGCATATCTGGAAAGTAGCAGGGGCATTACATAAACCAAACGGCATTCTCCTATAGGCAAAAGTGCCATAAGGGTAAGTAAATGTGGTTTTCTCCTGGTCACTAGGATGAATAGGAATTTGGTGAAATCCTGAATAACCATCTAAGTAACAAAAGTGTGTATGCCTAGCTAGCCTTTTAAGCATCTGATCAATGAAGGGAAGAGGGAAGTGATCTTTCCTAGTTGCACTATTCAACTTTCTATAATCAATGCACATTCTCCAACCTGTGACTGTCCTAGTGGGAATCAATTGATTTTTCTCATTTTCAATTACAGTCATACCCTCTTTCTTAGGAACTACATGCACAGGACTAACCCATTCACTATCAGAAATTGGGTAAATTACCCCAAAGATCAAGCAACTTAAGTACCTCTTTTTTAACAACCTCTTTTATATTAGGATTCAACCTACGTTGATGCTCTACAGAGGTTTATGCGAGTTCCATCAAAATTCTATGCATGCAAAAGGAAGGATTTATGCCTTTAATATCATCAAGAGTATAACCTATGACCTTTCTATGCATCCTAAGAGCCCTTAGCAATTTCTCAGTCTCTAACTCATTCAAGCTAGCACTAACAATAACAGGATAAGAAGAGTTGGGACCAAGAAACTCATACCTGAGAGTGGAAGGAAGAGTTTTAAGTTCTACCTTAGGAGCCTTTTCCTCTTCCCAATTTTCAGACTTAGGCTTTGGCTCAAGCCTTTCCACCTTGGCTTTGCTAGGAGGAATTTTTGAGGTTGCCTCCAACAAGCGGGCATACTCAGCTACCTCTCCTCCAGAATCAAGAGAACCGCCACCAACCAAGCATCTTTCCAATGGATCTTCCAAATGAATTATGGTGGACTCTTCCTCCACCACCTGGTGCAATAAATCAACCCTGTAACAAGAGTCCTCAAAAGAAGGTTGTTTAATAGATTTAAAAATATCAAACTCAACCTTATTATCACCAACAGTTAAAGACAAATTGCCATTCTTAACATCAATTATAGCACCAGCAGTAGCTAAGAAAGGCCTACTAAGAATAATGGGGATTTGGGAATCCTCCTCCATTTCAAGCACAACAAAATCAGCAGGTATGAAAAACTTACCAACACGGATAGGAACATCCTCCAAGATGCCTACAGGATACTTGACGGACCGATCCGCCAATTGAAGTGAGATAGTTGTGGGTTTTAGCTCACCCACCTCCAACTTCTTACACACAGAAAGGGGCATAAGACTAACACTAGCCCCCAAATCACACAGAGCTTTATCAAAGTTAGTATTGCCAATCAAACAGGGAATAGAGAAGCTACCTGGATCCTTTAACTTAGGAGGCAATTTATTTTGAATTAAGGCACTACACTCCTCAGTTAAAGCTACTGTCTCATAGTCTTCTAGCTTCCTCTTATTAGACAGGATGTCCTTAAGAAACTTAGCATAGGTAGGCATTTGTTTTAACGCCTCAGTGAAGGGTACATTTATGTACAATTTCTTAAGAACCTCTAAGAACTTCCCAAACTGCTTATCTAACTTTGCCTTAGCCAATCTTTGAGGGAAGGGAACTGGGGGTTGGTAAGGTTCAGGGGGTATATAGTTAGACACCTTCTCAGTGATTTCCTCCTCTTCTAAGGGTTGTGCCTTAGTCTATTTTTTCTCATTACCCACATCTTTGTTACTCTCCCCATTACCCCTAGGATCCTCTAACTTCTTTCCACTCCTCAAACTCACAGCCTTACAATGTTCATTGCCTGGGTTGACTTCAGGTTGACCAGGAAACTTACCTTGCTGCCTAAGAGAAGTGCTTGCTTATTGGGCAATCTGGGTTTCCCAACATCTTATTATGAATGGCTAAATTGTCAACCTTAGCTGACAACTCTTTGATTGCCTCAGTCACAACTTGCCCATGGTGCCTAAACTCCTCATTCTGCTTAGACTGGCTCTCAACAAAATTCTCTAGAAGGGACTTAAGTTTAGATTTCTGTACCTGTGGGACTCCAGAAGAGGGTTTAGCATTACCTTGCCCAGCTTGGTACTGATTATTCCGGTAAGAGAAGTTAGGATGTGACCTCTAACCAAGGTTGTAAGTTTGAGAATACGGATCATTCCTCCCCTTTTGGTTGAAGTCGTGGAAATTGTGGCATGATTCCACTTGCTCCACCGGTGCACCATGTGAGGGTCCCATTCCAACTTGGCATTCAGCACCAACATGTCCCTGTGCTCCACAAATCTCACAAAAACTGTTAGAGGCACCTATGGCATTAACATGAGCTTTCTCAAGCATGTCAAAACGTTTATTCAAAGAATCAAACTTTGACATAATTAAATCAACACCATCTACCTCAAACTTACCTCCCGAGAGCTTTCTCGCGTTGTGCCCTCTTTCATTGGCCCATTGGTGATGATTTGAAGCTACGCTCTCAATTATCTCATAAGCCTCTATGAGCCTTCTATTCATCAGAGCTCCACCAGCTGCGGAGTCAAGAGACACCTTCGAAGAATATTCTAAACCATTGTAGAAGGTGTGAACGATCAACCACTTTTCTAACCCGTGGTGTAGGCAGGCTTCCAGCAAAGCCTTATATCTATCCCAAGCTTCTGACAATGACTCGCCATCTTTCTGAACAAAGCTTGTGATTTGGGTCCTTAGGTGAGCAGTCTTGGAAGGTGGAAAGAATTTATCTAAAAAGGCTTGCTTCAATTGGTCCCAAGTAGTTATCGTCTCAGCAGGAACAAACTTCAGCCAAGCTCTAGCTCGATCTCTCAACGATAGAGGAAACAAGCGGAGACGAATAGCATCAACAGAGGCGCCTTCGATCTTGAGGGTCTCACAGAACTCCAAGAACATATCCACATAATCATTAGGATCTTCTGACGGCAATCCTCCAAACTGATTCTGCTTTATCATAGACAGTAAGGCAGGAGGTATGGTGAAGTGCCTAGCTTCAATGTCTGGCCGAGCAATTCCAGATCGCAAACCCCGAGCGTTAGGGGCTGCATACTCCTTTAAAGGTTTATTATCTTCAGCTGCTGCCATGACAAGTGTTGGTTCAGATATTTCCCTTACTCTTTGCCTATGTTGTCTTCTCCTTCTACGTAAAGTCCTTTCAATTTCAGGATCTGCTTCAATGAGAATCCCAGAACGTCTAGTACTTTGCATAAACAAGAGAAATTATCTACAGAGAGTCAAAGAGAAATCAAGAACATAAGAACCAAATATAAAGAAAAAGGTTTAAAATAATTAAATTAAAAATTAAATTAACATTCAAGAAAAACACAATCCCTGGCAATGGCGCCAAAAACTTGATGTGTGAAATCCGCAAGTGTACGGTTTCGTCGTCAAGTAATAAAAAGATCGAATCCACAGGGACTGTGTCTATGAATACCAATTTATTAATTAATTCAATTAAATTAAACAAAGAGGGAATATGATTGTTGATTAAGAAGAACGTAATAACAAAATAATAAAAAAAATCAAGAAAACAGAATTAAGAACAAAGATAGCAAGTTATCAAGAAAGGGATTTTCAAATTCAAGAAAGCTTCCAAGATTGGGATACCACAATGATACAAGATAAATCCTAATTAACAACCCTTTTAGTAAATCTGAAATTCAATTGAAGGTGAATTACCCTAAATTAGTTAATGTTCTTTCTCAAGATACAAGATCCGTGCCTAATTAAACCAATTCCTACTCTCATGGTAATTGAATTTAAATTGAACCCATTACGCTTTGTGGCAATTCATTGAATCCTCGAAAGTCTAAAACTACTCTCGTGATTTAGACCTTAAGTTCAATTCTTATTGTTCCAACACTTAGGTTCACCTCTCAGTACGTCCCTAAATGCCTATGAGATGCAAATAAGTGGCCAGCAAATTCACATGAATAAAAGCAATAAGGATTGAATCAAAGAACAATCAAGATTAATAAAAGGGGAAACAACGTCAATTAATCATTATGAATATATCAAAGGGCATTGCCCAATCCTAGAAACAAAGGAAACTACTCAGACATAGAGAAGAGGAGACAAGAAATTAAACTTAAAAACATCTCAAACCTGTAACAATGGAGAAAGATGAAGATCAAAAGCCAAGCCTCCAATTTTGCCTCCTCCCAAAACCTAATTGGAACTCAATTGGAACCCCCTCATTGTATTCAGAACCCCTCTTTATAAGCTTAGGGTTTTAATTGGCTAAAAAGCCCCCAAAAGAAATAAAAAGAAAAACATAAAAATTACTGCGCACTGCGATCCACGGTCGTGGATCATTCCACGGCCAGGCCGTGGATGTCTCTGCCAAAAAGCCAATTCTGCAACATTTGAGTTCCACGGCCGTGGAACTCCCTGGAACTCCTTTTTTCCGTCTTTAAGTTGTCCCTCGATCCATGACCGTGGTTTGATCCACGGGCAGGCCGTGGATCTCTCTAGAATGGCCTTTTTGCACCTTTATTGCTATCCATTGAGCTCCAACTTCAAACATGCGAGCATTCCATTCAATCCAAGGTCAAATCAGCACCAATCTGCACGAGAACACCAAAAACACCACAGTTACCCGAACTAAGGGAAAAACTAACTAAAAAGGGAAACTAAAATGCTTAAAATGCCTACAAAATATATGCAAAATAAGAACAAAACATGATGTTGTTTCACACACATCATGCACTTAGAGGATTCATCCATTTGAGTGGAAATGGGTGAGAAAAGATGTGAGGAAGGAGTAGGGAATATGTTTTTGTGGTGTTTGGTGATGGAGGAAGAGACAATTAGATGAGAAAGTGGTGGAATTCATGGGATAGGGCTAGAGAGAGATGACTACGTGAGAGAAGATGGGGAATGAATTTGAGGTATTTTGGATGAAAATTAGTTTGGGAGTTTGGTGGAGAGGAGAAATCTGAGTAGAATAGAGGTGGAATGATGTGATTTGGGCAAGAATTAAGAGAGAAAGAGTGAAATTTTGGAGAGGGTTTCATGAGGGTAGAGAGAGAAAGGATGAGTTACAGGCCAAAAATGACTGTTCGCGTGTCTGAGACCCTTTTAAAGCCCTTTTGTAATCGATTACATTAGGGTGTAATCGATTACACGTGTTCTGGGTTCTTTGTAATCGATTACAAGGTTTGTGTAATCGATTACAAGCTTTCAAGAATGGTTGTAATCGATTACATGGTATGTGTAATCGATTACAAGCATTCTGACTTTGCTTGTAATACTTGGTAGAGCCTTTGTAATTTATTACAAAGGTCCTGTAATCCATTACAAGCTTGCTGAATTTAGTTTTTGCACTTCAAACAGTAAAGGACCAAACTCAAAGCTTTCAAATTAGTTCCAAAACTTCCCAAATCAATTCCAAACATCATGTAAGCATGAAAATTGATCAGTTCTTGAATCAAAACACATGTTCTTACAAAATTACAATCTTTGTCAAGGATTAAACTATTTTACTAGGATTGGTGAATTTTGAGCTACTTGGAGGACTTAGTCATGATGGAGTAACTGCAAAACAAATTTGGGGGAACCTCCGACGCTCAAGTCAGTATTAGATTCAAAAATGATTGAAACAAGATAATTTGTGCAGAAAATGACTTTTTATGCTGTAAACTAACAACTTTATGCAGTAAATTTTGAGATTATGCAGCAAGAAAGTAAATTATGTAGAAAAAGACACATTATGCAGCAAAGTGATCAATTGTGCAACAAAAGTTGTGCAGTAAGAGTTTAGATGCATGATTGATTCAATATGCCAAGTTCACTTCTTATAAAAAAGAATGCTTCTTTATTTAAAGGCTTAGTGAAGATGTCAGCAAGTTGTTTAGTGGTTTCAACAAACTCAAGCATACAATCACCTTTTTGAACATGATCCCTTATGAAATGGTGGCTTATCTCTATGTGTTTTGTTCTTGAGTGCAAAATGAGATTTTTAGACAAATTGATTGCACTAGTGTTGTCACACCTTATAGGGATGTGATCAAGTTCTATACCATAGTGTAGAAGTTGTTGCTTCATCCAAAGGATTTGAGCACAATAATTCCCAACTGCAATATATTCAGCTTCAGTTGTAGACAATGCCACACTATTTTGTTTCTTATTATACCAAGAAACTAGTGAGCTTCCAAGCAAGTGCATGTCTCAGTAGTGCTCTTCCTATTCATTTTGTATCTAGCAAAATCAGAATCAGAATAACCAATTAGACTACATGAGGCACCTTTAGGGTACCACAATCCCATTTGTGAAGTGCCTATTAGATATTTCATAATTCTTTTTACAGCACTTAGGTGTGATTCTTTAGGATTTGCTTGAAATCTAGCACACATGCACACATTAAACATAATATCAGGCCTACTTGCTGTAAAATAAAGGAGTGAGCCAATCATACCTCTATATTTTATGATTTCTATAGATTTACCTCCTTCATCCTTGTCCAAATAACAAGAAGTGCCCATTGATGTAACCATATGCTTGGTATTGTCCATTCCAAATTTCTTGACCAGTTCCTTGCAATACTTGGATTGACTTATGAAAGTCCCATCCCTTTTTTGATTGATTTGGAGACCAAGGAAGAAGTTGAGCTCTGTAACACCCCAATTTTTGGGTAAAAGACCGATGTATCCTTATTTTACTGTTTCTTGTTTTTCTGTATGAAATACAGACATATAATACTGTCTGTTATTTTATTTGACCGTTTTGAGTGTTTTGCTTCGTGATGGGGAAAAATAGAAAAATGACCATTTCATCCCGAATGTACTGTTTTTGGTTTTTCTACATGATACGTTGTTTGATATTCTTGTCTGTGATTTTATTTGGACTTTTAGTGAGATTTGCTCGGGACGGAAAATAATAATTTTTCTCGGTCGGAAAAATATTATTTTAATTAATTAGAGTTGGGGGATCTTACTAAACCCAATTGATTGATATATAAATTAGTTTTGTAATTTTTAGAATTTAATCTGTGCGATAAAATAATTTTTAGTATTATTTTATTCCTCAGTATAAATTTTGATGATGGACCCGCATACTGTGTATGGGACCCACGTATAAATAAAGTAACTAATAGAAACAAGAAACTTGGACCAATAGAAATAAGACACATGGAAGTCAAAGTAATAAAGACAAAGTCAACAAAAGTGGCTTGACCATTTTGGACCATTAGATGCAATCTTGATGACCATAGATTTAATGAATGGTTAGGATTGAATCTTGGTGGATAAGCTTGAATGATGACCATAGATTTGATGAATGACTAGGATTGAATCTTGGTGGATAAGCTTGAATGATGACCATAGATTTGATGAATGACTAGGATTGAATCTTGATGGATAAGCTTGGATGATGACCATGGATTTGATCAATGGATAGGATTTAAAGATGAATCAATGGCTAGGATTAAGTCAAAATTTGTAGACTTGACTTTAGGATTAGTAAATTAATTAAGCTTAGTTTGACTAGATTAATTATTTAATTAGCAAACTAATTAAACTAATTTAGTTATTAAATAATTATAATATAAATACTAATTAAATATGCTAATATTGTTTAGAGATTATAAATTATGTAATTATTTGTCTAATTAACTAGTTATGTAATTAGATAAATAATTAAGTAGACTAGTTTAATTCTTAACTAATTATAATCTAAATGTTAATTAGATATACTAATATTAACTAACGGCTATGATATATGTTAATGTATGTTAAATTAATTAGTTATGTGATTAGTATATTAATTAAGATTTGTTAAGATAATTAACCTAACTAATTAACCAATTTATTAGCATATAATTAGATATATATGGAAAACAATTTTTATACTTAATTAGTGAAGGAGAACAAAGTGCTCTAATATCCAATTCACCAAGTGAATTCACGTAGGATGCCTAAATTGAATAAATGAAGAAAAGTCAATATTGATGGCTTTTCTTGGTTGAAGTCTACGGCCAAGCTACTTTTTGGAAGGCAAAATATTTCAATTTAATTCTTACTATTTTTCATTAATTAACCAAGTAAGACTAGTCAAAATTGGTGGCCTTTTTGCATGTGCTTCCACGGCCATGCATTTGGAGGAAACAAAATCAAACATAATTCATTCTTTCTCTCAAATGCATTTACGGCCATGCATTTGAATAAAAGCCAATTTACCTATTTAAATATATTTAGTCACTTTTCTAATTAGCTATCATTTAAAGAAGCAAAATAATAATTATTTCTCACTTTTTCTCAAGTGATTCACGGTGAACAAGACCTTTGGAGGCTTATTGGATAAGCTTTACAAAGCTTCCTAAGCACACCAACTAGATGTAATCCCAACCATTGAATGGATGGATGGTTAGGATAGTTTCCATGTGATTTTAATCACTTAATCTCACCAAAAAGACCTCACGGCAGCAGCTCTTTGGGGAGGCTTTCTTCATTTTCATTTTCACCCTTCTCTATGTACAAGTCTTCCATTTTCTCTCCAAAAACACCAAGACCCCAAGCATCTTTCTTCTTCTATTTTCTTCTCTCTATTCGGTCAAACTTCTTACCCACATAACCAAACCTCCATAATTTTTCCTCTTCATCTTTCTTAAATCAAAACCATATTTTAAACACTTTTTCTTCACAAGATCTTGCCAAAATCCTATTCTATCTAGTTCAAAATCCATCATTTTTCTTGTTTCCTCAAGGGTAAGTTTGGATTCTTTAATTTAAATTTTGATTTTTAAAATTTTTAACCATGATTGTTCCATGGTTTTTCCATATTAAACCTTGTATGAGTTTTTACTAATTGTTTTAAATTGTTAGGATTTTGTTTGGAGGCTACCCGAAATTTCAAGGAGAAGGAGGAGACTAACTTAGGTTATTTTGCTTCAAGAGGTAAGAGGGAGATTACCCTCATCAACCATGTGTTGGTGGTGAGGAATGTTTTTGTTCAGTGTATGAAGAATCCATGAGGATTCGGTTTGTGTAATTGTGGTGGTTTGAATTGTTGTGGCTTGTGTTAATTATTTGATTATTTAAGTGTTTTTCGGTTGGTGATTTATTTATTTTTATATGCATGATTATAGCTTTAGAATATTTTGCATGCCTATAGTGTTGAAATATGTGGCATATGTATTGTATGTGTTATTATAATGTTAGAAATGCATGAGTATTCCAAAGAATGCAAAACCCTAGGTTCGGTCATACCATTGAATGGAAGGAATTAAGGTGATTTACAATGTTTTTAATGAATATCAAGTGAATTCAAGTGAATTAGAACAAAGAAATGAATTTTTAGAATTTTATTTATACTATGAGATTTCGGCCAACATGCCAAAAAGTGAGAAAAATTGGATTCTAAATAATCTAAGGTAAGTAAGCATTAAAGGAAATTTTATCAAAATGTTTTGATTATTAAAAATGAAATGGTCGAATTGAATTTTAGAAACTAATTTAAGTATTGTTAGTATTTACAAAGATTATACATTAATTTGAAATATTTTACAGTAGCTTGAAAAATATTTTAAATGGTTTTAAATTGCTTAATAATTTTGTTTATTAGTCAAAAACTGTTTATTTGAGGAAAACGAAAAAGAAAATGATTTAAAAAGCTTACGCGATTGAGAAAATGATATAAAAATATTACGCGATTGAGAAAACAGCAAATTACATTTACGCGATTTGGAAATGTGATGTATATTGTGAAAACGGCAAGATTTTGAAAATGAAATAAAATTTTTATGCGATTGACTAAAAACAGCAAATTTTATTGTTGGGCCAATGTGGTGGACCCAGATATGTGGAAAATTATAGTGCGCCAAGTGGGTGCGTATTTTGATTTGGTTATATGTGGAAATGATAGTGCGCCAAGTGGGAGCGTACTGTATTTTGAGATTTATTGCCATTGAGGGTATTTTCGTAATTATTATTGCCATTGAGGGTATTTTTGTAAATATTTGAAGTTTGAGGATATTTTCGTAAATATTTGAAGTTTAAAGGCATTTTCGTAAATAATGAGGGTTTGATGACATTCCTGTAATTATTTGAGACTTGAGGACGTTTTGGTAATTATTGCTTTGTTCATGCACTGAGTCGTGCCAAATTGGTGATTTGATTGACGAGATGAATAACATCGTGTTGTCGATGTGATAGGCATAGTGTGTTCGGTTCACGATACGGACTTGGAGTTCATAGTGTGCACTACTCCATATGTGGACGGGAGGTAGCTCATACGGGCCGTGGTACATGATAACACACTTATGTTCTCGACGAGCACTATCCTTAATCAAGTTTTGAGAGGACTATTGACCGCTTGTAGTATACAATTATTTGGTGTGTGTCCGGGTTGTATGCTATGCCGTTGTTTTTATTATGATTATTTTTCGTGGGCTATAGACACAAAGTATTATGACAAGGCAATAGCAATCACAACGGTCACTATAGACACAAAGTTTTGACAAGGCAATAGTGGTCGGGGTAGCCAAAGCTATAGACACAAAGGGTGGACAAGGCAATATTTGGATTGGTCCTGGACAAGTACAAATAGAATTCTCATCTCATTTCTCTCGATATCCGAGTATGTGTTGTAGCTCCATGGAGTAGGATTGTGTCACATTGCATATGTTTATATGTGGTACATTATTATCTTTTATCCGTGATCGTTTACCTATGATCTTTTATTTGGGATATTATATGTTGATATTGCATTTAATCTTTATTCTATATTATTATGATTTATTGTTATGGCATTTTATATAGTGTGAATTGTTATATCTATCCTGGTAATGTTATTGTGGTTTATTCGATTACAATATATGCTTATTAGAATTAATTGTAAATCGATAATATGACTAAATTCATGTATTGACTGTGTGTATGGAATGATCTAGTCATTCGTATCATTCTTTGCTACCGTACTGGTAAAGGTGAAAGGGGATCTCACCTCTTTATTGTATTGTTTTGTTTGGTTTGTATTGTTTAAATTCGTGTAGTAGGCGAAGCGTATTTTGAAGCTTATTGGAGACAATATTCTGAAGATGGTGACAGCGTCAAGAAGTAATCTTCCAAGTTTCAACATGATGCAGTTGGTGAAGAAATGGAATTTTTTTTTAGTTGAGTTTTATTCTTCCTCGTTAGTGTTATTACCGTGCTATTAGTAGTAACTTTCTTTGGGTTTACTACTGTTTCTCTGAGTCTGTAATTTTCATGTTTTAATTTATTGTTGATTATTTTGTGATGTGTATGGCATATGTATGTTAATCAGTCCAATCTAATTTCATTGTTACTCTTAATTTTTGGTAAGTTTATATTTCTGCGAAAAAGAAATTTTAAAATTTGTATTTTGAAACTCAAGCTTTTATAAAATAATTATAATTGGTTTAAGTTTTTATTTTAAAATGTGACGCCCTAGGGAGGGTGTTACAAGCTCACCCATCATAGACATTTCAAATTCATTTTGCATAATATTGACAAATTCCTTACATAGAGAGTTATTAGTAGCACCAAATATTATGTCATCAACATAAATTTGAATAAGAAGTATATCATGCATTTTATGCTTGATAAAGAGAGTAGTGTCAACCTTGCCTCTAGAGAAGCCTTTTTCTAAAAGTAACTTGTTCAACCTTTCATACCAAGCTCTAGGAGCTTATTTTAAGTCATACAAGGCCTTTTTCAACTTAAAGACATGGTTGGGCAGTTCAAAGTTTTCAAAACTAAGAGGTTGTTCTACATACACCTCTTATTGTATAAAACCATTTATTGTATAAAACCATTTAAGAAGACACTTTTAACATCTATTTGAAAAAGTTTAAAATCCATGATGCATGCATATACAAGTAGCATTCTTATGGCTTCTAATCTAGCTACAGGAGCATATGTTTCTTCATAATCTATTCATTCTTCTTAATTATAGCCTTTTGCAACCAATCTAGCTTTATTTCTTATTATTAAGCCCGTTTCATCAAGTTTGTTCTTAAAGACCCATTTGGTACCAATTATGGGATGATCTTTGGGCCTTAGAACTAATTCCCAAACTTGATTTCTCTCAAATTAGTTTAGTTCATCTTGTATAGCCAAGATCCAATGTTCATCATTAATGGCCTCATTTATGTCTTTAGGTTCAACTTGAGAAACAAAAGCCATATGGTTACATGCATCTCTAAGAGAGTTTCGAGTGATTATCTCTTTTGATACATCACCTATTACTTTGTTAAGAGGATGGTATCTTGATGTCCTCCATTCCTTGGAAAGGTCCATGATTGGTGAAACCTCTTACCTTGGGGGATCAAATGAGCTTTTTCTTGCTTCTTGGCTTCCTTCTCTTGATTCTCCAAGTGAGTTTTTGACAAGATTTCTACAATATCATCAACTAAATCCTTTCTCGGATCATTTGGGTTAGTTTCATCAAATGCAACATGAATTGATTCCTCAATGGTCATTGCTCTCTTATTATAAATTCTAAAGGATTTATTACTAAGAGAGTAACCAAGAAATATTCTCTTATCGGATTTAGCATCAAACTTGCCTAGGTTATCTTTTCCATTGTTTAAAACAAAGCACTTGCAACCAAATACATGAAAGTGGAAAATATTTGGTTTCCTTCCTTTGTATAGATCATAGGGGGTTTTCTTTAAAATTGGCCTTATCAAGGCCCTATTCATAACATAACAATTAGTACTTACCACATCCGCCCAAAAATACTTAGGAAGCTTTGTTCCATTGAGCATAGTTCTTGCTAACTCCTCTGAAGATCTATTTTTTTTCCTTTCAACTACTCCATTTTGTTGTGGAGTTCTGAGAGCAGAAAAATTATGCTCAATGTCATTTTCATTGCAAAATATTTCAAAATCTTGGTTTTCAAATTCCCCACCATGATCACTTCTTATGGATGCAATGCTATAATTTTTCTCATTTTGAATAACTTTTGCAAGTTTTCTAAATGCATGAAAGGCATCATTCTTATGAGCAAGGACTAGAGTCCTTATATATCTAAAGTAATCATCCACAATCACAAGAGCATAGTAATTACCGAAAAAGCTCATAGTTCTTGATGGTCTAAAAAGATCAATATGCAAAAGTTGTAAAGGTCTAGTAGTGGAAATAACATTTTTAGCTTTAAAAGAGACCTTTACTTGTTTACCCTTTTGACATGCATCACAAAGTCTATTTTTCTCAAAATTGAGTTTTGGTAAACCAATTACTAAATTTTTAGAAACAAGTTTGTTTAGGTGATCCATATGAATGTGAACAATTCTTCTATGCCATAGCCATGAATCACTTTCTTTATTCATAAGACATTTTGCATTTGGGAGGTAATATCATCAAGATTAATCATATATATGTTATCAACTCTATGACCAACAAATTTAACTTGCTTATCATTTTTGCCTTCAATTATGCAATATTTAAGTCAAAGATAATTCTATTTCTTTTATCACATAATTGAGTTATACTAAGCAAGTTATGTTTGAGTCTTTCTATATACAAGACATTTTCAATTGAAGATGAGAGATTCTTACTAACTTTTCTAACTCCAAGGATCTTTCTTTTGTTATTGTCCCCATATGTGACATGTCCATGCTTCTTTGGTGCAAGCAAGGAGAACTTGGATCTATCACCCGTCATGTGCTTGGAGCAACCACTATCAAGATACCAACTTGAGCTTTTAGTCTTCAAGTACACCTACAACACACATTCAAGTTTTAACCTTTGGTACCTAAATTCTCTTAGGTCCTTGTGTGTTAGCATTAGGCAAGGTGCCTTTAGGAACCCAAACCCTCTTAGTTCCAACCTTAGTGTTGATGTTCTTTCTAACATTATATGTTGATGCACTATGCCCTTTTTTACCACAATGAAAGTATTTGATAAAAAGCGCTACTTAATGTACTTGAGGAGGCAAAGAAATTCTTATAATACTTTTGTTGGTTATTTGGATTATATCCCAATCTGACTTTTTGAAAAACACATTTTTGCTTCCCTAGTAACATTTAAATTGTCTCTTCCAAAGGTAAATTTTGTAAGAATATTTTTCAAATCCTCAACCTCCTTTTCAAATGATTTACATGATGAGCAAGGAAATTAAATGGATGCATTATCAAGTGAAGAGCAAGTCATGCATAATGAGTTAGCATCAATAAGTCCTAAGGTCTCATTTTCAATTTTAAGTTCATTAATTTCCTTGTTCAACATAGAGACTTTGTTTACTAATAAAGAAATTATTTTATTTGAAGATAAAACCATTTTTGTGAGCCTTAAGGATTTATCATACAATTCTTGAAAAGCATCTTATAATTTACTATAAGAAGGTGAAGAGTCCAAGTTAGAAGATGTTACCTTGGTGTCACGCTCATCTCCTTCTTCTCCTTGAGCTATGAGACATAGATGAATTTCTTCATTTTCTGAGCTATCAGTGGAATCCATGTCATTGTCCTCCCATGCTATGTAAGCCCTTCTTCCTTTCTTTCTTTAGAAGGTTTTTTCTTAAATTTCTCTGTCTTCTTAAGGTATATGGGACATTCCATCTTCATATGTCCCGGTTTTCCGCATTCATAGCATATTAGAAGGGTTGAGGTTCCTTCCCCTTTGTGATAGGTCTTCTTTTAAGGAAATATGACATTCTTTGAAATTCTTTCTTCTTGAGAAATCTTCTAAATTTTCTTACAAGGAAACTAAGATTCTCCTCACTTAGCTCTAGGTTTTCTCTTTCATCTTCAACATCATCTTGAATTGTGGAAGAGGTGGCTTTGAATGCAATTCCTTTTTTTTTGTCATGCTCCTCATTTTGATTAAGCTTATTTAGCTCCAATTCATGCTCTTAGAGCTTCCCGAACAAGGTGGCCATTGTCATTGTTGATAGGTTCCTTGACTCTGCAATAGCCGTCACCTTAGGTTACTAATTTCTACTCAAACACCTCAAGACTTTGTTAATAAGATCCTCATTAGAAAGGACTTTCCTAATGAAGCAAGATGATTTATAATGTTTGCAAATCTCTTTTGCATTTCTTGAATGCTTTCTCCTTGATTTATTCTAAATAATTCATATTCATGAGTGAGAGTGTTTTTTCTTGATCTTTTTACTTCACTTATACCCTCATGAGTTACTTGTAGGGTATCCCACATTGCTTGGGCGATCTTACCATTTGACACCCTAATGAATTCATTATACCCCAAGGATGTGTTAATGATGTTCTTAGCTCTCAAGTTGTATTGAACTTTCTTTTTGTCTTCATTCGTCCATTCACTTCTAAGTGTGTTAGTTCTTACACCATCAACTATACATGTGGGAACAAAGGCACGATTTTCAATGGCATCCCACACATCAATATCAATAGTTTCAATAAAAATTTTCATTCTTTCTTTCCAATAAGCATAACCATCACCATTGAAATAGGGAGGTCGATTTATAGAAGAACCTTCGTTAGAAAAACCATTTGAAGCCATCACTTCTCTTGAAGCTGTTAAGCTCTTTTCTAGCTCTGATACCACTTGTTACCAAGTGACCTCAAAACTCAAGAGGGGGGTGAATTGAGTTTTAAAAATATTTTAGCAATTTTTTCACAAAAGCCTTGATTATCAATTTTTGTTGAAGCTATTGTTTGTTAGAGATGAATGAATAGAGAAGATAGAGACCTTTCACTCTTAATTGAATTAACCAAGAAAGATAGAATTCAAATAATGCAATAAAATAGTGCACAAAGTAAAGAGTAGAGTTTAGAGAAAACAAACACAAAGCTTTATCCTGATTTAGCCACCAATCCACTTGTGGCTTACATCCAGTCCTCAAGTAAACACCCAAGATTTTCACTATAAATTCAAGCTTTAAACAGGTGCTTGTTACCTTTACATAATAGAGCACTCACAACACCTTTGGGATACCACACCCTTTGTGCTTGAGCCTCAAATCCAAGGGATGCCTCACCCTTACAAGTTGATTGAGGGATACCTCACCCTCTTTACAAAGAATCAAATTGTTTAATAGATGAAACTCTCACAAGAGTATGTAATACAAATTGAAGCCCTAAAATGCTTTTCAAGAATGTCTCAAATTGATTCAAAAATAGAGCATAAATGTTTCAAAGACGATTCACGAATTATAATGATTCTAATATGTTTCTCAGTTGTTAGTTAGCCATTAATGAAGACCAAAGACATGTATTTATAAGTTTTCAGATCAAAGGAGCCATTGGGTGCATTAATGGGCATTATTAAATGCTGATAAAATAACCATTGGGCAATGTCAGACCAATTGTAATCGATTATATAGTCCATGTAATCGATTACATGGCTCTTAGAATGTGTTCTTGGCCTTTTGGATAGGATGTAATCGATTACAACCTTCATGTAATTGATTACATGGCCTCTGCCAGACTTGTAATCGATTACAACCTCAATGTAATCGATTACAAGGCTTCTGCCATGCTTGTAATCGATTACAACCTCAATGTAATCGATTACAAGGCCTCTGGTTTACTTGTAATTGAGTACAACACTTGGGTAATCGATTACAATGACCCTTAAACACAATTTTTAAGTTCAATTAAGTTTGATGGCTATGCCCAACTTAGAAAAACATGGATTTGTTGAGATATAAACATGATTTACAAAATCCAAGATTGAAATCAATATTTCTTTAAAATATGAACTTTGAATTTCAAGTTGATTTGAAAGATCTTTGAAAAACCATTTGGAGATAGTTGAGATACTTGAGAGCATCTTACATTTAGATTCTAAGACTTATGACCTATACTAAATATACCTCTTTTGATCTTGGTCACTTCTCTTGATCTTCATATTGACTTTGTTATCATCAAAAACTTCATTTGATATGTTTCATGACATAAGCATTCACATAAAATACTAAAAATATAACAAAACTTGAGAACAAAACTCAATTAAAAGAGGATGAAAATCCAGAATTTGAACCATAAAATATGAATTTTTAAAGGTTCATCACTCTGCTAAACCTAAGCTTTTGCTTGTCCTCAAGCAAAAAGAAAAAGAAAAATAGAACAAAAAGGCTAAACAAATAAAAACTTAAAACACGCAGACTCAAACATGGCAATACCGGGTATTGAAAATCATTCATATATTGAGAAATTGCTTCACAATCTAATTTCAAAGTGTCACACATGTACAATCTAATTATCACATCGCTCTCACATGCGACTCTCATGAAAAAATGACTTCCCAAAAACATGAATGAAAGACCAAATCTACTCATAAAATACATGCCCAGATAGGTTTATAAAACTACAAATGCAAATCAAACCCACATCTATAGGGTTGTTCTTCATATCTCTCTCCACTAATGTAAACAACATATAACCAAGGATCTAAAGGGTCTTTACAAAGCTTGTAATGTGAGGTCAATGGTACGGGTTAAGAAAGAAAGGGTAGAAAAATGAAAACAAAAGTTAAGATACAAAATCATACAAATTTCAAAATTCAAGGCATAAAATGTAGAACAAGTGCAAAACGGAACATAAAAATCAACACTTTATTACTTTTTTTATTCTTTATTTAACAACTTCCACCCCCAAACTTATTTCTTTACAATACTTTGGATGAACTTTCTCTTTTTTTTGAATTTTTTTTATAGCTCTTGAAATACTTCATGCACAAAAATAACGAAGGCTTGAATAATAAAATAATACAAGATATATACTCAGCAAAGGGTGTGTAAGAGGGAAATTATTTATTTATTTATTTCATGGGTATGGGAAAACAAAAATATGGGCAAAAGAAAAGAAAATAGAGGCCAAACAATAACTCGACTACAAAAGGAACCTAAGGATATACTGTGTTCACAAGTTGGCTTGAAAGACTCACACAGTCCAAAGAAGGCCCTTATTATTTCCTTAATCATGCATTGCGTAGGATTTCACCTCAAGAGAGAATCTAACAACTTCTGGATGCAAATCATCCACACAAGTGCAATCCTATAAACTTTTTCTAAGTCTGACATGCAATTGAATTCTAAGGTCTATCAAACATAAAGATGGAAAATGCATTCATACACAATTGAAACAATAGAGATAAACATAACTCTCAAATTCTCATGTGATATCCCAAGAAAATAAATCAATCCACAATTTATGCAATCATTGAATATTCAGTTCAACACGCCAGCATACACAGATTAATGACTCAAAACACAATAAAGTGATGATAACAAAATAAAATAAATAAAAATAAATTTGAAAATAAAATATTAAAGAAAAAAAACTCTTTTTGATAGCCGACAACTATATACATCCCCTTACAAAGGCTCCAAACTCGAGGAGACACCTAAGTTGACTCAACATTACCTTTAAAACAAAAACAAAAAAAATTATCAAGTAAATAAAAGAAAGAAATAACAAAATAATAACAAAAAATAAATAAATCAAAACTGGAAGGGTAAAAGAATAAAGACAAAGAAAGAACACTTGGGTTACCTCCCAAAAAATACTTGTTTAACGTCATTAGCTCGACATTGCCTTTTATTCACGGTGGCTTGAAGCAAGAGAAGTAAGATGACGACTTGCCTTTTTCAAATTTATGCCTCCATACTCGGTCAATAACCTTAGAATTACCTCCAAAGGCGTTTTGAACTTGACCCAGCTAGGTTGTCCTAAATCCATCTTATCAATAGAAATTCCACCAATCCATGGTGGCTTCAATTGATCAACAGGTAAGGGATTAGCTTGCAGTGAATCATGAATAATAGGAGGACCTTTCTTTGTTTCATCAGTCTTAGAAATGGGAGAGTCAACATTAATCAATGGTGGAGAACTTTTACTAGTCAACTCCTTTTAAGACTTATCTTTAATGCAATTAATGGGAGCATAAAGATCCGATGTTGGTAAAAACCTGTCAAAGACATTGATAGTCACTTGATCTCCATCCACCCTCAAAATGAGCTCACCCCTAGGTACATTCATCACAGCTCCTGAAGTTGCCAGAAATGGTCTTCCAAAAATCAATGGAATGTGGTGATCTTCCTCTATGTCTACAATGAAGAAGTCCATGGGAAAAATGAATTTATCCACCTTTACAAGCACATCTTCGAATACACCCCAAGGATATACATGTGATTTATCAGTGAGTTGCAGCATTATGAAGATGGATTTTGGATCCTTCAAGCCTAATTTTTCATAGATAGACAATAACATCAAGTTCTTGCTACCCCCCAAATCACAAAGTGCTTTTCCTGAAAATTATGAACTAATCTCACAAGAAATGGTGAAACTACCAGGATCCTTGAGCTTTGGTGGCAACTTCTTTTTTAAAATAGCACTACACTCTTCAGTAAGTGTCACAGTGATGCCGTCTTCAAGCTTTCTTTTTCTTGATAAGAGCTCTTTCATAAACTTAGCATATGATGACATTTGTTCAAGAGCTTCAACAAAGTGGATGTTTATTTGTAATTTCTTGAAGATGTCCAAATTTCGAGAACTGTCTCTCTTGTTTCTCCTGAGTTTCCTTCTTCAATCTTTGAGGAAATAGAAGCATAGCGTACAGTAACGGGTCCAATGGTTTACCCAAATCTGAATCTTTCTTCTTTCTTTATACTCTTGACTGTTCCTCTTTAGCTTTAATGGAGATCTCTTCCTCTAAAGCATCTTTTTCTTGGACTTGTCTTGGAATATTAATTCCTTCCTTTGCATTATCTTATTTTAGTTGAGGGTTAACAACTCTTCCACTTCTTAAAGAAATTGCCAGACACTGCTCCTTTGAATTAACCACTGTATCACTTGATAAGGTGCCTAGAGGTCTCTTGGAGTTTTTCTAATTGACCCACTTGATTCTCTAAACTCTGAATAGTTGCTCCTTGATTCTGAAAAATTAGCCAGTGTTTCCTCCATAAAAGTGGAAGTCTGTTACACGAAAGAAGAGGTCTGTTGCATGAAAGAAGAGGTCTGTTGCATAAAATTTTCAAGTGTACTCTCAAGAGAAGATGTAACACCTCTCTCCGAGAGACAATACATTTTAGACCGACTCCTTTTTCTAAAAAGAACTTTTAAGCAAGTTATAAAAGTTGATATTATAAAATATGAGTTCTAAAATTTCTTTTTAATGGATAATATAAGCTTACTGAAATAAATTAAAGACTCTAGTCATAAGAACTGAATATAGGGTTTTTCATAAAACAAAGTTTACTACATCTTTACGTACATCATCTCATGTTCCCAAAGCATAAAATTTAAGTACTTCAAAAAATAAATATATACATATAACTGCTAAATGAAGATTGAACATTGTTCAAGTCCAAACACCTGAAGAATAGGGTCCTACACCTGATCTTCATCTAGATCCCCTTTGAGATCCCCAACAGACAAAGCCCTCAGTCGGGGCATGACACTACGGGTGGGAGTTCGAGCAGTTGACTCCACAGAGTCCTCCCTAGAGGAAGATCTCCAATCATCCCAAAACTCCCCAAGGGGCATGTAGAAGTCCAAGTGAATAACTACATCCATAGTAAACGTAACCACCTCATGCCGGGTCCTATTCCAAAGCAAAGTGACATCTCCATCATACCGAATGCGCCTCATGTCCCACTGAACACTCCACGCTTCGATGCCCCCATGAAACTGTAGCCTAGTGAAACCTCGCGGATCTTGCCTCGCTGCCATCATGGTCATTTCCATCATAAGTAGAAAAATAGAAATAGACAGAATAATACAATAGAAGAGGTGAGATCCTCTACATCAATACCATTATGGCAGTAAGAAACACAACGAAAGACAATAATGCCTTTCATATATAACGATATCAAGGAATAACAAATATAATCATATTAACACAGGGATATGATAGATCAGCAGGTATAGTCATGTTATCAACTAATATATATAATTCAGCAAGGTACATCAAATACATAAACACTAACTAAAGGACAACAAGATGTACACTGACTATGCATATGCACAATGTGTATGCTGACCATCCTTATACACAATGTGACCAGTTCCTGCTCCATGGAGCTAAAGAATTCAGAGATGAACGTTCCAGAAGATCTGTCCCCCCTTCAAAAGATAGTTTACGCCAGACCATGAAAATGATAGTGTTTGTCAGGTCCTCATCGTGCATTGCAATAGTTTTCCATGACCAAGGGTATACAATGTGATAACAAATCACTAAGTGGATCACCTCGCCCTGACGCCCCCCGAGATCCATTATAGATCACACTATCCTATAAGTTCTCGTTCACTCCTAGGCACAAAAGCTGACTGTATAATGTTCAATGCATGAATAATGAAATCAAACCATCGTTATACCGTTCCCAATGGTATTAAAGCAACTGCCCATACAACTGTCTAATACCATTAGTATCAATGATATTATATAATCGCCCAAACAATGACATAATACTAATGATCCACTCGGGTCCTATACATCAGTTCCACAATCCACTTGGGTCCAGTACATCGGCCCCACAATCTACTTGGGTCCAGTACATCAGCCCAAAAGCACAATGCTAACGCATTCTTTCACAAAGTGTCTCAGTCATGCAAATTCAAGAGTTATCACTATCAATTCACATGAAACATTCTTACAAATTTCTTTAGCATATAGAACCATTTTTTCACCATTAGGCCTTAATTGTAACATTTTCAAGAAAAAGGTAGAAATCAACTCTAATCACCAAACTCTTCTAAGTAAGTTCCTCAAGTGACCTTTCCTCACATCGTTCATGAAAAACTTAAAAAGAAACCACATTGTCTTAACCTCACAATTCTTTTCCTTTTCCTCTAAGTCTTTCAAGTTTTCACTGTTCCTTTCTCAAGCTTGTTTTTCTTCTTAAGACCGAAAATCGCTCTTTTGCTAAATGATAAAATTTATTTTTTTCCATTCTTATCTTATGAATCCTTAATTAAATTTCTTGATTATCAAGTCAACTAGATTCACCACTAATAAATCATTTTTCATTATTCCAATTATCCCCAAAATTATGTCCATTGGTATATCCAAAAGTTATTACTCCTCAAAATCATGACATTATGATTATCTTATCTCTTACTTATAAATTCTTTAACCCTAATTTGTCATCCAATTCACCTAAACAATATTTTTTAACATTCTTTCTAAAACTTTTATTATTCAACTTCTAAATAAAATCCTTTCCGTCCTAATTACTCTTCCATCCCATTATCAAATATTTTAGGTCTCCAATTCACTCTTTCATCCAATTATCAAATATCATGGCCAAAATCAATTCTTTTCAATAGTAAAAACTTGTTTCTTTCCTCTTTCAACTTGTAACGTCATGAATCATATTTTTGTCACCCAATCATCTAAGTCCTTAATCAATAAA
Source organism: Ormosia semicastrata (assembly GCA_029884595.1). Classification (NCBI taxonomy): domain Eukaryota; kingdom Viridiplantae; phylum Streptophyta; class Magnoliopsida; order Fabales; family Fabaceae; genus Ormosia; species Ormosia semicastrata. The sequence goes on from JAQQTO010000061.1 coordinate 48,698,134, forward strand.
TATCTTTATCATGGATACCTCTTCCTAGGCCAAGAAGGCCGTGAGCCTTAAGAGATCAAGGAAACCCAAAAATCATTCTTTTGCAACATAATCATAGCATGCCACATACTTTAATCATCACAATTAATTCAGTTCATGCTCACTATCAAAATCACATCTTCATATATATCCATTAAGCCATCACAATCATCTTTGCATACAACAACATCATATAATCATACAAAATCAAACAAACATAAATCAAAAGTCACATAATCGAGTGGCTGAATCTTCACGTGGACTCTCCATTTCCAATACAACTATTCGTTACTCACCACCATAGCATGGTTGATGATATTAATCTCCCTCTTACCTTAGATGTAGCCTCCTAGCTCCTTGTAAGTCCTCTTGAAAAAGCTTCTCCTTCCAAGAAGATCCTTAAAACAAAACAACACACAAGCATCAACATTTAGGGCTTGGAAACAAGATGATTTTGAAAGAACCTATAACAATAAAATGTCTTAGTATGGGGTTTTAATTCAAGAGATGTGGATGGATGAAATTAAAGAAGATTAAGAGAGTGGATTGAGGGTGTGGTGGTGAGGCTTTCCAAGTGAAAAGAAGAGAGTTTTATACTTTGTTTTCTTGATTCTTGGTAGAAAAATGGAAATGAACTAGGTGATAGCATAAAAATCAAATCTTTGATCCTTCAAGGGCCAATGGCCGTGAGCCTTAGGAGAAGGAAATGGAAGAAAATGTTTGATAGATGGTCATTCATAAACAAACAAGGAAAGCTTAGGAAATATGAGAACTTTACCTTAGAAGCTTTCAAGTCCTAGATTGTAGAATCACTTGAACAAGCCAAAATCTTCACCCAAATGGTCTTAGGAAGAGATATAGGTTCAAGAAGGTAGATGAGTGAAATCAAAGAAAATGAGATAGGGGTTTTGGTGAGAGTGGCTGTGAGGTATAGAGGAAAATGAGAGGAGAGAAAATAGAAATCAAGAATCTCACCTTAAGAGCTTCAAGTTAGGGCTTGAAAGAAAATGATAAAGATGAGAGAATTTGATGATGATCACAACATAGAAAATCATCCAAAAAGTGTGTAGATTCTAAAAATATGATTGATTGGAGTAAACAAAATGGAAGAGAGAAATTGAGAGTGGTGGTTGTGAGCTACTAGAGAGAAAATGAAAGAAAGTGAGGGAAAGGAAAAAGTGAGAGAAAAGATGGAAACTTTTGAAATGAAATTGGAAATGATGTTTTGAGTGAAAAGATGACAAAGTTGTCATCTTTACCCCCTCCTTCAAAACCGTGCACTCCTTGGGAGAAGGACCAAGGCTTCCTTTGCAAGCTTCTTCCAAAGCTTCCTTGAGAAGCTTCTCACATTTTCCCAAAAAGTCAAATTGTGATGTCATGTAGTGATGTCACTTAGATGATATCATAAAAATGACTAAATAGAAATAATCTACTAGATTTTTATTACAAGCTTTTACCCGATGGATAAAACTTACAGTTAACAACGCTGGTATCTATTGTCCAATGGATAATATAGTGTACTCAAATTTTATCCGTCAGATAAAATCTTAAAAAATGAAAACCTCGTAAACTGTGTCAGGCATCGGGTTTAGTAAGATCCCCGTCACCGTTTCCATAGTCCAAGGTTTTCCAGCCTCGGGGAAATATTTCATTTTCCCAGCCCCGCTTAGTGCACATGCAAATCGAAAAATATATTAAAATAATTAAACAATTCAAATAATTCCAAAAAAATTCACAAAAATCACAAAAATTATAAAATGAGTATATAATATGAAACAAACAATTTTCGGGGTGTTACAACTCTCCCATTCTAAAAAAAATTTTTGTCTCTGAAATTTGTTATACCTTAGAACACATGCGGACACTGTTCCTTGTAGAAAATGTCTCCAGATTTCCAATACAACCACACAGCTAACTCCGAGTTTGTGTATAGTAGCTCTTCTCATGTATTCTCAATCGTCTTGAAGCATACATCACTATTCCTTTTATTCGCACAAGCACACGTTCTAAGCTCTAACATGGAGCATCATGAGACATCTCAATAGGTTCGTTGGGATTGGCCATAATCAACACTGGTGAAATAGTTGAGTATCTCTTTATCCCTTGAAAATTTTCCTCACATACATTAATCTATATGAAAACTTGACTCTTTCGTGTGAGCTGGATAAGAGGTTCTTCTATCTTGGAAAATCCTGTGATGAATCTCTAATACTAACTAGCTAATCCCACAAAGCTACGAATCTCCAATACGGTCTTCGGTCTTTCCTTTTGAAAAACTGCTTTAACTTTCGACGGTTCCATAACAATTCCTTCTTTTGAAGTTATGTGCCCTAAAAATTTAATCTCCTTCAACCAAAATCCGCATTTTGATAACTTGGCATACAACTTCTTCTCCTTCAGAATCTGAAGAACTACAATGAAAGGTTCAACATGTTCTTCCGAGTTTCGAGAATCGGTCAAAACGTCACCAATGAAAACAATGACAAATCCATCTAAATAGGAAAGAAAGATCTTATTCATGTGATCTATGTAACACCCTCCATAGGGCGTCACATTTTTTTAAATAAAACATAAAACCAAATTAAATCATTTTATAAAAGCTTTGAATTCTAAAAGTTAAATTTTAAATTTCTTTTTGCGGAAATATAAACTTACCAAAAATTATAAGTAAAACAGAAATTTAAATTAAATTGATTAATACACATATTATATATACCACAAAATATTCAACAACAATTTAAAACATAACATTTACAGACTCAGAGAAACACTAGCAAACCCAATGAAGGTTACTACTAATAGCACGGTAACAACACTAACGAGAAAAAAACCCAACCTACATGTCCTGCTTCTTCACCAACTGCATCCTATTGAAGTCTGGAAGACCACTCCTTGACGCCGTCACCGTCTTCAGAATATTGTCTCCCATAGGTTTAAGAATGTGCTCCGCCTACTATACAAATTTAACGAATACAAACACAACAAGTAATACAGTAAAGAGGTGAGATCCCCTTTCACCAATACCAGTACGGTAGCAAAGAATGATTCGAATGACAAGGTCATTCCATACACAGATATCACAAATTTAGTCATGTTATCAATTTACAATTAATTCTAATAAGCATATATTGTAATTAAATAAACAGCAATAACATTATCAGGATAGATATAACAATTCATACCATATAAAATGCCATAACAGTAAATCATAATAATATAAAATAAAGATTAAATACAATAACAACATATAATATCACAAATAAAAGATCACAGATAAAAGATCACCAATAAACAATAATAATGTACCACATATAGACATATGCAATATGACACGATCCTACTCCATGGAGCTATAACACACACATCAATATCAGAGAGAATGATCTGAAAGTTCTAATAATACTGCCCACCAGCTATTGCACTTGTCAATACTTTGTGTCTATAGCTTGACTACCCCAACCAGCTATTGCACTGTCAACACTTTGTGTCTATAACTGATCGTTGTGATTGCTATTGCACTGTCAATACTTTGTGTCTATAGCCCACTAAAACACCATGGCGTAGTACACAGTCATAACATCGTGTAACTACAGGCAGTAAAAATAGTCCTCTCAAATCTCGATTAAGTATAGTGCTTGTCGAGAACACTAGTGTGTTACCACGTACCACGGCCCAGAAGGAGCTACCCCCTGATCATATATGGAATTATGCACACCAATGTCTCCAAGTTCATTCAAAATTGAACCACACTACGCTTATCGCACCGACAATACGATGTGATTCACCTCATCAATTAATCCACCAAAATTGGCATTAACTCAATGCATGATCAAAAATAAGAAATTACCAAAATACCCTCAATGGTATAAAATACGCGTATTTACGCAAATGCCCTCATAGCATATAAAAATTTGCCCTCATGGCTTGCCCTCATGGCAAAAATATACAGTAAGTCCCACCGGACAAATACTGTTTCAAAGCCTGTACGGGTTCACATTTTCCTGATATAATCAATCTCAATTAGGAAAAACAATAAACAATATTAGACATGCTTGCACATATAATCAATCTCAATTAGGAAAAATAATAAACAATCAAGTGAATGAATCCTTATGGATTTCTTCACCACAACACAAACATTCCTCACCACCAACACATGGTTGATGAGGGTAATCTCCCTCTTACCTCTTGAAGAACCTCCAAGTTCCTTGTATGTCTCCTTCAATCAAATTTTCTCCACCAAGAGCTTCTTAAAAAAAACAAAGAAAACATACAATATTAATACCTAAGGCTCTAAACTAAAATAATCATGGATTAAAATCATGATTAGAACTTTGAAATGAAGAGAAACATAAAGATTAAAGAATTCCACCTTCAAGGCTTCAAACTTAAGCTTTGAAGAACAAGATAGAAAATAGATGATTCAAGCTTTTTAAGCTCTTCTCCTTCTCCTTGTTTTCGTACAAGCCACAATAATTCCTCCAAGGAAGTAAGATAGAAATTGGATTTTGAAGCACTTAGAGTGGGATTTTGTGAAAACTTTCTAAATGAAAGTGTTTAGAATGGTGTTTGGCTTTAGGAAGTGGTGAGAATGAAAATTACAGGTGATGGATAGTGTTCATAGGATACCTGGCCGAACCAATGAAGAGAAAAAGAAGAAAATGATTGCTCAGGTTCGTAGGATTTCTGAGATAAAAAGATGAATACTTTTTGATGTGAGAGAGAATGTAATTTTATGAGAGTAAAATTATGAGGCGGTTGCCGTGGGATAAGCTTAAATAAAGTTTAGGATTTACATGAAGTAAAATATCTTATTCTGAATGCACGTGGCTGATGTCATTCATTTGACTTTCAAGGTTATTGGATTGTTCAAGAACCTTGTAGAACCTCCTTCAAGCTGCTACGTGGCCGACGTAGAACCCTCCAAATTGCTGCATGAACGTGAGTTTCCAAGGAAATTTTTGACGAAAAATGACATAACAAAATTCGATAAGATGGGAGAACATCATTTTCCCAAGAATGGTTAAAATCAAGTGTTGTCGAATGAGAACTCTGTCGAATGGTGATTCTGTCAAACGAAAATGAAAGGCTGTCGGATGAACTTGAAAAGGTCAACAAATATCCTAATTCGTCAAACAGATGTTGATGTTGGAGAAATCTTCCAATTGTCGAATCGACGAAATACTATATGGTCAGAAGATCAAATTCAACGGATTTTGACATTAGAGAAGTTTTCTCTTGAAATCAGGAATTCTTACTCGATGGTCGTTAGCACCATATCCCGTCTCTAAATAATCCATGACTTACCGAGGCAATTGATTATTCGACGAACATTATCATTCAAATTCGACGGACATTGGTATCCCTACTCGACGGAAATTGACATTCTAATTCAACAGACATGAGCATCCTCACTCGACGAATATTGACATTTTCACTTAACTGATACTAGCATCCTCACTCGACAAATTTTAACTTGGTACTTAATAATTAAAAGATCCAATTCGACGGATTTTAACATGGTACCAAATAGTAAGAAGATTAAATTCGACGTATTTGGATAGAAGTCCAAATTCTATGGATATGACATTGTCTTAAAAGATCCTATTTCGACGGACTTTGGCATTGTTTTAAAAGGTATATTTCGATGAATATAAACATCTTCATTTTGATTTGTAGAATCGTCCAACAAGATTTAGGGAAAAGGATAACCATATTGTTCTTAACTGATTCTTTGCTAACAGAACGTCCATCGCTTTGTCGAACCTGAGGACTTCTCCCATGTTTTTAATAGATGGTCTTCTGTCGGAAAGACGGTCTTGGTCGGAATAGATGGTCTTTGTCGGAAGAGGCAGCCATAACAGCCAAAATCTTTGATTTCTGATTCAAGAATTGAGAATCAGTTTCATCCAGTCTTGAGGTATTTTGGGTTTTGTCGAACTACCGATTGATGTTGTCGGGAAAATGCTCTGAAGGTGTCGGATTCAATTCACCATTAGCATATGCTTACATGTAATCTTATTAATTAAATCCGACGGGATCAAAATGTTAGAAACATGTCTTCAAAAGTATTTGGACCTTGTTCGAATTCTGTCGGTGTTAAGATCTTCAAAAATCTTAGATTGTCGAAATAGACTTATCGAAAATAGACTTGAAATGAAAACAGTTAGAGGAAATCTTGAGGAACTTCTGTCGGGTTGGGATCCTATCCCAAGAATTTTGGTCGAATTGGGAATTCCAGAATTTTGGTCTGTTGAGTATAATGGCAAATTAAACTATAGGGTCAAAATAATTCATAGCAATAACAACTATGCATACCAAGCAACATATATTTATCAAGTAAAATAGAATTATTTTACGAGATAAATTCTAAAAATTAAGAGATTCTTTTCCGTGTTACTCAGATTCGGGTTAAGTAAGATCCCCGTCTCTAAATAATCAGACAAGAATTTCCTACCGAAAATTATTATTTTCTTGACCAGGAGCAAATCACACAAAATAATCACAAATAGTATCGGAATAATCAAATTACTTTTATAATGCACAGAAAACACAAAGTAGTGTGATTCTGTCAGCTCTTGCAACATAGTCTAAAATTTGAGGTGTTACAATCTACAATGTCGCTGGAGTATTCGTTACCTCGAACGACATTACTAAATACTCGTAGTGCTCATAACGCATCAGAAAGGTTGTCTTGGAAGCATTTTTTGCTTTCAAACGATCCTAATAATAATCAGAGTGCAAATTGGTCTTGGAGAAAACAGCGGCTCCCTTCAGTTGATCCTTCAAGCCGTCTATCCTTGATCTTAACAGGAAGTGTCTCATAAGTCAAGTCCTTTTCTAATTGTACTGTATTCAGCATAATGATATGGTTTAGATCATCATATATTTTCTCAATTGAAATATATGGAAAACATTATCGAGGCTAGAAAGAAAAATAGTAAAGCTATTTGGTATGCCATCGGACCTATTCAACAGAATTCGATATGGTCCAATGAATTCAAGAATAAGCTTTCTAGGTTCAAATTCAGAAATCTCAACCTCAAGGAACGATAAAGTCTTATTGAAAGAAAATAACAAGATGTGATTAAAATAACTAATCCATTCTTGAGATCATGTCTTTTGTGAAAGAGATAAACAAGTCAAATTGGCAAGAAGGTTTCGATTTCTAATAATAATAGGGCAATTTAAACAGGCTTGAGTAGTAATAGTAAGCTTAGTAATGGGAAATAGTGATATTCAAGTCAAAAGGGAAAATATCAACACAAACAAACTCAAATGGTTTATAGAGTCAAAGGTAACAGAAGAAAAAGTCACCCCTAAGTCAAATAGTACAATTTAAGACTTACTTCCTATGGTGCCATCTCCCTTGATTAAACCTTTGGATTAGGAGGCTTCTGCTTCACTCAATGTACCGATTCCTCCTCCGGCTTGAGATCTTGTCGCATGCTCATTGCTAATGGAAGGCTTTGTCCTTTGTGAAGGATAATTCCTAAACACGTGTCCTAGCTTTCTGCACTTGAAATAAATCGTTTTCTTGCTCGCACAATTCCTCGTTAAGTGATTCTTTCCACACTTCTTACAACGTGGTAAAAATTTCACGGTCTGACTGAATCTGCTGTGATTAGTACTTCCTCCAACCGCTTGTTGTTGATGTTGATTCATCAGTGGCCATAAATATGATTTCTGTCAGAATCGCTTGACCTTACGATTTCTCCTCTTTCAGAACCAATATGGTTCGATGTTATAGGGTCCCATGTCTTGAGACTGATTCAACTCTAACAAAATCTGAGCATCGGTCATCAATTGCTACTACTGAGCGACCTTCTGCTTTTGTTGTACTGTCATATCGGCCACTCCTTGCATTACTTCCATAGTTGCAGCCATCTCTTCGTTGTCGCACTCCACATTCCCACGCGTACGTCTACCGCGAGCCATTACCTTTTCTTCAAAACAATATAAGTCAAAACACAATAGAAATAAGGAGTAATCATTTCAAACAATATTGTCTCCCTTCGAAGACCAAGCAACACATCTCTGTGTTTAGTTTCAGAGAAACACATAGCACAAACAAGGTAAACTTACCCCTAAACCCAAGAGATTCAGACTTGGACTTCACTCACACTAGAGGTACCACTCCAAAAGGTGTAGGTACAAACAATTCTGTATGAGTTCAGTCATCTGACTGGACTTTGACTAGAAGAACCCTTATTCTCCTAGTTCACCTAGTTGAAATCTTAGTTTCTTGTCCACATAGAACATTACATATTTAGTTGGCCAGTCCTCAATATCATGTAACTATGTAACAGTAACTACTAACATCCAACCTAAGCAACCTATGCAATTCTCTTTTAACATCTCAAACAAGAGACAAGGAAATGCACAATACACACACGCAGGAATTTCTACCTGCCTAAGCACAGTCAGTCAATACCCTAACTCAACAGGATTAACTGCTCTGATATCACCTAATGTAACTCCCCCTCCGAGAGGCATTACATTTTAGACCGACTCCTTTCTCTAAAAAGAACTTTTAACCAAGTTATAAAAGTTGATATTGTAAAATACGAGTTTTAAAATTTCTTTTTAATGGATAACATAAGCTTACCGAAATAAATAAAAAACTCAAGTCATAAGAACTAAATAGGGGTTTTTCATAAAACAAAGTTTACTACATCTTTAAGTACATAATCTCATGTTCCAAAAGCATAAAATTTAAGTACTCCAAAAAGTAAATATATACATATAACTACTAAATGATGATTGAGCCTTGTCCAAGTCCAAACACCTGAAGAACAGGGTCCTGCACCTGATCTTCATCAAGATCCCCTTCGAGATCCCTAACAGACAAAGCCCCCAGTCAGGGCATAACACTACGGGTGGGAGTCCAAGCAATCGACTCCATAGAGTCCTCCCTAGAAGAAGCTCTCTAATCATCCCAAAGCTCCCTAAGGGGCATGTAGAATTCCAAGTGAACAACTACATCCATAGTAAACATAGCCGCCTCATGCCGGGTCCTATTCCAAAGCAAAGTGACATCTCCGTCATACCGAATGTGCCTCGAGTCCCACTGAACACTCCACGCTTTGATGCCCCCATGAAACTGTAGCCTAGTGAAACCTCGCAGATCTTGCCTTACATCTATCACGGTCTTTTCCATCATAAGTACAAAAATAGAAACAGACAGAATAATACAATAGAAGAGGTGAGATCCTCTACATCAATACCATTATGGCAGTAAGAAACACAACGAAAGATAATAATGCCTTTCATATACAACGATATCAAGGAATAACAGATATAATCATATTAACAAAGGGATATGACAGATTAGCAGGTATAATCATGTTATCAACTAATATATATAATTCAGCAAAGTACATCAAATACATAAACACTAATCAAACGATAACAAGATGTACACTGACTATGCATATGCACAATATGTATGCTGACCATCCTTATGCACAATGCGACTAGCTCCTACTCCATGGTGTAACACCCCTTTTTGAGGAGGGAACGTCACACCATAACCACAAAACAGAAAAAAAATGTATAAACTAAGACCTGATTCATTATATCATAGATAAGCCTGTTTAGTTGCAATCGTCCAAATGATTTGGTGAATTCGTTTTTTTTTGTAATAAAAATAAGATGATACATGGTTACAACAGAAAGAATCATGAGAAATAAACCATACATTCATACATCATACTTATAAATACACTTATATCATACTTGTTTAGATACATCACCAGATATACAAAAGGTAGAAGATTTACGTGCCCCAAAATGATTACACAGATACAGCCCACCAAAAAGACAAAACATTAGGCCCTCAAAAGATTTACAGATAGCCATCAGTGGCTACCAACAGCATCAGCCCCTAAAGTTAATGAGAAGGAACTGTAGATGGATCCTCCTCAGGGTCTTCCTCGTCAGAGGAAATCATCATCGGAGCAACCGAGTTATGAGCAGGGGCTTTTCCTTTATTTTGAATTAGATTCACTTAGAATAATAAATTTAGGTTCCTCACAACCTCACCCACACTCTTGTTATTTCTTTGTCAAAAAAAATCATCCTAAGTTATAGGATAAAACTTTATTCTTTGTTCTTTCTGTATTATGTATCCCTAATTAAGTGTCTATTCATTTAATTAACTAAGTTACAACTTGATACAAAAATTTTACATTGATTACCCAATGAGGCCATGAGCCTCTAAGGAATTGGAAACCTATATTTTCTTCATTCCATTATTTATTAACTACTTGATTAGTTAACTTCCCAATTTGTTACAAAATTTTAATTATGGACACCCCATTGGTGGGTGTTTGGCCGTGAGCCTTAATTCAAGGGAACTAAGAACCTTAAATTTTCATTGTCATGTCAATTAATTTTTTTACCTAGTAGCTTAAGTTCTAAAGTATCATAAAATTTTCATCTTGGACCCTAAAAGAGTCCCTTAGCCATGACCCTTCAACAAATGGGGGTAAAATCCCATGCTTTCCATACATACACCCAAACATCCAAAATCATCACTTTACACAACAACAAGCATTAAAACCATATGAAGCAAAATAACCACAAGATCAACCACCAAGAACCATTCAACAAAGTAAGTATCCCTAACTTGGATTTCTCACTATCAACACAAACACACGTCTCTCACCACCATGATAGGTTGAAGAAGATTATCTCCCTCTTACCTAAAGAGAAAACAAGAGAACAAGCTCCTTGATACCTCTTGAAATTCGTCCAACACCTCTAACAAAACCCTAAGAGATTCAAATTCCCAAAATCAACCATCAAGTCTTAAAAGAGAAGCCTTTCGTCACAAAGAGGACCAATAATCACGAAATCAAGAAGAGAAAATAAAGATTCAAGAACATTACCTTAAGAGCTCTAAGTCTAGGGCTTGAGAGAAAATGGTGAAAATGGAGGAATCAAGTGATGCTCACCAAAGAGAAAAGGATCATGGTGATGAGAGGATTTAAGAAATGTGATTAGTTGGAGCAAACAAAAATAGAGAGGTGATGGTGGTGTGTGTGGCCGGCGATTTGGAGAGAAAAAGGAGAAGAGAAAAAAAGAGAGTGATATGTGTAAGTGAGATGAAATAAAGATTTGTGGTCACAAATCCCCCCCAAAACCATGTGGTCCAAATGGAGAGAGAGAAAACTTGGCTTCTTTGAGAAGCTTAATAATAAACTTAATGAAGAAGTTTCTACACACTTTTTGAAAAAGTCAAGGGTGATGTCATAGTGTGATGTCTCCTTGATGATGTCATTAAGGTGCTCTCTAGAAAAGATGACTAACACTCTACTAAAGCTATTATCCATTGGACAAAGGTTACAGTTAATAAAAACAGTGTTCATTGTTCATCGGATAATTTCACGGTACAGCGATTTTATTTATCAGATAAAATCTCAAAAAATGTAAACCTCGTAAATTATGCTCAACCTCTGGTTTAGTAAGATCCCCCATCGACGTTTCCATAGTCCAAGTTTTTTTGGCCTTGGGGAAAATATTTTATTTTTTCGGCTCCACTCAGCGTGCACGCAAAATTGAGAAATATATTAAAATAATCAACAGTTCCGAAAAAATCCAAAAAAATTCATAAAAATCATAAATATTATAAAATAACTATTTATCATGAAACAAACAATTTTCGGGGTGTTACAACTCTCCCCTTCTAAAAAGAAATTTCGTCCTCGAAATTTTCATACTTTAGAATAGTTGTGGATGTTGCTCCTTCATCTTGTCTTCTAACTCCCATGTTGTATCTCCGGTCATTTCATTCCATATCACTTTTACTAACGAGATTTCATTCCCTCTGAGTTCCTTTACTCTCCTATCCTCAATCCTTACAAGATGTGCCTTATAGGTTAAGTTCTCTTTCAATTGTACTGTGCCCGGTGCTATGACATAGCTCGGGTCAGGAATATATTTTTGCAATTGTGACACATGAAAGACATTGTGAAGGTTAGAAAGAAAAGATGGTAGGGCTATTTAGTAAGGTCCAAGGAATTTTGGAGTAAGTTTTCTAGATTTCAGAACTCGGCCGACCCTAGTCGTAGGGTGACTTTCAAAAACACATGCTCACCTTCCTCAAACTCAAGAGGTTTTCTCTTTTTGTCCGCATAGCTCTTCTGTCGACTCTGAGTCATCCTCATCTTTTCATGAATCATCTTGACTTTCTCAGTTATTTGTTGTATAAGATCAAGTCCAATAGTAAGGAGCTCTCGGTCTTGGTACCAACACAAAGGTGTTCTGCGTCGTTGTCCATATAGAGTTTCATAGGGTGCCATCCCTATGCTCGAATGAAAATTGTTGTTGTAGGTGAACTCTACTAATGGTAAAACTTCATCCTAACTTCCATTCTGTTCCAAAGCGCAAGCTCTGAGCAAATCCTCCAATGATTAAATCATCCTTTTTGATTGACCATTGATCTGTGGGTGATGAGCAGAGCTCAAATGTAGCTTCGTTCCTAATGCTTCTTACAAACTTTGCCAAAACTTTGATGTGAACCTTGGATCATTATCAGAAATAATACTAGTAGGCACACCATGTAGCCTAACGATCTCACCAATATACAGCTGAGTCAACTTCTCTATGTTGTAATTTATGTTGATTACTAAGAAATGTGCTGACTTCGTGAGTCGATCAATGATTACCCATATTGAATCGTAACATTTTCTGGTCTTTGGAAATCCAACCACAAAGTCCATTGCAATACTATCCCACTTCCATTTGGGAATAACTAAGGGTTGCAACATTCTTGATAGTCTCTGGTGTTCAACTTTTGTTTTCTGACAAACCAGACAAGATGACACACATCTGGCAATATCACTCTTCATTTCGTGCCACCAAAATAATCGTTTCAGGTCTTGATACATCTTGGTTATTCCTGGATGCATACTCAACTTGCTCGTGTGAGCGTGTTCGAGAATATACTTTCTAAGTTCTTGATCTCTGGGTATACAAACTCTACCTTTGAACCTTAGGATTCCATCAGTTCCTACCTCAAATGTTGTCACATCGCCTTACTTTATTAGCTCCCTTTCTTCTTGCAAAAACTTATCAAATTTTTGTTTCTCTTGGATGTCTTCCATTAGGTCATTTGAAATAGTGACCATGTTCATACAAATCTTCCCCGGTGCCTTTTCCTTGATCATCATAACAGAGATACTGAGCATCTTCCAACTCAAAGCATCTGCCACAACGTTTGCCTTTCCGGGGTGATACAGAAGTTGAAAATCATAATCTTTCAGGAATTCCAACCACCTTCGCTATCTCATATTCAACTCCTTTTGGTCATACAGGTACTTCAAGCTCTTGTGGTCGCTAAAGACATTGAATGTCGCCCCATAAAGAAAATGTCTCCATATCTTTAAAGCGAATACCACGGCTGCTAACTCTATGTCATAAGTTAGGTAGTTCTTCTCATGCATTTGCAACTGTCTCGAAGCGTAAGCCACCACTTTTCTATTTTGCATAAGCACACATCCTAATCCTTAGTATGAAGCATCGCAATACACTTCGAAGGGTTCACTTAGATCAGGTAGAACTAATACTTGTGAAGTAGTTAGTCGTCTCTTCAATTCTTGCAAACTTTCTTTACAAGCTTTAGTCCACTCAAAGGCTTGATTCTTTCTCGTGAGCTGAGTAAAAGGCACTGCTATCTTAGAGAATCCCTCAATGAATCTTTGATAGTATCCAGCTAATCCCACAAAGCTTCAGATTATTATCATTATCTTTAGCCTTTCCCATTACAGAATCGCTTCCACTTTTGACTGATCCACAACAATCTCGTCCCTTGAGATCACATGACCCAAAAACTTAACTTCTTCCAGCCATAATTCACACTTTGACAATTTGGGGTACAACTTCTTTTCCTTCAAAATCTGGAGAACTATACTAAAGTGTTCAGCATGATCCTCCTAATTTTGAGAATAGATCAAAATGTCATCAATGAAGACAACAACGAATCTGTCCAAGTAAGGACGAAAGATTCCGTTCATGTAGTCCATGAATATGGCAGGTGAATTCGTTACACCAAATGATATCACAAGATATTCGTAATGACCATAACGGGTACGAAAAGTCATCTTGGGAATATCCTCCACCTTCACTCGGATCTGATGATAGTTCGATTGCAGATCGATCTTAGAGAATATTACTGCTCCTTTTAGTTGATCCATCAAGTCATCTATCCTTGAAAGTGGATACTTATTCTTGATCGTGACCTTATTTAGCTGGCGATGGTCCACACACAATCGCGAAGTCCCATCCTTCTTTTTGACTAACAACACTGGTGCTCCCCATGGTGACACACTGGGTCTAACAAACTACTTTTCCAAGAGTTCTTCTAACTGCTTCTTAAGCTCAACTAACTCTGATAGTGACATTCTGTAGGGCACTACAGATACAGGACCAGATCCAGGTACAAGATCAATGGTGAACTCTATCTCTCGCTCCGGTGGTAAACTAGGTACGTCATTCGGAAAGACTTCAGGAAATTCATTAGCTATCAGAATAGTATCAAAATCTATTTTGATCTCAATTTCTAAGGAAGACAATAGCATGTATCCTTGAGCTCCTTCTTTCAAGAAAGCTCAAACTTGGTTAGTCGTCAAAAATCTAGAAACTTCATCCATAGGGAAAACTATGGTTTTACTAGAACAGTCTAACAGGATATGGTTAGAAAACAACTAATCTATTCCTAAAATTATGTCTAATTTGGAAAGAGGTAAACAGATCAAAACAACAGAAAAGATTCAACCCTCAACAATTAAAGGACAATTGAAACAAACTTTGGTGGTAACAACAGGTTAGCAATAGGGGTAGAAACAGTCAAGTCAAAAGGTAAGGAAGACGTGTTGGTGTATGCCCTAGAGGCTAATACATTTTCTGTATTTACATACATTCTATTATGCTATTTTATATATGAGGCATTTCATTTATTGTGTTCTTTTTGATAAACATAATAAAGTCCATAGAATAGTAAGTTTGATGCCATAGGACATCAAGTGGATGACTTAATCATGAGATCCTTTTGGTTACAACACTATTCTTAAATGTCCCTAGTCAAGTATTATTGTAAATTAGGACAACAATAATACATTGAGACTAGTATGTGCAGAGACTGATGACCACATCTCACGGGTCATGGATATGAGATATCAAGTCTTCACATGGGTACATATTAGAGTAATGATGTACTGGACTGACCCACCATGAGAACGCTACATGGATCGTTACGTGAGTGTCATAAGCGATTCTCATAGTGACAATGGTGTTTATGGTCCTTTGACCTAAAATCACTACGATTCCTACATGAGAAGTTGTGTGTTTTAATGCCATCAAACGTCATCTGTAACAAGGTGATTATAAAGTTGGTTATTAGACATACCGCAAATCATGCAGAGGGATGTGAGTGACCTAGATGGGATTTGTCACTCCTACATAATAGGAGCGATATCTTCGGGCCCCCTGATTGAGTGAGACTGCGAAATGCATGGCCATGCTCAAATGAGTCAATATGAGATATTGATCTCATTTGTTGTTACAAAGTCTACTCGAGTATCAGGAAACGAATTATTAGACTATACAAGGGTGACGAATTCCATGCCTTGTGTTCAATCTAGATATCTTGACAAAGGGACTAAACGACACGGAAACATTGGTCACGGAAAGGTTATGTCAAATCACTGGCATTCTTATTACTTGGGTAGCAGCGATGTGTTGCTAGATACCACTCACTGCTTGTAATATTAAAATGAGATTTTAATATTACTGCCAACGTAATAAGAACCTGCAGGGTCACACACATAGAGCAGACTAAAATTGGAGCAATGGATCCATGTTGGACTCGGATTCAAATATGGGCCAGACTCATAACAGATGGGTCTAGGGTTGCACAGCTTACCTTGCTGCTGCTCACACTCACTTAAGGCAGTTACTATTATAAATAGTACTACTAAGGAGGCTGCTTTGAGATACAATTCTGAACCCTAGCCGCACCTACAGAAAAGTGAGTGAGTGAGCGACAGGTATCTTCTCTTCTCTTCGCAGCTAGCACTGTGCAAGAGACGTGAGGCTCTTCTTTGCAGACGTTGGACGTTCGTGAGTCTGTTCGTGTGGATACCGCAGAGACATCGTTTCTATTACGGTGTTAGTGATTCACGCTTCAAGAGGTAAATCATTTAAAAACTCGGATTATGGCTTTTTCGCATGGATCCTCGATGGGAATCCCTGTTTTTGCTGCGTGTTATATCCGCAAAAATTCCCAACAGTGGTATCAGAGCGTCTTGCGAAACCATGATTCGGTTTTCTGTTTTCGTTTACATGAGATAACATGTTTTCTGTTCTTGTTTTTGACAAAAGATATGATCTTTAATATGTTATTTCTGAAAACCGTATGAAACCCTTTGCGAAAACATATTCTGTTTCTTACGTTGTATGCAAAACCGTGATGTTGTTTTCAAAACTTCATGAAGATGTTCATATGTTCTGTGAAAACTGTTTTGTATTAAGATATATGTTTTTGCGAAGCTTTCTGGTATGTATGTGATACAAACAGCGTTATGGAATCCTTATTCTCAATGCGCAGCGCAAGGGTTTGGGAAACCTTGTTCTTGGCTTGCGACAGCAGGGGTTATGGAATCCTTGTTTCTGCACAAGAGGCGCAGCGCAATGGGTTTTGGAAACCCTATTCTTGTTTTGCGGCAGCAGCATCAAGTGTTGATGTCAAGCCGCCAACGAGGCGCCTGAGGTTCAAGTGTTGAATGACGGCACAAGGGTTCTCTGCGGCATATGAAGTGTTAATGTTGTTCGGGCTTAGGGTTCCGCGCGACACATGCTGCACCAAGGGTTCTCTGCGTAGTGTGTTATTCGAAAGCGCAATATTTTCTATCTTTTTATAACTCACGAAAAATAATTATGTATTATTGTTATGAGTTTATATGTTCTTTGTGATGCATGGTGCATGGTTATGGCCTTAGTCCTCTCTTTTATGCCTTTTGGTTTTAATAAATACGACCTGCATGTCGTGCCTTTCTCTCTACATTCTGATTGTACATTCTCTTCTCACCTAACTCCCCTCGAATGTAAAAGAGGTTTCTATATAATGTAATTATGATGTGGAGACAAGAAGGCAGCATCAAGTGAGGACGTTGGTGGGAGATGCTTGATGAAGCTGGCTTAGTTAATGCTACTCTCTTAGGGGCCATAACCATGTCACTTTTATTATATGCTTTTTATGTATGAGATGCATGGATGTTGTTTATGGTATGATAAACAATTTAATAAATGGTGAGATCTAATAATAATAATAATAATAATAATTCTCTCAAAGCAAATATTAAGTCATTATGTGATGCCTTCCAATGTGTGGCACTCGTCAAGACTAGTATCGATCAAGTGCAGTGTCGCCAAAGCAGGATGCCTTTATCTATATTAGTAAGACGCGATAGGATAAAGGTAATATCCAGCGCCAACCATTGGGTCTGACTTAACTAGGCCATTTCAATAGGATTGAAGGCTTAGAGGCATGAAGTTGGGCTTTGGTCCATTAGATGGACTTGAATAAGTGTTATTCACCACACTATCCAAGAATTACATGTGATGTAATTGAAAAGTGTTTCCTACCTAAATAACTGAATTTTGGGTGATCAGCCAAAGCTGACTCAAAACTAGGTGAAATATGGATCTTGGCCTACTAGGAAATCTTACGATGGGATTTTCCGAGTCAATGCTGAGGGTCATTGACTTGAATAAAATAGTGGGAGGCATATTTAATTAAAAGACCTCATTAAATATGTTTATGGCATGATACTTATATTTTGCATGTTTCTGTTAATAGATAACCATGGCAACAAACACATCGAGTACTTTATCATTGCAATCCGTCCTTGAGAAGGACAAGTTGTCTGGAACAAATTTTCTAGACTGTACAGAATTTGAGGATTGTCCTCAAGCAAGAGAAAAAGCTGTATGTTTTGGAACGACCTATTCCGAGCCACTGCTTTGCTAATGCCCATAGAACCGAAAGAGATGCTTATAAGAAGCATCAAGATGATGCCTTGGACATTGGATGTCTAATGCTTGGCCACCATGAACTCGAGCTCCAAAAGCAACATGAGAACATGGATGCATACGATATGATCGTACACCTTAAGAAGCTCTATCAAGAGCGAGGCCGTGCATGAGAGATTCGAGGTCTCTAAAGCACCTTGTTTCGGTCTGCAAGGCAAGTAGAAGGAAGCCCCTGTTGGTGCTCATGTACTCAAGATGATTGGGTACATTGAAAACCTAGAGAGACTGGGTTTTCCTTTGGGCCAAGAGTTGGACACCGACTTAGTCCTGCAATCGTTGCCGGAAAGTTTTAGTCAATTTGTCATAAACTACAACATGAATGAGATTGACAAATCACTACCAGAGCTGCTAGGCATGTTGAGAACTGCTGAGCAGAACATCAACAAAGGTAAAGGGAAGGCCATAATGATGGTCCAAAAGAATAAGGGCAAGAAAAATGCAGAAAAAGCCCAAGGACAACTGGAAGGGCAAGGGCAAGGACAAGTCCAAGCCTAGCACTTCTAGCTTGAAACCAGTGGGTGGAGTGGCTAAGGAAGGTACATGCTTCCATTGCGGTCAGACCGGACATTGGAAGAGGAACTGTGCCAAGTTCTTAGAGGAGCTCAAGAAGAAGAAGGCAAGTGAGACTTCCACTTCAGGTATTTTTGTTATTGAAGTCAATTTATCTACTTCTGCATCATGGGTATTAGATACTGGATGTGGATCTCACATTTGTGTAAATGTGCAGGATCTAAAGAGCAGTAGACCATTGACGAAGGGCAAAGTCGACCTACGAGTTGGAAATGGAGCAAAAGTTGCTGCATTAGCTGTAGGGACTTATTTATTATCTCTGCCCACTGGGCTTGTAATAGAGTTAGAGAACTTCTATTTTGTGCCTGCTATTAGTAGGAATATCATTTCTGTTTCTTGTTTGGACAAGAAAGGTTTTTCTTTTATAATAAAGGACAAGTGTTGTTCTATTTATATGAATGATATTTTTTATGGTAGTGCACAATTGAGTAATGGACTTTATGTACTTGATCTCGAAACGCCCATTTATAACATAAATACAAAGAGGTTTAAATCAAACGATCCTGAACCCAACTTTTCTCTCGGCATTGTCGTTTGGGCCACATAAATGAGAAACGCATCTCCAAACTCCATAAAGATGGATTCTTGGACTCATTTGATTTCGAATCATATGAGATATGTGAATCTTGTTTATTAGGGAAGATGACAAAGGCCCCATTCACTGGACAAGGTGAAAGGGCTAGTGATCTTTTAGGCCTTATACATATGATGTATGTGGGCCACTAAAACACGATCGCTAGAGGTGGTTTTTAATACTTCATTACATTTCGATGATTTCAAGTAGATATGGATTTGTATATCTTATGAAGCACAAATCAGAATCCTTTGAAAAGTTCAAAGAGTTCAAGAATGAAGTACAAAACCAACTTGGCAAGAGTATTAAAATCCTTCGATCAGATCGAGGAGGAGAATACTTAAGCCAACAGTTTGATGATCATCTGAAAGAGTGTGGGATAATATATCAACTCACTCCACCAGGAACACCACAATGGAATGGTGTCTCTGAAAGGAGGAACCGGATTTTGTTGGACATGGTCCGATCCATGATGAGTCATGCAAACCTTCCAGGCTCCTTCTGGGGATATGCTCTGTTAACAGCAGCTTTTACACTTAACCGTGTTCCATCTAAGACAGTTCAAAAGACACCATATGAGATATGGACTGGGAGACAGCCCAGTATGTCTTTCTTGAAGATTTGGGGCTGCGAAGCTTACGTAAAACGTCAAGTTTCTGATAAGCTTGGACCTAAATCAAATAAATGCTTCTTTGTGGGGTATCCAAAGGAAACCAAGGGATACTTTTTCTATAATCCTACCGAGGGCAAAGTGTTTGTCGCACGGACAGCTGTGTTTCTAGAAAGGGAGTTTATCTCCAAAGGAACCAGTGGGAGAAAAGTAGAACTTGAAGAAGTTCAAGTTTCACAAAGCAAGCAATGAACCAATGGTGGAAATAGAGCAGCCTCCACAAAATGTTGTGGAACAGCAACCTGCTCTAGTAGCACAAGACCTGCGTAGGTCTAACAGGATACGTCATCAACCAGAGAGATATGGATTTCTCATGACCCAACAAGGTGACGTATTGCTCATGGATCAAGATGAGCCTGTGACTTACCAGGAAGCCATTATTGGCCCAGAATCTGAGAAATGGCTTGAGGCCATGAGATCTGAAATGGATTCCATGTATGCCAACCAGGTATGGACCTTGGTTGACCCACCTGAAGGGGTAAAACCCATTGGGTGCAAGTGGGTTTTCAAGAAGAAAATCGACATGGATGGTAATGTGCATACCTTTAAGGCGCGATTGGTGGCTAAAGGTTTCAAACAAATTCATGGTGTAGACTATGATGAGACTTTTTCCCCAGTTGCGATGCTTAAATCCGTTCGGATCTTGCTTGTCTGTGCAAAGATACCATGATTATGAAATCGGCAAATGGATGTCAAAACTGCTTTCCTTAATAGAAATCTTCTCGAAGATGTGTACATGACACAACCTGAGGGTTTTGCCACTCCAGAGGATGCTAGAAAAGTATGCAAGTTGCAACGATCTATTTATGGATTAAAGCAAGCTTCCGGAAAATTTGGAATCTTCGTTTTGATGATACAATAAAACAGTTTGGTTTCATCAAGAATGAAGAAGAATCTTGTGTCTACAAGAAGGTTAGTGGGAGCACTATTGTCTTTCGGTATTTATATGTTGATGACATACTACTTATTGGAAATGACATCCCTACCCTACAGTCCGTAAAGACTTGGTTAGGGAACTGCTTCTCTATGAAGGACTTGGGTGAAGCCACCTATGTATTAGGTATCAGGATCTATAGAGATAGATCACTGAGACTGCTTGGCCTAAGTCAGAGTACATACATAGACAAAGTGTTAAGACGATTTAACATGCATGAATCCAAGAAAGGACTCTTGCCTATGTCACATGGTGTAAGCCTATCTAAGGCTCAATCCCTTTCCACCCAAGATGAGAGGGATCGCATGAGCAAGATTCCATATGCATCTGCAATTGGATCTATCATGTATGCCATGTTATGTACTCGACCAGACATCTCGTATGCTTTGAGCATGACGAGTAGGTACCAGTCTGATCCCGGTGAAAGTCACTGGACTGCTATCAAGAACATCCTTAAGTACTTGAGAAGGACTAAGGATTCGTTCTTGGTATATGGAGGTGAGGAAGAGCTAGTTGTAAAAGGTTACACTGATGCTAGCTTCCAAACCGATAAGGACGACTCCAGATCGCAATCAGGTTATGTTTTTTGCCTAAATGGTGGGGCTGTGAGCTGGAAGAGTTCAAAGCAGGAGACAGTCGCCGATTCTACCACAGAGGCTGAGTATATTGCTGCCTCCAATGCAGCAAAGGAGGCCGTTTGGATCAGGAAGTTCATTACTGAACTTGGCACTATTCCTAGCATTGTGGACCCAGTGGACCTCTATTGTGATAACAATGGAGCCATTGCACAAGCTAAGGAGCCTAGATCTCACCAGCGATCCAAACATATACTTAGGCGCTTCCATCTCATTCGAGAGATCATCGATAGAGGAGATGTGAAGATATGCAGAGTACCAACAGATGATAACATTCTTTGATCCACGATGAAGCCTCTTGCACAAATGAAGCATGAGGGTCACACTAGGTCTTTAGGCATTAGATATATGCCTGATTGGCTCTAGTGCAAGTGGGAGATTGTTGGTGTATGCCCTAGAGGCTAATACATTTTCTGTATTTACATACATTCTATTATGCTATTTTATATATGAGGCATTTCATTTATTGTGTTCTTTTTGATAAACATAATAAAGTCCATAGAATAGTAAGTTTGATGCCATAGGACATCAAGTGGATGACTTGATCGTGAGATCCTTTTGGTTACAACACTATTCTTAAATGTCCCTAGTCAAGTATTATTGTTAATTAGGACAACAATAATACATTGAGACTAGTATGTGCGAGACCGATGACCACATCTCACGGGTCATGGATATGAGATATCAAGTCTTCACATGGGTACATATTAGAGTAATGATGTCCTGGATGACCCACCATGAGAACGCTACATGGATCGTTACGTGAGTGTCATAAGCGATTCTCATAGTGACAATGGTGTTTGTGGTCCTTTGACCTGAAATCACTACGATTCCTACATGAGGAGTTGTGTGTTTTAATGCCATCAAACGTCATCTGTAACAAGGTGATTATAAAGTTGGTTATTAGACATACCGCAAATCATGCAGAGGGATGTGAGTGACCTAGATGGGATTTGTCACTCCTACATAACAAGAGCGATATCTTCGGGCCCCCTGATTGAGTGAGACTGCGAAATGCATGGCCATGCTCAAATGAGTCAATATGAGATATTGATCTCATTTGTTGTTACAAAGTCTACTCGAGTATCAGGAAACGAATGATTAGACTATATAAGGGTGACGAATTTTATGCCTTGTGTTCAATCTAGATATCTTGACAAAGGGACTAAACGACACGGAAACATTGGTCACGGAAAGGTTATGTCAAATCACTGGCATTCTTATTACTTGGGTAGCAGCGACGTGTTGCTAGATACCGCTCACTGCTTGTAATATTAAAATGAGATTTTAATATTACTGCCAACGTAATAAGAACATACAGGGTCACACACATAGAGCAGACTAAAATTGGAGCAATGGATCCAAGTTGGACTCGGATTCAAATATGGGCCAGACACATAACAGATGGGTCTAGGGTTGCACTGACTTACCTTCTGCTTGCTCACACTCACTTAAGGCGATTACTATTATAAATAGTATGCGCTAAGGGGCTGCTTTGAGATACATTCGAACCCTAGCCGCACCTACAGAAAAGTGAGTGAGAGAGCGACAGGTATCTTCTCTTCTCTTTGCAGCTAGCACTGTGCAAGAGACGTGAGGCTCTTCTTTGCGGACGTTGGACGTTCGTGAGTCTGTTCGTGTGGATACCGCAGAGACATCGTTTCTATTACGGTGTTAGTGATTCATGCTTCAAGAGGTAAATCATTTAAAAACTTGGATTATGGCTTTTTCGCATGGATCCTCGATGGGAATCCCTGTTTTCGCTACGCGTTATATCCGCAAAAATTCCCAACAAGACACAGGTAAACTAAGTCATCGCACTAAAGAGAGGGTTGCCCCAGAGTCATACAGTACAGTCAAAAGATTACCTCCTATGGTACCCTCTCCTTGTATCAGATCTTTAGATTCGGAGGCTTCAGCTCCACTCATAGTGTAGACTCGGCCTCTTGCCTGCGATTTTGCAGCTCGTGCAGTGTTGATTGAAGGCTCTACCTTAGCTTGATTGTAGTCCCTAGAGACGTGCCCAGGTTTCCCACACCTGAAGCAGATTATCCTTTGATGGTGCAATCTATAACACCCCGAAAATTGTTTGTCCCATCATAAATAGTCATTTTATAATATTTGTGATTTTTGTGAATTTTTTCAGAAATATTAAATATTTTAATATATTCTTCATTTTACGTGCGCACTGAGCAGATCCGGTGCAACACCCCGAAAATTGTTTGTTTTATGATAAATGGTCATTTTATAATATTTGTGATTTTTAGAAATTTTTCTAGATTTTTCTGGAACTGTTGATTTTTTTAATATATTTCTCGATTTGCATGTGCATTAAACGAAGCCGAAAAAATGAAATATTTTCTCGAGGATGGTAAACTTTAAATTGTGGAAACATCAATGATGGATCTTACTAAACCAGAGGCTAGACACAGTTTACGAGGTTTACATTTTTTGAGATTTTATCTGATAAATGAAATCGCTGTACTGTGAAATTCTCCGATGAATAATAAATACTATTTTTATTGACTGTAACTTTTGTCCACTAGATAATAGCTCTAGCAGAGTGTTAATAATCTTTTCTAAAGTGTTCACTTTAAGTGACATCACCTTGATGACATCACACAAGTGACATCATCATTGACTTTTCAAAAAGGTGATTTTTGGAGAAAGCTTCCTAACAACTTCCTATTGGCTTGTTGGAGAAGCCAATATCCCTCTTCTCTCACCCACACACTCCACGACAATGGCCCAATTAGGAGCTAAAAAGATTAGCTTTTCACTTTATCACTTTTCATTTCTAATTTTGAAATCACTTTATTATCACTTTCTCTCTCTACATTTCTTCTCTCATTTTCTCTCAAGATCTTCTCCTCCTTCTCTCTTCTTCTCCACACGGCCATACCCTCTCTTCATGCCTCCATGATTGCAAAATTTTCAAGTGACCATATTTTCTTGAACTCCATCACATTCTAAACCTCTTTCTAGTTGGAATCTACCTAAAAAGCTTCCGTCTTCATCATCATCTTCAAGCCTCAAAGCTTGAAGCTTTAAGGTAATGTTTTGATTCTTTACCTTCTCTTCTTCTTTTTCGTTTCCACTGGCCATCACCATGACTATTGATTCTTTCTTCCTTAAGCCTTGGTGTTGATTTGATGAGTTGTGATTCTTAGGGTTTTGGAGGAGCTTGGCCGAAATCTTCCAGGAGCCATCAAGAAGGTTTCTTTTTTTGTTTTCTCTTAGGTAAGAGGAAGACTATCCACTTCAACCTCTATTGGTAGTGGGAAGCTTGTTTGTGTGTTAGTTATGAGAAACCTATGTTTGGGTTACTCTTTTAGTTGTGTGTTTTTTTTAATGATACTTGTATTAATTTTCCTCTATGTGGTTTATTGGTTGTATTTGTGTATATTGATGATCTTGGATTGATTTTGATGAATTGGAAACATGAATTGGAAGCAAGAGTTCCTTGCTCTCCTTAGTGAGGCTCACGGCCATACCCCTTCCATAGGGTGTTCATGGTTAAAATTTTGTAACAAGTTGGAGAGATAACTAATCAAGTGAATAACAATTAATAGAGCAATGAAAAATTTGGGTTCTTACCCCTTTGGGAGGCTCACGGCCTCTAGGGCTTTTTGGGTCTAAATCTGTAATTTTTGGGTAACCTTGGAACTTAAATTATTAAGTGTTAAGTAATTAACAATGTGATAAAAAAAAATTAGTTGGACTCTTGTCCTTGGGAGGTCACGGCCTCAAGGGCCATGTTGGCTAAAAATTATGCATTAAGCTAAGGCTTAGGTGATTAGGTAAATTAAGAATTTATTAAGGATTTATAAGATGGAAAAAAACTTATTCGATGACCTATTGTGATTCTTTTGGAACTTAAGGGAAGAACAAGAGTGTGTGAGACTTAGAGAATCTTAGATAATTTCATAAGTAAGTATGATTCAATTTGAGTAAAAGACTTGGCTAATTAAGAGAAATAAAGATTTAATGAGAATTACAAGAGAATTCTTCTAGAGAAAGCTTTCATAAGAAATGTTAGATTAAAGTGAAACTCTATAATGAACCTTAAAAATGTATTGCCATATTTGAGAATTTGATTAATATGTTAATATAGGTCCACGAGTGAGACCAAAATTCTGTTGATGTTTAACTTGGCCAAATTGTGGCATGCTATGGAAAAGTATATCATTGTTGAATATATATGAATATGCATTGAGTCATCATGTATTGTGAAAGTCCCATGGACTATTGTTAAGGCCATGTTGCCTAGGAGATTGAATCACACCTATGTGCGGGTGCGAATAGACTAGTGTAGGTCATACTGTTGACCTTGGGGGCGTCGGGGTGTGGGTGTCTTACAATGGTCAATTGGTAGCTCCTCTAGGCCGTGGGATAGACCGATCCAAACGCACCGATGATCCAGACCGAGACATTGTCCTATATTGCGATCTAGTGTAGAATGTCTTGTACAATGTCATGATGTGCATGTTGATAAATTAAGAAATTATAGCACTTGTTGGCCGTGACAGCCGAGTTACAAACATGTTTCCTGATCATTCTCTCCAATTGTTTGTGTCTAGCTCCATGGAGTAGGAATTTGATATCATGTGCACACGCATAGTGAGTCAACATATTACTTGGCATTCATTATACGATGATTGGAATTGTTGCCTTATTGATGTTATAACTGTCTGGAATTGTTAAGTTGTTTACTATTTGCTTCTTGATGCTGATTATTATTTCTAATATGCTTGGGCATTTTACGCCGTTCTATTTCTTTACTATCATAATTGGTAATGAATGTAGGGTGTCTTACCTCTTTTCTATATTTATGCTATTCTGTTTATTTGTGTGTCTCTCCAAAGACATCGGCGAAGAAAGGGAAGTGCACGAATTCAGTAGCTTTTGGATTGATTTTGATTAGCTTCCTGTTTGGGTATGACGTCCCATCCGCAAGGCTTTTTGGGTTATACGAGATTGACTTTTCATGGAAGTCTGGACTGCTGGCACATCAACATGGGTACGGATCGCTGTATCTACCTCGGGGACGTGACTGTGACTCTTGCTTGGGGACGTTATGATCCGCCTATCCTTACTTTTCATGCTCGCTTGTATTTAGAGTTTTACTTGCCCATATGTGATATGTGGGGAGAGCATTATTATTCCTCACAAGAGGATTCTTTCTTATCCTCTGCACGAGCCCCTGCTCTCAACTCGATTGCTCCGATGAGGGTTTCCTCTAATAAGGAAGATCTTGAGGAGTATCCAACTATGGTTTCTTCTCATTCGCCTTAGGGGCTGATGTTGTTGATAGTCGCTGATGGCTATCGGTAAATCTTTTGGGGGCTTGATGTTTTATCTTTTTGGTGGGCTGTATATGTGTAATCATTTTGGGGCATGTAAAGTTTTTGCTTTTTGTATGTCTAAAGATGTATCTAAACAAGTGTGATATAAGTATATATATATAAGTATGATGTACGAATGTATAGTTTACTTCTCACATTAGATTTTGTTGAAACCATGTATCATCTCATTTTATTTCTAATACAAAAAAGAAAAAAAAATTGCCTAATCATTTGTACGATTACAACTAAATAAACTTATCCATATTAAAATGAATCAGGTCTTAATTTATACAATTTATTTTCGTATCGTGGTTATGGTGTGACGATCCCTCCTCAAAAAGGGCGTTACACTAGTTTAGTATCAGAGCCCCAGTTTAAGTTTTCTTTTGGGTCTTTGTGGTTAGATCTGTCTTATTTATGCTGTGTGATTTTCTGTGTTTGGTATTCTAAAAGGATACATCTAATTCTTCTTTGTGTTTCTCATTCAGTCTACCCTGAAAAAGTTAAATGGCACACGGTAAAGGTATGGCAGCAGCAATCGAAGCAATGCAACGAATGGCGGACGTCATTACACAACAAACTGAGAGAGTTACTCAACAATAGGAAAAGGCTGCACAATAGCAAGAAGCTTCAGTTGATGCTCAAAATCTGTCGGAGTTCTGTCGTAACAACCCTCCTCAATTTAAAGGAGAATTTGATCCAAAGAAGGCTAGTCTTTGGATTAAGGAGTTGGAGAAAATTTTCAGAGGCATGAAATGTGCCGATGACAAGATGGTAACCTATGCTACTTTTATGCTGATCGGAGATGCGAAAGATTGGTGGAACGGAGCATAGAGATTACTAGAAGCTGAAGGTCGAGTAATCACCTGGGGGGTATTCAAGGATAAATTCTTGGAGAAGTATTTTTCAGTAAGCGCAAGACATGCCAAAGAGATAGAGTTCCTTAGCTTGAGGCAAGGGAACTTGACTGTCAGTGAGTATGCCACGAGGTTCGAGAGCTTGTCCAAATTTTCAACATATTTCCAACACCAGCAGGACGAGGTATGGAAGTGTCGTAAATTTAAGGAAGGATTGAGGCATGACATGAAAAGGGTAGTTATGACCTTGAGGATTAACCAGTTTTCAGAGCTATTGGACACGTGTCACCGAGTGGAAGATCTGGATCAAGCACGGGACACGAGAAATCATAATTTTGGACCTACTAGGTTCCAAAGAGGAGGTGGCAACAATGCAAACCTCTTTTAGAAGAAACCCTATTCCCGACCCCCGAGAAGTCAGCAACAGTCATCTAGTGGAGGTTCCAGCGAAGATTCTGGTGGAAATCGAACTGGTCAGAATGTGGCATTTTTGCCAAAGTGTTTAAAGTATGTGAAAGACCATCTAACGAGGGATTGCACCATCAAAGGAATAATCTATTTTCGATGTGGAAAAGTCAGACACGTCTCTAGGGACTGCAATCAAGCTAAGGCAGAGCCTCAGTCAACACTGCACGAGCTGCAAAATCGCAGGCAGGAGGTCGAGTCTACACTATGAGTGGAGCGGAAGCCTCCAAATCTGAAGATCTGATACAAGGAGACGGTACCATAGGAGGTAATCTTTTGACTGTACTATATGACTCTGGGGCAACCCACTTTTTCATTTCTTATGACTGTGTGCGACGACTTGGTTTACTTGTGTCTTCCTTACCTTTTGACTTGACTGTTTCTACCCCTACTGCTAAACCTATTATTACCACCAAAGTTTGTTTAAATTGTCCTTTAATTATTGAAGGTCAAATCTTTTCTGTTGATTTGATCTGTTTACCTTTTTCCTAATTAGACGTAATTTTAGGAATGGATTAGTTGTCTTCTAACCATATCCTGTTAGACTGTTCTAGTAAAACCATAGTTTTCCTTATGGATGAAGTTTCTATATTTTTGACAGCCAACCAAGTTCGAGCTTTCTTGAAAGAAGAAGCTCAGAGATACATGCTATTGTCTTCCATAAAAGTCGAGAGTGAGGCAGATGTGAATGCAATTCCAGTGGTTAACGAGTTTTTTGAAATCTTTCTTGATGATGTACTTGGTTTACTGCTAGAGCGGGAGATAGAGTTCACCATTGATCTTGTGCCTGGATCTGGTCCTGTATCTATAGCGCCCTACAGGATATCACCATCAGAGTTAGTTGAGCTTAAGAAGCAGTTAGAAGAACTCTTGGAAAAGCAATTTGTTAGACCCAATGTGTCACCATGAGGAGCACCAGTGTTGCCAGTCAGAAAGAAGGATGGGACTTTAAGATTGTGTGTGGACTATCGCCAGCTGAATAAGGTCATAATCAAGAATAAGTATCCACTTCTGAGGATAGATGACTTGATGGATCAACTGAAAGGAGCAGCAGTATTACGAATATCTTGTGATGCCGTTTGGTGTAATGAATGCACCTTCCATATTCATGGACTACATGAACAGAATCTTTTGTCCTTACTTGGATAGATTCGTTGTCATCTTTATTGACGACATTCTGATCTATTCTCAAAATTGGGAGGATCATGTTGAACACCTCAGTATAGTTCTCCACATTCTGAAGGAGAAAAGGTTGTATGCCAAACTGTCAAAGTGTGAATTCTGGCTGGAAGAAGTTAAGTTTTTGGGCCATGTGATCTCAAAGGAAGGGATTGCAGTGGATCTGTCAAAAGTGAAAGCAATTTTGTAATGGGAAAGACCAAAGACAGTGACAGAAATTCAGAGCTTTGTGGGATTAGCGGGATACTATCAGAGATTCATTGAGGGATTCTCTAAAATAGCAGGGCCTCTTACTCAGCTCATGAGAAAGAATCAAGCCTTTGAATGGACTAATGCTTGCGAAGAAAGTTTCTAAGAATTGAAGAGACGACTAACTACTTCACCAGTGTTAGTTCTACCTGATCCAAGTGAGCCCTTCGAAGTGTATTGCGATACTTCATACCAAGGATTAGGATGTGTGCTTATGCAAAATAGAAAAGTGGTGGCTTACGCTTTAAGACAGTTGCGACTGCATGAGAAGAACTACCAAACTCATGACCTGGAGTTAGCAGCCATGGTATTTGCTTTGAAGATATGGAGGCATTTTCTTTATGGGGCAATGTTCAACGTCTTTAGTGACCATAAGAGCTTGAAGTACCTGTATGACTAAAAAGAGTTGAATATAAGACAGTGAAGGTGGTTGAAATTCTTGAAAGATTATGATTTTCAACTTCTGTATCACCCCGGAAAGGCAAATGTTGTGGCAGACGCTTTGAGTAGGAAGATGCTCAGTATCTCTACTATGATGATCAAGGAAAAGGATTTGATAAAGCAATTCAGGGATGTATGGTCCTTTCTGGAATTAGCACCAGGGAAGATTTGTATGAACATGGTCACTATTTCAAGTGAATTAATGGAAGACATTCGAGAGAAATAGAAAGTTAATAAGTTTTTGCAAGAGAAAAGGGAGCTAATGAAGCAAGGCGGTGTGACAACATTTGAGGAAGGAACTGAAGGAATCCTAAGATTCAGAGGTAGAGTTTGTATACCTAGGGATCAAGAACTTAGAAAGTATATTATTGAACATGCTCACACGAGGAAGTTGAGTATGCATCAGGGAATAACCAAGATGTATCAAGACCTGAAACGATTATTTTGGTGGCACGAAATGAAGAGTGATATTGCCAGATGTGTGTCGTCTTGTTTGGTTTGTCAGAAAGCAAAGGTTGAACACCAGAGACCATCAGGAATATTGTAACCCCTAGCTATTCCTGAATGGAAATGGGATAGTATTGCAATGGACTTTGTGGTTGGATTACCAAA
This sequence comes from Ormosia semicastrata, assembly GCA_029884595.1. Lineage (NCBI taxonomy): Eukaryota > Viridiplantae > Streptophyta > Magnoliopsida > Fabales > Fabaceae > Ormosia > Ormosia semicastrata. The sequence goes on from JAQQTO010000061.1 coordinate 48,728,776, forward strand.
GACTAGAAAAGGCTACGATTCAATATGGGTAATCGTTGATCGACTCACGAAGTCAGCATATTTCTTACCAATCAACGTAAAGGACAACATAGAGAAGTTGACTCAGCTATATATTGGTGAGATCGTTAGGCTGCATGGTGTGCCTACCAGCATTATTTCTGATAGAGATACAAGGCTCACATCAAAGTTTTGGCAAAGTTTACAAGGAGCGTTGGGAACGAAGCTAAGTTTGAGTTCTGCTTATCATCCAAAGACCGATGGTCAATCAGAAAAGACGATTCAATCATTGGAGGATTTGCTCAGAGCTTGCGCTTTGGAACAAACCAGAAGTTGGGATGAAATTTTACCATTGGTAGAGTTCACCTACAACAACAGTTTTTATTTGAGTATAGGGATGACACCTTATGAATCTCTATATAGACGATGGTGCAGAACACCTTTGTGTTGGTACCAAGATGGAGAGCGCCTTACTGTTGGACCTGATCTTATATAACAAATGACTGAGAAAGTCAAGATGATCCAGGAAATGATGAGAACGGCTCAAAGTTGACAGAAGAGCTATGCGGACAAAAGGAGAAAACCTCTTGAGTTTGAGGAAGGCGAGCATGTGTTTTTGAAAGTCACGCCTACGATTGGGGTTTGGCAAATTATGAAATCTAGAAATCTTACTCCCAAATTCCTTAGACCTTACCAAATTCTTCACCGGACAAGTCCAGTAGCTTACTAAATAGCCTTACCACATTTTCTTTCTAACCTTCATAATGTCTTTCATATATCGCAATTGTGAAAATATATTCCTGATCTGAGTCATGTCATAGTACCGAACACAGTACAATTGAAAGAGAACTTAACGTATGAGGCACCTCCTGTAAAGATTGAAGATAGGAGAGTAAAGCAACTCAGAGGGAAGGAAATCCCGTTAGTAAAAGTGATCTGGAATGAAACGACCGGAGATACAACGTGGGAGTTAGAAGACAAGATAATGGAACAACATCCACATATATTCTAAGGTATGAAAATTTCGAGGACGAAATTTCTTTTTAGAAGGAGAGAGTTGTAACACCTCAATAATTGTTTGTCCCATCATAAATAGTCATTTTATAATATTTGGGGTTTTCGTGGATTTTTGTGGATTTTTCTGGGAATGTTAAATATTTTAACATATTCTTTGCTTTGTGTGCACATTGAGCAGAGCCGGTGTAACACCCCGAAAATTGTTTGTTTCATGATAAATGGTCATTTTATCATATTTTTTATTTTTAATTTTTTTTTGGATTTTTTTGGAACTTTTGATTTTTTTAATATATTTCTTGATTTATGTGCACATTGAACGGAGCGGGAAAATAAAATATTTTCTCCGAGATTAGCAAACTTTGAACTGTGAAAACGTCGACGGGGGATCTTACTAAAATCGAGGCTGGGCATAATTTACGAGGTTTTGAGATTTTATCTAATAAATAAAATCGTTGTACCGTGAAATTATCCGATGAATAATAAATACTATTTTTTTACTGCAACTTTTGTCCACTGGATAATAGCTCTAACAGAGTGTTAATCTTCTTTTCTAGAGTGTTCACTTTAAGTGACATCACACAAGTGACATCATCGTTGACTTTTTAAAAAAGTGATTTTTGGAGGAAGCTTCCTAGCAACTTCCTATTGGCTTGTTGGAGAAGCCAATTTCCCTCCTCTCTCACCCACACACTCCACGGCAATGGCCCAATTAGGAGCCAAGAAGATTAGCTTTTCACTTTATCACTTTTCATTTCTAATTTTGAAATCACTTTACTATCACTTTCTCTCTCTACATTTCTTCTCTCATTTTCTCTCAAGATTTTTTCCTCCTTCTCTCTTTTTCTCCACACGGCCACACCCTCTCTTCATGCCTCCATGATTGCAAAATTTTCAAGTGACTATATTTTCTTGAACTCCATCACATTCTAAACCTCTTTCTAGTTGGAATCTACCTAAAAAGCTTTTATCTTCATCATCTTCTTCAAGCCTCAAAGCTTGAAGCTTTAAGGTAATGTTCTTGATTCTTTACCTTCTCTTCTTCTTTTTTGTTTCCATGGCCATCACCATGACCATTGATCCTTTCTTCCTCAAGCCTTGGTGTTGATTTGATGAGTTATGATTCTTAGGGTTTTAGAGGAGCTTGGCCGAAATCTTCAAGGAGCCATCAAGAAGGTTTCTTTTCTTGTTTTCTCTTAGGTAAGAGAAAGACTATCCACTTCAACCTCTATTGGTAGTGGAAAACTTTTTCGTGTGTTGGTTGTGAGAAACCCATGTTAGAGTTACTCTCTTAGTTGTGTGTTTTTTTTTAATGATCCTTGTATTAATTTTCCTCTATGTGGTTTATTGGTTGTATTTGTGTATATTGACGATCTTGAATTGATTTTAATGTTATGAATGACATGATGACTATTTGTATATGGGTAGATAGAAGTTGATTATTATAAGAAATTTATGGATATCCCAAAAGTTGATTAGTTGCCCTTATAATAAATGGATATGATTGTTGGTAGTGTAAGTGCACTATTAGTTTTATTTATATATCTAAAGATAGTAAATATTTCTAGTTAGTGCATATATCATTGCCAAATAATGTTAAATTTATTAGCATCATTATGTTTATTATTGTACATTGATGAATCACCCAAAGGAGAACATTGATATACATTGAATGCTTAGGTGATTTGTTGTTTGAATATATATAGTATGTACATGTGATTATTACAGTACCTATTGCTACATATTCGCATCTCTCATCTATTCTAATTTTTTAATGGACTTAATTTCTCGGAACGGAGTGAGCAAATCCAATTTCACCTTGGGGTAATGAATTTGAATTTTGTAACGCCCCTTTTTGGGAGGAAACGTTACATCATTATTTACGATGCGGAAATCAAAAGTATAAATTAAGACCCGATTCTTTTTTTTATATATATAAATACAATTAATAACTTGCTCATCAATGAGATATTCAAATGTACTAACCTTATAAGAGATACACAAGTACATATATTTTTTTTATAAGCGAAAAACATAAAGATTGAACCATACATCCATGCAAAAGGTACCTCATATATATATATTATTTAAGTACAGACTGTAAGTCATTAATTACATCAAGGCTCATCAAAAAGAAGCCAACAGCTTTACATGCCCCCAAAAATGATATACAGACCCCAAAAAAAAATCAAGCCCCAAAAGAAAGATAGATGGCCATCATTGACCATCAACAGTATCAGCCTCTACTGAGAAAGAGAAAGAACCATAGTTGAATCCTCTTCAGGGTCTTCCTTGTCAGAGGAAACCCTCATCGGAGCCACCTGTAACACCCCTCGATTTAATAACCATGACATAATCATCATTATACCACGGTCACTAAATTTGGCGTGTTACAACTCAAATAACAAGTTTTCTAAATCTAATCATTTTGCATATAAAAAAACATGAGCCACGAATGAATAGTTACACATTCTGTCCTTTTAAAAATATAGTTCGACAAGATATACCCAAGATACAACATATAAAACTGGTTAATTACCTTAAAACATACATATACTCAAAATAGCCCTTATACAAGTAATGCAAAGGAAACATAAACTACTCTTAACAACGCCATGACTAAGGAGTTGGGCACTCCATCGGATCCATTTCGGGATCCTTTCCCCGGTTCATCTGAAGACACAAAAGCAGAACAGTGTGTGGTCTCACGAACAGGCGCCCTCGTAGCTGATGCCACAGACTCTTCGTCTCTCTGAGGGTATGAATCAGATCACTCCATAGCTTCCGAATACGTAAGGCAACTCCAGATGCACCGATATAGTAAGAACCAGGATAAGATCATCAATCGTAGTCCTCTTCACGGTCAAGGTTAGATCCCCAATAATACCATTTACGCTTGCCGGCCCAGTCGACTCGCCAAGCATTGGCACCCCCAGTGAGCACGATCCTGATGAAACCAAAAGAACCCTTTCTTGTTGCCCTCACCGAACGCAGGAGATTCTACCTCTACCCATGTACAGTCTTTAACAAAAAAAAATCACATAGAACAAGAATAGTACAAGCAAGAGGTGAAATATCCTACATTCATTACTAACAGGGCAGCGAAGGAAAATAATACGAATGACGACATCATTCTAACCATGCAGATATTGCAGATATTTTCAAGTTATCAATTTCATAGACATCATCAGAAGGCATATATCACAATAATATAAATACCAACAGCACTATAACAATAAATATCCACTATAGATATATAACAAATATTTAAGTCTCCACAATATGTATGTTGACCATGCCATGACAATATGTGAACTTACCATGCATATGCACAATGCGTATGCTGACCATTCTTATGTACAATGTACTGATTTCCTACTCCATGGAGCTAGACAAAAACATCGGAGAGATACGTCTGTATCGCGGTTGCCGAGGCCCTCAAGTGCTAAAATTCTTAATTTATCAACGTGCATATCATGGCATTGTCAAAGACATTCTACATAGATCTCGATATAGGACAGTGTTTGGTCTAGATCGTAGGTGCGTTTGCATCGGTTTGCCCCATGGACAGAAGAGCTACCAACTGTCTATTGTGAGGTACTCGCACCCCAACGTCCCCAAGGTCAATAAGAGACCTACACTAGTCTATTCGCACCCGCACTAAGGTGTGATTCAACTCCTAGGCAACATGGCCTCAACAATAGTTCAACCATTGTTGTACCATTCCCAATGGTATTGAAGCAACCGTCTATACAATTGTTCAATACCATCTTCATCAGTGATATTATATAACTGTCCATACGACTACATAGTACCACTATTAACTGGGTTTCCTCTGATAACCAGTCCCATCTGACTCACTCGTCTATCCGGCGTTTCTAGTTATAAAGCAAACCACGTCTGACTAAATCATCTACCTGATGTCTCTTGGTCCGGTACTTTGGTTCCATAATCACAATGTCAATGCATGCTTCAATCATGCTCATCATGTCAGACTGTATCAATCATACCTCAATGCATGTGGATTTAATGCGTACATATATATACATATATATAGATTCACAATAATAGTATTACTTATCCAAATTCGCATGTCATATAGAGCCCAATCATTCATCCAAAAGCTTTGATCCCAATCACGGACCCACATCAAGTCAATATTAGATTCTCAAAGGTGAACACAAACTATTCAAAATTGTCACCAAAATTATGCCTCAATTCCATTATGTTTTTCGTTAAACTCTCTTAGAATATTTACTTTAAGTTCCTCACAACCCTCCTCACACTCATGTTCTTTCTTTATCCAAACCTCACTCTAAGTTGTATGATAAGGTTGTGTTCATTATCATTTTCACATTATGAACTCCTACTTAAGTGCCTATTCATTTAATTGGCTAAGTTCTAGATTGTTACAAAGCCTCACAATGAGTGCCCAATGAAACTGTGAGCCTCCGAGGGACTAGAAAAATCAAACAATTCTTCACTATCCCATTTACACGGCCATATCAAGTTACACGGCCTAGAGTACACGGCCGTGTCAAATTACACAGCCTAGGTCGTGTACTCCTCTGGAAGTACCTGAAAACGTGTCTAAACTACAAAGCCCGATTACACAGCTGTGTAATTTTACACGGCCTAGGCCGTGTAGCACTCTATCATGTGCGTTGAGCTGTGTTTCCAGTGGGGAACACGACCTGAGCCATATAAATTCACACAGCCCGTGAATCTACACCAGAAATCATGAAAATGAGATTCTCCAAGATTTCAAATCAAATGAGTACCAATCCATATACATATTTGAGCATTTAGGCACATACCAATCCATCAAGATTCACAATATCAAGCATAGAAGATCATACAACACATTTAAATCATAACATCATTAGAAATCACAAACAAAGTGATAAACCCACAATGGATTTCTCACCATCAACACCAAAGACATTTCCTCACCACCAAGATTGCGTGAAGAGGATTATCTCCCTCTTACCTTAAGAGAAAACAAGAAAAGGAACCTTCTTAGTGCTTTTCTTGCAATTTTCGTCCAAGACCTCCAAGAAAACCCTAAGATGGTGAAACCCAAGAAATCCAAAATTAAAGCTTAAAGAGGGAGTCCTTGATCACAGTGGTGGCCAAGGACCACAAAAATGAGAAGAAAAGATGAAGATCAAGAACATTACCTCAAAAGCTTCAGGCTTTGGGCTTCAATGGTGGAAGATGAAAGAGAAAGACTTAGGGGATGACCTCTAAAGAGAAGAGTCTTAAGATGATGAGAGGATGTAAGAAACAAGATTAGTTGAGCAAAAAATTATGGGTGGCCTCCAATAGTGGTGTGTGGCCGTGTGGGAGAAGAGAGGAAGAGAGGAGTGGACGTGAGAGAGGTGAGAGGAAATGGAAGAAGAGAAAGAGAGAAATGAACGATGAGAGAGAAAGCAATAGGTGAATGGGAAAGTGAGAAAAGATGACAATTGGTCACCATTTTTCCCTTCATGGTCGTGGGATTCGCATGTGAGGAGAGAGGGGAGTGAAGCTTCCTTGAGAAGCTTCGCACATTTCTCGATAAAGTGAAGGGTGATGATTTCACTTAGATGCTATCATAAAAGTAATCAGATAAAAATAATTTGGTAGAGTTATTATTCAGTGGACAAATGTTGCAGTCAGTAAAAATAATATTTTATTGTCCTATAATAATAAAATATGCTGCGATTTTATTTATTAGAAAAAATTTCAAAAAATAAAAACCTCGTAAACTGTGTCCAGTCTCGTGTTTAGTAAGATCTCTCATCGACGTTTCTACAGTTCAAAGTTTTCTGGCCTCGAGGAAAATATTTCATTTTTCTAGCCTCGCTTAGCGCGTACACAAATCGAGAAACATATTAAAATAATCAAACAATTTAGAAAATTCCAGAAATTTCCCAAAAATCATAAAATATTATAAAATGAATACTTATCATGAAATAAGTAATTTTCGTGATGTTACAACTCTTCCCTTTAAAAAAAAATTTCGTCCTCGAAATTTTCATACCTTAGAAACTAGCTCCGATGTTGTGCCTCCAGCACAACATTCCAAATCGCTTATTCTAACACAATTTCTTTTTTCCCTTGAATTATTTGCATCCTTTCCTGAGTCATCTTAGCTTTATCTGCTGCTCATTGTACAGCTCGGGTCCAATCGCAATCCTTTCATTGCCCTAGTGCTAACACAAGGTGTCTTACATCGCCGTCCATGTAATGCCTTATATTTAACTCCCTCAATCAGATATTTTCGACTCTAAAGATTTTAGCAGACTTTAAACGTTGCTCCATGCAGAAAATACCTCCATCTTCCCAATGCACTATAATTGCTAATTTCGTGTTTGTATAGAGTAGTCCTTCTCATGTGCTCTCGGTTGTCTCGAAGCATACGTTACTATTCCTTCTATTATGATCAAGCATACGTACCAAACTTCTAATGCGAAGCATCACTAGGCATCCTTATAACTCCATAAAATGTAGTTATTTGTGCCCTATATTAGTGTTTTATTGATTGCTCAGTCCTTGTTCTTAGGCAATATTGGGAGACTTTAGCCTTATTTTCATGCAAATGTTTGTTGATGTCTTCCTCTTTGTTTTGTGAATATATCTCCAATTCTTTTGATAGATTATGTTGATTTTGCACTCTTAATTAATCGGGTGAACTGTAAATTGTAGGATAGGCTAAAAAATGGATGAATTGGAGTAGCATATGGTCTAGCAAAGGAAAAGGAGAGCCAGGAGACGTCTCAGTTTCCCATGCCGCGGTGTGGATCTGTTCACGCCTGGGCATGTTGCTCTTAGGTTGCTGCGTACTGAGAAGACAGAGGCTATCACGCCGCGGCGTGGACAATTGCACGCCGCGGTGCGTGGATGTCAGCAGCACCTATAAATACGACGCTATCAGATTAGAAAAAGGATAAAGTTCTGGGTCGTGAGAAAAACGAAGCTAGGGCTCATTTGCTGACAGTTTTGGAGAGCTGTGAAGGGACTAGAAGTAGAATCCACCCTTCTTGAAGGAGGATCATTCATCTAAGCACCAACATCATAGAGTTTCCCCTCTTCTCTCTTTACTCTCTCTCATTCTAGGGCATGGGCATGGAAATGGCTTTGGCATTTTTGTGTCCCATGGCTAGCTAAGTTCATTTTAGGGATTCTTTTGGATCTTTCTATGTAAACTTGATGATTTTGTAACCTTGTGATTTGTTTATGATAATGTGTTTTGTTCATCTATATTTCTCTTAATGCTCATGAATGTGTGGCCAACATTTAATTTGTTCTGGTTGAATCTATTGAACTAGACATAGGGATTTAGGTTTTAGATCATAAATATGGTTGATGCATGTTTAATTTCATTATAGTGGATGAGTGTTTTAATTAGCTAACGGGATAGAGATATACCCTTTGGTCATGCATGGCAATTGTTAAGAATCAATCTTAATGAATGGAGTTTGCTCTAGTTCTCATGGACACATAGTGAACTAGGCAAATAACATAGGGTTAATTGACCTAGACATAGGCTTTTAACTAGTAGAGTTTCTTATGCCAACAAATTCATTTATACGTAATACTCACTTTGGTTGCATATTATCAAGTGGAATAGTTAGTGACAAAGGAGTCTATCCTCCAATCCTTGAATCTCAATCTCTTATTAAAGCTTTTTAGTCTTTTAATCAAGTCACACTTTTTCTCCCAATTTGTATGTCCTTGAATAGAATTTCTTAAACTAATAGTTAATAGTTAGCTTAGATATTAATCCTAGTCCTAGAGGGAACGAACTTAACTCATCATTTTATTACTTGCACGACCCGTACACTTGCGGTACATAAAAAAGGTCAACAAGTTTTTGGCGCCGTTGCCGGGGATTACAGCTAATTTATACTTTGCTAATATTGACAACAAGTTTGATTAGTTCTAGTTTAAGGTTTTCTTTTATTCCATTTTAATTCAAGTTTCAGTCTTTGTCTGTTTTAGGTACACTTACAATGGGAGATCACAATGATCACACAAGGCCTTTGAGGGAGTTTGCTACTCCTCAGATGGGTAATCTTTAATCGAGTATCACAAGGCCTCCCATCCGAGCCAATAATTTTGAAATCAAGCCTGCCATCATACAGCTAATACAAACATTGGTGCAATTTGGTGGGTTACAAAGTGAAGACCCAAATGCTCATTTGTCAAATTTCTTCGAGATTTATGACACCTTCAAGCATAATGGTGTTTCTGAAGACATCATCCATTTAAGGCTCTTTCCTTTCTCTTTCAGGGATAGAGCCAAGAGCTGGTTGCAATCTTTGCCAGCAGGGTCTATAAGCACTTGGAATGATGTATGTGGCAAGTTTCTGAACAAATACTTCCCACCTACCAAGACTGCGGAGATGGTGAATGATATCACCTCATTTACACAAGCTGAATCTGAATCCTTGTATGAAGCCTGGGAGAGGTACAAGGATCTTCTAAGAAGGTGTCCTCACCATGAGATACCACCATGGCACCAAATCTATTCATTTTATAAGGGTTTGCTGCCTCACCATCGTCCAGTTGTGCATACAGCTTTCGGTGGTTCCTTGCTTAGCAAATCATTTGATGAGGCTTACCAATTGTTGGAGGATTAGCCGCCAATAGCTATCAATGGCCATCTGCAAGAAATACCCCAAAAAGGGTGGCTGGAGTACATGATGTAGATGCAATTACGTCACTTTCTGCTCAAGTGGCTGCAATTGCTAACAAGTTGGATAGTTTGGGTGTAGGCTCTCATCAAAGCCCATTCATGTTGTGTGACCGATGTGGAGACAACCTTGCAACGGATAGATGCCCATCTAATATAGAGAGTGCTCAATATGTGGGAAACTACCGTCCTTCTCATAATAACCCTTATTCTCAATAGTATAATCCTAGGTGGAGGAATCACCTAAACTTTTCATGGAGAGATAACCAAGGAGCAACCTCTTCATCAGCTGGAAATGAGAGACCACAATATCCTCTCGGTTTCTCTTCATAAGCAAGACCACCACCACAAGAGAAGAAACCATCACTTAAGGACATGTTCATGCAATTTATGGTTAAATCTGATTCTTATATGTCTAAAATCGATGCTCATTTGGCTAGAAATGATGCAATGATTCAAAGCCAAACAGCATCAATGAGAGCATTGGAAACACAGATGGGGCAATTGGTGAATGCTATCAACAACCGACCTCCTGGGTCATTTCCAAGTGACACCGTCAGTAATCCAAAAGGTGACCCAAAAGATTGCAAAGTTATTTCCCTAAGAAGTGGGAAGAACATAGAAGGGAATCCCAAGACCAAACTGCTTGTTGATGATGCTGAGGTGACACAAGAAGAAGAGATTGTGTACAAGGAAGACCAAGGGAGTAAGGTAGTTACCAAGAGCACTGAAGAGCCAAATAAGGATGAAATCAAAAAGAAAGAAAAAAATACTTCTCCTTCCTTGCCGTTTCCTAATCGCTTTGCCAAGTATAAAATGGATACACCGTTCAAGAAATTTTTGGAAGTCTTTAAAAAGCTTCAGGTAAACATTCCATTTGCAGAGGCATTAGAACAAATGCCTAGTTACTTGAAGTTCATGAAGGATATATTGTCAAAAAAGCGAAACTGGGTGAGTTTGAGATAGTGGCATTGTCAGAAGAGTGCAGTGCGGTTTTGCAGCAGAAGCTTCCGCCAAAATTGAAAGATCCTAGAAGCTTCACAATTCCATGTGCAATTGGAGAAAAATTCTGTGGGCATGCCTTGTGTGACTTGGGGGCAAGTATTAATCTCATGCACCTATCCATCTTCCAAAAGTTAGGTTTGAAGGAATGTAAGCCTACATCAGTTACCCTCCAACTAGCGGATCGCTCCTACTCTTACCCGAAGGGAATTGTTGAAGATGTCTTGCTCAAGGTGGACAAGTTTATATTCCCTGTAGACTTCATAATTCTGGATATGGAGGAAGATAGAAACGTGCCTTTAATCCTTGGCAGACCATTTCTGGCCACAAGAAGAACACTCATTGACGTCCAAAAAGGTGAATTGACTATGAGAGTTCAGGATCAGGAGGTAACTTTTAACATTTTTAAGAAAATTAAATTTCCTCATGATCCTGAAGAGTGTTCATATATAGGCATGCTTGATAATATCATTATTGATGCATTTCATGCTAACTTTCCTAATGACCCTCTTGCATTGGCATTGATTACTTCAACTGACCAGGAAGATGATACTAGGGATGTTGTGCTTGATTTTGTTAAACGATTTGATGCTCTTCCTAAGTATTTCAGGTCATCCAAGTTTGAGCCTTTAGAGTTCCAAGCATCTAAGGAGTTGCCTAAGCCTTTTATTGAGGAACCCCCAAAGCTTGAGTTGAAGCCTTTGTTGAATCACTTGCAATATGCTTACTTTGGAGCAATGTCTACCTTGCCAGTAATCATATCTTCATCGCTTACTGATGAGCAAGAGGAGAAACTTCTTCGTGTGCTCCGGAAGTACAAACATGTCATTGGATGGACTATTACTGATATTCATGGCATTAGCCCCTCCATTTGTATGCACAAGATTCTGTTAGAGGATAATCTGAATGGAGTTATGGAGCACCAAAGGTGACTAAATCTAATAAAGAAGGAAGTGGTGAGGAAAAAGATAATTAAATGGCTTGATGCTGGCATAGTCTATCCTATTTCCGATAGCCCGTAGGTTTCTCCAGTCCAATGTGTTCCAAAGAAAGGAGGTATGACGTTGGTTACCAATGAAAATAATGAGCTCATCCCTTCTCGCAAGGTCACTAGATTGGAGGATATACATGGATTACCAGAAATTGAATAAAGCTACCCGGAAGGAACATTTTCCACTCCCTTTCATTGACCAGATGCTGGATAGATTGGCTGGAAATGCTTATTACTGCTTCCTTGATGGTTACTCTAGATACAACCAAATTGCTATAGCACCTGAAGATCAAGAAAAGATAACATTCACATGTCCCTATGGTACGTTTGCTTTCCGAAGAATGCCAATTGGGTTATATAATGCACCAGTAACTTTTCAGCATTGCATGATGGCTATCTTTGTGGACATGATTGAGTATAGCCTGGAAGTCTTTATGGATGATTTTTTGGTGTTTGGAGATTCTTACCATAGCTGCCTGCAGATTCTTTCTTCTGTGTTGAAAAGATGTGAAGAGACCAACCTAGTCCTAAACTGGGAGAAATGCCACTTCATGGTTCAAGAAGGCATTATTCTTGGCCATAAGGTTTCTATCAAAGGGTTGGAGGTAGACAAGGCAAAGATTGAGGTGATTGACAAACTTCCTCCACCAAATGCAGTAAAAGGAATTCACAGCTTTCTTGGTCATGCCGGTTTTTACCGGAGATTCATAAAAGACTTCTCTAAGATTTCTAAGCCCCTTTGCAACTTATTGGAGAAGGACATCCAGTTCAACTTTGATGAATCATGCCTGGGTGCATTTGTGGAGCTAAAAAGGAGACTAGTATCAGCCCCGGTGATAATCACTCCAGATTGGGAATTGCCTTTTGAATTAATGTGCGATGCCAGTGATTATGCTGTTGGTGCAGTTTTGGGGCAGAGGAAGGATAAGGTGTTTCATTCCATATACTATGCAAGCAAAACTCTCAATGATGTATAACTAAACTACACAACAACAGAAAAAGAACTTCTGGCAGTTGTCTTCACATTTGATAAGTTTCGGGCATACTTGGTGGGCACTAAGGTGATAGTCTACACAGATCACTCCGCAATTAAATATCTAGTGAGCAAAAAGGATGCAAAATCGTGGTTGATTCATTGGGTCTTGTTGTTGCAAGAATTTGATTTAGAGATTCGGGATAAGAAAGGGGCAAAGAATCAAGTTGCAGATCACCTCTCTAGATTGGAAAATAAGGAATATCAAGTTGAACCAATCACAATTAATAAGGCATTCCCCGATGAGCAACTCTTTGCTATGGCAACTTGTCCATACCCATAGTACGCTGACATTGTGAATCACATAGTGGGTAGTGTGTTGCCTCCGGATCTTACTTCTCATCAAAAGAAGAAGTTCTTGCACGATGTCGGGCACTATCTCTAGGATGAACCATTCTTGTTTAAACAATGCCCTGACCACATGTTGAGGAGATGCGTGCCTATGGAGGAAGTTGAACAAATTCTGAACCAATGCCATTCTTCTCCATATATTGGACACTATAGTGGGGAGAGGACAGCAGCCAAGGTGCTACAATCTGGATTTTATTGGCCATCTCTCTGCAAGGATGCACACTTTCATATCAGCAAATGTGATAGATGCCAAAAAGTAGGAAACATCTCAAGGAGAAATGAGATGCCCCTCAATTCCATTCTTGAGGTTGAGATTTTTGATGTGTGGGGCATCGACTTCATGGGCCCCTTTATCCCCTTCTATGGGAATCTATACATTCTTGTGGCAGTGGACTATGTGTCCAAGTGGGTGGAAGCGTGTGCATTTCCTACCAATAACTCTAAGGAAGTGATAAACTTCATGAAGAAACAAGTTTTCACCCGCTTTGGCACTCCTAGGGCCATTATTAGTGACAGAGGGTCACATTTTTGCAATAAGTACTTTGATGCTCTCCTGGCCAAGTATGGGGTAGCTCATCAGATTGCCACCGCGTACTATCCACAGACAAGTGGGCAAGCAGAGGTGTCCAATCGTGAAGTTAAATGAATACTTGAGAAAATAGTATGTTCATCCCGTAAGGATTGGTCAAGGAGACTTAATGATGCACTATGGGCATACAGGATAGCTTATAAAAACCCCATTGGTATGTCTCCATACAAGCTTGTATTTGGGAAGGCTTGCCATCTGCCAATTGAGTTGGAGCATCATGCTTATTGGGCCATAAAGCAGCTAAATTTTGATTTACAAGCTGCTGATGAAAAGAGATTATTGCAGCTCAATGAACTTGATGAATTTAGGCTTCAAGCTTATGAAAATGCAAAACTGTACAAGGCAAAGGTGAAGAGTTGGCATGACAAGAAGATTGTGCATAAGAGATTTGAGCAAGGCCAAAAAGTCCTCCTTTACAATTCCAGGCTCAAACTCTTTCCGGGAAAGCTAAAATGAAGGTGGTCAAGTCCATTTCAAGTGGAAAAGGTGTTTCCCTATGGAGCTGTTGAAGTCGCAAATCTTGACGAAAAGTCAACCTTTAAAGTCAATGGCCAGCGCTTGAAGCCCTACCTAGGAGGAGAAATCGATAGGGAGAAAACCTCCCTCACATTGGCTGCCCCAGAATAGTTGCAGAAAAAATCCTGCCTGGACTATAAAAAAGGCCCTTACCTTTTTTGAGAGGGAACCACCCCTATTCTTACCTCTTTGATTTTGAGTCTAACACAACTAATGCCTTTAATTTTAAGGTTTCATGCTATTTTGATCATGCTCTCAGCAGTTGTGCTACGTGGACTAATTTTGTAGGTGGTGGAGACCTCTGGGAAGCAATTACAGTAGATGAATCAGGTTTGCTGCATAATTTGGCAGTCTGGTGTATCACGCCTCAGCGTGACAAAATGCACGTCGCAGCGCAACTGTCTCTAGCTGATCAGTATTGTGAGGCCACGAGCGGCGCGCCTAGGCGTGGAAAAATTCACGCCTCGGCGCGATAGTGCCAAACCAAAAAAAAAAAGGTGTGTGGGGCGTGAAACATGCGTTTCACTGAGGAACCTTTCTTGCACTAAAAGGGGCGTGAGCCCTCATTTTCTTTTTACTCTCCATTTCCCCCTTTCTCTCTTCCATTTGCTCTCTTTTTCCCCCACTCCCCCCATATTCAGTTTTTGATTTACTACACATTTTTCTTCCATCCACACTACACTCCCCCTCCGGGTAACATTCGGTTCTTCCTCTTCCTCTTCTCCTTTCATTTTTGCATTTTCTCCGCTTTTCATTTTTTTTTTCTTCTTTCTTTTCCTTGTTATTTATTTTTTGTATGATTTTTGCTTTAAATCTCTGTTTTAGATTGATGATAATGCGAGACAATGCTATAAATCTCTGTTTTGGGGGCTGTTTTTGGGTGAAAATTTGGGTGCCATTAGTGGCTGTAAAGCCCCTGCCATGTGTGCCGTCGCTATGCATGCACGCCGTGGTGCAATAATTTTCACGCTGCGACATGAGTTCATCTGCTAGCATGTTCCCATTTTGTTTTTGTGTTAGTGGCTTTGTTGTTGGCTCTAATTTGCATATTTTATGTAATTGCCAACACGTTTTGTATTTAACCTAATTGTTTTTTCTATTTTTGTACATATTTCAGGCCCTTTGGCAATATGTTGTTCTAACTTCGGCGCTTTGATTTTTTTTACAGAACTAGGTACCCTATTTTACTTGCACCATGACTTATAAGTGACAGAAGGGTGATAGTGGCCGACGCAACAGGGAGCCCTCTCCACCTCGCCGATTTGATAGGGTGAAATTCATTTCAGCCGAGGCTGAAGCAAAGTACTCCACACTAGTCACTAAACCAGTAATTCCTGAGCGGGGGTTTAGCTTCAAGCAGGCTCTCCACCAAGAGATCCAGCGGACCATAGACCACTACCATTGGAAGAGGTTTGCAAAACACCCAGTGTCTGTCGTTCTTCCGATCGTTCGCGAGTTTTATGCGAACGCTGCATTCTCTGACCGGCAGACTTCTATAGTCAGGTTGCATGGCTGCCAGGTCTCCTTCTCCATTAAGGATATTCAGCAAGTGTTGGGCCTACTTCCTCCTGAGGAGATTTATGAGTACTCAGAGTTCCTCCGCATGGCACCGGAGGAGGGCCTGGACCCGGATGTTATCACTACCCGTATCTGCATTCAAGAGGCACAACCTGTGCAATGGGTCCTCAGTGTTCAAGATCAGCGGCCAAGGAACTTCTCCCGCTCATATTTAACTCCAGAGGCTCGCGTGTGGTATCATTTCATCAGCACCCGGATCATTCCTTCTACCAACACGTCCGAGGTGACTAGGGATCGTGCCATTCTGATCTATTCCATCCTTGAGCACAGGTCTATTGATATTGTTAGGATCATCCATGAGTAGATTCACAAATCAATAAATGAGTCCAGAAGCCTCTTTTTCCCATTCCTCATCCACTAGCTGTGCAGCAAATGTCAGGTACAATGGGGCCCTCATGAGGAGCTTGTTGATATCAAACAGCCTCTTAATGACACCATCCTATAGAAGCTGAAACATCCTTCAGCCCCAGGACAGCGATAGAGGCAGAGGCAGAGAGAAACCAGAGCGGCCCCTCTGTCTGACAATGAGTGGCGTGCTTCTGTGGATGCTCAGCTGACTCAGATGACTGCCATACTGAGGTGGCTGGCTGAGCGCTCGAGGTTTCCCATGGACAGCTTTCCGGGGTCCACTTCTTCTCCCTACGATTGTGCTGGACCATCCCATCAGCCCCAGGATCCAGCAGCTGAAGGTCATGATAGCGGTGGTGATACTGAGATCATCCCAGATGACGATGATGATGTGTAGTTATGATGCAGTCAGGGCATCTTTCTGCCTTATTTTGTTGTTTCTTTTTAGATATTTTGAGCAGTAAGGACACTGTTTCCCTTAGGTTTGGGGGGTGTCTAACATACTTTATGATGTTTGTATTTGGTACTTCTTATGTTTTGACTATTGCTAGTGGTAGTGCTTGGTTAATTTTGAAGTTAGATGGTGCACATAATTGTTTTGTTCTTAATGCATATTGAAAAGTAAACTCTTTTGGAATGCATTGTTTATGCCAATTGCTAGGGCATTGATGGTTGTCCAATGATGAGTATGGATGTGTTTTGATCTCATTATTTATGTGAATCCATATGCAATCTCTAATGCATGATGAAATAATATAGTATGAGCACATCCCACTTGTATGCTTGTGTAACTTTGAAATGGTTTGAGTGCGAATCTAGAAAATGTTTATGAACTGTGCATGTGGAGATTTCTTTTATCCAATAAAATTGTCTTGCAACTCTTTTGAGGCAAAATCCTAGGTTGTGCTTGATTGAGGAAATGATTAGGGCATTGTTTGGACCATTTGAGCCTAAAAAGCTTACCTTTACATAATCATATCCTTAGGTCCCCTTTGAAGTTTTATAAATATTTGGCCCTCTATTTTCTTTCATCACCTTCATTTCTCCCAACCCATGTAACCATTCTAATGTATATGAAATTTCATTGCATTTTCACCTTACCATCAATGTTGTTTGTTGAGTACATAACATGTTATTTCTTGATTCGAGTCCAATGACTAGGATGTTTATGTTGTTCAATACAAGAGTGACTTAAAGGAACCATTTGCTGTGCAATAAATTACTTTTGTTTGTAAAAAGAAAAAAAATAGGAAAATTCAAAAAAAAAGAACAAAACAAAACAAAAGAAAATGCAAGAAAGGAAGCAAATGTGAAAGAGCATAAGTGGTTCTAGATAGTGTTGTTTATGTCATTTTACGTACCCTTGTTGTGACTCAAGTCTTGAAATGTTTTGTTATGTCTTCAATGTTAGTATGCTTTCCTTTCTCCCTTGTTCTTCACCCCATCACCTTGGCCTTACATTACAAGCTATTAAAGTCCCTTTTGATCCTCAGTTGTGTGCAATTTACATTAGTGGAGAAAGAGTTGAATTACAATCTTATGGATTCTTTAATTCATATTCATGTGTATGCTCATAAACTTATCTGGATGAACATGATTTAAATTGAAAAGTTGGCTTGCATGCTTGTGGAAAAGGTGATTTAAATGAAACGAAGCTGTGATTGTTAACATGATAAGGATTGCATGTGTGTGGAGTAAATTATGAGGCATGAGCATTCTTTGAGGATTATGCAACCATTATGCACTTGGAGGGATGAAAGTGATTTTGAAATCCATGTTAGCTGCTGAATGCATAATGGGCAGATTTTATCAATGCATATGTGCACATACTTGGTTTTGCTCGAGGACTAGCAAAAATCTAGGTTTGAGAGTGTGATAACTCCATAAAATATAGTTATTTGTGCCCTATATCAGTATTTTATTGATTGCTCAGTCCTTGTTCTTAGGCAATATTAGAATACTTTAGCCTTATTTTCATGCAAATGTTTGTTGATGTCTTCCTCTTTGTTTTGTGAATATATTTCCAATTCTTTTGATAGATTATGTTGATTTTGCACTCGTAATTAACCGGGTGAATTGTAAATTGTAGGATAGGCTAAAAAATGGATGAATTGGAGTAGCATATGGTCCAGCATGGGAAGAGGAGAGCCAGGAGACATCTCAGTTTCCCATGCTGCGGCGTGGATATGTTCACACCTGGGCATG
This sequence comes from Ormosia semicastrata, assembly GCA_029884595.1. Lineage (NCBI taxonomy): Eukaryota > Viridiplantae > Streptophyta > Magnoliopsida > Fabales > Fabaceae > Ormosia > Ormosia semicastrata. Next base: position 48,747,080 of record JAQQTO010000061.1, read on the forward strand.
CTGCTCTCAGGTTGCTGCGTACTAAGAAGACAGAGGCTATCACGCCGCGGCGTGGACAATTGCACGCCGCGGCGCATGGATGTCAGCAGCACCTATAAATACGATGCTATCAGATTAGAAAAAGGAGAGAGTTCTAGGTCGTGAGAAAAACGAAGCTAGGGCTCATTTGCTAATAGTTTTGGAGAGCTGTGAAGGGACAAGAAGTGGAATCCACCCTTCTTGAAGGAGGATCATTCATTTAAGCACCAACATCATAGATTTTCCCCTCTTCTCTCTTTACTTTCTCTCATTCTAGGGCATGGGCATGGAAATGGCTTTGACATTCTCATGTCCCATGGCTAGCTAAGTTCATTTTAGGGATTCCTTTGGATCTTTCTATGTAAACTTGATGATTTTGTAACCTTGTGATTTGTTTATGATAATGTGTTTTGTTCATCCGTATTTCTCTTAATGCTCATGAATGTGTGGCCAACATTTAATGTGTTTTGGTTGAATCTATTGAACTAGACATAGGGATTTAGGTTTTAGATCATGAATATGGTTGATGCATGTTTAATTTCATTATAGTGGATGAGTGATTTAATTAGCTAATGGGATAGAGATATACCCTTTGGTCATGCATGGCAATTGTTAAGAATCAATCTTAATGAATGGATTTTGCTCTAGTTCTCATGGACACATAGTGAACTAGGCAAATAACATAGGGTTAATTGACCTAGACATAGGCTTTTAACTAGTGGAGTTTCTTATGCCAACAAATTCATTTATACGTAATACTCACTTTGGTTGCATATTATCAAGTGGAATAGTTAGTGAAAAAGGAGTCCCTATCCTCCAATCCTTGAATCTCAATCTCTTATTAAAGCTTTTTAGTCTTTTAATCAAGTCACACTTTTTCTCCCAATTTGTATGTCCTTGAATAGAATTTCTTAAACTAATAGTTAATAGTTAGCTTAGATATTAATCCTAATCCTCGAGGAATGAACTTAACTCATCATTTTATTACTTGCACGACTCGTACACTTGCGGTATATAAAAAAGGTCAACACATCCCAAAATATAGTCGAGTGTAGTCGAGTGTCTCTTCAATCCTTGAAAATATTTCCCTTATATGCATCAATCCTACAAATTTGACTCTCTCGTACGAGTTAGATAAGAAATCTTGCCATTTTGGAGAATTCTGCGGTGAGTCTCCTATATTTACTAGCTAATCCTATAAAGTTACGAATCTTCATTACGGTCGTCGATCGTTCTCATTAAATAACCGCTTCAACTTTCGACGGATCCATAGTAACTCCTTCCTTTGAGATCATGTGACCCGAAGGTTGAATTGCCTCTAACCAGAATTTGCACTTGGACAACTTCATGCATATCTTCTTCTCCTTCTTCAGGATTTAAAGAATCAAAATGAAAGGTTCGGTACATTCCTCCGAACGTTAAGAATAGATCAAAATACTGCCAACAAAGGCAACAACAAATCTGTTTCAACAGAGAAGGAGATTCTACTCACGTAATCCATGAATGCTCCCGAAGTGTCCGTTACACGGAACAACATTACGAAATACCTATAGTGCCCATAACGCATCAGAAAAGTTATTTTAGAAAAAAAAAATCTCCTACCTTTAAGCGAACTTGATAATAGTCCAGAACACAAGCTGATCATGGAGAAAACAACGTCTTCCTTCAATTGATTCATTAAGTCATCTATCCTTGATCTTAACGAAAAATGTCTTATAGGGTATGTTCTTTTCTAATTGTACTACATTCGGCATAGATCTATCTGATGGAGAATTTGACATGGTTCAACAAAATTTTAGAATGAGCTTTATGGATTTAGATCTAGAAATCTCTGTCTTAAGAAGCACTAAAGTTTGATTGGAACAATTTAACAGGATATGGTTGGAAAATAACCAATCCATTTTTTAATATTATATCTAATTTGTGAAAGAAGTGAACAAATTGGATCAACAGAAAAGATTCTGTCTTTAATAAGTCATAGGATAATTTAAACAACTTAGCTACCATCAACAAGTTCTTAGTAGCAGAAGTAGAAATAACTTAGTCAAAAGATGATGAAGATACAAACGACCCTACTGGATTCATACAGTCATACGCCATAAAGAAATAGGTTACCCCCGGAATTATACAGTAAAATCACAGGGTCATCTATCGCAGTACAAGCTCCCTCGTTTAGGCCTTCAGTCTAAGAGACTTTCACTCCATTTGAGGAATTAACTCTCCCTTATTCGTGAGATTTTGAAGTACAAACATCTCCAACCGAAGGCTTCATCCTATACAAAGTACAATTTCTAGCCACATGTCCTAGCTTTCCGCACTTGAAATAAATTATTCATTCGATCGTACAATGCCTTGTTAAGTGACCCTTTCCGCACGTCTTACATTTTGGTAAAGATGTTGGGAATTGCGGTTACATCACGTAGTGGAAAAACAGGGATTCCCGCCAAGGATCCATGCGAAAAAGCCATAATCTGAGTTTTTAAATTATTTACCTCTTGAAGCGTGATCAAAAGAAAGGACGTGAATCACCAACACCATAATAGAAATAATGTCTCTGTGGTATCTACATGAACAGACTCACGAACGTCCAACGTCCGCAAAGAAGAGCCTCACATCTCTCACATAGTGCTAGCTGCGAAGAGAAAAGAAGAAACCTGTCGCTCTCTCACTCACTTTTCTGTAGGTGTGGCTAGGGTTCTGTAATTGTATATCTTAGCAGCCCCTTAGCAGTACTATTTATAATAGTGACTTCCTTAAGTGAGTGTGAGCAGCAGCAAGGTAAGCTGTGCAACCCTAGACCCATCTGTTATGAGTCTGACCCATATTTGAATCCGAGTTCAACTTGGATCCATTGCTCCAATTTTAGTATACTCTATGTGTGTGACCCTGTAGGTTCTTATTATGTTGGCAGTAATATTAAAATCTCATTTTAATATTACAAGCAGTGAGCGATATCTAGCAACACATCGCTGCTACCCAAGTAATAAGAATATCAGTGATTTGACATAACCTTTCCGTAACTAATGTTTCCATGTTGTTTAGTCACTTTGTCAAGATATCTAGATTGAACGCAAGGCATGGAATGATTCACTCTTGTATAGTCCAATCTTTCATTTCCTAATACTCGAGTAGACTTTGTAACAACAAATGAGATCAATATCTCATATTGACTCATTTGAGCATGATCATGCATTTCGCAGTCTCACTTAATCAGGGGCCCCAAAGTTATCGCTCCTGTTATGTAGGAGTGACAAATCCCATCTAGGTCACTTACATCCCTCTATATGAATCGCGGTATATCCAATAACCAACTTTATAATCACCTTGTTACAGATGACGTTTGATGGCATTAAAACACACAACTCCTCATGTAGGAATCGTAGTGATTTCAGGTCAAAGGACCACAAACACCATTGTCACTATGAGAATCGCTTATGAAGACTCACGTAATGATCTATGTAGCGTTCTCATGGTGGGTCAGTCTAGTACATCATTACTCTAATATGTACCCATGTGATGACTTGATATCTCATATCCATGACCCGTGAGATGTGGTCATCAGTCTATGCACATACTAGTCTCAATGCATTATTGTTGTCCTAGTTAACAATAATACTTGACTAAAAACATTTAAGAATAGTATTGTAACCAAAAAGGATCTCACGATCAAGTCATCCACTTAATATCCCATGGCATCAAACTTACTATTCTAAGGACTTTATTATGTTTATAAAAAAAGAACACAATAAATGAAATGCCTCATATAAAATAAGCATAATAGAATGTATGTAAATACAAAAAAAGTATCAGCCTCTAGGGCATACACCAACAATCTCCCACTTGCACTAGAGCTAATCAGGCATATGTCTAATACCTAAAGGCTTAGTGTGACCCTCATGCTTCTGCTATGCAAGAGGCTTCGTCAGTGGATCAGCAATGTTATCATATGTTGGTACTCTGCATATCTTCACATCTCCTCTATTAATGATCTTTCGAATGAGATGGAAGCGCCTAAGTATATGTTTGGATCGCTGGTGAGATCTAGGCTCCTTAGCTTGTGCAATGGCTCCATTATTATCACAATAGAGGTCCATTGAGTCCATAATGCTAGGAATAGCGCCAAGTTCAATAATGAACTTCCTGATCCAAACAGACCCCTTTGCTGCATTGGAGGCAGCAATATACTCAGCCTCTATGGTAGAATCGGTAACGATCTCCTGCTTTGAACTCTTCCAGCTCACAGCCCCACCATTTAGGCAAAAAACATAACCCGATTGTGATCTGGAGTCGTCCTTATCGGTTTGGAAGCTAGCATCAGTGTAACCTTTTACAACTAGCTCTTCCTCACCTGCATATACTAAGAACGAATCCTTAGTCCTTCTCAAGTACTTAAGGATGTTCTTGATAGCAGTCCAGTGACTTTCACTGGGATCAGACTGGTACCTGCTCGTCATGCTCAAAGCATACGAGATGCCTGGTCGTGTATATAACATGACATACGGGATAGATCCAATTGCAGATGCATATGGAATCTTGCTCATGTGATCCCTCTCATCCTGGGTGGAAGGGGATTAAGCCTTAGATAGGCTTACACCATGTGACATAGGCAAGAGTCCTTTCTTGGATTTATGTATGTTAAATCATCTTAACACTTTGTCTATGTATGTACTCTGACTTAGGCCAAGTAGCCTCAGTGATCTATCTCTATAGATCCTGATACCTAATACATAGGTGGCTTCGCCCAAGTCCTTCATAGAGAAGCAGTTCCCTAACCAAGTCTTTACGGACTCTAGGGTAGGGATGTCATTTCTAATAAGTAGTATGTCATCTACATACAATACCAGAAAGACAATAGTGCTCCCACTAACCTTTTTGAAGACACAAGATTCTTCTTCATTCTTAATGAAACCAAACTATTTTATTGTATCATCAAAATGAAGATTCCAGCTTCTAGAAGCTTGCTTCAATCCATAAATAGATCGTTGCAACTTGTGTACTTTTGTAGCATCTTCTGGAGTGGCAAAACCCTCAGGTTGTGTCATGTACACATCCTTGAGAAGATTTCCATTAAGGAAAGCAGTTTTGACATTCATTTGCCAGATTTCATAATCATGGTATGCTGCAATAGCAAGCAAGATCCGAACAGATTTAAGCATCACAACTAGGGAAAAAGTTTCATCATAGTCTATACTATGAATTTATCTGAAACCTTTAGCCACCAATCGTGCCTTAAAGGTATGCACATTACCATCCATGTCAGTTTTCTTCTTGAAAGCCCACTTGCACCCAATGGGTTTTACCCCTTCAGGTGGGTCAACCAAGGTCCATACCCGGTTGGCATACATGGAATCCATTTCAGATCTCATGGCCTCAAGCCATTTCTTAGATTCTGGGCCAATAATGGCTTCCTGGTTAGTCACAGGCTCATCTTGATCCATGAGCAATACATCACCTTGTTGGGTCATGAGAAATCCATATCTCTCTGGTTGATGACATATCCTGTTAGACCTACGCAGGTCTTGTGCTACTAGAGCAGGTTGCTATTCCACAACATTTTGTGGAGGCTGCTCTATTTCCACCATTGGTTCATTGCTGCTTTGTGAAACTTGAAATTCTTCAAGTTCTATTTTCCTCCCACTGATTCCTTTGGAGATAAACTCTTTTTCTAGAAATACAGCAGTCCGTGCGACAAACATTTTGCCCTCGGTAGGATTATAGAAAAAATATCCCTTGGTTTCCTTTGGATACCCCACAAAGAAGTATTTATCTGATTTAGGTCCAAGCTTATCAAAAACTTGATGTTTCACATAAGCTTTGCAGCCCCAAATCTTCAAGAAAGACATACTGGGCCTTCTCCCAGTCCATATCTCATATGGTGTCTTTTGAACCGTCTTAGATGGAACACGGTTAAGTGTGAAAGCTACTGTTGACAGAGCATGTCCCCAGAAAGAGCCTGAAAGGTCTGCATGACTCATCATGGATCAGACCATGTCCAACAAGGTCCAGTTCCTCCTTTTAGAGACACCATTCCATTGTGGTGTTCCTAGTGGAGTGAGTTGAGATAGTATCTCACACTCTTTCAGATGATCATCAAACTGTTGGCTTAAGTATTCTCCTCCTCAATCTGATCAAAGGATTTTAATACTCTTGCCAAGTTAGTTTTATACTTCATTCTTGAACTCTTTGAACTTTTCAAAGGATTCTGATTTGTGTTTCATAAGATATACAAATCCATATCTACTGAAATCATCAGTAAATGTAATGAAATATTGAAAATCACCCTTAGCGAGTGTGTTTAGTGGCCCACATACATCACTATGTATAAGGCCTAAAAGATCACTAGCCCTTTCACCTTGTCCAGTGAATGGGGCTTTTGTCATCTTCCCCAATAAACAAGATTCACATGTCTCATATGATTCGAAATCAAACGAATCCAAGAATCCATCTTTATGGAGTTTGGAGATGCGTTTCTCATTTACGTGGCCCAAACGACAATGCCGGAGAAAAGTTGGGTTCAGATCGTTTGATTTAAACCTCTTTGTATTTATGTTATAGACGGGCATTTCGAGATCAAGGACATAAAATCCATTACTCAATTGTGCACTACCATAAAAAATATCATTCATATAAATGGAACAACACTTGTCCTTTATAATAAAAGAAAAACCTTTCTTGTCCAAACAAGAAATAGAAATGATATTCCTGCTAATAGCAGGCACAAAATAGCAGTTTTCTAACTCTATTACATGCCTAGTGGGCAAAGATAATAAATAAGTCCCTACAGCTAATGCAGCAACCTTTGCTCCATTTCCCACTCGTAGGTCGACTTCGCCCTTCGTCAATAGTCTACTGCTCTTTAGATCCTGCACATTTACACAAATGTGAGATCCACATCCAGTATCTAATACCCATGATGCAGAAGTAGATAAATTGACTTCAATAACAAAAATACCTGAAGTGGAAGTCTCACTTCCCTTATTCTTTTTGAGCTCCTCCAAGAACTTGGCATAGTTCCTCTTTCAATGCCCGGTCTGACCACAATGGAAGTATGTACCTTCCTTAGCCACTCCATCCACTGGTTTCAAGCCAGAAGTGCTGGACTTGGATTTATCCTTACCCTTGCCCTTCCAGTTGTCCTTGGGCTTTTTTTTGTTGTTTCTTGCGCTTATTCTTTTGGACTATCATTATGGCATTTCCTTTGCCTTTGTTTATGTTTTGCTCAGCAGTTCTCAACATGCCTAGCAACTCTGGTAGTGATTTGTCAATTTAATTCATGTTGTAGTTCATGACAAATTGACTAAAACTTTCTGGCAACGATTGCAGGACTAAGTCAGTGGCCAACTCTTGGCCCAAAGGAAAACCAATTCTCTCTAGGTTTTCAATGTACCCAATCATTTTGAGTACATGAGCACCAACAGGACTTCCTTCTACCAGCTTGTACTGAAACAGTGCTTTAGAGACCTCGTATCTCTCATGTCTGGCCTGCTCTTGATAGAGCTTTTTAAGGTGTACGATCATATCGTAGGCATCCATGTTCTCATGTTGCTTTTGGAGCTCAGAGTTCATGGTGGCCAGCATAAGACATCCGATGTGCAAGGCTTCATCTTGATGCTTCTTGTAAGTATCCCTTTCAAATCTAGGGGCATTAGCAGCAGGTGGCTCAGGAATAGGCTGTTCTAGTACATATAGCTTTTTCTCTTGCTTGAGGACAATCCTCAAATTCTTGTACCAGTCTAGAAAATTCTCTCCGGACAACTTGTCCTTCTTAAGGATGAATCGTAGTGATAAGTTACTTGATGTGTTTGTTGCCATGGTAATCTATCAATAGAAATATGCAAAATATAAGTATCATGCCATAAACATATTTAATAAGGTCTTTTAATTAAATATGCCTCCCACTATTTTATTCAAGTCAATGACCCTCAGCATTGACTCGGAAAATCCCATCGTAAGATTTCCTAGTGGGCCAAGATCTATATTTCACCTAGTTTTGAGTCAGCTTTGGCTGATCACCCAAAATTCAGTTATTTAGGTAGGAAACACTTTCCAATTACATCACTTGTAACTCTTGGATAGTTAGGTGAATAACACTTATTCAAATCCATCTAATGGACCAAAGCCCAACTTCATGCCTCTAAGCCTTCAATCCTATTGAAATGGCTAGTTAAGTCAGACCCAATGGTTGGCAGTTGGATATTACTTTTATCCCATCGCGTCTTACTAATATAGATAAAGGCATCCTGCTTTGGCAGACCTGCACTTGATCGATACTAGTCTTGACGAGTGCCACATATTGGAAGGCATCACATAATGACTTAATATTTGCTTTGAGAGAATTTTTTTTTATTATTAGATCTCACCATTTATTAAACTGTTTATGATACCATAAACATTATCCATGCATCTCATACATAAAAGGCATATAATAAAAGTGACATGGTTATGGCCCCCTAAGAGAGGAGCATTAACTAAGCCAGCTTCACCAAGCATCTCCTATCAACATCCTCACTTGATGTCGTCTTCTTGCCTCCACATCATAATTACATTTTATAGAAACCTCTTTTACATTCGAGGGGAGTTAGGTGAGAAGAGAATGTACAATCAGAATGTAGAGAGAAAGGCACGACACGCAAGTCGTATTTATAAAAACCAAAATAGCATAAAAAAAAGGACTAAGGCCATAACCATGCACCATGCATCACAAAAACATATAAACTCATAACAATAATATATTATTATTTTCATGAGTCATAAAATTGGATATAAAAAATCGTGCTTTCGAAAAACACACTACACAGAGGTAGCACGGGGGTCACAAGTCATAAACAAGAGCTAAATCTCTTGCGCCTTCCTTGAACCATTGTGCTACGCAGAACCCTAAGCCCGAACAACATGAACACTTCATGTGCCACAGGGAACCCTTGCACCGTCGTTCAACACTTGAACCTCTAGTGCCTCCGTGACGGCTTGACATCAAAACTTAATGCTGTTGCCGCATAATAAGAATAGGGTTTCCAAAACCCTTTGCGTCGTGCCTCTTATGCAGAAACAAGGATTCTATAACCCCTGCTACCGCAAACCAAGAACAAGGTTTCCCAAACCCTTACGCCGCACATTGAGAATAAGGATTCCATAACGCTGTACGTATCATATACATACCAGAAAGCTTCGCAAAAATATACATCTTAAAACAAAATAGTTTTCACAAAACATATGAACATCTTCATGGGTTTTTGAAAACAACATCACGGTTTTGCATACAACATAAGAAACAGAATATGTTTTTGCAAAGGGTTTCATATGGTTTTCAGAAATAACATATTAAAGATCATATCTTTTGTAAAAAACAAGAACAGAAAACATGTTATCTCATGTAAATAAAAATAGAAAACCGGATCATGGTTTCACAAGATGCTCTGATACCACTATTGGGAATTGCGGTTACATCACGCAGCAGAAAAATAGGGATTCCCATCGAGGATCCATGCGAAAAAGCCATAATCCGAGTTTTTAAATTATTTACCTCTTGAAACGTGATCAAAAGGAAGGACGTGAATCACCAACACCGTAATAAAAATGATGTCTCTGCGGTATCCATACAAACAGACTCACGAACGTCCAACATCCGCAAAGAAGAGCCTCACATCTCTCACACAATGCTAGCTGCAAAGAGAAGAGAAGAAACCCGTCGCTCTCTCACTCATTTTTTTGTAGATGCGGCTAGGGTTCTGTAATTGTATATCTTAGCAGCCCCTTAGCAATACTATTTATAATAATGACTGCCTTAAGTGAGTGTAAGCAGCAGCAAGGTAAATTGTGCCACCCTAGCTATGCAACCCCTCAAATATGGGCCAGACTTATAACAGATGGGTCTAGGGTTGCACAACTTACTTAAGGCAGTCACTATTATAAATAGTACTACTAATAGGCTGCTAAGATATACAATTACAGAACCCTAGCCGTACCTACAGAAAAGTGAGTAAGAGAGCGACAGGTTTCTTCTCTTCTCTTCGCAGCTAGCACTGTGTGAGAGATGTGAGCCTCTTCTTTGCGGACGTTGGACGTTCGTGAGTCTGTTCGTGTGGATACCGCAGAGACATCATTTCTATTATGGTGTTGGTGATTCACATCCTTCCTTTTGATCACACTTTAAGAGGTAAATAATTTAAAAACTTGGATTATGGCTTTTTCGCATGGATCCTCGGTGAGAATCCCTATTTTTTTGCTGCGTGATGTAACCGCAATTCCCAATAAAATATACCACGGTCGGATTGGATTGATTACCACTCGCACTTCCTTCATGCGTTTGTTGCTGCTGTCGCTCCTTCGGTCATAGCGAATACGATTTTCGCTTAAACTAATTAATTTTTCTATTATTTCTCCTTTGGAACTTAGGTAATCCAGAGTTTCCCTAAAATTGACTTTCTTCCAACAAATTCTGAACCTCGACTTCCAATTCCTGCTACTGTGCGGCCCTCTGATCCTGGTGTATTGTTACATTAACCATTCTTTCATTACTTCAGCTGCCGCAGTCGTATCATCATCGTTACTCCCCGCATTCACACACTTACGTCTACCTTGAGCCATTGCCTCCCTTCAAGGACAACGAATCGAAGCATAAGGAAAATCAAAGGCAATCATTTCAAACATTATTGTCTCCTTTCGGAAACCAAACACAAAGAGTCACACAACACAGCGAGACAAACCTAACCACCAAACCCAAAATACTCTAACTTGAGGTCCTTCATTTTGCCTTCTATGCACGATCTCCTGTAAATCTTTAACTCCCAAGCAGCTCCTCGAACCATATTTACGCCAGATATTCTTTTCCTAAGAAAATTAGTTCTCCAAAACTCCTTGGATGTCTCAGTCCACAAACCTTGCAAATCCTATTTAACTACCCTTTTTCTAACCCACTGGCTCAAACAATTCTAGAGGTAACACAACAAGGGTGTAAATGCAAACAAATCCTAAGCAAGTTCAGTCATACCAGCTGAGCTTCTTTCTAAAAGAACTTCTATTACCTTAATACACCTAGGTGAAGTCATAGTTTCCCGTAAACACAGAACATTACACATTGAGTGGGCCAATACTCAATATCAAGTAACTATGCAACAGTAGCTACTAACATTCAACCTATGGCAAGCCATGCCTTCCTTTCCGAAACATCTCAATCAAGAGACAAGGAAGTGCACAACATACAAAGAAACTTCTAACTTGTCTAAGCATAGTCAATCCATACCTCGGCTCAACAGGATGAACTGCGCTCTGATACCACCTAATATAACACCCCTCGATTTAATAACCATGGCACAATCGTCATTATACCACGATCACTAAATTTTGGCGTGTTACAACTTAAATAACAAGTTTTCCAAATCTAATCATTTTGCATATAAAGAAAATATGAGCCACGAATAAATAGTTACATATTCTATCCTTTTAAAAATATAGTTCGACAAGATATACCCAAGATATAACATATAAGACTGGTTAATTACCTTAAAACATAAATATACTCAAAATAGCCCTTATACAGGTAATACAAAGGAAACATAAACTACTCTTAATAACGCCATGACTAAGGAGTTGGGCACTCCATCGGATCCACTTTGGGATCCTTTCCCTGTTTCATTTGAAGACACAAAAGCAGAACAGTGTGCGGTCTCACGGGCAGGTACCCTAGCAGGTGATGGCACAGACTTCTTGTCCTCTCTGAGGGTATAAATCAGATCATTCTATAGCTCCCAAATACGTAAGGCAACTTCGGATGCACCGATGTAGTGAGAACCAGGATAGGATCATCAATCGTAGTCCTCTTCACGGTCAAGGTCAGATCCCTAATAATACCATTTACGCTCGTCGGCCCAGTCGACTCGCCAAGCATTGGCACCCCTGGTGAGCATAATCCTGATGAAACCAAAAGAACCCTTTCTTGTTGCCCTCACCGAACGCAGGAGGTTCTACCTCTACCTCTTTACAGTCTTTAACCCAAAAAAAAATCACATAAAATAAGAATAGTGCAAGCAAGAGGTGAGATATCCTATATTCATTACAAACAACGCAGCGAAGGAAAATAATACGAATGACGAAATCATTCCATCCATGCAGATATTTTCAAGTTATCAATTTCATAGACATCATCAGAAGGCATATATCACAATAATATAAATACCAACAGCACTATAACAACAAATATCTACTATAGATATATAACAAATATTTATGTCTCCATAATATGTGTGTTGACCATGCCATGACAATATGTGAACTGACCATGCATATGCATAATGCGTATACTGACCATCCTCATGTACAATGTACTCATTTCCTACTCTATGGAGCAATAAAAAAACATTAGAGAGAATGATCAAGAGATATGTCTGTATCGCGGCTGCTGAGGCCCTCAAGTGCTAAAATTCCCAATTTATCAACTTATACATCATGGCATTATACAAGACATTCTATATAGATCTCGTTATAGGGCAGTGTCTGGTCCAAATCATCGGTGCGTTTTGCATCGGTTTGCCCCACGAACAGAAGAGCTACCAACTGTCCATTGCGTAGTACTCGCACCCCGATGCCCCCAAGGTCAATAAGAGACCTACACTAGTCTACTCGCACCCGCACTAAGGTGTGATTCAACTCCTAGGCAACATGGCCTCAATAATAGTTCAACCACCGTTGTACCATTCACAATGGTATTGAAGCAACCATCCATACAATTGTTCAATACCATTTTCATTAGTGATATTATATAACCGTCCATACGGCTACATAGTACCACTGTTAACTAGGTTTCCTTTGATAACCAGTCCCATCTGACTCACTCGTCTATCTGACATTTCTAGTTATAAAGCAAACCACATCTGACTAAATTGTCTACCTGATGTCTCTTAGTCTAGTACTTCGGTTCCATAATCACAATGTCAATGCATGCTTCAATCATGTTTATCATGTCAAACTATATCAATCATGCCTCAATGCACGTGGATTCAATGCGTACATATACATACATATATATAGATTCACAATGATAGTATAACTTATCCAAATTCACATGTCATATAGAGCCCAATCATTCATCCAAAAGCTTTGATCCCAATCACGGACCCACATCAAGTCAATATTAGATCCTCAAAGGTGAACACAAACTATTCAAAATTGTTACCAAAGTTATGCCTCAATTCCATTATGTTTTTACGTTAAACTTTCTTAGAATATTTACTTTAAGTTCCTCACAACCCTCCTCACACTTATGTTCTTTCTTTATCCAAACCTCATTCTAAGTTATATGATAAGGTTGTGTTCATCATCCTTTTCACATTATGAGCTCCTACTTAAGTGTCTATTCATTTAATTAGCTAAGTCTTAGCTTGTTACAAAGCCTCACAGTGAGTGCCCAATGAGACTGTGAGCCTCCAAGGGACTAGAAAAACTAAACAATTCTTCACTATCCCATTTACACGGCCATATCAAGTTACACTACCTGAAGTAGATGGCCGTGTCAAATTACATCGCCTAGGCCGTGTACTCCTTTGAAAGTACCTGAAAATGTGTCTAAACTGAAAAGCCCGATTACAAGGCCATGTAATATTACACGGCCTAGGCCGTGTAACACTCTGTCATGTGCGTTGAGCTGTGTTTCTAGTGCGGAACACGGCTTGAGCCGTGTAAATTCACGTAGCCCGTGAATCTACACCAGAAATCATGAAAATGAGCTTCTCCAAGCTTCCAAATCAAATGGGTACCAATCCATATACATATTTGAGCATTTAGGCACATACCAATCCATCAAGATTCACAATATCAAGCATAGAAGATCATACAACACATTTAAATAATAACATCATCAGAAATCACAAACAAAGTGAGAAACCCACAATGGATTTCTCACCATCAACACCAAAGACATTTCCACACCACCAAGATTATATGAAGAGGATTATCTCCCTCTTACCTTAAGAGAAGACAAGAAAAGGAACCTTCTTGCTACTTTTCTTGTAATTTTTGTCCAAGACCTCCAAGAAAACCCTAAGATGGTGAAACCCAAGAAATCCAAAATTAAAGCTTAAAGAGGGAGTCCTTGATCATAGTGGTGGCCAAAGACCACGAAAATGAGAAGAAAAGGTGAAGATCAAGAAAATTACCTCAAAAGCTTCAAGCTTTGGGCTTCAATGGTGAAAGATGAAAGAGGAAGATTTAGGGGATGACCCCCAAAGAGAAGAGTCTTAGGATGATGAGAGGATGTAAGAAACAAGGTTGGTTGAGCAAGAAATTGTGGGTGGCCTTCAATGGTGGTGTGTGGCCGTGTAGGAGAAGAGAGGAAGAGAGGAGTGGGCGTGAGAGAGGTGAGAGGAAATGGAAGAAGAGAAAGAGAGAATTGAAAGATGAGAGAGAAAGTGATAGGTGAATGAGAAAGTGGAAAAAGATGACAGTTGGTCACCATTTTTCCCTTCATGGCCGTGGGATTCACATGTGAGAAGAGAAGGGAGTGAAGCTTCCTTGAGAAGCTTGGTAGGAAGCTTCCTTGAAGTTTCCTTGAGAAACTTCGCACACTTCTCGATAAAGTGAAGGGTGATGATGTCACTTAGATGCTATCATAAAAGTGATCAGATAGAAATAATCTGCTAGATCTATTATGCAGTGGACAAATGTTACAGTCAGCAGAAATAATATTTTATTATCTCACAAATAATAAAATATACTACGATTTTATTTATCAGAAAAAATCTCAAAAAATAAAACCTCGTAAACTGTGTCCAGCCTCGGGTTTAGTAAGATCCTTCGTCGATGTTTCTACAGTTCAAAGTTTTCCACCATCGGGAAAAATATTTTATTTTCCCAGCCTCGCTCAGTGTGCATGCAAATCAAGAAATATATTAAAATAATAAAATAATTCAAAAAATTCCAGAAAATTTCCCAAAAATCATAAAATATTATAAAATGAATACTTATCATGAAATAAGTAATTTTTGGGATGTTACACCACCGTGTTACAGGCGGGGGCTCGGGCAGTAGAGAGGAATGAATCCTCCTGTGGGGAGTAATAACGCTCACCCCACATGTCACGAATGGGCAGATAAAACTCTAAGTGCAAACGAACACTACAGATAAAGATAGGCAGATCATAATGCCCCCCAGCTAGCGACACTGTCACGTCTCCCAGATAAACACAGCGATCCGAACTAAAGTTGATATGCTAACAGTCCGGTCCTCTGAGGAAAGTCAGTCACACATACCCCAAAAAGCCTTGCGGACAGGCCGTCATGGTCAGAACAGGTACTAGTCAAAGTCAGGCCAGAAACCCAGGAACTCGTGTACTTCCTTCCCCTTCCTTGCCAACGTCTTTAGAGAATCACATAAGTAAAATAGAATAGAAAAAAAATACAGAAAAGAGGTAAGACATTGTACATTCATTACCAATCATAGCATTAAAGAAACAATACGGCGCATGATGCCTACATAACATTTTAGGAATAATAATCAGCATTAAAAATAGATAATAAATAACTTAGCAATTCTAAGTAGTTATAACAGTAATAAAACAACACTTCTAAATCATGATATGAATTATATATGAAGTAATATGTGTACTCACTATGCACGTGCATATGACACTAAAATCCTACTCCATGGAGCTGGACACTAATATCGGAGAAAATGATCAGGAGATATGTCTATATCGCGGCTATCAAGGCCTTCAAGTGCTAAAATTTTCAATTTATCAACGTGCACATCATGGCATTGTACAAGACATTCTACACAGATCTCGATATAGGACAATGTCTCGATCTGAATCGTCGGTGCGTTTGCATCGGTCTGCCCCACGGATAGAAGAGCTACCAACTATCCATTGTGAGGTACTCGCACCCCGACGCCCCCAAGGTCATTAAGAGACCTACACTTGTCTATTCGCACCCGCACATAGGCGTGATTCAACTCCTAGGCAACTTGGCCTTAACAATAGTCCACCGAACTTTCACAATGCATGATGACTCAATGCATATTCATGTATATCCAACAATGACATACTTTTCTTATAAAATCTTTCTCAATGCATGTTTCAATCATGCTCATCATAGATGTTCAAATTCATAAATCAATCACATATGATTCAATAAAATCATAAAGTCATTTATCCGATTTGTTAGGATGAACAGTCTTTTTCACAATTTAATAAACACTAATCATTCAATTCAAGATTTAAGGTTTGTATTTAAGTTATCAGGGTTAGAGAGCTCTAATTTCATCATTTTTAGACTAAAATCCTCAAATTTGGGGCCTGGTAAACGATTACATAGACTTGGTAATCGATTACAAGCCTAACAGAAGCCCTGTAATCGATTACAAGCTGGATGTAATCGATTACATCTTGCCCAGAAGCCTTGTAATCGATTACATGATCCATGTAATCGATTACAAGCTGCCCAGAAACACATTTCACAGCTCCAGAAGCTTGGTAATCGATTACATGAACCATGTAATCAATTACAAAGCAGAAATTTGTAGAAAACAGAGTCTCTAAACCATTTAAACCCAAATCATACCATCAAACCTTAACTACAACATCATAATCATATCATACAAGCACTTATGGCTCAACCAAGTCACCAATCCATCAACATACATCAAAATCATGCTATCCAAACAATCAAAACACAACCAAAATCATTCAAACAAATGGGCACCCCCCAAATGGGTTCCACCCCATCAACACAACAATAGGTTCCTCACCACCAAAATGGGTTGAAGAGAATAATCTTCCTTTTACCTTAAGAGACAATAAGGAAAGTAAGCTCCTTTTTAAGCTTTTCGTCCACCACCCACAAGAAAAACCTAAGATGGTCAACTCACTAAATCAACCATTATAACTTGAAAAGAGGAGTCCTTGATGCCAATGGTGACCAAGGACCACGAAAATGAGGAGAAAAAGAGAAGAAAGTTGAGAGCTTTACCTCAAAACTTCAAGCTTTGGAGCTGGACAGTAAATGATGAAAATGGAAGAGTCAAGTGGTGTCCAACAAGGAAGAAAGCTTCAAGATGATAAGGAGAAACAATAGTCTAAGTTGGCTTGAGCAAGAAAGTTTGAAGGCTCAACAATGGTGGTGTGCAGCCGTGTGGGAGAAGAGAGAAAGAGAGAAATGTGCGTGAGGGAGAGAAGGAGAAATGAAATGTAAATAGGAGAAGTGAAATAAAATGATAGCTTGCAATCTTTTGTTTTCCTTCCCTCCAGCTGTGCAGCCCAATTGAGAGGAAAAAGAGTGTGGTGGTTGATAGGAAACTTCCTAGAAGTTCCCTTGAAGCTTCCTTGAGAAGCTTTGTACGCTTCTTGATAAAGTAAACTGTGAGGTCACTTAGATGATGTCATAAAAGTAACTAGATAGAAATAATCTATTAGAGCTATTACTCAGTGGACAAAAGTTACAGTTAGTAGAAATAATATTTTGTTGTCTTTTAGATAATAAAATATTCTATGATTTTATTTATCAGATAAAATCTCGTAAAACGAAAACGTCATAAACTGTGTCCGATCTCAGGTTTAGCAAGATCTTCTGTCGACGTTTCTATAGTCTAAAGTTTTTCAGCCTCGGGGGAAATATTTTATTTTCCTAGCTCCACTCAGTGCGCACGCAAAACAAAGAATATATTAAAATATTTAACGTTTCCAGAAAAAATTCAAAAAAATTTTCAAAAATCATAAATATTATAAAATGATTATTTATAGTGAAACAAATAATTTTTGGGATGTTACAACTCTCCCCTTCTAAAAAGAAAATTCATCCTCGAAATTTTCATACCTTAGAATAGTTGTGGGTGTTGCTCCTTCATCTTATCTTCTAATTCCCATGTTGCATCTCTGGTCTTTTCATTCCAGATCACTTTCACTAATGAGATTTTCTTTCTTCTGAGTTGTTTTACTCTCCTATCTTCAATCTTTACAAGAGGTGCCTCATAGGTTAAGTTCTCTTTCAATTGTATTGTATCTGGTGCTATGACATGGTTCGGGTCAAGAATATATTTCCGTAGTTGTGACACATGAAAGACATTGTGAAGCTTTGAAAGAAAAGGTGGTAAGGCTATCTGGTAAGCTGCTGGACCTATCCAGCGAAGAATTTGGTAAGGTCCAAGGAATTTGGGAGTAAGTTTTCTAGATTTCAAAACTCGGCTGACCCTAGTCATTGGCGTGACTTTCAAAAACACATGCTCGCCTTCCTCAAACTCAAGAGGCTTTCTTCTCTTGTCCGCATAGCTCTTCTTCCGACTTTGAGTCATCCTCATCTTTTCCTGAATCATCTTGACCTTCTCAGTCATTTGTTGTATAAGATCAGGTCCAATAGTAAGATGTTCTCCGTCTTGGTACCAACACAAAGGTGTTCGGCACCGTCGTCCATACAGAGCTTCATAGGGTGCCATCCCTATGCTTGAATGAAAACTATTGTTGTAGGTGAACTCTACTAATGATAAAACTTCATCCCAACTTCCAGTCTATTCTAAGGTGCAAGCCCTGAGCAAATCCTCTAATGATTGAATTGTTCTTTCCGATTGCCCATCAGTTTGTGGATGGTAAGCAGAACTCAATCGTAGCTTTGTTCCCAATGCTTCTTACAAACTTTGCCAAAACTTTGAGGTGAACCTTGGATCTCTGTCAGAAACAATACTGGTAGGCACACCATGTAGCCTAACAATCTCACCGATGTATAGCTGGGTCAGCTTCTCCATGTTGTATCTTATGTTGATTGGTAGGAAGTGCGCTGACTTCGTGAGTTAGTCAATGATTACCCATATTGAGTCATAACTTTTTCTAGTTTTCGGTAATCCAACCGTAAAATCTATCGCAATGCTATCCTACTTCCATTCAGGAATAGACAGAAGTTGCAACAGCCCTGACGGTCTCTGATGTTCCACTTTTGCTTTCTGACAGAATAGACAAGAAGACATGCATCTAGTAATATCGTTCTTCATCCCGTGCCACCAAAATAACTTCTTCAGGTCTTGGTACATTTTAGTTATCCCCGGGTGCATACTCAACTTGCTCATGTGAGCGTGTTCAAGAATATACTTTCTTAGCTCTTGATCCCTGGGTATACAAACTCTACCTTGAAACCTTAAGATTCCATCAGTTCCTTCCTCAAAGGTTGTCACATTACCTTGCTTCTTTAACTCCCTTTCTTCTTGCAGAAACTTGTCAACTTTTTATTTTTCCCGGATGTCCTCCATTAACTCACTTGAAATGGTGACTATGTTCATGCAAATCTTTCCTGGTGTCAATTCCACAAAGGACCATACATCCCTGAATTGCTCTATCAAATCTTTTTCCTTGATCATCATAGCGAAAATACTGAGCATCTTCCTACTCAAAGCGTCTACCACGACGTTTGCCTTTCCAGGGTGATACAGAAGTCAAAAATCATAATCTTTCTAGAATTCCAACCACATTCGCTGTTTCATATTCAATTCCTTTTGATCATACAAATACTTCAAGCTCTTGTGGTCACTAAAGATGTTGAATATCGCCCCATAAAGGAAATGTCTCCATATCTTCAAAGCGAATACTATAGTTGCCAACTCTAAGTCATGCGTTGGATAGTTCTTCTTATGCACTCGCAACTGCCTTGAAGCGTAAGCCACCACTTTTTCATTTTGCATAAGTACAGATCCTAATCCTTGGTACGAAGCATCATAATACACTTTGAAGGGTTCACTTCGATCAGGGAGAACTAATACTGGTGAAGTAGTTAGCCGTCTTTTTAATTCTCGAAAACTCTCTTCGCAAGCATTAGTCCACTCAAAGGCTTGATTCTTTCTTGTGAGCTGAGTGAGAGGTTCTGCTATTTTAGAGAATCCTTCAATGAACCTCTGATAGTATCCAACCAAACCCACAAAGCTTCAGATTTCTGTCACTGTCTTCGACCATTCCCATTGTAGAACTGCTTCCACCTTTGACAGATCCACTGCAATCCCTTCCTTCGAGATCACATGACCCAGAAACTTAACTTCATCCAGCCAAAATTCACATTTTGAAAATTTGGCGTACAACTTCTTCTCCTTCAGAATCTAGAGAACTATACTGAGGTGTTCAGCATGATCCTCCTGACTTTGAGAGTAGATTAGAATGTCGTCAATAAAGACAACAATGAATCTGTCCAAGTAGGGATGAAAGATCCTGTTCATGTAGCCCATGAAGATGGTAGGTGCATTCGTTACACCAAACGACATCACAAGGTACTCGTAATGATCGTATTGGGTATGAAAAGCCATCTTGGGAATGTCTTCTACCTTTACTTGAATCTGGTGGTAGCCCGATCGCAGATCGATCCTAGAGAACACTGTTGTTTTTTTCAGTTGATCCATTAAGTCATCTATCCTTGGAAGTGGATACTTATTCTTGATCGTGACCTTATTTAGTTGGCGATAATCCACACACAATCGCGAAGTACCATCTTTTTTTTGAACTAGCAACACTGGTGCTTCCCATGGTGACACACTAGGTCTAACGAACTGCTTTTCCAAGAGCTCTTCCAATTGCTTCTTAAGCTCAACCAATTCTGATGGTAACATTCTGTAGAGTGCTATAGACATAGGATCAGATCTAGGTACAAGATCAATAGTGAACGCTATCTCCCACTTCGGCGGTAGACCAGGTACATCATCAGGAAAGACTTTGGGAAACTCGTTAACCATTAGAATTGTATTCACATCTGCCTCATTCTCGACCTTCAAGGAAGACAATAGCATGTATCCCCGAACTCCTTCTTTCAAGAAAGCTTGAACTTGGTTAGC
Source organism: Ormosia semicastrata (assembly GCA_029884595.1). Taxonomy (NCBI): domain Eukaryota; kingdom Viridiplantae; phylum Streptophyta; class Magnoliopsida; order Fabales; family Fabaceae; genus Ormosia; species Ormosia semicastrata. The sequence goes on from JAQQTO010000061.1 coordinate 48,767,882, forward strand.
TGTCAAAAATCTAGAAACTTCATCCACAGGAAAAATTATGATTTTACTAATATAGTTTAACAGGATATAGTTAGAAAACAACCAATCCATTCCTAAGATTATGTCTAATTGGGAAAGAGGTAAACAGATCAAATCAACAAAAAAGATTCGACCCTCAATGACTAAAGGACAATTTAAGCAAACTTTGGTGGTAACAACGAGTTTATCAGTGGGAGTAGAAACAGTTAATTCAAAAGGTAAGGAAGACACAGGTAAACTAAGTCGTCGCTCACAGTCATAAGAAATGAAAGAGTGGATTGCCCCAGAATCATACAGTATAGTTAAAAGATTACCTACTATGACACCTTCTCCCTGTATCAGATCTTCAGATTTGGAGGCTTCGACTCCACTCATTGTATAGACTCAACCCCCTGCCTGTGGCTTTGTAGTTCGTGCGGCGTTGACTGAAGGCTCAGCCTTAGCTTGGTTGCAATCTCTGGAGACGTATCCAGGTTTCCCACATCGAAAACAAATGATTCCTTTGATGGTGCAGTCTCTTATTACGTGATCCTTCCCGCACTTTAAGCATTTCGAAGAAAATGCCACATTCAATCCGGTTCGGTTCCCACCAGAACCTCCACTAGTACCTCCACCAGTTGTTTGCTGGTGATTTCCCAATGGTCGGGAATAAGGCTTCTTTTAGAAATAGTTTACGTTATTGCCGCCTCCTCTTTGGAACCTGGTAAGTCCAAAGTTTTGATTTCTTAAGTCCCGAGCTTGATCCAGAGCTTCCACCTAGCAACATGTATCTAACAGCTCCAAAAATTAGTTGATCTTTAAGGAGATGACTACTCTTTTCACTTTGTGTCTCAGTCCTTCCTCAAAAACTTGGATAAGTTTTTGAACTTCGCAGTGTATTCGCTGACAGACAAGCTTCCTTGCCTCAAGTTAAGGAACTCCATTTCTTTTGCATGCTTGGCACTCGCGGGGAAATATTTTTCCAAGAACTTATTCTTGAATACCTCCCAAGTGATTGTACGACCTTCAGCTTCTAACACTCTCTGTGTCCCATTCCACTAGTCTTCAGCATCCCCAATCAGCATAAAATTGGCGTAAGTTACTTTCTTGTCATTGGCACAGTTCACGCCTCTGAAGATTTTCTCCAGCTCCTTGATCCATAGATTAGCTTTTCCAGATCAAATTCCCCTTTAAACTAAGGAGGGTTGTGGCGACTTGTAACACCCCAACTTTTGGGATAATTACAACATAGTCTTGAAATGTACTGTTTTGTGAATTCTGTAAGTAGTAAATTAAATTTGACTATTTCGTGAGTGTATTTGACTGTTGTATGTGATTTGCTCCGAGTCAGGAAAATAATAATTTTCTGACTGAAAAAATCTTATTTTAATTAATTGGGAAGGGGATCTTACTAAACCCAATTGATTGATATATATATTAATCTTTTAATTTTTAAGATTTAGCGTGTAATAAAATAATTTTATATTATTATAATATTATTTTATTTTGACAAGATTTCTTGTCTCGAAAACAAAGAGAAATCGCTTTAAAATGACCATGGACCCTTAAAAGTCTGTGGGACCCGCGTTTAGAAAAGCAGTCAACGATTATGATTGGACAAATTTTTAAGCCAATAGGAGCAAGTCAACAAAGGTGGCTTGAAAAATTCTAACCAATAGGAATAGGTCAAAGAGAGAAGCATGGACTTTAATATGGACCGTTGGATGAAAACTTAGTTAGGAAGCCTTTGATCATAACCGTTGATCAAATCAATTGTGAGATAAGAATTCAAGTTTTATCACTAAGCAATATCCACCTTAGATTACATCAAGGGCTAGGAATTAAAGTTAAAATCAAAGGTTGAGATTAAGTCAAACATAGTGGCTTGACTTTGCTTAGTAGCTAATTAAACCTAATTTGGTTAATCTAATCACCTAATTAACAAACTAAGTAAGCTAACCTAGTTATTAATTAGTTATAATCTAAATATTAATTAGATATCCTAATTTTATTTAAAGCTATAATATATGCTAATATATATTAAACTAATTAGTTTTATAATTAGAATTTTAATTAAATATTATTAGGAGACTTAACCTAATTAATTACCTATTTAATTAGCATGGAATTAGTCTTTAATTGAAACACATTAAGCCCCCTAAACCCCTAGGAACCCCACGGCCATGGAGGATAGATGGCCAAGTTCTCACAAGTTCTACATGGTTCTTGAACCATCCAAGTGACATAAGCCATGTGCTTACTTAGTGTGAACACAAATGGATATTTACTATCCAAATTAAACACTCAACCTCACCCACAAAACTCACACGGCAGCCCCCCTCATTTTTACACTCAATATTCATTTTACACTTATCCAAATCTAAGCTTTCATATTCTCTCAAATTTCCAAGAAACTCAAGAACACATTTCTCTTCCCTTTTCTTTCCAATTTTTGGCCCAACACCCAAACACCACCAATCTTCTATAATTCTACCTCTTCACATTTCCTAAACCAAAACTCTATTCTAAACACTTTTCCTTCACAAGGTTTTGTCAAAAACCTACTCTATCTAGTTCAAAATCAAAGCTTTTGTTCACTTCCCTAAGGGTAAGTTTTGATTTTATGGTTTAAATTTTGATTTGTGATTTTCTAAACCATGATTGTTCCATGGTTTTTCAATCTTGATCCTTGTATGTGTTTTTACTAATTATTTAAGAATTATTAGGGTTTTGTGTTGGTTTTCAAGAAAGCAAGGAGAAGGAGGAGACTAAGAGACCTTTGTTTTCAAGAGGTAAGAGGGAGATTTAATCTCATCAACCCTAAGTGGTGATGGGAATAACATGTAAGGATTTGTATGAGTGTTCCAAAGAACACAAAGAGGCTCACGGCCTTATCATTAAACAGAGAACCAAAATGTTCTCAACCATGTTCTAAATCAATAATTTAAAGAATCTAGGTAAAATAATAAATTTAAGAATGATTTAGGTTAATTGTGGCCAACATGTCATTCAACGTATAATTGAATGCCATTTTTTTTAGATAGGTTAGGTAATTAATTTACAAAAGAATTTGATTCTAATGAATCTTTAAGAAAATAAAAGGAATGAACTTAGTTCTAGAATTCTAAATTAGTAGAATTTATTTTAAGTAAGAGTTAAAGCAAACGCTTGAAAAATACTAATGTAGAGCTCACTCTATAAGTTTTGAAGCGCGTTAGCAAGTTTCAAGATGTAAATGATGGGTAAGGTTAAAATGAACAGTAATTAGAGGAAAATGTTAAAAATACCATATACTAATTTTATAGGCAAAATGTTACCAAAATTTACTAAAATTAGATGAATAAAATAAAAAGATTCCACAATATATGTATAACGTAAGGAAAATACTTTACGTAGTTTAAAAGTACTAGATATAGTTTACACATATTTAAAATGATGATTTTAAGCTATTTGATTAAGAAAACGAATTAAAATTCTTATGCGATTGAGAAAATGATTTAAAAGCATTACGCGACGTTCAAAAATGTCAAAATATACTTACGCGATTTAAAAATGTTTGTGAAAACGACGTGATTGTGAAAATGCGATAAAATTTCTACGCGACTAAATGGAACAGCGAGTTTTACTGTCGGGCCAAAGTGGTGGACCCGGACATGTTATGAAATAGTACTGTCAAGTGAAGACATGCTATATTTTGGTATATTGAGATTGAGGGTATTTTCATAAATATGGTAAAATATGGATATTAAGGGTATTTTTATAATTTTAGATCATGCTTAGAGTGTTGTGTCAATTTGGTTGATAATTGGCAATTGATTGATGAGACGAATCACATCGTGTTGTGGTGTGATAGGCATAGTGTGGTTCATTATATGAACTTAGAGGCATTAGTGTGCGGAGAATTTCACATGTGGACAATGGGTTGCTCCTCTGGGCCGTGGTAACGGCCAACACACTAATGATCTTGATAAGCACTGTTCTTAATCGAGGTCTTGAGAAGACTATTATGTACAATGCCTGTAGTGCATGATGTTTTGGACTGTGTACTGCTACACGATGTTTTGGACTGTGGGCTATAGACACAACGTTTGACAGTGTAATAGTTTGGTTGGGTAGCCTGAGGTACTATTAGTTCTTTTCGAATCATTCTCTCAAATATCCGTGTTTAGCTCCATGGAGTAGGAACGAGTCAGTGTGTGTTCATTCATTATTTGCATTTTAATGTTTATTATAATCTGTGATAAAATGTATGATGTATTGTTTTACTATACTGTATGTGATATGATGGTATATGTTGTTGTGATATCTGTTGTATTGTCATTTTCTTTATTGCCATGCGGGTAATGATGTAGATTGTCTCACCTCTCTATATGCTTTTCTCTATATTATTATTATATTTCCGTAGAGTTTGGGGAAGAGGAGGAGGAACAGCCTCTTGAGATAGAGTATCCAGACGATCGACAGCCAAGTGAACCATACAAGGAAGACGAGCCGATAGATCATTTTTACCATCAAGACTGATCTTGAGATCATGGCATTGCCAAGATTCTTCGAGTTTGTGAGACTTGAGTTTCACGGAGGTTCAGAGGCCTGGCGTATGCGAGAGGATAGAGGATCTGTAGTCTACGTGAGACGTTTGACTGTGTCCCTATGTAAAGAGTTTAATGGAGATGTTATATTTACTACTACTTTATATCTACATCTAGAGTTGCCTCTAACTCTTAGGCGTTACTGGGAAGGAATCTTCTATGTGCCTAGCGAGCTCAGTAGTGAGTCAACAGCTTGGACTCGTGTCTGTAGAGCTGTGGGACCTCAAAGATGTCTATCTTTCGATGATCTTTCTGAGGATGATCCATCGGAGGGTTAGAAATCTTTCGAGGTGCACTTGGGCAATGTTATGTCTTAGTACTATGTTGTCTTTTTACTGCTTTGTTAGATATTGTAGTTGTAAATTATTTGTGTATTTAAGACAAACTCATATGTATATTATGGTGTGTTTATGTCTATTTTATTTTGTGTTCCGTGTTATTTTATTTAATGTTATAAGTATAAAAGGAAAAAAAAATTACCACTAATAGTATTTACATATCAAATGTTTTATAACTTGGGTAAGGATTTTATTTTATTTTATTGCATCATAAATGTGACATCCCCACAAGGGTGTTACACGACTGAACTCCGCCAAATTTTGCGCATAGCTTCGAGCTGTTGAGCAGCCATCTCCTGTTGTTGGGCAGCTCTCTTAGTTTGTTGGGCAATAACTTCTGCTATTTTTTGCATCGCTTCAATTGCTGCTGCCATATCTCCGCCTAGTGCCATTTCGCTCTTTCAAGTAGTACTAACTGAAACACACAATGAAGAATTAGATGTATTCTTTCAGAATACCAAACTAAACACAACACAAACAAGTCAGACTTAACCACAAAGACTCAAAGAAAACATAAACCGGGGCTCTGATACTAACTTAATGCAATGCCCCTTTTTGGGAGGGAACGTTACATCATTATTTACGATGTGAAAATCAAAAGTATAAATTAAGACCTAGTTCTTTTTATATATATATATATAAATACAACTAATAACCTACTCATCAATGAGATATTCAAATGTACTAACCTTATAAGAGATACACAAGTAGGTATATTATTTTTTTTTGTAAGCGAAAAACATAAAGATTGAACCATATATCCATGCAAAAGGTACCTCATATATATGTATTGTTTAAGTACAGACTGTAAGTCATTAATTACATCAAGGCTCATAAAAAAGAAGCCAACAACTTTACATGCCCACAAAAATGATATATAGAGCCTCAAAAAGAATATCAAGCCCCAAAAGAAAGACAGATGGCCATCATTGACCATCAACAGTATCAGCCCCAACTGAGAAAGAGAAGGAACCGTAGCTGGATCCTCTTTAAGGTCTTCCTAGTCAGAGGAAACCCTCATCGGAGCCACCGAGTTACAAGCAGGGGCTCGGGCAGTAGAGAGGAATGAATCCTTCTTTGGGGAGTAATAACACACACCCCACATGTCACAAATGGGCAGATAAAACTCTAAGTGCAAACGAATACTACAGGTAAAGATAGACGAATCATAATGCCCCCAAGCTAGCGACACCATCACATCTCCCAGATAAACACAGCGATCCGAACTAAAGTTGATGTGCCAACAGTTTGGTCCTCCGAGGAAAGTCAGTCGCACATACCCCAAAAAGCCTTGCAGATGGGCCGTCATGGTCAGAACAGGTACTAGTCAAAGTCAGGCCAGAAACCTAGAAACTCGTGTACTTCTCCTTCCTCACCAACGTCTTCAGATAATCACATAAGTAAAATAGAATAGCAGAAAATACAGAAAAGAGGTAAGACATTTTATATTCATTACCAATCATGGCAGCAAAGAAACAATACGGCGCATGACACCCACATAACATTTCAGGAATAATAATCAGCATTAAAAATAGATAATAAACAACTTAGCAATTCTAGGCAGTTATAACATCAATAAAACAACATTTCCAAATCATGATATGAATTATATGTCAAGTAATATGTGTACTCACTATGCACATGCATATGACACTAAAATCCTACTCCATGGAGCTAGACACTAACATCGGAGAGAATGATCAGGAGATACGTCTGTATCGCGGCTGCCGACGCCTTCAAGTGCTTAAATTCTCAATTTATCAATGTGCATATCATGGCATTGTACAAGACATTCTACACAGATATCAATATAGGACAGTGTCTCAGTCCGAATCATCAGTGTGTTTGCATCGGTTTGCTCCACGGACAGAAGAGCTACCAAATGTCCATTGCGAGGTACCCGCACCCCGACGCCCCCAACGTTAATAAGAGACCTACACTTGTCTATTCGCACCCGCACATAGGTATGATTCAACTCCTACGCAATTTGGCCTTAACAATAGTCCACCGGACTTTTACAATGCATGATGACTCAATGCATATTCATGTATATCCAACAATGATATATTTTTCTTATAAAATCTTTCTCAATACATGTTTCAATCATGCTCATCATAGATGTTCAAATTCATAAATCAATCACATATGATTCAACAAAATCATACAGTTATTTATCCGATTAGTTAGGATGAATAGTCTTTTTCACAATTTAATAAATGCTAATCATTCAATTCAAGATTTAAGGTTTGTATATAAGTTATCAGGCTTAGAGAGCTCTAATTCCATCATTTTTCAGACTAAAATCCTCAAATTTGGGGCTTGTTAATCGATTACATAGACTTGGTAATCGATTACAAGCCTAACAGAAGCCCTGTAATCGATTACAAGTTGGATGTAATCGATTACATCTTGCCCAGAAGCCTTGTAATCGATTACATGATCCATGTAATTGATTACAAGCTGCCCAGAAACACATTTCGCAGCTCCAAAAGCTTGGTAATCGATTACATGAACCATGTAATCGATTACAAAGCGAAAATTTGTAGAGAACAGAGTCTCTAAACCATTTTAACCTAAACCATACCATCAAACCTCAACTACAACATCATAATCATATCATACAAGCACTTATGGCTCAACCAAGTCACTAATCCATCAACATACATCAAAATCATGCTATCCAAACAATCAAAACACAACCAAAATCATTCAAACAAATGGGTACCCCCCAAATGGGTTCCACCCCATCAACACAATAATCGGTTCCTCACCACCAAAATGGGTTGAAGAGAATAATATTCCTCTTACCTTAAGAGGCAATAAGGAAAGTAAGCTCCTTTTTAAGCTTTTCGTCCATCACCCACAAGAAAAACCTAAGATGGTCAACTCACCAAATCAACCATTAAAACTTGAAAAGAGGAGTCCTTGATCACAATGGTGACCAAGAACCACGAAAATGAGGAGAAAAAGAGAAGAAAGTTGAGAGTTTTACCTCAAAGCTTCAAGCTTTGGAGCTGGACAGTAAATGGCAAAAATGGAAGAGTCAAGAGGTGTCCAACAAGGAAGAAAGCTTCAAGATGATAAGGAGAAACAATAGTCTAAGTTGGCTTGAGCAAGAAAGTTTGAAGGCTCAACAATGGTGGTGTGCAGTCGTGTGGGAGAAGAGAGAAAGAGAGAAATGTGCGTGAGGGAGAGAAGGAGAAATGAAATATGAATAGGAGAAGTCAAATAAAATGATAGCTTGCAATCTTTTATTTTCCTTCCCTCCATCCGTGCAGCCTAATTGAGAGGAGAGAGAGTGTAGTGGTTGATAGGAAACTTCCTAGAAGTTTCCCTTGAAGCTTCCTTGAGAAGTTTTGCACGCTTCTCAATAAAGTGAAGTGTGAAGTCACTTAGATGATGTCATAAAAGTAACTAGATAGAAATAATCTACTAGAGCTATTACTCAGTGAACAAAAGCTACAGTTAGCAGAAATAATATTTTGTTGTCTCTCAGATAATAAAATGTTTTATGATTTTATTTATCAGATATAATCTTGTAAAACGAAACTTCATAAATTGTGCCCGATCTCGGGTTTAATAAGATCCCCTGTCGACATTTCTACGGTCTAAAGTTTTCTAGCCTCGAGGAAAATATTTTATTTTTCCAGCTCCGTTCAGTGTACGCGTAAAACAAAGAATATATTAAAATATTCAATATTTCTAGAAAAAATTCAAAAAATTTCAAAAATCATAAATATTATAAAATGATTATTTATGGTGAAACAAATAATTTTTAAGATATTACAAAATTGACTTTTCAAGTAGAGAAACCAGATGTTATTATTGTTTTAAGCACTGATGAAGAGAAAGTTCGTTATAAAAATTGAGAAAGATCAAACAGATTGAGTCTGATGTACATGCAGATGAGTATAGTTAGCAATATTAAGTCACCTCTTCCTAAAACTGAGAATGCTAAAGAAATGATGAAGTTTGTGGAAGAGCGCTCTCAAACTGCTGACAATTCTTTTACTGGGACATTAATGAGTACTTTAACTACCATGAAATTTGATGGTTCTCATACTATGCATGAGCACGTCATTGAAATGACAAACATTGCAGCAAGATTTAAGTCATTGGGAATGAAAGTAGATGAGAATTTTCTTATGCAGTTCATTTTGAACTCATTATCGCTTAAGTATGGTCCGTTCCAAATGAACTATAATACCATGAAAGATAAATGGAATGTGCATGAATTGCACAGTATGTTAGTTCAGGAGGAAACTAGACTTAAGAATCAAGGAAATTACTCTATCCATTATGTGAACCATCAAGGAGCAGAAAAGAAATCTGAAAAGAAACATGGAAAGGGAAAAGGACCATTAAAGATTAATGAGCCCTCTATCAAGATCCAGAAAAAAGAATCAAACAATAATAGGTGTCATTTCTGTGGGAAATCTGGACACTTCCAGAATAATTGCCCAAGGCGTAAGGCATGGTTCGAAAAGAAAGGTAAGTTTAACACTTATGTATGTTTCGAATCAAATTTAACTAAAGTTTCCCATAATACTTGGTGGATTGATTTTGGATGTACAACTTATGTTTCTAATACGATGAAAGGATTCCTTACAATCCAAACCATAAGCCCAAATGAGAAGATCGTCTTCATGGAAAATAGAGTAAATGTTTAAATGGAAGGTATCAGAACTTACCATTTAATCCTAGACACTAGACATCATTTAGATTTATTCGAAACTTTTTATGTACCTAGTATTTATTGGATTTTAGTTTCTTTGTCTAAACTTGATGTTGCTCGATACTCTTTTAGGTTTTGTAATTGATGTTTTAGTTTGTATAAGCATACCTATATGATTAGTTCTAGTATACTTTATGATGGTTTATATAAATTAAATCTTGATAATTTATATGTTGAAACTCTTATGACCTTGCATCATAATGTTGGCGCTAAACATAGTTTAGTCAATGAATGTTTTGCTTACTTGTGGCATAAACATTTGGGTCACATTTCCAAAGAAAGAATGGAAAGGTTGGTTAAGAATGATATCCTTCCATATTTGGATTTTACTGACCTTAATATTTGTGTAGATTGCGTTAAGAGAAAGCAAACAAAACACACAAAAAAGGTTTCATGAAAAGCACTCAACTTCTTGAAATTATACACACTGATATATGTGGACCTTTTGATGCCAATTCTTTCAGCAAAGAAAAGTACTTTATCACTTTTATTGACAATTATTCATATTACGGATATGTCTATTTACTGCAAGAGAAATCTCAAGCAGTGAATGCCTTGGAAATTTATATAAATGGAGTTGAAAGGCAATTGGACAGAAAGGTGAAAATCGTAAGGTCAGATAGAGGTAGTGAGTATTATGAAAGATTTGATGAATCTGGACAACACTTAGGTCCATTTTCTAAGTTCTTATAAAAGCATGACATATGTGCTCAATACATAATGCCAAGTACACCACAACAAAATGGTGTATTAGAAAGGCATAATTGAACCTTAATGGATATAGTCAGGAACATGTTAAGTAACATATCTTTCCCTTGTCATTGTGGATGTATGCTTTACAAACTGCTATATATTTGTTGAACAGGGTTCCTAGTGAGGTAGTTTCAAAGATACCTTTTGAACTATGGATAGGTAGGAAACCCAGTTTAAGACACCTGCATGTTTGGGAATGTCAAGCAGAAATAAGAATTTATAATCCACATGAAAAGAAACTAGATGCAAGAATAATCAGTTGATATTTCATTGGTTATCCAGAAAAGTTTAAAGGGTATAGATTTTACTGTCCTACCCATAGTACAACAATTGTTGAAACTAGAAATATCTGGTTCATTGAGAATGATTAAACCAATGGGAGTGAAGCTTCACGAAATGTGGAGATTAAAGAAGTTAGAGTACAAGTTCCTTTAACTTATGCTCCTACTTATGAAATTGTTGTTCCTCATGTTGTTGAAACGAATAACAATCAAGAAGAACAACAAATTAATGATCCCGAGGTTAACAATGAACCTATAGTAAAACAACCACAAAAAATATCATTAAGAAGATCTCAAAGAGAAAGGAGATTTGCTATTCCAAATGATTATGTGGTGTATCAACAAGAGTCAGAAAATGACTTGAAAATTAATGACAATGATTCAGTTTCGTTTTCACAAGTCATTAATAGTGATAATGTTAATAAATGGTTAGATGCCATGAAAGATGAGCTTAAATCAATAGAACATAATCGTGTATGGGACCTTGTGAAATTATCTGAAAGGTGCAAGAGAGTTGAGTGTAAATGAGTCTTTAAGACTAAGCGTGAATCTTATGGAAACCTTGAATGCTACAAGGCCCATCTTTTTTGTCAAAGATTTTACTCAAAAGGATGACAATGACTATAAGGAAACATTTTCACCAGCTTCCAAGAAAGATTCTTTCAGAATTATGATGATATTAGTAGCTCATTATGATCTAGAGCTGCATCAAATGAATGTGAAAACTACTTTTCTAAATAAGAATTTAAAGGAAGATGTTTATATGGATTAACCAATGAGGTTTTTCAGTTGAGAGGAAAGAACACATAGTGTGTAAACTTAAGAAATCAATATACGGACTTAAGCAAGCTTCTCGGCAATGGTATCTCAAGTTCACTGATACTACTGTATCCTTCAGATTTAAGGAAAACACTATTGATCGGTGTATATATCTGAAGCTTAGCGGGAGTAAGTTTATCTTTCTAATTCTGTATATTGATGATATCTTACTTGCAACTAATGATCTTAGTCTATTAAGTGAGATTAAGAAATTTTTCTCTAATAACTTTGAAATGAAAGATATGGGAGAGGTAAGCTATGTGATTGGAATATAAATATTCCATGACAGATTACAAGGATTGTTGGGTTTGTCTTAGAAAGCCTATATCAATAAAGATATAGAAAATGGATAAATGGTCAATAGGTATGGTTCTAATTCAAAAGGGGGACAAATTTAATGTTATGACATGCTTTGAGGTCATTATTAATGAATTATGGTTGCGAAATTTTATTTAGGACTTGGAATTGTCGACAGTATTGCCAAGTTGTTAAAGTTTATTGTCTGCAACAATCTTCATTTCCAAAAATGACAAGTATCCTAAAGGTGTTAAACATACGAAATTAAAATACTTTGCTGTTAAAGAAGTTTAGAAACATAGAGTGTCAATAGAGCATACTAGCACTGACTTTATGATTGCTGACCCTTTGACAAAATGGTTACTGCTCAAAACATTTAGTGGACATGTTGCATATATGGACATTATTGTATATTATGTTAATGATTATGTTTTATGTACTTTGCCATTATGAGCTTATGAATGAATATGTTTCTGTCTTACCTATTTTCTGAGTTTGTATACATGATTGAATATGGATGATGATAACAGGTTCTGTCTTTAATAAAGACATTTTTGTTGGACCAATTATGTGCTTTCCATTTATAGGTCATATTAAGAAGATGACTAATTCTATGGTACATGAAAGAGACTATGTCGATTAAATGATATACAACTGTCATAACTCATGTTTATTTATTCTTTGTCATTATGAATGATGTATCCAATGTAAGGAAGAGTTTGACTATATATATGAATTAATATTATGTTTTGACAGACTTATCAAACTATAAAGAAGGTAATGTCACATGAGTCAAGTGAGAGAATATTAGATTAAATGTCTCATGTGATGGACTTGTGACTTATTTTATTTGTTTAATAGGCAATTAAATTAAGTTAATGAATAAACTCTTATTGGGTAAAAGGGAAAGAATAGTTTTGCAATTATAGTAACTGTCAACTTGATAAAAATTAGTAGTATTTAAGAAACAGTTTCTATGCAAAACTCAAAGTCTGTTCCTGACCGTCATAATTTCTTCTTTCCTCACCATCACTAAAGTAGAAGAAGCATAAAGAAAAAAACAAAGGAATTTAAAGTGAGTTTTTAAATCTCTCTAAGACTCTCGAAATATAGTCTACTAATTATTTATAAATAAATATTAATATTTTCTTACACTCTTATTTATAGGAATCATAAATTCTAAGATCTTTATATTTTTAATGATAATTTTCTATATTAAAATTCTTAAAAAAACTTACAAAATAACACCAACTACATTAAACTTTGAAAAAAAAAATAGTTAAAATGGCACCCATTCCAGTTTATTACCTTCTGCTAAAGATTTGAATATTTTAAATAGAAGAGTGCAGTAAAATATATATAATATCCGCCGATGAAAAACTTATTAAAAGAAATTTTCTTATTAATTAATTCTACAAGTACAATCCAAATCCCTCTTCTTGAGTTTCTTTTGCTAAGCGATGACAAATCGACAACGCAAATAACATGTATTTTCTTTTTTCTTTTTTGGATTACTAAAAAGGTTTAGGAATGGTAGTTTCAGACCTATGTCTTAAAAGAATAATAGTTGACAACAATGTTATTTTTATACTTAAATCAATCAATGCATTTCCCTTTATATCTACTACTTTTAAAAAATTAAAAAAAAAACAAAGGGAAGTGAATCTAGTTTGAATTTTTTTTTTCAAAAAAAAGTAGGTGTTAAGATTAAGTGTAGAAGAGAATAGAACGTAAAAATATTATTATTGTAATAGTTGATGTATATTTAAAAAGAAATCATCATATACTTTTTTTTAAGAATGTATATACTATTAATATCTTTTTTAAAGATGTCAAATTTAATAAAAAAATTCATAAAAAAATAAGTATGATAAATAATATTAAAAAAATATATGTACTATTAATGATAAAAATATTAAAATTTATATTTTTAAGATGCACATCATGTGTGACAAAATTAGAGTATAAACATGCATAAAAATGAGATAAAACCAGCTAAACCAAATGCTAAAAACTATATAAATCAACAATTAGAGTGTGTTTGGAAAAGTTGAAAAAAAATAGATTATGTTAATAATCGATTATATGTATAATCAATTATTGTAAAAATCGATTATAATCAGAATTTGTTTTTATTTGGGTATATTTGTTGAAAAGTGATTTTAAGATAATCTATTTCGTTTAGATGGTGTGAAAAAAATTATTTTTATATAGTAAATTACGAAAAAATGTATAAAGTTATTTTGTTTATAATATTTGGTGGTGAGCCATTGGGATCATTATGAGAAATACTTCTCTCATTAAAACATAGTTAAAAAAATCCATCTAAAAATAAAAGTTGTTTATGAAAACAGTCTATACTATGAGCTTGTACTAAAATAACTTTTTTATAAAAAAAATATTTTTTATAAATTAATCTAAATACTCAAACATAACTAATTTTTTATAAAATAACTTTTTTTCAAAAAAATACTGAATGGAAAAGAATTAAATTTTCCCAAACAAGCTCTTAATATTACTCTATGCCTTCAAACTACAGGCCAAAAAATCTTCATCATAAAAAAAAAAAAAAAATTGAAATCAAAGATTTCATCTATTTGCCAACAAATAAAGAGAAACAAACGAAAAACCATAAAAAATACGGGGCCATTGCATCAAGGGAATCTCAGATGACCGTCATGAGAAAATATAAACCCAAATTCATAATATAACACAAGAAAAACCGAGCACAGAAGTAACCAAACAGAAACTGAAGCCAACCAACCAAGTTTTAATCCTCTGAACTTCGATGAAAGAGACAACAGGGAACGAAACCATTTAAAGAGGAGGGTACTATGAAGGACAAACATGTTATTTTTTAGGCATATTTTCGTGTCGGATACGTATTTGTGTCAGACATATATGAACGCACGTATGACACACATATCATACATGTCTAAATGTATCTAATTAAAAAGATTATTATTATTAACTTAAACACATCTTGGACACGGTTCAGATACACTTGGACATGTCTAAGACACGGTTCAGACACAACCTATTAATATTTAAAAAAAAAAAGTTTTCATGACTAACATTCAATTAATAAGTTCATAACTCACTCAAACTCAATTACATAACTGACATTCTATGTTACTATTTTCACATATTAGTATTTCAAGTTTTATCTTTTCATATGCTACTATTAGGCTTTTAAGTTTCATCTTTTCACATACCACATATTAGTACCAAGCCGTCAACTTCATCGTCATTAAAGCTTGTCTCACATTAATATTCCCTCTAGTTAAATTTTTTTTTTGGAAACACATATAATTATACATGATTAGTTCTATTAGGAGAAGTTAATTTAAAAGATTTTTTAAAAAATGTCAATAGAAATTATACTCCATATTTTTTGGGAGGAGTTTACTAGGTAGCAAATATTAGCACATATGACATATATTAAGATATTGTAAATCTTCAAGCTTATAAAAATAATATTAATGAATTCTGAATTTTTTTCTTAAATTTTGCAATTATATATATACATTAACCAAGTTTTTTAATTTACTTTGACATTAATATATATATATATATGTCTTATCTATGTCTTATAATTTTTTGAATTTAGTGTATCTCTGTATTCATATCTGTATTGTGTCCCGTGTAGGGATGGCAACGGGACAGGGCAGGGACGGGTAGTAGGCCCCCGCCCCCCGCCCCTGCGAATAATATCCGCCTCCGCCCCGACCTCCATATCCGTGCAGGTACCCGTTTATTATTCTTTCGCGGGAATTGAAAGGAGGAACAAAAACAAGTATTTTCTAATTTGCATGTATATATACACACAGCATAGTGGTATTGTATTTATACACTAGAAGAATTAAATATAACAGATAATTACAAGACAAATAAATGAGGCACCTATTCCCTAAGGTATAAACATTTCCTAAGTTCATGAACCAGAGAATACATGAACTTAATTAAATACAATAGCTATTTCTTAAACTCTTAATGGCTGTCCATGAACCTTTGGATGGTGGATTCCAACACTCCCCCTCAAGTTGGGAAATGGATATCAATCATTCCCAACTTGCAAGTAAATTGGTTGAATCGATCTATTGGCAAACCCTTTGTTAACACATCTACTAGCTGCAGCCCAGAGGGAATGTAGGCTGTTGTTATCATTTCACTATCCAACTTTTCCTTGATAAAGTGCCGATCTATCTCAATGTGTTTTGTCCTGTCATGTTGAACAGGATTATGAGCAATACTGATAGCCGATTTATTATCACAAAACAACTCCATAGGGCCTTCACACTTTATCTTCAAGTCATCAAGTACAATTTTCATCCATAACAATTCACAGATTCCTTGTGCCATAGCTCTAAATTGCCTCTGCGCTTGATCGAGCCACTACACTTTGCTTCTTACTTCTCCAAGTAACAAGGTTCCCACATAAGAACATGCAATAGCCTGATGTGGATCTTCTGTCACTTACCGAACCTGCATAGTCTGCATCAGTATAAGCCTCTATAGTCAAGTTTCCACTTCTCTTGAACAAGAGTCCACTTCCTGGAGTGGCTTTGAGATACTGCAGTATACGTTCTACAGCCTGTAAGTGTCTCTCCCTCAGATCATGCATGAACTGACTCACAACACTGACCGCATATGCTAGATCTGGTGTAGTGTGTGCCAAGTAAATCAACTTCCCCACAAGTCTCTGATATTGGACCTTGTCAACCTTGGCACTTTCTTCTTCAGTGCTCATCCTGTGATTTTGCTTGATGGGAACACTTGTAGGTTTACATCCAAGTTTCCCTGTTTCCTTCAATAGATGAAGCACATACTTCCTTTGAGAGATGAAAATGCCTTATTTTGAGTAAGCCACTTCAATCCCCAAGAAATACTTCAGTTTCCCAAGGTCCTTCATCTCAAATTCTGCAAATAATTTTTTCTAGAGTAGTTGTCTCTCAACTAAGTCATCTCCTGTAATAATTATATCATCAACATAAACAAGAAATATAGTCAGTTTTCCTTCTTGTGAATGTTTGAAGAAAAGTGTATGATCTCTTTGGCTTTGCTTGTAACCCAGCAATACCATAGCTTTTGTGAATCTTCCAAACCATGCTCGGGGAGACTGTTTTAGCCCATATAAAGCCTTCCTCAATCTGTAAACTTTGTTTGTTCCACTTGTAGGACCAAACCCTGGGGGAATCTCCATGTATACCTCCTCATCTAAGTCTCCATGTAAGAAAGCATTTTTGACATCAAACTGGTGTAGTTCCCACCCAGAGTGGGCAGCAAGAGAGAGTAAAATACGAACAGTATTCATCTTTGCCACTGGAGCAAATGTCTCCTCATAATCAATGCCATAGGTCTGAGTGTATCCCTTTGCCACTAATCTTGCTTTATACCTATCTAGAGTACCATCTGACCGGTACTTTATAGTGTAGATCCATCTACTCCCCACTGGTCTCTTTTCCTTTGGTTCAACAATTTCCCATGTTCCATTTCTTTCTAGAGCTTGCATCTCCTCATTCATGCCTTGAATCCAATTCTTATCCTTCAATGCTTCTTGTACTGTTCTAGGGATTCTGATAGAGTCAATGGCTGCAATAAAGCTTTGGTGTTGCAAAGAAAGGTTTGTGGAGGAAACAAATTTGGAAATAGGGTACTTAGCACAAGATCTTTTCCCTTTTCTCAATGCAATAGGTAAGTCATTATCAACATTAGGATCACAACTATCCAAAGGAATAGGATCAGAATGAATAGATTCAAAATGAATGAGACTACTATTTTCAATACTTACCATGGGTTCGGATATTTGGGGTTGCGGCTGGATCAGTTCGGGTTGTTTTTTCCTTTTATACACCAGTTTTGGCGAGCTTGCTCTAGTCTCAGGAGCTAATTCCTGTGTATCAAAAGGCATATCTGAATATGGAGCAAGGGAATATCTGAAGTTTGGAGCAAGGGAATGTTGCTTTCTGGAAAGATCTCAGCTTCTGAATCAGCTGTATTATTCTCCCCCTGAAGCTGAGAGGAACTGAAGAAAGATTGATTTTCTTGGAAAGTGACATCCATGGAGACATACACTCGACGAGAGGCAGGGTGATAACATTTGTATCCCTTCTTGTCAGGAGCATAACCAATGAACATGCATTTAATAGCACAAGGGTCAAGTTTGCCCCGATGCTGATGATGGACATGAATAAAAGCAACACAGCCAAAAACACGAGATTCAAGACTTTGCATAATAGGAACAAATGGAAAATATGTTTTCATGACATGAATAGGACTCAAACCACCAAGAATTCTAGAGGGTAACTGATTTATTAAATATGCAACAGTCAAAATAGCTTCCCCCCAATATGAATTTGGAACAAACATTTGAAACAATAAGGCTCTAGTAATTTCAAGCAAGTGTCGATTTTTCCTTTCAGCAATCCCGTTTTGTTGGGGGGTATCAACACAAGTAAATTCATGAATAATGCCATGTTGTTTAAGAAAGGTGGAGAAATTTTGATTCACATATTCTCTACCATTATCAGACCTCAGACGTTTAATTATTTTATCAAATTGAGTTTTGATCATATTATAAAACTGGATGAATAAATGGTACACATCTGATTTATCTTTCATTAGAAAAATCCAAGTAACCCGAGTGCAATCATCAATAAATGACATAAACCATTTTGCACCAGAAATGTTAGGAACAGAAGCTGGACCCCAAACATCAGTATGGATAAGAGAGAAAGGTTCATTGCTCCTATTACCATTAGAAGGAAAACTCACTCGATGGTGTTTAGAAAATTCACATACATCACAATTAAAGGACTCAAATGACTTATTTAAAAACAAAGCAGGAAACATAGATTTAAGTAAAGTAAATGGAGGGTGTCCAAGACGTTTATGGTGGAGCCAAATTTGGGAAGCACATGACTTGGAACAAGTTTGATGACAGGAATGTTGCAACTTTTGTCTAGAGCCACTTGATGCTTCCATCTCAAGGTAGTACAATCATCCCTGTTCCTTAGCAACCCCAATCGTCCCCCTTGTGATAAGATCCTGAAAAACACAATGAGAGCGAGAAAAGGTTACAGCAGCACAATTGAGGTCTTTGGTAAGTTTATGTATTGAAAGAAGGTTGGATGAAAGTTTAGGAACATGAAACACATTTTTCAAAATTAGCAATAGACTAAGTGCAACATTACCAAGGCCAACAACTGATGTATGAGAGCCATCAGCTATAGTTATGTGATGATTACCAGAGGTGTTTTTATATGAAGAAAAATAAGAAGAGCAGAAGGTCATATGATCAGTAGCACCAGAATCAATAATCCATGAATCCTCAGGAACAGTACCAGAAGTATAGAGGATAAAGAACAAAAAATCTTACCATTCATGACAAGAGAGCAAGATCCAGAAGGTTTACTAAGAGAAGCCATAAGAGACCTTAAATGTTCCAGTTCCTCCTTGCTAAGAGTAGAAGTGTCATCTTTCACATGTTTGGCTTCCACTTCTGATTCAAAATCTATGGAAGTCAAGTGAGCCTGTCCTTGAGTAACATTTTTAAATCCTCCTGTGCAGCTAAGAACCTGATCTTTCCCATAGAGTTTAAAACAATTCTCATTGGTATGACCAGACTTCTTACAATAGGTGCACCAGCGATTAGATTTGAAGAAGGATGAAGAACTAGATCCTATTTTGATAGATTTTAGTGCTGATCCATCAGTTGGCTTTTCATCAAGCATAACTGCTCTTCGACTTTCTTCTCCACGGATTGTATAGAACACTTCTGATAAAGTAGGTAACTTTTCTTTTCCCAAAATCTGAACCTGGATAGGGTCAAACTCTGGGTTTAATCCTGAAAGGAACTCAAAGATCCTATCTCTCTCAACAAATTCGGACAAGGTGGTTGTATCCTTACTACACTCCATCTTCAAATTCTGATACTGATCTAATTCAATCCATAATCCATTCAGAGTGCCATAATAATCAGTCACCGAGAGAGGTCCTTATTTAGTGTTGAAAATTTTTTTCTTTAACTCATAACAAGCATAAATATCCTTTTTCATGGAAAAGGTGTGGAAATAAGTTTGCCTCAATGGTTTAATATATTGAGTTTTGATGATGACAAATACAAGATAAAAAGAATTATGTTTATGCTTGATAGATGTGCTTTATAGATGAGAAATGCATCACAAAAGAATATTGATCATCTTTCATAGATGTGCTTGATGTAATATATTGTAACATGCATGATCATGTACTTTATCTAGTTATATTTCACTTAATTATCATGCAATGAGAAATATGTAACATTCATCATAAAATATATCCAATAATATATTATATGAGTTGTATTAAATTAACATTGGATTTGGCTCTTCTTATATGCATATTAGACTAACTAAAATTATACATTTATGAATAATGCATATGAAGATATTGAGTTATGAATTTAGACTATGCTTGTTTTAAGTGAGTAATACTTTGTAGGATAGTCCAAGTACCAAGAATGAGCATTACAATAAGAAAGCAAAAGATCACAATTATGCTCAACTCAAGAAGAATGAGAATGATAAAGATGTTCCAAGCAATTTGCAAGATTTGAAGAGAAGAAATTTATGGAAGCTTGGATTACATCAAGAAGCCTAAGGACTAGAATTGGTATATTTTTCTTTTAGGTTTTCTCCTATGTAAAGATAGAGATTTTACAAGAAAAGAGCTCAAATATGTTTTTAAGTCTTTAAAAATGGTTCTTACATGTTTAAATGCCCAACAAACTATTTTTGGAAAGCTAGTCTTGGTGGTAATTCAAATCTATGAAAAATAGCCAAGTTTGTGTTTCACAAAACTGACATATGGTTACAATTTTGATCATAACTTTTAAAATACTTTGATTTTTATTTTGAAATTATTTCATATAAAAATAGACTTAAATATCTTTCTAATGAGTGGTCATTTGCTTTAAAAGGATAGGAAATGAAAAAGTTATGACCAATTAAAGTTTGAGTTTTGAAAATCTAACCTTTGGTTACTTTCTTGATCATATCTTTCAAAATACTTTAATTTTTGTTCTGAACTTTCATATGAAAATAGACTCAAAGATCTTTCCAATGAGTGGTCATTCGCTTTAATCGGATAAGAAATGAAGAAGTTATGCCCTTTTAAAGTCAGTTTTCAAAATTAGAAAATGCTGTAATCGATTACACATGCCATGTAATCGATTACAACATTGACAGAAACTGTGTAATCGATTACATGAAGTGTGTAATCGATTACAAAGTACCCAGAAAGCTTGTAATTGATTACATGAAGCTTGTAATCAATTACCAAGTGCCCAGGAACGTTTCTAACGGCTATAAACGGCTAGTTTTCATAGAAAATCATTATAAAACACTACCAATGACTATTTTATCACTTGGGCTCTATATATAAGTGTTGTATGAAGCTTATACACCTCTTGAACACTTGATTTGATCCTTGAATCACTAAAATCATATTTTGAGCTCTTTATTACAAAATCCTTCTATTCCTTTGTTCTTCAATTTGTATTATCCACTCTTGAGAGAGATTTTCTATCATCCATACTTTGTTCTTCAAGTTGTATATCTACTCTTGTGAGAGTTTCTATTCTTTCTCTTCACTTTGAAATCATTGTAAAAGGGTGAGGTATCCCTTAAGAAAGAAAATGGTGAGGTATCCCTTGTAGTGAGACTCAAACACAAAGGGTGAGATATCCCAAAGGTGTTGTGAGTGCTCTTGATTGTAAAGGCCATCAAGCACCTGTGAAGCTTGAAGAATTGGAGGCTCTAGCACAAGGGTGAGGTATCCCAAGGTGTGAGGAGTGCTCTTGTATGTACAAAGGTTTTCCTAGCACCCGTAAAGTCTAGGAGATAGTGAAGAAAATCTCAAGTTAAGCTTGGGGACTAGATGTAGGCCACAAGTGGTTGGTGGCTGAACTAGGATAAATTCTTGAGTTTGATTCTTTCTTCCCTACACTCTTTAAATTCAGTATTTGGTGAAATATATTTATCTATTGCATATCTTGATGTTTTGATTATTACAACTTGATATCTAGCTTATTCACTTAGTTCATCATATATCCCAAGTTGTATTTGAGTAATCCTCAATAGTTGTACATTTATTAGACTTATTCCACTGCATTTATTAATTGAGTTATTCAAAATGCATAATTTGTCAAAGTTGTATTAAAATTTATAATTACCCAATTCATCCCCCTTCTTGGGTAATGGTTGTCATGGCTAACAAAAGGTTTTACTAAGATTATCCCAAATTTCCCGGGATGATGGCAAGAACATATAATTTCTACAGATTTCAGGAATCATGGAGTTCCAAAGCCAAGTCATAATGAGAGAGTCCTCATCGTCCCATGTCTCAAACTGTGGATCATTTTTATCAGGAGCCTTCCCTTCAATGTGGTTCAACTTTCACCTTCCTTTTAGGGTGGTTCGAATGAGCTGAGCCCATTAGAGATAATTTTTTCCATTGAGATGGAAACTTGGTTGAAGGACTGGAAGGTCACTTGGGTTCAAGATTGAAGGCTGGGTCTGTGATACGGTTGATTCAGCTTCTGTCATGGTTATGGCAGCAAGGGTAGGTGGAAATGGTTAAAGACAAAGGTGACTGTTTTAGGGTTCTGGTGGGTGGAACAGAACAAGGGGACGCCGGTGAGTAGATCTGGGCAAGAACGGCTTTTAACGGATGTCGGGAAGACGACGCGTGGAGCTTACACACTGACAGGGGCAGGGGTGTGCGGTGGCGCGTGGAGCCGCGTGCGGCGATTTCAAGAAGTGGGTTTTCTGGGTTTGGACGGTCGGAGCTTTCTGAGAGGATTGGTGGTTGTTGTTTGGTGAGAAATTGAGTTTAAAAAGGGTTTGGTGTGTTTTCAGGGAATAGGAAGGGACGAACTCAAAAAACAGAGCAATGAAGGCTTCTTTGACAAAGGATACACGTGCAATGAAGGCACAACAGAAGAACAGGTCCTGCAAGGAAGGCAAGGAACCTAATGAAGCTTAGCAATAAAGGCTAAGGCAGTAGAAGAAGAAACAGAGACTCCCAGGGTCGGGAGCTCTGATACCAAATTGAAAGGAGGAACAAAAACAAGTATTTTCTGATTTGCATGTATATACACACACAGCATAGTGGTATTGTATTTATACACTAGAAGAATTAAATACAACAGATAATTACAAGACAAATAAATGAGGCACCTATTCCCTAAGGTATAAACATTTCCTAAGTTCATGAACCAGAGAATACATGAACTTAATTAAATACAATAGCTATTTCTTAAACTCTTAATGGCAGTCCATGAACCTTTGGACGGTGGATTCCAACAGCGGGTAAACGGGTACCACAGATATCTGTGGGTATCCAATAAATTGTAAAAAAAAAATCAAAAAAATTAAAAAACTAAAATGAAAAAATGAAAAAAATTATAATACTATAATTTTTTAAAATTTGTCAACACAACTTAATCCAAAAATACCAAACACCTAAAATACTTTTAATTTATATAACTCTACATATTTTAATTTATATAATGAAGTTTTTTAATAATTGTATATAGAATATTTTTGTAATTTTCTTACGGGTACCTGCGGATACGGGGGAACTACCCCTGCGCCCGTCCCGTTTATTAAACGGGGATAATACAAATGAGTATTTATACTTGCAAGAAAAATTAGACAGATATTATTTACTCCCATCATGGGTAATACTCGTAGATATCTGCCAAAGCGGGTAAAATTATCATCCCTAATCCCGTGTCTGTGCTTTATAAGGTGGGACTACGGTTGGGATGATATACATATTGTCAATTCTAACCTTGGTTTTCATTTCAAGGCCTAACAACATTTTGGGCCCGATCACTTGGCTCATAGGCCTGCACCAGTGGCCCAGCATCACATTGCACACCTGATGTTCTTACTCGAACTCGCGAGGTTTCTGTTTCAGTTTCAATTGCACGACATAAGGTTTACTTTTACTAATTATAAAACGCGGCGTTTGTTTCTTCTCTTCAAGTCAAACCTGCACTTTGTTTTTTCTTCTTCCATTCAAATTACCTTTTGGTTGTATTTAGAATCAAATAAAATAAAATTATAAATAATTTGATTTAAATTAATTTAATTTAATTTAAAAATTAAATTTTATTTTTAGAATTTATTATAAAAAATAGATTCAAATTAATTTAAAAATCATTAAAATGAGAATTGAATTAATTTAATTTTATTATTTTATATTTTTAACTTTATGAAAAATAGTTAAAGATAATAAGGATAAAATAATCTACTTATTTAAAATAAATTAAATCTTAAAAAATTCTATCAAATTTGATAAAATGTCTAAATAAAAACAAATGGAATATATAAAATTTTAAAAATTAAATTATTTTTATTTTTAATAATCCAAAGATAATTTTATTTATAAATCAAATCATTTCTTAATTTTTTTTACATTTCAAACACACTTCATAAATTTGAATCAATTCAATTCAATTCTCTTGTCTCTTCTTGTATCGTCATCATGCGAATTCCGTGATGATTTGGATTTCCTTCTTCTCCTATGTTGCAAAATCATTTTCCTGAATGGAGGCCCAGAGTTCTCTGTCTGTAATTTCTGTAATTAACTTAAAGACAACGACAACCACGATTAAAAACCTTGATGATAAGTTTCAAGTAGCCCATTGCTTTTATATAGATATCAGTGAAACAATAACTGAATTTAGATTCTCTCAATTTTTTTACTTATCAAGTGTTAATTATAAGAGAGAGAAACTCACAAAAGTTATAAAAGAAATTTCACATTAATAACTAGATCCTATTAATAATTTTATGTATTTTTTTTCTCTTTTATAATTGATCATTTGAAAAAAAAAAATTGAGAGAATCCAAATCCCAATAACCTAACCTTTTTGAGATATTCTTGTGTACACACAGATATAACATGTTATCTTTACATATAAGAGACAAAAAATTAGAAAGAGAGAAAAAACGAATCTCATTAAACTCAATCTTTATAAAAAATTATTTTTTCTCTCCAACTTTTTGTGAATATATGTAAATATAATGTGTTACATTTGTATCTAACTAAGAATCTCTCAACCTTTTTTTTAATGGTAGAAGCAAGCCTAACAATTGAACCAGGCAAATGTACTGTAATAATAAAGAGATCATATAAAGAATCATCTAAAAAGCAACAGCATGAAGACATGGGGTTTAGATAGATGGTAGAGATCATTTATGTAGGAACAGGACCAAAAAAGTTGTGTGCAAGTATATATCAAGCTAGTACATATTTATCATCTATGTACATATCGATGTAGAAAAATATCAGCCAATGCAAGTACCATTCTAACTACGAGGGTTATCTCGATTCCCAGTCTTGGTTAAATTATTTCATCCTCCAGTTGTTAGCAAAGTGAGTTGGTCAGCTGAAATTGAGGGTGTTTAGTTTTCTGAGTCAAACCAGCATTGAAGACTGTTTACAGTAGCTAAGTTTAGTTGAGATATTTTTAGCTTTTGTGGTGATCATTGTTTTTAGCATTTGATTGTATCAGAAGCTGTCATTGTAATTATCCTGCCCTTGTATAAATTTGGAAGCAATGCAGTAAATCAGTGTGAAAAATATTAACGATAAAGCCCTGCTTCGGCCTATTATTCTTGCTCTTTCTTTTCTGTTTGTTCTGGAAACCATAACTTTACAATAGTGGTATCCAAGCTTCATTTCTTAGAGGGACCTTGAGAGAGAGAGAGAGAGAGAGAGAATGGCTTCAGCAAATATATCCCCCCTACCCCTTGTTTTTACTGGAGAAAACTATGCCATGTGGTCAAGAAAGATGGAGGCTTACTTCAAAGCCTGTGGTCTTAAGGAAGTGGTGGGGTTAGGTTTTGAGCCACCACGTCTGCCAAACAACCTAACTGTGGCCCATCAACACAATAAAGAAGTTGCTATGGAGGACAGAGCCTTGATTGTCTTTCACTTACCTGTGAATGATGAGGTGTTCACAAGAATCATGGCCTGCATGACAGCAAAGGAAGCTTTGAACACACTTAAGGAGGAGTTTCATGGAAGTTCAATAACGATAGATGCAAGTTCTCAATCTAAGGAGAGAGTTCGAGGACTTAAAAGATGAATGATGCTGATTGCTGACACTGTCAAAGAATTTTCAAACAAGTTGATGAAAGTTGTAAACCAAATTCGTTTGCTTGGAGAAGAGTTAATTATTTGATCAAAGGGTAGTATAGAAGGTGTTTGTGAGTCTTCCAAAGAAGTTTTGAGTCCAAATTTTCTTCTCTTGAAGATCCCAAAGATTTGTCACAAATATCCTCGTTAGAGCTTGTGAATGCACTACAAGCTACTGAACAAAGAAGACTATTTAGAGAACAAAACCATGCTCAAAGTTCCTTTGTAGCTACCAACAAAGGCAAAAAACACAAAATAACTATGGTGGGAAAGGCATGCTGGTGATACAAGGGAGAACATAAATGGAGGAGGGAGTAATAGAGAATGGGAAAATAAATATGGGAAGTTTCCACCATGCCCAAACTACGAAAAGACCAATCACTTGGAGAAACATTGCTGGTTTAAATCAAATATATAGTGTAAACAGCTTGACCATATGGAAAAAGTTTGCAAAGTTAAAAGGAATCAAGAACAACAAGCGAAACAAGCTGAAGGAAACGGAAGAACTATTTGCAACCACTTGTTATTCAGCCAATAGCAATGCAGAAGCTTGGTTGATTGATAGTGGTTGTACAAATCATATGGCTGTTGACCTAAGCATATTCCAGCACATTGAGAAGTCAAGCAACTCAAGGGTCAAACTGGGGAATGGAGATTATGTTGAGGTCAAAGGCAAAGACACCATTGCTATTAACACTTTAAAAGGTACAAAAACTTATTTCAAATGCTTGAAAGAAATTATGTTCTGTTGTTTAGAGAAAAATACAACACTATTATGGTTCCTCGTGGTTTTGAACTTATGACTGTTGAGATGAAAAATAAAAGCTTTCATAATTGGAAGCCCACCAATGCATAACGACAATCTAGTTCATTGGATGAGTCTAAGGGAGATTGAATATTCAATTTGAAGAAAGAGAAAATCGTTATCTATAGAGATGTGAAGGTTGATGAAGGTTCTCAATAGAATTGGGACAAGATGGAGGCAAAACTTATTAATAGTGATAATAAAATTGGAAGACAAGATGCTTGCAAATTTGTAGATACAATTGAAGATCAAGGAGTTGATCTTGGTGATGATTTTACTGTTAAAGATACTAGGTCACCTAATGAGGTTTATAGCAAATGCAATGCTGCATTGCTTGAACCAGCCAGCTTTGAACAAGTTGCTCAATCTGTTAAATGGCAAGCTACATTGAAGGAGGAGATGATTCACAAGTACCAAATTGTAGATGCCCCACCTAGGACCAGATTTTCAAAACAAAAATAAAAATAAAAAGCTAGGAGTTTGCAGCAGACCAATCAAGGAGGAGTGTTAGCTGATTTGGTCAATTGAAATTAAGGGTGTTTAGTTTTCTGAGTCAAACCAGCCACTGAAGACTGTTTGCAGTAGTTAAGTTTAGTTTAGATATTTCTAACTTTTATGATGATCCTTGTTTTTAACATTTTGATTGTATCGAAAGCTGTCATTGTAATTAATTATCCTGTACTTGTATAAATTTGGAAGCAATGTAGTAAATCAGTGTGGAAAACTATTAACGATAGAACCCTGCTTTAGCCTATTATTCTTGCTTTTTCATTTCTATTTGTTCTGAAAACCATAACTTCAAAACACCAGTGACTTTAGTGAATGGAGTGAGTGATCCAATGATGAGGGAGCTAGCTACATCTTCTTTAATCAATGGAGGCATGGTGGGCCACACAAAAGTAGGTCATTCCTTGGGTACCACTGGTGGAGGTACTTCCCCAGGAGAACCTATAGAATAGTTCACATGGATGGCACAGGGTTTGGGTTTGGATGACAACAATCCAACCCAAGAACAAGCACCTTCCACTTCTTCCTCCTTAATATCCTCCTTCCTTATCCTTGCATCCACAGCAGAAACTATTCTTCCCTTGCCATAAAGCTCCCACACCCAATACACAATTTTGTTCTTATAATCATCTTATGCATATAGATTCCCTGCCCTCTTACCCCACACAACTTTTAACACAAGAACACCAAATGCATACACATCAGTCTCCACAATTGCCCTACAAGTAAGAAAGGTTTCTGGAGCCATGTAACTTGGAGTTCCTCCAATTTCTTTTGTGGAGTGGTGAATTGTTTTTCCTTTGAATTGTGTTCTGGACTGTGATCTGGGATCTCGTCTAGCGGATCAACCCGACACGCGTACAACCGGACTCCGCCCTGAATGACATAGCTAAAGCCTTGATGGCAGTCCAGACCTCAAAGCCATGCACGTCGAACGACATCGGGCCATAGAATCAAGATTGTTAGATTTGTGCAGAGGATATATCCCTAAATATCCGCAACTGTCAATCATCATCTTACAATATTATAGGACCTATAACTGTCTCTGACTGCTAAGTAGCTTCTATATCTAAAGTTCCTGACTTATAAGGATTTACCTCAACAATAATGGGATGATAATCTCTACCAGGATACTAATTCTAAATATTTACATTCAACACAGATTGCATTACGATTCTATACATGCTCTATAAATACCAGGCTAAGTAACCTTAAACAAGTATCAGTAAATTACTTACTACATAATACCCTACTTGGGCACAGCTTGACTTGAGCATTGGAGTCCCTTTGCAGGTACCTACCCCCCAGTCTCAACACACTTTGCCGCTACTGTTCAAGGAGGAAACCACCGCAGCATGCCTATCTCAGGTACCCTCTAAATCTACTTCAGAACATTGGCACTATTCTGTAGGAAAGATAAACTTCTAATCCCACCCAACCATGGTGAACACACTTAAACACTCAAGAAGGGATGCTACGCAACCCTCTACAAACCAAAGGTAGGGACCAGTGGTGCAGTGCCCTCCTCATCCAGTTCCACCACTTGTTGCTGAAGCTTCTACCTTGAGGAACCAAGCATTTGTCTCGAAACATCTGCGTGATGGCCATGAGACTTCACTTTTCGATGAGAGTCCACACCCATCGCACAGAGTATCTGCGAGAGATAGACTTGGTCGCCCAGGAGAAGGAGCCAACAATGTTGTTCAAGGGTCTAGGATCCCGGTGCAATCATGTCTAGGCCCCCTGAACAATGGTGTTGACGTTCACGTGTCTACCTAAGGCACCGTACATTCCGAGCTGACTAGAAATCATCTCCAAGAATTAGTGACCCAAAAGATGTTGTAGATCAATGAACAACGTCATCAGTTAGATGACCAACGTCATCGGCTAGACGAGTTGGAGAGATCTATACATGAGGAGAAAGATAACAGAAGGTGGGATGCGACCCACAACCTGAGAAGGCCGCCACATGACGAAGCCAACAACACTGTCGGAAACAATATCCCGACCCCCCGTGGCTAGCAGCAACCTTTCTCAGATGAGCTAATGGCATACAGAGTCCCAAGAAACTTCAAGTTTCCCTCCAACATGGAGCCTTATGATGGGACCACGGACCCTCAAGAACACTTAGACACCTACATTCAGTCTATGTAGTTCCATAGGGGATCCCTAGAGTTGCTGTGTCACGCCTTCCCCCTATTTTTGAAGAAGGGCACCCTTCGCTGGTTTGTCACCTTATGAGCAAAATCCATTACTGGATGGGATGACCTCACGCAATACTTCCTGTTACACTACACCACTACCAGGGAGTAGCCCAAGTCAGTTGACTCTCTTTCTAAAATTCGCCAAGGGAGCAATGAGCCCCTTCATGAATACATCAAGAGATTCAGTGATGCCATCACTCGTATAGAGAGCCCGGATGACAGAATTACTCTCCATTATGCCCGGAATGGCCTCTGGACTGATTCCGACTTCTTCTGGTCTCAAGCCAAAAAGAAGCCAGAAATTATGGATGAATTTCATGCGCGCTCCAAGAAATATATCGATCTAGAGGAACTCACAAAAGCTAAGAGACTATGGAAAAAGGTGAGCCTACTTACCAAAAGAATAACCAGAACTCCAACCAACCTCGAAGTTCCTCTAAGGCCGAGGCATACCAGCCTAAATATTCTGACTACACTCCTTTGAACTCCCCAAGAGAAATGATTCTCAGAGAGGTGTTTCATACTGAGTTCCAATAGATAAAAAATCGCCTCCCTTGAAGAAACAGGCTTAGAAGGATCACTTGAAAATTGTAAATGGCATAAAAGCTATGGCCATAAAATGAAAGAGTGTTACTAACTTCGTGATGTCATTGAATCCCTAATCAAAAAGGGACGACTACAAAAATATATCAGTAGTATCCGAAACAATGAGAATCGCGAAAGACAAAAGGACCGAAGATGTAGCCACAGCCCTCGGCGAAGTCTGACTCCACGTCAAAGGAGAAGGACCTGCAGCCTCGCTAGAAAATCCAAGACTCTACCTCGCCATGATACTAAGAACAGGTAGGACTGGAACTAGGATGCTCAAAGCTAGGCAACAAAAAGGATTAGCTCATTAGTACCATCTCTGGAGGATTTGCAAGCGGGGGATCATCCAGTAATTCTTGAAAGAAAGCACTACGGACGGTGGTATTGAGCGTTTCTGGCTCTATGCGCAAGCTCCGTGCTAAAGACAGGGAAGAGCCACCTATCTCCTTTTCAAACAAGGACTACGATGATATTATCCAGGATCACGATGACCCACTCGTCATTTCTGGAATAATATCTAACACCGAGGTCTGATGTATCTTTGTCGATCGAGGGTGCTCCACAGACATTATGTTCATGGACGCCTTTGAGGGATTGCAGTTCCCCATGTCTGTGTTAACCCCTTATGAGGGCGAGCTCACTAGATTCTCAGGGGAAAAGGTCACCCCAGTGGGTTACTTTAAAACATTCCTGACTCTGGGCGATGACAAAGTCTATAGAACAGTCAAAGTCAAGTTATTAGTTATTGATTACCCATCAGCATACAACATTATTTTGAGTCGCCCAACGCTGAATGGAATTGCCGCTGCAGTGTCTACCGCTCACCAGGCCATGGAATTCCTCAATAAGAATAATGAGGTGGTTATAGTTAAGGGTGATCAGATCGCAGCGCACAAGTGCTAGGAAGACTAGGACACGCACATCTATCCCGACTTTGGATCAAGTCAACATCCTTATGACTGAGCTAGATGTTCGAGAAGAGATTTGGGGTACTTGACCCCATCCTGAAGGAGAGTTGCTTCCACTTTAGCTAGGTGACAAGCCTGACCAAGTCACCAAGATAGGTGCAAATCTGGAAGAACAAGAGAGACACCAGCTAGTAGAGCTCTTACAAAAAAACAAGGACTTATTTTCCTTGATGTCCTCCGATATGCCCGGGCTTGACCTTACTTTCATCTCCCATTGTTTATCCATTAAATGGGACGCGAAGTCGATCTCCTAGAAGAAAAGAAAAGTTAGCCCTGAGAGACAACAGATCATCGAAGAGCAAGTTAAGGAGCTACTCAGTGCCGACTTCATCAGAGAGATTTCATATACCATATGGCTCTCCAATATGGCTTTAGTGAAAAAGTCAAATGGGAAGTGGAGGATGTGTGTGGACTACGCTGACCTGAATAAGGCTTGCCCTAAAGATCCATATTGCCTCTCTAACGTTGACAAAATGGTTGATAGCTCCTCCAGCTTTTGGATGCTATCTTTCATGGACGCTTACTCCGGGTACAATCATATCCCAATGTACCCTAGAGACGAAGATAAAACTGCATTCATCACTAAGAAGGTGAGCTACTGCTACAGGGTAATGCCCTTTGGTTTGAAAAATACAGGAGCCACCTACCAATGAATAATGAACAGGGTTTTCGGGGATCAAGTGGGGAGAATACTCGAAGTCTACATTAATGTTATGATAGTCAAAACCCCACTATCCTGATCACATGTCGTAAACCTCGAAGAAATGTTTGTGCAACTAAGAAAGCACAACATGAGGCAGAGGCTTAATCCAGAAAAATGCGCATTCAGGGTCCAGGCCGACGAGTTCTTGGGTTTCATGCTAACTCACCGCGGAATTGAGGCAAATCCAGACAAATGTTAGGTGGTGCTCAACATGCGTAGCCCTCAGAACGTGAAAGAAGTTCAATAACTAATAAGATGGATTACGGCCCTCACACGGTTACTCGCTAAAGTTATTCTCAAATCTCTTCCCCTCTTCAAGTTGTTAAAAAAGAGGATAGGTTTTGAATGGACTCAGGAGGGTGAGGATGCCTTCACGTCATCAAAAAACCTGCTATCTTCTCCCCCCATCCTGACAAGACTAGAACCCAGTGAAACGTTGTACGTATACTTTTCAGTTCATTAGGAGGCCGTGAGTTCAATGCTTATTCGGGAAATCGCTAAAGGTCAAAAGCAAGTTTATTTTATGAGCAAGGTGCTGCAAGGTCCCGAGCTCTAGTATCAAAAAATAGAAAAGGTGGCCTTTGCCCTCATCATCAAGGCACGAAGGCTCAGACAATACTTCCAATGCCATCCGATGGTGATAAGGACGGATCAGTCAATCCGCAAAATACTACATAAATTGGACTTAGTTGGAAGAATGATCGCCTGGTCCATTGAGCTTTCTGAGTTTGGAATTGCATACGATCCCAGTGATGCAGGCTAAAAGTTGCAAACCCAAGTGTAGGTTGTTTCAAGTAATAAATTCTCAAGAGTCCGAGGTCGATCCACAGGGAATTGATGAAGAAAAATTCTTTGACATAAAGTAAATATTTTGTCACAACAATAAAAGTGATAAAACTTAGTTACAAATAAAAAAAACTTACTTAGGTTAGGAGATACAATCTTGGTAAATAAATTAGGGACAAGATTAATTCTTTTGATAACTTAATTAGAATCCACACATAATGAAGGTTCCAATCAGAAAATACAACATTCAAAGTTCATTAAAAATTATATACGTAATTATATTATGATTCCTTTAATCATCTATTAACACCACCACTTATAAATGGGCTTAAGCATTCATTGTGCCAATCTCTTGTCTACAATGAATCAAGATTTTCACTTTATAAGGAGGGTTTCTAAATTGATTGAAAACAAAATACAACACGTATAATGACCACTTAAAAATATATCATTTAAGCACAAGAAAAAAATTAATCTAACCTTAACTTATTACCAAAAGCTTCACCCTTTCACCCAAGTAAAATAAAAATTAGTTACTCATAGACAAAAAGAAAGAAAGAGAGAAGAAGAAGAAGAAGAACATAACTTCAATTTGGAATAAAAGAAAACTACAATAAGATAATCAAACAACAAAATAGCATGATCTTGATATCTAACACCAAGACTCTCAAATGATCAGCCAAGGCTCCCTTTTATAGAGGATTAGGGATACAAAATGACAAGGAGGCTGATTCATGAGTGAGTGGATGAGTAGAAAATGAGTGAAAAATACCAAATGACTTTTGATGAGTGGAAAATTATTGAGATTCTTTGTCTCTGAAATCATTCAGTTCTGAAGTCATTGAATACATCGGAGAATTGAAAAATAGTCTTCATGAAAGTTGTAGGCCTGGATCTTGGCTTTCAAATGCCATTAGTTTGACCCAAAATCTTTTTACAACTCAAAATATGGTCTGATTACTGCACACTGCTCAAGCCCAGCTACAGCTTCTCTATTCTGACTTGTAAGCCCAATATGACCTTTAAGAAATCCGAATTAAGTCTTATTTTCTTCATGAAAGTTGTAGATATAGGTCTTCAATTGCCGATACCAAAATTTCAGCCCAATCTAGATCTTACATCCCGAGTTATGCTCTGATTACTGCACACTGTTCAGGTTCCAATCACAAAACTCGTATTCTGACTTCCAAGCCCAATTAGTTCCACTAGATGTTCAACTTTGACCTAGAGCTCTAATGAAATTTGTAGAACTTTCTTTTATCTTTCCAACAAGGTAAAATGCATAATTGTTAGATATCTAGAACTCAAGATATAGCCAAAATACAAAAATAATCAAGTACATGAAGAGTGTAAATGACTAAAAATGAGGGTTTATTAATGTATAAAATATATGATTATCAAATCCCCCCATACTTAGTTTTTTGCACTCTTGGGCAAAACACATAAGACTAAAACTAAGGAACAAGGAAAAACAACACACACTCAAAAGCTAGAAATTCTAAAAGACTCAATTTCTAATAATATTTAAGAATGAAGAGCAACCAATCATTCAAGGGTTCAAAACATTTATGAGGTAATGTTTCTTGACATCTCAAACCAACAAGTAAGGAAAATTCAATTGAAAAGCATGAGTTAAGAGTGATAGATCTTCACAAGATTCACTCTCAATCCCACAAGTGTTTAAAAGGTAGGTATTTTACTCAATTCAACCCATGAAAATTGTACTACCATAAGCTTGCTTATCTTCTACTTCTCCACTACTCAGAACATATGCACACACAAATCATGAGGACTTTATTCAAGGTTGTAATGGGGTCAAGGTAAAGGAAAAAGTAATATGGATATGACAAGTTAAATACCAAAGAGAATAAAAGAGCATGAAAACTGAGTTTAATTAACAAACATGAAAGTTCATCCCAACTCCACCTAATACAAATTTTCATTTAAGGCCAGGTAAGAACATGATTTTTTATTTAAGGCACATAATGAGTTCGAAAAGAATGATCAAATAAACTCAAAGGGGTTAAGCAAGGGGAAATAGGTCATTTCCAATGCTTTACGTTGGCAGGAATCAGAGAATTTTCAAGAAGCCATAAGAGTACTTGATGTCCATATTGAGACAATATGCTGCTGAGTAAGGCTGCCTATTTGTGCGCCAGTCATTCTTGGATTTTTGGTTAAAGTAACTATTTTAAGAAAAATACCTCAATCATGTTTATGTATGCATGTGAAAATGTAGTCTCAAAAAGAATCAAAGCCAGTTCTAGAGTAACAATTTCATGAGTGAAATTCACATAAGAAAGAAGAGAATGGTACAAATGTTCAATCCATTCATTAATAGGCTCAAAATCTCACAAGGTATAATTCTATCATTCTCAGTCTACCAATTCAACATCCATAACCAAGCATGTGATTTTTAAGAAAGAAGATAATTTACTCAATCATGCAAATTTCCTTAAATTTGAATTGCTACTTCCACACAAACTAGTTATCTACCTAATTACTCCTTACTCTGCCACCAATTTTGATGTGTCTCAAGAGTAAATAATTTACTCCTTACTCTGCCATCCTTAATTACTTTTGTTGTTAATGAATTGCTGACAAACATATAAACATAACAAACAAATTAAAAAACACACTTCCTAATTTTTTTTTTAGTTTTTTTAGGTTTTTTTTTTCACAACCATCCTTCCCCCAACTAGATCACAACATTGTCCCCAATGTCAAAACATAGATAGGTAAAGGATAAAAGATATTACCTGTTGCTGTAATTACTGAAAAGAGAAACCTTACACAAATTAAAACAAAAACAAAGTACGATAAATAAAATCAAAGATAAAGAAAAGTTATAGATGAAGTGCCAGATCACACTCTTGTTCCTTGTTGCCTCCCTTGCTGCTGCCTTCTAAGCAATCTATCTGAGCTATTACTGGTTTAAGTTCATAAACAAAAGCTTGTAATTTATCAATTGATTCATCAACAGTAGAAGCAGATATAAGGAGTTGTCTTGCCAAAGGTGTGATAAAGCTCTGTTTCACAGCATGGTCAACAAAAGATAA
Source organism: Ormosia semicastrata (assembly GCA_029884595.1). Taxonomy (NCBI): domain Eukaryota; kingdom Viridiplantae; phylum Streptophyta; class Magnoliopsida; order Fabales; family Fabaceae; genus Ormosia; species Ormosia semicastrata. The sequence continues at coordinate 48,803,504 of JAQQTO010000061.1, forward strand.
CAAATTATCAACGAGATTATTAACATTCAGCAAACCTATGGGTTTATGGTGGATGTTTAGTTAGGCCCAAGAGATAATTTGAAAAACTTCTTCCAAAGTATCAAAACCACCCGATAAGGTAATAAATGCATCAGAGTTTTCAAGCATTGTCCTCATTCGTCCATGTATAGATGATACTTGAAGTTCCAGCCCAATTATTTTTCCAATGATGTTCCTTTAAGTTAAAGGTTCAGGAATGATACCTAAAACTTGACCACCTCTTAGATGTGCAGAAAGTATTATAGCCCCCATTAATCTAATGCTACCTCTTCCATATATTACATGAATGTTCCTTGTAGCAAGTGTTCTACCAACAATGCTTGCTGCATTTACAAACTCTAAACCCTTCTCATAACTTGTCCCACAAAATACACAGATACTGGTAAATCTATGAACTGAAGAAAAAGCTCCCTCCATTTCTACACTTACACTTTCTTTGAATGATTATGAATTGTACGAAAGTGAAGAAAACGAAGTGTTTAAATAGGGAAGAGAATAGAAAAAGTAATAATAGCTCCTATATGAGTAGGTTGGCTGTTGTCAGAAAAGTTTGAATTTAAGAAATTTTTTTATTTTTTTATTTTTTTATTTTTTTACTTTTTTCTCTCTTTGTTTTAGACTTCAAGAAAACCATCAGGGTAAAAAAGTCTAGAAACCCCTGAAGGACCCCGCCCAAAGGATCGTCTGTCCAAAACTAAAATACAATAAAATCATACAAAGATAAAATTATAATAACAAATGATGACATACCTTTATGTACAGTTTTCATGGCATATCTTTATACTGTGCGTTATGAGTGCAGTAATACCAAGACGGCTCAGCTAATCTTGGAATTCTTCTCCCTCCCGCTTGTGGGATATTTTGTATTGAGTTACGACGCAACTAATTAAAGTGCGTAAATCTGACAGCTACCACCAATGACCACAGCAAGTGAGAGGTCACTGGAGAGCCCATGGCATTAAATTATAGGATCCAGCTCAGAGACATTTTCACGCGAGAATACAAACACGGGACGCTTCTATCTGTCCATCAGCAAGCAAAGCCTATGGTTAAAACTTAGGAATGCTTGCGTGGCTCACTGTAGATTATGGCACATGAACCTTATTTATGGACCGGTGTGCGAAAGTCCACCTGAGTCAATGATGGGTCTGCCACTAGTAGGGGCTCCTAATCTAATTAAAGACCAAGTACAACCGAAGTTTCTCCCTCTTCCTTTTCTTTTTTTTTCTTTTTTTTAGAAGATGTACAAGATAATATATACATGTTGTTGTGATTGTGGCTCACATCTTCCTCTGGTTTTACGTCCAGTAACAGCTTAAACGCCTTCTATGAGTCGAGGATAAGCTTCCCATCCAATTTTCTTATAAATTGGCAAATCAAGTCTTTTTGAGTCAGATTCTCAAGACTGTAACGCTTTTGCTCGTCCTTGAAGAGATTCCATAAACTAAGAAGTTCACGATGCATAACTCTACAAGAATGCATCTCAAGAGTCAATAAGATATCATCTAATGACTCCTTACTCAGCCCATTCTTAATAAAGTATATTTTATTTTCTCGATTTGCAGAAACCATTCCCAAAGAATGACATCGCATGTTACAATTCCATCATGCACACTTGTGACAAACTTGCATTCTTTTCGCTCTTCTTTTTTTAGAATAAGAACTTTTACCGAGATCCATATATATGGGACAAATGAATCTGAAGATTTACCAGCTAAACGACCCTTTGCTTCGATTATCCAGTGTATATCTTCTGGGATGCCCTTATACAGTAACAGTCTCAGTCTTTCACACTTAGCTTTATAGATTCTTGTTAGAGCATTTAGAGGGAGAGAATGGAAATGCATTCTTAAATTTGAGAGAATGAAATCCATTTTAAAGGAGAAAAAATCAGCTATTATGGTAAACTGAAAAATAAACTGACTTGAGAGTCACGGAGTACTGTTATCCGCCATAACAGGGAACACAAAGAATTACAAAAAGAAAGAAACAAAATTAAAATAAATTCTACTCATAACAAGGATTAGAAAGGGAGATGGATTATACCTTAACAACTTGATGTTCCTAAAATAATTTAAGTCTTTGTCCATTGACCATAAATACATTACCATTCCTAGGGTTCTCAATATCTATGGCCCCATGAGGATACATATGTTTGACAATAAAAGGACCAGTCCACGTAGATCTCAATTTTTCAGGAATAGGTGAAGACAAAAATTATAAAGCAGAACTTTTTGACCAATTTCAAAAGATTTTCTCAAAATTGATTTGTCATAAAAAACTTTTGTTCTTGCTTTATAAATCTGAGTTTTCATATGCATCATTTCTTAATTCCTCAAGTTCATTTAATTGTAATTTGCGTAACTTGGAAGCATCATCAATATTTATGTTGAAAGTTTTAATGGCCCAAAATGCCTTATGCTCCAATTCTACAGGCAAGTGACAAGATTTTTCATAAACTAACCGATAGGGTGACATGCCTAAAAATGTTTTGAAGGTAGTACGATAAGCCCAAAGTGAATCATTTAATCTTAAAGACTAATCTTTATGATTTGGGTTAACTGTTTTTTTTCTAAAATTTGTTTAATCTCCCTATTTGCTAATTCTACTTGTCCACTTGTCTGAGGATGATAAGGGGTAGTAATTTTGTGTATGATGCCATATTTCTTCATTAAAGATTCAAATGGTTTATTGCAAAACTGTTTCCCCCATCATTGATGATAGTTCGAGGAATTCCAAATCGACTCAAAATATTTTCTTTTAAAAATTTAAGAACAGTTTTGTGATCATTGTGTCGATATGGAGTCGCCTCAATTCATTTTGAGACATAATCAACTGCAACCAAAATATACACAAATCCAAATGATAATGAAAATGGACTCATAAAATCAATTCCCCAACAATAAAAAATTTCAATGACAATGATAAGGTTCAAAGGCATCATGTCTCTTTTAGAAATGGAACCCAATTTCTGATAACTTTTACAACTTTTGCAAAACATATAGTTGTCCTTAAATAATGTGGGCCAATAAAATCCACACTGTAAGATTTTTGCAGTTGTTTTCTTTAAAGAAAAATGACCTTCACATGCTTCTGAATGATAAAATTTAATGACACTACTTGCCTCACTGTCGAGTACACATATCCGAAAGATTTGATCAGGATAATATTTGAACAAATATGGGTCATCCCAATAGAAAATTTTCACCTTAATCAAAAACTTTTTTTTGCCTTGGTGCGTCCATTGAGGCGACATCTTACCTGTTACAAGAAAATTGACAATGTTAGCAAACCAAGGAATGGAATTGACAGAAAATAAAAATTCATCGTGAAAAGAATCATTGATAGGTGTGCTTATAAAAGATGAGCCTATTGTAAGTCTGGACAAATGATCTACAACAACATTTTTGGCTTCTTTCTTATCTTTTATTGTGATGTTAAATTCTTGAAGCAACAAGATCCACCGTATCAACCTAGGTTTGACATCCTGCTTAGACATTAAATATCTAACAGTAGTATGATCAGTGAAAACAACAGTAGAAGAACCAATTAAATAAGCTCAAAATTTGTCAAATGTAAAAATTACAGCAAGTAGTTCTTTTTCAGTAGTGGTGTAATTCATTTGTGTATTATTGAAAGTTCGACTTGCGTAATAAATTACATGAGGCTTACCTTCCTTTCTCTGTCCTAAGACAGCGCCAATAGTAAAATCACTAGCATCACACATCAGCTCAAAAGGCAAAGACCAGTTAGGGGATTGCATGATAAGAGCAGAAGTCAAAAGACCAATTAATTTTTTAAAAGATTTCTGACAATCTTGAGTCCAATCAAATGGTGCATCTTTTGTTAGAAGATTACATAATGATCTAGATATGACACTAAAGCCCTTAACAAATATTCTGTAAAATCCTTCATGTCCTAAAAAGGAACGAACTTCTCTGACTATTTTTGGGGAAGGCAAATGAGCAATTAATTCAACTTTAGCCTTATCAACTTCAATTCCCTTAGAAGATATCACATGACTTAACATTATTCCTGATGTAACCATGTGATGACATTTTTCCTAATTTAACACAAATCTTTTTTCTTGCATTTTTTAAGAACTTTTTCCAAATTATCAAGATAATTTTCAAAAGAATTTTCAAAAATTGTCAGGTCATCCATGAAAATATCTAAATAATGCTCAATCATGTCACTAAAAATACTTAGCATGCATCTTTAAAAAGTTACTGGAGCATTACAAAGGCCAAAAGACATTCTTCTATATGCAAAAGTGCCAAAGAGGCAAGTAAAAATGGTATTTTCTTAGTCCTCTAATACAATTTGTATTTAATTATACCTTGAATAACCATCAAGAAAACAATAGTAGGGATGTCCTGCTACTCTTTTCAAAATCTGATCAAGAAATGGCAAGGGGAAATGATCTTTCCTAGTGGCTACATTTAATTTTCTAAAATCAATATACATACGCCAACTAGATGAGACTCGGGTAGGTATTAATTCACTTTTTTCATTTTTAACCACTGTTATTCTAGATTTCTTAGGCACAACTTGTGTAGGGCTTTCCCACTGACTATCAGAGATAGGATAGATAATTCCACCATCAAGTAATTTAAGAACTTCAGCTCTAACTACCTCTTTCATGTGTAGATTTAATCTTCTTTGTGGTTGTTGAGATGTTTTAGCATTATCCACTAAATGTATTCTATGTGTACAAATTAATGAATTAATGCATTTTATGTTCTTTAATGTCCATCCAATTGCACTTTTATGCCTTTTAAGTACTTTTATCAACATACCTTCTTGTTCTTTGGTCAGGGATGAGGAAATTACAACTGGAAAGCTTTGTTCTTATCCCAAAAGTGTGTACTTCAACCCAACAGGTAATGACTTTAGTTCTAGTGTGGGTACTTCTTCATGGGTATCATCATTCATGGGTTTTAGCTCTTGGAATCTTGGCTTCTATCCTTTGTATTCCATTACTTGTGTACAGTCAAGCAAAGAGCATATTTCAGAAATATCATCATCTAATTGTGTAGCTGAATCAAGTGAATCAAATAAACAAATTTCTAATGGGTCAGAAGAACTCCTAGTTTGAAGATGATCATCTATAATGGCCTCAATCCCTTCAACTTTTTCCTTTCAATCATAGACTTCTTGTGGTTATTTGCACATGTTGAAAACATTAAGCTCCAGTGTCATATTTTCAAATGTTAGCTTCACCACTCCATTTCTGTAATTTATCAAAGCATTATATATTGCTAAAAATGGGCAACCTAAAATAATAGGAATTGACTTGCTATTATTTTCCATAGGTTCAGTTTTCAAGACAATAAAGTTCACAGGATATATGAATTTATCAACTTGTACCAACACATCTTCCACTATACCTTTTGGAATTCTAATTGATCTATTGATAAGTAGAAGAGTTGCAGAAGTTAGTTTTAACTCACCCAGGTTGAGTTGCTGATAAACTAAATATGGAAGCAAATTAACACGAGCACCAAGATTAAGTAAAACTCATTCAATTTTATGTTCTCCAATAATGCATGAAACTGTTGGACAACCAGGGTCTTTATATTTCAACGCATTATTGTTCTGAATAATGAAACTTACCTGTTCAGTCAAAAAAACATTCTTTTTCACATTATGTTTCCTTTTAACAATGCACAAGTCCTTCAAAAATTTGGCATAATGAGGAATCTATTTGATAGCATCTAACAGAGGAATATTGACATTCACTTGTTTAAAAATTTCAAAATTGTTACTGTTATGATTTACTTTACTTGAATTATTTAATGCTTGAGGATATAGAGGTGTAGGTGAGGGTTTGGTCTCCTTTTGGCTAAGTGGCTTATCAACTTCTTCCTCATCTTTGGGACTTGATTCATCATCTTTCTCACAAGGTTCAGGAATTTATTTTTTAACAACATTTCCACTCCTAAGAGTTATCACTAACTTGACCTGATCTATTTGTTAGCTTTCTGAACTACCCTCATTTAGGCTGTACTGACCCTTGGGATTCGGTTAAGGTTGAGAGGGAAACTTTCCTTTCTCTTGAATGGTGATTGCAGAAGAAAGTTTAGTAAGAGTGTCTTTTATGTTAATCGTGGCTTGAGTGTTTTGGTTATTAATGGCCTCTTGCTTTTCCATGAATGCATGCAATGTTACTTCAAGGTTTTTCCTATATGGTGGGATATAAGGTGCATATCCTTGAGAATTTTGAGAGTCCTGCTATGCATGAGGAGGTAGTTGAATAAATTGTGCTTGATTGTTGGTCCTCCAACTGAAGTTTGGGTGATTTCTCCATCTCGGATTATATTTATCTGAAAAAGAAGAAGTGAATGACTTTTTAAAATTGTTCATTGCATTTACTTGCTCATGCACAACTTCTTTAAAAATAGAAATTTTTGGACATTCATTTGTTAAGTGTCCCAATTCATCACAAATGCTACAAATTTCTTCATTTTGCACAGATTTGATTTCTCTTTCTTTTCCTGATTCCATGGCTTCAACCTTTCTAACCAAACTAGCAAACCTAGCATTTAAATCTTCTTTTTAACTAAGATGATATTTTCCTTTACTAGCATTTGTAAGGTTATATCTAATTGAATTTTCAGAAGGATTAGTACCATGCCAAGATTGAGAATTTTTAGCCAAATAGTTTAAATAGTCTAAAGCTTCTTAGGGTTCTTTATCAAGAAACTCACCATTGCACATTGTTTCCATAAATTGTTTAGTTTCAGGTGTTAACCATTCATAAAAGAAGCTTATAGTGCGACATTTTTCAAAACCATAATGTGGGCAAGAATTCAACAAATCTTTAAAACGTTCTTAACTTTGAAAATATGCTTCATTTGAATTTTGGAAAAAAATTTGAATTTGTCTTTTCAAAGCATTGGTTTTATGTGTTGGAAAAAATTTCTTTAAAAACTCACTTTGCATTTCTTGCTATATGCCAATTGATCTTGGTTTCAAAATGTTAAGCCAAGTTTTTGCTTTATCTTTCAAAGAAAAAGGAAATAATTTAAGCTCAACAATCTCTTTAGTGCAAGTTTGATCATACTTCCTCAAATTCTTTTAGATGTAAATATGTGCTTTCATATTCTAAACCATGGAAATTAGAAAGTAAAGAAATCATACCCGGCTTGAATCTAAAATTATTAGCAATGAGTGGAAAGATAAAACATGATGGACTAGTATTTTGAGATAGTTACAAATAATCATGCATGGTTCGCAACGGTTGATTTTCATGTTCATCATGCATACTTTCATTTTCAGCCATTGTGTTTGATGTGTGTTATTGTGATTCAAACAAATTAATATGTAAAGTACTAGGATTAACTTTAACCAAATGACCAGAATTTAAATCACGAGACCAATTAAGCATAAATAAGTAACTTAAAATATAAAATAAAATGTACAAGTTAGCGGTATAAACCATCCATTAAATATTAACAATGTTATGGTATAAACTAGCCACCAAATATATATTAACACTTAGTAAATAAATATTAATAAAGGTGTGGTATAAACCAACCACCAAATAAGTTAATAAGCAGATAAATTAAAAAGTTAGTATGCAGATAAATTAAAATGTTAGAAGCAGGTAAAGTAAAAAGTTAGATAGCTGATAAAGTTAAAAGTTAGATAGTTAGTAAGTTAGTAAGCAAGAAAATTAAAAGGTTAGTAGGTTAGTAAGTTAGAAAGATAGAAAAAAATACAAAAAGTAAAATACGAGAAAATAAAGTGCGAGAATGTAAATTACGAGAAAATAAAGTACAGAAAGTAAATTTAAAATATGAAAATCGAGAATTGGCGGACCAATTTTTTGCTCGCAAGAGAGAAGAGAAGAAGAAAGATTATTTCATTAATGATTAAAGATTACAAAGAGATAAGGGAGAGTTTCCCCACTAAGTTAGTACGTTAGTAAGTACAAAGAAAAAGATTAAAAAAGAATATATATAGAATATATATATATATATATATATAAGATCCACAGGAAAAAAATATAAATATATATACAAAATATTTACACCATAAATTTGTTCTTCAAATCAAGTACCCGGCAACGACGCCAAAAACTTGATGCAGATTAAAAGTTACAAACCCAAGTGTAGGTTGTTTCAAGTAATAAATTCTCAAGAGTCCGAGGTCAATCCACAGAGAATTGATGAAGAAAAATTCTTTGACGTAAAGTAAATATTTTGTCACAATAATAAAAGTGATAAAACTTGGCCACAAATAAAAAAAACTTACTTGGGTTAGGAGATCCACTCTTGGTAAATAAATTAAGGACAAGATTAATTCTTTTGATAACTCAATTAGAATCCACACATAATGGAGGTTCCAATCGGAAAATACAACATTCAAAGTTCATTAAAAATTATATACGTAATTATATTATGATTCCTTTAATCATTTATTAACACCACCACTTATAAATGGGCTCAAGCATTCATTGTGCCAACCTCTTGTCTACAATGAATCAAGATCTCCATTTTACAAGGAGGGTTTCTAAATTGATTGAAAACAAAATATAATACATATAATGACCACTTGAAAATATATCATTTAAGTACAAGAAAAAAATTAATCTAACCTTAACTTATTACTAAAAGCTTCACCCTTTCACCTAAGTAAAATGAAAATTAGTTACTTATAGACAAGAAGAAAGAAAGAGAGAAGAAGAAGAAGAACATAACTTCAATTTAGAACAAAAGAAAACTACAATAAGATAATTAAACAACAAAATAACATGATCTTGATATGTAACACCAAGCCTCTCAAATGATCAGCCAAGGCTCCATTTTATAGAGGATTAGGGATACAAAATGATAAGGGAGCTGATTTATAAGTGAGTGGATGAGTGGAAAATGAGTGAAAAATGCCAAATGTCTTTTGATGAGTGAAAATTATTGAGGTTCTTTATATCTGAAATCATTCAGTTATGAAGTCATTGAATACATCAGAGAATTGAAAAATGGTCTGTGTAAAAGTTGTAGACTTGGATCTTAGCTTTCAAATGCCTTTGGTTTGAGCCCAAAATCATTCCTATAACTCAAGATATAGTCTGATTACTGCACACTGCTTAGGCCTAGCTACGGCTTCTCTGTTCTGACTTGTAAGCCCAATATGAGCTCTAAGCAATCTGAATTAGTCTTGTGTTCTTCATGAAAGTTGTAGATATGGGTCTTAACTTGTAGATACCAAAATTTCAGCCCAATCAAGATCTTACAACCCAAGTTATGCTCTGATTACTATACACTGACTTCCTAGCCCAATTACTTCTACTAGATGTCCGACTTTGACCTAGAGATCTTATGAAATTTGTAGAACTTTCTCTTATCTTTCCAACAAGGTAAAATGCATAATTGTTAGACATCTAGAACTCAAGAGATGACCAAAATATAGAAATAGTGTAAGACGTAAATCATGCTGAAAAAATTAATTAAATCCAATTTGAGTCCAAACTTATAGAACATAACCAAACTTATCAATTAAGTACATAGAGAGTGTAAATGACTAAAAATGAGGGTTTATTAATGTATAAAATATGTGATTATCAAATTCCCCCACACTTAGCTTTCTGCACTCCTAGGCAAGACACATAAGACCAAAACTAAAGAACAAGGAAAAACAACACACACTCAAAAGCTAGAAATTCTAAAAGACTCAATTTCTAAAAATATTTAAGAATGAAGAGCAACCAATCATTTAAGGGATTAAAACATTTATGAGGTAATGTTTCTTCATATCTTAAACCAACAAGCAAGGAAACTTCAATTGAAAAGCATGAGTCAAGAATGATAGATCTTCACAAAATTCACTCTCAATCCCTCAAGTGTTTAAAAGGTAGGTATTTCACTCAATTCAACCCATGAAAATTACACTACCATAAGCTTACTTATCTTCTACTTCTCCACTACTCAGTACACATGCACACACAAATCTTGAGGACTTTATTCAAGGTTATAATGGGGTCAAGGTAAAAGAGTAGATAATATAGATATGACAAGTTAAATACCAAAGAGAATAAAGAGCATGAAAGTTGAGCTCAATTAATAAGCATGAAAGTTCATCCCAACTCCACCTAATACAAATTCCCATTACATATATTTTTCATTTTCTTTATTGCCTTGTTGGCCTTTATTTACACATTTTTTTTAATTTTTAATTTTTTAATTTTTTCGATATTTTTTTATTTTTTATTTTGAAGAAGAATATAATATATATATATTTTTAAGTAAACATTTTTCTTAACCATTCTGCACACACACTCCCACACTTGTTCAAGAACTCATCCAATGACAAAGCTAATGTTCTTTTATTCCCTAAGGACAGGTAAGAACATGATTTTTCATTTAAGGCACATAATAAGTTTGAAAAGAATTATCAAATAAGTTCAAAGGGGTTAAGCAAGGGAAAATAGACCATTTCCAATACTTTATGTTGGTAGGAATCAAAGAATTTTCAAGAAGCCATAAGATTGCTTGATATCATATTGAGAATCAGAGAATTTCCAAGAAGTCATAAGACTGCTTGATATCATATTGAGACAATATGTTGCTGAGCAAGACTGCCTATTTGTGCGCCAGTCATTCTTGACTTTTTGGTTAAAGTAGCTATTTCAAGAAAAATGCTTCAATCATGTTTATGTATGCATGTGAAAATATAGTCTCAAAAAGAATCAAAGCAAGTTCTAGAGTAACAAATTCATGAGTGAAATTCACACAAAAAAGAAGAGAATGGTACAAATGTTTAATCCATTCATTAATAGGCTCAAAATCTCACAAGGCACAAGTCTATCATTCTCAGTCCACTAATTCAACATCCATAACCAAGCATGTGATTTTTAAGAAAGAAAACAATTTACTCAATCATACAAATTTTCCTAAATTTAAATTACTACTTCCATACAAACTAGTTATCTACCTAATTACTCCTTACTCTGCCACCAATTTTGATGCGTCTCAAGAGTAAATAATTTACTCTTTACTCTTTCATCCTTAATTACTTTTATTGTTAATAAATTGCTAACAAACATATAAACATAACAAACATATTAATAAACACACTTCCTAATTTTTTTTTTTGGTTTTTTTAGGTTTTTTTTTCACAACCATCCTTCCCCCCAACCAGATCATAACATTGTCCTCAATGTCAAAACATAGATAGGTAAAGGATAGAAGATATTACCTGTTGCTATAATTACTGAAAAGAGAAACCTTACACAAATTAAAACAGAAACAAAGTACGATAAATAAAATCAAAGATAAAGGAAAGTTATAGATGAAATGTCAGATCACACTCTTGTTCCTTACTGCCTCCGTTGCTGCTGCCATCTGAGCAATCTTTCTGAGCTATTGCTAGTTTAGGTTCATAAACAAAAGCTTGTAATTTATCAATTAATTCATCAACAGTAGAAGTAGATATAAGGAGTTGTCTTACCGAAGGTGTGATAAAGCTCTATTCCATAGCATGGTCAACAAAAGATAACAAATTATCAAAGAAATTATTAACATTCAACAAACCTATGGGTTTATGGTGGATGTTCAGTTGGGCCCAAGAGATAATTTGAAAAACTTCTTCCAAAGTACCAAAATCACCCGGTAAGGCAATAAATGCATTAGAGTTTTCGAGCATTGTCCTCATTCGTCCATGCATAGATGATACTTGAAGTTCCAGTCTAATTGTATTTCCAATGATGTTTCTTCAAGTTAAATGTTCAGGAATGACACCCAAAACTTGATCACCTCTTAGATGTGCAGAAAGTGATAAAACCCTCATTAACCCAATGCTACCTCCCCCATATACTACACGAATGTTCCTCACAGCAAGTGTTCTACCAACAGTGCTTGCTGCATTTACAAACTCTAAACCCTTCCCATAACTTGTCCCACAAAATACATAGATACTGGTAAATCTACGAACTAAAGAAGAAGCTCCCTCTATTTCTACACTCACACTCTCTTTGAATGATTCCAAAAACTGTCAGGTCATCCATGAAAATCTCTAAATAATGCTCAATTATGTCACTGAAAATACTTAGCATGCATCTTTGAAAATTTACCGGAGCATTACAAAGACCAAAAGGCATTCTTTTGTATGCAAAAGTGCCAAAAGAGCAAGTAAAAATGGTCTTTTCTTGATCCTCTAATGCAATTGGTATTTGATTATACCTTGAATAACCATAAAGAAAACAATACTAGGGATGTCCTGCTAGTCTTTTCAAAATCTGATCAAGAAATGGCAAGGAGAAATGATATTTCCTAGTGACTCATTCAATTTTCTAAAATCAATAAACATACACCAACTAGATGAGACTCGGGTAGGTATTAATTCACCTTTTTCCATTTTCAACCACTGTTATTCCAAATTTCTTAGGCACAACTTGTGTAGGGCTTACCCACTGACTATCAAAGATAGGATAGATAATTCCAACATCAAGTAATTTAAGAACATCAGCTTTAACTACCTCTTTCATATGTGGATTTAATCTTCTTTGAGGTTATTGAGATATTTTAGCATTATCCTTTAAACGTATTATATGTGTACAAATTAATGGATTAATGTCTTTTATGTCCTTTAATGTCCTTCCAATTAAATTTTTATGCCTTTTAATTACTTCTATCAACATACCTTGTTGTTCTTTGGTCAGGGATGAGGAAATTACCACTGGAAAGCTTTGTTCTTCTCCTAAAAATGTGTACTTCAACCCAACAGGTAATGGCTTTAGTTCCAGTGTGGGTACTTCTTCATGGGTATCATCATTCAAGGGTTTTAGCTTTTCGAATCTCGGCTTCCATCTTTTGTATTCCATTACCTGTGTACAGTCAAACAAAGAGCATATTTCAGAAACATTATCATCTAATTGTGTAGTTGAATCAAGTTAATTAGTTAAACAAATTTCTAATGGGTCAGAAGAACTATTGGTTTGAAGATGATCATCTATAATGGCCTCAATCCCTTCAACTTCTTCTTTTTTATCATAGACTTCTTGTGGTTGCTTGCATATGTTGAAAATATTAAACTCCAATGTCATATTTCCAAATGTTAGCTTCACCACTCCATTTCTGCAATTTATCAAAGCATTAGATGTTGCTATTCCTTTATCATTATCAATCCATAGGATATATGAATTTATCAACTTGTACCAACACATTTTCTACTATTCCTTTTGGAATTTTAATTAATCTATCGGCAAGTAGAAGAGTTACAGAAGTTGGTTTTAACTCACCCAGGTTGAGTTGCTGACAGAGCCAGCTCTAATTACTGTTTTCCCGTAGCTTCAACGGCTTTCAGATTATCCTCTGCCTTCTTCTTGAATGACAACACAGTCTTCTCCACAAGCCGGGCTTCGGTAGCAGTCTGGAGGGTGAAGGTTTAAAATAATGATAAAGCATCGGGGGCCCTATTTCGAGTGATGAGTTTGACAACATCATCATTCAAGAAGACCTTATCCCTTGACAATGTATCCCTGGTTACTAATGGCAATGGATCAAGTCGGGCCCCATCAAAATAAAGTCCCTAAACAGCAGCCCTGCTACGATCTTCTGCCCTGGCACCCTCAATGACTTTCCTTTTCCTCTCTTGGAGGGGCTGTGCATTGGAATTTGACCTCGGTTCTCGTATAACGAAAGCTGGTCCAGAGGAGGTCGGAGGACGAGAAAGTCCTGCCTTGTTCTTCTTCACCTTAAGGATTGAAGTGCTCGAATAGAGGACATGGCTTCTGTGTTAACGACCAAGTTATCTGTAAAATGAGGAGAAAAATAAAAAAAATATGTAAGTAGTCAAATAAAAAATTTCACAAGAGTAAGTTTGGTTAGTGTCATGCATAAGGCTAAATACGGACCATGACCTACACTACCTAGGATGGCCCAAAAAGTTTCGTCATGAGTGGTCTCCAACACATCCTGAGAAGAAATGAGACCAACTTCTTCAACCTATGTACTAAAGAAATCAACACATTCAATCTCATCGCCATTCAATTGGAGTCTTTTTGTTTCAATCGTTTGTATAGGAATGTGACATGCCCCCTTATTCCAGTACATGCTAAACTTGGTCTCCCCATTATTATCCAGCCAGAAGGGGCAAGTGGCGGGAGCCGCCATTAATGTAAAAAACTTCTCCTTGAAATCCTTGTAACTATCCTGGTAGACGTGGAAGATCTTCTGACCTTGCCATGCTCATACTGAAAGCCAGGTCTTTTGAGCAGCATTACCGCCCTATAGACAGAATCGAGTATGGAAATAGAAAAATGCCTTCTCTAACAATTGCAACCCAACTAATCAACATACTTTCTCGAAGGCAAGAATGTTCACCTAACCGTTCAGATGGATTTGGCTTGGAGCAGCCTAAAGCGTCCAAAGGACGGCAAGCTGAAAGTAATTAAAGGGAAGCCGGAGCCCAAACTGGATGAAGAAGTCTTCATAAAAAAGGTGTAGTGCTTTCCCGCTTGCTGAGTGGAGCACACCCTCTCATTCTCCGATGATAGGATTTGAAATTCGTGGTCCCTACTACCTTGCTCAGTAAGCATCAAGTAGCCCCTAAGTTCTTCGAGCTATTCTTTAGGCTGGAAACGGGATATCCGATCATAGGCGTCGTTCGAACCCATAGATATACTAACCCCGGACCATGACGAATTCCGATAGGATTTTCTTCGATCGGCTCCCGAGCTTTTGGCCAATAAGTTTCTTGAAACACACACACAGGCCGATGAGCAGAAGCAAGAATTAACCAATTTTAAAGACTCAGACATGAAATGGGGCAAACAGGAAAGACTATTCGCGCTTGCATACAAGCCTCCATTCCCACTAAGGCTAAAAGCCTTAGAAGTACACCTCTGCCGTATACGATACGGTGGAGGAGGTGCTCCACAGGGCAACACCATTGAAGAGATGTAAAATCCTCTAAATCATGATAGACTTGTAAATTAGTTACAGAGGTAGCTTAATACTTGTTTATCATGCCTGTTTAATTTTATGACAATCTGAGTTAGTTTAGGTACTTTGCTGCAACCAGAAAGGTGAAAAGTAGCTTAAAATGACCCATATATTAGCATAAATGGCTCAGTTAATGGAAATAGATGTGGATAATTTATTTCTAAGTCACAAATGTGTATTCTGTGATATGGTTAAAGTTTGAGAATAATTGGGGTCAGTTTGATATTTTTAAGCATATTGGTTGTATGTTTTAATGCCATAATGATTAGTCACAAATATGGAAAATGATGATTTTGGTGCAACAAGATTTTTGATGAATCTTGTGATCTATTTTAAACTTCTTAGCTATAAGAAAACTTGATTTGGAGAAATTTAAGTGTTTTTAGCATATCGGGAGTACCACTTGGTCACATAAGTGTCCAATCCTTTCACGTTTTTGTAGCTTCCTTTATATTATTTTCCTTTGTTATTTCTTCATTTTCACATGTGTTTCACACACTCTCTTTCTCTCGGCTGTAAACTAGAGGCAGCAGAAGGAGGAAAGCAAGGAGAAAAAGAGGAAGGAAAGAAGAGGAAATCAAAGATGAAAGGCAAGCTTGTGATCCACTAACCATCATCACCATCTTTGCTTCACCAAGGTAGGGGGTTTTCTATCCATCTTTTCTTTTTTGTTTATCTTGTATGGAGTTAGGGTTTATGGATGAAAATTTTGGTTGGGAGGGCCAAATCTTTGTTTTTAACTTGATTCTTGATCTTAAGAGTTGAGTTAGAGTGTTTTCAACTCATTGGAATCCATGGTAATTTGACTTGGTTATGTAGATATTTGTAACGCCCCAGAAATTCTTTATTTTCTGTTAATATATGCTTTTTATAATATTTGTGTTTTTTGTAAATTTTGTGGGTGACTTTGATTATTTTATTATATTTCTTAATTTACGTGCATGTCGAGCGAGGCCGGAAGAATAAAATATTTTTTCATGGCCGAAAAACTTTGGATGTGGAAGCGTACTGGGGGGTCTTACTAAACCCGAGGCTGGACACAGTTTACAAAGTTTTATTTTTTTGAGATTTTATCTGATAGATAAAATTTTGGTAAACTCTATTATCCATTGGACAATACATATCTGCTTTGCTAACTACGACTTTTATCCATTGGATAATAACTTGTAATAAAAATCTAGTAGATTATTTCTACCTAGTCATTTTTATGACATCACCCACATGACATCACCTAAGTGACATCATCTTTGACTTTGGAGGAAGCTTCTTGAGGAAGCTTTGGGAGAAGCTTGACTCCTTTCTCCTAGGAGGTGCACGGCCAAGAGAGAAGGGAGAGCTTCTTGGGTAAGTTTCCTTTCAACTTTTTTAATTCATAACTTTCTATCACTTTCTCTCTCATCAACCAAAAAGCTATTAACTTTTCTCTCATTTTTTCATCTCTTATTTTTCTTCTTCCATTTTCTCTCCTTCACCTCACGGCCACCCTCCCCTCAACCTCTCATTCATTTTCTTAAATCTCAACTATCTACATCCTTCAATCTAGACCACCATCCTAAGGCATTTTGGTAAGGAGATCTTGGTTTGTTCATCACTTTTTAAGCATCCTTCAAGTTAGGGTTTAGAGATTTCTAAAGTAAAGGTTTCTCCTTTTCCATTTTTTCTTTCTTTTCTTTTTCAAGGCCTTGATCTTCATTCATGATCATTCTTTTCCAAACCTAAAGTGTTGATTTTTGGTATACCATTTTCATTTTTCAAGAGGCTCTTGGAAGTGGAGGTTTGCTTCAAAAAGTTCTTCAAAAGGTGGTTGGATACCTTCAAAGGTAAGAGGGAGATTACTCACACCAACCATTCATAGTGGTGGGGGACGAAATTGGTGTATGGAAAGTGATGAATCCATTGAGGATTACTCACATTATTGTATTGATTTTTTTGCTCTATGTGATTTTGTGGTTTGATGTTGCCTATGATCTTGATGGAATGAAAAGTTTGATGTTTGATATTTATTGTTTGCTTGAAATCTATTATGAAAATTGAAAATTTTGAGGCCTTAACGCCCTAGAGAGCTCACGGCCAAGAGGCCTAAATAAGGTAGTCAAGATAAAAATGTTATGTTGAATTGAAACTTAAGTGTCTAGATTAGAAAGGGAGTGGATTGAGGGTTGGTAATAATGAGTGAGTAGTAAAATAAATTTAGCCCCTTAGTTAGAGGGAGAGGTTTTAGCCTTGAGAGGAAAAATGGGTGAGGAAGAGAGTTCATAATAAATTAGAATACCTTGAGGGTTTATGAAAAAAGAGAAAGGAATTTATGAAATTAATACAACGTAGTTTTCTTTTTTAGGTTTTTCGTGAAAAAATACAAGGATATATTACCTAGAGAAACTCAACTAGGAGAGTTCTAAGATTTGAGTGAATTTCTATAATGATTCTTGAAAGTATTATAATTAAAGTTAAAAGTGAAAGGATGGTTCTTGAACTAGTACAAGTGAGATACCTTGTGATAAAATATAATAGCCTTGTGCTGACAAGTTGACGTATTGGACTCGGGAATGTCAGTGATGACTTAAGCCCTGTTGTGGCTCCTGTTAGTGAAACTTTTGTGTTTTATGAATATTGCTGATCATTGTCATGAATTATGCATTGTGAATGTCGGAATGACTTGTTGTCAAGGCTGTATGCCTAGGAGATGAATTACACCTTTGTGCGGGTGCGAATTGCGTAGTGTAGTTCACTTGTGGTTGAACTTGGAGGCATCGGGGTGCGGGTATCCCACATGTGGCCAGTAGGTAGCTCCACTGGGCCGTGGTGATTGTGCAATGCACCGACGATCTCGACCAGGAACTATCCAATTCTTGATCTGATTAAGAGTGTCATGTATAGCCATGGTGCGCATGTTAATAAGATTGAAAAACACATGATTTGAGGCTAATGAGATATAGACACTGACTCCCCGATCATTCTCTTCGATATTGGTTAGAACTCCATGGAGTAGATGTCAGTCTATTGTGCATTCACATAGACATTAAGCATTTTATTATAACCTGTTATACTGTGGAACTGCTTGTAGATATATTATTGTATTGTCTGTTGAGAATTTTATGACTGCACTGGTTATTTCAGTATTCTGTGATTTTGATTGTTTTGCTATCTCTTGCTGCCATATTGGTATTGATATAGAGGATCTCACCTCTTTGTATTGCTATTCTATTTGCTTTCTATTTTTTATGTGATCCTATTGATAAATACTAAGGA
Source organism: Ormosia semicastrata (assembly GCA_029884595.1). NCBI lineage: Eukaryota > Viridiplantae > Streptophyta > Magnoliopsida > Fabales > Fabaceae > Ormosia > Ormosia semicastrata. The sequence goes on from JAQQTO010000061.1 coordinate 48,821,737, forward strand.
GGTGATCTGTTAATTATTCCTATATTTTAATCGCCTTATAATTGATTCATTGAGCTCCATTTGTGCTTAATTGTCATCATTTAGCTTAGTTTCTGATATCAAACCCTAATTGGAACATTATTGTGAAACTTTACTTAAATGTGTTCATTAGCACTCATAATTGAATTATGCTTTTCAGTCACTAGGCTTCTTAAGGTTCAATTAGGTTTAATTAAGTTGGTTTTGACACATTTTATGATATTGAGCCTAATTGGATCATTGAAAGAATTATTGCATGAATTAGCCTTAATTTATCTCTTTGACAGTGTTCAGTAAACTAGTTATAATTTGAGTTTCAAATATCTGATTAATGTGATTTTGGTCTTGTAGGAAAGCTAAGACAATTCTCTACTACTTTCATGAAGACCTCAAAGGCTCAATCACACGTTTGGATAACTCAAATTGGAGTTGAAGCAAGAACTAGGGTGCTGATCCTGACAGCTTGACCTATGTGTACTGTTCATGATATAGGTCGAGCTACAAGTAGTCAAATGGGCAGAAATTTCGATGGTTGATAGTTAAGATCCAAATCTACAACTTTCATGTTGAACACTTTTCCAGATTCGGAGGTCTAATGGGTCATATTGGACTTGGAAGTCAGATTACAGGCCTGCGTCAGATTACATGGCCTAGGCTGCATAAAAAATACACGGCCGTATACTCCTCTGACTTTTGCAATTAAAACAATAAATTTTGATCCTCCAGGCAGTGTCATACACGGCCTAGGCCGTGTATGCATGCACGGCTGTGTATTTGTGTCAGAAACTCAATTCTTGAAACTTCTACGAGAAGTTTGTGTTGGGGGCCTATATATTCACACCCTTAGCACGTTTTGAGGAGAGTTCTAACCTAGGAGAGCAGCTGCAACTCCTCAAAAAAGGAGAAGGGAGGCTTGGATCAAAGATTGGAGTCTCGGGTTCGAGCAATCGGAGATCCATCATCCTCAATCCTCAGAAACTCGTTTGCTATTTAGTTTTTCTTCTGCACTTTGTTTCTTATGATATTCTTTCTCAGTTTTTCTTGTGATTTTGTTCTAGTTATGTGTAACTAAACCTCCCTTGGTTAAGGGGGTGATGAAACCACTTGTTTTGATGTTGTGAATCTTGCATATTTGATTAATTCAACACAGTTATGCTTTTATTCATATATTTTTGAATCTATTGTTGGTATAGAGATTTTTATACTTGTTCCCATTTCAAAGTGGTAGATCTGGATTTATTATGCGCAGTTGCGGTAGTAGATATAGCGGAATATATGATATTCATGTGGGTATAATTATCTTTGTGCTATTTTCCAGTTATAAAAGTGATAGATCTGGGTTTATTATGCGCGGTTGCGGTAATAGATCTAGAGAAATATATGTTCTAAGTAATTTAATCCCAGTGTGTGATTAGATCTTAGTGTAATTGGTTTTCTAAAACTTAATGCAATTATTGGATAGTTGTAAGAACGGTTACTTTATGGCTAATCAGTGATCAGAAGTTGATTTGAGCGGTTGCTGAATTGGCCAACACGTAAGGAAAATAGAGATTTAGTCTCACAATTGCATAAAAATATAATTGAGCATGTTGGAACAAAAAGATATGTGGATTTACATTATCATATAAATCTAGTGGTGGATTCTACCTCTTAACCAATTTTCTTATATTGTTGATTTTAGTTTGTTTATTGTTATTGTTTTTGAAACTGTTCATTCTTCATCAAAATTCCAAAACCCCCTATTTACTGTTTATTGTCAATCAGAGTCTAAATTAAGAATTGTTTAATAGTGTTGATTGAATTGGTTCTCTGTGGATCGACCCTTACTAACTATAACTAGTTGTAAGGTTTTTATTTTCTGGTGGGCCTAACAACTGGTTTTTATTCTGAATTTTTAATCAACTAGTTGCCGGGGAGCCAATTTTTTAATTACACTGTTAATTTATTTCTTATTTTTACTCTGTTTTATTTTTGTTTTTATTTTACTTTTAAGTTTTGATGCTTTCTTTCTGAGTGTCTTGTAGGTGTTGATGTCCATTGATCATGGATGCTTGTGAGATTTGTTTATCACTTGGACATATCACTGATTTGTGTCCCACTTTCCTAGTGGACACAAATGAGGAGGTAGAGGCAGTATGAGGATATTCTGAACCTTCCAACAACTACAACCCCTACTCCACTACATATTATCCAGAGTGGTGGGACTATCCTAACTTAAGTTATGGACAGCAGCCTCAGAATCAACATCCAGCCTATAAACTTCCAAAATTTCAGCAGAGGCAAACACATTTCCTTCCAGGACAGCAACAAGTTCAAAATCCTTGGCAACCTGAACCTTCATTGGAGGAACTAATAAGACAATTTGCCATTAATAATATGCAGTTCCAATAAGAAACAAGGGCCAATATACATAGTTTTCAATAAGAAATAAGGGCCGCAATCAATAACATGAAAAACACTTTAAGGCTGTTACCCATAGAACTCAACAATATACAGAGCGCTTTCTTAATGTAGTGGAGGAGCAACATGATGAGTTGTGTGATGAATTTCCTGATTTTATTGGTTGCAATAATTATATTCATTGTCACTCATGTACTGATACCATATGTGCTAGTCATGCTGAGATTTTTGTAGAGTTGAAAGTTGATGATTCTGTTTATAAAGCAGAATCTAAGACCCAAAGGGAGGTGGAATTGCAGGCCATGGAAGAATTTTTAGAAAAGAAAGAAGAGCGCCCGATGACAGTCACTATTGAAGTGGACTTTGTTTTTGGGCCATCATTCAGTAGAAACAATATACATGAAGCTGATAAAGTGCACATATTACTTTTCAGTGGTGAAACCAAGGAAAATAAGGGCCAATGGGACCTTAGTGGAAGCCCTTATGCTGCAAGCTTAATTTGGTCATCACACTTCAACCAATGGGATCCTGGTGAAAGCTCTCATATTGTTTCAACTATAGCTTGATCATCACACTTCAACCAATGGGACCCTGGTGAAATCTCTCATGTTGTTTCAACCATAACTTGGCTATCACGTTTCAACCAATGGGATCCTGGTGGAGTCTTTTCACCTACCTCACTTGATAAGGCCAATAAACACTATCTGAAGTCTTTCTTTGAGCTTCCGAAAAATGTAGAAGTGAAAGTGTTGACCTTTTACCATCCACATTATAAAGATCAATGAGAGTATCATGTCGAGCTAAGGACAATAAACTAAGCGCTTATTGGAAGGTAACCCATCATCAAGAAAATTAGATTTGCTTTCTTTAACCCTTTTATTTTATGTTTTTATCTGTTTGTTGATTGTGAGTATGTGAATCTTTGAAAAACCTTGTGTTTTGGTTTGATTAAATGTGTGTTGGAATGCATGGATTGTTTGAATGATAATTGTGTGGACTGAATTTGATGGAAATCAAGCAAAACTATAGGAATTACTTCTTTTGTGGTGTTGTTGTTTTATTCTTCTGAATGCTGAATCATGTTCTTTGGGGATGATTTCCTTCAATTGAAAAGTTAAATTGTATTTCATGATGAATGGACTGAGTAAAGAGTCGATCTCTTGAGACGCATTCTTATGAATATGTGCCTTATGAACTTCGTTGATTTTTGGAATTCCCTCAAGCATGATAAGTTTTAGTCTTGAGAATCTGACTTTAAAAGACCCTCACCTGTGTTTTTGAACTAATTTCTTATTATTTTTCAAAGAACATCATCATCCATAGGAGTTTTCCTATCATCTCAGTGTTAATCGAGTCATGTAGAGTTTTCCCATACCCCATTTATGTACCCCTGTAGTTTCCATTATGATACACATTCCACTGTATTGTATTACATAGTCTTGATTTTTGGTTTAAACTATGTATTTGGTCGTTGATTTACTGGTTGATGTTTTTCATTTCGTGTGTTTATGTTATAGCTTTGTTGGTTATTTTCCTTTTCTGGATGTGTGTAGCATTTCTTTTATTTTTCTTTTCTGTGTGTAGCATTGAGGACAATGCTTGGTTTAAGTGTGGGGGTGTGGATACTTTGATGTTCTATTGAGAATACTGTTGATGTTCTGAATTGTTCTCCTGAGGTTTTGAATGACTGATTGAACTATATTAACTTTCTTGGGTTAAGTGTATTTGATCTTGATGGTGTTGTTCTTCTTATGATACTTCTCCATTGAGCTTTTAAAGTTTTCGATAAGCTTTCAAGTGATGTGATTAGTGAGCAATTGACCCAAAAAAAAAATTAAAAAATTAAAAAATAAAAAAAAAATTAAATAAAAACTTTGAGCATGATTGAATGAACTTTCTGGTTATCGATTTTGTCGGGTGAGGTTTTGAAAAAGTCAAGGGTTTAATTAAATTTGATGAATCGAAACCTAGTGAGTTTTTGGGCCTTGTAAATGGCTAACTTTAGGCCATTTTAGATCTTTGATTGTGTGATTCCACTCATGATTATTGTGCTTTTCAGAACTTGTCTTAGTTCTCTTTTAAGCTGCTAATGACCACTGCATACATTTGAAATGATAAAGGCATTTTCTTTTAAATAACTACTGGCCAAATAGCCATCCTTGCATTTTATCCATTGATTAAAGTCTTTGAGCCTAACTGACCCTATGTCCTTCTATCTAAGCTCAATTTAAACCTAAAAGTGAAAAATCATTTTACTACACTACCTTAGGGAGTAGAAGAGCTTAAGGATTGCATTGGAAAGTGGCTTTTGAATAAGTGTAGGGGTGTGATTCATGATGTTTTTGTCTAGTTATGTCTGGCTATAAAATGTCTCATATTGGCAAAATGTCAGGTTGAATTGAATGTAAGGTGTATATATATATATATTAAAAAAAGAAAGAAAAAAAAGAAAAAGAGAAGTCAGAAAAAGGATAAGGTACATAATAGGAATTTGAATTTGAAGATTATTGGAAAATTCTGTGTAATGATTGAATATCTTTCCATTTTTCTCTTCTAGTTCCTATGGTCTAGCTTTGTCTATCTTTGATGCATCCTACCCTAACCCTGACCTCATTACAACCTAAATAAAGTCCTTTTGATCTCTGTTTACATATGGTCTGAGTAGTGGAGAAGTAGAGGCTTGACAAGCCTATGGTAAAGCATATTCTTATAAGTTGGTTGAGGGAAAACACAAGCTTGAAGCACTTGAGTGAGAGAGCATTTTAGTGAGGATTTATCATGCTGATTGAACCCTGAAATTTGATTGATTTTGCTTGTCAACTTGGATTGCTAAGAAAGGGAATTCTTGATTGTTTAAAATCTTTGAAAACTGAATGCATAAAAGTCTTTGCTCATTATTCTGCATTTGCTTGGCTTGTTGTGAAACTGTATTGAACTGTATATTTTTGCCCAGGAGTGCAAAAGGCTAAGTGTGGGGGTAATTGATCTGTTGATTATTTTTATATTTTAATCACTAATGATCACATATTTGATACATTAATAAGCTTTCATTCTTAGTCATTTACACTCTCTATGTACTTAATTGATTGAGTTTTATTATGTTTTGTAAGTTTGGACTCAAATTGAACTTAATTGAATTTTTCAGCATGATTCATATCTTACACTATTTCTGTATTTGGGTCATATCTTAGGCTGTAGGTGGTCTTTGGAGGTGATTCTAGTGGAATTTGAAAGATAAGAGAGAATTCTACAACTTTCATGAAGACCTCAAAGGCCCAATCGCACGAGTAGATAACTCAAATTGGGGTTGAATCAAGAACCAGAGTGCTTTTCTTGACAGCTTAATCTATGTGTACTGTTCATCACACGTTTTGGGCTAGAGGTTGTTAAATAGGCTGAAATTTGGATGCTGAATAATTAAGACCCATATCTACAACTTTCATGTTGAACACTTTTCCAGAATCGGACTCCTTGAAGGTGATATTGGGCTTGGAAGTCAGAACAAAGGAGCTGTGACTGGGCCTGGGCAGTGTTCAGTAATTTGAACGTATCTAGAGTTATATATATGATATTGGACTCAAACCAAAGCCATTTGAAAGCTAAGATCCAGGCCTACAACTTTCATGAAGACCACTAGGTTCAAAAATGACTAATGCAATGACTTCAGAGCTGCATGATTTCGGAGACAACGAATCTCCATAATTTCCCACTCACCTAAAGTCATTTGACATTTTCCATTCATTTTCCACTCATCCACCCACTAATGACTCAGCCCTCTTGTCATGTTGTATCTCTAATCCTCTATAAAAGGAGGCCTTGGCAGATCATTGAAGGTTTTAGGTGTTAGTTACCAAAATGATGCCATTTTGTTACTAGGTTTCCTTGTAGTAATTTTCCTTTGTTCTAAATTAAAGTCATGTTCTTCTTCTTCTTCTTCTTCTTCTTCTTCTTCTTCTTCTTCTCTCTTTCTTTCTTCTTATCTATGAGTAACTAAGTTTCATTTTACTTGGGTGAAAGGGTGAAGCTCTTGGTAATAAAGTAAGGTTAGATTTATTCTTCTCTTGTGCTTAAATGATTTATATTTTCTAGTAACCATTATACGTATTATAATTTGTTTCTTATAATTTAGAAACCATCTTTGTAAAGAGGAGTTCTTGATTTGCTGTAGACAAAATATTAGCACAATGAATGCTTTAACCCATTTATAAGTGGTGATAATATTTTTAGGAAACATAATATAATTACATATATTATTTTAATTGGACTTTTAATGTTATATTTTCCGATTGGAACCTCCATGTTGCGAGGATTCTAATTGAGTTATAAAAGAAATTAATCTTACCTTTATTTTATTTACCAAGAGTGAATCTTTTTACCAAAGTAAAAAATTTTAATTGTAGTAATAAAATATTCACTTCACCTTAATTAATGTTCAACAATTCCCTGTGGATCGACCTCGGACTCTCGAGAATTTTATTACTTGAGACAACCTGCACTTGGGTTCGCAATGCAACAATTAATCCCGCATCAAGTTTGTAGACTTGTTTGAAATTAAAAAGAGTGCATCAATCGCCTTATAATTGATTCATTGAGCTCTATTTGTGCTTAATTATCATCATTTAGCTTAGTTTCTGATATCAAACCCTAATTGGAACATTACTGTGAAACTTTGCTTAAATGTGTTCATTAGCACTCATAATTGAATTATGCTTTTTAGTCACTAGGCTTCTTAAGGGTCAATTAGGTTTAATTAAGTTGGTTTTGACACATTTTATGATATTGAGCCTAATTGGATCATTAAAGGAATTATTGTATGAATTAGCCTTAATTTATCTCTTTAACAGTGTTCAGTAAACTAGCTATAATTTGAGTTTCAAATATCTGATTAATGTGATTTTGGTCTTGTAGGAAAGCTAAGATAATTCTCTACTACTTTCATGAAGACCTCAAAGGCCCAATCACACGTTTGGATAACTCATAATGGAGTTAAAGCAAGAACTAGGGTGCTGATCCTGACAGCTTGACTTATGTGTACTGTTCATGACATAGCTCGAGCTACAAGTTGTCAAATGGGCTAAAATTTTGATGGTTGATAGTTAAGATCCAAATCTACAACTTTCATGTGAATACTTTTTCCAGATTCAGAGGTGTAATGGGTCATATTGGGCTTGAAAGTTAGATTACAGGGCCTAGGCTGCATAGAAAATACACGGTCGTGTACTCCTCTGACTTTTGCAATTAAAACAATAAATTTTGATCCTCCAGGCAGTGTCATACACGGCCTAGGCCGTGTATGCATGCACGGCCGTGTATTTGTGTCAGAAACTATATTATTGAAACTTCTACGAGAAGTTTGTGTTGGGGGCCTATATATTCACATCCTTAGCACGTTTTGAGGAGAGTTCTGACCTAGGAGAGCAGAGGCTTGGATCAAAGATTGGAGTCTTGGGTTCGAGCAATCGGAGATCCATCATCCTCAATCCTCAGAAACTCATTTGCTATTTAGTTTTTCTTCTGCACTTTGTTTCTTATGATGTTCTTTCTCAGTTTTTCTTGTGATTTTGTTCTAGTTATGTGTAACTACACCTCCCTTAGTTAAATGGGTGATGAAACCACTAGTTTTGATGTTGTGAATCTTGCATATTTGATTATTTCAACACAGTTATGCTTTTATTCATATATTTCTGAATCTATTATTGGTATGGAGATTTTATACTTGTTCCCATTTCAAAGTGGTAGATCTGGATTTATTATGCGCGGTTGCGGTAGTAGATCTAGCGGAATATATGATGTTCATGTGGGTATAATTATCTTTGTGCTATTTTTCAATTATAAAAGTGGTAGATCTGGGTTTATTATGCGCGATTGCGGTAATAGATCTAGAGAAATATATGTTCTAAGTAATTTAATCCCGGTGTGTGATTAGATCTTACTGTAATTGATTTTCTAAAACTTAATGCAATTATTGGATAGTTGTAAGAGCGGTTGCTTTATGACCAATCAGTGATCAGGAGTTGATTTGAGCGGTTGCTGAATTGGCAAACACGTAAGGAAAATAGAGATTTACTCTCACAATTGCATAAAAACATAATTGAGCATGTTGGAATAAAAAGATATGTGGATTTACATTATCATATAAATCTAGTGGTGGATTCTACCTCTTAACCAATTTTCTTATATTATTGATTTTAGTTTGTTTATTATTATTGTTTTTGAAACTGTTCATTGTTCATCAAAACTCCAAAACCCCTTATTTACTGTTTATTGTCAATCAGAGTCTAAATTAGGAATTGTTTAATAGTGTTGATTGAATTGGTTCTCTGTGGATCGACCCTTACTAACTACAACTAGTTGTAAGGTTTTTATTTTCTGGTGGGCCTAACAACTGATTTTTATTCTGAATTTTTAATCACTATCCGCCTCACAACAGGAGGGCAAAAGAAAATCTGTAGTTTTTGTTGTTCGCTTTTGGATGGCTGCTCGTAGAGATTCTTTTGGTTTTTTCAGAGTTCTATTCCACGGAGGTTTAGATGCGACCGGGGTTTAGAAATGATTAGATATGTAGGAGAATTGACTCTTTCTATTAGTAGAACCTGCCTTTCTTCTTTCTTAGTGTTTTTGTGCGTTTAGAGTTCTTCATGCCAATTAGGGAGCTATGGGGTGACTTGTATTATACCCCTCGGGAGGATCCAGACCCTATGGTATCTTTTGCTAGGACTCCTATCCGTGAGCCTCTGCCATAGTTGAGAGGCTTGGTTGGAAAAGAGTCTGAGGAGGAGGAGGAGTCTGAAGAGGATCCAATGGAGGGTCCAGGGGAAGATCTTGCTCCCTAGGTGTCTAGACTTGGGCTAGTATATATGTATTTTGTTGTTAGTGGTTGTAATGTATTTTGGGTACAGACTTTATTATATTTTGGGTGGACTATGATCTATTCCACTAATATTTATATTCTTTTGGGGTGTAATGTTAAGTAGCTATATCTTGTGTTGTTATGTTTATTTTAAAGTTTATGCCCTTAAGAAAAAAAATTGTAATCCGTATTTTACTACATTACATATGTTGTTCGAGAAAAGAGAAACTGCAACTTCATAATTTATACTTTATAATATTAAATGCTTTATAACTTGGGTAAAGAGATTGAGGGTAGTTGGTCAAAAATGTAATGCCCAAATGAGGGTGTTACATTAGTTAGTATCATAGCCCAAGTTTGAGTCTTTTGGGGTTTGTGGTTAGGTCTGTTTTGCTTGTGTTGTGTGATTCTCTGTGTTTGGTTTCTGAAAAGAAACAAAATTGTTTGAAATGATCTCATCTGACTTTCATTTGTGTGTTATCTAGTTTAACTTTAGAAAAATGAAATAGCGTAAGGTGGAGCTGCACGTGTGAACCTTGAAAGGGATAGTGAGAGTATGGTTGTAGCAACAGAGGCAATGCAAAGGATGGCGAAAGTTATAATGCAACAGAATCAGAGAGCCGCCCAACAACACGAAACTACTGTTGAAACTCAGAATTTATCAGAGTTTCATCGCAATAATCCACCACAATTTAAGGGAGAGTTAGACCCAGAGAAGGTAAGTCTTTGGATCCAAGAGTTGGAGAAGATATTTGAAGGAATGAAATGCACTGATGCTCAAAGGGTGACCTATGCTGCCTTTATGCTCATGGGAGATGCTGAAGACTGGTGGAAGGGAGCCCGACGATTGATGGGAGCAGAAGGAACCATAATCACTTGGGAAGTCCTCAAGAACAAATTTTTGGAGAAGTACTTTCCGGCTAGTGCGAGACACACAAAGGAAATGGAATTCCTAAGCCTGAAGCAAGGGAGCATGTCAGTTAATGAGTATACTTCTAAGTTTGAGAGCTTGTCAAAGTTTTCAAGGTATTTCCAAATGCAACCAGATGGAGAGTGGAAGTGCCGCAAATTTGAAGAAGGACTAAGGCATGACTTGAAGAGAGCAGTTTTGCCTCTAGGAATCGACCAGGTCCCCGTTCTTTTGGACAAATGTCGCAGAATCGAGGATTTGGACCAGTCACGAGACACCAGAACCCATAACTTTGGACCCGCTAGGTTCTAGAGAGGAAGGAGTACCAGTGGCTATAACACCCCAAATAATCATTTTAATATTTATTTGTTTCATCATAAATAATCATTTTATAATATTTATGATTTTTGGGAATTTTTTTAGATTTTTCCGGAAACATCGAATATTTTAATATATTTTTCATTTTACGTGCACATTGAGCAGAGTCAGTGTAACACCCCAAAAATTATTTGTTTTATGATGAATAGTCTTTTTCTAATATTTGTGATTTTTGAGAATTTTTGTGAATTTTTTTGGAAACGTCAAATATTTTAATATATTCTTCATTTTGCGTGCACGTTGAGTGGAGCCGGGAAAACGAAATATTTTTCCTGAGGCTGGTAAACTTTGAACTGTGGAAGCGTCGACGGGGGATCTTACTAAGCCCGAGGTCAGACACAATTTACGAGATTTATATTTTCTGAGGTTTTATCTGATAAATAAAATCTCTGTACGTGCTGTTAATTAAAATTGTGATACGCTCTATTATCTGTTGGATAATTAATACTGGCTTTGTGCACTATAACAATTATCTATTGGGTAATAGATTGTAGTTAAAATCCTAATACTATATTTTTCTTTTTTACATTTAATGCTTCCAGACTAATTATATAGGTGATGGTAATTTCGATAATTACAATTAAAAATTCTTATTGGGGAGTTTAGATAAACAATTATGAGTGTGAATACTGTGTTAGGTGATTTTTGTTATGAATGAATTTGATAAGAAGAAAAGACAATAAGACAACTATGGATGAGTTACATATTTTGGGCATAATTAATTTTTGCACTTAGCATAAATAATTATATATTTGTTTTAATGTAGATTATGTTGCCTTTTGCTTTGATTTTATTTGATTGACTTTGAACATTGATTGTATAGCAATTTTACTTGATTCTTTTTTATTTGTTTTTAATTTTAATTGAATGATTTTAATTAATCAATGCAAGTGGTGGAAGGAAAATGCAAGTATAAAAGCAAGTTATTAGAGAAGCTTCTGTTGGAAGGAAAAAACAACTCTATTATTGACATGTGACATTCCGTAGATAGAAAAGAATAAATTTGTTACATCATCTCATATAATCATGTAACAAGTTCATGCTAAAAAAAATGTTTCTAGAACAAGAAAAAAACATAGTAAAAAGTAAAAAAATTAATTAGAGAAAGTATATGTTTCTGATAACATAGAAAACTCTATTTCTATACTTGTTAGCAAGCGTGTTGCTCCATAACTTATCTTTATCTACGAAGCAGAGACACGGACATGGATACGGGACACGATACGAACACGGATACAGAGACACACTAAATTCAAAAAATTGTAAGACACAAACACGCACACACACACACACACACACATATATAATTACAAAATTTAAGAAAAAAATTCATAATTCATTAATATCATTTTTATAAACTTGAAAATTTATAATATCTTAATATATATTATATGTGCTAATATTTGGTACCTAGTAAGCTCTTCCCAAAATATATGGAATATAATTTATATTGACATTTTTTAAAAAATATGCTAAAGCAACTTCTTATAATAGAACTAATCATGTACAAGTACATGTGCATCCAAAAAAATTAACTAGAGGGAATAATGGTATGAGGCAAGTTTCGATGACGATGAAGTGGATGATTTGGTACGAGCAGAGGTAGAAGGAGCAAATGAAAATAGTGGCGTATGAAAAGATAAAATTTAAAATACTGGCATGTGAAAATAATGGCTTGAGACGTCAGCCATGTGATTGGACTTTGGTGAGTTACGGGCTTACTAATTGGACATTAATCATCAAAACTATTTTTTTTTTAAAATATTAATGGGTCGTGTCCGAGCCTATCCGAGCCGTGTCCAAACTAAAAAAAAAATATTTTTAATTAGATACATTCAAACACACAGGATACGTGTGTCGTACATTTGTCGTACGTGTGTCTTCATATGTCTGACACACAGACACACCTCAAAAATAACGTGTCTATACTTCATATATCTTCACTAAACGATTGGAGTTAAATCAAGGAAACAAAAGTTTTGGAATTAGTTCAAAAAAATTGTCAGAAAGTCTATATGAAAAAAAGATCTCTCAATCAATTAGCTTCGCATTCATGCTCATTAAATAATATGCAATATATAAGTTGTGAAAAAGCATGTAAGAAAAGAAGATATATTGTGGGAATTATTTTAGACATACCAATGCAAAACTTAAACATCAATTAACATAATATATAGTGTAACATCTTAATATTTGCTATCCAGATATATCGCTATATAAAAGAATAACTAATACAGGTCATGTTACTTCTAACATACAATAACTAAGCCCATAATATTTACACAAATAAACAAATAATTATGGAGAGCCACGATATCAAAAGTATATATATATATATATATATATATATATAGAGAGAGAGAGAGAGAGGATCAACTTACACCAGTATAAGTCTTTTTTTCTTACACTCATTTTTAACTGTTGGTTCCATTTTCATCTAATAGTTACCTTTAATGAAATAATCTCAACCATTAGATGAAAGTGAAACTAATGGTTGAAAATAGGTATAAGAGAAAAAAGACTTACACTGGTGTAAGCTGATCCCTCCTCATATATATATTATATCGTTGCCTTCGAGGGCACATTGTAATACATAAATTTTCAAAACAATAAGATCTAGCATAATATACAAGCTTTGTTAACATCAAGCCTATAACTATACTAATCTTCATACATATTCTTCTTCCCTTTTGAAGAACTCGCACCTGGATTTACATGGAAACACAATCGATGTGAGAAATAACATATCTCAATAGAAGTATTCCAATACTAGCACTTTATACAATCATACAGATTACACAACCATAAAGTTAACACTTCAATCATAGAAGTACACAATTGCTCATACAATTGCAATGTCATGAGTTTATGTCATGGCGACAACCACCCATACAATTGTCATGCTATGCCTAATTATATCTAATGTTTATGTCTATGCAAGTCCTAAAAGTGAATGCAATTAAAGAATGTCATGAGCTCTCAGACGTATTGAGGATATTACCTACCTCAACTACTTTAGGATATGTTATGATATGTTATAAATTATTAGGTGTAGTGAGGATATAACTCACCTCCACTACTCATAAACATATACAGAGGATATTACTCACCTCACTGTTCAATAATCATGATGAGGAATTACTTACCTCAACATAACGAGAAATTACTTACCTCACTGTGCAATCAATATAAAGAGGATATTACTCACCTCCTTACTCAACAACATAAAAGAGGATATTACTCACCTCAATATGGTTTGATCAACATAAAGAGGATATTACTCACCTCAATATATTTCACAAACTCATCATGCAACACAATCACTAATTACTTACAATAATTAGCATCACAATTGATTTACACGCATCTCAACTTCACTTCATAAACACTTTATCAAATACTTATAAAAGTACTTTAACACTCTTAAAAGAGCATACATGAGTAATTTCAATATTTAGGGAAGCTCATTTCCTCAATCCAACATTATATATAATATGTATATAATCATGCCTAATTATCCTACATAATTAGCATTAGTAAACCATTTGATTCAACATGTTCATATTTCATTAAATATTCTTACTAGAGTCTCCACTTATTAAGAAGCATAAAAGAAGAAAGTACACCATTGGAAGACTCTATGGTATTAAACACAACTCATAGTTGCTTTCAAGCACCCACGTCGTGGCACACCAAGTTCCATATATGCCGCGGCACCCCAAGTGCCCTGCCGCGGCACGTGTCCCTTGTTTTCCCCACGTAGCTGCACCCAAGTGCCACGCCACGGTGTTCATAGCATAACACAGAATCTGCATAATTGTGCAAATACGAGTACTGTTCCATTAGAGCTAAAGCCTCTTCCAATCATTCAAAAGTCACTTCCAAGTGATTTCCAACCTCAAACAAGGTTCGTCTACACATAGCAACTCTTATTCCACTTTGATTTCACTCAAAATCATAAATCATGGAAAATCAATCATATCAAAACCTAAAACCCCAAAACTAAACTCAAAAGGAATTCAAAGTGTACAAGAGCTGAAAATTCATTTTCATGCACCCAACAACTCATAAACAAGCCATCATCAAGTTCTCTAACAAGATTCAAGCCAAAAACACTAAATCACACTCAACATCCAATCCTCACATCAAGCCGTCACTATGAACAAAATGGAGAAAAAGAAATACGAGCAAGAACAAGGTTTCCCCTTACCTCAAACTTCAGAAATTGAAATCACTTGGTCGTTCTTCTACAAAGCTAAGTTCTCTCCCTTGTTTGGATGATGATCTTTCTCCTTTAACTCCTTGTTTTCCTTTCTCCCTGCCCTTTCCGGTTTGCATCCATGAAGAGAAGAGAGAAAATGAGACAATTATTTCATTTTGGCCTTAAATAGGCCAAGCAACAGAAACAAGAGAGCCGTGCTCTTATTTAGTCACTTAAGTGACTTACTATTCACTCGATCAGTTAACAACACTTAGATTTATCCAAATCCACTTTCTTAACTTTCAACAATCTTAAAATAAATCATAAGATTTATTAAAAATCTTGTTTCACTATTTTCACATTTTTTTCATATCTGCTAAGAATCAATCCAACATTAAAACACACAACTAGTATGCCTAAAAATGTCAAACTAACTTCGATTAACTTCAAACTTTAACTACATCTATTTCCATATATTTGTGACCTAAAAATAAGTTTTTCACACTTATTTCCATTAACTAAGTAATTTAAGTCAAAACTAAGACTAAAAATAACTATATTTCACACATAGTGCTATAATAAAGTGATTAAACATGCTCAGACAGATCACAAAATTTTACAAACATGACAAACTAATATTAGACTACTTCCATATCTATTTATAAGTCTATTATGATTATCTAAGATATTAAATATAACCTAAAAGTTCAACATAATATATTCCAACCCAAAAAGCAAGTTGGTCGTATGCACCTGATAAATGTGCCTGGCGTATTGTCACCCATACTTACGAGTACAACCAATATCGACAGTGATGGATCTAGATATTTGAGTGTTACAAGGGCCAAAAATGAATACTAACTAAATATTTCTAAATTTGTTATATCCATTTAATCGAACCTTTATCATATGATCATGAATGCATAATTTTTTTTAGCAATTTAAAGTTATTGGTTAAAGTTTGAAGCTTGTATATTAGTAAAATAGCTTATCTTATTATTTAGTTTTAGTTTTATCATGTCGATTAACACTAAATACATTAGATATAAATTTTAAAACTCGAATAAGTCTCATTTAATTTCAAACCAGAAGGATTTTAAACACCCCTAATTTTAAATTTAAACTATAGTATTTTCTCAAATAACAAATGATCAAATTTATTCTATAATTTTGATTATATATGTTAGTGATTATATATTAAATAAGCTGAAGACTCAAATGTTTTAAAATAAATAGGATATAACTACGTATTTTGTTAAATATTTTAGAACCTTCAAGTGACAAATTTTTATAAACACTACTTGAAAGTTTGGAAGATTGGGAAAGGGCATAGGCCCAACTAGCCCATCTATAGATCCATCATTGAATATCAATAACAAAGAGAGAGATTGTATTATATACTGAATAATGTTATGTATATATAATTATATACACATTACGCACATTGCTTACTATTTAATTACAGTTGAATTCACTAAAAATTGTGCATACATATACACTATGATTTAATCACCTTATACTGTGGTTAATTGATGTGTACTATTTTCAAGATGTGTATGAAACATTATTTTATATATTATAAGGATTTATTAATCTTTTATATATTAAAATACACATTATAACCATGCAAGATTTTGAAAATGTTTAAATTTTTTAATTATTTAATAATCACCTTTCATGTAAAAATAGATACATAGCAATAAATAATATAAAAGTAAAAAATTGAGACTTGCGGTTATTTTTTTTCCCATTGATTTCCGGGCAAAGGCCCAACAAAAAACAACTACTCAGTAGAAAAGAACATGGGTAGCATCTGCCAGGAAAACAGCCGAAGCCACGGGGGAGAACGTGACAAATCTGAACACCAAAGAGAATATGGTGAACATTCTTTGCTAAGAAATCAACATACCCTATTCTGGACCGTGATCCAGGATCCCGCGCTATGGGATCAATTCGGTATGCACACAGTCGGATTCCTCACAGGCTGGCATAACGGAAGACTCGTAAGGCAATCCGGACATTGAAATCTAGCACGTCAAGTGGTATTGGGCCATAATATCATGATTGATAGATTTATGCAGATGATAAATATCTAAATATCCGTAACTTCCAATCATCAACTTACGATATTATAAGACTCATAATTACCCTAAATGGCTAAGTACTTCCTGTATCGTAATATCAGATTTACGAGGATTTACCCGATAATAATGGGAATATGATCTTTATCAGGAAACTAATCCCAAATTACCTACATCCAATAAGGATCCTATCAGGATTCTACATACGCTCTATAAATACAAGGTTAAGTCATCTTAATAAGGTAATCTATCATCCAATTACATAATCCTACTGGTGCACTGCCTGACTTGAGCATTGGAGTCCCTTTGTAGGTACCCGACCCCCCTATTCAATACGCTCAGCTACTGCTACTTAAGGAGAAAACCACCGTGTACGTGCCTAATATAGGTACCCTCTGAATCCACTTCAGAACACACTCATTACTCTTTCCGCACACATGTTGACAAATAACCTCTGAATCCCTATGGATCAAATGCTGAATCATCCAAACTATAGTAGCACATGGGTGCCAGTGATCACACCCAGACAAGAGTAGTTGCAAGGCACACTTTGAATCTAACATTTATGATAACTCTACAGAAGCCCATCTCGTATGGGAGCTTTTAAGTGTGTGATTGAGATAGCAGTGAAAATTTAATTATTTTAATAATTGATTATTGTATAAATTTTTTTTGTTATAATTGAATTAATTTTATGTTTAGATATATTAGTTAAAAAGTGATTTTAAGTTAATTTATTTTGTTTAGATGGTATAAAAAAGAATCACTTTTATACATTAAATTATTAAAATAGATATAGAATGATTAAAAAAATTATTTGATTGAGGACAAAATAATATTTACATCTCAAAGTGTAAGGAATAATTTATAAGTTAAAATCATAAGTTTCAATCTTTAGCATTATGAAAACAAGCTTTTATAATGCATTGAATTTCATGTAAAAGTTAAAACTAATTTTGTCAAACATTTTATAACACTGTTAAAACAACTTTTTTTTTAAAAAAAAGTTATTTCAATAGTAAAAAAAGTTGAGCCAAACATAAGCTAAACCATGGTAGATAGCCCAAAGCTCTGCCATCATGATGGTACAAGAGCCTAGGTTGACAATAAACCTAACCACAAAACCTCCAACATCATTTCTCAGTAAGCCACCACAAACCACATTATTTTGAAGGGAGAAGAAATACCTATCCACATTTATCTTCACCCAACCACTCTTTGGAGCAACCTAAGACACACAAATGAGCTGGTATTAGTGTATGGAAGAATGAGTAGACCTTTGAGAGGAAAGATGATACCCATAATCTAAAGCTAAGCTTCAAATCTTCGGAACAAGGGAGTTAGGAGGGTCCCTACCTCCTTCAAATATGGTTTTATTCCTTTGGTGCTAGATGTTGTGATATTGGCAAGTGTACCAAATTGCAAAAGTAATAAAGAATGAGTAAATTATCGTTTCCACGAGAATTATGTTGACAATTACTAAATTCGGTAATTAAACACTATTTAAGCTATCAAAAAGTGAGATTTAAGAAAACAAATTCAGATTAAAATCACTAATAAAGAAAGCAAGCAAAATAATCAAAAGCAAAATTAATCAAGTAAACTTCGAAGAAAGACAATGATAATAAAGTATTAGGGTTCCGATTTCACTTGAACTCTTTTGATGCAAATTCAAATATTGGTTTAATCAAGTTCTATTTTAATAAATCATGGTCAAATTCCCAAAATTAATCAATATCCAATCCTTTGACATATTAATCATCTTCACACTATTTAAAGTTAACCAATCCCTTAATATAACCCCAAATAGAGAAGACTTTATAAAAAATGAGGGAATTAAAAGCAAGACCAGACAACCTACAACGTCTATTCCTAGCGATTACAAAAATGTGGTGTTTATCACATATTCTAGGTTTGTGCATAATTTTTCCAAATCATACAATAACCCTAAAATCATTCCCAAATTGATCAGGTTTAAAAAAGCATTAAGAGAAGAGATAAATACAAAAATCATAAAATGAAAACATAGATTAAACACAATAATGAGTTTACATCATCCAAAAATCAAGATCCATCATCACCCTAATGAAAAAGGTTTAGTTACACATGGGAAAAGAAGAAAACAAAGAGAAGAATTTGACAAACTCCATAGAAGGTTGATGGAAAGATTGAAGAAAATTCTTAATTTTCAAGCCTAAATGCGCCCACACCAAGCTAGGGTTTGTGCTTCCGCTTTGCTTCTTGACAGCTGCTAAATTCTGTCCAAGACGACCCTCAATGGCATAACTTTTCTATTTATATAAAAAAAATAACGTGTTCTATTCCGCGTCCAACGCTCAGGCCCTGGTTTTCCATTGCTCAGGCACTAGACGTCCATAAGGAGTTTTGTTGATACGTAACGCGTGCCTTGGTGCTGGAATTAGAACATTGCTTTTTCTCCTCTGCCAAGTCAACGCCCAAGCACTAGCTCTTGGGTGCTTTGGTGCTAGACTCCAAAAACTTGTTTTTCAGCTTTTTCTTCATCGTTCAAGTGTCTAGTCTTCTTCCATGTGTATTTACCTATCAAAAACAAATAAAACACATAATAAGAACACAATTTAAAATAATAAAAACATAATAAAACTTAAGAACAAAGTTCAATAAAAAAGATTAAAAGAAGATGAAAACCTAGAATTTGAATCGTAAAAATATGAATTTTCAAAGGTTCATCACTCCCCCAGACTTAAGATTTTACTTGTCCTCAAGCAAAAAGAAAAAGAAAAGAATTAAAAACAAAACAAAACAAAAACAAAAAGTGTAAACAACTAAAAACTAAAAACATGCAGACTTAAACATGACAATATCAGGTAGTGAATATCATATATATCCTCATAAACTGCTTCACAATCTCATTTCAAAGTGTCACACATGTACAATCCAATTGCTACATCGTTTCTCACATGTAACTTTCATACATAAATGACTTTTCATAAACATGAATGTAAAACCAATTCACAATAAAGTACAAACTCAGATATGTTTATAAAAATGCAAATGCACATCAAACCCACATCCATAGGATTATTTTTCATCTCTCTCTCTACTAATGTAAACAACACATAACCAATGATCAAAAGAGACTTTACAAAACTTGTAATGTATTAAGAAATAAGGGGTAAGATAAATAAAACAAAAGTTGAAATACATAATCATGCACATTTCACAATCCAAGCCTCAAAATGTTGAACAAGTGCAAAACGGAGCATAGGAATCGATCACTTGATTTACATATATTTTTTATGAATTTTTCTTTTTATTTTTTATTTTTTATTTTATATATGACCTAAACTTATTTCTTTGCAATACTTTGGGTGGATTTTTTTTAACTACTTAAATACTTCAAGCACAAAGAATGACTAAGGCTTGAATAGTAAAATAATATAAGATATGCATTTAACAAAGGGTGTGTAAGAAGGATAATTGTTTTTAAAGTAAAGGGAAAGGAAAATGTGGGTAAAAGTAAAGAAATAGAGGTCAAGCATACACAAGGCTGCAAAAGAGACCTAAGGATATACTGTGTTTACAGGTTAGCTTGAAAGGCTCAAACGGTCTAAAGAAGATTGATGAATTCTCATGTGATTTCCCAAGAAAAGAGATTGATGAACCTTCAATATTTCATATTTTTATGGCTCAATTCCTTAGTTTTTCAGTCTCTTTTGATATTTATGATTGAATTTTGTTCTCAAGTTTTGTTATAATTTTAGTATTTTCAATTGTGTTCTCATTATGTATTTTATATGTTTTTGATAAGTAATTGTACATCGAGAAGACTGGGCATTTAAAGAAGTAAGAAAGAGAAGAAATCTCATTCAGACGTCCAGCACTTAGGCGCTGGATGCCCACCGCCCAAGCACCCAAAGCGTATATAGCAACGTTGTTTTAGTGTTTCAGTGCCTGAGCGCACAACGTGTTACGCAGCGTGTATCTAGTTTAGTGACTCAATGCTTGAGCGCCCATAAGCCAGCGCCTAGGCACTAATCACATAACAATAATGTGATTTTTTATTAAATAAGAGGAGTTACGCCATAATTCAGGCAACGCGTAGAAAATCCCTAATCTTGAGGGAGAGCACTTTCACGGCAACAGACCTTGGAGGACGACTTCGAAGGGAGGATTTAATTCTTGAAGGCTTGAAGATCATAATCACCGTAAAAGGGGTTTTGATTTCTCTTTCCCTCTAGTTTTTCCCTTTCTTTGGGTTTTCTTTCCATAGGTTTGTGTTTTGATAATGGTTTATTTGTATTGAACATGAGTAGCTACACCCATAGCTAGGGTTATGGGGGATCTTGTTTTCCTAATTATTTGAGTTTGATCTCGAATTTGATTAAGGTAATTTCTTTTAGGGTTTATTATATTACTTGTATTTTTGCCAGAACTTGATCACATTTGGCATGTTTTCATTCATTATTTGACCAGTGACCATCCACACTCAATGAGTGGACCTATATAATAAACCTAAGATTAGATTGGTAAATGACCAAACATTAATTTATTTCTACCAATGGAATTAACGGTATGTTAGTTTATTTCTTGAATTGGGGCTTAATGCATTCCTAATTAATTTAACTAAATGACCAAATAGGTGATTTAATTTAGAAATAAAATATTGTTTCATCTATGACCATTGGAATTTAATAGCAAATAAGAGAATATTGAAAAAAGAATTACCTTACATCATAAATGAGTGAAAATCTGATTAATTGGATTCAAGTGAACCTTGCGCCCTAGTTTTTTCCTATTTGATTATCTTTGCATTGTTTGACTGTCAATTATTCTTCTTTATTTATTTTCTGATTTTAATTTGAATTTCTCATCACTTTCGATTGTCTAAATAACATCGAGTTTTACAAATCTAGTAATTATCACTTATTTCTCATGAGATCGACAACTGAGACTCAAGTCCTATATTACTTTGCGATAGAGTGCACTTGCTCTTAGTGTATTTTATGCATATCAAGTTTTGGCGTCGTTGCCAGAGAATAAGTTTGGTAATATTAGAGGCGAAAAACTCTAGTTAATTTAGAAGTACTTTTATTTTATTTCTTATTTTATTTTATGTTATTTTTATTTTTAATTAATTTGTCACTTCATCTCTTTGCTCATATTTCTTGTTTGTACTTACTTGTTCATAATTTCTAAATTTGGAATTTGATCCAAAAATTGAGAAAACAACTTACAGGTTAAGGAAACAATCTCATATTGAAGTTGTGACTGAAGAAGATACAAGAATGATGGAGAGAGAAATAATAGTTAAGGGGAATCATGAAGAACGAGCTACCCTAGTAGAGTAAACCATGCTTGAGTATTCCATGCCCACGGCTGAAAGGTATAGAGGGAGTATTACAAGACTAGTTGTGGCAACTAACAACTTTGAGATCAAACCAGCGTTGATCTCCATGATTCAGACTTCTGTTCAGTTTGGTGGATTTCCTTCCGATGATCCAAATCAACATTTGGCCAGGTTCTTACAATTGTGTGATACTATAAAGTATAATGGGGTGAGATGATGCAATCCGATTGTAACACTTTCCTTTCTCTCTTAGGGACAGAGTGAGTCAATGGTTAACAGCACCACCAAGGGGTTTCATCACCACATGGGATTAGTTGACACAACAGTTTTTGGCTAAGTATTTTCCTACCTCTAAATCTGCTAAGTTAAGGAATGACATTTCTTCTTTTGTGAAGTTTGACATGGACACTCTTTATGAAGCTTGGGAACATTTTCAAGAGTTATTGAGGAGATGTCCACAGCATAGATTTCTCGTATAGCAGCAGGTACAAACTTTTTACAATGGTTTGTCACCTACAAACCATTCACTCATTGTTGCTACTGTGAGAGGTACAATTTGGAGGAAAACACCAATTAAAAGCCATGCATTGATTAAAGAAATGATGCTTAACAATTTTTAATGGCAAAAATGAGTGCCAGGTTCTTATGAAACAAGCAGGTGTGCATGTTATTGATTCCTCTACTGCTATTTTGAGTCAATTGGAAGCATTGACAAAGAAGGTGGAGACTGTGATGATAGCAAACAGTGCAGCCTCACTAATCATACGTAAAGCATGTGGCGGACAGGGTCATACAAGTTCAAACTATCAAGTTAGTAGTCCTTTTGTCCCCGAACTCGAAGTGACAAATTTTGTTGGTAATTCCAATTGACAACAGCACATTCCATATTCCAATATGTACAATCCCGTTTGGAGGGACCACCCTAATTTCAAATGGGGAAATTAACAGGGAGGTCAACAGAGAGCTCCGCAACTACCCCCAAGTTTCCAAGCACCTGAAGAGAGGCAAAATTTTGAAAACTTTGTGATAAAGTACATGCATAATTCAAAGGCTTGAATGAAGAGCATGAAAACTCAGATTAGCTAGTTGGCTACTTTGATGACAGAAAGGGCACCGGGAACATTGCCTAGCACTACTGAGCCTAATGCAAAAGAACAGGTCAATGCAATTACCTTGAGACGTGGCAAGATTTTGGAAAGACAGATGAATGAAGCACCTAGCTCATTAGGAATTAAGAAAAAGAAAAATGATGTTCTTACTGAAGATGTCTCAATTCAAGATGGCAATAAAGAAAGAAAGGTTGAGAAAGAACAACCAAAGTGGCGGATAACGGATCGTGAGCATAACTCAGTATATGAACCATCACCATATGCCAAGATAACATTCCCTTAGAGGCTTAAGAACACTCAAGAAGACAAGCAATTTGCCAAATTTTTGGATATGTTCAAGAAATTACAAATTAATATTCCGTTTGTTGAAGTCATCTCTCAAATGCCCATGTATGCCAACTTTTTGAAGGAAATACTTACAAAAAAATGCAAGCTTGAGGAATTTGAGACGATATGTCTAAATGAGGAGTACTCTGCAATTCTTTTGAAGAAGCTACCTCCAAAATTAAAAGATCCAAGGAGTTTTACTATTCCTTGTTTTATTGGTAACTCTTATTTTGATAAAGCATTATGTGATTTTGGTGCTAGTATTAATTTGATGCCTTTCTCTATTTTTAATAAATTGGGAATGCAGGAACCAAAGCCCACCAACATTTCATTACAGTTGGTCGATATATCCATCACTTACCCTTGCGGTGTGG
This sequence comes from Ormosia semicastrata, assembly GCA_029884595.1. Classification (NCBI taxonomy): domain Eukaryota; kingdom Viridiplantae; phylum Streptophyta; class Magnoliopsida; order Fabales; family Fabaceae; genus Ormosia; species Ormosia semicastrata. Next base: position 48,845,714 of record JAQQTO010000061.1, read on the forward strand.
TGGAGGATGTTTTGGTGAAGGTGGACAAATTTATTTTCTCAGTTGATTTTGTGGTGCTTGATATGGAAGAGAACGCTGATATTCCTCTCATTCTTGGAAGACTGTTTTTGGAAACTTCAGGAGCTGTGATTGATGTACCTCGAGGTGATGGAAACACTACTTTGAAAAGAAGAAGGCGTCATCCTATTTCTCTTGCTTTAGGCCACCTTGATTTACCTAAAAAAAAGACAACGTCGAGATAATGACGTTAAACAAGTGCTTCACAAGAGGCAACCTATGTTTCTTCTTTATATATCTTATTTTCATTCTTTTTGTTATTTTTATTATTTTTTTTTCTTTTAAATGCTACTCATTTGTTTTGAAAAAATATTAGGATTTTTCAGATTTTGTTGTGGTGCTGACTCTTGTGCTTCTTCTCTACCTGACATTGTATCACTTTTCATTAAGTTGTGTTACTTTTTTCTTTACCTCTTTATTTCTTTTTCTTCCACATTAAGGACAATGTTAATCTTAAGTGTGTGTATGTATGTGTGTGTGGGGGGATACTCCTGAAAAAACCAAAGAAATTACATAATTGATGAACACTTGAGTATTGCTGGTAATCAAGTAAGAAATTACCTCTTTATGTGCTAATTGCTTGAATTAATATTGAGCTGATTGAGATATGTTTTAAAGGGAAATCCACTACTCATGAGCTGATTTTGTGTGAAGTAATCTTTTTTAATGAAATAAAGTGAAATTTAGCATTTTAGCATTAAAAATTAGTCATGTCTGCTTGCTATTGTTCTCTTTATTAACATTAGTCAGAAAGTGAGTTTTGAGCTTTAATAATTAGATTTTTCATAAATAAAATCCTATTTTTCTTCTGGAATGAGATTTCTCTTGATTTATGTATACTAGAACTGGCTTTGATATCTTGTTGAGACTTTAATGATTCACATACAGACTTGAAAATGATTGGGGCTATTAAGCTTAATTCTTTCTTGACTTTCAGAGTTGCATTGATAAAATAATCTCTTAGTTGTCCTATTTGAGTCTGAAATTGATTTCTTTGAATACTCAATTGAATAATTAGGTTGAATTCTTTGGAGTATCTAATATGTTGATTGATAAGTCATTAAGGGTTGTTTTTGTCTACAAGGGTGAAAAAGAGAGAGAGAAAAATGAAAAAAAAAGAAAAATGAAAAAGTTTGTTGGTGAAAAATAATGAGAATATTAGGTTGAAATTAAAAATATGTTATACTTTTGTGCATTATGCTCTATTTATCATCTTTTCATCTGGATTCTGCTTTGTATCAATTTATTCATGAACATTCTTTACCCTTATTTATCTTTTTCCTACCTTTCATTATACCCTTGGCCCCGTTACAACCAAAGGAAGTCCTTTTGATTCTTGTGTTGTATGTGAACTTGGAAGTTGAGATGAGATTGATAATCAAGCCTATGATATTGCATTTTTCAAGAAAAATTTGAGTGATCTCTTTGTTCTTAAACACTTGAGCGATAAAAAGATGAGTGACCTCAATTGGTTGGTAAAGAGAAAAGTTACAAGCTAAACTCAAGCCTCTAATTGTTTTAAGTGCTAAATAATCTTGCTTGATTGGATTTGATTGCTGAACTTGAATTTTTAAATTGTGGAATTTCCTTTGACTCATGTTTCTGGATGTTGAGTTTAATCTTGCTTTTGATTCTTATTCTTTGCTTGAGGACAAGTAAAGCTCAAGTGTGGGGAAGTTGATGAACCTTCAATATCTCATATTTTTATGGTTCAATTCCTTGGTTTTTTGACCTCTTTTGATATTTCTGATTGAACTTTGTTCTCAAGTTTTGTTATGTTTTTAGTATTTTCAATTGTGTTCTCAGTACGTGTTTTATATGTTGGTGTATGCCCTAGAGGCTGATACATTTGTCTGTATTTACATACATTCTATTATGCTTATTTTAATACATGAGACATTTCATTTATTGTGTCCTTTTTTTATAAACATAATAAAGTCCTTAGAATAGTAAGTTTGATGCCATAGGTTATCTAGTAGATGACTTGATCATGAGATCCTTTTGGTTATAACACTATTCTTAAATGTCTCTAGTCAAGTATTATTGTTAATTGGGACAACAATAATACATTGAGATTAGTATGTGCATAGACTGATGACCACATCTCATGAGTCATGGATATGAGATATCAAGTCTTCAAATGGGTACATATTAGAGTAATGATGTATTTGACTGACCCACCATGAGAACGCTACATGGATCGTTACGTGAGTGTCATAAGCGATTCTTATAGTGACAATGGTGTCTGTGGTACTTTGACCTGAAATCACTACAATTCCTACAAGAGGAGTTGTGTGTTTTAATACCATCAAACATCATATGTAACAAGGTGATTATAAAGTTGGTTATTGGACATACCACAAATCATGCAGAGGGATATGAGTGACCTAGATGGGATTTGTCACTCCTACATAACAGGAGCGATATCTTCGGGACCCCTGATTGAGTGAGACTGCGAAATGCATGGCCATGCTCAAATGAGTTAATATGATATATTGATTTCATTTGTTGTTACAAAGTCTACTCGAGTATCAGGAAATGAATGATTGGACTATACAAGGGTGACGCATTCCATGCCTTGTGTTCAATCTAGATATCTTGACAAAGGGACTAAACGACATGAAAACATTGGTCATTGAAAGGCTATGTCAAATCACTGACATTCTTATTACTTAGGTAGCAGCGATGTGTTGCTAGATACCACTCACTGCTTGTAATATTAAAATGGAATTTTAATATTACTGCCAACGTAATGAGAACCTACAGGGTTACACACATAGAGTAAACTAAAATTGCAGCAATGGATTCAAGTTGGACTCGAATTCAAATATGGGCCAAACTCATAACAGATGAGTCTAGGGTTGCACAACTTACCTTGTTGCTGCTCATACTCACTTAAGGAAGTCACTATTATAAATAGTACTACTAAGGGGCTGCTAAGATACACAATTTTCAGAACCCTAGCCGCACCTACAGAAAAGTGAGTGAGAGAGCGACAGGTTTCTTCTCTTCTCTTCATAGCTAGCACTGTGTGAAAGACGCGAGGCTCCTCTTTGCGGATGTTGGACGTTCATGAGTCTGTTCGTGTGGATACCGTAGAGACATCATTTCTATTACGGTGTTGGTGATTCACGTCCTTCCTTTTGATCACGCTTCAAGAGGTAAATAATTTAAAAACTCAGATTATGACTTTTCGCATGGATCCTCGGTGGGAATCCTATTTTTTTCGCTGCATGATGTAACCACAATTCCCAATATTATATGTTTTTGACAGGTAATTGCACATGGAGAAGATAGGGCATTTAAAGAAGTAAGAAAGAGAAGAAGTCTTATTCAGACGTCCAGTGCTTAAGCGGTGGGCAGCCAAGCACCCAAAGCGTATACAAAAATGTTGTTTCAATGTCTTAGCGCCTGAGCGCTTAGGAAGCAACGCTTAAGTGTGCAACGCATTACGTAGCGCGTATCTGGTTTAGTGACTCAAAACTTGAGCACCCATAAGCCAGCACCTAGGAGCTGGTCACGTAATAGCAACATGATTTTTTATTAAATAAGAAGAGTTATGCATTAATTAAGGCAATGCGCAGAAAATCCCTAATCCTAAGATAGAGCACTTTTGTGAAAGCAGGCCTTGGAGGACGACTTCAAAGGGAGGATTCAATACTTGAAGGCTTGAAGATCATAATCACCGTAAAAAGGGGGTTTGATTTCTCTTTCCCTGTAGTTTTACCCTTTCTTTGGGTTTTCTTCCCATGGGTTTGTGTTTTGATATGAGTTTGTTTGTATTAAACATGAGTAGCTAAACTCATAGCTAGGGCTACGGGGGATCTTGTTTTCCTAATTATTTGGGTTTGATATCAAATTTGATTAAAGTAATTTCTTTTTGGATTTAGTATATTCCTTACATTCTTATCAGAACTTGATTACTTTTGACATGTTTTAATTCATTATTTAACCGGTGACCATCCGCACTCAATGAGTGGACCTATATGATAAATCTAGGATTAAATTAGTGAATGACCAAACTTCAATTTATTTTTACCAAAAGAATTGATGGTATGTTAGTTCATCTCTTGAATTGGAGCTTAATGCATTCATAATTAATTCAACTAAATAACCAAATAAGTGATTTAATTCAGGAGTAAAATATTGTTTCATCCATGACCATTGGGATTTAATAGAAAATAAGAGAATATTGGCAAAAGAATTACCTTACATCATAAATGAGTGAAAATCTGATTAATTAGATTCAAGTGAATTTTACGCTCTAGTTTCTCCCTATTTGATTATCTTTGCATTGTTTGACTGTCCATTATTCTTCTTTATTTGTTTGCTAATTTTAATTTGAATTTCTCTTCACTTCTAATTGTCTAAATAACAACGAGTTTTACGAATCTAGTAATTATCATTTATTCCTTATGAGATCGACAATTGGGACTTAAGTCCTATATTACTTTGCGATAGAGTGCACTTGCTTTTAGTATATTTTACGCGTATCAGAGATCAACCCAAAGTTTATGTAATCATTGGATATTTAATTCAACACACTAGCATGCTCATTTTCAAAAGTGTGAATCAAAACAAAATACTAACAAAAAATAAAAATTTGGGCGATAATGACAAAATAAAATTAATAAAAACAAATAAATAAATACGAAAATAAGATGCTAAAGGAAAGAGAAGGAAAAAAATCTTTTTGATGGCCGACAACTATATATATCCCTCTACAAAGGCTCCAAACTCAGGGAGGCACCTAAGCCTACTCAACATTAGAAAACTTCAAAATAAAAATAGAAAAATGTTAGTTAATAAAATAAGAAATAACAAAATAATAGCAAAAACAAATAATAACCAAAATCGAAAGGATAAAAGAGTAAAGAAAAAGAAAGAAAACTTGGTTTCCCTCCAAGAAGCACTTATTTAACATCATTAGCTTGACATTGCCTTTTATTCATGGTGGCTTAAAACAACAGAAATAGGATGACGCCTTCTTCTTTTCAAAACAATGCTTCTATCCATGGTCAATAATCTTGGAGATGCCTCCAAAGGCATTTTGAACTCCAGTTAGGACTGGTTGCCCCAAGTGTGCCTTGGCATAATAGATTTCATTAAACTATGGTGGCTTTAATCGATCAGAAGATGAAGAATCAGTTTGTAGAGAATTATTGATCGTGGGAGGACCTTTATCTGTTTCAACATTCTTAGAAGTAGGAAGATTGGCATTAATTAATGGTGGGGGGTCTTTGATAGACAATGCCTCCTGCTTCTTAGCTAGAATGATATTGATAGGGGCATAGAGATCTGACATTGGGGAAGACTTAGTAAAGACATTAATGATCACCTGATCTCTATCCACCCTCAAAATAACTTCACCCCTAGGGACATTAATCAAAGCTCTTGAAGTTGCCAAAAATGGCCTCCCTAGAATGAAAGTGATATCAGCATCCTCATCCATATATAGCACCATAAAATTAACTGAAAAAATGAATTTATCCACATTAACTGACACATCTTTGACTATATCATAAGGGTGCTTGATAAATCGATCTACTAATTGAAAGGAGATCATTGTTGACTTCATTTCTCAATTCCCAGCTTATGCATCATAGATTTCGGTATCAAATTGATACTTGCCCCAAGATCATATAAAGCTTTCCCAATGTTCAGCTCCTCAATAGTACAAGGAATGGTGAAACTACCTAGATCTTTCAATTTAGGTGGCAGCTTCCTCTGAATAATGGCACTGCACTCTTCAGTAAGTGACACAATCTCATCTTCATTGAGCTTTCTCTTCTTTGAGAGCAAGTCCTTCATGAATTTAGCGTAAAAGGGCATATGTTCCAATGCTTTGACAAAGGGGATGTTTATTTGAAGCTTCTTGAAGACATCGAGGAATTTAGAAAATTGCCTCTCTTAGTTCTCCTTCTTCAATTGTTGCGGGAATGAGATCTTAGTATACGGTGATGGTTCAAATACTGTGTTCTACTCACAATCCTTTTTCTTTATCCACCACTTTGGTTGTTCCTCCTCTACTTCTTCATCTTTATTGCTATCTTAATTTAAAGTATCTTCAATAGGAGCATCATTTTTTCTTTCTCAATTCTTGAGGAGCCAGGTTCTTCTTTCATGTGTTCTTCCAAAGTTTTGCCACTACGTAGAATAATTTCCAAACAATGCTCCCTTGGATTGAGTACAGTATCACTAGGTAAGCCGCCGCGGGGTCTCTCTACAATCTATCTTAAAATTTGACCTACTTGATTCTCTAGACTTCGAATCGCTGCCTCTTGATTTTTGAAATTAGCCTTTGATTCCTGTATGAAAGTTGAAGTATGTTGCATGAAATAATATGTCTGTTACACAAAAGAGGATGTCTATTGCAAAAGCTTTCAAAGTGTAATTTCAAAAGGAGACTTCTTCTCCGGTTAAGCATTTAGTGGTACCATAGGATTATTCTAAGAGAAATTAGGATGATTCCTCCACTCTGGATTGTATGCATTTGAGTATGGATTACTTTGGGGTCTTGAGGAATTACCCATGTAATTGACTTGTTCTGGAGAAGTGGAACCAGAGTTGCTTACCATGCATTCACTAATAACATAGTTCCCTCAATCATAGATTAAAGATTGGTGGTTAATAGAGCTCAAGTGCATATTGCTAATTTACTTTGTGAGGTTGGCAAGTTGCTGTGAAAGAGTCTTATTCTATGCAAGTATGGCATCAAAGGTGCCAAGCTCCATAACTCCTTATTTAATCACTGCTCTTCCACTAGGCATCTAGTATTCATTCGTAGCCATGGTCTCAAATAATTCTTGAGCCTCTTCAGGAGTTTTAGTATTTAAAGACCTACCTGTAAATGCATCAACCACAAGTCCAGTAGAATGATTTAAACCATTATAAAAGATCTGAACCTGTTGCCAAACTTCAAAATTGTGATGAGGACATCTTCTTAGCAGCTTGTTGAATCTCTCCCAAGATTCATATAGAGATTCTCCTTAAGTTTGAGTGAAACAAGCAATCTCACTCCTCATCTTCACAAACATCAACAGAGGAAAGTATTAAGTCAGGAACCTACTCACCAAATCATTCCAAGTAGAGATGCTTCCTTGAGGCTGGGCTTGTAGCCAACTCTTAGCTTTATCCCTTAAAGAGAATGGGAAAAGCCTTAGTCTAATGTCATCATCACTTAGTGCATTGTATTTGATAGTGTCGCACAACTATAAGAAATTGTTAATGTGCAAATTAGGGTCTTTTGACTGGTTTCCCCCAAATTAATCTTGTTACACCAGTTGTAGAAGCATTGATTTAAACTCAAATTTGTTGGCCTGTATGGCAGGTCGCACTATACTAGTGGCAACCCTTTTAGCAGATGGAGTTGCATAGTCAGCCAACGTGCGTCTTTTTTGTTCAGTAGTATTTTCAGCCATTTTTTTATTTTTCAATTCTTTTTCTCTCTCTGGATGTTTTCTTGTTTGCTCTTTCTATTCTCGCTATCTCCAGATCAAAAAGTAATTATTCCAAATTCACAATACCTTGCATAAATAAACAAACAAGCAAACCAAAGTGAAGTTAAGAAAAATAAATTAAAAATAAAATTAAATATGGAAAAATAAAATTAAACAAGAAAAATAAGTGTCTAAATTAGTGTCTTTTCAGCTACTATTTAATATTGACAAATAATAATCCCCAGCAACGGTGCCAAAAAACTTCTTGTGATATTGGCAAGTGCACCAAATTGCAAAAGTAATAAAGAATGAGTAAGATATCGTTCTCACGAGGATTATGGTGATAATTACTAAATTCGCCAATTAAACACTATTTAAGCTATCAAAAAGTGAGATTTAAGAAAACAAATTTAGATTTAAATCACTAATAAAGAAAGTAAGCAAAATAATCAAAAGCAAAATTAATCAAGTAAACATCGAAGAAAGACAATGATAATAAAGTGTTAGGGTTATGATTTCACTTGAACTCTATTGATGCAAATTCAAATATTGGTCTAATCAAGTTCTATTTCAATGAGCTATGGTCAAATTCCCAAAATTAATCAATATCCAATCTCTTAGTATATTAATCATCTTCACACTATTTAAAGTTAACCAATCCCTTAGTAAAACCCCAAATAGAGAAGACTTTATAAAAAAAGAGGGAATTAAAAGTAAGACCACACAACCTACAATGTTTATTCCTAGTGATTGCTAAAATTATGGTGTTTAAAACATGTTCTAGATTCGTGCATAATTTTTTCAAATCATACAATAACCCTAAAATCATTCCCAAATTAATCAAGTTTAGAAAATCATTAAGAGAAGAGATAAACACATAAATTATGAAATAAAAACATAAGTTAAACACAATAATGAGCTTACATTATCCAAGAATCAAGATCCATCATTACCCTAACAAAAAAGGTTTAGTTACACATGGGAAAAGAAGAAAACAAAGAGAAGAATTTGACAAACTCCATAGAAGGTTGATGAAAAGGTTGAAGAAAATTCCTAATCTTCAAGCCTAAATGCACTCACACCAAGCTAGGGTTTGTGCCTTCGCTTTGCTTCTTGACAGCTGGTGAATTCTATCTAAGATGACTGCTTAATGACGTAACTTTTCTATTTATAAAAAAAATAATGTGTTTTGTTACGCGTCTAGCGCTTAGACGCTGGTTTTCTAGCGCTCAGGCGATGTATATCCATAAAGGAGTTTTGCTGATACATAACGCGCGCCTGGGCGCTGAGGCACTGGGACACCAGAACATTGCCTTTCTCCTTTGTGAGCGCTAGCTCTTGGGCGTTGGACTCCAAAAACTTGTTTTTCAACATTTTCTTTATCATTCAAGTGTCCAGTCTTCTTTCGTATGTATTTACCTATCAAAAACAAAAAAAACATGTAATAAAAACACAATTTAAAATAATAAAAACATAATAAAACTTGAGAATAATGCTCGATAAAAAATATTAAAAGAGGATGAAAACTCAGAATTTGAACCATAAAAATATGAAATTTTGAAGGTTCATTACTAGAGAACAGAGCACTGTAACAAAGGTAATCCCCTCTTATTTACCTAGTGAGAGAGAACTTTATTTATTCAAGAACAATTGTGCCAAATCTCTGTGGAATTAAGTTTATCCCAATGGGTTAATATTGTTAAGTTTTGATGATGACATATACAAGACTAAAGGATGATGATTATGCTACATAAATGTGCATAATAGATTATGTTGGATCATGCATAATCATGTACTCTATCTTGTTATATTTCATTTAAAAGTCATGCATTGAGCTCTTTGTAGCATCTTTATAAAATATATTCAATAATATGTTATATGAATTGTATTAAACTAATATTAGATGTGGTTCTATTTGAATGAATATGTGCATAATGTACATTCTAGTGTTGTGTAAGAAATCATGCATATTGGGCAAAGTATTCTTTGTTGCATCCTATATAGAACATAACTATTAGTAATTGATAAATGTCTTATTTGGATGTGTCTGAAAGTTTTATATACATGTTGAGCAAACTAGAGTTATACATTTATGATCATGCATATGAAGAAATTGAATTATGGATTTGGACTAACAATGTTTTTTTAAGTGAGCAATCCTTTGTAGGATAGTCTAAGTACCAAGAGTGAGTATTGTAATAAGAAAGTAAAAGATCTCAAATATGCTTAACTCTAGAAAAATGAAAAGGATGAGATGTTCTAAGCATTTTCAAGATTTGAAGAAAAATTATCTTTTTTTGAAAATTTGGATTACATCAATAAGCCTAGGGACTAGATCTAGTATATTTTCTTTCTTGGCTTTCTCCAATGTAAAGATAGAGGTTTTATAGGAAAAGAACTCAACTATATTTTTTAATCTTTACAAATGATTCTTACATGCTAAAATACCTAACAAACATATTTTAAAATGCTAGTCATGGTGGTAATTCAAAATTATGAAAAATAACTAAGTTTGAGTTTTGAAAAATTGACATTTAGTTAATATTTTGATCATAACTTTCAAAATACTTTGATTTTTGTAATATCCTCACATAATGAAGTTTATAAATATGACTAACTACCTATTCAGATTACTAGATCACTAAGATAAATTCAAGGTTTATGACTAGTTGAAAACTTTAAGAAAATGAAGAGTATAATGTAACACCCTAATAGAATTATCGCAAAATAATCAGAATATTTCCATATAAAACATATTAAGTATGTCACTTCCTAAGAATGCATAAAAAATAAATCCATAATAACCTGTACAGTCATTATAAAGAGCCACGAAAGACAAAAAAGATTATATATATATACATAACTGGCTAAAAAGTCACATTGTAATACATAACTTTTACAAACTAAAGCAAAGTAAATACACACTAGCTAATACATAAAGAAACAAAATAACTAAAGCTAAGTCTTCTGCTTCTTCTTTTTGCCCTTTTTCTTTGGAGGGTCTTCACCTAGATTTAGATGGAAACATAAACGGGGTGAGAAATCACAATTTCTTAGTATAAGCATACCAAAACTAACAGTTATTTATTTAAAACAAATAAATCAATTGAAAACATACATACACACCATGTAAAAGATTACATGGTAATCAACAATATCAAAGGATCGCCCAATACAATCCTAAGACATCATCGATCAAGCAAGACAACCACCCATACAGTCGTCACCTTATGCAATGCTTTAAGCAATGATATATGCTTATGCTCACATAAAGTCCTAATAATATGATTATGCAATGCCAATGCAAGTTTTAGTTTTTGAAAACACATGATACTTACTTATTCCCAAGAACCTCTGTTCTTTGTATATACTGAGTAGGATAGGCATAAAAGCCCTCACACTACTTGGTAATAAGTGGATTCCTTCCCCTCACTAAGTAAGGGTACTGCTACTAGCCCTATACCGGTAACCCTAACCATTATAGGATAAATGCTAGGAGAATTAGATCCAACAGCTTATTCTTAGGCCATATGGTTGTACCCACCATCTAAGGTTACAACACATAGGAATATTAGCAAATATCAAGTTTGGAAACCAAAAAAACCAAAGTATCATCAAACCACATCTTAAATCACTAGTACATGTGAATCTTAGTCTTATTTATCCAACAAAGTAGTAAGAACCATGTCACTAGTATTCTCATACCTAGAACCTCACATTATCACTTCACAAGTGATTTCAAAGACAACCTCCTATTGTACAAGGTCCTAGATATCTCCCATGGCATTCTCAAGCTTAAAAATGCCTAAGGATTCACAGCTCCTTATTTATGCTAGGTGGTCATTCCCTCTAAGAATTACCCTTATTAGTGCCTCAACACAATTAGGAAAGTGTATATGAGTAATCCATTACTTAGGCAATTCCAAAACACCATAAATACAATGTTGGAAAATCCTGGAGCCCACGTTATGGCTCGACCTTCGCACGCCACAGCGCCCTACTCTCGGGTGCTCATGTGATGCACCTCACGCATTGGCGAAGCCTCTTTTACGCCGCAGCGCGCTGCTCTCTGGTCCCTCATGCCTCGGCGTGGTGCATTCCACGTCGTGGCACAAGTAGCAGAAACTGGGTTCTGTAGAATTGGGTACTATTCCATTGGAACAATTCACATATTTTGACCACTCTAAACCAGATTCTAGGTGATTTTAGGTTCCTAACAAGTTCACTAACATATATGAAACACCAATCACTAACTCAAACCACTAATTTGGATCCAATGACAAAATCACTCATCCAAACCTAACTTTTCCCACTTTGTGCATCAAAATGTCCAAATGACAAGTTCTAAGTTTCTATCTCAATCTCATTCCATAAACAAGTCATAAACAACCATTGAAACACATTCAAGCAAGAAAAATATTCCAAACAACTCTAAAGTCCAAAATGACCTATTATGCATCACATATGCATAAATGGTGAAAATGGAAGAAAAAAGCAATAACGAACAAAAATCCCCTACCTTTAGCTCAAAGATGGTGATGATCGAGCTTCAAGCTTGCCTTTCCCTTTAGCTTTCCTCTTCCTTTTCTCTTCTTCCTCTTATTCTGGGTAACCTAGAAACAAATTATCCTTGTTTATTTCCATTAGCTAAGTCATTTATGCTAATATCTGGGTCATTTTAAGTTACTTTTCACCTTTCGGGTTACAACAAAGTGCCTAAACTAACCCAGTTTATCACAAAATTAATCAGGCATGTTAAGCAAGTATTAAGCTACCTCTGTAACTATTTATAAGTCTAACATGTTTTAGAGTATGTTACACGGTTCATCTTGATAACCTGATGGGGAGTATTGTAGGAGTGCATCTTAAGGTAAGCATCGATGCCTATCTTTTGGGTTTTTGAGTTTATGATTTTTAGTTGTGTGGAGAAGGACATGATTTTACTTGATAAGTGGAGATCACATCCTCTTTTGTCTTAAAGGACTATAAATGAGTAAAGGACTCTTACTCTCTATAGACATGGCTTAGTAAACTACAGAGTTAAGGCACTTAACATTGGTTGTGTATGAGATTGTTTATAATAGGATCATATGATGGGTTTTATTTAGTGAAATGTGTTGTCTCCACCTTGCTACTACGAGTTAGGGTTGATGGAAGGTAAGTGGTTCTATTTTGGGGGTTTACAAAATTATGGGCATTTGACGATAGAAAAGCATATAATATTTGAACAATCATTCTAGTAAAAATTTAAGAAAAATAGGTGAGTATAGATAGGTTAGTTAGAGTAAGTAGGTTAGTTACAAGGAGGATGGGAGAATGTCCAATAAACTCAAGTATCTCTGATGAAGCAATGTGATGCTACCCAAAGAAAATAGGTATAGAATCCCAAAATAAATAGATTGACTTAGTTAATTATATTAATAGATAATCGTTACACTTAGCTTACTAGCATAGATATTTTGTAAGAATGCATTTTTTGACTAATTCCCTCAAATTATATGACAATGGGAAATTTGGTCAATTGAGTAAAAGAACCACAAAATAACTAATAAAATTTTAGTTTGATTTTACTTGTGGAGATTTATCTCCTTGGAAAGTTTGGATATCTTGGACTTGTTTCCATGAACCTATTATAAACTATATTATTATATAAACACTTAGAATATGAGTATAACAAAGGTAAAGAGTTTTCTTAGGTTAGCTAGATATTATTATAGGTTCATTAAAGAATTTTCTCTCTAGCTTTATAACCAACTAGATTGACCCAAAAGGGAATCCTTTTTTTGTGAACTCAAGAATGTGAATCTAGCTTCCAAGAATTTAAGTAAAGACTTACTACTATCCAGTACTCATAAAACCCAACTTTGTAGGGCATGTTGTGGTGTATAGTATGATTCTAGAATATGTTTAGGATGCACAAAATGGGGAAGTAGTGGTATACGCCTCTAGATAACCTAGATCCTATGAGAAAAAATTACCCAAACTATAATTTAAAACTAGTAGTAGTGAGTTTTGCTCTACATTTGGAGACACAACTTATATGGGATTTAATAATAATAATAATAATAATAATAATAATAATAATAATAATAATAATAATAATAAATAAATAAATAAATAAATATATAAATAAAATATAGTGGGATAAGAAGCTTAAGAATTTCTCTATGATGATAAGGTTAGTATGGGGTCCTTCTAACGACTTTCATTCTTTGTGCTTGCTTAGTTGTTGGATAATTGGAGTTTGATGGTACTAGTTCTGGTTGTTGTACTAGTGAGATGATCAACTCTAAATATTGTTATTTTGGTGCCTGAATGATGCAAAATTGGTTAGAGCTTGATGATTGCATATAGTTTGAGGTTATGCTACTTTGGAGTCTTTTTTGGTTTTCATTATTGCTATGAATTGATTTGCTAGTGTTTTCTATGATTGGTTATGATTGTTACTAATGGAATCAAAATCATGGGGATTGAATTACAATTTTGCTTGGTTGGCCACAGGTTAAGATGGAAAGAGAGGAGTAAAGCACTTGTATGTTAAGTTGATCATCACCCTTAGATTGACACGTGTCTTGAAAAATAAGGAAACATCCTAAGATTAGTCATTGTATGTGTTAAAAAACAAGAGTTTAAGGTTCTATTCATAAGCTATAAACATAGATAAGATGAGAACCTAAGGAAAGAGTGACCCTTGAATAGTCCTAATGAGAGTCAAGGATTAGGAAGAGGTAAATTTTGAGAGTCATGTTATGTTCTAATTCAATAACTCATTTATGATACTTAGTGGTTTAAAGGTTGAGGACATAGACATGAATTTTTAGCTATAGTAACTTGTATAAAGGACGATCAATTATGTTTTAGCCTATCACTAAAAACTGATTTTGTTTTGGTGAAGAATTGTGGTGCATAGGAAATATCTTGATTGAATATAAGGAAATATAGTTGACACCAAATCCATGGATAATCTGTTTTGGGGATTTTAATCCCGATGTCTGAATTTCCTTGGCTGGTGTGGCTTTGGCCAGAACTTGAATCAAAGGAATTATATAGAAGTTGTAATCATTAAAATGAAAATTTTATCTGAGAGAAGAAGAGAATAGAGTAGGATATATGTTAGTAGAAAGGCTCATAAGGTAAAGAAAATTTCATATTTTGTGTTTCTTAATAAGTTGATCGAAGGTTGTACTCTATTTTGATCTTGCAAATCTAGATAAAATAATGTATTGATAATTAGAAGAGATATTCTAGGAAGATAATGACGACCCATAAAGGGATTGGTCAGCTATTATATTATGCTAAAGGTACTTAAATATATCTGAAACAAATTAAGTCCATGTTGTACTTACCTCATTTTGTGCTCCTAATGTAAGTTACTGTAAGTCCATATGATATTCTTTAAATACAAAATATATATTGAATTATTTGCCACACGTCTATCCTATTTTGAGACTGATCAACTTAATATGGGATGAATATGTGTACCAGGAAAACAAGACAGGTCCAGAAATGAGTATTCATAGAATCTTGTTTGTAAAATGTGTATTGGGCATATTTTACAAGTTTGAGGCTATTAAATACTTAGATTTTGGTGCCCTATAAGTTATGGAAGATACACCTATAGTAGTAGACAAAAGTATTCACAGGAAATAAACAAATTTTGATGACAAAATTTTTTCTTGGGAGGAAGAATGTAATATCCTCAAATAATAAAGTTTATAAATATGACTAACTAGCTACTCAAATTACTAGATCACTAAGATAAATTCAAGGTTCATGACTTATTGAAAACTTTAAGAAAATGGAGAGCATAATTTTATAAATTAGAATAAAAAAAATAAAAAATAGTATAAAAAATAATAAACAATAATATAATAGTAGTGATAATAAGAAAGTTAATATATTGGAGATACATCTTAATCTCTTGATAAATGAGAATTTAAATAATTAAGTGGGTCAATTAAAGACAAACATTTTTAAAAATTAAAATACTAGATAAGCTTAATTAGGAAAAAGATGCACAATTTAAATAGGGGTTAAAGCTATTAAAAGAGGAGATAAAAGGGCCAATTAAAATTCAAATGGGAGTGGTTTAAGGAAGAGAAACATGTTGGTTTCTCTAAGATTGACACTTAATCACTTGGTGTGAGCAAGCTATAAGGGGGAAGTCATGATGAGGTACCGACTGAGAGGGTTGTAGGTAAAACCTACTCTTCCATCTCCCCATAAAGAGAAATGCTAGAAACACACTCTCTATTACACTCCTTTCAACATAGTATCTTCTATTGAGTCACGTCATACACTAAAGCATACTTAACCTCGATTAATGTGTAATCAAGTGTGAGTGTATGCTTTAATATGTGACGTAACCTAATAGAAGAGTGTGTGTTGAAAGGAGTGTGTTCCTAGTACTCTTCCCCCATAAATTCAACTGCCCTCACCTAAAACATTTCAATAAAAAACATCTTGCCATAAAGAAAGAGAGAGTGACACACTAGTGCTAATTAGAGAAGCAAAGAATTCTTCCATTCCATCTTGCTCACAAGATCCTTCCTTTCCTTCACCATTTTCGGGTTCCATGCTCTTCCTTCTAGCCGCAAGTCCTCTAGAGGTAGGAGAGTCGTAAACCCCTTCTTTTCCTACTTAATTCTGTCATTCATAATTTTTGGCCAAGGTTGATGTTTAGCCATGTTTAAAAGCTCTTCTTTTTCACTTTTAAAGCATGATTCTAATCTTTGAAAGACATGCAGGTTCTGTTTTCATAGTTGAAAACCAATACTCCTTGTTGGAGTGACAAAACCAAGTTTTTCCCTTGAGAAAAGAGTCATTTATTTCCATTTATATTTTGTTTGTTTTCTGGTATAGTTTCAGACAATTCTTTGTTTTTGTTTTCGTATATTATGCTATTATTAACCTTGTTTATAAGGAAAAGAACTGATTTTTGAAGGGTTATGAAAGTATTCTTAACTGAAAATCTTGAGTTAGAGTTTGGGAAGCCTCCAAGGATGCATGCTTTTGTGGTCGCATGAAATTCTCTCTTTTTTAAGTTTCGTGAATCCCCTTGCTAAAAGGAGTAACTTTCATATATTATGACTATGTGTGTTGAACTTTAAACATGATATGGTTTAGATTTTGTTTAGTTTTTTGTTTTGATATGGTATGAACCTTGTAATCCGAAAATCATGTGCTGTGAAGATCACTTTTAGACTAGTTGTTCTAGACTTTGGGGGAATTTTTCTCCCCTTTGATTACTACGAAATTTTACTCCCAAGAATGCTAAAAATTCTGTTTTGATGTTACCACTTGAAATCTAATTTTTGAGTTATTAATGATGTCTTACAAAATCCTTAATTTAAAGATTTGTCATCATATGCATATTTCTTGAAAAAGTATGCTGGACCAATAGTGTTTCTTTCCTTGCTATACTCTCTTACTTGAATGGAAAAGCAAGTAAATTTCAAATCAATAGATTTGTTTCTTCTAGATATATATACAGTTTTCTTATGCTTTGTGTACAAAGAAAATGTGATTTTTTCATAAAGTTATCCCATAATAACATAAAAAATGTGCTAGAATTGTTATGGCCATAAGGAAAAAATTATTAAAGGGACGCCTTTGATGAGCAATGAGCTTAAAGTTATTATTGCACATAAGAAGGGTCCATGGCCCTAACATGTTAAAATGTAGGCCAAAGCCTCAAGAAGAGAAATGGATGAAGAGAAAATATGAGTGAATCCTCCATGAGTTTCAAAGGTTACTTTCAAAAAATAAATTTTTTACAAAGAAAAAAATCACTTTTCTTAAAAAATTCTTAGCCTTAAATTATGAGTAGTTTTGAAAAGGTAAGAAAAGAAGGGTTAAGAAAACTGTTTTTCATACAAGTATGGCTAGAATACCCATTACAAAAAAATGCGTAAATTACGGCAGTTATTTTTGCATATTATGGCAGTTTAACTACCATTTTTCACATTAGCGGTAGTTTTCAAAATTGACGTAATTAACTTCACTGTTTGGTATAATATGGCAGTTTTCCATTAACCGCCACGACAATTGCCATAATTTTATCGTGTATAAAATGACAGTTTTGTGGTGCATAAAACGATGGTTTATGATCACCATAATTCACCTAAAAATTATGGATTAATTGTGTATAAAATGACAGTTTAAACTGCCATAATTTATAGCAAATTATGACAGTTTAGGACTGCCATAATTTACAGATAATTATGGTAGTTTCAGGACTATCGTAATTTACAGATAATTATGGTAGTTTAGGACTATCATAATTTACAGATAATTACGATAATTTAGGACTGCCATAATTCACCTAAAAATTATAAGTTAATTTTGCATAAAATAATGGTTTAGGCCACCATAATTTATAATGAATTATGGCAGTTTTGAATTGCCATAATTCACAAAAAAATTACAGTTTACTTTGATGGTTGTGGTTGTTCTTAACCGCCCTAATGCGCTAAATGGTGATGATATATATAAACCCACCATGACTGACACAATGCAAGCTATTTTTCATGTTTATTATGACAATTCTTGTTTGTCAAAATCCACAAATATAAATATAATAATTTTGCTTAATGAAATGTAAAAAGAAATACTCATTAAGTTAATTAACCAAATATCAAAATTAACATGAGCACATTTGCTCAATAATTGCAAATTATAAGTCATTAAAGTTTTGAGAAATAATATCCTAAATAGTAATTTATTTGGCAACAATTAGTAAATTGATTAATGAGGACTCGAAATATCCACTCATTGATGAGTGTTACTTCCATTGCATGATCTTCTTGGGTCATTAGGCGATAGAGCCCCACTACCTTCATCTGGTACCTATAAGAAGGACAAAATTATGCTTGACATTCTCCAAACATAGCAATAATTTCACAGATCCAGAATTACCCAATCAAAATACAAACCAAAATATCTAACCATAAGCATGCAGACAAGACTCATAATTAAATCAAAATAGGACCCATATACTTAATCTCAAGTCACTATGATGGTTCAAAATTTTAAACCCAAATCACAGCAGTGGAAGTTTTGAAGAAGTAGATGTTATTACTTTGGAATGGAGAGATAATATATATTTTTTAAATTTATACAGTTGAAGAGTATTAGAGAGGGAATCTTGATTCTTTAGGAGGCACAAGGAGATGAAATGAAATGACAATGAAGAGAAGCAGTTGGTATATATATACATATTACATAGAGAGAAAAATTAGTTTGATAGGGAGAGGTAGCCTGTAGAGAGACCTGTTGTCTCCTTTACTACACGGTTGGCATTGCACCCCCCTCTACTTCTGTTCTATCTTAATAACAACAACTGGCCATAGATATTGTTTCCTTTTTGTATTTAATATTAAAAATTAAGAAAAAATAAGGGTACAAATTTAAGTTAACAAAGTGAAGGTCATTGCTTCTGAAACAACTCACCTTTTGGTCTCGAACTAGAAGCATAATAATATTGTACAGATTATTATCCCAAATATATTGTTTAGGTAATAATCTGTGATTCTTTACAGATGAAAGATGTTACCTAGGATAAAAATTCTATTGCTATCTAGCATATTTGTTAATGTTAATATAGTTTCAATTTTAAGATTGATCATTATCAAGAAGCTTAAATCTATGATTTATTATCTACTAATTTAAGTTTTTCAATCAGCGTGAAAGTTATCTCATTCAACTTATTAATGATGGGTCCAATGACACTGTAGATTTCAAGAAACTAATTGATAGCACTATTAGGAAAACATGAAAAAAATTGCAGATATCTTTTTTGTTGACAAAACACTTAACATTTTCAAGACACTAACTTTATTTACAGGACACTTAACCATAACACACATCATAATTCATCTATTTAGCCTGGAGTAAATTCAGTGATTCTAGTTAAAAAATAGAAAGCAAACTGAAAATTAAATTAAGCATGCATTTCAATCATTACTAACATAAAGGAATATGAAATCACAAGTAGGAAGCAACCAACACAGGACTCAAACCAGAAATAGGGAGATGAATAAAAAGGGAGATGAAGAAATCACAAGTACAAAGCAACCAACATAAAGGAGTGACAAGTAGGAATCAAGACTAAGTCAACATGACTAACACAATACACATTTGAATGTTATATAAGATACCTGTGGTGTAGGATTATGAAATAAGCCAGCTAACTCCTCAAGGAGCCTTCCTCCTTCCTTCGTAGCAATGTAGGCACACAATGCTTATAATTGTGATTCCATAGTCACCACCTTTTATTGTAAGTCAGGAGAGGATGTGTTAGCACTAGAAGAACCTAAGTTCATAACTCCAAGTCGTGTGGTAGTATGCTTGAATGCAATGGTAGGAACCACTCCCATGCCTAATCCTCGAACACTGCCAGTGTGCTCTTTGCCAAATACCACACCAACAGCATCATTTGGAGAAATTTCAGAGTAATTATCTTCCCTTTGACTTAAATGTTCATCAATTTCTTTCTACATTAAAGACCAAAAAAGAGAATGACATTTATCCTCCCTTTCATTGAGCAAAGTGTATACCACATTATCACGTACATTTTTTTCAATGTGTATAACATCTAGATGTCACGCAACGAGTTAGTCTTCTAATAAGGAAGATAAAAAAATATATTTTTCTTCCTCCATTGTCCCGATCCATCTTCAATAATGGTTTTCCCTTAAGTTATTTTACCTTTGTCATTTGACTCTAGAAAAGGTAACATTAATGCCCTCAAGTTGTTTCAAGATGTCTGATCTGAATAATGTCATTGGTGGATCCCTTTTCTCAATTGTCCCATTAAAATGAGCTCGATTCAATCTAAATTTATGTCCCTTTTCTAGAAAATGATGATGACCCATAAAACACCATTTTCTACTATGCTTTTGTCTACAAGAATTTGTGTCAAAGTTACACATGGGGCAAGCAAGGCCAGTGTGTGTGTTCCACCCAGATAAGGTACCAAGCCCAAGGAAGTTACTAATTGTAAACATCAGAGCTGCTCACATTCTAAACATTTCATTCTTTGAAAAATCTAATGTTTGCCCTCTATCATACCACAAATCCCAAATCTTTGATAAGAGGTTGTAAGTACACATCTATGTTATTCCCTAACATTTGTTTTCCAAGAATGATCATTGAGAGGATGAATGAAGTTTGCTTCATGCACTCCCAAGGAGAGCAATTGTATATGATAAGAATTGCTGGCCAAATGCTATGGTTTGTACTCATGGTTCCAAAAGGGTTGAAACCATCACTAGCTAAGCCAAGTCACATATTTTGAGGATTAGCAGCAAATTCAGAATGAATAAAGTCAAATCTTTTCCAAGCCTTCGAACCTCTAGAATGCCTCATCAATCCATCTTGGTTACCTTTCGACACATGCCAAGTCATAGACTTAGCAGTCTTAGAACACATAAAGAATCTTTGTAACCTTGGCTTTATTGGAAAGTAATGCAAAATCTTTGTTGGTTGCTTCTTCTTATTATCCTTCCACATAGATTCCTTGCATCTTCTACATTTTTCTCTATTAACAGCCTCAGAAGACACACCAGGTTCATTAAGATTGTGCCTGGCGAACTGAAATGCATCATTGATCATGTTTCCATTGGATTTTGGGGCTGAAATGTGTCCTCTATGACATGTGTGCCTTCAAAAGCCTCAGACTCAATTACATTTGATTCTTCACTATGACAATACCAAACTTTGTAATTTTTTGGAAAAGGCCGTAAAGTTAGGTGTTCTTGAACTACTTCTCTTGTTTTCCACTTCTTAAAACCACACTTTGAACATGGACACTTAATTTTACACCCGTCAATAGACTAATGTTGAAATGTAAAATTCAAAAACTTGCTTAACGCAACTGCATATTCAATTGTGTTCCGTGGTTTACTAATCCAAGACTTATCCATCAGTATGACTAGAAAGGAAAATATAATATTACAATCTAAAATTAATACAATGGTGCAAATTTAAATGGTGATATTGTTGGGGGTGAAAATAAACAATTTGACTATTCGACAACTGGATGATGATGTTGGAAGAATTTTCTAAGTGTTGAGCTGACAGAAGTGCTGAATGATTGGAAGACCCAATGCAGCCACTAGATATTGATGTCGGGTAAGTAGTTAATTTGACAGAAGGGTTGCATTTCCAAGAGATTGAACCGACGAAGAATGTTAAAATGGTTAGAAGTTGGTTCTATCAGGAAATTGGGGAAATATTAGTGGCATAATTGCCATATATGTGTCAAAATCCTAGGATGTCAGTTATTTTTATAATTTGTCTATAAATATCAGCATTCACAATGTAAAAGGGGAGGTTATTTGCTGATACATAATCCTAAAATCTCACCCAAGCAGATTAACAAATTTTGATCCAAGTATGCCTTCCCTTTTCATTTCAAGTCATTTAATTTAATGCAGTGTTCTTTTAATTTCCTTTACTTTTTAGTCTTATTCTTTAAATTTCATTTACATGCTTTCCTTTAATGCATTCATTTAATTTTTTGCATTTAAACTTCTTGTTCAGTCTCTTTATTTCTTTACCTTTCAAAGCTTTCCTTTCCGAACTTTTGTTTATTTCTTTAAACGTGCATTAAAGCTTCTTTTATTTTAAGTTAATTTTCAAAACCTACGAGATTACCACATAACTCTGAACCCATATTCGTTTAATACATAATTATTTGTTTGTCAGAATTTCTTTTGACCTATTGACCAAAATTCCACTTAAACAAATTGGCACGCCCAGTGGGGCTAGTTCAGAGTAACTCATAGTGTCACAGGAAATGGTTTGATGCGTTTAAGAAGTAGAAGATTTATCTACTCTTTTCAAAATATGTAAACCATGAGTAATGTAAGTAGCCAAGTGTCAGATATACCTTTGACAGTTGTTACTGCGCCACCCTTAACCGTCGCTAGTATTGGTCTGGTGGATGATGCTATAACAGCGGGTGCTCTTCGGAGTAATCCAGTAGTAGAACAGGTGTTTCCTGGAATGACTCAGCCATCACCGAGTCAGCCAAGTAACCAAAGTATAATAAATTCAAATTCAAGGTTTGTGCCCCAATATGGGTTACCACCCAATTATGTTCCCCCTGTGATGGCACAAATGGGACTTGGCTCCACTTTGGCCAATACTGTTAGCCAATCAGTGGCTTCACAAGGCCAATCACAGATAAGTTCGGTCTTAGCAAGTTTTAATGGCCAGGGAGTAGGGGTTGCAGGTACAAGCAATCCAACTCTCTTTCGACAGGAGAGATTGAATTTGGGACCAGTTTTCCCAAATATGTCGAGAGACAATCCCCAAAGTATAACAAATCCTATGATGAATTCTTTAGCCAGCTTTCAACAACAAATGGATAAAAGCAACCATGAAATGGTGCATATGTTTACTCAGCAAATGGGTGGTGTGATTACACTAATCATGGAAAATATAAATAATGTTTACAGTGCATTGGCCCAGCAAATGGCAAGGCTAAATCAAGCCTTGGGAATAGGCGAATTGGCTAATGAAAATGCTCAAGGAACCTATCCTGGGGTGAATAGAGAAATGGTTACTTCTCAGGAAAATGTGGGGCAAAATCAACAAAACTTAGATCAACTTAGGCAAAATAATCAGCCACATTTGGAATATGGTAATGTCCATATGCTCCGTCGAGGTGATGAGGATCAAATGGCTAGAAATGATGTAGCCATGAGATTGTTTCGATAGAATCTTGGGGGGCACCAAGTGGCTGAACAAAATATAAATCAAGTAGTGGAACAAGTGCTGAATAGGTTTGGGTTTAATGTTGGATATGCCAACTAACCCTATTTTTTTCAGCATTTCCTGAATGGGTGCAACAAGCAGAGTTGCCCAGAGGAACTAAAATTCCTAAACTTTCTAAGTTTGCAGGAGAGAGTGGGGAATCGACCGTCAAACATATTGCATGGTATACGATAGAATTGAGGGAGTTGGCCATTATTAAAGGCCTTAAAATGAGATTCTTCCCAAGTTCCCTTACAAAAAATGCTTTTTCCTGGTTCTCGACATTGAGACCAAACTCAGTCCATTCCTGGGCTCAATTAGAAAGAAGTTTTCATGATCAATTCTTTAGAGGAGATTTGAAGGTGGGACTTACAGATCTCTTCAATATCAAAAGAATGTACAATGAAACTGTGGATGACTATCTTGCTAGGTTTCGACAAATAAGAGGTAGATGTTTTACTCCTATACCTGAAGTCAAAATAGTAAAGATTATCGTAGGAGGCTTAGATTATTACATAAGGAAGAAATTAGTGAATCAACATTTAGTTGATCTCGCCCAATTAAGTGAGAAGGTTAGGCAAATAGAGCAACTGAAAGTTGAAAAGATTCAAAAGCAAAAAAGATTTCTTAAAAGAGAGAAGGGGTCATTTATCGGATTAGACGAATCTAACAGTGAGACTGAAGATAGTAATGATGAGTTCGAAGTTAACATTGCTGAACTTCAGAATAGTCCCCCTTATGTTTGTCAAGCTGCACAGCCTACAAGAAATAAGGAGAAAATGAGTTATGTCAATAGAAAAACTTATACATTTGACGTAACAAAAGTCAATAAAATATTTGATTTGTTACTAAAAGATAAACACATTAAGTTGTCGGAAGGTCATAGGTTGTTAAAACTTGATGAAATAAAAGACCGAAAATATTGTAAGTTTCATAATAATTTCGGTCATGTTACTAATGAATGTATTCGTTTCAGAGACATAATCCAGAAAGCAATAATGGATAAGCGTTTGAAGTTTGCCGAAAAGCCTAAAACGGATATGAAAGTTGATACAAATCCATTTCAGGCTGGAGTATCTTGTGTTGATCAGCAGGTTCCTTTAAATGTTGGGATGCTCAACATAAGGGATTTGCAAGGGTTCGACATCGACACAAAGGATGCACTCGACATCTATCCAAAGCCAGAAGAATCTCTTGAAGTATTTCTTGAGAGAAAGAAAGAAAGGGGTAAGGTAAGATTATGCCCAAGGTGTAATGTAGTTTATGATGAAATTGCTGCAAAGAAAGCTGCTGAAGGACAGTTGAGTAACCCACAGGGTAAGAAGAAGGTTTTCGACAAGAAAACCTGGAGACCACAAAAGCCTTTTCATGCTCTAAGGCCAAGGCCAGTCTATACGCCTAGGTCTAACCTGAATGGTTGGTTAGTGGAACCACATGAGTTTGTGGGAAGCAGAGGTTATGTCGGGCCAGTTAAGACCAGAGTGCCACTTGCCAATGTTATCGTGGATAGGTGGGTAAAAAATTCTACAATGGCAAGTCACACATATTTTCAACGAAATGTGGTTGCCAGGAAGAATAAATTTCAAAAGGATTAACCTTTTTGGAATGAAGATTACAAAAATGGTAAAATTGATCAAGGTAAAACTATGACTAGCCAGGATGTAGCAGGGTCATCAAAGTCTCTTCCAATGTCGAAAAGTAAGAAAAAAAGACTGCAAAGATTAAGACAAGTAGAAAAAAAGAGGGACATGGCTGAAGGATTAGTGATTAAGGAATAGCCTAGAGAAACAAGTTATATGGTGGTCGAAAACAAGCTAGTACCAAATCAGACTTAGAATGAAGATGGTAGGAAGTTGAAAAGTATTGTTACAAAAGAATTCATAGATATAGGGAGATCATTTTCAAAGGAGCCGACAACAAATACAGTTAGACAGTTTGACGTGGATGATAAGCTTCGACAAGAAAAGTTAGCAGAGATAAAAAAGGGTAAGCAAGTCCAAAGGCCTATTCTAAATAAAACCAAGAAGAAATGGTCGATTGGATTGATAGCAGCAAAAGAAGAGGCAAGGAAAAATAATTTACCAGTCGAGAAAGATAAGGCAATGGTTAGATCAAAAGAAGAAATGAGGAAAGTCCTAGAAGATCCTGATCAAGATGTTGAGTGGAGGAAGAAAGTGCTTGACATATATAAAGAAAGAGAAAGATTGGCAAAGCTTGATTGTCAAGAAATGGACTTGATGACTGATGAAGTTATTAAGGCGTTAAATGATCCAGAAGATCTTTTAGGCCATGGTGATGATGAGCAATTCGACATGGACATCAACTTGGATGAAAATTTGGAAGACATCCTAACGGCTATGGATAGTAACTTGCTGTCGGAAGATTACTTCAGGATTGGAAGATATAGAAGTGATGAAAAGCTGTTTGATGAGGAAGAAATCCTGAAGTCAATGAGTGTAAATTTAATTTTAGTGTTGCCTGCAGAATTCGAAGGATTTCACGAGATTGAATACACTAGGGAAAATGAAGAAGATCTGGATGACCTGGATGATCACTGGCTTCTTTTTCAAGACAATATGGTAACAGTGTTTGATAACACAGCATAGCTTGAGAAACTGACAGAAGAGCAGAAGGCTCATGTATGACTGTTACACATCAAGGCTCTATTAGAAGGAAAGCCCACTAATAGAGTTTTGATAGACGGGGGGGAAGCTATCAATTTGATCCTAAGGGCAATGCTCAAGAAACTTAGGAAAAATGAGTCCGATTTGATGTCGACCAGTATGATTGTCACTGACTTCAGTAGTAAAACCTCCCCGTCAGGCGGAGTAGTGATGCTGAAGGTAGAAGTCGGATCTATTGCAAGGCCGACGTTGTTCGTGGTTATTCCAATGAAATCAAGTTACAATCTTTTGCTAGGAAGAGACTGGATACATGTTGTCGGGGCAATATCATCGACGGTTCATCAAAAGCTTATTCTTTGGAATGGAGATGATTAAGTAGAAATAATAGAGGCAGATGATAGTCCCTGTTATCTACAACAACTTCATGTCGATTTTAAAATATATACTCCAAATGTCAAGCCAGTCTCAGTAAATGATGGGGTCATTAACAAAGAGGTACTTGAAGTTTACTTGATGGACCATTTTGGCATTCGACTAGTGAAGAAGGCCGAAGGAGATCGGCCAAGCACTAATTATGAGTGTTAAGGATCTATCAGAAAGACTATCAGCTTATTTGGCCGACAGAGCAGTATACACTGCTGAAAGTATGCTATCAGATTATGTAATCGATGATGGTCCTTTAGGTTTTGAAAAAGGACTTGATGAAAAGCAAAGTGTGGAAGTGGAAGATCCTTTGGAAGAAATAAACTTGGGCACTGAAACAGACAGGAGGCCTATATTTGTGAGTTCATTTCTGCCAAAGGAGTTCAAGGAAAAGCTTGTCAAATTAATTATGGAATATAAAGATTATTTTGTTTAGGATTATGATAAAATGCCTGGATTGAGTAAAGATCTTGTCGAGCATAGATTGCCTTTGAAAGAAGGATACAAACTTGTCAAGCAAGCCAACAAGAGATTTATACCTGAGGTGATTTTAAAGATAAAAGAAGAGGTCGAAAGGTTGCTCAAAGCCAAATTCATCAGAACATCCAAGTATGTCGAATGGCTTTCTTATATTATTCTTGTAATTAAGAAAAATGGCAAGTTAAGAATATGTGTAAATTTTAGAAATTTGAACACTGCTACACCTAAAGATGAGTATCCTATGCCAATTGAAAACATGTTAGTTGATGCCGCATCTGGACATGAATTGTTAAGTTTTATGGATGGCCATGCAGGTTATAATCAAAATTTTATAGCTGAGGAGGACGTGTCAAAAACTGCCTTCAAATGTCTAGGAGCCATTGGGACATATGAATGGGTAGTCATGCCTTTCTGTTTAAAAAATATAGGGGCCACCTATTAGAGAACAATGAATACAATTTTCCATGATGTTATTGGAAAATTTATGGAAGTTTACATCGACGATGTCATTGTTAAGTCAGAAACAAAGGGGAGCCATCTGACAAACTTGAGGAAGGCATTCGACAGGATGAGGAAGCACAGCCTTAAGATGAATCCAGAAAAATGTGATTTTGGAGTGTCGGCTGCTAAATTCTTGGGTTTCTTAGTCCATAAAAAAGGTATTGAGGTAGACAAGAATAAAGCCAAGGCATTTTTGGAGGCTACACCACCGACGAACAAAAAGGAATTACAATCTTTTTTAGGAAAAGTGAATTTCCTGAGAAGATTCATATCCAATTTGTCGGGAAGAACCAGAGTTTTTGCTCCATTGATCAAGTTGAAGGCAAAACAAGACTTTGTGTGGGAATCTTGCCACCAAGAAGCCTTTGACTAGATAAAGTAGTATTTAATAAATCCACCGGTCATGATGCCTTCAGTGCCTCGAAGACCATTGAAGTTGTATATATCAGCATCAGAAGAAACCATAGGAAGTATGCTAGCTCAACAAGATGAAAATGGCGTCGAGAGAGCCATGTATTATCTTAGTCGAGTTTTAAATGACGTTGAGAGGAGATATAGTGCAATAAAGAAACTTTGTTTAGCATTGTATTTCTCATGTACTAAACTCAAATACTATATGATGCCTTGTAATGTATTGCTTATATCGAAAACTGTTATAATAAAATATATGTTATCAAAACCAGTTTTAAATGGACGTATTGGAAAATGGACCATTGCATTGTTAGAATTTTCTTTACAATATGTTCCAATAAGAGTTGTGAAAGGCCAAGCAATTGCTGATTTCTTGGCCGACCATCCTTGTTTAGATTTGGGTAGCATAAATGTTGTCGGTTTGAAACCTTGGTGTTTATATTTTGATGGTTCAAGGCATCAAAATGGAATTGGAGTGGAGATTTTAATTGTTTCTCCTCAAGTTCATGTTTGAACTTAAGTATACTTGTTCCAACAATGAGACTGAATATGAAGCCTTAATTATCAGATTAGAAATATTAGTAGAAATGAAAGCACATAGGGTGCATATTTTTGGTGATTCATAGTTAGTCGTTAAACAGCTTGCCCAAGAATATAAATGTGTCAATGAAAATCTGACAAAATATTATGTTGTGGCAAGTAAGCTAATAAGGAAGTTCAATGAGGTAACTGTCGAGCACATTTCCAGAGGTTTAAATGAAGAGCCTAATGAATTAGTGCCACTAGCCTCTGGGTATAGAATTTCGTCTAAGATCTTTCCTCTAATGGAAATAAGGGAACTTTTATATCCATTAGAGGAAAGAGATATACTACAAAATGATATTTCGATAATTAATGACTGGAGACAACCAATACTAAGTTATTTGGAAAATCCAAGTCAAGATATGGATAGAAAGCTCAATTACAGAGCGTTGAAATTTGTAGTATTAGGAGGAGCCTTGTATAGAAAGTCTGTCGATGGAAATTTAGAGGTTTGCCTGAGTGAAGCAGAAGCTTATATTGCCTTGGCAGAAGTCCACGAAGGAATTTGTGGAGCTCATCAGGCAGGTGAAAATATGAAATGGGTCCCTCGATGTCAAAGGTATTATTGGCCTACACTGGTTAGGGATTGTATAATGTTTACTAAGTCTTGTGAAGAATGTCAAAGACATGGCCATATACAAAATATTACTACTAGTGAGTTACATTCTATAGTTAAACCTTGGCCTTTCAGAGGGTGGGCTTTGGATTTAATTGGCCAAATTCATCCTGCCTCATCGAAGGGACACAAATATAGTTTAGTAGAAGTTGATTACTTTACCAAATGGGTTAAAACTGTAGCCTTGAAGGATGTAACCCAACAAGATGAGATTGACTTTATTGAAGATAATATAGTTTGTCGGTTTGGAATACCATAAACTTTGACAACCGACCAAGGATCAGTATTCACTGGAAAAAAAGTTGTCAAATATGCCAGTTCAAGAAAAATTAAAATGCTCAAGTCGACGCCATATTATGCCCAGGAAAATGGCCAGGTAGAGGTCATGAATAAAATAATTCTAAGTCTAATTAAAATGCATATTGGTCAACAGCCTAGGAATTGGCATAATACCCTTAATCAAGTACTATGGGCATATAGAAATTCACCAAGAAAAGCAACGGGCACATCACCATACAAGTTGGTATATGGTCATGATGTAGTATTGCCCGTTGAAATTAATCTTCAATAAGTTCGTATTCAAAAACAAGATGAGTTAACAGTTGAACATTATTGGGACTTGATGTTTGATGAATTAAACGAATTAAATGATGAAAGATTAATTGCTTTGATAAATTTGATTCGATAAAAAGAAAGAATTGCTAAATTTTATGATAGTCGAATTAAGTACAAATCTTTT
The DNA here is from genome assembly GCA_029884595.1 of Ormosia semicastrata. Classification (NCBI taxonomy): domain Eukaryota; kingdom Viridiplantae; phylum Streptophyta; class Magnoliopsida; order Fabales; family Fabaceae; genus Ormosia; species Ormosia semicastrata. The sequence goes on from JAQQTO010000061.1 coordinate 48,875,348, forward strand.
AAAGTTAATGATTTAGTTTGGAAGGTGATTTTGCCCATGGATAGGAATTATCGGGAATATGGGAAATGGTCTCCAAAGTGGGAAGGACCATTTAAAGTGACTTACGTATTTTCAGGAAATGCTTATGCGCTTGTTGAAATTAATTCTGGTTTAAGAATTAAGTTGATTAATGGCAAATATTTGAAGCCATATAGACCGTCAATATGCGAAGTAAAAATTGACAAAAAATGAAGAAAGAAAATATATCCATTCATGTATTTGGTGATTATAGGTTACATTGTCAGAGTAAGAATACTAGGCAAATGTTACAACTTAAGCCAAAACTTTACAAAAGAATAAACCGATAATTAGCTAGAAATGGAAGAAAAGTTATACTTAGAATTTTTGTAGAACCCCCTAGGAATATTCTAAAGATTGTCTGTCAAAACAGGCAGTTTGATATTTCGCTTCAAGGGAATTTATTTTTGCCAATACAGCTTTGGCTTCGACAGCCCATTGTTTGGTATTATTAGCAATACTTCACTGCCTAGCGGCCCCTTGTTGCAATGCTGTTTGAAGTTTTTGTTTGCGACGATGGGCTGCTTCAAGTTTTTTCTCCAAGTCTTCAATTTCCTTATCCAGCTCTACTTCTTTGGTTTTTCCTTTTATAAGATTTTCCTTCAAAGTTGCATTTTCACTCTTTGCGTCGGTCAACTGCTTCAAGATTCTAGACTTCTTTTGTATAAGCAGGAATGACTCAACGAATAACAGACATCTTTGCTGTTAAGCTTTAAAGAAAATCTTTAACAGTGGTAGGAAGAGCTCGACTAGTTATTGGTAATTGTTGAGCAAGGGATTCAAGTTTAGTCATAATTACCACCATTCTTTCTTGAAGGGGTTGATCAGAAATCAAGTGCTCGAAAGAATAGGTGAAGGCATTCTCCAATTCGGCTAAGAGTCTAGTGATATGAGAATCAGTAGAATCTTGTCCAAGCTGTGTCGAAGAGTGAGGTGATTGAGGAGAACTTCTGTGACCTCTCGACAACATTGTTATTAATTCATCCAAATCTGCTTCTATGTCTTCAGTATCTTCTGGCACAGAAGCAATCAAGTTGGCTGGAGGAGATGGAGGTGGATCGATTAGAGCAAATTCTGCCATGAGAGTATCTATGTCGAATTCTTCTGAGAGAATTTGGACAGGATTGGCTCTGTCTGATTAAGAAGAACTCTCAATGCCTGGGGGGATTGGAGTTTTTTCTAAGACCACGACAGTCTAGGTTTCTGTCGGAGGTGGTGGAGAAACAACAGGTATTACAAGGGCCAAAGAAGTTTAGGATTCTGGAGGATTCTCGGTTCCTAGCCTTTGTGGGCTATTAGATATAGCCAAGTTTACTGAATCCTGCAGATAAATAGAGGAGATTTCAGAATAAATAACATCATGAAAATAGTTGAGTTTGGTAAGATACATTACCTCAGGAGATTGTCAAATTGACTCTTCAATTCCTGGTTTGACAACAGGTTCTAGAGGATGATCAGAAGTTTGTTCAGCCTCCGGATCCTGAAATGATAGAATCAGATATTGAATGAATGGTAAGAGTTAAGAATTTGAGGGAAAGAAGTATGTCAATAAAAATATTACCTCAGATGAAAGAGAGATGGTTTTTGTCTCCAATTCGACAGTTGGCTTCAAAGTGGAGCTTGTAGATTGAGTCTTCTTCTTTTTCTTCTGCAAAGGTAAGACAAGGTGAGATTTAACAAAGTGATGGAGAATATATAGTAGTACAAGGCATACCTTTAAAAGATGTTTAGGAGATGGGATTGAAAACTCGACAAGTGCAGCAGAAGTGATAAGGGTAGATTCACTAATCTGTATTCGACACCAGATTAAACTTGGGCAAATTTAGAAACCAAGTTTTGATGTTTGGTCTAAAAGTATGTATACCTTTAGGGTTTTTGATTTTGGAGGCTTTGCAACAGCACCATGTTTCGAGGAGCTTTTTGCAGAGACTGATGCAGTCGATTTGGCCTTTGGAGCCTTGGGAATAGGAAGATTTTGAGTCTTTTTGCTTTTCTTCTTTTTTGAAGAAGTGGCTTCCTTTTCTTCCTCCTTATCACCTTCTTGAGGTTGCTTGTACTCCAAGGGTCTTTTTAATGGAAGTGCTGTAAGAAGGAAAGTATTTTTAGTAGATGGGATAAAGAATCAAAATGTCAGAATATAAGGGAAAAAATACCTTCAGGTATTTCAGTGATGACCTGGGTATTCTTGGCATATTGTTCATATGATAAGGCAAACCGACAAGTAAACTTGACTTCTGGAGTTTTTGTAAGAAAGATATTACTCACAAAATATGTCCTATATGAAATAGGGAAATTACCAGCCTTTGTAGGTTTACCTGGGAATTCGTCGGCTAAGCCAAAACGAGCACAAGGTAGAAGTACTGGTTTTGGAAAAGGGATTTGAAAAGGTTCAAGCCATGCTAAAGGGCTTTTTTTTTTTATGGAAACTGAAAGAAAATTAGTGGAGCATTTTTTCCTTGTGTGCTCGTTTCAACTTGGCCACGACATCTTCGCAGTGTCGAATAATTAAGCTAGGAAACTTGAAGTACTATTTGATTTTGTAGTATTTTTCAAAAGCCTTGATATCTTGAATATGCTTACCTTTGGTCTTTGTCGAAGGATCCTGACCCTGCACAGGAACCAGAATTTTAGTAATGTGGCTTCGACAGGTATCAATATCAACATGGTAAGGACTGTAGTATTTAGTCCACCATTCGATGAAGTCTTTGGAAACTCCTCTGTAAGGAGTAAATGCAGAGATCTTGAAGTGCTGTTTGTGTCTTTCGTTCCTCGAAGCCACTCGTGCTAGATCTGACATGCTCTATAGATGGCCATTGATGAGGTGTTCTTTGGCCTTGTGTGAAAATGGTGCTAGAATAGCTTGACAAAATCCTACTTGTCGAGCTACTATATTTGGTAGATACAACTCTAAGGATTTGTCTGTCGAACTAGGGAGACCAGCCACCAGGATTTGTTGACAAAGAAAGTTCGACCAGACAGAAATATTATCAACCTGAGTGGAAGGGTCATTGGAAAGAATTAGTCGGGTGAACCACTCAGGACCAAGGGAACGATCAACAAAGGGAGCAAAATATATATCTTCGGTATTAAAGGAGATGGAATGAAAAATACTGAAGAAGTGCATGAAATTTTCCAAGTTCTGTTTGTGAACTTTTTCGTGTTTCACATGGCAAAGTTTTATGTCATATGTAGCAAGAGAAATTATCGAGGGAGAAATGTCAACCAAGAAGTCTCCTAGTATGGCATTCAACCAGAGCGGGAGTAGCCACATTGGGCCACCAGAGTTGGTTTTCTTCACCTGAGATCTAATACTTTGGAAATTTCACCTATGCTCAGGTAGAGATTAGTAAGGAGAAGTTGACCAAGAGCTAATGGTCGACCTTCATGAAGAAGGTTAGCAAGCTGAAGAAAAGATTTGGATACTTGAACAGACCTAGATCCTACAGCATAAGCTGATAACCAAAGAAGAAAGAAAGCTACATGTTCTTCGTTGGTTACAAGACCAACTTCAGGAAGGTAGAAATTGATGAAGTTTGAAAAGAAAGTTAGGGCTTTTGAGTATACATCGACAGTGTTTGAAGGTTGAAGAATATGTGTGATGATTTCTCCATCTGGTCGAAGACCAGTTATGGCAGCTACGTTGAAAAGCGTAGGATCCATCATACCATAGGGAAATTGAAAGGAGTTGGTGGTTTTGTTCCAGAAGAAAAATGAAGCACCCAACATGCAAGAATCCATTTTTATGGGGTAACGAGAGAGTTGGATACAATCAAAGATACTTATTTCCCTCCATAAACTTTCTTCAGAAGCTTGAATTCTATCAAGCCATTCAAGATACCCATTAATATGGGTAGGGGGAGTTCTGAAGAGCCTTTCGAACTTGCCGAAATAGCTGATAAGGATGGAAGAAAGGGAAGCCAAGATAGCTTCTTGAGGATTTTTACAAGGAAAGAAAGAATCTATTTCATCAGTGATGAATTCTTTGGGCAAAACTGGGCCCAAGAATGCAGCCGGAGGCTCTAAAGAAAGTGAAGGGTCATTAATGGGGAGAGTTACCTTTGAAAGATGCCAAAGTTCAGATTTTTGCAGAGTTGGGTCTTGAACGATGGCATAGTTGCCTAAGTTTACTATTGGTGCATGATAATCACATATTTGATACATTAATAAAGCCTCATTTTTAGTCATTTACACTCTCCATGTACTTAATTGATTGAGTTTGGTTATGTTTTGTAAGTTTGAACTCAAATTGGACTTAATTGAATTTTTCAGCATGATTTACGTCTTACACTATTTTTGTATTTGAGCCATATCTTGGGCTGTAGGTAGTTTTTTTTAGGAGATTCTAGTGGAATTTAAAAGATAAGAGAGATATCTACAACTTTCATGAATACCTCAAAGGCCTAATCACACGTTTGGATAACTCAAATTGGAGTTGAAGAAAGAACTAGGGTGCTGATCCTAATAGCTTGACCTATGCATATTTTTCATGACATATCTTGGGCTATAGGATGTTAAATGGGCTAACATTTTGATGGTTGATAGATAAGATCCAAATCTACAACTTTTATGTTGAACACTTTTCTAGAATCTAAGGTTTAGTGGGACATATTGGGCTTGGAAGTTAGAATAGAGGAGCTATCACTGGGCCTGAGCTATATGTAGTAATCAGACCATATCCTGAGTTGTAGGAATGTTTTTGGGCTTAAACTAATGGTATTTGAAAGCTAAGATCTCGGCCTGCAACTTTCATAAAGATCACTTAGTGAAAAAATGATGAATGCAATGACTTTAGAGCTAAATGATTTTGGAGACAAAGAATCTTCATAATTTTCCACTCATCAAAAGTCATTTAGCATTTTTCACTCATTTTTCACTCATCCACTCACTCATGACCCAGCCCCTTGTCATTTTGTATCCCTAATCCTCTATAAAAGGGAGCCTTGACTGATCATTTAGAGGGCTTGGTGTTAGATACCAAATTCATACTATTTTGTTGTTTGATTATCTTGTTGTAGTTTTCTTTTGTTCTAAATTGAAGTTATATTCTTCTTCTTCTCTCTTCCTTTCTTCTTGTTTATGAGTAACTAAGTTTCATTTTGCTTGGGTGAAAGAGTGAAGCTCTTGGTAATGAAATAATGTTAGATTAATTTCCTTCTTATGCTTAAATGATATATTTTCAAGTGGTCATTATACGTATTGTATTTTGTTTCCAATTAATTTAAAAACCCTCCTTGTAAAGTGGAGTTCTTGATTTGTTGTAGACAAGAGATTGGCACAATAAATGCTTGAACTCATTTACAAGTGGTGGTGTTAGAAACTCTCCTTATAAAGTTGAGATCTTGATTTGTTATACACAAGATTTTGGCACAATGAATGCTTGATCCCATTTATGAGTGGTGGTGTTAATAGATGATTAAAGGAATCATAATATAATTATGTATATAATTTTTAATGAACTTTGAACGTTGTATTTTCTGATTGGAACCTCCATTATGTGTGGATTCTAATTGAGTTATAAAAGAATTAATTTTATCCTTAATTTATTTACTATGAGTAGATCTCCTAGCCCAAGCATTTCCTTTTTATTTGTGACTAAGTTTTATCACCTTTATTATTGTAACAAAATATTTTTCTTATGTCAAATAAATTTTTCTTCATTAATTCTATGTGGATCGACCTCGGACTCCCGAGAATTTATTACTTGAAAAAACCTGCACTTGGGTTTGTAACTTAACTTTTAATACCGTATCAAGTTTTTGGCACCGTTGCTGGGGACTTGATTTGAAGAACAAATTTCTGGTGTAAATATTTTGTATATATACTAACGTACTAACTTAGTGGGGGAATCTCTTCCTTTTATTTTCTTATACATATTAACAGTGGGGGAAACTCTCCCTTTTATTTTCTGTACATACTAACTTAGTGGGGGAACCTCTCCCTTTTATTTTCTTTGTACATATTAACTTAGTGGGGGTAACTCTCCCTTTTATTTTCTATACATACTAGCTTAGTGGGGAAAAACTCTTCTTTTTATTTTCTTATACATACTAACTTAGTGGGGGAAAACTCTTCTTTTTATTTTCTTGTACGTACTAACTTAGTGGGGGAACCTCTCCCTTTTATTTTTTTCTGTACTCTACTAACTTAATGGGGGAAACTCTCCCTTTTATTTTTTGTACTTTACTTTCTGCACTTTAAATTATGTAATTTCTTTTTCTTCTTTTTTGGACTTTATTTTATTTTTTTATTTGGTGGTTGGTTTATACCACACCTTTGTTAATATTTATTTGGTGGTTGGTTTATATCCCATCCTTGTTAATATTTAATGGCAGGTTTATACCGCCTACTTGTACATTTTTTTTTCTATTTTAAGTTACTTATTTATGCTTAATTGATATCGTGATTTAAATTCTGGTCGTTTGGTTAAAGTTAATCCTAGTACTTCACATATTGATTTGTCTGAATCACAATCACACACATCAAACATAATGGCTGAAAATGAAAATGTGCACGATGAACATGAAAATCAATCGTTGCGAACCATGCGTGAGTATGTGCAACCATCCCGAAATTCTAGTCCATCATGTTTTATCTTTCCACTTAATGCTAACAATTTTAGATTCAAGCCAGGTATGATTTCTTTACTTCCTAATTTCCATGGTTTGGAATCTAAAAACTTATATTTACATCTAAAAGAATTTGAGGATGTATGTACCGCTTTTCATGATCAAACTTGCACTGAAGAGGTTGTTAAGCTTAAATTGTTTCCCTTTTCTTTGAAAGATAAAGCAAAAACTTGGCTTAACGCTTTGAAACCAAGATCAATTGGCATATGGCAAGAAATACAAGGTGAGTTTTTGAAGAAATTTTGTCCAACACATAAAACCAATGCTTTGAAAAGACAAATCCAAAATGTTTCATGAAATTCAAATGAAGCATATTTTTCAAGTTGGGATCATTTTAAAGATTTGTTGAATTCTTGCCCACATCATGATTTTGAAAAATAGCGCACTATAAGCTTCTTTTATGAAGGGTTAACACCTGAAACTAAATAATTTGTGGAAACAATGTGCAATGGTGAGTTTCTTGATAAAGAACCTGAAGAAGCTTTAGACTATTTAGACCATTTAGCTGAAAATTCTCAATCATGGCATGGTATTAATCCTTCTGAAAATTTAATTAGATCTACCCTTGCAAGTGCTAGTAAAGGAAAATATCACCTTAGTCAAGAAGAAGATCTAAATGCTAGGTTCGCCAGCTTGACTAGAAAGGTTGAAGCCATGAAATTAGGGAAAGTAAAAGAAATCAAATCTGTGCAAAATGAAGAAATTTGTAGCATTTGTGATAAATTGGGACACTCAACAAATGAATGTCCAAAAATTCTTGTTTTTAAAGAAGTTGTGCATGAGCAAGTAAATGCAATGAACAATTTTAAAAATCCATTCACTTCTTCTTTTTCAGATACATACAATCCGGGATGGAGAAATCACCTGAACTTCAGTTTGAGGACCAACAATCAGGCACAATTCATGCAACCACCACCTCCTCAGGCACAGCAGGACTCTCAAAATTCTCAAGGATATGCACCTTATGTACCACCATATAGGAAAAGCCTTGAAGGAACATTACATGCATTCAGGGAAAAGTAAGAGACCATTAATAACCAAAACACTCAAGCCATGATTAATATAAAAGACACTCTTGCTTAACTTTTTTCTGCATTTGCGATTCACGAGAAAGGAAAATTTTCCTCTCAACCTCAACCAAATCTCAAGGTTCAGTATAGCCTAAATGAGGGTAGTTCAAAAAAGCCAACAAATAGATCAAGTCAAGTCAGTGATAGCTCTTAGGAGTGAAAAGGTTGTTGAAAAACAAATTCCTAAACCTTGTGAGAAAAATGATGAGTCAAGTCCCAAAGATGAGGAAGGAGTTGATAAGCCACCTAGCCAAAAGGAGACCAAACCCCCGCCTTCACCCCCATATCCTCAAGCATTAAACAATTCAAGTAAAGTGAACCATAACAGTGACATTTTTGAAATCCTTAAACAAGTAAAGGTCAATATTTCTCTGTTAGATGCTATCAAACAGATTCTTTGTTATGCCAAATTTTTGAAAAACTTATGCACTGTTAAAAGGAAACATAATGTGAAAAAAATGCATTTTTGACTGAACAAGTAAGTTCTATTATTCAGAACAATAATACGTTGAAATATAAAGACCCTGATTGTCCCACAATTTCATGCATTATTGGTGAACATAAAATTGAATGAGCTTTACTTGATCTTGGTGCTAGTGTTAATTTGTTTCCATATTTAGTTTATCAACAACTCAACTTGAGTGAGTTAAAACTAACTTCTGTAACTCTTCTACTTGCCGATAGATCAATTAAAATTCCAAAAGGAATAGTGAAAGATGTGTTGGTTCAAGTTGATAAATTCATATATCCTATAGATTTTATTGTCTTAGAAACTAAACCTATGGAAAATAGTAGTAAGTCAATTCCTATTATTTTAGGTCGCCCATTTTTAGCAACATCTAATGCTTTGATAAATTGCAGAAATGGAGTAGTGAAGTTAACTTTTGGAAATATGACATTGGAGCTTAATGTTTTCAACATGTGCAAGCAACCACAAGAAGTTTATGATGAAAAGGAAGAAGTTGAAGGGATTGAGGCCATTATAGATGATCATCTTCAAACCAGGAGTTTTTCTGATCTATTAAAAATTTGTTTAATTAATTCATTTGATTCAACTACACATTTAGATGATGATGTTTCTGAAATATGCTCTTTGCTTGACTGTACACAGGAAATGGAATACAAAGGAAGGAAGCCAAGATTCGAAGAGTTAAAACCCATGAATGATGATATCCATGAAGAAGTACCCACACTAGAACTAAAGTCATTACCTGCTGGGTTGAAGTACACATTTTTGGGAGAAGAACAAAGTTTTCCAGTGGTAATTTCCTCATCCCTGACCAAAGAACAAGAAGGTATGTTGATAGAAGTACTTAAAATGCATAAAAATGCAATTGGATGGACATTGAAGGACATAAAAGGCATTAATCCATTAATTTGTACACATAGAATACATTTAGAGGATAATGTTAAAGCATCTCAATAATCCCAAAGAAGATTAAATCCATATATGAAAGAGGTAGTTAGAGCTGAAGTTCTTAAATTACTTAATGTTGAAATTATCTATCCTATCTCTGATAGCCAGTGGGTAAGCCCTACACAAGTTGTGCCTAAGAAATCTGGAATAACAGTGGTTGAAAATGAAAAAGGAGAATTAATACCTACCCGAGTCTCATCTAGTTAGCGTATGTGTATTGATTTCAGAAAATTGAATGCAGCAACTAGGAAAGATCATTTTTCTTTGCCATTTCTTGATCAGATTCTGGAAAGAGTAGCAGGACATCCCTATTATTATTTTCTTGATGGTTATTCAGGGTATAATCAAATACTAATTGCATTGGAGGATCAAGAAAAAATCACTTTTACTTGCCCCTTTGGCACTTTTGCATATAGAAGAATGTCTTTTGGTCTTTGTAATGCTCCAATAACTTTTCAAAGATGCATATTAAGTATTTTCAGTGACATGATTGAGCATTATTTAGAGATTTTCATGGATGATCTGACAGTTTTTAGAAATTCTTTAGAAAATTGTCTTGATAATTTGGAAAAAGTTATTAAAAGATGCGAAGAAAAAGGATTTGCATTAAATTGGAAAAAATGTCATTATATGGTTACCTCAGGAATAGTGTTAGGTCATGTGATATCTTCTAAAGGAATTGAAGTTGATAAGGTTAAAGTTGAATTAATTGCTCATTTGCCTTCCCCAAAAATAGTCAGAGAAGTTCGTTCCTTTTTAGGACATGCAGGATTTTACAGAAGATTCGTAAAGGACTTTAGTGCCATATCTAGACCTTTATGTAATCTTCTAACAAAAGATGCACCATTTGATTGGAACCAAGATTGTCAGAAATCTTTTGAAAAATTAATCGGTCTTTTGACTTCTACTCCTATCATGCAATCTTCTGACTGGTCTTTGCCTTTTGAGTTGATGTGTGATGCTAGTGATTTTTGTAGGGCCCATGGACACCACATATCTCCACATTAGTATGATATTGTCCACTTTGGGCCTAAGCCCTCATGGATTTGCTCTTGGGCTTTTACCCCAAAAGGCCTCACACTAATGGAGATATATGTCCATACTTATATACACATGATGCTCCCCACCTCTAGCCAATGTGGGACTTTGGTCGCATTCCCAACAATCCTCCCCTCGAACAAAGGACCATCGAGCCTCCCCTCAAACGATCATCCATCCGTCTACATCTACGGATCCCATCGTGAGCTAACTGGGGTCCACCACTTTTGTTCGGCATTCTGAGGATTCATCCACCATGGCTAACTTCGGGGCATGGCTTTGATACGGTGTCATACTTGTACCGCCGTCGTCCAACGGAACACGCCGCCTAACCTCCACATCGCTAGGAAGACTTTCGACACAAGGGATTCTTCACATTGATCCACCAACCACCGTCCATACCAAATTCATCCAAGCCGAACCATCGGCTCTGATACCACTTGTTACCAAGTGGCTTCCAGTACTCAAGAGGGGGGGTGAATTGAGTATAAAAACTTTTTCACAAAACCTCTTTTAATTAAAAACAAATGTCAAAAGCTTAATAAATAAATGCACAGAAAGAATGAGAAGAAGAAAAGAAGCAATAAAGAACAAAGAAAATAAATGTGCAATAAAATAAATTGCATAAAATAAAGAGATTAGGGAAAAGAGAAGCGAGGCACGTATTTATCCCTGGTTCGACCACTAACCCACTTGTGGTCTACGTCCAATCCTCGAAAGCCGAGATTTTTCACTAAGTATACAAGCTTCAATAGGTGCTTGCTACCGTTACAAATTAGAGCACTTTTCACACACAGGGACACTAAACCCTTGTGCTAAAGTCTCAGCCTGCAGGGATACCTCACCCTTATACAAACCTTGAGGGATACCTCACCCTCGATACAAAATATCAGATAATAGAGATGAAGAGAAACTCTCAAACAGAGTATGTAATACAAGTAGAAGTGCTAATAGAGCTCTCACAGAAATATCTCAAAGTTTTTAAGCAAGAAGAGCGTAGAAAATAGTTTTCACAAAGACAGAGTAATCAGAAAATAGTTCAGAATAATGGGTTATGGAAAACGTGACCCAGGCTTGCTATTTATAGGGAAAATTAGGTTAAACAGCCGTTGGGTACAATTAATGGCAATTAAAATTCTTGTCTGTTTCCATTTACGTAAACACAGGTTCGTGTTTATTCGAATAAAGCAACAGCTTATTCGAATAAAACGCATCGTGTAAAACTTATCTGAAAAGGGTTATTCGAATAACCATCCTGTTATTCGAATAACTCTGTTAAAACCAGAATTCAAGAACCAAGGGTTATTCGAATAGCAACTTGGTTATTCGAATAACGTATTTCAAAAGAAGTTCAGATAGAAACCTTTATTCGAATAACAGATGAGTTATTCGAATAACTCATTTAAAGACTTGTTTCTAAAAAACTTAGTTATTCGAATAAACGAATGTTTATTCGAATAGCCACTTTAAAAACCAGCTTCTCGTGAAGACATTTATTCGAATAGGCAATGTTTTATTCGAATAAATCAAGCCAAAAACTGTTTTGAAAAAGAGATGATTCAAAGATACTGAGTTTGTTTCAAAACAGATTTTTTTATCTTTTCTTTCAAAAACAAAGAGATATTAATGTGAGCTCCGTACAATAGATCCTAAGTCCTAATACTAATCACATATAAACTTGGACTTGGTCTATTACTCATCTTCATTTAATCTTCTCGTTTGTTATCATCAAAACAAATCTTCAATGGTAAGCATCCAAACACATTCTCCCCCTTTTTGATGATGACAAACTAACAAAGAGACTATCAAAGAGAAAAGCATTAGTGTATATAATTGGAATTCACAAAAGGTATAAAAGCTTACTCCCCTTCTTTAAATAAGAGGTAATATATATATATATCAGATAAGTGCGCAGCTCCCCCTTTCAATTGGAATCCAATCCTATTTAAAGTTACCTATCTTTTCTCAAATAAAGTCAAGTGTTACCAAGTGGCTTCCAGAAGTGAGAGATGAAGCGTGTACGGTGCTCTTCATTGGAGGAGAGCCTTCGAAGGTCAAGCGGGTTGGTGCCTGGAGCATACTTCGTGCGAGGACGTTTGCTAGAGGAGGAAGCCATAAGAGAGAGAGAGAGGAAGCAGAAAGTGAAAGGTTGGAGAGGGAGGAGTGAAGAGTCAGAGAAGAGTAGAGAAAAAGGAGGGTGAAAGGCTTTGGGCGCGCAGGGGTTTATTTAAAAAGCCCCGTGTTTATTCGAATAAACAGAGGTTTATTCGAATAAACCTTGTAGGAAAGGTGAACAGACAGGCGCGTAGGTAACTGAAGAGGTGTGGTAGCTAGGGTTTATTCGAATAAGAGATGTTCTATTTGAATAAAACGACTGGGAAAGCCAAGCGTTTTGGCTAGCTGAAAGGGTTTATTCGAATAACTATGGAGTTATTCGAATAAGCAGAGACCAATCAGTTAACACTGATAGAACAAGGGTTCAGGTTATTCGAATAACATGAGGTCTATTCGAATAGACCGAGACCAAGACCAGAAACCGATAAAACAGACGCTGGTTATTCGAATAAAAAGGGGTTTATTCGAATAAGCAGAGAACAGAAAGAAACACTGAGAAACATAGGTTTCTGGTTATTCGAATAGAGAAGATTTTATTCGAATAAGCAGAGATAAAAAAACGCTCAGGTTAAGGCAGGGGTATCAGTTTATTCGAATAAGGCTGATGTTCAAACACATAAAATAGCTATCAGTGAAGGATTTTATTCGAATAAGGCCTTGCCTATTCGAATAAAGCTAACACAGAGACATGTACGTATATGAAATTTAAAGGCATACAAACATGATAATGATCAGCAATAAATAAGCAAGTAAGCAGTTCAAATATTTGATTGATCAATTATGCCCAATTCTCCTCGAATATAAAAGAATGCTTCTTTTGCTAAGGGTTTAGTAAAGATATCTGCAAGTTGCTTAGATGTTTCAACAAACTCAAGAATGCAGTCTCCTTTTTGTATATGATCTCTGATAAAGTGATGCCTTATCTCTATATGCTTTGTTCTTGAATGCAGTATGGGATTCTTAGAGATATTTATTGCACTAGTGTTGTCACACCTTATCGGGATGTGATCAAGTCAAGACAGTAGTCTAAGAGCATGTTGCTTCATCCAAAGGATTTGAGCACAAAGAACTCCGGCTGCAACATATTCGGCCTTTCGGTAGACAAAGCCATACTATTTTGTTTCTTACTATGCCAAGAAACTAAAGAACTACCAAGCAAGTGGCAAGTCCCACTAGTACTTTTTTTCGTCCAATTTGCATCCAAAGCAAAATCGAGTCGAATAGCCTATTAGGCTACAAGAGGCACCCTTAGGATACCATAAGCCCATTTGTGAAGTGCCTACTAGGTATTTCATTATTCGTTTGACAGCACTTAAGTGAGATTCCTTAGGGTTTGCCTGATATCTAGCACACATGCACACACTAAACATAATATCGGGCCTACTAGCAGTAAGATAAAGGAGAGATCCAATCATACCTCTATATTTCGTTATTTCTACTGATTTACCTCCTTCATCTTTATCCAAGTAGCAAGATGTGCCCATCGGAGTGGCCATGTGTTTAGCGTTTTCCATTTCGAATCTCTTGAGCAATTCCTTGCAGTATTTTGTTTGACTTATGAAAGTCCCTTCGTTTGTTTGTTTGATTTGAAGTCCAAGGAAGAAATTTAATTCTCCCATCATTGACATTTCAAATTCATTCTGCATTGACTTAGCAAAATCTTTGCAAAGGGATTCATTAGTAGCACCGAAAATAATATCATCCACATATACTTGCACAAGAAGAATGTCATGCTTTTTATTTTTAATAAAAAGAGTAGTATCGACTTTTCCTCTCGAAAAATCATTTTCCAAAAGAAACTTGCTCAACCTTTCATACCAAGCTCTAGGAGCTTGCTTTAAACCATATAGAGCCTTTTTAAGTTTAAAAACATGGTTGGGTAGTTCATGATTTTCAAAACCTGGAGGTTGTTCAACGTATACCTCCTCTTGAATAAAACCATTCAGAAAAGCGCTCTTGACATCCATTTGATATAATTTGAAATCCATGATGAAGCATAAGCAAGTAACATTCTAATAGCTTCTAGTCTAGCTACAGGTGCATAGGTTTCTTCATAATCTATTCCTTCTTCTTGATTATACCCTTTAGCAACCAATCTAGCTTTGTTTCTAGTTATTAATCCATTTTCATCAAGTTTGTTTCTAAAAACCCATTTAGTTCCAATTATAGGGTGATTATTAGGTCTAGTAACTAATTCCCAAACTTGATTTCTTTCAAACTGATTTAATTCCTCATGCATAGCTAGGATCCAATGTTCATCATCAAAAGCTTCAATTAAATCCTTAGGTTCAATTTGAGAAACAAAAGCTAAGTGATTACAAGTATTTCTAAGGGAGTTACGAGTACTTACACCTTTAGATACATCACCGATAATTTGATCAAGGGAGTGATATTTTGAAGTTCGCCATTCTTTGGGAAGTTCCAAAGCTTGCGAATCCTCTTGTCTCAGTTCATCCTCTTTTTCCTTGATTTCCTTTTCTTTAATGTCTAGGTGTGTTTCCGCCAAGATTTCTGCAACATCATCAACAACAAGATCCTTTCTCGATCCACTTTGGTCAGTTTCATCAAATACAACATATATAGATTCTTCAATAGTCATAGTTCTCTTATTGTAAATGCGAAAGGCTTTACTATGATTTGAATAGCCAAGAAATATACCTTCATCAGACTTAGCATCAAACTTGCCTAAATTATCTTTTCCATTATTTAAAACAAAACATTTGCAACCAAAAACATGAAAGTGTGAGACATTTGGCTTTCTTCCCTTATACAACTCATATGGGGTTTTCTTTAAAATAGGCCTTATAAGGGCCCGGTTCATTACATAACAAGTTGTACTTACAGCATCTGCCCAAAAGTATTTGGGAAGAGCAGCCTCATTAAGCATAGTTCTAGCCATTTCTTCTAAAGAACGGTTTTTCCTTTCTACAACTCCGTTTTGTTGCGGAGTTCTAGGGGCAGAGAAATTATGATTAATGCCATGTTCATCACAGTAATTTTCAAAGACATTGTTTTCAAATTCGCCACCATGATCACTTCTTATAGAAGAAATTTGAAAACCTTTTTCATTTTGAATAATTTTGGCAAGTCTTTTAAAAGCTAGAAATGCATCATTTTTATTTGCAAGAAATAAAGTCCATGTAAACCTAGAAAAATCATCCACAATCACTAAAGCATAGTAATTCCCACCAAAGCTCATAGTTCTAGATGGTCCAAACAGATCCATGTGCAAAAGTTGTAAAGGTCTAGTGGTAGAAACTATATTTTTCGCTTTAAAAGAGACCTTTATTTGTTTACCCTTTTGACATGCATCACATAATTTATCTTTTATAAAATTAAGCTTGGGCAGTCCAATTACTAGCTCTTTAGAGACCAACTTCTTTAAGTGATCCATGTGAATGTGTGCAATTCTCCTATGCCATAGCCATGAATCATCATTCTTACTCAAAAGACATTTCGCATCATTTGAAGATATATCATCAAGACTAATCATATAGATGTTGTTTACTCTATGACCAATGAATTTAACATGCTTGTCATTTTTATCTTCAATTATGCAACAGTTTGAATCAAATATAACTTTATTTCCTTTATCACATAATTGGCTAATACTAAGTAAGTTGTGTTTCAAGCCTTCAACAAGCAGCACATTTTCAATGGAAGAGTTAGGGTTCTTACCGACTTTGCCGATTCCAAGAATTTTACCCTTGTTATTATCACCATAAGTGACGTGTCCATGATTCTTGGGAATAAGTGCGGTGAACTTTGAGTCGTCCCCGGTCATGTGCTTGGAGCAGCCGCTATCAAGATACCAATTTGAACTCTTGGCTTTCAAGCACACCTACAATACAAGTATAGTTTTTAACTTTTGGTACCTAAACTTTCTTGGGTCCTTGTGTGTTAGTTTTTGGTATAGTACCCTTGGGAACCCAAACCATTTTTGTTCCAACTTTTGTATTTATGTTTTTCCTTGCATTGCATGTTGAAGCACTATGTCCTTTTCTTCCACAATAAAAACATTTAATAAAAGGGCTACTTGAAACACTAGAATGCACAAAGAAATTTTTATAGAGTTTTTGTTGATTTTTCGGGTTATAACCTATCCCGGCTTTTTGAAAAACCACTCTTTGTCTTCCTAATAAAATATTTAAGTTATCCCTTCCAAAGGTGAATTTAGAAAGAGTGTTCTTTAGATCTTCATTTTCTTTTTCAAGTGTATGACATGAAGAACAAGAAGAGGAAGTAGAAGCATGTGAAGAATGATTTGTGCATGCATCAATGATTCCTAAAGTTTCGTTTTCAATTTTCAATTCTTCTATTTCTTTATTTAAAACAAGAATTTGTTTTTCTAAAGAAGAAATTGTTTTCTTAGATGTAAAAATAATTTTTGTGAGTTTTGAAGATTCTTCATGTAATTCCTCAAAAGCATCTTGTAACTCATCGTAAGAAGGTAATAAAGTATTAGAACTTACCTCGTTTTCGCTTTCTTCTTCATCTCCTTTTGCCATGAGACACAGTTGAGCTTCTTCGCTATCTGAACTGTCAGTTGAGTCCATGTCGTTTTCATCCCACGCTATGTAGGCTTTTCTTCCTTTTCTTTCCTTGAAGGGCTTCTTTTCAAATTTTTCTTTCTTCTTTTGATAAACGGGGCACTCCATTTTCATGTGACCAGGTTTGCCATATTCATAACAAGTTGGAGTCGATGAAGCTCCTTCACCTTTGAAGTGTGTCTTTTTAGGAGGGAAGGGAGGTCTTCTTTGCGTTCCCTTTTTCCTGAGAAATTTACCAAACTTTTTAACTAACAAACTTAAATTTTCTTCACTTACCTCAACGTTTTCTGAGCCTTCTTCATTTTCTTCATCATCATTTTCGATTAATGAAGAGGTGGCTTTGAGTGCTATTCCCTTTTTCTTTTTATCATTCTCTTCGCTTTGGCTTAATCTGCTTAACTCCAACTCGTGCTCGTGAAGTTTTCAAAGAGGGTAGCTAGAGTCATTGTGGACAGATCCCTCGATTCGGATATAGCTGTCACTTTGGGTTGCCAAATCCTGCTAAGACATCTCAACACTTTGTTAATCAAATCTTCATTTGAAAAGCTTTTGCCTAAAGATGCAAGATGATTAACTATGTGGGTGAACCTCTTTTGCATTTCCTGAATGCTTTCTCCTTGGTTCATTCTGAATAGTTCATATTCACGAGTTAGAGAATTGATTCTCGACCTCTTAACTTCACTAGTACCCTCATGGGTAACTTGCAAAGTATCCCACATTTCTTTAGCAGTTTTACAATTTGAAATTCTAAAAAATTCATCATATCCCAAAGCAGTAGTAATAATATTTTTGGCTTTTAAATTAAATTGCACTTTTCTTTTGTCTTCATCAGACCATTTATTTCGTGGTAATTCGGTCCTTACACCATCGACCTCATGTGTGGGTATAAAAGCGCCGTTTTCGACAGCGTCCCAAACATCTAGATCAATAGCTTCGATGAAGATTTTCATTCTTTCCTTCCAATATGCGTAACCATCCCCATTGAAAAAGGGTGGTCGGTTTATGGAGGATCCTTCTGAAAAACCATTTGAAGAAGCCATATACTCTTGAAGCTGCTAAGCTCTTTATACAAGAGTCTAGCTCTGATACCATTTGTAGGGCCCATGGACACCACATATCTCCACATTAGTATGATATTGTCCACTTTGGGCCTAAGCCCTCATGGATTTGCTCTTGGGCTTTTACCCCAAAAGGCCTCACACTAATGGAGATATATGTCCATACTTATATACACATGATGCTCCCCACCTCTAGCCAATGTGGGACTTTGGTCGCATTCCCAACAATTTTGCTATTGGTGCTGTTTTAGGATAGAGAAAGGAAGGTAAGCCTCATGTAATTTATTACGCAAGTTCGAACTTTGAATAGTGCACAAATGAATTACACCACTACTGAAAAAGAACTACTTGCTGTAATTTTTGCATTGGACAAATTTTGAGCTTATTTAATTGGTTCTTCCACTGTTGTTTTCACTGATCATGATGCTGTTAGATATTTAATGTCTAAGCAGGATGCCAAACTTAGGTTGATACGGTGGATCTTGTTGCTTCAAGAATTCAACATCACAATAAAAGATAAGAAAGGACCCGAAAATATTGTTGTAGATCATTTGTCCAGACTTACAACAGGCTCATCTTTTGATAACACGCCTATCAATGATTTTTTTCTTGATGAATTAATATTTTCTGTCAATTCCATGCCTTGGTTTACTAACATTGTCGATTTTCTTGCAACAGGTAAGATGTCGCCTCAATGGACGCATCAAGACAGAAAAAAGTTTTTGATTGAGGTGAAAGATTTCTATTGGGATAACCCATATTTGCTCAAATATTGTCCTGATCAAATCTTTTGGAGATGTGTACCCGACAGTGAGTTCTTTGTGTTCCCAGTTAAGTGGCGGATAATGGTACTCCGTGACTCTCAAGTCGATTTATTTTTCAGTTTTCCATAATTACTGATTCATTCTCCTTCAAAATGGATGTCATTCTCTCAAATATAAGAAAACATTTCCCTTATGTTCCTAAAAATGCTCTAACCAAAATCTACAAAGCTAGGTGTGATAGACTGAGACTGTTAATGTACAAGGGCATCCCAGAAGATATACGCTGGATAATCAAAGCAAAGGTTCGTTTAGCTGGTGAATCTTCAGATTCATTTGTCCCATACACGCTTGGTCTCGATAAAAGTTCATTTTCAAAAGGAGAAGAGTAAAAAGAATGCAAGTTTATTACAAATGTGCATGACGGAATTGCAACACTCGATGTCATTCTTTGGGAATGGTTTCCGTAAATCGAGAAGATAAAATTTACTTTATCAAGAATAGACTGAGTAAGGAGTCATTAGATGATATCTTATTGACTCTTGAGACGCATTCTTGTGGAGTTGTGCATCGTGAACTTCTTAGTTTATGTAATCTCTTCAAAGACGAGCAAAAGCGTTTTAGTCTTGGGAATCTGACTCAAAAAGACCCTGTTTGCCAATTTATAAGAAAATTAGATGAGACGTTTATCCTTGACTCATAGAAACATTTAAGCCATTTCTGGATGTGAAACCAGAGGAAGATGTGAGCCATAATCACAACAACATGTATATATTATCTTGTACATCTTAAAAAAAAGATAAAAAATAAAAGAAAATAAAAAGAAAATAAAAAAAGAATTAAAAAAGAATAAAAAAAGGGCAAAACTTCGATTGTACTTGGTCTTTAATTAGATTAGGAGCCCCTGCCAGCGGCAGCCCTATCATTGACTTAGGTGGACCATCGCACGCCGGTCCGTAAATAAGGTTCGTGTGCCATGCTCTGTAGAGAGCCACACTCCACAACCCAATGTTCACCATCTAGGCACTGTGGAGTTAATGGACAGGTAAAAGCGTCCCACTTTTGTTATTAGTCAGAAGTAACCTGCAGCTGCCAAAGCGTATGAGGCATCTGAGCTTAATCCTCTCTTTTATTAGAAGGGGCTCTCAGCGCCCTGGGAAGGAGCGTTCTGGATCTTGGATATTGCGGGTTTCAGATTTTAGCATCTTTGTTGATGTTACGAACCCAAGTGTGAGCTCTCCAAGTTCTAGACCCAAGATGGAAACCCACGATGGTTTCTTTATTCTCTTTTCTTCAAATAAGCGGGAGGGAGAAGAATTCTAAGATTAGCTGAACCGTCTTGGTATTACTGCACTCATGACGCGTAGTATAAAGATCTGCCATGAAACCTGTACATAAAGGTATATAATCATTTGTTATTATTATTTTATCTTTGTATGATTTTGTTAAATTTTGGTTTTGGACAGACGATCCTTTGGACGGGATCCTTCAGGGGTTTTTAGACTTCTTTACCCTGATGGTTTTCTTGAAGTCTAAAAAATAAAAATAAAAATAAAAATAAAAAAAAATAAAAAATAAAAAAATAAAAAAAGTTTCTTAAATTCAAACTTTTCTGACAACAGCCAACCTACCCATATAGGAGCTATTATTACTTTTTCTATTCTCTTCCCTATTTAAACACTTCATTTTTTTTTACTTTTCTGCAACTTATAATCATTCAAAGGGAGTGTGAGTGTAAAATGGAGGAAGCTTCTTCTTCTTCTGTTCGTAGACTTACCAATATTTATGTATTTCGTAGGTCAACTTATGGGAATGGTTTAGAGTATGTAGACACAACAATCACTCTTGGTCGAACACTTGTTGCGAGAAAAATTCATTTAGTATATGGGGGAGGTAGCATTGGGTTAATGAAGGTTGTATCACTTGTTGCACATTTAAGAGGCAGTCAGGTTTTAGGTATCATTCCTAGACCTTTAGCTCGACAGAATATCACTGAAAAAATAATTGGGGAGGAGCTTCAAGTATCATCTATGGATGAACGAATGAGGACAATGCTTGCAAACTCTGATGCATTCATAGTCTTACCAGGTGGTCTTGGTACTTTGAAAGAATTTTTTCAAATTGTCTCTTGGGCCCAACTGAATATCCGCCATAAACCCATAGGTTTGTTGAATATTAATAATTTCTTTGATCTTTTGTTATATTTTCTTGATCATGCTGTGGAACAGAAATTTATCACACCTTTGGCAAGACGACTCCTTATCTCTGCTTCCACTGTTGATGAGTTGATTGATAAATTAGAAGCTTTTGTTTATGAACTTGAACCAGTAATAGCTCAGATTAATTGGTCAGAAGGCAGCAGCAAGGGAGGCAGCAAGGAATAAGAGTGTGATCTGGCACTTCATCTATAACTTTCCTTTATCCTTAGTTTTATTTATCGTACTTTGTTTCTGTTTTAATTTGTGTAAGGTTTCTCTTTTCAGTAATTGTAACAATAGGTACTATCTTCTATCCTTTACCTATCTATGTTTTGACATCGAGGACAATATTGTGATCTGGTTGGGGGGAAGGATAGTTGTGTAAAACAAAAAACAAAAAAAAAATAGGAAATGTGTTTGTTAATATGTTTGTTGTGTTTACATGTTTTTCAGTAATTTATTAACAATAAAAGTAATTAGGAATGACAGAGTAAGGAGTAATTGGGTAGACAACTAGTTTGTGTGGAAGTAGCAATTCAAATTCAGGAAAATTTGCATGATTGAGTAAATTGTCTTCTTTATTAAAATTCACATGCTTGGTTATGGATGTTGAATTGGTGGACTAAGAATGATAGAATTATGTCTTGTGAGATTTTGAGCCTATTGATGAATGGATTGAACATTTGTATCATTCTCTTCTTTCTTGTGTGAATTTCATTCATGGAATTGTTACTCTAGAACTTGCTTTGATTCTTTTTGAGACTACATTTTCATATGCATACATAAATATGATTGAGGCATTTTTCTTGAAATAGCTACTTTAATCAAATAACCAGCCTTGCTTAGTAGTATATTGTCTCAATATGATATCAAGCACTCTTATGACTTCTTGGAAATTCTCTGATTCCTGCCAACGTAAAGCATTGAAAATGACCTATTTCCCCTTACTTAACCCCTTTGAGCTTATTTAACCATTCTTTGTTTCGAACTCATTATGTGCCTTAAATGAAAAATCATGTTCTTACCTGACCTTAGGGAATAAGAGAACATTAGCTTTGTCATTCGATGAGTTCTTGAACAAGTGTGGGGGTGTGTGTGTAGAATGGATAATTTTTTTTAAAATGTATATATTATGTTCATCTTTAAAAAAAATAAAAAAATCAAAAAATCAAAAAAAATTATGTAAAGAATGGTCAACAAGGCAATAAAGGAAAGAAAAAATATGTAAATGGAATTTGTATTAGTTGAAGTTGGGATGAACTTTCATTCTTGTTAATTGAACTCAACTCTCATACTCTTTTATTCTCTTTGGTATTTAACTTGTCATATCCATATTACCTTCTCCTTTACCTTGACCCTATTACAACCTTGAATAAAGTCCTCATGATTTGTGTATGCATGTGTTCTGAGTAGTGGAGAAGTAGAAGATAAGCAAGCTTATGGTAGTGCAATTTTCATAGGTTGAATTGAGTGAAATACCTACCTTTTAAACATTTGAGGGATTGAGAGTGAATCCTGTGAAGATCTATCATTCTTGACTCATGCTTTTCAATTGAAGTTTCCTTGTTTGTTGGTTTGAGATGTGAAGAAACGTTACCTCATAAATGTTTTGATTACTTGAATGAATGGTTGCTATTCATTCTTAAATATTATTAGAAATTAAGTCTTTTAGAGTGTTTTGCTCAAGAGTGCAAAAAGCTAAGTGTAGAAAAATTTGATAATCACATATTTGATACATTAATAAACCCTCATTTTTAGTCATTTACACTCTCCATGTACTTAATTGATTGAGTTTGGTTATGTTTTGTAAGTTTGGACTTAAATTGGACTTAATTGAATTTTTCAACATGATTTACGTCTTACACTGTTTATGTTGAATACTTTTCCAGAATCTAAGGTCTAATGGGTCATATTGGGCTTGGAATTCAGAACAGAGGAGCTATCACTAGACCTGAGCAGTATGCAGTAATCAGACCATATCTTGAGTTGTAGGAATGCTTTTGGGGTCAAACTAATGGTATTTGAAAGCTAAGATCCCGACCTACAACTTTCATAAAGACCACTTGGTGAAAAAATGACAAATGCAATGACTTCAGAGCTAAATGATTTCGAAGACAAATAATCTTCATAATTTTTCACTCATCAAAAGTCATTTGACATTTTTCACTCATTTTCCACTCATCCACTCACTCATGACTCAACCCCCTTGTCATTTTGTATCCCTAATCCTCTATAAAAGGGAGCCTTGGCTTATCATTTAGAGGGCTTGGTGTTAGATACCAAATTCATGCTATTTTGTTGTTTGATTATCTTGTTATAGTTTTCTTTTGTTCTAAATTGAAGTTATGTTCTTATTCTTCTTCTTCTCTCTTTCTTTCTTCTTGTTTATGAGTAACTAAGTTTCATTTTGCTTGGGTGAAAGAGTGAAGCTCTTGGTAATAAAATAAGGTTAGATTAATTTCTCTCTTATGCTTAAATGATATATTTTCAAGTAGCCATTATACATATTGTATTTTGTTTCCAATTAATTTAAAAACCCTCCTTGTAAAGTGGAGTTCTTGATTTGTTGTAGACAAGAGATTAGCACAATGAATGCTTGAACTCATTTACAAGTGGTGGTGTTAGAAACTTACCTTATAAAGTAGAGATCTTGATTTGTTGTATACAAGATTTTGGCACAATGAATGCTTGATCTCATTTATGAGTGGTGGTGTTAATAGATGATTAAAGGAATCATAATATAATTACGTATATAATTTTTAATAAACTTTGAACGTTGTATTTTCCGATTGGAACCTCCGTTATGTGTGGATTCTAATTGAGTTATAAAAGAATTAATCTTATTCTTAATTTATTTACCAAGAGTGGATCTACTAGCCCAAGCAATTCCTTTTTATTTGTGACTAAGTTTTATCACCTTTATTATTGTAACAAAATATTTTTCTTGCGTCAAATAAATTTTTCTTCATCAATTCCCTGTGGATCGACGTCGGACTCCCGCGAATTTATTACTTAAAACAACTTGTACTTAAGTTTGTAACTTAACTTTTAATACCGCATCAGTGCATTAGGGGATTGAGAGTTGGAAGCCATGGATAGAGGCAGAGATTTGCAGAGAGGACGTACAAAGTGAGGTTGAAGGCGATGAACAGTGACAAGGGAGTGAAAAGGCGTGTGAATTTGAAAAGCTATTTTTTGTGAAAAATATGGGTAATTATGAGCCCTATTTATTAGGAACGACTATTTAATGTTTGCAATGATAAGTTTAGTTGTGGCCGTCCAGATACTTATGGAAGGTTTTACTGGATTTTCTTTTAAAAAAATTTCATTTGAAAGGACTTTGATTAAAAGGTTTAATTAAAATTTATCTACCTCCTGGTAGTGTCGAAAAAAAAATTTTGGGGGGCATCTGTTGGGGGTGAAAATAAACAATTTGGCTATTCGACGGCTGGATGATGATGTTGGAAGAATTTTCTAAGTGTTGAGTTGACGGAAGGGTTGAACGGTTGGAAGACCCAATGCAGCCACTAGATATTGATGTCGGACAAGTAGTTAATCTGACAGAAGGGTTGCATTTCCAAGAGATTGAACCGACGAAGAATGTTAAAATGGTTAGAAGTTGGTTCTGTCGGGAAATTGGGGAAATATTAGTGGCATAACTGCCATGTACGTGTCAAAATCCTAGGATGTCAGTTATTTTTGTAATTTGTCTATAAATATCAGCATTCACAATGTAAAAAGGGAGGTTATGTGCTGATAAATAATCCTAAAATCTCACCCGAGCAGATTTACGATCCAAGTATGCTTTCCCTTTTCATTTCAAGTCATTTAATTTAATGCAATGTTCTTTTAATTTCCTTTACTTTTTAGTCTTGTTCTTTAAATTTCATTTACAAGCTTTCCTTTAATGCATTCATTTAATTTTCTGCATTTAAACTTCTTGTTCAGTCTCTTTATTTCTTTACTTTTCAAAGTTTTCCTTTCTGAACTTTTGTTTATTTCTTTAAACGTGCATTAAAGTTTCTTTTATTTTAAGTTAATTTTCAAACCTATGAGATTACCACATAACTCTGATCTCATATTCGTTTGATAAATAATTATTTGTTTGTTGAGATTACCACATAACCTTTCGAGACTTTTTTGAGACAACATTCGTTCAGTTTGTGAGGTGACCGTACAATTTCGAGAGGGTATTCGCTCAATTTCTATATTTTGGTATTTCGGTATTCGCTCAGTTTCTGCAATCTGGTATTCATTTTTCTTTTGGCTGCAATCTGGTATTTCGTTTTCTTTTGACTTTCTTGGTTTTTGATTATGGTTACTGAAAGAGACGATTCGCTTCAGTCTGTGAGTGTGAGGTTGGATGGAAAGAATTATTCGTATTAGAGTTATGTGATGAGAAAATTTCTTAAGGGTAAAAAGCTGTGGGGATATGTTAGTGGAACTTTTGAGAAACCTAAGAATACTGTTGAGGGGTATGCTGCTTTGATAGATACCTGGGAAGCAAACAATGCAAAAATTATTACTTGGATTAACAATTCTATTGAGCATTCCATAGGTACACGGCTGGCGAAGTATGAGACTGCAAAGGAGGTTTGGGATCATTTGCAAATGTTATTCACTCAATCAAATTTTGCAAAGCAGTATCAATTGGAGAATGATATACGAGCTCTTCAGCAGAAGAATATGAGTATTCAAGAGTTTTATTCTGCTATAACAGATCTTTGGGATCAAATGACTCTTACAGAATCGGCAGAATTAAAGGCATGTGGTGCTTATATTGCTCGTAGAGAACAGCAGTGATTGGTACAGTTTTTAATGGCACTTCGCAGTGATTTTGAAGGACTCAATTGTCAGTGAGTTATTGGCTGAAGAAATACGTCTTAAGTCTTATTCTGAAAAGGGAATTCTTTCTACTTCTAATCCCTCTGTGTTAGAGGTATCCTCTAAGCCACCCTCCAATAATCAGAATAAGTCTTATACGAGAGTTGCCATTGACGAGTGCAGTTTCTGTAAGCAGAAAGGTCATTGGAAAACTCAGTGTCCTAAGTTGAGACAACATAACCAATCACAACAGCAATCTCAAGCTTCGAAGCCTGGTAACCAGTCACAATCTAATGCTTATAGACCACCTCAGGGTTACAGACCACCACAGCCTAATACTGCAGCAGTTGCTTCATCAGGTCCTTTCATCGATCCTAGTACTCTGGCTGAGCAATTTCAGAAGTTTCTCTCCTTACAGCCATATGCTATGTCTGCTTCTTCTTCCATGGGTCAGTTGCCTCATAGTTCTTCAGGTATGTCTCATTTTGTATGGGTCTTGGATTCTGGTGCTTCACATCATATGTCTCCAGATTCTTCACATTTTACTTCTGTGTCTCCTTTGTCTTCTATTCCTGTTATAACTGCTGATGGCACTCCTATGCTTTCAGCAGGTGTTGGTTCTGTTGTTACACCTAACTTGTCTCTCCCTAATGTTTA
This sequence comes from Ormosia semicastrata, assembly GCA_029884595.1. Lineage (NCBI taxonomy): Eukaryota > Viridiplantae > Streptophyta > Magnoliopsida > Fabales > Fabaceae > Ormosia > Ormosia semicastrata. The sequence continues at coordinate 48,901,719 of JAQQTO010000061.1, forward strand.
TCATATTCCTAAACTCAAATTAAATATTGCTTCTGTTGGTCAGTTATGTGATTCTGGTAATTTAGTCACATTTTCCTCTTCTTCTTGTTATGTGCAGGATCTGCAGTCTCAGAAGCTGATTGGGACAGGTCGTAGGGAGGGGGGACTATATATTTTGGATGAGTTAAAAGTGCCAGTTACTACTGCTGCTAATAGTGTTGATTTATCTTCTTTTCATTTGAGTCATTTTTCTTCTAGTTTTTACTTATGGCATTCTCGTCTAGGTCATGTTTCATCTTCTCGTTTGAGATTTTTGGCATCCACAGGGGCTTTAGGAAATTTACAAACTTGTGATATTTCTGATTGTAGTGGATGTAAACTGGCAAAATTTTCAGCTTTACCTTTTAATCGAAGTATTTTTATTTCTTCTTCTTTGCAGATTACAAATTTCTTTACCAAGTCACATTCCATCTCTCGTTTTCGTTTTCTGGTTGGCAAACTCTCGATGCTTGTAGCTGCTGCATCGTGAGTTTGAGGGGAGATGTTAAGAAATATTGGGTTATTTTGTTTCATTATTTATTAAGGGTACAATAGTATTTTCCTTTCCCTGTTTAGCCTATATATAGTTTCTTTGGATTTAGGTTAAATTAACTTTTGCATTTCAACAATCAATGAAACCCTTGTTTCTTCTTCACAAATGTTCTTGTATTTTTCTTTGAATTCTTTATAAAAAATGATTGGTTATTTTCATCTTATCACTTCATTCAGTCATGATGTTTAGAAGTGTTCAAACTTCATAGCCCCAACTCTAATTGTTTTGCCTTTCTCAAAATCCAAAAAAACTTTTGAGTTTTGATTGATTTCAATATTTGGTTTTGGAAATTCAACTCTGACAGTGTTCAATTATCTCCTTTATGTCATCAATGTTATTTTCAAATTAACAAAAGCAAAAATTATCAGGCTATGAATATTGAAGAAAAGGAACAAATTGTATCCATTTCTTATAAGCTATAGAGGAGAACAATGATTTTGTAAGTGCAATAACTAATAAGCAGTAAAAGTAGCAGTCAGAGATAAAGAGAACATAATAGCATCCTAGTACAGTGACTTTGCACATGAAGCTCTAGATGCAATAAAATAAAATAAAAATAAAAATAAAAATCATAAAGCAACCGCAACTAATTAATAAGGACTTCCCAGCAACTAATAAAAATCATAGATTTTAATGAAAATTATATTAGCATCATCATATTTAACATTCCTGTTTCCTAGTTAAGTTCTTTGTCTAAAACTCATGAGTAAACAGAATAAAAGGGAACACAAAAGCCTGTCTGCATGAGAGCCTGTCTCTTCCCTTTTCCTTCCTTCTAAACAATTGACTATTCTTAACAGTGACACTTGCAGCCCACACATAGATTTGTGTATATTGAGACTCTTATACATGAATTCAGATTCTTGCGCACCCAAAATGAGAATATGACAGTTCCCACTTGGACCTCTTTTTTTTTTCTTTAAATTAAAATTATTATTACATTCACTAGTTTTTGTTTATCTCGATCTATCTCATCTTCCTCCTATCAGTGTATATGTTATCTGAAATAATCAAATCAAATCTATGTAATGTTGATGTATACTCTCAAGTACTCATCCATGATCCAACCATGAAAAAATGGAACTCTTTGAAACAAATTTTAGCAAAAGGGAAAAGGTTTCTGTGTATGAAAAAAAAACATATGGTTTTGAAAATGATAATGATAAGAGCAGTGAGCTATAACTACACTATAAGTCTTTGATAAGACTTTGTGTTCATGTCTTGATTTTAAAATGGGACAATTTCTTCTCCTCTAAATTTTTAGCAATAGCTACAGTGCTACACAAGTTCAAGCATAAATTTAAAACACCCTTCTTCACCCATTACACATTCAAACCAAAACAAAATTCACAGCAAAGGAAAATTAGAAGAACAAGAAACCTAAATCCCAATGCTTACCTGTAGAGTAGAGGCAGAGGTAGAGGTTGATCTGCGAGTTGCGAGCTCGTGTTGGCCTGCGAGCTCATGTTGGCCAAATCTGGACCTGCGAGCTGCGACAGGTGGTGGCGAGCTGCGACAGGTGGCGCGACAGCGACGCGAGTTTCATTGCTTTAATTGAGAGGGAGAGAATAGAGGGAGAGGGAGATATGGATGGCTTTGAGTTTCACGGCGCGAGTTTCATAGCTTTGAGTATGAGGGAGAGGACGAGAGAGAGAGTGAGAGTCAGAGGGAGAGCATGTGGGAGTGAGAGTCAAAGGGAGAGCACGAGAAAGTGAGAGTGAGAGTGAGAGTGAGAGAGAGCGGGTGAGAGTGAGAGGGAGAGAGTGACAAATTGTGAGGGAATAGAGGGAAGTTAATTTTAGAATTTTTTAAAATATTTTAATTAAAATTTAAAATGAAAATAATGTCAGTTAAAATTGTCGTTTTATACACTTAACTGCCATTTTTACTTGTAAAACATAGCAAGTGCATAACTGACGTATTATACTACATATTACGACAGTTTTTTAGAACTACCATAATTTACACATTTTTTTGTAGTGACCATTACATTAAACTTATATATTGTTTTATTCTCTTCTACTAAGATATTTTCTCACTCTTTGTGGCGTGTATTTCAGACCAATAGGAGTGGCTTTACTATAAAGTTGTGACTTGTAACACTTCGATTTTTCATTTTTGTAGATATAAATACGTTTTACAATATTTATGAGTTTTTGTGAATTTTTAAAATTTTTTAATTATTTTAATTATTTTAATATTATTTTACTTTTTGCATGCTCAAAATTCATTTTTTTAATATAAGTGAATTTTATAATTTTTATAAATTTTGGAAATTTTTGTGAATTTTTCTGAGTTTTTGATTATTATAATATTATTTTGAGTTGTATGTGTGTTTGAGATGAGCCTGAAAAAATAAACTTTTTTCCTAAATCAGAAAGTTTCGGACTGTCAAGGCGGGATCAGGGGATCTTACTAAACCCGAAACCGGGAACAGTTGATGAAAATTTTCTTTATTTGAGTTTTCTATTACCCATTAAGCAATAATTGCAGTAGCTATTGTCCATTGGATAATATCTTCTAGAAAATATCTTGATGGCTATGACTCAAAGTGATGAACCAATGGCAAGCATGAAGAAGGCAAATTGGATACTCAAGTTGAAGAGGACAAATTCAAATTGACTACTCAAGTTATAAGACAAATCCAAATTGACTACTTAAACTAGAAGGCAAATTCAAATTGGCTACTTACTTATTCAAGCTTATCTTGTCATTCTTTTCTTAGAAGTTTTTAGAAATGATGATACATCAAGTACAATATCTACGGATAAATATACGAGGATGAATACCTAAGGATAAAATATCTCAGTAAAATATCTTAGTAAAATATTTACGTAAAATATCTGAGTGAAAATATCTAAGCTAAATATCTTAAGTATAATCATAAACCATCATTACATAGTTTAAGGACCAACCAATTAGAATCAAACTTATTTGTCAAAAAGTCAACAATAGTGGCATAGACTTTGTTTTGAACAATTAGATGGTAAGACTTGATGAAGAAGCATTGGATGATCACCATTGATCGAATCAATGGTGTGAGAACAAACTTGATAAGGAAGCTTAGGATATCTACCCTAGATTAAATCAATGGTTAGGAGATGAAGTCAACATTAATGGTTAGACTAGTTAATCAAGGAACTAAGTAATCTAACTTAGTTACTCTAAAATGTCTAAGTAGTAACTAAATGGAACAAACTAAGTTAGCAAATACTTAGAGTCCAAAGTTACAAGAAAATATCTAGAGTATTCTAGAATGTATGACTAATGCATGATAAATGCATGACTTAATCATGTAACTAGATAGTTAAGCATGTAACTAGAAGACCTAACTAAGTTAGTTTAAATGTAACTAAGAATTAAATGGAATCAAAACTTAGTTAGTTTTATAATGAGCCACACGGCCACCTAGGTGATTCTAGTGTGTTCTTGAATTATCTAATGACCTAAGGATGACTAGTTTGTGACCTAAACCATGTGAAGCCATGTGAAGTAATTACTAGCTTATTGAACAAGCTTTGATCTTTCTCTCCATACACCTACACGGCCATGCATGTGAAACTAGGATATTTCATTTTATTTTCTAACACCTTGTGACATAAACCTCTATCATCTTTTCTCTCTCATCCAAGAACACCAAGAATAGCCAAAGAACTCCATCTTCTCTCTTCTTGAAGAATTCGGCCACTATACCATTCACCAACATCCAAACTTCTATAATTTCATCTAACTTCATATCTTGAATCCTTTCATCAATCTAAGACACTTTCATATTGTGAATTTTTCAATATTCATTCATCTTCATCTTTCTATCCAACAAAGAACACAAAAATTCTTACCTTTTTCTCTCCTTGTGTAACTCACGGCCTCACTCTCACAAATTGCCTTCCAATCACTCATAATTCTATCTAATCACATCACTTGATCCTAAACTTCATTCTAAGCAACTTTCATGTTATGACCAAGACCTAATTCTATCATCTTCAAGCTTGATTCTTGGATTTAAGTTTTAGGGTTTCAAGGTAAAGATCTTGAAACTTGATTTCTTATTTGATTCTTGGAATCCTAAGATCATGTTTGATCTATGGTCATCTTAATCAAGCCTTAGATACTAATTTTTATGTGTTTGTTTTAATTCTAAGATCTACTTGGTGGTGAAAGTTTGATACAAAGAGAGTCTTACAAGGAGCTTGGAAAGCTACACACAAGGTAAGAGGGAGATTAACCTCATCGGCCATATGTGTTGGTGAGGGAATGGATTTGTTTGTGTTTGTGAGTGAAAAATCCCTTAAAGGATTTATTCACTTGATTGTGTATGTTTATGTGTTCTATGTTCTATTATATGTGATTTTGTTGTTTATTAATTATGTATGATTTTATTGCTTAAATAATTACATGAGATGGTATGATTTGATTGAATATGTGATTGTTATGCTTTATAGTTTGAAAATATGCTTGAATATGTGATTGTGAAAGCATATTGATTATTGTATTTAGTAGGATGTGATTTACACGATGGAAAGTGTATGAAGGTTCCAAAGAACCCTAGAGGCTCACGGCCTCAACACCACCAAGGGCGCAAAATATTTTAATTTATTTTCGTAATCATGGATTAAATGATTTTATGACAAGAAATTGGATTAAAGGTTTTTGTAAAAGAATAAGGTGATAGAAAATAATTAATTATGATTTATGAAGCATAAGGTGAAATTCGGCCAACATGCCTATTTCGATGTTCTAAGACCCAAAAAAAATTGTTTTACCAAGTGTAGAATTAGGTATTTGATTAATAGAGAAGTAATTTGATAGGTTTTGAGAAATAAAAGGAAAGTAAACAAATTTTTAGAATTAAATTAGTATAATTAAGTTATGAAGTAAGATAACAGTTGAAACTTGAAATTTACTGACGTATAACTCACCCTTTGGGTTTTGAAGTGCGTTAGAAAATTTTGAGCTGTAATATTCAAGTTAAATCAAAGAAAGGAAATTTTATGGAAAATAGTAGAAAATACCACTTTTGGTGTGAAAATATTAGAAATGTTATTTAAAGATGATTTATTAATGAAATATTGAAATTAAAATTTGATTTTGAAAATAAATGATAAAAGTTTTAATTTAAGCTTAGAATATGATTAAATTGTTTTACGCGATTTAAAAACAATAATTTTTAACTACACAATTGAGAAAACGTTAAAAAATCTTTACACGATTTGAAAAGGTAACAGAAGTTTTCTGGTATTGTGAAAACGCGATAATATCACTACGCGATTGAGAGGAACAAATGATTTGTGCTGTAGGGCCAACGTACTGAACTCGAGTGGTTTATAGATTTAGTATTGTGCTTGTGGAATCGAAGTACTGGACCCGAATGGATCTTTGGTATTATGTAGTTGTATAGGCGGTTAAATAATATCATTGATACTAATGGTATTAGACATTGTATGGGCGGTTGATTTAATATCATTGGGAATGGTTCAACGGTAGTTTATTTCATTAAATATGCATTGAGCATTATACAGTTGATGGCTGTTATGGCATTTTATGGCTAGGAGTGAACGAGAACTTACAGGATAGTGCGATCTATGATAAATCTTAGGGGATGTCAGGGCGCGGTGATTCACTTTGTGATTATGCTATCACAAGTGATTATGTTATCACATTATATATACATACCCCTAGCCGTGAAGAATCGTTGCAACGCACTAACAGCCCGACAAAACACTATTATTTTTCAAAGTCTAGCGTTGACTGTCTTTTAGGGGGGACAGATCTTCTGGGATATTCATCTCTGAATTGAGTTAGCTCCATGGAGTAGGAACTGTTTGCATTGTGCATAAGGATGGTTAGCATACACATCGTGCATATGCATAGTCAACATTTATACTGTTATTGATATGATATTATCATTATGCCTGATATTATGCTGCAAGTTTATTGGATTATTTATTTGTTAACTATTATGAATATATATGCTGATTTTATACTATTTAATGGATTGTAAGTTGTACTGTATTGGTATGTTTGTCGTTTCTTTGCTACCATATTAGTATGCGATGTAGAGGATCTCACCTCTTTGCTGTATTATTCTGTCTATTTCTAATGTATGCTTACTTCTATGAAGACTGTGATGACGGCAAGGAGAGATCAGCTAGGTTTCTTTAGACTATAGTTTCTTAAAGGCGCAGCTGTTTGGCGTGTCCATTAGGACTCAGAGTATATAGAGTATTGCGGTGACATTACTCTATCCATAAGTAGGACCCGCCATGGGGTCATTGCTTCTTCTTTTATGGTTGTATATGTTGAGTTCGTCTTACCTATCAGGGAGTTATGGAATGATCTTCACTATACTCCAAGGGAGGACTCCAAGATATCTTTCACTCGGATTTCTATCCGTTGAGACCTTCCCGACTAGGAATTGGTCTTCTGAGAAGGACTTTTGTCTCTAGATGTTGTGAACTTAGGCCAGGTCGAGTTTTTATATGGTGAGTCTATATTATTTAAAGTAAGCAAGTTTTATGTAATGAAAATGTTACGACTCTATGTTATGTACAAGAGATATATGTTGATCTGTTCTTGTATCTTGTGTTACTTTAGTTTGGTAAATTAATGTTATCCGCGAAAAAGAAATTTTGAAATGAATACTTAAATAATAATATCTAAATATTTTATAACTTAGGAAATGAATTTAAAAGGAGTTGGTCTGAAATGTGATACCCTAAGGAGGGTGCTACATTAGTTGGTATCAGAGCTCAAGTTAGAGTCTTTTGGGTTTGTGGGTATGTTTGTCTTGTTTGTGTTGTGTGTTTCTCTGACACCGAACACAGAGATATATTGTTTGGTTTCTGAAAGGAGACAATGTTGTTTGAAATGGTTACGTTTGATTTCATTGTGTTTTGATTTATTTGTCTTTGAAGAAAGACAATGGATTGCGGTAGACGTAAGCATGTGAACGTGAGACGTGACGATGATCGTATGGTCACAGCAAGAAGTGTATGCAGAAGATGGTTGATGTAGCGGTACAACAGAATCAGAAAGTCACTCAGGAGCAGGAACTGATAACCGAACTTCAGAACTTGTTAGAATCGAATCAGTCTCAGGATGTGAGAAGCTGTAACTTTGGATCATCAAGGATTTAAAAGGGGAGGAAATGTAAGGTCAATCGATTTCAGCAAAAGTTGTATCCACTACCACCAGGAAAATAACAATGAACAAATGGAGGAAGTACTAGTGGCAACGGATTTGGTCAAACTGTAGCATCAGCATCAAAATGTAAGAAGTGTGGAAAGGCTCATTTGACAAAGGAATGTACGAGCAAGGACATAATTTGTTTCAAGTGTGGAAAGCCATGACATGTTGCTAGAGGCTATACACTACCAAAGACAGAACCTTCCATGAGTAATGAACGTGCGACAAGATCTCAATTAGAAGAAAGAGTCAATACAAAAAAGTGGAGTGGGAGCATTCAAATATAAAGACTTAAGAAATAAGGGAGCTGTGCTATAGAGAGTAATACTAAAACTGTACTGTATAACTTGCAAGATAACCCATTCTTTTGTTGTCTATGACTATGTGAACTATTTGGGTTATCTGTGTCTTTGTTATAATTTTGATATGAGTATTTCTACTTTTCTTGTTAAACTTGTTGTTTATACTCAAGTTTTCTAACTCTACCCTACATTTATTAAAGTTCAAATCTCTTCTGTTGATTTGAATTGCTTATCTAGAATCACATCTATTTAAGTTTATGATTTTATGAAAGGATTGGTTATCTTCCAATCATATCCTGTTATATTGTTATATTGTCTTAGTAAAACTTTAGTGTTCCCTAAGACTGAGATTTTTAGATTTTGAATTCAGAAAGTTCCTTTCTAAATTTATTAGACCATATCAAATTCTTTGTTGGATAAATTCGGTAATCTACTGAATAGCCTTATCACTTTTCTTTCTAATCTCCATAATGTCTTCCATTTATCTCAATTGAGAAAATATATTTCTGATTCAACCCATGTCATAGTACCAAATACAGTACAATTAGAAAAGAGAACTTGATCTATAAGACATTTTCTGTTAAGATTAAGAATAGGCGAGTGAAACAACTTACCTTGGTAAGGTAATTTGGAATGATGTGACAGGAGATACAACATGGGAACTAGAAGACCAAATGAAGAGAGCTGATGGTTTCTTTAAAATCGATTTACGTGCTGGCTATCATTAGATTCGCGTGAAAGTAGAAGATGTTTCAAGACAATTTTTCAGACACGTTATAGGCACTACGAGTATCTTGTAATATCGTTCGGAGTAACGAATGCTTCTATGATATTCATGAATTATATGAATAGGATCTTTCACCCCTATTTAGACAGATTTGTCGTTATTGATGGTATTCTGATATGTTCTCAAAGTTCAGAGGAACATGCTAAACATCTCAATGCAGTTCTTCAATTTTTGAAGAAGGAGAAGAAATTATACGCGAAGCTGTCCAAGTACGAATTTTGGTTGGAGGAAGTTCAACTTGTGGGTTTAGGTTGTGTGTTGGTACAAAATAGAAATATCATGGCGTATGCTTCGAAGTAGTTAAACGTACATGAGAAGAATTATCCGATTCACATTTTGGCATTTGCGATAGTCGTTTTTGCATTGATAATCTGGAGATGTTTTCTTCATGGATCAACCTACGATGTCTATAGTGATCACAAGAGATGGAGTACCTGTTCGATTAAAGGGAGTTTAATATGAGGCAGAGACGATAGATAAAATTCTTGAAAGACTACGACTTTTAACTTCAGTATTATTCCGGAAAGGCGAATGTCGTGGCGGATACCTTAAGTAGAAAATGAGCTTGTGGTTTTGTCACCGAGGGGAAATTGTTTGATTATGATTACTGTTTCGAATAGTTTGATGGAGGAAATTCGAGAAAAGCAGAAAGGTGATCTGGAAATGACATAACTAGAGATGCTACGAGGGAGCTTGAAAACACGATAAAAAAAGTAATATCCTCTTTTGTTTTACATGTATGAGAAATTTCAAGGAAGAAATTCTTTTTAGAAGGGGAGAGTTGTAACACCCCAATTTTTCATTTTTCTCGATATAAATATGTTTCATAATATTTATGAGTTTTTGTGAATTTTTGAGAATTTTTAATTATTTTGATTATTTTAATATTATTTTGATTTTTTTAATATTATTTTGTGTTATATGCTCAAAATTCATTTTTTTGAATATAAGTGAATTTTATAATTTTTATGATTTTTTGAGAATTTTTGTAGATTTTTTTGAGTTTTTAATTATTATAATATTATTTTGAGTTGTATGTGTGTTTGAAGCGGACCCAAAAAAATAAAAAAATTTTCTGGACGAGAAAGTTTCGGACTGTCAAGGCGGGATCGGGGGATCTTACTAAACCTGAAACCGGGAACAGTTGACAGAAATTTTCTTTATCTGAGTTTTCTATTACCTATTGAGCAATAATAACAGTAGCTATTGTCCATTGGGTAATATCTTCTAGAAAATATCTTGATGGCTATGACTCAAAGTGATGAACCAATGACAAGCATGAAGAAGGCAAATTGGATACTCAAGTTGAAGAGGACAAATGCAAATTGACTACTCAAGTTAGAAGACAAATCCAAATTGACTACTTAAACTAGAAGACAAATTCAAATTGGCTACTTACTCATTCAAGCTTATCTTGTCATTCTTTTCCTAGTAGTTTGTAGAAATGATGATACACCTAATAAAATATCTATAGATAAATATCTGAGGATGAATATCTAAGGATAAAATATCTAACAGAAAATATTTCAGTAAAATATCTTAGTAAAATATTTACGTAAAATATCTGAGTGAAAATATCTACGCTAAATATCTTAAGTGTAATCATGAACCATCATTACATAGTTTAAGGACCAACCAATTAGAATCAAACTTGTTTGTCAAAAAGTCAACAACAGTGGCATAGACATTGTTTTGAACCGTTGGATGGTAAGACTTGATGAAGAAGCCTTGGATGATCACCATTGATCTAATCAATGGTGTGAGAACAAACTTGATAAGGAAGCTTAGGATATCTACCCTAGATTAAATCAATGGTTAGGAGATGAAGTCAACATTAATGGTTAGACTAGTTAATCAAGGAACTAAGTAATCTAACTTAGTTACTCTAAAAAGTCTAAGTAATAACTAAATAGAACAAACTAAGTTAGCAAATACTTAGAGTTCATAGTTACAAAAAAATATCTAGAGTATTCTAGAATGTATGACTAATGCATGATAAATGCATGACTTAATCATATAACTAGATAGTTAAGCATGTAACTAGATGACCTAACTAAGTTACTTTAAATGTAACTAAGAATTAAATGGAATCAAAATTTAGTTAGTTTTCTAATGAGCCACACGGCCACCTAGGTGATTCTAGTGTGTTCTTGAATTATCTTATGACCTAAGGATGATTAGTTTGTGACCTAAACCATGTGAAGCCATGTGAAGTAATTACTAGCTTATTGAACAAGCTTTGATCTTTCTCTCCATACACCTACACGGCCATGCATGTGAAACTAGGACATTTTATTTTAGTTTCTAACACCTTGTGACATAAACCTCTATCATCTTTTCTCTCTCATCCAAGAACACCAAGAACAACCAAAGAACTCCATCTTCTCTCTTCTTGAAGAATTCGGCCACTACACCATTCACCAACATCCAAACTTCTATAATTTCATCTAACTTCATATCTTGAATCCTTTCATCAGTCCAAGACACTTTCATATTGTGAATTTTTCAAGATTCATTCATCTTCATCTTTCTATCAAGTAAAGAACACAAAAGTTCGTACCTTTTTCTCTCCTTGTGTAGCTCACGGCCTCACTCTCACAAATTGCCTTCCAATCACTCATAATTCTATCTAATCACATCACTTGATCCTAAACTTCATTCTAAGCAACTTTCATGTTATGACCAAGACCTAATTCTATCATCTTCAAGCTTGATTCTTGGATTTAAGTTTTAGGGTTTCAAGGTAAAGATCTTGAAACTTGATTTCTTATTTGATTCTTGGAATCCTAAGATCATGTTTGATCTATGGTCATCTTAATCAAGCCTTAGATACTAATTTTTATGTGTTTGTTTTAATTCTAAGATCTACTTGGTGGTGAAAGTTTGATACAAAGAGAGTCTTACAAGGAGCTTGGAAAGCTACACACAAGGTAAGAGGGAGATTAACCTCATCGGCCATATGTGTTGGTGAGGGAATGGATTTGTTTGTGTTTGTGAGTGAAAAATCCCTTAAAGGATTTATTCACTTGATTGTGTATGTTTATGTGTTCTATGTTCTATTATATGTGATTTTGTTGTTTATTAATTATGTATGATTTTATTGCTTAAATAATTACATGAGATGGTATGATTTGATTGAATATGTGATTGTTATGCTTTATAGTTTGAAAATATGCTTGAATATGTGATTGTGAAAGCATATTGATTATTGTATTTAGTAGGATGTGATTTACACGATGGAAAGTGTATGAAGGTTCCAAAGAACCCTAGAGGCTCACGGCCTCAACACCACCAAGGGCGCAAAATATTTTAATTTATTTTCCTAATCATGGATTAAATGATTTTATGACAAGAAATTGGATTAAAGGTTTTTGTAAAAGAATAAGGTGATAGAAAATAATTAATTATGATTTATGAAGCATAAGGTGGAATTCAGCCAACATGCCTATTTTGATGTTCTAAGACCAAAAAAAAAATTGTTTTACTAAGTGTAGAATTAGGTATTTGATTAACAGAGAAGTAATTTGATAGGTTTTGAGAAATAAAAGGAAAGTAAACAAATTTTTAGAAGTAAATTAGTATAATTAGGTTATGAAATAAGATAATAGTTGAAACTTGAAATTTACTGACGTATAACTCACTCTTTGGGTTTTGAAGCGCGTTAGAAAATTTCAAACTGTAATATTCAAGTTAAATCAAAGAAAGGAAATTTTATGGAAAATAGTAGAAAATACCACTTTTGGTGTGAAAATGTTAGAAATGTTATTTAAAGATGATTTATTAAGGAAATATTGAAATTAAAATTTGATTTTGAAAATAAGTGAAGTTTTAATTTAAACTTAGAATATGATTAAAATGTTTTACGCAATTTAAAAGCAGTGATTTTTAACTACACAATTGGGAAAATGTTAAAAAATCTTTACGCGATTTGAAAAAGTAACAAAAGTTTTCTGCTATTGTGAAAACGGGATAATATCCCTACGCGATTGAGAAGAACAAATGATTTGTGTTGTAGGGCCGACGTACTAGACCCAAGTGGTTTATAAATTTAGTATTGTGCTTATGGAACCTAAGTACTAGACCCGAATGGATCTTTGGTATTATGTAATTGTATGAGTGGTTATATAATATCATTGATACTAATGGTATTAGACAATTGTATAGGCGGTTGATTTAATATCATTAGGAATGGTTCAACAGTGGTTTGATTTCATTAAATATGCATTGAGCATTATACAGTTGATGGCTGTTATGGCGTTTTATGCCTAGGAGTGAACGAGAACTTACAGGATAGTGCGATCTATGATAGATCTTGGGGGACGTCAGGGCGCGGTGATTCACTTTGTGATTATGCTATCACAAGTGATTATGATATCACATTATATATATATATACCCCTGGCAGTGAAGAACCGTTGCAACGCACTGACAGCCCAACAAAACACTATTACTTTTCAAAGTTTGGCGTAAACTGTCTTTTAGGGGGGACAGATCTTCTGGGACTTTCATCTCTGAATTGAGTTAGCTCCATGGAGTAGGAACTGTTTGCCTTGTGCATAAGGATGGTCAGCATACACATAGTGCATATGCATAGTCAACATTTATACTATTATTGATATGATACTATCATTATGCCTGATATTATGCGGTAAGTTTATTGGATTATTTATTTGTTAACTATCACGAATATATCTGTTAATTTTATACTATTTAATAGACTGTATGCTGTACTGTATTGGTATGTTTGTCATTTCTTTGCTGCCATATTGGTATGCAATGTAAGGGATCTCACCTCTTTGCTGTATTGTTCTATCTATTTCTATTGTATGCTTACTTCTATGAAGATTGCAATGACGGCAAGGAGAGATCAGCTAGGTTTCTTTAGACTACAGTTTTTCGAAGGCGCTGCTGCTTGGCATGTCCATTGAGACTCAGAGTATATAGAGTATTGCGGTGACATTACTCTATCCATAAGTAGGACTCAACATGGGATCATTACTTCTTCTTTTATGATTGTATATGTAGAGTTCATTTTACCTATCAGGGAGTTATGGAATGATCTTCACTATACTCCAAGGGAGGACTCCGAGATATCTTTCACTCGGATTTCTATCCGTCGAGACCTTCCCGGCTAGGAATTGGTCTTCTGAGAAGGACTTTTGTCTCTAGATGTTGTGAACTTGGGTCAAGTCGAGTTTGTATATGGTCAGTCTATATTATTTAAAGTAAGCAAGTTTTATGTAATGAAAATGTTACGACTCTATGTTATGTACAAGAGATATATGTTGATCTGTTCTTGTATCTTGTGTTACTTTAGTTTGGTAAATTGATATTATCTACGAAAAAGAAATTTTGAAATCAGTACTTAAATAATAATATTTAAATATTTTATAACTTGGGAAATTAATTTAAATAGAGTTGGTCTAAAATGTGATACCTTAAGGAGAGTGTTACATTACTCATATCTATTTCACTTGGAAGTATTTCCCTGAGTTGAGAAAATTTGCTTGCATCTTCACTCGTGTGGAGACCACCACTACAGAGGTTGACAACGATGGCTAGCTAGGAGAAGAAGATGTAGCAATCCCTTGTGCTAACTAGTCTTAGGGATGCTACTCTTATTCTTATATATATGCATGTTGTAAATCAAGCCTAACTTAGGTGTAGGCAAGATTTGACAATCGCAAGCCTAGATGTATGTAAGACTTAGCTTTTGTGGAAAACCATAACCCTTTTTCCTTGTATGTACTACCTATGGTCAAGACTAATGTGATGTTTATTTTCTATAAAGTCTCATTTAAAATTATACGGTATAAGACTTATAATTGCTTAATATAAGCTTACACACTTAATGATAATAAAACTAAGATCCTAGAACTCTACTTATCCTACGTGAATGTCTTAGGAAGACTAGAATTTCGAATTCTCCATCATGTTGAAGAGGTCCTGGTGCGTCAAGTAAGCAATTCAATGGGTTGCAAGAAATACCCCTATATAATCTTATCAAGCTTACCAATTTTATACGCATAATATTAGAATAACTAGGATTCTAGGAACCAGATTTGTTTCGTTCTAATTCTTAAGAAAAATGACCATATTTAAATTTTTAAATCTGGTACACCTTCATTAAATCCGTGATGCACCACGGTGATTAAAAATGTATTCTTATGCCTTTAGCTAGGTTGTGCACTCTATATCAACCATATAATTTTTTAGTCTAATTGATTCCAAGCAAATGGATATATATTCAGTTAAATTTTTTATAACCTCATAAGGTAAAAATCTGGTTATATAATCAGGATTCACGTTGTCATCTTAGAACTTAGAATTCATTCTTATGAAGTCTTTATTGTGATAAAATAAGACAATCTTCCAATTTAGGCCTTGCACTAAAGTAAGTCTAAAATTTTGGATGCATAAACTAAGGTTACATAGAAAGCAAATAATAGAAAGTAAACATTTTAGATTATAAGTTTATACCATGTTAAGGTTAACATGGTGTGTCTTTAAAATATCCTTTAAGGATTTTTAGAAATACTATATTGACATTTAATTAATTTTATGAATTCCTCTAATTAAAGAGTAGTAATATTTAACTTATACCAATGTGAAAATGATTATTAAGCTTAATAAAATAAAGGGAGAATTTAATTGACTAAGACTAATTTAAATGATTGGTCAATTTTGAGCAACACAAATAAAAAGAATATAGTATAAAAGCTTAGGAAGTCAACACTAAATCAAAATTTTCTAAAGTACCGCTAATATATAGGTAGGACATTACAAATTTTGTTCTGAAACTTATTTCAAATGAAAATAAATTCAAAGATCTTTTCAACAAGTATTCATTTTCTTAAAACGGATGAGAAATGAAGAAGTTATGGATGTTTAAAGTCAATTTTCAAATATCAGAATGGTTGTAAACGATTACGGGATCATTGTAATCGATTACATTGTTCTTAGATACCTAGAAAAGCTTGTAATTAATTACTACGAGGTTGTAATTGATTAATGTTTGTAATTGATTACCGACATATTATAATCCATTATCATGCATCAAAATGTGTTTCCAACAGCTATAAATGGCTAATTTTCATAAGAAAATATTTCTAAACACCACCAACAAGTAAATTATCAATTGGGCTCTCTATATAAGTGAAAATTGAGGCATTTACATCTCTAGAAACTCTTGAATACTTGTTTTAATTTTTAAATAATTAAAATCATATTTTGAGTTCTTCATTGTCAAAATCTCTTTATCTCATTAGTTCTTCAAGTTGTATATCCACTCTTTGAGAGAGTTTATATTGTAATCTTCATTGTAATCACTTCTAGAGGGTGGAGAGTCCCTCAAGTGAGATCAAAGGTAAAGTTTCCCTTGGAGTGAAGTGTGTAAGGCTTATACACAAAGGGTGGAGGATCCCAAAGGTGTAGCAAGTGCTCAAAGTTTGTAAAGGTTTTTCAAGTATCTATGAAGTTTTAAGAGTTGGAGGCTCTAGCATAAGGGTGGAGGATCATAAGGTATGAGGAGTACTCTTGTTTATACAAAGATTTTCGTAGCATCCGTCAAGTCTAGGAGATAGCGAAGAAAATCTCTAGTTAAGCTTGGGGACTGGATGTAGGCCATAAGTGGATGGTGGTTAAACCAAGATAAATTCTTGAGTTTGATTCTCTTTTCCCTACGCTATTTAATTTTCATATTTGTTGCACCATAACTATCTATTGTGCATCTTGTCAAATTGGTGCTTTGAAACTAATAACTTAATATATAGCTTCTTTGCTTGATTTCTCTTCCAATCCAAGTTTTAATTGAGTAATCTATAAATGTTGTATCTTTGTTATGTATATTCCGCTGCATTTATTGATTGAGTACATCAAAATACTTAATTTTTTAATATTTTTTTTAAAAATTTGTAATTACTCAATTCACCTCCCTCATGGGTGATGTTTGTCATGGTTAACAATCTCCTAATTATAGTAATACAAATCCTTGAATTGTAGTGATTACTGATGAACCTCCAAAATCTCATGTTTTTACAATTCAAAATCGTGGTTTTCATCCTCTTATAATTCTTTTCGAGCTTTGTTCTCAAATTTAATTATGTTTTTATTGTCTTAAACTTCGTTCTTATTACATGTTTTAATTATTTTTTATAGGTAATTACACATGAAAAAAAACTGGACATTTGAACAAGGAAGAAAAGTTGAAACTAGCATTCTGGAGGTCTAACGCCTGAGTGTCTAGAATCCAGCACCTAAGTGCACAGCCAATGCCTGAGCACCCAAAATCCAGCGCTTGAGCGCCTAGCCAACACTTGAGCGCCCAGAAGCTAGCGCCTGAGCACCCAGCCAGTGCCTGAATGCCCATTTCCAGCGCCTGAGCGCGCAAATGTAGCAGCGAAGACCAATTTTTATGTTCTGGACGCGAGGACAACACACTTTTTTTCTATAAATAGAAAAGTTGCACCCTTTGACACATAATTCAGCAAACCTTCAGAGAGAGAAGCAGAGGCACAAACATCCAGGCTTGAAGATTAGGGATTTTCTTTAATCTTTCTACCTATCTTCCATGGAGTTTATTCAATTCTTCTCTTTTTTTTTCTTCTTTCTCCACGTGTAACTAAACTTCTCTAGTTAGGGTGATCATGGATCTTGATCTTTGATGATGTAAACTCAGTTTTATGTTTAATTTAAGTTTCTATTTCATGATTTATGTGTTTATCTCTTCTCTTAATGCTTTTCTAAACCTAATCAATTTGGGAATGATTTTAGGTTTTATGTATGATTTGGAAAATTGTGCATGAACCTAGAATATGTGATAAACACCATAATTTCAGCAATCGCTAAGAATAGACGTTGTAGGTTGTGTGATCTTTCTTTTTATTCCCTCGTTTTTGATAAAGCCTTCTCTATTTGGGGTTGTACTAAGGGATTGATTAACTCAAAGTAGTGTGAAGATGATTAATATACCAAGGGATTGAATATTGATTAATTTTGGGAATTTGATCATAAATCATTGAATAGAACTTAGTTAAACCAATATTTGAATTTGCATCAAAAGAGTTCAACTGAAATCTGAACTCAAACACTTTGATACCATTGTCTTTCACCCTTAATTTTATTTTTAATACTTTTAAATATTTTCTTGTTAGTGTTTTCTTTTGATTTACATTTTTTCAACTCTCATCTTTTGATAGCTTAAATAGTGTCAATTTAACAAACTTAGTAATTGGCAATATAATCCTCGTGGGAATGATACTCTGCTCACTTTTTATTACTTTTGCGATTTGGTAAACTTGTCAATATCCCAACAAGTTTTTGGCACCATTGCTAGGGATTATTATTTGTTAATATTAAATAGTAGTTGAAGAGACACTAATTTAAGCATTGATTTTTTATTTAATTTTTTTTAATTTATTTCTCTTTGTTTATTTTTTATTTTTAATTTGATTTTTTTCTACTTCACTTTTATTTGCTTGTTTGTTTATGCGAGGTATTGTAAATTCAGATGAATTACTTTTTGATCCAAGAATCAACAAAGCAAAAAGAGCAAATAGAAAAGTAGTCAGAGAAAGAAAAAGAATTGAAGAAGAAAATATGGCTGAAAGTAATGTACAAAGAAGACGCACTTTAGTAGAATACGCGACTCCGTCTGCTGAAAGGGTTGCCACTAGTATAGTGCAACCTACCATACAGGCCAATAATTTTGAGATTAAATCAACTCTTCTATAGCTGGTGCAATAGGATTAGTTTAGGGGTCTTCAGTCAAAAGACCCCAACTTGCATATCATTAACTTCTTGCAACTTTGTGACACCATAAAATATAATGGAGCAAGTGATGATACCATCTATAACACCTCAAAAACTCAATTTGACCTATCATGCATCAAGTATGCATCAAGTATGAAGAAGGGAAAAAAAGTAAAAATGGACTGTAATCCCCTACCTTTTGTGCAGAAAAAGTCTAAGCCGTGAATTTGCCCTTGATTTTCCTCTTCTTTTCCTCCTCTTTGGTGGTAGCTTCTCCTCTTCTAACTTTCTTCTCTTCTTTTCCCCTTTGCTTTCCTGCTGCAACTATGACAAATGAAATAAAAATAAGACAAATATATCATTTTAAAGACATAAAAGTCAAGGCAGCAGAGAGGAGAGAAAACGTGAGAGACTTGGTCACTTAAGTGACCAAGCTGTAACTCCCGATCTATTTAGAACACTTAGATTTCACCAAATCAAGTTTCCTGACTTCCATCAAGTTTCCTGACTTCCAACAAGTTTAAAATAAATCCTAAGATTCATCAAAAATCTTGTTTCACCATTTTCATATTTTTCCATATCTACTACTAGTCAATCCGGTATTAAAACACACACTCAATATGCTTAAAAATACCAAACTAACTCCGATTTACCACAAATTTTAATTATATCATCTTCCACACATTTGTGACCTAGAAACAAATTCTTCACATTTATTTTCACTAACTAAGCAGTTTAAGCTAATACCGGGGCTTCAAAAACCGAGGTGACTTAAGATCAATCTTTGAGAAAACTGAGGCTCCTCTCAATTGATCCATAAGATCATCTATCCTAGGCAACAAATACTTGTTCTTGATAGTTACCTTGCTCAACTATCTGTAATCCACACAGAGCCTCATGGTACCGTCCTTTTTCTTTACTAGTAATATAGGTGCTCCCCACGGAGAAACACTCGGCCTAATGAATTGTTTGTCCAACAAATCCTTGATTTGCTTCTTGAGTTTTGCTAACTCTAGTGGTGCCATCCTATAGGGTGTTATAGAGATAGGTCTCGTGCCAAGCATTAAGTCTATAGAAAACTTTATTTCTCACTCGGGTGGCAACTTCACTATATCACTCGGGAATACTTTAGAATATTCACTACCACAGGTATATCACCTAAGCTTTGCTCAACCTCAGCACTTAGGGAAAACAAGAGAACATATCCTAGAGCTCCCTCCTCTAAACAAAGATTAGCTTGATTCGTATTGAGATATACTGACTCAGATGGTACGACTCTGGTAGGTATATCTGACAAGAAAACCAAGGATTTGTCTGAATAATTCAACACTACATGGTTGGTGGACAACCAATCCATGCCAAGAATGATATCAATATCTACAAGAGGTAAACAAATAAAGTTTATAAGGAAAATCCTATCTTTTACTTTTACACAATAATCAAGACACACTCTGGATATTGTAACTAGTTTATTAGTGGGAGTAGATATAGATAAGTCATATGAAAGTTCAGACACAGGTAAATTTAGCATATTTACACAATCATTAGAAACAAAGGAGTGAGATGCTCCCAAATCATATAACACAATTAAAAGGTGATCGTGAATTATGTAGTTACCTTGGATAAGGTTGGAAGACTGAGTCACCATTTCACCACCTAGAGTGTAAACTCTCCTTTAGCTTGTGGTTTCTGGGTAGGCACAGCTTCCTTTCTCTGTGGACACTCCTTATCAAAGTGCCTAGGCTGCCCACACACAAAGCATGTAACACCCCAAAAATTCCTTATTTTCTATTCTATATACTTTTTATAATATTTATGATTTTTGTGATTTTTTATGAATTATTTGGGTGACTTTGATTATTTTATTATATTCTTCGATTTACGTGTGCATTAAATAGGACCAGAAGAATAAAATACTTTTCTGAGGCCGAAAAGCTTTGGACGATGGAAGCGTATCGGGGGATCTTATTAAACCCGAGGCCGAACACAGTCTACGAAATTTTTCATTTTTTGAGATTTTATCTGACGGATAAAATTTGGGTACGCTCTATTATCCATTGGACAATAGATACTGACATTGTTAACTATGACTTTTATCCATTAGATAATAACTTTTAGTAAAGTACTAGTCATCTTTTCTAGAGTATTCTCCTTATGTGACATCATCCATGTCACATCACTTAAATGACATCACTTGTTGACTTTTCCAAAAAGTGAAACCAAGCTTCCTAAAGAAGCTTCATCAAAGCTTGTTGAAGAAGCTTCATCAGAGCTTGTTGGAGAAGCTTCTTTTCTCTCTCCTTGGGATAGCCACACAGTTTTGGAGGGGAAAAGATGACCAGTTTATCATCTTTTCACTTAAGTTTCATTTCACTTTTCATCTCAAAAAGTTTTCACCTTTCTCTCTCACTTTTTCTCTTCTCTCATTTTCTCTCTAGTGGCTCACAACCACCACTCTCTAATTTCCTCTTCTATTTTGTTTGTTCCAATCAATCATACTTCTAGAATCTACACACCCTTTGGATGATTTTCTATGTTGTGATCATCATCAACTTCTCTCATCTTCATCATTTTCTTTCAAGCCTTAACTTGAAGCTCTTACGGTAAGATTCTTGATTTCTATTCTTCTCTTCTCTTATTTTTCTCCACACCTCATGGCCAAGACCATTTTGAAGGGCCATCCTATACTTAGCTCATCACTTGTTCATCTTTCCATCCAAGCAATCAAAAGCTAAACACAAAACTCTCACCTTTTCTTCCATTGAAGCTCACGGCCAAGGCCAAGAAATACACCATCCAAGCTTCCATAATTCAAGCTAACCCCGCTTCTTGAATTCAAACATCATTCCAAGACACTTTGTGGTTGAGACCAACATCTAGTTCCATCATCTTCTATCTTTCTTCAAGCTTAAAGTTTGAAGGCTTTTAAGGTGAAGTTTTTGATCTTCACTACTTTCTTTCTTTTGCAAGATTCTAAACCACCATCTTGATCTATGATCATCTTAGTAAGCCTTAGGTTTAATATTTGTATGTTTGTTATCTTAAGGGTTTGTTGGTGGTGGTGGATGAAAATCATCAAGGAGATGTCAATCAGCTTTCTTTTTATCTTCTCTTAAGGTAAGAGGGAGATTAACCTCATCAACCACTTATGGTGGTGAGGAAGGAATTCATTTGAGGGTGATAAATCCATGTGGGGATTTACTCACCATGATGGTATGACTTTGTGGCTTGTAGTTATATGCTTTATGTGATTTTATTACTTTGATGCTATGTATGAACTTGTTATAGTATGATTGAGATGCTTAAAATTGTGTTGTACGCTTTAAATTGTGCTAGAAAGGAGAAGCATTTTGGTCCCAATCATCAGTGTAACCCACAACCATGATGTGGAAAATAGGGTTTTCAAGGCAAAAACATTCTGTTGACTTAGAGCTTTAGATGATTAGGTAGCAAGAATATGATTTATGAATTTACAAGTTGAAGAAGGAAATAAACAAAGTTTTTACCATTGAAAGGAATTGATTTTGGCCATGGTATTTGATAATTGGATGAAGGAGTGAATTGGAGACCTAAAATATTTGATAATAGGATGAAAGAGTAATTAAGATGGAAAAGATTTTATTTAGAATTTGAATAATGAAAGTTTTAGAAAGAATATTAGAAAATATTACTTAGATGATTTGGGGGACTAATTAGAATTAAAGGATTTATAAGTAAAAAGAGAAGATAATCACAATGTTATGATCAATGGAAATAGTTTTGGGGATAGTTAGAATAATGAAAATGATTTATTAGTAGTGAGTCTAGTTAGTTTAATGATAAGGAAATTTAATTAAAGATTTATCAGATAAGAATGAAAAGGAATAAATTTTTACTATTAAGCAAAAAAAGTGATTTCTAGTTATGGTATTAATGGATAGGATGGAGAATTTAGTCTAAAACTTAAAGTATTTCATTTAAGAGGATTTTAATGAGGAAGATGGAAAAGGTTTCGTTAAATTAATTAATGTAAGTTTTGAAAAGAATATTAGCAAATGATATTTTGAGGAGTTTTAATAATGAAAACTTGAGGCATTTAGGGTTTAGGGAAAATAAAAGAATTTATAAAATCAAGTTGATGAATGATGATCTTTCTGAATTATGCGATAAAGATACATTGTGACTGAAAGTAACAGTAAGGTTGTTGGAGGGCCGACGTACTGGACCCGGGTGGATCAGTGGTATTATGTAATTGTATAGGCGGTTATATAATATCATTAATATTAATGGTATTAGACAATTGTATAGGCGATTGCTTTAATATCATTAGGAATAGTCCAACGGTGGTTTGATTCTTCATTGATCATACATTTGAGCATTATATAGTCGGTGGCTGTTATGGCTTTTGTTGCCTAGGAGTGAATGAGAATTTGGATAGTGTGATCCATGAGGGATCTCAGGGGGCATCAGGGCGAGGTGATTCACTTAGTGATCTATTATCACATTACATACCTCTGGCCGTGAAGAATCGTTGCAATGCACTGACGACGACCCGACAAACACTATTCTTTTCGTGGTCCAGCGTAGACTGTCATTGACGGTGGCAGATCTTCTGGAAAATTCATCTCTGAATTTGAGTTTGGCTCCATGGAGTAGGAACTGGTTCATTAAGCATACACATGGTCAGTACACATATTGTTGTGGCACGGTCAAGGCACATGTTGTCGTAGCATGGTCAAGGTACATATTGTGGTGGTATAGTCATTGTGCATACCTTGTGGATATATGCTGTTATAGTACTGCTAATGCTTATATCATTGTGAGATATGTTTACCGCGGATATTTATGAATTAATAATGTGAATATACTTGCGATGTCTGTGTGTATGGAATGACTTCGTTGTTTGTATTGTTTCTCTATTGCCATAATGGTATTTGATGTAGGAGTTCTCACCTCTTTTATTGTATTATTTTGTCTATCTCTGTTTTATGCTGATGTCTGTAAAGACAGCGATGGCGGCAAGGCAAGATTCGTGAGGTTTTACTAGGCTACAGTTTCATGGGGGCATCGAAGCGTGGAACGTCCATTGGGACACGAGGCGCATTTAGTATGTCGGAGATGTCACCATGTTTTGGAGCAGGACCCGACATGACGTTGCTACGTTTACCATGGATGCAATTGTTCACTTGGAGTTTTGTATGCCTCTTAGGGAGTTTTAGGATGATCGTAGAGCTACCTCTAGGGAGGACTCTGTAGAGTCGACTACTCGGATTCCTGTTCTTAGTGACATGCCACGGCTGGGAGTTTTGTCTACTAGGGATCCCGAAGGGGATCTAAAGGAAGATCGGGTGCAAGACCCTACTCTTCAAGTGTTTGGACTTGGACTAGACTCAATCTTCATATGATAGTTATATATGTTCTTTTGGAGTACGTAAGTTTTATGCTTTTGAAACATAATTATAATGTACTAATGGATGTATTAAACTTTGTTTTATGAAAAGTCTTTTATTTAGTTCTTATAACTTGAGTTTCTCTATTTCGGTAAGTTTATGTTATTCATTTAAAAATAGATTTTGAAACTCGTATTTTATAATGTCAATTATTTCATAGTTTGATCAAAGTTTTAATTTTATTTGAAAAAAAAAGTTAGTTTGAGATGTAATGCCCTTTGAATGGGGTGTCACAAAGCACACCGAGCAAGGCCGGTCTCCGTGCTGTTTCCCGCATTTGGAACACTTTGGTCCCGTAAACTCCTTTTGAACCTGCTTGCCTTTCTCCTGAGGAAAGCTAGGTTTAAAGACTCCCTTCTTGTATTCTTCAATCACCTCGTTTCCTTTTCTAAAAGCTTTGTGACTTCGGCTCCACTGAACGCTTCCCGTCATGTCCTTCTATTATCCGACATTTATTCACCAAGGTTGCAAAGTCCCGAATCTCAAATGGTTAGACGGCCTTCTAGATGTCCTCTCTCAATCCTTCCTCAAAATTAACAAACTTCCAAGACTCATTTAGGTTAAGCTTGATGCAAGACGAGAATTTTGACAACTTGTTGAATTTGGCCACATACTGACCAACAAACATGTTTCCTTGCTCTAACCTAATAAATTCCATCTCCTTTGCATTTTCCAGATTTTATGGAAAGAACTTCTTTAGAAAAGAATTCTTGAAGATCTCTCACATAACAAGAGTTCCTAATACCTCAAAAGATCTCTTGATGTCAATCCATCAATCCTCGGCTTCTCCCTCCAGCATATAAGAAGCAAAAAGCATCCTTTGCTCGTCCGAGCAAGCCATGTCATTAAAAATCTTCTTCATCTCCTTGAGCCAACCCTCCGCTCTAACTGGGTCGTACTCCCCCTTGAAAAAAGACAGATTAGATTTCTTGAACTTAGAGAGGTCTTGGAAGTTCTGATTTTTCCCAACTACCTCTTGGTTTGGTTGCCTCGGTTCATGTAGTAGTGGTGTAGGCTATTGATGCTGAGTCATGCCCATCCTCTCAAACATCCTAGAAGTCATAGTTGTTTGCTCTCTAATAGCCTCAATAATAGTGATTGTCTGCTCCCACACAGCATCAATGGTAGCGGCTGTTTGCTCCCTTATTGTATCAGTCATTGCCATAAAGTCTCCAACCATGTCCGAGCCTTCATTAGCTGAGTTCTTATTCTAGTGGGTTCACTTTGGAGACGTCATAGTTTTCTATACATACAGAACAATACTTATTGAGTTGATCAGCCTCAATATCATGTAACCGTGTAACAGTAGCTAAAAATGATTATACCAAATACAAGTCATACAGTTCTCTTAAACATCTCATACAAGAGACAAAGAAATGCACAACACACAAAGGAACTCCTAAAAATGTCTAAGCATAGTTAGTCCATAACCCGGCTCAACAAGATGAACTGCTCTAATACCATAATGTACCATCTCAAAATCCCAATTTGACCTATCATGCATCAAGTATGAATCAAGGATGAAGAATGGAAAAAGAAGCAAAAATGGACTCTAATCCCCTACCTTTTGTGCAGCAAAGATGAAGTCTAAGCCTTGGATTTGCCCTTGATTTTCCTCTTCCTTTCCTCCTCTATGGTGCTAGCTTCTCCTCCTCTAGCTTTTTTCTTTTCTTTTCCCTTTTGCTTTCCTACTGCAACCTTGAGAAATGAAATAAAAATAAGACAAATATCTTAATTTAAAGACATAAAAGTCAAGGCAGCAGAGAGGAGAGAAAATGTGAGAGACTTGGTCACTTAAGTGACCAAGCTGTAACTCCCAGTTTGTTAAGAACACTTAGATTTCACCAAATCAAGTTTCTTAACTTCTAACAAGTTTAAAATAAATCTTAAGATTCATCAAAAATATTGTTTCACCATATTCATATTTTTTCATATATGCTACTAGTCAATTTGGCATTAAAAGACACACTTAGTATGCTTAAAAATATCAAACTAACTTTGATTTACCTCAAATTTTAACTAGATCATCTTCCACACATTTTGACCTAGAAACAAATTCTCCACATTTATTTTCACTAACTAAGCAGTTTAAGCCAATACAGGGGCTAATAACAGTTATTTTTCACACATAGTGCTACAACAAAGTGACTAAACATGCTCAGATAGCCACAAAATTAAATAGACATGTTAAACAAGTATTAAGCTACCTCTATAACTATTTACAAGTTTAACATGTTTTAGAGGATGTTACACCATCAGACTAAGGCTTTTCTTATTCTCTTTAAAGGATAAAGCTAAGAGCTAGCTACAAGTCCAACCTCAAGGAGGCATCACTACTTGAGATGGTATAGTCAACAAGTTCCTCACTCGATACTTTCCTCCATCTTTGTTCGCCAAGATGAGGAGTGAGATCGCATGCTTCACTCAAAATCAAGGAGAATCTTTATATGAATCCTAGGAGAGATTCAAGGAGCTACTGAGAAGATGTCCTCACCACGCATTTGAGATTTGGCAGCAAGTCCAAATCTCTTATAATGGTCTGAATCACTCCACTCGAGTCATGGTTGATATATCTACAGGTGGGTCTTTTAACACTAAAACTCCTAAAGAGGCTCAAGAATTATTTGAGATCATGGCTACTAATGAATATCAGATGCCCAGTGGAAGGTACATGGTTAAACAGGGAGTTATGGATCTTAACACCCTTAATGCCTTACTTGTGCAAAATAAAAATATTTCGCAGCAAATCGCCAACATCACTAAGCAAATTAGTAATATGCAGATAAGCTCTGTAAACCATCAATTTTTAAATTACGACTTTTGTGGAGGTAATCATGCTAATAGTGAGTGTGAGGCAAGCAACTCAGGTGTTATTCCTTAAGAGCAAGTCAATTTCACAAGTAATCATTCAAGACCACAAAGTAATCCTTACTCAAATACATATAATCCAGGGTAGAGGAATTATCCCAATTTCTCTTGGAATATTCAAGTGGTACCACTGAATCCTCAACCAGAGAAGAAGTCCCCTCTAGAGATTGCACTTGAAAAGCTCTCACAATAGACATCTTCTTTTGTGCAACAGACATTTTCTTTTATGCAATAGACTTCAAATTTCATGCAGGAATCAAAGGCTAATTTTCAAAATCAAGAGGCTGCTATTCGAAGTCTGGAAACTCAAGTAGGGCAGATAACAAGACAACTCATAGAGAGAGCTCCAGGTACCCTATCCAGTGACACTGTGGTCAATCCAAAGGAGCATTATTTGGTGATTACTTTAAGAAGTTGTAAGACTTTGGAAGAACAAGTAAAAGAAGCACCTAGCTCTTCAGGAATTGAGAAAGAGAAAAATGATGCTCCTTCTAAAGGTACCTCAAGGCAAGATGGTAGTAAAGCAGAAGCTAAGGAGGAACAACTAAAAATAATGAGAAAGAAAAAGGAACTCGAGTAAAACGCAACATATGAACCATCACCGCATGCCAAGATTCCATTCCCTTAAAGATTGAAAAAGGAGAAGTAAGAGAGGCAATTCTTCAAGTTCCTAGATATTTTCAAGAAGCTACAAATAAACACCCCCTTTGCTGAAACACTTGAACAAATGTCATCATATGCTAAGTTCATGAAAGAGCTCTTATCTAGAAAGAGGGAGTTGGAGGACGGCATCACTGTGGCACTTACTGAAGAGTGCAATACTATTTTACAAAAGAAGTTGCCACTAAAGCTGAAGGACCCTGATAGTTTCACCATTCCGTATGAGATTGGTTCACAATTTTCAGGAAAAAACACTTTGTGATTTGGGGGCTAGTGTCAACTTGATGCCATTGTCTATTTATGAAAAATTACGCTTAAAAGATCCAAAACCCATGTTTATTATGTTGTAACTTGTTGATAGATCATATGTATATCCTTAAAGTGTAATCGAAGATATGCTTGTAAAGGTATACAAATTCATTTTTTTGATAGACTTCTTCATTATAGACATGGATGAAGATCACCATATTCCATTGATCTTTGGGAAGCTATTTTTAGCAACATTCGAAGCATTGATTGATGTACCTAGAGGCGAACTCATTTTGAGGGTGGATGGAGATCAAGTGACTATGAATGTCTTTGATAAGTCTTCATCAACATCGGATCTTTATGCTCCTATTAATTGCATTAAAGATAAGTCTCAAAAATAGTTGACTAGTAAAAGCTCTCTACCATTAATTAATGGTGATCCTCCCATTTCCAAGATTGATGAAACAAAGAAAGGTCCATCCATTATCCATGATTCAGTGCAAAATGACTCCTCATCTGTTGATCAACGGAAACCATCACCTTGGCCTAGTGGAATCTCTCATACCAAGGTGTATTCAAGACAATCAAGTCCATGTCGAGCTCAAAATACTTTTGGAGGCATTCCCAAGGCCATGGACAAAGGATGGAGGTATTACTTTAAGAAAGAGAAGAAGCAGCCATCTTATTTCTATTGCTTTTAGCCATCTTGAATAAATGGCAACGTTGAGCTAATGACGTTAAACAAGCGCTTCTTGGGAGGCAACCCAAGTTTCTTTTTTTTTTTTATCCTTTTGGCTTCGATTAGTTATTTCTTTTTTTGTTATTATTTTGTTATTTCTTATTTTATTGACTAACATTTTTCTATTTTTGTTTTGAAGTTCGCTAATGTTTAAGTGTCTCTCCGAGTTCAAAACCTTTGTAGGAGAATGTATATAGTTGTCGGTTGAAAAAAGATTTTTTCTTCTCTTTCCTTTAGCATCTTATTTCTGCATTTATTTATTTGTTCTTACTGATTTTATTTTGTCAACATCACCTAATTTTTGCTTTCTATTAGTATTTTATTTTGAGTAATTTACTAAGCATACTATTTTGTTGAATTGAATATCTGATGACTGCATGAACTATGGATTAACCTCTTTCCTTGGGATATCGCATGAGAATTCAAGAGTTATGTTAATCTCTATTGTAGCAATTATGTATAAATGTATTTCCTATCTTTATATTTGATGGACCTTGGAATATGATTGCATGTCAAGTTTAGCGAAAGTTTATAGGAATGCATGTATGAGAATTACTTGCATTTATAAGTTGTTAGATTCTTCTTGAGATGAAATCCTAAACAATGCATGATCAAGGAAATGATAAGGGCCTTCTTTAGACCATTTGAGCCTTTCAAACTAACCTTAAAAATATTATATCCTTAGGTCTTATTTTGTAGCTTTGTTTTTGTTTAGTCTTTATTTTTTTCTTTACCCATATTTTCCTTTCCCATACCCATAAAAAAAAATTACTCTTCTCACACACTATTTGTTGAATGCATATCTTTTATTATTTTATTATTCAAGCTTTAGTTATTTTTGAGCATGAAGCATTCAATGAGCCATGATTTAAAGAAAAAAAAGAAACAAAATCCACCCACTGTGTTACAAAAAAAAAGTTTGGGGGTGGAGGTCATAAAATAAAAATAATAAATAAATAAATAAAAAAGATGAATAAATTAAGTGTTGATTCTTATATTCCGTTTTGCACTTATTCAATATTTTTGTTACTTGAATTTTGAAATTTACATAATTTTGTATCTCAATTTTTGTTTTCTTTATCCTACCCCTTCTTTTTTAACCTTTACTCTTGGCCTTATATTACAAGCTTTGTAAAGTCCCTTTTGATCCTTAGTTATGTGTTGTTTACATTAGTGGGGAGAGAGATGAAAAATAACCCGATGGATGCAGGTCTGATGTGCATTTGCATTTTTATAAACCTATTTGAGCTTGTAGTTTATTATTAGGAATTGATCTTACATTCATGTTTATGGGAGGTCATTTATGAATGAGAGTTGCATGTGGAAGTCAATGTAACAATTGGATTGTACATGCATGACACCATGAAATGAAGTTGTGAAACAGTTTCTAATGATATGAATGATTTTCAATACTCCATGTTTAAGTCTGCATGTTTTTGAGTTTTAATTATTTATTTTTATATTTTAGTTTTTAATTCTTTTTCATTTTGCTTGAGGACAAGCAAAATCTTAAGTTTGGGGGAGTGATGAACCTCCAAAATCTCATGTTTTTATAGTTCAAAATCTTGGTTTTCATCCTCTTCTAATTCTTTTTTAGCTTTGTTCTCAAATTTAATTACATTTTTATTGTCTTAAACTTCGTTCTTATTACGTGTTTTAATTATTTTTTATAGGTGATTACACATGGAAAAAGAATGAACATTTGAACAAGGAAGAAAAGCTGAAACTGACATTTTGGAGGTCCAGTACTTGAGCGCCCAGAATCCAGTGCCTGTGCACCTATTTCCAGCACCCAGGTGCCTAGAACCTAGCACCTAGGTACTGGACACGAGGACAACACATGTTTTTTTATCTATAAATAGAAAAATTGCATCCTTTAACACAGAATTCAGTAGCCGTCAAAGAGAGAAGTAGAGACACAAACCCTAATTTGATGTCGGCGCATCCAGGCTTGAAGATTAAGGATTTTCTTTGACCGTTCCACTTATCTTTCATGGAGTTTGTCAAATTCTTCTCCTTGTTTTCTTCTTTGTCCATGTGTAACTAAACATCTCTAGTTAGGGTGATAATGGATCTTGATCATTGATGATGTAAACTTGGTTTTGTGTTTAATTTAAGTTTTTATTTCATGATTTATGTGTTTATCTCTTCTCTTAATGTTTTTCTAAACCTAATCAATTTGGGAAAATTGTGCATGAACCTAGAACATGTGATAAACACCACAATTTCTGCAATTACTAGGAATAGACGTTGTAGGTTGTGTGTTCTTTTTTTTTTATTCCCTTATTTTAGATAAAGCCTTCTCTATTTAGGGTTATAATTAGGGATTGGTTAACTCAAAGTAATGTGAAGATGATTAATATACTAATGGATTGGATATTGAATAATTTTGGGAATTTGATCATGAATCATGGAATAGAACTTAGTTAAACTAATATTTGAATTTGCATTAAAAGAGTTCAAGTGAAATTTGAATCCTAACACTTTGATCCCATTGTCTTTCACCCTTAATTTTATTCTTGGTATTTTTAATTATTTTCTTATTAGTTTTTTCTTTTGATTTACAGTCTTTTCAACTCTCATCTTTTGATAACTTAAATAGTGTCAATTTAACGAACTTATTAATTAGCAACATAATTCTCGTGGGAATGATACTCTACTCACTCTTTATTACTTTTACGATTTGGTGCACTTGTCAATATCCCAACACATACAAAGTGAAAATCAATGGCAAGATGTTCAGTACAGGTATGGAAAATGGGATTAATGGGAGGGTAAGTGGTGTTGACATTATCACAAAGTAACTTAGGTGGTGAAGAAAGAGTCATACCAAGTTCATGAAGAGTTTGTTGTAGTCATAAGAGTTCCGTAACAGTAGAAGACAAAGCTCTATACTCAGCTTAACAAATTGATCTTGTGATTGTACGTTGTTTGCGTAAAGTTCATTAGACTAGTGCCCCTGCATAATAAATGAGGAAACCAATAGTGGATCTGTGTGCGTCGGGGCAACCAACCTAGCCAGAATGAGAGTAGGAACCAAGGTTTTATCAGAGGATGGGTGCAGGTGAAGACCATGATGTAAGGTACAAACAACATAGCCTTAAGATTCTTTTGACAACTTGCATATAAGTAGTTGTGGGGTGACTCAAAAATTGACAAACACTATTTATAGCAAAAGAGCGATTCAGTTTGGTGATAGTGAAATATTGCAAAGAACCTACAAGTTGATGATATGGTTTTGGATCAACAAGTAAAGAGCCTTGAGCTTTGGATAGTTTAGCACCAACAACTAGAGTGGACACGAGCTTACACGTGCTCATGTTGGCTTTTTAGAGATGTTCAAATGCATATTTGGATTGAGAATGGTCTTAAAGTCCTTCAAAGGTGTGTTGCACTTGAATACCAAGGACCCAAATTTGAAAGTGCAAACTCAGTCTTAAGGAGCTAAAGAAAATTATGAAGAATGTCTAAAGAGCTAGTGAGAATTACATCATCCCCATAGAGAAGTAAGATCATACAGCTATGAGAAGAATTGTAAACAAACATTGAGGGATCAGTGGTACTACTTGAAAATTGATGCTTGAGTAAAAGATTGTTGAACTGTGAGAACCAACCTCGTGGAGCTTGTTTGAGCCATAGATGGCTTTATGAAATTTGCAAATATGATTAGGAAATATAGAGTCTCTGAAACTGGGTGGTTGTGTGTTTGGATGTATACCTTTGAAGACTTGTTTTGATGATAACAAACGTGAAGACTAAATGAAGATGATGAAAAGACCAAGTCCAAGTTTATATAAGATTAGCATTAGGACTTAGGTTCTATTGTACGGAGCTCACTTTGATATCTCTTTGTTTTCGAAAGAAACTTAGTGTCTTTAAAACACTTTCTCCAAAACTGTTTTGTATTGCTTTATTCGAATAGAGCTTAGTCTATTCAAATAAACACTTTCACGAGGTTCCATTTTTAAAGGTGCTATTCGAACAGCAGGATAGCTATTCGAATAAATGAGTTTCTCAGAACTATTTTTATAAGTGAATTATTCGAATAACTCAAACGTTATTCGAATAAACCCTTTTCTATCTGAACAGTTTTTAACCGTGTTATTCGAATAACACAGAGGTTCTTCGAATAACCCATATCAGATGGTTTTTTCACGATGGCTTCAGGAACAGTGTTATTCGAATAATATGTTAAGCTATTCGAATAAACACGTTGATCACGAACACTGATATGGAAACAAACAGGTTTTTAATACGGTTAAATGGCTTTTAATTCTACCCAACGACTATTTTTTTTTAATTTTCTCTATAAATAGGAACCTTGGGTCACGTCTAAAAATTGCCCAAAACCTTGAATTGTTTTTTGCTTGCTCTAATCTGTGAAATTATTTTCTACGCTATATTTTTTATTAAAACCTTGAGATATTTTTGTGAGAGCTCCATTAGCACTTCAATTTATATTACTTGCTTTGAGTGAGAGTTTCTCTTCATCTACTTTCTGTTATTCTGTATCGAGGATGAGGTATCCCGACAGGCTGAGGCTTTAGCACAAAGATAGAGTTTCCCTGTGTGTGAAAAGTGCTCTTTTGTGTAATAGTTGCAAGCACCTATTGAAGCTTGTATACATAGTGAAAAATCTCAGCTTTCAAGGACTGCACGTAGACCACAAGTGGGTTAGTGGTCGAACCAGGATAAATACTATGCCTGCTTCTCTCTTCTTAATATCTTTATTTTATGTAATTTTAATTTATTGCATATTTATTTTCCACTGCTTTTATTATTTTTTTTCTTCTTCTCGTTCCTTCTGTGCATTTATTTATTAAGCTTTAATATTTACTTTTGATAAAAAAGAGGTTTTGAGAAAAAGTTTTATACTCAATTCACCCATCCTCTTGAGTACTGGAAGGCACTTGGTAACAAGTGGTATCAGAGCTAAACTCTTGTATAAAGAGCTTAGCAGCTTCAAGAGAATATGGCTTCTTCAAATGGTTTTTCAGAAGGATCTTCCATAAACTGACCACCCTTTTTCAATGGGGATGGTTATGCATATTGGAAGGAAAGAATGAAAATCTTCATCGAAGCTATTGATCTAGATGTATGGGATGCTGTCGAAAACGGCGCTTTTATACCCACACATGAGGTCAATGGTGTAAGGACTGAAACACCACGAAATAAATGGTCTGATGAAGACAAAAGAAAATTTTAATATAATTTAAAAGCCAAAAATATTATTACTACTTCTTTGGGATATGATGAGTTTTTAGAATTTCAAATTGTAAAATTGCTAAAGAAATGTGGGACACTTTGCAAGTTACCCATGAGGGTACTAGTGAAGTAAAGAGGTCGAGAATCAATTCTCTAACTTGTCAATATGAATTATTTAGAATGAACTAATGAGAAAGCATTCAGGAAATGCAAAAGAGGTTCACCCACATAGTTAATCATTTTGCATCTTTAGGTAAAAAAAATTTCTAACGAAGATTTGATTAACAAAGTATTGAGATGTCTTAGTAGGATTTGGCAACCTAAGGTAACAGCTATATCAGAATCGAGGGACTTGTCAACAATGACTCTAACTACCCTCTTTGGAAAACTTCATAAGCACGAACTGGAACTGAGCAGATTAAGTCAAAGCGAAGAAAACGATAAAAAGAAAAAGAGGATAGCGCTCAAAGCCACTTCCTCAACAATCGACAATGATGATGAAGAAAATGAAGAAGACTCAGGGAACATTGAGGTAAGCAAAGAAAATCTTAGTCTGTTAGTTAAAAAATTTGGTAAATTTCTCAGGAAAAAGGGAACGCAAAGAAGACCTCCTTTCCCTCCGAAGAAGACTCATTACAAAGGCGAAGGAGCTTCATCGACTCCAACTTGCTATGAATATGGCAAATCTGGTCACATGAAAATGGAGTGCCCAGTTTACCAAAAGAAGAAGAAGAAGAAATTTGAAAAGAAGCCCTTCAAGGAAAGAAAAGGAAGAAAAGCCTATATAGCATGGGATGAAAATGACATGGATTCAACTGACAGCTCAGACATCGAGGAAGCTCAACTATGTCTCATGGCCAAAGGAGAAGAAGAAGAAAGTGAAAATGAGGTAAGTTCTAATACTACTTTATTGCCTTCTTACGATGAGTTACAAGATGCTTTTGAAGAATTACATGAAGAGTCTTTAAAACTCACAAAAATTATTTCTTCTTCTAAGAAAACAATCTCTTCTTTAGAAAATCAAATTCTTGCTTTAAATAAAGAAATAGAAGAATTAAAATTTAAAAATGAAACTTTGGGAATCATTGATGCATGCACAAATCATTCTTCACATGCTTCTACATCTTCATCTTGTTCTTCATGTCATATGCTTGAAAAAGAAATTAAAGACTTAAAGAACACTCTTTCTAAATTCACCTTTGGAAGGGATAACTTAAATATTTTATTAGGAAGACAAAGAGTGGTTTTTCAAAAAGCCGAGATAGGTTATAACTCGAAAAATCAACAAAAACTCTATAAAAATATCTTTGTGCATTCTAGTGTTTCAAGTAGTCCTTTTATTAAATGTTTTTACTGTGAAAGGAAAGGACATAGTGCATCAACATGTAATGCAAGGAAAAATATAAATACTAAATTGGAACAAAAATGGTTTGGGTTCCTAAGGGTACTATACCCAAAACTGACACACAAGGACCCAAGAAAATTTGGGTACCAAAGGTTAAAAATTAAACATGTGTTGTAGGTGTGCTTGAAAGCCAGGAGTTCAAATTGGTATCTCGATAATGGCTGCTCCAAGCACATGACTGGGGACGATTCGAAATTCACCATGCTTATTCCCAAGAATCATGGACACGTTACTTATGGTGATAACAACAAAGGAAAAATTCTTGGAATCGGCAAAGTCGGTAAGAACCCTAACTCCTCTATTGAGAATGTGTTGCATGTTGAAGGTTTGAAACATAACTTGCTTAGTATTGGCCAATTATGTGATAAAGGAAATAAGGTTATATTTGATTCAAATTATTGACATAATTGAAGATAAAAATGATAAGCATGTTAAATTCATTAGTCATAGAGTAAATAACATTTATATGATTAGTCTTGATGATATATCTTCAAATGATGCGAAATACCTCTTAAGTAAGAATGATGATTCATGGTTATGACATAAGAGAATTGCACACATTCACATGGATCACTTAAAGAAGTTGGTCTCTAAAGAGCTAGTAATTGGACTACCTAAGCTTAATTTTGTAAAAGATAAGTTATGTGATGATGTCAAAAGGATAAACAAATAAAGGTCTCTTTTAAAGCAAAAAATATAGTTTCAACTACTAGACCTTTACAACTTTTGCACATGGATCTATTTGGACCTTCTAGAACTATGAGCTTTGGTGGAAATTACTATGCTTTAGTGATTGTGGATGATTTTTCTAGATTTAAATGGACTTTATTTTTTGCAAATAAAAATGATGCATTTCTAGCTTTTAAAAGACTTGCCAAAGTTATTCAAAATGAAAAACGTTTTCAAATCTCTTCTATAAGAAGTGATCATGGTGGCGAATTTGAAAATAATATTTTTGAAAATTATTGTGATGAACATGACATTAATCATAATTTCTCTGCCCTTAGAACTCCACAACAAAATGGAGTTATAGAAAGGAAAAACCGTTCTTTAGAAGAAATGACGAGAACTATGCTTAACGAGACTGCTCTTCCTAAGTACTTTTGGGCGGATACTGTAAGTACATCTTGTTATGTAATGAACAGGGCCCTTATAAGGCCTATTTTAAAGAAAACCCCATATGAGTTGTATAAGGGAAGAAAGCCAAATGTCTCACATTTTCATGTTTTTGGATGCAAATGTTTTGTCTTAAATAATGGAAAAGATAACTTAGGCAAGTTTGATGCTAAGTCTGATGAAGGTATGTTTCTTAGTTATTCAAATCATAGTAAAGCTTTTCGTGTATATAATAAAAGAACTATGACTATTGAAGAATCTATATATGTTGCATTTGATGAAACTGACCCAAATGGATCGAGAAAGGATCTTGTTATTGATGATGTTACAGAAGTCTTGGCGGAAAGACATTTGGATAGCAAGGAAAAAGAAATCAAGGAGCAAGAGGATAAATAAAGACAAGAAGATTTGCAAGCTTTGGAACTTCCTAAATAATGGTGAACTTCAAAATATCATTCCCTTGATCAGATTATCAGTGATGTATCTAAAGGTGTAAGTACTCGTAATTCTCTTAGAAATGCTTGTAATCACTTAGCTTTTGTTTCTCAAATTGAACCAAAGGATTTAATTGAAGCTTTTGATGATGAACATTGGATCCTAGCTATGCATGAGGAATTAAATTAATTTGAAAGAAATCAAGTTTGGGAATTAGTTGCTAGACCTAATGATCACTCTATAATTGGCACTAAATGGGTTTTTAGAAACAAACTTGATGAAAATGGTTTAATAACTAGAAACAAAGCTAAATTGGTTGCTAAAGGTTATAATCAAGAAGAAGGAATAGATTATGAAGAAACTTATGCACCTGTAGCTAGATTAGAAGCTATTAGAATGTTACTTGCTTATGCCTGCATCATGGATTTCAAATTATATCAAATGGATGTCAAAAGTGCTTTTCTAAATGGTTTTATTCAAGAGGAGGTATACGTTGAACAACCTCTAGGTTTTGAAAATCATGAACTACCTAACCATGTTTTTAAACTTAAAAAGGCTTTATACGGTTTAAAGCAAGCTCCTAGAGCTTGGTATGAAAGGTTAAGTAAGTTCCTTTTAGAAAATGGTTTTTCAAGAAGAAAAGTGGATACTGCCCTCTTCATTAAAAATAAAAAACATGATATTCTTCTTGTGCAAGTATATGTGGATGATATCATTTTTGGTGCTACTAATGAATCCCTGTGCAAAGAATTTGCTAAGACAATGCAGAACGAATTTGAAATGTCAATGATGGGAGAGCTGAACTTCTTCCTCGGACTTCAAATCAAACAAACGAACGAAAGGACATTCATAAGTCAAACCAAATACTGCAAGGAATTGCTCAAGAGATTCGAAATGGAAAAAGCTAAACACATGGCCACTCCAATGGGTACTTCCTGCTATTTGGACAAAGATGAAGGAGGTAAATCAGTAGAAATAACGAAATATAGAGGTATGATTGGATCTCTCCTTTATCTTACTGCTAGTAGGCCAGATATTATGTTTAGTGTATGCATGTGTATTAGATATTAGGCAAACCCTAAGGAATCTCATTTAAGTGTTGTTAAATGAATAATGAAATACCTAGTAGGCACTTCACAAATGGGCTTGTGGTATCCTAAGGGTGCCTCTTGTAGCCTAATAGGCTATTCTGACTCTGATTTTGCTGGGTGCAAATTGGACAGAAAGAGTATTAGTGGGACATGCCACTTGCTTAGTAATTCTTTAGTTTCTTAGCATAGCAAGAAACAAAATAATGTGGCTTTGTCTACCGTTGAGGCTGAATATGTTGTAGTCGGGAGTTATTGTGCTCAAATCTTATGGATGAAGCAACAACTTTTAGACTACAGTCTTCAGCTTGATCACATCCTGATAAAATGTGATAATACTAGTGCAATAAATATCTCTAAGAATCCCATTTTGCATTCTAGAGCAAAGCATATAGAGATAAGACATCACTTTATCAGAGATCATGTACAAAAAGGGGATTGCATTCTTGAGTTTATTGAAACAACTAAGCAACTTGTAGATATTTTCACTAAACCCTTAGCAAAAGAAGTATTTGTTGGTGTATGCCCTAGAGGCTAATACATTTTCTGTATTTGCATATATTCTATTATGCTATTTTATATATATGAGGCATTTCATTTATTGTGTTCTTTTTGATAAACATAATAAAGTCCTTAGAATAGTAAGTTTGATGCCATAGGACATCAAGTGGATGACTTGATCGTGAGATCCTTTTGGTTACAACACTATTCTTAAATGTCCCTAGTCAAGTATTATTGTTAATTAGGACAACAATAATACATTGTAGAGACCGATGACCGCATCTCACGGGTCATGGATATGAGATATCAAGTCTTCACATTGGTACATATTAGAGTAATGATGTCTTGTGATCGAGTGTCATACATGGATCGTTACGTGAGTGTCATAAGCGATTCTCATAGTGATAATGGTGTTTGTGGTCCTTTGACCTGAAATCACTATGATTCCTACATGAGGAGTTGTGTGTTTTAATGCCATCAAACGTCATCTGTAACAAGGTGATTATAAAGTTGGTTATTGGACATACCGCAAATCATGCAGAGGGATGTGAGTGACCTAGATGGAATTTGTCACTCCTACATAACAGAGCGATATCTTCGGGCCCCCGATTGAGTGAGACTCGCGAAATGCATGGCCATGCTCAAATGAGTCAATATGAGATATTGATCTCATTTATTGTTACAAAGTCTACTCGAGTATCGGAAACGAATGATTGGACTATACAAGGGTGACGCATTCCATGCCTTGTGTTCAATCTAGATATCTTGACAAAGGGACTAAACTACACGGAAACATTTATCTCGGATAGGTTATGTCAAATCACCGACATTCTCATTACTTGGGTAGCAGTGATGTGTTGCTAGATACCGCATCTTGTTTGTAATATTAAAATGAGATTTTAATATTACTACCAACGTCATGAGAACCTGCGCAGGTCGCACACTTAGAACAGACTAAATTGGAGCAATAAGGATCCAAGTTGGACTCGGATTCAATTGTGGGCCTAACTCATGAGATGGGTTTTAGGGTTGCATAGCTTACCTTGCTCTCATGCTCACACTCACTTAAGACAGCCACTATTATAAATAGTACTGTTAAGGGGGCTGCTATAGATGTTACATCACAACCCTAGCCGCACCTAAGAAAGTGAGTGAGAGACAGTGAAAGGTTCTTCTCTTCTATTCGCAGCTAGCACCGCGAAACAGAGGCGTGACTCCTTTTGCAAGTCTGTTCGTGTGGATACCGCAGAAACATCGTCACTATTACGGTGTTGGTGATTCACCTCGCTTGTGTTTATCACGCTTCAAGAGGTAATTTTTAAAAACTCGGATTATGGACTTTTCGCATGGATCCTGTGTGGGAATCCTATTATTCCGCTGCGAGATATTTTGATCCGCAATTCCCAACAGTATTCTTTTATATTCGAGGAGAATTGGGCATAATTGATTAATCCAATATATGATTGCATGTTTTATTGCTGAAAATTATCTCTATTTAAATCACATGAATATATGCTTTGAATTCTTGAATGTATGCTTTTCTGTGTTTCTTTGTTAGTTTTATTCAAATAAACAGGCTTTTATTCGAATAAAATTCTTTACAGCTTGTTAAATAATATGTTGAATATCAGCTTTTATTCGAATAATACTTAGTTTATTCGAATAAATTTGCTTCTGTGTTAAACCTGTGTTTTATATGCGCTCTGTCTATTCGAATAAATCTTCTTCTATTCAAATAACCAGAATCCTTAGTTTATCAGTCTCAGTCTTTACCCTCTGTCTATTCGAATACAACTCAGGCTATTCAAATAACCAGAGCCTTGGTTTATTAGCCTTGACTGATAGCCTTCAGTCTATTCGAATAACCCCTATAGTTATTCGAATAAATCCAGCTAGTTTTCCAAAACGCTTGGCTTTCCCAGATAATCTATTCGAATAGAACCTCCCTTTATTCAAATAAACCCTAGCAGAATTTCTCTTTCAACATCTGTCCTTTCAGTTTCCAAGCAAGGTTTATTCGAATAAACCTCTGTTTATTCGAATAAACACGGGCCTCCCTTTAAATAGCTCTTGCGCGTCCAACCGTTTCACTCCCTCTTCCTTCTTTTCTCTTCTTCTCTGCCCATCATCTCTTTCTCTCCTACTCTCTTCCACCATCTTCCTGCCATCTTTCTCTCTTCCACGCCTCCAATCACCATGGCCTCCTCCTCCAGCAAGCGCCTACGCATGAAGACGGCTCCATGCAACAATCCACTTGATTTGAGAAGGCTCTCATCCAACGAAGAGCACCATGCCCGCTTCATTATGCACTTTTGGGAGCGTAACCTGGTCCAGCCCAAGTATCTTGACCTTTCCTTCTTCCAGCAACACAGAGGTTTCGACTTTTTGACCCTATTGCAAAACCAGGGAGTTCTACAGCTTTGCTCTCACCAGGCCACTCTCTACCCAGCTCTGGTGAAGATGTTCTTCTATAATGTGGCATTTGATGGCCAGAACCTTCTCTCCGAAGTCTGTGATCAAAACATTGTGATCACACCGCAGGACTGGTAGACTCTGTTTAGGTTGCAGTTCACCAACTTACTCGTTGAAGATGGTGATAACCCTTTCCTTGAAGAGTTCAACAAGTTTCAGGCGTTTGAGGACTTGTTGAAGCCTGGTCTAGCATTGCTTGACAAGGGTCTCAAGGGTGGCATGCTGAAAAGCCAAGATAGGCTTCTGCATTACGCCTTTGCTCATATATTGGCTCCCCGTGGTGGAAATTACGCCTACCTCAGTGAAGATAACATCTTCATGCTTTGAATTCTGAAGAATGGCCATCAGATTAACTGGCCTATGTTTATCATGAAACACATGATGAGGGCCAAGGGCAAGGAAAATTTCGACTTGCCTTATGGTATTCTCATCACTAGCTTGCTCAGCAAGTATCCTCAGGTCCTGGAGACTGAGCGAGCCATTGCCCTGACTCATCACAATGTTTTTGGCTACCACACCTTACGCAAAATGAAGATGATCTAAACTAATGAAGGCTGGGTGTACCCAGATGAGGTTGCTGAGGATGAGCTAGACCTTGTTGACGCTCCTACTGCCCCCGCTGATGCACCTGCTGCTGCTCCTGCTCCTGTCACTTTAGAACAGATCATGGCCACCTTGCATGATAACAGAGCCTATGCAACGCCCCTTTATGGGAGGGAACATCACAATGTCAATTACAATGAGGAAACAAAATTATATAAGTCAAGACCCAGTTCTTTTTAATATAATATATAATTACTTGATTATAGTTATGTAGTTAAATTGGCGAATATTTTTTTTTTGTTATAATAGCAATAATTAATAACCACGGTGACGGAACATCAATGGAAATAAAGAATAAAAGCAGGAGTAAAGCATACATGGGAATTAACATTGCATCTTTAAATATATATTTATCAAACTGTTTAGTTACAAAGCCTGGTATACCAAAAAGTAAAACTATACCTGCCCCCAAAGGATTATACATATACATCCCCACGGTATCAGAAAATATACAGCCCACTATAGTCAAAACATCAGGCCCCCAAAATAAAATACTGGTAGCCCTCAGTAGCTACAAGTAATATCAGTCCCTCAAGTGAGGAGGAATCGTGTCAGGATCCTCTTCAGGATCCTCCGCGAGGTCGTCCTTAGGGACCTCCTCGGGGTCTTCCTCATCAGAGGAAACCACCATAGGAGCTGCAGAGCTACGGGACAGGGCCCGAGCTATGGAGTCAAAAGAGTCTTCCCGCAGGGTGTAGTAGCGGTCACCCCACATCTCCCGTATAGGAAAATGAAATTCCAGATGTAGGCTGATACAGCAAGTGAAAATCGGTGGCTCGCGACGCCTCCAGGCCAAAGCTAACGACACGTCCCCCAAGTAGACGCAGCGCTTAGAATCAAAGTTGATCTGCCAGCACTCTGGCCCTCCTAAGAAGGTCAGGCGCACATCTCCCAGAAACCCGCGCATGCGTGCCTCCATGCTCTTCGATAGTCGCTAATCGAGGTCAGGCCAGAAGCTGGGGAAATCTGGGGCTTCTGTTTCCTAGCAGTCGCCTTTGATGGGACGCAATATATAGACAAACAGTAATGGAAAAATAGAAAAGAGGTAAGACATCCTACCATCATTACCAATTACAGCAACAAGAAACCAAACGGCGCAAAGCGCCCACATAGCATTTTTGACAGCAATAATGATAATAAACATTGAATAGCAGTCATAATCAACCAAGTAGTTCCAGGCAATTATATATATCAGTAATACAACAGTTCCAATTATGATAATAATAAATGCCAGATAATTCATGGACCCACTATGCACATGCATACGAAGTCAAAATCCTACTCCACGGAGCTAGACACAAACGGTCAGAGAGAAAGATCAAGAGACACGTCTGCAACTCGGCTGCCGAGGCCAAAGTGCTATAATCCATCAATTTATCCACGTGCACATCATGGCATTGTATAGACAGTCTACGCTAGATCACGATATACGACACTATCTCGGTCCGGATCGTCAGTGCGTTTGCATCGGTCTGCCCCACGGACAGAAGAGCTACCAACTGTCCATTGCGAGGTACTCTCACCCTGACGTCCCCAAGGTCAACAAATGACCTACACTTGTCTATTCGCACCCGCACTAAAGTGTGTTCAACTCCTAGGCAACTCGGCCTTAACATAGTCCAACGGACATTCACAATGCATACCGACTCTATGCATAATCATGTATGATCATTATTACATACAGTTCCACCATATGCCACAGTTTGCCAGAGCAAAAATCAACAAAATCATTGGTCACTCACATGGACCCACAATATCATAATATTAGAATTAAATGAATTAATGCATTTTCAAGGTGTATTATGAATTCTTACTTAGGTTTAGCTTTCCTTACAGAGGTTGTCTCTAATGGAATCCTATTAGTTGATTAGATTCCCTTAGGTAATTTATTCATATACACTTAGAAGGTTATTCTAAGATCTCAATGTCTTACACTCTCTTGTTCTTACCCTAATTAAAATTATCCTAAGTCTTATGAAAATTCCATTCTTGGTTCTTTAAAATTTATGAATCTCGGTATAATTTAATTTTCCAATTTGCTAATTCTTGCATCCTATTTCCATTAATGTAATCACTAGGTGTTAGGTGATAAATTATGATTTTGGATTCGACGGAGACAATGGCTCTAGTGTACAAAAATGAGGCTACCTTTCGACGAAAAATATCCTGACAGAATGATGAAAGATGGGAGAACATTATTGCACAAGAATGGCAAAGAATCAATTCCTGTCGAATGAAGATTCTGTCGAATGGAGATCAAAAACTGTCGAATATACTAAAAGGCCAGCAGAAATGCTAATTCGATAGACGGGTGTTGACGTTGGAGAAATCTTCTCTATTGAATGGTTAGAAGTTCTAACTCGACGGACATCAACATTCTAACTCAACGGATATTTACATCCTAACTCGACAGATATTGACATTGCACTAAATGGTCAGAAGATCAAAATCAACGGAATGGTCAGAAGATCAAATTCGACGGATATTGACATTATACTAAATGGTCAGAAGATCAAATTCGACGGATGTTGACATTCTAACTCGACGGATATTGATATCCTAACTCGACGGATATTGAAATTATACTAAATGATCAGAAGATCAAAATCGATGGAATGGTCAGAAGATCAAATTCAACGGATGTTGACATTCTAACTCGATGGATATTGATATGCTAACTCGACGGATATTGACATTCTACTAAATGGTCAGATGTTAAAATTGTTACAATTTTTTTTTTCACAAGGAATCCCCAAATTTTGGGCTCAAAACTGTGGCCATCCGAGAACCAATCCGATGTCACTTCCTTCCATGTTATACATTCCAATCTATTCAGATACATCAATATACACAAAAACAATCTAGTAGCACAAACACATTACAAACAACATGCAAACAAAGGATAACCCTCAATAGGGTTCCCTCACTATCAGTCATAAACAACATTTCTAAATGCTAATAGAGGTTGAGGAGGAGTATCTTCCTCTTACCTTAGAGAAGCACAAAGAAAGGATGCTCCTTTTTGCTTGGAAATTTCGTGCTTAGCTTCATGAAAGCCCTAGAACATTCAAACTTACAAAATCAAAACCAAATCTTGAAATGGATACCCATGGTCACCAAAATGACCGTGGGTCACGAAAATGAGAAGAGAGGAAGAGAAAGCCATGAGCTTTTACCTTAAAGCTCCAACCTTTAAGCTTCAAAGGTGGAAGAGGATGAAGATGGAGAGAATAGTGAACTCTTGAAGATGATTTCCTCAAAGATGGTGGTCCTCCAAACACGAAGTGGGTGCAAGGAGTATGACAGCTTGAAGA
Organism: Ormosia semicastrata; assembly: GCA_029884595.1. Classification (NCBI taxonomy): domain Eukaryota; kingdom Viridiplantae; phylum Streptophyta; class Magnoliopsida; order Fabales; family Fabaceae; genus Ormosia; species Ormosia semicastrata. The sequence continues at coordinate 48,946,397 of JAQQTO010000061.1, forward strand.
TAAAATGGAGGTGTGGGTGGTAAGGTTATTGCTGCTGTGGAGTGAAAAGAGAAAGAAGAAAGAGAGCATACGTGAGGGAGAGAAAATAAGAGAAGTGAAAATGTAATATGCCCCCTTAGTCAACCGTGTAGCACCAAAAAGGAAGGAGAAAGAAAAGTGGTTGGGAAGGAAGCTTCCCTTAAAGCTTCCTTAAGAAGCTTCGCACGTTTCTCGATAAAGTGCATAGTAAGCTTATCTCCTTAATTAAAATACATCCGATAGATGATTAATTACACTGTTAGAATTATTTTCTCAGTGAATAAAAGTTACAATTAATGAAAATAATATCTTATTATTCATCAGATGATTTTATGATACAGTGATTTTATTCATCAGATAAAATCTCGTAAAACGTAAACCTCGTAAATTGTACTCGGCCTCGGGTTTAGTAAGATCCCCCGTCGACGTCTGCACAGTTCAGAGTTTACCAGCCTCAGGGAAAATATTCTATTTTCCCAGCTCTGCTCAGTACACACGTAAAACGAAAAATATATTAAAATATTCATCATTTCCAGAAAAATCCATAAAAATTCTTAAAAATCATAAATATTATAAAATGATTATTATAATGAAATAAAGAATTTTCAGGATGTTACAACACTCCCCTTCTAAAAAGGAATTTCGTCCTTGAAATTTGCATATCTTAGAATAACTGTGGGTGTTGCTCCTTCATCTTGTCTTCCAGCTCCCAGGTTGCATCTCCAGTCACCTCGTTCCAAATTACCTTTACCAATGAGATCTCCTTGCCTCTTAATTGCTTTATCCTTCTATCCTCGATTCTTACAGGAGGTGCCACATAAGTTAAGTTCTCTTTTATTTGTACTGTGTCCGGTGCTATGACATGACTTGGATTAGGAAGGTATTTTCGAAGTTGTGACACATGGAAAACATTATGAATGTTTGAAAGGAAAGGAGGTAAGGCTATTTGATAGGCTACAGGACCTACTCGGTGAATGATTTGGTATGGTCCAAGAAATTTTGGAGTGAGTTTTCTAGATTTTAAAGCCCGGCCTACCCCAGTCGTAGGTGTGACTTTCAGGAATACATGCTCGCCTTCCTCAAACTCAAGAGGCTTTCTCCTTTAGTCTGCATAACTTTTTTGTCGACTCTGAGCCATCCTCATCTTTTCCTGAATCATCTTAACCTTCTCAGTTGTCTGCTGTATAATTTTTGGTCCAATAGTAAGGCGCTCGCCATCTTGGTACCAATACAGAGGTGTTCGACACCGTTGTCCATACAGAGCTTCATAGGGTGCCATCCCTATGCTCAAATGATAACTATTGTTGTAGGTGAATTTTATCAATGGTAGAACGTCATCCCAACTTCCAGTCTGTTCTATGGTACAAGCTCTAAGCAAATCTTCCAAAGATTGGATCGTCCTCTCTGATTGACCATCGGTCTGTGGGTGATAAGCAGAACTCAGACATAACTTTGTCCCCAACGCTTCTTGCAAACTCTTCCAGAAATTTGAGGTAAATCTCGGATCTCTATCCGCAACAATACTTGTAGGCACACCGTGTAGTCTAACAATTTCTCTAATATAGATCTGAGTCAGTCTCTCTAGTTTGTATCTTATGTCGATCGGGAGAAAATGTGCTGATTTCGTGAGTCGGTCCACGATTACCCAAATCGAATCATGACCTTTTCTTGTTCTTGGTAATCTGACTACAAAATCCATTGCAATGCTGTCCCACTTCCATTCAAGAATAGACAACGGTTACAGCAATCCCGCTGGTCTCTGATGTTCCACTTTAGCTTTTTGACAAACTAGACATGTCGATACGCGTCTAGTGATGTCACTCTTCATTCCATGCCACCAAAACAACTTCGTCAAGTCTTGATACATTTTTGTTATGCCGGATGCATACTCAGTTGGCTTGTGTGAGCATGGTTGATGATATATTCTCTAAGCTCTTGGTCACGGGGAATACAAACTCTCCCACGGAATCTCAGAATTCCGTCTGTTCCTTCCGCAAACGCTGTTTCATCGCCTTGCTTCACTTGCTCTCTCACTTCTTGTAAGAACTTGTCAACCTTCTGCTTTTCCCTTATGTCATCCATCAGCTCACTTGAGATGGTAACCATATTCATGCAAATCTTCCCTAGTTCTAACTCCACAAAAGACCACATATCTCTGAACTGCTCTAGCATATCCTTTTCCTTGATCATCAGGGCAGAGACACTGGTCATCTTTCTACTTAGAGCATTCGCCACAACATTTGCCTTGCTAGGGTGATACAGAAGTTGGAAATCATAATCCTTCAGGAACTCTAACCACCTTCATTGCCTTATGTTCAACTCTTTCTGATCATACAAATACTTCAGACTCTTGTTATCACTGAAAATATTGAACGTCATTCCGTAGAGAAAATGCCTCCATATCTTCAGAGCAAAAACTACAGCCGCTAACTCCAAGTCATGCGTCGGGTAGTTCTTCTCGTGCACTCGTAACTGCCTTGAAGCATAAGCCACTACTCTTCCTTGTTGCATAAGTACAAATCCTAGTCCTTGGTGTGAAGCGTCGCAATACACCTCAAACTGCTCATTCGGATCGGGTAGCACTAACACTGGTGAGGTAGTCAGCTGATTCTTCAACTCTTGGAAACTCTGCTCACAGTTGTCGGTCCACACAAAAGCTTGGTTCTTCTTTGTGAATTGTGTAAGAGGTCCTGCAATCTTGGAGAATCCCTCAATGAACCTCCGGTAATATCCTACTAAACCCACGAAGCTACGAATCTCCGTCACTGACTTTGGCCTTTCCCATTGTAGCACTGCCTCCACCTTTGATGGATCCACTGCAATCCCATCCTTTGAGATCACGCGACCTAGAAATTTAACTTCTTCCAGCCAGAACTCATATTTCGACAGTTTGGCATACAATTCCTTCTCCTTTAGAATCTGAAGAACTATACTGAGGTGTTCAGCATGGTCCTCCTGATTTTGAGAGTATACTAGAATGTCATCAATGAAGATCACAACGAATTTGTCCAAGTAAGGACGAAAGATTCAGTTCATGTAGTCCATAAAGATAGCTGGTGCATTCGTCACACCAAACGGCATCACGAGATATTCGTAGTGACCGTATCGGGTACGAAAAGCAGTCTTGGGTACATCCTCCGTCTTTACTCGTATCTGATGATACCCGGATCGCAAATCAATCTTTGAAAACACCGCTGCTCCCTTCAGTTGGTCCATTAAGTCATCAATTCTTGGGAGTGGATATTTGTTCTTGATCGTTACTTTGTTCAGCTGTCGATAGTCCACACATAATCTTGAAGTGCCATCCTTCTTGCGAACTAACAGTACTGGTGCTCTCCACGGTGATACACTTGGTCTGACAAATTACTTTTCCAAAAGCTCTTCTAGCTGTTTCTTGAGCTCAGCTAACTCTATCGGTGTCATCCTATAAGGTGCTATAGACACGGGACCAGCTCTCGGTACTAGGTCGATAACAAACTCTATCTCTCGAGCCGGTGGTAAACCAGGTACATCCTCAGGAAAGACTTCAAGAAACTCATTCACCACTGGAATTGTGTTCACATCAACCTCGCTCTCGACTTTCAAAGAAGACAGTAGCATGTATCCGTGAGCTCCTTCTTTCAAGAGAGCTTGAACTCGGTTGGCCATCAGAAATCTAGAATTTTCATCTATTGAAAAAACTATGGTCTTTCTAGAACAGTCTAACAGAACATGGTTGGAAGACAACCAGTCTATCCCTAAGATAATATCTAGTTAGGAAAGGGGTAAACAGATCAGATCGACCAAAAAGGTTCGACCTTCAACAACCAATGGACAGTTTAGACAGACTTTGGTAGTAACTATCGGTTTATCAGTGGGGGTAGAAACAGTTAGGTTAAAAGGTAAGGTAGACACTGGTAAACTAAGTCTTTGCACACAGTCATATGATATGAAAGAATGGGTTGCCCTAGAGTCTTACAGTACAGTTAAAAGATTACCTTCTATGGTGCCTTCCCCTTGTATCAAATCTTCAGATTCGAAGGCTTCAGCTCCGCTCATGGTGTAAACTCACCCTCCAGCTTGTGGTTTCTTGGCTCTTGCGGCATTCATTAAAGGTTCGGCCTTCGCTTGATTGCAGTCTCGGGACACGTGGCCAGGTTTGCCACATCTGAAGCAGATGATCCCCTTTATGGTGCAGTCCTTTGTAAGATGATCTTTCCTACACTTCATGCATTTAGAAGGATACGCTGTGTTCTGGCCAGTCCGGTTCCCAGTAGAACCTCTACCATAACTTCCACCCATGGTTTGTTGTTGATTTCCCGTTGGTCGGGAATATGGCTTCTTCTGGAAGCGGTTAGAACTGTTACTGCTGCCTCTTTGGAACCTCGTAGGCCCAAAGTTTCTATTCCTCGTATCTCTAGATTGCTCTAGAGCCTCTACATCACAGCACGTATCCAGCAGTTCTGAGAACTTATTGATCTTCAGGGTGATCACAGCCTTCTTCACCTCATACCTCAGTCCTTCCGTGAATCTTCGGCATTTCCATGCTTCATTTAGTTGATTCTGAAAGTACATCGAAAACTGTGACAAGTTTTCGAATCTGGCCGCATACTCACTAACGGTCATATTCCCTTATCGTAAGTTGAGAAATTCTGACTCCTTCGCGTATCTTGTGCTTGCAGGAAAATACTTATCTAGGAACTTCTCCTTGAATAAGTCCCAAGTAATCTCGCGGTTTGCAGCTTCTAACATTCTCTGCACTTCATTCCACCAATTTTCAGCATTGCCCACCAACATAAAAGTAGCATAGTTCACCTTCTTGTCCTCAGCGCAATTCATACCTCGAAAGACTTTTTCTAGCTCCTTGATCCACAGACTAGCCTTGTCCGGATCAAATTCCCCTTTGAATTTAGGAGGGTTGTGGCGTCGAAATTCTACTAAGTTATGAGCATCTATAGTAACCTCGAGCTGTTGAGCAGCTCGTTCTTGTTGTTGTGCAACTCTCTCTTGTTGCTGAGCAGCTTGCTCGATTTGTTGTGTGACGACCTCAGCCATCCTCTGCATCATCGCAATGGCTGCTGCCATGTCTTCCCTTCGCGCCATCTTACTTTCTCAAGTCGGATTAACTGAAAATAGAGAAAAGTCAGTTCCATTCACTAGGAATACCAAATAATGCACCTTTGCGTTTACTATTAAGAGAATACACAGCACAAACAAGACAAACTCAATCATAAGACCCAAAGAAACATAAATCGGGGCTCTGATACCAACTTAATGTAATGCCCTTTTTTGGGAAGGAACGTCACATTGTCAATTACAATGCAGAAACAAAATTATATAAGTCAAGAACCGATTCCTTTTAATATAATATATATTTACTTGATTATAGTTATGTAGTTAAATTAGTGAATATTTTTTTTTGTTATAATAGAAATAATTAATAACCACGGTGACGGAACATCAATGGAAATAAAGAATAAAAGTAGAAGTAAAGCATACATGGGAATTAACATTGCATCTTTATATATATATTCATCAAACTGTTTGGTTACAAAGCCTGGTATACCAAAAAGTAAAACTATACCTGCCCCCAAAGGATTATACATATACATCCCCACGGTATCAGAAAATATACAGCCCACTACAGTCAAAACATCAGGCCCCCAAAATAAAATACTGGTAGCCCTCAGTAGCTATAAGTAATATCAGTCCCTCAAGTGAGGAGGAATCGTGTCAGGATCCTCTTCAGGATTCTCCGCGAGGTCGTCCTCAAGGACCTCCTCGGGGTCTTCCTCATCAGAGGAAACCACCATAGGAGCCGCAGAGCTACTGGATGGGGCCCGAGCTGTGGAGCCAAAAGAGTCTTCCCGCGGGGTGTTGTAGCGGTCACCCCACATCTCCCGTATAGGAAAATGAAATTCCAGACGTAGGCTGATACAACAGGTGAAAATCGGTGGCTCGTAACGCCTCCAGGCCAAAGCTAACATCACATCCCCCAAGTAGACGCAGTGCTCAGAATCAAAGTTGATGTGCCAGCACTCTGGCCCTCCTAAGAAGATCAAGCGCACATCTCCCAGAAACCCACGCATGCGTGCCTCCATGCTCTTCGGTAGTCGCTAATCGAGGTCAGGCCAGAAGCCAAGGAAATCTGGGGCTTCCGTTTCCTTGCAGTCGTCTTCGATGGGACGCAATATACAGACAAATAGTAATGGAAAAATAGAAAAGATGAAGACATCCTACCATCATTACCAATTACAGCAACAAGAAACCAAACGGCGCAAAGCGCCCACATAGCATTTTTGACAGCAATAATGATAATAAACATTGAATAGCAGTAATAATCAACCAAGCAGTTCCAGGCAATTATATATATCAGTAATACAATAGTTCCAATTATGATAATAATAAATGCCAGATAATTCATGGACCCACTATGCACATGCATACGAAGTCAAAATCCTACTCGATGGAGCTAGACACAAACGGTCGGAGAGAAAGATCAGGAGACACGTCTGCAACTCGGCTGCCGAGGCCAAAGTGCTATAATCCATCAATTTATCCACGTGCACATCATGGCATTGTACAGACTTGTCTACTCTAGATCACGATATAGGACAGTGTCTTAGTCCGGATCGTCAATGCCTTTGCATCGGTCTGCCCCACGGACAGAAGAGCTACCAACTGTCCATTGTGAGGTACCTGCACCCTGACGCCCCCAAGGTCAACAAATGACCTACACTTGTCTATTCGCACCCGCACTAAGGTGTGTTCAACTCCTAGGCAACTCGGCCTTAACATAGTCCAACAGACATTCACAATGCATACTGACTCTATGCATAATCATGTATGATCATTATTACATACAGTTCCACCATATGCCACAGTTTGCCAGAGCAAAAATCAACAAAATCATTGGTCACTCACATAGACCCACAGTATCATAATATTAGAATTAAATGAATTAATGCATTTTCAAGGTGTATTATGAATTCTTGCTTAGGTTTAGCTTTCCTTACAGAGGTTGTCTCTAACGGAATCCTATTAGTTGATTAGATTCCCTTAGGTAATTTATTCATATACACTTAGAAGGTTATTCTAAGATCTCAATGTCTCACACTCTCTTGTTCTTACCCTAATTAAAATTATCCTAAGTCTTATGAAAATTCCATTATTGGTTCTTTAAAATTTATGAATCTCGGTATAATTTAATTTTCCAATTTGCTAATTCTTGCATCCTATTTCCATTAATGTAATCACTAGGTGTTAGGTGATAAATTATGATTTTGGATTCGACGGAGACAATGGCTCTAGTGTACAAAAATGAGGCTACCTTTCGACGAAAAATATCCTGACAGAATGATGAAAGATGGGAGAACATTATTGCACAAGAATGGCAAAGAATCAATTCCTGTCGAATGGAGATCAAAAACTGTCGAATATTCTAAAAGGCCAGCAGAAATCCTAATTTGACGGACGGGTGTTGACATTGGAGAAATCTTCTTTACTAAATGGTCAGAAGTTCTAACTCGATGGACATCAACATTCTAACTCGACGGATATTTACATCCTAACTCGACGGATATTAACATTGCACTAAATGGTCAGAAGATCAAAATCGACAGAATGGTCGGAAGATCAAATTCGACGGATATTGACATTATACTAAATAGTCAGAAGATCAAATTCGATGGATATTGACATTATACTAAATGGTCAGAAGATCAAATTCGACGGATGTTGACATCCTAACTCGACGGATATTGATATCCTAACTCGATGAATATTGACATTATACTAAATGTTCAGAAGATCAAAATCGACGGAATAGTCAGAAGATCAAATTCGACGGATGTTGACATTCTAACTCGACGGATATTGATATCCTAACTCGACGGATATTGACATTCTACTAAATGGTTAGATGTTCAAATTGTTACAATTTTTTTTTTCACAAGGAATCCCCAAATTTTGGGCTCAAAACCGTGGCCATCCGAGAACCAATCCGACGTCACTTCCTTCCATGTTTTACATTCCAATCTATTCAGATATATCAATATACAAAAAAAGAATCTAGTAGTACAAACATATTACAAACAACATGCAAACAAAGGATAACCCTCAATAGGGTTCCCTCACTATCAGTCACAGACAACGTTTCTAAATGCTAATAGAGGTTGAGGAGGAGTGTCTTCCTCTTACCTTAGAGAACCACAAAGAAAGGATGCTCCTTTTTGCTTGGAAATTTCGTGCTTAGCTTCCCGAAAGCCCTAGAACATTCAAACTTACAAAATCAAAACCAAATCTTGAAATGGATACCCATGGTCACCAAAATGACCGTGGGTCACGAAAATGAGAAGAGAGGAAGAGAAAGCCATGAGCTTTTACCTTAAAGCTCCAACCTTTAAGCTTCAAAGGTGGAAGAGGATGAAGATGGAGAGAATGGTGAACTCTTGAAGATGATTTCCTCAAAGATGGTGGTCCTCCAAACACAAAGTGGGTGCAAGGAGTGTGACAGCTTGAAGATAAAATGGAGGTGTGGGTGGTAAGGTTGTTACTGCTATAGAGTGAAAAGAGAAGGGAAAAAGAGAGTAGACGTGAGGGAGAGAAAATAAGAGAAGTGAAAATGTAATATGCCCCTTTAGTCAACCATGTAGCACCAAAAAGGGAGGTGAGAGAAAAGTGGTTGGGAAGGAAGCTTCCTAGAAGCTTCCCTTAAAGCTTCCTTGAGAAGCTTCACACGCTTCTCGATAAAGTGCATAATAAGCTTGTCTCCTTATTTAAATACATCCGACAGATGATTAATTACACTGTTAGAATTATTTTCTCAGTGAATAAAAGTTACAATTGATGAAAATAATATTTTATTATTTATCAGATGATTTTATGATATAGTGATTTTATTCATCAGATAAAATCTCGTAAAATGTAAACCTCGTAAATTATGCTTGGGCTCGGGTTTAGTAAGATCCCCCGTCAACGTCTCCATAGTTCAGAGTTTATCGGCCTCATGGAAAATATTCTATTTTCCAGGCTCCGCTCAGTACACACGTAAAATGAGAAATATATTAAAATATTCATCATTTCTAGAAAAATTCACAAAAATTCTTAAAAATCATAAATATTATAAAATAATTATTTATAATGAAATAAAGAATTTTCGGGATGTTACAGCCTGTATGGAACATACCTTCTCTATTCTTTTTGATAGAATAGAAGGTGTTGAACGTGAGGTTGCTGCCCTCCGATCTATTTCACCTGCTCCTGCACCAGCTTCTTCACCACCACCTCCGAATACCTATTTCTAGGAACCTTAGTTCTTAGGATCTCTGTTTTGCCTTTATGTTATTTATTTCTGGCTTTTGTAATTGAATCTTTTTTGATTAATGCATAAATACATTTTTCTTGATGATCTATTGATATGAGTATGCTTCCTTTTATGCACTTATACTTGAATATATGTTTATGGGACTTACCCTTCCTTTTTGCTCATGACAAAAGGGGGATAAAAATTTGAAATTTAATTGAGAAAAGACAAGTAAATTTAAAACGAGATTGGATTCAAATTGAAAGGGGGAGCTGCGCACATATCTGATATACATTACCTCTTATAATTAAAGAGGGGGAGTAAGCTTTTATACCTCTTTGTGAATTCCAATTATATGCACTAACTCTTTTCTCATTGATAGCTTGTCATCATCAAAAAGGGGGAGAATGTGTTTCGACGTATACCTTTGAAGACTTGTTTTGATGATAACAAACGTGAAGACTAAATGAAGATGATGAAAAGACCAAGTCCAAGTTTATATAAGATTAGCATTAGGACTTAGGTTCTGCTGTACAGAGCTCACTTTGATATCTCTCTATTTTCGAAAGAAAAGATAAAACTTGTTTTTAAAAAAAACTTAGTGTCTTTAAAACACTTTCTCCAAAACTGTTTTGTATTGCTTTATTCGAATAGAGCTTAGTCTATTCGAATAAACACTTTCACGAGGTTCCATTTTTAAAGGTGCTATTCGAATAGCAGGATAGCTATTCAAATAAATGAGTTTCTCAGAACTGTTTTTATAAGTGAATTATTCGAATAACTCAAACGTTATTCGAATAAACCCTTTTCTATCTGAATAGTTTTTAACCGTGTTATTCGAATAACCCATATCAGATGGTTTTTTCACAATGGCTTCAGGAACAGTGTTATTCGAATAATATGTTAAGCTATTCGAATAAACACGTTGATCATAAACACTGATATGGAAACAAACAGGTTTTTAATACGATTAAATGGCTTTCAATTCTACCCAACGGATATTTCTTCTAATTTTCTCTATAAATAGGAACCTTGGGTCACGTCTAAAAATTGCCCAAAACCTTGAATTGTTTTCTGCTTGCTCTAATCTGTGAAATTATTTTCTACGCTATATTTTCGATTAAAACCTTGAGATATTTCTGTGAGAGCTCCATTAGCACTTCAATTTGTATTACTTGCTCTGAGTGAGAGTTTCTCTTCATCTACTTTCTACTATTCTGTATCGAGGGTGAGGTATTCCTCAAGGTTTGTATAAGGGTGAGGTATCCCGGCAGGCTAAGGCTTTAGCACAAGGGTAGAGTTTCCCTATGTGTGAAAAGTCCTCTTTTGTTTAATGGTTGCAAGCACCTATTGAAGCTTGTATACATAGTGAAAAATCTCGACTTTCGAGGACTGGACGTAGACCACAAGTGGGTTAGTGATCGAACCAGGATAAGTACTGTGTCTGCTTCTCTCTTCTTAATATCTTTATTTTATGTAATTTTAATTTACTGCATATTTATTTTCCGCTGCTTTTATTGTTTCTTTTCTTCTTCTCGTTCCTTCTGTGCATCTATTTATTAAGCTTTAATATTTGCTTTTGATAAAAAAGAGGTTTTGAGAAAAAGTTTTATACTCAATTCACCCCCCTCTTGAGTATTGGAAGCCACTTGGTAACAGGTTGAGCCATATAGACTTCCTGTTATTGATCCATGAAGAAATGCATTTTTTATATCTAGTTGCCTAATGGACCATCTCAGCAAAAGAGCATGAATAAGAACAAGATGAATGGTAGCATAACGAACAATAGGATTAGAATTGTGAGTATAATCAAGACCGTGTTGTTGTGTATATCCTTTGGCTACAAGGTAAGCTTTGCAACGTTTTATTGTCCTAACAGATTTTTGTTGAATTTTATAAACCAACATATTTACTACATTCATACAGGTTTTATATAGTACCAAAGACCAAGTACAATTAGATAGAAGAGCATTAAATTCATTAGTCATTGCATTTTTCCATCTAGGATCTTTTAATAGCTTAGGTAAAATATGTAGGTTCTAAAGGTAAGGGAGGAAGAGGATGAAATAAGAGCATATTTGGGGTTGGGTTTATGGATTCTAGATTTTGCTCTGGTTTGCATAGGATAAGAGGATAAGGGTGGTGGTGGTAAAGTAGGTGGAGAAATGTTGACAACATTATTTGGTAAGGAGACATGATTGTAGTATTTGTAGAGCTAGTGGGTGTAGGAGTTAATGAAAGGGGACAATAAAGGATGGAAAGGTAGAAGTAGTGGTTGTAGGATCCATGTTTAAAAGAAGTGGTAAGGAATTATTTTTTTGAATTTGATGTTATTATAAGACATGGGATAAGAAGATGAAAAGGAATATGGAAAAATATGTTCAACAAAAGAGACATGACGACTAATGTAAACACGTCCAGTAGCAAGAGACATAAAACAATATCCTTTATGTTGAGAACTATACCCAAGAAAAATACATGGAGTTGAACGAGGCTAAAGTTTATAACTATTATAGGGATGAAGATAAGAAAAATAGAGACAACTAAAGACTTGAAGAATGGAATAATTGGGAGGTTAAAAGAATAGAACCTGATAGGCAGAGTGATTAGATAGAATAGGAGTAGGCATACAATTTACTAAAAACACGGCTGTTTGAAAAGCTTCTACCCAAAACGTGTAAGGCAGATTGGAGTGGTGCAGAAGAGTACATCCAATAGTAAAGATATGATGATGTTTACACTTAGGTTCACCATTTTGTTGAGATGTATGAGGACAACAGAGTTGGTAGAAATACAAACATGGTTAAGAAAATTAAAGAATTGTTTATTAGTGAATTCTCCACCATTGCCAGACCGAAAAACTTTGACAGTTGTGGAGAAAAAATTCTCAACATGGGATTTGAAGGATTGAAAACATGCAAAAAGCTCATATTTATTAGTATAGGATAGAACCATGTAAATTTAAAAAAATCATCAATAAAAATTACATAATACTTATAGCCAGTAAAAAAAGGAATTAGAGATGTCCAAACATCACTATGAACCAAATCGAGAACATTAAAAGAGATATTACAACTTAAATCAAAAGGCTAAGTACATGCTTTGGAGACTAGTCAAGAGGTATAATAAAAATCATGAGATAGCGATTATGTGAATAAATTTTTTGTATAAGACTAAAGGTGACAAAGAGTTTGAAGGCTTGGATAACCAAGATGAGCATGCTAAAGACTTGAAAAAGCATAAACAACAAACAAGGCATAAGATGGTGATTTGAGTGTGGCAATGCGGTTGAAAGGATAAAGAGAATGTTCACTATGGTATTGATGTAGTATCTTCCCTATTTGTAAGTCCTTCACATGAAAACCTAAGGAAAGAAGGTAAGTAAGCAATTATTGTTATCAACAAATATCCTAATAGAAATTATTATTATTTTTTATATGAGGAACACGTAAAATATTATGTAGTTGAACGGTAGATGAGGAAGTAGTAAGAGAAGATGAACTAATATGGAGAATGGGAAGAATTTGACCATTAACAACAGAAACAATATCATTACCAATATAAGAAGAAATTATTTTGAGATTACCAATGTCATTAGTCATATGAGAGGTGGCACCAAAGTTTAAAATACCACATAGGATAGAAGGAGTCATTCATTGAAAATCCATCAAATTGAGAACTAATTTCAAATGACAAAAAAATATAAAGAACGAGCAAGATAATTCTTAGCAATATGTCCCATATGATCACAGAGTTGACATTGAGGTATAGAATATGGTGATGAACCTAAAATACTAGCATTAGAAGTAGGAAGATTAAGAGTAGGTGGACAAAAAAAATTGAGGAGCAGACATAACATAAGGAGGGTGAGGCAAAAAGCAATTGATAAAAGAAACGACCACCATGGCCACCACAATCTCGACCATTGTAACATCCCAGATTTTGACCATTTTATAGTAATGGCTGAATTTCACTGTTTTATGCTTTCTGTGTTATATAAAATTATTTTGACTGTTCTGAGACTGTTTTTGATCTTTGTGGAAGATTTGTTTTGGGTCAGGAAAATAATAATTTTCGGGCTGGGGAAAATTTAATTTAATTTATTCAGAGACGGTGGATCTTACTAAACCCGAATCCGAGAGACACAGAAAGGAATCTTTTAATTTTTGTGATTTAACTGTGAAATAAAAATATTTCCTAGATAATTATCCATTGTATTATTTATAGCAGTTACTGCTATCAATTATTGGACCCCATATAATTTATTTGACAGAAAATGTGCTTAGAATATTTTTTATAAGCCTACTTTAAAATGAACCAATAGAAACAAGTTAAAAGTGATACTTGGACTTTTCTAACTAATAGGAATTGGTCAAATATAGTGGCATAGACTTTATTGTGGACCGTTGGATGAAAACTTGATTAAGAAGCTTTTGATCATCACCATTAATTTGATCAATGGTATGAGAACAATCTTGATAAAACAACTTATAATATCCACCTTAGATTAAATCAATGGTTAGGGAATGAAGTTAGTTTTAATGGTTAGGATTTAGTCAATAAAAATGGCTTAACTAGTTACAAAGTAACTAAATAAACCTAATCTAGTTACCTAAGTTGTCTAATTAAGAAACTAAGTGAACTAACCTAGTTACTAATTAGTTAGGATCTAGTTACTAGGTAAATATCCTAATTACATCTAGAAGCCATGACATATGCAATGACCTATTTAACTAGTTAGCTATGTAACTAGATAGTTAATCAAGTAACTAGAAGAACCTAATTTAGTTAGTTGTTAATTGCTTGAAGTGTAGCTAGAACTAGAATGGAAACAAACTTAGTTAGCTTTTCCAATAGGGCCACACGGCCAAGGAGGCTTCTCCAAGCTTCTTGAATGGTCTTTTGTGACCATTTGATGACCACATGATGACCATAAGCCATGTGCTTCCTAATGTAAACACAAATGTGATATTTTAATATCACAATTTGTCTCCTAATTCCCTACACTATCTCACGGCTGCACACACTCATAATTCACTATCCACTTTCATTTTCTCTCACCTAAAATCTAAGCCATCATCTTTTCTCTCAAAAATCCAAAGAACACAAGAACACTTTTCTTTCTTTTCTTCCTTGAGAATTCGGCCAGCCACCCAATACCCTACTCCTAAGCTTCTATAATTTTACTTCTTTTCATTTCCTAAACCTAAATCATATCCTAAACACTTTCCTTTTAGAAAGTTTAGTGAGAATCCTTCTCTAAGCATCTCAAAATCCAATCTTTTGCTTACTACCTTCAAGGTAAACTTTGGATTTTATGGTTTAAAGTTAAGTTTTTGATTTTCTAAACCATGATTGTTCCATGGTTCTTTATTATTAAGCCTTGTTTGTGATTTTGGAAATTGTTTAAGAATTTTTAGGGATTTATTAAGGATCACACGAAAATCAAGAAGAAGGAGGGAGTTTGAAAATCTTGTCTTTAAGAGGTAAGAGAGAGATTAACCTCATCAACTAAGTGTTGGTGGTGAGGAAATGATTTTGTGTGTGGTGAAAAATCCATAAGGTTTAGTTTGTGGTTGTGGTAATTATGATTTATGATTTTGCATTTATAATTGCATGTGTGATTGTATGTTTATAGTTTTGATAATATGATTACGTATGTAATTTTTGGAAGCATAAAAATGTATGTGTAATGTAGGATGTGAATAATATGTTGGAAAAATTACATGAGAGCTCTAAAGAGCTTGAGAGGCACACGGCCTCACCACATTGGTGACCAAGAGTCCCAAATTAGGGTTTTAAAATGAGGATTAAAGGTTTTGTGATAATAAAATTAATTAATAGATTTTATAAGGATTTAAAGTGTTAGAAAATAAATTACAATGAATTATGAAACAAGGTGGAAATTCGGCCAAAATGCCAAGTTTTATCATTCAATATCCAAAAAAACTCTTCCAAGTATAACCTTAAGTGTTTTTAACAATGAGAAGTCATTTTGGTAAGTTTGGTAATTGATTATGTCTGTAGAAATAAAATTAGTTTACTAAGCTATGTAGTAAAATAAATGCGAATACTTGAAACTTACTGACGTATAGCTTACCCTATGGGTTTTGAAGCGCGTTTAGAAGTTTTGAGCTATAAAATCCTAAGTGAAATGAAGAAATACAACTTTTTGGGAAATAGTATAAATATTAATTTTTAGAAGGACTATATTATAATTTTTTATTTAAAGAAGGACTATTTTGTAAATATTTTCTAAAAGAAGGACCATTTTGTAAATAATTATTTTAGGAGGGACTATTTTGTAAATAGTATCAAAACAAAAGACTATTATGTAAATATTATTTAAATGAGGGACTATTATGCAAATAAAAGAAATAAAGTCAAATTTTTGAGAAAAACATTATTTTAGGTTTAATTATGTTAGATATATTTTACGCAGTTGAAAATACGTTGGAAAAAATTTACGAGACCCAAAAATAGTAGTTTTAGGCTAAGCAATTAAGAAAATGCGATAAAATATTTACGCGATTTGAGAAATCCTTACGTGATTTAAAAACGTAAAAAAAATGTTCCACGATTTTACAAATGCGATAATATCACTACGCGATTGAGCGTAAACAACAGTTTGCTGTCAGGCAGTTGTGGTGGGCCCGGTTGTAGTAAAACATACATCATGCATATTTGCATGTTTGGTTAAGGCTGTATGCCTAGGAGGTGAAATACACCTAAATGCGGGTGCGAGTAGACAAGTATAGGTCACTTGTTGACCTTGGGGGCATTGGGGTGCAGGTACCTCACAAAAGATGGTTGGTAGCTCTTCTATCTGTGGGGCAGACCGATGCAAACACACCGATGATCTGGACGAGACACTGTCCTATATTGTGATCTTGTAATGAATGTCTTGTCCAATGCCTAATGTGCACGGTGGATAAAATTGATAAAAATATAGCACTTTTGGCCACGGCAGCCTAGTGACAGACATGTCTTCTGGATCTTCTCTCTGAATCTGTGTCTAGTTCCATGGAGTAGGATTTGGTCGTCATACATATGCATAGTTGTTTAGCATATTGATTGGTTACTTATGCTTACTAATTTTGTTATTTGCTTCATGATAACATGATTTACTGTTATGATATTATTTACTATTTGTCTGCTATCGTTTCCTTTATTGCCATGCTAGTATTGATGTAGGGGATCTCACCTCTTTATTATACTATGTCTATTTTATTGTATGTATTCATAGAAGATCAAAGAAACGAGGAGGCGAACGATTCTGTGTATCATCAGTAGCTGTTATCTGTGTGTGAGTAGTTATGTCGGCTAGGCGACAAATACTAGGTTTTGTGAGGGTACAATTCCATGGGGGAACTGATGCATGGAGATTTAATTTTAATAATGAACGTTTTGTATACACGGGAGATCTAACTATAACTCTGAGTGGGAATCTAGATGGTATCCCTCTGTTGACACAACATGCAACAGTGCGTCTAGAGTTCACTATACCTATACGTGAGCTTTGGGGTGGCAATGTGTCTTTTTATATGCCACAGGAGGATACAGTGGTGTCTTCTGCTAGAGCCCCCATGAGACAACTGTCTCCACCTGGGGCTTATGTTGACTGTGTTGGGGATGGTGAAGATGATGAGGAGGAGGATCTTTCTGAGGAACCAAATCCTTAGGTCTACTAGGGTTTAGTTAGAGTATTGTTTAGCTTTATGTCTTTACTTTGCTTTTGAGCAAATATGTATTTTAATTTTGAGTTAGTTTGTACCTATGTAAATTATTTCAGAACAAAGTTGTAGTATATATATATATATATATATGGTTTGGTATGTTCGTTATGAGTTCTACTAATGTTTTAATTCTGTTTATTTATTTTATTTTATTTTATTCCGCAAATGAATTTTTAAATTTGACCTTTTTACAAGATTAATTCTTTTACAACTTGGGTAAGTTCTAATGGGATTAGTCTTAAATGTGATGCCCTACGGTGGGTGTTACAACCATGGTCGTAGCCACGAAAGTTACCATGTTCACCATGTGTGGAAGACTAATTAAATGAATGAGGTGAGGAGGATTCTCTTGAGAAGACTGAGATGAAAAATAGAATGATTGTTGGGATGAGATAAGAACTGTGGGCTGGACAATGATTGAAGTGTCAGTAGGAGTAGTGCTAAGATGATCAAGATGAGCCTCTTGTGTAAGGAGCATATTCCAAACATCATTAAAGGTGGGTGGTGGATGAAGGCTAGAGGCAAAGGTGACCACTGAGTCATAAGTTGGAGGAAGTCCTTTGAGAGCATACATGACTTGTTCTTGATCAAATATGCGCTGAGAAATAGCATCAAGCGCATAAATATCTCCTTAAATTGTTTGCAGCAGGCTTCAATGGATAGGGATCCTTTTTTAAAGGTTGTGAAATTTCTATTTGAGATCTAGTTCCTTTGTAAGAAATTGATCAAGGTAATGGTTATGAAAGGTAGCCCAAGTAGTAGAGGCACGTTTATAGATATAAAGGAGGAGAAGTAGATCTTTAATAACAGTGGCGTTAATCCAAGAAAGAACATTGTGATCAAGGCCTTGCCAAGTAAGTAATTCAGGGTCAAGTTTAGGTTGTGAGGTGGTGGGATCGATGATGGTGGTAGGATGGATGGTAACATAGGGATCAATGTGTGAGTCTAATTCAAAGAGAGAAAGGATAGGAAGAAAGAGATGAGACCATGTCAAATAATTTGTGAAGGTGAGGCGTTCATGGACAAAATCAGTAATGTGTATGATAAAGGGATTCAGGGTAGTAGAGGTTGTGACAGGTAACGAGTCTGATGTTGATTGTGAATTGGTTCCAGAAGGTGAGTTTGGGGTAGACGAGGATTGGTCTTGAGAGGTAGTAGACATATTGAAGAAAAAAAGCAGTGGCGGAATAAATCAAAAAAAGAAGAAGAAAAGCCCTAGTAATCGCAACCTTGCTCTTGATACCATGTAACAAAGGCAATCACTTTTGATTTGCTCAATGAAGGAGAGCTGTATTTATATAAAAACAATTACAACAAATCTCCTAATTACATCAATTCAAATCCTTGGATTATACTGATCACAAATGCAATCATAAATCAATTTACATGCTAAGTTATAGGCTACAACAAAGTTAGAATTAATCGCTTGTCTAACAAGCATGATGTTGTGAGTTAGGATGGTCCCCAACTCCTGCATGATTTTGGTTTTAGGATCTAAAATAAACTTTTAGGAAGAAAAAAAAAGGGTAAAAAATTGGAAACTAAAATGTAATATACATATGTATTTGGGTTCAAATATAATAAGTAATGTTAAGCAATAAAAAATTATTGAAAGTCATTAAACAATAACTAACCCGCTATTGATGGTGATTTATAGGGAAGGTGTTCAAAGGATAGGTTAGGATGAGTTTATCGTGACCCGAATCCAACCCGATATGTTGATCGATTCATTTCTTTGGACTTGGATCTGACCTAATCATGACTCAACTAATAGCCAAACTAGGATCAAGTTGACCTCATATTTATATAAAATGCACTAAATTAGACGTTATTAATACCTAAGTCATAAAATTTTAGAAATATGAAACTAAAACTAAGGAATATTTTATAATATATATTATGAAACAAATTATATCAATACAAAAATATTATTAGGTTATACAAAAAGTATTAATTTATACCTAAAAGTCTTATAATTTATCATTAATTTTTTTAAAAAATATGTTTTAAAGCATTGTGTTGTACTAGGTCGGGTTGGGTCAACTCGGAGTGTGACCCTGAACTCACCCAAAAACACACCAGATCAAATTTTAAGAACCCAAACTTGGCTCAATTATTTTTAGATTAAGACAGATCATCGGATCGGGACAGATCATGAACACCCCTAGGTCCATCAATGGTCCAAAAGTTTTTATAACCATTGTAGAATTCTCTGGATGATCTCCACCAATAATATGAAACTTGGCTTTCATGGATGTTTTAGCTTCTGATGTAAGTTGATTCCATTTGAAGTATTGGTTTTGTTTAATATGCTCTTAAAGTATTTTTGAGCACCAATGTGTGTTGGTCTGAGTGAAAGGGGCTCGGGTCCCTTAAGCATGTGGTCTTAGGTTTGATCCCTAGATTCATGTGTATGGAAATAATACCGTTGGGAGGGATCTCCGCTTAGGTTCATAATCGTACCCCGAGCGATTAGTTTCTCGCCTATCGAGTGAGGAAATACTCTGGGAAACTAATATATATATATATATATATATATATATATATATATATATATATATAGCATACTTTTAGGAAAATATTTGTTATTTCAAGTAACTTTGAGTGTTGACCTTAATTTTTTTTTAATTATAGGATGTTTTGTTTATTTTTAAAACTTTTTAAATATTTTATTTTGTTAAATAGTCCCTCCTTGCTTTCTACTCGAAATTTTTCTCTCCAACTTTCCCTCACTTTTTCTCTCCAAATTTTCCTTTATCCTGCAAAGATCAGGGATAAGTTCAGCTACACCCATCACTGAATCAAAACAGATTGGAGTCTCATGGCCACCACCACTGCAGCAAATGCAAGACGTAGAATGGGCAGTGGTCATGTGAGTTCTACCCTTGTTGTTGCTGCACACAGACCAAATGGACTACATTGCGATGGTTGTGGGTGGTGAGTCTCACGACCACCACCAGGGTAGATTGGAGTCTCATGACCACCCCTATCATTGAATCAGAATAGATCGGAGTCTCATGACCACCACTACGGTAGTAGATGCAAAACGTAGAGTGGGCAATGGTCGCATGAGTTCTAGCCCTATTGCTGTACACAGACCAAATGACCTAATTGTAGTGGTTGTGGGAAGTCATCAATGGTGGTTTGTGGTAGCAGGTCATGCAATTGGGTGGCAGTGGGTCTGGCAACTGGTCTGAGATGGCAATTCAATGGTCTTTGGATTTGTACAAATGAAGCAACCATGGAAGATGGTGGCTGGCAAATATGAAAAATAATATTTTAAGTTTGCAATGATCAAATATGGAATTATCTATTATAAAAAATATTAGATAAGGTTACAAGTAATTAATATCTAATTATAAATTAAATTTTACACAATTTATTATTTTCACTCTATGAAATAAGGATATTCCAAAAGATTTAATGAGCATATGAAACACCATATGAATTATTAAAGTTGAGAGAGAGAGAGAGAGAGAATCGGATGCAAATTTTCTTTTGTGAAGCTTTGATGGGATGACAACGACCCAAAATAAATTTTTCACATGCGTAAGACCTCGTCTTTTGATATCTTTTCACTTTTGCTCACTTTTATGAAAACATTTTTAATGCTGTTAAAAAATTTTGAACACGGATACTCGTGAATGAATGATTGATGATTTGCGTGGTAAATTAATCAATGGTTGTGAACTATTATTTGCAACTTGCCTAACCAGTAATGCATGTTAATAGTTTTAAATTGCATGGTTGGTCCCTAAAAATTAAGTTAATAACGTTCAGTATTTGTAAAATAACCTTTTTTTTTACAAATTTTTTTTATGTGATCATGATGTATTTTCACAGATTTGATTCATTTGAACTATTCATTAGACTAATCGTCGTTCAACCGCAGGAGCATGAGAGTTATGTGCATAGTTATTAATGTTGAAATCCTTGTCTACCTTATTCTTTCTTCATCTTAATGTTCTAACTTTTTCACTAACCAAAGCTTTAATGATAGTTTATTTTACACAAATCATTCTTTATCTTCTCCAAATATTTTTTAAGATGCCTATTTCTCTTCTTTTCACTTTTCTTTGTCTCCTTTATAAGGTGTTCATCTCCAAATTTGTTTTGCTTTGCTTCAACAATGCAGACATATCTAATGGCTGATTCCACCAATATTAACCACTTTTTATAAAACAATTTTTAATCCATACTCATCTTCTAATATTATAAATTTGAAATTGAAATCCTTGCATATCTTATTCTTTCTTCATTTTAATGTTCTAACTTCTTCACCAACCAAAACTTTAATGATTTTTTTTAATCAATCTTTATCTTTCCAAAAAACAAAATTTGAAACACCTATTTAAACAAAGTCTAACCAATTTCTACCTCTACCAAGAAGAGCCATATTAGTTTTTTTTAATAATAATTCGATAAAAAGCCTAAGATTTTTCTAATAAAAAGTTAAAGAAAAAAACCAAGACAATCTTGAAAACGAATATTATAATTAAAATTTGTATAATAAGAAAAGATAAAAGAACTAACTTAGTTGAAAAAGATATATTTTTTTATAAAAAAACCAAACTTGCTAAATAAATGTTTTTAAAAAATTACCAAAAAAATAAAATAAAATATTTACATGAAATATTTACTTAGTAATAAGCTAGATTTAATAACACAGATACTATTAAAGTGTATGAAATATAAAATTCTTATATTTAAATCTTTTACATGTTTTGTGTTTTTTTTAATTGCGATCAAGTGATGTTTAGGTTAACTTGTGCGTGCCTCGGCTAATTGAGTGTATTCCTCGTAGCTAAACCCCCAAGAAATTGACACAGCTAAGATTTAAACCTATGATTGCCTGACTAAATATCACATACTTGTCTAATGTTAAGCCAACCCTAAGGTTGTGTTTTTATTCGTTTTCATAATTTTTTTTACCTAATAACTGAAACAATGTGTTTTATTGATCTTCTTTTTATATCTTTTTAATCAAAATTTAAGTTGAAACATTGCGTTTCATTAAAGCTTCTTCCTAAACACTAACATGAAGCATGAAGTGCAACGTTGTGCTTCATCATCTTCTTTCCAACACTTCATCCTCATTGCTTCGTCTTCTTCAACCTCCACCTCCCACTTTCAAAATTTTTGAGTTGCAACAGCCATGACAAAAAATTTCACCCTTACGATGTGTGTTACTTTTTAATGGACAACCACGCCATTAAGATGAACGCCACAGCCACTCCACCGACAGTAAAGTCAACCTAGATAAGTTCTTCGACGACATGGAAGGGATCAAGGAAGAGCTGAAGGAGCCTGAAGTGTCTCAGCTGTAACATCCCGAAAATTATTTATTTCATTATAAATAATCATTTTATAATATTTATGATTTTTAAGAATTTTTGTAGAATTTTCTGGAAATGTTGAATATTTTAATATATTCTTTATTTTGTGTGCCCATTGAGCGGAGTCGGGTAAACAAAATATTTTCCTAAGGCTGATAAACTTTGGACTGTGGAAACGTCGACAGGGAATCTTACTAAACTCGAGGCTGGACATAGTTTACGAGGTTTTCATTTTTCAAGATTTTATCTGATAAATAAAATCGCAGTATATTTTATTATCTGTGGAATAATAAAATATTATTTCTGGTCACTGTAAATTTTGTCTACTAAGAAATAGCTCTAGTAGATTATTTCTATCGAGTTACTTTTATGATATCATTTAAGTGACAGCACACTTCACTTTATCGAGAAGAGCGCGAAGCTTCTCAAGGAAGCTTCAAGGAAGCTTCCTCCCCACCCACTTTTCACTCTCTCTCCTCCCTCTCATTGTGCAGCACGGTTTTGGGGGAGGGGATATCTCAATGCATTCTCCCATTTTCTCTCATTCACGCTGGTCTCACTCTCCCTCACGTAGCTGACTTTCTTCCTCTCTTCTTCTATACCCACACACTCTATTGTTAAGCTTTCAAGCTTCCCTTGCTCAAGCCAAACTTAAACCATTGCTCTTCCCTCACCATCTTCAAGCTTTCTTCTTGGTGGAGCTCTTCTTTATTCCTCC
Source organism: Ormosia semicastrata (assembly GCA_029884595.1). NCBI lineage: Eukaryota > Viridiplantae > Streptophyta > Magnoliopsida > Fabales > Fabaceae > Ormosia > Ormosia semicastrata. Next base: position 48,969,488 of record JAQQTO010000061.1, read on the forward strand.
ATTTTCGTGGTTGGCAGCCCAGCTCAAAGCTTAGAGCTTTAAGGTAAAAGCTCTTAACTTTCTTCTTCTCTTCTCCTCATTTTCGTGACCCATGGTCACATTCGTGACCATGGCTACCATTTCCCCGCTTTGATCTTGATTTGTTGGATTTGGACACCTAAGGATCTTGTGGTGGTGAAGCACTAAATTCCAAGGACAAAAGGAGCTTGCTTTCCTTGTTCTTCACTAAGGTAAGAGGAAGACACTCCTCCTCAACCTCTATTAGCATTTAGAAACCTTGTCTGTGATTGATTGTGAGAAAACCCTATTGAGGGTTATTCTTTGTTTGCATGATTAGTATGTTTGCATATTGTTTATAATGTATTTATACTATTAAATTATTTGTTTGTGTATATTGATATACTGGATTGGATTATAATGCCTGAAATGGAAGAAATTGATGTCGGATTCTCCCTTGGGTGGCCACAGCTTTGAGGCCCAAAATTTAGGGATTCTTTGTGAACAATTGTAACAATTAGAATTTCTGACCATTTGGTACAATGTCAATATCCATCGAATTTGAACTTCTGACCAATTAGTACAATGTCAATATCCATCGAATTAGAATTTCTGACCATTTAGCACTTTCGTCGGTTCAACATGAGAGAAACTTTTCCAATGTCAATATCTGTCGAATTAGAATTTCTGACCATTTAGCACCTTCGTCGGTTCAACACGAAAGAAACTTTTCCAATGTCAATATCTGTCGAATTAGAATTTCTGACCATTTAGCACTTTCGTCAGTTTAACACAAGAGAAACTTCTTCAATGTCAATATCCATCGAATTAGAATTTCTGACCATATAGTACTTTCATCGGTTCAACACTTAGAAGATTTCTCCAACGTCAACACCTATCCATCGAATTAGGATTTGTGCTGACCTTCTAGTATATTCGACAGTTTTTGATCTTCATCAACAGAATCTTCATTCGACAGAACTTGACTTTTAGCCATTCTTGTGAAATAATGTTCTCCCATCTTTCATCATTCTGTCATGTTATTTTTTGTCGAAAGGTAGCCTCACATTTGTACACTAGAGGTATTGTCTCCATCGAATTCAAAAGTATAATTTATCACCTAACACCTAGTGATTAAATTAATGGTAATAGGATGCAAGAATTAGCAAATTGGAAAATTAAATTATACTTTGAGATTCATAAATTTTAAAGAACCAAGAATGGAATTTTCATAAGACTTAGGATAATTTTAATTAGGGTAAGAACAAGAAAGTGTAAGACTTTGAGATCTTAGAATAACCTTCTAAGTGTATGTGAATAAATTACCTAAGAGAATTTAATTAATTAAGAGAATTCCTTTAGATGCAAACTTTGTAAGAAAAGCTAAACCTAAGCAAGAATTCATAATACACCTTAAAAATGCATTAATTCATTTAATTCTAATATTATTGTGGGGTCCATGTGAGTGACCAATGATTGTGTTGATTCTTGCTTTGGCCAATTGTGTCATATTGTGAAATAGTATGTAATGATGATCATACATGATTATGCATAGAGTCTGTATGCATTGTGAATGTCCATTGGACTATGTTAAGGCCGAGTTGCCTAGGAGTTGAACACACCTTTGTGCGAGTACGAATAGACAAGTGAAGGTCATATTGTTGACCCTGGGGGCGTCGGGGTGCGGGGACCTTGCAATGCACAATTGGTAGCTCTTCTGTTCGTAGGGCAAACCGATGCAAACGCACTGATGATCCTGACTGGGCACTGTCCTATATCGCGATCTAGCGTAGATTGTCTGTACAATGCCATGATGTGCACGTGGATAAATTGATGAATTATAGCACTTTGGCCTCGACAGCCGAGTTGCAGACGTGTCTCCTGATCTTTCTCTCCGACCGTTTGTGTCTAGCTCCATGGAGTAGGATTTTGACTATTGTATGCATGTGCATAGTGAGTCCATGCATTATCTGGCATTTATTCATTATTATAATTTGGAATTGTTGTCTTACTATTATATATATATGATTGCCTGGAACTGCTTGGTTGATTATTACTACTACTTAATGTTTATTATCGTTATTGTTGTCAAAAATGCTATGTGGGTGCTTTGCACTGTTTTGTTTCTTGTTGCTATAATTGGTAATGATGGTAGGATGTCTTACCTCTTTTTTGTATTTGTTGGTATTCTGTGTGTTTTCGGTTGAAGTCTGTAAAGGGGGCGAGGTTAAATCTCCTAGATTTCACTTGGGTTGATCTTCTGCGTTCGGTAAGGACAACTGGAAGGGACTCTATTGGTTTCATCATGATTGAGTTCACCGGAGGTGCCAAGACTTGGCGAGTCGACTGGACCGACAAGCGTATGTGATCTATTAGGGATCTGACCTTGACCGTGAAGAGGTTTGCGATTGAAGACTTTATCCTGTATTTCTCACTACACCGGTGTGCCCGGGGTTACCTCACGCATTTAGGATCCGATGGAGTGCCCAACTCCATAGTTGTGGATATGTTGTGGGTAGTCTATATTTTATTTTACATGACCTGTATAAGGTGTATTTTGGGTATATGTAGGTTTTAAGGTGATTATCCAGTCTTAAATGCTGTAATTTGAGTACATCTTATAATTCATATTTTAACTGGTTGTATATGTAACTATTCATTCGTGGCTTCTATTTTCCTCATATGCAAAATGTCTAAAATTTTGTAAAATTTGTTATTTGACAATTGTAGCACGTCGAAATTTAGTGACCGTGACATAATGACGATTGTGCCATGGTTATTGAATCAAGGGGTGTTACATCAGCCACAGCCTCAAGAGCTCTTAGGAGCATACCAAGACCCTTAACATGATCTCGGTTTTGCCTTGGACACCTCATCACTACAACATCAAAGCTCCATATTTGATTTAGGGCAAAGCCGGTGAACCTTCAAGGTTTTTCCATAACCTAACTCAACTTCTGCAAAACATACCATAACTTTTAGCTAGAGACTAGGTTGTTCAAGTTTTACATATTTACTGCAAAGGAAATTTTTGCTTTAACATTCTACGAAGATTAGAGCTTCAAATCCACTACCTTGGTGCTGCTTGGAATTCCCCTTACGGATATGAGCATTTAACTCCTAGCTCATGCTACTAGAGTTAGAGCTGTCAATATGGGCTATAGCCCATGGTACAGCCCACTAAGCCCCCCATCTTTAGCTCATTTATTTAAGCCCCACTATGTGATAGGGCTTTTTTTAACCCTAACTCATTAAACCCACTAATTTAGTGGGTTAAGATAGGGCTAACCCACAAAACCCCGTAACCCACATCACCTATGTCTCAAAAAACCCTAATCCCAAATTCACACAAAATCAGAAAACCCATTTCGACAATTAACTCCCTTCTTGCTCGTTCTCGCTCTTCTCTCGCTCTTTCTCAACTCTCGGTCTCGAAGCTCAATCTTGGAGCTCGCTCAATCTAGCTCTCTTAACTCTATCTTGAAGCTCGCTCGATCTCAACTCTTGATTTCTCAACTCTCAATCTCATAGCTCTCTCTCAATTTTACAATTACAGCTTAGGTTCTTCAATTGTTCTTCAATTATTTCAATTTGTTTAGCTATTATTATGGTTGTTTATTTATCACTCTGTAAATCTATGATGGTGTTATTTGATTATATTGGCAAAAAAAATTATGTTGGGAATATGATACTAATTTCTAGTGGTATATTCATTAACCAGCGATTCTAGCTTATTTTATTTCAATATCTTGAACCAAAATAATCCCACGTACTGATTTACATTCAGTGTACATGCTTATATAGCCAAGTTGATGGCTCTTTTGTCTTTGCATTGTGATACTAACTCTTATTGGAAAATTCATTATCCTATATGTTTTAAAAAATAAAAACACTTAAATGGGAATTAAAGTTGCTAGTTTAAAGGAAAATCATCAGAGGCACATTCCAATATGTTTGTGTTTGGCTCTGTTGTGCTAGAATGGGAACCTGAAATTGAATCATTAAAAAGGGTAAAGCATGGTTATTCAATTGCTTAAACGTTGAAAATGTCTAACCCTCTTTTTGTGCATGCTCCTTGGCTCCATTATTGAATTAAGTCACTGTTGAACTGTATAACTTACAAAAATAGTGGATTTAATTGATTTAATCATGAATGAGGATAAAATAGGGAAACTCAATAACTGAGAGGAATTCAGCACTTGTTCATTAGTAGCATGCATAGGATTTATTGCTAGGAAATTTGCAGGGTTAAGAAAGTGATGGATTACGTTCTGGAACAATGTAGGAATAGCAGTTGGACAGTCTATGTTCCTGTTTGTTTTTTTATGTGAAGCTTTGATTTTCCATATGTCTTAGTGCATCTATTGTATTTTTTCCTTTGATTAAATTTGTGTCATCTTATTTGTTCCATAAATGTATGTAATCTTAAACGATTACTTGGTGTGCATGTCTAAGTTGCTTTTCTACATGTTGACTTATTTGAGATGTTGAATCCCTGGAAAAATTCTAGTTTATGTTTGCTTTTCTCTTCTTCCATTTCTATTTAATTTTCACCTTTGCTATCTGTTATCTACTATCCAAGCATGTACTACTGAGTAAAACCTTAACAATATACTTGATTATTTGATTTTGAAATTGCACTTGGATACTCGTGTGGAATAACTCTCTTTTAGTAAAATTTATTAATCTTTGTACTCACCATCTCTTATTTATTAGTAAAAATAAATCTAAAGCTGCAATTAAAAATTATTTGCATAATTTACACCCTAAAGGAATAAATTATTCGCTTAACTTTTACGTTTTTACGATTTTACTTGACAAAGATGCAAATCAAATTTGGGTTGTTGGTACTAATTTGGATAACAGACTGATATCATTTTCGTGCATAGTTAATTTGTTGCATTGTAGATATTTGTATAAATATCTGTGTCATGACTGGGACTTTGTAGTTCAGAGGAAGCAAAGTAGTAAGCGTGGCCTGGATTTATAACTCTATAAGTGTAGAATCTGTTTTGTTTGAGTTAAGAGTAACATATGCAACTTGTAGCCTGGATATCATTGTCTTTGTACTAATTATATTAACAACTTGTAGCTTGATATTATTGTTCTGATTTTTTTATATATTTTTGTTTGTTTCAATGTCTAAGAGTTAAAAAATTGTATTATGGAGTCTGTGAGTAAGACTCTCAATGTGGATGATAAAGTTGTTTTGAAACTCCTCCTATAGTTTCTGCAAGTACTAAGTCAACTAAGAAAGAAATCTCTAATGTTTGAAAATTCTTTACAAAAAGAGGTAAAGACAAGGATGGCATTGAAAAGGCTGTGTGCAATTATTGTGGTCGTAAGTATGCAATTGGGAAAAATCCTAAGACCAAAAATAATTATGGGACTTCACATTTAAGTAGTCATATCTTTGTTTGTAAAGGTATTACAAACTTAAGTGTGGATGTGGGTGACATTCTTCCTAACCAAGAAGGGAAGTCTAGCATGACAAAGATTAATCAAAAGACCCATCGTGACTTGCTTGCACAAGCCATAATTAAACATGATCTTCCTTTTAATTTTGTTGAGTATGAAAAGATTAAAGAATGGGTAAATTATTTGAACCTTAATGCTATAATGCACTTTAGGAATACTGTTGTGTCTGATGTTCAAAACATTTATATGAAAGAAAAGCAAAAGCTTAAGCTAGTCTTGTCTAGGATTCCTAATAGAGTGTGTCTAACTTCTGATGTGTGGACAACATCTACCACTGAGGGTTACATTTGTGTAACTGTTCACTTTATTGATGAGAATTGGAAATTAATTAGTAAGATTCTTAACTTTTGTCAAATGAAACCTCCACACACTGGAGTTGAATTGGAAGCCACATTACTTGATTCCTAGAAGCAATGGGGAATTAATAAGAAAATGTTTTCTCTTACCTTGGACAATGCTTCTGCAAATGATAACATGCAACATATTTTGAAAAACTATCTTCGTTTGCAAAATCATTTGTTGTGTGATGGTGAGTTCTTTTATATCCGTTGTTCTGCTCTATACTTAATTTGATTGTTAAGGATAGTTTGAGGGTGGCTAGTGATGCACTCTTTAAAATTAGAGAGAGTGTTAAGTATGTGAGAGGATCGGATAGGAGGATAATTAAATTCAAGGATTGTGTGCAAGAAGTAGGCATTGATGATGTGTGTGAAATAACATCATGTTTTGTTCTTGTTTTACATGCATTCTTGGGCATTTTAGGGATTTTAGTTTTCCTTTTGGTTTGTTTTTCCCTTAGTTCGAATAACTGTGGTGCTTTTGGTGTTGTTGTGCAGGATTAATGCTGAATTGGCCTTGGAATGAATGGAAAGCTTGCATGATTGAAATTGGAGCTTAATGAATAGCAAAAAGGTGCAAAAAGCTCACTCCAGGAAGATCCACGACCTGCCTGTGGAATTCCCCACGGCCATGGATCGAGCAGCAACTTCAAGAAGCAAAAGAAAAATTTCAGAGAATTCCACGGCCGTGGAATGATCCACGGCCGTGGATAACATGGAATTCTGACAGCAAGATCCACAGCCTAGCCATGGAACCATCCACGGCCGTGGATCGCAGTGCGCAGCAATTTTTATGTTTTTATTTTTATTTCTTTTGGGGGTTTTTTAGCCAATTAAAACCCTAGGTTATATATAGATGTTCTGAATACAGTTGAGGGGGTTCTAATTTGGTTAGAATGAGGCACACTTGGAGGCTCTTGATCTCCATCTTTCTCCCCTCTTCTATCTTTGCTACGGGTTTGGATGTTCTTGAATTTGATTTCTTGTTTCTCCTTCTCCATGTCTGAGTAGTTCTCTTTGTTTCTAGGATTGGCCAATGCCCTTTGATATATTGATAATGATTAATATTCTCTGTTTTCCCTTTTATTAATCTTGAATGTTTTTTGATTCAATCCTTATTGCTCTTATTCATGTGAATTTGCTGGCCACTTATTTGCATCTCATAGACATTTAGGGACGTACTGAGAGGTGAACCTAAGTGTTGGAATCATAAGAATTGAACTTAAGGTCTAAATCACGAGAGTAGTTTTAGCCTTTCGAGGATTCAATGAATTACCACAAAGCGTAATGGGTTCAATTTAAATTCAATTACCACGAGAGTAGGAATTGGTTTAATTGGGCACGGATCTTGTATCTTGAGAAAGAACATTAACTAATTTAGGGTAATTTACCTTCAATTGAATTTCAGATTTAATAGAAGGGTTGTCAATTAGGATTTGTCTTGTATCATTGTAGTACCCCAATCTTGGAAGCCTTCTTGAATTTGAATATCTTTCTTGATAAATTACTATTTTTGTTCTAAATTCTGCACTTTGATTTTTATTTATTTAATTACTTTGTTACTACGTTCTTCTTAATCAATAATTATATTCCCCCTTGTTTAATTGAATTGAATTAATTAATTAATTGATGTTCATAGACACAGTCCCTGTGGATTTGATCTTTTTATTACTTGACGACGAAACCGTACACTTGCGGATTTCACACACCAAGTTTTTGGCGCCGTTGCCAGGGATTGTGTTTTTCTTGAATATCAATTCAATTTTTAATTTAATTACTTTAAACTTTTTTTCTTTTATCATATTTTACGTTCTTATTTTCTCTTTGACTCTCTGCAGGTAAATTCTCTTGTTTTTGCGAAGTACTAGACGTTCCAGGACTCTTATTAAAGCAAATCCTGAAATTAAAAGAACGCTTCGTAGAAGGAGAAGACAACAAAGGCAAAGAGTAGGAGAAATACCTGAACCAACTTTTGTCATGGCTGAAGCTGAGGATAATAGACAGCTAAAAGAGTATGCAGCCCTAAATGCTCGGGGTTTGCGATCTGGAATTGCTCGGCCAGACATTGAAGCTAGGCACTTCACCATACCTCCTACCTTACTGTCTATGATAAGGCAGAACTAGTTTGGAGGATTACCGTCAGAGAATCCTAATGATCATGTGGATATGTTCTTGGAGTTCTGTGAGACCCTCAAGATCGAAGGCACCTCTGTTGATGCTATTCGTCTCCGCCTGTTTCCATTATCTTTGAGAGATCGAGCTAGAGCTTGGTTGAAGTCTGTTCCCGCTGAGACCATAACTACTTGGGACCAATTGGAGCAAGCCTTCTTGGATAAATTCTTTCCACCTTCTAAGACTGCTCACCTAAGGACCCAAATCACAAGCTTTGTTCAGAAAGATGATAAGTCATTGTTAGAAGCTTGGGATAGATATAAGGCTTTGCTGGAAGCCTGCCCACACCATGGGTTAGAAAAATGGTTGATCGTTCACACCTTCTACAATGGCCTAGAATATTCTTCGAAGGTATCTCTTGACTCCGCAGCTGGTGGAGCTTTGATGAATAGAAGGCTAACAGAAGCCTGTGAGATCATAGAGAGTGTAGCTTCGAATCATCACCAATGGGCCAATGAAAGAGGGCATAACCCAAGAAAGCTCTCGGGAGGTAAGTTTGAGGTAGATGGTGTTGATTTAATCATGTCAAAATTTGATTCTTTGAATAAACATTTTGATATGCTTGAGAAAGCTCATGTTAATGCCATAGGTGCCTCTATCAATTTTTGTGAGATTTGTGGAGCATAGGGACATGTAGGTGCTGAATGCCAAGTTGGAATTGGATCCTCACAAGGTGCACCGGTGGAGCAAGTGGAATCATGCCACAATTTCCATGACTTCAACCAAAAGGGGAGGAATGACCCGTATTCTCAAACTTATAACCTTGGTTGGAGATCACATCCTAATTTCTCTTACCAGAATAGTCAGTACCAAGCTGGGTAAGGTAATGCTAAACCCTCTTCTGGAATCCCATAGGTACAAAAATTTAGACTTGAGTCTCTTCTTGAGAATTTTGTTGAGAGTCAATCTAAGTAAAATGAGGAGTTTAGGCACCATAGGTAAGTTGTGACTGAGGCCATTAGAGAGTTGTCAGCTAAGGTTGACAATTTAGCCATTCATAGTAAGATGTTGGAAACCCAGATTGCCCAACAAGCAAGCACTTCACAGAGGCAACAGGGTAAGTTTCTTGGTCAACCTGAAATAAATCCAAGTATTGAATATTGTAAGGCTGTGAGTTTGAGAAGTGACAAGAAATTAGAGGATCCTAAGGGTAACGGGGAGAGTGACAAAGATGAGGGGAATAAAGAAAAAGAGAATAAGGCACAACCCTTAGAAGAGGAGGGAATTAATGAGAAAGTGTCTAAGTATGTACCCCCTGAGCCATACCAACCCCCGGTTCCCTTCCCTCAAAGATTGGCTAAGGCGAAGTTAGACAGGCAGTTTGGGAAGTTCCTAGAGGTCCTTATGAAATTGTACATTAATGTACCCTTCACTGAGGCGTTGAAACAAATGCCTACCTATGCTAAGTTTCTTAAGGACATTTTGTCTAATAAGAGGAAGCTCGAGGAATATGAGACAATAGCTTTAACTGAGGAGTGTAGTGCTTTAATTCAAAATAAATTGCCTCATTAACTGAAAGATCCAGGTAGCTTCTTTATTCCTTGTTTGATTGGTAATACAAATTTTGACAAAGCTCTGTGTGATTTGGGGGCTAGTGTTAGTCTTATGCCCCTTTCTATATGTAAGAAGTTGGAGGTGGGTGAACTTAAACCCGCAACTATCTCCCTTCAATTGGCGGATCGGTCTGTCAAGTACCCCATAGGCATCTTGGAGGATGTTCCTATCCGTGTTGGTAAGTTTTATATGCCAATGGATTTTGTTGTACTTGACATTGAAGCTGATGCTACAATGCCGATCATACTTGGGCGTCCATTCCTTGCCACTGGAAGGGCGATCATTGATGTCCATGAAGGAAAATTGACTTTGCGATTGAATGATGAGGAAGTAGTTTTTGATGTTTTTAAATCTGAAAATAATTCTAATTCCTCAAATTCATGTAATCGCATAAATGCTACTAATGTTGTGGATAGTGTTGTGCTTTCAGGTGTGCAGGAATCAGTGGCTGATGTTATGCTAGAAAAGACTTTGCTCAGGGGTACCACAAAATTTAAGGAGTCTAAGCCCTGCAAGAAAGGACCTAAGAAGCAAAATGACAAGTGTGTCGAGAAGCGTGGATTTAAACTTGGGGATAAAGTTCTTGTTAATAACTCACTTTTACATTTCTGTCCTAATAAGTTATAGTAGAAATGGTCAGGACCATATGAGATTGTTCGAGTTTTATCCTACGGTGTGCTTGAGGTGAAGAAAGAAGGTCATAAACCTTTCATGATAAATGGTTAGATTGTGAAACACTTTGAAGGAGTGGGGACTGAGCACTACTCCATTGACATCACCTGAGCACAAAAACCAGACCAAAGTCGAGCTTATGACTTTAAACAAGCGCTTCTTGGGAGGCAACCTAAGTTTTCTTGTTTTTCCTTTTTATTTTTTTTTTTTATTTTTGATTTTGTGTTTTAGATTGTTGGTTTGATATTTGTCTCATGGATTTTGTCTAGGTTTGACCTTTTTTTTTTAAAGCTCAAATTAGAAGGAGAGTGTAGTCAGAAAGTTCCACACCTAGTTCGTGGAAAATTCCATGGCCATGGATTAAATACCAGAAGATTTTCCACCACCGCAGTGAGTTCTTTTCATTTATCTCTTCTCTTGTTATAAATTTTTACATTGGGGACAATGTAAGTTCTAAGCTTGGGGGGTATTTTCATTTTCATTTTTATTTTCATTTTAAATCATTAGTTTCATGCATTCTTATGTCTTATTTTGCATTGCATCTTCATGTGCATTTCCACACCATCATATCTCTCAGCTTTTTGGTTGAACTTGTGCCCCTCTCTTTTGAGGATTTTGAGATGGTATTGATTGGGAACCTAATTTGTTGATTCTTGTGGTAGGTACCAAGCATTGTTTTAATTGATAGTGGAGGTGATCTTTTGATAGTCGATAATTAGTATATGTTCTTTGAATTTATGCTTCTCATTGAATTTTGAACCTCTAAATGTGAGTTTTGAGCCTGTATGGGACTTGTGCACTATATGATTTCTGCTCCCATTCTTTGTGTTGAGTGATAATTCTTCATTGATCTTGTGCTCTAGAACTTGATTTGAAACCATTTTGAGGTGAAAATTTTGGGTTGCATGCTTGAAATGTGATTAAGGCATCTTAAGTATTTTTCTGGCCTTCTGAAATAATTGTCACACTTTCATCCTCTAGTTGCCCATTTTGAGCCTATTGCATAATTGTTTTTCTTAATGCCTATGATGATATATTGTCGGTAATCATTTAGAATATTAAATGGAGCAATCTGGGGTTTAAAAGTTGTGTAATGTTGAGTTGGGAATTATGTGTTTTTGACCCTTCTCTTTCTTAAATGAAAAAAAAAGGAAGAAAAGAAAAGAAAATCATGAGAGGAAAGCTTGAAAAAGAGTAGAGAAAGAGAAGAAGGAAAAGTAAGGAAGAAAATACTTAGAAATGTGGAGTTATGCTTTTGATTGAAAAATTGCCTTTGCTCCATTTATGTTCTATTGGATTTCTTGTGCTTATTGAAATTTTTGATGAGCCCTTTGTGCATACCTTCCTTTCTCTACCTTACCTAACATCATTCACATGACCCCATTACAACCCTTGAAAGCCCTTTTGATTCTTGCATGCATGCTGATTATTAGTCAAAATTTGGTTTCTTATCAAGCATATGGAAGTGCATTTTCTTTGAAGGATTTTGAGCGTATTGTTTTCACCCTTAAACACTTTGAGTGTGGTTAGTAGAGTGAACTTAATTCAATCAATGAGGATGCATGATTTATGAGAACTTAGCCTCTAATTGGACTTGATTTTGATTACCTCTCAGATTCTTGGTTTGCCTTAGCCTATTGCTTGGATAATTGTTTTCTCGGGTTCCTCAATCATTATTGTCTTTTGATCCCACTTTTTGGATTGACTTTAGTTATTGCTTGAGGACAAGCAAAGTCTTAAGCTTGGGGGATTTGATGTGTGTGAAACAATATCATGTTTTGCTCTTGTTTTGTATGCATTCTTGGGCATTTTAGTTTTCCTTTTGGTTTGTTTTTCCCTTAGTTCGGATAACTGCAGTGTTTTTGGTGTTGTTGTACAGGATTAATGCTGAATTGGCCTTAGAATGAATGGAAAGCTTGCATAATTGAAGTTGAAGCTTAATGAATAGCAAAAAGGTACAAAAAGCTCACTCTAGAGAGATCCACGGCCTTCCTGTGGAATTCCACATGGCCATGGATCGAGCAGCAACTTCAAGAAGCAAAAGAAAAATTTCAGAGAATTCCACGGCCGAGCCGTGGAATGATCCACGGCCATGGAATTCTGACAGCAAGATCCACAGCCTGGCTGTGGAACCATCCACGGTCGTGGATCGCAGTGCGCAGCAGTTTTTAAGTTTTTATTTTTATTTCTTTTGGGGGCTTTTTAACCAATTAAAACCCTACGTTATATATAGATGTTCTGAATACAGTTGAGGGGGTTCTAATTTGGTTGGAAGGAGACACACTTGGAGGCTCTTGATCTCCATCTTGCTCCCCTCTTCTATCTTTGCTACAGGTTTGGATGTTCTTGAATTTGATTTCTTGTTTCTCCTTCTCCATGTCTGAGTAGTTCTCTTTGTTTCTAGGATTGGCCAATGCCCTTTGATACATTAATAATGATTAATATTCTCTGTTTCCCCTTTTATTAATCTTGAATGTTTTTTGATTCAATCCTTATTGTTCTTATTCATGTGAATTTGGTGGCCACTTATTTGTATCTTATAAACATTTAGGGACGTACTGAGAGGTGAACCTAGGTGTTGGAATCATAAGAATTGAACTTAAGGTCTAAATCACGAGAGTAGTTTTAGCCTTTCGATGATTCAATGAATTACCACAAAGCGTAATGGGTTCAATTTAAATTCAATTACCACGAGAGTAGAAATTGGTTTAATTGGGCACGGATCTTGTATCTTGAGAAAGAACATTAACTAATTTAGGGTAATTCACCTTCAATTGAATTTCAGATTTAATAAAAGGGTTGTCAATTAGGATTTGTCTTGTATCATTGTGGTACCCCAATCTTGGAAGCCTTCTTGAATTTGAATACCTTTCTTGATAAATTGCTATTTTTGTTCTAAATTCTGCACTTTGGTTTTTATTTATTTAATTACTTTATTACTACGTTCTTCTTAATCAACAATTATATTCCCCCTTGTTTAATTTAATTGAATAAATTAATTAATTAGTGTTCATAGACACAGTCCCTGTGGATTCAATTTTTTTATTACTTGACGACGAAACCGTACACTTGCGGATTTCACACACTAATTGACACAAGCATTGGTTTAAGATTAGATGTGTCAACTACGTGGAATTCAACATATTTGATGCTTGAAAGTGCAATCAAATATGAAAAAGCATTTTAGGTGGTAGATACCAATTACAAATATTGTCCATTAGATGAAGAATGGAGGAAGGGGGAGAAAATATGTGAATTCTTAGAACCATTTTATGAGACTACAAACATAATCTCTGGTTCATCTTACCCGACCTCGAACTTGTATGCAAGTTTGGAAGATTGACCGCATACTGGAAGAAAACTTGTCTAATGATGATTAGGTAATAACGGACATGTGTACGAGAATGAAAGGAAAATTTGACAAATATTGGAAGAAATATAGTATAGTATTGGCTTTTGGAGCTATTGTTGACCCGCGCTTGAAGCTTGGTTTCTTAAACTTTTGTTACACAAAACTGGATCTTTCAACATCTGAAGATAAGGTTAAATATGTTAGGACAAAGTTTGAGGAACTTTATGGAGAATATGCAACAATTTCAACACACTAAGTGTTTCTCAATCTTAATCATCCAATGAGCCTAGTATGTTGCATAAGTTAAGTGGAGAAGGAAGTAAGCCCAAGAGATCAAAATTATTCAACATATGTTTTTTAATGCTAATTTAGTCATTGTTGTTTTACTTTCATTCTTGTTTTGCCAAAGATGATTAATATATTATATCTTGTAGCAGTTTAAAATGTTTCAAAATGAAACTAAACCTAACACTGACAAAAGTGAATTAGATCTTTATTTGGATGAACCACAAGTTGATTATGATGACAATGATAATTTTGATGTGCTTAACTATTGGAAGATGAATGAAAAAAGATTTCCCACACTTTCTATCATGGCACGAGATGTGCTAAGCATGCCAATTACTATAGTGGCATCAAAATCTACTTTTAGTATTGGAGGACGTGTTCTTACCAAATACAGAAGTTCAACCTTTCCTGAACATGTCCAGATGCTTATTTGCACTAGAAATTGGTTGCATGGTTTTGTTCAAAACCCTGATGGTATATCATTTTTTTATAATCATATGCAATATTGGTTGATTATGTTTGGATTGATTGTCTAATTATTTCTCAATTGATTTAGAAGAAGATGATTGTAAAGCTTTTGGTTACGAGACATTACCAGCAGAGTCAAATGTGCATCAAGAAGATGAAATTGAATATTAGCGAGGAACTAAGTGGGTGAATTATGACTTGCATGCATTATAATTGTGTTAGTAATCCTTTGTGTTGGTCATGTTACTTTGTTTATTGATATTTATTGATACTATGGTTATGATGCAAGTAATTTTGAATTGAAGGTGTCTGTAATAGAATAAACAATAATAGTATTTTTTTAAGATATCTATTTTGATAATTTGTATTGAATGCTGGGATTATTCTGCCCCCTTGTTAAGGTTACTAAGCAGGTAATTCTTTTTCCTTTTTTCTTATGTCTTGTAGAATCTGGCAACTCGATCACTGGTTGATGATGTGCTCAAAAAGGTTGATGGGCTGACGCCAATAGCAGATGAACTCGGTGTGCTATTATTATTGCAATTGCATGTTGTGCTGCTAATCCTAATGTTTCATCAGTTTTTTGTGGTGCTACAAAGGATTCTCAGTTATCTATTAGATTTACCATTAAAGAGAGTAATTGTTTTTTTATCAAAGGGTTATTTCTTATTCTATTGCTGAAATCAAGGCTTTTAAATTTTAGCCATAATAGTTAGATAGCATTGTGGGAAATTTCAGTGATATTTTTCCTTGTTCTTTGTGCCCCCTATCATCTTTGTTTGCCTTTTCTTTACTTTTGTTCTCTATAAGTTCTGAGATTTAACGAGAAATGCTTGCTTTTCTTTTGATTTTTCCTTTTGTAGATGTGGAGAAACTTAAATAATCAATCACCATAGGCTGCCAAGTTTACATTAATTAATTAGTTAATAGGAAATCAATATATGCAGTAGGGAAAAGAAATTAAGGTCCCCCTGGCCATATATAATGCATATCTTATTGTATATTTATACTTTTGTCATTCTTGATTGTAATAAAGATAATTAATATCTTAGATACTAGGGTTTCCACATCTTTTGAATTCTAACCCATAGAGTGGGCTAGGGTCAACCCATAAAAGAGCTGGGTCAAGTTTTGTTTATAATGGGCCAAGTCTAGCCCATTAAATAAGTGGGCCAAATTTTTTAAAAAAAATTATTATTATTGTGGGCTAGTCCATAGGCCAACCCTAGCCTACTTGGCCCCATGGTCTTTTTTGTCTTGTGGGCTTTTTGGCCCTAGCCCATGTGGGCTAAGGCTTAATGGGCCGGGCTGGGCCTTTTTGACCGCTCTAACTAGAGTTACCTTTGCTAGTGTCTAGCCTGCTTTCTTTTTGGTTTTTGCTTCTTTATTTTATACTTTACCCAACAACAAAAAAAAAACTTTTGCAAAACCTTTGAACAGGGACTATATAGCAAAATAATATAACTCGTGGTTTTTAAAATAAACAGACCATTTGACATTAAAAAAAATACTAAGTTAACTCAAGTTACCTATTATAATAGGTATTTTGCAAGGAGCTTCCATGCTTTAAAACATTTCAGGTGTATGTGAAATGTCCCAATGCTTCTTAGCTAAATTTTTATGCTCTCTTTCCTATTAGTTTTCTCCCTTCTACTATTAAATGAAGTTTATGGAAGTTCAATTATAAGACACGCACGCAAAATGAGGAGCCTTCTAGGGCTCATCTTCAATACACCTAAAAAGTGTAGGTGCATGGATGCACCAAACAATGTAAGTCATTGATTGGGGAGAATTTCTCATCAATGGTTAAGATCGATGACCTGTAACCTGATTAACAGGTAATGGTATATTGCTTATAACTATAAAATAGTTCCTGTAAAAAAGGAAATTATGTGCAAGTATTTATAAAACAATCCTCCATTTCCTTAAAGAAAACCTGATTCAGTGGTTCTTCTCCCATTAGCAGGCTTTCTACCACTTTTTTTGGGTTGTCATTGCTATGGACAACTTGAGGATAAGTCTTCATTACCAAGATCAATACAATAAATCATGGCTTGAGCATTAAAATCTCTAGCAATCATCTGATTTAATTGAGGGAACAATTTCACCTCATTATTATCACCTTATACTCTTATTGCTTGGGCATATCAAACTCAACACTCAAATTTACAAGAAATTTAATTTGATTTGATTAAAAAATAAAGCAAAGAGGAAGAAACCAAATTTGAGAAAGCCATGAACTTGAAATGGAAAATAGTGGGAAAGCCTTATGAAAATGGCAATAGCACGAGAAGGGGAAGTTGAATTGTGCCTCTAATTTCTAAATGTTTCTTGCAGACTTTAAAACTTCTCAAGTTTTCTCAACTTGGATAAATCAGAGTCAATATCAAAAGCAAAGTTGTTCAGAAATGTAGCTTGTAGGAAACTAAATTTAGAACAAAGAAAAGTTAGAAATTTAGTTCTCTTGATGCTTTAAAACAGTTTTAGTTATTCAAAGGATAAGTTAAAAACAAAAAATAACAATTAGAAAGATAAGAGATAAAGATCAAAAGAGATCACACAAAAATTTATACTAGTTCGGCCAAACCATGTGCCTACGTCCAGTCCCTAGTTAGAAACTGGGACTTTATATAGCCACAAGTATTCTTTCTTCAACCCTAGCTTCTCCAAGCTAGATTACAAGTAGTCTTTGTTCCACCATAACCTCTTCAAGCTAGACTCTCACTCATATTACTAACAAATCAAGTTACAAAGATAGAATTCAAGTTTGTGTTTCTCTCAATACTCAAAGAGTGGATTTAAATAATTGAATACAATGATGAGAATGAGATTTTATATTCTCTAACACTCAAAGAGTGGATCTAAGCAAATTCAAACTTGAGAGAATAAGTTTCTCTTCTAATCAAGTGATCATAAGATTGTTTCAGCAAAGAAACTTTGTCTAGAAGCGAGATTGAGCATTTAGTGTAATGCCCCTTTTTGGGAGGGAACATCACATTATCATTTACAATGCAGAAAATAAATTATAAAGTTAAGACTCGGTTTTTTTAATTACGATTTAATTTGTCTGATTATAGTTGCAAAAATAAAATGGTGACTATTTTTTTTGGTTATAAATAATAAAATATAATGACGAAACATAAATGGCATAAAAGGGCAAGACAGAAGTAAGACATACATTTGATCAACAAGCATATTCATATATATATAATTATATCAAATCTGTTTAGTTACAAGCCCGATGTACAAAAAGCAAAACTATACCTGCCCAAAGGATCATACATATACAGCCCACCAAAATAATAAAACATCAGGCCCCAAAAATAAACACTGATAGCCATCAGTAGCTATCAACAATATCAGTCCCTAAGATGAGAAGGAACCGTGTCAGGATCTCCTCGGGATCCTCCTCGGGGTCCTTCTCAGGGTCTTCCTCATCAGAAGAGACCCACATAGGAGCCACTGAGTTATGGGTCGGGGCACGAGCAGTGGAAATGAAAGAATCCTCCTGTGGGGTGTAATAACGATCACCCCACATCTCCCTGATGGGCAAGTAGAACTCCAAATGTAATTTGATGCTGCAAGTAAAGATGGGCGGATCATGACGCCCCCAAGCCAGCAAAATCGACACGTCCCCCTCGTAGATACAGCGATCTGAATTTAGGTTGATGTGCCAATAGTCTAGCCCTCCGAGGAAAGTCAAACACACATAACCTAAAAATTTGCGTGGGCGTGCCACCATGATGTCACAGCAGGTGCTAGTCGCGGTCGGGCCAGAAGCTGAGGAATTCGTGAGCTTCACCCTCCTTGCCGACGTCTTCGATAGAACATAAATACAGACAGAAATAATAGAAATACAGAAAAGAGGTAAGACATCCTACTATCACTACCAATTATGACAGCAAGAAACAAAATGGCGTAAAGCGCCCATATAGCATTCTCGATGTAACAGTAATAAACATTAAATAATAACAATAAATAGTTAAGAAGTTCTAGGCAATATACATAAATAAAGTAACAGTTCCAATATACCATAAGAATTGGATGCTAGATAATATATGGACACATTATGCACATGCATACGAACAGTCAGAGAGAAAGATCAGGAGACATGTCTACAACTCGGCTGCCGCGGCCAAAGTGCTATAACTCATCAGTTTATCCACGTGCACATCAAGGCATTGCACAGACATTCTACACTAGATCACGATATAGGACAGTGTCTCGGTCCAGATCGTCGGTACGTTTGCATCGGTCTGTCCCATGGACAGAAGAGCTATCAACTGTCCATTGCGAGGTACCCGCACCTCGACGCCCCCAAGGTCAACAGTATGACCTACACTAGTCTACTCGCACCCGCACTACAGTGTGTTCAATCTCCTAGGCAACTCGACCTTAACAACAATCTAGCGGACTTTCACAATGCATGATGACTCAATGCATATATTATGTATATTCATCAATAATACATTTTCGATGTCATGTCGTAATTCGACTAAAGTAAGCATCATTATGTTATTGGTCAACTCATGGACCCACATTAAATATCATTAAGTCCTTAACTAATACATTACGTTTTTAGGATGCATTATGAAATTACTTAACATTCTCACTTATACTCATGGTCTTATCTTAGTCGAAAATTATTCTAAGTCTTTAAATAAAATTTCGTTCTTAGTTCTTTCCGTTTTATGAAACCCTAATTGATTCCTAATTAATCATTTAATTAAGTTTCACTTTAATTTGATTTTTCTTATGAAATTCCTTTCATTATTAGGTTCTTACTTTAAACAGTCATATTCACTTAGAGAATTATTTCTAAGTCTTACCAAGTCTCACACATCCTTACTTGTTTTTATGGTCCAAAGAATTCCTTTAAGTTACCAAATTAATTTCCTTTCCTTACATAATCCACTTGCTTATTCACTTGATTAATTAAATGCCATAGTTGTGTGAAGCCATATGATTGAGCCATTTTTAGCCACGAAGGCCGTGAGCCTCTCTAGGTTTTAGGATTTAAATTTTTATTCCATTAATCACACATTATCCACTTGTTAAAATTTTTCATCAGGAGCCCTAACTTTTGGGCCCCAAAATCGTGAGCCTCCTAGAGGAAATCTAGGTCATTTCCTTCCATTTTACGTTTTCTAATTCATCCAAATATATCAATATGCATAACCAATCAATCAAATAACCTAAACCAATTAAAAACAATGTGTAATCATATAACTCATTAAAATAAAGAGAGAAACCCTAGTAGGGTTTCTCATAACCAATCACAAAATCAAAGTTCCTTACTACCAATAGAGGTTGAGGAGGAGTATCTTCCTCTTACCTAAGAGAAGACAAACAAAAGAACCCCCTTGAAGCTTATTGAGATTTTGGCTAACACCACCCAAGAACCCTAAAATTCCAACTTCAACCAATCAATACCAAGGCTTGAAAAAGAATGAATAGATGGTCAAAATGAAGGCATCCCAGACGAAAATAAAGAGAGAATCAAGAGAATGCAAGAGTCTCACCCAAAAGCCCTAAACTTGAAGCTTGAAGAAAGTGGTGAAGATGAAAGCTTTTCAAGGAATTACTAACTAGAGAAGTGTTTAGATGATAGAAGAGATTAAGAAAATGTATTTGGTTAAAAAATTTGTGATGGTTGAGGCATGGGAGAGGGGCTGGCCGTGAGCTTCTTCTAGAGAGAATGAGGAGAAAGTTTGAGAAAGATGAAGGTAGAGAGAGAAGTGAATAGAAAAAATAAAGATGATAGCTTTTGAATTTTGAAATTAGTTTAGATTGGGTTAAATAAATAAGGCACAATTCTTTCTGCTTCAAAAGAGAGTGCAGCCGTGTGGGTGAGAGAGGAGAGAGGGAGTGAGTAGCTTCCTTGAGAAGCTTGGGAGGAAGCTTCCTTGAGGCTTCCTTGAGAAGGTTCGCACGCTTCTTGATAAAGTAAAAAGTAAGGTTGTCTCCTAAATGAACACTTTAGAATAGATGATTAATTACTCTGCTAGAATTATTTTCTAGTGAACAAAAGTTACAGTTAATAAAAATGGTATTTATTATTCTTCAAAAAAAATTTTGGTACAGTGATTTTATTTATCAGACAAAATCTTAAAAAATATAAACCTCGTAAACTATGTCCGACCTTGGGTTTAGTAAGATCACCCATCAACACTTCCACAGTTCAAGGTTTACCAGCCTCAGGGAAAACATTTCACTTTCCCGGCTCCGTTCAGTGTGCACGCAAAATAAGAAATATATTAAAATATTTGACATTTTTAGAAAAATCTAAAAAAATTCTAAAAAATCATAAATATTGAAAAATGACTATTCATCACAAAACAAACAATTTTCGGGTGTTTCACTGACTCTGCTCAGTGTACATGCAAAATGAAGAATATATTAAAATATTTGACATTTCCAGAAAATTCCAGAAAAATTTCTAAAAATCATAAATATTATAAAATGATTATTTATGATGAAATAAATAATTTTTGGGGTGTTACAACTCTCCCCTTCTAAAAAGAAATTTCATCCTTGAAATTTTCATACCTTAGAATAGTTATGGGTGTTGCTCCTTCATCTTGTCTTCTAGCTCCTATGTTGTATCTCCAGTTATTTCATTCCAGATTACCTTCACCAATGAGATCTCCTTGTTTCTTAGTTGCTTTATCCTTCTATCCTCAATTCTCGCAAGAGGTGCCTCATAGGTTAAGTTCTCTTTTAATTGTACTGTATCTGGTGCTATGACATGACTTGGGTCAGGAATGTATTTTTGCAGTTGTGACACATGGAAGACATTGTGAATGTTTGAGAGGAAATGGGGTAAGGCTATTTGATAGGCTATTGGACCTACTCGGCGAATAATCTGGTATGGTTCAAGAAATTTTGGAGTAAGTTTTCTAGATTTCAAGGCCCGGCCCACCCCAGTCGTAGGTGTGACTTTCAAAAATATATGCTCGCCTTCCCCAAACTCAAGAGGCTTTCTTCTTTTGTCTGCATAACTCTTTTGTTGGCTCTGAGCCATCCTCATCTTCTCCTAAATCATCTTAACTTTTTCAGTCATCTGCTGTATAACATCTGGTCCAATAGTGAGGCGCTCGCCGTCTTGGTACTAACATAAAGGTGTCTGACACCGTCGTCCATACAGAGCCTCATAGGGTGCCATCCCTATGCTTGAATGATAACTGTTATTGTAGGTGAATTCTATCAACGGTAGAACGTCATCCCAACTTCCAGTCTGTTCTATGGTGCAAGCTCTAAGCAGATCTTCTAATGATTGGATCGTCCTCTCCGATTGGCCATCGATTTGTGGGTGATAAGCAGAACTTAGATGTAAGTTTATCCCTAATGATTCTTCTAGACTCTGCCAGAACTTTGAAGTGAATCTTGAATCCCTATCCGAAATAATACTTGTAGGCACACCATGCAGTCTAACAATTTCTCCAATATACAGCTGGGTCAGTTTCTCCAGGTTGTACCTTATATTGATCGGGAGGAAATGTGCTGATTTCGTGAGTCAGTTCACAATTACCCAAATCGAGTCATGTCCTTTTCTTGTCCTTGGCAAACCCACCACAAAATCCATTGCGATGCTGTCCTACTTCCATTCAGGAATAGACAATGGTTGTAGCAATCCTACTAGTCTTTGATGTTCCACTTTAGCTTTCTGACAAACTAGACAAGTCGATACACATCTAGTGACATCACTCTTCATTCCATGTTACCAAAATAACTTCTTCAAGTCTTGATACATTTTTGTTATGCCTGGATGCATATTCAGCTGGCTTGTGTGAGCATGGTCGAGAATATACTCTCTAAGCTCTTGGTCACAGGGAATACAGACTCTACCTCAGAATCTCATAATTTCGTCTGCTCCTTCTGCAAATGCTGTTTCGTTGCCTTGCTTCATTAGCTTTCTCACTTCTTGCAAGAACTTGTCGACCTTCTGCTTTTCTCGGATGTCCTCCATTAGCTCACTTGAGATGGTGACCATGTTCATGCAGATTTTTCCTGGTTCTAATTCCACAAAAGACCATACATCTCTGAACTGCTCTATTTGATCCTTTTCCTTGATCATTAGGGTAGAGACACTGATCATCTTCCTACTCAAGGCGTCTGCCATGACATTTGCCTTTCCAAGGTGATACAGAAGTTGGAAATCATAGTCTTTCAAGAACTCTAGCCATCTCTGCTATCTCATGTTCAACTCCTTTTGATCATACAGATACTTTAGACTTTTGTGATCACTGAAGATGTTGAACGTCGCTCCATAGAGGAAATGCCTCCATATCTTTAAAGCGAAAACTATAGCCGCTAATTCCAAGTCGTGTGTCGGGTAGTTCTTCTCATGCACTCGCAATTGCCTTGAAGCATAAGCCACCACTTTTCTATGTTGCATAAGCACAGATCCTAGTCCTTGGTATGAAGCGTCACAATACACCTCAAAGGGCTCATTCGGATCAAGTAGCACTAACACTGGCGAGCTAGTTAGCCGTCTCTTCAACTCTTGGAAATTCTGTTCATAGCTGTCGGTCCACTCAAAAGCTTGGTTCTTTCTTGTGAGTTGAGTAAGAGGTCCTGCAATCTTGGAGAATCTCTCGATGAAGCTCTAGTAAATATCCGGCCAATCCCACGAAGCTACAAATCTCCGTCACTAACTTAGGCCTTTCCTATTGCAGCACTGCCTCCATTTTTAATGGATCCACCGCAATCCCATCTTTTGAGATTACATGACCCAAAAACTTAACTTCATATAACCAAAATTCATATTTTGACAATTTGGCATACAATTCTTTCTCCTTCAGAATCTGGAGAACTATACTAAGGTGTTCAGCATGGTCCTCCTGATTTTGAGAGTATATCAGGATGTCGTTGATAAAGACAATAACAAACCTGTCCAAGTAAGGATGAAAGATCCTGTTCATGTAGTCCATGAAGATAGTAGGCGCATTTGTTACATCAAACGGCATCACAAGATACTCGTAATGGCCGTATCGGGTATGAAAAGCAGTCTTGGGTATATCCTCCGTCTTCACTCGTATCTGATGATACCCAGATCGCAGATCGATTTTAGAAAACACCACTACTCCCTTCAGTTGGTCCATTAATTCATTAATTCTTGGGAGTGGATATTTATTCTTGATTGTCACTTTGTTTAGCTGCCAGTAGTCCACGCACAATCTTGATGAACCATCCTTCTTGCGAACTAACAGTACTGGTGCTCCCCAAGGTGATACACTCGGTCTGACGAATTACTTTTCCAAAAGCTCCTCTAGCTGCTTCTTAAGTTTAGCTAATTCTGTTGGTTTCATCCTATAAGGTGCTATAGACACAGGACCAACTCCCGGTACAAGGTCAATAGCAAAATTCTATTTCTTACGCTGGTGGTAAACCAGGTACATCCTTAGGAAAGACTTCGAGAAATTCATTCACCACTGGAATTGTGCTCGCATCAACCTTTCTCTCGATTTTCAAAGAAGACAGTAGCATGTATCCGTGAGCTCCTTCTTTCAAGAAAGCTTGAACTTGGTTGGCCGTAAAGTATCTAGAATCTTTATCCATAGGGAAAACTATGGTTTTTCTTGAACAATCTAATAGAACATGGTTAGAAGATAACCAGTCCATCCCTAAAATTATATCTAGCTGAGAAAAGGGTAAACAGATCAAATTGACAAAAAAAAAAATTGACCTTCAACAATTAAGGGACAATTTAAACAGATTTTGGTAGTAACTACCAGTTTATCAATGGGGGTAGAAACAATCAGATCAAAAGATATGGTAGACACTGGTAAACTAAGTCGTAGCACACAGTCATAAGATATGAAAGAATGGGTTGCCCCAGAGTCATACAATACAGTTAAAAGGTTACCTTCTATGGTGCCTTCTCCTTGAATCAAGTCTTCTGACTCGAAAGCTTCGACTCTGCTCATGGTATAGACCTGTCCTCCTGCTTGCAGTTTGTTGGCCCTTGCAGCATTGACTGAAGGTTCGCTTGGTTGCAGTCTCAGGATACGTGGCCAGGCTTGCCACATCGGAAGCAGATAATCCCCTTTATAGTGCAATCCCTCGTGGGATGATCCTTCCCACACTTCAGGCATTTTGAGGGATATGCCATATTTTAGCCAGTCCGGTTCCCAATAGAACCTCTACCAGAACTTCCACCCGCTGTCTATTGCTGGTTTCTCATTGGCTGGGAATAGGGCTTCTTTTGGAAGTGATTAGAACTGTTGCCACCGTCCCTTTGGAACCTTGTAGGTCCAAAGTTCCTGCTCCTTGTATCTCTAGCTTGCTCCAGAGCTTCCATTTTGCAGCACGTATCTAGCAGCTCTGAGAACTCGTTGATTTTTAGTGTGATAACAACTTTCTTCACTTCATATCTCAGTCCTTCTGTAAACTTCTGACACTTCCAGGCTTCGTTCGGTTGGTGCTGAAAGTACGTTGAAAACTTTGACAAGTTTTCAAATCTTGCTGCATATTCACTAACAGTCATGTTTCCATGCCTTAGGTTGAGGAACTCCATCTCCTTCGCATGCCTCGCGCTCGTGGGAAAGTAGTTATCCAAGAATTTATCCTTGAATAAATCCCAAGTGATCTCGTGATTTTCAGCCTTGAGCGTTCTTTGCGCCCTGTACCACCAGTCCTCAGCATTGCAAACCAACATAAAGGTAGCATAAGTCACCTTCTTATTCTCGGTGCAATTCATGCCTTGGAAGACTTTCTCTAGCTCTTTGATCCATAGACTGGATTTCTCCGATTCGAACTCTCCTTTGAATTGGGGAGGATTGTGGTGACAAAACTCTGCCAAGTTTTTGAGCGTCAGCAGTAGCTTCGAGCTGTTAAGCAGCCTTCTCTTGTTGCTGAGCAACTCTCTCTTATTGTTGAGCAGCTCGTTCAGTCTATTGTACGATGACATTAGCCATCCTTTGTATTGCCTCTATAGCAGTTGTCATGTCTCCACCTCGTGCCATCTTGCTTCCTCAATTCAGATTAACTGAAAAGCACAAGGACAGTCAGTTGTATCCACTAGGAATACCAAACACAGAGATTCACACAGCACAAACAAGACAGACTCAATCACAAGACCCAAAGAAACATAAACCAGGGCTTTGATACCAACTTAATGTAATGCCCTTTTTTGGGAGGGAATATCACATTGTCATTTACAATGCGAAAAATAAATTATAAAGTTAAGACTCGGTTCTTTTCATTATGATTTAATTTATCTGATTATAGTTGCATAAATAAAATGGTGACTATTTTTTTTTTTTTGGTTATAAATAATAAAATATAGTGATGAAACATAAATGGCATAAAAGGGCAAGATAGAAGAAAGACATATATTTGATCAACATGCATATTCATATATATATATATAATTATATCAAATCTGTTTAGTTACAAGCCTGATGTACAAAAAGCAAAACTATACCTACCCAAAGGATCATACATATACAGCCCACCAAAATAATAAAACATCAGGCCCCAAAAATAAACACTGATAGCCATCAGTAGTTATCAACAGTATCAGTCCCTAAGATGAGAAGGAACCGTGTCAGGATCCTCCTCGAGATCTTCCTCATCAGAAAAGACCCACATAGGAGCCACTGAGTTACGGACTGGGGCTCGAGCAGTGGAAATGAAAGAATCCTCCTGTAGGGTGTAATAACAATTACCCCACATCTCCTTGATGGGCAAGTAGAACTCTAAACGTAATCTAACGCTGCAAGTAAAGATGGGCGGATCATGACGCCCCCAAGCTAGCGAAATCGACATATCCCCCTCGTAGATACAACGATCAGAATTTAGGTTGATGTGCCAGCAGTCTGGCCCTCCGAGGAAGGTCAAACACACATAACCTAAAAATTTGCGTGGGCGTGCCGCCATAATCCCACAGCAAGTGCTAGTTGCGGTCAGGCCAGAAGCCGGGGAATTCATGAGCTTCACCCTATTTGCCGACGTCTTCGATGGAACATAAATACAGACAAAAATAATAGAAATATAGAAAAAAGGTAAGACATCCTACCATCATTACCAATTATGGCAGCAAGAAACAAAATGGCGCAAAGCGCCCACATAGCATTCCCGATGTAACAGTAATAAACATCAAATAATAGCAATAAATAGTTAAGCAGTTCTAGGCAATATACATCAATAAAATAACAGTTCCAATATACCATAAGAATTGGAGGCTAGATAATATCTGGACTAATTATGCACATGCATACGACATCAAAATCCTACTTTATGGAGCTAGACACAAACAGTCGGAGAGAAAGATCAAGAGACATGTCTGCAACTCGGCTACCGCGGCCAAAATTCTATAACTCATCAGTTTATCCACATGTACATCAAGGCATTGCACAGACATTCTACACTAGATCACGATATAGGACAGTGTCTCGGTCCTAATCGTCGGTGCGTTTGCATCGGTTTGCCCCACGGACAGAAGAGCTATCAACTGTCCATTACGAGGTACCCGCACCCCGACGCCCCCAAGGTCAATAGTATGACCTACACTAGTCTACTCGTACCCGCACTAAGGTGTGTTCAATCTCCTAGACAACTCGGCCTTAAGAACAGTCTAGCAGACTTTCACAATGCATGATGACTCAATGCATATATTATGTATATTCATCAATAATACATTTTCTATGTCATGTCGCAATTCGACTAAAGTAAGCATCATTATGTTATTGGTCAACTCATGGACCCACATTAAATATCATTAAGTCCTTAATTAATACATTACATTTTTAGGATGCATTATGAAATTACTTAACATTCTCACTTACACTCATGGTCTTATATTAGTCGAAAATTATTCTAAGTCTTCAAATAAAATTTCATTCTTGGTTCTTTCTATTTTATGAAACCCTAATTGATTCCTAATTAATCATTTAATTAAGTTTCACTTTAATTTGATTTTTTTTATGAAATTCCTTTCATTATTAGGTTCTTACTTTAAACTTAGTCATATTCACTTAGAGAATTATTTCTAACTCTTACCAAGTCTCACACATCCTTACTTGTTTTTATAGTCCAAAGAATTCCTTTAGGTTACCAAATTAATTTCCTTCCCTTACATAATCCACTTGCTTATTCACTTGATTAATTAAATGCCATAGTTGTGCGAAGTCATATGATTGAGCCATTTTTAGCCATGAAGGCCGTGAGCCTCTCTAGGTTTTAGGATTTAAATTTTTATTCCATTAA
Organism: Ormosia semicastrata; assembly: GCA_029884595.1. Lineage (NCBI taxonomy): Eukaryota > Viridiplantae > Streptophyta > Magnoliopsida > Fabales > Fabaceae > Ormosia > Ormosia semicastrata. The sequence continues at coordinate 48,997,019 of JAQQTO010000061.1, forward strand.
TCACACATTATCCACTTGTTAAAATTTTTCATCAAGAACCCTAACTTTTGGGCCCCAAAACCGTGAGCCTCCTAGAGGAAATCTAGGTCATTTCCTTCCATTTTAAGTTTTTCAATTCATCCAAATATATCAATATACATAACCAATCAATCAAATAACCTAAACCAATTAAAAACAATGTGTAATCATATAACTCATACAAACAAAGAGAGTAACCCTACTAGGGTTTCTCCCAACCAATCACAAAATCAAAGTTCCTTACTACCAATAGAGGTCGAGGAGGAGTATTTCCTCTTACTTAAGAGAAGACAAACAAAAGAACCCCCCTTGAAGCTCCTTGAGATTTTGGCCAACACCACCCAAGAACCCTAAAATTCCAACTTCAACCAATCAATACCAAGGCTTGAAAAAGAATGAATAGATGGTCAAAATGAAGGCATCCCAGATGAAAATAAAGAGAGAATCAAGAGAATGCAAAAGTCTCACCCAAAAGCCCTAAACTTGAAGCTTGAATAAAATGGTGAAGATAAAAGCTTTTCAAGGAATAACCAACTAGAGAAGAAGTGTTTAGATGATGGAGGAGACTAAGAAAATGTATTTGGTTGAAAAATTTGTGATGAATGAGACATGGGAGAGGGGCTGGTCGTGAGCTTCTTCTAGAGAAAAGGAGGAGAAAGTTTGAGAAAGATGAAGGTAGAGAGAGAAGTGAATAGAAAAAATAAAAATGATAGCTTTTGAATTTTGAAATTAGTTTAGATTGGGTTAATTAATTGAAGCACAATTCTTTTGGCTCCAAAAAAGAGTACAGTCGTGTGGGTGAGAGAGGAGAGAGGGAGTGAGTAGCTTCTTTGAGAAGCTTAGGAGGAAACTTCCTTGAAGCTTCCTTGAGGCTTCCTTGAGAAGCTTCGCACGCTTCTCGATAAAGTAAAAAATAAAGTTGTCTCCTAAATGAACACTCTAGAACAGATGATTAATTACTCTGCTAGAATTATTTTTCAGTGAACAAAAGTTACAGTTAATGAAAATGGTATTTATTATTCATCGAAAAAAATTTCGGTACAGTGATTTTATTTATCAGACAAAATCTTGAAAAACGGGAACCTCATAAACTCTGCCCGGCCTTGGGTTTAGTAAGATCCCCCATCGACACTTCCATAGTTCAAGGTTTGCCAACCTTAGGGAAAACATTTCGCTTTCCCGGCTCCGCTCAGTGCGTACGTAAAACGAGGAATATACTAAAATATTTGATATTTCCAGAAAAATCTAGAAAAATTCTCAAAAATCACAAATATTGAAAAATGACTATTCATCACAAAACAAATAATTTTCGGGGTGTTTCACTGACTCTGCTCAGTGTACACGTAAAATGAAAAATATATTAAAATATTCGACGTTTCCGAAAAATTTTAGAAAAATTCTCAAAAATCATAAATATTATAAAATGATTATTTATGATGAAATAAATAATTTTTGGGGTGTTACATTTAGAAGTTTGATCAGAAGTTTGGCAGAATAACAATTTGCTTCATACCTTCAAAGTTCCGGGCTTCTTCAATTTATAGAGTTTCAGAAACTAGCCGTTTAATACTCTAATGGTTACTGTTCTAAGCCAGGTTACCATTTTCTTGTCCTGTAGCAGTCAGTCAGCTTTTTCTTAATGATTTTGTCTTTTTCTAGGGATAGACAAAAGCCTCAAACTTCCGAGGCTTTTCGAATTTGACTTTGCTATTTATATGCATTAGTTATTTTTTGAAATTGTATACTTCTGAAAGTTTGATTCTTCTAATGTTTGATGTTTTTGATAGATTTGTCTTCTAATGAAGTTGTCTTTTCAACTTAGTCTTTTGATACACTTCACTTCTGATTCTTGTATTTTAATGAACTTAACTTAATAAAGTTATCCTCTGATGAGCTTATTATGATTTTCATATTGTGCTTCTTAAGTCCTTCTTCATTCTTAGTCCATTTTCTACGATTTTCTATGAAGGTTTTGATCATGTTAAGACTTCCTCAAAGTGAATCTTAAGTAATTAATGAGATTGGCGTTGATTATTTAGGAGTCTTTTCAATTGTTCTTTGATACACTTAGATGAAATATCAGTAATCATAAGATTCTAAGTTTAAGTTTGTTAATCATTAAAACCCAGAAAGTTCTAAAGAACTTCAACAAGTTTAGATGCTTTTGAAGGGCTTTGGAGCTTGCACCGTAATCATATCACACACCACCCACGTACAGAACCACTGTCTGAACACTGAACAATAACCTCGACCACCATTAAGTCCCAACACATTAATCTCCATCGCACCTCCCAGCTCCATCACTGTGAACCCATCACCAAACCACCTCTGCCTCCAAGCCAAGCATGAGACCTGCATTGCCACATCATCCACTACCTTAACCCAACGAACACCACTTCACCCAAGCAATGCCATCAACGCTCCAAGCCACCATGACTAGTAGCCACAAACTTCACCCATTGCATCCATTTGGTCTCAGGTCTCGACTATATACTTTTGGATGGTGAGTGATTTTTTGGTTTTGAGATGAGGGAGTCTAGAGGCTCAGATCATGGTTTGGGGTTTTGGAATAGATTTCATTAGCATAAAGAGGAATGAATATGGAGGAGAGGGAGAAGGAAAGTAGGAAGAGATTGGCCATTGGTGGGGCAGAAGAAGGGTTAAAAAATTAAGTAAGCATAATATGAGGACTAAAAAAATAATTAACAAACTGGAGATGTTTTTAAAATATGATAGAAACTTGTAACAACAAGTCAAATTTATGGAGCATCCATGCACCCATTATTTTTAGGTGCATTGGAGGAACCTCTAAGCTCCTATAATGCACCTAAATAATTTTGGTGCATGGGTGCACCATTCAAATTAACATGTTATTACATGTTAATTAGTTTTGTCATATTTACTTTTTAACCCTAGTGTTTATGTCTATTTCTTGTTAGTCACAAAATAAAGTAGAATATTTACAAAAATACCCCCTCATCATCTCTCTCCCTATTTTCTCTCTCATCAGAATAGTAGGAGGCCATTGTTCTGACTTTTTCTTACCCATACAAGAGAAAAAAAAAATAAGAAAATGGGGGCATACAGAGAGCCCAGAAAATGGAGATCACATAACTAGTTCTGCAAGCATTACGTCTTCTTGCTCAGCTTCTGCCTTCATTGTAGTGTCAAGTTGCTCTATGGAATCACCAAATGGGGTTAGATGCCCTTGTCGAAAACCTATTGGATTTGGCGCTTGTAGCTGCCATCGATGGTGCAGTCACTGGATTTCATGTATCAGAAAGGGTGACCATTTGGTCGACGGGAGCACCGTCCTTGATGAGGATGATGACTGATCTGGGGTGTTGGAGGGAGAGGAGGAAGTCTCAAGGGTTGAATTGCTACTTTGGATAGCTAATGCCTAAACTCATACACCCACACCCCTCTCCCACCACCACTTTCACTCGTACAACCTTCGCTTCAAGATGAGATCATTTAATTTAGAGGTTTTCAGGTTTAATCATATGTATGGTCAGAGATGAGATCATTCAATTTGTTGTGACTGAAATCATAGGTAAAATGGCAAGAAGAAATTATGAATTTGGGAGAATCGAGTGTTAATTGGGAATTAGCAGTGGATGATAAGTGTAGGTATGGTTAAAATAATTTGGCCATGGAAATGGAAAAACTAAGTCGTGAAGCATATGGGTGGTGTGTTGGATTGCTACTTTGTTCAATAGCAAGTGTTTGGCATTACTGCTGAGTTTCGTACAGAAGGTGAGAAAGGTGAGGGTTGTGGGTGGTGGTGGCAGTGATGGGCTTTTCCAACTTTGGTGGTGCCACTGCTATGGCCAATGATGTAAAAGTTTTCATGATCTATGGCTTCTCATTTGTTTTTTTTTTTATAAAGACCAAGCTTATAAATATAAATTTTTACACTATAACCTCTTCATTAGGTTGCAAGTGATAATTCTTAGCCATTGATGTAAAATTCTTCATCATCTATGGCTGAGAGTACATGGTGAATGGATGCACCCACTCTTTTTAGGTGCATTGTAGAAGCCACCCACAAAATGAATTTCATATTTTTTTCACGTGTTTTAGACTTTTAGACTCAACTTTGTTCTCAAGAAAATCATGAAAAATATAAATAAAGAAAAATGATTCTCATAAAGTTAACCTAATGCTCTTTTACTGATGGATGCAATCCTTGCAAGCCTTGGTAACTCAACTAAAAAGGTTCACTGTTCTTTTCCCTGTTCTGCTTGGATAACTGTTCACCAAAAGTAAGATTAGGTCATTAGCTGGTTCTATTTTTTTGTTGAGGGGATGACATTAGATGAAATAGGTTTGGTATGTAGACTGTCTTTTCTCTCACTACTTACACCTGAAAGTGATGAGTTTTCCTAAAAGTCCTGTAGCTATGAGGTTTAAGAGGCAAAGTAATGACACATATCTTTTCCAGTTGGGTTGAAGGTTACGATTGTAATTGGTAATGAATCAACTAATACAACCCTGCTTTAACTTTTGAATCCATGTTATTTATTTAGTTAATATGCTATGATCTTTATTGACTTGATCTTGTGTTCTCTTGAGCTTCTCCTTCTAATATTTTTTTGATAGAAATAAAAGCTTCTCCTTTTGACATTAAAAGGTTGAAGTTTGGGTTCAATCCCACGTGGTTGCTACTGATGTGATTTTGGGGTCTTCGTCCTCTTTGTTTTATGAAAATGTAAGGCAAGAATAATATTAGTAGTAGAATCAGGACTGGGATTTTATTGTTTTCTTTAAGTTTTGTTTAATGTCATGGCTATGACACATGATTGAAGGTTTCATCTGATGTTATTCTTATAGATTTACATGTACTGTGATCTTCTTTTTCTTTTGTAGTTAAATTTGAGAGATATTGAATGTCATGCTCTTAAATTCGGAGGTCAATTTAGCTCATAACAATGCAAAATGATGGACAAGAGGAGTGTGCATTGCCACATAGGCTATGTGAACAAGTGGTCTCATTATTGCTAAAAGGTTCTAATCATAGTTTTAAATTGCGGTTGCAGACGCAATTACTACCACTATGATTATGGACATTGTAGTTGTTGTGATTTAGATTACGGTTGTTGCAATGTGAAATTTTTAGTGGCCGAAGATTGGGTTTTTGAAATTCTTATAGATTTACATGCAGTGTGATCTTCTTTTTCTTTTGTAGTTAAATTTGAGAGATATTGAATGTCATGCTCTCAAATTCAGAGGTCAATTTAGCTCATAACAATGCAGAATAATGGACAAGAGGAGTGTGCATTGCCACATAGGCTATGTGAACAAGCGATCTCATTGTTGCTAAAAGGTTCTAATTATAATTTTAAATTACGGTTGCGGACGCAATTACTACCACTATGATTATGGGCATTGTAGTTGTTGTGATTCAGATTACGGTTGTTGCAGTGTGAAATTTTTAGTGGCCGAAGATTGGGTTTTTGAAACAAGTTGCGGTTCGTTGTGGCCACAACGCAGTTCTAATATGAGTGCATCATCGCCTCGTTGTGGTCCTTTTCTTCAATTTGGAACCACACTGCAATTGTGCAGTGATATAGTTTTGTAGCTAAAGATTGGTTTTTGAAACATGTTGTGGTACGTTGCAGGTACATCACCATCTCGTTATGGTCCTTTCTTATGATTTGGAACAACACCGCAATTGTGGGGTGAAGCGGTTCCGATAGTGACCGCAACCGCAATATTGTGATCTTAACAGGTGATGTTGTCCACAATTTAAAACTATATTTCTTATGGTTTCGAGTGATCACATAAAATATATTTGACATTTTTGGTTAATGAAGTAGATGTTAGATAGATGGAAGGGGTTTTTTTTTTCTTGCACATTTGACAAAGTTTAAAAATGTTTTTTTTTTCTTTAACCTTTTTGAAACTCACGAGTAAATAGCACATCGACCAAAATTTTAAGGGGCTTTTTGCATTATAAAAATTCATTTAAAATAAGTTTATTTTTAAAATAAATAAGTAAATATTTATTTATTTTTAATTTAATTTATAATGTGGTATATTTATTCTTAATTAATTTAATATAAAATATATTAAAATATTAATCTACTAAAATTTAATAATAAATATATTTTATTTATTTATTTTTAAAAAATTAACTTTAAAATATCCTTATATGTGTTGCATTGTACCTATGAAGCATGGAAACGGACACGGACACGGGACACGACACGGATACTACGAACACAGGACACACCAAATTCAAAAATTTTAGGACACGGACATGGCACCGACACGGTATATATATATATATATATATATATATATATATATATATATATATATATATATATATATATATATGTATATGTATATATATATATATGTATATGTATATATATATATATAATTTTGATTATAAACATTCCAAACACAACTCCTCAATGGCAAGACAAGTATCTTCATTTATAACAAAAATAGAAATCAACAATAATTAAAAATTGAATCACTAGATCAGAGTGAAACTCACTTGAAACTTGAACCATTAACACACAGTGAACACAATGTATTGAGAAAGAATAGAAGATTTTTCTTGAGGGTGGGTCGGGTGATATTGGGCTTGTGGGCTGTGATATTAGTACACTACCACACAGTAATTTTTTTTTAAATTTTAATGGGCTGTGTCCAATATGTGTTGGCAGTGTGTCCTGATCGTGTCTGCGGTGTGTCCTGGCCGTATCCGCAGTGTGTCCTGGCCGTGTCTGAACAAAAAATAATAATTTTTTTAATTAGACACACTCAGATATGTAAGACACGCGTGTCATGTACTCATCATCGTGTGTCTATATCAAATACATATCTGACATGCAGACATACTAGTAAAATAGTGTGTCCGTGCTTTCTAACATTGTAATAATAGTGCTATATTCTATGCTGAAGTAGTATTATTAATTTAATATTATAGCATAAGTACATCTGCATTTTTTCATAGAAAGGAAAAAGTAAGTACTTTCAATGCACTTCTTATAGCATAGTCTGATTGTATCACAGATTCAGTGTTGGTATTTCCTAAGAATGAGAAGCCATTCATGCTTTTGTTATTAAAGAAACCAATCCTCCTAGAAAGTAGAAATGTATGAAAACTATGAAAAGATTGCGATTTACTCGCCACGCCTTAGAAAGAAAAAAAAATTTAAAAGGAGGAAAAAGAAGGAAAGAAGCGTACTTGAGTAAATATTAAAAAAAAATGCCTGTGAATTTGCGAGATAAAGTGCATCATTTACTGGCGTGGTGGAACCAAAAAGTTGCATCATTTGCATATGTCTTTTCTTATCTTCTAAATTCTAATTAACAATAAAGTGTGCTTCATTAACTATGACACTTCCGTCCCAAATCCAACTTTTATTGCACCACAAATCCACTATGCACAAATTTATTATTAGGCTGATCAAGATAAAATGAGTTTGTGGCAAGCACAGGAAAAGCATGTCCAAAAGAAACACTGATGGATTGAGAGCGGAATCGCCGTATTGGCAACTTAGGATTTTTGTATTGTTGCTCTCAGCAAATCACATGACATATGCTCTACATAAACACAAATCATTATTATTGTTCATTGTATTCAGAACTGAGTTCTTAGAATTACTTAGAGAGGTAAAAAATGATGGTCCCTCCGTAGGCGCAATTTCCGTAGTAATGGAGCGAAAGGATGAGTATTTGTAAAAGACACTCTGACTCTCAAATCAGTAGTCGCACAAGGAGGATAGTGCATAATAGAATTAAGACATAATTTGCCTCTCTTGCTTACTGTATTTTTATAAGCGTTTTAGGGTATATGGTGTCTAAGCATTTAGTGCGTGTCAAGTACTGCTACTTGGGATTGTAGCGACACAATTGTGAGAGACAAGATCATAGAGACAGAGTCGTAGAGACTGGTATTCCTTTGTCCTTATTCCGCTGCTTGTATGGGATATGAATAGGATTTGTTCCTATCGTTACACCTGATGTGTGGGCTACTTCATGCGCACTGTACGTCCGAGTGCCAACCTGGCGAGTTAGGTTACTCCAGTTCTATGGACCCATAACCCGATCCAGAACAGTTGCCCCTAACTTGACACTTTGGTGGGATAACAAAGTGTCGAGATACAAGTTTAGCTAGAGCACATGGCACGCGATGGACAAAGGGATCTGAGTCATTGTGTCAATGTCGGATCTCGCGATGGTTTTCCCAAAGGGCCAAGGTCTGTGATGTATCATAGTAGACTCCCTAAGATAATGAGCAAGACCGGGATCCTGGTTGGATCACTCTACTTACATCATTGTTACATTGTCTAGGGTATGTAATAAGTTGCCCTCATGTGTAGTTAGTGGGGTCTTGTATCATTTCTCCCAAATTTGGATTGAGGTTCAAGGCGTTGTTACACCATGGTTGCTCATTAAGGGTCCATGATCCGGGTTAAGTGTTCTGGAGCGTCGTGTGTTGCTTCAATTTTGAACGTTCTGTGTCTTGTCATTTCAAATGCTTTTGTTCATAAGTGATACGCCACATGGTTGAAGAACGGTTGAGGCCATTGTTTGGGGTTTGTAGCATTATGATTAGCTATTTTCAAGTTTCAAAACTGAAAAAGTGTCATGATGAGGCGCTTCAAACAAAAAGATGTGTCTTCCCCCATTGATGACAACAATTTGGGGTGACTTTTCATGCCTATAAATAGGGGTGGGATTTAAACCCTCCACACTTTTTTTTTTACTTTTTGCATTCTAGATTTCTTTCTCTAAATTTCTTCCTCTGGCGACTTAGGGGATTTTCTACAACTTTTGCAGTGGTTATTGGTGATTTGAGGCCTCTCAGCACTTTCTTCGCCATTTAGAACCTTTCTTTTTCCCAGTACTCAAGGTACTTTTCACCTTCACCTTTTCATTTTTGCCATTTTCGTTGAGCATTTAGTCGAGAGAAATATCGGGGAGTAAGGAGACGATGCAAAATAGTGGCCCATTGGTGGAGGTCTTAAGTCATCCCTAGTCTTCGCCACCTCAGCCATGTGAGGGTTTCGAGGCCATGGCGGAGACTCTGATGATGGTCTGACTTCCTTGATTAGGATGTGGATTTTACAAGCATTCCAGAGGGTGGACTAAGCCAGGGAACTGGCAAGGCGTGGGCCATCCCATCCACTCTCCGAACTTATGGCAGTAGGAGACATGAGTGATTCTTCATACACTACAAGAAAAATCATGATTTGTGAAGGATACATTCGCAGCAAATCACATAAAATCCACCGCAAATTATTTTTTGCGGCGGATTCGTGAGCATCGCAAAAACTATCGTTGCAATTTTGTTTGCGGTGGATTTTAATTTTAGCCGCAAATTTGTGGCAGATTATGCCACCACAAAACAGCCGCAAAATTGCTCTGACAAGACGCCGGAAATGTTACTAGAATGCCGTTAATTTGTGGTGGATTTGTCCGCTGCTAATTTGCGGCGGATTTTGGGGCGGAATTGTCTTCGTCCTACATGATTTTGCGGTGGATTTTTTCGCTGCAAATTTTTAAAAAATTTTAATATTTAAAAAGAATTGTTCAAAATCCATAATTATATTATTATCAACACATACAGCACTCAGACTTTAATTTCAACTTGCCAATGCATTCAAAACAACACTCAAACATCAATTTTAACTTATTAATGCATTTAAGCAATCCATAAAACAAACATAATCCATACAAAGTTTCTTCAAATACAAAGTTTAGCAAGAACTATCAGAATCCTCAAACATCAATTTCAACCCATATGATCATTATCATTGTCATCTTCATGATCATCTTCAGTATCCTCATTGTCTTCTTCTATTGGTGGTTATTGCTGGCTTGGCTGAGTGCCAGCGGCTTGTAAATATGATTTCATCATATTACTAATCATTTGTTGTTGTTAACGTTGGTATTGTTCAAATCGCATTCTCCACTCTGCCTCACGTTGTTGGTCACGTTGTTGGCTTCGCTGCTCCATTTGTTGTTGAATCTCCTAAACCCGATCCAACATCTCCTGCTGCAACTGTTCCTTCACCTGATTAACATATGTAAATACAAATTCATTAATCATTCCACAAATAAATTATTTAACCTAAAATACGAAAAATGGAATGATTGAGTACATCCATCAATATTCTAAAAACCAATTAATAAAAAAATGTTGCAACTATTACTTAACTTGATTAATAACGTGTTCAGGAACTTGACTCGATCCAGGCCTTGAGGAGGATGATTCTTCATGGTCATAGATAGATGCTTGAGAACCAAGACCATAAACACGCCCCTTCTTTACCCCGCCAATAGTCTGAATCCAAAGCTCACGACTGGTCAGTTGTGTACCAGATGCCCCCTCTTCATTGGAGCACTGACAAGATTGTTCAGATTCCTTTGCTTTGAATTCCTCCTAAAGATAGAAATAAAAAAACTGTTATGGCTATTATTATAAGATGAGTTAATATTAAAATAAAAAATTTTAAGTTAAGAAATACTAACATATACATCCTTAGCTTTTGTAGAAACCTATGCAGTACGGTCTTCTTTCCTCAAATGTACGTGACGAAAGGTCTCATCAACTGTAGGCTCTCTACCCCAAGCTTTAGCCTGTAATAATGAGAAAATAAGTTAATAACAAAATAATAAAATATATTACTAAACAACTGACGATAATAGTTACCAAATTTTGCGCATGGGTGCCGGTAAAAATGCAACCACCTATGTGCAAGCATCCACCAGTGTCAGAAGCACGATTCATCTTTGCTTGCTGACATTTCTCCTTATACACGCTACTAGCCCAGTGCCTGCATAAGTCTTTCCATATGCCTTCTCCAATCCAAAAAGGCCTTTCATTTAAGTTGCGTGCCTGCCCTAGTAAACCTGATAGTCTCTTCGAACTACGACTATTATATGCCTTTCGCATATGGTTATGATGCTGAGGCATCCATCAAACATAACGCTTCAAAAATATGTTGTAAAGATCATGAAAGTTAAAAAAACTTGCACTATTACAAGACAAACAAACATAATTAAATAGATAAAAAATGATACATACTTGAAACTCTCGAAACCACATTTCTCTAGTATCCTTGGGTATTTCATCCAAGATGTCCAAGGTTGATTATACCTAGATCGTATAATCTTTGTTATGGCATCAGCAGCAGGTTTAGATGGCAGAAACCTACGATACAATTAAAAAAAGGAAATGTAAATATTCTCAATAAAAAAAAATTGAATGCGCATAATTATAAATGAATAACTAGTAGTTGTACACATACCCAAAATCACCATCGGGCTCAATAAATGTCATGTTGCTTTGATTTGTTGTAGAAATGGGAATATTAGAATCACGGGTAGCCGGCGACTCACGGGTACTCGGTGACGGGCCAATAGTAGGTGACCCAGAATCATACGATGTACCATGTAGTGAATGTGAAGTATGTGACGGACGGTGTGATCCAGGTGTGGGTATCATAATGTACTAAGAAGATGGTGGCTGAAGCAAACCTGAAGTGGGTAATATTGGATCTGGGGGTGGAGATGATCCTGATGTTTGCCCCCTAGGTGGCCTCCCTATATTGATCCTAAGACGTCGAGGTTGTTCCTTCTCCTTCTCCTTCCCTTTCCCCTTATCACCTCGTGATGATGACATCTACACAAATAATAAAAATATAATGTAAATAAATTCAAAACACAACACAATAATTAATGTATAACTAGTAACTACAACATATTAATATAATTCTATACTCACAGTTATGAGGAAACATTGTCCTCATCACTATTTGTTTCATATTCATGATTGGAAGATGTTTCATCATCGTCGTCATTAAAACTTTGCTCATCTTCATCATTTTCATCCTGTCTACTAGAACCAACATCTTGAACTATATCAAAAACCACATTAGTGTCTTGCAAATGGTCAATGAGATCCACATCAACAATTGGATCCACAAGAGTCATAGAATCATCTTGAAATGCAATTTCTTGGGCACTTTCAATTTCAACTCGACCTCTTGCCTTAGTCTTTATTACCACCCACCATTGGACCTTATCCTTTTTCTTTCCAGGGAAAGGAACGTAATACACTTGTCTCGCAGAGGAAGCAAGGATAAAAAGGATCAAACCTCTCGTATCGTCTAGTGTGTCGAACCTCGACAATCTTATAATCTTTGTGAACTCTTGTACCTCTATTAATCATAGGATCAAACCATTCACATTTAAAAAGAACAACTTTTTTTTGGTTCCCTAGGATATTCTAACTCAACCACATCTTTTAGTATTCCATAATAATCATTTTCATTTTCACCATTAGTTGAGCCTTTAACACACACGCCACTATTAATTGTTTTCTTCCCATCTGACCAAGCATCTGTGTGAAATTTATATCCATTGACAAAATACATTGGCCAAGATGTCACACATCTACTAGGCCCCCATGCCAAATCTTGCAAGTAATAATTATTCACCATATTTTGTGGATTGTGAACCTAGAAAAAAATATAGTTAATGTTAATGATCTAAATCATATATAATGATTGGGATCAACAATTTAGTAATGTTTAAATACTTACATAACTTTTGAACCACTCTATAAAATCTGCATTTATTCTTTCATTTGAATGTTCCTCAGAAATGTTGAAATGTTGTAAAAAAACACTGAAAAATTAATAGTTTATGATTTGATTGTTAGTTAGCAATACATTTGAAATTTAAATTTAACGTATTAGTACCACTTACTTGAGGTATGGTTCAACTTCTTCACAATTTAGCAAGATGTACAATGTTACAGATTTCATGTCAGCATCATTTAGCCATTGTATGTTTGATGTTCCATAACCTCGGCCGGGTTGATTAAAAATTGACAAAGTCGATTCCATTGACATATTTTCATCTGTATCATCATTTCGTCCAACTCTAGTTCTTATTGACTTAACATGAGGCTTAAAGTAAAATGAACAGAAATGAGATATCTCTTGAATCAAATAAGCTTCACAAATAGAACCTTCAACTCGAGCTTTGTTCTTAACTGTTTTCTTTACCTTGTTTAAGTACCTCTCAAATGGATACATCTATCTATATTGAACTAGCCCACCTACTCTTACTTCATAAAGTAAATGGACTAGTAAATGTTCCATGGAATCAAAGAAACCCGATGGAAATATCCTTTCCAATTTACACAAAATCACCGAAATGTTCTGTTCCATTTGAAGTATGTCTTTTTCCGTCAAAGTCGTTAAGCACAAGTCTCTAAAAAATTGACTTAATTCAGTCAATGGCTTCCAAATTTGATCTGGCAACCAAGAAAAAGCAATTGGAAGCAAACTCTCCATAAACACATGACAATCATGACTCTTCATCCCAGACAATCGTAATTGATTCATGTCCACACATCTGGCTAAGTTTGAAGCATAACCATCTGGCATTTTTAAATGTTGCACCCATTCACAAACAATTTTCTTTTGCTCTTTTGTAAAAGTATAATTAGCCTTTGGTTTCATGATCTTACCATTTGAAAAATCAATAAGCTCTAATTCTAGTCGTTGACAATATTCTTTTAAGTCCATTCTTGCCTTGATATTATCCTTTGTTTTGCCCTTAACATCCATAACAGTGTTGAATATGTTATCAAAGACATTTTTCTCAATATGCATGACATCTAAATTATGCCTAATTAAATTATCCTTCTAATATGGTAACTCCCAAAATATGCTCCTCTTAGTCCAATTATGATAAACACCATAACCATGGTGTTTGCACGACTGCATTTCAGTTATTTTACTAAAGACACTAACAATCTCACTTAATTTATGTCCAGATAATCTTGGTGGAGGCAAATCAGTCACCACAGTTTTCTTCTTAAATGCATTTTTGTTTCTTCTAAACATGTGATCAACATGCAAGAATTGACGATGGCAGTCAAACCACGAATTTTTCCCCCATGCTTCAAAGTGAATGCCTTTGTTTGATCCATGCAATATGGACATGCTAATTTACCAGCAGTCATCCATCCAGACAACATTCTATATGCTGGAAAGTCATTTATTGTCCACATCAATGCCGCCCTCATCATAAAATTTTGTTTGCTTGACACGTCATAAGTTAAAACACCCGCCCATAAAATTTTCAGTTCATCGATTAATGGTTGTAAATAAACATCAATCTTGCTCTTAGGATTGTTAGGGCCGGGAATAATGCATGTTAGGAACATGTATGGGGCAGTCATACACATTTCTGGAGGCAGATTATATGGAGTGACTATCACAGGCCAACAAGAATAAGGAGAAGCAGATTGATTGTATGGAGTGAAACCATCAGCACACAAACCAAGCCTAACATTTCTAGGATCAATTGCAAATTCAAGATATGTCCTATTAAAATGCTTCCATGCTTCACCATCGGATGAGTGAGACATCTCCCCCAACTTCCTATTATTTTCAGCATGCCATCCCATGTGTGCAGATGAGCTCATAGAGGAATACAACCTCTTGAGCCTAGGAATAAGAGGTAAATAATGCATTCTTTTCACCGGAATTTCATTGTTATTTCCAATACTGGTTTTACGAAGTTCATATCTTTCAGCACCACAAAACCTACATTGTCTAGCATTGTCATAGTATAACATACAACCATTTACACAACAATCTATTTTTCTTGAAGCAAGCCCGAGTTTAGAAACCAATTTTTTTGTTCTATAGTAATTCAGAGGAATTCGTGATCCTGGAGGAGCAACCTCTAATATCTCCATAAATGAATCAAAGCACGCATGCGTTACATTATAATCAGATTTGAGGCTTAACATTCGAACTGCCAAGGATAACTCAGAAAGAGTTTCGCAGCCAGGCTATAATGGTTGACTTGAAGCATTTAATAGAATAAAACTCTTTGGCCTCTGGATGTGGAGGCTCCTCAACACTCCATTGAAAACGACTCCTAAAATCCCCAAATTCTGTTCCAGCCGCATCACAAAACCATATTTTGATATCTATTAACCATGTCTTCCTCCTCTAATATAGGACTACTAGCAGTGTTCACATCAAAGTTTATATCTACACTAATTAGATCAGGCTCTTCCTCTCCATGATCTGTCCAATACCAATACCTAGGTTTGAATCCTTTTTTATATAAATGAACTTTCACAATCTCAGGTTTCAACAATTTCGCACTATAACACATCAAACATGGACACCTAATTGTTCCTTCACTTAAGTAATGAGAAGATCAACATGCATAATTCACAAACTCTTCAACTTCATGTACAAAATCTTGTGTAAGTCCTCTACGACCCGAATGAGTCCTATTATACATCCATCTACGATTTTCTGGAACTACCATTTTCTGCAATTATAATTTTACACTTAAATCAAAATAAAAAAATGTAAAATCACAACATATGTTGCATAATTAATACATTTTAAAATTATACTTGTATAAATATTTCAATGCAAACAACTATTATCTCCAAAATCTTAAAATCTCTTGACATGGTATGACCCTATCCCATTCAAGAAGAAACCTTTTCAGCACTTGATTGATAGTACTCTTAAAAATCACACATCATATACTTGACAAAATTTCGACAACATTTCCCATTGGTCTCCAAATGCACGACTAGAAAGTGGTGACATCTACCACGATCAAGTGTGCACCCAGATAACAAAAGAAAATGTTGCACAACAAAATTTCATCAAGTATATGGTATGAAATTTAATGAGTAACTATAATCAAGTGAAGTAAAAGTTTCTTCCTAAACTGTCCAAATTGGACAATTCAAGATTCAATACAATGAGCACTTCCTTCAAAAAGTATGTGTGCTCACAAATATTGAATCTCAAACGGGAAACTAAGGCTTCGCTCGGTAATACGATTTACCACATGTATCAAATATATTACAAAGATAACAATACCAAGCAGAGTTACAGTACATTGCAATAATCAAATTCAAATTGATCATAGAGATAAATTTTTGAAACCCAGTCGTGACCATGTGATCAAATTCTAAATCTCTATTTCACAATCTACAAATCACTCATCTTCTCAGCAAACAAATCATTGGTTCAAACACTAAACCAATGAACAGAGCAAGCAATTAATAGTGGGGTACCTACTTGGTAGGTGGGCGGACTGGTGGAGGCGTGGAGCAATGGTGGCCGGCCGAGTCGCAGGTGCAGCGGGGTTGGGGGGTCGCAGGCGACGGTGCGGCGCGGTTGGTGGGTTGCGAGTGGTGGTGCGCGGGTCGATTGGTCGCTGTAGCGGGTCAGTGGGTTGCGGGGGCTGGTGCCGCTGGTCGAGGGTGGCGATGCGGGGTCGGTGGGTCACTGCCAACGGCGCGGGTCGGTGAGTCGCTGCCGACGGCATGGGTCGCAGGTGGGGGTAAGCAGATGGCGGTGCGCGGGTCGCGGATGAGGCGCGGGTCGGTAGTGGCTCGCGCGGGTCGCGGGTCGCCTGTTGCGGTGGCTGACGCGAGTCGCAGGTCGGCGGTCGGTGGCGGTGGGCAGTGGAGGTCACTGGTCGGTTGAGGGAGAGGAGGAGCTGAAGGAAAAATAGATGGATTCGGAAAAATGAAAATGGAAGAAGAAGACAAGAGGTAGACCTAGTTTTTGCGGCAGATTTTTTGTGGTGAATTTTTTCGCCACAAAATTGATTTTTAAATTGCGGCAGAATTATCCGCTGCAAATTATTTTCACAATTTTTTTATTAGTTTTATATTTTACAGAGGAAAAATCTGCCGCAAAATTTATTTTGAATTGCGGCTTATTTTTTGTGGTGGTTTTTTTCGCCACAAATATTTTTTATAATTTTTTTACTAATTTTTTTACGTAATATCTTTTGCAACGGATTTTTTCGCCGCAAAGTTTCTTAGCATCGACTTTTTTTGGGCGGATTGTTTCACCACAAAAAATTTAAAAATTTTTACGAATTTTTTTATTAGTTTATCAATTTTGCGGCGGAATTCATCCTTTGCAATTTATTATTTTATAATTTGTGGTGGATAAATCTGCCGCAAATTGTTAATTTTTTTTAAATATTTTATTAAGTTTACGACAGATATTTCTGTCGCAAAACTTTTTTTACCAACTGCTATAGCCTTTCACGATGGAAATTATCGCCGAAAAAATTTGCGGGGGCCAATCCGTCGCAAAAATCCACTGCAAAAATTATCCGCCACAAAATTCACCTCTAATTGAGACGGATCATAATCCGCTGCAACGCCTTTCGCAATTGCGATAGATGCGAATCTGCCACAAAATTACTATTTTCTTGTAGTGATAATCTAATTCTGGTGTGTCCTCTGTAGGTATGGCGTGAACCCGGAGGGCTACACTTGCAGAGCAGGGGAGGGTTGTACCTGCAGAGCAGAAAAAACTCATCTTCCCCCGAGATGTCAATAGATACCAGTGGGTGGACCAGGAGGTTTTTGGCACTCCTTCCGACGTGAGGACTGTAGAAGACATCCTGGGGAAGCAACAATACTTGCATCTAACTGTAGAAGGGCTAAAAGATCGGGAGTTTACGATTCGACACCCATTGGAGGAAGAGAGGGTGTGCTCAACACGGATTGGCGTGCGATTGTCGTTTACTGATTTCGAGATGGGCGTTCTCAATCACCTGCAAGTGGCGCCCACTCAGCTTCATCTTAATGCTTAGGGATTCATCCGGGCACTTAAACTGGTCTGCCGAGTCTTTGAGTGGCCATACTCGGTCAAATCTTTCTTTTTCATTTCCTCTCAATTGACGACCTTTGAAAGCAACCAAACCAAAGGATGGGTCACACTATGGGTGCAGAATAGGTGCATAATGTAACACCCCAAAAATTATTTGTTTCAGGATAAATGATCATTTTATAATATTTGTGATTTCTGAAAATTTTTCTGGATTTTTTCGAAATTGTCAATTATTTTAATATATTTCTCGATTTGCATGCGCACTGAACAGAGTCGAAAAAATGAAATATTTTTTTCGAGACTGGTAAACTTTGAACTGTGAAAATGTCGATAGGGGATCTTATTAAACCCGAGGCTGGACACAGTTTACGAGGTTTATGTTTTTTGAGATTTTATCTGATAAATGAAATCGCTGTATTGTGAAATTATTCGACGAACAATAAATACTATTTTTATTAAGTGTAACTTTTGTCCACTGGATAATAACTCTAGCAGAGTATTAATCATTTTTTCTAGAGTGTTCACTTTAAGTGACATCACCTTGATGACATCACACAAGTGACATCATCGTTGACTTTTCAAAAAGGTGATTTTTGGAGGAAGCTTCCTAGTAACTTCCTATTGGCTTGTTGGAGAAGCCAATTTCCCTTCTCTCTCACCCACACACTCCACGACAATGAGGCCCAATTTTGGAGCTAAAAATTAGCTTTTCACTTTATCACTTTTCATTTCTAATTTTGAAATCACTTTACTATCACTTTCTCTCTCTACATTTCTTCTCTCATTTTCTCTCAAGATTTTCTCCTCCTTCTCTTTTCTTCTCCACATGGCCACCTCCCTTCATGCCTCCATGATTGCAAAACTTTCAAGTGAGCACATTTTCTTGAACTCCATCACATTCTAAACCTCTTACTAGTTGGAATCTACCTAAAAAGCTTCCATCTTCATCATCTTCTTCAAGCCTCAAAGCTTGAAGCTTTAAGGTAATGTTCTTAATTCTTTACCTTCTCTTCTTTTTCGTTTCCATGGCCATCACCATGACCATTGATTCTTTCTTCCTCAAGCCTCGGTGTTGATTTGATGAGTTGTGATTCTTAGGATTTTGGAGGAGCTTGGCCAAAATCTTCAAGGAGCCATCAAGAAGGTTTCTTTTCTTGTTTTCTCTTAGGTAAGAGGAAGATTATCCACTTTAACCTCTATTGGTAGTGGAAAAGTTGTTTGTGTGATGGTTGTGAGAAACTTATGTTAGGGTTACTCTCTTAGTTATGTGTTTTTTTAATGATCCTTGTATTAATTTTCCTCCATGTGGCTTATTGGCTGTATTTGTGTATACTGATGATCTTGGATTGATTTTGATGGATTGGAAACATGAATTGGAAGCAAAGATTCCTTGCTCTCCTTAGTAAGGCTCACGGCCATACCCCTTCCATAGGGTGTTCATGGTTAAAATTTTGTAACAAGTTGGAGAGATAATTAATCAAGTGAATAACAATTAATAGAGCAATGAAAAATTTAGGTTCTTACCGCTTTGGGAGGCTCATAGCCTCTAGGGCCTTTTTGGGTCTAAATATGTAATTTTTGGGTAACCTTAGAACTTAAATAATTAAGTATTAAGTAATTAACAATGTGATGAAAAAAATTAGTTGGACTCTTGTTCTCGGGAGGTCACGGCCTCAAGGGCCTTGTTGGCTAAAA
Organism: Ormosia semicastrata; assembly: GCA_029884595.1. Lineage (NCBI taxonomy): Eukaryota > Viridiplantae > Streptophyta > Magnoliopsida > Fabales > Fabaceae > Ormosia > Ormosia semicastrata. The sequence continues at coordinate 49,016,395 of JAQQTO010000061.1, forward strand.
GTTATGCATTAAGCTAAGGCTTAGGTGATTAGGTAAATTGAGAATTTATTAAGGATTCATAAGATGGAAAGAAACTTATTCGATGACCTAGCGTGATTCTTTTGGAACTTAAGGGAAGAACAAGAGTGTGTGAGACTTGGAGAACCTTAGATAATTTCATAAGTAAGTATGAGTCAATTTGAGTAAAAGACTTGGCTAATTAAGAAATGTTAGATTAAAGTGAAACTCCATAATGAACCTTAAAAATGTATTTCCATATTTGAGAATTTGATTAATATGTTACTATGGGTCCATGGGTGAGGCCGAAATTCTGTTGATGTTTAATTTGACCAAATTGTGGCATGCTATAGAAAAGTATATCATTATTGAATATACATGGATATGCATTGAATCATCATGCATTGTGAAAGTCCGATGGACTATTGTTAAGGCCATGTTGCCTAAGAGATTGAATCACACCTATGTGCGGGTGCAAATAGACTAATGTAGGTCATAATGTTGACTTTGGAGGCATCGAGGTGCGGGTGTCTCACAATGGTCAGTTAGTAGCTCCTCTGGGTCATGAGATAGACCAATGCAAATGCACCGACAATCCAAACTGAGACACTATTCTATATCGTAATCTAGTGTAGAATGTCTTGTACAATGTCATGATGTGCACGTTGACAAATTGAGAAAATTGTAGCACTTGTTGGCCTCGGCAACCGAGTTATATACATGTCTCCTAATCATTCTCTCCTATGTTTGTGTCTAGCTCCATGGAGTAGGATTTCGATATCATGTGCACGTGCATAGAGAGTCAACATATTACTTGGCATTTATTTATATGATGATTGGAACTGTTGTCTTATTGATGTTATAACTGCCAGAAATTGTTAAGTTGTTTACTGTTTGCTTCTTGATGCTGATTATTATTTTTGATATGCAATGTGGGCATTTTGCGCCATTCAGTTTCTTTACTTCCATAATTGGTAATGAATGTAGGATGTTTTACCTCTTTTCTGTATTTTTGCTATTTTGTTTATTTATGTGTCTCTCTGAAGACTTCGGTGAAGAAGGGGAAGTACACGAATTCTCTGGCTTCTGGCCTGATTTTGATTAGTATCCTATTTGGATATGACGTCCCATCCGCAAGGCTTCTTGGGATATACGAGATTTACTTTTCATGGAGGTCCGGACTGCTGGTACATCAACTTGAGTACGGATCACTGTGTCTACCTTGGAGACATGACTGTGTCTCTTGCTTAGAGATGTTATGTTCTGCCTATCTTTACTTTTCATGCTCGCTAGTATTTAGACTTTTACTTGCCCATACGTGATATATGGGGAGAGCGTTATTACTCCCCACAAGAGGATTCTTTCTTATCCTCTGCGCGAGCCCCTGCTCGTAACTTGGTTGCTCCGATGAGGGTTTCCTCTGACAAGGAACACCCTGAGGAGGATCCAACTATGGTTTCTTCTCATTCGCCTTAGGGGTTGATGCTGTTGATATCCACTGATGGCTATCGGTAAATCTTTTGGGGGCTGATGTTTTGTCTTTTTGGCGGGCTGTATATGTGTAATCATTTTGGGGCATGTAAAGCTTTTGCTTTTTGTATATCTAATGATGTATCTAAACAAGTATGATATAAATATATATAAGTATGATATACGAATGTATGGTTTACTTCTCACGTTACATTCTGTTGAAACCATGTATCATATCATTTTATTTCTAAATAATAAAAAAAGAATTCGCCTAATCATTTGTACGATTACAACTAAATAGACTTATCCATATTAAAATGAACCAGGTCTTAGTTTATACATTTTATTTCTGTATCATGGTTATGGTGTGATGATCCCTCCTCAAAAAGGGGCGTTACACTAGTTTTGTATCAAAGCCCTGGTTTAAGTTTTCTTTTGGGTCTTTGTGGTTAGTCTATCTTGTTTGTGTTGTGTGATTCTCTACGTTTGGTATTCTGAAAGGATACATCTAATTCTTCCTTGTGTTTTTCATTCAGTCTACCCTGAAAAGAGCGAAATGGCATGTGGTGGAGGCATAACCGTAGCAATCGAAGCAATGCAATGAATGGCGGATGTCATTGCACAATAAACTAAGAGAGCTGCTCAACAACAGGAAAGGGCTGCACAATAGCAAGAAGTTTCAGATGATGCTCAAAATCTATTGGAGTTCCGTCATAACAACCCTCCTCAGTTTAAGGGAGAATTTGATCTAGAGAAGGATAGTCTTTGGATCAATAAGCTGGAGAAAATTTTCAAGGGCATGAACTGTGCCATGACAAGATGGTAACTTATGCTGCCTTTATACTGATCAGAGATGCAGAAGATTGGTGGAACAGAGCACAAAAATTACTAGAAGCTGAAGGTCGAGTAATCACCTGGGGGGTATTCAAGGATAAATTCTTGGAGAAGTATTTCCCAGCAAGTGCAAGACATGCCAAAGAAATGGAGTTCCTTAGTTTGAGGCAAGGGAACTTGACTGTCAGTGAGTATGTTGTGAGGTTTGAGAGCTTGTCCAAATTTTCAACGTATTTCCAACACCAACCAGATGAGGTGTGGAAGCATCAGAAATTTGAGGAAGGATTGAGGTATGACATGAAAAAGGTGGTCATAACCTTGAGAATCAACCAGTTTTCAGAGTTGTTAGACACGTATCACCGAGTGGAAGATCTGGATCAGGCGTGGGACACGAGGACTCGTAACTTTGGACCTACTAGGTTCCAAAGAGGAGGTGGCAACAATGCAAACCGCTTTCAGAAGAAACCCTTTTCCCGAGCATCGGGAAGTCAGCAACAGTCATCTGGTGGAGGTTCCAGCGAAGGTTCTGGTGGAAATCAAACTAGTCAGAATGTGGTATTTTTTCCAAAGTGTTTGAAGTGTAGGAAATACCACCTAACGAGGGACTGCACCATTAAAGGAATAATCTGCTTTAGATGTGGAAAACCTGGACACATCTCTAGGGACTGCAATCAAGTTAAGGCAAAGCCTTCAGTCAACACTGCACGAGCTACAAGACCGCAGGCAGGAGGCCGAGTCTACACTATGAGTGGAACGGAAGCCTCCAAATCTGAAGATCTGATACAAAGAGAGGATACCATAGGAGGTAATCTTTTGACTATACTATATGACTCTGGGGCAACCCACTCTTTCATTTCTTATGACTGTGTGCGACGACTTGGTTTACCTGTGTCTTTCTTACCTTTTGACTTGACTGTTTCTACCCCTACTGCTAAACATGTTGTTACCACCAAAGTTTGTTTAAATTGTGTTGAGGGTCGAATCTTTTCTGTTGATTTTGATCTGTTTACCTCTTTCCCAATTAGATGTAATTTTAGGAATGGATTGGTTGTCTTCTAACCATATCATATTAGACTGTTCTAGTAAAACCATAGTTTTCCCTAATGGATAAAGTTTCTAGATTTTTGATGGCCAACCAAGTTTGAGCTTTCCTAAAAGAAGGAGCTTAGGGATACAGTTATTGTCTTCCTTAAAAGTCGAGAGCAAGGAAGATGTGAATACAATTCCAGTGGTTAACGAGTTTCCTGAAATCTTTCCTGATGACATACCTGGTTTACTGCCGGAGCGGGAGATAGAGTTCACCATTGATCTTGTGTCTGGATCTGGTCCTGTATCTATAATGCCCTACAAGATGTCACCATCAGAGTTAGTTGAGCTTAAGAAGTAGTTAGAAGAACTCTTGGAAAAGTAGTTCGTTAGACCCAGTGTGTCACCATGGGGAGCACCAGTGTTGCTAGTCAGAAAGAAGGATGGGGCTTCATGATTGTGTATGGACTATCGCCAGCTAAATAAGGTCACAATCAAGAATAAGTATCCACTTCCGAGGATAGATGACTTGATGGATCAACTGAAAGGAGCAGCAGTATTCTCTAAGATTGATCTGTGATCAGGTTATCATCAGATCCGAGTGAAGGTCGAGGATATTCATAAAATAACTTTTCATACTCGTTACGGTCTTTACAAATATCTTGTGATGTCGTTTGGTGTAACGAATGCACCTATCATATTCATGGACTACATGAACAGAATCTTTCATCCTTACTTGGATGGATTTGTTGTTGTCTTCATTGATGACATTTTGATCTATTCTCAAAATCAGGAGGATCATGCTGAATACTTCAGTATAGTTCTCTAGATTCTAAAGGAGAAGAAGCTATATGCCAAATTGTCGAAGTATGAATTCTGGCTGGAAGAAGTTAAGTTTTTGGGCCATGTGATCTCGAAGGAAGGGATTGCAGTGGATCCGTCTAAAGTGGAAGCAATTCTGCAATGGGAAAGACCGAAGATAGTGACAGAAATTCAGAGCTTTGTAGGATTAGCTAGATATTATCGAAGATTCATTGAGGGATTCTTTAAGATAGCAGGGCCTCTTACTTAGCTCACGAGAAAGAATCAAGCCTTTGAGTGGACTAATGCTTGCAAAGAAATTTTTCAAGAATTGAAGAGACGACTAACTACTTCACCAGTGTTAGTTCTACCTGATCTAAGTGAACCCTTCGAAGTGTATTGCAATGCTTCATATCAAGGATTAGGATGTGTGCTTATGCAAAATAGAAAAGTGGTGGCTTACGCTTTGAGATAGTTGCGAGTGCATGAGAAGAACTACCCAACTCATGACCTGGAGTTAGCAGCCATGGTATTTGCTTTGAAGATGTGGAGGCATTTTCTTTATGGGGTGACGTTCAACGTCTTTAGCGACCACAAGAGCTTGAAGTACCTATATGACCAAAAGGAGTTGAATATGAGACAACAAAGGTGTTTGGAATTCCTGAAAGATTATGATTTTTAACTTTTGTATCACCCCGGAAAGGCAAACGTTGTGGCAGACGCTTTAAGTAGGAAGATGTTCAGTATCTCTACTATGATGATCAAGGAAAAGGATTTGATAGAGCAATTCAGGGATGTATGGTCCTTTGTGGAATTGGCACCAGGTAAGATTTGTATGAACACGGCCACTATTTCAAGAGAATTAATGGAAGACATCCGAGAGAAACAGAAAGTTGATAAGTTTTTGCAAGAAGAAAGGGATCTAATGAAGCAAGGCAGTGTGACAACATTTAAGGAAGGAACTGGTGGAATCCTAAGATTCAGAGGTAGAGTTTGTATACCCAGGGATCAAGAACTTAGAAAGTATATTCTCGAACACGCTCACACGAGCAAGTTGAGTATGCATCCAAGAATAACCAAGATGTATCAAGACTTGAAACGGTTATTTTGGTGGCACGAAATGAAGAGTGATATTGGCAGATATGTGTCGTCTTGTCTAGTTTGTCAGAAAGCAAAAGTTGAACACCAGAGACCATCAGGAATGTTGCAACCCCTAGCTATTCCCGAATGGAACTGGGATAGTATTGCGATGGACTTTGTGGTTGGATTACCAAAGACCAGAAAAGGTTACAATTCAATATGGGTAATCGTTGATCAACTCACGAAGTCAGCACATTTCCTACCAATCAACATAAGGTATAACATGGAGAAGTTGACTCAGCTATATATTGGTGAGATCATTAGGCTGCATGGTGTGCCTGCCAGTATTATTTCTGATAGAGATCCAAGGTTCACATCAAAGTTTTGGCCAAGTTTTCAAGGAGCATTGGGAACGAAGCTACGTTTGAGTTCTGCTTATCATCCACAGACCGATGGTCAATCAGAAAGGACGATTCAATCATTGGAAGATTTGCTCAGAGCTTGCGCTTTGGAACAAACTAGAAGTTGGGATGAAGTTTTACCATTGGTAGAGTTCACCTACAGCAACAGTTTTCATTTGAGCATAAGATGGTACCCTATGAAGCTCTATATGGACGACGGTGCAAAACACCGTTGTGTTGGTTCCAAGACAGTGAGCGCCTTACTGTTGGACCTGATCTTATACAACACACGACTGAGAAAGTCAAGATGATCTAGGAAAAGATAAGGACAGCTCAGAGTCGACAGAAGAGCTATGCAGACAAAAGGAGAAAGTCTGTTGAGTTTGAGGAAGGCGAGCATGTGTTTTTGAAAGTCAGGCCTACGACTGGGGTCAGCCGAGTTCTAAAATCTAGAAAACTTACTCCTAAATTCCTTGGACCTTACCAAATTCTTCGCTAGATAGGTCCAGTAGCTTACCAAATAGCCTTATCACCTTTTTTTTTCTAACCTTCACAATGTCTTTCATGTGTCGCAATTGCGAAAATATATTCCTGACCCGAGCCATGTCATAGCACCGGACACAGTACAATTGAAAGAGAACTTAACCTATGATGCACCTCCTGTAAGGATTGAAGATAGAAGAGTAAAGCAACTCAGAAGGAAGGAAATCCCGTTGGTAAAAGGGATCTGGAATGAAATGACCGGAGATGCAACATAGGAGTTAGAAGACAAGATGAAGGAACAACATCCACATCTATTCTAAGGTATAAAAATTTCGAGGACAAAATTTCTTTTTAGAAGGGGACAGTTGTAACACCCCAAAAATTGTTTGTCCCATCATAAATAGTTGTTTTATAATATTTATGATTTTTGTGAATTTTTGGAGATTTTTTCGGAAACGTTGAATATTTTTAATATATTTCTCATTTTACGTGCGCACTGAGCAAAGCAGGTGTATCACCCCGAAAATTGTTTGTTTCATGATAAATGGTCATTTTATAATATTTGTGATTTTTGAAAAAAATTCTGGATTTTTCTAGAACTGTCGATTATTTTAATATTTTTTTTATTTACGTACACACTGAACAGAGTCAGGAAAATGAAATATTTTCCCTGAGACTGGTAAACTTTGAACTGTGGAAACATCGACGGGAGATCTTACTAAACCCGAGGTCAAGCACAATTTACGAGGTTTACATTTTTTGAGATTTTATCTAATAAATGAAATCGCTGTACCATGAAATTATCCGATGAACAATAAATACTATTTTTATTAACTGTAACTTTTGTCCACTGGATAATAGTTCTAGCAGAGTGTTCACTTTAAGTGACATCACCTTAATGACATCACACAAGTGACATCATCGTTGACTTTTCAAAAAGGTGGTTTTTGGAGGAAGCTTCCTAGCAACTTTCTATTGGCTTGTTGGAGAAGCCAATTTCCCTCCTCTCTCACCCACACACTCCACGGCAACGAGGCCCAATTTTGGAGCCAAGAATTAGCTTTTCACTTTATCACTTTTCATTTCTAATTTTGAAATCACTTTACTATCACTTTCTCTCTCTACATTTCTTCTCTCAATTTCTCTTAAGATTTTCTCCTCATTCTCTCTTCTTCTCCACACGGCCACCCCCTCCCTTCATGCTTCTATGATAGCAAAACTTTCAAGTGACCACATTTTCTTGAACTCCATCACATTCTAAACCTCTTACTAGTTGGAATCTACTTAAAAAGCTTCTATCTTCATCATCTTCTTCAAGCCTCAAAGCTTGAAGCTTTAAAGTAATGTTCTTGATTCTTTACCTTCTCTTCTTTATTTTCATTTCCATGGCCATCACTATGACCATTGATCTTTTCTTCCTCATGCCTCGGTGTTGATTTGATGAGTTGTGATTCTTAGGGTTTTGGAGGAGCTTGGCCGAAATCTTCAAGGAGCCATCAAGAAGGTTTCTTTTCTTGTTTTCTCTTAGGTAAGAGGAAAATTATCCACTTCAACCTCTATTGGTAGTGGGAAACTTGTTTGTGTGTTGGTTGTGAGAAACCCATGTTAGGGTTATTCTCTTAGTTATGTATTTTTCTAATGATCCTTGTATTAATTTTCCTCTATGTGACTTATTGGTTGTATTTGTGTATACTGATGATCTTAGATTGATTTTGATGGATTGGAAACATGAATTGGAAGCAAGGGTTCCTTGCTCTCCTTAGTGAGGCTCACGGCCATACCCCTTCCATAGGTTGTTCATAGTTAAAATTTTGTAACAAGTTGGAGAGATAACTAATCAAGTGAATAACAATTAATAGAGCAATGAAAAATTTGGGTTCTTACCCTTTTGGGAGACTCATGGCCTCTAGGGCCTTTTTGGGTCCAAATATGTAATTTTTGGGTAACATTGGAACTTAAGTAATTAAGTATTAAGTAATTAATAATGTGATGAAAAAAATTAGTTGGACTCTTGTCCTTGGGAGGTCACGGCCTCAAGGGCCATGTTGGCTAAAAATTATGCATTAAGCTAAGGCTTAGGTGATTAGGTAAGTTAAGAATTTATTAAGGATTCATAAGATGGAAACAAACTTATTCGATGACCTAGCATGATTCTTTTGGAACTTAAGGGAAGAACAAGAGTGTGTGAGACTTGGAGAACCTTAGATAATTTCATAAGTAAGTATGATTCAATTTGAGTGAAAGACTTGGCTAATTAAGAAATGTTAGATTAAAGTGAAACTCCATAATGAACCTTAAAATTGTATTTCCATATTTGAGAATTTGATTAATATGTTAATATGGGTCCATGAGTGAGACCAAAATTCTATTGATGTTTAATTTGACCAAATTGTGGCATGCTATGGAAAAATATATCATTGTTGAATATACATGGATATGCATTGAGTCATCATGCATTGTGAAAGTCCGATGGACTATTGTTAAGGCCATGTTGCCTAAGAGATTAAATCACACATATGTGTGGGTGCGAATAGAAAAACGTAGGTCATAATGTTGACCTTGGGGGCGTCGGGTGCGGGTGTCTCACAATGGTCAGTTGGTAGCTCCTTTAGGCCGTGGGATAGACCGATGCAAATGCACCGATGATCCAGACCGAGACACTGTCCTATATCGTCATCTAGTGTAGAATGTCTTGTACAATGCCATAATGTGCACGTTGACAAATTGAGAAAATTATAGCACTTGTTGGCCTCGGCAGCCGAGTTACAGACATGTCTCCTAATCATTCTCTCCGATGTTTATGTCTAGCTCCATGGAATAGGATTTCGATATCATGTGCACGTGCATAGAGAGTCAACATATTACTTGGCATTTATTTATACGATGATTGGAACTGTTGTCTTATTGATGTTATAACTGTTAGCCATGGCAACTATTACCCAAGAGGAGGGTGAATTGGGTGATGACAAGTTTTAATGCAACTTTGACAAATTATGCATTTTAAATCACTCAATTAATAAATGCAATGGAACATGCATAGCAAAGACACAACTATTAAGGATTACTCAAATACAATTTAGGTTAAAGGATAAATGAAGCAAATAAACTAGATATCAAGATCAACTCAAGCATATATAGTTAAAGCACAAATATAAAGAGATAGAGTTGAGAAGAGCAAACACTAAGATTTATCCTAGTTCAACCACCAACCACTTGTGGCCTACATCCAGTCCCCAAGCTTAACTTGAGATTTTCTTCACTATCTCCTAAACTTCACGGGTGCTAGAAAAACCTTTGTACATGCAAGAGCACTCTTCACACCTTGGGATACCTCACCCTTGTGCTAGTACCTCCAATTCTTTAAGCTTCATAAGTGCTTGATGACCTTTACAATCAAGAGCACTCACAACACCTTTGGAATACCTCACCCTTTGTGTTTGAGTCTCACTACAAGGGATACCTCACCCTTTTCTCTCTTGAGGGATACCTCACCCTCTTACAATGATTTCAAGATGAAAAGAAAAAATAGAAACTCTCATAAGAGTAGATATACAAGTTGAAGAACAAAGTACGGATAATAAGAAAACTCTCTCAAGAGTGGATAATACAAGTTGAAGCTCAATGGGTATAAAGGATTCACACTTTAAAGCTCAAAATATGATTTTGATGATTCAATGATCAAACCAAGTGTTCAAGAGTTTATCCAAGTGTAAATGCTTCAATCTACACTTATTTATATATCCTAAATGATAAAATAGCTGTCGGTAGTGTTTAATAATGATTTTTTATGAAAACTAGCCGTTTATAGTCGTTAAAAACATTTCTGAGCACTTGGTAATTGATTACAAGCTTGGTATAATCGATTATAAGCTTTCTGGGCACTTTGTAATCGATTACACACTTCCTGTAATCGATTACACGGCTTCTGTCAATGCTGTAATCAATTACATGACTTGTGTAATCGATTACAGCATTTCTGGTTTTGAAAATTGACTTTAAAAGGTCATAACTTCTTCATTTCTTATCCGATTAAAGTGAATGACCACTCATTGGAAAGATATTTGAGTCTATTTTCATATGAAAGAAGTTTTAGAATAAAACTCAAAATATTTTGAAAGACATGATCAAATTAGTAACTAAAGGTCAGTTTTGTAAAACTCAAACTTGACTATTTTTGAAAACTAACTTTAAATGGTCATAACTTCTTCATTTCTTATCCGTTTAAAACAAATGACCACACATTGGAAAGATCTTTGAGTCTATTTTCATACGCAATAAGTTTCACAACAAAAATCAAAGTAGTTTGAAAGTTATGATCAAAAGAGTAACTAAATGTTAGTTTTGCAAAACACAAACTTGACTAATTTTCACAGATTTGAAATACCACCAAGGCCAGCTTTCCAAAAACATTTTGTTGGGAATTTAAGCATTTTAGAAACACTTGTAAAGATGTTTAAAACTTATTTGAACTTAGTGTGATTCCCATTTACCTTTACACAAGATCTAAGTCTTATAAGCTATTCTTGAGGATGTCGGACTTGATCTTTTGCTACCATCAATTCTTGATGTAAACCAAGCTTCCAAAAATTTATTCTCTTCAAATCTTACAAATGCTTGGAACATCTTATCATTCTCATTCTTCTTGAGTTGAGTATAATTATGATCTTTTGCTTTCTTGTTGCAATGCTCACTCTTGGTGCTTGGATTATCCTACAAAGTGTTACTCACTTAAAACAAATATAGTTAGTCCAAATTCATAATTCAATATCTTCATATGCCTGATTCATAAATGTCTAACTCTAGTTAGTCTAACATGCATATAAGACTTTCATAGACACATCTAAATAAGATATTTATTAATTATTAAAGGATGTCTCTATATATATGATACAACAAAGAATATTTTGTACATTTTCATTTAAGTAGAATCAAATCTAATTTTAATTTATTAGGACTCATATAAAGCATTATTGGATATATTATATGAAAAATGTTAAATATATCTCATTGCATTATTATTATTAAGTGAAATATAACTAGATAAAATACATAATTATGCATGATACAATATATCTCATTAAGCACATCTATATAACATGATCAACATTCTTTTGTGATGCATTTGTCATTTATTAAGCACAACTATAAAGCATAAGCATCATTCATTTTGTCTTGTATTTGTCATCATCAAAACTTAACATATTAAATCATTGGGGCAAACCTATTTCCACAATAACTGCCTAAAATTGTTAAGTTGTTTACTGTTTGCTTCTTGATGCTGATTATTATTTCTGATATGTTATGTGGGCATTTTGCGCCGTTCTGTTTCTTTACTACCATAATTAGTAATGAATGTAGGATGTCTTACCTCTTTTTTGTATTTCTGCTATTTTGTTTATTTATGTGTCTCTCCGAAGATGTTGGTGAAGAAGAGGAAGTGCACGAATTCCCTGGCTTCTGGCCTGATTTTGACTAGTTTCCTGTTTGGATATGACGTCCCATCCGCAAAGCTTCTTGGGATATACGAGATTGACTATTCATGGAGGTCCGGACTGCTGGCACATCAACCTGAGTATGGATCGTTGTGTCTACCTCAGAGACGTGACTGTATCTCTTGCTTGGGGACATTATGATCTGCCTATCTTTACTTTTCATGCTCGCTAGTATTTAGAGTTTTACTTGCCCATACGTGATATGTGGGGAGAGTGTTATTACTCCCCACAAGAGGATTCTTTCTTATCCTTTGCACGAGTCCTCGATCGTAACTTGGTTGCTCCGATGAGGGTTTCCTCTGACGAGAAAAACCCTGAGGAGGATCCAACTATGGTTTCTTCTCATTTGCATCAGGGGTTGATGCTGTTGATAGCCACTGATGGCTATCGGTAAATCTTTTGGGGGCCTGATGTTTTGTCTTTTTGGCGGGCTATATATGTGTAATCATTTTGGGGCATGTAAAGTTTTTGATTTTTGTATATCTAATGATGTATCTAAACAAGTGTAATATAAATATATATAAGTATGATGTACAAATATATGGTTTACTTCTCACGTTACATTCTGTTGAAACCATGTATCATCTCATTTTATTTCTAAATAAAAAAAAAGAATTTGCCTAATCATTTGTATGATTACAACTAAATAGACTTATCCATATTAAAATGAACCGAGTCTTTATTTACACATTTTATTTCCGTATCATGGTTCTAGTGTGACGATCCCTCCTCAAAAAGGGGCGTTACACATAGTTTTCAAGCCTTACCAAGAGTCTTTCAAGAAGTTTAAAAATGACTTCTTTAGGGTAGAAGGAGATCTGGGTAAGACATCTTTTTTCGTCACCCTGGATGGTGAGCCATGCCTCAACTTATACTAGACTAAAGTCGCCTAGAGGCGGAGTAACAGAGTAACAAGGAGTTAGAGACTCTAGATTCTGAGGTCCCTTCTTCTATAGCTTGGGTCCAGGAGTTATTGATTGACTGGGTTAAGGAAAAGGGGGTCATCTCCTATAAGGATGTTTTGGATGAGCTTGCTGACTTTGTAAAGGCCATGCTAGGTATCTCATCCTGCATATTTTTCTTTTGTACTTGCCTTCCTGCATGAATTTGCCCTAGTATTGTAACACTTCTTTTTTTTGCTTGCAGAAAGCATGACTCCACCGTTTAAACTTCAACAACTGGCTGAAAAGTTGGTGGCCTAAAGTAGTGAGGCATTAGGATTCAAGCAGCAACGACTGCTCAAGGGGTGACTGTTGCTATCCCTTTACAGTTGAGTAGGTGGCTTCTCCTCCTATGGTCGTGGTGGTTTCTTTACCTCCCCTTGTTGCTAGGGTTTGAGACGTTGAATTGAGCTCTCTTGCATTATCACTACGACCCCGAAAAAGGCAGGCTGAGAGTAACAGGGATGATAGAGGGAAGAGGCCAGCAATCGAGGACATTTTGGAGGAGCCTGAAGTAGGCGAGGTTCCAGTTGATTCGAGGCTTGAGGATGCTCTGAGGTTTGGGGTGGCTTCGTGTCTTTTTTTGTCAAGATCAGTGTGGACTCGGGAGCTTGACCCTGTCCACTTTATTAATTTTTATTTGTTGAGCCCTGTCGAAGCCGAGGTGCTAATTGAGCGTGACGTGGAGGAGATCCTTTGTGAGGCCCAACTCCGGAGTCTGCGCATCGTCTCGGCCCTTCAATTTGCAGAGGGGACTTGGGGGTCCTCCCGGGAAGTTACACGCTTAGAGAGAGAGCTAAATACCATTCAGGGTAAAAAGCAAAAACTTGAGCTGGACATTGCCGAGAAGGATAGGCAGCTCCCCCAAGCATCGCAGATGCAAACCAGAAGGATGAGCAGCTCAAGTCGCATGCCTCCGAACTAAATAAACTCCAGGCTAAGGTTGCCTGCCTTTCTATAAATGTTGTCGAGGTCTCTTCTTTTTGAGCTCAAGTTGTCGAGATGGAGACACTCCTAACCAAAGCTGCTGAGCTCGACAAGCTTTAAGCTCAACTACGTGAGGAAACAGTTAGACAGGATATGCTAAATAAGGGTTTAGCCTCAACCAAGTCCGCTCTCACCAATGCCCAGGCTCAGTATGAACTTCTAAAGGGTGAACTTGACTAGAAAGTATATGATTGGTCAGCGTTCATGGAGGAAACTTTTGATAATGCCCTTAACCAACTCTGCCTTCTTAATTCTGCTCTTAACGAGGATGGGGTCGATGCTTTGAAGGAAGTTCGGGATGGTAGCATCATGGACATGGTTGCTTTAAGAGTTGCCCTAGAAGACCAAGCAGATTCCAGGGTGGAAAACGAGGGAAGGACAAAAGCGGCACTAGAGGTTTGGCGAGAAGGGACCAATGTGGTTGTGGCTGGAGCGATGTTGACCAAGGTGGCTTAGACTGAGGTGGCGGTGGAGACTTTAGAGGGTTAAAGCCTCATTTTTTGACGTCCAAGTTTTTATTTATCTTTTCTTGCCTCTTGCGTGGGGCTTTATTGATGTATTTGGACAAGTCCCAACCTTGGGCATTTTATTTCTCTAATACTTGTTTTCTTACAATGATGTCTGCACTTTTTTACCAAGATGATTCCAGCGCTCAATCTTGGTGCCGCTTTCACGCTTGTTGAACTTTTGCTTTTGTAACATTGAGATGGGTCTGACACTCAACCTCGGTTTTGACTTTACACTTAAGCAGTTTTGTTCGTGTAATTCACAGGGATGGGTCCAATGCTCGATCTCAGTGGCAAGACTCTGAATCTGGTGTCCTTTTAGCAGTCTTTGCTATGCAATTTGTAGCAATCTATGCTTGCTTAGGGAACTTGCTTAGAATTTATTAGGAATTAAGACTATTTAAATGTGATAGCAGTTTCCATTCTATTTCTCAACTACTCACTACCTTAGTGGCCAATCACAGAGAAGGAATAATTAAATGCTGCCTCAAACATGTAGCCATCTCACCTTTTAGGAGCCAATCAGAATGCATTATTCTTTCTATAAATGGGGAATGTTTGCAGTGGGGTTGTTGTAACATCCTAATAGCATATACCTATGTATCTAGTGTTAGCCATGCTACTAACAACTTATGATGAATCACAACTAGATTTCCTACAAGTTAATATAACTTAAATCATGGAAAAACCACTCAAAACTCACCCTTAACCCTAATCACGCATAACCCACGCATGAAAAGAGAATAGAAAGAGTAAGAGTTTGAAGGAAAACACCCCTACCTCAATTCCATGAAGATGAAGCCAAGCTTCCCTTTGGTCTTCCTTAGTTCCTCCTCCTTCTTTCTCTTCTTTCTCCTTCGTTTCCTCTCTTCTTTTCCTTCTTTTCCTTCTTTTCTTTTCTCTATTTTCTGTTGTCTTCTGGCATGAAAAAAGAGAGAAAATTAAATGGAAAAGTCAAGGAAAAGGGCTTTAAAGGATAGGAACCGTAGACTTAAGTGGCTTGGGATATTTTCGCTGAAACTTTATATCTCTTAGGAATACTTTGATCTTACTAAATCAAGTTGCCTAACTTCCATAGGTATTAAAATAAATCCTAAGATTCATCTAAATACCAATTTCATAATTTCTCATATATGCTACAAGTCAATCCGGTATTTAAACAAACAAACAATGTACTTAAAAATACCAAATCAATTCAGTTTATCTTGAAACTATAACTGCATCCTCATCAAGATATTTGTGACATAGAAATAAATTATTCATATTTATTTCTCTCATCTAAGTAATTTATGCCATTATTTGAGTCATTTTAAGTTACTTTTCACTTTCTTTGTTGAAGCAAAGTGCCTAAACTAACTCAGTTTGTTACAAAATATCATAAGCATGTTATGTAAGTATTAAGCTACCTCTGTAACCATAAAAATGTCTAACATGTTATTAAGGTTATTACAGTTGTCACATGTACCTTTCATTTTCTGGCTTCGTTTGAGATTACCTTTTCTAGAGGGTGGCCCTTCTATGCCCCCATGAGCATGTTAAGGGTTGCGTCATTCTCTAGAATCATCTTCCATTTCTTTCCTAAATTTCTAAAGGTGTTCCCCTTCTACTTGCATATTCTTCTTGGTGGAGCCTTTTCTTTGTAGGCTTAATGGCCCAGTGAAGGCCGAGTAACTGCTCTATGCTGCATGATCAACATATCTCTAGGCGATAGAAGCCTTTTCTCTCTAGTCGAATATAGCAGCAGAGTGAGGTCCTACTCCTGCTGGAAAGGGTTGAGGCTTCTACCAGTAGTTCATGAGAAGCATGGAGGGTTTCACTAACCATTCTTCTTTGCTCCCCTAATTGTTGCCATGTTGTGGGCATACAGGGGCGATTGGGGAGTGTAGGGTTTGTTAGCCATAGCAACCATCACCCAAGAGGGGGGTGAATTGGGTGATTATAAATTTTTAAAACACCTTTGAGAAATTATACATTTTGATATTTTTAATCAATTCATGCTGCGGAATAAGTTTAACAAAAGTACAAGTCTTAGAGATTTCTCAAATATCACTTAGACTATAGGATAAATCAAACAAATAAGCTAGATATCAAATTTAACTCAAGCAAATATAACTAAGGCACAAATGTAAAAGAGATAGAGTTGAGAGAAGCAAACACAATGTTTATCTTGGTTCAACCATCAATCACTTGTAGTCTACATCCAGTCCCCAAACTTAACTTGAGTTTTTCTTTACTATCTCCTAGACTTCAGGGGTGCTAGGAAAACCTTTGTATAAACAAGAGCACTCCTCACATCTTGGGATACCTCACCCTTGTGCTTGAGCCTCAAAACAAGGATACCTCACCCTTTACAACTTTAGAGGGATACCTTACCCTCTTTACAAACAAGGGATACCTCACCCTTTTATCTCTAGAGGGATACCTCACCTTCTTTACAATTAAAGGATACCTCATACTTTTTCTCTAAAGGAATACCTCACCCTCTCTTTACAGATTATACAAAGATATAGATGAATAGAAACTCTCTCAAAGAGTAGATAATATAACTTGAAGCTTATGGAATCAAAGAATTACAAACTTAGCTCAAGAACAGGGGTTTTGAGAAAATGATGATGAAACACGAATTTAATACTCAAGTATGTTTTTTAGATTTTCTCTAACATTTCTTTGATGTCCAAATGCTTTCATTTATAGCCCAAATCAATTTAGAGCCATTGGTGGTTGTTGGGGCCATTAAATGCTCTAAAAGAGCCGTTGGGAAATGTTTTTTGCTATCCCGAATAATAGATTATTAGTTTCTAATAACATATTATTTGGTTTCTCATAACAGATTATTAGTTTTGCTTAAAAAATTATTTGTTTCATCAGGAAACACTGTAGCACGAAAATAACAGGTTATTTGGCACCCCTAATCGATTAGGAACATTTAAAAACTAAGAGGGAACATTCCCAACATGCAAATAACATGTTATGGACTTTTCATAATAGATTATTCACTTTAAAGGATAATATGTTATTTGAAATCACATAATCAATTATTGTTCTCAGATAATCTGTTTTACAAAACACCTAATCTATTATTGGTTCACCAAAAAAATAAGATTTCTAAAGGATTTCATAACCAAACTTTCCCAAATCATTTTCAACCTTTCTAAAAACATTTTCCACATACTTGAAGAGTATTTTCACAAGTATGAAACATGATTTTCTTTTCATCCTTTCTAAAAAAATTTTGCTCAAACTTGATCAACATAAAACATGATTTTGCAAATAGATCAAAGTTGAATAGAAACAAAACATGAGCTATTGTGATTCCAGATCTAAGTCCTATAAGTCATTCTTGAAGAACTTGGGACTTGATATTTTGCACTTCCATTCCTTTCTCATTTGTTATCATCAAAACCATTGCTTTAGTCAATGCTAATTACATTTTCTCCCTTTTTGATGATGATAAACAACCATTGAGAAAAGAGTTAGTTCAAATAAATTAGAACTCACAAAAAGGTGTTAGAGACTTACTCATCCTCTATTTTTCAAGAGGTGATTAGTTTAGAGATGCGCAACTCCCCCTTAATTTTAGAATCACAATATCATTTAATTTGCACCTTGTTATTTACCTTTTCTCAGTGACTCATAAACTTCTCCCTCTTTTGTCATGATAAAAAAGATACACAATATATATTTTGACAAAGAAAGAAGAAACAGAAGACCATGGCCACACAACAAATATTCAACAATAATTCATCAACAATATAATCTTAAGCACAAAACCATTGCCATTTAACACATAGCCAATAGCATACTTACTTTCATGATATATAGACAATTTAAAGCATAGAAAGCATACATAGTCATAGAATACCCTATGATCAAGAAATATGCAAGATAATGAGCAAATGATGTAACAAGAATGAACATAATCATGTGTTATATATAATATTTACCTTTTTCTAAGTACATATGATTGTATCATTCACCTAAGGCCTACAAGGAATATACCTCATATTCATTGTCTTTTTAAGTGAATGTTCATAAGAGGTAAAAACTTTTGATATCTTGGCCTTGGTGATCAAGAAAACTATTTTCCTTACCTATTGCTTCTCTTTTAGTATTTTGAACTTTGCAAGTTCTACATTTTGTATTTGAGAAGCTTTGGTTGAAGCCATCTTCCTTCTTTAACCAAAATTTCTACCATTGGGTTTTGGAAGCATTCCCCTTAATGATTCCTTTTTCACTTGACCAATTTGTCTATTCTTTTAAGAAATTTTCTACATTATTGAAACACTAGGAGGATATTTTGGTACCCACTTCATCTTGGGTCCTTGAATGTTAGTACTAGGGCATTTAAGATCTTTAGGAACCCATACCATATTATTTCTCATATAAGAGTTTCTTCTATAATTGCATAAATGAGAAATATGTCCTAGATGATCACAAAAATTACAAACAATTGAATTTAATGATGGTTTGGTCCTTTGAAGATCATCTTTGGAAAACTTAAGCCTTTTGTTATTATTACATTTTATACTATTTTTGCCATAAGCCTTGCTTGGATTTTTATGTGAAATAATATCAATTTTATTCACATTAATAAGCGTAGAATGTAAGCAATTAGAATCATTAGCTTTGGCAAATTCAAAATATAGGTCCCCAACTTGATTTTCTAAATCAATGCACTTTTGATAAGAAGTTGAGGTTTCACATTTTAATGACATTTCCTCATCAAGAAAAGCATATTCAATTTTTAAGGTTTCAATTTCATTTTCAATGGAGGAAATGTTTTATAAACAACATAAGGTTTTCTTTTCTAAAAACAACAAGCCATCATACAATTCATCATATGCACATTGTAGCTCATCATAGGAAGGACTATAATCTAGTTTAGCATTATTTACCTCAAAGTCCTTTTTAGCCATATATGAAGTAGTTTCAATTTCTAGCATACTTGGCTCTTTAAGGGAATCACCATCTTCCTCATTGTTGTGCATCAAAGCTTCAAGAATATATACCATTTGGTTTTGCTTTGCTACCTCTTCAAATTGAGCATCATCATCATCAAGAGGTATTGGTCTCCCTTCAATAGTTTGAACATCTATTTGAGGACATTTTTCATGACAAGATTCCTTGAATGACATCTGCTCTCCTTACTCTCTATATGCAACTTTATACAAAAAATCATTGTTAGCAAAATAGATATCATTAAGAGCATCCTATATATCTTTAACATTAGAGTAACTCTTACTTTCAGCATAAGCATCATCATTTAAACTACTTCATAAAATTTGCATAGCTCTAATGTTGAATGAAAAACATTTCATGTCATAGTCATTCCAAGATTGGTTTGATTTGCAAGTAAATCCATCAAGCATAATATCTCATAAATCAATATCAATAAATTGCATATAAAATTCCATTCTAACTTTCCAATAAAAAAAATTCACACCATCAAAGAATGGTGGTTTATCTATTTCAAAACCTTCCATTTTGAAAAGCTTTCAATGGTTGCCAAACAAATAATGATCTTTTAACTCCAAGCGGTTAAGCTTTTAACAAAGTACAAAGCTCTGATACCACTTGTTAGCCATGACAACCATCACCGAAGAGGGGGGTAAATTGAGTGATTATAAATTTTTAAAACACCTTTGAGAAATTATACATTTTGATATTTTTAATCAACTCATGCAGTGGAATAAGTTTAACAAAAGTACAACTCTTAGAGATTTCTCAAATATCACTTGGGTTATAGGATAAATCAAGGAAATAAGGTAGATATCAAATTTAACTCAAGCAAATATAATTAAGACACAAATGCAAAAGAGATAGAGTGGAGAGAAGCAAACACAATATTTGTCCTAGTTCAGCCACCAATTACTTGTGGCCTACATCCATTCCCCAAGCTTAACTTGAGATTTTCTTCACTATGTCCTAGACTTCAGGGGTGCTAGGAAAACCTTTGTACAAACAAGAGCACTCCTCACACCTTGAGATACCTCACCCTTGTGCTTGAGCCTTAAAATAAGAATACCTCACCCTTTACAACTTTAAAGGGATACCTCACCCTCTTTACAAACAAGGGATACCTCACCTTTTACTCTTTCAAGGGATACCTCACCCTTTTATCTCTAGAGGGATACCTTACCCTCTTTACAACTAAGGGATACCATACCATTTTTGTCTAGAGGGATACCTCACCCTTTCTTTATAGATTATACAAAGATGTAGATGAATAGAAACTCTCTCAAAGAGTAGATAATACAACTTGAAGCTTATGGAATCAAAGAATCACAAACTTAGCTCAAGAACAAGGGTTTTGAGAAAATGATGATGAAACATGAATTTAATGCTCAAGTATGTTTTTCAGATTGTTCTCCAACATTTCTTTGATGCTCAAACACTTTCATTTATAGCCTAAATCAATTTAGAGCCGTTGGGAAATATTTTCTGCTATCCCAGATAACAGATTATTAGTTTCCAATAACATATTATTTGGTTTCTCATAACAGATTATTGGTTTTGCCTAATAGATTATTTGTTTCATCAGGAAACACTGTAGCACGAAAATAACAGGTTATTTGGCACCCTTAATCGGTTCGGAACATTTAAAAACTAAGAGGGAACATTCCCAACATGCAAATAACATGTTATGGACTTTTCATAACATATTATTCACTTTAAAGGATAATCTATTATTTGAAATCCCATAATCAGTTATTGTTCTCAGATAATCTGTTATACAAAATACCTAATCTGTTATTGGTTCACCAAGAAAATAAGATTTCTAAAGGATTTCATAACCAAACTTTCTCAAATCATTTTCAACTTTTCTAAAAACATTTTCCACATACTTGAAGAGTATTTTCACAAGTATGAAACATGGTTTTCTTTTCATCCTTTCTAAAAACATTTTGTTCAAAATTGATCAACATAAAACATGATTTTGCAAATAGATCAAAGTTGAATGGAAACAAAACATGAGCTAGTGTGATTCCTATTATCCTTAACATAAGATCTAAGTCCTATAAGTCATTCTTGAAGAACTTGGGACTTGATCTTTTGCACTTCCATTCCTTTCTCATTTGCTATCATCAAAATCATTGCTTTAGTCAATGCTAATTACATTCTCTTCCATTTTGATGATGACAAACAACCATTGAGAAACGATTTAGTTCAAAAAAATTAGAAATCACAAAAAGACGTTAGAGACTTACTCCCCCTTTATTTTTCAAGAGGTGATTAGTTCAGAGATGCGCAACTCCTTTAATTTTAGAATCCCAAGATCATTGAATTTGTACCTTTTTATTTACCTTTTCTCAATGACTCATAAACTTCTCCCCCTTTTGTCATGATAAAAAAGATATACAATATATGTAACGCCCCCTTTTTCAGGAGGAGGACGTCACACTAAATATATGTAACTCAAAAGAAGACTATTAAGAGCCGATTTATTTTTATCTATAGGTATTAACCTATTCATCAATAAAGTATCCTAACTTAGCAATTCTCTTTTAATTATATTTTATATTTTTTTTTTGTGAGTGGAGAAACATACACTTGGTGGAACTCAACTTGAATATCAAACCATACATTTATATAAAAGATACATACTATATGTATATTTGGTTACATAACATAAGTCATTAAATACATCAACAGTTTTAGCAAAGGAAAACAAAAGCTTTACATGTTCCAAAAGGTTATATAGGCAGCCACCAAGGCTACAAAAAGTATCATGCCCCTAACAAACTATTGAGAAGGAACCTCAGAGGGGTCCTCCTCAGGTTTCTCCATAGGATCCTCCTCAAAAGAGAAAATTTTCCCAGGAGTAACAGATTCACGAGTAGGAGCTCGTGCAGAAGATAGGAACGAATCCTCTTGTGGGGTATACTCACGGTCACCCCAAACCTCACGCATCAACATGTAGAACTCCAGCCATACAGAAACGTCAAAAGAGAAGACAGGTGGATTATAGCGACCCCAAGTCAAAGATACAGTCACATCTTCCACGTAGACGAAGCGCTCGGTGATCAAGTTGATATGCCAACAGTCAATGCCTTCGTGGAAACTCAGAAGACTAACTCGCCCCAAAACCAGGAAACTCAGGCTCTTCCTCGCCTCGGTCTTTTAAGAAACATAAATATAAACAGAATAGTAGAATACAGAAAAGAGGTGAGATATTTATGCCAGATGATAAGCAATTTCATAATACAGATAGTCATAACATCATTAAAAGAAACAGTTCCATAATCATATATATATTTATGCCAGATAAATATGTTGACAGACTATGCACATGCACAAGGTACCAATATCCTACTCCATAGAGTTAGACACAACATCGGAGAGAATGATCAAGGAGACATGTCTGTATCTCATCAGCCTCAAATCAAATGCTTTCAATAACAACAAATTGCGCAACATGGCTTATACAAGGAATTCTTCACAAGATCACGATATAGGACAGTGTCTCGGTCTGGATCGTCAGTCCATTTGCATAGGTCTGTCACATGGCACAGAGGAGCTACCAATTGTCCATTGTGAGATACCCACACCCCAACGCCCCCAAGGTCAACAAGTGACCTACACTAGCCTATTCGCACCTGCACGTAGGTGTGATTCATCTCCTAGGCATACAGCCTTACAAACAGAGTCCAACAAACTTTCATAATGCATGATGACTTGATACATACATATATATTCAATCATGTTATGACTTTTCCATGATGACACGCCCCAATTAGGCCCAATCATTGATCAATAATCTTTGGTCCCACTTATGGACCCACAAAAAGTCATTATCTGAATCTCAAGGGTGAAAACATACTTTTCCTATTAAACCTCTCTAGGGAAATTCTCTAGTATTTTTCATTCAACTTTTATTACCCTTAATTAGATGAGTCATTTCCTTTGTTTTAGATCAAACTCACTTAGATTAATTATTTTAAGCTCCTCACAACCTCACCCACACTCATGTTCTTTCTTTGTCCAAAAATCACTCTAGGCTATAGGATAAAGTTTTGTTCTTTATTCTTTCCATATTATGAATTCCTAATTAATTATCTAATCACTTAATTACCTAAGTTTTAATTGATACAAAAATTTTATCAATGGGTGCCCTAGATGGTTGTGACCTCCCAAGGGCTAGGAACCTAAAATTTTCATTACAGTATTAATTACTTATTACTTGATTGCTTAAGTCCTAAAGTAGCACAAAAATCCCATCATGGACCCACCAATGGCCTCATGGCCGTGAGCCTCCAAGCAAAAGGAGTAAGAATCCCTTGCTTTCCATATACACATCCAAGCATTCAAAGCATTCCAAATCCATCAAGTTACACAATAGCAAGTATTAAAGTCATACAACACAACCAATCACAACATTACCAAAAATCCCACAACAAAGTGAGCAACCCACACATGGATGCCTCACCATCACCATAAAAACGTGTTCCTCACCACCAAGATAAGTTGAAGATGATGATCTTCCTCTTACCTCAAGAGACAACAAAAGAAAGCAAGCTCTTTGATGCTCCCTTGCAATTTTCATCCACCACCACCAAGAAAACCTTAGGATAGTCAAACTCACCCAATCAACAACCAAAGCTTGAAAAGAAGAGTCCTTGATCACAAAGGTGACCAAGGATCACAAAAATGAGAAGAGAAAAGATTAAAGTCAAGAACTTTATCTCAAAGCTTCAAGTTTTAGGGCTTGATAGAAAATGATGAAGATGGAGGAATCAAAAGATGATCACTAAAGAGAAAAGCTTCTATGTGACAAGGAGATTCAAGAACCAAGGTTAGTTGGAGAAACAAAGATGGATGGCCAAAGATGGTGGTGTGGCCGTGAGGATGGAGAGGAAGAATGGAGAAGACAAAAAAGTGAGAGAAAAGAAAAGTGGAATTTTGTTTGAAATGAAAAAGGTGATAGGTAAATGAAAAAGATGATGACTTTTGGTCATCGTTTCCCCCCAAAACCGTGGGGCTCACAAAGGACGAGAGAGGAAAATGGCTTCCTTGAGAAGCTTGCTACAAAGCTTCCTTGAGAAGTTTCACACACTTTTTGAGAAAGTGAAAAGTGATGTCATGGTAATGATGTCATCTTAGTGATATCATTAAAGTGCTCTCCATAAAAGATGACTAACATTCTACTAAAGCTATTATCCATTGGACAAAAAGTTATAGTTAGCAAAAATAGTATTTATCGTCCAATGGATAATTAAACGTATTACGATTTTATTTATCAGATAAAATCTCAAAAAATAAACTTCGTAAATTGTGCCTAACCTCGAGTTTAATAAGATTCCCCGTTGATATTTCTGCAGTCCAAAGTTTTTTGGCCTCAGGGAAAATATTTTATTTCCCAGCCCTGCTCAGTATACACGTAAATTGAAAAATATATTAAAATAATCAATCAATTCAAATAATTCCAAAAAAATTCACAAAATTTATAAATATTATTAAATGAATATATATCATGAAATAAGCAATTTTTGGGGTATTACAACTCTCCCCTTCTAAAAAAAAAATTTGTCCTCGAAATTTTCATACCTCAGAATAAATATGGTTGTTGTTCCTTCATCATGTCCTCTAACTCCCACATCATATCTCCGGTTACGTCATTCCAAATCACTTTCACCAATGGAATCTCCTTTCCTCTGAGTTGCTTCACTCTCTTATCCTCAATCTTTACGGGAAGTGTCTCATAGGTCAAATTCTCTTTTAATTGTACTGTTTCCAGTGCTATGACATGGTTTAGATTAGGAATGTATTTTTGCAATTACGACATATGAAAAACATTGTGAAGGTTAGAAATAAAAGGTGGTAAGGCTATTTGGTAAGCTACTGGACCTATCCGACGAAGAATTTGGTAAGGTCCGATGAACTTTGGAGTAAGTTTTCTAGATTTAAGAACTCGGTTGACCCCAGTCGTGGGTGTGACTTTCAAAAATATATGCTCTCTTTCTTCAAACTCAAAAGGGTTCCTTCTTTTATTCGCATAGCTTTTTTGTCGACTCTGAGCCGACCGCATCCTTTCTTGAATCATCTTAACCTTCTCCATTATTTGTTGCACAAGATCAGGTCCGATCGTAAGGTGCTCCTCATCTTGGTACTAACACAAAGGTGTTCTTCACCTTCATCCGTATAGAGCCTCATAGGGTGCCATCCCTATGCTCGAGTGAAAACTATTATTGTAGGTGAACTCTATCAAAGGTAAAACTTCATCCTAACTTCCAATTTGTTCTAAAGTATAAGCTCTCAGTAGATCTTCTAGCGATTGGATCATCCTTTCTGATTGACCATCGATTTGAGGATGAGAAGTAGAACTCAAACGAAGTTTCATTCCCATTACTTATTGAAGACTCTGCCAAAACCTCGATGTGAACCTCGGATCTCTATCGGAGATAATATTGGAAGCCACACCATGAAGTCTAACAATCTCACCAATATACAGTTGAGCTAACTTCTCCATTGAATACCTTATGTTAATCGGTAAGAAGTGTGCAGACTTCACAAGCCGATCCACAATTACCCATATCGAGTTGTAGCCTTTTCGAGTCTTTGGTAATCCAACCACAAAATCCATCGCGATGCTATCCCATTTCCATTTGGGAATAGCTAAAGGTTGCAACATTCCTGAAGGTCTTCGGTGTTCAACCTTGGCTTTCTGAAAAACCAGACAGGACGACACGTACTTGGCAATGTCCCTCTTCATTCCATGCCACCAGAATAACTGCTTCAGGTCTTGGTACATTTTTATCATTCCAGGGTGTATACTCAACTGCCTCGTGTAAGCTTCATCAAGAATTAATTTCCTCAGCTCTGGATCACTAGGAACACAAACTCTACCTTTGAACCTTAGAATACCGTCATGTCCTTCATGAACTATTGACACAATGTCTCGCTTCATCAGCTCCCTCTCAATTTGCAGAAACTCATCATCTTTCTGTTTCTCTCATATTTCTTCCATCAAATCACTTGAGATAGTAACCATATTCAAATAAATCTTTCTCGGTGTCAATTCCATGGACATCCACATATTTTGGAATTGTTCTATTAATTCTTTTTCCTTGATCATCATAGCAGAGATACTAAGCATCTTTCTACTTAAAGCGTCTGCCACCACGTTTGCCTTTCCTGGATGATATTGAAGTTGAAAATCGTAGTCTTTCAAAAATTCTAACCACCTCCTTTGCCTCATGTTCAGCTCCTTTTGGTCGAACAGGTACTTCAGACTCTTATGATCGCTGTAGACGTTGAACATTGCTCTATACAGAAAATACCTCCATATTTTCAAAGCAAACACCACCGCTGCTAACTCTAGGTCATGCGTAGGATAATTCTTTTCATGTACTCTCAGCTGTCTCGAAGCATAAACCACCACTTTACTATTTTGCATGAGCACACATCCTAATCCTTGATGTGAAGCATCACAATACACTTCAAAGGGTTTGGTTCTTTCTCGTAAGTTAAGTGAGAGGTCCTGCTATCTTAGAAAATCCTTCAATGAATCTTCGATAATAACCAGCTAATCCCACGAAGCTACTGATTTTACATCACGGTCTTGACCTTTCCCATCATGAATCTGCTTCAACTTTCGACGAATCCACTGCAATTCCATCCTTCGATATTACATGACCCAAAAACTTAACCTCTTCCAGCCAAAATTCATACTTTGACAACTTGGCATTGTTGGGAATTGCGGATACATCACACAGATACATCACGCAGAGAAAAACAAGGATTCCCAAAAACTTAACCTCTTCCAGCCATAATTCGAGTTTTTAAATGATTTACCTCTTGAAGCGTGATCAAAAGGAAGGGCGTGAATCACCAACACCGTAATAGAAACAATGTCTCTGTGGTATCCACACGAACAGACTCACGAACGTCCAACGTCTGTAAAGAGGAGCTTCACGTCTCTCACACAAAGTTCTAGCTGCGAAGAGAAGAGAAGAAACATGTCGCTCTCTCACTCACTTTTTTTGTAGGTGCGGCTAGGTTTCTGAATTGTGTATCTTAGCAGCCCCCTTAGCAGTACTACTTATAATAGTGACTGCCTTAAGTGAGTGTGAGCAGTAGCAAGGTAAGCTGTGCAACCCTAGACCCATCTGTTATGAGTCCGAGTCCAACTTGGATCCATTGCTCCAATTTTAGTCTGCTCTATGTGTGTGATCCTGCAGGTTCTTATTATGTTGATAGTAATATTAAAATCCCATTTTAATATTACAAGCAGTGAGCGGTATCTAGCAACACATCGCTGCTACCCAAGTAATAAGAATGTAAGTGATTTGACATAACCTTTCCGTGACTAATGTTTCCGTGTTGTTTAGTCCCTTTGTCAAGATATCTAGATTGAACACAAGGCATGGAATGCGTCACCCTTGTATAGTCCAATCATTTGTTTCCTGATACTCGAGTAGACTTTGTAACAACAAATGAGATTAATATCTCATATTGACTCATTTGAGCATGACCATGCATTTCGCAGTCTCACTTAATCAGGGGCCCAAAGATATCGCTCTTGTTATGTAAGAGTGACAAATCCCATCTAGGTCACTCACATCCCTTTGCATGATTCGCGGTATGTCCAATAACCAACTTTATAATCACCTTGTTACAGATGACATTTGATGGCATTAAAACACACAACTCCTCATGTAGGAATCGTAGTGAGTTCAGGTCAAAGGACCACAGACACCATTGTCATTATGAGAATCACTTATGACACTCACGTAACGATCCATATAGTGTTCTCATGGTGGGTCAGTCCAGTATATCATTACTCTAATATGTACCCATATGAAGATTTGATATCTCATATCCATGACCCGTGAGATGTGGTCATCAGTCTATGCACATACTAGTCTCAATATATTATTGTTGTCCTAAATAACAATAATACTTGACTAGGAACATTTAAGAATAGTGTTGTAACTAAAAGGATCTCACGATCAAGTCATCCACTTGATGTCCTATGGCATAAAACTTACTATTCTAAGGACTTTATTATGTTTATAAAAAAAGAACACAATATATGAAATGCCTCATATATAAAATAGCATAGTGGAATGTATGTAAATACAGAAAATGTATTGGCCTCTAGGGCATACACCAACAGTCTTCCACTTGCACTAGAGCCAATCAGGCATATATCTAATGCCTAAAGACCTAGTGTGACCCTCATGCTTCTGCTATGCAAGAGCTTCGTCAGTGGATCAGTAATGATATCATCTGTTGGTACTCTGCATATCTTCACATCTCTTCTATCGATGATCTCTCGAATGAGATGGAAGCGCTTAAGTATATGTTTGGATCGCTGGTGAGATCTAGGCTCCTTAGCTTGTGCAATGGCTCCATTATTATCATAATAGAGGTCCACTGGGTCCACAATGCTAGGAATAGTGCCAAGTTTAGTAATGAACTTCCTGATCCAAACGGCCTCCTTTGCTGCATTGGAGGCAGCAATATACTCAGCCTCTGTGGTAGAATCGGTGACTGTCTCCTACTTTGAACTCATCCAGCTCACAGTCCCACCATTTAGGCAAAAAACATAACCCGATTGCGATCTGGAGTCGTCTTTATCGGTTTGGAAGCTAGCATCAGTGTAACCTTTTACAACTAGCTCTTCCTCGTCTCCATATACCAAGAACGAATCCTTAGTCCTTCTCAAGTACTTAAGGATGTTCTTGATAGCAGTCCAGTGACTTTCACCGGGATCAGACAGGTACCTACTCGTCATGCTCAAAGCATACAAGATGTCTGGTCGAGTACATAACATGGCATACATGATAGATCCAATTGCAGATGCATATGGAATCTTGCTCATATGATCCCTCTCATTCTGGGTGGAAGGGGATTAAGCCTTAGATAGGCTTACACCATATGACATAGGCAAGAGTCCTTTCTTGGATTCATGCATGTTAAATCGTCTTAACACTTTATCTATGTATGTACTCTGACTTAGGCCAAGCAGTCTCAGTGATCTATCTCTATAGATCCTGATACCTAATACATAGGTGGCTTCGCCCAAGTCCTTCATAGAGAAGCAGTTCCCTAACCAAGTCTTTATTGGTGTAGGGAGGATGTCATTTCCAATAAGTAGTATGTCATCCACATACAATACCAGAAAGACAATAGTGCTCCCACTAACCTTCTTGTAGACATAAGATTCTTCTGCATTCTTGATGAAACCAAACTATTTTATTATATCATCAAAATGAAGATTCCAGCTTCTGGAAGCTTGCTTCAATCTATAAATAGATCGTTGCGACTTGCATACTTTTCTAGCATCCTCTGGAGTGGCAAAACCCTCAGGTTGTGTCATGTACACATCTTCGAGAAGATTTCCATTAAGGAAAGCAGTTTTGACATCCATTTGCTAGATTTCATAATCATGGTATGCTGCAACAGCAAGCAAGATTCGAATGGATTTAAGCATCACAACTAGGGAAAAAGTCTCATCAAAGTCTACACCATGAATTTGTTTGAAATCTTTAGCCACCAATCGCGCCTTAAAGGTATGCACATTACCATCCATGTCAGTTTTCTTCTTGAAAACCCACTTGCACCCAATGGGTTTTACCCCTTCAGGTGGGTCAACCAAGGTCCATACCTGGTTGGCATACATGGAATCCATTTCAGATCTCATGGCCTCAAGCCATTTCTCAGATTCTGGGCCAATAATGGTTTCCTGGTAAGTCACAGGCTCATCTTGATCCATGAGCAATACGTCACCTTGTTGGGTCATGAGAAATCCATATATCTCTGGTTGATGACGTATCCTGTTAGACTTACGCAGGTCTTGTGCTACTAGAGCAGGTTGCTGTTCCATAACATTTTGTGGAGGCTGCTCTATTTCTACTATTGGTTCATTGCTACTTTGTGAAACTTAACCTTCTTCAAGTTCTACTTTTCTCCCACTGGTTCCTTTGGAGATAAACTCCCTCTCTAAAAACACAGTTGTCCGTGCGACAAACACTTTGCCCTCAGTAGGATTATAGAAAAAGTATCCCTTGGTTTCCTTTGGATACCCCACAAAGAAGCATTTATCTGATTTAGGTCCAAGCTTATCAGAAACTTGAAGTTTCACATAAGCTTCACAGCCCCAAATCTTTATAAAAGACATACTGGGCCGTCTCCCAGTCCATATCTCATATGGTGTCTTTTGAACCGTCTTAGATGGAACACAGTTAAGTGTGAAAGCTACTGTTAACAGAGCATGTCTCCAGAAGGAGCCTGGAAGGTTTGCATGACTCATCATGGATCGGACCATGTCCAACAAGGTCTGGTTCCTCCTTTTAGAGACACCATTCCATTGTGGTGTTCCTGGTGGAGTGAGTTCAGATATTATCCCACACTCTTTCAGATGATCATCAAACTGTTGGCTTAAGTATTCTCCTCCTCGATCTGATCGAAGGATTTTAATACTCTTGCCAAGTTAGTTTTGTACTTCATTCTTGAACTCTTTGAACTTTTCAAAGGATTCTGATTTGTGCTTCATAAGATATACAAATCCATATCTACTGAAATCATCAGTAAATGTAATAAAGTATTGAAAACCGCCTTTAGCGAGTGTGTTTAGTGGCCCATATACATCACTATGTATAAGGCCTAAAAGATCACTAGCCCTTTCACCTTGTTCGGTGAATGGGGCCTTTATCATCTTCCCTAATAAACAAGATTCACACGTCTCATATGATTCAAAATCAAATGAGTCTAAGAATCCATCTTTATGGAGTTTGGAGATGCGTTTCTCATTTATGTGGCCCAAACGACAATGCCAGAGAAAAGTTAGGTTCAAATCGTTTGATTTAAACCTCTTTGTATTTATGTTATAGATGGGCGTTTCGAGATCAAGTACATTAAGTCCATTACTCAATTGTGCACTACCATAAAAAATATCATTCATATAAATGGAACAACACTTGTCCTTTATAATAAAAGAAAAACCTTTCTTGTCCAAACAAGAAATAGAAATGATATTCCTGCTAATAGCAGGCACAAAATAACAGTTCTCTAACTCTATTACAAGCCCAGTGGGCAAAGATAATAAATAAGTCCCTACAGCTAATGCAGTAACTTTTGCTCCATTTCCCACTCGTAGGTCAACTTCACCCTTCGTCAATGATCTACTGCTATTTAGATCCTACACATTTACACAAATGTGAGATCCACATCCAATATCTATTATCCATGATGAAGAAATAGATAAATTGACTTCAATAACAAAAATACCTGAAGTGGAAGTCTCAATTCCCTTCTTCTTTTTGAGCTCCTCTAGGAACTTGGCACAGTTCCTCTTCCAATGTCCGGTCTGACCACAATGGAAGCATGTACCTTCCTTAGCCACTCTACCCACTGGTTTCAAGCCAGAAATGCTGGGTTTGGACTTATCCTTGCCCTTGCCCTTCCAGTTATCCTTGGGCTCTTTTTGCTGTTTCTTGCCCTTATTCTTTTAGACCATCATTATGGCCTTCCCTTTACCTTTGTTAATGTTCTACTCAGCAGTTCTCAACATGCCTAGTAGTTCTGGTAGTGATTTGTCAATCTCATTCATGTTGTAGTTCATGATAAATTGACTAAAACTTTCTGGCAATGATTGTAAGACTAAGTTAGTGGCCAACTCTTGGCCCAAAGGAAAACCGAGTCTCTCTAGTTTTCAATGTACCCAATCATCTTGAGTACATGAGCACCAACAGGGCTTCCTTCTACCAACTTGCACTGAAATAGTGCTTTAGAGACCTCGAATCTCTCATGCCTGGCCTGCTCTTGATAAAGCTTCTTAAGGTGTACGATCATATCGTATGCATCCATGTTCTCTTGTTGCTTTTGGAGCTCAGAGTTCATGGTGGCCAGCATTAGACATCCAATGTCCAAGGCATCATCTTGATGCTTCTTATAAGCATCTCTTTCAGTTCTAAGGGCATTAGCAGCAGGTGGCTCAAGAATAGGCTGTTCCAAAACATACAGCTTTTTCTCTTGCTTGAGGACAATCCTCAAATTCCTGTACCAGTTTAGAAAATTCGTTTCAGACAACTTGTCCTTCTCAAGGATGGATCGCAACGATAAAGTACCCGATGTGTTTGTTGCCATGGTAATCTATTAATAGAAATATGCAAAATATAAGTATCATGCCATAAACATATTTAATGAGGTCTTTTAATTAAATATGCCTCCCACTATTTTATTCAAGTCAATGACCCTCAGCATTGACTCGAAAAATCCCATCGTAAGATTTCCTAGTAGGCCAAGATCCATATTTCACCTAGTTTTGAGTCAACTTTGACTGATCACCCAAAATTCAGTTATTTAGATAGGAAACACTTTCTAATTACATCACATATAACTCTTGGATAGTTGGGTGAATAACACTTATTCTAATCCATCTAATGGACTAAAGCCCAACTTCATGCCTCTAAGCCTTCAATTCTATTGAAATGGCCTAGTTAAGTCAGACCCAATGGTTGGCAGTTGGATATTACGTTTATCCCATCGCGTCTTACTAATATAGATAAAGGCATCCTGCTTTGGCAGACCTGCACTTGATCGATACTAGTCTTGATGAGTGCCACACATTGGAAGGCATCACATAATGACTTAATATTTGCTTTGAGGGAATTTTTTATTATTATTATATCTCACCATTTATTAAATTGTTTATCATACCATAAACATTATCCATGCATCTCATACATAAAAAGCATATAATAAAAATGACATAGTTATGACCCTTAAGAGAGTAGCATTAACTAAGCCAGCTTCACCTAGCATCTCCCATCAACGTCCTCATTTGATGCCGTCTTCTTGCCTCCACATCATAATTACATTATATAGAAACCTCTTTTACATTCGAGGGGAATTAGGTGAGAAGAGAATGTACAATCAGAATGTAGAGAGAAAGACACGATACGCAGGTCGTATTTATTAAAACCAAAAGGCATAAAAAGAGGACTAAGGCCATAACCATGCACCATGCATCACAAAAACATATAAACTCATAACAATAATACATTATGATTTTCACGAGTCATAAAATTGGATATAAAATATCGCGTTTTTGAAAAACACCTTACGCAGAGGTAGCACGGGGGAACCCTTGCACAGTAAACAAGAGTTGAATCTCTTGTGCCTCCCTTAAACCCTTGTGCCACGGAACCCTAAGCCCGAACAACATGAACCCTTGCACCGTCGTTCAACACTTGAACCTCTGGCGCCTCCTTGACGGCTTGACATCAACACTTGATGCTGTTGCCGTATAACAAGAATAGGGTTTCCAAAACCCCTTGCGCCGCGCCTCTTGTGCAGAAACAAGAATTCCTTAACCCCTGCTGCCACAAACCAAGAAAAAGGTTTCCCAAACCCTTATGCCGCGCATTGAGAATAAGGATTCCATAACGCTGTACGTATCACATACATACCAGAAAGCTTCGCAAAAACATACATCTTAAAACAAAATGGTTTTCACAAAACATATGAACATCTTCATGAAGTTTTTGAAAACAACATCACGATTTTGCATACAACATAAGAAACAGAATATGTTTTCGCAAAGGGTTTCATACGGTTTTCAGAAATAACATATTAAAGATCATATCTTTTGTCAAAAACAAGAATAGAAAACATGTTATCTCATGTAAACGAAAATAGAAAACTGAATCATGGTTTCGTAAGACTCTCTGATACCACTGTTAGGAATTACGGATACATCACGCAGCATAAAATAGGGATTCCCATCGAGGATCCATGCAAAAAAGCCATAATCCAAGTTTTTTAAATGATTTACCTCTTGAAGCGTGATCAAAAGGAAGGGCGTGAATCACCAACACCGTAATAGAAACGATGTCTCTGCGGTATCCACACGAACAGACTCACAAACGTCCAACGTTCGCAAAGAGGAACCTTACGTCTCTCACACAGTGCTAGCTGCGAAGAGAAGAGAAGAAACCTGTCACTCTCTCACTCATTTTTTCTGTAAGTGCGGCTAGGGTTCTGAATTGTGTATATTAGCAGCCCCCTTAGCAGTACTATTTATAATAGTGACTACCTTAAGTGAGTGTGAGCAGCAACAAGGTAAGCTGTGCAACCCTAGACCCATCTGTTATAAGTCTCACTACAAGAATTTTGGAAAATTGCTACGAAAAAATCTGTAGCTAATCCGTAGCTAAGATTCGTCTGTAGCAAATTTCTCGTAGGTAATTAGCTACCAAAAAATTTTGTAGCTAATCTGAAGCTATTTTTTAAATTGCTGTAGCTAATTCGAAGCTAAGTTGTAGCTAATTTTCGTTTAGATTCTTCTTCATTTCCATGGCTAATTCGCTACAAAAATTTCCGTAGCAATTTCGTAGCTAATCCGTGGCTAATTTAAAAAATTCGTAGCAATTCCGTAGCTATTTTCTAGCTATTATGCTACTAAGTCCGTAGCAATTCTGTAGCTAATCCGTAGCTATTTATGTTATGAAATTCGTAGCAATTCCGTAGCTAATCCGAAGCTATTTAACAACTCTATCACTAATCCAATAACTATTTATATTTTGTAACAATTCTGTAATTAATCTATAACAATTTTACCTGAACAAATTATATTTCAATCCAAACAGGAAAAATTCAACAAATAAGTTGTACAAAACAACTGGAAATATCATATTTCCATTAATAATTTCCAAAACATGTTCTACAAAGAAAGGATAACTAATTAAATTTATGTTAATACAAATAGTTCTAAATAAATTAGTACTCTCATCAATAAAATACAACTAATCAGTTAGTCGCATGATCATCCCCAACTGCATCGCCTTGTGAACCAGCCTGTGGCACACCATTATGTGCTTGGGAGCCTATTATGTCACGGAGGATGGGCATCAACTGCGTCTGGACAAAAGAAATCATCGCTTCATTAACAGCTTCCTTTATGGCTTGTGTCGGAACAGTGCAGGAGGAACCACCAACCTGTGAGGATGAACTAGATCCATAAATGCCAATACTTAAACTATGACTTATGCCATGGACCCGTCCCTTCTTGTTAGGGCCCGTCACTTCCATCCACACCTCCTGATCTACCACAGGATGCAGTGAAGAGTCTTCTCTATACTTGTCTAACATCGAGGTGTCATAAGAGTCCTGAAACGAAAAATGTAGAAAACTTTATCAAAACAATCAACAACTTAACAAATATGATTAGTTTAAATTTGAAAGACACTTACAATGAAATCCTTTGAGCGTTGAGTGACATATTCTCCATTTTTCCTTTTATGAACACTTTCATATAGATCTCTGAAAGGGATTGGATGATTCAACTCTGCCTCCTGTAATCAACATCTATTAGACTATACAACAATAACAACAACTAACTCTTTTCTCACTAGGTGAAGTCAGCATAGATCAAACAATGTCATTATGTCATATCATAAAAAGTCACTATGCAAAGAATGCACCAAAAACACATATTTTAGCATCTTCAGTAAATATGAGATGTGAAGAACTTAGTCAAAACCAAATGTTCTGCCATTTCATTTAGTCAAGGGATATTTTATGAAATGTGACATCAAACAAACCCTTATAATCATGTTTCTAGTTTTAACACCATAATACCCCAATTTGTCAAAAATGATAATTTTGCATGGGAAACAAAAATCGATATACTCATAATGGATATCTAAGAACAAATAAGAGCCAGCGATCAGAGATCCTCAGTTTCAAACAACAAGGGCAGCCATCCAGCAACCAGCTCAATTTAGAGAATCAATAACACAGTAGCTCAGCTTTAAACAACAATTCTCTGAATAATTATGGAGGGAAGTTTCAGACAAGGGTTAAAGTTTTCTTCACATGTTAATAGAATTATTAAAGGCATAATAGTTTTATATAAAAGAGAAGTCAATACAAGTCTCAATCAGAAAAACCAAACCAAAAATAACCACATCTTGTCTCTTGACAAGAGCCCAACAAACTTAAAAAAATAGGAAAGACTTGGTAATAGGTTTTCTCATGATATCAAGAAGGGTTTATTAGATAAGTCACAAATTTAATTAGAAGTTCTAAAAATGAAAGTTTTATAGTTATAAGCACAAAGGGTCAGCATTACTATCCATACTGGTTAATTTTTATCAATACCACTACTACTGCTCAATACTGTTTGGTATCCATTATAGTGAAGGTCAGCATACAAGTTTACAATAAGTTCAGTGAAAAGGCCAATTTCCTTTCACTTTTACGAAAGTTACAGAACCCCAACTTGGTTGGATCCAGAGAATATAAGATACCTTATATAAGAGCTTTAGACAAAGACACAGGAAAATTCGTCCCATCCAACTACCAAAATAAGAGCATATTTCAGGTGATGACGAGCTCTACATTATATCAATTATTGCTGCTTTTCATAGTTTAGTAAATTTTCATTATTTTAGTAGTTCTTTCTTTATGTAATCATCATATCAATTACATTATATCCCCCAAAAAGCCAGAAAAGAGTATTCATATACAGAAGAATTTCAGTTATGTTTCCTGTGATTAGAACCAAAGACTTGTCAGGATTGGGGACATTTGAATGTTGCTTTCCCATTCTAGACATGAAAGCTGAGGAAATCAAGTAAGCAAGTCATTTTAGAGGGATTAAAAACCAGTGTAAACATTCCACTATTTTTATCGTCACGGTCATGAGTTTGTAAGGAGTCTGAGTCTCCTTCGAAAATCATAAACTGATTCCATCTTGGTTGGTTAAAGACCACAATCATCAATAAATGACATTTATTAAGCAATATGGGTTGGTTATTGGATCTCAGGCATTTATTAAGAGCATATTCTATATTTAATAGTAGAATTGATGGAGTGCTATATATGAGGTATTTTCTTGAGAATTTCGGATAATGAAAATTGACTTGTTAACATAGCAAAGTATAGAAGGAAATGCAAATTCAATATTTTCAGGCTCACTAGTACTATAATTATACAATAGTATAAGATAGACTTATTAGAATATTATACCAAACAGAGAAGAAATTCTATATTACCATATTCTTTTTATGTTGACCGAAGCTTATTGAGCTTGCAGTGTGCAACATAGCATCAGGCACGGCCGCTCTGTTGCTTCGACCTGCAACAGACTTCTTTTGCCACTCTGGTGTCAACCAAATGTCAACTAAGCCATCCCACACTTCTGACTTCAAAGTTGGGGGCCCATGGCCCTTAAGGTCAGCTATGTTTGATGTCCTCAACTTTTTCATGATTGTCTTTCTATAATTCTTTAAATCATCTGAATAGCGATCCATGCATGTTCTTTCCCAAACAGTTCTTACTATGCAACGATCATAATCTGATGCAAATCGATATTTATTCTAAAACAAAGTCATGTTAGTATATTTCTCTATCTAGATAAATGCATAATACAATGAGGCTAGAAACATAATTACTTACCATAAAATCCTGAAATAATTCATCTTTCATGTACACAGGATAATTTTTCCATTTTTCAGTTGGAATGGGCATCCGTGTGATCACAGTGGCCATAATCTCATGGGTCACAGACTGTGGGACAAACCTCCTCCTAAAAGATCCAGGAAATGTTAATAATCTAAAAATAAAATAAATGTAATAAAACATGACATTCATTATTACTCACAGTTGAGATATGTCCTCCACAGATATAACTGGTCTTCTATCAGTTTCTGTTTGGGATGCTCCACTTGAAGGCATCGAAATTGGGTCGCTAGTTGGAGGCACAGTGGGGGGTGGGACAGAGACAGTGACAGTGGGGGGTGGGTCAGGGACAATAGTGGAGGGTGGAACAGCAGTTGATGGATCACCAATGGTCAAAGGGCTAGTAGCTGAAATAACACCTGACATAATTATAGGCAATCTGAATTCATAAATACAAATCAAGAGTTAATAATAAAAAGATTATTATATAGTTATACCTAGGGAGCGCGAAGAAGGCTGCAGTGGTGGTGAACCAGTGTGCGGTTGAGAAAACTCGGGTGGATTGTTGTGGCCTCTCCCTCAACCACGTCCATTATCCCTACCTCGAATTACCATGATAAATGTCTGCAATAATAAAACATATTATAAAATAAACTACATACATAAATATTGTCAAGAATTTCATAAAATATAAAAATGACATTTTAGTGTAAATACCATAAACAAAGTTCAACTGCTACTACTTGAGCTTGAATCATATAGTTCCTCATCTTCATCTATGAACTCGATATTGTCATCTTCTTCGTTGTCATCAATGAATTGGTCGACAAATAGAAGATTATTTGGATTATCAATTTCATTTATGTCCACTTCTTCCACTGGGGCATGTGCATCAAACAAGGAAATCACTCTGTCATCTGTGATGATATTAGGTGTTCTCAAGGATCCATCATCTTGGTAGTAATCGATAGCAGCTAGCTCATTCGATCCATCATGTTCATCATTGAATGTTTCATCTGCAAAGAGTCTTGCTCTAACCTTACAAGCTACCCACCATTCCCCACTAGCTCGACCCCCGCATTGTGGGTATACTATATAGTATACTTGTTGTGCTTGTTCAGCTAATACAAATGGCTCATTTGAGTGAAGCCTCGATTTGTACTTGATATCAATCAATCCATATATCTCATCAACATTGACTCCATTAATTGGGTCAAACCATTGGCACCGTAAAAGAAATACTTTGTTTTGACCTAGATATGACAATTCCAATATCTCTTCAACGATGCCATAATAGTCTAATTCATTTTCGCCATATATACTTCCTCTAACGCAAACTCCACCGTTCATGGTAGCTTTATTTTGTCCGTACTCCTTAGTATGAAACCTATACCCATTAACTATTAAGCCATTGTAAGAAGTAACAGACTTGGATGGATCATAACTCATCTGTCGAATCATTCCATCCTCAATTTGGCCTATATTTACCTGTGAATCATTACAAAGAGAACAAATAGTCGTAACATTTAGTATTGGTATAACAAACATTATTTTTTATGTGATATATATGATTATGGATGAAAGGACTCACTAGATGTTTTAGCCACCTACTGAAGTCCTTATCCCGAAGTTCCAAAATTTGATCTTCAGAGATACTAGAATTTGTCTCCCTTAGCGAATCTTCAAATTGTCTAATCAATACAATAATTAGTATTGAACATAATGTAATTGGAAATTTATTAAATGGCTAAGTTAGTGAGTACACTTATTGGAGATAGGGTTCTACTTCTCTACAATTTACAAGCACATAAGTCTCAGCAATTTGAAGCTCCACATCCGACAAGAACCTATTACGACCTCTCCCGATAGGGCGGTATGGATGTTTAAAAATAGACAAGCAATCATTAGTCATATCTTCCCCATCATCATCGTTTCGAGGAACTTGAGTGCGCTTTGTCTGTATTTGTGGATCAAAATACATGGAAGCAAAATTGGAAATTTCTTCTAGATTATATGCTTCACAGATAGACCCTTCAACTCTCGCCTTATTTCGAACCTTCCTTTTCAAGTACAACATACACCTCTCAAATGGATACATCCATCTATATTGCACGGGTCCTCTAACCTTAGCTTCATAGGGGAGATGCACAACTAGATGTTCCATCACGTCAAAGAATGCTGGCGAAAAAATCTT
Source organism: Ormosia semicastrata (assembly GCA_029884595.1). Taxonomy (NCBI): domain Eukaryota; kingdom Viridiplantae; phylum Streptophyta; class Magnoliopsida; order Fabales; family Fabaceae; genus Ormosia; species Ormosia semicastrata. The sequence goes on from JAQQTO010000061.1 coordinate 49,056,016, forward strand.
CTCTAACTTGCAAACTGTTTCAATAATGGAAAGCTCTGCATTCTCCATAATGGAAGTACGTAATGCAGTTGCACAAATTTCTTTAAAGAACAAGCTAAGCTCTGTTAATGCTCCCATATAGGCTTTGGTAACATATGACGAAACGCTAGAGGAATTAACCTTTGCATAAAAACATGACAATCGTGACTTTTCATTCCATATATCTTCCCATCATCTAAATTGATGCAACGTGCAATGTTTGATGCATACCCATCAGGAAATTTCAATTGTTTTATCCATTCACACACTGTCTTTCTTTAATTGGCATTTAACATATAAGTTGCCTTTGGTTTTTTATACTTGTCATTCTCAACAATCAATTCTAAGGTGGGACGTTTGCATATCATCTTCAAATCTTCTCTTGCATTTGCATTGTCTTTTGTCTTTCCCTTTATGTCCATAATAGTGTTGAAGATATTCTCAAACACATTCTTCTCAACATGCATGACATCCAAATTATGTCGTATTAGATTGGTGGACCAATAAGATAATTCCCAAAATATGCTCTTCTTTACCCAGTTGTGAAACTGACCAAAGCCACGTTGTTTTTGGTTACGTGAATTCAAGCCAAAAATGACTTGATCAAGCTGAGTCACTCTATTCAAGATATTTGACCCACTCAATCGTTGTGGTGGTAGAAAATTTTGCACTGTTGAATTCTTCTTAAAAGAGTACCGATCACGACGAAACGGATGTTCAGGAGGCAGATATTGACGATGACAATCAAACCAGCAACACTTCCTATCATGCTTCAATACAAATGACGTATTGTTCTCCATACAGTAAGGACAAGCAAGTTTTCCATGAGTACTCCATCCACTTAGCATTCCATAAGCTGGAAAGTCACTAATTATCTATAACAAAGCTGCTTTCATATTAAAATTTTGCTTATTCCACGCATCAAAAATGTTCACCCCATTATCCCACAAATTCTTTAAGTCATCAATCAAGGGTCTAAGATAGACATCTAAACTTTTACCCGGTGACTTCGGTCCAGGGATCACAAGAGTAAGGAATATGTATTCCCTTTTCAAACACATACTTGGGGGAAAATTATAAGGTGTGACAAAAACAGGCCAACATGAGTATAGAGTAGATGAACCACTAAATGGATTAAAATCATCTGTGCAAAGGCCAAGCCTAACATTTCGAGTTTCTAGCGTAAATATCGAATGGATGACATCAAAACTTTTCCAAGCCTCAGCGTCAGCTGGATGCATGATCACTGATTTATCTTAACACACTCTATCCGCATGCCAGCACATATATTGTGCAGTATTTTTAGACATAAACAGGCATTGGAGTCTCGGAATAATGAAAAAATATCGCAACACTGAGAATGACACATCCTTCTGATTTTTAGAACGTCCTACCTTCGGTTTGAATAGTGGATGTCCGCATACTAAGCACACTGAGTAAACACTCTTGTCCATGTACTCTCCATAATACAACATGCAATGATTAGGATATGCATCTATCTTCTCATATCCTAATCCCAAATCATTAACCATTCTCTTCGATCTATAATAGTTTTCAGGTAACCTTTCTGATTCTGGAAGCATGCTCTTAATTATGACAATCATTTGGTTATAACAACTTTCACTCATGTTGAACTCTGACTTCATACTCAAGAGTTGAGTTACAGTTGACAATTTTATGTGCTTATGACAACCATCCCATAAAGGTTCGTCAGCGTCTCTCAATAAATCATAAAACTTTGAAGCTGACGGATTCGGATCCTCTTCCAAATCTTGAACTTCTGGATTTAATATATCACCCGCAGCGTCCATAACCATATCCACATATGGATTCCTAGTCTCCACTTCATCATCATGGACAATGGATGCTGAACCACTATCCCCCCATCTGTCCTCACCATGAATGGTCCAATTTACATAACCCTCCACAAATTCGTACTTGTACAAATGGTTCTCTACTGAAAATGACTCCATCCAAACATGGTTCTTACATTTTGCACATAGGCAAGGAATGCGACTTAATGCATCAGAAACTATTGGGTGTCCTTTGGCGACCTTAATGAAATCATCAACTCCATTCTTAAATTCTTCACTTACAAGGCCAATGTGATCCTTTCTTCGCAACATCCAACTTCGATCAAGTTTCATGATTGCTAAAGTTGAGTTAACACATTAGTACTATTATTCTCGAACTCCTCATCTCTCTTAAAAAGGTATGGCCCTATCCCATTCGAGAAGACCCTTTTTAAGCACTTGGTTGATAGTACTCATAAAAATCACACATCGTATACTTGACAAAATTTCGGCAGCACTTCCCATTAGTCTCTAAGTACACGATTAGAAAGTGGTAACATCTACCACGATCAAGTGTGCACCCAGAGAACAAAAGGAAATATTACACAACAAAATTTTGACAAGTATATGATGTGAGATTTAAGGAGTAACTATAATCAAGTGAAGGAAAAGTTTCTTCCCAAACTGTCCAACTTGGACAATTCAAGATTCAATACAATGAGCAGTACCTTCAAAAAGTACATGTGCTCACTAATATTGAATCTCAAATGGGAAACTAAGGCTTCGCTCACCAAAATGATTATATATGACAAAGAATGCTTCAAAAAATAATATTGACATAATTATAAGAACTATATAGTATAAATAGATATTACATATTCAGGTATAGTCTAAAACGTTTCTTCCACAAGTTCATCAGCTGAAAATGCACTTGGATTTTAAATACTAGAATCCAAACTAACAGATGATATGTAATTGCAAATGATGCTCAACCTCAGTGTCATCAGGAGCTAAAGAAAAATACATGCATGCATATCAATTTTGGTATAGGGAAATCTAAGCTAACTTTTGAAATGTTAAAGTTCCAAGTACCAACTATGAAATTAAATTATGAGAAAGTGATGGTTGTAATATGTTAGCAGGCCTATTATTGTTAAATTATGGCAATATTATTGTTGATATCTAGTTGTTTATATTCAGATAGATTGGGAGATTGCTATTTCTCATGTTCTACACGAACTGAGAAGGCAACCACTGTGCTGATTGTCTTGGGGGAGTATTGTTAGCAAGCCTATCATAAAAAAAGGTGTACTCTACGAAGAATAGACAAGTAGTAGTGGATCAAAAAATGAGTTTATTCTATTTTCTGTTAGAATAATAATTAGTTAGTTATTCTAACAAAATAACAATTAGTCAGTTGGTTATAAATAGAGAAAAGGGGTCTTTTGGAAGTTAACCTCTTTCAGAGTTGGAAAGGAAGGTTAGGAGAGAAAAAGGACCTCTCGAATTGTCATTGGGAATTTAGATTGGTATATGTTTACCATATCTATTCATCTTTTGTAGCACTACTATTTCTATTTCTTTCTCCCTCTGATTGTTATAAAGAGGAGAGTTTCTCAATAAAGAACTATTTTTTTCTCATATTTCAGGTCCAGTTCTATCATAATCATTAAGAACAGGTATTTTGGTTTGTTTACTTTTCCTTTAAGGTCTTTATTATTCATATTATTCAAATCATCACTGTTTTGATTACAATACCATCCCCTCATATTATTCATATTATTTTATTATTTTCCAAATGTTTGTATAATTTCACTTTCAAACATTTTTATACCAGAAATATACCAATAAGTTTGTGCAAACTGCAAACCACCTTGTTACTTGTGCTGTAGTTAGTCACTTTGTTATTATAGTAAAATATAAATTGTTCTCATACCAGTTCTCTTTATGTTTATATAGAAAAATGAAATATCCTAAAGGGTTTGTCATTAGCGTTTCACTTTCTACTTCTTTTCACATTTTTGAAAGGTTTAGAGAGGAATCATAGCTTTCGCTTTCTCTTTTAAAATTATTATCAAGAACTTTACGTGGAAGGTGGAACCTCAAGCGGTGCAAGAATTGCCAGCCCAGGTTAAGCTACTCTCATGGCCTCAGCCCAAATCAGAATTTTCATATCTGATAATATACATATATATATATATATGTATATATATATCACACGAAATTATCATATCTACCTCAATTGATGATCATATATTTTAAAAACGTGGTGTGTAACAGATATGCTTTAACTAACATAAAAGCAGGTTAAAAAAATATAAATATTGCATTCATATACAAGCTTATTATTTTGTATTCAATATCATGATTTTTATTTTATGCTGGGATACATGCACATGCACACACACATATACATAATATTCTTTTATTTTTTTGGTTTCCTAGGGCATATACATAATATTCTGGTCTGTTTACTTTTCCTTTAAGGTCTTTATTATCATTTGTTTTGTTTATTAAATATCTACTAAATATTTGTGATGGATAGTGGAAGTCTTCGACTTATGTTTGTTAAGCTTAAAAGTTGATTTGTTGTAATATAGAGTTAACTAATAATTAATTTTAGTATTTTTTTCTTTTCTCCTTTCTTAGCCACTTTAGTGTCTTAAGTTAATTAAGAGTTAGTCAAAGTTAAAAAATTGGAGTAGAGTCTAATTTATGGTAAGTTTAGAGTTTGCTGCTATTTGACAAATTTCTAAGTAATAGACTTTTGATTTAATCTAAATCAAACATAGCAAATATACAATGGGAAGCTAAATTTGCTGGAGTGCCACCTTCCTTTCTCTTTGGTCAGGTCTTTATCTCTAGTTCTTCCTATATATTGTGAGCAGTTTAACACACACAGTCCAGTTTCATAAATAAAAGCAATGGTAATTTTTTATACAATGGTAGGATATATGTCCACATTTCTAAACCATTATAGTTTTCTGTTGCTTTAGAGGAAGCGCCCTACCAGAATATCTAAATTGGAATCTTAGTTTTCTCAACTTAAAGTGGATTTGAAGAAGGTAAGGGACCAGCTCAGTTTCTCTGAATTATGCAAGAAGCAAGCTCAGCAAGATGCTGAGGAGTCCAACGAGCAACTGTTTGCTCTGTCTGTGAAACTTGAAGACTCTCAACAGCAACTTTTGAAGCTCTCTGCTACTGAAGAAGCTCATTTTATTGAGCACCAGAAAATTACAGAAGAGCATGATAGGGAATGGAAAAGAGTCAATATATATCTAGTCTCCAAGGAGCTAGTCTCCAAGGAGCTAGTCTCCAATATATATCTACCTATATTCATCCCTATCAATCTAGTTCTTTGTCCACACACTAGAAGGCGACAAATTAATATAAAGCAGATCACTTGAGCCATGTCCAAGTGTCTTAAAATAAGATATTATACTATATTTTAGTTTTATCTCTATGTATCTTATACATTTCAAAATATTCACAAAGATCTAACTAAGTGCACATGTTTTGACAACCAATTGAAAGAGAAACAGACAAAAAAATTATCATATTACCTATATTAGAGCTTTCAATGGAATAGAATATTTTCCAAGAAGAGCCAAGTACCTATAGTAAAGCCAAAAAGAGCCAGATGTTAGCATTTCCAGCATCATGATTTATTGTACTCAATTTCAGAAGAGGAAAAAAGGCAACCATTTCATTATGTACTCATCTAATAATTAGGTTCTGCATCACATGAATTCACTAAAGAAAATGTGGAAGCTTTAAACCAGTCCTCAGACAAAATTAGTTTCCACCCAAAACCATAACGCAAAAAAAAAAAAAGTCAGGGTCAAACATTCTAGAATGTGGGAATGATTTACACATCAAATTGAAGATATACCATCACTGGCAAGGGCACAAAATCAATCTACTTAATCGAAACTACGTGATAGAATCATGACATAATTCTTGAACATGTTTTTTTTTGTTTGATGATAATAAGATACAAAATTGAAAATTTTAATATTTCATTTATATCTAATCAAAATGTTCGAACACAAGATAGAAGAAACCACAAGTAATCTTGCAAAAAAATGTTTCATATTAAAATATAACTTCCATGATTCACTACAAATGCATAACTACTACAAACCGATCAAGGAATAAATTACAAATTTTTACACATCAAATTCTACACTAGATGTAAGACTTGCTGCACAATCACTTCAACTTTTCCTAAAATTACTTGATACCATCAAGCACAAAACTTTCATGCGCTTTTTTTTAACATATAAAAATGAAAAATTTACACATTACATATCTATAAATTCAAGTAGTCATGATAAACACTTAAACTTTGTCATGCGATAGAAGAATGGAACAAAATTCACCTTTCAAAGCTATAACAATATATTTGTTTATGGCTTTGATTATACCAACAATTTATTAGGTACTTTCATGCCAAATCCATGCTTTTTCTCCATTCTATTAAATTGTCAAGAAAGTTGAGGCTTCCAAAAATTATTCCAATACGAATGCTCTTAAAGATTAAATGGAAAAAAGTATGTAATGACAATAATCATATATGAAGTCAAATGCCTGGGATCATATTGAAAAATGGAGTAAACACATATTTGAAGTAGAATTATGTAGAAGATTTTAGCCAATAAACCTAAGTATGCAAATTCAGTTGATCTTTTCTGTCAATAACAATTCTCAAAGTGGATTTACTTAAATGGTTCCATATATGGTTGCGATAGATTTCACTTTCAAAAGCATAGTTATATACTTATTTTTGTAGTAGAAAACACATACATTTTTTTTTACAAGCTGGAAAATAATAAATGCATTTAGTTTCTTGTTCTCATTGACAAGTTGTACTTTTAAGAATATGCATATCAAGCAACCATGTATTACATTGGATCATGTCCAATTTAGTATAAACAAAGCTTGATATAATGGATAACTGGATATTGACTAGATTCTAAATGGATATAAAAAGTGCAAAACATAACAGTAACTTGTCAATAGCCTTTGGTAAATATTTGGACATCCATTACGATGCTTTGTTTTTTGTTCTTTTTATATTATTGATGTTCAAAAGGAACTTTCACCTTGAAAGGCAAGGCTATATAACTTGTTAAGATTGATAAATGGTTTTGTATACAAATGGTTAGCTATTGTCTATATGTCTAGCTAGCAAAATGGTTGGGATACAAATATCTTGGAGAATGGGATTGACCCTTCTAAGTTTAACCATAAATAATTAGTTGGAAGTTTGGACAAACATTAATATATACCATCTTTTGAAAAAGGGTCATTGGAGAAAGCTTAGTTGGGGAAAGTGAACTAAAAGGCAAAAAGAAAATTGAACCAATAACAACCATATCATTCCCTCTCTCAATGCAATCCCTACGTGTCCTGCTATATATATTTATATATATATAGATCCACTATTCTCTTACCTTCCCTAATAAAAGCTCTGATTATTTGGAATTAATAATCAGATCTAATTTAACATGAGCAAGTGGTCATATTTATTTCTGCCACATTTGAGCTACGGGCATGCTTGATCATATTTAACATTCTCTTACCTTCTATGAGGTTCTAACAACTTAAGGGGGATATGGGCTGTTTTACATGCATGGAAAGAACATGTATTAATTAAAATTAAACCAGAGCAGCATCAATTATCAGAAATAAGCAAAGACTCAAAATTCTCATCAAATATCATCAATACAAAAAGCAGCATACAGGTTACGTTCAAAAACTCAAATGATTAGATAGATTAGTCATTGGTAGTTGCTAATTGCAATGACAATAGCTCATCCTCTGGGATAATTCTAATCTAACGTGAACAAGCCATAATGCCTAAGCTAAGTTCTGTGTATGATCATATTATATATAGCTAGGGGTATGCTTGATCATATTATATATAGATCAACCACATTTGAGCTAGGGGCATGCTTTTTTAGATCATCCTTACAATGTTTAAACACAGATTTATTGGTACCTAGTAAAGTTAAAACTTATGATTAGTTTGGTAAAGGGAATTCAGAGAATCAGAAATAATGTGAATTAGTCTAGGCCAAAAATTAGTCACGAGTCACGACATGAATTATAAATATATATATATATATATATATATATATATATATATATATATATATATATATATATATATATATAAACATTTTCTAATGCTGACTAGTACTATTTTTCTCTAATCACAAGTTTTAAAAAATAAGCTCATCAAATGGAGTTTTCCCTTATAGATTAGGTAATGACGTGTAAGATGTATTTGAGCTAGTAATCTCAAACTCTCATTCTTATATATGGAAAGACAACCAGACAAGCATGGGGATGTACTTGCACTTACATTTTGGAAAAATAAATTGCCCAAACACTACCCAAAGCATGCATGAAGTGCAAGACTTACTATGAAACTATTTCATAAATATTGGTTTATTCTGATATGTTTTCTCCACTATAGAATATATCCAAATTTATTCAACAACAGAGAACATTCAATTTTGCAGTCAAAGCATCAGATCTAATTTTACAAACATCCAATAGCATATAGTCGATTCAGATCACCCAACCTTTTCAATTTCTTCTAAAAGATGTGTGTTCTCCTTCAAGTACTATATTGCTTTGTCTCTTCCCTATCCCAACCTGTTTCAAGATAAAAATAGGAAAGAATGTCATAAAATTGTTTCAATAATAATAATCAAATCGAAAGAATGATCTAGACTCTTTCGATCACTATTATAAAACATAACTTTGACTAATAATACATAATACATAGTATACAAAAAAAGGGGTCTTTTTCCTTGTCAGTACACCACTCAAGTATAAAGGAAGCATAAAAAAATAAGAGAAGAACCTAGAAAATAACTTATGCTTACAGCATTCCACAAAGGCACAAATAGAGAATTTGCCATAAACTCATTGCTTTATAGAAATGAACAGTGGGCTGTTTTTAGCCCAGTTTTTTTGAACCGATCCTTATGGCACTAAAATATTTCAGATTTGCTTTTTTTTTTAATTTTTGCTATTTTCAACAAATCAGAACAGTCTATTCACAGTGTTCACATTTCCTTTTTACTGGAATATGTAAGAAACAAACTATAACACACTAATATCTTTATATAGGGAAGAAAAACCCCACAAATTACAAAATAGTATCACTAAAGACAATCATTTGAAAAGTGGAGGCTTAGTCAAACAAAGTACAATTCTTAGTTGTTGATGCTCCATTTCATATTCCACCCACAAAAATAATAATTATAAAAAAAAAATATCATATGGTGTAACATATTAGAGGCTGAATTGAAGTGTCATAATGCCTATTGAAGTCTACTCAAAGGTAGAACATACAGTTGTAGTTGGATGATGATTCTAGTCTAGTGTAAGGCCACCTGCAATTTCATGCTCCCTTCCATTTTTTATACCCTCTGTGAGTCCTCCACTTTACTTAATCAACTCCCCCAATTCTCTCTTTCCTCCTCCCCAAAATGGCTACCCTCTCTTTAACCCCAGTCTCTCTTTCATTCTACTACCACCTAATCTTCTCTACCTTAGCCTTCCTCATATCAAGCCTAATTTTCTTGGTCACACAGAAAACCAAATCCAAAAGGCTCAACCTTCCCCTAAGACCCCCTGGATGGCCTATTGTTGGGAACCTCTTCCAATTTGCACGTTCTGGCAAGCCTTTCTTTGAGTCTGTGAACGAGCTGAGAGCAAAATATGGCTTAATCTTCACCCTCAAGATGGGGTCAAGGACAATGATCACCCTCACTGATTCAAAACTAGTACATGAGGCAATGATCCAAAAGGGGGCAACCTATGCCACCAGGCCCCCAAAGAACCCAACAAGAACCATCTTCAATGCTAATAAGTTCACTGTGAATGCAGCAGTGTATGGCCTAGTTTGGAAGTCACTGAGGAGGAACGTGGTGCAGAACATGCTAAGCTCAACTAAATATAGTGTGAGAGACAAAATGGACAAGCTTATCAACTTAAAGCTTAGATGGTCAGATAAGAATAATGGGGTTGTTTTGGTAATCAAAGATGGAGTTATGGCATACTTTTCATATGTGTTTTGGTCTTGAGATCCCGGTGGAGAGAATAGATCAAAGTTATGAAGAATATTCTCATCACTTTGAATCCAAGAATTGATGACTATCTCCCAATTCTAAGCCCATTTTTCTCAAAGCAAAGAAAGAGAGCTTTGGAAGTTAGGAAACAGAAGGTTGAGTTCATAGTCCCTTTTATTGAGCAGAGAAGGAGGGCAATACAAAGCCCAGGATCGATCCCCTTGTCACAACCTTTTCCTACCTAGACACACTCTTTGATCTCAAAGTTGAAGGGAGAAAATAGCACCCACAAATAAGAATTAGTCACACACTGTGCCTCAGTTCCTTAATGGTCTGTACAAAAAAGAACTAGCAGTTGAGTGGGGCATAGCACAACTCATAGCCAACCCCGAGATTCAAACAAAATGTTTTCTAAGAAATTAAGAGGACTGTGGGAGACAAGAAGAAAGTGGATGAAAAGGATGTTGAGAAAATGCCATACCTACATTGTAGTGAAGGAATCAAGGAAGCACCCTCCAACACACTTTGTGCTCACACATTAGTATTCGAGCCTACCACTTTGGCAGGTTTAGACATACCCATTGATGCAAATGTTGAGGTGTACACTCTAGCTATTGGTGAAGACCACAGATTATGGATTAACCCTGAGAAACTTAACCCAGAAAGGTTCATCTCTGGGGGTGAGGATGCAGACATAACTGGGGTCACAAGAGTGAAGATGATGCCATTTGGGGTGGGAAGGAGGATAAAACATGGACAAGTGCATATTCAGATAAAACAAGGATGATGCGGGAGTTTGAGTGGAGTACTTACCCACTAGGGAAAAGTTGGATTTCCGGAAAGTGGAGTTCACTGTGGTGATGAAGGAATTCTAAAAGCAACCATTGACCAAGAAGTACTTGTAAATTTTTGTTTGGTTCTGGTTTCTACAAAGATATATATATACACATCATGGTTATGGCAGAAACACTCTGATATTATAAAAATAAAATAACATACTAACTTAAAAGGCTTTATTTGTTTGGTCAAATTAATGGGAATAAAATTGAGTGGAATGTAAGAGCGATGTAATTAAAGACCATCCATCATCCATGGAAAAAAAATAAAGCAACATCACCAAGAAGTTACGGAATCACACACAATCAGCAATTAAATTTGATAATAAAAAAAAAACAAATAACCACAAATGGAAGGGTGAGAAACAAATTAAAAATCACCCTTTTTTTTACATCGAGAGGATCTGCTTCCCTTAGCACATCTATGAAGCTATCAATTTCCACAGTATCTTTTATTGTTTCCTTGCAATCTTGACTGACTGCACACATTAAAGTTCTCCTGTTTTTAGATTCAAACACGCCAATTTACTATTGACAGATTCAACAATATGAGTGTATATCTTATAAGTTATAATAGAACACTATGGGGCTACACTTGGCAGTACGAATGAAGATGGCAAGGTCAAAAATGGCAACTTATTTGGGCACAATAAAGTTTATATACATTGACATTTGAAACAAAGCATAAGTGTGAATAATAAATTTTCTCCACTTGCCCATTCCCACTCCAGCCAAGCATAAGTGTGAATATCAATTTTCATAAGTGTGAATAATCAACCCACCCAGTTTATATTACACTGACATTCTCTCCACTTGCCCATTCCCACTCAAACCAAGCATACCCTAGCCTACACGTTGAAACAAACCCCAAATTGATACCAACTTGAATAATCACAATAAAAGCAAGCACAGTTAGTAAATTAAAAACAGGGACAAGTGTGAATCCTGGAATATTACCTCCTCCTCCAATTAAAAGCAAAAGGTCTAAGCTCCTACATCCAGAAAATATCAAATTACCAATTTTGCAGCAGTGAACCCTAAATTAGAGAAAGTAAGAAAGATAACATTTTGAAGTCGTATATCAAATTAAGCATAATCCGTAAGACTATCAAGCTAAAAATAGCAAATTAAGAAAAAAAAAGTCCATAAATGATAAAAGCAGGGGCCACAACTCTCATCCGAGCTCCAAAAAAAATGGAATTTTGAAGCTGTATAATGAAGGAAATCAATATTTTTCACACACCTAAAAGACCATCCATGGCCATCACAAACATGAGACGATGCTGATCTCAAAGATTACTATGATCTTTAGGCTTCTATAGTTTATGGTTTGGGGTGGCCATTTTGACATCTTTTGATGCTCTTTCTCTGCCTCGGCCTCTGCCATCAAAACCACAAAATAGTCCCATTTAGACTCTCTTACCCATTGCTCGGATGATAATAGAAAATGAGAAGAAAAAAAATGAAAACAGAGAAAAGAAATAAAAAAGTAAGAATGAAAATTGCTTGTTTGGATGAAGAGAGAATGAGAAGAAAGAAAGAAGGAAAAAAAAAATTTCCTCCATTAACAAACAAAAATGCATCTCCATCCATCCCTCATCTGACCCCTAACCTTACCTTCTCACATCCCAGCCCACACTCCTATCAGTTTGGCTTTTCACAATTTTCTCACCTGTTGAGCGAAAAAAACAATTAATCGTGGGTCCAAGCACATGCACAGTTGCAAGTAGCTTCCTTGATGAGAGATATGAGAATGAGAGATGAGGGGGAGGAGGGAGGGAAAGAGGAGGGCAACGAGAGAGAGGTTAAAGTGAAATTGGGAATTTGCGAAAGTAGGACGAGGGAAGGGGCTGGCGCGCATAAAATTTGGTAGGGATTATTAGTAAAATTATTTTTGTATGCAATTAAAAATTAGCTAGGAAAATATTTTTGTAGCTAATTCATAGCTAATTTAGCTACGAATTAACTACGAATTAGCTACAAAATAAGTAAATTTCGTAGTTAAACTGTAGTTATTTTGTAGCTATTTGTTTTGATAATTTTTGTTTTTCGTGTATTTAAAATTTAGCTATGAAAATTTATTTGGTAGCTAATCTGTAGCTATTTAGCTACGTATTAGCTACCAAAATTTCTGTAGCTAAATTCCATAGCTAAATTGCAACTATTCTGTAGCTATTAGCTGGATAAAAATTTTCTTTCCATCCATCTGAAATCTAGCTACGGAAACTTATTTCGTAGCTAATCCATAGCTAAATAGCTACGGATTAGCTACCAAAAAATTTCGTAGCTAATTTTGGTAGCAAATTTCTAAAATTCTTGTAGTGTTTGGCCCACATTTGAATCCGAGTCCAACTTAGATCCATTGCTCTAATTTTAGTCTGCTCTATGTGTGTGACCCTGCAGGTTCTTATTACGTTGGCAGTAATATTAAAATCCTATTTTAATATTACAAGCAGTGAGCGGTATTTAGCAACACATCGCTGCTACCCAAGTAATAAAATGTCAGTGATTTGACATAACCTTTCCATGACCAATGTTTCTGTGTTGTTTAGTCCCTTTGTCAAGATATCTAGATTGAACACAAGACATGGAATGCGTCACCCTTGTATAGTCCAATCATTTGTTTCCTAATACTCGAGTAGACTTTGTAACAACAAATGAGATCAATATCTCATATTGACTCATTTGAGCATGGCCATGCATTTCGCAGTCTCACTCAATCAGGGGGCCCGAAGATATCGCTCCTGTTATGTAAGAGTGACAAATCTCATCTAGGTCACTCACATCCCTCTGCATGATTCGTGGTATGTCTAATAACCAACTTTATAATCACCTTGTTACAAATGACGTTTGATGGCATTAAAACACACAACTCCTCATGTAGGAATCGTAGTGAGTTCAGGTCAAAGGACCACAGACACCATTGTCACTATGAGAATCATTTATGACACTCACGTAATGATCCATATAGTGTTCTCATGATGGGTCAGTCCAGTACATCATTACTCTAATATGTACCTATGTGAAGACTTGATATCTCATATCCATGACCCGTGAGATGTGGTCATCAGTCTATGTACATACTAGTCTCAATGTATTATTGTTATCCTAAATAACAATAATACTTGACTAGGGACATTTAAGAATAGTGTTGTAACCAAAAGGATCTCACGATCAAGTCATCCACTTGATGTCCTATGGCATCAAACTTACTATTCTAAGGACTTTATTATGTTTATAAAAAAAGAACACAATAAATGAAATGCCTCATATATAAAATAGCATAATAGAATGTATATAAATACAAAAAATGTATTGGCCTCTAAGGCATACACTAATAGGCATACTACTTCTTTTCCTTTAGAATCTGGAGAACTATACTAAGATGTTCAACATGTTCCTCCTGATTTCGAGAATAGATCAAAATGTCATCGATGAAGACAATGACGAATCTGTCTAGGTAAGGACGAAAAATCCTATTCATGTAATCTATGAATATGGCAAGTGCATTGGTCACTCCAAACGGCATCACAAGGTACTCATAATGTCTGTAATGTGTACGAAAAGCCATTTTAGGAATATCCTCTACCTTCACTCGGATCTGATGATAGCCCAAACGTAAATCGATCTTAGAGAAAACAAAAGCTCCTTTCAGCTAATCCATCAAATCTTCTATCCTCGGAAGTGGATACTTGTTCTTGATCGTGACCTTGTTCAACTGACAATAATCTACACATAAGTGTGAAGTTCCATCCTTTTTCTTGACCAACAGCACTAGCGCTCCCTAGGGTGACACACTAGGCCTAACAAACTGCTTTTCCAGGAGCTCCACCAACTGCTTCTTGAGCTCAACTAATTCTGAAGGCGACATCCTGTCGGGTGCTATGAATATGGGACTAGATCTAGGCACAAGATCGATAGTAAACTCTATCTCCCGCTCGGGTGGTAAATTAGGTACATCCTCAGGAAAGATTTCAGGAAACTCATTGACTACCGGAATAGTCTTCATATCCATCTTGCTCTCGACTTTTAAGGAAGACAATAGCATGTATCACTAAGCTTCTTTTTTCAAGAAAGCTTGAACTTGGTTGGCTATCAAAAATTTAGAAACTTCAGCCATAGGAAAAACTATGGTTTTACTGGAATAGTTTAACAGGATATGGTTAGAAGATAACCAATCAATTCCTAAGATCACGTCTATTTGAGAAAGGGGTAAACAGATCAAATCAACAGAAAAGATTCGAGCTTCAATAGATAAAGGACAGTTCAAACAAACATGGGTGGTAACAACAAGTTTAGCAATAAGAGTAGAAATGCTCAAATCAAAAAGTAAAGAAGACACAGGTAAACCTAATCGACGCACAGAGTCATAAGTAATAAAAGAATGGGTCGCTTACGAATCATACAGTACAAATAAAAGACTACCTCATATGGTACCATCTCCCTTTATCAGATTGTCAGATTGGGAGGCTTCCACTCCACTCATCATGTAAATGCTGCCTCCTACCTGAGGTTTTGAAACTCGTTCATTGTTGATAGAAGGCTCCACCTTAGGTTAGTTACAATCTTAGGAGAGATGTCCAGACTTTCCACATCTGAAGCAGATAATCCCTTTGATTGTACAGTCCCTTGTCGGGTGGTCCTTTCTATATTTCATACACTTTGGTGAAGACGCCAAAGTCTGACTAAATCTATTGCCACCAGAATTTCCACTAGAACCTCCACCAGGTGATTGTTGTTGACTTCCCAGTGGTCGGGAATAGGGCTTCCTCTAAAATCGGTTATTGTTGTTTCCTCCCCTTTGGAACCTAGATGGTCCAAAGTTACGGTTCCTTGCCTCTCGAGATGGTTCTAACGCTTTAAGTCTGCAACAAATGTCCATCAAGGTTGAGAACTGATTCATTCTCATTGGCAGTACTCCTCTTTTCAATTCAACCCTTAGACCTTCTTCAAACTTATGACATTTTCAAACTTAATCAGGCAAGATTTGAAAATACCGTGAGAACTTTGACAAGCTCTCAAACTTTGTAGCATACTCATTAACCGTCATCCTACCTTGTCGTAACCTAAGAAATTCTATTTCCTTGGCATGCCTTGCACTATCCGGAAAATACTTTTCCAGAAATGCATTATTGAATACTTCCCATGTAATTTCCCTTCTTTCCGCTTGTAGCAATCTCTGAGTTCCTTTCCACTAATTTTCACCATCTCCCACCAGCATAAATACAGCATAAGTTACCTTGCGGTCGTCTGCACATCCCATTCCTTCAAAAATATTTTCCAGCTCTTGAATCCATAAACTTGCCTTTTTAAGATCAAACTCGCCTCTCAACTGTGGAGGATTGTTTCGACGGAATTCAGACAAATTCTGGGCATCCACATTTCCCTCTTGCTATTGTGCTGGTCATTGATTTTGTTGCACAATAACTTCTGCCATCTGCTACATAGCCTTAGCAGCTACAATCATCGCCTCACTGTCGCTTCCACGTTGACGCGTTCTCCTCTACCTCGTGCCATTACTTTTCTCTAGAGTCAACAAATCAAAACACAAGGAAAGTTTAGATATAACCTTTTGGAAACCAACCACAGAGAATCACATAGCACAAACAAGATAGACCTAACCACAAGCCCAAAAAAAAACTCAAACCGGGGCTCTGATACCAAACTAGTGTAACGCCCCATTTTTCGGGAGGAGGACGTCACACCAAACATACATAACTCAAAAGAAGACTATTAAGACTCAATTTATTTTTATCTATAGGTATTAACCTGTTCATCAATAAAGTATCCTAACTTAGCAATGCTCTTTTAATTATATTTTATATTTTTTTTTGTGAGCGAAAACCATACACTTGGCGGAACTCAACTTGAATATCAAACCATACGTTTATACAAAAGATACATACTATATGTATATTTGGTTATATAATATAAGTTATTAAATACATCAACAATTTTAGCAAAAGAAAGCAGAAGCTTTACATGCCCCAAAAGGTTATACAGACAGCCACCAAGGCTACAAAAAGTATCATGCCCCTAACAAACTACTGAGAAGGAACCTCAGAGGGGTCCTCCTCAGGTTTCTCCATAGGATCCTCCTCAAAAGAGAAAATTTTCCCAGGAGCAACAGATTCACGAGTAGGAGCTCGTGCAGAAGACAGGAATGAATCCTCTTGTGGGGTATACTCACGGTCACCCCAAACCTCACGCATCGGCATGTAGAACTCCAGCCATACAAAAATGTCAAAAGAGAAGACAGGTGGATTATAGCGACCCCAAGTCAAAGATACAGTCACATCTTCCACGTAGACGAAGCGCTCGGTGATCAAGTTGATGTGCCAACAGTCAATGCCTTTGTGGAACCTCAGTTTGGCATACACTAAGAAACCTCGTCGGGATGCCATAGCCAAACAGAAGACTAACTCGCCCCAAAACCAGGAAACTCAGGCTCTTCCTCGCCTCGGTCTTTTAAGAAACATAAATATAAACAGAATAGTAGAATACAGAAAAGAGGTGAGATATTTATGCCAGATGATAAGCAATTTCATAATACAAATAGTCATAACATCATTAAAAGAAACAGTTCCATAATCATATATATATTTATGCCAGATAAATATGTTGACAGACTATGCACATGCACAAGGTACCAATATGCTACTCCATGGAGCTAGACACAACATCGGAGAGAATAATCAAGGAGACATGCCTGTATCTCATCAGCCTCAAATCAAGTGCTTTCAATAATAACAAATTACGCAATATGGCTTATACAAGGAATTCTTCACAAGATCGTGATATAGGACAGTGTCTCGGTCTGGATTGTCGGTCCATTTGCATAGGTCTGTCCCATGGCACAAAGGAGCTACCAATTGTCCATTGTGAGATACCCACACCCCAACGCCCCCAAGGTCAACAAGTGACCTACACTAGCCTATTCGCACCTGCACGTAGGTGTGATTCATCTCCTAGGCATACAGCCTTACAAACAAAGTCCAACGGACTTTCATAATGCATGATGACTTGATACATATATATATATTCAATCGTGTTATGACTTGTCCATGATGACACGCCCCAATTAGGCCCAATCATTGATCAATAATCCTTGGTCCCACTTATGGATCCACAAAAAGTCATTATCTAAATCTCAAGGGTGAAAACATACTTTTCTTATTAAACCTCTCTAGGGAAATTCTCTAGTATTTTTCATTCAACTTTTATTACCCTTAATTAGATGAGTCATTTCCTTTGTTTTAGATCAAACTCACTTAGATTAATTATTTTAAGCTCCTCATAACCTCACCCACACTCATGTTCTTTCTTTGTCCAAAAATCACTTTAGGCTATAGGATAAAGTTTTATTCTTTATTCTTTCCATATTATGAATTCCTAATTAATTATCTAATCACCTAATTACCTAAGTTTTAATTAATACAAAAATTTTGTCAATGGGTGCCCTAGATGGCCGTGACCCCCCAAGGGCTAGGAACCTAAAATTTTCATCACATTATTAATTACTTATTACTTGATTGCTTAAGTCTTAAAGTAGCACAATAATCCCATCATGGACCCACCAATGGCCTCATGGCCGTGAGCCTCCAAGCAAAAGGGGTAAGAATCCCTTACTTTCCATATACACATCCAAGCATTCAAAGCATTCCAAATCCATCAAGTTACACAATAGTAAGTATTGAAGTCATACAACACAACCAATGACAACATTACCCAAAATCACACAACAAAGTGAGCAACCCACACATGGGATTCCTCATCATCACCACAAAAATGTGTTCCTCACCACCAAGATACGTTGAAGAGGATGATCTCCCTCTTACCTCAAGAGACAACAAAAAAAAGCAAGCTCCTTGATGCTCCCTTGCAATTTTCGTCCACCACCTCCAAGAAAATCCTAGGATAGTCAAACTCACCCAATCAACAACCAAAGCTTGAAAAGAGGAGTCCTTGATCACAAAGGTGATCAAGGATCACGAAAATGAGAAAAGAAAAGATGAAAGTCTAGAACTTTACCTCAAAGCTTCAAGTTTTAGGGCTTGATAGAAAATGATGAAGATGGAGGAATCAAGAGATGATCACTAAAGAGAAAAAAGCTTCTATGTGACAAGGAGATTCAAAAACCAAGGTTGGTTGGAGGAAACAAAGATGGATAGCCAAAGATGGTGATGTGGTTGTGAGGATGGAGAGGAAGAATGGAGAAGAGAAAAAGTGAGAGAAAAGAAAAGTAGAATTTTGTTTGAAATGGAAAAGGTGATAGGTAAGTGAAAAGGATGATGACTTTTGGTCATCGTTTCCCCCCAAAACCATAGGGTTCACAAAGGGGGAGAGAGGGAAGTGGCTTCCTTGAGAAGCTTGTTAAAAAGCTTCCTTGAGAAGCTTCACACACTTTTTGAGAAAGTGAAGGGTGATGTCATGGTGATGATGTCATCTTGGTGATGTCATTAAAGTTCTCTCTAGAAAAGATGACTAACACTCTACTAAAGCTATTATCCATTGGACAAAAGTTATAGTTAGCAAAAATAGTATTTATCATCTAACGGATAATTAAACGTACTGCGATTTTATTTATCAGATAAAATCTTAAAAAATGAAAACTTTGTAAACTATGCCCTGCTCGGGTTTAGTAAGATCCCCCGTCGACGTTTTTATAGTCTAAAGTTTTTTGGCCTCGGGGAAAATATTTTATTTTCTCGACCCCGCTCAGTGTGCACGTAAATTGAAGAATATATTAAAATAATCAAATAATTCAAATAATTCCCAAAAAATTCTGAAAAATCATAAAATATTATAAAATAAATATATATCATGAAACAAATAATTTTCAGGGTGTTACAATATAGATTTTGACAAAGAGAGAAGAAACACAAGACCATGGCCACACAACAAATATTCAATAATAATTCATCAACAATATAATCTTAAGCACAAAACTATTGCCATTTAACACATAGCCAATAACATGCTTACTTTCATGATATATAGACAATTTAAAGCATAGAAAGCATACATAGTCATAGAATACCCTATGATGAAGAAATATGCAAGATAGTGAGCAAAGAATGTAACAAGAATGAACATAATCATGTGTTGTATATAATATTTAACTTTTTTCAAGTACATATGATTCTATCCTTCACCTAAGGCCTACAAGGAATATACCTCATATTCATTATCTTTTTAAGTGAATGTTCATAAGAGGTAAAAACTTTTGATATCTTGGCCTTGGTGATCAAGGAAACTCCTTTCCTTACCCATTGCTTCTCTTTTGGTGTTTTGAATTTTGCAAGTTCCACATTTTGTACTTGAGAAGCTTTGGTTGAAGCTATCTTTCTTTTTTGACCAAAACTTCTACCATTGGGCTTTGGAAGCATTCCCCTTGATGATTCCTTTTTCACTTGACCAATTTGTCCATCCTTTTGAGAAATTTTCCTCATAATTAAAACACTAGGAGGATATTTTGGTACCCACTTCATCTTGGGTTCTTGAATGTTAGTACTAGGGCATTTAAGATCTTTAGGAACCCATACCATAGTATTTCTCTTATAAGAGTTTCTTCTATAATTGCATAAATGAGAACTATGTCTTAGATGACCATAAAAATTACAAACAATTGAATTTAATGAACGTTTGGTCCTTTAAAGATCATCTTTGAAAAACTTAAATCTTTTGTTATTATTACATTCTATACTATTTTTGCTATAAGCCATGCTTGGATTTTTATGAGGAATAACATCAATTTTATTCATATTAATAAGCGTAGAATGTAAGCAATTAGAATCATTTGCTTTGGCAAATTCGAAAGATAGGTCCCCAACTTGATTTTCTAAATCAATGCACTTTTGATAAGAAGTTGAGGTTTCACATTTTAATGACATTTTCTCATCAAGAAAAATATATTCAATTTTTAAGGTTTCAATTTCATTTTCAATGGAGGAAATGTTTTCTAAGCAACATAAGGTTTTCTTTTCTAAAAACAACAAGTCATCATACAATTCATCATATGCACATTGTAGCTCATCATAGGAAGGACTATAATCTAGTTTAGCATTATTTACCTCAATGTATTTTTTAGCCATATATGAAGTAGTCTCAATTTCTAGCATACTTAGCTCTTTAAGGGAATCACCATCTTCCTCATTGTTGTGCATCAAAGCTTCAAGAGTATATACCATTTGGTTTTACTTTGCCACCTCTTCAAATTGAGCATCATCGTCATCAGGAGGTATTGGTCTCCCTTTAATAGTTTGAACATCTCTTTGAGGACATTTTTCATGACAAGATTCCTTCAATGACTTTTGCTCTTCTAGCTCTCTATATGCAATTTTATGCAAAAAATCATTGTTAGCAAGATAGATATCATCAAGAGTATCCCATATATCTTTAGCATTAGAGCAATTCTTACTTTTAACGTAAGCATCATCATTTAAACTACTTCTCAAAATTTGCATAGCTCTAATGTTGAATGAAAAACATTTCTTGTCATAGTCATTCCATGATTGGTTTGATTTGCAAGTAAATCCATCAAGCATAATATCCCACAAATCAATATCAATAAATTGCAATAAAATTTCATTCTAACTTTCCAATAAAGAAAATTCACACATCAAAGAATGGTGGTTTATCTATTTCAAAACATTCCATTTTGAAAAGCTTTCAACGGTTGCCAAACAAACAAGGATCTTTGAACTCCAAGCGGTTAAGTTTTTAACAGAGCACGAACCTCTGATACCACTTGTTAGCTATGGCAACCATCACCTAAGAGGGGGGTGAATTGGGTGATTATAAATTTTTAAAACACCTTTGAAAAAGTATACATTTTGATATTTTCAATCAACTCATGCAGCGGAATAAGTTTAACAAAAGTACAACTCTTAGAGATTTCTTAAATATCACTTGGGCTATAGGATAAATCAAACAAATAAGCTAGATATCAAATTTAACTCAAGCAAATATAATTAAGGCACAAATGTAAAGGAGATAATGTTGAGAGAAGCAAACACAATATTTATTCTGGTCCAGTCACCAATCACTTGTGGCTTACATCCAATCCCCAAGCTAAACTTGAGATTTTCTTTACTATCTCCTAGACTTCACGGGTGCTACAAAAACCGTTGTACAAATAAGAGCACTCCTCACATCTTGGGATACCTCACCCTTGTGCCTAAGCCTCAAAGCAGGGATACCTCGCCCTTTACAACTTTAGAGGGATACCTCACCCTTTACTATTTCAAGGGATACCTAACCCTTTTTTCTCTAGAAGGATACCTAACCCTTTTTGTCTAGAATGATACCTCACCCTCTTTTTACAAATTATACAAAGATGTAGATGAATAAAAACTCTTTCAAAGAGTAGATAATATAACTTGAAACTTATGGAATCAAAGAATCACAAACTTAGCTCAAGAACAGGGGTTTTGAGAAAATGATGATGAAACACAATTTAATGATGAAGTATGTTTTTCAAATTGTTCTCTAACGTTTCTTTGATGCCCAAACACTTTCATTCATAGCCCAAATCAATTTAGAGCCATTGGTGGTTTTTGGGGGCATTAAATGCTCCAAGTCGTTGGAAAATGTTTTCTGCTATCCCAGATAACAGATTATTGGTTTCCAATAACATATTATTTGGTTTCTTATAACAAATTATTGGTTTTGTCTAACAGATTATTTGTTTCATTAGAAAACACTGTAGCACAAAAATAACAGGTTATTTGGCACCCCTAATCGGTTAGGAACATTTAAAAACTAAGAAGGAACACCCAACATGTAAATAACCTGTTACGGACTTTCCATAATAGATTATTCACTTTAAAGGATAATCTGTTAATTGAAATCACATAATCAGTTATTGTTCTCAAATAATCTGTTATACAAAACACCTAATATGTTATTGGTTCACCAAGAAAACAAGATTTCTAAAGAATTTTATAACCAAACTTTCCCAAATCATTTTCAACGTTTCTAAAATCATTTTTCACATACTTGAAGAGTATTTTCACAAGTATGAAACATGGTTTTCTTTTCATCCTTTCTAAAAACATTTTGCTTAAACTTGATCTACATAAAACATGATTTTGCAAATAGATCAAAGTTGAATGGAAACAAAACATGAGCTAGTGCGATTCCTATTATCCTTAACATAACATCCAAGCCCTATAAGCCATTCTTGAAGAACTTGGGACTTGATCTTTTGACTTTCATTCCTTTCTTGTTTGTTATCATCAAAATCATTGCTTTAGTCAATGCTAATTACAGGGTTGTGGAACCTTGTCCTCTTGTTGATCAAGGAAAAGGTGGTTGCTCGCTCGCACCTTGAGGGACTGTTGAGGTGGTCATAGTCAGTGCTTGATGATTGCCATCATCTTGCTAGGCTACCTTCTCAGCTTCCTTCAAAAAGGCAGTCTTTGAATGAGGATAACTCATAGGCTCTTCATGTAAGGTTGATGATGTTTGGAAAGTGAATAGTAAAACTTGCTCTTCTTCTGAATGTTTTACTTTCTGTTCTGTGCTTCCTTAGTTGAGATGAGTCCAACACTCAATCTCAGTGATTGTTTTGTGCTTGCCAAGGTGGCTTAACGCTCGATCTTGGTATGCAAATTACCGAGATAGGTCTAACGCTCGACCTCAGTAGCTACGTTTTCAAGTTGACAAATGCTTATTTTGCCCAGCCGAGATGAGTTCAAAACTCGAATCTCAGTGGTTAGGTTTATTTAATTGGACGAACATTAGTTTTGCTAGCTGAGATCAATTTGAAGCTCGAACCTCAGTGGTTAGGTTCGTTTAATTAGAGGAACACTCATTTTGCCAACTGAGAAGGGTCTGATGCTTGAATCTCGATGGTTTAGTTTGTTTAATACATGTGACACAAAAGCCTCTTGGTTTGGGGTTCATGATCCCGGGCTTCAATCGAATATGCTTAATCTCTGTAAACTATGGTGGGTTTATGAGTTAAGGTTAGACCATAAGGGTACGAGTGAAAACCTTTGAATGCGCTACTTGACCCTAAAGGGTGTTCAAGTGGACTCCCCTGTCTAGCCATCATCTAAAAATACGCTTAACCTTTGTAAACTATGGTGGGTTTATGGGTTAAGGTTAGACTCAAATATGCGTGTGTGAAAACCCTTGAATGCTCTGCTTGACCTCGGAGGGTGTTCAAGTGGATTCCTTAGTTTGACCATCATGTAAAGATGTCAGAATAGCTAATCTTTTCGGACCATGTATTCCTCGGACCTCACCAAGGTGCGGTGACCTTGTGGGTTGAGACAGGCCTAAGTATCCACAGACTTGAGGTCACTACTAAGATACTGGCTATAGAAGTTGATGAGCTGGAGTACTCGTGGACCCGAGGTCACAGTCGAGGTACTTGCTTTGAGGTAAGATAACAGTCATGAAGAAACACCAATTTACTGATATACAAAGATATTCATTACACAATAAAAGTAACGATTACAAGGCATTACATGATCATGCGGGTTGCTTCGTGGTGGTGATCGTTCTCTTGGTTACTATCCTGTGACCGCGCTCTATCTTGATCTTGGGCATTATCTCAAGGTGAGTATGGGTCGGGGTTGACATTTCTTACTGAAAAACGTCTTCTTTGATAAGAAAGAGAGGGACTCTGTGGGCTATTGCTTTGTTTTCTATAATGGCCCCTCATCTGGTTATTCTGCGCCTTCTGAACATATCGACCCAAATCACCATCCTGGATGAGGGACTTAATGGCATCTCGGAGGTTGGAGTAGTCCTTCGTGTTGTGACCAAGACCATCATGCCATTCACAGTGCTTGGAAAAGTCTCTCTATGGAAGCTTCTTTAGGGCGGAGGTCTGGGTACATCCTGGAGCTCCGTATTCATGACCTCCTGGTAGATTTTGTAATTGGGTATTGACCTATGAAGACTTTGTTTTAATGATAACAAATATAAAGATGTTACAAGATCAAGTCCAAGACCTTCAAGAATAGCTTTAGGACTTAGATCATTGTGTAAATGTATAAAGTGGTTCACACTAATGCTCTAAAAATTGTTTTTTAAAGAAACCAAGTAGGACATATGTTTTCAAGGCTTCAAAATGGTTTTTAGTTTCCAAAGGAACAACCACTAAGTGCCCAAAAGCTTATAAGATCATTTAGAATCAATTGGCAATGTATAAAAGCTATATGAAATGATTTTCAAATGGTTTATTCAAATAAGAGTTTCCTTATTCGAATAACCAAAATCAGAGAAGCCAAGAATTTCATCTGGTTAAGCTTTATTTGAATAAAGCCCTACTTTATTCGAATAAAGGTTCAAAATAAGCTTGGGCGCATATAGGCTATTTGAATAACCAAGTTGTTATTCGAATAACATGTTTTCTAGAAACCATATTTTAAACGGTTTATTCGAATAACATATCTGTTATTCGAATAACACGTTTTTAAGAAAACAAGTTTTGAATAAGTTATTCGAATAACATGCTCCAGAGGAAAAATTGCCTTTGTGCTATTTGAAGCTTTATTCGAATAACAAAGTTGTTATTCGAATAAATGCTTATACCAAAAATAGAATTAACAGCTAGTTTGAAGCATTTAATGCTCCAACCAACCTCCCAACGACTCTAATCTTTAATAGGCTATAAATACAAGTTATTGGGCATTTATGAAGGTTAGAAAATTAATATGAAAACCTTGGTTAAGCATTAATACGTGCTTTCAAAACCTTTTCATTATATATTCTACTTTGAGCTTTAAAGTATGAATCTATACACCCATTGAGCTTCAATTTATATTATCCACTCTTGAGAGAGTTTCAATTCATCTATCCTTTGTTTAATCTATAAAAGAGGGTGAGGTATTCCTCAAAGTTGTAAAGGTGAGGTATCCATTGAAGTTGAGGCTCAAACACAAAGGGTAGGGTATCCCAAGATATGGTGAGTGCTCTATTGTGTAAAAGTAGCAAGTACTTATTGAAGCTTGAAGTTTTAGTGGAAATCTCAAGTGATTGCTTGAGGACTAGACGTAAGTCACAAGGAGTGGCTGAACCAGGATAAACCTTGTGTTTGATTTTCTAAGCTCTACTCCTTTACTTCTTGCTTGGTTGATTCATTTGTGAGTAAAATCATTCAATCTTCTCTATACATTTATCTCTATTAAACAATAACTTGAACATAAATTGATAATAAAGTGTTTTGTGAAAGATTTGAAAAAATAATTTACAAAATCAATTCATCCCCTCTTGAGTATTAAAGCCACTTGGTAACAAGTGGTATAAGAACTAGACTTTTGTGTAAAGAGCTTAGCAGTTTCAAGAGAAGTGATGACTTCAAATGGTTTTTCTTCTGAAAGTTCTTTATTAAAGAGACCTTCATTTTTCAATAGGGATGATTATGCCTATTGGAAAGAAAGGATAAAGATTTTTATTGAAGCTATTGATCTTGATGTGTGGGATGCCATTGAAAATGGTCCCTTTGTTCCCACACGTATGGTTAATGGACCAACGAAGACAAGAAAAAGGTCCAATACAATTTGAGAGCCAAGAACATCATTACCACTTCCTTAGGGTATGATGAGTTCTTTAAGGTGTCAAATTGTAAGACTATCCAAGAGATGTGGGATACTTTACAAGTAACCTATGAGGGTACAAGTGAAGTAAGAAGATCAAGAATAAATACTCTCAGTCATGAGTATGAATTGTTTATAATGAACCAAAGAGAAAGCATTCAAGAAATGCAAAAAAGATTCACACACATTGTAAATCATCTTGCTTCATTAGGAAAGACTTTTCTTAATGAAAATCTTATTAACAAAGTCTTGAGATGCTTGAGCAGGAATTGGCAACCCAAGGTAACGACTATTGCAGAATCAAGGAATTTATCAACAATGACACTAGCCACTCTATTTGGGAAGCTCAAAGAACATGAACTAGAGCTAAATAGGCTCAATCAAAATGAGGAGCATGATAAGAAGAAAAAAAGGGATTGCACTTAAAGCCACCTCCTTCACAATTGAAGATGATGATGAAGATGATAGAGATGGAATAGAAAACCTTGAGCTAAATGAGGAGAATATTAGTCTCCTTGTAAGAAAGTTTGAAAGATTCCTAAAGAAGAAAGGAATTCAAAGAAGGCCACCTTTCCCTCCTAAAAAAACCTATCATAAAGGGGAAGGAACCTCATATACTCCAACATGCTACAAATATGGAAAACCAGGGCACGTGAAGATGTAGTGTCCCGTTTATCAAAAGAAGACGAAGAAATTTTAAAGGAGACCCTCTAAAGAAAAAAAAGGAATGAGAGCTTACATTGCTTGGGATGACAATGACATGGACTCTATCGATAGCTCAGACAATGAGGAAGCTTATGGCCTGATGAAGAAGATAAAGAAAGTGACATGGAGGTAACTTCTTCTAACCTTGATTCTTTACCTTCCTATAGTGAATTACAAGATACATTTGAAGAGTTGCATGATGAATCCATGAGGCTCACAAAATTAGTTTCATCTTCCAAGAAAACAATCTCCTCTTAATAAAACAAATTTCTATTTTAAACAAAGAGATTGAAGAACTCAAAATTGAAAATGAGACTCTAGGACTTATTGATGTTAACTCATCATGCATGATTTGTTCTTCATATGATAATGCACCCATATCCTCATCTTGCTCATCATGTAAAGCATTTGAAAAAGAAATTAAAGATTTGAAAAATGCTCTTTCAAAATTTACCTTTGGAAGAGGCAACTTAAATGTGTTGCTAGGGAAACAAAGATGTGTTTTCTAAAAAGTCGATTTAGGATATAATCCCAATAACCAACAAAAGTCTTACAAGAACTTCTTTGTTTCCTCAAGTACATCAAGTAGCCCTTTGTCAAATGCTTTCATTGTGAGAGGAAAGGGCATAGTGCCTCAACATGCAGTGTTAGGAAGAACATAAACACCAATGTTGGGACTAAAATGGTTTGGGTCCCTAAAGGCACCTTGCCAAAATCTAACACACAAGGATCCAAGAATATTTGGGTACTAAATGTTAAAATCTAAATGCTTGTTGTAGGTGTGCTTGAATGCCAAGAGCACAAGTTAGTATCTTAATAGTAGTTGCTCCAAGCACATGCCTAGTGATGGTTCCAAGTTTTCCTTCCTTGTCCCCAAGAAGAATGAACATGTAACATATGGTGACAACAACAAAGGGAAAACCCTTAGAGTTGGCAAAGTTATTAAAATCCCTTCCTCTTCTATTGATAATGTTTTACTTGTTGAAAGGCTTAAACATGATTTGGTTAGCATTAGTCAATTATGTGATAAAAGAAATAGAGTTATATTTGATTCTAATTATTGTATAATTGAAAGAAAAGGTAATAAGCAAGTTAAGTTTGTTGGTCATAGGGTCAATAACATATACATGATTAGCTTGATGTATATCTTCAAATGATGCTAAATGCTTTATGAGTAAGGAAAATGATTCATGGTTATGGCATAGAAGAATTGCTCACATTCACATGGATCATTTAAGTAATTTGGTCTCAAAAGAGCTAGTAATTGGACTTCCGAAACTCAGATTTGAAAAAAATAAACTTTGTGATGCATGTCAAAAGGAAAAATAAGTAAAAGTCTCTTTTAAAGCTAAAAATATTGTTTCAACTACTAGATCTTTACAACTTTTGTATATGAATCTTTTTGGTCCTTTTAGAACAATGAGCTTTGGTGGGAATTACTATGCATTAGTGATTATGGATGATTTCTCTAGGTTTACATAGATATTATTCTTATCTCATAAAAATGATGTTTTTTCATCTTTTAAGAGACTTGCCAAAGTTATCCAAAATGAAAAAAGTTTTTTCATTGTGCTCATAAGAAGTGATCATGGTGGTGAGTTTGAAAATCATGAATTTGAAACCTTTTGTGATGAACATGACATTGAACATAATTTTTCTGCCCCTAAAATTCCATAACAAAATAGGGTTACAGAAAGGAAAAATCGATCTTTAGATGAAATGGTAAAAACTATGCTCAATGATGCTAACCTTCCTAAGTACTTTTGGGCAGATGCGGTAAATACTACTTGTTATGTTATGAATAGGGCCCCTAATAAGGCTAATTTTAAAGAAAACCTCCCTATGAATTGTACAAGGGAAGAGCCAAATGTTTCACACTTTCATGTCTTTGGAAGTAAATGTTTTGTCTTGAACAATAGAACAGATAACTTAGGGAAGTTCAATGCCAAATCGGATGAAGGTATATTTCTTGGCTATTCAATGTATAGTAAAGCTTTTAGAGTTTACAATAAAAGAACTATGACCATAGAAGAGTCCATTCATGTTGCATTTGATGAAACTAACCCAAATAGTTCGCGAAAGGATTTGGTTGATGATGTTACAGAAATCTTAGCAAGAACACACTTGGAGAATCAAGAGAAAGAGGCAAAGAAGCAAGAAAAAAACCCATTTGATCCCCCAAGGCAAGAGGATTCACAAATCATGGACCTTCCCAAAAAATGAAGGACATCAAGATATCATTTTCTTGACAAGGTGATAGGTGATGTATCAAAAGGATTAATCACTCATAACTCTATTAGAGATGCATGTAATCTTATGGCTTTTGTCTCTCAAGTTGAACCTAAAGACATAAATGAGGCCTTTAATGATGAACATTGGATCTTGGCCATGCAAGATGAACTAAACTAATTTAAAAGAAATCAAGTTTGGGAGTTATTTCCAAGGCCCAATGATCATCCTATAATTGGCACCAAATGGATCTTTAGGAACAAAGTTGATGAAACGGGCTTAATAATAAGAAACAAAGCTAGACTTATTGCTAAAGGTTATAATCAAGAAGAAGGTATAAATTATGATGAAACATATGCTCCCATATCTATATTAGAGGCCATAAGAATGCTACTTGCATATGCATGCATCATGGATTTCAAACTTTATCAAATGGATGTCAAAAGTGTTTTCTTAAATGGTTTTATACAAGAAGAGGTGTATATAGAACAACCTCCTTGTTTTGAAAACTTTGAACTGCCCAACCATATTTTTAAATTGAAGAAGGACTTGTGTGGCTTAAAACAAGCTCCTAAAGCTTCGTATGAAAGGTTGAATAAGTTCCTTTTGGAGAAAGGCTTCTCTAAAGAAAAGGTTGACACTACTCTCTTCATCAAGCGTAAAAAGCATGACATACTTCTTATTCAAATATATATTGATGATATAATATTTGGTGTTACTAATAACTCTCTTTGCAATGAGTTTACTAACATTATGCAAAATGAATTTGAGATGTCTATGATGGGTGATCTCAACTTCTTCCTTAGACTCCAAATTAAGCAAACAAGGGATGAGACTTTCATAAGTCAATCCACGTATTGCAAAGAGCTACTCAAAAAGTTTAGAATGGACAACACCGAGCATATGTCTACACCTATGGGTACCTTTTGTTATTTGGACAAGGATGAAGGAGGTAAATCTATAGAAATCTCAAAATATAGAGGTGTGATTGGCTCACTCTTTTATCTTACAGTAAGTAGGCTATATATTATGTTTAGTGTGTGCATATGTGCTAGATTTCAAGCAAATCCTAAAGAATCACACCTATGTATAGTAAAAAAGAATTATGAAATATCTAATAGGCACTTCACAAATGGGTTTGTGGAACCCTAAGTGTGTCTTATATAGCCTAATTGGTTATTCTAATTCTGATTTTGCTGGATGAAAAATGGATAAGAAGAGCACTAGTGGAACGTGCCACTTGCTTGGAAGCTCACTAGTTTCTTGGCATAACAAGAAACAAAATAGTGTGGCATTGTCTACAGCTGAAGTTGAACATGTTGTAGCTTGGAGTTGTTGTGCTTAAATCCTTTGGATGAAGCAACAACTTCTAGACTATGGTCTTGAGCTTGATTACATCCCTATCAGATGTGATAATACCAGTGCAATCAATTTGTCTAAAAATCCCATTTTGCACTCAAGAACAAAGCACATAGAAATAAGGCACCACTTCAATAGAGACCATGTTCAAAAAGACAATTGCGTGATTGAATTTGTGGAAATAACTAAGCAACTTGCATACATTTTCACTAAGTCTTTGGAAAAAGAAACATTCTTTTACATAAGAAGAGAATTGGGCATAATTGATCAATCATGTATATGAATGAATGCTAGTATTTATTGCTTTATCATTGATTTATTTTTCTTGAATTATTACTAACTTGAGCGTCGAAGGTATCCCAAAATTTGTTTTGCAGGTACTCCATCAATTAAGTAAGAAATCTCCTCTCAATCTGCTGTTTTAAATGAGCTTACTAGTGTTTTTTTAGTCTTATTAGAATAAGACTTCTCTTATTCAAATAACATATCCCAGTAGCCCCCATTCTTTGCTTGTTCGCATGTTTTATTCTAATAAGGCTTCCCTTATTCGAATAACGCATGACAAAAGCGTTCCCAAAATTCTGATGTTCTTTGTGTTATTCGAATAACACTGTTATTATTCGAATAAAGCTTAGCAGAAAGCTAAGTCTAGGTGTTTTGTTATTCGAACAACAAAAATGTTATTTGAATAATGCTTGGCAGAGAGCCAATACCTTTGAGCTATGACACTGTTATTTGAATAACAACATTGTTATTCGAATAATGCTTGGTAGTGAGCCAAGACGTTTGATCTACCATGTTGTTATTCGAATAACGTAGTTGTTATTTGAATAAAATACGGTCGATAAAAGGGTTTCTGTGCACCAACTCCCTCATTTCTTAGTTTTTCCTCTTCCTCTGTTTTCCTCTCTCCGTGCCTCCATTACCAGCTATCACCCTTTCACCCAAAATCTCTATTTTTGCACCTCCATTTTCTCTTTATGTCTCTCTTTCTCTCTCTCTCTCTCTCTGTATCTCTAAACCACCATCCTCACGCCCCAAACACCATTCCCAAAACCTTCCAAGGTTCACTCATGGCTTCCTCCTCCAAACGCCCACAAACCAAAACTGCTCCCTGTAATAACCCATTGGATATTTGAAGACTTTCTTCTATTGACGTCGATTTGAATCGCTTCAAGAAAAATTTTTGGAATAGAGATATTGTGCAACCAAATCACATTGATCTGGAGTTCATCGAAAAGGAAAGAGGATTTGAGTTCCTGGATATCCTGAACCACCAAGGGGTGCTCAAGTTGTGCTGCTACAAAGATAACATCTTTTTGGACCTAGTGACAATGTTTTACTGCAACCTAAGGTTGGATGGTCTCATAATCATCTTTGAAGTCAAAGACCAACAAATTGTGATCACTCTAGCAAATTAGTTGGAATTCTTTAACTTGAGAGCTTCTGGCACTGTAATTGAAGAAGATAGCAGGATCTATGTGAAGAACTATAAGAAAGAAAACGTTATGCCTCTAATTGTGAAACCTGGGATGTAGTGGCCTATGGTTGAGTTGAAGAGTGGCATACTCAAAAGTCAGGATAGGTTGCTCCATTGTGCGTACACAATTATTCTAGCCCCTCGAGGTGAAAACTATGCCTATCTGACCAAAGATGATATCTTTATGGTATGGGTCTTGCGAATGGGTTGGAAGATCAATTGGCCCAACTTCATTGGGAAACATATGATGAAGGCAAAAAGCAAGGAAAATTCTGACTTGCCTTATATTCTCCTAATTTCTGCCTCTCTCAATAAGTACTCACTCGTCAGGCAAACTGAGTGACTAGTAAAGCTGAATCACTTCAACATCTTTTGGAGAATACATTTTGAAGAAACTAAAGATGGTCCCAAATGATGAAGGTAGTTGAGTGTACCCAGATGAGATAGAGGAAGTTATAGCTGATAAGGCAGCTGAAGGTGCTCTTGTTGCTGCTCCTGCTCCTACTACTGGTCCAATCACTTTGGAGTAAATCATGACAACCCTGCTTACATGGAGAACACATGTTCTGTTATGCTTGATAAAATACAGGCTGCTGAATGTGAGCTGGTAGCCTTGCGAGCTTTGTAACTAGATCAAGCACCCAACTCCCCTTCTCCACCACCGGATGCATACTTTTAAGATTCAGGGTTCATATGATTCCTGTTATTGGTTTTTGCTTATATTGGTTATTTTTGGTTGCAAATGTAAATATAATTGGCCAAACTGTTTCTATGAATGAAATGCTTTGATTAGTTTGCTGAATTACATCTTATTTCTGATTAGGCTTATATTTATGTGATAAATTTACTGCATTCAATAAAAATAACATGTTGGACATAATTGAATATCAATTGCTTATGATTTGGCGTTCTCTTACCCCATCTTTTTTATCATGACAAAAGGGAGAGAAAAGATAAAGTTCTCACATTTTTTAGAATGTTTTTAAGAAAATATAGAATAATATAAACTAGATCTTGGGATTCCAAAAGTAAGGGAGAGATGCATATAACTCTAAATTACAATTCACCTCTTATGAAAAAGAGGGGGAGTAAGTATCTCTGATGACCTTGTGAATTCTAATTTATGAAACTAACTCTTTTCTCAATGATTGTTTGTCATCAACAAAAAGGGGAAGAATGTAATTGACTATTGACCTATGAAGACTTTGTTTTGATGATAACAAATATAAAGGTATTGCAAGATCAAGTCCAAGACCTTCAAGAATAGCTTTAGGACTTAGATCATTGTGTAAAGGTATAAAGTGGTTCACACTAATGCTCTAAAATTTATTTTTCAAAGAAACCAAATAGCACATATGTTTTCAAGGCTTCAAAGTGGTTTTTGGTTTCCAAAGAAACAACCACTAAGTGCCCAAAAGCTTATAAGATCATTTGGAATCAATTGGCAATATTTAAAAGCTATATGAACTTATTTTCAAATGATTTATTCGAATAAGGGTTTCCTTATTCGAATAACCAAAGTTCGAGAAACCAAGAATTTCATCTTGTTAAGCTTTATTCAAATAAAGCCCTGCTTTATTTGAATAAAGGTTCAAAATAAGCTTGGGCGCATATGGGTTATTCGAATAACCAAGTTGTTATTCGAATAACATGTTTTCTAGAAACCATATTTTAAATGGTTTATTCGAATAACATATTTGTTATTTGAATAACATGTTTTTGAGAAAACAAGTTTTGAATAAGTTATTCAAATAACAGAAGTGTTATTCGAATAACAAGTTCTAGAGGCAAATAGCCTTCGTGCTATTTGAAGCTTTATTCAAATAACAAAATTATTATTTGAATAAATGCTTATACCAGAAATAGAATTAATAGCTAGTTTAAAGCATTTAATGCTCCAACCAACCTCCCAACGACTCTAATCTTTAATGGGCTATAAATATAAGTTGTTGGGCATTTATGAAGGTTAGATAATTAATTTGAAAACCTTGGTTGAGTATTAATATGAGATTTCACAGCCTTTTCATTATATACTCTATTTTGAGCTTTAAAGTGTGAATCCATATACCCATTGAGCTTCGATTTGTATTATTCACTCTTGAGAGAGTTTCAATTCATCTATACTTTGTTTAATCTATAAAAGAGGGTGAGGTATCCCTCAAAGTTGTAAGGGTGAGGTATCCCTTGAAGTTGAGGCTCAAACACAAAGGATAACATATCCCAAGGTGTGGTGAGTGTTCTATTATGTAAAGGTAGCAAGCACCTATTGAAGCTTGAAGTTTTAGTGGAAATTCTCAAGTGATTGCTTGAGAACTGAACGTAGGTCACAAGGAGTGGCTGAACTAGGATAAACCTTGTGTTTGATCTTCTAAACTTACTTCTTTACTTTTGTGCATTATTTTACTTGCTTGCTTGAATACTATCTTGCTAGGCTGATTCATTTGAGAGTGAAAACATTCAATCTTCTCTATTCATTCATCTCTATCAATTAATAGATTCAACAAAAATTGATGATTAAGTGTTTTGAGAAAGATTTACGAAAATATTTTACAAACTCAATTCACCCCCTCTTGAGTATTAAGGCCACTTGGTAACAGATTTGGGCCCATGGTGTGTTAAAGGGCGTATAATTGTCATACTTCCCCTTGAAGGGTGGCCTTCGGTTCCTCCTCTGTTGGTTCAGCTGCTTCCTGGACCTTGGCTTAGAATCTTCTTTGTCGAGATGCTTCTTGGCTCAAAGAATGTCTTCGACGTTGATATATTTGTCAGTATAGGCCCGAAACTCATCCATGGTCTTAGGCTCCTTTTTGCCAACTAGAAAGATAACTATCCCAGACAAAGTCCTTCCTTGATGTAGAATAGTCCGAGTCTCTCATCCCAATCACGCACGTTTACGATTTCTTTGTTGAATCGAGATATAAAGTCCTGGAGAGAATCTTATTTTCCTTGCCTTATTTGGGAAAGACATGAAATGGATTTAGGCTACACTTTCCTGGTGGTGTAGTGCAGCAAAAATCTCTAGGACAGA
The DNA here is from genome assembly GCA_029884595.1 of Ormosia semicastrata. NCBI lineage: Eukaryota > Viridiplantae > Streptophyta > Magnoliopsida > Fabales > Fabaceae > Ormosia > Ormosia semicastrata. The sequence continues at coordinate 49,091,108 of JAQQTO010000061.1, forward strand.
CCTCTCCCGTTATCCACGAACCTCAGAGGTAAGGTGGTGAACCATCTCAGGGCTGCTTTCTTTAAAGACAAAGGGAGCACGACACATAAAGAAGTCATCTCCCCCAGCAAACAAGAGTGCAGACACATAAGCATCCCCATGTTCTTGAGGATTCGTGGTTCCATCGTAGGTTTCAATATTGGCAGGATACTTGAAGCATTTCAGGATCTCATAGGCCATCAGTCTGTTAGAGAATAGTTGGTTTTGTGACATCGTGTCCCTTACTTCGTGCACCTGTAACACCCCTCGATTTAATAACCATGACACAATCATCATTATGTCACGGTCACTAAATTTCGACGTGTTACAATTGTCAAACAACAATTTTTTCCAAAAATTTAATCATTTCGCATATGAGGAAATAGGAGCCAAGAATGAATAGTTACATATACAATCAGTTGAAATATGAATTATAAGATGTACTCAATTTACAACATTTAAGACTGGATAATCACTTTAAAACATACATATACCCAAAAATACACTTTATCTAGGTAATGCAAAATAATGTATAAAATACCCACAAACATTTCCACGACTAAGGAGTTGGGCACTCCCTCGGATCCTGAATGCGTAAGGCAACCCCGAGCACACCGGTGTAGGGAGAATTATGGGATAAGGTCTTCAATTGCAGTCCTCTTCACGTTCAAAGTCAGATCCCCAACAAATCGCATACGCTTGTTGGTCTAGTCGACCTGCCAAGCCTTGGCACCTTTGGTGAACTCAATTATGACGAAACCAATGAAGTCCCTTCAAGTTGTCCTTACCAAACACAGAAGATCAAACCAAGAGAATTCTAGGAGATTCAACCTCGCCCCCTTTACAGACTTTAACCAAAAACCACACAGAAAAGCAATAAATATAGAAAAAAAGGTAAGACATTCTACTTTCATTACCTATGATGGCAGCAAAGAAACATAACACAAATGACGAAGTCATTCCATACATACAGATATCATAAATATGTTCAAGTTATCAATTGCATAGATATTTTCAAAAAACATATTCCACGACAATACAATTATCAATAGCACAATAACAACAAATATTCACTATAGATATATAACAAGTATTTATGTTTCCACAATATGTATGCTAACCATGCCATGATAATATGTGAACTAACCATGCATATGCGTAATGCGTATGCTGACCATTCTCATGTATAATGTACTCTTTTCCTACTCCATGGAGCTAAACTCAAAGTTTTCAGAGATGAACGCCCTAGAAGATTTGTCCCCCCTCAATAGACAGTCTATGCCGGGCCATGGAAAACAATAGTGCCTTGTCGGGCTGCCAGTGCGTTGCAACAGTGTTCACGACCAGGGGTATATATATAAGGTGATAACTTGATCACAAGTGAAACACCGCGCCCTGACGTCCCCCTAGGTCTATTCAAGACCCCACTATCCTTTAAATCCTTGTCCACTCCTAGGCATAATACGCCATAACTATATAATGCACAAATGCATATTCAATGGGATTCAACCCTTCGTTGTACCATTCCCAACGATATTGAAGCAACCGTCTATACAATTGTTCAATACCATTTTCATCAGTGATATTATATAATCGCCTATACGACTACATAGTATCACTATTAACTAGGTTTCCTCTGATAACCAGTCCTTTCTGAGTAAATTGTCTACCTGATGGTTCTGGTTATAAAAGCAAACCACATCTGACTAAATAGTCTATCTGAGGTTTCTTGGTCCAGTACTTCAGTTCCATAATCACAATGTCAATGCATGCTTCAATCATGCTCAATGCATATGGATTCAATGCATACATATATATATATATATATATATATATATATATATATATATATATATATATATATATATATATATATATATATTCACAATGATAGCATAACTTATCCAAATTCACACACCACAACGAATCAATACTTAAATCTCATAGGTGAACACATACTATTCAAAGTTACTATGAAAGTTATGCTTTAATTCCATTATGTTCTCACATTAACTCTCTAAGAATATTTAGTTTAAGTTCCTCACAGCCCTCATCATACTCTTGTTCTTCTTTTATTCCAAAAATTGCTCTAAACTATAAGGCAAACTATATGCTTAGTTCTTCCCATTTTATGAATCCCTAATCAACTTCTAATCATTCAATTAATTATGTTTAATAAGTTTATCTTAGTACTAAAGTCTTATAAAGAGTGCCCAAGGAGACCGGAGGCTCAAAAGGGTTAGAAAAAGCCTAAATTCCATTACTGAACGTGTTACACAGCTGTGTGAAAATTACACGGCCCCGACTACACAGCCGTGTGGTCATACATGGCCTAGGCCGTGTACTACTCTGGAGTGCACCAGAAAACACGTTTTAGTCACATAGGGAGATACACGGCCGTGTATTCATACATGGCCTAGGCCGTGTATCACTATGTGGATGCAAAAATCACTAGAAACCATTACAATCTTCATACAATCCAAAATTTATCAACATACAACTAATTCCTACCAATCAAAATACCATTAAATAACCAGACTCACTCAAACAAAGGGGTACCCACAAATGGGTTTCACCCCATCAACACAACAAAGACGTTTCTCACTACCAAATTGGGTTGAAAAGAATAATCTTCCTCTTACCTTAGTAAAAAAGAAGGAAAGCAAGCTCCTTGTGTCCTTGCAATTTTGTGCTTCTCCACTACAAGATCCTTGGGTGTTCAAATCCAACAAATCAAGATCAAAGAGTGGAAATGACATCCATAGTCACCAATATGACCATGGACCATGAAAATGGGGAGAAAAGAAGAAGAAAGTTGAGAGCTTTTACCTCAATACTTGAAGCTTTGGAGCTGGCTGTGGAGGACAAAAATGGAAGAGCAAGGAGCAGTTCCCAACAAAGAAGAAAGCTTGGAGATGATGATGAGAAGCAATGGTCTATATTGGCATGAGCATGGAAGCTTGAAGGTTCAACAATAGAGGTGTGTGTGTGAGGAGAAGAGAGGAAGAGAGGGAGAGGAAGAGAGCTGCGTATGAGGGAGAGAAAATGAGGAATGAAAATGTGTTTCCCCCCCAAAACCGTGCAGCACTTTTAGAGAGGAAAGAGAGAGAAGTGGTTGGAGGAAGCTTACTAGAAGCTTCCTTGAAGCTTCCTTGAGAAGCTTCGCACACTTCTCGATAAAGTGAAGTGTGTGGTCACTTAAATGATGTCATAAAAATAACTAGATAGAAATAATCTACTAGAACTATTTCTCAGTGGACAAAATTTTACAATTAGTGTAATAATATTTTATTATTCCACAGATAATAAAATATACTTCTATTTTATTTATGAGATAAAATCTTGAAAAATGAAAACCTCGTAAACTGTCTCCAGCCTCGGGTTTAGTAAGACCCCCCGTCGACGTTTTTACAGTCCAAAGTTTATTAGCCTCAGGAAAAATATTTCGTTTTTTCGGCTCCGCTCAATAAGCACGCAAAATGAGAAATATATTAAAATATTTAATATTTCCAGAAAATTCCACAAAAATTCCTAAAAAGCACAAATATTAGAAAATAACTATCTATCGTGAAACAAATAGTTTTTTGAGACGTTACACTGACACTGCTCAGTGTGCACACAAAATGAGAAATATATTAAAATATTCAACATTTTTAGAAAAATCTAGAAAAATTCCCAAAAATCATAAATATAAAAAAAATTATTTATAATGAAATAAATAATTTTCGGGATGTTACAGCATCTACTCTCTTGTGTAGACAGCTCCAGGTTGACGACCTAGATCCGTGATCCTAGTGTTCTCCAGTTGATGATCATCACACTAGTATTCGTCTCTTCTGTTTCCATGGTTCCTTACTAGGGAACGGTTCTATGCTTCATTGCGTTAGTTAGCAACCCTCTTTAGGTTATGGATTATCTCGTTTTGGTGGTGAATCATCTTATCCTAGAGTTTAACTAGGGAGAGTAGTTTTGCTCTGGATTGCTCCTGGTAATTAGTCATACTCTAATGGGACTGAACTTCATTTTCCACTGGTCACCAAGGTGTTACAACACCGATACCCACTGCCTAGCATCCTCGAAAGGTGCTCTCTGAGGGCAAGGAGTTGCCATGCCGAAATCCTCAAGGACAAATAAGGGAGATTCTCTCTAGTGAAAGAAGTCTCATACCCGTCCTGTCTAGATTTTAAGCTGGCTACTACTGGTTCCAAGACTGGTTAATGAGTCACGGGGTTAGACACCTGGAGATGGTTTAAAGAAGGAATGTTACGTGCAGTAGAGGCGTGATTCTGGTTGGTTGATGCCTGTCTCCTTCTTGTGTTCACCATAGTGGTGATAGTAGGGGCAATTTTGAATGTGATGTTGGGAGTAGAAATTTATCGTTTCCCATAGATGGCGCCAATGTTTAGAATTGGATTCTGAGGGTTACCTAGAGATGTAAGAAATGGTGCTACCCACTATAGGTGCAACTTCCATAGTAATGGAGCAATTAGGTAGGTACCTACAAAAGGAAATCCGACGCTCAAGTTATTAGCTGTGTAAGGAACTCCAAGTTAATGGAGCGAGGAGGTGGGTACCTGCAAAAGGTACTCTGACACTCAAGTCAATAGCTGTGCAAGGAGGATAGTGTATAATAGAATTAAGGCATACCTTGTCTCTCTTAGTTACTATATTTATATGAGCATTTTAGGGTATATGGTGTCTGAGCATTCAGTGCATGCCAAATGCTGCTACTTGGGAATATGGCAACACGATCATAGGAGACAAGATCATGGAGACAGGGTTGTGGAGACAACTATTCCTTAGTCCTTATTCCCCTGCTTGTACGAGATATGATCGAGATTTGTTCCTATCATTACACCTGATGTGTGGGCTGCTTCATATGCACTATACATCCGAGTGCTAGCCTAACGGATCGGGTTGCTCTAATTCTATCAACCCATAACCCGGTCTAGAACATATTGTAAAATATTTAAGCCTTTTTTTTTTTACTTCATTACATCCTAATGACTATATTTCCTTCTATCTTTTCCATTATTCATAAATCATAATCATTTCGTTTACCATTTTGGCATTCCCACAATGGCCCAATTTTCCACTTCAACGACAAGATATAGCGCATAGTCCCTCATAAAATCATCATAATTCATAATCACAATAATAACAAATGTACCACATAGTTTATGCAATGCCATTTACCATTTTCTTTTTCATTTAGCTACCTCCACACATTGCAATGGACACCGCCACTACTAATGCTAAGGTTATCTTCCAATGAACTACTCAGGAAGTTTGTCAAATTAGGTTCTGACCCCTACGACAATGCTCAGAATAAGAAGAGGGAAGATGGTCAAGGTCAATGTGAGAGCCCATTAAATCATGGTGGCATTGCCTTAGTAGAAAGGAGGTTGCTTCTGTTGGTGATAACCTGGAGGACGACATTGCTCTGAAACTTGGGATTAGAAAGGCCCAGCTAAATGCAAATGATATTAGAAACAAGTCCCTCTTGGGAGCTATTGAGAATGTGAGTGTTATGTCCTAGTGAAAGAGGAGGGTGCAAGTTCCATGGATAGAATATCCTAATTACAGTAGCTTCCTTCAAGTATTGGAGCAAGGTGTTGGGTACTTGTGTAACATCCCCCTCTAGCTTAATCCACCGAAGGCTGAGATGCCCCTTGGGCTTGATCCACCCAAGAGTCCATCTACTCAGTATTGTGGCCTAGCTTGATCCACCAGTGGGCCTGCTTCATCCACGATCCTAATGGTCCAAGTTAATTCCCTCGCTGTAGCTCAACTGGTGAAAGGCGTCTACCTTGAGTGGAACAAAAGGCATGGTCTCAAGTTCGATTGATAAATTAGTATTCCTATCTTCTCTATGGAAAACACATGTAAAAGAGCAACCACCAATCAAGAACAGTTACAGGATAGAGAAGAAGCCTCTGTGACAGCGAGCTAAGCTCATGATAAGCCATATTCCACTTGCCTTGTGCATTTTGTGGTTGAGAGAATGCAACCTACCATTCGATAATTTCTACCTATTCTAGCCCTAATTCCCCCCCTCAAAGTGCAGGAACTTCAACAAATCAAAACCCTACTAACTAGGAGATGTATCAAATGCCCACCATGCAACAACAATAAATAGCAAACCTCCTCCATATAATGAACAGGGAACGGGTAGCTGAAAATGATGTAGGAACTCATGTGGATCCCGAACCTCAAGTGCAAAGACATCCCTACACTAACAAAAATTGCAAAGAAAGCAAAATCTTTTTATGACTTTAGGCCCCTCACACTAAGAGGCCCTTTATTAGTTCAACTACCCATTCTTTGACTTCTTTATAGGAGTAGCGTTGCCGAAGGGACGTAAAGTCCCTATCATCGAAGTATACGATAGGACTACGTGTAACATCCTCTTTATAGCATGTTATAATTGTATATGGTCGTAGGAGTATCATAATACTTGTTTGACATGTTTGCTTAATTTTGTGATGAACTGAGTTGATTTAGGCACTTTATTGCAACACAAACTATGAAAAATGGCTTTAAATAGGTCAGATAATGACATAAATGGCTTAGTTAAAGGAAATAAATATGGATAATTTATTTCTAGGTCACAAATGTATAAAATGAGTTGTAGTTAAAGTTTCAAGATAAACTGAGTTGATTTGGTATTTTTAAGTACACTGGTCTTGTGTTTTAATACCATATTAACTTGGTGCTGATATGAAAAATTATGGAAATAGTGAAATTGGTATTTAGATGAATCTTAGGATTTATTTTAATACCCAAGGAAGTTAGGAAACTTGATTTCATAGAATCAAAGTGATCTTAACAGATATAATATTTCAGTAAAATATTAAGTCACTTTATGACTCACATTCTAGTTGCTTCTTATTTGACTTTGTTGGTTATTCCTTCTTTTTTTCATACTCAAGTTCATTCATTTTCTCACATCAACAACTATAGCAGTAGCAACACAAAAAAGGAGAGAAACAAATAAAGAGGAAGAGGAGGAAGAAGAGGGAAGGAAGAGAAAAGCCAAAGGGAAAGCTATGGTTTAAAGATCAACTAGACTACAAGTGAGGTAGAGGTGCTTGAACCTATAAGAACATCTCTTTCTATCTTCATCTTTATGTATGTTGTATGTTGAGGGATGAATAATGGGTTTAAGAAACTTAAGTTGTCTTCTAACTTGCTTAGTGCCTTTAATAACTGAGCTTAGATTGTTTTTAGCTTAACCTATGTAAGGTTATGGTTTATGAACTTAGAAACACTCATTTGTATGCTTGAGTTAAGAGTTGAAAAATGGGTATTTCATTTATGTAAGTAGGATGTAAATCTATGTTTGATGACTTGGTCGTTGTTATAGAACCCTATCTAAACTAGTTTTTGGTAGCACTTCTGTTTTGGAATGTTTCTTTGAGTTTATATGGGATTTTGGATGAAGAAGGGTCATGAGTTGCCCTATTTTTCTGCTAAAAAATGCAGTAGGTAATTGGTTATGCACAAGGCTAACCGATTATTTATGTTTTACAAAGAGTCATGGGAGTTACAGATAATTGGTTAGGAACAAGGCTAACTAACTATTCCCTACATAGAAATTATAAAACCATAGATAATCATGATAGACTTGTATATGGTTGTGGAGGTAGCCTAATACTAGTTTGTCATGCCTGTAAAATTTTGTGACCATTTGAACACATTTAGTCACTTTACTGCAGCACTATGTGTAAAATATAACTGTTTTTAGCCCCAGAATTAGCTTAAACTGCTTAGTTAATAGAAATAAGTATGGATAATTTGTTTCTAGATCACAAATATGTGGACGTACATGTGGTTAAAGTTTGAGGTTAATTGGAGTTAGTTTGGCATTTTTGAGACTGGCTGTGTGTCTTAATATAGAATTGACTACCAGAAAATATGCAAAATTATGAAAATGGTGAAACAAGATTTTTTATGAATCTTAGGATTTATTTGAAACTTGTTGGAAGTTAGAAAATTGGATTTGGTGAAATCCAAGTGTTCTTAACAGATCAGGGTATAGCAGTGTAGTAACTTAAGTGACTAAGTGATCACACGGCTAGGCTTGTTTCTGCCTTGGATTTTCTACGTCTTCAAAGTGAGATATTTTCTCATTTCTTACCTCTCTCTCATGGCTACAATAGGGGAGCACCAAAGGAGAACCAACAAAGGAGCCAAAGGAGGTCTATCTTCAACCAAAAAGGAGGAAGAGCTTAGCGGTGGAGAGGAGCTGCTCTCAGACTTCATTTCTGGCCATTGATGTAGGGGAAAACTTTGTTTGGACTACTTGTTTTCATTTTCTTCATTTTGGTTTTTGAGGGACTTGATGAGGAAATAGAGGTTTGAAGAGTGATTTTATGATTCTTGAGTTGAATCGTGATGAGGATAGTTTGGTTGAGTAAAGAATTGATTTGTGGATCTGTTAAGGTGAATTTTTCATCATTTAGATGCCTTAATTCCCATTTAGGCCAAATTTGGGGGTTTAGGTTAAGGTTGGATTTTGATTCACAAAGTGGTATGATTGAGTGAAATTCAAGTGGTTTAAGAGTTGTAGTGTGTTAATGGATCTTACTTGAGGTGAGAAATCAAGTGGAATTGAGATTTGAGGGTGTGGAGCACCTTTGTTCCTCAATGGAATAGTAACTGCATCTACAAAATTCTATAGATTTTGTTCTGCCCAGTCAGCGCTCAAGCGTTGAGTGCACAGGGGCTAGCAGGGCAAGCAAAGAGCACTTTGTGTTACATGACGTGCGCTTGACTACACAGGCCTGGTGCGCCCGAGTGCCCTTCGCTGGAAAAAATAGAACAGAGCCTTTATTTGATGGAAATGAATGGGCTCACTTGTTTGATGCTTTCTTTTATGCTTCTTAATGAGTAATGAGACTCTTTTAGGAGTATTTGATTAAGTAAATTTTGAGATTCATGTAAATCAAGTGTGGTGCAAATTATTATAGGTAATTAGTAATTGTTTTGCATGATGAGATTGTGAACCATATTGAGGTGAGTAATATTCTCTTTATATTGTTAAGTAATTAGGTGAGTAATATCCTCTTTATGTTGATTGAGCAGTGAGGTAAGTAATTCCTCATTATCTTGAGGTAAATAATTTCTCATCATGATTGTTGATTAGTGGAGGCGAGTAATATCCTCTTTATGAATTGTTGAACAGTGAGGTGAGTAATTTCCTCTGTATGTGTTGATGAGTAGTCGAGTTAAGTCATATCCTCACTACGCCTGACAATCCATGACACACCATAATATATCTTAGAGTAGTTGAGGTGGATAATATCCTCAATATGTTTGAGGACTCATGACATCTTTAAATTACATTCACTCTTAGGACTTGCATAGACATAAACATTAGACATAATTATGCATAGCATGATAATTGTATGGGCGGTTGCCGCTATGACATGAGCTCATGACATTACAATTGTATGGACAATTGTGTACTTCTGTGATTGAAGTATTAACTTAATAGTTGTGTAATCTGTATGATTGTATAAAATGCTGGTATTGGAATACTTCTACTGAGAATTGTGATTTCTCACCCCGTTTGTGTTGCCATGTAAATCCAGGTGCAAGTTCTTCAAAAAGGAAGAAGAAGATGTATGAGGACTAGCATAACATAGATACTGGTTTTGGACTGAGCTTGTATATAGCTTATATTTGCTTAGCTTGTTTTGAGTTATATATGACAATTTGCCCTTTTGAGGCTGTGATGTATACATATATATATATATATAATTGTTGATAATGTGGCTCTCCATAATGATTTATTTATGTGAATATTATGGATTTTGTTGTTAGTGGTAACATTGCCAATATTGAATATTCTTACATAGATCAAGTCTATCGGGATATTAGAATTGGGATGTTACAGAAATGACTTCACGTTAAGCCATAAACGATTAGGCATAAGGCCTAATTGATTATTAGTGCTTGGTAGAGAGTTCTGCTGCCCAATAATCGGTTAGCAATAAAGCCATAACCGATTATTGGCTTGTAACAGAAACTCACGAAGGGTATCAGTTACCTCATAATCAATTATCAGGACCCCATAACCGATTATGGGCAAGTCAAAAATTAGAATTTAGGTTGTCATAACCAACTATTCAAGAGGGATAGGGTTAGGGACTTATGAAAACTAAGTTTTTCATCCTTGGGCTTTATGAAAGGCTTGTATAAGCTAAGAAATTAATACCCATGATTCAACAGAGGTTTTTATGCATATTTTAGTATGAGATAAAATACTAATAGTTGTTATAAGTTTCTTTTGAAAAGAATGAAATATAGCTTGGTTCTTAAGTGAGCCATGATAATTAAATTAGCTTGGTTGCTTAAGTGAGCCATGGTAGATTATAACTTGGTTCTTAAGTGATCCATGGCAACCAAATTAGCTTGGTTCTTAAATGGGCCATGAAAATGCATTCAACTTGATTCCTTAAGTGATCATGATAGTTTATTAGCTTGAGTCTTTATTGATTCATGAATGTTTATATAGCTTGGTTTCTTTAGTTGCTAAGAAGGAGTCAAGGATGAGCTTTTATAACATGTTTTACTTCATAATTGTTATAATTTTGTGTGTGTGTATGTGTGTGTGTGTGTGTGTTGTTATAAATGATTGATTTTGGAATACTCTACTAAGGATTGTGAATTCTCACCCCGTTTGTGTTTCCATGTAAATCCAAGGTAGGATCCTTCAAAGGAAAAGAGAAAGAAACAAATGGATTAGATAACTAGTTTCCTTTTGTCAAAGCTTGTATTTTGTTTATATTAGCTTTGAGATGTACAAAGATGATATGTATTACAATTTGCCCCTTTGAGGCTTTTGTTGTATAAATATATATCTTTATTCCTTTAAAGGCTCACTATAATGACATGATTGTTATTATGGTTTTATGTTTAATGTTTATCAATTAGAAGTAACTCAGTAACTGTGTTTACTTGCATATACTTTGTATATACTATGGTATCTAGAGTTAGGGTGTTACATTATGGTATCAGAGCAGTTCATCATATTGAGTCAGGGTATTGACTGACTATGCTTTTCTAGATATTCTTATAGTATGTTGTGCTTTTCTTATCTCATAAGTGAGGTATATGATGGAATTGCATGACTTGTTTTTGGTATGATTGTTTTTAGCTATTGTCACACTATTATGTGATATTGAGACCGATCAACTCAATATGTATTATTCAGTGTGAATAGGAACTATGGCGTCACCAAGGTGGACCACAGGAAATAGAACTTTTTCTCGTGAAGGTTTAGCCGATATAGCTGAAGCATGCATGGCAATGGTAGCAACGATGAGGGAGCAAGTTGCTATTACTGCAACTGTAATAAGGGAGCAGCCTACTTTAACTGCTAGGATGCTTGAGAGGTTGAGGCCAATCCACCTCAACAACCAACACTACCACCTGTACAACCAATGCAAGAAGTATAAGTGGGGAGGAATCAGAACTTTCAAGACCTTTTAGAGTTTAGAAAGGCAAACCCTCCACCCTTCAAAGGAGAGTACAACCTAGTAAAGGCGGGGGAATAGATTAGTGAGATGGAGAAAATCTTCAAGGTGATGATTTGCTCCGAGGAACAGAAGGTTTCTTTCGCTTCTTATATGCTGAGAGGAGAAGCGAAAAACTAGTGGAAAGGTGCCAAGAGATTGCTTGAGGCATCAGGTACTCTGTTTACTTAGGAAGTGTTTAGGACTTCTTTTATGGACAAATATTTCCCTAAAAGTTTACAGAATGCTAAGGAAATGGAGTTCCTAAAGCTAGAACAGGATAACATGTCTGTTGGTTAGTATGCGGCCAAGTTTGACGATTTATCAAGATTCTCATCCTACTTTAGATTTAATCCAGATGAGTAGTACAAGTGTATTAAATTTGAAGAGAGATTAAGAGATGATATCAGCAAGGATATTCGACCTTTGGAGATTCGAGACTTCCCAATAATGGTGAACAAATGTCAAATTGTTGAAGACAGTGACAGTAGACCTCAGTTGGAACAAACCCGACCATCAAAGAAGAAGAAAATGAACGAGAAGTTTAAAAAGAAAGAAAAGGACAAGCAAGTGCAGGCGGACTCTAAGGGGTCTAAATGTGCAAGATGTGGTAAACGATATGGTGATAGACCCTGCTTGGAAAGCAAATCGGTGTGCTTCACATGTGAGCAGCCAATATACTTTGCCAAGAATTGTCCACAAAAGCAGAAAGTTGCGTTCACTCCGAAACCGCAAGCTGTAGGAAGAGTTTATACTCTAAGTGGTAAAGAGGTGACTCAGTCGTCAAATTTGATCTAAGGTAAATGCATAATCCATAATCACCTTTTAACTATTTTAATGATTCAGGAGTATCCCACTCCTTTATTTCTTATGATTGTGTGGAAATGCTGGGTTTACCTATGATAAACCTTCCTTATGACTTATCCATTTCTACTCACACTAGTAAATCAGTTACAACTTCTAAAGTTTGTTTAGATTATTGTATAAAGGCAGAAGATAGGATCTTCCTTATAAATCTTATTTGTTTACCTCTTGTAGATATTGATGTCATTCTTGATATGGATTGATTGTCCTCTAACCATTGTGAATGCTTATGTCTTGTAGCATGTCAAATGAGTTTTTGATGATAACAAAAAGAGAATATCAAGATCAAAAAGAGAAAATCAAGATCAAAAGAAAAGACTAAGATCAGAAGGAGGAGACCAAGAGGTATATAGATATAAGTCTTAGGAATTCAATGTAAAATGCTCTCAAGGTATCTCAATGATCTTCAAATGGTTTTTTAAATATCTTCTCAAATCAACCAATAATTCAAAGTTCATCTCTTTAAAGATATATTGATTTTAATCTTGGATTTTCATAACTCAAATGTAAATCTTGTTAAAATCCAAGCTCAATATAAAAGGATTGATCACTACACTTTATTGGAGTGGAAAAATGTGTTCAAAGGTCTTAGCAATCGATTACAAGCTAAACAGAGGCCTTGTAATCAATTGCATTGAGCATGTAATTGATTACAAGCATAGTAGAAGCCTTGTAATTGATTACACTGAGGCTGTAATCGATTACAAGTCAGGCAAAGGCCATGTAATCGATTACACAAGGTTAGTAATCGATTACATCCTGCCCAGAAAGTCAAGAACATGTTCAAACAACCATGTAATCAATTACCACTATGGTGTAATCGATTACCAGTGGCTTGACAATGCCCAATGATTATATTAGGTGCATTAAATGCTTGGCTTTAAACCCCCTAATGACTTTTTTAATGAAAAACAGTTTATATACATGTCTTGGGGGATCATTTGTGACTGAAAAAAAACTGAGAAACATATTTCAATCACTCAAATCCGTGAATCAATCCTTAAATCATTTGTGCTCTATTTTTATAAATATTTGAGATATTCTTGAAGAGCATTATAGGACTTCAATTTGTGTAATCTACTCTTATGAGAGTTTCATCTTATATACACTTTGATTCTTTGTGAAGAGGGTGAGGTATCCCTTGTTTGTAAAGAGAGTGAGGTATCTCTCAAAGGTTGTAAAGGGTGAGGTAACCCTTGGTTGTAGAGAGTGAGGTATCCCTCAAAGGTTGCAAAGGGTGAGGTATCCCTAGTTGAGGCTCAAGCATAAACGGTGAGGTATCCCAAGGTGTGGTGAGTGCTCTAGTTTGTAAATGTTGTCAAGCATCTGTTGAAGCTTGAAGATATAATGGAAAATCTCTAGCGGTTGCTTGAGGACTGGACGTAGGCCACAAGTGGATTGGTGGCTAAACCAAGATAAACCTTGTATTTGATCTTCTAAACTTATCTTTATACATTTGTGCTTTTATTTTATATGCTTGCTTGAATATTTTTCATCTTGGTTTGTTTAATTTGTAAGTGAAGTATTCAATCTCATTTATCTATTCATTTCAATCATCCAATAGCTTCAACGAAAATTGATAAACAAATATTTTACGAAAAGATTTTCGAAAAGATTTTACATACTCAATTCACCCCCTCTTGAGTATTGAGGCCACTTGGTAACAAGTGGTATTAGAGGTAGGCTCTTGTGTAAAGAGCTTAACAGCTTCAAGAGAAAGTGATGGCCTCCTCAAATAGTTTTTCAGAAAGTTCTTCTCTCTATAGACCTCCTTTTTTCAATGGGGATGGGTATGCTTATTGAAAAGAACAAATAAAAATTTTTATTGAAGCTATTGACTTAGATGTGTGGGATGCTATTGAAAATGGTCCTTTTGTCTCCACACAAGTTATTAATGGTGTAAGAGTTAACACACTAAGAAGTGAATGGACTGATGATGATAAGAAAAAGGTCCAATACAATTTGAGAACTAAAAATATCATTACCATAACCTTGGGGTATAATGAGTTCTTTAGAGTCTCAAATTACAAATCTGCCTAAGAAATGTGGGTCACTCTACAAGTAACCCATGAGGGTACTAGTGAAGTGAAAAGATCAAGGATAAATACTCTCACTCACGAGTATGAGCTTTTTAGAATGAACCAAGGTGAAACCATTCAAGAAATGCAAAAATAATTCACACATATTATTAATCTTCTTGCTTTATTGGGAAAAACTTTTCCTAATGAAGATCTTATTAATAAAGTGTTGAGATGTTTGAGCAAGAATTGGTAACCTAAAGCAACGACTATTGCGGAGTCAAGAAATCTTTCAACCATGACCCTAGCCACACTTTTTGGCAAGCTCCAAGAATATGAATTGGAATTGAATAGACTCAACCAAAATAAAGAGCTTGTTGACAAGAAAAAGAAGGGAATAGCTCTTAAGGCCACTTCCCCCATGGTCAATGATGATGATGATGAAGATGAAGATAATGGAGATGGCTTGGAAATAAATGAGGAGAATCTTGGTCTTCTAATAAAGAAATTTGAAAGATTCTTCAAGAAGAATGAAGTTCAAAGAAGACTTCCCTTTCCCCAAAGAATGTCTATCACTAAGGGGAAGGAACCTCATCTACTCCTAAATGCTATGAATGTGGAAAATTGGGACACTTGAAAATGAAGTGTCTAATTTATCAAAGGAAAGTGAAAAAGTATGAGAAGAGGTCCTTAAAAGACAATGACATGGATTCAACCGATAGCTCGGACAATGAGAGCCAATCTATATTTCATGGCTAGAGGAGCAGAGGAAGATAAAGATGACATAGGGGTAACATCCTCAAATTTTGAATCAAATTCTTTCCCTTCCTATGATGAATTGCAAGATGCATTTGAAGAATTGCATAATGAATCTATAAGGCTTACAAAAATGATTTCATGTTCAAAGAAAACAATTTCCTCATTTGAAAATCAAATTTCTACTTTAAACAAAGAATTCAAGGAATTGAAATTAGAAAATGAAACTCTTGGGTTGATTGATATAAATTCTTCATGCATAATATGCTCTTCACATGATAATACACCCTCATCTTGCTCATCATGTAAAGCGTTTGAAATTGAGATTGAGATTTTGAAAAACACACTTTTAAAATTTACCTTTGGAAGAGAAAACTTGAATGTATTATTAGGGAAACAAAGATGTGTTTTTCAAAAGGTTAGTTTAGGGTATAATCCTAATAATGAACAAAAGTTTCTCAAGAATTTCTTTGTTTCCTCAAATACATCAAGTAGCCCCTTTATCAAATGTTTTCATTATGGGAGGAAAGGGCATAGTGCTTCTACATGCAATATTAGGAAAAACTTAAACACCAAGGTTGGGACTATAATGCTTTGGGTCCCTAAGGGTACCTTGCCAAAATCTAACACACAAGGACCCAAGAAAGTTTGGGTACCAAAAGACAAAAATTGAAATGTGTTGTAGGTGAGCTTGAAGGCAAAAAGCTGACTTTGGAATCTTAAAAGTGGCTGCTGTAAGCACAAGCACAAAAAATACTCTAAGTTCTCTTCCTTGTCTCTAAGAAGCTTGGACTTGAAATCTTTAGATAAGTGGAGACTTGTTCTATACTTTAATCTCCTTCTAGCTTTATACCCTGAAAAATATCTCTATATGTGATGATATATTAGATAAGTTCACTTGTTGCTTAAAATAGCATATTTGAAGAAAATATCTATGAATTTTTTTTGGATCTTTCATGCACTTAAATTTTGCTGCATAACTTTATTTTGCTACACAAATTCATTTTACTGCATGACTTAATTTGCTACACCATTTGATGTTTGCAGTATAATCCTCTTTTACTGAATAATGTGTCATCTGCTTTATAATCTGTCATTTTGATGAATAATTTGTTACTCTTGCTGCATAAAGTTACAATCTTAAGCAAAATTTGAAATTTGCTGCATAAGTTGATTGATTTGATGCATAATATGTCATTTTTGCTGCAAAATCACTTTGCTTCAAACACTTTTGAATCCAACGCTGACTTGAGCGTCGGAGGCTCCCCAAAGTTGTTTTGCAGGTACTCCATCATGACAAAGTCCACCAAGAAGCTCATTCTAACAAAATAGCTTAAATTCTTGGCAAAAGTGATAATTTTGCATAAACATGTGTTTTAGACTAAGAACTAATCAGTTTGTACGCTTGCATGATGTTTGAAATTGCTTTGAGCCTTTTTGAACTAATTTGAATGCTTTGAAATTAGCTCTTTATTGTTTAAAAATGCAAAAATTAAGTTTTAGTAAAGTGGTAATCGATTATAAGACCTTTGTAATCGATTACAAAGATTCTGTCAAGTATGGTAATCGATTACATGCATCCTGTAATTGATTACAAGGTTCCTAGAAAGTTGGTAATCGATTACACCAAACATGTAATTGATTACAAGGATCTCAGAAGACTGGTAATCGATTACACAAACATTGTAATCGATTACACAATAGCTTTAAAAAGGTTTTCAGCACGGAAACAACCATTTTCACTTAAAATTGTCTATATATCATGAAAGTAAGCATGCTATTGGCATGTGTGCATACTAGAATTCTTTACTTGATATTACATGCCTTACATGGTCATTGTTTGCCCCAAAATGCTTATTTATGTTTTGATGATGATCAAGCTTTTCTTGATAAACTTGAGTCATGCCTTAAAATGCTTAAACCACATTTTTTTTTTTGGATTCAAATGCATATGTACCTAATGTGATAATATGGTTAATAATGTGGTACATGTTTTTACATTATATATCAACTAAATTATGTTTGTAAATGAGCTTAAATGATATTTGATGTAAACCTATGTTTTTGAGAACTTTTAGAGTTAGTTTTGCAAGTGTCTCTATGTACTTCAAATATAGTCATCAAATATTGAAATGTCAAGCATATGTGGATAAATGAGAAGAGTTGAATGAAGAAGGACATGAAGAGACTTTCTTCAAGTGCAATGGAATGGAATATGCAATGGAAGAAAGCTCAAACTCAAAGGACTAATAGATGAAGAACATTCTAAAAAAGCATCACTCTCTCAATAGGTATCTCTATCTCTAAGCTATTATGGTATTCTATATGCTATGGATTGTATGATACTTATTGATAATTTGATCTTAAATGATTAGATGTTTTCTTTACATGAGAAGTATGCTTAGCATTGACAAAGTTTCTAATTGGATATTAACTTGCTAATTTTTTCATTGCATATAGGGCGAATGATATTAGTTCTGTATATGCTTTGATCCCTATAGCATATTTCATCAAGGTGAATGATTAATATCTATGATTCTCTTGATTTATGGTTTCTTAGTGGTATAACATCTATGAGAATCATGCACTTGTTTCAAAAAGAGTTTATGGTTTGACTAAAAAGTTTTTTTTTAAGCAAAATCTCTTATCATATTTGAAAGAAGCTTTTCAAGTTCCATATCCTTGAGAATCATTTGAACTTGTCTTAAGACCTTGAAAGTATTTTCACCTCCTAATTGTCTTGAAAATTTGGAAATCATTGGATATGTGTTATAAATGTAGTATTCTCTTCATTTGCTTTGAAATGTTTTATTAAATCTTGAGAATGCTTAAGAAAGTTTTCAAATAAATCTTTTGAAATGTTCTATAGAGCTCATCTTGATACTTCAAAAGATAAGTTTTGTTCTTCAAAGTGTTTTATTTTCTCAGGGCCCTTGTTCAATATAAAGGTGAGGAGATTTACTTTCATATGTTCTTTTAACTTAGGTTTGATCACTCTCAAGGAATATGTGATTTTAATATAAAACCTCTTTACCCTTCTAAAATGCTTTTGAAAATGTAATGTGTTCTTGTAAAATTTGAAAGGGGAAGAAGTTTTAAAATGGTTTTTGATTGATGGAACAAGAATAAGTATCTTTTGCCTTGCTTCACTTTATGGTAATGTTCTTACTTGGTCTTGGCATAAATATTTCCTTTTATCCATCTTGTGATTCAATGAGGGAGAGTCTAACTCATTGCATCTTATCACTTTTATATTTTTGTTTATGTCTTTGAATCTTTTGGTATTAATGTTTATTCAATCTGATTATTTTGCTAGTTCATACACATCTGTTATTGCTTTGATCTATTTGGAATAATTATACTATGATATTGATCAAAATGAGCTGAAATGATTATATACTATTTTTCTCTGATTGATAGTATGACTATTTTTATGGGCTAACCTTGCTATTGAAAAGCTGAATGCTTATGTTTTCCTTTTGATAATGCCAACAGGGGAGAGATTAGTGAAATATATTACATGTGTACAGGGGAGTTTTTCGCGCTTTCAAATATTCTCACATATTATATTTCATGCATACATTACGGGGGAGAGTTGTGTTTAATTCTCTAATAATCAAATAAATGCAAATATTTCTCCTTCATTAAATGCATAGTTTGTCATCATCAAAAAAGGGGAGAATGTGAATGCTTATGTCTTGTAGCATGTCAAATGAGTTTTTGATGATAACAAAAAGAGAAGATTAAGATCAAAAGAAAAGACCAAGATCAAAAGGAGGAGACCAAGAGGTATATAGATATAAGTCTTAGAAATTCAATGTAAAATGCTCTCAAGGTATCTCAATGATCTTCAAATGGTTTTTTAAAGATCTTCTCAAATCAACCAATAATTCAAAGTTCATCTTTTTAAAGATATGTTGATTTCAATCTTGGATTTTCATAACTCAAATGTAAATCTTGTTAAAATTCAACCTCAATATGAAAGGATTTATCAATACACTTTATTGGAGTGGAAAAATGTGTTCAAAGGTCTTGGTAATCGATTACACATGTGTTGTAATCGATTACAAGCTAAATAGAGGCCTTGTAATTAATTACATTGAGTATGTAATCGATTACAAGCATGGCAGAAGCCTTGTAATCGATTACATTGAGGCTGTAATCGATTATAAGTTAGGCAGAGACCATGTAATCGATTACATAAGGCTGGTAATCAATTACATCCTGCCTAGAAAGCCAAGAACACGTTCAAACAGCCACGTAATCAATTACCACTATGGTGTAATCGATTACCACTGGCCTGACAATGCCCAACGGCTATATTAGGTGCATTAAATGCTTGGCTTTAAACCCTCCCCCCCCAACGGCTCTTTTAATGAAAAATAGTTCATATACATTTATTGGGGGATCATTTGTGACTGAAAAAAAATTGAGAAACATATTTCAATCACTCAAATCCGTGAATCAATCCTTGAATCATTTGTGCTCTATTTTTGTAAATATTTGAGATATTCTTGAAGAGCATTATAGGACTTCAATTTGTGTAATTTACTCTTGTGAAAGTTTTATTTTATATACACTTTGATTCTTTGTGAAGAGGGTGAAGTACTCCTCTAGAGAAAAAGGGTGAGGTATCCCTTGTTTGTAAAGAAAGTGAGGTATCTCTCAAAGGTTATAAATGGTGAGGTATCCCTTGGTTGTAGAGGGTGAGGTATCCCTCAAAGGTTGTAAAGGGTGAGGTATCCCTAGTTAAGGCTCAAGCACAAAGGGCGAGGTATCCCAAGGTGTGGTGAGTGCTCTAGTTTGTAAAGGTTGTCAAGCACCTGTTGAAGGTTGAAGATATAGTGGAAAATCTCCAGCGGTTGCTTGAGGACTGGACGTAAGCCACAAGTGGATTAGTGGCTGAATCAGGATAAACCTTATGTTTGATCTTCTAAACTCATATCTATACATTTATGCATTTTTTTATATGCTTGCTTGAATGTTATTCATCTTGGTTTGTTTAATTTGTGAGTGAAGTATTCAATCTCATTTATCTATTCACTTCAATCATCCAATAGCTTCAACGAAAATTGATAAATAAACATTTTATGAAAAGATTTTAGAAAAGATTTTACATACTTAATTCACTCACCTCTTGAGTATTGAGGCCACTTGATAACAACCATGTGGTTTTAAATTGTTCAGATAAACCCTAATGTTTTTGTCAGATATATCTACTAAATTTGTCCTTTCTGAGTCAGTGTATCTCAATGCCAACCGAGTGAATCACTGTCTAGTAGAGGGAGCTCTAGGATATGCTCTCTTTTTCTCCTTAAGTGTTGATATTGAACAGAGCCAAGAGGATATACCAATAATGAGGGAGTACCTAGAAGTATTCCCGAGTGATATAGTTGAGTTGCCACCTATGAGAGAAATAGAGTTTACTATAGATTTAGCACCTGGGATGGGACCTATATCTATAGCACCCTATAGGATGGCATCACTAAATATGGCAGAGCTTAAAAAGAAAATAGAAGAATTATTAAATAAACAATTCATAAGACAGAGTGTTTCTCCTTGGGGAGCACTTATGTTACTAGTGAAAAAGAAAGATGGTATCATGAGGCTTTGCGTTGATTATAGGCAGTTAAACAAGGTAACCATCAAGAATAAGTATCCATTGTCAATGATAGATGATCTAATAGATCAGTTGAGAGGAGCATCAGTGTTCTCAAAGATTGATCTAAGATGAAGATATCACTAGATAAGAGTTAGGGACGAGGATATCCCTAAAACTGCTTTCAAGACTAGGTATGGACATTATGAGTATCTCATGATATCCTTTGGGTTAACGAATGCACTAGCGATATTCATGGATTACATGAACAAGATTCTTAGATATACCTAGACAAGTTTGTAGTTGTGTTCATAGACGATATCTTAGTCTATTCTAAGACGGTGGATGATCATGAGCTATATGTTAGAATGGTCTTATAAATTCATAAGGAAAAGAAACCGTTTGCCAAACTATCAAAGTGTCAGTTCTGGCTTATAGAGGTACAATTTCTAGGGCATATGATCTCTCAAGGAGGGATTTCAGTGGACCCTAGTAAAGTTGAGGCAGTGTTATAATGGGAGAGACCCACCACTGTGACCGAGATAAGGAGTTTTATAGGCCTAGTTGGGTATTATGGGAGATTCATCAATGAATTTTCTCAGATAGCACTACCCTTAACTAGATTAACTAGGAAAGATAGTACTTTTGTTTGGACTCAAGAGTGTGAGGATTATTTCCAAAAGCATAAGTTGAGGTTGACTACTACACTAGTTTTAGTTATTTCAGATCCCCAGGAGAATTTTAAGGTGTTTTGTGATGCTTCAAAGATGGGTTTTTGGTGTGTTCTAATGCAAAATAGGAGAATAGTTGCCTATGCATCGAGGCAGTTGAGGTCTCTTGAGGAGAACTACCCTACCACGATTTGGAATTAGCCATCGTAGTGTTTGCCTTAATGTTATAGAGACATTCTCTCTACAAAGTCCAGTTTGAGGTGTTCAGTGGTCATAAAAGTTTAAAATACTTATTTAATTAGAAGGAGCTAAACATGAGACAAAGAAGATTGATGGAGTTTTTAAAGGATTATGACTTTGAGCTTAAGTACCATCCAGGTAAAGCCAATGTAGTGGCTGATGCACTAAGTAAGAAATCCCTACATGTGTCTTAGATGATGATTCAAGAGGGCGAACTTCTTGAGAGGTTTAGAGACTTGAGCCTTAGGGTAACTATGACACCACAGAGTCTTTTTATTAGTAGAGTGGACATAGTTAATGATTAGAGAGCTCAAATTCTAGAAGCTCAAAGCAAGGATAAGACCCTAAATGAGGTAAAAGAGCAGATCTTTTTATGGGATCAAAAAAAGTGTGATATGGTGAATGATGGAGTGATTAAGTTTAGAGATAGACTTTACATTCTAAGAGATTCTACAATCAAAGAAAAGATCTTAGAAGAGGTGATCTGTTAATTATTTCTATATCTTGAATGCCTTGTCTTTGATCTAATTGGACTCCATATATACTTAATTGTCAACTTTTAGCTAAGTTTCTAGATATGAAGATTAATTGGATCATTATTGTAAAACTTTGCTTAAGTGTGTTTATAAACACTCATAATTGCATTGTGTTTTTAGGAGATTTTTGAGTGACGGAGTCCATTAGCATCAAACTAAGCTTGCTATCCACTTTAGTAGAGAGCTAAAGACTCAAGGAGATCAACATCACCCTTAGAAGCAAAGGGAGAAACAATATGTGAAGAATCAGGGTTGAATATGAAGAAATTAAGTGACACAGCACGTGTCCCTAGACACAAGGGGGTCGTGTCCTTCTCTGGCATCACAAATTGGATCTAGTTCTGAGTATGCCCAAAGACGTGGCCCATGTCTTAAGACATGGGGTAGGCTGTGTTCCTCTCTGACTTCCAATTTTGTGGAACTTACGCTAGCAGACTCAAACACGGGGGGGCATGTAATCAGACACGGCTCGTGTCTGCGTATCAGGGAATTAGTTTTGAGTTTGGACGAGGAGCTAGGTATCCAAAGTTATAAATAGGATTACTTAGGGTTCCAAGAGGGGAGTATGGGCTCAAAGTTGCCAAGGAACTGAGGAGAATACGAAGAACAAGAGAGAAGGAGATTCAATGAAAGATTGGGGTTCGGGTTCAAGCCATCCGAGATCCATCTACCTCGATCATTGAAAACTAGCTTGATCTTCAGTTTTCTTTTGCACTTGTATTCATGACGATATCTTTCTTTTGTTTATCTTTTGATTCTAAATTTGTCATATGTAGCTAAGTATTTTATTTGGTTAAGGGAAGATGAAACCCTAGTTTTTATCTTGTGAATCCTACATAGTTCTCTATTTTGATATAATTATGTTTTTATTCATATGTTTCTATTCTTAATTCGGTATAAAGGTTTTAATACTCTTTGCTATTTTCAAAAGTGGTAAAACTAGGATTACTATGCGCGGTTGTGGTGGTAGAACTAGTGAGACTTATGGTCTAAGTAATTCAATTCCGGTGTATGATTGGACCTTAGTGTGATTAGTTTTCTAAATCTTAATGCAATCATTAGGTAGGTGTAAGAGCGATTGCTTTACAATTAACTAATGATTAGGGCTTGATTTGAGTGGTTCCTAAATTAACCAAAACTTAAGGAAAACAGAGAATTAATATCACAATCACATAAGAACATAATTGACTATGTTGGTATAAAAGATATGTAGGTTAGCATTATCATATAAATCTAGTGGTGGATTCCATCTCTTAACCAATATCTCTTAAGTGGTCATTCAAATCGTGTTTACTGTTGTTTCTTTAAATTTAATTTCTTTTCTTTAGAGTTTAAATTAGGAATCAATTTATAGTGTCAATTGAACTGGTTCTCTGTGGATCGACCCTTACTAACTACAACTGGTTGTAAGGTTTTTATATTTTTGGTGTAACTTGACAACTAATTTTGACCTTAATTTTTAATCACAATCCATACTACTCCAAATTTTGGTGTCATTGCTAGGGAACTAATTTTTTGATTATGCTATTGAATTGTTTTTTATTTTTCACTCTATTTTTGTTTCAATTTTTAATACTTTAATCAGTTCTTTCTAACTGTTTTGCAGGTGTCTATGTCCATTGAAGGATTGGACGAGAAAGTGAGGGATTTAAGGCACTACATTGATCAAATCAACTCACATCCTCAGTTTGCCTTCCATCCATCTAATTTCTAAGTCACACCTGCTGACATTGAAGCTTCTCGCCATATAGATCTATTAAGTTCTGAGACATCTGAGGAATAGGTGATGGCAGAAAATACCCTAAGGGCATTGGGTGCTCCATACTTGGACCAATAGCCTTTATGCATAGAGATTCTTGAAAATGAGGAGGCATTTGAGTTGAAGTCCAGCCTAGTCCATCTTTTGCCATCTTTCAATGGATTAGTCGAGGAGGATCCCAACAAGCATTTGAAGGAGATCCATGTGTTGTGTTCTAGCATGAAGCCTACGGGAATTCCATTAAAACAATTTAAGCTAAGAGCTTCTCCATTCTCACTGAAAGATTCTGCAAAGGAGTGGTTATACTATTTACCGCTCAGATCCATCCAATCATAGCAGGACATGGCTCAAGCTTTCCTAGATAGATACTTATCAAAGAATAAGGTTTTTTGTCTAATCGACTTATTTCCTTGAATCAATGACAGAGAATATATACAAAAGGTCATATCTCTATTTTAGGAAACAACTTAACTACCCTAGAACTAACTTAGGAAACAGAATATCTCCTAGGCTGTAATTTCTTGATATAGGAAATTACATTTATTATTTCCTAATTACACACAAAAATATATACATTCCTAAAATAGCATTCCTAAGAAACAATACATGAATCCACACGAATTTAGCTCCACATGGATCCACACGAATTCCAACCGGATTCTAACTGGATTCCAACACTCCCCCTCAAGCTGGTGAATGGGTATTTTCCATTCCTAGCTTAAATATGATTCCTTTAAATGAGGAGCTACTTAATCCCTTAGTGAGGATGTTTACAAGTTATCCTTAAGTGGGCATATATGGGGTGTATATCAAGCCACTGTCAAGCTTCTCCTTGATGAAATGCCTATCCACCTCAATGTGTTTAGTTCGTTTATGTTGAACCGGGTTGTGTGCTATGGTGATTACTGATTTATTGTCACAATAGAGCTTCATAGGTTCTTCCCAGTTAATCTTTAAATCTTCTAGAATAATTTTAAGCCAAAGTAGTTCACATACACCTTGTGCCATGGCACGGAATTCTGCTTCAGCACTAGAACGTGCAACTACACTTTGTTTTTTACTTTTCCAAGTCACAATATTTCCTCCAAGAAAAGTGCAATACCCAGTAGTTGATATCTTATCAACAATTGACCCTATGTAGTCAGCATCAGTGTATGCTTCAAGTGTCATATTTCTATTTCTTTTAAACAGAATTCCTCTTCCTGGAGTTCCTTTGAGATAATGCAGAATTCTATGGGCTGCCTGTAAATGGATCTCTCTTGGGTTGTGTATGAATTGACTTATCAAGCTCACTCCATAGGCAATATCCGGTCTGGTGTGGGATAAGTAAATGAGCCTTCCTACTAAACGTTGATACATCTCCTTATCAACTGCAGCACCTTCCTTTGCATTTCTCAATTTTAGGCTCGGTTCTACAGGTGTGCTCATAGGTTTACAAGTTGATTTGCCTATTTCCTTGAGCAAATCAGTGATGTATTTCTGCTAGGATATAAAGATCCCTTTCTTGGAGTGTGCTACTTCAATACCCAAAAAATATTTCAGTTTTCCCAAGGTTTTGATCTCAAATTCCTTGGCCAAACACTGTCTCAGGATTTCTTATTCTTTCCTATCATCTCCAGTCAATATAATGTCATCCACATACACTAACAGTATTGTCACTCCCTCTGAATCAGAATGTTTGATGAACAGAGTATGATCCCCTTGACTTTGCTTGTAGCCCAATGCTGTCATGACTCTAGTAAACCTTCCAAACCAGGCCTAAGGTGATTGTTTCAGCCAATACAAGGCCTTTTTTAACTTACATATTATGTTGGCAGTCACCTCCTTCTCATACCTTGGTGGCATTTTTATATAAATTTCCTCCTCAAGTTCCCCATGCAAGAAAGCATTCTTCACATCAAATTGTTGTAGTTCCTAGCCATGGTTGGCAGTAAGGGATAGGATCACTCTGATAGAATTCATTTTGGCAACCGGAGCAAACATCTCTGAATAATCAACCCCATAAGTTTGTGTGAACCTTTTTGTAACTAACCTTGTTTAGTACCTCTCAATTGACCCATCAGCTCTGTATTTTACTGTGTACACCGACTTATACCTAATTGGTTGTTTTCCTGCTAGTAAAGAAACAAGCTCCCAGGTTTTATTTTTCTCTAGAGCTTCCATCTCTACATCCATGGCTTGCTTCCATTTTCCATTGTTCAAAGTCTTAGAAAGAGTAGTAGGTATGAAGATGGTGTTTAGGTTTAAAAGGAAGATTTTATGGGTTAATGAGAAATTTTTAAATGTGAGATAATGTGAGAGAGGGTATAAAGGTTGTTTGGTGCTTTTTCTGGTTCCTTTTTCTAAGGGCAATTGGAAGATCAAGGTCATCTTGGGTAGGTTGAGTTTCAGTTTCATCTTGTGAGGTAGGCAAAATAGTTACATCCTGTGAAGTATGTGATTTAGAAATTATTACCTCATGAGAAGGATTTGTGTCAGATTCTTCAACTTGTATAGAGCTTGGAATGACATTGGACTTCCTTGTGTACACCAAACCTTTTTCAAATCTCACATTGGGTTGAGTGGCTTCATTGGACGTAGGATCAAAAACTGTCTGTTCATGGTCAGTTCCAGTTTGAATAGAAAGATTAGGGAGATCAGGTAGTGTAAAATGGTTGTCCTTATCTTCCCTAAGGCTCTCCCCCTGAAAATAAGGTTGAGGTTCATAATCTTCTTGCTCATTAAAGGTAATATCCCGTGACACAATTTTTTTTGGATGGAGGGTGATAACATTTGTAGCCTTTCTGAGTGGAAGAGTACCCAACAAAAACACATCTTAGGGCCTTAGGATCAAGTTTCCCCCTATCTGGACTATGAGCATGAACAAATGATACACACCTAAAAACTTGAGGTTGAAGGTTATTGGTAGTGGATAGAATTAGATAAAAGGAAGAAAGAACATCCATGGGGCTTTTGAATCCTAAGACACTAGAGGGTAATCTATTGACAAGGTAGGTTGGTGTAAGAACAGCTTCCCCCACAAGGTTTTTGGAACATTTTTCTAGTACAATAGTGCCCGTGTTTGATTTAGAAGGTGACCATTTTTTTCTTTCAGCAATCCTATTCGGTTGTGGTGTTTTGACACAAGAAGACTCATGAATAATTCTTTCTTTTTGGCAAAAAGGAGTGAGAACCTGATTGAAATAATCTTTGGCATTGTCTAATCTAAGTCTTTTGATATTTATACCAAACTCGTTTTTTACCATCGAGAAAAAATTTGGGAAAACAATATTGACTTCAGATTTGTGTTTGAGCAAAAAAATCCAAGTAACCCTAATACAATCATCAATAAAGGTCACAAACCATTGAGCACCTGACACATTTAGAATAGTAGAAGGACCTCATACATCCGAATGAATAAGATAAAAAGGAAAAGAGTTTCTGTTATTACTTATAGGAAAGGGTTCACGCTTGTGGTTAGCAAGCTCACACACATCACAATGAAAACTCTCAACATCTAATTTGATAAAAAGAAAAGGAAACAAAATTTTGACAGTCCTAAAAGAAGGATGTCCTAACCTATAGTGATAAAGAAAAATCTTCTCGTTGTTGGATAGAATAGACTCGGACATAAGGGAATGAAAAAGGCTATTCTTGCTGGGCAGATTTGATTCCTCAATATAGTAAAGATCATTCCATTCTCTAGCACATCTAATCGTCCTCCTCGAATCCTTATCCTGAAATATACAATCACAGCTTTCAAAAATTCCTTTACAAGATAAATCTTTTGTAAGTTTTTGTATAGAGACAAGATTGGTGGATAATTTTGAGACATAGAGAACATTTTTTAAGGTTAGAGATGGGTTTATTTTGATATCACCTAGGCCAGCTATAGTTACAAGGGTACCATCGGTTGTGATAATTTTTTTATTGCCGGGACAAGGTGAGTATATGGAAAAGTGTTTGGATAAGGGAGTCATATAGTTCGTGGCACCTGAATCTAGAATCCATAATTGGACAGAGGGTGGTGGAGATGTTTCTGAGACATTTAATCCAAATGAAAATAAAAGCTTACTTGAATTTGCCAAATTACAAGTACCTGTTGGTTTATCAAGATTGGTAAGGAAAGCTCTCATCCTGTTTATCTCTTCCTAGTTGAGAATGGTGAACTCAGATTTGTTCACTTCACTATTTTCAGCAACAGCAACATGAACATATCCATTCTTCCGTGAAGACTCCCCTTTTTATTCCATTCACTACTAGGAGGCTTTCCATGCAGTCTCCAACACTTCTCTTAAGTGTGACCTGCTTTGTCATAGTAGGTGCACCACAAACCCTCTTTTCTCTTTTCCACATTTACTGGATCACGTTTAAGATGTTCAGTCACCATGGTTGAACTCTCTATAGTTGGAGTATCCAGCATTAAACTCCTTCTGCTCTCTTCACTTCTTACCATAGCCACCACCTCATTTAGACATGGGAGCTCCTATTTTCCCAGAATTTGAATTCCAACTTGATCAAACTTTGGATTCAAGCCAACTAGAAAGTCATAGACTCTGTCTTGTTCAATGAAGAACATTGAGTTTTGATTACTCTATAGTGATCTAACTCCATCCATAGAGACTTCGGGTGATTAGCATACTCAGTAACAGTCTTGTTCCCTTGTTTAGCTACCACTATTTTCACCTTTACATCATATACTTGAGCAGCATCTTTGGCTTTGGAATAGGTCTGTTCTACTGCATCTCAAATCTCCTTGGCAGTGTTAAGAAACATGCAGGTGTCACTAATATTATGGGACCATTGAATTCCATAGCCAGGCCATGATCATGGAATCTTCTTCATCCCACGCTGCAAATTTAGAACTACTCTTGTTAGGTCCAGTACCTATTAGGTGGCTTAACTTGCCTTTTCCCTTCAGTACCGTGCGTATAAGTTTAGACCACTTTAAGTAATTCTTGCTATTCAGCCTATATGCAGAGTGGATATTCAGCAATTCTCCAAGATGTTGAGATTGGACATCTCCTAACTTTTATGCCTCTTCGTGTGACATATTCATCACACCAAAAAATGATCGACTATGGTTGGAAAATCAAATCCCACAATTTATAGATTTGTGGCACTGTTCACGTGACACAAATTAGTGGAGTGTCGCGGCACTCTTTAAGGAACCAGAAAAATAGGGTTTGAGTCTTCTCTGGCGGCGCAGCTAGGGAGGAAATGATTGGCAATGAAGGCTAATCAGTTTAGAGAAGAGTGTTTCAGCAGAAACCAAGAGCAGTCCCTGACTGGAACTGCTTTGATACCATATCAGATAATAGGATTTTTTGTCTAATCGTCTTATTTCCTTGAATCAATCATAGAGAATATATACAAAAGGTCATAGCTCTATTTTAGGAAACAACATAACTATCCTAGAACTAACTTAAGAAACAAAATATCTCCTAGGTTGTACTTCCTTGATATAGGAAATTACATTTATTATTTCCTAATTACACACAAAAATATATACATTCCTAAAATAGCATTCCTAAGAAACAATACATAAATTCACACGGATTCCAACCAAATTCTAACAATACTTCTTTGCCTCAAAGGCCGCAACTATAACACCTTAAAAATTATTTGTTTCATCATAAATAGTTATTTTATAATATTTGTGATTTTTGAGAATTTTTCTAGATTTTTCTGAAAATGTTAAATATTTTAGTATATTTCTCGTTTTGTGTGTGCACTGAGCAGAGCCAGTGAAACACCCCAAAAATTATTTGTTTCAAGATAAATAGTCATTTTATAAATTTTGTGATTTTTCAGAAATTTTGTGAATTTTTTCAGAAACTTTGAATATTTTAATTTAATATATTCCTCATTTTGCGTGCACGCTGAGCGGACTCGAGAAAATGAAATATTTTCCCCGAGGCGTGTAAACTTTCAACTATGGAAATGACGATGGGAGATCTTAGTAAACCCGAGGCCAGGTACAATTTACGAAGTTTATGTTTTTCAAGATTTTATCTGATAAATAAAATCGCAATATGTTCTATTAAATAAAATTCTGCAGAACGATCTATTATCTGTTGGACAATAGATACTGACTTTGTGGACTGTAGCAATTGTCCATTGGGTAATAATTTGTAGTGAAAATCCTTATTACCTTATCACCTAATCACCTTATCTAAAGAAAATCTACTTTATGTCTAATCACATTTGCTTTTGAAAATCTAACAAGCTTAACCCTAGTTTCTAGAAGCAATTTTCCCTCCTTTTCTCTCCCACACTCCACGACCATGAGGCCAAATTAGGAGCCAAATATTCACTTTTTACTTAATTAGTTTTTCATTCTAATTTCAAACCCTAAAAGTTCACTTCATTCTACTATCACTTTCTCTCTCTACACTCTTCTTCTCCTAAGTTTTCTCCTCCTTCTCTCTTCTCCTCCCCCACGGCCTCACCCTCCTCCATACCCCCATGGATTACAAAAATTTTAAGTAAACATATTTTCTTAATCTCCATCACATTCTAAACATCTTTCTTGTTGGAATCTACTTGAAAAGCTTCAATCTTCATCATCTTTTTCAAGCCTCAAAGTTTGAAGCTTTTAGGTAATATTCTTGATTTCTCATCTTCTCTTCTTCATTTTCATTTTAATGGTCATCATCATGACCATTTATCCTCTTTTTCTCAAGCCTTGGTGTTGATTTGATGAAGTTGTGGTTTCTAGGGTTTTGAAGGTGCTTGACCGAATTCATCAAGGAGTAAACAAGGAGGTTCTTTTTCTTGATTTCTCTTGGGTAAGAGGGAGATTGTCCACTTCAACCTCTATTGGTAGTGAGAGACTTGATTGTGTGTTGGTTGTGAGGAACCCATGTAAGGATTACTCTTTTTTATGTGTGATTTTGATGACTATGTATTGATTTTACCTTGTATGATCTATTTGATTGAATGTATATATATATTGATGATCTTGGATGGGTTTTGGTGGATTGGAAAAATGAAATGGAAGCAAGGGTTCCTTGCTCTCCTTCATGTGGCTCATGGCCAAACCCCTTGAATAGGGTAATCATGGTTGACATTTTGTTATCAAGTTGGAGACATAATTGGCCAAGTGACTAAAATGTAATAGAGTAATGAAAAATTTTGGGTTCTTACCCTTGGGAGGCTCACGGCCTCTAGGGCCATTTTTGGGTCCAAGCATGTAACTTGTGCAACAATTAGGGAATTTAGATATTGGTAGTGATAATTAATGGATTGATGAAAAAAATTTGGGTCCTTAGTTTCATAGAGGGCTCACGACCTCTTAGGAAAACATAGGGGAAATTGTTGTGTTAAAATGGAAACTTAGTTGATTGGATAATTAAAAATTAATTAAGGATTCATAAAATGGAAAGAACCAAGAATGAGACTTTATCCAAAAACTTAGAATAATTCTTGATTAAAGGAAGACCATGAGTGTAAGTAAGAATGTTGAATAACTCAAATTAAAATTATCTTAAGGGAATTAGGTTGAAAATTAAGTAATGAACTTGTTTAGTCAAAGTAATAAAGATTAGATGAAAAATGCGAGAGAATTTCCCTAAAGAGAAACTTAATAATGAGAACGTAGAAAATTAAGGCATAATTCCATAATGAACCCTAAAAATGTAATGTCTTATTTGAGGACTTGATGATGTTTATTTTGGATCCATGAGCAAGACCTAGAAGTTGCTAATGTTTAACTTGGCCAAATTGTGGCGTGCTATCGATGAAGTATATCATTGTTGATTATACATGTTTGTGCATTGAGTCATCATGCATTGTGGAAGTCTGATGGACTATTGTTAAGGCTATGTTGCCTAGGAGATTGAATCACACCTTAGTGTGGGTGCGAATAGACTAGTGTAGGTCATACTGTTGACCTTGGGGGCGTCGGGGTGCAGATGTCTCACAGTGGACAGTTTGTAGCCCCTCTGGGCCGTGGGACAAACCGATGCAAACGCACCGACAATCCAGATCGAGACACTATCCTATATCGCGATCTTGTGGGAATGCTGCTGTATAAAGCCTTGTTGCGCAAAATTATTGATTTTCTGGAAAGCACTTGTTTTAGGCTGACGAGATACTGGCATGTCTCCCTAATCATTCTCTCTGATGTTTGTGTCTAGCTCCATGGAGTAGGATTTTGATATCATGTACATGTGCATAGCGAGTCAATATATTATTTGGCATTTAATTTATATGATGATTGGAAATGCTATCTTATTGATGTTATAACTGCCTAGAATTGTTAAGTTGTTTAATATCTGCTTCTTGATACCGTTTATTATTCTTGTAATGCTATGTGGGTGTCCTACGCCGTTCTATTTCTTTACTGCCATAATTGGTACTAAGTGTAGGATGTCTCACCTCTTTTCTATATTTCTACCATTTCTGTCTATATATATTTCTCCGAAGACATCGGTGAAGAGGGGGAAGTACACGAGTTCTTTGGCTTTTGGCCTGACTTTGACTAGTATCTGTTTAATCATGGCGTCCTGTCCGCAAGGCTTTTTGGGTTACGTGAGGCTGATTTTCCTTGGAGGTCCGGACTGCTGGCATATCAACCTGGCTACGGATCACTGGATTTACCTTGGGGATGTGGCGGTGTCTCTAGCTTAGGGGCGTTATGATCCGCCTATTTTTACTTGTAGTGTTCGTTTGTATTTAAAATTTTATTAGCCTATACGAGATATTTGGGGTGAGCGTTACTACTCCCCACAGGAGGATTCATTCCTATCAACCACATGAGCCCCCGCTCGTAATTCGGTGGCTCCGATGAGGGTTTCCTCTAACGAGGAAGACCCTGAGGAGGACCCCTCTACGGTTCCTTCTCATTCTCTGTAGGGGCTGATGCTGTTATGGTTGCTAATGGCTATCTGTATTTCTTTTTGGGGCCTGATGTTTTATCTCTTTTGGTGGGCTATATATGGGTAATTCTTTTGGGGCAAGTAAAGCTTTTGCTTTTTGTATATCTAATGATGTAACTAAACGAACTTGATACAAGTATATATATATATATATAGCTTGATGTATGGATGTATGTTTCATTTCTCATGTTACTTTTTGTTGTAACCAAATATTAATATCTTATCGTAACAAAAAAAAATTCACTAATTTAATTATACGATTACAATCAAGCAAGCTTATCTATATTATAATGAACCGGGTCTTATTTTATTCAGTATTGTTTCTGTTTCTTGATCATGGTGTGACGTTCCCTCCTCGAAAAGGGGCGTTACACTAGTTTGGTATTAGAGCTCCGGTTTAAGTTTTCTTTTAGGTCTTTGTGGTTAGGTCTGACTTGTTTGTGCTGTGAGATTCTCTGTGTTTGGTATTCTGAAAGGATACATCTAATGTTTCCTTGTGTTTTTCAGTTAGTCTAACTTGAAAAGGCGAAATGGCACGCGGTGGAGATATGGCCACAATAATTGAAGTAATGCAAAGAATGGTAGAAGTTATTGCACAACAAACTGAGAGAGCTGCTCAACAGCAGGAAAGGGCTGCTCAACAGCTATAACCTATAGCCGATGCTCAAAATTTGGTAGAGTTCTATCGTAACAGCCCTCCTCAGTTTAGGGGAGAATTTGATCTAGAGAAGGCTAGTTTTTGGATCAAAGAGCTGGAGAAAATTTTCAGAGGCATGAACTATGCTATGACAAGAAAGTAACTTATGTTGCTTTCATGCTGATCGGAGACACGAAAGATTAGTGGAACGGAGCGCAAAGATTACTGGAAGCTAAAGGTTGAGTAATCACTTGGGCGGTGTTCAAGGATAAATTCTTGGAGAAATATTTCCCACCAAGTGCAAGGCATGCGAAAGAGATAGAGTTCTTTAGTTTGAGATAAGGGAACATGACTGTCAGCGAATACACCACGAGGTTCGAGAGCTTATCCAAATTTTCAACATATTTCCAACATCAACTGGACGAAGTGTGGAAGTGTCAAAATTTTGAGGAAGGATTAAGGCATGACATAAAAAGGGCAATCATAACCTTGAAAATCAAACAGTTTTCAGAGCTGTTAGATACATGTCACCGAGTAGAAGATCTGGATCAGGCGCAGGACATGAGGAATCGTAACTTTGGGCCTACTAGGTTCCAAAGAGGAGGTGGCAACAATGCAAACCACTTTTAGAAGAAACCTTATTCCCGACCACTAGGAAATTAGCAGCAGACATCTGGTGGAGGTTCCAATGGAGGTTCTGGTGGAAATCAAACCGGACAGAGTGTGGCATTTTCTTTGAAATATTAAAAGTGTGGGAAGGATCACCCAATGAGGGACTGCACCATCAAAGGAATAATCTACTTTCGATGTGGAAAACCTGGATACGTCTCTAGGGACTACAATCAGGCTAAGGAAGAGCCTTCAATCAATACTGCACGAGCTGTAAAACCGCAGGCAGGAGGCTGAGTCTACACTATAAGTGGAGATGAAGCCTCCAAATCTGAAGATCTGATACAAGGAGAGGGTACCATAGGAGGTAATCTTTTGACAGTACTGTATGACTCTAGGGCAACCCACTCTTTCATTTCTTATGACTGTGTGCGTCGACTTAGTTTACCTGTGTCTTCCTTATCTTTTGACTTGACTGTTTCTACTCTCACTGATAAACCTGTTGTTACCACTAAGGTTTGTTTAAATTGTCCTTTAATTGTTGAGGGTCGAATCTTTTCTGTTGATTAGATCTGCTTAGCTCTTTCCCAGTTAGACATAATTTTAGGGATGGATTGATTGCCTTCTAACCATATCCTGTTAGATTGTTCTAGTAAAACCATAGCCTTCCCTATGGATGAAGTTTCAAGATTTTTGTCAGCTAACCAAGTTCGAGCTTTCTTAAAAGAATGAGCTCAGGGATACATGCTATTGTCTTCCTTAAAGGTCGAGAGCGAGACAGATGTAAATACAATTCTAGTGGTTAACGAGTTCCCCTAGATCTTTCCTGATGATGTACCTAGTTTACCGCCGGAGCGAGAGATAGAGTTCGCTATTAATCTTGTACCTGGATCTGATCCTGTATCTATAGCGCCTTACAGAATGTCACCATCAAAGTTAGTTGAGCTTAAGAAGCAGTTGGAAGAACTCTTGGAAAAGTAGTTTATTAGACCCAGTGTGTCACCATGGGGAGCACCAGTGTTGCTAGTTCGAAAGAAGGATGATACTTCATGATTATGTGTGGACTATCGCCAACTGAATAAGGTCATAATCAAGAATAAGTATCCACTTCCGAGGATAGACGACTTAATGGATCAACTGAAAGGAGCAGTAGTGTTCGCTAAGATCGATCTATGATCGGGCTACCATCAGATTCGAGTAAAGGTGGAGGATATTCCCAGGACGGCTTTTTGTACCCGTTATGGTCATTACGAGTACCTTGTGATGCTGTTTGGTGTAACGAATGCACCTGCCATATTCATGGACTACATGAACAGAATCTTTCGTCCTTACTTGGATAGATTCGTTGTTGTCTTCATTGACGACATTCTAATCTACTCTCAAAATTAGGGGGATCATACTGAACACCTCAGTATAGTTCTCCAGATTCTGAAGGAGAAGAAGTTATACGCTAAATTGTCGAAGTGTGAATTTTGGCTGGACGAAGTCAAGTTTTTGGGCTATATAATCTCAAAGGAAGGGATTGCAGTGGATCTGTCAAAAGTGGAAGCAGTTCTACAGTGGGAAAGGCCAAAGACGGTGATAGAAATTCGAAGCTTTATGGGATTAGCTAGATACTATCGTAGGTTCATTGAAGGATTCTCTAAAATAGCAGGGCCTCTCACTCAGCTCACGAGAAAGAACTAAGCCTTTGAATGGACTAATACTTGCGAAGAAAGTTTCCAAGAATTGAAGAGATGACTAACTACTTCACCAGTGTTAGTTCTACCCAATCCAAGTGAACCCTTCGAAGTGTATTGTGATGCTTCATACCAAGGATTAGGATTTGTGCTTATGCAAAATGGAAAAATGGTGGCTTATGCTTCGAGACAGTTGTGAGTGCATGAGAAGAACTACCTAACACATGACCTGGAGTTAGCAGCTGTGGTATTCGCTTTGAAGATATAGAGGCATTTCCTTTATAGGATAACATTCAAAGTCTTTAGCGACCACAAGAGCTTGAAGTATCTGTATGACCAAAAGGAGTTGAATATGAGACAACAAAGGTGGTTGGAATTTCTGAAAGATTATGATTTTCGACTTCTGTATCACCCTAGAAAGGCAAACGTCGTGGCAAATGCTTTGAGTAGGAAGACGCTCAGTATCTCTGCTATGATGATCAAGGAAAATGATTTGATAGAGCAATTCAGGGATGTTTGGTCCTTTGTGGAATTGGTGTGGAAATAAGTTTGCCCCAAATGGTTTTATATATTAAGTTTTGATGATGACAAATACAAGACAAAAAGAATACCTTGCTTATGTTCTTTGTTGCATCTTATATAAAGTATATCCATTAGTAATTGATAAATATCTTATTTGGATGTGTCTATGAAAGTCTTATATGTATGTTAAACTAACTAGAGTTATACATTTATGAATCATGCATATGAAGATATTGAATTATGATTTTGGACTAACTATGCTTGTTTAAGTGAGCAATACTTTGTAGGATAGTCCAAGTACCAAGAGTGAGCATTGCAACAAGAAAGCAAAAGATCTCTATTAAGCTCAACACAAGGAGAATGTGAATGCCTATTTCATGAAGGTATTAATAACATCAAAGTCATGTCAAAGACTAAGTCCGAAGGAAGATTAAATGGTATAGCTTATAGGACTTAGGGTCTTTATGTACGAAGCATTATGGATATCTCAAATATATTTTTACAAATGGTTTTGCTATGCTAAAATACCTAACAAACAAGTTTTAAAAAGTTATTTATGGTGGTAGTTCAAATTTATGAAAAATAGCCAAGTTTGAGTTTTGTAAAACTGACCTTTGATCACTCTTTTAATCGTATCTTTCAAATACTTTGAGTTTTGTTTTGAAACTTCTTCCATTTGAAAATAGACTCAAAGATCTTTCCAATGACTGGTCATTTGCTTTAAACGGATAAGAAATGAAGAAGTTATGACCAGTTAAAGTCAGTTTTCAAAACTAGAGTGGTTTATTCGAATAAATGATATATTATTCGAATAACACACCACAGAAATCATACCAGAATGAGTTTTTAGAGGTTTATTCGAATAACCAAAGGGTTATTGGAATTACATGACCCAGAAAACGTTACAGAACATGTTTTTGATGTTTTTTTCGAATAACTAAACGTTTATTCGAATAACTAAATGTTTATTCGAATAAAAGGTTCTAGAAAACACTTCCTGA
This sequence comes from Ormosia semicastrata, assembly GCA_029884595.1. NCBI lineage: Eukaryota > Viridiplantae > Streptophyta > Magnoliopsida > Fabales > Fabaceae > Ormosia > Ormosia semicastrata. The sequence continues at coordinate 49,128,400 of JAQQTO010000061.1, forward strand.
TATGTTATAAGTAGGTTATTCGAATAAGATTATGTTTATTCGCATAACACGACCCAGGAAACACACAACGGCTATTTTTACAGGTTTTAATGTTGAAATAAATTATACCCAATGGCTCTTTTTCTTAGAACACTATAAATATATGTTTTTAGGACATCTTTTAGTAACACCCATTTATCTGAAATAATTCTTTCTTGCTTTATTTTGTGATACATATTTTACCAAATTTTTGTGCTCTTTTTCGTCAAATTTTGAGATATCCTTAGAGAGCTTCATAGAATTGTATCATCTACTCTTTGTGAGAGTTTCTCTTCATCTATATTTCTGTTCTTCTATATTGAGGGTGAGGTATCCTTCAAGATTTGTATAAGGGTGAGGTATCCCTTCAAGGTTTGCATAAGGGTGAGGTATCCCTGCAGGCTGAGACTTTAGCACAAGGGTGGAGTTTCCCTGTGTGTGAAAAGTGCTCTTTTATGTAACGGTTGCAAGCACCTATTGAAGCTTGTATACATAATGAAAAATCTCGGATTGTTTTCGAGGACTGGACGTAGACCATAAGTGGGTTAGTGGTCGAACCAGGATAAATATCGTGTCTGCTTCTCTTTTCTCAATCTCTTTATTTTATGCAATTTTATATCATTGCACATTTATTTATTTGCTGCTCTTAAAGCTTTTACTCTTTATCTTGTAATTTCTTTTCTTTTATTTAATAGCTTAAATATTTGTGTTTATTTTAAGAGCTTTTGTGAAAAGTTTTTCATACCCAATTCACCCCCCTCTTGGGTAATGGTTGCCATGACTAACAAGTGATATCAGAGCTTCGTGCTCTGGTGAAAGCATAACCGCTTAGAGTTAAAGATCCTTGCTTGTTAGCAACCTTGAAAGTTTTTCAAAATGGAAGGTTTTGAAATTGATAAACCACCATTCTTTGATGGTGTGCATTTTGTTTATTGGAAAACTAGATTAGAGTTTTATATACAATCTATTGATTTAGATTTGTGGGATATTGTGCTAAATGGATTTACCTACAAATCAAAATAAACTTAGAATAGTTTTGACAAAAAATGTTTTTCTTTAAACATTAGAGCTTTGCAAGTTTTGAGAAGTAGTTTGAATGATGATACTTATGCTAAAATTAAAAATTACTCTAGTACTAAAGATATATGGGATGCTCTTGATGATATCCATCTTGCTAACAATATTTTTATGCATAAAGTTGTATATAGAAAGCAAGAAAAGCAAAAGTCATTGAAGGAAGCTTATCATGAAAAATATCCTCAAAGAGATGCTCAAACTATTGAAGGGAGTCAAATGCCTCTTGGTGACGATGGTACTCAATTTGAAGAAGAGGCAAAGCAAAACAAAATTGATGAGAAAGAATGTGATTCTCTTAAAGAGGCAAGTACCCTAGAAATTGAAACTACTTCCTATATTGCTAAAAAGGACTTTGAGATAAATAATTTTAAACTATATTATAGTCCTTCCTATGATGAGTTGCAAAGTGCATATAATGAATTGTATGATGGTTTGCTGAATTTAGAAAAGAAAAACTTATCTTATTTGGAAAATATTTTCTCTATTGAAAATGAAATTGAGACTTTAAAAAATGAATATGCTTCTCTTAATGAGGAAATGCCTTTGAAATATGAAACATCATCTTCTTGTGAAAAATGCATTAATTTAGAAAATCAAGTTGAGGACTTATCTTTCAAATTTTCCAAAGCTAATGATTCTAATTGCTTACATTCTATGCTTGTTAATGAAAATAAAATTAATGTTATTCCACATAGAAATTCAAGTAAAGCTTGTGGCAAAAATAACATAGAATGTAATAACAAGAAAAGGCTTAAGTTTTTCAAAGATAATCTTCAAAAGACCAAGCCATCATTAAATTTAATTGTTTGCAATTTTTGTGGTCATCTAGGACATATTTCTCATTTATGCAATTATAGAAGAAATCCTTATATGAGAAATTGTATGGTATGGGTTCCTAAAAATTCTAAAGGCCCTAATACTAACATTCAAGGACCCAAAATGAAGTGGGTACCAAAATATCCTCCTAGTATTTCAATTTTGCAAAATATTTCTCAAAATGATGGACAAATTGGTCAAAAGAAAGAAGAGTCATCAAGGAGAATGCTTCCAAAGCCCAATGGTAGAAACTTTGGTCAAAGAAGGAATATGACTTCAACCAAAGCTTCTCAAGTACAAAATATAGAGTTTGCAAAGTTTAAGATTTCGAAAGAGAAGTAATGGATAAGAAAAAGCATTTCCTTGATTGCTAAGGTCAAGGTATCAAAAGTTTTTACCTCTTATGCACATTCACTTAAAAATGATAATAATGAATATGAGGTATATTCCTTGTAGGCCTTAGGTAGAGGATAGAATCATGTGTACTTGATAAATTTTGAATATTATGTTTAGCACATAATTATGTTCATTCTTATTGTATCATAATTCATTAATTTGTTCTATATCTTAGTACATAAGGTTCTATAATGCCTAGGTATGTTTCCTATACTTTAAAATTGTCTATATATCATGAAAGTAAGTATGCTATCAACTATGTGCTTAATGGTATTTAATTATTTAATTTATTATGCTCAATTTACATACTATGAAAAATTAATCTTTATGAAAGCATAATAGATTAATATTTGAAAACTAACACACAAGGACCCAATAAAATTTGGGTACCAAAAGTCAAAAATTGAAGTGTGTTGTAGGCGTAGTTGAAAGTCAAGAGCCGACTTTGGCATCCTGAAAATGGCTGCTCCAAATACAAATATCATAAATAATTCCAAGCTCTCTTCTTTGTCTCCGTGAAGTTTGGACTTACAATTTTTTGGATAAGTGAAAACTTTTATTATGCTTTTCTAGCCTTATAATTTGAAAATATTTCTACATGTTAATATGCTAGATAAAGTATACTTCTTGTTTGAAATGACATGTCTAATAATAATATCCTTGAACTTGAGTTTTTGATCAATCATACATATATTTAAATATTTGAATTTATTGCTTAAATCTTTTTTATTCTCTCTTAAATTTCAATCCTGAACGTATGCTTTTAATAGCTTTATTCGAATAAAACTAAGTTTATTCGAATAAACTGACTCTTATGTCAGTTCAGTATCTGCTGCTATCTCTGTCTATTCGAATAAATCTTCAAATCATTCGAATAAGCAGAAGCTTGTTTCATCAGTCTTATTTGACTAATCTCTGTCTATTCGAATAAACCTCAGAATATTCGAATAACCAGAACCTATTTTAATCAATATTGACTGATTGCTTTCTGTCTATTCGAATAACCCATAGGTTATTCGAATAAAATTTGTTAAAGGCCACAATGCTTGGCTTTCCCTGCTCATCTATTCGAATAAAACCCTTTCTATTCGAATAAACATGGGCTTTTTAAAAGAAAAAGGTTCTGCTACGTTTCGTTAATATGTGCTAAATTCTTTATAATTGGACCAAAAAATATACAAATGCTTAATCAAATGTAATTAACTATTCTTTTGATGTTTATATGTAATTAGCTAATTTGATCAATGAAATAAAAATCTTTTGCCCTTGTGAACTCATTTGTTGTCTTATTATTTTGAATGCTTATTTGCTTATGAGTTTGGCATAATGACTAACTTCTATGGATCCAAAATTGATGGATACCAATGAAAGTACTTTGAATTGTATTGTAGGGTAATAACTACCTCAAACAAGTATTTAAATGGAATAAGTTCAACTTGAGGATAGTAAAGTTTAAAAGGATTCAACTTTTAAAAGGGGTGCAAAAAATTTATATTCCCTCATTAAAGCTTGAAGCTTAGAAGTTGGTAGAAGTGGGAGTCATCTACAAAAAAATCAAAGAGTACACTTTTGGTGATATCAATCTTTTTTCCTTATTTATGCTTTAAATTGAATATCATATGATTTTTGGAGAAGTAGAGAGTTGTGTTATACCTTTACATGCCTTACATGAAAATTATTTGCCTAAAAATGCCTATATAAGTTTTGATGTTGATCATGTATTTCTTGATAAACTTGAATCATACCTTAAAATGCTTAAACTATTTTTTCATTTATTCAAGTTCATATGTACTTCATACATTCTTGTTAAAGCTAACATTGCATGGTTGATAATATGATACATGCTTTAAATTATATATCAATCAAAATTATGCTTATAAATGGGCTTACATGATATTTGATACTAACCTATGTTTTAGAGAATTTTTAAAGTTAGCTTTGCAAGTGTCTCTATGTGCTTCAAGTATAGCCATCAAATATTAAAGTGTCAAACATATGTGGATAAATGAGAAGAGTTGAATGAAAAAGGACATGAGAAGACTTTCTTCAAGTGCAATGGAATAAAATACTCAATGAAAGAAAGTACAAACTCAAAGGACCTATAAACGAAGAACATTCTAAAGGAGCATCACTTTCTATCTAACCCAATAAGTATCTCCATCCCTAAACTATTGTGGTATTCTATATGGTATGGATCATATGATACTTGTTGAAAAATTAATCTTAAATGACTAGATGCTTTCCAAGGAATATATGGCTTTTTATATAAAACATCTCTACCCTTCTAAAATATTTTTGAAAATATAATGTGCTCTTATAAAATTCTTCTTGAAAGAGGGAGAAGTTTTAAAATAGTTTTTGTTTAAAGGATTAAGAAGATGTATATTTGATAATATGCATATTTTGAGGGGGAGTCTAGCTCTGGAGTTGTTTATATCTCTTGCCTTACATCTTTGTTTGATTACATAAAGTGTTTTAATATTGTCATGTGCTAAATGTTGATATACAAAAATATGACAAGCATTGCATGAATAATTTTCTATATCTTGAAAAATATGCTTATTTCATCTCTCTATTCTTGAATCATATGTAGAATCTATAAGGGGGAGAAAATATTTTTTTTTCTTTCTAAGCCTTTTTGTTGATGTCAAATAGGGGGAGTGAAAATTGAAAATAAAAATATGTTCTTGTACTTATTGTTTGATATGCTTACATGAATATCCATTCTTGTATATTGCTCAACATATTTTTCTTTGGTGATTTGTCATCATCAAAAAGGGGGAGATTGTGGAAATAAATTTGCCTCAAATGGTTTTATATATTAAGTTTTGATGATGACAAATACAAGACAAAAACAATACTTTGCTTATGTTCTTTGTTGCATCTTATATAGAGCATATCCATTAGTAATTGATAAATATCTTATTTGGATGTGTCTATGAAAGTCTTATATGCATGTTAAACTAACTAGAGTTATACATTTATGAATCATGCATATGAAGATATTGAATTATGATTTTGGACTAACTATGCTTGTTTAAGTGAGCAATACTTTGTAGGATAGTCTAAGTACCAAGAGTGAGCATTGCAACAAGAAAGCAAAAGATCTCTATTAAGTTCAACACAAGGAGAATGTGAATGCCTATTTCATGAAGGTATTAATAACATCAAAGTCATGTCAAAGACCAAGTCCGAAGGAAGATTAAATGGTATAGCTTATAGGACTTAGGGTCTTTATGTACGAAGCTTTATGGATATCTCAAATATATTTTTACAAATGGTTTTCCTATGCTAAAATACCCAACAAACAAGTTTTGAAAAGTTATTTATGGTCGTAGTTCAAATTTATGAAAAATAGCCAAGTTTGAGTTTTGTAAAACTGACCTTTGATCACTCTTTTAATCATATCTTTCAAAATACTTTGATTTTTGTTTTGAAACTTCTTTCATTTGAAAATAGACTCAAAGATATTTCCAATGACTTGCCATTTGCTTTAAACGGATAAGAAATGAAGAAGTTATGGCTATTTAAAGTCAATTTTTGAAACTAGAGTAGTTTATTCGAATAAGTGATATGTTATTCGAATAACACACCACAGAAATCATACCAGAACGAGTTTTTAGAGCTTTATTCGAATAACCAAAGGGTTATTCGAATAACATGACCCAAAAAATATTACAGAACATGTTTTTGATGTTTTATTCGAATAACTAAATTTTTATTCGAATAAAAGGTTCCAGAAAACACTTCCTGGTATGTTATAAGTAGGTTATTCGAATAAGATTATGTTTATTTGAATAACACGACCCAGGAAACACGCAACGGCTATTTTCACAGGTTTTAATGTTGAAATAAATTATACCCAATGACTCTTTTTCTTAGAACACTATAAATACATGTTTTTGGGACATCTTTTAGCAACACCCATTTATTTGAAATAATTCTTTCTTGCTTTATTTTGTAATACATATTTTACCAAATTTCTGTACTCTTTTTCTCCAAAATTTGAGATATCCTTAGAGAGCTTCATAGAGCTTCAAATTGTATCATCTACTCTTTGTGAGAGTTTCTCTTCATCTATATTTTTGTTCTTCTATATTGAGGGTGAGGTATCCTTCAAGATTTGTATAAGGGTGAGGTATCCCTTCAAGATTTGTATAAGGGTGAGGTATCCCTGCAGGCTGAAACTTTAGCACAATGGTAGAGTTTCCCTGTGTGTGAAAAGTGCTCTTTTATGTAACGGTTGCAAGCACCTATTGAAGCTTGTATACATAGTGAAAAATGTCGGATTGTTTTCGAGGACTGGACGTAGACCACAAGTGGGTTAGTGGTCGAACTAGGATAAATATCGTGCCTACTTCTCTTTTCTCAATCTCTTTATTTTATATAATTTTATATCATTGCACATTTATTTATTTGCTGCTCTTAAAGCTTTTACTCTTTATCTCGCAATTTCTTTTCTTTTTTTTGATAGATTAAATATTTGTGTTTATTTTAAGAGCTTTTGTGAAAAGTTTTTCATATCCAATTCACCGCCCTCTTGGGTAATGGTTGTCATAACTAACAATTGGCACTAGGGAAGATTTGCATGAACATGGTTATAACACCCCAACTTTTGGGTTAAGTACGATATTGTCCTAAATGTATTGTTTTATATTTTCTATCAGTTATAAATTGAATTTGACTATTCCATGAGTATATTTGACTGTTTTGTGTGATTTGCTCTGAGCCAAGAAAATAATAATTTTCTGGCCGAAAAAATCTTATTTTAATTATTCGAAAATGGGGGATCTTACTAAACCCAATTCCGAGTGATATGTATATTAATCTTTTCATTTTTAGGATTTAACTGTGTAATAAAATAATTTTATATTATTATAATATTATTTTAATTGACAGTACCTACTGTCTCAAAAATAGTAGAAATCTGCTCCAAAATGACCATGGACCCGAAAAAGTTTGTGAGACCTGCGTTTAGAAAAGCAGTCAATGTTTTTGGCTAGAATAAATTCTAAACCAATAAGAGTTGGTCAAATAAAGTAGCATGAACTTCATTGTGGACCATTGGATGAACAACTTGATTTAGATGCCTTTAATCATAACCATTGATCAGATCAATAGTGTGAGAACAATCCTGATAAAGTAACTAATGAAATCCACCTTAGATTAAATCAATGGATAGGAAGTGAAGTTAATTTCAAGGGCTAGGATTTAGTCAAATATAATGGCTTGACTAGTTACAAAGTAACTAAGTAAACCTAATTTAGTTAGCTTAATTGTCTAATTAGAGAAACTAAGTGAACTAACCTAGTTACCAATTAGTTATAATCTAGTTACTAATCAAATATCTTAATTTCATCTAGAAGCCATGACTAAGCATGACATATGCAATGACCTATTTAATTAATTAGTTATGTAATTAGATAGTTAATTAATTGTAATTAGAAAATCTAACCTAATTAACTAGCCATCTAATTAGCATGTAATTAAGGTGTAATTGAAGTCAAACCAAGTCCCTAATCCCCTAGTGTTCCACGGCCAAGAAGGGGAAATTTTACCAAGTTCTATAATGTTTTAGGCTCATCCAAGTGATCATTGCATGAGCAATTGGTGACATAGGCCATGTGCCTTGTAAATGTGAACACAATAGGATATTTACTATCAAAGTTTATCTCTCAATCTCTTCTACAAGCTACCTCACGGCTGCACCTCTATTTTTCACTCTTAATATTTACTTTTTCTCTCACCTAAAGACTTAGCTTTATTTTCTCTTAAAATCCCCAAGAACCTAAGAACACTTTTCTTTCTTTTTCTCCTTGGAGTTTCGGCCCCAACACCCAATCTCACTATCAATCTTCTATAATTTTTCCTCTTTGCATTTCCTAAACCTAAACCACCTCCTAAACACTTTTCATTTAGGAAGTTTTGTGAAAATCCTACTCCTAGTGCTTCAAAATCCAAGTTTTATCTTACTTCCCTAAAGGTAAACTTTTGATTTTATGTTTTAAAATTTAGTTTTTGATTTTCAAAACCATGATTATTCCATGGTTTTTCATTATGAAGCCTTGTTTGTGATTTTGTTAATTGTTTAAGAATTTTAGGGAATTGTTTAAGGGTCACACGAAAAATCAAAGAGGAGAAGGAGACTAGAGAATTCTTGTCTTCAAGAGGTAAGAGGGAGATTTAATCTCATCAACCTAGTATGGTGATGAGAAAATGGATTGTATATGTAGTAAAGAATCCATAAGTATTCACTTATTTGGCTATTTAATGCTTTCCTATTTGTGATTGATTTTATTTGTGAGCATGTCTATAGCTTTAAAAATATATTGCATGTGTTTATAAATGTATGAATATTATTGTAGGATGTGAATAATATGCAAGGTTTGCATGAGTGTTCCAAAGAACACAAAGGAGGTCATGGCTTCTCCAAGAAAAAGAGAACCAAAATGTTCTCAACCATTTTCTAAAACAATGATTTAATGAATTTAGGTAAAACAATGAATCTGAAAGTGATTTAAAAGATAGGAAATGATTTACTGATCATTTGTGAAGGATATGTTGAATTCGGCCAACATGCCATTCAATGTACATTTGAATTCCAAAATTATTTTCTAAGGTAGGTCAAGTAGCTAATCTACAAAAGAATTTAATTCTAATGAATCTTTTGGAAATAAAATGAATGAACTTAGTTTTAGAATTCTAAACTAGAAGAATTTGTCATAAGTAAGAAATAAAGAAAACACTTGAAAAATACTAACGTAGAGCTCACTCTTTGAGTTTTGAAGCGCGTTAGCAAGTTTCAAGGTGTAAATAAAGGTTAAGGTTAAAATATGCAGTATTTAGAGAGAAACGTAGAAAATATCATTTAATGGATTTTCTAGACAAAATGCTATCAAAATTTACTAAAATCAGACAAATAAAAAGAGAAGGTTCCATAATATGTTTATAACGTAAGGAAAATATCCTACGTAGTTTAAAAGTATTAGAAATAGCTTACGCATATATAAAATAAAGATTTTTAAGCTATATAGTTAAGAAAACGATCTAAAAATCTTACGCAATTGAGAAAATGATTTAAAAACATTACGTGATGTTCAAAAACATTAAAATATATTTACACTATTTTAGAATGTTTGTAAAAGTGACGTGATTGTGAAAACGCGATAAAATTTTTATGCGACTAAATGGAACAGTGAGTTTTACTTTAGGGTCAAAGTGGTGGACCCGGACATGTTGAGATATACTACTGTCAAGTGGAGACATACAATATTTATGAATAATGAGACTAAGGGTATTTAGGTAAATATGGTGATATATTGAGACTAAGGGTATTTTTATAATTATAATTCTTAATCATGCATTGAGAGTTGTGTCAATTTGGTTGAAAATTGGCGATTGATTGACGAGATGAATTACACCGTGTTGTGGGTGTGATAGGCGTAGTGTGGTTCATTAATTGAGCTTGGAGGCGTTAATGTGCGGAGGATTCCACATGTAGACAGTTGGTAGCTCCTTTGGGCCGTGATAACGGGCAACGCACTAATGATCTCAACAAGCACTATTCTTAATCAAGATCTTATGGAGACTATTTGGTACAATGCCTGTAGTGCACGAAGTATTTGGACTGTGTACTACTACACGATGTTTTGGACTGTGGGCTATAGACACGACGTTGGACAGTCTAATAGTTTGGTTGGGCAGTCTGAGGTACTGATAGTTCTTTTCGAATCATTCCCTCTAATGTCTATGTTTAGCTCCATAGAGTAGGAATGAGTCGGTATGCATTAGCATCCATGATCTGCATTTTAAATGTTTATTGTATCTTATGGTAGCATGTGTGATGCGTTAATTTAAGGTACTATATATGATGTAATGGTATGCATTATTGTGATATTTGCTTGTATTGTCGTTTTCTTTATTGCCATGCAGGTAATGATGTAGATTGTCTCACCTCGTTATACGTATTTCTCTGCATTATTATTATATTCTGTAAAGAGTTTGGGGAAGGGGAAGAGGAGCAGCCCCTTGATATTCAGTATGCGAAAGAGCGCCAGCCGAGTGAGCAGTGCGAGGATGGCGAGCCGTTAGATTACCCCTACCATCTGGATTGATCTTGTGATCATAACGTTGCTTGGATTCTTTGGTTTTGTGAGACTTGATTTTCACGAAGGCTCAGAGGCTTGGCGACTGCGTAAGGATAGAGGATCGGTAGTCTACGTGGGACGTCTGACTGTGTCTCTGTGACGCCCCTTTTTGACCAAGGGAACGTCTCACTTTCAATTACAATGCGGAAATAAAATTTATGTGTGTTAAGACCCGGTTCATTTTAATAATATATATATTTACTCGATTATAGTTGGGTAATTAAATTGGCGAGTATATTTTTTTTTTCTTTTTGTTACATTTACGTTAACGATAATCAATATCCACGGTGACGAAACATACATGGGAAATTAACATTTTTCATTATATATATATATATATATATATATATATATATATATATATATAATTATCAAACTATTTAGTTACAAAGCCTAGCATATCAAAAAGCAACACTATACCGCCCCCAAAGGATTATATATACACATCCCTATGGTATCGAATATACAAACCCACTACTGAGACAAAACATCGGCCCCCAAAATAAAATCTTGGTAGCCTCGGTAGCTACAAGTAAGGTCAGTCCCTCAAGTGAGGAGGAATCGAGTCAGGGTCCTCTTCAGGATCCTCTTCGGGGTCGTCTTCAGGAACTTCTTCGGGATCTACCTCAGGATCTTCTTCGTCAGAGGAAATCACCATAGGAATCGCAGAGTCACGGGATGGGGCCCGAGCTGTGGAACGGAAAGAATCTTCCCGCGGGGTGAAATAACGGTCACCCCACAGTCGAAGTTTTCCAGAAGGTCAGCAGAAGTCCTATTTCGACGGATGTGGGTGTCGACGTTGGAGAAAACTCCCAAGTGTCGAACCGACGAAAAACACTGTGGTCAAAACTCTAATTCGACGGATCTTGACATTCTACTCGATGAATATTAACTTTGGGAAGCTTCTGATAAATGGACAGAAGATCTACTCGACAGGTAGATGGTCAGAACTCTAATTCGACGGATCTTGCATTGGAGGAGTTTCTCTCCTAAGTGGTCAGGAGTTCATACTCGACGGATTTTGATATTGCACTAAATGACCAGGAATCAAATTCGACGGGCATGGCCAGAGGTTCATACTCAACGGATTTTAACATTTCTAAGTGATCAAGACATCAAATTCGACGGGTTTGGCCAGGAGTTCATACTCGACAGATTTTAACATTTCTAAGTGATCAAGACATCAAATTCGACGGGTTTGGCCAGGAGTTCATACTCGATGGATTTTAACATTTCTAAGTGATCAAGACATCAAATTCGACGGGTTTGGCCAGGAGTTCATACTCGATGGATTTTAACATTTCATTAGATGATTAGGATATCATACTCGACGGGTTTGGCCAGGAGTTCATACTGTTACTAGTTTTCACATGAAATTTCCAAAATTTTGGGCTCAACACCGTGACCATCCGAGAACCAATCGGAAGTCATTCCCTTCCATATTACACGTTCCAATACATCCAGATATATATCAAAACACACAAACAATCAAATAGCATATATACATCACCAACAGCAGGTAAACAAAGATGACTCTCAGTACCAATCACAAACAACGTCCCTAAATGCTAAAAGAGGTTGAGGAGGAGTGTCTTCCTCTTACCTTGGAGAAGCACAAAGAAAGGTGGCTCCTTTTTGGTCAGGATTTCGTTTTCAGCTTCCAGGAAATCCTTAAACATTTAAACTTGCAAGAATCAGAATCCTAATATTGAAATGGATACCCATTGTCATCAAAATGACAGTGGGTTACGAAAAAGAGAAGAGAGGGAGAAAAAGCTAAGAGCTTTACCTTAAAGCTCCAACCTTTAAGCTTCAAAGACGTAGGAGAATGAAGATGGAGGAAATGGCAGAACCTTGAAGCTGATTTCCTCAATGATGGTGGTTCTCCAAACACGAAATGGTGCTAAGATTGTGACGGTTTGAAGAACAAAATGGAGGTGTGGGTGGATGGTGTTGCTGCTGTAGGGTGAAAGAGAAGAGAGAAAGATGAGTGAATAGTGAGCTGCGTACAGGGAGGAGAGGAAATGTGAGAAAAGGAAATGAATTAGACCCCCTTAATTCAAACGTGCTGCACAAATTGGGAGGAGAGAGAAATGATAAAAATAATGGTTGCAGGAAGCTTCTTTGAGAAGCTTCGCGCGCTCCTCGATAAAGCACATAGTAAGCTTGTCTCCAAATTAACTATATCTGGCAGATGATTAATTACACTGTGGAATTATTTTCTCAGTAAATAAAATTTACAATTGATGAAAATAATATTTTATTATTCATCAGATAATTTTATGATATTGCAAATTTTATTTAACAGATAAAATCTTAAAAAATGCAGATATCTCAAACTGTGCCCGGCCTCGGGTTTAGTAAGATCCTCCGTTGACACGTTGACAGTTCAAAGTTTACCAGCCTCAGGAAAAATATTCTAGTTTCCCCGGCTCCACTCAGTGTACACGTAAAACGAAGAATATATTAAAATATTCATCGTTTCCAGAAAAATCCACAAAATTCCTAAAAATCATAAATATTATAAAATGATTGTTTATAATGAAATAAAAAATTTTTGGGATGTTACAATACTCCCCTTCAAAAAGGAATTTCGTCCTTGAAATTTGCATACCTTAGAATAACTGTGGGTGTTGCTCCTTCATCTTGTCTTCCAGCTCCCAAGTTGCATCTCCTGTCACCTCGTTCCAGATCACTTTCACCAATGCGATCTCCTTGTCTCTTAATTGCTTTATTTTCCTATCCTCGATTCTTACAGGAGACGTCTCATAAGTTAAGTTTTCTTTTAATTGTACTGCATCCGGTGCTATGACATGACTTGGGTCAGGGAGGTATTTTCGAAGTTGTGACACATGGAAAACATTATGAATGTTTGAAAGGAAAGGAGGTAAGGATAGTTGGTACGCTACAGGACCTACACGACGAATGATTTGGTATGGTCCAAGGAATTTAGGAGTGAGTTTTCTAGATTTTAAAGCCCGGTCTACCCCAGTCGTAGGTGTGACTCTCAGGAATACATGCTCGCCTTCCTCAAACTCAAGAGGTTTTCTCCTTCGGTCTGCATAACTCTTTTGCCGACTTTGAGCCGTTCTCATCTTTTCCTGAATTATCTTAACCTTCTCAGTTGTCTACTGTATAATCTCTGGTCCAACAGTAAGGCGTTCACCGTCTTGGTACCAACACAGAGGTGTTCGACATTGTCGTCCATACAGAGCCTCATAGGGTGCCATCCCTATGCTCGAATGATAACTATTGTTGTAGGTGAATTCTATCAAGGGTAGAAAGTCATCCCAACTTCCAGTTTGCTCTATGGTACAGGCTCTAAGCAAATCTTCCAAAGATTGGATCGTCCTTTTCGATTAACCGTCGGTCTGCGGATGATAAGCAGAACTCAGACGTAGCTTCATCCCCAACGCTTCTTGCAAACTCTCCCAGAGATTTGAAGTAAATCTCGGATCTCTATCCGAAACAATACTCGTAGGCACACCGTGTAGCCTAACAACTTCTCGAATATAGATCTGAGTCAATCTCTCCAGTTTGTATTTTATGTCGATCGGGAGAAAGTGTGCTGACTTCGTGAGTCGGTCCACAATTACCCAAATCGAATCGTGACCTTTTCTTGTCCTTAGCAATCCGACTACAAAATCTATTGCAATATTGTCCCACTTCCATTCTGGAATAAATAACGGTTGCAGCAACCCCGCTGGTCTCTGATGTTCCACCTTAGCTCTTTGACAAACTAGACAAGTCGATACACGTCTAGTGACGTCACTCTTCATTCCATGCCACCAGAACAACTTCTTCAAGTCTTAGTACATCTTTGTTATACCTGGATGCATACTCAGCTGGCTTGTATGAGCATGGTTAATGATGTATTCTCTAAGCTCTTTGTCACGGGGAATACAAACTTTTCCACGAAACCTCAGAATTCCATCTGTTCCATCCGCAAACTCTGTTTCACCTCCTTGCTCCACTTGCTCTCTCACTTCTTGTAAGAACTTGTCAATCCTCTGTTTTTCCTTTATGTCATCCAGTAGCTCACTTGTGATGGTAACCATATTCATGCAAATCTTTCCAGGTTCTAACTCCATAAAAGACCACACATCTCTAAACTGCTCTAGCATATCCTTTTCCTTGATCATCAGGGCAGAGACACTGATCATCTTCCTACTTAGAGCATCTGCCACAATATTTGCCTTGCCAGGGTGATACAAAAGTTGGAAATCGTAATCCTTCAGGAATTCTAACCACCTTCGTTGCCTCATGTTCAACTCCTTCTGATCATACAAATACTTCAGACTCTTGTGATCACTGAAAATATTGAACGTAGCTCCATAGAGAAAATGCCTCCATATCTTCAGAGCAAAAACTACAGCCGCTAACTCCAAGTCGTGTGTCGGGTAATTCTTCTCATGCACTCGCAACTGCCTTGAAGCATAAGCCACCACTCTTCCATGCTGCATAAGTACAGATCCTAACCCTTGGTATGAAGCGTCGCAGTACACTTCAAACTGCTCATTCGGATCGGGTAGCACTAACACCGGTGAGGTAGTCAGCCGATTCTTCAACTCTTGGAAACTTTGCTCACAGCTGTCGATCCACTCAAAAGCTTGGTTTTCCTCGTGAGTTGTGTAAGTGGTCCAGCAATCTTGGAGAATCCCTCAATGAACCTCCGGTAATATCCAGCTAAAGCCACGAAGCTTCGAATCTCCGTCACGGACGTTGGTCTTTCCCATTGCAGCACTGCCTCCACCTTCGATGGATCCACGGCAATCCCATCCTTCGAGATCACGTGACCCAGAAACTTAACTTCTTCTATCCAGAACTCACATTTTGACAGCTTGGCATACAATTCCTTCTCCTTCAGAATCTGAAGAACTACACTGAGGTGTTCAGCATGGTCCTCCTGATTTTGAGAGTATACCAGAATGTCATCAATGAAGACCACAACGAATCTGTCCAAGTAAGGACGAAAGATTCGGTTCATGTAGTCCATAAAGATAGCTGGTGCGTTCGTCACACCAAACGGCATCACTAGGTATTCGTAATGACCGTATCGGGTATGAAAAGCTGTCTTGGGTACATCCTCCGTCTTCACTCTTATCTGATGATACCCAAACCGTAGATCGATCTTCGAAAACACTGCTGCTCCCTTCAGTTGGTCCATTAAGTCATCAATTCTCGGGAGTGGATACTTGTTCTTAATCGTTACCTTGTTCAGCTGCCGATAGTCCACACATAATCTTGAGGTGCCATCCTTCTTGCGAACTAACAGCACTGGTGCTCCCCATGGTGACACACTTGGCCTGACAAATTGCTTTTCCAAAAGCTCTTCTAGCTGTTTCTTGAGCTCAGCTAACTCTGTCGGTGCCATCCTATACGGTGCTATGGACACGGGACCAGCTCCTGGTACTAGGTCGATAGCAAACTCTATCTCTCGAGCCGGTGGTAAACCAGGTACATCATCAGGAAAGACTTCGGGAAACTCATTCACCATTGGAATTGTGTTCACATTAACCTCGTTCTCGACTTTCAAAGAAGACAGTAGCATGTATCCATGAGCTCCTTCTTTCAAGAGAGCTTGAACTCGGTTGGCCGTCAAAAATCTAGAATTCTTCTCTATGGGAAAAACTATGGTCTTTCTGGAACAGTCTAACAAAACATGGTTGGAAGACAACCAGTCCATCCCTAAGATAATATCTAGTTGGGAAATGGGTAAACATATCAGATCGACCGAAAAGGTTTGACCTTCAACAACCAATGGACAATTTAGACAGACTTTGGTAGTAACTACCGGTTTATCAGTGGGGGTAGAAACAGTTAAGTCAAAAGGTAATGACGACACAGATAGACCCAGTCTTTGCACATAGTCATATGATATAAAAGAATGGGTTGCTCCAGAGTCATACAGCATAGTTAAAAGATTACCTTCTATGGTACCTTCCCCCTGTATCAAATCTTTGGATTCGGAAGCCTCAGCTCCGCTTATAGTGTAGACTCGCCCTCCAGCCTGTGGTTTCTTGGCTCTCGCAGCATTCACTGAAGGTTCGGCCTTCGTTTGATTGTAGTCTCGGGACACGTGGCAAGGTTTGCCACATTTGAAGCAGATGAATCCCTTCATGGTACAGTCCCTTGTGAGATGGTCTTTCCCACACTTTAGACATCTGGAAGGATACGCCGTGTTCTGGCCAGTCCGATTCCCAGTAGAACCTCCACCAGAACTTCCACCCATAGCTTGTTGTCGATTCCCCGTGGGTCGGGAGTACGGCTTCTTCTGGAAACGGTTAGTACTGTTACTGCCGCCTCTCTGGAATCTCGTAGGCCCAAAGTTTCTGCTCCTCATGTCTCTAGATTGCTCCAGAGCCTCTACATCACAGCAAGTATCCAGTAGTCGTGAGAATTCATTAATCCTCAAGGTGATCACAGCCTTCTTCACTTCATACCTCAGTCCATCCGTAAATCTTCGGCATTTCCATGCTTCATCTGGTTGGTTCTGAAAGTACGTCGAAAACTGTGACAAGTTTTCAAATTTCACAGTACTCGCTAATGTCATATTTCCTTGTCACGGGTTGAGGAATTCGACTCCTTCGCATGCCTTGCGCTTGCAGGAAAATACTTATCCAAGAACTGTTCCTTGAATAAGCCCCAAGTAATCTCTCGGTTCGCGACTTCCAAAGATTTCTTTCGCACTCCATTCCACCAATTTTCAGCATTGCCTACCAGCATAAATGTAGCATAGTTCACCTTCTTGTCCTCGGCGCAACTCATTCCTCGAAAGACTTTCTCCAATTCCTTGATTCACAGACTAGCCTTGTCCGGATCAAATTCTCCTTTGAATTGAGGAGGGTTATGGCGTCGAAACTCTGCTAAATTCTTAGCATCAGCAGTGGCCTCTAGCTGTTGAGCAGCTCGCTCTTGTTGTTGTGCAACTCTCTCTTGCTGCTGGGCAGCTTGCTCGGTTTGCTGTGCGACGGCCTCAACCATCCTCTGCATCGCTGTAATAGCTGCTGCCATATCTTTC
This sequence comes from Ormosia semicastrata, assembly GCA_029884595.1. Classification (NCBI taxonomy): domain Eukaryota; kingdom Viridiplantae; phylum Streptophyta; class Magnoliopsida; order Fabales; family Fabaceae; genus Ormosia; species Ormosia semicastrata. Next base: position 49,145,875 of record JAQQTO010000061.1, read on the forward strand.
CCTCGTGCCATCTTACTTTCTTAGATCAGATTAACTAAAAACATAGAAAAGTCAGTTGCATTCACTAGGAACACCAAACCATACACCCTTACGTATACTACTCAGAGAACACACAACACAAACAAGACAGACTCAAACACAAGACCCAAAGAAACATAAATCGGGGCTCTGATACCAACTTAGTATGACGCCCCTTTTTGACCAAGGGAACGTCTCACTTTCAATTACAATGCGGAAATAAAATTTATGTGTGTTAAGACCCGGTTCATTTTAATAATATATATATTTACTCGATTATAGTTGGGTAATTAAATTGGCGAGTATATTTTTTTTTCTTTTTGTTATATTTATGTTAACGATAATCAATATCCACGGTGACGAAACATACATGGGAAATTAACATTTCATTTATATATATATATATATAATTATCAAACTATTTAGTTACAAAGCCTAGCATATCAAAAAGCAAAACTATACCTGCCCCCAAAGGATTATACATACACATCCCTACGGTATCAGAATATACAGCCCACTACAGACAAAACATCAGGCCCCCAAAATAAAATACTGGTAGCCCTCAGTAGCTACAAGTAAGGTCAGTCCCTCAAGTGAGGAGGAATCGAGTCAGGGTCCTCTTCAGGATCCTCTTCGGGGTCGTCTTCAGGAACTTCTTCGGGATCTTCCTCAGGATCTTCTTCGTTAGAGGAAATCACCATAGGAATCGCAGAGTCACGGGACAGGGCCCGAGCTGTGGAACGGAAAGAATCTTCCCGCGGAGTGAAATAACGGTCACCCCACATCTCGCGTATCGGTAGTTGAAACTCCAAACGTAAACTAATACAGCAGGTGAAGACAGGCGGCTCGTGGCATCTCCAGGCTAGAGATAGCGACACATCCCCCGTATAGACGCAACCCTCAGAACCATAGTTGATGTACCAACTCTGGCCCTCCCAAGAAAGTCAGGCGCACATCTCCCAAAAATCTTTGCGTGCGTGGCACCATACTCTTCTACAGTCGCTCAGTCGAGATGAGGCCAAAAACCAGGGAAGTCGGGAGCTTCCGGTTCCTTGCAGTTATCTTCTATGGAATGCAGTATACGGACAAAACAGAAGTGGAGAGACAGAAAAGAGGTAAGACATCCTACCATCATTACCAATCATAGCATCGAGAAACTAAACGGCGCAAAGCGCCCACATAGCATTTATGACAGCAATAATGGTAATAAACATTCAATAGCAATTATGAGCAACCAAACAGTTCCAGGCAGTCGTATACATATAGATATATCAGAAGTACAATAGTTCCAATTATAATAACAATGTATGCTAGATGATTCATGGACTCACTATGCACACGTGCCCTCAATAACCAAAATCCTACTCCATGGAGCTAGACATAAAACAGTCGGAGAGAACGATCAGGAGGTATGTCTGTATTCTTGGCTGCCCAGGCCCTCAAGTGCTAAAATTCTCAAATTATCATTGTGTACATCAAGGCATTTTACAAGACATTCTACACAGATCTCGACATAGGACAGCGTCTCGGTCCGGATCCTCAGTGTGTTTGCATCGGTCTGCCCCACAGACAGAGAGCTACTAGCTGCCCATTGTGAGGTACCCGCACCCTAACGCCCCCAAGGTCAACAAGTAACCTACACTTGTCTATTCGCACCCGCACAAAGGTGTAAGTTCAACTCCTAGGCTACCGGCCTTAACCAAGTCCAACGGACAATCTCTTTCTTTTTTTTTTGTTCAATGCATGATACAATCATACTCTTCATGACCAACTAGGTCCATCATGCTTCAAATGCATGTCATGTTATTTTACAACAAGAATTGATCCCATTCACGGATCCACAACAAACTAATAGTACATTTTAAGGATAACCACAATTTCCATTCATAGTCATGACAGAAGTCAACCATTAAATTCATTATGTGCCTCACAAGCTCACCCATACTCATGTTCTTCCCTGTTTATGAATCCCTACTTAATCTCTAGTCATCCAATCATTTATGATTTATGTGCTTTTATTAATCCAAGGGTTTTGAATCCAGGAAGATACATGGCCAGAATCACCAACAATGTCACAGATTTAATTGCTAGGTATTGGGTGATAAACCATAATTGTGAATTCAACGGAGACAATGCATTTAGTGGAAAATTGAGGCTGCCATTCAACGAAAACTAACATGGCAGAAGGATGAAAGATGGGAGAACATTTTATAACAAGATTGGATAAAAACCAATTTATGTCGAATAGAGGTTCTGTCGAACAGAGATCAAAACAGTCGAAGTTTTCCAGAAGGTCAGCAAAAGTCCTATTTCGACAGATATGGGTGTCGACGTTGGAGAAATCTCCCAAGTGTCGAACCGACAAAAAACACTATGGTCAGAACTCTAATTCGACGGATCTTGACATTCTACTCGACGAATATTAACTTTGGGAAGCTTCGGATAAATGGACAGAAGATCTACTCGACAGGTAGATGGTCAGAACTCTAATTCGACGGATCTTGCATTGGAGGAGTTTCTCTCCTAAGTGGTCAGGAGTTCATACTCGACGGATTTTGATATTGCACTAAATGACCAGGAATCAAATTCGATGGGCATGGCCAGGGGTTCATACTCGACGGATTTTAACATTTCTAAGTGATCAAGACATCAAATTCGACGGGTTTGGCCAGGAGTTCATACTCGACGGATTTTAACATTTCATTAGATGATTAGGATATCATACTCGACGGGTTTGGACAGGAGTTCATACTGTTACTAGTTTTCACATGAAATTTCCAAATTTCTGGGCTCAACACCGTGACCATTCGAGAACCAATCGGAAGTCATTCCCTTCCATATTACACGTTCCAATACATCCAGATATATATCAAAACACACAAACAATCAAATAGCATATATACATCACCAACAGCAGGTAAACAAAGATGACTCTCAGTACCAATCACAAACAACGTCCCTAAATGCTAAAAGAGGTTAAGGAGGAGTGTCTTCCTCTTACCTTGGAGAAGCACAAAGAAAGGTGGCTCTTTTTTGGTTAGGATTTTGTTTTCAGCTTCCAGGAAATCCTTAAACATTTAAACTTGCAAGAATCAGAATCCTAATATTGAAATGGATACCCATTGTCATCAAAATGACAGTGGGTTACGAAAATGAGAAGAGAGGGAGAAAAAGCTAAGAGCTTTACCTTAAAGCTCCAACCTTTAAGCTTCAAAGACGTAGGAGAATGAAGATGGAGGAAATGGCAGAACCTTGAAGCTGATTTCCTCAATGATGGTGGTTCTCCAAACACGAAATGGTGCTAAAATTGTGACGGTTTGAAGAACAAAATGGAGGTGTGGGTGGATGGTGTTGCTACTGTAGGGTGAAAGAGAAGAGAGAAAGATGAGTGAATAGTGAGCTGCGTACAGGGAGGAGAGGAAATGTGAGAAAAGGAAATGAATTAGACCCCCTTAATTCAAACGTGCTGCACAAATTGGGAGGAGAGAGGAATGATAAAAATAATGGTTGCAGGAAGCTTCCTTGAGAAGCTTCGCGCGCTCCTCGATAAAGCACATAGTAAGCCTGTCTCTAAATTAACTATATCTGACAGATGATTAATTACACTGTGGAATTATTTTCTCAGTGAATAAAATTTACAATTGATGAAAATAATATTTTATTATTCATCAGATAATTTTATGATACCACAAATTTTATTTAACAGATAAAATCTTGAAAAATGCAGATCTCTCAAACTATGCCCGGCCTCGGGTTTAGTAAGATCCCCCGTTGACATGTTGACAGTTCAAAGTTTATCAGCCTCAGGGAAAATATTCTAGTTTCCCTGGCTCCGCTCAGTGTACACGCAAAATGAAGAATATATTAAAATATTCATCGTTTCCAGAAAAATTCACAAAATTCCTAAAAATCATAAATATTATAAAATGATCATTTATAATGAAATAAAGAATTTTCGGGATGTTACAGTTTCTGTGTAGAGAGTTTGACGGGGAGCTTATTTTTACTATTACTCTGTATTTACATCTTGAGTTGCCTTTGACTCTTAGGCGTTATTGGGGAGGGATTTTTCATGCGCCTAGTGAGCTTAATAGTGAGTCGACAACACGGACTCATGTCCGTAGAGCTGCGAGGCATCCAAGATTTCTGCTGTCCGATGATCTATCTGAGAGTAATCCTTCAGAGGGTTAGGAATCTTTGATGTGCACTTGGGCATGTTATCTTTGTAGTTTTATACAGACTCTTTACTGTTTTGTTAAATATTTGTAGTTGTAAATTATTTGTATACTTAAGACAAGATCATATGTATATTATGGTGCGTGATTATGTTTTGCCTTATTTTGTGCTCCGTGTTATTTTGTTTAACATTATTAGGTATGAAGGGAAAAATTTTATAACTTATATTATTTATGTATCAAACGTTTTATAACTTGGGTAAGATTTTATTTTCTTGCATTAAAAATGTGACATCCCCACAATGGTGTTACAATGGTTACCATTTCAAGTGAGTTAATGGAAGACATCCAGGAAAAATAGAAAGTTGACAAGTTTCTGCAAAAAGAAAGGGAGCTAATGAAGCAAGCCAGTGTGACAACATTCGAGGAAGGAACTGATGGAATCCTAAGGTTCTGAGGTAGAGTTTGTATACCCCTGGATCAAGAACTTAGAAAGTATATCCTCGAACATGCTCACACAAGCAAGTTGAGTATGCACCCGGGAATAACAAAGATGTATCAAGACTTGAAATGGTTATTTTGGTGGCACGGAATGAGAAGTGATATTTCCAGATGTGTGTCATCTTGTCTGGTCTGTCAGAAAGCGGAGGTTCAGCATCAAAGACCGTCAGGATTGTTGCAACCCCTAGCTATTCCCGAATGGAAGTGGGATAGTATTACGATGGACTTTGGGGTTGGATTACCAAAGACCAGAAAAGGTTATGATTCAATATGGGTAATTGTTGATCGACTCACGAAGTCAGCACATTTCTTACCAATCAATGTAAGATACAACATGGAGAAGTTGACTTAGCTGTATATTGGTGAGATCGTTAGGCTGCATGGTGTGCCTACCAGTATTATTTCTGATAGGGATCCAAGGTTCACATCGAAGTTTTGGCAGAGCTTACAAGGAGCATTTAGAACAAAGCTAAATTTGAGTTCCGCTTACCATCCACAAACCGATGGTCAATCAGAAAGGAAAACTCAATCATTGGAGGATTTGCTCAGAGCTTGCACTTTGGAACAAGCTAGAAGTTGAGATGAAGTTTTACCGTTGGTAGGGTTTAGGGATGGCACCCTATGAAGCTCTATATGGACGACGGTGCCGAACACCTTTGTGTTGGTACCAAAATGGAGAGCGCCTTACTATTGGACCTAATATTATACAACAAACAATTGAGAAAGTCAAGATGATTCAGGAAAAGATGAGGATGGCTCAAAGTGGACAGAAAAGCTATACGGACAAAAGAAGAAAGCCTCTTGAGTTTGAGGAAGGCAAACACGTGTTTTTGAAAGTCACGCCAATGACTAGGGTCGACTGAGTTCTGAAATCTAGAAAACTTACTCCCAAATTCCTTGGACCTTACCAAATTCTTCACCGGATAAGTCCAGTAGCTTACCAAATAGCCTTACCACCTTTTCTTTCAAACCTTCACAATGTCTTTCATGTGTCGCAATTACAGAAATATATTCCTGACCTGAACCATGTCATAGCACCAGACACAGTACAATTAAAAGAGAACTTAACCTATGAGGCACCTCCTGTAAGGATTGAAGATAGGAGAGTAAAGCAACTCAGAGGGAAGGAAATCTCATTGGTAAAAGTGATCTGGAATGAAACGACCGGAGATGCAACTTGGGAGTTGGAAGACAAGATGAAGGAGCAACACCCACAAATATTCTAAGGTATGAAAATTTCAAGGATGAAATTTCTTTTGAGAAGGGGAGAGTTGTAACACCCCAAAAATTATTTGTTTCATCATAAATAGTCGTTTTATAATATTTGTGATTTTTGAGAATTTTTCTGGATTTTTTCGAAAACGTTGAATATTTTAGTATATTCCTCATTTTGCATGCACACTAAGCAAAGCCAGTGAAACACCCCGAAAATTATTTGTTTCAAGATAAATAGTCATTTTATAATATTTGTGATTTTTGAAAAATTTTGTGAATTTTTCTAGAAATGTTGAATATTTTAATATATTCTCGTTTTGCGTACGTGCTGAGCAGAGTCGGAAAAATAAAATATTTTCCCCAAGGCTGGTAAACCTTGAACTGTGGAAACGTCGACGGGGGATCTTACGAAACCCAAGGCTAAGCATAGTTTACGAGATTTATGTTTTTTGAGATTTTATCTGATAAATAAAATCACAGTACGTTCTGTTAAATAAAATTCTGCGGAACGCTCTATTATCCATTGGACAATAGATATTGGCCTTGTGGACTGTAGCAATTGTCCATTGGGTAATAACTTGTAGTGAAAATCCTTATCACCTAATCACCTTATCTAAAGGAAATTTACTTTATGTCTAATCAAATTTGCTTTTGAAAATCTAACAAGCTTAACCCTAGTTTCTAGAAGCAATTTTCCCTCCTTTTCTCTCCCACACTCCACGGCCATGAGGCCTAATTAGGAGCCAAATATTCACTTTTAACTTGATTAGTTTTCCATTCTAATTTCAAACCCTAAAAGTTCACTTCATTCTACTATCACTTTCTCTCTCTACACTCTTCTTCTCCCAAGTTTTCTCCTCCTTCTCTCTTCTCCTCCTCTAAGGCCTCACCCTCCTTCATACCCCCATGGATTACAAAAATTTCAAGTAAACATATTTTCTTAATCTCCATCACATTCTAAACATCTTTATAGTTAGAATCTACTTGAAAAGCTTCCATCTTCATCATCTTTTTCAAGCCTCAAAGTTTGAAAGTTTTAGGTAATATTCTTGATTTCCCATCTTCTCTTCTTCATTTTCGTTTTAATCGTCATCATCATAATCATTTATCTTCTTTTTCTCAAGCCTTGGTGTTGATTTGATGAAGTTGTGGTTTCTAGGGTTTTGAAGGTGCTTGACCGAATTCATCAAGGAGCAAACAAGGAGGTTCCTTTTCTTGATTTCTCTTGGGTAAGAGGGAGATTGTCCACTTCAACCTCTATTGGTAGTGAGAGACTTGATTGTGTGTTAGTCGTGAGGAACCCATGTTAGGGTTACTCTTTTAGATGTGTGATTTTGATGACTATGTATTAATTTTAGCTTGTATGATCTATTTGATTGAATGTATATATATATTGATGATCTTGGATGGGTTTTGGTGGATTGAAAAAATGAAATGGAAGCAAGGGTTCCTTGCTCTCCTTTATATGGCTCATGGCCATACCCCTTGAATAGGGTGATCATGGTTGAAATTTTGTAATCAAGTTAGGGACATAATTGGCCAAGTGACTAAAATGTAATAGAGTAATGGAAAATTTTGGGTTCTTACCCTTGGGAGGCTCACGGCCTCTAGGGCCATTTTTGGGTCCAAGCATGTAACTTATGCAACAATTAGGGAATTTGGATTTTGGTAGGTGATAATTAATGGATTGATGAAAAAAAATTGGGTCCCTAATTTCATAGAGGGCTCATGGCCTCTTAGGGAAAAATGGGGGAAATTGTTGTGTTAAAATGGAAACTTAGTTGATTGGATAATTAAAAATTAATTAGGGATTCATAAAATGGAAAGAACCAAGAATGAGACTTTGTCCAAAAACTTAGAATAATTCTTGATTAAAGGACGACCATGAGTATAAGTAAGAATGTTGAATAACTCAAATTAAAATTATCTTAAGGGAATTAGGTTGAAAATTATGTAATGAACTTGTTTAGTCAAAGTAATAAAGATTAGTTGAAAAATGCGAGAGAATTTCCCTAGAGAGAAACTTAATAATGAGAATGTAGAAAATTAAGGCAGAATTCCATAATGAACCCTAAAAATATAATGTCTTATTTGAGGACTTGATGATGTTTATTTTGGGTTCATGAGCGAGACCTAGAAGTTGTTGATGTTTAACTTGGGCAAATTGTGGCATGCTATTGATGAAGTATATCATTGTTGATTATACATGTTTATGCATTGAGCCATCATGCATTGTGGAAGTCCGATGGACTATTGATAAGGCTATATTGCCTAAGAGATTGAATCACACCTTAGTACTGGTGCGAATAGACTAGTGTAGGTCATACTATTGACCTTGGGGGCGTCGGAGTACGGGTGTCTCACAGTGGACAGTTGGTAGCCCCTCTGGGCCATGGGACAGACCGATGCAAATGCACCGACGATCCGGACCGAGACACTGTCCTATATCGCGATCTTGTGGGAATGCCGCTGTATAAAGCCTTGTTGTGCAAAATTATTGATTTTCTGGAAAGCACTTGTTTTAGGCTAACGAGATATTGGCATGCTCCCTGATCATTCTCTCCGATGTTTGTGTTTAGCTCCATGGAGTAGGATTTTGATATCATGTACATGTGCATTGAGAGTCAATATATTATTTGGCATTTAATTTATATGATGATTCGAACTGTTATCTTATTGATGTTATAACTACCTAGAATTGTTAAGTTGTTTAATATCTGCTTCTTGATATTGTTTATTATTCTTGTAATGCTATATTGGCGTCCTACGCCATACTGTTTCTTTACTGCCATAATTGGTACTGAGTGTAGGATGTCTCACCTCTTTTCTATATTTCTACCATTTCTGTCTATATATATATTTCTCCGAAGACGTCGGTGAAGAGGGGGAAGTACATGAGTTCCCTGGCTTTTAGCCTGACTTTGACTAGTGTCTATTTGATCATGGCGTCCCGTCCGCAAGGCTGTTTTGGTTATGTGAGGCTGACTTTCCTTGGAGGTCCAGACTGTTGGCATATCAACTTGGCTACAAATCGCTGCATTTACCTTGGAGACGTGACAATGTCTCTAGCTTGGGGGCGTTATGATCCGCCTATTTTTACTTGTAGTGGTCGTTTGCAATTAGAATTTTATTTGCCCATACGAGATATGTGGGGTGAGCGTTACTGCTCTGCATAGGAGGATTCATTCCTCTCTACCAGACGAGCCCCCGCTCGTAATTCGGTGGCTCCGATGAGGGTTTCCTTTGAAGAGGAAGACCCTGAGGAGGACCCCTCTATGGTTCCTTCTCATTCTTTGTAGGGGCTGATGTTGTTGATAGCCACTGATAGCTATCTGTATTTCTTTTTGGGGCCTTATCTCTTTTGGTGGGCTGTATATGGGTAATTCTTTTGGGGAGAGTAAAGCTTTTAGTTTTTGTATATCTGATGATGTAACTAAACTAACATGATACAAGTATATATATATATATATATATAGCTTGATGTATGGATGTATGTTTCATTTCTCATGTTACTTTTTGTTGTAACCAAATATTATTATCTTATCGTAACAAAAAAAAAAGAATTCGCTAATTTAATTATATCATTACAACCAAGCAAGCTTATCTATATTATAATGAACTGGGTCTTATTTTATTCAGTATTGTTTCTGTTTCTTGATCATGGTGTGACGTTCCCTCCTCAAAAAGGGGTGTTACAGCAACCATCAGAAAAGAAATTTGCGGCATCCAACAAAGGCATGGGGAGTCACTTCATGACTACTGGGAGAGGTTTAAGAAATTATGTGCTAGCTGCCCTCAACATCAAATCAGTGAGCAACTTCTGATTCAGTATTTTTATGAAGGATTGCTAGTGATGGACTGTAACATGATTGATGCTGCTAGTGGAGGAGCTTTGGTTGATAAGACTCCTCAAGAGGCTAGGAACTTGATATCAAGAATGGTTGCAAACACTCAATAATTCTTCACCACGAATGACACTGCAGTGAGTGCAGTTAAAGAGGCAGAAACAACCAGTTTGTAGCAACAAATGGCCCCGTTGACTACCATGATTCAGCGGTTATTGGATAATGGGAAAGCGTCAGTAAATGCTTGTGGGATTTGTTATTCTCCTAGACATCCCACTGATATGTGTCCCACTCTACAAGAGGACAAAAATGAGGAGGTAAAAGCAGTAGGGGGATATTTTGGACCTTCCAAAAATACGAACCCCTAATCCAATACATATAATCTAGGGTGGAGCGATCATCCCAACTTGAGCTATGGAAAATAGCCCCAGAATCAACCTTAAAGTCTATGGACTTCCAGGATTTCAACAAAGCTAGGCACCTTTCCTTTAAAGACAACAACAAGCTCAAGCTCGTAGGCAATCTGAGCCCTCACTAGAGGAGTTAATGAGGCAAATAGTCACTAGTAACATTCAATATCAATAGGAGAAAATGGCCACTATGCAAAGCTTCCAACAAGAAACAAGGGCCTCTATCAGTAACCTATAGAACCAAGTAGGGCAGTTAACCACAGACCTCAACAAGGTTCAGAGCTAACTTTCTAGGAGACTTCCCTCATAACTGGAAGTGAATTCGAGGGAAAATGCTAGTGCTATCACCTTGCGAAGTGGGAAGGTGTTAGATGAATCTACATCCTCTCCACAAGTCACTAAAGATAAAGATCAAGAGCCTAAGGAGGTAAATGAGGAGGGGTAAAACTCTAAGGCCCCTAAGGTAAGTACTCCTAAACCCCTTCCTCAGTATGTCACTAAGGCCCCATTCCCTAGTAGGTTGGTTAAGAATAAGAAAGATGAAGTAAATAAAGAAACCTTAGAGACCTTCAGGAGAGTGGAAATTAACATTCCTTTGTTAGATGCCATTAAGCAAGTGCCTAGGTATGCCAAATTCTTAAAGGAATTGTGCACTAACCAAAGAAAGTTAAAAGGTAATGAGAATGTCCAAGTGGGAGAGAATGTATCAGCTATAATTAAAAAGAAACTCCCAACTAAATGTAAGGACCCTGGTACATTCACCATACCATGCACTATAGGTAGTACAAGGTTTGAGAAGGTAATGCTAGATTTAGGTGCATCCATAAATGTCATGTCCTACTCCATTTATGTATCTTTACATCTAGGTCATTTAGAGTTAACTGGTGTTATTATTCAAATGGCTGATAGATCTAACATACACCCTGTTAGTGTAGGTGAATGAATTAGTATTTCTGGTAGACTTCTATGTGCTGGACATGGAGAAGGATAAATCCTGCAACTCTACTCCTATTTTGTTAGGGAGACCATTCTTGAAGACTGCATGGACAAAGATTGTTGTTCACTCAGGGACATTGACCATGGAATTTGATGGGGAAATGATCTAATTCAACATTTTTGAGGCTATGAGATACCCGAGTGATATGCACTGTACCTGTTTGATTGACTTTTATACTTTTGATTCTTTAATTTCTGTAGCTTTTAAGTCTAATCATTTTGATGCTCTTAATACAGTATTGACTCATAGCTTAGATTTACTGGATGAGAAGAGGGATGATGAAAGAGAGTCATTGAGTAAAGATATTCATGATGTAGTAGTAGCCTTGCATGAGCATTCTTCCACTTCAGAAGTGTTGGTGTATGCCCTAGAGGCTGATACATTTTCTGCATTTACATACATTCTATTATGCTATTTTAATATATGAGGCATTTCATTTATTATGTTCTTTTTAATAAACATAATAAAGTCCTTAGAATAGTAAGTTTAATGCCATAGGACATCAAGTGGATGACTTGATCGTGAGATCCTTTTGGTTATAACACTATTCTTAAATGTCCCTAGTAAAGTATTATTGTTAATTAGGACAACAATAATACATTGAGACTAGTATGTGCGTAGGTTGATGACCACATCTCACAGGTCATGGATATGAGATATCAAGTCTACACATGGGTACATGTTAGAGTAATGATGTACTAGACTGACCCGCCATGAGAATGCTACATGGATCGTTCCGTGAGTGTCATAAGCGATTCTCATAATGACAATGGTGTCTGTGGTCCTTTGACTTGAAATCATTACGATTCCTACATGAGGAGTTGTGTGTTTTAATGCCATCAAACGTCATCTGTAACAAGGTGATTATAAAGTTGGTTATTGGACATACCGCGAATCATGCAGAGGGATATGAGTGACCTAGATGGGATTTGTCATTCCTACATAACAAGAGCGATATCTTCGGGGCCCTTGATTGAGTGAGACTACAAAATGCATGGCCATGCTCAAATGAGTCAATATGAGATATTGATTTCATTTGTTGTTGCAAAGTCTACTCGAGAATCAGGAAATGAAAAATTGGACTATACAAGGCTGATGCATTCTATGCCTTGTGTTCAATCTAGATATATTGACAAAGGGACTAAACGACACGGAAACATTGGTCATGGAAAGGTTATGTCAAATCACTGACATTCTTATTACTTGGTAGCAGCGATGTGTTGTTAGATACCGCTCACTGCTTGTAATATTAAAATGGGATTTTAATATTATTGCCAACATAATAAGAACCTGCAGTGTCACACACATAGAGTAAACTAAAATTAGAGCAATAAATCCAAGTTGGATTCACAACTTACCTTGCTGCTACTCACACTCACTTAAGGCAGTCACTATTATAAATAGTACTGCTAAGGGGCTGCTAAGACACACATATTATAGAACCCTAGCCGCACCTACACAAAAGTGAGTGATAAAGCAACAAGTATCTTCTCTACTCTTTGTAGCTAGCACTGTGTGAGAGACGTGAGGCTCCTCTTTGAGGACGTTGGACGTTCGTGAGTCTGTTAATGTGGATACCACAGAGACATCATTTCTATTACGGTGTTGGTGATTCACGTCACTTCCTTTTGATCGCGCTTCAAGAGGTAAATAATTTAAAACTCGAATTATGGCTTTTTGCATGGATCCTTGGTGGGAATCTTATTTTTTCGCTGCGTGATGTATCTGTAATTCCCAATAAGAAGGACATGAGGTTTTTTATATTGAGCTACTAATTACTAATGATGCACCTAAACCTTCTGTTGTGCAGGCACCAGAGTTGGAACTGAAGGAATTACCTGATCATCTCAAATATATATTATTGGGAGAGAAGGACACACTTTCAGTGATAATTGCTAAGTCATTCACCCAAGAACAAGAGGAGAAGTTGGTGGCTATTTTGAAGGAGCACAAGACGGTCATTGGTTGGACTATAGTAGAAATTAAGGGTATTAGCCCCTCCATTTGCATGCACAGAATCTTAAAGGAGGATGGGCCTAAACAAGTGAGAGATCTTCAAAGGAGGTTGAATCCTCCTATGGTGGACATCATGAAGAAGGAGATACTGAAGCTCCTAAGTGTGGGGGTAATCTTCCCCATTCTGACAGCAAGTGGGTAAGCCAAGTCCAGGTAGTACTAAAGAAATCTGGAATTATTGTGATAAGGAATGCTGAAAATGAGCTTATTCCCACTAGGTTACAAACAGGGTGGCGTGTTTGTATAGATTATAGAAAGTTAAATGCTGCCACTAGAAAAGACCACTTTCCTTTGCCTTTTGTTGATAAATGTTAGAGAGATTAGCTATTCATACTCACTACTATTTTCTAGATGGATTTTCAGGATATAACCAGATTGCTATTGCTCTAGAAGATCAAGACAAGACCATTTTCACTTGTCCCTCTGACACTTTTGCATATAGACGAATGCCTTTTAGACTTTGCAATGCACCAGGAACCACAGATTAGAGATCGTGAATGAGGCATTTTAAAAAACATTCAAAGTTAATGGACACCGCCTCAAGCCGTACCATGAGCTTCCTAATAATGAAGAAGTGGAAGAGATGACCCTACTCTATCCACATTATGAAGAACACTAAAGAGTGGCACAATGTCGGGTTGAGGACAATAAACCAAGCGCTTAATGGAAGGCAACCCATGACCAAGAAAATCAGATTTGCTTTCTTTATCTCTCTTATTTTATGTTTCTTTATTGTTTTCTTGATGAGTTTCTTAAGTTAAGTAGATCTTGGTGTGTTTCTTGTATGATTACCCATGTCTCCAACAAGGTGAAGTCTCAATTTCTCTCTCTCCTGTGTCGTCCATTTGCACAACCCTCACTTATGTTTTGAATCTGACTGTTGATATTTTGGCATTGCAATTGGATCTTATTTTGGAATATAAATGATGATTACTGGTTATGGATTCAATTTCCTTCTTAATGTCTTTGAATATTCACTGTTGGTTTACTTGAGTTTATTTTCTCTTATGTGTGTATGCCTTGACATTAAGGACAATGTCTGCTTTAAGTGTAGGGGGAGTAATGATCTTAGTTGAATTTATGGTGCATGTCTTTCCAATGGGTTTTAGAGTGATTTGAGTGTTGAGCAAAAGATCCATTTAAAAAAAATTTGAAAGAGTAGATTTTCTTGCTTTCAAATCTGTCGGATGAGGTTTTGAATAATTGAGGGGTTAATTTGAATGTGATAGATTGAGACCTAGTAAGATTTTGGGCCTTGATGTGAATGGCTAATATTAGGCCATCTTAGTTCTTTGTTTTGTGATTCCACTCATGTCTATGTGTTCTTCAGAACTTGTCTTGACTCTCTTTTAAACTACAAATGACCACTGCACACATTTGGAATGACAAAGGCATTTCTTTCAAATAACTACTTGCCAAACAGTCGTCCTTGCATTTTATCCATTGTTTACCCCCTTTGAGCCTAATTGACTTTTTCTTCATTTATAGCTCAATAAAAGCCTAAAACTGAAAAAACCATTATACTACCCTACCTTAGGGAGTAGAAGAGCTTAGTTGTGTTGAGAATTGGTTTTGAATAAGTGTGGAGAGAATTTAACAATGTAATGCAAGGTGTATGTATATATATAAAAGAAAAACACCTATACCTAACAAGATTAAGTGAATACCCAAAATTGTAGTCATTTTATTTCTATCTTTCCATACATAACCGAAGAATGGAAAAGATTCTTCAAGAGTCTCAGGTCCCAGAAGTGCATGATAAATACCGCCAAAGCCCAATACTGCAGAGGAAATTAAGTGAAGTACTCCAGACACAAAGTATGGAAAGGTGTCTATAACTTCCCCCCCAGGACCTACCCCCCAACCTAGAGTAGCTAGATGGGGAAGTAAAATTAAGCCTTGTTCATACATGGGTTTCTCGGGTACGAAATGAGCCACTTCAAATAGGTTCATTGCTCCGGCCCAGAACACTATTAATCCGGCATGGGCTACATGAGCCCCCAACAGTTTACCGGATAAATTGATAAGTCGGGCATTCCCGGCCCACCAAGCGAAACCGGTAGTTTCTTGGTCACGACCAGTTAAAGCTAAAGTTCCATTAAAGAGCGTTTCCACGTGGTAAAACCTCCTCAGGGAATATAAGGTTTTCATGAGGCTGATCTTGAGCCGCCATCCACGCACGAATACCTTCGTTTAAGAGAATATTTTTGGTATAGAAAGTCTCAAATTATATATATATATATATATAAAGAGAGCTCAAAAGTGAAAAAGAAAGAAATGAAGAAGAAAAGGAAAAATTTGACTATTGTATGGAGAAAGGCAAGAAAAAGGAAAACATACAAAAAGAAATTTGAGGTTGAAGAATGCTTGGGTGATTTTTATTGTAATGATTGAATATATTCCCCTTTGCTCTTCTAATTCCTATGGTCTAACTTTGCTCATCCTTGATATATCCTACCTTAACCCTGACCCCATTACAATCTAATTAAAGACCTTTTGATCTTTGTGTGCTTGTGGCCTAGATGGTAGAGAAGTAGAGGCTTGCCAAGCCTATGGTAGGGCATGTTTTCAAGAGTAGGTTAAGAGTAAACACAAGTCCAAAACACTTGAGTGAACGAGTATTTCAGTGAGGATTTATCATGTTGATTTAACGTTGGAATTTGATTGACTATACTTGCTGGTTTGGATTGTCAAGGGAGGAAATTCCTGATTGCTTAGATCCCTTGAAAAGATTAAGGTGTATAGGTTTTTGCTCATTATTCTGCACTTTCATTGCTTGTTGGAACATGTAACACACCCTTTAGGGCATCACATTTATGACTTCCAAGTTACCAAATTTTAACCAAGATATAATTACTAATAATACTGTACGTACGTTTTTCAAATATTTTTCTTTGCGGATAATTAAAAACTAAAAAATTAAATAAAATTAAGAATATACCAAATCAAAATAATTTACATCATTTACATACCAAGTTTTAATACTTAAAAATATCTAGTTTTATCCTTAAAATAATTATACAGATACTATAGTCCAAACAAAAACTAACCTAGTACCCAACATCTAGTCAGAATGGTACTCATCTAGATCCTCTTCTAGATCTTCCTCAGACTCCTCAGATGATAACAACCTCAAATGGGTCACAGGGGTACGTACTGGAGTCCGTACAGATGAAACTACCGAGTTCTCCCAAGGAGTAATACGACGACTACCCCATATAAACTCTATAGGCATAACAAAACCCAAATGCATATAAACATTAAAAGTAAAAATAGAATTGCCATCATGAGTCCTTCTCAGAGTCACAATTATATTCCCAATATAACTGATACAATCAGTGTCCGCGTCAATACGCCAAGCGTCAGTGTCTCCCTGAAATTGAATCCTCATGAAACCAAGGAAACTAGACCTCGACACCATCCTAAAATATAAATAAACTAACACAAACAAAAGTGAGGCGATCCTTCCTCTTCCTCTTCACACTCTTTATCAAACATACAAATAAACAGAATAACATAGCAAAGAGGTGAGATCTCCTACATCAATACCATCATGGTAGTATAATGACGGTAAAACAACATACTATTCATACACAGCATTTAACAAATATATTCATAGAATCATATATTCATTGCATCAAATAGCAAATAATTACTACAACACATATATATATCATAGTAAAATGATGACTGACTATGTACATACATAATGAACTAATTTCCTATTCCATGGAGCTAAACTCAATTTTGGAGAGAATGATCCAGAAAATATGTTTGTATATTAGCCGCCTCAGACTAAGTGCTATAATTTATCAATGTGCACATCAGGCATTATACAAGACATTCTACGCTAGATCATGAATAGGAATAGTATTCTCGCTGAGATCGTCAGTACATTTGTATCGGTTGCCACGGCACAGTAATGCTACTAACTAACCATATGTGGAATTCCGTACCTCGACGCCTCCAAGTTCAACAAGTGAACTACACTATGCAATTCACACCCGCACTAAGGCATAATTCAACTCTTAGGCAACAATAGCCTTAACAGACATCGTCTGTCAACAATGCATGACTATAAACTCAATACACATTATAAGCCACTACTGGCTACAATCACACAGTGATATATCCGGGTCCAGTATATTGGCCCGACAGCAAAACTTGCTATTCCTCTCAATTGCATAGCATTTTTATTGCATTTTCACAATCGTGTAACATTTCCTATCACGTTTTCAAATCGCATAACAATTTTTTAACGTTTTCTCAATCGCGTAGAGATTTTAAAACATTTTCTCAATCGCGTAACTAAAAATCACCATTTTTAAATTGTGAAAGAGTTTTTCTGCGTATTTTTAATCTCGTAAAATATTTCCTCAATATTCTAAGCTCAAATTAAAACTTTTCTCATTTAATATAAAAATTGGACTTTATTTCCATTATTTCCCTATTAAATCACCTTTAAAAAATATTTCTAACATTTTTCCCACATTCTACCTTATTTTAATTTTAAATAAAATTATTTTTCATTTAACTTATTTATATCATCATAAATAAAATATTTTAAATCTCCAAATTACTTCTTAGTCCTAATTTCCCTATAATGGCTGAAAATCACATCTTAATTAATGATAAAAATATATTCATTTCCATTTTTATTTGGTGATTCCTTAATTAAATTTATTACCACTAATCCTCTAGGTTAACATTTAATAAAACATTTGGCATTAGATTTCCCCTTATGAGGGCTTGGAGGCCGTGAGCCTCTATGGCCATTGGAGCCAAAAATTGTTTTCCTTTCTAATACTATTATAGCATACAACATATTTTAACATCAAAATCCCACTTTAACAAGTTCATGCATAATATCAAAGCAATAAAATTGCATAAAACAATTAATTACAAACCACACAATCACACGCAAATTCATGTCCCTCACCACCATGAGTGGTTGATGAGGTTAATCTTTCTCTTACCTTAGATGTAGCCTCCTTGCTCCTTGTAGGATCCTTTATATCAACTTCCTCCACCAAGTAGCTCTTAGAATCAAAGTAAACACAAATATATTAACATCCAAGGCTAGAGTAAGACAACCATAGATCAAATATGGTCTTAGAATTTCAAGAATCAAATAAGAAATCAAGTTTTAATAATTTTACCTTAGAACCCTAGAACTAGAACTCAAAAATCAAGCTTGAAAATGGTTGAACTAAGGCTTGATCACAACATCAAAGTTGCTTAGGATGATGTTTAGAATCAAGTAATATGGTTGGTTTAAATTATGAGAGTTTGGATGGTAGAAAAGGGTAGTGAGGCCATGAGCTTTAAGAGAAAATGGAAGAAAGAGTTTTTGTGTTTTGCATGAGAAAATGACAAGTGTAGAAATGTGATTTTTTTGTCTCCTAAAGCCCTTATGGCCGTGAGCTTGATGGAGAGGAGGAGTGGTCAATTTGCTCACTATAACCCTTCACATCTATTGATTAGATCAAGGGTGGATATCCAAAGCTTCTCCAAGCTTGTTTCTAATTGGTTGTTCAAAAAGATGTCATAACCATCATCTTTGACCACTTAAGATATTTTTCAAAAACTATTATCCAATAGACAAAAGCTACGACTATTTATTGCCCAATGAATAATAACATTATCTAATGGATAATAGCTTTACCCAATGGATAATAAAAACTCAGATAAAGAAAATTTTTGTCAACTGTTTCTGGTTTCAGGTTTAGTAAGTTTTCCCGGCCCCACATTAATAGTCTAAAACTTTCTGATCCAAGAAAATTTTTTATTTTTTTGGGCCCGCCTCAAATACACATACAGTCCGCAATAATATTAAAATAATCAAAATTATTTAAAAATTCCAAAAAATTCACAAATATTATAAAACTCATAAATATCAAGAAAAATTAAAAATCGAGGTGTTACAGGACATATGTGCTTCATTTTATATTTTTGCCCAAGAGTGCAAAAGGTTAAGTGTGGGGGTATTTGATCTGTTGATTATTTCTATGTCTTGAATGTCTTGTCTTTGATCGAATTGGATTTCATATATGCTTAATTGTCAACTTTTATCTAAGTTTCTAGATATGAAGATTAATTGGATCATTATTGTGAAACTATGCTTAAGTGTGTTTATAAACACTCATAATTGCATTGTGTTTTTTAAGAGATTTTTGAGTGACGAAGTTCATTAGCATCAAACCAAGCTTGCTATCCATTTTAGTAGAGAGTTAAAGACTCAAGGAGATCAACATCACCCTTAGAAGCAAAGGGAGAAACAATATATGAAGAATCAGGGCTAAATATGAAGAAGTTAAGTGACACAGCCCATGTCCCTAGACACAAGGGGCGTGTCCTTCTCTGGCATTACAAATTGGATCCAGTTCTGAGTATGCCCAAAGACACGGCCGTGTCTTAAGACACGGGGTAGGCCGTGTTCCTCTCTAACTTCCAATTCTGTGGAACTTACGCTGGCAGACTCAAACACGGGGTGGGGGTGTAATCAGACACGGCCCATGTTTGCGTATCAGGAAATTAGTTTTGAGTTTAGATGAGGAGCTAGGTATCCAAAGTTATAAATAGGATTGCTTAGAGTTCTAAGAGGGGAGTTTGGGCTGGAAGCTGCTAAGGAATTGAGGAGAATATGAAGAATAAGAGAGAGGGAGATTCGATCAAAGATTGGGGTTCAGGTTCGAGCCATTTGAGATCCATCAACCTCGATCATTGAAAACTAGTTTGATTTTCAGTTTTTTTTTTCACACTTGTATTCATGACAATGTCTTTCTTTTGTTTATCTTTTGATTCTGAATTTGCCATGTGCGACTAAGTTTCTTATTTGGTTAAGGGAAGATGAAACCCTAGTTTTGATCATGTGAATCATACATAGTTCTCTATTTTGATACAATTATATTTTTATTCATATGTTTCTATTCTTTATTCAGTATAAAGGTTTTTATACTCTTTGCCATTTTCAAAAGTGGTAAAACTAAGATTGCTATGCGCGGTTGCAGTGATAGAACTAGTGAGACTTATGATCTAAGTAATTCAATCCTGGTGTGTGATTGGATCTTAGTGTGATTAGTTTTCTAAATCTTAATGCAATCATTAGGTAGGTATAAGAGCGGTTGCTTTACAATTAACTAATGATTAGGGCTTGATTTGAGCGGTTGCTAAATTAACCAAAACTTAAGGAAAATAGAGAATTAATCTCACAATCACATAAGAACATAATTGACTATGTTGGTTAGTATAAAAGATATGTAGGTTAGCATTATCATATAAATCTAGTGGTGTATTTTATCTCTTAACCAATATCTTTTAAGTGGTAATTCAAATCTTGTTTACTGCTGCTGCTTTAAATTTAATTTCTTTTCTTAGTTTTAATAAACAAAACCCACTTTTACTGTTTATTGTTCTTTATAGTTTAATTTAGTAATTGATTTATAATGTCAATTGAATTGGTTCTCTGTGAATCAACCCTTACTAACTATAACTGGTTGTAAGGTTTTTATATTTTTTATGGAACTTGACAACTGATTATGATCTTAATTTTTAATCACAATCCATACTACACCAGGAGGCTCATAAGAGTCAATATACCATTCATCCTGGAGCCACTAAGATGTACCAAGATTTAAAGAAAATGTTTTGGTGGCCAGGAATAAAGAAGGAAATAGAGGAATTTGTGCCTAGGTGCTTGGTTTATCAGAAAGTTAAGATAGAGCACCAAAAACCTTCCGGACTTCTTCAATCCTTAGCAATCCCTGAATGGAAGTAGGATAATATCACGATGGATTTTGTGATGGGGTTACCCAGAACTCAGCCAGGATATGATGCAGTTTGGGTCATAGTGGATAGACTAACTAAGTCTACCCACTTCCTGCCAATTAGAGCTAACTACTCCTTAGATAAACTAGCCCAGTTTCACCTATAGGAGATAGTTAGGTTGCATAGAATTTCCCTTAGTATAGTTTCAGATAAAGATCATAGATTCACATTTAGATATTGGGAAGCCTTGCAAAAGGCCTTCGGGACTAGGCTAAGCCTTAGTACAACATATAGGGGTGGAAACAGGCCAGACTTTGCCTTAAACAGGCCTGCCTTGTATCTCAATTATAAGGCATGAGCTTGGCCTGGCTTGAAACTCTATTTAAAGGCCTATTTTGTAATACAACCTTTAAATAGGTTAACAGACCTACCTTTAAATAGGCCAACAGACCTTTAAATAGGCTAGTAAGCTTATCTTTAAATAGGCCAACAAACTTTTACATAGGCTAACAAGACTACCTTGAAATAGGCTAACAGACTTTGACATATATTAACAGGCCTAAGCCTTGAAATAAGCAAACAAGCTAATATATACTTTTGTTATAACTTAACACTCACTCCTTGCTTTTATAGATGCTCACCTTTTTTTTTGCTCTAATCTTCATGTTGGTGTATGCCCTAGAGGCTAATACATTTTCTGTATTTACATATATTCTATTATGCTATTTTTATATATGAGGCATTTCATTTATTGTGTTCTTTTTGATAAACATAATAAAGTCCTTAGAATAGTAAGTTTGATACCATAGGACATCAAGTGGATGACTTGATCGTGAGATCCTTTTGGTTACAACACTATTCTTAAATGTCCCTAGTCAAGTATTATTGTTAATTAGGACAACAATAATACATTGAGACTAGTATGTGTAGAGACTGATGACCGCATCTCACGGGTCATGGATATGAGATATCAAGTCTTCACATTGGTACATATTAGAGTAATGATGTCTTGGGTGACCCACCATGAGAACGCTACATGGATCGTTACGTGAGTGTCATAAGCGATTCTCATAGTGACAATGGTGTTTGTGGTCCTTTGACACGAAATCACTACGATTCCTACATGAGGAGTTGTGTGTTTTAATGCCATCAAACGTCATCGTAACAAGGTGATTATAAAGTTGGTTATTGGACATACCGCAAATCATGCAGAGGGATGTGAGTGACCTAGATGGAATTTGTCACTCCTATATAACAGGAGCGATATCTTCGGGCCCCCTGATTGAGTGAGACTGCGAAATGCATGGCCATGATCAAATGAGTCAATATGAGATATTGATCTCATTTGTTGTTACAAAGTCTACTTGAGTATC
Source organism: Ormosia semicastrata (assembly GCA_029884595.1). NCBI lineage: Eukaryota > Viridiplantae > Streptophyta > Magnoliopsida > Fabales > Fabaceae > Ormosia > Ormosia semicastrata. The sequence goes on from JAQQTO010000061.1 coordinate 49,168,192, forward strand.
AGGAAACGAATGATTGGACTATACAAGGGTGACGCATTCCATGCCTTGTGTTCAATCTAGATATCTTGACAAAGGGACTAAACTACACGGAAACATTGATCACGGATAGGTTATGTCAAATCACTGACATTCTCATTACTTGGGTAGCAAAGTGATGTGTTGCTAGATACCACTCACTTGTTTGTAATATTAAAATGAGATTTTAATATTACTACTAACGTCATGAGAACTGCAGGTCGCACACTTAGAACAGACTAAATTGGAGCAATAAGGATCCAAGTTGGACTCGGATTCAATTGTGGGCCTAACTCATGACAGATGGGTTTTAGGGTTGCACTGACTTACCTTGCTACGCTCACACTCACTTAAGGCAGCCACTATTATAAATAGTCTTGTTAAGGGGGCTGCTATAGATGTTACATCACAACCCTAGCCGCACCTAAGAAAGTGAGTGAGAGACGGTGAAAGGTTCTTCTCTTCTATTCGTAGCTAGCACCGCGAAAACAGAGCGTGACTCCTTTTGCAAGTCTATTCGTGTGGATACCGCAGAAACATCGTCACTATTACGGTGTTGGTGATTCACCTCGCTTGTGTTTATCACGCTTCAAGAGGTAAATTTTAAAAAAACTCGGATTATGGACTTTTCGCATGGATCCTGTGTGGGAATCCTATTATTCCGCTGCGAGATATTTTGATCCGCAATTCCCAACACTTCAATCAATGTGGGACTTAGAGATATATCAAATTATAGTTGCCTTCAATCTTTCCAACTCTATATCCCTAATGATTACATATATATGTTGATCCAGGTAGGAAGCTAAAGATGTATCCACATAATATGTAAAATTAGTTTTCTACAATGTTTGAAATCTTAAAAGTCATTTTTTCATTATTTATCCTTGCTAGTGCAATATAAGTTAGAAAATGATAATTTCACTGTGGAATACGCTGCTATATTTCTACTCTTTTTTATTATTCCATAATATTACGTGGCATTCACAATAGTAATAAGATCACCATTTCTGGTGCTTTCACACTCTAAATCTAATCACCATAGGCCCTTGACAGGCAGCCTAGCCTATTTCCACCCCCAATAGCATACCATCCACAAACAGATGGGTAGTTAGAGAGAATTATTCAAACCCTAGAAGATATGCTTAGAGCATATGTACTAGATTAGCTAGGTAGTTGGAATAAACTCTTGCCTTTAGTGGAATTTGCCTATAACAACAGTTATCATATCAGTATAGGAATGGCACTGTATGAAGCCCTTTATGGTAGGAAGTGTAGGTCACCATTATGTTGGTATGAGGTTGGAAAGAAAGTCATTCTAGGACTTGAGTTAGTATAGCAAACTTCAAACCAAATTAGAATGATCAGGATAGGATAGTTATGGCTTAAAGTAGGCAAAATAGCTATGTTGATAGAAGCAAAAGACCTCTAGACTTCAAAGAGGGAGAATATGTTTTCTTGAGAGTCTTTCCTATAACAGGAATTGGTAGAGCATTGAGAACAAAGTAATTAAACTCTCGTTTCATTAGTCCCTACCAAAATTCTAAATAGAGTTGGACTTGTAGCCTACTAGATATTCCATCCTCCTAGCCTGTCAAACATTCACGATGTTTTTCAAGTGTCTCAATTCAGAAAATACAATCCAGATCCTTCGCACATCATAAGAAATGAATTTGTACAGTTAAGAGATGATTTGTCTTATGTAGTGCAATTGGTGAGGATTGTAGACAGAGAGGTCAAGGAGCTTAGAGGTAAGCAAATTCCTCTAGTGAAGGTTTTATGGGGTGAAGTAGGCACCAAGGAGGCTACATGCGAGCTAGAGTCCTACATGTAGCTAGATCACCCAGAGTTGTTTATACGAGGTAAGCAATTTTTGTAACACCCCGAAAATTACTTGTTTCATGATATATATTCATTTTATAATATTTATGATTTTTGTGAATTTTTTCTAGAATTATTTGAATTGTTTGATTATTTTAATATATTCTTCGATTTGCGTGTGCACTGAGCGGGGTCGAGAAAATAAAATATTTTTCCCGAGGCCAGAAAACTTTAGACTGAGGAAACATTAATGGGGGATTTTACTAAACTCGAGGCTAGACACAGTTTATAAAATTTTTGTTTTTCAAGATTTTATCTGATAAATAAAATTGCGATAACATTTTATTATCCGTTGGATGATAAATACTATTTTTGCTAACCGTAACCTTTGTCCACTGGATAATAACTTTAGTAGAGTGTTAGTCATCTTTTTTAGAGAGCATTTCAATGACATCATCACCATGACATCACCCTTGACTTTTTCAAAAAGTGTATGAAGCTTCTCAAGGAAGCTTTGTATCAAGCTTCTCAAGGAAGCCACTTCTCTCTCTCCTCCCTTGGTGAACCCCACGACTATTAGGGGGAAAAGATGACCAAAAATTGTCATCTTTTTCACTTACCCATCACTTTTTCATTTCAAACAAAGTTTCACTTTTCATTCTCTCATTTTTTCATTTCTCTCACTTTTTCTCTCATCTCCATTTTCGCTCCACTCTCATGGCCTCAACACCATTGTTAGCCACCCAAGCTTGCTTGCTCAAGCCAATCTAGATTCTTGAATGCTCTCATCATCTTGAAGCTTTTCTCTTTGGTGATCATCTCTTGATTCTTTCATCTTCATCACTTTCTACCAAACCCTAAAACTTGAAGCTTTGAGGTAAAGTTCTTGACTTTCATCTTTTCTCTTCTCATTTTTGTGATCCTTGGTAACCTTTGTGATCAAGGACTCCTCTTTTTAAGCTTTAGTTGTTGATTGTGTGGGTTTGACTATCCTAGGGTTTCATTGGTGGTGGGGGATGAAAATTACAAGGAAGCATCAAGGAGCTTGCTTTCTTTTGTTGTCTCTTTAGGTAAGAGGGAGATCATCCTCTTCAACCTATCATGGTGGTGAGGAACACGTTTTTGTGTTGATGGTGAGGAATCCATATTTGGGTTGCTCACTTTGTTGTGTGATTTTTGGTAATGTTGTAATTAGTTGTATTGTATGACTTTAATACTTGCTATTGTGTAACTTGATGGATTGAAATGCTTTGAATGTTTGGATGTGTATATGGAAAGTAAGGGATTCTTACCCTTTTTGCTTGGAGGTTCATGACCATGAGGCCATTGATAGGTCCATGATGGAATTTTTGTGCTACTTTGGGACTTAGGAAATCAAGTAATAAGTAATTAATAATATGATGAGAATTTTAGGTTCCTAGCCCTTGGGAGGTCACAGCCATCTAGGGCACCCATTGACAAAATTTTTGTATCAATTAAAACTTAGGTAATTAGGTGATTAGATAATTAATTAGGAATTCATAATATGGAAAGAATAAAGAACAAAACTTTATCTTATAGCCTAGAGTGATTTTTGGACAAAGAAAGAACATGAGTGTGGGTGAGGTTGTGAGGAGCTTAAAATAATTACCATAAGTGAGTTTGAACTAAAACAAAGGAAAGGACTTATCTAATTAAGAGTAATAAAGGTTGAATGAAAAATACTAGAGAATTTCCCTAGAGGAGTTTAATAGGAAAAGTATGTTTTCACCCTTGAGATTTGGACAATGACTTGTTGTGGGTCCATAAGTGGGACCAAGGATTGTTGATAATTGATTGGGCCTAATGTGGTGTGTAATCATGGACAAGTCATACTATTATTGAATATCTGTATATATATGTGCATCGAGTCATCATGCATTGTGAAAGTCCGTTGGACTCTGTTTGTAAGGCTGTATGCTTAGGAGATGAATCACACCTACATGCGGGTGCGAATAGACTAGTGTAGGTCACTTGTTGACCTTAGGGGCATCGGGGTACAGGTATCTCACAATGGATAGTTGCTAGCTCATCTGTGTCGTGGGATAGACCGATGCAAATGCACTGACAATCCGAACCGAGACACTGTCCTATATCACAATCTTGCGAAGAATGCCTTGTATAAGCCATGTTGCACAATTTGTTATATTGAAAGCACTTAATTTGAGGCTGATGAGATACAGGAATGTCTCCTTGATTATTCTCTCTGATGTTGTGTCTAGCTCCATGGAGTAAGATTTTGGCACTTTGTGCATGTGCATAGTCTGTCAACATATTTATCTGGCATAAATATATATGATTGTGGAACTGTTTCTTTTAATGATGTTATGACTATCTGTATTATCAAATTATTTATCATCTGAATCCTGATGCTGTTTATTATGTTTGCCATGTTGTATGGCGTTCTGCGCCATTTCTGGTTCTTTATTGTCATAAGTGATATTGATGTTGGATATCTCACCTCTTTTCTGTAGTCTGTTATTCTATTTATATCTATGCTTCTTAAAAAACTGAGGCGAGATAGAGCCTGAGTTTCCTGGTTTTGAACCTGAGTTAGTCTTCTGGTTGGCTATGCCAGACTGAGGTTCCACAGAGGTATTGACTATTGGCACGTCGACTTGATCACTGAGCGTTTCGTCTACGTGGGAGATGTGACTGTATCTTTGGCTTGGGGTCGTTATGATCCACCTGTCTTCTCTTTTGATGTTTCTGTATGGCAGGAGTTCTACATACCGATGCGTGAGGTGTGGGGTGACCGTGAGTATACTCCACGCGAGGATTTGTTCCTATCTTCTGCACGAGCTCCTGCTCGTGAATCTGTTGCTCCTGTAACGCCCTGAAAATTTCTTATTTCATGATAAACAATCATTTTATAATATTTGGCATTTTTTTGGATTTTTGTGAATTTTTCTGAAAATATTGAATATTTTAATATATTTCTCATTTTGCGTGTGCGCTGAGCAAAGCCGGCGTAACACCCAAAAAATTATTTATTTTATGATAAATAGTCATTTTATAATATTTGTGATTTTTGTGAATATTTTTAAATTTTTTCAGAACTGTTGATTATTTTAATATATTTTCCTATTTATGTGCGCATTGAGCTGAGCCAAGAAAATAAAATATTTTTCCCGAAGCCGATAAATCTGGAACTGTGGAAATGTCGACGGGTGATTTTATTAAACCCGAGGTCGGACACAGTTCACGAGGTCTACATTTTTTCGAGACTTTATCTAATAAATAAAATCGTTGTATCGTAAAATTATCCGATGGACAATAAATATTATTTTCATTAATTGTAACTTTTGTTCACTGGATAATAGTTCTACTAGAGTATTAATCATCTTTTCTAGAGTGTTCACTTTATGTGACCACATCACCCTTCACTTTATCGGGAAGCGTGTGAAGTTTCTCAAGGAAGCTTCCTACCAAGCTTCTCAAGAAAGCTTCACTCCCTCTCTCCTTCTTGTGAACCACACGGCCAAGTGAGGAAAAGATGACCAAAAGTCATCATCTTTTCTATCTTACACTCATTTACTCCTTCATTTTACAATTTCACAAATTACTATCATATTCTCTCTCCACATTTCTCTTCTCTCACTTCTCTTCTTTACTTTTTTTTCTCCTCCTTCTCTCTTTTCCTTCCCCGCAGCAGCACCACTTCTTCCTCCCCCATTATTGCTTGATTTCAAGCAACCACTTTGCTTGAATCCATCTCTCCATTGAAGCTTTTCTCTTCTTGTTAAAATTTCCTACAAAGAACTCAACTTTTCTCTTCTCCTTTTCTCTCCAAAACCGCCATCCAAAACCGCCAGCCACACAACACCATCACCCTCCATTTTTCTTTTGTTTGCTCCAACTAATCACCTTTCTTAAACCTTCTCATCACCATTACCCTTTTCTCTTTTGTGACCACCACCAAAATCCATCATTTTCATTTTCCTCCATCAAGCTTCAAAGTTGGAGACTTTAAGGTAAAAGTTCATAACTTTCTCATCTTTCCATCTCATTTTCATGATCACTTTGGTGATCATGGATGCCTTTTTCAAGCTTTGATTATGATTCTTGTGAGTTTGATGTCCTTAAGGTTTTCTTAAGGGTGGAGGCCGAATTTCACAAAGAGCTTCAAGGGAGTTTCTTTTCTTGTTTTCTCTTAGGTAAGAGGGAGATAATCTTCTTCAACCTATATCGGTGGTGAGGGACAATGATTTTGTGTTGATAGTAAGAAAATCCAAGCTAGGGTTGCTCACTTTGTTGTAAGGTTCTTGCTGTTTGAGATTGTGGTTATTTGATTTTGTATGATTTTACTAATTTCTAATGTAAAATGTGATGGATCCTAAATTATTTGAATGGATTGAACCTATGTATGGAAAGCAAGGGCTTTTTGCCCTCTTTGTGGAGGCTCACGGCCAAATGGCCCTATGATGGGTCCTTGATGAAATCTTATGTAACAATTTAGGAATGTAAATGTTAGTGAGTGATAATTAATAGAGTGATGAGAAATTTGGGTCCCTAGTTCTTTAGAGGGCTCACGGCCTCTTAGGGAAATGAAGGCAAAAATATTGTATAAAGATGGAAACCTAGTTAATTGGATAATAAGAAATTAATTAAGGATTCATAAAATGTAAGGAACCAAGAATGAGATTTTGTCCTAAAACTTAGAATAATTTTAATTAAAGGAAGGACAAGAATGTGTGAGACTTGGAGAACCTTAGAATAATTTTCTAAGTGAGTATGCATAAATTTAAAGCAGGGAACTTAACAAATCAAGAGAGTTCCTCTAGGGGAGGATTTTTTAAGAAATGCTAAATTGAAGTGAAACTTAGTTAATTGGATAATTAGAAATTAATTAGGAATTCATAAGATGGAAAGAGAAAGGAAATGAAATTTTACCATAAAACTATGAGTAGATCTTGACCTTTAAAGAAAAATGAGTGTAAATGAGACTTTGAGAATCATAAGACATTCAATTAAATAAGTTTTATTAAAAATAAAGAGAAGGACTAATTGAATTAGAGAAACAAGGATTAGGAGTGTAAGGGAGGATTTGAAAAATATAAAATACTTATTTTAGTTGAATTTTATTAAGGACGAAGAGAAGAACAATGAGAAAACCTTATGAGATAATGGTATGTCCAAAATTGATTATGAATGACAACTTTGTTATCAGGCCCAATGAGTGGGACCGAAATCTGTTGATGACGGTTTTGGCTTATGGTTATGAAATGCACGATTGGAATCCTCTGTGATAGCATGCATTTGGCATTGTGCTTTAGTACATGTCTTTTGTTATTTAGGTATGTAAGTGCTATGTTTTTATGTTAATAGTACCTTGTGTTCATTATATATATATTTAATGGACGATTTAGTCAGATGTGATTTCCCTTTATAACCAGAAATGTCAGATAGATGAGCGAGTCAGATGGGACTGGTTATCAGAGGAAACCCAGATAATAGTGGTACTATCTAGTCGTATGGACGGTTATATAATATCACTGATGAAAATGGTATTGAACAATTGTATGGACGGTTGCTTTAATACCATTGGGAATGGTACAATGGTAATTTGATTCCACTGAATACATATTCGAGTATTGCATAGTTTGTGGCGTTTTATGGCTAAGGAGTGATCAAGAACTTACAGGATAATGCGATCCATGATGGATCTCAAGGGGCATCCGTGTATGGTGATCCACTTAGTGATTATGTTATCATATTATATACCCCTGGCCGTGGTGATCCGTTACAACGCATGACGAGGACTCGATAAACACTATTACTTTTCGTGGTCTGGCATAAACTGTCTTTTGAGGAGGGACAGATCTTTTGGAACGCTCATCTCTGATTTTGTGTTTAGTTCCATGGAGTAGGAATTGAGTACATTGTGCACAAAGATGGTCAGGCTACGCGTTGTGCATACGCATAGTCAGTCACATATTGTCATGGCATGGTCAACATATATGTTGTGGTAGCATAATTATTATTTATATATCAATGGTGGATATCTGTTGTTATAGTGTTGTTAATATTTATAATATTGTGGGATATGCTTTCTGATGATATATATGAAATTGATAACCTGAATATATCTATAATATCTGTATGTATGGAATGACTTCGTCATTCGTATTATTTTCCTTCACTGCCATGTTGGTAATGATGTAGGATATCTCACCTCTTGCTTGCACTATTCTTATTCTATGTGATTTTTGTTTAAAGACTGTAAAGGGAACGAGGTCGAATCTCCTAGATTTTTCTTGGTTTGATTTCCTACGTTCGGTGATGGCGGCAAGAAGAGGTTCTATTGGTTTCGTCAGGAATATGTTCACCTAGGGTGCCAATGCTTGGCGAGTCGATTGGGCCGGTGAGCGTATACGGTATGTTGGGGATTTGATCTTGACCGTGAGGAGGACTCGCGATGGGGATCGTATCCTGACTCTCACTACATTAGTGCACCTAGAGTTTGCCTTGCCCATTCGGGAACTATGGGGTGATTCGCTTACACCCCTAGAGAGGACGAGGATTCTATGGCATCAGTTGCTAGAGCACCTGCCCATGAGACCGCACTCTGCCCTGTCCTAGTGTCTTCAAATGAACTAGGGGAGGTTCCCGAGGTAGATCCGATGGAGTGCCCAACTCCTTAGACATGGGCGTCGTTATGGGTAATTTATGTTTATTTTGTATTACCTGTATGAAGGCTCTTTTGTGTATAACTGCATTTCGAAGTACAACTTAGTGTATTTTGAGCGATATGAGCAATGCGTCGCGCCATGTTTGTTTTAAGGTAATTATCTAGTCTTATGTGCTGTAATTTGAGTATATCTTATTGAATTATATTTTCAAATGACAGCATATGTAACTATTCATTCATGGCTCATATTTTCTTTATATGCACAATGATTAAATTTGGAAAATTGTTATTTGAGTTGTAGCACGCCAAAAATTTAGTGACCGTGGTATAATGACGATTGTGTCGTAGTTACTAAATCAAGGGATGTTACATTAGGTGGTATCAGAGCAGTTCTTCCTGTTGAGCCGGGGTATGGACTGACTAGGCTTAGACATGTTAGAAGTTTCTTTGTATGTTGTGCACTTCCTTGTCTCTTGATTGAGATGTTTGGGAAAGGAAGGCATGGCTTGCCATAGGATGAATGTTGGTAGCTACTGTTACATAGTTACATGATATTGAGTATTGGCCCACTCAATGTGTAATGTTTTGTGTGGACGGGAAACCATGACTTCACTTAGGCATATTAAGGGAATGGTAGTTCTTTTAGTAAGAAGCTCAGCTGGTATGACTGAACTTGTTTATGATTTGTTTGCATTTATATCCTTATTGTGTTACCTCTAGAATTATTTGAGCCAATGGGTTAGAAGAAGGGTAGTTAAATAGGACTTATAAGGTTTGTGGACTGAGGCGTCCAAGAGGTTTTGGAGAACCGATTTTCTTGGGAAAAGAATATTTGGCGTAAGTATAGTTCGAGGACCTGCTTGGGAGTTAAAGACTTACAGAAGATCGCGCCATAGAAGGTAGAATGGAGGAGCTCAAGTTAGAGTCTTTTGGGTTGGTGGTTAGGTTTGTCTTGTTGTATTGTGTGACTCTTTATGTTTGGTTTCCAAAAGGAGACAATAATGTTTGAATTGATTACTTTTGATTTTCCTTATGTTTCGATTCATTTGTCCTTGAAGGGAGGCAATGGCTCGGGATAGACATAAGCGTGTGAATGCGCGGAGTGACGATGATGATACGACTGTGACAGCAGAAGTAATGCAAAGAATGGCTAATGTAACAACACACCAGGATCAGAGGGCCACACAACAGCAGGAATTGGAAGTCGAGGTTCAGAATTTGTTGGAAGAAAGTCAATTTTGGGGAAACTCTAGACTGCCTAAGTTCCAAAGGAGGAATAATAGAAAGGTTAATCAGTTTAAGCGAAAACCATATTCAGAACGACCGAGGGAGCAACAGCAACAACAAACGCATAAAGGAGGTGTGAGTGGTAATAAATCTAGTCTGATCGTGGTATCTTTATCAAAATGTAAGAAGTGTGGAAAGAACCATTCAACGAGGAAATGTAAGATTAAGAGGGTAATCTGCTTCAAGTGCGGAAAGGGCCACTTAACAAGGGACTGTACGATTGAAGGAATAATTTGTTTCAAGTGTGAAAAGTTAGGACATGTGGCTAGAAATTGTACTTTGCATAGGACGAAGCCTTCCGTTAGAGATGTATGTGCTTCAAAATCTCACGAAGAAGGGAGAGTTAATTCCTTAAGTGGAGTAAAAGCATCCCAGACTGAAGACCTAAATAAGGGAGATTGTACTACAATAGATGAACCTATGATTTTATTGTATAATTCTAGGGGTAACTCATTCCTTTATGACACATGATTGTACGAGTCCATTAGGGTCATTTATGTTTTCGTCATCTTTTGACTAAGTTATTCTTACTTTTGCTACTAAGAACCTATTGCTGATAGCCAAGTTGTTTAAATTATCCTATGACCTATTAAAGACTGAATCTTTCCTGTTGATCTGATTTGTTTACTTCTTTCACAAATTAGATGTAATATTGAAAATGGATTGGTTATTTTCCAACCATATCTTGTTAAATTATTCCAATCAAACTTTAGTGTTTCTTGGGATAAAGATTTCTGGATTTGGATCCATAAAGCTCAGTCCTAAGTTTTATTAATCTTTGTCAAATTTTTCGTCCGATGGGCCCGGTAGTATACCAAGTGACTTAACTATCTTTTCCTTCTAACCTTTATAATGTTTCTAGTGTACTTCGATTGAGGAAATGTGTTCCTGAATTCAAACCATAACATAGCGCCGAATACAGTACAATTAGGTAAGAACTTGCCCTATGGGACATTTCCTGTTAAGATCAAGGATAGATGGTTTAGTAGATCTTCCAAAGGAAGCCGCTATTTTCTCCAAGATCAACTTGTGTTCTGGACTATCATCAAGTTCGTTTGAAGGTAGAAGAATGTTTTCAAGGCAGCTTTTCGGACGCATTATGGGTACTACAAGCGTTTAGTAGCATCGTTCCATGCAACGAACACTTCGGTAGCATTCATCGATTTTGTGAATATGATTTTCTTCCCTGTTGAAAATAGATTTGTCGTTGTCTTTGTTGGTGACATTCTGATCTATTCTTAACGTTCGAAGGAACGTGCCGAACCTCTCGTTGTGACTCTTCAAATCCTGAAGAAGGAGAAGGAGATATGTGTGAAGTTGTCCAAGTGTGAATTCTGATTAGAGACAATTCAACTTTTGGGTCACATTATCTCAAGGGAAGGAGTTGCCATGGATCTGTCGAAAGTCAAAGCAGTTCTTCAATGAGAAAGACCGTCGACCATAACGGAGATTTGTAGCTATGTGGGATTAGTTGGTTAATATAGGAGACTCGTCGTAGAATTTTCCAATGTGGCAAGACTTCTCATCTAACTCATACGAGAGAGTCAAGTTTTGTATGGACCGATGCATACGGGGGAACTTTTCAAGGGTTGAAGAAACACTTCACTATTTCACCAGTGATGATTCTGCCTAATCTCGACGAACCTTTTGAGGTACCTATTGATGCTTCGTGTTAGAATTTGGAATGTGACCTTGTGTGGATAGAAGGAGTAGTAGCGTATGCATCAAGACAACTGAAAGCACATGGGAAGAGTTATTCTACACAAAACTCAAAGTTAGCCGTTAGTATTGCGTTAAAGATCTGGAAACATTCTACAAGGAATAATATCCGCATGTATTCTAAGATAGATCAAATTTCGAGGATGAAATTTCTTTTTAGAAGGGGAGAGTTGTAACGCCCCAAAAATTTCTTATTGCATGATAAACACTCATTTTATAATATTTGTGATTTTTGTGAATTTTTGTGGATTTTCTTAGAAATGTTGAATATTTTAGTATATTCTTCGTTTTACGTATAGGCTGAGCACAATCGGTGTAATGCCCCAAAAATTATTTTTTTAAGATAAATAGTCATTTTATAATATTTATGATTTTTGTTAATTTTTTTGGATTTTTCCGGAACTGTTGATTATTTTAATATATTTCTCAATTTACGTGCACATTAAGCAGAGCCAAAAAAATAAAATATTTTTCCCAGGGCCGGTAAATCTTGAATTGTGAAAATGTCGACGGGAGATCTTACTAAACTCGAGACCGGGCACAGTTTATGAGGTTTACGTTTTTTTAAGATTTTATCTGATAAATAAAATTGCTGTATCGTAAAATTATCCGATGGACAATAAATATTATTTTCATTAAGTGTAACTTTTGTTCACTGGATAATAGCTCTAGTAGAGTGTTTATCATCTTTTCTAGAGTGCTCACTTTATGTGACCATATCACCCTTCACTTTATCGGGAAGAGTGCAAAGTTTCTCAAGGAAGCTTCACTCCCTCTCTCCTCCTTGTGAGCCACACGGCCAAGTGAGGAAAAGATGACCAAAAGTAATCATCTTTTCCATCTTACACTCATTTACTCCTTCATTTTATAATTTCACAAATTACTATCACTTTCTCTCTCCACATTTCTCTTCTCTCACTTCTCTTCTTTACTTTTTTTTTCTCCTCTTTCTCTCTTCTCCTTCCCCAAGGTAGCACCACTTCCTTCCTCCCCCATTTTTGCTTGATTTCAAGTAACCACTTTGCTTGAATCCATCTCTCCATTGAAGATTTTCTCTTCTTGTTAAAATCTCCTACAAAGAACTCAACTTTTCTCTTCTCCTTTTCTCTCCAAAACTGCCGACCATACACCACCATCACCCCTCCATTTTTCTTTTGTTTGCTCCAACTAATCACCTTTCTTAAACCTTCTCATCACCATTACCCTTTTCTCTTTTGTGACCACCACCAAAATCCACCATTTTCGTTTTCCTCCATCAAGCTTCAAAGTTGGAGACTTTGAGGTAAAAGTTCATAACCTTCTCATCTTTCCATCTCATTTTCGTGATCCATGATCACTTTGGTGATCATGGATGCCTTTTTCAAGCTTTGATTATGATTCTTGTGAGTTTGATGTCCTTAAGGTTTTCTTGAGGGTGGAGGCCGAATTTCACAAAGAGCTTCAAGGGAGTTTCTTTTCTTGTTTTCTCTTATGTAAAAGGGAGATAATCTTCTTCAACCTATATTGGTGGTGAGGGACAATGATTTTGTGTTGATAGTGAGAAAATCCAAGCTAGGGTTGCTCACTTTGTTGTAAAGTTCTTGATGTTTGAGACTGTGGTTGTTTGATTTTGTATGATTTTACTAATTTCTAATGTAAAATGTGATGGATCCTAAATTATTTGAATGGATTGAACCTATGTATGGAAAGCAAGGGCTTTTGCCCTCTTTGTGGAGGCTCACGGCCAAATGGCCCTATGATGGGTCCTTAATGAAACCTTGTGTAACAATTTGGGAATGTAAATGTTAGTGAGTGATAATTAATAGAGTGATGAGAAATTTGGGTCCCTAGTTCTTTAGAGGGCTCACGGCATCTTAGGGAAATGAAGGCAAAAATGTTGTGTTAAGATAAAAACCTAGTTAATTGGATAATTAGAAATTAATTAAGGATTCATAAAATGTAAGGAACCAAGAATGAGATTTTGTCCTAAAACTTAGAATAATTTAAATTAAAGGAAAGACAAGAGTGTGTGAGACTTGGAGAAGATTAGAATAATTTTCTAAGTGAGTATGCATAAATTTAAAGTAGGGAACTTAACAAATCAAGAGAGTTCCTCTAGGGAAGGATTTTATAAGAAATGCTAAATTGAAGTGAAACATAGTTAATTGGATAATTAGAAATTAATTAGGGATTCATAAGATGGAAAGAGAAAGGAAATGAAATTTTACCATAAAACTATGAGTAGATCTTGACCTTTAAAGAAAAATGAGTGTAAATGAGACTTTGAGAATCATAAGACATTCAATTAAATAAGTTTTATTAAGAATAAAGAGAAGGACTAATTGAATTAGAGAAACAAGGATTAGGAGTGTAAGGGAGGATTTGAAAAATATAAAATACTTATTTTAGTTTAATTTTATTAAGGACAAAGAGAAGAACAATGATAAAATCTTATGAGATAATGGTATGTCCAAAATTGATTATGAATGATAACTTTGTTATCAGGCCCAATAAGTGGGACCCAAATCCGTTGATGACTGTTTTGGCTTATGGTTATGAAATGCACAATTGGAATCCTCTGTGATAGCATGCATTTGGCATTGTGCTTTTGGAACCGAAATACTGGACCCAGAAACATCAGATAGACGATTTAGTCAAATGTGGTTTGCCTTTATAACCAAAAACGTCAGATAGATGAGCGAGTCAGATGGGACTGGTTATTAGAGGAAACCCAGATAATAGTGGTACTATGTAGTCATATGGACGGTTATATAATATCACTGATGAAAATGGTATTAAACAATTGTATGGACAGTTGCTTTAATACCATTGAGAATGGTACAATGGTAATTTTATTCCACTGAATATGCATTCGAGTATTGTATAGTTTGTGGCATTTTAAGCCTAAGGAGTGAGCGAGAACTTACAAGATAGGGCGATCCATGATGGATCTCAGGGGGCGTCCGTGTGTGGTGATCCATTTAGTGATTATGTTATCACATTATATACCCCTGGCCGTGGTGATCCGTTACAATGCACGACGAGGACCCGACAAATACTATTGCTTTTCGTGGTCCGGCGTAGACTGTCTTTTGAGGGGGGATAGATCTTCTGGAATGCTCATCTCTAATTTTGTGTTTCACTCCATGGAGTAGGAATTGAGTACATTGTGCACAAAGATAGTCAGCATACACATTGTGCATATGCATAGTCAGTCACATATTGTCATGGCATGGTCAACATATATGTTGTGGTGGTATAATTATTATTTATATATCTATGGTGGATATCTGTTGTTATAGTGCTGTTAATATTTATATTATTGTGGGATATGTTTTCTGATGATATATATGAAATTGATAACCTGAATATATCTGTAATATTTGTATGTATAGAATGACTTCGTCATTCGTATTATTTTCCTTCGCTGCCATGTTGGTAATGATGTAGGATATCTCACCTCTTGCTTGCACTATTCTTGTTCTATGTGATTTTTGTTTAAAGACTATAAAGAGGATGAGGTCGAATCTCCTAGATTTTACTTAGTTTGATTTCCTGCATTCGGTGAGCGGCAAGAAGGGGTTCTCCTGGTTTCGTCAGGATTGTGTTCTCCGGGGGTGCCAATACTTGGCGAGTCGACTGGGCCGACGAGCGTATACGGTATGTTGGGGATCTGATCTTGACCGTGAGGAGGACTCGCGATGGGGATCCTATCCTGACTCTCACTACATCGGTGCACCTAGAGTTTGCCTTGCCCATTCGGGAGATATGGGGTGATCCGCTTCACACCCCTAGAGAGGATGAGGATTCTATGGTATCAGTTGCTAGAGCACCTACCTCTGAGACCGCACTCTGCCCTGTCCTAATGTGTTCAGATGAATCGGGGGAGGATCCCGAGGTGGATCCGATTGAGTGCCCAACTCCTTAGACGTGGGCGTCGTTATGGGTAGTTTATGTTTATTTTGCGTTACCTGTATGAAGGCTCTTTTGTGTATAACTACATTTTGAAGTGCAACTTAGTGTATTTTGAGTAGTATGAGCAATGCGCCACGCCATGTATGTTTTAAGGTAATTATCCAGTCTTATGTGTTGTAATTTGAGTATATCATGTTGAATTATATTTTCAAATGATAGCATGTGTAACTATTCATTCGTGGCTCATATTTTCTTTATATGCACAATGATTAAAATTGGAAAATTGTTATTTGAGTTATAGCACACCAAAAATTTAGTGATCGTGGTATAATGACGATTGTGTCGTAGTTACTAAATCGAGGGGTGTTACAGGTCCTGTGAGGATTTCCTCTTCTGAGGAGGATCCTATGGAGGAGCCTGAGGAGGATCCTGTTGAGGCTCCTTCTCAGTAGCTATTGGGAGCATGATACTTTTTGTAGTCTTGGTGGCTGTCTTTATAACCTTTTGGGCATATAAAGCTTCTGCTTTCTTTTACTAAAATTATTGATATATTTAATGACTTATGTTATGTACCTAAATATATATAGTATGTATCTTTTGTATAAATGTATGATTTGATCTTCATGTTGAGTTTCGCTTAGTTTATGTTTTCCGCTTGCAAAAAAAATAGGAGAATTGTTAAGTTAGGATACTTTATTGATGAACAGGTTAATACCTATAGATAAAATAAACCGGGTCTTAATAGTTTATTTTGAGTTCTGTATGTTTGATGTGACGTCCTCCTCCCGAAAAAGGGGGCGTTACACTAGTTTGGTGTTAGAGCCCCAATTTGAGTTTTCTTTTGGGTTTTGTGGTTAGGTTTGTCTTGTTTGTGCTGTGTGATTCTCTGTGTTTGTTTTCGAATGGTTACATCTAAACTTTCCTTGTGTTTTGTTTAGTTAACTCTGGAGGAAAGTTATGGTATGTGGTAGAGGAGGATGCGTTATCGCGAAACGCGACAACAAAGTGGTGGTTGCAACTGCTGAAGCTATGCAGCGGATGGCAGAAGTTATTGTGCAACAGAATCAACGAGCAGCACAACAACAAGAGGTGAATTCTGATGCCCAGAATTTGTCTGAATTTCGTCAAAATAATCCTCCACAGTTCAGAGGCGAGTTTGATCCGGAAAAGGCAAGTTTGTAGATTCAAGAGCTAAAAAATATTTTTGAAAGAATGGGATATACGGACGATCGCAAGGTAACTTATGCCGCATTTATGCTGGTAGGAGACTGTGAAAATTGGTGGAAAGGAACTCGGAGTTTGCTACAAGCAGAAGGAAGGGAAATTACATGGGAAGTATTCTGTAATGCATTTCTGGAAAAGTATTTTTTGGATATTGCAAGGCATGCCAAGGAAATGGAATTTCTTGGGTTACGACAAGGTGGGATGATGGTTAACGAGTATACTGCAAAGTTTAAGAGCTTGTCAAAGTTCTCATGGTATCTTCAAATCCATCCTGATGAGGTATGGAAATGTCGTAAGTTTGAAGAAGGTCTAAGGGTTGAATTGAAGAAAGGAGTACTGCCAATGAGAATGAATCAGTTCTCAGCCTTGATGGATATGTGCTATAGACTTGAAGCATTAAACCATCTTGAGAGGCAAGGAACCGTAACTTTGGACCATCTAGGTTCCAAAGGGGAGGAAACAACAACAACCGATTTCAGAGGAAGCCCTATTCTCGACCACCGGGAAGTCAACAACAATCACCTAGTGAAGGCTCTAGTGGAAATTTTAGTGACCATCGAGTTGGTCAGATTGTGGCGTCTTCACCAAAGTGTATGAAATGTGGAAAGGACCACCCAACAAGGGACTGTTCAATCAAAGGGATTATCTGCTTCAGATGTGGAAAGCCCAAACATCTCTCCTGAGATTACAACCAACCCAAGGCGGAGCCTTCTGTCAACAATTCACGAGTTGAAAAACCTCAAGTAGGAGGCAGAGTTTATACGATGAGTGGAGCGAAAGCCTCCCAATTTGACGATCTGATAAAGGGAGATGGTACCATAGGAGGTAATATTTTATCTGTACTGTATGATTCAAGAGCGACCCATTCTTTTATTACTTATGATTATGTGCGTCGATTAGGTTTACCTGTGTCTTCTTTACTTTTTTATTTGAGCGTTTCTACCCCTACTGCTAAACCTGTTGTTGCCACCCAAGTTTGTTTGGATTGTCCTTTATCTGTTGAAGGTCGAGTCTTTTTTGTTGATTTTATCTATTTACCTCTTTCTCAAATATATATAATTTTAGGAATAGATTAGTTATCTTCTAACCATATCCTGTTAGACTATTCCATTAAACCATAGTTTTCCCTACAGCTGAAGTTTCTAGATTTTTGATGGCCAATCAAGTTCAAGCTTTTTTGAAAGAAGGAGCTCAGAGGTATATGCTATTGTCTTCCTTAAAAGTAGAGAGCGAGATGGATGTGAAGACTATTCCGGTAGTCAAAGAGTTTCCTGAAATCTTTCCTGGTGAGGTACCTAGTTTACCGCCTGAGCAGGAGATAGTGTTTACTATCTATCTTGTGCCTAGATCTGGTCCCATATCCATAGCACCCTACAGGATGTCGCCGTCAGAATTAGTTAAGCTCAAGAAGCAATTGGTGGAGGTCCTGGAAAAGCAGTTTGTCAGGCCTAGTGTATCACCCTGGGAGCGC
This sequence comes from Ormosia semicastrata, assembly GCA_029884595.1. Taxonomy (NCBI): domain Eukaryota; kingdom Viridiplantae; phylum Streptophyta; class Magnoliopsida; order Fabales; family Fabaceae; genus Ormosia; species Ormosia semicastrata. The sequence continues at coordinate 49,186,269 of JAQQTO010000061.1, forward strand.
CAGTGTTGTTGGTCAAGAAAAAGGATGGAACTTCACGCTTATGTGTAGATTATCGTCAGCTGAACAAGGTCATGATCAAGAACAAGTATCCATTTCCGAGGATAGATGATTTGATGGATCAGCTGAAAAGAGCTTCTATTTTCTCTAAGATCGATCTGCGTTCAGGCTATCATCATATCTAAGTGAAGGTAGAGGATATTCCTAAAACAGCTTTTCGTACACGTTACGGACATTATGAGTATCTTGTGATGCCGTTTAGAGTGATAAATGCACCTGCCAAATTCATGGATTACATGAATAGGATTTTTTGTCCTTACCTAGATAAATTCGTTGTTGTCTTCATCGATGACATTCTGATCTATTCTCGAAATCAGGAGGAATATGCTAAACATCTCAGTATAGTTCTCCAGATTCTGAAAGAGAAGAAGTCGTATGCCAAGTTGTCAAAGTGTGAATTCTAGCTGGAAGAGGTTAAGTTTTTGGGTCATGTAATCTTGAAGGATGGAATTACAGTGGATCCGTCGAAAGTTGAAGCAGTTCTGCAGTGGGAAAGGCCGAAGACTATGACAAAGATCCATAACTTCGTGGGATTAGCTGGTTATTACTGAAGATTCATTGAAGTATTTTCTAAGATAGCAGGACCTCTCACTCAACTTACGAGAAAGAACTAAGCCTTTGTATGGACTGATGATTATGAAGAGAGTTTTCAAGAATTGAAGAGACGACTGACTACTTCACTAATTTTGGTTCTACCAGATCCCAATAAACCCTTTGAAGTGTATTGTGAAGCTTCACATCAAGGATTAGGATGCGTGCTCATGCAAAATAGGAAAGTGGTGGCTTATGCTTTAAGGAAGCTGAGAGTACATGAAAAGAATTATCCTACGCATGACCTGGAGTTAGCAGCTGCGGTGTTTGCTTTGAAAATATGGAGACATTTTCTATATAGAGCAACATTCAACATCTACAGCGATCATAAGAGTCTGAAATACCTGTTCGACCAAAAGGAGCTGAACATGAGGCAAAGGAGGTGGTTAGAATTTCTGAAAGACTACGATTTTCAACTCCAGTATCATCTTGGAAAGGCAAACGTGGTGGAGACACTTTAAGTAGAAAGATGCTTAGTATCTCTGCTATGCTGATCAAGGAAAAGGAATTAATAGAATAATTTCAGAATATGTGGACGTCTGTGGAGTTGACACTAGGGAAGATTTGTTTGAATATGGTTACTATCTCAAGTGATTTGATGGAAGATGTAACACCCCAATTTTTGGGTAAAAGACCGATGTATCCTTATTTTACTATTTTTTGTTTTTCTGTATGAAATACAGACATATAATACTGTCTGTTATTTTATTTGACCGTTTTGAGTGTTTTGCTTCGTGATGGGAAAAATGGAAAAATGATCATTTCATCCCGAATGTCTTGTTTTTGATTTTTCTACATGATACAGTGTTTGATATTACATGTCTGTGATTTTATTTGGACTTTTTGTGAGATTTGCTCCGGGACAGGAAAATAATAATTTTTCTGGTCGGAAAAATATTATTTTAATTAATTAGAGTTGGGGGATCTTACTAAACCCAATTCTGATTGATATATAAATTAGTTTCGTAATTTTTAGAATTTAACTGTGTGATAAAATAATTTTTAGTATTATTTTATTACTCAGTATAAATTTTGACAGTGGACCCGATACTGTGTGTGGGACCCACGTATAAATAAAGTAACCAATAGAAACAAGAAACTTGGACCAATAGAAATAAGACACCTAGAAGTCAAACTAATAAAGACAAAGTCAACAAAAGTGGCTTGACCATTTTGGACCATTAGATTGAATCTTGGTGGATAAGCTTGAATGATGACCATAGATTTGATGAATGGCTAGGATTGAATCTTGGTGGATAAGCTTGAATGATGACCATAGATTTGATGAATGGCTAGGATTGAATCTTGATGGATAAGCTTGGATGATGACCATGGATTTGATCAATGGATAGGATTTAAAGATGAATCAATGGCTAGGATTAAGTCAAAAGTTGTAGGTTTGACTTTAGGATTAGTAATTAATTAAGCTTAGTTTGACTAGATTAATTACTTAATTTGCAAACTAATTAAACTAGTTTAGTTATAAAATAATTATAATCTAAATACTAATTAAATATGCTAATATTGTTTAGAGATTATAAATTATGTAATTATTTGTTTAATTAACTAGTTATGTAATTAGAATAAACAATTAAGTAAACTAGTTTAATTCTTAACTAAGTATAATCTAAAATATTAATTGAAAGTTCTAAAATTAATTAAAGGTTATGATGTATGTTAGTATATGTTAGATATATTAGTCATAAGATTAAAATGCTAATTAGGATTTAATTAGGATATTTGACCAAATAAATTTTCCTAATTGACTAACATGTAATTAAAACAAATTAAATACTTAAAATGGACTTGGAGGATACGGTTGGGCAGCAGCCTTTAGGGGCTTATTGGACAAGTTTTACAAGCTTCTTAAGCACTACAATAAAGACCTCATCTCAACCATTGAAGGAATGGAGGGTTAGGATAGTTTGCATGTGATTAAATCACTTAGACTCATCCAAATTTTCCACACGGTAGCAGCACATGGGCAGCTGCAATATTGGAGGCAAAATGGAATATTCAAGAACATGTGACAAGGCTTGGAGTAGCCAATAGGAAACAAGCTTGGTGATCAAGTTTTAATCTTGACCCTTGGTGAATTCTAAGGCTTAGATGGAGTCTTGGAGAGTCAAAATTGGTGGCCTTTTTGCATGTGCTTCCACGGCCATGCATTTGGAGGAAACAAAATCAAACATAATTCATTCTTTCTCTCAAAGTTCCAAGGAAACTCACGCATCCTCCTCTCCCATTTTCTTTCTTTCCATTCGGTCTTCACTTCCAAACCACACCATCCAATCTTTAATCCTTCATCTCTTGATTTTATTTTAATTCAAGTTGTGCTTTAACTATTTCTTCTCCTATTTTCTTCTCTTTTATTCGGTCAATATCTCAACCCACATACTCACTCCCTTATAATTTTTATCAACATCATTTCCTAAAGCCTAACACCATTTTAAGCAATTTTTATTCTCAAGGTTTTGCTAAAAAACCACTCTAGCTAGTCCAAACTCAAGCTTTTTGCTTACTTCCCTAAAGGTGAGTTTTGATTTCTTTGGTTTAAATCTTGATTTTTAATATTTCTAACCATGATTGTTCCATGGTTTTTCCATATTAAACCTTGTATGAGTTTTTACTAATTGTTTTAAATTGTTAGGATTTTGTTTGGAGGCTACCCGAAATTTCAAGGAGAAGGAGGAGACTAACCAGGTTATTTTGCTTCAAGAGGTAAGAGGGAGATTACCCTCATCAACCATGTGTTGGTGGTGAGGAATGTTTTTGTCTGTGTGTATGAAGAATCCATGAGGATTCGATTTGTGTAATTGTGGTGGTTTGAATTGTTGTGGCTCTGTGTTAATTATTTGATTATTTAAGTGTTTTTCGGTTGGTGATTTATTTATTTTTATATGCATGATTATAGCTTTAGAATATTTTGCATGCCTATAGTGTTGAAATATGTGGCATATGTATTGTATGTGTTATTATAATGTTAGAAATGCATGAGTATTCCAAAGAATGTAAAACCCTAGGTTCGGTCATACCATTGAATGGAAGGAATTAAGGTGATTTACAATGTTTTTAATGAATATCAAGTGAATTCAAGTGAATTAGAACAAAGAAATGAATTTTTGGAATTTTATTTATACTATGAGATTTCGGCCAACATGCCAAAAAGTGAGAAAAATTGGATTCTAAATAATCTAAGGTAAGTAAGCATGTTAAAGGAAATTTTATCAAAATGTTTTGATTATTAAAAATGAAATGGTCGAATTGAATTTTAGAAACTAATTTAAGTATTGTTAGTATTTACAAAGATTATACATTAATTTGAAATATTTTACAGTAGCTTGAAAAATATTTTAAATGGTTTTAAATTGCTTAATAATTTTGTTTATTAGTCAAAAACTGTTTATTTGAGGAAAACGGAAAAGAAAATGATTTAAAAAGCTTATGCGATTGAGAAAATGATATAAAATTATTACGCGATTGAGGAAACTTGACAAATTATATTTACGCGATTGGAAATGTGATATATATTGTGAAAACGACAAGATTTTGTAAATAAAATAAAATTTCTACGCGATTGACAAAAATAGCAAATTTTACTATTGGGCCAATGTGGTGAACCCAGATATATGAGAAGTTATGTTGCGCCAAGTGGGTGCGTATTATGATTTGGTTTTATGAAAAAGATAGTGCGCCAAGTGGGAGCGTACTGTATTTTGAGATTTATGCCATTGAGGACATTTATGTAATTATTTATGCCATTGAGGGCATTTATGTAATTATTTTCGCTATTGAGGGCGTTTTTGATATTATTTGAAATCTGAGGTTGTTTTTGTGATTATTTAAAGTTTGAAGGCATTTTTGTAAATAATGAAAAGTTTGATGGCATTTTTGTATATAATGGAAGTTTAGTGGCGTTTTTGTAAATAATGGAGATTTGATGGTATTTTTGTAAATAATTGAGAATTGATGACATTCCTGTAATTATTTGAGACTTGAGGACGTTTTGGTAATTATTGATTTGTTCATGCACTGAGTCGTGCCAATTTACGAATTGGTGATTTGATTGACGAGATGAATAACATCGTGTTGTCGATGTGATCGGCATAGTGTGTTCAGTTCCTGATATGGACTTGGAGTTCATAGTGTGCATTATTCCATATGTGGACAGGAGGTAGCTCCTTCTGGGCCGTGGTACGTGATAACACACTTATGATCTCGACGAACACTATCCTTAATCAAGTTTTGAGAGGACTATTGGACTGCCTGTAGTATACAATTATTTGACTGTGTGTCTGGGTTGTATGCTATGCCATTGTTTTTATTATGATTATTTTTCGTGGGCTATAGACACAAAGTTTTGACAGTGCAATAGCAATCACAACGGTCAGCTATAGACACAAAGTTTTGACAGTGCAATAGCTGGTCGGGGTAGCCAAAGCTATAGACACAAAGTTTTGACAGTGCAATAGCTGGATTGGCTGGGCAGTACTAATAGAAGTCTCAACTCATTCTCTCTGATATCGTTGTGTGTGTTGTAGCTCCATGGAGTAGGATTGTGTCACATTGCATATGTTTATATGTGGTACATTATTATCTTTTATCTGTGATCGTTTACCTATGATCTTTTATTTAGGATATTATATGTTGATATTGCATTTAATCTTTATTCTATATTATTATGATTTATTGTTATGGCATTTTATATAGTGTGAATTGTTATATCTATCCTGGTAATGTTATTGTGGTTTATTCGATTACAATATATGCTTATTAGAATTAATTGTAAATCGATAATATGACTAAATTCATGTATTATTTGTGTGTATGGAATGATCTAGTCATTCGTATCATTCTTTGCTACCAGTCTTGGTAAAGGTGAAAGGGGATCTCACCTCTTTATTGTATTGTTTTGTTTGGTTTGTATTGTTTAAATTCGTGTAGTAGGCGAAGCGTATTTTGAGGCTTATTGGAGACAATATTAGAAGATGGTGTGGCGTCAAGAAGTAATCTTCCAAGTTTCAACATGATGCGATTGGTGAAGAAATGGAATTTTTTTTTAGTTGAGTTTTATTCTTCCTCGTTAGTGTTATTACCGTGCTATTAGTAGTAACTTTCTTTGGGTTTACTACTGTTTCTCTGAGTCTATAATTTTTATGTTTTAATTTATTGTTGATTATTTTGTGATGTATATGGCATATGTATGTTAATCAGTTCAATTTAATTTCATTGTTACTCTTAATTTTTGGTAAGTTTATATTTCTGCGAAAAAGAAATTTTAAAATTTGTATTTTGAAACTCAAGCTTTTATAAAATAATTATAATTGGTTTAAGTTTTTATTTTAAAATGTGACGCCCTAGGGAGGGTGTTACAGAAGAAATCCAAGAGAAACAGAAATATGATGAGTTTCTGCAAAATGAGAGGGAGCTGATGAAGCGAGACATTGTGTCAATAGTTTAAGAAGGACATGACGATATTTTAAGGTTCAAAGGCAGGGTTTGTGCGCCTAGTGATCCGGAGCTGAGGAAATTAATTCTTGATGAAGCCCACATGAGCCAGTTAAGTATACACCCAGGAATGACCAAAATGTACCAAGTTCTGAAGCGGTTATTCTGGTGGCACAAAATGAAGAGGGAGGTTGCCAAGTACGTGTCATCTTGTCTGGTTTATCAGAAAGCCAAGGTTGAACATCAGAGACCTTCAAGAATGTTGTAACCTCTAGCTATTCTCGAATGGAAATGGGATAGCATCGCGATGAATTTTATGGTTGGATTACCGAAGACCCGAAAAGGCTACGACTCGATATGGGTAATTGTGGATCGGCTTACGAAATCTGCGCACTTCTTACCGATTAACATGAGGTATTCAATAGAGAAGTTAACCCAACTGTATATTGGTGAGATTATTAGACTTTATGGTGTGCCTTCCAGTATTATCTCTGATAGAGATCCAAGGTTTACATCAAGGTTTTGGCAGAGTCTTTAAGAAGCAATGGGAACAAAACTTCGTTTGTGTTCTTCTTATCATCCTCAAACCAATGGTCAATCGAAAAGGACGATCCAATCGCTGGAAGATCTACTGAGGGCTTATTCTCTAGAACAGACTGGAAGTTGGGATGAGGTTTTTTCCTTTGATAGAGTTCACCTACAACAACAGTTTTCACTCGAGCATAAGGATGGCATCCTATGAGGCTCTATACGAACGATGGTGCAAAACACCTTTGTGTTGGTACCAAGATGGGGAGCACCTTATGATCAGACCTGATCTTGTGCAGCAAACAACAGAGAAGGTTAAGATGATTCAGGAAAGGATGCGGTCGGCTCAGAGTCGACAGAAAAGCTATGCAGATAAAAGAAAGAAGCCTATTGAGTTTGAAGAAGGCAAGCATGTGTTTTTGAAAGTCACACCCACGACTAGGGTCAGCCGAGTTCTTAAATCTAGAAAACTTACTCCAAAGTTCATCGGACCTTACCAAATTCTTCGTCGGATAGGTCCAGTAGCCTACCAAATAGCCTTACCACCTTTTCTTTCTAACCTTCACAATGTTTTTCATGTGTTGCAATTGCGAAAATACATTCCTGATCCAAATCACGTCATAGCACCGGATACAATACAATTAAAAGAGAATTTGACCTATGAGACACTTCCTGTAAAGATTAAGGATAGGAGAGTGAAGCAACTCAGAGGAAAGAAGATTCCATTGATGAAAGTGATTTGGAATGACATAACTAGAGATGCGACGTGGGAGTTAGAAGACAAGATGAAGGAACAACATCCACATCTATTCTAAGATATGAAAAATTTTGAGGACGAAATTTCTTTTTAGAAGGTGAGAGTTGTAACACCCCGAAAATTGCTTGTTTCATGATATATATTCATTTTATAATATTTATGATTTTTGTGAATTTTTCAGGAATTATTTGAATTATTTGATTATTTTAATATATTTCTTAATTTGCGTGTGCGCTGAGCGAGGCCGAGAAAATAAAATATTTTTCCCGAGGCTGAAAAACTTTGGACTGAGGAAACATCGATGGGGGATCTTACTAAACCCGAGGCCGAACACAGTTTACGAAGTTTTCATTTTTTAAGATTTTATCTGATAAATAAAATCGTGATAACATTTTATTATCTGTTGGATGATAAATACTATTTTTGCTAACTGTAACCTTTGCCCACTGGATAATAGCTTTAGTAGAGTGTTAGTCATCTTTTCTAGAGAGCATTTCAATGACATCACCAAGATGACATCATCACCATGACATCACCCTTGACTTTTTTAAAAGGTGTGTGAAGCTTCTCAAGGAAGCCACTTCTCTCTCTCCTCCCTTGGTGAACCCCATGGCAATTGGGAGGAAAAGATGACCAAAAATTGTCATCTTTTTTACTTACCCATCACTTTTTCATTTCAAACAAAGTATCACTTTTCATTCTCTCACTTTTTCCTTTCTCTCACTTTTTCTCTCATCTCTATTTTCTCTCCACTCTCACGGCCTCAACACCATTGTTGGCCACCCAAGCTTGCTTGCTCAAGCTAATCTAGATTCTTAAATCCTCTCATCATCTTGAAGCTTTTCTCTTTGGTGATCATCTATTGATTCCTCCCTCTTCATCATTTTCTACCAAGCCCTAAAACTTGAAGCTTTGAGGTAAAGTTCTTGACTTTCATCTTTTCTCTTCTCATTTTCATGATCCTTGGTCACCTTTGTGATCAAGCACTCCTCTTTTAAAGCTTTGGTTGTTGATTGTGTGGGTTTGACTATCCTAGGGTTTCATTGGTGGTGGTGGATGAAAATTGCAAGGAAGCATCAAGGAGCTTACTTTCTTTTGTTGTCTCTTTAGATAAGAGGGAGATCATCCTCTTCAACCTATCATGGTAGTCAGGAACATGTTTTTGTGTTGATGGTGAGGAATCCATGTGTGAGTTGCTCACTTTGTTGTGTAATTTTTGGTAATGTTGTAATTGGTTGTGTTGTATGACTTTAATACTTGCTATTGTGTAACTTGATGGATTGGAATGCTTTCAATGCTTGGATGTGTATAAGGAAAGGAAGGGATTCTTACCCTTTTTGCTTGGAGGTTCACGGCCATGAGGCCATTGATGGGTCCATGATGGAATTTTGTGCTACTTTGGGACTTAAGAAATCAAGTAATAAGTAATTAATATTGTGATGAGAATTTTAGGCTCCTAGCCCTTGGGAGGTCACGGCCATCTAGGGCACCCATTGACAAAATTTTTGTATCAATTAAAACTTAGGTAATCATTGATTAGATAATTAATTAGGAATTCATAATATGAAAATAATAAAGAACAAAACTTTATCCTATAGCCTAGAGTGATTTTTGGACAAAGAAGGAACATGAGTGTGGGTGAGGTTGTGAGGAGCTTAAAATAATTACCTTAAGTGAGTTTGAACTAAAACAAAGGAAAGGACTTATCTAATTAAGAGTAATAAAGGTTGAATGAAAAATACTAGAGAATTTCCCTAGAGGGCTTTAATAGGAAAAGTATATTTTCACCCTTGAGATTTGGACAATGACTTGTTGTGGGTCTATAAGTGGGACCAAGGATTGTTGATAATTGATTGGGCCTAATGTCGCGTGTAATCATGGGCAAGTCATACTATTATTGAATATTTGTATATATATGTGCATCGAGTCATCATGCATTATGAAAGTTCGTTGCACTCTGTTTGTAAGGCTGCATGCCTAGGAGATGAATCACACCTACGTGCAGGTGCGAATAGACTAGTGTAGGTCAATTGTTGACCTTAGGGGCGTTGGGGTGCGGGTATCTCACAATGGATAGTTGGTAGCTCCTCTATACTGTGGGATAGACCGATGCAAATGCACCGACGATCCAGATCGAGACACTGTCCTATATCGCGATCTTGTGAAGAATGCCTTGTATAAGCCATGTTGCGCAATTTGTTGAAATTGAAAGCACTTGATTTGAGGCTGATGAGATACAGGCATGTCTCCTTGATCATTCTCTCCGATGTTATGTCTAGCTCCATGGAGTAGGATTTTCGCACTTTGTGCATGTGCATAGTTTGTCAACATATTTATCTGGCATAAATATATATGATTATGGAACTGTTTCTTTTAATGATGTTATGACTATCTATATTATCAAATTGTTTATCATCTGAATCCTGATGCTATTTATTATATTTGCCATGTTGTATGGCGTTCTATGCCGTTTCTGGTTCTTTACTGGCATAATTGATATTGATGTTGGATATCTCACCTCTTTTCTATATTACGCTATTTTGTTTATATCTATGCTTCTTAAAAGACCAAGGCAAGGAAGAGCCTGAGTTTCCTGGTTTTGGGGCGAGTTAGTCTTCTGCTTAGCTATAGCATCCCGGCGAGGTTTTCTAGGGTATGCCAGACTAAGGTTCCACGAAGGTATTGACTATTGGCACGTCGACTTGATCACCAAGAGTTTCATCTACGTGGGAGATGTGACTGTATCTTTGGCTTGGGTCGTTATGATCCACCTATCTTCTCTTTTGACGTTTCTGTATGGCTGGAGTTCTACATGATGATGCGTGAGGTGTGGGGTGACCGTAAGTATACTCCACACAAGGATTCGTTCCTATCTTCTGCACGAGCTTCTGCTCGTGAATCTGTTGCTCCTGTGAGGATTTCCTCTTCTGAGGAGGATCCTATGGAGGTGCCTGAAGAGGATCCAGCTAAGGCTCCTTCTTAGTAGCTGTTGGGGGCATTATACTTTTTGTAGTCTTGGTGGCTGTCTGTATGACCTTTTGGGCATGTAAAGCTTCTGCTTTCTTTTGCTAAAACTATTGATGTATTTAATGACTTATGTTATGTACCTAAATATATATAGTATGTATCTTTTGTATAAATATATGGTTTGATCTTCATGTTGAGTTCCACTAAGTTTATGTTCTCCGCTTACAAAAAAAAAGGAGAATTGCTAAGTTAGGATACTTTATTGATGAACAGGGTAATACCTATAGATAAAATAAACCGGGTCTTAATAATTTCTTTTGAGATCCGTTTGTTTGATGTGACGTCCTCCTCCCGAAAAAGAGGGTATTACAATTTTGGGAATAAAATTTTAAAAAGGAGGGGAGGAATATAACATCTCTTTTTTAGCATGTCAGATTTGTATATGGTCATAGGGGTATCATAATACTTGCTTGACATGTCTTCTTAATTTTGTGATGAATTGAGTTAATTTAGACACTTTGTTACAAAATAGACTGTGAAAAGTGGCTTAAAATGGCTCAGATGATGTCATAAATGGCTTAGTTAAAGGAAATAAATATGAATAATTTATTTCTAGGCCACAGATGTATGAAATGAGTTGTATTTAAAGTTTAAAGATAAATTGAGTTGATTTGGTATTTTTAAATACACTGGTTGTGTATTTTAATACCATATTAACTTGGTGCAGATATGGAAAATTATGGAAAAGGTGAAATTAGTATTTAGATTAATCTTAGGATTTATTCCAATGCCTAAGGAAGTTAGGAAACTTGATTTCATAGAATCAAAGTGTTCTTAACATATATAATATTTCATCAAAATATCAAGTCACTTTATGACTCACGTTCCAACTGCTTCTTATTTGACTTTGTTGGTTATTCCTTCTTCTTTTCACACTCAAGTTCATTCACTTTCTCACGTTAACAACTACAGTAGCAGCAGGGTAGAAAAGGAGAGAAAAGAACGAAGAGGAAAGGAGGAAGAAGAGGGAAGGAAGAGAAAAGCCAAAGGGAAAGCTAAGGTTTGAAGATCAACTAGACTACAAGTAAGGAAGGGGTGCTTGAATCTATATGAACATCTCTTGCTATCTTTATCTTTATGTATGTTGTATGTTGAGGGATGAATAATGAGTTTGAGAGACTTAAGTTGTCTTCTAGCTTGCTTATAAGTGCCTTTAATGGCTGAGCCTGAATTGTTTTTAGCTCGACTTATGTAAGGTTATGGTTTATGAACTTAGAAACACTCATTTGTATACTTGAGTTAAGAGTTAAAAATGGGTATTTCATTGATGTATGTAGGATGTAAATCCATGTTTGATGACTTGGCTGTTGTTATGGAACCTTATCTAAACTAGTTTTTTGTAGCACTTCTATTTTGGAATGTTTCCTTGAGTTTATATAGGATTTTGGATGAAGAAGAGCCATGAGTTGCCCTATTTTTTTACTGAAAAATACAACAAATAACCAGTTATGCACAAGGCTAACTGATTATCTATGTTTAACAGAGGGTCATGGGAGTAGTAGATAACTGGTTAGGCACAAGGCTAACTTATTATTCCCTATATAAAAATGACTTCACGTTAAGTCATAACCGATTAGGCACAAGGCCTAATTAATTATTAGTACTTAGTAGAGAGTTCTGCTGCCCAATAATCGGTTAGCAGTAAAACCATAACCAATTATTAGCTTATAACAGAAACTCGAGAAAGGTATCAGTTACCTCATAACCGATTATCAAGGCCCCATAATTGATTATTGGCAAGTCAAAATTAGAATTTAGCTTGTCATAACCAATTATTCAAGAGGGATAAGGGTTAGGGACTTATGAAAATAGAGTTTTTATCCTTGGGCTTTATGTAAGGCTTGTATAAGCTAGGAAATGAATACCCATGATTCAATAGAGGTTTTTATGCATATTTTTAGTATGAGATGAAATACTAATAGATGTTATAAGTTTCTTTTGAAATAGAATGAAATATAGCTTGGTTCTTAAGTGAGCCATGGTAGATTATAGCTTGGTTCTTATGTGAGCCATGGTAACCAAATTAGCTTGGTTCTTAAATGGACCATGGAAATGCATTTAGCTTAATTCCTTAAGGGATCATGGTAGTTTATTAGCTTGAGTCTTTATTGATTCATAAATGTTTATGTAGCTTAGTTTCTTTAGTTGTTAAGAAGGAGTCAAGGATGAGCTTTTATAACATGTTTTACTTCATAATTGTTATGATTATATATATATATATATATATATATATATATATATATATATATATATATATTGTTATAAATGATTGATTTTGGAATACTCTACTGAGGATTGTGAATTCTTATCCCGTTTGTGTTTCCATGTAAATCCAAGACAAGATCCTTCAAAGGAAAAGAGAAAGAAACAAATGGATTAGATAGCTTGTTTCTTTTTGTCAAAGCTTGTATTTTGTATATATTAGCTTTGAGATGTACAGAGATGATATGTATTATAATTTCCCCTTTGAGGCTTTTATTGTATAAATATGTATCTTTATTCCTTTAAAGGCTCACTATAATGACATGATTGTTTATTATGGTTTTATGTTTAATGTTTATTGGTTAGAAGTAACTCACTTAACTTTGTTTACTTGTGTATATTTTGTACATACTACGGTATCTAGAGTTAGGGTGTTACACTATGGACCCTCGCTAATACTTGGATGCCTTCAGATCATTCATATTGCTAGTGCAGGAAACCAACCCCATAATGTACCAAGCTTTCCCTAGCACATTGAAGAAGGCTGCATTAAAGTGGTTCTCCTCTATCCCTCCCAAGTGCATTAATGATTTCTCTGAGTTGGTCTTGAGTTTCTTGACTTATTTCACCACAAGCAAGGCTCAGCCTAATACCTCGATAAACTTTTTAAATTTTAGGCAAAATAAGGACGAATCACTTCGAGCCTACATGACTAGGTTTAACAAAGAATCCCTAGAGATCAAAGGCCTGAACCCTACAGTGGTGATGCACGTGATTATGGGGGGACTCTATCCTGGAGAGTTCACCAAATCGCTTAGAAAGAGACCCCAAGTGGACCTCGACAAACTAAAGAGCTGCTCAAAATAGTATATCAATATAGATAAGGTCCTAAGAGCCGAAGTGAAGCACATCGGGAGTCATAGGCACCTTAGAGGAAGGAAAAAGAGCCCAACCTCAAGGCTCCTAGGAACCCACCAAGAGGACCACCAAAGGAAAATTTGATGCTATACCTCCTTCAAGGTTTCCCAAAGTAAAATCCTTTAGGACCTAAAGCCTAAGACCCTGAGGCCGCAAGGACAGATTGAAAATTCTAAACACTATAATTATTAGATAATAACCCCTAAAGGTATTAGAGGAGTCCAAACACTATAATTATCATATAATAACCCCTAAAGGTATTAGAGGAGAGAGGAAAGGAAAAGAAGCTATAGCTGGCCTAGATGAACCACGTCCTAGAGGATCATTCAACACCTTGGGAGTGCGCCCGTCTTGCGAGGTAGGATTCCCCTAATAGACAAGAAAGGTGTGATAATGACGAGGTCATGAGGACAAATAATATCATCTTTGCAAGCTTTGTTGGTGCCGAGCAGTCAAAATCTGCAAGGAAAAAGCACTTGAGGGAGATACTTAACATATCTTCCTACCCAATCTTCAAGAAATAAGTAGTTCCCAAAGTACTCCAGCTATAAGTTTCACTAATGAAGATGTTGAAGTAGTAATACTAGGCCATAATGATCCAATGGTCATCATAGGGATTATAGCCAACGTAAGGGTCAAAAAGGATCTTCGTGGACTAAGCTAGCTCCACAAACACTTTGTTCATGGACTGCTTTTATAACCTCAGCTCCCATTGTCTAACCTAATGCCCTTCGATACAGACCTGATTCAGTTCTTAGGAGGAAAAGTGCAACCTATGGGGTACATTGAGTTATACCTTACCCTAGGATGGAGCTCCTCAGAAAATAGCACAAAAATCCTCGAATATAGGGTAAAGGTAAAATTTTTAGTGGTTGATTACTCCTCTGCCTACATTATCATTTTGTGTAGACCATCTCTAAACCCCTTTGGAGCGATAGTCTGGTTCATCTCAGACGATGGCGAGATAATAACTAAAAATAGACCAGGCCACAGATCGAAGTTGTTATAACGTAAACTTGGAAGTTTCCAAAGTTGAGTCTCACTCTAGACAATAGGGGAAAACACCTCGCGGGAAAGAATCCCAACTTGTGATTATAGTCAAACTAGACATTTGTAAGGAGATGATAGAGAAGAGGCCATAACTTGATGGCCATCTAGGATGTTGAGGCAGTATTTTTAATGTCATCCCATTGTGGTTAGGATAGCCCAGCCTGTCAGACAAGTATTACGCAAACCCAAGCTCGTTGGTAGAATGATAGCGTGGTCCATAGTGTGTTTGACTTTGCTACAATGAAGTTTGGTTTTGATAATAACAAACATGGAGATGATAAGAAGACCAAGTCCAAGAACTTCAAGATTAGCTTTAGGACTTAGAGTCTCTTTGTACGAGATATTTTTGGATATCTCATGGTTTTTATAAGAAAAGACAAAAATGTTCTTAAACTTATACCAAAACTGTATTTAATCTTGAAAATGATTTAAAAGGTTTTGGCATTTTTGAAAAAACTTCTGGGCTGCTTTTTTAAAGTATTTACACATGTTTCAGAAACAGAGTTATTCGAATAACCCATGAGTTATTCGAATAATATTTTCAAATGGCTACTGCGCGCCTTTGATTTTACAAGTGTTATTCGAATAACATTCCTGTTATTCGAATAAAACCTTTTAGAGTGGCTTATTTTTTATATAAGTTATTCGAATAACTATTGAGTTATTCAAATAGACCTATTTTTCAGAAATCTTTCTGAAGCGGTGTTATTTGAATAACACGTGAGTTATTCAAATAATCATATTCAGAATTTTTTTAAGAACGTGTTATTCGAAAAACCCAAGGTTTATTCGAATAAACATGAATCCTATTTTAGAAAGAAACGGCCATATTTTGTATTAATTACGTGAATTAATTGCTTCAACAACTATTTTCTTCTACGACTCTATAAATAGAGACTGTGGGTCTCTTCTATTTTTTGCCCAGCTATCTGATTAATTTTATGCTTGGTTTGAAAATGTGAGTTATAATTTTAACATATTTTCTATGCTCCTTTTGCGAAAACTTTGAGATATCCTTAGAGAGCCTCTTAGCACTTCAAGTTGTAATATTTACTCTGTGTGAGAGTTTCTATTTATCTATCTTCTACTTTTCTGTATCGAGGGTGAGGTATCCCTTAAGGTTTGTATAAGGGTGAGGTATCCCTGTAGGCTAAGGCTTTAGCATAAGGGTAAAGTGTCTCTGTGTGTGAAAAGTGCTCTATTTTGTAACGGTAGAAAGCACCTATTGAAACTTACATTCATAGTGAAAAATCTCAGATATTTTTGAGGACTGAACGTAGACCACAAGTGGTTTGGTGGTCGAACCAGGATAAATATTATGCCTGCTCTTCTCTTCTTTATCTCTTTATTTACAGCAGTTTAATATTATTGCATATTTTATTATTTACTGTTCTTAAGTCTTTTCCCTTCCTCTCTCTTTTTCACATCTTTTATTTATTAGCTTCAACATTTGTTTTATTTTAAAAAGCATTTATGAAAATTTTCTATTCTCAATTCACGCCCCTCTTGAGTACTGGAGCCACATGGTAACAAGTGGTATCAGAGCTAGACTCTTGTTTAAAGAGCTTAGCAGCTTCAAGAGAACATGGCTTCCTCAAATGATTTTTCAGAGGGATCTTCCATAAACCGACCACCCTTCTTCAATAGGGATGGTTATGCCTATTGGAAGGAAAGAATGAAAATCTTCATCGAAGCTATTGATATTGATGTGTGGGATGCTGTCGAAAATAGTGCATTTATACCTACAAAAGAGGCTGATGGTGTTAAAATTGAGACACCAATAAATGATTGGTCTGATGAGGATAAAAGAAAAGTTCAACACAATTTCAAAGCCAAAAACATCATTACCACCGCCTTGGGGTATGATGAATTTTTCAGAATTTCAAATTATAAAACTGCTAAAGAAATGTGGGACACTTTACAAGTCACCCATGAGGGTACTACTGGAGTAAAGAGGTAGAGAATAAATTCTCTTACTCATGAATATGAATTATTCAAAATGAACCAAAGAGAAAGCATTCAGAAAATGCAAAAGAGGTTCACCCACATTGTTAATCACCTTGCATCATTAGGAAAGAATTTTTCTAACGAAGATTTGATCAACAAAGTTTTGAGATATCTAAGCAGGATTTGGCAACTCAAAGTGACAGCCATATCAAAATCGAGGGATTTTTCAACAATAACATTAGCTACCCTCTTTGGGACACTGCATGAACACGAGCTGGAGCTGAGCAGATTAAGCCAAAGCGATGAAAATGATAAGAAGAAAAAGGAGATCACACTTAAAGCCACCTCCTCCAATATCGATAATGAAGATGAAAATGATGGAGACGAAGCAAACAAACTTGAGCTAAATGAAGAGAACCTCAGTCTCCTAGTAAAGAAAGTTTAGAAGGTTTCTAACAAAAAAAGAACATAAAGAAGACCACCTTTCCTCCAAAAGAAGACTCATCACAAAGGGGAAAGAGCATCATCAACTCTAACTTGCTACGAGTGCAAAAAACTAGGCCACATAAAGATGGAGTGTCCAATTTATCAAAAGAAAATGGAAAAAGTTGAAAAAAAGCCCTTCAAGGACAGAAAAGGGAGAAGAGCCTACATAGCATGGGATGACAATGATATGGACTCCACTGATAGTTCAGATAGCGAAGAAGCCCATCTATGTCTTATGGCCAAAGGAGAAGAAGAAGAAAATGACAATGAGGTAAGTTCTAACTTTGACTTATTACCTTCTTATGATGAATTACAAAATACTTTTGAAGAATTATATGAAGAATCAATAAGACTAACAAAATTAATTTCTTCTTCTAAGAAAATAATTTCTTCTCTAGAAAATCAAATTCTTACTTTAAACAAAGAAACTAAAGAATTAAAAATTGAAAATGAAACATTAGGACTAATTGATGCTTGTACAATTTGCTCTTCACATGTTTCAACTTCTTCATCATGTTCATCATGTCAAATTCTCGAAAACGAAATTGAAAACTTAAAGAACACACTTTCTAAATTTACTTTTGAAAGAGATAACTTAAATATTTTGTTAGGAAAACAAAGAGCTATTTTTCAAAAAGTTAGGATAGGTTAAAACCCCAAAAATTAGCATAAATTCTATAAAAATTTCTTTTTTCATTCAAGTACTTGTAGTAGTCCTTTTATTAAATGTTTCTATTGTGGGAAAAAAGGATATAGTGCGTCAACATACAATGCTAGGAAAAATATAAATACAAAGAGTGGAACAAAAATGGTTTGGCTTCCTAAAGGTACAATTCCCAAAACTAACACTCAATGACCTAAGAAAATTTGGGTACCAAAAGTTAAAAATTAAACATGTGTTGTAGATGTGCTTGAAGGCCAGGAGCTCAAATTGGTATCTCGATAGCGGCTGCTTCAAGCACATAACCGAAGATGACTCTAAGTTCACATTTCTTGCTCCCAAGAATCATGGACATGTTACATATGGTGATAACAACAAAGGAAAGATTCTGAGAATTGGCAAAGTTCGTAAGAGTCCTAACTCCTCTATAGATAATGTATTGCTTGTTGAAGGACTCAAACATAACGTGCTTAGTATTAGCCAATTATGTGATAAAGGAATTAGAGTAATTTTTTATTCAAATTACTGCATAATTGAACATAAAAATGATAAGCATGTTAAGTTCATCGGTCATAGAGTTAATAATATTTATATGATTAGCCTTGATGATATATCCTCAAATGATGTGAAATGCCTTTTAAATAAGAATGATAATTCATGGTTATGGCATAGGAGAATTGCACACATTCATATGGATCACCTAAAAAAGTTATTCCCTAAAGACCTAGTAATTGGACTACCCAAGCTCAATTTTATAAAAGATAAATTATGTGATGCATGTCAAAAGGGAAAATAAGTAAATGTTTCTTTTAAAGCAAAAAATGTAGTTTCAACTTCTAGACCTTTACAATTTTTACACATGGATCTTTTTGGACCATCTAGAACTATGAGCTTTAGTGAAAATTACTATACTTTAGTGATTGTGGACGATTTTTCTAGGTTCACATGGACTTTATTTCTTTCAAATAAAAATAATGCATTTCTAGCTTTTAAAAGACTTGCCAAAGTTATCCAAAATGAAAAAGGTTTTTCTATTTCCTCTATAAGAAGTGACCATGGTGGTGAATTTGAAAACTATGCTTTTGAAACCTTTTGTGATGAACATGACATTGAGTATAATTTTTCTATCCCTAGAACTCCATAACAAAATGGAGTTGTAGAAAAGAAAAATCGATCTTTAGAAGAAATGGCGAGAACTATGCTCATCGAGGCTACTCTTCCTAAGTATTTTTGGACAGACGCTGTAAGTACAACTTGTTATGTAATGAATAGGGCCCTTATAAGGCCAATTTTAAAGAAAATCCCATATGAATTATACAAGGGAAGAAAGCCAAATATCTCACATTTTTCATGTTTTTGGTTGCAAATATTTTGTTTTGAATAATGGAAATGATAACCTAGTAAGTTTGATGTCAAGTCTGATAAAGGTATATTTATTGGCTATTTTAATCATAGTAAAGCTTTTAGAATTTATAATAAGAAAACTATGACTGTTGAAGAATCCATTCATGTTGCATTTGACGAAACTGGCCAAAATGGATCGAGAAAGGATTTTGTTGTTGATGATGTTGCAGAAGCTTTGGCAAAAACCCACTTGGATGACAAGGAGATAGAAGAAAGGAAGTAAGAAGAAAGTCAAGAGGAACTCCCAATTCAACAAAATTCACAAGACATGGACCTTCCCAAGGAATGACGAACCTCAAGATATCATCTACTTGACCAAGTAATAGGTGATGTATCCAAAGGTGTAAGTACTCGAAACTCAATTAGAAATGCATGTAACCATATGACTTTCATTTCTCAAATTGAACCTAAAGACTTAAATGAAGCCTTTGATTATGAACATTGGATTTTGGCAATGCAAGAAGGGTTAAATCAATTTAAAAAAAACCAAGTATGGGAATTGGTTGCAAGGCCCAATAATCATCCAATTATAGGAACCAAATGGGTCTTTAGGAACAAGCTTGATGAAGCTAGCCTATAACAAAAAATAAAGCTATGCTTGTAGTTAAAGGGTATAATCAAGAGGAAGGAATAGACTATGAAGAAACCTATGCACTTGTAGCTAGACTAGAAGCTATTAGAATGTTACTTGCTTATACTTGCATCATGGATTTTAAGTTATATCAAATGGATGTTAAAAGTTCCTTTTTAAATAGTTTTATTCAAGAGGAGGTATACATTGAACAACCTCCAGGTTTTGAAAATCATGAACTACCCAACCATGTTTTCAAACTGAAAAAGGCTTTATATGGGTTAAAACAAGCTCCTAGAGTATGGTATGAAAGGTTGAGTAAGTTTTTTTTGGAACACGACTTTACAAGAGGCAAAGTTGATACAACTCTTTTTATTAAAAATAATAAGCATGACATTCTCCTTGTACAAGTGTATGTATATGATATTATCTTTGGTGCTACTAACGAGTCTCTATGCAAGGATTTCTCTAATATCATACAAAGCGAATTCGAGATGTCCATGATGGGAGAGCTCAACTTCTTCCTTGGACTTCAAATTAAATAAACAATGAGTGGAACATTCATTAACCAATCCAAATATTGCAAAGAACTCCTCAAAAGATTTGGAATGGATAACTCAAAATATATGGACACTCTAATGAGCACCTCATGCTACTTAGACAAGGATGAAGCAGGTAAACCTGTTGAAATCACCAAATACAGAGGTATGATTGGATCTCTTCTTTATCTCACTGCTAGTAGACCTGATATCATGTTTAGCGTATGCATGTGTGCTAGATACCAAGCTAATCCTAAAGAATTGCACTTAAGTGCAGTAAAATGAATTATGAAATATCTTGGTGGCACTTCACAAATGGGCTTGTGGTACCCCAAAGGGGCCACTTGTAGTCTTGTTGGTTATTCTGACTCTGATTTCGCTAGTTACAAATTGGATAGGAAAAGCACTAGTGGAACATGCCACTTGCTTCAAAGCTCTTTAGTTTCTTAGCATAGCAAGAAACAAAATAGTATGACTTTATCTACCGTTGAGGCTGAATATGTTGCAGTCGGAAGTGGTTGAGCTCAAATCCTATGGATGAAGCAACAACTTCTAGACTTTGGCCTTCATCTTGATCATATCCCTATAAGATGTGACAATACCAGTGCAATCAACTTGACTAAAAATCCTATCATGCATTCAAGGTCTAAACATATTGAGATAATACATTATTTCATAAGGAATCATGTTCAAAAAGGTGATTGTGTTTTAGAATTTGTTGAAACAACTAATTAACTTGCTGATATTTTCACAAAACCTTTGCCTAAAGATACTTTCTTCCATTTAAGAAGAGAACTTAGAATTTTAGATCAATCTTGCATATAATACTTATATTTATTGTTTCATTATTGAGCTATTTTACTAACTTGAGCGTTGGAGATATCCCCAAATTTTCTTTTTGCAGATAAATCATTATGAGGTAAGTCTCTGAATCTTAAATTTACCTTTTGATCATGTTTAATAATGTTTTTCTGATAGGTTTATTCGAATAAACTTGTGCCTATTCGAATAAACACCATCAGCTGCTGAAAAAGAAGTGTTGTATATTAGTTTTATTCGAATAAACCTTAATTTATTCGAATAAACTGAGACAAGCAAACCATAATTTTATTCTTTCATATCTGTCTCATTCGAATAACTCTATTGTTATTCGAATATATATGATGCATGTGCCTTTGTCTTCATGATTTATTCAAATAAACAATACCTTATTCGAATAAACCTGAAATGGATCTATTGATCCTATGTTTTCCCATCTTTGCCTTATTTGAATACTTCACACCTTATTCGAATAAATGCCTTATCAAGGCATTTGTTCTGTTTTGGTTATTCGAATAACCATAGGGTTATTCAAAAAAATGCTTGGCAGAAAGCCCCATCTCAGAACCAGTTATTCGAATAAACTCATAGTTATTCGAATAACTTATGGCTGAAACGCCATAACCGTTGGTTTCCACACTATTTTATTTGAATAACACCCTGGTTATTCGAATAACACAAGTTCTATAAATTCTCCCAACGCTATCCAGATACCTTTTTATCTGCTTTCACCCCTTCTATTAGATTTTCTCCTTTCTCTCTGTTCTACGCGCCCCTCACCATCACCATTGCTCATCTCCACATCCTTCTTAATCCTTCTCATAGTAACCACCATCCCACCATGGCATCCTCCTCTTCACGTGCCAAGCGCCCATGGATGAAGACAGCCCCCTGCAATAATCATCTGGATCTTCGAAGGCTATTCTCAAACCAAGAGGAACTGGGTCGCTTCGTTACGCATTTTAGGGAGCGTAACCTGGTGCACCCGAAGTACATGGACCTGAACTTCTTCCAGAACGAAGGTGGCTATGACTTCCTCAACCTTCTAGCCACACAGGGTGTTCTTCGCTTCTGCTCACACCACGCCTTTCTTTACCCTGACTTAGTAAAGATGTTCTACTGCAACATAAAGATTGTTGGCGAAGATCTTCACCCAGACATCTCTAATCAGCACATGGTCATCACTCCCAATGATTGGCAACAGATGTTTGAGTTGCAAACCATTAGGCGCAACCTTGATGATGATATCGATGCTCTGGATCAAAAGTATAAGAAGCTTCAAGCTATTGAAGACTTGCTGAAGCCTGGCCTGGCCCTGCCTCCTGAGGGCTTCAAGGGAGGCATGATTAAGAACCAAGATAGGCTATTACACTACACCTACCCTCACATCTTAGCACCTTAGGGAGGCAACTACGCCTACTTGAGTGAAGACGACATCTTTATGATGTGGCTTATCAAGAGAGGATACCGGGTTAACTAGCCTACCTTTATCATGAAGCATATGATGAAGGCAAACGGCAAAGAATGATTTGATTTGCCCTATGGCTTGATTATCTCTGCCTTCCTAGGCAAGTACCCTCAGATATTGGAAATTGTGCGGGCAATAAAGCTGACTTACCATCATATTTTTGGGTCTTTTACCCTGAACAAAATGAAGATGGTCAGGTCTCTTGATGGCTGGGTATATCTAGATGAAGTTGAAGATGAAGAACAAGATGATGTTCTTGCTGCCCCTATTGCTAATGCACCTGCTCCTGCTCTTGCTATTCCTGATCCAGTTACTTTGGATCAAATCATGGTAGCCTTGCAGAACAACAGGGCCTACATGGAGAACACATTTTCTATTCTGTTGGACAGGATAGAGGGTGTAGAGCGTGAACAGGCTGCCCTTCACTCTTTGCTGACCCCGCGAGCTCCTGACTCCCCTCCTTCGCCACAGGATGCCTACTTTTAGGCTTTGTTTTGTTTTGTTCTTGCTTTGTTTCTTAGTGTATTTGTTTTTGTCCTGGCTGTACATGTAATTGAAAACTTAATATAAATACCATTGATGTTTTGATCATGTTATCTGTTTATATGAGATTATATGCATATTATCTATTTGCAATGCCTATTACATGTTTTTGCCTTGATCCCCTGTGCTTTTTTATCAAGCCAAAGGGGGAGAAAAATAATAACAGGGAATTCTTAAGAAAAGTTAGGTAAAAATAAAAATAGTTATTGGATTCCAAAAGTAAAGGGGAGCTGCGCACATCTCTGATTTAAAACACCTCTTATGAAAAAGATGGGGAGTAAGTTCTCCAAACTTTATCTTTCTGAATTCCAATTTATATGAACTAATGTTTTTCTCAATGATAGTTTGTCATCATCAAAAAGGGAGAGAATATGTTTGACTTTGCTACAATGAAGTTTGGTTTTGATAATAACAAACATGAAGATGATAAGAAGACCAAGTCCAAGAACTTCAAGATTAGCTTTAGGACTTAGAGTCTCTTTGTACGAGATCTTTTTGGATATCTCATGGTTTTTATAAGGAAAAACAAAAACGTTTTTAAACTTATCCCAAAACTGTATTTAATCTTGAAAATGATTTAAAAGGTTTTGACGTTTTTGAAAAATCTTCTGGGCTGCTTTTTAAAAGTATTTACACATGTTTCAAAAATAGAGTTATTCGAATAACCTATGAGTTATTCGAATAATATTTTCAAATGGCTACTGCGTGCCTCTAATTTTACAAGTGTTATTCAAATAATATTCCTGTTATTCGAATAAAACCTTTCAGAATAGCTTGTTTTTTATATAAGCTATTCAAATAACTGTTGAGTTATTCGAATAGACCTGTTTTCCAAAAATCTTTTTGAAGGAGTGTTATTCGAATAACATATGAGTTATTCGAATAACCATATTCAGAATTATTTTTTTTAAGAACGTGTTATTCGAATAACCCAAGGTTTATTCGAATAAACACAAATCCTATTTTAGAAAGAAATAGCCATATTTCGTATTAATTACATGAATTAATTGTTTCAATGGCTATTTTCTTCTACGACTCTATAAATAAAGATTGTGCGTCTCTTCTATTTTTTGCCCAGCTATCTAATTAATTTTATGCTTGCTTTGAAAATGTAATTTATAAATTTAACATATTTTCTGTGCTCCTTTTGTGAAAACTTTGAGATATCCTTAGAGAGCCTCTTAACACTTCAAGTTGTAATATTTACTCTGTGTGAGAGTTTCTATTCATCTATCTTCTGCTTTTCTGTATCGAGGGTGAGGTATCCCTCAAGGTAAGGGTGGACAATCTATGTTGATGGAGCTTCAAGCCCAAAAGGAAATGGAGCAAGAATCATCCTAAAGACACACAGACAAATGGCATAACAGTTAAGCAGTCCTTAAGGTTTGAGTTTCCTACCTCAAACAACTAGGATGAATATGAGGCAATGATAGCGGGGTCCCTCATGGTGAAAGACCTTAGAGCATCAAAATTCAGACTTTGATAACATTCTAAGTCTGAGGAGAATATTAGGCCAAGGATCTAATCTACGAAGATACTTGATAAAGGTGAAACAATTGATGAAGGGGTTCTCTGAGGTTGCGATAAACTATATTGCTCACTAGAAAGACTCCAAGGTGGATATTTGATCCAAACTGGCAAGCACAAAAAGCCTCAGGAATAATAAGTCTATAATCTAAGATACCTTGTCCACTCCCAGTATATTAGAGCCCGAGACTACAATGCCATTGAATGAGGAGAATAGCTGGATAAGAACGAATGTAGATCACCTCCACAATGGAACGCTCCCCCAAGATCTAAAAGGTCATCAAGACATTTGTGTGGCACGTCTTAGTAGACAATAGACTCTACCACTGAGGCTTTTCACTCCCTTTACTCAAGTGTCTCATCTTGGAGGAGGCCTAATATGTCTTAACTGAAATCCACAAGGGATTCTACAACCAACATTTGGGGGGAAGGGCCTTAGCTAGGAAAGTCCTACGAGCGAGTTACTACTAGCCTATTATGATAGTGGATGTGATAGCTTTCATCCAAAACTATGACAAGTATCAAAAGGTCTCCGATATCCAGATCGTTCCACCTTAAGAACTCTCCACCATATCAGTTCCATGGCCTTTTTGCAAATAAGGTTTAGACCTATTAAGGCTTTTTTCCCCATACACTTGGTTAGTTGAAATACTTGATAGTGGTTGCTGATTACCTCAAGAAGCAGATTGAGGCAAAATTATTGGCAACCATTATGGTAGAAAGGGTGAAAAAGTTCCTAAAAAAGAGTATCATTTATATATTTGGGATTTCAGAGTCCATAGTCATAGACAATGGAACCCAATTCATGGATAAGAAGTTTAGAGGAGCATACTTTGAGCTCCACATCAAGCAACACTTCACTTTGGTATAGTACCCTTAAGCAAATGGACAAGTTGAAGCAGTGAACAAGGTGATTCTCCGAGGTTTGAAGTGGAGTCTTAAGGATGCCAAAGGAGAATAGGCTGAACAGTTAGGGCACATGTTGTGGGCATATCGAACCATGCCTCACTCAGCCACTGGAGAGATCCTTTCAAACTTACATACGATTGTGAAGATATGATCCCCGTGGAGATAAAGGGACTAAGCTGGAGGCGTGAACACTTCTCCGAAAACCACAATGGCAGATCTCTGCTAGAAGAGCTCGACCTCATCCTGGAGCAGCGCGATATTGCCCACATTAGAGAAGTTACTTTCAAACTCTAAATCGCCCAATAATACAACAAGCGAGTCTCTTCGCAAAAGTTAAAAGCGAGGGACCTCATCTTATTGAAAGCGATAATCGAGCAAAATGCACGAGGAAAGAAAGTTGGCCTCTAACTGGGAAAACCTATACCAAATCACGGAGGTATTAGAAAAAGGAGCTTGTAAGATTGCTAACTACTGTAAAAAAGAAGCTTCCAGATCTTGGCTCACCTCTAACTTGAAGAGATACTATAGTTGAATGTAAATGGTGTCCTTATTTTTGTAAATGGTAAATACAATCACAATCCAGAATTATGGAGGAATTTTTAGTGCAGTTTTGCCAATATCCTTATTTTGGTAAATGCCCACAATACCGCTAAAAGGACATAAGATCCCTAAAGCGTGAGGATGAATAGCCAAGTATGGGATCATGGATCCTAACTTAGGTAAAATGCTAAAGGGACATTAGATCCCTAAATCATAAGATGGCCAAGTATGGTACCATAGATCCCAACTTAGGCAAAATGCTAAAGGGACATTAAATCCCTAAAGCATAAAATAGCCAAGTATAGGACCATAGATACCAATTTAGGCAAAATGCTAAAAGGACGTTGGATCCCTAAAGTATAAGATAGCCAAGTATGGGACTATAGATCCCAACTTAAGCAAAATGCTAAAAGGACATTAGATCTTTAAAGTATACAATAGCCAAGTATGGGACCACAGATCTCAACTTAGACAAAATGCTAAAGGGATATTAGATCCCTAAAGCATAAGATAGCCAAGTATGGGACCACAGATCCTAACTTAGGCAAAATACTAAAAGGACATTGGATCCTTAAAGAACACGATAGCCAAGTATGGAACCACAGATCCTAACTTAAGCAAAATGCTAAAGTGACATTAGATCCCTAAAGCAAAAGATACCAAGTATAGGACCATGGATCCCAACTCAAGCAAAATGCTAAAGGGACATTGGATCCCTAAAGCATAAGATAGCCAAGTATGGGACCATGAATTCCAACTTAGGTTGCGTTGTAAGTTGAACAACATTAGACTCCGAGGCATGAAATGTAAAACATTTATCTTAAAAAATCACAAAGGGATATCGCAGCAAACAAGAATTAAATTAAGGCCCTAAAAACGATGGGTGGCATATGTCTTTACAAAATAGAAAGTTGACACAAGGGCCAACATGAAGTAAAAGGAAGTCAAGGAATAAGCTTAGGCCTTTGAGTTCGAATGACCATTAGTGGTATTGCTGCTGTCAGCTTCATCTCAAGCATTATCGCCATCCTTACCAACATCCATAATTTGGCCATCAACCACGACTTTTAGGTGGTCAACACCCATGAAGTCAGTGATATTTCGGTAGAGAATAGAAATTTAGGCTAAAGCATTTTAAAGGACTACTCAGCCGCGTCATTCCAACATGCTAAGTAATTGTCCTTCTCAGCCTCTAAGGCTCCCTGTGTAACACCCTAATTCTAGACACTGTAGTATATCTTCCATATACTAAGCATATAAAATCAAGCATGTCACTTCTAAAGATAAAACTTTAACACATCCTGTAATTTAACTATTGACAAATAGATATATAGAGCCTTTGCTTAAAAGTAAAGAGACAACACATTTTACACAATTTGGAAACTTGCTCTTTACTACGAATCACACTACATACTTGAGATACTCAATATAAAAAACGAGCTATATTGGCAATTATACAAACTATAATAATATAAATATATAAAATTCTAAACTAAGTCTTCAATGCCTCCTTTTTAGCTCTTATCTCGATCCCCCTCTGGATTTATCATGGAAAATAAAATAACATGGGGTGAGAATTAACAAATTCTCAGTAGTACATTTTAAAAACATGTCATCACAATAAATCTAGTTGTTTCAGGAAAAAACACATCCTTTGTTTAAAACTCATCATAAGTATATACATATATATATATATATATATATATATATATATATATATATATATATATATATATATATATATATGTTAGAGAGGTGGCAAACTGTCAAAGTTGTCCTCTCCCCTCCTGAAACAGAGGTTCCGTTGTTATTATTATGAAAATCTTTTGCACACTCCAATCAATCATGCAGTTTCAGGTTCAGTCTTTAATCACAATCAATTCAAGCATTAACACTAAATATACATAATTTACTTCATATATATTCATTTTTCATAATAAAAAAGGGATAATAATACTTCGTATCAATTATCACACCTCCACATAATCACTATAAATCATTCTTTCAGTATACTCTCAAGTCAGGCACCAACCTTGGTCCTTATTAATTTAATTCTAAAAACAAGACAATTACCCATACAATTATCATTTTATGCAATGCATTATGATGTATGATTGTGCCTAATATATGTCCTAAAGTATACTTATGCAAGTTTGGTAAAAATATTTTATTTTAAGAAAACACATGTTACTTGCACATTTTCCAAGAAACCTTTGTTCTAGGAAGCCTTTTTGTTCTTTGTATATCTTAGGTAAGAAGGGGTAGGAAGCCCTTTTGTTCCTTACCTCCTTGTACTACCTGGTATGAGTGGTCTATTTCACCCCGCAATTGTATGGTTAACTGTTACCACTTTTAATACCTCACTCTGGGTACTCTCCCCAGAACCATGGCACTAGGAGCTCCTTTGGCTCAAGCCATAGGGTTATTCATACATAGAAATAGCAAGCAACAAGTTTGAAAACTAAAACATGCAAAAGTTATTTAAAACTATTCTTTCATTCACTTTTCACATAATCTTGATTTTTTGTGCATAATAAGGAAGTAAAACCTCATTCATACATTACACTACTCACATAGATATTCATTCTTTCATAATCCAAGTAGAGAGGGAGTGACTCACTCAACCTCAAACTACCCTTATCCTTTCTTTATTTTGTTTCCCAATATTATGCTTGTCAACCTTACTCATTTACATGCATATATCAATATGCTTCATATCATTACTCATCATATACATGTCTCCATATACTATCCATCTATTTTCCCATCCTTAATCTATACATAATCATTTCACAATTCTTAGAAGTTAGAGTAAACTCATACATATTCATCCTTTACCTAACATCTCTTATGTTTATCTTCAGCTAAAGTATCATGAAATAACATCACATAGCATTATAAATCATATTTCCAAGTAATAAAATGACATAACATTTTCTACCCTATTCTATTCTGTGGCTAGCGCTTGAGCCAAAAAATTCCTCTCTGGTCGTTGGGCACCCAAAAATTGGTGCCTAAGAGCCCAAAAATTGGTGCTTGAGAGCTTGCTGGTCGACTAGAAGCAGGATCTCCCCTGTTTCTTCATCCAACCAAATTCAATCATCAACAAATCAATCTCCAATACGATTCATGATTTCCAATCATCATGTAACCCTCAAACATCTTTCAAAATCATTCAACAAAATTTAAGGAAATCAATTGGAATCAAAAACCTATTTTTAAGACATCATAATTCATGGAGAAACAAAAACTTCCACTTCACAATCTTGAAGCAACAATAAACAATAAGCTATCCACAAGCTTTAAGGAATGAGAAGCAAACAAGAAAATTATAAAATAGCATTTAAACCCTCTTTATCCATCCTCCAAAATGTGCAGCAAAAAGGAAAAGAGAATAAGTTAAATATTAGAAATAAACCCCCTACCTCAAGCTTGAAGAAGATGAGCTCAAACTTTGCCTTGGTCTTCCTTTGTTCTTCCTCTTTTTTTCATCTTTTCTTCACCATTTTCTTTCTCTTCATTCCACTGTCGGAAGACACGTAAGGAGGAGAGAAAAGTG
This sequence comes from Ormosia semicastrata, assembly GCA_029884595.1. Lineage (NCBI taxonomy): Eukaryota > Viridiplantae > Streptophyta > Magnoliopsida > Fabales > Fabaceae > Ormosia > Ormosia semicastrata. The sequence continues at coordinate 49,215,820 of JAQQTO010000061.1, forward strand.
AGATATAATCTCACTTTAAAAGGAAACATTAAGGGCAAATTGGTCCTTTCACTAAAATTTCGTATCTGTTACAAACACCTTGATTTTACTAAATCAAGTTTCCTAATCTCCAAAAGCATTAAAATAAATCCTATGATTAATCCTAATTCTCATTTTACCATTTTCGTATTTTTCCATATCTGTTACTCTGTAATATGGTATTAAAACACTCTTACAGTGTCCTTAAAAATACCGAACTGACTCTGTTTATCCTCAAAATTTAATTATATCCTCTTTCACATGTTTGTGACTTAGAAATAAAATTTTTATATTTATTTCCTTTTATTAAACATTTATACTATTTTCCTGAGTCAAAATAGTCATTTTGCATGTTCTGTGTTGTGACAAAGTACTTAAATTAACTCAAAACGTCACAAAGTTCAGTAGATATGTTAAATAAGTATTAAGCTACATCTGTAACCTCATATAAATCTAGCAGGAATCTAACAAGCTGAAAAAGAGGATGTTACATTTCTCTCCCCCTTTTTATAAAATTTTGTCCCCAAAATTTAACTTTCCATACTAAAATTTTAAGAACCACATCAGTTACCTTTTATTGTATCCATTCTTTTATACTACCGAAAGTTACTTTGTAAAGAGTCTTAAGATTGAGCTTTCTCTTGCCTTCTTAAAGTATATACCCTTCCTGGAGCTTACAGTCTAGAATCGGGTATAACTTTCTGCCTCTGCTGACACCAGCTGACATAGTGCCCTAGTTGATCACATACATAGCATACCAAACAAAATTTATCATCATGTTTTCTTCTTCCACACTTAGAGCATTCAGGATCCATAGTTTCCATTTGATTTTGTCTCATTTCCATTTTGTGAATCGTTGGGTGTAAAATCGCATTCCTCATCCTCATCTTTTATCATTTTCCTCTTTTGAAGATTTGTGATGATCTGCTTATGGATTCAGTAGTCTCCACAATTTTACACTTCTTGACTAAAGTGGAAAAAATCCTAAATCTCGATAGGCCTGGCAAATTTTTTGATTTCTTTTCCTTCAATCTAAATTCAAACTTAACACACTTTCAGTTTTCGTTTGGGTTGAACCTAACATAAGAGGAAAACTTGAAGAGTTTCCCCAAACTTCACATCACTTCATATTATACAATGGACATACCTGCTTTTTTCTTTCTTTCTTTTATTTTGTTCTAAAAATATTCCACTTCTTTATCATCTTGTATATTTCTTAGAAATCACTTGTCTAAAAAAAAATCTCCTTGAATACCTCCCACGTTACATAAGTACGTGCAACTTCCAATAATCTTACTGAACTCCACCAATTCTCTGCTTTGCCCATTACCTTAAAAGTTTAACCAGATTAAGAATTTTCTTAATTTATTTATTTATTCTTTGAGTCCCTTCCTTCCAACACATTGCAAGAGCAAAACATTGTCAAATCTTCTAAGATGAACCCAACTCCGTCCATATGAATACGTAGTTTGTCCTTATCATGTATAATGTTGTAATTTTCATCCTAGTAATATAAATCTTCAATAGTTTAAACTTTATAGTTACCAAGTTAATTTTAAGTGTTAAGGTCTTGACAGAATGGGAGAAAACCTAACCATATACTTGTCCACATTAGCTAACATGTAAGCATGCATGAATAAAGATCTAACTTCAAACATTGTCTTATTTGACAAAATGTAAAATGCTCTCTCATCTTCAAAAGAATATGATTTCATTTCAACAAAATAACATTTCACAAAGGATATTATTGTGTCCTTCTTCTTTTCCAAACTTCCTATAGAGAGCATCAGCTTCTTGAACATTGGTCCTAAAATTCCTTACATTCTTCTCTTCAACAAAATTAATAACCTAAACTTTATCATAACCTAGAGATTGATGTAAGTGTGTCCATGTGTTATATAAAATAGGGCCTTTGAACCTGAAGCTCCCATTTGAAGAAACATAATAGTGATTTGCATGTGGCTCATAAGAATCTCATTCAAAATACAATTGTCGTTCCCTTTCACAATTGGTGTATCTTTGAAAACTTGTAAATTCAACCAATTGATTTCTCAAACCTACGACTTTCTATATTATTCTTTTCGAGTCACCATTTGATCTCATTCAAAAAGAATACTATAAAGAAAAACAAACTGAAAACTTCAAAATGAATGACAACTTTCTTACTTTTGCACTTCTATACCAATTTCTTAGTTTTACAAGCATCTAATGACACCATATCTCACCTAAAAAGAATTGGAAACTCAACCACAAACTCTGATAAATATTTCCACGTATATAAACATATCTTTACAAATATATACTCAGAAAACATAAGTCGGTTTATATCTTCAAAAGTTATGACCTTCGAAAATGTTTACTTAAAAACATATTGGAAGATCATACTACTCTCTGTCATGGTGAACAATCCTCCATGAACAATCGTTCGTATAATATCATGGTTTTACTACATGTATAACATACCAACTAACCTATTGAGCTCAACTTACTTCCATATTACTTTCTAGATTTCATGAACTTCTGGCCTCATATTCCAACATAAATTTGCTTTCCTTTTTATTGTAGAAATTGAGATGTAACTTTAACATCTAACCTTTTACCTTTAGAGATTTTACTGATTTGTTTTATTCCTTGACTTTCACTAGGTTATATCCTTTTCTAATTGATAAAAAATTCGCCTCTCTAAGCTCTAGATAATCATGAAAATTCTGATCCCAGGTGTTAAGGTGAACTAGCTTCCATTCTGACAAAACAAAATCTTATTAATAATAGCCACTCGTTCTCTCATAGCAGTTGCCACCATCTTAATTCTTTCAAGCATATTACTAGTACCATCTCTAGTGAATTTCATAACTCACAACTCAACTTCACTAAATCATTATTTTACATCGAGTATTGAGATAAGCTCATTACTATTCATCAAAATTCGGCTTCAAATTATCTCATAAACATACTACCTTGCTTCAACTCAAGAAATTACATTCCCTTGTCATTTATATGCCAACAGCGTTCATTAATCTTCTCAAATTCCTCAACCAATGTTTCACTTCTCCCTTTAATCCGAAGTGTAACAAATACACCTTCTATTCGTCCAAACAATTTACCACCTCAAAAATCTTCCTTATTTCAATTAACCATTCTTCAGCTTTTACTAGATCAGGCTCTCTCTTCTTAACGACAAAGGGTTCGGTTTCCTAAATTCTGGGAAATCATAGAAGCGTTGATTCCTTACTTTCGCTACATCTTTAACTAGTGGATTTGGTCCCATCCTTTCCATCATTATGTTAATAGCCTCAATCTCCTCCCGCCTTATCCCATTAGTAGTTTCTGTCTGCTCTCCTAGTGGTTGCGCTTTATTCCTTCATCATCTTCACCAATAGTACTATCTCAGACATATGATTATTACCCAATCTGGAAGCTTTCTTATTCTCTCGTGTTCACCTAGGAGGTGTTATAATTTCGTGATCACACAAAACATTACATATTGACTTAGTTAAACTCAATATAATGTAACAGTATGTCAGTAATTATTAACATCTAGTCCTAAGGCTATCATGCAATTTGACTTATATATCTCTCATTGAGATAAAAGAATGCATGACACAAACAAAAACAACTAAGCATACCCAAAAGCATAGTCAGTCCATTCCCTGGCTTGATAGGATGAACTACTCTGATACCAAAATGTAACACCCTAATTCTAGACATTGTAGTATATCTTCCATATACTATGCATATAGAATCAAGCATATCACTTCTAAAGATAAAACTTTAACACATCCTGTATTTTAACTATTTACAAATAGATATATAGAGCCTTTACATAAAAGTAAAGAGACTAAATATTTTACACAATCTGGAAACTTGCTCTTTACTACAAATTACATTATATGCTCAAGATACTCAATATACAAAATGAGCCAGATTGGCAATTATACAAACTATAATAATATAAATACATAAAATTCTAAACTAAGTCTTTAACGCCTCCTTTTTAGCTTATGCCTAGGTCTCCCTCTAGATTTAACATGAAAAAAAAACCTGGGGTGAGAATTAACAAATTCTCAGTTGTACATTTTAAAAATGTGTCATCACAATAAATCCAGCTTTGGAGGAAAACACATCCGTTGTTTAAAACTCATCATAAGTATAAATTTATATATGTTAGAGAGGTGGCAAACTGTCAAAGCTGGTCCTTTCCCTTCCCGAAACAAAGGTTCCATTGATATTATTATGAAAATCATTTGCACACTCCAATCAATCATATAGTTTTAGATTCAGTTTTTAATCACAATCAGTTCAAGCATTAACACTAAATATACATAATTTACTTCATATGTATTCATCTTTCATAATAAAACATAGGATAATAATACTCCGTATTAATTATCACACTTCCACATAATCACTACAAATCATTCGTTTAGTATACTCTCAAGTCAGGCACCAACCATGGTCCTTATTAATTTAATTCTAAAAACAAGACAATTGCCCATACAATTGTCATTTTATGCAATGCATTATGATGAATTATTATGCCTAATATATGTCCTAAAGTATGCTTATGCAATTTTAGTAAGAACATTTTATTTTAGGAAAACAAATGTTACTTGCATATTTCTAGGAAACCTTTGTTCTAGGGAGCCATTTTGTTCCCTGTATATCTTGGGCAGGAAGGGGTAGAAAGCCCTTTTGTTCCTTACCTCCTTGCATAACCTAGTATGAGTGGTCCATTTCACTTCACAACTATAAGGTTACCTGTTACCACTTTTAATAGCTCACTCTGGGTACTCTCCCCAGAACCCTGGCACTAGCAGCTCCTTTGGCTCAAGCCACAGGGTCATTCATATATGGAAATAGCAAGCAACAAGTTTGAAAACCAAAACATGCAAAAGTTATTTCAAAGTATTCTTTCATTCACTTTTCACATAATCTTGATTTTCCGTGCATAATAAGGAAGCAAAACCTCATTCATACATTACTCTACTCACATAGATATTAATTATTTCATATTCCAAGTAAAGAGGGAGTGACTCACTCAACCTCAAACTACCCTTATCTTTTCTTTATTTTACTTCCCAATATTATACTTGTCAACCTTACTCATTTACATGCATATATCAATATGCTGCATATCATTACTCATCATATACATGTCTCCATATACTATCCATAAATTTTCCCATACGTAATCTATACATAATCATTTCACAATTCTTAGAAGTTAGAGTAAACTCATACATATTCGTACTTTACCTAGCATCTCTTATGCTTATTTTCAGCTAAAGTATCATGAAATAACATTACATAGCATTATAAATCATATTTCAAAGGAATAAAATGACATAACATTTTCTACCCTATTATGTTCTGCTGCTAGTGCTCAAGCGCTAGCTTTTCAGCGCTAAAATGCTGGTCGGGCACCCAGAAATTCCTCTCTGGTCGTTAGGCGCCCAAAAACTTGCGCCTGGGCACTCGCTGGGTGACCAGTAATAGGGCCTCCCCTATTTCTTCATCCAACCAAATTCAATCTTCAACAAATCAATCTCCACTACGATTCATGGTTTCCAGTCATCATGTAACCCTCAAACATCTTTTAAAATCACTCAACAAAATTTAGGGAAATCAATTGGAATTAAAAACCTATTTTTAAGACATCATAATTCATGGAGAAACAAAGACTTCCACTTCACAATCTTGAAGTAATAACCAACAATAAGCTATCCACAAGCTTTAAGGAAAGATAAGCAAGCAATAAAATTATAAAATAGCATTTATACCCTCTTTGTTCATCCTAAAAAATATGCAACAAAAAGGAAAAGGGAATGAGTTAAATGTTAGAAATAAACCCCCTACCTCAAGCTTGAAGAAGATGAGCTCAGACTTTGCCTTGCACTTCCTCTTTTCTTCCTTTTTTTTCTTCCTCTTTTCTTCACCATTTTCTTTCTCTTCATTCCGATGCTGGAAAACGCGTGAAGAGGAGAGAAAAGTGAGATATAATCTCACTTTAGACAGCAACATTAAGGGTAATTTGGTCCTTTCACTAAAACTTTGTATCTGTTAAGAACACCTTTATTTTACTAAATCAAATTTCCTAATCTCCAAAAGCATTAAAATAAATCCTAAGATTAATCCTGATTCTCGTTTCACCATTTCGATACTTTTCCATATCTGTTACTCTACAATCTGGTATTAAAACACTCCAACAGTGTCCTTTAAAATACCAAACTGGCTCAGTTTGTCCTCAAAATTTAACTACTTCCTATTTCAAATGTTTGTGACCTAAAAATAAATTTTTCATATTTATTTCCTTTGATTAAGCATTTATACTATTTTTCTGAGTCAAAATAGTCATTTTGCACGTTTTGTGTTTCGGCAAAGTGCCTAAATTAACTCAAAATGTCACCAAATTCAGTAGACAAGTTAAACAAGCATTAAGATACCTCTATAAACATACAAATCTAGCAGGAATCTAATAAACTAAAAAAGAGAATGTTACATTTCTCTCCCCATTTTTATAAAATTTTGTCCCAAAATTTAACTTTCCATACTAAAATTTTGAGAACCACATCAGTTACCTTTTATTGTATCCATTCTTTTATACTAACGAAAGTTACTTTGTAAAGAGTCTGAAGATTGAGCTTTCTCTTACATTCTTAAAGTATATACCCTTCCTGGAGCTTGCAATCTAGAATCGGGTATAACTTTCTGCCTCTGCTGACACCAGCTGACATAGTGCCCTAGTTGATCACATACATAGCATACCAAAGTTTATCATCATGTTGTCTTCTTCCACACTTAGAGCATTCAGGCTCCACAGTTTTCATTTGATTTTGGCTTATTTCCATTTTGTACTCTCTGGCTGTAAAATCACATTCCTCATCCCCATCTTCTATCTTTTTCCTCCTTGAAGATTCGGGATGATCTGCTCATTATGAAACTTGGATTCAGTAGTCTCCACAATTTTACACTTCTTGATTAAAGTGGGAAAAATCCCTAATCTCTATATGCCTGGAAAATCTTTTGATTTCTTTTCCTTCAATCTAAATTCAAACTTGACACACTTTCAGTTTTCGTTTGGGTTGAACCTAACATAAGAGGAAAACTTGAAGTGTTTCCCCAAACTTGACTTCACTTTATATTATACAATGGACATGCCTACTTATTTTTTCTTTCTTTTTTTTGGTCCAAAAATATTCCACTTCTTTGTCATCTTGTATATTTCTTGGAAATCACTTATCTGAAAAAAAAAATCTCCCTGAATACCTCCCATGTTACATAAGTATGTGTAACTTCTAATAATCTTACTGAACTCCTCCACCAATTCTCTGCTTTTCCCATTGCCTTAAAAGTTCAACCAGATTAAGAATTTCCTTAATTTATTTATTTATTTTTTGAGTCCCTTCCTTCCGACACATTGCAAGAGCAAAACATTGCCAAATCTTTTAAAATGAACCCAATTCTGTCCATATGAATACGTAGTTTCTCCTTATCATGTATAATGTTGCAATTTTCATCCTCGTAATATAAATCTTCAATCGTTTAAACTTTATAGTTACCAAGTCAATTTTGAGTGTTAACGTCTTGACAGAATGGGAGAAAACCTAACCATATATTTGTCCACATTAGCTAACATGTAAGCATGCATGAATAAAGATCTAGCTTCAAATATTGTCTTATTTGACAAAATGTAAGATGCCCTCTCTTCTTCAAAAGAATATGATTTCATTTCAACAAAATAAAATTTCCCAAAGGATGTTATTGGGTCCTTCTTCTTTTCCAAAGTTCCTATAGAGAGCATCAACTTCTTGAACATTAGTCCTAAAATTCTTTACATTCCTCTCTTCAACAAATTTAATTACCAAAACATTATCATAACCTAGAGATTGATGTAAGTGTGTCCGTATGTTATATAAAATAGGGCCTTTGAACCTCAAGCTCCCATCCGAAGAAACATAACAGTGATGTACATATGGCTCATGAGAATCTCATTCAAAATACAATTGCCGTTCCCTTTCAAAATTGGTGTATCTTTGAAAACTGACAAATTCAACTAATTAATTTCTCAAACCTATGACTTTCTATACTATTCTATTCGAGTCACCACTTGATCTCATTCAAAAAGAATACTATAAACAAAAATAAATTGAAAACTTCAAAACGACACTTTCTTACTTTTGCACTTCTATACTAATTTCTTAGTTTTACAAGCATCTAATGACACCATATCTCACCTCAAAAGAATTGGAAACTCAACCACAAACTCTGATAAATATTTCCACGTATATAAACATGTCTTTACAAATATATACTCAGAAAGCATAACTCGATTTAGATCTTCGAAAGTTATGACCTTCGAAAATGTTTACTTAAAAATAGATTGGAAGATCATGCTACTCTCTATCTTGATGAATAATCCTCCATGAGCAATCCTTCGTATAATATCATGGTTTTACTACATGTATAACATACCAACTAACCTGTCGAACTCAACTTACTTCCATATTACTTTCTACATTTCATGCACTTCTGGCCCCATATTCCAACATAAATTTGCTTTCCTTTTTATTGTTGAAATTGAGATCTAACTTTAACATCTAACCTTTACTTTTAGATATTTTACTAATTCGTTTTGTTCCTTGACTTTCACTAGGTTATATCCTTTTCTAATTGATAACAAATTCACTATTTTAAGCTCTAGATAATCATGGAAATTCTGATCCCAGGTGTTAAGGTGAATTAGCTTCCATTTTAACCAAAAAAATCTTATTAATAATAGCCACTCATTCCCTCATAGTAGTTGTCACAATCTTAATTCTTTCAAACATATTACTAGTACCATCTCTAGTGAACTTCATAACTCACAACTTAACTTCATTAAATCATGATTTTACTTCGAGTATCGGAATAAACTCATTACTATTCACCAAACTTCTGCTTCAAATTATCTCATAAACATACTACCCTGCTTCAACTCAAGAAATTGCATTCCCTTGTCATTTATGTGCCAACGGCGTTCATTAATCTTCTCAAATTCCTCAACCAATGTTTCACTTCTCCCTTCAATCCGAAGCGTAACAAATACACCTTCTATTTGTCCAAACAATTTACTACCTCAAAAATCTTCCCTATTTCAATTAACCATTCTTCGGCTTTTGCTAGATCAGGATCTCTCTTCATAACGACAAAGGGTTCAGTTTCCTAAATTCTAGGAAATCATGGAAGCGTTGATTTCTTACTTTCGCTACATCTTCAACTAGTGGATTTGGTCCCATCCTTTCCATCATTCTGTTAATAGCCTCCGCCTGCTCTCGCATCATCCCATTGGTAGTTTCTGTCTTCTCTCTTAGTGGCGGCGCTCTATTCCTTCTTCGTCTTCACCAACAGTCTAACTATCTCAGACATATGATTATTACCCTCTCTTGAAGCATTCTTATTCTCCCGTGTTCGCCTTGGAGGTGTTATAATTTATTGCTCACACAGAATATTACATGTTGAGTTGGCCAGACTCAATATAATGTAACAATATGCCAGTAATTATCAACATCCAGTCCTAAGGTTGTCATGCAATTCTACTCATATATCGCTTATTGAGATAAAAGAATGCATGACACAAACAAAAACAACTAAACATGCCCAAAAGTATAGTCAGTCCATTCCCCGACTCGACAGGATGAACTGCTCTGATACCAAAATATAACATCCTAATTCTAGACATTATAGTATATCTTCCATATACTAAGCATATAGAATCAAGCATGTCACTTCCAAAGAAAAAACTTTAACACATCCTATAATTTAACTATTGACAAATAGATATATAGCGGCTTTACTTAAAAGTAAAGAGACAATAAATTTTACACAATTTGGAAATTTGCTCTTTACTACGAATCATACTACATGCTTGAGATACTCAATATACAAAACGAGCCATATTGGCAATTATACAAACTATAATAATATAAATACATAAAATTCTAAACTAAGTCTTCAATGCCTCCTTTTTAGCTCCTGTCTCGGTCCTCCTCTAGATTTATCACGGAAAATAAAATAACCTGGGGTAAGAATTAACAAATTCTCAGTAGTACATTTTAAAAATGTGTCATCACAATAAATCCAGTTGTTTCGAAAAAAACACATCCTTTGTTTAAAACTCATCATAAGTATATATATATATATATATATATATATAAAGAGAGGGGAGGATCAACTTACACTAGTGTAAGTCTTTTTTCTCTTACACTCATTTTCAATCATTAATTCCACTTTCATCTAATGGTTACCTTTAATGAAATAATCTCAACCATTAGATTAAAGTGAAACTAACGGTTGAAAATAGGTGTAAGAGAAAAAGACTTACACTTGGTGTAAGTTCGATCCCTTCTCATATATATATATATATATATATATATATATATATATATATATATATATATATATATATATATATATATATATATATATATATCTATATGTTAGTGAGGTGGCAAACTGTCAAAGTCGTCCTCTCCTTTCCCAAAACAGAGGTTACATTATTATTATTATGAAAATCATTTGCACACTTCAATCAATCATACAGTTTCAAGTTCAGTCTTTAATCAGAATCAATTCAAGCATTAGCACTAAATATACATAATTTACTTCATTTGTATTCATCTTTCATAATAAAACAAGGGATAATAATACTCCATATCAATTATCACACCTCCACATAATCACTATAAATCATTCTTTCGGTATACTCTCAAGTCAGGCACCAACATTGGTCCTTATTATTTTAATTCTAAAAACATGACAATTGCCCATACAATTGACATTTTATGCAATGCATTATGATGTATGATTATGCCTAATATATGTCCTAAAGTATGCTTATGCAAGTTTGGTAAAAACATTTTATTTTAAGAAAACACATGTTACTTGCACATTTCCAAGAAATTTTTATTCTAGGAAGCCCTATTGTTCCCTGTATATCTTGGGTAGGAAGGGGTAGGAAGCCCTTTTGTTTCTTACCTCCTTGCACTACCTAGTATAAGTGGTCTATTTCACCTCACAACTATAAGGTTACTTGTTACCACTTTTAATACCTCACTCTAGGTACTCTCTCCCAGAATCCTGGCACTAGGAGCTCCTTTGGCTCAAGCCATTGGGCCATTTATACATGGAAATAGCAAGCAACAAGTTTGAAAACCAAAACATGCAAAATTTATGTAAAATTATTCTTTCATTCACTTTTCACATAATCTTGATTTTCCGTGCATAATAAGGAAGCAAAACCTCATTCATACATTATTCTACTCACATAGATATTCATTCTTTCATATTCTAAGTAGAAAGGGAGTGACTTACTCAACCTCAAACTACCCTTATCCTTTCTTTATATTGCTTCCCAATATTATGCTTGTCAACCTTACTCATTTACATGCATATATCAATATGCTTCATATCTTTACTCATCATATACATGTCTCCATATACTATCCATCTATTTTCCCATCCTTAATCTATACATAATCATTTCATAATTCTTAGAAGTTAGAGTAAACACACACATATTCATACTTTACCTAGCATCTCTTATGCTTATCTTCATCTAAAATATCATCAAATAACATTACATAGCATTATAAATCATATTTCCAAGGAATAAAATGACATAACATTTTCTACCCTATTCTGTTCTGCGGCCAACGCTGAAGTGCTAGCTTTCCAGTGCTCAAGCGCTGGCCGGGTGCCTAGAAATTCCTTTCTGGTCGCTGGGCGCCTAAAAAACTGGTGCCTAAGCACTCGCTGGGTGACTTGAAATAGGGCCTCCCCTGTTTCTTCATCCAACCAAATTCAATCATCAACAAATCAATCTCCAATACAATTCATGATTTCCAATCATCATGTAACCCTCAAACACCTTTTAAAATCACTCAACAAAATGTAAGGAAATCAATTGGAATTAAAACCTATTTTTACAACTTCATAATTCATGGAGAAACAAAGACTTCCACTTCACAATCTTGAAGCAACAACCAACAATAAGCTATCCACAAGCTTTAAGGAATGAGAAGCAAGCAAGAAAATTATAAAATAGCATTTAAACCCTCTTTATTCATCCTCAAAAACGTGCAGCAAAAAGGAAAAGAGGATGAGTTAAATGTTAGAAATAAACCCTCTACATCAAGCTTGAAGAAGATAAGCTCAAACTTTGCCTTACTCTTCCTCTTTTCTTCCTCTTTTTCTTCCTCTTTTCTTCACTATTTTCTTTCTCTTCATTCTGCTACCGGAAGATGCGTGAGGAGGAGAAAAAAGTAAGATATAATCTCACTTTAAAAGGAAACATTAAGGGCAATTTGGTCCTTTCACTAAAAGTTCGTATTTGTTAGGAACACCTTGATTTTACTAAATCAAGTTTTCTAACCTCCAAAAACATTAAAATAAATCCTAATATTAATCCTAATTTTTGTTTCACCATTTCTATACTTTTTCATACCTACTACTCTACAATTTGCTATTAAAACACTTTTACAATGTCCTTAAAAATACCGGACTGACTCCGTTTGTCCTCAAAATTTAACTACATCCTCTTTCACACGTTTATGGCCTAAAAATAAAATTTTCATATTTATTTCCTTTGATTAAGCATTTATACTATTTTCCTGAGTCAAAATAGTCATTTTACACATTCTGTGTTGCGGCAAAGTACCTAAATTAACTCAAAATGTCACAAAATTCAACTGACGTGTTAAACAAGTATTAAGCTACTTATGTAACCTTATACAAATCTAGCAAGAATCTAATAAGCTAAAAAATAGGATTTTACACCCCGCTCCTTGGCCCAAGCTTTACACTCCTCCTACAATTGTTTCTTAAGCTCTAACACCCGAGATGCTTTCTCTCCTAGACCAAGAACCTTGGCCTCTAGATCTTTCACTTTAGCCTCAGAATTTTTGGCCTTAACCTCAAGATCCTTGGCCCGAGTTTTCTAGGTCTCCACCTTGTTCCCTTTGTCCTTCACCTTCGTCTCGGCCACCTTTAAATCATTCTTAGCTACAGTCAAGCTCTCCTCGAGCTCCTTCTTATTCTTATCCCAATAGGCACTTTTTTACCAAAGTGCCCTGAGATCGGCCTCTGGCATCGATACCTTCTTTGTATCTAATGTTTTCTCCAAGTACATGACGATGGAGGTAGACTGTAGGTTGACCTTTTGGAGGTTCGAGAGGAGCTCAGAAGGCAAGAACTGTTACAACACCTCCATGTCATCCTCTATCTAAAGGAATGTATCTACTTGACCACGAATGTCAAAATCGCAACTCCAGATGGACGCAAAAGAGGACGGAGAAGGTCGGTGAGTTCAATGGGGCCAACGTGTTCCCTACATTCAGCCAAAATGCCCATTGAATCTTTGATATCGACCACTAGCATCTCCTTGACTGAGGTCCCCATTCCCTTCAAGCAGCTCTCCCTAACTTGTTCCGTGGTATTCCTTTTGCCAATGAGAGGAGTAGGTGCTGAAGAAGAAGATGCAGAGGTTGTCACCTTAGACACCGCCTCATATGAAGCACTTGTAGCCTCCCTAATTGATAATCACATATTTGATACATTAATAAACTCTCATTTTTAGTCATTTATACTCTTCATATACTTAATTGATTGAGTTTGGTTATGTTTTATAAGTTTGGATTCAAATTGGACTTAATTGAATTTTTTAGCATGATTTACGTCTTATAATATTCCTGTATTTGGGCCATATCTTGGGCTGTATGTGGCCTTTTTAGGTGATTCTAGTGGCATTTGAAAGATAAGAGAAATCTCTACAACTTTTATGAAGACCTTAAATGCCTAGTCACATGATTGGATAACTCCAATTGGAGTTGAAGCAAGAACTAGAGTGCTAATCTGTACAGCTTGACCTATGCGTACTTTTCATGACATAGATTAGGCTATAAGATGTCAAATAGGCTAAAATTTTGATGGTTGATAGTTAAGACTCTAATTTACAACTTTCATATTGAATACAAAACCCAGTTCGGACTCCTTGGAGGCCTTATTGGGCTTGGTAGTTAGAACAGAGGAGCTATCACTGGACCTGAGTAGTATGTAATAATTAGACCATATCTTGAGCTGTAGAAATGATTTTTAGCCCAAACTAATGGCATTTGAAAGCTAAGATCCAGGTCTACAACTTTTATGAAGATCACTTTGTTAAAAAATGATGAATGCAATGACTTCAGAGCTAAATGATTTCGACAACAAAGAATGTCCATAATTTTCTACTCACCAAAAGTCATTTAACATTTTTCACTCATTTTCCACTCATCCACTCACTCATGACTCAGCCCCCTTGTCATTTTGTATCCATAATCCTCTATAAAGGGCACCATTGGTAGATCATTTAAGAAGTCTTGGTCCTAGAGGCCAAGATCATGCTATTATGTTGTTTGTTTATCTTGTTGTAGTTTTCTTTTGTTCTAAATTGAAGTTATGTTTTTCTTCTTCTTCTTGTCTATGAGTAACTAAGTTTCATTTTACTTGGGTGAAAAGGTGAAGCTTTTGGTAATGAAATAAGGTTAGATTAATTTTTTTTTTTTGTGCTTAAATGATATATTATCAAGTGGTCATTATATTTGTTGTATTTTGTTTCCAATCAATTTAGAAACCCTCCTTATAAAGTGGAGTTCTTGATTTGTTGTAAACAAGAGATTGGCACAATGAATGCTTGAACTCATTTACAAGTGTTGGTGTTAGAAACTTTCCTTGTAAAGTGGAGATCTTGATTTGTTGTAGACAAGAGATTGGCACAGTGAATGCTTGAACCCATTTATAAGTGTTGGCATTAGTGGATAATTAAAGGAACCATAATATAACTAATATAACTTTTAAAGAACTTTGAATGTTGTATTTTCCAATTGAAATCTCCGTTATGTGTGGATTCTAATTAAGTTATAAAAGAATTAATCTTATCCTTAATTTATTTACCAAGAGTGGATTTCCTTGCCCAAGCAATTCCTTTTTACTTGTGAACAATTTTATTTATCATCTTTATTTTTGTGACAAATCCTTTCCTTACCTCAAAGAATTTTTCTTCATCAATTCCCTGTGGATCGACCTCGGACTCCCGAGAAATTTATTACTTGAGACAACCTGCACTTGGGTTTATAACTTTTAATTCCGCATCAAGTTTTTTGTGCTGTTGCTGGGGAACTTGATTTTAAGAATAAATTTATTGAGGTCTTTTCTATATTTTGTATATATTTTGTATATATTTTGTATATATTTTTTTTCTCTTTTCTGCTCTTTTATTTTTTTTGTACATACTAACTTACTAACTCTTTTGTACTCTCTTTTCTCCCTCTGTAATCTTCAATCATTAATGAAATAATCTTGACTCTTCTTTTCTTCCTCCTTATTTGGCTCTAATGAGGCTCTGTCTCTCTCTGATTTTCATGTTTTAAATTTACTTTCTCGTACTTTATTTTCTATATTTTATTTTTTATATTTTATTTTTTGCACTTTATTTTTTGTATTTATCTTGTCATTTTTTTGTCATTTTTTTTGTTATTTATTTTCTGTCATTTATTTTTGTTTCTTGATTTACTAACTTACTAACTTAATTACTATCTATCTAACTATCTAACATTTTAAGTTATCTACTTACTAACTTATTTGGTGGCTGGTTTATACTATACTCTTGTTAATATTTGTTACTATGTATTAATATATATTTGGTGGCTGGTTTATACCCCATCCTTGTTAATATTTAATGGCAGGTTTATACCGCTTACTTGTATATTTTCTTTTCTATTTTAAGTTACTTGTTTATGCTTAAATGGTATCGTGATTTAAATTCTAGTCGTTTTGTTAAAATTAATCCTGGTACTTTACACATTGATCTGTTTGCATCACAATCACACACAATTGACACAATGGCTGAACATGAAAGTGTACATGATGACCATGAAAATCAACCGTTGCGAACCATGCATGAATATTTGCAACCACCTCAAAATTCTAGTCCATCAGATTTTATTTTTCCACTCAATGCCAACAATTTTAGATTCAAGCTAGATTCATACAATCTGGGATGGAGAAATCACCCAAATTTCAGTTAGAGGAATAATAATCAAGCACAATTCATGCAACCACCACCTCCTCAGGCACAACAGGGCTCTCAAAATTCTCAAGGATATGTACCTTTTGTCCCACCATACAGGAATAACATTGAAGAAACATTGCATGCATTCATGGAAAAGTAAGATGTCATTATTAATAAAAGCACTCAAGCCATGATTGACATAAAAGACACTCTTGCTAAACTTTCTTCTGCACTCATCATTCACGAGAAAGGAAAATTTTCTTTTCAACCTCAACCAAATCCCAAGGGTCAATACAGTCTAAATGATGGTAATTTAGAAAATCAACAAATAGATCAAGTCAAGTCAATGATAACCCTTAAGAATGGAAATTTTGTTAAAGAAAGTAAGGAGATAAAGAGTCAAGTGTCCAAAGTGATGAACTCCTTGAGTGTGAATAAGCTAGAGGATGTGGAAAAGAATCAAGATAGTAGTGATGCTGAGTTACCCAAGGAATCTGAGGTGGCAAAAAGTCTTGTTAAGCTAGAAAATGATGATGAGGGCCACCAGATATACATGATTGACTCAATCATAGATAGGGGAGTTTCTACAACCCATGATTTGGATCCCCTTGAGAATTTTCTTATTAATTCTGAGTTTGATTCTATCAGTAATCCCTCTGATGTAGTTAATATTTTTACTATTTTTAATTGAACTCAGGATCATGACACTCAGGCATGGCAACCAAAGTTTAAGGAGTTGCCTAAGAAAGGTTGGAGCATTACTGATAAAAAAGGTGTTCGTCCCTTAGTCTGTTCTTATAAAATTAATTTGGAAGAAGGTAAATGGTCAGCGGTTAAAGCTATAACTTGAGTTAAAGGATCCAGATGTAGCAGAGACTTTGGTAAACGATCCTGTCTACCAAAGCTGAGGTAAGTTTTTAGTATTTCGTATTTTTATTGAGTCGGTTTAAGTGCCTCTCAAATTTCGGAACCTTTGTATGGAGATGTAAATAGTGTCGGCTAATAAAAAAAATATAAAACAAAAGAAAGAACCCAAAAAAAAATTTTGTTTGCATGCTTGTTTATTTCATTTTACTTTATTTTTTTATTTTTGTTATTGCTAACCATTGTCAAGATGTAGTTATTCTCTTCTCGTCTAAGCATTTCGGGTATGTGACTTCTCCCCATTACTTTATTTAATTTTGTCCCAATAATTTCTTTGATATATATTGCTGATTATTTCTTCAGTCTATATTTAATTTTTAACATTGAGGACAATGTTGTGATTTGTTTGGGAGGAAGGATAGTTGACCAAAAAAAAATGTGGGAAAGTATGATATGATTGTCAGCAACTTACTAAACCAAGGAAAGATGGAAAAATAAGGAGTGATTTTACTCTTGAGATGCATCTAAATTGGGAATTATGTTTATTGATATAATTGTCAGAAACCTATAGCAAAACCAATTAGAGATGGCAGAGTAAGGAGTAATTTTACTCACGCATCTAGATTGGGGTAGTAACTATTTTGTATAGAAGTAGCAAATGGATTCAGGGATCATGGCATGGTTGAATAAATTGTCTTCTTTTTTAAATTTCACATGCTTGGTTATGAATATTGAATTGATAGATTGAGAATGATAGATATATGCCTTGTGAGATTTTGAGCCTATTGATGAATGAATTGAACATCTGTACCATTCTCTTCTTTCTTGTGTAATTTTTTTTACTCATGGGATTATTACTCTAGAACTTCCTTTGATTCTTTTTTAGGCTACATTTTCACATGCATACATAAACATGATTGAGGCATTTTTCTTGAAATAGCTACTTTGACCAAATAGCCAACCTTGCATATTTTCCCTTGTATATCCCCTTTGAGCTTATTTGACCATTCCTTGTTTCTAGCTCATAACGTGCCTTTAAAAAAATCATATTCTTACCTAATCTTAGGGAATAAGAGAGCATTGGCTTTGTTATTGGTTGAATTTTTTAATAAGTGTGGGGTGTGTGTGCAAAAATGTTCCTAAAAAAAAAGAGCTGACCACCGCTGCAATCAAAGAATGCACCTTGTGACATATTCATACCTAGAATGAGAGTGGATGCTTGGAAACAATAGGAAGAGAAGGAGAATGTTCAAGCCTAACAATGAATTCAACCTACCAATTTGGCATTGACCTTCAACAAAACATTAGTCAAATATTGGTATTGTCCTTTATGAGAAGGAAGCAAACAAAGAAGGAACTAAGAAATCCTTGAGAAATTTAAACTGAATGTTCTCAAACATCTTTTCCACTCTAATTGTATCATAATACTCTTCTATTCTCTTTGGTATTTAACTTGTCATATCCATATTACTCATCTCTTTTACCATAGCCCCATTACAACCTTAAATAAAACCCTCTTGATTTTTGTGTGCATGTTGTTTTTGAGTAGCGGAGAAGTAGAAAGTAACCAAGTTTATGGTAGTGCAACTATTCATGGGTTGAATAGAGTGAAATACCTACCTTTTAAACACTTGAGGGATTGAGAGTGAATCTTGTGAAGATCTATCATTCTTAACTCATGTTTTTCAATTGAAGTTTCCTTGCTTGTTAGTTTGGGATGTGAAGAAACATTATCTCATAAATATTTTGATTACTTGAATGATTGGTTGCTCTTCATTCTTAAATATTATTAGAAATTGAATCTTTTAGAGTGTTTAACTTTTGAGTCTGTTTTTTTTTTTTTTTTTTTTTTTTTTGGTCTTGTGTGTTTTGCCTAAGAGTGCAAAAAGTTAAGTGTGGGAGAATTTAATAATCACATATTTGATACATTAATAAACTCTCATTTTTAGTCATTTACATTCTTCATGTACTTAACTGATTGAGTTTGGTTATGTTTTATAAGTTTGGATTCAAATTGGACTTAATTGAATTTTTCGGCATGATTTACGTCTTACATTATTTCTGTATTTAGGCCATATCTTGGGCTGTAGGTAGTCTTTTTAGGTGATTCTAGTGAAATTTAAAAGATAAGAGAAAGCTCTACCATTTTCATAAAGACCTTAAATGCCTAGTCATACGATTGGATAACTCAAATTGGAGTTGAAACAAGAGTTAGAGTGCTGATTCGTACAGCTTGACCTATGCATACTCTTCATGACATAGATCGGGCTATAAGATGTCAAATGGGCTAAAATTTTGATGGTTGATATTTAAGACCCTAATCTACAACTTTCATGTTGAACACAAAACCCAGTTCGGACTCTTTTGAGGTCTTATTGGGCTTGGATGTCAGAACAGAGGAGCTGTCACTAAGCCTGAGTAGTATGTAATAATCAGACCATATCTTGCGCTGTAGAAATGATTTTTGACCCAAACTAATGGTATTTGAAAGTTAAGATCTAGGCCTACAACTTTTATGAAGACCACTTTGTTAAAAAATGACGAATGCAATGACTTCAGAGTTAAATGATTTCAGAAACAAAGAATGTCCATAATTTTCCACTCACCAAAAGTCATTTGACATTTTTCACTCGTTTTCCACTCATCCACTCACTCATGACTCAGCCCCCTTATAATTTTATATCCCTAATTCTCTATAAAAGGCACCATTGGCAGATCATTTAAGAAGTCTTAGTCCTAGAGACTAAGATCATGCTATTGTGTTGTTTGTTTATCTTGTTGTAGTTTTATTTTGTTCTAAATTGAAGTTATGTTCTTCTTATTCTTCTTCTTCTTCTTCTTCTTCTTCTTCTTCTTCTTCTTCTTCTTCTTCTTCTTCTTCTTCTTTCTTCTTCTTCTTCTTCTTCTTCTTCTTCTTCTTCTTCTTCTTGTCTATGAGTAACTAAGTTTCATTTTACTTGGGTGAAAGGGTGAAGCTCTTGGTAATGAAATAAAGTTAGATTAATCTCTTTCTTATGATTAAATGATATATTATCAAGTGGTCATTATATTTGTTGTATTTTGTTTCTAATCAATTTAGAAACCCTCCTTGTAAAGTGGAGTTCTTGATTTGTTGTAGACAAGAGATTGGCACAATGAATGCTTGAACCCATTTACAAGTATTGGTGTTAGAAACTTTCCTTGTAAAGTGGAGATCTTGATTTGTTGTAGACAAGAGATTGGCACAATGAATGCTTGAACCCATTTACAAGTGTTGGCGTTAGTGGATAATTAAAGGAACCATAATATAACTAATATAACTTTTAAAGAACTTTGAATGTTGTATTTTCTATTTGGAACCTCTGTTATGTGTGGATTCTAATTAAGTTATAAAAGAATTAATCTTGTCCTTAATTTATTTACTAAGAGCGGATCTCCTAGCCCAAGCAATTCCTTTTTACTTGTGAACAATTTTATTTATCATCTTTATTTTTGTGACAAATTCTTTCCTTATCTCAAAGAATTTTTCTTCATCAATTCTTTGTGGATCGACCTCGGACTCCCGAGAAATTTATTACTTGAGACAACCTGCACTTGGGTTTGCAACTTTTAATTCTGCATCACTAATCCTAGAGTTCATTCGAGTGGCCTCGAAGAATGATGGAGGAGCAATTCTCTTCGAGCAGCCTATTTTTGAAGGGCTCTTTTCAAGTCCCTAAGGCTATATTGTCTACAAAGAAAACAAGCCAGAGGAAATTGTGATCAATACCAGTATGAAATCATTAAGCGATGAATGGTAAACACAAAAATATTGATGCAAGAAAATGACAACGAGAAAACCAAGACCTTCCTTGGACCACGAGTTTTACTTAGAAGGGCCTTGACCTCAGTCACGTCCTAACCAATCAATTGGGAACACTTAAAATTGTCAACCTTGGTCACTTCCACCAGGAAGTTAAAGGTCCCTTTTTCGACCTTGGACATCTAGCTCCACCTGACTTTCAGCTGCTACTTGGTCTTGAAGTGTTGGTTCTAGTACATGTGGATCTTCGACACTTTCTCTGGGGTGAGATAGAATGACAGGTGGCCAAGAGCATTCTACTCCTTGAAGAGTGTCTCTTTGAAGTCCTTGTAAGAATTATGAAAGAGTTCAAAGCAATTTCAGCCTTGGTGGTTCCTGAAAGTGATCCACGCTGTTTTACTGTCATCCGTTGAGTTGAGCACGTCTAACATATAGAAAAATGTGTCGATGGAAGACGGAATCCCAAAGTACTTGCAAACGATCTCGAAAGATTGGATGTAGGCCTAGTTGTTGAGGTGAAGTTAGGAGGGAGAAACTTGTATCCAATTGAGCACCCTCATCTAGAACTCGGAGAACGGGAGTCGAAGGCCAATACTTGCGAAAAACATATCGTACATGTACATAAAGTTACTCCCTATCTTATGCTGGCTACATATCCTCTCATGCTTACCGCAGGAGACATACAAGTACTTCATCTTGTCATCTCTGACCTCTATCATATCCATATTATCTTAGGAGGTCTTTGGCTGCATCAAGAGTATTGACTATAGAGGCGATAATACCTAATAGCTCATAATGAACCTAAGAATAAAGCTTCACGTCTAGGGGTAGAGGGAACTCTTTTAGTTGTTGCTCAAGGGTGAGCTTTTTCCTACCCATGATTTTAGACTCCGAAGCATGGATTGAACCTACAAAGGCGAAAGATTCATCATAATCGCTACTAATGGGCCCAAGATACCTCTCCAAGTCTTGGGGATACCCAGGAAGGATACCTCGAAGTACGGGTGGTACACAAGAAGGAAATCTTCAATCTTGTTAACAGTGGAATGCCTGCTACCTTGAGTACGAAACTCGATAGTCTCAGGCTGCCTTCTCACCATTAAGGCTAAAACACCCTTGGAGGCCCTCCCCCATTGGCATGACAGAGGTGAAGGTGGCTCCAAAATTTCCAGAGAAGACCTTTCTTCTTCGCCACTCGCTATCTCCCTAATTCTAACCATGATGTAGAAAAATGGAAAAGAAAAGCGTAGGAGGGGAGATGCCTTTGAGGGGGTGTAGGATTAGTTTATGGAGAAACCCACTGAAAGTAGTAGCAAGTTGTCGTATATGATGGTTGGAGATTGTTGAGTTTCATCTAAAAGAGAGGAAGATGAAGGTTTAGGGGAAGTCTACGAATCAAAGGGAGCAGAAAGTGAAAGATCGCTCCCCTCACCCCCTATTTATAGGGAAACATTAAAGCTAGCTGCCACGCACGCTTGGGGGCATACTTGGGAACGTTTCAAATTTGAAATAATAGTCAGGCACGAAAACCAAACGACGACTGCCTGCAAATGAACCCCCTTACGCCATGTAACAAAAAGGCTATGTTTACATGGATGAAGGGATGCCAGCGCAATAAAGATTGTTCATTCTTCATTGGAATCAGTTTGTTGTCTAGAGTTGTTACATTTCAAAATTATTTCGGTTTATGAATAGCAACTAGCTTCCATGGCTAAAATCAAGCTGGACAAAGCTTTGATTAATAGTTAAAATTCCTATAATATGAATTCAAAATTATTTCAGTTTATGAATACTAGCTAGCTTTAAGGATGGCAATAGGGCGGGGCAGGAGCGGGTAGTGCTTCCCCCACCCCTGGCCCTGCCCCTGCCCCCGTCACGGGTATCCATTTGTGATTCCACGAGTAGGCGAGAGTATCTACGGGTATCTGCAAATGAGTAGTTAATAATTTAAAATAAAATCTTAAAAATTAAAAAAAATATAAATAAAATAAACTTTAACATCACATACTACAACTTTGTTCAACAATATAAGATTCTTACAAAATTAAAAGAATATTATAAATAACAAACTAAATTGATTATATTTTTGTAATAATCAGTTTACATAAATAACTATTACAAAAAATAGTATATATTTTTTTAACAAGTTTTATCATTATGGGCTCATTCAATAAAAAATCTATTTTAAAATAATAAAAATATATGTATTTTCATCTTATCTCAAAATAAAAAAGAAAAAATAACTATATTATATGATATATATTAAATAAAAATGTATATTTAACGAATTTACAGGTACCTGTGGGGCGGGTAATTGATCTGATAATAATTTCAGCTTTTTAATGTTCTTTGTTTGATCTAATTGGATTCCATATGAGTTTAATTGTTAACATTTAGCTAAGTTTCTGATTTAGAATTATCTTTGGATGTTTATTGTGAAACTTTGCTAAAATGTGATTATAAACACTCATAAACGTGTTGTGATTTTCAGGAGATTCATGAGTGATGGAGTCCATTGGTTTTGAACTATTGAGAAGAGAGTTGAAGGACTTTAAAGGAATCAGTATCAACCCCTAGAAGCAAAGGGAGAAGGGTATGCACGAAGAATCAAGGCTGATCTTGATTATATTGAATAACACGGCCGTGTCAATTGACACGGGGTAGGCCGTGTGCTATTCTGAGTTTGAAGATTTGAAGAATTTGAACAACACGGCCCGTGTCAAATGACACGGGGAAGGCCGTGTACTCCTCTGACTTCACGAGGAAGAGCTAATATCAGGCCTTGACCGAAAACACGGCCCGTGTCAAATGACACGGGGTGGGCCGTGTTCCTCTCTGACTTGGAATGTTTGGAAATCTGCCACCAGAATAAGACACGGGTTGGGCCGTGTAACATGACACGTCCCGTGTCATCGGATCAGAGTTTAGATTTCGTAAGTTATTGCCAAATTAGGTTTCAAAACCTATAAATAGGGTTGCTTAGAGCCCTTAAACGGGGTCTGGACAGAGAGAGTCGTCAAGGAGACTAAGAAAACACGAAGACCAAGAAAGAGGAGGATTCGATTGAAGATTGGAGACTCGGATTCGAGCGATCAAAGATCAATCATTCTCAAGCCTTGGAAACTAGTTTGATTTTTAGTTTTTCTTTTCTTCTTCTATTCTGAACAATGTTTTCCTTTAACTTTTATTGTGATTTTGAATTTGCCATGTGTGGCTAAACTCTTTGATTGGTTAAGGGAAGATGAAACTCTAGTTTTGATTATGTGACTCTTGCATAATTCTTTATATCAATACAATTATGTTTTTATTCATATGTTTCTGTTCTTAAATCAATATAAAGGTTTTTATATTCTTGCCAAACTTCGAGAGTGGTGAAACTAGGATTGCTATGCTGCGATTGCGGTGGTATGATTAGTGAAATATATGTTCTAAGTAATTTAATCCCGGTGTGTGATTAGATCTTAGTGTGTTTGGTTTTCTAATTCTTAATGCAATCATTAGGTAGGTGTAAGAGCGGTTGCTTTACAAATAACTAATGGTTAGGGTTTAATTTGAGCGGTTGCTGAATTGAGTGAAACTTAAGGAAGACATGGGATTTATCTCACAATCACATAAGAACATAATTGATCATGTTGGTATAAAGGGTATGTAAGTTAGCATAATCATATAAATCTAGTGGTGGATTCTATCTCTTAACCAATATCTTTAATTTGATAATTCAGTTTGTGTTTACTGTTTTGATTTTAGTTCAATTTCTCTTTTCAGTTTTAATCAACAAAACCCCCTTTTACTTTTTACTGTTTTATTGTTCACCAGAGTTTAATTTAGGAATTGGATTAATAGTGTTAATTGAATTGGTTCTCTGTGGATCGACCCTTGCTTACTACAACTGGTTGCAAGGTTTTTATATTTTTGGTGGAACTTAGCAACTGTTTTTGATATTATATTTAATCACATTCCACACCACACCAGTAATATAATCCCCACCCCCGCCCCCGCTCCTATTTATTAAATGAGTACTCATCTCCCGCTCTATCGTAGATAATCCCTATGAATTCCCTCGAGTACGAGTAATTTTGTTATCCCTAACTAACTTCCATGGCTAAAATCAAGCTGGATAAAGCTTTAATTTGTGAATGCTTATGTCTCTAAGGCATGTCAAAAGGTTTTTGATGATAACAAAAGCAAAAGAGAAGATCAAGCGCAAAAGGAAAAATCAAGATCAAAGAAAGAAGACAGAAGGTTTATTTAGTTATAAGACTTAGGATATTAATGTTAAATGCTCTCAAGATTTCTCAAATGGTTTTTCAATATATGATTTCAAAATAAATGGGAAATTTCAAAGTTAAACATGGCTTTCAATAAAACTTGGGTTTCAACTTTAAATCTAACACTCTTAAAAGGATTTATGTTTAATCAAGTATCTTGAGGTGTTGGAAATGACTTACAAGCGTTATTGGACTTGAAAAATGTGTTCAAAGGCCAATGTAATCGATTACATAATGTTTGTAATCGATTACACAAAGAACGAAGGCATGTAATCGATTACATTATAAATGTAATTGATTACACGAAAGTCGAGGCCATGTAATCGATTACACAATATATGTAATCGATTACACAAAGCCCAGAAAGGCAAAGAACACGTTCGACGAGTCATGTAATCGATTACATGGATATTGTAATCGATTACAAACAAAGTCAGAAGTCATGTAATCGATTACATGGGCAATGTAATCGATTACACAAAACCAGAAACTCAAAGAACACGTTCGACGAGTCATGTAATCGATTACATGGATATTGTAATCGATTACACAAAGAAGTCGAAGTCATGTAATCGATTACATGGGCATTGTAATCGATTACAAGCAAAGTCGAAGCCATGTAATCGATTACACCAATAATGTAATCGATTACACGAAAGCCCGAAAGTTCGAGAAAACGTTGGAACAACAATGTAATCGATTACGATCGTGTAATCGATTACACAAACTCGACAAACGGCGTCAACGGCTATATTAAATGCATTAAATGCATGCCCAACTACCTCCAACGGCTCCATTTATTGAGAAACTTATAAATACCAAAGTTGGGTCTTTATTTGAGGTTGACCTTGAATCAAAACTTGATCATCATACTTCAAAACGTGAATCAATCCTTAAATTCATTTCTTGCTCTGTTTTCTGATTAAAAACGTGAAAAATCCTTGAGAGCATATTAGAGCTTCAATTTGTAAACACTTGCTCTAGAGAGAGCTTCTTCTATTTCAATCTTATACATTCTGATTAGTGAGGGTGAGGTATCCCTCAAGTATTGTAAGGGTGAGGTATCCCTTGGAAAATAGAGGCTCAAGCTTTTGGGTGAGGTATCCCATATTGTTGAGTGCTCAAGGTTGTAGTGGTTTTTCAAGCACCCATTGAAGCTTGAAGATATAGTGGAAAATCTCAAGGTGTTGCTTGGGGACTGGACGTAGATCACAAGTGGAGTGGTGATCGAACCAGGATAAACGACTGTGTTTGTTTTCTCTAAACCCTCCTCTGTTTATTTTTGTACACTGTTTCATTAGTTTGCTTGGATATTATCTTCTTGGCTGTTACGGTTATAAGTAAAAGTGTTCATCTCATCTATCTAATTATTTCTCATCATTCAATAGCTTCAACGAAAATTAATTGTCAAACGATTTGCGAAAGATTTATGAACTTATTTTTAACTACTCAATTCACCCCCCTCTTGAGTATTGAGGCCACTTGGTAACAAGTGGTATCAGAGTTAGACTCTTGTATAAAGAGCTTAGCAGCTTCAAGAGAAGTGATGGCTTCAAATGGTTTTTCAAATGAAGGTTCTTCTATAAATAGACCTCCTTATTTCAATGGGGATGGTTATGCCTATTGGAAAGAAAGGATGAAAATTTTTATTGAAGCTATTGACTTAGATGTGTGGGACGCAGATTGAAAATGGTGCTTTTGTCCCTACACAAACTAAGGATGGTGTGACAATTAATACACCTAGAAGTGATTGGACCGATGATGATAAAAAGAAGGTTCAATATAATTTGAGAGCCAAGAACATCATCACCACATCTTTGGGGTATGATGAATTCTTTAGGGTGTCAAATTGTAAGACCGCAAAAGAAATGTGGGATACCCTACAAGTAACTCATGAAGGTACTAGTGAGGTAAAAAGATCTCGAATAAACACTCTTACTCATGAATATGAATTGTTTAGAATGAATCAAGGTAAGAGTATTCAAGATATGCAAAAGAGATTTACTCATATTATTAATCATCTCATCTCATTGGGAAAGACATTTCCTAATGAGGATCTTATTAACAAAGTCTTGAGATGTCTAAGCAGGAATTGGCAACCCAAGGTAACAGCGATTGCAGAATCAAGAGATTTATCAACTATGTCTCTAGCCACCCTATTCGGAAAACTTCAAGAGCATGAGCTGGAACTAAATAGGCTCAATCAAAATGAAGAACATGACAAAAAGAAGAAGGAATTGCACTCAAGGCCACCTCTTCCATACTTGAAGATGATGATGAAGATGGTGAAGAGGATGGTGAAAATATTGAGCTAAGTGAGGAGAATCTTAGTCTCCTTGTGAGAAAATTCGGAAGATTCTTGAAGAAAAAGGGATTTCAAAGAAGACCACCGTTTCCTCAAAAGAAAGCATATCACAAAGGAGAAGGATCCTCCACTCCTCCAAAATGCTATGAATGCGGAAAACCGGGGCACATGAAAATGGAGTGTCCTATATATCTCAAAAAGACGGAGAAATTTGAGAAAAGGCCCTCCAAGGAAAAGAAAGGAAGAAGAGCATACATAGCTTGGGAGGACAATGATTTAAGCTCTTCTGACGATTCGGAGAATGAAGAAGCTCATCTTTGCCTCATGGCTCAAGGAGAAGAAAGTGGAGAAAGCGACACCGAGGTAACCTCTTCTAACCTAGAATCTCCACATTCTTATGATGAATTGCAAGATGCCTTTCAAGAATTGCATGATGAATCTTTGAGGCTCACAAAAATGATTTTGTCTTCCAATAAAACAATCTCCCTATTGACAAAGAAAATTTCTACTTTAACTAAGGAGATAAATGAACTTAAAATTGAAAATGAGACTTTAGGACTCATAGATGCTAATTCATCATGCATGATTTGTTCCTCACATGATAATGCATCCATATCATTACCTTGTTTATCATGCAAAGCTTTTGAAAAAGAAATTGAAGACTTGAACAACACTCTTGCGAAATTCACTTTTGGAAGAGACAACTTGAATGTGTTGTTAGGGAGACAAAAATGTGTTTTCCAAAAAGCCGGTTTGGGATTTAATCCAAACAACCATCAAAAGTCTTATAAGAACTTTTTTGTTTCCTCAAAAACTTCAAGTAGCCCCTTTGTTAAATGTTTTCATTGTGGTAGGAAAGGGCATAGTGCATCCACTTGCAATGTTAGAAAGAACATAAACACCAAGGTTAGAATCAAAAGGGTTTGGGTCCCTAAAGGCACCATACCTAATTCTAACACACAAGGACCCAAAACAATTTGGGTACCAAAAGTTAAATCTTGAATGTGTGTTGTAGGTGTGCTTGAAGACCAAGAGCTCAAGTTGGTATCTTGATAGTGGTTGCTCCAAGCACATGACCTGTGATGGCTCCAAGTTCTCCTCCCTTACACACAAGAAACATGGTCATGTCACATATGGTGACAACAACAAAGGGAAGATTCTTGGAATTGGCAAAGTTGGTAAGATCCCTTCATCATCTATTGATAATGTCTTACTTGTTGAAGGACTTAAACATAATTTACTTAGTATTAGTCAATTGTGTGATAAAGGAAATAGAGTTATATTTGATTCCTCTTGTTGCATAATTGAGGGAAAGGATGATAAGCAAGTTAAATTTGTTGGTCACAGGGTCAATAATATATATATGACTAGTCTCGATGATATCTCCTCAAATGATGCTAAGTGCTTTATGAGTAAAGAAAATGATTCATGGTTATGGCATAGAAGAATTGCTCACATTCACATGGATCACTTAAATAAATTAGTTTCGAAAGAACTAGTAATTGGTCTTCCAAAGCTCAAATTTGAAAAAGACAAACTTTGTGATGCATGTCAAAAGAGAAAACAAGTAAAAGTCTCTTTTAAAGCTAAAAACATAGTTTCAACTTCTAGACCTTTACAACTTTTGCACATGGATCTTTTTGGACCCTCTAGAACTATGAGCTTTGGTGGGAATTACTATGCATTAGTGATTGTGGATGATTTTTCTAGATTTACATGGACATTATTCTTGGCCCACAAAAATGATGCTTTTCAATCATTTAGAAAACTTGCCAAAGTTATCCAAAACGAAAAAGGTTTTTGTATTGCATACATAAGAAGTGATCATGGTGGTGAATTTGAAAATCATGAATTTGAAACTTTTTGTGATGAACATGGCATTGAGCATAATTTTTCTGCCCCTAGAACACCACAACAAAATGGTGTTGTAGAAAGGAAAAATTGATCTTTAGAAGAAATGGCAAGAACTATGCTCAATGAGGCCAACCTTCCTAAGTACTTTTGGGCGGATGCGGTTAACACCGCTTGTTATGTTATGAATAGAGCCCTAATAAGGCCAATTTTAAAGAAAACCCCATATGAATTGTACAAAGGAAGGAAACCTAATGTGTCACATTTTCATGTTTTTGGATGTAAATGCTTTGTTTTGAATAATGGAAAGGATAACTTGGGGAAGTTTGATGCAAAATCTAATGAGGGAATATTCATTAGTTATTCTATTCATAACAAGGCCTTTAGAGTCTATAATAAACGAACTATGACCATAGAAGAGTCCATACATGTTGCATTTGATGAAACTAACCCAAATGAGTCGAGAAAGGAGCTTGTTGATGATGTTGCAGAAATCTTGGAAAAGACGCACTTGGAAAATCAAGAGAAAGAGCCCAAGAAGGAAGAAAAGAGACTCCTTGATCATACATGGCAAGAAGATTCAGAAATCTTAGATCTACCCAAGGAATGGAGGACTTCAAGATATCATCCTCTCGACAAGGTGATAGGTGATGTATCAAAAGGGGTAATCACTCGAAACTCACTTAGAGATGCATGTAATCATCTAGCCTTTGTCTCTCAAGTTGAACCTAAAGACATAAATGAGGCCATTAATGATGAGCATTGGATCTTGGCCATGCAAGAAGAACTAAACCAATTTGAGAGAAATCAAGTTTGGGAATTAGTTCCAAGGCCCAATGATCATCCAATAATTGGCACCAAATGGGTCTTTAGGAACAAACTCGATGAAACGGGCCTAATAATAAGAAATAAAGCTAGGCTTGTAGCTAAAGGATATAATCAAGAAGAAGGCATAGACTATGAAGAAACTTATGCTCCCGTAGCTAGGTTAGAGGCCATTAGAATGCTACTTGCATATGCTTGCATCATGGATTTCAAACTCTATCAAATGGATGTCAAAAGTGCCTTTTTAAATGGTTTTATACAAGAAGAGGTGTATGTAGAATAACCTCCTGGTTTTGAGGACTTTGAAATGCCCAACCATGTTTTTAAATTGAAAAAGGCCTTGTATGGCTTGAAACAAGCTCCTAGAGCTTGGTATGAAAGGTTGAGCAAATTTCTTTTAGAAAAAGGCTTTTCTAGAGGTAAAGTTGACACCACTCTTTTCATAAAACACAAAATGCATGACATTCTTCTAGTTCAAATCTATGTTGATGACATTATATTTGGAGCTACTAACAACTCTCTTTGTAAAGAATTTTCAAATATTATGCAAAGTGAGTTTGAGATGTCCATGATGGGTGAGCTCAACTTCTTCCTTGGTCTACAAATCAAGCAAACAAGAGAAGGAACATTTATAAGCCAATCCAAGTATTGCAAGGAGCTGCTCAAAAAGTTTGGAATGGACAATGCCAAGCATATGGCTACTCCTATGGGCACCTCTTGCTATTTGGACAAGGATGAAGGAGGTAAATCGGTAGAAATTACAAAATATAGAGGTATGATTGGCTCACTCCTTTATCTCACTTTGCAAGTAGGCACGATATAATGTTTAGTGTATGCATGTGTGCTAGATATCAAGCTAATCCTAAGGAATCACACCTAAGTCTTTGTTAAGAGAATAATGAAATATCTAATAGGCACATCACAAATGGGTTTATGGTACCCTAAGGGTGCCTCATGTAGTCTTATTGGGTACTCGATTGATTTTCTTTGGATGCAAAATGGATCGAAAGAGCACTAGTGGGACATGCCACTTGCTTGGAAGCTCACTGGTTTCTTGGCACAAAGAAGAAACAAAATAGTGTGGCATTGTCCACAGTGAAGTGAATATGTTTAATTTGGTACGGGAGTTCTTTGTGCTCAAGTCCTTTGGATGAAACAGCAACTCTTGGACTATGGTCTTGAGCTTGATCACATTCCCATAAAATATGATAATACTAGTGCAATTAACTTGTCAAAAAATCCCATTTTACATTCTAGAACTAAGCATATTGAAATAAGACATCATTTCATTAGAGATCATGTTCAAAGGGGTGATTGCACACTTGAATTTGTTGAAACAACTAAGCAACTAGCTGATATTTTCACCAAACCCCTAGCAAAAGAAGCATTTTTCTACATTAGAAATGAACTGGGTATATTGGATCATTCCTACATAAATTAACTTCTGCTGCATAATCTTGTATTTTTCTGCATAATCACGCCCAATTGCTGCAAAATCTCTGAATTTTCATTATATTTGAATCCCATACTAACTTAAGCGTCGGAGATTTCCCCTAAGTTGTTTTGCAGGTGCTCCCTCATGTCCAATTTTGACAAGAAATTCAACAACCTCAAATTTCACCAAAAAGGGTGAAATTCTTGGTAAAAATGATAATTTTGATCAATTATATGAGTTGAATCATAACATGATTTGATTATATGTTTAAATGATGATTTGAATCGATTTAAGTTGCTTTAAAACTGATTTGGATGGATTAAAATTGATTATATCTTTGTTTGGAACGCAAAATACGAGTTAAAAAGTCTTTGTAATCGATTACAATGTCTTTGTAATCGATTACACATGTTGTTCATCACGCATGTAATCGATTACACACCCTTTGTAATCGATTACAACCAACTCAGAACTCAAGTAATCGATTACGTCAACTATGTAATCGATTACAAGGTTCAGAAAGCATGTAATCGATTACATCAAAAATGTAATCGATTACATACCCACCAGAATGCATGTAATCGATTACACACTCAATGTAATCGATTACACAGGGTTTTTAAAAGGTTTCTGACGCGCGTAGAGCTCATTTCTTTTTAAAACCTGTTCATCTTCTTCGTTCTCTCCTTCTGCTCCCACGCACCTCAAATCTCAAAATCTCTCTTTTCTCACTCAAATCTCCATCAAAACCCATCATTTCACCTCTCTCAATCTCAGAAAACCCCTCTCCACATAGCCCATCGTTCAAAATCCCCTCACATCCCTCATCCAAATCTCCCTATCTTCTCTCACGAACCACATCTCCATTTTCTCGCCCTAATCTCGTCCCTCTCTCATCCCCAATCATTAATCACTCATCCCTTACTTCTCCTTCTCATCAATGGCTGAATCCTCTCATCGCTCGAAGCGCCCAAGAACAGGGACTGTTGTTGGAGGGTCCTCTGGTGGCTCTTCACGTAATATATCGGCCTGGACCTCACGAGGCACTTCTCCCTTTGTGAAGAAAGCGAGTTGTTCGGGAAGAACTTCCGGCTTCGCAAAATCATCTCTCCGGGTATCTTCCCATCACTTCTGCGAGAGTGAACCTTTAGAGAGCTTTAGGACAATAGAAAACTTAGGCTTCTTTGGGATTCTGAGCATAGAGAAGGCCATCTACCCTAACCTTGTCCGAGTCTTTTATGCTAACTGAAGGTTGAGGATAATTGCATAATCTACGAAGTGAAAAAGCAACAAATCGGGTTGACAATGGCGAGTGGTATAGGCTTACAAAGCTCACTCGATGGAGCTCGGTTACGTGGAAATGCAAAAGTCGGGGGCATGAGTTTGAGCATAAGGCTGCTCTTCTCTCTTTGATTAGGACTGGCTATCACCTCCCGGTGATCCTAAATGAAGAATAATGGCCACTTGGCCTCACTATGGAAAACGGGGTTCTCCACTACCTCTTGGTTCGTGGATTGATTCCAGAGGAGGAATTACTCCCAAGTCCTCAAGGATGATGTAGTGGCATTATGGGCAATGACCACAGGGCACCAAATAAAGCGGGGTTACTACATTTTAGAGCATATCTTTGGACGTCAAGAAAAAGAAGAACTCGCTCTCCCCTTCGCCATGTTGGTCACCACAATCCTCGAGTCCTGTCGCATTTCATTTGGGTGAAGAGTCCAAGGACACCAGCTCGAAAGGACCCCAATCAATTGGGTTGCATACTCTGAAGAAGCTTCAGCTCTATAAGATGGAAGATAGGTGGCATTACATTACTCATGGCACGTTTGGTCATATCCATCACGATCCAGATAGTAATGATGAGGAGGCTCAGTACCCTGCCTCTGCTCCTGCTCCAGCTTCTCTTGATCTTCTGCTCCAAGAAATGCGCAACCTGAGCGCCAACGTAAACACACACATGGATCATATAGAGCAAAAGATTGACCATCTTGAGCTGAGGATGGACTACTCAGACCAGGAGCTTAGCTCCATTCGATCCCTCCTAAGTGGACCTCCTATTCATGAGTGTCCTGGCCGCTGCTGCACCTCCCACATCCTCTCGCCCCTCCGGTTCCCCTATCCTTCGCTGGTCCATCTGGAGTTCCTGCTGATGATGAGGAGCTTCTGGACTCTGACGACGATCTTATGCCCAGCGATGATAACATTGATCTAGGAGACTCTGATGCGGATCTAGAGGGTGAAGTTTTTTGTGATAGCGAGGACACTGATAGTGATCATGGCCTATCACCTTGATATTTTCTTGTTTTGATGACCACCTTGTACTTATTTTGTTTTGACTCTGATTATATAAAATTGGTATACCTTATGGTTATATTTTGATTATTGCCTACTGGTTGTGATACGTCTCTTTGTACATGCTGATTATTAATACATGAACTTGTTTTCACTTTGAATGTCTGGCTTTTGGAATATTGATTGGACTGATTAATCTTTGTGGCTTTTCTGTTATGACTGTCATGTTGTCTATTTTTTTCTTAAATGCTTATGTCTTTTTGATAATGCCAACGGGGGAGAAAAATGAGGAAAAATGAAATGAAATGTAATTAATGGTTGCATGAGAAATTAAAGGTTGCATGAGTACGGGGGAGTTATTGACCTTTTAAGTTATTAAGCTTTTCATATGCAAAATCTAACCCAACATCATGCATAAACTCCGGGGGTAGCATAGTACCTAAATGACTATTATATACAAATGCAAAAACTCTTTCTTTTTCCTATGATCAGTTTGTCATCATCAAAAAGGGGGAGAATGTGAATGCTTATGTCTCTAAGGCATGTCAAAAGGTTTTTTATGATAACAAAAGCAAAAGAGAAGATCAAGCGCAAAAGGAAAAATCAAGATCAAAGAAAGAAGACAGAAGGTTTATTTAGTTATAAGACTTAGGATATTAATGTTAAATGCTCTCAAGATTTCTCAAATGGTTTTTCAATATATGATTTCAAAATAAATGGGAAATTTCAAAGTTAAACATGGTTTTCAATAAAACTTGAGTTTCAACTTTAAATCTAACACTCTTAAAAGGATTTATGTTTAATCAAGTATCTTGAGGTGTTGGAAATGACTTACAAGCGTTATTGGACTTGAAAAATGTGTTCAAAGGCCAATGTAATCGATTACATAATGTTTGTAATCGATTACACAGCAAACAGAAGGCATGTAATCGATTACATTATAAATGTAATCGATTACACGAAAGTCAGAGGTCATGTAATCGATTACACAATATATGTAATCGATTACACAAAGCCCAGAAAGGCAAAGAACACGTTCGACGAGTCATGTAATCGATTACATGGATATTGTAATCGATTACAAACAAAGTCAGAAGTCATGTAATCGATTACATGGGCAATGTAATCGATTACACAAAACCCAGAAACTCAAAGAACACGTTCGACGAGTCATGTAATCGATTACATGGATATTGTAATCGATTACACAGCAAGTCAGAAGTCATGTAATCGATTACATGGGCATTGTAATCGATTACAAGCAAAGTCAGAAGCCATGTAATCGATTACACCAATAATGTAATCGATTACACAGAGCCCAGAAAGTTCAGAAAACGTTGGAACAACAATGTAATCGATTACACAGATCATGTAATCGATTACAAAAACTCGACGGCGTCAACGGCTATATTAAATGCATTAAATGCATGCCCAACTACCTCCAACTACTCCATTTATTGAGAAACTTATAAATACCAAAGTTGGGTCTTTATTTGAGGTTGACCTTGAATCAAAAACTGATCATCATACTTCAAAACGTGAATCAATCCTTAAATTCATTTCTTGCTCTGTTTTTCGATTAAAAACGTGAAAAATCCTTGAGAAGCATATTAGAGCTTCAATTTGTAAACATTTGCTCTGAGAGAGCTTCTTCTATTTCAATCTTATACATTCGATTAGTGAGGGTGAGGTATCCTCAAGTATTGTAAGGGTGAGGTATCCTTGGAAAATAGAGGCTCAAGCTTTTGGGTGAGGTATCCCATATTGTTGAGTGCTCAAGGTTGTAGTGGTTTTTCAAGCACCCATTGAAACTTGAAGATATAGTGGAAAATCTCAAGGTGTTGCTTGGGGACTGGACGTAGATCACAAGTGGAGTGGTGATCGAGCCGGGATAAACGACCGTGTGTTTGTTTTCTCTAAACCCTCCTCTGTTTATTTTTGTACCTTGTTTCATTGGTTTGCTTGGATATTGTCTTCTTGGCTGTTACGGTTATAAGTAAAAGTGTTCATCTCATCTATCTAATTATTTCTCATCATTCAATAGCTTCAACGAAAATTAATTGTCAAACGATTTGTGAAAGATTTGTGAACTTATTTTTAACTACTCAATTCACCCCCCTCTTGAGTATTGAGGCCATTTGGTAACATAATTAATAGTTAAAATTCCTATAATGTGAAAAGGAGAAAAAGAAATATTTTTTAATTTTAAATTTTTTTTGTTAATTAGTTAAATTATTTGAATGTAAAATGCAAATATATATATACGCGGAGGTTTAAATTTTGTAGCTCTATGACTTTTAATAGTCTTTTTTTTTTTTAGTCAAGCATTGAAAAAATTATTATTAAAAATAAAAAGAAAAATAAAATTCTAATAAGATAAAACTAATGATTATCCAAAATTTTCCTATAAGGCTGGAACTAAAATGTGTATGATTATGTCTTGAGCAATCACTAAATATTCTAATTTGAAAGATAATTAACAATAATAACTACATTAAACATGAATAATTAATTAATGAATTTAATTGAAAAAAATAATACAAACTAAAATAAATTTTGTGTACCCAAAATTAAAATTTCAAAATAGATTAAAAATTAAATTAAACTATTAATAAGAATTAAATATAATATTAAACAAGCTGTCCTCCAAGACAATGATCAAAATTCAAGCCTTCAAATAAAAATTAGTTCAAAAATTCGTAATCATTAAGACGCATCCGCAGGATTAAGAGATATCCAGGTTAAAGGAAAAAAAAACTTATATCAATAAAAATATTGTTGAAACGTCTCAATCATGAGGCAGATTGACGTAACATAAAGGAATGAAGTTTGTGAGAAGGGCAGAAGGTAGCGTGTCACTTGTTTTATATTCAATAAAAGAAGAAAAGTGCAGCGGAGGTTGATCTACCCCTTCAATCAATACTTTTGTATAATTTTTTGATGTCCTCTCGTCTTAACACCTCTGCATGCAGAAGTCTAATATAAACTTAAAAATTTATGGTTTAGGAATGGTCTAATTATGTTAATATGTGATAATAGGTTAGCTTGTTTTTTTATTTATAATAATTTAATAATATTATAAATTTGTCCTTTTATTATGTCCTTTTGCGGTTATTAAAAATAAAAAATAATATTTTAAAAGCTTATTTTACTATTATACATTACAGTATTGCCGCCACCACCACTACCAACAACTATCACTTCTTGGAGCAAGCCAAGAAACTACCTCTGAAGCACATATCCAATGGTGAAAGGTTGTGACTGTTGGATCAGCATGCCCTGACAGCGTACACTGCCAAGATATTCCAACTGATGAGGGAGGTTGGCCACAAATCCAACGGTGAGACCATTGAGTAGCTCCTTCAATAGGCAGAGCCCGCCGTCATCACTGCCTTTGGCACCAAGACCATCCCGACCAAGTTTACCTCCCTTATCATCTTCAGTCATTGCTTTGGCTCCACCATGTCAGCGTCATCGTACTACTTTCGGGAAAACTACCTCAACCAAAGCAGTTTCTCCTCAACGACGACCGCATAGTTGAGGAGCCGCGGTGAGTGAGACAGGAGCATGAACATGAACATGGTCATGGAAGATTCTCGTAGGACAATGTTGCTCTCTGGTTCTTAGAAGAACTCTTCTTCCATCTCCGTGATTTTGAATTTCAACTCTAACATGAATGTCATTCTACAAGCGAAGCAGGAGCTCCACGAAGAAGTCTCCATCGTCGCTACTAACAATTGTCGTGGTGGCGGCGGTAGTCTTAAATTGGTGGCTGTGGAGTCTGTTTGGAGTTTGAATTTCAATGCTCAATCATGAAAGAAATCCAACATATTCAGTTAAACACATACTCAATTCACCTAGAACCTTTCTGCAAACATTTTATAAAAGTTTTTATTACCTATTCAAACATTTTTCGGTAACTCATCCCAGTTTTTGATTTTATTAAATATAAACCAATGGTTTCCTACTATTAGTCCATTGATGGACCACAAATTTTAAGATCCATATTAGACTTCTCCTCTTTGCATAACTGGTCTTTTTCATTACTTTTTGCAAACATAGCGTAGAACTGTAGAAGGGGGTGTCCAAAGTTTTTTCATGGAGAGGCATTATCATCGCCATAAGTGTTTGATCAATGATATTGCTTAGTCTTAGAATGTGCTTAGCCCTTGAAAGATCTACAAGCTATCCCAAGTTACTAATTTCTACTAATTTCTTATCAAGGAGAAAAGCAAGGAAAATTTTATTGTGCTCATAAAATTTATGAAGCATTGGGATTGTACAATACTTCAAGTGATTTTGATGTGAATTTCATCGATGGTCTAAAATGATTATTTAATACTTACATATTAGGCAAGTTTTTAAAGGTATTAACTAAGTTTAAATTATTAATCATTATAATTTACACAAAAATTATTATTTATTTTTTTATATTCATCATTTATTTAGTTATCATATGAATTAATTTTATTTATGATTTGGTAACATATAAGTGATGAAAAATAGTTATTTAAGTTTATTATATAGTTATTTAAGTTTATGATATAGTGATTTAAGCTTAAGTCATTCATCACTACTACTTACACATGAATCACCATTTGTTTTCTCTTTCTTCACTACTTAGTAACTTTCATATGTATTAATTAATGATCTAGTAACTTATAATCTGGCAATCCATGATTAGTTCCAAATGATGATTTAAGTTTATTATGTGATAATTTAAGTTCAATATATTAATCACCTATACTTATATAAGAATTACCATTTATTTTTTACTTAGTCATTACTTAATAACTTTCATATGTATTAATTCATAATTTAGTGACTCATGATTTAGTAACCTATGATTTGGTAACATATGATTGGTGCTATACGGTGATTTAAGTTTATTATGTGGTGATGTAAATTCAAGTTATTAATCACAATTACTTATACAAGAATCACAATTTATTTTTTCTTTTGATTACCACTTTATTTCCTCACCATTATACAAAAAAAAATGATCATTTT
Organism: Ormosia semicastrata; assembly: GCA_029884595.1. Classification (NCBI taxonomy): domain Eukaryota; kingdom Viridiplantae; phylum Streptophyta; class Magnoliopsida; order Fabales; family Fabaceae; genus Ormosia; species Ormosia semicastrata. The sequence continues at coordinate 49,254,556 of JAQQTO010000061.1, forward strand.
ACACTCTTAAAAAGAGGTGTAATACTATTTACACTATTTTTAATGGATGTGATTAAATGAGAAAAAGTGATATAAAAAAGTATATATAATAAATAATATTAAATGAGATGTGAAAATGAGTGTGTGTACTGTTTGATGTATATAAGTGTTGGAAAAAAAAGTCAATCAAAATTGACCTTACTAGCCATTAACGGCAGGTCAATTTTTGGGAGCAAATTTTGCTCCAAGGCCATTTATGAACCATAAACGGCTCCGAAAATCAAAGCTCATATTGCCCTATCAAGTTCACGTCAATTGATGCTTTTCTTTCATCTTCAATTAATAAACTTTATTGGTTCATTCACTGATTGTTGTTTACTAATCTAAGCTCTCTCTCTCTCTCATGTTAACCAAAATAATTTAATTTTTTAAGGGCTCATTGAGAATTTATATTATGGTTGTTTAAACAAGGATCTCTGGAACACCTAAACCCCTCATCCACTACAACTAATTTTAAAAAGTTATTACTTGAAGGCAGGTATTGGATCCATAGAGAAATGCTCATGTTATGTACCTTGAATATCAAATTCACATCACTTAATGATACACTTCTGTTTTTGTTGTTATGGTGTACCAAACACCATAGGTTATGTCTGAATTGCATGTATTGTATCCCAGTAAATGGAGTCCCTTAAAAAAAAACAAATTTAATACCTTTCCAGTTCTCTGCAAACATGCTTAACCCATGGTCCATGTCTATAACAGTAAAAACAAAACACGACACTTTTTATCTTATGAAAACAAAACACGACACTTTTTATTTCATGAAAACAAAACTCGACAATTAGGATAGATAATTAACATTATTTATTAATTAATTTAATGATTTGTTAATTAATAATTTGATTAACTTAATGTATTAAATTTAAGTACACTAATTTTATACAAATATTTCTCTTAATGAACAACTGTTTCATAGCTAAGGCCGGCTGGGTGGAATTCAGGTGATCTTATGGGCAATGAATCTCTTTTGAAATTGCCCAAACAAAGTCCCGGAATGTCACAACCCATGTGATAATGAAAAAGAAAGAAAGATGATTTTGGGGATCAAATGGTCCCTGCCTCCTAGGTTGCAACCACAGACCTTTAATGCAACTGTAACAGTTAGGGATTGGATTCAGAAGAGGCCACTTCACATGGCACATGTGTTTAAGTGACTTTCCCTTTTCCTTTGGAAAACAACATGCCCTCTACCCCAGCTATGCTAATTTCCTCCTTTAATCCATCCAGACATGTTGCACAATTTATAAGCCACACCTACTCAATTACACGCGTCCATTTTAGCCTTTTGATTGCATTGGGCGAATATGATATCTTGTGGCCAATGTTCATACAAGTTCTTATGTACTGAAATAATTTCTGTAAAATAACAAATTATTAGAAAATGGCAGGTACCCTTTTGGTCTATTCATTTGTGTAAGTAATCAAAAATAAAATAAAATAAAGGTTTAATTATTTTTTTAGTCCCTATAAATATATTCATTTTTAGTTTTAGTCTTTCTAAAATTTTTAACCTCATTTTGGTCCTTTTAAATTTCGAGACAGAAGAAATTAGTTCTTACTATTATCTCATTTCTGTTAAGTGATGAAGTGACAAATGACGCTCCATGTCAGCTTGCCACTTGTCTTAATCCCAACTCATTTATGTCATGTGTCCTTCATTCAATGGTTTGATGAATTCACCTTACCAAATCATAATTACTCCACTCTTAGCCCCAATCTCGTCCCCACTCTCATCCCTACTCTCGTTCCCACTCTCGTCCCACTATCATTCCCATATTCATACCATAATCACATACCAGATTGTTGAATCTCATGCGAGAACGAACTGCATGGTGGATCATGTGTGTTTGAAGGTTGAGGATTGTGCACGTTTGAAGGCTCAGTGGAGTGCGTGTCTGCTTGGTGTCACACAAGTTTGTCTTGAAATCTTTCATTGGTGGTCCTTGTCAAAGATGGTGGGTTTTTGGTTTAAGGATTTTACTTAGTTTTTATATACAATAATCGATTCATGTGGGGGCCAATTTGTTAGGGCTATATTTTACTTGGTTTTTGTATAGAATATTTGATTCATGTGGTCTTTGTCTCTGTTTTGGTGGCTACTACAAATGTGGGGATTCATGTGGTCTTTTTTTAAATTTTTTTATTGAATATGTGCAATTCCCATTTTTTCGGCCTTTTTTAATTGCTTTCCTTAATTGTGTATACATGTAGGATGCCATTTACTGTAGGTATTCATCATAAGGGGTCATTTGTGAATGAACCCCCATTGACTTATAAAGGGGGGATGTAACTGCAACTATTAATCAAGACCTCACATAGTCCTATTTTGAGGTGATGAGATTAGTTAAAGAGTAGGGGTATAATGACATTTCTGGGATACGGTGACGATTATCTGGTTTGAGCTTTGAAGATGGGTTAAGACAAATTTTGTTGAATAAGGATGCCTTAGAGATGGGTAATTATACAATGTAGAATAAGTGTGAGGTGGATTTATATGTAGAGCACATAGTTTCACAACTATAATTATTAAAGAATTGAGGTTTGAACAAGAAAACACTGCTAATGCGGGGTGTGTAAATGTAGAAAATACTGAGGGAAAGGGTCAGGGTGTAGGTGAGGATCAGGGAGGGGTTGATGGGCTGGGAAATGTGGGTGAGGGTGAGGGGTGCAGCACATGGGTGAGGCTGATGGATCAGAAAGTGATAGCAGTGATGACAATGTAGTTAATGTACATTTTGATGACAGTGAAAATGAAAAGAGCTTAGGACTAGATGATGAGTTTGAAGTAGATGAGGGAAGGACTAAGAAACCTGGACCAAGTATAAGATTTAAGAAGAAGACAACAAATTGATCCAGGGCTTGGGTGTCCCCAATAAAGAAACAAAAGAAACAGAATGAGGCTAGTGGATTAGGGGGTAGGGCAGCAAAACTAAGTGAGGGTGAGGGCGTTGATAATGATGATGGGTTAGGTGTTGGAAATGATGGTGATGGGACAAGTATGAGTGATCTAGTTTTTCTTATACCTGCAAACATTGATGCAAGTCATGATATAGATGAAGAGTACTCTAGTGAAGAGTTGGATAATGAGTTGGACTCAAGGTCTGACTTAGAGAACAGACCAAGATATCCTAAGTATAAGAAGGAATATATGTGCAAGGATTTTCAATTCAAGCTTGGCATAAAGTTTTCTTCCTTGGAACAATTCAAGAAAGTTATTTTGGAGCACTCTGTATTGAATATGAGATCTGTGAAATTTTAATGATTCAGTCAGGTGCATGGTTATTTATGAGGGGAAATGCGATTTTGCAGTCAGACCAGTAAAAGGTGCTCCTGTTTCATGTTTATTTATTTATGTCAGTGTGCTTATATATGCACAGCTAATTCTAATTGTGTCATGTTGCAGAGGGGTTGATGCCAACCTTTGAAGAGATGTTGATGGGTGTTGAATACAGGTTCTGTATTAGACACCTGTATAATAACTTTAAGAAAAAATTTTGGGGAGAGACCTTGATGAGGGACTTGATGATGGCAGCTTCCAAGGCCACGTATTTAGAAGCATGGCAAGAGAAGATGCTTCAAATACAACAGCTTAATACCAGTGCACATGATTAATTGGCTGCAATCCCTAAAAATGCATGGTGTAAGCATGCATTTAGTTTTTACCCTAAGTGTGACATGGTGATAAATAATTTGGTTAAGGCATTCAATAGCACAATTCTGGTGGCTAAGGACAAGCCTATAATAACTATGATTGAATGGTTTAGGACTTATATGATGGGTAGGTTTGCTGCATTGAGAGAAAAAACTTAGCAAATATCCTGGTGATGTGATGCCTAGACCTAGAAGGAGATTACACATAGAAGTGCAGCATAGTGGAAATTGGTTTCCAACTTGGGCAGGGGAAAAAGATTTGAGGTAACTCATATGGTGTTCGCTAAGAGTCTCATAGTAGACTTAAGAGCCTAAACTTGTTCCTATAACTTTTGGGAGTTAGTGGAAATTCAATGTAGGCATCCTATGGCAGCCATATAATACAAGGGAGATAACCCTAAGACATATGTGCACGAGTGCCACAAGAGGCAAGCATACGAAAAGTGTTATGGATAGGTCATCAGTTCAATAAATGGACAAAATAGATGGCCCATAACTAACCATGAGTCCATTTTGCCACCAAACTACAAAAGAGGACCAGGTAAACTCAAGAAATTAAGAAGAAGAGGGCTGGGTGATGACCAAAATCCAACCAAGTTGAGGAGGACAAATACAATTTACTAAAGTGGATATTGTCATAAAGATGGCCACAACTCTAAGGGTTACCCTCGTAAGCCAATGGAGGTTGATGAAGTTGAGGTAGCTAAAGTAGTTAATACTTTCACTAATTTGGTCTTTAACCTTACTTTAATGCAGTAAATAACATTGCCCTAATTTTTTGCAGGGAATACAAGATAATGGGGAGGCCAATAGGGTAGAGTTGAATATAAGCGAAGGTGTTTAGACTGATATTGCAAAGACAATCTAACTTACTAGGGTAAATCATTAATTTTATGTCCGATTTTTAGTGTTATATGGTTTTGTAACTTGATATTGTTGTAACTTGATACGAGGGTAAATTACTTATTTTGGATGATATTGCTGACTGATATTGTAACTTGAGCTTCTTTTGCTAATTGAAAGGGGTAGAGGAAGGGACAATGCACAGTTTAATGCAGTCCAAGAAACTACTACTACAAATGAAAATGTAGTGGGTGAAGACATAAATGGATTAACTAGGGTAAGAAATCTAGATCAGCTAACTTATTTTGTGTTATTTTTAGTTAATTGGTTGTCGGACTTGAGATTCTTTTGTAGATTGAAAGGGGTAAAGGAAAGGGCAATGCACATGCTGATGCACTCTAAGAAACTACTACTGCAAATGAGAATGTAGTGGGTGAAGACACGTATCGATCAACTAGGGTACGAAATCTAGATCAGCTAGTTTATTTTGTGTTTTTTAGTTAATTAGTTGTCTAAATTGAGCTTCTTTTACATAATGAAAGTGGTAGAGGAAGAGGTAGGGCATTGTAGCATCTGTTGTAAATCAAGAAACTGTTGGAAATAAAACTGGAAGGGCTAGAGGAAGGGGTACTGCACCAAGCCCTGCAACTCAACCTACTACAAGTCAAGATGTGTGGGTGGAAACACAATGAATGTTGTAGCTATTAATCTAGATGCTATTAGTTTTGCTTATGCTGCAAGTCAGAATATAGGGACTGCTACAACTAATAATGGAGCACACAGATGGACTCAGCCAAATCAGTTTTGGTGCAAGTTTTCCAAAACCAATTGCTGCAACAATACCATCAGTCCCTGCAGGTCAACTAAGTCAAAACCAAGTGCCTGTTCCACTAGCTACCAATGTAGCCACCATGTAGAACAATCTACCAATAACTAATGCAGAAGGAATCTAGACAAATGGAGCACCAGTTAGGGGCCGTAGAAGATTGGGTAACAGAATTATGATCACTAGTGGACTACACCTGGCATATTGAGTTAGAATCTGGATATGACACTTTTTTATGATTAAGACAAATTATAGTTTGTTTTGAGTACAGTTCTAGGTACCTAGTATTGGTACTTTGTTTTGGCATAAATTGATTGTATTTTGATATGTAATTGTGTATGAAAATTAGATCAACAATGTAAGTGAAAGCATACATGGATCTATTTTGGTTTATAATTACAATAGGTATATTGTAAGGTACTACAATGTAATGAACTATTTCATCAAGAAGTAATGAAACACAGTGGAGGTTTTGGTACTATTTCCTCAGCAATTTAATGAACTATTTTCTGGCCATTTACTTGATTCTAAGTTAGAGTAATGTTAATTTATTTAGTTGATTGATATAAGTGCATTTAGTTCACAATGCACTGTCTATTGTAATAATCTCAATACTGTTTATTCACAATACTCATATAATTATCAAAAGCTCCTCATTTCATTCATTTCAATATCAATTACATTAAAGTTCATCAAAGCTCCTAATTTCATTTAACTAGAAACTCTCATACATCAACCTTTCAAACTCCAAAACAAACACAGTACAAATGTCAGTACCCATGGCACAAAAATCACACCCAACAATATTATCACTTTAGTCCTCTCAGAAGCAAGCTTCATCTCTAGCTTAGTCACCCTTCTTCTTATCTCTTCAACCACAGTCTCATAATTATGGGAACACTCACAAATAGCTTCTTGATTGTCTACCACCTCATCAACCTATTCAAACCAACCACAGGAGCTTTCCTTCTGCAAAAATAAAAATAAAAATAAAAATGAAACAAAATACAAGTAGGGAGTTAGAAAACTAGAAATCTCATTACCATTTAATAGAGATGAGATAAGAGCAGGGACTAACTTCACTTGTCTCAAATTTTAAAGAGACCAAAACCATATCAAAAAATTTTAGAGGGGCCAAAACTAAAAATGTATATACATATTAGAAAATGGTATCATAAAATGGTTTGTGTTTACTCTCTAGTTTAGGCATGTCCAATATGCTCTCTCAGGATTCTTCACACTCTTAGAGGTGAGGTATATAACACCCCAAAATTTGATATTTCTCAGTAATGTCTAAATTGTACTGTTTTATAATTTCTGTGTGCTGTAAATTTATTTTGACTATTCTGTGACTATTTTTTATCTTTGTGTGTGATTTACTCCGAGTCAGAAAAATAATATTTTTTGGGCTGGGAAAAATCTTTGATGATTTATTCGGAGCCGGGGGAGCTTACTAAACCAGAATATGAGAGATACGTTACCCGATCTTTTAATTTTTAGAATTTATCTGTGAAATAAAAATATTTCACATTTTATTATTTGTTAGACAGTATCTACTGATTTACGAGCAGTTGCTTCTGCCCATTGGGTAATAGATCCTGTATCTTTTGTCCGTTGGATAATAGACTGAGAAAAGGCTTTGTGACTCACAATTTGGTGAACCAATAGGAATTGGTTAATGTTAATGGCTTGAATTTTCTAAGCCAATAGAATGTGGTCAACAATAATGGCTAGACTAGTTAGCCAAGAAACTAAGTAATCTAACTAAGTTAACCTAAAGCCTAAGTAGTAACTAAATGGAACAAACTTAGTTTGTTACTCCTTAGAGCTCCACAGTTTCAAGGAGATTCTAGAGGCTTCTAGAATGCATGATTCTTTTAGTATGACTAATACATGACCTAAGCCTTGTAACTAAATAGTTAGCCATGTAACTAAGTGAACTAACTAAGTTAGCTTAAGTGTAGCTAGGAACTACATGAATCAAAACTTAGTTACCTTTTCTCCATGTGCTCCATGGCGACCTAGTGTTTCTAGGATGTTCATGAACAAGTTAATCATCTAATGTGACCAAGGAGTGATCACTTAATGACATAAGCTATGTGAAATCATGTGCTTAGTTTTTATCTTGTTGAATAAGTTTTAATCTTCCTATCCTATGCACTCCATGGCCAAGCTCAAGTAAAATTGGATATTTCACTTCATCAATATCATTTTGTGACATAAGCTCTTCTCTTTATTCTCTCTCATCCAAGAACAACAAAGAAACTCCATTCTCTCCCTCTTGAGAAGCTCTCGGCCTCTACATCCAACACCAACATCCAATCTCCTATAATTTCATCCAACACCATTTTCTTAACCTAGACAAGATTCTAAACACCTTTCATGTTGTAAGTTTCACCTAGTTCATCCATTTGGTGCTTTAAAATCAAGCTAGAGTTTTCTACTCCTAAAGGTAAAATCTTGGTTTCTTGATCCTAAATTGATTCTTAAGTTTCTAAGCCATGATTGATCTATGGTTTCTCTTTTTCAAGCTTAGTGATGATAGAAAATAATTAAATATGATTTATGAAGCATATAGTGTAATTCGGCCAACATGCCTATTTTTTATATTCTAAATCCAAAATTATTTTACTAAGTGTAGACTTAGGTATTCAATTAATAGGAAATTAATTTGATAGGTTTTTAGACATACAAAGAAAGTAAACTAATTTTTAGAATAAGTTCAGGGTAATTTTGTGAGAAATAATGGAAAATGCTACTTAAAGATTTATTAATAATAAAATATGGTAAATAAAGCCAAAATAATTATTTTATGTGAAAAATATTAGAGAAACGTCACTTGTTTTCTAAATAGTGATTTTTCAGCTATCAGATTGAGAAAATGATTTAAAATTGCTACGCGATTGAGAAAATCTTTAAAAATCTCTACGCGATTTAGAAAAACATTTGAAGATATTTTTGCGATTATAAAAATGCTGGAAAATACTTACGCGATTTGAAAATGTAAGAAAAATGTTCTGAGATTGTGAAAATACGATAAAATGTTTACGCGATTGGAAATAACAGTAGGTTGCTGTCGGGTTGTTGTGGTGGACCCGGTTATGTTGAACAGTGATGCCGCCAAAAGATGGCGTGTGTATGTGAAATACTGTGAGAATGATGATTGCATGTGTATTTGAATCATACATTATGTATTAAAAAACGTGTCAGCTTAATTGGTTAAGACAATACGCCTAGGAGATTGAATTTACACCTTTGTGCAGGTGAGAATTGCGTAGTTACGATCTTTAGTGATCTTGGAGACGTCGGGGTGTGGAATGTCATATGTGGCCAGATGGTAGCACCTCTGTGCTGTGGTATCCTATGCAAACACACCGACGATCTTGACGGAGTTACTACTCTTTTCGTGATTGGTTGAGAGTGTCTTGTATGAGTCATGTAGCGCACATTGATATAATATATTGTCACATGATTTGAGGTTGACCATATACAGACATGTACTCCCTATCTTTTTCTCCAAAATTATGATTAGCTCCATGGAGTAGGAATTAGTCATTGTGCATATACATAGTTGGTCAGCATATTGATGTGATAATTATGATTATCTGATATATTATCTGTGATGCAATAGTATAACTTTATGTGTTGTTATTATATCTATATATCTACTGTAATTTTCTATACTATCATACTGGTATTGATGTAGGGGATCTCACCTCTTTACTGTGTTATATCTGTTTTATTGTGTATGTTTGATGAAGACCGAGGAGATGAGGAAGTCAGAAATTCTACTTTATATCAGTGACAGTTTTCATTGTTTGTTTGAATGGCGGCAAGGCGCCAAGTGCTGGGTTTTGTCCGAGTACAGTTCCATGGTGGAACTGATGCTTGGAGATTTGATTTAGATAATGAACGTTTTGTTTACACCGGAGGACTTAACTTTAACCCTGAGTGGAACCCGTGATGGGACTCCCGTTTTGACTTAACATGCGTCTGTGCGTCTTGAGTTCTCAATGCCAATACGAGAAATCTAGGGTGGTACTGTTTATACCCCACGAGAGGACTCTGTAGTGTGTTCAGCTAGAACCCTTGTCAGGCAATCGATGTACTCGCCTGGGTTCTTTGACGACGTAGAGGAGGAGGATCCTTTAGAGGGCCCGAATCCTTAGTTCAGTTTTTAGAGGTTCTGGTTTAGTAGTTATGTTTTGATATACATATTGTATATTTTATCTTTTGGGAGTAAGTGTGTTTATGTAAATTATTTGGGAACAAGGTTTGAAATATCGATGTATATTCTGGTGTGTTTAATTCAGTTACAATTTGTACTTATGGTTTTATTTTATTTATTTTCGCTTATTCCACAAATGAAATTTTAAAATTAATGTTTTTACAAAATTATTTCTTTTACAACTTGGGTAAGTTATATTAGGATTAGTCTTAAATGTGATACCCTACGGTGGGTGTTACAAGGTACAACATCACATATCCATAGTCACAAAGTTTCCTTCGTGATGAGATGGTGTGGGTATCTCAAGTTGATGATGGAGATTACGAAACCCTAGCCATCGTAATGTCTCTGCAAGTCAGGGGTGAGAGACAAAAAAATAGCAACAAATTGGTCACGAATGAGGAAGCAAATGTGGGGAAAGAAGAAAACGGGCTAAAGGAGGAAGAATCAAGGTTGAAATTGCAGCTACAGATTGGGGAAGAAAACAGCTTAGGGAGGGGGGAGAATTAAGACTTGCTACACATTGGGGAAGAAATGGGGAGGAAGAAGAAGTGATGTGAGACCCAAGTAGATGACTTGTCATCCACGTGGCATAAAAGAGTTGAGATCAAGACAAGTGACAAGTTGACATGGAGTGTCATTTGTCACTTCGCCACTTAACAGAGATTAGATAACGACATGAACTAATTTCACTTGTTTTGAATTTTAAAGAGATCAAAATAAGGTAAAAATTTTTAGAAGGACCAAAACATAAAATAACTATATTTAGAAAGACAAAAAAGATAATTAAGCTTAAAATAAAATACAAGTAACAGAAAGTTCATAAAATCTTATTTTTACAAACTTATCAACTTGACACTTTGAACCCACCAAAGGTAATACACAGTTTGCTGAATTTAAAGATTGTGTTAATGAATTTATAAGCAAATGAGAGTTTTCTAAGCTTGACCCATAGTTATTGCTGTAAAACCCGTTGTTAGCTGAGGGGGTGGCGTGTTGTGGTTCCATACTCCTTGAGATTGTTGTCACCGCGAAACCTTAATCGAAACCTACAAATAAATAAGACAGTAAAATTGTGAAACCTGTAGCTTGCAAAGCACTGCCCTTAAGGATTATTTTGGTATAGAAGAAAATCCCCCAAGATACTGCAGGCTCTTCCTGTGTGACAAGACTTCAAGAACTGTAGAGATTTTAAGGCACGTAACCCAGTAGAGAAAGAGAATAGAAGTGGAGAATAATGAAGAGGAAGTTCCGATCGCAAAACTTAATATATGATGGTATTTATAGAAAACAGATTTTGGTCGTTGGAATATGACCGTTGAAATATGACCGTTGGAATATGTTCGTTGGAATAGACCAGGTCAAAACTTGGATAAAACTAAATTATTTTTAAACCTCTTCAAAAATTTATTTCCAACCAATGTGGGACATTTATTCTTTTGAAATAAAGCATTTTTCACAACAATCCCTCACATATTTCAAAAGAATATTAAATAAAATTAATAATTTTAAAAACAGAATTTGGGTTACATAATGAGTGCAAACGTTTTGAATCTGGTGCCTTCTAGACTATGAACCAGACCTAGATAAATAGGATTTTAACTTACAATGTAATTAGTGAAGTTTAAACTTCTATGAACTAAAACATTTTTCGTGTAAATTAGAATCCCACTTGATCACATTTACACCCTCATTTATCTCTTGCTATTAACGCAGTTTTGCACTTTTTCGGCCATGTGCGTGCCTGGTTGTTCATGAGTGCTCTAGAGACTATGTCATTATCTTATAGGAGCGGTCCCACTTCACACTCATATAGGTGATTTCATCAAGTGTATACTGCACTTTATACACCACCCGTAAGGGATATGAAATTCATTAAAAGCATTTAGCTTATCCTCACAATAAATGCAGTCTAGCACTTCTCATGCTTCTCACACCATAGGAAGGGACAAACAAAGTGCTAGCAGTACTAACAAGTGACTTGTTATTACCCATATGAACTTTTTCATGGGATCTCCACTCATAAAGTTGGGTTACCATCACTGTTAGTTTCAAATTGGCTTAAGTCTCATTCCCCTCGATGTGGTATTTATTAAGTTTCTACACAAAGATTTTTTCAGAGGATTGACTAAATTTCCTTATGACTTCACATAATTAATGGATTTAATTTCATTTTTAGCACATGCTTCACAGAACTGTGATGTATACATATATGTCACTATTTTTCATTATACACATTTTTGTTTGCTCTTACTATTTGCCATTTTGGCAATCACAGACTCTGAAGAATCTATGTCTTTAGGTTTCTTCCATAAAAGGAATATCTGCTGAGAGATTTCTTAGCCACTCAACCTCAGATCCTACCAAGTTAATAAACTTGGCCTCAATTTTAGATCTGGCTATGCAGGTCTACTTGGATGACTTTCAAGTGACATCACCTCCATTGAGGCTAAAAATAAACATCACCTCCATTGAGGTTAAAAATAAACTCACTTATGGATTTTGTCTCATTTGAATCAATGACTTATTTAGCATTATGATCATCTTATCCACATATCAAATTCAACACCATGGCTCTTGGTCCATAGTCTCATCTAATCTCATAGTGCAATAGAGACATGGAATTTATTCATGCAAGCATCATCAAATACTTGATCATGTACATTTAGATCATGGTTATCATACTCTATACATATATAACTATGCATGTCACATGACCAAGTTAATAGTAACTCAAAGATAACAAAGATATATAAGATACAATGTAAGACATTATATGAAGCACTCAATGCTCTATTTTAATTTTCAAACTCTACATAAACCATTATAAGGATTATGTGTGTGTATTTACTCATTCAATTTATAACACATGCAAAATCAAGTACATAAATGCCACCAATATTTGAGCATATTCAGATTGTGATGCACCACTACTAGATCATATTCTAAACTCAGTAGCCTTTTAACTCACTTCTAATCTCATTAAATCATGATTTTGAATTTAAAACAACTTCGACATAAAAATGGATTTATCCGAGAGAGACATAAAAAAATTATCTTTTTAAAAATTATTTCACACAATTAGAAGCACCACAATGTCTCTTCCTTGGTTCAGGTAAAGAATTTTAGTTAGATACCCTCACACTTTAAGATATTTATACCAAGTTAAATCAGAACCAAGTACCAAAAATTAAAAGCCAAATATTTGAAGACTTAGACCTCATAACTCAAAAAATTTATTCAGAATCAAGAACCAATAACACAGAAGTGCAGAATTTGTAACTCAAAATATTAAACTAAACTTGCTCATTGTTTTACTCAAAATCAATAATAAGACTTATATTATAACTCAGAATCAAGTAAATTCATAACAGAACTCATAAGGAGCCAGAACTTATAACTCAAACCCAAAAGTGGTGCCCGTACCTGGTGGCTGATGACAGCACGTGGTGGAGCTGTGACGACTTCAGTCTCTTCTCACTCTCCAAACCGAGTTTGAGGGTTTTGTGTGTTTTTGCTCTTACAACTTTGATCTCCTTCAAGCCAATCATTTTCTAAAGAAAATCTTTGCCTCATTCACAGAACCCATGGCCTCTAAGCATCACAACAACAAATACCACCCAAAATCAGCACGTGAACCCATGTAACGCCATTTGCACCTTTGCCCCTTCGTCCAAAACCACACGGACATCGTACTCATTACACCACACTATGCCAGAAAGTCGCGCTCTAGATCTCGCTCTGCCCAATAATCACCGTCCTCATCGTGCAGGAACCAGAATCGGTGACCCACTCACCAGTTCACGTGCACAGATCCGATCAACACCGTATAACTGTCTCACCGTACGCCAGTCGCTTCACTCCGCATCATGCACCTCTGCGCCGCCTCCACCACGAGCTTCTCTTTCCCTTTCCATTGTGTTACCCATTTCCTCATAACAACCCCACATTTAAAATAAGTTATATCAGTATCACAGAGATTGTAGGAAAAATAACAAAAAATAAATGGACGAGTAAAATTAAATATTGCATGGATAGTATTGAAGTGCAGCAATAATCCTTGAGATTATTGTATAACCCGTTGTTAGCTGAGGGGGTGGCGTGTTGTGGTTCCATAATCCTTGAGATTGTTGTCACCGCGAAACCTTAATCGAAACCTGCAAATAAATGAGACAGCAAAATTGTGAAACCTGTAGCGTGCAAAGCACTGCCCTCAAGGATTATTTCAGTATAGATGAAAATCCCCCAAGATATTACAGGCTCTTCCTGTTTGATAGAGCTTCAAGAACTGTAAGAGATTTTAAGTCACGTAACCCAGTAGAGAAAGAGAATAGAAGTGGAGAATAATGAAGAGAAAGTTCCGACCACAAAACTTAATAAATGATGGTATTTATAGAAAACAGATTTTGGTAGTAGGCATATAACCGTTAGAATATGATTGTTGGAATATGTTCGTTGGAATAGACCAGGTTAAAATTTAGATAAAATTAAATTATTTTGAAATCTCTTCAAAAACTTATTTTCAATCAATGTGAAACATTTATTCTTTTAAAATAAAGTATTTTTCACAACAAGTTAAACGGTTCCTTGCATTCTAATAAATGATCTGAAACAACCGCAAACAGAGTTGAGAAATGGTGAAGCTTTTGGCCAGGTTTCTAAACTTGAACGGCATGTTGTTAACAATATTGAAAAGTGCACAACTTTGTTGTAATTTGGTAGCCGATATTGGTGGAGCAATTTTTCCACTCAATTCCAACCAAATGAACTCAATGGCATTTAGGTAAATAAAGTCATCCTGTCCACTTGAGGAGAAAACAATAGAAATGGTCATTGGAAAAATTAAAAAAAAAAAAGAAAACAAAACAAAAACTGATACGCTCCTTTGTTTTCTACTTCTTCATCATCGTCTTCATCTGAAAGTCAACTTAGGCTTTTGTCAACTATCCTCTTCCTTCCACTTCCCAACCGCAGCATTCTCTTCAATATTCACTTTCTTCGGAAACTACGGTTCCTTCCGTTTCCTTGCTCTTTGCATTAAGAATAACCCCAGTTTAGTTACCCCATAATCCCTATCTCCATCCAAACTAAGGTTCCTTCTTATTTGGAAACTAAGGTTCCTTCTCTTCCTTGTGGTTCCTTCTATTTTCACAAACACAACAAACAAACAAACACACCCTATTGTGTGCATCCCGCCAAATGTATTTAACCATTCTCTTTCAACCCTGCTGACAAAAACCATTCACTCCCTCCTCCTCCTCCTTCTTCTTTTTCTTCTCTTTGACTCTCAAATATCAGATCTTTACATTTGTTTCTAGAAAATTCCAGTAATAAATTCTCTCTCTCGTTCTCTCTCCTTAAATTAAATCCAACAATTTCAAAATTTCCTTTCTCTCTCTTTCTCCTTCTCTCTTCATATTACAACTCATCCACACTCTCCTTTGCACATGAAATTCTTGTCTCAAATCTTCAAAGTTACAATCTTTTTCTATCTCCAGCACTAAAAAATCGTGCATTTGACCAACAAATCCTAATTTTTTTTTCCATCTGGGTATTATTATTATTTTTCTTCCAAATTTTAGAAAACCGAGTGTCATCTCTTCAGGCACCAAAGCTTTCCTCTTTCACCGCGCAACAGGGACTCGTTACAGAGGGAAATGTGGGATGTTTTCGTGGTTGGCAAGGATAGTTTCTGCGTGCTTGAGGCCGGTCAGGCGATATGCCCGTATGAGCAAGGATGATTCCGATGACTCTTCCACAATCGAAGACGCTCTCCTGTGGTGCAGGGACCTCGAGAAGCACTCGTGCGGTGAGTTCTCCTTCGCGGTGGTTCAGGCCAATGAAGTTGTTGAGGATCACAGCCAGGTTGAGACCGGTACAGATGCCGTGTTTGTCGGAGTATACGATGGCCATGGCGGTCCAGAAGCCTCCCGGTTCATTAACGACCACCTCTTCCATAATCTTATGAGTGAGTCTTCTGAGATTGTTTTGGATGTTTCTGGATTCATTTTTATATAAATATAAAATAATAATGGTTTGAATATTTTTGTTTGTCACTGGACGGGGCGGATTTGCTGGAGTGTTAATCAATGTTGATATTTTGGACCTTTTATTTGTTGCATATAAGATTGTTTCTTCATGTTATTTGGATGGCCCTTTAATTTGGCTTGTATGGTTAGATGGTTTTTTTTTTTGGGCTGGTTGGTTGTATTGTTGGTTTGTTCATATTGCATGTTTTTGCGGTTGCCAAAAACTGAGTGAAATTCAATTTGCCTTCTGAATCAAAGATATAACGCCTGCTAAAATTTTCTTGGTCTTACTCTTCCCTTCCTGATTTTTTATTTTGAGTGATGTTCTTTTAGTGGAACCAATTTTTGAATGTATATCGAAGAAGAGAGGATAGGGAAAATATTTTCTTAGAACCATCTCAATTATCAAGTAGTTCATCCTTTGTTTAGGCTTTCCTAAGGTTTTTTTTGTGTGTTTTCCTCTTTTATATAATCATATACCTTTCTTTTTGTTTTGACTTTTGAGTAAGTACAGTCTTATATTTAGGTTTTTCTTGGTTGAGTAAATGGAAATGGGGAAGATGGAAAATTTGGAATGAAAATCACTTTATATATGCTTGGACTCTAACTTCAGATGGAAATCGTTTTCACTCTTTCCTCTATTTTCCACCTTCCCACTTTCGACATACTCAACCTAGCAGATCCTATGTGTGTTATTTGAAATTAACGTGTTCTTTTTTATATTGGTCTTTTGGAGTGCTAGGAGTATGCGGAAAATGACGTTTCCCTTCAAAATCTTTGAAAACTGGCAGACATAATATGAGAGATCTAGGGCACATGCGAAAACTTGATTTACTTGCCAATTTTGGATTGATAGGTGCATACTGGTGTAAGTTATGAAATTGCATATTCTTTGTTTTCATTTTCTCTTGTTTCTATTTTATTTTTGGATCCAAATTGATAGGTGCATATTGGTGTAAGTTAACAACATATATAAATTCTTTTATTGTCTGACCTGCAAAATGTGTCTATTTTCATAACTTAGCTTTTTCTTTTTCTTTTTTCTTTTCTATTGTTATTTTGTTGTGCATACCCCTGGTACTGCATTGGTGTAAGCAGTTATGGAAGTTTTATGTCAAATCTGGTTACAGGGATTGCTCAAGAAAATGGTTCTATCTCTGAAGATATTATCAGGGGTGCTGTTTCTGCTACTGAAGATGGGTTTCTGACTCTTGTTCGAAGGAGTTATGGAATAAAGCCATTGATAGCAGCAATGGGTTCCTGTTGTCTGGTTGGTGTTATCTGGAAAGGGACATTATATATTGCCAATCTTGGAGACTCTCGTGCTGTAATTGGTTCTATAGGTGGATCTAACAAGATCATTGCTGAACAGTTGACCAAAGAGCACAACGCTAGCAAAGAGGAGGTTAGACGCGAACTCAGGTCTTTACATCCAGAAGATTCACAAATTGTAGTTATGAAGCATGGAACATGGCGCATTAAAGGCATAATCCAGGTTTTCTTTTTCTTTTCCCTTTAGAAATAAATTTTTTTAATCGTTTAGAAATAAATTTTTGTTGATGGTTTATGTGCCTTTTATCTTTTTGTTTCTGCTTCTGTTTCTATGTTACATTTGTAGGTTTTGAAGATTACAAGTAGTGCTCTTTCAAATTCTATCACATGCCTTGAAAATGAATGCAATTGTTTATTTATTCATTTCTTTTTATAAGCGTGTTAATGCTAGCTTAGCGGTGAAAATTGGAGATTATACAATACCACAAGTCACACATTTTAGGTACCTTGGATCTATCATATAAAATGATGGAGAGATAGAGGGAGATGTAAACCATAGGATTCAAGCTGGATGGATGAAATGGAGGAGTGCTTCAGGAGTTATTTGTGATAGAAAAGTGCCTCTCAAGTTTAAGGGTAAATTTTACCGCACAGCTATAAGGCCTGCGATGTTGTATGGTATTGAATGTTGGGCGGTAAAAAGCCAACAAGAGCATAAGATCAGTGTTGCGGAGATGAGGATGTTGCGCTGGATGTGTGGCCATACAAGACAAGATAGGATTAGGAATGAATGCATTAGAGAGAAAGTAGGGGTAGCACCTATTGTGGAAAAGATGGCAGAATCTCGCCTTAGGTGGTTTGGACATGTAAGGAGAAGACCCTTAGAAGCTCCTGTAAGAAGAGTAGATCAGGTAGATAATAGTCCAATAGCTAGAAGTAGAGGAAGATCAAGAAAGATTATAGGTGAAATGATTAAAAAAGATTTAGATCTGAATAACATATCTGAAAACTTAGTTTATGATAGGGCACAATGGCATCGTTTGATCCATGTAGCCGACCCCACCTAGTGGGAAAAGGCTTGGTTGTTGTTGTTGTTGTATCTTTTTGTTTCTGCTTCTGTTTCTATGTTACATTTGTAGGTTTTGAAGATTACAAGTAGTGCTCTTTCAAATTCTATCGCATGCCTTGAAAATGAATGCAATTGTTTATTTATTCATTTATTTATTTATTTTTTTGCTTGCATGCTTTAGTTGTGTAACTCTAGCCGCATACCAAAGATAACACACTCTGACTGTGACAGAACAATTATCCCCACTTGGATTATAGGCAAGACACTACAATTTTTTCTTTTCGAGAAATACTAGTAACACACTTTTTTAAACACTTTTTTTAACACTTATTTTACTATTGGTCTAAAAGCAAGTGGTGTTAGTATTTCTCTTCTAATAATCTTTTTAAGTGTATGAGGTGAACTAATAATAAAACAATTGTTTAAAAAAATGTTTAAAAGAGTGTATTACTAGCATTCCTATTTTCTTGAATCTCCATCATGTGTGTATGTGACTAGGAACTTTTTGTCTCATTTTGTGGTAATTCATATTATTATATCAGCATTTGATAGGTGCATCGATGGTGACATTTCTCTCCACCTTATGTGGATGTCTTCCTCAAGTATATCAAAGTGGACTGTACAGAATGTACTTGTAGTTTGACCTTTAACTTTTATACTTGTCTGTGTTTATCTGTGCCTGCTTTCTATAAGTTTTATATAAAAAATAGTAGGTTTTGTTATGAGTATTACATGTTATTGCATGATTAACTTTTAACTCATTCAAGATTATGGAAATTATGACATAGTTATTTATCGTTGTATCTATCTACTGTTGAGGCTTTTGTGACTTGGTTTTCTTAGCAAGGTGTCTCACAACTTCCATTACATGCTATATATTTTTAGTTTTCATACTTTGTTTTTGTCTTTGCAAATCATATTTTGTAACTGCATTTAATTTCTGTTCACTTCCTAGCTAATCACTGTATTTGCTTGTGTAATTAATTTGTCAATTATTAATGAGAAGCCTACTGCTATCAGGTATCGAGATCTATAGGAGATGCATATTTGAAGCGGCCAGAGTTCTCCTTAGATCCTTCATTCCCACGGTTCCACCTGCCTGAACCAATCCGGCGACCTGTGCTAACAGCAGAACCATCTGTTTGTTCAAGAGTTTTACAACCTAATGATAAATTCCTTATATTTGCATCTGATGGACTTTGGGAACACATGACAAATCAGGAAGCTGCTGAGATTGTTTATAACAACCCACGAACTGTATGCTCTTTCTAGTTGTCCTTTCTTCTTTTTTTCTTCAATCATCTTTGCCTTTGCATATCAAAAGCTTTTAGCTTCTTCTTATTATATGCTGTGCATATTTTGAACACCAGGGGATTGCAAGAAGACTTCTTAAGGCTGCTCTAAATGAGGCAGCTAGGAAAAGGGAAATGAGATATAAAGACCTTCAGAAGGTTGAAAAGGGGATTAGGCGTTTTTTTCATGATGATATAACAGTTGTTGTTGTCTTCATAGACCATGAGTTGCTTGGGAAGAAGGTTGCAGTACCTGAGTTGTCCATCAAAGGATTTATAGACACGGTTGGACCATCAAATTTTAGAAGTTTCCAGGAATTGCCACGAGTACAAGGTTCATTTCTAGAACTATAGCCAACAAACTAGATTGGCTTTGCCGATTATGCAAAAGGAAGCTTATAAGAATTCAGTACTTCATTAGACATTTTTACAGCATCTAATTGTTCATTTTGAAAAGGATTTGTTGTTGATGTTGTTGTAATTGTTTATTTTGAAAATTTCATCTCACCTTTCAAGGTTCTTCCTTGCTTAACATTCATTTTATACCTCGTCTATTAGAAACACGTTTGTTGGCGATTACTGAGGGAAGACATGTTTTTCTTCTCATTTTGGGGGGGGGGGGGTGTTAAGACTTTGCAGTGTGATAGTTTATTACCGTTATACCTCGTTTGTTTGAATAAAGTTGATAATTTGAAGCTCGATTTTAACTCTTATGACTAAAATAGACTTGTTTGAATTAACAACGTTTGAGCCCCATTTGATTGAGCATTGAAAGAAAGTACTTTGCTATTTGCAGTTTGGGAATCAAGCATGGTCCACTCCAAATTCTAAACGCAGATTAAAAATAAGGTGAAAATTGTAAATTACTCATTTTAATTTTAAACTTTTGACATTATTTTTAGCAATTTTAATTTTGGCAAATTACCTAATTGAATTTGAAGAATTTAGCAAATTTACTATTTCTATCAATACTTTTTTACACTAAGTTATTATGTTTTTTTTTTTTTGACAAATACTTCTTAGCATTGAGAAGTGAAGTAGTTTGAAGCTTTGTTTATAATTAAATTCAAAGTTTTTTGAACAATAATGAATTGTTAAATATTTAAAGTTTAAGAAGCTATATTGTCAAAATTAAAACTATAAGGGATAATTTGTCAAAATTTCAAACAGGTAATTTGTAATTATTTTTTTTATGAGAAAGAAAATTTACCATGATCGAAGTCCAATGATACTTACAAGTCGAAAAAGATATATCATATCTAGAAAGAGAAATAAATAAATATAGTATATCTTTTGAATTAACCAATGATACGTAGATTTGCTCTTTACCCGAAGACTATCGATATCTAAACATTTTTCACAATAATGATCAACACGAAAAGTGCTGCATTTTGAATAGTGTATTATACTTCATTTTAAAGTAGATATGAAACTCTTCCCTACTTGCAAAATCATGACCAACCACAAGGAGACTCACAAAAGACATCTTAAAAATTGAAAACCAAAATACCAATAAAAAAGATAACAAAAAATTCATAAAAGAGATAACAAAATCATAAAATCTATCATTTAGAGAAAGAGATCTGGACAACTAAGCTCAAGATTTATCATATTTGAACAAATTATTAGAAAAACACACAAAGGCAAAAGAAAATGAAATGATAGGACTGTTGCTAGAAAAAGAGTACAATAACCTCCCGCTTTAACACTCTCACAAAAGAAGACTCATAACAAGAGAGAGATAGAGAGGAAAAAAAAAATAAGTAATTTGTACTTTAACTTAAAAATAACGAGCAACAAAATAATGTGGAAGTTCCTTTATAAAATAATTTTCTTAATTGACTTATTTTCATTGGTTTGGGTTTCTTAATTTAGTTTTGAATCGGGGAACCAATCTTTCGGGTACAATTCGGTGAACTATTTTGTATTAGGGTTTGCCTAATAAGCGTTAAGATCTAACAACGGTCGATATATTAATTTAGAAAACCAATGGCAAGGATGAAAAATCGGGAACTTGCTAAAGAGGTCATCCTCGCCACCATGCCTGGAACTGCAACCATCGCACCACCCAGCGACCCTTCATTGTCGATCAACTAGGATCGAACCCAGAACCACCATCGGCCATTGTCAAAGCTTCCATGGCCGATTCCTACCACCACTGAACTGCAACCACCACACCACCCAGCGACCCCTCGCCGTCGATCAACCAGGATCGAACCTAGAATCACCATCGACCACTGTCACAACTTCCATGGCGGAGTCCCACCACCACTGCACTGAACCTAGTTCCGCCCAGTCCCGCGACCTCAGATCGGTAAATCCACACCCAAATCGCGACCTCACCATCGCAACCCCAACCGAGTCCACCTTGACTGAACCTATGCAACCGGAAAACCACCACGACACCTGCTTTGCGACAACCATCGTGCCTCCCTCAAAGCCAACCTAGCCATCAATTTACCATAGCGACTCCCTTGTCGTCGATCAACCCGGATCGAGTTCGAACCACTGAGCCTATGACTGAAACGTTGGCCAAGCTGGAACCTACACCTCGAATCCCCTGCTGCTTCCGGCGACCCACACATCACCTTCGCCTCCCCTTGCTGTCGTCTGAGTCGCCACTCATGGTCCCCCTCCAACCTAAAGAGCTTCCTGGT
Organism: Ormosia semicastrata; assembly: GCA_029884595.1. Taxonomy (NCBI): domain Eukaryota; kingdom Viridiplantae; phylum Streptophyta; class Magnoliopsida; order Fabales; family Fabaceae; genus Ormosia; species Ormosia semicastrata. The sequence goes on from JAQQTO010000061.1 coordinate 49,276,465, forward strand.
AGTAGGCTCACCGGCGCCAGTGATGGCAACGAAGGAAGAAGACGGTCACCGCACTTCTCCATTGGTGCTATGGAAGTTTCACTATAACTGGTTATTGTAGGTAAAAACCTTGGTGCACCCATGCACCAAAACATTCTTGTGCATATTAGCCTTCTCCTCTACATCATTGTCTTGCTACAACTTCCATTATAATTTAAGGGAATTACTCTGATATTATTATTATTATTGGTATTTTGTTAGAGGATGAAGTATTCCCACATGTTTAACCTATATTTGAATCCCTTATAAAACTAATATTTGCTCTATCATAGGAGTACGGGAATTATAAGGTCTTCCCACAATAATTGCTTTCCTAAGATTCCGATATTATTTTGACAAGTTGTTAATATTTATCAAATTTTTTTTGGTGAGTAAAAATTTATAGTAAAGTGAGTTATCCCAATATTTATCAATTATTAATTATATTTAATCGTTTTCAAGTATTTACATGTGAATTAACAACAAATAAATGCTTGTTAATTTATCATTTATCACGAATATTGGTACCCACACGTCAGAAGAAAAAAAATAAGAACAAAAACAAATATTGGTACCCAAAAAACATTGATACTGTATCAACTGCGTCATTTTAATCCTAGTGGAATTCCGATCCACTTCTCTTTTTTCTTTGTCCAGATTCTCTTTATTTGATCTATGAAAAACACACTTTTTCAGTGCAAGTGGCAAGTTTTCTTTATCACACAATGGTGTGAATATAAGGATGCTTTAAAGACCGCACACTTTCCTTAAATTGTTGTTTACTTCTTTTGTGCTTTGCTTACTCAACAATTTTCTTATGTCAGCTGCCACTAAATTAGAAGTTTATGGGTTCCTAGTATCTGAGAGGTGGTTCTAGTAAATGGTGATAGCGGCGGTATCTTGTCACAACCCTAGCATAAGCTTCCAATATATATATGTTCTGTCTTGGATAGTTGGGTTATCTGGGCCAGAATTAATTCACCACAACAACCTTTTTTTAGTTTGGAGGCGTTGGAGATGAGGGTTAGGTACTTACAAAATATTCCAACACTCAAGTTAGTGAGGGTACAAGGTGAATATAATTAGCGAGAAAAGATCCTTACCCTCATGGCTACTATAGATATTTATAGTGGAGTGAGTCTTGGTGACCAAGTAGGAATTATAAGGGGTGTTATAGTCATTATAGGTGCCTTGGGGGAAGCTTCCTAGCAACTTCCCAAGTCTGCTTGTTGGCTTGTGATTGGTTCTGTGAGAGATGATTCCTTTGGTCAAGGGAGAAAGAGGTCACATCTCCTTTGGACATTAGGCTTGGCCTTATCGGGCCTAAATCCCATTCTCGATCATTTTCCTAGGTCGGTGCTCTGATGGCTATTAGGGTGCCGAGCTCGGATGTCGATGGGAGGGGGGGTTTAGGCCAATGTTGCTACGATTGCGGGCTTCAGATGGCCAAACTCAAATAGTTTGAGACCATGGAGGACAATTTAATGGAAGTTGTTATTGAGCACGAATGACTAAGGATGTCGAGGTTTTATGCCATCGCTGTGATCTTGGGTCTCCTTGACCGTGTTTTATCATAGAGCGACATGTAGTACTTTGGGTCTATGGCCTTTAGCTTGCTAGAGACGTTTTTCCTGCTGAGCAAACTTCTTTTTGCCTACGCGCCAACAACTTTTTTGCCACGTGGCGTGTGGTGATTTTTCTGCGTGCAGCTGGCATTTGGGTTGTGCACCCAGCAATTATTTTGAAATTCAATGCGCGGACATTTTTGCCCCCAGTAATGGGTGGCAGTTATTGCAATCTTTCTCTTCAAATAGGGGGAGAGGGGAGCAAAGTCCCACTTTTGTTTCTTCGCAACTCAGTTTCTTAGAATTTGTTAGAGCCTTTTCCCTTTCTTCTCCAGTGAACTTGTAGCGTTTTCAAGCCACTGTCCGCAACAACACATTGCTTTTAGTGGATTCCTCCCGCACAACCTCTTTTCTTCCTCCTCAAGGTACTCACTTTTCCTCTCTTTTTCTTCCATTTTTGTTTAAGCATGGTTAAGATTAGGGAGTTGGAGAATGGAGGAGAAGAGGGGTCTTCTCTGGATATTCTAGAGTAGTCACTGCCCCGTCGCCCATGGCGGAAAGGAGTCCCTAGGGTGCTTCTGTCCCCAAAGGGAAGAGGCCTCCTTAATCTACCAAGTTTCGTGCTTGAGGCAGAGGAGGTGTAGGGGCTTATAGGAAAAGGAACATCCTCTAAGGATTTCACTTATATTCCGAGATCATGACTTCCTTGGAGAGGTTACTTGGTCCTATAAGTACTAATTCTAACAACTCTTCGCTCTCTATAGGTACTGCTCTAGCTCCGACATCCGAGGTCATGAGTAGAAAGAAATTGGGAGCGGATGATCGCGCCAAGCTATTTCCTCTTCCCCTAATGCGAAGGAGTATTCATGGATTCACTACGAGCCTCTAGGTATTTTGTCCTTGATTCATACCCAAGCCAATGCCATGGATCTCTGGAGATATTTGGACATGACAGAGATTGGGACATGGGAGGAACACTACTTGGTGCAGCCCTGTGGCGAGGATGAAAGGATATGTAGCCTGCCTAGTCCCAGTCCTTCGTACATGTACATGTACAAGAAATTCTTTACCAGGCTTGGGCTCCGTATTCCATTCCTCAATTTCTATATTGAGGTTTTGAATTGGATCGAGGCGGCTCCTTCCCAGCTTCACCCTAATAGTTGGGTGTATATATGGTACTTTGAGCCTTCCGCCAACCTCTTCTTCTACATGCTCAACGTGTTAGGATCCACAGGGGGTGATAAGGTGTGGATCACCATCCGCAATCGCTAGGGGGAGGAAGTGCTTTTTGTTGTATGGTGAGTTCTATAAGGACTTTAAGGAGATTTATTTTAAGCTCCAAGGCACCATTGGCCGTACTCTGTTTCTTCATCCATCCAAATTGGGCGCCAAAATTCCACATGCACTGGAACAAGAGCTTCAAGTACAAGATAAAGCTGCACACTAAGTGGGAGAGGATGTCAAAGGTTGATTAGGAGGCCTACAACTTCTTCATCACCATAATGAAAAAGCATGGGAACTTTGAGTGTTCCCAGCTAATCAACTGGGTTCCTGAGGAAATCAGGGCCACTTAAGTAAGTCTTGGCATCCAATGTGCCGTTCTCCAAACCTTGTAACTTAGCACTTTATTCGCTTTAGAAATGCCTCTTTTCCATGAAGTTATTATGTCACTAACTCTATTCTTCGTGATTGTTTACAGATAGCATGTCTGACCCTGGGGATGTCAAGGCCTTGAGGAAGGCCTTTAAGAAGTAGAAAAAAGAGGCCATAGCTACTGCTACCATTGTTCTTCGAAGCCAATCATACAGATTCTGAGATCTAGGGATCTGCTGATAGCCAGAAAATAGGGTCAAAAGAAGCTACCTTCAGTGATCTTTGGCCCTACTAGACCAAGGCTGAAAGCACAAACAGCACAAATAAGGGGGAGACAACAGACTCAAACGAGTCCAGACTTCAGAGGTTATGCCACCACCTCCCCCTACTGCTGAAGACGTCAACGAGTCCACTGACTATAGTGGAGGTCAAAAGGTCATTGATCTAACTAAGGGCTCTTTGTCTTCATCTGCCTCAATATGGAGCAAGGCCTTCGACCTCTAAGGCTATTCGGATGCTTTCTTCTAGAGGGAGGAGGACGTCGAGGTGATCAGTTAGAAGTTGAACACTGAGCTCCTACTCCACGTGCAGAAGATCTAGTACCAGACGACCAACGTTATCCATTATTTGGAGAATGTTACCAAGTGGTCTCAATACTCAAGAGGAACAAGTTCGCAAATCTTTCGCAAAACGTTTGATAATCAATTTTCGTTGAAGCTATTAAATGATTAGAGATGATTGGATAAATGAGATAAACACTTTTACTTATAAATGTAATAGCCAAAGGAAACAATATTCAAGCAGTTCAATAAAACAGTGTATAATGTAAAGAGAAGGGTTTAGAGAAAGCAAACATAATGATTTATCCTGGTTCGATCACCAATCCACTTGTGATCTACGTCCAGTCCTCAAGCAACCACTCGAGATTTTTCACTATATCTTCAAGTTTCAATAGGTGCTTGACAACCTTTACAACCTTGAGCACTCAACACTTTAGAATACCTCACCCGTGGAGCTCGAGTCTCTTCAACTAACGGATGCCTCACCCTTTACACTTTTGGAGGGAAGCCTCACCCTCTTTACAAAACAATTTAGATTGATAGAATGAAACTCTCACAAGAGTAAATGATTACAAATTGAAGCTCAAATATGCTCTCAAAGAATAACTCAAGTTTTTCACAAAAAATAGAGCAAGAATGGATTTGAAGATTAAATCTCGTATTGAAGTATTGGTAATTAGTTTTTGGTTCAAGGTCAACCTCCAATGAAGCCTCAACATTGGTATTTATAAGTTTTGTAAGTAAAGGAGCCGTTGGGACATTTTTAGCCAAGCATTAAATGCCATTAATATAGTCGTTGGACTCTATCAGATTGCTTGTAATCGATTACACAGCAAATGTAATCGATTACATTGTTATTCCAACGTGTTCTTGGCTTTTTGGGCTCTGTGTAATCGATTACATTCTTGGTGTAATCGATTACAAGGCCTCTGACTTGCTTTGTAATCGATTACCAATTCCTTGTAATCAATTACCAATTCCTTGTAATCGATTATATACCTTCTTGAACGTGTTCTTGCCTTTCTAGGTTCAATGTAATCGATTACATTACTGGTGTAATCGATTACAAGGCCCCTGACTTGCTTGTAATCGATTACATGATCCATGTAATCGATTACCAGCTCTCTGTTTAGCTTGTAATCGATTACAAAACATGTGTAATCGATTACCTTGGCCTTTGAACACATTTTTCAAGTCCAATTAAGTTTGTAAGCCATTTCTAACACTTCAAGACATTTGATTAAACATAAATCCTTTCATGAGTGTTAAATCTAAGATTGAAAATAACGTTTCTTTGAAAAACATGTTTAACTTTGAATTTTCACACTTATTTTAAAAATGATATATGAAAAACCATTTGAGAAATCTTGAGAGCATTTAACATTAATGTTCTAAGTCTTATGACTAAATAAACCTCTTGACTCCTTTCTTTGATCTTGATCTTTTCTTTTGCACTTGATCTTCATTTTTGCACTTGATCTTCATCTTTGACTTTGTTATCATCAAAAACCATTTGACATGCTTTAAGGACATAAGCATTCACATTCTCCCCCTTTTTGATGATGACAAACTGATCATAGGAAAGAGAAAGAGTTTTTGCATTTGTATATATTAGAGATTTAGGTGCAACTCTCCCCCGGAGTTTATGCATGATATAGAATAAGATTTTTCATGTAAAAAGCTCAAAGAGCTCCCCCGTACACATGCAACATTAATTAGATTTCATTTTTCACTATTCTCTCCCCCGTTGGCATTATCAAAAAGACATAAGCATTTAGAAGAAAAATTTGGATAGCATTTCAGCTGTATTTCATGATTTCCCTGGAAGTAAACAAGTATAGCCAAAACAGGAAATGCAAAGAGAATATAATGAATCCAGTATATTCAGATCAAGAGAATATCCAATATAACTAATATTCAATATCCAATATTTCAGAGAGAATATAACCAAACATATACAATGCAGCTGATCCAAGTACACATATCACCAAAAACATATACAATGTAACCCAACATATCTAATATAACCAATATCCAAAATAGGAACTGATACTAATGTTATATAACTGAGCCAATACATGTACAATGTAGCCGTAAGAAAATACAATGAAAGCATCAGAGCAATGGGCCATGATCACTATCAGTAGCCTCGCTGTCACTGTCCTCATCCGCAGCGATGTCTCCTAGATCAACATTATCATCGCTGGGCTCAAGGTCATCCTCAGAACCAAGGAGCTCCTCATCATCAGCAGGGACGCTAGAGGGACCAGCAAAGGACAGGGGAACAAGAGAGGCAGAGGATGTGGGAGGTGCAGCAGCAATACTCTGAGTAAAATGAGGTCCTGTCAGGAGGGAGCGAATGGAGGCAAGCTCCTGATCTGAGTAGTCCATCCTCAGCTCAAGGTGATCTACCTTCTGCTCAATGCGATCCATGCGTGTTTCCACGGTAGTGCTTAGGTTTCGCATCTCTTGGAGCAGGAGGTCCAGTATGGCTGTAGCTGGAGCAGGAGCAGGAGTAGGAGTAGGATGCTGAGTTTCTTCATCGTCATCACTGTCCGGATCATGATGGATATTCCCAAAGCTACCATGGGCAATGTAGTGCCATCTATCATCGACTTTGTATAGCTGAAGCTTTTTCAAGGTATGCAAGCCGATGGACTGTGGCCCTTTTGAACTGGTGTCATTGGACTCCTCAGCCAAGGAAATGTGACAGTGTTCCAGGATTGCTGTCACCAGCATAGCAAATGATAGAGCAGAGTTTTTCTTTTTCTTCACATCCAACATGTGCTCAATTATGTAGTATCCCTAGTTGATTGGTCTCCCAGTGGTCATTGCCCATAGGGTCACCACGTCATCCTTTAGAACCTGAGAGTAATTCCTTCCCCTAGGAATCAACCCCCTGACCAGAAGATAATGGAGTACCCTGTTCTCCATGGTTAGGCCAGTGGCTATGACCCTCTTCTTGGGATCACTGGGGGGATAGTATCCTGACCTTATCAGAGAAAGAAGAGCAGCCTTATGCTCAAATTCATGACCCTAAATGTTAGCATTTCCACAGAAATTCGCTCCATCAGGAGTGAGTTTGGTCAGCCTATACCATTCATGCATAGTGATCTTGATCTGTTACTTCTTCACCTCAGAAATTAAACATTCATCCTCATACTTCAGATTGACATAAAATACTCTCACTAAATTTGGATAGATGGCCTTCTCAATGCTAAGGAAACCCAGCAGTCCTAAGGTTTCAATGGTTCTAAAACTTTGCAGGGGTTCACTCTCACAGAAAGCTATAGGGAGATACCTAGGGGATATTATCTTCCATAGCTGGAAGTTTTTCCTGAACAACTCAGCTTTCTTTACGGTGGAGAAATGGCGAGTGAGGTCCAGGCTTGAAATATTGCGTGGAGCTGCACGTGAGGATTCTCCAATGACAACCCCTGTTCTGGGGCGTTTTGAACGGTGAGAAGGCTCTGCCATTTGATGAGGAAGAAGAGAATGGGATGAAGGGAATGTGTTTGGAGATGAGTGAGTGAAGAGAGGGATGAGAGAAGGACAGTTTAAGGCGAGAGAGGAGAGAGGTGATGGGGAGATTTGGGTGATGGATTGTGATGGGATTTAGGAGAGATATTTGTGTAGAGAGGGGATTTTCGAGTGAGAGGGAGGTGAAATGGAGGGATTTGGGTGAGATTTGAGTGAGAAAAGAAGGATTTAGAGGTTGGGTCTTCGTGGGAGCAGAGGAAGAAGACGAAGAAACTGAAAGGTTTCTGATAAATGAAGCCTGCGCGCGTCAGAAAACCTTTTAAAAACCCTGTGTAATCGATTACATTTGTATTGTAATCGATTACAAGCCTTCTGTTACTTATGTAATCGATTACATTTTTTGGCGTAATCGATTACCATGCTTCTGGGGAATCTTGTAATCGATTATATTGTTAGTGTAATCAATTACCAGAGTTATGAATTAATTGTAATCAATTACAATAGTTGTGTAATCGATTACATGCTTGACAGAACCTTTGTAATTGATTGCAAAGGAATTGTAATCGATTACCAGCATACTTAAACTCAGATTTTGCATTCCAAACATCATAGAATCAATTTTAAACTATTCAAATTAGTTCCAGAACATCTTAAATCAATTCAAATCATCATGCAAGCATATACTCTAATCATATTATGATTCAAATCACATAATTGTGCAAAATTACTACTTTTTCCAAGAATTACACCCTTTTTGGTGAAATTTTGAAGTTGTTGAGTTGCTTGGAAGTCTTTGACATGAAGGAGCACCTGCAAAACAACTTAGGGGAAATCTCCGACGCTCAAGTCAGTATTGGATTCAAATATGATTAAAAAATCAGAGATTATGCAGCAAAAGGTCATGATTATGCAGGAAGCAACATGTTATGAATCAAGATGGCATATTATGCAGCAAATTGATTTTTGGTTTATGCAGCAACTAATCAACTTATGCACGATTGATCCAATATACCAAGTTCATTTCTTATATAGAAAAATGCTTCTTTTGCTAGGGCCTTAGTGAAAATGTCAGCTAGTTGCTCAGTAGTTTCTACAAATTCAAGCATACAATCACCCTTTTGAACATGGTCTCTAATGAAATGATGTCTTATTTCAATGTGTTTAGTCCTAGAATGCAAAATGGGATTTTTGAACAAATTAATTGCGCTAGTATTATCACATCTTATGGGGATGTGATCGAGCTCAAGACCATAGTCCAAGAGTTGTTGCTTCATCCAAAGGATTTGAACACAACAACTCCCAGCTGCAACATATTCAACTTCAGCTATAGACAATGCCACACTATTTTGTTTCTTGCTATGCCAAGAAACTAGTGAGCTTCCAAGCAAGTGGCATGTCCCACTAGTTCTCTTCCTATCCATTTTGCATCCAACAAAATCAGAATCGAAATACCCAATAAGGCTACATGAGGCACCCTTAGGGTACCACAAACCCATTTGTGATGTGCCTATTAGATATTTCATTATTCTTTTAACAGCACTTAGGTGTGATTCTTTAGGATTTACTTGAAATCTAGCACACATGCATACACTAAACATTATATCAGGCCTACTTGCAGTGAGATAAAGGAGTGAGCCAATCATACCTCTATATTTTGTAATTTCTATAGATTTAGCTCCTTTATCCTTGTCCAAATAGCAAGAGGTGCCTATAAAAGTAGCCATATGCTTGGCATTGTCCATTCCAAATTTCTTGAGTAGCTCTTTGCAATACTTGGATTGGCTTATGAAAGTCCATTCTCTTGTTTACTTGATTTGGAGACTAAGGAAGAAATTGAGATCACCCATCATGGACATCTCAAACTCACTTTACATAATATTGGAAAATTCTTTACAAAGAGAGTTGTTAGTAGCTCCAAATATAATGTCATCAACATAGATTTGAACTAGAAGTATGTCATGCATTTTATGCTTTATAAAAAGGGTAGTATCAACTTTGCCTCTAGAAAAACCTTTTTCTAAAAGGAATTTGCTCAACCTTTTATACCAAGCTCTAGAAGCTTGTTTCAAGCCATACAAGGCCTTTTTCAGTTTAAAAACATGGTTGGGTATTTCAAAATCCTCAAAACCAGGAGGTTATTCCACATACACCTTTTCTTGTATAAAACCGTTTAAAAAGGCACTTTTGACATTCATTTGATAAAGTTTGAAATCTATGATGCAAGCATATGCAAGTAACATTCTAATGGCCTCTAATTTAGCTACGGGAGCATAAGTTTCTTCATAAACTATGCCTTCTTCTTGATTATAACCCTTAGCTACAAGCTTAGCTTTGTTTCTTATTATTAAGCCCGTTTCATCAAGTTTGTTCCTAAAAATCCATTTGGTGCCAATTATAAGATGATCATTGGGTATTGGAACTAACTCCCAAACTTGATTTCTTTCAAATTGATTTAGTTTTTTTTGCATGTCCAAGATCCAATGTTTATTATTAATGGCCTCATTTATGTCTTTAGGTTTAACTTGAGAGACAAAAGTTAAATGATTACATGCATATCTAAGTGAGTTTCGAGTGATTACCCCTTTTGATACATCACCTATCACCTTGTCGAGAGGGTGATATCTTGATGTCCTCTATTCCTTGGGTAGATCCATAATTTCTGAATCTTTTTGCCATGAGTGATCAAGGAGTCTCTCTTCTTGTTTCTTAGACTCTTTCTCTTGATTTTCCAAGTGCATTTTTGCTAAGATTTCTGCAACATCATCAACAAGCTCCTTTCTCGGCTCATTTGGATTAGTTTCATCAAATGCAACATGTATAGACTCTTCTATGGTCATAGTTCATTTATTATAGACTCTAAAGGCCTTACTATGTACGGAATAACCAATAAATATTCCCTCATCAGATTTTGCATCAAACTTTCCCAAGTTATCCTTTCCATTATTTAGGACAAAATATTTACATCCAAAGACATGAAAATGTGACACATTTGACTTCCTTCCCTTATACAATTCATATAGGGTTTTCTTTAAAATTAGCCTTATTAGGGCTCTATTCATAACATAACAAGCGGTGTTTACTGCATCAGCCCAAAAGTACTTAGGAAGGTTAGCCTCATTGAACATAGTTATTGCTATTTCTTCTAAAGATCGATTTTCCTTTCTACAACACCATTTTGTTGTGGTGTTCTAGGGGCAGAAAAATTATGCTCAATGCCATGTTCATCACAAAAAGTTTTAAATTCATGGTTTTCAAATTCACCACTATGGTCACTTCTTATGGATGCAATACAAAAACCTTTTTCGTTTTGGATAACTTTGGCAAGATTTTTAAATGATTGAAAAACATTATTTTTGTGGGCCAAGAATAATGTCTATGTAAACCTAGAAAAATCATCCACAATCACTAATGCATAGTAATTCCCACCAAAGCTCATGGTTCTAGAAGGACCAAAAAGATCCATGTGCAAAAGTTGTAAAGGTCTAGAAGTTGAAACCATGTTTTTAGCTTTAAAAGAGACCTTTACTTGTTTTCCCTTTTAACACGCATCACAAAGTTTGTCTTTTTCAAAATTGAGCTTTGGAAGACCAATTACTAGTTCTTTAGAAACCAATTTATTTAAGCGATTCATGTGAATATGAGCAATTTTTCTATGTCATAACCATAAATCATTTTCTTTACTCATAAAACATTTAGCATCATTTGAGAAAATATCATCAAGACAGACTAATCATATATATATTATTAACTCTATGACCAACAAACTTAACTTACTTATCATCCTTTCCCTCAATTATGCAACAAGAAGAATTAAATATAACTCTATTGCCTTTATCACATAATTAACTAATGCTAAGCAAATTATGTTTAAGTTCTTCAACAAGCAAAATATTATCAATTGATGATGAAGGGATCTTACCAACCTTACCAATTCCAAGGATCTTCTCTTTGTTGTTATCACTATATGTGACATGACTATGTTTCTTGGGGGCAAGGGAGGAGAACTTGGAGTCATCACCGGTCATGTGCTTGGAGCAACCATTATCAAGATACTAACTTGAGCTTTTGGTCTTCAAGCACACCTACAACACACATTCAAAGTTTAACCTTTGGTACCCAAATTGTCTTGGGTCCTTGTATGTTAGAGTTAGGCATAGTGCCTTTAGGAACCCAAACTCTTTTGATTCCAATCTTGGTGTTTATGTTCTTTCTAACATTGTAAGTAGATGCATTATGCCCTTTCTTATCACAATGAAAATATTTGACAAAGGGGCTACTTAAAGTATTTGAGAAAACAAAGAAATTCTTATAAGGCTTTTGATAGTTATTTGGATTAAATCCCAAACTGATTTTTTGAAAAACACATTTTTGTTTCCCTAACAACACATTCAAGTTGTCTCATCCAAAAGTAAATTTTGCAAGAGTATTATTCAAATCTTCAATTTCTTTTTCAAACGCTTTGCATAATGAACAAGGTAATAATATCGATGTGTTATCATGTGAGGAACAAGTCATGCATAATGAGTTAGCATCAATAAGTCATAAGGTCTTATTTTCAATGTTAAGCTCATTTATCTCCTTGCTTAAAATAGAAACTTTGTTTACCAATAAGGAAATTATTTTGTTAGAGGATAAAACCATTTTTGTGAGCCTCAAAGATTCATCATGCAATTCTTGAAAGGCATCTTGCAATTCATCATAAGAAGGTGGAGATTCTGAGTTAGAAGAAGTTACCTCGGTGTTGCTCTCTTCACTTTCTTCTCCTTGAGTTATGAGACAAAGATGGGCTTCTTCATTCTCCGAACTTTCGGAAGAGCTTATGTCATTGTCCTCCCAAGCTATATATGCTCTCCTTCCTTTCTTTTCTTTGGAAGACCTTTTCTCAAACTTCTCCATCTTCTTGAGATACATAGGACACTTCATTTTTATGTGCCCCGATTTTCCACATTCGTAGCATTTTGGAGGAGTAGAGGATCCTTCTCCTTTGTGATAAGATTTCTTTTGAGGAAAAGGTGGTCTTCTTTGGAATCCCTTCTTCTTTAAGAATCTTCCAAACTTCCTCACAAGGAGACTAAGATTCTCCTCACTTAGCTTAATATTTTCTGCATCCTCTTCACTATCTTCATCATCATCTTTAATTGTAGAAGAGGTGACTTTGAGTGTAATTTCCTTTTTCTTCTTATCATGTTCTTCATTTTGATTGAGCCTATTTAGCTCCAACTCATGTTCTTGAAGCTTCCCAAATAAGGTGGCTAGAGACAATGTTGATAAGTCTCTTGATTTCGCAATAGCCGTTACTTTCGGTTGCCAATTCCTACTTAAGCATCTCAAGACTTTGTTAATAAAATCTTCATTAGGAAATGTCTTTCCCAATGAGATAAGATGATTAACAATATGTGTGAATCTCTTTTGCATGTCTTGAATACTTTCACATTGGTTCATTTTAAACAATTCATATTCATGAGTAAGAGTGTTTATTCTACATCGCTTTACCTCACTTGTACCTTCATGAGTTACGTGTAAAGTATCCCACATTTCTTTAGCGGTCTTGCAATTTGACACCCTAAAGAATTCATCATACCCCAAGGATGTGATAATGATGTTCTTGGCTCTCAAATTGTATTGAACCTTCTTTTTATCCTTATTGGTCTATTCATTTCTAGGTGTATTAATTTTCACACCATCTTTAGTATGTGTGGGAACAAAAGCACTATTTTCAACGGTGTCCCACACATCTAAGTCAATAGCTTCAATAAAAATTTTCATCTTTTCTTTCCAATAAGCATAATCATCCCCATTGAAATAAGGAGGTCTGTTTATAGAATAACCTTCATTTGAAAAACCATTTGAAGCCATCACTTCTCTTGAAGCTGCTAAACTCTTTATACAAGAGTTTAGCTCTGATACCACTTGTTACCAAGTGGCCTTAATACTCAAGAGGGGGGTGAATTGAAAAAGCATGGGAACTTTGAGTGTTCCTAGCTAATCAACTGGGTTCCTGAAGAAATCAGGGCCACTTAAGTAAGTCTTGGCATCCAATGTGCCGTTCTCCAAACCTTGTAACTTAGCACTTTATTCGCTTTAGAAATGCCTCTTTTCCCTAAAGTTATTATGTCACTAACTCTATTCTTCGTGATTGTTTACAGATAACATGTCTGACCCTGGGGATGTCAAGGCCTTGAAGAAGGCCTCTAAGAAGCAGAAAAAAGAGGCCATAGCTACTGCTACCATTGTTCTCCGAAGCCAATCATACAGATTCTGAGATCCAGGGATTTGCTAATAGCCAGAAAATAGGGTCAAAAGAAGCTATTTTCAGTGATCTCTGGCCCTACTAGACCAAGACTGAAAGCACAAACAGCACAAACAAGGGGGAGACAACAGACTCAAACGAGTCCAGACTTCGGAGGTTATGCCACCACCTCCCCTTACTGCTGAAGACGTTAATGATTCCACTGACCATAGTGGAGGTCAAAAGGTCATTGATCTAACTAAGGGCTCTTTGTCTTCATCTGCCTCAATATGGAGCAAGGCCTTCGACCTCTAAGGCTATTCGGATGCTTTCTTCTTGAGGGAGGAGGACGTCGAGGTGATCAATTAGAAGTTGAACACTGAGCTCCTACTCCACGTGCAGAAGATCTAGTACCAGACGACCAATGTCATCCATTATTTGGAGAATGTTACCAAGTGGTCTCAATACTCAAGATGAACAAGTTCGCAAATCTTTCGCAAAACGTTTGATAATCAATTTTCGTTGAAGCTATTGGATTATTAGAGATGATTGGATAAATGAGATAAACACTTTTACTTATAAATGTAATAGCCAAAGGAAACATTATTCAAGCAGTTCAATAAAACAGTATACAATGTAAAGAGAAGGGTTTAGAGAAAGCAAACACAATGATTTATCCTGGTTCGATCACCAATCCACTTGTGATCTACGTCCAGTCCTCAAGCAACCACTCGAGATTTTCCACTATATCTTCAAGCTTCAATAGGTGCTTGACAACCTTTACAACCTTGAGCACTCAACACTTTGGGATACCTCACCCTTGGAGCTTGAGTCTCTTCAACTAAGGGATGCCTCACCCTTTACACTTTTGGAGGGATGCCTCACCCTCTTTACAAAGTAATTTAGATTGATAGAATGAAACTCTCACAAGAGTAAATGATTACAAATTGAAGCTCTAATATGCTCTCAAAGAATAACTCAAGTTTTTCACAAAAAACAGAGCAAGAATGGATTTGAAGATTAAATCTCGTATTGAAGTATTGGTAATCAATTTTCGGTTCAAGGTCAACCTCCAATGAAGCCCCAACATTGGTATTTATAAGTTTTGTAAGTAAAGGAGCCGTTGGGACATTTTTAACCAAGCATTAAATGCCATTAATATAGTTGTTGGACTCTGTTAGATTGCTTGTAATTGATTACACAGCAAATGTAATTGATTACATTGTTGTTCCAACATGTACTTGGCTTTCTGGGCTCTGTGTAATCAATTACATTCTTAGTGTAATCGATTACAAGGCCTCTGACTTGCTTTGTAATCGATTACCAATTCCTTGTAATCGATTACATACCTTCTTGAACGTGTTCTTGCCTTTCTGGGTTTAATGTAATCGATTACATTATTGGTGTAATCGATTACAAGGCCCCTGACTTACTTGCAATCGATTACATGATACATGTAATCGATTACCAGCTCTCTGTTTAGCTTGTAATCGATTACAAAACATGTGTAATCGATTACCTTGGCCTTTGAACACATTTTTCAAGTCCAATTAAGTTTATAAGCCATTTCTAACACTTCAAGACATTTAATTAAACATAAATCCTTTCATGAGTGTTAAATCTAAGATTGAAAATAACATTTCTTTGAAAAACATGTTTAACTTTGAATTTTCACACTTATTTTGGAAATGATATATGAAAAACCATTTGAGAAATCTTGAGAGCATTTAACATTAATGTTCTAAGTCTTATGACTAAATAAACCTCTTGACTCATTTCTTTGATCTTGATCTTTTCTTTTGCACTTGATCTTCATTTTTGCACTTGATCTTCATCTTTGACTTTGTTATCATAAAAAATCATTTGACATGCTTTAAGTACATAAGCATTCACAGAGAAGACACTGGATATAGAAATGATGTCTGTGCAGGAAAATAACAATAAGATTCTACAGTGAAGGCCACTAGTTAGGAGAATGAAAAGAAAGAAATCGAGGAGGTGATAACCAAACTTTGATATGACCTGAAGACCACAAAGAATAGGGCAGTGGTGGTCGGACAATAGTTGGAGAGGTGGAAGACGACAACCAAGGACTTAAGGTCAAGGCCAAAGACTCTGAGAACCGTACTAAGGACTTGGAGACCCAGGTTAAGGACTTAGGTGTTGAGAAGGCAAGTCTGCAAACTCAGGTCTTGAAATTTGAGGAAAATCTAAAGGCGGTTAGAGCCTAGGAGGAGGAGCAAGCGAGGCTGATAATGGAGCGGGACAACTATCTCGCGTGCTAGAAAGCTTCAACTGAGACCTTCTTTTGGAATGCTCTCGCTCAAGTCTCTGTCCGTACCTTTCCATCCACAAGTTTCTCATCGTGGACCCCTTGAGCATCATGGCCAATTGTCGGATGATGGCAGTCGAGGACTTTTATTCGAATGACGAGTAAGATGTTGGGTCGAATATGGATAACGGCCAGTTTGAGGATGATGTGGCGGTGAACGTTGAGCGGCCCTAGGAGCCTGCTAGGAGAACGAGTGGGTACGAGGATGAAGCCCTTTCTTGAAGCCGTTTTTTTTTTTTACATTTTGGCCCTTGCATTGGTTTTTTAAATTTGTGTAAACATGGTATGCCCTGCTTTGGGGGCTTTATTTTATGCACTTCCTTTCTTCTTTATTACTTTCACTAAATTTCTATTATATTTTATTCATTTGTGCTCTGGGATCCAACTCCCTTAAACATCATTTTCTGAACTTGTCCTTGCATTGGGATCCGATGTCCCGCATATACAAATTTTTCCTTTTAAAATTTTCGGGATCCAAGCCCCCTTAGCAATCCACCCAAGTTGGGATTTGTGGTCCCAAACTTGTTTTTGTATGCTTTAGAGACCTAATATTCCTTTAGCAATCCACCCAAGTCGGGATCCGAGGTCCTAAACTTGTTTTTTTAGATGTTTTATGGATCCAATATCCTTTTAACAATCCAGCCAAGTTGGGATATGTGGTCCCAAACTTGTTATTTTTTAGATGCCTTAGGGATCCAATGTCCTTTTAGCAATCCACCTAAGTTGGGATCTGTGGTCATATATTTAGTTAGGATATGTGGTCCCAAAATTGTTATTTTTTGGATGCTTTAGGGATCTAATATCCCTTTAGCAATCCAATTTGTTTGGGGCATAAGCAGAGTGGATAGGGGTTCAAGATACGCCATATCACTGAATTTCCTCATTTTATTCATTAGGATTTCCTTTATTATAGAATGAACATTTAAATAGAGAAAGTTGAGAATCAGCTGTAATACTTCTTCAAGTTTGAGGCATTCCAGGCTCTAGGTAGCTTTTGTAACATCCTCTCTAACCAATTAGTCTCAATTAGGATTATGGGAGTTTAGTAACTCTTGTAAGAGTTACTTGTTCTCTTATAAGAGTTACCTGTTAACTCTAGTAATCTTTTTAAGATAATTAAGCTATTTTGCTATAACACATAGTGTGGAAAATAGTTGACAATAGCCTAGAAAGTAGCATTAATTGCTAGAACGAGAGAAATAAATATGGAGAATTTATTTCTTAGTTCCAAATGAATAGAAAGTGATGCATTTAAAGTTTGAGGATAAACTGAGTTAGTTTGATATTTTTGAGTACACTAAGTGAGTGTTTTAATATCGTATTAACTTGATAGAAATATGAAAAAGAATGGTAATGATAAAACTAGGATTGAGATGAATCTTAAGATTTATTATAATATCTATGGAAGTTAGGAAATTTGATTTGGTAAAATCAAAGTGTTCTTAATAGATATATAATTCCAGTTAGTTTTTGTTAGGTTGATATTTATCCCTCCAGTTTTAGTTTCCACCGCCCCTTAGTTGCATCCTCTTTCTTTGACTTTTAAGTCATTTTTCCTCTCATTTCTCACCCATTCTCTCATTCTCTCATGTCCAAACATAGCAGTAACAGCTAGGGGAGAAAATAGAGAAAGAAAGGAAGAGGAAAAGGAGGAGGAAGAAGAGAAGAGAAAAAGGAAGACAAAGGGGAAGGTCAAAGCTTGAAGATTATTCCACACAAGTGAGGTAGGAGTGTTTGTTTCCTTAAACTCATCATTCTCCACTAACTTCTTATTGATGCTTATTTGTGGAATAGAGGAAATATGGGTTTTGAGATAAAGTATGATCTCTTTGTTTAGGTCATGTTTTCAAGGATTGAATTTAGTTTGCTTTTAGCTTAATCTATGCATGGTTGTCGATTGGGGACTTAGAGAAACTCATTTGAATGCTTGAGTGGAAAGTTGAGAAATGAGGATTTGGATCTTTGAATCTTATTCATGATTCCATGCTAGATGGAATAAGAGAGTGTTTGATGATTCTGACATGTTTAGAGACCATGTTTGGGTTTGATAATCACTTAGATCCTAGGTTTGATGGTTGGGAGTTGGTTGCGGAACCAATAGAATAGGAAAACTTGTTTTTGGTGTTTTGACGCCAGAGTTGGGCATCTAGGCGCCCACTGATCAGAATCAGGACAGCAACATGCTATAAGTTTGGCACCTAGGTGTAACATCCCGAAAACTGTTCATTCATTTATAAAATGTCATTTTATAATATTCTTGATTTTTAGGAATTTTTCTAGAATTTTACGGAAACGTCGAATATTTTAATATATTCCTCGTTTTACGGGCACACTGGGCTGAAAATTTCTGAGACCAGTGTAACACTCTAGAAATTGATTATTTCATCACCAATAGTCATTTCCTAATATTTGTGATTTATGGGAATTTTTCTGGAATTTTACGGAAATGATGAATATTTTAATATATTCCTCATTTTGCGTGAATACGGAACAGAGTCGTGAAAATGACTGTAACGTTTCAAAAACTGGAAAATAACATGACAAATAATCGTTTTACAATATTTGCAATTTTTGAGAATTTTCTGAGAATTTTCCGGAAATGACAAATATTTTAATATATTTCTCATTTTACGTGCGTACTGCGCGAAACTGAGAAAATGCGACATTTTCTCTGTGAACCTTGGACTATGGATAAGTCGACGGGGGATCTTACTAAACCCGAGACTTGACACAATTTACGAGGTTCGCACCATTTTTCGAGAAATCTTAACAGATAAAATAAATCAATACAGCGAAAAATTCATCTGTCAGATTAATTAAATTTCGATTTCTATCAACTGTAACTATTATCTATTGGATAATAGTGTGTAATAAAAATACTATCACATTATTTTAATGCAATTCACATTGTGTCAAATTAAATCACTTTAATTCAAATTTAATAGTATTTTATTCTAAGCTTCCATGATAAGCTTTGACCCAAGCTTTGACTCAACCAATTAGCTTCCTTTGGAAGCCAAAATTCTGACCACTCACTCACTCTCTCTCCCTCACGTCTGCTGCTGTTTGGAGAAGGGGAATTAATTGGTTTCAATAAACCAAATATTAGAATTACATCATTTATCACCCAAAACACACTTTTCCTTCTTCATTTACGTTCTTCCTCTCCTATTTCCTTCTTCAACATTTCTTTCTTTTCTCTCCCACTCACCTCACGGCAGCCCACTCTCCCATTCCCCCAACCATCACAAAAATAATACTTGATCATACTTTCTTAATCTCCAACTCATCCTCTTCAACATTTGTGCTTGGAGTTTTCAAGAAAGCCATCATCTTCAACCTCTTTTCAAGCTTTGAAGGTGAGCTTCCATGGCTGGAAAAATTTCAGATTTGGACTCCATTTTCGTTTTCTGGTTTCACCTTGATTTTATAGCTATTCTCTTCTTCATTTTCACACCATTACCTTGTTCTAACTCATGTTGCATTTTCTAGGGTTTTTGGGGCTAAAATCCGAAAATCAAAAGGGGTTCTTGGAAGTGTTCTTGGCTCTTCTTCTTGGTAAGAGGAAGATTAATCCCCCTCAACCTCTTTAGCAACTAGGGACCTTGTATTTAATCTTTGAAAGAAAAACCACATAGTGGTTATTCTTGAATGTGCTTGTAAATTTGCTTACTTGATTGCTACCTTAGTTTAGCTTTGAGAAATGGATTGAATGGTTGTTTAATCATGTATGCTTGTGATTGGAATCCATGTTGGCTTGCTGAAAATTCTGGTTGCTGGACATGCATTGGGTGCCACGGTTTTGGGCTGTTTTGGCTTGGAAAATGCATGGTGAATGATGCTTAATTTTTTATCAATGCATGCTTAATTAAATCAAGTGGTTAATGTTGGTTTAAGTGGAACAAAATTCTGGTTGTGTGACTCCTAAGTGTGCCACGGTTTTGGCTGGAAAATGTGGGGAAATTATGTTAAAATTTTGATCAATGTAAAGCTTAACCAAGACAAGGAATTAAGGGCAAGTTAAGTGGACTAAAATCTGAAAAATTTTAGGTAGAAGTCCTATGGTTCTTGGAATTTGTTTTGTGGGCTAAACTTGGATGGAATTTATGTCAAGAATGGTGCTAGGTCAAATTGATGAAAAGAAAATGGTAATCTAGTAACTCTTGAGTGCCACGGTTTTGAGGACTTGAATGAGGGAAATGATGACTAAAATTGTGAGATACTAAGACTTGAGTTAATCAAGAAATTAAGTAAAGCTTAATAGAAGATAATTTGTAACATTAATTTTCATAATGAATTATGGTTAAGACTTAGGAAATAAGCAAGAATTGCAAGGTAATCATAGTGATTAAATAAATTGGATCAAGTAACACTTAAATGGGACTAATCATGTGAATATGACTTAATTGAGACCTTGGGAAGGCCACGGTCTCTAAGTGAGATTTGGGCTAAAATTCCATAACCCATAACTTGAATTACGAGTATTTAAAGAGTACAAGAAATTAAGGGTTTCATAAACCTCAATGAGCCAATGAGATAATTATTATAAGACTTGAGGTTACTAGAAGAAAAGAACAAGAGAATGTGAAACTTGGAGGTTTTGGGAAATCCATAATGAACCTAAAATGTGCTTCTTGACTTTAAATTGATGCTATTCTGATGATGGGTTCTCTTGAATGCTAATTTGCATATTTGTACTCTCTTGGCCAATTATGGCATATTATGTGATGATTATCATATTTTGAATTATCATCATGACGCATAATATTTTATGCATTGAAATGTCCTATGGATCTGTTGTAAGGCCAAGTTGCCTAGGAGATTGAACACACCTTTTGTGCGGGTGCGAATAGACTAGTGTAGGTCTTTAATGACCTTGGGGGCGTCGGGGTGCGGGTTCCTCGCAATAGGTGGTTGGTAGCTCTTCTGCCTGTGGGGTAAACCGATGCAAACGCACCGACGATCCGGACCGAGACACTGTCCTATATCGCGATCGAGCGCGGACTGTCTGTACAATGCCATGATGTGCACGTGAAAAATATATACATGTTTATATAGCACAAGGCCTTGGCAGCCGAGATACAGTACACGTCTCCTGATTTTCTCTCCGACTATTTTGTGTCTAGCTCCATGGAGTAGGATATTGGGCGTCCATGCATATGCATCACATTATCATACATTTATTTATTGATGTTGTTTTGTATACTATGAATGGTTGACTGCTCTTATTATTATGGGTGCCTGGATTTGCGCACTGGATTTAAGCGTCTGGATTTAAGCTTGCTGGATTTAAGCGTCTGGATATTATGACTTATTCATATTCCCCGTCGATGATTTGCACTGGTGATTATACGTTTAGAAATTTATTTATTGCCTTTACATGCTACGTGGGCGCTATGCTGTGGATTCGGTTCTTGGTTCTTTGTATTGGTATTGATGGTAGGATATCTTACCTCTTTCTCGTATTGCTATTATGCACTATTTGTATATACCTTATAATTGTCGAAGACGACGGCAAGGAGGTCGGTGCTACTGAACCTTCGAGCGGGTGGCCGTACCTCGACTAGCATTTGCTTGGAGATGGAGGCGACACGAGATGCCGGTTCTCACCTGCCATATTCGACTACGTCTGGAGTTCTATCTACCCATTCGCGAGATGTGGGGTTCTCGTTTCCACAACCCGCGTGAAGACTCATTTGATTCTACTGCTCGGGCCCCGTCCCGTGCTTCTGTGGTTCCAATGGAAGTTTCCTCTGAGGAGGAAGATCCTGAGGAAATCCCAGAATATGATCTCGAGGAGGATCCTGTAGAGGATCTTGCTACGGTTCCTCCCCATTTGAGGGATTGACATCACCGGTAGCTACCGATGGTCGCTAGTCTTTTATTTTGGGGGCACGATGTTATTTTGTCTTATGGGTTGTATATTTTGTTATTACGGAGTGGTGTTGATGTGTAAATCCATGGCAGATATAGTTTTGCTTTTTGGATTGATTCCGGGCTTGTAACTAAAACACCGTTATATTTAAGTATATGTATGTATGTTATTCGGGTGAAATTTCGTTTTATTTTATTCTACGGTAATTAACATTCCGCATTGTCATCATTATTATAAGAAAAAAAAAAAAAAATATATCTTGCTATTTTTACATATTAAAGTATCGGGTAATTCAACCTTTAATTATTTAAACTAGGGTCTTAAGTGATTAATTATTTAATTTCCGCATTTTATTTTATTTGACAATGTGACGTTCCCTCCGAGAAAAGGGCGTTACATCGAGGTTGGTATCGAGCCCCGGTTTATGTTTTCTTTGGGTCTTGTGTGTGAGTCTGTCTTGTTTGTCTTTGTGTGAAATCTCTGTGATTGGCATTCTGAGTGAATACATTTAACTCTCTCCATATGTTTCAGCTTACATAACTTAAGAGAAAGTGAAATGGCGAGAAGTGGAGATATTGCAGCTGCAGTAGAAGCGATGCAGCGGATGGCGAACTTATTGCGTAACAAAATGAGCGTCTTGTTTGTTCAAAGAAGAACAATCGCTCAACAACTCGAGGCGATCGCGGATGCGTTGAGAATTTAGCAGAATTTCGTCGTCACAACCCTCACAATTTTAGGGAGAATTTGATCCTGACAAAGCTAGTCTATGGATCAAGGAGCTGGAAAAGGTCTTTCGTGGCATGAACTGTGCCGAAGACAAGAAGGTGAATTATGCTACTTTCATGCTTACGGGCAATGTCGAAAACTGGTGGAACGGAGCTCAGAAAGCATTGGAAGCCGCAGGAACTGATATCACCTGGGAAATATTCAAGAACAAGTTTTTGGACAAGTATTTTCCTGCAAACGTGAGACATGCAAAGGAGCTGGAATTTCTCAACTTGCGACAAGGAGGTATGACCGTCAGCGAGTATGCAGCTAAATTTGAGAGCTTGGAGCAATTTTCTACACACTACCAACACCAAACCGATGAAGTCTGGAAGTGTTGGAAATTCACCGAAGGACTGAGATATGAGGTGAAGAAAGCCGTCATCACTCTGAAGATGAAAGTATTCTCAGAATTGCTAGACACGTGCTGTGAAGTTGAAGCCTTGGAACGGGCTAAAGACTCGAGAAACAAGAACTTCGGACCTACTAGGTTCCAAAGAGGTGGAGGTAGTGGTTCAAACCGCTTTCAGAAGAAACCTTATTCCCGACCGGCGAGAAATCAGCAACAATTTGGTGGAGGTTCTACTGGGAACCGATCTGGTCAGAATATGACACGTTTTTCTAAGTGCCTGAAGTGCGAAAAAGATCATCCTACGAGGGAGTGCACCATCAAAGGAGTCATCTGTTTCCGATGTGGCAAACCAGGTCACATATCTAGAGACTGCAATCAAACAAAGGCTGAACCATCAGTCAATGCGACTCGAGCCAAGAAACCGCAAGCTGGAGGTCGAGTTTACACTATGAGCGGAGCCGAAGCACGAATCCGAAGACTTGATTCAAGGGAAGGCACCATAGGAGGTAATCTTTTAAAAGTCTTGTATGACTCGGGGCAACCCATTCTTTCATATCGTATGATTTGTGTGCTACGACTTGGCTTATACGTGTCTCGAACTACCTTTTGAGTTGATTTGTTTCAACCCCTACCGATAAACCCTGTAGTTACTACCAAATTCGTCTAAAATATCCTCGATTGTTGAAGGTCGCGTCTTTTTCGTTGATCTAATCTCTGTCTACCTTTATCACGAGTTAGATATAATCTTAGGAATGGTGGTTATCTTCCAACCATGTTATGTTAGGACTGTTCCGAGAAAACCATAGTCTTTCCTGTGGATGAGAATTCTAGATACTTGACGACTGCCAACCAAGCACGAGCTCTATTGAAAGAAGGAGCTCGGGGATACATCTTGCTATCTTCTTTGAGAATCGAGATTGGGGCGACTTGAGCACTATTCTGTAGTGAGGGAATTCTCGAAGTCTTTCCGGAAGAAGTGCCGGATTACCACCAACTCGTGAGATAGAGTTTGCTATTGATCGAGTGCACGGGAGCTGGTCCGTGTCTATAGCACCCTATCGGATGTCACCAACTGGCCAGCGAGCTTAAGAAAAGCAGTGGAAGAGCTTTTGGAGAAACGATTCGTCCGACTAAGTGTATCACCTTGGGGAGCGCTGTGTTATTAGTTCGGAAAAAGGACGGTACTTCAAGATTGTGCGTGGACTACGGGCAATTGAACAAGTTGACGATCAAGAACAAGTATCCTCTCCCGAGAATTGACGATTTGATGGACCAAGCTGAAGGGAGCAACGTATTTTCGAAGATCGATTTGAGATCTGGGTATCATCGGATAAGAGTGAAAACAGAGGATATACCCAAGATCGCGCACTCGTACCGATACGATCATTACGAGTATCTTGTGATGCCGTTTGGCGTGACGAATGCACTGCTATCTTCATGGATTACATGAACCGCATCTTTCGTCCGTACTTGGATAGGTTTGTTGTCGTCTTCATTGATGACATCCCGATATATTCTCGAGAATCGGGAGGATCATCTTTGAACATCTCAAAGATAGTTCTTCAAATTTTGAAGGAGAAAGAGCTGTATGCAAAACTATCGAAGTGTGAGTTTTGGCTTGACGAAGTGAAGTTTTTGGGCCATGTGATCTCAAAGGAAGGAATCGCGATAGATCCGTCAAAAGTAGAGGCGGTGTTACAATGGGAACAGCCAAAGTCTGTAACGGAGGTTCGTAGCTTCGTAGGCTTATTTGGATATTACGGAGATTCATTGAAGGATTTTCCAAAATTTGGACCACTCACCCGGTTGACAAAGAAGAATCGGACTTTTGAATGGGTGATAGGCTGCGAGCGAGTTTCCAAGAATTGAAGGAACGACTCACTACTTCACCGGTATTGGTATTACGATCCGAATGAGCCATTCGAGGTGTATTGTGATGCTTCGTATCAAGGGTTGGGATCTGTCCTTATGCAACACGAGAAAAGTGGTGGCCTATGCTTCGCGACGGTTGCGAGTGCACGAGAAGAACTACCCGACACACGATTTAGAGTTGGCGGTGTGGTCTTTGCTCTAAAGATATGGAGACATTTCCTTTATGGAGCAACGTTCAACATCTTCGGTGACCACAAGAGCTTGAAATACTTATATGATCGAAGGAGTGAATATGAGACAGCGGAGATGGCTAGAATTTCGAAGGATTACGACTTTCGGTTGTTGTATCATCCTGGCAAGGCAAATGTCGTGGTGACGCCTTAAGTAGAAAGACTATCGGTGTTTACGCTTTGATGATCAAGGAAAAGGAGCTCATCGAACAATTTAGAGATGTGTGGTCGTTTGTAAAGTTGAAAGCGGGAGAAATGCATGAATATGGTTACCATCTCAAGCGAGGCGATGGAAGATATCCAGGGAAAAGCGAGAAAGCCGATGAATTTTTGCAAGAAGTGCGAGAGGCGATAAAGCAAGGCAAAGAAACAGAGTTCAAAGAAGGAACGGATGGAATTCTAAGATTTCGGGAAAGAATTTGTATTCCTCGTGACCAAGAGCTTAGACAATATATTGTGGATCACGCTCACACGAGTAAGCTGAATATGCACCCGGGCATAACAAAGATGTACCAGGATTTGAAGAAGTTGTTTTGGTGGCACGGACTGAAAAGTGACGTTACTAGATGTGTATCGACTTGCCTAGTCTGTTAGAAAGCAAAAATGGAACACCAACGACCTGCTGGATTGCTGCAACCATTGTCTATTCCTGAATGGAAATGGGACAGCATTGCAATGGATTTCGTTGTGGGGTTACCTAAGACAAGAATAGGACATGACTCGATATGGGTAATAGTTGACCGACTTACAAAGTCTGCTCATTTCCTCTCGATTAACATAAGGTACAGTTTGGAGAAACTGACCCGACTGTATATTGGAGAAATTGTCTGACTACATGGTATACCTACGAGTATAGTTTCGGATAGAGATCCGAGGTTTACTTCAAAGTTTTGGCAGAGTTTGCAAGCATCATTGGGAACGAAATTGCGCCTAAGCTCGGCGTATCATCCGCAAACCGATGGTCAATCGGAAAGAACGATCCAGTCTCTAGAAGATTTGCTTAGAGCTTGTGCCATTGAACAGACTGGAGGTTGGGATCAGATCTTACCATTAATAGAGTTCACTTATAATAACAGTTACCATTCGAGTATAGGGATGGCACCCTATGAAGCTCTATATGGAAGACGGTGTCGAACACCATTGTGTTGGTACCAAGACGGAGAGCGTCTTACGATTGGGCCAGATATCATTCAACAGACGACTGAGAAAGTTAAGATGATTCAAGAAAAGATGAAGACTGCTCAGAGCCGGCAAAAGAGTTATGCCGATAAGAGAAGGAAACCTCTTGAGTTCGAAGAAGGTGAGCACGTATTCTTGAAAGTCACACCCACGACTGGGGTCGGCCGGGCTTTGAAATCTAGAAAACTCACTCCAAAATTCCTTGGACCTTACCAAATTCTTCACCGTGTAGGTCCAGTAGCTTACCAAATAGCCTTACCTCCCATTCTTTCAAACATACACAATGTTTTCCATGTGTCACAGATTCGTAAGTATTTGCCTGATCTAAGTCATGTGATAGCACCAGACGATACGGTTGAAAGAGAACTTAACCTATGAGGCACCTCCGTGAGAATCGAGGATCGACGGATAAAGCAACTTCGAGGCAAGGAAATTCCATTAGTGAAGGTGATCTGGAATGAAGCAACCGGTGATGCTACTTGGGAATTAGAAGACAAGATGAAGGAGCAACATCCCGAATTGTTTTGAGGTATGTAAATTTCGAGGACGAAATTTCTTTTTAGTTGGGGAGTGTTGTAACATCCCGAAAACTGTTCATTCATTTATAAAATGTCATTTTATAATATTCTTGATTTTTAGGAATTTTTCTAGAATTTTACGGAAACGTTGAATATTTTAATATATTCCTCGTTTTACGTGCACTGAAATTGGTGAAAATTTCTGAGACCAAGGGTAACACTCAGGAAATTGATTATTTCATCCCCAATAGTCATTTCCTAATATTTGTGATTTATGGGAATTTTCCGGAATTTTACGGAAATGACGAATATTTTAATATATTTTTCGTTTTGCGTGAATACGAGCAGTCGTGAAAACGACTGTAACGTTTCAAAAACTGAAAAATAACATGACGAATAATCGTTTTACAATATTTGCAATTTTTGAGAATTTTCTGAGAATTTTCCGGAAATGACAAATATTTTAATATATTCCTCGTTTTGCGTGCATACTGCGCGGAACTGAGAAAATGCGACATTTTCTCTGTGAACCTTGGACTATGGATAAGTCGACGGGGGATCTTACTAAACCCGAGACTTGACACGAGTTCTGAGGTTCACACCATTTTTCGAGAAATCTTAACGGATAAAATACATCAATACAAATGAAAAATTCATCGTCGGATTAATTAAATTTCGATTTCTATCAAGCTGTAACTATTATCTATTGGATAATAGTGTGTAATAAAAATACTATCACATTATTTTAATGCAATTCACATTGTGTCAAATTAAATCACTTTAATTCAAATTTAATAGTATTTTATTCTAAGCTTCCATGACAAGCTTTGACCCAAGCTTTGACTCAACCAATTAGCTTCCTTTGGAAGCCAAAATTCTGACCACTCACTCACTCTCTCTCCCTCACGTCTGCTGCTGTTTGGAGAAGGGGAATTAATTGGTTTCAATAAACCAAATATTAGAATTACATCATTTATCACCCAAAACACACTTTTCCTTCTTCATTTACGTTCTTCCTCTCCTATTTCCTTCTTCAACATTTCTTTCTTTTCTCTCCCACTCACCTCATGGCAGCCCACTCTCCCATTCCCCCAACCATCACAAAAATAATACTTGATCATACTTTCTTAATCTCCAACTCATCCTCTTCAACATTTGTGCTTGGAGTTTTCAAGAAAGTCATCATCTTCAACCTCTTTTCAAGCTTTGAAGGTGAGCTTCCATGGCTGGAAAAATTTCAGATTTGGACTCCATTTTCGTTTTCTGGTTTCACCTTGATTTTATAGCTATTCTCTTCTTCATTTTCACACCATTACCTTGTTCTAACTCATGTTGCATTTTCTAGGGTTTTTGGGGCTAAAATCCGAAAATCAAAAAGGGTTCTTGGAAGTGTTCTTGGCTCTTCTTCTTGGTAAGAGGAAGATTAATCCCCCTCAACCTCTTTAGCAACTAGGGACCTTGTATTTAATCTTTGAAAGAAAAACCACATAGTGGTTATTCTTGAATGTGCTTGTAAATTTGCTTACTTGATTGCTACCTTAGTTTAGCTTTGAGAAATGGATTGAATGGTTGTTTAATCATGTATGCTTGTGATTGGAATCCATGTTGGCTTGTTGAAAATTCTGGTTGCTGGACATGCATTGGGTGCCACGGTTTTGGGCTGTTTTGGCTTGGAAAATGCATGGTGAATGATGCTTAATTTTTGATCAATGCATGCGTAATTAAATCAAGTGGTTAAGGTTGGTTTAAGTGGAACAAAATTCTGGTTGTGTGACTCCTAAGTGTGCCACGGTTTTGGCTGGAAAATGTGGGGAAATTATGTTAAAATTTTGATCAATGTAAAGCTTAACCAAGACAAGGAATTAAGGGCAAGTTAAGTGGACTAAAATCTGAAAATTTTTAGCTAGAAGTCCTATGGTTCTTGGGGCTGTTTTGTGGGCTAAACTTGGATAGAATTTATGTCAAGAATGGTGCTAGGTCAAATTGATGAAAAGAAAATGGTAATCTAGTAACTCTTGAGTGCCACGGTTTTGAGGACTTGAATGAGGGAAATGATGACTAAAATTGTGAGATACTAAGACTTGAGTTAATCAAGAAATTAAGTAAAGCTTAATAGAAGATAATTTGTAACATTAATTTTCATAATGAATTATGGTTAAGACTTAGGAAATAAGCAAGAATTGCAAGGTAATCATAGTGATTAAATAAATTGGATCAAGTAGCACTTAAATGGGACTAATCTTGTGAATATGACTTAATTGAGACCTTGGGAAGGCCACGGTCTCTAAGTGAGATTTGGGCTAAAATTCCATAACCCATAACTTGAATTACGAGTATTTAAAGAGTACAAGAAATTAAGGGTTTCATAAACCTCAATGAGCCAATGAGATAATTATTATAAGACTTGAGGTTACTAGAAGAAAAGAACAAGAGAGTGTGAAACTTGGAGGTTTTGGGAAATCCATAATGAATCTAAAATGTGCTTCTTGACTTTAAATTGATGCTATTCTGATGATGGGTTCTCTTGAATGCTAATTTGCATATTTGTACTCTCTTGGCCAATTATGGCATATTATGTGATGATTATCATATTTTGAATTATCATCATGACGCATAATATTTTATGCATTGAAATGTCCTATGGTTGTTGTAAGGCCAAGTTGCCTAGGAGATTGAACACACCTTTTGTGCGGGTGCAAATAGACTAGTGTAGGTCTTTAATGACCTTGGGGCGTCGGGGTGCGGGTTCCTCGCAATAGGTGGTTGGTAGCTCTTCGCACTAGGGTGGGGTAGACCGATGCAAACGCACCGACGATCCGGGACCGAGACACTGTCCTATATCGCGATCGAGCGCTGGATCTGTCTGTACAATGCCATGATGTGCACGTGGAAAATATATATATGTTTATATAGCACAAGGCCTCGGCGTGAGATACGATACACGTCTCCGATTTTTCTCTCGACTATTTTGTGTCTAACTCCATGGAGCTAGGATATTGGGCGTCCATGCATATGCATCACATTATCATACATTTATTTATTGATGTTGTTTTGTATACTATGAATGGTTGATCGCTCTTATTATTATGGATTGCTGGATTTAACTTGCACTGGATTTAACTCGTCTCGGATTTAAGCGCTGGATTTAAGCGTCTGGATATTATGACTTATTAATATTCCATGTCGATGACTGCCTGACTGATTATCTATTTAGAAATTTATTTATTGCCTTTACATGCTACGTGGGCGCTATGCACCGTTCGGTTCTTGGTTGCTGTATTGGTATTGATGGTAGGATATCTTACCTCTTTTCTGTATTGCTATTGTGCACTATTTGTATATACCTTATAATTGTCGAAGACGACGGCAAGGAGGTCGGTGCTACTGAACCTTCGAGCGGGTGGCCGTACCTCGACTAGCATTTGCTTGGAGATGGAGGCGACACGAGATGCGGTTCTCACCGCCATATTCGACTACGTCTGGAGTTCTATCTACCCATTCGCGAGATGTGGGGTTCTCGTTTCCACAACCCGCGTGAAGACTCATTTGATTCTACTGCTCGGGCCCCGTCCCGTGCTTCTGTGGTTCCAATGGAAGTTTCCTCTGAGGAGGAAGATCCTGAGGAAATCCCAGAATATGATCTCGAGGAGGATCCTGTAGAGGATCTTGCTACGGTTCCTCCCCATTTGAGGGATTGACATCACTTGGTAGCTACTGATGGCTGCTAGTCTTTTATTTTGGGGGGCCTGATGTTATTTTGTCTTATGGGTTGTATATTTTGTTATTCTGGAGTGGTGTTGATGTGTAAATCCATAGGCAGGTATAGTTTTGCTTTTTGGATTGATTCCAGGCTTGTAACTAAAACACCGTTATATTTAAGTATATGTATGTATGTTATTCAGGTAAAATTTCGTTTACTGTTTTATTTTACGGTAATTAACATTCCGCATTGTCATCATTATTATAAGAAAAAAAAATATATACTGCTATTTTTACATATTAAAGTATCAGGTAATTTAACCTTTAATTATTTAAACCGGGTCTTAAGTGATTAATTATTTAATTTCCGCATTTTATTTTATTTGACAATGTGACGTTCCCTCCAGAAAAGGGGCGTTACACTAGGTGCCCACTGTCTAGAATCAAGTTTTCATGATGCTTTTAGCCTGGCGCTTAGACACTAGTGTTGGGCGCCTAAGCGCTAGCGGCAGAGGAAAATAGGGTAGAGTTCTACCATGCCCACACCTAAGCATGGAAGAGTGACGCCTAGGTGCTAGGTCTAGAAATTTCTAGGACATATATGTTGAGGAATTGAAGTTCCTTACTTGTAGGAATCTTTTATGCATGCCTTTTAGTGTAAGTTGAGACACTATTAGGGATATTTTAAGAAGAAAATATCTACCTAGTATTGGTGCAAAAGAATAGAACCTTGTACATCCAATAATAATGGGTTGACATAGGTAAGGTTTAAGGTGCTAATCATTGAAGAACAATGATGTTGCTCTTGATATCACTTGCTAATTCCTACAAAGAGTAACCTTAGTTGATGTGCACAATCATTTGGCTAAGGAGAGTAGGTATGTCCAAGGATTATTTGAATGACGACTAGAACTGAAATTCTCAGAGCGTACAGGCTCATAGGGCCAGGGTTACTAGTTTTATGTAGTAGAGTCAGTACTCTCACTATTGTGAGTAGGAACCAATCCATTCATTACTAGGTAGTTTGAAGGGTCAATCTTCTTATCTACAATTTTTAAAAAAAGGAACATGGAATATGCAAGTGACACACACAAATCTACACATACACAATCACATAGCATTTCACAAGCATTATTCTAAGACATTGCATAATCATGAACATATTGCATGCATATTCATTTGTAATTCTTTGACAATTGTATGGGCGATTGTCTTATCTTTGAACGAGTGTGAACACCCAATTTTTTCCGGGTCATTAAAACCTTTTTAAAAAATAAATAAAAAAATTGATTTCATAAAAGAAAGGGAAAAAAGGAAAGGGATTTTTGCACGTTATGGTCAGTTTAGTTTCTATTTCTTTCCTCATTGATTCCATCGATCTAAACTCGCCATGCTTTAACCAAACTAAATGTCTAACCATTAGTTGAAATGCAACCTTCCATTATCTTTTTTCTTTGCAATCGTCTGCCAAACCTCTTGCAACCCAAAGCTCAATGCAAAGAGGGGAGGCGTAAAAATGGGTAGTTTGCAGACATAGGAGCTTGGAGAAAGTCACAAACCTAAAGAAAATTCTTGGAAAAGGAAAATGAGCTAGAAAGCAAGAGCCACTCTATCTGTTACCTAAGCTGACTTCCTTGGGGTTGCAGAAGATTTTTCTACTTACAAGAAGGGGAAACGAAAAAGAGAAGAGGGAGCAATTTTTTGAACCATTTTCACTAAGGACAGAAAAAACACTTTCTCCATCGTGCTTCATTCTTCAACTAGAACCACCAAACGATAAACCTCGTACCCAGAAACCAATCCAAATAGCAACCATAACAAGAAAAACATAGTTCAATCACCTGACACAGAATCAAGAACACAACAAAAATCAATACAATAATAAGTTTTGAGGGAGCAGAGCAAGGATAACGAGAAGGAGCCAGAGAGTTTATTGGCACCAAGGAGGAGGATTCACTTTAAGCTATTGCATTTTTAGCCCCAAGAGGTAAGATTCTTTATCTAGTGTCATGTAGATCATTTTGCACAATACCAATATGGAACCTGACTCCCTCTGCACCCAACCTGTGGCTACCACACACACATTCAAGCCTCCATGACTGAAACTCAACATCTACCTAAAGCCACACAGAACCCATAGCCACCAATAGCTAACAGAAATCCTAACTCAGGACCGCTGCCTTAACTTTCTTGAACCACCACCTCACTGGCCACCCATATGTTAAGCACCTTGAACCCGTTTCCCCCCAGATTCGCGTCGTCTTCAACCCACAACCAGAGCCCGAAAACCACTAGATCGTCATCACCCAGTCATTGGCATCTCAGAACTAGAACCCACGACTCTTCACCTTCCATGGTAGAACCCAAAACGCCTAGATTTGCCACCCACGCACCACCGTAACCCACCAAGCACCTCTATATCTTAGCCACCACGCTCCACCGTTCCAAGCCAACCCAGAACCGAGACTCCAGCGCACGCGCCTCAGCCAGTGCCTCCACCATCATTGACCAACTGCGACCACCGTGACTCAGAGCCAGCCACCAGCAACTCTGGCCACCATCCTTCCTACTGCCACTACTGTCCAGATTTGCCACCCAAGACTGTTGCCGCTTGCTATCGTACCTTATAACCCATGACCCCATCACAAATCCGCCTTCCTCCACCATAAATCAAGCCACCATCACCACCCCGAACCAGATCTCAAAATCACGCACCACTCTCTGGCCACCACCATGACGAAGTCGCTTTCCTCCGTCATAACAATGAAAACACCATCATCTAACCTCTGTAATCCGAGCTTCACCTATCTTCGTCCTTATTGTTGCCGCCCTTGGGAAGCCGCTCCATCACTCTAGTCGTCGAAGTTACCAGAACCTTGAGGTCGTACAATGTCATCACCCTCCCTTGTGCCTACGTTCCAGTCCTAGATGAGAAACTTGCTTTTTTTGCATTAAGTTGTTTCATTTTATTATTCATTATATTCATTATATTCATTTTGGTTTATCATGCTGGTCTTGGGCCAATTTTTGGGTATTTTGTTATTATTTGTTTTTGGACCATGTAAGGTTTGGGATAGTGAGTATTGGGCTTAGGAAAGCTTAGTCATCTTCTTAGCTTTGTTTGTAGTAGGCTGAGATTAGAGTGGTTGATTTTAGAATCTTTTTTTTTAAAAAAAATAATTGAACCTTATTGAAAATAATAAAATAAGATTAGTTGAGTTGTGATAGCTTGTTAATCTTGTAATTTTTAGAATCATTAAAGTTATGACAACATGATGATTCATTTTTTTCCTTTAAAAAAATAATAAATCAAATGAATTTTCAGAAAAACAAAAAAAATCTTTTCAAATTTAAAAACCGCCAACCCACAATTGTTATTCTAAAGAACAACGTGACTTTAAATTTCTCATTGCATCTGAGGATACGTAGGAGCAGAATCTCTATTCTGTCAAGTCAAAAATTAATTTTTTATAATTTATTTGTCTATTTAGTTTATCTTTTAACAAAGGGGTAAAAATAAATATTTTTAAGAGTAATAAAAAATTTACACAACTGACTTAGGGTAACCGTCTCAGAACGGATGTATTAGAGGTGTTGCGAAATTAAGTTTCCATCATTCCCTATACATAATTGACTCCCGAATCCAATATGGTTTCAAAGACTATTTTCTAAGAAAGGTTTTCTATTTTTTCTTAATTCAAATAAAATAAGTGGCGACTCCATTTCATTCTCTTAATCATTTATTTTTTGCCGCTCCCGCCCTGATCACGGTTGCGACAGATGGCGACTCTGTTGAGAACATTCGAGAGTCAAGCCTTTGTATGTTGGTTGTGCAAATTTTGTGACATTTATATGTTTGTTTTACCCTTTTTGTTTTTGTTTTATTTTTCTGTTTTGTTTAAATTGTTTATTGATTATTTTAACTGTGATTTTATTTGCTATGCAAACCTTAGGATAGAAAATTTCTTTTAGAATTTTATATTGTGTTTGCTTTGTTTTGTAGGATGTGGGTAGTTTTTTAGATTATCAAGGTTTGTATGTTTCCTACACTCGCTGTACCTACACATTTATCACACACATTCGAGTGGGGCCTTATACCCAGGTTTGAGTGAAACCTAAGTTAGGTAGAGGTTGCGTAGTGGTAGTCATTTTGGATGTACATCCTATTTGGTTATCGCGAAAGTCTCATCTAGAGTATACTTTTTTCACGAATGTCCCACACTTAGTGGTTTACCCACTGTTTGTGGTCAACATTCTAAAATAAGACTTAGCTCTAGAGGCCTTTAGAATAGTAGG
Organism: Ormosia semicastrata; assembly: GCA_029884595.1. Lineage (NCBI taxonomy): Eukaryota > Viridiplantae > Streptophyta > Magnoliopsida > Fabales > Fabaceae > Ormosia > Ormosia semicastrata. The sequence goes on from JAQQTO010000061.1 coordinate 49,311,028, forward strand.
GTCGCCCACTGAATCAAGAACTAGGGTACTGATCCTGACAGCTTGACCTATGCGTACTGTTCATGATATAGCTCAGGCTATATGATGTAAAATGGGTTGAAATTTTGATGGTTGATATTTAAGATCCAAATCTACAACTTTCATGTGGAACACTTTTTCAGAATCTGAGATCTAATGGGTTATATTGGGCTTGGAAGTTAGAATACAGGAGTTGTCACTGAGCTTGAGTAGTATGCAGTAATCAGACCATATCTTGAGTTTTAGGAATGCTTTTGGACTGAAACCAACAGCATTTGAAAGCTAAGATCCAGTCCTACAACTTTCATGAAGACCACTTGGTGAGAAAATGATGAATGCAATGACTTCAAAGCTACATGATTGCGGGAGACAAAGAATCTCCATAATTTTCCCCTCATCAAAAGTCATTTGGCATTTTTCACTTATTTTCCACTCATCCACCCACTCACTAATCAGCCCCCTTGTAATTTTGTATCCTTAATCCTTTATAAAAGGCACCATTGGCTGCTCATTTAGGGGTCTTGGTCCTAGAGGCCAAGATCATGCTATTATGTTCTTGTAGTTTTCCTTTGTTCTAAATTGAAGTTATGTTCTTCTTCTTCTTCTTTTCTTTCTTCTTGTCTATGAGTAACTAAGTTTCATTTTACTTGGGTGAAAGAGTGAAGCTCTTGGTAATGAAATAAGGTTAGAATCATTTCTTTCTTGTGCTTAAATGATATATTTTCAAGTGGTCATTATACGTGTTGTATTTTGTTTTCAATCAATTTAGAAACCCTTCTTGTAAAGTGGAGTTCTTGATTTGTTGTAGACAAGAGATTGGCACAATGAATGCTTGAATCCATTTACAAGTGTTGGTATTAGAAACTCTCCTAGTAAAGTAGAGATCGTGATTTGTTGTAGACAAGATTTTGACACAATGAATGCTTGATCCCATTTATGAGTGGTGGTGTTAATAGATGATTAAAGGAGACATAATATAATTACGTATATAATTTTTAATGAATTTTGAATGATGTATTTTCCGATTAGAACCTCTGTTATGTGTGGATTCTGATTGAGTTATAAAAAGAATTAATCTTGTTCTTATTTTATTTACCAAGAGTGGATCTCCTAACTCAAGTAAATCTTTTTTATTTGTTGTGACAAAATATTTACTTTACCTTAATTAATTTTTTTTCATCAAGTCTCTGTGATTCGACCTCGGACTCACCGAGAATTTATTACTTGAGATAACCTGCACTTGGGTTTGTAACTTTTAATCCGCATCACTAATACAAAGTCAGTAGCTTATTCATAGTAAATGGTTATTTGTGTAGTACTTATAACATGTTTATGAATAACTAAGTTTTGATATTTTATAATTGTATGACAATTGTTATATTATAGGAATGATGAACTTATGTATATAGATTATATATTTGCTTAGTGAACTTTTACATAAGGAGAATATGCAAATGTTCTATGGATATGATGCTTGGTTCTTAAATGAGCCATGATAATGAAATTAGCTTGGTAGTCTTTGATGGGCCATGAAAATGACTTTAGCTTGGTTCTTTATTGATCCATGAATGTTTATTTTAGCTTGGCTCCTTTAGTTACTAAAGATGAGTCAAGGAAGAGCTTTTAAAGCATATTTTACTCTTTATTTGTTAAGTGTAACACCCCAAAAATTATTTGTTTTATCATAAATAATCATTTTATAATATTTATGATTTTTGAGAATTTTTTTGGATTTTTCTGGAAATGACAAATATTTTAATATATTTCTCATTTTACGTGCACACTGAGTAGAGTCAGTGTAACACTCCGGAAACTATTTGTTTTGTGATGAATAGACATTTTCTAATATTTGTGATTTTTGACGATTTTTGTGAAATTTTCTAGAAATATTGAATATTTTAATATATTTCTCGTTTTACGTGTGCACTGAGCGGAGCTGGGAAAGCGAAATGTTTTCCCTGAGGCTGGTAAACTTTGGACTGTAGAAACGTCGACGGGAGATCTTACTAAACCCGAGGTCGAGCACAGTTTACGAGGTTTACGTTTTATGAGATTTTATCTGATAAGTAGAACCACAGAATAATCAATTACCTGATAAAACAATAAAATATTATTTACGCTAACTGTAAAATTTTCGTCCACTGAGAAAAAGTTCTGAAAGATTATTTATATCTGGTTATTTTTATGATATCATTTAAGTGACCACACACTTCACTTTATCGAGAAGCGCACGAAGCTTCTCAAGAAAGCTTCTAGGAAGCTTCCTTCCCACCCACTTTTTCTCTCTCTCCTCCCTCTCCTATTGTTGCACGGTTGGGGCTTGGGAAAAACACATTTTCCCTCTCATTTCTCTTCCTCTCCCCTCACTCACGCAACTCACTCCCTCTTCTCCTCTTCTCACACACATAAATACTCTATTGTTGATTCTTAAGCTTCCTTTGTTCAACCCAATAGAGACCATTGCTTTCCTATTTCCATCCTTAAGCTTTCCTCTTTGTGGAACTCACCTTGGCTTCTCCATTTTCGTGGTTGGCATCCCAGCTCAAAGCTTGGAGCTTTAAGGTAAAAGCTCTCAACTTTCTTCTCCTCTTCTCCTCATTTTCGTGTTCCATGGCCACCTTGGTGACCATGGCTACCATTTCCCCTCTCTGATATTGATTTTTGTGGATTTGAACACACAAGGTTTTGGTGGCGGTGAAGCACGAAATTTCTAAGCAAAAAGGAGCATCCTTTCCTTGTGCTTCTCTTAGGTAAGAGGAAGATCTATTCACTTCAACCCATTTTGGTAGCTAAGAACTTGTTGTTTGTGTTGGTGGGGTGAAACCCATTTTGGGAAACCCCTTTGTTTGATTGTTTTGGTTGAATTTCAAGTGTTTGAATGATATATTTTTGATGTACATTGATGGATGTTGGGATGATTGAGGTTTGGAATGGTTTTCTGGTGAGTTTTTGCGTCACAGAGGGATACACGGCTTCGGCCGTGTATGAATACAAGGCCATGTATCTCCCTACGTGACTAAAATGTGTCTCTGGTGCACTCCAGAGGAGTACACGGCCTAGGCCGTGTATGACCACACGGTCGTGTACTCGGGGCCGTGTATTTTACACAGGCCGTGTAATAGGATCAGTTATGGATTTGAGGCTTTTCTAACCCCTTGGAGGTTCAAGGTCCCCTTGGGCCCTTGACTCAAGGCTTTTGGGCTAATGTAAGTGTAATAATCTTGAATAATTTGATGACTAGAAACTAATTAGGGATTCATAAAGAGGGAAAAATAAGAAACGGGAGCATACTTTACCATTTATAAGAACTTTGAATAGAGAAAGAACATGAGTGTGATAGAGTTGCGAGCGACGTAATGAAATTAAGAATTGACTTATTTGATGATTTTGAATAGGGTGCGAATGCCTAGAGACTTATTAATGACTTAGTATGGACCCTTGAACGGGATCAAATATTGATGATAAATGACATAACATGTGATCTTAGACTTAAAATGTTATAACTGAGAAACTATAAATGTACATATGATTATGCATTCAAGATATGTGCATTGAGCATGATTGAGTCATACATTGAAAAAATCCGTTGGACATTTTGTTAAGGCCAAGTTGCCTAGGAGTTGAATCACACCTTTGTGCGGGTGCGAATCGACAAGTGTAGGTCATTTGTGGACCTTGGGGGCGTCGGGGTGCGGGTACCTCACAATGGATAGTTGGTAGCTCTTCTGTCCGTGGGGCAGACCGATGCAAACGCACTGACGATCCGGACCGAGACAATGTCCTATATCGGGATCTGTGTAGAATGTCTTGTACAATGCCATGATACGCATTTTGATAAATTGAGAATTTTTAGCACTTGATGGCCTTGGCAGCCGCGATACAGACATATCTCCTGATCATTCTCTCTGACTATTTTTGTGTCTAGCTCCATAGAGTAGGATTGTTGGTATCATATGCATGTGCATAGTGAGTCGTCATACCATTTGTTAGTTACTTGGTCATATGGAAATTTAATATGTTGTTTCATTACTGCGATAGCTGCCTATATATGTTAAATTGCTTATTATCTGTTTTAATGCTATTTATTATTTCTGAAATGTTATATGGGCGTTAGGCGTCGTTTGTTCTTTACTGCCTCAATTGGTAATGAATGTTGAATGTCTTACCTCTTTTCTTTTCCTATGTTTCTACTATTTCTGTATATCTATATATATGATTCTCTGAAGACGGGGGTAAAGAAAAGGAAGAACCCGATTTCCCCGGCTTCTGGCCCAACTTTGACTAGCATCCTTCTGATCATGACAGCCCAACCTCATGGATTTTTGGGAAACGTGTGTCTGACATTCTTTGGGGGTCCAGACTGTTGGCATGTGAACTTCAGCTCTGATCGTTGTGTTTACATAGGAGACATGTCGTTGTAGCTGGCTTGGGGGCGTCATGAACCACCGATCTTTACTTGCTGCATCAGCCTGCGTTTGGAGTTTTATCTGCCCATCTAGGAGATGTGGGATGACCGCTACTACACCCCGCAGGAGGACTCTTTTGATTCTACTACTCGGGCTCCGGCTCGTAGCTCTGTGGCTCCTATGGAGGTTTCCTCAGATGAGGAAGCCCCAGAGGAGGTTCCCGAGGAGGATCTCGCGGAGGATCCTGATACGATTCCTCCTTATCTGAGGGACTGATATTGCTGGTAGTTACTAATGGCTACCAGTGTTTTATTTTGGGAGCCTGATGTCTTTATTTTGGTAGGCTGTATATTCTGATATCTTGGGGATGTATATGCATGATCATCTGGGCAAGTATAGTTTTGCATTTTGGTAAAGCTTAGGCTTCTTTTTGATGAGCCTTGATGTAATTATTGAATCATAGTTTGTATCCAAACAGTATGTAAAGAAATATATATATATATATATGTAACTTATGCATGGATGTATGGTTTTGTCTTTATGTTTTCCACCAAGGTTTATGTTTTCTGCTTATGATTAGACAAAGATATATGTACGTACTGATGAATCTTTTATAAATGTTAATGCCTTTAAATATTGAATTGATGAGTAGGTTGTTGAATATAAATATATATATATATATATATATATATATATATATATATGTTAAAAAAAAAATTCACCGTTTTATATATACAACTAATGTCAAATAAGTTTAATGATGGAATGAACCAGGTCTTACTTTATTACACTTTTATTTTCCGCAAAAATATTTAATTGACAATGTGACGTCTCCTCCTAAAAAGGGGGCGTTTGTGGTGTTCCGGGGCCGACGAGGGCGGGGAGTGATCGCCGGTGCAATGAAGCATGGACAAGGAGCGGCTCCTGGCAGGCTTCTAGGCGGAGGGTCTACATAAATAAACTGAATACGCACCGGAATGAGAGGGATTCAGAGACTGTGCAGGTATGAGACTGCATAGTTGAGGATGGCTTAAAGGAATTGATTTGGTGTAGCCATAACAACAAGTTGTAACTTCTTTTCGGGAGCATAGAACATAAGAACTCTAAGGTTAAGCGTGCTTGACCTGGAGCAATTGTGGGATGGGTGACCTCCTAGGAAGTTTCTTAGGATGCGTGTGAGTGAGGACAAAGCACACTGAAAAGATCCGTGTTGGTTTGTGGAGACACTCATCAATCTTGCAGGCAGTCCCGGGTCGTTACATTAATGGTATCAGAGACGGGACCTCACCCAGTACGGTGTGGTTCGGGGATGAACCAAGCGGAAGTTGGTGGGCATGTGGCGTCCTGGGGCCGATGAGGGCAGGGAGTGATCGCTGGTGCAATGAAGCACGGACAAGGAGCGGCTCCTGGCAGGCTTCTAGGTGGAGGGTCTGCATGAATGAACTGAATATGCACCGGAATGAGAAGGATTCAGAGATTGTGCAGGTATGGGACTGCATAGTTGAGGATGGCTTAAGGAATTGATTTGGTGTAACCATAACAACAAGTTGCAACTTCTTTTCGGGAGCCTAGAACATAAGAACTCTAAGGTTAAGCGTGCTTGACCTAGAGCAATTGTGGGATGGGTGACCTCCTGGGAAGTTTCCTAGGTTGCATGTGAGTGAGGACAAAGCATGCTAAAAAGACCCGTGTTGATTTGTGGAGACACTCATCAATCCTGCAGGCAGTCCCAAGTCGTTACATTAAGATTATGTTTGTAATGTTATGTATGCTTAGTTTTGGAATACTTTTACTGAGAATTGTGAATTCTCTCCCTGATGTGTTTCCATGTAATTCCAAGTCAAGACCCTTCTAAGGGAAAGAAGAAGGAGTAGATAGACTAGAGTAGTTTTTATTGCTTTTAGAATGAAGCTTGTATATTAATGTTATATTTGCTTTGGTTTGTACGAAAGTTTTATGTATTACAATGTACCCTTTTGAGGCTGAGGTTGTATTTATATAATCTTTCGTTTTTGCAAGGCTCTTTATAGTAACATGTATGATTATTATAAACATAGTTTGATGTTATTAGTTTAGAAGTGACATGGTTAATACTAATTATCTGAATATATCCAAATATACTAGGATACTGGTATTAGGATGTTACAACTCTCGTCCTGATGAATTAGTGATTTTGTATGCCCCTTTATGCAAGACCTCTATTATCCAATATGGGCCTTCTCAATTCACAGCCAATTTTCCATTCCTTACATTCCACCCTCCGATATTGGCTTTTCTGAGGACGAGGTCTCCTACTCTAAATCTTCGTGGGGAGACTCGCTTGTTGTACCTCAACGCAGTAAGGAGTTTGAAAGTGACTTCCTTAATATGGGCCATATTTTGGTGTTCTTCACCGAGGTCAAGCTCCTCTTTCAGTGATTTGTCATTAAGATTACTAGAGAAGTGTTCGCTCCTCCAACATGATTCTCTGATCTGGATGGGAATTATGGCTTCGCACATATAAGTCAGCTTGAATGGTGTTTCGCTAGTAGCTAAGTGAGGAGTCATCAGATATGCCAAAGTACATGACCCAATTGCTCTGTCCACTCACCTTTAGTATCTTCCTTTCTTCTTTTTATACCTTAAAGGATTACCTTATTACTAGCTTCAACCTGTCCATTTACTTGGGTATGTTCCACTGAGGTGAAATGTTGCTTGATGTGGAGGTCGGAGTATATTTCTTGGAATTTCTTATCTACGAACTGGGTCTCGTTGTCTATGAGAATGGACTCAAGGATACCAAACTTGCAAATAAGTTTTTTCAAGAATTTCTGTAACACCCAAAAAATTAGTTATTTTATCATTAATCATCATTTTATAATATTTAAGATTTTTGAAAATTTCTGTGAATTTTTTCGGAAATGTCAAATATTTTAATATATTCTTCATTTTACGTGCACACTAAGCGGAGTCAGTGTAACACCCCAGAAATGATTTGTTTCATCATGAATAGTCATTTCTCAATATTCGTGATTTTTGGAGATTTTTCTGAAATTTTTTGAAAATATTGAATATTTTAATATATTTCTCGTTTTACGTGTGTACTGAGCAGAGTCAGTCAAACGCCCTAGAAAATTGTTTATTTCATGACAAATATTTATTTTTTAATATTTGTGATTTTTAGGAATTTTTGTAATTTTTTTGAAAACGTTGAATATTTTAGTATATTTCTCGTTTTGCATGCGTGTTGAGCGGAGCCGGGATAACGAAATGTTTTCCATGAGGTTGGTAAACCTTGAACTGTCAACATGTCGACGGGGGATCTTACTAAACCTTAGGCTGGGCACTATTTACGAGGTTTGCATTTTTTAAGGTTTTATTTGATAAATAAAATAGCTGTATCATAAAATTATTCAATGAATAATAAAAAATTATTTTCATCAACTATAACTTTTATTCACTGGGAAAATAATTCTAACAGTGTAATTAATCATCTGTTCAAGAGTATTTAATTAAGGAGACAAGCTTACTTTGCACTTTATTGAGAAACGTGCGAAGCTTCTCAAGGAAGCTTTAAGAAAGCTTCTAGGAAATTTCCTCCAAGCTTCCCAAGGAAGCTACTCACTCTCTCTCCTCTCTCCCTAGCTCACGGCTGCTGCACCTCTTTTGAGGGGAAAAATTTTGTTTCACAAATTAATTATATCACAATAATTTCAAAAACTAAAAAGCATCTCTTACTTTCTACTATTAACTTCTCTCTCTAAGCTTCATCTTTCTCTTTCACAAAACATTTTCTCCTCCTTCTCTCTAGGAAGCTCACGGCCACCACACCCATTGTGCCTCATCCATCACAAAAATTTCATCTAACCCCATTTTCTTAATCCTCTCCATCTTCTAAACACTTCTCTAGTTGGTGGTTCTTTGAAAAACCTTCATCTTCACCATTTTCATCAAGCTTCAAGCTTAGGGCTTTTGGGTAAGCTTCTTGATTCTTCACTTCCTTTTACTCATTTTCATTTCTATAGTCTCCTTTGTGACCATCCATGCTTTATTTTTCAAGCATTGGTGTTTTTTTTGATGAGATTGAAATTTTAGGGTTCTTGGTGGTGTCCAATCCGAAAATTGTAAGGAGATTCTAGGAAGCTTTTCTTGTTTTCTTCTCTTAGGTAAGAGGAAGACACTCCTCCTCAACCTCTATTAGCACTAAGAAACCTTGTTTGTGATTGATTGTGAGAAAACCCTATTGAAGGTTATTCTTTGTTTGCATGATTAGTATGTTTACATGTTGTTTGCAATTTGTTTATGCTATTGGATTGATTGTTTGTGTATATTGATATATTGGAATGGATTGGAAGGCATGAAATGGAAGAAAATGATGTTGGATTCTCCATTGGATGGCTATGATTTTGGGGGCCCAAAATTGGGGTTCTTTGTGAACAATTGTAACAAGAGGAAACCATAATTAATCAAGTGTACAATATGAAATTAATGGAATGGAAAAATTGGGAACTTAATTTCCTAGGGAGGCCATGGCCTCTAGGGCTTTTTGGGGCTTGATTATGCAACTTTGGTAACCTTGGAACATAAATAATCAAGTGATCAAATTATTGGTAATGGAATAGAAAATTTAGCAAATTGGAAGATTTGGATATACTTTGAGATTCATAAATTTTAAAGAACCAAGAATAAAATTTTTCATAAGACTTAGGGTAATTTTAATTAGGGCAAGAACAAGAGAGTGTGAGACTTTGAGATCCTTAGAATAACTTTCTAAGTGTATGAGAATAAATTACCTTAGAGAATTTAATTAATTAAGAGATTTCGTCTAGAGACGAACTTTGTAAGAAAGGCTAAATCCAAGTAAGAATTCATAATAAACCTTAAAAATGTATTAATTCATTTAATTCCAATATTATGATCTTGTGGGTCCATGTGAGTGACCAATGATGTGTTGATACTTAGTTTGGCCAATTGTGGCATATTGTGGAAAAATATGTAATGATGAACATACATGTTTATGCATAGAGTTGTCATGCATTGTGAATGTCCGTTGGACTGTTGTTAAGGCCGAGTTGCCTAGGAGATGAACACATCTTAGTGCAGGTGCGAGTAGACTAGTGTAGGTCATATTGTTGACTATGGGGGCGTCGGGGTGCAGGTACCCCGTAATGGACAGTTGGTAGCTCTTCTGTCCGTGGGGCAAACCGATGCAAATGTACCGACGATCCTTACCAGGCACTGTCCTATATCGTGATCTAGCGTAGACTGTCTGTACAATGCCTTGATGTGCACGTGGATAAATTGATGGATTATAGCACTTTGGCCGCGGCAGCCAAGTTGCAGACGTGTCTTCTGGTCTTTCTCTCCGACTATTTGTGTCTAGCTCCATGGAGTAGGATTTTGACTTTGTATGCATGTGCATAATGGGTCCATGTATTATCTGGCATCTATTTATTATTATAATTGAATCTGTTGTATTACTGATATATAATTGCCTGCAACTGCTTGTCTGTCTATTTCTGCTATTTAATGCTTATGATTAATATTTCAAATGCTCTGTGGGCGCTTTGCGCCGTTCTGTTTCTTGCTGCTATAATTGGTAATGACGGTAGGATGTCTTACCTCTTTCCTATATTTCTGTTATTTTTTATCTGTATATTGTGTCTCATCGAAGATGATGGCAAGGAGGTTGGAGCTCCCGATTTCCCCGGCTTCTGGCCTAGTCGCGATTAACACCTACTGATGGATCATGGCGGCGCGCCCGCGTGGATTTCTAAGTTATGTACGTCTGACCTTCCTCGGAGGGCCAGACTGCTGCTACATCAACCTAAATTCTGAGTGTTTTATCTATGAGGGAGAGGTGTCGATTTCACTAGCTTGGAGGCGTCATGATCCTCCCATCTTCACGGGTAGCATCAGTGTGTGTTTGGAGTTCTACTTGCCCATCCGGGAAATATGGGGTGATCGCTACTACACTCCACAGGAGGATTCTTTTGTTTCCACTGCTCGGGCCCCGGCCCGTCATTCAGTGGCTCCTATGTGGGTTTCCTCGGATGAGGAAGACCCCGAGGAGGTTCTCGAGGAGGATCTCGCTGAGGATCCTGATACGATTCCTCCTCATCTGAGGGACTGATATTGCTGGTAGCTACTGATGGCTACCAGTGTTTTATTTTGGGGGCCTGATGTCTTAATTGTAGTGGGCTGTATATTTCTGATATCTTGGGGATGTATATGTATAATCCTTTGGGCAGGTATAGTTTTGTTTTTTGGTATATCGGGCTTTGTAGTTAAACAGATTTGATATGGTTATATATATATATATATGAATATACAATGTTGATCAAATGTATGCTTTACTTCTGTCTTGCTCTATATGCCATTTATGTTTCATCACTATATTTTATTAATTATTATTATAACAAAAAAAAAATAGTTGTCATTTTATTTGTACAACTTTAACTAGATAAATTTAAATAATCAAACGAACCGGGTCTTAATTCGTCAAATTTATTTTTCGCATTGTAATTGACAATGTGACGTTCCCTCCCAAAAAAGGGCGTTACAATTTCTTGACCTTTTCCACCATGATAGTGGCTGAGGGCTCTGCTTTAATCCATTTGGTGAAGTAATCTACTATTGTGAAAATTGGCAAGTGCATCGAATTGCAAAAGTAATAAAAAGTGAGTAAGAGTATCGTCCCACAAGGATTAAGTTATTAATTACTAAATTCGCTGAAAGTAACATTATCTAAGCTAACGAAAAAGAGAGTTGTTACAAATATAATTAAAAAAAATATAAGTAAGCAAAACAATAAATCAAAGGGGTGAAAAACAATAGTATTAAAGCGTTAGGGTTCAGACTTCAATTGAACTCTTCAAATGCACATTTAAATATTAGTTTAACTATGTTCTATTTCAATGATTTATGGTCAATTCCAAAAATTAATTAATACCCAATCCCTTGGTATATTAATCCTCTTACATTGTTTGAAATTAACTAATCCCTTAGTCTAACCCCAAATAGAAAGGTTTATCAAGAATGAGGGAATTAAAAGAAAGATCACATAACCCACAACGTCTATTCCTAACGATTGCAAAAATTATGGTGTTTATCAAATGTTCTAAGTTCATGCAAATGTTCCCAAATCATACATCAACCCAAAAGATCATTCCCAAATTGATTAAGTTTAGAAAAACATTAAGAATAGAGATAAACATGTAAATCATGAAATAGAAACATAAATTAAACCTATAAAAGAAGTTACATCATCAAAGTTCAAGATCCATCATCCCCCTAACAAAGGAAAAATTAGTTACACATGGAAAAAGAAAAATACAAAGGGAAGAATATAACAAACTTCATTGTAGAAAGGTAGAAAGGTTGATGAAAATTCCTAATTTTCAAGCCTAATTATGCTCACACCACATTAGGGTTTGTGCTTCTTGACAGCTGCTGCATTCTGTCCAGTTTCGTAAAAGTTTGGCATAGCTTTTCTTTTTAAAAAGAACTCAGTGTGTTATGTTACACATGCAGCGCTCAAGTGCTCAGTTTCCAGCGCTCAAGTGCTGGATTTCTGAAATCACGGTGTGGTATTCATAACCAGCACTCAAACGCTGATTGTTCAGTACTTAGGCATTGGCTCACTTAAGTGAAACTGTCCAGCGTGTGTTTGCGCACTCAAGCGGTGGATACCAGCGCTCAGGCGCTGGAGTCTAGATAAAATTCTTTCTTTTCTTCCTTGTTCAAGTATCCAATCTACTCCATGTGTAATTACCCAACAAAAACACATAAAAACACGTAATTAGAAAAAGATTAAAATAATAAAAACATAACAAGACTTAAGAACAAAACTAAATCAAAAAGGTTAAAAGAGGGCGAAAACCCAAGATTTTGAACCGTAAAGATATGAATTTTTGTAGGTTCATCACTCCTCCAAACTTAAGTTTTTGCTCGTCCTCAAGTAAAAAGAAAAACAAAAGCAACACAAAAAGACTAAACAAATAAAAACTTAAAACACAGAGACTCAAACATAGTAATACCGGGTATTGAAAATCATTCATATCCTTAAAAATTGCTTTGCAATCTAACTTCAAAGTGTCACACATGAACAATCCAATTATCACATCGTCTCTCACATGCAACTCTTATGCAAAAATGACTTCCCAAAAACATGAATGAAGGATCCAATCTCCTCATAAAGTACAAGCCCGGATAGATTTATAAAACTACAATTGCACATCAAACCTGCATTTATAAAGTTATTTTTTGTCTTTCTCTCCACTAATGTAAACAACACATAACCAAAGATCAAAAAGGACTTTACAAAGCTTGTAATGTAAGGCCAAAGGTGAGGGTTAAGAAAGAAAGGGTAGGAAAATGAAAATAACAGTTGAGATACAAAATCTTGCAAATTTCAAATTTCAAGCCACAGAATATAAAACAAATGCAAAATGGAGCATAAGAAACAACACATCATTCTCTTTTTGTTTTTCTTTATTTTTTTTCAACAACTTCCACTCATAAACTTATTTCTTTACAATACTTTAGGTGGACTTTCACTTTTTGAATTTTGTTTTTAAATTTTTTCATTTTTTTTCATTTTTTTGAATTTTTTTTTCAGCTCCATAAATACTCAATGCACAAAAATAACGAAAGCTTGAATAATAAAATAATACAAGATATGCACTCAACAAAGGTTATGTAAGAGAGGTTTTTTTATGGGTATGGGAAAGAAAAATATGGGTAAAGAAAATAAATAAAGGCCAAACAATAACAAGGTTGCAAAAGAGACCTAGGGATATACTGTGTATACAGGTTGGCTTGAAAGGCTCAAACGGTCCAAAAATGGTCCTTATCATTTTCTTAATCATGCACTGCCTAGGATTTCGCCTCAAGAGAGAATCAAACAACTTCTAAATGCAAATCATCCACACACATACATTCCCACAAACTTTCTCTAAACTTGACATACAATTAAATTCCAAGGTCTATCAAATATAAAGATGGGAAGAACATCCATAATTGAAACAATAAAGATAAATGCAACTCATAGATTCTCATATGTTATCCTAAGAAATAAGATCAATCCACAATTTAATCAATCATTGGATATTCAATTCAACACACTGGCATGCACAGAATGACTCAAAACACAATAAGGTGATGGAAACAAAATAAAATCAATAAGAGCAAATAAATAAATGCAGAAATTAAAAGCTAAAGGAAAGAGAAAAAAAAATCTTTTTGGTGGCCGACAGCTATATAGATCCCCCTACAATGGTTCAGAACTCGGGGAGGCACTTAAGCTGACTCAACATTTCCTTCAAAACAAAAACAAAAAAATGATAATAAGAAATAACAAAATAAAAACAAAAATAAAAATAAAAGAGAAAAAGAGAGAAATTTTGGGTTGCCTCCCAAAAAATGCTTGTTTAACATCATTAGCTTGATGTTACCTTTTATTATTATGGTGGCTTGAACTAAGAGAAATAGGATGATGCCTTTCTTTTGTCAAATCTTTGCCTCCATACTCGGTCACTAGCCTTGGAATCCTCTCTAAAGGCATTTCGAACTTGACTTGAACCTGATTGTTCTGAATGCACCTTAGCATGCGAAATCTCATCAGGCCATGGAGGTCTCAATTTTTCAATAGATGAAGGATTAGCTTTCAATTTATCGGAAGATTTCGGCCCTTTGTGTAATAGATTTTGAGAATTGGGAGGACCTTTCTCTATACCAGCAATCTTAGAAATGGGAGAGTCATCATTAATCAATGGTAGAGAACTCTTATCAGTCAATTCCTTTTGAGACTTGTCTTTAATGCAATTAATATGAGCATAAAGATCTGATGTTGGTGAAGACTTATCAAAGATATTGATAGTCACTTGATCTCCACCCACCCTCAAAATTAGCTCACCCCTAAGGGCATCAATCACAGCTCCTGAAGTTGCTAGAAATGGTCTTTCAAAAATCAATAGAATGTGGTGATCTTCGTCTATGTCTACAATGAATAAGCCAATGGGAAAATGAATTTATCCACCTTTACAAGCACATCTTCGACCACACCCCAAGGATATACATATGATCTATCAGTGAGTTGCAGCATAGTGAAAGTGGGCTTTGGATCTTTCAAGCCTAATTTTTCATAGATAGACCGTGGCATCAAGTTAATGCTCGCTCCCAAATCAAAAAGTTTTTTTCCTGAAAATTGTGAACCAATCTCACAAGGAATAGTGAAACTACCGGGATCCTTGAGCTTTGGTGGTAACTTCTTTTTTAAAATAGCACTGCACTCTTTAGTAAGTGTCACGGTGATGCCATCTTCAAGCTTCCTCTTTCTAGATAAGAGCTCTTTCATAAACTTAGCATATGATGACATTTGTTCAAGAGCTTCAGCAAAGGGGATGTGTATTTGCAATTTCTTGAAGACGTCCAAGAACTTTAAAAACTGTCTATCTTGCTTCTCTTGAGTTTCCTTCTTCAATCTTTGAGGGAATGGAAGTCTAGCGTATAATGAGGGGTCCAATGGTTTACCCAATACTGAGTCCTTTTTCTTTCTTCTTTCTATTGGTTGTTCCTCTTTCTGTTTGTCCTTCTCAACCTCTTCCTCTGGAGCATCTTTTTCTTGATCAGGCCTTGGAAGAGGTACTTTCTTAGCAACATCTTCCTTCAGCTGAGGGCTAACAACTCTTCCACTTCTTAAGGAAATTTCCAGACATTACTCCTCTGAATTAACTACTGTATCACTCGGTAAAGTGCCTAGAGGTCTCTCGAAGAGCTGTTTTACTATTTGACTAACTTGATTATCTAAACTCCGAATAATCGCTCCTTAATTCTGAAAATTAGCCCTTATTTCCTCCATATAAATAGAGGTCTGTTGCATAAAAGTAGAAGTTTGCTGCATAAAAGAAGAAGTCAGCTACATAAATTTTTCAAGTGTACTCTCAAGGGAAGACTTCTGCTCGGGTTGAGCATTCAGTGAAATTGCTTGATTCTTCCAAGAGAAATTGGGATGATTCCTCTAACCTGGATTATAGGTATTAGAATAAAGATTACATTGGGGTTTTGAAGGACTTCCCATATAGTTGACCTATTTTAGAGAAATGAAACCAGAGTTGCTCGCCTCACATCCACCATTAGCATGATTGCCTCTACAAAAGTCACAAATTAACACTTGGTGGTTCACTGAATTCACCTTCATATTCTCAACTCGCTTGGTGAGGTTGGCTAACTATTGCGTAATACTTTTATTCTAAGCAAACAAGGCATCAAGAGTACCAAGCTCCATAACTCCTTGTTTGACTATTGTTATTCCAGTAGGCAATTGATATTCATTAGTAGCCATCGTCTCAATTAGTTCTTGGGCCTCTTCAAGAGTCTTAGTATTCAAAGATCCACCTGCAAATGCATCCACCATAAGTCTTGTAGAATGCTTCAAACCATTATAAAAGATTTACACCTGCTACCAAACTTCAAAAGCATGACGAGGACATTTTCTAAGCAGCTCCATCAATCTTTCCTATGCTTCATAGAGAGATTCTCCTTGATTTTGAGTAAAGCAAGCAATCTCACTCCTTATATTCACAAATATTGACGGAGGAAAATACGAAATGAGGAACTTACTTACCAGATCATCCCATGTGGAAATGCATCGTTGATGCTGGGCTTGTAGCCAACTCTTGGCTTTATCTCTCAAAGAAAATGGAAAAAGTCTTAATCTGATGGCAACATCACTAGCTCCATTATATTTGATAGTATCACTATGAACACCCAATTTTGTCCAGATCATTAAAATCTTTTAATTTAAAATAAAAAAATAAAACAAAAATTAAATAAATAAAATAATTTGATTCCATAATCCAAATCAAGCCAAACTCAGTAAAAATATGTTCAAGCCCATTTAACTACTTGGCCTATTTTTCTTGATTTTTTTTATTAAAAAAAAGTAAAAGGAGGGGAGCTAACATTCAGCAATAAGCCAAAAGCCAAAGGAGTAAAGCCAAAAACAAAAGACAAAATAAGTCTTTTGGGTGATGGCAGGAGAAAAGAAAAAATGTGATGATAAAGTTTTTTTCAAAATAAAACACTAAAGAGGAAAAGGTGCAGCAGCACCTCTTGCAATGCTTGCAGCCATGAAAAAGAGAACAAGGGACTAAACAATGTAAATGGGAGGGTTTTAGCTTGCAGGAGAAAGGACAAAATCTTGAAAGCTAAAAATGGAGTTAGAAAGGGACCATACAGCCTGGCCCCTGTTCAACCCAGTCTGAAGACAACTTTCCCTTTGGTTTATAAAAATGGAGCAAGGTTGAGAAGGGAGGGGACTTCGACGGCTGGACGTGAACGTGAAGGGGAATTCAAAAGAAAAAATCTAAGAAGAAGCAGAGGAGGGATTGGAGAAGGAAAAGGGAGGGGCTCAGTACCTTTTGAGAATCATTTTTCACTCAACCTCCATTCCACCACCACACTATCTCCATAACCACCACAAACTAACCTCACTACCGTGAACCACCCCCTCCTCTCTCATCTTCAACCTCCATCTTCACCATCATGCTACCCCTCCACAGACCACCCAATAGCCCCTCCACCCCACTACAATAACAACCAATGTAAAATAGAGCAGTAGCCGCACGCCCAACCCTATTACCAACTTAAGCCACGCTCCACTGTGACATCATTTGCAGCAGCCTCGGCTAAGTTCCACGCAAGCCACCTTGAAGTTCCACCGTCCCCCATAAAATTGTGACCTCACCAACACTATCACACAGCCTACCACACAACAGACTCAGCTCCATTGATCCCCCACAACACCACATAGCCGTCATCAACCTTTGCACTACCCAAGCAACCACGCGAATCACCTCGAACCCGGTACCACTACTCCACCCATGAACAGACTCGCCATCCCCTAGTAACATGTAGCTGCTATCCTCAACACAGCAAGTTGTCGTGAACTCGCCAGCCAAACACCTGAGAAACTCGTCGGACCTCGTCGTCACACCACCGTACAGACCCGACCCCAACTACCTAGATTGTAACACCTTGGAGGATATGTTAGGCTTGTATATGGTTACAAAGGTAGCTTAATACTTACTTAATATGTCTGTATAATTTTGTGACTTTCTGAGCATATTTAGGCACTTTGCTTAACACTATGTGTGAAATATAGCTGTTATTTGCTCCGAAAGTGGCTTAAACTACTTAGTTAGTGGAAATAAATATGGAGAGTTTGTTTCCAGGTCACAAATGTGTGAACTATGCTACAGTTAAAGTTTGAGGTTAGTCGAAGTTAGTTTAGCATTTTTAAGCATACTGGTTATGTGTTTTAGTGCCAGATTGACCCTCAGCTGATATTGAAATATTAGTTTTTGGTGAAACGGGATTTTTAATAAATCTCAGGATTTATTTTGAATCAATTGGTAGCTAGGAAATTGGATTTAGTGAAATCTGAGTGTTCTTAGCAGATCAAGGTTTTAGCACTTATATGTGAGAAGCCAAAATTTGCTTCTCTTTATAAGTGGCCAACGACTGAGGGTGAAGGAAAAATAGAAATAGAGAAGAAAAGAGAGGAAACGTGAATAAGGAGAAAGAAGAGAAATCAAGAGGCAAGCAAGGATTGGAGAGCTTGGATCCATCCTTGGCCATCATCAAGACCTTGAGGTAGGGGGAACCTTGGTTTTCATACTATTTTTCCATTTTCTTCATTAGGTCTTAGGAGTACTTGACGTGAATCATGGTTTTATAGTGTGATTTTAGTGTTTTGGATTTGAAACTTGTTAATTAATTCGAGGATGGCCTATTTCTGAATTATTGGGTGTGTGAGAATGGAATTTTCAACCTTCGAAAGCCTTTAATTCCCTATGAGATCAAAGTTAGGTTTCTAGGTTTTAAGTAGGGGATTTTCCATGATTTTTGGTTTTTGAGTGAAATTGAAGTGGTTTAAGAGTTGCTTTGTGTAGTTAGACCTTGATGGAGGTTGGAAATCACTTGAAATCGAGTTTTGAATGATTGGAAGAGAGTTTAGTTCCAATGGAACAATATTCGTATCTGTAGAATTCTGCAGAATGCAAGTTCTGCAGTGGGCGCCGCGACGTGAATATTTTGAACACCCAGAATTTAGGACCCGAGAGTTGGGCGTTAGGACATAGTACTTTGAGTTCCGCGATATGTTGAAGAACAGGGGTGTGCGCCGTGATGTGGCACAAGGATGCTACGATGTTGGTGGCATTTTCCTGCTAGTACTTGAACTCGTGGCTTGGGCGCCGAGACATGGCACAGGGCAACATCGCGACGTGAATGTCAGAAACCAACTAGATGTTGTGTGTTTTGCCTTAGAGTCTTCCAATGGTGTAGTTTCTTCATTTATGCTTCTTTTTGAGTATCGAGACTCTATTAGGGATATTTAATGAAGTGGTTGTTTGTTGAAAGTAAACTAATTGATATGTTAATTATTATGGTATTTAACATCATTGTATTTCATGTTGGTGGTTAGGAATGTAAATCAATTGACATGCTAGATATTGTAGTAATTAGCATTATTGTTGTTCCTTATCTATTTTGATGAGGGTGAGTCCTCATTGTGGTGATCTAATGTGATTTTGAATGAGAAGGTAATCAATCCTTCCTATCACAAATGTCATTATTGCTGAAGACCGTGTAGTTGATGAGATTTCACTACTGGAGAGGGTGATCATACATGATTATAAGTGAAAAGGTAACATACCTTCCCAATCGTAGTAATGAGTTGAGGATGGTCTTTCCCTCACACCCCGTGGAATAACTGGAACTGGGTTTCCAGTGCTTGTTCAAAGCTTATGGAACCGGGTTGCTTTGTTTTATTCAAGGCCTATGCATCTCATGATATTACCATGGAACTGGGTTCTTGTAATGGTATCTTACATTATGCATTTCATATTTAGGTTATTGCATAGACATAAATACTAGACATAATTTGGCATAGCATGGCAATTATATGGGCGATTGCTATCATGACATATTCATGCATTGCAATTGTATAGGCAATTGCGTGTCTCTGAGATGGAGATATTGTGTTTGTATCTCTGAGGTAGAGATGTTGTTTACTTCTGTGATTGATGTATGTATTTGATAATTGAGTATATTATCTGTGTTTATATCTCTGAGATGGAGGTATTGTTGCTGTGTCTCTGCGACGGAGATGATGCTTTGGTGTCTCTAAGAAAGAGATGATGTTTTTTTAGCGTGGCGATTTCTAGAAGACTGTTTGTAGTAAATGAGTTTTTATACAAACTTATAAAGTGGGAATCTATTTCGGGAAGAGAAAGGACTTTATTTTGGCTTTTGCCACATTTCTAGCTTGCTATGTATGAGATTTGAGTTTACAAACGTGTTTTTTCCTAAAATGGCTGGAATTATTGTGATGTCATGATTTATGGTTTTTATCTACTGAGAATGCGTGATTCTCACCCCCTTGTGTGCGTTTTCATGATGATTCCAGGGAGGAGGTTTTATAGAAAGTGATGACAAGCAGGAGCTGGGAGTGCTTAGCTAGTAAATAGCAGTTTTGAATCTGATCACTATAGTATATGTTGGCTATATTATGGTTATTAAATTTGGGATGTTACATTATGGTATCAGAGCAATTCATCCTGTTGAGTCGGGGTATGGACTGACTATGCTTAGGCATGTAGAAGTTTCTCTGTGTGTTGTGCATTTCTTTGTCTCTTGTTTGAGATGTTGGAAAAAAGGATTACATGCTTGCTTTAGGTTGGATGTTGGTAGCTACTGTTACATAGTTACATGATATTGAGGATTGACCTACTTAATATATAATATTTTGTGTGGACAGGAAACTATGACTTCACCTAAGCGAACTAGGAGAACATGAGTTCTTCTAGTGAGGGTCCAGTTGGTATAACTAAACTCGTGTAGCATTTGTTTGCATCTACACCCTTTGTTGTAGTACCTCTAGTGTGAGTAGAGCCCATGTGTTGGATAAAGGGTTGATAGATAAGTTTTGCAAGGATTATGGATTGATGAATCCAAGAGTTTTGTGGAAAATAGATTTCTTAGGTGAAGAATATCTGGCATAGGTTTGGCTTGGGAGCGGGAGACCTGCATGAGACTGGATTATCTTGAGTTGATAATGATGAGTTGGATATCGTTATGGAAGGTGAGATTCCTTCGAGTGTGATATCTGTTGGAGATCTTGGAACCTTAGTTGAGAGAGACAAAGTGTTAATGGCTAGTGAATTTTGGAGACAAAATTCTAAAAAGGATGGGAGAAATGTAACACCCTAGAGAACATGTTAGGCTTATATATGGTTGCAGAGATAGCCTAATACTTACTTAACATGTCTATGTAATTTTGTGACTTTTTGAGCATGTTTAGGCACTTTGCTATAATACTATGTGTGAAATATAGCTGTTATTTGCTCCGAAAGTGGCTTGACTTGCTTAGTTAGTGGAAATAAATGTGAAGAGTTTGTTTCTAGGTCACAAATGTGTGAACTGTGCTACAGTTAAAGTTTGAGGTTAATCAGAGTTAGTTTAGTATTTTTAAGCATATTGGTTATGTATTTTAGTGCCGGATTGACCCCCAGCTGATATGGAAATACCATTTTTTGGTGAAACAGGATTTTTAAAGAATCTCAGGATTTATTTTGAATTTATTGGTAGCTAGAAAATCAAATTTGGTGAAATATGAGTGTTCTTAGCAGATCAGGGTTTTAGCACTTATATGTGAGAAGCCAAAATTAGCTCATCTTTATAAGTGGCCTACGACTGAGGGTGAAGGAAAAATAGAAATAGAGAAGAGAAAAGAGGAAACGTGAAGAAGGAGAAAGAAGAAAAAAGAGGAGAAATCAAGAGGCAAGCAAGGATTGGAGAGCTTGGATCCATCCTTGGCCATCATCAAGACCTTGAGGCAGGGGAACCTTGGTTTTCATACTATCTTTCCATTTTCTTCATTAGGTCTTAAGAGTACTTGATGTGAATCATGATTTTATAGTGTGATTTTGGTATTTTTGGTTTGAAACTTGTTGGTTAATTCGAGGATAACTTGTTTCTAAATTGTTGGGTGTGTGGGAATGAGATTTCCAGTGTTTGAAAGCCTTTAATTCCCTATGAGATCAAAGTTGGGGTTTTAGGTTTTAGGTAGGGGATTTTCCATGATCTTTAGTTTTTGAGTGAAATTGAAATGGTTTAAGAGTTGCTTTGCGTAGTTAGACCTTGATGGAGGTTGGAAATCACTTGAAATCGAGTTTTGAGTGATTGGAAGAGGGTTTAGTTCTAATGTAACAGTACCCGTATCTGCAGAATTCTGCAGAATGTAAGTTCTGCAGTGGGCACTGCGGCATGTGGCGTATAATGCCATGACGTGAGTGTTTTGAACACCCATAATTTGGGGCCCAAGAGTTGGGCACTGAGACGTAGCACTTTGAGTGCCGCGACATGTTGAAGAACAGGGGTGTGCGCCGTGATGTGGCACAAGGATGCTACGATGTTGGTGGCATTTTCCTGCTAGTACTTGAACTCGTGGCTTGGGCGCCGAGATATGGCACAGGGCAACGTCGCGACGTGAATGCCAGAAACCAACTAGATGTTGTGTGTTTTGCCTTAGAGTCTTCCAATGGTGTAGTTTCTTCATTTATGCTTCTTTTTGAGTATCGAGACTCTATTAGGGATATTTAATGAAGTGGTTGTTTGTTGAAAGTAAACTAATTGATATGTTAATTATTATGGTATTTAACATCATTGTATTTCATGTTGGTGGTTAGGAATGTAAATCAATTGACATGCTAGATATTGTAGTAATTAGCATTATTGTTGTTCCTTATCTATTTTGATGAGGGTGAGTCCTCATTGTGGTGATCTAATGTGATTTTGAATGAGAAGGTAATCAATCCTTCCTATCACAAATGTCATTATTGCTGAAGACCGTGTAGTTGATGAGATTTCACTATTGGAGAGGGTGATCATACATGATTATAAGTGAAGAAGTAACACCTTCCCGATCATAGTAATGAGTTGAGGATGGTCTTTCCCTCACACCCCATGGAATAGTTGGAACTGAGTTTTCAGTACTTGTTCAAAGCTTATGGAACCGGGTTCCTTTGTTTTGTTTAAGGCTCATGCATCTCATGACATTACCATAGAACTTGGTTCTTGTAATGGTATCATACATTATGCATTTCATATTTAGGTTATTACATAGGCATAAACACTAGACATAATTTGGCATAGCATTGTAATTGTATGGGTGATTGCTATCATGACATATTCATGCATTGCAGTTGTATAGGCAATTGCGTGTATCTAATTGTTACTTTTGTGACTGAAGTGTTTATTTGATAATTGAGTATATTATCTAGGTTTATATCTCTGAGATGGAGGTATTGTTGTTGTGTCTCTGCAATGGAGATGATGCTTTGGTGTCTTTGAGAAAGAGATGATGATTTTGTTAGCGTGATAATTTTTAGAAGACTATTTGTATTAAATGAGTTTTTATACAAACTTATGAAGTGAGAATTTATTTCGGGAAGAGAAAGGACTTGGTTTTGGCTTTTACCCCCTTTCTAACTTGCTATGTATGAGATTTGAGTTTATAAACGTGTTGTTCCCGAAATGACTGGAATGATTGTGATGTCATGGTTTATGGTTTTTATCTACTAAGAATGCGTGATTCTCACCCCCTTGGGTGCATTTCCATGATGATTCCAGGGGGGAGGTTTTATGGAAAGTGATGACAAGCAGGAGTTGGGAGTACTTAGCTAGTGTAGCTAAGTAGTTTCTTTTCAAATTATGTACGTTTTTGTATTTATGAGAAATATTATTGTTGTGTAATGAATATATTCATTCGTGGCTCATATTTTCTATATATACATGGCTTTGTTATATTTGAAAATGTTTAGTTGTAGTAAGTAGCAGATCTGAATCTAATCACTATAGTATATGTTAGCTATATTATGGTTATTAAATTCTGGATGTTACACAGATCCAGCCTCACACCTCTACTCCACATGCTTTGCCGCTTGAAGCAAAACTCGGATCCGCGCCTCTACCTTGTTGTCCAAACCACCACCTGCAGATCTGCGACCACCTCGCCATGTGAAGCCACCACGCCCAGTCGTGCACCGCTGCCCAGATCCGCGAGCTTCACCGTTGTCACTATGCTCACTGCCGTTGTCTCTGTGTCCGATCCGAGCTCCCCCTCCCTTTTGTTGGTTTTTATTTCATATCCCTGAGAGCAGAAATGGTTTCGTTTCTTATTATTTTATTTCTATTAGTAAGGTTTTTTTTTTCCTAGTGATAATAAAAAAAAACTATTAGATGGGTTTGGGCTAAGAGCTTTGATCAATTTAGTGAAATGGGCTAGTTTTTGGGTATTTTGTTATTTTTTTTTTGGACCATGCAAGGTTTGGGTTGGTGAGTATTGGGCTTGGGGAAATTTGGTCATCTTCTTAGCTTTGGTTTGTAGTAAGCTGATACTAGAATGGTTGATTTACTTTTTAAAAAAAAAATAATAAAATAGAATAAAATAATTGAGTCATGTTGAGAAAAAATAATAGGAGATTAGCTGAGTTGTGACAGTTTGTTAACATTACACCTTTTAAAAATCATCTAAGTTGTGACAGCTTGATGATTCATTTTTTTAAACAAAAATAAAAATCAAGTGAATTTTCAAAACAAAAATATTTTTAAAACTAAAAATAACCAACCCACAATCATTTTCTGAAGAACGACGTGACTTTGAATTCCTCATTGCACTCGAGGATACGTAGGAGCAGAATCTTTATTCTGTTAAGCCAAAATTTAATTTTCATAATTTATTTGTTTATTTTGATTTTTTTTAATAAAAGGGGTTAAACAAATATTTTCAAGAGTTATAAAATTTTGTACAATTAAATTAAGGTATCGTCTTAGGACAGATGTATTATGGGTGCTGTGAGATTAAGTTTCTACCATTCCCTTTACATAATTGACTCCCAAATCCAATATGCTTTCAAAGACTTCTTTTTCTTAAGTTTTTCAATTTTTTTTATTTCAAATAAAATTGGTGGCGACTCCTAATTTTATTTATTTTTAGCCGCGTCCCGCTGCGATCATGGTCGCGACAGATGGCGACTCCACTGGGGACATTTGAGAGTCTAGCCTTTGCAAGTTAGTTGTGCAAAATTTGTGACATTTATATGTTTATTTTACCCTTTTTATTTTTTGTTTTATTTTTCTATTTTGTTTAACTTGTTTATTAATTATTTTAACTGTGATTTTATTTTATTATGCAAACCTTAGGATAGAGGATTTTTTGTTTTTGGAATCTGTTGTGTTTGTTTTATTTTGTAGGATGTGGGTAGTGTTTAGAATTATGAAGGTTTATATACTCCTTACACACATTGCACTTACACGTTTATCACACACATTTGAGTGGGGCCCTATACCCAGGTTTGAGTAAAGCCTAAGTTAGGTAGAGCTTGCGTAGTGGTAGCATTTTGGATGTACATCCTATTTGGTTATTGCCAAAACTTCATCTAGAGTGTGTCTTTTTCATGAATGCCCTACACTTAGTGGTTTACCCACTGTTTGTAGTCAACATTCTGAAATGAGACTTAGCTTTAGAGGCCTTTAGAATAGTAGAGCCACCCAGTGAAAGTTGTCACGAATCAGATAGACCCATAAGTCCTTAGGATAGAACTATTCAAATTTAAGGCAATCTTTTAGGGCACAAATGGAGCGTACCTTCTCGTTATCTTTAAATTTATCCATGTCATATTTTCTATTGTACATATACCTCATAAATAGTATGATCCATTAATGTGATAAGTCGTAATTGTACCCCTCTAAAAAAAAGAGTTTTTTGCTAAAACATTTCTTTACAAAAGAAGGGGTGGGCATATCACTATTAAAGGACCAACTATTTATACATCATTGCATTCATCCTATATATTAAAAAAAAACAAATTTTCTTCATTCATTCTTGTAAAGAAAAAAATGTAAAAAAAAATGTTCTTTTAATTCCATTAATATTAATTTTTTTAAACAAAAAAAAACTTGAACCATTGCTCATCTTGGAAAAATGCAGATTGCACAAACCCAGACCTACGAGACTAGGTCGCAAACTAGGTTGCAAAAGATGTCAAACTCAAAAAAAAATTTGGGTCGAGAGATGGATGAAATGAGGGAAAGAATTGATGCGATGGCAGAAGGACAATCAAGGGTCGAGAATTTACTGAGACAGTTAATTAAGACCATTAGACCAACAAATGGAACCCCTGCCGGTACTGGAGTAGATGCAAATGAAGGGGATGAGTCGATGAATAGAAATCATGAAGGGAAGAATAACAATGCAGAAGCTACTCATGAGCAGCCAGTGAAGATATTCCTGAACAGCAACTCAAAAAAAGAAAAAAATTAAGATATGAATTGATCGAAAAGATATAAGAGCAAATTAAAGCTATTTAAGGTCCTAACTCGTATGACTCGGTGGGAATCGATGAACTGTGCCCGGAGGCTAAAGTTAATATCCCTAAGGACTTCAAAATTCTAGATTTCTTAAAGTACGATGGAAGCAACAATCCAAAGTTTCATCTGAAGACCTATATCACTAAAATGGCCATTTGGTTATGGATCAAAAATTCCTAATCAATTTCTTTCATGAAAGCCTGACCGAGCTGGGTTTAGAATGGTACATGCAACTTGACCATTCAAAGGTTTCTCGCTGGGATGATTTGACAAATCTATTCTTAGGGCAATATCGATTTAACATTGATACCGCACCTACCTGAGAGCAGCTAGGGGCAATGCGAAAGAAGAATGATGAGACTTTCAAGCAATACGCTCAAAGATGGAGAATATTGGCAACCCAGGTTCAACCACCTTTGACTTCATCAGAAATGAGCTCGTACTTTATGGGGACCTTAAGAGCACCTTTTATTGAGTTGATGGCAGGGACTGCCTACGAGGATTTTTCTGTCCTAATTTTGGATGGGGAAAGGATTGAGAAGCTTGCAAGATCTGACAAGTTACCTGTTAGGAATATAGAGAACAGTTTTCCTGAGATGGTGGAACCGACAAGGGAAGAAGAGCCAGAAGTCGGTGCTTACCAAACCTCATACCAAGTTCCCTCGCCACGTTCATATGTCCTAACTCATCTTGTCTATACCAATCGCCTTCCAGCAACTCAGAACCTTTGAATAATTGGCAATTTGAGGTGTTAATTGATGTGTTTGTCATCCTAGACTTTTTGTAATGCTTGAACTTATGTAAACCTTCTTGAGGCATTAATGCAATGGATTTGCGTGGATCTCAACATACCTTGTTTCCTTTTCCTATGTTCTTGGCATTCATGTTCTTGTCATGTTTTTCTTGTTCTTCTTTTTTTTTCTTTACTTGCTTTGTTTTGATTTGGATTCCATGGGATTCTCATTCTAGAAATATTTTGGTGGTCATGAAGCCCATGTGTGCAAGTGTCCTTTGTAAAAAAAAAAGAGGGCAAAAGGAGATATGAAAATATTATTGAAAGAAAATAGAAAATAAAAAGGTAACAAATAAGTAATCACTTGGTGTGCATTATCCTTTTGCCTCTAAATTAAAAAATTTGAAAATGAGCAATCAAGATTTGAAATGAAAATTGGCCATCTTTCTTCCTCCTTCACAAGAATTCATCTTTATTATCCTTTGTTACTCCTTTTTTGAGCTTGAAAAATTTCTTTGAAGAACATTGGACAAGGATCACCCCTACACTAGGGGATAGCACAAAACAAAGGTTAATTTCCATAGTGACTATTTTGAAGCATAATGGAAAAGGAGAAAAGGTGAAAAGGGCAGAAAAAAAAAACACAAAGAAAAACTAAAAAAGGAATAAAGACACAAAAAAGAGAAGGGAAAGAAAGAAGAAAGAAAATGAAATGAAATGGTTCATGACAAAGGTGAATGATTAAAGTGAAAAGAAAAAGGGGAAGAAATGGAGAACAATAAGAGAAAAGTGTGCTTGAAAGCACAAAAGCAGTTGACAAAGTTTAATTTTGAACAAGGATCCTTGGTCCCATTTAACCGTTAAACACTTGTTTGAGTGTTATACCATTCCTTTCAAAACCAGTAGCCTTGGCCACATTACAATCTTTAAAAATTCTGATCAATGAATGGTTACTTTTATTTTCATAAGTTTTAATTTTGAGGCAAAAGATTATGCTTATCCAAGTATCTAGCTCATTGCTCTTTTAAAAAAAGAATTAAAAAGAAAAAAAGAAGAAAAAAGGAAGAAAAAAAGAGACTTATACTTGGACAAGTTTCTACCCTGTTCGAGCTAGCCCTACACTAAGACTTTTTTTCTATAGCTCAGTTTGACCTACACTAGGGCAAATCTTTTGGTTCAATTTGGCCTTACACTAGGATAAGTTTCTACCATGTTCGATTCAACTCTAAACTGGGGTAATTTTTTTTTCTTTTCCCTGGTCATTTCAGTCCTAGGCTGGAGCAAATTTCTCTTTAGTTTAATTTGGCCTGATGTAGACACTCAGCAAAAAGAAATCATTGGCCATAATGTCTAAGTAAGCAACTAAAGATCTATTTCATGAAGATCAAACCAATCCATAGTGGGGTAACACCTTTTTGAATCCCATACT
The DNA here is from genome assembly GCA_029884595.1 of Ormosia semicastrata. NCBI lineage: Eukaryota > Viridiplantae > Streptophyta > Magnoliopsida > Fabales > Fabaceae > Ormosia > Ormosia semicastrata. The sequence goes on from JAQQTO010000061.1 coordinate 49,339,028, forward strand.
ATCATTTGTGTTTTTTTCCATACATTCATCCTTTGTAAATATCCTTTTGTATAGTCAAATTTTCAAGATCAATCCGGAAGTTTTCCTTTTAGTAAATTTCTTTTATGTTGTACTTTTGAATTAATTTCTGTCTGTTACGTAATGCTTTAGGTAATGTGAACATGAGTGCAACACTATGATTTGACTATCTAATGGTAATCTCTTGATGAAAAATTTAGATCGAAAAGAACTTGAAAGTTCCAATTGAAGGGAGGAAATGTTATCCCAAAGGATAATTTAGAAATAAGAGATACCAAAGCAACAAAAAAAAGGAAAAAGAAAAAGGAAAAGAGCTCGTTAGATTGGAAACTCGAAATGGCGGTTTAAGCAAAAAGTTAGGGCAAATAAATAAGAAGATAGTTTAAAAGATTCTCCAAACTGGGGCAAATTTTTATTTGCGTTCGATTGGCCATACTAGGGAAAGACTTCTGAAGGATTGAGGAGAAGATATGTTAAAAGAAGTAGAAACAAGGACGGTGGTTGAATTGTCAAGCAATTGCAGGAAATCAATTGGATGAGAGACAAAGTTAAATACTGGGGCAAAATTTTCGCACAAGGACTTAGTAGCTCCAAGCAAGGGTTCACAATAAGGGATGATCATCTCACTTCTTAAAAGGAGTGTTAAGAGCGAAAATAGGAAAATAAAAAAAAAAGAAGAAGAAAAAGAAGAGATGGGTAAGTAGGATCGAGACCATCAGGTCTAACGGGCAAAAACACGTGAACAAGGGTTTGATTGGTCAAAGCTTTCCAGAGTCCTCGTCGATTCAAATGACTTTTAATAAAAGGACAAAAAAGAGAAAAAGAAAAGAAAAAAAGAGATGGAAGTATGTATTTTGAAGAAAGTGCGTCACAAAGTTCATCCATATTAAAATTCAAAAAAAGATCATGAAAGCGAGTTTAGTTGCATAAGCTTTTTTGAGGAAACAAATGGTTCAAAGAAACTTATTTTTTATTAAGAGACTTTTCAAAGATACTTTCTTTTTTTTTTTGAGAAAAAAATCAAAGTCCTTGACTTGATGACTAAAATTTTTTGAGATCCATGACCTGATAGAGTGTCAAAAAAAAAAAAATCCAAGTCTTTGGCTTGATGGCTTTACAAAATTCTTGGTCTATGGCCTGAAGAGGTTCCAAAAAATCTCAAGTCTATCACTTGATGACATGCTTTTATAAAAGTTAGGTCCATGGGTTAATGATCTTTCCTAAAAGAAAAACAAAAAAAAAAGAAAAAAAGGGAAAACATAAGAATGTTTCATGTCATTTAACTTTTGGTCACATTGCCATATTACTTAAAAGAAAAAAAGAAGAAAAAAAAAAAAAGAAGAGAAAAAAATAGAAGAAGACAAAAAAAAAAGAAAAAGAGAAGAAGAAGAAGAAAAAAAATCATTTTGGACCAAGATGCCCATTGCCTTTTAAAATCCTTGCCTTTTAAATTTCGGGACACCAGATGCCCAATGTTTTTTAAATTTTAGGACACCAGACGCCCATTGTCTTTTAAATTTCAGGACGCCCAATGCCCATTGTCTTTTAAATTTCGAGACACCAGATACCCATTATCTTTTAAATTTCGGGACACTAGATGCTCATTACTTTTTAAATTTTGGGACACCAAATGCCCATTGCCTTTTAAATTTCAGGATGCCAGATGCCCATGGTCTTTTAAATTTTAGGACACCAGATGCCCATTGCCTTTTAAATTTTGGGACACCAGATGCCCATTGTCTTTTAAATTTCAGGATACCAGATACCCAATGTCTTTTAAATTTTGGGCCATGCCCATTGTCTTTTAAATTTTGGAACACTAGATGCCCAATGTCTTTTAAATTTTGGGACACCAAATGCCCATTGCCTTTTAAATTTCGGGACACCAGATGCCCATTGTCTTTTAAATTTTGAGATATCAGATACCTAATGTCTTTTAAATTTTGGGACACCAGATGTCCATTGCCTTTCAAATTTCGGGACACCAGATGTCTATTGTCTTTTAAATTTTAGGACACCAGATGTCCATTGCCTTTTAAATTTCGAGACACCAGATACCCATTTGTCTTTTGAATTTTGGGACACCAGATACCCATTGTCTTTTAAATTTTAAGACACCAGATGCTCATTGCCTTTTAAATTTTGGGACACCATATGCCTATTTGTCTTTTAAATTTTGAGATACCAGATGCCCAATGTCTTTTAAATTTCGGGACATCAGATACCTAATGTTTTTTAAATTCTGGGCGATGCCCATTTGTCTTTTAAATTTCAAGATGCCAGATGCCCATTGTCTTTTAAATTTTGGGATGCTAGATGTCTATTGTCTTTTAAATTTAGGGAGACCAGATGCCCAATGTCTTTTAAATTTTAGAACACCAGATGCCCATTGTCTTTTAAATTTTGGGACACTAGATACCCATTATCTTTTAAATTTCGGGCCAAGCTCACTGTTTCTTTTACATTTCGGTCACAAAATCAACCAATGTCATTTAAGTTTCCTTTTCTTTTAATAAACTCTTTTTAATCAATAAACGCCAATTGAGCTGTGTCAGCTTATTGACGAGGTGGTGATGTCTCTTGCTGAGGATTAATGACGTTGTGACAACTTATAAATCCACGTTTGGGCTCACTGGTTTTCAATTAGCATCTTTGCCTTGTTTATACACATCATCTCATGCATTGCTAGACAAAATTTAAGTTAATATCTTTACTCATTTCTTACGACGATAATATGAAAAATTACTTTATTCCTATTCTCTAGTACGAAACAAGTAAAGAGGGACAACTGTGAACACCTAATTTTGTATGGATCATTAAACTATTTTAATTTAAAATTAAAAGAAATAAAAATTAAATAAATAAAATAATTTGATTCCATGATCTAAATCAAGCCCATCCCAGTAAAAATATGTTCAAGTCCATTTAACTACTTGGCTCATTTGTCTTGATTTTCTTTTATTAAAAAAATGTAAAAAGAGGGAGCTAACATTCAGTAATTAGCCAAAAGCCAAAGGAATAGGGCAAAAAACAAAAGACAAAACAAGTCTTTGTGGGTGATGGCAGGAGAAAAGAAAAATATGATGATGAAGTTTTTTCAAAATAAAACACTAAAGAGGAAATGGTGCAGCTGCACCTCCTGCAACACTTACAGCCATGAAAAAGAGAACAAGGGACTAAATAATGTAAATGGGAGGGTTGCAACTTGTATGAGAAAGGAAGGAATCTTGAAAGCTAAAAATGGAGTTGGAAAGGGACCATACAGCATAGCCCCTTTTCAATCCAGCCTAGAGACAACTTTCCCTCTGGTTTATAAAAATGGAGCAAGGCTAAGAGGGGAGGGGACTTCAACGGTTGGACGTGAACGTGAAGGGGAATTCAAAAGAAAAAAATCTAAGAGTAAGCAGAGGGGGGATTGGAGAAGGAAAAGGGAGGGGCTCAGTACTTTTTTGAGAATCATTTTTCACTCAACCTCCCTTCCATCATCACACTACCTCCATAACCACCACAAACTAACCTCACTACCGTGAACCACCCCCTCCTCTCTCATCTTCAACCTCCATCTTCATCATCATGCTACCCTCCACAAACCACCCAACAACCCCTCCATCCCACTATAATAGCAACCACTATAAAACAAAGCAGCAGCCGCATGCCCAACCCCATCACCCACCTGAGCCACGCTCCACTGTGCCACTGTTTGCAGTAGCCTCGGCCAAGCTCCACGCAAGTCACTTTGAAGCTCCACCATCCCCCACAAAACCGTGACCTCACTAACACTATCACGCAGCCTACCATGCAATAGACCCAGCTCCGTCGAAACCCCGTAACACCACATAGCCATCATCAACCTCTGCACTATCCAAGCAACCACGCGAATCACCTCGAACCCGGTACCACTACTACACCCATGAACATACTCGTCATCCCTTGCAAACACGTAGCTGCCATCTTCAACATAGCGAGTTATCGTGAACCCACTGCCCAGACACCTGAGAAACTCACCGCACCTCATCGTCACACTACCGTACAGACCCGACCTCGACTACCCAGATCCAACCTTACACCTCTGCTCCACATGCCTCGTCGCTCGAAGTAGAACCCAGATCCGCGCCTTTACGTCGTCATTCAAACTGCCACCTACAGATCTGCAACCACCTCGCCACGTGAAGCCACCACGCCCAGTCATGCACCGCTGCCCAGATCTATGAGCTTCGCTGATGTACCCATGCGCACCGCCGTTGTCTCTGTGTGCGATCTGAGCTCCCCCTTTTTGCTGGTTTTTATTTCATCTCCCTCAGACCAGAAATGGTTTCGTTTCTTTTTATTTTATTTCTATTAGTAAAGTTTTTTTTCCTAGTGATAAAAAAAAAATTATTAGATTGGTTTGGGCTAAGAGCTTTGATCAATTTAGTGAAAGGGGCCAGTTTTTGGGTATTTTGTTATTATTTGTTTTTGGACCATACAAGGTTTGGGTTGGTGAGTATTGGGCTTAGGGAAATTTGGTCATCTTCTTAGCTTTGGTTTGTAGTAAGTTGAGACTAGAATGGTTGATTTTACATATTTTTAAAGAAAAAATAATAATAAAATAAAGTAAAATAGTTGAGTCATGTTGAGAAAAATAATAGGGGATTAGTTGAGCTATGACAGTTTGTTAACCCTGCAACTTTTAAAAATTATCTAAGTTGTGATAGCTTGATGATTCATTTTAACCAACCCACATTCATTTTCTAAAGAACGATGTGGCTTTAAGTTCCTCATTGCACTCGAGGATACGTAGGAGCATTATATTTATTCTACCAAGCCAAAATTTAATTTTCATAATTTATTTATTTATTTTGATTTTTTTAAATAAAATGGGTAAAACAAATATTTTCAAGAGTTATAAAAATTTGTACAATTAATTTAAGGTACCGTCTTCGGACGAATGTATTAGGGGTGCTGTGAGATTAAGTTTCCACCCTTCTCTTTACATAACCGACTCTCGAATCCAATCTGGTTTCAAAGACCACTTTTTCTTAGGTTTTTCAATTTTTCCTATTTCAAATAAAATTGATGGTGACTTCTAATTTTATTTATTTTTCACCGCATCCTGCCATGATCACTGTCTCGACAATCACAGAGTTACAAGAAGTTAGTAATGTGCAAACTTGGATCTTCTGCTTGACCTCCCTCAAACTGATTCTGTTGCACTAACTGTAGCAAAGCTGATTTAATCTCAAAACTATTTGCTTGAATAGCAGCTCACACAATACTGGTTGAGACATTCTCAGCAGATGGAGTTGCCATAGTGCTTCTTCTTTGTGCATTAGCTTTAGCCATTTTCTCTTCTTCAATTCTTTTTCTTTCTCTAGCTGCTTTCCTATCTGCTCTTTCTGTTCTTGTTATCTCTGGATCAAAATGTAATTTTTCTAACTCCAAAGAACCTTGCATAAACAAACACACAAGCAAACTAGAGTAAAGTAAAGAAAAGAAATTAAAAATAAAAATAAAAAATAAAAAATAAACGACTAATAAAAATAAAAATAGAAAATAAAAATAAAAAGAAACAAATTAAAAAGAAAATTAAATAAAGAAAAATAAAATTAAATAAGAAAAATAATCATCTATAAATAAAAGAAAATTTAAAGAAAATAAAATTAAAATTAAAAATAAACAATTAAAAATAAAATTAAACAAAGAAAAATAAATGCTTAAATTAGTGTCTTTTCAAACTATTTAATATTAATAACAATAATCTCCCGCAACGGTACCAAAAACTTGTGAAAATCGACAAGTACACTGAATCGCAAACGTAATAAAAAGTGAGTAAGAGTATCATCCTACGAGGATTAAGTTATTAATTACTAAATTCGTTTAAAGTGACACTATCTAAGCTAATGAAAAGGAGAGTTGTTGTAAATATAATTAAAAAGAAATATAAGTAAGTAAAACAATAAATCAAAGGCGTGAAAAATAATGGTATTAAAACGTTAGGGTTCAGACTTCACTTGAACTCTTTAAATGCATATTCAAATATTGGTTTAACTATGTTCTATTTCAATGATTTATGGTCAATTCCCAAAATTAATCAATACCCAATCCCTTAGTATATTAATCCTCTTACACTATTTGGAATTAACTAATCCCTTAATCTAACCCTAAATAGAAAGATTTTATCAAGAACGAAGGAATTAAAAGAAAGGCCACATAACCCACAACGTCTATTCCTAATGATTGTAGAAATTATGGTGTTTATCATATGTTCTAGGTTCATGCAAATTCTCCCAAATCATACATCAACCCAAAAGATCATTCCCAAATTGATCAAGTTTAGAAAAGCATTAAGAATAGAGATAAACACGTAAATCATGAAATAGAAACATAACTTAAACCCATAAAAGAAGTTACATCATCAAAGTTCAAGATCCATCATCCCCCTAACAAAGGGAAAATTAGTTACACATGGAAAAAAAACACAAAGGGAAGAATATAACAAACTCCATTGTAGAAAGGTAGAAAGGTTGAAGAAAATTTCTAATCTTCAAGCCTAGTTGCGCCCACACCACATTAGGGTTTATGCCTTTTGACAACTGCTGCGTTCTATCTAGTTCTATAAGAGTTTGGCGTAACTTTTCTATTTAAGAAAAATTTAGCGTATTTTGTTACACATTTAGCACTCAGTTTCTAGCGCTCAGGCGCTGGATTTCTAAAATCACAGTGTGGTATTCGCAACCAGTGCTCAAATGCCAATTGTCCAGTGCTTAGGCATTAGCTCACTTAAGTGGAACTCTCTAGCGTGTGTTTGCGTGCTCAACTGGTGGATACCAGCACTTAGGCACTGGTGTCTGGATAAAATTCTTTCTTTTCTTCCTTGTTCAATCATCCAATCTTTTTCATGTGCAATTACCTAACAAAAACACATAAAAACATGTAATAAGAACAAAATTAAAATAATAAAAACATAAAAAGACTTAAGAAAAAAATTAAATCAAAATGATTAAATGAAGATGAAAACCTAAGATTTTGAACCGTAAAAATATGAATTTTTGTAGGTTCATCATCTACAGTTACCACTAAATACTTCAGTTGACTAAGGGCTTAAGGGAAAGGTCCCAGTAAATCTAAACCCCATCTGTAGAAAGACCAAGGCACAAAAATTGTGGAAAACTCCTCAAGTGGTGTGTACTAAATATCAACAAACTTCTGACATTTGTCACGATTCTTCACATATATAGGATATGGCATCCATTGTCGTTGTAGGCCAAAAGTATCCAACTCACAAGGCTTTTCCTACTAAGGCTCTTCCCCCATATGTTAGCCATAGTACCCCTTGTGAATTTTTGCTAAGACATAATGGGATTCTTTTGGGGTGAGGCATTTTAGTAGTAGGAGAGAGAAGCATAGCGATATAACTTGTCATGAAAAATTATGTACCATGCTACTTTCCTAACCACCTTCTTCGCCTCTACCCGATCCTCAAGGAGATCTCCATTCTTGAGGTAAGCTACTTTGGCTTCATCCAGTTATCTGTGTTTGGATGCATACCTTTGAAGACTTGTTTTGATGATAACAAACGTGAAGAATAAATGAAGATGATAAATAGACCAAGTCCAAGTTTATATTTGATTAGCATTAGGACTTAGGATCTATTGTACGGAGCTCACTTTGATATCTCTTTGTTTTTGAAAGAAAAGATAAAGCTTGTTTTTAAACTTAGTTTTCAAAACATTTTTGAACTGAGTTATTCGAATAGAACCTAGTCTATTTGAATAGACCCTCTTACGAGACTCTGTGTTTTAAGTTTTTATTCGAATAGCATGTCTTTTATCCGAATAAATGAGCTTTTTCAGAACTGTGTTTTAAGTGAGTTATTCGAATAACTCAAACGTTATTTGAATATATCCTTTCTGTCTGAAAGTCTTTTAAACTATGTTATTCGAATGGTTTAGCTGTTATTTGATTAACCCTTCGTCTTTAGAACTCTGGTTTTAACAGAGTTATTCGAATAACACATTGGTTATTCGAATAACCCATTTCAGATGAGCTTTTAAATTGGTTTCAGGAACAGTGTTATTCGAATAACCTGTTAAGTTATTCGAATAAACATGTTTGAATACGAAGTCTGATATGGAAACTTTCAAATGTTTTGAATTCGGTTAATTTGTTTTTTAAATGCTATTAATTATACCTAAACGGCTATCTCCGTGTTTTCCCTATAAATAGCAAGCTTGGGTCACGAATTTCATTGCCCATAACTCTGATATATTTTCTGATTACTCTGATTTGTGAAAACTATTTTCTACGCTCTTTTTGTTTAAAAACTTTGAGATATTTCTGTGAGAGCTCCATTAGCACTTCAATTTGTATTACTTACTCTGAGTGAGAGTTTCTCTTCATCTATTTTCTGATATTCTGTATCGAGGGTGAGGTATCCCTCAAGGTTTGTATAAAGGGTGAGGTATCCCTGCAGGCTGAGACTTTAGCACAAGGGTAGAGTTTCCCTGTGTGTGAAAAGTGCTCTTTTGTGTAACGGTAGCAAGCACCTATTGAAGCTTGTATACTTAGTGAAAAATCTCGACTTTCGAGGACTGGACGTAGACCACAAGTGGGTTAGTGGTCGAACCAGGATAAATACTGTGTCTGCTTCTCTCTTCCCTAATCTCTTTATTTTATGCAATTTAATTTATTGCACATTTATTTTTCGCTGCTCTTTATTGTTTCTTTTCTTCTTCTCGTTCCTTCCGTGCGTTTATTTATTAAGCTTTTAATATCTGTTTTTGTTAAAAAGAGGTTTTGATTAAAAAAGTTTTATACTCAATTCACCCCCCTCTTGAGTACAGGAAGCCACTTGGTAACAAGTGGTATCAGAGCTAGACTCTTGTATAAAGAGCTTAGCAGCTTCAAGAGAACGTGGCTTCTTCAAATGGTTTTTCAGAAGGATCTTCCATAAATCGACCACCCTTTTTCAATGGGGATGGTTATGCATATTGGAAGGAAAGAATGAAAATATTCATCGAAGCTATTGATCTAGATGTATGAGATGCTGTTGAAAACGGCGTTTTTATACCCACACATGAGGTCGATGGTGTAAGGACCGAAACACCACGAAATAAATGGTCTGATAAAGACAAAAGAAAAGTTCAATTTAATTTAAAAGCCAAAAATATTATTACTCTTTGCTTTGGGATATGATGAGTTTTTTAGAATTTCAAATTGCAAAACTGCTAAAGAAATATGAGACACTTTGCAAGTTACCCATGAGGGTACTAGTGAAGTTAAGAGGTCGAGAATTAATTCTCTAACTCGTGAATATGAATTATTCAGAATGAACCAAGGAGAAAGCATTCAGGAAATGCAAAAAAGGTTCACCCACATAGTTAATCATCTTGCATCTTTAGGCAAAAGTTTTTCTAACGAAGATTTGATTAACAAAGTTTTGAGATGTCTTAGCAGGATTTGGCAACCTAAAGTAATAGCTATTTCAGAATCAAGGGACTTATCCACAATGACTCTAGCTACCCTCTTTGGAAAACTTCATGAGCACGAACTAGAACTGAGCAGATTAAGTCAAAGCGAAGAAAACGATAAGAAGAAAAAGGGGATAGCGCTCAAAGCCACTTCCTCAACACTTGACAATGATGATGAAGAAAATGAAGAAAGCTCAGATAACATCAAGGTAAGTGAAGAAAATCTAAGTTTGTTGGTTAAAAAGTTTGATAAATTTCTCAGGAAAAAGGGAATGTAAAGAAGACCTCCCTTCCCTCCGAAGAAGACTCATTACAAAGGCGAAGGAGCTTCATCGACTCCAACTTGCTATGAATATGGCAAACTTGGTCACATGAAAATGGAGTGTCCAGTTTACCAAAAGAAGAAGGAGAAATTTGAAAAGAAGCCTTTTAAGGAAAGGAAAGGAAGAAAAACCTATATAGCATGGGATGAAAACGACATGGATTCAACTGATAGTTCAGACAGCGAGGAAGCCCAACTATGTCTCATGGCAAAAGGAGATAAAGAAGAAAGCAAAAATGAGATAAGTTCTAATACTACTTTATTGCCTTCTTACGATGAGTTACAAGATGCCTTTGAAGAATTACATGAAGAATCTTTAAAATTGACAAAAATTATTTCTTCTTCTAAGAAAATAATTTCTTCTTTAGAAAATCAAATTCTTGTTTTAAATAAAGAAATAGAAGAATTGAAAATTGAAAATGAAACTTTGGGAATCATTGATGCATGCACAAATCATTCTTCACATGCTTCTACTTCTTCATCTTGCTCTTCATGTCATATGCTTGAAAAAGAAATTGAAGACTTAAAAAACACTCTTTCTAAATTCACCTTTGGAAGAGATAACTTAAATATTTTATTAGGAAGACAAAGAGTGGTTTTTCAAAAAGCCGGGATAGGTTACAACCCAAAAAATCAACAAAAACTCTATAAAAACTTCTTTGTGCATTCTAGTGTTTCAAGTAGTCCTTTTATTAAATGCTTTTATTGTGGAAGGAAACGACATAGTGCTTCAACATGTAATGCAAGGAAAAACATAAATAAAAAAATTGGAACAAAAATAGTTTGGGTTCCCAAAGGTACTATACCCAAAACTGACACACAAGGACCCAAGAAAGTTTGGGTACCAAAAGTTAAAACTAAACTTGTGTTGTAGGTGTGCTTGAAAGCCAGGAGTTCAAATTGGTATCTCGATAGTGGCTGCTCCAAGCACATGACCGGGGACGACTCAAAATTCACCATGCTTATTCCAAAGAATCATGGACACGTCACTTATGGTGATAACAATAAAGGAAAAATCCTTGGAATCGGCAAAGTCGGTAAGAACCCTAACTCCTCTATTGAAAATGTGCTGCTTGTTGAAGGTTTGAAACATAACATGCTTAGTATTAGCCAATTATGTGATAAAGAAAATAAAGTTATATTTGATTCAAACTGTTGCATAATTGAAGATAAAAATGACAAGCATGTTAAATTCATTGGTCATAGAGTAAACAACATCTATATGATTAGTCTTGATGATATATCTTCAAATGATGCGAAATGCCTTTTAAGTAAGAATGATGATTCATGGTTATGGCATAGGAGAATTGTACACATTCACATGGATCACTTAAAGAAGTTGGTCTCTAAAGAGCTAGTAATTGGACTACCCAAGCTTAATTTTATAAAAGATAAGTTATGTGATGCATGTCAAAAGGGTAAATAAATAAAGGTCTCTTTTAAAGTAAAAAATATAGTTTCAACTACTAGACCTTTATAACTTTTGCACATGGATCTGTTTGGACCTTCTAGAACTATGAGCTTTGGTGAGAATTACTATGCTTTAGTGATTGTGGATGATTTTTCTAGGTTTACATGGACTTTATTTCTTGCAAATAAAAATGATGCATTTCTAGCTTTTAAAAGACTTGCCAAAGTTATTCAAAATGAAAAAGGTTTTCAAATCTCTTCTATAAGAAGTGATCATGGTGGCGAATTTGAAAACAATGTTTTTGAAAATTACTGTGATGAACATGGCATTAATCATAATTTCTCTGCCCCTAGAACTCCGCAACAAAACGGAGTTGTAGAAAAGAAAAATCGTTCTTTAGAAGAAATGGCAAGAACTATGCTTAATGAGGCTGCTCTTCTTAAATACTTTTGGGCGGATGCTGTAAGTATAGCTTGTTATGTAATGAACCGGGCCCTTATAAGGCCCATTTTAAAGAAAACCCCATATGAGTTGTATAAGGGAAGAAAGCCGAATGTCTCACACTTTCATGTTTTTGGATGCAAATGTTTTGTTTTAAATAATGGAAAAGATAACTTTGGCAAGTTTGATGCTAAGTCTAATGAAGGTATATTTCTTGGTTATTCAAATTATAGTAAAGCTTTTCGCATATATAATAAAAGAACTATGACTATTGAAGAATCTATACATGTTGCATTTGATGAAACTGACCCAAATGGATCGAGAAAGGATCTTGTTGTTGATGATGTTGCAGAAATCTTGGCGGAAACACATTTGGATAATAAAGAAAAAGAAATCAAGGAGCAAGAGGATAAACAAAGACAAGAAGATTCGCAAGCTTTGGAACTTCCCAAAGAATGGCGAACTTCAAAATATCATTCCCTTGATCAAATTATCGGTGATGTATCTAAAGGTGTAAGTACTCGTAACTCCCTTAGAAATACTTATAATCACTTAGCTTTTGTTTCTCAAATTGAACCTAAGGATTTAATTGAAGCTTTTGATGATGAACATTGGATCTTAGCTATGCATGAGGAATTAAATCAGTTTGAAAGAAATCAAGTTTGGGAATTAGTTGCTAGACCTAATAATCACCCCATAATTAGAACTAAATGGGTTTTTAGAAACAAACTTGATGAAAATGGGTTAATAACTAGAAACAAAGCTAGATTGGTTGCTAAAAGGTATAATCAAGAAGAAGGAATAGATTATGAAGAAACATATGCACCTGTGACTAGATTAGAAGCTATTAGGATGTTACTTGCTTATGCTTGCATCATGGATTTCAAATTATATCAAATGGATGTCAAAAGTGCTTTCCTAAATGGTTTTATTCAAGAGGAGGTATACGTTGAACAACCTCCAGGTTTTGAAAATCATAAACTGCCCAACCATGTTTTTAAGTTTAAAAAGGCTTTATATGGTTTAAAGCAAGCTCCTAGAGCTTGGTATGAAAGGTTGAGTAAGTTTCTTTTGGAAAATGGTTTTTCAAGAGGAAAAGTCGATACTACCCTTTTTATTAAAAATAAAAAGCATGACATTCTTCTTGTGCAAGTATATGTGGATGATATTATCTTTGGTGCTACTAATGAATCCCTGTGCAAAGAATTTGCTAAGTCTATGCAGAATGAATTTGAAATGTCAATGATGGGAGAATTAAATTTCTTTCTCGGACTTCAAATCAAACAAACGAACGAAGGGACATTCATAAGTCAAACCAAATACTGCAAGGAACTGCTCAAGAGATTCGAAATGGAAAATGCTAAACACATGGCTACTCCGATGGGCACTTCTTGCTACTTGGACAAAGATGAATGAGGTAAATCAGTAGAAATAACGAAATATAGAGGTATGATTGGATCTCTCCTTTATCTTACTGCTAGTAGGCCAGATATAACGTTTAGTGTATGCATGTGTGCTAGATATCAGGCAAACCCTAAGGAATCTCACTTAAGTGCTGTTAAACGGATAATGAAATACCTTGTACGCACTTCACAAATGGGCTTGTGGTACCCTAAGGGTGCCTCTTGTAGCCTAATAGGATATTCTGACTCTGATTTTGCTGGGTGCAAATTGGACAGAAAAAGTACTAGTGAGACATGCCACTTGCTTGGCAGTTCTTTAGTTTCTTGGCATAGCAAGAAACAAAATAGTGTGGCTTTATCTACCGCTGAGACTGAATATGTTGCAGTTAGGAGTTATTGTGCTCAAATCCTATGGATGAAGCAACAACTCTTAGACTACGGTCTTCAGCTTAATCACATCCCGATAAGATGTGATAACACTAGTGCAATAAATATCTCTAAGAATCCCATACTGCATTCCAAAACAAAGCATATAGAGATAAGACATCACTTTATCAGATATCATGTACAAAAAGGGGATTGCATTCTTGAGTTTGTTGAAACATCTAAGCAACTTGCAGATATCTTCACTAAACCCTTAGCAAAAGAAGCTTTCTTTTATATTCTAGGAGAATTAGGCATAATTGATCAATCCAACATTTAATTGCATGTTTTTCTGTTAAATATTTTCACATGGATATATGCTTTGAATGTCTTGAACGTTCTTCTTCTGTGTGCTTCTTTGTTAGTTTTATTCGAATAAACAAACTTTTATTCGAATAAACCTCTTTATAGCTTATAAAATATGTGTTGAACATCAGATTTATTCAAATAGAACCTCAGTTTATTCGAATAACCTGATTCTTGTGTTAAATCCTGTGTGTTTTTCTTCTCTGTATATTCGAATAAACCTCTCCTTATTCGAATAACCTAGAGTCCTTCTTTATCGGTTGTTCTCGGCCTACTGTCTATTCGAATAAACCTCAGGTTATTCGAATAACCAGAGCTCTTCTTTTATCAGTCTTAACTGATAGGCCTCAGCCTATTCGAATAACTCCAATAGTTATTCGAATAAATCCTGTCAGCTTGCCAAAACGCTTGGCTTTCCCAGTTGTTCTATTCGAATAGAATACCTCCCTATTCGAATAAACCTTAGCTGAAACACTTTTTCAGTTTCCTGCGTGCCTGTCCTTTCAGCTTTCCAGCACAGTTTATTCTAATAAACCCATATTTATTCGAATAAACACGGGTTTTCTTTAAATAACCCCTGCGCGCCCAAAACGTTTTCACCCTCCATCTTCTCTGCTCTTCACGTCTCTTTAGCTCCTGCCATCTCAAACTTGCTTACCCCTGTGTTTTCACTCTCTTTCACCTTCTTCCACCTTGGCCTCCTCCTCCAGCAAGCGTCCACGCACGAAGAATGCTCCATGCAACAACCCTCTTGATCTGAGAAGGCTCTCCTCCAACGAAGAGCATCGTGCACGATTCACCACTCACTTCTGGGAGCGTAACTTGGTCCAACCTAAGTACCTTGACCTCTCTTTCTTCCAGTAACATCGCGGCTTCGACTTCCTGACCTTGCTGCAAAACCAGGGAGTTCTTCAGCTTTGCTCTCACCGGGCCACTATTTATCCAGCTCTGGTGAAGATGTTCTTCTGCAATCTAGCTTTCGATGGCCAGAATCTTCTCTCCGAGGTCTGTGATCAGAACATTATGATCACATTTGGGTAGCTAACTCTGTTCGGTGCAGTTCTCTGGCGCCCTTGTTGAAGATGGTGACACCCCGTTTCTAGAAGATTTCAACAAGCTTCGGTACGTTGAAGACTGCTTTGAAGCTTGGTCTAGCCCCACACGACAAGGGTCTCAAGGGTGGAATCTTTGAAAAGCCAAGACAGGCTTCACGCATTACGCCTTCGCTCATATCCCGGCTCCTCGCGGTGGAAACTACGCCTACCTCGGCGAGGAAGACATCTTCATCTTGTGGTTTTCGAAGAATGGCCATCGGATCAATCAGTCTGTGTTCATCATGAGGCACATGATGAGGGCCAAGGGCAAGGAGAAATCGGACTTGCCTTATGGCATTCTTGTCACTACCTTCGAGCAAGTATCCTCGGTCCGGCAAGGCGAGCGAGCCATTGCTCTGACTCACCACAACGTCTTTGGCGCTCACACCTTACGAAAAATGAAGATGATCCAAACCGATGAAGGCTGGGTGTACCCAGATGAGGTCGCTGAGGATGAGCTTAACCTTGCTAATGCCCCTGCTGATGCCCTTGCTGCTCCTGCTGATGTACCTGTTGCTGCTCCTGCTCCTATCACTTTGGAACAGATCATGGCCACCTTGCAGGATAACCGAGCTTACATGGAACATACCTTCTCTATTCTGTTTGATAGAATAGAAGGCGTTGAACGTGAGGTTGCTGCCCTCCGATCTGCTTCACCTGCTTCTGCACCAGCTTCTTCACCATCACCTTCGGATGCTTATTTCTAGGAACTTTAGTTCTTAGGCGTTGAATGTGTTTTGGCTTCATGTTATTTATTTTTTGGCTTATGTAATTGACTCTCTTTTTTATTAATGAATAAATAATATTTCCTGTTGATCTTTTGATATGAGTATATTTACTTTTATGCATTCTTACTTTGATATATGTTTATGGGACTTACCCCTCCTTTTTGCTCATGACAAAAGGGGGAGAAATATTTGATCATTTGATAGTAATTGAGAAAAGACAGGTAAAACTTAAAATGAGATTGAATTCAAATTGAAAGGGGGAGCTGTGCACATATCTGATATACATTACCTCTTATAATTAAAGAAGGGGAGTAAGCTTTTATACCTCTGTGTGAATTCCATTTATATGCACTAACGCTTTTCTCATTGATAGTCTCATTGATAGTTTGTCATCATCAAAAAGGGGGAGAATGTGTTTGGATGCATACCTTTGAAGACTTGTTTTGATGATAACAAACGTGAAGAATAAATGAAGATGATAAATAGACCAAGTCCAAGTTTATATTTGATTAGCATTAGGACTTAGGATCTATTGTACGTAGCTCACTTTGATATCTCTTTGTTTTTGAAAGAAAAGATAAAGCTTGTTTTTAAACTTAGTTTTCAAAACGTTTTTGAACTGAGTTATTCGAATAGAACCTAGTCTATTCGAATAGATCCTCTTACGAGACTCTGTGTTTTAAGTTTTTATTCGAATAACATGTCTTTTATCCGAATAAATGAGCTTTTTCAGAACTGTGTTTTAAATGAGTTGTTCGAATAACTCAAACGTTATTCGAATATATCCTTTCTGTCTGAAATTCTTTTAAACTATGTTATTCGAATGGTTTAGCTGTTATTCGAATAACCCTTCATCTTCAGAACTCTGGTTTTAACAGAGTTATTCGAATAACACATTGGTTATTCGAATAACCCATTTCAGATGAGCTTTTAAATTGGTTTCAGGAACAGTGTTATTCGAATAACCTATTAAGTTATTCAAATAAACACGTTTGAATACGAAGTCTGATATGGAAACTTTCAAACGTTTTGAATTCGGTTAATTTGTTTTTTAAATGTTATTAATTATACCTAAACGGCTATCTCCGTGTTTTCCCTATAAATAGCAAGCTTGGGTCACGAATTTCATTGCCCATAACTCTGATATATTTTCTGATTACTCTGATTTGTGAAAACTATTTTCTACGCTCTTTTTGTTTAAAAACTTTGAGATATTTCTGTGAGAGCTCCATTAACACTTCAATTTGTATTACTTACTCTGAGTGAGAGTTTCTCTTCATCTATTTTCTAATATTCTATATCGAGGGTGAGGTATCCCTCAAGGTTTGTATAAAGGGTGAGGTATTCCTGCAGGCTGAGACTTTAGCACAAGGGTAGAGTTTCCCTGTGTGTGAAAAGTGCTCTTTTGTGTAACGGTAGCAAGCACCTATTGAAGCTTGTATACTTAATGAAAAATCTCCACTTTCGAGGACTTGACGTAGACCACAAGTGGGTTAGTGGTCGAACCAGGATAAATACTGTGCCTGCTTCTCTCTTCCCTAATCTCTTTATTTTATGCAATTTAATTTACTGCACATTTATTTTTCGCTGCTCTTTATTGTTTCTTTTCTTCTTCTCGTTCCTTCCGTGCATTTATTTATTAAGCTTTTAATATCTATTTTTGTTAAAAAGAGGTTTTGATTAAAAATGTTTTATACTCAATTCACCCCCCCTTTTGAGTACTGGAAGCCACTTGGTAACATTATCCTCGTCTGACATTGCCATCACCACCTTATCATCCGAGATGCTCGAGGTGGGTAGCGTCTCTTCAGTCACAGATCTATGATGCACATAAAATACACTAAGAACAAGTGCACTCTATCGCCAAGTAATATAGGACTTGAGTCCTAGTTATCGATCCCACGAGGAATAAGTGGTAATTACTAGATTCGCTTAACTCTTTATTATCTAGACAATTGAAAGTGTATGAAGAAATTCAAGATAAAATTAAAATAAACAAATAAGAAAAATAATGAACAATCAAACAGAGAATGAATAATCAATGAGAGAGAGACTAGGGCGCAAGGTTCACTTAAATCCAATTATTTTGATTTTCTTTCAATTATGATGTAAGGTAATTCTTTTGCCAATATTCTCTTACCTGCTATTGAATCCCAATGGTCATGGATGAAACAATATTCTATTCCTAAATTAAATCACTTATTTGGTCATTTAGTTGAATTAATTAGGAATGCATTAAGCCTCAATTCAAAAGATGAACTAACATACCTATCAATTTCATTGGTAGGAAAAATTAATGTTTGGTCATTCACCAATCTAATCCTAGGCTTACCATATAGATCCACTCATTGAATGCGGATGGTCACTGGTGAAACAGTGAATTAACACATGCCAAAAGTGATCAAGTTATGACAAGAATGCAAGCAATATGATAAAGCCTAAAGAAATTACCTTAATCAAATTAGAAATCAAATCCAAATAATTAGGAAAACAAGATCCCCTATAGCCCTAGCTATTGGTTTATCTACTTATGTTCAATATAAACAAACCCATATCAGAATACAAACCCATGGAAAGAAAACCCAAAGAAAGGGGAATACTAGAAAGAAAGAGAAATCAAAACCCCTTTAATGGAGATTATGATCTTTAAGCCTTCAAGAATCGAATCCTCCTTCGAAGCTGTCCTTTAAGGTCTGCTACCGCAAAACAACCCTCTCAAGATTAGGGATTTCTTGTATAATGTGTTCAATGTCTGTCTGTCCCTGTCTGTGTTGAATTTGGCGTAACTTTTCCCATATATTAAAAATCACGTGGTCTGTTATGCAACCAGTGCCTAGGCGCTCAGTTCTGAATGCTTGGGCGCTCAGTCACGTAAACCAGAATGCGCTGCTACGCGTTGCATGCTTAAGCGCTCCTGAGTGCTGGGTCACTAAATCAACATTACTGCATACGCTTTGAGCGCTCAGGAGCTCCAACACTAGCGCTTAGGAGTTGGTCACTGTTGCAAAATTCTTTTTTTCTTTGCTTGCTTGAACATCTAGTTTTCTTCATGTGTAATTACCTGACAAAAACACACAAAATACTTAATAAAAACATAATTAAACAATACTAAAAATATAACAAAACTTACAAACAAAATTCAGTAAAAATAAATTAAAAAAATATTAAAAACCAAGGAATTGAACTGCAAAAATATGACATGTTGACGGTTTATCAACTCCCCCACACCTGAGCTTTGCTTGTCCTCACGTAAAGAATTGGAATTAACAACAAGATCAAACTCAACATCAAGAAACATGAATCAAAGAAAAATTCCACAATTAAAAGAAATTCAAGTTCAGCAATTAAATCCAATCAAGCAAGATCATTTAACACTTAAACAATTAGAAGCTTGAGTCTAGCTTGCAACTATTCTCTTCACCAAACATCTGAGATCACTCATATTTCCATCGCTTAAGTGTTTAAAGGACAAAGAGATCACTCAAATTTCTCTTAAAAAATGTAATACCATAGGCTTGCTTATCAAACTCATCTCCACTTTCAAGTTTACAGACAACACAAGAATTAAAAGGACTTTTCTTTGGTTGTAATGGGGCCAAGGGTATAATGAAAGGTAGGAAAAAGATAAATAAGGGTAAAAAATGCTCATGGATAAATCAAAACAAAGCAAAATCAGGTTGAAAAGATGACAGATAGAGCATAATGCATAAAGATATAACAAATTCTCACTTTCAACTAAATATTATCATTATTCTTCACCAATAATTCTTTTCTTTTCTCCCTTTTTCCATTTTTTCTTTTTTTCATTTTTTTTCATTTTTTTTTCATTTTCTTCTCTTTTTTTAACCCTTGAAGACAAAAACAACCTTTAATGACTTCTCAATTAACACATCAATTACTCCAAAGAATTCAACCTGATTATTTAATTAGATATTCAAAGAAATCAATTTCAAGCTCAAATAGGGAATAAAGGGGTTATTTTATCAATGCAACTCTGGAAGTCAAGAAAGAATTAAGCCTAATTGCCTTAATCATATTCAAGTTTATATGTAAATCATTAAAGCCTTAACAAGATATCAATGCAAGTTCTAGAGCACATTAATCAAGAGAAAACTCACTCCAAAAGAAAAATAGGATTTTGTTTATGAAAAATCCAATCATTAAAGCTCAAAACTCACTTTCTGGCTAAGTTAATAGAGAGAACAAAAGCAAGCAGACATGACTAATTTCTAACTAAGATGCTAAATTCACTTTGCTTAATTGAAAATAAAAATTTCTTCACACATTATCAAGTCATGATCAATGGAATCCCCTTTAAAACATATCTCTATCAGCTCAGAATAAATCAAGAAATCAACACACAATTCTAGCTTAATTAGCAGCAATACTCAAGTGCTTATCAAAAATATTTTTTTGCCAAAAATTGTAACAATACCCCCCAAACTTAAGATAAACATTGTTCTCAATGTGGAAGAAAAATAATAAAGGGGGTAAAGGAAAGAATAACACAACCTGATGAATAATGAAACAATGTCAGGCAAAGGAGAAGCACAAGAGTCAGCGCAACAACAGAATCTGAAAAATAAAATCCCAAAACACATGAGTAGCATCTAAAAGAAAAACAAAAATAACAAAAACAACTAAAATAAAATAAATAAAGAAGAAACACAGGTTGCCTCCTCTGAAGCACTAGTTTAACATCATTAGCTCGACGTTGCCTTTTTCAGATAAATCAAGGTGGCTTAAAGCAAGAGAAATAGGAGGACGCCTTATTCTTTTCAAAGCAGTGCCTCCTTCCTTCATCCATGACCTTGGGATTGCTTCCATTAGCATTCTGAACTTGACAAGAGCTTAGTTGCCCCAATTGCATATTAACTCCGTTGGGCCATGGTGGTCGCACTAGATTAATAGATGAATGACCAATTCGTGAAGAAACAGGGAATATAGGAGGACCTTTATCTGTTTCAATAACTTGAGTTTTTGGAAGATCAACATCAACATTGTATGATGATGGGGGGTCTTTGTTAGCTAAGGTTTCCTGCTTCTTAGCTTGAATAATATTGATAGGGGTATGGAGATTTGACATTGCGGAAGATTTAGCCTCCCTAAAGATATTGATGGTCACATAATCTCCATCCACACTTAAAATGAGTTCACCTCGAGGTACATCAATCACAGCTTCTGAAGTGGCCAAAAACGGTCTTCCAAGAATGAGAGGCATATCAACATCCTTTTCCATATCTAGCACCACAAAATCAACTGGGAATATTAATCTGTCCACCTTCACCAAAACATCCTCCACTACACCATACGGGTAAGTGATAGATCTATCAGCCAACTGTAGTGAAATGTTGGTGGGCTTTGATTCCTGCATTCCTGATTTCTTTTACACAGAGAAAGGCATCAAATTAATACTAGCACCCAAATCACATAATGCCTTCTCAAAATAAGAATTACCAATAGAGCAAGGAATAGTAAAACTCCCTGAATCTTTCAATTTCGGAGGTAACTTCTTCAAAAGAATAGCAGAACACTCCTCATTAAGACATACCATCTTAAACTCCTCAAGTTTACATTTCTTTGTAAGTATTTCCTTCAGAAAGTTTGCATACTTGGGCATTTGAGAGATGACTTCAACAAACGGAATGTTAATTTACAATTTCTTGAATTTCTCCAAGAATTTAGTAAATTGTTAATCTAGCTAATTGTTCTTGAGCCTATAAAGGAATGGGATCTTGGCATATGGCAAGGGTTCATAAACTGTACTCTGCTTGTTGCCCAAGTGGCTTCTATACTCAAGAAGGGGGTGAATTGAGTAATTAAAAAATTTTTGAAAAACTTTTCACAAACACTTTAAAGAAAATTTCCGTTGAAGCTATTTATGAAGCGAAAAGATTGAACAAGGAAGATGGAAAAAGTTCTCATAAATTTAATAAGCCAAAAGATGATTTAATCAAATATTTTTGAACTTAAAGCGCAAGTATAGAGAGAAGAGTTCAGAAAAAGCAAACACTGGGATTTATCCTGGTTTAGCCACCAACCACTTGTGATATACGCCCAGTCCTCGAGCATCCACTCAAGATTTTCTTCACTATCAATGCAAGTTTTCAACAGGTGCTTGCTACCATTACAAACTTGAGCACTCCTTATACCTTGGGATGCCTCACCCTTGTGCTTGAGCCTCAACAACAGGGATACCTCACCCTTACAAATTTTTTGAGAGATGCCTCACCCTCGTTACAATCAAAAGAGAATAGCAAAGGAAGAAACTCTCACAAAGAGTGTGTATTACAACTTGAAGCATTAATGAAGCTCTCTCAAAATATCTCAAGAAATTCAAAATAGAGCAAAATAAGAGAAAGAAGTGAAACTCAAATTAAGAGTAATAGAAAGATATTTTTCACTTTTTCTATGTTGTAAAATATGACCTAGAAACATCTATTTATAGTGTTCTCAAGAAAAAGACCCGTTGGGGTAATTTAAGATCATAATAAAAGCCCAAAAATTGACCGTTGCGCACTTTCATCTGTGATGTAATCAATTACAAGAATGATGTAATCGATTACATTATTCTTGAACTCAGTTTTGGGTTTTTTGGGCTGATTATAATCGATTGCATGACTAATGTAATCGATTACCAAGTCTCTGGAAGCAATATAATCGATTACATACCTCATGTAATTGATTACCAAGCCTCTGGAAGTAGTGTAATCAATTACAAACCTCATGTAATCGATTACAAAGCTTCTGACTCTTGAAAAATGGTTTCCCGCATGTTTGTAATCGATTACCAGGCCTTTGTAATCGATTACAAGCTCCTAAAGAAGTTGTAAATTGATTACTAAGCCTAAGGATAAGCTTACAAACATCCTTGAACCCATTCCTAAGCCCAATTTAGCTTTGCAAACATTGAGATTTCAAAAAACTTAGTTTGTTAAAGAAATAGGCTTGTGTTTCATAAAACAAGACTTTAGAAAACCAAGCAAACCCTTTTTAGAAAGACATTGCGATAATTAGAAGAGCTTCTTACATTAACATTCTAAGTTCTAAAAACTATACCAACTTTGCTGCCTCTAGACTTGGTCTTTGACTTAGCTTTGTTATCATAAAAATCGCACTATCTTCACGACATAAGCATTCACACTGCTCACGATCCTTCTTCACTTTCTGCCACTTTAGTTCTTTCTTCTCAACCTCTCCTTTATTGACATCTTGAATTGAGACATCTTCAGTAAGGACATCATTTTTCTTTGTCTTAATTCTTGACGAGCTAGATGCTTCAGTTGCCTTCTCATCTTCATGCACTGACTTAACAAGAGTATCTCTAAGTTCTAACATTTCCTTCTTCTGGGAGGAGTCCTAAGTTCCTTACCACTTCTCAGTGTAATTACAAGGACCTGTTCCTTTGAATTAGTCTTAATAGTGCTAGGCAATGTCCCTGTGCCCTTGCTGTCATCAATGTAGTTAACTGACTGATCTGAGTCTCCATGATCTTCATTCTAGCATCAGAATTCTGCATGTATTTCATTACCAAATCTTCAAAGCTTGGCTTCTCTGCAGGTGCTTGGAAATCTAAAGGTGGTTGTGGTGCTCTCTGCTGATTCTGTTGATAGCCCTGTTGATTTCTCCATTTGAAATTCGGGTGGTCTCTCCAACCGGGATTGTACGAATTAGCATAAGGATTGTCTGCTGCCGGTTAGAATTACTAACAAAATTTACTCCTTCAGGCTCAGGGGCAAATAGACTACCAACTTGGTAATTTGAACTTGTATAACCTAATCCTCCATATGCCTCACAAATGATTGGTGGGACTGCACTATTTGTCACCATCAGAGTCTCAACCTTCTTCGTCAAAGCTTCCAATTGGCTTAGAATGGCTGTAAAAGAATCAACAACATGTACACCTACTTGTTTCTTAGGAACCTGGTGCTCATTTTGCCATTGATAACTGTTCAGTGCCATTTCTTTAATCAATGCTTGGCTCTCAATAGGTGTTTTTCTCCATATTGTACCTCCCGCAGCAGCATCAATGAGTGAACAATTTACAGGCGATAAACCATTGTAAAAAGTCTGAACTTGCTGCCATACAGGAAATCCATGAAGTGGACATCTCCTCAACAACTCTTGAAAGCGCTCCCAAGCTTCATAAAGAGTGTCCATTTCAAACTGCACAAAAGAAGATATATCATTCCTTAACTTAGCAAATTTAGAAAGAGGAAAATACTTAGTCAAAAACTGTTGTGTCAACTGATCCCATGTAGTGATGGAACCCCTTGGAAGTGACATTAACCATTGACTTGCTCTGTCCCTAAGAGAGAAAGGAAAGAGTTACAATCGGATTGCATCATTTGTTACCCTATTGTACTTGATAGTATCACACAACTACAAGAACCTAGCCAAATGATGATTTGGATCATTTGAAGGTAATCCACTAAACTGAACTGAATTCTGAATCATGAAAATCAATGCTGGTTTAATCTCAAAATTATTTACCGTCATAGTTGGTCTTATAATACTCCCTCCATACCCTTCACAGTGGGCATGGAGTACTTAAGCATGGTCTGCTCTGCTGGGGTAGCTCTTTCTTCACGGTTTGCCTCAATAACTGGTTGTCTTTCCATCCTGTTTATGTCTTCTATCACAGCTGCAATAAAAAACTACTTCCTTAACCTGCGAGCTGTTTTCTCAATTTCTGGATCAAAAGCCAAACTAGGAAACTGTGATCGAGTAAGCATAAACAAAAAAATTAGGAAGTGAAAAATTAATTAAAAAAAATAAAAAAAATAAAGTTAAATAAAATAAAATAAAGAATAAAGGGATGTCTAAATTAACTAGATCTTTTCTCTTCTAATATTGCCAAACTTATTCCCAAGCAACAGCGCCAAAAACTTGATGCGCGTAAAATACATTAAGAGCAAATGCACTCTATCGCTAAGTAATATAAGACTTGAGTCCCAGTTATCGATCCCATGAGGAATAAGTGATAATTACTAAATTCGCTAAATTCTTTGTTTTCTAGATAATCGAAAGTGTATGAAGAAATTTAAGATAAAATCAAAATAAACAAATAAGAAAAACAATGAACAATCAAACAGAGAATGGATAATCAATGAAAGAGAGACTAGGGCGCAAGATTCACTTGAATCTAATTATTTTGATTTTCTTTCAATTATGATGTAAGGTAATTCTTTTGTCAATATTCTCTTACCTACTGTTGAATCCTAATGGTCATGGATGAAACAATATCCCATTCCTAAATTAAATCACTTATTTGGTCATTTAATTGAATTAATTAGGAATGCATTAAGCCTCACTTCAAGAAATGAACTAACATACCTGTCAATTCCATTGGTGGGAAAAATGGATGTTTGGTCATTCACCAATCTAATCTTAGGCTTACCATGTAGATCTACTCATTGAATGCGGATGGTCACCGGTCAAACAATGAATTAATACATGCCAAAAGTGATTAAGTTATGATAAGAATGCAAGCAATATGATAAACCCTAAAGAAATCACCTTAATCAAATTAGAAATCAAATCCAAATAAATAAGAAAATAAGATCCCACATAGCGTTAGTTATGAGTTTAGCTACTCATGTTTAATACAAATAAACTCATATCAAAATACAAATCCATGGAAAGAAAACCCAAAGAAAAGGGAAAACTAGAAAGAAAGAGAAATCAAAACCTCTTTAATGGAGATTATGATCTTCAAGCCTTTAAGAATCGAATCCTCCTTCGAAGCCATTGTTGGGAATTTTTGCGGATACATCACGTAGCGGAAAACAGGGATTCCCACCAAGAATCCATGCGAAAAAGTCATAATCCGAGTTTTTAAATGATTTACCTCTTGAAGCATAAATCACTAACACCGTAATAGAAACAATGTCTCTGCGGTATCCACACGAACAGACTCACGAATGTCCAACGTCCGCAAAGAGAAGCCTCACGTCTCTCACACAGTGGTAGCTGCGAGGAGAAGAGAAGATACCTGTGGCTCAATCACTCACTTTTCTGTAGGTGCGGCTAGGGTTCTGAATTGTGTATCTTAGCAGCCCTCTTAGTAGTACTATTTATAATAGTGACTGCCTTAAGTGAGTGTGAGCAGCAGCAAGGTAAGCTGTGCAACCCTAGACCCATCTGTTATGAGTCTGGCCCATATTTGAATCCGAGTCCAACTTGAATCCATTGCTCTAATTTTAGTCTGCTCTATGTGTGTGACCCTGCAGGTTCTTATTACGTTGGCAGTAATATTAAAATCTCATTTTAATATTACAAGCAGTGAGCGGTATTTAGCAACACATCGCTGCTACCCAAGAAATAAGAATGTCAGTGATTTGACATAACCTTTCCGTGACTAATGTTTCCATGTTGTTTAGTCCCTTTATCAAGATATCTAGATTGAACACAAGGCATGGAATGCGTCACCCTTGTATAGTCCAATCTTTCGTTTCCTGATACTCGAGTAGACTTTGTAACAACAAATGAGATCAATATCTCATATTGACTCATTTGAGCATGGCCATGCATTTCGCAGTCTCACTCAATCAGGGGGCCCGAAGATATCGCTCTTGTTATGTAGGAGTGATAAATCCTATCTAGGTCACTCACATCCTTCTGCATGATTCGCGGTATATCCAATAACCAACTTTATAATCACATTGTTACAGATGACGTTTGATGGCATTAAAACACATAACTCCTTATGTAGGAATCGTAGTGAGTTCAGGTCAAAGGACCACAGACACCATTGTCACTATGAGAATCACTTATGACACTCACGTAACGATCCATGTAGTGTTCTCATGGTGGGTCAGTCCAGTACATCATTACTCTAATATGTACCCATGTGAAGACTTGATATCTCATATCCATGACTCGTGAGATGTGGTTATCAGTCTATGCACATACTAGTCTCAATGTATTATTGTTGTCTTAATTAACAATAATACTTGACTAGGGACATTTAAGAATAGTGTTGTAACCAAAAGGATCTCACGATCAAGTCATCCACTTGATGTCCTATGGCATCAAACTTATTATTCTCAGGAATTTATTATGTTTATCAAAAAAGAATATAATAAATAAAATGCCTCATATATAAAATAGCATAATAGAATGTATGTAAATACAAAAAATGTATTGGCCTCTAGGGCATACACCAACAATCTCCCACTTGCACTAGAGCTAATCAGGCATATATCTAATGCCTAAAGACCTAGTGTGACCCTCATGCTTCTGCTGTGCAAGAGGCTTCGTCAGTGGATCAGCAATGTTATCATCTGTTGGTACTCTACATATCTTCACATCTCCTCTATCGATGATCTCTCAAATGAGATGGAAGCGCCTAAGTATATGTTTGGATCGCTGGTGAGATCTAGGCTCCTTAGCTTGTGCAATGGCTCTATTATTATCGCAATAGAGGTCCACTGGGTCCACAATGCTAGGAATAGCGCCAAGTTTAGTAATGAACTTCCTGATCCAAACGGTCTCCTTTGCTGCATTGGAGGTAGCAATATACTCAGCCTCTGTGGTAGAATCGGCGACTGTCTCCTGCTTTGAACTCTTCCAGCTCACAGCCCCACCATTTAGGCAAAAAACATAACCTGAGTGCGATCTGGAGTCATCCTTATCGGTTTGGAAACTAGCATCAGTGTAACCTTTTACAGCTAGCTCTTCCTCGTCTCCATATACTAAGAATGAATCCTTAGTCCTTCTCAAGTACTTAAAGATGTTCTTGATAGCAGTCCAGTGACTCTCACCGGGATCAGACTGGTACCTACTCATCATGCTCAAAGCATACGAGATGTCTGGTCGAGTACATAACATGGCATACATGATAGATCCAATTGCAGATGCATATGGAATCTTGCTCATGCGATCCCTCTCATCCTGGGTGGAAGGGGATTGAGCCTTAGATAGGCTTAGACCATGTGACATAGGCAAGAGTCCTTTCTTGGATTCATGCATGTTAAATCGTCTTAACACTTTGTCTATGTATGTACTCGACTTAGGCCAAGCGAGTCTCGGTGATCTATCTCTATAGATCCCGATACCTAATACATAGGTGGCTTTGCCCAAGTCTTTCATAGAGAAGCAGTTCCCTAACCAAGTCTTTACGGACTGTAGGGTAGGGATGTCATTTCCAATAAGTAGTATGTCATCTACATACAATACCAGAAAGATAATAGTGCTCCCACTAACCTTCTTGTAGACACAAGATTCTTCTTCATTCTTGATGAAACCAAACTGTTTTATTGTATCATCAAAACGAAGATTCCAGCTTCTGAAAGCTTGCTTCAATCCATAAATAGACCGTTGCAACTTGCATACTTTTCTAGCATCCTCTGGAGTGGCAAAACCCTCAGGTTGTGTCATGTACACATCTTCGAGAAGATTTCCATTAAGGAAAGCAGTTTTGACATCCATTTTCCAGATTTCATAATCATGGTATGCTGCAACAGCAAGCAAGATCTGAATGGATTCAAGCATCGCAACTGGAGAAAAAGTCTCATCATAGTCTACACCATGAATTTGTTTGAAACCTTTAGCCACCAATTGCGCCTTAAAGGTATGCACATTACCATCCATGTCAGTTTTCTTCTTGAAAACCCACTTGCATCCAATGGGTTTTACCCCTTCAGGTGGGTCAACCAAGGTCCATACCTGGTTGGCATACATGGAATCCATTTCGGATCTCATGGCCTCAAGCCATTTCTCATATTCTGGGCCAATAATGGCTTCCTGGTAAGTCACAGGCTCATCTTGATCCATGAGCAATACGTCACCTTGTTGGGTCATGAGAAATCCATATCTCTCTGGTTGATGACGTATCCTGTTAGACCTACGCAGGTCTTGTGCTACTAGAGCAGGTTATTGTTCCACAACATTTTGTGGAGGCAGCTCTATTTCCACCATTGGTCCATTGTTGCTTTGTGAAACTTGAACTTCTTAAAGTTCTACTTTTCTCCCACTGGTTCCTTTGGAGATAAACTCCCTTTTTAGAAACACAGCTGTCCGTGTGACAAATACTTTGCCTTCAGTAGGATTATAGAAAAAGTATCCCTTGGTTTCCTTTAGATACCCCACAAAGAAGCATTTATCTGATTTAGGTCAAAGCTTATCAGAAACTTGACGTTTCACATAAGCTTCGCAGCCCCAAATCTTCAAGAAAGACATATTGGGTCGTCTCCCAGTCCATATCTCATATGGTGTCTTTTGAACCGTCTTAGATGGAACACAGGTAAGTGTGAAAGCTGCTGTTAACAGAGCATGTCCCCAGAAGGAGCTTGGAAGGTTTGCATGACTCATTATGGATCGGACCATGTCCAACAAGGTCCGGTTTCTCCTTTTAGAGACACCATTCCATTGTGGTGTTCCTGGTGGAGTGAGTTGAGATATTATCCCACACTCTTTCAGATGATCATCAAACTGTTGGCTTAAGTATTCTCTTCCTCGATCTGATCAAAGGATTTTAATACTCTTGCCAAGTTGGTTTTGTACTTTATTCTTGAACTCTTTGAACTTTTCAAAGGATTCTGATTTGTGCTTCATAAGATATACAAATCCATATCTACTGAAATCATCAGTAAATGTAATGAAGTATTGAAAACCGCCTTTAGCGAGTGTGTTTAGTGGCCCACATACATCACTATGTATAAGGCCTAAAAGATCACTAACCCTTTCACCTTGTCCAGTGAATGGGGCCTTTGTCATCTTCCCCAATAAACAAGATTCACATGTCTCATATGATTCGAAATCAAACGAGTCCAAGAATCCATCTTTATGGAGTTTGGAGATGCATTTCTCATTTATGTGGCCCAAACGACAATGCCAGAGAAAAGTTGGGTTCAGATCGTTTGATTTAAACCTCTTTGTATTTATGTTATAGACGGGCGTTTCGAGATCAAGTACATAAAGTCCATTACTCAATTGTGCACTACCATAAAAAATATTATTCATATAAATAGAACAACACTTGTCCTTTATAATAAAAGAAAAACCTTTCTTGTCCAAACAAGAAACAGAAATGATATTCCTACTAATAGTAGGCACAAAATAGCAGTTCTCTAACTCTATTACAAGCCCAGTGGGCAAAGATAATAAATAAGTCCCTACAGCTAATTGTAGCAACCTTTGCTCCATTTCCCACTTGTAGGTCGACTTCGCCCTTCGTCAATGGTCTACTGCTCTTTAGATC
The DNA here is from genome assembly GCA_029884595.1 of Ormosia semicastrata. Taxonomy (NCBI): domain Eukaryota; kingdom Viridiplantae; phylum Streptophyta; class Magnoliopsida; order Fabales; family Fabaceae; genus Ormosia; species Ormosia semicastrata. Next base: position 49,368,826 of record JAQQTO010000061.1, read on the forward strand.
CTGCACATTTACACAAATGCGAGATCCATATCCAGGATCTAATACCCATGATGCAGAAGTAGATAAATTGACTTCAATAACAAAAATACCTGAAGTGGAAGTCTCACTTCCCTTTTCTTTTTGAGCTCCTTTAGGAACTTGGCACAGTTCCTCTTCCAATGTCCGGTCTGACCGCAATGGAAGCATGTACCTTCCTTAGCCACTCCACCCACTGGTTTCAAGCCAGAAGTGCTGGGCTTGGACTTATCCTTGCCCTTGCCCTTGCCCTTCTAGTTGTCCTTGGGTTTTTTTTGCTGTTTCTTGCCCTTATTCTTTTGGACCATCATTATGGCCTTCCCTTTGCCTTTGTTAATGTTCTGCTCAGCGGGTTTCAACCATGCCTAGCACTCTGGTAGTGATTTGTCAATCTCATTCATGTTGTAGTTCATGACAAATTGACTAAAACTTTTCGGCAACGATTGTAGGACTAAGTCAGTGGCCAACTCTTGGCCCAAAGGAAAATCGAGTCTCTCTAGGTTTTCAATGTACCCAATCATCTTGAGTACATGAGCACCAACAGAGCCAAGGAAGGTACATGCTTCCATTGTGGTCAGACTAGACATTGGAAGAGGAACTGTGCCAAGTTCTTGGAGGAGCTCAAAAAGAAGAAGGGAAGTGAGACTTCCACTTCAGGTATTTTTGTTATTAAAGTCAATTTATCTACTTCTGCATCATGGGTATTAGATACTGGATGTGGATCTCACATTTGTATAAATGTGCAGGATCTAAAGAGCAGTAGACCATTGACGAAGGGCGAAGTCGACCTACGAGTGGGAAATGGAGCAAAGGTTGCTGCATTAGCTGTAGGGACTTATTTATTATCTTTGCCCACTGGGCTTGTAATAGAGCTAGAGAATTGCTATTTTGTGCCTGCTATTATTAGGAATATCATTTCTGTTTCTTGTTTGGACAAGAAAGATTTTTCTTTTATTATAAAGGACAAGTGTTGTTCTATTTATATGAATGATATTTTTTATGGTAGTGCACAATTGAGTAATGGACTTTATGTACTTGATCTCAAAACGCCCGTCTATAATATAGATACAAAGAGGTTTAAATCAAACGATCTGAACCCAACTTTTCTCTGGCATTGTTGTTTGGGCCACATAAATGAGAAACGCATCTCTAAACTCTATAAAGATGGATTCTTGGACTCGTTTGATTTCGAATCATATGAGACATGTGAATGTTGTTTATTAGGGAAGATGACAAAGGCCCCATTCACTGGACAAGGTGAAAGGGCTAGTGATCTTTCAGGCCTTATACATAGTGATGTATGTGGGCCACTAAACACACTCGTTAGAGGCAGTTTTCAATACTTCATTACATTTACTGATGATTTCAGTTGATATGGATTTGTATATCTTATGAAGCACAAATCAGAATCCTTTGAAAAGTTCAAAGAGTTCAAGAATGAAGTACAAAACCAACTTGGCAAGAGTATTAAAATCCTTCGATCAGATCGAGGAGGAGAATACTTTAGTTAACAGTTTGATGATCATCTGAAAGAGTGTGAGATAATATCTCAACTCACTCCACCAGAAACACCACAATGGAATGATGTCTCTGAAAGGAGGAATCGGACCTTGTTGGACATGGTCCGATCCATGATGAGTCATGCAAACCTTCCAGGCTCCTTCTGGGGACATGCTCTGTTAACAGCAGCTTTCACACTTAACCGTGTTCCATCTAAGATGGTTCAAAAGACACCATATGAGATATAGACTGGGAGACGGCCCAGTATGTCTTTCATAAAGATTTGGGGCTACGAAGCTTATGTGAAACGTCAAGTTTCTGATAAGCTTAGACCTAAATCAGATAAATGCTTCTTTTTGGGGTATCCAAAGGAAACCAAGGGATACTTTTTCTATAATCCTACTAAGGAGAAAGTGTTTGTTGCACGGATAGCTGTGTTTCTAGAAAGGGAGTTTATCTCCAAAGGAACCAGTGGGAGAAAAGTAGAACTTGAAGAAGTTCAAGTTTCACAAAGCAGCAATGAACCAATGGTGGAAATAGAGCAGCCTCCACAAAATGTTGTGGAACAGCAACCTGCTCTAGTAGCACAAGACCTGCGTAGGTCTAACAGGATACGTCATCAACCAGAGAGATATAGATTTCTCATGACCCAACAAGGTGACGTATTGCTCATAGATCAAGATGAGCCTGTGACTTACTAGGAAGCCATTATTGGCCCAGAATTTGAGAAATGGCTTGAGGCCATGAGATCTGAAATGGATTCCATGTGTGCCAACCAGGTATGGACCTTGGTTGACCTACCTGAAGGGGTAAAACCCATTGGGTACAAGTGGGTTTTCAAGAAGAAAACCCACATGGATGGTAATGTGCATACCTTTATGGTGCGATTGGTGGCTAAAGGTTTCAAACAAATTCATAGTGTAGACTATGATGAGACTTTTTCCCCAGTTGCAATACTTAAATCCATTCGGATCTTGCTTGCTGTTGCAGCATATCATGATTATGAAATCTGGCAAATGGATGTCAAAATTACTTTCCTTAATGGAAATCTTCTCGAAGATGTGTACATGACATAACCTGAGGGTTTTGCCACTCTAGAAGATGCTAGAAAAGTATGCAAGTTGCAACGATCTATTTATGGATTGAAACAAGCTTCCAGAAGCTGGAATCTTCATTTCGATGATACAATAAAACAGTTTGGTTTCATCAAGAATGAAGAAGAATCTTGTGTCTACAAAAAGGTTAGTGGGAGTACTATTGTCTTTCTGGTATTATATGTAGATGACATACTACTTATTGGAAATGACATCCCTACCCTACAGTCCATAAAGACTTGGTTAGGGAGCTGCTTCTCTATGAAGGACTTGGGCGAAGCCACCTATGTATTAGGTATCAGGATCTATAGAGATAGATCACTGAGACTGCTTGGCCTAAGTCAGAGTACATACATAGACAAAGTGTTAAGACGATTTAACATGCATGAATCCAAGAAAGGACTCTTGCCTATGTCACATGGTGTAAGCCTATCTAAGGCTCAATCCCCATCCACCCAGGATGAGAGGGATCGCATGAGCAAGATTTCATATGCATCTGCAATTGGATCTATCATGTATGCCATGTTATGTACTCGACCAGACATCTTGTATGCTTTGAGCATGACGAGTAGGTACTAGTTTGATCCCGGTGAGAGTCACTGGACTGCTATCAAGAACATCCTTAAGTACTTGAAAAGGACTAAGGATTCATTCTTGGTATATGGAGGCGAGGAAGAGGTAGTTGTAAAAGGTTACACTGATGCTAGCTTCCAAACCGATAAGGACGACTCCAGATCGCAATCGGGTTATGTTTTTTGCCTAAATGGTGGGGCTGTGAGTTGGAAGAATTCAAAGCAGGAGACAGTCGCCGATTCTACCACAGAGGCTGAGTATATTGCTGCCTCCAATGCAGCAAAGGAGGCCGTTTGGATCAGGAAGTTCATTACTGAACTTGGGCTATTCCTAGCATTATGGACCTAGTGGACCTCTATTGTGATAATAATGGAGCCATTGCACAAGCTAAGGAGCCTAGATCTCACCAGCGATCCAAACATATACTTAGGCGCTTCCATCTCATTCGAGAGATCATCGATAGAGGATATGTGAAGATATGCAGAGTACCAACAGATGATAACATTGCTGATCCACTGACGAAGCCTCTTGCCCAGCAGAAGCATGAGGGTTACACTAGGTCTTTAGGCATTAGATATATGCCTGATTGGCTCTAGTGTAAGTGGGAGATTATTGGTCTATGCCCTAGAGGCCAATACATTTTTTGTATTTACATACATTCTATTATGTTATTTTTATATATGAGGTATTTCATTTATTGTGTTCTTTTTTGATAAACATAATAAAGTCCTTAGAATAGTAAGTTTGATGCCATAGGACATCAAGTGGATGACTTGATCGTGAGATCCTTTTGGTTACAACACTATTCTTAAATGTCCCTAGTCAAGTATTATTGTTAATTAGGACAACAATAATACATTGAGACTAGTATGTGCATAGACTGATGACCATATCTCATGAGTCATGGATATGAGACATCAAGTCTTCACATGGGTACATATTAGAGTAATGATGTACTGGACTGACCCACCATGAGAACGCTACATGGATCGTTACTTGAGTGTCATAAGTGATTCTCATAGTGAAAATGGTGTTTGTGGTCCTTTGACCTGAAATCACTACGATTCCTACATGAGGAGTTGTGTGTTTTAATGCCATCAAACGTCATCTGTAACAAAGTGATTATAAAGTTAGTTATTGGACATACCCCGAATCATGCAGAGGGATGTGAGTGACCTACATGGGATTTGTCACTCCTACATAACAGGAGCGATATCTTCGGGCCCCCTGATTGAGTGAGATTGCGAAATGCATGGCCATGCTCAAATGAGTCAATATGAGATATTGATCTCATTTATTGTTACAAAGTCTACTCGAGTATCAGGAAACCAATGATTGGACTATACAAGGGTGACGCATTCCATGCCTTGTGTTCAATCTAGATATCTTGACAAAGGGACTAAACGACACGGAAACATTGGTCACGAAAAGGTTATGTCAAATCACTGACATTCTTATTACTTGGGTAACAGCGATGTGTTGCTAGATACCACTCACTGCTTGTAATATTAAAATGGGATTTTAATATTACTGCCAACGTAATAAGAACCTGCAGGGTCACACACATAGAGCAGACTAAAATTGGAGCAATGGATCCAAGTTGGACTCAGATTCAAATATAGGTCAGACTCATAATAGATGGGTCTAGGGTTGCACAGCTTACCTTACTTCTGCTCACACTCACTTAAGGCAGTCACTATTATAAATAGTACTGCTAAGGGGGCTGCTAAGAGACACAATTCTAAACCCTAGCCGCACCTACAGAAAAGTGAGTGAGAGAGTGACAGGTTTCTTCTATTCTCTTCGCAGCTAGCACTGTGTGAGAGACGTGAGGCTCCTCTTTGCAGACATTGGACGTTCGTGAGTCTGTTCGTGTGGATACCACAGAGACATCATTTTTATTACGGTGTTGGTGATTCACGCTTCAAGAGGTAAATCTTTTAAAAAATCAGATTATGGCTTTTTCGCATGGATCCTCGGTGGGAATCCCTATTTTTCACTGCGTGTTATATCCGCAATTCCCAACATTCTCATGGTGGGTCAGTCCAGTACATCATTACTCTAATATGTACCCATGTGAAGACTTGATATCTCATATCCATGACCCATGAGATGTGGTCATTAGTCTATGCACATACTAGTCTCAATGTATTATTGTTGTCCTAATTAACAATAATACTTGACTAGGGACATTTAAGAATAGTATTGCAACCAAAAAGATCTCACGATCAAGTCATCCACTTGATGTCCTATGGCATCAAACTTACTATTGTCAAGACTTTATTATGTTTATCAAAAAAGAACATAATAAATGAAATGCCTCATATATAAAATAGCATAATAGAATGTATGTAAATACAGAAAATGTATTGGCCTCTAGGGCATACACCAACAGCCGTCCTCTAAGGTCTGCTACCACAAAACAACCTTCTCAAGATTAGGGATTTTCTGTGTAATGTATTCAATGTCTGTCTGTCTTTGTCTGTGTTGAATTTAGCGTAACTTTTCCAATATATTGAAAATAACGTGGTCTGTTACGCAACCAGCGCCTAAGGGCTTAGTTCTGAACGCTTGGGTGCTCAATCACTTAAACCAGAATGCGCTGCTATGCGTTGCGCGCTCAAGCGCTCCTCACCCAGCGCTCAGGTGTTAGGTCACTAAATCAATGTTGTTGCATACGCTTTGAGCGCTCAGACGCTCCAACACTAGTGCTCAAGCGTTGGTTACTGTTGAAAAATTCTTCTTTTCTTTGCTTGTTTGAACATCCAGTCTTCTCCATGTGTAATTACTTGACAAAAACACACAAAATACTTAATAAAAACACAATTAAACAATACTAAAAATATAACAAAACTTATGAATAAAATTCAATAAAAATAAAAAAAATATGAAAAATCAAGGAACTAAACCGCAAAAATATGACATGTTGACAGTTCATCAATCTATTATTACTAGGGCTTTTTGTAATCCCTAGTTTATACAAGATGTCCACCTTGGAGTTCTGCTCTCTAGGAATATAATCAACCTTGACCTTTGAGAACGTTGTCATGAATTGCTATACCTTTATCATATACTTTTACAGTTAAGGGTTCTTAGCTTGGTATTCCCCCAAGACTTATGAAATTACCAGTTGAGAGTCACTGCAAAGTCTAACCTTCAAAACATTAAGATCTTTGGCCATAAGTAGTCTCACTATTATTGTTTCATTTTCTGGTTGATTATTCGAGGTACGAAACTCAAATTGAAGGATTGTTCAAGCGTGACTCCATTGACATTTTCTAGAATGATACTTGCATCGCTTCCTTTCGAATTGGTGGCTCCATCAACATAAATGGCCCATTCCCCTTCGTTGTTGGACGTTGGAAAATGTATAAATTCCACCACGAAATTGGGCAGTGCTTGCGCCTTTATGGCTTAACGGGGCTCACATTCTATTTCAAACTCTGAAAATTCTAGAAACCAAGCTATCATCCTTCCAGCGAGCTCGGGTTTGTGGAGAATTTATATGATGGGCTAGTCCGTCTTTACGACCACAAGGTGACATTAGAATTATTGCCTCAACCTCCATTCTGAAATAAGCAACGTGAATGCCAACTTCTCTATCTACTGATGAATGGAGTTCTGGCCCTTGTAAAACCTTACTGATGAGGTAAACAGGCTTTTGGCCTTATTTCTTTGATGAGTGCCGAACTAACCGCTTCAGCAGCTACTGAAATGTAAAGGTATAGAGTCTTTCCATCCTTTAGCTTGGTCAAAATAAGTGGAATGGCAAGTATGGTCTTCAGATTTTGGAAAAAAAATTTGCACTACGTTGTCCACTCGAAATCTTTTCCCTTCTTTAAAAGTTTGAAGAAAAGTAGAGCTCTTTGAGCTTACTTGGAGACGAATCTGGTGAGCGCCGTAATTCATTTGTTAGCTGCTAGATCTCCTTTAGAGAGTTGGGGCTTTGCATATTGATGATATCTTGGCATTTGTTAGGATTAGTTTTTACGCCCTTGTCAGTCAACATGAAACCCAAAAATTTTCTAGCTTAGATCCCAAATGCACACTTATCAAGGTTGAGCCTCATGTTATGCTTTCTCAGTTGTGAAAACACTTCTATGAGGTCAACTACATGGTTTTTTGTGTTTGGGGTCTTGACAATCATGTCATCAATATAAACTTCTATGACTCTTCCAACATGGTCTTCAAAGACCTTATTTATCATGTATAGGTAGGTGGCTCTAGTGTTTTTAAGCCCAAAAGGCATCACTTTGTAACAATATCTAGCTTTCTTTGTGATGAAAGTTGTTTTCTCTTCATCTACTGTATGCATTAAAATATGGTTATAACTTGAAAAAGTATCCATAAAAGACAAATACTGATATCTAGAAGATCCACCTACCAATTTATCTATATTAGATAATAGGTAAGGTCCTTAAGGCAAACTTTATTAAGGTCTGTATAATCTACACACATGCACCACTTCATTGAGAACTTCTTAATCAGAACCACATTAGATAGCCAAATGGTATAGGATACTTCCTTGATAAAACCAGCTTTTAAGGAGTTCCTTGATCTACTCCTCTATAGCCTTTTGGTGCTCAGGTCCTACTTCCCTCTTCCTCCGAGCCACCAATTTGGCACTTAGGGAAACTGATAACTGATGGTAGATAAAGTTGAGGTCAAGGCTAAGCATGTTAATAGATGTCCAAGCGAACAGGTCTTTATTCTCTTGGAGGAATTCTTTCAGCTTCCTTCATTCTTAAACCAACTCCAACCTTGTTAATATGACCAGACTGTTATTTGAGTTAAACATCTAATAACTAGCCATCTGATTGTGGCATTTTCTCCTTTATGTCACTAAGGACATCGACCTCTGTTATTGTCTAGTGTTCGTTATTGGCTTCTTTTTCTGGGAGGTTCAAACTTGTATTGTAGCAACTTCTTGTTGCTACTTTAGTCAGACTTCATAGTCACCACCTCTCTGTCTTCTAACAAGAACTTCAAAGCCAGGTAGTGAGTGGATACTATCGCTTCAAGTGCATTCAAGGATGGCCTCCCTATGATGACATTATAAGTAGAAGGACAGTCTGTAACATTCTCTTTTTAGCAGGTTAGAATTGTATATGGTTATAAGGTACTATAATACTGGCTTAACATGTTTGTTAATTTTTGAGACGTTATGAGTTCATTTAAGCACTTTTGCCGCAATATAGAATGTGCAAAATGACTATTTTGACTCAGGAAAATAGCATAAATGCAAGAAAATAAATAAGAAAAATTTTATTAATAGGTCACAAATGTGTGAAAGAGGATGTGATTAAATTTTGAGGACAAATGAGTTAGTTTGGTATTTTTAAGGACACTGTAGAGGTGTTTTAATACCAAATTGAGAAATGACAGATATGAAAATTCATGAAAATGATGAAATAATAATTTAGATAAATATTAATATTTATTTTATAGTTGTTGGAGGTTAAGAAACTTGATTTAGAAAAATCGAGGTGTTCGTAATAGATACGAAGTTTGACAAAATGACCATTTTACTCTTAAAACTCATCTTTTAAAAGATGAGATATTTCTTATCTCTCTCTCTCACACATCTTCATAAAAGAATCGAAATGAAGAGAAGAGAAAATAGAGAAGGAAAGAGAGAAAAGGAGAAAAGAAAAGAGAGAAGAGAGGAAACGTGGGAGAGAGCTGAAAATGGAAAAAAGCAAAGAAAGAAGATCAAGCAATATCCAAAGAGGAAAATCAAGAATGGAAAAGCATGAAGCCATGGGAACCAAGTAGGGGGTTTTTCTTACTCTTTCTTGTTCATCCTTTGTGTTTCAAAACTTGAAACTAGATGATTTTTGTTTGAGATTTTGACTTGATAAGGAAAGATTTATGGTTTTAAGCTTTGATGATGAATAAAGTTTCAAGCTTTGCTTTTGATTTTCATATTGAATTTGAGATTTAAAAAGGGGCATAAAACCTTTGATGGATTTGTTTCTTTACAAGCTATTTTGTATGCTTGAATAAGATAATTTGATGTTGTTGATGATGATTTTGAGTTTGATTTTTTAAAGACTTGAGATTTAGTACCGAAATAGAGATTCTGGTTTCTGGTTTGAGCGCCTAAGCAGTCATAGTGGAGCGCCTGAGCGCCCAGAAACCAGAATCTCAAGTTTTTGGATGCGCGAAGAGCGCTTGAGCGCTCACAGTTGAGCATCTGAGCGTGCGTCTAGCACCTAGGCACCCAGAGCACACCCCTTAGGCGCCATCTTGGTAGAATGGACTTTCTGCTCTGTTTTTCAAGAATTTACTTTCGAAATGCAATGTAATGCTCTATTTGAGATGTATTAGGTGAAAAAGACTATAAACAATATTATGTAAATGATGTTTATGCACGAGTTTTATTGATGAATACCAAGATATGGTAGAATGATTATATATATATATTGAACATGGATTTGAGATTGATTGATGATATTTGAACACCCATGATGAGAATGATTTAATAATGCATTAAGTTGCACGATGATTTGGTGAAATAGTTTTCTCTCATGGGTATCCACTTTATGGAACTGGACTAAATGTGATTTTAGATTACCTTGCACTTGGGTAATGCTTGGTTAAAGGTAAAAGAGAACTAAAGAATCTCTTTATACTAGAGTAATTGGGGTTAAGATGTGTTCTTCCCCTTTACCTGAGCTTCCCTAGTCATTAGTGGTTGAGAATGGATGTTCCCCTCCCACTTGGGGTGATCCTAAACCTGGGACAGCTAGGGCAGCGTATCCTAGTATTTCAAGCGACATGAGGTCATGGTCTATTCATAGGGATTGAATGAGGGTTAGTAAGCATCCTCTCTCCCAGGTTGAATGAGACATGGGTCCAGTTACCCAGAGTAGTTCTATGTGATGAAGGGAGTCACAAAAAGGTTGAAGTGCACTAACCTAAAAGTAGACTACTACCAAGTAAATGATTTCATAATGGTAGCATGAACAAGAGATGAACCTAATGAATTGAGATATGATGATATTTCTATTATATATATTGAGATTGGAAAAGTGATTATGCTTTGATGACATAGATTCCAATTTAATGATTTGAACCTTAATGAATTTGGATTTGATGGATTTTAAATATTAGATATTGACGACATGATTGATGATTTTTTTAGACATAAGACTTAATGTAATTTTGATGATTACGAATGATTTTCATAATGTTAAATGGAATATCTATTTCGGGAAGAGGTAGGACTTGATTTGGCCTTTTGCCACCTTCTTAGAGTAATAACAAATGCTTTGAATGAAAATGAGGGTTTTTTCTGAAATAGTTGGAATTATTGTAATGACACGATTTTTAAAAAAAAACTACTGAGAATTTTGATTCTCACCCCCACTATTCTCTATGGTTTCCATGATAATTTCAAGTGGCTGAGCAGATCAGCAAGTGTATGGAGCTTACTTGAAGGATTAGTTAAGATATTCTTAGTTAGGTATTTACAAACTAGTCCTAGTAATTTTATTTATCTAATAGAATTTTGTATATAACGTGTGGTGATGTTGAATTTATATATTATTTCTTTCATTATATATGTACATTATGCTTCTGCGAAGGCTCATATTTTTGTATATTATCAACTCTTTTACAATAAAATTGTTGATATTCATAAGTAACATTCTAAATTCTAATTACTGATGTGTAAACCAGATACATCATCAGTGTTAGTAATTTGGGACGTTACATAGTCCACTATTAGAAATTTTACCTTAATAATTTTTTGCAAAGAATCATCACCAAGGGTCACAAACAGTTCAATGTAGCCATCTGGCCTAACCTTTCCCCTTGAGAAACCTATGAGGTCAGTGTCAAAGGGTTTAAGGTTAGACGTAGAGATGCCCATGTTCTTGAAGCACTCCATGAATAGGATGTCTATGAAATTCCCTTGGTCCATGAAGTGCCTATTTACCCTTGTGTCAACCATCTTGATTGTGATCACCATGGGGTCATCATGGCCTAGGATGACTCATTCCTTATCTTCTTTAAAAAAGCTTATCACCGTGGTAAAAGATCCGTTACCTTTCTTGGTGATTAGCTGTGATGCTACACTGAGCATGACCCTCAGATGTCTTCTTCAAATGGACCTCATTTGTCTTCCCTAAGCAAAGCCACTAGAGATGGTATTTATGGTCCTTGTGACCTTGTTGTTCCTCATTGCTTCTCGTTAGGGGGAATCATTTCTTTGACGTTAGGCCTACTCTTGTGGTGGTGAACAATCCTTAAGAGATGGTGTCTGACATCATGGATTTGGTATTCTTCTTCTTTTATCTATCCTCTGATAGCGCGAGTATCCACCCTCTCTAGACCCTTAGACATAGTTCTGTAGCCGTCCGTGCTAAATCAGAGTTTTTATGGCATCTTAGAGGTCCACGAAGTCCTCCATGCAGTGCCCGTAGGCATGGTGGTAATTGTAATGCTTGGACTTTTCAACCCGTCCTCGTGGCCTCAAAGTCCTTGGCTTCAGGAGTTTAGAGTGATCTATAGGGTACATTTCCTCTAGGATTTTGCTACGGGGAATCTTGAGAGGGTGTAATTGAATTTTCCCCATGGTGGTTCACTTAGGCCATTCTTAGGACCTTTAGACTCTAGCTCCTTGTCCATCCTTCGAGATGTGCCTCCGTCCTTATGGGCCTCACTCTTGGCCTTAAGGACTTCAACCATTTTAATATACTTCTCGGAGTGTTGCTTCAACTCCTCAAGGCTTTTTGGGCTCTTCTTTACCATTAATTTGGTGAACTCTTCATGCTTGAGTTCGCCCATAATCTCATGCATGGCCGCATTGTGGTTGAAATCTCAAACCTCAAGGTTTGCGTAATTGAACCTATACATATAGTCTCTGAGCATTTCCTCCTTGCCTTGCCGTATACTGAAAAGACTCTGGGTGGTTTTTGGTTAAGTTTTGCTTGTGACGAAGTGAGTAAGGAAACTCTAAGCCAACTTATCAAAACTATTAATAAAATAACTGGGAAAGGAGGTAACCCCTTATGGGCTACTTTCTTTAGAGTGGAGGGTAAAACACGGTATTTGATGGGGTCAGATCCCCCTACGAACAACAGGGGCCATGAAGACGTCTAAGTGCTCTTGCGGGGTCTATAGACCCATTCTATGCCTCGATAGCAGGGGGCTTAAAGCCCTTGGGAAACTAAACTCTTATGATAAAGTCAAAGAACGGATGACTGAAACTATAATGGGCCCCTTGCATCAAGTGGTGGAAGGTTCGTGTTTTTTTTGCGATTCACGGTTAGCACGGATTTTCCTATCAGGATGCGGTTGTATGACAACTTGTGCTTTGTGATCCACACCATCTTCCTTAACATTTTTAGCTACACGCTCTTGGATCTAGTTTACCGCTCAGAGTATTTCAGCTAGTTATTTTTGTTGTTCATTGAACATAGCGAACAACTCCTAGTTGGTGGGAGACAGGTTTGGGGCTCTTATCTCTCACAAGACTAGAGATAGAGAGTGTTGCTCTCAAGCAAAGGGCTCTGCTAATTGAACAACGAAATGGAGGCATTGGGAGGACGAAGGCCTATCGTGAGGCTAGTTGGCTATCTATGAGGATCTGTTCCTGGTTTGTGGTTACTCTTTTATGAGTGTTGGCCATGGTAAAAAAGAGGGAGTGGATATCAATTTATTAGATCCCCACAAGATGGTGCCAATGTTCTATCCTAGATAGTTGGGCACCTTAGGCCGAAACTAACTCACTACAGCAACCTTCTTCTAGCTTAGAGGTGTTGGACAGGGGGGTTGGGTACCTGCAAGACACTTTAACGCTCAAGTCGGTGAAGGTACAAGGTAAGTGCAATGAGCAGGAAAAAATTCTTACCCATATGGCTACTATAGATATTTATAGTAGAGTGAGTCTTGGGAACCAAGTAGGAATCAGGGGTGTTATAGTCATTGTAGGTGCCTTGGGGGAAGCTTCTTGGCAACTTCCCAGGTTTGCCTATTAGTTTGTAATTGGTTCTCTAACCGATAATTCCTTTTGCTAGAGGAGAAAGGTCGCATCTCCTTTGAACATTAGGCTTGGCCTTATTGGGCCTAAGTCCTAGTCCAGATAAAGGATGATTAAGTTTAACCTAGTTTTTTTTTTAATTTTAGCTTATTATTTAATTAGTTAGGCTATTAGTTCAGCTTTTGCTATTTCATTTTTGGTTACAATAGGGGCCTAAGCCCAAGAAAACAATTACAACTAGTAACCTATAGGGGTAGCAACTCATGGAAAAAGCTCATCTAAAGTGAATTTGCTTTTAAAGTGCGCAAGTAGGAGTGTATCTACTCTTAATTTAATCTGAAGTGCATGGAATCTTAACCCACTAAAATTTAATGATGGATACACCTTTACTTCTTCACTATAGAGACAAATTCACTTTAGAGGACCCGTATCTAATCCTTATTACATCACTCAACACCATGCACCTAACGCCTATTGGTGCCTCATCCAGAATATGAAATCCTAGGTTCACCTCTATATTTTTCTATTTCTTGTTTCTAGTAAGTCATTTTTGGCTATTCTATTACAATAGACTCCTCTTATGCTGTCATTTTCAAAAATTCATCTTTATACCAATAATTTCATTTATGCTTGTTGCCTCTAGTAGCTAAATTTGGAGGTCCTATGGTTGGTAGTCTTGTACTCCAATCCTATGGTTGGTGGCCTTGTTCTCCAATCCTATGGTTGGTGATCTTGTTCTCTATTCCTCATACATGGCAAGTTGTATTTCTTATGTTCCGTTGTCTTGATCCAAATTCTTAAAGTGATAATTATTGATAGTTTCTTATTTTATTTGTAGATTTAAATTTTAAATTATAATTAATATCAAGATGTGAAAGATATATGATATATATATATTTAAATAGGAAACTAGGAAAAGTCCTTATCTTGATAAGGTACAATGATAGAGTAGGGGTAGCTGCTTGCTATGTAAATTATTGTGGGTTATAAATGCTTGTATTGGAGAAATGTAGAGGTTATAAGAAGAGGTGTGAAGATTGAGTAACTAAGTCTTCTTGATGATGATCAGGTAGCATGTCTCATTAAATGACTGCAGGGGTCGAGAGTCTTAATGTGGAGGTCAAGCAGCGTGTTTTATTAATGACGGTGCAAGCACGATATGTTGATTGGAAGATTTACTAGGTAATCATTGATCGTGTTTTGAAGATTTGTATGATGCAATTTGTCGAGTTTTGTGATGATGGTGGAGAATGCGTAAAATTGACATATTTGCGAATTTTGAAGATTAATTTAACATGATAATGGAATTTTGTTGTGGAATTTTCGCAAGCGCACGGATTGTACAAGTAGTAAATAAAGATCATTCCCACGAGGATCGATTGATTACTAACTCTTACGGCTATTTTGATTGTCTAAGCGAATAAAATCGACAGAGAATGTTCAATTAAAATTAATACGAAAAGTAAAGTAATAAAGTAAACAATTAAAAGTAGAAAATATGAGATTCAACAAGGATTTAAAGCTCTATCCACTACACTACCCCCTACAATAAATTGTAATCCTATCTTTGTTAATGTTCAATTATATTCTTGAAGGCGATTTGTCCTAAATTATTTAAAGCCCAATTTCATAGAACTAAAAACGTGCTAAAACTTCACTAACCACATTCTCATGGCAATTAATCCAAGTTCCAACCCATTAAGATTCATGACAATCGTTTACCCCTTGAAGGATTTAAACCAATGTCTAGGTCTCAATTGCTAAGTTGAATTCTTGGATTATTAAGCAATTAGATTTCATCACTCGATCCTTCACCTAAAGCCTAAAATCATGTAAATATGGCACGCAACATATCACAAGCATTAAGCATACCAAGAATGAATCAAGAACAATAATTTCATTAACAAAGAATCAAATTAACAATTCACAATAGAAAAATGGATAATTTCATCCTAATCCTAGAAAAAGGGTTTAGCCGCTTATGGCAATTGTAACACAAACAAGAACAAGGATAAGAGAAACAACCATGATTGATGAACAAAAAGAAAAGATGGGAAGATGGAGATGGAGATGGAGAAAAGAACTTCAATGGTTGATCTTCAAAGAGTCTTGATCTTGCCTTCAAAGCCTTCGCCTTTGAATCCTTGCGCTTCTCCTCTCAAAACCTGCCATCACACAAGTCTCTAGCTAAGAGTCTCCTTTTGTTTGGTGTTTTTGCCCTATTTATAATGATTTAGGGGCAAAATTTCTCTTTTTTCGCTTCAGAGGGACTCTCACGGTTGTATCTCACTTCAACACGGCCGTGTAAGCTTTAAAAATAGCGTAATTTACATGTTCAGGGGTCACACGGCCGTGTCTCCAAGAGACACGGTTGTGTCTCCCATATAGAAGCTTCATTGAAGTTAGATAGGGCTGTGTGAGCTTGACAGAAGCATTTTTGAGATTAGACACAGCCATGTCTAACTCTTTAATCGCTCAAAATGTCATTTTTTAGAGAAGTGTCTTCACGAAAGTTGTAGATCTTTTTCTTAGGTTTCTAATGCCACCAAAATCACCTCGTTTTGACTTCTGTAACTCAAGTTATGCTCATTTTATTACACAAAGGTCAAAAACTCTATGAATCTTGGCCATATAAATTCCGAGCTCAACTCCATTGCAATGAATTCATCCAAAGCTTCGTAGAACCATGTCAAAACACCTCTTTTGGACCTAAAAACATAGAGAAAGACCAATCATGAGATATCAAGGATAATTAGATTAAATGTGGTATAAATTCCAACATAAATCATCAAAGCACACCTAAATCCACCTCAAATCAAGCACAAGCGGTGTGTATTTTATCCACACATCAAATTTGGATCAATGTGGAGATTGTTGGGATTGACCCAAATTCTTGAAGCGATAATTATCGATGATTTTCTATTTTATTGGTAGATTTGAATTTTTAATTATAATTAATACCAAGATGTAGAAGATATGTGACATATTTATTTATAAATAAGAAACTAGAAAAATTCCTTATCTTGATAAGGAATGATTATGGGTTATATATACTTATATTAGGGAATAGTAGAGGTTATGAGGGGTATAAAGATTGAGAGACCTGGTAAAGATGTAGGAATAATGGTGAGAAATTATGAGATAGAGGAAATTGAGAATGTCCACATCAAACCATATTAAACTTTGTGCATGGTTTGTGTAGTGATTTTCCCTAATTACCAGTATTTATACAAACACCTGTAGAAGGGATGAGGTATTTCCCCCAACATCTTGTGACTAAGATTGTGCAAACTCATATTGCTCATATAACCATTTTAGATTTCCCTTAACATCAGGAGAAAAAGCAAAATGCAAAAAAACCTTCCAACTATGGGTGATTTGTAGAAAATTTCCAATACTTTAAAACTCTCTAACATGACCTACTGAACTAACTAAACTATACACTTCAATACATATTTATCCCCTATGCATGTGCAGAAAACCCCATCATAGGGAGTCAATATGCATGGTTTTGTAAATTCAATGAGTCATGTTAGTGAGTTTCGAAGCGTAAGGCAACTTTCTACACATGAATTATAGTTGAAAGGAGTTTTTGGTATTTTACCCAAAGAAAAATGAACACTACTGTATCAATTATCATGATGAAGATTGGGCCGTGATCAACAATGACTTCTTCGTTGCAGAAAACAATAAATGAAACCAAAAATGAATCTTACATATCTTGCTTTGCTTTCATTCTCTTAATTCTTATCCCAATAGATCAAGAAAGGAAAACACAGAAATATGATTGAAAAAATGGTAAAGAATAGGAAATGAAAGTTCCTCAACCAGTTGATGTTATTTCTGTAGTACGAAGTGTATATTATAATTTCCTGGACTCTCTGCATCATTAGAAGCATTTCCTGTGAACGAATGATGGGCCAAATTCATCATATTCTACCTTTGCAATCCACATCTTGACTCAGGAAAGAAACATATCAAAAATACTTGGAAATGCAATGATAGAAAAGATCAGCTTAGCAGTTAGCACTAAGTCTCTGTAATCTACATTTGTTAAGCCTCACACCCCCAAGGAAAAAATTAATAATATATGAGAGACTCAAAGAATACCGGTACCACATTCGCTTACCAAAGAGTACTGCAAACTTGGTAACTATGCACTAGTTTGCTTCCCTTGATCTACTAGAGCATTATTATTTATTATTCCCTTGTGCTTTATTTTTCCTTCTATCTTATTAAGTCTATCTATTCTTAAAATAGAATTCCCTGATTAATTTGTTTCATTATCTTTACAAAACCCAGTAGTTTCATGCATATGTAACTAAAGTCTTGCACCATACCTGTTGGAAGGTGTTGAGGGATGCCAAAATGGAGCCTCCAATCCAGACACTGTACTTCCTCTCTGGTGGTGCCACCACCTTAATTTTTCATGCTACTTGGTCCCAATGTTGTAATCTCCTTGGTCATACTATCAGTAATGCTAGGGAACATTATGGAACCACCACTCAAGACAATGTTATCATAGAGATCCTTCCTAATGTCAACATCACACTTCATAATCGAGTTATATGTGGTTTCATGAATGCATGAGCTTTCATCCCAATCATGGATGGTTGAAAGAGTACTTCAGGGCAACAGAATCTTTCAGTACCTATTGTGATCACCTAACCATCAGGTAGCTCATAGCTCTTCTCAACAGCTGAGTTGGTCCTTGCCGTTTCTAGCTCTTGTTCATAATCAAGAGCAATGTAGGCTAATTTTTCCTTTATGTCTCTTATAATTTCACACTCAGTAGAAGTGGTGAATAAGTATCCACGCTCGGTCAAGATTTTCATAAGGGCATCAGTGAGATCACATCCTGCAAGGTCCAGATGCAGGATTGTATGTGGGAGGGTATAGTCTTTGTTCTGAAGTGGATTCAGAGGGGTACCTAAGATAGGCACATATGTGGTGGACTCCTTGAGCTGCAACTGCTCTTGCAGTGGTGTGAGGGGGGTACGTACAAAAGGCACTTCGACGCTCAAGTTACACTATGCATATAGTAGGAAGTCTGTATATCTGAGGAGATGCATACCTTTGAGACCTGGCATAGCATATATAGGAGCGTCTTAGGATGAATATAATCTGTATTAAATGCAGTTATTTAGGATTAGAATTTGTAGGGATTGTGATCCCTTTTAACTAATTTTTCTATTTATATGGGATATAATTAGCTTTCATATCCATCCAGGATACTTAAGAGATTTATGCCTAATAAATAGGCAGATATACTCATCAAGATAGCACGTAGTAATATCTGGGTATTATTCTGGTGAGCCGGGTTGCTCCTGACTAATAACCCAAAATCCCAGTCCAAAATAGTTGCCCCCAGCTTGGCGCTTAGATGGGACATCTAAGTGTCAAGGTACCCATGTTTAGTATGACACGCAGTGAATAAAGGGATTCAAGTCAGATTTAATGCCGGATCTCACAATATTTTTGAAAGGGTTGAGGTCTATGATATATCATAGTATTTCTCTAGGGTTGACGTGTAAGGGCGGGGTCTGAGTCGAATCGCTCTGTTTACGTTGTCATTCTACCATTCGAGGTGTGTCATACGTTTGCCCCCATGTGTTCGGGGGGTCTCGACCGTACGTTGAGTGAATTCCTGCCGGGGTGTCAACGATGGACTCTGATCGGGTGTGTGTCGGGTTGACCCGTGGGACAAGATTTCAGATCATGGTCCAGAACAATTGCCCTCAGCTCGGTATTTGTCCAAAATAGCGAAGTAGCAAGTCTCGATGACCTTGGGCAACGGAATTCGTGCTTTACTTGAAGTCGTAATCCGTGCTAATCTGGTGGGTTATGAGCTCTAATTTGGAGGTGTTTGTGTCGTAGTCCAGACATGGTCTATGCATTAGTTGCCCATAAGTGGTTAGGTTCTGCAGAATGAGCCAAAATTGTTGCTGTTGTTTACTTTTTTTTCCATGGTCCTTACTGGGTCTAACGCCTATTGTGTTACTTTTCACAACCATTTTATGGACTTGGGAATATTTCCAATCGAGGGGAATCCATGGTCTGGGGTCCATCACCAATTGCTTTGGCATTTAGGATCCCTCTTGACCTTGGTATAGAAACTTTGTCTGGGGTCTTTCACCAACTATTTGGCATTTAGGATCCTTCTTAGGATTTAGGCATAAAAGAAACCTTATCCGGGGTGCATCACTAACTATTTGAGCGTTTAGGATCCCTCTTAGGACTTAGGCATAAAAGAAACTATGTCCGAGGTCCGTCACCAACTATTTAGGCGTTTATGATACCTCGTGACTTTAAGGTATGATTAAAGCCTTGTCTGGGGTCTGTTACTAACTATTTGAGCATTTAGGATCCCTCTTGACCTTTGCATAAATGAAACCTTATCTGGGGTCCGTCATTAACTATTTGGGTGTTTAGGACCCCTCGTGACTTTGGTATAGAAACCTTGTCCAGGGTCCATTACCATTCGCTTTGGTATTTAGGATCCCTCGTGACTTTAGTTTAAGTGGTCCTTGCCGGGGTCTTTTATGTTTATGGTTTTGCGCACAAATTTTCCTAAGACTTGGAATTTTTCTACTGCACAACTTGTTTAACGAAAGATAACTCTCAGTGGGTACCGTAATAGCTTATGGATGGATTTCATTATCCATGCTTCCAATAACCACATGATGATTTTAGCCAACTATCGTGGTTTTGCGACTCGCGACCAACTCGCTGAAAAAGGTTTGGTGGGTTGCCCTCTTAACCTGGAACATAAGGCACTCCTTGATCCCATTGGTGGCTCTCTATTTGACCATCAAAGTTGCGGCTCAGATGGACAGGGGTTAAGACCCTTGAATGCACTACTTGCCCCTAGAGGGTGGTCAAGTGGATTCCTCTGTTTGGCTATCTAAGGAGCAGCTCACATAGGCACGGGTTTAGACACTTGAATTACTACTTGCCCCTAGAGGGTGGTTAAGTGGATTCCCCTATTTGGCCGTCTATGGTGCGGCTCACATGGGCATAGGTTAAGACCCTTGAATCGTTACTTGCCCCCAGAGAGTGGTCAAGTGGATTCCCCTATTTGGCCGTCTAAGGTGCGGCTCACATGGGCACGGGTTAAGACCCTTGAATCGCTACTTGCCCCTAGAGGGTGGTCAAGTGGATTCCCTTGTTTGGAGGTGCAACTCATATGGGCACGAGTTAAGACCCTTGAATCGGTACTTGCCCCCAGAGAGTGGTCAAGTGGATTCCCTTGTTTGGCTGTCTAAGGTGTGGCTCACATGGGCACGGGTTAAGACCTTTGAATCGCTACTTGCCCCCAGAGGGTGGTCAAGTGGATTCCCCTGTTTGACCATCATGTATTGATGTCAGAATAGCTGATCCTTTTTGAACCTTGTATTCCTTGAACCTCACCAAGGTGTGGTAACCTTGTGGGTTATGTCAGGCCAAAGAACTTGTAGACTCGAAGTCACGGCTGAGGTACTGGCTTAGATGTTGTAGTGTAATGGATGAGGGCCTTGACTTTCACCAATGTGATGATCTTCCATTAACAGGCATAAATACCCTATATTTTTAAATCAATAAGTATAGAACTTCACCACTTAATATGGTAGTGGGAGGGATGCCTTTGAACATCATTGAATGGCAATTGATGTTACCTTGAAAAGAGGCTGATCCAAGACATCTTATGTCGTTATTCTCTCAAGAAAAAATTCCAAAGATAATTGGCTATTGGTGTCCTATCCATTACTTTTGACAACACGAACCACATCGTCTTAAGCATGGAACCCGCCACAAGTGATAGCTTTCATCCTTCACACCAAATAGTGGAGATGGATGAGGGAGAGGCAAGGAGAATAGTGAAATATGAGACATCATTCTGATGTAGGCAGCACTACCTGCGAACCTCTCCCCAGGGTCAGCATGGATTCTAACACGTGTAAGGCATCGATGTTTCTTTGATTAACCGCATAGGGAAACATCGGATAAAGACCCCAGCGTAAAGGGTTTAGCAAGCCATGAGTGGAATCCAACCCATATCCCCAGCGTAAAAGGGCCACCAACTGCAAGAACGTGTAGCTCCCCTGCACCCACTTCCGATGAAGTCTTCCTGAGATCATCGTCGATGGAAGCCATCACTGATCAATGGATGTGTACCCTTGTGCGTTTAACTCTGTTGGCAAGAATAGAAAAAGGGAACTCTCTGAGGATCAAACAACTGGTTAGAGGTCTTTTTCGTCCTTGGCAGCTGTGTGGGTCTTGGCATCAAGTGCAGCAAGGAGGCCACCACCGCCATCCGCGGCTGGGGGAGTCGTGTGCGTTTGGACGATGTCCATGACCCTTGCGCGTTCCATCTTCTTCCTCACAGGTTGGATCCGCCATTAATGGCAGAAACCAAGCTTTACAACAGTGACAACATGGCTCATAGAGAGACCCCGACACTGGAACGACAACCAAGCTCTACGGCAGTAACGTCGCGACAAGCAGAGAGACCCAGACATCGAAATTACGACCTCTAGCACACCAGACTGGGACTTTTCCTTCTCTCTTGTACCCCACCATTAGAGACACAGAAACCCACCATGTGTCTGCTGCTACTGCACAGCTATAACAAAATAGAAGAATTAGCAAGCAGTGCATTAGGTGACCTCAGTGCTTCCAAGGAGGGGCCAAGACTGTGGGGTTGAAATTTCCAAACCCCTCTGTAATAATGTAGAAACCATATCCATGAAGGTGAATTGGATGGTTCTAAGGAACGACTATAGTTATGCCTTGCATCATAATCTACATGCTCGAATCAAATTTTGACATGTGAACTTTAACCCCGGAATAGGCTGCTATAGCAAACAGCTCATGTTATCGATGTAGTTGAGTTTCACTAGTTTTTATCAAAAAATCAGAGGTGAAGACCCCTGGGATTCCAAGATGGTGAGCTTGAAGGATTAAAAAGTTATTGGGGAGCAAAAAAGGACACGTTGTTGATGTTTGCAGTGAAGCGTGTTCCATTGGGTCCTTGGCTCCTTTTTGCTCTCAACTTTTCTGGGGCTTCTAAATCTTCTACTGGAGCCAGTGACTGTGCTTGCATCATTGTAAGCAAGAAGCGGTGGCAATTATTTTTCACTCCCTTGGAAGGGGTGAAAGCGCTAGCTCAGGGAGGACGTTGCACTGCCAATTCTTGCTTTCTGCTTGCGGAGGTTTGTGGCAGCACCTCCTATCCTTGACTTTTGTCTCGTGTTCTCCATGATTAGGTGGGAAAAGAAGTTTATTGTTGCCCACAGACAGAGCCAATGTTTTGAAGTGGACTCAGAGGGGTACTTGAGATAGGCACGTATGTAGTGGACTCCTTGAGCAACAACTGCTCCTGCAGTGGTGCGAGGGGGTGGGTACCTGCAAATGGTACTCCGATGCTCAAGTTAAACTGTGCACATAGTAGGCAGTCTGTATATCAGAGGAGATGCATACCTTTGAGATATGACATAACATATATAGGAGCGTCTTAGGATGAGTGCAATGTGTATTAAATGCAGTTATTTAGGATTAGAATCTATTAGGGATTAAGATCATTTTTAACTAATTTTCCTATTTATATGGGATATAATTAGCTCTCATATCCATCCAGGATACTTAAGAGATTTATACCAAATAAATAGGCAGATATACTCATCAAGATAGCGCATAGTAATATCTTGGTATTATTTTGGTGGACTAGGTTGCTTCTGATAGAAAATCCAAAATCCTGGTCCATAACAGCCTTCATAAATAAGAACCTTGTGGCTGACACCATCTCCAGAGTCCAGAACAATGCCTACAACAACATAACAACCACGTTGTCAACCCATTTCAATGTCAAGCTTTACCAATATATGAATATATATGGCAACTCCTTTTGATCTCATTTAACATTCATGAAACAAACTCTACACTCATAATGAAATGAATAGAAAATGTGACATATTAATCCCTACAAAATGTTTAGAAAAAATAAATAAAACTTGATTGATTTGTATATGCAACTTTTGGTTTTTGACCAATTGCTCTGATAATTTTGAGTGATTTGTATATATACAATTTGATGTGGACATTAGCTATTTTCAATTTTGAAAAGCATCTTGAAATTCTAATGAAGTACAAGTGGCATAACAAATAATAAATATACATGTACTTGTTAGCGTGATTAATTATAATTGAGATTATAATTGATCATTATTAATTTTAGGAATAATTATAATTAATTTAGTATATAATTATATTTTATTATTTTTCATTTTTGTACAACAACCATTTTTATAAATAGAGGCTAATCTTTTGTATATATTCATTCAGAAATATACATAAATTACTAATATTTGTTTCCCTATTTTTGTTTCTAATATGATATCAGAGCCATAATATTCACATTGAGGAGGATTTCTAACTTAGTATTAAAGCGGCTAGACTCTCGATCCAATCCTAGATTCTAAATTCTAGACTCCAGACTCTAGGTTTCGTCCTAGATTCCAGATTTCGTCTTAGATTCCATACTTCAAACTTCAGACTTTAAATTTTAGACTCAATCATCATCTTGACCAATTCTGCACTCTGATTTCTAAACTTAAGTTAATTTCTTCTATATTCACTTAAGTTTAAAGAAGGATGTTAGTGTAATTAATTAAAATTAAAATTATGATTAATCATAATTGATTTTAAAGATATTTGTAATTGATTTAGTACATAATTATATTTTATTATTTTATATTTTTATACAAGTAACACCTTCTTATATATAGAGAGACTAATCATTTTGTATATATTTATTCAAAAATATACATAAATTATTAATATTTATTATTTTGTTTCTACTTTTAACAGTATCATGCACCCTACCCCATATTATCAACTTTTAAGAAAGATCAGTAAATGATTCCCATATTTTTACAACTAAGAAAAGAAAAATAGATTCATATTGAAGAATCTTTACCAGTTGTACGGCCACTAGCATACAGGGAAAGAACGGCCTGGATGGCAACGTACATAGCTGTAGTGTTGAACGTCTCAAACATAATCTGAGTCATTTTCTCACGGTTGGCCTTGGGGTTGAGAGGAGCTTCTGTCAGAAGAACAGGGTGCTCTTCTGGAGCCACACGGAGCTCATTATAGAAAGTGTGATGCCAGATTTTCTCCATATCATCCCAGTTGCTAACGATGCCATGCTCAATTGGGTATTTCAGAGTCAAAATACCTCGCTTGGATTAAGCTTCATCACCAACATATGCATCCTTCTGTCCCATACCAACCATCACACCAGTGATGCGTTTGATAAAAATTCCGAAATGAATGAACCTACGTGTACGTGACTATGTGTTGTGTTGTGCGTCTGTTTTCTATTTTTAACGAACCGTTACTTTAAAAAAAAAAAAAAAGGAACCGTCGAGCCGTGCTTGTGTGCCTGCGGTACCCGCGCTGAAGTTTAAAAAAATGCTAAGTTTTTTTTATGAGAAAAAAAAAAGAAACCTCATTTCTGCAGCTAATGGCAAATGAAATTCCCCTCAAATGAAATTCGATTTAGGAAGATCCTGACCTTCTGTTTCGAATCAGTCTCATCCACGGACCTCCTCGCGGGTCACGTTTATTGTTGGAACGGTTGCGCTATTTGTCCATCGAAAATACGTCCATCTATTGTCCACCGTATGCCAATATTTTTATTTCAAATTTTTCATTTCCCGCTTCTTGGATTCACCAGAAACTGATATAGATTAACCACTTATTTCTAATGTATTAACCAGTTAATTTGACTTTCACCAATTAATGAAATTCATCACACATTACGTAAAAGTGGTTAATCACTATATGTTTCTGGTAAATCTCATTAATTGGTGAATCCAAATTAATTGGTTAATACATTAGAAATAAGTGGTTAATCTATATCAGTTTCTGGTGAATCCAAGAAAGAGTTCCCAATAATGAATAAATAGTTAGTATATTACGTAAAAGTGGTTAATCACTATAGGTTTCTAGTGAATCTCATTAATTGGTGAATCCAAATTAACTAGTTAATACATTAGAAATAAGTGGTTAATCTATATCAGTTTCTGGTGAATCCAAGAAAGAGTTCCTAATAATGAATATCTGGTTAATACATTACGTAAAAGTGGTTAATCACTATAAGTTTCTGGTGAATCTCATTAATTGGTGAATCTAAATTAACTGGTTAATACATTAGAAATAAGTGGTTAATTTATATTAGTTTCTGGTGAATCCAAGAACCGAGAAATGAGAAGTAGGAAATTAACTGTTAATACATTAAAAATAAGTGGTTAATCTATATTAGTTTCTGGTGAATTCAATAAGCAGGAAATGAGAAGCGAGGAATTAATTGGTTAATACATTAGAAATAAGTAG
Organism: Ormosia semicastrata; assembly: GCA_029884595.1. Lineage (NCBI taxonomy): Eukaryota > Viridiplantae > Streptophyta > Magnoliopsida > Fabales > Fabaceae > Ormosia > Ormosia semicastrata. The sequence continues at coordinate 49,394,371 of JAQQTO010000061.1, forward strand.
TTAATCTATATCAGTTTCTGGTGAATCCAAGAAGCGAGAAATGAAAAATTTGAAATGAAAATATTAGCATATGAAAAAGTCAACAAACATACGTACGGAAGCATACGGTGGACAAAAGTTAGAGTATTTAGTTGGACGAAAAACATTTTCCTTGTTGGAAATAGCTGGCACCCATTTGCTTCCTTCCATCCTCGCGGGTCACATTTATTCATGGAAATAGTTGGTGCCCTTTTGCTTCCTTCCCTCGACCCTCCGCTTGGGCCCCGTTTCCCTTTAATTATTATTATTTTTTTCAAGGAGGAGTCAATCCCCTAAACGAGAGCTACTCTACGAGGAAAAAAACTCCAGCTAAACCATGGTTAAGAGGATAATTGGAGTCAGGCGGAGGATCCAAAAACAAATGATTTCCAATAACCTGAGAGTAACCATAGTGTTAGCTAACCAATCAGCTACCCTATTGCCTTTCCTAAGTGTATGAGAAATGCTAACCATCCAATCTTTGAAAAAGAAATATGAAATTTGAGAAACCAGATGACCACAAGGTGATAAGTAGAACAACCCTGAGTAACCAAATTCACAGCAACCAACGAGTCACACTCAAAAATGAGTTTCTTAATCTATTTATCCCAAGCAACTTGGAGTGTTTTGAGAAGTCCCCAAAGCTCAGAAACCAGAACACTACAAGTTCCAAGATTTCTAGAAAAACCAAGAAGCCAAGCACCTAATGAGTCCATGAACACACCTCCACATGAAGCTATTTTATCACTCATTTTACAAGAGCCATGCATATTACATTTTATCCATTTGTCTGGGGTGGAAGCTGGCGGCAATAAGGATGGTGGCATGGGAAGTGCAAAGGTGGGAGTTGAGGTAGCGTACCTCTGTAACTGCAAGGCACTCTCACGAGGAAGTAGAGAGGGAGAAAATGTGAGAGAAAAAAAAGATATTTTGCTGGGAGAATTGTTTAGACTTAATGGACTAAGCCCAAATAAGTAAGGAAAAGAAGTAATAGGTATGTTTTCTAGATCCAAATCAGAATTGGTCTAAATTAATGAGTACCCTGTAGTAAAACTTAGGTCATGGCTTAATCAAACTTATGAAATAGGACAAATGGGTTCAAAGCTACCCATGACTAGATCCAGACTCGAAGTCATTGACAAAAGGAAAAACACCATGGAAGAACAAAAACAAAAACCAATTCCCTTATATCGTGCTATAAAGACCACAGTTACCATCACTGCTGTACTTGCAGGGCTTTTTCTTGATGTGGGAATTGGAGCAAATCAATGGGATCCGAATAGAAGCCGTTGTACTTCAACCATAACTTGGTCATCACGTTTCAAGCAATGGGACCCCAGTGGAAGTTTCTTGTTAGCTGTACTAGGACCTTTAATGAATCTTCACCTTGAGGACAAGGTGATTGTCATCAGGGGGTATTGATAGGCCCCTAGCTATTGGACCACAGATGAATGGGCCGGGTGGAAAGAATGAGGGATACGTGAATAAGAGAGAGTTGGTTATTGATGGGGGGAGCATTCTAGAACTTTGGGAGTTTTGGGTGGCTTAGGCCAGAGGGAAAAGACTACACTTACAGCTCTGATTTTCTTTCTCTCTTTTTGTATTTTCTTCAGTTCTACCATTTACACTATAATCACAGTTCTGCTCCTTGAATTTTCTCCTACATTCTCTTTGTGAAATATCAATTTCTATCACAACCAAATATAAGGAATAAGAATTAAGCCTCAACGCACCATGCAACACTGAAGAATTTTCCTGATACTCAATAGCTCAATGATGAGCCAAGAACGATAGGGATGTCATGTTAGAGCATTCACCATAAAAAACTAGAGAGTTACGGTTCATCCACATGAGCCAAATAATGCTACCAAACAAAGTAGACCAGTTGACATCATTATCTTTCCCCATCTCAGTAGCTAAATTTAATAAGACTTGTTTTGAAGTGGATTCAGAGGTGTACCTGTGATAGGCACATCATGGTAGTTCTGTCCTTGCGCAGTAGCAATAGAGTGTGTTAAGGTAGGGGGTTAGTACCTACAAAGGGATTCCAATGCTTAAGTCAGGCTATGCACAAGTAAGGTTTATACAGTGAGTGATAAGTTTCTTGTGTAGGTGAATAAGTCTGATATTTATAGAGGTTGGAAATATTTGTTCCCGTAATAGTTGTGGGATAAGATACGTTCCTCTGTTAGTTGCAAAGGATCCCTATATTATCATAATGTTGATACTATAATCATGGGCATTCAAAGGTGATTATGAGTACTATTATTTTGTAAGATCATGATTGGTAATAACAAATATTCTCAAAATTTATCCATTGCGCAGATCTCATTACAATGTCGTTGCTACCCAATGTCGTGGTCTGATATGTATAGAGTTGAGGTCTCTTCTATGTGTCGTAAGCAAATCTAACTAAAGGTATCAATAGCAGACCCTGGCATATTGCGGGACATGATCCCAGATCATGGTTCAAAATAGTTGCCTCTATCTTGGCACTTAAATGAGACAACTAAGTGTTAAGGTACTAAGTTTAAAAGGAGCACACGACACACAGTGGCCTCATATTTAGTAAGATCCTCTATCACCATTTCCATAGTCCAAGGTTTTTCGGCTTCAGGAAAAATATTTTATTTTCCCGACCCCGCTCAGCAAGCATGCAAATCGAGTAATATATTAAAATAATCAAATAATTTCAAAAATTCAAAAAAATCACAAATATTATAAAATAAATATATATCACGAAACAAACAATTTTTGAGATGTTACACTAACTCTGAAATGTCGGATCAGGAACAAGCAATGAAGTCTTTACTCCATGCCACTCGTACATTTACATTCTCTTACTCTATGTAAACGTTCACTAAGCCAATATCTAAACTTAAACTCATAAACATACCATCAATGATATTTGAACAACTGCCTATACAATTGTCAAATATCATCTTCACTACGTAACTGCCCATACACTAGCCAAGTGACAGGAAATGAATATGGATATGTGTGTGTGTCTCTTGCATATTCCACGTTCTCTTTAAACTTGTAGATAAGAAGATTGATTCTTCAAACTATCGGATGATAAGTGGACTGGTTCCTATTCACACTAGTGAGAGTACTATTTTCACTACATATAAACAAGTAATCCTAGTACTAACGAGCAGTTAGGGCAAAATCCTCACTTAAAGAGGCTTTTGGACTTTCCCCTCTATCTCCTTTGGCCATATGAATGTACATCATTAAAGATTACTCTACGTTGGAATTAGCAAGTAACAGAAATTATGCAGTGTTATGTATAAATCATACAAACCACCACCTTAACTCATCACATAATTCTCTCTAATCAAGTGAAGAACTGAACTCTAGCAAACATGTACTCTCAACTCACTTCCAACTCATAGAGGAGCATATTCCATGTTTCTAGATAAGTAATCGTAAGAATGATTCTTATATCTAACTTGCCTTACTTTCACACCACAGGTGGTAAACTATGCCACCCTAGTGTACTCAAGGTCCTAGATACCTATTTTAGGCAATTCCTAACTATTAGAATGCTTAAAGACTGGAACTTCTATTCTATCTCTATACCAAGTCCATTCATATATTACTAACTCTACTTTCTCTCTTAGGACCACTTATGCACTATGACAAGTGACTATTACCAACTGAACTCAGCTTACTTGTATCTAGTATAACCTGTCCTCATCTACTCATTGTGATATTAAATTGCAACTCTGTGTTGCCTAAGGGTCTAGATACTTATCTCTGGCAATCCAACACTCTTGGTTGCACTAAGGTCTATTATTTTACCGTATATGCAAGATGGTCTTTCTCTCTTAGAAATACCCTTATTAGTGTCTCAACACAGTCTACAAAGCATATGAAAGGGATCCTAACAAGTAGGGAACTCAATTCATCAAAACAAATATTCTAGTGAATTCCTAGAACTCACGCCCCCGGCGCAGCTCTGTCAAGCCACGATGCCAAGCTCTTTGGTCATTCACGCCTCGACGTGGTTCTCAGTCACGCTGCAGTGAATAGCTCTCAGCCACTCTCAAGCCTTGGCGTAGCCTTACCAAGCCGCGGCGCAAGCCTGATATAGATAATTCTACAGAATGTGAGTACTATTCCATTGGAACTTTACTCACTTCCAATCATTCAAGATCATTTTTCTTGTGATTTCGAACACCAATCTAGTCCCTTAAACTTGTTGTCACTCTCATACAACCTATTGATTCACTTAAGCAAAGATTTAGGTCCAAAAACCATACTAACTCCAACCCATTTTCTAAGTTCCTCATGTATGAACCAAAATGGTTTGGCTTAAGCTATAAATGGCCATTAACACTCACTAAGCTGAGAACATCCTAACTTAGTCCTTGGAATCAATAACCATGCCAAGAACATGGATTTGGCTCTCCAAATTCATTTTCTAATCATAAAACCTTGTTAGGAAATTCATGAACAAAAGCATATCGGAAAAAGAATTCCCACCAAGGATCCATGCGAAAAGGAGATCTATGAAACATGTTTTTTTCGAGTTTGCCTCTTGAAGCTAGATATAAAAAAGATGATCAAGCAAATCACTCACAAACTTTCAACGTCTGCGATCTTGGAGTCTCACATCTCCTACACAGTATTAGCTGTGAAGAGAAGAGAAACCTATCACTCTCTCACTCACTGTTTCTATTTGGGTGCAGCTAGGGCTTGTAACTGATGCTTCTTGATAGCCCTTTAGCAGTATTATTTATAATAGTGATTGCCTTATGCAAGTGAAAGTAGCAGTAGGTTTAGCAGTGCAAACTTGGACTCATCTGTTATGAGTCTGACCCACGATAGAATCTTAGTCTAACTTGGATTCTAATTGCTCTAACTTAATCTATTCTATGTGTGTGACCCTGTAGGTTCTCATGATGTTAGCAGTAATATTAAAATCCCATTTTAATATTATAAGTAGTGAGCGGTATCTAACAATACATCACTGCTACCTAAGTAATGAGAATGTCAGTGATTTGACATAACCTTTTTGTGACCAATGTTTCCATATAGTTTAGTCCCTTTGTCTAGATATCTAGATTGAACACAAGGAATAGTATGTGTTATACTTGTATAGTTCAATCATCCGTTTCTTGATACTCGAGTACACTTAGTAATAACAAATAAGATCAATATCTCATATTGACTCATTTGAGCTTGGTTATGCATTTCATAGTCTCACTCAATCAGGGGCCCCGAAAATATCGCTCCTGTTATGTAGGAGGGACAAATCCTATCTAGGTTACTCACATCCCTCTGCATGATTTGTGGTATGTCCAATAACTAACTTTATAATCACCTTGCTATAGATGACGTTTGATGGCATTAAAACATATAACTCCTCATGTAAGAATCGTAGCGATTTCAGGTCAAAGAACTACATACACCATTGTTGTAACGTCCCAAATACTAGTACTAATAACGTATCTGATTTACATATCAGTAATTAGGATTTGGTACATTACTTACGAATATCACAACTTTGCAAATGAACAATTTGTATAAATATCAAAATATGAGCCTTTCACAAAACGTGTGTGTGTGTATATATATATATATATATATATATATATATATATATATATATATACATACATATGTCATGAAGCAGAAAGTTATACAAGTTGTTACATCAATGTACTTAATATACAAAAAGTGCCTCATGACATCAAAATCACTAGAAACAATAACAAAGGATCTAAACTATTTTTCTCAAGCCCAAAACTCTATCTTGCTCCACTGCTTATTTCTTATATGAAATTGTCACAAAAATCACATACACGGGGTGAGAATTAAGAAATTCTCAGTAGCACAACTAAAAAAAATTGTGTCATCATAACAATTTCAACTATTTTGGGAAAAAAACCATTTTAAAACTAATCTTTACAACTTAGGAAGGTGGCAAAAGCCAAATCTAGTCATTCCTCCTCCCGAAACAGAATTCCCATTTCCATTATCATGAAAATCATTTAAGTCCACAACTCATGAATCATAAATTACTTTAACAAAACTCATGATAAACATCAATGATATTACTCAATATCAAATCATATTAACATCTCATTTCTAAAAAAAATCACTATATCTTGAATCATTAAACTCATGTATCAATCATGCTAGCATTAAAAAATCATTTACTTGGTAGTAGTATGTTTTTAGGATGGTGCACATCAACCTCTTCATGACCGTATGTCGCCACACAAAATTACTCCAGGTAACTATGCCTACCTTCCTTGTGTAGCTTAGAGGAGGTACATTTCCTCAGTTTCAAAGCTAGGGCTAGACATCAAACCGTCATGATATGGAGAAGGTACATTATCTCACAATATCAATCATTAGAAATAATAAGAGAGGTACATTACTCAAACTATTCAGGATTTAGGATTACCCTAAGTAGTGAGGGAAACACTCTTCCTCAACCACTTAATGACTAGGGAAGCTCAAGTAAAGAGGAAAATTTTTCCTTAACCTCAATTACTTTGGTATAGAGAAAATCACATATTTCCTTACCATTAACCAAGACTTACCCTAGTACAAGTACATCCAAAATCCAGATCGGCCTAGTTCCACAAAGGAATACCCATGAGAGAAAAATCCTTTTATTCAATTCTCATTGATCAACAATTAATACATCATGCAAACCATGCATATAAAAGTTTTCTCATCATAGGTAATCAAGTTCATCAGTTGATTTCATAACATGGCTTATACTTTTTTTCATCCAAGATACCTTAAAACAGCATGGCAAATCAATTTATCAAGTCTTAAAACTCAAAATTTATTAATGTTTATAGTAGTGGGTCATGCCGCGGCGCAAGCTGCTTCACGCCGCAGCGTGGAGGCCATGCCGCGGCACACATGCATGCATACCGCAATGTAGACGCCTCGGCCTCGATTTCTTGATGAACCGTGTAACACCCCGATTTTATTTTGTTTTTGGATTATCTGTGATTTCTACGATGCTGTGAATTTTTTTATGATTTTTGTGAATTATTTAACTTATTTTGACTAATTTAATTTTTTTTTTGAAAACTTTTGGACTATTAAAACAGGGCTAGGCGATCTTACTAAACCCGAAATCGGAGACAGTTTTTGAAGTATTCTTTGTCTAAGATTTTATCTGGCAAATAAATCTAGATACGTTCTATTATCTATTGGACGATAAATGCTAGTATTGTTAACTGTAACTTTTGTCTATTAGATAATAGCTTTTAGTAAAGATCTAGTAGATGGTTCTAGATATAAGTCTAGTCACCTTTTTCTAGAGGTTTCTTTTGATGACATCACCCATGTGACCACACCTTTATGACATCACCATTTGACTTTTCTCTTTTAGACTAATAGGAAGGGAGCTTCCTAAGGAAGCTTTGAGGAAGCTTGTTGGAGAAGCTTTGGATACCCTCCCATGGAGAGAAGTGCATGGCCAAGAGGGGGCCAAAAGGCTTCTAGAGTAAGCTTTCATTTAACTTATTTTTATCATTTTCCATTCATCTTTCAATAACGAAAAAGCTACACACTTTTTTCTCTCACTTTTTCCTCTCATTTTCTCTCCACCAAGCTCACGGCCATGCCATTAAAACCACCCTCCACTCTTCTTTAATTTCAACCATCCACATTTCTTGAATCTAAACCTCATTCTAAGACACTTTGGTGTTGTGATCTTGACCTTGCTCATCCATTTTCAAGTGCTTCTCCAAGCTAGGGTTGGAAACCTTTCAACATGAAATTCCTCCATCATCATCTTTCTTTTCATTTTTACTTTCTTAGACTATGATTTTGATCCATGGTCATTTTATTCCAAACCTTAGATGTTGATCTTTTTGTATGTGATTTTGTTTTCAAGAGCCTCTTGGAAGAGAAAGTTTGATTCAAGAAGACACCCAAAAAGTGGTTGGTCATCATCTAAGGTAAGAGGAAGATTAATCTCATGAACTTTTCACGGTGGTGAGAAACGAATTGATGTATTGAAAATGAAGAATCGATGTGAGGGTTGTTCACTTGGTTGTATGGATTTTGGTGGTTTAGTAATTATTTGCCTTGTATGATTTTGTAGCTTAATGTTATGCATAACCTTGGTTGAGTAGGAATTTTGGTGATTGAAATATGTTGTATGCTTGGAATCTTGTTGATGAGGATGAAAATTTAGAGGCCCAAAGACCTTAGGGCTCTTGGCCAAGTGGCTTTAAAAAGGGTATCCAAGATAAACTTTTGTGTTGATTTGGAACTTAGATGCTTAGGTGAAAAAATAATTGCATTAAGGATTTATAATAATGAAGGAGTGATAAAACAAAATTTGGCCATTCAATAAGAGAGGGATTTCGGCCTTTGAGTGGAAAAAAATGACGGAGGGAGAGATAATAAAAACTTAAGGTACTTTTAGGGTTTAGAGAAAGGAAAAGAATTTATGAGATTAAGACAATGTGGTTTTCTTTTTTATGTTCTTCGTGAAAAATATTAGGAGGTATTACCTAGAGGAGCCTAGCTAGAAGAATATTGGAACTAAAGTTAATTTCTATATTAATCTTTGAAAGTTTCAAAAAATTAAGCTTAAAATTGAAATAAAAGTTTTACATGTTAGAAAAATTTCTGATAATGTTTTATGTAATTTGAGAAGGATGGTTTCTGAATTATGCGATTAATATGCTTGCATTTGAAAATAACAGTATTGTGCCGTTGAGCTCTTGAACGGGACCCGGAGATGTTAATGACTGGCTTGGCTCATGAGTAGCTCATGTTTATGAAAAATTGTGATATTAATATGTGCGCATGCATTGAGTCATTGATCATGAATTATACCGACGGTGTCGGTTGAGGCTTATTGCCTAGGAGTTGAATTACACTTTAGTGCGGGTGCGAATTGTGTAGTATGCTTCACTTGTTAAACTTGGAGGCGTCAGGGTGTGGGTATCCCACAAGTGGCTAGTTGGTAGCTCTACTAAGCCGTGGTGACTGAGCAACGCACCGACGATCTTGACCAAGCACTATTCTATTCACGATCTAGTGTAGACTGTCTTGTATAAGCCATGATGCGTAAATTGAGAAATTATAGCACTTGACTTGAGGCTGACGAGATACAAACATGTCTTCTAGATCATTCTCTCCGAATTTGTGTTTAGCCCCATGGAGTAGGAATTGGTCGATTGTACATATGCATAGTCTGTTTGCATATCATCGTGATATTTTATATCTGCTAAATTATCTAATACTCGATGCCATAACTGCAATTACTGTTCTTTAATGTTTCTATGCTGCCATATTGGTATTGATGTATGCAATCTCACCTCTTTGTTATGTTATTCTATTTTATGTGTATATGTTGATAAAGACTGAAAGGAAGACGAAGAAGATTACAGCTTTCCTATTGTTTTGTTTTCTGTGATAGCGACTAGAAGTGAGTTTGTTGGTTTTGTTAGAGTTCAGTTCTATGGAGGTACGGATGCTTGGCGTATCGACTGTGATACTGAACGAGTTAGATATGTAGGAGATGTGACCCTGTCTATTTGTAAGACCCGCGATGGGGATCCTTTCTTTTCTCTTGACGTCTCGGTACGTCTGGAGTTCGTTATGCCGATCAAGGAGTTGTAGGGTGTTTTGCATTACACCCCGAGGGAGGATCAGGACTCTATGGTGTCATCTTCTAGGACACCTGTTCGTGAGATCTTGCCCCAACTGAGGGATCTGTCTGGTGAGGAGTCAGAGGAGGAGGATCCAATAGAGGACCCTATTCCCTAGGCATATAGACTTAGGCTAGTTTTGTTTTGTCAAATAGTTGTATATGTCTTTTGAGTACAAACCTTGTGTATTTTGGGTGGATTGTGATCCATGCCACTTATGTATATATATATTTTTTTATGTGTATTATTCAGTAATTACATTCTGTGTTGTCTATGTTTTGTTTAAGTTTATGCCTTTGAGAAAGGAAATTTGAAATCCGTATTTTTCAAGATTAAACCTTTACTGCGTTTTGTTAAATTTTTGATGTTTTAGTGTGTGAATGTGGTACCCTAAGGAGGGTGTTACATTAGTTGGTATCAGAGCCCAAGTTTGAGTCTTTTGGGGTTTGTGGTTAGGTCTGTCTTGCTTATGTTGTGTGATTCTCTGTGTTTGGTTTTCGAAAGGAGATAAAATGGTTTGAAATGATTTCACTTGATTTTTATTGTGTATTGTTAAGTCTGACCTCAAAGGAACATGATGGCTTGTAGTGGAGGTGTATGTATGAACCCTGGATGAGACAACGAGAGTATGGCTGCAGCAACTGAGGCGATGCAGAGGATGACAGAGGTTATAGTGCAACAGAACCAAAGAGCTGCCCAACAATAAGAAGCTACAATTGAAACTCAGAATTTGTCAGAGTTTCTCCGCAGCAATCCACCATAATTCAAAGGAGAATTCGATCCAGAGAAAACAAACATTTGGATCAAATAGTTGGAGAAGATATTCAGAGGAATGGGAAGTACTAATGCTCAGAAGGTAACCTATGTTACCTTTATGCTTGTTGGAGATGCTGAAGACTGGTGGGTAGGAGCCGAACGATTGATGGAAGCTGAGGGAATAGTGTTTACCTGGGAAGTCTTCAAGAACAAATTCCTAGAGAAGTATTTTCTAGCCAGTGCGAGGCACGCGAAAGAAATAGAGTTTCTAGGCCTAAAACAAGGAAGCATGCCAATCAGTGAGTATACTACAAGGTTTGAAAGCTTGTCAAAGTTCTCAAGGTATTTCTAGCTACAACTTGATGAGGAGTGGAAGTGCCGCAAGTTCGAAGAAGGATTGAGGCATGACTTGAAGAGAGCGGTATTGCCTTTAGGAATTCATCAGTTCGTAGCTCTTTTGGACAAGTGTCGCAGGATTGAGGAGTTAGATCAATCACGAGAAATAAGAAATCGTAACTTTGGACCTTCTCGGTTGCAAAGGGGGAGGAATGGAGGTGGTAATTATTTTTAGCAAAAGCCATATTCGAGGCTATTGGGGAATCAATCTCAGCAACAATCACATGGAGGAAGTTTTGGTAGCCACAAGTTTGGTCAGACCATGGCATTGTCGTCAAAATGCTTCAAGTATGGAAAGGACCACTTAAAGAAGGAGTGTATAATCAAGGGGATCATCTATTTCAGATGTGGGAAGCCCGGACATATCTCAAAGGATTGCAATCAACCCAAGACGGAGTCCTCTGTTAGCAATGTACGTGTTGCAAGACCTTAGGCAGGAGGAAGGGTTTACACTATGAGTGGAGCGAAAGCCTCTCAATCCGAAGATCTAATTAAGGGAGATTGTGCTATAGGAGGTAATCTTTTAACTGTACTGTATGACTCAGGGGGTGACCTATTCTTTTATTGCCTATGAATGTGTGCACCGATTAGGATTATCTATGTCTTCCTTACCTTTTGATTTGAGTATTCTACTTCCACTGCTAGACCTGTTGTTACTGCTCGAGTTTGTTTGAATTGTCCTTTTTCTGTGGAAGGTCGAATCTTTTCGGTCAATTTGATTTGTTTGCCTCTTTCTCAATTAGACGTTATTCTAGGAATGGATTGGTTATCTTCTAACATATCCTATTAGACTATTCCAATAAAACCTTAGTATTTCTTGTTTTTGAGATTTCTGGATTTATAACTGTCAACCAAATCAAAATTTCCTTGAGGGAAGAAGCTCAAGGATACATGCTTTTGTCTTCCACTGAAGTCAAGGGTGAGACCAATATGAATGTTATTCTTGTGGTCAATGAGTTTCCTGAAATCTTTTCTGATGATATACCTGGATTACCACTAGAAAGAGAGGTAGAATTTTCTATTGATCTTGTGCCAGGATCTAGTCATATATCCATGGCACCATATCGGATGTCGCCATCAGAGTTAGCCGAACTCAAGAAGCAGTTGGAGGATCTATTGGAGAAGAAGTTTGTGAGACCTAACGTTTCACCATGGTGGGCCCAGTGCTGTTGGTTAAGAAGAAGGATGGAACTTCTCGGTTATGTGTGGACTATCGTTAGTTAAACAAGATTATAATCAAGAACAAGTATCCACTTCTGAGGATAGATGATTTGATGGATCAGCTGAAGGGAGCTGCTGTTTTCTCTAAGATTGATCTATGTTCTGGCTATCATCAGATTCATGTGAAAGTAGAGGATGTTCCCAAGGCAACTTTTCAGATGCATTATGGGCATTATGAGTATCTTGTGATGCCGTTCGGAGTAACAAATGCTCCTGCTGTATTCATGGATTACATGAATCGGATCTTTCGTCATTATTTGGATAGATTTGCTGTTGTCTTTATTGATGACATTTTGATCTATTCTCGAAGTCAAGAAGAACATGCCGAACATCTCAATGTGGTTCTTCAGATTCTGAAGGAGAAGAAGTTATATGCTAAGTTGTCTAAATGTAAGTTCTGGTTAGAGGAGGTTCAATTTCTGGGTCATATGATTTCAAAGGAAGGAATTGTAGTGGATCTATTGAAAGTGGAGGCAGTTCTTCAATGGGAAAGACCAAAGACTGTAACAAAAATTTGTAGCTTTGTAGGATTAGCTGGCTATTAGCAAAGATTTATCGACGGATTCTCTAAGATAGTAGGACTTTTCACCCAACTTACAAGAAAAAATCAAGCTTTCGCATGGACAAATGCATGTGAAGAGAGTTTTTAGGAGTTGAAGAGACGGTTGACTACTTCACCAGTATTGATCGTACTCGATCCCAATGAACATTTTGAGCTGTATTGTGATGTTTCATATCAAGGTTTAGGATGTGTCCTTATGCAGAATAGAAGAGTGGTAGCGTATGCTTCAAGGCAATTGAGAGTACATGACAAGAACTATCCTGCGCATGACTTAGAGTTAGCTGCTGTTGTGGTTGCGTTGAAGATATAGAGGCATTTTCTTTATGGAGCAGCATTTAACGTCTATAGTGATCACAAGAGTTTGAAATACCTGTTTGATTAGAAGGAGTTGAATATGAGGAAAAGGTGGTGGTTAGAGTTTTTGAAAGACTATGATTTCTAACTTCAATATCATCCCGGAAAGGCAAACATCATAGCAGATGCTTTGAGTAGGAAGATGCTTAGTGTTTCTGCTATGATGCTCAAAGAAAGTGAGTTAATAGAACAGTTTAGGGATATGCGGTTGTCTGTGAAGTTGACACCGGGGAGAATGTGCTTAAATATGATCACTATTTCGAGTGGATTAATGGAAGGAATCCGAGAGAAGCAGGGAAGTGACTCATACTTATAAAATGAGAAGGAGCTGGTGAAGCAAGGTGCTGTATCTGAAATCACGGAAGGACAAGATGGGATCCTAAGATTCAGAGATAGAGTTTGTGTACCGAGTGATTCTGAGCTTAGGAGGACGATTCTTGGTGAAGCCCATATGAGCAAGTTGAGTATGCACCTAGGAACTACTAAGATGTACCAGGATCTGAAACGATTATATTAGTGGCAAGGAATAAAAAGGGATTTTGCCAAGTATATGTCGTCTTGTTTAGTTTGCCAAAATGCCAAAGTGGAACACCAAAAGCCCTCCGAATTGCTACAACCTTTGACTATTTCAGAATGGAAATGGGATAACATTGTAATAGATTTTGTGGGTCGACTGCCAAAGACTAAAAAGGGATATGATTCAATATGGGTAATTGTTGATCGACTTGCGAAGTCAACGTACTTCTTGCCAATTAACATAAGGTATTTGATGGAGAGATTGACTCAAGTGTATATCGGTGAGATTGTTAGACTACATGGTGTGCCCTCGAGTATTGTTTCTGATAGAGACCTAAGGTTTACATCAAGATTTTGGCAGAGGTTGCAAGGAGCCCTAGGAATGAAGCTTCATCTAAGTTCTGCATATCACCCACAAACAGATGGTCAGTCAGAAAGGACAATCCAATCATTGGAAGATCTGTTAAGAGCTTGTGTCTTGGAATAAACTAGGAGTTAGGATGAATTCTTGCCTTTGATAGAGTTCACCTATAATAATAGTTGACATATGAAACACTTCCTATTAAGATTGAGGATAGGAGAGTGAAGCAACTCAAAGGCAAGGAAATTACATTGGTAAAAGGGGTCTGGAATGATGTGACTAGAGATGTAACATGGGAGCTAGAAGACAAAATAAAATAGCAATATCCGCATTTGTTCTAAGGTACGATGAATTTTGAGGGCAAAATTCTTTTTTGGATGGGAGAGTTGTAACACTCCGATTTTCTTTTGTTTTTCAATTATCTGTGATTTCTGCGATGTTGTGAATTTTTTTGTGATTTTTATGAATTATTTGATTTATTTTGATTATTTTAATTTTTTTTTCAGAAAATTTTGGATTGTTAAAACGGGGAGTGGAATCTTACTAAACCCGAAATCGGAGACAGTTTTCGAAGTTTTCTTTGTCTAAGATTTTATCTGACAAATAAAATCTTGGTACGTTCTATCATCCATTGGACAATAAATACTAATTTTGTTAACTGTAACTTTTATATATTAGATAATAGCTTTTAGTAAAGATCTAATAGATGATTTTAGATAGAAGTCTAGTCACCTTTTTCTGGAGGTTTCTCTTGATGACATCACTCATATGACCACAACTTTATGACATCATCATTTGACTTTTCTCTTTTAGACCAATAGGAAGGAAGCTTCCTAAGGAAGCTTTGAGGAAGCTTGTTGGAGAAGCTTTGGACACCCTCCCAAGGAGAGAAGTGCATGGCCAAGGGGAAGCCAAAAGGCTTCTAGAGTAAGCTTTTATTTAACTCAATTTTATCATTTTCCATTCATCTTTCAACAACTAAAAAGCTACACACCTTTTTCTCTCACATTTTCCTCTCATTTTCTCTCCACCAAGCTCACGGCCACACCACTAAAACCACCCTCCACTCTTCTTTAATTTCAACCATCCACATTTCTTGAATCAAAACCTCATTCTAAGACACTTTGGTGTTGTAATCTTGACCTTGTTCATCCATTTTCAAGTGCTTCTCCAAGCTAGGGTTGGAAAGCTTTCAAGGTGAAATTTCTCCATCTTCATCTTTCGTTTCATTTTTACTTTCTAAGACCATGATTTTGATCCATGGCCATTCTATTCCAAACCTTAGATGTTGATCTTTTTGTATGTAATTTCATTTTCAAGAGCCTCTTGGAAGAGAAAGTTTGATTCAAGAAGGCACCCAAGAAGTGGTTGGTGAGAAACAAATTAATGTATTGAAAATGAAGAATCCATGTGAGGGTTGTTCACTTGGTTGTATGGATTTTGGTGGTTTAGTAATTATTTGTAATGTATGATTTTATAGCTTAATGTTATGCATAACCTTGGTTGAATAGGAATTTTGGTGATTGAAATATGTTGTATACTTGGAATCTTGTTGATGAGGATAAAAATTTAGAGGCCCAAAGACCCTAGGGCTCTCGGCCAAGTGGCTTTAAAAAGGGTATCCAAGACAAACTTTTGTATTGATTTGGAACTTAGATGATTAGGTGAAAAAGGAATTGGATTAAGGATTTATAATAATGAAGGAGTGATAAAACAAAATTTGGTTATTCAATAAAAGTGGGATTTCGGCCTTTCAGTGGAAAAAAAAAGTTTGAGAGAGAGATAATGAAAACTTAAGGTACTTTTAGGGTTTAGGGAAAGGAAAAGAATTTATGAGATTAAGACAATGTGGTTTTCTTTTTTATGTTCTTTGTGAAAATATTAGGAGGTATTACCTAGAGGAGCCTAGCTAGAAGAATATTAGAACTAAAGTTAATTTTTATATTAATCTTTGAAAGTTTCAAAAAATTAAGCTTAAAAGTGAAATAAAAATTTTACATGTTAGAAAAATTTGTGATAATATTTTATGTAATTTGAGAATGATGATTTCTAAATTATGCGATTAAGATGCTTGCATTTGAAAATAACAGTATTGTGCTATCGGGCTCTCGAACGGGACCCAAAGATGTTAATGACTGGCTTGGCTCATGAGTAGCTCATGTTTATGGAAAATCATGATATTAATATGTCCGCATGCATTGAGTCATTGATCATGCATTATACTGACGGTGTCGGTTGAGGCTTATTGCTTAGGAGTTGAATTACACCTTAGTACGGATGCGAATTGCGTAGTGTGGTTCACTTGCTGAACTTGGAGGCGTCGGGGCGCGGTTATCCCATAAGTGGCCAGGTTGTAGCTCCACTGGGCTGTGGTGACTGAGAACCGCACCAATGATCTCATCCGAGCACTATTCTATTCACGATCTAGTGTAGACTATAACACTCGACTTGGGGATAGAATTTGATGGATCAACTGAAAGGAGCCACTGTTTTCTCCAAGATTGATCTACATTCTGGCTATTATCAGATTCGTGTGAAAGTAGAGGATGTTCCCCAGATGGCTTTTCAGACACATTATGGGCATTATGAGTATCTTATGATGCCGTTCAGAGTAAAAAGTGCTCTTGCTGCATTCATGGATTACATGAATCGGATCTTTCGTCCTTATCTGGATAGATTTGTTGTTGTCTTTATTGATGACATTTTGATCTATTCTCGAAGTTAGGAGGAATATGTCGAACATCTCAATGTGGTTCTTCAAATTCTGAAGGAGAAGAAGCTATATGCTAAGTTGCCTAAATATAAGTTCTGATTGGAGGAGGTTTAGTTTCTGGGTCATGTGATTTCAAAGGAAGGAATTGCAGTGGATCATTGAAAGTGGAGGCAGTTCTTCAACGGGAAATACCAAACACTGTAATAGAAATTCATCGCTTTATGGGATAAGTTGGCTATTATCGAAGATTTATCGAAGGATTCTCCAAGATAGCAGGACCTTTCACCCAGCTTACAAGAAAAAATCAAGTTTTCGCATGGATAGATGCATATGAAGAGAGTTTTCAAGAGTTGAAGAGACGGTTGACTACTTTGCCAGTATTGATCCTACCCGATCCCAATGAACCTTTTGAGGTGTATTGTGATGCTTCATATCAGGGTTTAGGATGTGTCTTTATACAGAATAGAAGAATGGTAGCGTATGCTTCAAGGCAATTGAGAATACATGAGAAGAACTATCCTGCACATGACTTGGAGTTAGCTGTTGTTGTGGTTGCGTTGAAGATTTGGAGGCATTTTCTTTATGGAGTAACATTTAACATCTACAGTGATCATGAGAGTCTGAATTACCTGTTTGATCAGAAGGAGTTGAATATGAGGCAAATGTGGTTGTTAGAGTTTTTGAAAGACTATGATTTCTAACTTGAATATCATCCTGGAAAGGCAAATGTCATAGCAGATGTTTTGAGTAGGAAGATGCTTAGTGTTTCTATTATGATGCTTAAAGAAAGTGAGTTAATAGAACAATTTAGGGATATATGGTTGTCTGTGAAGTTGACACCGGGAAGAATGTGCTTATATATGATCACTATTTCGAGTGGATTAATGGAAGGAATCCGAGAGAAGCAAAGAAGTGACTCATACTTATAAAATGAGAAGGAGCTGGTGAAGCAAGGTGTTATATCTGAATTCGCGAAAGGACCAGATGGGATCCTAAGATTCAGAGATAGAGTTTGTGCACCGAGTTATTCTGAGTTAGGAAGATGATTCTTGGTGAAGCTCATAAGAGCAAGTTGAGTATGCACACAGGAACTACTAAGATGTATCAGGATTTGAAACGATTATATTAGTGGCAAGGAATAAAGAGGGATATTGCCAAGTATGTGTCATCTTATTTAGTTTGCCAAAAAGCCAAATTAGAACACCAAAAGCCTTCCGGAATGCTACAACCTTTGACTATTCCAGAATAGAAATAGGATAGCATTGCAATAGATTTTATGGGTGGATTGCCAAAGACTAGAAAGGGGTATGATTCAATATGGGTAATTGTTGATCGACTTACGAAGTCAGCGCACTTCTTGCCAATGAACATAAGGTATTCGATGGAGAGATTGACTCAAGTGTATATCAGTAAGATTGTTAGACTACATGGTGTGCCCTTGAGTATTGTTTCTGATAGAGACCTAAGGTTTACATCAAGATTTTGGTAGAGTTTGCAAGCAGCCCTAAGAACGAAGCTTCATCTAAGTTCTGCATATCACCCACAAACAGATGGTCAGTCAGAACGGACAATCCAATCATTGGAAGATCTATTAAGAGCTTGTGTCTTGGAATAGACTGGGAGTTGGGATGAATTATTGCCTTTGATAGAGTTCACCAATAATAATAGTAAAGCATTGGGATGGCGCCCTATGAGGCATTGTATAGGCGACGGTGTAGAACACCCTTGTATTGGTATTAAGATGGTGAAATTTTTGCGGTAGGATCTGAACTTGTACAACAAACAACTGAAAAAGTTAAGATGATTCAGGAAAGAATGAGGGCAACTCATACCCGACAAAAAAGATACGCCGATAAGAGATGGTGACTTCTTGAATTTGAGGAAGGTGAGCATGTATTTTTGAGAGTTACACCTATGATTGGTGTTAGAAGGGTTATTAAATCCAGAAAACTCACTCCTAAAATTCATCAAACTGTATCAAATTCTTCGTCAGATGGGTCCGGTACCTACCAAATAGATTTACCACCTTTTCTTTCCAACCTTCAAAATGTTTTCCATGTGTCACAATTACGAAAGTATATTCCTGATCTAGCCCATGTCATAGAACCGGATACAGTACAACTAAAAGAGAACTTGACCTATGAAACACTTCCTATTAAGATTGAGGATAAGAGAGTGAAGCAACTTAGAGGTAAGGAAATTACATTAGTAAAAGTGGTCTGGAATGATGTGACTGGAGATGCAACATGGGAGCTAGCAGACAAAATGAAATAGTAATATCCGCATTTGTTCTAAGGTACGATGAATTTCGAGGACGAAATTCTTTTTAGAAGAGGAGAGTTGTAACACCCCGATTTTCTTTTGTTTTTGGATTATCTGTGATTTCTGCGATGTTGTGAATTTTTTTGTGATTTTTGTGAATTATTTGACTTATTTTGATTATTTTATTTTATTGTTTCAAAAAAATTTGGACTGTTAAAACGGGACCGGGGGATCTTACTAAACCCGAAACCGAAGATAGTTTTTGAAGTTTTCTTTGTCTAAGATTTTATCTAATAAATAAAATCTAGGTACGTTCTATTATCCATTGGACGATAAATACTAGTTTTGTTAACCTTAACTTTTATCTATTAGATAATAGCTTTTAGTAAAGATCTAATAGATGGTTCTAGATATAAGTCTAGTCACCTTTTTTCTAGAGGTTTCTCTTGATGACATCACCCATGTGGTCACACCTTTATGACATCAGCATTTGACTTTTCTCTTTTAGACCAATAGGAAGGAAGCTGCCTAAGGAAGCTTTGAGGAAGCTTGTTGGAGAAGCTTTGGACACCCTCCCAAGGAGAAAAGTGCATGGCCAAGGGGGAGCCAAAGGGCTTCTAGAGTAAGCTTTTATTTAACTCAATTTTATCATTTTTTATTCATCTTTCAACAACAAAAAGGCTACACACTTTTTTCTCTCACCTTTTCCTCTCATTTTCTCTCCACCAAGCTCACGGCCATGCCATTAAAACCACTCTCCACTCTTCTTTAATTTCAACCATCCACATTTCTTGAATCTAAACCTCATTCTAAGAAACTTTGGTGTTGTGATCTTGACCTTGTTCATGTTGGTGTATGCCCTAGAGGCCAATACATTTTCTGTATTTACATACATTCTATTATGCTAATTTATATATGAGACATTTCATTTATTGTGTTCTTTTTGATAAACATAATAAAGTCCTTAGAATAGTAAGTTTGATGCCATAGGACATCAAGTGGATGACTTGATCGTGAGATCCTTTTGATTACAACACTATTCTTAAATGTCCCTAGTAAAGTATTATTGTTAATTAGGACAACAATAATACATTGAGACTAGTATGTGCATAGACTGATGACCATATCTCACGGTGTGAATGCTTATGTCCCTAAAGCATGTCAAATAGTTTTTGATGATAACAAAGGCCAAAGTGAAGATCAAATGCATAAGTGAAGATTAAGCGCAAAAAGAAAAATCAAGATCAAAGAAAGAAGTCAAGAGGTTTATTTAGTTATAAGACTTAGAACATTAATGTTAAATGCTCTCAAGATTTCTCAAATGGTTTTTCAATATATCATTTCAAAATAAATGAGAAATTTCAAAGTTAAACATGGTTTTTCAAGAAACTTGAGTTTCTATCTTAAATTTAACACTCTTAAAAGGATTTATGTTTAATCAATTGTCTTGAGGTGTTAGAAATGGCAAGCTTTATTGGACTTGAAAAAATATGTTCAAAGGCCAATGTAATCGATTACACGATGTTTGTAATCGATTACACAGCAAATAGAGGCCTTGTAATCGATTACATGAGCAATGTAATCGATTACAAGTAAGTCAGACGCCATGTAATCGATTACACAATTAATGTAATCGATTACAATAAACCCAGAAAGGCAAGAACACGTTCAAAGAGTCATGTAATCGATTATATAGATATTGTAATCGATTACACAGCAAGTCAGAAGTCATGTAATCAATTACATGGATATTGTAATCGACTACAAGCAAGTCAGAAGCCATGTAATCGATTACACTAATAATGTAATCGATTACACAGAGCCCAGAAAGCCAAGAACACGTTGGAACAACAATGTAATCGATTACATTTGTTGTGTAATCGATTACACGCACCCTGACAACGTCCAACGGCTATATTAAATGCATTAAATGCATGGATAAAACCCTCCAACGGCTCTATTTATTGAGAAACTTATAAATACCAATATTGGGTCTTAATTTGAGGTTGACCTTGAACTAAAAACTGATTACCAAATCTTCCAAACGTGAATCAATCCTCAAATCCATTTCTTGCTCTATTTTTTGTAAAAACGTGGGATAATATTTGAAAGCATATTGGAGCTTCAATTTGTAATCATCTACTCTAGTGAGAGCTTCATTCAATCAATCTATATTGCTTTGTAAAGAGGGTGAGGCATCCTTCCAAAAGTGTAAAGGGTGAGGTATCCCTTAGTTGAAGAGACTCAAGCTCCAAGGGTGAGGTATCCCAAAGTGTTGAGTGCTCAAAGTTGTAAAGGTCATCAAGCACCTATTGAAGCTTGAAGAAATAGTGGAAAATCTCTAGCGGTTGCTTGAGGACTAGACGTAGATCACAAGTGGATTGGTGATTGAACCAGGATAAATCATTGTGTTTGTTTTCTCTAAACCCTTCTCTTTACATTAAGTACTGTTTTATTGAATTGCTTGAATATTGGTACCTTTGGCTATTGCATTTATAAGTGAAAGTGTTTATCTCTTATATCCAATCATCTCTAATCATCAATTAGCTTCAATGAAAATTGTTTATCAAACGATTTGTGAAAGATTTACGAACTTAGTTTTCATACTCAATTCACCCCCTCTTGAGTATTGAGGTCACTTGGTAACACATGGGTCATGGATATGAGATATCAAGTCTTCACATGGGTATATATTAGAGTAATGATGTACTGGACTGACCCACCATGAGAACACTACATGGATCATTACGTGAGTGTCATAAGTGATTCTCATAGTGACAATGGTGTCTGTGGTCCTTTGACCTGAACTCACTACGATTCCTACATGAGGAGTTGTGTGTTTTAATGCCATCAAACGTTATATGTAACAAGGTGATTATAAAGTTAGTTATTGGACATACCGCGAATCATGCAGAGGGATGTGAGTGACTTAGATGGGATTTGTCACTCCTACATAACAAGAGCGATATCTTCGGGCCCCCTGATTGAGTGAGACTGCGAAATGCATGGCCATGCTCAAATGAGTCAATATGAGATATTGATCTCATTTGTTGTTACAAAGTCTACTTGAGTATTAGGAAACGAATGATTGGACTATACAAGGGTGACACATTCCATGCCTTGTGTTTAATCTAGATATCTTGACAAAGGGACTAAACGACACGGAAACATTGGTCATGGAAAGGTTATGTCAAATCACTGACATTCTTATTACTTGGGTGGCAGCGATATATTGCTAGATATCACTCACTGCTTGTAATATTAAAATGGGATTTTAATATTACTGCCAACGTAATAAGAACCTGCAGGGTCATACACATAAAGCAGACTAAAATTGGAGCAATGGATCCAAGATGGACTCGGATTCAAATATAGGCCAGACTCATAACAGATGAGTTTAGGGTTGCACAGCTTACCTTGCTGCTGCTCACACTCACTTAAGGCAATCACTATTATAAATAGTACTACTAAGGGGTTGCTAAGAGATACAATTCAGAACCCTAGCCGCACTTACAAAAAAGTGAGTGAGAGAGCGACAGGTTTCTTCTCTTTTCTTCGCAGCTAGCACTGTGTGAGAGACGTGAGGCTCCTCTTTGCGGACATTGGACGTTTGTGAGTCTGTTCGTGTGGATACCGCAAAGACATCGTTTCTATTACGGTGTTGGTGATTCACGCCCTTCCTTTTGATCACGCTTCAAGAGGTAAATCATTTAAAAACTCAGATTATGGATTTTTCACATGGATCCTCAGTGGGAATCCCTGTTTTCCGCAGCGTGTTGTATCCGCAATTCCCAACAGTGGTATTAGAGCATCTTGCGAAACCATGATTCGGTTTTCTGTTTTCATTTACATGAGATAACATATTTTCTGTTCTTGTTTTTGACAAAAGATATGATCTTTAATATGTTATTTCTGAAAACTGTATGAAACCATTTGTGAAAACATATTCTGTTTCTTATGTTGTATGCAAAACCGTGATGTTGTTTTCAAAAACCATGAAGATGTTCATATGTTCTGTGAAAATCGTTTTGTATTAAGATGTATGTTTTTGCGAAGCTTTCTGGTATGTATGTGATACGTATAGCGTTATGGAATCCTTATTCATAATGCGTGGTGCAAGGGTTTGGGAAACCTTGTTCTTGGTTTGCGGTAGCAAGGGTTATGGAATTCTTGTTTCTGCACAAGAGGCGCAGCATAAGGGGTTTTGGAAACCTTATTCTTGCTTTGCGGCAGCAGCATCAAGTGTTGATGTTTTGCGGCGCAAGGGTTCCCGCAGCACATGAAGTGTTCATGTTGTTCGGGCTTAGGGTTCCGCACGACACAAGGGTTCAAAGGAGGCGCAATAGATTCAGCTCTTGTTTATGGTCCAATTTTTTGGGCCGGGGCAAGAGATTCACACTCCTGCCCGCTGACCGGGTAGCGGGACCCCCATGCTACCTCTGCGTAGTGTGTTTTTCGAAAGCGCGATATTTTATGTCCCTTTTATGACTCGTGAAAATAATAATGTATTATTGTTATGAGTTTATATGTTCTTTGTGATGCATGGTGCATGGTTATGGCCTTAGTCTTTTTTTTTATGCTATTTTGGTTTTTATAAATATGACCTACGTGTCGTGCCTTTCTCTCTACATTCTGATTGTACATTCTCTTCTCATCTAACTCCCCTCGAATGTAAAAGAGGTTTCTATATAATGTAATTATGATGTGGAGGCAAGAAGATGACATCAAGTGAGGACGTTGATGAGAGACGCTTGGTGAAGCTGACTTAATTAATGTTCCTCTCTCAGGGGGCCATAACCATGTCACTTTTATTATATGCTTTTTATGTATGAGATGCATGGATAATGTTTATGATATGATAAATAGTTTAAAAAATGGTGAGATCTAATAATAATAATAATAATTCCCTCAAAGCAAATATTAAGTCATTATGTGATGCCTTCCAACGTGTAGCGCTCGTCAAGACTAGTATCGATCAAGTGCAGGTCTTCCAAAGCAGGATGCCTTTATCTATATTAGTAAGATGCGATGGGATAAAGGTAATATCCAACTGCCAACCATTGGGTCTGACTTAACTAGGCCATTTCAATAGGATTGAAGGCTTAGAGGCATGAAGTTGGGCTTTAGTCCATTAGATGGATTAGAATAAGTGTTATTCACCCAACTATCCAAGAGTTACATGTGATGCAATTAGAAAGTGTTTCCTACCTAAATAACTAAATTTTGGATGATCATCCAAAGCTGACTCAAAACTAGGTGAAATATGGATCTTGGCCCACTAGGAAATCTTACGATGGGATTTTCTGAGTCAATGCTGAGGGTCATTGACTTGAATAAAATAGTGGGAGGCATATTTAATTAAAAGACCTCATTAAATATGTTTATGGCATGATACTTATATTTTGCATATTTCTGTTAATAGATTACCATGGTAACAAACACATCGGGTACTTTATCATTGCGATCCGTCCTTGAGAAGGACAAGTTATCTGGAACAAATTTTCTAGACTGGTACAGGAATTTGAGGATTGTCCTCAAGCAAGAGAAAAAGCTATATGTTTTGGAACAGCCTATTCCTGAGCCACCTGCTGCTAATGGCCCTAGAACTGAAAGAGATGCTTATAAGAAGCATCAAGATGATGCCTTGGACATTGGATGTCTAATGCTGGCCACCATGAACTCTGAGCTCCAAAAGCAACATGAGAACATGGATGCATACGATATGATCGTACACCTTATGAAGCTCTATCAAGAGCAGGCCAGGCATGAGAGATTCGAGGTCTCTAAAGCACTATTTTAGTGCAAGCTGGTAGAAGGAAACCCTATTGGTGCTCATGTACTCAAGATGATTGGGTACATTGAAAACCTAGAGAGACTCGATTTTCCTTTGGGCCAAGAGTTGGCCACTGACTTAGTCCTATAATCATTGTCGGAAAGTTTTAGTCAATTTGTCATGAACTACAACATGAATGAGATTGACAAATCACTACTAGAGCTGCTAGGCATGTTGAGAACTGCTGAGCAGAACATTAACAAAGGCAAAGGGAAGGCCAAAATGATGGTCCAAAAGAATAAGGGCAAGAAACAGCAGAAAAAGCCCAATGACAACTAGAAGGGCAAGGGCAAGGGCAAGGATAAGTCCAAGCCCAGCACTTCTGGCTTGAAACCAGTGGGTGGAGTGGCTAAGGAAGGTACATGCTTCCATTGTGGTCAGACCGGACATTAGAAGATGAACTGTGCCAAGTTCCTGGAGGAGTTCAAAAAGAAGAAGGGAAGTGAGACTTCAACTTCAGGTATTTTTGTTATTGAAGTCAATTTATCTACTTCTGCATCATGGGTATTAGATACTGGATGTGGATCTCACATTTGTGTAAATGTGCAGGATCTAAAGAGCAGTAGACCATTGACGAAGGGCGAAGTCGACCTACGAGTGGGAAATAGAGCAAAGGTTGCTGCATTAGCTGTAGGGACTTATTTATTATCTTTGCCCACTGGGCTTGTAATAGAGTTAGAGAACTGCTATTTTGTGCCTGCTATTAGCAGGAATATCATTTCTGTTTCTTGTTTGGACAAGAAAGGTTTTTCTTTTATTATAAAGGACAAGTGTTGTTCCATTTATATGAATGATATTTTTTATGGTAGTGCACAATTGAGTAATGGACTTTATGTACTTGATCTCGAAACACCCGTCTATAATATAAATATAAAGAGGTTTAAATCAAACGATCTGAACCCAACTTTTCTTTGGCATTGTCATTTGGGCCACATAAATGAGAAACACATCTCCAAACTCCATAAAGATGGATTCTTTGACTCATTTGATTTCGAACCATATGAGACATGTGAATCTTGTTTATTGGGGAAGATGACAAAGGCCCCATTCACTGGATAAGGTGAAAGGGCTAGTGATCTTTTAGGCCTTATACATAGTGATGAATGTGGGCCACTAAACACAGTCGCTAGAGGCGGTTTTCAATACTTTATTACATTTACTGATGATTTCAGTAGATATAGATTTGTATATCTTATGAAGCACAAATCAGAATCCTTTGAAAAGTTCAAAGAGTTCAAGAATGAAGTACAAAACCAACTTAGCAAGAGTATTAAAATCCTTCGATTAGATCGAGGAGGAGAATACTTAAGCCAACAGTTTGATGATCACCTGAAAGAGTGTGGGATAATATCTCAACTCACTCCACCAGGAACACCACAATGGAATGGTGTCTCTGAAAGGAGGAACCGGACCTTGTTGGACATGGTCCGATCCATGATGAGTCATGCAAACCTTCCAGGCTCCTTCTGGGGACATGCTCTGTTAACAACAGCTTTTACACTTAACCGTGTTCCATCTAAGACGGTTCTAAAGACACCATATGAGATATGGACTGGGAGACGGCCCAATATGTCTTTCTTGAAGATTTGGGGCTGCGAAGCTTATATGAAACGTCAAGTTTCTGATAAGCTTGGACTAAATTACATAAATGCTTTTTTGTGGGTATCCAAAGGAAACCAAGGGATACTTTTTCTATAATCCTACCGAGGGCAAAGTGTTTGTCACATGGACAACTGTGTTTCTAGAAAGGGAGTTTATCTCCAAAGGAACCAGTGGGAGAAAAGTAGAACTTGAAGAAGTTCAAGTTTCACAAAGCACCAATGAACCAATGGTGGAAATAGAGCAGCCTCCACAAAATGTTGTGGAACAGCAACCTGCTCTAGTAGCACAAGACCTGCGTAGGTCTAACAGGATACGTCATCAACCAGAAAGATATGGATTTCTCATGACCCAACAAGGTGACGTATTGCTCATGGATCAAGATGAGCCTGTGACTTACAAGAAAGCCATTATTAGCCCAGAATCCGAGAAATGGCTTGAGGCCATGAGATCGAAATGGATTCCATGTATGCCAACCAGGTATGGACCTTGGTTGACCCACCTGAAGGGGTAAAATCCATTGGGTGCAAGTGGGTTTTCAAGAAGCAAACTGACATGGATGGTAATGTGCATACCTTTAAGGCGCGATTGGTAGCTAAAGGTTTCAAACAAATTCATGGTGTAGACTATGATGAGTCTTTTTCCCCAGTTGCGATGGTTAAATCCGTTCGGATCTTGCTTGCTGTTGCAGCATACCATGATTATGAAATCTGGCAAATGGATGTTAAAACTGCTTTCCTTAATGGAAATCTTCTTGATGATGTGTACATGACATAGCCTGAGGGTTTTGCCACTCTAGAGGATGCTGGAAAGGTGTGCAAGTTGCAACGATCTATTTATGGATTGAAGCAAGCATCCAGAAGATGGAATCTTCATTTTGATGATACAATAAAATAGTTTGGTTTCATCAAGAATGAAGAAGAATCTTATGTTTACAAGAAGGTTAGTGGGAGCACTATTGTCTTTCTGGTATTGTATATAGATGACATACTACTTATTGGAAATGACATCCCTACCTTACAGTCCGTAAAGACTTGGTTAGGGAACTGCTTCTCTATGAAGGACTTGGGTGAAGCCACCTATGTATTAGATATCAGGATCTATAGAGATAGATCACTGAGACTGCTTGGCCTAAGTCAGAGTACATACATAGACAAAGTGTTAAGCCGATTTAACATGCATGAATCCAAGAAAGGACTCTTGCCTATGTCACATGGTGTAAGCCTATCTAAGGCTCAATCCCCTTCCACCCAGGATGAGAAGGATCGCATGAGCAAGATTCCATATGCATCTGCAATTGGATCTATCATGTATGCCATGTTATGTACTCGACCAGACATCTCGTATGCTTTGAGCATGACGAGTAGGTACCAGTCTGATCCTGGTGAGAGTCACTGGACTGCTATCAAGAACATCCTTAAGTACTTGAGAAGGACTAAGGATTCGTTCTTGGTATATGGAGGCGAGGAAGAGGTAGTTGTAAAAGGTTACACTGTACTAGCTTCCAAACCGATAAGGACGACTCTAGATCACAATCGGGTTATGTTTTTTGCCTAAATGGTGGGGCTGTGAGCTGGAAGAGTTCAAAGCAGGAGACAGTCATCGATTCTACCACAGAGGCTGAGTATATTGCTGCCTCCAATGCAGCAAAGGAGGCCGTTTGGATCAGGAAGTTCATTGCTGAACTTAGCACTATTCCTAGCATTGTGGACCCAGTGGACCTCTATTGTGATAATAATGGGGCCATTGGACAAGCTAAGGAGCCTAGATCTCACCAGCGATCCAAACATATACTTAGGCGCTTCCATCTCATTCGAGAGATCATCGATAGAGGAGATGTGAAAATATGCAGAGTACCAACAGATGATAACATTGCTGATCTACTGACGAAGCCTCTTGCACAGCAGAAGCATGAGGGTCACACTAGGTCTTTAGGCATTAGATATATGCCTGATTGGCTCTAGTGCAAGTGGGAGATTGTTGGTGTATGCCTTAGAGGCCAATATATTTTCTGTATTTACATATATTCTATTATGCTATTTTATATATGAGGCATTTCATTTATTGTGTTCTTTTTTTATAAACATAATAAAGTCCTTAGAATAGTAAGTTTGATGCCATAGGACATCAAGTGGATGACTTGATCGTGAGATCCTTTTGGTTACAACACTATTCTTAAATGTCCCTACTCAAGTATTATTGTTAATTAGGACAACAATAATACATTGAGACTAGTATGTGCATAGACTGATGACCACATCTCACGGGTCATGGATATGAGATATCAAGTCTTCACATGGGTACATATTAAAGTAATGATGTACTGGACTGACCCACCATGAGAACACTACATGGATCGTTATGTGAGTGTCATAAGTGATTCTCATAGTGACAATGGTGTCTGTGGTCCTTTGACCTGAACTCACTATGATTCCTACATGAGGAGTTGTGTGTTTTAATGCCATCAAACGTCATCTGTAATAAGGTGATTATAAAGTTGGTTATTGGACATACCGCGAATCATGCAGAGGGATGCAAGTGACCTAGATGGGATTTGTCACTCCTACATAACTGGAGCGATATCTTCGGGTCCCCTGATTGAGTGAGACTGCGAAATGCATGGCCATGCTCAAATGAGTCAATATGAGATATTGATCTCATTTGTTGTTACAAAGTCTACTCGAGTATCAGGAAATGAATGATTGGACTATAAAAGGGTGACGCATTCCATGCATTGCATTCAATCTAGATATCTTGACAAAGGGACTAAACGACACAGAAACATTGGTCATGGAAAGGTTATGTCAAATCACTGACATTCTTATTACTTGGGTAGCTGCAATGTGTTGCTAGATACTGCTCACTACTTGTAATATTAAAATGAGATTTTAATATTACTGCCAACGAAATAAGAACTTGCAGGGTCACACACATAGAGCAGACTAATATTGGAGCAATGGATCCAAGTTGAACTCAGATTCAAATATGGGCCAGACTCATAACAAATGAGTTTAAGGTTGCACAACTTACCTTGTTGCTGCTCACACTCACTTAAGGCAGTCACTATTATAAATAGTACTGCTAAGGGGGCTGCTAAGAGATACAATTCAGAACCCTAGCCGCACCTACAGAAAAGTGAGTGAGAGAGCGACAAGTTTCTTCTCTTCTCTTCGCAGCTAGCACTGTGTGAGAGATGTGAGGCTCCTCTTTGAGGACGTTGGACGTTCGTGAGTCTATTCGTGTGGATACCGCAGAGACATCATTTCTATTATGGTGTTGGTGATTCACACTCTTCCTTTTGATCACGCTTCAAGAGGTAAATCATTTAAAAACTCGGATTATGGCTTTTTCGCATGGATCCTCGGCGGGAATCCCTATTTTTCGCTGCGTGTTGTATCCGCAATTCCCAACAGTTCATCCATTTTCAAGTGCTTCTCCAAGCTAGGGTTAGAAAGCTTTCAAGGTGAAATTCCTCCATCTTTATCTTTCCTTTCATTTTTACTTTCTAAGACCATGATTTTGATCCATGGTCATTCTATTCCAAACCTTAGATGTTGATCTTTTTGTTTGTGATTTAGTTTTCAAAAGCCTCTTGGAAGAGAAAATTTGATTCAAGAAGGCACCCAAGAAGTGGTTGGTCATCATCTAAGGTAAGAGGGAGATTACTCTCATCAACCTTTCATGGTGGTGAGAAATGAATTGATGTATTGAAAATGAAGAATCCATGTGAGGGTTGTTCACTTAGTTGTATGGATTTTGGTATTTAGTAATTATTTGCCCAGTATGATTTTATAGCTTAATGTTATGCATAACCTTGCTTGAGTAGGAATTTTAGTGATTGAAATATGTTGTATGCTTGGAATCTTATTGATGAGGATGAAAATTTAGAGGCTCAAAGACCTTAGGGCGCTCAGCCAAATGGCTTTAAAAAAGGTATCCAAGACAAACTTTTGTGTTGATTTGGAACTTAGATGCTTAGGTGAAAAAAGAATTGGATTAAGGATTTATAATAATGAAGGAGTGATAAAACAAAATTTGGCTATTTAATAAGAGAGAGATTTCAGCCTTTGAGTGGAAAAAAAAAGCTTGGGAGAGAGATAATGAAAACTTAAGGTACTTTTAGGGTTTAGGGAAAGGAAAAGAATTTATGAGATTAAGAAAATGTGGTTTCCTTTTTTTGTTCTTCGTGAAAAATATTAGGAGGTATTACCCTATAGGAGCCTAGCTAGAAGAATATTGGAACTAAAGTTAATTTTTATATTAATCTTTGAAAGTTTCAAAATATTAAGCTTAAAAGTGAAATAAAAGTTTTACATGTTAAAAAAATTTGTGATAATGTTTTATGTAATTTGAGAATGATGATTTCTGAATTATGCGATTAAGATACTTGCATTTGAAAATAACAGTATTGTGCTGTCAGGCTCTCGAACGGGACCCGAAGATGTTAATGACTGGCTTGGCTCATGAGTAACTCATGTTTATGGAAAATCATGATATTAATATGTGCGCATGCATTGAGTCGTTGGTCATGAATTATACCGACGGTGTCGATTGAGGCTTATTGCCCAGGAGTTTAATTACACCTTAGTGCAGGTGCGAATTGTGTAGTGTCATTCACTTGTTGAACTTGGAGGCGTCGGGGCGCGGGTATCCCACAAGTTGCCAGTTGGTAGCTCCACTGGGCCATGGTGACTGAACAACGCACCGACGATCTCGACCAAGCACTATTCTATTCATGATTTGGTGTAGACTGTCTTGTATAAGCCATGATGCACAAATTGAGAAACTATAGCACTTGACTTGAGGCTGACTAGATACAGACATGTCTTTTAGATCATTCTCTCTGAAATTGTGTTTAGCTCCATGGAGTAGGAATTGGTCCATTGTACATATGCATAGTCTGTCTACATATCATCGTGATATTTTACATTTGCTAAATTATCTGATACTCAATGCCATAACTACAATTACTGTTCTTTAATGTTTTTATGCTGCCATATTGTTATTGATGTATGCAATCTCACCTCTCTGTTATGTTATTCTATTTTATGTGTACATGTTGATAAAGACTGAAAGGAAGACGAAGAAGATTGTAGCTTTCCTATTGTTTTGTTTTCTGTGATGGCGACTAGAAGTGAGTTTGTTGGTTTTATTAGAGTTCAGTTCCATGGAGGTACGGATGCTTGGTGTATCGACTGGGATACTGAATGAGTTAGATATGTAGGAGATGTGACCTTGTCTATTCATAGGACCCGCGATGGGGATCTTTTCTTTTCTCTTAACGTCTCGGTACTTCTGGAGTTCATTATGCCGATCAGGGAGTTATGAGGTGATTTACATTACACCCTGAGGGAGGATCAGGACTCTATGGTTTCATCTGCTAGGACACTTGTCTGTGGGATCTTCCCCCAGTTGAGGGATCTGTCTAGTGAGGAATCTGAGGAGGAGAACCCGATAGAGGATCCAGAGGTGGATCCAACAGAGGATCCAATGGAGGACCTTACTCCCTAGGCATATAGACTTAGGCCAGTTTTTATTTTGTCAAATAGTTGTATATGTCTTTTGAGTACAAACCTTGTGTATTTTGGGTGGATTGTGATCCATGCCACTTATGTATATATATTCTTTTTTATGTGTATTATTCTATAATTACATCCTGTGCTATTTATGTTTTGTTTAAGTTTATGCCTTTGAGAAAGAAAATTTGAAATCTGTATTTTTCAAGATTAAACCTTTATCGTGTTTTGTTAAGTTTTTGATGTTTTAGTGTGTAAATGTGGTACCCTAAGGAGGGTGTTACAAATCGAGACCAACACACCGTGGTGCAGATGCTAACCAGAACCAGAATTTCCTCTTTGAAAATCGAACCAAAACTCTTCCAAAAATCAACAACAACCAGCAAATATCAACACAACCATGTCAAAATCATGTCATACAAGCATTCATAGCTGAACCAAGTCATCAAACATGGATGTGTTTCATATCCATTTTCCAACCTAAAAGTTTCAACAAGAACAACGTTAAAGTTTGAATCTTTATCATGTAATCAAAGTATAAGAGCATAATCTTTGCTCAACATCTTAAGATTTCAACAAAAATCATCAATCCATCTTTTTTAAGAAAAAGGGGAAAGATGAAACAAAGATGAACAAAGCTTAAGAAATCCCCCTACCTCAACTTGGTATCACTTTTTTCTTACCTTTTCTATCCTTTTCCACTTGATCTTGGCTTGATTCTCCTCTTTTTCCCTTGATTTCCTTCTTTCTCTCTTTGTTTCTCCCTTTTTTAGCCAAAGCACGAGAGAGAGAAGAGAGAGCCGAGTGGGAGACGTGAGAGGAGAGAGAGAAATGTGAGAAAAGATAAGGAATGAGTGGATAAGTGGGAAAAAGGTGAATAATAAAAGTGAAATATAATTGGAAACATTTTATCTGCCTAGTTTAGCCTTTAAACATTCTTATAGAGTCATTGAATACCAAACTAATTCATTTAAGCTTCCAAAATTTTCTATAGCTTATTCTATTCAGTTAAGACTTGGAAATAAATTTCTCATATCTATTCTATCTTCTCTGCTATTTCAACTATATTTATTTATTTTTTTAAGCTTATTTGAACTATTTCTCACCTTCAATGTTATAAATTTATGCTCATATCAATTTAAACAATTACTAAAATTACCAGGTAATTTATTTCAGTTTTTTGAGCTACTATAACCTTAATTAGGACTTGTATTTAGTAGAATGTTACAATTCTTCCCCCTCCCCCCTTTTGAAATTTTGTCCTAAAAATTTGATTTACCTCATTCAAAAAGTTTAGGACAACTTTGCATCATTGTAGCCTCAAGCTCCTATGTAACATCCCATAGGTCAGCTTCACTAGAGGAATTTGTTTCTCTCTGAGTTTTTTCATCGCTCTGTCCACAATCCTTACAGGCTTAACTACATAAGTTAAATTTTCTTTTCATTGTATCATTTCATTCTCTATGATATGTGTTGGATCTATATTGTTCTTCCGCAATTGGGAAACATGGAAGACACTGTGAAGATTGGATAAACTGGGTGGTAAAGCTATTTGATAGGCAACTAGTCTAATCCTTTTCAAGATTTGGAAAGGACCCAAGAACCGAGGATTCGACTTCTTAGTCTTTAGGGCTCTACCAACTCCCGTAGTAGGAGTGGCTCTAAGGAACACATGTTCTCCTTCATTGAATTCCAGAGGCCTCCTTCTCTCATTTGTATAACTTTTCTGCCTACTCTGGGCTGTTAACATCCTATTCCTAATCAATCTAATTTGCTCCATAGTCTACTGAACTAACTTAGGACCTAGGATAATATGTTCCTCAGTCTTAAACCAGCAAAAGGTGATCTACACTTTCTACCATACAAGGCTTCATAAGGCGCCATTCCTATACTGGTGTGATAGCTATTATTATAGGCAAACTCTATTAAAGGCAAGATTCTATCCCAACTACCCTGATGATCGAGTACACAAGCTCTAAGCATATCTTCCAAGGTTTGAATGGTTCTTTCGATGTGGCCATCCGTTTACGAATGATAGGTCGTATTAAAATTCAATTTTGTTCAAAAAGCTTTATGGAAAGCTCCCTAAAACCTAGATGTGAACCTAGGGTCCCTGTCAGATATGATATTAGAGGGGATTCCATGGAGTCTCATAATTTCTTGAAGGTATAGTTGGGCCAACCTATCCAATGACCAATTTGTTCTTATGGCTAGAAAATAAGTAGATTTGGTTAACTTGTCCACTATAACCCAAATGGCATCATGACGTCATGGGGTTCTTGGCAACTCCGTTACAAAATCCATTGACACACTTTTCTATTTCCATTCAGGAATCTCTAGGGGCTGAAGAGATCCTAAGGGTTTTTTATGTTCAATTTTCACTTTTTAGCAAATCAAACATTTGGATACATACATTTCTATATCAACTTTCATATGAGGCTACCAAAACATCTTTTTGAGGTCTTGTACATTTTTGTGGTACTCGAGTGAATGGTGTACTGGCTCTTATGGGCTTCCTCAAGGATTCTCTTGGCATACATAATCTATCTCTTAACAAAATGGTCCCATCATCAGCCTTTTTAAACTATTTTCTTTTTCCCAATATTTGTTCACTTATCTCTCTTAGAGTTTCATCTTTTTCTTGGGCATTCCTGATTTGAGCCCTCAAATCATTACTAACCTCCACCCTATCCAAATAGAAAACCATATGGTAACATAGTCACTGCTAGGCTCAAGTTTCTAAAACTCTCCAAAAGTTCCATTTCCAGTACCATCATGTGGGACATATGTAGAAGTTTTCTGTTCAGCGCATCGGCCACCACATTGGCCTTACTTGGATGGTACTTTAATTCAAAATCATAATCTTTTAAGAGCTCCATCCACTGTCTTTGCCTCATGTGTAATTCTTTATGGTCAAACAGGTATTTCAAACTATTGTGATCACTAAAGACCTTAAATTTTACCCCATACAGATAGTGCCTCCAAATCTTCAAAGCAAAAAACACCGCTGCTAGCTCTAGGTCATGGGTTGGATAATTTTCTTCATGGGGTCATAGTTTCGTAGAGGCATAAATCGCTACCCTCCCATCTTGCATCAACACACATCCTAACCCTCTCCTTGAGGTATCACAGTATACCTCAAAATTCCCTTGAGGATCTAGGATCACTAGAACTGGTATGGTAGTTAACTTCCTTTTTAGCGCTTGAAAACTATCCTCACATTCTTGCATCCAAACAAAAGTATTACCTTTCCTAGTCAGCCTAGTTAAAGGCAAAGCTATTCTAGAAAATCCCTCTATGAATCTCCGGTAATACCCAGCCAAATCCAAGAAGGTTCTTATTTCGATTATGGTGGTAGGTCTTTCCCATTTGAGAACTGCTTCTATCTTATTAGGATCCACGGATATCCCTTTCCCAAATATTATATGTCCTAAAAATTGCACTTTGTCCATCCAAAACACACATTTCAACAATTTAGGATACAAGTGTTTCTCTCTCAGAATCTCCATAACTATCTTAAGATGATCTTCATGTTCTGCTATTGTCTTTGAATAGATGAGAATGTCATCTATAAAGATAACTATAAATTGATCGAGATAAGGTCTGAAAATTTTGTTCATGTAATCCATAAAAATAGTAGGTGCATTGGTCAAACCAAAGGACATCACTAGATACTCATAGTGCCCATATCTGGTCCAAAAAGCAGACTTAGGGATATCTTCCTCTCAAACCTTGATCTGATGGTACCCTGATCTTACATTAATCTTTTAAGAACACAATTGCTTCCCTCAATTGATCTATCAAATCATTTATTCTCGGTAATGAGTATTTATTTTTTATCGTTACCTTGTTCAATTGCCTATAGTCCACACATAACCTCATATTGCCATCTTTATTTTTAACTAAAAGAATTGGAGCTCCCCATGATGAGACACTCGATTGGATGAATCTCTTATCTAATAGTTCTTCTATCTATTTCTTAAGCTTAGCCAATTCCATAGAGGACATTCTATAAGGTGCTATAGAGATAGGTCCTATTCCTTGCACTAAGTCTATGGTAAATTCTATCTCTCTCTTAGGTGGCAACTCATTTATCTCATCTGGGAATACCTCTGGGTACTCCCTCACCATAGGAATACTTTCTAGGGTTTGCTCGCTTTCGAATTCAAAGAAAAAATGAGAATATAACCTTGAGCCCTTTTTGCTAGGTAGTTAGTAACTTGACTGACATTCAAATACATAGACTCAGAAGGAGTATGTAGGTAAGAGACCTCAGATAGGAAAACCAAAGTTTTATCTGAATAATTTAAGACAACACAGTTTTTTGACAATCAATTCATTCCTAAAATCAAGTCTATATCCACAAACGGTAAACATATCAAACTCACAACAAAGTCTTTGTTTTCAATGGTTACGCAATAATTTAGACAAATTTATGAAGTGGTTACGAGTTTTCTTGTAGGGGTGGAAACTGTCAAATCACAGGTTAAATCCGAGACAGGCAAATCCAATACCCTTACACAATCATATGAAATGAAAGAATGAGATGCTTCAGAGTCATACAATACAGTTAAGAGTGTATCTTTAATTATGCACTTACCCTATATCAGATAGAGGAGTGAGTCGCTTCCTTGCCACTCAGGGTAAATACAATTCCTCTAGTTTGGGGCCTGGGATTCGCTACTCCTAGTAGCTGCTAAGGATAATTTTTGGCAATGTGCCCCTGCTTGCCACATTTAAAATAGGTTATCTGATCTCTCATGCATGGATTGTTACTATGGTATCTCCCATATTTTTGACATCTTGGCCCTTTGTCTTCAATTCGCATCTATTTTCCTTTCTCTTCTTGACTCTTGGGTCGTGGCACATCTTTCTTGAATTTATCATCAACTCTCTTACTTTTAAAGAAGCCTTGTAGCCTTTGCTTCTATTCTGAATCTAACTCCAAGGACTCAACAATCCGGCACTTATTCACTAATGTGGGGAAATTTTGAATTTCCAAGGGATTTATGGCCTTCTTGATGCTTTCTCTCAAACCAGCCTCAAACTTGACACATTTTCATTTTTCATCAGGATTGTTCTTGAAGTGAGAGGAGAACTTGGCCAACTCTTCAAACTTTGTCAAATATTGGCCCACTGTCAAACTTCTTTGCTTAAGCTCCATAAATTCAACATCCTTCTCGTCTTGGACACTTAGTGGAAAATACTTCTCTAGGAACGTGGTTTTGAACACTCAAGTAACTTGAGTCCCAGCAGCTTCCAGAAGTCTCCTTGCATCGTTCCACCAATGTTCAGCCTTTCCCTTCATCATAAAAGAGGCATAAGAAATTCATTGTGTATCTATACAAGCAAACACATCAAATATATTCTCTAGCTCCCTAATCCATTCATCAGCCTTAGTAGGATCATACTCGCCATCAAAGGATGGCGGATTACACTTTCTGAATTTGGAAAGATTAGTCCTTACCATAGTTGCTTTGTGCTCCTGTTGCGGATGAGAAATATTTACCACCCTCTCTCGCTGCAAATCCCTTATTATTGTTGTTATTTCTCTGAACATCTCCATCATATCTGCCATACCTGTTGGATTGGCAGATATCCCATTTCCTCTCGTCTGCCTAGAAGATGCCATAATATCCTGCATACATAGAACATTACACATTGAGTGGATCAAGCTCAATATCATGTAACCATGTAATAGTAAACTACAAACATGCATTCACAAGGCCGTTATGCAATTCTACCTTTATGTCTCATCATTAGGACAAGAAAATGCATAACAATAACATAACTAGTCCATACCCCGACTCAACAGGATGAACTGCTCTGATACCATAATGTAACGTCCTAAATACTAGTACTAATAATGTATCTGGTTTACCTATCAGTAATGAGGATTTGGTACATTACTTACAAATATCATAACTTTGCAAATGAACAATTTATATAAATATCAAAATATGAGCCTTTCACAAAACGTAAATATATACATATGTCATGAAGCAGAAAGTTATACAAGTTGTTACATCATTGTACATGATATATAAAAAGTTCCTCATGACATCAAAATCACTATAAATAATAACAAAGGATCTAAACTATTCTTCTCAAGCCCAAAACTCCATCTTGCTCCACTGCTTGTTTACTATATGAAATTGTCACGAAAATCACATACACGGGGTGAGAATTAAGAAATTCTCAGTACTACAACTAAAAAAAAATTGTGTCATCATAACAATTCCAACTATTTTAGGGAAAAAACCATTTAAAACTAATCTTTACAACTTAGAAAGGTGGCAAAAGCTAAATCCAATCATTCCTCTTCCCGAAATAGAATTCTCATTTCCATTATCATGAAAATCATATAAGTCCATAACTCATGAATCATAAATTACTTCAACAGAACTCACGATAAACATCAATGGTATTAGTCAATATCAAATCATACCAACAAGCCTCATTTCTAAAAAAAATCACCATATCTCGAATCATTAAACTCATGTATCAATCATGCTAGCATTACAAAAACCATTTACCTGTTAGTAGTTTGCTTTTGGGTTAGAGTACATCAACCTCTTCATGACCGTATATTGCCACATAGAACTACTCTGGGTAACTAGGCCTTGTCCTTCCCTGCCTAGCTTAGAGGAGATACGTTTCCTCAGTTTCAAAGCTAGGGTTAGACATCAAACCATCATTATTTGGAGAAGGTACGTTATCTCACGACATCAATCATCGAGAATAGTAAGAGAGGTACGTTACTCAAACTATCCAGGATTTAGGATTACCCTAAGTAGTGAGGGAAATACTGATCCTCAACCACTTAATGACTAGGGAAGCTCAGGTAAAGAGGAAAGTTTTTCCTTAACCTCAATTACTCTAGTATAGAGAAAATCACATATTCCCTTACCATTAACTAAGACTTACCCTAGTATAAGTACATCCAAAATCTAGCTCGGCCTAGTTCCACAAAAGGATACCCATGAGAGAAACATTCTTTTATTCAATTCTCATTGATCTACAATTAATACATCATGCAAACCATGCATATAAAAGTTTTCTCATCATAGGTAATCAAGTTAATCAGTTGATTTCATAACATGTCAATTACTTTTCTTCATCCAAGATACCTT
This sequence comes from Ormosia semicastrata, assembly GCA_029884595.1. Taxonomy (NCBI): domain Eukaryota; kingdom Viridiplantae; phylum Streptophyta; class Magnoliopsida; order Fabales; family Fabaceae; genus Ormosia; species Ormosia semicastrata. The sequence continues at coordinate 49,433,255 of JAQQTO010000061.1, forward strand.
AAAATAGCATGGGAAATCAATTTATCAAGCCTTAAAACTCAAAATTCATTTTTGTTTCTGGCAGCGGGTCATGTCGCGGTGTGGAGGCCATGTCGCAGCGCACATGCATGCTTGCTACGACGTGGAGGCCTCGGCCTCGATTTCTTGATGAATCGAGACCAGTACACTATGGCGCAGATGCCTTCATGTCGCGCCGTGAGGCCGCGAACTAGAACCAGAATTTCCTCTTTGAAAATTCAACCAAAACTCTTCTAAAAATCAACAACAACTAGCAAATATCTATTTAACCACATCAAAATAATGTCATATAAGCATTCATAGCTTAACCAAGTCATCAAACAAGGATGGGTTTCATATCTATTTTCCAACCTCAAAGTTTCATCAAGAACACAGTTAAAGTTTGAATCTTTATCATGTAATCAAAATATAAGAGCATAATCTTTGCTCAACATCTTAAGATTTCAACAAAAATCATCAATCCATCATTTTTAAGAAAAAAAGGAAAGATGAAACAAAGATGAACAAAGCTCAAGAAAATCCCCCTACCTTAACATGGTATCACTTTCTTCTTGCCTTTTCTATCATTTTCCTCTTGATCGTGGCTTGATTCTCCTCTTTTTCCCTTGATTTCCTTATTTCCCTCTTTGTTTCTCCCTTTTTCAGCCAAAGCATGAAAAAGAGAAGAGAGAGCCGAGTGGGAGACGTGAGAGGAGAGAGAGAAATGTGAGAAAAGATAAGGAATGAGTGGATAAGAGGGAAAAAGTGAATAGTAAAAGTGAAATGCAATTGGAAACATTTTATCTACCTACTTTAGCCTTTAAACATCCTCCTAATGTCATTAAAAATACTAAACTAATTCATTTGAGCTTCCAAAATTCTCTATAGCTTATTCTACTCAGTGAAGGCTTAGAGATAAATTTCTTATTTCTATTCTATCTTCTTTGCTATTTCAGCTATATTTATTTTTTTTAAAGTTTATTTGAGCTATTTCTCACCTTCAGTGTTATAAACTTATGATTAAATTAATCCAAACAATTACTAAAATTACCAGGTAACTTATATCAGTTTATTGAGCTACTATAACCTTATTTAGGACTTGTATTAGGCAGAATGTTATAATTGTCACTTTGAGAATCGCTTATGACACTCACGTAACGATCTATGCAGCATTCTCATGGTGGGCCAATCCAATACATCATTACTCTAATATATATATCCATGTGAAGACTTGATTTCTCATATCCATGGCCTGTGAGATGTGGTCATCAGTCTATGCACATACTAGTCTCAATGCATTATTATTGTCCTAATTAACAATAATACTTGACTAGGAACACTTAAGAACAGTGTTCTGAATTTATCCAATAGGATCTCATGATCAAGTCATCCGCTTGATGTCCTATGGGATTAAACTTACTATTCTCAGGACTTTATTATGTTTATAATAAATAACACAATAAATGAAATGCCTCATGTATTAAATAAATAGCATAATACAATGTACGTAAGAACGGTCAAAATAAATTAGCCTCTAGGGCATACACCAACAATCTTCCATTTACACTAGAGCCAATCAGGCATATGACTAATGCCTAAAGATCTAGTATGACCCTCATGCTTTTGCTACACAAGAGGTTTTGTCAGTGGATCTGCGATGTTATCATCCATTGGTACCTGCTTGTCATGCTCAAAGCATATGAGATATCTAGTCGAGTACATAACATAATATACATGATAGATCCAATTGTAGATGCATATGGAATCTTGCTCATGCAATCCCTTTCATCCTGAGTGGAAGGGGATTGAGCCTTAGATAGGCTTACTCTATGTGGCATAGGCAATAGTCTTTTCTTGGATTCATGCATGTTAAACCGTCTTAACACTTTGTCTATGTATGTACTCTGACTTAGGCTAAGCAGTCTCTGTGATCTATCTCTATAGATCATGATACCTAATGCATAGGTGGCTTCACCCAAGTCCTTCATGGAAAAGCATTTCCCTAACTAAGTATTTACAGACTGTAGGATAGGGATGTCATTTCCAATGTGTAGTATGTCATCTACATACAACACCAGAAAGAAAATTGTGCTCCCACTAACCTTCTTGTAGAGACAAGATTCTTCTTCATTCTTGATGAAACCAAATTATTTTATTGTATCATCAAAACAAAGATTTCAGCTTCTGGATGCTTGCTTCAATCCATAAATAGATCGTTGCAACTTACACACCTTTCCAGCATCCTGTGGAGTGGCAAAACCCTCAGGTTTTGTCATGTGCATATTCTCGAGAAGATTTCCAATAAGGAAAGTAGTTTTGACATCCATTTTCCAGATTTCATAATCGTGGTATGCTGCAATAGTAAGCAAGATCTAAATATATTTTAGCATTGCAATTAAGGAAAAGGTTTCATCATAGTCTACACCATGAATTTGCTTGAAACTCTTAGCCACCAATCGTGCCTTAAAGGTATGCACGTTACCATCCATGTCAGTTTTCTTTTTGACACCCAATGTGTTTTACCCCTTTAGGTGGGTCAACCAAGGTTCATACCTGGTTGGCATACATAGATTCCATTTCAGATCTCATGGCCTCAAGTCATTTCTTAGATTTTGGGCCAATTATGGCTTCTTGGTAAGTCACAGGCTCATCTTGATCCATAAAGAACTTAAAGAAATTGAAAACTAGTGGGAGGAAAATAGAACTTAAAGAAATTCAAAGTTCACAGAGTAGCAACGAATCGATGGTGGATATAGAGCAGCCTCCACAAAACGATGTGGAATAACAACTTGCTCTAGTAGCACAAGACCTGCATAGGTCTAACAAGATGCGTCATCAACTTGAGAGATATAGATTTGTCATGGATCAAGATGATCCTGTGACTTACCAGGAAGCCATTATGGGCCCAGAATATGAGAAATGGCTTGAGGCCATAAGATCTGAAATGGAATCCATGTATGCCAACCAGGTATGGACCTTGGTTGACCCACCTAAAGGGGTAAAACCCATTGGGTGCAAGTGAGTTTTCAAAAAGAAAACTGACATAGATGGTAATGTGCATACCTTTAAGGCGCAATTGGTAGCTAAGGGTTTCAAGCAAATTCATGGTGTAAACTATGATGAGACTTGTTCCCCAGTTACGATACTTAAATTCGTTCGGATCTTGCTTGTTGTTATTATAACACCCCCTGAAGGGCATTACATTTCAGATTAACTCCTTTTAAATCTTTACCCAAGTTATAAAATATTTAATATTATTTTAATACGGGTTTCAAAATTTCTTTTTCGCTGATAAACTTACCGAATTATAGAAATACCAGACATAAGAACTGAATAATATACCTTACATATAAATGAAGTTTACTACAACCATAATTACATTATACTTACATACCCAAAAAGTAGAAGCATATAACATAACTAACCTAGACTGACCCAATTCACAACACTTAAAGAAAATAGTCCTCCTCAGAAGACAAATTCCCTAGCTAGGAATGACTCGACATATAGAAATCCGAGTAAAAGATATCTCAGAGTCCTCCGTAGGAGTATAGTGAAGATCATTCCACAACTTCCTGATAGGTATAACAAACTCTACATATATAACAATAAAACAAAAAGTAGTGACCCCATGACGGGTCCTACTTACGGATAGAGTAATGTCACCAGAATACTCTATATACTCTGTGCCCCAATGAACACGCCAAGCATCAGCTCATTCGAGAAACTGTAATATAATGAAACCTAGCAGATCCCTCATTGCCGCCATCACAGTCTTCTCAAATATATAGAACAGAACAAACAGAACAATACTTTAAAGAAGTGAGATCCCCTACATCAATACCATCATGGTAGCATAGAGACAATAACAACAATAGCACAATTCATGTACATCATTAATAAATATATTCATAGCATCATATAATTATTGCATCAAATAACAGATAATTACCACAACACATATATACCACACTAATATGATGACTGACTATGCACATGCATAATGAACCAATTTCCTTACTCCATGGAGCTAAACACAATTTCAGAAAGAATGATCCAAAAGATATGTCTGTATATCGGCCGCCTCAGACCAAGTGCTGTAATTTATCAATGTGCACATCAAGCATTATACAAGATATTCTACACCAGATCGGGAATAGGAATAGTTTCTCATCGAGATCGTCGGTACATTTGCATCGGTTGCCATGGCACGGTAGCGCTTTCTAACTGACCATATGTGGAATTCCGCGCCTCGACGCCTCTAAGTTCAACACGTGAACTACATTACGCAATTTGCACCTGCACTAAGGTGTAATTCAACTCCTAGGCAACAATAGCCTTAACAGACACCGTCTGTAAAATAATGCATGTCAAATAACTTTATGCATACTATGAGCCACTACTGGCCACACAGTAATAGTTTCGATTCTAGTTTATCGGCCCGACAGCAAAACTTGTTGTTGCTCTCAATTGCGTAGCGTTTTTATCGCATTTTCACAATCGCAGAAAACTTTTGTTACGTTTTCAAATCGTATAACAGTTTTTCAACATTTTCTTAATCGCGTAAATATTTTAAGATGTTTTCTCAATCGTATAGTTAAAAATCACCATTTTTAAACCACGTAAGAGTTTTTCTTCGTATTTTCAATCGCGTAAAATATTTTCTCAATATTCTAAACTCAAATTAAAACTTTTCTTATTTAATATAAAAATTGGACTTAAATTCCAATACTTCCTTATTAAATCACCTTTAAATAATATTTCTAATATTTTTTCACTAAAACCTAAATCATTTAAATTAATTCAGAATACCTAAAAATCTTTGTTCTTTACTCTTAATAAAACTTTCTTAAATAAAATATTTTAAACTCCAAACTATCATTAAAAATTATTTCTTTGCTAAGACTCCTCTAAATAATATATTTTCTAACATCCATTCCAAAACTTACATTTATTTTAATTTAATAAAACTTTTCCATCTTCCTTATTAAAAATCCTCTTAAATAAAATACTTTAAGTTTCAAACTTAATTCTCCATCTTATTTCCAATACTATGGCCGAAATCCACTTTTTATGTAGTAATAAAAATATATTCATTTCCATATTCATTTTGTAATTCCTTAATTAAATTTATTACCACTAATCCTCTAAGTTAACATTTAATAAAACATTTTGCATTGAATTTCCTCTTTGGAGAGCTTGGAGGCTGTGAGCCTCTATGGCCATTGGAGCGAAAATTTGTTTTCCTTTCTAACATTATTATAGCATACAACATACTTTGGCATCAAAATCCTACTATAACAAGTTCATGCATAATATCAAAGCAATAAAATCACATAAGCAAAATAAATACAAACCACACAACTACACAAATATGGTGAATAAATCCTCACATGGATTCATCACCATCATACAAATTTCGTGTCCCTCACCACCATAATTAGTCGACGAGGTTAATCTCCCTCTTACCTTAGGTGTAGCTTCCTAAGCTCCTTGTATGATCCTTTGTATCAACTTCTTCCACCAACTAGCTCTTGAAATCAAAGTAAACACAAATATATTAACATCCAAGGCTAGAGTATGACAACCATAGATCAAATATGGTCTTAGAATTTCAAGAATCAAATAAGAAATCAAGTTTCAAGAATTTCACCTTAAAACCCTAGAACTTGAACTCAAAAATCAAGCTTGAAGATGGTAGAATCAAACCTTGATCACAACATCAAAGTTGCTTAGAATGATGTTTAGAATCAAATGGTATGGTTGGTTTAAATTATGAGAGATTGGAAGGTGTTTTTGGGTGGAGGCCGTGAGATAGGTGAAGAGAAAATGAGAGAAAATGGTGTTTAGCTTTTTGCATGAAAGATGAAAGTTTTGAAATGTGATATTTTCTCTCTCCTAAGCCCTTATGGCCGTGAGATACAAAGTGAGTGAGAGAGACATTTTTAGTTTACTACAAGCCATCACAACCATTGATTCAATCAAGGGTGGATATGCAAAGCTTCTTCACTAAGCTTGTTTCTAATTGGTTATGCATAAAGTTATCATAATCATCATATTTGACCAAGCTAGATATTTTTTAGATATTTTTAGAAACTATTACCCAATGGATAATAGCTACTACTAGTAATTATCCAATGGATAATAACATTACACATTGAATAAAAGCATTACCCAATGGATAATAACATTATCCAATAGATAGTAGAATGTAACAAAACTCAATAATATTACTCAATGGATAATAACTTTATCCAATGGACAATCACATTACCCAATGGATAATAGCATTATCCAATGGATAATAGATTTGAACAAAAACTCTGATAAAGAAAATTTTCGTCAACTGTTCTCGGTTTCGGGTTTAGTAAGTTCCTCCAACCCCTCATTAACAGTCCAAAACTTTTTGGTCCAGGAAAAATTTTTACTTTTCTGGGCCCGCCTCAAACACATACAGTCCAAAATAATATTAAAATAATCAAAATAATTAAAAATTCTTAAAAATTCACAAAAATTCCCAAATATTATAAAACTCATAAATATCAAGAAAAATAAAAAATTGGGGCGTTACAATTATAGCGTACCCCAATTATGAAATTTAGAAAATAGATGTTAATACTGCTTTCCTTAATGGAAATCTTCTCGAGGATGTATACATGACACAACCTGAGGGTTTTGCCACTCCACAGGATGTTGGAAAGGCGTGTAAGTCGCAATGATCTATTTATGCATTGAAGCAAGCTTCTAGAAGCTGGAATCTTCATTTTGATGTTGCAATAAAACATTTTGGATTCATAAAAAATGAAGAAGAACCTTGTGTCTACAAGAAGGTTAGTGGGAGCATAATTGTCTTTCTGGTGTTATATGTAGATGACATACTACTCATCAGAAATGATGTCCCTACCCTACAGTCTGTAAAGACTTGGTTAGGGAAATGTTTTTCCAAGAAGGACTTAGGTGAAGCCATCTATGTATTAGGTATCAGGATCTATAAAGATAGATCACAGAGACTGCTTGGCCTAAGTCAGAGTACATACATAGATAAAGTGTTAAGACAGTTTAACATGCATGAGTCCAAGAAAGGACTCTTGCCTATGTCACATAGTGTAAGCCTATCTAAGGCTCAATCCTCCTCCACTCAGGACGAGAAAGATCACATGAGAAAGATTCCATATCCATCTACAATTGGACCTATTATGTATGCCATGTTATGTACTCGGATAGACATCTTGTATGCTTTGAGCATGAAGAGCAAGTACTAATCTGATCCCAGTGATAGTCACTGGATTGTCGCCAAGAACATCCTTAAGTACTTGAGAAGGACTAAGGATTCGTTCTTGGTATATGGAGCTGAGGAAGAGCTAGTTGTAAAGGGTTACACTGATGCTAACTTCCAGATCGATAAGGACGACTCTAGATCGTAACTGGGTTTTGTTCTTTTCCTGAATGGTGGGGCTGTGAGCTGGAAAAGCTCAAAGCAGGAGTCAGTCACCGATTCTACCACAGATGTTGAGTATATTGCTGCCTCCAATGCAGCAAAGGAGGCCGTTTGGATCAGGAAGTTCATTACTGAGCTTGGTGTAGTTCCTAGCATTGTGGACCTCTATTATGATAATAATGGAGCCATTGCACATGCTAAGGAGCCTAAGTCTCACCAGTGATCCAAACATATACTTAGGCGCATCCATCTCATTTATGAAATCATAGATAGAGGAGACATGAAGATATCTAGAGTACCAACAGATAATAACATTACTGATCCACTTACAAAGCCTCTTGTGCAGCAAAAGCATGAGGGTCATATTAGATCTTTAGGCATTCGATATATGCCTGATTGGCTTTAGTACAAGTGGGAGATTATTAGTGTATGCCCTAGAGGACAATTTATTTTGACTGTACTTACATACATTATATTATGCTATTTATTTAGTACACGAGGCATTTCATTTATTGTTTTATTTATAATAAACATAACAAAGGCCTTAGAATAGTAAGTTTAATGCCATAGGATATCAAGTGGATGACTTGACCATGAGATCCTATTGGATGGATTTAGAATACTATTCTTAAATGTCCTTAGTCAAGTATTATTGTTAATTAGGATAACAATAATGCACTAAGACTAGTATGTGCATGGACTGATGGTCACATCTCATGAGTCATGAATATGAGATATCAAGTCTTCACATGGACATATATTAGACAAATGATGTATTAGACTAACCTACCATGAGAATGCTGCATGGATCTTTAAGTGAGTGTCATAAGCGATTCTCAAAGTGACAATGGTGTATGTGGTTCTTTGACCTGAAATCACTATGATTCCTACTTGAGGAGTTGTATGTTTTAATGTCATCAAACATCATCTGTAACAAGGTGATTATAAAGTTAGTTATTGGACATACCACAAATCATGCAGAGGGATGTGAGTGACTTAGATGAGATTTGTCCCTCCTACATAATAGGAGCAATATCTTTGGGGCCCCTGATTGAGTGAGACTACGAATTACATGACCATGCTCAAATAAGTCAATATAATATATTGATCTCATTTGTTATTACTAAGTCTACTCGAGTATTAGGAAACGAAAGATTGAACTATACAAGGGTGACACATATCATGCCTTGTGTTCAATCTAGATATCTAGACAAAGGGATTAAACTATACGAAAACATTGGTTATAGAAAGGTTATGTCAAATCACTGACATTCTCATTACTTAGGTGGCAGTGATGTGTTGCTAGATACCGCTCACTACTTGTAATATTAAAATAGGATTTTAATATTACTACCAATATCATGAGAACCTATAGGGTCACACACATAGAACAGACTGAATCAAAGTAATGAGAATCCAAGTTGGACTAGGATTCCATCTTGGACCAGACTCATAACTGATGAGTCGAAGGTTGCATTGCTAACCCTACTGCTACTCTCACTCGCATAAGGAAGTCATTATTATAAATAACATTACTAAGGGGCTAATAAGGGATGCACAATGAACCCTTGCCGTAACCTAATAGAAACAATGAGTGAGAGAATGATAGATTTCTCTTCTCTTCATAGCTAGCACTATGCTAGAGACGTAGGACTCCAAGATCGCAGATGTTAAACGTTCGTGAGTCTGTTCGTATGGATTAAGTAAAGGCATCGTCATTGCTGCAGTGCTGGTGATTTGCATTGAACGTTATTCTTCTAGCTTCAAAAGGTAAACCCGAAAAATCATGAATCATGGCCCCCCTTTTCGCATGGATCCTTGGTGGGAATCCTTTTTCCATTGCATTTTGTTCACCGATTTCCCAATAGAATATTACACATTTCATTATTTTTTAGGATTTAATTAAATACGTGCAACAGTTTCATACATAATGGAGTTAATTTGATGCTTAAATTATTTAGATTGAAGTTCTTATATATTAATTTAAGTTGAAGTTCTTATATATATATATTTTAACCATAAGATAAACATATCAATGAAATACAATTCTAATAAAATACAAACAAATAATTTTAATAACACACTAGCTGCATTTATATTTAATATTTACATAAAGTGTGTCAGTACATTTGTCTAGAATATTTACAAATCCCCAAAAAGGTACAAAACTACAAAAAGAAGACATCTCAAATGTCTGAATAACAAATATGGTCAGTACATCAGTAGACAGAACACTCCCACAATGCAACTTAGTCAGCTATTTATAACTATATACACCTACATCATGCATTTTTATCAGTCTGAATCATGCATGATGAAATAGCAGATATGGATGGTGTCAATCACCAAATGGAGTTCTTCAGTAGCAGGGTGAAATACAAAATTAACATCAATATCAACCAATAGAGTGATGTACCATCTTGATTCTTTGAATATAACAGATAAGGGGTGAGAATTTATAATTCTTAGTAGGAAATCACATAGTTAAGAAAATTATTTATTTTGAACTATGCTATATCCAACTACATTTACTACAAAAATATTTTCCATGCAAAACAACATACATAATTATATAATAATACTTTAGGATTATTTTCTACATATAAACAAGCATATTATCACAACTTAACCATAACATTAATATAAAACCGTTTCACATTTCATTATCCATTCCTTTTCTATTCTTGCTCATAATGACCATTATCCTAGTAGAGGTCTCGTACTTTCTAGTGTTCCCCCTAGCTTGAATGGACCTGACCCAATGTAAGACTTCCCATTAAGTTCCACTTAGCCCGAGGATAACTTTATTCCTCTTAGCCCATGAACCACCTTAATGGGTCTTAGAAGTTAAAACTTTTCATTAAGTTCCACTTAGCCCAATGACAACTTAATTAATCTTAGCCCATGAACCACCTTAATGGACTTGGAATCATTACATTCTCTTCTCCTTAACATTGATATCACATCTTTAGGCTAAATACCAATTAGTAAAATGTCACAATCTTAAGTGTCGTTCTTTCACATAAGCAACATCAATAATTCATAACTTGGGACATTAACATAATCAATCATTCATGACAACTTTCATTACTTATTCATAATGTGTATAATTACTTAGTCACAATTCCAACAACAAAATAATCCATATCATTTATTTCCATAAATACAATAATAGATTGCTATAAATTTTACCAACAAGCAAATTTAATCCTAAAACTCATTCTTGGCCAAATTCATCCATGGAAAATAATGAAAATTTTCTTCTCATCTAATCATTTCTAGACCATTTCTACAATCAAGAATCCCTTCTAACATCAATTTCACTTTAAATTAAATATTAGACCAAAATTCCCAAATAATATTGAATGAAACCCTAGTTTTTGAATCTTAGTCTCTTGACTATATTTACTCAAAATTAACATCATTCATGTGATTCTGTCTTCATCAACATTCTTATCCTCCATTAATCTTCCATTGAAACTTAATCAAAAACTCAAGAACACAACATCAAGTCTTATTAACCTCGGGTTCCAATCCAACAAAGCAATCATAAATAAGGCTCCTTTGATTAAAAAACATGATGAAGAAGCATATTAGAACAATTCTAAAACAAGAACAACTCAAGAAAATTTGGAGAAAAAGATATGATTCTCTACCTCTTGTTCTTGAAAGAAACTTGAACAAAGAAGGACTTAAAGCTTGATTCTAGCTTAAACTCCTTGAAAACTTCTTTTTCCTTTACTAGCTTGAAAATTTATATTTGCTTCCAATTTTCTCTTATTTTTTCTCCTCTTCTTCCTCCTTGTTCCTAGCTTGGCCGAAACCTTTAGCTGTTCATGGAGTGTTCATCTTTTTTTTTTTCTTTCTCCTATCCAATTCTTTTCCTTTTATATTTTGTAACCATCCAATAGCAAATTAGCCAAGTGGTCTTTCTCCAAGTTTCTAACAATTAGAAGCCTACCAAATATTTATCTTCTCATTGGTTCTTAGTTGAATCATAATGACTTAGTTACTCTAATTAAACTAACCTAACTTAGTTAACTATCTAGTTATATAGACTAACTAAATTACTAACTAAACTAATTAGTATAATTGCTTAGGGTTTTAGAGTTTTATTTATCTCTATTTCTCTAAATTTTCATTTAACATACCTTATAAACATTTTTTTTTACAATTCCAGCATCCGAGAAAATCTTCTATCAGTCCTTTGGACTCACTGTATAAAAATAGTTCAATTTGTATACAAATTTTTTAATTCCACATATGTCCCTATTATCAATTTAATAAATTATACGTATGTCCTATGAGTATAGAACACAAATTAAAAATGGTCATATATATATATATATATATATATATATATATATATATATATATATGTAAGAAATTAATCTAAAAGTGATATTACATTTCACCTTTCCTTTTAAAAAAAATTGTCCTCAAAATTTTACCTAGTGAGAAAAACTCTAGATAATTTCATTGCATTTTCTCTATCTTTTCCCAAGTAGCCTCCTCTATTATTAATCCTTCTCGTAATACCTTAACCAAAGGGATTATTTTTCCTCTTAACTATTTATCAGAAGTGTCAAAAATTTGCACAGGTTTGATGCGATAGATCAAATCTTTTCTTAACTGTACTGGTTCAATGGAGAGGATGTGGGAAGGATCTGAACAATATTTTTTAAGCTGAGAAACATGAAAGACATCATGAAGATTTGATAGACTGGGTGGAAGATGTAACATCCCAAAAATTTATTGATTTCATTATAAACAATCATTTTATAATATTTGTGATTTTTGGTGATTTTTGTGGAATTTTCTAAAAATATTAAATATTTTAATATATTCCTCATTTTGCGTGTGCGCTAAGCGGAGCCGAGAAAATAAAATATTTTCCTTGAGGCTGGTAAACCTTGAACTGTCAACGTGTCGACGGGGGATCTTACTAAACCCGAGGCCAGGCACAGTTTGCAAGGTTTGCATTTTTTGAGGTTTTATCTGCTAGATAAAATCGCTGTATCATAAAATTATCTGATGAATAATAAAATATTACTTTCATCAGTTGTAACTTTCATTCACTGAGAAAATAATTCTAACAGTGTAATTAAATCATCTGTCAAATGTACTTAATTGAGGAGACAAGTTTACTATGCATTTTATCGAGAAGCGCACGAAGCTTCTCAATGAAGCTTCAAGGAAACTTCTAGGAAGCTTCCTTCCCAGCCACTATTCACTCTCTCTCTCCTCCCATTTTTGTGCAGCACGTTTGACTATAGGGGGAGCATATTTCACTTTCTTTCTCATATTTTCCCTCCTCCCAATACGCAGCTACTATTCACTCATCTTTCTCTCTTCTCTTTCACCCCACAGCAGCAACACCGTCAACCCATACCTCCCTTTTGTACTTCAAAACCGTCACACTCCTTGCACCATTTTGTGTTTGGAGGACCACCATCATTGAGGAAACCATCTTCAAAGTTCTGCATTCTCTTCATCTTCATTCTCTTCTACTTTGAAGCTTAAAGGTTGGAGCTTTAAGGTAAAGCTCTTAGCTTTTCTTCCTCTCTTCTCATTTTCGTAACCCACTGCCATTTTGATGACCATAGGTATTCATTTCAATATTGGGTTCTGATTTTGCAAGTTTAAATGTTTAAGGATTTCCTGGAAGCTGAAAACGTAAATCCTGACCAAAAGGAGCAGCCTTTCTTTGTGCTTCTCCAAGGTAAGAGGAAGACACTCCTCCTCAACCTATTTTAGCATTTAGGAACGTCTGTGATTGGTGTTGAGGGTCATTCTGTTTTTGCATATTGTTTGTATTGTATGTGTGCTATTTGATTGTTTATGTGTTTTGATATATATCTGGATGTATTGGAACGTGCAATATGGAAGGGAATGACTTTCGATTGGTTCTCGGATGGTCACAGTGTTGAGCCCAGAAATTAGGAAATTTCATATGAAAACTAGTAACAGTATGAACCCCTGGCCAAACCCGTTGAATTTGATATCTTGATTACTTAGTAAAATGTTAAAATTATGAGCTCCTGGCCAAAACCGATGAATATGATATCCTAATCATTTAGTGAAATGTTAAAATCCATCGAGTATGAATTCTTGGCCAAACCCGTTGAATTTAATATCTTGATTACTTAGTAAAATGTTAAAATTATGAACTCCTGGCCAAACCCGTCGAATATGATATCCTAATCATTTAGTGAAATGTTAAAATCCGTCGAGTATGAATTCCTGGCCAAACCCGTCGAATTTGATATCTTGATTACTTAGTAAAATGTTAAAATTATGAACTCCTGGCCAAACCCGTCGAATTTGATATCTTAATTACTTAGTAAAATGTTAAAATTATGAACTCCTGGCCAAACCCGTCGAATATGATATCCTAATCATTTAGTAAAATGTTAAAATCCGTCGAGTATGAACTCCTGGCCAAACCGTCAAATTTGATATCTTGATTACTTAGTAAAATGTTAACATTATGAACTCCTGGCCAAACCCGTCGAATATGATATCCTAATCATTTAGTGAAATGTTAAAATCTGTCGAGTATGAACTCCTGGCCAAACACGTCGAATTTGATATCTTGATCACTTAGTAAAATGTTAAAATCCGTAGAGTATGAACTCCTGGCCAAACCCGTCGAATATGATATCCTAATCATTTAGTGAAATATTAAAATCTGTCGAGTATGAACTCCTGGCCAAACCCGTCGAATTTGATATCCTGATTACTTAGTAAAATGTTAAAATTATGAACTCCTGGCCAAACCCGTCGAATTTGATATCTTGATTACTTAGTAAAATGTTAAAATTATAAACTGCTGGCCAAACCCGTCGAATATGGTATCCTAATCATTTAGTGAAATGTTAAAATCCGTCGAGTATGAACTCCTGGCCAAACCCGTCGAATTTGATATCTTGATTACTTAGTAAAATGTTTAAATTATGAACTCCTGGCCAAACCCATCGAATATGATATCCTAATCATTTAGTGAAATGTTAAAATCCGTCGAGTATGAACTCCTGGCCAAACCCGTCGAATTTGATATCTTAATTACTTAGTAAAATGTTAAAATTATGAACTCCTGGCCAAACCCGTCGAATATGATATCCTAATCATTTAGTGAAATGTTAAAATCCGTCGAGTATGAACTCCTGGCCAAACCCGTCGAATTTGATATCTTGATTACTTAGTAAAATGTTAAAATTATGAACTCCTGGCCAAACCCGTCGAATGTGATATCCTAATCATTTAGTGAAATGTTAAAATCCGTCGAGTATGAACTCCTCGCCAAACCCATCGAATTTGATATCTTGATTACTTAGTAAAATGTTAAAATTATGAACTCGTTGCCAAACCCGTCGAATGTGATATCTTAATCATTTAGTGAAATATTAAAATCCATCGACTATGAACTTTTGGCCAAACACGTCAAATTTGATATCTTGATTACTTAGTAAAATGTTAAAATCCGTCGAGTATGAACTCCTAGCCAAACCCGTCGAATTTGATATCCTGATCACTTAGTAAAATGTTAAAATCCGTCGAGTATGAACTCCTAGCCAAACCCGTCGAATTTGATATCCTGATCACTTAGTAAAATGTTAAAATCCGTCGAGTATGAACTCCTGGCCAAACCCGTCGAAATTGATGTCCTGATCATTTAGAAATGTTAAAATCCATCGAGTTAGGATGACAGATCCGTCGAATTAGAGTTTCTGACCAGTGTTTTCATCGGTTCGACACTTGGGAGATTTCTCCAACGTCGACACCCACATCCGTCGAATTAGGACTTCTACTGACCTTCTGGAAAAATTCGACAGTTTTGATCTCTGTTCGACAGAACCTCCATCCGATAGAAATTGATTTTTAGCCAATCTTGTTATAAAATGTTCTCCCATCTATCATCCTTCTGCCATGTTATTTTTTGTCGAATGGTAGCCTCAATTTTCCACTAAATACATTGTCTCTGTCGAATTTACAAGTATGGTTTATCACCCAATACCTAGCAATTAAATCTGTGACTTTGTTGGTGATTCTGGCCGTGTATCTTCCTGGACTCAAAACCTTTGGATTCATAAAAGCACATAAATCCTAAATAATTGGATGACTAGAAATTAATTAGGGATTCATAAATAGGGAAGAACATGAGTATGGGTGAGCTTGTGAGGCACATAATGAATTTAATGGTTGACTTCTATCATGACTATGAATGGAAATTGTGGTTATCCTTAAAATGTACTATTGGCTTGTTGTGGATCCGTGAATGGGATCAAATCTTATTGTTAAATGATATGGCATACATTTGAAGCATGATTGAGTCATGCATTGAACAAAAAAAAAAAAGAAAGAGATTGTCCATTGAACTTGGTTAAGGCCGGTAGCCTAGGAGTTGAACTTACACCTTTGTGCGGGTGCGAATAGACAAGTGTAGGTTACTTGTTGACCTTGGGGGCGTCAGGGTGCGGGTACCTCACGATGGGTAGTTGGTAGCTCTCTGTCCGTGGGGCAGACCGATACACACACACTGACGATCCGGACCGTGACACTGTCCTATATCGTGATCTGTGTAGAATGTCTTGTAAAATGCCATGATGTAAACAATGATAATTTGAGAATTATAGCACTTGAGGGCCTGGGCAGCCAAGAATACAGACATACCTCCTGATCGTTCTCTCTGACTGTTTTGTGTCTAGCTCCATGGAGTAGGATTTTGACTATTGAGGGCACATGTGCATAGTGAGCCCATGAATTATCTGGCATACATTGTCATTATAATTGAAATTGTTGTCTTACTGTTATATATATATAACTGCTTGGAACTGCTTATTTGTTTACTTCTATTATTCAATGCCTATACTTATTATTTGGAAATGCTATGTGGGCGCTTTGCGCCGTTTGGTTTCTTGATGCTATAATTGGTAATGATGGTAGGATTTCTTACCTCTTTCGTTTACTTTTCTTGCTCTATATAAATTTTTGGTTAAAGACTGTAAGTGGGAGCGAGGTTGGATTCTTTTACACTTTCTTGGTTTGACCTACTGTATCCGGTGATGTCGTCGCGAAGAGAGTTTGATTGGTTCGTTCGAACTATGTTCACTGGTGGTGTCAAGAGCTGGCGAGTCGACTGGACCGACAAGCGTATGCGACCTGCTGGGGATCTGACCTTGACCATGAAGAGGACTGCGGTTGAAGATCATATTCTGTATTTTTCACTACACCGGTGAGCCTAGAATTGCCTCACGCATTCGGGATTCGATGGAGTGCCCAACTCCTTAGTCGTAAATATATTATGGGTAGTTTATATTTTATTTTGCATTACCTATATAAAGTGTATTTTGGATATATGTATGTTTTAAGATGATTATCCCGTATTACATGCTATAATTCGAGTACATATTATAATTCATAATTTAACTGGTTATATATGTAACTACTCATTCGTGGCTCCTATTTTCCTCATATACGAAATAATTAATATTTTTGTAAAGTTTGTTATTTGACAATATTAGCACGTCGAAATTTAGTGACCATGACGTAATGACGATTGTGCATTGGTTATTAAATTGAGGGGTGTTGCATTAAGGTGGTATCAGAGCTCAGTTCATCCTGTTGAGCCGGGGTATGGACTGACTATGGTTAGACATGTTAGAAGTTTTTGTACGTTGTGTACTTCCTTGTCTCTTGATTGAGATGTTGGGAAAGGAAGGCATAGCTTGCCATAGGTTGAGTGTTGGTAGCTACTGTTACACAGTTACGTGACATTGAGTACTGGCCCACTCAATGTGTAATGTTCTGTGTCTACAGGAAACTATGACTTCACCTAGGCGTGTTAAGGCAATAGGAATTCTTTTAGAAAGAAGCTTAGCTAGTATGACTGAACTTGTTTAGGAATTGTCTGCATTTTCACCCTTGTGTGTTGTGTGACTCCTTGTGTTTGGTTTCTGAAATAAGACATTATTGTCTGAAATGGTTACTTGTCTCCACTGTGCCTGATTGTCTGTTTCGAAGGAAGATAATGGCTCGCAAAAGACGCATGCGTAGGAATGTGGAACGCAACAACACAGGAGTGGATGCGACTATGGAAACAATGCAGGGAATGGCTGACGTAACAGTGCAACCGAATCAGAGGGCTGCACAACAGTAGGAATTGGAAGTTGAGGTTCAAAATTTGAAGGAAGAAAGTTGATTTTGGGGTAACTCTGGATTACCGAAGTTCCAAAGGAGGAACCGTGGAAAGGCCAATCAGTTTAAGAAGAAACCGTATACACTACGACCAAGGGAGCAGCAGCGACATCAAACGCATCATGGTGGTGCGAGTGGTAATAAGTCCAATCCAACTGTGGTACCGTTATCAATGTGTAAGAAGTGCGGAAAGGACCACTTCACGAGGGACTGTAAGATCGAAGGAAGAATTTGTTTCAAGTGCGGAAAGCAAGGACATGTGTGGAGGGATTGTGCTTTACATGAGACAAAGCCTCCACATACAATCAAAAGGGTAATCTGCTTCAAGTGTGGAAAGGACCATTTAACCAAGGATTGTACAAACGGTGGGATAATTTGTTTCAAATGCAGAGAGTTAGGACATATGGCTAAGAACTGTACTTCGCAAAGGACGAAGCCTTTTGTTGGTAATACACGCACTTCACAATCTCACAAAGAAAGGAGAGTTAATTTCTCTAGTGGAGTAGAAACATCCAAGACTGAAGACCTGAATGAGGGAGCTTGTACTACAACTGATGACACTGTGATTTTACTGTATAATTCCGGGGGTAACCCATTTCTTTATGATTTATGAATATATGAATCCAGTAGGGATGTTCATACCTTCGTTATCTTTTGAGTAAGTTATTTCTGTTTTGGCTGCTAAGAACTTGTTGATGGTAGCGAAGTTGTTTAAATTGTCCTATGAGTTGTTAAAGACTAAATCCTTCTGTTGATCTGATTTGTTCACTTCTTTTGCAAACTAGATGTAATGTTAACGATGGGATTGGTTATCTTCCAGCCATATTCTGTCGAAAATGCTTCAAGGAAATTCTAAGAGTTTGTTTTTGGAATTGAGTTGTCTGTATATTTACTTCCTTTCAACTCGAATGATACTATTCTCGTTTGTAAGTCTACTCTCATTACAATAAGTCTGTTTAAAACTACCTTATTATTGTTAGAAAGTGGAACCCCTTTTCCAATTCAATCATCTACTTTTTTCATGAATCAGCTCGATCTCAGTAAGAAATTGATCGTTTACTAAACGGGTCTCGTCATTTGATTTCAACGGAAACTTAGTGCTTCTTGAGACAGAAATTTCCTAGATGTGAATCAATGAAACTCACTCCTAAGTTTTATTGGACTATATCATACTCTTCGTTAGGCAGGTCCAGTGGTAAATCAAGCGACTTCCCTATTTTTCTTTCTAACCTTTATAACGTTTCTAGTATACTTCGATTGAGTAAATGTGTTCCCGAATCTGAACTATAACAATGTGCTAAGTGTAGCATGGTTAAATGAGAACTTACCCTATGAGACATCTATTCGAATCAAGGAAAGATGATTTAGAAAATCAATTGAAGGACGCCGCTATTTTCTCCAAGATCATTTTGGGTTCTCAACTATCATTAAGATCATTTGAGAAAAGGGTATATTTCCAAGGTAACTTTCTCTGATACGTAGTGAACACCACGGGTATTTCGTAATGTCGTTCTATGTAATGAACGCTTCGGTAGTACTCATCGATTACACAAACAAGACCTTTCTTCCCTATTGAGACAGAATTGTCATATTGTTCTTCAATTTCAGAAGAAGAATGAGGAGTTACGCTAGAAGCTGTTCAAGTACGAATTTTGGTTTGAGGCAGTTTAACTTTTGAGTCAAGTGATCTTTAAAAGAAGGAACTATTAGAGATCAGTCGCAAGTTGGAGCAGTTCTTCAATGGGACAGGTCAAAGACTATGTTGCAAATTCGTAACTTTAAAAAATCAGCTGAATAGTACGGGGGACTCACTGCAAAATTCTTCAAAATGGCAATACTTCTCGTCTAACTCATGCATTGGAGTCAAGTTTGTAGGATTGGTACATATAAAGAAAGATTTTCAAGGGTTGAAGAGACACTCGACTACCTTGCCAACAATGATTCTATCCAATCCCAATGAACTTTTTGAGATGCCTAGTGATGCTTCGCATTGGAAGTTTAGAACATGTGCTTGATCAGAATAGAAGGAATGGTAACGTACGCTTTAAGACCATCGAGAATACATGAGAATGATTACCTTACACCAACTCAGAGTTAGCTTTGTAGTTGCATTGAAGATCTAGAAGCATTTTCTATGAGGAGAAATTCTCAATGCCTATGGTAATCTTAAGAGCCAAAGGTATTTTGGCCTATTGGAATGAGTTAAACACGAGGCAGAGACGGTGATTATAAGTTTCGAAAGTTTTCAACTTTTCCATTTTAGTATAATCCCGGAAGAGACGAACGTCGAGCGAATACCTTAAGAAGAAAGTACGCTTAGTTGTTTACTATAGTGAGCAAGAAGAATAAGTTCGATAGAGCCACTCAGTGGTGTACAGTTGTTTGGAGTGTTGGCTGTTGGATGGCTAAAGACTCAAGGAGAGTAGAATCTTTATTGATCGGCCTATGACGTCAACGTGTTTTTGCTCGTTAATATAAGATGATCAGTGGAAGGAAGCAACCTTATTGCCAGTGAGTTGGAATGATGCAGCTGAAGATACAACACGAGAACTAGGAGACAAAATGAAAGAAACACAGTCGCGTTTGTCCTAAGATATGATGAATTTCGAGGACGAAATTCCTTTTAGAAGGGGAGTGTTGTAACATCCCGAAAATTTATTGATTTCATTATAAATAATCATTTTATAATATTTATGATTTTTGGTGATTTTTGTGGAATTTTCTAAAAATGTTGAATATTTTAATATATTCTTCATTTTGCGTGTGCGCTAAGCGGAGCCGGGAAAATAAAATATTTTCCCTGAGGCTGGTAAACCTTGAACTGTCAACGTGTCGACGGGGGATCTTACTAAACCCGAGGCCGGGTACAGTTTGCGAGGTTTGTATTTTTTGAGGTTTTATCTGGTAGATAAAATCGCTATATCATAAAATTATCTGATGAATAATAAAATATTATTTTCATCAGTTGTAACTTTCATTCACTGAGAAAATAATTATAATAATTTAATTAAATCATCTGTCAAATGTACTTAATTGAGGAGACAAGTTTACTATGCACTTTATCGAGAAGCGCATAAAGCTTCTCAAGGAAGCTTCAAGGAAACTTCTAGGAAGCTTCCTTCCCAGCCACTATTCACACTCTCTCTCCTCCCATTTTTGTGCAGCACGTTTGACTATAGGGGGGAGCATATTTCACTTTCTTTCTCATATTTTCCCTCCTCCCAATACGTAGCTACTATTCACTCATCTTTCTCTCTTCTCTTTCACCCCACAGCAGCAACACTGTCCACCCACACCTCCCTTTTGTACTTCAAAACCGTCACACTCCTTGCACCATTTTGTGTTTGGAGGACCACCATCATTGAGGAAACCATCTTCAAAGTTCTGCATTCTCTTCATCTTCATTCTCTTCTACTTTGAAGCTTAAAGGTTGGAGCTTTAAGGTAAAGCTCTTAGCTTTACTTCCTCTCTTCTCATTTTCGTAACCCACTGCCATTTTGATAACCATGGGTATTCATTTCAATATTGGGTTCTGATTTTGTAAGTTTAAATGTTTAAGGATTTCCTAGAAGCTGAAAACGTAAATCCTGACCAAAAGGAGCAGCCTTTCTTTGTGCTTCTCCAAGGTAAGAGGAAGACACTCCTCCTCAACCTATTTTAGCATTTAGGAACGTCTGTGATTGGTGTTGAGGGTCATTCTGTTTTTGCATATTATTTGTATTGTATGTGTGCTATTTGATTGTTTATGTGTTTTGATATATATCAGGATGTATTGGAACGTGCAATATGGAAGGGAATCACTTCCGATTGGTTCTCGAATGGTCACGATGTTGAGCCCAGAAATTTGGAAATTTCATGCGAAAACTAGTAACAGTATGAACCCCTGGCCAAACCCGTCGAATTTGATATCTTGATTACTTAGTAAAATGTTAAAATTATGAACTCGTGGCCAAAATCGTCGAATATGATATCCTAACCATTTAGTGAAATGTTAAAATCTGTCGAGTATGAATTCCTGGCCAAACCCGTCGAATTTGATATCTTGATTACTTTGTAAAATGTTAAAATTATGAACTCCTGGCCAAACCCGTCGAATATGATATCCTAATCATTTAGTGAAATTTTAAAATCCGTCGGGTATGAATTCCTGGCCAAACCCGTCGAATTTGATATCTTGATTACTTAGTAAAATGTTAAAATTATGAACTCCTGGCCAAACCCGTCGAATTTGATATCTCGATTACTTAGTAAAATGTTAAAATTATGAACTCCTGGCCAAACCCGGCGAATATGATATCCTAATCATTTAGTGAAATGTTAAAATCCGTCGAGCATGAACTCTTGGCCAAACCCGTCGAATTTGATATCTTGGTTACTTAGTAAAATGTTAAAATTATGAACTCCTGGCCAAACCCGTCGAATATGATATCCTAATCATTTAGTGAAATGTTAAAATCCATCGAGTATGAACTCCTGGCCAAACACGTCGAATTTGATATCTTGATCACTTAGTAAAATGTTAAAATCCGTCGAGTATGAACTCTTGGCCAAACCCGTCGAATATGATATCCTAATCATTTACTGAAATGTTAAAATCCGTCGAGTATGAACTCCTGGCCAAACCCATCGAATTTGATATCTTGATTACTTAGTAAAATGTTAAAATTATGAACTCCTGGTCAAACCCGTCGAATTTGATATCTTGATTACTTAGTAAAATGTTAAAATTATGACCTGCTGGCCAAACCCGTCGAATATGATATCCTAATCATTTAGTGAAATGTTAAAATCCGTCGAGTATGAACTCCTGGCCAAACCCATCGAATTTGATATCTTAATTACTTAGTGAAATGTTAAAATTATGAACTCCTGGCCAAACCCGTCGAATATGATATCCTAATCATTTAGTGAAATGTTAAAATCCGTCGAGTATGAACTCCTGGCCAAACCCGTCGAATTTGATATCTTGATTACTTAGTAAAATGTTAAAATTATGAACTCCTGGCCAAACCCGTCGAATATGATATCCTAATCATTTAGTGAAATGTTAAAATTCGTCGAGTATGAACTCCTGGCCAAACCCGTCGAATTTGATATCTTGATTACTTAGTAAAATGTTAAAATTATGAACTCCTGGCCAAACCTGTCGAATGTGATATCCTAATCATTTAGTGAAATGTTAAAATCCGTCGAGTATGAACTCCTGCCAAACCCGTCGAATTTGATATATTGATTACTTAGTAAAATGTTAAAATTATGAACTCCTGGCCAAACCCATCGAATATGATATCCTAATCATTTAGTGAAATATTAAAATCTGTCGAGTATGAACTCCTGGCCAAACACGTCGAATTTGATATCTTGATCACTTAGTAAAATGTTAAAATCCATCGAGTATGAACTCCTGACCAAACCCGTCGAATTTGATATCCTAATCACTTAGTAAAATGTTAAAATCCGTCGAGTATGAACTCCTGGCCAAACCCGTCGAATTTGATATCCTGGTCACTTAGTAAAATGTTAAAATCCGTCGAGTATGAACTCCTTGCCAAACCCGTCGAAATTGATGTCCTGATCATTTAGAAATGTTAAAATCCGTCAAGTTAGAATGACAGATCCGTCGAATTAGAGTTTCTGACCCGTGTTTTTGTCGGTTCGACACTTGGGAGATTTCTCCAACGTCGACACCCATATCCGTCGAATTAGGACTTCTGCTGACCTTCTGGAAAAATTTGACAGTTTTGATCTCTGTTCGACAGAACCTCCATCCGACAGAAATTGATTTTTAGCCAATCTTGTTATAAACTGTTCTCCCATCTATCATCCTTCTGCCATGTTATTTTTCGTCGAATGGTAGCCTCAATTTTCCATTAAATACATTGTCTCCATCGAATTCACAAGTATGGTTTATCACCCAATACCTGGCACTTAAATCTGTCACTTTGTTGGTGATTCTGGTCGTGTATCTTCCTGGACTCAAAACTTTTGGATTAATAAAAGCACATAAATCCTAAATAATTGGATGACTAGAAATTAATTAGGGATTCATAAATAGGGAAGAACATGAGTATGGGTGAGCTTGTGAGGCACATAATAAATTTAATGGTTGACTTCTATCATGACTATGAATGGAAATTGTGGTTATCCTTAAAATGTACTATTGGTTTGTTGTGGATCCGTGAATGGGATCAAATCTTGCTGTTAAATGATATGGCATACATTTGAAGCATGATTGAGTCATGCATTGAACAAAAAAAAAAGAAAGAGATTCTCCATTGAACTTGGTTAAGGCCGGTAGCCTAGGAGTTGAACTTACACCTTTGTGCGGGTGCGAATAGACAAGTGTAGGTTACTTGTTGACCTTGGGGGCGTCAGGGTGCGGGTACGTCGCGATGGGCAGTTGGTAGCTCTTTGTCCGTGGGGCAGACCGATACACACACACTGACAATCCGGACCGAGACACTGTCCTATATCGTGATCTGTGTAGAATATCTTGTAAAATGTCATGATGTACACAATGATAATTTGAGAATTATAGCACTTGAGGGCCTGGGCAGCCAAGAATACAGACATACCTCCTGATCGTTCTCTCCGACTGTTTTGTGTCTAGCTCCATGGAGTAGGATTTTGACTATTGAGGGCACATGTGCATAGTGAGTCCATGAATTATCTGGCATACATTGTCATTATAATTGAAATTGTTGTCTTACTGTTATATATATATAACTGCTTGGAACTGCTTATTTGTTTACTTCTGTTATTCAATGCCTATGCTTATTATTTGGAAATGCTATGTGGGCGCTTTGCGCCGTTTGGTTTCTTGATGCTATAATTGGTAATGATGGTAGGATGTCTTACCTCTTTCGTTTACTTTTCTTGCTCTGTATAAATTTTTGGTTAAAGACTGTAAGTGGGAGCGAGGTTGGATTCTTTTACACTTTCTTGGTTTTGACCCACTGTATCCGGTGATGTCGTCGTGAAGAGAGTTTGATTGGTTCGTTTGAACTATGTTCACTGGTGGTGTCAAGACCTGGCGAATCGACTGGACTAACAAGCGTATGCGACCTGCTGGGGATCTGACCTTGACCATGAAGAGGACTGCGGTTGAAGATCATATTTTGTATTTTTCACTACACCGGTGAGCCCGGAATTGCCTCACGCATTCGGGATTCGATGGAGTGCCCAACTCCTTAGTCGTAAATATATTATGGGTAGTTTATATTTTATTTTGCATTACCTATATAAAGTGTATTTTGGATATATGTATGTTTTAAGATGATTATCCCGTATTACATGCTGTAATTCGAGTACATATTATAATTCATAATTTAACTGGTTATATATGTAACTACTCATTTGTGGCTCCTATTTTCCTCATATGCGAAATAATTAATATTTTTGTAAAGTTTGTTATTTGACAATGTTAGCACACCGAAATTTAGTGATCATGACGTAATGACGATTGTGCATTGGTTATTAAATCGAGGGGTGTCTCAGAAGAGCTATTTGATAATCTACTTGTAACACCCTCAATAGCATGTTGGGCTTGTTGATGGTTATAGAGGTAGCCTAATACTTGCTTGATATGTCGATTTAATTTTGTCACAAATTGAGTTGGTTTAGGCTCCTTGCTACAATATAGAAGGTGAAAAGTAGCTTAAAATGACTCAGATAATAGTATGAATTTCTTAAATGAGGGAAATAAATATGAATAATTTATTTCTAAGTCACAAATGTATGAAATGAGATGTAGTTAAAGTTTTAATATAAACTGAGCTAGTTTGGTATTTTTAAGTTCACTGGTAGTTAAAATTCTTAATGTTTTAATACCAGATTGATAATTTATTTTTAACTACACTAGTTTGCTTAAATTTCTTAATGTTTTAATACCAAATTGATAATTTATTTTTAACTGCACTAGTTTGCTTCATAATGCTTGCTATAATGTTTCCCAAAATCTAAGGGTAAATCTAGGGTCCCTGTCAGATACAATACTAGAAGGAATACTATGTGATCTGACAATCTCGTTAATGTACATTTAAGTTAATCTATCTATTGAATAAATAACTTTGATTGCTAAAAAGTGGACTGTTTTGGTTAATCTATCTACAAGGACCCAAATAGCATCATGCCCTGAAGAAGTTCATGGCAATCCCATCACATAATCCATTGCCACACTATCCCATTTCTATTCAGGAATCTCTAATGGTTGTAGCAGACTAGTTGGTCTTGTTGGGAATCGCAAACACATCACGTAGCAGAAAATAGAATTCCCCAAGGATCCATGTGAAAAAATCTATAATCTGAGTTTTTAAAATTGTTTACCTCTTGAAGTGTGGTCAAAAGGAAGTGACGTGAATCACCAATATCATAATAGCGACGATGTTTCTGCGGTATCTATACGAATAGACTCACGAATGTCAAACGTCCACAAATAGGAGTCCCACATCTCTCACACGGTGCTAGCTGCGAAGAGAAGAGAAGAACCTATCACTCTCTCACTCACTGTTTCTGTCAAGTGCGGCTAGGGTTTGTAATTCATGCCTTAGCAGCCCCCTTAGCAGTACTATTTATAAAAGTGACTGCCTTAAGTGAGTGTGAGCAATAGTAGGGTAAGCCGTGTAACCTTAGACTCATCTATTATGAGTCCGACCCACATTTAAATCTGAGTCCAACTTGGATATATTGCTCCAATTTAGTCTACTCTATATGTGTGACCCTACAGGTTCTCATAACATTAGCAGTAATATTAAAATCCCATTTTAATATTACAAGCAGTGAGTGGTATCTAGCAACACATCACTGCTACCCAAGTAAGGAGAATGTCAGTGATTTGACATAACCTTTCCATGTTTCTGTGTTGTTTAGTCCCTTTGTCAAGATATCTAGATTGAACACAAGGCATGGAATGTGTCACCCTTGTATAGTTCCAATCCTTCGTTTCTTGATACTCGAGTAGACTTTTTAACAACAAATGAAATCAATATCTCATATTGACTCATTTGAGCATGGCCATGCATTTCACAGTCTCACTCAATTAGGGGGCTCGAAGATATCACTCCTGTTATATAGAAGTGACAAATCCCATCTAGGTCACTCGCATCTCTCTACATGATTTGCGGTATGTCCAACAACCAACTTTATAATTGCCTTGTTACAAATGACATTTGATGGCATTAAAACACACAACTCCTCATATAGGAATTGTAGTGATTTCAGGTCAAAGGACCATAAACATCATTATCACTATGAGAATCGACTATGACACTCACATAACGATCCATGTAGCGTTCTCATGGTGGGTCAGTCCAGTATATCATTACTCTAATATATACCCATGTGAAGACTTGATATCTTATATCCATGACTCATGAGATGTGGTCATCAGTCTACGCATATACTAGTCTCGATGCATTATTGTTATCCTAATTAACAATAATACTTGACTAGAGACATTTAAGAATAGTGTTCTAACTTTATCCAATAGGATCTCATGATCAAGTCAACCATTTGATATCCTATGACATCAAACTTACTATTCCAAGGACTTTATTATGTTTATTAAAAAGAACACAATAAATGAAATGCCTTATATATTAAAATTAGCATAATAGAATGTATGTAAATACAGATAAAATGTATTAGCCTCTAGGGCATACACCAACAAGTCTTTGGTGTTCGATCTTGAACTTTTAACATGTTAAACACTTAGCTACAAATCTTGCAATTTCTTTTTTCATCTTAGGCCACTAGAAAATTTTCTTAAGATCTTGATACATTTTGGTAGTTCCTGGATGAATAGTATATTTAATACAATTGGCTTCCTCCAGTATTTGATTTTTCAATTTTTTATCGTCTGGAATGCATAATCTATCCCTATACATCACAGTGCCATAATTTGTTTCTTGAAAATTTTTTTGATTTCCTTGAGCAATCTGGTCTTTGATCATTAGTAGAAATTGATTAGTGTTCTGTTTTTGATTTATTTTTTATTTAATTTCATTGACAATTTCTATTTGACTTATGCATAAAATTTTAGGTTGCGGAGTTACTAAGAGATTCAAATCTCAAAATTTCTTGAATCATCAGATAGGATACATGTAGTGACTTTCTACTAAGTGCATTAGCTACCACATTAGCTTTTTTTGGGTGATATTTCAATTCAAATTCGTAATCTTTTAGAAATTTTACCCACCTTCTTTGCCTCATGTTAAGTTTTTTAGTCAAAGAGATATTTCAAACTTTTATGACCATGGAATACTTCAAATTTTACTCTATATAGATAATGCCTCCATATTTTCAAGGCAAAAACCACTACTGCCAATTCTAAATCATGGATTGGGTAGTTTTTCTTATGTGGTCTCAATTGTCTTGAAGCATAAGTCATTACTCTTCCATTTTGCATTAGAACACATCCAAGACCCTTCTTAGATGCATCACTATACACCATAAATTTTTCTTTAGGATTAAGGATAATCAATACAGGAGTTGTAGTTAACCTAGTTTTTTACTCCTGGAAGCAATTTTCACATTCGTTAGTCCACTCAAAAGGCTTTTCTTTTCTAGTCAATCTAGTCAATGGTAACACCAATTGGGAAAATCCCTTAATGAATCTCCTATAACACCCGACTAATCCTAGAAAACTCTTGATTTCAGTGATGGTTGTTTGTCTCTCCCATTGCATCATTAGTTTCACTTTACTAGGATCAATTGAAACTCCTCCTTGTGATATTACATGTCCTAAAAATTTTACTTAGAATTCACATTTTTCTAACTTGGCAAACAATTTTTTTTCTTGTAGCATTTGAAGGACTAGTCTAAGATGTTGTTCATGCTCTTATGCTGTCTTCAAATAGATGAGGATATCATCTATGAAAATAACCACAAATTGGTCCAAATAAGGTCAAAAAATGCAAATAATGTAATCCATAAATACTGCTAGGGCATTGGTTAGTCCAAAAGGCATAACTAGATATTCATAGTGTCCATGTCTAGCTCTAAAAGCAGTTTTAGGAATATCTTTTGACTTAATTCTAATTTGATGATATCCTGATCTTAAATATATCTCAGAGAATATTGAGGCTCCCCTAAATTGATCCAACAAATCATTGATTCTTGGAAGTGGATGTTTATATTTAATGGTCACTTTATTCAATTATCGATAATCTACACACAATTGTAAACTTCCATCATTCTTCTTTACAAAAAGCATAGAGGCTTCCTAGGGTGACACATTAGGCCAAATAAATTTCTTGGCCAGAAGTTCCTCTATTTTTTTTTTAAGTTCACTTAACTCCAATGGGAACATTCTATAGGATGCTATTGAAATAGGGTCTGTTCATGGTATCAAATCAATAGAGAAAAATTCTAAAGGTAAATCATTTATTTTTTAGGGAAATACTTATAGAAATTCTCTCATTACAGGGATAGATATGAATTTTTGTTGTTCCTCTGAATTTAAAGAAAATAAGAGAACATATGCTTGTGCACCTTCTTTCAAATATTTCCTAACTTGAATGGCAGAGCAATACACAGACTCATTCTCAACAGATTTAAACACACGGGTTTTAACAAAATTTACAAATTTCTCAGAACAATTGAGGACAACTTGATTTTGAGACATGCAATCCATTCCAAATATAACATCAATATCTTTCATTGACAAACAAGTAAGATCTATCACTGACAATTTATTTTGTACATAAACAGGACATTGCAAACAAACTTGACAGGTTACCACTTTTCCTCCCGTAGGAGTGGAAACTAGTAAATCATACAGTAATAGAGAAACAAAAAATTTCAAATTTTTCACACATCCAAGGGACACAAATGAATGTGTAGCTCTTGAATCAAATAGTGCAGTTAAGAGATGATTTTGAATTAGATACTTACCCTATATCAGATTTGGAGATTGTTTAGCTTCTTTTGCAGTTAGAGTAAAAGCATATCCCTTGGCTTGAGATCTTTGAGTAGGATTTTGAGTATGGAGTTTAGGACAATCTTTGACATAATGACCTTGTTGTCCACAATTAAAACAAGCTCCAGTTCCTCTCATACAAGGTCTGTTGCCATGGAATCTCTTGCATTTAAAGCAAGGTTATCCCCTACTACTATCTTGTTTTTGTTTTCCCTTATTCAGATTAGGTGTAAATCGAGTATTATTTCCCTTTTGCTTCTCATTCTCCACTTTTCTTTTCAGGAAATCTATTTTTCCTTTCTCCTCATTTGTCCTTATTTAAGTTTGCTCCACTATTATGCATTTATTAACTAACTCATAATAATTTCTAATTTCTAAAGCAACCATAGCACTCTGAAGTTCAGGTCTCAAACCAGATTCAAATTTTATTGCTTTCCATTCTTCATCTTGATGATTTCTTAAGTAAGTGGAAAACTTAGATAATTCTTCAAATTTTGCTACATATTGACCCATAATCATACTAACTTGTTCTAATTTTAGAAACTCAGCTTCCTTTGCATTATTAATATTGACTGGAATTGAAAAGTATTCTGAAATACCTACCAAGTAATTGTTGTCCCTTGTGCTTCTAATAATCCTCTAGCTCCTTGCCACTAATACTCCGCCTCTCCATCTAACATATAGATAGCATAAGTAACCTTCTAGGCATTAGTACAACTCATTATCTCAAACAGCTTCTTGAACTTCCTAAGCCATTCCTCAGCTAAAGCTGGATCATACTCCCCATGAAAAGATGGTAGCTTATTATTTCAAAATTCAGCAAGACCTTGAAATTATTGATTGCTACCACAATTATTTTCTTCCTTTTGTTCGTCATTTCTATTCCCAGCATTATTGTTATTATTGTTTCCATTGAAATTATTCTATAGGTGTTGCAGAAAGTTATTGGTGATTGTGGCTTAGTCCAGAATAGCATTAGCCATTTCTCCTAGTGTATTCCACATTCTTTCATTAGAAACATTAGGAGCATTCACTTCTTCTACAAAAGTGTTCCTATTCCTGGAACGTCTAGGTAGTGCCATTCTATTCCTGCACACATCGACAGATAATTATTGAGGTGATTAGTCTTAATAATACTATATTTGTGGCTAGGAATAAATCACATGTCACTAAGACTAATTTGCACATAATAATATGCATACTAACTATAAATTTTTCTATTAGATGCATCTTAAATTAGATCTAGACCATACTAATTTTACCTACACATAATAGACTATTACTTTGATACTATAATGTAACATTCTACTAATAATTTTATTATATTTTAATAAAACAATGAAGGATTTCTATGTACTTCAATATTTATTTATATTTATGTAATGCTAATAGAATATTACGTACTTCATTATTTATTTAGGATTGAATTAAATACGTGCAGCCAGATTTAATACGTAATAGAATTAATTTGATGCATATATTATTTAGATTGAAGTTCTTATATATTAATTTAAGTTGAAGTTCTTATATATATATATATATTTTTAACCATAAAAATCAACATATCAATGGAATATAATTATAATAAATACAAATTGAGAATTTTAATA
Organism: Ormosia semicastrata; assembly: GCA_029884595.1. Lineage (NCBI taxonomy): Eukaryota > Viridiplantae > Streptophyta > Magnoliopsida > Fabales > Fabaceae > Ormosia > Ormosia semicastrata. Next base: position 49,464,414 of record JAQQTO010000061.1, read on the forward strand.
ACACACTAGCTGCATTTATATTTAATATTTACATAAGGTGTGTCAGTACATTTGTCTAGAATATTTACAAAACCCCAAAATGGTGCAAAACTACAAAAAGAAGATATTTCAAATGTCTGAATAACAAATATGGTCAGTACATCAGTAGACAGAGCACACCCATAATGTAGCCTAGTCAGCTATATTCAACTATATACACTTACATTATGCATTTTTATCAGTTTGAATCATGCATGATGGAATAGCAGATATGGATGATGTCAATCACCAAACAGAACTCTTTAGCAGCAGGGTGAAATACAAAATGAGCATCAATATCAACCAACAGAGTGATGCGTACTGATGAACCTCCAAAATCTCATGCTTTTACTGTTCAAAATCTTGGTTTTTATCCTCTTCTAATCCTTTTTTATTGAGCTTTGTTCTAAAATTTAATTATGTTTTTATTGTCTTAAACTTTATTCTTCTTATGTGTTTTAATTATTTTTGATTAGTGACTACACATAAAAAAAGACTGGACACTTGAATAAGGAAGAAAAGCTAAAAATAGCATTCTGGAGTGCCTAGCGCCCAAGCTCTCAAAAACAGTGCCCAAGTGCTCAAAACTAGCGCCAAGGTGCTCAAAACCAACGCCCTGGTGCCCACAAGGCAGAACAACAAACAAGTTTCTAAAGCACTAGCGCCTAGGCATTGGTAAGCCACTGCTCGAGTGCACGCATGGTAGAATAGAGAACTAGTTTTCTGGTCGTCCAACACTTATGCATTGAGAATCCAGTGCCCAGGCGCTTAGAAGCTAGCAAATAGGCGCTGAGAAACTAGCGCCCAGGCGCGCGTAGCATCAGTGTAGAACCACTTTTTGGTTGTCCAACGCTCAAGCGTTGAGAAGCCAATGCCTAGGCACGCGTAGCATCAGCGTAGAACAAGTTTCTGTTCATCTAGAGCTCAGGCACTAGGAAGCTGGTGCCTAGGCACTGGATGTTATTACAACCCACATTTTCTTTATCTATAAATAGAAAAGTTATGCCCTTTGGCAACATAATTCCGCAACCGTTGAGAGAGAAGCGACGACGCAAACCCTAATTTGGTGTGGGCGCTTCCAGGCTTAAAGATTAGGGATTTTCTTCAACCCTTCCCACTAATCTTTCAAGGAGTTTATCGAATTCTTCTTCTTTCTCCATGTGTAGCTAAACTTCTCTAGTTAGGATGAAGATGGATCTTATTCTTTGATGATGTAAACTCAGTTTTGTGTTTAATTTAAGTTTCTATTTCATGATTTATATGTTTATCTGTTCTCTTAATGCTTTTCTAAACTTGATCAATTTGGGAATTATTTTAGGGTTTATGTATGATTTAGGAAAATTGTGCACAACCCTAGAACATGTGATAAACACCACAATTTCTGCAATCACTAGGAATAGACGTTATAGGTTGTGTGATCTTTCTTTATATTCCCTCGTTTTTCATAAAGCCTTCTTTATTTGGGGTTATACTAAGAGATTGGTTAACTCAAAGTAGCGTGAATAGGATTAATATACCAAGGGATTGGATATTGATTAATGTTGGAAATTTGATCATGAATCATAGAATAGAACTTAGTTAAACTAATATTTGAATTTGCATTAAAAGAGTTCAAGTGGAATTTGAAACCTAACACTTTGATACCATTTTCTTTCACCCTTAATTTTATCCTTGATATTTTTAATTACTTTTTTTTAGTTTTCTTTTGATTTACATTCTTATCAATTCTCATATTTTCGATAGCTTAAATAGTGTCAATTTAACAAACTTAGTAATTGATAACATAATCATCACAGGAACGATACTCTACTCATCTTTGATTACTTTTGCGATTTGGTGCATTTTCTAATGTAACAACAAGTTTTTGATGCCATTGCCAGTGATTATTGTTTGTCAATATTAAATAGTAGTTGAAAAGACACTAATTTAAATATTTATTTTTCTTTATTTAATTTTCTTTTTAACTTATATCTCTTTGTTTATTTTTTATTTTGAATTTGATTTTTTTCCTTTTCTTCACTATTGTTTGCTTATTTGTTTATGTAAGGTGTTGTGAATTTAGAAGAATTACTTTTTTGATCCAAAAATTGACAAAACAGAAGAAGCAAATAGAAAAGCAGCCAGAGAAAGAAAAAAATTGAAAAAAAATATAGCTAAAACTAATGAACAAAGAAGACGCACGTTGGCAGAATATGCGACTCTGTTTGCTGAAAGGGTTGCCACTAGTATTTTGCGACCTACCATACAGGCCAATAATTTTGAGATTAAACCAGTTCTTCTACAGCTAGTGCAATAAGATTAATTTGGGGGTCATCAGTCAGAAGACCCCAACTTGCATCTCAATAATTTCTTCCAGCTTTGTGACATCATAAAGTATAATGGAGCAAGTGATGATGCCATCAGACTAAGGTTTTTCCCATTCTCTTTAAGGGACAAAGCTAAGAGCTGACTATAAGCCTAACCTCAAGGGAGCATCACTACTTAGGATGGTTTAGTCAGCAAGTTCCTCACTCGATACTTTCCTCCATCTTGTATTCATCAAGATGAGTGTGAGATTGCATACTTCATTCAAAATCAGGGGAAATCTTTATATGAAGCCTGGGAGAGACTCAAGGAGCTATTGAGAAGATGTTCTCACCATACATTTGAGATTTGGCAGCAGGTCCAAATCTTTTATAATGGTCTGAATCACTCCACTAGAGCCATGGTTGATGTATCTACAAGTGGGTCTCTAAACACTAAAAACTCCTGAAGAGGCTCAAGAATTAGATAGTGATGTTGATAGAGGAGTGCAACATTATAATTCAAAGGAAACTGTCATCTAAATTGAAAGATCCAGATAGTTTCACCATTCCTTGCACTATTGGAAGGCTCACTATTAGGAAAGCTCTATGTGATCTTAGGATAAGCATAAATCTTATGCTGATATCTACGATGCATAAATTGGGAATTGAAAAAGTGAAACTAACAATGATCTCTCTTCAATTAGTTTATTGGTCTATCAAGCATCTATGCAGTATAGTTGATGACGTGCTAGCGAAGGTGAATAAGTTTATTTTCCCAGTTGACTTTATGGTGCTGGATATGGACGAGGACACTAATGTTCCTCTCATTCTTAGAAGACCGTTTCTAGCAACTTCAAGAGCTATGGTTGATGTACATGTCTTCGTGGATGTTAAATTTTCCACAATGTCAAATCTCTATGCCCCTATCAATATCATTCATGCTAAGAAGTAGGAAGCCTTGGCTATTAAAAACCCCCCACCATTATACAATGTTGACATTGACCTTCCTAAAACCCAAGTTGTTAAAATAGAGAAAGGTCCTTCTATGATTCATAAATTTTTGTAAACTGATCCTTCATCTGTTGATCGATTAAAACCACCATGACCTAGCGGGTCATGCCAAGGTGCATTTGGGATAACCAGTCTCAAATAGAGTTCAAAATGCCTTTGGAGGAATCTCCAAGATTATTGACGAAGGTTGTAAGCATTGCTTTGAAAAGAAGGTGTCACCCTATTTCTTTTGTTTTAAGCCACCTTGATTAACCTCAACAAAAGTCAACATCGAGCTAATGACGTTAAACAAGCGCTTCTTGGGAGACAACCCAAGTTTTCTTTCTTTTTCTTTACTTTTTATCCTTTTGGTTTCGGTTAGTTATTTGTTTTTGCTATTATTTTGTTATTTCTTATTTTATTGACTAACATTTTTTATATTTTTGTTTTGAAGTTAACGTTTAGTCGGTTAAGTGTGTTTGGATGCTTATCTATGAAGACTTGTTTTTGATGATAACAAACGGGAAGAATAAATGAAGATAATATTTAGATCAAGTCCAAGTTTATATTCGTTTAGCATTAGGACTTAGGATCTATTGTACGGAGCTCACACATTAATATCTCTTTGTTTTTGAAAAGAAAAGAGAAAATTGTTTTAAACTCAGTAACCCTTGAAAAACATCTTTTAAACTGAGTTATTCGAATAAAGCTGTGCTTATTCGAATAACCATCTTCACGTGGTCTGTTTTCTTAAAAGATGTTATTCGAATAACTACCCCGTTATTTGAATAACCAAGTTTTTTTAGAATCTGGTTTTAAAATGGCTATTCGAATAAACCTTGGTTTATTCGAATAACTAAGTTTTCAGAACCCTGTGTTGAAATGAGTTATTCGAATAGTTCATATGTTATTCGAATAAATGCTTTCTTTCTGAACTTCCTTTTAAACACGTTATTCGAATAGATGAGTCCTTATTCGAATAACCGTGCGTTTTCACAAACTCTGGTTTTAATGAGTTATTCGAATAACAGGGTGGTTATTCGAATAACCCATCTTGTATGAGTTTTTCAGAAACAGTGTTATTCGAATAAGCCTTGGCTCTATTCGAATAAACACGGAACTTGGTTTACGTAAATGGAAACAGACAAGAATTTTAATTGCCATTAATTGTACCCAAAATTTGTTTAACCTAATTTTCCCTATAAATAGCAAGCACGGGTCACGTTTTCCATTACCCATTATTCTGAACTATTTTTTCGATTACTCTGTCTTTGTGAAAACTATTTTCTACGCTCTTCTTGCTTAAAAACTTTGAGATATTTCTATCAGAGCTCTATTAGCACTTCAACTTGTATTACACACTCTGTTTGAGAGTTTCTCTTCATCTCTATTATCTGATATTTTATATCGAGGGTGAGGTATCCCTCAAGGTTTGTATAAGGGTGAGGTATCCCTACGGAGTTGAGACTTTAGCACAAGGGTATAGTGTCCCCTGTGTGTGAAAAGTGCTTTATTTTGTAAATTGTAGCAAGCACCTATTGAAGCTTGTATACTTAGTGAAAAATCTCGGCTTTTGAGGATCTGGACGTAGACCACAAGTGGGTTAGTGGTCGAACCGGGATAAATACTATGCACTGCTTCTCTTTTCCCTAATCTCTTTATTTTAAGCAATTTATTTTATTGCACATTTATTTTACGCTGTTCTTTATTGTTTATTCTCTTTTTCTCATTCTTTCTGTGCATTTATTTATTAAGCTTTTGATATTTGTTTTAATTAAAAAGAGGTTTTTTGAAAAAGTTTTTATACTCAATTCACCCCCCTCTTGAGTACTGGAAGCCACTTGGTAACAAGTGGTATCAGAGCTAGACTCTTGTATAAAGAGCTTAGCAGCTTCAAGAGTATATGGCTTCTTCAAATGATTTTTCAGAAGGATCCTCCATAAACCGACCACCCTTTTTCAATGGGGATGGTTACGCATATTGGAAGGAAAGAATGAAAATCTTCATCGAAGCTATTGATCTAGATGTTTGGGATGCTGTCGAAAACGACGCTTTTATACCCACACATGAGGTCGATGGTGTAAGGACCGAAACACCACGAAATAAATGGTCTGATGAAGACAAAAGAAAAGTGCAATTTAATTTAAAAGCCAAAAATATTATTACTACTGCTTTGGGATATGATGAGTTTTTTAGAATTTCAAATTATAAAACTACTAAAGAAATGTGGGATACTTTGCAAGTTACCCATGAGGGTACTAGTGAAGTTAAGAGGTAGAGAATCAATTCTCTAACTCGTGAATATGAACTATTCAGAATGAACCAAGGAGAAAGTATTCAGGAAATGCAAAAGAGGTTCACCCATATAGTTAATCATCTTGTATCCTTAGGCAAAAGCTTTTCAAATGAAGATTTGATTAACAAAGTGTTGAGATGTCTTAGCAGGATTTGGCAACCCAAAGTGACAGCTATATCCGAATCGAGGGATCTGTCCACAATGACTTTAGCTACCCTATTTGGAAAACTTCACGAGCACGAGTTAGAATTGAGCAGATTAAGCCAAAGCGAAGAAAATGATAAAAAGAAAAAGGGAATAGCACTCAAAGCCACTTCTTCATTAATCGACAATGATGATGAAGAGAATGAAGAAGGCCCAGAGAATGTTGAGGTAAGTGAAGAAAATTTAAGTTTGTTAGTTAAAAAGTTTGGTAAATTTCTCAGGAAAAAGGGAATGCAAAGAAGACCTCCCTTCCCTCCGAAAAAGACTTACTATAAAGGCGAAGGAGCTTCATCGACTCCAACTTGTTATGAATGTGGCAAACCTGGTCACATGAAAATGGAGTACCCAGTTTATCAAAAGAAGAAAGAAAAATTTGAAAAGAAGCCCTTCAAGGAAAGAAAAGGAAGAAAAGCCTACATAGCGTGGGATGAAAACGACATGGACTCAACTGACAGTTCAGATAGCGAAGAAGCTCAACTATGTCTCATGGCAAAAGGAGATGAAGAAGAAAGCGAAAATGAGGTGTGCTTGAAAGCCAAGAGTTCAAATTAGTATCTTGATAGCGGCTGCTCCAAGCACATGACCGGGGATGACTCAAAGTTCACCGCACTTATTCCCAAGAATCATGGACACGTCACTTATGGCGATAATAACAAGGGTAAAATTCTTGGAATCGGCAAAGTCGGTAAGAACCCTAACTCTTCCATTGAGAATGTGCTACTTGTTGAAGGCTTGAAACACAACTTACTTAGTATTAGCCAATTATGTGATAAAGGAAATAAAGTCATATTTGATTCAAACTGTTGCATACTTGAAGATAAAAATGACAAGCATGTTAAATTTATTGGTCATAGAGTAAACAACATCTATATGATTAGTCTTGACGATATATCTTCAAATGATGCGAAATGCCTTTTAAGTAAGAATGATGATTCATGGCTATGGCATAGGAGAATTGCACACATTCACATAGATCACTTAAAGAAGTTGGTCTCTAAAGAGCTAGTAATTGGACTACCCAAGCTTAATTTTATAAAAGATAAATTATGTGATGCATGTCAAAAGGGTAAACAAATAAAGGTCTCTTTTAAAACGAAAAATATAGTTTCTACCACTAGACCTTTATAACTTTTGCACATGGATCTGTTTGGACCATCTAGAACTATGAGCTTTGGTGGGAATTACTATGCTTTAGTGATTGTGGATGATTTTTCTAGGTTTACATGGACTTTATTTCTTGCAAATAAAAATGATGCATTTCTAGCTTTTAAAAGACTTGCCAAAGTTATTCAAAATGAAAAAGGTTTTCAAATATCCTCTATAAGAAGTGACCACGGTGGCGAATTTGAAAACAATGTCTTTGAAAATTACTGTGATGAACATGGCATTAATCATAATTTCTTTGCCCCTAGAACTCCGCAACAAAACGGAGTTGTAGAAAGGAAAAACCGTTCTTTAGAAGAAATGGCGAGAACTATGCTTAATGAGGCTGCTCTTCCTAAATACTTTTGGGCAGATGCTGTAAGTACAACTTGTTATGTAATGAACCGGGCCCTTATAAGGCCTATTTTAAAGAAAACCCCATATGAGTTGTATAAAGGAAGAAAGCCTAATGTCTCACACCTTCATGTTTTTGGTTGCAAATGTTTTGTTTTAAACAATGGAAAAGATAATTTAGGCAAGTTTGATGCTAAGTCTGATGAAGGTATATTTCTTGGCTATTCAAATCATAGTAAAGCCTTTCACATTTACAATAAAAGAACTATGACTATTGAAGAATCTATACATGTTGCATTTGATGAAACTGACCAAAGTGGATCGAGAAAGGATCTTGTTGTTGATGATGTTACAGAAATCTTGGCGAAAACACACACAGACAAGTAAAGAAAAGGAAATCAAGGAAAAAGAGGATGAACTAAGACAAGAGGATTCGCAAGCTTTGGAACTTCCCAAAGAATGGCGAACTTCAAAATATCACTCCCTTGATCAAATTATCGGTGATGTTTCTAAAGGTGTAAGTACTCGTAACTCCCTTAGAAATACTTGTAATCACTTAGCTTTTGTTTCTCAAATTGAACCTAAGGATTTAATTGAAGCTTTTGATGATGAACATTGGATCCTAGCTATGCATGAGGAATTAAATCAGTTTGAAAGAAATCAAGTTTGGGAATTAGTTGTTAGACCTAATAATCACCCTATAATTGGAATTAAATGGGTTTTTAGAAACAAACTTGATGAAAATGGATTAATAACTAGAAACAAAGCTAGATTGGTTGCTAAAGGGTATAATCAAGAAGAAGGAATAGATTATGAAGAAACCTATGCACTTGTAGCTAGACTAGAAGCTATTAGAATGTTACTTGTTATGCTTGCATCATGGATTTCAAATTATATCAAATGGATGTCAAGAGCGCTTTTCTGAATGGTTTTATTCAAGAGGAGGTATACGTTGAATAACCTCCAGGTTTTGAAAATCATGAACTACCCAACCATGTTTTTAAACTTAAAAAAGCTTTATATGGTTTAAAGCAAGCTCCTAGAGCTTGGTATGAAAGGTTGAGCAAGTTTCTTTTGGAAAATGGTTTTTCGAGAGGAAAAGTCGATACTACTCTTTTTATTAAAAATAAAAAGCATGACATTCTTCTTGTGCAAGTATATGTGGATGATATTATTTTCGGTGCTACTAATGAATCCCTTTGCAAAGAATTTGCTAAGTCAATGCAGAATGAATTTGAAATGTCAATGATGGGAGAATTAAATTTCTTCCTTGGACTTCAAATCAAACAAACAAACGAAGGGACTTTCATAAGTCAAACAAAATCTGCAATGAATTTGAAGAGATTTGAAATGGAAAACGCTAAACATATGGCCACTCCAATGGGCACGTCTTGCTATTTGGACAAAGATGAAGGAGGTAAATCAGTAGAAATAACGAAATATAGAGGTATGATTGGTTCTCTCCTTTATCTTACTGCTAGTAGGCCGGATATAATGTTTAGTGTATGCATGTGTGCTAGATATCAAGCAAACCCTAAGGAATCTCACTTAAGTCTTTGTCAAACGAATAATGAAATACCTAGTAGGCACTTCACAAATGGGCTTATGGTATCCTAAGGGTGCCTCTTGTAGCCTAATAGGCTATTCGACTCGATTTTCTTTGGGTGCAAATTAGACGAGAAAAAGTACTAGTGGGACTTGCCACCGCTTGGTAGTTCTTTAGTTTCTTGGCATAGTAAGAAACAAAATAGTGTGGCTTTGTCTACCACGAGGTGAATATGTTGAATATGTTGCTAGGGAGTTGTTTGCGCTCAAATCCTTTGGATGAAGCAATAGCTCTTAGACTACGGTCTTCAGCTTGATCACATCCCGATAAGGTGTGATAACACTAGTGCAATAAATATCTCTAAGAATCCCATACTGCATTCAAGAACAAAGCATATAGAGATAAGACATCACTTTATCAGAGATCATGTACAAAAAGGGGATTGCATTCTTGAGTTTGTTGAAACATCTAAGCAACTTGCAGACATCTTTACTAAACCCCTAGCAAAAGAAGCTTTCTTTTATATTCGAGGAGAATTGGGCATAATTGATTAATCAAATATTTGAATTGCTTATTTGATTATTCATTGCTGATCATTATCATGTTTGTATGCCTTTAATTTTATATACGTATATGCTTCTGTGTGAGTTTTTATTCGAATAAACAAAGCGTTATTCGACTAAACTCCTTCTCTGCTTGTTTTTGAATATCAGCCTTATTCGAATAGAATTCAGCCTTATTCGAATAAACTGATACCTTTGCTTACTTCTGTGTGTTTTTCATCTCTGCTTATTCGAATAAAATCTTCCCTATTCGAATAACCAGAAACCTGTGTTTCTCAGTGTTTCTTTCTGTTCTCTACTTATTCGAATAAACCCCTTTTTATTTGAATAACCAGCGTCCTATTTTTATCCGTTTCTGATCTTGGTCTCGGTCTATTCGAATAGACCCCAGGTTATTCGAATAACCTGAACCTTGTTTTTATCAGTCTTGACTGATGGGTCTCTGCCTATTCGAATAACTCCATAGTTATTCGAATAAATCTTTCCAGCTAGCCAAAACGCTTGGCTTTCCTAGTCGTTTTATTCGAATAAGAACACCTATTATTCGAATAAACCCTAGCTGCCACACCTCTTCAGTTTCCTACGCGCTGTCTCTGTTCACCTTTCTCTCGCAAGGTTTATTCGAATAAACCTCTGTTTATTCGAATAAACACGGGGATCTTTAAATAAGCCCCTGCGCGCCCAAAGCCTTTCACCCTCCATCTTCTCTACTCTTCTCTGACTCTTCACTCCTCCCTCTCCAACCTTTCACTATCTGCTTCCTCTCTTTCTCTCTCATGGCTTCCTCCTCCAGCAAATGTCCTCGCACGAAGAATGCTCCAGGCACCAACCCGCTTGACCTTCGAAGGCTCTCCTCCAATGAAGAGCACCGTGCACGCTTCATCTCTCACTTCTGGGAGTGAAACTTGGTTCAACCCAAGTATCTGGATCTTTCCTTTTTCCGGCGAAGACCGCGACTTTGACTTCCCGACCTGTTTGTAAAACCAGGGAGTTCTTCAGCTTTGCTCTCACTGGGCCACCATCTATCCGGCCTTGGTGAAGATGTTCTTCTACAATCTGGATTTCGACGGCCAGAATCTTCTTTCTGAGGTATGTGATCAGAACATAGTGATCACACCACTGGACTGGTCAACTCTGTTCGGGCTGCAGTTCTCCGGCGCCCTTGTTGAAGAGGATGACACGCCTTTTCTTGAAGACTTCAACAAACTTCAAGTAGTTGAGGATCTGCTGAAGCCTGGCCTGGCTCTTCCTGATAAAGGTCTCAAGGGTGGAATGCTGAAAAGCCAAGATAGGCTTCTGCATTACGCCTATGCTCACATTCTGGCCCCTCGCGGTGGAAACTACGCCTATCTCAGCGAAGAGGACGTCTTCATGCTATGTTTTCTGAAGAATGGCCATCAGGTCAACTGGCCTGTGTTCATCATGAGGCATATGATGCGGGCCAAGGGCAAGGACAAATCAGACCTACCTTATGGCATCATCGTCACTACCTTGTTGAGCAAGTATCCTCAAGTCTTTGAGATTGAGTGGGCCATTTGCTCTGTTTCATCACAACGTCTTTGGCGCTCACACCTTACGGAAGATGAAGATGATTCAAACTGATGAAGGTTGGGTGTACCCAGATGAGGTTGTTGAGGACGAGCTTGACCCTGCTGATGCCCCTGCTGCCCTTGCTGCTCCTGCTGATGTCCCTGCTACTGCACCTGCTCCTGTCACTCTGGAACAGATCATGGCCACCTTGCAAGACAACCGAGCTTACATGGAACATACCTTCTCTATTCTTTTTGAGAATAGAAGGCGTTGAACGTGAGGTTGCGGCTCTTCGATCTGCTTCACCGCTCCTGCACCACTCTCTTCACCACCACCTCCGGATGCTTACTTTTAGTTTTCTTTTGTTCTTAGGCTGTTTGTGTTTGGCTCTATGTAATTTTATTTATGGCTTATGTACTTGAATCTCATTTTATTAATGCATAAATAAATAATTACTGTTGATCTATTGATTTGAGCCTGTTCCCTTTTCTACACTTTGCTATATGTTTATGGGACTTACCCCTCCTTTTTGCTCATGACAAAAGGGGGAGAAATATTTGATCACTTGACTTTAATTGAGAAAAGACAGGTATGTTTAAAATAGGATTGGATTCAATTTGAAAGGGGGAGCTGCGCACTTATCTGATATATATTACCTCTTACTTAAAGAAGGGGAGTAAGCTTTTTGTGAATTCCAATTATATGCACTAACGCTTTTCTCTTTGATAGTCTTATTGATAGTTTGTCATCATCAAAAAGGGGGAGAATGTGTTTGGATGCTTATCTATGAAGACTTGTTTTTGATGATAACAAACGGGAAGAATAAATGAAGATAATATTTAGATCAAGTCCAAGTTTATATTCGTTTAGCATTAGGACTTAGGATCTATTGTACGGAGCTCACACATTAATATCTCTTTATTTTTGAAAAGAAAAGAGAAAACTGTTTTAAACTCAGTAACCCTTGAAAAACATCTTTTAAACTGAGTTATTCGAATAAAGCTGTGCTTATTCGAATAACCATCTTCACGTGGTCTGTTTTCTTAAAAGATGTTATTCGAATAACTACCCCGTTATTTGAATAACCAAGTTTTTTCAGAATCTGGTTTTAAAATGGCTATTCGAATAAACCTTGGTTTATTCGAATAACTAAGTTTTCAGAACCCTGTGTTGAAATGAGTTATTCAAATAGTTCATATGTTATTCGAATAAATGCTTTCTTTCTAAACTTCCTTTTAAACACGTTATTTGAATAGATGAGTCCTTATTTGAATAACCGTGCGTTTTCACAAACTCTGGTTTTAACAGAGTTATTCAAATAACAGGGTGGTTATTCGAATAACCCATCTTGTATGAGTTTTTCAGAAACAGTGTTATTCGAATAAGCCTTGGCTCTATTCGAATAAACACGGAACTTGGTTTACGTAAATGGAAACAGACAAGAATTTTAATTGCCATTAATTGTACCCAACGGCTATTTAACCTAATTTTCCCTATAAATAGCAAGCCTGGGTCACGTTTTCCATTACCCATTATTCTGAACTATTTTTTGATTACTCTGTCTTTGTGAAAACTATTTTCTACGCTCTTCTTGCTTAAAAACTTTGAGATATTTCTGTGAGAGCTCTATTAGCACTTCAACTTGTATTACGCACTCTGTTTGAGAGTTTCTCTTCATCTCTATTATCTGATATTTTGTATCGAGGGTGAGGTATCCCTCAAGGTTTGTATAAGGGTGAGGTATCCCTGCAGGTTGAGACTTTAGCACAAGGGTATAGTGTCCCTGTGTGTGAAAAGTGCTCTATTTTGTAACATGATAGCAAGCACCTATTGAAGCTTGTATACTTAGTGAAAAATCTCACTTTCGAGGACTGGACGTAGACCACAAGTGGGTTAGTGGTCGAACCAGGATAAATACCGTGCTCGCTTCTCTTTTCCCTAATCTCTTTATTTTAAGCAATTTATTTTATTACACATTTATTTCTGTTGTTCTTTATTGTTTATTCTCTTCTTCTCATTCTTTCTGTGGATTTATTTATTAAGCTTTTGATATTTGTTTTAATTAAAAAGAGGTTTTGTGAAAAAGTTTTTATACTCAATTCACCCCCCCTCTTGAGTATTGGAAGCCACTTGGTAACATTAAGTACATCCCCGAGTTCGGAGCCTTTGTAGGGGATGTATATAGCTGTCGGCCGCCAAAACGAATTCTCTTCTCTTTCCTTTAGCATTTTATTTTCGCATTTATTTAATTATTTTTATTAATTTTATTTTGACATCATCACCCTATTGTGTGTTCAGTCATTTTGTTGAAATTAAGCATACCGATGTGTTGAATTGAATATCTGATGATTAAATAAATTGTGAATTAATATCTTTTCTTGGGATATCACATGAGAATTCAGGAGTTATGTTAATCTCTATTGCAACAATTATGTATGAATGCATTTCCCATCTTTATGTTTGATAGACCTTGAAACTTAATTGCATGTCAAGCTTAGAGAAAGTTTATGGGAATGTATGTGTATAGATTATTTGCATTTAGAAGTTGTTTAGATTCTCTCTTGAGGCAAAATCCTAGACAATGCATAATCAAGAAAATAATAAGGGCCTTCTTTGGACCATTTGAGCATTTCAAGCCAACCTTAAAAATATTATATCCTTAGGTCCCATTTTGAAGCCTTATTTTTATTTGACATTTATTTCTTTTCTTTACCCATATTTTCCTTTCCCTTACCTAAAAAGAAAAAAAATCCCTCTCACACAACCTTTGTTGAGTGCATATCTTGTTTCATTTTATTATTCAAGCTTTTGTTATTTTTGTGCATGAAGTATTCAAGGAGCTATAAAAAAAAGGAAAGAAAGTCTGCCCAATGTGTTGTATGAAAAAAATAAAAAAAAATAAAAAAAAATAAAGTGATTGATGCTTATGCTCCGTTTTGCACTTGTTTAATATTTTGTGGCTTGAATTTTGAAGTTTGCATGATTTTGTATCTCAACTTTTGTTTTCTTTATCCTACCTCTTCTTTCTTAATCCCTCACCCTTGGCCTTACATTACAAGCTTATAAAGACCCTCTTGATCCCTGGTTATGTTTTGTTTACATTAGTGGAGAGAAAGATGAAAAATAACCCTATGGATGCAGGTTTCATGTGCATTTGCATTTTGATAAACCTATCCGGACTTGTACTTTATAAGTAGGGATTGGTCTTACGTTCATATTTATGGGATGTCATTCATGCATGGGAGTTTCATGTGAGAGATAATGTAATAATTAGATTGTACATGTGTGACACCTTGAAATGAGATTATGAAGTAGTTTTTGAGGATATGAGTGATATTTAATAACTGGTATTGCCATGTTTGAGTTTGCATGTTTTGAGTTTTTAGTTGTTTATTATTATTTTTTTGTTTTTAATTCTTTTTCTTTTTTGCTTGAGGACAAGCAAAATCTTAAGTTTGGGGGAGTGATGAACCTCTAAAATCTCATTTTTATGGTTCAAAATCTTAGTTTTCATCATCTTCTAATCCTTTTTGATTGAGCTTTGTTCTCAAATTTTTAATTATGTTTTTATTGTCTAAAAATTTGTTTTTATTATATGTTTTAATTATTTTTGATAGGTGATTATACATGGAAAAAGACTGTACACTTAAACAAGGAAGAAAAGCTGAAAATAACATTTTTGAGTGCCCAGCACCCAAGTGCCCACATGGCAGAACAACATACAAGTTTCTCGAGCACCAGTGCCTAGGCGCTGGTAAGCCACGACTTAAGCGCGCGCTTGGCAGAATAGAGAATCAACTTTCTAGTCGTCCATCGCTCAGGCACTGAGAAGCCAGCGCTCAGGCACTAGGAAGCCAGCGCCTAGGCGCTGGACGTTATTACAACCCACTTTTTTTTAATCTATAAATAGAAAAGTTGTGCCCTTTGGCAACATAATTCAATAGCTATCAGAGAGAGAAGCGACGACAAATACCCTAATTTGGTGTGGGTGCATCCAGGCTTAAAAATTAAGAATTTTCTTCAACCTTTCCCCTATTTTCATGGAGTTTGTCGAATTCTTCTCTTTGTTTTCTTCTTTCTCCATGTGTAACTAAACTTCTCTAGTTAGGGTAATGATGGATCTTGTTCTTTGATGATATAAACTCAGTTTTGTGTTTAATTTAAATTTTTGTTTCATGATTTATGTGTTTATCTTTTCTCTTAATATTTTTCTAAACTTGATCAATTTGGGAATGATTTTAGGATTTACATATGATTTGGAAAAATTGTGCATGAACCTAGAACATGTGATAAACACCATAATTTCTGCAATTGCTAGGAATATACGTTGTAGGTTGTGTGATCTTTCTTTTTATTCCCTCATTTTTTATAAAGTCTTCTCTATTTCGGGTTATACTAAAGAATTGGTTAACGCAAAGTAGCATGAAGAGGATTGATATACCAAGGGATTGGATATTGATTAATTTTGGGAATTTTGTCATGAATCATGGATTAGAACTTAGTTAAATCAATATTTGAATTTGCATCAAAAGAGTTCAAGTGAAATCTGAACCCTAATACTTTGATACCATTGTCTTTCACCCTTAATGTTATTCTTGATATTTTTATTTACTTTCTTTTTAGTGTTTTCTTTTGATTTACATTCTTATCATGTCACATGTTTTCGATACCTTAAATAGTTCAATTTAACGAATATAGTAATTTGTAATATAATCCTTGTGGGATCGATACTCTACTTATCTTTTATTACTTTATCGATTTGATGCATTTGCCAATATAACAAGTTTTTGGTGCCATTGTTAAGGATTATTATTTGTTAATATTAAATAGTAGTTGAAAAGACATTAATTTAAGCATTTATTTTTCTTTATTTATTTTTTAAATTTATTTCTCTTTGTTTATTTTTTATTTTTAGGCTTAAATACACTTTTGGTCCCTATACTTTCACCCTATTTGGATTTTGGTCCCTACGCTTTTTTTTATCTGAGTCCTTATACTTTCATTTTGTTTTCATGTTAGTCCTTGCCATCACTTACCGTGATGACACCATTAAATTTTGTCCTACGTGACAAACGGAATCCTACTTGGCAACAACACCAAATAAAAATTAAATTTTTTAATCCACCTCATTTCCCTCCAACAATAATAAACTATTACATAAAAATAAACCAACATTCCTTTTAGCTTTTTCCAAAACCATCTGAACCTTCCTTCCTCTTCCCCTGCTTTCATTTCAGTGCCATCTCCATCATGCACTACTTCACTCATTCGGTGACATTCATCATGAGGAAGAAGCAAAGGGCATAAGTTACTCTCCACGAAATTTTTGAATTAGTTTCGTCACAAGAGGAATTACCTCACACCTGTAAGTTTCTAGCTAAAACTCATTTGTTGTATTTGGTGCAATGTTAATGTAAAATGATGTTTATCCTAAAATGCTAGGTTTTTGGGGCATTAATTTATGGTAAATGTATGTAGCGTGGTTTTGATTTTTGTGATATAGTGAGAATGGGAAAGGTGCAATGTCAATGGAAAGGGTGATTACCCATTTATGTTCAATGCATGTTGTTTCTTAGATGAGGAATTCCATTTTGCAACTTCTAATTTTCTGTTATTGTTTAGTTTTTGTTAGGGTTAGGATTGTACCTTTGGTTTTGTGTCAGTTATGCTGTTTTATAAGTGTGGGGGGTGTTTTGTGTCACTAACATGTTGAATAGATATTTTGTATGTTGCTGCATAATCCCAACAGGATAGTACATCCCATTTAGCTTGTGTCTTGTTTTGGTTTTTTTATGGTTGTTGTTTCAATTACCTTGGTGTGTTACTACATAATTGCTATGTTTGATGTATTTAATGTGTTTGTTGTATTGCTATAATTTCAATGTCAGTTTTGTAACTTCTGATTTGCTATGTTTGGTGTGTTTCTTAGATGGCCTACTTGATAAGTTCACTGTCTTCATATACCATGGGGGACATTTGTTCCCCAGTAAGAAAGTGAGGTATATTGGTGAGAGAATGCACACTTTGAAGGATTGTGAAGAGGATTTGTGGTCACTACAAGAATTGACTATAGTCCTTAAGAACTTAGGGTATAAAGGAAATATTAAGATATAATACCGCAAACAAGGTATTAGTGGGATGAGGGGCGCTATTCCTTGGAAAGCAAAAGGAGTACTAGCAAGACTTGCAAGATTTTTATCAACTCCAGGTACAAATGTCTCACTTGAAATGTTATTATTTGCTTATGCATCTACTGTAATTGCTCAAGATGCAAATGCTCAAGCTGCAAATGCATCTGCTAGTACTAAATCTGGTTGAAGACTAAGGCCTAAAATGGGGGTAAGAGGAGCTTTTATGTGGAGAGAGAGGCTTGCTATAGCTAGCTCACAAGGCACTATGACACAGGGACAAGGACAACGAAATGTGCAAGGCACTCAGAAGTTTATCAATGGACCACACTTATCTTTTGCTTTTTTGTATTTTTTGTCTTTTGGGGCTTGTCATTTTTAGTGGCTCAGTGGGTTATTACTGATGTTAGTTGTATATTTACTAATGTATGACAATGACTAATGTATTGACAATTGTGGGTTGATGTGTATTGGTTAATGACTATTATATTGACAATTACAATCACTACTATATTGATGTTAATGACTAAATTATGGTTAATGGTGACTATTTGTACTCTATTAATGACAGAGTGACTATGTGTACTCCTTTAATGATTTGTGTATTGGTCCTTATACATTACTGACAAGGTTAATGGTTAATGGTGACTATTTGTACTCTCTTAAATTATGGTTAAATTCGTTCCCATACTTTCATATGATTTGTGTATTGGTCCCTATATTTGAATATGATTTGTGTATTGATCCCTGTACTTTCCTATGATTTGTGTATTAGTCCTTATACTTTCATATGATTTATATATTGGTCCCTATAGACACCAGTCAGTTATTCAGTCCCTATAATTTCATTACTTGGTCTTTACTGTCAACACAATTGTGGTTGCACAAGTAAACATCAGACAATGTCAAATCTAAATGTTTTCAATTAATTGATCAAAAAGGGATTATATAAGTCAAGTCATTTGCTCAATTAACCACCCAATTCATTTGCTCAAACCCTAAATATTTACCCACCAACATACATTAATAGTCAGAACCAATTCAAAGTAGCTGATACAACATTCCTCTGCCATATTAAGTCCACATGAAAAACAATACCAATCCCACTGTCATTCCACAATAAATCACCATCTACAACTTGTACATTCTCAGTTTCCTCTTCAGACCTCAAACCACTAGTTGTTGCTATTCAAGAACTTCCCTTGCACCAGTTGGCATTAGCGGATCCAACCATTCAAATAAATCACAACTCCAATCTACTTACCACAAAAGCCCCTTCAAATCACTGGAGTAAAGATCAAGACAAACCATAAACCAAAAATCTCCTTACTTTGTAATTAGGACACCTAAAAAATATTCTTCCTGGATTTCCATTAGTTCTTGAAGTATATATGATGTGAATTATAAGTTGCAAACCCAAGTACAGGTTATCTCAAGTAATAAAATCTCAAGAGTCCGAGCTCCATCCATAGGGAATTGATAAAGAAAAATTCTTTGAGATAAGAAAAATATTTTGTCATAGCAATAAAGGTAATAAAACTTAGTCATAAATAAAAAAGGATTTACTTAGGTTAGGAGATCTACTCTTGGTAAATAAATTAAGGACAAGATTAATTATTTTTATAACTCAATTAGAATCCACACATAACGGAGGTTCCAATCGAAAAATACAACATTCAAAGTTCATTTAAGATTATATATGTAATCATATTATGGTTCCTTTAATTATCTATTAACACCACCACTTATAAATGGGCTCAAGCATTCATTGTGCCAATATCTTGTCTACAACAAATCAATATCTCTACTTTACAAGAAGGGTTTCTAAAATTATTGGAAATAAAATACAATACATATAATAACCACTTGATAATATATTATTTAAGCACAAGAAAGAGATTAATATAACCTTACTTCATTACCAAGAGCTTCACCCTTTCACCCAAATAAAATGAAAATTAGTTACTCATAAACAAGAAGAAAGAAAGACAAGAAGAAGAAGAAGAAGAAGAAGAACATAACTTCAATGTAGAATAATAGAAAACTACAACAAGATAAACAAATAACACAATAGCATAATCTTGATCTCTAAGACCAAGATCTTTAAATGATCAGCCAAGGCTCCCTTTTATAAAGGATGAGGGATATAAAATGACAAGGGGATGATTAATGAGTGAGTACAAAATGCCAAAGGAGTTGTTTAATGATGATGAATGAGTGAAAAATTATAGAGATTCTTGTCTCCGAAATCATTCAATGTTGAACTCATGGCATGCATTAGAATCTTGCCAAGTGGTCTTCATAAGAATTGTAGGATTTTGTCTTAGATTTCAAATGCCACTAGTTTAGCCAAAAGCATTCCTACAGCTCAAGATATAACCTAATCACTGCACACTATGCAGGCCTAGCTATAGCTCCTCTATTCTGACTTCCAAGCCCAATATGACCTCCAATCGATCTAAAATGACTCTTGTGTTCTGCATGAAAGTTGTAGATATGGATCTTAAATTTTGAATAACACCGATTTAGGGTTAATTGAACTCCTATATCTCAAGATATGGTTGAATGAGTGCACAAAGGTCAAGCTGCTAGGATCAACACTCTAGATCTTGCTTCAACCCATGAGAAATTGAACTACCATAAGCTTGCTTATCTTCTACTTCTCCACTACTCAGAACACATGCACACACAAACCATGAGGACTTTATTCAAGGTTGTAATGGGGTCAAGGTAAAGGAAGAGGTAATATGGATATGACAAGTTAAATACCAAAGAGAATAAAAGAGCGTGAGAGGTGAGTTCAATTAACAAGCATGAAAGTTCATCCCAACTCCACCTAATACAAATTCCATTTACATATTCTTTTCCTTTCCTTTATTGCCTTGTTAGCCCTTCTTTACACATTTTTTTTAAATTTTTTTAGATGAACATAATATATACATTTTGTTTTTTTAATCTAACATTTTTTTCACTAACCATTCTGCACACACACACACCCACACTTGTTCAAGAACTCATCCAATGGCAAGGCTAATGTTCTCTTATTTCCTAAGGTTAGGTAAGAATATATTTTTTTCATTTAAGGCATATAACGAGCTAGAAACAAAGAATAGTCAAATAAGCTCAAAGGAGTTAAGCAAGGGGAAATAAGCCATTTCCAATGCCTTACATTGGCAGGAATTAGAGAATTTCCAAGAAGTCATAAGAGTGCTTGATATCATATTGAGACAATATACTGCTGAGCAAGGCTGCCTATTTGTGCACAATCATTCTTGGCTATTTGGTTAAAGTAGCTATTTCAAGAAAAATGCCTCAATTATGTTTATGTATACATGTGAAAATATAGTCTCAAAAAGAATCAAAGCAAGTTCTAGAGTAACAATTCCATAAGTGAAAATCATACAAGAAAGAAGAAAATGGTACAAATGTTCAATCCATTCATCAATAGGTTCAAAATCTCATAAGGCATAATTCTATCATTCTCAACCCACCAATTCGACATCCATAACCAAGAACGTGACTTTTCAGAAAGAAAACAATTTACTCAATCATGCTATGTTCCCTGAATTTGAATTGCTACTTCCATACAACATAGTTATCTACCTAATTACTCCTTACTCTACCACCAATTTTGATGCGTCTTAAGAGTAAATTTACCTCTAGGGCATAATTTACTTCTTACTCTGTCATCCTTAATTACTTTTGTTGTTAATAAATTACTGACAAATATATAAATAAACACACTTCTTAATTTTTTTCACACCACTATCCTTTCCCCCAACCAGATCACAACATTGTCCTCAATGTTAAAATATAGATAGGTAAAGGATAGAAGATATTACCTGTTGTTGCAATTACCGAAAAGAGAAACCTTATACAAATTTAAACAGAAACAAAGTATGGTTAATAAAACCAAAGGTAAAGGAAAGTTATAGATGAAGTGTCAGATCATATTCACGTTCCTTGCTACCTTCCTTGCTACTTCCTTCTGACCAATCTATCTGAGTTATTACTGGTTCAAGTTCATAAACAAAAGTTTGTAATTTATCAATTAATTCATCAATAGTTGAAGCAGATATAAGGAGTCGTCTTGCCAATGGTGTGATAAAGTTTTGTTCCATAGCATCGTTAACAAAAGATAACAAATTATCAAAGAAATTATTAACATTCAACAAACCTATGAGTTTATGGTGGATGTTTAGTTGGGCCCAAGGGATAATTTGAAAAACTTCTTCCAAAGTACCAAAACCACCCGGTAAGGCAATGAATGCATCAAAGTTTTCAAGCATTGTCCTCATTCGTCCATGCATAGATGATACTTGAAGTTCCAGCCTAATTGTCTTTCCAATGATGTTCCTTCAAGTTAAAGGTTCACGAATGATACCTAAAACTTGACCACCTCTTAGATGTGCAGAAAGTGATACAACCCCTATTAACCCAATGCTACCTCCCCCATATACTACACGGATGTTCCTCGCAGCAAGTGTTCTACCAACAGTGCTTGCTGAGTTTACAAACTCTAAACCCTTCTCATAATTGGTGCCACAAAATACATAGATACTGGTAAATCTACGAACCGAAGAAGAAGCTCCTTCCATTTCTACACTCACACTCCCTTTGAATGATTATGAGTTGGAGGAAAATGAAGAAAATGGAGCATTTAAATAGGGAAGAGAATGGAAAAAGGTAATGATAGCACCTATATGGGTAGGTTGGTTGTTGTTAGAAAAGTTTGAAATTAAGAAAAAAAAATTATTATTATTATTTTTTAACTTCAAGAAAACCATCAAGGTAAAGAAGTCTAGAAACCCCTGAAGGACCCTGCTTAAAGGATAGTCTATCCAAAACCAAAATATAACAAAATCATATAAGATAAAATTATAATAACAAATAATGGCATACCTTTATACACAGTTGCGTGTCACTAGTGCAACATAAGAACTCCACAAGGATTGGGAACACCCTACCGAAACAGGTTAAAAAACTTTTGAGCCCTTTTCGTCCCGCTTACGGAATAATAGCCCTATCTTCTCATAAACCTAATTAAAGGCCTATATTCTAAGAATGTGGTACTTTGCCGCTGCCAGTCAGAACTTGCCATAGAGGCCTACTAATTAAAGTAAGTATATGGTTTAGTGACAGTTTCACATGCACTGTAAAGATAGGATGCTTCTGTCTGTCCATTAATTGTCTAGAGCCTGGGGAAAATCCTGGGAATAGACAATGCGACTCTCTACAGAGCATGGCACACGAACCTTATTTACGGACTGGTGTACGAAGGTCCACCTGAGTCAATGATGGGTCTGCCACTGGCAAGGGCTCCACACTCAATTAAGAGTTGAGGATTGTGATTGTGACTCATATCTTCCTCTGGTTTTATGTCTAGTAACATCTTAAATGCCTTCTATGAGTTGAGGATAAGCTTTCCATATAATTTTCTTATAAATTGGCAAACATGGTCTTTTTGAGTCAGATTCCTAAAACTGTAACGCTCTTACTCGTCCCTAAAGAGATTCCACAAATTAATAAGTTCACGATGCACAACTCCACAAGAATGCATCTCAAGAGTCAATAAGATATCATATAATGACTCCTTACTTAGTCCATTCTTAATGAAGTATATTTTATCTTTTCAGTTTGCGGAAACCATCCCAAAAGAACGACATCACTTGTTACAATTCTATCGTGCACATTTGTGACAAACTTGCATTCTTTTTGCTCTTCTCCTTTTAGAATAAGAACTTTTACCGAGACCCGACGTGTATGAGACAAATGAATTTGAAGATTCACCTGTTAGATGAAACTTTGCTTCGATTATCCAACGTATATCTTCTGAGATGCCTTTGTGTATTAACAGTCTCAGTCTTTCACACCTAACTTTGTAAATTTTTGTTAGAGTATTTTGAGGAAGAGAAGGAAAATGGTTACTTAGATTTGAGAGAATGACATCTATTTTAAAGGAGAAGGAATTAGTTATTATGGAAAACTGAAAAATAAACTGACTTGAGAGTCACAGAATACCGTTATCCGCTACTTAACTAGGGGCATAAAGAACTCAACAACTTGGTTTTCCAGAAATTTTTTGAGTCTTTGTCCATTGACCTTAAATACACTCATTCCTAGGGTTCTCAATGTCTATAGCCCCATGAAGATACATATGTTTGACAATAAAAGAGTCAGTCCACCTAGATCTCAATTTTCTAGGGAATAGGTGAAGACGAGAATTATAAAGCAGAACTTTTTGACCAATTTCAAAAGTTTTTTCTTAAAATTGAATTTTTATGAAAAGCTTTTTCTCTAGCTTTATAAATCTTTGTGTTTTCATCTGCATCATTTCTCAATTCCTCAACAATAAAAAATTTCAATGACAATAAAAGGGTTCAGAGGCATCCTATTTCGCTTAGAAATGGAATCTTATTTTTAACAATTTTCACAACTATTTCAAAATGTATAGTTGTCTTTAAATAAAGTAGGCTAATAAAATCCATACTACAAGATTTTCGCAGCTGTTTTCTTTGAAGAAAAGTAACCTCCACATGCTTCTGAGTGACAAAATTTAATATTATTACCTACCTCACTATTGGGTACATATCTCCGAATGATTTAATCAAGATAATTGAGGTGGGATCTTTCATGTTGCAAGAAAATTGACTAAGTTAGCAAACCAAGGCTTAGAATTGACAGAAAATAAAAATTCATCGGGAAAAGAATCATTGATAAGTGTGATATCAAAAGGTGAGCTTGTTGTAAATATGGACAAATGATCTGCAGCAACATTTTCGTCTTCTTGCTTATCTTTTATTGTGATGTTGAATTCTTGAAGCAACAAGATCCACTGTATCAACCTAGGTTTGCAAAAACTTGTTGAGAAAATCGACAAGTGCACCGAATCGTCAAACTAATAAAGTAGTGAAAAGAGTATCGTTCCCATGAGGAATTAGTTTACCAAGTACCACTTCTCTAATATAAATACTATCTAGGCAACCAATAATTAAAAGTGATTCAAATCAATTAAAGGCACAAAATTATATAAAAACAAAATAAAACAACAAAAAACAAACTAAAATGTATGAAATTAAGAGGGAAAAGAGAGAACAAAACATATGAATGCAAAACATATTAAGAATGTAAACACATGAAATTAAAACACTAAGAATCTGACTTCACTTAATTCAATAATATATTATAGACAATAGAGTAGCTTTGGCACCTTCATTCTAATTAATTTCTAATCATTCAATTGATGAGGAGAATCCCTTAATTAATTAAAACTCAATTCCTTAGTCTAAACCCGAACTCTTAAAGGCATGACCTTTACTCTATGGATTCTCATGAAAAATACCACAATTCTCTCACACAACCTATAACCTCTATTTATAGATGATTATAAATCATGACACTTATTATTTATGGTTTAAGTCATATGCAAAACTCCCGATTCTACTCACACCTCACTAGATCAATTTATGAGTAGTCAATTCATAAAAGTATTAAAAATCACAATAAGCACTCAAATTGAATAAAAAAAGAAATTAATTAAAATTCCAATCTTAATACATGTTTATTGAATCAAGTTACATCTTCACCCTAGAAACACACGAATTTAACTACACATGACAAAAGAGAAGAAGAAATAGGAAAAGGAAGGAGAATTCATCTTGATAGAACCGTAGAGAAGAAACCAAAGCATCTTCAATGGTGGTTATGATTCAAATAGATCAATATACAAAATAATAGGATTAGTTTTAACCAAACGACTAGAATTTAAATCACGATATAAATTAAGTATAAATAAGTGACTTAAAATAGAAAAGAAAATATACAAGTTAGCAGTATAAACCGGCCATTAAATATTAATAATGATGTGGTATAAACTAGCCACTAAATAAATATTAACAAGTAGTAAGCTAGTAAAGCGATAAAGTAAAAAAGTTAGTAAACCGATAAAGTAAAAAGTGAGTAAGTTGATAAGTTAAAAAGTTATATAGTTAGAAAGTTAATAATTAGGTTAGTAAGTTAGTAAGTTAGATTTAAAGTGCGAGAAAGTAAAATACGAGAAAATAAAGTGTAGAAAGTAAATTACAGAAAATAAAATATAAAAAATAAAGTGCATAAAGTAAGTTTAAAACAAGAAAACTAGAGAATCGGCAAACCAATTTTTTACTCCGGTGAGAGAGAAAAGAAGAAGAAAGATTATTTCATTAATGATTGCAGATTACAGAGGGAGAAAAGAGAGTTTCTTTCACTAAGTTAGTAAGTTAGTAAGTACAAAAACAATTAAAAGAGTAGAAAAGAGAAAAAATATATACAAAAATATACACAAAATATAGAAAAGACCCAAGTGGTCATTATAAGGAAAAGTGCAGGTTGATGTGAATTATAAGTTGCAAACTCAAGTGCAGGTTGTCTCAAGTAATAAAATCTTAGGAGTTCGAGGTCGATCCACAGGAATTGATGAAGAAAAATTCTTTGAGGTAAGGAAAAGATTTTGTCACAACAATAAAGGTAATAAAATTTAGTTACAAATAAAAAGGATTTACTTGGGTTAGGAGATCCATTCTTAGTAAATAAATTAAGGACACAATTAATTCTTTTTATAACTCAATTAGAATCCACACATAATAGAGGTTCTAATAAAAAAATACAACATTCAAAGTTCATTTAAGATTATATATATAGTTATATTATGGTTCCTTTAATTATCTATTAACACCACCACTGATAAATGGGGTCAAGCATTCATTGTGCCAATATCTTGTCTATAACAAATCAATATCTCTACTTTACAAGAAGGGTTTCTAAAATTATTGGAAACAAAATACAATACATATAATGACCACTTGATAATATATCATTTAAGCACAAGAAAGATTAATCTAACATTATTTCATTACCAAGAGCTTCACCCTTTTACCCAAGTAAAATGAAAATTAATTACTCATAGACAAGAAGAAAGAAAGAGAGAAGAAGAAGAAGAAGAAGAAGAAGAAGAAGAAGAAGAAGATAACTTCAATTTAGAACAAAAGAAAACTACAACAAGATAAACAAATAACACAATAGCATGATCTTGATCTCTAAGACCAAGATCCTTAAATGATTAGCCAAGGCTCCCTTTTATAGAGGATGAGGGATACAAAATGATAAGAGACTGATTAATGAGTAAGTATAAAATGCCAAAGGAGTTGTTTAATGATGATGAATGAGTGAAAACTTATAGAGATTCTTGCCTCCAAAATCATTTAATGCTAAACTTATGGCATGCATCAGAATCTCACCAAGTGGTCTTTATAAGAGTTGTAGGATTTTGTCTTAGCTTTCTAATGCCTCCAGTTTCAGCTCAAAAGCATTCCTACAACTCGAGATATGGCCCAATCATTGCACACTATGCAGGCCCAGCTACAGCTCCTCTATTTTGACTTCCAAGCTCAATATGACCTTCAATCCATCCGAAATAACTCTTGTATTCTTCATGAAAATTGTAGATATGAGTCTTTCAAATGGCACCAGTTTGGGGTTAATTGAACTCCTATATCTCAAAATATGGTCGAATGATTGCACAGAAGTCAAGTTGCCAAGATCAACACTCTAAATCTTGCTTCAACTCCAATTTAAATTATCCAAACGTGTGATTAAGATCTTGAGGTCTTCATGAAAGTTGTAGAGAATTGTCTTAGCTTTCTAACAAGACTAGAATCACATCAATAAGATATTTGAAACTCAAATTATAGCCAGTTTATTGAAAAATGCAGTCACCTATTTTAAGGACAATTCAAGCAATAATTTCTTCAATGATCCAATTAAGCTCAATTTGTTAAAATGTGACAAAGCCAACTTAATTAAGCCAAATTGAACCTTAAGAAGCCAAGTGAGAGGATTATAAAATTAAATTATATTGCTATCATAATGTGAGCCATGGGAGTTGTAGTTGTTGCTATCTATGGTTGAGTATGGAGAATGAAGAAGTGGAGCTGCATAATTTCAATGGAGAAACCTTAGATTTTGACGATTTTTGTCACTTCTTATAAAAATTATTAGAGGGAAATGAGATAGATTAAAAAATTTAATTTTTATCAAGTATTATTGCCAAGTAGGATTCTGTTTGCCACATAGGATGAAATTTAACGGTGTCATCACGATAAGTGATGGTAGGGACTAACGTGAAAATAGAATGAAAGTATAGGGACTCATATCCAAAAAAAAAGTATAGGGACCAAAATCCAAATAAGGTGAAAGTATAGGGACTAAAAGTATATTTAAGACTTATTTTTAATTTAATTTTTTTCTTTACTTCATTTTTGTTTGCTTGTTTGTTTATGTGAGGTCTTGTGAATTCAAAAGAACTACTTTTATCATTCTAATCATTACTTGTTTGTCAAGAATTACTTCTTTGTTTTTACTCTTTTCATTCTAATCATTTCTAGGCCATTTCTACAATCAAGAATCCCTTTCTAACATTAATTTCACTTTAAATTAAAGATTAGACTAAAATTCTCAAATTATATTGAATGAAACCCTAGTTTTTGAATCTTAGTCTCTTAACTATATTTTCTCAAAATTAACATCATTCATGTGATTCTTTGATTCTTTCTTCATCAACAATCTCATACTCCATTAATCTTCCATTGAACTCAATCAAAAACTCAAGAACACAACATGAAGTCTTACTAACCTAGGGTTCCAAACCAATGAAGCAATCATGAATAAGGCTCCTCTGATTCAAAAACATGATAAAGAAGCATATTAGAACATTTCTAAAACAACAACAACTCAAGAAAATTTGGAGAAAAAAGTATGATTCCCTACCTCTTGTTCTTGAAAGAAACTTGAACAAAAAAGGACTTAAAGCTTGATTCTAGCTTAAACTCCTTGAAAACTTCTTTTTCCTTTACTAGCTTGAAAATTTCTTTTTCCTTCCAATTTTCTCTTATTTTTTCTCCTCTTCTTCCTCCTTGTTCCTAGCTTTGCTGAAATCTCTAGCTCTTCATGGAGTGGTCATCTTTTTTTTTTCTTTCCAATTCTTTTCCGTTTATATTTTTTAACCATCCAATAGCAAATTAGCCAAGTGATCTTTCTCCAAGTTTCTAACCAATTAGAAGCCTAGCAAATGTCTACCTTCTCATTGGTTCTTAGTTGAATCATGACGACTTAGTTACTCTAATTAAACTAACCTAACTTGGTAAACTATCTAGTTACATAGACTAACTAAATTACCAACCAAACTAATTAGGCTAATTACCTACGTTTTAGAGTTTTACTTTTCTTAATTTCTCTAAATTTTCACTTAACATACCTTATAAACATTTTTCTACAATTCTAGCATCTAAGAAAATCTTCTGTTGGTCCTTCGAACTCACTATATAAAAATAGTTTAAATTTTTACCTGGTGACAATAACTCTAGATAATTCCATTGCATTTCCTTTGTCTTTTCCTAAGTAGCCTTCTTTTTTGTTAATCTTTCCTATAATACCTTAATCAAAGTGATTGTTTTCCCTCTTAATTGTTTATCATAAATGTCCAGAATCTGTATAGGTTTGATAGGATATGTCAAATCTTTTCTTAACTGTACTAATTCAATGGATAAGATGTAGGAAGGATCTGAACAATATTTTCTAAGCTGAGAAGCATGAAAGACATCATGAAGATTTGATAGACTGATGGAAGAGCTATTTGATAAGCTACTAACCCTACTTTTTTGAGAATTTGAAATGGACCTCAGAATCACGCACTCAATTTCTTAGATTTAAGTGCTCTTCCTATTCCATTTGTAGGAGAAATTTTCAAAACTACATGTTCTCCTTCTTAAAATTCTAGAGGTTTTCTTCTTTGATCAACATAACTTTTTAGTCTACTTTATGTGGTAAGTAGTTTATCCCTGATGAATTTTATTTTCTCTGAAGTTTGTTGCACTATATCTGACCCTAATAAATTTCTCTCTCCAACTTTATACCAGCATAGTGGTGATCTACACCTTCTACCATATAGAGCTTCATAAGGTGCCATCCTAATACTAGAATGGTGACTGTTATTATATGCAAACCCTATTATTGGCAAATATTGATCCCAACTTCTTGTTTATTATAGGACACAAGCTCTCAGTATATCTTCTAGTGTTTGAATGGTTCTTTTAGTTTGTCCATCAATTTGAGGATGGTAGGCTGTACTCAAATAAAGTTTACTACCTAATGCTTGCTGTAATGTTCCCCAAAATCTAGAGGTAAATCTAGGGTCCCCGTCAGATATAATACTAGAAGGATTACTATAACACCCTCTTTAGAGTATTACATTTGAGACTTCAAACTTACCAAACTAGAATCAAATTATAAAAAAATTAATATTGTATATACGTTTTTCAAAAACTTTTCCTTCGCGGATAATTTAAAACAAACAAAATAAATAAAGAACACAAGATATATTAAACCAAATAATATACATCATATACATTTAGCTTTTGTACTTAAAACATTTATATAGATACCACAGCAAAATATAAACTCATCCAACACCATACACTTGGTGAGAAGGGTACTCCTCTAGATCTTCCTCCGGGTCCTCCTCAGATTCTTCAGTAGACAAAAACCCTGGATGGTTTAAGGTCCTATGGACTGGAGTCCGTGCAGACGACACAACAGAGTCCTCCCTATGGGTACGACGATGATTACCCCATAACTTTCTAATCGGCATAAAGAACGCTAAATTTACATAAGCATGAAAAGTAAAAGTAGTGACCCCATGATAAGTCCTACTCAGAGACACAGTCACATCTCCAATGTAAATAACATGCCCCATATCCAAGTCAATACGCCAGGCATCAGTGCCTTCACGAAACTGCACCCTCATGAAACCAAGCAAACCACGTCTTGATGCCATTTCAGAACTCAGAAATAAAAATCAACACAAACAAAACTAATGCGAATCTTCCTCGTCTTCTCCATAATCTTTATCAAACATACGCATAAAACAGGATAATATAACAAAGAGGTGAGATCCCCTACATCAATACCAGCATGGCAGCATGGAAAGAGTAATAACAATAATACCATGCATATACAGCAATAACAAATATATTTACTTCATCAAATAACAGATAATTCCACAAACATATATATATCATAATAATATGTCAACTAACTATGCATATGCACAATGTACTAATTTCCTATTCCATGGAGCTAAAACACAATTTTGGAGAGAATGATCCAAAAGATATGTCTATATATCATCAGCCTCAATTCAAGTGCTATAATTTTCTCAGTGTGCATGTCACGGCTTATACAAGACATTCTACGCTAGATCGTGAATAGAGCAGTGTCTCGTCGAGATC
Organism: Ormosia semicastrata; assembly: GCA_029884595.1. Taxonomy (NCBI): domain Eukaryota; kingdom Viridiplantae; phylum Streptophyta; class Magnoliopsida; order Fabales; family Fabaceae; genus Ormosia; species Ormosia semicastrata. The sequence continues at coordinate 49,494,793 of JAQQTO010000061.1, forward strand.
GTTCAGTGCGTTTGCAACAGTCACTACAGCACAGTAGAGCTACTAACTGGCCACTCGTGGGATATCTGCACTCCGATACCTCCAAGGTCATTCATAGACCTTCACTAATGCAATTCACACCCGCACGAAGGTATAATTCATCTCCTAGACATACAGCCTTATCAAACAAAGTCAATATGACTTTGATAATGCATGTTCAAGTGACCTAATAAATCAATAATTAACAAATACACGCCTTACACGTAAACCAAGCCACCATTGGGCTAAACCGTCAAGTGACGTCTTCGGGTCCAGTACGTCGGCTCGACAATAAAACTACTATTTTTCTCAAATGTGAAGTATTTTTACTATATTTTCACAAACGCGTAACACTTTTAGTTACGTTTCCAAATCACATAACATTTTTACATCGTTTTTCAATCGCGTAAAACTTTTAAAATATTTTCTTAATCACGTAACTAAAAATCATCATTTTTAAATTGTGTAAAGGCTTTTCTATATATTTTTACTCGCGTAAAACATTTTATTGATATTCTAAGCTTAATTTTTAAACTTTTCTCATTTAATATAAAATTTAACCTTAATTCCAGTATTTTATTGCTAAAACTCCTCTAAGTAATATTTTCTAACGTTCTTCCCAAAACCTACATTATTTTAATTTAATAAAATATTTTCCATTTGCCTTATTAAAAGTCCTCTTAAATAAAATACTTTAAGTTTCCAATTTACTTCTCAATCCCAATTTTCCAACATCATGGCCGAAAATCACTCTTTGTTCAACGATAAAATTTATTCATTCCTATTTTTTTTATCTTGTAAATCCTTAATTAAATATCTTATCACTCAATCATCTAAGTTCACAATTAATAAATCATTTTTTCCTTGGGTTACCCTATTAAGGGCATGATGGCCGTGAGCCATAGAGGTCATTGGAACTAATATTTCTTTCCTTTCCAACATAAATCCTAGCATACAACATACTTTAATCCTCATGATTCTACTATATCAAATTCATGCATACTATTAAAGCCATAAAAATCACATAAAGCAAATAAATACAAATCACAAAATTTATACAAACAGGTGAATAAATCCTCATATGGACTTTTCAACTACAAACTAAATTTTTGTTCCTCACCACTATAATTGGTTGATGAGGTTAATCTCCCTCTTATCTTAGATAATGCTCCAAAGCTCCTTGTATGCCTTTTTGGAGCAAACTTCCACCGCTAAGTTATTCTTGAAATCAAAATAAACATACAAATATTAACATTTAAGGCTTGAACAAGATGACCATAGATCAAAATATAGTCTAGAACTAAAAATGAAACAAGAAGTGAAGATTCAAGAACTTCACCTAAAAACCCTTAAACTTGGGCTTAAAGAAAAAGCTTGAAGATGGATAAACTAGATGTTGGTCACAACACAAAAGTGTCTTGAAATTATGTGTAGGTTCAAGATATGAGGTTAACTTGATTTAAGGAAAATTGGATGGTGAATTTGGGTGTTTGGCCGTGAGTTACAAGAGAGGAAAAAGTGAGAGAGTTTTTGTGTTCTTTGCTTGATGAAAGATGACAAGTTGAACAATGAGATAGCAAACCCAATTTTGGTCCTCCAAGAGCTCCTTGGCCGTGGGACTCCTTGGGTGCAAGGTGTCCAAGATGAGTCACATAGTGAGTCATGTAGTGAGTCACTTGGTGAGTCATGAGAAGGAAAAATGAAACTCATGACTAGGCACATGACTAAGCACTTACAAGATATTTATTGGTAGTTATCAATCAATTGACAAAAGCTACTGCTAATAAAATCAGTATTTACTGTTCAATGGATAATAACATTATCTAATGGATAATAGAACAGAATAAAATCTCAGAAAGAGAAAATTTTCAAAAATTGTTTCCAGTTTTAGGTTTAGTAAGCTCTCCCAACCCCGTATTAACAATCTAAAATTTTCTGGTCCGAAAATTTTTTATTTTTCTAGGCCGCCTCAAACACATACATTCTAAAATAATAATTAAATAATTAAAATAAATTAAAAATTCATAAAAATTCAAAAAAATCACAAAAAAATAGAAAAACACATATAACAAAGAAAGAAAGAAAAATTGGGGTGTTACAAATACCATGTGATATGACAATCTCATTAATGTACATTTGAGCTAGTCTATCTAATGAATAAGTAGCTTTGATTACCAAAAAGTGGGTTATTTTGGTTAATCTATCTACAATGACCCAAATAGCATCATGCCTTGAAGAAGTTTGTGGCAATCGCATCACAAAATCCTTTGCCACACTATCCTATTTCCATTCAGGAATCTCTAATGGTTGTAGTAGACCAGTTGGTCTTTGGTGTTTTATCTTAACCTTTTGACATGTTTAACACCTAGTTACAAATCTTGCAATTTCTTCTTTCATCTTAGGCCACTAGAATTTTTTCTTAAGATCTTGATACATTTTGGTGGTTCCTGGATGAATGGCATATTTACTACAATGAGCTTCCTCCATTATTTGATTTTTCAAATCTTTATCATCTAGAATGCAAAATTTGTCCCTGTACATCACAATCCCATCATTTGTAACTTGAAATTCTTTTTGTTTTGCTTGAGCAACCTGGTCTTTGATCATTTGTAGAAATTGATTAGTGTTCTATTTTTGATTAATTTATGATTTAATTTCACTGACAAAATTTTAGGTTGATGAGTTACTGAGAGATTCAAATTTTGAAATTTCTCTAAAAACTCAATTTTTTTAATCATCAGATAGGAGACATGTAGTGACTTTCTGCTAAGTGCATCAACTATCACATTAGCTTCTCCTGGGTGATATTTTAATTCAAAATCATAATCTTTCAGAAATTCTACCCATCTTCTTTGCCTTATGTTACGATTTTTTTGGTCAAAGTGATATTTCAAATTCTTTTGATCACTAAATACTTCAAATTTTACTCTATATAGACAATGCCTCCATATTTTCAAGGAAAAAACCACTGTCGCCAATTTTAAATCATGGGTTGGGTAGTTTTCCTCTTATGGTCTCAATTATCTTGAAGCATAAGCCACTACTCTTCCATTTTGCATCAGAGCATATCCAAGGCCCTTCTTAGATGCATCACTTTACACTATAAATTTTTCTTTGGGATTAGGGATAATCAATACAAGAGTTGTTGTTAACCTAGTTTTTAACTCCTGGAAGCAATTTTCACATTCGCCAGTCCACTCAAAAGGCTTTTCTTTTCTAGTCAGTCTGGTCAATGGTAACACCAATTGGGAAAATCCCTTAATGAATCTCTTATAATACCCGGCTAATCCTAGAAAACTCCTAATTTCAGTGATAGTTGTCGGTCTCTCCCATTGCATCATTGCTTCCACTTTACTAGGATCAACTGAAACTCCTCCTTATGATATTACATGTCCTGAAAATTTTACTTCTTGAAGCTAGAATTCACAATTTTCGAACTTTGCAAATAATTATTTTCCATGTAGGATTTGAAGCACCTATCAAAGATGTTGTTCATGCTCTTTTGCTGTCTTCGAATAAATGAGGATATCATCTATGAAAATAACCACAAATTAGTCCAAATAAAGTAAAAAAATCAAATTCATGTAATCCATAAATACTGCTAGGGCATTGGTTAATCCAAAAAGCATAACTGGATATTCATAATGTTCATATCTAGTTCTAAAAGCAGTTTTAAGAATATCTTTTGACATAATTCTAATTTGATGATATCCTATTCTTTGGTCTATCTTAGAGAATATTGAGGCTCCCTTAAGTTGCTCCAACAAATCATTGATTCTTGGAAGTGAATATTTATTTTTAATGGTCACTTTATTCAATTGCCGTTAATCTACACACAACCATAAACTTTCATTTTTCTTCTTTACAAAAAGCACAGGGGTTCCCCAGGGTGACACACTAGGCCAAATAAATTTCTTGACCAGGAGTTCCTCTATTTGTTTCTTAAGTTCACTTAACTCCAGTGGGAACATTCTATAGGGTGCTATTGAAATAGGGCCTGTTCTTGGTATCAAATCAATAGAGAAATAAATTTCCCTTTCTGGAGATAAATCATTTATTTATGAGGGAAATACTTCGGGAAAGTCTCTCACTATATAGATAGCTATTAATTTTTATTGTTCCTCTAAGTTTAAAGAAACAAGAGAACATATGCTTGTACACCTTCTTTTAAAAATTTCCTAACTTGAATGGTAGAGCAATACACAGACTCATTCTCAATAGATTTAAACAAAGAGGTTTTAACAAAATTTACAGATTTCTCAGAACAATTGAGAACAACTTGATTTTGAGACATCCAATCCATTCCAAATATAACATCAATATCTTTCATAGGGAAACAAATAAAATCTATCACTGAGAAATTATTTTGTACATGAATAGGACATTGCAAACAAACTTGACAAGTTACCACTTATCCTCCCGTAGAGGTGGAAACTAGTAAATCATACGATAATAGAGAAACAGATAATTTCAAATTTTTCACACAATCAAGTGACACAAATGAATGTGCAGCTCCTGAATCAAATAGTGCAATTAAGAGATAATTTTGAATTAGACACTTACCTTGTATCAGATTTGGAGATTATTCTGCTTCTTTTCCAGTTAGAGTAAAAACATGTCCCTTGTGTAATACCCTAAATGACATGTTAGACTTGTTTATTTATTCAAAAGATAGCATATGACTTGCTTGACATGCATGTTTAATTTTGTGACAATATAAGTTAGTTTAGGTATTTTATTGTAACCCAGAGTGTGAAAAGTAGCTTAAAATGACTCAAATAATAGCATAAATTGCTTAGATGAGGGAAATAAATATGAATAATTTATTTCTAATTTACAAATGTATGAAACAAGATACAGTTAAAGTTTCAACGTAAACTGAGTTAGTTTGGCATTTTTAGGCATACTGGTTGTCTATTTATAGCCAGATTGACTAGTAACAGATATGAAAATATCAGATAATGGTGAAACGACTTTTTATATGAATCTTAGTATTTATTTTAAAGTTGTTAGAAGTTGGAAATTTCAAATTAACTAAATCTAAGTGTTTTTAATAGATTAGGGTTTATCAATTTTGGCCTAAAGGTCATAATCTTTTGTTCTCTCTTTATAAGTCCTCACTCACGGCCATTTTGTACACCAAAACAGAAACCGTGAGAGGAGAATGGAAAGAAAAGGAAGCAAAGACCAAGGAAGAGGAGGATAAAAAGAGGAAAGCCAAAAGCAAAACCAAGGCTTGAGATCCAACCAAGCTTGAATATTCTTCACAACGACCAAAGGTAGGGGTTTTATGCCTATATTCATCTTTTTTCACTCTTTTCACCATTAATGCACCTTTGGTGCTTAATAGGTCAAATTGAGTTTTAGAGGTGTTTGATGTGTTTGGCTTGCATGACTGTTTCTTTGGCCATTTATGACTTGTTCATAGCATAAGTTAAAGATAAAAACTTAGAACATTTCATTTAGACCATGGATCCACCAAAAGATGAGTTTTAGGTCAAGTATGGGGCTTTTGATTCATAATTCAAATTAAGAGGTTTAAGTTAGCGATTGATGATTCCTATGTGTTTAAGAACTTATTAGGAACTTAGAATCACTTAGAAACTAAATTGGAATGGCTAAAATCTAAGAAAAGAACCAAACGACCAGTGCCACAGTTCTACAAAATTTTACAGAATCTGGTTTCGCTATACGCATCGCGGCGTGAGGTGTGTGGCACCACGGCAAGAGAGTGATGCTACATCTAGTACTGAAAACCCGAGGCTAGGGCACTGTGGCATGCCCAAGTTATGCCACGACATGAGGTCCAGATATTTTAAAAATTTCATTTTTGAAGTTTTCAAATTCTTTCCTAGTTGGGATCATTCATATATGTTTCCTAAAGTGTATTAAGGCACAAATAGGGATATTTTCAAGAGAAAAATTATTACCTAGCATAGATGAGAAAGTCTAAGCCTTTGGTCGTCTAAGAATAATAGATGGCCTTAGGGTATGTTTAGTATACTACTAGAGGTAATTTAATAAAAGGATGATCCTTTGGTATGTATAAGATATGTATGATCTTTAAGCAACCAAGAATAAGGGTTTTCTATAGATAAGTGTCTAGCACCTATGGTAACTTATTGTTACTTAGCTTCACTAGAGTTGTGATGATGAGGGGTGTTAAATACAAGAAAACTGGGATAAGTTGGCATTGTCTACCTGTGAATGTGACTTTATATGACAAAAGGTCATTTGGCTAGAAGGAAGCGAGTCAGAAGTTCCTAAGGGGACAAGTATTCCTAACCAAGTGCTAGGGTTGCATGTAGTGTGAAAATTTTAGTTTTCCTATCTACAAGGGGGTAAACATAAGAAGTTAACATTCTTAGTAAGACATGCCTAGATCTTAAATGAGCTAAGTATGTAAGAATGAATGTATGTATCTTTAACTTAGTTTATCTAGTTATTAAAGTTAGACCTTGTAAAGAATTGAACTTGTCTTATTCTTAACTGTTAAGACTATGTTATTATGTTATGTATGACTGGTTTTGATTACTCATATTGAGAAATGTTGTTTTTCACGCTGCTGTGTTATCATGTAATTCCAGGTGAAGGTTCTTCAAAGAATAAGAAGAAAAAAGATGCTAAAGTCTTATATTAGTTCTAGATTTAGCTTTCACGTTGCAATCCTTGTATTTTTATACTCCTTTTCTAATGTAAATAGTTATGTATTAGTTTATGCCCCCAAGGGAGGCTAATGATGTATATGTATATAGATGCAGTATGTTATAAATGTTGTATTTTTCGTATTTCATAAAGCTCTCTATAATGTTTCCAATGAACATTATGGATAAATGTATCAGATTAGTGATAACTTCATGAAATGTAGTTATTTGTGCTCTATTTCTGTGCTTAAAAGAATGCTTAGTTCTTGTTATTATGCATGTTTGGAAGATTTTATGCTTATATTTGTAATATTCAATTCTGATACCTTCCATTATGATATTAAGCAAATTGTGCATATTTGATAAGATGTTTAGAGAATTTATATTTGTTATTGATTTGGTGATTTCTTTATCATTAAAAGGACTCCAAACAAGTTGATATATGGAGCAGTTGAGCCAAAAGTGGAAAAGAAAGCCAAATTTGCATCTCAACAAGCAATGTCGTGGCGCAAGCATGTTAATGTCGCGGCGGTGGTGATTCCCCTGCATCAGTACAAGAACCCGAGGCTAGAGCACCGCGGCACAAAAGGAGTGTACGTTGTGGCGTTGGTGACCTAAATTGTATGCGCCGCAATGTGGAACAATGAACGTCGTGGCGTGACTTTTTTTTCTAAGCCTATAAATACTATTTTATTAGATTTTAAAGAGAGAGTTTTTAGGTTTTAGAGAAGCTGCGATTGGAATTCACGTTTTGGAGGCTGAGGAGGCTAGGGGAGCCAAGGTTGGAGGCCATCTTCTTTATGGAAGGAGATTCAAGTTTCAAAGATTATATCCATGAGCTTCCTCCCTTCTCCCTATGCTTTCTCTTCTCTTCCTTATCTCTTAAACACTATTTTTTATGTATATTTTCGTGTTCAATGATTAGCTGAGCTGTATTTAGGGATTACTTTGGATCCTTGTATGAATATTGATGTTTATGTAGTACTTTGAGTATATATTGATGTTTGGTTCTGTTTAATCATATGGTGCTTAATGCTCTTGATTGTTTGATCAGCTTTTAAGTGATTTGATGAAATTTGATGAACCTAGACATAGGAATTTGGATTTTAGATCATATGTATGGTTGATGCATATTCGATTTCATTCAATTAGCTTGGATAAGTTAATTTGCTAATGAGATAGAGATATACCTCTTAGCCATGCATAACGAGTGTTTGAGAATAGATTTTAACGAGTGGAGTTTGCACTAGTTCTTATGGAAACATAGTGAATTAGGCAAATGAAGCTATGGTTAATTATGCTAAACATAGGCTTTTAACTAAAGTAGATTCTCAAGCTAACTTAACTATTCATCAATGTTGCTTATAAGAATTGCATATCATTAATTGAAGTATGAGGTGAAAAAGGATTTCCTAAATCTCTAAATAATTATCATTACTTTCATTTATCGCTTTTATGTCTTTAGATTAGTTTTACTACATTTTCCTCTATTATATATGTTCTTGAATAGAATTAATTAAGCTATTAGTTGATACTTAGTTTTGGAAGCCAACATCCTAATGGGAACGAACTTTATTCTTCCTTGTATTACTTGAATGATCTGTGCACTTGCAGTACACAAATGGTCTAACAATTAGTATGTATATAGTGACGTTATAATGCTAGGTATCTCTTTGTATGCTACATATATTGTGATATTGGTATTAAGATGTTACACCTTGGCTTAAGATCTTTTAGTAGGATTTTGAGTATAGAGTTTAGGACAATCTTTGGCATAATTGTTGGGAATTACGAATACATCACGCAGCGGAAAAATAGGATTCCCACCAAGGATCCATGCGAAAAAGTCATAATCCGAGTTTTAAAATTATTTACCTATTGAAGCGTGATCAAAGGAAGTGACGTGAATCACCAACACCGTAAAAGTGATGATGCCTCTGTAGTATCCACACGAACAAACTCATGAATGTCCAACGTTTGCAAAACAGAGCCTCACGTCTCTCACACAGTGCTAGTTGCGAAGAGAAGAGAAGAAACTTGTCACTCTCTCGCTCACTTTTCTGTAGGTGAGGCTAGGTTTTTGTAATGTGTGTCTTAGCAGCCCCCTTAGCAGTACTATTTATAATAGTGACTGCCTTAAGTGAGTGTGAGCAGTAACTAGGTATACTGTGTAACCTTAGACTCATCTGTTATGAGTCTGGTCCATATTTGAATCTAAGTCCAACTTGGATCTATTGCTCCAATTTTAGTCTGCTCTAAGTGTATGACCCTGTAGGTTCTCATTACGTTGACAGTAATATTAAAATTCCATTTTATATTACAAGCAGTGAGCAATATCTAGCAACACATCACTGCTACCCAAGTAATGAGAATGTCAGTGATTTGACATAACCTTTCCGTGACTAATGTTTCCGCGTCATTTAGTCCATTTGTCAAGATATCTAAATTAAACACAAGGCATGAAATGCGTGACCCTTGTATAGTCCAATCATTCATTTCCTGATACTCGAGTAGACTTTGTAACAACAAATGAAATCAATATCTCATATTGACTCATTTGAGCATGGCCATGCATTTCACAGTCTCACTCAATCAGGGGCCTGAAGATATCGCTCCCGTTATGTAGGAGTGACAAATCCCATCTAGGTCACTCACATCCCTCTGCATGATTCGCAGTATATCCAATAACCAACTTTATAATTACCTTGTTATAGATGACATTTGATGGTATTAAAATAAATAATTCCTCATGTAGGAATCGTAGTGATTAAAGGTCAAAGGACCACAGACACCATTGTCACTATGAGAATCGCTTATGACACTCATGTAACGATCCATGAAGCATTTTCATGGCGGGTCAGTCCAGTACATCATTACTCTAATATTTACCCATGTGAAGACTTGATATCTTATATCCATGACTTGTGAGATGCGGTCATCAGTCTATGCACATACTAGTCTTAATGCATTACTGTTATCCTAGTTAACAATAATACTTGACTAGGGGCATTTAAGAATAGTGTTCTAATTTTATCCAATAGGATCTCACGATCAAGTCAACCACTTGATGTCCTATGGCATCAAATTTACTATTCTAAGGACTTTGTTATGTTTATTAAAAAAAGAACACAATAAATGAATTGCCTCATATATTAAAATTAGCATAATAGAATATATGTAAATACAAATAAATGTATCAACCTCTAAGGCATACATCAACAATCTCCCACTTGCACTAGAGCCAATCAGGCATATGTCTAATGCCTAAAGAGCTAGTGTGACCCTTATGCTTCTGTTGTGCAATAGGCTTCGTCAGTGGATCAGCAATGTTCACATCTCCTCTATCGATGATCTCTCGAATGAGATAGAAGCGCTTAAGTATATGTTTAGATCGCTGGTGAGATCTAGGCTCCTTAGCTTATGCAATGGCTCCATTATTATCACAATAGAGGTCCATTAGGTCCATAATACTAGGAATAGGGCCAAGTTCAGCAATGAACTTCCTGATCCAAACGGCCTCCTTTGCTGCATTGGAGGCAGCAATATACTCAGCCTCTGTGGTAGAATCGGTGACTGTCTCCTACTTTAAACTTTTCTAGCTCACAGCCCCACCATTTAGGCAAAAAACATAATCTGATGGTGATCTGGAGTCGTCCTTATCGGTTTGGAAGCTAGCATCAGTGTAACCCTTTACAACTAGCTCTTCGTCGGCTCCATATACCAAGAACGAATCCTTAGTCCTTCTCAAGTACTTAAGGATGTTCTTGACAGCAGTCCAATGACTCTCACCGGGATCAGACTGGTACCTGCTCGTCATGCTCAAAGTATACGAGATGTCTGGTTGAGTACATAACATGGCATACATGATAAATCCAATTGCAGATGCATATGGAATCTTGCTTATGCGATCCCTCTCGTCCTGGGTAGAAGGGGATTGAGTCTTAGATAGGCTTACACCATGTGACATAGGCAAGAGTCCTTTCTTGGATTCATGCATGTTAAATCGTTTTAACACTTTGTCCATATATGTACTCTGACTTAGGCTAAGCAGTCTCAATGATTTATCTTTATAGATCTTGATACCTAACACATAGGTGGCTTCGCCCAAATCCTTCATAGAGAACCAGTTCCCTAACCAAGTCTTTATGGACTGTAGAGTAAAGATGTCATTTCCGATAAGTAGTATGTCATCTACATACAATACCAAAAGACAATAGTGTTTCCACTAACCTTCTTGTAGACACAAGATTCTTCTTCATTCTTGATGAAACTAAACTATTTTATTGTATCATCAAAACGAAGATTCCAACTTCTGGAAGCTTGTTTCAATCCATAAATAGATTGTTGCAACTTGCACACCTTTCCAGCATCCTCTAGAGTGGCAAAACCCTCAGGTTGTGTCATGTACATATCCTCGAGAAGATTTCTATTAAGGAAAGCAGTTTTGACATCTATTTTCCAGATTTCATAATCATGGTATGCTGTAATAGCAAGCAAGATCCGAATGAATTTAAGCATCGCAACTGGAGAAAAAGTATCATCATAGTCTACACCATGAATTTGTTTGAAACCTTTAGCCACCAATTGCACCTTAAAAGGTATGCACATTACCATCCATGTCAGTTTTCTTCTTGAAAACCCATTTGCACCCAATGGGTTTTACCCCTTCAGGTGGGTCAATCAAGGTCCATACCTAGTTGGTATACATGGAATCCATTTCAGATCTCATGGCCTCAAGCCATTTCTCAGATTCTGGGCCAATAATGGTTTCCTGGTAAGTCACAGGCTCATCTTAATCCATGAGAAATACATCACCTTGTTGGGTCATGAGAAATCCATATCTCTCTAGTTGATGACGTATCCTGTTAGACCTACGCAAGTCTTATGCTACTAGAGCAAGTTACTGTTCCACAACATTTTGTGGAGGCTGCTCTATTTCTATCATTGGTTCGTTGCTACTTTGTGAACTTTGAACTTCTTCAAGTTCTACTTTTCTCCCATTGGTTCCTTTGGAGATAAACTCCCTTTCTAGAAACACAGTTGTCCGTGTGACAAACACTTTGCCCTCAGTAGGATTATAGAAATAGTATCCCTTGGTTTCCTTAGGATAACCCACAAAGAAGCATTTATCTAATTTGGGTCCAAGCTTATCAAAAACTTGACATTTCATATAAGCTTCGCAGCCCCAAATCCTCATGAAAGACATATTGGGCCGTCTTCCAGTCCATATCTCATATGGTGTCTTTTGAACAATCTTAAATGGAACACGGTTAAGTGTGAAAGCTGCTGTTAACAGAGCATATCCCCAGAAGGAGCCTGGAAGGTCTGCATGACTCATCATGGATCAGACCATATCCAACAAGATCTGGTTCCTCCTTTCAGAGACACCATTCCATTGTGGTGTTCCTGATGGAGTGAGTTGAGATATTATCCCATACTCTTTCAGATGATCATCAAACTGTTGGCTTAAGTATTCACCTCCTCGATCTGATCGAAGGATTTTAATACTTTTCTAAATTGGTTTTGTACTTCATTCTTGAACTCTTTGAACTTTTCAAAGGATTCTGATTTGTGCTTCATAAGATATACAAATCCATATCTATTGAAATCATTAGTAAATGTAATGAAGTATTGAAAACCACCTCTAACGAGTGTGTTTAGTGGCCCACATACATCACTATGTATAAGGCCTAAAAGATCATTAGCCCTTTCACCTTATCCAGTGAATGGGGCCTTTGTCATCTTCCCCAATAAACAAGATTCACATATCTCATATGATTTAAAATCATACGAGTCCAAGAATCCATCTTTATGGAGTTTGGAGATGCGTTTCTCATTTATGTGGCCTAAACGATAATGCTAGAGAAAAGTTGGGTTTAGATCATTTGATTTAAACCTCTTTGTATTTATATTATAGACAGGCATTTCAAGATCAAGGACATAAAGTCCATTACTCAATTGTGCACTACCATAAAAAATATCATTCATATAAATGGAACAATATTTGTCCTTTATAATAAAAGAAAAGCTTTTCTTGTCCAAACAAGAAATAGAAATGATATTCTTGATAATAGTAGGCATAAAATAACAGGTCTCTAACTCTATTACAAGCCCAGTGGGCAAAGATAACAAGTAAGTCCTTACAGCAAATGCAGCAACCTTTGCTCCATTTCCCACTCGTAGGTTGATTTGCCCTTCGTCAATAGTCTACTGCTCTTTAGATCCTGCACATTTACACAAATGTGAGATCCACATCTAGTATCTAATACCCATGATGCAGAAGTAGATAAATTGACTTCTATAAAAAAAAATACCTGAAGTGGAAGTCTCACTTCCTTTTTTCTTCTTGAGCTCCTCCAGGTACTTGGAACAGCTCATCTTCCAATGTCCGGTCTGACCACAGTGGAAGCATGTACCTTACTTAGCCATTCCGCCCACTGGTTTCAAGCCAGAAGTGCTGGGCTTGGACTTATCCTTGCCCTTGCCCTTCCACTTGTCCTTGGGATTTTTCTGTTGTTTCTTGTCCTTATTATTTTGGACCATCATTATGGCCTTTCCCTGGCCTTTGTTTATGTTTTGGTTAGTAGTTCTCAACATGCCTAGCAACTCTGGTAGTGATTTATCAATTTCATTCATGTCGTAGTTCATGATAAATTGACTAAAATTTTCTGGTAATGATTGCAAGACTAAGTCAGTGGCCAACTCTTGGCCCAGCGGAAAACCAAGTCTTTCTAGGTTTTCAATGTACCCAATCATTTTGAGTACATGAGCACAAACAGGACTTCCTTCTACCAGCTTGCACTGAAACGGTGCTTTAGAGACGTCGTATCTCTCATGCATGGCCTGCTCTTGATAGAGCTTCTTAAGGTGTACGATCATATTGTAGGCATCCATGTTCTCATGTTGCTTTTGGAGCTCAGAGTTCATGGTGGCCAACATTAGACATCCGATGTCCAAGGCATCATCTTGATGCTTCTTATAAGCATCATTTTCAATTCTAGGGGCATTAGTAGCAGGTGGCTTAGGAATAGGCTGTTCTAGTACATACAACTTTTTTTCTTGCTTGAGGACAATCCTCAAATTCCTGTACCAGTCTAGAAAATTCTATCCAGACAACTTGTCCTTCTCAAGGACGGATTACAATGATCAGTTACTTGATGTGTTTGTTGCCATGGTAATCTATTAACAGAAATATGCAAAATATAAGTATCATGCTATAAATATATTTAATGAGGTCTTTTAAGTAAATATGCCTCCCACTATTTTATTCAAGTCAATGACCCTCAGCATTGACTCGGAAAATCCCATTATAAGATTTTCTAGTGGGCCAAGATCCATATTTCACCTAGTTTTGAGTCAGCTTTGGCTAATCACCCAAAATTCAGTTATTTAGGTAGGAAACACTTTCCAATTACATCACATGTAACTCTTAGATAGTTGGGTGAATAACACTTATTCCAATCCATTTAATGGACTAAAGCCCAACTCCATGCCTCTAAGCCTTCAATCCTATTGAAATGGCCTAGTTAAGTCAGACCCAATGGATGGCAGTTGGATATTACTCTTATCCCATCGTGTCTTACTAATATAGATAAAGGCATCCTGCTTTGGTAGACCTGCATTTGATCGATACTAATCTTGATGAGTGCCACACATTAGAAGATATTACATAATAACTTAATATTAAACTATTTATCATACCATAAACATTATCCATGCATCTCATACATATAAAACATATAATAAAAGTGACATGGTTATGGCCCCCTAAGAGAGTAGCATTAACTAAGCCAGCTTCACCAAGCATCCCCCACCAACATCCTCACTTGATGCCATCTTCTTGCCTCCACATCCAAATTACATTATATAGAAATCTCTTTTACATTCGAGGGGAGTTAGGTGAGAAGAGAATGTACAATCAAAATGTAGAGAGAAAGGAACGACACACAAGTCGTATTTATAAAAACCAAAATAGCATAAAAAAGAAGACTAAGGCCATAACCATGCACCATGCATCACAAAGAACATATAAACTCAAAACAATAATACATTATTATATTCGTGAGTCATAAAAAGGATAGAGAATATCGCGCTTTCGAATAACACATTACACAGAGGTAGCACAGGGGTCCCTTGTGTTGAATTTTATAATATTTATGATTTTTGAAAATTTTTCTGGATTTTTCCTAAAACGTTGAATATTTTAATATATTTCTTCTTTTGTGTGCACACTGAGCAGAGTCAGTGTAACACCTCAGAAATTATTTGTTTTGTGATGAATAGTCATTTTCTAATATTTGTGAATTATGAGAATTTCTGTGGATTTTTCTAAAAACGTCAAATATTTTAATATATTCCTCGTTTTGCATGCGCACTGAGCTGAGCCGGGAAAAAAATGAAATATTTTCCTTGAGACTGGTAAACTTTGAACTGTGGAAGCTTCGATGGGGGATTTTACTAAATCTGAGACTGAGCACAGTTTACGAGGTTTATGTTTTACAAGATTTTATCTGATAAATAAAAGCATAGAATATTTAATTATCTGAGAGACAATAAAATATTATTTCTGCTAACTGTAGTTTTTATCCACTGAGTAATAGCTCTAGTAGATTAATTCTATCTAGTTGCTTTTATGACATCATCTAAGTGACCTCATACTTCACTTTATCGAGAAGTGTGCGAAGCTTCTCAAGGAAGCTTCTCAAGGAAGCTTCTAGGGAAACTTCTAGGAAGTTTCCTCTCAACCACTCCATTCTCTCTCCTCCTTTTTTCCTCTCAACCACTCCATTCTCTCTCCTCCTTTTTTGTGCTGCACGACTGGGGGAAGGAAAAACAAAGGATTTCATTACTTTATTTTACATCCCCTACTCACATTTCATTTCTCTCATTTTCTCCTCCCCCACGCACATCTATCTCTCTTTCTTTCTTCTCCCACACGGTTATACACCCCATTGTTGAGCCTTCAAGATTTCTTGCTCAAGCCAACTTAGACCATTGTTTCCCCTCACCATCTCCAAGCTTTCTTATTTGTGGGTCTCTTCTTGACTCTTCCATTTTCGTCCATTGTAACCCAGCTCCAAAGCTTAAAGCTTTGAGGTAAAGCTCTCAACTTTCTTCTCTTTTTCTCCTCATTTTCGTGGTCCTTGGTCACCATTGTGACCAAGGACTCCTCTTTTCAAGTTTTATTGGTTGATTTGGGAAGTTGATCATATTAGGTTCTTCTTGTGGGTGGTGGACAAAAAGCTTGAAAGGAGCTCACTTTCCTTGTTGTCTCTTAAGGTAAGAGGAAGATTATTCTCTTCAACCCATTTTAGTAGTGAGAAACTCTTTGTTGTGTTGATGGGGTGAAACCCATTTGTGGGATACCCCTTTGTTTGAGTGATTTTGGTTGTGTGTTGATTATTTTAATGGTAGGATTTAGATGTATGATGATGGATCTTGAATTATATGAAGGATGGGTTGAGTTTGGGTGATTCTCTACGTTTACAGAAGAGTACACGGCCTAGGCCGTGTGATCACTCATGGCCATGTACTCCAGGCATGCCAGAACAGAAATTCCAGAGGCATACATGGCCTAGGCCGTGCATGGTGGCACGGCTATGAAATCGTGGCCATGCATTCTTCCTCAGGCCGTGTAACTTGAATAATGGAGGATTTTTGGCTTTTCTAACCCCTTGGAGGCTCTCGGTCTCCTTGGGCACTCATTATGAGGCTTTAGTACTAAGATAAACTTATTAAACTTAATTAATTGAATAATTAGAAGTTGATTAGGGATTTATAAAATAGAAAGAACCAAGAATAAAAGTTTGTCTTATAGTTTAGAATAATTTTGGAATAAAGAAAGAACATGAGTATGGGTAAGGTTGTGAGAAACATAATGAACTTAAGGTTTAGCTTTTATCATAACTATGAATGGGGTTGTGTTCACCCTTAAGGTTTATTATTGGCTTGATGTAGATCCGTGAATGGGATCAAACCTTGTGGATAAATGATATGACATGTAATTCTAAACATAATATGATACGATTATGATTTCATATATGAATATACATATATGCGTTGAATCCACATGCATTTGAAGCATGATTGATATAGTTTGTCATGATAATCATGATTGAAACATGCATTGAAATATCTGTTGGATTATTGTTAAGGCCAAGTTGCCTAGGATTTGAATCACACCTTTGTGCGGCTGCGAATAGACAAGTGTAGGTCACTTGTTCACCTTGGGGGCGTCGGGGTGCGGGTACCTTGCAATGGACAGTTAGTAGCTCTTCTGTCTGTGGGGCAAACTGATGTAAATGCACCGACGATTCAGACCGAGACACTGTCCTATATCGAGATCTGTGTAGAATGTCTTGTACAATGCCACGATGTACACTTTGATAAATTGAGAATTTTAGCACTTGAAGGCCTCGGCAGTCGTGATACAAACATATCTCCTGATCGTTCTCTCCGATGTTTGTGTCTACCTCAATGGAGTAGGATTTTTGGTACCATGTGCATATGCATAATGAGTCGCCATATCATCTGACATTTACTTGTTCATATGAAAATTTAATCTGTTGTCTTATTTTTAATATAACTGCTTGTAAATGCTAAGTTGTTTATTATCTATTTTTAATGCTGTTTACCATTTTTGAATTGTTATGTGGGCATCATGCACTGTATTGTTTCTTTACTGCCATAATAGATAATGAATGTAGAATGTCTTACCTCTTTTTTGTATTTTATACTATTTTGTCTATATTTATGTTCCATCGAAGACAACGACGAAGGAGGTGAAGTTCAAGAGTTCCCCGATTTTTAGCCCGATTTCAACTAGCACCTACTTTTGGATCATGGCGACACGTCCTTGAGGATTTTTGGGTTATATGTGGTTGGCCTTCCTCGGAGGTCCAGACTGCTGGCACATTAACTTCAGTTCGGATCGCTGTGTCTACATGGGAGACACTATGGTATCACTGGCTTGGGGACGTTATGATCCGCCCATCTACACCTACAGTGTTAGGCTACATTTAGAGTTTTACATGCCCATTAGGGACATGTGGGGTGATCGTTATTACACCCCACTAGAGGATTCATTCCTCTCCACAGCCCGAGCCCTAGCCCGTAATTCGGTGGCTCTGATGAGGGTTTCCTCGGACGAGGAAGACCTTGAGGAAGATCCTGACACGGTTCCTTCCTTCTCTTCTTAGGGGCTGATGCTGTTGATAGTCACTGATGGCTATCTGCCTTTTGGGGCTTGATATTATTTTTGGGATTCTGTATATCATTTTTGGGGGCTTGTAAAGCTTAGGCTTCTTTTTTATGAGCCTTGATGTATTTAATGACTCATAGTCTATATTTAAACAATATATATATATATATATATATATATATATATATATATATATATATAATGTATCTTTTGCATGGATATATGGATTAGTCTTTATGTTTTTCTGCTTACAATTAAACAAAAATATAAATACATACTTGTGAATCTTTTATAAGAGTTAGTACATTTGAATACTTCATTGATGAACAAGTTATTGAGTACAACTATATATACATATAAAGAAGAAGAAGAAAAAAATATTCACTATTTTATTTATACAACTATAATCAAATATGTTTAATTATGATGTAATGAACTAGGTCTTAATTTATATTTTCATTTTTCGCATTGTTTTTAATGATGTGACATTCCCTCCTGAAAAGGGGCGTTACATTAGGTTGGTTTCAGAGCCCTGGTTTATGTTTTCTTTGGGTCATTGTGGTTAGGTTTGTCTTATGTGTGCTGTGTGATTCTCTGTGATCGGTATTCTGAAAAGATATATCTAATTCTTCATTGTGTGTTTCAGTTAGTATTACTTAAAGGAGCGAGATGACGAGGCAGAGATATAGCAGCAGCGATAGAGGCGATGCAAAGAATGGCAGACGTCATTGCCCAACAAACGGAGAGAGCTGCTCAACAGTAAGAAAGAACTGCTTAATAGCTCGAAGCTATAGCTAATCCACAAAATTTGGTAGAGTTCCGTCACCACGACCTTCCTCAATTCAAGGGAGAATTTGATCTAGCAAAGGCTAGTTTATGGATCAAGGAGCTGGAGAAAATCTTCAGAGGCATGAATTGTGCCAACGACAAGAAAGTGAGTTACGCTGCTTTTATGCTAATTGGTGATGCTGAAGACTGGTGGAATGGAGCACAAAGAGTGCTAGAAGCTAAAGGTCGCACAATCAATTGAGAGGCATTCAAGAATAAGTTCTTGGACAAATATTTCCCCACAAGCACTAGACATGCAAAGGAAATGAAGTTCCTCAGCTTGAGACTAGGGAACTTATCCGTCAGTGAATACGCCGCAAAGTTTGAAAGCTTATCCAAGTTTTCAACGTATTTCCAGCACCAGCCAGATGAGGTGTGGAAATATCAAAAGTTTGAAGAAGGACTAAGGCATGAGGTGAAGAGAGCAGTTATCACCTTGAAAATTAACCAATTTTTGGAGCTGTTAGATACGTGTTGCCAAGTGGAAGCTCTAGATCAAGCTCGAGACGCAAGAAATCGAAACTTTGGACCTACCAGGTTCCAAAGAGGAGGCGACAACAACGTAAACCATTTCCAAAAGAAGCCTTATTCCCGACCGTCAGGAAGTCAGCAACAAACATCCGGTGGAGGACCTAGTGGAGGTTCTGGTGGGAACCGAACTGGACCGAATATGGCATCTTTGCCAAGGTGTATGAAGTACGAGAAGGATCACCTAACAAGGGATTATTCTATCAAAGGAATCATCTGTTATCGATGTGGGAAACCTAGACATGTCTCTAGAGATTGCAACCAAGCTAAGGCTGAGCCTTCAGTTAACGCTACTTAAGCTGCAAAGCCACAAACAGAAGACAGAGTTTACACCATGAGCAGAGTAGAAGCCTCCGAATCCGAAGATCTTATACAAGGAGAAGGCACTATAGGAGATAATCTTTTGACTGTACTGTATGACTCTGGGGCAACCCACTCTTTCATTTCATATGACTATGTGTGACAACTTGGGTTACCTGTATCATCCTTACCTTTTGACTTGACTGTTTCTACTCCCACTGATAAACCTGTTGTTACTACCAAAGTCTATTTAAATTATCCATTGATTGTTAAGGGTCGAATCTTTTCTGTTGATTTGATCTGTTTACCCCTTTCTCAGTTAGATGTAATTTTAGGAATGGATTAGTTGTCTTCCAACCATATCCTGTTGGACTGCTCTAGTAAAACCATAGTTTTTCCCATGGATGAGGATTCTATATTTTTGACGGCCAACCAAGTTCAAGCTTTCTTGAAAGAAGGAGCTCAGGGATACATGCTATTGTCTTCTTTGAAGGTCGAGAGTGAGGCTGATGTGAATGCAATTCCAGTGGTTAACGAGTTTCCCGAAGTCTTTCCGGATGATGTACCTGGTTTACCGCTAAAATAAGAAATAGAGTTTGCTATTGATCTTGTATTGGGATCTGGTCCCGTATCTATAGCGCCTTACAGAATGTTACCATCGGAGTTAGCAGAACTTAAGAAACAATTGGGAGAGCTTTTGGAGAAGCAGTTCATTAGACCCAGTGTATCACCTTGGGGAGCACCAGTGCTGCTAGTCCAAAAAAAGCATGGTACCTCGCGATTGTGTGTAGACTATCGCTAGCTGAATAAGGTCACAATTAAGAATAAGTATCCACTTCCGAGGATAGATGATTTAATGGATCAACTGAAGGGAGCAACAGTGTTCTTTAAGATTGATCTACGATCAGGTTACCATCAGATCTGAGTAAAAGCGGAGGACATTCCCAAGATGACTTTTTATACCCGATACGGTCATTACGAATATCTTATGATGTTGTTTGGTGTAACGAATGCACCTGCTATCTTCATGGACTACATGAACCGAATCTTTCGTCCTTACTTGGACAGATTCGTTGTTGTCTTCATTGACGACATCCTGATCTACTCTCGAAATCAGGAGGATCATGCTGAACACCTCAGTATAGTTCTCCAGATTCTGAAGGAGAAAAAACTATATGCCAAATTGTCGAAATGTGAATTTTGGCTGGACGAAGTCAAGTTTTTGGACCATGTGATCTCGAAGGAAGGGATCGCAATGGATCCATCAAAGGTGGAAGCAGTTCTACAATGGGAACGACCAAAGACAGTGACAGAAATCCAAAGCTTTATGGGTTTGGCTGGATACTATCGAAGGTTCATTGAAGGATTCTCCAAAATTGCAGGACCTCTCACTCAGCTCACAAGAAAGAACCAAGCTTTTGAATGGACTGATGCTTGCGAAGAAGGTTTCCAAGAATTAAAGAGACGACTAACTACTTCACCAGTGTTAGTCCTACCTGATCTAAATGAACAGTTTGAAGTGTACTGTGATGCTTCATGT
This sequence comes from Ormosia semicastrata, assembly GCA_029884595.1. NCBI lineage: Eukaryota > Viridiplantae > Streptophyta > Magnoliopsida > Fabales > Fabaceae > Ormosia > Ormosia semicastrata. The sequence goes on from JAQQTO010000061.1 coordinate 49,515,851, forward strand.
CAAGGATTGGGAGCTGTACTTATGCAAAATGGAAAAGTAGTAGCTTATGCTTCGAGATAGTTACGAGTGCATGAGAAGAACTATCCAACACTTGACTTGGAGTTAGCAACTGTGGTTTTTGCTTTGAAAATATGGAGACACTTCCTGTATGGAGCGACGTTCAACATCTTCAATGACCATAAGAGCTTGAAGTACTTATATGATCAAAAGGAGTTCAATATGAGATAGTGCAGGTGGTTATCCTGAATGATTATGATTTCTGACTTCTGTATCACTCTGGAAAGGCAAACGTCATGGCAGACGCATTGAATAGGAAGATGCTCAGTATATCAGCCATGATGATTAAGGAAAAAGATCTAATAGAGCAGTTCAAGGATGTATGGTCTTTCATGAAATTAAAACTGATAAAAATTTGCATAAACATGGTCACTATCTCAAGTGAATTAATGGAAGACATCCGGGAAAAGCAAAAGATTGCTAAGTTCTTACAAGAAGAAAGAGAGCTGATAAGGCAAGGCAATACGATAACATTCAACGAAGGAACGAATGGAATTCTAAGGTTCCGAGGTAGGGTTTCAATACCCAGAGATCAAGAACTAAGGAAGTATATTCTTGAGCATGCTCACACGAGCAAGTTAAGTATGCACCCGGGGATAACTAAAATATACCAAGACTTGAAGAAGTTATTTTGGTGGCATAGAATGAAGAGCAATCTTACAAGATGCGTGTCTTCTTATCTGGTTTGCCAGAAAGCAAAGGTGGAACATCAGAGACCATCAAGACTATTGCAACCTCTATCTATTCCTGAATAGAAGTGGGACAACATTGTGATGGATTTTGTGGTTAGATTGTCGAAGACTAGGAAAGGTTATGACTCAATATGGGTAATCGTTGATCAACTCACGAAGTCAACACACTTCTTACTAATCAACATAAGATACAACATAGAGAAGCTAACCCAGCTGTACATCGGTGAGATTGTTAGACTACATGGTGTACCTATCAGTATTGTTTCTGACAGGGATCCAAGGTTTACTTCCAAGTTTTGGCAAAGTTTGCAAGAAGCATTGGGAACAAAGCTACGGTTGAGTTCTGCTTATCATCCATAAACCGATGGACAATCAGAAAGGACGATCCAATCGTTGGAGGATTTGCTTAGGGCTTGCACTTTAGAACAGACTGGAAGTTGGGATAAAGTTTTACCATTGGTAGAGTTCATCTACAATAACAGTTTTCATTCAAACATAGGGATGGCACCCTATGAAGCTCTGTATGGATGATAGTGCCGAACGCCTTTGTGTTGGTACTAAGATGGCGAGCGCCTTACTGTTGGACCTTATATAATACAGCAGACGACTGAGAAGGTCAAGATGATTTAGGAAAAGATGAGGATGGCTCAAAGTTAGCAAAAAAGCTATGCGGACAAGGGAAGAAAGCCTCTTGAGTTTGAGGAAGGCGAGCATGTGTTTTTGAAAGTCACGCCAATGACTGGGGTTGGCCGAGTTCTGAAATCTAGAAAACTCACTCCCAAATTCCTTGGACCTTACCAAATTCTTCGCCGGATAGGTCCAGTAGCTTACCAAATAGCCTTACCACCTTTTCATTCAAATCTTCACAATGTCTTTCATGTGTCACAACTACGAAAGTATATTCCTGACCCGAACCATGTCTTAGCACCGGACACAGTATAATTGAAAGAGAACTTAACCTATGAGGCACCTCCTGTAAGGATTGAAGATAGGAGAGTAAAGTAACTCGGAGGAAAGGAAATCTCATTGGTGAAAGTAATCTGGAACGAAACGACCGGAGATGCGACATGGGAACTGGAGAGCAAGATGAAGGAGCAACACCCACAACTATTCTAAGGTATGAAAATTTCGAGGATGAAATTTCTTTTTAGAATGGGAGAGTTGCAACACCCCAAAAATTATTTGTTTTATCATAAATAATCATTTTATAAAATTTATGATTTTTGGGAATTTTTCTGGATTTTTTTAAAAACATCGAATATTGTAATATATTCCTCGTTTTGCTACACACTGAGCAGAGTTAGTGTAACACCCCAGAAATTGTTTGTTTTGTGATGAATAGTTATTTTGGTGGCATGGAATGAAGAACGATATTACTAGATGTGTGTCTGCTTGTCTGGTTTGCCAGAAAGCAAAGGTGGAACATCAAAGACTGTCAGGACTATTGTAACCTCTATCTGTTCCTGAATGGAAGTGGGACAGCATTGCGATGGATTTTGTGGTTGGATTGCTAAAGACTAGGAACGGTTATGACTCAATATGGGTAATCGTTGATCGACTCACAAAGTTAGCACACTTCTTACTAATCAACATAAGATACAACATGAAGAAGCTGACCTAGCTATACATCGGTGAGATTGTTAGACTACATGGTGTACCTACCAGTATTGTTTCTGACAGGGATCCAAAGTTTACTTCTAAGTTTTGGCAAAGTTTGCAAGAAGCATTGGGAACAAAGCTACGATTGAGTTCTTCTTATCATCCACAAACTTATGGACAATTGGAAATGATGATCCAATCGTTAGAGGATTTACTCAGGGCTTGCGCTTTAGAACAGACTAGAAGTTGAGATGAAGTTTTACCATTGGTAGAGTTCACCTACAGCAACAGTTTTCATTCAAGCATAGGGATGGCACCCTATGAAGCTCTGTATGGACGACGGTGCATAACGCCTTTGTGTTAGTACTAAGATGGTGAGTGCCTTACTGTTGGACCTGATATAATACAGCAGATGACTAAGAAGGTCAAGATGATTCAGGAAAAGATGAGGGCTGCTCAAAGTCGGCACAAAAGCTACGCGGACAAGAGAAGAAAGCCTCTTGAGTTTGAGGAAGGTGAGCATGTGTTTTTGAAAGTCACACCAACGACTAGGGTCGGCCGAGTTCTGAAATCTAGAAAACTCATTCCCAAATTCCTTGGACCTTACCAAATTCTTCGCCGGATAGGTCCAATAGCTTACCAGATAGCCTTACCACCTTTTATTTCAAATCTTCACAATGTCTTTCATGTGTCACAACTACGAAAGTATATTCCTGACCCGAACCATGTCTTAGCACCGGACACAGTACAATTGAAAGAGAACTTAACCTATGAGGCACCTCCTGTAAGGATTGAAGATAGGAGAGTAAAGTAACTCAGAGGAAAAGAAATCTCATTGGTGAAAGTAATCTAGAACGAAACGACCGGAGATGCGACATGAGAACTGGAGAATAAGATGAAGGAGCAACACCCACAACTATTCTAAGGTATGAGAATTTCAAGGACGAAATTGCTTTTTAGAAGGGGAGAGTTGTAACACCCCAAAAATTATTTGTTTTATCATAAATAATCATTTTATAAAATTTATGATTTTTGGAAATTTTTTTGGATTTTTTCAAAAATGTTGAATATTTTAACATATTCTTCATTTTACGTGCACAATAAGCAGAGTCAGTGTAACACCTCGAAAATTGTTTGTTTTGTGATGAATAGTCATTTTTTAATATTTGTGAATTCTGAGAATTTTTGTGAATTTTTTTAAAAATGTCAAATATTTTAATATATTTCTCATTTTATGTGCGCGTTGAGCGGAGCTGGGAAAAAATGAAATATTTTCCCTGAGGCTGGTAAACTTTAAACTGTGGAAGCGTCGGCGGGAGATCTTACTAAACCTGAGACTGAGCACTGTTTGCGAGGTTTATATTTTACGAGATTTTTTCTGATAAATAAAAAATCATAGAATATTTAATTATCTGAGAGACAATAAAATATTATTTCTGCTAACTATAGTTTATGTCCACTAAGTAATAGCTCTAGTAGATTATTTCCATCTAGTTGTTTTTATGACATCATCTAAGTGACCTCACACTTCACTTTATCGAGAAGCGTACAAAGCTTCTCAAAGAAGCTTCAAGGAAAACTTCTAGGAAGTTTCCTCTCAACCACTCCACTCTCTCTCCTCTCTTTTGTGCTACACGGCTGGGGGAAGGAAAAACAAAGGATTTCATTACTTCATTTTACATCCCCTATTCACATTTCATTTCTCTCATTTTCTCCTCCCTCACGCATGTCTCTCTCTCTTTCTCTCTTCTCCCACACGGCTACACAACCCATTATTGAGCCTTCAAGCTTTCTTACTCAAGCTAACTTAGACCATTGTTTCCCCTCACTATCTCCAAGCTTTCTTATTTGTGGGACTCTTCTTGACTCTTCCATTTTCGTCCCTTGCAGCCCAGCTCCAAAGCTTGAAGCTTTAAGGTAAATCTCTCAACTTTCTTCTTTTTTTCTCCTCATTTTCGTGGTCCTTGGTCACCATTGTGACCAAGGACTCCTCTTTTCATGTTTTAGTGGTTGATTTGGGAAGTTGATCATATTAGGTTCTTCTTCTGGGTGGTGGACGAAATGCTTGAAAGGAGCTCACTTTCCTTGTTGTCTCTTAAGGTAAGAGGAAGATTATTCTCTTCAACCTATTTTGGTAGTGAGAAACTCTTTGTTGTGTTGATAGGGTGAAACCCATTTGTGGGATACCCTTTTGTTTGACTGATTTTGATTGTGTATTGATTATTTGAATAGTAGGATTTAGATGTATGATGATGGATCTTGGATTGTATGAAGGATGGGTTGAGTTTGGGTGATTCTCTGCGTTTACAGAGGAGTACATAGCCTAACCCGTGTGATCGCGCACGACCGTGTACTCCAAGCGTGCCAGAACAGAAATTCCAGAGGCGTACACGGCCTAGGCCGTGCATGGTGGCACAGCTGTGTATTTTGGCATGGCCGTGAAATCGTGGTCGTGCATTCTTCCTCAAGCTGTGTAATTTGAATAATGAAGGATTTTAGGCTTTTCTAACCCCTTAGAGGCTCCCAGTCTCCTTGGGCACTCATTATGAGGCTTTAGTACTAAGATAAACTTATTAAACTTAATTAATTGAATGATTAGAAGTTGATTAGGGATTCATAAAATGGAAAGAACCAAGGATGAAAGTTTATCTTATAGTTTAGAATAATTTTAGAATAAAGAAAGAACATGAGTATGGGTGAGGTTGTGAGAAACATAATGAACTTAAGGTTTAACTTTTATCATAACTATGAATGGGGTTGTGTTCACCCTTAAGGTTTGTTATTGGCTTGATGTGGATCCGTGAATGGGATCAAATCTTGTGGATAAATGATATGACATGTAATTCTAGACATGATATGATATGATTGTGATTTCATATATGAATATACATATATGCGTTGAATCCACATGCAATTGAAGCATGATTGATATAGTTTGTCATGATAAGCATGATTAAAAAATGCATTGAAATGTCCGTTGGACTATTGTTAAGGCCAAGTTGCCTAGGAGTTGAATCACACCTTTGTGCGGGTGCGAATAGACAAGTGTAGGTCACTTGTTGACCTTAGGGGCGTCGGGGTGCGGGTACCTCACAATGAACAGTTGGTAGCTTTTCTGTCCGTGGGGCAGACCGATGTAAATGCACCGACGATCCAGACCGAGACACTGTCCTATATTGAGATCTGTGTAGAATGTCTTGTACAATGCTATGATGTATACTTTGATAAATTGAGAATTTTAGCACTTGAAGGCCTCGGCAGCCGCGATACAAACATATCTCCTTATCATTTTCTCCGATGTTTGTGTCTAGCTCCATAGAGTATGATTTTTGGTACCATGTGCATGTGCATAGTGAGTCACCATATCATCTGACATTTACTTGTTCATATGAAAATTTAATCTATTGTCTTATTATTAATATAACTACTTGTAAATGCTAATTTGTTTATTATTTATTTTTAATGCTGGTTACCATTTTTGAATTGTCATATGGGCATTATGTGCCGTATTGTTTCTTTACTGCCATAATAGGTAATGAATGTAGAATGTCTTACCTCTTTTTCTGTATTTTCTGCTATTTTGTCTATATTTATGTGTCATCGAAGATGACCGAGAAGGGGGTGAGGTTCACGAGTTCCCCGATTTTTGGCCCGACTTCAACTAGCACCTGCTTTTGGATTATGGCGGCACGTCCTCGAGGATTTTTGGGTTATGTGCGATTGGTCTTCCTCGGAGGTCCAGATTGCTGGCACATTAACTTCAGTTTGGATCGCTGTGTCTATGTGGGAGACGTGACGATATCGCTGGCTTGGGGGCGTTATGATCTGCCTATCTACACCTGCAGTGTTAGGTTACATTTAGAGTTTTACATGCCCATTAGGGATATGTGGGGTGATCGTTATTACACCCCACAGGAGGATTCATTCCTCTCCACAGCCCGAACCTTGGCCCGTAATTCGGTGGCTCCGATGAGGGTTTCCTCCGACGAGGAAGACCCTGAGGAGGATCCTGATGCTGTCGATAGTCACTGATGGTTATCCGCCTTTTGGGGCTTGATATTCTTTTTGGGGCTCTGTATATTATTTTTGGGGGCTTGTAAAGCTTAGGTTTCTTTTTAATGAGCCTTGATGTATTTAATGACTCATAGTCTGTATTTAAACAGCATATATATATATATGATGTATCTTTTGCATAGATATATGGATTAGTCTTTATGTTTTTTCGCTTACAATTAAACAAAAATATAAATACATACTTGTGAATCTTTTATAAGTGTTAGTACTTTTGAATACTTCATTGATGAACAGGTTATCGAGTACAACTATATATACATATAAAGAAGAAGAAAAAAAATATTCACCATTTTTTTACACAACTATAATCAAATAAGTTTAATTATGATCTAATGAATTGGGTCTTAATTTATGTTTTTATTTTTTGCATTATTTTTAATGATGTGACATTCCCTCCCGAAAAGGTGTGTTACACTTGTGCCTCCCTTGACGGCTTGAACCCTAAACCCAAAACCACATGAATGCTTCATGTGCCGCGGGGAAACTTTGTGTCGTTGTTCAACACTTGAACTTTGCGCCTTCTTGACGGCTTGACATCAACACTTGATGCTACTTCCGCAAAACAGGAATAGGGTTTCTAAAACCCCTTGCGCTGTGCCACTTATGCAGAAACAAGGATTCCATAACCCTTGCTACCGCATACCAAGAACAAGGTTTCCTAAACCCTTGAGCTGCACATTGAGAATAAGGATTCTAAAACATTGTACGTATCACATACATGCAAGAAAGCTTCGCAAAAACATACATCTTAAAACAAAATGGTTTTCACAAAACATATGAACATCTTCATGGGTTTTTGAAAACAACATCACAGTTTTGCATACATCACATAAAACAGAATATGTTTTCGCAAAGGGTTTCACTCGTTTTTCTGAAATAACAAATTAAAGATCATATTTTTTATAAAAAAAAAACAAGAACAACAAACATGTTATCTCATGCAAAATGAAAATAGAAAATCGAATCATGGTTTCACAAGATGCTCTAATATCACTGTTGGGAATTGCGGATACATCACGCAGTAGAAAAATAGGATTCCCACCAAGGATCCATCTGAAAAAGTCATAATCTGAGTTTTAAAATTGTTTACCTGTTGAAGCGTGATCAAAGGAAGTGACGTGAATCATCAACACCATAAAAGTGATGATGTCTCTGCGGTATCCACACGATCAGACTCATGAACATCCAACGTTTACAAAATAGAGCCTCACGTCTCTCACACAGTGCTAGCTGCGAAGAGAAGAGAAGAAACTTGTCACTCTATCACTCACTTTTCTGTAGGTGAGGCTAAGGTTCTGTAATGTGTGTCTTAGCAGCCCCCTTAGCAGTATTATTTATAATAGTGACTGCCTTAAGTAAGTGTGAGCAGTAGCTAGGTATGTTATGTAACCCTAGACTCATCTGTTATGAGTCTGGCCCATATTTGAATTTGAGTCCAACTTAGATCTATTGCTCCAATTTTAGTCTGCTCTAAGTGTATGACCCTGCAGGTTCTCATTACGTTGGCAGTAATATTAAAATCTCATTTTATATTACAAGCAGTGAGCGGTATCTAGCAACACATCGCTGCTACCCAAGTAATGAGAATGTCAGTGATTTGACATAACCTTTCTGTGACCAATGTTTCTGCGTCATTTAGTCCCTTTGTCAAGATATCTAGATTGAACACAAGGCATGGAATGCGTCACCCTTGTATAGTCCAATCATTGATTTCCTGATACTCGAGTAGACTTTGTAATAACAAATAAAATCAATATCTCATATTGACTCATTTGAGCATGGCCATGCATTTCGCAGTCTCACTCAATCAGGGGCCCCGAAGATATCACTTCTGTTATGTACGAGTGACAAATCCCATCTAGGTCACTCACATCCCTCTGCATGATTCGTGATATGTCCAATAACCAACTTTATAATCACCTTGTTATAGATGATGTTTGATGGTATTAAAACACACAACTCCTTATGTACGAATCGTAGTGGTTTTAGGTCAAAGGACCATAGACATCATTGTCACTATGAGAATTGCTTATGACACTCACATAACGATCCATGTAGTGTTCTCATGGTGAGTCAGTCCAGTACATCATTACTCTAATATATACCCATGTGAAGACTTGATATCTCATATCCATGACATGTGAGATGTGGTCATCAGTCTATGCACATACTAGTCTCAATGCATTATTGTTGTCCTAGTTAACAATAATACTTGACTAGGGACATTTAAGAATAATGTTCTAATTTTATCCAATAGGATCTCACGATCAAATGAACCACTTGATGTCCTATGGCATTAAACTTACTATTCTAAGGACTTTATTATGTTTATTAAAAAAAAAGAACACAATAAATGAATTATCTCATATATTAAAATTAGCATAATAGAATGTATATAAATACAGACAAATGTATCAGTCTCTAGGGCATACACCAACAATAATGACCTTTTTGTCGATAATTAAAATATGCTCCAGTCCTTCTCATACAAGGTCTATTAGCATGGAAACTCTTACATTTAAAACAAGGTTGTCCCCCATTACTATCTCGTATTTGTTTTCCCTTGTTCAGATTGAGTCTTGTGAATGGCAATGGTCTTGGTTTTGATGATTAACAAAAAAGAAGGATTATTACGTGAAGATCAAGTCTAAGTTCTTCAAGTTTAGCTTATAAGACTTAGGTCTTATGTGTAAAGGTAAAGAGGAAACACAATGAAGCTCAAACAAGTTTTAACTTCCTTTAATATGTTTCTTGATTGATAAAATGCTCAAACAAATGGTTTTTGAAAAAAATAAGTCTTGGTGGTAGTTCTTTTGGATGAAAATTTGTTAAGTATAAGTTTTGCAAAACTGATCATTAGTCACTCATTTGTCCTTTTCTTTAAAACCTTTTTGAGTCTTGATTGAAAACTTATTTCTTTTTAAAATAGACTCAATGATCTTTCCAATGAGTGGTCATTTGTTTTAAACGGATAAGTAATAAAGGAGTTATGGTCTTTCAAAGGTCTATTGATCAAAATTCAAGGTGCTATAATCGGTTAGAACATTTCTATAGCTAGTTATTCACCAAGTCAGAGGCTTTAGCCTCTATTTGTAAAAGACATAACCAGTTGAGTTTCTCATAATCGATTATTAACAAAGTCAAAAGTGTTAGCTTCTGTTTCAAAAAGACCATAACCGGTTATGCAATTTCCATAACCGATTATTGGTATGTTTAAAAAGCTCCTGGTTAAGTCATAACCGGTTATGGAATAATAATAACCGGTAATCTAGGCAACTAGAAATAGATTTCCAACAGCTATAATTTGGCATTTAATGCCCCCAATCACCACCAACGGCTCTTAAATATTTTGGGTTATAAATGAAAGTGTTTCTACATTAACTACAAGTTAGAAAACATTCTGAAAATTAATCTTGAACATTAAATACAAGTTTTACCATCTTTTCAATCAATACTCTATTTTGAGCTTCAAATTGTGAATCCTTGATACCATAGTGCTTTAATTTGTATTATCCACTCTTGAGAGAGTTTCTTATCTTCTATACTCTGTATATTCTATAAAAGAGAGGGTGAAGTATCCCTCAAATTTGTAAAGGTGAGGCATCTCTTGAAAGTAGAGGCTCAAGCACAAAGGGTGAGGTATCCCAAGGTGTTGAGTGCTCCAATTTGTAAAAGTTGCCAAGCACCTGTTGAAGCTTGATAATATAGTGGGAAAACGTAGGTGATTACTTAAGGACTGGATGTAGGCCACAAATGGATTGATGGCTAAACCAGGATACAGCTTTGTGTTTGTTTTCCTAAACTCAACTCATTTTCATTTGTGCACTATTTTATTAGATTACTCGAATACTATCCTCTTTGGATGTTTCTATTTTGTGAGTGAAAGTACTTTATCTTCTCTATCCATTCATCTCTAATAATCAATAGTTTCAACAAAAATTGATAATCAAACGATTTGTAAAAGATTTTTAAAATTATTTTACAAACTCAATTCACCCCCTTCTTGAGTTTTGAGACCACTTGGTAACAAGTCATATCAGAGTTAGATTCTTGTATAAAGAGCTTAGTAGCTTCAAAAGAAGTGATGGCTTCGAATGGTTTTTCCTCCGAAAGTTCTTCTATAAATAGACCTCCCTTTTTCAATGGGGATGATTATGCTTATTGAAAAGAAAAGATAAAATTTTTTATCGAAGCTATTGATCTTGATGTGTGAGATGCCGTCAAAAATGGCACCTTTGTTCCCACACTATTAGTTGATGTTGTAAGAACTAATACACGAAGAAATGAATGGATCGATGAAGACAAGAAAAAGGTCCAATACAATTTGAGAGCCAAGAATATCATTACCACTATGATGAGTTCTTTAGGGTGTCAAATTGGAAAACTACCCAAGAAATGTGGAATACTTTGCAAGTGACTCATGAGGGTACTAGTGAAGTAAAAAGATCAAGAATAAATACTCTCACTTATCAATATGAACTATTTAGAATGAATTAAGGAGAAAGCATTCAAGAAATACAAAAGAAGTCCACTCATATTATAAATCTTCTTACTTCATTCGGAAAAACTTTTCCTAATGAGGATCTTATTAACAAAGTGTTGAGGTGTTTGATTAGAAATTGACAACCTAAAGTAATGGCTATTGCGGAGTTAAGGAATCTATCAACAATAACATTAGCCACTCTATTTAGGAAGCTCTAAGAGCATGAATTGGAGCTAAATAAACTTAATCAAAATGAGGAACATGACAAGAAGAAAAATAGGATTTCACTCAAAGCCACTTCCTCCACAATTGAAGAAGATGATGAAGATGGAGTAGAAATCTTGAGCTAAATGAGGAGAATCTTAGTCTCTTTGTGAGAAACTTTAGAAGATTCCTTAAGAAGAAGGGATTTCAAAGAAGGCCACATTTTCCTCCAAAGAAGACATGGATTCTTTTGATAGATTGGAGAATGAAGAAAGCCATCTAAGTCTTATGGCTAGAGGAGAAGAAGAAGAAGAGAGTGACACCGAGGTAACTTCTTCTAACCTAGATTCTTCACCCTCCTATAGTGAATTACAAGATGCTTTTCAAGAATTGCATGATGAATCCTTGAGGCTCACAAAAATGATTTTATCTTCAAATAAAATAATTTCCTTATTAGTAAACAAAGTTTTTATTTTGAACAAGGAGATTAATGAGCTCAAATTGAGAATGAGACCCTAGGACTTATTAATGCCAATTCATCATGCATGATTTGTTCTACACATGATAATGCAGCGACACCCTCATCTTGCTTATCATGTAAAGCATTTCAAATTGAAATTGAGGATTTGAAAAGTACTCTTGTAAAATTTACTTTTGGAAGAGGTAACTTGAATGTATTGTTAAGGAAACAAAGATGTGTTTTCCAAAAAGTCAGTTTGGGGTATAATCCCAATAACTAACAAAAGTTTCTAAAAAATTTCTTTGTTTCCTCAAGTACATCAAGTAGCCCCTTTTATCAAATGTTTTCATTGTGGAAGGAAAGGGCATAGTGCCTCAACATTTAATGTTAAGAAGAATTTGAACACCAAGGTTGGGACTAAAGTGGTTTGGGTCCCTAAGGGCACCTTGCCTAAATCTAACACACAAGAACCAAAGAAAATTTGGGTACCAAAGGTTAAAACTTGAACGTCTGTTGTAGATGTGCTTGAAGACTAAGAGCTTAAGTTAGTATCTTGATAGTGGATGCCCAAGAACATGATAGGTGATGGCTCCAAATTCTCCTTTCTTGCACCTAAGAAGCATGATCATGTCACATATAGGGATAACAACAAGGGAAGGATCCTTGGAGTTAGAAAAGTTGGTAAGAATTTCTCTACTTTAATTGATAATGTCTTGTATGTAGAAAGACTCAAACATAACTTATTTACCATAAGTCAATTATGTGACAAGGGAAATAGAGTTATCTTTGACTCTAATTGTTGCATGATTGAAGGTAAGGATGATAAACAAGTTAAGTTTGTTAGTCATAGAATTGTTAACATATATATGATTAATCTTGATGATATTACCTCTTAAAATGTAAGATGTCTTATGAGTAAAGAGAGTGATTCATGGCTTTGGCATAGGAGAATTGCCCACATTCATATGGATCACTTAAACAAACTTATTTCTAAAGATTTAGTAATTGATTTAGCAAAACTCAATTTTGAGAAAAATAAACTTTGTAATGCATGTCAAAAGGGTAAACAAGTAAATATCTCTTTTAAAGCTAAAAATGTTGTTTCCATTACTAGACATTTATAACTTTTGTACATGGATCTTTTTAGACCATCAAGAACTATGAGCTTTAGGGGTAATTACTATGCACTTATGATTGTGGATGATTACTCTAAATATATATGGACTTTATTCCTTGCTCATAAGAATGATGCATTTCATGCATTTAGAAAACTTGCAAAGGTTATTCAAAATAAAAAAAAATTGTAGCATTGCATCCATAAGAAGTGATCATGGTGGAGAATTTGAAAACTAAGAATTTGAAATGTTTTACAATGAAAATGGCATTGAGCATAATTTTTTCGCTCCTAAAACTCCACAACAAAATGGAGTGATTGAAAGGAAGAATAGATATTTAGAGGAGTTAGCAAGAACTATGCTCAATGAAACAAACCTTCCTAAGTATTTTTGGGCAGATGCGGTGAGTTCCGCTTGCTATGTCATGAATAAGGCTTTAATAAGGCTAATTTTAAAGAGAACTCCCTATGAACTATACAAACGAAGGAAACCAAATATTTCTCACTTTCATGTTTTTTGTTACAAATACTTTGTTTTAAACAATAAAAAAGATAACCTAGGCAAGTTTGATGCTAAATCCGATGAAGGAATATTTCTTGGTTATTCTATTCGTAGTAAATCCTTTAGAGTTTATAATAAGAGAACAATGACCATTGAGGAATCAATTCATGTTGCATTTGATGAAACTAACTCAAATTATCCGAGAAAAGATTTGGTTGATGATGTTGTAGAAATCTTATCAAGAACTCACTTGGAGAATCAAGAAAAAGAGGCTAAGAAGCAAGAAGAAAGCTTATTTGATCCCCCAAGCTAAGTGGAGTCACAAATCATGGGCCTTCTCAAGGAATGGAGGACATCAAGATATAATCCTCTTGATAAGGTGATAGGTTAATATATCAAAAAGGGTAATCACTCGAAACTTTCTTAGAGATGCATGTAATCATATGATTTTTATCTCTCAAGTTGAACCTAAAGACATAAGTGAGGCCATTAATGATGAACATTGGATCTTGGCCATGCAAGATGAACTAAACCAATTTGAAGGAAATCAAGTTTGGGAATTAGTTCCAAGGCCCAATGATCATCTCATAATTGACACCAAATGGGTCTTTTTTAGGAACAAACTTGATAAAATAGACTTAATAATAAGAAATAAAGCTAAGCTTGTGTGGAAATAAGTTTGCCCCAATAGTTTAATATGTTAAGTTTTGATAATGATAAATACATGATAAAAAGAATGATGCTTATGCTTGATAGATGTGCTTAATAGATTATATTGGATCATGTACGATTATGTACTTTATCTAGTTATATTTCACTTAATAATTATACAATGTGATATGTACAACATTCTTCATATAATATATCTAATAATGCTTTATATAAGTTGTATTAAATTAATATTGGATTTCGCTGTATGAAAATATGAAAAGTGTTCTTTGTTGCATCCTATATAGAGTATATCTATTAGTAATTGATAAATATCTTATTTGGATGTATTTATGAAAGTCTTATATGCATGTTAGACAAACTAGAGTTATACATTTATGAATTATGCATATGAAGATATTGAGTTATGAATTTGGACTAACTATGCTTATTTTAAGTGAGTAATACTTTGTAGGATAGTTCAAGTACTAAGAGTGAGCATTGCAACAAGAAAGCAAAAGATCACAATTATACTCAACTCAAGAAGAATGAGAATGATAAGATTTTCCAAGCATTTGCATGATCTAAAGAGAAGAAATTTTTGGAAGCTTGGATTACATCAAGAATTGATGATGGCAAAAGATCAAGTCCTAAGGTTCTTCAAGAATAGCTTATAGGACTTAGATCTTATGTAAAGGTAAAAAGGAATCACACTAAACTCAAATATGTTTTAACATCTTTAAAAGTGTTTCTTACATTCTAAAATTCCCGACAAACTATTTTTAGAAAGTTAGTCTTAGTGGTAGTTCAAACCTTTGAAAAATAGTCAAGTTTGTGTTTTGTAAAACTAATCATTTGTTACTCTTTTGATTATATTTTTCAAAACACTTTGAGTTTTGCTCTAAAACTTATTCATATGAAAATAGACTCAAATATCTTTCCAATGAGTGGTCATGTGCTTTAAACGGATAAGAAATGAAAAAGTTATGACCATTTAAAGTTTGAGTTTTAAAAATCTGACCTTTGATTACTCTTTTTATCATAAATTTCAAAATAATTTGATTTTTTTTTGTGAAACTTATTTCAATTGAAAATAGACTCAAAGATTTTTTCGATGAGTAGTCATTTGCCTTAATCAGATAAGAAATAAAGAAGTTATGACCTTTTAAATTTAGTTTTCAAAACCAGAAGTGATGTAATCGATTACACAAGTCCTATAATCGATTACAAATCTGATAGAGGTTATGTAATCAATTACAACATCCATGTAATCGATTATTAAGTTTCCAGAAATGTTTCCAACGGCTATAAATGGCTAGTTTTCATAAAAAATCATTTCTAAACATCATTAATGGCTATTTTATCACTTAGGCTCTATGTATAAGTATTTTTTAAAGCTTTTACAACTCTTGAACACTTGATTTGATCATTGTATCACCAAAATCATATTTTGAGCTTTAAAGTAAAAATTCTTGATACCCATAGTGCTTTAATTTGTATTATCCACTCTTGAGAGAGTTTCTTATCATCTATACTTTGTATAAACTTTAAAAGAGGGGGTGATGTATCCCTCAAAGTTGTAAGGGTGAGGTATCCATTGAATTTGAGGCTCAAGCACAAAGGGTGAGGCATCCCAAGGTGTGTTGAGTGCTCTACTTTGTAAAGGTTTTCAAGCACCCGTTCAAGGTTGAAGATTTAGTGAAAAATCTCGAGTGGTTCACTTGAGGACTGGACGTAGGCCACAAGTGGTTGGTGGCTAAATCAGGATAAATCTTTGTGTTTGCTCTTCTCAACTCTATCTCCTTTATATTTGTGCTTTTAATTATATATGCTTGAATTGAATTTGATATTTAGTTTATTTGCTTGATTTATCCTATAGCCCAAGTATTTTTGAAATCTCTAATAGTTGTACCTTTGTTAAACTTATTCCGCTGCATTTATTAATTGAGTTATTCAAAATGCTTAACTTCTCAAAGGTGTTTTAAAATTTGTAATCTCGCAATTCACCCCCTCTTGGGTGATGGTTGCCATGGCTAATAGCTTGCTACTAAAGGTTATAATCAAGAAGAAGACATAGATTATGAGGAAACATATGCTCTTGTAGCTAGATTAGAAGTCATAAGAATGCTACTTGCATATGCATGCATCATGCATTTCAAGCTTTATCAAATGGATATCAAAAGTGCTTTCTTAAATGGTTTTATACAAGAAGAGGTGTATGTGGAATAACCTCTTGGTTTTGAAAACTTTGAACAGCCTAACCATGTTTTTAAATTGAAAAAGGCCTTGTATGGCTTAAAACAAGCTCCTAGAGCTTAGTATGAAAGGTTGAACAAATTCATTTTGGAAAAAGGCTTTTTCTAGAGGAAATGTTGACACTACTCTCTTCATCAAGCATAAAATGCATGACATACTACTTGTTCAAATTTATGTTGATGATATAATATTTGGTGCTACTAATAACTCTCTATGTAAGGAATTTGCCAATATTATGCAAGATGAGTTTGAGATGTTTATGATATGTGATCTCAACTTCTTCCTTGGTCTCCAAATCAAGCAAACAAGGGATGTGACTTTCATAAGTCAATCCAAGTATTGTAAGGAGCTACTCAAGAAGTTTGGAATGGATAATGCCAAGCATATGACTACACTAATGGGTACTTCTTGTTATTTGGAGAAGGATGAAGGAGGTAAATCTGTAGAAATCACAAAATATAGAGGTATAATTAGCTCACTCCTTTATCTTACAACAAATAGGCCTAATATTATGTTTAGTGTGTACATGTGTGCTAGATTTCAAGCAAATCCTAAATAATAACACTTAAGTGCTGTAAAAAGAATTATAAAATATCTAATAAGCACTTCACAAATTGGCTTATGGTACCCTAAGAGTGTCTCATGTAGTCTAATTGATTATTCTGATTCTGATTTTGCTAGATGCAAAATGGATAAGAAAAGCACTAGTGGGACATGTCACTTACTTGGAACCTGACTAGTTTCTTGACATAGCAAGAAACAAAATAGTATGACATTATCAAAAAGGTGATTGCATACTTGAATTTATGGAAACAACTAAACAACTTGCTGATATCTTCACTAAGACCTTGGCAAAAGAAGCATTCTTTTATATAAGAAGTGAACTTTGTATATTGGATCAATCATGCATCTAATTTTGCTGCATAGTATGTCATTTGTTGCATAATGCTATAATTTGCTACATAAGTTAGTAGTTTGTTGCATAATATGTTATTTTGCTACACAATGTCCTTACTTTTAATCATTTTTGAATTCAATACTGACTTGAGCGTCGAAGTTTCCCCCAATTTTGTTTTGCATGTGCTTGATCCATGTTTAAGTGCCCCAAATCTCAAATATCAAATCTTCTGGTACTTTTGAAGAAAGAAAATCAGTTAATGGTTGGATCTTTGGCTCCTTGGAGGAAATAGAGATGGAAAAATGGTTTCAAAGGATCCATCTATCAAGAAAATTATGTTTTTGGTGAAGAAACAATATGTTTTAAGAAGATCTATTAAAGGTTTGAAGTTTTGGTTCCTTGGAAGGGTAAATCTCATGAGGAAATGCTCTCTGCCAAGCTAAAATAATCGGTTAGGAGAAACCTATAACTGGTTATTGGGTTATTTGATGCTCTCTGGAAGGCACAAATAACCGGTTATGAAATGGGCATAACCAGTTATTCCTACATGATAGAGGCCATCTGTTTTCAAGCGCTTGAAAATAACCGGTTATTCATTTCCTATAACCGGTTATTGAAGCCAAATTTAAACACCTAATAAGAACTTTTCCTCCCATTCACGCACCATTTCCACCCTCTTCATCTTCTTCCTCTCTTCTCTCACCAACACCCAATCCATCAAATTCTTCTCCCATCACCAATATCACCAAAATACACTATCCAAACACCATTTTCTCTTTTTTCTCACCACTTCCACCATTTAAAAGCATCCATTTCCTCAAAATTTCACCATTTCCTCACCCTCCACCTTCTTCTAAATTATGCCCTAACACCTCCACTTCCACCATGGCAAGCATTTCCTCTCACCCCAAGAAAGCACGCACCAAAAATTCCTTTGTTCCCAAGAAACACCCACCTCTCCTAGTGACCCAGACTATTCCCTTAGCCTAAACACTAGCAGGTACTTCTCTCACAAAAATCAAATAAAGAAATACACATTGGAGTTTCACGCTCGACGCATCATTCAACCCAAGTACATGGACTGGGATTTCTTCGTCAACCAAGAGTGCATGTACCTCACAGAACTCTTGGAGTTTCATGGACTGAAAACCTTTGTCTCTACTCAAAGTAAGTACTATTACCTTGATGCTACTAAGGTTTATTTCTGCAATCTAAGCATCATTAGAGGAAATTTAGTTTTTGATGTCAAATGGCATAAGATTATTGTGACTCCTAGTCAATGGACTCCCCTATTTGGTCTCACTCATGCTGGAGAAAGATTTACAGTGGATAGTCATAGGACTTGGGAAGGTTATGATAGAACACAAGTTGTTGAGAGCATGCTTTAACCAGGCATCCTTTTTCCAAATGGAAAATGCTTCACTGCTGGAAATTTAAAACCACAAGATCGTCTTCTTCATTTTGTAGTGGTACACATCCTGGTTCTAAGGGCCAACAACTATGCCTTGGTTGAAAAGGAATATGTATTCTTGACGTGGCAATGAAATAGAGGTTGCACATAAATTGGCTGTTCTTCATCATGCACTACATGATGAAAGCCAAGGATAAGTTGATGATGGATCTTCCATATGCCTTGGTCATTGCAAAAATCCTGGATAAATACAATCTCAACCTCAATGATGATGGTGTGATTGACTTTACTGGTCATAACAAATTTGGCCAAGCCACCTTCAACTGTATGCAAATCAAGAAGGTTAATGACGAATGGGTTTATGGTAAAGGACATGAGGCAGCAGTAGCAGCAGTTGGAGGTGCTGATGTTCCTATGGAAGATGCACTTGCCACAAATGAATACCACATCCTTGCTACCCTTGCTGATATGCAAGTCAGTATCCAAACTCAAATTACAGACTTACGGGTCTATTAGGAGTATACAAATGGGATCATATATGTCTGCTTTAACTCTTTGGATGCTTGCTTGGAAAAAATTGAGTGTTGCTTTCAACAACTAGAGGATAACGGGTCTTAAGCATGGATTATTTCTATTTTTAACTATAACATATTGTTTTAGCCTCTTTATATTTTGAATAAGTTGTGTTAGACTATAACTTGCTTAACTATATTTAGTATGACTTGGATGTTTTGCATTGTAATGAATATAATGTTGAACTAATTCTGTTGTTGCTGAATTTTTATTGCATAATTATTGAAAGGCAATGGTTTTGTGTTAGTTATATTGTTACTTCTCTTTTTGTCCAAATCTATTTCTTGAATATCTTTTTGATCATGACAAAAGGGGGAGAAATTTTTTAGTTCATAAGACTTTGAGAAAAGGTAAATGAAAGGTATAAACTCAATGATTTTGGGATTCCTATATTAAGGGGGAGCTGTGCAAACTCTGAAGTAATCACCTCTTGAAAAATAGAGGGGGAGTAAGTCTCAAATACCATTTGTGAATACCACTTTAATTGAACTAACATTTTTCTCAAATGATTGTTTGTCATCATTAAAAAGGGGGAGAATGTGAATGGTAATGGTCTTGGTTTTGATGGTTAACAAACAAGAAGGATTAGTTATGTGAAGATCAGGTCCAACTTCTTCAAGTTTAGCTTATAGGACTTAGGTCTAGGTAAAGAGGAAACACAACGAAGCTCAAACAAGTTTTAACTTCCTTTAATATGTTTCTTGATTGATAAAATGCCCAAACAAATGGTTTTTGAATAACTAGTCTTGGTGGTAGTTCTTTTGGATGAAAATTTGTTAAGTGTATGTTTTGCAAAATTGACCTTTAGTAACTCATTTGTAATTTTCTTTAAAACCTTTTTGAGTCTTGATCTGAAACTTATTTCTTTTTAAATTAGACTTAATGATCTTTCCAATGAGTGGTCATTTGTTTTAAACGGATAAGTAACAAAGGAGTTATGATCTTTCAAAGGTCTACTAATCAAAATTCAAGATGCCATAATTGGTTAGGACATTTCCATAACCAGTTATTCACCAAGTTAGAGCCTTTAGCCTCTGTTTTTAAAAGACCATAACCAGTACACATAACTGGTTATTAACTAAGTCAGAAGCATTGACTTCTGTTTCAAAAAGACCATAACTAGTTACACAATTTCCATAACCAGTTATTGGTAAGTTTTAAAAAGCTCCTAGTTAAGCCATAACTGGTTATGGGATACTAATAACTGGTTATCTGGGTAACCAAAAACATATTTCCAATGGCTATAATTTGGCATTTAATGCCCCCAACCACCACTAACGGCTCTTAAATGTTTTGGGTTATAAATGAAAGTGTTTGTGCATTAACTACAAGTTAGAAAACATTCTGAAAGTCAATCTTAAACATTAAATACGAGTTTCACTATCTTTTCAATCAATACTCTGTTTTGAGCTTCAAATTGTGAATCCTTGATACTTTAGTGCTTCAATTTGTATTATCCACTCTTGAGAGAGTTTCTTATTTTCTATACTTTGTATAATCTATAAAAGAGAGGGTGAGGTATCCCTCAAATTTGTAAGGGTGGGGCATCCCTTGAAAGTAGAGGGCCAAGCACAAATGATGAGGTATCCCAAGGTGTTGTGTGCTCCAGTTTGTAAAGGTTGTCAACCACTTGTTGAAACTTGAAGATATAGTGGAAAAACTCAGGTGATTACTTGAGGACTGGATGTAGGCCACATGTGGATTGGTGGTTGAACTAGGATAAAGCTTTGTGTTTGTTTTCCTAAACTCAACTCATTTTCATTTGTGCACTATTTTATTGGATTACTTGGATACTATTCTCTTTGGCTGTTTCTATTTGTGAGTGAAAGTACTTTATCTTATCTATCCATTCATATGTAATAATCAATAGTTTCAATGAAAATTGATAATCAAACGATTAGTGAAAAGATTTGTGAAATTATTTTATAAACTCAATTCACCCCCCTCTTGAGTATGGAGATCACTTGGTAACAAGTCTAAATTGTAACACCCCTTTTAGGTCATATTTGCGGATTCCAAGTTACCAAATTATAACTAAGTTATAATTACTAATAATATTGTATGTACGTTTTTCAAATATTTTTCTTCGCGTATAATTAAAAACTAACAAATTAACTAAAATACAGAATATACCAAACCAAAATAATTTACATTATTTACGTACCAAGTTTTAATACTTAAAAACATCCAACTTTATCCTCAAAATAATTATACAGATATTATAGTCCAAACATAAACTAAACTAGTGTCCAACATCTAGTCAGAAGGGTACTCATCTGGATCCTCTTCCAGATCTTTCTCAGATTCCTCAACTGACAACAACCTTGGATGGGTCACATGGCTATGGACTAGAGTCTGTGCAGATGAAACGAATGAGTTCTCCCAAGGAGTAACACGACGACTACCCCATAAAAACTCTATAGGCATAATAAAACTCAAATGCACATAAGTATTAAAAGTAAAAACAAAATTCCCATCATGAGTCCTTCTCAGGGTCACAGTTATATTCCTAATATAACTGATACGATTAGTGTTAGTGTCTCCCCGAAACTGAATCCTCACGAAACCAAGGAAACCAAACCTCGATGCCATCCCAAAATACAGATAAACTAACACGAACAGAAGTGAGGTGATCCTTCCTCCTCCTCTTCACAGTCTTTATCACAGATACATATCAATAAAATAATATAACAAAGAGGTGAGATTCCGTACATCAATACCATCATGGCAGTACAGAGACAATAACAACAATCATACTATTCATATACAATATAAACAACATATTCATGGCAACATATAGTCATTGCATGACAAACATACATATGTCACAATAGTATGATAACTGACTATGCACATGTACAATGAACTAATTTCCTACTCCATAGAGCTAAACTCAATTTCAGAGAGAATGATCTAGAAGACATATCTGTATATCGGTTACCTCAGACCAAGCGCTATAATTTCTCAATGCGCACATCAGGCATTATACAAAACATTCTACGCCAGATCATGAATAGAATAATGCTTGGTCGAGATCATTGGAGCATTACTCAGTCACCACGGCCTAGTGGAGCTACCAACTGTCCACTTGTGGAATACCCATGCTCTTACGCCTCTAAGTTCAACAAGTGAACTACACTACGCAATTCGCACCCGCACTAAGGTGTAATTCAACTCCTAGGCAACAATAGCCTTAACAGACACCGTCTGTCAACAATGCGTGACTATTGACTTAATGCACATTATAAGCCATTACCGGTTACAATCAAACAGTGATATATCCAGCTCCAGTATATTGGGCCGACAACAAAACTTACTGTTTCTCTCAATCGCATAGCGTTTTTATTGCATTTTCACAATTATGTAAAACTTCTATTACGTTTTCAAATCGCATAACAGTTTTTTAACATTTTCTCAATCACGCAAAGATTTTAAAACATTTTCTTAATCGCGTAGCTAAAAATCACCATTTTTAAATCGCGTAAGCGTTTTTCTACATATTTCTAATCGCAAAAAATATTTTCACAATATTCAAAGCTCAAATTAAAACTTTTCTCATTTAATATAAAAATTGGACTTAAATTCCAATATTTCCTTATTAAATCACCTTTAAATAATATTTCTAACATTTTTCTCAAAATCTATATTATTTTAATTTTAAATAAAATCATTTTCCATTTAACCTATTTATATCATCATAAATAACATACTTTAATTCTCCAAATTACTTCTTAGTCCTAATTTCATTATATTGGCCGAAAATCACTTTTTTATTAGTGATAGAAATATATTCATTTCTATTTTTATTTTGTAATTCCTTAATTAAATTTATTACCACTAATCCTCTAAATTAACGTTTAATAAAACATTTTGTATTAGATTTTCCCTTTGGAGGGCTTGGAGGCCGTGAACCTCTATGGCCATTGGAGCCAAAAATTTCTTTTCTCTCAAGCAAAATTGATAACATACAACATACTTTAAGCATCAAAATTCCACTCTAACAAGTTCATGCATAATATCAAAGCAATAAAATCACATATAACAAATAATTACAAACCACACAATCACACACAATTTCGTGTCCCTTACCACCATAAGTGGTTGATGAGGTTAATCTCTCTCTTACCTTAGATGTAGCCTCTTTGCTCCTAGTAGGATCCTTTGTATCAACTTCCTCCACCAAGTAGCTCTTAGAATCAAAGTAAACACATATATTAACATCCAAGGCTAGAGTAAGACAACCATAGATCAAATATGGTCTTAGAATTTCAAGAATCAAATAAGAAATCAAGTTTCAAGAACTTTACCTCAGAACCCTAGATCTTGAATTCGAAAATCAAGCTTGAAAATGGTTGAACTAAGTCTTGATCACAACATCAAAGTTGCTTAGGATGATGTTTAGAATCAAGTAGTATGGTTGGTTTGAATTATGAGAGATTGGAAGGTGACTTTGGGTAGTGAAGCCGTGAGCTTTAAGAGAAAATGGAAGAGAGAGTTTTTGTGTTTTGCATGCAAAGATGATAAGTGTAGAATATGATAATAAAAAGTATTTTGGTCTCCTAAAGCCCTTCATGGCCGTGAGATACAAGGAGAGAAGGAGTGATCATTTTGTTCACTACAACCCCTCACATCTATTGATTAAATCAAGGGTGGACATAAAGCTTCTCCTCCAAGCTTGTTTCTAATTAGTTATTCATAAAGATGTCATAACAGTTATCTTTGACCAACCTAAATATTTTTCAAAAGCTATTACCCAATGGATAATAGCTATTGTCATTTATTGCCCAACGGATAATAGCACTACCCAATGAATAATAACATTATCCAATGGATAATAGAATGTAACAAAAAACTCAGATATTATCCAATGGACAATAACATTACCCAATGGATAATAGCTTTATCCAATAGATAATAGAATAGAACAAAAACTCAGATAAAGAAAATTTTTGAAAACTGTTACCAGTTTCGGGTTTAGTATATCCCCTCAGCCCCGCATTAACAGTCCAAAACATTTTGATCTAGGAAAAACTTTTATTTTTTTTGGGCCTGCCTGAAACACACATACAGTCTAAAATAATATTAAAATAACCAAAATAAATTAAAAATTCTTAAAAATTCTTAAAAATTCAAAAAAATTCACAAATATTATAATACTCATATATATCAAGAAAAATGAAAAATCAGGGTGTTACAACTCTCCCCCCTAATAAAAATTTCATCTTTGAAATTTCTCTTACATTAAAACAAATATGATATTGTTCCTTCATCTTGTCCTTAATCTCCCACGTTGCATCTCCAGTTACATCGTTCCAAATCACCTTCACTAAGGTAATTTCTTTCCCTCTGAGTTGCTTTACTCTATTGTCTTCAATCTTTACAGGAATCGTCTCATAGGTCAAGTTTTCTTTCAATTGTACCGTATCCGAAGCTATAACATGGGTGAGATCAGGAATATACTTTCTTAATTGTGACACATGAAAACATTATGGAGATTTGAAAGAAAAGGCGGTAAGGCTATTTGGTATGCTACCGGACCTATCCGATGAAGAATTTGATATGACCCGATAAATTTAGGAGTGAGTTTTCTGGATTTAATAACCCGTCCGACCCCAGTCATGGGTGTAACTCTTAAAAATACATGCTCACCTTCCTCAAACTCGAGGTCTCCTCCTTTTATCAAAATAGCTCTTCTGCCTAGTCTGAGTTATTTGTATCTTTTCCAAAATCATCTTCACTTTCTCAGTTGTTTGTTGCACAAGTTCCGGTCCTAACGTAAAACTTTCTCCATCTATACTAACATAAGGGTGTTCGACATTGTCGCCTATACAACGCCTCATAGGGTGCCATCCCTATGCTTGAGTGAAAACTATTATTGTAGGTGAATTCTATCAGAGGTAAGAATTCATCCTAACTTCCAGATTGTTCTAACACACAAGCCCTTAACAAATCTTCCAGCGACTGAATTGTCCTCTCTGACTAGCCATCCGTTTGTGGATGGTAAGTAGAACTTAGACGAAGTTTTGTCCCCATCACTTCTTGCAAACTTTGCTAAAACCTCGACGTAAACCTCGGATCTCTATTAGAAATAATGCTAGAAGGTACACCACAAAGTCTAACAATCTCACCGATGTACACCTGAGTCAACTTTTCCATCAAGTACTTTATATTAATAGGCAAGAAGTGCGCTGAATTTGTAAGCCGATCAATAATTACCCAAATAGAGTCATAACCCTTTCGAGTCTTGGGTAATCCAACCATAAAATCCATAGCAATACCATCACATTTCCATTCGGGAATAGCCAAAGGTTGCAACATTCCAGATGGTCTTTGATGCTCAACCTTTGCTTTTTGATAAATCAAACAAGACGATACATACTCAGCAACATCTCTCTTCATGCCTTGCCACAAATACAACCGTTTCAGATCATGATACATTTTGGTTGTTCTTGGTTGCATACTCAACTTACTCCAATGGGCTTCATCAAGAATTAATCTCCTAAGTTCTGGATTACTTGGCACACAAATCCTATCTCCAAATCTTAGAATTCCATCACGTCCTTCCTTAAACACTGTCTTAGTACCTTGCTTTGTTAGCTCCTTCTTATTCTGTAAATATTGATCACCTTTTTGCTCCTCTCGAATTTCTTCTATCAAACTATTCGAAATGGTAATCATATTCAAACAAATCCTCCCTGGCGTCAAATCCACAGACAACCACATATCCCTGAATTGCACTATCAATTCATTTTCTTTGATCATCTTAGCAAACACACTAAGTACTTTTCTACTCAAGGCATCCGCTATGATATTCGCCTTTCCAAGGTGATATTGAAGTTGAAAATCGTAGTCTTTCAAAAATTCTAACCATCGCCTCTGCCTTATATTCAACTCCTTCTGATTGAATAGGTACTTTAGACTTTTGTGGTCACTATAAACATTGAAGGTTGCTCTATAAAGAAAATGTCTCCATATCTTCAACGCAAACACCATTGTCGCTAATTTCAAATCATGAGTAGGATAATTCTTCTCATGCACTTTCAACTATCTAGAAGCATACGTCACAACATTTCTATTCTGCATCAACACATAAGCTAAACCCAAATGTGAAGCATCACAATACATTTCAAACGGTTCATTGGGATCAGGCAGAATCAACACTAGTGCAGTAGTCAAACGTCTCTTCAGCTCTTGGAAACTTTCCTCACATGCATCCATCCATGTAAAAGCTTGATTCTTTCGTGTGAGTTGAGTGAGAGGTCCTGCTATCTTTGAAATTCCTTCAATAAACCTTCAATAGTAATCAGATATTCCAACAAAACTACGAATCTCCGTCATTGTCTTCGACCTTTCCCACTGAAGAACGGTCTCCACCTTTGCTAGATCCACCGCAATCCCTTCTTTGAGATTACATGCCCCAAAAATTAAACTTCCTTTAACCAGAATTCACACTTGGACATCTTCGCGTATAACTTCTTCTCCTTCGAAATTTGAAGAACCACATTGAGATGTTCAGCATGTTCCTCCAAACTTTGAGAATAGATCAGAATGTCATCAATAAAGACAACGACAAATTTGTATAAATAGGGACAAAATATCCTATTCATGTAATCCATGAATATTGCAGGAGCATTCGTTACCCAAAATAGAATTACTAAATACTTATAGTGCCCATAACGCGTCCGAAAAGCTATCTTAGAAACATCATATTCAACCTTCATGCAAATTTAATGATAACAAAAACGCAAATTGATCTTGGAGAAAATAGTAGCTCCCTTCAGTTGATCCATCAAATTGTCTATCCTCGAAAGTGGATACTTATTCTTAATCGTGATCTTATTCAACTTATGATAATCTACGCATAAACGAGAAGTTCCATCCTTCTTCTTTACTAACAGTACTGGAGCTCCCCATGGTGACACACTGGGTCTCACAAACTGTTTCCCCAACAGTTTCTCTAACTGCTTCTTGAGTTCAATCAACTCTGACGGTGACATCCAGTATGGTGCCATTGAAATAGGACCAGCTCCTGGTATAAGATAAATAGAAAACTCTATTTCTCTTTCCAGTGGTAGTCCAGGAATGTCATCAGAAAAAACCTCAGGAAACTCGTTTACTATCAGAATAGTATTCACATCCTCCTCACTCCTGACCTCTAAGGAAGATAACAACATGTATCCTTGAGCTCATTCCCTTAAGTAAGCTTCGACTTTGTTTGCCATTAAAAATCCAGAATTCTCAGGTTTAAGAAAAACTACAGTCTTATTGGCACAATCTAATAGGATATGGTTAGAAGATAACCAATCCATTTCTAGAATTACGTTTATTTATAACAAAGGCAAACAAATCAAATCAACAGGAAAGATTCAATTCATAGCACAAACAGGGTAGTTTAAACAAACTTGGGTAGTAACAATAGGCTTAGCAGTAGGGATAGAAACAATCAAATCAAAAGGCAATAAAGACATAGATAATCCTAAATGATCCACACAGTCATAGGCAATGAAAGAATACGTTGCTCTAGAATCATGTAGTACAGTTAAAGAATTACCTTCTATGGCACACTTTCTTGTAATCCTTCGATTTTGAGGCTTCCTCTCCACTCATTGTGTACACTCTCCCTCCTGCCTATGGCCTGGCAGCACAAACATTACTGACAGAGGGCTCCATCTTGGGCTGATCGTAGTCCTTTGAAATATGTCCCGACTTTCAACATCAAAAACAAATGATGCCCTTGACCGCACAGTCCTTTGTCAAGTGGTTCTTCCCACACTTGAAGCACTTCGATGTAGACGCCACTGTCTGAGCAAATTTGTTGTTGCCAGAACTTCCTGTATAAGGTTTCTATTGCAATTGACTCCCCGGTGGCCGTGAGTACAGCTTCCACTAGAATTGAGTGTTGTTATTATTGCCTCCCTTTTGGAACCGTGTCGTTCTAAAGTTACGATTTCTAGTGTCACGAGACTAGTCTAACTCCTCTATCCAATGACACTTGTCAAGCAAAACTGGGAATTGCTCAATCCCCAGGGTCAGCACTGCACATTTCAAATCGTGCCTTAGACCTTCTTCAAACTTTCTGCACTTCTATTCCTCGTCAGGCTGTAGTTGGAAGTACCTCGAGAACTTTGACAAGCTCTCGAACCTTGCAGCATACTTTCCTACCATCATTCCTCCTTGTCGCAGACCAAGGAATTCCATTTCCTTAGCATGCCTCATACTGGCTGGAAAATATTTTTCTTGAAATTTGTTCTTGAAGAGTCCCCATGTAATCACCCTTCCTTTAGCTTCTAGTAGTCGTTGTGTTCCGGTCCACCAGTCTTCTCCATCTCCAATGAGCATGAAGGTAGCGTAAGTTACATTCTTTTCATCAGTACAACCCATTCCTCTGAAAATCTTTTCGAGCTCCTTGATCCAAAGATTAGCCTTCTCTGGATTAAACTTTCCATTAAACTGCGGCAGGATGTTATGACGAAACTCCAATAGATTCTGAGCTTCTGTGTTTTCTTCATGTTGTTGAGAAGTTCTCTGATTCTGTTGCACGATGATGTCTGCCATCCTTTGCATCGCTTCAGCTGCTATAGCCATGCTCTCATTTTCTCGTCTAGTATCCACACTCAAACCTCTACCACGAGCCATCGTACTTCGAAATTAAACTAAACAATACAAAATCAAAGTCAAATAAAATCATTTCAAACAATGTTGTCTCCTTGCGGAAACCAAACACAGAGAATCACACAACATAAACAAGACAGACCGAACTATAAACCCAAAAGACTCAAACTTGGGCTCTGATACCAACTAATATAACACCCCTATTAGGGCATCACATTTGCGGATTCCAAGTTACCAAATTATAACCAAATTATAATTACTAATAATATTGTACGTACGTTTTTCAAATATTTTTCTTCATGGAAATTAAAAACTAACAAGTTAAATAAAATATAGAATATACCAAACCAAAATAATTTACATCATTTACATACCAAGTTTTAATACTTAAAAACATCCAGCTTTATCCTCAAAATAATTATACAGATACTATAGCCCAAACATAAACTAACCTAGTACCCAACTTCTAGTCAGAAGGGTACTCATCTGGATCCTCTTCTGGATCTTCCTCAGATTCCTTAACTGACAACAACCCCGGATGGGTCATAGGGCTACGAACTAGAGTCTATTCTGATGAAACTACTGAGTTCTCCCAAGGAGTAACACGATGACTACCCTATAAAAACTCTATAGGCATAATAAAACTCAAATGCACATAAGCATTAAAAGTAAAAACAGAATTCCCATCATGAGTCCTTCTCAGGGTCATAGTTATATTCCCAATATAACTGATACGATCAGTATCCGCATTAATGCGCCAAGCGTCAGTGTCTCCCTGAAACTGAATCTTCACGAAACCAAGGAAACCAGACCTCAACGCCATCCCAAAATACAGATAAACTAACACAAACAGAAGTTAGGCGATCATTCCTCCTCCTCTTCACAGTCTTTATCACACATACATATTAACAAAATAATATAACAAAGAGGTGAGATCCATTACATTAATACCATCATGGCAGTATAGAGACAATAACAATAATCATACTATTCATATACAGTATAAACAATATATTCATGGCATCATATAATCATTGCATGAGATAACATATATTTACCACAAACATATATATGTCAGAACAGTATGATGACTGACTATGCACATGCACAATGAACCAATTTCCTACTCCATGGAGCTAAACTCAATTTCGGAGAGAATGATCCAAAAGATATGTCTGTATATCGACCGCCTCAGACCAAGTGTTATAATTTCTCAATGTGCACATCAGGCATTATACAATACATTCTACGCGAGATCGTGAGTACAATAGTGCCTGGTTGAGATCATCAAAGCATTGCTTAGTCACCATGGCCCAGTGGAGCTACCAACTGTCCACTTATGGAATACCCGTGCTCCTATGCCTTCAAGTTCAATAAATGAACTACACTATGCAATTCGTACCCGCACTAAGGTGTAATTCAACTATTAGGCAACAATAGCCTTAACAGACACTGTCTGTCAACAATGCATGACTATTGACTTAATGCACATTATAAGCCATTACCGGCTACAATCACACAGTGATATATCCGGGTCCAGTATTTTGGCCCGACAGCAAAACTTACTATTTCTCTCAATCGCATAGCATTTTTATCACGTTTTCACAATCACGCAAAGATTTTAAAACATTTTCTTAATCGCATAACTAAAAATCACCATTTTAAAATCTCATAAGAGTTTTTCTACATATTTCCAATTGCGTAAAATACTTTCTCAATATTCTAAGCTTAAATTAAAACTTTTCTCGTTTAATATAAAAATTGGACTTAAATTCCAATATTTCCTTATTAAATCACCTTTAAATAATATTTCTAACATTTTTCTCAAAATCTATAATATTTTAATTTTAAATAAAATTATTTTCCATTTAACCTATTTATATCATCATAAATAAAATACTTTTATTCTCCAAATTACTTCTTAGTCCTAATTTCATTATATTGGCTGAAAGTCACTTTTTAATTAGAGGTAGAAATATATTCATTTTCATTTTTATTTTGTAATTCCTTAATTAAATTTATTACCACTAATCCTCTAAATTAACATTTAATAAAACATTTTGCATCGGATTTCCCCTTTGGAGGGCTTGGAGGCCGTGAGCCTCTATGGCCATTAGAGCCAAAAATTTCTTTCCTCTCAAGC
Organism: Ormosia semicastrata; assembly: GCA_029884595.1. Classification (NCBI taxonomy): domain Eukaryota; kingdom Viridiplantae; phylum Streptophyta; class Magnoliopsida; order Fabales; family Fabaceae; genus Ormosia; species Ormosia semicastrata. The sequence goes on from JAQQTO010000061.1 coordinate 49,546,577, forward strand.
AAAATTGATAACATACAACATACTTTAAACATCAAAATTCCACTCTAACAAGTTCATGCATAATATCAAAGCAATAAAATCACATAGAACAAATAATTACAAACCACACAATCACACACAATTTTGTGTCCCTCACCACCATAAGTGGTTGATGAGGTTAATTTTCCTCTTACCTTAGATGTAGCCTCCTTACTCCTAGTAGGATCCTCTGTATTAACTTCCTCCACCAAGTAGCTCTTAGAATCAAAGTAAACATAAATATATTAACATCTAAGGCTAAAGTAAGACAACCATAGATCAAATATGGTCTTAGAATTTCAAGAATCAAATAAGAAATTAAGTTTCAAGAACTTTACCTTAGAACCCTAGATCTTGAATTTCAAAATCAAGCTTGAAAATGGTTGAACTAGGTCTTGATCACAACATCAAAGTTGCTTAGGATGATGTTTAGAATCAAGTAGTATGGTTTGTTTGAATTATGAGAGGTTGGAAGGTGACTTTGGGTAGTGAGGCTATGAGCTTTGAGAGAAAATGGAAGAGGGAGTTTTTGTGTTTTGCATGCAAAGATGATAAGTGTAGAAATATGATAATAAAAAGTATTTTGGTCTCCTAAAGCCCTTCATGGCCGTGAGATACAAGGAGAGAAGGAGTGATCATTTTGTTCACTACAAGCCCTCACATCCATTGATTAAATCAAAGGTGGACATCCAAAGCTTCTCCTCCAAGTTTGTTTCTAATCAGTTGTTCATAAAGATATCATAACCATCATCTTTGACCAACCTAGATATTTTTCAAAAGCTACTACCCAATGGACAATAGCAATGTAACAAAAAAAACTCAGATATTGTCCAATGGATAAAGCTTTATCCAATGGATAATAGGATAGAACAAAAACTCAGATAAAGAAAATTTTTGAAAATTGTTCCCGGTTTCAGGTTTAGTAAGTTCCTCCGGCCCCGCATTAATAGTCCAAAACTTTTTGGTCCCGAAAAAAAATTTTATTTTTCCGGGCCCACCTGAAACACATATATAGTCCAAAATAATATTAAAAAATCAAAATAAATTAAAAATTCTCAAAAATTCACAAAAATCAAAAATATTACAAAACTCATATATATCAAGAAAAATGAAAAATCGGGGTGTTACATAAATTGGGTATTATTTCCCTTTTGCCTCCTATTCTCCACTTTTCTTTTCGAGAATTTTTTTTTACCCTTATCCATATTTATCCTCAATTGAGTTTGCTCCACTATTCTGCATTTATTAACTAACTCAGAATAGTTTCTAATTTCTAAAGCAGCCACAACACTTTGAAGTTTAGGTCTCAAACCAGATTCAAATTTTATTGCTTTACATTCTTCATCTTGATGATTTCGTAGGTAAGTGGAAAACTTAGCTAATTCTTTAAACTTTGCTACATATTGACCCACAGTCATACTACCTTGTTTTAATTTTAGAAACTCAGCTTCCTTTGCATTCTTAATATTGACTGGAAAATACTTATTCAGAAAAGTATTCTGAAATACCTGCTAAGTAATTGGTGTCCCTTGTGCTTCTAATAATCCTCTAGCTCCTTGCCACCAATACTCAGCCTTTCTATCTAACATATAGATGGCATAAGTAACCTTCTAGGCATCAGTACAACCCATTACCTCAAATATCTTCTTCTACTTCCTAAGCCATTCCTCAGCTAAAGCTGGATCATACTCCCCACGAAAAGATGGTGGCTTATTCTTTCGAAATTCACCAAGACCTTGAAATTGTTGATTGCCACCACAATTATTTTCTTCCCTTGGTTCCTCATTTATATTCCCAGCATTATTGTTATTATTGTTTCCATTAAAATTATTCTATAAGTGTTGCAGAATGTTACTAGTGATTGTGGCTTGGTCCCAAATAGCATTAACCATTTCTCTTAGATTATTCCACACTCTTTCATTAGAAACATTAGGAGCATTCACTTCTTATGCAAAAGTATTCCTATTCCTGGCATGTCTAAGTGGTGTCATTCTATCCCTGCACACATAGATAGATAATTATTGAGGTGATTAGTCTAAAAAATACTATACTTGTGGCTAGGAATAAATCACACAACACTAAGACAAATATACACATTATACTATGCACACCAACTATAAATTTTTCTAGGAGATGCATCTCAAATTAGGTCTAGACCATACTAATTTTACCTACACAGGCACACCATAGACTACTGCTTTGATACCATAATGTAACATTCTACTAATAATTTTATTATATTTTAATATAACGCTGAAGGATTTCTATGTACTTCATTATTTATTTATATTTACTTAATACTGATAGAATATTACGTACATCATTATTTATTTAGGATTTAATTAATTACGTGCAGCGATTTAATACATAACAAAATTAATTTGATGCTTAAATTATTTAGATTGAAGTTGTTATATATTAATTTAAGTTGAATTTCTTATATATTTTTTTAACCATAAGATAAACGTATCAACAGAATATAGTTATAATAAAATACAAACAAAGAATTTTAATAACACACTAGCTACATTTATATTTAATATTTACATAAAGTGTGTTAGAACATTTGTCTAGAATATTTACAAAACCCCAAAAAGGTACAAAACAACAAAAGGAAAACATCTCAAATGTCTGAATAACAAATATGGTCAGTACATCAGTAGACAGATCACATCCACAATGCAACCTAGTTAGCTATATACAACTATATACACCTATATCATGCATTTTTATCAGTCTGAATCATGCATGATGAAATAACAAATATGGATGGTGTCAATGACCAAACGAAGTTCTTCAGTAGCAGGGTGAAATACAAAATGAGCATCAATATCAACCAACAGAATGATGCGTACCATCTTGATTCTTTGAGCATATAGATAAGGGGTGAGAATTTATAATTCTCAGTAAGAAATCACACAGTTAAGAAAATTATTGATTTTGAACTATGCTATTTCCAGCTGCATTCATTGCAGAAAGTATTTTCTATGCAAAACATCTTACATAATTATACAATAGTACTTTAGGATTTTTTTCTAAATATAAACAACCATATTATCACAACAACCATAGCATTAATATAAAACCATTTCACATTTCATTATCCATTCCTTTTCTCTTCTTGCTCACAATGGCCATTATCCTAACAGAGATTTCATACTTTCTAAGGTGTCCCCTAGCTTAAATGGACCTAACCCAATGTAAGACTTCCCATTAAGTTCCACTTAGCCCGAGGACAACTTAATTCATCTTAGCTCATGAACCACATTAATAGGTCTTAAAAGTCAAAATTTTCCATTAAGTTCCACTCAGCCCGAGGACAACTTAATTCCTCTTAACCCATGAACCACCTTAATGGACTTAGAATCATTACATTCTCTTCTCCTTAACATTGATATCACATCTTTAGGCTAAATGCCAATTAGTAAAATGTCACAATCTTAAGTATCATTCTTTCACATAAACAACATTAATAATTCATAACTTGTGACATTAACATAATCAATCATTCATGACAACTTTCATTACTTATTCATAATGTGTATAATTACTTAGTCACAATTCCAACAACAAAATAATCCATATCATTTATTTCCATAATTAAAATAATAGATTGCTATAAAATTTATCAACAAGCAAATTTAATCCAAAAACTCATTCGTGGACGAATTCATCCATGGAAAATAATGAAGATTTTCTTCTCATTCTAACCATTTCTAGACCATTTCTACAATCAAGAATACCTTTCTAACATCAATTTCACTTTAAATTAAAGATTAGACCAAAATTCTCAAATTATATTGAATGAAACCCTAGTTTTTGAATCTTAGTCTCTTTACTATATTTTCTCTAAATTAACATCATTCATGTGATTCTTTCTTCATCAACAATCTCATCCTCCATTAATCTTCCACTGAAACTCAAGAACACAACATGAAGTCTTACTAACCTAGAGTTCCAATCCAACAAATCAATCATAAATAAGGCTCCTGTGATTCAAAAACATGATCAAGAATGTAACACTCGTGAAAATATGATAGACTTGTATATAGTTACAGAGGTAACCTAATACCTGTTTGTCATTCTTGCTTAGTTTTGTGATTTTCTAAGCACGTTTAGTAACTTTACTATAGCACTATGTGTGAAAATATAACTATTATTAGCCCCGAAATTGGCTCAAGCTGCTTAGTTAATTCAAAATAAATGTGAAAAATTTGTTTCTAGGTCACAAATGTGTGGAAGATGTGTTGGGAAATCAACAAGTGCACCTAATTGCAAAAGTAATAAAGATTGAATAAGAATATCGTTCCCGCAAGGATTATGTTATCGGTTACTAAATTCGACAAATTGATACTATTCAAGCTATCAAAAGGAGAGTTGGTAAAAATAATAATAAGAAAGATTAAACAAAAATAACAAAAAAAAAATTTAATTAATTGAGTTAAGATGGAAGACAATGATATGAAAGTGTTAGGGGTCAGATTTCACTTGAACTCTTTAAATGCAAAATCGAATATTGGTTTAGTCAAGTTTTATTCTAATGATTCATGGTCAATTCCCAAAATTAATCAATATCTAATCCCTTGGTATATTAATCCTCTTACATTATTTAGAATTAACTAATCCTTTAGTCTAACCCCAAATAGAAAGGTAATATTAAGAACAAGGGAATTAAGAGAAGGATCACATAACCCACAATGTTTATTCCTAGCGATTGCAGAAATTATGATGTTTATCACAAATTCTAGGTTCATGCAAAATTTTTTAAATCATATATTAACCCAAAAATCATTCCCAATTTGGCTAGATTTAGAAAAACATTAAGAAAAGAGATAAACACATAAATCATGAAATAGAAACATTGATTAAACCCATAAAAGAATGTACATCATCCAAGTATCAAGATCCATCATCACCCTAACAAAAGAGGTTTAGTTACACATGAAAAAAAAAGAACACAAAGGAAAAAATATGACAAACTCCATTGTAGAAAGGTGGAAAGGTTGAACAAAATTCCTAATCTTCAAGCCTAATTGCGCCCACACCACTTTAGGGTTTGTGCCTCTTGACGGATACTGCGTTCTATCTAAGTGTGTTATTTTGCTAAACTTTTCCCCCCTTTTATAGAAAAACTGACAGCTTTTTGTATCTAACTTGCACGATTTTTCTCACCTTCTAGATTGCCAAATTTGCCCTTGATCTCATCAGAGAAGTTGTAAGATTTTCTGTTAGATTTTCAATGTCATAAACGATGTGTCGATCTAATCTCTGTAGCCCAAGATATGACTTAATTAATGAGAAATGGTTAGGATAGTGAGGGAATCCAAATTTTGCTCCAAATCAAATCTCTTTGAGAATCCTTATCCAATCTTCAATATAATCCTTATTTAAGATTTTACATCTAATTAGAACTCTAATTAGAATCTAAGAATAGGATAAGAATCCTTCAAATATTTATCTTCAGGAATTTCTTATTTTTACACAAAATCTGATATATATTCTGAAAATTCATATATGATTATGTGAAGAGATAATTATTTAAAAATAAATTAAGAATATTAATAAATAAACCCAAAAGATGAGTGTATTTTACACTCATCAAATACACCCAAATTTAAATATTGCTTATCCTCAAGCAAAAAGAATTAAGAATAAATCAAAACAACAACTATAAACTAAAAACATTCAAACATAAACATGTCAATACCGGGTAGTAAATATCATGCATATCCTCAGAAATTACTTCAAAATCTATTTTCAAAGTGTCACACATGTAAAATTCAATTATTACATTGTCTCCCACATGCAACTCTCATGCAAAAATGACTTCCTATAAACATGAATGTAAGACCAAATCTACTCATAGAGCACAAGCCCAAATAGGTTTATAAAAACTATAAATGCACATCAAACCCGCATCCATAGTGTTGTTCTTCATCTCTCTCTCCACTAATGTAGACAACACATAACCAATGATCAAAAGGGACTTTACAACACTTGTAGTGTAAAGTCAAGGGTAAGAGATAAGAAAGAATGTGTAGGATAAATAATACAAAAGTTAAAATGCAAGATCATGCATATTTCAAAATTCAAGCCTCAAAATGTTGAACAAGTACAAAACAGAGCATAGGAATCCATCACTTGATTTGTATTTTTTTTAATGATTTTTTCTCTTTTTCTTTCTTTTTTTTATATAACCTCCACCGCCAAACTTATTTCTTTGCAACACATTAGGTGGACTTTCTTTCTTTTTTTTTTTATAGCTCCATAAATACTTCATGTACAAAGAATGACTAAGGCTTGAATAGTAAAATAATACAAGATATGCATTCAATAAAAGGTGTGTAAGAAGGATAATTTTTTTTTTATGGGTGTGAGAAAGAAAAAATGTGGGTAAAAGAAAAGAAATACAAGCCAAATATACACAAGGCTGCAAAAGGGACCTAAGGATATACTGTGTTTATAGGTTGGCTTGAAAGGCTCAAATGGTTCAAAGAAGGTCCTTATCATTTCCTTAATCATGCATTGTCTAGGATTTTGCCTCAAGAGATAATCAAACGACTTCTAGATACAAATCATCCACACACATACATTCCCATAAATTTTCACTAAGCTTGACATACATGCATATTCCAAGGTCTATCAAATATAAAGATAGGAAGAATATCCATACACAATTAAAACAATAGAGATAAACACAACTCACGAATTCTCATATGATATCTTAAGAAAATAAATCAATCCACAATTTATGCAATCATAGGATATTCAATTCAACAAACCAGTAAGCACAGAATGACTCAAAGCACAATAAGGTGATGATAAAAACAAAAATAAGATATTAAAGAAAAGAAAAGAAAAACTCTTTTTGGCAGCCGACAACTATATACATCCCCCTACAAAGGCTCTAAACTTAGGGAGGCACCTAAGCCTACTCAACATTAGCTTCAAAATAAGAACAAAAAAATTATCAGTCAATAACAAAATAATAACAAAACAAATAATGAACAGAAATCGAAAGGCTAAAAGAGTAAAGAAAAGGAAATAAAATTTGGGTTGCTTCCCAAAAAGCACATGTTTAATGTCATTAGCTCGATGTTACCTTTTCTCAATAAATCATGGTGGCTTAAATCAAGAGAAATAAGATGATGCTTTTCTTTTCTCAGACCACTGCTTTCTTCCTTGGTCAACAACCTTTGATATGCCTCCCAAGGCACTTTGAACTTGACTTGAACCTGGTTGTTTTGAATACACCTTAACATGCAAGATTTCATCAAGCCATGGAGGTCTCAATTTTTCAACAAGTAAAGGATTAGCTTGCAGTAAACCTTGGATAATGGGAGGACCTTTCTCTATTTCATCAGTCTTAGAAATTGGAGAGTCAACATTAATCAATGATGGAGAACTCTTACCAGTCAACTCCTTTTGAGACTTATCTTTAATACAATTAATGGAAACATAAAGATCTGATGTTGGAATAGACTTATCAAAAACATTTATAGTCACTTGATCTCCACCGACCTTCAAAATAAGCTCTCCTCTAGGCACATCAATTAATGCTCCTAATATTACTAGGAATGGTTTTCCAAGAATTAACGGGATATCAACATCCTTATCCATATCTAAGACCACAAAGTCAATTGGGAAAAAAATATATTGACCTTCACTAGTAAATCATCCACAATACCATACAGACGTCTTATTGATCGATCTGTTAATTGAAGGGAGACCATTGTAGGCTTAACTTTCTCAATTCCCAACTTGCGCAGGATTGATAACGATATTAAATTAATACTAGTGCTTACGTCACATAAAGCCTTATATTCTTCAGTAAATGTTACAGTCTCATCTGCTTCTAACTTCCTATTCTTAGATAGCAAATCTTTCATGAATTTGGCATATGATGGCATCTGCTTAAGTGCTTCAGCAAAAGGAATGTTTATCTGCAACTGCTTGAAAATATCAAGGAACTTTGAGAACTGCCTCTCTTGTTTCTCCTGATTTTTCTTCTTCAATCTCTGAGAAAATGGAAGTCTAGCATACAGTGAAGGGTCCAATGGTTTACCCAAAACTGAGTCTTTTTTCTTTCTTCTTTCTCTCGGCTGTTTGTCCTTCTCAACCGGTTCTTCTCTATTGCCATCTTTCTCTTAGACTTGTCTTGGAATATTAATTCCTTCCTTGGCATTATCTTCTTTTAGCTAAAGGCTAACAACTCTTCCACTTCTTAAAGAAATTGTCAGACACTACTCCTTTGAATTGACCACTGTATCACTTGGTGTGCTGGGAGGTTTCTCGAAGAGTTATTTTGCTATTTGACCTATTTGATTCTCTACACTCCGAATAGCTACTCCTTGATTCTGAAAAGTAGCTCTTGTTTCCTCCATAAAAGTAGAGGTCTGCTGCATAGAAGAAGAAGTCTGCTGCATAAACTTTTCAAGTGTACTCTCAAAAGAAGACTTCTGTTCGGGTTAAGCATTCAGTGGTGCTATTTGATTCTTCCAAGAGAAATTGGGATGATTTCTCTAACCTGAATTATATGTATTGGAATAAGGATTACCTTGTGATCTCGAAGGATTTCCCATATAATTAACTTGTTCTAGAGTAATAAAACTGGAAATGCTTGCTTCACATCCACTATTGGCATGATTGCCTCCATAAAAACCACAAATCAACACTTGGTGGTTCACTGAATTCAGCTGCATATTCCCAACTTGCTTAGTGAGGTTAGCTAACTGCTGCGAAATACTTTTATGTTGAGCAAGTAAAGCATCAAGAGTACTGAGCTCCATAACTCTATGTTTGACTACTACTTTTCCACTAGGCATCTGATATTCATTGATAGTCATAATCTTATATAATTCCTGAGCCTCTTTAGGAGTCTTAGTGTTCAAAGACCCACCTACAGATGCATCCACCATAAGTCTTGTGGAATAATTCAAACTATTATAAAAGATCTACACTTGTTGCCAAACTTTGAAAGCATAATGAGGACATTTTCTAAGCAGCTCCTTAAATCTTTCCCATGCTTCATAGAGAGATTCTCCTTGATTTTGAGTAAAGCAAGCAATCTCACTACTTATCTTCACAAACATTGATGGAGAAAAATACCAAGTGAGGAACTTACTAACTAGATCATCCTAAGTCGAGATGTTTCCTTGAGGCTGGGCTTGTAGCCAGCTTTTAGCTTTATATCTCAAAGAGAATGGAAAAATTCGTAATTGTATGACATCATCACTAGCTCCGTTATATTTTATAGTGTCACAAAACTGCAAGAAATTAGCAATGTGCAAGTTTGGATCTTCTGCCTGACCTCCCCCAAACTGATTCTGTTGCACCAGCTATAGAAGAGCTAGTTTAATCTCAAAATTATTTGCTTGGATAACTGGTTGCATAATACTAGTTGAGACATTTTCAGAAAATGGAGCAGTATAATCAGCTATAGTGGTTCTTCTCTGTGCAGTAGTGTTCTCAACCATCTTTTCTTCTAGGCTCCTCCTTTCTCTGGCTATTTTCTTGTTTGTTCTTTCTATTCTTGTTATCTCTAGATCGAAAAATAATTTTTTTGAATCCATAATACCTTGCATAAACAAACAAACAAGCAAACTACAGTAAAGTAAAGAAAATAAATAAATAAAATTAAACAACTAATAAAAATAAACAAAGAAAAACAAAAGTGAATAAAGAGAAACAAGTTAAAAAGAAAATTAAATAAAGAAAATAAAATAAAATAACAAAAATAAGTGCCTAAATTAGTGTCTCTTCAACTACTATTTAATATTGAAAATAATAATCCCTAGCAATGGCACCAAAAATTTGTTGTGAAATCGGCAAGTGCACCGAATCGCAAAAGTAATAAAGAGTGAATAAGAGTACCATTCCCACGAGAATTATGTTATCAATTACTAAATTCGCCAAATTGATACTATTCAAGCTATTGAAAAGAGAGTTGGTAAAAATAATAATAAGAAAAATTAAACAAAAATAACAAAAATAAAATTTAATTAATTAGTTAAAGCTGAAAGACAATTATATGAAAATGTTAGGAGCCAGATTTCACTTGAGCTCTTTAAATGCAAAATCAAATATTGGTTTAATCAAGTTTTATTCCAATGATTCATGGTCAATTCGCAAAATTAATCAATATATAATCCCTTGGTATATTAATCTTCTTACACTATTTAGAATTAACTAATCCTTTAGTTTAGTCCCAAATAGAAAGGCATTATTAAAAATGAGAGAATTAAAAGAAAGACCACATAACCCACAACGTCTATTCCAAGCGATTGCAGAAATTATGGTGTTTATCACAAGTTTTAGGTTCATGCAAATTTTTTCAAATCATACATCAACCTAAAAATTATTCTCAAATTGGTCAAATTTAGAAAAGTATTAAGAAAAGAGATAAACACACAAATCATGAAATAGAAATATGGATTAAACCCATAAAAGAATTTACATCATCTAAGAACAAGATCCATTATCATCCTAACGAAAATGGTTTAGTTACACATGAAAAAAGAAGAACACAAAGGGAAGAATATGACAAACTTCATTGTAGAAAGGTGAAAATATTGAAGAAAATTCCTAATTTTCAAACCTAACTGCACCCACACCAGTTTAGGGTTTGTACCTCTTGACGGCTACTGCGTTCTGTCCAAATGTGTTTTTTTTTCTAAACTCGCTTTCCCCCTTTTATAGAAAAATTGACAACTTTTCGTATCTGACTTGCACAATTTTTCTTACCCTCTAGATGGTCAAATTTGCCCTTAATCTCAACAGAGAAGTTGTAGGATTTTCTATTAACTATTCAATGCCGCAAATAGTGCATCGATATGATCTTTGTAACCCATGATATGTCTCAATTAATGAGGAATGGTCAGGATAGTGCAGGAATATGAATTTTGCTCCAAATCAAATCTCTTTGAGAATTCTTATCTAATCTTCAATCTAATCCTTATTTAAAATTTTAAATCTAATTAGAACTCTAATTAGCATCTAGGAAATAGATAAGAATCCTTCAAATATTTATCTTCAGAAATTTCTTATTTTTGCACAAAATCTAATGATTTATCCTGAAAATTCAAATATGATTATGTGAAGAGATAATTATTTAAAATAAATTAAAATAAAAAAATAAAATTAATTAAAAATCCTAATAAATAAATCCAAAAGATGAGTGTATTTTATACTCATCAAGATGGTGTAGCTAAAATTTAAGGAAAATCAGAGTTAGTTTGACATTTTTAAGCATACTGAGTGTGTGTTTTAATGTCGAATTGACTACCAGCAGGTATGGGAAAATGTAGAAATGGTGAAATAAGATTTTTGAAGAATCTCAAGATTTATTTTAACTTATTGGAAGTTAGAAAACTGGATTTGGTGAAATCTAGTTGTTCTTAACAAATTGAGAGTTATAGCTTGGTCACTCAGGTGACCAAGTCTCTCATGTTTTCTACCTTGTTTCTTCCTTGACTTTTGATTTTATATATGAGATAATTATCTCATTTTTCCTCACTCTTCATGGTTATAGCAAGGAGAAGCAAAGGAAAAGGAAATAAAGAAGACCAAAAGGGAAGATCAACAACCGAAGAGGAAGAAGAAGATAAAGGTGGTGAGGAGCTGCTAAGTGACTTCATTTCTAGTCATTGTGGTAGGGGGAACCTTGTTTTCACTCTTTTCTTCCATGTTCTTTATTTGGGGTTTTAGGGTGATTTTGGAGTTTTAGACTTGATTCTTGTTGGAGAACTAGAGGATAGTCTGTTTCTGAGTTATTGGTTGCATGGTAATGCATTTTCTTTCAACATTCACAATCTCATTTGAGTTAAAAATGGGGTTTTAGGTTTTTATGGTGATGGATGATACATTGATGTATGGTGAGTGATTTGAAAATGGTTTTAAGAGTTGAAATGAGTTTATGGACCTTGTGTATGGTTGGAAAACACTTGGATTTGAAGTTTGAGTGATTGGAGGAGGGGTATGTTCTAATAGAATAGTACCCGTACCTGCAGAATTATGTAGAATGCTGCACGCGCTGCGACGTGAATACAGTTACGCCGCAACGTGTGAGAGGTGTGAGTTCTAATAGTGGAACCTGAGAGCTAGGCATTGCAGCGTTCCTGAAAATGGCGTCACGATGTGAGTGGACAGAGAGTAGGGCACTTCGATGTGGCCATGTAGTGTTGCGGGGTGAGCTCTAGTTTTTCTTAAAAAGTGTTGTTTAATGTAATGGAGTTACCTATTGGTGTAGATTCTTCTTTTATACTTCTGAGTGAGTGTTGAGACTCTAAGAGGAGTATTTAATGAAGTGTTTGTGTAGTGAATATAAATCAATTGGTATGTCATTTATTGTGATATTTGACATCATTGTTATTCATATTTGAGATGATGGATGTGATTCAATTAGTATGCTATCTATTATAATGATTGACATTATTGTATTTCACACTTGTGGTTATGAATGTAAATTAATTGGCATGCTAGTTATTGTAGTAATTGGCATCATTGTTTCTTATAACTTTGTTAATAAGGTTGTGATCCTTATCTTTTGGGTTATCATACATGATTATAAGAGAAGAGGTAACATACCTTCCATTTCATGGTGATGAGCAGAGGATGGTTCATTCCCTCACACCCAGTGAAATGTCTGGAACTGGGTTCCAATACTTGCTCAAAGCTTATGGAACCGGGTTTCTTTGCTCTGACTAAGATTCATGCATACATAACAATTCCAGAATGGCGAGGATGAGTTCCCTAACTATGTCTGAGGAATCATGATACCATTTACATTCATTTTAGGATGTTGCATAGTATAACACCCCGATTTTTAGTTTTTCTTAAAATAAATGAGTTTTATAATATTTATGAGTTTTTGTGAATTTTTGGAAATTTTCAATTATTTTGAATATTTTAATATTATTTTGATTATTTTAATATTATTTTTGAAATATATGTCTGAGTTTAGTTTTTTCTGAAAATATATGAGTTTTATAATTTTTATGATTTTTAGAAATATTTGTGAAATTTTCTGAGGTTGTGATTATTTTAATATTATTTTAAGCTGTATATGAGTTTAAGGCGGGACCGGAAAAATAAAAATTTTTCCTGGACCAAAAAGTTTCGAACTGTTAAGGCGGGATCGGGGGATCTTACTAAACTCGAAATCGGGAATAGTTGACTGAGATTTTTTATATCTGAGTTTTCTATTATCTGTTATGTAATAATAGCAGTAGCTATTGTCTATTGGGTAATATTTGTTAGAAAATATTTTGATGGTGATGAGTCAAAGTGATGGACCAATGACAAGCAGGAAGAAGGCAAACTTGACACTCAAGCTGAATAGGACAAATCCAAGTTGACTTCTTAGACTAGAAGACAAATCTAATTTGACTACTTACTCATTCAAGATATTTTAAACTTGTCTTGTCATTCTTTTTCTAGAAGCAATGTAAATATGTAAGAAATAAATATCTAGCTATCTAGGTGAAAATATCTAAACTAAATATCTTAAGTGTAATTATGAAAGCAAAAAATATCTAAGAGTAATGATGGTCCATCATTACTAAGCGTTTTGATTAACCAATAAGAATTGGTCAAACATAGTGGCTGGACTTTATTATGAACCGTTGGAAGGAAAACTTGATGGAAAAGCCTTAGATCATCACCATTAATCTAATCAATAGTGTGAGAGCAATCTTGATAAAGAAGCTTATGATATCCACCTTAGATTTAATCAATGGCTAGGAGAGAAAGTTAATTTTAATGGATAGATTTGTTAGTTGAGAAACTAGATAATTTAACTTAGTTACCCTAATAGCTAAATTTGTAACTAAATGAACTAATTTAGTTGCTAAATAATTAGAAGCTAGTTACTAAATAAATATTTAAATTATCTAGAAACATGACATAACCATGACATATGCTATGACATAATAAAGTAATTAGCTAGTTGGAATGTAACCAAGTGACTTAACTAAATTAATTCAAATGTAACTAAATGGTTAGTTAGGTAACTAATTGAATTAACTAAGTGTAATTAGAAAGATAATTGAATTAAGATTTAGTTATTTTTCCTAATAGCTCACACGGCCACTAGGCTTTTCTAGGAGATTCATGAATCATCTTTTATGACCATTAGATGACAACTTGATGACCAAGGCCATGTGCATCCATGTGAAGCCATGTGCTTAAGCTTTCCTTGTTAAACAAGCCTTAAACTATCTACCCTATGTTACTACACGGCCATGCATTTGGCTAATGGGCTATTCCATTTCATTTACTCACACTTTGTGACACAAAAACCATTCTCTCTATTCTCTCTCTTCCAATTATTCAAGATCACTAAGAACAAACACCATGAACTCCATCTTCTTTCTTTCTTGAACCATTCGATCTCCACTCCTAAATCCCACTTCCAAGCTTCAATAATTTCATACAACCTTAGATCTTAAACCTATACACAATTGTAAGATACTTTGTAGTTAAGATCTTAGCCTAGTTCTATCATCTTCAACCTTGTTCTTCAAGTTGAAGATAAAAACGTTCCTACCTTGCTCATCTAAGGAGCTCACGGCCTCACTCTATAAATCACCTTCCAAGTTTGTTTAATTTAAACCAACTATACTTCTTGAATCCTCACATCATTCTAAGACTCTTTGATGTTGAGACTTTGGTCAAAATCCATCATCTTCATGATTGAATCTTGAATTTAAGTTCTAGGGTTTCAAGGTAAAAGTCTTGAAACTTCACTTTTTATTTGATTTTTAGAATCCTAAGACCATGATTGATCTATGGTCATCTTAATCAAGCTTTGGATACTAATTGTATATGTTTGTTGTGATTCTAAGATCTATTTGGTGATGAAAGATTGATACAAAGAGAGTTTTACAAAGAGCTAGGAAGCATCAACCAGGTAAGAGGGAGATTAACCTCATCGGCCATATGTGGCGGTGAAGGAATGAAATTATTTGTGTTTGTGAGTGAAAAATCCATGTGATGATTTATTCATTCGATTGTGTAATCATTGGTTTGTGCTTGATGGATTATATTGTGTGATTGTTTTATTGCTTTGATAAGTATGCATGATTTGTATATGTGTTTGATATGCTTATAGCTTTGATAGTATACTTGCCTATGTGAATTTGGAAGCATGATGATACTTGTGTAATTTAAGATGTGATTCACATGATGAGAAAATTTATATGAAGACTCCAAAGAACCTAGAGGCACACGACCTCATCACTACAAGAGGACTAAGGATTTTAATTTATTTTCCAAATTGAGAATTAAATGATTAAGTAATTTTATAAAGTGTAAGGAAATGATTTATATATGAATTTTGAAGCAATATGTAAATTTGGCCAACATGCCAATTTTGATGTTCAAGATCCAAAACTATTTTACTAAGTGTAAACTTAGGTGTTTTAATAGTAAGAATTCAATTTGGTAAGTTTATGAATTTAAAAATGAAAATTTAGAATTAAAATTGACTTAATTAAGGCTATGTAGTAAAATAAAAGTCAATACTTGAAATTTACTGACGTATAGCTCACCCATGGGTTTTGAAGCGCGTTAGAAAATTTTGAGCTGTAATATTCTAAGTAAAGTAAAGAAACACAATTTTCAGGGAAATAGTAGAAATACTGAATTTTAGAGAGACTATATTGAAAATATTCTTTAAAGTGGGACTATATTGAAAATATTCTTTAAATAGGCACTATGCTAAAAATATTCTTTATAAAATGGACTATTTTGGAAATATTATTTTATAGGACTATTATGTAAATAATGAAAATAAGGTTAATTTTTAGTATTAAATGAGAAAAATCTTATTTTGAGCTTAAAAATATTTTACGCGATTGAAAATATGTAGAAAAGCTCTTGCGCAATTTGAAAATAGTAATTTTTAGCTATGCGATTGAGAAAATGTTTTAAAATCTTTACGCAATTGAGAAAATGTTAAAAAATCTTTATGCGATTTGAAAACGTAACAGAAGTATTATACGATTAAAAGGAACAACAAGTTGTGCCGTAGGGCTAATATATTTAATCAAGTGATTTTTGTAATTGTGGAAACTGGAGTATTGGACCCGAGTGGATCTTTGATATTATCGATTGTATGGGCGGTTATATAATATCATAGATACTAATGGTATTGGACAACTATATGTGCATGTGTAGTCGCGTTAATATCATTAGGAATAGTACAACTGTACTTGGTTTTGAATAAAAGTATTTTTGAACATTATACGGTGATACTGCCATATGACGACATGTGAATAAGATATACTGTGTGATCAATGACAGTATATGATTGAATCATTTATCATGCATAGAAAAGCATATTCACTTAATTTGTTGTGGTGTTTTATGCCTAATGAGTGGACGAGAACTTACAGGATAGTGGGAGGAATCCTGGGGGACGTTAGGGTGCGGTGATTCACTTGTTGACATTGAGTCAGATATATATATATACCCCTAGCCGTGAACACTTATTGCAATGCACTGACATCTCGACAAACACTATTGCATTTCATTATCCAGCATAGACTGTCTTTTTAGGGGAGACAAATCTTCTGGGTGTTCATCTCTGAATTTGAGTAAACTCCATGGAGTAGGAACTAATTTCATTGAGCATATGCATAGTCAGCATTTACGCTGCTGTAATATAATTTGATTGTGGTATTATCATTATACCTGATATTGTGTTGCAAGTTTATTATATTGTTTATCTATTTATTATCCTGAATATATATGTTGATTTTTATGGATTGTATGTATGGGACAACATTGTTATTCGTATAATTTTTTTGCTGCCATGTTGGTATACGATGTAGGGGATCTTACCTCTTTGCTATTTTATTCTGTCTATTTTTACTTTATGTCTATGTCTATGAAGACGGCGATGATTACAAGGAGGAGTCAGTTAGGTTTCTTTAGACTACAATTTCTTAAAGGCACTAAGGTTTGGCGTGTCCATTGGGACTCAGAGTATATAGAGTACTGTGGAGACATTCCTAACTAGGGAATTTGTCTTCTGACAAGGGCTCATGTTTTAGGTGTTATGTCTTTGGGTATGTAAAGATAATGAATGTATAGTGATAGTAAACTCTATTTAAATGAAAAGTATATTATTCAGTTATTATAATTTGAGTTACTTTAATTTGATCAATTTATGTTATTCTGCGAAAAAGAAATTTTGAAACTCATATTTAAATAAAATTAAATACTTTATAACTTAGGAAAATTAATTAATTATCATTAGTTGGTATAAATGTGATACCCTTCGGAGGGGGTGTTACATTAGTTGGTATCAGAGCTCAAGTTAAAGTCTTTTGGGTTTGTGGGTAGGTTTGTCTTGTTTGTGCTGTGTTTTTCTCTGACACTGAATACAGAGATATATTGTCTAGTTTCCGAAAGGAGACGATGTTGTTTGAAATAGTTACGTTTAGTTTCGTTGTGTTTTGATTTTGTTTGTCTTCGAAGAAAGACAATGGATCGTAGTAGATGTGGACATGTAGACACAAGACGTGAGGATTATGATTTCCAACTTCTGTACCACCCAGGAAAGGCAAACATCGTGGCAGATGCACTGAGTAGGAAGATGCTCAGTATATCAGGCATGATGATTAAGGAAAAAGATCTGATAGAACAGTTCAGGGATGTATGGTCTGTTGTGGAATTAGAATCGGGAAAAATTCGTATAAATATGGTTACTATCTTAAGTGAATTGATGGAAGACATCTAGGAAAAGTAGAAGAATGAAAAGTTCTTACAAGAGGAAAGAGAACTTATGAGGCAAGGCAACGTGACAACATTCGAGGAAGAAACAGATGGAATTCTGAGGTTCCGAGGTAAGGTTTGTATACCTAGAGATCAAGAGCTAAGGAAGTATATTCTTGAGCACGCTCATACGAATAAGTTGAATATGCATCCGAGAATAACTAAAATGTACCAAGACCTGAATGGTGGCATGGAATGAAGAGTGATATTACCAGATGTGTGTCTTCTTGTCTAGTTTGTCAAAAAGTGAAGGTTGAGCATCAAAGACCGTCAGGACTACTGCAACCTCTATCTATTCCCGAATGGAAGTGGCATAACATTGCGATGGATTTTATGGTTGGATTGCCGAAGACCTGGAAAGGGTATGACTTGATATGGGTAATCAATGATCGACTCACGAAGTCAGCACACTTTCTACCGATCAACATAAGATACAACATGGAGAAGCCGACCCAGCTATACATCGGTGAGATTGTTAGACTATATGGTGTGCCTACCAGTATTGTATTGGATAGGGATCCAAGGTTTACTTCCAAGTTTTGGCAAAGTTTGCAAGAAGCGTTGGGAACAAAGCTATGATTGAGTTCTGCTTACCATCCACAAACTGATGGGCAATCGGAAAGGACGATCCAATCGTTGGAGGATTTGCTCAGGGCTTGCGCTATAGAATAGAGTGGAAGTTGGGATGAAGTTCTACCATTGGTAGAGTTTACCTACAACAATAGTTTTCATTCAAGCATAGGGATGGCACCCTATGAAGCTCTGTATAAACAACGGTGTCAAACACCTCTGTGTTGGTACCAAGACGGCGAGCGCCTTACTGTTGGACCTGATATTATTCAACAGACGACTGAGAAGGTCAAGATGATTCAGGAAAAGATGAGGATGGCTCAGAGTCGGCAGAAAAGCTATGCGGACAAAAGGAGGAAGCCTCTTGAGTTTGAGGAAGGCGAGCATGTGTTTTTGAAAGTCACACCAACGACTAGGGTAGGCTAAGTTCTGAAATCTAGAAAACTCATTCCCAAATTCCTTGGACCTTACCAAGTTCTTCGCCAGATAGGTCCAGTAGCTTACCAGATAGCCTTACCACCTTTTCTTTCAAACTTTCACAATGTCTTTCATGTGTCACAACTACAAAAATATATTCCTAACCCGAACCATGTCTTAGCACTGGACATAGTACAATTGAAAGAGAACTTAACTTATGAGGCACCTCCCATAAAGATTGAAGATAGGAGAGTGAAATAACTCAGAGGAAAGGAAATCTCATTGGTGAAAGTGATATGGAACGAAAAGACCAGAATGCAACATGGGAGGTGGAAGACAAGATGAAGGAGCAACATCCACAACTATTCTAATGTATGAAAATTTCGAGGACGAAATTTCTTTTTAGAAGGGGAGAGTTGTAACACCCCAAAAATTGTTTGTTTTATCATAAATCATCATTTTATAATATTTATGATTTTTGAAAATTTTTGTGGATTTTTCTGGAAACGTCAAATATTTTAATATATTTCTCATTTTACGTGCACACTAAGCAGAGTCAGTGTAACGCCCTGAAAATTGTTTGTTTCATCATGAATAGTCATTTTCCAATATTTGTGATTTTTGAAAAAAAAATTGGATTTTTCTAGAAAGGTTGAATATTTTAGTGTATTCTTCATTTTGCGTGCGCGCTGAGTGGAGCCGGGAAAACGAAATGTCTTCCCTGAGGCTAATAAACTTTGAACAGTGGAAACGTCAATGGGGGATCTTACTAAACCCGAGGTTGGACATAATTTACGAGATTTACATTTTTCAAGGTTTTATCTGATAAATAAAATCTCTGTATGTACTGTTAGTTGAAATTTTGTGATACGCTCTATAATCCGTTGGATAATTAATACTGACTTTGTTTACTGTAACAATTATCCATTGGGTAATAACTTGTAGTAAAATCCTAATTACCTTATTATTTTAATACTTTATCACCTAATTATCTTATCTAAAGGTAATCTACTTTATGTCTAATCAAATCCTTCTTTATTGGAAAAGCTCCTAAGCTTCTCAAAGAAGCTTCATCCTCTCTCTCTCCCTCCCACTCCCACATGGCAATAGCTCCCCATTTTGGAGCCAAAATTTGTGCCTCACTTAATTAACTAATCAATTCTAATTTCAAAAACCCTAAAAGCTTTTTTCACTTTTCTATCAACTTCTCTCTCTACCTTCATCTTCCTCTCCTTTTTCTCCTCCTTCTCTCTACACACCTACACAGCCAGCCCTCTTGTTTGTCCTCCACCATCACAAAATTTCTAACCAACCATATTTTCTTAATCTCCTTCATCATCTAAACACACTTCTAGTTGGAGATTTCTTGAAAAGGTTTCATCTTCACCATCTTCTTCTTCAAGCTTCAAGCTTGGAACTTTTGGGTGAGTTTCATGTTTTCTTCCAATCCTTCTTCCATTTTCATTTTTAAGGTCTTCCTTGTGACCATTTATTTATTATTTTCCAAGCTTTGGTGTTGATTTGTTAAAGTTAAAATTTTTAGGGTTCTTGGTGGTGTTGGCCGAAATTTACAAGGAGCACACAAGGAGCTCCCTTGTTTGTTTTCTCTTGGGTAAGAGGGAGATATTCCTCCGCAACCTCTATTGGTAGTAAAGAACCTTGTTTTGTGATTGATTGTAAGAAACCCTATTTAGGGTTATTCTTTGTTGTATGACTTTTATGACTATAGGTTGTTCTAAATTTGTTTGAGTTATTTGGTTAGTTGAATATGTATATTTATGTATTTGGATGGATTGGAAACTTGAATGGAAGCAAATATGACTTTGTCCTTTTTCGTGAGGCTCACGGTCTTGAACCCTAAAAGTGGGTGTTCTTGGTGAAAAAAAAAACAAGTGTAACAAGATGAAGACATGATTAATCAAGAGGATAACACATAATAAAAAGGATGAAAATTGGAATCCCTAACCATAGAGAGGCCCATGACCTCTAGGGCTAAATGGGACTAAATTATATAACTTTATGTATCATTAACATTTAATTAATTAAGAGATTAAGTAGTTAATAATGTGATGGGAAGGAATCAATTGGATGACCTAAAGAACATCTTTGGACCTAAGGAACTAATAAGGAAGTATAAGACTTGGTAAAACCTTAGAAATAATTCTCTAGGTAAATATGACTAAGTTTAAAGTAAGAAACCTAAAAATGAAAAGAATTTCATAAGAAACATTACATTGAAGTGGAACTTAACTAATTTGGACAATTAGGATTTAATTAGGATTTCATAAAATGGAAAGAACCAAGAATGGAACTTTACCTAAAAGACTTAGAATGATTTTCAATTAAAGAAAGAACATGAGTGTAAGTGAGAACACTAAATAATTCCATAATATACCAAAAGTGTAATGTACAATTGGAGGACTTTAGGCCAGTTAATGTGGGTCCATGTGTGGGACCAAGAATATGATGATGTTTACCTTAGCCAACTTGTGGCATGCTATTGAAAGTATATTATTGGTGAATATATATGTTATATGCATTAAGTCATCATGCATTGTGAAAGTCCGTTGGACTGTTGTTAAGGCCATGTTGCCTAGGAGATTGAACACACCTTAGTGCGGGTGCGAGTAGACTAGTGTAGGTCATACTATTGAACTTGGGGGCGTCGGGGTACTGGTACCTCGCAATGGACAGTTGGTTGCTCTTCTGTCCGTGGGGCAGAATGATGCAAATGCACCGAGGATCCGAACCGAGACGCTGTCCTATATCGTGTTCTAGTGTAGAATGTCTGTACAATGCCTTGATGTGCACATGGATAAATTAATGAGTTATAGCACTTTGGACGCGGCAGCCGAGTTGCAGACATGTCTCCTGATCTTTCTCTCTGACTGTTTGTGTCTAGCTCCATGGAGTAGGATTTTGACGTTGCATGCATATGCACAATGAGTCCATATATTATCTGGCATTTAATTCTTATGATAATTGGAACTGTTACCTTACTGATGTATAATTGCCTGAAACTGTTAAGTTGTTTAATATTTGCCTCTTGTTTACTGTTTGTTATTCTTATAATGCTATGTGGGCATCCCACGCTGTTTTGTTTCTTACTGCCATAATTGGTAATGAAGGTAGGATGTCTTACCTCTTTCCTATATTTCTATTATTTTTGTCTATATTTGTATTACACTGAAGACGTCGGCGAAGAGGGTGAAGTCCACAAGTTTTCGGGTTTCTGGCCTGACTACGACTAGTACTTGCTGTTGATCATGATGGCCCGCCCACAGGGATTTTTAGGATACGTGCATCTGGCATTCCTTGGAGGTCCGGACTGTTGGCATGTTAACTTCAGCTTGGATTGCTGTGTCTACATAGGAGATGTGTCCGTGTCATTGGCTTGGGGGCGTTATGATCTGCCAATCTTCTCCTGCAATGTTCGTCTACATTTAGAATTTTATATGCTCATTAGGGACATGTGGGGTGAACCTCACTACACCCCACGGGAGGATTCATTCCTCTCCACTACCTGAGCCCCAGCCCGTAACTCGGTGGCTCCGATGAGGTTCTCTTCTGATAATGAAGACCCTGAGGAGGACCCTGATATGGTTCCTTCTCTTTCTCCTTAGGGGCTGATTCTGTAGATAGCTACTGATGGCTATCTGTGTTTATTTTTGGGGGCCTGATGTTTTATTATTTTGGTGGGCCATACATGCATGATCTCTTAGGGCATATATGTATAATTTTACTTTTTGTATATCAGGCGTTGTAACCAAACAAGTTTAATATAATGATATATCATTGTACATGTATGTTGATTTGATGTATGCTTACTTCTATCTTACTCTCTATTGCAATTATGTCTTGTCACTATATTTTATTAATTGTAACACAAAAAAAAAAAATAGTCACCATTTTATTTATACAACTATATTCAAACAATTTTAACTATTAATATAATGAACCAGGTCATAATTTATACTTTTGTTTTTCGTATTCTAATTTGTAATGTGACATTCCCTCCCAAAAAGGGGCATTACACCCATCAACATAAATGTGGCATAAGTCACTTTGCGGTCGTCTGTACATCATATTCCTTCAAAAATCTTTTCTAGCACTTGGATCCACAAACTTGCCTTCTCCGGATCAAACTCACCTCTAAAATGTGGCGGATTGTTTCGACGAAACTCAGACAAATTCTAGGCTTTAGTGTTTTTTGCATGTTGTTAAGCAACTCTTTGGTTCTGCTGCACAATGACATCTGCCATCTGAAACACCCCAAATTTTAGACTATGTTACAGAATTGACAGAATTACACTATTTGTGTTTTCTGTGCACTATAAAAAATAATTTGATTATTCTGATACTATTTTTGATTGTTTTGTGTGATTTGCTTCGAGTCAGGAGAATAATAATTTTCGGGCCGGGGAAATTCTTATCTGATTTATTTAGAGACGGGGGATCTTACTTAACCCGAATCTGAGTAACACAGAAAAGAATCTCTTAATTTTTAGAATTTATCTGTAAAATAATTCTATTTTACTGATAAATATCTATTACTTTATGCATAGCTGTTATTGCTATGAATTATTTGACCTAGTATAGTTTAATTTGCCATTATAATCAACCGACCAAAAACTGAGTATAAGTCACCCAAATTCGACATATTTTTCCAAAACCTCGTTATATTCTAAAAGAAAGCATTTGGCCAGTTTAGAAAGCATTTGGCCAGGAATCCCAATCTGACCAGAATCGACCAAAATTCTGGGAATCCCCAATCCGACCAAAAAAATTCTGGAATCCCAACCTGATCGAAGTTCCTCAAGATTTTCCCTAACGGTTTTCATTTCAAGTCTATTTTCGACAAGCCTATTTCGACAAACAAAACTATAATTTTATGAATACATTCTTGTCGATACTGATCCGGTCTCTCTCAAGTATTATAGGGATCTAAAAGACCAATCTCATGTAACTCATTCGACAATCCAAGATTTTTGAAGGTCTTGATACCGACAGAATTTGGACAAGATCCAAACACTTGAAGAAAATTTCCTAACATTTTGATCCCATCGGATTTAATTACTGAATGTAAGCATAAATTAAGTAGTGAGCTGAATTCGACACCTTCAGAGCATTTCTTGACAACATCAACCGGTAGTTCGACAGAACCCAAAATACCTCAAACTCGAATGAAGCTCATTCTCAGTTTTTGAATCAGAAATCAAAGATTTTGGCTGTTATTACTGTTTCTTCCGACCAAGATTATCTATTTCGACCAAGGTTTATCTTTTCTGACAAAGACTATCTATTCAAAACATGGAAGACGTCCTCAGATTCGACAAAATGATGGACGTTGCTGTTAGCAGAGAATCAGTCAATAAAAGTGAATCTGGTTCTCCTTTTCTCTCAATCTTGTCGGACGATTCTGCAAATTGAAAACGAAGATGACTGATATGTAATCGACCTAACTGATGATAAATAACACTACTATTCATTGTCAAACACGACTCTATGTCAAAAGTTGCTCAATGTTGGACAAACATTATCCGTCGAATTAGACCTTCTGAAACAATGCCATATCCGTCGAATTTGAACTTTTGTTCAAATTTGTAGAATTTGATCTTCTGACTATTTGGTACCATGTTAAAATTCGTCGAGTGAAAATGTTAATTTCTGTCGAGTGAGGATACCAATGTCCGTCGAATTTGAATGATAATGTTCGTCGAGTTATGATGCTAATGACAGTCGAATAAGAATTTCTGACCATTTAGTAGAGAAACTTCTCTAATGTCAAAATCCATCGAAATAGAATTTTGACCATATAGTACTTTCGTCAATTCGAAACTTGGAAGATTTCTCCAACGTCGACACCCGTATGTCGAATTAGGATTTCTGTTAACCTTTTTGTATATTCGACAACTTTGACCTTTGTTCGACTGAATTTTCATCCGACAGAACTTAGCTTTTAGCCATTCTGGGAAAATAATGTTCTCCCATTTTACATCATTTTGCCATGTTAATTTTCGTTGAATAGTTGCCCTTGAAACTCATCGTCATGTAGCAGCTTGGAGGAGGTTCTACATGATTCTTGAACAATCCAAAAGCCTTGAAAGTCAAGTGAATGATGTAAGCCATGTGGAATAGCAGGTGCACTCAGAATAGGATATTTTACTTCAAGTAAATCCTAAATTTTTTCCTGTGCTTATCCCACGGCAGCCGCCTCATAATTTCACTCTCATAAATTACATTTTCTCTCACATCAAAGAGTATCCATCTTTTTCTCTCAAATTCCACGAACCTGAGCATCATTTTTCTTCCTTTTCTGTCCATTGGTTCGGCCAAGCACCCTACGAACACCATCACTCATCTATAATTTTCATTCTCATCATTTTTTAAAGCTAAACACCATTTGAAACACTTTCCATTTAGAAAGTTTTCCCAAAATCCCACTATAAGTGCTTCAAAATCCCATTTCTATCTTACTTCCTTGGAGGTAAACTTTGATTTCTATGGTTTAAATTCATGTTTATGATTTTCTAAACCATGTTTGTTCCATGGTTTATTATTATTGAGCTTTGTTTGTGATTTTACTAATTGTTTTAGAATTGTTAGGAATTGTTGTGGCTTGTACGAAAACAAGAAGAATGAGAGGAGTTTGAAAAGCTTGTCTTCAAGAGGTAAGAGGGAGATTTTACCTCACCAACCATGTTTTGGTGGTGTGGGGATGGTTTTGGTACGGTGAAAAAATCCATAAGGGTTCTTCACCGATTGTTTGATGCTATTTGATTATGTTTGTGTTGTGTATGATTGTGTTTTTGTGCTTGCATGTGTGATATTATGTCTATTGCTTTGATATATGTTTGTATGTATGAAATTGTGTGCATAAAAATGTATGAGTAAAGTAAGATGTGAATAATGTGATGAACTGATTTTATGAGAGCTCCAAAGAGCTTGAGGCTTACGGCCATACTAGGCTAGAAAGGATCAAAGTCCTGAAAATGAGAGATTCAATTGAAAATGAAGGATTTAAATGAAAAAGAAATGAATTTGAACAAGATTGAAGGTTATGGGAAAAGAATCGGATATACTTAAACTGATGAATTAAAATGAGAACTGAGAGATTTAAATGAATTTGGGACAAATTTGAGTATAGCAAAGTAAAATAATTTTTGGGAAAATGAATTATTATAAATATGATTTTTAGAGGGGCAATATTGTAATTTTCATTTTTAAAAGGGGCCATACTGTAATTATGATTTTTAAAGGGGCAATATTATAATTATGATTTTTAGAGGGGCAAAATAGTAATTTTCATTTTTAATAGGGCCATATTATAAATAACAATTTTTGAGGGCCTAAAATGTAAATATTATGTTTTGGAGGGACTAATTTGGAAATATGAGTTTATGAAGGACTGTTGTGAAAATATTATTTTAATGAGGATTATGAAGCAAATATTATGTTTCGAGGGGTTATTATGCATATATGAAAAATGAAGTTGAATTTTGGTGTTAAATGAGGAAAATAGTATTTTTGATTTAAAACGTGTGAAAAATATTTTACACGATTGAGAAACAATGAAAAATTGATACGTGATTGAGAAAGTGCGAAAAATATGGTTTCGCGATGAAATTACAGTAATGACACTGTTGGGCCAATATGAGGACCCCGAACTTGAGATAAAGAAAATTTAATTGAGAATATGATAGAATGAATTGAACTGGGAATGGTGCATTTGTATATGCATTGAAAAGGTCCGATGAATTGGATAAGGCTATTTGCCTAGGAAGGAGAGAATACACCTCTTGAGTGGGTGCGATATGCGTAGTGTAGGTCTTTCGTTGACCTTGGGGGCATCGGGCTGCGGGTTGCCTACAATGGACAGTTAACAGAGCTTCTGTACCGTAGGTTAGACCGATGCAACACACCGATGATCCGGACCGAGACACTATCCTTAATCAAGATCTGATAAAGACTATCGAGTATGTGCTAGATGTGCAAAACTGAGCACGTGGTCTGAGGCACCTTTGTACCGACATGATCTTTACGATCACTCTTTCCGATCTGAGTTGTAGCTCCATGGAGTAGGAAAATTGAGTCTAGGTGCATGTACAGAGATATTGAGAGTATTATCGTAATTGTTGTTTATGATAATTGAATTATTGAATAATTGAATATTGATAAGGACATGATCGTAATTATGGCTTATTGTATGAATTATGATGATAAATGATATTGTTGGCATAAGCGTAATTCTGTATGATGTGTTGATATGAGATATGATATGTGTTAGATAAATGATAATGGTGACATAATTGTAATTATGTATGATGCGTTGGTATGGGAATTTATATGTGTTTATCTTCATTGCTACCATACTGGTATTGGCGTAGGTAATCTCACCTCTTTGTATGTCTATTCTATATTGTATTTATAATTTTAAAGACGTTGAGTGAGAACTTGAGCAAGAAGCTGAGGAAGAGCAGATTCTGGTAGAGGACGCTAAGTTTTGAAGTGATGGAGGAGTCTTGTTTCCTTGTGTATATGAGATTGAGTAGACTACATCTTGGACAATAGTGTGAATATTAATATTTAAAGTTCACATTGTCAATTAGACAGTATTGGGAAGTATACTATCGTACTCCGAGTGCGATTAGTATAGTGTCGTCTGCGCAGACACCTATCCGTAGGACTTCGCGTCAAGTCAGACTTCCATCTTCTGAGGAGTTTGAGGAGGACCCGTCTGAGGGTTCTGATGTGTAGTAATACTTGGGCAGTATATTAGTTTAAATTAAAGTTTAAATATTTTGAGAGTCTAGTTGTATATATTAAAATATTATGATTTGGGTATATACAATGTAAATAATTTGTGACAATGTTGTTATGTTTTTATTTTTCGCTAAATTTATCTTACTATCATCAAGAAGTTTTATAACTCGTATTTATATTACAAGCACGATTTTCCAATGAAGGGATAATTTGGTAATTGAGTAACACGAAGTGTGACGCCCTAAGGATGGTGTTACATTAGTTGGTATCAGAGCCCAAGTTAGAGTCTTTTGGGTTTGTGGGTAGGTTTGTCTTGTTTGTGCTGTGTGAATCTCTGATGTTGAACACAGAGATATGTTTTGGTTTCCGAAAGGAGACGATGTTGTGTGAAATAGTTACGTTAAGTTCATCGTGTTTTGATTTTATTTATCTTTGAAGAAAGATAATGGAATGTAGCGAACATGAGCATGTGGACGCGAGACGTGATGAAGATCGTATAGCCGCAGCTAGAAGTGTGATGCAAAAGGTGATTGAAATAGCAGTACAACAGAGACAGATGATCACTCAGCAGCAGGAACTGATAATCGAACTTCATAGCTTATTAGGATTGGAGCAGCCATCGGATGTGAGAAGCTGTAACTTAGAACCTTCAAAAATCCAAGATGGAAGGAAGCGTAAGGTCAATCATTTTCAACGAGAGCCGTATGTGCGTGTTGGTGTATGCCCTAGTGGCCAATACATTTTGTTTGTGTTGACATACATTATATTATGCTATTTTATATATGAGGCATTTCATTTATTGTGTTCTTTTTTGATAAACATAATAAAGTCCTTAGAATAGTAAGTTTGATACCATAGGACATCAAGTGGATGACTTGATCGTGAGATCCTTTTGGTTACAACACTATTCTTAAATGTCCCTAGTCAAGTATTATTGTTAATTAGGACAACAATAATACATTGAGACTAGTATGTGTAGAGACTGATGACCGCATCTCACGGGTCATGGATATGAGATATCAAGTCTTCACATTGGTACATATTAGAGTAATGATGTCTTTGGATCGACCCACCATGAGAACGCTACATGGATCGTTACGTGAGTGTCATAAGCGATTCTCATAGTGACAATGGTGTTTGTGGTCCTTTTGAAATCACTACGATTCCTACATGAGGAGTTGTGTGTTTTAATGCCATCAAACGTCATACGTAACAAGGTGATTATAAAGTTGGTTATTGGACATACCGCAAATCATGCGAGAGGGATGTGAGTGACATAGATGGAATTTGTCACTCCTACATAACAGAGCGATATCTTCGGGCCCCCCGATTGAGTGAGCTCGCGAAATGCATGGCCATGCTCAAATGAGTCAATATGAGATATTGATCTCATTTGTTGTTACAAAGTCTACTTGAGTATCGGAAACGAATGATTGGACTATACAAGGGTGACGATTCCATGCCTTGTGTTCAATCTAGATATCTTGACAAAGGGACTAAACTACACGGAAACATTGATCACGGATAGGTTATGTCAAATCACGACATTCTCATTACTTGGGTAGAGTGATGTGTTGCTAGATACCGCTCACATTGTTTGTAATATTAAAATGAGATTTTAATATTACTACCAACGTCATGAGAAACTGCAGGGTCGCACACTTAGAACAGACTAAATTGGAGCAATAAGGATCCAAGTTGGACTCGGATTCAATTGTGGGCCTAACTCATGACAGATGGGTTTTAGGGTTGCACGACTTACCTTTCTTGCTCACACTCACTTAAGACACCACTATTATAAATAATTGTTAAGGGGCTACTATAGATGTTACATCACAACCCTAGCCGCACCTAAGAAAGTGAGTGAGAGACAGTGAAAGGTTCTTCTCTTCTATTCGCAGCTAGCACCGCGAAACAGAGGCGTGACTCCTTTTGCAAGTCTGTTCGTGTGGATACCGCAGAAACATCGTCACTATTACGGTGTTAGTGATTCACCTCGCTTGTGTTTATCACGCTTCAAGAGGTAAATAAAAAAAACTCGGATTATGGACTTTTCGCATGGATCCTGTGTGGGAATCCTATTATTCCGCTGCGAGATATTTTGATCCGCAATTCCCAACAGTGCGACCACTGGGGAAGTAACAACGAACAAAGAGGGGGAGTACTAGTGGCAATGATTTTGGTTAGACTGTGGCATCATCACTGAAATGTTTCAAGTGTGGGAAAAATCATCTCCCCAAAGATTGTCAACATAAAGGATTTATTTGTTATAGATGTGGGAAGCCTGGACATTTCTCCAGAGATTGTGATCAACTGAAGATGGAACTTTCCATTAGTGATACACGTATTTCAAAATCTCAAGAAGAAGAAAGAGCTGATGTAAAGAGTGTAGTGAGAACGTTCAAATATAAAAACTTGAGAAGCGAGGAAATTGTGCCATAGAGGGTAATCTTAAAACTGTATTGTATAATGCGTAAAGTAACCCAGTCTTTTGTGATCTGTGACTGTGTAAATCTTTTGGGGTTATCTGTGTTTTGTTCTTTTCATAATACTACTTCAACTTCTAAACTTGTTATTACTACTCCAGTCTGTTTGAAACTATCATATTATTATTGGAGTTTGAAACTTTTCTATTGATATGGCTTGTCTATTTCTTTTTCAAATAGATTGAGTAAATCAATTTGACTTATCCATGTCTTCGTTATAGTGTGATCGGAGTATTTCTACTCTTCTTGTTAAACTTGTTGTTTATACTCAAGTTTTCTAACTTTACCCTATATCTATTGGATATCAAATCTTTTCTATTGATTTGATTTGTTTATCTTAAATTACAACTATTTGAGAATCTGACTCTATAAATGGATTGGTTGTTTTCCAACTATATCCTATTAGATTGTTACAATGTAACCTTAGTGTTTCCTTGACCTGAGATTTTTGGATTTGAATCCAGAAAGTTCATTTCTAAAATTTTTGGACTATGTTCATTTCAAAATCTATTAGACCATTTCAAATTCTTGTTGGACTAATCTGGTAACCTACCGAATAGTCTTATTACTTTCTTATGACCTTCATGATGTATTTCATATATCTCAATTAAGAAGGATTATTCTTGATTCAATTTATGTCATAGAACCAAATACGGTGCGATTAAAAGAAAACTTGATATATGAGACAGTTTTGTGGACGCGTTACAGACACTATGAGTATTTAATATTACCCGAATATTAAAGGATGTTTTTGCGATAGTTACAAATAAATAGGATCGTTCTTTCTTAACTAAGCAAATTTGTTATTATTGGCAATATTTTGACTTATTTTCGAAATTCGAAGGAACATGCTGAAAATCTAAATTTAGTATCTATTTTTGTTGTAAGTGTATGTCAAGTTTCGAGGACGAAACTTCTTTTTAGAGGGGGAGTATTGTAACACTCCAAATTTTAGACTATGTTACAGAACTAACAGAATTACACTATTTGTGTTTTCTGTGCACTATAAAAAATAATTTGATTATTCCGATACTATTTTTGATTGTTTTGTGTGATTTACTCCGGGTCAGGAGAATAATAATTTTCAGGCCGGGGAAATTCTTATCTGATTTATTTAGAGACGGGGGATCTTACTTAACCCGACTCTGAGTAACACAGAAAAGAATCTCTTAATTTTAAGAATTTATCTATAAAATAATTCTATTTTACTGATAAATATCTATTGCTTTATGCATAGCTGTTATTGCTATGAATTATTTGACCTAGTATAGTTTAATTTGCCATTATAATTAACTGACCAAAAACTGAATATAAGTCACCCAAATTCGACATATTTTTCCAAAACCTCGTTATATTCTAAAAGAAAGCATTTGGCCAGTTTAGAAAGCATTTGGCCAGGAATCCCAATCCGACCAGAACCGACCAAAATTCTGGGAATCCCCAATCCGACCAAAAAAATTCTGGAATCCCAACCTGATCGAAGTTCCTCAAGATTTTCCCTAACGGTTTTCATTTCAAGTCTATTTTCGACAAGCCTATTTCGACAAACAAAACTATAATTTTATGAATACATTCTTGTCGATACTGATCCGGTCTCTCTCAAGTATTATAGGGATCTAAAAGACCAATCTCATGTAACTCATTCGACAATCCAAGATTTTTGAAGGTCTTGATACCGACAGAATTTGGACAAGATCCAAACACTTGAAGAAATTTTCCTAACATTTTGATCCCGTCGGATTTAATTACTGAATGTAAGCATAAGTTAAGTAGTGAGCTGAATTTGACACCTTGAGCATTTCAACATCAACCAATAGGTAGTTCGACAGAACCCAAAATACCTCAAAATCGAATGAAGCTGATTCTCAGTTTTTGAATCAGAAATCAAAGATTTTGGCTGTTATTGCTGTTTCTTCCGACTAAGATTATCTATTTCGACCAAGGTTTATCTTTTCTGATAAAGACTATCTATTCAAAACATGGAAGACGTCCTCAGATTCGACAAAATGATGGACATTGCTGTTAGCAGAGAATCAATCAATAAAAGTGAATCTGGTTCTCCTTTTCTCTCAATCTTGTCGGACGATTCTGCAAATTAAAAACGAAGATGACTGATATGTAATTGACCTAACTGATGATAAATAGTACTACTATTCGTTGTCGAACACGACTCTATGTCAAAAGTTGCTCATTGTTGGACAAACATTATCCGTTGAATTAGACCTTTTGAAACAATGCCATATCCGTCGAATTTGAACTTCTGTTCAAATTTGTAGAATTTGATCTTCTGACTATTTGGTACCATGTTAAAATTCATCGAGTGAAAATGTTAATTTCTGTCGAGTGAGGATACCAATGTCCGTCAAATTAGAATGATAATGTTCGTCGAGTTATGATGCTAATGACAATCGAATAAGAATTTCTGACCATTTAGTAGAGAAACTTCTCTAATGTCAAAATTCGTCGAAATAGAATTTTGACCATATAGTACTTTCGTCGATTCGACACTTGGAAGATTTCTCCAACGTCGACACCCGTATGTCGAATTAGGATTTCTGTTAACCTTTTTGTATATTCGACAGTTTTGACCTTTGTTCGACTGAATTTTCATCCGACAGAACTTAGCTTTTAGCCATTCTGGGAAAATAATGTTCTCCCATTTTACATCATTTTGCCATGTTAATTTTTGTTGAATAATTGACCTTGAAACTCACCGTCATGCAGCAGCTTGGAGGAGGTTCTACATGATTCTTGAACAATCCAAAAGCCTTGCAAGTCAAGTGAATGACGTAAGCCATGTGGAATAGCAAGTGCACTCAGAATAGGATATTTTACTTCAAGTAAATCCTAAATTTTTTCCTGTGCTTATCCCACGGCAGCCGCCACATAATTTCACTCTCATAAATTACATTTTCTCTCACTTAAAAAAGTATCCATCTTTTTCTCTCAAATTCCACGAACCTGAGCATCATTTTTCTTCCTTTTCTCTCTATTGGTTCGGCCAAGCACCCTACGAACACCATCACTCATCTATAATTTTCATTCTCATCATTTTCTAAAGCTAAACACCATTTGAAACACTTTCCATTTAGAAAGTTTTCCCAAAATCCCACTCTAAGTGCTTCAAAATCCAATTTCTATCTTACTTCCTTGGAGGTAAACTTTGATTTCTATGGTTTAAATTCATGTTTATGATTTTCTGAACCATGTTTGTTCCATGGTTTATTATTATTGAGCTTTGTTTGTAATTTTACTAATTGTTTTAGAATTGTTAGGAATTGTTGTGGCTTGTACGAAAACAAGAAGAAGGAGAGGAGTTTGAAAAGCTTGTCTTCAAGAGGTAAGAGGGAGATTTTACCTCACCAACCATGTTTTGGTGGTGTGGGGATGGTTTTGGTACGGTGGAAAAATCCATAAGGGTTCTTCACCGATTGTTTGATGCTATTTGATTGTGTTTGTGTTGTGTATGATTGTGTTTTTGTGCTTGCATGTGTGATATTATGTCTATTGCTTTGATATATATTTGTATGTATGAAATTGTGTGCATGAAAATGTATGAGTAAAGTAAGATGTGAATAATGTGATGAACTGATTTTATGAGAGCTCCAAAGAGCTTGAGGCTTACGGCCATACTAGGCTAGAAAGGACCAAAGTCCTGAAAATAAGAGATTCAATTGAAAATGAAGGATTTAAATGAAAAAGAAATGAAGTTGAACAAGATTGAAGGTTATGGGAAAAGAATCAGATATAATTAAACTGATGAATTAAAATGAGAACTGAGAGATTTAAATGAATTTGGGACAAATTTGAGTATAGCAAAGTAAAATAATTTTTGGGAAAATGAACTATTATAAATATGATTTTTAGAGGGGCAATATTGTGATTTTCATTTTTAAAAGGGGCCATACTGTAATTATGATTTTTAAAGGGGCAATATTGTAATTATGATTTTTAGAGGGGCAAAATAGTAATTTTCATTTTTAATTGGGCCATATTGTAAATAATAATTTTTGAGGGCCTAAAATGTAAATATTATGTTTTGGAGAGACTAAATTGGAAATATGAGTTTTATGAAGGACTGTTGTAAAAATATTATTTAAATGAGGATTATGAAGCAAATATTATGTTTCGAGGGGTTATTATGCATATATGAAAAATGAAGTTGAATTTTGGTGTTAAATGAGGAAAATAGTATTTTTGATTTAAAACGTGTGAAAAATATTTTACACGATTGAGAAATAATGAAAAATTGATACGTGATTGAGAAAGTGCGAAAAATATGGTTTCACGATGAAATTACAATAATGACACTGTTGGGCCAATATGAGGACCCCGAACTTGAGATAAAGGAAATTTAATTGAGAATATGATAGAATGAATTGAACTGAGAATGGTGCATTTGTAAATGCATTGAAAAGGTCCGATGGACTGGATAAGGCTATTTGCCTAGGAAGGAGAGAATACACCTCTTGAGTGGGTGCGATATGCGTATTATAGGTCTTTCGTTGACCTTGGGGGCATCGGGGTGCGGGTTGCCTACAATGGACAGTTAACAGAGCTTCTGTACCGTAGGTTAGACCGATGCAACACACCGATGATCCGGACCGAGACACTATCCTTAATCAAGATCTGATAAAGACTATCGAGTATGTGGTAGATGTGCAAAACTGAGCACGTGGTCTGAGGCACCTTTGTACCGACATGATTTTTACGATCACTCTTTCCGATCTGAGTTGTAGCTCCATGGAGTAGGAAAATTGAGTCTAGGTGCATGTACAGAGATACTGAGAGTATTATCGTAATTGTTGTTTATGATAATTGAATTATTGAATAATTGAATATTGATAAGGACATGATCGTAATTATGGCTTATTGTATGAATTATGATGATAAATGATATTGTTGGCATAAGCGTAATTCTGTATGATGTGTTGATATGAGATATGATATGTGTTAGATAAATGATAATGGTGACATAATTGTAATTATGTATGATGTGTTGGTATGGGAATTTGTATGTGTTTATCTTCATTGCTACCATACTGGTATTGGCGTAGGTGATCTCACCTCTTTGTATGTCTATTCTATATTGTATTTATAATTTTAAAGACGTTGAGCGAGAACTTGAGCAAGAAGCTAAGGAAGAGCAGATTCTGGTAGAGGACGCTGAGTTTTGAAGTGATGGAGGAGTCTTGTTTCCTTGTGTATATGAGATTGAGTAGACTACATCTTGGACAATAGTGTGAATATTAATATTTAAAGTTCCCATTGTCAATTAGACAGTATTGGGAAGTATACTATCGTACTCCGAGTGCGATTAGTATAGTGTCATCTGCGCGGACACCTATCCGTAGGACTTCGCGTCAAGTCGGACTTCCATCTTCTGAGGAGTCTGAGGAGGACCCGTCTGAGGGTTCTGATGTGTAGTAATACTTGGGCAGTATATTAGTTTAAATTAAAGTTTACATATTTTGAGAGTCTAGTTGTATATATTAAAATATGACAATACTATGATTTGGGTATATACGATGTAAATAATTTGTGACAATGTTGTTATGTTTTTATTTTCCCCTAAATTTATCTTACTATCATCAAGAAGTTTTATAACTCGTATTTATATTACAAGCACGATTTTCCAATGAAGGGGTAATTTGGTAATTGAGTAACACGAAGTGTGACGCCCTAAGGAGGGTGTTACACCATCCTTCGCATCGCATCAGCCGCTACAACCATGCTTTCATGATCTCGTTCATTATCCACGCTTGCACCTCTTCCTCGAGCCATTTTACTCTTCTAAAATTAAAGTAAACAATGCCAAATCAAAGTCAAATTGTAATCACTTCAAACAATATTTGTCTCCTTGCGGAGACCAAACACAGAGAATTACACAATACAAGCAAAACAGACCTACCCACAAAAACCCAAAAGACTCTAACCGGGGTTCTGATACCAACTGATGCAACGCCCTTGGAAAGGTGTCACATTTAAGACTAATCCTAATATAACTTACCCAAGTTGTAAAAGAATTAATCTTGTAAAAACATTAATTTTAAAATTTCATTTGCGGAATAAGTGAAAATAAATAAAATAAATAAAAATCATAAGTACAACTTGTAACTGAAATAAACACACCAGAATATATATAGATATTTCAAACCTTGTTCCCAAATAATTTACATAAATACACCAACTCTCAAAAGGTGAAATATACAATATGTACATCAAAACATAACTACTAAACCAAAACCTCTAAAAATTGAACTAAGGATTTAGGCCCTCTGAAGGATCCTCCTCCTCTACATCATCAAAGAACCTAGGCAGGTACATTGGTCGCCTGACAGGGGTTCTAGCTGAAGACACTACAGAGTCCTCTTGGGGAGTATAAACACTACCACCCCCAAAGCTCTCAAATAGGCATCGTGAACTCCAAACGAACAGATACATTCATCGACATAACTGGAACCCCATCCCTAGTTCCACTAAGATTCAGAGTCAAATCCCCGATATACACAAAATGTTCATTATTCAAATTAAATTTCCAAGCGTCAATTCCACTGTGGAACTGTACTTGGACAAAACCCAACACTTGGTGCCTTGCCGCCATCCAAACAAACTAAGAAAATTGTTACTGATGGAAATTAAAATTCCCGACTTCCTCGTCTTCTCGGTCTTCATCAAACATACACAATAAAATAGATAAAACACAGTAAAGAGGTGAGATCCCCTACATCAATACCAGTATGACAATATAGAAAATGACAGTAAATATACAGATATAATATTAACACATTGAATCATATTATCACATCACAGATAAAATATCAGATAAACATAATTATCATGTCAATATGTTGACCAACTATGCATATGCATATAGACCCATTCCTACTCCATAGAGCTAATCACAATTTCAGAGAGAAAGATAGGGAGTACATGTCTGGATATCGTCAGCCTCCAATCATGTGCCAATATATTATATCAATGTGCGCAACATGGCTCATACAAGACACTCTTAACCAATCACGAAAAGAGTAGTAACTCCATCAAGATTGTCGGTGTGTTTGCATAGGATACCACGGCGCAGAGGTGCTACCATCTGGCCACATATGACATTCCACACCCCGACGTCTCCAAGATCACTGAAGATCGTAACTACGCAATTGTCACCCGCACGAAGGTGTAAATTCAATCTCCTAGGCATACTACCTTAACCAATTAAGCTGACATGCTTTTCAATGCATAATTTATGATTCAAATACACATACAATTATTATTCTCATAGTACTTCACACACACACGCCATCTCTTGGCGGTATCACTTGTCAACATAATCGGGCCCACCACTACAGCCCAACAGTAACCCGCTGTTATTTCCAATCACGTAAATATTTTATCACATTTTCATAATCGCAGAACATTTTTCTTATGTTTTCAAATTGCGTAGGTATTTTTCAGTGTTTTCATAATCGTGGAAATATTTTCAAATGCTTTCTGAATCGCGTAGGTATTTTTAAACATTTTCTCTATCGCATAGCAATTTTAAATCATTTTCTTAATCTCATAGCTTAAAAATCACTATTTTGAAAATAAGTGACGTTTCTCTAATATTTTTCACATAAAATATTTATTTTGGCTTTATTTACCATATTTTACTATTAAAAAATTTTTAAGTAGCATTTTATATTATTTCTCACAAAATTACATTTCTTTGATTTGATTTGGATATTAGAGCTCAAAATTTTCTAACGCCCTTCAAAACCCAAAGGGTGAGCTATACGTCAGTAAATTTCAAGTTTTAAATTTTATCTTACCTCACAACCTAATTATACCAAATTAATTCTAAAAAATTAGTTCATTTTATTTTTATTTCTAAAAGAAAACTCATTAAATTGAGTTATTGTTGCTTAATTATCTAAGTCTACACTTAGGAAAATGAATTTTGGATCTAGAATATCAAAAATAGGCATGTTGGCCGAGTTATACTATATGCTTCATAGATCATATTTAATTATTTTCTATCACCTTATTCTTTGCAAAAACCCTTAATCCAATTTCTTATCATTGACTCATTTAATCCATGATTAAGAAAATAATTTAATATATTTTGCTCCCTTGATGGTGTTGAGGCCGTGAGCCTCTAGGGTTCGTTGGAACCTTCATACACTTCCTCATCATGTATATCACATCCTGCTATACACAATAATCAACATACTTTCATAATCACATATTCAAGAATATTTTCAAAGCTATAAAGTATACCAATCAATACCATCACAAATAATGAAAACTTAAATAATCAAGTGCATAAATCCTTAGGGATTTTTCACCACAAACAATTCCATTTCCTCACCACCAACACATGGTTGATGAGGTTAATCTCTCTCTTACCTCACGGAAGACAAAAACCCTACTTGTTTGACCTCCTATGGATTTCGTGAATCACCCCAAGAAAACCCTAACAAACTTAAACCAAACTAAAGTCACAAACAAAGCTTGAAAATAAGAAACCATGGATCAATCATGGTTTAAAAACTCAAGAATCAATTTAGAAACAAGAAACAAGAATTTTACCTTGTAGAGTAGAAAACCTTAACTTGGATTCAAGGTAGTAAAAGGAAGAACTAGGCTAGGTTCATAACATAAAAAGGTCTTAGAATAGTATATAGATAAGGAAAATGAGATTGGATGAAATTATGGAAGCTTGGATGATGGTTTAGAGGGCTTGGCCGTGAGCTTCATGAAAGAGATAATGGAGCTTTGTGTTTGTTCTTTGATGAAAGAGAAAAGGATGAAAGGTTTATGTCACAAAGGTGATATTAAGTGTAATGAAATATCCTATTTTCAAGTGCTTGGCCGTGTAGGTGCATGGATAGGAAGATCAAAGCTTATTCAACAAGATAGAAATTAAGCACATGGTTTCACATGGCTTATGTCATTAAGTGATCGCTCCTTGGTCACATTAGATGATTAATTTATTCAAGAACATCCTAGAAGCCCTAGGTAGCCATGGAGCACATGGAGAAAAGGTTACTAGGTTTTGATTCAATTAGTTCCTAGTTACACTTAAGCTAACTTAGTTAGTTCACTTAGTTGCATGGCTAACTATTTAGTTACAAAGCTTAAGTCATGCATTGTCATGCATTGGTCATGCATTCTAGAAGACTTTAGAATCTTCTTGAAACCATGGGACTCTAAGGAGTAGCAAACTAAGTTTGTTCCATTTAGTTACTACTTAGGCTTTAGGTTAACTTAATTAGATTACATAATTTCTTGGCTAACTAGTCTAGCCATTATTGTTGACCACATCCTATTAGCTTAGAAAATTCAAGCCATTAACATTAATCAATTCCTATTGGTTCACCAAAATGTGAGTCACAAAGACTTTTCCTAGTCTATTGTCCAACGAACAAAAGATACATGTTCTATTACCTAATGAGCAGAAGCTACTACTTGCAATTCAGTAGATACTGTCCAATAGATAATAAAATGTGAAATATTTTTATTTCACAAATAAATTTTAAAAATTAAAAGATCGGATAACATATCTCTCGGATTCAGATTTAGTAAGCTCCCCCGATAAAAAATCAGAAATAGTCACAAAATAGTCAAAATAAATTTACAGCAAACAGAAATCACAAAATAGTATAATTTAAACATTATTGAGAAATAGCAAATTTTAGGGTGTTACAAGAAGTCTTGCCTTTTTCCCTTTTTTCCCTTGGGGCCCATAGCCAAAAAGCTTCTTGGAGAAGCTTGGTGACCAAAAAAATTTGTTCTCCTCTCTCCTAAGTGTAACACCCCAACTTTTGGGATAATTATAATATAGTCCTGAAATGTATTGTTTTGTGAATTCTGTGAGCAGTAAATTTAATTTGACTATTTCATGAGTGTACTTGACTGTTGTATGTGATTTGCTCCGACCTAGGGAAATAAAAATTTTCTGGCCGGATAAATCTTATTTTAATTAATTGGAGCTGGGGGATCTTACTAAACCCAATTCTGATTGATATATATATATTAATCTCGTAATTTTTTGGATTTAACTGTGCAATAAAATAATTTTATATTTTTATAATATTATTTTATATTACGATTACCCTCTTGTCTCAAAAACGATAAAAATCAGCTTCGATTTGACCACGGATCTTTAAAAGTCTTTGTGGGACCAGCGTTAGGAAAAAGCAGTCAAGTGTCTTGATTGGACAATTTTTAACCAATGAGAGCAAGTCAACGAAAGTAGGCTTGACTTTCTAAACCAATAAGAAAAGGTCAACAAAAGAAGCATAGACTTTATTTAGGACCGTTGAATGAAAAGCATAATTTAGATGCTTTTGATCTTAACCGTTGATCCGATCAATGGTGTAAAACGAATCTAGATAAAATCACTAAGCAATATCCACCGTAGATGAGATCAATGGATAGGAAATCAAGATGATTTCAATGGCTAAGATGAAGTCAAACTTAGTGGCTTGGACTTTAGTATGAACCGTTGGATGAAGACTTAGTTAGGAAGCCTTTAACCTTAGCCGATTGATCTAATCAATGGTGAGATTAGAATGCTAGTTTTATGACCAATTGATATCTACCTTAGATCTAATCTATGGCTAGGAATTAAAGATGAATCAATGGTTAGAATTAAGTAAAAAATTGTAGGCTTGAATTTGGTTAGTAGCTAATTAAGCTTAATTTGACTAATTTAATTACTTAATTAGCAAACTAAGTAAACTAGCTTAGTTATTAATGAGTTATAATTTAATTCTTAATTAGATATCTTAATTTTAATTAGAGATTATAATATATGTAATTATATGTCTAATTAATTAGTTATGTAATTGGATGATTAATTAAAATTGGTTAGGAAACTAAACCTAATTAATTATCTACTTAATTAGCAAGTAATTAGACTTGAATTAAAAACAAATTGAGACCCAAAGTGCCCTTGGACCACACGGTTTGCAGCAGCCTTGGGAGGCAATATTGGACAAGTTCTACATCATTCTTGAACCAATTAGCATGCACACTAGGTGACCAAATGATGACATAAGCCATGTGCACCTAAATTGGATATTTGTTTCAAGTAAATCTCTTCATTTTCTCTATGTTATCCCACGGCAGCAGCCCACTCCCAATTTACATGCAATATTCATTTCTTTTCTCTCACCAAAAAGCTTTCAAGATATTCTCTCAAAATTCCCAAGAACACCAAGCACCATTCCTTTTCTATTTTCTCTTCTATTTTCGGCCAAGCACCAAAGTACTACCACCAATCTTCTATAATT
Source organism: Ormosia semicastrata (assembly GCA_029884595.1). Taxonomy (NCBI): domain Eukaryota; kingdom Viridiplantae; phylum Streptophyta; class Magnoliopsida; order Fabales; family Fabaceae; genus Ormosia; species Ormosia semicastrata. The sequence continues at coordinate 49,587,888 of JAQQTO010000061.1, forward strand.
TTTCCTCTTAGCTTTTCTTGAACCCAAATCCTATTCTAAACACTTTTCATTCACAAAGTTTTCCCAAATTCCTACTCTATCTTGTCCAAAATCCAACCTTTTGCTTACTTACTTAAGGGTAAGTTTTGTTTCTATGGTTCAATAATTGATTTTTAATTTTTCTAACCATGATTGTTCCATGGTTTTTCTATTTTGTACCTTGTATGTGTTTTTACTAATTGTTTAAGAATTTTAGGAATTGTTTTGGAGCTTGTACGAAATTTGGAGAAAAGAAGAAAATCTAACTGATTAATTTGTCTACAAGAGGTAAGAGGGAGATTTAATCTCATCAACCCTAAGTGGTGATGGGAAAATGGATTTGTATGTGTGTGTAGAATCCATAAGGATTCATTTGTGTGATTGTTTTATTGTTTGTATTATTATTGTGTGATTGTTTATGGTTTTATTATTTTTGTGATTGTTTAAATGCTTTCTTATTTGTGATTTATTTTGCTAATGCATGATTATAGTTTTATTATTTTTGCTATGCATATTTATGGTTTCAAAATATATTGTATGTATATTGTATGTGATTATATAATTGCATATGTTTATAATTGTATACTTATTAAAGTAGGATGTGAATAACATGTACGATTTGCATGAGTGTTCCAAAGAACACACTATGAGGCTCACGGCCTTACACCAAATAGAGAACCAAAATGTTCTCAGCAATTTTCTAAATTACTGATTTAAGGAATCTAGGTAAAATAATCAAATTAAAGTTGATTTAAGTTAATTGTGGCCAATATCCATTTAGTGTATATTCAAATACCATGTTATTTTTTATTTGGCCAACATGCCATTTTATTTGCTAAGATAGGTTAGGTAAGTGATTTACAACATAAATGAATTCCAATGATTCATTGAGAAAAATAAAAGGAATAAATTCAGTTCTAGAATTTTAACTTAGCAGAAATTAGTTTAAATAAGAATTAAATTAGACGCTTGAAAAATACTAACGTAGAGCTCATTCCATAAATTTTGAAGCGCGTTAGTAAGTTTCAAAGTGAAATTATTCGGTAAAAATAAAATAAACTATATTTAGAGGAAAACGTTAAAAATACCTTATACTAATTTTATAGGCAAAATGCTGCCGAAATTTATTAAAATCAAACGTATAAAATCAAAAGATTCCATACTATATTTAGAACACAAGAAAAATACTCTACGTATTTTAAATATACTAGATATAGTTTTACACATATTGAAAATAATAATTATAAGCTATTTGGTTAAGAAAATGAATTAAAAATCCTACGCGATTGAGAAAATGATTTAAAAAGATTTTGCAATGTTTAAAAACGTCAAAATATATTTACGTGATTTAAAAACGTTTGTGAAAACAACGAGATTGTGAAAATGCGATAAAATTCCTACGCGATTGAAAGATACTGTGAGTTTTGCTGTCGGGCCAAAGTGGTGGACCCGGACATGTTATGGTGTAGTACTGTCAGGTGGGACGTACTATACTTTGATATTTTGTGACTAAGGGTATTTTGGTAATTTTACGTAAATATGGTAAAATTTGGATAATAAGGGTATTTTTGTAATTTTAGATCATGTTTAGAGTATTGTGTCAATTTGGTTGATAATTGGCGATTGATTGATGAGGCGAATTACACCGTGATTTGGTGTGATAGGTGTAGTGTGGTTCATTTATGAACTCAGAGGCATTAGTGTGCGGAGGATCCCATATGTGGACAGTGGTAGCACCTCTGGGCCGTGGTAACGGGCAACACACTAATGATCTTGACAAGCACTATTCTTAATCAAGATCTTGAGGAGACTACTAAGTACTATGCCTATGGTACACGATGTTTGGACTGTGTACTGCTACACGATGTTTTGGACTGTGGGCTATAGACACAAAGATTGGACAGTGCAATAGTTTGGTTGGGCAGCCATAAAGTATTATTAGTTTCTATTCGGATCATTCCCTTAGATATCCGTATTTAGCTCCATGGAGTAGGAACGAGTTAGTGTATGTATCATTCATCATCTGCATTTTAAATGTTTATTATGTTTATGCATTATTTGCATTTTACTGTTCATGCATTCTCTGCACTTTACTGTTTACCATATTCTGTGATAAATTGTATGATGTATTGTTTTAGTATATATTGTATAATATGATGATATATGTTATTTAATATATATATATTGCTTTGTTATATTATGTATGATGTATTAAATTGCTATACTGTATATGATGTAATAGCATGTGTTATTGTAATATCTGCTTGCCATTGTAAATACCTGTTTGTATTGTCATTTTCTTAATTGCCATGCGGGTAATGATGTTGGTTGTCTCACCTCTTTATTGTATTGTTCTGTTTTGTTTTCTACTTTATGTTTATACCATCGAAGACTAGAATGGCGGCAAGGCGAGATCAATTAGGTTTCTTTAGACTTCAGTTTCTCGAAGGCGCTGAGGCTTGGTATGTCCACTGGGACACAGGACACATAGAGTACAGTGGTGACGTTACTTTATCAGTAAGTAGGACTCGACATGGGTTTGTTACTACACGCTACACGGCTACTTTTGTACAGGTTATTTTACCTATTAGGGAGTTGTGGGACGAGTTTCACTATACCCCTAGAGAGAACTTTGATACACTTTTGGGTCGAATTTCTATCGGTCAAGACATTCCTAACTAAGGAATTTGTCTTATGACGAAGGCTCATATCTTAGGTGTTATGTTTGAGTAGTATACTGTCTTTTATTGTTTCTATTAAATATTAATAGTTGTAAATTAATTGTATACTTCAGACAAGAATCACATGTATATTATGGTGAGTTTATGTTTGTTATATTTTATGTTCCGTGTTATTTTATTTAATATTATAATTATGAAACAAAAATATATGTATATATATATATACCACAAATATTATTCAAGTATCAAGTGTTTTCCAACTTGGGTAAGGATTTTATTTATTTTTATTTTTCTGCATCATAAATGTGACATCCCCAGAAATGGTGTTACACTAAGCTTTTCTTATCTTATTTTTGAGCAACCAAAAGCAAAACTCTCTTTTCTCTCTCTTATTAAGGCTCACGGCCAACCATCCCAAATACCATCTAATTTTTGTTTCATCCAAACCAAATACACATCTTGAATCTAAACATCATTCTAAGGCACTTTTGTGTGAAGATCAATCTTTAGTTCATCCATCTTCGAGTATTTCTCCAAGTTTTTCTTCAAATCTCAAGTTCAAGAGTTTTAAGGTAAAGTTCTTGAATCTTCTTTCTTGTTTTGCTTTTGAGAAACTTTCTACCAAAACACTCTCTTTTCTCTTCTTTGTGGCTCACGACCATCACCTCTCCTCTACCCTTCAATCTTGATCAATTCCAACTAACTCCATTTCTTGAATCTAAACACCTTTTAGTTTCTCCAAAATCATCCATCTTTAACCTCTTTCTCAAGACTTCACGTTTGGAGGCTTTAGGTGAAGTTTCTCATCTTTATTTCTAAGTTTTCTTCCATTTACTTGTCCAAAATCTTGATTTATGGTCATATTGTTCCAATCCCTAGATGTTGATGCTTGTTTGTTTTTTTATTTTAAGGATCTTCTTGAAAGAAGAAGCTTTTTCAAGGGGACAATAAGGAGCTTTGATCATCATCTAAGGTAAGAGGGAGATTAACTTCATCAACTACGTTATGGTGGTAAAGAATGAGATATTTATGTTTGTGAGTGGAAAATCCATGTGATGATTTATTCACTCAATTGTGTGATTATTGGTTTATGCTTATTTGATTATGTATAATTATATGATGTTGTTTGTATGCATGAAATGGCTATGGTAGCTTAATGGTTATATGTGATGATTAAAGTATGTTGCATGCTATGATTATGTTGTAAAAGAATGATTTTTTATTCCAATGATCTCTTGAGGCTCCCCGCCTTTTGGCCTAGGAGGAGGTATCCATGAGAAAAATATTTTATTGGTTAAGAACTTAGATGATTAGGAAGCAAGAATATGATTTATGAGTTTACAAGTTGAAAAATAGAAGAAACAAAGTTTTTACCGTTGAAAAGAATTAGTTTTCGGTCATGGCATTTGATAATAGGATGGAGAAATAATTTGGAGACTTAAAGTATTTAAGATGATTTTGATAGGTGATCTTTGGTCATGGTATTTGATGATAGGATGGAGAAAAAATTTGGAGACTTAAAGTATTTAAGATGATTTTTGATAAGTTGAATGGGAAAGATTTTAATTAGAATTAGAATAATGAAAGTTTTGGAAAGAATGTTAGGAAATATTACTTAGATGATTTGGGGACTAAATTAGGATTAAAGGATTTTTATTTTATAATTTAAGGAGTAATGACCTTTAGCTATATCAATGGAAATAATGCTAGAATGAAGTTTTGGAAATTAAAGTATCTTATAAGAGAAGGATTTCGGCCTTGAGTGGGAAAAACAAGCTTGAGAGAGAGATAGTGAAAATTTAAAAGACTTAGGGAAAAGGAAAAGAATGGTGAGGTTAAGACAATGTGGTTTCTTTTTAGGTTTTTCATGAAAAATATGAGAAAATGTTACTAGAGGAATTTATTTAGAAGAGTCTAGTGATTAGAGTTAATTTCTACATTCATTCTTGAAAGTATTACGATTAGAGCCTAAAAGTGAAATAATGGTCCTAAATGTTAAAGAAATTTCTGAGAATGTCTCATGTGATTTGAAAATGATGGTTCTTGTTATTGCACAATTGAGATACCTTATGAATAAAGATAATAGCATTGTACTATCGGGCCAACATACTGGACCCGGGAATGTCAGTGATTGACTTAAGCCCTATTGTGGCTCGTTTTCATAGAAGTTATGCTTCTAATGACTTTTGATTTTGTTATATCATGTGATCATGCATTGTGAAAGTCGGAATGACTTGTTGTTAAGGCTGTATGCCTAGGAGATTGAACTATACCTTAGTGCGGGTGCAAATTGCGTAAGTGAAGGTCTATAAATGACCTTGGAGGCATCGGGGTGCGGGTATCCCACAAGTGGCCAATTGGTAGCTCCACTGGGCCGTGGTAACTGAGCAACGCACCGACGATCTCGATGAAACACTACTCTATTCAGGATCTGGTGTAGACGATCTTGTATAAAGTCATGTTGCACAAATTAAGAAATTAAGAAATTATAGCACTTGACTTGAGGCTGATGAGATACAGACAAGTCTTCTAGATCTTTCTCTCCGAAATTGTGTTTAGCTCCATGGAGTAGGAAATGGGTGCATTGTGCACAAGAATGGTCAGCATAAACATTATGCATATGCATAGTCAGTGTACATCGTGTTATGACATAGTCAGTATGCATATTGTGGCAGTATAGCCAGTATACTTATTGTTGTCATATGGTCAATGTTCATGTATTTTGATGTACATTGCTGAATTATCTATCAGTTGATAACATGATTATACCTATTGTTCTGTGATATTCCTGTATTAACATGATTATATCTGCTGTTCTTTGATATTGCTGTATATGGATGGCACTATTGTCATTACTATTTCTTACTGCCATGTTAGTATTGATGTAGGGGATCTCACCTCTTTACTGTCTTGTGCTGTTTGTTTTGTTATATAATTATGTTTTTAAGAGGACTGTGATGGCGGCGAGGTAGAATCTTTAGGGTTTCATTAGACCATGGTTTCTCAAAGGCGTTGACTCTTGGCTTGTCCATTGGGACACAGAGCATATAGAGTATTATAGTGACATCACTCTATCCATAAGTAGGACCCACCACGGGGTTACTACATTTTATTTTATGGTTGTATATGTAGAGTTTGTTTTGACTATCACGGAGTTGTGGAGTGATCTTCACTATACTCCTAGGGAGGACTTCGAGATTTCTCCTGCTCGGATTTCTATCCATCGAGACATTCTGAGCTAGGGAATTTGTCCTCTGAGGAGGGCTCTTCTCTTTAAGTGTTGTGAACTTGGGCTAGTCTAGGTTGGTTATGTTAGATGTTTTATGTTCTAGACATGTAAATATGATGTACTCATGGATGTAGTAAACTTTGTTTTTATGTAAGGTCTATTATTCAGTTCTTATATCTTGTGCTTCTCTATTTTAGTAAGTTTACATTATTCGCGAAAAAAAAATTCTGAGACTCATATTTTATAAAATCAAATATTTTATAGTTTGGATAAAATGTTAAAATAAGGAGTTAGTCTAAAATGTAATGCCTTTCGGAGGGGGTGTTACACCAAAAACCACACTAACCCCAACCTTTTTTCCAAGTTCCTCATCTATGAACCAAAATGGTTTGGCTTAAGCCATAAATGGTCATCTAGCACTCACTAAGCTGAAAACATCCTAACTTAGTTCTTGGAATCAAAAACCAAGCCAATAACATAGATTTGCTTCTCCAAACCCATATTTCCATTCATGAAACCTATGTTCATTCAGGATGAACAAAAAGGAAAAGATGAATAGAAACTCCTTTACCTCTTGTATGGATGATGATCTTTAAGCTTGGCCTTTGTCTTCTCCTTTTCTCCTTCTTTCTTCTCCTCCTTCTTTTCTTTCTCTCTTCTTTCCCCTTTGTTTTTTGCTTCAGCCGTGAGAAATGGGGAAGAAAAGTCTAACTTGACTTCTTATAGGATAGTCACTAATATGGTACTAAAACTCCCGATCTGCTAAGAACACTTTGATTTCTCCTAATCAAGTTTCCTAACTTCGAACAAGTTTAAAATAAATCTTAAGATTCATCAAAAGTCTTGTTTCACCATTTCTCTATTTTTTCATATCTGCTGGTAGTCAATCCAACATTAAAACATAACCAGTATGCTTAAAAATGTCAAACTAACTCTGATTTTCCTTAAACTTTAACTACAACATACTTAGCTCATTTGTGACCTAGAAACAAATTATCCATATATGTTTCCCTTAACTTAGCTTTTAAAGCCATCATCTGAGTCATTTTAAGCCACTTTTCACATTTTGTGTTACAACAAAGTGCCTAAACTAACTCAGTTTGTCACAAAACTACTCAGGCATGTCAAGCAGGTATTAGGCTACTTCTATAACCCTAAACAAGCCTAACATATTATCAAGGGTGTTACATGTGGCCTAAAAATAAATTCTCCATATTTATTTCCCTCATCTAAGAAGTTTATGCCATTCTCTGAGCTAATAATATTTATTTGTCACATTCAGTGTTATAGCAAAGTGCCTAAACTAACTCAGAAGGTCACCAAGTTTAGTAGGCATGTCATGCAAGTGCTATGATATCTTTATAACCATATACAAGACAAACATATTAAGGAGGATGTTACATAAAACATAATTAAAGTTATATTATGAAATAAAGTAACCAAAGCAAGTATGTGGAATAAGAATGATAGTGTGAGGAAGGATGATACCCTTTTTACCCTAGATGAATGATAGTGTGAGGAAGGATGATACCTTCTTTACCGTGGATGAATGATAGTGTGAGGAAGTATGATTCCCTCCCTATCTTAGATAAAGGGTAGTGTGAGAAAGGATGATTCCCTCTTTACCCTGAATGAATGATAGTGTGAGGAAAGATGATTCCTTCCCTATCAAAGTAGTTGAGGATGGACATTCCCTCACTACATATGGATGATCAAGATATGATGAATGAAAGATTAAGGAAGGATGATTCCTGCATTAATAGGGTAGTACGAGGTGGAGCATCCCCTCTCTACCTATTTGATACTTGAGATATGATGAATGAAGAATGATTTAATGATGAGATATGACAAATGATAAGATATGATACAAGATGAGAAATGATGAATAATGATATTTGATAAATATCTTTAATGAATAATGATACATGATGAATGATGATATTGGATTAATCATGATAAATGATGAATAATGATATATGGTGAATGAGTATATTTGATGAATCATGATATATGATGAATGAAGAATGATGAATAAGGATATATGATGCATGATGATGAAAGATGATATTTGATTAATAATGATATATGATGAATGATATGAATTATTTGACCTTTTTCAAATGATTTTGATAAAGAATATAAATTGGAATTCTATTTCGGGAAGAGAAATGACTTGATTTGGCTTTTGTCACCTTTCTACTTTATAACTTAAGTTTTGAAATGATTTTTCCCCAAAACAGCTGAAGGTATTAAGATGACACCATTTTAATAGAATCACTGAGAATTCCTAGAAATCTCTCCTTGTTTTTATTGTTTTTCCATAATATTTCCAAGAACAAAATTCATTGCAAGCAGAAGAGATGAGTAGTATAATGGAGAAATAGTTTAGTTTAGTTTGTATTTTGGATGAAGCTTTGTATAATATTTGTATGAAGTTATGCCTTAAGGGTTTACTTTGTAGTTAATGTACTATGAATTATATCCTTGTATTAAATCCCCTTCTTAGTGTTATGTACATTAGTTCGCTTACAACAGGCTCATATTTTCATATATGTTATAAATATTTTTTTACAAAATTAGTTATTAGTATAGAAGTCACATACCTAATCCTAATTATTAGTGTATAATTCCAGATATATCATTAGTACTAATATTAGGATGTTATAACTACCACGAATAATAATTGATTATCAATCCCCTTATTTGAGAAAACAAAGTTCTCTACTCTATAGGGTCTATATAGGATACATTTATGCTATGCGGTGTGATTTAATTCACAAATTGAAGTATCTTATGTTATGAATGTGCACTTAATAAACTTGAGAAATGGTGTTAATGTGCACCTAGTATATTTATAAGTTATGAGCTTGGTTTTGGCTTCAAAAATTAATGAATTTGTAATTGATTGAATGGGTATGAAGCTTACCCATATTTGATATATCATTTTGGGAATGAATTGAATTTATATATGTGAAGAATTGATGTTGTATTTCATTGGTAAATGACTGATTTTGAGTTACTTGGGTTGAAAACTCTATTTTTCTGCATAAAGTTAGGTGGTAATCAATTACCACAAGCTGGTAATCGATTTCCAAGCTACGAAATGTGTTTCTGGGCATATGGTAACCGATTACCACAAGCTGGTAATCAATTACCAAGCTTATGTTTTGTGATTTTAGAGATCTTAACATGTGGTAATTGATTACCACTAATGGTAATCGATTACCACTACCCTGTTTTGCAAAAATAGAGTTTCTTACCCTATGAGACTTAAATAGAAACTTGATTTATGATTCTTTTTATTAATTGTGGTACTTTGTGAGGTGTTTAGGCATCAAATTAGATGAGAATGTACATTAGATATAATCAATTGATTGATATGCTCAATGAATGATGAAGGAAGTGATCTATAGTGGATTGAGGTTGAGATACTCCCTCTCTATTGGTAGTGATCTATAATGGAATGAGGTTGAGATACACCCTCTCTACTAGTAGCGATCTATAGTGGATTGAAGTTGAGATACTCCCTCTCTACTTGTAGTGATCAATTGTGGATTAAGGTTGAGATACTCCATCTCTACTTGTAGTTATCCATAGTGGATTGAGGTTGAGTTACTCCTTCTCTACTTGTACCTTCTCTACTTGTAGTGATCCATAGTGGATTGAGGTTGAGATACTTCCTCTCTACTGGTAGGGATCCATAGTGGAATGAGGTTGAGATACTCCCTCTCTACTTGTAGTGATCTATAGTGGATTGAGGTTGAGATACTCCCTCTCTATTGGTAGCGATCTATAGTGGATTAAGGTTAAGATACTCCCTCTTTAATTGTAGTGATCCATAGTGGATTAAGGTTGAGATATTCCCTCTCTACTTGCAGTGATCCATATTAGATTGAGGTTGAGATACTCCCTCTCTACTTAAATCTCTATATTATGGATGAACATTTTCCCCATACCTTTTTTAATAAATGATGAATGATGAGATATGGTGAAAGATGAAATATGATGGATAGTGATATGTGAAAAAATGATGCTATATGATAAATGATTATTCCAGATAATGGATGATACTTTACGAATTATTTAATTTTACAAATTATTTTTGATAAAAGACATAAATTAAACCTCTATTTTAGGAAAAGAAAGGAAAATGATTTGGCAATAGCCACCTTTCTAAATAAATTAATTAATGAGATTCACTTGATTTTTCCCTGAAATAGTTGAAATTGTTATGATGACATGATTTTTATAATAAACTACTGAGAATTGTAAGATTCTTACCCCATTTGTTTAAATTTCCATGATGATTCCAAGAAGAACGTACGACGTCAAGTAAGAAGAAGAACCCTGATGTAGTGATGCTTTATCTCATTTTTGTTTTAATTTTGATGCTTAGTTGTATAGATTTTGTGTCTTGGAGGCAAGTTATGTATATAAAGTACAATGATGTACAATTTGTATAAACTTCATTCTCAGATATATGTATGATATATTTTTGAAACAGGCTCATATTTTCATATATCTTTAATTTGTTTTCTATAAAAATTGATGATATTTCTAAGTAATGTTCTAAATGTAATCACTAAGGCGTAATTCGGATATGTCATTAGTATTAGTATTTGGGATGTTACATGAAGTGTTTCTAAAGTAAAGGAAAATTGATGAAGGAACAAATCATGAAGCCAAAATGATAATCACATATTTTATACATTAATAATCCCTCATTTTTAGTCATTCACACTCTCCATGTACTTAATTGATTAAACTTGATTATGCTTTATAAGTTTGGACTCAAATTGGGCTTAATTGATTTTTTAGCATTATTGAGATCTTACACTATTTTTGTATTTCAGCCATATCTTGAGTTCTATATATCTAAGAATTATGTATCTTACCTTGTAGAAAAGATAAGAGAGATCTCTACAACTTTCATGAGAGCTCTAGGGAAAAATCAGACATCTAGTGGAGCTAATTGGGCTTGCAAGTCAGAACAGAGTTGTAGTTGGGCTTGAACAGTGTATAGTAATCAGGGCATATCTCAGGCTATAGGAACTGAATAGGGCTGAAATTTTGGCATCTAAAATTTAAGATCCAGATCTACAACTTTCATGAATACCACTTGGTGAGAATCTGATGCATGCCATGAGTTCAACAATGAATGATTTCGGAGACAAGAATCTCTATAATTTTCCACTCATCAAACTACTATTTGACATTTTCCACTCATTCACCTATTCATCCACTCATTCATTAATTAGTCCCTTCTCATTTTTGTATCTTTCATCCTCTATAAAAGGGAGACTTGACTGATCATTTGAGAATCTTGGTTTTAGAGATCAAGATCATGCTATTGTATTATTTGTTTATCTTGTAGTTTTCTTTTGTTCTAACTTGAAGTTATGTTCTTCTTCTTCTTCTTCTTCTTCTTCTTCTTCTTCTTCTTCTTCTTCTTCTTCTTCTTCTTCTTCTTCTTCTTCTTCTTCTTCTTCTTCTTCTTCTTCTTCTTCTCTTTCTTTCTGGTTGTCTATAAGTAACTAATTTTCATTTTACTTTGGTTAAAGGGTGAAACTTTTGGTAATAAATTAATGTTAGATTAATTTCTTTCTTGTACTTAAATAATATATTATCAAGTAGTCATTATATGTGTTATATTTTGTTTCCAATCAATTTAGAAACCCTCCTTGTAAAGTGGAGATCTTGATTCATTGTAGACAAGAAGTTGACACAATGAATGCTTGAGCCCATTTATAAGTGGTGGTGTTAATAAATAATTAAAGGAACCATAATATAATTGTATATATAATCTTAAATGAACTTTGATTGTTGTATTTTTCGATTGGAACCTCATTATGCGTGGATTCTAATTGAGTTATAAAAAGAATTAGTCTTGTCCTTAATTTACTTACTAAGAATGGATCTCCTAACCCAAGTAAATTTTTTTTATTTATGACCAAGTTTTATCACCTTTATTGTTATGACAAAATATTTTTCTTATGTCAAAGAATTTTTTCTTCATCAATTCCCTGTGGATCAACTTCGGACTCTCGAGAATTGATTACTTGAAACAACTTGCACTTGGGTTTGCAACTTTTAATTTGCATCAAGCTTTTGCCGCCGTTGCCGGGGACTTAATTTGAAGAATAAATTTATTTTGTATATATTTTGTATATATATATATATATTCTACTTTTTTATTTTATTTTTATTTTTTGTACTTACTAACGTATTAACTTGGTGAGAGAAACTCTCCCTTCTCCCTTTCTCCCTCTATAATCTTTAATCGTTAATGAAATAATCTTTCTTCTTCTCTTCTCTCTCGCCGGAGCAAAAAAATAATCGGTTTGCCGGTTCTCTGATTTTTACTTTATGTTTTAATAATATCTCAATTTTGAATCTTCTCTTCTTCCTCCTTCGCCGGCTCTGGTGGGGCTCTGCCTCTCTCTAGTTTTTATGTTTTAAATTTACTTTCTATACTTTATTTTCTATACTTTACTTTCTGTATTTTACTTTCTGCACTTTATTTCTAACTTCCTAACTTATTAACCTAATTATTAACTTTCTAACTATCTAACTTTTTACTTTATTAGCTTACTAACTTTTTACTTTATCAACTTACTAATTTTCTACTTGTTCAACTTACTAACTTACTACTTGTTAATATTTATTTGGTGGCTAGTTTATACCACATCCTTGTTAATATTTATCAGCAGGTTTATACTGCCTTCTTGTATATTTTCTTTTCTATTTTAAGTTACTTGTTTATGCTTAATTGGTATCGTGATTTAAATTCTGGTCGTTTGGTTAAAATTAATCCTGGTACTTTATATATTGATTTGTTTAAATCAATCACACACATTAAACACAATGGCTGAAAATGAAAGTGTGCATGATGAACATGAAAATCAACTGTTGCGACCATGCGTGAATATTTGTAACTATCTCAAAATTCTAGTCCATCATGTTTTATCTTTCCACTCAATGCTAATAATTTTAGATTTAAACTGGGTATAATTTCGTTACTTCCTAATTTCATGGTTTAGAATCTGAAAGTCCATATTTACATCTAAAAGAATTTGAAGAAGTATGTACTGCTTTTAATGACTAAACTTGCACTGAAGAGACTGTTAAGCTTAAATTGTTTCCTTTTTCTTTGAAAGATAAAGCAAAAACTTGACTTCACGCTTTGAAACCAAGATCAATTGGCACATGACAAGAAATGCAAAGTGAGTTTTTAAAGAAAATTTTTCCAACACATAAAACCAATGCTTTGAAAAGAGAAATTCAAAATTTTTCTCAAAATTCAAATGAAGCATATTTTCAAAGTTGGGAACTTTTTAAAGATTTGTTAAATTCTTGCCCACATCATTGTTTTGAAAAATGGTATACTATAAGCTTCTTTTATGAAGGGTTAACACTTGAAACTAAACAATTTGTGAAAATAATGTGCAATGGTGAGTTTGTTGATAAAGAACCTGAAGAAGCTTTAGACTATTTAGACCATTTGGCTGAAAATTCTCAATATTGGCATAGTACTAATCCTTCTAAAAATTCAATTAGATATAACCTTGCAAATTCTAGTAAAGGAAAATGTCATCTTTGTCAAGAAGAAGATCTAAATGCTAGGTTTGCTAGTTTGGCTAGAACGGTTGAAGCTATGGAATCAGGGAAAGTAAAAGAAATTAAATTTATGCAAAATGAAGAAATTTGTAGCATTTGTGATGAATTAGGACACTCAACAAATGAATGTTCAAAAATTCCTATTTTTAAAGAAGTTGTGCATGAGCAAGTAAATGCAATGAATAATTTTAAAAGTCATTAACTTCTTCTTTTTCATATTCATACATTCTGGGATGGAGAAATCACCTGAACTTTAGTTGGAGGATTAATAATCAGGCATAATTTATGCAACCACCGCCTCCTCAGGCACAACAATATTCATAAAATTATCAAGGATATGCACCTTATGTCCCACCATATAGGAAAAACCTTGAAGGAACGTTGCATGCATTCATGGAAAAACAAGAGGCCATTAATAACCAAAATACTCAAGTTATGATTGACATAAAAGACACTCTTGCTAAACTTTATTCTGCACTTGCTATTCACAAAAAAGGAAAATTTCCTTCTCAACCTCAACCAAATCACAAGGGTCAATACAGCCTAAATGAGGGTAGTTCAGAAAGCCAACAAATAGATGAAGTCAAGTAAGTGATAACTCTTAGGAGTAGAAAGGTTGTTGAAAAACAAATTTTTGAACCTTGTGAGAAAGATGATGAATCAAGTCCCAAAGATGAGGAAGGAGTTGATAAGCCATATGACCAAAAGGAGACCAAACCCTCGCCTTCACCCCTATATCCTCAAGCATTAAACAATTTAAGTAAAGTGAACCATAACAGTGAAATTTTTTAAATCCTTAAACAAGTGAAGGTCAATATTTCTCTGTTAGATGCTACCAAACAGATTCCCTGTTATGCCAAATTTTTTACGGACTTGTGCACTGTTAAAAGGAAATTAAATATGAAAAAGATTGCCTTTTTGACTGAGCAGGTAAGCTCCATTCTTTAGAACAATAATGCGTTGAAATATAAAGACCCTAGTTATCCTACAGTTTCATGCATTATTGGAGAACATAAAATTGAACGAGTTTTACTTGATCTTTGTGTTGGTGTATGCCCTAGTGGCCAATACATTTTGTTTGTATTGACATACATTATATTATGCTAATTTTATATATGAGGCATTTCATTTATTGTGTTCTTTTTTGATAAACATAATAAAGTCCTTAGAATAGTAAGTTTGATACCATAGGACATCAAGTGGATGACTTGATCGTGAGATCCTTTTGGTTACAATACTATTCTTAAATGTCCCTAGTCAAGTATTATTGTTAATTAGGACAACAATAATACATTGAGACTAGTATGTGTAGAGACTGATGACCGCATCTCACGGGTCATGGATATGAGATATCAAGTCTTCACATTGGTACATATTAGAGTAATGATGTCTTGGGATCGACCCACCATGAGAACGCTACATGGATCGTTACGTGAGTGTCATAAGCGATTCTCATAGTGACAATGGTGTTTGTGGTCCTTTGACCCGAAATCACTACGATTCCTACATGAGGAGTTGTGTGTTTTAATGCCATCAAACGTCATCTGTAACAAGGTGATTATAAAGTTGGTTATTGGACATATCGCAAATCATGCAGAGGGATGTGAGTGACCTAGATGGAATTTGTCACTCCTACATAACAGGAGCGATATCTTCGGGCCCCCTGATTAAGTGAGACTGCGAAATGCATGGCCATGCTCAAATGAGTCAATATGAGATATTGATCTCATTTGTTGTTACAAAGTCTACTTGAGTATCAGGAAACGAATGATTGGACTATACAAGGGTGACGCATTCCATGCCTTGTGTTCAATCTAGATATCTTGACAAAGGGACTAAACTACACGGAAACATTGATCACGGATAGGTTATGTCAAATCACTGACATTCTCATTACTTGGGTAGCAGTGATGTGTTGCTAGATACCGCTCACATTGTTTGTAATATTAAAATGAGATTTTAATATTACTACCAACGTCATGAGAACTGCAGGTCGCACACTTAGAAACAGACTAAATTGGAGCAATAAGGATCCAAGTTCGACTCGGATTCAATTGTGGGCCTAACTCATGACAGATGGGTTTTAGGGTTGCTGCACTTACCTTTCTTGCTCACACTCACTTAAGGCAGCCACTATTATAAATAGTAATGTTAAGGGGGCTGCTATACATGTTACATCACAACCCTAGCCGCACCTAAGAAAGTGAGTGAGAGACAGTGAAAGGTTCTTCTCTTCTATTCGCAGCCTAGCACCGCGAAACAGAGGCGTGACTCCTTTTGCAAGTCTGTTCGTGTGGATACCGCAGAAACATCGTCGCTATTACGGTGTTGGTGATTCACCTCGCTTGTGTTTATCACGCTTCAAGAGGTAATTTTTAAAAACTCGGATTATGGACTTTTCGCATGGATCCTGTGTGGGAATCCTATTATTCCGCTGCGAGATATTTTGATCCGCAATTCCCAACACTTTGTGCTAGTGTTAATTTGCTTCCATATTCAGTTTATCAGTAACTCAACCTAGGTGAGTTAAAACTAACTTTTGTAACTCTTCTACTTGCTGATAAATCAATTAAAATTCCAAAAAGAATAGTGAAAGATGTGTTAGTACAAATTAATAAATTCATATATCCTGTGGATTTTATTATCTTGGAAAGTAAACTTATGGGTAATAGTAGCAAGTCTATTCTTGTTATTTTAGGTCGTCCATTTTTAGCAACATCTAATACTTTGATAAATTGCAGAAATGGAGTGGTGAAGTTAACGTTTGGAAATATGATACTGAAACTTAATGTTTTCAACATGTGCAAGCAACCACAAGAAGTCCATGACGAAAAGGGGGAAGTTGAAGGGATTGAAGCCATTATAGACGATTATCTTCAAACCAAGAGTTCTTCTAAATTATTAGAAATTTGTTTAATTAATTCATTTGATTCAGCTACGCAATTAGATGATGATGTTTCTGAAATATGTTCTTTACTTGACTGTACACAAGTAATGGAATACAAAGGATGGAAGCCGAGATTCGAAGAACTAAAACCCATGAATGATGATACCCATGAAGAAGTACCCACATTGGAACTAAAGCCATTACCTGCTAGGTTGAAGTACACATTTTTTGGAGAAGAACAAAGCTTTCCAGTGGTAATTTCCTCATCCCTAGCCAAAGAACAAGAAGGTATGTTGATAGAAGTACTTAAAAGGCATAAAAGTGCTATTGGATGGATATTAAAGGACATAAAAGACATTAATCCATTAATTTGTACACATAGAATACATTTAGAGGATAATGCTAAAACATCTTAATAACCTCAAAGAAGATTAAACCCACACATGAAATAGGTAGTTAGAGCTGAAGTTCTTAAATTACTTGATGTTGGAATTATCTACCCCATCTCTGATAGCCAGTAGGTAAGCCCTACACAAGTTGTTCCTAAGAAATTTGGAATAACAGTGGTTGAAAATGAAAAAGGTGAATTAATACCTACCCAAGTCTCATCCAGTTGGCATATGTGTATTGATTTTAGAAAATTGAATGTAGCCACTAGGAAAGATCATTTCCCCTTGCCATTTCTTGATTAAATTCTGAAAAGAGTAGTAGGACATCCCTACTATTATTTTCTTGATGGTTATTCAGGGTATAATCAAATACCAATTGCATTAGAGGATCAAGAAAACACCACTTTTACGTGCCCTTTTGGTACTTTTGCATATAGAAGCATGTCTTTTGGTCTTTGTAATGCTCTGGTAACTTTCCAAAGATGCATGTTAATTATTTTCAGTGACATGATTGAGCATATTAGAGGTTTTCATGGATGACCTAATAGTTTTTGAAAATTCTTTTGAAAATTGTCTTGATAATTTGGAAAAAGTTCTTAAAAAATGCGAGGAAAAAGAATTTGTGTTAAACTAGGAAAAATATCATTACATGGTTGCCTCAGGAATAGTGTTAGGTTATGTGATATCTTCTAAGGGAATTGAAGTTGATAAGGCTAAAGTTGAATTAATTGCTCATTTGCTTTCCCTAAAAATAGCCAGAGAAGTTCGTTCCTTTTTAGGACATGCAGGATTTTACAAAAGATTCATTAAGGACTTTAGTACCATATCTAGACCATTATGTAATCTTCTAACAAAAGATGCACCAGTTGATTGGACTTAAGATTGTCAGAAATCTTTTAAAAAATTAATCAGCCTTTTGACATCTGCTCCTATCATGCAATCCCCTGACTAGTCTTTGCCTTTTCAGTTAATGTGTGATGCTAGTGTTTTTGTTGTTGACGCTATTTTAGGCCAGAGAAAGGAAGGTAAGTCTCATGTAATTTATTACGCAAATTGAACTTTGAATAGTGCACAAATGAATTACACCACTACTGAAAAAGAACTACTTGCTATAATTTTTGCATTGGACAAATTTTGAGCTTATTTATTTGGTTCTTCTACTGTTATTTTCACTGATCATGTTGTTGTTGGATATTTAATGTCTAAGCAGGATGCCAAACTTAGGTTGATATGGTGGATCTTGTTGCTTCAAGAATTCAACATCACAATAAAAAACAAGAAAGGAGCCAAAAATGTTGTTGCAGATCATTTGTCTAGACTTACAACAGGCTCATCTTTTGATAACACATCTATCAATGATTCTTTTCCTGATGAATTTTTATTTTCAGTCAATTCCATGCCTTGGTTTGCTAACATTGTCAATTTTCTTGTAACAGGTAAGATGCTGCCTCAATGGATGCACCAAGATAGAAAAAAGATTTCTATTGGGATGACCCATATTTGTTCAAATATTATCCTGATCAAATCTTTCAGAGGTGTGTACCCAACAGTGAGGTAGGTAGTGTCATTAAATTTTGTCCTTCAGAAGCATGTGGAGGTTATTTTTCTTCAAAGAAAACAGTTGTGAAACTCTTGCAGTGTGGATTTTATTGGCCCACTTTATTTATGGATAGCTATATTTTTTACAAAAGTTGTGAAAGTTATCAGAAATTGGGTTCCATTTCTAAATGAGACATGATGCCTCTGAACCCTATCATTATCATTGAAATTTTTTATTGTTAGGGAATTGATTTCATGGGTCCATTTCCATCATCATTTGGATTTATGTATATTTTGGTTGCAGTTGATTATGTCTCAAAATGGACAGAGGCGATTCCATGTCGGCACAATGATCACAATAATGTTCTTAAATTTTTAAAAGAAAATGTTTTGAGTTTATTTGTAATCCCTCGAGCTATCATCAGTGATGGGGGAACACATTTTTGTAATAAACCATTTGAATCTTTAATGAAGAAATATTGCATTACACACAAAATTTTCACCCCTTATCATCCTTAGACAAGTGGACAAGTAGAATTAGCAAATAGGGAGATTAAACAAATTTAAAAAAAAATGATTAACCCAAATTGTAAAGATTGGTCTTTAAGACTAAACGATGCACTTTGGGCTTACCGTACTGCTTTCAAAACATCTTTAGGCATGTCACCCTATTGGTTAGTCTATGGAAAACCTTGTCACTTGCCTGTAGAACTGGAGCATAAAGTATTTTGGGCCATTAAAGCTTTCAACTTAAATCTTGATGATGCTTGCAAGTTACGCAAATTACAATTAAATGAACTTGAGGAATTAAGAAATGATGCATATGAAAACTCAAAAAATTATAAAGTTAGAATAAAAGTTTTTCATGACAAATCAATTTTGAGAAAATCTTTTGAAATTGGCCAAAAAGTTCTGCTTTATAATTCTCATCTTCACCTATTCTTTAGAAAATTGAGATCTAGGTGGACTGGCCCTTTTATTGTCAAACATGTGTATCCTCATGGGGCCATAGACATTGAGAACCCTAGGAATGGTAATGTATTTAAGGTCAATGGATAAAGACTCAAACCATTTCTGGAAAACCAAGTTGTTGAGGTAGAATTCATCTCTCTTTCTAATCCATGTTATGAGTAGAATTTATTTTAATTTTGTTATTTTCTTTTTGCAGTTCTTTGTGTTCCCAGTTAAGTGGCGGATAATGGTACTCAGTGACTCTCAAGTCAGTTTGTTTTTTAATTTCCCATAATAACTGATTCATTTTCCTTTGAAATGGATTTCATTCTCTCGAATTTAAGAAAACATTTTCCTTCTCTTCCTCAAAATGCTCTAACCAAAATCTACAAAGTTAGGTGTGAAAGACTGAGACTGTTAATGTACAAGGGCATCCCAGAAGATATACGCTAGATAATTGAAGCAAAGGTTCGTTTAGCTGGTGAATCTTCAAATTCATTTGTCCCATACATGCCGGGTCTTGGTAAAAGTTTGTATTCTAAAAGAAGAAGAGCAAAAGGAATGCAAGTTTGTTACAAATGTGCACGATGGAATTGTAACATGCGATGTCATTCTTTGGGAATGGTTTTCACAAACTGAGAAGATAAAATATACTTTATTAAGAATGGACTGAGTAAGGAGTCATTAGATGATATCTTATTGACTCTTGAGACACATTCTTGTGGAGTTGTGCATTGTGAAATTTCTTAATTTGTGGAATCTTTTCAGGGATGACCAAAAGCATTACAGTCTTGGGAATCTGACTCAAAAAGACCCTATTTGCCAATTTATAAAAAAATTGGATGGGAAGCTTATCCTCGACTCATAGAAGGCATTTAAGCTGTTACTGGACAAAAAATCAGAGGAAGATGTGAGTCACAATTACAACAACATATATATATATAATATATATATATATATATATTCTTGTACATCTCCTAAAAAAAAAAGAGATAGAGTATGTACACATCTTGGGTTTGGCCTGGTAAACACAAAATGTGAATGGGGAAATGCGCGCATCCTAATCCAGCCTTCTTCATTGAAAAACAAAGTAGGTAGATTGTATCCCACATATGAGGCAGCCAGTCGCATTATGGCCACTTGTCCCTTTTGGGAGCCCTATGTTGCGCTGGCCTTGAATAGGTCTAATACTGGTTAACAATGTTTTAGCATAAAGCCAAAAGAGCAGACTACCTCTACCCCATTCTCAAGTGAGTATACACTCACATTTCATCAAGTTATTAGTAACTTGGTATTTAGTCCATGAAATCCTTGTGCATGGATCCTTACCCCGTTTGTTCGGAAGGTTCTTTGGGGGTATTGTAGTCTTAAAACTAACTTCTCATTGAGAGTCGCCCTAATTGGCTTTAGGGCATAGGTTTTTATGCCTATTCTTGTTGTGTGAAAGTATTTTTATTTCAAAAAGAAAAGAAAAAAAGAGAGGGTGAAACTTCAATTGTACTTGGTCTTTAATTAGATTAGGAGCCCCGAGTAGATGCCTGTCCCGTCATTGACTCGGGTGGACCTTCGCACGCCAGTCCGTAAATAAGGTTCATGTGCCATGCTCTATAGAGAGCCGTTCTCAGTATCCCAAAGTTTACCTTTTAGGCAAGCTGAGATAATGGGCAGATAGAAGCACCCCATGTTAGCATACTCGCATGACTATGCAACTAAGCTGGATCCTGTGATTTCATGCCATGGACTCTCCAGCGACCTCTCATTGGCTGTGGTCGTTGGTGGTAGTTGTCAAATTTATGCACTTTAATTAGTTGCGTCATAGCTCAATCCAAAATATCCCACAAGCGGGAGGGAGAAGAATTCCAAGATTGGCTGAGCCGTCTTGGTATTATTGCACTCATGACGCGCAGTATAAGGATACGCCATTAAAACTGTACATAAAGGTATGCCATCGTTTATTATTATAATTTTATCTTTGTATGATTTTGTTGTATTTTGGTTTTGGACAGACGATCATTTGGGCTAGGTCCTTCAAGGGTTTCTAGACTTCTTAACCCTGATGGTTTTCTTGAAAACTAAAAAAAATAAAAATAAAAAATAAAAAAAATAAATAAATAAGAAAAAAAGGTTTCTTAGTTTCAAACTTTTCTGACAACAGCTAACCTACCCATATAGGTGCTATCATTACTTTTTTCTATTCTCTTCCCTATTTAAACACTTCATTTTCTTCATTTTTCTCTAACTCATAATCATTCAAAGAGAGTGTGAGTGTAGAAATGGAGGGACATTTTGTTCGTAGACTTAGCAATATCTGTGTATTTTATAGGTCAAGTTATGGGAAGAGTTTAGAGTTTGTAAATGCAGCAAGCATTATTGGTTGAACATTGGTTGCGAGGAACATTCGTATAGTATATGGGGGAGGTAGCATTGGGTTAATGGGGACTATATCACTTTCTACACATCTAAGAGGTAGTCAAGTTTTAGGTATCATTCCTGAACCTTTCACTCGAAAGAACGTCATTGGAAAGACAATTGGGCTGGAATTTCAAGTATCATCTATGCATGGACGAAGAAGGACAATGCTTGAAAACTCTAATGCATTCATTGCCTTACTGGGTGGTTTTGGTACTTTAGAAAAAGTTTTTCAAATTATCTCTTGGGCCCAACTGAACATCTACCATAAACCCATAGGTTTGTTGAATGTTAATAATTTCTTTGATAATTTGTTATCTTTTGTTGACCATGCTATGGAACAGAGCTTTATCACACCTTCGGCAAGATGACTCCTTATATCTACTTCAATTGTTGATGAATTAATTGATAAATTACAAAGTTTTGTTTATGAACTTGAACCAGTTATAGCTCAGATAGATTAGTCAAAAGGAAGCAGCAACAGAGGTAGTAAGGAACGTGGGTGTGATCTGACACTTTATCTTTAACTTTCCTTTACCTTTGGTTTTATTCATCATACATTGTTTCTGTTTAAATTTGTGTAAGGTTTCTCTTTTTAGTAATTGCCACAATTGGTAATATATTTTATCCTTTACCTATCTATGTTTTGACATTGAGGACAATGTTGTGATCTGGTTGGGGGGAAGGATAGTTGTGTGAAAAAAAATTGAAAAAATAAGAAATAAAAAATAAAAAAATAAAAAAATAAAAATTTAAGAAGTGTGTTTATTAATATGTTTGTCAGCAATTTATTAACAATAAAACTAATTAAGGATGACAGAGTAAAGAGTAAATTATTTACTCTTGAGACGCATCAAAATTGGTGGCAGAGTAAGGAATAATTAGGTAGATAACTATTTTGTGTGGAAGTAGTAATTCAAATCCAGGGAACATATCATGATTGAGTATATTGTCTTCTTTCTTAAAAATCTCATGCTTAGTTATGGATGTTGAATAGGTGGACTGAGAATGGTAGAAATATGCCTTGTGAGATTTTGAGCCTATTGATGAATGGATTAAACATTTGCACCATTCTTTTCTTTCTTGTGTGATTTTCACTTATGGAATTGTTACTCTGGAACTTGCTTTGATTCTATTTGAGGCTACATTTTCTCATGCATACATAAATATGATTGAGGCATTTTTCTTGAAATAGCTACCTTAACCAAATAGCCAAGAATGATTGGCGCACAAATAGGCAGCCTTGTTCAGCAGCATATTGTCTCAATATAATATCAAGCACTCTTATGATTTCTTGAAAATTCTCTGATTCCTGCCAATGTAAGGCATAGGAAATAGACTATTTCCCCTTGCTTAACCCCTTTGAGCTTGTTTGACCATTCTTTATTTCGAGCTCATTATGTACCTTTAATAAAAAACCATGTTCTTACCCGGCCTTAGGGAATAAGAGAATATTAACTTTGTCATTGGATGAGTTCTTGAACAAGTGTGGGTGTGTGTGTGCAAAATGGTTTAAAAAAATGTTTAATTAAAAACAATGTATATATTATGTTCATCTTCAAAAAAACAAAAAATAAATGTGTAAAGAAAGGCTAACAAGCCAATAAAGGAAAGGAAAAGAATATGTAAAGGGAATTTGTATTAAGTGGAGTTGGGATGAACTTTCATACTTGTTAATTGAACTCAACTCTCACACTTTTTTGTTCTCTTTGGTATTTAACTTGTCATATCCATATTACCTCCTCCTTTCCTTTGGTCCCATTACAACCTTGAATAAAGTCCTCTTGATTTGTATGTGCCTGTGTTCTGAGTAGTGGAGATGTAGAAGATAAGCAAGCTTATGATAGTGCAATTTTCATGGGTTGAATTGAGTGAAATACCTACCTTTTAAACACTTGAGGGATTGAGAGTGAATCTTGTGAAGATCTATCATTCTTGACTCATGCTTTTCAATTGAAGTTTCCTTGCTTGTTAGTTTGAGATGTGAAGAAACTTTATCTCATAAATGTTTTGATCCATTGAATCTTTGATTGCTCTTCATTCTTAAATATTATTAGAAATTGAGTCTTTTAGAATTTCTAGCTTTAGAGTTTGTGTTGTTTTTCCTTGTTCCCTACTTTTGGTCTTATGTGTTTTGCCCAAGAATGCAAAAAGCTAAGTGTAGGGAAATTTGATAATCACATATTTGATACATTAATAAACCCTCATTTTTAGTCAATTACACTCTTCATGTACTTAATTGATTAAGCGTGGTTATGTTTTGTAAGTTTGGACTCAAATTGAGCTTAATTGATTTTTTTTAGCATTATTGAGATCTTACACTGTTTCTGTATTTTAGTCATATCTTGAGTTCTATATGTCTAAGAATTATGTATCTTACTTTGTAGGAAATATAAGAGAGATCTCTACAACTTTCATGCAGAGCTCTAGGGAAAAATCAGACATCTAGTGGAGCTAATTGGGCTTGGAAGTCAGAACACAGGCTTTATGATTAGAATTTAAACATTGTGGTAATCAGGGCATAACCTAAGCTGTAGGAACTGCCTTGGGTTGAAAACAACTTTCACGAAGAACACAAGAGGAAATTCGGATGGCTTGGAGGTCATATTGGGCTTGTAAGTTAGAATAGAGGAGTTGTAGTTGGGCCTGAATAGTGTGTAGTAATCAAGGCATATCTCGTGTTGTAGGAACTAAATGGGGCTAAAATTTTAGCATTTGAAAGTTAAGATCCAGATCTACAACTTTCATGAATACCATTTGGCGAGAATCTGATGCATGCCATGAGTTCAGCATTGAATGATTTTGGAGACAAGAATCTCTATAATTTTTTACTCATCATACTACTATTTGGCATTTTTCACTCATTCACCCACTTATCCACTCACTCATTAATCAGCCCCTTATCATTTTGTATCCCTCATCCTCTATAAAAGGGAGCCTTGGCTGATCATTTGAGAATCTTGGTTTTAGATATTAAAATCATGCTATTGTGTTATTTGTTTATCTTGTTGTAGTTTTCTTTTGTTCTAAATTGAAGTTATGTTCTTCTTCTTCTTCTTCTCCATTTCTTTCTTCTTGTCTATAAATAACTAATTTTTATTTTACTTGGGTGAAAGGGTGAACCTTTCGGTAATAAATTAAGGTTAGATTAATTTCTTTCTTGTGCTTAAATGATATATTATCAAGTGGTTATTGTATGTGTTATATTTTGTTTCCAATCAATTTAGAAACCCTCCTTGTAAAGTGGAGATCTTGATTCATTGTAGACAAGAGATTTGCATAATGAATACTTGAGACCATTTAGAAGTGGTGGTGTTAATAAATAATTAAAGGAACTATAATATAATTATATATATAATCTTAAATGAACTTTAAATGTTATATTTTTTGATTGGAACCTCCATTATGTGTGGATTTTAATTGAGTTATAAAAAGAATTAGTCTTGTCATTAATTTACTTACCAAGAGTGGATCTCCTAACCTAAGTAAATTTTCTTTTATTTATGATCAAGTTTTATCACCTTTATTGTTGTGACAAAATATTTTCCTTATGTTAAAGAATTTTTTCTTCATCAATTCCCTGTGGATTGACCTCGGACTCTAGATAATTTATTACTTGAAACAACCTGCACTTGAGTTTGTAACTTTTAATTCGCATCACAAAGAAGATCTGGATGTTCCCTTAAGAAAATGGATAGCTCCTCTGGAAAATTCTTCCCCTAGCCTTAAAAGCTCTTAAAATTATCTGCTTTCATGAAGTTTCTTAAAGACTTAGTTACTAAATTCCCCAATAGGTCCCAAGCTTTTATGCTGCACACAAACCATTAAGACATTATTGAGGGGAAGAAAAAGCATTTAAAGAAAGCAAGCACGTGAGATTAAAATATCAATGCTATCAAGAACAAACAAGAATACACTTCTTATGAAATAGGTAACACATATTGCATATAGAGTCTTTAAGATTAAATAATACCAAATGGAAATCATAAACTATCATTTTCCACTAGCCAACTTTGTGTGGAAGGCTAAGGTTCTATTCAACAGGCAGGTGTAGTTGGTGTCAACCACTTATTTAGATGAATACCAATGATTCATTTCAGGTGTTGAGGCCAAAATAAGGCACTTATTCCAAATATGCCTCGTGCTTTCAGAGTTCACAAAACCATTGATGTTGCATGGTGCAATGGTGAGGAATGTGGTGTAAGTTTTTTGGTATACTTTGTGAACATTCATTCGCACAGTCTCTTTTTGGGAGTTCTTTCCAATAATATTTAAAGTTTTAAAATGGAAGGAAAAATTATGTGGAGTTCTGCAGTTTTAAGCAAGGCACCAATTATTCTTGGGGAAATTATTTTTGATGTATCAGTGTATAGCTTTAAATGCATCCTTTGTTGCCACAGTAACAGTATGGCCACTTAAAGTTAGCCAAGAAAGAAATTATGCTCCTTGCAATGTATTTAATCTATTGAATTTGGTGAAACTAAAAAGCACTAGCCTTCTAGAATAGTGAAAATGGCGTACCCTGTTTAGAAGAAGCAGAATATCTAATATATTATTTGGCTTAATTCATATAATGATGTGAACTGAAGTGTAGTGATAAACCAAGACTATACCAAGAAAAATTTTCAATCTGATTTTAAAAGAACCAACAACATGTAAAATAATAGTTATGGGCTCACCAAATAGTAAATAGTAGTCAACACCAAGTATATGAACATCTAGTTATCTACACGAGAGCTATTAAATCAATTGAGGCCTGCCATTCTATATTAACTTGAATTATGCAACCAAAGAGACACAAGAAGTGGATAGAATAATAGAATAATGGAATAGTTCAAGCAAGAACGAACCTAACTGTACCCTAACTCTACTAGCACCAGGAATTTGGGCTTAGGATGAGAAATTACTGCTTCATCCATAGACTCATCAATACACAAATTACCATCAGAGCCTTTGTTTTTTACATAAACTAGTAGACATTTTCTATTCAACTCATCCTCAATATCTGCCTCTATCAATTTTGAACACGAAACATGACATATTCAAAAGGATAGGGATCCTTTCCTGTTAGACAAAAACAGAAGAGGATCATGTTGGTCAAAAACACATGTTTTTCTATATACCGCATGCGGTATGTGTAATTTTTTTTTTACCTTCCATTGCACATACCGCATATGGTATATAACAAAAACATGTGTTTTTCAGCAACAAGATCCTCTCCTGCTTTTGGCTAGTAGGATAGGATCCTTATCCTATTCAAAACACAAAACCTTGAAGAGCTTAATATTGATACTATCAATTGGTTGCATCATTTCTATTTTACAGGTTTCCAGTGCCTCAAAGTGATAATAACAATGAGCTTGATAAAAACGCGATATCAATTTTGGCCATTAGAATTAGGGTTGGAAAAAAATTAATTAATTTTTAATCCATCCAATCCATCTATATTAAAATTAGTCCAGTCCATCCAATAAAAATAATGTATTTTACTGGATTAGATCTAATGGATTAAATTTAGTTATGGATAGTTAATAATCTAACCAAAACATGTAACATCCTCTAAAACATATTAGACTTGTAAATAGTTACAGAGGTAACTTAATACTTATTTAACATGTCTTTTAAATTTTGTGACAATATGAGTTAGTTTAGGCACTTTGCTACAACTCGAAAGGTGGAAAGTAACTTAAATTGACCTAAATATTAACATAAATGGCTTAGCTAATGGAAATAAATGCGGATAATTTGTTTCTAGGTCACAAATAAGTACACTGTAACACCCTCCTTAAGTCATTACATTTTCAGACCAACTCCTTTTAACTACTTACCCAAGTTATAAAATTTTGATATTATTTTAATACGGGTTTCAAAATTTCTTTTTCGTGGATAATGTAACACCCCAACTTTTGGGATAATTACAATATAGTCCTGAAATATACTATTTTGTAATTTCTATGAGTAGTAAAATGAATTTGACTGTTTCGTGAGTGTATTTGATTGTTTGAGGTGATTTGCTCCGACCCAGGGAAATAATAATTTTCTGGCCGAAAAAATCTTATTTTAATTAATTAGAGTTGGGGGATCTTACTAAACCCAATTCTAATTGATATATATATTAATCTTTTAATTTTTAGGATTTAAATGTGCAATAAAATAATTTTATATTATTATAATATTATTTTAT
Source organism: Ormosia semicastrata (assembly GCA_029884595.1). Taxonomy (NCBI): domain Eukaryota; kingdom Viridiplantae; phylum Streptophyta; class Magnoliopsida; order Fabales; family Fabaceae; genus Ormosia; species Ormosia semicastrata. The sequence goes on from JAQQTO010000061.1 coordinate 49,615,792, forward strand.
ATTACAAGACTACCTCTTGTCTCAAAAACAGTAGAAATCTGCTTCGAAATGACCATGGATCCTTAAAAGTTTGTGGGACCTGCATTTAGGAAAAGTAGTCAACGATTCTGACTGGACAAATTCTAAACCAATGGGAGTGAGTCAACGAAAGTGGCTTGACTATTTTGAACTAATAGGAATAGGTCAATAAAAGGAGCATGGACTTTAATATGGACCGTTGGATGAAAACTTAGTTAGGAAGCCTTTAACCTTAACCGTTGATCAAATCAATGGTGAGATGAGAATTCAAGTTTTATGACTAATCAATATCCACCTTAGATTACATCTAGGGCTAGGAGTTAAAGTTGAAATCAATGGTTAGAATCAAGTCAAACATAGTGGCTTGACTTTGTTTAGTAGCTAATTAAGCCTAATTTGATTAATCTAATTACCTAATTAGCAAACTAAGTAAACTAACCTAGTTGTTAATTAGTTATAATCTAATTATTAATTAGATATCCTAATTTTAATTAGAGGTTATAATATATGTAATAATATGTTTAATTAATTAGTTATATAGTTAGAATGTTAATTAAGATTGATTAGGAAATTTAACCTAACTAATTACCTAATTAATTAGCATGCAATTAGGTGTAAATTGAAAACAAATTGAGTCCCTAAATGCCCTTGAACCACACGATTTTGCAGCAGCCTTGGGAGGCAAAATTTGACAAGTTCTACATGGTTCTTGAACCATCCAAATGACATAAGCCATGTGAAGTGTGAACACAATTAGATATTTGCTATCCAAATTAAACACTCAACCTCACCCACACAAGCTCACTATGGCAGCCCCTCCCATTACCCTCTCAATATTCATTTTAACACTTTTCCAAATCAAAGCTTTTTATTCTCTCCAAAAATACCAAGAACACTAAGCACCATTTCTCTTTTATTTTCTCCTCTATATTTCGGCCAACACCTAAAACACTACCATCAAACCTCTATAATTTTACCTCTTCATATTTCTTAAACCAAAATCATATTCTAAACACTTTTCCTTCACAAGGTTTTGTAAAAAACCTACTCTATCTAGTTCAAAATCCAACCTTTTGTTCACTTTCCTAAGGGTAAGTTTTGATTTTATGGTTTAAATTTTGATTTTTGATTATCTAAACCATGATTGTTCCATGGTTTTTCAATCTTGATCCTTGTATGTGTTTTTACTAATTGTTTAAGAATTTTAGAGATTTGTTTTGGAGGTTACATGAAATTTCAAGGAGAGGAGGAGACTAACCAATTATTGTCTTCAAGAGGTAAGAGGGAGATTTAATTCATCAACCTTGTATGATAATGAGAAAATGGATTTGTATGTGTGTGAAGAATCCATAAGGATTCATTTGTGTGGTTGTTTATTGTTTTTATTATTTATGTGATTGTTTACATGCTTTCCTAATTGTGATTGATTTAATTGCTATGCATGTTTATAGTTTTTATTATTGATTTTGATTGCTATGTATGTTTATAGCTTTAAAATATATTGTATGTATATTGTATGTGTTTATAGTTGTATGTGTTTATAATTGTATAATTATTAAAGTAGGATGTGAATAACATGTAACGATTTGCATGAGTGTTCCAAAGAACACAAAAGAGGCTCACGGCCTTACCATAAAAATCGAGAACCAAAATGTTCTCAACCATTTTCTAAATCAATGATTTAAAGAATCTAGGTAAAATAATAAATTTAAGAATGATTTTGATTAATTATGGCCAACATGCCATTCAACGAATATTTGAATGCCATTTTATTTTCTAAGATAGGTTAATTATGGCCAACATGCCATTTAATATACAATTTAAATTCCTAAGCTATTTTCTAAGGTAGGTTAAGTAACTAATCTATAAAAGAATTTGATTCCAATGAATCTATGAAAAATAAAATGAATGAAGTTAGATTTAGAATTTAAATTTTTAGAAGGATTCGTATTAGGTAAGAAATAAAATGAACGCTTGAAAAATACTAACGTAGAGCTCACTCTCTAAGTTTTGAAGCGAGTTAGCAAGTTTCAAAGTGTAACTATTGGGCGAGATTAAAATAAAACAGAATTTAGAGGAAAACATTGAAAAATACCTTATACTGATTTTATAGGCAAAATGCTGCAAAAATTTACTAAAATCAGGCGAATAAAATGAAAAGATTCCATATTATATCTATAACATAAGGAAAATATTCTACGTATTTTAAATGTACTAGATATAATCTACACATATTTAAAATGATGATTTTAAGCTATTCGGTTAAGAAAATGAATTAAAAATCTTACGCGATTGAGAAAATAATTTAAAAACATTACGCGATGTTCAAAAATGTCAAAATGTACTTACGTGATTTAAAAACGTTTATGAAAACGATGCGATTGTGAAAATGCAATAAAATTCCTATGCAATTAAACGATACAATGAGTTTTGTTGTCGGGCCAAAGTGATGGACTTGGACATGTTGTGAGATAGTACTGTCAGGTGGGACATGCTATATTTTGGTATTGAGATTGAGGGTATTTTCGTACATATGGTAAAATATGGATATTAAGGGTATTTTTGTAATTTTAGATCATGCTTAGAGTGTTGTGTCAATTTGGTTGATAATTGGCAATTAATTGATGAGGCGAATTACATCGTGTTTTGATGTGATAGGCGTTGTGTGGTTTATTTATTGAACTTAGAGCCATTAGTGTGCGGAGAATCCCATATGTGGACAGTGGTAGCACCTCTGGGCCGTGGTAACGGGCAACACACTAATGATCTCGACAAGTACTATTCTTAATCAAGATCTTGAGACTATTAAGTACTATGCCTGTAGTGCACGATGTATGGACTGTGTACTACTACACGATGTTTGGACTGTGGGCTATAGACACGACATTAGACAGTACAATAGTTGGTTGGGTAGCCATAAAGTATTATTAGTTCTATTTGGATCATTCTCTCAGATATCCGTGTTTAGCTCCATGGAGTAGGAATGAGTCAGTGTGTGTTCATGCATTATTTGCATTTTAAATGCTTATTATAATCTGTGATAAAATGCATGATGTATTAATTTGCTATACTGTATATGATATGTTGGTATGTACTATTGTGATAATTGTTTTGTATTGTCGTTTTCTTTATTGCCATGCGGGTAATGATGTAGATTGTCTCACCTCTTTATTGTATTGTTCTGCCTGTTTCTATTTTATGTTTATATCATCGAAGACTACAATGGCGGCAAGAGGAGGTCAATTAGGTTTCTTTAGACTACAATTTCTCGAAGGCGCAGAGGCTTGGTATGTCCACTGGGACACAGGACACATAGAGTACAGTGGTAACGTGACTTTATTAGTAAGTAGGACTCGACATGGGTTCGTTACTACACGTTATACGGTTACTTTCGTATAAGTTATTTTACCTATTGGGGAGTTGTGGGATGAGTTTCACTATACTCCTAGAGAGAACTTCGACATAGTTTTGGGTCGAATTTCTATCGGTCAAGACATTCCCAACTAGGGAATTTGTCTTCTGACAAGGGCTCATGTTTTAGGGGTTATGTTTGAGTAGTATGCTGTCCTTAACTGTTTCTATTAAATATTAATAGTTGTAAATTAATTGTATACTTCAGACAAGATTCATATTTATATTATGGTGTGTGATTATGTTTGTTTTATTTTGTGCTTTGTGTTATCTTATTTAATATTATAAATATAAAAGGAAAAAAATTTTACCACTAATATTATTGATGTACCAAACGTTTTATAACTTGGGTAAGAAATTCATTTTATTTTATTTTATTACATCATAAATGTGACATCCCCATAAGGGTGTTACAGATAACATAAACTTACTGAATTTTAGAAATACAAGATATAAAGACTAAATAATATACATCACATGTACATCACATAGATTAGTAACAACTTAAATATATAAAGCTTACGTACTCCAAACAACACATAATTACCATATAAAAACTGAACCTAGCCAAAGTCCAAAAACTTGAAGAGTAGGGTCCTATACCCGATCCTCCTCCAGATCCTCCTCGGGATCCACAATGGACAAATTTTCCAGTCGGGGCATGTCACTACGGATGGGAGTCCGAGTAGTTGACTCCACAGAGTCTTCACTATTGGTAGTTCTACAATTACCCAATAACTCCCCAATAAGCATATAAAGCTCCAAGCAAACAGCAGCGTCCAAAGAAAATGTAGTAACCGCATGCTGGGTCCTACTCCAAAGCAAGGTAACGTCTCCAACATACTGAATACGCCCCGTGTCCCAATGGACATTCCACGCTTCGATGTCCCTATGAAACTGTACACCAACAAAACCCCTGTGGATCTAGCCTCACTGACGTTGCAGTCTTCATAGAATAATAGCATAACACAGAATAGACAAAACAAAAATACAAAGAGGTGAGATCCCCTACATCAATACCATCATGGCAACAAAGAACAATAACAACAATCATACTATACATATATAGCATTAACAACATATTCATGACATCATAAAATCATTTCATCAAATAATAGATAATTACCACGAATATACATATACATATATATATCACAACAATAGGAGGACTGACTATGCACATGCACAATGAACCAATTTCCTACTCCATGAAGCTAAACACAATTTCGAAGAGAATGATCTAGAAGATATGTTTGTATATCGACCGCCTCAAACCAAGTGCTATAATTTTTTAATGTGTACATTAGGCATTATACCAGACATTCTACGCCAGATCAGGAATAAGAATAGTGTCTCGTCGAGATCATCAGTACATTTGCATCGGTTGCCACGACACAATTGCGCTTTCTAACAGACCATATGTGGAATTTCGCATCCCATCGCCTCCAAGTTCAACACATGAACTACACTAAGCAATTCGCACCTATACTAGGTGTAATTCAACTCCTAGGCAATAATAGCCTTAACAGACATCGTCTGTAAAACGTGTGTTTGGACGTATACCTTTGAAGACTTATTTTGATGATAACAAACAAAGACTAAATGAAGATGATAGAAAGACCAAGTCCAAGTTTATATAATATTAGCATTAGGACTTAGGTTCTGTTGTACGGAGCTCACTTTGATATCTCTCTGTTTTTAAAAGAAAAGATAAAACTTGTTTTTTAAAGAAACTTAGTGTCTTTGAAACACTTTCTCCAAAACTGTTTTGTATTGATTTATTCGAATAGAGCTTAGTCTATTTGAACAAACACTTTCACGAGGTTCTGTTTTTAAAGATGCTATTCGAATAGCAGGATAGCTATTCGAATAATGAGTTTCACAGAACTGTTTTTATAAGTGAATTATTCGAATAACTCAAACTTTATTCGAATAAACCCTTTTTTATCTGAACAGTTTTTAACCTTGTTATTCGAATAACCCATATCAGATGTTATTCGAATAACCTATATCAGATGGCTTTTTCACGATGGCTTCAGGAACAGTGTTATTCGAATAAAATGTTAAGCTATTCGAATAAACACGTTGATCACGAACACTGATATGGAAACAAATAGGTTTTTAATTCGGTTAAATGGCTTTAACTCTACCCAACGGCTATTTCTTCTAATTTTCTCTATAAATAGGAACCTTGGGTCACATCTAAAATTGCCCAAAACCTTGAATTATTTTCTGCTTGCTCTAATCTGTGAAATTATTTTCTACGCTATTTTTTCGATTAAGAACCTTTAGATATTTTTGTGAGAACTCCATTAGCACTTCAGTTTGTATTATTTACTTTGAGTAGGAGTTTCTCTTCATCTACTTTCTGCTATTCTGTATCGAGGGTGAGGTATCCCTCAAGGTTTGTATAAGGGTGAGGTATCCCGGCAGGCTGAGGCTTTAGTACAAGGGTAGAGTTTCCCTTTGTGTGAAAATTGCTCTTTTGTGTAATAGTTGCAAGCACCTATTGAAGCTTGTATACATAGTGAAAAATCTCGGCTTTCGAGGACTGGACGTAGACCACAAGTGGGTTAGTGGTCAAACTAGGATAAATATTGTGCCTGCTTCTCTCTTCTTAATCTCTTTATTTTATGCAATTTTAATTTACTGCATATTTATTTTCTGCTACTTTTATTGTTTCTTTTCTTCTTCTCGTTCCTTCTGTACAAATATTTATTAAGTTTTAATATTTGCTTTTGATAAAAAGAGGTTTTGAGAAAAAAATTTATACTCAATTCACCCCCCTCTTGAGTACTGGAAGCCACTTGGTAACAAGTGGTATCAGAGCTAGACTCTTGTATAAAGAGCTTAGCAGCTTCAAGAGAATATGACTTCTTCAAATGGTTTTTCAAAAGGATCTTTCATAAACCGACTACCCTTTTTCAATGGGGATGGTTATGCATATTGGAAGGAAAGAATGAAAATCTTCATCGAAGCTATTGATCTAGATGTATGGGATGCTGTCGAAAACGGCACTTTTATACCCACAAATGAGGTCGATGGTGTAAGGACCGAAACACCACGAAATAAATAGTCTGATGAAGACAAAAGAAAAGTTCAATATAATTTAAAAGCTAAAAATATTATTACTACTGCTTTGGGATATGATGAGTTTTTTAGAATTTCAAATTGCAAAACTGCTAAAGAAATGTTGGACACTTTGCAAGTTACCCATGAGGGTACTAGTGAAGTAAAGAGGTCGAGAATCAGTTCTCTAACTCATGAATATGAATTATTCAGAATGAACCAAGGAGAAAGCATTTAGGAAATGTAAAAGAGGTTCACCCACATAGTTAATCATCTTGCATCTTTAGGTAAAAAATTTTCTAACGAAGATTTGATTAACAAAGTATTGAGATGTCTTAGCAGGATTTGGCAACCTAAGGTAACAGCTATATCAGAATCGAGGGACTTGTCGACAATGACTCTAGCTACCCTCTTTGGAAAACTTCATGAGCATGAGCTGGAACTAAGCAAATTAAGTCAAAGCAAAGAAAACGATAAAAAGAAAAAGGGGATGGCGCTCAAAGCCACTTCCTCAACATTCGATAATGATGATGAAGAAAATGAAGAAAGCTCAGAGAACATCGAGGTAAGCAAAGAAAATCTTAGTCTGTTAGTTAAAAAATTTGGTAAATTTCTCAGGAAAAAGGGAATGCAAAGAAGACCTCCCTTCCCTCCGAAGAAGACTCATTACAAAGGCGAAGGAGCTTCATCGACTCCAACTTGCTATGAATGTGGTAAACCTGGTCACATGAAAATGGAGTGCCCAGTTTACCAAAAGAAGAAGGAGAAATTTGAAAAGAAGCCCTTCAAGGAAAGAAAAGGTAGAAAAGCCTATATAGCATGGGATAAAAACGACATGGATTCAATTGACAGCTCAGATAGCGAGGAAGCTCAACTATGTCTCATGGCCAAAGGAGAAGAAGAAGAAAGCGAAAATGAGGTAAGTTCTAATACTACTTTATTGCCTTCTTACGATGAATTACAAGATGCCTTTGAAGAATTGCATGAAGAGTCTTTAAAATTCACAAAAATAATCTCTTCTTCTAAGAAAACACTTTCTTCTTTAGAAAATCAAATTCTTGCTTTAAATAAAGAAATAGAAGAATTAAAAGTTGAAAATGAAACTTTGGGAATCATTGATGCATGCATAAATCATTCTTCACATGCTTCTACATCTTCATCTTGTTCTTCATGTCATATGCTTAAAAAAGAAATTGAAGACTTAAAGAACACTCTTTCTAAATTCACCTTTGAAAGGGATAACTTAGATATTTTATTAGGAAGACAAAGAGTGATTTTTCAAAAAGCCGAGATAGGTTATAACCCGAAAAATCAACAAAAACTCTATAAAAACTTCTTTGTGCATTCTAGTGTTTCAAGTAGTCCTTTTATTAAATGTTTTTACTGTGGAAGGAAAGGACATAGTGCATCAACATGTAATGTAAGGAAAAACATAAATACAAAAATTGGAACAAAAATGGTTTGGGTTCCCAAGGGTACTATACCCAAAACTGACACATAAGGACCCAAGAAAGTTTGGGTACCAAAGGTTAAAAACTAAACATGTGTTGTAGGTGTGCTTGAAAGCCAGAAGTTCAAATTGGTATCTCAATAGCGGCTGCTCCAAGCACATGACCGAGGACAACTCGAAATTCACCATGAATATTCCCAAGAATCATGGACATATTACTTATGGTGATAACAACAAAGGAAAAATTCTTGGAATCGGCAAAGTCGGTAAGAACCCTAACTCCTCTATTGAAAATGTGTTGCTTGTTGAAGGTTTGAAACATAACTTGCTTAGTATTAGCCAATTATGTGATAAAGGAAATAAGGTTATATTTGATTCAAATTATTGCATAATTGAAGATAAAAATGATAAGCATGTTAAATCCATTGGTCATAGAGTAAACAACATTTATATGATTAGTCTTGATGATATATCTTCAAATGATGCGAAATGCCTTTTAAGTAAGAATGATGATTCATGGTTATGGCATAGGAGAATTGTACACATTCATATGGATCACTTAAAGAAGTTGGTCTCTAAAGAGCTAGTAATTGGACTACCCAAGCTTAATTTTGTAAAAGATAAGTTATGTGATGCATGTCAAAAGGGTAAACAAATAAAGGTCTCTTTTAAAGCAAAAAATATAGTTTCAACTACTAGACCTTTACAACTTTTGCACATGGATCTATTTGGACCTTCTAGAATTATGAGCTTTGGTGGGAATTACCATGCTTTAGTAATTGTGGATGATTTTTCTAGGTTTACATAGACTTTATTTCTTGCAAATAAAAATGATGCATTTCTAGCTTTTCAAAGACTTGCCAAAGTTATTCAAAATGAAAAAGGTTTTCAAATCTCTTCTATAAGAAGTGATCATGGTGGCGAATTTGAAAACAATGTTTTTAAAAATTATTGTGATGAACATGACATTAATCATAATTTCTCTACCCCTAGAACTCCACAACAAAATGGAGTTGTAGAAAGGAAAAACCGTTCTTTAGAAGAAATGACGAGAACTATGCTTAATGAGGCTGCTCTTCCTAAGTACTCTTGGGTGGATGCTGTAAGTACAACTTGTTATGTAATGAACAGGGCCCTTATAAGGCCTATTTTAAAGAAAACCCCATATGAGTTGTATAAGGGAAGAAAGCCAAATGTCTCACATTTTCATATTTTTAGATGCAAATGTTTTGTCTTAAATAATGGAAAAGATAACTTAGGCAAGTTTGATGCTAACTCTGATGAAGGTATATTTCTTAGTTATTCAAATCATAGTAAGGCTTTTCGTATATATAATAAAAGAATTATGACTATTGAAGAATCTATACATGTTGCATTTAATGAAACTGACCCAAATGGATCGAGAAAGGATCTTGTTATTGATAATGTTGCAGAAGTCTCGGTGGAAACACATTTGGATAGCAAGGAAAAAGAAATCAAGGAGCAAGAGGATAAACAAAGATAAGAAAATTCGCATGCTTTGGAACTTCCTACAGAATGGCAAACTTCAAAATATCATTCCATTGATCAGATTATCGGTGATGTATCTAAAGGTGTAAGTACTCGTAATTCTCTTAGAAATGCTTGTAATCACTTAGCTTTTGTTTCTCAAATTGAACCTAAGGATTTAATTGAAGCTTTTGATGATGAACATTGGATCCTAGCTATGCATGAGGAATTAAATCAATTTGAAAGAAATCAAGTTTGGGAATTAGTTGCTAGACCTAATGATCACCCTATAATTGGCACTAAATGGGTTTTTAGAAACAAACTTGATGAAAATGGTTTAATAACTAGAAACAAAGCTAGATTGGTTGCTAAAGGTTATAATCAAGAGAAGGAATAGATTATGAAGAAACCTATGCACCTGTAGCTAGATTAGAAGCTATTAGAATGTTACTTGCTTATGCCTGCATCATGGATTTCAAATTATATCAAATGGATGTCAAAAGTGCTTTTCTAAATGGTTTTATTCAAGAGGAGGTATACGTTGAACAACCTCCAGGTTTTGAAAATCATGAACTACCCAATCATGTTTTTAAACTTAAAAAGGCTTTATACGGTTTAAAGCAAGCTCCTAGAGCTTGGTATGAAAGGTTGAGTAAGTTCCTTTTAGAAAATGGTTTTTCAAGAGGAAAAGTCGATACTACCCTCTTCATTAAAAATAAAAAGCATGATATTCTTCTTGTGCAAGTATATGTGGATGATATCATTTTTGGTGCTATTAATGAATCCCTGTGCCAAGAATTTGCTAAGACAATGCAGAACGAATTTGAAATGTCAATGATGGGAGAGCTGAACTTTTTCCTCGGACTTCAAATCAAACAAACGAACGAAGGGACATTCATAAGTCAAACCAAATACTGCAAGGAATTGCTCAAGAGATTCGAAATGGAAAACGCTAAACACATGGCCACTCCAATGGGCACTTCCTGCTATTTGAACAAAGATGAAGGAGGTAAATCAGTAGAAATAATGAAATATAGAGATATGATTGGATCTCTCCTTTATCTTACTGCTAGTAGGCCAGATATTATGTTTAGTGTATGCATATGTGCTAGATATCTGGCAAACCCTAAGGAATCTCATTTAAGTGCTATTAAACGAATAATGAAATACCTAGTAGGCACTTCACAAATGGGCCTGTGGTATCCTAAGGGTGCCTCTTGTAGCCTAATAGGCTATTCTGACTCTAATTTTGCTGGGTCCAAATTGGACAGAAAAAGTACTAGTGGGACATGCCACTTGCTTGGTAGTTCATTAGTTTCTTGGCATAGTAAGAAATAAAATAGTGTGGCTTTGTCTACCGCTGAGGCTGAATATGTTGCAGCCGGGAGTTGTTGTGCTCAAATCCTATGGATGAAGCAACAACTTTTAGACTACGGTCTTCAGCTTGATCACATCCCGATAAGATGTGATAACACTAGTGCAATAAATATCTCTAAGAATCCTATTCTGCATTCCAGAACAAAGCATATAGAGATAAGACATCACTTTATCAAAGATCATGTACAAAAAGGCGATTGCATTCTTGAGTTTGTTGAAACAACTAAGCAACTTGCAGATATTTTCACTAAACCCTTAGCAAAAGAAACATTCTTTTATATTCGAGGAGAATTGGGCATAATTGATCAATCCAATATATGATTACATATTTTATTACTGAATATTATCTCTCTTTAAATCACATGAATATATGCTTTGAATTCTTGAACGTATGCTTTTCTGTGTTTCTTTGTTAGTTTTATTCAAATAAACAGGCTTTTATTTGAATAAAATTCTTTACAGCATGTCAAATAATGTATTGAATATCAGCTTTATTCGAATAATACTTAGTTTATTCGAATAAACTAGCTTCTGTGTTAAACTTGTGTTTAATATGCGCTCTGTCTATTCGAATAAATCTCCTTCTATTCGAATAACTAGAATCCTTAGTTTATCAGTCTCTGTCTTTGCCCTCTGTCTATTCGAATACAACTCAGGCTATTCGAATAACCAGAGCCTTGGTTTATCAGCCTTGACTGATAGCCCTTAGTCAATTCAAATAAACCCTACAGTTATTCGAATAAATCCAGCTAGTTTGCCAAAACGCTTGGCTTTCCTAGAAAATCTATTTGAATAGAACCTCCCTCTATTCGAATAAACCCTAGCAGTTTTTATCTTTCAACGTCTGTCCTTTCAGTTTCCAAGCAAGGTTTATTCGAATAAACCTCTGTTTATTTGAATAAACACGGGCTTCTCTTTAAATAACCCCTGCGCGCCCAACCGTTTCATTCCCTCTTTTCTCTTCTGCTTTTCACCTTCTCTACCCATTGTTTCTTTCTCTCCTACTCTCCTCCAGCATCTTCCTGCCTTCTTTCTCTCTTCCACACCTCCAATCACCATGGCCTCCTCCTCCAGTAAGCGCCCACGCATGAAGACGACTCCATGCAATAATCCACTTGACTTGAGAAGGCTCTCATCCAATGAAGAGCACCGTGCCCGCTTCATTGCGCACTTCTGGGAGCATAACCTGGTCCAACCCAAGTATCTTGACCTCTCCTTCTTCCAGCAACACAGAGGTTTCAACTTTCTGACCCTTCTGCAAAACCAGGGAGTTCTACAACTTTGCTCTCACCGGGCCACTCTCTATCCAGCTCTGGTGAAGATGTTCTTTTGTATTCTAGCATTTGATGGCCAGAACCTTCTCTCCGAAGTCTGTGATCAGAACATTGTGATCACACCGCAGGACTGGCTGACTCTGTTTGGGTTGCAGTTCACCGGCGTACTCGTTAAAGATGGTGATAACCCTTTCCTTGAAGAGTTCAACAAGTTTCAGGTGATTGAGGACTTGCTGAAGCCTGGTCTAGCCTTGCCTGACAAGGGTCTCAAGGGTGGCATGCTGAAAAGCCAAGATAGGCTTCTGCATTACGCCTTTGCTCATATCTTGGCTCCCTGCGGTGGAAATTACGCCTACCTCAGCGAAGATGACATCTTCATGGTTTGGATTATGAAGAATGGCCAGCAGATCAACTGGCCTGTGTTTATCATGAAACACATGATGAGGGCCAAGGGTAAGGAAAAATCTGACTTGCCTTATGGTATTCTCGTCACTACCTTGCCAAGCAAGTATCCTCAAGTCTTGGAGACTGAGCGAGCCATTGCCTTGACTCATCACAATGTCTTTGGCACCCACACCTTACGCAAAATGAAGATGATCCAAACAGATGAAGGCTGGGTGTACCCAGATGAGGTTGCTGAGGATGAGCTAGACCCTGCTAACGCTCCTGCTGCCCCCGCTGATGCACCTGCTACTGCTCCTGCTACTGTCACCTTAGAACAGATCATGGCCACCTTGTATGATAACAGAGCATATATGGAACATACCTTCTTTATTCTTTTTGATAGAATAGAAGGTGTTGAACGCGAGGTTGCTGCCCTCCGATCTGCTTCACCTGCTCCTGCACCAACTTCTTCACCACCACCTCCGGATACCTATTTCTAGGAACCTTAGTTCTTAGGATCTCTGTTTTGCCTTTATGTTATTTATTTCTGGCTTTTGTAATTGAATCCTTTTTTATTAATGCATAAATACAGTTTCTTGATGATCTTTTGATATGAGTATGTTTCCTTTCATGCACTTATACTTGAATATATGTTTCTGGGACTTACCCTTCCTTTTTGCTCATGACAAAAGGGGAAGAAATATTTGAAATTTAATTAAGAAAAGACAGGTAAACTTAAAATGAGATTGGATTCAATTTGAAAGGGGGAGTAAGCTTTTATACCTCTTTGTGAATTCCAATTATATGCACTAACTCTTTTCTCATTGATAGTTTGTCATCGTCAAAAAGGGGGAGAATGTGTTTGGACGTATACCTTTGAAGACTTGTTTTGATGATAACAAACGTGAAGACTAAATGAAGATGATAGAAAGACCAAGTCCAAGTTTATATAAGATTAGTATTAGGACTTAGGTTCTGTTGTACGGAGCTCACTTTGATATCTCTCTGTTTTCAAAAGAAAATATAAAACTTGTTTTTTAAAGAAACTTAGTGTCTTTGAAACACTTTCTCAAAAACTGTTTTGTATTGATTTATTCGAATAGAGCTTAGCCTATTCGAATAAAGACTTTCACGAGGTTTTGTTTTTAAAGATGCTATTCGAATAGCAGGATAGCTATTCGAATAATGAGTTTCTCGGAACTATTTTTATAAGTGAATTATTCGAATAACTCAAACGTTATTCAAATAAACCCTTTTCTATTTGAACAGTTTTTAATCGTGTTATTCGAATAACACAGAGGTTATTCGAATAACCCATATCAGATGGCTTTTTCACGATGGCTTCAGGAACAATGTTATTCGAATAAAATGTTAAGCTATTCGAATAAACACGTTGATCACGAATACTGATATGGAAACAAACAGGTTTTTAATTCAGTTAAATGGCTTTTAATTCTACCTAACGGCTATTTCTTCTAATTTTCTCTATAAATAGGAACCTTGGGTCACATCTAAAATTGCCCAAAACCTTGAATTGTTTTCTGCTTGCTCTAATCTGTGAAATTATTTTCTATGCTATTTTTTCGATTAAGAACCTTGAGATATTTCTGTGAGAACTCCATTAGCACTTCCATTTGTATTATTTGCTCTGAGTGAGAGTTTCTCTTCATCTACTTTCTGCTATTCTGTATCGAGGGTGAGGTATCCCGGCAGGCTGAGGCTTTAGCACATGGGTAGAGTTTCCCTGCATGTGAAAAGTGCTCTTTTGTGTAACGGTTGCAAGCACCTATTGAAGCTTGTATACATAGTGAAAAATCTCGACTTTCGAGGACTGGACGTAGACCACAATTGAGTTAGTGGTCGAATCAGGATAAATACTATGCCTACTTCTCTCTTCTTAATCTCTTTATTTTATGCAATTTTAATTTACTGCATATTTATTTTTTACTGCTTTTATTATTTCTTTTCTTCTTCTCGTTCCTTCTGTACATTTATTTATTAAGTTTTAATATTTTCTTTTGATAAAAAGAGTTTTTGAGAAAAAGTTTTATACTCAATTCACCCCCCTCTTGAGTACTGGAAGCCACTTGGTAACAAAACGATACATGATCAATGACTTAATGCATATCACAAGCCACTACCGGCTACAATCACACAAAGATATTCCCGAGTCCAGTATTTCAGCTCGACAGCAAAACTTATTGTTCCTCTCAATCGCGTAACATTTTTATCGCATTTTCACAATCGCATAAAACTTTTGTTACGTTTTCAAATCGCGTAACAGTTTTCCAACTTTTTCTCACTCTCGTAAAGATTTTAAAATGTTTTTTCAATCGCGTAACTAAAAATCACCATTTTTAAATCGCGTAAGAGTTTTTCTACATATTTTCAATCGCATAAAATATTTTCTTAATATTCTAAGCTCAAATTAAAAACTTATCTCATTTAATTTAAAAATTGAATTTTAATTCCAATAATTCTTTAATAAATCACCTTTAAATAATATTTCTAACATTTTCTACTAAACCTTCTCTAAATAATATCTCTTAACATTTTCCACAAAAAAACTTAAATCATTTAGATTAATTCAAGATACCTCAAAATCTTTGTTCTTTACTCTTAATAAAACTTTCTTAAATAAAATATTTTAAACTCCAAACTATCCTTAAAAATTATTTTCTTGCTAAAACTCGTCTAAATAATATTTTCTAATATCCTTTCCAAAACTTATGTTTATTTTAATTAAATAAAACCTTTTCCATCTTCCTCTTTAAAAATCCATAAAATACTTTAAGTTTCCAAATTATTTCTCCATCCTATTTTCAATATCATAGCCAAAATTTACATTCTGTTTAATAATAAAAATATATTCATTTCAATTTTTATTTTGTAATTCCTTAATTACATTTCTTACAACTAATCCTCTAGGTTATTATTTAATAAATCATTTTTGTAATGGATTACCCATTTATGGGCATAGAGGCCGTGAGCCTCATGGTCTTTGGAACCAAAAATTCATTTCCTCTTAATCACAATTTGTATCATACAACATACATAAAACATCATAATCCTACTACATCAAATTCATGCATAATATCAAAGTAATAAAATCACATAAAGCAATTAAACATGGATCACAAAATCATACAAACAAGGTGAATAATCCTTTCATGGATTCATCACCTTCATACAAATTTCATTCCTCACCACCATAATTGGTTGACGAGGTTAATCTTCCTCTTACCTTAGATGTAGCTTCTTAAGCTCATTGTATAGCTCTTTGTACCAACTTCCACCACCAAGTAGCTCTTAGAATCAAAGTAAGCACAAATATATTAACATCCAAGGCTAGAGTAAGACAACCATAGATCAAATATGGTCTTAGAGCTTCAAGAATCAAATAAGAAATGAAAAACCATGAACTTCACCTTAGAACCCTAGAACTTGAATAAAAAATCAAGCTTGAAGATGGTTGAATCAAGCCTTGATCACAACATCAAAGTTGCTTGGAATGACGTTTAGGATCAAGTGGTATGATTTGTTTGAATTATGAGTGATTGGAAGGTAGTTTTGGGTGAGGAGGCTGTGAGACGAAGGAGGGAAAATGAGAGAAAATGTGTTAAGTTTTTGTGTAGAAAGATGATAGCTTTTTATTATGATAACAAATGAAACTTTTTGTCCCCTAAAGCGCTCTTGGCCGTGAGATAGGAGAGAAGGAGTGTGATTAATTTGACCACTTTCAACCGTTCACAACCATTGATTAGATCAATGGTGGACATCCAAAGCTTCTTCACTAAGCTTGCTCCTCACAACTGTTGATTAGATCAATAGTGGATATGCAAAGCTTATCCTCCAAGCTTGTTTCTAATTGGTTATGCATAAAGTTGTCATAACCATCATATTTGACCACTTAAGATATTTTCCAAAAGCTTCCCAAATATTATAAAACACATAAATATCAAGAAAAACAAAAAATCAGAATGTCACAACTCTCCCTCTCTAATAAAAATTTTGTCTTCGAAATTTCTCTTATATTTTTAAAACAAATGTGGATATTACTCCTTCATTTGTCAAAATAGCTCTTCTCTCGAGTCTGAGTTATCCACATCTTTTCCCGAATCATCTTTACTTTCTTCATCGTTTGTTGTATAAGCTCAGGTCCTAATGCGAAATTTTCCCCATCTTGATACCAACACAAAAGTGTTTTGCATCATCGTCCATACAACGCCTCATAGGATACCATCCTTATGCTTGAGTAGTAACTGTTATTGTAGGTTAATTTTATCAGAGATAAGAATTCATCTTAACCTCCTAATTGTTCTAACACATAAACCCTTAACAAATCTTCCAGCGACTGAATTATACTCTCTGATTGGCCATCATAGCAAATACACTAAGCACTTTTCTACTCCAGGCATCCGCCACGACATTCACCTTTTCGAAATGATACTGAAGTTGAAAATCGTAGTCTTTCAAGAATTCTAACTATCGTCTCTACCTCACATTCAACTCTTTCTGATCGAACAGGTACTTTAGGCTCATATGATCACTGTAGGCATTATAGGTTGATCCGTAAAGAAAATATCTCTAGATCTTCAACGCAAAAATGACTACTGCAAATTCTAAATCATGAGTAGGATAATTCTTCTCATGCACTTTCAACTGCCTTGAAGCATACGCCACAGCCTTTCTATTTTGCATCAACACACAGCCTAAACCCAAAAGTTGAACTTCCTTTAACCAGAATTCGCACTTGGACGGCTTAACGTATAACTTCTTCTCCTTCAGAATCTGAAGAACCACACTGAGATGTTTAACATGTTCCTCTGGACTTCGAGAATAGATCAGAATGTCGTCAATGAGGACAATGACAAATCTGTCTAACTAGGGATGAAAGATCCTATTCATGTAATTCATGAATATCGCAGGAGCATTCATTACCCTGAACGGTATTACTAAATACTCGTAATGCCCATAACGTGTCTGAAAAATTGTCTTGGAATATCTTCTACTTTCACACGAATCTGATGATAACCAGAACGCAAATCGATCTTGGGGAAAACAACGTCTCCCTTCATTTGGTCTTCTAGTTCCCATGTTGTATCTCCCGTCACATCATTCCAGATTACATTCACCAAGGCAATTTCTCTGAGTTGTTTCACTCGCCTATCCTTAATCTTAACAGGAAATGTCTTATAGATCAAGTTCTCTTTTTAATCGTACTGTATCTGGTGCTATGACATGGGTTGAATCAACAATATATTTTCTCAACTGAAATATATGGAAGACACTAAGAAGGTTAGAAAGAAAAGTGATAAGGCTATTCGGTAGATTACTGGACCTATCCAACAAAGAATTCAATATGGTCTAATAAATTTAGGAGTGAACTTTCTGGATTCAAATCCAAAAATCTCAGTCTCAGGGAACACTAAAGTTTTATTGAAACAATATAATAGGATATGGTTAGAAAGTAACCAATTCATCCCTAACATTTTGTCTATTTGTGAAAGAAGTAGACAAATCAAATCAACAGAAAAGTTTCAATCTCGAATAATAATAGGATAGTTTTAAATAGGCTTGAGTAGTAATAGCAAGTTTAGCAGTAGAAGTAGCAATATTCAAGTCAAAAGGAAATGAAAACATAGATAAACCCAAATGGTTCACACAGTCACAGGCAATAAAAGAATGGGTTGCCTCTCGAGTTATACAATACAGTTAAAGGATTTCTTGCTATGGCACAATCTCCCTCAATAAGATTTTTAGATTGGGAGGCTTCTGCTCCACTCAACGTATAGACTCCTCCTCTTGCTTGAGGTCTTAATATGTTACTCACAGAAGGTTCCATCTTCGGTTGTGTACAGTCTCTAGAAAAGTGCCTAGGCTTCCCGTATCTGAAACAGATAAATCCTTTGATCATACACTCCTTTGTCAAGTGAGCTTTTCCAATCTTCCAACATTTTGATGCTGATGCTACAGTCTGACCAAATCTGTTGCCACTAGTACTTCCTCCATTTGTTCGTTGTTGCTGTTGATTCCTCGATGATCGTAAGTACGATTTTTGCTGGGATCGATTGACCATACATTTCCTCCCCTTTTGGAACCTAGATGGCCCAAAGTTACGAAGTCTCGTATCCCGAGATTGATTCAACTCTAATAGATTTTGAGCCTTGGCTGCCGCTTCCTACTGTTGAACGGTCCTTCGATTCTGTTGTTGCATCAGCCATTCCTTGCATTGCCGCCACAACTATAGTCATGCTATCGTCATCACGTCCCGTATCCACCTTCATTCAGTTACCACAAGCCACATGCGTATGTCTACCATGAGCCATTTCCTTTCTTCAACGTCGAACTAACCACAATACAATGAAAACTAAATATAACCACTTCAAATAAGGTTCTCTCCTTTCAGAAACCAAACACAGAGAAACACACAGTACAAACAAGATAAACTTACCCACAAACCCAAAAGACTCTAACTTAGGCTCTGATACCAACTAATGTAACACCTTCCTTAGGGCATTACATTTTCAAACCAACTCCTTTTAATTCTTTAACCAAGTTATAAAATATTCAATATTATTTTACTACGGGTTTCAAAATTTCTTTTTCGCGGATAACATAAACTTACTGAATTTTAGAAATACAAGACATAAAAACTGAATAATATACATCTCATGTACATCACATAAATTAGTAACAATTTAAATACATAAAGCTTACGTACTCTAAACAACACATAATTACCATATAAAAACCGAACCTAGCCCAAGTCCAAAAACTTGAAGAGTAGGGTCCTGTACCTGATCCTCCTTTAGATCCTCCTTGGGATCCATAATAGATAAATTTCCCAGTCGAGGTATGTCACTACGGACGAGATGTCCGAGCAGTTGACTCCATAAAGTCTTCACTAGGGGTAGTTCTACGATTACCCAATAACTCCCCAATAGGCATATAAAACTCCAAGCAAACAGCAGCGTCTAAAGAAAATGTAGCAACCGCATGCTAGGTCCTACTCCAAAGCAAGGTAACATCTCCAACATACTGAATACACCCCGTGTCCCAATGGACATTCTATGCTTCGATGTCCATATGAAACTGTACACCAACAAAACCCTGTGGATCTTGCCTCACCGACATCGCAGTCTTTATAGAATAATAGCATAACACATAATAGGCAAAACAATAATACAAAGAGGTGAGATCCCCTACATCAATACCATCATGGCAGCAAAGAACAATAACAACAATCATACTATACATATACAACATTAACAACATATTCACGACATTATAAAATCATTTCATCAAATAATAGATAATTACCACGAATATACATATATATATCACAACAATAGGAGGACTGGCTATGCAATTGCACAATGAACCAATTTCCTACTCCATGGAGCTAAACACAATTTCAGAGAGAATGATCCAGAAGATATGTCTATATATCGGCCACCTCAGACCAAGTGCTATAATTTTTCAATGTGTACATCAGGCATTATACCAGACATTCTACGCCAGATCGGATAGGAGTAGTATCTCATCAAGATCGTCGGTACATCTGCATTGGTTGCCATGACATAGTAGCGCTTTCTAACTGACCATATGTGGAATTTCGCGTCCCGACGCCTCCAAGTTCAACACGTGAACTACATTACACAATTCGCACCTGCACTAGGTGTACTTCAACTCCTAGGCAATAATTCTGTAAAATGATGCATGATTAATGACTCAATGCATATCACAAGCCACTATCGGCTACAATCACATAGTGATATTCCCGGGTCCAGTATATCGGCCTGACAGCAAAACTTGTTGTTCCTTTCAATCGCGTAGCATTTTTATTGCATTTTCATAATCGCATAAATTTGTTGTTACGTTTTCAAATCGCATAATAGTTTTTTAAACGTTTTCTCAATTGCATAAAGATTTTAAAATGTTTTCTCAATCGCATAACTAAAAATCAATAATTTTAAATCGCGAAAGAGTTTTTCCATGTATTTTTAATTGCATAAAATATTTTCTTAATATTCTAAGCTCAAATTAAAAACTTATCTCATTTAATATAAAAATTGAACTTTAATTCCAATATTTCTTTAATAAATCACCTTTAAATAATATTTCTAACATTTTCCACTAAACCTCCTCTAAATAATATTTCTTAACATTTTCCACAAGAAAACTTAAATCATTTAGATTAATTCAAGATACTTAAACATCTTTATTCTTTACTCTTAGTAAAACTTTCTTAAATAAAATATTTTAAACTCCAAACTATCCTTAAAAATTATTTTCTTGCTAAAACTGTTCTAAATAATATTTTCTAATATCCTTTTCAAAACTTACGTTTATTTTAATTAAATAAAACCTTTTCCATCTTCCTCTTTAAAAATCCATAAAATACTTTAAGTTTTCAAATTATCTCTCCATCCTATTTTCAATATCATAGCCAAAATTTGCTTTTCATTTAATAATAAAAAGATATTCATTTCCATTTTTATTTTGTAATTCCTTAATTACATTTCTTACCAGTAATCCTCTAGGTTATTATTTAATAAATCATTTTTGTAATAGATTACCCATTTATGGGCATAGAGGCCATGAGCCTCATGGTATTTGAAACCAAAAATTCCTTTCCTCTCAATCACAATTTATATCATACAACATACATAAAACATCATAATCCTACGACATCAAATTCATGCATAATATCAAAGCAATAAAATCACATAAAGCAATTAAACACAAATTAAAAAATCTTACAAACAAGGTGAATAATCCTCACATGGATTCATCACCTTCATACAAATTCGTTCCTCACTACCATAATTGGTTGATGAGGTTAATCTCCTTCTTACCTTAGATGTAGCTTCCTAAGCTCCTTGTATAGCTCTTTGTATCAACTTCCACCACTAAGTAGCTCTTAGAATCAAAGTAAATACAAATATATTAACATCCAAGGCTAGAGTAAGACAACCATAGATCAAATATGGTTTTAGAGTTTCAAGAATAAAATAAGAAATGAAAAACCATGAACTTCACCTTAGAACCCTAGAACTTGAATAAAAAATAAAGCTTGAAGATGGTTGAATCAAGTCTTGATCACAACATCAAAGTTGCGTAGAATGACGTTTAGGATCAAGTGGTATGGTTTGTTTGAATTATGAGTGAATGGAAGGTAGTTTTGGGTGAGGAGGCCGTGAGATGAAGGAGGGAAAATGAGAGAAAATGTGTTAAGTTTTTGTGTAGAAAGATGATAGCTTTTTATTATGATAACAAATGAAAGTTTTTGTCCCCTAAAGCCCTCTTGGCCATAAGATAGGAGAGAACAAGTGTGATTAATTTGACCACTTTCAACCCTTCACAACCATTGATTAGATCAATGGTGGATATCCAAAGCTTCTTCACTAAAGTTGCTCCTCACAACCGTTGATTACATCAATGGTGGATATGTAAAGCTTCTCCTGCAAGCTTGTTTCTAATTGGTTATGCATAAAGTTATCATAACCATCATATTTGACCACTTAAGATATTTTACAAAAGCTTAGATATTTTTCAAAAGTTTAGATATTTTCCAAAAGCTTAGATATTTTCCAAAAGCTATTACCCAATAGATAATAGAATGTACCCAAAACTCATATAAAGAAAATTTTTATTAACTATTTTTAGTTTCTGGTTTAGTAAGTTTCCCCGGCGCTGCATTAATAGTCCAAAACTTTCTGGTCCAGGAAAAATTTTTATTTTTCCGAGCCCGCCTCAAACACATACATAGTCCAAAATAATATTAAAATAATCAAAATAAATTAAAAATCCCCAAAAATTCATGAAAATTCTCAAATATTATAAAACTCATAAATATCAAGAAAAATGAAAAATCAAGGTGTTACATACACTATGATATGGTTAAAATTTGAAAATAATCGGAGTCAAATTGATATTTTTAAGCATACTGATTGTGTGTTTTAATGTCAGATTGACTAGTCACAGATATGGAAAAATATGGTTTTGGTGCAACAAGATTTTTTATGAATCCTAGGATTTATTTTAAACTTGTTGGAAGTTGGAAAACTTGATTTGGAGAAATCTAAGTGTTCTTAACAAATCAAAAATTATCAATTGGTCACTTAAGTGACCAAAGTCCCTCACGTTTTAAGACCCTCTCTTTGACTTTTCCTTAGATATTTCACTCAGTCTCACCTTTCTCTCTTGTTTTCCTTCGTGATACAGAAGACAACAGAGAGGAAGTAAAGAAAAGAGGGAAAAGAAGAAGAAGAAGAGAAGAGAAAAAGGAAAGCTAAAGGGAGAGCTATGGTTTGAGAACATCAAAGGTTGAAGCTTCATCTCAGCTGCAAAAGGTAGGTGATTTGTGTTCCTTGTAGCTTTTTTTCTCCATTTTCACCATTTATGCATACTTGATGCATAATAGGCCATTTTGGATTTTTGAGGTGTCCGGAGTGTTTTTCTTGCTTAAATGTGTTTCAATGGTTGTAACATCTTGGGACTGCCTGCAGGATTGACGAGTGTCTCCACAAACCAACACAGGTCTTTTCAGCGTGCTTTGTCCTCACTCACACGCATCCTAGGAAACTTCTCAGGAGGTCACCCATCCCACAATTGCTCCAGGTTAAGCACGCTTAACCATGGAGTTCTTATGTTCTAGGCTCTCGAAAAGAAGTTGTAACTTGTTGATATGGTTACATCAAATCAATTCCTTTAAGTCATCCTCAACTATGCAGTCCTATACCTGCACAGTCTCTGAATCCCTCTCATTCCAGTGCGTATTCAGTTCATTCATGTGACCCTTCTCCTAGAAGCCTGCCAGAAGCCGCTCCTTGTCTGTGCTTCATTGCACCAACGATCACTCCCTGCCCTCGTCAGTCCCGGCTTATCCATGCTTCATTGCACTAGTGATCACTCCCCGCCCTCGTCGGCCCCGGGACACACATGAGCAACTAATGTAACACCCTCCTTAGGGTATCACATTTCAAACTAACTTCATAATATTCTTTACCCAAGTTATAAATTATTTAATAATATCTTAATACGAACTTTAAAATTTCTTTTTCACGAATAACATAAATTTTGTTGAATTAGAAAAACACAAGATATAAAGACTGAATAAAATATAACTATCGAATATAACATAGATTCGTAACATCTTCATTACATAAAACTCACGAATTCTAAATAAAATATAATTACCATATAAAAACTAGACCTGACCTAAGTTCACAACATCTAGGAACAAGAGTTCTCCTCAGAAGACAAATTCCCTAGCTGGGAATGTCTCGACGGATAGAAATCCGAGCCAACAATAAATCAAAGTCCTCTCTAGGAGTATAGTGAAAATCATTCCACAACTCCCTGATAGGTAAAACAAACTCTGCATAAGCAACTGTAAAAGATGAAGTAATGATCCTATGGCGAGTCCTACTTATGGATAAAGTAATGTCGCCACAATACTCTATATACTCTGAGTCCCAATGGACACGCCAAGCCTCAGCACCTTCAAGAAACTGTAGTTTAAAGAAACCTAGCTGACCCCTCCTTACCGCGATCGTAGTCTTCACATATGTAAGCATAAAATAGAAACAAATAGAACAATACAGTATAGAGGTGAGATCCCCTACATCGCATACTAATATGGCAGCAAAGAAACGATACGAACAACAATGTCGTTCCATACATACAATCCATAGATTAATATAAAATCAGCAGATATGTTCATGACATTTAATAGATAAACAATCCAATAAACTTGCAACACAATATCAGGCATAATGATAATACCATAATCATATTATATCACAATAATACTATATGACGACAGTATGAAATGCTGACTATGCGTATGCACGATGTGTATGTTGACCATCCTTATGCACAATGCAACCAGTTCCTACTCTATGGAACTAGATTCAAATTCAGAGATGAACGTTCCAGAAGATCTGTTCCCCTTAAAAGATAGTCTACGCCGAATCATGAAAAGAAATAATGGTTGTTGGGCTGCCAATGGGTTGCAGTCGGTTTATCACGGTCAGGGGTATATATGTATTGTGATAGCATAATCACAAAGTGAATCACCGCGCCCTGACATCCCCCAAGATCTGGTCTAGATCCACTATCCTATAAGTTCCCATTCACTATTTAGGCATAAAATGCCACAACAGCCACTGGCTGTATAATGCTCAAATGCATATCAAACTACCATTGTACCATTCCCAATGATATTAAAGCAACTGCCTATATAATTGTCCAATACCATTAGTATCAATGATATTATATAACCGTCCATATAACTACATAATACTAATGATCTACTCGGGTCTAGAACTTCGGTTCCACAAGCATAATGCTAAAACCATAAGCCACTCGGGTACAGTACGTTGGCCCTATAGCAAAACTCGCTATTCCTCTTAATCGTGTAGTGATATTATCGCATTTTCAAAATCGTGTAACACTTTAGTTACGTTTTTAAATTGCATAAGGATTTTTCAATGTTTTCTCAATCGCATAGCTAAAAATAACTATTTTTAAATTGCGTAAGAGTTTTTCTACATATTTTTAATCGCGTAAAATATTTCTAATATATTTTAAGCTTAAATTAAAACTTTTCTCATTTAATATCGAAATTGGACTATATTTCCAACATTTCCTTAATAAATCATCTTTAAATAATATTTCTCACATTTTCTCACTAAAAATAGCATTTTCTACTATTTTCCACAAAATTACATTTCTTTGATTAAATTGGAATATTACAGCTCAAAATTTTCTAATGCGCTTCAAAACCCAAAGGGTGAGCTATACCTTAGTAAATTTCATTCTAATGCGCTTCAAAACCCAAAGGGTGAGCTATATGTTAGTAAATTTCATGTTTTAACTTTTATCTTACTTAATAACTTATTTACACTAATTTAATTCTAAAAATTCGTTTACTTTCTTCCTAGGTCTAAAACCCTATCAAATTATTTTCCTATTAATCAGATACTAAGTTTATACTTAGTAAAATAATTTTGGATCTAAAACATTAAAAATGGCATGTTGGCCAAAATTTCACTATAGGTTTCTCAAATCACATTAATTATTTTCTATCACTTTATTCTTTACAAAAACTCTTAATCCAATTTCTTATCATTATACCATTTAATTCATGTTTAGGAAAATAATTTAGAACA
Organism: Ormosia semicastrata; assembly: GCA_029884595.1. Classification (NCBI taxonomy): domain Eukaryota; kingdom Viridiplantae; phylum Streptophyta; class Magnoliopsida; order Fabales; family Fabaceae; genus Ormosia; species Ormosia semicastrata. The sequence continues at coordinate 49,641,444 of JAQQTO010000061.1, forward strand.
CTTGGCTCTCTTGGTGTGGTTGAGGTCGTGAGCCATCAATTGGTCATTGGAACCAAAATTCTTTCCTTTCTCATGTAATTTATAGTATGCAACATATATCAACCATCAAAACTATACCATAAACATTTCATACATACTATCAAGATCACATATCATCACATATATTCAAAAATCAACCATAACAATTGTAACACCCCAAAAATTATTTATTTCATCGTAGATAATTATTTTATAATATTTATGAATTTTGGGAATTTCTGTGGATTTTTTCAGAAATGTCAAATATTTTAATATATTTCTTGTTTTACGTGCGCACTGAGCAGAGTCAGTGTAACACCCCGGAAATGATTTGTTTCATCAATTATAGTCATTTCCCAATATTCATGATTTTTGGAGATTTTTCTAGAATTTTTCAGAAATATTGAATATTTTAATATATTTCTCATTTTACGTGCGCACTGAGCGGAGTCGGTATAACGAAATGTTTTCCTTGAGGCTGGTAAACCTTGAACTGTCAACGTGTCGACGAGGGATCTTACTAAACCCGAGATCGGGTACAGTTTACGAGGTTTGCATTTTTCAAAGTTTTATCTGATAAATAAAATCTCTGTACACACTGTTAATTAAAATTTTGTGATCCGCTCTATTATTCATTGGATAATTAATACTGGCTTTGTGCACTGTAACAATTATCCATTGGGTAATAGCTTGTAGTAAAATCCTAATTACCATATTATTTAACTAATAAATCACATTATCTTATCCTAATGAAATCTACTTTATGTCTAATCACATCTCCTTTATTGAAAATGCACACAAGCTTCTCAAGGAAGCTAACCATTTTCTCTCTCTCCTCCCTCTTACCTCACGGCTGCTGCACCATTTTGTGGGGGGAAATTTGTGTTTCACATAATTAATTATATCACATTAATTTCAAAAACCTAAAAGCATCTTTCACTTTCTACTATCAACTTCTCTCTCTAAGCTTCATCTCTTTCCTTCACAAAATATTTTCTCCTCCTTCTCTCTAGAAACCCACATGGCCAGCCCCTCCATTTTGCCTCATCCATCACAAAAATTTCAACCGACCCCATTTTCTCAATCTCCTCTATAATCTAAACACTTCTCTAGTTGGTGATTCTTGAAAAAACTTTCATCTTGACCACTTTCTTCAAGCTTCAAGCTTAGGGTTTTTGGGTAAGGTTGTTGATTCTTCACTCTCTTTTCCCCATTTTCGTTTCTATGGTCTCCTTTGTGACCATCTATACCTTATTTTTCAAGCATTGGTGTTATTTTGATGAGATTGAAATTTCTAGGGTTTGGTTGTGTAACACCCCAAATTTCCTATCTCTTAAACAATAATTTTGACATCTAACAAAATTTTACTGTTTAGTAATTTTTGGATACTGTAAAATTATTTTTTTTATTCCATCAGCGTATTTGATCGTTTTGAGTGATTTACTCCGTGTCAGGAAAATAAAAATTATTGGGCCGGGGAAAACTTTACGTAATTTAATTTTTACCGTTAGGTAATTATTTTACATGATCTGATTTGATATTTGTGTGTTTTCTAATATTTGTGATTTTGTGGATGATTATGAATTTTTGACTGTATGTAGGCCTAGGTGGGCCCAGGTGACCTTACGTGGGCCCAGGTGGGTCCCGCATAGTGGAAAATTTTTCTACGCATAGAAAAATTTGTACTGTTTAGATGGAGACAGGGGATCTTACTAAACCTGAATCTAGAAACAGTTTTAGAAATTTTGTTTTGTACTATATTTATTTATCGGAAGATAAAAATACAGTAAATATATTCTTTCGTGGGATTTTTAGTAGATAAAAATAGAAATTATATTGCTTAAGTCAACATTGGTGGTTTGGATATCCACTATTGATTCAATTAACGGTTAAGAAATAAATTTAATAAAGAAACATAAGATAATCATCATTGATTTAATCAATGGTGTGAAAATAAACTTAGTTAGGCAAGCTTCAATATCAACCGTAGATTTAATTAATGGTGTAAAATTAATTATATAAAGTGACCATTTACTACCATTGGATTTAGAGTTGATCAAGGGTGGAGATTTGGTCTTAAAAAGTGACAAAGACCATTTATGACCATTGGATGAAGAATTAATCAAGGGTGGAGATTTGGTCTTGAAAAGTAGCAAAGACTAATTATGACCCTTGGATTAAAAGTAAGAAGGAGTAATCTTGACCCTTTATTTTGGAGACACATCTAATGGCTAGAATTTAAAGGAGAAGGATCCAATGGCTTAGATTAAGTCTTCTAAATTAAAAGTCTACCTAAATCCTAACCATTGAATTAATCAATGGCTAGGAATGCTTCAAATAATTGTATAAAAAAAAAAGATGACAACTTCATGCATTATGGAAGGGGGACGATTTTGGAGTGCTTGGACAAGGAGGAGACAATTTTTTTAGTAGCCTTTTTAGGCTAAAGAAAAGATTAACTAATTAAGCCTAATTTGATTAATCTAATGGCCTAATTAACAAGTTAAGTAAACTAAATTAAATGTTAAATTGTTATAATCTAATTCTTAATTAGATATCCTAATTTTAATTAGAGATTATAATATAGGTGAAATAATATGTTAATTAATTAGTTATATAGTTAGAATGTTAGTTAAGATTGGTTAGGAAATTTAACCTAACTAATTACCTAATTAATTAGCATGCAATTAGGTGAAAATTGAGAACAATTAATTCCCTAAAATACTCAAGGAGCCACACGATTTTCATGCAGCTTGGGGAGACTTTTACATGGTTCTTGAACCACCAATAATAGTCGTGCAAACTAAATTAATGACCATTATTGTTTGTCATGGTCAATATGACCATTATTGTTTTGTTTGCTTCCTTTGGATTGCATGATGAAGGGGGGGACGGTTGGAGAAGCAAGAAAGAAGAAGAGACATGTTGAGACATGTTGGAGTAGCCTTTTTAGGCCAAAGAAAAAACTTGAAGACATTAATTAGATGTCTTGACCAATTATTGGTCATTTTCCTAAAGCAAAGTTATTTTCTTCTTTCTCTCCATGCAATGCTACGGCTGCCCACTTCAATTCAGCCATTTGATTTCATTTGTATCACATTTTATAACACTTAACTCATTCTCTCTCTTCTCTCTCTTCCAATTTGTCAAGAACACCAAGAACAACACCATTTTCTTTCCTTCCTTGAGCATTCAGTCACCACCCATGGAACCACTTCCAATCTTCCATAATTTTATCTAGCTACATATCTTGAATCCTCTCATCAATTCAAAACACTTTCATGTTGGAGACTTTCTCTAAATCATTCATCTTCATCACTCAATCAAGCCAAGAACACAAAACAACCATTTTCCTTCATTTTCTCACCAAATGGTTCGGCCATGACCACCAAAAGCACCACCCATCACTTTTAATTTCATCCAACCATAGATCTTGAATCTACATGATATTCTAAGCAACTTTCATGTTGGAGACTTTCTCTAAATCATTCATCTTCATGGAATTTCTTCAAGAACAAAGTTATGGAGTTTTTGAGGTGAAGTATAAGAAGACTTCATTTCTTCTCTTCTTTTTCATGATCTAAACCATGTTTGATCCATGGTTCCTCTTAATCAAACTTAGTATACTAATTTCTATGTATTTTGTTTTGAATTTGAGAAGCCCTTGATGTTGAAGGACTTGGAAAGAGAAGCAAAATCAAGAAGCTTTGAGGATCTTCAAGAGGTAAAAGGGAGATCCATCTCACCAACCAATTATGGTGGTGGGAGATGGTCTTATATTTGATGGATTGTGAATTCATGTGAGAATTCCAATCCATGGTCATGTAATAATTAATTGTGTGTTTATGAGCTTTGCTTTATTTTCTTGTGCTTTGATTATTTTTGTCTATGCTTAATATGCTTTGCATGATTTTATGGCTTTGATAGTATACTTATAATATGCATGATGAGTATATGGCATGTTTGTGATATTTATGATGAAATATATATATGTATGCCATTATGTGTGGATAGAAAGAAAATTGATCTTCGTTCCAATGACCAAGGAAGAGCTACGGTTTTGATGCCCTTGATGAGGGTCAATGTTGAAATTTTTCAAGAACAAGGAAATTAAATTTTGATCCCTAGAACAATGAGAATTTCGGCTAAGACACCTCAAAATAGGTGTTTACAAATTAATATGTTTATGGAAGAATAAAATTGGATTGATTTGAGGAGTATGGAAAATGAACTAAAGGTTTATTTTTTTTAAGAAAACATGAACACAAATTTTAGAATGAACTTTTATTGATTTATTTTGTGTAGAAACAAGAATAGAATTTATTTAAGTTAGAGAAAAATATTTCATGGTTCTAATGGCCATCTATAAGGTTTTGATAATTTAGAAAAATGTTTTGATGCTATGAAATACAAGAATTTTCAAATAAGGATTTTTGAAAAGGGAATTAAGTGTTATAAATTAAGTGAAGTGGAATTTTCATAAATAAAAGAAAAAGAAGATTGAAAGTATTGAACTTCAAATTAATCAATTTTTAGAAGTGATTTAGAAATATAAAGGAAATCGTTTGTAACTTAAAATTTCTAACAGAGAATTTATTTATTGGGTTTTGGAAAACGTTAGGAAATTTAAAGTTAAGAAACAATAATTAAATCAACTCAATATGATTTTGTAGGACTAGATTAATAAAAAAGTGATTTTGAGAAAATATATATTAAGGAAAAGATTTTTGACAAAGAAAGTGAAAAAGGAATTGCAAAGAAAGTGAAAATGAATTTGAACAAATGGGTTTGTTTTATGACCAATCAGTACTTTGGTTTTGAAAATAAAACTTTAATGGTTTTGTTTGTGTAAAACCATATCAATTTAAAAGGAAAAATGTTTTGATAATTTTTCAAATAGTAATGCCTAGATTTTGATGAAACAAAGTAATTTTTCAAGTAGAAATATAATTGATTTAATATAAGAAATTTGAAAAGGGAATCAGAGTATTTTACTCACTTGAAAAATTAAGTTTTGTAAACGAAAATGTTTTCAAACTTCAATTTATTTTGAAGTAGGTTAATTTGGAAATGATTTGCGGAAAAATAGAGAATATAATGGTATTTTGAGAATTTACTAAAGTATAACTTATTTTCAAGTTTTGAAATACGTTTAGAAATTTTAAGATTTGAAACATTGATTTATATCAATGGAAAGGTAATTTTGTGGATTATATTTGAAAAAGAATTTCTTGAGTAAAAAAACGTGGAAAAAGATTTTCTTGAGTAAGAAAATGTGAAAAATGAAGTACAAAGTCATAATATTTTGAGAAAGGATGAAATGGAATTTTTGAAGGTTAAGAAATATTTTTCGTAATAGAATTGTGGTGAAAAATGATTTACGTATCTTAAAAATGATTTAGAATATAGTAAAATATTCCTACCCGATTTAAAATATGTTAAAATATTTCTACGTGATTTGAATTATGTTTAAATATTTTACGTGAGTTTAAATATTTGACATATCTTGTTGAAAAATCACTATGTGATTTAAAAGTAATAGAATATTTTTACGGTATTGTGAAAATATAAATGTAAATGTTTTAATTTTGAAAACGTAATGAAGTGTTATGATATTTTGAAAACGTAACAGAAACATTTTGGAATTGTGAAAACATAATGAAAATGTTGCGCAATCTTGTGAAAATACAACGAAAGTGTTTTATAACTATGAAAACATGATAACATGATTTTGTGTTGAAAATACAGTATAATTACTGTTTAACCAGTGTATGGACACTGTATGAGAGAGTGACGTATTTTGCCTATGATTGGTATTTGGTGCATTTTATATGCATTGGAAAGAGATGCCCGTATTTGGATTTGGTGCATTATACATGCATTGAAAAGATTTGGCCTGTTCGGGTTAGACTTGCACTGATATACTCGTGCATTGTACAAATGAAATTGAAAAGATTTGGCCCGTTGGGGTTGGACTTGCACTGATAAATTCGTGCATTGTATAAAAGATAGCTAATAGCTATTATGGCCCTTGTGGTTAAAAAGGGAATGAGAATTGATAGTGAGGTCTATGATGGATCTTGGGGGCGTTGAGGCGCGGCGGTCGACCAGTGGACAGCTGGCGAGTACCCTGTGCCACTTGGCGATGCAGTCCGTTGCAACGCATTGACGATACCCGACAAGAACACGATTCTTTTCAACGACTGGGAGATTGTCTTTGGGCTAAGGCTGACAATTAACCAGAGTATTCTTCTCGAAATTGTGAAAACCTCCATGGAGTCATTTTTGATAAAATGAGTCTTTGTACATATGCATAAATCTGAGCATTTATATCTGTGTGATATATTAATTGGGGAATATTGGTTATTGGTTATGACAATTGTTTTCAGTACTTAGATGATGAGAGTTGATTAATGCTGATAGCATGATTATGGTATGATCTATCTGTATGATATAGCTATTTGTGTTATCTCTGTGCTGCCATGTTGGTATTGGTGTAGGTGATCTCACCTCTTTATTATGCTATTTTGCTGTGTCTGTACTATTAAAATCAAATAATAGAAAGATCGAGTTGTCTTAGACATAACAGGCGATGGATACTCTGAGATTGGTGACAATAATAAGGAGTGGACATTCAAGACTTAAAGGTGTGCAGTGTTGACAAAGAAACAGATGTCTGATGCATCAAGATAGACAGAAAAAGGAATAAGTATGTTAAAGTTTCTTATTAGTGTTGTACCGTGCTATAAAGTAGGACCCGTCATGGGGTTTGCTACTGTCAAAAAGAAAAAAAAAGTCTGTTAATTTTATATTTCTCTTTAAATTGTGATATTAATTGGTGTCAATATTGCATAATGAATAGTTGAAATATGATTTTCAATATTACCTAATATTTCCAGTAAATTTACGTTTCAGTAAAGAAGAAATTTTGAAACTCATCTTTTATAACTCAAACTTTGTGCGAACTTATTTTCAGATTATGAGTCGGAAGTCAGAAATGTGATGCCCTAGCTAGGTTGTTACATTAGTTGGTATCAGAGCTAGGGTGTTACATTAGTTGGTATCATAGCCAGGGTGTTACATTAGTTGGTATCAGAGCTAGGGTGTTACAGGTTGGGTGCAAATTTGAAAATTGCAAGGAGCTCTAGGAGGGTTCTCTTGTTTTCTTCACTTTGGTAAGAGGAAAATACTCCTCCTCAACCTCTATTGGTAGTAAGGAACATTGTGTTGTGAGTGATTGTGAGAAAACCCTATTGAGGGTTATTCTTTGTTTGTATGATTTGTATGATTACATATTGTCTTTAATTTGTTTGAGCTATTTGATTGATTAGTTATGTATGTTGATATACTTGAATGGATTGGAACACTTGAAATGGAAGAAAATGACCTAGATTTCCTCTATGGGGGCTCACGGTTTTTGGGGCCAAAATTAGGGTTCTTTGTGAAAATTTATAACAAGTGGAAACCATAATTAATGAAGTGGACAATATGTAATTGAGGGATTGAAAATTTGGAATCCTAAAATCTAGAGAGGCTCACGGCCTCCATGGCTAAAAATAGCTCAAACACATGATTTCATACAACTATAGCATTTAATTAATTAAGTAAATAGATAAGAGGATTAGGTAATGGAAGGAAACAAATTTAGTAACCTAAAGGAATTCTTTGGACTTTAAGAACAAATAAGGATGTGTGAGACATTGATAAGACTTAGAAATAATTCTTTAAGTGAATAAGACTAAGCTTAAAGTAAGGAACCTAATTATGGAAAGAATTTCATAAGAGACATTACATTGAAGTGGAACTTAACTAATTTAGACAATTAGGAATTAATTAGGATTTCATAAAATGGAAAGAACTAAGAGTGGAACTCTACCTAAAAGACTTAGAATGATTTTCAATTCAAGTAAGGATATGAGTGTAAGTGAGAACACCAAAGAATTCCATAATGTACCAAAAATATAATGTACTATTGGAAGGCTTTAGATTGTCTAATGTGGGTCTATGTGTGGGACCAAGAATATTATGATGCTTACTTTGGCCAATTGTGGCATATTATGGAAAAGCATGTAATGATAAACATACATGATTATGCATTGAGTCGTCATGCACTGTGAAAGTTCGTTGGACTGTTGTTAAGGCCATGTTGCCTAGGAGATTGAACACACCTTTGTGCGAGTACGAGTAGACTAGTGTAGGTCATACTGTTGACCTTGGGGGCATCGGGGTGTTGGTACCTTGCAATGGACAGTTGGTAGCTCTTCTGTCTGTGGGGCAAACTTATGCAAACGCACCGACAATCCGGACTGAGACACTGTCCTATGTCGTGATCTAGCGTAGACTATCGGTACAATGCCTTGATGAGCACATCGATAAACTGATGAGTTATAGCACCTTGGCCGCGGCAGCCAAGTTGCAGATGTGTCTCCTGATCCTTCTCTCCGACTGTTTGTGTCTAGCTCCATGGAGTAGGATTTTGATATTGTATGCATGTGCATAATGAGTCCATATACTATCTGGTATTTTAATTCTTATTATATATTGGAACTATTGCTCTACTGATGTATAATTTCCTGGAACTACTTAATTGTTTAATTGTTGTTATTTAATGCTCATTATTATTATTATTATTGATCTTGAAATACTATGTGGGAGCCTTGCGCCATTTTGTTTATCTACTGTCATAACTGGTAATGATGGTAGGATATCTTACCTCTTTCCTGTATTTCTATTATTTTCTATCTATATATTATGTCCCATCGAAGACGTCGGCAAGGAGGGTGAAGCTCCTGATTTCCCCAACTTCTGGCCCGACCGTGATTAGCACCTACTATTAGATCATGGCGGCACGCTCACGTAGATTTTTAGTTGATGTGCATTTGACCTTCCTTGGAGGGCTTGACTGCTGGCACATCAAACTAAATTTTGATCGCTGTGTCTACCTGGGAGACGTGTCGATCTCACTGGCTTGGAGGCGTCATGAACTGCCGATCTTTACTTGCTGCGTCAGCCTATGTTTGGAGTTTTATCTGCCCATGAGAGAGATGTGGGGTGATTGTTATTACACCCCACAGGAGGATTCTTTTGATTCCACTACTCGAGCTCAGGCTCGTAGCTCGGTGGCTCCTATGGAGGTTTCCTCAGATGAGGAAGATCTTGAGGAGGATCCCGAGGAGGATCCTGATATGATTCCTCCTCATCTTAGGGATTGATACTATCAATAGCTACTAATGGCTATCATGCTATAGTTTGAGGGCCTGATGTGTCATTATTTTGGTGGGCTGTATATTTTTGATCTCTTGGTGCATACATGTATAATTTTGTTTTTTGTATATTCAGGCGCAGTAATCAAACAAGTTTAATATAATGATATATCGTTGTTCATGTATGTTGGTTTGATGTATGCTTTATTTCTATTTTACTATTCATTGCAACTACGTCTTATCACTATATTTTATTAATTATAACAAAAAAAATAGCCACCATTTTACTTATGCAACTTTAATCAGAAAAATGAAATTAAAACGAGAATAAGAACCGGGTCTTAACTTCATTTTTATTTTCCGCATTGTAAATGACAATGTGACGTTCCCTTCCAAAAAAGGCATTACATTAAGTTGGTATCAAAGCCCCGGTTTATGTTTCTTTGGGTCTTATGATTGAGTCTGTCTTGTTTGTGCTATGTGAATCTCTGTGTTTGCTATTCCTAGTGGATACATCTGAATTTCCTTGTGTTTTTTAGTTAATCTGATTTGAGAAAGTAAGATGGCACGAGGTGGAGATATGGTAGCTGCTATAGAGGCAATACAAAGGATGGCTGAAGTCATAGCTCAACAGACTGAACGAGCTACTCAACAATAAGAGAGAGTTGCTCAGCAATAAGAGAGGGCTGCCCAATAGCTCGAAGCTACTGCTGATGCTCAGAACTTGGTGGAGTTTCATCGCCACAATCCTCCCCAATTCAAAGGAGAGTTCGATCCTGATAAAGCCAGTCTATGGATCAAAGAGCTAGAGAAAGTATTCTGAGGCATGAATTGCACCGAGAATAAGAAGATGACTTATGCTACCTTTATGTTGGTTGGCAATATTGAGAACTGGTGGTGCGGGACGCAAAGAACGCTCGAGGCTGAAAACTGCGAGATCACTTGGGATTTATTCAAGAATAAATTCTTGGATAAGTACTTTCCTGCAAGCGCGAGGCACGCAAAGGAGATGGAGTTTCTCAACCTGAGGCGGGGGAACATGACTGTTAGTGAGTATGCAGTTAGATTTGAAAACTTGTCACAGTTTTCAACGTACTTTCAGCACCAACCAAATGAAACCTGGAAGTGTTGGAAGTTTACAGAAGGACTGAGATATGAAGTGAAGAAATCTGTTATCACACTAAAAATCAACGAGTTCTCAAAGCTGCTAGATACATGCTGCGAAGTAGAAGCTCTGAAACAAGCTAGGGATACAAGGAGCAGGAACTTTGGACCTACAAGGTTCCAAAGGGATGGTGGCAACAGTTCTAACCGCTTCCAAAAGAAGCCCTATTCCCAGCCAACGGGAAACCAGCAACAGACAGCAGGTGGAAGTTCTGGTGGAGGTTCTTTTGGGAACCGGACCAGCCAAAATGTGGCGTATCCCTTCAAATGCCTGAAGTGTGGAAAGGATCATCTCACGAGGGATTGCACTATAAAGGGGATAATCTGTTTCAGATATGGCAAGCCTGGCCACGTATCCCGAGACTGCAACCAAGCAAAGGCTGAACCTTCAGTCAATGTTGTAAGGGCCAACAAACCTAAAGCAGGAGGATGGGTCTATACCATGAGCGGAGCTGAAGCCTCTGAGTCAGAAGACTTGATTCAAGGAGAAGGCACCATAGAAGGTAACCTTTTAACTGTACTGTATGACTCTGGGGTAACCCATTCTTTTGTATCTTATGATTGTGTGCTACGACTTGGTTTACCAGTGTCTACCTTACCTTTTTATCTGACTGTTTCTACCCCTACTGATAAACTGGTAGTTACTACCAAAGTCTGTTTAAATTGTCCCTTGATTGTTGAAGGTCAAATCTTTTCTGTCGATTTGATCTGTTTACCCCTTTCTCAACTAGATATAATGTTAGGGATGGACTGGTTGTCTTCCAACCATGTTCTATTAGATTGTTCAAGAAAAACCATAGTTTTCCCTGTGGAAAAGGATTCTAGATTCTTGATGGCCAACCGAGTTCAAACTCTCTTGAAAGAAGGACCTCATGGATACATGCTACTATCTTCTTTGAAAGTCAAGAGTGAGGTTGATGTGAACACAATTCCAGTGATGAATGATTTTTTTGAAGTCTTTCCTGATGATGTACCTGGTTTACCGCTGGCACGAGAAATAGAATTTGCTATTGACCTTGTACCAGGAGCTGGTCCCGTGTCTATAGCACCTTATAGGATGTCACTAATAGAATTAGCTAAACTTAAGAAGCAGCTAGAAGAGCTTTTAGAAAAGTAATTCATCAGACTGAGTGTATCACCTTAGGGAACACCAGTACTGTTAGTTCGAAAGAAAGACGGTTCATCAAGGTTGTGCATGGACTACAGACAGCTAAACAAAGTGACAATCAAGAATAAATATCCACTCCCAAGAATTGATGACTTAACGGACCAACTGAAGGGAGCAATGATGTTTTCAAAAATTGACCTATGATCTGGGTATCATCTGATATGAGTGAAGATGGAGGATATACCCAAGACTGCTTTTCGTACCCGATACGGCCATTACGAGTACCTCGTGATGCTGTTTGGTGTGACGAATGCGCCTGCTATCTTCATGGACTACATGAACAGGATCTTTCATCCTTACTTGGACAGGTTTGTTGTTGCCTTTATCGACGACATCCTGATATACTCTCAAAATCAAGAGGATCATGCTAAACACCTCAGTATAGTTCTCCAGATTCTGAAGGAGAAAGAACTGTATGCCAAACTGTCAAAATATAAATTTTTGCTGGAAAAAGTTAAGTTTTTGGGTTATGTAATCTCGAAGGATGGGATTGCGGTGGATCCATCAAAAGTGGAGGCAGTGCTACAATGGGAAAGGCCTAAGTCGATAACGGAGATTCGTAGCTTCGTGGGTTTGGCCGGATATTATCGGAGGTTCATTGAGGGATTTTCCAAAATCACGGGACCTCTTACCCAACTCACGAGGAAGAACTAGGCTTTTGAGTGGACCAACAGTTATGAGCAGAGTTTCCAAGAATTAAAGGATCGGCTAACTACCTCGCCAGTGTTAGTGCTACCTGATCCGAATGAGCCCTTCGAAGTGTATTGTGACGCTTCGTACCAAGCACTGGGGTCTGTGCTTATGCAACATGGAAGAGTGGTGGCTTATGCTTCAAGGCAATTACGAGTACATGAGAAGAATTATCCGATGTATGACTTGGAATTAATGGCTGTGGTTTTCACTTTGAAGATATGGAGACATTTTCTCTATGGAGCGATGTTCAACATCTTTAGTGATCACAAAAGCTTAAAATATTTGTATGATCAGAACGAGTTGAACATAAGGCAGCAGAGGTGGCTAGAGTTCCTGAAAGACTATGATTTCCAACTTCTGTATCACCCCAGCAAGGCAAACGTCGTGGCAGACGCCTTAACCAGAAAGATGATCAGTGTCTCTGCCCTGATGATTAAGGAAAAGGATCTAATAGAGTAGTTTAGAGATGTATGGTCACCATCTCAAGTGAGCTAATGGAGGACATACGGGAAAAGCAAAAGGTCAACAAGTTCTTGCAAGAAATGAGGGAGCTAGTGAAGCAAGGCAACGAAACCACATTTGCAGAAGGAATAGACAAAATTCTGAGATTCCGAGGTAGGGTTTGTATTCCCCATGACCAAGAGCTTAGAGAGTATATTATCGATCATACTGACACAAGTCAACTGAATATGCATCCGGGCATAACAAAAATGTATCAAGACTTGAAGAAGTTATTTTGGTGGCATGGAATGAAGAGTGACGTCACTAGACGTGTATCGACTTGTCTGGTTTGTCAGAAAGCTAAAGTGGAACATCAAAGACCGGCAGGATTGCTGCAACTATTGTCTATTCCTGAATGGAAGTGGGACAGCATTACAATGGATTTTGTGGTGGGTTTGCCAAGGACAAGAAAAGGTCATGACTCGATTTGGGTATTTGTGGACCGACTCATGAAATTAGCACATTTCCTCCCAATCAACATAACGTACAACCTGGAGAAACTGACCCAGCTGTATATAGGAGAAATTGTTAGACTACACGGTGTACCTACAAGTATTATTTCGGATAAGGATCCAAGATTCACTTCAAAGTTCTGGCAGAGTCTACAAGAAGCATTAGGGACAAAGTTACGTCTAAGTTCTGCTTATCAGCCACAAACTGATGGCCAATCAGAGAGGACGATCCAATCATTGGAAGATTTGCTTAGAGCTTACACTATAGAACAGAATGGAAGTTGGGATGACATTCTACCGTTGATAGAATTCACTTACAACAACAATTATCATTCAAGCATAGGGATGGCACCCTATGAGGCTCTGTATGGACGGTGGTGTCAGACACCTTTATGTTGGTACCACGACGGTGAGTGCTTTACTATTGGACCAGATGTTATACAGCAAACGACTGAAAAGGTTAAGATGATTCAACAGAAGATGAGGACGGCTCAGAGCCGACAAAAAAGTTATGCAGACAAAAGAAGAAAGTCTCTTGAGTTTGAGGAAGGCGAGCATGTATTTTTGAAAGTCACACCTATGACTGGGGTAGGCCAGGCTTTGAAATCTAGAAAACTCACTCCCAAATTCCTAGGACCTTATCAAATTCTTCGCCAGATAGGTCCCGTAGCCTATCAAATAGCCTTACCCTCTTTCCTCTCAAACATTCACAATGTCTTCCATGTGTCACAACTGCAAAAATACATTCCTAACCCAAGTCATGTCATAGCACTAGATACGGTATAATTAAAAGAGAACTTAACCTATGAGGCACCTCCTGTGAGAATTGAGGATAGAAGGATAAAGCAATTAAGAGGTAAGGAGATCCCATTGGTAAAGGTAATCTGGAACGAAATGACTAGAGATGCAACATGGGAGCTGGAAGACAAGATGAAGGAGCAACACCTACAACTATTCTAAGGTATGAAAATTTCGAGGACAAAATTTATTTTTAGAATGGGAGAGTTGTAACACCTCGAAAATTATTTATTTCATTGTAGATAATTATTTTATAATATTTATGATTTTTGGGAATATCTGTGGATTTTTTCGGAAACGTCGAATATTTTAATATATTTCTCATTTTGCGTGTGCACTGAGCAGAGTTAGTGTAACACCCCGAAAATAATTTGTTTCATCATGAATAGTCATTTCCCAATATTCATGATTTTTGGAGATTTTTTTGGAATTTTCTAGAAATACTGAATATTTTAATATATTTTTCATTTTACGTGCGCACTGAGCGGAGCCGGGATAACGAAATGTTTTCTCTAAGGCTGGTAAACCTTGAACTGTCAATGTGTCGACGGGGGATCTTACTAAACCCGAGGTCAGGCATAATTTACGAGGTTTACATTTTTTGAGATTTTATCTAATAAATAAAATCTCTATACGCACTGTTAATTAAAATTTTGCGATCTACTCTATTATTCATTGGATAATTAATACTGGCTTTGTGCACTGTAACAATTATCCATTGGGTAATAGCTTGTAGTAAAATCCTAATTACCATATTAGTTAACTAATAAATCATATTATCTTATCCTAATAAAATCTACTTTATGTCTAATCACATCTTTATTGAAAATGCACACAAGCTTCTCAAGGAAGCTAACCATTTTCTCTCTCTCCTCCCTCTCACCTCACGGCTGCTGCACCATTTTGTGGGGGGAAATTTGTGTTTCACATAATTAATTATATCACATTAATTTCAAAAACCTAAAAGCATCTTTCACTTTCTACTCTCAACTTCTCTCTCTAAGCTTCATCTTTTTCCTTCACAAAATATTTTCTCCTCCTTCTCTCTAGAAACCCACACGGCCAGCCCCTCCATTTTGCCTCATCCATCACAAAAATTTCAACCAACCCTATTTTCTCAATCCCCTCCATCATCTAAACACTTCTCTAGTTGGTGATTCTTGAAAAAGCTTTCATCTTGACCACTTTCTTAAAGCTTCAAGCTTAGGATTTTTGGGTAAGGTTGTTGATTCTTTACTCTCTTTTCCCCATTTTCGTTTCTATGGTCTCCTTTGTGACCATATATACCTTATTTTTCAAGCATTGGTGTTATTTTGATGAGATTGAAATTTCTAGGGTTTGGTTGGGTGCAAATCCGAAAATTACAAGGAGCTCTAGGAGGGTTCTCTTGTTTTCTTCTCTTTGGTAAGAGGAATATACTCCTCCTCAACCTCTATTGGTAGTAAGGAACATTGTGTTGTGATTGATTGTGAGAAAACCCTATTGAGGGTTATTCTTTGTTTGTATGATTTGTATGGTTACATATTGTCTTTAATTTGTTTGAGCTATTTGATTGATTAGTTATGTATGTTGATATACTTGAATGGATTGGAACACTTGAAATGGAAGAAAATGACCTAGATTTCCTCTATGGGGGCTCATGGTTTTTGGGGCCAAAATTAGGGTTCTTGGTGAAAATTTATAATAAGTGGAAACCATAATTAATCAAGTGGACAATATGTAATTGAAGGATTGAAAATTTGGAATCCTAAAATCTAGAGAGGCTCACGGCCTCCATGGCTAAAACTGGCTCAAACATATGATTTCATACAACTATGGCATTTAATTAATTAAGTAAATAGATAAGAGGATTAGGTAATGGAAGGAAACAAATTTAGTAACCTAAAGGAATTCTTTGGACTTTAAGAACAAATAAGGATGTGTGAGATATTGATAAGACTTAGAAATAATTCTTTAAGTGAATAAGACTAAGTTTAAAGTAAGGAACATAATTATGGAAAGAATTTCATAAGAGACATTACATTGAAGTGGAACTTAACTAAATTAGACAATTAGGAATTAATTAGGATTTCATAAAATGGAAAGAACCAAGAGTGGAACTCTACCTAAAAGACTTAGAATGATTTTCAATTAAAGTAAGGACATGAGTGTAAGTGAGAACACTAAAGAATTCCATAATGTACCAAAAATGTAATGTACCATTGGAAGGCTTTAGACTATCTAATGTGGGTCCATGTGTGGGACCAAGAATATTATGATGCTTACTTTGGCCAATTGTGGCATATTATGGAAAAACGTGTAATGATAAACATACATGATTATGCATTGAGTCGTCATATACTGTAACAGTCGCCATGTTGCTAGGAGATTAAACACACCTTTGTGCGGGTGCGAGTATACTAGTGTAGGTCTTACTGTTGACCTTGGGGGCGTCGAGGTACGGGTACCTCGCAATGGACAGTTAGTAGCTCTTCTGTCCGTGGGGCAAACCGATGCAAACGCACCGAAGATCCGGACTGAGACACTGTTCTATGTCGTGATCTAGTGTAGACTGTCTGTACAATGCCTTGATGTGCACGTGGATAAACTGATGAGTTATAGCACCTTGGCTGCGGTAGCCGAGTTACAGACGTGTCTCCTGATCTTTCTCTCTGATTGTTTATGTCTAACTCCATGGAGTAGGATTTTGATATTGTATGCATGTGCATAATGAGTCCATATACTATCTGGCATTTTAATTCTTATTATATATTGGAACTGTTGCTCTACCTATGTATTATTATTACCTGGAACTACTTAATTGTTTAATTGCTGTTGTTTAATGCTCATTATTATTATTATTGATCTTGAAATGCTATGTGGGCGCCTTGCGCCGTTTTATTTCTCTACTGCCATAACTGGTAATGATGGTAGGATATCTTACTTCTTTCCTGTATTTCTATTATTTTTTATCTGTATATTGTGTCCCATCGAAGATGTCGGCAAGGAGGGTGAAGCTCCCAATTTCCCCAGCTTCTGGCCCGACCGCGATTAGCACCTATTGTTGGATCATGGCGGCACGCTCACGTGGATTTTTAGGTGATGTGCGTTTGACCTTCCTTGGAGGGCCAGACTACTAGCACATTAACCTGAATTCTGATCACTGTGTCTACTTGGGAGATGTGTCGATCTCACTGGCTTGGAGGCATCATGAACCGCCGATCTTTACTTGCTGCGTCAGCTTACGTTTGGAGTTTTATCTACCCATCAGGAAGATGTGGGGTGATTGTTATTACACCCCATAGGAGGATTCTTTTGATTCCACTGCTCGAGCTCCGGCTCGTAGCTCGGTGGCTCCTATGGAGGTTTCCTCGGATGAGGAAGATCCTGAGGAGGATCCCTAGGAGGATCCTGACACGATTCCTCCTCATCTTAGGGATTGATACTGTCGATAGCTACTGATGGCTATCAAGGTATATTTTGAGGGCCTGATGTGTTATTATTTTAGTGGGCTGTATATTTCTGATCTCTTGGGGCATATAGGTATAATTTTGCTTTTTGTATATTCAGGCGCTGTAATCAAACAAGTTTAATATAATGATATATCGTTGTTCATGTATATTGGTTTGATGTATGCTTTATTTTTATTTTACTATTCATTACAATACGTCTTATCACTATATTTTATTTATTATAACAAAAAAATATAGCCACCATTTTACTTATGCAACTTTAATTAGAAAAATGAAATTAAAACGAGAATAAGAACCGAGTCTTAACTTCATTTTTATTTTTCGCATTGTAAATGACAATGTGACGTTGCCTCCCAAAAATGGGCGTTACAACAATTCCATGCATAATATCACATCGTATAAAAATGCATAATTAAGCAATCATAAACCAATATCTGCACAATCGAGTGAATAAATCCTCACATTGATTTTTCACTCAGAAACACAAATAATCCATTCCTTCACCACCACATTTGGCCGATGAGGTTAATCTCCCTCTTAACTGGTTGATGCTTCCTAACTCTTTGTAAAACTCTCTTTGTATCAATCTTTCACCACCAAGTAGATCTTAGAATCAAATCAAACACATAAAAATTAGTATCTAAGGCTTGATTAAGATGACTATAGATCAAACATGGTCTTAGGATTTCAAGAATCAAATAAGAAATCAAGTTTTAAGATTTTTACCTTGAAACATTAGAACTTAAATCCAAGATTCAAGCTTGAAGATGATGGAATTTGATCTTGATCACAACATGAAAATGTCATGGATTGATGAGAGGACTCAAGAATTATGGTTGGTTTAAATTAAACAAACTTGGAAGGTGATTTTAGAGTGGTTGGCCGTGAGCTACACAAGAAAGAAAGATAAGAGCTTTTTGATCTTCAACATGAAGAACAAGGTTGAAGATGATAGAACTAGGCTAAGATCTCAACTACAAACTGTTTTAGAATTGTGTATAGGTTCTAGATCTAAGGTTGTTTGAAATTATTGAAGATTGGAAGGTGTTTCAATGGTCTTGGCCGTGAGCTTTTAAGAGAAAAGGAGAGAATGAAGTTGTTGTGTGTTCTTGGGTGAGAGAGAAAAAGATGATAGCTTTTTTTTTGTCACAAAGTGTTTAGAAATGAAGGTGAATATCTTATTTCACACATCATGGCCGTGGAATGCAATAGGAAAGGAAGCTTAAAGCTTGTTTTGCAAGATAAAACATAAGCACATGGGCTCACATGGACTTCACATGGCTTAGGTCATAAACTAATCATCCTTTGGTCATTAGAAAATTCAAGAACATGCTAGAATGGCCTAGTAACCGTGTGGCTCAATGGAAAGTTAACTTAGCTTTGATTTCAATTAGTTTCTAGTTGCATCTAGTTTAGGTAGTTAGTTCAGTTAAGCTAACTTAGTTAGGTCATTTAGTTATATAGCTAACTATCTAGTTACATGCTTAGGTCATGCATTGTCATGCATTGGTCATTCTTCTAGAATACTCTAGATATTTTCTTGTAACTATAGATTCTAAGTATTAGCAAACTAGATTAGTTCCATTTATTTACTAATTAGGCTTTTAGAGTAACTAAGTTAGATTATTTAGTTACTTAACTAACTAATTTAGCCATTAATGTTGACTTCATCTCCTAACCATTGATTTAATCTAAGGTAGATATGCTAAACTTCCTTATCAAGTTTCCTCTCACACCATTGATTAGATCAATGGTGATGATCAAAGGCCTCTTCATCAAGTTTTGTCATCCAACGGTTCACACTAAAGTCTATGCCACTAAGTTTGACTAATTTCTATTGATTAATCATAAGGTTATGTAATGATAGTTCATGATTACACTTAAGATATTTAGCTTAGATATTTTCAACTTAAATATGTTTACTAAATATTTTACATAGATATTTCTCTGAGATATTTTACTAAGATATTTTGTTATATATTTTATCTTTAGATATTTATCCGTAGATATTTTATGAGATGTGTCACTATTTCTATAAGTGAAAGAGTAAGCAGCCAAATTGAATTTGTCTTATAGTTTAAGTAGTCAAATTGGATTTGTCTTCTAGTTTGAGTAGTCAATTTGAATATCTCTTCTTCGACTTGATTATCCAATTTGCCTTCTTCACACTTGCCATTGGTCCATCACTTTGAGTCATCGCCATGAAGATATTTTCTAGAATACATTATCTAATGGATAATAGCTACTGCTATTATTACACAATAGGTAATAAAAAAACTCAGATAAAGAAAATCACTGTCAACTATTCCAGATTTCGGGTTTAGTAAGATCTCTCGATCCCGCCTTGACAGTCCAAAACTTTTTAGTTCAGAAAAAAAAACTTTATTTTTCTAGGTCCGCCTCAAACACACACAGAGCTCAAAATAATATTAAAATAATCAAAAACCCAGAAAATTCCACAAAAATTTCTAAAAATCATAAAAAATTATAAAACTCATATTTTCAGAAAAAATGAAATTTAGACATACAGTTCAAAAATAATATTAAAATAATCAAAATATTATTAAAATAAAATAATTAAAAATTTCCAAAAATTCACAAAAACTCACAAATATTATAAAACGTATTTATATCAAGAAAAATGAAAAAATCGAGGTGTTACAATGGTTGTTTATGACTTGTTCATGGTAGGAGTTTGAGTTGGAAACTTAGAACTTGTCATTTGGACCTTTGATGCATATAGTGAGAAATTAGGCCTTGGATGGGGGATTTTGTCCTTGGATCCAAATTTATGGTTAAAGTTAGTGATTAATGTTTCCTACATGTTAGTGA
Organism: Ormosia semicastrata; assembly: GCA_029884595.1. Taxonomy (NCBI): domain Eukaryota; kingdom Viridiplantae; phylum Streptophyta; class Magnoliopsida; order Fabales; family Fabaceae; genus Ormosia; species Ormosia semicastrata. The sequence goes on from JAQQTO010000061.1 coordinate 49,661,725, forward strand.
ACTCCAAGGGACCTTAAATCACCTAGAAACTGATTTGGAGTGGCCAAAATCTGTGAATTGTTCTAATTGAACAATACTCAGATTCTGTAGAATTCTCCAAAATCCAGTTTCTGCTACTTGTGCCATGACGTGGAAAGGTCATGCCGAGGCATGAGGTGCAGAGTATATGTACCCAAGAGCAACGCATCACGACGTGAGTACTATGTGCTGCAGCGTGAGCTCCAAGATTTTTCCAACATTATGTTTTTTATGTTTTGGAATTTCCTAAGTGATGGAATCATTCATATATGCCTTTCTATGTGTGTTGAAACACTATTAGGGGTAATTCTTGGAGAGAACAACCACCTAGCATATATGAGGAATTATGAACCCTTAGGCATCTTTGAGTTTGAGAATGCCATAGGGGGTATCTAGGACCTTATTCAACATGAGGTTGTCTTTGAAATCACTTGTGAAGTGATGATGTAAGGCTCTAGATATGAGAATGCTACTCATATGGTTCTTGCTACTTTGTTGTATAAGTGAGGCTAAGATTCACATGTACTAGTGTTTATAAATTTGTTTTGAAGATGCTCTTGCATATTTGATTTCTAAACTTGATATTTGTTATTTTCCTATGTATTGTAAGCTTAGATGGTGTGCACAACCATATGGCTTGAGGATGAGGTGTTGGATCTAAATTCTCATAGCATTTTATATTATTATGGTCAGGGTTACCGGTATGGGGGTGGTAGTAGTACTCTTACATTCGGGAGGTGAAAATTTTTCACCTATTATCAAGTGGTGTGTAGGCTCTTAGGCCTATCCTGCTTAGTTTATACAAGGGAACATGGTTCCTAAGAAAGAGCAAGTAGCATGTGTTTTCTAAAACTAAAATCTGCATTACCATTTCATAATCATATTATTAGGACTTTGTGTGAGTATAACCATACATAATAACATAAAGCATTGTTTGGTTACTGTTTTGGACCATGATCTAGGATCCTGTCTAGTTGGATCAACCCATCACACGTGTAACCAGACTCCGCCTTAGATGACGTAACTAAGGCCTTAAAGGTAGTTCAGACCTCAGAGCCATGCACATTGAGCGACGTTGGGCCATAATATCAAGAGTGCTAGATACCTGTAGAGGATATATCCCTAAATATTTATAACTGCCAATCATCTACTTATGATATTATAGACTATACCTGTCTCAGATTAATAAGTAGAACTCATATTAAGAGTTCCTAACTTATAGGGGTTCACCGCAATAATAATAGGAAGGTAATCCTTGCCAGGATACTGATCCTAAATACCTGCATTCAATAAAAATTACATGAAGATTCTATGCACGCTCTATAAATATAAGATTAAGTAATCTTAATCAGGTATCAGTAAATTACCCACAATATACTGCCTTACTTGTGCACAACCTGACTTGAGCGTTGAAGTCCCTTTGCAGGTACCCACCCCCTGTTTCAACACGCTCAGTTGCTGTTGCTCAAGGAGGAAACCACCATTACATGCCTATCTCAAGTACCCTCTGAATCCACTTTAGAACATTGTTGCTGTCTGTGGGAAACCCTAAACTTCTAATTCCACACAATCATGGTAAACACATGTCAACACTCAAAAAGGGACGCTGCGCAACCTCCTGTGAAACAGAGACAGGAGCCAACAGTGTAGCCCCCTCCTCAACCAGCTCCACCACCTGCAGCCGAACCTTCAACCGTAAAAGACCAAGTACACGTCTCAGAACGACTGCTCAATGGACATGAGACTTCACTTTTGGATGAAAGTCCACTCCAGTCGTGCAAAAGGTCTATCATAGATAGGCTTGCCCGCCCTAGAGAGAGAGCCAATAATGCTGCTCAAGTATCTAGGGGTCTAGTGCATTTGTGCCTAGGCTTTCTAAACAACGATGCTGCTGACCATGCTTCCAGCTGAGCCCCTGCCCGTTCTGAGATGACTAGAAACCTCCTCCAGGAACTGGTAGCCTAGTAAATGTTGTAGCTTGACAAGCAACGCCGCCAGTTGGATGACCAACGGCATCGGATCGATGAGCTAGAATGATCAGTGCACGTGGAGAACGACCACGGGGGGTGGAACGTGGCTAACAACCAGAGGAGGCCACTGCGCGATGAAGATAGCCATGTCGTCAAAAATACCACTCCAATTCCTGGAATCTCACAACAGCCCTTCTCGGATGAACAAATGGCGTACAGGATCCCTAGAGGCTTCAAGCCCCCCTCCAACCTTGAACAATATGAAAGTACGATAGACCCACAGGAACACCTCGACGCCTACATTCACTCTATTCAGTTTCACGGGGGATCCCCAAAATTGCTATGTCAGGTCTTCCCCCTTTTCCTAAAGAAGGGCGCTCTCCGCTAGTTCTCAACCTTACAATAGAGGTCTGTTGTCGGATGGGATAATCTCACGCAACACTTCCTATCGCATTATACCACTGCTAAGGAGCAACCCAAGTCAGTTGACTCCCTTTCAGGGATTCATCAAGGAAGTAATGAGTCCCTTCGCAAATATATCAAGAGGTTCAGCACTGCCCTTGCTCGTGTGGCCAATCCGGATGACCAGTTCACCCTTCACTATGCCCGGAGTGGGCTCTGTGTAACACCTCAACTTTTGGGTTAATTACAATATAGTCCTAAAATGTGCTGTTTTGTAATTTCTGTGATTAGTAAAATGAATTTGACTGTTGTATGTGATTTGCTCTGAGCCAGGGAAATAATAATTTTCTGACCGAAAAAATCTTATTTTAATTAATTGAAGCAGGGGGATCTTACTAAACCCAATTCTGATTGATATATATTAATCTTTTAATTTTTAGGATTTAACTGTGTAATAAAATAATTTTATATTATTATAATATTATTTTATTTGATAGTACCTACTGTCTCCAAAACAGTAGAAATCTGCTTCAAAATGACCATGGACCCTGAAAAGTCTGTGGGACCCGCGTTTAGAAAAGTAGTCAACGATTCTGACTAGACCAAATTCTAAACCAATAGGAGCAAGTCAACGAAAGTGGCTTGACTATTTTAAACTAATGAGAAGTGGTCAAATAAAAAGGCAAAGACTTCTTTGTGGACCATTAGATGTAAAGCTTGTTTTAGAAGCTTTGATCTTAACCGTTGATCAAATCAATGATGTAAGAATAATTCTAGTTTAATCACTAAGCAATATCCACCTTAGATCAAATCAAAGGCTAGGACTTAAAGTTAAAATCAAAGGTTGAGATTGAGTCAAACATAGTGGCTTGACTTTGCTTAGTAACTAATTAAACCTAATTTGGTTAATCTAATTGCCTAATTAACAAACTAAGTAAGCTAACCTAGTTGTTGATTAGTTATAATCTAATTATTAATTAGATATCCTAATATTGTTTAGAAGTTATGATATATGCTAATATATATTAAACTAATTAGTTATATAATTAGAATGTTAATTAAGTGTTAATAGGAGATTTAACCTAATTAATTAGCCATTTAATTAGTATGTGATTAGCTTTTAATTAAAATCAAACCAAGCCCCTAATCCCTTAGTAGTCCCACGGCCAAGGAGGCTAAATGGCCAAGTTCTCACAAGTTCCACAAGGTTCTTGAACCATCCAAGTGACATAAGCCATGTGCTTCAAAGTGTGAACACAAATGGATATTTACTATCCAAGTTAAACACTCAATCTCTCCTACAATCTCACACAGCAGCCCCCCTCCCATTACACTCTCAAATTTCACTTTTACACTTATCTAAATCTAAGCCTTCATATTCTCTCAAATTTCCAAGAACTCAAGAACACATTTCACTTCCTTTTTCTCTCAAATTTTCGGCCCAACACCCAAACACCACCATCAATCTTCTATAATGTTTCTTTCTTACCTTTCCTAAGCCACAACTATCTCCTAAACACTTTTCCTTTACAAGGTTTTGTCAAAAACCTACTCTTTCTAGTTCAAAATCCAATCTTTAACTTACTTCCCTAAGGGTAAGTTTTTGATTCTTTGGTTTAAAGTTTGATTTTTGATTTTCTTAACCATGATTGTTCCATGGTTTTCAATATTAAACGTTGTATGTGATTTTACTAATTATTTAAGAATTATTAGGGTTTTGTGTTGGTTTTCAAGAAAGTAAGGAGAAGGAGGAGGCTAGGAGATCCTTGTCTTCAAGAGATAAGAGGGAGATTTAATCTCATCAACTTTGTATGGTGATGAGAAAATAGAATTGTATGTGTGTGAAGAATCCATAAGGATTCATTTATGTGTTTGTTGATTGTTTTTCCTATTTATGGTTAATTTTATTTGCAAGCATGTCTATAGCTTTAAAAATATATTGCATGTGTTATAAATTGTATGATTATTAAAGTAGGATGTGAATAACATGTAACAATCGTATGAGTATTCCAAAGAACACAATAAAGGCTCACGGCTTCTCCAAGAAACAGAGAACCAAAATGTTCTCAACCATTTTCTAAAACACTGATTAATAAATCTAGGTAAAATAATGAGAATTGGCCAACATGCCATTTTATTTTCTAAGGTAGATCAAGTAGCTAATTGACACAAGAATTCAATCTAAATGAGTCTTTGGGAAATAAAATGAAAAGAACTTAATTTTACAATTTAATTTTTAGAAGGATTTGTAATAAGTAAGAAATAAAGAACCGCTTGAAAAATACTAACGTAGAGCTCACTCTCTGAGTTTTGAAGCGTGTTAGCAAGTTTCAAGGTGTAACTATTAGGTAAGGTTAAAATGAATAGTAATTAGAGAAAAACATCAAAAATACCATATACTGATTTTCTAGGCAAAATGCTGCTGAAATTTACTAAAATCAGATAAATAAAATGAAAAGATTCCATAATATATTTAAACGTAAGGAAAATATTCTACGTAGTTTAAAAGTACTAGAAATAGCTTACACATATTTGAAATAATGATTTTTAAGCTATATGGTTAAGAAAATGATTTAAAAATCTTACGCGATTGAGAAAATGATTTAAAAACATTACGCGATATTCAAAAACATCAAAATATATTTATGCAATTTAAAAATGTTTGTAAAAGCGACGCAATTGTGAAAATGTGATAAAATTTCTACGTGACTAAATGGAATAGTGAGTTTTACTGTCGAGCCAAAGTGGTGGACCCAGACATGTTGTGAGATAATACTATCAAGTGGAGACATACTATATTTTGTTATATTGAGATTGAGAGTATTTTCGTAAATATGGTAATATTTTGAGACTAAGGGTATTTTGGTAATTTTTGATCATGCTTAAAGAGTTGTGTCAATTTGGTTGATAATTGGCGATTGGTTGATGAGACGAATTACACCGTGTTGTGGTGTGATAGGCGTAGTGTGGTTCATTATATGAATCTTGGAGGCATTAGTGTGCGGATAATTCCACATATGGATAGTGGGTTGCTCCTTTGGGCCGTGGTAACGAGCAACACACTAATGATCTCGACAAGCACTGTTCTTAATCGAGATCTTGTGGAGACTATTTAGTACAATGCCTATAGTGCACGATGTATTGGACTGTGTACTGCTACACGATGTTTTGGACTGTGGACTATAGACACGATGTTGGACAGTGTAATAGTTTGGTTGGGCAGTATGAGGTACTATTAGTTCTTTTCGGATCATTCTCTCTGATATCTGTGTTTAGCTCCATGGAGTAGGAACGAGTCAGTGTGTGTTCATTCATTATCTGCATTTTAATGTTTATTTAAAATGCATGATGTATTGCTTTGCTATACTGTATGTGATATGATGGTATGTATTGTTGTGATATTTGTTGTATTGTCGTTTTCTTTATTGCCATGTTGGTAATGATGTAGATTGTCTCACCTCTCTATATGCTTTTCTCTATATTATTATTATATTTCCGTAAAGAGTTTGAGGAAGAGGAGGAGGAACAGCCTCTTGAGATACAGTATCCGGATGAGCGACAGCCGGGCGAGCTGTACGAGGACGGTGAGCAGATAGATCACCCCTATCATCTAGACTGATCTTGAGATCATGGCGTTACTGGGATTCTTTGGTTTCGTGAGACTTAACTTTCATAGAGGTTCGGAGGCCTGGCGTATGCGCAAGGATAGAGGATCAGTAGTCTACGTGGGACGTCTGACTGTGTCCTTGAGTAGAGAGTTTGATGGAGATGTTATATTTACTACTACTTTATATTTACATCTTGAGTTGCCTCTGACTCTTAGGCGTTATTGGGAAGGAATTTTCTATGCGCCTAGCGAACTCAGTAGCCCGGACTCAGGTCCGTAGAGCTGTAGGACCTCCAGGATTTCTGTCTTTTGATGATCTCTCTGAAGATGATCCATCGGAGGGTTAGAAAATCTTCGAGGTGCACTTGGGCAATGTTATGTTTTTAGTATTATGCTGACACTTTACTGCTTTGATAAATATTTGTAGTTGTAAATTATTTGTGTATTTAAGACAAAAATCATATGTATATTATGGTGTGATTATGCTTTGTTTTATTTTGTGTTCTATGTTATTTTATTTAATGTTATAAATATAAAAGGAAAAATTTTACCACTAATATTATTTATGTACTAAACGTTTTAAACCTTGGGTAAGAATTTTATTTTATTTTGTTTTATTGCATCATAAATGTGACATCCCCACAAGGGTGTTACACTCCGGACTGATTTCGACTTCTTGCGGTACTTAGCAAAGAAGAAGGCAGAGACTATGATTGAGTTCCATGCTCACTCCGTAAAATACATTGAATTAGAGGAAACTATTAAGGATAAAGAGACTTTGGAAAAAGGTGAGCCCGCTCACCAGAAAAATAACCGAAGTTCTAACCAACCTCGAAACTCCTCTAAAGGTGACGTTTACCAGTCTAAATATTTTGACTACACTCCTCTAAATGCTCTGCGAGAAACAATTCTCAAAGAAGTACTTCAGACCAAGTTCTGAAATGTTAAAAGGCCACCACCTCTGAAAAAGGCGAAGGACCACTCTAAGTACTATAAGTGGTATAAAAGCTATGGCCACGAAACAGAAGAATGTTACCAGCTCCGAGATGTCATCCAATCCTTTATTAAGGAAGGCTGGCTTCAGAAGTATATTATTGGGATCCGGAACAATGATAACCCCGGAAGGCCGAGGGAAGACGTAGTCATAGCCCCAGGTGAAGTCTAACCCCATGATAAAGGAGAATGATGCATAGCCCAGTCAGAAAATCCCGGACTCCACCCCACCGTGATGCCGACAACCGGTAGGATAAGAGCCAGGATACTCAAAATGGGGCTAACAGGACTGATTGATTAGTCAGCACGATCTCTAGAACATTTACAAGAGGAGGTTCATCTAGTAATTCCCGGAAGAAAGCACTACGGACTGTAGTATTGAGTGTTTATGGGTCTAGCAGACCCCATGCTGATGACAGGGAAGAAACACCAATCTCTTTCACCACTAAGGACTACGGTGATATTGACCAAGATCATAATGATCCACTCATCATCTCCAGAATAATATCTAAAGCCGAAGTCCGGTGTATTTTTGCAGGCCAAGGTAGCTCTATAGATATAATGTTCATGGATGCTTTCCAAAAGCTGGAGTTCTCCATGTCCGCCTTAACCCCTATGAAGGCGAGCTCACTGGGTTCTCTAGTGATAAAATCACCCTGGTGGGCTATTTTGAAACATTCTTGACCCTCGGGGATAATAAAATCTACAGAACCGTCACAGTCAGATTTTTGGTCGTTGACTACTCGTCTGCTTACAACATTATTTTGGTGCGACCTACCATCAACGGTATTGCCGCTATAATGTCCACCTCTCACCTGACCATGAAATTCCTTAATAAAAATAATGAGGTGGTTACAGTCAAGGGCGACCAAATTGTGGCACGCAAGTGTTATAATGAGAGCCTCAAGATCTGCAGGACTCCCAAGAAAGCAAGAGTACGTACGTCTAGTCCGACATTAGATCAAGTTAACATCCTTATGACCGAGTTGGATGTTAGGGAAGAAATGCGGGGCACCAGACCCTATCCAGAAGGAGAACTATTTCTACTTCAACTAGGTGACAAGCCCGATCAAGTCACCCAAATAAGCGCAAATCATAAAGAGTAGGAGAAATGCCAGTTGATAGAGCTCTTTCAATGAAATAAAGACTTATTTGTATGGACATCTTCTGACATGCCTGGGCGTGACCCCACTTTCATATGCCATCGTTTATCTATTAAACGAGATGTGAAGCCAGTCTCCTAAAAGAAGAGGAAAGTTGGCCCTAAAAGACAGCAAATCATTGAGGAGCAAGTCAAAGAACTACTCAATATTGGATTTATCAGGGAGATCTATTGCACCACATGGCTCTCCAATGTGGTCTTAGTGAAAAAGTCAAATGGAAATGGAGGATGTGTGTGGACTACACAAACCTGAATAAGGCATGCCCTAAAGATCTATACCCTTTCCCCAACGTTGACAAGTTGGATGAAAGCTCATCTGGTTTCCGGCTACTATCCTTCATGGACGCCTACTTTGGGTATAAGATAAAATCGCTTTCATCACTGAAAAGGCAAGCTACTGCTATAGGGTCATGCCCTTTGGCTTGAAGAGTGTAGGAGCCACCTATTAGCGGATGATGAATGGAGTCTTTGAGGGTTAAGTGAGGAGAATGCTTGAAGTATACATTGATGATATGATTGTTAAGATCCCAGAGTCCGAATCCCACATAGCTGACCTCGAAGAAGTATTTACGGAAGTCAAAAAATACAACATGAGACTCAACCTCAAAAAATGTTTATTCGGGGTCCAAGTCGGGAAGTTCTTGGGCTTCATGTTGACTCATCGCGGGATTGAGGCAAACCCAAACAAAGTTTTATTTATGCTAAGGTCAAGAGGGATGCTAAATACCCAAATGGTTAGTGACAGACCCCAGACAAGGCTTTATTTATGCTAAGGCTAAGAGGGATCTTAAAAGCCAAATTGATTAGTAATTGACCTCAAGCAAGGTTTCTTTTATACCAAAGTCCCAAGGGGATCCCCAACCCTTCAAAGGGCATTAGACCTCAGACAAGGCCTCACTTAAACCAAAGTCATGTGAGATCCTAAAAGCTCATTAGAGGGCATTGGACCTCGAATAATGGTTTATAGCGTTTAGTAAATACACGAGTCTTAAAGGGAACCACAAGTCCACAAAAGGGCATTGGACCTCGGACCACGGTTTCTAACGAGCACACAAAGTACAAGTTCCTAAAGGACATTGGACCCATGATAAGCTATGAAAATAAACAAGCACGTAAGGCAAAGTAAAATAAAGGGGAATTAAAAGCCTAGAGAACCAGGGTGATTGTCCTTACAAAGTCAATAAACCTCATGCAGGAGGCAAAGGCAAAAATCAAAACAAAACACCTCCTTACTCCTCTGCGGTTCCCTAATCAATGGCCATTATGGATGAAGTTTTAGCATCACTTGAATTAATCCTAGGTTGCATGGGATACCCATCCCGTACCACCTTCCTAGAATCTAGGGCATCCAAGGCCAGAACAACCCAAGATAATGTAAAAGGGAAAATAGAAACAGAAAGCTTTAGAGATACAAGATAGATTCTTAGAAATAAAAGTTTTATTAATTTCATTCCATACATTATCAACCTTCGTGGAAGGAGAAAGAAAAAGTATATTACAAGAAAATTGAAAATAGTGCCTGTACAAGAGTTTAAGAATGAAGCCAAAATCACCACAAAGGCACTTTGCTGCATTATCATATCCACAGTTCCTCCACTCTCTTCACCGGAACAGACTGAAGCCACTCCACTTCTTCTTCTCTGCCTCCTTCACAGTGATAATAAAGGCCAGCACCAGCTACCTCTTCGTAAAGCAAGTTCAAGAAAGCATATCACCCCAAGTTACTCCCAAAGGGTTTTTCTTTCTGCTGGGGTGGCATTCTTGCATATCCAACCGCACTACAAAGAAGATCAGCCTGGTGCCTCCAAATCACTCAGGAAAGAGGCAGGGAGAGAGACAGAGTGCTCTCTAGTGTCCCTATGCACCGGTTGACGGAAGCATCATTCCATCCTAATAACACGCTAGGTCAGAAACTCCCGTGTACACCAGGAGAGAAAGGCTTCCGCCTCCCCAAATGCATGGCAACTCAACATTACGCCAAGAAAGAAAGGCCTTTATGGAAAAAAGAAGTTGCTTGTAGAAAGCTAAACACCTTTAGGAATTTCAAAAAGATTAAGAGAATAACCCTCGCAGGGGACAAAACCCTCTATATAAGTGCAAAAAATGAAAGAGAAACTACTCTTTGAAAGAGGATCATTCTAAAACAAAATTACAAAATGGAAGGAATACAACGAAAGGGATGCTAGTTTTAGTGCAAATATTCTCTATTTATAGAGAGAATAAAGCACTCTGATTAGCCCCATAAAAGGTGAACTAATCACATAATGGCAGCCATGTTTAATGCTTCCAACTTCTGATGAGTCACGAGAGTAGCAAGCAGTTGGGAAACAGTACAAACCTGAGATCCTCTTTAAAGGATATTTAATTCCCAATAAAGTCAAAGTAATAGTTTCCCAGGGAATCGTGGACTGTTACCACCTGCAATTTCAGAGATTATACTCAGAAGTTTACATAGAGAATGCCTAAGGAAATTCTAAGAATTAATACTTGGGGGCAATGAATTCGTGAGATGTAACAACATATCACGGACACTGGCATTTTGTATAAAACGTTCGGGGTCAAATGTTAATTTTCTAGACTTTTGTGTTAACCGTATGCCTAGATAATCCTATTAAAACTTGACACTTGGCTATCTTTCCAAGTGTCAAGCTGGGGGCAACTGTTTTGGGCCATAATCTGGGATCCTATCTATTTGGACCAACCTGGCACACGTATAACTGGACTCTGCCCCGGATGATGTAGCTAAGGCCTTGAAGGGCAGTCTAGACCTCGGAGCCATGCACATTGAGCGACGTTGGGCCATAATAGTAAGATTGCTAGATACCTGTAGGGGATATATCCCTAAATATCCATATTTTCCAATCATCTACTTACGATATTATAGGAGCCATAATTGTCTCAGATTGATGAGTAGCACTCGTATTAAGAGTTCCTAACTTATAGGGGTTCACCCCAATAAGAATAGGAAGGTAATCCTTACCAGGATACTGATCCTAAATACCTGCATTCAATACAGATTGCATGAGGATTTTATGCATGCTCTATAAATACAAGACTAAGTAGTCTTAATTAGGTATTAGTAAATTACTCACCATATATTGCCTTACTTGTGCACAGCCTGACTTGAGTGTTGGAGTACTTTTGCAGGTACTCACCCCCTATTTCAACACGCTTGGCTACTATTGCTCAAGGAGGAAACCACTGTTACGTGTCTATCTCAGGTATCCTCTGAATCCACTTCAGAATAGTTGTCTTTCTTGGCTGATTATATCTTAGGATTGTTCCGGCGATTGTTTGATATCATTGATTTTCGTATATTCTGTTACATAGAGTGTATGTATGCTTTCGATTGTTTATTTGTTGTAAATAAATAACTGCTAGTTTTGGTATACTAATACTTAGAAAATTGTGATTTCTCACTCTTTTGTGTCCTATGTAAATCCAAGTGAAGACCCTCTAAAGAGAAAGGGCAAGAAGAAGAAGAAGTAAAAGGCTTAGCTTTAGTTCACTACAACAAAATTGGCCTATGGCTACATTTTTTTAAGCTACACTTAAAAAGTGTAGCCTTAAGTCTTAATAGGCAACGCTTTTATAAATGTAGCTTTTTTGAGTATTTTTGGCAACGATTCTTTTGGTAACATTTGAAAAGCATACCTTTAGAGTGCAAAGGATACATTTTTTAAGCATTTCCATATTATACATTTGGGTATGCTTTTTTAGATAAAATATAACACTAATAAAGTGTTGCTCATTTAACTATCAGAGACAATATTTCCTAAATGTGCTCTAATACATTTCTATAATGTGTGAAGACTATTGTTTTCCTAGTAAATTGTTTTTGGCCAACCTTTCGAAACAACTGTTGTGACTCCTTTACTTCCAGAACACAAAGCAAGACCATCTCCCTTTACTTTCAGAACCTTAAAGGCTCAAAGCCAATCCCCGTACGTCTCCACCGTGACCTACATCCTCTATTCTTCGCAGGCCTCTGTTCTTCATCTCCACATTCACTATTCTATCCCTTTCCATTGCACTGTCTCTCTGCCACTTCCCTCTCTTTGTTAGGGTTTGTTGCGTGCCATTTTTTATGTGTGCAACTGTTCTTCAGTAAGCATTTCTCTTTGTTGTCCATCCTCTACCCTCTCGACACCTGCAAGACCAAATAATTGATGAGATGCATTGATTTCAGGTACTGTTGCATGTCGTTCCCTAATTTTGATTTCATCTCGTCATTTCTCTTAGTTGCTATGTTGATTTTAGGTACCTCTCCTTGATTTCATTTCAGGTTCCCTAATGTGTATTATTGTTGTATGTGTTGTGTGTCCATTTGTGGGTTTGTGGTTACTTTGTTCCTCACTTTTGCTTTGTGCCTTAATGGTGTTGGTTGTTTGCTGCTATAATAAGTTTTGGTCTTATTATAAAGAGGGCTACTATAATGATTTCTTTTTTGGCATATCCCTTTTTTGGCATGACTATTTTCAATTGTAACTTGAGATTTGATTTCTTGTTGTTTGATTCTCGATCAGAATTGTTTATGTGGATATAAATTTTCATGCTACGTGTTTGGATTTGCAAATAATTCGATATGGGATTGGCCCCTTTTTCGTTTATGCAATGCATTTGGCAGCATTTTGGTCCTCTTTTTTTAGTGAAGATATAGGAGAATGAAATAGCAATTAGATATTATCTATTATTGTCCTGCAATGGCATTATGGTTTGATATTTTTGAGTAATCAATGACAAGCCTTGTGTATCTTATCTCTGACTAGAAAGTAGGATTTATGGTTAACTAATAGTCCTCTTCTTCATTAGCATTGTTGAGTTGTATGTGGTTATAATTTAGGGGGCAAAGAGTATTTTTTCTGAGCCTCGAAGATAAACATCAGGCAGTTAATCTTCTTCCCCTGAACGAGCTTGATTGTAACTTCGTCATTAATGACTTTATAGAGTATTAACAAACCCGATATATATGTACGTATATATAAATAAATATGGAAAATGGAGAGAACCTTTGTGAGCTAAACATGATACAAGCAATTTAAAGAGTATGAAGCTTTTGTTCAATGGTAAAACTGACTCAAACATACAAACTAGGAGCACTTGGATAGATGTTTAGCATTGATGTTCCCTAACTTTCTGGTTTTAAACATGTAGGAGTTAAGGGCTACTAGATGGAGCACTTCAAATGTTCTGTTTTATTCAAGATTAATTAGAGATTGAAAACTAGAATTCTAAATAATGGTGCCCGGGGCTGATTCAAAAATGGTTCCTGAGGATAAACCTTGGCCATTGGTGATGTTTAAGAAGGAAGAAGTACTTATGTTCTGTGCGTCTGCAGAAGGAGTAGTCATCTTGGAAAGCTTATTTATATGCCTACCCTGGCACTACCAATTTGGCAGTTTATTCAAAGTATCTTTTGGGGTTAATTAAATTTAATATTCTAGCACTCGTGGACGTGGAAAGAGTACTTATTATAATTAATTAATAACTGCAAAATTGAAAATGATGTGGATTAAAAACCTCTGGATTTATTACTAAGTTTCATATTAAAGTACTATTTTTTAAATCTTAATTTGGCTGTTACTATCAAGCTATCCATGGATCGAGCACTAATCCATCTTTCGATAATTAAACTTAATCTAGTGTTCCCTATTCTCGATAGGTGACTTAAAGTGATTAGCTACCAAATTCGGTTAAGTGGGGTTAGCTGAAGGGAGGTTTTGGAAATTGCCCTATGTGAAGTAATTGTTAGTTGGTGCATGTGTAGAAATATGAATTCAAACTCTTTCTATACAACAACTTACCAATTGGATATTTGTGATGAATTTAAACACAATGCTAGCTCAACCAATTTGATATTAAGTGGCATTTAAAATAGGTATATAAGTGCAAATTTTACTCTTAAAGGCAATGTTGGAATTTAAATTTATAAGTGAAGCAACCAAACATGGGCTGTGACAGTTCAAACATATACTTAGGCTGAGATCAGTCTGGAAAACTCTAGAAATTTTTTTGCTGGTGATAAGAAGAGGGCCAACACATCTTATTGAAAATATCAAATCCACTAAAAAATTGTTCTGAACTCATGCTTTCATAAGTCTCCAGAGCAGAGGCTATACCTAAAATAATCCTAGCTAAGACAAAGAGAACCCTAATATTTTCAAATATATATCATACATTGCCTCATTTAGAACTGCCAACACTCGCTTCTGAAGTGCTAATACTTCACCTGTTAATTTTTTACTTGCTTCTAGTGTCACTTCTTGTACAGTGACTGTGATGGACTGTCGGTTAATAGCATATAGAGTTGACCGTGTTCCTTGCAGAAATTCTAATTTTAGCACTAAGCAAGAAGAAAAACCAACAACAACCATTCTTAAGTAGAACATCAGGTTTGATAAGAAAATAAGCTTGATTAGTAGATTATACTTGTAGCATACTAAACAATATAGGACTAACTTGTTAGATGAATTAGGTAAAATAAAAGGATTATGAAGACTGAGGTGAACCTGTTAATCTTGCCTCTTTGAGAAATTCATTTGATTGTATAGTGCTATTCAAGGATTGGTAATAATAAGTCTGGACAAATAATCAAGTACTAACTATGTAAGGCATCCAAGAGGGGAAAAACAAATAAATTTCACAATAAACAAGCTAGATGACACTATGTAACACTATTAGCCATTAAATGTGATACTATAATTGGTATTCAGTGGTAATCTGATAAATTCTTTCTTGTAGATAATTTTGACAAGGAAAATGCCAAATTCTGTTCTAGCCCGAGTACTTGTCTATGAGTGCTCACTGGTCACTGTACTTTCATACAATGTCTTGGCTATGTAATTAAAATACTACTAGAATCTAAATGTTTGGTATATCATATATGGTTAGACAACAAAAATTCAAACCAGGGCTAATATTTTAATTATAATATGACTGAATTATAATATTCTAATGTTGGAATTTAAATTTATAAGTGAGGCAACCAGACATGGGCTGTAATAGTTCAAACATATATAGATTAGTCCTATCTATGCATTTTCGTTGTACTTTCTCAACTCTACTCTTTTACTTCATCTTTATTCCTTCATAATGCAATTTAGGTACAATCTTTCGGCTAAACACTTTCCCTTTTTTTCTACTTTCTATTCCATCCTTTCTTGGGTTTTCATTGCTATACTATACATGCAAGCACCACCAAGTAAAACTTTTACCACTTCACTTCTTTTCTGCCTCAAAAGTAAAATTATTATCATTATTATTTTAACTATACCAACACTTGTTCATATTTTGCTGCCATGAAACCAAACTTTACCCTTCCATATATATTTATTTTTTTCATTATGTAAATGAGCTAATGAATTTCAGACATGTCATGCTGCTTTCATATAAAGGTTTTGTTGGGTACTTCATCACTATCACAGACTTCTATTTTGTCATGTTAGTCGTCTTTGGGATGTGAATTGCTTTTACTTCTAAATATTTTGTGGCTTACTATATGTATGCCTTGTATACATATATAATTATATAGATATGACAAATGGTCTCAACCTTGTAAATTTTCATTATTTTTAGAAACTTATAACTATGTCATAACTATGATTTTTATACATGACATGTAATTATTTGTTCTTTGCTCAAGGGAGATTAATCAAGACATAGGAAGATCTATAGTAGACTTGAAGTTAAGTTTTGAGTTACAATCGGTGTCATGACTAGGTAAGAAACTATTATCCTCTTTATTTTCTTATGTTGTTATTATTTATACATCATTTTTTTCTTTCTCTTTTTTCTCTTATGATATTGTATCTTAATCCCCAAGTGTGAATTTAACACACATTATTTGTATTCTTGTAAACTCTAGTTAATGCATAAATGAATATATATTTGAAGCCTTAATATCAAAATTTGATTAATTAGGTTTTCTCAAGATGTGTCCAAGCATTGGATGGATTTGCCGAGGTATAGCAAAGAGTATTGTGATGGTGTTCAATGTTTCTTGGACTTTGCTTACTCTGTTGGAAATCCTGAAGGAGAAGAAATTTAATGTCCCTGTGCGAAGTGTTGTAATATCTATTGGTATCGAAGGAACATAGTATATGATCGTCTAATATGCTACGGATTTGTTGAAGGTTATACAGTCTGGTTTAAACATGGGGAACGAGAAATCCCAATGGATGTCTATGGTGACACAGATGATGAAGTTAATTCAAATGACTACATTGATGGTTTTGCTGAATGAGACATTTAGATATATGGCACAAGCTGAAGGAGTTTGTGAAGGCCCAAATGAAGATGCAAGGAAATTTTATAACTTAGTTGATGAGGCAAGCCAAGAACTGTATCCGAGTTGTAAAAGATTCTCTACCTTATCTTTCACTATTTGTCTATACTTGTTGAAGTGTCTACATGGATGGAGCAATGCATCCTTCACTTCCCTCTTAGAAATATTGAAAGTAGCGATGCCTGACTTGAACATTCCTTTATCTTTCAAAAAAACAAAGGCTATGGTGAAAAACTTAGGTCTTGACTATGTAAAGATTGATGCATGTCCCAATGACTGTATGCTATATAGGAATGACCATAAGCGTGACAATCATTGCCATGTTTGTGGAGCTTCTCGATATATTGAATATACACTACTAGAAATTTGAGTTTTAGAGACCAATTTAGAGACCAAAATAGAGACCGATCAAGAAAAAAATCTAATTTGCTACTAAAATAAAAGCGGTTTCTAATTCGGTCTCTAAATATTTTTTAGAGACCGAATTGGAGACTGAAATTATGTTATAAAAGAAGTTAAAAAAAATTGTGTCTTATTTTTAAATACTGATATGTCTATCTCTAAATAAAAAAATTTATAAAAATAAATAAATAGGTAGTGACTTCAGTCTCTAAAAACAAGTTGAAGGTGTTAGAGACCAATATTTCGGTCTCTAAATAAAAAAATTTACAAAAAAAAAAATATTTCCCCCTCCATCCGCCCCCAAATCCCTCCCAAGCCCTATTTCCCTTTTACCCACCCGGTATGCATGAAGCCACCATTTCTTTTCTCTCTCGATCTCTCTCCATCACCTCCCCAAATCCCAATCTCGGCCTCTCTCCATCACCCCCTCTTCGTCTCTATTTCGTTGTAAAATTTGCCGTAAATCGCATCCACCACCCACCCCCTCTTCCTCTCTATGTTATTGCCGCGCTTGTGCCCCCATCCTGCTCTTCCTCTCTATTTGGCTGTCGCAAAATCATGCCTCCACCCCCTCTTCCTCTCCGTTTCTCCGCTATATCTCGCTCTCTCTCGCCGTGCGTCTCTCCCTCTGTTGGTCCTTTGCTTCTTGTCCTCTGCTTCTGGTCTTCTAGTCTTTGACATTATGCATATATGTTATTGATTGTTATTATGTTTCTTAGTGTGTTTGGCAAAATCATTATATGGATTTTTAGTGTGTTTTTTTCTAGAAAAATAACTAACCTTTTAATTTTATTTCTACCAGACAACACAACTCTTGTATATCACCATAGGAATCTTCTAGCACTCTCCGAAGGAGATAAATCTTGTATGTACAACTTCCATCTTTTTTGCTTCTCTGAAATATAAACATGTTGATTTTATTTGAAATGGCATCAACGAGTAGAATAAAGGAATTGAAAAAATTATTAAGTGTCTGACATTATTGTAAAGGAACGATGGCATTGTTATAAATGTATTAATCTTCAATAGACATAGTTTAATCCTTCTAGTTGAGCTAACTCACATCGTCAATAGGCAATACTATGTATGCCAGTATTGACTTGTTAGAGCAAATAATATGTATCCTGCTAGTATTGACATGTTCAAATGAGTGTTCCCTCTTGTCAGATTAAAATAAGGTAATGGTAGTTGCTGCTATTGCAACTTACAGATTACAATGTGAGAAAGTATTTGCTAAATCGAAGCATCTTCTCTCATAGAAGTGATCAAACCCATAGATGGACTTAATGTGGTCAAAGATCACTTAATGTGGTCATTTCCTACATAAAAGCAAACCAGAACATATTTATTCTTACAAAGATTTAGAAAAATAGTAGTTCTAACTTAGAGCTCTCATTTCCTAAGGTTAAGAAATTTATAAGCTTCTCAATCGGTGTGTCCACATATCTAATTTAATGCATGTCTTGCTAGGTAGATGAGTGTACTTGATCTTCATCTTTCCCTTGTATAAGTGATCAATTATTTTTGCAATATTAAATTGAACTTCTTTCTTTCTATTAAAGGATTTTTCTGCCAAACATGCCTCAAGAGATGAGGTCTATATGGTAATTTTTTGGTGTTTTAACTTTCTTTCTTTTTGGTTTACTGTAACTATATACTTTGATTTCATTCTAACGACTTGTTTTGGGTCATTGTTTTAATTTATTATTGTCACTGCTTGAGTGTCGAGAAATATATGACTTATAGCTTAATATTTATTGAAGCATTGAAAAAATAAATTACAAATGGGAAATATATGACTTATAGCTTAATATTTACTTTTATTATTTATGGGACTTTGACTTATTCGGATTTGTTATTTGATTGGTGCAATTTATTGGTTGTCTATGTACAAAAATTTCTTCACTTTTTTTCCCTTAGAAACCTAAGACTATGATTGTGTTCTGTTCTCCATATTAAGACTATGATTGTATAATGTGGTTTACCAAATTTTGTGAAGACTGTTCTTTAGAATTAAACTTGTTTCTTTATATACTCTAATAAGCTCTCTTGGATTGTATATTGGTCATTATGCATGTCTAGCCTTGTGGCGATGGTTATTTGTTCGTGTGTCCTTATATGTGTGTGTCTATATATATCAATTATTGCTTTGTAATCATATATCTATTACGTGAAGTTATTGCCTTTTATATTATGGAAGAAGTTTTTGTTCGTTTATATATATACATACACTAGCAAATAAATGAATTAATGGTCAAAGTTAATTCTTGATTAGTGATATTCCACTTTTTCATGCCCTCAACATCTTGTATTTATTTAGAGGCCAACTTCTAGCAATGAGATAAGGGGGGTAATGTTGTGGTGGAGAGCATGGATTTGAAACTAAAATTGGGTGCCTATGTGTATTGGTTCAAGGGTCTTAATTAGTCATGTCCCACTTCTTCATACCCTCAACCTCCCTTATTATTTGTTGGGGGACCAGCTTTGGTGCCTATTAGCCTATGTGTACTAGTTCAAGGGTTAGACTTCATCATTCCTTCACTCTAATCATTTTTTCTTCAAAAGTTAGTTACAATTTTTTCCAGTAAGCTTTTTGTATACTTGTTTGCTTCATTTGCATTAGGTATAACTTGCCTTGTACAAAGTTTAGTATCTTTGTAACAGTATTCTGCTTTTGCAATGTAATTTTAGAAAAAAGTAATAAGTTCAGAATACACTTGTAAGTCGTATAAGTACATTTTTATGATTATTAATTTCTACATAAATTACTATAAGAACAATGCTATATTGTGTACATACACCCCCCCTGTATTAGAAATCTTGTACTATTCATTGTACAAAGTTACATAATTTTAATTTTTTATTTTTCCTTCTTTTGTTTTGAGTTCTCCTCAGTATTGCTATGCTGGCAGTTGCACAAAATATAAGGGATCTTTTCAGGCTAGTACATTGACACCTCTCTGGCTCCATACTCCACCCTTAATATTCTTTGATGTTGGTGGTTATTTTTTCAAAAGATGCTATCTGCCTTTTTCTTTTCTTTTCTTTGGGGATTCTCTTTTCTTGGTAATATGATGATCATGTGTATATGACTTATAATTTTTTATAGATAATGCTTTAGGGTAGTAGTGGATTTGATTTGCACTGTCAATCCTTGGAGTTTGTTTGATGGATTTCCTTTCTCTGAATGCTTCTTCTTTTGTTATATGTAATTTTCAAGTGGGTTGGCTCAAATTGTGCCTACCAGTCTTATTCTTTATTAGTCAATGGTGGGAAAATAACAATGTCTGACAGTTGATTTTTCATATTCTTTCAGCATTCTAGATGGTTTTCCCATCTTTATCTTTTTTTCCTAAAAGCTGAAAGAGATGTACTCTTTTTTCGCTTGTCATGTGATTGTTAAAAGACAAATTTGTTCTGAACTTTAAATTAAAATTTATTTAGAACTTGAATTTTTTTGGATACAAGCTTAATATGGAGAATTTGTTGCATACAATTGGGACATCAGGCAATCCAAAATAAGGGTGAGAAAAAAAATAGGTTGTGGGAGAATGGTTGAGGCAATAATGTAATCCCAGGCTCATCCTGACATTACTATTTATTTCTTACATACATGAATGGACAAATACATTATAAATTGAGTTGTTCATTTCATATAATTCATACTGAATATTGAATGGCATTATAGTGATTTTACTATTTTGGTTTATTATGCATTGCTTTGTGGTCATGAGTTTAAGGTTTAAACAAAGTAACTGGTCTCTAAAATTAATCATAAGTTCATGTACTAGTTTATAGGATTGTAAGTTACAATGATCTTGCAATTAATTCATGTCAATTCTTATTAGTAGATAATGTAATAGTTAAAAAAATTCAGTAAATAATTTCACTCATGTTAATTCCTTTGTTTTAATTTAACTCATAAATCTCACCCATTTGTTGTTTTAATTTTGTTAAATTTAGTCCATTCTTGAATGTGTTTCTTTATTGATTGTTTAAATTTTGTTTTCGTATGTATAGGTGCTTAAGGTTGAACTTTCTAACTTTTGAGATAAGAGGTAAATCCCAATCTTTGATTTTGTTCTTCTTCTACTTTAGGCTTGTTTTTGGTATTATTTTGTAAGTTAACTTATTCTAGGGTCTAATATACTTTGAAATGACAATGATTTTGAGGATGTTGTTGTATCTTAAATTTATATTTTTTTTTTCAAAGTAATGAACTAATGTCTAATTTTTAATTTAGTTTTAGAAATTTGTTGCTTGTGGTTAAACTAAATTACACTTGTAGTTTTAATATTTCATTTTGATTATGTTACAGAATATGGACATTCGTCAATATCGTTGTTGGATGTATAATAGACTTTTGTTGGGTAGGAAGGGACTTGTTGATATGTTTGTAGAGGGGGGTAGAACTATTTGTTTCCTTTGCATGCCAACAAGCACATTTATCAAATGAAAATATTAGATGCCCTTGTTCTAAGTGCAAAAACTTGAAGTACTTAACTCTTAAGGATGTTAAAGTTCATCTTATCAAAAGGGGTTTAAACATGATTATTGGTATTGGACCAGTCATGGAGAAATTGATCCGACTTTGATTGGAGCTTTTAATAGTCATCCAAGCACCTCTACCACTTCACAAATAGGTAATAATTACCATTTAAATAGATTGAGGCCATGGTTTATGATGTCGTTAGTCCAGAGTTTGGGTTCCATTACAATCAACCCTTAGAGGAGCCTCCAAATAAAGATGCTCAAAAATTTTATGATATGCTTCATGTGGCCCAAAAGCCTTTGTGGTTGGGATGTGAAGATGAAACAAAATTATCTATTGCTGTTGAATTATTGAATATCAAATCAGAGGGAAACATTTCCCAATGATCTTTTAATTAAACAGTAGCACTTATGAAAAGGACACATCCTCTTGAAAATCTTATCCCAGAAAATTTTTATAAAGCGAAAAAAATAGTTTCCAAATTAGGTTTTACTGCAAAGAGAATTGATTGTTGCATGAATGGTTGTATGTTGTTCAATGAAGAGGGAGTTATAGAATGCACATTTTTGTGGTGCAGCTTGATATAAAATAAAAGGGATTGGTAAAGGAAAAACTAAGGAGATCCCTGTAAAGAGGTTGATTTATTTACCTCTTATTCCTAGGCTGAAAAGATTATTTGCTTCAATGAGTTCTGCTCCACCCATGAGATGACATTACTAAAATAAACGAGAATCGGGAGTGTTATGTCATCCATCAGATGGAGAATACTAGAAACATTTTGATGAAATATATACTGAATTTAAAGCTAAACCAAGAAATGTTATATTGACTTAAGTGCTGATGGTTTTACTCCATATAGTCAGTTAACTATTCCTTACTCATGTTGACCTGTAATTGTCACTCTGTACAATCTTCATCCAGAACTATGCATGACAACTCCATATATGTTCTTGACTTTGATTATTCTTGGGCCACACAATCCAAAAAGTAAAATAGATGTGTATTTGCAACCTTTGATAGAAGAGTTGAAATTGTTGTGGGAACAAGGTGTCCTAACTTATGATATTTCAAAAAAAGAAAATTTCGTAATGAAAGCTGCATTAATGTGAACAATAAATGACTTTCTTGCGTACATCATGTTGTTAGGTTGGAGTACAGCAGGGAGATTGGCATGTCCATATTGTATGAATCGAACAAAGACTTTCACTTTGAAACATGGTAGCAAATGTTCTTGGTTTGATTATCCTCGTCAATTTCTTCTTATGGATCATGCATACCACAGAAATAAGGATGCATTTTATAAGAATAGACAAGAGAAATATATACATCCACCTAGGTTGTCTAGGGCCATGGTATGGGAAGATGTTTGTGATGTTCCAAAAGTAACTGAGGTGGGTCCATGTACATGTGCTGGGTTCGGGGTTACTCATAATTGGATAAAGCAAAGTATTTTTTGGGAGTTACCATATTGGGAAACTAATATGATCAGACACAATCTTGATGTGATACATACTAAGAAAAATGTGTTTCATAATGTCTTTAATACAGTGATGGATATTAAAGACAAAACCAAAGACAATGTTAAAGCTAGAATAGATATGAAAGAGTATTGTAGGTGAAGGGAACTGCAGTTGCAAGAATTGCCTAATGGAAAAATTTTGAATCCTAAAGTAAAATTTGCATTGAACATGGAGCAACAAATGATTGTATGTAAATGGGTTAGTGAATTAAAAATGCCTGATGGATATGCCTCTAATCTGCGTAGATATGTAAACATGAGAGAGGGAAAGCTATTTGGGATGAAAAGCCACGATTATCATGTGTTTATGGAGCAGTGGCTACTAATTGCTTTTGGTGCATTACCAGATCCAATGTGGAAGCCTTTAACTGAGTTAAGTAAATTCTTCAGAGATTTGTGTTAAACAGTGTTACGTGCACTACAAGAAATGTATGAATTAGCGATGAAATTTAGCGAGGGAATTTTTCCCTCGCAATTCCCTCTCTAATTAGCTATCAAATTGCGAGGGATAAGCGAGGCCAACACTTTCCCTCGCTAAAATTCAGAACAAAATCCAAATGTGGATGCAACCAGTAAATAGCGAAGCAATAGCGAGTAAATTGTTTCCCTCGTTAAATTTAGCGAGGGAAGTGAGAGGGAATATTTCCCTCGCAAAAATTAGCGAGGGAATTGAGATGAAAGATGATAGCTCGCTAAAATCAGCGAGGGATTTGCGAGGTTATTGGTTCTCTCGCTAAATTTAGCGAGCGAAGTGAGACGGAATATTTCCCTCGCAAAAATTAGCGAGGGAATTGAGATGGAAGATGATAGCCTCGCTAAAATCAGCGAGGGATTTGCGAGGTAATAGGTTCCCTCGCTAAATTCAGAGGTGGAATTGCGAGGGATTAGTGACTGGATTAATTTCCCTCGCTAAATTTAGAAATCCCGCCCACTCAGAAAAGGGCCAAAATGGCTCGTTTAGGTTACAGATCTTATTTCTCCTCCCCAAATCAAATCTCTTCCCCCCCAACAGCCGTACGACCTTCGCCTCCACCACCCAAGCCCTTCCCCGGAGCTGAGCACGACAACCACGCGACGCAAGTGAGTTCCCCTGCTTTTGTAGGTAAGCCCTTCCATCATTCTGCCTCCTTCTTCGTCTGTTTCTTTCTTCTGTTATTTAGCTACTGGAGTTTGATAGCTATTGGGATTTTAGCATTTGTTTGACTTGTTTTGGAGTCATTGATGTTTGCGAGTACGTCCATCTTCCGCTTCTTGTCCAACACGGCGAAGTTGCATTACCTCTTTTCTATAACATTATTTAATTTTCTTCTTCCTTCTTCTTCATCTTCTTCATCTTCTTGTTTTATTATTTATTGTCCAACTCATCGTCAAAGCTCCTGTCCTGACCAAGCGAAATGGAGGTGAGAATTCCCACTCTTTTAATGGCAGGTCAATTCCAATTCATTATGCCATACTCTATTTCCCCTATTTTCATTTCTTTTTTCCTTTGATGAGTTTCTGGCTATTTCCCTCTGAATTTTGGATATATTTTTAATTTTCATCCAATGAAAAATATAACCAGTTTAATTCTACTCTACTCTTGTTATTTCATTCCTTTATCTTATTTTTTTTTTCGGATCTACGTGATGAATTTCTGTCTCTCTGGCCCCATTTTCGTATTCGTACCTATTTTTTATTATCTAATTAAACTATGATTGGGTAAGTAGTGCTGGTTGTGTTTCTTTCATATAAGTCAAACAAATCATACTGATCACTCCTTTTTTTTTTGGTTTGGGTAAGGTTCTTCGGAGAAGTAGCTTTAACTAGTGAAATCCAACTAGTTAAAGCCCAGATGCAGTGATCTACTGTACCACTATTTTATAGTCCATTACTTCAATGAATGAAATGCACTAAGCTTGACTTTCCTCACCGCATCCCCCTGCCCTCAAGAAGAAAAGAGAGAAGGATACTCAGCAGTCATTCAGCTAGAATAACACCAAATTCTTGCTGGGAGTTCTTTAATTGGCCCGCTTTTATTATTTTGGAAACTGATGCTTGTTCACTGATCAAAGGTTAGAGAAGGATTTTACTAAGCTAAGTTTTGAGATGCAGGAGAATTAAAAAGCAGCAGACATAGGTCATCCTTTCAACTTGTATAAGCAAAATTAAATTTGAATAGGATTATAGGATTTTACCAGGCCTATAACCAATTATGCTATTTAGATAACTAGTTTAAGCATTTGAATCCTATAACACCTTGTTTATGATACTCCTAATATACTTGTAACTCAACTTGTACTCATGCCTAGTTCTTTATTTTTAATACTTCTCAATTTTTATTTTATGCAATTCCATGTTAATTGAGATTCTAGATACTCAATCAATGCCTAGTCTTCGTCCGCTGTTTTCGGGAACCCTTTTTCTTTTGCTTCCTCTGAGACCTCTCAGATGGTCATGGACCGAATAATGTCACAGTCGGTAAGTTGTTGTTGTTGTTGTTAATCTCATCTTCTGTAAACACAACATTTTCATTTTTGTTTCATTTTCAACTTTTGTTTTAACTTCTTGTCTTGTCTTGTCTTTATCTTCATTTGTAACACCTGAGATGGAACATATGTTTTTGGTTTTTTTTGTCATTCTTGAAGCTCTTCTGGTGCTTCTGCTTTTTCGTGTATTTCAGAAGTTGATTTATGTTCAAGTTGTGTTTGTCTTGTTCTGTTTCATTCAATTGATGCTTGTTGCCTTGTTTGTTATGGTTTCCATTTCTGAAAAAAAAATGTATTTTGTGAGCCAATCCTTCTTAGCTTCCTTAAGATTTCAGCTTTCCATTTCTGGGTCATTTTCTTTGCAACAGAATCATTTTCATTTTCATTTCTCTCTCTCTCTCTCTCTCCGAGAAACCCCTTCTTTTATTATTCTTAACGAGTTTTGGTGACCACAATGAATGACCCTTTTTACTGTCATAAACAAAGCAATTGAAGCAAATTACTGTTTTGACTTGCTCAGCAAGAGGTATCTTCTCCACGCACCTCAGGAAGACTCTCTCACAGCAGTGGCCCTCTCAATGGCTCCTTAACAGATAGCCCCCCAGTTTCTCCTCCTGAAATTGACGATTTGAAGGTATTCCTCTCTCTCTCTCTCTCTCATAGGATGCCGGAATCTGACATCATCCTAAACAGACAAAACATCTGTGCTATTTTTCTTTAACTTTTTGCATACAAAGCACGAATACTGATCTCACTGCACACTTGGAACCAACCATCATGTTGTTTCAGCTTTCTCTGTAACAAAACGAAAAAAATTTAATGACACTCGGATAAGAGTAACCTGTTTTTGTCTTTGCAATTATACTAGTTTTACTAGGCCTATAACCAATTATGCTATTTAGATAACTAGTTTAAGTATTTGAATCCTATAACACCCTGTTTATGATACTCCTAATATACTTGTAACTCAACTTGTACTCATGCCTAGTTCTTCATTTCTAATACTTCTCAATTTTTATTTTATGCAATTCCATGTTAATTGAGATTCTAGATACTCAATCAATGCCAAACACCACGTAGAATTGCATAAAAACTTGATTTAATGGGGGATTACACATTTGTGCTGTGGCACAAAACTTGGAGTGCCATGGCCTCAGCTTCTCTGCCCCACAATTCTTGCGCAGCTGCAACTGTAGTGTCGCGACATGCACTCCCTTGGGTCTGCATGAACAGTGCCAAATTCTGGTTTTCCAGCATTGCACCAGGAGCTTCATCCTTTTGAACCCAAATTGAAATATCAATCATTTTACACTAACTCATCACTACTCAACTCAATCAAGCTTCAACTATACTATTCTCAACAAAACTGAACTGACATGTTAAGCAAGAAAACTTCACTGTTGGAACGTTCTTACAAGGATGAAGTGTACTCTATATCTGAGGTTACCAAATAACTAATAAAAAAATTGGATGAGAAATGTAAGATGCACCCTAAGATGGAAAGTCACTCAATTGGTGTAAGCATTGGTATTTATCAATCCCGAGCACTTCAATGTGCAAAGTGTTATATTAAATATAACAAAATTTAACCAATTAAAAATACGTGTCATATGTATGTATCATATATGCCATACTTAATCATGATATGTGACCCAATAGGAGTGAAGTCCACCTTTTGTCATTGACATGTAATTTACCAAACACTATTTTGTCCTAACTTGGATCCACCTTTGTTTTAGTTAGCAAAGAAAATTAATGTTAAAAAATTGTCTTCCTCTGAAATTGAGTTTTCAATATTGTAACTCAAGTGCTCAGTTCATTTCCAACTGAGTGCACAACTGCACCAAACCCGTTAAGAATCACATTAGCATCATCGCTTGTCTGCTCTTGAAAGGCATAAAGAATACCATTAATTAGAAGATCTTTTAATCAGGCATCTATATTAGATGCTCCCAAGTTAGTGACCACCTTCTCAATAGTTTTCATAACCATTCGTGGAAAGGTTCACTCTCATCTTTAAGATCCTCAATAATTCTGCCGACAATATCGGCAACGCCAACTTTGTTTGCCTTCTTTACAGTAGTCTCCACAAGTTGCTTATAGTTTCTTTGATCCAAAGTCATCCTCCTAACCCAGACGTTCTGAAAAAATAAGGGAGAATATTATTTCTAATATAATAACTATGCACACCCTCAAGTAATTACACACTGCTTCACCACATTCAGAACAATTTTCTTCATTTCTTCCTCAGGCGACTGAAATTCACGAATCAAAATAATCATAACTTTCTTAGCATAGTAAGTAGCATATAGGGCTTCCATCAATGGAATTGTAAAACCAATTGCCTTTAAGAAATGCTTTTGTCTCCTATCCCAGTACATTTAGGACTATCTAAATATGACATAAATTTTGGATGTTGAAAATAAAAGTCACGAATTTCTAGCGAATTATGTGTTAAGAATATTGGTTTGATTTAATTTTCCATGATTGTGCTTTAACATATGCTTAAAGTTTTATTTTCTTATTTGAGTAAAAGTTTAATTAAAACCTTAGTTTCCCGTTTGAGATTCTATATTAATGAGTACGCATACCTTTTCAAGGTACTGCTCATTGTATTGAATCTTGAATTGTCCAAGTGGGACAGTTTGGTAAGAAATTTTGTCTTCGCTTGGTTAATTGTTTTTCTTTAAATCTCATATGTTATATTTGTTGAAATTTTGGTCTACAATATTTCTTTTTGTTCTCTGGGTGTATACTTAAACGCAGTAGATCTCACTGCGTTCAAGTCATGCACTTGGAGACCAATGGGAAATGCTGCCAAAATTTTGTCAAGTATAAAATATGAGATTTAAGGAATAACTATTAACCAAGTGTTGAAAATGTTTCTTATTGAATGGGATAGGGCCATACCATGTTAAGAAGGAGATGGAGATATAAGGATTGTGTTAATGTGCTAAATCAATTTCAGCAATGATGAGACCCGATCGAAGTTGGATGTCGCGAAGAATTGATCCTGCTGGCTATGTAAGTGAAGAATTCAAGGATGGAGTTGATGATTTCATTAGGGTTGCTCAAGGAGACCCGACAGTTATTGATGCATTAAATCGCATCCTTTGTCCATGTGCTAGATGTAAGAATCGTGCTTGGAGGGGAGGTATTTGGGGTAGAACAACATTTGTATAAGTATGGATTTGTAGATGGTTGTGTAAATTGGATCATTCATGGTGAGGACAGATGGGGGGATAGCAGCTCAACATCTATTGTCCATGATGATGAAGTGCAGCCTAGGAATCCATACGTGGATATGGTTATGGATGCCGCAGGTGATAGGTTAAATCCAGAAGCTCAAGATTTAGAAGAGGATCCAAATTCGTCAGCTGCGAAGTTTTATGATTTGCTCAGAGACGTTGACGAACCTTTATGGGATGGTTGCCACAAGCACACGAAATTTTCAGTTGTAACTCAACTTTTGAACTTGAAGTCGGAGTTTAACATGAGTGAGAGTTGTTATGATAGAATGATTGTCATAATTAAGAGCATGCTTCCAGAGCCTGAAAGGTTACCCGAAAACTTCTACAAATCAAAGAGAATGGTTCGTGAGTTGGGATTAGGATATGAGAAGATAGATGCGTGTCTTAATCAGTGCATGTTGTATTATAAAGAATACAGTGACAATAGACTCTACTCAGTTTGCTTAGTATGTGGACACCCACGATTCAAACCGAAGGCGGGACGTTCATCGAATGAGAAGGATGTGCCGCATTCAGTGTTGCGATATTTTCCCATTATGCCAAGACTCCAACGTATGTTTATGTCCAAAAACACTGCACAATATATGACTTGGCATGCGGATGGAGTGCGTCAAGATGAAACAGTGATCAGGCATCCAGCTGATGCTGAGGCTTGGAAACGATTTGATGATACCCATTCTACATTTGCGCTAGACGCTCGAAATGTTAGGCTTGGCCTGTGTACAGACAATTTTAATCCATTCAGCGGTTCAGCTACACCATATTCATGTTGGCCTATTTTTGTCACACCGTACAATCTACCTCCAAGTATGTGTATGAGAAAGGAATACATATTCCTCACTCTTGTAATTCCTGGACCAAAGTCACCAGGTAAAAGTTTAGATGTCTATCTTAGACCTCTATTTGACGATCTGAAGATGTTGTGGGCTGATGGGGTGCAAACTTATGATGCTTGGAAGAAGCAAAATTTCGATATGAAAGCGGCTTTGTTGTGGACAATAAGTGACTTTCCAGCCTATGGAATGCTGTCTGGGTGGAGCACTCATGGAAAACTTTCTTGTCCACTTTGTATGAATCACAGTAAGTCATTTGTGTTGAAGCACAGTAGGAAATGTTGTTGGTTTGATTTTCATCGCCAAATTTTGCCTTTTGATCATCCATTTCGCCGTGATCGAAACTCTTTTAAGAGATCAATAGTTGAAAAATCCAATCCACCACAACGGCTGAGTGGGATAGATGTCTTGAATAGAGTGACTCAACTTAAGGAAGTCATTTTCGGCTTGAATTTAGGTAAACAAAAACAAGATGGCTTTGGTATACACCACAATTGGGTGAAGAAGAGCATATTCTGGGAATTGCCTTATTAGTCCACTAATCTAATACGACATAATTTAGATGTTATGCATGTCGAGAAGAACGTGTTTGACAATATCTTCAACACTATTATGGACATAAAGGGCAAGACAAAAGACAATGCAAATGCAAGAGAAGATTTGAAGATGGTATGCAAATGTCCTACCTTGGAGCTAATAGTTGAGAATGGCAAATATAAAAAACCAAAGGCGACATATGTCTTGGATGCCAATCAAAGAAGGATGGTGTGTGAGTGGATAAAACAGTTGAAATTTCCTGATGGGTATGCGTCGAATATCGCACGTTGCATCAATGTAGACGGCGGGAAGATATATGGAATGAAAAGTCACGATTGTCATGTTTTTATGCAAAGATTAATTCCTCTGGCATTTCATGATATCTTGCCAAAACCTATATGGGGACCGTTAACAGAATTAAGCTTGTTCTTTAAAGAAGTTTGTGCAACTGAAATTCGTACTTCCACCATGGAGAATGCAGAGCTTTCTATCATTGAAACAATTTGCAAGTTAGAGAAGATTTTTCCTCCAGCATTCTTTGACGTGATGGAACATCTAGTCGTGCATCTCCCTTATGAAGCTAAGGTTGGAGGCCCAGTGCATTACAGGTGGATGTACCCCTTTGAGAGGTGTATGCTGTACTTGAAAAGAAAGGTTCAAAATAAGGCGAAAGTTGAAGGATCTATTTGTGAAGCGTATATTTTAGAAGAAATTTCCAATTTTGCTTCCATGTATTTTGATCCCCACCTACAGACCAGACGCACTCAAGTTCCTCGGAATGACGACGGTGGGGAAGATACAATTAATGAATGATTGTCTATTTTTAAACATCCATGTCGTCCTATCGGGAGAGGTCGAAATAGATTCCTGACAGATGTGGAACTTCAGATTGCTGAGACATATGTGCTTGTAAATTGTTGAGAAGTAAAACCTTATCTCCAGTAAGTTTACTCTCTATCTAATGAATTTGTTACTAATGTGCTTAATTTATAGTTCCATATTAATTAATGTATTTATTAGACAATTCAAAGATTCGTTAAGGGAAACAGATCCCAATATCACTGATGATCAAATATTGGAAGCTCGAGATAAGGACTTTAGTAGGTGGCTAAAACATCTAATGAGTCCTTTTATCCATAATTGTGATCTACCATATTAAATTCAATGTTCATTATGCTAGATGTTATAAAATTTCTACCGTCTATGTAATGATACAGGTTAATATAGGCCAAGTTGAGGATCAAATGATACGAGAGATAAGTTATGGTCCATCCAAGTCGTGACTTTCTCGTGGCTTAATAGTTAATAGGTACAGATTCCATACTAAGGTGTACGGACAAAATAAAGCTACTATGAATAGTGGCATATGTGTTAGAGGTAGTATATATGGTGAGAATGACTTCGACTATTACGGCATCGTTGAAGATATATTGGAATTGTCATATGTAGGAAATCAGAACAGAGTATTTCTAATCAAATGCCATTGGTTTGACCCGATAAATGGAGTCAATGTTGATGAGAGATATGGGTTGGTTGACATCAAGCATAAATCAAGACTTTACTCAAATGAGCCATTCATCTTAGCCGAACAAACACAACAAGTGTACTATACAAGATATCCACAAAGCGGGAATAGAGCTAATGGTGAATGGTGGGCAGCTTGCAAGGTCAGAGCAAAACTCTTCGTGGTTGAGACATTGAATGACGAAAGTGATGAATTGAATGACCTAACTGCTACTGATTATTACCAAGATGATGGATCCCTTGGAACACACAATCCTGTCATAGATGATGAAGCAGTCTCCTTGTTTGATGCACATGCCCAAATGGAAGAAGTGAACATACGTGATATACATTATCCAACGGACGTTCTATTTGATGATGAGTTCATTGATGATAATCAAAATAATGAAATTAATGAATTCTCAGATGAAGATGACGAATCTTTTGCTTTAGACTCAAGTAGTTAAAATTGATGCTTGTTCAATAAATTTCGTTCATGGTATTTACACTGAAATATCATTATTCTCCAACGTCTGTTTTTATTGACATGTAGTTTCTTAACTCATGTTTCATTATGTTTTCTTATGCAGATATTCATCATGACCATTCGAGGTAGAGGTGCTGGACGCGGTCATGGGAGAGGCCGTAATGTTTCATCTGCCCATGATTCTCCACCACTACAGCATTCTCAGCCTTCTCCAGGTATATACCTGTAGGATGTTTCATTTTAATTATTGTTAACTCGTGGTTTATATAAATGTAATATACATGTATTTTGTTGTTTATGTATAATTATGTTAGGTGCAACTTCACTATTGGCCCATCGACAGTGCAGGCCTACCAAAGATCTAGTCCATTGACCATTGGAGGCGCATCAGCTACTGTCCCACCCTTTATTGACCCAACGATTTCTATGCCACCTCTTGTTGACCCACCCACTAGCGGCCCGAATGTGGTGCCTTCATGTGGAGAATCAAACGTAGAAACAGATAGCAGGAAACTTATATATGTGGCGCCTGTCCCTAAACCGTAAGTAATAGTGATATCTCACCTTTTATTACATATATTTACTTTTAGATTACCAACATTACCTTCTTGTACTTACAGGAGGAGGTTTCTCCCGTCGAGGGTGACATGTGACATTATGTATAATGTCATGACACGGATGCCTGTTCCGGCTAGTACGTGGTGAGGTTATCCAGCTGAGATGAAGGAAATACTATTTACCGACTTTATGGTAAGTAAATGTGTTTATAGAATTATATATTATACGTTTATTAAAAAATTAATATACATACATATCATTTGTGTAGGCTAAGCATCGGTTCACATCTGATGCTGATCGCGGCATGGCGAGAACTATTTGGGAACGGACTATCTTGGACCGTTATCCAGACCATTTGAACAAAGCACGAGATAAGGCCTTTGAGAAGGCAAATTCAAATAACTTGGCTGATGTTAAAGGCCATGGGCCCAAAGGAATGAGGACGGAAGTGTGGGATGGCCTGGTCGACATTTGGCTGACAGATAAATGGATGACAAGGTCTGCAGCTGCCCGGAGGAACAGGGCAGCCATGCCTGATGCCTTGAAGCATACTGGCGGGTCGATAAGTTTTGGTGAACACAAGAGTAAGATGGTAATATAACTTCCTCATTTAAAGTTTTAATGATAAGCATTTGTGTATTAACATGTTATAATTACTTAAGTTATTTGTCTATCTTGAGTATGACATTGTATTTTAGAGGGATTGCCTTACTTTTGATATGTGTTTATTATATAATATTCTTCCATATGGGATTACAGGAGGCAGAGTTAAAGCATCCGGTTTCTTACAGAGATCTGTATGCAAAAGTTCATAAGAAGAAAGACGGAAACTATGTTTCTGAGCGCTCGAGGAATTTCATTGTAGGTGTCTTGTTCTTATTCAAAAGTCATATATATTTTAATTTATTTTTTTTTTGTTAATATTTTTTTTGTTTTGTTATTTTCAGGAGTCATATGACATCGCAATGACAGAAAAATATGGAGAAAACTCTTCCTCTCACCCTATGATTGACCCGGATGTCTGGTTGGATGCGACGGGTCCCAACAAGAAGGGACGTGTGCATGGCATAGGTAACAGCTTGCACATTGGTAATAACACTATGCAAGCTTCAGCCTCCTCAGTTGCAGGTCCTTCCTGCTCTACACCATTGACACAGGACATATCTGAAGCTGTAAATATAGCAGTGGTAGCAGCGATGGCTTCGTTTGTCCAGAGTCAAGTTATCCCTATGTTGGTGCCCTTCCAATCATTCCTATCTACAATCGGATCAACAAATGTTGCTCCACAACCACCATCGCAAGGTTTAGGCAGGGAGGGTCGAGAGGAAGAAGAGGAAGAGGAAGACGACGACTTAGACTGATTGCCATTTTTCTTATTGTTTACTTTGTATAACTTTCAACTATATTGATTGATTATTTGTATAATAATTTTTCACTATATTATTACATTATTTGTACAAGTTTTTTTTATAGCAGTTTACAATTATTTGATTGTTTGGTGTTGGATTTCTGTTTGCTTCTGTTTGCTGTGGTTTGAAATGCAGGTTTTGGGAAAGTAATAATACATATAGGTTATTAAAAAAAACCTAATTACCGAGGGATTAGCGATGGATTAGCGATATAATAGCGATGAATATAATTAGCGAGAGAATAGCGAGGTATTAGCGAGGGAAATATACCACTATGGTATATAATATTAGAGAGGGATTAGCGAGGGTTTGGCGAGGGAATAGCGAGGAACTAGAGAGGGAAATTTAGAGAGGGAATAGCGAGGGAACAGAGATGGAAATTTACGAATATGGTATATCAGTTTAGAGAGAGAGTAGCGAGGGTTTAGCGAGGAAATTAGCGAGGTAACAGCGAGGAAATAGAGAGGGAAATTTTAGAGAGGGAATAGCGAGGGAAGTTGACAGCGAGGCAATAGCGAGGGAACTTCCCTCGCAGAATAGCGACAGAATAATGTAGTACATTACCGAGGGATTAGAGAGCAGTTAGCGAGGGAAATGATTTATCTTGAGACGGATTAGAGAGGGAATTCATTCCCTCGCTAATTAACGATGAAAAAAAAGTGACTAACTCATCCCTCGCTAATCCCTCTCTAATCCCTCTCTAATTTAATTAGTGAGGGATTAGTGAGGGAAATTTCCCTCTCTAATTTCCTGGTTTCTTGTAGTGGTGTGTCTGATTTGTTGTTAATGGACAAAAACATTGTCATTACAACATGTAAGTTGGAACGAATCTTTCCACCTGGATTCTTTAACTCAATGGAGCATTTACCTATACATCTGTCGTATAAGGCAAGAGTAGTAGGCCCTGTTCAATATCGATGGATGTATCCACTTGAGAGGTAATCACCTACTTTATTGCATTTTAAAATGTGGTAATCTTTTTATTTCAAAGTTTAGTAATTAATGATATCATGTTTCTTTTAGGTACTTGAATAGGTTGAAACAAATGGTTAAAAACAAATCACGTATGGAAGGGTCCATATGTAAGGTATATTTATGCCAAGAGACTTCTCATTTTTGTTCTTACTATCTTGAATCTCATGTGCAATCAATGAGAAATAGAGTTAGTTGAAATGATGATGGAGATTTAGATGAGACAATCCAACCCACTTTATCAATTTTCAATCATCCTGGCCGCTCAGCTAGAACATCTAAAATAGTAGGTATTTAACAGATAATGAAGTAGTTGTGCACATTTACATATTGTAACAACCTGATTTTTCATTTTTCTTGATATTTATGAGTTTTATAATATTTGTGAATTTTTGTGAATCTTTGGGAATTTTTAATTTATTTGATTATTTTAATATTATTTTGGATTGTATTTGTGTTGAAGCGAGCCTAGAAAAATAAAATTTTTTCCAATTTTTTCTTAGACCAGAAAGTTTTGGACTGTTAATGCGGGGTCAGGAAAACTTATTAAACTCGAAATCAGGAACAGTTGACATAAATTTTTTGTATCTGAGTTTTCTATTATCCATTGCATAATGTTATTATCCATTGGATAATGCTATTATCCGTTGTGTAATGTTATTATCCATTGGGTAATAATACTAGTAGCTATTGTCCATTGGGTAATAACTTTTGAAAAATATCTTTAGATTAGTCAACTAAAGAGGCTATGACTTGTGTGAAGGACCAATTAGAAACAAGCTTGGAGGAGAAGTTTTGCACATCCACCATTGATCTAATCAATGGTTATGATGGCAAGCTTAGCGAAGAAGTTTAGGATATCTACCCTTGATTTAATCAATGGATGAGATGACTTAAGTGTAAACTTAGTGGAGAAGTTTTTGGATATCCACCTTTGATTTAACCAATGGTTGTGATGGTTTGTAGCAAAACAAAATATCTCTCTCACTCTCTCCATGAAGCCTCATGGCCACTTAGTCTCTAAAGTGGCTAAGTTTCATTTTTCTATCACATTCTAAAAGCTATCATCTTTTCTCTCAAAGTAAAACATCATTTTCTCTCACTTTCTCTCCTCTAGCTCACGGCCTCATCACCCAAAAACACCTTCCAATCTCTTATAATTCAAACAAACCTTACCACTTAGTCTTAAACTTCATTCTAATCAACTTTCATATTGTGATCAAGACCTAATTCCATCATCTTCAAGCTTGATTCTTGGATTCAAGTTCTAGGGTTTCAAGGTCTTGAAACTTGATTTCTTATTTGATTCTTAAAATTTTAAGACCATATTTGATCTATGGTTGTCCTATTCTAGCCTTGGATGTTAATATATTTGTGTTTACTTTGATTTTTAAGAGTTACTTGGTGGTGGAAGTTGATACAAAGGATTATACAAGGAGCTTAGGAGGCTACATCTAAAGTTAGAGGGAGATTAACCTTATCAACCAATTAGGGTGGTGAGGAACAAAATTTGTATGAAGGTGATGAGTCCATGCGAGGATTATTCACCTTGTTTGTATGATTTTGTTATTTGTGTTTAATTGCTTTATGTGATTTTATCGCTTTGATGTTATGCATGAATTTGATATAGTAGGATTATAATGTTTAATGTATGTTGTATGAAATAAATTGTAATTGAGAGGGAAAGAATTTTTGGTTCCAAAGACCATGAGGCTCACGGCCTCTATGCCCATAAATAGGAAATCCAATGCAAAAATATTTTACTAAATGTTAACTTAGAGGATTAGAGGTAATAAATTTAATTAAGGAATTACAAAATAAAAATAGAAATGGATATATTTTTATCACTAATTAAAATGGGATTTTCGGCCAATATAGTGGAAAATAAGATTGAGAATTAAGTTTAAAACTTAAAGTATTTTATTTAAGAAGATTTTAACATGGAAGATGGAAAAGGTTTTATTTAATTAAAATAAACATAAGTTTTGAAAGGATATTAGAAAATATTATTTAGAGGAGTTTTAGCAAGAAAATAATTTTTAATAATAGTTTGGAGTTTAAAATATTTTATTTAAGAAAGTTTTATTAAGAGTAAAGGACAAAGATTTTGAGGTATCTTGAATTAATTTAAAGGATTTAAGTTTTTTTGTGGAAAACGTTAAGAAATATTATTTAGAAGAGGTTTAGTATAAAAATGTTAGAAAGATTATTTAAAGGTGATTTATTAAGAAAATATTGGAATTAAAGTCCAATTTTGATATTAAATAAGAAAAGTTTTAATTTGAGCTTAGAATATTGAGAAAATATTTTACGCGATTGAAAATACGTAGAAAAACTCTTACGCGATTCAAAAATGATGATTTTTAGCTACGCGATTGAGAAAATGTTGAAAAATTGTTACGCGATTCGAAAACGTAACAGAAGTGTTATGCGATTGTGAAAATGCGATAAAAATGCTATACGATTGAGAAATACAGTAATATGCTATCAGGCTAATGTATTGAACCCAAATGTATATTAACACATGGTTATAGCTGGTAGTGGGTTGTGATACTGCATTAAGTCATTGGTCATGCATTATTTGTCAAATGGTGTCTGTTAAGGCTATTGTTGCCTAGGATTTGAATTACACCTGGTGCGGGTGCGAATTGCGTAGTGAAGGTCTATAATGGATCTTGGAGGTGTTGGGACGCGACATTCCGCATATGGTCAGTTAGAAAGCGCTACTGTGTCGTGGCAACCGATGCAAACGTATCGACGATCTCGATAAATCACTATTCCTATTCCCGATCTGGCGTAGAATGTCTTGTACAATGCCTGATGTACACATTGAGAAATTATAGCACTTGGTCTGAGGCGGCCGATACACAGACATGTCTTCTGGATCATTCTCTCTGAAATTATGTTTAGCTTTATAGAGTAGGAATTGGTTCATTATGCATATGCATAGTCAGTCCTCATATTGATATTGATATATATATATATATATATATATATATATATATATATATATATATGTATATTCTTGGTAATTATCTATTAACTGATGAAATGATTATATGATGTCATGAATATGTTGTTAATGTTATATATGTATAGTTTGGTTGTTGTTATTGTTCTTTACTGCCATGATGGTATTGATGTAGGGGATTTCACTTCTTTATTGTATTATTCTATCTGTTTCTGTTTTATGCTTACGTCTGTGAAGACTGCAATGGCGGCAAGGAGGGATCTGCTAGTTTTGCTTAGACTACAGTTTCTTGAAAACGCTAATGTTTGGCGTGTCCATTGGGACACAGAGCATATAGAGTATTGTGGTGACATTACTCTATCTATAAGTAGGACTCGCCATGGAGTCACTACTTCTTCTTTTACTGTTGCATATGTAGAGTTTGTTTTACCTATCAGGGAGCTGTGGAATGATCTTCACTATACTCCTAGGGAGGACTCCGAGATATCTTTTGCTCAGATTTCTATCTGTCGAGATATTCCCAACTAGGGAATTTGTCTTTTGAGGAGGACTTTTTTCTTTCGATGTTATGAATTTGGGCCAGTCTAAGTTAGTTATGTTAGACGTGTTATGTTTTGGGTATGTAAGTATAATGTACGTATGGTTGTAGTAAACTTTGTTTATATGTAAAGTACATTATTTAGTTCTTATGTTTGGTGTTTCTAAAATTCGGTAAGTTTATATTATCCGTGAAAAAGGAATTTTGAAACCCGTATTAAAATAATATCAAATAATTTTATAACTTAGGTAAAGAATTAAAAGAAGTTGGTCTGAAATGTAATGCCCTAAGGAGGGTGTTACATTAGTTGGTATCAGAGCCCAAGTTCAGAGTCTTTTGGGTTTATGGGTAGGTTTGTCTTATTTATGCTGTGTGTTTCTTTGACACCGAACATAGAGATGTATTGTTTGGTTTTCAAAAGGAGACAACCTTGTTTGAAATGGTTACATTTAGTTTTCGTTGTATTGTGGTTAGTTCGACGTTGAAAGAAAGAAATGGTTCATGGTAGACATACGCATTTGGCTCGTGGTAAATGAACGAAAATGAATGCGAGATATGACAATGATTATATGGCTGCAGCTGCGATAGCAATGCAAAAGATGGCTGACGTGATTGTACAACAAAATCAAAGGGTTGCTCAGTAGTAGGAAGCGATAGTCGAGGCTCAAAATCTATTAGAGTTGAATCAATCTCAGAGTACAAGACTCCATAACTTTGGACCAACTAGATTCCAAAAGGGGAGGAAATGTAAGGTCAATCGATCCCAGTGGAAATCGTACTTATGATCATCGGGGAATCAGTAGCAACAACGAACAAATGGAGGAAGTACTAGTGGCAACAGATTTGGTTAGACGGTAGCATCGACATCAAAATGTTGGAAGTGTGGAAACGTCCATTTGACGAAGGAGTGTAGGAGCAAGGAAAGGATTTTTTTTAGGCGTGGGAAACCCAGACACTTTTCTAGAGACTGTACTAAATCAAAGATGGAACCTCTCGTGAGTAACATACGTGTGACAAGACCTCAAGCAGAGGGAAAAGTCTATACGTTGAGTGGAGCAGAAGCCTCCCAATCTGAAGATCTTATTTGAGGGAGATTGTGTAATAGCAAGAAATCCTTTAACTATATTGTATAACTCGATAGGCAACCCATTCTTTTATCGCCTATGACTGTGTGAACCATTTGAGTTTATCTGTGTTTTCATTTCCTTTTGACTTGAATATTATTAATGCTAAACTTACTATTACTACTCAAGCTTGTTTAAAACTATCCTATTATTATTCGAGATTGGAACTTTTCTGTTAATTTGATTTGTCTACTTCTTTCACAAATAGACAAAATCTTAGGGATGGATTGGTTACTTTCTAACCATATCATGTTATATTGTTTCAATAAAACTTTAGTGTTTCCTGAAACTAAGATTTTTGGATTTGAATCCAGAAAGTTCACTCCTAAATTTATTGGACCATATCAAATTCTTTGTTGGATAGGTCCAGTAATCTACCAAATAGCCTTACCACTTTTCTTTCTAACCTTCATAGTGTCTTTCATATATTTTAATTGAGAAAATATATTCTTGATTCAACCCATGTCATAGCACCAGATACAGTACGATTAAAAAGAGAACTTGATCTATAAGACATTTCCTGTTAAGATTAAGAATAGGCAAGTGAAACAACTTAGAGAAATTGACTTGGTGAAAGTGATCTGGAACGATGTGACGCGAGATACAACATAGGAACTAGAAGACCAAATGAAATGAGCCGCTATTTTCTCTAAGATCGATTTACATTCTGGTTATTGTCAGATTCGTGTGAAAGTAGAAGATATTTTAAGACAATTTTTTGGACGCGTTATCGGTACTACGAGTATTTAGTAATGCTGTTCAGGGTAATGAATGCTCCTGCGATATTCATGAATTACATAAATAGGACCTTTTATTCCTATTTAGACAAATTTGTCATTGTCCTCATTGACGACATTTTGATCTATTCTCAAAGTCCGAAGGAACATGCTCAACATCTCAGTATGGTTCTTCAGATTCTGAAAAAGAAGAAACTATACGTTAAGCCGTCCAAGTGCGAATTTTGGTTAAAGGAAGTTTAACTTTTGGGTTTAGGTTGTGTGTTGATGCAAAATAGAAAGGTTGTGGCATTTGCTTCAAGGCAGTTGAAAATGCATGAGGAGAAATATCCTACTCATGATTTGGAATTTGCAGTAGTTATTTTTACATTGAAGATCTAGAGACATTTTCTTTATGGAGCAACCTACAATGTCTACAATAATTACAAGAGCCTGAAGTGCCTGTTCGATTAGAAGGAGTTGAATATGAGGCAGAGATGATAGTTAGAATTCTTGAAAGACTACGATTTTCAACTTCAGTATCATCCCAGAAAGGCGAATGTCGTAGCAGATGCCTTGAGTAGAAAAGTACTTAGTGTATCTGCTATGATGATCAAGGAGAGTGAATTGATAATACAATTCAGGGATATGCGGTTATCTGTGGATTTGACACCGGGGAAAATTTTGTTTGAATATAATTACTGTTTTAAATAATCTGATGGAAGAAATTCGAGAGAAGCAAAAAGGTGATCAGTATTTACAGAACGAGAGGGAGCTAATAAAGCAAGGTGCTGAGACATCATTTAGGGAAGGACTTGATGAAATTCTAAGAAGTGGAGATGGGATAGCATTGTTATGGACTTTATCGTTGGATTGCCGAAGACTCGAAAGGGTTATGGTTTCATTTGGATAGTTGTTGATCGGCATACGAAGTCAGCACACTTCTTGCCTATTAACATAAGGCACTAAAGAGAAAGGTTGATTCAAGTGTAGATAGGAAAGATTGTTTGATTGCATGGCATACCCTCTAGCATTATTTTTGATAGAGATCCAATGCTATGTCAAGGTTTTGGTAAAGTTTGCAAGAGGCGATGGGAACAAAACTTCATCTAAGTTTTGCTTATCATCCACAAATAGATGGCCAGTTGGAGAGGATAATTCAATCGCTGGAAGATTTGTTAAGGGTTTATGTGTTAGAACAATTAGGAGGTTGGGATGAATTCTTATCTCTGATAGAATTCACCTACAATAACAGTTACTACTCAAGCATAGGGATGGTACCCTATGAGGCATTGTGTGGACGACGATGCAAAACACTTTTGTGTTGGTGTCAAGATGGGGAAAGTTTTACGTTAGGACCTGAGCTTATACAATAAACGACAGAGAAAGTAAAGATGATCCAGGAAAAGATGTGAATAACTCGGACATGACAGAAGAGCTATTTTGACAAATGAAGGAGTAATATCCACATTTGTTTTCAAAAAATGTAAGAGAAATTTCGAGGGTGAAATTTTTATTAGAGGGGGAGAGTTATAACACCCCAATTTTTCATTTTTCTTGATATTATGAGTTTTAAAATTTTTGTGAATTTTTGTGAATTTTTAATTTATTTTGAATATTTTAATATTATTTTGGATTGTATATGTGTTGAGCGGGCCCGAAAAAATAAATTTTTTTCCTGGACCAGAAAGTTTCAGACTGTTAATCCAGGCTAGGGGGACTTACTAAACCCGAAACTAGGAATAGTTGATGAAAATTTTTTGTATCTGAATTTTCTATTATCCATTGGATAATGCTATTATCCGTTGTGTAATGTTATTATCCGTTGGGTAATAATACCAGTAACTATTGTCCATTGGGTAATAACTTTTAGAAAATATCTTGAGATTAGTCAACTAAAGAGGCTATGACTTTTGTGAAAGACCAAGTAGAAACAAGCTTGGAGGAGAAGCTTTGCATATCCACCATTGATCTAATCAATGGTTGTGAGGGCAAGCTTAGTGAAGAAGCTTAGGATATCTACCCTTGATCTAATCAATGGATGAGATGACTTGAGTGTAAACTTAGTGGAGAAGATTTTGGATATCCACCTTTGATTTAACCAATGGTTGTGATGGCTTGTAGCAAAACATAATATCTCTCTCACTCTCTCCATGAAGCCTCACGACCACTTAGTCTCTAAAGTGGCTAAGTTTCATTTTTCTATCACATTCTAAAAGCTATCATCTTTTTTCTCAAAGCTAAACACCATTTTCTCTCACTTTCTCTCCTCTAGCTCATGGCCTCATCACCCAAAAACACCTTCCAATCTCTCAAAATTCAAACAAACCTTACCACTTAGTCCTAAACTTCATTTTAAGCAACTTTCATGTTGTGATCAAGACCTAATTCCATCATCTTCAAGCTTGATTCTTGGATTCAAGTTCTAGGTTTCAAGGTAAAGATCTTGAAACTTGATTTCTTATTTGATTCTTGAAATTCTAGGACCATATTTGATCTATGGTTGTCCTATTCTAGCCTTGGATGTTAATATATTTGTGTTTACTTTGATTTTTAAGAGTTACTTGGTGGTGAAAGTTGATACAAAGGATTATACAAGGAGCTTAGGAGGCTACATCTAAGGTTAGAGGGAGATTAACCTCATCAACCAATTATGGTGGTGAGGAACAAAATTTGTATGAAGGTGATGAGTCCATGTGAGGATTATTCACCTTGTTTGTATGATTTTGTGATTTGTGTTTAATTGCTTTATGTGATTTTATTGCTTTAATATTATGCATGAATTTGATATAGTAGGATTATCATGTTTTATGTATGTTGTATGATATAAATTGTAATTGAGAGGGAAAGAATTTTTGGTTCCAAAGACCATGAGGTTCACGGCCTCTATGCCCTTAAATGGGAAATCCAATGCAAAAATATTTTATTAAATGTTAACTTAGAGGATTAGTGGTAATAAATTTAATTAAGGAATTACAAAATAAAAATAGAAATTGATATATTTTTATCACTAATTAAAATGGGATTTTTGGCCAATATAGTGGAAAATAGGATTGGGAATTATGTTTAAAACTTAAAGTATTTTATTTAAGAAGATTTTTAACATGGAAGATGGAAAAGGTTTTATTTAATTAAAATAAACGTAAGGTTTGAAGGGATATTAGAAAATATTATTTAGAGGAGTTTTAGCAAGAAAATAATTTTTAATAATAGTTTGGAGTTTAAAATATTTTATTTAAGAAAGTTTTATTAAGAGTAAAGGACAAAGATTTTGAGGTATCTTGAATTAATTTAAAGGATTTAAGTTTTTTTGTGGAAAACGTTAAGAAATATTATTTAGAGGAGGTTTAGTATAAAAATGTTAGAAAGATTATTTAAAGATGATTTATTAAGGAAATATTGGAATTAAA
This sequence comes from Ormosia semicastrata, assembly GCA_029884595.1. Classification (NCBI taxonomy): domain Eukaryota; kingdom Viridiplantae; phylum Streptophyta; class Magnoliopsida; order Fabales; family Fabaceae; genus Ormosia; species Ormosia semicastrata. The sequence continues at coordinate 49,705,348 of JAQQTO010000061.1, forward strand.
GTCCAATTTTGATATTAAATAAGAAAAGTTTTAATTTGAGCTTAGAATATTCAGAAAATATTTTACGCAATTGAAAATACGTAGAAAAACTCTTACGCGATTCAAAAATGATGATTTTTAGCTACGCGATTGAGAAAATGTTTTAAAATCTTTACGCGATTGAGAAAATGTTGAAAAATTGTTACGCGATTTGAAAACGTAATAGAAGTGTTACGCGATTGTGAAAATGCGATAAAAATGCTATACGATTGGGAAATACAGTAATATGCTGTTAGGCTAATGTATTGAACCCAAATGTATATTAACGCATGGTTATGGCCGGTAGTGGGTTGTGATATTGCATTAAGTCATTGGTCATGCATTATTTGTCAAATGGTGTCTGTTAAGGCTATTGTTGCCTAGGAGTTGAATTACACCTAGTGCGGGTGCGAATTGCATAGTGAAGGTCTATAATGGATCTTGGAGGTGTTGGGACGCGACATTCCATATATGGTCTGTTAGAAAGCGCTACTGTGCCGTGGCAACCGATGCAAACGTATCGACGATCTCGACAATCACTATTCCTATTCCCTATCTGGCATAGAATGTCTAGTATAATGCCTGATGTACACATTGAGAAATTATAACACTTGGTTTGAGGCGGTCGATATACAAACATATCTTTTGGATCATTCTCTCTAAAATTGTGTTTAGCTCCATAGAGTAGGAATTGGTTCATTGTACATATGCATAGTCAGTCCTCATATTGTTGTGATATATATATATATATATATATATATATATATATATATATATATATATATATATATATATGTATGTATATTCGTGGTAATTATCTATTAATTGATGAAATGATTATATGATGTCATGAATATGTTGTTAATGTTGTATATGTATAGTATGATTGTTGTTATTGTTTTTTGCTGCCATGATGGTATTGATGTAGGGGATCTCACCTCTTTATTGTATTGTTCTATCTGTTTCTGTTTTATGCTTACGTATATGAAGACTGTAATGGTGGCAAGGAAGGATCTGCTAAGTTTGTTTAGACTACAGTTTCTTGAAGGCGCCAATGCTTGACGTGTCCATTGGGACACAGAGCATATAGAGTATTGTGGTGACATTACTCTATCTATAAGTAGGACTCGCCATGGAGTCACTACTTCTTCTTTTACTGTTACATATGTAGAGTTTGTTTTACCTATCAGGGAGTTATGGAATGATCTTCACTATACTCCTAGGGAGGACTCCGAGATATCTTTTGCTAGGATTTCTATCTGTCGAGACATTCCCGGCTAGGGAATTTGTCTTCTGAGGAGGACTCTTTTCTTTAGATGTTGTGAATTCGAGCCAGTCTAGGTTAGTTATGTTAGACGTTTTATGTTTTGGGTATGTAAGTATAATGTATGTATGGTTGTAGTAAACTTTGTTTATATGTAAAGTACATTATTCAGTTCTTATGTTTGGTGTTTCTAAAATTCGGTAAGTTTATATTATCCGTGAAAAAGGATTTTGAAACTCGTATTAAAATAATATCAAATAATTTTATAACTTGGGTAAAGAATTAAAAGAAGTTGGTCTGAAATGTAATGCCCTAAGGAGGGTGTTACACATATCCTACTTAATTGTGAAGAGGTTCAACCATATATTGGGTAAGTGAACTAAATCATTCTTGAATTGTTCATTTTAGTATGTATATGTAATTGGTTCATATTTAGTAACCTTGTTCATGTTATTAGATTTTTTGAGGAATATTTGATAGCAGCTAATCCAGACATCAGTTACACTAATGTTGATGGTATGATTGCATCTGAATTTTCAACTTGGTTTCGAAGTTACGTAAGTGTCTTAATACTTTTTTTAATGATATAAATACTTCATAGTTATGTTATAAATTATAATGATTTTACTATTATCTTTGGTAGGTTCACAATAAAAATAACTTGGTACAAAATCAATTTTTGCACTACTTAGCATGGGGTCCTAAGAGAAAGGTTCATACATGGCCTATCTACTTTATTAATGGTTATAAGTTTCATACAGAAGATTAGAGTATTAGTAAAAAAAACCATCAATTGTGGGGTTTGTGTTAAGGGTGATGACAAAGTAGAAGAAGAGAATTATTATTATGGCATCATTGAAGAAATTATGGAAGTAGAATACCTAGGAGAACCATTGAAATGGTTAGTGTTGTTTAATTGTGAATGATTTGATGCTATACTTAATCGTGGTGTAAAGGTTCATAAACAATATGGAATCGTGGAGGTTCGACTTATTCAACAGCATCCAAAATATGACCCCTTCATATTTGCTCAAAATGCAACTCAAGTGTATTATGCACCTTACCTTGAAAAAAATAAAAAAAAACAAGGCTAATTGTGGGTTCTCATTAAAACCAAACCAAGAGGTACTATTGATGCTCAATATGCATTAGAGGTTGCATATCAAGATGCTGCAACCTATGTGGATTTTATAACAAATGATGATTCTCTTGCTAACTTAAGAGATAAAGAAGGTGATTATCATGAAGTAGAAGCTGATGTTGGCAAGGATAAGGAGGAAGATGAGGTAGAAAGTAATGAATGAAAGGATAGGGAGGAAGATGAATTTCATTTTGACAATGATTCTAAAAATGGCAATGAAGATGAAGATCTTCAATAATATGAATTGTTTAATGGTGATCGTGATGACGATGATCGTGATGAAGGTGATGACTATTATGATGATGATCGTGATGATGATGATGGTGATGAAGGTGATGACTATGATGATGACGATGATGTTGATGATGCTGATCATGAATATGATTAGTGTTTATTTTTTTCATTTGTTAACAAAAGGTAATGCATTGTGTTTTGTATTTTGCACAAATTAATTATTATTTATTTGATAAGTATTTTAATTTACATTCCATTTGTGTTCAATGCAGATGTCTAAGAGAGATTGAGGTAAAGGAAAATTTTCTAAAGGTCGCCCAAAAAAGCAACAGCTGGTGCGACCGGTGCGGCATTCTACTTCTCACCCACCTTTAGCCTCTGCTAGTTCTCCATCTCCTGTTACTACTCCATCACCCACATTACCCGTATTTACTTATTTGATCCCAAGTTCACTTTCACCACCTCTTACTCAACCATCTCACAGTGTGGTGCCTCCAACAGAGGAGTCTCATCACAATGTTGGATCATCTACACCTCCAACAGATATAGGATCTGCACCTAGATCAAGTCATACTCGAGATGCATCAAATGCACAAATTCCTGGTAGCAAACCAATTTTATATCTAGAAGGAGATGAGTATGTATAAGTAATATTTTTTTAAATTACATTACTATGTTTGATATATTATAACTAAACACCTATATTGTTTGTAGATTTTTGCCTTCGCACCTGGCGGCAAATGGTATCAATGATATCTTCAAGAGCCATTATTTAGAGCCATGGACATCATGCAAAAGGATAAGTGATACCATAAGAGATATGTGGTTTGCAAAGTTTATGGTAATTTTTAAATTTTTATTACTTCAATTTAAAATTTGATAGACTTTTTTTGGTCATAAATAATTTGCTTACTCATATTTATTGTAGAGGAAGTATACTATCATTCCACTAGATAATTATTGGGCTCGAAGAAACTTTGAGAAACGGGGTGCAACATTGTTGAAGAATGTTATGGAAAAGGCTCACAAGAAAATAGAGAGACCAAGTTGGCTTAGAGATGAGATATGGGATGCATTCTGTACACATTGGGAAAGTGAGGCTTTCAAGAAGAAAAGTGCAATTACAAAATCCAATCGAGCATCTGATTGTGGAGGATATGGAGTTTCATATCACACCAGTGGCTCTATTACCTTATCTCAGCATAGAGCTAATCTGGTTAAGTTCATTATTATCTTGTATTATTGTTGAAGTTGTCTAGTATTATTAAATTTACCAATATGGTTTTGTTACAATTGCTGCAGACTAAGTTGAATGGTGTTGTTCTATCAACACCAACATTGTTTCACCACACACATCAACGTAAGGATCACACATGGGTGGATAGGAGATCAGAGCATATAGCTGTAAGCAATTATTTTATCTAATTCGAACTCTTGGGTTTGAAATAATGATGTTCAGTTATAGTATTCATGTTGCTATCTTGATGTTTAAAAGGAACTCTAAATATAAGTCATAATTTTTTTTTATATGTATGCTTGCAATACCATGCTTAGATTCCTCTTGATTGTCTTTTTGGTGATAAATAATAGGAACATACTTTGAACATGTGATTAAAACCATGTTTATTCTTATGTTAGCCTATTTTTCGACTTGTTATGATATCTGTTTATTGCATGTCATAAGTCCCTATTCTATTTTAAATAGGAATATTTTAATTGTGTTATTATCTCAAATTGAAATTAAACAAGCTTGCAGCTTTTAACATGTGATTGAAACCACACTTATTCTTATACTTTATGTCATGGCTTATATTATGTTAGACTTATGTGTTGCTTTAACTTTTTGCATTAATTAGTGTCATATTGGTATTAACAGACCGAATTTGCAAACAAAATGCAAGAAATGACCCAAAGAGCATCAGAGCAGGGGACTCATTCCCCAGATGAGTTGGATGTGTGGGGCAATGTGGTTGGAGTGAAAAAATGTAAAATATATGATCTTGGAATTGAGTCAACCGTAGTGGCTGGAAGACCACAATGTCGTGGCTCAAGTTCTTCATCATCTAACTAGGTGCGAAAAGATGAACTTGAAGAATTAAGAAATGAGAGAAATGAGCATCGGGCTAAAGTGGCAGATAATAGGAGACAGATTGAGGAGACAAATCAGCTGGTACAAGAGATGATGCAGTCAATGAACTTCAGCCTTCTCAAACATTTCCCATGAGTGATGGAGCAGAAGAGGAGGAGGAGGATGACGAGGACAAAGAGAAGTTTTTATGATTAGAGTTTAGTTTATGTTATGTTCAACTTTCTTACATTTGAAATGTTGTAGTAATGAGATATTGTAGACAATGCTTAGTTTAGTTTATTCTAGAATATCTTGATATTTAAATGAGATATTCTAAAGACTGAATTAGTTTAGTTTACATTATTTTTTATTTATGTGTTTGGTTATATGAGATTGTTGATTATTGTTTATTAGGTGTTTTAAAAATTTGGATTTTAATAAATTTAAAAATAATTACAAATTCATATCACAAATTAGATACCAAATTAGGGACCGAATATATATAAAAATGACATTTAGCGATCGATTTAGAGACTGATAAATTAGTCTTATAATATATTCAGCCTTTTAGAGACTGATTTAGTGACTGCTTTAATAAAATATATTATATATTCAGCCTTTTAGAGACTGATTTAGAGACCGATTTAGAGACCGATTTAAATACTGATAAATCGGTCTCTAGTTTAGACACCGAGTTAGCAGCTGATTTTATAAAATATATAATATGTTCATGCATTGGTCTCTAAAAAATCAGTCTCTAAATCGGTCTCTAATGTACTTTTGTGAAAAATATTTGACTAATATTTGACCAAAATTAGCAACTGATTTTTTTAAATAATCGGTCTTTTAATTGTCTCTAAATTTAGCAACTAACCAATATCAATTGCTAATATTTACCAACGAGGGGTTTAGAGACCGATTTAAATTGATCTCTAAATTGGTCTCTAATTATTTTAGAGACCAATTTTTTTGTCTCTAAAACCCAAATTTCTAGTAGTGATACTGAAGTTGATAGTGAGCTTGAGCTTTCCAAAAAACCTCGTCCTATTCTTGCTAAGACTTTAAGATATTTTCCCTTAATTCCTAGACTTCAAAGGCTATTTATGTGCTCAAGGATAGTAGATACATTGAGGTGGCATGACGAAAAGCATTCTAAAGATGGGAAGTTAAAGGATCCTGCCGATGGCCGATCATGGAAAGACTTTGATAGTCTTCATCCAGAATTTGCTAAAGATTCTTGCAATTTGAGACTTGGCTTGGCAAGTGACGGGTTCAATCCATTTCGGACTATGAGTATATCTCATAGCACGTGGCCAATTGTCTTGATGACGTTTAATCTGCATTCTTGGTTATGCATGAAACCAGAATATTGTATGCTTTCTTTGCATGTACTTAGGCTGTGATCACCTGGAAATGATATTAACATTTATCTACAACCATTGATAGAAGACTTGAATGTGCTATGGGAGACAGGGGTAGAAACATATGATGCTTCAAGGAATGAAACCTTTCAAATGCGAGCAGCTTTGCTGTGGACAATTAGCGACTTCCCTGCATATGCTATGTTGTTTGGTTGGAGTACAAAAGGAAAGTTGGCTTGCCCTTACTATAATTATGAGACTTCTTCTACCTATCTGAAACATAGTTGGAAGATGTGTTATATGGACCACCATGTTTTTCTACCTATGGATCATCAATGGAGATTTAATAAAAGGTCTTTTGTAACACCCTTGTAGGGGATGTCACATTTAAAATAAAATAAAACAACAATAACAAGAATACCCAAAATTATAAGGTTTTGATATAGATAAATAATAAAACCTGTACATATACTTTGTTTAAAAACATAAAAACTGTGTCATTCAATCATTACACCTGTAAAAACATTCACACACATATGGATAACATCAGCACACCCCGTACAAATACACAATATCCATATATATATATATCCATCAAATACTAACATACAAAAATTTACATAGGTTTTGCTTCATAAGTTGGACATATAATTTACAAATAATTTACAACTAAAGAAAATACATACCAAAACATTTACAATTACTGCCAAAAGATAAAACATAAGTTTTATATACAGTACAACATCAAAAAGCAAAAAGTGCCCAAGTGCACATCATGGATATCTAGTTCACTGGGGAATCATTCCTAGATAACTCCTCAGGTGACAGATAACCAGGATGTCTCACAGCAGTTCTACGAACAGAGATACGAGCTGTTCTACGAACTGGAGTCCGAGATGTAGACACTACACTATTTTCATTAGGAACATGGAAAAGTCCATTCCAATGACGCCGGATCTCCAAAAGCAACTCTAACTGTACATACAAGTCAAAAGTAACAACATGATCAGCATCATATTCCGGACGCAAAGATAAAGTAATGATTCCCGTATACACTACACCATTGCTTTCTTCACGAGTGCGCCAGCCTTCTATTCCTCTATGGAACTCTATTCTTACAAAACCTAAGAATCCTGGCGTAGTCATCTTCTTTGATTCAATTCAACCGGTACGGATGATCTGAAGGCTCCAAATATTCAGACTGGAAATCTGTAGATTGTGGCTCCTCCTATATATGATATTCACTGCCTAATACTTGTTCTTCAATCTCTTCATTTTCGTCTATATATATATATAACACAATAATACAAACAACACATACAACAACAAAGAGGTAAGACAACCCAATATATCACAAGTGTGGCGCATAAGAAAACGACAATACAACGAAAATAGCAATTAATATCAACACGGATAATAAACATTAACAATAACTAATTATGGAAAAGAATAGAATCCATCACAATAAATTATAAATACACGATAAATACGCCAAAACCATAAAATGACTCAAACGGTCTACTCCATGGAGCTACAACACACACAACGATATCGAGAGAATGATCTGAAAGTTCTAATAATACCGCCCACCAAACTATTCAGACTTGTCCACCCTTTGTGTCTATAGCTTGACTACCCCGACCGCCTATTGCACTTGTCAAGACTTTGTGTCTATAGCTTGGCTATCCCGACCACTATTATTAGATCGTCAAGACTTTGTGTCTATAAGCGATCGTTGTGATTGCTATCACTGACTTGTCAATACTTTGTGTCTATAGAAAACACCATGGCATAGTACAAAACACAAAACATGGCGTAGTACAGTCAAACATCCTCTCAAACTTCAATTATTTACGAAAATACCCTCAAACTTCAAATAAATAGACCTCTCAAACTTCAATTATTTACGAAAATACCCTCAAACTTCAAATATTTACAAAAATACCCTCAAACTTTAAATATTTACAAAAATACCCTCAAAATTCAAATATTTACAAAAATGCCCTTAATGGCAAAAATAATTATGTAAATGCCCTCAGTGGCACAAATCTCAAAATACAGTACGCTCCCACTTGGCGCACTATGTTTTCCATATAACCAGGTTACAATACGCACCCACTTGGCGTACTATAACTTTCCACATATCCAGGTCCACCATTTTGGCCCAACAGTAAAATTTACTGTTCTCATCAATCGTGTAAAATTTTTATTGCGTTTTTAAAATCCTGATATTTTCCTTAAATAAATAATTTATTTTTCTAACAGAAAAATTTATTAAATAGTTTAAAACTGCTTAAAATATTTTTCAAGTAACTGTAAAATATTTTTGCATTAATGTAAATACGAACAACATTTAAACATTATTAATTCCATTAAATACCCTTAAACACTCTTTGAAATTAATTTAAAAACATCCAAAATCCACTTTTCAGGGTTATGACCGAACCTAGGGTGTTGTATTCTTTGGAATACTCATGCATTTCTAACATTAAACTAATACATACAACATTATAAAAACTAGCAACATTATAAAATTAACAAATCAATTTAATAATACAAAACATACATGGAAAAATCATTACAATCAACCTATAAATGAATCCTCATGGATTCTACAAACACACATCATTCCATTTTCTTACTACCACTCAAGAATAATTAGGTTATAGTCTTCCTCTTACCTTAAAATGAAGAAAATTCTTCTTTTATCCTTCCTTGGAATTTCGAGTTTTTAGCTCCTTCAAATACCTAAGAAAATAAATAAAATTTTCTAAGAGTTACTACTAGAAAAGAAAACCATACCATGGATCAATCATGGCTTGGAAACTTGAAAATGAAAATAGAAAGGAAAAACAATGAGTTTTACCTTTAAGGAAGAAACTTCAAGATGAACATTCAAGCTTGCAAATGATGGAATTTGCAAAAACCTCTAACTAGAGATGAGTTTGGGTAGATGTTTAGAGTTAGAAAAACAAAGAAGGAAAGTTTTTAAGTGAGTGGATGGTATATTGAAGAGCTTGGCCGAATAGAGAGAAGAAAATGGAAGAAGAAAGGCACATGGAGTCTTGGTATTTTTGGGAGAGAAAATGGAAGACTTATACGTAGAGAAGAGTGAAAATAAAAGTGAAGAAAGCCTCCCAAAGAGCTGCTGCCGTGAGGGGATTTTTGGTGAGTTTAAGTGATTAAGTTCACATGGAAACCATCCTAGCCATCCATCCACTCAACGGTTGAGATCACATCTTGTTGGTGTGCTCAAGAAGCTTTGTAAAGCTTATCCTACAAGCCTCCAAAGGCTGCTGCCCCAAACCGTGCTGCCCAAGACCAATTTAAGAATTCAATTTGTTTTATTTACATGTTAATCAATTAGGAAATTTATTTGGCTAAATATCCTAATTAAATCTTAATTAGCATTCTAATCATATGACTAATATATCTAATATATACTAACATATATTATAACCTTTAATTAATATTAGGATATCTAATTAATATTTAGATTATAATTAGTTAAGAATTAAACTAGTTTACTTAATTATTTATCTAATTACATAACTAGTTAATTAGACAAATAATTACATATTTTATAATCTCTAAACAATATTAGCATATTTAATTAGTATTTAAATTATAATTATTTAATAACTAAACTAGTTTAATTAGTTTGCTAATTAAGTAATTAATCTAGTCAAACTAAGCTTAATTAGCTACTAACCAAAGTCAAGCCTACCAATTTTGACTTAATCCTAGCCATTGATTCTTCTTTAAATCTTAGCCATTGATCAAATCTATGGTCATCATCCAAGCTTGCTCACCAAGTTTCAATCCTAGCCATTCATCAAATCTATGGTCATCATTCAAGCTTGCTCACCAAGTTTCAATCCTAGCCATTCATCAAATCTATGGTCCAAAATGGTCAAGCCACTTTTGTTGACTTCTCTTTATTAGTTTGACTTCTAAGTGTCTTATTTCTATTGGTCCAAGTTTCTAATCTATCCATTGGTTACTTTATTTATACGTGGGTCCCGCACACACACAAGATATCGGGTCCATTGTCAAAATTTATCTTGAGTAATAAAATAATACTAAAAATTATTTTATCGCATTGACGCTTAAATTCTAAAAATTACTAAACTAATATATATATCAATCGAAGCTGGGTTTAGTAAGATCCCCATCTCTAATTAATTAAAATAATATTTTTTCGCCAAAAAATTTTTATTTCCCTGGCTCGGAGCAAATCACATACAATGATCAAATACACTCACGGAACAGTCAAATTCATTTTACTACTCACAGAAATTACAAAACAGTACATTTCAGGACAATATTATAATTATCCCAAAAGTTGGGGTGTTACATCTTTCAATGGAAAAATAGAATCTAGGCCTCCCTCATCCTTCTTAAAGGGTACAAATGTGTTTGAGAGCTTACAAAAAATTGATAATATATTTGGGAAGAAGCAAAAGAATTCAAATGATGGCCCATGGAAGAAAAGGTCAATTTTTTTTGAATTACCTTATTGGCAGCACAACACGTTCTGCCACAACCTTGATGTCATGCATATAGAGAAGAACATAGTTGATAACATAGTTGGAACTCTTTTGGATATTACGGGTAAAATAAAGGACCATGCAAATGCTCGATATGATCTAAAAAAGATGGGCATTAGAAAGAATCTTCAACCAAAATATACAAAGGATGGAACGAGAACAAAGTTTGCAAAAGCATGCTTCTCAATGACTGCTGGAGAGAAGTCAGTTTTTTGTAATGTTTTGAAGACAGCACAACTACCTGATGGTAGTGCTTCCAACATTTCACAATGTGTGCAACTAGCTGAAAGAAGAGTATCTGGTTATAAGACCCATGATGCCATTTCATGTTTCATTACTTGTTACAAATGCCAATCAAAAGCATACTTCCTGATCATGTTCCCTTTGATCCGTCTAAGTTCTTTTCTTCGTCGTTTGTGTCAAAAAGTTATCACACTTGAAGAGATAGATTGTTTGGAACAAGAGATTGTAGAAACACTGTGTTAGCTTGAGAGGATTTTTCCTCTTAGTGTTTTTGATATAACGGTTCATCTTCCTATTCATTTAGCGAACGAGGTGAGATTAAGTGGCCCAGTTCAGTTTCGATCGATGTATCTTGCAGAAAGATATATGTGTACATTAAAGTCATATGGTCACAATAAAAGTCATCCAGAAGGATCTATTACGGAGGCATATTTGGTTGACTAGTGTTTGACATTTTGCTCAAGATATTTACATGGAGGTATACAGACCAAATTCAATAGAAGACCCTGAAACAATGATTAATGTAGTTCAAATGAAGTGGAATCTTCAAATTTGTTCCCAAGTAAAGGGTATCCTTTAGTTGGGAAAAAAGGTGCTCCATTTATTTTGGAGGACAAGTCACATAGCCAAGTCCATGCATATATACTAAACAATTGTGATGAAGTTCAAGAATATGTTAGGTACTTTGACTCACCTGCAATATTTCCTATTACTCACTAAATTATTATTATTATTATTATTATTATTATTATTATTATTATTATTATTATTATTATTATTATTATTATTATTATTTTGCTAACATATAATAATACTTATCAACTTTAGAGAGCATGAGCATGAAGTTAATAATCAACGACGAGGATCAAAATGGAGCAAAGCCAAAAACCATACTCAAAACTTCTCTCAGTGATTTTGAAACTCGTGCTATACATGAGGCTGTGTTAGATTGGATAAAAGAACTATCTAGGGGACCACTTTCAATTGCAAGAAGATATTCTAGGTATCTGATCAATGGATACATATTTTATACCAGGCAGCGTGATGCAAGAGGAAAAACGCAAAATAGTGGTGTCACATTAGTTGCATTAACTACAAGCTTTGTAAGTTCAAAGGATGAAAATCCAGTTGATGCAATTCTAACTTATTGTGGTAGAATAGTTGATGTAGTTGAGTTAGATTATAATGGCCATTTTAAGGTTATCTTATTTAGATGTGATTGGTATGAAGTTGGAGAATATATTTATGGCCTTACATATGTTCACTTCAACAAGAAATGCTACCAAGAGGAGCCTTTTGTGCTAGCATCTCAAGCACACCAATGCTTTTATGTTCAAGACCTATTTGATCAAAACAAACATTATGTCATGAAGATAATTCCAAGAGACTTGTTTAACATAAGTGACCAACCTGAGTCTGATACCTACCATATTTATGAAAATGAGCCATTTGAACATTCAGTGGGTCCTTCTATATCCATTGATGATGGTGAAGTTGATTTAGAGAGGAATGATGTACCACGAACCATTATTGATGCAGCTCCACAAGTGTTTCTTGCTCAAGATCATGAATTAGAATCGAGAGAAGAGACTGATTTTGAGGACATATCATGAGAAATCACTTTTTGATATAATTTAAATGTGGCTCATTTATTTTGTAATTCATTTTTTGCATGATTGATGCATGTAGAATTTGTGATTAGATTTGCAATATAATCTTCATCGTTATGTTACTATAATCTTGACAAGCATAAGGGACTATAAAACTTCATGCACAATATTATACAGACATCATCTGGTGACTTCTATGCAATTATATGTCCTCTACCTCTTCTATTTTATCTCTTTAGAGCTGTTACATAACTTGAACTGACTACCCTCCTTATTTGCTGTTGACTTTTGAACTTGTGTTATCTCAATCTTCTTCAACTCTATTCATATCATCTTCCTTGTCTTGTCTTTTCCACCAAAAGTTTTATGCATTTTGTTTCTTTCACATACAGGTTGGTGATTTTGGTATTCTGATAAGATCTGGTTTCAGCATACCAAAAGCTCTCTTCTTCAACTTTCTATCAGCATTTGTGGCACTTGCAGGAACTGCATTGGTGAGTGTTGTCTTCATTCAATAGAGTGAGTTATTTAGTGGTTTCGATCCACAAACAGCAAATATACACACACAATAGTTAAACAAAAATAGAAATGTGAATATTGACACACTATGTTCACAAGTTTTTTTTTTGTTAAGACACATTATGGATTAAAATATTATTTACAGAGTTGGTGACTGGAAGAGCATAATTAAGTAAATAAGCATAGAAGAAAGAAAAGGGTAATTGAATTTTATATGTTTCAGAAAGAGTAAACAATTCAATTTAAAAGTAGTGTTATTATAGGGATTTACTGATTAAATTAAGACAATTGTAAGTATCACATTTACATTCATTTCTGGTAATGTTCTACTTGGAATTCCTTAATTTGCATGTTCTATTTTCTTAGCTTAGATGAGTCATGTTATGTTTTCTTGTCAATTGTAATTGTAATATTCTATTCTTATTGATTTGTATTTGCTTCTAGACAAACTATAAATTTGTTCTATTTATTGGACTGCTGCCTTTATTTTTTTCAATATAAAGAATGTACAAAGGAGGAGCTGTTAAGAAGAAAGTGTTGACCCTAAACAAGGGTCGAAGTCCTATAAAGAATAAAGCCTTTGATTTCGAATTACAGGCACGATCAAGTATTGAATTGCTTCGACAATTTGAAATTAAGAGAGAACAAATTGCAAATGAATGCAAGAATTTAACTATGAAAGGTCAGGCATAAGTAACTCATAAAAGGAAGAATCCTATGCCTATAACATTGAATGAAGTGATGGACAAAGTAAGTTAAATTCAATTCAAGCTAAGTGCATTCAAAAGTAAGGGTAGAATAGGTTATCTATGCACAAAACCATGACCCAATCTTCTCAAAGAGAAGATTTTGACAATTTACCTATAACTGGAACCATCCCACAAGCTGAAGTAGAAGACCAACCTGCTATTAAAGAGCAATGCAGTCTTAAAAAGGCTAAAAGGAAGCCAATCCATCCAACAATGAGTCTTGATCAATTTCTTGAAAAACAAGGGATACATATGGAGCGAGAAAAATAAGCCAATATTCAGCCAATGCATGATATTGGAGGAAATAATATGGCATCAGATGATGATGATGTTGATCTTGAAGTTGGTGGCAATGACTTTGTTGGAGATCAAGTTATGGAAACTAATCAAGTTGAAAGTGGTATATTTTAAACTTACTTTTTTAATTACTTGTATATTTTATGCTCATTATATGAAAATATTGCATGCTTAACATTCAACTATAATAACTTTTTTATGTTTTGGCTATTACATGGAACTAGGTACAATGGAAAATAAAAAAACCCGAGGAAAAACAACTTGCAAATCAATTCATGCAAGAACTATGGAAGAACGGGAGGAGGTAACATTTGATAGGGGACAAGCAATAGGACCAACTAACAAAAGAGTATCTAATTTGAGCAATTTTCTTGGCACAATTGCTAGGAATCCAATATTTATCACCTTGCTATACACTACTTAGATAGTTGTGCCAAAAGAAAATAAAAATCACATGTGGAAGTATGTTAATGTAAGAACAATGAATTTTTCTTATTTTAGTTTTTATTTAGTTTTTCTTACTACATGATATTAACATATATGTTGTGTTTTACATAGTCCAAGTTCATCCTTCTGAATAATGCAAAGAAATGGGTGATGGCTACTATTCACGATGCTTAGAAGCGACACAAGGGAAAGATTAAGAAGAAGCATTTTGAGTAGTATGATAACATTGAAGATATGTTGAAAAATAATCCTGTAGACATTTCAGAAGTAACTTTCAACAAATTGATTAACTGTTGGATCATTCCCATTGTCCAAGTGAGATAGAACAATATTTTCTAACTCTTTTTATTGGAATGTATTCTATGTGTCGTATGAATTCTGTAAATAGAAAGAAGTAGAAGTTTGGGCATCGGATAGGGCCTGTAAACTTTGGAATAGTACGCGTGAGACTGGTATTAATCTTAGACACTTGGGTTGGCAACATGACTTTCCTTTCTTCTTATACCTTGCTGGTATAGTCTTGATTGTTTGTACTTTTCTTTTCATTCTTTTAGCGCTCAACCAAAGAGAACAATGAAGATCTAACAAAATCTGAAATGTTTATTGCAACCCGCACAAGTAGCAAAGGGAAGGAAGTTGATTCGAAAACAAAAGCTGCAATTGTAAGCAAATGAAGTGTACTATTATTAATGATATTATTAATGTTATTATTAATGTTTCTTTTAAACAGTCAGAACTTCAAAATTGCCAAGATACTGGAGAAACTGATGAGGATGCATTCAAAGCAATGTTTAGGAAGGAGCATCCCAGTCAGGTTCGATGCTACGGTAGATCAGTAACAGTGACTTACTTGAAAAAAGATGTAGAAATCAACAAAATCAAACAACATCATAATGAGATAGTCGAATCATTGTATAGTGAAGTCAGAGATTTGAAAGGAGAGGTTAAAGGATTGCGACATCTTGTAAAGGTTTTGCTGCAGCAAAACAACCCCTGAATGAGCACAGAAGAAGTTGAAGCATTACTGCAATGTACCCAACATTCTCCACCGGATGCGAATAGTGCACAAGGTGTCGCAGGCCACCATATTCCATGTTCCTCTGGATCAACTCATGTTCCAAACCATGAAATGGTATCTTTTCTTCATCTTGTCTTGTTTTAAATAGTTTAAATTCTAGAGCTATAATGATAGGGATATATTTCAATAGGTTTTGTTTGAATGGTTTGTAGGGATTAGTTCTATAACGGAGATTTTTTTTTTGGATTATGTGATTCTGTGATTATCTACATTCTATGATTCAGATCCTTGTTGTTGTGACTAAGAAATTCCTTTAGCTTGGACCTTGCATGTAGCTAGAAAAGTCCCTTTGTTTTGTTGCTAATAAATACCATCGATGATGCTCTTTGTTATTGGTGATGTTAATAGCTTAAAATATCTTTTTTGTTTCTAAGATTCAAATCCAAGTTGTACTCTAGAGACAACCTCACAAGAAAATAGTAGCATTTTGCTTTTTAGGGGGGGATACAAGAATCTATCTACAACAAGAAGCTATAATAATTTCTATAGCCATTTGTCCTATAACCGACATTAGCCTGTGATATCTGAATTACAAGAGGAGAGCATAAGGCATCAAAAAATACATCATCTATCAAGGTTACTATTGGGATTAATAGCATCATGTAATAATTCAGATATTTTCAAATAGCGTCATGTCACTATAAAATGACCTTGCATGCTAATGTTACTGGTGTTGCTATTTGGCCATGTATGATTTATTCTTGTTGCTTTTTCTAGTGAGGGATTGCTTGATGTGAGATTGCTTATTTTTGGGGGGAGGGGAATTGGTGGTACTTGATGTTGATTTTGTTCTTATTGACTAGTGTGGGGTCCTTTCATGTGGTGCTAGGTGTGTGCTTGGTGGGGGTGCTTGTTGATTTTGTTAATGGTTGCTTGGTTTGGTGTGTGTCTGTTAGTAGTGCATATGCATAGGTTTTGGGGTGTTCCTTCCTTTGTCAGTGGGTTGCATTATGAATTCTTGGTGCTATTTACTTTAATTATAGTGTTCAAAACTCTTCCACATTCAAGGCCTCAGTTGAGAAGGCCAAAAAAGAGAGGTAATTCCCAATAAGAAACTATATCATTCAATTGTATTTCAACTAAAAATTTTGTTTGTGAAGGCATCTCACCTTTTGAAGATTGATACACATGAAAAATCAGGAGAACAATTTATTGTATTTCTGACATGTAATTAATGTTATCAATTTCAAATACTTGAGAGATAAACCAAAACCAAAGCACTTGCTTTTTTTTAAATGTCTTAAATAAATTTTAAGCTATATTGGTGTTTTGACTGTTTTCTTTTGTTCAAGCTATGGCTTTGATTCCAGCAACCATTGCTGAAATTTTTCAAGTGGTGCGGATAACATTCGCTCTTGCTACAAGATCTTGGTGATAAGAAAATGACTAGCATTGTATATCCCCAACCAAAGTGAAATTCTAAAGCTATGCTGGTGAGAATCTTGAGATGTTACTCCATGTCTTATTATTGATCAGGATATCCAATAGATGATTAAAGTTTGGGATTATCATTTCATTACATGATTATTATTCTCATTTTGCTCGCGTCTGAAATTTGTGCTCATTCCATTAAACACTCACTAAATTTTCAGCTTTTGGTATGGAGAAGACCGGCCTTGTTGGCTTGGTCCTATTTCATATGACTATCCATCATATTTTAATGGGGAACTGCCTGGGAATTACGGCTTAGACATTGCTGGGCTTATGCATTATGCGTAAGCTGAGATACATTATAGTGTTGGGCTTTTACAAAGCCTGATCCTTTCAAAAAAATATTTTTTGGTTTATTTATTTCAATTTGACTAGTGATAATTTATTGAAATAATGTTATGTTGTGCTTTCCTAATATCTAACTGACAGGCTATGTGTTTGAATGGTTTTATTTCTTTGATATGTCTGAGTTGTTGAGATTTTTTGGCTTTTTAAAAATGAATCTATACATTACTAATCCTTTAGTTTAATTTAGATTTGTAGGACAATGCTGGAACTGCATTTGGGGATGGCAATAGAGCTACTTAGTATATTTGATGTTCATGAAGAGAGCCTAATGAAGATGATTTTCTCATACATTGTGAATTATATATATCTTTATTTTGATTAAGTACTTTGGATTATGATGATGGTGACAATTCTAGTACTTCGAATTATTTAATTAATATTTTGATCAATGTGTTGTTGTGGATACTTGGTTAATACTTTGAATAATGTGTTAAATGTTAAAATTAGTTTTATATTACTGTGTGAAATTTTATACTATATAAATTTGTGTATATTCTAGAATTAAAATTTTATAAAAATAATATATAAAATAAATGGCATTAAAAATATTAAAAAACAAAAGCATTTTTAATGTTTTACCAAATTTAATTAGAAGGCGTGTAATATATACGATTAACAAATGATAAAAGAGCATTCATTATAGGAGGTTTAAAAAAAATAGCAACATAAGAGAACGCTTGTAAAGTGATGCCTTAGGTAAAACACATAAGGGAACACTTTGCAAGCATACCCATAGAGTTTGACATAAGGGAACACTTAGCAAGCGTACCCATAGAGTTTGACATAAGGGAACGCTTTGCAAGCGTACCCATAGAGTTTGACATAAGGCAACGCTTTATAAGCATACCCATAGAGTGAAGAAGAACATTGTTGCCTTTGATTCTGGAAAAGTGTAGCCTTAGATAATAGGTCACCCTTGAATAGGCCACCCCTCTAAAAGCGTTGCATTAGGGGCAAAAAGTGTAGCCTTTATCAAAGGCTACACTTTAATGTATTTTAGATTACATTTTTGAAGGGTTACCATAGGCCAATTTTGTTGTAGTGGTTATTTTGTTTCTTTTTGTATCATCTTGTAGGTATTTACTTTGCTGACTAGTTTGTAAAAGTTTATGTATCATAGTATGGCTTTTTAACCAGTGATGTAAATATATAATGTTTTTCATCTTTGTGGCTCTCTATAATAACTGCACAGGTTGATATGGATTTATATTTACTGCATTTTTAGGAAGTGACATACTTAATATGTTTTATCTTGAAATATTCTGATTATTTTACGATAATTGTATTAGGGTGTTACAAAACATCCATTGGATATTTAACGGATATCCAATTAAAAACCAATTCAATGGATATCTAATGTATTTTACTTTTTTTTAGTTCAATACTTTCACTTTCACTAAAACCCAAAAGCCCATAGCATAAAATGTTGAGCTTCAAAATTTTTAGAGAGAATTTTTCTAGAAAGAGAAACATTTTTTAGGGAGAGAATGAAAATTTTTAGAGAGAGAATAAAAATTTTTAGAAAGAGAAACATTTTTTAGGGAAAGAAAGAGAAACATTTTTAGAGAGAGAATAAAAATTTTTAGAGAGATAGATTTTTTTTAAATGAGTGAGTTGGATATCCATCCATTAAATTGGGTCACGGATAGATTGGATAGTATTAAGCATTTTGTAATGGATCTTAAATGGATTAATGGCTTATTTTAGATTCATCTATTATGATCCAATCCAAAATCAAATCAATCCATCTATTTGTCACCCCTAATTAGAATCAACACTAACAAACTCTCCAGTAAATTGGAATTTCATGTTTTCGCGTTGAAGTATGAGGGAAATCAAAGAGCAAAAAGGGCAACATAACATTAAGTCGCAACTGAGTTGAAGCAAAGAAAGCAAGTTGGAAAGGAAACCCTGACCTTTTTGTTTTTGAAGCAGGTTCAAATGTTGCTAAGCTCCTTATCGGCCAGAGCCTCTCTTGCTCTTTGTTCTAGTAATTGCAGATGTCATTGATGAATACGAAGAGTCCCCTCATCCCCGACATCGCTATCTCCCAAAGCTTATATTATAGATCCACCCTCTTCTCTTCAGATTGTCAAATGGATCCAAGAGCTTGGCTCGCATGAAGCAATTCGCATGAAGCAGAATGAGATTAGAATTTCAGATCTTCACATCGTTGAGATCAGAGTTAGGGTAGAGAATAATGAGAGGGAATGGAAAAAGAATGGGGGGATTAAATTTGAGGGAAAAAATGGTGTGTTTTAAATCTAGATAAGGAGCATTCTTTATTTTGGGTATAAACCGTTACTAAATGATACTAAACGATCACAAAATTTTAAATTTTATGACAATTAACAAAACCGCAATTTAAATCACCGATAATTGTGACAATTTAAGAAACCGCCACAAAAAAAATTGATGTGATTTGTCAATTTTTTTATAGTGATAGGAGTACTGTATAACCCGTGAGCTATTATTTTCAAGAAACTCCCTCAACAATTGATCAACTAAACAAAGGGGTTTTTAATTAAGAAAGAAAATTTTTAGAAGTAATGTTGTTGGCTAGGCAGTTTAAGGTGGAAACAAATTTGAAATACAAGAAGCTTAACAAAAGAGCTAAGTAATAGAGCCTAGCCTTAAGCCCTAGTCTAGTCACCATGTTACACTTATAATATCATATTACATCTTTATTTTAATATTTAATAACATAAAAATAAATAATTTTTTAAAATGTTATAATTTTACTCTAAAAATGTTTTTATTTTATAATATTCAAACAAACATACATTTAAATAAATTTTTTTACCATAATATCTTAATATTAATTTATTTTCAATCTGATTTAAGAGATAATTCATACAATTTTTTTTATATAATTATACATCTAAAAGCATAATCATAAAACTCGGTTCGAATTGAGCAGTTCAGGTGAATTGGTCACCAAATCGGTCCAAGTCTTAAATAATAAAAAATATAATTGAACCAATGAAATCCAATTTGACTTAGCCGGTTTGAAGAAAACTCAGTAAATTAACCAGTTTTCAATGAACGAGCAGAGTTTATGAAATTAAAAAAAAATAAAAAAATACTGTGAAAGAATGAGAAAAAAGGCAAAAATTGGTGAACGGCCAAATTTGGCAACCTCCAATGGAGAAAATATGTTATGATCTATGAGTCTCAGACATGGAACACACTCGTTGTCCGCGCAGAACCTCCATCAGTGGTACGACGCAAATCAACCTTTGGACAGTTCACTCATTGAGCAAGAGTAGGCGAAGAAGTGCCAAGAACTCGTGGGTTGGTCTGTAATTGTGAGGAACAATGGTCATGCTTATGTCTTTGATAGAATGGAGAGGCGAAAGAATGATGAGATCGTGGGACAGAGAAAAGATGCGGTTGTTTTTGCAAGAGTGATAATAGATTTAGGCCATATCAAGCTTAGCCCAATCCCGTAAAAGAAGCAAAGGAAAAATACAAGAGTGATAGTGGGGCTACTTATAAAAATAGGAGATTTTGTAGAAGCTTCATTGCTATTGCCTTATGGGTTAGCTTCTCATGCATGTCAATACTAAATTATTATTAGTATGTATACTATTAGAGATTTTTATTTTTCTGATAACTATGTCTATTAAAAACTTTATAATATCTTTAATTAATTTATTGATATATTCATTGTATATTAAATATTTATATTAATTTTTATTTATATAAATATTTTTTATTTTATACGATTGATCAGTAACTTATCAATTAAACTAAAAATCTAATACTTTGGTTGAGTCAATGACTGAGCCAAGTTTAATAAATATGTCTAGAACTAACTTTTGTCATCATTATCCAAATAAATTCATTTGTTAGAATTATTTTTCAGTTAAAGCTTTCTAAACATAAATATGTTCACTCAAAGCCTATTCTAGCTAAAATCATATTATGAAAAGACAAAATTTATATAAAATTCTTTAAGTACTTCTAGTGTTGTTTTCTAATCATGATTTTTTTTACAACTCACTGTCACATCATCATCATCTTTTTTTTTTAGGAATTACACATCATCATCCTTTCAATATTGTCACTGTTATAATTTTCTCCATTAAAACTTTGACTCCTCAATGTCATTCACATCACCTCATAATTATGCCTCCCATTCTTTTGCCATGAAAGGTCTATTGGAGCTTATATCCCTCAAGACAAGTCCAATGTCGTACTCCATGTTCTCTAAGGCTCATCCATTTTTAGAGGCCTAGAAGCTTCCAAATCCCAATGGCCATGGCTTTCTCCACTCCAACCTTCTCATCTTCCTTCTCCTCCACTCGCACCTTATCCACTCGCCTCACATGCTTCCCTCTCTCACAGTCACTCATTTCTACTCTTTAATTCACTACAAAAAAAGTGGCATTTAGCAACTGATGAATGTGCAAAAGATATAACTTTATGTCGCGAAAAGTTGATTTATTTTCCCCCCTAATTTACTCTTTTTATTGTTTGTTGCCCAAGTATCTTGCAATTATGAATGTAGTGTTGGGAATTGCAGTTACATCACGCAGCGAAAAAATTAGGATTCCCACCGAGGATCCAAGCGAAAAGCCATAATCCGAGTTTTTAAATTATTTACCTCTTGAAGCGTGATCAAAAGGAAGGACGTGAATCACCAACATCGTAATAGAAATGATGTCTCTACGGTATCCACATGAATAGACTCACGAACATCCAACGTCTGCAAAGAGCAGCCTCATGTCTCTCACATAGTGCTAGCTGTGAAGAGAAGAGAAGAAACTTGTCGCTCTCTCACTCACTTTTCTGTAGGTGCGGCTAGGGTTCTAAAAATTATGTATCTTAGCAGTCCCTTAGTAGTACTATTTATAATAGTGACTGCCTTAAGTGAGTGTGAGCAGCAGTAAGGTAAGCTGTGCAACCCTAGACTCATCTGTTATAAGTCTGACCCATATTTGAATCCGAGTTCAACTTGGATCCATTGCTCCAATTTTAGTCTTCTCTATGTGTGTGACCCTGCAGGTTCTCATTACGTTGGCAGTAATTTTAAAATCCCATTTTAATATTACAAGTAGTGAGCGGTATCTAGCAACATATCGCTGCTACCCAAGTAATAAGAATGTCAGTGATTTGACATAACATTTCTGACCAATGTTTCCATGTCATTTAGTCCCTTTGTCAAGTGGAATGCGTCACCCTTGTATAGTCCAATCATTCGTTTCCTGATACTCGAGTAGACTTTGTAACAACAAATGAAATCAATATCTCATATTGACTTATTTGAGCATGGTCATGCATTTCGCAGTCTTACTCAATCAGGGGGCCCGAAGATATCGCTCCTGTTATGTAGGAGTGACAAATCCCATCTAGTTCACTCACATCCCTCTGCATGATTCGTGGTATGTCCAATAACCAACTTTATAATCACCTTATTACAGATGACGTTTGATGGTATTAAAACACATAACTCCTCATGTAAGAATCGTAGTGATTTCAGGTCAAAGGACCACAGACACCATTGTAACTATGAGAATCGCTTATGACACTCACGTAACAATCCATGTAGCGTTCTCATGGTGGGTCAGTCCAATACATCATTACTCTAATATGTGCCCATGTGAAGACTTGATATCTCATATCCATGACCCGTGAGATGTGGTCATTAGTCTATGCACATACTAGTCTCAATGTATTATTGTTGTCCTAATTAACAATAATACTTGACTAGGGACATTTAAGAATAGTGTTATAACTAAAAGAATCTCACGATCAAGTCATCCACTCGATAACCTATGGCATCAAACTTATTATTTTAAGGACTTTATTATGTTTATCAAAAAAGAACACAATAAATGAAATGCCTCATATATTAAAATAAGCATAATAGAATGTATGTAAATACAAACAAATGTATCAGCCTCTAGGGCATACACCAACAATCTCCCACTTGCACTAGTGCCAATCAGACATATGTCTAATGCCTAAAGACCTAGTATGACCCTCATGCTTCTGTTGTGTAAGAGGCTTCGTCAGTGGATCAGCAATGTTATCATCTGTTGGTACTCTGTATATCTTCACATCTTCTCTATCGATGATCTCTCGAATGAGATGGAAGCGCCTAAGTATATGTTTGGATCGTTGGTGAGATTTAGGCTGCTTAGCTTATGCAATGGCTCCATTATTATCACAATAAAGGTCCATTGGGTCCACAATGCTAGGAATAGCGCCAAGTTCAGCAATGAACTTCCTGATCCAAATAGCCTCCTTTGCTGCATTGGAGGCAGCAATATACTCAGCCTCTGTGGTAGAATCGGTGACTATCTCCTGCTTTGAATTCTTCCAGCTCACAGCCCCACCATTTAGGAAAAAAACATAACCCGATTGCGATCTGGAGTCGTCCTTATCGGTTTGGAAGATAGCATCAGTGTAACTCTTTACAACTAGCTCTTCCTCGCCTCCATATACCAAGAACAAATCCTTAGTCCTTCTCAAGTACTTAAGGATGTTCTTAATAGTAGTCCAGTGACTCTCACCGAGATTAGACTGGTACTTACTCGTCATGCTCAAAGCATACGAGATGTCTGATTGAGTACATAACATGGCGTACATGATAGATCCAATTGCAGATGCATATGGAATCTTTCTCATGCGATCCTTCTCATCTTAGGTGGAAGGGGATTGAGCCTTAGATAGGCTTACACCATGCGACATAGGCAAGAGTCCTTTCTTGGATTCATGCATGTTAAACTGTCTTAACACTTTGTCTATGTATGTACTCTGACTTAGGCCAAGTAGCCTCAGTGATCTATCTCTATAGATCCTGATACCTAACATATAGGTGGCTTTGCCCAAGTCCTTCATAGAGAAGCAGTTCCCTAACCAAGTCTTTACGGACTGTAGGATAGGGATGTCATTTCCGATAAGTAGTATGTCATCTACATACAATACCAGAAAGACAATAGTGCTCCCACTAACCTTCTTGTAGACACAAGATTCTTCTTCATTCTTGATGAAACCAAACTATTTTATTGTATCATCAAAATGAAGATTCCAGCTTCTGAAAGCTTGCTTCAATCCATAAATAGATCGTTGCAACTTGCACACCTTTCCAGCATCCTCTAGAGTGGCAAAACCCTCAGGTTGTGTCATGTACACATCCTCGAGAAGATTTCCATTAAGGAAAGCAGTTTTGACATCTATTTTCCAAATTTCATAATCATGGTATGCTGCAATAGCAAGCAAGATCCGAACAGATTTAAGCATCGCAACTGGGGAAAAAGTTTCATCATAGTCTACACCATGAATTTGTTTGAAACCTTTAGCCACCAATCGTGCCTTAAAGGTATGCACATTACCATCCATGTCAGTTTTCTTCTTGAAAACCCACTTGCACCTAATGGGTTTTACCCCTTCAGGTAGGTCAACCAAGGTCCATACCTGGTTGGCATACATGGAATCCATTTCAGATCTCATGCCCTCAAGCTATTTCTCAGATTCTGGGCCAATAATGGCTTCCTATTAAGTCACAGGCTCATCTTGATCCATGAGCAATATGTCACCTTGTTGGGTCATGAGAAATCCATATCTCTCTGGTTGATGACGTATCATGTTAGACTTAAGCAAGTCTTGTGCTACTAGAGCAGGTTGTTGTTCCACAACATTTTGTGGAGGCTGCTCTATATCCACCATTGGTTCATTGCTACTTTGTGAAACTTGAACTTCTTCAAGTTCTACTTTTCTCCCACTGGTTCATTTGGAGATAAACTCCCTTTCTAGAAACACAGCTGTCCGGGAGACAAACACTTTGCCCTCGGTAGGATTATAGAAAAAGTATCCCTTGGTTTCCTTTGGATACCCCACAAAGAAGCATTTATCTGATTTAGGTCCAAGCTTATCAAAAACTTGACATTTCACATAAGCTTCGCAGCCCCAAATCTTCAAGAAAGACATACTGGCCCGTCTCCCAATCCATATCTCATATGGTGTCTTTTGAACCATCTTAGATGGAACACGGTTAAGTGTGAAAGCTGCTATTAACAGAGCATGTCCCCAAAAGGAGCCTGGAAAGTCTGCATGACTCATCATGGATCGGACAATGTCTAACAAGGTCCGGTTCCTCCTTTCAGAGACACCATTCCATTGTGGTGTTCCTGGTGGAGTGAGTTGAGATATTATCTCACACTCTTTCAGATGATCATCAAACTGTCGGCTTAAGTATTCTCCTCCTCAATCTGATCGAAGGATTTTAATACGCTTGCCAAGTTAGTTTTGTACTTCATTCTTGAACTCTTTGAACTTTTCAAAGGATTCTGATTTGTGCTTCATAAGATATACAAATCCAAATCTACTGAAATCATCAGTAAATGTAATGAAGTATTGAAAATCGCCTCTAGCGAGTGTGTTTAGTGGCCCACATACATCACTATGTATAAGGCCTAAAAGATCACTAGCCCTTTCACCTTGTCCAGTGAATGGGGCCTTTGTCATCTTCCCCAATAAACAAGATTTAAATATCTCATATGATTCGAAATCAAACGAGTCCAAGAATCCATCTTTATGGAGTTTGGAGATGCGTTTCTCATTTATGTGGCCGAAATAATAATGCTAGAGAAAAGTTGGGTTTAGATCGTTTGATTTAAACCTCTTTGTATTTATGGTATAGACGGGCGTTTCGAGATCAAGGATATAAAGTCCATTACTCAATTGTGCACTACCATAAAAAATATCATTCATATAAATGGAACAACACGTGTCCTTTATAATAAAAGAAAAACCTTTCTTGTCCAAACAAGAAATAGAAATGATATTTCTGCTAATAGCAGGCACAAAATAGCAGTTCTCTAACTCTATTACAAGCCCAGTGGGCAAAGATAATAAATAAGTCCCTACAGCTAATGCAGTAACCTTTGCTCTATTTCCCACTCGTAGGTCGACTTCACCCTTTGTCAATGGTCTACTGCTCTTTAGATCCTGCACATTTACACAAATGTGAGATCCACATCCAGTATCTAAGATGCAGAAGTAGATAAATTGACTTCAATAACAAAAATACCTGAAGTGGAAGTCTCACTTCCCTTCTTTTTCTTGAGCTCCTCTAGGAACTTAGCACAGTTCCTCTTCCAATGTCCGGTTTGACCACAGTGGAAGCATGTACCTTCTTTAGCCACTCCACCCACTGGTTTCAAGCCAGAAGTGTTGGGCTTGGACTTATCCTTGCCCTTGCCCTTCCAGTTGTCCTTGGGCTTTTTCTGCTGTTTCTTGCCCTTATTCTTTTGGACCATCATTATGGCCTTCCCTTTGCCAATGTTCTACTCAGCAGTTCTCAATATGCCTAGCAACTCTGGTAGTGATTTGTCAATCTCATTCATGTTGTAGTTCATAACAAATTGACTAAAACTTTCTGACAATGATTGCAAGACTAAGTCAGTGGCCAACTCTTGCCCAAAGGAAAACCAAGTCTCTCTAGGTTTTCAATGTACCCAATCATCTTAAGTACATGAGCACCAACAGGGCTTCCTTCTACCAGCTTGCACTGAAACAGTGCTTTAGAGACCTCAAATCTCTCATGCCTGGCCTGCTCTTGATAGAGCTTCTTGAGGTGTACGATTATATCGTAGGCATCCATGTTCTCGTGTTGCTTTTGGAGCTCAGAGTTCATGGTGGCTAGCATTAGACATCCGATGTCCAAGGCATCATCTTGATGCTTCTTATAAGCATCCTTTTCAATTCTAGGGGCATTAGCAGCAGGTGACTCAGGAATAGGCTGTTCTAGTACATACAGCTTTTTCTCTTACTTGAGGACAATCCTCAAATTCCTGTATCAGTCTAGAAAATTCATTCCAGACAACTTGTCCTTCTCAAGGACAGATCACAGTGATAAGTTACTTGATGTGTTTGTTACCATGGTAATCTATCAACAGAAATATGCAAAATATAAGTATCATGCCATAAACATATTTAATGAGGTCTTTTAATTAAATATGCCTCTCACTATTTTAATCAAATCAATGACCCTCAGCATTGACTCAGAAAATCCCATCGAAAGATTTCCTAGTGGGCCAGGATTCATATTTCACCTAGTTTTGAGTCAGCTTTGGTTGATCACCCAAAATTCAGTTATTTAGGTAGGAAACACTTTCCAATTACATCACATGTAACTCTTGGATAGTTTGGTGAATAATACTTATTTCAATCCATCTAATGGACTAAAGCCCAACTCCATGCCTCTAAGCCTTCAATCCTATTGAAATGGCCTAGTTAAGTCAGACCCAATGGTTGGCAGTTGGATATTACCTTTATCCTATCGCGTCTTGCTAATATAGATAAAGGCATTCTGCTTTGGCAGACCTACACTTAATCGATACTAGTCTTGACGAGTGCCACACATTGGAAGGCATCACATAATGACTTAATATTTGCTTTGAGGGAATTTTTATTATTATTAGATCTCACCATTTATTAAATTATTTATCATACTATAAACATTATCCATGCATCTCATACATAAAAGGCATATAATAAAAGTGACATGGTTATGGCCCCCTAAGAAAGTAGCATAAAGAAAGCCAGCTTCACCAAGCATCTCCCACCAATGTCCTCACTTGATGTTGTCTTCTTGTCTCCACATCATAATTACATTATATAGAAATCTCTTTTACATTCGAGGGGAGTTAGGTGAGAAGAGAATGTACAATCAGAATGTAGAGAGAATGGCATGACACGCAGGTCGTATTTATAAAAACCAAAAAGCATAAAAGGAGGACTAAGGCCATAACCATGCACCATGCATCACAAAGAACATACAAACTCAAAACAATAATATATTATTATTTTCATAAGTCATAAAATTGGATAAAAAAATATCGTACTTTCAAAAAACACACTACGCAGAGGTAGCACGGGGGGTCCCGCTGCCCGGTTAGTAGGCGGAAGTGCCGCATCCTGGTATGCGACTGGGGGTCAAGGGGAGGTTAGGGTAACAACACTTGAACCCTAAACCCGAAAACACATGAATGCTTCATGCGCCGCGAGGAACCCTTGTGCTGCTGTTCAACACTTGAACCATTGCGCCTCCTTGACGGCTTGCCATCAACACTTGATGCTACTGCCGCAAAAAGAAGTAGGGTTTCCAAAACCCCTTGCGCTGTGCCGCTTATGTAGAAACAAGGATTCCATAACCCTTGCTTTCGCAAACTAAGAACAAGGTTTCCTAAACGTTGTACGTATCATATACATACCAGAAAGCTTCACAAAAACATACATCTTGATACAAAACGGTTTTCACAGAACATATGAACATCTTCATGGGTTTTTGAAAACAACATCACAGTTTTGCATACAACACATAAAACAGAATATGTTTTCGCAAAGGGGTTTCATTCGTTTTCTGAAATAACATATTAAAGATCATATCTTTTATCAAAAACAAGAACAGCAAATATGTTATCTTATGCAAAAATGAAAATAGAAAATCGAATCATGGTTTTGCAAGACTCTCTGATACCACTGTTGGGAATTGCAGTTACATCATACAGTGAAAAAATTAGGATTCCCACCGAGGATCCAAGCGAAAAGCCATAATCTGAGTTTTCAAATTATTTACCTCTTGAAGCGTGATCAAAAGGAAGGACGTGAATCACAAACACCGTAATAGAAACGATGTCTCTGCGGTATCCACACGAACAGACTCACGAATGTCCAACGTCCACAAAGAGCAGCCTCACGTCTCTCACACAGTGCTAGTTGCGAAGAGAAGAGAAGAAACTTGTCGCTCTCTCACTCACTTTTCTGTAGGTGCGGCTAGGGTTCTAAAAATTGTGTATCTTAGCAGCCCTTTAGCAGTACTATTTATAATAGTGACTGCCTTAAGTGAGTGTGAGTAGCAGCAAGGTAAGTTATGCAACCCTAGACTCATCTGTTATGAGTCTAGCCCATATTTGAATCCGAGTCCAACTTGGATCCATTGCTCCAATTTTAGTCTGCTCTATGTGTGTTACCTTGTAGGTTCTCATTACGTTGGCAGTAATATTAAAATCCCATTTTAATATTACAAGCAGTGAGCGGTATCTAGCAATACATCGCTGCTACCCAAGTAATAAGAATGTCAGTGATTTGACATAACCTTTCCGTGACCAATGTTTCCGTGTCGTTTAGTCCCTTTGTCAAGATATCTAGATTGAACACAAGGCATGAAATACGTCACCCTTGTATAGTCCAATCATTCATTTCCTGATACTCAAGTAGACTTTGTATCAACAAATGAAATCAATATCTCATATTGACTCATTTGAGCATGACCATGCATTTCGCAGTCTCACTCAATCAGGGGGGCCGAAGATATCGCTCCTATTATGTAGAAGTGACAAATTCTATCTAGGTCACTCACATCCCTCTGCATGATTCGCGGTATGTCCAATAACCAACTTTATAATTACTTTGTTACAGATGACGTTTAATGGTATTAAAACACATAACTCCTCATGTAGGAATCGTAGTGATTTCAGGTCAAAAGACCACAGACACCATTGTCACTATGAGAATCGCTTATGACACTCACGTAATGATCCATGTAGCATTCTCATGGCGGGTCAGTCCAATACATCATTACTCTAATATGTACCCATGTGAAGACTTGATATCTTATATCCATGACCCGTGAGATGTGGTCATCAGTCTATGCACATACTAGTCTCAATGTATTATTGTTGTCCTCATTAACAATAATAATTGACTAGAGACATTTAAGAATAGTGTTATAACCAAAAGGATCTCATGATCAAGTCATCCACTCGATATCCTATAGCATCAAACTTACTATTCTAAGGACTTTATTATGTTTATCAAAAACAAACACAATAAATGAAATGCCTCATATATTAAAATAAGCATAATAGAATGTATGTAAATACAGATAAATGTATCAGCCTCTAGGGCATACACCAACATGTAGATCAGGATTTAAGTTATTTTGGCTTGCGATTAAGAATAATTAATTAAAAGGAAAAAGAATCCTCACTACTCTAATGTGTTTTTGTAGGGAAGCATCTAAGGAAGGAGAAGAAGCTAGATTTTTGGAGGCAAAGCAAGGGAATTCATTCTGTTTACTTAGTGCCTAGGTGCTATCCCTTGAGCGCCTAGGCGCCCAGACCCATAACAGAATAGGCTCTCTGGAAGGTCAGCACTTAGGCGCTCTCACTTCACTGCCTAGACTCCCAGACACATAAGAGAGGAAGCTCTCTGGAAGGTCAGCGCTCAGGCGCCCTCACTTTAGCACTTAGGCACTAAACCAAATTGATGTAGAGTCTCGTTACTGTATAGTGAACGCCTAGGTGCCCCATGCATAGCGCCTAGGCATGCATATCAGAATAAAAGGCCCGTTAATCATGACCTAAATGACTTTCAACTGTTAGAACAAAGAGAGACAAGTACGAAACAGTCCTGGAAAGGAAGAAAGAGGTTTACCGACCAATGAAAGAATGGGAATCTCTCCGAATCATTGAAGATGTTTTGGGTGTTTTCTTTTCTTCTTGTTGATTCCTTTGTTGGCACTATGAATTGCTAAGTTTCTTTGGTTAGGGTGATGGATTTTTCTCAACTTATGATATAATGACTTTTTGATATTAATTCAAGTCTTTCTTTCATGGTTTAGCATCTGTACCTATTTCATTTTATTGATATTAATGTGGAGTAGCTGATCACATATATATTTATATGAAGAATCCATACAAAATTGGAAGATGGAGTATGAATTATGCTTCTTGGTCTAATTGTTGTATTCATGGGATATCTAGGAATAGAATTTCATGAGTATGTGATTTTAGAACATACATAAAACGTAAAATCCTTATTCTTGCAAATTTTAATTAAGGTATTAATTGATGTTTGTGGGTTTAAGAGGGATTCATATTTCAAGGAATTGAATGTGAACTAATTTTCAGGATTTAATCGTAAACCAAAATGAATGAAGGATTTGAATCAAATAATTTGTCATTGCTCATAGGGAGATTAAGTGAAATCGAACCCTAACCACTTTTATCTTTCTGCCAACCCCAAATATGATAATTTCTATGATTTTTATTTTTTGCAATTAGATTTCATTCGCTTTATATTTATTATTTTGAGAGAACTCTATCAAAGTTTGATTGTAGCCAAGTAGTGGAATTGGCGAAAAAGTCTATGTTAGTTTCAATCCTCGTGGGAATGATATTTACTCTCTATATTACTTATACTAACCAGTGCACTTGTTGGAGCATTAATAGTGACGATTAAAATCATGACCAATTTGCAAGAAAAATGTGACAAAAATATGTTAGCCACCATTACTAATACCATGGATAATCATGGCGTAGCCCCAATTTTAGCCACAGTTATTTTAACAGTGGTAATAGTGATTTAGTTACGATTACTGTCCTAACTCGCCATGCTTGTAATCGAAGATAATCATTATAGAAGAATGAAAAAAACCCAAAGATAGCCACAGACAAACCATGGCTAAATTCGAGTTTCAATTATATTTTTTTTCCAATTTATTAGCCACATTTTAACCATGGCTAAAATTTGACTTTCAAATAAATTTTTTCTCATTTATTTGTAACATTTTAACCGTGGCTAATTTAATGATAGTTTTCAATTTGTAATTAGCCACGACTACACTGTGGCTAATGTTATCTTTTTTTTTTGTGTAATTTGTTGATATTTTTCATAATTCCCCTTATATCAGTACATATTTGAAAAGTTAAATGTAATATTAAAAGTAAAAACATTAGCTAATAATAATCAGTCTCATATATATATATATATATATATATATATATATATATATATATATATATATAAATGCAAAATAGAATACTAAAATTTGATCAAGGATGTTCTAAGTAAACATGACTAAAAAAGTGAAACATCAAGTAGATAATTCACTACCAAACTTATCTTGTAAAAATTTGTGAAGAGTTGCCAATTGACTCTGAATTTGTACAAGTTGTTCCTGAGTTTATGCAAGCTATTCCTGAGTTGCCAAATATTTTTCTACTCCTTTTCGTCTCATCCCATTTCAATTCGTTTAAATCCTTTGACGTCGAAAGCATTGTATAAACAGTGAATTAAGGTATCTCGTATCTCAATTCCACCATGATTTTTGACCTCAACATCATCCATTAGAGGAATGGATTGTTTGTATACATCGCACTTCCACTAGATTCTCGTGAGTCCGAAAAGGAAGCCTCGTTGAAAAAAAAATTTATAACGATTCAAATCTCTTACTTTGCTCAACTTTGTTGAAGATTAGTGGGTGAAGGAGTAGGTTGAGAGGATGGTCTTGGACTCATCTCAAACTCCAAGCTCCAAGAAACTTTTCATGGAAGAAGAGTGGGAGGCGATAAGAGGTGTTGTTGATGACATTGAGTAAAAAGGTTGATCCAAGGGGGGCTAGGGGATGCCATCCCCCCTCCCCCAAACTTTGAATTTTTTTCATTATGTATGTGTATATCTTCTTATTTAGCATCTCAAAAATTATTATTTAAAAAAATAATTATAAGAAAATATGTCATAATAATAATTTTATTTGTTTATGTAAGAATTAAAGCATTCAAATCCTTGATATGTGCATTTCTTTTTATGGTATACTTCATTTTTGTCTTCAAAATAGTAATGTAACAGTAGAACATTACTATTGGTTAGATATAGTTACAAAATGTTATATATTATCAACTGAAATATTTTAATAGTAAATTCAGTTAATACAAAGTTTCTTATATTAAGCATAATCATGGATCCTAAATAATCCTACAAGTCTTTTAGTATAATGATATCAACAAAACTTAGATAAAAAAATTTTATGTACTTATGATGTTATTCTTTTATAAAAACATAATAATATGTGTATTGTTATTTACACGTCAACTGCAAAAATGATAAAAAGGATAATAAGATGACTAAAAATAATACACGTGTCATATTTATCTTGAGGAACAACACTACAAAAATATAAAGAACTTTATCTATATTTTGTCTTTATAATATATCTACTTTTGTTCATAAAATTTATTTTACAGATTTTTCTATATTTTTCTAAGTAAGAAAAATTTCAATAAAACGGTGAATTTGTGTATCATAAGTTGATGTACCAAAACATTTAAAAGTGAATAGTTTAGATACTATTTCTAACAAATTATGGATTGATGGAAAAAAGAGACTTATAAAACATTAAGAACCTATTAAATTTAGCCCCTTCAAAGAAAAATTTTTGGCTCTGTCCTTGGAACCCAAATTTTAACATTAAAAAAAATGAAACGATAAAGTTATTGGTACAAACAAAGACAATATAGTAACCTCACACGTGAGATGATGGCCTTTGATGCGAAGTAAAAAAAGAATAGAGAGAAAAAAAAAAGAGAAAAAAGAGTATAGAATTATCTTGAACTTTTATTTTTTTTAAATCACTATCATAAACTTAAAAAAAAAATTAATTAATCTTTAAACTTTAACTAAGGATCCAATAAATCATTCCATTAATTATATGTTAAATCACTTATGAAAATGTCACATGACATCATCATACCTATCCAAGTTTATTAAATCTAAACTGTTAATTTTTTATTTATTAAAATATTATTTTTTAATTATATTTTACTCTTAACAAATTAAATAAAAAAATAATTATTTTAAAATAAAAAAACAAAATTCGGGATTTTATTTATCCTTTATATATTTAGTTTTTTGTTTTAAAATAATTTAGTTTTTTATTTAATTTGTTAAGAGTATAATATAAATAAAAAAATGAGGCTTTAATGAATAAAAAAATCAACGGTCCAGATTTAATAAGTTTTGATGAGTAAGATGATGCCACGTGACATCTCTATTAGTGATTTAACAGATGGTTAATGGAAAGATTTATTGGGTCATTAGCTAAAGTTTAGGGATTAATTCGAAAGATTTTTAAGTTTATAATAATAATTTAACAAAAGAGTAAAAGTTCAGGATGACTCTATACTCTTTTCCAAAAAAAGAAATAGTGATGATTATAGCTTTATGAAATATCTACAAATAGTAGCCCTCAAAATTAAAATAATAATGACAACATTGAAAGGGTAATTGATTCGAGTGTCGAGCTCAACTAAATAATAAAATTCTAGTTCTACCGATAACTTGTAGTACAAGGTAGCGAGCCGAGTCGACTCTTGAGGATTAAGATACCGATCAAACCAAATTAAGATCACACAAGGGGGAATTGTGTATGCAGAGTATAAACATTATAATTAAATATAAGAAAAAAATCAAATTGCAAACAACCAATCCAAGTAACCGTTAGAAACCCAGTTAGCTTGTCATCGATCACTAAACATACATCTAGATTGAATTAATTAGTTAATCTATGATTGACCGAAGTCTCTGCATCAAACACATAGAATTCAACACTAGATAATAAGCTAGAATTTAACTAACAAATAATTCATAAATTCGCAATCGCTAGAATCATGCAACCTATGTTAGTTTAACACCCAGAATTCAATTAACCCGGATTAACAAATCTGCTAATCTAACCTCCTTCAATTCATGTGACTAAACCACAATTAATTAGACACAATCTAATCACAAATCAAAATTAGGATTAAGGATCCAATCGGATCACATCACACAACAGAGATCTCTAATCATGTAATTCGAAATCCAAATCAAGAGAAGAATAAGGTAATTAATTCAATTCAAAATCAAAATTTGGAACAAAATCTTAAATCCAAACTAGAATTTCCTTAAGATCCTTGGGTTGATCTCAGATAATTAGCTCTCCATGACTGCTACACATAATTTGCAGAAGAAAGGAGAAGACTCTAGGTAGAAGGATCAAGTAAAAATGGCTAGGGTTTCTATCTATCTCAGGTCCCCTCTGTAACACCCCAACTTTTGGGATAATTACAATATAGTCCCGATTTGTACTGTTTTGTGAATTCTGTGAGCAGTAAATTTAATTTGACTATTCCGTGAGTGTACTTGACTGTTGTATGTGATTTACTCCGACCTAAGAAAATAAAAATTTTAAATGGGATAAATCTTATTTTAATTAATTGGATTTGGGGATCTTACTAAACCCAATTGATTGATATATATATTAATCTCGTAATTTTTTGGATTTCTTGTACAATAAAATAATTTTATATTTTTATAATATTATTTTATTCAACAAGATCTACTCTTGTCTCAAAAACAAGTAGAAAAATTATTTGTGGACCGAAAAAGTTCGTGGGGCCCACGTTTTTAGTGTAACTTGACCAACGATCCGATTTGGGTAGAAATCTAAACCAATAGGAAATGGTCAAAATGGATGGCTTGACTTTCTAAACCAATTAGAAAGAGTCAACAAAAGAAGCATTGACTTCTTTGTGAACTTAGTTGGATTATAAAGCTTACTTTAGAAGCTTTAATCTTAGCCGTTGATCAAATCAATGGTGAGATTAGAATTCAAGATTTATGACCAAGTAATATCTACCTTAGATCTAATCTATGGTTAGGAATTAAAGATGA
The DNA here is from genome assembly GCA_029884595.1 of Ormosia semicastrata. Classification (NCBI taxonomy): domain Eukaryota; kingdom Viridiplantae; phylum Streptophyta; class Magnoliopsida; order Fabales; family Fabaceae; genus Ormosia; species Ormosia semicastrata. The sequence continues at coordinate 49,741,213 of JAQQTO010000061.1, forward strand.
ATCAAGGGTTAGGATTAAGTCAAAAATTGTAGGCTTGACTTTGATTAGTAGCTAATTAAGCTTAATTTGACTAATCTAATTACTTAATTAGCTAACTAAGTGAACTAGTTTAATTCTTAATTTATTTTAATCTAAATACTAATTAGATATGTTAATATTGATTAAAGGTTATAATATATGTTAATATATACTAAATTAATTAGTTATATTATTAGTATGTTAATTAAAATTGGTTAGGATAATTAACCTAACAAATTACCTAATTAACTAGCATATAATTAGGAGTAAATGGAAAACAATTAAACCCTTAAAATGGCAAGGGGCACCACGGTTTTCCAGCAGCCAAGGGAGCTTGGTGGCTTGGTTCTACTAGCTTCTTGAAGTCTCCAAGTGTCCTAAACCATGTGCACCACATGTGCATTCATTTGGATATTTATTAAGCCAAATCAAGCACTCAACCTCACCCCCACAAGGCCACTACGGCAGCAGCCCTTCCATTTCTCTCTCAATCTTTATTTCACACTTATCCTAAATCTAAGCTATTCATCTTCTCTCCAAAACTACCAAGAAGCCATGCATATTTTTTCTTCTTTTTCATTCTCCATATTCGGCCAACACTCACACCCACTCAACCAAACCTTCATAATTTTATCCAATCACATTTCTTGAACCCAAATCCCATTCTAAGCATCTTTCATTCACAAAGTTTTCCCAAATTCCTACTCTATCTTGCCTAAAATCCAAGTTTTTGCTTACTTACTTAAGGGTAAGTTTGGTTTCTATGGTTCAAAATTGAATTTTTAATTTTTCTAACCATGCTTGTTCCATGGTTTCTCTATTTTGTACCTTGTATGTGTTTTTACTAATTATTTAAGAATTTTAGGAATTGTTTTGGAGCTTGTACGAAATTTAGAGGAAAGGAGGAGATCTTACCGATTAATTTGTCTACAAGAGGTAAGAGGGAGATTTAATCTCATCAACCCTAAGTGGTGATGGGAAAATGGATTTGTTTGTGTATGGAATCCATAAGGATTCATTTGTGTGGTTGTTTATTGTATTTATTATTTATTTGTGTGATTGTTTATGGTTTTATTATTTTTGTGATTGTTTAAATGCTTTCCTATTTGTGATTTATTTTGCTATGCATGATTATAGCTTTTATTATTTTTGCTATGCATGTTTATGGCTTTAAATATATTGTATGTATATTATATGTGATTTAATAATTGTATGTGTTTATAATTATATAATTATTAAAGTAGGATGTGAATAACATGTACGAAATGCATGAGTATTCCAAAGAATACACTATGAGGCTCACGGCCTTACATCCAAAAAGAGAACCAAAATGTTCTCAGTAATTTTCTAAATTACTGATTTGAGGAATCTAGGTAAAATAATTAAATTAAAAATGATTTAAGTTAATTATGGCCAACATGCCATTTAGTGTATAATCAAATGCCATTTTATTTTTAATTTGGCCAACATACCATTTTATTTTCTAAGATAAGGTTAGGTAATGGTTTTACAACATAAATTGATTCCAAAGAATCATTGAGAAAATCAAAGGAATTGATTGGTTCTAGAATTTTAACTTAGCAAGAATATTAGTTTAAGTAAGAATTAATTCAGACGCTTGAAAAATACTAACGTAGAGCTCATTCTATAAATTTTGAAGCGCGTTAGTAAGTTTCAAGTGAAATTATTGGGTAAAAATAAAATAAACTATATTTAGAGAAAAATATTAAAAATACCTTATCTTTTGATTTTATAGGCAAAATCTTGCCAAAATTTATTAAAATCAGACGCTTAAAATGAAAAAGATTCCATACTATATTTAGAACACAAGGAAAATACATTACGTATTTTAAAAGTATTAGATATAGTTTTACATATATTAAAAATGATAATTTTAAACTATTCGGTTAAGAAAATGAATTAAAAATCCTACGCGATTGAGAAAATGATTTAAAAGATTTTGCGATGATTAAAAATGTCAAAATATGTTTACACGATTTTAAAACGTTTGTGAAAACAACGAGATTGTGAAAATGCGATAAAATTCCTACGATCGAAAAATACTATCGGATTTCTTTGTCGGGCCAAAGTGGTGGACCCAGACATGTTGCGGTATAATCTTGTCAGTGGGGACGTGCTATCTTGTTGAGATGTAATCTTGTCGTGGGACGTACTATATTTTGGTATTTTGTGACTAAGGGTATTTTGGTAATTTTGGTATTTTTTCGTAATTATGGAAAATTTGGTTTATAAGGTTGTTTTTTTGTAATTTTAGATCATGTTTGGAGTGTTGTGCCAATTTGGTTTATAATTGGCGATTGATTGATGTAGTAATTACACCGTAATTGGTGTGATAAGCGTAGTGTGGTTCATTTATGAACTTGGAGGCATTAGTGTGCGGAGGATCCCATATGTGGACAAGTGGTAGCACCTCGGGCCGTGGTAACGGGCAACACACTAATGATCTTGACAAGCACTATTCTTAATCGAGATCTTGAGGAGATTAATAAGTACTATGCCCGTGGTACACGATGTTTGGACTGTGTCTTGCTACACGATGTTTTGAATTTGTGGGCTATAGACACGACGTTTTGACAAGTGCAATAGTTTGGTTGGGCAGCCATAAAGTATTATTAGTTTCTATTCGAGATCATTCTCTCGTATATCCGTGTTTAGCTCCATGGAGTAGGAACGAGTCGGTGTGTGTTCATACATTACTCGCATTTTCTTGTTCATGCATCATCTCGCACTTTATCTTGCTTACCATATTCTGTGATAAAATATATGATGTCTTGTTTTAATATATTATGTATGATCCATGTTATTTTAACATATATTGCTTTAATATATTATGCATGATATAATGGGATGTGTTATTTTAAGGTGTATTACTTTGTTATATTCTGCATGAAATGTTGGTATGTACTGTTGTGATATTTGTTTGTATTGTCGTTTTCTTTATTGCCATGCGGGTAATGGTGTAGATTGTCTCACCTCTTTCTTGTATTGTTTTATCTGTTTTTATTTTACGTTTATATCATCAAAGACTATAATGGCGGCAAGAGGAGGACAACTAGGTTTCTTTAGACTACAATTTCTCAAAGGCACGGAGGCTTGGTATGTCCACTGGGACACAGGGCACATAGAGTACAGTGGTAACGTGACTTATCAGTAAGTAGGACTCGACATGGGTTCGTTACTACATGTTATACAGTTGCTTTCGTAGAGATTATTTTACCTATTAGGGAGTTGTGGGACGAGTTTCACTATACTCCTAGAGAGAACTTCGATACACTTTTGGGTCGAATTTCTATCGGTCAAGACATTCCTAACTAAGGAATTTGTCTTATGACGAGGGCTCATATCTTAGGTGTTATGTTTTAGTAGCATATCTTGTCTTTTTTGTTTCTATTGAATGTTAATAGTTGTAAATTAATTATGTACTTCAGACAAGAATCATATGTATATTATGGTGTAATCATGTTTTGTTTTATTTGGTGTTCCATGTTATTTTATTTAACGTTATAACTACAAAAGGAAAAAAAATATATATATATACATATATCACAAATATTACTTAAGTATCAAATATTTTTATAACTTGGGTAAGGATTTTATTTATTTTTATTTTTTCGCATCATAAATGTGACATCCCAAGGAGGGTGTTACATTAGTTGGTATCGAGCCCAAGTTAGAGTCTTTTGGGTTTGTGGGTAGGTTTGTCTTATTTGTCTTTGTGTGAATCTCGATATTGAACCCAGAGATATGTTTCAATTTCCGAAAGGAAACGACTTTGTGCGAAATAGCTACGTTTAGTTCGTTGTGTGTTGATTTTGTTTATCTTTGAAGAAAGATAATGGAACATTACGAACATGGGCATGTGGACGTGAAACGTGATGAAGATCGTATAACCGCAGCTCGAAGACAGATGATTGAAGTAGTAGTACTACAGGGACAGATGGTCGTTCAGCAGCGGGAACTGATAATTGAACTTCATAGCTTGGATGCGAGAAGCTGTAACTTAGAATCTTCAATAATTCAAAGTAGAAGGAAGCGTAAGGTCAATCGTTTTCAGCGAAAGTCATGTGTGCAACCATCGGAGAAGCATCAACGAACAGAAAAAAAGAAAGTATTAGTGGCAACGATTTTGGTCAGACTGTGGCATCACCAACGAAGTGCTTGAAGTGTGGAAAGCCTGAACACTTATTCAAAGAAGTGTGATCAGCTGAAGATGGAAACTTCCGTTAGTAATGCATGTGTTTCAAAATCTCGAAACGAAGAAAGAGCCAATGCAAAGAGTGTAATGGGAACGTTCAAATACAAAAACTTAAGAAGCGAGAAAGTCGTGGCATAGAGAGTAATCTTAAAACTGTGCTGCATAATTCATGAGGTAACTCATTCTCTTGTGATCTGTGATTGTGCAAATCTTTTGGAGTTATCTGTGTTTTACTTCTTTTCATAATGTTACTTCAGCTTCTAAACTTGCCATTACTATTTGAGTCTGTTTAAAACTACCCAATTATTATTAGAGTTCAAAATTTTTCTATTGATCTGGTTTGTCTATTTCTTTCTTAAATAGACTGAGTAAATTGATTTGATTTATCCGTGCCTTTGTTATAGAGTGATTTGAGTATTTCAATTCTTCTTGATTAAAACTTGTTGCTTATACTCAAATTTTCTAATTCTACCCTATTTCTATTAAATATCAAATCTTTTCTGTTGATTTGATTTGTTCATCTAAAATTACATCTATTTGAGACCCTGATTTTTTAAATGGATTGGTTATTTTCCAACTATATCCTACTAGATTGTTGCAATGCAATTTAGCATTTCTTTGACACGAGATTTTTGGATTTGAATCCAGAAAGTTCATTTCTAAAATTATTGGACTATGTTCATTTCGAAATCTATTAGACCATCTCAAATTCCTTATTGGACTAATCTAGTAACCTATTGAATAGTCTTATTACTTTTCCTTATAACCTTCATAGTATCTTTCATGTATTTCCATTAAGGAGGATTATTCTTGATCCAACTTATGTCATAGTATCAAATACAGTGCAATTAGAAGAAAACTTGATCTATGAGACATTTTCTGTTAAGATTAAAAATAGACAAGTAGAATAACTTCTCTTGATGAAGAAAATCGGAATAATGTGGTAACAGGGGTGCCGAAGATCAAATGAAGGAAATCACTTGTTTGCTCCAAGATCGATTTATGTCTTTGGTTGTTATCGATTTACGTAAAGGTGGAGAATGTTCCAAGATAGTTTTGCGGATGTATTACAAACATTATGAGTATTTAATATTACCCCGAACGGTAGGGAATGTTTTAACGATGTTTACGAATATATAGGATCTTTCTTTCTCATCTAGGCAAATTTGTCATTATTGGCAATATTTTGACCTATTCTCGAAATTCAAAGGAACATGCTGAAGATCTCAATGTAGTTCTTCAAATTTGAAGAAAAAGAAGGAGTTATGCGTGAAATTAGTCAAACGTAAATTCGTTAGAAAGAGTTCAACTCGTGATTTGGATTGAGTGTTAAGATCAAATCGAAAGGTCGTGGCGTATGCTTCAAGGCAGTGGAACGTGCGTGAGAAGAATAATCCGATTTACATTTTAGGATACGCGATAGTTGTGTTGCAAGGAAAATCTGAAGACGTTTTCTTTCTTATAAAATTCACAATAATTTCAAAGGCTTGAAGTACCTGTTCAATCAATAGGGACTTGGATATCAGGGAGAGACGAATAGTTAGAATTTTCAAAAGACTTGTTGAAATGAATTTCTAGTATTGACAGAGTTCACATACAACGATAGTTTCGTGCGAGCATAGGGATGACACCCTGTGAGGCGTTATATAGGAAACGCTGTAGAACACTGTTGCGTTGGTATCATACTGGTGAAAGTAAAATTGTAGGACCAAAATTTGTGCAGCAGACAACTGAGAAAGTGAAGATGATCCAAGACAAGATGAAGACAACTCGGGACGCTACGAAAGAGTTATCTTGGTAAAAGACAGAGACCGCTTGAATCGAAGAAGGTGATCATGTATTTCTACATGTGATATCTATGACTGGAGTTAGACGAGTGATTAAGTCGAGGAAGCTCACTCGAAGTTTATCGGGCCGTATCAAATACTTCATCGATAGATCTGGTAGCTTATCAGATTTCACTACCACCATTCTTATCGAATCTTCGTGATGTATTTTACGTATCACAACTACGAAAATATATTTCTGATCCGACTCACATCATCGAATCAGACACTGTACAACTGAAGGAGAATCTAGCCTATGAGACGTTTTCAGCCAAGATTGAAGATTGAAGGACAAAGCAACTTCAAGGAAAGGAGATCGCATTAGTTAAACTAGTTTAGAACGATGTAGTGGCGGAGCTACATGGGAGCTATAAGATAGGATGAGGGAGTAATACCCTCAATTGTTTTGATGTATGATGAATTTCGGGGGACGAAATTCTTTTTAATGAGGAGAGTTGTAACACCCCAACTTTTGGGATAATTACAATATAGTCCCGATTTGTCTTGTTTTGTGAATTCGTGAGCGATAAATTTAATTTGACTGCTCCGTGAGTGTACTTGATTGTTGTATGTGATTTACTCCGACCTAAGAAAATAAAAATTTTCTCGGTGGGATAAATCTTATTTTAATTAATTGGAAATTTGGGGATCTTACTAAACCCAATTGATTGATATATATATTAATCTCGTAATTTTTCTGATTTAAGCGTACAATAAAATAATTTTATATTTTTATAATATTATTTTATTCAAAAGATACCTCTTGTCTCAAAAACATTAGAAAAATTATTTGTGGACGAAAAAGTTCGTGGGGCCCACGTTTAGTGTAACAAATCAACGATCTTGTTGGGTAGAAATCTAAACCAATAGGAAATGGTCAAAATGGATGGCTTGACTTTCTAAACCAATTAGAAAGAGTCAACAAAAGAAGCATTGACTTCTTTGTGAACAGATTGGATTATAAAGCTTACTTTAGAAGCTTTAATCTTAGCGGATTGATCAAATCAATGGTGAGATTAGAATTCAAGATTTATGACCAAGTAATATCTACCTTAGATCTAATCTATGGTTAGGAATTAAAGATGAATCAAGGGTTAGGATTAAGTCAAAAATTGTAGGCTTGACTTTGATTAGTAGCTAATTAAGCTTAATTTGACTAATCTAATTACTTAATTAGCTAACTAAGTGAACTAGTTTAATTCTTAATTTATTTTAATCTAAATACTAATTAGATATGTTAATATTGATTAAAGGTTATAATATATGTTAATATATACTAAATTAATTAGTTATATTATTAGTATGTTAATTAAAATTGGTTAGGATAATTAACCTAACAAATTACCTAATTAACTAGCATATAATTAGGAGTAAATGGAAAACAATTAAACCCTTAAAATGGCAAGGGGCACCACGGTTTTCCAGCAGCCAAGGGAGCTTGGTGGCTTGGTTCTACTAGCTTCTTGAAGTCTCCAAGTGTCCTAAACCATGTGCACCACATGTGCATTCATTTGGATATTTATTAAGCCAAATCAAGCACTCAACCTCACCCCCACAAGGCCACTACGGCAGCAGCCCTTCCATTTCTCTCTCAATCTTTATTTCACACTTATCCTAAATCTAAGCTATTCATCTTCTCTCCAAAACTACCAAGAAGCCATGCATATTTTTTCTTCTTTTTCATTCTCCATATTCGCCAACACTCACACCCACTCAACCAAACCTTCATAATTTTATCCAATCACATTTCTTGAACCCAAATCCCATTCTAAGCATCTTTCATTCACAAAGTTTTCCCAAATTCCTACTCTATCTTGCCTAAAATCCAAGTTTTTGCTTACTTACTTAAGGGTAAGTTTGGTTTCTATGGTTCAAAATTGAATTTTTAATTTTTCTAACCATGCTTGTTCCATGGTTTCTCTATTTTGTACCTTGTATGTGTTTTTACTAATTATTTAAGAATTTTAGGAATTGTTTTGGAGCTTGTACGAAATTTAGAGGAAAGGAGGAGATCTTACCGATTAATTTGTCTACAAGAGGTAAGAGGAGATTTAATCTCATCAACCCTAAGTGGTGATGGGAAAATGGATTTGTTTGTGTATGGAATCCATAAGGATTCATTTGTGTGGTTGTTTATTGTATTTATTATTTATTTGTGTGATTGTTTATGGTTTTATTATTTTTGTGATTGTTTAAATGCTTTCCTATTTGTGATTTATTTTGCTATGCATGATTATAGCTTTTATTATTTTTGCTATGCATGTTTATGGCTTTAAATATATTGTATGTATATTATATGTGATTTAATAATTGTATGTGTTTATAATTATATAATTATTAAAGTAGGATGTGAATAACATGTACGAAATGCATGAGTATTCCAAAGAATACACTATGAGGCTCACTGCCTTACATCCAAAAAAGAGAACCAAAATGTTCTCATTAATTTTCTAAATTTCTTGATTTGAGGAATCTAGGTAAAATAATTAAATTAAAAATGATTTAAGTTAATTATGGCAGGCCAACATGCCATTTAGTGTATAATCAAATGCCATTTTATTTTTAATTTGGCCAACATACCATTTTATTTTCTAAGATAAGGTTAGGTAATGGTTTTACAACATAAATTGATTCCAAAGAATCATTGAGAAAATCAAAGGAATTGATTCGGTTCTAGAATTTTAACTTAGCGAGAATATTAGTTTAAGTAAGAATTAATTCAGACGCTTGAAAAATACTAACGTAGAGCTCATTCTATAAATTTTGAGCGCGTTAGTAAGTTTGAAGTGAAATTATTGGGTAAAAATAAAATAAACTATATTTAGAGAAAAATATTAAAAATACCTTATATTGATTTTATAGGCAAAATGCTGCCAAAATTTATTAAAATCAGACGCTTAAAATGAAAAAGATTCCATACTATATTTAGAACACAAGGAAAATACATTACGTATTTTAAAAGTATTAGATATAGTTTTACATATATTAAAAATGATAATTTTAAACTATTCGGTTAAGAAAATGAATTAAAAATCCTACGCGATTGAGAAAATGATTTAAAAGATTTTGCGATGATTAAAAATGTCAAAATATGTTTACACGATTTTAAAACGTTTGTGAAAACAACGAGATTGTGAAAATGCGATAAAATTCCTACTGTATCGAAAAATACTATCGGTTTCTTTGTCGGGCCAAAGTGGTGGACCCAGACATGTTGCGGTATAAATCTTGTCGGAAGTGGGACGTGCTATATCTTGTTGAGATGTAGTCTTGTCAGTGGGACGTACTATATTTTGGTATTTTGTGACTAAGGGTATTTTGGTAATTTTGGTATTTTTTCGTAATTATGGAAAATTTGGTTTATAAGGTTGTTTTTTTGTAATTTTAGATCATGTTTGGAGTGTTGTGCCAATTTGGTTTATAATTGGCGATTGATTGATGAGGCGAATTACACCGTAATTGGTGTGATAAGCGTAGTGTGGTTCATTTATGAACTTGGAGGCATTAGTGTGCGGAGGATCCCATATGTGGACGGTGGTAGCACCTACGGGCCGTGGTAACGGCAACACACTAATGATCTTGACAAGCACTATTCTTAATCGAGATCTTGAGGAGATTAATAAGTACTATGCTGTGGTACACGATGTTTGGGAATGTGTCTTGCTACACGATGTTTTGAATTTGTGGGCTATAGACACGACGTTTGACGTGTGCAATAGTTTGGTTGGGCAGCCATAAAGTATTATTAGTTTCTATTCGGATCATTCTCTCGGATATCCGTGTTTAGCTCCATGGAGTAGGAACGAGTCGGTGTGTGTTCATACATTACCGCATTTTCTTGTTCATGCATCATCTCGCACTTTTCTTGCTTACCATATTCGTGATAAAATATATGATGTCTTGTTTTAATATATTATGTATGATCCATGTTATTTTAACATATATTGCTTTAATATATTATGCATGATATAATGGGATGTGTTATTTTAAGGTGTATTACTTTGTTATATTCTGCATGAAATGTTGGTATGTACTGTTGTGATATTTGTTTGTATTGTCGTTTTCTTTATTGCCATGCGGGTAATGGTGTAGATTGTCTCACCTCTTTCTTGTATTGTTTTATCTGTTTTTATTTTACGTTTATATCATCAAAGACTATAATGGCGGCAAGAGGAGGACAACTAGGTTTCTTTAGACTACAATTTCTCAAAGGCACGGAGGCTTGGTATGTCCACTGGGACACAGGGCACATAGAGTACAGTGGTAACGTGACTTATCAGTAAGTAGGACTCGACATGGGTTCGTTACTACATGTTATACAGTTGCTTTCGTAGAGATTATTTTACCTATTAGGGAGTTGTGGGACGAGTTTCACTATACTCCTAGAGAGAACTTCGATACACTTTTGGGTCGAATTTCTATCGGTCAAGACATTCCTAACTAAGGAATTTGTCTTATGACGAGGGCTCATATCTTAGGTGTTATGTTTTAGTAGCATCTTGTCTTTTCTTGTTTTTATTGAATGTTAATAGTTGTAAATTAATTATGTACTTAGACAAGAATCATATGTATATTATGGTGTAATCATGTTTTGTTTTATTTGGTGTTCCATGTTATTTTATTTAACGTTATAACTACAAAAGGAAAAAAAATATATATATATATACATATATCACAAATATTACTTAAGTATCAAATATTTTTATAACTTGGGTAAGGATTTTATTTATTTTTATTTTTCTGCATCATAAATGTGACATCCCAAGGAGGGGTGTTACACCCTCCTTATAATAAAATAACTAACTTAAAAATTAAGAATCCTAATTTTCTCCTATGTTATAATTAATCCTCTGCCTCTTAGCTTTTCTAGACCATCAAAATCACTTGATTTGGACTTTAGATGAGAGAGTTATGCTTAATTCACTCTTAACAGGTCTATGATCCCATCAGCCGACTTCACAAGACTGAAACACCATCAAAATGTAATTTCAATTCATGGTCTCATAAGAGTTGTGTGTAAGCTTTTCAATGCCACTAGTTTCAAGTCCATATCACACCTACATCCCAAGTTATGGACCAATTAGTGCACGTTGCTTGGGTTCTAGTGATAGCACTATGTTCTGACTTCGTGGCCCAATCTGACCCACTAGACATCCGATTCAGACTTCGAGATCTTCATCAAAGTTGTAAAGATTTCTCTTAGATTTCTTACAAGATAAAATTTATAATTATTAGATATCTATAACTCAAAATATGTCTAAATTACAGAAACATTGTAAAATCCTAATAGTATTGGAAAAATCAATTAAGCCCAATTTGAGACCAAATTTATAAATTGTGGCCAAAACTAGTCAATTAAGCATATAAGAGGTCCAAGAGCTAAATATGAGGGTTAACTAATGTATGAAAATCGTGTTCATCAAATTCCCCCACACTTAACTGTTGCAAGTCCCGGGCAAACTAAAGATTCAAACTAAGGGACAAGAAACACAAAAACTCAAAAACTAAAACTCAAAGAGATTCAATCTCCAATGACCTTTAAGAATGTAACAGTTTACAAGTAAGAAGAGCAAGAAAATATTCAAGGAATCAAAACATTCATAAAGTAACATTTCTTCACATCTCAAACTAATAAGCAAGGTAGCTTCAATTGAAAAGCATGAATTAAGAATAATAAATCCTCACAAGATACACTCTCAATCCCTCAAATGTTTAAAAGGTAAGTATTTCACTCAATTTAACCTATGAAAATTGTACTACCATAAGTTTGTTTATCTTCTACTTCTCCATTACTCAAGCATATGCACACACAAATTAAGAAGACTTTATTCAAAGTTGTAATGGGGTCAAGGTAAGGGAAGGAAGCAATATGGATATGACAAGTTAAATACCTAAGAGAATAAAAGAGCATTGGGAAGGAACTCAATTGATAAGCATGAAATTTTACCCTCTAATTGCATATAATGTACATTCTCTTTACTTATTCCTTCTCTTATTTTTTTTATTTCTTTTCTTTCACAACCTTCTTGTATTTATTCTTTTTCTTTGCATTTTCTTTTTCTTTTCTTTTTTCAATTAGCTCTTTTTCTTTCTTTTTCTTCCACCAAACATTTTGCATATTGCATATCAATCTGCACAACCTCCACACTTGTACTATACATTACCCACAAGCAAAAGAGCTCCTCTAATGGAAATGAATCAATGCTCTCCCATTCCCTAAGGTAAGGTAAAAACATGGTTTTTCACATAAAGCATATAATGAGCTAAGACAAAGGATAGGTAAATAGGTTTAAGGGGGTTAATCAAAGGAAAATGATGCAATGTTGGTTATTTGGCCAAAGTATCTAATTCAAGAAAGAAGACCTCAATCATGTTTATACATGCAAGTAAAAATGTAGCCTCAAAAAGAATCAAAGCAAGTTCTAGAGTGATCATAAAGAATCATAAAGAAGTGAATGACATATATGTTAAATACATCCATCAATAGGCTCAAAATCTCACAAGGTATGCACGTATCAAACTCAATCCACTAATCAAACATCCAAAACCAAGTATGTCAAATTCAAGAAAGAATATAATTTATTTAATCATGTTGTGAACCTTGAATTTCAATTGCTTCAAACTCCCAAACTTCAAAATTCCTAAAACATCATTAGAAGACAATTAAAAAAACACATTTTTTTAAAAAAATAGTAAAAATAGAATTAAAAAATAGCAAAATAGAAAATAGAAATAGAAAGTAGAAAAAATAAAATAGAAACAAAAAATAGAAAAAAATAGAATAGCATAATTATAAATAGAAAAATTATAAACAATAGAAAATAGCATAAACAAAAAATTAAAATAGAAACAACAAAAAACACGAGAAAATAGAAAGCGAGAAATAAAACAGAAAATAGAATGTAAATTCCTCCCCCACACTTAAATTTTACATTATCCTCAATGTAAAGCTCAAAAGAAAATAACATTCCACAATTATCATTAATTAATCTAGGACAAGTAAAATAAAATAGAGAGAGAAGAAACATCCTTATCAAGGTGAAGATTCATTAAGGTCCTATTACAACTAAAAAGAAACTCCCACCGGGGTCCCATTGCTTGAAGCGTGATGACCAAGTCATGGTTGAAGCACAAGGGCTTCAATCAAGATCCCAAAGACATTCTTCAATTCCCATAATGTGAAACACTAAGGAGAACAACTGAGAATATATTATGACATTCTTTAATAATTTAACAACAGTGCCAAAAATTCTCCAAAGTGTTAAGCTGCCATTAAATCCACTTGTAGATATTATGTATGAGTTAGAACCATTACAAACATTATCTGCAAAGCCAAACTCCTGTTGTCCATAGCTTGGAGTCCATCTGATGGCTTTATGTTAGTCATGGCAACCATCATCCAAGAGGGGGTGAATTAGGTGATTACAACTTTTAATGCAACTTTGAGAAATTAAACATTTTGAATCACTCAATTAATAAATGCAGCGGAACATGCACAATAAAGGTACAACTATTATAGATTACTCAACTATAACTTGAGATATAGGATAAATCAAGCAAATAAGCTAAATATCAAGTTCAACTCAAGCATATATAATTAAAGCGCAAATATAAAGAGATAGAGTTAAGAAAAGCAAACACAAGGATTTATCCTAGTTCAGCCACCAATCACTTGTGGCCTACATCCAGTCCTCAAGTGAACCACCCGAGATTTTTTCACTAAACCTTCAAGCTTGAATGGGTGCTTGAAAACTTTTACAAAGTGAAGCACTCAACATACCTTGGGATGCCTCACCCTTTGTGCTTGAGCCTCAAATAGGGATATCTCACCCTTTACAACTTTTGAGAGATGTTTCACTCTCTAAGAGATACCTCAAACAGGAATACCTCACCCTTTACAATCTTTGAGAGATACCTCACTCTCTAAGGGATACCTTACCCTTTTTCTCAAGAGGGATATCTCACCCTCTTCACAACTAAGGGATACCTCACCCTTTTCTCTAGAGGGATACCTCACCCTCTCTTTTACAGAATATACAAAGATGTAGAAGATAAAAACTCTCTCAAAGAGTAGATAATACAAATTGAAGCTTATAAGTATCAAGGATTCACACTTTAAAGATCAAAATATGATTTTGATGATTTCAAGATCAAATATAGTGTTCATGTGTTTCTTAGAATGTAAATGCTTCAAATATTACTTACATAGAGAGCCCCAAGTGATAAAATAGCTGTTCGTAGTGTTTAGAAATGATTTTTTTAATGAAAACTAGCCATTTATAGCCATTGGGAATGTTTCTAGGCACTTAGTAATCAATTACACACTTCTAGTAATCGATTACATGGCCTCTGCCAAAGTGGTAATCGATTACAGGACTTGTGTAATCGATTACAGCATTTCTGATTTTGAAAACTGAATTTAAAATGTCATAACTTCTTCATTTCTTATCTGGTTGAAGCAAATGACTACTCATTGGAAAGCTCTTTGAGTCTATTTTCAAATGAAATATTTCACAACAAAACTCAAAGTATTTTGAAAGTTATGATCAAAAGAGTAACCAAAGGTCAGCTTTTCAAAACTCGTACTTGACTGTTTTTGAAAACTGACTTTAAATAGTCATAACTTCTTCATTTCTTATCTGCTTAAAGCAAATGACCACTTATTGGAAAGATCTTTGAGTCTATTTTCATATGCAATAAGGTTCACAATAAAACTCAAAGTAGTTTGAAAGTTATGATCAAAAGAGTGATCAAATATCAGTTTTACAAAACACAAACTTGGCTATTTTTTAAAGGTTTGAACTACCACTAAGACTAACTTTTCAAAAATAGTTTATTGGGAATTTTTAAACATGTAAGAAACACTTTTAAAGATGTTAAAATATATTTGAGCTTAATGTGATTCCTTTTTACTTTTACACAAGATCTTAAGTCCTATAAGCTATTCTTGAAGAACCTTGGAACTTGATCTTTTGCCATCATCAATTCTTGATGTAATCTAAGCTTCTAAAAATTTATTCTCTTCAAATCTTAAAAATTCTTGGAACATCTTTATCATTCTTATTCTTCTTGAGTTGAGCATGAATGTGATCTTCTTTCTTGTTCCAATGCTCACTCTTGGTATTTGGATTATCCTACAAATATTACTCACTTAAAACAAGCATAGTTAGTCCAATTTCATAACTCAATATTTTCATATGCATGATTCATAAATGTATAACTCTACTTAGTCTAACATGCATATAAGACTCTCATAGACACATTCAAATAAGATATTTATTAAGTACTAATGGATATCTTTATATAGGATGCAACAAAGACCATTTTGTATATTTTTATTTAAATATAGTCAAATCCAATATTAATTCATTATAATTCATATAAAGCATTATTGGATATATTATATGAAGAATGTTACATATATCTCATTGCATGATTATTAAGTAAAATATAACTAAATAAAGTACATATTCATGCATGATACAATATATCTCATTAAGCACATCTATGTAACATGATCAACATTCTTTTATGGTGCATTTGTCATCTATTAAGCACAACTATAAAGCATAATCATCATTCTTTTTGTCTTGTATTTGTCATCATCAAAACTTAACATATTAAACCATTGAGACAAATCTATTTCCACAATCTCCCCCTTTTTTATGATGACAAATCACCAAAGAAAAATATGTTTAGCAATATACAAGAATAGATATTCATGTAAGCACATCAAATAATAAGCACAAGAACCTATTTTTCTTTCCAATTTTCACTCCCCCTATATGACATCAACAAAAAGGCTTAGGAAGAAAAGATAATATTTCACTCCCTTTATAGATAAAACTCATGTTGTCAAAAAAAGTAGGATTATAAAAACTTATAAACTTCTTCAAGTTATTCAAATCATGATTATCTTCCCCTATTTAATTTTATATATGATTCAAGAATAGAAAGATGAAACAAGCACGCTTTCAAGATATAAAAGATTATTCATGCAAAGCTTGTCATATTTTGGTACATCAATATTTAGCACATGATAGCAATAAGCTTAAGAAATTATGTTTAGCATATAATATATTGCATACCACATGATAAATAAGTACCACTTGATATCACTTATTAGGAGTTACAAAAAATTCATATAAGATCATGGATTTGAGGTTTTCAAATGAAAGATCATACAACTTGTCACATATCAAGCATTTCTCAATGAAAGAATCAAAAGATATGAAGTTTAAGAATGTTTACATTCTTTTATTGATAAAGGGAAAAAGAATAAAAGATGATTTTTGTTGGCATGTTGATAATATTAACAATAAAACATTTCATGTCAAATAAGGATGTAAGTCAAGAGATATAAGCAATAATTTAAGAACTAGACTCCCCTCAAAATATGCATATTATCCAAAAATATAATAGTTTAACATAGTTATGCATATATTCTGAATCAACAAGGACATGGAAGAAAGATATATAAAATAAAAAGGATAAACAATCATTACAAATCAACAAATAATTATAAGGAGTTATAAGAAAAGAAGATAAGCTCTCCCTTATTAAAGCACAAGATAGATAAAGAGAAATATGTATGCCAAGACCATGTAAGCACATTACCATAAAGAGGTCATATTCTTAATCCATCAATTAAAAACCATTTTAAAACTTCTCTCCCTTTCAAAACGAATTTTATAATAATACATTACATTTCCAAAAGCATTTTAGAAGGGTGGAAGGGTTTTATATTAAGACCACATATTCCTTGAGAGTGATTAAACCTAAGTCAAAAGAGCATATGAAAGTACATCTCCTCCTTTTCTCATTAAATAAGAGCCTTGAAAAGATAAAACACTTTTGAAGAACAATGCTTATCTTTTAAAGTATTAATATGGTCTCTATAGAACATTTCAAAAAATTTATTTGGAAACTTTCTTAAATATTCTCTCAAGATTTAATAAAACATTTCAAAACAATGAAGAGAGTACTACATTTATAGTGTAACACCCCAAATTCTGACTATGTGAATAGTAATAGCAGAATTACACTGTTTTACATTTTTTATGTGTTATAAAAATAGTTTGACTGTTCTGAGATCATTTTTGATCATTTTGTGTGATTTGCTCGAGTCAAGAAAATAATAATTTTCGACCAGGAAAATCTTATTTTAATTAATTAAATTTGGGGGATCTTACTAAACCCAATTCTGATTGATATATATATTAATCTCGTAATTTTTAGGATTTAACTGTGTAATAAAATAATTTTATATTTTTATAATATTATTTTATTCAATAGTACCTACTGTCTCAAAAATAGTAGAAAAATTATTTGTGGACCCGAAAAAGTTCGTGGGGCCCACGTTTAGTGTAGTGATCCAACGATTCTGATTGGAAAGAAATCTAAACCAATAGGAATTAGTCAAAATAAGTAGGCTTGACTTTCTAAACCAATTAGAATGAGTCAACAAAAGAAGCATTGACTTCTTTGTGAACCATTGGATTGTAAAGCTTACTTTAGAAGCTTTAACCTTAGTCGTTGATCTAATCAATGGTGAGATTAGAATGATAGTTTTATGACCAATTGATATCTACCTTAGATGTGATCTATGGCTAGGAATTAAAGATGAATCAATGGTTAGAAATAAGTCAAAAGTTGTAGGCTTGAATTTGGTTAGTAGCTAATTAAGCTTAATTTGACTAATCTAAATACTTAATTAGCAAACTAAGTGAACTAGTTTAGTTCTTAAGTAATTGTGATCTAAATATTAATTAGATATCCTAATATTAATTAAAGGTTATAATATATGCTAATATATATTAAATTAATTAGTTATATGATTAGTATGTTAATTAAAATTGGTTAGGATATTTAACCTAACTAATTCCCTAATTAGTTAGTATGTAATTAGGAGTAATTTGGAAACAATTAAGTCACTAAAAAGATGGAGGGCTGCACGGTTTTGGGCTGCATCAAGGAGGCTTGGATGGCATGATTCTACAAGGTTCTTGAAGCCTCCAACATGACATAAGCCATGTGCACCAATGTGAACACTTTAGGATATTTTAACATGCAAATTCAATCACTCAACCTCACTAAAAGTTCACTCACGGCAGCAGCATGTCTTTTTACATTTCACTTTCATTTGTTACACTTATCACAAAATCAAGCATCCATTTTCTCTCCAAAAACTACCAAGAACCAAGCACACTTTTCTTTTCTTTCTTTCTCTCCATATTCGGCCAAGATCACCACCTACACTACCAAATCTCTATAATTTTTTCTCATCATATTTCCTAAACCCAAATCCCATTCTAAACACTTTTCATTCACAAAGTTTTTCCAAAAAACTACTCTAGCTTGTCCAAAATCCAACCTTTTGCTTACTTACTCAAGGGTAAGTCTTGATTTTATGGTTCAAAATTGGATTTCTAATTTTTCTAACCATGATTGTTCCATGGTTTTTCAATATTAAACCTTGTTTGTGTTTTTACTAATTGTTTAAGAATTTTAGGGATTTGTTTGGGTGATTGCACAAATTTGAAGGAAAGGAGGAGAACTAACTGATTAAATTGTCTTCAAGAGGTAAGAGGGAGATTTAACCTCACCAACCATGTTTTGGTAGTGTGAGGATGGTTTTGCACCGTGAAAAATCCATAAGGGTTCTTCACCGATTATTTGATTGTGTTTGTGTTATGTTTGATTGTGTTTCTGTGCTTGCATGTGTGATTAAATGCTTAAAGCTTTAATATTCTGTGTGTATGTGTAATTATGAAAGCATGAGACTGTATGCGTAATTTAGGATGTGAATAGCATGAGGAATCGATTGTATGTGTACTCCAAAGAGTACCGAGGCTCACGGCTATACCATGGAAAAAGGACCAAAGTCTTTACACTGATGAATTAAAATGAGAACTGAGAGATTTAAATGAATTTGGAAAAATTTTGAGTATAGTAAAATAAAATGATTTTATGAGTAGTAAAGAAAAGAAATAACGATTTTTGAAAAATAATACCATTTACTAATTTTTAGAGGAGTTATACCGCAAATTTTTATAAAAGAGGGACTAAATTATAAATTTTATCAAAATGAGGGGCCATTGTGTAAATACTTATTTTTAGAGGGGTAATATTGTCAATATTATTTTTAGAGGGGTTAAACTATAAATATTTTATAAAAGAGGGATGATTTTGTAAATATGAATTTTATGAGGGACTTTTTCGTAAATATTAATTTTTGAGGGACTGCGACGTAAATATTAGTTTTTGAGGGACTAATGTGTAAATATGAGTTTTTGAGGGACTAAGGTGCAAATATGGAAAATAAAGTCAATTTTAGTATTAAAATGAGAAAAATAGTATTTTTGATTTAAAACGTGAGAAAAATATTTACGCGATTGGAAAATGTTGAAAAATCGCTACGCGATTTTGAAAAGGTGACAGAATTGAGTCGCAATTGAGAAAATGTAGAAATATGACCGCGCGATTAAAATACAGTAATTATACTGTTAGATTATTGTATGAGACCCGAATATATGATATGAAATAGAAATGTGAATAGTGCATGGTACATGCATTGGAAAGGTCCGATGGACTGTATGAGGCTAGTTGCCTAGGAGAGACTACACCTCCTGAGTGGGTGTGATATGCGTAGTGTAAGTCACTCGTTGACCTTGGGGACATTGGGGTGCGGGTTGCCTACAATGGGTAGATGGTAGCTCTTCTGTACTGTGGGTTAGACCGACGCAACACACCAATGATCCGGACCGAGACACTATCCTTAATCAAGATCTGATAAAGACTGTCGTGTATATGCTGCATGTGCAAGACTGAGCACGTGGTCCAAGGCATGTTGGTACGGACAATTCTTTTCGATCACTCTCTCCGACCTGAGTTGTAGCTCCATGGAGTAGGAAATTGAGTCTGTGTGCATACATATAATAATAGAGGGTATTATCATAATTTCTGTTTATGATAATTGATTTATTGATTGTTTGATTATTGATAATGACATGATTGTAATTATTATGTATTACATGTTGTGATGATGTTGATGTTAGTGGCATAACTGTAATTATGGTATGAATACTGTATGAAATATTGTACATGTTTATCTTCATTACTGCCTTACTGGTATTGGCGTAGGTGATCTCACCTCTTTGTATGCATGTTTGGTATTATATTTATATTCGTTAAGACGTCGAGCAAGAAATAGAGCGAGAAACTGAGGAGGAGCAGATTCCTGCTGAGGACGTCAAGTTTTGAAGAGATGCAGATACCTAGTTTCCTTGGCTACCTGAGGTTCACATTCATCGAAGGAGATGAGGCATGGACTGTAGATTTAGAGAGAGAGAGTATCTATTACTTGGGAGACCTAAATATTAGACTGAGTAGACAACATTTAGGACACCCTTACTTTTCTGTCAATATTTATGTACAACTAGAGTTCCCAATATCTATTAGGTAGTATTGGGGAGCTTACTATCGTACTCCCAATGCGATCAGTATTGTGTCGTCCGCTCGGACACCTGTCCGTAGGACTGCACCTCATGATGGATTCCTATATCTTTGAGGAATCGAGGAGGACCGTGCCCGAGGGTTCTCATTGTCTAGTAGGATTTGGGCTATATGTTAGTTTTAAATTAAAGTTTAAATACTTTGGAAGTCTAGTTTGTAAAATATTTAAGTGCGACAGTACTAAAGGCTTGTATGTATATATATGATGTAAATTATGTGTGACAATGTTGTTATGTCTTTATTTTCTGCTAAGTTTATCTTATTATCATCAAGAAATTTTATAACTCGTATTTATAATACAAGCGCGATTTTTAATGGAAGGGTAATTTGGTAATTTAGTAACAATAAATGTGGCACCCTAAGGTAGGTGTTACATATAGCACAAATTGAATGATTTCCAAATTTTTAAGACAATTAGGAGGTGACAATACTTTTAAGGTCTTAAGACAAATTTAAATGATTCTCAAGGATATGGAACTTGAAAAGCTTCTTTTAAATATAATAAGGGATTTTGCATTAAAAAAGAAAACTTTTTAGTCAAATCATAAACTCTTTTCGAAACAAAAGCATGATTCTCATAAGCATTATATCACTAAAAAATCATAGATCAAGAGAATCATAGATATCAAATATGCTATAAGGATCAAAGCATGTATAGAACTAATATCATCCACCCTATATGCAATGACAAAATTAGCAAGTTAATATCCAATTAGGTACTTTGTCAATGCTAAGTATACTTTTCATGTAAAGAAAATATCTAATCATTTAAGATCAAATTATCAATAAGTATCCTACAATCCATAGCATATAAAATACCACAATAGCTTAGGGATAGAGATACTTATTGAGAGAGTGATACTTCTTTAGAATGTTCTTCATTTATAGGTCCTTTGAGTTTGAGCTTTTTTCCATTACGTATTCAATTTCATTGCACTTGAAGAAAGTCTCCTCATGTCCTTCTTCATTCAACTCTTCTTATTTATCCATATATGCTTGATATTTCAATATTTGATGACTATATTTGAAGCATATAGAGACACTTGTAAAGCTAACTCTAAAAGTTCTCTAAAACATAGATTAGCATCAAATATCATTTAAGCCCATTTACAAGCATAATTTAGGTTGTTATATAATGTAAAACATGTATCACATTATCAATCATGCAATGTTATCTCTAACAAGAATAAAGGAAGAACATATGCACTTGAATCCAAAAACAATGGTTTAAGCATTTTAAGGCATGACTCAAGTTTATCAAGAAAAGCTTAATCATCATCAAAACATAAATAAGCATTTTGAGGCAAACAATGATCATGTAAGGCATGTAATATCAAGTAAAGAATTCTAGTATGCACACATGCCAATCAATTTTCTTACATTGAAGTTCAAAGACAAGCTCAAGGTACAAGATGAATCATTTACTTCTTGTTTTCAAGATATGAACATATCAAGCAATTTCAAACAAGAAGACATATAACTTCTAACTTTCCAATCTCCAAATAAGTATATAAGATAATTAAGCATCAAAGAGAAAGGATTAAAACTACTTATGAGCATGTGAATTTCCATATTTAAACAAAGAGAATTGGTCACAAGCTCAAGAATAAAGATATTACCATAACATGTCATTCCAAGCAAAATGTGTGCATATCTAGCATGTTAGCATATATAAAGATACTTTTAAAACATAATGCTAGAAAAGCACAACTTAAGGCTTGTTAAAGCATAAAAATAAATCTATACTTATCAAAATATCACATGATATTCAATTTAGAGCATAAATAAGGATAAGAGACTAATGTCACCAAAAGTGTACTCTTTGAGTTTTTGTAAGTGACTCCAACTTCCAAGCTTCAAGTCTTCATGACTCTTGGAGAACTTGAACCATTTCAAATTTTTCGAATCTCAAGTAGCATAGTTTCACTTCACTTCAATGCATGTTTGAGCTAATAGTCACCCTATAACATAATTCATAGTACTTTCTTTGGTATCCACCAATTTTGGATCCATAGAGGTTAGTCATTGATTATTAATCCATTATGATTTCATAAAGATCAATTTTTTCACAGTATGTAAATTGAGCACAACAAATTAAATAATCAATTACCATTAAGCACATAGCCAATAGCATGCTTACTTTCATGATATATAGACAATTCAAAACATAGCAAGCATACCTAGGCATTGTAGAACCTTATGCACTAATATATATATAACAAAAGCTATGGTACAATAAAAATGAACATAATTATGTGCTAAACAAAATATTCAGATTTTACCAAGTGCACATGATTCTATCCTTTACCTAAGGCCTACAAGGAATATACCTTATTCATTGTCCTTTTGAGTGAATGTGCATAAGAGGTAAAAACATTTGATACCTTAGCCTTGGTAATCAAAGAAATACTTTTTCTTACCCATTGCTTCTCTTTTAGAGTCTAGAACTTTACAAGTTCTACATTTTGTACTTGAGAATCTTTGGTTGAAGCCATCTTCCTTCTTTGACTAAAACTTCTACCATTGGGCTTTAGAAATATTCCCTTTTATGTTTCCTTCTTCACTTGACCAATTTGTCCATCATTCTGAGAAATTTTCTGCATAATTGAAATACTAGGAGAACATTTTGGTACCCACTTCATCTTGGGTCCTTGAATGTTAGTACTAGAACCCTTAAGACTTTTAGGAACCCAAACCATGTTATTTCTCATGTAAGGATTTCTTCTATAATTGTACAAATGAGAAATATGTCTCAGATGATCACAAAAATTGCAAACAGTTAATGATGGCTTGGTCCTTTGAGGATCATTTTTAGAAAACTTAAGCCTTTTGTTGTTTTTATATTCTAAACTATTTTTGCCATAAGCCTTGCTTGAACTTTCAGGTGGAATAACATTAATTTTATTCTTATTAACAAGCATGGAATGTGAGCAATTAGAATAATTAGCTTTGGCAAAATCGAAATATAAGTCCTCAACTTGATCAATGCACTTTTCACAAAAAGTTGAGGTCTCACATTTTAAAAGCATTTCCTCATCAAGAAAAGCATATTCATTTTTCAAGGTTTCAATTTCATTTTCAATGAAAGAAATGTTTTCTAAATAACATAGGCTTTTCTTTTCTAAAAACAGCAAGTCATCATATAATTCATCATATGCACAATGTAGCTCATTATAGGAAGGACCATAAACAAGATAAACATTATTTACCTCAAAGTCTTTTTTAAGGGAATCACTATCTTCCTCATTGTTGTCCATCCAAGATTCAAGAACATTTTCTTGAGGATATTTTTTAATATTGTCTTCCTTTAGAAGCGTTTGCTCTTCTTATTCTCTATATACAACTTTTTCCAAGAAATCATTGTTAGCAAGATAAAAATCATCAAGAGTATCCCATATATCTTTAGCACTAGAGTAACTCTTAATTTTATCATAAACATCATCATTTAAACCACTTCTCAAGATTTGTATTGCTCTAATGTTCAAGGGAAAATATTTCTTATCATAGGCATCCCAAGTTTGTTTTGATTTGTAAGTAAATCCATCAAGCACAATATTCCATAAATCAAGATTAATATATTACATATAAATTTCCATTTTAGCTTTCCAATAAACGAAATTCACACCATCAAAGAATAGTGGTTTATCAATTTCAAAACTTTCTATTTTGAAAAGCTTTTAATGGTTGCCAACAAACAAGGATCTTCAACTCCAAGCGGTTAACCTTTTAACAGAGTACGAAACTTTGATACCACTTGTTAGCCATGACAACCATTACCCAAAAGGGGAGTGAATTTGATGATTACAAATTTTAATACAACTTTGAAAAATTAAGTATTTTGAATCACTCAATTAATAAATGCAGCAGAACATACATAATAAAGGTACAACTATTATAGATTACTCAACTACAACTTGAGATATAGGATAAATCAAGCAAATAAGCTAAATAGCAAGTTCAACTCAAGCATATATAATTAAAGTGCAAATATAAAGAGATAAAGTTGAGAAAAGCAAACACAAGGATTTATCCTGGTTCAGCCACCAACCACTTGTGGCCTACGTCTAGTCCTCAAGTGAACCACCTGAGATTTTTCTACTAAACATTCAAGCTTGAATGGGTGCTTGAAAACCTTTACAAAGTGGAGTACTCAACACACCTTGGGATGCCTCACCCTTTGTGCTTGAGGCTCAAACAGGGATACTTCACCCTTTACAACTTTTGAGAGAAACCTCACTCTCTAAGGGATACCTCACCCTTTACAATCTTTGAGAG
Organism: Ormosia semicastrata; assembly: GCA_029884595.1. Taxonomy (NCBI): domain Eukaryota; kingdom Viridiplantae; phylum Streptophyta; class Magnoliopsida; order Fabales; family Fabaceae; genus Ormosia; species Ormosia semicastrata. The sequence goes on from JAQQTO010000061.1 coordinate 49,766,062, forward strand.
ATATCTCACTCTCTAAGGGATACCTCACCCTTTTCTCAAGAGGAATACCTCACCTTCTTCATAACTAAGGGATACCTTACCCTCTCTTTTACTGAATATACAAAGATGTAGAAGATAGAAACTCTCTCAAAGAGTAGATAATACAAATTGAAATTTATGGGTATCAAGGATTCACACTTTAAAGGTCAAAATATGATTTTGATGATTTCAAGGATCAAATATTGTGTTCTTATGTTTCTTAGAATGTAAATGCTTCAAATATCACTTATATATAGAGCCCAAGTGATAAAATAGTCATTGGTAGTGTTTAGAAATAATTTTTTATGAAAACTACCAATTTATAGCCGTTTGGAACGTTTATGGGCGCTTGGTAATCGATTACACACTTCTGGTAATTGATTACATGGCCTCTGCCAAAGTAGTAATCGATTACAGGACTTGTGTAATCGATTACAGCATTTCTGGTTTTGAAAACTAACTTTAAAAGGTCATAACTTCTTCATTTGTTATCCAGTTAAAGCAAATGACAACTCATTAGAAAGATCTTTGAGTATATTTTCAAATGAAATAAGTTTCACAACAAAACTCAAATTATTTGAAAGTTATGATAAAAAGAGTAACCAAAGGTCAGCTTTTCAAAACTCATACTTGACTATTTTTGAAAATTGACTTTAAATGGTCATAACTTCTTCATTTCTTATCCGTTTAAAGCAAATGACCACTTATTGGAAAGATCTTTGAGTCTATTTTCATATGCAATAAGTTTCACAATAAAAGTCAAAGTATTTTGAAAGTTATGATCAAAAGAGTGACCAAATATTAGTTTTACAAAACACAAACTTGACTATTTTTCAAAGGTTTGAACTACCACCAAGACTAACTTTCCAAAAATAGTTTGTTGGGCATTTAAATATGTAAGAAATACTTTTAAAGATGTTAAAACATATATGAGCTTAGTGTGATTCTTTTTTACCTTTACACGAGATCTTAAGTCCTATAAGCTATCCTTGAAGAACCTTAGGACTTCATCTTTTGCCATCATCAATTCTTGATGTAATCCAAGCTTCCAAAAATTTCTTCTCTTCAAATCTTGCAAATGCTTAGAACATCTTTATCATTCTTATTATTCTTGAGTTGAGCATGAATGTGTGTTGGGAATTGCGGATACAACACGCGGTGAAAAATAGGGATTCCCACCGAGGATCCATGCGAAAAAGCCATAATCCAAGTTTTTAAATGATTTACCTCTTGAAGCGTGATCAAAAGGAAGGGCGTGAATCACCAACACCGTAATAGAAACGATGTCTCTGTGGTATCCACATGAACAGACTCACGAACGTCCAACATCCGCAAAGAGGAGCCTCACGTCTCTCACACAGTGCTAGCTGCGAAGAGAAGAGAAGAAACCTGTCGCTCTCTCACTGACTTTTTCTGTAGGTGCGGCTAGGGTTCTGAAATTTAGTATCTTAGCAGCCCCTTAGCAGTACTATTTATAATAGTGACTGCCTTAAGTGAGTATGAGCAGCAGCAAGGTAAGCTGTGCAACCCTAGACTCATCTGTTATGAGTCTGACCCATATTTGAATCCGAGTCCAACTTGGATCCATTGCTCCAATTTTAGTCTGCTCTATGTGTATGACCCTGCAGGTTCTTATTACGTTGGCAGTAATATTAAAATGATTATTTTAATATTACAAGTTGTGAGTGGTATCTAGCAACACATCGCTGCTACCCAAGTAATAAGAATGTCAGTGATTTGACATAATCTTTCTGTAACCAATGTTTCAGTGTCGTTTAGTCCCTTTGTCAGGATATCTAGATTGAACACAAGGCATGGAAAGTGTCACCCTTGTATAGTCCAATCATTCATTTCCTGATACTCGAGTAGACTTTGTAACAACAAATGAAATCAATATCTCATATTGACTCATTTGAGTATGGCCATGCATTTCGCAGTATCACTCAATCAGGGGACCCGAAGATATCGCTCCTATGATGTAGGAGTGACAAATCCCATCTAGGTCACTCACATCCCTCCGCATGATTTGCGGTATGTCCAATAACTAACTTTATAATCACCTTGTTACAGATGACGTTTGATGGTATTAAAACACACAACTCCTCATGTAGGAATCGTAGTGATTTCAGGTCAAAGGACCACAGACACCATTGTCACTATAAGAATCGCTTATGACACTCACGTAACGATCTATGTAGCATTCTCATAGTGGGTCAGTCCAGTACATCATGACTCTAATGTGTACCCATGTGAAGACTTGATATCTCATATCCATGACCTGTGAGATGTGGTCATCAGTCTATGCACATACTAGTCTCAATGTATTATTGTTGTCCTAATTAACAATAATACTTGACTAAGGACATTTAAGTATAGTGTTGTAACCAAAAGGATCTCACAATCAAGTCATCCACTTGATGTCCTATGGCATCAAACTTACTATTCTAAGGACTTTATTATGTTTATCAAAAAGAACACAATAAATGAAATGCCTCATATATAAAATAGCATAATAGAATGTATGTAAATACAGAAAATGTAGTGGCTTCTAGGGCATACACCAACAATGTGATCTTCTTTCTTGTTCCAATGCTCACTCTTGGTATTTGGAATATCCTACAAATATTACTCGCTTAAAACAAGCATAGTTAGTCCAATTTCATAACTCAATATCTTCATATGCATGATTCATAAATATATAACTCTAGTTTGTCTAACATGCATATAAGACTCTCATAAATACATCCAAATAATATATTTATCAATTACTAATGGATATCTCTATATAGGATGTAACACAGACCACTTTGCATATTTTTATTTAAATAGAGTCAAATCCAATATTAATTCATTATAATTCATATAAAGCGTTATTAGATATATTATATGAAGAATGTTACATATATCTCATTGCATGATTATTAAGTGAAATATAACTAGATAAAGTACATAATCATGCATGATACAATATATCTCATTAAGCATATCTATGTAACATGATCAACATTCTTTTATGATACATTTATCATCTATTAAGCACAACTATAAAGCATAAGCATCATTCTTTTTGTCTTGTATTTGTCATCATCAAAACTTAACATATTAAACCATTGGGACAAACCTATTTCCATACTTTCTTATGCTCTCTCAGAATTTGTAGTAGTATCTCCTCCTGTTCAACAAGGAGGTTTTTGGCCACAATCACAGGAAGATGCTCATCATCTGCCAAATATGCATACTTCAGGTGTTCAGGAAAAGGCTTAAGCTCCGATTTTGGTGGTTGCACTATAGAGGGTAATAATCTAATAGGTTGTTGTTGCTCTGCTTCTACTGCCTAAACCTCTGCATATATTTCACCTATTTTGCAATCTGCTAACACAGGAACAAGTTCATCATATCCCAAAAATACAAAAATTTTAGAATACGCAGAATACAACTTATCGCCATCACAACAAGCACACAAATCACCACACACAGAATCATCAAAATCAACAATCTCAAGAAACTCCTCACACAAGTCAGCATATGAATTATCAATCAAATCATCAATTAAATAAATATGAAAGATAGAATGTTCTTCCCTGGGATGTTTCATAGTATCAGGAATATTAAACCTCACCATAGAATCTCCAAACTCCATGGAAAGAACTCTTGCATGCACATTAATATTTGTCTGTGCTGTTTTGAGGAAAGGTTTCCCTAGAATGAGTGGAGCCTTGCAGATGGGTGACTCTCCCTCCATCTCTAGAATGTAGAAATCTGCAGGGAAAATCAGCTCATTCACCCGGACTAGCACATTCTCCACCAAACCAACTAGGTAAGCATTACTCCTATTAGCTAGCTGGATCACCACACCTGTAGCCTGCAAAGGACCAAGTTCAAGGGAGTTAAAAATAGACATAGACATTACATTAATAGAAGCACCTAAGTCTAGCATGACATGCTCAAATATGTGATTTCCTATTATGCAAGGAATTGTAAAAGTCTCAAGATCCTTGCACTTCTTTGGCATAGGCTCGTTGAGGGCTGAAACATTATGCCCCCTTATTGATTCTCTCATTCCCCTTTAGCTGCCTCTTATGTGTACACAGTTCTTTCAAGAACTTTGCATACTTCGGTATCTGTTTGATTGCCTCCAATAATGGAATATTGACTTCCACTTTCCTGAAAAGGAGCTCTCTTTCCTTCTCTGCCTCATGTATCTTTTTGGTCTCAATGGCTCTCTGTGGAAAGGGAAGAGCCATTGTAGGCTGCTGCTGCTCATCAACAATAATAGATTTCTTCTAACCATCATATTTTTGGGTTGGTTCATCAGAATCTGTTGCTTCTGCTAGTTGATGCTTGCTTGATGGTTGAGGTTTAGGTGATGCTTCTATAGATTTTCCAGACCTCAGCATAATGGCACTTACATTCCCCTTTGGATTTGGAATTATTTGGGAAGGAAGTTGTCTAGAACCTTAGGCTTGCAGCTGACTCAATCTAGAGGCCAATTGTCCAATTTGAGTTTCTAAATTTTGTATAGTGGCCTCTGTCCTCTGCTGGAGCTGAATATTATTTTGTGACCATATGCTTCACCAAATCCTCAAATGAAGGCTCAGATTTTGTGGTTGCTGGACTTGGTTGTTGGAATTGCCTACTTGGTCCAGCTTGAGGTTGAAACTGTTGTTGTCTCATTAGCTATTGGAATGGCTGCCTATACTGCAATGGTTGCTACTATTGTGAGGCTGCATTACTATATCTCAAGTTTGGATGATCTCTCCAGCCAGGATTATAAGTACTGGAGAATGGATCATATTTAGGTTGCTGTTGTTAGTGATTTTGTGGTTTACCAGGAAAGACACCTGTTGTAGCAACAGATTGATTTTGAAAAACAAAACCACCATCCTAAAGTGTAGGACATATATATGTGGGATGTGAAGGACAAGAACAAATGCCACATACTTTTGCATCCCCTGCATAAGTAATTATTGTCCCAATGCCAACTGTCTCACCAAGGAAGTCAGCTCATCAAGTCTATACTCCATTCTTTGCTGATCAGCATTAGAAACTTGAACTTCATTGAGTCCTCTGGTTTGAGTTATCATTCTAATACCAAATTACTGTGAGTTGGCAGCCATGTTTGCAATCAAGTCTTTAGCAGCAGCTAGGGTTTTGTTAACTAGGGCACCTCCACTCGCAGCATCCACCATGCTTCTATCCATTGCTAGCAAGCCTTCATAACAGTACTGGATTAATAGCTGATCACTAATTTGGTGGTGTAGATAGCTTACGCATAATTTCTTGAATCTCTCTCAGTATTCAGACAAGGTCTAACAACTAATCCCCACATATATCTTTTCTGATTGCAGCAACTCTTAAGGCAGGAAAACACTTCTCCAAAAAAAAGTATCTTCACGTCATTCCAGCTAGTGATAGCTCTTGGTTGCAAGTAGTATAACCAGTCCTTGGCTACACCATCTAATAAAAAGGGAAAGGCTCTCAGCTTGATATGTTCCTCTGCAATTCCTTGTGGTTTCATGGTGGAACAGACCACATGGAACTCCTTTAAGTGCTTGTGAGGGTCCTCTCCTGCAAGGTCATGAAACTTGGACAACAAGTGAATTAAATCAGATTTAAGTTCAGAATCAGCATCCAAATCAGGATATTGAATGCACAATGGTTGATAGTTCACATCCGATGCAGCTTTTTTATTTAAGGTCCTATTTTGCATGTTATCAGCCATAGGTGCAATGTTATCTATATGTTCACCTTCAGATTCAAAATCAATGTCAGTCTCAACCTCAGATGATATTCTTTCACTAATCCTATGATTTTTATTCAATGCATGCAAGGTTTTTTCAATTTAAAGATCAATGTCAAGTATATGACTATCAAAAGACTTAGTCATGCATCATATAGAACTATAAGGACTCAAAGTTGACTCAAAACACAAAAAACACAAAGCAATGGTAAAAATCACACAAAAACTCAACATAAACTATAAAGATTTTAAAAAATCATAGGACCACCATAGCATGAAAACTACACAAAAATGAAACTAAAAAAATGCAATAAAAAATCTTAAAAAATTGAAAAAGTTGTCTAAATGATGGAATTTGGCCAAAATATGAGTGACCTTATTATTAATAATAAGCCTTGCTTAAACTACCATTTTCCTTCAACTGACCAAGCTGCAGGTCATTCTGAGCACAAAATTCCGTATAGAATTTTAGAAATTGACCAAAAATCACCCGTCTTCACTTGAAAACCACAAAAACAAAGAAAAGGGGTTAGGGGGTTAGTTAAAGTCTTGAAATGATTAATTAGAATCTAATGATCCCCGGCAATGGCGCCAAATTTGAATCGAATGCCGAGCTCAACCAAATAATAAAATTTCAGTTCTACCGATAACTTGTAGTACAAGGCAGCGAATCGAGTCGTCTCTTGAGGATCAAGATACCAATCAAACCAAATCAAGATCATACAAGGGGGAATTGTGTATGCAGAATGTAAACATAATAATTAAATATAAGAAAGAAAATCAAATTGCAAACAATCAATACAAGAAACCATCATAAACTAGTTGGCTTGTCATCAATCACTAAACATGCATATGGATTGAATTAATTGGTTAATCCATGATTGACTGAAATCTCTGCATCAAACACAGAATTCAACACCAGATAATCACCTAGAATTTAACTAACAACAATTCATAAATCCGCAATCGCTAGAATCATGCAACCTATGTTAGTTTAACAACCAGAGTTCAATTAACCCATATTAACAAATCTGCCAACCTAACCTTCTTTAATTCATGTGACTAAACCATAATTAATCAATCACAATCTAATCACAAATCAAAATTAGGATTAAGGATCTAATCAGATTGGATCACACAACAGAGATTCTAACATCCCAAAATTTATTTGGTTCACGATAAATAATTATTTTATAATATTTATGATTTTTGAGAATTTTTCTAAAATTTTTTTGGAAACGTCGAATATTTTAATATATTCCTCATTTTATGTGTGCGCTGAGCCGAGCCGGGAAAATAAATATTTTCCCCGAGGCTGAAAAACTTTGGACTATAGAAACGTCAATGGGGGATCTTACGAAACCCGAGATCAGACATAGTTTACGAAGTTTTCTTTTTACGAGATTTTATCTGATAAATAAAACTGCAGAACTTTTTATTATCTGAGAGACAACAAAATATTATTTCTGCTAACTGTAACTTTTGTCCACTGAGTAATAGCTCTAGTAGATTATTTCTATCTAGTTACTTTTATGACATCATCTAAGTGACCTCACACTTCACTTTATCAAGAAGCGTGCAAAGCTTCTCAAGGAAGCTTCTAGGAAGTTTCCTATCAACCACCACACACTCTCTCCTCTCAATTGGGCTACACAGCTGGAGGGAAGGAAAACAAAAGATTGTAAGCTATCTTTTTATTTCACTTCTCCTATTCACATTTCATTTTTCCTTTTCTTCCTCATGCACATTTCTTTCTTTCTCTCTTCTCCCACACGGGTACACACTACCATTGTTGAGCCTTTAAACTTTCTTGCTCAAGCCAACTTAGACTATTGTTTCTCCTTATCATCTTGAAGCTTTCTTTCTTGTTGGACACCTCTTGACTCTTCCATTTTCGCCATTTACTGTCCAGCTCCAAAGCTTAAAGCTTTGAGGTAAAGCTATCAACTTTCTTCTCTTTTTCTCCTCATTTTCGTGGTCCTTGGTCACCATTGTGATCAAGGACTCCTCTTTTCAAGTTTTAATAGTTGATTTGGTGAGTTGACCATCTTAGGTTTTTCTTATGGGTGGTGGATGAAAAGCTTAAAAATGAGCTTACTTTCCTTATTGTCTCTTAAGGTAAAAGGAAGATTATTCTCTTCAACCCATTTTGGTGGTGAGAAACCTATTGTTGTGTTGATAGGGTGGAACCTATTTGGGGGGGTATCCATTTGTTTGAATGATTTCAGTTGTGTTTTGATTGTTTTGATAGCATGATTTTGATGTATGTTGATGGATTGGTGACTTGGTTGAGCCATAAGTGCTTGTTGTAACGCTCTTTTTTGGGAGGGAACGTCACATTGTCATTTACAATGTGGAAAATAAAACCATAAGTTAAGGCCTGGTTCCTTTTATAATTATAAATTTACTTGGTTATAATCGTGTAATTAAATTAGCGAGTATTATTATTTTTTTATATTTTTTATAAATAATAAAATATAATGACGAGACATAATTGCGACGAAGAGTAAAATAGAAATAAAGCATCCATTAGATTAACATACATGAACAGTGATATATCATTATATTAAATTTGTTTGATTACAACGCCTGAATATACAAAAAGCAAAATCATACATATATGTCCCAAGAGATTATAAATATACAGCCCACCAAAAATAATGACACATTAGGCCCCCAAAATAACACTTATAGCCATTAGTGGCTATCAACAACATCAATCCCTAAGAAGAGAAGGAATCGTGTCAGGATCCTCCTCGGGTTCCTCCTCGGGGTCTTCCCCTTCCGAGGAAACCTCCATAGGAGCCACCGAGTTACAAGCCGAGGCTCGAGCAGTGGAAACAAAAGAATACTCCTGTGGGGTGTAATGACGATCACCCCACATCTCCCTTATGGGCAAGTAAAACTCCAGACGTAAGCTGACGCTGTAAGTGAGATAGGCGAATCATGATGCCCCTAAGCTAGAGAAATCGACACGTCTCCCTCGTAGATGAAACGCTCAGAATTTAGGTTGATGTACTAGCAGTCTGGCCCTCCAAGGAAGGCCAAATGCATATAACCTAAAAATCCGCATGGGCGTGCCTCCATGATCCCAAAGCAGGTACTAGTCGCGATCGGGTCAGAAGCCGGTAAATTTGGGAACTTCACCTCCGTCGCCGACGTCTTCGATGGAACATAAATATAAACAAAAATAATAGCAATACAAGAAAGAGGTAAGACATCCTACCATCATTACTAATTATGGCAGTATAGAAACATAATGGAGCGAAGCGCCCACATAGCATTTCAATAGCAATAATAATAAGCATTAAATAGCAATAATAAGCAATTAAGCAGTTTCAGGCAGTTAGTTATACATCAGTAATACAATAGTTCCAATTATAATAAGGATTAAATGCCAGATAATATATGGACTCACTATGCACATGTGTATAATGTCAAAATCCTACTCCATGGAGCTAGACACAAACAGTTGGAGAGAAAGATCAGGAGACATATCTGCAACTCGGCTGCCGCGGCCAAAGTGCTATAATTCATCAGTTTATCCATGTGCACATCAAGGCATTGTACAGACATTCTACACTAGATCACGATATAGGACAGTGTCACGTCTAGATCGTCGATGCGTTCGCATCGGTTTATCTCACGGCCCAGTGTAACACCCCAAATTTTAGACTATATTACAAAATTGACAGAATTACACTGTTTTGTGTTTTCTGTGCATTATAAAAATAATTTGACTGTTTAGATACTGTTTTTGATTGTTTTGTGTGATTTGCTTTGAGTCAAGAAAAAAATAATTTTCTGACTGAAAAAATCTTATTTTAATTATTCGGAGCTAAGGGATCTTACTAAACCCAATTCTGATTGATATATATATTAATCTTTTAATTTTTAGGATTTAACTGTGCAATAAAATAATTTTATATTATTATAATATTATTTTAATTGACAGTACCTACTATCTCAAAAATAGTAGAAATCTACTCTAAAATGACCATGGACCCTGAAAAGTCTGTGGGACCCACATTTAGAGTAGCAGTCAACGATTCTGACTGGACTAAATTTTGAACCAATAGGAATCAGTCAACGAAAGTGGCTTGAAAATTCTAAACTAATAAGAATTGATCAAATAAAGAAGCATGGACTTCATTAAGGACCATTAGATGTAAAGCTTGTTTTAGATGCCTTTGATCATAACCATTGATCAAATCAATGGTGTGAAAGCAATCCTAATTAAATCACTAAGCGATATCCACCTTAGATTAGATCAATGGATAGGAAACAAAGTTAAATTCAATGGCTAGGATTGAGTCAAATATAGTGGCTTGACTTTCACTTAGTAGCTAATTAAACCTAATTTGGTTAATCTAATTACCTAATTAAGGAACTAAGTAGACTAACCTAGTTATTGATTAGTTATAATCTAATTATTAATTAGATATCCTAATTTTATTTAGAAGTTATAATATATACAATTACATATTTAATTAATTAGTTATGTAATTAGAATGTTGATTTAAGTGTAATTAGGAAATCTAACCTAATTAACTACCTATCAAATTAGCATATAATTAACCTTTAAGTGAAATCAAATTAAGCCCCTAATCCCCTTGAGTCCCACGGCCAAGGATGCTAAATTACCAAGTTCCACAAGCTTCTTGAACCATCCAAGTGACCATTAGGTGACCACTTGGTGACATAGGCCATGTGCCATTCAAATGTGAATACAAATGGATATTTACTATCCAAACTTATCTCTCAATCTCTCCTACAAGCCACTCATGGCAGCACCCTCCATTATCACTCTCAATATTTACTTTTTCATTTACCTAAAGACTTAACTTCATTTTCTCTCAAATTCCCAAGAACACCAAGCATCTTTTCTCTTCTATTTTCTCTCTAGTTTTCAGCCCAAGCACCCAACACCACCATACATCTTCTATAATTTTTCTTCTTAGGTTTTCCTAAACCTAAACAACATCCTAAACACTTTTTGTTTAGAAGGTTTTGTCAAAAACCTACTCCTTCTACTTCAAAATCCAAGCTTTTGTTTACTTCTCTACAGGTAAACTTTGGTTTTATGGTTTAAAATTTAGTTTGTGATTTTCTAAACCATGTTTGTTCCATGGTTCTTCAATATGAAGCCTTGTATGTGATTTTGCTTATTGATTAAGAATTTTAGGGATTTATTTTGAGGGCTACACGAAAATCAAAGGAGAGGAGGAGACTAGGAGATCTTTGTCTTCAAGAGGTAAGAGGGAGATTTAATCTCATCAACCTTGTGTGGTGATGAGAAAATGGATTGTATGTGTGTGAAGAATCCATAAGGATTCATTTGTGTGGTTGTTTATATGTTTTCCTATTTGTGATTGATTTTAATTGTATGCATGTCTATAGCTTTAAAATATATTACATGTGTTATTAATTGTATGATTATTAATGTAAGATGTGAATAACATGTAAGGATTGCATGAGTGCTCCAAAGAACACAAAAGAGGCTCACGGCTTCTCCAAGAAAAAGAGAACCAAAATGTTCTCAACCATTTTCTAAAATAATAATTTAATGAATCTAGGTGACACAATGAATTTAAGAATAATTTAGAAGTTAGAAAATGATTTAATGATTAGTGATGAAGGATAGGTTAATTTTGGCCAACATGCCATTTAATGTACATTTGAATTCCAAAGTTATTTTCTACGGTAGGTTAAATAACTAATTTACAAAAGAATTTGATTCCAATGAATCTTTGAGAAATAAAATGAATGAACTTAGTTCTAGAATTCTAAATTAGCAGCATTTATTATAAGTAAGAAATAAAGGAACACTTGAAAAGTACTAACGTAGAGCTCACTCTCTGAGTTTTGAAGCGCGTTAGCAAGTTTTCAAGGTGTAACTGTTGGGTAAGGTTAAAATGAACAGTATTTAGAGAAAAATGTCAAAAATACCATATACTGATTTTCTAGGCAAAATGCTGTTGAAATTTACTAAAATTAGACAAATAAAATGAAAAGATTCCATAATATATTTATAACGTAAGGAAAATATTCTACATAGTTTAAAAGTACTAGATAAAGTCTATGCATTGTTAAAATAAAGACTTTAAGCTATATGGTTAAGAAAATGATTTAAAAATCTTACGCGATTGAGAAAATGATTTAAAAACATTACGCGATGTTCAAAAATATCAAAATATATTTATGCGATTTAAAAATATTTGTAAAAGGGACGCGATTGTGAAAATGCGATAAAATTTCTACGCGACTAAATGGAATAGTGAGTTTTACTGTCGGGCAAAAGTGGTGGACCCGGACATATTAGGAGATAGTACTGTCAAATGGAGACATACTATATTTTGGATATTGAGACTGAGGGTATTTTCGTAAATATGGTAATATATTGAGACCAAGGGTATTTTTGTAATTATTCTTAATCATGCATTGAGACTTGTGTCAATTTAGTTGATAATTGGCGATTGATTGACGAGATGAATTATACTGTGTTGTGGGTGTGATAGGCGTAGTGTGGTTCATTATTTGAACTTGGAGGCATTAGTGCGCGGAAAATTCCACATGCAGACAGTTGGTAGCTCCTCTTGGCTGTGGTAACGGGTAACACATTAATAATCTCGACAAACACTATTCTTAATTGAGATCTTGTGGAGACTATTTAGTACAATGCCTGTAGTGCACGATGTATTGGACTGTATACTGCTACACGATGTTTTGGACTGTGGACTATAGACACGACGTTGGACAGTGTAATAGTTTGGTTGGGCAGCCTGAGGTACTATTAGTTCTTTTCAGATCATTCTCTCAGATATCTGTATTTAGCTCCATAGAGTATGAACGAGTCAGTGTGTGTTAGCATTCATTATCTGCATTTTAATGTTTACTATAATCTGTGATAGAATGTATGATGTGTTAATTTGATATACTATATGTGATATTATGGTATGTAATTATTATGATATTCGTTTGTATTGTCGTTTTCTTTATTGCCATGCTGGTAATGATGTAGATTGTTTCACATCTTTATTGTATTGTTCTGTCTGTTTCTATTTTATGTTTATATCTTCGAAGACTACAATGGCGGCAAGGAGAGGTCAATTAGGTTTCTTTAGACTACAGTTTCTCGAAGGCGCTGAGGCTTGGCATATTCATTGGGACACAGGACACATAGAATATAGTGGTGACATTACTTTATTAGTAAGTAGGACTCGACATGGGATCGTTACTTCATTTTATACGGTTGCTTTCGTAGAGGTTATTTTACCTATTAGGGAGTTATGGAATGAATTTCACCACACTCCTAGAGAGAACTTCGATATATTTTTAGGTCGAATTTCTATCGGTCAAGACATTCCCAACTAGGGAATTTGTCTTCTGACAAGGGCTCATGTCTTAGGTGTTATTTTTTAGTATTATACTGACTTTTTACTGGTTTATTAAATATTTGTAGTTGTAAATTAATTGTATACTTCAGACAAAATCATATGTATATTATGGTGTGATTATGTTTTGCTTTATTTTGTGTTCCGTGTTATTTTATTTAACGTTAATAAATATAAAAAAGAAAAAAATTTACCATTAATATTATTTATGTACCAAACGTTTTACAACTTGGGTAAGAATTTTATTTGATTTTATTTTATTACATTAAAATGTGACACCCTAAGGTGGGTGTTACACCCAGCGGGGCTACCAACTGTCCATTGTGAGACGCCCTCGCCCTGACATCCCCAAGGTCAACAGAGTGACCTACACTAGTCTACTCGCACCCGCACATAGGTGTGTTCAATCTCCTAGGCAACATAGCCTTACAACAGTCTAGCGGACTTTCACAATCCATGATGACTCAATGCATAATCATCTATGTTTATCATTTCATACTTTTCCACAATATGCCTCAATTGGCCAAAGTAAATATCAACACATCATTGGTCCCTCACATGGACCCACAATATCATATTATCAGAGTTTTAAATGAAATAATACACTTTCAATGTTTATTATGAATTCTTACTTAGTTGTAGCATTTCTTACAAAGTTCGTCTCTAGAGGAATTCTCTTGATTAATTAAGTTCTCTATTGTAATTTATTCTCACACACACTTGGAGAATTATTCTAAGAGTCTCAAAGTCTCACACTCTCTTGTTCTTTTTCTAATTAAAATTTCCCTAAGTCTTATGATAAATTCCTTTCTTAGTTCTTTCCAATTTATGAATCCCTAATTATTTCCTAATCTTCCAATTTATTAATTTTTCCACCCTATTACCAATAAACTAATCACTTGATTATTTAAGTTCCAAGATTACCTAGAGTTACATAATTAAGCCCTAAATGGCCTTAGAGGCCGTGGCCTCCCTAGGGGATTAAATTCCCAAATTTTTCATTCCATTAATTACATATTGTACACTTGATTAGTTATGTCTTCCACTTGTTATAATTGTCCATCAAGAACCCTAATTTTTGGGCTCCAAAACTGTGAGCCTCCTAGAGAGAAATCTAGGTCATTTCTTCCATTTTAAGTTTTCCAATCCATTCAAATATATCAACATACATAACAAATCAATCAAATGACTTAAAAAAATGAAGAACAACATGTAATCATACCAATCATGTAAACAAAGAATAACCCTCAATAGGGTTTTCTCACAATCAATCACAAAACAAGGTTCCTTACTACCAATAGAGGTTGAGGAGGAGTATCTTCCTCTTACCAAAGAGAAGAAAACAAGAGAACCCCTTGAAGCTCCTTGCAATTTTCGGATTCACACCCAACTAAACCCTAGAAATTTCAATCTCATCAAGATAACACTAATGCTTGAAAAATAAGGTATAGATGGTCACAAAGGAGACCATAAAAATGAAAATGGGGAAAAGAGAGTGAAGAATCAAGAACCTTACCCAAAAACCCTATCTTGAAGCTTGAAGAAAGTGGTGAAGATGAAAGCTTTTCAAGAAACCACTAACTAGAGAAGTGTTTAGATGATGAAGGTGATTAAGAAAATAGGGTTGGTTGAAATTTTTGTGAAGATGGAGGGCTTGGAGGTGTGGTGGTCGTGTGGTGTTCTTAGAGAGAAGGAGGAGAGAAAGTTTGAGAAAGATGAAGGTAGAGAGAGAAGTGAATAGAAAAGTGAAAGATGCTTTTAGGGTTTTCTTTTTGAAATTTGAATAGGTTAATTAAATTAAATTGAAGCACAAATTTGGCTCCCAATTTGTGTGCAGCAGTCGTGTGAGTGTGGGGAGGAGGAGAGAGAAATGGTTAGCTTCCTTGAAAAGCTTGGGTGCATTTTCAATAAAGGAGATGTGATTAGACATAAAGTAGATTACATTAGGATAAGATAATGTGATTTAATAGTTAAAATAATAGGGTAATTACGATTTTACTACAAGCTATTACCTAATGGATAATTGTTACAGTGTGCAAAGCCAGTATTAATTATCCAATGGATAATAGAGCATATCACAAAATTTTAATCAAAGGTACGTACAGAGATTTTATTTATTAGATAAAACCTCAAAAAATGCAAACCTCGTAAACTATGCCCGACCTCGGGTTTAGTAAGATTTCTCGTCGACAGGTTGACAATTCAAGGTTTACCAGCCTCAGAGAGAACATTTCGTTATCCCGGCTCCGCTCAGTGCATACGCAAAACGAGGAATATACTAAAATATTTGACATTTTTAGAAAAATTCACAAAAATTCTCAAAAATGATAAATATTAGAAAATGGTTGTTCGTCACTAAACAAACAATTTTCAGGGGCGTTTCATCGACTCTGCTCAGTGTGCACGTAAAATGAAAAATATATTAAAATATTATGCATTTTCAAAAAATTTCTAAAAAATTTCTAAAAATCATAAATATTATAAAATGATTATCTATGATGAAATAAATAATTTTCAAGGTGTTACACTTGTATGATATGATTATGATGTTGTAGTTGAGGTTTGATGGTATGGTTTGGGTTTAAATGGTTTAGAGACTCTGTTTTCTGCAAATTTTCGCTTTGTAATCGATTACATGGTTCATATAATCGATTACCAAGCTTCTGGAGCTGTGAAATGTGTTTCTAGGTAGCTTGTAATTGATTACATGGATCATGTAATCGATTACAAGGCTTCTGGGCAAGATGTAATCGATTACATCCAGCATGTAATTGATTACAGGACTTCTGTTAGGCTTGTAATCATTACTAAGTCTATGTAATCCATTACCAGGCCCCAAATTTGAGGATTTTTAGTCTAAAAATGATGGAATTAGATCTCTCTAACCCTGATAACTTAAATACAAACCTTAAATCTTGAATTGAATGATTAGCATTTATTAAATTGTGAAAAAGACTATTCATCCTAATAAATCGGATAAACGATTTTATGATTTTATTGAATCATATGTGATTGATTTATGAATTTGAACATCTATGATGAACATGATTGAAACATGCATTGAGAAAGATTTTATAAGAAAAGTATATCATTGTTGGATATACATGAATATGCATTGAGTCATCATGCATTGTGAAAGTCTGGTGGACTATTATTAAGGCCAAGTTGCCTAGGAGTTGAATCACACCTATGTGCGGGTGCAAATAGACAAGTGTAGGTCTCTTATTGACCTTAGGGGCGTCGGGGTGTGGGTACCTCGCAATCAATAGTTGGTAGCTCTTCTGTCCGTGGGGCAAACCGATGCAAATGCACCGACGATCCGGACCGAGACACTATCTTATATCGAGATCTGTGTAGAATGTCTTGTACAATGCTATGATGTGCACATTGATAAATTGAGAATTTTAGCACTTGAAGGCCTCGGCAGCCGCGATACAAACATATCTCCTGATCATTCTTTCCGATGTTAATGTCTAGCTCCATGGAGTAGGATTTTAGTGTCATATGCATGTGCATAGTGAGTACACATATTGCTTGACATATAATTCATATCATTATTTGGAATTGTTGTTTTATTACTATTATAATTGCTTGGAATTGCTAAGTTGTTTATTAACTATTTTTAATGCTGATTATTATTCCTGAAATGTTATGTGGGCATCATGCGCCGTATTGTTTCTTTACTGCCATGATTGGTAATGAATGTAGAATGTTTTACCTTTTTTCTGTATTTTTTGCCATTCTATTTTACTTATGTGATTCTCTGAAGACATCGGTGAGGAAGGGGAAGTACACGAGCTCCCGGGTTTCTGGCCTGACTTTGACTAGTACCTGTTCTGACCATGACGGCCCATCCGCAAGGCTTTTTGGGGTATGTGCGACTGACTTTCCATAGAGGACTGGACTGTTGGCACATCAACTTTAGTTCGGATCGCTGTGTTTATCTGGGAGATGTGACGGTGTCGCTATCTTGGGGGCGTTATGATCCGTCTATCTTTACCTGTAGTGTTCGTTTACACTTAGAGTTTTATCTGCCCATTCGTGACATGTGGGGTGAGCATTATTACTCCCCACGGGAGGATTCATTCCTCTCTACTGCCTGAGCCCCTGCCTGTAACTCGATGGCTCTGATGAGGGTTTCCTCTGACGAGAAAGACCCTGAAGAGGATCCAGCTACGGTTCCTTCTCTTTCTCAGTAGGGGCTGATACTGTTGATGGTCACTGATGGCCATCTGTCTTTCTTTTGGGGCGTGATATTCTTTTTGGGGGTCTGTATATCATTTTTGGGGGCATGTAAAGCTGTTGGCTTCTTTTTGATGAGACTTGATGTAATTAATGACTTACAGTCTGTACTTAAACAATACATATATATGATGTACCTTTTGCATGGATGTATGGTTCAATCTTTATGTTTTTCGCTTACAAAAAAAAATATACCTACTTGTGTATCTCTTATAAGGTTACTACATTTGAATATCTCATTGATGAGCAGGTTATTAATTGTATTTATATATATAAAAAAAAAAAGAATTGGGTCTTAAGTTATACTTTTGATTTTCGCATCGTAAATAATGATGTAACGTTTCCTCCCAAAAAGGGGCATTGCATTAAGTTAGTATCAGAGCCTCGGTTTATGTTTTCTTTAGATCTTTGTGGTTAAGTCTGACTTGTTTGTGTTGTGTGTTTCTCTGAAACCAAATACAGAGATGTATTATTTGGTATTCTGAAAGGATACATCTAATTCTTCATTTTGTGTTTCGGTTAGTATTACTTGAAAGAGCGAAATGGCACGAGACGGAGATATAGCAGCAGCGATTGAAGCGATGTAAAGAATGGCAGAAGTTATTGCCCAACAAACTGAGAGAGCTATCCAACAATAGGAGAGGGCTGCTCAACAGCTCGAAGCTATGGCTGATGCGTAAAATTTGGCAAAATTCTGTCGCCACAATCTTCCTCAATTTAAAGGGGAATTTGATCCTGAGAAAGCCAGTCTGTGGATCAAGGAGCTGGAGAAAATCTTTAGAGGCACGAACTGTGCCAACGACAAGAAGGTAACTTATGTTGTTTTTATGGTGATTGGGGATGCTGAAGACTGGTGGAATGGAGCACAGAGAGTGATAGAAGCTGAAGGTTGTGCAATCACTTGGGAGGTATTCAAGAATAAGTTCTTGAAAAAATATTTCCCCGCGAGCGCTAGGCATACAAAAGAAAAGGAGTTCCTCAACTTGAGGCAAGGAAGCTTGTCTGTCAGTGAATATGACGTGAAGTTCGAAAGCTTATCCAAGTTTTCAATATATTTCCAGCACCAGCCAGACGAGGTGTGGAAATGTCAAAATTTTGAGGAAAGACTGAGACACGAAGTGAAAAGAACAGTCATCACCTTAAAATCAACCAATTTTCAGAGCTGTTAGATACGTGTTGCCAGGTGGAAGCTCTGGATCAAGCTCGAGACTCAAGAAATCAAAACTTTGGACCTACCAGGTTCCAAAGAGGAGGCGACAACAACACAAACTGTTTCCAAAAGAAGCCTTATTCCCGACAACCAGGAAATCAGCAGTAGACAGTTGGCGGAGGTCCCAGTGGAGGTTCCGGTGGGAACTAAACTGGACAGAATGTGGCATTTTCTTCGAAATGCTAGAAGTGCCGGAAAGATCACGCAACAAGAGACTGCACCATCAAAGGAATCATCTGTTTCCGATGTGGGAAACCTGGACACGTCTCCAGAGACTACAACAAAGCTAAGGCTGAGCCTTCAATCAATGCTGCACGAGCTACAAAGCCGTAGGTAGGGGGCCAAGTTTAATACCATGAGTGGAGCCGAAGCCTCCAAATCTAAAGATCTGATACAGAGAGAAGGTGTCATAGGAGTAATCTTTTAACTATACTATATGACTCTGGGGCAACCCACTCTTTCATTTCTTATGACTGTGTACGACGACTAAGTTTACCTGTGTCTTCCTTACCTTTTGACTTAATTGTTTCTACTCCCACTGATAAACCCGTTGTTACCACCAAAGTTTGCTTAAATTGTCCTTTAGTCATTGAGGGTCGAATTTTTTCTGTTAATTTGATATGTTTACCTCTTTCCCAATTAGACGTAATCTTAGGAATGGATTGGTTGTTTTCTAACCATATCATATTAGACTGTTCTAGTAAAACCATAATTTTCCTTGTGGATGAAGTTTCTAGATTTTTTACGGCTAACCAAGTTCGAGCTTTCTTGAAAAAAGGAGCTCAAGGATACATGCTATTGTCTTCCTTAAAGGTCGAGGGCAAGGCTGATGTGAATGCAATTTTAGTGGTTAACAAGTTTCCCGAAGTCTTTCCTGATTATGTACCTGGTCTACCGCCAGAGCAGGAGAAAGAGTTCGCTATTGATCTTGTACCTGGATCTGGTGCTGTGCCTATAGCACCCTATAGAATGTCACCATCAGAATTGGTTGAGCTTAAAAAGCAATTGGAAGAGCTCTTGGAAAAGTAGTTCGTTAGACCCAGTGTGTCACCATAGGGTGCACCAGTGTTGCTAGTCTGAAAAAAAGGATGGTACTTCACGATTGTGTGTGAACTATCGCCAAATAAATAAGGTCACGATCAAGAATAAGTATCCACTTCTGAGGATAGACGACTTAATGGATCAACTGAAAGGAGCAGCAATGTTCTCTAAGATCGATCTGCAATCGGGCTACCACCAGATTCGAGTAAAGGCGGAGGACATTCCCAAGATGGCTTTTCGTACCCGATACGATCATTACGAGTACCTTGTGATGCCGTTTGGTGTAATGAATGCACCTGCGATCTTCATAGACTACATGAACAGGATCTTTCATCCCTACTTAGACAGATTCATTGTTGTCTTTATTGATGACATTCTGATCTACTCTCAAAATCAGGAGAATCATGCTGAACACCTCAGTATAGTTCTCCAGATTCTAAAGGAGAAGAAGTTGTGCGCCAAATTTTTAAAGTGTGTATTTTGGCTAGACGAAGTCAAGTTTTTGGGCCATGTGATCTCGAAGGAAGGGATTGCAGTGGATCCGTCAAAGGTGGAAGCAGTTCTACAATGGGAACGGCCGAAGACAATGACAGAAATTTGAAGCTTTATGGGTTTGGCTGGATACTATCGGAGGTTCATTAAAGGATTCTCTAAAATAGCAGGGCCTCTCACTCAGCTCACGAGAAAGAATCAAGTCTTTGAGTGGACTAATGCTTGCGAAGAGAGTTTCCAAGAATTGAAGAGACGGCTAACTACTTCACCAGTATTAGTTCTCCCTGATCCAAGTGAACCCTTCGAAGTGTATTGTGATGCTTCATACCAAGGATTAGGATATGTGCTTATGCAAAATGGAAAAGTGGTGGCTTACGCTTCTAGGCAGTTGCGAGTGCATGGGAAGAACTATCCAACACACAACTTAGAGTTGGCAGCTATCGAATTCGGTTTGAAGATATGGAGACATTTCCTTTATGGGGCAACATTCAACATCTTTAGCGACCATAAGAGCTTGAAGTATCTGTATGATCAAAAGGAATTGAATATGAGGCAGCGAAGGTGGTTGGAATTCTTGAAAGATTATGATTTTCGACTTCTGTATCACCCTGGAAAGGCAAATGCCGTGGCAGACACTTTGAGTAGGAGGATGCTCAGTATCTCCGTTATGATGATCAAGGAAAAGGATTTGATAGAGCAATTCAGGGATGTATGGTCCTTTGTGGAATTGACACCAGGAAAGATTTGCATGAACATGGTCACCATTTCAAGTGAGTTAATGGAGGACATCTGGGAAAACAAAAAGTTGACAAGTTTCTGCAAAAAGAGAGGGAGCTGATGAAGCAAGGCAATGTGACAACCTTTGAAGAAGGAACTGATGGAATCCTAAGGTTCTGAGGTAGAGTTTGTATACCTAGGGATCAAGAGCTAAGGAAGTATATTCTTGAACACGCTCACACAAGCAAGTTGAGTATGCACCCGGGGATAACTAAAATGTACTAGGACTTGAAAAAGTTATTTTGGTGGCATGGGATGAAGAACGATATTACCAGATGCGTGTCTTCTTGTCTGGTCTGCCAAAAAGTAAAAGTGGAACATCAGAGACTGTCAGGGCTATTGCAACCTCTGTCTATTCCCGAATGGAAGCGGGATAGCATTGCAATGGATTTTGTGGTTGGATTGCCAAAAATCAAAAAAATTTATGACTCAATATGGGTAATTGTTGATTGACTCACGAAGTCAGCGCACTTCCTACTAATCAACATAAGATACAACATGGAGAACCTGACCCAGCTGTACATCGGTGAGATTGTTAGGCTATATGGTGTGCCTACCAGTATTGTTTCTGACAGAGATCCAAGGTTCAGCTCAAAGTTTTGGCAAATTTTGCAAGAAGCATTGGGAACAAAGCTACGATTGAGTTCTGTTTACCATCCACAAACTGATGGGCAATCAGAAAGAATAATTCAATCATTGGAGGATTTGCTCAGGGCTTGCACCTTAGAACAGACTGGAAGTTGGGATGAAATTTTACCATTGGTAGAGTTCACTTACAACAACAGTTTTCATTCAAGCATAGGGATGGCACCCTATGAAGCTCTGTATGGATGATGGTGCCAAACACCTTTGTGTTGGTACCAAGACGGAGAATGTCTTACTATTGGACCTGATATTGTACAACAAATGATTGAAAGGTCAAGATGATTCAGGAAAAGATGAGGACAACTCAAAGTCGGTAGAAGAGCTATACATACAAAAGAAGAAAGCCTCTTGAGTTTGAGGAAGGCGAGCATGTGTTTTTAAAAGTCACGCTAACGACCGGGGTCGGCCGAGTTTTGAAATCTAGAAAACTTACTCCCAAGTTCCTTGGACCTTACCAAATTCTTTGTCGATAGGTCCAGTAGCTTACCAGATAGCCTTACCACCTTTTCTTTCAAACCTTCACAATGTCTTTCATGTGTCATAACTACGGAAATATATTCCTGACCCGAACCATGTCATAGCACCGGGCACAGTACAATTGAAAGAGAACTTAACCTATGAGGCACCTCCTGTAAAGATTGAAGATAGAAGAGTAAAACAACTCAGACAAAAAGGAAATCTCATTGGTGAAAGTGATCTGGAACGAAAAGACCGGAGATGCAACATAGGAATTGGAAGATAAGATGAATGAGCAACACCCACAACTGTTCTAAGGTATGAAAATTTCGAGGATAAAATTTCTTTTTAGAAGGGGAGAGTTGTAACATCCCAAAAATTATTTGTTTCACCATAAATAATCATTTTATAATATTTATGATTTTTTGAGAATTTTTCTAAATTTTTTCTAGAAACGTCGAATATTTTAATATGTTCTTCATTTTACGTGCACACTGGACAGAGCCGGGAAAATAAAATATTTTTCCCGAGGCTGGACAACTTTGGACTGTAGAAACGTCGACGGGGGATCTTACTAAATCCGAGATAGGACACAGTTTATGAAATTTTCATTTTACGAGATTTTATTTGATAAATAAAATCGTAGAACATTTTATTATTTGAGAGACAACAAAATATTATTTCTGCTAACTGTAACTTTTATCCATTGAGTAATAGCTCTAGTAGATTATTTCTATCTAGTTACTTTTATGACATCATCTAAGTGACCTCACACTTCACTTTATCGAGAAGCGTGCAAAGCTTCTCAAGGAATTTTCAAGGGAAACTTCTAGGAAGTTTCCTATCAACCACCACACTCTCTCTCCTCTCAATTAGGCTGCACGGCTAGAGGGAAGGAAAATAAAAGATTGCAAGCTATCATTTTACTTCACTTCTCCTATTCACATTTCATTTCTCCTTCTCTCCCTCATGCACATTTCTCTCTTTCTCTCTTCTCCCACACGGCTGCACACCACCGTTGTTGAGCCTTCAAACTTTCTTGCTCAAGCCAACTTAGACTATTGTTTCTCCTTATCATCTTGAAGCTTTTTTCCTTGTTGGACACCTCTTGACTCTTCCATTTTTGCCATTTACTGTCCAGCTCCAAAGCTTGAAGCTTTGAGGTAAAGCTCTGAATTTTCTTCTCTTTTTCTCCTCATTTTCGTGGTCCTTGGTCACCATTGTGATCAAGGACTCCTCTTTTCAAGTTTTAATGGTTGATTTGGTGAGTTGACCATCTTAGGTTTTTCTTGTGGGCGATGGACGAAAAGCTTAAAAAGGAGCTTACTTTCCTTATTGTCTCTTAAGGTAAGAGGAAGATTATTCTCTTCAACCCATTTTGGTGGTGAGGAACCTATTATTGTGTTGATAGGGTAGAACCCATTTGGGGGGGGTAACCTATTTGTTTGAATGATTTTGGTTGTGTTTTGATTGTTTGGATAGCATGATTTTGATGTATGTTGATGGATTGGTGACTTGGTTGAGCCATAAGTGCTTGTGTGATATGATTATGATGTTGTAGTTGAGGTTTGATGGTATGGTTTGGGTTTAAATGGTTTAGAGACTCTGTTTTCTGCAAATTTCTACTTTGTAATCGATTACATGGTTCATGTAATCGATTACCAAGCTTCTGGAGCTGCGAAATGTGTTTTTGGGCAGCTTGTAATCGATTACATGGATCATGTAATCGATTACAAGGCTTCTGGGCAAGATGTAATTGATTACATCCAGCTTGTAATCGGTTACAGGACTTCTATTAGGCTTGTAATTGATTACTAAGTCTATGTAATCCATTACCAAGCCCTAAATTTGAGGATTTTTAGTCTGAAAATGATGGAATTAGAGCTCTCTAACCCTGATACTTAAATACAAACCTTAAATCTTGAATTGAATGATTAGCATTTATTAAATTGTGAAAAAGACTGTTCATCCTAACAAATCGGATAAATGACTTTATGATTTTATTGAATTATATGTGATTGATTTATGAATTTGAACATCTATGATGAGCATGATTGAAATATGCATTGAGAAAGATTTTATAAGAAAAGTATATCATTGTTGGATATACATGAATACGCATTGAGTCATCATGCATTGTGAAAGTCTGGTGGGCTATTATTAAGGCCAAGTTGCTTAGGAGTTGAATCACACCTATGTGCGGGTGCGAATAGACAAGTGTCGGTCTCTTATTGACCTTGGGGGCGTCGGGGTGCGGGTACCTCACAATGGACAGTTGGTAACTTTTCTGTCCGTGGGACAGACCGATTCAAATGCACTGACGATCCGGACCGAGACATTGTCCTATATCGAGATCTGTGTAGAATGTATTGTACAATTCCATGATGTGCACGTTGATAAATTGAGAATTTTAGCACTTGAAGACCTCGGTAGTCGCAATACAAACATATCTCCTGATCATTCTCTCTGATGTTAGTGTCTAGCTCCATGGAGTAAGATTTTAGTGTCATATACATGTGCATAGTGAGTACACACATTACTTGACATATAATTTATATCATGATTTGGAATTATTGTGTTATTACTATTATAACTGCCTAGAATTGCCATTTACAATATAGTCCATTTACCAGGAAAGAATTTGTGGGATGTTATTTTGCAGCCTCCAAGCAACAGTCTTGAAGGAACAAACTCATGCAACGTTTGGAAGTACACATTTCTTACAATAATCTATAATTAATGAGGAGCAATTCACAAACTAGGTTTCCGAATTAAACTTTTGTGAGGACATGAGGCTTTTTGTCAGCCATATCGCTGTTTCTCTGGATGAGACCGCATCTTCTCCAAATGGTCTTAGCACAGCAGCAAGCTCTCCGAGTTTTTCTTGCTTAAGTAGCTGAGCACATAACTCAAGCAGAGATTCCAGAGCATCAGCTCTTTGCTGACAGGGATTATCCAACACAATCTTTGTTTCATCACCAACAGTTGAACTACGTGTACTTGATGAAATGCCATTTGCTGTCTTATCAACCACAACGGCATTATCAACTTCTTTATGCGTGGAGCAATAGATGATGTGTGTGTTTGCTCTGCTTTCATCCTTACCTGGAAGTGTATCATTACTCTCAGAAGACAAGCAGTCCATGTGTGAGCCTTCTGTAAATGCATCAGGGTTTTCACTTTTCTTCAAGCAGCTTCCAGGTTTAGTGTCTTGTTCAACCCTAACAGGATGCACAAGTGATGATGACCTTTCCTCATCAATGGACACATATTTATCCTTGCCGCTGCTATGTTCAGTGGACATTATTGACTTACTGGAGTCCTCAGGTTTGGCATCTTCCCTCTGTGCTTCAGATTTATCAAAACCTTCATTGGAAAATGAATCTTCAACCTTTGTAGTCACTGCAGATATGTCAATTGCATGTGACTTCTGAAAATGTTCAGCAGCAAATCCTTGTTCTTCATGCACAGAATCTAGTGTACTCTTTGATGTGATCTCACAATGACCAGTTTCCCTTGCAGGTCTACTTTTAAAGTCTGCTTCCTTGCACACACTGCAAATGGTTGATTCAGATATTGTTGAACCATCTTTAGAGCCACTGATACTAGTTGAAGATTCCACTAGGTAGCTGGTAGGATCAACCATCTTGGTCTCAAGGTTGTCTTCTGCGCTGGTTGAGACTGTTGGCTTGCCATCGTTAGGCTGATTGCTTGTCTGTACACCTCCATTTCCCTCAATCGGATAAACCCATTCCAAACGATTTACTAATCCTACTTCTTTGTCCCTAGGGCCTTTGCCACTAGATTTGTAAGATCTTTTTGTTTGATCCTTTGAGTTATTTATGAGATGTACTGGTAGAAAAACAGATGATGCATTACGACACCGGAGAACATAAGGTTGTAAATGAGGATGCCTTAACAATTCGGCTGCCTGTCAACAAAGAGAACCATCATAAGAATGAACAGTTCCATCTAAATTAATCACACAAGAAAGGCTCAGTTGAACTCACTGTTGGTCTATGTTCTGGGTTTTTCCTCAGCATGCTCTTGATAAGTTGTTTCCTGTTATACATAACTGACATAAGTCATCTTGCTTCAATTTTAGCATTTCAATGAAATATAAAAATGAGAAACAGAGATGAACTGGTTCACTTTTAGGAAAAATTGTTTGAATCATTTATTGAAAGCGCAGGTGAGAAAAAGCATGACAGCAGTGTGATTGCTAACGGTTTTGAAGAAGTTACTTACAGTGTGGAAGAGTAAACAATTGGCAGTGGAGAAATGGAGGATCTATTTATTTTATTGATAAGTCCAGCCATGTCCTGTTTGATTCATTCGTCAAATTATTTTACTTAAAAATATATTGAAGATTAGAGACTTCATTGCCAGTAATAACATCAAACTCTTGTAGATGGTTCAAGTTTGTTCTTACTGGAGCACGAAATGCCGGCTGATGTGCAACAATTTCAAACATGCAGCAACCTTTACATACAAAGAGATGTCATTCCCACAAAAGGTCAGATATCATATGGCTTTGTCAATTAGAATCAGACATCCGTAATTCTTACCAAGCGACCATATATCAGATTTATAACCGTAAGGTATATCAGCAAGGAGCTCAGGACACATGTAGTTTGGAGTTCCAACAACCTACACAAGATATAAGAAGGGCACGAACAATAAACAGGAATCATACGTGGATTTAGTTAAGTAGCATTGTCATTAGTGATAAAATGTTCAAAGAAAGGCAATAAAAATTATCCATTGTAAGTTAAAAGCATCAATTACTTGGCATGACTGACCATTACCAAGGGAACAACTACAAACAAGTTTCTTCAGAAGGCAGCAGATAAATGCTAAGATATTAATGATATATACAATATCACTGCCTCTCTCTGTCAGGTGAGAAACATTTGCATTAAAATAATAATAATAATGATGATGATGATATATACAATACCAAGGAAGCAAGGTCTTCTGTATTAAGTGGCTTTGCAAGACCAAAGTCACCTGCATCATCCATGCAATACATATATTTCTTTAAACAACATGGTACATGGAAGCCAAAAGTGAAGAACTTACAAAGAATGCCTTCATACCTAGCCGAATGTTATTGTCTTTGCTGAGGAATATGTTGGAACACTGAAATCAAATGAAGTTGCATTAATGTAAACATCATGTAAGGATTTCTATGCCAGGATAAGGAAATAGGTAATATACCTTAAGATCTCTGTGGAGTACACGATTAGAATGCAGGTAGTCCATAGCTAGCAACAATTGAGTCATCCATTTGCAGATTTTCTATAGGAGAAAATGGCGATGCAGAGTAGGTAAGGAATACTCACAAAAGAAAATATTATAGACTATGTTTAGGAGTTTGGAGACGAAGGCAGGTGAAGGAATCCAAAGAGAATGAAGGGGAAAAGAAAGGAAGCGTAAAGGTTAAGTAAAATGTTCCCTGTACATAAAACCTTATCAATTACCTCCTCAGGAAAAAATGATCCTCGAGCTTTCTTTATATTCTTAACCCTGCTCCACAAAAATGCATTGTTCCATGATTAGGACTTTAAGTCGCTGGTTATAATTCTCCTAAATGGCAGATAAATGTATACATATATGCTATCTTTTATAACACACGAGACACACAGAATCCCAAAGCCTTTATCCAACTGTATTTCATTTCAATTATAGAATGTGATTAAAATTACTAATGTTATAAAATGATCTTTTCAATATATCTATCTGTCAAGCTTCTAACTAGAAAGGTTTAGGTTTTTGCAAAAAATTAAAAATCAATCAACAAGGAACCTTCAAAATTCTCCATATGTATTAATTACAGATCAATTTTATGTCAGAGTAATTAAGAAGTTCCTAGGCCTCTGTCTAACAGTTTAAATTTTTAGGTCAATACTTTAGTTAACATGGTATTAGAGTCAAATTGACCAAGCCAAAAGTTCAATATTTGTCGCCCCAGTCTGGTAATCAAACCCTTTTTTTTGGTAAAGTCTAATAATAATTAAAAGTTCATTTTCATTCCAAAGGTAGAACTCAGTATAAAGCTCTGTGTAGTTTCAGTACAAGATAGAAGTTTATATTTTATCCACATTTCAAGTCCAGTATGCCTTCACCTGAAACCATGTGGTAAGAGTTATGAAAACCATTCTTGGACCATTATAGGTAAATAGTGTACATATAGATTGCGTGCGAATAAAACATTTTCTTTCTTCTTAGATATCATTTATCTGGCATTCTCTGTAATTGAAAACAAAAAGTTCAGATCCTTATAATTTATGCTAGAAATCATCAGTGTTACTAACAGATATTACTTTACTTACATATCACCTCCTTCACAATAGCCAGTTATAATGCACATATAGTCCTCCTACAAAACATGAAAATATCATAAATGTTAAGAAGTCTTAAATATTGAAATAAGTCAATACATCTATAGAACTTCAAACATAATTTTTCATCTCCATATAAATGCACAAATGAAAATTAAAAAAAAAAAGAAAAGAAAAAAAGAAAGACTATGTCATTACTTTCTCCACCCAAGCATCTTTGAACTCCACGATATAAGGGTTCTTATGTTTTGCAATCAGGTTCATCTGTAACAGAAAGAGAGACAATATTGTCATTTTTATGTAAGAAGGTAGAAAAAATTCATTCAAAGCTAGATTCACACAACCTCTTAGCATTGAAGTCAGTGAAACCATTATTAAGAATACAATCTTACATTTATAGAAAACCTAGCTTCAGATGGTACTTGGCTCAAAACGACATGGTGTTCACAGCATTTTGTAAGCATAAAAAAATTCACAAACAAATATTCCTCCACTCTGGAAGTTTGATCAGTACTTCAAAAGACAATAATGTGTAGCATTGCACCTACAAGATTTCATCAAATAAAATGAAATTCAATTTGAGTTTACTGGTATTCCTTTTAGTCTTTGTCTGTGTCTGTGCAGAGGGAATGTTGCTTCTGGACTTAACTCATATTCAGATGACTGGTTTACCTGTAGCAGGAATGAAGCATAGCCAGCTATGGCATGTTCATAGATAATCATAGAAGAGAAATAAAGATATTGAGAAGTACAAAGAATTAGCTAGATTGGGCTTGTTAAAAGAGAGAAAAAAGGAAGAGAGACATATGATGAAACCGCGTGTCTCAACTACACGACGGAGAACTATATATAGAGCTATGATAATAAATACAAGGATTAGGGTTATGATCTGATTAGCCTATACAAGGAAACTACATAAATACAAAAGATATACAAAAGATATTTACACGTTTTCAACACTCCCCCTCAAGTTGGAGCATATAAGTCATATGTACCAAGCTTGATACAAATATAGTTTATCCGAGGACCTCTCAAAGACTTAGTGAAAACATCAGCCAGTTGATCATTTGAATTGACGAAGCTAGTGGTGATGTCTCTAGACAAAATCTTTTCTCTGATAAAGTGACAGTCTATCTCAATGTGTTTGGTTCTCTCATGAAATACTAGATTGCAAGCGATATGCAAAGCAGCTTGATTATCACAAATAAGAGTTATTTGCATAACGTTTCCAAACTGAAGCTCTTTAAGAAGCTGTTTTAACCAAATGAGCTCGCAAGTAGCTGAGGCCATGGCTCGATATTCTGCTTCGGCACTTGATCTTGCAACCACATTTTGTTTCTTACTTTTCCAGGAAATCAAATTACCCCCAATGGATACACAATAACCAGAAGTTGATCTCCTATCAATAGGAGAACCTGCCCAATCAACATCTGAGTACCCTACAATCTGAGTGTGTCCTTTGTCTTCATAGACAAGGCCTTTTCCTGGAGCTCCCTTAATATATCTGAGAATACGAATCACTGCATCCCAGTGCCCTTCACAAGGTGAGTTTAGAAATTGGCTCACTACACTCACCGCAAAGGAGATATCTGGACGGGTAACAGTAAGATAGTTAAGTTTTCCAACCAATCGTCTATATCTTCCTTGGTCTGAAAGTGGCTCCCCCTGATCCGGTAAAAGTCTAACATTGGGATCCATAGGGGTGTCAACCGGCTTTGCATTCAATAGTCCTGTTTCCTCAAGAATGTCCATAGCATACTTCCGTTGTGAGATTACTATGCCATCCTTGGATTGTGCCACTTCAATTCCCAAGAAATAACGAAGTTTGCCAAGATCTTTGGTGTGAAAGTGATGACAGAGATCTTTGTTTTATTTGAGTTATACCTTGGTGATCGCTTAGGTGATAACAATGTCGTCCACATACACAATCAAATAGATACGACCTCGGGTGTATGGCGATATAAGACAGAGTGGTCACCTCACTACGAGTCATACCAAGCTTGCTTGCACAACAAGATCTTGAATCGACCAAACCAAGCTCGGGAGATTGTTTGAGACCATACAAAGACTTGTGTAGACGACAAACGAGACCAGAAGACTCCCCCTGAACAACAAACCCTGGAGGTTACTCCATGCAGACTTCTTCTTCCAGATCACCATAAAGAAAAGCATTCTTGATATCCAGCGATGAAGGGACCAATGGCGAATAGCAGCCATAGACGAGAAAAAGGCGTACGAAGCCATCTTCGCTCTTTGGGGAGAAAGTGTCGCCATAATCCAAACCAAATATCTGGGTATACCCCTTTGCCACCAAACGAGCCTTTAGGCGATCAAGAGTGCCATCAGGGCCAACCTTGACCGTATAAATCCACCGGCAACCAACAACAGATTTCCCAGGAGGAAGAGGAACAAGTGCCCAAGTACCACTGCTCTGAAGTGCACACATTTCATCAATCATTGCTTGTCGCCATCCAGGATGAGATAAAGCTTCACCTAGAGATTTAGGAATAGACACAGAAGACAAAGTGGAAAGGCAAACATAATGCAATAAAGAAAGGTGATGGTAACTGAGATTAACATAGTGAGGAGAAAGGTTACGAGTGGATCTAATACCTTTTCGAAGAGCAATGGGAAGGTCGGACGTAGGAGGCAGTGCCGGAGCTGGTAAAGGAGGTGGTGCCGGATAAGAGTCCAAAGGAGCTTCAGTAATCTCTACAATCGCTGATGGTGGTGGTGGTAGTGGTGGTGGCTGTGGCCGACGACGATAAACCTGGAGAGGGCCAGTAGTAGGGACCGGGGCACCAATAGGAGAAGGTGGTGATGGAGCAAGGTCAACAGGGACAAGAGGAGGAAAAGTAGGAAGGACCTCAGTGATGGGTGGAAGAGGCAGGTCAGGAGACTCAAATAAAGGAACAGACTCGAAGAATGTGACATCGGCAGAGACTAGATAACGCTTAAGAGTGGGTGAAAAACACCGATAACCCTTTTGAGACCGATGGTAACCAAGAAAAACACATTTGATGGAGCGAGCAGACAGTTTGTCAAGACCGGGAGTGATATTATGGACAAAACATGTCGACCCGAAGACACGAGGCGGAAGAGAGTGGAGGGGTAGGTGAGGGAACAAAACAGAATGGGGGACCCGGTTATCAAGAACAGAAGAGGGCATACGATTAATCAAATAGCAAGCAGTGAGAACCGCATCGCCCCAAAAACGAAAGGGAACATGACCATGGTATAAAAGGGTCCGAGTTGTTTCAATAAGATGTCTATTTTTGCGCTCAGCAACCCCATTTTGTTGAGGGGTATAGGCACAGGATGTTTGGTGAAGAACGCCATAAGATGCCATAAAAGTTTGAAAATTGTGAGACAAAAATTCACGGGCATTGTCACTACGCAAAATACGAATCGGAACACCGAACTGAGTTTTGATTTCATTATAAAAGGTCTGAAAAATTGAAAACAACTCTAATCTATTTTTCATTAAAAATAACCAAGTACACGGAGAATAATCATCTATGAAAGTAACAAAGTATTTTGACCCAAAAGTAGAGGCAATACGACTAGGACCCCAAATATCAGAATGAACTAAAGCAAAAGGAGACGCAGCTCGACGACACACTCGATCGGGAAACGAACTACGTGTGTGTTTCCCAAGTTGACACGACTCACAAGGTAAAGTAGATAACTTAGAAAAGGTTGGCACCATTTGCTGTAGCTTGGCAAGACTAGGATGACCCAACTGAGCATGGATGGTGAGAGGGGAATCTATAACAGAGCACACACGAGAGGTGGCAGAGAGCTGGTAAAGGCCATTAGACTCACATCCGGCGCCAATCATCCGTCCCGAACTCCGGTCCTGCAAAATGACAGAGTCTTTAGTGAAACTAATGCGACAATCTAAAGAACGGGTCAAACGACTAATAGAAAGTAAATTAAAAGGACAACCAGGAACATAAAGAACAGAATCAACAAACAGAGAAGGAAGGGGATGGACAGTGCCAATCCCTTCGGGTTGTGTTTGGGAACCATTTGCTAAAATAATTATAGGTAAATAGCCAGAGTTAGAGAATTTGGAGAAAAGACGTTTATTACCAGAGATATGGTCAGATGCACCAGAGTCAAGTACCCAAGGACCTAATGGTGGGGATTGAGAGAGACAAGCAAATGCATTACCAGTGTGTTCAACAGATGCAGTAGAGTTAGAAGCCTGTTGTTGCTCAAACCATTTCAGAAAATCTGCATAGGCTGCCGGAGATGGAGTCGGTGGAGCAGAGGACTCAGGTAAATTAGGTACAGTGGCCTGGGCAATATTGGCAGCCCGTGGAGGACGGCCATTTTTGGTCCAACAACGATCCTCAGTATGACCCAACCTGTTACAGAATGTACACTTCGGACGAGGTCTACCCGAGGTGCCAAGACGAGAACGACCACGATGGGTACTTTGGGAGACAAGGGCAGAAGTATCAACTGGAGCCGGAGCTAGGACAGAACCAGAGGGTTGCTTCGTTGGGACCCAAAGCAAAGAAGACCAAGCTAAGGACAGAGTGGGAACAGTAGACGAACCCAAAATTTGATCACGAGTAGCAGAATATTCTGGAGGTAACCCATACAAGGCCATGAGCATGAAAAAGGTGCTACGTTGCTCGAGTTCTTGCGCAGGGGTAGTAGCAGGGGGTAGCAACTCATTGAAATCATGCAGAGCACCATGAACCTTACCCAAGTAAGCAGACATAGGTCCATCAAACTGACGAGGAGCAATAAGACTCATGAGGTTGTGACAAACCCCATATAATCGCTGAGTGTCATTAGTGTAAAGAACCTTGGCTTGGTCCCAAATTGAAGCACAAGTGGTCTGCGCACGGAAGATCTGCTTGAGAGAGGAGTGAATGGTGGACTTGATTACAACGCACAACTGTTTATCAATTTTCTTCCACAGGGGTTGTTCCTCGCAGGTATAGAGGTAAGGTCTGTGGTGAGGTGGTCTTCATAGCCTTGACTTTCAAGCCATAACTTGATGTACGAAGCCCAAGTATCATAATTGCTTTGCCATCTAATTTATCGGCGAGAGAGAGGGGTATGGAGGTAACTTGTGAAAACAGGAGGCTCAGCCTTGGGATGATCTTTAGAACCATCTGGAGAGGTAGAACTTGCCATAGGTCAGAAGATAAGGGGCAAAAATGGAAAACACAAGATACCTGAAAAATCCAACGCAAGAAAACACGGATCTGAGGGCAGATCGTCGTAGAGGAAGCCAAGACGAGTCAAACAAGAGGAACGGCGACCGGAGGGGCGGCCGGACGCGCCGTCACGCGTCGGAAAACAGGCCGCGCTGTGGCTGGGTGGCTGCGGCGGGCGGCGTGTGGAGGCGCGTTACGGCGGCGTTGGGGCTGGGCTTCGGGGGTCTGGCCGGTCGGAGGGAGGCGGTTCCAACGGTGTGGTCGGCGGCCAGAAAGAAGGCGGCGAACGGCGGCGAACAGGGAGAAAAGAGCGCCGGAAAGACGTCACGGCAAGGGAGAAAGGTCGGCAAACCGGAAGGGAAACACGGTTGGCCGGAAAAATTTTCACCGGAGGGCAGTGGACCCACCAGGTATGCGCGGTTCTAGGGTTGCCTCTCTTTAGGCTCTAGATACCATGTTAAAAGAGAGAAAAAAGGAAGAGAGACATATGATGAAACCGCGTGTCTCAACTACACGACGAGAATTTGTATATATAGAGCTATGATAATAAATACAAGGATTAGGGTTATGATCTGATTAGCCTATACAAGGAAACTACATAAATACAAAAGATATACAAAAGATATTTACACGTTTTCAACAGGGCTGATTCAAGCCATGTATGACGGATCAATTGTTACTATTTATTCTTGGTAATGTGGGAGATATATATATACAAGTAGAAAGGAGAAATAAAACAGAACAGTAATGTGGGTAATTTTGTGCAATCAATTAGGATAAAATGTAGGAAAACAAGAGAATATAATACTAATAAATAAATAATTGCATCATTTGCATGGTTGACACTGAAGATAGGCATCAGCTGGACGGGTTTGTTACACCCACCTCTTGGTGCGCTGTAAGTTTGAACTTCTCTGTTTGCTTAGCCAAGCGAATCTTCTTCAGCACATACCTACCGGGGATGAAATCATCATGAAGAGGAATAATAACAACTGAAGTTGAAAACCTAGCTAATATTGAATTAGCTGGGTTTTTCTATCCCAACAATTAAACACAAAAATCTACAAAAAAAAGTACATAAAAAATTGAAATTTTCTGTGTTGGGTTGTCCATTTCTCAATTGAAAATCGATTCTTCAATCCTTCACGTTAAAAGCTAACTGCTATTGAACCGGCAGGACTTCATTTCCCACAATTGAACACTAAAATCTAAAAAAGATTGAAGATTTCTTAGTGGGGTTGTCAATTTTTGAACTGAAAAATGGATCTTGAACCGTTCATGTTGCATGGTTTAGCAATTACAGAAAACAGACACACAAAGGAAACAGTGTCTTACCTCTCTTTCTCAGTCTTGTGGAGAACGAGAAAAGTGGTACCAAATGCTCCTCTTCCAATCTGCTCAATTACTTCATAGTCTTGCATCTTGTCATTCTCCATAGAAAACTCCAGAAGAAGCTAGAAGACAAAACAGTGAAGCAATGAAGCAGCAGATCCTGATTTGCTATGAACCCAACTCAGGAAACTAGTGAATCTTTATTTTATGGCAAAATTTTTGTTGTGTGAGTGTGAGAATTTCTACTACTAACCCTTTCTTCTTACCCTTTTCATCCAAATGATGTAATTGAACACAACCTCTGGCTTGAAGAGCATTAATTAGGCAAAATAGAAATATAAATAGCTTATGAGAATGAGTTTGGTGCCTATTGAATGGATTTCAGCAACCATGAATGGGTTTCAACTTTCACATGAGATATGAGAGTAAAGATACATACCACAATTATTATGATACTAAACTACCTTCTCAGGAGACGGAAGAGAGAGAGAGAGAGTAGAATATAGCACCACCAAGAAAATTCAGTCTTTGATGACTTACCCAGAAGAAAGTAAAAGAGAGAGATGGAATGGAATGACAGCAATGGCAACGTCTACTTTGCACCCTTTTTTTAAATAGGGTGCACCGGTGCTCATCATACTTACTACCGTTGGATGTTATACAAATTAGATCAATGGCAGATATTGAAGAAGCACAACCTGCTTAATAGGTTAGTCTACAAAATTTATAATTACAAATGTGTACCCATAAAAGGAGGTTATTATGTGTGTAAGTCATTAAAAAAAAAAATCCTATAGAAATCTTAAATTGAGATTAAAAGAAAAAAAAATTGTCTCATCTTCAAGCTGAACTTCCATGGTAGAACATGGCAAAGGATTTGGAAGATGTTGTACCAGTTGTGGTGAGGGTCAAGAGGAGGGCAAGGCGGTGGTATTGGGCGGCGATGTGGTCGATGTTGGTGGTGTAGCGGAGGATTTGGAAGATATTCTGGATTGTAATCCGGGGTCCCGTAAGATAGGGCTAACTCGACACGTGAACCACGGGACTCCGCCATGATCACCCCGGTTAGGCCTTCCAATCTCAAGATCTGGTCGTACCCCATAACCGCACTCCTTAAGTCTGCGCAGGTCCTGACACCTGCTACTTATGACCCCTAAGGCGTGGGGACCATAGCTGTCTGCTACAGTAGGTGGCCATTAACGCGACATCCCTAAACTTTAGGGATCTGTCTGAACGATCGTGGGAGAGAGGCACCTACCGTCAGGCCTCTACCTGAATGAACGTGGAGCAGAGGCACCTCCCCATCAGGCCACGATCTTAACGTACCTGTACCTCTCTCTGATTATGAAGGGACCATGCGTACGCTCTATAGTATCAGGCTAAATTGTTCTATCTAAGAATCTTGAATGATATAGTGAAAAAAACCCCTCTTATTCCCTGCTTGACTTGAGCGTTGGAGTACCTTTGCAAGTACCCAACCCCCCTTGGATCACTGGACAATAGCTGCAAGAGGAGGAAACCACCGTATATGTGTCTTCTCAAGCATTCTCTGGTTCTACATCAGAACATTGGCGCTGACTGTAGGGAATCGAACCCACGACCACATGGTAAATACAAGACAAAATTCAAGGAGAGACATTGCACAAACCTCTACTAACCAGCGGCAGAGAATCCCACCACCTGATTTGGAAGCCTCTGCCATGAGGAACCAGCCACTCAACGCGGAGCACCTGCATGAGGGGCACTCCACTTCAATCTCTGATGAGAGTCCCAACCCATCACGCAGGGTCTCTATGAGAGACAGACTGGGAATCCCAAGCTAAGAAGGCAACCCAAACATCCAAAAATGCAGAATCCCAACAACTCAGCATCTAGGAATGTCGCACGACGAACTTGGCAACCGAGCAGCTCATTCTGAACATGAAAGTCAATCCCACATGTCCCAACGGCAGTTCCAAGACATGCTACAGCAACACATGGACATGCTAAATGAGCAATACCAAAGGCTGGAAAACATGCAATGGGCTATACACGAAAATTGGCCCAAGCCAAACCATCATGACGGGGGACGCAGCATGGATGATAATCAGAGGAGGGCCTATGTTGATGCCACGGTGTCCAACGTTGGAAACAACAATCTGAACCGCGGCATCCAAGAACACCCCTTCTCCGACCAGCTCATGGAGTACCGCTTGCCCAGAAACTTTAAGTTCCCAGTGAACCTAGAGATCTACGACGGAACCATGGATCCCCTGGAGCACGTGAAGGCATTCAAACAATCCATGTGCTTTCACGGAAGATCCATGGAGTTGCTATGTCGTGCCTTCCCCCTATCTCTCAAAAAAGGAGCCCTTAAGTGGTTTTCCTACTTACCACGGAGGTCCGTGGTAGATTGGACAGATCTGAAGCAACGTTTCCTGCCTAGTACACCATCAGCAATGAGCAACCCAAGTCCATCGAGTCTCTTGCCAAGGTCCGGCAGAGACGGGACGAGCCCCTCCGTAATTACGTAAGGCGGTTCATGGCGGCATGTACCAACGTGGAAAACTTTGATGATAGAATAGCCCTTCATTACACCAGAAGCGGCCTCCGTGTAGGTTCTGAGTTTTTTGCGTCCTTGGTAAAGAAGAAGCCAGAGAACCTGGGGGAGTTCCAAAGATGATCCCAAAAGTACATCAACCTTGAGGAGGCAACAGAGGACCAGAGGAGATGGGATAAAGACGAGCCCCCTCGTCAGAAATCCAACTAAGATTCCTCACAGTCCCAGCGTCCCAAAAGTAGCCCAACCAGGAGGCGATATTTCGACTACACTCCTCTGAACACCCCTCGGAAAACGATCCTGAGGGAGGTAATGCAGACCGAGTTTCAGAATATCCTAAGGCCTTCCCATTAAGAAAAGCAAATAGAAAGACCACTCCAAACACTGCGCATAGCACAAAGGTTATGGCTATGACACTGAAGACTGCTATCAACTGTGCGACGTCATCGTGTTCCTAATCAAGGCCGATCGATTACAACAGTACATCATCCGCGCCCGAGGTGATGAGCACTACGGAAAGAACAGAGATGTCAAGTAGCGGAGCCCATCTCCTCGTCATAAAAAGAGGTCCTGAAGCCCCAGGAGAAGATCCAGGACTCTACCCTGCCAGAACGGCAATGGCAGGGGAAATAGAAATAGAGACACTCCGCCTGACGGTGAGGATGACCGACTTCGTGAGCCAAACAGGATGATCCACACCATAGCAGGGGGTTTCGTTGGGGGAGGGCCATCAAATGGAGCGCGGAAAAAAGCTCTAAGGATGGCGGTCTTCAGCGTCTCCCACTCCAACCAAAAGTCACGGGCGGAGGAAGGAAAGACCCGGTCCATCACCTTTTCGGACGAGGACTACGTCGGAATGATCCCGGACCATGACGACCCCCTCGTCATCTACAGGATAATTTCCAGTGCCGAGGTCTGCCAAATTTTTGTAGATCAAGGAAGTTTGGCAGATATCATGTTCTTGGATCTCTACCAGAAGCTGGAACTCCCACTTTCAGATCTGATCCCATATGACGGGGAGTTAACGGGTTTCACGGGTGAGAAGATCACCCCGGTAGGATACTACGAGACTCATATGACCTTGGTCTCTTCGAAGCCTTTCAAGAGCTCTTGTACTTTTACTAGGTATTTTTGCAGGATAGGTTCCTTGGCTTGATACTCACCTCGGATTTATGAGGTGGCAAGCTGAGAGTCACTGCAGAGTGTGATCTTGGTTGCTCCCATGTCCTTTGCCATCACCAGGCAGGCGATGCACGTTTTGTATTCCGCTTGGTTGTTCAAGGTTGGGAATTCAAACTTCAAGGAATGCTCCAGGGTCAATCCTTCTGGGTTTTCTAGGATTACCCTAGCTCCACTCCCTTTGGGGTTTGAGGAACCGTCAACGAAGATGGTCCAAGAGATTTCCTGTGTTTCACCAGGGTCTGTTGTGAGTTCTGCTAGGAAGTCGGATAAAGCTTGGGCCTTAATGGCGAGCTGTGGTTCGTACATGATTCCAAGCTCTGAGAGTTCTATAGACTAGGCTATCATTCTTCCAGCTAGGTCCGGCTTATGCAACACCTGGCGGATGGGCTGATCCGTTCTCACTATCACGAGGTGGCAATGAAAATATTGACGCAGTCTCCTCATTGTGGTGATCAGAGCGAAGGCAAGCTTCTCAACTTTCTGATAACGGAGTTCGGGTCCTTGCAATACCTTACTCACGAAGTAGACCGGACTCTATCCCTTATCTGTCTCTCGGATTAGCACAGAGCTTACTGCTTCCTTATGGACCGAGAGGTATAAGTAAAGCGTTTCATTAGAGTCTGGTCTTATCAAAATATGAGGGGAGGAAAGCAGCTTCTTCAAAGATAGGAAGGTGTCTTCGCATTCTTGGGTCCATTCAAAACTTCTTCCCTTCTTTAGGAGCTTAAAAAGGGGGAGAGACTTGTAGGCTGCTTTGGCAAGAAATCTTGTAAGAGCTACAATGCGGCCTGTAAGCTGTTGGACCTCATTAACATTTTGGGGACTGCACATGTCTAGGACAGCCTGGCATTTATCAGGGTTAGCTTCGATCTTGCGATGGGTTAACATAAAACCCAAGAACTTCTCGGCTTGAACCTCGAAGGCACATTTCTTAGGATTTAGCCTCATGTTGTATTTTTTGACTTGGTCAAATACTTCCTCAAGGTCTGTCACATGCGATCCGCCCCTGTGGGGTTTTTACTATCATGTTGTCTATGTACACTTCTAGCATCGTCAAGACAGTCAAAGTAAGGTTTTTGGTCATGGACTGCCCTTCGGCCTACAACGTCATCCTAGGTCGCCCCTCCCTAAATGCTCTCGGTGCCGTTGTATCCACCACCCACCTCGTAATAAAATTTCTAAACAAGCACAACGAGGTCATCACCATTAGGGGTAACCAAGTTGCCGTTTGGAAATGTTATAACGAGAGTCTAAGAATCTGCAGAATTCCCAAAAGGAAAAATTCCACCACTCCCAGCGCGGTCCTGGATCAGGTCAACATACTGATGACCGAGCTAGATGTTAGGGAAGAACTCTGTGGCACCAGACCTCAACTAGAAGGTGAACTGTAGCCTCTACAACTTGGAACCAAGCCGGAGCAGGTCACCAAGATTGGAGCGCATCTGCAAGAAGACGAAAAATAGCAGTTGATAGAGCTTTTGTTGAAAAACAAGGACCTTTTCGCTTGGACAACATCCAAGCTTCATCTGTCACCGCCTTTCCATCCGTAAAGATGTGAAGCTGGTCGCTCAGAATAATAGGAAGGTCATCCCAGAAAGGCAACAAGTCATTGAGGAGCAGGTTAAGGAGTTATTGGATGGCAACTTCATCAGAGAAATCTCCTATACCACCTGACTATCCAACGTCGTCCTGGTTAAGAAATTCAATGGGAAGTGGAGGATATGTATAGATTACACTGACCCTAATAAGGCTTTTCCTAAGGACCCTTATCCACTCCCCAACGTGGATAAGTTGGTGGATAGCTCCTCAGGTTT
The DNA here is from genome assembly GCA_029884595.1 of Ormosia semicastrata. NCBI lineage: Eukaryota > Viridiplantae > Streptophyta > Magnoliopsida > Fabales > Fabaceae > Ormosia > Ormosia semicastrata. The sequence continues at coordinate 49,806,468 of JAQQTO010000061.1, forward strand.
TAAATGGTTGTTGTTCATGGATGCGTATTCCGGGTACAATCAAATTCTCATGTGTCCCGGAGATGAAGATAAGACCGCCTTCATTATTGACAGGGCGACCTACTGCTATAAGGTCATGCCTTTCGGTCTGAAAAAAGCAAAAGCCACCTACCAAAGGATGATAAACAAAGTCTTCGAAGACCAAGTGGGGAAGATCCTAGAAGTGTACATAGACGACATGATAGTAAAAATCCCACAGGGCAGATCACATGTGACAGACCTTGACGAAGTATTTGACCAAGTCAGAAAATACAACATGAGGCTAAACCCCAAGAAATGTGCCTTCGGGGTTCAGGCCAGGAAGTTATTGGGTTTTATGTTAACCTATCGCGGGATCGAAGCTAACCCTGATAAATGTCAGGTCATCCTAGACATGCGCAGTCCCCCAAAACGTCAAGGAGGTCCAACAGCTTATAGGCCGCATTACAGCTCTTACAAGATTCCTCGCCAAAGTAGCCTACAAGTCTCTCCCCCTTTTTAAGCTCCTAAATAAGGGAAGAAGTTTTGAATGGACCCAGGAATGCGAAGACGCCTTCCTATCTTTGAAGAAGCTGCTTTCCTCCCCTTCTATCTTGACAAGACTGGACCCCGGTGAAACGCTCTACTTATACCTCTCGGTCCATGAAGAAGTAAGCTCTGTGCTAATCTGGGAGATATATAAGGGACAGAGTCCGATCTACTTCGTGAGTAAGGTCCTGCAAGGACCCAAACTCTGTTATCAGGAAGTTGAGAAGCTTGCCTTCGCTCTGATCACCACAACGAGGAGACTACGTCAATATTTTCAATGCCACCCCGTGATAGTGAGAATAGATCAGCCCATCCGCCAAGTGTTGCATAAGCCAGACCTAGCCAGAAGAATGATAGCCTAGTCTATAGAACTCTTAGAGTTTGGAATCATGTACGAACCACGGCTCGCTATCAAGGCCCAAGCTTTGTCCGACTTCCTAGCAGAACTCACAACAGACCCCGGTGAAACACAAGAAATCTCTTGGACCATCTTTATTGACGGTTCCTCAAACTCAAGGGGAGCAGAGCCGGGGTAATCCTTGAAAACTCAGAAGGATTGACCTTGGAGCATTCCTTGAAGTTTAAATTCCCAACCTCAAACAACTAAGCGGAATACGAAGCGTGCATCACCGGCCTGGTGATGGCAAAGGACATGGGAGCAACCAAGATCACACTCTGCAGTGACTGTCATCTCGCCACCTCACAAATCTTAGGTGAGTATCAAGCCAAGGAACCTATCTTGCAAAAATACCTAGTAAAAGTACAAGAGCTCTTGAAAGGCTTCGAAGAGACCAAGGTCGGGCACATTCCTAGAGAGTAGAATTCCAAGGCGGACCTCTTGTCTAAACTCCCCAACACCAAAAGCCCCAGCAATAACAGGTCGGTAATCCAAGAAACCCTTTCTCAACCCTTCATCACAGAACACTCCATGTTTCAAGTTTAAGAAAGGGAGGACTCCTGGATCACTCCTATCATGGAATATTTGCAAACTAGAGCTACACCCCCAGATCCCAAAGAAGCATCCAAACTGGTTAGGGCAGTGGTGAGGTACACCATCTACGACGGTCACCTATATCGACGTAGCTTCTCCTCCCCCCTTCTTAAATGCCTCACCCACGAGAGAAGCAGAATACGTTCTGTCCGAGGTCCACGAGAGGAGCTGCAGACATCACCTGGGAGGCAATACCTTAGCTCTAAAAGTGTTAAGGGCTGGATACTACTGGCCAACAATGGAGGCAGACGCTCATGCACATGTCCGAATCTGTAACAAATGTCAACGTCACTCCGATTACTATAAAGCCTTCTCAGAAGAGGTATCCATGATATTAATCCCCTGGCCGTTCTACAGGTGGGGCATAGATATCCTGGGCCCTTTCCCCTAAGCCCCTAGGCAGCTGAAGTACCTGGTTATAGTAGTGGATTATTTCACAAAGTGGATTGAGGCAGAACCTCTAACCACAATCACCGCGGCACGGATTCAGAAGTTCACTTAACGCCATATTATCACCAAGTTTGGGATTCCAGAGTCCATCGTAACGGACAACGGAACCCAATTCAAAGAAAAGGGTTTCGAAGAGTTGCTGGCCAGCCTGAAAATCAAACACCATTGCAGCGCCGTCGAGAACCCCAGAACGAACGGATAGGCCGAGGCCGCTAACCGGGTCATTATCCGAGGAATCAAAAGAAGGCTAGATGAAGCTAAAGGAAATTGGGCTAAACAACTGGATCACATCCTCTGGGCCTACCAGACTACCCCTCATTCCACCACGGGAGAGACTCTCTTCAAACTCATTTATGGGTGTGAAGCCATGATTCCCGTGGAAATAGGAGAACCAAGCTGGCGCCATCAGTAGTTTTCACCGGACAGTAACCCCGACCTTGTTCGTGGAAATTTGGATCTAATAGAAGAAAGAAGGCACGTGGCGTATATATGCTACACCGCCCTTAAACAAAGGACCGCAGCTAAATACAACCAGAAGGTAATTCCAAGGAAGTTCCAACCAGGAGACTTGGTACTTAGGGGGGCGGATATCGGAGGGAAAAATGCCTCCCAAGGGAAGTTAGCTCCCAATTGGGAAGGCCCCTACCGTATTGTCATTAGCATCGGTAAGGGAGTCTACACCCTGGAAACGCTAACAAGCAGCCCAATTAAGAACTATTGGAATGCAGATAAACTTAGAAAATACTATAGTTAGATGCCCTTAACGGCCTAGTCTCTTAGTGAACTAATGTTTACTATATCCCGATGAAAATTGCATGCCTTGTACTGACTCTAGTTCCCCCAAAACTAATCAATGGAAAAGTCAGTCAGAAATCTTTTTCTATGAGGAATATATGAAGAAGCTCAAGTCAAGAGGTATAACACACTAAAGCTTTTGGTAGTAGGTCATAGGGTCAACACCCAACCTCAATACCTTTACTGACCGTTCATAAGGTCAGATAATAAGTGGCAGTACAGGTCAACCGACCCATGGCCCACGCTTATACCTAAGCCAAAAAGAATGGTAAACACCCCGGGCAAGGTCTTACGTTTCCTAAACCCTAACATGCCAAAGGTTCTTTATCATGAACTCTGGTTTACGAATTAGGATGTCAAATTTGCCTAAGTCCAAAATTCCAGACGCTTGTTGCTATGAGTAGTGGACTATGAACTAAGGCACCAAAATTTTGCCTAAGTTGAAAATTCCAAATGTCTATTATTATGGGCATTGGACCACGAACTAAGGTATCAAATTCTGCCTAAGTCCACGAAACGGCCATATAATGAAAACCATAATAGGCGTTAGACCTAAGATGAACCACAGACCCCGTCCAAGGTGCGGTACCTTGACACTTAATTCTTTCACTTAAGCGTCAAGCTGGGGGCAACTGTTTTGGACTGTAGTCCAGGGTCTTGTAAGATAAGGCTAACCCGACACGTGAACCACGGGACTCTGCCGTGATCACCCCGGTTAGGCCTTCCAATCTCAGAATTCGGTCGTACCCCATAACCGCATTCCTTAGCTCTGTGCAGGTCCTGACACCTGCCACTTATGACCCCTAGGGCGTGGGGACCATAGCCGTCTGCTATAGCAGGTGGCCATTAACCCGACATCCCTAAACTTTAGGGTTCTGTCTGAACGATCGTGGGAGGAAGGCACCCACCGTCAGGGCTCTGCTTGAACGAATGTGGAGCAGAGGCACCTCCCCATCAGGCCACGATCTCAACGTACCTGTACCTCTCTCTGATCATGAAGGGACCATGCGTACGCTCTATAGGTATCAGGCTAAGTTGTTCTATCTAAGAATTTTGAATGATATAGTGAAAAAAACCCCTCTTATTCCCTGCCTGACTTGAGCGTTGGAATCCCTTTGCAGGTACCCAACCCCCCTTGGATCACTGGGCAGTAGCTGCAAGAGGAGGAAACCACTGTATACGTGTCTTCTCAAGCACTCTCTGGTTCTACATCAGAACAGAAGATTTCACACTAGTCACGGTGGTCGACTCACGGGTGATGAAGGCATCGATCATGGTGAGGAGGAGCTCCGAAGCATCGAAGTTTGGGTCATACTCGCGGCCCTGGATCACGAAGGTGCTTGTTCATGGTGCAGAGCCACTGTTCCACCTTAGCTATGTTGCCGCCACCGTTCCGCTTTGCCACTGTCGCCGCTACTGCCCATGGTGGCTTTTGGTGAGAATCAATGAGAAGGAACAGGGTCAAGTGTGATGGGGAATTTACGAGAGGGTCATTTTTTTCTCTAGTTTGTGTTTCGAATCTTGAAGGAAAATCAAAGATTTCTCCTTGACTCTTTGCTAGATAGTGGGTGTCGGCCATCCAGACGCCAGAGTTTGGACCTGCTCCCCTTCATACATCACCAACATGGTAGTGTTGTGGTAAAAAATTTTCCAATAACGCCAGAAGCTAGATCTCTCAGGGTCTCTAGCGCACCCAAGGGACTGCGAAAACGCAATTGAAAATTACAAATCCATTGATGACAGTGGACACAAGGACCAGCAAGAGAAAATCGGAGTCCAAGGTAGACGCTGAAGTCGTTTCTGGAACGCTTTCTTTGTTGAACAGATGAGTCTTGGATGCAGTGGCTTCCGGTGGAAGGACGGTGGCCGGCGGCGAGGTGATAGCATGATGTGTTTGGATTCAGTGAGAAGAAGGACTAAAATGAAAATATTAATAAATATAAGAATAAAATATAAAAGGTGTGTAGAGTTCATTATAAAATATAAAAATTTATTCTATCAAGTAAAGTCAAAGCACCACCAGTGTACTCTTTACCAAACCATAGTACAGTAAAAGCCGCTGCAAAGCAATATAAAAAAGAAGAAAGTTATTATTATGGAATCATTATGTTTAAGTTTATAGGTGTATTATTTTTTTATTTTATATATAAATTTAAGTGTATATAAATGTTATTAGTTAAAATTTATAAATTTTTTATATTTATATTAATTTATAAAATAAAGAATAATTAAATTAAATTTGTGTATAAATTTAAATGTTATTAATTGAAATTTATAAAATTTTAAATAATTAATTTTAATAATTGATTTTTTGATTAGTAAATTAATAATTTATTATTTTAATTTATTAATAGATTATATATTTTGAGGTTCATTTTAAACAAATCTAATATAGACATGTTGTTGCTTTTATAATACGCTCATTGATTGATTGATAAGTGTGTTACTGTGACTCTTAAAAGTAATAAAGTATATTATTGTTGTGGCTGTATATCATAAAATATAAGAAAAATATTTTATGTACACTGAAATACATATATTGTATTTATATTATATATCAAATTAATTTAAAATGTTAAATCATTTCATATGCGATGGTAGTATTTTCGTGACATACAAAATGATTTGAACTTAGGTTAGACGAATTGGACGTATTTAAGTTGGCTAAATAATGCAACTGAAAATATATTATAGCTGTGAATACCAATTAATGGCCCTAACGAAAATGTGAAAACCCACAAAGGATGGGGTCCTTATTCTACATGACTTGAGTTTAAATTTTAAGTAATTTTTGTGAAAAAATCATATATTTTTTGTATTTTCATGGGTAATTTAATTTTATAAGTGATTTAAATAGGTTAAATTTATAAGATACCTCATGCTTTCGTAAAAATATATATAAAAATCACTTGTGACAAAATTTTTTTCAATTTTGTGCAATTTTTTAGCAAAATAATAATATAATAACTTGAAATATAAATATAATTTTTGGTAGTTAACTATGTTTATAATTTAAGTTATATTATATTTTATTTTTTTGAACTGAAGTTATATTATATTATTAAATTAAAAAATTTATACAACTAAAATGAAAAAAAAGAAAGAAAAGTAGTTGGGAAAGATAATGGAGGGCAGAACTTAAGAAATAATGCTAGATACATACATCACTATATTTTTATACAGTTTGTCATTTTTATTATTTATTTATAGTTGGTCTCACTTTATTTTCTACACAACTACATTTTTTATTTTGCTACATCTAAAGAAAAAGAAAAAGTCTTGCTTGCATAAACTCAAGGGATCTCCACCCATAATAGGAATGTTTCTATCAAGAATTTACAACTGGTTATTTTTATACAATTTGTCATTTTCATCATCTATTTACAGTTGATCTCACCTTATTTTCAACACAACTACACTTTGATTTTTCTACCACTAAAGAAAAAGGAAAAGTCTTGCTTGCATAAACTCAAGGGATCTCCACTCATAATAGGAATATTCCTATCAAGAATTTCTGATGTCATAGTCCTTGTACCTTAAAGAAGGAAAATGCTACTTACAGATCTCTCATATTTATCTAAGTGTGTTTGTGGTAATTTCTCATCAAAAGAAATGATTACTCTTTTTTATTTAAGATTTAATATTTGGGAACGAATCAACTCCTCTTAGGGCTCTCAAGTCTTTGGTGATTTACAAAATTATTAAGCAATCGTTGATCGGTCAAGCATAAGTAAAAGGGTACATCTAAAAAGAGTTGGCCTTATGATATGAATGTCAATAAACAAAATCGAAATGAAACCATATTGTAAAAACTTTCTAGAAGTAAAGTGACAGAAAGGAAATGTCAAAAGCAAACTTAACTGAAAGTAAACTTGATATAAAGATAAATAATTATCGAAAGTAAACTTGTGAAAAAGTAAATTGACAGAATGTAAATGACATAAAATAAATGTCAGAAATGTCAATATCGATGTGGTGTGCTAACAAAGGTCATCTGAAAAGAGTTGAGAAGATCAAATTATGGCTTAAGAAAGTTCAAGTAACACTTGAGAAGCTTTATGAAGAACATGAGAAAGTTCATTGTGAGAAGGTCCTAAGAAGATTGAAAATTTGTGCAAAACAGATCTTCCACAAAAGATTACTCTATTGGAAGAAACTCAAACCAACATTACTATCAAGAAGAATGAAGACTTATCACTAAGATGGTGAATATCAAAGTTGAGAAAGTTGAAGTTTTTAGGCATGAAAAGGCTGGGTGAAAAAACTAGTGAGAAAGTACTTGGAAGCTTCAAGTTAAGAATACTCACTGAGAAGGTAGACCTTGAGAAAAGGACAAATGTTGATGTGTCTAAGAAAAGGACAAAATAACAGCCACTTGCAACCAACAAGTACAAACATCATTTGGAGTGCCCAATAGTCATATTTTGAAACCTATAAAAGAGATCAAGCCTGAAGATCATATAGAGAACTTTGCTGAAAATTTTTCTGACAAATTGATAAGAGTTGAACCTTCTCACATATACCTACTTGAATATCATCTTTGTAAATCATATAGTAGGTGTTGTTACGGATCCATATAAGCATTTGTATCCACTCCTAGAGTGATTTCGAAAGCTAGACAAGTTAAAGAAACACCTCTTTCAACCTCTGATTCTATCTTGTAGCGAGTGAGCTTGTAAGGTTGTCCAAACCACTTGATTATGAGTTTGTAGGCCTGAAGAAGCTATAAAAGAATACTTGTGATTCATCATGAAGAGACTATTGTCAAGAACACTTGTAGCTAGCTTGAAGAGGTTGTTGGCAAAGAATACTTATAAGTAAGCTTAGAGAGGCTTGGTTGATTAAATAATACTCATATTAGTGAAAATCCTAGTGGTTTACTAGGTACTGGACATAGTCCTACATGATTTAGGAGTGAACTAGTATAAATTTCTGGTGTGATCTTCCTCTCCTTCATCTCTTAGTTTACATTTGCTTGTTCAAAAGTTTTAAAGATCAAAATCCTGGTGTGTTCTTTAAGAAGTTCTTTAAACCATATTTTGTTAAAGTTTATAAGTTGAATCTAGTTAATTTGCTGAATTTCAAGTGTTTGATTTAAGGAAATAATCTTTAAGAAGTTATAAGACTCAAATTGATTTAGAAAAGGAACTTGAAATGGTGAGAAGGTTGTTTTTACTCAACTGTTAAAGCTTTTCACCAACCTTCTCACATTGGTCTATCAAGAATTAGTTCTGACGCTTCTCACTAATAGCTTGCAGTGAGCTATAACCTTATCACCTCCAAGTATACCTACTTGAGAAAGTTGTGAGAAAGTTAATTCTCAAGAAAAAAAGAAACACAATTCAACCCCCTTTTTGTGCTGCTGCCAACTTCAAGAAGTTTATTCTTAACAAATCTATTCTTTGACTCTTGTATTTTTATGTACATAGACAATTGGCTAGTAAGGCCAATTTTGAATGTATTTTTGTCGATGTTAGCTACTATGGCTGACAGTTTTGAAATGTAATGAATCGGCCTTTATGGTTGTTTTGAATATAATGACAAGTTTCAATGCACTTTTACTTCGTACATTGCTAGTTTATACTATTTTAAATACTTGCCATTAACTACTTGTAGCTTTTGCCTTGTATTGACGTCGATTAGGCCATAAGCATTTCTAGTAAACACCTTAGTAACTTTGTAGGGGCCATCGCAGTTTGGCAACCACTTGTCATAGCTTCGACCACTTTGATTTATGGGCAATATGACTTTCCAAACTAAATCACCAATCATAAAAGATTTATACTTAACTCGACAAATGTAATACTTTGCAATCCTTTTTTTCTATCGAATCAAATGCTCCAATGCTAACAGTCATTCGTTGTCTAACTAGTTTAACTCATCGAACATGGCATTCCAATAATCTTTAGTTGATAAATCATGTGATTGACATTGACTAGATGCAAATGGTTTTGATGTCGACAAACAAGAAAGCAATGGAAACACAACGATCAAGTCACAAGGAATTCAAGATTAGCATGTAGGTCATAGATCTTGTGTAAAGGTATATTAAGAATTCACCTCAAGCTCAAATGGCTTCCTTAAAATGAATTTGCAAAATGGTTTTTTAAGTTAAGATCAAAAGGTTTTTGCAACACCTCTCTAAAATCTTATATCATTTTTCAAGTAAATCTCATTGTATGAGCCAAAATTAAAATAAGTCTTTTTGGGAACTTACCAGTTTTTTAATAAACACAAAACTGCTATCTGTCCTGTTAGGAGCCAAAATTCTAAGGCCCCTAACTGATTAGGAGCAACTCCTAATCGGTTAGTTTATTCAAACAGAGGCATTGCCTCATTATTTCTCAAATGCCTAACCGATTAGGCAAAGTGACTAATCGGTTATTTAACAAAACAGAACCATTCTCTTTATTCTTGAAACTGTCCTAACCGATTAGGTGAGAAACCTAACCGGTTATTTTCACTCTCAGAAGCCAAAATGTTTTTGTCCTAACCGAATAGGTGAGAGACCTAACCGGTTATTCTCTAACTCAGAAACCATTTTGATTATGTCCTGACCGATTAGCCTAGAGCTTTAATCGATTAGCAGCTTTCCCAGAAACCATTTTTGTGTTGTCCTAACCGATTAGGACACATTTCTAACCGGTTATTTATCAAAATAGAACAATTTCCTTTAAGCTTAAAAGGGCCCCTGACCGATTAGGGTGCTTGGCTAACCGGTTAGTCTGTTTTCTGGAAAAATAAGAAAAAGCTCGTAACGGCTATTTTAATGAGCATTAAATACTCTCATCTACCTCCAACGGCACTAAATGGCCCTTAACTATAAATTTGGATGTTGGGCTTTAATAAGGGGTTAGAAAAACAGAGACTATCAATCTGAAAAATCACTACTGAGCATTAGAACAAGTTTTTCTCATCATTTCACAAAATCCTCTGTTTTGAGCTTCAACTTGTGTGAATCCCAAATACCATAGCTCTTCAATTTGTATTACCTGCTCTAGAGAGAATTTCTTCCATTTAAATCTTATACAATTTGTTTAGAGAGGGTGGGGTATCCCTCAAGAATTGTAAGGGTGAGGCATCCCTTGAACATAGAGGCTCAAGCACAAGGGTGAGACATCCCAAAGTGTTGAGTGCTCAAGGTTGTAAAGGTTGTCAAGCACCTATTGAAGCTTGAAAATATAGTGAAAAATCTCTAGCGGTTGCTTGAGGACTGGATGTAGATCACAAGTGGATTGGTGATCAAACTAGGATAAATCATTGTGTTTGTTTTCTCTAAACCCTTCTCTTTACATTGAGCACTGTTTTATTGAATTGCTTAAATATTGTTCCCTTTGACTATTACATTTATAAGTAAAAGTGTTTATCTCATTCATCCAATTATCTCTAATCATCAAATAGCTTCAACGAAAATTGTTTATCGTTTGTCTTGTGAAAGATTTGCGAACTTGTTTTACATACTCAATTCACCCCCCTCTTGAGTATTGAGGTCACTTGGTAACAAATCATTTTGTTTCAATAGATGAACAGACTGAATTTTGATTTCGATGGGCAACATGGCATTGTGCCCATGTACTAACTTGTAAGGAGTAATTCCTATCCTTTGGTGAATTCTTGTATGCCCATAAAATTTGTTCAAGCGTATTATGCCAATTTCTAAGCTGCCGGCCAATATGTTTTTTAATCAAGTTAATGATAACTATATTGACTGCTTCCACTTGGTTGTTTGCTTGTGCATAATAAAGAGTTTATGTTAATAGCTTGATTTGCCTTGACTTGGTGTATTCGACAACTTTCTTACTGATAAAGATAATTCCTTGATATGTTGTCAATGATTGTGGAATCTCAAATCGAAAAACAATCTGGTTCTCGACAAAGTTTACTATTTTTTTCCTAAGTAACTTCTTTTAAGGCAATGACTTCTACCTATTTAGTAAAGTAATTGACAGTGACTAAGATATATTTCTGTCCTTTTGATGAAATGGGATAAATCTGGCCAATTAGGCCTAGAGCCCAACCTCTGAAAAGCCAATATTTAACAATTGAATGCAATTCACTTATAGGAACTTGTTGCACAACTCCATGCTTTTGACATTCTTCATAAGACTTGCGAATTTAAAGCAATCTTTTATCATCATCGGGCAATAGAGCTAGTGTCAATTTAGTACCCATTTCATTTGTTCGCTTGCTTGATGAGTTCCACAAATTCCTTCATGGACTTTGGCAAGGGCTAAATAAGCTTCTTGCTCATTTAGTCTTGTCAAAATTTTCCTGTCAAAAAACTTTTTATACAGAATTCCTCCCAACTGTATATAACTTAGAGCTCTGTATCTAAGCTTTTATGTCAACCTGTTAGTTTGGATTTTCCAAGTAATTGACGATACGTTTTCACCAATCGGCTGGATCTATGTTTCCAACCATTGAAATTTCATATTGTTCTAAAGGATATATTATTTCATTTATCCCTATTAGCTAGGTTGAAGTCTTAGTTAACACCTTGTACCTAGAAGCGATTTGAGTCAATTCATTGGCTTCACCATTTAAATGTCGTGATACATGTTCAATAATTACATCGTCAAATTCAACTATTAACCTTGCCACAACTGATAAATATTTCATCAAGTTGTAACTTATAAAATGATATTCTTTTGTCAATTGTTTTATAATGAGTTGTGAATCTCCAATAATTTTTTAATTGTGGGATTTTAGTTCGACTAGAATTTCTAACTTAGTAATTAAATCTTCATATTTTGCTTCATTATTAGAACACTCGTGATGTAATTCAAACATAAACTTTGTCGGTTTATTATCAGGAGTTGTTATTAAAACTCCTATACTAACACCATTTTGATGGTGAGAACTATCAAAATATATTTTCCAATGTTTTAATCCAATAAAATCAACATTTTCATTTTCAACGTCAAGACGAGGATGATCAACTAGAAAATCGACTATAACCTAGCCTTTAACAACTTTTAACGGAACATAATGTAAAGAAAATTCCAATAGGCCCAAGGTCCAATGACCAATTCTTTCATGTATTATGGGTTTTGGTAACATATATTTAATTACATCTGCCTTTGACAAGACTAATACATCAAACAACATTATATAGTACTTTAACTTTGTGCATGAAAAATACAAAGCAAGACAAATTTTCTCAATAGCACTATATCTTTTTTAGGTGTCGATAAGAACTCTACTAAGGTAGTACAAAACTCTTTCAACACCATTTTCATCTTTTTGGGCTAATATACTCCCAATAGTATCTTCAGATGTCGATATGTATAGTTTAAGTGGACGACCTGGTGTTGGCAGTGTCATAATAAGCGAATTCATCAAGTATCTTTTGATCTCTTCAAATACCTCTTGGTGATTGTTAATACCCAATTTTGTCCATTTTCTTTTTATTTTTGTTTTTGCTTTATTTATTTAATTTAATTTCTTTCTTAAAAAAAGGAAAAAAAGAAAAAAATCACTACAGGTCAACCCGTGACCCAATCTCCATCTCAACCCATAACCCAATTCCTTTCCTGCTGCTGCAGCCCTAGCCTCCACAAACAGCTACACTAAATTGGATTAAAAACTTCTGTCAGTTTTCTTTTCCATTTGTCTTCCAACCGTTGCAAATTGAATGAAAAATTATTACAAATTAAATGGTAATAAATCACACGGCAAGAATAAAAGGGCATACAATTACAGGACTAGGGGGATTGAATCATTCAGAAAAATACAAGCAGAGAGCAATCACAGAATCACTCAGACGGATTGAGCAAAAAGAAACTCTCACGCATAAAAATTCCCCAGACAGATATCAAAAATAGAGAGAAAATTCCCACATAAGCATTCACCTCCTGCCACGCCTAAAGCCCTTGCTTCCACCTTCATAGCAACCCCCAATTTAGCAACCCAGTAACTACCTGCAACCTTCACCCAACTTCTCTTCTAAATCATTTTCAATCATAAATCCGAAACCACCCATAATCACCATCACTTTCTTCCATCTTCCTCTGCCCTCTCCATTTTCATCCCTCCAAACCTCCAACAGTCACCCAGAAAAACAGCCCCAAACCTCCATTACCATCTTCAACTTTCATCATTTTTCTCATCATTAACAAGCATCAATAACCACCCATCCTAAACCACCACCAACAACCCATACTACAATATTTCATCTTCAACCTCTCCCCACACACAGAAGAAAACAGTAGCACCATCCTCTCGGCCAACACCGGCTCCGCTTAGCCACGAACCCCGCACCGTTCGCGCTTCACCCAGCTACGCCACTGGCTTGCTACGTCATGGTCGTTCCGACCACACCTGTCCCCTACGCCGTCGGCCTGCAAAGCCCGTTCTAGATCGACCGCTCCCCAGCCGTGAACCGCCGAATCTGCGCAGTCCGGAGCCTCTAGATCCCGCGCTGGCGAACTCGTTCCAACCTGCATCGACCAACGGCGCCGCTCCCTCCTCTGCCACCGCAGCTGCACGAATCGCACCGTCCGGAGCCCCTAGATCTCGCGCCGGTGAACCCTTTCCAGCCGGCATTGACCAACGGCGCCGCTCCCTCCTCTGCCACCCAGGCCGCACGAACTCGTCGCTCCCCACCGTGAGTTTCTTCTCCCCCTCCCCTTTTTCTTCTTTCTTTTTATGATCCGTGTGATATTTACGATCCGAGACTATAAGTCTCTTTTTATTTTTGCTTTGCTCAATTTTTTTTTGGGCTCAAGTAAAATAAATTTGGGTCCCTCTCCTTTTTACGGGTTTGGGTCCTAATTTTTTCTTTTAATTTTATCTTATTTATTTATTATTTGGATTGATTTGTAGTTATTAATTTGGGTTTACATTATTTGTATTTTAATTTAACATACTTTTTTTTATTAATTATTTTGTTTGATATTATGAGGTTGATATGTGACTTTAATTTAATTGTTGAAAATTAAATAATTTTAAAACTAGCCAATGACGAAAAAAATTAGGAGAGGATCGGAGCGCCGATCAAATACACTCTTCCCGATAATCTTGAGACTTTATAGAAGATTTTGCCAGGAGCGCTAACGAGGTCTAGTCCTTACACTAAATTAAATAATTTCATAAATTAAATTACAATTTTTATTTTTTTTATTTTTTTAAAAAAACAAAATCATTTTGTAAAATAAAAATTCTCAAATAAAAGTGAACAATTTCATATAGTTCAACATCATGATTGTGGTGGATTAAATTTTTTTTTTATGAAGACTTTTTTTGAAAATTACTACAAAAATCTCATTGTGCCTAAAAATATTTTTCTTGATTACGAAAAAGATTTATTTGGCCATTTACTTTAAAAAATATTTTCTTACCTTAAACAAATTTCTTTGAATTAAAATTATTCATTGAAATAATTTTTTTTATTTGGCCATTTATTTTGAAAATTACTTCTCTTCAAAAAATAAAATTTTGATTCACCACTTTTATATAATATGTTGTAAACTTAGAATTTATTCTAAAATAATGGCTATTTAACCACCCATTTTTGATCTTAGTCATTTATCATTCTTGATATTATGCTTGACAAAATGGGACATGATAAAGTAAAAACCAAAAAAATATTTCTTTTCTTTTTTAAAGGACCAATTTAATTAATTTACAAATAACATTGGATTAAATAGGTAACCGTTCTTAGAACGGACGGTGTAGGGTGCTAACACCTTCCCTACCCGTAATCAACCCCCGAACCACGAACTCTGAAACGTAGACCATCTCTTAGGTGTCCAATTGCACCATTCCATATAATGGATAAAGCGATTGGTGGTGACTCCCAACACCCCGAGTTCTTTTCCTCCCAGTTCTTTTTATTTTCGCAGTGCCCTTCGGGACGGTTGCGACAGCTGGCAACTCCACTGGGGACATTAGAGGGTTAAGCCTTATTTTAATATCATATTATTTGCTCTTTGATTATGTTGGTCTATTTTTGTTTCGTTGTTTATTTGTTTCATATTATTGTACATTTTGTTTGCATTACATGCATTATATTTCTGCTTTGTAAATAAATTTGCTTGCATGTTCTCTCATGTACACTTGCACACACAAGCTCTATACCCGAGCTCAGTACCTTGTAGGCTTAGATAGAGGGCGAAGTAGTGTTGCTTTGTGAGACCGTTGGTCTCCGGTTAGGCACATGAAAACCCCTCACTCAAATTGAACTCTTTCCGCTTGTAACCTATCATGGGTGAGGATGGAGGACTCTTGCTAGCCAAAGTGTTGGTGACAGCAAGGGGCAATTTGGGGACTTTTTGTCCGATAGGGGTCTAGAACCAAAGTCATCACTTACTCGTACATAGAACCCATTTTTTAAGACAGGTACCAAGCTTAGGATCATGTTTCCGCATGTATAATTTTACTCTTGTTTTAGTGTACTTATGTTTGCATTTTTTTATCATATTCATAATAATACAAAAAATTGTCTCTACGACACCCATATAGGACTCGTTCTCAATCAAAAGTCATGGATGAACTGGGGCAGTCACAAGAAGAGCTGAGAAGTGAAGTAAGCCAGCTAAAGGAACAAATGGCCAAGGTCTTAGAAGTTCTGCAAGCTTTAGAAAGAACCAAGAACACAGAGGGGATTCCTTTAGGAGCAAATGATCATCCTTCGGCCACACCTGCTCACCCACATGGCTTTGCATCAATTCCTTGGCAATATCTTGGTGTTACCTCTCAAGGGACCATGATGTCACTCACCATCTACTCAAATAATCCTGCACAAAGCCCTATTACCAATCATCAAGAAACACCTGCATCTTCATTCCCACCATATGGCCTTCCACCTGGTTATGTGCCACCATTAGCCACCAATACTCCCGAGGGCACAGCAACTTCACACCCTCCAAACACTACCCAAGGATCTCAGCCAAATACCAGTGAGATTCCTCAGTACCTTATTTCCATTCCACCTTATGGCCTTTCCCCTAGTTTTATGCCATCACAA
The DNA here is from genome assembly GCA_029884595.1 of Ormosia semicastrata. NCBI lineage: Eukaryota > Viridiplantae > Streptophyta > Magnoliopsida > Fabales > Fabaceae > Ormosia > Ormosia semicastrata. The sequence continues at coordinate 49,822,217 of JAQQTO010000061.1, forward strand.
ATTACCAACCCTCTTGAGAGCGGCTCATCATTGGTAATAACTACTTCAGGGCCACAAAGCTTGACTCAGGCCCAACTTCCTTTTTATATGTCACAGTCTTTCCCTCATAAGATCGCTGGTAATTCTCCGTTGAACCCTTCAACTGAAGGCCTTCAATCCAAGGAAAAATTAGAAGTTCTTGAAGAAAGACTTTGAGCCGTAGAGGGAGCAAGTGGCTATGGTCTTATGAATGCTTCAGAACTTTGTCTTGTCCCAGATGTTGTCATTCCTCCAAAGTTCAAGGTCCTAGATTTTGATAAATATAAGGGAACTGCTTGCCCAAAGAATCACTTGATAATGTACATTCGCAAGATGACTTCACAAGCTCACGATGACAAACTGTTAAACCATTTCTTCCAACACAGTTTAACTGGGGCAGCTTTGAATTAGTACACACATCTTGAGCGTGCCCGTATAAGGAGTTTCAAGGATTTAGATGATGCTTTTGTAAAGCAGTATAAGTTCAACATTGACATGGCACCAGATAGAATGCAACTACAAAGTATGTCTAAGAAGGATGCTGAGACCTTCAAGGAATATGCTCAGAGGTGGAGGAAAATGACTGCACAAGTGGAACCCCTTTTGTCAGAAAAAGAGATGGTTGCTATGTTCACTGATACACTACATGCGTCATTCTATGGTCATATGATTGGAAGTATGTCATCGTTTTTTTCAGATATCGTGATAATTGGTGAAACAATTGAAAACGAAATGAAAAAGGGAAGATTGCATCAAATGAATGATGGATAGGAAAGTATGGACAAATTTTGAACCAACTAAGGGTGGACTTCAGGTTGAATGAGTTAAATGAGGTTTCAAGAAAACTCATGGATGACAACGGTTACCTAATTCACTAGGCATTGTCAGAAGGTTTCTACACATGCCCATCTGCAATACAAGCGATTGCTTACAATGGTCGATCAGGGGCAACCTTAGAAAGTTCGATCAAGTGGTGATTCTTTTTTCTAACCGTCAAGAATGAACCGTACCTTGGAGTCCTCCAGCACTGGGAAATTTCTGAGCGACTAGTATTCTGATTTGTTTACCAAGTTGTTACCATGAAATGACAGTTTAATTGTACTGACCACATACTTGTTCAATCATTTGGTTTTTGAACTTATGCGAACTTTCTTTAAGCATTAGTGTGATGGATTTGCATGGATCGCAGCATACCTTATTTCTTTTTCCTATGTTCTTGGCACTCGTGTTCTTGTCAAATCTTTCTTGTCATTCTTTTCTTCCCTTTACTTGTTTTCTTTTGGTTTGGATCCCATAGGACTTTCATTTTGAAATTTTTTTTGTGGTCATGAGGCCTATGTGTGCAGGTGTTCTTTGTCCCAAAAACAAAAAACAAAAAAAAGCAAAAAAAAAAGAAAAAAGAAAAAAAGAGAAATAAAGGGAGCAAATAAATAATCACTTAGTGACTCTAAATTAATTTTTTTGAAAATGAGCAATCAAAATTTGAAATGAAGATTGGTCATCTTTCTCTATCTCTCACAAGAATTCATTATCCCTCGTTGTCTCATTTTGAGCTTGAAAGTTTTCTTCAATAAACCCTGGACAAGGATCACCTCTACACTAGAGGATAACACAAAAAAAAGGGGTTGATTGCCATGATGACTATTTTGAAGCATAATGAAAAAAGAAAAGAAAGAAAAGGTGAAAGGGGTGGAAAGTAAAAACAAAAAAAAAATTCAAAGTTTAAGTTTGAACAAGGATGAAAAAGATCAATAAGAGAAAAGAGTGCTTGAAAGTGCAAAAGCAATTGACAAAGTTTAAGTTTGAATAAGGATCCTTGGTCCCACTTAACCTTTAAACACTTGTTTGAGCCTTATACCATTCTTTTCATAACCCCTAACCTTGGTCACATTACAAGCATTAAAAAAGTCCTTTCTGATCAATGAAGGGTTGTTTTCATTTTCATTAACTTTAATTTTAAGACAAATGGTTCATACCTTACTGAATTTGCAATCCTTGCTCCTTAAAAAAAAAAGACAAAAAAAAAACTTACATTAGGGTAAGTTGTTACCCTGTTCAAGTTGCCCCTACACTGGGGTATGTTTTCTTTTGGTTCAATCTGGCTCTACATTGGGGCAAATTTCTACACTGTTCAATTCGGCCTTACACTGGGGCAAATCTTTTGGTTCAACTTAGCTCTACATTGGGGCAAGTCTCTACCCTTTCAATTCGGCTCTAAACTGGGGCAGTTTGCTTTATTTTATTTGGCCTTACCCTGGGGCAAAAAAAAAATAAAATTTTATTCTCAAGTTCTCCAATGGGACAATTTTTGTTGTCAAATGGCCTACACTAGGGCATCTTTGTTCTCAAATGACATACTATGAGTCAAATTCATTTGATATCATACAGGAGGGTAGATTTTTGTGGATACCTAATGGTCATGATGTCCAGTTGTCAAGTAAAGATCAATCACATCCAAACCGGAGCAAAAAAAAGGGGGAAGAAAAAAAGGAAAAAAAGAAAAAAAAAACTCTTGGCTTCCGTATTATTCCCCTTCTTGTGTGTTTTTTTTCCTTTGTAAATATTCTTTGTGTAGTCATACTCCCAAAATCAATCAAAAAAGGTTTCTCAGTTAGTAAATCTCTTTCATGTTGTACTTTTGAATCAATGCATATCTGGTACATGATGCTTCAGGTTGGGTGAATATGAGTACAATAGTACAATTCAACCATCTAATGGTAATCTCTTGTTGAACAACTCAAGCCAAAGGAGCTCTAGAGTTTCAATCAATGAAGGGAATGGCATTCTCAATTGATAATTCAGATTGAAGTGTGTCCGATAGAAATGGGAATCTTTGGAAAAGGAAGTCACAAGCCTTTGCACCAGCCATATCTAATAAAGAGAAATTTGAACAAGATGAGATTGACAATGATCCCATTTGAATATGAGTTTGGTTGGTCAAAGAAGAGTTTGGTTCAAAACTTTGCCAAAAGATGTTTTTCTTAAGTACATTCGCTTCTTTGGCTCATGACTAACTGTGCAAAGTTTTCTGACTCAAGGCTCACTACATAAAGCTTTCTGGCTCAAGGCTCTTTAAGAGTATTATTGGTTAGAGAAGAAGGACAACCAGGTCACCTCAAGGGTTATCTAAAGGGTTTTCCCTTTACTCTTATGTGTCACATCTAATGCACACTTCAAAGGTCATCCTAGTTGGACATTTCAACTATCGACTGAATAGACAAATGAAAGGATGCCAATAAATCTCATTCCAGTTCCTCTTTGAAAAAGATTACAATCATGTCCTCAGGGGTCGTGTAGACAAAAAAAAAAGTTTTTCGTACTCTCATACATCTGAAGCTTGCATAGTGCATTATTTCATTTTGCTAGCCTTGACCTACAAAGGTCCAACTTGCTGTTTCCTTTTCTGGATCCCCGTATTCATTGTTCTATGTTTTTGGGTCCCTGTGCCCACTGCTTTAAGCTTTTTTTTGTTAAGTTTCAACGGATATCTGACTCCGTAAGCTTCTTACCTTGTTTTTTGTTAAGTTTCAGCGGATACCTGACTCCGCAAGCTTTTCTTTTGGGTTCCCATACCAATTGTTCTATGTTTTCGGGTCACCGTACCCATTGCTTTTAAGTTTCTTTTTTAAGCTTCAACGGATATCTGACTCCGCAAGCTTTTTACCTTTTCAGGTCCCTGCACCCCTTGTTTTATGTTTTCGGGTCCCCGTACCCATTCTTTTAAGTTTTTTGTTAAGTTTCAGTGGATACCTGATTCCGCAAGCTTTTTACTTTTTTTTGGGTTCTCATACCCATTGTTCTATGTTTTCGGGTCCCCATACCCATTGCTTTTAAGTTTCTTGTTAAGCTCCGGCGGATACCTTACTCCGCAAACTTTTTATCTTCATGCTTTAAGTTTTTTTTGTTAAGCTTCAACGGATACCTGATTCCGTAAGCTTCTTATCTTGTTTTTGCTAAGCTTCAGCGGATACCTGACTCCGTAAGCTTATTACCTTATTTTTGTTAAGCTTCACCGAACACCTGACTCCGCAAGCTTTTTACTTTTTTTTTTTTTGGTTCCCATACCCATTGTTCTATGTTTTTGGGTCACCGTACCCATTGCTTTTAAGTTTTTTTTTTAAACTTCAACGGATATCTGACTCCGTAAGCTTTTTACCTTTTTGGGTCCCTGCACCCCTTGTTTTATGTTTTCGGGTCCCCGTACCCATTCTTTTAAGTTTTTGTTAAGTTTCAGCGGATACCTGACTCTGCAATCTTTTCTTTTGGGTTCCCATACCCATTGTTCTATGTTTTCGGGTCACCATACCCATTGCTTTTAAGTTTTTTTTAAGCTTCAGCGGATATCTGACTCCGTAAGCTTTTTACCTTTTTGGGTCCCCGCACCCCTTGTTTTATGTTTTCGGGTCCCCGTACCCATTCTTTTAAGTTTTTTGTTAAGTTTCAGCGGATACCTGACTCTGCAAGCTTTTTACCTTTTTGGGTCCCCATACCCCTTGTTTAATGTTTTCGGGTCCCCGTACCCATTACTTTTAAGTTTTTTGTTAAGTTTCAGTGGATACCTGACTCCGCGAACATTTTACCTTTTCGGGTCCCCGCACCCATTGTTTTATGTTTTCGGATCCTCGTACCCTTTGCCTTTAAGCTTTCTGTTAAGCTTCAACGGATACCCGACTCCATAAGCTTCTTACCTTGTTTTTGTTAAGCTTCAGCGGATACCTGACTCCATAAGCTTTTTATCTTTTTAGGTCCCCACACCCCTTGTTTTATGTTTTCGAGTCCCCGTACCCATTCTTTTAAGTTTTTTGTTAAGCTTCAACAGATGCTCGATTCCGTAAGCTTCTTACCTTGTTTTTGTTAAGTTTCAACGGATACCTGACTCCGCAAGCTTTTTATCTTTTTGGGTCCCCGCACCCCTTGTTTTATGTTTCAAGGTCCCTGTACCCATTCTTTTAAGTTTTTTGTTAAGTTTCAGCAGATACCTGACTCCGCAAGCTTTTTACCTTTTCGGGTCCCCATACCCCTTGTTTTATGTTTTCGGGTCCCCGTACCCATTACTTTTAAGTTTTTTGTTAAGCTTCAGCGGATACCTGACTTTGCAAGCATTTTACCTTTTCGGGTCCCCGCACCCATTGTTTTATGTTTTCGGATCCTCGTACCCTTTGCTTTTTAGCTTTCTATTAAGCTTCAATGGATACCCTACTCCGTAAGCTTCTTACCTTGTTTTTGTTAAGCTTCAGCGGATACTTGACTCCGTAAGCTTTTCACCTTTTCGGGTCCCCGCACCCCTTTTTTTATTTTTTCGGGTCCCCGTACCCATTTGCTTTTAAGTTTCTGTTAAGTTTCAATAGATACCTGACTTCGTAAACTTCTTACCTTGTTTTGGTTAAACTTCAGCGAACACCTGAATCTGCAAGTTTTTACCTTTTCATGGATAAAATTGAATCAATTCCTTTGTTTTTCATTTATTCTAAATGTAAAACAAAGGGGGGCAGCTGTTGATACCCAATTTTGTCTATTTTCTTTTTATTTTTGTTTTTGTTTTATTTATTTAATTTAATTTCTTTCTTAAAAGAAAGGAAAAAAAGAAAAAAAACCACTACGGGTCAACCCGTGACCCAATCTCCATCTCAACCCATAACCCAATTCCTTTCCTGCTGCTGCAGCCCTAGCCTCCACAAACAACTACACTAAATTGGATTAAAAACTTCTGTCAGATTTCTTTTCCATTTGTCTTCCAACCGTTGCAAATTGAATGAAAAATTATTACAAATTAAATGGTAATCAATCACACGGCAAGAATAAAAGGGCATACAATTACAGGACTAGGGGGATTGAATCATTCAGAAAAATATAAGCAGAGAGCAATCACAGAATCACTCAGACGGATTGAGCAAAAAGAAACTCTCACGCATAGAAATTCCCCAGACAGATATCAAAAACAGAGAGAAAATTCCCACATAAGCATTCACCTCCTGCCACGCCTAAAGCCCTTGCTTCCACCTTCATAGCAACCCCCAATTTAGCAACCCAGTAACTACCTGCAACCTTCACCCAACTTCTCTTCTAAATCATTTTCAATCATAAATCTGAAACCACCCATAATCACCATCACGTTCTTCCATCTTCCTCTCGCCTCTCCATTTTCATCCCTCCAAACCTCCAACGGTCACCCGAAAAACAAAGCCCCAAACCTCCATTACCATATTCAACTTTCATCATTTTTCTCATCATTAACAAGCATCAATAACCACCCATCCTAAACCACCACCAACAACCCATACTACAATATTTCATCTTCAACCTCTCCCCACACGCAGAAGAAAACAGCAGCACCATCCTCTCGGCCAACACCGGCTCCGCCTAGCCGCGAACCCCGCACCGTTCGTGCTTCACCCAGCTGCGCCACTGGCTTGCTACGTCATGGTCGTTCAGACCGCACCTGTCCCCTTCGCCGTCGGCCTGCAAAGCTCGTTCTAGATCAACTGCTACCCAGCCGTGAACTGCCGAATCTGCGCAGTCCGGAGCCTCTAGATCCCCCGCCCGCAAACTCGTTCCAACCTGCATCGACCAACGACGCTGCTCCCTCCTCTGCCACCGCAGCTGCACGAATCGCACCGTCCGGAGCCCCTAGATCTCGCGCCGACGAACCCTTTCCAGCCGGCATTGACCAATGGCGCCGCTCCCTCCTCTGCCACCTAGGCCGCACGAACTCGTCGCTCCCCACCGTGAGTTTCTTCTCCCCCTCCCCTTTTTCTTCTTTCTTTTCATGATCCGTGTGATATTTCTCGATCCGAGACTATAAGTCTTTTTTTTTTTTTGCTCATTTTTTTTTTTTTTTTTGGGCTCAAGTAAAATAAATTTGGGTCCCTCTCCTTTTTACGGGTTTGGGTCTGAATTTTTTTTTTTTCTTTTAATTTTATCTTATTTATTTATTATTTGGATTGATTTGTAGTTATTAATTTGGGGTTTACATTATTTGTATTTTAATTTAACATACTTTTTTTTTATTAATTATTTTGTTTGATATTATGAGGTTGATATGTGACTTTAATTTAATTATTGTAAATTAAATAATTTTAAAACTAGCCGATGATGAAAAAATTAGGAGAGGATCGGAGCGCCGATCAAATACACTATTCCCGATAATCTTGAGGCTTTATAGAAGATTTTGCCAGGAGCACTGGCGAGGTCTAGCCCTCACACTAAATTAAATAATTTCATAAATTAAATTACAATTTTTATTTTTTTATTTTTTTTAATAAACAAAATCATTTTGTAAAATAAAAATTCTCAAATAAAAGTGAACAATTTCATATAGTTCAACATCATGATTGTGGTGGATTAAAAATTTTTTTATGAAGACTTTTTTTTGAAAATTACTACAAAAATCTCATTGTGCCTAAAAATATTTTTCTTGATTACGAATGAGATTTATTTGGCCATTTACTTTAAAAAATATTTTCTTACCTTAAACAAATTTCTTTGAATTAAAATTATTCATTCAAATAATTTTTTGATTTGGCCATTTATTTTGAAAATTACTTCTCTTCAAAAAATAAATTTTTGATTCACCACTTTTATATAATATGTTGTAAACTTAGAATTTATTCTAAAATAATGGCTATTTAGCCACCCATTTTTGGTCTTAGTCATTTATCATTCTTGATATTATGCTTGATAAAATGGGACATGATAAAGTAAAAACCAAAAAAATATTTCTTTTCTTTTTTAAAGGACCAATTTAATTAATTTACAAATAACATTGGATTAAATAGGTAACCGTTCTTAGAACGGACGGTGTAGGGTGCTAACACCTTCCCTACCTGTAATCAACCCCCGAACCACGAACTCTGAAACGTAGACCATCTCTTAGGTGTCCAATTGCATCATTCCATTTAATGGATAAAGCGATTGGTGGCAACTCCCAACACCCCGAGGTCTTTTTCTCTCAGTTCTTTTTATTTTCGCGGCGCCCTTCGGGACGGTTGCGACAGTGATGTTTCTCCTATTTGAATTCTTCTGAAGACTTCAATTTCACCAATGGGGAGAAAATTCAAGTCTTCCTTGACAAATTGGAAATGAATATTTGTAAAAAGTTGATTTTGCCAAGAAGAGACTGCAACTGTTTCTTATTTGTCGATGGTGCTGCTTCTAGTATGGCTTTTGCCTTGTTTTTGTCAACTTTTATTCCTCTTTTTATGCACCAGGAATGCTCGGTAAGTTTCCTACAAACACACCAAAGAAATAATTTGTTAGATTCATTTTTAATTCGTGTTTCCACATTCTGTTGAATGCTTTTCTTAAAAGTAGCAAATTGTAACTAGCTTTTGATGGGACAACAATAAAAGGATTGATCTTTCATAACTTCCCCCTTGGATAGTAAATATAGTCATCCTATCTGATGGAGCAATTTTTCCTGTAAAATCTGTCACAGCCATATTAGAATTTAACATATCAATTTCTGTCTTACCAAGCTTTTTGAACTTAGCTTTTGGTATCAGGTTGGCGGCTACTCCTCCGTCGATCAAAACTCTATTTGTAGGTCTCCCTTCGACAAGTGCTCTAATGTGCAAGGGATGTAAATAAGTTTTCTTCTGTTTAGTGGACTTTTCAAATTGAGCTATATCAACAAACACAATTGTCAAATCTTTGTTCAATAATGCCCATTCATTTTTATTTAGATAATCATCCTCTAGCTAGTTAGCTCCTTCATTTGCCTCATAGTTAGCTGGCAGGACTGAAACTAGGTTGACGTCGAAGTTATGGCTATCCATAGTGTGTTCCAGTTCGATATCATAATCGATATCAATATCTTCAGATTCATCACTGCTTCCTAATTGGAGAGCTTCAATGATAACACCGTTTCCTTTGTCTTCGACAGACATTGAAGACTTAGCCTTTTTCTAGCCTAACCTCTCTTGATTGTCTACTTTCTGTAGAAGGCTCTGTGATCACTATGCCTTGAGCCCTTCTCCTAGAAGCTTCTATTCTTCGTTTTCTTCTTAGTTGAGTCTTTTGTCAATGGCTGTGGTTTGGATTGAGTCAGACCATAGTAACCTTCCCTGTATCAAGTATTTGGCCTGCTTCTTAAGGTGAATATTGGATAACTTTGATTTGACTCTTTGTACCTTGTATACATCTTAACATACTTGGGGTGCTTATAACATTGAGAGTTCTTGACCCATTTATCCTTGATCACAATAGCTGGCGGAACTATGGTTCTACCTTGTAACTCTGATGGATCGACATCGAAAATCGCAACAGACTTCAACTTCTATTTTGGCGAAGAAAGATGACGGTCGATACACTCATCTTGACATTTTTCCTTTCTATGGCCATTACCCAACGACCATCAGTCAAATTGATGATGTTCCACTTGCTCTCTATCGAAAGCTTCAATTTCTCGATAAGCATTTTCTAGCTCTCTTATCTTATTGCACTTTGTCGCTGCTTCATCATACACGACATTGCAACGAGGACATTGCTAACTTTTCCTTTCTCTTTCTTTCTTTTTAGAAAGTCCTCCAAGGATTCATTAGGTTTGGGATAAATATCCAAAGCATCTTCAATATGAATGCTAATATCTTCAGTGATATCATCGACATTGACCATGTTAATCTACATGCAAGTGAATGGCTCAATAACCTCTTCGAGTTTGACAAAGCTTGAGTTGACTTCAAAAGGATCAGTGTCAACTTTTATGTCAGCCTGGACCTTGTCAGCAAACCTTTAATAGGCTGAAGTGCTTGACAAGCATAAGTTGGACCGATTTGCAATTCGACCGCATTGACATCACTCACTTCGACATCCTCATCTTCTTCTTATTCGATGAAAGTAATTTTCTCTTTCTTGGAGGCTTTCTTTTATTTTTCGTATTTTTTTGCCCTCAACTGTTCAATTTGATGTACTTTTTTGACAAGTTGGGCCATGTCAAGGAATTGTTGGTTCACCAACTTCTTCCTAATGCCATAGTTAAGCCCACTAGCGGCCATATTAACAATTTCAAATTCAGGGATGGGTGTGGGGTTTAACACCTACTATTCATTAAATGAAATCAATATAGATAGTCATCAGTGGATTTGTTTGACATTCGTTTAATGTTGAACAAGTAAGTTGCACTAACTTTCATTTCACCTCTGAAGAATTGTTCATGGAAACTTCTTTCAAGTTGGGTCCATGAATGAATAGAATTTGGTCAAAATGTCGAGAACCAAGTGAAGACATTCTTTGTTAAAGAACTAGGAAAGTTTTCGTTGGTTGCTATCTCTCCTAGCTCAATAGTGTACCTAGCTATATGTTTGATAGTTGACTCACTAGGATCACTAATGAACTTTAACTGCTTGGGGACTTTGACACCCTTAGGTAATTCGACTTGTTGAATCCATTCAATAAATATTGAAAACAAAGTGGGGCTGATTAGCATAGCCCACATTGAAACCAAACCTGTTGAGTGTTTGTTCAACAACCTAATTTAAGTTCTGATTATTTAACCCAGGTTGAAGCTGAATTGGGGCAGGATGACCCTCAGCGTTTTGTAAAAGTTTCTAGACCTCATATTCATGGCCTCCAAGTTGATCATCATTCTTTCTCATCAAATTGACATGACCATACTGGAGTTCTGGTCATCGATTAGGCTTTTTAAGAGGCAATTCAACTACTTTAACTTATCAAACAATGGGATCGATTTCATCGAAACCTAAAGCTCCTGTCAATCAACCCATTTGTTGGGCTAACTGATTATAAGTGTTGTTTGTTCTTTCAATCAAGGGTGTAAGGATAATGCCTAATTATTACGTTAGCATGTGAACCACGTCATGATTGCTCTCATCCATCTATTGACGAATATTCTTCAACATATTCTGTGTAGTTCTAGTGAGCACATTAGGCATTTCCTCAATCATATGAAGATAAATAGGATGTCCTCTGACATGCAACCTTTCTGGTCGAGAAAAAAGGAATGCTATGCTTTTTCTTTTTCTTTTGTTTTTTGTTGTCGTCTAGTTTGTTGTTGAGTCATATTGTTGAACTTGTGCATTCCGGTGTATTGAATTAAATTTCTAATGATTGCATAAATTGTGGATTGATATATTTTCTTAGGATATCACATGAGAATCCATGAGTTGCATTTATCTCTATTGCTTTGATTGTGTATGGATGTACTTCCCATCTTTATGTTTGATAGACTTTGGAATATAAATGCATGTCAAGCTTAGAGAAAGTTTATAAGATTGCATGTGTGTGGATGACTTGTATCTAGAAGTTATTAGATTCTCTCTTGAGGTGAAATCCTAGGCAATACGTGATCAAGGAAATGATAAGGGCCTTCTTTGGACCGTTTGAGCCTTTCAAGCTAACTTTAAAAATATTATATCCTTAAGTCCCGTTTTGCAACCTTGTTTATGTTTAGCCTCTATTTCTTTTCTTTTACCTATATTTTCCTTTCCCTTTACCTTAAAAAAAAACTATCCTTCTTGCACACCCTTTATTGAATTTATATCTTATATTATTTTACTATTCTAGCCTTAGTCATGCTTTGTACATGAAGTATTTAAGGAGTTTAAAAAAAAAGTCCACCCAAAATGTTGCAAAGAAATAAGTTTGGGTGTGGAGATCATATATCTAAAAAAAAGTAAAAAAGAAAGAAAGAAAAGGAGAAAAAATCATAAAAAATATGTAAATAAAATGATGGATCCTTATGCTCTGTTTTGTACCTGTTTTACATTTTGTGGCTTGAATTTTGAAATATGCATGATCTTGTATTTCAACGTTTGTTTTATTTATCCTACCACTTCACTACTAAAAAAATTAGATTTAGAGACAAAAATTCTGTTTCTAAATATTTAGAGACGAAATTAAAGATAAAAATTGATCCATATCTAAAAGTGACGTCTCTGATTGTTAGAAACGAAAAATTTAATTTCGTCTCTAATTTAGAGATGGATTTTTTTTTCCATCTCTAAATTTTAAATTGTCACTATTCAGTTATAAGATTTGTCTCAGTTCTTTAATTAGAGACGAAAAAATTTCATCTCTATTTCCGTCTCTAAATTAGAGACGAATTTTTTCGTGTCTAAATCCATCTCTAATATTTTAAAAAATATTAAAAAAATAGGGATCTAGTTGGGATTTGCCACAACTAGATGCCTTCATTTTATTAAAAAAAATTCTATTTTCTTATGCATATAATTATCCAAAATCAAAATTTACCAAAAATCACAATAAATCATCAATCATTATAATTATTCAAGTAATTATAAAAGATATCAAAATAGTTGAAAGTATATGAAGTAATTACAATATCTTATGCATACCATTAATTGCTATTACATTTTGCAAGTAGATTTCTCTCTAACTTATACAATTACAAGTAATGCAACTCAAAGTTTAAAAAAATAAAAAAAAAATTCATGTTACCATTTTATTCCCAAAAATAAGTTAACAACTAAGAAATTGTTTTTGCATGGACAATAATCTGATTGGCCTCAATTCACATTGATGTCCTGCTCTAACTTTTCAAGAGAAGATATTGTCCAGTCCTTGTCAAGAAGCAAAATAATAACAAATTAAAGATGGCAAATCATCAGCACAAAGAGCAAAGAATAAAGAGTGAATTGGAAGTAAGCATGAAACACACCTCCAAAAGCTTTTCACTTAGATGGGGGAACCTCTCCTCTCATTACCCTCCATGGGCCCCAATAAAACTTTGGTCTCATGAGAGACACAACTTTCCTAGGGTGCTCATCCCAGTACTTTTCCTGTGATATTGCAAGATTCACCATATAAATTAGGTTTTATAAGATAGATTCTCCTCATATTTCAAGTTAATAATGTAAAGTATTGTAAAAGATATCAGTGCTACACGTCAAAAGAGTGTTGTAAAAGGTTACTTATAATAGTTGCATTCAAAAGCTCCTATAGACATGACTTTTCACAATTATATATCAAAAGTTGCCCGTATAAGCTGTTTTATGCCAAGTAAAAACTTGCAAATGTACAGTATGTGAAAAATACCATGTTGCACATGCAAATTATTCTTGAAATATTTCCGGTAAGGCATAGTTTGAAAAGCACTAATTAGGTCCATGATCACATAATTAAGTTTATAACAGACTAAGGAGAATTATCTTCCACTGAAAGCTACATACACTCCCAAAATAAGGGGAGGAAAAGGAAGCAACACCAGTTTTTTATATGCTTAGCCAAATTACTTCTTAAAAGAATAAACAAAAGCAACCTTGAGAGGTAATACCAAACTTTGCCTAAACAATTACAGAGATCGCATTTGAACAGTAGCAACTGATTTTTAAATTGATAAAGGAAAACTAGCAGTAGAACAAGATATGTCAAGATATACCAATCCAAATGAGACATACCTAAAAAGCCGAAGCTGCTGGACCATCTGTAAGCTCTTACTCAAACTACAAAAATCATACAAGAAATAGACCTGTCCATCCCATGGAAGAGGCAAATTATATTTAAAATAATAAACAGCAGTAAGGAAGATCACGAGCATCGAACAAGACAACATTAACATGTAAGCACTATGGGCATTACAATTTTCAAACTCTTGGGCATTATAAGGCAGAATTAACATTCAAATACCAGAATTTGTCGCACATAGCTATTAACAAGAAGATTGCCAAACTCTTGGGCATTATAATTGAAACTAGAGCTATATAAGGCAGACAAGAGGTAGTTGTTGATGTAGTCATTGCTTCCACTTACCACAACTGCTATAGACTTGGCTAAGTATTGACTCAATGTAGTTGCATTCATCATTCTCCTATATTGATTCAATGTGCTCTCAAAGTTCAGGACTTGCTGGCTTAGGCTATATCGATCACCCTGCATCACAGTGCTGCAGCTTTTAGATACTATATATAAATTAAAGATTGCAAAAGTAACTACAATTTAATTGGTATAATAATGCACTCTTAATTCTGGTAAACAAAATAGAAAAAAATAAGGATGAAACAATATAAAACTCGCTAGCTATAGGTGTATTGGTTTGGTCCCATACTTAACATAATGGTTACTAGGATTAATGTCTTGAGTTTAATTTGTTCTACATGCCTATATATTATAGGAATTCTATTGATCACTTTTCTTTAAATAAACATTTTCATATAGAAGAAATGAATGACAGGTTTCTTCAAATGCATACCATTCAAATGGAGACACAGCAGCACAATTGACAAACATGTATTGTCCATTCTTGTAGCTAAACCCTTGAGGCTTTGACATATTAAGTGCTAACATATTTCCAGGATAAATGGCCACCTTCAAATTTGGGAGTGAAAATGTGATGAGACATATGCATATCAATATGTACCATACTTTCTAAGCTTAGCCAATAGTAATTATGATCGAAGCATATGTTTCTTATATAATGAATAATTGATTTTTATTATTTGATACTAACCTTTAATATTCTCACAGACTTGGTGCTCGATCTGAGTGCTCTAGTCAGTCTTTCCAATGTATAAATGGTGATGGGAATAGCCAAATACATCCAGGTCCACAAAACATATAACATTAAGTGCCATCCAAGACAACAATAAAGATAACACAATATATTAAATGAGAAATCATCATTTTAATTATATTAATCAAATCATAAATAGCATTGTTTGCATGTATTATGGAGTTAAGATTTGCCCCAGTAGCCTCCTCCAAGACTCTAGCTAAAACAACATCCTGAAAGTGGGAAGAGAAGGTAAATATCACATTAAAGAAGAAATAAGCAATAAAAGGCTTAAAAAAGAGCCAAACTTTCAAAAAACCAACTCTATATGTCTGATGTATCTTCAAAAACACAAGGGGATCTTTTATAGGTATGGCCTACAAGAGAAAATAGATAAAATACCATGAGGTAAAATTTCCTAGCAAATCTACACATCTATCTAGCACCTTGCTTCTCTCCCAAAATAAAAGAAAAAACAAAACATACCTCCTTAAAAACAACATGCTCCTTTAAGAATTTGTGATGATTTTGAACACAATTAACCTTTGGATCATCTGCATATAAGTGGTTCAGAAGTCTTTAGAGGGAAAGAATGAATAAATTAAAATGAAACCATCTAAAATCAAGTAATCAACTACATATTCTAATTTGTAAACCTCTAGCAACAGGTAAGGAATGGCAAAATACAACCAAGATATCATAAAACATATTTAATTTAAAAGGGTTTGTTCAACAGAAAAATTATTAATAAAAAAAAAGAAGCAGAAAAACAAATGTACATACATGACATAATGGCTAAACATGAAAACCTCATTTCACTTAATTGGGAAATAAATTTCTCAAGAATGAACTTACACTCAAGGGCACCAATAATGTCCACTAAAAATTCATCACTAAAAATTCTCTAAAAAATTGGTGGACTATTAAGCAAAACTGCAAGAGAACAAACATATCACAGGAATGAATAAAGACATAAGTGACAACATAGGGATCCAAATCAAAATGATGTAAAAATGAATACTGATTGATCCTTTTGACTATTTTGAAAATCATGTGAAGGTCATCCATATTTTCCAAGTCTTCACAAACTCTAAATACTTCCATCAGCTTCCGAAAAAATTCTTGCTGCATTATAAACATAAATGAAAAAAAGGGGGACATAAAATATACAAGGAGAAAAAAGATTAACTTTACAAAGACTCTATTAGAAACTCTTCCATACAGATGAATGATATGACATATAGGCATTTCATATAGGCAAATATCTTCCAATAAGGCCACAACCAGATTTATATCAGCACGATTGGCATACAAATATGTGCATGTGTGCGTGAATGAGATAGAGAGAGAGAGAGAGAGCTAAAACAGAGTTCAATTTGTAAAAAAAAATTCTTAGATAGTTAAGGTCTATTGTAGGCATTGAATTCAAAAAGTTGACATGTGTAAGGTTGTGCAGTCTATGTTAGAAATGCATTTATCTCTAAAAATGACTTAACATATGTCAATTTTTCAATTTGATTACCTATAGTAGATAGACCGTTCCTACTTAATAATTACTGTGTGTAGTAGAGGCTAGTAGGCAACTCACCTGTGGAGCAGAATCTGCACCAGATGATATAACATGGTTGGTCTCCTTGATGAGAGTGTTCCAATCTCCTAACCTACGAGCCTCGGTGCACTTGTTTAGATGGACCTGAACATTCTTTACTTTAGCAACCTCATCTGGATCGACCTCTAGTCCTGCTTGTTTATAATGATAAAGGGCCTTATATGTTTCTCCTAATTTGTAGGAATTGAGACAGCAATAGAAACAGAAACAATGAGTGACAACATCCAAGAAAAAATGAAGATGGAAAAGTAAGAGATGCAAGTTGAAAGAAGTGGATATTAGTAACTTTGAAATTTATATGTCAAGTTCAAATAAAAAGTGCATTGAGGTCCAATAATAATATAGTAATTAGGAAGTTAGTAACACTGCAACTACAGCAAAGTATATTCAAAAGTCTAATTACAATGAGTCAATGACATTTTCCCTTTTCCAAATACAAAGGTGGATGTTCACCCAAAGAGAAAAAAAAAACACACACACACACAAGGGTGTAAAATAGAAAAGCTTCCCATTGTATCTCCTTATCTAATTATCAGCATAAATGGTGCAAGAAAGAAAGAGCATCTTAAAGAACCACATTCCCATCTTTGTTAGAATTAAATCATGGACATTCATATATTTAAATAAACACAAACACAGAACACAAATGAAAATAAATCGATATATTCATTATTATATTTATACCTATAGCTCCAATAAACAAACTTCCAAGTGATTTCCAGTGGGTGTGACTCTGCTATTAGAACAGGGACAATGGGCTGCTGAATGGGTCGCTCAATTGGGTCGTAGTAGCTAGGTGTAACTTCCATTGGGTGTAACTTCTTCTCAGTATCACCAATACAAGAATAGAGACAATGGGTTGGTCAATGGGTTGCTCAACTGGTCAAAGAACATAAAAGAGATGAGCTGCACAACTCAAACAAGAACCCATTTCAAAATTTTGAAGAGCAGATGTGAGAGAGCATTTTCGATTGCGGTGATTTGGGGTTTCTAACCTAGGGTTGATAATTGATATTGAAATAAGTCAAATAACTCAAATAAGGTTTTTTTTTTTCTTACCTTAAACGATGCTTGCTGCAATGATGTGCTTGCAACAGGGACGTGGTGGAGGCGCGATGGAGCTGGAGCGATGGCCAACAACGGTGAGAACAGTCATCAACTGCGATAGAGCAGTGGGATGAGAATAAAGAGACAATGGGGAGATAGAGAGAGAAGGGGATATGGGGCTAGGGCTTCATGCAGTGAATTGGGGAAGAAAGAAGAATAAGAGGGGGGAAAGAGGGAATGAGAGGGAATGAAAAAAAATGGGAAAAGGGTTCTACAAAGATTTTGAAGGAATTAGAGACGGAAATAATCCGTCTTTGACTTTTATAAAAAAAAGAATTATTAATTAAATTATATCAAATATTTAGAGGCGAAATTAAAATGTCATTAGAGATGAAAAATTTAAAGATGGATAAATTTTATCTCTAAATTAATTTGACTTTTTTGAAACCCAACATTGACTGTGTAAAGAAGGAAATAGAGACGAAAAATTCTAAGACGAATAATTTTTATCTCTAAATTCTATCTCTAAATTATAAAATTTATTTTCTATCTCTAAATCATCAAATTCGTCTCTGTTTCCGTCTCTAATAGAGATGAAATTTTATCCATCTCTAAATTCCATCTTTCAATCAGAAATTTCTAGTAGTGCTTCTTTCTTAACTCTTACCATTGACCTTACATTACAAGCTTTGTAAAGACCTTGTTGATCCTTGATTATGTGTTATTTACATTAATGGAGAGAGAGATAAAAAATAATCCTATGGATGTGGGTCTGACATGCATTTGCATTTTTTATAAACCTATCTGGGCTTGTACTTCATTGTGAATTGGTCTTACATTCATGTTTATGGGAAGTCATTTATACATGAGAGTTGCATGTGAGAGCATTGTGACAATTGGATTGTACAAGTATGAGACTTTGAAATGAGATTGTGAAGTAATTTATGAGGATATGCATGACATTCATTACTTGGTATTGCCATATTTAAATTTGCATTTTTTTTAGTTTTTAGTTGTTTATTCTTTTTGTTTTGATTTATTTTTAGTTCTTTTTCCTTTTCTTTTTATTTGAGGACAAGCAAAATCTTAAGTTTGGGGAGTGATGAACCTTCAAAAATTCATATATTTTATGGTTCAAATTTTTGGTTTTCATCCTCTTTTAATCTTTTTAATTAAGCTTTGTTCTCAAGTTTTATTATGTTTTTATAATTTTAAATTGTGTTCTTAATACGTGTTTTATTTGTTTTTGATAGGTAAATACACATGGAAGAAGACTAGACACTTGAACGATGAAGAAAAAGCTAAAAAATAATTTTTTGGAGTCCAACGCCTAGGAGCCAATGCTCATGGTAAAGGAGAAACAATTTCTCTGGTCGTTCAATGCCTAGGCACTGAAGACCTAGCGCCCAAGTGCGTGCTACGTATCAGCAAAATTTCTTTATGGATGTCTAGCGCCTGAGCGCTGGACGCTTAACAGCACACATTATTTTTTTATAAATAGAAAAGTTACGTTATTGAGCGGTCGTCTTAGATAGATTTCAGTAGTCGTTAGAGAGAGAAGCGACAACACAAATCCTAATTTGGTGTGAGCGCATCTAGGCTTGAAGATTAAGAATTTTCTTCAACCTTCCCACTTATCTTCCATAGAGTTTATCGAATTCTTCTCTTTGTTTTCTTCTTTCGCTATGTGTAACTAAACCTTTTTTGTTAGGGTGATGATGGATCTTGATTCTTGGATGATGTAAATTCTTTTATGTGTTTAATCTATATTTCTATTTCATGATTTATGTATTTATCTCTACTCTTAATGCTTTTCTAAACCTGATTAATTTGGAAATGATTTTGGAGTTTATGTATAATTTGAAAAAATTGTGCACGAACCTAGAACATATCATAAACACCACAATGTCTGTAATCGCTAGGAATAGACGTTGTGGGTTATGTGGTCTTTCTTTTAATTCCCTCATTTTTGATAAAGTCTTCTCTATTTGGGGTTATACTAAGGGATTAGTTAATTCTAAATAGTGTGAAGAGGATTAATATACTAAGGGATTAGATATTAATTAATTTTAGAAATTGACCATAAATTATTGAAATAAAACTTGATTAAACTAATATTAGAAATTGCATCAAAAAAGTTCAAGTGAAATCGGAACTCTAACACTTTAATATCATTGTCTTTCTTCAACGTTTACTTGATTAATTTTGCTTTTAATTATTTTGCTTTCTTTCTTTATTAGTGATTTAAATCTGAATTTGTTTTCTTAAATCTCACTTTTTGATAGCTTAAATAGTGTTCAATTTGACAAATTTAGTAATTGTCAACATAATCCTCATGGAAATGATAGCTTACTCATTCTTTATTACTTTTGCGATTTGGTGCATTTGCCAATATCACAATAGTTTGGACCAAACTGTCTAACATCCTGGCTTATGGTCGACATGTCCACAAAAGGACTTGACGTGGCCATTGTTGGTTGCAAAACACCAACTGCTGTTGATATTGTTGTCGACATTAGAGGTTGGTATACTAGCTGAAAATTTCCCAGTACCGCTATAATTGGCGGTGCAACAAGTGGAATAAAATTATAAGGCAAGCCATAAGGTGGTGGCAGCCGTAGTGGCATGTTACCATTTCTAGCATTGTCATTTGGATTGACCACCAAATTTGGCTGCACTATAACTGGTTGTGTCGGCTACACCACAGGTTGTGGAATGTTACCCCAACCTTGAGTCACCACAGTTGTGTCAGGACCAGTACTTCAGTTGACGTTGACAAAATTGGCATTGCTATTAGAGCTTATATTTTTTGACAAATCAGAAGCAAAATCGTGATTGGACATCATCGTCGTGTCTCTTCCGCTTCTCAAGCGCATGAGATATTCATATTTTTTAACAAGGTTATTGATGTTGTTGGAAGCAATTTTGCGCAATCGCTCTTAGCTTGGTACCACTAGGCGTGCCAATTTGTTTGTGGTGATTTTTCATCAAGAGTAATTACTACTCATTTTGATTCAAGATCTAATATCTGGGAGCAAATTGACTCCTCTTATAACCCTCAAGTTTATGGTGATTGGCAAAATTATTAAGTAACCATCACTTAGTCAAGCGTTAGAAAAAAGGTATTTCCAAAAAGAATTAGTCTTGTGATATGAACGTTAATAAACAAATTAGAAATGAAATGACAATGTAAAAACTTACTGGAAGTAAAGCAACGGAAAGGAAATGTCAAAAGTAAACTTATGGAAATTAAACTGACAAAATGTAAATGCCAGAAATGTCAATATTAATGTAGTGTGCTAATAAAAACATCTTTAGGGTACTATGTGTGTTTAAGTGAAGATTAAAGCATAAAAAAGTGCAAAAAATGCATGAACTTTAAAGAATATAAAGAACAAACAAAATGCAGAAAGTAAACCTAAAAAGCATAAATTTGCATTAAGTTGGAAAAAGATTTAAAGGAAGTTGTAGAGAGGTTAAATGCTTAGAAATTAACTTGAAAACAAATAAAATGCAGAATCAAGAAGGAACTTGAAAAATGAACAACGAAGAACATGAAAGAACATGTATGAACTAGAAAAAATTGAAATTTAAATTATATTAACTAGAATGTAAAAGGTAAAAATTATATGAATGATAAATAGACTAAAACGTAGAGAGACATATCAATCCGTGAGTGTCACACTAGGGACTTAGGAACTCTAGGATGTATAAGTTGTGTTGCAAGTATATGGACCAGCTTGATGAACATCATTCAATCTTCTATTTATAGGCAACTAGTGTAATACCCTCAGAAATATGTTAGACTTGTAAATGGTTATATAGGCAGTTTAATACTTACTTAACATGCCTATTAAATTTTGTGGCTTTCTGAGCTAGTTTAGTCAATTTGTTGTAACACTGTGTGTGAAAAATAGTTGTTATTAGCTCTAGAATTGGCTTAAACTACCTAGTTAATGGAAATAAATGTAGAGAATTTATTTCTAGGTCACAAATGTGTGGAAGAGGATGTAGTTAAAATTTGAGGATAATTAGAGTTAGTTTGGTATTTTTAAACATACTAAGAGTGTGTTTTAATGTCGAATGAACTAGTAATAGATATGAAAAATATGATAATGGTGAAACAAGAATTTAGATGAATCCTAGGATTTATTCTAAAGTTGTTGGAAGTTAGGAAACTTGATTTGGTGAAATCTAAGTGTTCTTAACAAATCAGAAGTTCCATCCAAAATATCTAATTTTTGGCAAGTTTCCCACGACTTTTTAAGAGCCATATTTCTTGACTTTCCTCATTTCTTTTATCCTTCATTCTCTTCCTTTCTCACGGCTACCATCAAGAAAACACAAAGGAAAAGAAAAGAAAGAAGACAGAGGAGAAGCACTAGCAAACAAAGGAGGAAAAGAGGAGGACGAAGAAGGAAGAAATAGAGAGGAGCTCTTGAGTTCTTTCTTTCAAGATCCTAGAGGTAGGGGGAACTTGTTCGTAACACTTTTCTTTCATTTTCTCCATCTTGTTTCATGAGGAGGCTTGATGAAGGAAATGGGTTTTGAGTGTAAATTTTGTTGTTTTATGCTTGATTCTTATTGTAAAACTTGAGGATGACTTGTTTTTGGTTTGTTTGATGCATGGTAATGAATTTTCATCCCTTAGGTTCCTTTGTTTCTACTTGAGTTAAGAGTTGAAATTTGGGTTTTTAAGGTTGATGTTTGATTCTTTACTCTATGTTTAAGAGAATTAAAAGTTGTATAAGAGTTACAATATGATTATAGACCTTGTATGATGTTGGAAAGCATTTAGAATTGATGTTGGGAGGGTGTTTTCCTAATGGAACAGTACCCGATTTTTACAGAATTCTATAGAAACCATTCTAATGCACTTGCGCCTAGGCACCCATTGCCCACTGCCCAGACAGAAAGTAGCAACATGCTGCGTGCAGGGCGCCTGAGCGCCCATTGTGGGGTGCCCAAGCACCATATGAGCGCCTAAGCGCCAGGTGACAAGGGCCTAAGCATCATTTGCAGGGGAGAACATGGCATTGCCTCTGCCATGCCAGCACCTGGGTGCTAGGTATGGGGTGCCTAGACCAGTTTTTGATAGGGTCTTTATTTTGTTGAAATGAAGTTCCTAACTTGTGTAGATCTTTCTTATATGCTTCTTAACGAGTGATGAGACTCTAATAGGAGTATTTAATGAAGTATTAATGTGATGAATGTAAATCAATTGGTATGTTAATTATTGTAGTGATTAACATCATTATCTTTCATACTTGTGATTATGAACGTAAATCAATTGGTATGCTAGTTATTGTAGTAATTGACATCATTATTTTTCATAATTGAGGTTATGAATGTAAACCAATTAGTATACTAGTTATTATGGTAATTAGCATCATTGCGTTTCATACCTGTGTTCGATGGAGGATGAGGTCCTCACTTTTTGGTGATCATATATGATTGTAAGTGATGAGGTAACATGCCCTCCCTATCATAGTGATAAACTGAGGATTATCCATTCCCTCACCACCCAGAGAAATATCTGGAACTGGGTTTCAGTGCTTATTCAAGGCTTATGGAACTGGGTTCCTTTGTTTTGTTCAAGGCTCATGACATATCATGACATTACTATGGAACTGGGTTCCTGAAAATGGTATCATGACATTATTCATTCCATTTTTAGGTTATTGCATAGGCATGAACATAAGGCATTACTAAGCATATGCATGGCAATTGTATGGGTGATTGCTAAGCATTAGATATTCATGACATTGGAATTGTATTGCCAATTGTTTACTTTTGAGATTGAAATGGTGATTTATGAGTTTTGTATGTGGAAATAAGTTTTCTATACAAACTTATAAAAATGAGATTCTATTTCGGGAGGAGAAAAGAAGATGTTTTGGCTTTTGCCACCTTTCTAGTGTAACTTGTGTTTTTATTTGATGTTTTTCCCTGAAATAGCTAAAATGATTATGATGACATGTTTTATTGTGAAACTACTGAGGATATATGATTTTTACCTTGTGTGTTGTGTTTCCATAATGATTCTAGGGAAGAAGACTTATAGATAGTGAAGTGCAGACAGGAGCTTGAGACACTTAGCTTAGTATTACTTTGTAGTTTCTTTTTGAAACATGTATATTTTGTGCCGTAAAAGGCCTAGTTACAAGCTTTGTACATATTTTGTATTTATGAGAAATGCACACGTTATGTATATATATTCTTCTATTCGTGGCTCATATTTTATATATATATGATATTGTCATATTATGTTAGAAATGCTTTTAGTAGTTAGTAGCATGTCTGGATTTAATTATTGTGGTATAATAAAGATTATGTTGTTGATATTAAATTTGGGATATCACAACCAGCCTCTCTTTTTGGCACTTAAATTTTAAACTCTATATCCCCTAAGATGTTGCCACCTGGCAATCATTGATGCACAATTTTCAATTGTCGCATTTGCAAACCCAAGTACAGGTTGTCTCAAGTAATAAATTTCTCGGGAGTCCGAGGTCGATCCACAGGGAATTGTTGAAGATTAATTAAGGTGAAGTGAATATTTTGTTACTACGATTAAAATTATTTACTTGGGTAAAAAGATTCACTCTTAGTAAATAAAATAAAGATAAGATTAATTCCTTTTATAACTCAATTAGAATCCTCACAACATGGAGGTTCCAATAGGAAAATACAACATTAAAAGTCCATTTAAAATAATATACGTAATTATATTATGTTTCCTAAAAATATTACCACCACTTATAAATGGGTTAAAGCATTCATTGTGCCAATATTTTGTCTACAACAAATCAGGAACTCCTCTTTACAAAGATGGTTTCTAAATTATAAGAAACAAATTATAATACGTATAATGGTTACTAGAAAAATATAAATCATTTAAGCACAAGAGAAGAATAAATCTAACCTTACTTTATTACCAAGAGCTTCACCCTTTCACCCAAGTAAAATGAAACTTAGTTACTCATAGATAAGAAGAAGAAGAAGAAGAAGAAGAAGAAGAAGAAGAAGAAGAAGAAGAAGAAGAAGAAGAAGAAGAAGAAGAAGAAGAACATGACTTTAATTTAGAACAAAGGAAAATTACTACAAGAAAACCTAGTAACAAAATGGCATCATTTTGGTAACTAACACCTAACACCCTTAATAATCTACCAAGGCCCCCTTTTATAGAGGATTAGAGATACAAAATGACAAGGGGACTGAGTCATTAGTGGTTGGATGAGTGGAAAATGAGTGAAAAATGCCAAATGACTTTAGGTGAGTGGGAAATTATGGAGATTCCTTGTATCCGAAATCATGCAGCTCTGAAGTCATTGCATTCGTCATTTTTGAACCAAGTGGTCTTCATGAAAGTTGTAGGCCTAGATCTTAGCTTTCAAATGGCTTTAGTTTGAGTCTAATATCATTTCTATAACTCCAGATACGTTCAAATTACTGAACACTGCCTAGGCCTAGTCACAACTCCTCTATTCTAACTTCCAAGCCCAATATCACCTTCAAGGAGTCCGATTCTAGAAAGTGTTCAACATGAAAGTTGTATATATTGGTCTTAACTATTTACCATCCAAATTTCAGCCCATTTTACAACTTCTATCCCGAAATATGTGATGAACAGTACACATAGGTTAAGCTGTCAGGAAAAGCACTCTGGTTCTTGTTTCAATCCCAATTTGAGTTATCTACTCGTGTGATTGGGCCTTTGAGGTATCTTGAAAGTTGTAGAACTCTCTCTTATCTTTCAAATGACACTAGAATCACCTCCAAAGACCACCTACAGCCCAAGATATGGCCAAAATACAGAAACAGTGTAAGATATGAATCATGCTGAAAAATTCAATTAAGTCCAATTTGAGTCCAAACTTACAAAACATAATAAAACTCAATCAATTAAGTACATAGAGAGTGTAAATGACTAAGAATGAAAGCTTATTAATGTATCAAATATGTGATCATCAAATTCTCCCACACTTAACTTTTTGCACTCCTGAGCAAAACACATAAGATCACTCACAAAAAAAACGAAACACACTCAAAAGCTAAACACTCTAAAAGACTCAATTTCTAATAATATTTAAAAATAAAGAACAATCAATCATTCAAGTAATCAAAACATTCATGAGGTAACATATTTTCACTTCTCAAATCAACAAACAAGGATATTTCAATTGAAAAGCATGAGTCAAGAATGATAGATTTTCACAAGATTCACTCTCAATCCCTTAAGTGTTTAAAAGGTAGGTATTTCACTCAATTCAACCCATCAAAATTGCACTACCATAAGCTTGCTTATCTTCTACTTCTCCACTACTCAGAACACATGCACACACAAATCATAAGGACTTTATTCAAGGTTGTAATGGGGTCAAAGTAAAAGAGGAGGTAATATGGATATGACAAGTTAAATACCAGAGAATAAAAGAACATGAAAGCTGAGTTCAATTAACAAGCATGAAAATTCATCCGAACTCCACCTAATATAAATTCCCTTTACATATTCTTTTTCTTTCCTTTATTACCTTGTTGACCCTCTTCTTTTTACAAATTTTTTTTTGATTGATTTTTTTTATTTTTTTTATTTTTTTTAAAAGAACATCATATATACATTTTTTTAACCATTCTGCGCACACACCCCCACACTTGTTCAAGAACTCATCGAATGACAAAACTAATGTTCTCTTATTCCCTAAAGTCAAGTAAGAACATGGTTTTTCATTTAAGGCACATAATGAGTTCGAAACAAGAATAGTCAAATAAGCTCAAAGGGGTTAAGCAAGGGGAAATAGGTCATTTCTAATGCTTTATGTTGGCAGGAATCAGAGAATTTCCAAGAAGTCGTAAGAGTGCTTGATATCATATTGAGACAACATGCTGCTAAACAAGGCTGACCATTTGATTAAAGTAGCTATTTCAAGAAAAATGCCTCAATCATATTTATGTATGCATATGAAAATGTAGTCTAAAAAAGAATCAAAGCAAGTTTTAGAGTAACAATTCTATGAGTGAAATTCACACAAGAAAGAAGAGAATGGTATAAATGTTCAATCCATTCATCAATAGGCTCAAAATCTCACAAGGCATAATTCTATCATTCTCAGTCCACCAATTCAACATCCATAACCAAGCATGTGAATTTTAAGAAAGAAGACAATTTACTTAATCATGCAAATTTCCCTGAATTTGAATTGCTACTTCCACACAAACTAGTTACTACCCCAATTACTCCTTACTCTGCTACCAATTTTTGATGCGTCTCAAGAGTAAATAATTTACTCTTTACTCTGTCATCCCTAATTACTTTGTTGTTAATAAATTGATGACAAACACAATAAACATATTAACAAACACACTCCTATATTTTTTTTTAGTTTTTTTTCTAATATGAACACAACAAACATATTAACAAACACACTTCCTAATTTTTTTTTTTGGTTTTTTTTTTCACAACCATCCTTCCCCCCAACCAGATCACAACATTGTCCTCAATGTCAAAACATAGATAGGAAAAAGGATAGAATATATTACCTGTTGCTACAATTACTGAAAAGAAAAATCTCACACAAATTTAAACAGAAACAAAGTACAATAAATAAAACCAAAGCTTGTAATTATTTAAATAGTTGGAGTGTCTTGGCTGGCGTTCTTTTCATTTTGCTTCCCTCACCACTTCCTTCACCGCTTCCTTCGGACCAATCTATCTGAGCTGTTACTAGATCAGGTTCATAAACAAAAGCTTCTAATTTATCAGTCAACTCATCAACAATAGAAGCAGAGATAAGGAATCGTCTTGCAGAAGGTGTGACAAATTTCTGTTCCACAGCATGGTCAACAAAAGATAACAAATTATCAAAGAAATTATTAACATTCAACAAACCTATGAGTTTATGGTGGATGTTCAGTTAGGCCCAAGAGACAATTTGAAAGACTTCTTCCAAAGTACCAAAACCACTAGGTAAGACAATGAATGCATCAGAGTTTTCAAGCATTGCCTTCATTCGTTCATGCATAGATGATACTTGAATTTCCAATCCGATTGTCTTTCCAACGATGTTCCTTCGAGTTAAAGGTTCAGGAATGACACCTAAAACTTGATCACCTCTTATAAATGCAGAAAGTGATACAGCCCCCATTAACCCAAGGCAACCTCCCCCATATACTACACGAATGTTCCTCTCAGCAAGTGTTCTACCAACAGTGCTTGCTGCGTTTACAAACTCTAAACTCTTACCATAACTTGTCCCACAAAATACACAGATACTGGCAAATCTACGAACAGAAGAAGAAGCTCCCTCCATTTCTACACTCACACTCTCTTTGAATGATTATGAGTTACAGGAAAGTGAAGAAAATGGAGTGTTTAAATAGGGAAGAGAATAGAAAAAGTAATAATAACTCCTATACAGGTAGGTTGACTGGTGTCAGAAAAGTTTGAAATTTAAAAATAATTTTTTTTTGTTTTTTTTTTTTTTTTTGTTTTTTTTTTTTTTTTTTACTTCAAGAAAACCATCAGGGTAAAGAAGTCTAGAAACCCCCGAAGGATCCCATCCAAAGGATCGTCTGTCCAAAACCAAAATTCAACAAAATCATACAAAGATAAAATAATAATAACAAATGATTACATACCTTTATGTACAGGTTTCATGGCAGATCTTTATACTACGCGTCATGAGTGCAGTAATACCAAGACGGCTCAGCCAATCTGGGCATTCTTCTCCCTCCCGCTTGTGAGATATTTTGGATTGAGCTACGACGCTACTAATTAAAGTGCGTAAATCTGACAGCTACCACCAACGAACACAGCCAGTGAGAGGTCGCTGAAGAGCCCATGGCATTAAATCACAAGATTCAACTCAGACGCATTGTCACGCGAGAATGCAGACACGGGACGCTTCTTTCTGTCCATCAGCAAGCAGAGCCTTCGGTTAAAACCTGGGAATGCTTGCGCGGCTCTCTACAGAGCATGGTACACGAATCTTATTTACCGACCGGCGTGCGAAGGTCCACCCGATTCAATGACGGGTCTGCCACTCCACTGACAGGGGCTCCTAATCTAATTAAAGACCAAGTACAACCGAAGTTTCGCCCTTTTTATTCTTTTTTATTTCATTTTTTTCTCTTTTTTTTTTTTTTTTTTTTTTTTTTTTTTTTTTTTTCTTTTTTTTTTCTTTTTTTCCCTTTTTTTTTGGAAAATGTGCAAGATAATATATACATGTTGTTGTGATTGTGGCTCACATCTTCCTCTGGTTTCACATCCAGAAACGGCTCAAACGCCTTCTATGAGTTGAGGATAAACTTCCCATCCAATTTTCTTATAAATTGGCAAACAGGGTCTTTTTGAGTCCGATTCCCAAGACTGTAACGCTCTTGCTCGTCCTTGAAGAGATTCCACAAACTAAGAAGTTCACGCTACACAATTCCACAAGAATGCGTCTCAAGAGTCAATAAGATATTATCTAATGACTCCTTACTCAGTCCATTCTTAATGAAGAATATTTTATCTTCTCTGTTTACGGAAACCATCCCCAAAGAGCGATATCGCGTGTTGCAATTCCATCGTGCACACTTGTAACAAACTTTCATTCTTTTTGCTCTTCTCCTTTTTGAAAATGAACTTTTACCGAGACCAGGCATGTATGGGACAAATGAATCTGAAGATTCACTAGCTAAATGAACCTTTGCTTCGATTATCCAGCGTATATCTTCTGGGATGCCCTTATACATTAACAGTCTCAATCTTTCACACCTAGCTTCATAGACTTTTGTTAGAGCATTTAGAGGGAGAGAAGGAAAATGTTTTCTTAGATTTGAGAAAATGACATCCATTTTAAAAGGAGAAGAAATCAGTTATTATGGGAAACTAAAAAACAAACCGACTTGAGAGTCACGGAGTACCGTTATCCGCCATTTAACCGGGAACACAAAGAACTGCAAAAAGAAAGAAACAACATTAAAATAAATACTACTCATAACAAGGATTAGAAAGAGAAATGGATTCTACCTCAACAACTTGATGTTCCAGAAATGGTTTGAGTCTTTGTCCATTGACCTTAAATACAATACCATTCCTAGGATTCTCAATGTCTATGGCCCCATAAGAATACACATGTTTGACAATATAAGGGCCAATCCACCTAGATCTTAATTTTCTAGGGAATAAGTGAAGATGAGAATTATAAAGCAGAACTTTTTGACCAATTTCAAAAGTTTTTCTCAAAATTGATTTGTCATAAAAAGCTTTTGTTCTAGCTTTATAAATCTTTGAGTTTTCATATGCATCATTTCTTAATTCCTCAAGTTCATTCAATTGCAATTTGCGTAACTTGGAAGCATCATCAAGACTTAAGTTGAAAGCTTTAATGGCCCAAAATGCTTTATGCTCCAATTCTACAGGCAAATGACAAGGTTTTCCATAAACTAACCGATAGGGAGACATGCCCAAAGATGTTTTAAAAGCAGTACGGTAAGCCCAAAGTGCATCGTTTAGTCTTAAAGACCAATCTTTATGATTTGGGTTAACCGTTTTTTTCAAAATTTGTTTAATCTCCCTATTTGCTAATTCAACTTGTCCACTTGTCTGAGGATGATAAGGGGTTGCAATTTTGTGGGTAATGCAATATTTCTTCATTAAGGATTCAAATGGTTTATTGCAAAAATGTGTTCCCCCATCACTGATGATAGCTCGAGGAATTCCAAATCGACTCAAAACATTTTCTTTTAAAAATTTTAGAACAGTTTTATGATCATTGTGCCGACATGGAATCACCTCAATCCATTTTGAAACATAATCAACTGCAACCAAAATGTATACAAATCCAAAAGATGATGGAAATGGACCCATGAAATCAATTCCCCAACAATCAAAAATTTCAATGACAAGGATAGAGTTCAAAGGCATCATATTTCTTTTAGAAATGGACCCCAATTTTTGACAACTTTCACAACTTTTGCAAAAAGTATAACTGTCCTTGAATAAAGTGGGCCAATAAAATCCACACTGCAAGATTTTCGTAGCTGTTTTCTTTGAAGAAAAATGACCTCCACATGCTTCTGAATGACAAAATTTAATGACACTACTTACCTCATTGTCGGGTACACATCTCCGAAAGATTTGATCAGGACAATATTTGAACAAATATGGGTCATCCTAAAAGAAAATTTTCATCTCAATTAAAAACTTTTTTCTGTCTTGGTGTGTCCACTGAGGCGGCATCTTACTTGTTACAAGAAAATTGATAATGTTAGGAAACCAAGGCATGGAATTGACAGAAAATAAAAATTCATCGAGAAAAGAATCATTGATAAGTGTGCTATCAAAAGATGAGCCTGTTGTCAGCCTTGACAAATGATCTGCAACAACATTTTCGGCCCCTTTCTTATCTTTTATTGTGATGTTGAATTCTTGAAGCAATAAGATCCACCGTATCTACCTAGGTTTGGCATCCTGTTTAGACATTAAATATCTAACAGCAGCATGATTAGTGAAAACAACAGTGGATGAACCAATTAAATAAGCTCAAAATTTGTCCAATGCAAAAATTACAGCAAGTAGTTCTTTTTCAGTAGTGGTGTAATTCATTTGTGCACTATTCAAAGTTCGAATTGCGTAATAAATTACATGAGGCTTACCTTCCTTTCTTTGGCCTAAAACAGCGCCAACAGCAAAATCACTAGCTTCACACATCAACTCAAAAGGCAAAGACTAGTCAGGAGATTGCATGATAGGAGCAGAAGTCAAAAGACCGATTAATTTTTCAAAAGATTTCTGATAATCTTGAGTCCAATCAAATGGTGTATCTTTTGTTAGAAGATTACATAAAAGTCTAGATATGGCACTAAAGTCCTTTACAAATCTTCTGTAAAATCCTGCATGTCCTAAAAAGGAACGAACTTCTCTGACTGTTTTTGGGAAAGGCAAATGAGCAATTAATTCAACTTTGGCCTTATCAACTTTAATTCCTTTGGAAGACATCACATGACCTAACACTATTCCTGAGGTAACCATGTAATGACATTTTTTCCAATTTAACACAAATCCTTTTTCTTCGCATCTTTTAAGAACTTTTTCCAAATTATCAAGATAATTTTCAAAAGAATTTTCAAAAACTGTCAGATCATCCATGAAAACCTCTAAATAATGCTCAATCATGTCACTGAAAATACTTAGCATGCATCTTTGAAAAGTTACCGGAGCATTACAAAGACCAAAAGGCATTCTTCTATATGCAAAAGTGCCAAAGGGACAAGTAAAAGTGGTCTTTTCTTGATCCTCCAATGCAATTGGTATTTGATTATACCCTTAATAACCATCAAGAAAACAATAGTAGGGATGTCCTGCTACTCTTTCTAGAATCTAATCAAGAAATGGCAAAGGGAAATGGTCTTTCCTAGTGGCTGCATTCAATTTTCTGAAATCAATACACATACGCCAACTAGATGAGACTCTGGTAGGTATTAATTCACCTTTTTCATTTTCAACCACAGTTATTCCAGATTTCTTAGGCACAACTTGTGTAGGGCTTACCCACTGGCTATCAGAGATAGGATAGATAATTCCAACATCAAGTAATTTAAGAACTTCAGCTCTAACTACCTCTTTCATGTGTGGATTTAATCTTCTTTTAGGTTATTGAGATGTTTTAGCATTATCCTCTAAATGTATTCTATGTGTACAGATTAATGGATTAATGCCTTTTATATCCTTTAATGTCCATCCAATTGCACTTTTATGCCTTTTAAGTACTTCTATCAACTTACCTTCTTGTTCTTTGGTCAGGGATGAGGAAATTACCACTGGAGAGCTTTGTTCTTCTCCCAAAAATGTGTACTTCAACCCATCAGGTAATGGCTTCAGCTCCAGTGTGGGTACTTCTTCATGGGCATCATCATTCATGGATTTTAGCTCTTCGAATCTTGGCTTCCTTCCTTTGTATTCCATTTCTTGTGTACAGTCAAGTAAAGAGCATATTTCAGAAACATCATCATCTAACTGTGTAGCTGAATCAAATGAATTAATTAAACAGATTTCTAATAGGTCAGAAGAACTCTTGATTTGAAGATGATCATCTATAATGGTCTCAATCCCTTCAATCTCTTCCTTTTCATCATAAACTTCATGTGGTTGCTTGCACATGTTGAAAACATTAAGCTCCAGTGTCATATTTCTAAAAGTTAGCTTCACCACTCCATTTCTGCAATTTATCAAAGCATTAGATGTTGCTAAAAATAGACGACCCAAAATAACAGGAACTGACTTAGAACTATCAACCATAGGTTCAGTTTCCAAGACAATAAAATCCACAGGATATATGAATTTATCAACTTGTACCAACACATCTTCTACTATTCCTTTTGGAATTTTAATTGATCTATCAGCAAGTAGAAGAGTTACAGAAGTTGGTTTTAACTCACCAAGGTTGAGTTGCTGATAAACTGAATATGGAAGCAAATTAACACTAGCACCAAAATCAAGTAAAGCTCATTCAATTTTATGTTCACCAATAATGCATGAAACTGTAGGACAACCAGGGTCTTTATATTTCAACTCATTATTGTTTTGAATAATGGAGCTTACCTGTTCTGTCAAAAATGCATTCTTTTTCACATTATGTTTCCTTTTAACAGTGCACAAGTCTTTCAAAAATTTGGCATAACAAGGAATCTGCTTGATAACATCTAACAGAGGAATATTGACCTTCATTTGTTTAAAGATTTCAAAAATGTCACTATTATGATTCACTTTACTTGAATTGTTTAATGCTTGAGGAAATGGGGGTGAAGACGAAGGTTTGATCTCTTTTTGACTATGTGACTTATAAACTCCTTCCTCATCTTTGGGAATTGACTCATCATCTTTCTCAAAAAGTTCAGGAATTTGTTTTTCAACAACCTTTCCACTCCTAAGAGTTATCACTGAGTTGACTTGATCTATTTTTTGACTTTCTGAACTACCCTCATTTAGGCTAAACTGACCCTTGGGATTTGGTTGAGGTTGAGAGGGAAACTTTCCTTTCTCATGAATGGCAAGTGCAGAAGAAAGTTTAGCAAGAGTATCTTTTATGTCAATCATGGCTTGAGTGTTTTGGCTATTGATGGCCTCTTGTTTTTCCATGAATGCATGCAATGTTCCTTCAAGGTTTTTCCTATATGGTGGGACATAGGGTGTATATCCTTGAGGATTTTGAGAATCTTGCTGTGCCTGAGGAGGTGGTGGTTGCATGAATTGTGGCTGGTTGCTATTCCTCCAACTGAAGTTCAGGTGATTTCTCCATCCCGGATTGTATGTATCTGAAAAAGAAGTAGTGAATGGCTTTTTAAAATTATTCATTGCATTTACTTGCTCATGCACAACTTTTTTAAAAACAAGAATTTTTGGACATTCATTTGTTGAGTGTCCTAATTCATCACAAATGCCACAAATTTCTTCATTTTGCACAGATTTGATTTCTTTTACTTTTCCTGATTCCATAGCTTCAATCTTTCTAGCCAAACTAGCAAACCTTGCATTTAGATCTTTTTCTTAACTAAGATGATATTTTCCTTTACTAGCATTTGCAAGGTTAAATCTAATTGAATTTTCAGAAGGATTAGTACCATGCCAAGATTGAGAATTTTCAGCCAAATGGTCTAAATAGTCTAAAGCTTCTTCAGGTTCTTTATCAAGAAATTCACCATTGCACATTGTTTCCACAAATTGTTTGGTTTCGGGTGTTAACCCTTCATAAAAGAAGCTTATAGTGCGCCATTTTTCAAAATCATGATGTGGGCAAGAATTCAACAAATCTTTAAAACGTTCCCAACTTTGAAAATATGCTTCATTGGAATTTTGGAAAAAATTTTGGATTTGTCTTTTCAAAGCATTAGTTTTATGTGTTGGAAAAAATTTCTTCAAAAACTCACATTGCATTTCTTGTCATGTGCCAATTGATCTTGGTTTCAAAGTGTTAAGCCAAGTTTTTGCTTTATCTTTCAAAGAAAAAGGAAACAATTTAAGCTTAACAACCTCTTCAGTGCAAGTTTAATCATGAAAAGCGGTACATACTTCCTCAAATTCTTTTAGATGTAAATATGGGCTTTCAGATTCTAAACCATGGAAATTAGGAAGTAAAGAAATCATACCTGGCTTGAATCTAAAATTGTTGGCATTGAGTGGAAAGATAAAACATGATGGACTAGAATTTTGAGATGGTTGCAAATACTCATGCATAGTTCGCAACGGTTGATTTTCATGTTCATCATGCACACTTTCGTTTTCAGCCATTGTGCTTAATGTGTGTGATTGTGATTCAAACAAATCAATATGTAAAGTACCTAGATTAACTTTAACCAAACGACCATAATTTAAATCACGATACCAATTAAGCATAAACAAGTAATTTACAGTATAAAATAAAATGTACAAGCTAGCAGTATAAATTGTCTATTAAATATTAACAAATGTGTGGTATAAACCAATCACCAAATAAGTTAATAAGCATAAAAATTAAAAAGTTAGTATACAGATAAATTAAAATATTAGAAGCAGAAAAAGTAAAAAGTTAGATAGCTGATAAAGTAAAAAGTTAGATAGTTAGTAAGAGAGTTAGTAAGTTAGTAAACAAAAAAAAAAATAAATGACAAAAAATAAATAACAAAAAAATAATGAGAAAATAAATACAGAAAATAAAGTACAAAAAAATAAAAGGGAGAGTTACCCCACTAAGTTAATATGTATAAGAAAATAAAATGGAGAATTACCCCCATTTAATACGCATGTAAATTAAAATACAGAAAATAAAGTAGAAAGTAAATTTAAAATATGAAAACTAGAGAATTGGCAAGCTGATTTTTTGCTCCAGCGAGAGAGGAGAGAAGAAGAAAGATTATTTCATTAATAATTAAAGATTATAGAGAAATTAGGGAGCGTTTCCCCCACAAGTTAGTATGTACAAAAATTAAAAAGGGAGAGGTTCCCCCACTAGTTAGTATGTTAGTATATATACAAAAATTTTACACCAGAAATTCAGTCTTCAAATCAAGTTCCCGGCAACGGCGCCAAAAACTTGATGCACAATTTTCAATTGTCGCATTTGCAAAACCAAGTGCAGGTTGTCTCAAGTAATAAATTTCTCGGGAGTCCGAGGTCGATCCACAGGGAATTATTGAAGATTAATTAAGGTGAAGTGAATATTTTGTTACTACGATTAAAATTATTTACATGGGTAAAAAGATTCACTCTTGGTAAATAAAATAAAGGTAAGATTAATTCCTTTTATAACTCAATTAGAATCCTCGCAACATGGAGGTTCCAATCGGAAAATACAACATTAAAAGTCCATTTAAAATAATATACGTAATTATATTATGTTTCCTAAAAATATTACCACCACTTATAAATGTGTTAAAGCATTCATTGTGCCAATATTTTGTCTACAACAAATCAAGAACTCCTCTTTACAAAGATGATTTCTAAATTATAAGAAACAAATTATAATACGTATAATGGTTATTAGAAAAATATAAATCATTTAAGCACAAGAGAAGAATAAATCTAACATTAATTTATTACCAAGAGCTTCACCATTTCACCTAAGTAAAATGAAACTTAGTTACTCATAGATAAGAAGAAAGAAAGAGAGAAGAAGAAGAAGAAGAAGAACATGACTTTAATTTAGAACAAAGGAAAATTACTACAAGAAAACCTAGTAACAAAATGGCATCATTTTGGTAACTAACACCTAACACCCTTAATGATCTGCCAAGGCCCCCTTTTATAGAGGATTAGAGATACAAAATGACAAGGGGGCTGAGTCATTAGTGGTTGGATGAGTAGAAAATGAGTGAAAAATGCAAAATGACTTTAGGTGAGTGGGAAATTATGGAGATTCCTTGTCTCCGAAATCATGCAGCTCTGAAGTCATTGCATTCGTCATTTTTGAACCAAGTGGTCTTCATGAAAGTTGTAGGCCTGGATCTTAGCTTTCAAATGGCTTTGGTTTGAGTCCAATATCATTTCTATAACTCCAGATACGTTCAAATTACTGAACACGACCTAGGCCCAATCACAACTCCTCTATTCTGACTTCCAAGCCCAATATCACCTTCAAGGAGTCCGATTTTGGAAAAGTGTTCAACATGAAAGTTGTAGATATTGGTCTTAGCTATTCAGCATCTAAATTTCAACCCATTTTACAACTTCTACCTTGAAATATGTGATGAACAGTACACATAGGTTAAGCTGTCAGGAAAAGCACTCTGGTTCTTGCTTTAATCCCAATTTGAGTTATCTACTCATATGATTGGGCCTTTGAGGTATTCTTGAAAGTTGTAGAACTCTCTCTTATCTTTCAAATGACACTAGAATCACCTCCAAAGATCACCTACAGCCCAAGATATGGCCAAAATACAGAAACAATGTAAGATATGAATCATGCTGAAAAATTTAATTAAGTCCAATTTGAGTCTAAACTTACAAAACATAATAAAACTCAATCAATTAAATACATAGAGAGTGTAAATGACTAAGAATGAAAGCTTATTAATGTATCAAATATGTGATCATCAATCATGCTGTTTCCAGTATACATTGAATTTTCCACATGGCTTTGCACATAGTAACTGCTCTAAGTAATGGGCAGTTTCCTTATTCTCTCTAGCTTCTAACTTCCCTATGATGCCACATTCTTATCCTTTCAGCATCAACTTTAGGAACTACCAACATTCAGTGATGGGTTTCACCATGATTTCTTTTCAACTTTCAAACTGTTCTTCGTTGACCATAAGCTTTGACATCACAAATGTTCACTTGCATGGCTTCAACATACTAGCATAGCTTCACTTCGACAATAATTTGGGACTTTGCACTTGAAGCTTCATGATTTGTCTAAGTGATGCTCTTTTGTCAAATTTATTTGTCTTCTATCGAATCTTCCATTCTATCAACATGGTCTTCTTTGACTTGTGATCCTAGTTGAAGTAGTTGTCAAAACATTATTGATGTCGGTTGGCTATTTTGTCGGTCACTATCTTCTACAGATCATTGAAACTTAGTCTTTTTAGCGGCTTTATATTGCCTGCTTAATTTCCATATTTTTTGAAATGGCTAATTTTGACCCCCAACAAAGTGGTAGACTTAAAATGTAGGTATGCAGAAAATAAGATGGAACAAGTTATAATCAAATGATAAAACAAGTGTAAATGTGAGATTATGCGTGTATGATTGTGTGTCAATAGCATTATTCCTTAAAATAAATAACCATAAAAATCATCAAATTTTGGACTTCAAGCTAATAGCTATTGGTGAACTTATAAGGACAACTCTCATGGATGATTTGAACACGACCTAGTTGAAAAGGAAGATTGCTAGAATTTGTGTTGAAGTTGATTTAGTCAAGCCCATTCTATATATATCTCAATAATAGCTAGATGTAGAGCAAATGATTGTTGAATATGAGGGGATTCACATGGTATGTTTCTCTTAAAGAACATACGGGCATGACAAAGATAAATGTCCACAGTAAAAAGAGTCTAGTTTTAGGAGCAGAAGCCTTGAACAGAAATATAGAGAATACCAATGCTCAAGTGGTTGTGCAACTAGAGGATATGGTGGTGAAGGATGATAATGGCCAGTATAGCTCGTAAATGAGGGTCAAACAATAAGGAAGAAGGAACCCTATTTCAAATTCCAAATGATAATGTTATTCATGGGTGCAAATTTGGTGGTAATGATAAAGAGAAAAATAAACAAGAATCAACTCGTTTTGATGCATTGCATGTAGACATTGAACCTAACCAACAATGGAAAATAATGGAGAAAATCTTGGAGGAAAACCAGGTTAGTCAACAAAATAATAAGGGAGTGAATATCCTTCAAGGTAATGAGAGAGGATTTATTCTGGGTGGATAATTATGAAAGGAAAAGAAAAAAAAAACAACTCTTTTGTGGGAAGAATATGACCTAGAAGTTTTGGCTAAGAATAATTCCACTTGGCAATCCATAATGGCAACCCCCTACAAGATATCCTATATGGACATTTCCCTTGCTGTTGTGGGTACCACTATGAAAACTATGGCAACTATTCCTTTTAGTGATAGTGAGAATAATGTGATGCATAAGATGATGTCTAATATCATGGAGGAAGTATACATTCCCATGAAAGAGAGTCATTTGTTAATGGTAGTATACAACACTTAGCTGCTTGACATTCCCACTAGCAACTAGTGGGACACTCTTCTAGAAATACATAAGGAATTGATAGTGAGTGAAACTCTTGGAATGGAGGACATTTTGATGGTTCCTAATAGGATTGCCATGCAGTTAGTGCAATAATCCTTTTAGGGGTGTTTTCATTATTTTATTTATGATTCTTTTCACTTTCAATGTGACGAGGGCTCAACTACCACAACATCTTATAGTTGTCTAGAGTTGGGTATATGGGTTAACTTAGCCAAACCCATCTCGGTTTGTTACAACTACCTTAAATGAGTTGGGCTAGGTTAGCCCACGTTTTAAATGGACTTATTATAGTAGTAACCCGGGCTCGACCTTGTTAACTCATAAGTTAATGCGTTATCTAATTAACTTATTACTTTTTTGAAAAACAAATTAACATTCTCCATTAGTAAAACTTTAAGTATTAGCAGCAGTTGCCACCCTTCTATTCCAAGAGTCTATGAAACTGACGACCACCAGTAACAACATCCAGCCTCCAAAGGTCAATGAATGAGTCCAATCACCAATGACAACCAACACGACCACCAACACCAGACATCGAGACCTAATTTGACTTGACGAAGAGGTGAGATCGATGGTGACATCTTCAACAAGAATGGACCTCTGTGGGTTTGTAACCCTGACGACCACCAGGTTAACCTAGCATGAGACCTAATATGATCCGAGGAAAATGTAAAACTGGAGATGGAGCTTCGCAATGTTGTCTTCTTCTTCATAGCTATAACCATTGGCGAGATTGAGAGATCAAATGGTATGGTGGGATCTTGTTGTCTTGGGGTTTATTCTTAAAGTTGAATTGAGGTTAAGAAAATAGGACTAGGACGAGAGTGACTAAAGAAGTGGGGTTTTATCTATTTTATTTTAAGCATTTGAAGGTTTTTATTTTTTAATTGGGTTGCTAGTTAAAGATATGTATATACAATTTTTTTCCTATTGGGTAGCAACTAAAAATTCTTTTATAGACTTGAACTCTTGTTTTTTTATTAAAATAATTCATAGCAAATTAGCGGGCGACAGGTTGGCCCGTCGATTAATGGACCACAACCCACTTATCTAATGAGTTAAACTGATTGAGATCATAGACCTACATTTAAATGGACCTACAAAATGCTTAGTCCTTACTCGCATGGGGTTGCAGGTTAAGCTAGCCAACCTGCGGATCTAGACCCACATAGCTAGCTATACTACTATTTATGCTAGCCGTAAGGAGGAAGATAGGGTGCTGGCATGGGATCATATTGAATGTTTGTGTAATGCAACGTTTTAATTTTTTTTTAAATAAATAAATAAACATGGACTATTTTGTTTGAAGGGCAATATTACTGTGAGCACTGTATTTTGACTAGGTCATTTTTTTAATATTTGTTTTGAAAAAAAAAACAAAAAGAGTGAAATTTTTTGAAAATTTGATAAAAAAAGTGGAAAATTTGAAAATATAAAAAAGAGGGACTTGAAAAGTAAAGTGGCTTAGTTCACCAATCAAGTGTCCAAGGAAAATTTAATTTTCTTTGTCTTAGCCCAAACTTTCTTGGCCTAATATGGAGACGTACAAATTTAAGCATTCAGTTTCAAATGTCTAGGTTCATGGAACCATGCTTTATAACATGTGTTGAATA
The DNA here is from genome assembly GCA_029884595.1 of Ormosia semicastrata. Lineage (NCBI taxonomy): Eukaryota > Viridiplantae > Streptophyta > Magnoliopsida > Fabales > Fabaceae > Ormosia > Ormosia semicastrata. The sequence goes on from JAQQTO010000061.1 coordinate 49,862,194, forward strand.
AGGATGACAATTAGTACAATTTGGTTAAGCAATTTGGGAGTTTGATTGAGAAAAAATGGTTAATTTGATTATATGGCCATAAATGTGAAAAAAGGTTTTGAACCTTGTTCAGAGCCGAGATTAAAGGTGATACCACATCGCGCCTCTAAGCAGTGATGGAAGGTTGTAGATGGTGGTATCCTCCTTATATGGCAATGACAGCGGTGGAGATGGGGGTGGTGTACCTCCAAGATACTCTGATGCTCAAGTTAAGGTTGTGTATTAGGAGAGAACAGTATGGGAGCATATGCATACCTGAGTGACTTAGCCCTGTATTTATAAAGTGTGTTTACTTGTAGGGGAAGTAGTATTTGAAGAGATACTGTTTCTATAATATTAGGATTGATAGTTATGAGGGGATAAGATCCAAAATATCCTCATTAAAAAGGGATACTGTTAAGATTTAGTACATATCTTGTCAGCCAAGGTAAATAAACTGTGGGACCACAACAAGCCAGGGCTACGGTGAGCCGACCTAATTGGGCCTAGATCCAAGATGCCAGTCCAAAATAGTTTGCCCTAGCTTGACACTCTAATTTGTCAACAGAATGTCAACGTACTCCTATTAGAGGCCAACAGGAGCGCTTGATTCGCTTAACAACATAGATCCATATTATAAGGTGTTCCAATTGAGATCTGTCATGTGGCGGGGGAAAAGCATGTGTCTATGATCTTGTGTTAAGGAATCATGGATAGTTTCCCCTAAGTGAAAGGATAAATGGCCTTGATCCATCATGATGATACAACCCTAGCCATATGGACTCGCTATGGTATGGTGACTGGGGTTCGTTGGAGCGGATATGCTCAAATTATGGCCGCAACCAGTGGTGTTGAGCTGGAATGCCCCATGTGACTACGATTCACCGAGTTCCGAGGAAGATTATCATGGATGGTATAAGGCAATTGCGATTTGGCCATTAACACTTAGCTCTCTTGCGATTCTTCATCTAGGACCAAGGTTGCTTCATTTGTGATTGGCAACTTTTAGTGACACATGACACACAATAGATGGGCACTATCATTTGGTTTTTACACTACCATTATTTGAAACCAGTGCAAATTGACCAGCTTGCCCTGGTAGTCGAGAGAGTGGCAGCACCTATAAATAGGAAAGTGGTGTAGAGTGGTTGCTATTTCCACTCTTTGCACTTTCTTTCTTCTTTCATTTTCAGTGAGTTAGGTGATTTCTAGTGGGGATTTATGGTAATGGATGGCAGCGAGAGGTTGCAATGCCTATTTCCACCATTTATTCAAGTTTTTCAAGCCTTTAACCTTCAATCTAGAGGTATCTCAGCCCCTCCTACTCATTTCCTTTTGTTTTTCTTGGAATGGCAAGAGTTAGTATAACATCTCAAAGACTAACACTAATGATTTATCTAGTTTACGTAATTAGAATTTAGTACATTACTTATGAATATCCATAATTTTTCAAATCAATAATTTAATAATATTTAAAATATGAGCCTTTAACGGAAGCACATAATACATATAGTATGAAATGAATTATATAAAATTATACATTGTTGTACATAATATACATATATCATCCTATTATACCAAATCAAAATCAATCTAACTGGAATATCTCCTTATGCATAAGCTCCGTCTAGCTTTATCTTATTTGTCAACTATAGATCCTTCTTGAAATTATCATGGAAATCATAGAAGTAGGGGGTGAGAATCATAAAATTCTCAGTAGTTTATAAAAATTGTGTCATCACAATAATTCCAACTATTTCGGGGGAAAATCATTTCAAATCATTACTGTATAATACGTAGGAAGGTGGCTAAAGCCAAATCCGATCCTTTCTCTTCCCGAAACAAAGATTCATTTTATCATTATGTAAATAATTCATTATCATCAAAATCACATCATAAATCTTATCTTTAAATCATTAAAATATCATTAAGTTCCATATCTGGAAAATCATTAGTCATATCCTTGAAATCATATTGTCAAATCTCATATTTCCAAATCTTTAAGACATATCAAGAAATCTCGTGTTTATTTTAAAACAAATATCTATCATGTCTCAAATCATCAGGACACAGGTGTCATCTCAAATTGAATGGTATGGAGGGAATTATCCATCCTCACAATACCGATCACTTGGTTGTAGCCTGCTTTTGGGTTGGTGCACTTCAACCCATTCATAGCTCTCGCTACACAAGACTACTCCAGGTAACTAGGTCATATCAATCTCAATTAGCCATAACAATGAGGGAATTGTCTATCCTCATTTCAACTGGTAAGTAGAAAAGGAATTATTCATCCTCAACTACTTTGATAGGGAGGGAATCAACCGTCCACACACTATCGATCATCAGGGATAGGGGAAGTTTGATCTGCTCCCACATTATCCAGGATTTAGGATAACCCCAAGTAAAGAGGTCTTCCCCTACTACTTGATATCCAGGGAAGCATGGGTAAAGAGGGAGGTCTTCCTCAATCTCAATTACTCTAGTATAAAGAGATTCTTAAATTCTCTTACCATTATCCAAAACTTACCCTAGTACAAGGCATATCCAAAACTTAATCGACCTAGTTCCACAAAGGGATATCCATGAAAATCAAATCATTTTATCAAATCTCTTTGTTCATCAAATCATCACATATACAATATAATTCATAATCCAATCATTCTTATCACGGGTATTCAAATTCATCAATAAATCACATATCATAGTATTATGCATTGATATCTTATCAATTATCAATTCATAGCATAACGCATTGATATTTTATCCATCAATCTCAATTCATATCCATGTTCAACATATAATCATTTCACAATCTTAGTATCCATCAATAAACTCATATATAATCATACTTTACATAGCATATTTTATGCTTTTCTTCATCTAATATGTCTTAAAATAACATTACATTACATTTGGAAATCAAATTCTCATATATCATATTCAGTTTTCTCTCTCTGCCCAGCTAGCACCCAAGCGTCCTCTATCAACTGCCTCGGCGCTGAGTACGTAGCAGCACCAGATTTTTCTAGCTTTTAGCCAAAAATCCTTCTCTTTCCAAAACCAAATCAAAACTAATCGAAATAATCATCAACAAATCATCAACTTTATCACATTCAAGCATACAAAACACTTGTTAAAGAAGAAAATATCATAAGGGTTTTATACTCACTTTTCAATCTCAAAACTCATCAAGAAATCAAGAGAAGAAATTAAAGCATCACATTATGAATCAAGCATAAAAGCATGAGTCTTTCATCATCAAATCAGAAATCTCACTCAAGGACATCAAGAAATCAGATCTTGAAATACAAATGGTGAAAAGAAAAGAGTGAGAAAACCCCCTACCTTGGTTCCCATGGATCCTTCATCTTGTTCCTAGCTCCTCTTTGCTTGGTTTTCTTTCTTCCCCCTCCATTTTCTGCTCCTGTCTCACGTTCCCTCTTCCTCTGTTCTTTCTCATTTTTCTCCTTTCCTCTCTCTATTTTTCTTCTATTTTGTTTCTATCTCTACCTTTGTTTCTTTCTTTTTCATTTTTCTTTTGTTTCCCCCTTTTATTTCTTTTCTTTGTCTCTTTTTAGTGTGGCAGCCGAGAGTGAGGAAGAGAGGAGAGAGAAAAATATCAAGAAAGTCAAAGATGAAGGGTGTGGAACAGTGGAGAAAGAAAATAAAAAGGAAAAAGTGTAATTCAACTGATAAATTTTTATCTGCTAAAAATACTTTAATTTCTCAAAAGTGAATTTTTCAACCTTTATAGGCATTATGAAAAATTCTTGGATTTCATGCACTTCCCAATTTTTTATTTTTCCACAATCATCTGTATAAACCTTTATTAGACACTAAGCTTCACTATTCATCCCTGGGTTGAGTTAAACCTCATGGAATTGAATTTAGAAGCTTTCAAGTGTCCATTTAAATCTATTTTTACTCTTAAATTAATCTTCATCTTTTGTTTTTACATTTACTCATACCCCTATGGGTTTCTAATCCATTTATCCGATTAGTTTGGTCTATAAACACTATCTTATTATCATTAAAAATGCCAAACTAACTTATCTAATCTTCTAAAATTTCATTTATCTCATTCCAATCCTTAATGACTTAGAAATAAATTCTCCATATTTGTTTATATATTTTTAGCCATTTAAGCTAAATTCTGAGCTATTTTGAGTTATTTCTCATATTCAGTGTTATAGATTTGCACTTCATTCAACCCAAACAATTTACCAAAATTATCAGGTAATTTATATCAGTTTTATTGAGCTACTATAATCCTGATTAATATCATTAGGTTAGAGAGGATGTTACAGTTAGAATGATTGAGAGTGATGGGGATGAGGGAAGCTCCCTAGGAATTCTATCTAAATCATTAGCTCCGCCATGCCATAAGTAGTGGAGGGGGCTCTTAGGAGAAGGAACACCACTATGGCACAAAGGTCATGATCCTATGCTAAGGCTTAGGCGATAATCCTAGAAATTAATAAGGTAGGCTAGAGAGCGAAAGCGGTTAGGCCGAACTTTCCTATTTCTGAGTTTATCATTGGGCTAGAATAGTGACTAAGTCCTTTAAGCAATTTTTTTTTTCTGATGGCAAAAGTTTAGCCTCTGTGAGTGTTTCTTCTAGGGTCTAAGATATGGGAAAGAGGAAAGTGGTCACAACCTCAGCGAGTAAGTATCGGGTACCCTAGGACATCATCCTGTATTGGTCGGTGGATCAGGAAGTATTAGGTGTTGGTGTATCCCCTAGAGGCCAATTTATTTTGACCGTATTTATATACATTATATTATACTATTTATTTAATACATGAGGCATTTTATTTATTATGTTGTTTATTATAAACATAATAAAGCCCTTAGAATAGTAAGTTTAATGCCATAGGACATCAAGTAGATGACTTGATCGTGAGATCCTATTGGATAGAATCAGAACACTATTTCTTAAATGTCTCTAGTCAAGTATTATTGTTAATTAAGACAACAATAATGCACTGGGACTAGTATGTACGTAGACTAATGGCCACATCTCATGGGTTATGGATATGAGATATCAAGTCTTCATATGGATACATATTAAAGTAATGATGTATTGGAATGACCCACCATGAGAACACTATGTGGATCGTTGTATGAGTGTCATAAGAGATTCTCAAAGTGACAATAGTATATGTGGTCCTTTGACCTGAAATCACTACGATTCCTACATGAGGAGTTGTATGTTTTAATGCCATCAAACATCATCTGTAACAAGGTAATTATGAAGTTAATTATTGGATATATCGCGAATCATGCAGAGGGATATGAGTGACCTAGATGGGATTTGTCCCTCTTACATAATAGGAGCAATATCTTTGGGGCCCCTGATTAAGTGAGACTGCGAAATGCATGACAATGCTCAAATGAATCAATATAAGATATTGATCTTATTTATTATTACTTAGTCTACTTGAGTATCAGGAAACAAAAGATTGAACAATTCAAGAGTGACACATTCCATGCCTTGTGTTCAATCTAGATATCTAGATAAATGGACTAAAATATATGGAAACATTAGTCACAGAAAGGTTATGTCAAATCATTGACATTCTCATTACTTGGGTAACAATGATGTGTTGCTAGATATCGCTCACTGCTTGTAATATTAAAATAGGATTTTAATATTAATACTAACGTCATAAGAACCTACAGGGTCACACATAGAATAGATTAAGTTAGAGCAATTAGAATCCAAGTTGGACTAGGGTTCTGTCATGGGCCAGACTCATAACAGACGAGTCCAAGGTTGCACTGCTAAACATAATGCTACTCTCACTCGCATAAGGCAGTCACTATTATAAATAGTATTGCTAAGGGGCTGTCAAGGAGCATCAGTTGTAAACCTTAGCCGCACCCTAATAGAAATAGTGAGTGAGAGAGAGAGACAGGTTTCTCTTCTCTTCATAGCTAGCACTATGTAGGAGACGTGAGACTCCAAGATCGCAAATGTTGGGCATTTGTGAGTTTGTTCGTGTGGACAACATAGAGGTACCGTCATTACTGCAGTGCTAGTGATTTGCTTGATCATTTTTTGTCTAGCTTCAAGAGGTAAACTCGAAAAACCATGTTTAATGGTTTTCTTTTTTGCATGGGTCCTTGGTGGGAATCCTTTTCTATTGTGCTTTTGTTCACAGATTCCCCAACTTTAGGGACCATTTCGTGGATAAGTACATTAACAGCTGTGACCAATAAAAAGGAATACCTTCAACTAATGATGAATAAAGCTTACGATAATGAGTTTGTGATGGTTCCCCCTGATGATCAAGAACAGGTATGCTTAACTTGGACCACGGGACCAAATCATTTCATGTATTTATATAAGACAATGTTTATACGTCTCGAGGTCTGGCTTCTGTTAACCGAATTTGAGGTTGAGGTGCTCCATCACTTATAACTGGTGCCCACTCAGTTATATCCCAATAGTTGGGGATTCATCTTGCTGACATCTGGAGCTTATGTGCACAACTAGTGCTCTCTTATAATTATTTTCCTAAGTCAAGCCTTCGAGAACAGGCCTCACCAAGGGTTAGATCACCTTGAAGGCCTATGTCGGGTGTAAAGCATTTGAGCCCTAGTATGAGTCATACAAGAAGTTCAATAGAGACAACTTTCGACTAGAAGTGACTCCTGAAAACATGACCTTTCTTTTCAATGATGGAAGAAAAGCTAACCATCTTCCTCTATAAGACTCAAATAGCTTGGGAGAACACCCTGGAGTAGCTTAAGACTAATGAAGAAGACCTGGCATTAGAGGATGTGGATGTAATCACCTTCCTTGTTTGGTAGGCCAATGAGAAAGGTTATATTTATAGTGCTGACATAATCAATACTCTGGAGAGCGATCTCAAGGCTGTCTTGGGTATGATCCGAGATGACTCCACTTTGTTGTCATCTATTGTATCTATTTTTACTGCTTTACTTTCTTTGAAAGCTTACAAGTGAAAATAACACTTGTATTTTTTTTATAGAGACTAGAAAGCATGGCACCAGTCGGGGGCTTGCCGAGTTGTAGAAACGACTGTAACAATGAAAACAAAAGATGACCTCGAACTTCAGTCTTAGCAGGGAGGGCATTTAGTCTTAGTTAGTCTTGCAAATCAATAAATCGAGCTTAAAGTTTTCTAAGCAGGCAACTTAGCTTTAAACTTGAAAGAGAAAAGGAGCCCCTCAGAGTAACCAAAGTCATCTAAAAAGAACAGCTTCAATGGAAAGGCATGTTATTGACCTCACCGTGAACCGAGATGGCAAGACCTTACAAGGTGCCCTCGTTCGCTTTGTCTCCTCATCGGTCTAGGATATGGGCTTTGAGCCTATGGACTATATCAACTAGACCCTCTCACCCCAACATACATTGACGTGTTAATGGAGAAGGATCTCCTGTAGCTCCTCTAGGATACTAAAACTTGGAGCTTGAGTAATGCGTCTATGTTTCGATTTCTAGAGACGATCGTGATGTAGTTGAAAAAAGTCCAAGAGCTAGAGGGAGAACTAGATGCCCTTTGCAGTGAGAAGACCTTGCTAGAGGAGCGGAAGAAAGTGGAGGCCAAGAAGGTGGCAAAAGCTGAGGAGAATGCTAAGCTTGCAAGAGAAGAAGCTGCTAAGTTCAAGTAGTAATTAACAGAGGCTAAGTTCGCAATCGAGATCCTTCATATGAAGGCGACGTTAGTAGATGCCACTATTAGGGAGTTGAGGGCCAAGGTGATGACCTTAGAGAAAGAGAAGGTGGACCTCGAGGGCAAGATTATGGCCCTTGAGGATATTAGACCAAGTCCGTTGATGAGTCCTTCGATAATGTCATGGCTTAGCTTTTTGTTCTAAATCCCAGCCTCTTGATTAAGGGGGCGAGGTCATATTGTTGCGTTGAGAATAGCATCATTGTTGATGTGACCTTGGCCGGTGCCGCTCTCAAGAAGGCCCGGGTAATAGAACAAGAAGTTGTCGAGGATGAACCCAACGATGAGGAGCCTGGTGATAAGGAAAAGGTCGATGAGGTTATTGATGGTGGCACCCCAACTAACTAGGAATTAGATATTTCTTCCTTTTTCCAGTATTTTTAGTTGCCCCTTGAGTGGGGCTTTTTGTGGTTGTATGGACAATTCCTGATTTCGGGCAATTTAATTTATATGAGTAAATCATTTTCCTATTATCTGTACTTTCTCACTTTTCGTGGTCTACTTTGGGTCCAACACCTAAACTTAGGCTTGTTTGAACCCTGGGACTTAGAAATTTTGTAGGGTTTTGTGAGAGTGCGCATTTAGAATTGGTGTGACCCATATGATCCTGAGCTTAGTCAATACTGTGTTCCAACACTTACAAAATTTTTCCCCACTTTTGGAGAGTTTCTTTGATGGTGTATGGGTGAGCCTCGAAAGGGGTTACTTAAATAAGACTTGGCGATGTTGGTCAGTGTACACCAGCATCACGGGTTCTTGGCAAGTTTTGAGATGGATGAAGACTCTGTAGGTCTCGGCAAGGTGGCTGTAGCGACCTTAAGACTGCACTAGAATTGTGTGAGTGTTTAAGTAAGGTGAGAACCTTGTTAACTGTGTCAAGGTGGCCACAGATGGCCTTAAGGGTTACAATAAGATTGAGTGGGTGTGATGGTGAGATGAAAACCTCATTAACCACAACAAGGTGGCCAAAGACAACCTTGAGGGTTGGCCAAGAATTACGAGTGTGTATTTCCATATGTTGATCCCTCAAACTTCATTAAGGCAATCATAGATGGCCTTGTGGGTAGCACATAAATATTTAAGCAAGTAGAGGCAATAACTTAGTTGAATTATGATTGTAAATATCATTTATAATGAATGGGTAATCGATGTCCGTGTAGTAATTAGGAACATAGATAGCAAGGTCCGAAAAGGCTCTAATGAAATTGAAAAATAATAAATGTAGAACAAATGTAGAACTAGCTATAATATCTACAAAGTTTAGTAGCGTTCCAAGTTCTTGGAATCTTTTTCCTAGCGAGGATCTCAAGCTTGTTTGCTCTAGTATCTGTTTTGCCCATTATTTAGTATAAGTCTTACCAGATTGGGGCTAGCTTCCCTTGGAAGGCATTTTTTCCTCTGACATTCGCCCTTCTTAGAACTAATCTCCCAGTGTAAAAATTTGTGAATAATTTTAGAGTTGTACTGGATTGTCATTTTCAGCTTTAGAGCAGCATCATGGATGTGAGCAATTTCTCTTTGTTCCTCCTACTGATCCAAATTTTGGTGGATGAGATCCTCATTGTGTTGCTTAGAGAAGTAATGCTTTCACCAGCTGGGTTCTCTGATTTCTATTGAGATCATGGCTTTACATCCGTAAGTAAGCTTGAATAGAATTTCTCCCGTGGTAGAATGGGGCGTGGTCCTGTATGCCTAAAGAACATGTTCGAGTTGCTCTGCCCAGTCTCCCTTAGCATCTTCTAGCCTCTTCTTTAGACCTCGGAGGATTACCTTGTTGGAAGCTTCTGTCTGTCCATTTATCTGTGGGTGTTCAACCAAGGTGAAGTGTTGTTTAATGTAGAGGTCAGACAGAAGCTTCTTGAAGTTCTTGTTAATGAATTTGGTGTTATTGTCTGTGACTATAGATTCTTGATGGCTGCCTAGACTATCAAATTATATCAATTTGTAAGCCGATTCATAAAATTACTTGTAGTATAAGGTACAATCAGGTGGAGTCCTTGGATCACTCTAATTAAGAAATCAGATTAAGAAGTTAACAAATGGGGAAAAATTGCAGAATTAATTAAACAAAAGCATTTAAAAATTGTATACAGAATTAAGTAAATAACTAATCCAAGGAAATAAATTAATTTTGAATTTAATCCATCTTTGATCACTAAGAATCCATTCAATTGCTAACTAAGTTCTTAGTCTTAAATCACATCAAGAAGCCTTAAGATGATCTATGAATTCTCTACTAGATAAGCATCTAGAATTATCAAGGTTAAATGAATTAAGCACCAATCTAATCCTAAATTAATTTGAAACCCAAAATTCAACCAAGCTAAAGAATCCTACAAACAACTTTAATGTATTGTTTAGTCTCTGTAATCCTCATTAAATGCATGGTAATTATCCAATTATTGCATCAACATCCAAATCAAATTAAGTAATTCAATGCAGATTTAATAAAATTAATAGAGGTAGAAGAGAAACTTAATTAATAAGTAAAAGAGAAACTTGATTAGCAATTAAATGTAAAATAATCAAAACAAGATCTCAGAATTAAACATCAAGATTGTCAATCCATAAGATTGATTAAAAAGGGTTTAGCCTTCCATGGATGGAAGGGAAAAACAGAAAAGAAAGAAACTTAGAGAGAAGGGAGAGGAAGAAAGATAAAGAGAGAAAGCGCAAGCAAGAATGACTAGAAGAAAATTAGGAATGAGTTTTATGGTTACTGCTGCTACTTAAGTAACAAACTCTAAAATTAAAAAATCCAAGTTTGCCCTTAGCTTAGGATTAATTCTCTTCCTCTTAACTTTAATTGGACACCTAATTTGCATAATTTGGGCTTAGGATGAGAGAGTTATGCCCAAAACATTCTTAATAGCTCTCTAAACCTGTCAGCTAACTTCAAAGGGTGATAACACCATCACAACGTCATAGTTTTCATAAGTGATCTTTATAAGAATTGAAGATCTATGTCTCAAATTTTGAATGTCACTAATTTCAGCTTCATATGACACCTACAGCCCAAATTATGGTCCAATCTTTGCACATTATTCAGGTTCTAGCGAAAAAATTTATGTTCTAATTTTGTAGCCTAATCTAGCCTACTAGATATTTGATTTAGCCTTTGAGCTCTCATCAAAGTTGTAGAGCTTTCTTCATCTTTCCTACGAGGTAAAATTCATAATTTTTAGATGTCTAGAACTCAAGTTATGCCCAAAATACAAAAAATATATAAAATTTCCAATAATTCTGAAAAATACAATTAAGCCCAATTTGAACCCAAACTTATAAAATGTAGTCAAAACTAATCAATTAAGTATATAAAAGGTCTATGAGACTAAATATGAGGGTTAGCTAATATATAAAAATTGTGTTTATTAATTTCGGGAACCAAAATGGCTGATAATGTTCTTGTATGTGAATTTCCAAACTTGGGCTAAGGTGATTGCAGATAGTAGCTCCGCTTTGATCCACTTTGTGAAATAGTTGATGGCCACTATTAGGTATTTGTGCTGGATAGGGGCTACCGGGAATGGACCTAGGATGTCCATCCCTTACTGATAAAAAGGGCAAAGGAACTAAGATGGTTGCCAATTCTTTAGGAGGGGCAGAGTAAACATTCATGAATCATTGACATTTATTACACTTTTGGATATGCTCCATAGCATTAGCTGCCATAGTGGGCCAATATAACCTGGGTCTCTACGCCTTCCAAGATAGGGATTTTCCCTCGAGATGATGCCCATAACTTGCCTCATAGATCTTAGCCAAGGCATAAGATGCTAAGTTAGCTCCTAAACACTTGAGAAAGGGGGGAGGAAAACCCTTTGTGATACAACTAGTTGTTGTACAATGTGTACCAAGCTAAGGTCCAGATTAGCTTCTTGGCTTTTTTGGGATCATCTAGTAGGATCTCATCACGCAGGTAGGTGGTGATAGGTTTGATCCAATCATCGTTCTCGTTAACCAACATTACGACCTTACAACCCGCTATGCATAAGGTTGCCAAGGTTTCTTGAATAATGGATTGATTGTTTCCTGGGCTCTTGGTGCTTGTGAGCTTGGAGAGGATGTCAACATGGAAGTTTTATTCCCTGGGGATATGCACCATTTTAACTTAATCAAAGATATTAAGGAGTTCCTTCATCTTAACCAAGTATTTTGGTAGCAAAGGTTCCTTGGCTTGGTATTCTCTAGGGACCTAGGAGGTTACCAATTTTGAATCACTATAAAGGGTAATCTCGATCGCTCCTAGGTCCTTTGCAATAATGAGCCTGAAAATAAAGCTTTGTACTTAACCTAGTTATTTGAGATAGGGAACTCGAATCTTAGGGAGTGTTCAATGGTTACCCCTTCATTGTTTTCCATCATTACCCTAGAATTACTTCCTTTGGGATTCTAGGAGCCATCAACATAAATGATCTAGGAGTTACCTTTAGGAAGGTTGGGGTCTTGTGTCAGCTTGACGATGAAATTAGACAATGCTTGGGTTTTGATGGCTTAATGAGGTTCATAGGTGATTTCAAACTCAGAAAGCTTTATTGATCAAGCGATCATGCGTCTAACGAGGTTTAGTTTGTGTAGTACTTGTCAGGGAGGTTGGTTCATCCTCACACTAATTGGTGGCATTAAAAGTATTGCCATAGTCTTCAGGCCATGATGAGGAGTGTGAATGCTACATTTTCAATCTTTTGACAGCAGATCTCGAGCCCTTAAAGGACTTTGCTAACATAGTATACTAACTTTTACCCTTTGTCTATTTTCCTAATCAAGATAGAATTGATAGCTTCCTCGCAAATGAAGAGGTAGATATAGAGTGTCTTTTCGGATTCCAGCCTAGTAAGGATAAAAAGGGAAGCTAAGTAGTTTTTCAAGTCCGTGAAGGCCGTTTCACATGCCAAGGTTCATTCGAAATCCTTCTCCTTTTTAAAATCTTGAAAAAGGGGAGAGATTTGTAGGCTGCCTTAGCTATGAATCGGGTGAGGGATGTAATTCATCTTGTGAGTTGTTAGACTTCCTTACTTGACTAGGGGTTTCACATGTTGATTACCGCTTAGCACTTGTCTGGGTTAGCCTCTATACCATGGTGTGTCAACATCTTCCTAGGAACTTGTCTGCTTAAACGCTGAAGGCACATTTTTTTGGGTTAAGCCTCATAATGTGCTTTTGGAGTTGCTCGAATACTTCTAAGAGATCCTGGATGTGGTCGCCCAAAGTAGGGATCTTGATGATCATGTTATTAATGTAGACTTCTAGCATCTTGCCTATATGTTATTCAAAGACTTTATTCATCATGCGTTGGTACGCTGCCCCAACGTTCTTGAACCGAAGGGCATAACGCGGTAGGAGTAGTCGGCTCTCTCTGTTATGAATGTTGTTTTATCTTCATCATCTAGATGCATTAGGATTTAGTTGTACCTGGAGTAGGCATCTATGAAGGAGAGAAGTCAGAAGAGTTGTTAGCCAGCTTGTCGATGTTGGGAAGTGGGAAGGGGTTCTTTGGACATACTTTGTATAAGTTCGTGTAGTCCACACACTTACGCCACTTTTTGTTGGCCTTCTTAATGAGGACCATGTTCGAGAGCCACATAGTGTAGCTCACCTCTCCGATGAAGCCAACATATAGGAGCTACTTCACTTGAGTTTCGATGAATTTTTGCCTTTCAGGACCCGCTTTTCGTTTTTGCTGAGATACCGGCTTGGCATTTGGGTAGACGGGAAGTTGGTGTGAGATAAAACTAGGGTCTATCCTAGGTATGTCGGCTGAGGTCCAAGGAAATAAGTCTTTGTTATCATTTAAAAATGTAGTTAAATGGCCCCTTTCTGCTGAGGTGAGATGGCCGCCAACCATGGTGACTTGATCCAGCTTGTCGCCAAGTTGTAAGGATATGAGTTCACCTTCAAGATGGGGTCGAGTATCCCAGATATCTTCTCGTATGTCCAACTTGGCCAAGAGGATGTTTGGGTGGTTCGTAGTGGCTTGGTTAGGTTTTCATGGTGAGGTTTTTCTTAGGGCTTTCCTGACTTTGAGGCTGGCATTATAGCAACTTCTGTCATAGCTTGATCTCCCTTGACAGTGACAATCTCATTGTCCTTGGTCAAGAATTTCATGGCTAGGTGGGTGGTAGACACCACGACTCCAAGTGCATTTAGGGAAGATCAGCCCAGGATTATATTGTATGTAGAAGGGCAATCCACAACTAAAAACCTTATCTTGACAGTCTTGATCAGGGACTTAGTTTGAAGCGTTAGGTGTTGCTCAACATATTCCTCCAAGGTGATCTTGTCACTGGTAAAGCCAAGCAGTTCTCTTGTGTGAGGTATTAGATCCTGTTTGGGGAGTTCTAACTTCTTGAACAAGTCTATGAACATATATAATGTTAGTCGAGCACCTTTGGTCATTAACATAAAATCACTTTAACTATAATAAAACAAATAATTAATTAGAAACAAAAAAAAACAATATTACTAAATTAACCTACAAAAAAATTTAGTTAAAATTAATAAATTAAAAATTTTAAATACTAATATAAAATTAATTTAAATATATAAAAATGATTAATTTTAAAAAATAATGATATAGAATTTTAAATGGAAGAAAATTTTAGTATAAAATAAAAGGAAAATCTATGTTTATATATACAAAATAATGGTAGTATAAATGAGGAAAGAAACATGTGTCATCGCCAGATTTAGTCTTAGGCAAGAAAAATTATATTTTAATAAAGTTAAAGAAATAATAATAATAATAATAATAATAATAATAATAATAATAATAATAATAATAATAATAATAATAATAATAATAATAATAATAATAATAAAATTAAGGAACAAATATCTCAATTAATGAATATTGATTATGATTGATTAGAAAATATTGATATGAAATACTGGCTAGTAATTCAATGTAATGAATAAAGTTAATTTATGAAAGATATTATAAACATTTATTAAAAAATATTGATATGGGATATTGGTCAATATTTAAATTTAATGAATAAATTCAATTTTAGAAAGATTGATATATTGTTGAATTATTTTTAATAATTAATTAAAAAGTCAATTAACTACAAAAATCAATTTAGAATTCATTTAAGGTTAGAATGTTCATTTGTTTAACCTATAAATTGTCCATTGCAAAATCACTAAAACACAAAAACACACAATTGAGAATGAAGAGTGGTACTAGGATTGTTTGGTTTTTATAATGGCACAAATGATAACCTGTATCCAAGTATACTTGAATGGAAGATCAATCAAGATTCACACTGCATTAGAGATGATTGTGCAAAATGAGAAGGTATGCTTATTATTTTAACATATGTTATGATGCTTGCTATGTATCTATTCAGAAGAAAGTAATTTATTATTTATCAATTCCGTCAAAAATATTATTACTTATTAATATTTAATGTTATTATGCATTTGTTTTTGTGTCAGATATAAACTTTCGTTTTTTAAATTATTTTAAGCTACCAACTAGAGGAAGATGCACAACCAACAACCAAATGAATGCAAAAATAATTTATTTTATTGTGAAAAACTTTTTCAATTTTTCTAATAGGAAGATAATTTATAAAATCATAATATCAAATATTTATATATCTCATTAATTTAGTTCATTCACAAAATCAAACATTTTTTTAATTTAAAAAGTTTAAATCTTCACTTATCATTCCTTAATTAAATTGTGTAGGAAAGTATTTGTGTTTGTTTACCTACAATAATAGAACTATGTATTAATCATGGATGGTATCATTTCGATTATCCAATTTGGGCTGAGAAGGTTGAGCATGTGCCAATCTTTTGCATGGATAAGTGTGAAATAATTTGTCAAGCTCTTCGCAGGAAGATTATTTTATTCGAATGCTAAAACCAATTGATGGTGAGTATTAGTGCCACTTTTTGTGATGTTTGATGGTGAGGCATGCCAACTCTTTGTAAAAAAAGCAACTAACCTTAGAGATATGAATGAATACTATCCTCATTGTAAAAGAAGAAAAAAACACTAATTGATTGGAAAGTTAATAAAGAAAATAATATAATAAAATCAAGGAAAAAATGTCCCGACTCATGAACATTGATTCTAATTGATTAAAAATATATATTATATTAAAATCTAAGAATAAATGTCCTCATTAATAAAAACAATTTTGATTGGTTAAAAGTGGAAAAATTAATGTGAGGGACTGCATACAGGATGAATTAACCATTCTGAATGTTTAATTGACCATTCCAAATGCTCATTAATGTCACGGGAATGATAATTGATCCTTCATGTTTAATTTTTTTTTATGGTCCTTCCCATCATAGTTGATTAAAAAGAATATAATAGAATAAAAATATATCTGGAATGAATTCTTAACAATTAAGAAATTAATATGACAAGAAATATAATAACCTATTAAAATCATTTTACGATATTTTGTTGCATTATTTTTTCAATTATATCAACACAAAAAATTAAGTAAAAACATATTTAAAAACTTGAGGTAAATTCAGAGGATACCTGAAATAGGCACGTATAGATGGTGGAAGCTAGACTCCTTTGTTGCACAACTGTAACCAAACATGTTGAACCAGGTGGTTGGGTACCTGCAAAGGGACTTCAACACTCAAGTCAATATGTACACCAATAGGGTTTATGCTCTGAGATGATTCGTCCTTGATTAGGGTGACTTAGCATGATATTTATAGATGTTGGATTGATAAATTCTCTTGATGAAGAGATAAATTCTCATTATAATTACAGGAAAAGATATGTTCCTTATTTAGTTATAGAGAATCCTTAAATTATTGTAATATTGGTATGACAATTATAGTGCTATTATTCTGCAGGATCATGATTGGCAATTAGGAGATATCATAAGATTTATCTATTGCGCAGATCTTATAGTAAAACTATTACCATCCAAAATTGGGATCTCATGATAAGCTGATTCTTCTGGAGACGTGAAGACTTGGACCTCTACGAGTACGTGTACCGAGCTGGATTGCATATTGAGAGTCCAGGTTACGGTTCAGAACAGTTGCCCCCAGCTTGGCGCTTAAGTGGAACAGTTAAGTGTCAAGATTCCAAATTTAAGAAGAACCAGTGGCGCTCAATAGATAAAAATCCATTAAGGTCGAGATCCATTATCGAGGAGCACCTTCGGGGTTGGCAAACAACATCATCCCGTCATTTGACGTACGTCCTTTGCCCCCATATATTTCACAGGATTTTTTTTTTATCTTTTTACACATTCCTCAACAGTGTTGAGCCTTCTTAGGAAACCGTTGCCTTGACTTTATCAAGAATTAAAAATTCATTGAAGGGATATTAATTCCATGCTATTTCCCAACTACACACTTACCTCACAACCAATCAGAAA
Source organism: Ormosia semicastrata (assembly GCA_029884595.1). Classification (NCBI taxonomy): domain Eukaryota; kingdom Viridiplantae; phylum Streptophyta; class Magnoliopsida; order Fabales; family Fabaceae; genus Ormosia; species Ormosia semicastrata. The sequence goes on from JAQQTO010000061.1 coordinate 49,879,286, forward strand.
TGAGGAGCATTAAAAATGCAATTTATCTCATATGATCAGTTCACTTTTCTTGGGACTAATCAGAGTGCTTTATTGCATCTATAAAATAGGGAATGTTTGCGTTGAGGCTCACATTCCTTTTACTACATTATTCTTTCCTTGCCAATCTATTTGAGAGTGCAATCTTTTATGGCTTTCTTCTCATTTTGTTCATATTCAAAGAGGGTTCTGCCCCCAGCGAAGATCATCTTCTTGCTTTTTCCAAAATCTGTAAGTATGTTCTCATTTTCCTCACAAATAATTTTTCCAATGGAGACTTTTCTTTCTCAGCGTAGCAATGGCAGACACTTTTCTTTCCCAGCGTACGAGGGAGTATTTGATACACGCTCTACTACTGGGGAAATCTGTGATACCTGTCATGTTGGACAGACCTCCTCGGAGAAATAGAGCCTACACTTCTCCTCCTTTCTGAGAACTTAGCAAGTGCTTCATCCAGAGCTTTGCTAGTTTTCAAATAAGTAAGAGGGGTTGTTGAAGCAGCTCCGCAATTTGAGGCAACTTGGGGGTAATCATCAAGCTGGTGGAATGATCTTCTTCATGAAAAGCTGCACCTCGTCCAACGAAGGAAAAGGCTAATGCTCTTTTCTTATACATTTCATGTCTCAATATTTTCTTTTCCCTATTTTCCAGGTGTAAGATGATATATGGAATGAGAACAAATTAATAAAAACTCTTATATTATGAACTTTGTATCATGCCCGCTTTCTTCCTCTCCTTTTTTATCATGGTTCATGCTTTTTTTCTTTTTGCCGAGGTAAGTACAATGCTTATTCCGGCACAACATTGCGATGCCCCCAGCTTGGTGCTTGGTTTAAGAAAGTGGCAAGCTTCAAGTCTCTAGTCCAGGGTCTAAGTATTTGGCCAATTATTAGACGTTCTTTAATAACCATGGTCCGAGCTAATAACCCCAAACTAAATAGATACCCCAGTTAAAGCTGGGGTTCATGGAAAGAATTCGTACTTAACCTTCAGAAGTTGTGCGACATTCGAGTTGCCGCACAATTGTCCTTTCAACTGCTTCAAGAACTGTGAGGGCCACGCGACGCGTTTTCACTGGTGGGACGTGTCTAGTGCTTCGCACGCCACGATGAGCACTCTTTTGAAAATTGGGCTGTAAAGACAACAATGCTCCCTAATCGCTTAGCCTTTATAAATAGGGGTTTAGGCGTGTATTGTTCTCACCTTACTGTTTCTAAACATCTTTTTGAGAACTTTGTGCAATAGTGAAGTGTGGACTTCAGGTGATTCTCAACCATTTTCATCTCCAACAATCAAGAGCTTCTCTTACATGGTATATCCCTTTCTTTTTTTATTTCCATTCCTATTTTTCCTTTTTAGTCGTTTCTACTATGATTGAGTAACTGAGTGGTTATGTGCTCCTCACTGGAGTGCGTTTCTATTTTTCATTTTTCATGAAGTAGATTTAGGACTTCCAACCCTCTTCACATGGCTCTATCCTCTCAGAACACCATCTCTGCAATGGTAAGCGTGGCAGAGGTATCCTTCTAAAGTTTTAGGCTTTGGAGGGATAAGAGGCCAGTGTGTAGGTGTGAACCGCTTCGTTCACCCTTCTCCTTGTCTGAATCTTTTATTTGATTGATTCTAACAATTACTTACTGGCCTCTTTAGGTGTTCTCAGGATCTTCACGACCAGAGGTAGAAGGGGAGCTAGAGCCCGAGTACCGGTTGCCGAGGCTCATGAATCGGCTGAGGACGACCTAATCCGGATCCGACGTGGTCTGAGGCTAGTATACCCATGGGTTGGGGATGATGTCTGGGATCGTTTATCTGAACTTTCTTCTGAAAATGATTTCAGACAATTATTACAATATTTGGAGTTGACCGAGGGAAGGACCCGCGATAAAGAATTCCAGGTTCCATGTGATAACTTCCGAGGCTACCAAATTTAAATTAATTTATAACAAAATTACCAAAACTACATGCAATATATGGTAACACTAAGCCGAGCTCGTAGATCACTCTAATTACACAATCAGATTAAGAGATTGATAAACAGGGGGGAAATGGTTTGTAAGATTAAACAACATAAAATAATTAAAAAGAGTAAACAGAATTTGGAAAACAACCAATCCAAGAGAATTAACCAATCTTAATCTTAATCCATCCTTGATCACTAAAGGTCCATTCAATTATCAATCAAATCCTTGGTCTTAGATCATATCAAGATGCCTCCTAATGATCCATGGATCTTCTACTAGAAACGCTTCCAGAATTCAATTAATTAAGGTTGGACAAATTAAGCATCCATCCAAAACTCAAATTAACTTAAAAACCAAGATCCAACCAAGCTAAACATTTCATCAAACACCTTCAATGCCTTGTTTAGTCTCTGAATTCCTCTCTTAGCACATGGTAATTATGCAATTATCAAATCCAAATCCTAATCAAAGTAAGCACCAAATCAGAATTAGAAAAAGAGAAGAAGAAGAGAAACTAGATTAACAATTGAATGTAAACAATTAAAACAAAATCTCAAGATTAAGCATCAAGAATGTTCAATCCCTTGGATTTATTAAAGGCTCTACCCCTCCATGAATGGGAGGGAAGAACTCAAAAAAAGAAGAGAAAATCTAGAGAGAAGGAAGAGAAGAGAGAAAAATCTAGAGAGAAGAGAGAGAATGAAAGTGCAAAATAAAAAACTGATTCTCGGATTTCTCTTTCTATAACTATAAACTAACTCCTACTTTGGCCTCACATTATTAGAATCTCATTAGTTACAAATCTGGGTCCATTATGAGTAATTGGGCCTAAATCCCATGTCATTTGGAGGTCTACAACTCAAGTTATGGACAAAACATCCTCAAAGGGTCTCTAAACTCATGTTCTGACTTTCAGGCCCAATTAGGTCCTCTAAACATCCGAATGAGACTTCGAGCTCTTCATCAAAGTTGTAGAGCTTCCTCTCAACTTTTCTACAAGGTAAAATGTATAATTTTCAGATATTTAGAACTTAAGTTATGGCCGAAATATAGAAACAGCGTCAAAACTCAATAATGTTAAAAAAAATTCAATTAGGCCTAATTTGAGCCCAAACTTACAAAACATGACCAATCATCAATTAATTAAGTACATGAAGAGTGTAAATGACTAAAAATGAGGGTTTATTAATGTATAAAATATATGATTATCAAATTCTCCCACACTTAACTTTTTGCACTCTTGGGCAAATCACATAAGACCAAAACTAGGAAACAAAGAAAAACAAACTCAAAAGCTAAAAGCTCTAAAAGACTCAAATTCCAATGACATTCAAGAATGCAAAAGTTTACAAGCAAGAAGAGCAACCAAAGATTTAAGGGAACAAAGCATTCATGAGATAACATTTCTTCACATCCCAAACAAATAAGCAAGGTATCTTCAATTTGAAAAACATGAATCAAGAATGATAGATCCTCACAAGATACACTTTCAATCCCTCAAGAGTTTACAAGGTAAGTATTTGACTCAATTCAACTCATGAAAATTGCATTACCATAAGCTTACTTATTTTCTACTTCTCCACTACTCAAACACATGCACACACAAATCAAGAGGACTTTATTCAAGGTTGTAATGGAGCTAAGGTAAGGGAAGGAAATAATATAGATATGATAAGTTAAACACCCAAGAGAATAAAAGAGCATTGGGAAGGAACTCAAATGACAAGTAACAAACATAAAATTTTATCCCCCAACTCCAAATAATGCACATTCTCTTTACATATTTCCTTCTCTTTCCTTCTCTTATTTTTTTTAATTTTATTTTTTTTCTTTCACAACCTTTATTGCATTTATTCTTTTTCTTTTTTTTTTTTCTTTACATTCTATTTTTTTTTCATTTGGCTCTTTTTTTTTTCTTTCTTTCTTTTTACCAAACACTTTGCATATTGCACACCAATTTGCATAACCCCCACACTTGAACTATTAATTAACTACAAGCAAAAGAGCTCCTCCAATAAAAATGAACCAATGCTCTCTCATTCCCTAAGGTAAGGTAAAAACATGATTTTTCACATAAGGTATATATTGAGCTAAGGCAAAGGATAGGCTAATAGGCTCAAGGGGGTTAATCAAAGGAAAATGATGAAAGGTTGGCTATTTGGCTAAAGTAACTAATTCAAGAAAGAATGTCTCAATCATGTTTATGCATGCAAGTGAAAATGTAGCCTAAAAAAGAATCAAAGCAAGTTCTAGAGTAATCAATTGACATGAGTGAAAATCACACAAGAAAGAAGAGAATGGTGCAAACGTTAAATCCACCAATAAGCTCAAAATCTCACAAGGTATGCATCTATCAAACTCAATCCACCAATCAAACATCCAAAACCAAGCATACCAAATTTAAGAAGGAAGAAAAATTATTCAATCATGCTATGTACCTTTGAATTTTAATTGTTTCAAACTCATAAACTTCACAAATCTGAAAACATCATTGGAAAACAATTAAAAACACAATTTTTCTTTTAAAAAAATAGAAAATAGAAACAAAAAATAGAAAACAAAAATAGTAAAAGAAAAATAACAAATATAGTAGAAAAAGAAACAAGAGAAAATTAAAAACAGAAATAGAAAAATAAAAAAAAAGTAAACAATAAAAATCAAAAATAGAATGCTAAAACAGAATTAATTAGAAATAGCATAATTTAGCAACAACAAAAAATAGAAATAGAAAATAGAAAAAGAAATGAAATTTAACAAATACAAAGAATAAAAACATAAACAATAGAAATAAAAACATCAACAACAAAACAAGAATAAATGACTACAAAAATATTAGAAACATCAAAATAGCATAAACAAAAATAGTAAATTAAAAACATAAATGAATTTAAATGCAGAAAATAGAAAATAGCAAAATAGAAAAGTAAACAAAGAAAAGTAAATGGAAAAACAAAACAGCAATATTAAAATTGCAAATAGCAACAAAAACAGAATGCTAAAATTCCTCCTCCACACTTAAATTTGACATTGTCCTCAATGTAAAGCTCAAAATACAAACAACATCCACCAAAATCATCAATTAATGAAGGAGAAGTAAAATAAAGGAGAAGGAAAGAAAATAAACATCCTTATCAAGTGAAAAGACTTCCACCAGGGTCCCATTGCTTGAAGTGTAATGACCGAGACCAAGTTAAGTTTGAAGCACAACTAGAAACATGACTTGAAGTAGGAGAGCTTCCACCGGGGCCCCATTAGCCTTCCTTAATTTCCTTGGCTTCACCACTAGAATGCAATATGTGGATTTTATCAACTTCATTTTCATTATTTATGTTGGACCATGGCCCAAAAACAAAATTCACCACAGTAGTGACCGCTATTCGGTGCTCTTCTCCCTTCTCTGAAAATCCATCAAGGGTAGGGGGTTGTTGCAGTGAAGGTATCAATCTGGTTGAAGAAATTAATTCTGCTAATGTAACTGTAGCATCACCTATAATCTGTGTACATGTTAGTATAAATCGCAAGTGCACGATTTTATTAAGTAGTAAAATTATCGTTCCACTGGGACTGAGTTGATGATCACCAATTATGCACAATTATGATTATCTAGATGAAATCAATGATGCAAAACCGTAGTGATAGAACAAAATTACAGAAAATAAAATTTGGAAAATAACAAAGAAGATCAACTTTAGAATTGAATAAAGGAATCAGTTTTAAAGAATCTAGGATTCGGGTTCACCACGGTAGTAATTGACAAATCTGTAATCTTTCCCCTCTTATCAAACTAGATTACTTTTGAAGGTGAATTATCCTAAAGAATTATTGTTTCCTTTCAGAATACAATAACGTATCCAATCTAATCCAATTATTATTTTCACTACAATTGGATTAGAGAGGACCATATAAGAACAATATAATTCAAAGAAAGCCTCAAGAGAATTAATCTACTTTCGTGATTTAAAAGCTCAAGTTCAGTTTCTAGAGTTCTGAAATCAAGGATCACCTTTCAGTTCTTTCCTTAATATCAAAGAATCATGCAAACATGTGGCCAAACATATTCACAAATAGTTGGTGTGCTAAAAACTGAATCAAGAGAAACTAGCATTAAAAAGGTAAGGAATTCATACATCAAACATTGTCAATACACAACCGGGTTACTTCCAAATCCTAGAATAAAGAACTACGCAAACATGTTCATCAAAATACAATCCATAAGAATGAACATGAGCATTCAGAAAAACCAGATTAAAATACAAGAAGAAGAAAAGAAGAAAAACTCTGATCGAGTCTTGCTGTTTCACACCAGTTGCTCTTGTCCGATCCTCCCCTCTCCTCCTTTCTTGATTCCAATGGTGGTTTATATCCTCTCCCCTCTCCCCCTTTAGGTCCCCTCTTCGTTTTCCTCTCTTCAATTCAGCTTGTCCAGCTCACTTTTTCAGTAAAGGAGCAATAACATAGATTAAATGTGCTGACATTCCACGATCCACGGCCGTGGCAGCTACCACAGGCTGGCCATGGATCTTACTGACTTGTGCGTAAATGGTCGAAATGGTCCACGGCCATGGCAGGTTCCACAGGCTGGCCGTGGTAGGTTCCATGGGTGTGGTAGCTGCCACAGGCTAGCTGTGGAGCTTACTGACTTGTGCGTAAATGATCCAAATGCTCCACGGCCGTGGCAGCTGCCACAGGCTGGCCGTGGAGCTTACTGACTTGCTTATTTTTCTCCAGTAACAGGTTCTATGGGTGTGGTAGCTACCACAGGCAGGGTGTGGTTCTTTCTGCACCTCCTCTTTTAGTTTAGCTCTTCATATTTTGGTGCTTCAAAGTCCCAAATCCATTTACCTATGAAATATAAAAACAAAACGCAGTCATCTGAACTAAAGGAATAAAAACCTAGGATATATACTGAAAATCAACGTCAAACATGCAACAATTAAATGCTAACTAAGACAAAATTATATGCATGCTTCACACACATCAGTACAATCCTCCAAAACAGCATGATCATATCGCATAGAAGAAGGAAATTCAAAAAATGCAGCATCATCTCCCACAACAGCAAAAATTTCAGAACATGCAGTACACATATTAGTCTCATCACATCCGGAACATCCAGAAAAATCAACACTATCCAAAAATCTCACAATTTCAGGAAATTCAGCTAGCATATCAACATGCATATCATCAACAAGCAAATCAATGACATCTAACTAAAAAATAGAATGCTCTTTTAAAGGATATTTCATGGCATCAGGAATATTAAACATCACTATATGGACTCAAAACACAAAAACACAAAGTAATGGTAAAAATCACACAAAAACTTAACAGAAACTATATCTAAATATTTTTTAAAATATGGGACCACCACAGCATGAAAACTACACAAAAACAAAACTAAAAAATGTAATAAAAAATATTAAAAAATTAAAAAAGTGGTTTAAATGACTAAGTTTATTTCGCCATTTTTCTTTAACTAACCAAGTTTCAGCTCATTCTAAGCACGTTTTTTGTTTGTACGAAATTTTGCAAAGTGACTCGTAATCACTATTTTCGCCAAAAACCACCAAAACACAGCAATACAGGGGTTAGTAAGGGAACTTAATATGATCATATTGCACCTAACAATCCTTGGCAATGGTGCCAAAAATTTGATAACTGCCGAAGCTACTAAATTTAAATCAATTTATAACCGAATTACCAAAACTACTTGCAGTATATGGTAACTCTGGGTCGAGCCTGTAGATCACTCTAATTACACAATTAGATTAAGAGGTTGATGATGAGGACATGACCAAGAACAATGAGCTTGAAGCCCTTGAAGGACTTGGAGGACCTATGACAAGAGCAAGGACAAGGAGAGCCAAAGAAGCTTTACAACAAATGTTGGCAGCCTTTACTAAAATAGAACCACGCCTTGAAGAATCAAAACTCAAATTGATCAGTTGCCTCATGATTGAAGAGGAGGCTACGTGGCTTTAATGGGAGGGTAGCTTGTCATAAATTCAACTCAAGTATGGAGTGCTAACTATGTTGAATAGGGGCAGCTAGACTTGGTGGAATTATTGGTTGATTAAATGCAAATAACAAGGACATGTGACTATTACAAATTGATATAATAATGCAGTCAGCTAGGTTAAAAAAATTGTAGGCTGAATGCTTTTATTTCTTTGGCAGTTACACTTTGGCCAATTATAGTTTTTTATGATGGTTATTATTAGGAGTTTATTTTTGTAAGTTTCTGAATGTAAAGGGGCTACATAATAGCACCCAGCTAGGAGAAGGAGGAGATAGTTTTTTTTTGGTTTTTGAACAAACACAATTTGGTGAGCTTGTTTCTCTTTGAGTTCTTGCAATCCAATTATTGAGATTTATCAAAGGAATTACATCCTTTGTGTGTGCAATCTCTAGACTTATCTTCCATCCTTGGAAGTGTGACGTCCATCATCATTCCCATACCAATTTCTTTTCTTTTCCATGATCATATAATTTTGTTTCCCTCAATTCTGATTGAATCAAACCCAAATTCCACGAAAGCCCCAATTTTCATGCAGAATAACTCCTGATCATTTCTCGTGTTATACGAAAGCTTTTTGAGTGATTCTTGAGCCAAAATTGCAATTCAGAACACGAGCTTTCTCCTCGTTTTGGTCTCGTTCAATTTGGAGTTTTACAACTCGAGTTATAGTTCCGTGATATCAGAACGAACTTTCTGCATTTTCTATTTTTTTATAATTTGATCATCTCCATGCGCAAAATTTAAAACAAAGTCTACACCCATCACCTAAATTCCTGGTAGATCCTATTCTGAATCCTAGCAAGCAAATTGGGTTAATATCATTTGGTAATCAGAGCTCCGGTTCTAGGAATTGCAAGGCTGCATTTCGGGTAATTTCTTTCCTTGTTTTCACCATCCTTAATATTACCTTATTGTCATTTTCTCTTAGGCTGAACCATTGCAAAAGTTAGGCCTTTAAAAAAATAAAAATAAAATAGACCAAAAACAAAAGAGAAGGAAGCATGCAAAATGAGTATATATATATATATATATATATATATATATATATATATATATATATATATATATCTGAATGGTTCATGCTGTTAGAAATTTTTAAGCTTATTCTTTAAGGTAATATTGTGGTTGATTGAAGGAAGAATTACTGCACCTTGCTTGTTTGAATTTCTAAATTCGTGGCTGTACTTTTATTGGTTGAAATTTGTGCACAAATTCTGCATTTGTGGCTGCACACAGATTGGTAGAATTTCTTTGTGTTTTCTCTTTTTGGTTGATAAGAATTCAAGGAGGAATAGAGAGAAAAAAAAAGGCAAGAGTGATCATTATAGTAAAAGCCTAATTGTGTGCAAACACTTAAGTGGGTAAGGTTTCTCAAACAAGAATATATATATATATATATATATATATATATATTGGTTCTTGTTACCTTTGATCTGTTTGTTTATCAATGGCAGAAAGAAACAGCAACAATGATATTCAGTTCCAAATCACAGCTCTTACTCAACACTTGGAGAGGTTGATGAAGCAACAACAAGATGAGTTCCATGAGAGGTTGGATCAATTGGAGAATAGGACACCACCTGGAGGAGGAGGAAGGCTGAATAGGAATGAAGGAAGAATAGAAGGAATCAAGCTGAATATACCTCCTTTCAAGGGTAGGAGCGACCCAGAGGCATACTTGGAGTGGGAGCTCAAGATTGAGCATGTGTTCTCTTGCAACAATTATAATGAAGAGCAAAAGGTGAGACTTGCAGCTGCTGAATTTTCTGATTATGCATTCATTTGGTGGAATAAGTTGCAGAGGGAGAGGACAAGGAATGAAGAACCTATGGTGGACACTTGGGCAGAAATGAAGAGAATCATGAGGAAGCGCTATGTACCATCTAGCTTCCATAGGGACTTGAAACTCAAGTTGCAGAAATTGACTCAAGGAAGCAAAGGAGTGGAAGAGTATTATAAGGAGATGGAAGTGTTAATCATCCAAGCCAAAATTGAAGAAGATCCTGAGGTAACTATGGCAAAACAAAGTCTGCACCTATCACCTAAATTCCTGGTAGATCCTATTCTGAATCCTAGCAAGCAAATTGGGTTCATATCAGTTGATAAATAGGGGAAAGGGTTTGTAAGATTAAACAACAGAAAACAATTAAAAAGAGTAAACAGAATTTGAAAAATAACCAATCTAAGAGAATTAACTAATCTTAATCTTAATCCATCCTTGATCACTAAAAGTCCATTCAATTATCCATCAAATCCTTGGTCTTAGATCATATCAAGATGCCTCTTAGTGATCCACGGATCTTCTACTAGAAACACTTCTAGAATTCAATTAATTAAGGTTGGACAAATTAAGCATCCATCCAAAACTGAAACTAACTTAAAAACCAATATCCAACCAAGCTAAATATTTCATCAAACACCTTCAATGCCTTGTTTAGTCTCTGAATTCCTCTCTTAGCACATGGTAATTACGTAATTATCAAATGCAAATCCCAATCAAATTAAGCACCCAATCAGAATTAGAAAAAGAGAAGAAGAAGAGAAACTAGATTAACAATTGAATGTAAACAATTAAAATAGAATCTCAAGATTAAGTATCAAGAATGTTCAATCCCTTGGATTGATTAAAGGCTCTACCCCTCCATGAATGGAAGGGAAGAACTCAGAAAAAGAAGATAAAATCTAGAGAGAAGGAAGAGAAGAGAGAAAAATCTAGATCTAAAGAGAGAATGAAAGTGCAGAATGAAAAACTGATTCTCTTATTTCTCTTTCTGCAGCTATAAACTAACTCCTATTTTGGCCTCACATTATTAGAATCCTATTAGTTACAAATCTGGGTCCATTATGAGTAATTGGACCTAAACCCCATGTCATTTGGAGGTCTACAACTCAAGTTATGGACAAAACATCCTCAAAGGGTCTTTAAACTCGTGTTCTGACTTCTAGGACCAATTATGTCCTCTAGACATCCGAATGAGACTTCAAGCTCTTCATCAAGCTTGTAGAGCTTCCTCTCAACTTTCCTACAAGGTAAAATTCATAATTTTCAGATGTCTAGAACTCAAGTTATGGCCGAAATATAGAAACAGCGTCAAAACTCAATAATGCTGGAAAAATTCAATTAGGCCCAATTTGAGCCCAAACTTACAGAATATGACTAAGCATTAATTAATCAATTAATTAAGTATATGGAGAGTGTAAACGACTAAAAATGAAGGTTTATTAATGTATAAAATATATGATTATCACTATGTCCAGAGTAGAACAAGAGGGTTTGCTCCTCTCGAGAGGTAGGTTTACATTTCATGTTTCTCTATGAACCCCTCTTTGTCAAATTAGGGCTTCGGTTACCATTTATAGAATTCAAGATTGCCATCCTCTAGACCTTGCACACGGCCTCTACCCAAATCCATCCTAATGGTTAGGGCTACATCATCACTTTTGAGAGATTTTGTCGAATAATGGGGTTACGGTATTCAACTAATGCCTTTTTCTATTTTTATACCCGGATAAACCCCCAAGGGTCAGCTAGGCAGAAGAATTGGCTCACAATCCAGTCGAGATCCAGTCGCAAATCCTTTGATATTTTTCAAGATAGTTTCAAAGGATTTAAGACTAGATTCTTTAAGCTAATGGTAGTGAAGGGGTTTCATCCCTTTCTTTTGAAAGATGACTGGGACCCAAAGTTCCCATTATACTGGACGAAATATGCTTGGTGTTTTCCCAACATGTTACTTGAAAAAGAAGAAAAAGGCCTCCTACTGGAAGAGCTTGACTGCGTCAAGTTTATAACCCGGTATTCCGAGGAGCACAGGTTTATCAAAATCAAAGACATTCTTAATACCCCTAGTGATGATCTTCTCTTTGTTCTGTTAGGTGGGAATTTGCCCTAGGCTTTTTGCGCTTTAAGTTTTCTATACTTCACAATTTTTTTTGTCTGACTTCAACCTTGCTTTGCTGTCTTATTTCAGTAAGCAACATGGCATTAGGGCCTTCTCTTGTAGCCTTGCAGGCCTCGAGGTCAAGGAAGAAAGGAGCAGCATCCACAACTATCCCCACAGCCTCCGTTCCAGCATCCTCAAGCTGGGGTGTTGTTGTTGAAGAAACCTTAGAAGAACTAGACTCCTTAACTCAGAATCTTCAAGGGAGGAAAAAAAAGGCCACTGAGAGCTCTGCTGATTGGGGTAAAGGGGGAGCTTCGGAGGGCGACAACGAAGAAAGGGTGGACCCTTTTCCTATTATCTTGGGGCAGTCTGATGTCGGGCCATTTATAGATGGGCGGTTACTGAGTAATGAAGTGATGGGACATATCTCTGAACATAATATGACCCAAACTCTAGCCAAGATTCAGACTTTTATGCTTTGAGCCGCAGCTGAAATCCGCTATATCGAAAAGTCTATCGAGGCAACCGATAAGAAGATGGCAAATGAAATCAAGAAGAAAAATGAAGAGGTCGCTCGAAAAGTTACTACGGCTCTTAAACTGAATGAGGACGCTCAAGCACGAATTACCAAGCTGGAGGTAGCGTTGGTCGCCTCCGAATTGGCCAAAAAGGCGCTCGATGCGAAGAGACTCCAAGCCGACAATACCATCAGCACCCTCCAAGATCAAATAACTCAATTAAAAAAAGATGTGGAGGAGTTGGACATTATTTTGGGAAACATCGGTGGGGAGCAATTCCAGAATGTTGTGGCCCAAATTCAGCATTTCAACCCTAGCATCACCCTTGCCTTGGAGAACCTTAATTCAGAAAAGGTTTTTTATGATGGTCAACTTGTTTGGCCAAAGGACCTTGCTCGAGCCGATTCTGGTGCCATCCCGAATACTACTCCGGGTCTAGAAGGAGGGGAAGCTGACACTTAAATTTTTATTTTTCCTCCTCTTTGCCCCTGCGTGGGGTTCTTTGTTTTTTAAAAGACAATTACCCCACATCCAAGGGTTTTAAATTAATTTTTTATTTTCAGTGAATGCTTTGCTTGCTAATTTATTTTCTTTTCGTGGTTCGTTTTGGGTCCAATGCCCAATATGGAAAATATCATTATCGTTCCGTGGACTTAGGAAATTATTTTCCTACTGGGGAGACCATGGTCCGAGATCCCACACCTATAATAACGGGTGCATGGCATTCCACTTGACTTAGGTAAAAATGATGCCTTAGTCCATGGTCCAATGCTTATCATAACCAAGCATTTTGGAATTTAAGACTTAGGCAAAAATAACACCCTAATCCGTAATCCAAGGCTTATAACATCGAGCATTTAGAATTTTTAGATTTAGGCAGATATAACACCTTAATCCATAATCCAAGGCTCATAATATCAAGCATTTGGAATCTTTAGATTTAGGCAGATATAACACCTTAGCTAAGGGTTTATGGCCAGTATATGGTCCTTTCTACTTTAGGTATAATTATCAAAAGACCTTGCCCGGGGTCCTTTACTATCCATAAGGATTTTTTGGGATCCCACCTGACTTAGGTATCGGGGAGGACCACGGATGTTGAATCCGCATTGCCTTTTGGTTTCTTGACCTTTAGATGGTCAATGCCAAGTATCGAGGATGGGTATTGACCTTATGACTTAATACCAAAGCTTGGTGTGTTAACCCTCTTGACCTGGGTTTGTTAACATATCTCGTATGAAAAATAATGCTTGAATAACTCTATTTTATTAATAATTTTGGGGGATAAAAGTCCATACAGAGTATAGAATTCAACTTTGGAATAGATTAAACATTAGTTTACTAAAGGACTAGGCCATCATGGGCATCTAGCTATAGTATTTTCTAAATTTATTTGCATTCTAATAATTCTTGATTGAGGTACCTGTTAATGTCTCTAAATTGTAAGCTCCTTTACCAGTGCTGACAATGATACAGTAGAGGCCTTCTCAGTTGGGGACTAATGTCCCTTGTGAGGCATTCCCCCCTCCTCGATATCCGCTCTCCTGAATACCATATCTCTTAGTTGGAATGGCCTAGGGATTACTCTTTAGTTGTATCTGGCCGCTGTCCTTTACTTGAGGGCAACATCGCGTATATGGGCTACGCGTCTTCTTTCTTCTATTAAATCTAGGTTTTCCCTAATCAAACTGGGGTTGTTAATCTGTGAAAACCGTTAGTTGCGCTAGCTTGGCTCGCCTATCTCTACTAGAATCATTGCTTCACACCTGTAAGTAAGTTTGAAGGGAGTTTCACCCATGGTAGAATGGGGTGTGGTTCGATAGGCCTAAAGAACATGATTAAGCTCCTTGACCTAATTTTCCTTAGCTTCGTCCAATCTTCATTTAATTCGACAGACAATAATCCCGTTGGTTGCTTTGACTTGTTCATTAGTTCTGAGGTTCTCCACGGAACTGCAATGGTGCTTTATTTTTAAGCCTGCCAGTAGTTCTTTAAAGCCCTTATCCTTAAACTGGGTTCCATTGTCCGTTATAATGGACTCTAGAATTCCAAACCTGGTGATAATGTGGCACCAAGTAAATTTCTGAATCCATGCTAAAGTGATCGTGACTAAGGGTTCTGCCTCAATTCACTTCGTAAAATAATTCACTGCTACCACGAAGTACTTTAGTTGACCTGGGGCCTGAGAAAATAAACCCAGGATGTCCATACCCCATTTGTAGAACGGCCAAGGTACTGACATTATGGACAACTCTTTCAAGGGATCCTGGTAATGATCTGAGTGACGCTAACACTTATCACAGATTCGAACATGTGCATGAGAATCAACTTTCATCATTAGCCAATAATATCCTACTCTTAGAGCTTTTAGGGCTAAGGCTATGCCCCTTAAATGAAGTCTGCAACTTCCTTCGTGAATCTCGACTAGGACATATTCAGCTTTTACAGAGTAAGGCATTTGAGAAGGGGGTGAAAAGCCACGACAGTATAATCATCCATCGTAGATGGTGTACCTTATAGCTATCTTGAACAACTTAAAAACTTCTTTGGGATCTAAAGGTACAATCCTAGACAGCAAGTATTCCATGATTGGGGTGATCCAAGATGACTCTTTTTCCTCTACTTGAAATACGGCATAATTCGTGATGGAAGGCTGAGAGAGGGTTTCTTGGATTACTGATCGGTTGTTACCGAGACCCTTAGTACTAGCTAGCTTGGACAAAAGGTTTACCTTGGAGTTCTGTTCTCTCAAAATATGTTCAACCTTTGTCTCTTGAAAGTTCTTAAGGAGTTCTTATACTTTGACTAAGTATCTTTGTAGGAGAGGCTCCTTAGCTTGATATTCACCTTGGATATGGGAGGTTACAAGTTGGGAATCACTATAGAGTGTAATCTTGGTTGCCCCCATATCCTTGGCCATTACTAGCCCGGTAATACACACCTCATATTTAACTTGGTTGTTAGAGGTTGGGAATTCAAACTTCAGGGAATGCTCTAATATCAGCCCTTTTGAGTTTTCTAGAATTACCCTGGTGCCACTCCCCTTGGGGTTCGAGGATCCATCAATAAAGATGGTCCAAGAGATTCTTTTTGGGTTGTCGAGGTTCGATGTGAGTTCTACTAAGAAATTGAATAGTGCTTGGGCCTTTATCGCAAGCGGTGGTTTATATATAATCCCAAACTTAGAGAGTTCAATTGACCAGGAAATCATTCTTTCGGTTAAATCTAGCTTGTGCAATACCTAGCGGATGGGCTAGTCCGTTCTTACTATCATCGAGTGACATTAAAAGTATTTCCACAGTCTTCTTGCTGTGGTGATTAGTGCGAAGGCAACCATTTCAACTTTCTGATAGCGAAGCTCAGGGCCCTGTAGAACCTTGTTCACAAAGTAGACCGATTTTTGCCCTTCGCTCTGTTGAGAATTGTAGATACATCACGTAGTGAAAAATAGAATTCCCAACAAAGATCCATGTGAAAAAGCCATAATCCTAATTTTTAAAATTATTTACCTTTTGAAGCATGATCAAAGGAAGTGACGTGAATCACCAACACCGTAAACGACGATGTGTCTGCGGTATCCACACAAACAGACTCATGAATGTCCAATGTCCACAAAAGGAGCCTCACATCTCTCACACAATGCTAGCTGCAAAAAGAAGAGAAGAAACCTGTTATTCTCTCACTCACTTTTTCTGTCAAGTGCGGTTAGGGTTCTATAATGCGTATCTTAGCAGCCCCTTAGCAGTACTATTTATAATAGTGACTACCTTAAGTGAGTGTTAGCAGCAGCAAGGTAAGTTGTGTAACCCTAGACTCATCTGTTATGAGTCTGGCCCACATTTGAATCCAAGTTTAACTTAGATCTATTGCTCCAATTTTAATCTGCTCTATGTGTGTACGTTGACAGTAATATTAAAATCCCATTTTAATATTACAAGCAGTGAACGATATCTAGCAATACATCGCTGCTACCCAAGTAATGAGAATGTCAGTGATTTGACATAACATTTTCATGACCAATGTTTCTGTGTTGTTTAGTACCTTTGTCAAGATATCTAGATTGAACACAAGGCATGGAATGTGTCACCCTTGTATAGTCCAATCTTCGTTTCCTGATACTCGAGTAGATTTTGTAACAACAAATGAGATCAATATCTCATATTGACTCATTTGAGCATGATCATGCATTTCACAGTCTCACTCAATCAGGGAGCCCAAAGATATCGCTCCTGTTATGTACGAGTGACAAATCCCATCTAGGTCACTCACATCCCTCTGCATAATTCGTAGTATATCCAATAACCAACTTTATAATTACCTTGTTACAGATGACGTTTGATGACATTAAAACATATAACTCTTCATGTAGGAATCATAGTGATTTCAAGTCAAAGGACCACATACACCATTGTCACTATGAGAATCGCTTATGACACTCACATAACGATCCATGCAGCGTTCTCATGGCGGGTCAGTCCAGTACATCATTACTCTAACATGTACCTATGCGAAGACTTGATATATCATATCTATGACCTGTGAGAGGTGGTCATCAGTCTACGTACATACTAGTCTTAAAGCATTATTGTTGTCATAATTAACAATAATACTTAACTAGGAACATTTAAGAATAGTGTTTTATCCAATAGGATCTCATGATCAAGTCATCTACTTGATGTCCTATAGTATCAAACTTACTACTCTAAAGACTTTTTTATGTTTATTAAAAAGAACACAATAAATGAAATGCCTAATATATTAAAATAGCATAATAGAATATATATAAATACAGATAAAATGTATCGGCCTCTAGGGCATACACCAACACGCTCGTCTCTCGGATTAACATAGAGCTCACTGCTTCCTCATGAACTGAGAGGTATAAGTAGAGCATCTTACCGGGCTCTGGCCTTCTCAAAATAGGAGGGAAGGATAGCAAGTTCTTCAAGGATAGAAAAACATCGTCATATTCCTAGGTCCATTCGAAATTCTTCCCTTTCTTGAGAAGCTTGAATAAGGGAAGAGATTTGTGGGCTGCTTTGGCAAGGAATCTCGTGAGAGCTGCTATGCGGCCTGTAAGCTGTTGTACTTCCTTAACACTTTAAGAACTTCTAATGTCAAGTACTGCCTGACATTTATCAAGATTGGCCTAAATTCCACGATGGGTTAGCATAAATCCTAAGAATTTTCCTACTTGGACCCTGAAGGCACACTTTTCTGGGTTTAGCCTCATTTTATACTTTCTGACCTGGGCAAATACTTCTTCAAGGCCTGTCACATGCAATCCGCCTTGTGGGGTTTTCATTATCATGTCGTCTATATAGACCTCTAGCACCTTCCTCACTTGATTCTCGAAGACTATGATCATCATCCTCTAACAGGTGGCTCTTGCATTTTTCGGACCGAAGGGCATAACCCTATAGTAGTAGCTCACCCTGTCAATGTTGAAGGTGATTTTATCCTTATCTCTGGGATACATGGGGATTTGGTTATACCCGGAGTATACATCTATAAACAACAAATACCTGAAACCTGAAAAGTTGTCCACCAGTTTATCCACATTAGGGAGTGGGTATGGATCCTTGGGATAAGCCTTGTTCAGATCTGTATAGTCCACACACATTCTCCACTTTCCATTGGATTTCTTGACTAGGACCACATTGGATAACCATATGGTATAAAAAATTTCCCTGATGAAATTGCCACTCAGTAACTCCCTAATCTATTTTTCAATGACTTGTTATCTTTCTAGGACGACCTTTCTTTTCTTCTGAGTTATCGGCTTCACGCCTTCTCTGATGGACAGGCGGTGACAAATGAAGTTGGGATCGAGTCCTAGCATGTTAGATGACGTTCAAGCGAAAAGGTCCTTATTCTTCAGCAAGAGTTCTGTCAGTTATTATTTTTCTTTTTCTTTTGAATGCACTCCAATCTTGGTAACCTGATCTGGCTCTGCTCCATGTTGGAGAGGTTGCAACTCACCCCCTAGCTGTGGTCTAGTGCTACAGATTTCTTTCCTAACATCCAGTTTGGTCATAAGTATGTTGACCTGGTCTAAGACTAGGCCGGCGGTGGCAGATTTTCTATTTTTGGGAATTCTACAAATTTTTAAGCTCTCATTGTAGCATTTCCTAGTGGCCACTTGACCTTCTTTAACAGTGATAACTTTGTGAAAATAGCTTTGCCCCAATGATTTAATATGTTAAGTTTTGATGATGATAAATACAAGACAAAAAGAATGATGCTTATGCTTGATAGATGTGCTTTATAGATGAAAATTGCATCACAAAAGAATATTGATCATGTTACATATATGTGCTTAAAAGAGATATATTGGATCATGCATGATTATGTACTTTATTTAGTTATATTTTACTTAATAATCATGCAATGAGATATATGCAACATTCTTATATGCATGTTAGACTAACTAGAGTTATACATTTATGAATCATGCACATGAAGATATTAAGTTATGAATTTGGACTAACTATGCTTGTTTTAAGTGAGCAATACTTTATAAGATAGTCCAAGTACCAAGAGTGAGCATTGCAACAAGAAAGCAAAAGATCACAACTATGCTCAACTCAAGAAGAATGAGAATGATAAAGATGTTCCAAGCAATTTGTAAGGTTTGAAGAGAAGAAATTTATGGAAGCTTGGATTATATCAAGAAGCCTAAGGACTAGAATTGATATATTTTTCTTTTAGGTTTTCCCCTATATAAAGATAAAGGTTTTACAAGAAAAGAGCTCAAATATGTTTTTAAGTCTTTAAAAATGGTTCTTACATGTTTAAATGCCCAACAAACTGTTTTTGGAAAGTTAGTCTTGGTGGTAGTTCAAACCTTTGAAAACTAGCAAAGTTTGTGTTTTGTAAAACTAACATTTAGTTACTCTTTTGATCATAACTTTCAAACTAATTTGAGTTTTATTATGAAACTTATTATATGAAAATAGACTCAAAGATCTTTCCAATGAGTTGTCATTTACTTTAAACGGATAAGAAATGAAGAAGTTATGACCATTTAAAGTCAGTTTTCAAAAACAGTCAAGTTTGAGTTTTGAAAAGCTGACCTTTGGTTACTCTTTTGATCATAAATTTCAAATACTTTGAGTTTTTTTGTAAAACTTATTTCATTTGAAAGTAGACTCAAATATCTTTCCAATGAGTGGTCATTTGCTTTAATTGGATAAGAAACGAAGAAGTTATGACCTTTTAAATTCAGTTTTCAAAACCAAAAATGCTATAATCTATTACATAAGTCCTGTAATCGATTACAACATTGGCAGAGGCCATGTAATCGATTACTAGAAGTGTGTTATTGATTACCAAGTGCCCAGAAACATTCCCAATGGCTATAAATGGCTAGTTTTTATAAAAAAAATTATTTTTAAACACTACCAACGGCTATTTTAACACTTGGGCTATATATATAAATGTTGTATGAAGCTTATACACCTCTTGAATACTTGATTTGATCCTTGAATCACCAAAATCATATTTTGAGCTCTTTATTACAAAATCCTTCTATTCCTTTGTTCTTCAATCTGTATTATCCACTCTTGAGAGAGTTTTCTATCATCCATACTTTATTTTTCAAGTTGTATATCTACTCTTGTGAGAGTTTCTATTCTTTCTCTTCACCTTGAAATCATTGTAAGAGGGTGAGGTATCCCTTAAGAGAGAAAAGAGTGAGGTATTCCTTGTAGTGAGACTCAAACACAAAGGGTGAGGTATCCCAAAGGTGCTGTGAGTGCTCTTGATTGTAAAGGTCATTAAGCACCTGTGAAGCTTGAAGAGTTGGAGGCTCTAGCACAAGGGTGAGGTATCCCAAGGTGTGAGGAGGGTTCTTGTTTGTACAAAGGTTTTCCTAGCACCCGTGAAGTCTAGGAGATAGTGAAGAAAATCTCAACTAAAGCTTGGGGACTGTGTGAATGCTTATATCTTGAAGCATATCAAATGGGTTTTTGATGATAACAAAGCCAAAGATGAAGATCAAGATCAAAAGAGAAGACCAAGATCAAAAGATAAAGACCAAGATCAAAAGATAAAGACCAAGATCAAAAGAGGTATATTAGATATAGGTCTTAAAACATCAATGTGAAATGCTCTTTAAGTATCTCAATGGTTCTCAAATGGTTTTTCAAATATTGTTTTCAAAATCAGTTTGTAAATTCAAAGTTAAACATGTTTTTCAAGAAATGTTGATTTTAATCTTGGATTCAATATTCATAAAGGCATTTATGTTTAATCCAATGATCTAAGTGTTAGAAATGGCTTACATACTCAATTGGACTTAAAAAATGTGTTCAAAGGCCAAGGTAATCGATTACAAGATGTTTGTAATCGATTACATAGCATACAGAGGCCTTGTAATCGATTACACCAAGCTGGTAATCGATTACAATGAGCCCAGAAAGGCAAGAACACGTTCAAGAAGTCATGTAATCGATTACAGAGAAATGATAATTGATTACAAGAAAGTCAGAGGCCATGTAATCAATTATACTAAGCTGGTAATCGATTACCAAGTTGCCAGAAAGCCAAGAACACGTTCAAACAGCCATGTAATCGATTATCAAGATTGTGTAATCGATTACCAGTGGTCTAACAATAGCCAATGGCTATTTTCTTGGCTTTTAACGTTGCCATAAATGCTACCCAACGGCTCTTTAATGTTGAAAACTTTTAAATACACATCTTCGGGCATCATTTGTGGTCGAACAACAACTGAGAAATATATTTCAATCATTATAATTCGAGAATCATCTTTGAATCATCAAGTGCTCTGTTTTTGTATATATTTGAGATATTCTTGAAGAGCATTACTAGAACTTCAATTTGTATTAATCTACTCTTGTGAGAGTGTCATCTTTTAAACACTTTGATTATTTGTAAAGAGGGTGAGGTATCCCTCTAGAGAGAAGGATGAGGTATCCCTTATTTGTGAAGAGAGTCAGATATCTCTCAAAGGTTGTCAAGGGTGAGGTATCCCTTGATTTGTAAAGAGGGTGAGGCATCCCTCAAGGATTGTAAAGGGTGAGGTATCCCTGTTTTGAGGCTCAAGCACAAGGGTGAGGTATCCCAAGGTGTGGTGAGTGCTCTAGCTTATAAAGGTTATCAAGCACCTGTTGAAGCTTGAAGATAGTGAAAAATCTCTAACAGTTGCTCAAGGACTAGACGTAGGCCACAAGTGGATTGGTGGCTGAACTAGGATAAATCTTGTGTTTGATCTTCTAAACTCATCTATTTATATTTGTGCATTTATTTTATATCCTTACTTGAATGTTATTTATCTTACTTTGCTTAATTTATGAGTAAAGTACTCAATCTCATTTATCTATTCACTTCAATCATCCAATAACTTTAACAAAAATTAATAAACAAATATTTTATGAAAGATTTGCGAAAATATTTTATAAACTCAATTCACCCCCCTCTTGAGTTTGAGGCCACTTGGTAACAAGTGGTATCAGAGTTAGGCTCTTATGTAAAGGGCTTAGCAGCTTCAAGAGAAAGTAATGGCCTCCTTAAATGATTTTTTAGAAATTTCTTCTCTCTATAGACCTCCCTTTTTCAATGGGATTGGTATGCTTATTAGAAAGAAAGAATGAAAATTTTTATTGAAGTTATTGACTTAGATATGTGGGATGCTGTTGAAAATGGTCCTTTTGTCCCTACACAAGTTGTAAATGGTGTAAGAGTTAACACACTAAGAAGTGAATGGACCGATGATGATAAGAAAAAGGTCTAATATAATTTGAGAGCCAAAAACATCATTACCACAACTTTAGGGCATGATGAGTTCTTTAGAGTCTCAAATTGTAAATCTACCTAAGAAATGTGGGACACTTTACAAGTAACCCATGAGAGTACTAGTGAAGTGAAAAGATCAAGGATAAATACTCTCACCTATGAGTATGAGCTCTTTAGGATGAACCATGTTGAAAGCATTCAAGAAATGCAAAAACGTTTTACACATATTGTTAATCATTTAGCTTCATTAGGAAAGACATTTTCTAATGAAGATCTTATTAACAAGGTTTTAAGATGTTTGAGTAGGGATTAGCAACCTAAGGTGATGGCTATCTCGGAATCAAGAAATCTAGCAACAATGACCTTAGCCACTCTTTTTGGCAAGCTCAAAGAACACGAATTGGAGTTGAATAGACTCAAACAAAAAGAAGGGGATTGCTTTCAAAGCCACATTATCCATAATCAATGATGACGATGATGAAGATGGCTTGGAAATAGATGAGGAGAATCTTGCTCTACTAGTAAAGAAATTTAGAAGATTCTTCAAGAAGAGTGGATCTCAAAGAAGACCTTCTTTTCCCCAAAAGAATTTCTATCACAAAGGGGAAGGAGCCTCATCTACTCTTGAATGCTATGAATGTGGAGAATTGGGTCACATGAAGATGGAGTGTCCAATCTATCAAAGTAAAGTAGAAAATTATCACAAAAGATCCTCAAGGAAGAAGAAAGAAAGAAGAGCCTATATAGCTTGAGATGACAATGACATGGTTTCAACTGATAGCTCAGACAATGAGAAAGCCAATCTATGTTTCATGGCTAGAGGAGAAGATGAAGATGAAGATGATATGGAGGTAACATTCTCAAATTCTGAATCAAACTCTTCACCTTCCTATGAATTGCAAGATGCATTTGAAGAAATACATAATGAATCTATGAGGCTTGTAAAACTTGTTTCATCATCTAAGAAAACAATTTCCTCATTTGAAAATTAAATTTCAATTTTAAATAAAGAAATTGAAGAATTGAAATTAGAAAATGAAACTCTTGGATTGATTGATGCAAATTCTTCATGCATGACATGTTTATCACTTGATAATGTATCTACACCCTCATCTTGCTCATCATGTAAAGTATTTGAAATTGAGATTGAGGATTTAAAAAACACTCTTTCAAAATTTACCTTTAGAAGAGATAATTTGAACATATTGCTTGGGAACCAAAGATGTGGTTTTTCAAAAGACTGGTTTAGGGTATAATCCCAATAACTAACAGAAGTTTCTCAAGAATTTCTTTGTTTCATCAAGTACATCAAGTAGTCCCTTTACTAAATGTTTTCATTGTGGTGGGAAATGACATAGTGCATCAACTTGCAATATAAGGAAGAATATCAATAACAAGTTAGGAGCTAAAATGATTTGGGTTCCCAAAGGTACTTTGCCAAAAACTAACACACAAGGACCCAAGAAAATTTGGGTACCAAAAATAAAAAATTGAAGTGTGTTGTAGGTGTGCTTGAAGGCCAAGAATTGACTTTAGATATCTTGAAAAGTGGCTGCTCCAAGCACAAAATCAGAAAATACTTCAAGCTCTCTTCCTTGTCTCTAAGAAGTATGGACTTGCAACCTTTGGTAAAATGGAGACTTAGTTTATGCTTCTCTAACTTAATTTCTTGGAAATATCTTTGAAATTACCTTTTTGGATCAATCATGCATCTAAAATCTTACTGCACAATTTTTTTTTTTTTTTGCTGTACAATTAACCATCTTGCTGCATAATATATTGCTTTGCTGCATAATGTGATATCTTGATGCATAATATATCATTTTGCTGCACAATTATGTGTTTTGGATCATAATCTGATTGGACTATATGCTTAAATGATGGTTGGAATGATTTGGAACATTTTTGAATGATTTAAGTTTGGTCATTTACTGTTTAAAATGCAAAAATTGAGTTTTAGTAGTCTGGTAATCGATTACAGGACCATTGTAATCGATTACAAAGGTTCTATCAAGTGTTCCAAGCTAAGTCAGAAAGCATGTAATCGATTACACAAACTTTGTAATCGATTACAAGGAAAACAGAATGCGTGTAATCGATTACAATAAAAGTGTAATTAATTACAAAACCTTTTTTTTTTCATAATTTTGCTTAATCTTGATGTTCTGTTCTTTCATGATGCTTTCCTTATGCTTAATCTTTATCTAACCCTATAATTGCTCTTGTATATGACTCTGAATTCTATTGGCATAAATGATAAATACTATCTAAGATTTTCTTTATATGCATTTGCTATTGGTATCACATATTGATGCGTTAAACGGTTTATACTCTGATATTGATTATACTGGGCTGAAATGATTATATCTAATCTGAATGCTTATGTCTTCTTTTTGATAATGCCAACGGGGGAGAGATTAGTGAATATATTGCATGTGTACGGGGGATTTTTGCGCTTTTCACATATTCTATCTCATGCATACATTACGAGGGAGAGTTGCGCTTAAATATCTGATAATAAAATAAATGCAAATATTTCTCCTTCTATTGAATGCTTAGTTTGTCATCATAAAAAATGGGGAGAATGTGAATGCTTATGTCTTGAAGCATATCAAATGAGTTTTTGATGATAACAAAGTCAAAGATGAAGATCAAGATCAAAAGATAAAGACTAAGATCAAAAAAGGTATATTAGATATAGGTCTTAAAACATCAATATGAAATGCTCTTTAAGTATCTCAATGATTCTCAAATGATTTTTCAAATATCGTTTTCAAAATCAGCTTGTACATTCAAAGTTAAACATGTTTTTCAAGAAATGTTGATTTCAATCTTGGATTCAATATTCATGAAGGCATTTGTGTTTAATCCAATGATCTAAGTGTTAGAAATGACTTACATACTCAATTGGACTTGAAAAATGTGTTCAAAGGCCAAGATAATCGATTATAAGATGTTTGTAATCGATTACATAGCAAAGGCCTTGTAATCAATTACACTAAGCTAGTAATCGATTACAATGAGCCCAGAAAGGCAAGAATACGTTCAAGAAGCCATGTAATTGATTACATAGAAATGGTAATCAATTACAAGAAAGCCAGAGGCCTTGTAATCGGTTACACCAAGCTGGTAATAGATTACCAAGTTCCCAGAAAGCCAAAAACACGTTCAAACAGTCATGTAATCGATTATTGAGATTGTGTAGTCGATTACCAGTGGTCTGAAAGCAGCCAACGACTATTTTCTTGGCTTTTAATGTTGCCATAAATACTACCCAATGATTTTTTAATGTTGAAAACTTATGAATACACATCTTAGGGCATCATTTGTGGTCGAACAATAACTGAGAAACATATTTCAATCATTATAATTCAAGAATCATCTTTGAATTATCAAGTGCTCTATTTTTGTATATATTTGAGATATTTTTGAAGAGCATTGCTAGAGCTTCAATTTGTATTAATCTACTCTTATGAGATTATCATCTTTTAAACACTTTGATTGTTTATAAAGAGGGTGAGGTATCCCTCTAGAGAGAAGGGTGAGGTATCCCTTTTTTGTGAAGAGAGTCAGGTATCTCTCAAAGGTTGTCAAGGGTGAGGTATCCTTTGATTTGTAAAAAGGGTGAGGCATCCCTCAAGGATTGTAAAGGGTGAGATATCCCTGTTTTGAGGCTCAAGCACAAGGGTGAGGTATCTCAAGGTGTGGTGAGTGCTCTAACTTGTAAAGGTTATCAAGCACCTGTTAAAACTTGAAGATAGTGGAAAATCTCTAGCAGTTGCTCGAGGACTGGACGTAGGCCACAAGTGGATTGGTGGCTAAACTAGGATAAATCTTGTGTTTGATCTTCTAAACTCATCTCTTTACATTGTACATTTATTTTATATGCTTGCTTGAATGTTATTTATCGTACCTTGCTTAATTTGTAAGTGAAGTACTCAATCTCATTTATCTATTCACTTCAATCATCCAATAGCTTTAACAAAAATTGATAAATAAACGTTTTACGAAAGATTTGTAAAAATATTTCATAAACTCAATTCACCCCCTCTTAAGTTTGAGGATACTTGGTAATAGACTAGACGTAGGCCACAAGTGGTTGGTGGCTGAACTAGGATAAATCCTTGTGTTTGCTTTTCTCAACTCTATCTCTTTACATTTGTGCCTTAATTACATATGCTTGAGTTAAACTTGATATTTAGCTTATTTGCTTGATTTATCCTATATCTCAAGTTGTAGTTGAGTAATCTATAATACTTGTACCTTTGTTGTGCATGTTTCGCTGCATTTATTAATTGAGTGCTTCAAAATGCTTAATTTGTCAAAGTTACTTTAAAATTTGTAATGATCCAATTCACCCCCCTCTTGGGTAATTGAGTGCTTCAAAATGCTTAATTTGTCAAAGTTGCTTTAAAATTTGTAATAACCCAATTCACCCCCCTCTTGGGTGATGGTTGCCATGGCTAATAAACCTTGTTATTCTTATTCAGAAATTTCATCACGAGGTGAGTAGTAGAGACCACGGCACCAAGAACATTTAGAAAGGAGCAGCCTAAGATGATGTTGTATGTCGAAGGGCAATCGACAACCAAGAACCTTACTTTGATGGTCTTGAAGAGTTTAGAGGATCCCAAAGTCAGGTGGGTTTCGTAGTAACCTACCGGGGTAACATTTTCACCCGTGAAGCCTGTCAGCTCCCCATCGTGAGGAGTCAAATCCGATGGCGGTAGCTCTTGCTTCTGATAACAGTCTAGGAACATAATATTTACTAAACTTCCTTGATCTACAAAAATTCGGTTGACCTCGGCATTAGATATTATTCCCGAGATAATGAGTGGATCATCATGCTTTAGGATAATTCCACCGTAGTCTTCATCTGAAAAAGTGATGGAAGGTGTTTTCTTTTCAGTAGTCTGCATTCTAGGTTTGGAATGGGATACACTAAACATCGCCATCCTGAGGGCTTTTTTTCGGGCTCCATTTGATGACCCTCCACCAGCGAAACTGCCAGCAATACTGTTAATCATTCTGTTTGGCTCAGAACATTGGTCACCATTGTCATCAGCAAGAGTGCCCCTGTTCTTATCTTGCTGGTCATTATTGTCTTGGCGAGGTGGATTCTAGGATCTTCTCCTGGGACTTCGAGTCCTTCTTCTGCGGTGAGGGGATAGGGACTGCGTTTGTCATCTCTGCGCTTGCCACGATGCTCTTCACTTTAGACCCGGAGGATATATTGCTGCAGTCGTCCGGCCTTAATTAGAAATTCGATGGCATCATGGAGTTGATAGCAATCTTCCGTATCATGTCCATAACCTTTATGCCATGTGTAATGCTTAGAATGGTCTTTCTGCTTGTGTTTCTTAATGGGGGTGGTCTCCGTATATTCTGAAACTCAGTATGCATCACTTCCCTCAAGATTATTTCTCGTCGGGTACTCAGTGGAGTATAAATGGAGTATCCAGCCTGGGGCGGACTACCTTTGGAGGATCGGGGCTATAAGGAATTATGGTTGGGCTTCTGGTGAGAAGGCTCACCTTTGTCCCACCTCCTCTGGTCCACCGTGGCCTTCTCAAGGTCTATATACTTTTGGGATCATCTCTGAAACTCACCCAGGTTCTCTAGTTTCTCCTTCACCAAGGATGCGAACAACTCAGAACTTACCCGAAGACCACTTCTGGCATAGTGAAGGGCTATTCTGTCATTAAAATTTTTCACATTAGTGCATGCTGCCATGAACCGCCTAACATAATCATGGAAGGGCTCATCCTTCCCTTGGCGTAGTTTTGCCAGGGACTCAATGGATTTGGGTTGTTCCTTGTTGGTGGTGTATTGGAGCAAAAAACGTTGTTTAAGATTCGGCCAGTCAATGATGGACCTTCGTGGTAAGCCTGAAAACCATTTAAGGGCTCCCTTTTTCAGGGAAACAGGAAAAGCATGGCACAACAGCTCCATAGATCCTCCGTGGAAGCAAAGGGATTGTTCATAGGCATTTATATGCTCTTGGGGGTCCGTGGTTCCATCATAAATCTCTTGATTTGCCAGAAATTTAAAATTTCTGGGAATGCGGTATTCCGTAAGTTGATCAAAAAAAGGATGCTCCTGAAACCCGTGGTTCGGATTGTTATTCCTGATATTGGTCACTGAAGCATCAACGTGTACCCTTCTTTGATCATTTTTTGCGCTAAGACTTTGATCACGACAGTGATGCCGAGGTTGGTTTTCAAGCATAGCCCGCTACATGTCCTCCAACCTCTGATATTGTTCATTCAACATAGCCATATGCTGTTGTAGCATGTCTTGAAATTGGTGTTGGGATGCCTGGGACTGATTCATGCGTTGAAAGCGAGACACATGATCACCAATTTCTTTATTAGGCATTCCCAAACGCCGATGAACTGGAATTCTGTGCTCTTGGGCATTAGGGTTACCTCGTCATGTTGGGATTCCAAGTCTATCTCTCATCGAAATCTGCGCGATGGGTTAGGACTTTCAACGAAAACTGAGGTGGTACGCCCATCGCGTTGGTTTTCAGCATTAAGTGCCTGGTTTCTCGCAGTGAGGGTTTTAGCAGCAAGTGGTGGGGCAGGAAGAGGAGGACGTTGGGCGGTAGGGTCTTGCCTTTGATTGGTTGAGGCCTGCCCAACGTCTCTCCTTGAGTTTTGTCTCATGTTTACCATGATTGGAGTGGGATTGTAAGTTTCTCGATTCCCACAAATGGCGCCAATGTTCTGAGGTAAATTCAGAGGATACCTAAAATAAGCATGTACTGATGGTGGAAATTGGACTCCTTTGTTGCATAACTGTAACCAAGCATGTTGAACTAGGGGGTTGGGTACATGCAAAGGGACTCCAATGCTCAAGTCAGGATGTGCACCAATAGGGTTTATGCTCTAAGATGATTTGTCCCTGATTAGGGTGACTTAGCCTAATATTTATAGAGGTTGGATTGATATGTTTTCTTCATGAAGAGATACATTCCTATTATAATTGCAGGAGAAGATATGTTCCTTATTTAGTTATAGAGAATCCCTAAATTATCGTAATACTGGTATGGTAGTTATAGCGCTATTATTTCGTAGGATCATGATTAACAGTTAGGAGATATCACAAGATGTATCAATTGCGCAAACCTTACGGTAAAACTGTTACCATCCAAAATTGGGATCTCATGATAAGTTGACTCTGTTGGAGACGTGAAGACTTGGACCTTTACGAGTATGTGTACTGGGATAGACTGCATATTGAGAGTCCGAGTTATGGTCCAGAACAGTAATTAAAAAAATAAAAATATAATATAACAAAATCAATTTAAGATATATCATAATAAAGTTATCATTAATTTCAGCAGCAAGAAGCACCTACTAATTTGAGATTAGATCAATTTTGGAAGAATAATATTGATTACGTGAAAAGTCTAAATGAGGGATGCAACACCTATTAATACAAGAAATTAAGAAAAAAAGAAAATAATAATAATTAACTACAAAAACAATCAAGAAAAGAAGATAATAATATCATATAATAATGTAATAAAATATAAATATAATAAATATAAAAAAATATGAGTTCTTGGGCTTTAGTTCCATTTTGTACCAAAAAAATTATTGATAAGAAAAATATAGTTTATAAAAATAAATTTAAGATATACTATTGCTTTGTTTTCTAATTATATGAAATAATATTACAATGGATCTCAATTATAGGGATATTATTAACTCAGAGAATTATATGAAATACTATCATCTTACTTCTATGTTTCAATTTTTTGTTATTTCATCATACAATGTTATTATATTATATATCATATTTATAATTTTAATTTAAATAATTTTATTTCTTTCTCATCATAAACGAACTAAAATTAATAATTAATTAAATAAATTAACATAAATAAAATGTTATTAACTCGGGCTTGCATTTACTCAACCTTACCTTTTTATTGAATTTGTTTTCCATTGTAATGCAATATGGGCAAAGGGTGCATTTAATATAGACTCTGCAGTCAAAGGTTCTACTATGGACCTTGTAATATAAGACGTTGGATTTGTGTAAAATGAGATGGACGACTGTGATTGTTGACCGGTTACTTACTATTTAAGTAATGTTGAAAGTTAAAAATTGACATTGGTCCTTGTAAATAATGAAATTGCTTGGGGTAACAAATTGCAAAGAATAGCCTTTATTCATGAAATTGCTTGCCGGTCTTAACCTCATGACGAGGTGCTGTTGTCTCAAGAGTGGAGGAAGGTGGTGGTTGCTGATGTGGTGAGGGTATGACAGAGTTGTTGGTTCGTGGTTATAGTTGGTGTTGAATCTGGCTTGTTGTAGGGGTGACGTTGGAGGAGAGTGGTGGTTCTTGGGACTAGTTATGGTGTTTGTTGGGTGGTTGTGATTTTTTGGTGGTGGTGGTTTGTTCACGGTGTTGCAGAGAAAAGAAGCTAATTCATCCAGATGGTGACTTCACAGCAATGAGGGGCACTGCTGCCTTCCTCCATCCTGCCACCATAATTGTCAAACCCAGACCGGCTGTAACATCCTAATACTTAAGCTAATGACATATCTGGAATTATGCATTAACAATCGTATTAGAGTATGTCACTTAGATCAATATCAAAATTTTTTTGAAAAAGACACAAGTATAGTATACAAAATATGAGCCTGAGT
This sequence comes from Ormosia semicastrata, assembly GCA_029884595.1. NCBI lineage: Eukaryota > Viridiplantae > Streptophyta > Magnoliopsida > Fabales > Fabaceae > Ormosia > Ormosia semicastrata. The sequence continues at coordinate 49,910,109 of JAQQTO010000061.1, forward strand.
GGAAGTACATAATATGTATATGTAGAAATGAGTCATATACAAATAGTATCTCAAGGTACATCCAAACATATTTAATACAACATATGCCTCTAAGTCACAAAAGAATGGTGTATAAACATATACAAAATATCATAACAAAAGAAGAAAGGCTTCTTTTAAGATCAAGTCCTCCTCCATCTCTACAAGCTGTAAGGGGGTCATCTTGGAATCATTGTGGAAAATCAAGGAAATAGGGGGGTGAGAATCTAACAATTCTCAATAGTAGTTGTAAAAACATGTCATCATAATTAGTTCAACTATTTTGGGGAAAAATCAATTCAAATCAATAAATGAATAACCAGTAGGAAGGTGGCAAAAGTCAAATCTAGTAACTCCTCTTCCTGAAATGGAGGTTCTTTTTATATCATTTAAAAAAATCATTTGAAATCAAGTAATCATCAAATCTCATTTTTAGTCTCAATCTCAATCAAAAATCCAATCTTGATAGACTTACAAAATAAGTCATCTTACAATGATCATTTATCAATCATCATCATTAATCAATCATCAATTATATCTTATCCAAGAGATATGGAGGGAATTATTCGTCCTCATAATACCGTTCACTTGGTAATTGTAACATCCTGAGACTTCCTGCAGAATCAATGAGTGTCCCCACAAACCAACACGGGTCTTTTCAACGTGCTTTATCCTCACTTACACGCATCCTAGGAAACTTCCCCAGAGGTCACCCATCTCATAAGTGCTCTAAGTCAAGTATGCTTAACTATGAAGTACTTATGTTCTTGGCTCCAGAAAAGAAGATGCATCTTGTTAATATGGATGATGCTAATCAATTCCTTTAAGCCATCCTCAACTATGCAGTCCCATACCTGCACAATCTCTGGATCCCTCTCATTCCAGTATGTATTCAGTTCATTCATGTTCCTTCCGCCTAGAAGCCTGCCAGGAGCCGCTCCTTGTCCGTGCTTCATCTTTTAGCACCGGTGACCACTCCCCGCCCTCGTTGGCCCTGGGTGTTACATGCCCATCAACTTCTGCATGGTTCGTCCCCGATCCATACTGTACTAGGAGAGGTCCTGTCTCTGATACCATTTGTAACATCCCGAGACTGCCTGCAGGATTGGTGAATATCCCCACAAACTAACATGGGTCGTTTCAGCGTACTTTGTCCTCAGTCACACGCATCCTAGGAAACTTCCCAGGAGGTCACCCATCCCACAAGTGCTCCAAATCAAGTATGCTTAATAATGGAGTACTTATGTTCTTGGCTCCCGAAAAGAAGATGCATCTTGTTGATATGGGTAGTGCTAATCAATTCCTTTAAGCCATCCTCAACTATGCAGTCCCATACCTACACAATCTCTGGATCCCTCTCATTCCTATGTATATTTAGTTCATTCATATGTCCCTCCGCCTAGAAGTCTGCTAGGAGCTGCTCCTTGTCTGTGCTTCATTTTTTAGCACCGGTGACCACTCCCCGCCCTCGTTGGCCCCAGGTGTCATAATAATAATCTGCTTTCAGGTTAGTGCACTTCAACCTATTTATGCTGATCTATTTACCACACAGAGCTACTCCAAGTAATCCAAGTCAGATCCACAACAAATGAGGGAATTATCCACGCTCATACAAAGTTGTGGATAATTATCCATCCGCATCTACTTAATAGGGAGGGTATCATCCTTTCTCACACTATTTCCAATCCAGGAGTGCCTTAAGTAGTGAGGGAATTACCTATCCTCAACTACAATTTTATCCAAGGAGAGCTTAGGTAAAGAAGGAGGAAATTATCTATCCCCAACCTCAATAACTTAGGTGGTAAAGAAATATCCATCCTCAATCATCCTTTCCAAGTCTCCCTCTAGGACCAAAGATATCCTAGATAATGGGTTACTCATAAAATCAATCATCAATTCAATCATCATTCTCATATTGCAATATCAAGCTTATATCAAATCAATTATGCATCAAGATCATTACCTTATATTCTCATATCATGACTCAGGCCTCATTATTTCATCATATATGTAATATAATAATCCATTATGTCATCATTCATATCATACATCAAGCATATTATAACCAATCATTCATAAGGTCAAGTGTTCTTGAGGTCCCTTGCTCTTGTATCAATCTTGGATTCATGTTTTAGACAAGATAACTGGTTAGCACAAGGTTTTAACCGGTTATCATTGGCTAATTAAGTCAGAGTTTATGTCCCATAACCAGTTATCCTAATGGAGTAACTGATTATGGACCTCTTTTCATGTTTCTATTTTAAACAATAGCCAGTTAGACCTTGGATCTAACCGGTTATTACATAACATAACTCTCTGTTATATTATAATAATCGGTTAGGCCATGTTCTTAACTGGTTAGTCACGTATAGGGAGATTCTTCCATTAGCCAATAACCGGTTATGGCTTGCCCATAATCGGTTATTGGGGCATTTTCAGACATGAAGACAAAGCTTCAAGAGAAGGAACCCCAAAACCAACTCATCCTCATATCAAAACCAAATCAAAACTCATCAATCATGGAACCAAACCATCATAGAATAATATAGCAAGCATGGGTAATCCTCATTCCACAAGTTTACATCTTTTACAAGACTCAAAATCTTCATCATTTCTAGTTCAAGAGCAAACCTAGTTTCAAAACCATTTCTGATGAAAATCATGGTCCAAATCCATCATTCAAACAAACTTTCTTCCAAATCCACAATAAAACAAATTTAGTATATAAAAGTTTGAGAAAACACCCCCTACCTAGCTTGTAGTTGCTTTTGCCTTTCCTTTCTTGGCTTTCTTTCCTTCTTCCTCTTGCTCTTCTTGCTTTTTCTTCCTCTATGATTCTTGTTAATCTTTTTCTCTTTTCTCACTTCTGCTGGTAGCATGAAATTGAGAGAATAGAGAATGAGTGAGAGTGAAAATGTGAGAAAGGAGAATGAGCAGGTAATAGCGTAAGAGAGTGTAGAAAGAGGAATTATATTAGTCAAAATATCTTAGTAGTTGGTGAACTTCCAACAGGAAGCTATAGTGAAGAATGTGGGAGAAATTTTTAAAATAAGATTCAACTATAAACCTTACATCTATTAAGGACACTTAAATTTCTCCTAAATGAATTTTCTAACCTTCATAGGTATCTTAGAAAATTCTAAAATTTCATCCCATTTTCTGCTTTACCATACCACCCATTTTCTTATATTGAAATATTAGTATCTTAAGTTTCGGTATTATAGATTTATGCTCAATTCAATCCAAATAATTTCCCAAAATTTTCAGGTAACTTATACCAATCTTTGTTGAGCTTCTATAACCTGATTAAATCTAGTAGGTTGGAGAGAATGTTACATCAACAACCACCTCAGACCGGAGCTCCACCATGCTGCCTCGCCACCTCGCCGCGTACAGCTAAGCATGCGTCTCCCTTACCTCACGCTGCACTCCACTTTTGTCCTCCATGCGCCACTAGCGTCGCCCAAACTTAAGACACGCCTCAGCCCCAAACCGTCGCACCAACCACCGTGAATCCCAGATTACGACCTACCCTCGTCGCCTCCTGCCCCCACCACCTCCACCCTTCGCCCCACTAGAGCTCGTAGATATGGTTTGATGGAGCTCGACAATGACGATCCAACGCAGGGGCTCGCAGATTTGGACAGAGGTGGTTGTAGGTGGTTCGCACAGTGGGTTGGGTGACGAATCAGGGCAGAGGTCACGCGTAGGTGGCGCGGTGGTTGTAAGTGGTTCGCGAGTGGGTGGTGACAAATCTGGTGGTCGCGTGTGGCTCGTGAATCGGTTTGGGGGTGAGAGATCATTGTTGTTGGTGGAGTTTAAATGCTGGCTGCTTTGGGTGGTGGTGGCTCGCGGTGGGGTTGGGGGGTTGGGCGGTGTGGAAGGGGTGGGTGGGAGACCAAAATAGAAAAGAAAAAGACTTTTGAGGCTTGTGGTAGTAATATAAAAAATTGAATAAGTTTAAAAAATAATAAAACATTTACTTATTATATAGACCTTGGGTTCATATTAAAAGCACTCATGGTCAAAGTGCCTAAGGTGGCTTGGGGCTGACGGAACGCAGATTGGTTCAAAATGCGTGAGATCTGAAACCTAAAAAATAAAATAAAATAAAAAGTGAGAGAAAAGTCGAGAACTGTAGAAGCAAAACAAACGCGAGAAAATCTCTGACTTCTCTTCTCTCTCTTCGTCAGTTGCTTCTCAGGTCTCATTCTTACTCACACTATAGAGAAAACCCAAAAAACAAAAAATTCATACCGGCCCCAACACCCTTAAGCAGCGCCTCTGCCATGCTCCGCCGTCGTCTCCTCCCGGCCCTGCGGACCCGCAGCGGCGGAGCCTCCGATTCGAGCAAGTGGACCAGCCCGGGCCACGAGGAGCGGTCCAAGGGCCTGCTCTTCAACCGGACCCCGCCACCCCCGGGCCAGTCTCGCAAGTGGGAAGACTGGGAGCTTCCCTGCTACATCACCAGCTTCCTCACCATCGTGATCCTCGGCGTCGGGCTCAACGCCAAGCCCGATTTGACCATCGAAACCTGGGCCCATGAGAAGGCCCTCGAACGCCTCAAGATGGAGAATTACCTCGCCGCCTCCAACAACGCTTCCGCTGAATCCGAGTGAAACCCAATCCGAATCTCCGTGAATTCGGATCAGTTCCTGGGGTGGGTTTCTTGGGTTTTGGTTGGTTAGGTTCAAGAGAAATGGGTTGGGTGTAATAACGGTGATACAGGAATTTAGAATCCTTTCGAAGCTTGATTGCTTCATTTGTTAGTTTCAATTAAATGTTTAACGTGTTAATTTATTTGCAGATGCTTATGAGATTGTTGACTCGCCTTTTTTTGTTATCTTTTTCGAAATGTGGATAAGGCATTCTTGTGCTACATAGGTGTTGGTTTGATGGTTTGAATATTTTGCTATTTATATTGCTTTATGTGATTTGATATTATATCTGAATTTGCTATGTTCGTTGTGTCTTGTTGATTGTTGAGAAACTAATTGAGCCTAGAATTTATCTCAATTTATATTATGGATTTACAAAATAGAAATGATTCCCTTTGACTATAGATTGAGTGTCAAAAAGTTAACCTTGGAGATTTTACGATATTGGGTTTCCTGCCTGCTTATCTTTACATGTATGCTTGTATGTGTTGTGATTGACCTTTTGAAGATTATGGACCGTGGAAGTGGTTTAGCTGTAGCCTATAGGTTGAAAGTTTAAACTCATTCTAGTGTTACATACTGAGAGAACCTACCAGTGCCTTGGCCTTTATTGTTTTCTAGGTTCTAATTATTGAAATATTGTTTTCTAGATCTCATTGAAATACTGTTTTTTAGGGTTGGTACCAATCATTCTTTTCAGCTCCTTGCTTTCACTCTTTCTTAGCTTACGGTTCTAACTCCACTCACTACGTAGCTTTATTTTATAGTAATTTCCAAATTCTGTTGCTGGAATTTCAGTTTGTATCTATTTGAATTTAACGCCATCAAGCAGTTTGTAGATGGCAGAAATACTTACATGTGAGAGTTGTCTTGAAACTAGTTCAGATGGACTAAGCTTCTGTTTATTTATATTGATATGCTTCAGAACACTGAACCCAAATAAACTATAGTTAGAATGCTATGTGCTTTACTCCACACCTGTTTATGATGATTAATTCTTTAGATGGGGTAGCAAATTAATCCGGAAAGCCTATATAGTATATCAAAGTCTGGTACTGGCAAATGTAGCATTTCCTTTAAATATGACCAATTAGTGGGGTATCGAGATAGAATAGTGCTGTGTATCTATGCTTTTGTTAGCCTTTTAATTAGGTCCAACTTTTATCTGAATTTATCACCTATTCTACTTGTCCGATCTGAAAGACTGAATCGACTTTGTGAGTTTGGTCTGATCTGATCACTGAGTGTACCTTTACAAAAAGGGAGGAGACAGGCAGGTTCAAGTTGCTAACACAGAACTTCTGTAGTTTAGGATGTGTTAGTTTTCAAATTCCATTATATGTGATATTCAATTTTCTGATTAGTTGTTGTTTCACTTGGAAAGCTTTTGAGCATTTTTATACCCTGACCTTCTTTAGGTTTGTTGATGATGGTTTACTGAAGTTTGGTGTATAGTGGAGCTAAGCTGTTAGATTTTAATTGAAGTTCATATGTAATATTATGGAACGCCATCGCTAAAGGTGATTGAATTTGCGAAGCCATTATGTTTGTTAAAGTTAGTTAATAGCCTTGGTGGGTCTGCAATGGATGGCAGAAAGGGAATTCTAATATGACGGTTTCTTCCACATGCCATTCCCACCTCTTTGCTGCCCTTGCATTTGTGCCCTTTATTTGAGAGCTACTAAAGATGCCTTTTGGAGTATTTTCGGAATTACTGGACATTGGTTTCTAGTTTTTCAGTTTCTTATTCATTTTGTGCTTTCATCCACAGATAAATGAATCTTTTACTCAGCAGCAGGTTGTGTGCATTGTGTTTAGGAGTCAATTACATTGAGAACTGGAAGTATTAATCGTGCGGTTACTCTTGTTTCTGCTATAAAAGTATGGATATTTCTCAATCTGGATGAGTTTATCTTTTGCCGATCAGGAAGATGACATACCCGTTTGAAATGGGAGTTGGTCTTCCTAACAGATTTTCAGCATTATTCCGGTGGTCTCATTTTAGATAAACGTCCCAAGCCATATCATCACGGCCATGGATCAAGAATTTTATTTTATTTTTTTCCTTCATTAGACAACCAAATCTATTATTTTTTCCTTCATTAACTGATGAAGTTAGTTTGGATATTGCTACTTGATCGATTGCTTTCAAATAACCTTCAAATGCACTCATGTTTCATAAGCTAATCAACCTGCAGTTTATGCTTGTGCCACCAGTGCTTGTGAGGCTGCTAGTGCCCCAGATTGATTAAGCCTTTGCATTCCCACGACATAGAACTGCCATGAAAGGTTGTGCAGGACCTGCAGGTGATGAGTTCAGGGTTCATCATGCAAGATTATTGATTCCGTAAACTACCTTTAAGGTGTTTGGTTCAGCAAATCTAGGAATGTGGCTGTCTCGGTTTGCAGTAGAAAGTAGGGTGTTGATATGATGGGAAAATTAAACAGTATATATGTAAGATGCTTTTGCAATTTTTGGGGTGAAAAACATTGGAAATGGATGAGTGAATAACATAAATTAATATTATGAGATTACCATGTTCAAGAGGCAACCTTTAATGCAAGTGGATATATTCTGGGAATTTTCAGCCACGCCATATCATTAACTAAGGATTACTAGGCTCTGGTTAATTCATGGTCTGAGGGATGTGCATGGTACCATTTACATACATTGGGCCAACTGGGGAATGTATGGAGAAATGAGGCATGGATTAGAATTGGGAAAAGTGAAGCTTCATTGTATATTCAGCAAGGTATGATGCTGCCCGTAAGGAGAAAGAGAAATTATTATATATACTCTAAGAGTATTGCACTCAGTATGAGAAAAACATAACATGTATTAAATTCCAGTCATTGAGAGTATTACTCTTAAAGTACCTTAAAATTTTCCATGGAGAAATGGTTCATCGATTAGAGTTTGGACTGTGCGGGCACAATTGATGAAGGGATTAAGGCATCCAAAGGTGAAAAGTTCGATTGGCTTCTCCTAACCGGGTTGAGTTGGATCGAGGACCTTTTGCCTAAATGTGAACATGGTAAGCCTTTTTCTCTGCAATTTACCTTAAAATAGTATATGAAGGATATAAGATCAAAGGATTTTATAACTCAAATATCTAACTTCGGTAATATACTTATATTTTTATAAATGGTAATCTACTTATTTATTTTAACTTTTCAAATTTCAAAAACTGAGTAATTGAGTTTTGAAAATAAGGGTCTTGTTATTTTTAAAAATAGGCCATTGAATGGGGTGTTGGCAGCTACTAGCCACCATATCCTGTTACATCATTGTAAATTGAATAATAGAATTTTCTCTCAGGCTAGGTACTCTATTGGAAAATACAATTACTAACTTTTACACTAATTTAATTAAAAGTGAATTTAACTGCTCACAAGATTGATTCTCAAATTATCCCCAGCAAAAAGTGACAATTTAAAGTATATCGTTGCATAAAGAACAATCAATATTTAAAAACCTTTCAGAAATTATCATTAAATATAGTATAGTGTAAATCGAGCAAGGGTCATTCCGAAGGAAAAATCGATGTTAATTTAAATAGACAATCATAACAAGAACAATGGGGGTTGTGTAGATAACAAAGTAAATAATTAATAATAAACCAAAAGTAAAAGATAATAAAATAAAAAGAAAGTGATAACAATATATTTTATCTATTTAATAATTCTTTTAGTGGGCTTTTTAAGATTCAATTAAGCTTAATTAAGTTAGTTTTGTTACATTTTATAATATTGGACCTAATTAGATCATTGAAGGAATTATTGCATGAATTAACCTTAATTTATCTATTTGACAGCGTTTAGTAAATTAGTTATAATCTGAGTTACAAATATTTGATTGATGTGATTTTGGTCTTGTAAGAAAGTTAAGACAATTCTCTACAAGTTTCATGAAGACCTCAAGAGATGAATTACACGTTTGGATAATTTAAATTGAAGTGGAAGCAAGAGTCAGAATTCTGATCTTGATAGCTTGACCTCTGTGCACTCATCATTCCATTTGTTGAGTTATAGGAGTTCAATTGACACCAAATTAAGCCCAAATGAAAGCTAAGACCAAAATCTACAACTTTCATCAGAACACAAGAGTTGGATAGGATGTATAGTAGGTCATATTAGACCTAGAAGTCAGAACAGATGTTCTGTTACTGGAACCTGAATACTATGCCAAGAATGGGCTATGTCTTGAGCTATAGGATTAGATTGTGCTAAAACTAGTGGCATTGGAAAGCTGAGACAAAACCCTTCAACTTTCATGAAGACCACTTATGCAATAGATGATGTTATAACAGAATTATAGTCATGTGAAGACAGATGAATTAGTTGAGTGGGGAGACAAGAATGGCAATAATTTTTCACTCATCCACCTACTCATTAAAGAACTCTATTGTCATTTTTCACTCATCCACCCACTCATTAAACAACTCCCTTGTCATTGTGTGCCCTTCATGCTTTGTAAGAGGGCACCATTGGTTGCTCATTAGAATCATATTGGTTTAGAGATCAAGATATTGTTGTTGTATTATTTGTATCTCTTGTTGTAGTTTTCTTTTGTTCTAAATAGAAATTATGCTTATCTCCTTATTCTTCCCTCTTTCTTTCTTCTTATTTATGATTAACTAATTCTCATTTTACTTGGGTGAAAGAGTGAAACTTTTAGTAATAAAATAAGGTTAGATTAATCTCTTTCTTGTGCTTGAATGATATATTATCAAGTAATCATTATATATGTTGTATTTTGTTTCCAATCAATTTAGAAACCCTTCTTGTAAGGTAGAGATCTTGATTTGTTGTAGACAAGAGATTAGCACAATGAATGCTTGAACCCATTTACAAGTGTTGGCATTATTAACCCTCCTTATAAAGTGGAGATCTTGATTTGTTGTAGACAAGAGATTGACACAATGAATGCTTGAACCCATTTACAAGTGTTGACATTAGTAAATAATTAAAGAAACCATAATATAATTACATATATAATCTTAAATGAACTTTAAATGCTGTATTTTTCGATTGGAAGCTCCGTTATGCATGGATTCTAATTGAGTTATAAAAAGAATTAATCTTATCCTTAATTTACTTACCAAGAGTGGATCTCCTAGCCTAAACAAATCCTTTTCATTTGTGAACAATTTTCATCACCTTTATTGTTGTGACAAATCCTTTCCTTACCTCAAAGAATTTTTCTTCATCAATTCCTTGTAAATCGACCTCGGACTCCTAAGAATTTATTACTTGAGATAACTTGCACTTGAGTTTGCAACATATCAATTCGTATTAAGTTTTTGACGCCGTTGCCGGGGACTTGATTTGAAAAACAAGTTTATTGAGGTTTTCTTTCTTTAAATAAACTTCACCATCTGGTATATTTTTTATCTACTCTTTTAATTTTCTAGTTGCATCATATTTAATGGTAGGTTTACTGCCTACTTGTTAATATTTTTTTTTGGAAGGTTGAGCTCTATATATATTTTTATTTTTTTCCTATTTTAAGTCACTTATTTATGCTTAATTGGTATCGTAATTCAAATTTCGGTCATTTGGTTAAAACTAATTTTAGTACTTTATATATTGATCTGTTTGAGTCACAATCACACACATTAAACACAATGACTAAAAATGAAAATGTATATGATGAACATGAAAATCAACCGTTGTGAACCATGCATGAATATTTGCAACCATCTCGAAATTCTAGTCCATCGTGTTTTATCTTTCCACTAAATGCTAACAATTTTAGATTTAAGTTGGGTATGATTTCATTACTTCCTAATTTCCATGGTTTAGAATTTGAAAGCCTATATTTATATCTAAAAGAATTTGAGGAAGTATGTATCACTTTCATTGATCAAAACTGCACTGAAAAGATTATCAAACTTAAATTGTTTCCTTTTTCTTTAAAAGATAAAGCAAAAACTTAGCTTAATACTTTGAAACCGAGATCAATTGGCACATGGCAAGAAATGCAAAATAAGTTTTAAAATTTTTTTTTCAACACATAAAACCAATGCTTTGAAAAGAAAAATCCAAAAATTTTCCCAAAATTCAAATGAAGCATATTTTCAAAGTTGGGAACATTTTAAAGATTTGTTAAATTCTTGCCCATATTATGGTTTTAAAAAATGGTGAACTATAAGGTTTTTTTATAAAGGGTTAACACCTGAAACCAAATAATTCGTGGAAACAATGTGCGATAGCGAATTCCTTGATAAAGAACATGAAAAAGCTTTAGAATATTTAGATCATTTGACTGAAAATTCTCAATCTTGACATGGTACTAATCCTTCTGAAAATTCAATTAGATCTAACCTTGCAGGTGCTAGTAAAGGAAAATTTCATCTTAGTTAAGAAGAAGATATAAATTCTAGGTTCACCAGTTTGACTAGAAAGATTGAAGTCATGGAATTAAGAAAAGTGAAAGAAATCAAATCTGTGCAAAATGAAGAAATTTGTGGCATTTGTGATGAATTGGGACACTCAACAAATGAATGTCCAAAAATTCCTGTTTTCAAAGAAGTTGTACATGAGCAAGTAAATGTAATGAACAATTTTAAAAAACCATTTACCTCTTCTTTTTCATATTCATACAATCCGAGATGGAAAAATCACCCGAACATCAGTTGGAGGAATAATAATCAAGCACAATTCATGCAACCACCACCTCCTCAAGAATAATTGGACTCTCAAAATTCTCAAGGATATGCACCTTATGTCCCACCATACAAGAAAAACTTTGAAGCAACATTGCATGCATTCATGGAAAAGCAAGAGGCTATTAATAACTAAAACACTCAAGCCATGATTGACATAAAAGATACTATTGCTAAATTTGCTTATGCATTCACCATTCACGAGAAAGAAAAATTTCCTTCTCAACCTCAACCTGTAACACCCTTGTGGGGATGTCACATTTATGAAATGCAATGAAATAAAATAAAATAAAACTCTTACCCAAGTTGTAAAATATTTGATACTTACATAATATTTGTGGTAATATTTTTTTTTATAATTATAACATTAAATAAAATAACACGAAACACAAAATATAACAAACATAAACTCACCATAATATACATATGAATCTCTTTTAGTACACACATAATTTACAACTACATATATTTAATAAAGCAGTAAAGAGTTGACACAAAGCTATAACATAGTACTGCCCAAGTGCATCTTGGTAGATATCGGACCCTCCGATGGATTATCGTCCAGAACCTCCAGAATAACCATCGAAAAGTTCACATCTATGAGATCTCACAGCACGACGGACACGAGTCCGAGCTGTCGACTCGCTACTGAGCTCACTAGGCGCACGAAATATTCCCTGCCAATAACGCCTAATAGTCAGAGGTAACTCTAAATGTAAATAAAGCATAGTGGTGAATATGACCTCTCCGTCATACTCTCTACATAGGGACACGGTCAAACGTCCCATATAAGAAACTGTCCCTCGGTCCACATGCATACGCCATGCCTCGGAACCCCCATGAAACTCTAGTCTCACGAACCCAAAGAATCCTGGCAATGCCATGATCTCAAGATCAGTCTTGACGATCAGTGTGATCTACCGGCTCCTCCTCCTCGTATAGTTCTCCCGACTGTTCCTCGTCATGATACTGTACCTGAAGAGGCTGATCCTCTTCTTCCACAAACTCTTTACGGAAACAATATAGTAATATCGAGAAAAACATATAGAGAGGTGAGACAATCTACATCACTACCCGCATGGCAATAAAGAAAATGACAGTACAAAACAGTTATCACAACAGTACATACAAATATATCATGCATATATATATATATATATCAAGCAATATATATATAACAATAATACATACCATTATATCATGCATAATATATTAAAGCAATAAATCATACAATTTATCACAGATTATGGTAAGCAAGTAAAATGCAGGTAATGCATGAACACACACCGACTCGTTCCTACTCCATGGAACTAAACACGGATATCTGAGAGAATGATCCGATTAGAAACTAATAATACTTTATGGCTGCCCAACCAAACTATTACACTGTCCAATCTTTGTGTCTATAGCCCACAGTCCAAAACATCGTGTAGTAGTACACAGTCCAACATCGTGTACCACAGGCATAGTACTTAATAGTCCCCTCAAGATCTCGACTAAGAATAGTGCTCGTCAAGATCATTAGTGTGTTGCCCGTTCCCACGGCCCAGAGGAGCAACCCACTATCCGCATGTGGAATTCTCCGCACACTAACGCCTCCAAGTTCATAAATGAACCACACTATGCTTATCACACCAAACACGGTGTAATTCGCCTCATCAATCAATCACCAATTATAAACCAAATTGGCACAACACTCTAAACATGATCTAAAATTATAAAAATACCCTTATTATCCAAAATTTACCATAATTACAAAAAATTACCAAAATACCCTTAGTCACAAAATAACAAAGTATAGTATGTCCCACCTGACAATACTACACCACAACATGTTCGGGTCTACCACTTTGGCCCGACAGCAAAACTCACAGTATTATTCAATCGCGTAGGAATTTTATCGCGTTTTCACAATCTCATCGTTTTCACAAACGTTTTTAAATCGCGTAAAGATATTTTAATGTTTTTAAATATCGCAGAATGTTTTTAAATCATTTTCTCAATCGCGTAAGATTTTTAATTCATTTTCTTAACCAAATAGCTTAAAATCATCATTTCTGCTAAGTGTAAAAACTATATCTAGTACTTTTAAAATACGTAGAGTATTTTTCCTTATGTTCTAAATATAATATGGAATCTTTTCATTTTATGCGTCTGATTTTAATAAATTTCGGCAGCATTTTGCCTATAAAATCAGTATAAGGTATTTTCAACGTTTTCCACTAAATATAGTTCATTTTATTTTTACCCAATAATTACGCTTTGAAACTTGCTAACGCGCTTCAAAATTTATAAAATGAGCTTTACGTTAGTATTTTTCTAGCGTCTGTTTTATTTCTTACTTAAACTAAATTCTGCTAAGTTAAATTTCTAGAACTGAATTTATTCCTTTTATTTTTCTCAATGAATCATTGGAATCCATTTATGTTGTAAATCACTTACCTAACCTATCTTAGCAAATAAAATGGCATGTTGGCCAAATCAAAAATAAAATGGTATTTGATTATACATTAAATGGCATATTGGCCACAATTAACTTTAAACCACTTTTAACTTGATTATTTTACCTAGATTCCTTAAATCAGTGATTTAGAAAATTGCTGAGAACATTTTGGTTCTCTATTTTGATGTAAGGCCGTGAGCCTCATAATGTGTTCTTTGGAACACTCATGCAAATCGCACATGTTATTCACATCCTACTTTAATAATTATACAGTTATAAGCACATACAATTATTAAATCATATATAATATACATACAATATATTGAAAGCCATAAACATGCATAGCAAAAATAATAAAAGCTATAATCATGCATAGCAAAAATAATCACAAATAGGAAAGCATTTTAAACAATCAAAAACAATAAAAACCACAAATAAACCATACAAACTGAATCCTTATGGATTCTACACACAAACACAAATCCATTTTCCCATCACCACTTAGGGTTGATGAGATTAAATCTCCCTCTTACCTCTTGTAGACAATTTAACCGGTTAGTTTTTCTCATTTCCTTCAAATTTCGTGTGACTCCCAAACAAATCCCTAAAATTCTTAAACAATTAGTAAAAACACATACAAGGTTTATTATTGAAAAACCATGGAACAATCATGGTTAGAAAAATTAAAAATCCAATATTGAACCATAGAAACAAAACTTACCCTTAAGTAAGTAAGCAAAATGTTGGATTTTGGACAAGATAGAGTAGGAATTTGGAAAAATTTTGTGAATGAAAAGTGTTTAGAATGGGATTTGGGTTTAGGAAATATGATGAGATGAAATTATGAAGGTTTGGTTGTGTGTGTATGGGTGTTGGCCGAAACTAGGGAGAGAAAGTGAGAGAGAAGTGTGCTTGAGTTTTTGGTGTTTTAGAGAGAGAAATGGATAGCTAAATGTGATAAGTGTGAAAAATAAAGTGAAGAGTGAATAGATAGAGCTGCAGCCGTGAGTGAGTGTGGGTGAGGTTGAGTGATCAACTTTGCATGGTAAAATATCAGAGTGTTCACATGGTTAAGCACATGGCTTATGCCATGTTGGAGCCTTCAAGAACCATGTAGAACCAAGCCAATCCAAGCCCACTTGCTGCTGCCCAAAACCGTGTGCTCCTTCATCTTTTTAGGGGGTTAATTGCTTTCCAATTACTCCTAATTACATGCTAACTAATTAGGTAATTTGTTAGGTTAAACATCCTAACCAAACTTAATTAACATCCTAATCATATAACTAATTAATTTAATATATATTAATATATATTATAACCTTTAATCAATATTAGGATATCTAATTAGTATTTAGATTATAATTAATTAAGAACTAAACTAGTTCACTTAGTTTACTAATTAAGTAATTAGATTAGTCAAATTAAGCTTAATTAACTACTAACCAAATTCAAGCCTACAATTTTTGACTTAATTCTAACCATTGATTCATCTTTAATTCTTAGCCTTAGATTAGATCTAAGGTAGATATCAATTAGTCATAAATCTATCATTCTAATCTCACCATTGATTAGATCAACGACTTAGGTTAAAGGCTTCCTAACTAAGTCTTCATCCAACGGTCCAAACGAAAGTCTATGCTCCCTTCGTTGACCAATTCCTATTGGTTTAGAAAGTCAAGCCTACTTTCGTTGACTTGCTCTCATTGGCTAGAATTTGTACAGTCAGCACAGTTGACTGCTTTTCCTAAACGCGGGTCCCACAATATTTTTAAAGATCTGTGGTCAAATCGAAGCAGATTTTTACTATTTTTGAGACAGTAGGTACCGTAATATAAAATAATATTATAAAAATATAAAATTATTTTATTACACAGTTAAATCCAAAAAATTACGAGATTAATATATATATCAATCAGAATTGGGTTTAGTAAGATCCCCCAGCTCCAATTAATTAAAATAAAATTTATCCAGCCAGAAAATTATTATTTCCCTAGGTTGGAGCAAATCACATAAAACAGTCAAGTACACTCATGAAACAGTCAAATTAAATTTACTGCTCACAGAATTCACAAAATAGTACATTTCGGGATTATTTTGTAATTATCCCAAAAGTTGGGGTGTTACACAACCGAATCCCAAGGGTCAGTACAGTCTAAATGAGGGTAGTTCAGAAAGTCAACAAATAGATTAAGTCAAGTCAGCGATAACACTTAGGAATGGAAAGATTGTTGAAAAAAAATTCTTGAACCTTGTGAGAGAGATGATGAATCAATTTCCCAAGATAAGGAAGAGATTGATAAGCCACCTAACCAAAAGGAGACCAAACCCTCGCCTTCACCCCCATTTCCTCAAGCATTAAACAATTCAAGAAAATTGAACCACAACACTGAAATTTTTGAAATTTTTAAACAAGTGAAGGTCAATATTCCTCTGTTAGATGCTATCAAACAAGTTCCCTTTTATGCCAAAATTTTGAAGGACTTGTGCACTGTTAAAAGGAAATTAAATGCGAAAAAGAAAGTGTTTTTGACTGAATAGGTAAGCTCCATTCTTTAGAACAATAATGCCCTGAAATATAAAGACCCTTGTTGTCTTACAATTTCATGCATTATTGGAGAATATAAAATTGAACAAGCTTTACTTGATCTTGGTGCTAGTGTTAATTTGCTTCCATATTCAGTTTATCAGCAACTCAACCTGGGTGAGTTAAAACGAACTTCTGTAACTCTTCTATTTGCCGATAGATTAGTTAAAATTCCAAGAGGAATAGTGGAAGATGTGTTGGTACAAGTTAATAATTTCACATATCCTATGAATTTTATTGTCTTGGAAACTGAACCTATGGTTAATAGTTATAATTCAATTCCTGTTATTTTAGATAGCCCATTTTTAGCAATATCTAATGCTTTGATAAATTACAGAAATGGGGTGATGAATCTAACATTTAGAAATATGACACCGAAACTTAATGTTTTCAACATGTGCAAGCAACCACAGGAATTTCATGACGAAAAAGAGGAAGTTGAAGGGATTGAGGCCATTATAGATGATCATCTTCAAACCAGGAGTTTTTCTGACCCATTAGAAATTTGTTTAATGAATTCATTTGACTCAGGTATGCAATTAGATGATGATATTTCTGAAATATGCTCTTAAATTAATTGTACACAGGTGATGGAATACAAAGGATGGAAGCCGAGATTCGAAGAACTAAAACCTATGAATGATAATACTCATGAAGAAGTACCCACACTAGAACTAAAACCATTACCTACTAGGTTGAAGTACACTTTTTTGGGAGAAGAACAAATTTTTTCAGTGGTAATTTCTTTAACCCTTACTAGAGAACAAAAAGGTATGTTAATAGAAGTACTTAAAAGGCATAAAAGTATAATTGGATGGACATTGAAAGATATAAAAGGCATTAATCCATTAATTTGTACACATAAAATACATTTAGAGGATAATGCTAAAACATTTCAACAACCTCAAAGAAGATTAAATCCACACATGAAAGAGTTAGCTAGAGTTAAAGTTCTCAAATTACTTGATGTTAGAATTATCTACCCTATCTATGATAGCCAGTGGGTAAGCCCTACACAAGTTGTGCCAAAGAAATCTGGAATAACAGTAGTTGAAAATGAAAAAAGTGAATTAATACCTACGCGAGTCTCATCCAGTTGGCGTATGTGTAATGATTTTAGAAAATTAAATGCTACTACTAGGAAAGATCATTTCCCCTTACCATTTATTCATCAAATTCTGAAAAGGGTAGTAGGACATCCCTACTACTATTTTCTTGATGGTTATTCGGGCTATTATCAAATACCCATTGCCTTAGAGGATCAAGAAAAGATCACTTTTATATGTCTCTTTGGTACTTTTGCATATAGAATGCTCGGGCAACATTTCAAAGATGCATGCTAAGTATTTTTAGTAACAAGGTTGAGCATTATTTTGAGGTTTTCATGGATGACTTGACAATTTATGGAAATTCATTTGAAATTTGTCCTGATAATTTGGAAAAAGTTCTTAAAAGATGCGAATAAAAAGAACTTGTGTTAAACTGGGAAAAATGTCATTACATGATTACTTCAGGAATAGTGTTAGGTCATGTGATATCTTCTAAATGAATTGAAGTTGATATGACCAAAGTTGAATTAATTGCCCATTTTCCTTCAGCAAAAATAGTCAGGGAAGTTCGTTCATTTTTAGGACATGCAGGATTCTACAGAAGATTCATTAATGACTTTAGTGTCATATCTAGACAATTATGTAATCTTCTAATAAAAGATGCACCATTTGATTAGACTCAAGAATGTCCAAAATCTTTTGAAAAATTAATTGGTCTTCTGACATCTGCTCCTATCATGCAAACCCCTGACTAGTCTTTGCCTTTTGAGTTGATGTGTGATGCTAGTGATTTTACTGTTGGCGTTATTTTAGGCCAAAGAAAGGAAGGTAAGCCTCATATAATTTATTATGCAAGTCAAACTTTGAATAGTATACAAATGAATTACACCACTACTAAAAAAGAACTACTTGTTGTAATTTTTACATTAGATAAATTTTGAGCTTATTTAATTAGTTCTTCTACCGTTGTTTTCATCGATCATACTGCTGTTAGATATTTAATGTCTAAGCAGGATGCCAAACCTAGGTTGATATGGTGAATCTTGTTACTTCAAGAATTCAACATCACAATAAAAGATAAGAAAGGAGCCAAAAATGTTGTTGCAGATAATTTGTCCAGACTTACAACAGACTCACCTTTTGATATCACACCTATCAATGATTCTTTTTCCAAATAATTTTTATTTTCTATCAATTCCATGCATTGTGAGTAGGTAGTGTCATTAAATTTTGTCACTCAAAAGCATATGGATGTCACTTTTTTTCAAAGAAAATAGCTGTGAAAATCTTGCAGTGTGGATTTTATTGGCCCACTTTATTTAAGGACAACTATACATTTTGTAAAAGTTGAGAAAACTATTAAAAATTGGGTTTCATTTCTAAACAAAATATGATGCCTTTGAACCCTATCCTTATCATTGAAATTTTTTATTGTTGGGGAATTGATTTCATGGGTCCATTTCCATCATCATTTGGATTTGTGTATATTTTGGTTGCAATTGATTATGCCTCAAAATGGATTAAGGTGATTCCATGTTGACACAATGATCATAAAAATGTTCTTAAATTTTTAAAAGAAAATGTCTTGAGTCGATTTGGAATCCCTCGAGCTATCATCAGTGATAGAGGAACACATTTTTGTAATAAACCATTTGAATCCTTAATGAAGAAATATGGCATTACACACAAAATTGCCACCCTTTATCACCCTCAAACAAGTGGATAGGTAGAATTAGAAAATAGGGAGATTAAACAAATTTTAAAAAAAAGGTTAACCAAAATCGTAATGATTAGTCTTTAAGACAAAATGATGCACTTTGGGCTTACCGTATTGCTTTCAAAACATCTTTAGGCATGTCACCCTATCGGTTAGTCTATGAAAAACCCTGTTACTTACTTGTAGAATTTGAGCATAATGCATTTTTGGCCATTAAAGCTTTCAACCTAAACCTTAATGATGCTTCCAAGTTACGCAAATTGCAATTAAATGAACTTGAAGAATTGAGAAATGATGCATATGAAAACTCAAAGACTTATAAATCTAGAACAAAAGATTTTCATGACAAATCAATCTTGAGAAATTTTTTTGAAATTGGTCAAAAAGTTCTGCTTTATAATTCTCGTCTTCACATATTCCCTAGAAAATTGAGATCTAGATGGAGTGGCCCTTTCGTTGTCAAACATGTGTATCCTCATGAGGCCATAGACATTGAGAACCCTAAGAATGGTAATGTGTTTAAGGTCAATGGACAAAGACTCAAACCATTTCTAGAAACGCAAGTTGTTGAGGTAGAATCCATCTCCATTTCTAATCTTGTTATGAGAAGAATTGATTTTAATTTTGTTGCTTTCTTTTTGCAGTTCTTTATGACATCGGTTAAGTGGCGGATAACGGTACTCCGTGGCTCTCAAGTCAGTTTGTTTTTCAATTTCCCATAATAACTAATTCTTTCTCCTTTAAAATGGATGTCATTCTCTCGAATTTAAGAAAACATTTTCCTTCTCTTCCTCAAAATGGTCTAACAAAAATGTACAAAGCTAAGCATGACAGATTGAGAATGTTAATGCACAAGGGCATCCCATAAGATATATAATCGAAGCAAAGGTCCATTTAGCAGGTGAATCTTTAAATTCATTTGCCTCATACATGCCAGGTCTTGGTAAAAGTTCGTATTCTAAAATGAGAAGAGCAAAAAGAATGCAAGTTTGTCACAAATGTGCGTGATGGAATTATAACAAGCGATGTCGTTCTTTGGGGATGTTTTCCGCAAACTGAGAAGATAAAATATACTTTATTAAGAATGGACTGAGTAAAGAGTCATTAGATGATATCTTATTGACTCTTGAGACGCATTCTTGTGGAGTTGTGCATCGTGAACTTCTTAATTTGTGAAATCTCTTCAGGGATGAACATAAACATTACAATCTTGGGAATTTGATTCTAAAAGACCCTATTTGCCAATTTGTAAGAAATTAGATGGGAAACTTATCTTCAACTCATAGAAGGCGTTTAATGTAATACCCTAAAATGACATGTTAGACTTGTTTATGTGTTCAAAAGGCAACATATGACTTGCTTAGCATGCATGTTTAATTTTGTGATAATCTGAGTTAGTTTGGTATTTTTAGGCATACTGGTTATCTAATTATAGCCAGATTGACTATTAGCAGATATGGAAACGTCAGATAATTATGAAACGACTTTTTATATGAATCTTAGTATTTATTTTAAAGTTGTTGGAAGTTGAAAATCTTGAATTAGTTAAATCTGAGTGTTTTTAGCAGATCAGGATTTATCAGTTATAGTCAAAGGCCTTAAGAGTCTTTTGTTATCTCCTTATAAGCCTCCACTCACGGCTTCTTCCTTCACAAATTTGAAAACTGAAAAATGTGAGAGAAGGGAGAAAGGAAAAGGAAGCAAAGACCAAGGAAAAAGAAGAGAGGAAGAGGAAAGCCAAGGGTAAAGCCAAGGCTTGAGGATCCAACCAAACTTGATTCATCTTCACAACTAAAAAGGTAGGGGTTTTTATGTTCATATTCATCACTTTTCTCTATTTCACCATTAATGCACCTTTGGTGCTTAATAGGCCAAATTGAGTTTTAGAGGTATTGGATGTATTTTGCTTACATGATTGAGTTTCTCTGGTCATTTATGACTTGTTCATAGTAGAAGTTGAAGTTAGAAACTTAGAACACTTCATTTAGGCCATTGAAGCCCAAAAAGAGGGTTTAGGTCAAAGATTGTGTTTTTAGTGCATGAATCCAAATTAAGATGGTTAAGTTGGTGATTAAAGATTCCTAAGTATTTGAAGAACTAAATAGGGACCTAATATTACCAAGAAACTGATTTGGAAGGGCCAAAATTCATGAAAAGTCCTAATGGTACAATGGCATAACTACGCAGAATTATACATATTTGCTGTTATGCAGAGAGCGCCCAGACGCTTAGTGTAGAGCACTTAGGCGCTCGTAGAGCAGAGATTTTAGTTCTACGCAGTAAGGTATAGAGCACCCAGACGCTCAGTGAAGAGCGCTTAGGTGCGCGATGCGAAATAGCACAAAGCTATGCTCTGCCTAGTGAGCGCTTAAGGATAAGGCATTTAGGTGCTAACCGCAGAATTCATCAGAAGGTTGAATTTGATGTTTTGAAGTCCTTGGCCCATTGGAATCATTATTTATGTTTCCTAAAGTGTGTTAAGGAACAGATGAGGATATCTCATAAGAGGATTTATCACCTAGCATGGATGAGAAAGTCTAAGCCTTTGGTCATCTAAGAACAATGGATGGTCTTAGGGTATGATTAAGATACTATTAGAGGTAAAATCAATGAGAAGATGATCCTTTGGTATGTACTAGTTATGTATTATCTTTAAAGCAACCAAAAGTAAGGGTTATTATAGATAAGAGTCTAGCACCCATGATAACTTATTGTTATTTAGATTCATGAAGTAATGATGAGGGGAGTTAGATATAAATAAACTAGGATAAATTGGCATTGTCTATCTTTTAATGTGACTTATATGGCATGAGGTCATTTAGCCAAGAAGGAAGGGAGTGAAGAAGTCCCTAAGGGGACAAGTATTCCTAACCAAGTGCTTGGGTTGCATGTAGTGTGGAAATTTTAGTTTTTCTGTCTACAAGGGGGTAAACATGAGAAGTCAAAATTTCCTAGTATAACATGCCTAGGTATTAAATGAGCTAAGTGTGTAAAGATGAAAGTATGAAGATTTAACTTGGTTTAGCTAATTATTACAGTTAAATCTTGTGATAATGTAACTTGTCTTGTTCTTAATTATTAAGATTATGTTCAATATGTTATGTATGCTGGTTTTGACTACTCATACTAAGAATGTAGTTTCTTACCCCGCTGTGTGTCATGTAATTATAGGTGAAACTTCTTCCAAGGATAAGAAGAAGAAGGAAGCTAAAGAAAATATTAGCTTTATGTTTTTATATTTCAAATGTTGTATCTTTTAGTACTTCTTTTGAAACATATAGTATTATGTAATACTTCAAGCCTTTGCTAAGACTAATGTTGTATATTGATGCATTATGATATAGATGTTATGTTTTCCGCATTTCCTAAGGTTCTCGATAATGTTTCCAATGAACATTATAGATATATGTATTGCACTAGTAAGTAGGTAGTAACATTGTAAGGCCAGGTATCTCCTTGTATACTTCATGTATTGAGATACTGGTATTAGGATGTTACAATTATGGTATCAGAGTAGTTCATCATGTTGAGCCGGGGTATGAACTGACTATGCTTAGGCATATTAGGAGTTCTTCCTTAGAAATTGTGCTTTTCTTGTTTCATATGTTAGATGTGATGATAGAATTGCATAATTGGCCTTAGACTGGTTTGTTATTAGCTACTGTTGCACGATTAAATGGTATTGAGACTGTAACTCAATATATGTTGTTTCTGTCTGTACAAGAAATTATGGCACCAACAAGGCGATCTAGAGAAGCAGAGAGCTCAAACCCACCAGGTCCAAATATGGCTGAAGCCCTTATGGCTATGGCTAATGTTATGACAAGGGTGCTTGAGAGGATGGAAGCAAATCCACCTCAGTAGTCTCCACCACTAGTGCAACTAGTGCAAGGAGTAAACCAAGTAGGAAGGAATCAGAATTTCCTAGACTTGATAACTTTTCGTCAAATGAACCCTCCACCGTACAGAGGTGAATATAACCCCACAAAGGCTAAGGAGTGGCTTAGTGAGATGGAAAAGATGTTTGATGCAATGCTTTGCTCGGAGGAGTAAAAAGTGGTCTTTGCCTCATACATGATGAAGGGTGTGGCAGAGCATTGGTGGAAGAGTACCAAGAGGGTGCTTGAAACCACAGAGATACCGATGTGATGGGAAGTCTTCAAGACTGCTTTTCTGGAGAAGTTTTTCTTGCAAACTCTACATGATGAAAAGGAAGTGGAGTTTATGGAGTTAAAACAAGGAAACATGTCTGTAGGCCAGTATATTGCCAAGTTTGATGAGTTATCGAAGTTCTCCTCGCATTTTCATTATCATTCGGATGAAAAATAGTGATGTTTGAAATTCGAAACTAGTTTAAGAAGTGAGATCAAGAATGTGGTGAAATCTATGGAAATCAAGGATTTTCCTTCGTTGGTTAACAAGTGTAGGATTATGGAGTCCAGTGTTCAAGGTCCTCAGTCAGAGGAAAGGGTACAAGGCATCCCAAAGAGAAAGAGAGAGGATGATAAGGATAAGAAGGGTGTTTCTAAAACAAATAACCCCTAAGGAAAAGATAATATGGGTTCTAAGTTTTCGAGTTGTCCTTAGTGTAAGAAACTACATGGAGGCAAGTGCTTGGCAGACCAGACTGTGTGTTATACATGTGGGTAGTCGGGGCATTTCTCCAGAGTTTGTCCTCAGAACAAGGAAAATTCACCTGCTCCAAAGCCGCTAGCTAAGGGACGAGTTACACTCTAAGCAGAATAGAGGTGGCCCAGTCTTCCAACCTCATCCAAGGTAAAAGCATAATTCGTAATCATCTTTTAAATGTCATGTATGATTCAGGAGCATCACACTCTTTTGTTTCTTATGATTATGTAAGGATGTTGCATTTGCCTATATCAGAGTTACCATATGACTTATTTGTTCCCACACCCACCAGTAAACCAGTCATAACTTCAAAGGTATGTCTTGACTGTTGTATAAGAATCGAGGATAGAGTTTTCCTTGTAAACCTTATTTGTTTACCCCTTGTGGACATAGATGTCATTCTTGGTATGAATTGGTTGTCGTCCAATCATGTGGTTTTGAACTGTTCAGATAAGACCCTAGTTTTTCTATTTGATATTCCTACTAGAGTTATTTCTTCAGAGTCTGCCTATCTCAATGCTAATCAGGTCAATCACTATTTAGTAGAAGGAGCTCTAGGGTATGTTCTTCTTTTCTCTTTAGATGTAGAGGTTGAGCAGAGCCTAGACAGTATACTTATGGTGAGGGAATACTATTGTGACCGAGATCGCGCGGGAGCGGCGAACAAAATAAATTGTTAGGAGTCGCCACTAATTTTATTTAAAATAGAAAAATTAGAAAACCTTTATAGAAAAATGGTCTTTAGAACCAGATTGAATTCAGAAGTCGGTTATGTATAGGGAAGGGTGGAAACTTAATCCCACAGCACCCCTAACACACCCGCCCTAAGACGGTACCTTAAGTTAATTATGCAAACTCTTAATAATCCTCAAAAATATTTATTTTACCCTTTTTGTAAAAGAAATAAATGAATTATGAAAAATTAATTTTTGGCTTGACAGAATAGAAATTCTGCTCCTACGTATCCCCAGCTGCAATGAGAAAATCAAAGTCACGTAGTTCTTTATAAAATTCTTGTGGTTTGGTTGATTTTAATTTTAAAAATGAATCATCAAGCTGTCGCAACTCAGATGATCATAAAAATTATAGGATCAATAAGCTGTCACAACTCAGTTAATCCCATTTATTTATTTAAAAAAATAATTATTTTTATTTTTTAAAATTCATTTGACCTTTTTATGTTTCAAAAAAAAAATTGAATCATCAAGCTGTCACAACTCAGATGATCAGAAGGGTTAGCAAGCTGTCGCAACTTAGATAACCCCGTTTTATTCTTAAAAAAAATTCAACTATCTTATCATTTTTTATTTCTTGATTTTTTAATCATTTTCTTTTGTATTATATTTATCCCAAAAACTAAAAGAACCTTTATACAAAAAAAAAATAGAGGCTTACGAAAACGGAACCAACAGGGGGGTTCTTTTCTATTTGAGATATTTGCAGAGGAGTGGCTGTATAGTGCCGGCTGAAAGCAAGATGTGTGTGGCTGGCTGGGCATTGATGGCAAGAGCTAGGACGGAAGACCCACAGTGGATCACGGTGTCTGGAAGCAGCACGAGCTTCACAAGTGATTTCGGGTGAGTTTATGAGTCCAAGACAGAGGCGGAAGACGACGATACGAGGTGGGTGTGGTGTCGTGGTGCGCGACGATGACACGGGTTGAGGACTGGCGGCGCGCGGCTAGCACTGCTGGGTCACGAGGAACAGTGGTTGCAATGGATCTACAGCTGCTGAGCGCAGTGCAATGGTGTGGGAGCACAGTGCAGTGTGGGTGGCATGGATCGGGACGGTGGTCTCGGTTGGAGTGGTGAGGAAGATGGTGGCTTGGGTCACGGTGGTGAATGGGTTTCTTTGATGAGGTGAGGTTTGGATGGTTAACGATGGGTGGTTACTCACTGAGTTGACTCAGATAGGTTTGGTTATGGATTGTTTGAGTGTTGTTTGGTTATGGAGGATATGGGTACTGTAGGGTGGTTCAGGGATGGAGGAGGATGAATGGTATGGACGATGGCTTGGTGTGGAGCTCCACGGTTTTGAGGAAAAATGGTGGCAGGAGGTTGAGGTTGTGTGGGGTGAAGGTTGTTGGTGAAGTGGGTGAAGGTGGAGGTTGAAGATGAAGTGGTAAAAAAATAAAAACGTTATGGCAAAGGGAAGGTGACCACATGATACAAAAAAAATGGCTAGGCTGTGAGTGTGTTTAAGCTTAAAAATTAGTAAGTTTGGTTCTGAGTGTGTTTTCTGTGCATGAGTTATGTGTTTTTATAGGAGGGGATTAGGCTAAAGTGTTTGAGTTGAAGTGTGATTGGAATTTGTTTAGGATGATAAGTTGTGGTTGGTTTAGGATGATTCAGGTTTTATTTAAGATAAGTGTTGGGGGTTGGTTTAGGATAAGTGCTGGTTGGTTCAGGATAGGTTTGTTTAGGATAGTTAGGATAAGTGCTCAGGGATTAGGATAACTGATAGGGTTTGTTTAGGATAAATGCTGTCATATGGGTTGTGGGTTAACGAGTTGGATCATAGGTTATGGGTTAATGGGTTGGTTTATGGGTTAATAGGCTAATAGGTTGGATAGTGAGCCACTAAGTGAAAGATGGTTTTTTTTTTCACAAAATGCCTTGGACAAAATTGGGTGTTCACAGTTACCCTTCTTTACTTGTTTCTTACTAGATAAAAAGTACAATCGGAGTTTTTCATTTTATCACTATAAGGAATGAGTAAAGACATGAACTTGAATTTTGATCGGGAGTGAAAAGAAACAAGACAATGCAAAGAGTGATGCGCTCAATTACAGAAACTTAAATGACAGGGAGCCGATGCACTCAAACGTAAAAGACAGGAGCCGATGCACTCAAACGTAAAAAACAGGAGCCGATGCGCTCAGAAAGTAAAAGACTAGAATTTAAAAGACAGAGAGCTGATGCGCTCAAAAGTAAAACACAGGAGCCGAGACACTCAAAAGTAAAAGACATGGAGCCGATTGCCGATTGCACTCAAAAGTAAAAGACAGGGAGCCGATTGCACTCAAGAGTAAGAGACAAGGAGTCGATTGTGCTCAAAAGTAAAAGACAGGGAACCGATTACACTCAAAAGTAAAAGACAGGTAGCCGATTGGGCTCAAAAGTAAAAGACAGGGAGCGCGCTCAAAAGTAAAAGACAGGGAGCCGATTGCGCTCAAAAGTAAAAGACAGGAGCCGATGCGCTCAAAAAGTAAAAAACAAGAGCCGATGCGCTCAAAAGTAAAAGACAGGAGCCAATGCATTCGAAAAGTAACAGACAGGAGCCAATGACCTCGAAAAGTAAAAGACAGGAGCCGATGCACTCAAAAGTAAAAGACCGGGAGCCGATTGCGCTCAAAAGTAAAAGATAGGGAGTCGATGCGCTCAACAGTAACAACAGGAGCTAATGTGCTCAAAAGTAAAAGACAGGAGCCGATGCGCTCAAAAATAAATGCCAAGAAATTAAAATGCATGGAGCTGATGTGCTAAATGATAATGGGCAACTGAGTCCCTGAATTTAAATGACAATGGGTAACTGAGTTTCGGAATTTAAATGACAATGGAAAACTGAGTTCCGAAATTTAAAAGATAATGGGCAACTGTGTAACACCCTTGCGGGGATGTCACATTTATGAATGCAATAAAATAAAATAAGATAAAACTCTTACCCAAGTTGTAAAACAGTTGGTACATACTTAATATTTGTGGTAAATTTTTTTCCTTTTATAATTATAGCATTAAATAAAATAACACAGAACACAAAATTAAACAAAGTATAATCACACCATAATATACATATGATTTTTCTTTAGTACACACATAATTTACAACTACAAGTATTTAACAAAGCAGTAAAGAGTTGACACAAAACTAAGACATAGTATTGCCCAAGTGCATCTCGAAAGATTTCTAGCCCTCCGATGGATCATCCTCAGAAAGACCATCGAAAAGTTGACATCTTGGAGATCTCACAACACTACGGACACGAGTCCGGGCTGTTGACTCGCTACTGAGCTCACTAGGCGCATGGAATATTCCCTGCCAGTAATGCCTAAGAGTCAGTGGCAACTCTAGATGTAAGTATAACATAGTAGTGAATATGACATCTCCATCATACTCTCTACATAGGGACACAGTCAGACGTCCCACGTATACAACTGTCCCTCTATCCACTCGCATACGCCAAGCCTTAGAACCTCTGTGAAACTCAAGTCTCACAAACCCGAAAAATCCTGGCAATGCCATGATCTCAAGATCAATCTCGATGATAAGGGTGATCTACCAGCTTGTCCTCCTCGTATAGCTCGCCCGGCTGTCGCTCGTCCAGATACTCTATTTCAAGAGGCTGATCCTCTTCTTCCTCAAACTCTTTACGGAAATAATATAATAATATCGAGAAAACATATAGAGAGGTGAGACAATCTACATCACTACCCGCATGGTAATAAAGAAAATGACAGTACAAAACAATTATCACAACAGTACATACTAATATATCATGCATAATTTTTAACAAAGTAATACATATCATTATATCACATGCATTATTGGAAAGCAATAAATCATACATTTCATCACAGATTATGGTAAGCAGTAAAATACAAATAATGCATGAACACACACCGACTCGTTCCTACTTCATGGAGCTAAACACGGATATCTGAGAGAATGATCCGAATAGAAACTAATAATACTTTATGGCTGCCCAACCAAACTATTGCACTGTCAAACATCGTGTCTATAGTCCACAGTCCAAACATCGTGTAGTAGTACACAGTCAATACACCATGTACTACAAGCATAGTACGTAATAGTCTCCTCAAGATCCCGATTAAGAATAGTGCTTGTTAAGATCATTAGTGTGTTGTCCGTTACCACGGCTCAGAGGAGCAACCCACTGTCCCCATGTGGAATTCTCCGCACACTAATGCCTCCAAGTTCATAAATGAACGACACTACGCTTATCACACCAAAACACGGTGTAATTCGCCTCATCAATCAATCACCAATTTTCAACCAAATTGGCACAACACTCTAAGCATGATCTAAAATTACAAAAATACCCTTATTATCCAAATTTTACTATAATTACGAAAATACGCTTATTCACAAAATACCAAAGTATAGTACGTCCCACCTGACAATACTACATCACAACATGTCCGGATCCACCACTTTGGCCCGACAGCAAAACTCACTGTATCGTTCAATCGCGTAGGAATTTTATCATGTTTTCACAATCTCATCGTTTTCACAAACGTTTTTAAATCGCGTAAAGATATTTTGACATTTTTAAACATCGCATAATGTTCTTAAATCATTTTCTCAATCGCATAAGATTTTTAATTCGTTTTCTTAACCGAATAGTTTAAAATCATTATTTTAAGAATGTGCAAAACTATATCTAGTACATTTAAAATACGTAGAGTATTTTTCTTGTGTTATAAATATAGTATGGAATCTTTTCATTTTATTCGCCTGATTTTAGTAAATTTCGGTAGCATTTTGCCTATAAAATCAGTATAAGGTATTTTTGACGTTTTCCACTAAATATAGTTCATTTTATTTTTACCCAATAATTATGCTTTAAAACTTGCTAACGCGCTTCAAAATTCATAAAATGAGCTTTACGTTAGTATTTTTCAAGCATTTGATTTTAATTCTTTCTTAAACTAAATTATGCTAATTTAGAATTCTAGGACTGAATTTATTCCTTTTTGTTTTCTCAAAGATTCATTGGAATCAATTTATTTTGTAAATCCATTACCTAACCTATCTTAGAAAATAAAATGACATGTTAGCCAAATTCGAAAATGAAATGGTATTCAATTATACACTAAATGGCATGTTGGCCATAATTAATCAAAATCATTCTTAAACTTATTATTTTACCTAGATTCTTTAATCGTTGATTTAGAAAATTGCTGAGAACATTTTGGTTCTCTGTTTGATGTAAGGCCGTGAGCCTCATTCTGTGTTCTTTGGAACACTCATGTAAATCGTTACATGTTATTCACATCCTACTTTAATAATTATACATTTATAAACACATACATATATATAAATACATACAATATACATACAATTTATTTTAAAGCTATAGACATGCATAGTAAAAATAAATCACAAATAGGAAAGCATTTAAACAATCACACAAATAATAAAAACAATAAAACAACCACACAAATGAATCCTTATGGATTCTTAATACACAATCAAATCCATTTTCCTATCACCACTTAGGGTTGATGAGATTAAATCTCCCTCTTACCTCTTGAAGACAATTAATCGGTTAGTTTCCTCCTTTCCTTAAAATTTCGTGTGACTCCCAAATAAATTCCTAAAATTCTTAAACAATTAGTAAAAACACATACAAGGTTTAAGATTGAAAAACCATGGAACAATCATGGTTAGAAAAATTAAAAATTAAACTTTGAACCATAGAATCAAGACTTACCCTTAAGAAAGTAAGCAAAAGGTTTGATTTTGGACTAGATAGAGTAGGTTTTTGGCAAAACTTTGTGAATGAAAAGTGTTTAGAATATGATTTGAGTTTAAGAAAAGCTAAGAGATAAAATTATAGAAGATTGGTGGTGTGGGTTGGGTGCTTGGCCGAATAGAGAGAAAGAAAGTGGAAGAAAATATTTGCTTGGGTTCTTGGTATTTGTTTTTTTTTTGAGAGACTGAATAGCTTTGATTTAGGATAAGTGTAAAAATAAAAGTGAAGAGTGTATAATTATGGGGCTGCTGCCATGAGTGAGTTTTAGGTGAGGTTGAGTGTTTAATTTTGCTAGGTAAATATCCAATTGAGTTCACATGATGGTGCACATGGCTTATGTCACTTTGGAGGGTTCAAGAACCATGTAGAACTTAGCCATCAAGCCTCCCAAGGCTGCTGCCCAAAACCGTGTGGCTCCTTGGATTTTAGGGTCTTAATTGCTTTCAATTTACTCCTAATTACATGCTAATTAATTAGGTAATTAGTTAGGTTAATTATCCTACTAACACTTAATCATCATTCTAATCACATAACTAATTAGTTTAATATATATTAGCACATATTATAATTCTTAAACAATATTAGGATATCTAATTAGTATTTAGATTATAACTAATTAAGAACTAAGCTAGTTCACTTAGTTTGCTAATTAGGTAATTAGATTGACCAAATTAGGATTAATTAGCTACTAATCAATTTCAAGCCACTATGTTTGACTTAATTCTAACCATTGGTTTCATCTTTAATTCCTAGCCCTAGATGTAATCTAAGGTAGATATTGATTAGTCATAAATCTTGAATTCTAATCTCACCATTGATTCGATCAACGGTTGAAATCAAAGGCTTCCTAACTAAGTCTTCATCCAACGGTCCACATTAAAGTCCATGCTCCTTTTGTTGACCTATTCTTATTGGTTCAAAAAGTCAAGCCACTTTCGTTGACTCGCTCTCATTGGCTAGAATTTTGTCCAGTCAGAATAGTTGACTGCTTTTCCTAAACGCGGGTCCCACAGACTTTTAAAGATCTGTGATCATTTTGAAGTAGATTTCTACTGTTTTTGAGACAGTAGGTACTGTAATATAAAATAATATTATAATAATATAAATTTATTTTATTGCACAGTTAAATCCTAAAATTTACGAGATTAATATATACATCAATCAGAATTGGGTTTAGTAAGATCCCCCAGCTCCAATTAATTAAAATAAGATTTTTTCGGTCAGAAAATTATTATTTCCTTGGCTCGGAGCAAATCACATACAACAATCAAATACACTCACAAAACAGTCAAATTTAATTTACTGCTCACAGAATTCACAAAATAGTACATTTTAGGACAATATAGTAATTATTCCAAAAGTTGGGGTGTTACAACTCTCCCCTACTAATAAGAATTTCGTCCCCGAAATTCATCATACATCAAAACAAATGAGGATATTGCTCCCTCATCTTATCCTCTAACTCCTATGTAGCATCTCCCATTACATCGTTCCACACTACCTTCACCAACTCAATCATTTTCCCTTGAAGTTGTTTTACTCTCCTGTCCTCGATTCTAACAGGAAGTGTTTCATACGTCAAATTATCCTTCAGTTGTACTTCATCAGGTTGTATCACATGGGTTAGATCGGGAATGTATTTCCTCAACTGAGACACATGGAATACATTATGTAGATTGGATAGAAAAGCCGGTAAAGCTATTTGGAACGCTACAGGACTAATCTGACGAATAATTTGATAAGGTCCTATGAATTTAGGAGTAAGCTTCCTAGATTTAATAACTCTTCTGACACCAGTCGTAGGCGTAACTCTTAAGAAAACATGATCACCTTCTTCAAATTCCAAAGGTCGTCTCCATTTATCAGCATAGCTCTTCTGTCGGCTCAGAGTCGTTCGCATCTTCTCCTGAATCATTTTAACCTTTTCTGTAGTCTGCTGCACAAGATCAGGACCAATAGTCATACTCTCTCCATCCTGATGCCAACACAAAGGTGTTCGGCATCGTCGTCCATAAAGTGCTTCATAGGGTGCCATCCCTATGCTCGAGTGAAAACTATTGTTGTAGGTGAATTCTATCAAAGACAGAAATTAATCCCAACTCCCTTGTTTCTCTAACACACAAGCACGCAACAAATCCTCTAACGACTGAATCGTTCTCTCCGTTTGGCCATCAGTCTGCGGATGATATGTAGAACTTAATCCTATTTTAGTTCCCATGGCTTCTTACAAACTTTGCCAGAGTCTCGACGTAAACCTCGGATCTCTATCAGAAACTATACTTGCAGGCACACCATGAAGTCTAACAACTTTGTCGATATATATCTGGGTTAAGCGTTCCAACGAATGCTTAATATTGATCGGCAAGAAATAAGCTGACTTCGTAAGCCTACCAACTATGACCCATATAGAATCATGACCCTTCCTAGTTCTCGGCAATCCAGTAACAAAATCCATTGAAATACTATCCCACTTCCACTCTGGAATAGTCAAAGGTTGTAACATACCAGCAGGCCTTTGATGTTCCACTTTTGCCTTTTGACAGACAAGACAAGACGTCACACATTCTGCCACATCTCTCTTCATTCTTGGCCACCAAAACAGTCGTTTCAAATCTTGATACATCTTTGTCATCCCCGGATGCATACTCAAATTACTAGTATGAGCTTTATCCAAAATTGCTTTCTTGAGTTCGGAATCATCAGGTATACAAACTCTTCCTTCAAATCTCAAGATTCCATTTGATCCTTCCTCCACCATTGCTTTATGACCTTGCTTCAACAACTCCCTTTCATTCTGTAAAAACGCATCTTCATCTTGTTTCTCTCTGATTACTTCTAGCAAGTCATTTAAAACCACAACTCTACTTAGACAAATTTTTTCGAGTACCAACTCTATTGATAACCATAGATCTCTGAATTGATTAATCAGCTCCTCCTCCTTTATCATCATGGTAGAAATACTAACCACCTTTCCGCTCAAAGCGTCTGCCATTACATTCGCTTTTCCTGGATGGTATTGAAGCAGAAAATCATAATCCTTCAAAAATTCCAAACATCGCCTCTGTCTCATATTCAATTCTTTTTGATCAAACAAGTATTTTAAGCTCTTGTGATCACTAAAGACATTGAACATAGCTCCATACAGAAAATGCCTCCACACTTTCAATGTAAAAACAACTGCGGCTAGTTCCAAATCGTGCGTTGGATAGTTCCTCTCATGAACCTTCAACTGTCTTGAAGCATAAGCTACTACATTCCGGTTCTGCATTAACACACATCCTAACCCTTGATAAGATGCATCATAATACACCTCAAAAGATTTGTTAGGATCTGGTAAAATTAACACTGGTGCAGTCGTTAATCTCTTCTTAAGCTCTTGGAAACTTGCTTCACGTTCCTCTGTCCAATCAAAAGCTTGGCTCTTCCTTGTGAGTTGTGTAAGTGGTCCAGCTATCTTGAAAAAACCTTCAATAAAACTTCGGTAATATCTGGCTAATCCAATAAAACTTTGAACTTCAGTCACTGTTTTAGGCTTTTCCCACTGCAAAATAGTCTCCACCTTTGCTGGGTCTACTGCAATACCTTCCTTGGAAATTACATGACCTAGAAATTGAACTTCCTCTAACCAAAACTCGCACTTTGCCAACTTCACATACAGCTTTTTCTCCTTCAAAATTTGGAGAACTATACTGAGATGTTTAGCATGCTCTTCTTGACTTTGAGAGTAGATCAGAATGTCATCGATAAAGACAACGACAAATCTGTCTAGGTACGGATGAAAAATCCTATTCATATAATCCATGAATATTGCAAGAGCATTCGTCACTCCGAACGGCATCACTTGATACTCATAATGTCCATAACGAGTTCGGAAAGCTGTTTTAGGTACATCATCGACCTTGACACGAATCTGATGATAACCTGATCGCAGATCTATCTTAGAGAATACAACGGCTCCCTTCAATTGATCCATCAAGTCATCAATTCTTGGTAGTGGATACTTATTCTTTATAGTAACCTTGTTCAGCTGACGATAATCAACACAAAGACGTGAAGTTCCATCCTTCTTCTTGACTAGTAGCACTGGTGCTCCCCACGGCGAAACACTAGGTCTCACAAACTGCTTCTCCAACAGTTCCTCCAATTGCTTCTTCAATTCTGCCAACTTTGCAGGCGATATTCGGTACGGTGCAATCGAAATAGGACATGCTCCCGGCACTAAATCGATAGAGAATTCGATCTCCCTTTCCGGTGGTAAACCGGGTACATCATCCGAAAAAATTTCTGGAAACTCATTGACGACAGGAATAGTGCTCACATCTTTCTCATTCTTGACTTCTAAAGAAGACAGCTACATAAAACCTTGAGCTCCATCCCTCAACAATGACTTGACTTTAACAGCAGTCAAGAATCCAGAACTTTCTTCCTTAGGAAAAACTATGGTCTTGCTTGCACAGTCTATAAGGATATGGTTAGAAGATAACCAGTCCATTCCTAATATTATGTCTATCTCAACAAGAGGTAAACAAATCAAATTGACCGAAAACATACGATCCTTTATAACAATAGGACAGTTCCTATATATTTTGGATGTAACAACAGGCTTGGCAGTTGGCATAGAAACAATCAATTGAAAACTCAGAGAAGACACAAGCAGTTTCAATCGTTCCACACAGTCATATGCAATAAATGAGTGTGTTGCACCCGAATCATATAGCAAAGTCAGATGATTACCTTCAATGACACCTTCTCCTTGAATAAGATCTTCAGATTGAGAAGCTTCAGTTCCAGTCATCGTATATACTCGCCCTTCGGATCTCGGCTGAGTAGCACGAACATTTCTCACAGCAGGTTTCCTCTCCGGCTGAGTGCAATCCCTAGAAACATGTCCAGGCTTTTTGCAGTTGAAACAGATCGTTCCTTTGATCGAGCAATCTGTAGAGATATGGCCACTCTTGCCACATTTAAAACATGTCGGCATAAACGCCACATTCTGACTAGCTCGGCTTCCGCTAGAACTTCCCCCAACAGACGGACGTTGAGGCTGACTTCTTGACGGTCTCGCATAAGGCTTGCACTGAAACCGGGTATTACTGCTACTACCTCCCCTTTGGAACCTAGTCGGTACAAAGTTACGATTCCTCTGATCTCGGGACGGCTCCAACTCCTCAAGTCATCGACAAGTATCCATCAAAACGGGAAATTCTCTCATCCTCATTGGTAGCACTGCACGCCTCAGCTCTACCCTTAACCCATCTTCAAACTTTTGGCACTTCCATACCTCATTTGGTCGGATTTGGAAATACCTTGAGAATTGTGACAAACTCTCAAACTTTGCAGCATATTCTCCAACAGTCATATTCCCCTGATGTAGACCAAGAAATTCCATCTTCTTGGCATGTCGGGCAGTACCAGGAAAATACTTCTCTAGAAATACCTCACTGAACACCTCCCAGGTGATCTCAGTCCCTTCAACTTGCAATAATTGGTGGGTATTTCTCCACCAATTCTCAGCATCTGCTCTCAACATAAAAGCAGCATATGTTACCTTCTTATTTTCTGCGCACCCCATTCCTTCGAATACTCTCTCCAAGTCTTGAATCCAAAGACTTGCCTTCTCAGGGTCAAACTCGCCTCTAAACTGTGGCGGGTTGTTGCGCCTAAACTCAGACAAATTCAGAGCATCAGCAGTTGCATCTTGCTGTTGAGCTGCTCTTTGATTTTGTTGGATAATCACTTCTACCATTCGCTGCATAGCTTCAGCAGCTGCAACCATTGGATCTACATTACATGCCGCATTTGCACGCATTCCTCTTCTGCCAGACATTCTCTTTCTTCAACAAGACAAAACAATGTCAGATGTAACCTTTCGGAAACAAATCATAGAGAATCACACAACACAAGCAAAAACAGACCTAACCACAACTCCAAAAGACTCTAACTTGTGCTCTGATACCAACTAATGTAACACCCTTATGGGGATGTCAAATTTATGAATGCAATAAAATAAAATAAGATAAAACTCTTACCCAAGTTGTAAAACATTTGGTACATACTTAATATTTGTGGTAAATTTTTTTTTCCTTTTATAATTATAGCATTAAATAAAATAACACAGAACACAAAATTAAACAAAGTATAATCACACCATAATATACATATGATTTTTCTTTAGTACACACATAATTTACAACTACAAGTATTTAACAAAGCAGTAAAGAGTTGACACAAAACTAAGACATAGTATTACCCAAGTGCATCTCGAAAGATTTCTTACCCTTCGATGGATCATCCTCAGAAAGACCATTGAAAAGTTGACATCTTGGAGATCTCACAGCACTACGGACACGAGTCCGGGCTGTTGACTCGCTACTGAGCTCACTAGGCGCATGGAATATTCCCTGCCAGTAATGCCTAAGAGTCAGTGGCAACTCTAGATGTAAGTATAACATAGTAGTGAATATGACATCTCCATCATACTTTCTACATAGGGACATAGTCAGACGTCCCACGTATACAACTGTCCCTCTATCCACTCGCATACGCCAAGCCTCAGAACCTCCGTGAAACTCAAGTCTCATAAACCCGAAAAATCCTGGCAATGCCATGATCTCAAGATCAGTCTTGATGATAAGAGTGATCTACCAGCTTGTCCTCCTCGTATAGCTCGCCCGGCTGTCGCTCGTCTAGATACTCTATTTCAAGAGGCTGATCCTTTTCTTCCTCAAACTCTTTACGGAAATAATATAATAATATCGAGAAAACATATAGAGAGGTGAGACAATCTACATCACTACCCGCATGGTAATAAAGAAAACGACAGTACAAAACAATTATCACAGTAGTACATACTAATATATCATGCATAATTTTTAACAAAGTAATACATATCATTATATCACATGCATTATTGGAAAGCAATAAATCATACATTTCATCACAGATTATGGTAAGCAATAAAATGCAAATAATGCATGAACACACACCGACTCGTTCCTACTCCATGGAGCTAAACACGGATATCTGAGAGAATGATCCGAATAGAAACTAATAATACTTTATGGCTGCCCAACCAAATTATTGCACTGTCAAACATCGTGTCTATAGTCCACAGTCCAAACATCGTGTAGTAGTACACAGTCAATACACCATGCACTACAGGCATAGTACGTACTAGTCTCCTCAAGATCCCGATTAAGAATAGTGCTTCTCAAGATCATTAGTGTGTTGCCCGTTACCACGGTCCAGAGGAGCAACCCATTGTCCCCATGTGGAATTCTCCGCACACTAATGCCTCCAAGTTCATAAATGAACGACACTACGCTTATCACACCAAAACACGGTGTAATTCGCCTCATCAATCAATCACCAATTTTCAACCAAATTGGCACAACACTCTAAGCATGATCTAAAATTACAAAAATACCCTTATTATCCAAATTTTACTATAATTATGAAAATACCCTTATTCACGAAATACTAAAGTATAGTACGTCCTACCTGACAATACTACATCACAACATGTCCGGGTCCACCACTTTGGCCCGACAGCAAAACTCACTGTATCGTTCAATCGCATAGGAATTTTATCGCGTTTTCACAATCTCATCGTTTTCACAAATGTTTTTAAATCGCGTAAAGATATTTTGACATTTTTAAACATCGCGTAATGTTCTTAAATCATTTTCTCAATTGCGTAAGATTTTTAATTCATTTTCTTAACCGAATAGTTTAAAATCATTATTTTAAGAATGCGCAAAACTATGTCTAGTACATTTAAAATACGTAGAGTATTTTCCTTGTGTTATAAATATAGTATAGAATCTTTTCATTTTATTCGCCCGATTTTAGTAAATTTCGGCAGCATTTTGCTTATAAAATCAGTATAAGATATTTTTGATGTTTTCCACTAAATATAGTTCATTTTATTTTTACCTAATTATTATGCTTTAAAACTTGCTAACGTGCTTTAAAATTCATAAAATGAGCTTTACGTTAGTAGTTTTCAAGCGTCTGATTTTAATTCTTTCTTAAACTAAATTCTGCTAATTTAGAATTCTAGGACTGAATTTATTCCTTTTTGTTTTCTCAAAGATTCATTGGAATCAATTTATTTTGTAAATCCATTACCTAACCTATCTTAGAAAATAAAATGGCATGTTGGCCAAATTCGAAAATGAAATGGTATTCAATTATACACTAAATGACATGTTGGCCATAATTAATCAAAATCATTCTTAAACTTATTATTTTACCTAGATTCTTTAAATCATTGACTTAGAAAATTGCTGAGAACATTTTGGTTCTCTGTTTGATGTAAGGCCGTGAGCCTCATTCCGTGTTCTTTGGAACACTCATGCAAATCGTTACATGTTATTCACATCCTACTTTAATAATTATACAATTATAAACACATACATATATATAAACACATACAATATACATACAATTTATTTTAAAGCTATAGACATCCAAAGTAAAAATAAATCACAAATAGGAAAGCATTTAAACAATCACACAAATAATAAAAATAATAAAACAACCACACAAATGAATCCTTATGGATTCTTAATACACAATCAAATCCATTTTCCCATCACCACTTAGGGTTGATGAGATTAAATCTCCCTCTTACCTCTTGAAGACAATTAATCGGTTAGTTTCCTCCTTTCCTTGAAATTTCGTGTGACTCCCAAACAAATCCCTAAAATTCTTAAACAATTAGTAAAAATACATACAAGGTTTAAGATTGAAAAACCATGGAACAATCATGGTTAGAAAAATTAAAAATTAAACTTTGAACCATAGAATCAAGACTTACCCTTAAGAAAGTAAGCAAAAGGTTTGATTTTGGACTAGATAGAGTAGGTTTTTGGCAAAACTTTGTTAATGAAAAGTGGTTAGAATATGATTTGGGTTTAAGAAAAGCTAAGAGATAAAATTATAGAAGATTGGTGGTGTGGGTTGGGTGCTTGGCCGAATAGAGAGAAAGAAAGTGGAAGAAAATATTTGCTTGGGTTCTTGGTATTTGTTTTTTTTTTAAGAGAATGAATAGCTTTGATTTAGGATAAGTGTAAAAATAAAAGTGAAGAGTGTATAATTATGGGGCTGCTGCCATGAGTGAGTTTTAGGTGAGGTTGAGTGTTTAATTTTGCTAGGTAAATATCCAATTGAGTTCACATGATGGTGCACATGGCTTATGTCACTTTGGAGGGTTCAAGAACCATGTAGAACTTAGCCACCAAGCCTCCCAAGGCTGCTGCCCAAAATCGTGTGGCTCCTTGGATTTTAGGGTCTTAATTGCTTTCAATTTACTCCTAATTACATGCTAATTAATTAGGTAATTAGTTAGGTTAATTATCCTACTAACACTTAATCATCATTCTAATCACATAACTAATTAGTTTAATATATATTAGCACATATTATAATCCTTAAACAATATTAGGATATCTAATTATTATTTAGATTATAACTAATTAAGAACTAAGCTAGTTCACTTAGTTTGCTAATTAGGTAATTAGATTGACCAAATTAGGATTAATTAGCTACTAATCAATTTCAAGCCACTATATTTCACTTAATTCTAACCATTGGTTTCATCTTTAATTCCTAGCCCTAGATGTAATCTAAGGTAGATATTGAATAGTCATAAATCTTGAATTCTAATCTCACAATTGATTCGATCAACGGTTGAAATCAAAGGCTTCCTAACTAAGTCTTCATCCAATGGTCCACATTAAAGTCCATGCTCCTTTTGTTGACCTATTCTTATTGGTTCAAAAAGTTAAGCCACTTTCGTTGACTCGCTCTCATTGGCTAGAATTTTGTCCAGTCAGAATAGTTGACTGCTTTTCCTAAACGCGAGTCCCACAGACTTTTAAAGATCCGTGATCATTTTGAAGCAGATTTCTATTATTTTTGAGACAAGAGGTCTTGTAATATAAAATAATATTATAATAATATAAAATTATTTTATTACACAATTAAATCCTAAAAATTACGATATTAATATATATATATCAATCAGAATTGGGTTTAGTAAGATCCCCCAGCTCCAATTAATTAAAATAAGATTTTTCCGGCTAGAAAATTATTATTTCCTTGGCTCGGAGCAAATCACATACAACAATCAAATACACTCACAAAATAGTCAAATTTAATTTACTGCTCACAGAATTCACAAAACAGTACATTTCAGGACAATATAGTAATTATCCCAAGAGTTGGGGTGTTACAAACTGAGTCCCGGAATTTTAATGACAATGGGCAACTGAGTCCCAGAATTTAAATGACAATGGGCAATTGCGTCTCGAAATTTAAAAGACTATGGGCAACTGAGTCCCAAAATTTAAATGACAATGGGCAACTGAATCCCGAAATTTAAAAGACAATGGGCAACTGAGTCCCGGAATTTAAATGACAATGGGAAACTGAGTCCCAGAAGTTAAAAGACAATGGGCAACTGCGTCCCAAAATTTAAAAGACAATGGGCAACAGCGTTCTGGAATTTAAATGACAATGGGCAACTGAGTCCCAGAATTTAAAAGACAATGGACAACTGAGTCTTGAAATTTAAAAGGCAATGAGCAATTGAGTCCCGAAATTTAAATGACAATGGGCAACTGAGTCTCAGAATTTAAAAGATAATGGGCAACTGTGGCCCGAAAAACAAATTTTAAAGGCAATGGGCATCTTGACCCAAAAAAATCTTCTTTTTCTTTTATTATTTTTTCTCTCCTTTTCCCTCTTGTTTTTTTTTTTCTCTTTTCTTTTTTTTTTTTTTTTTTTTTCTTTTTTTTTATTTTCTCTCTTTTTTTCGCTTTTCTCCTTTCCTCTTTCCTTTTTTCTTTCCTTTTTCTTCTTTATTTTCTTTACTTTTTTTCCTTTTCTCTTTCTTTTTTGTTCTTTCTTTTTTTTTTTATTAATTTATTTTTCTCTCTATTTTTCTCTTTTTCTTCTTTTTTTTAATTTTTTTAAAAAAATAATTTGAACCAAGGATGACTTTGGAAAGCTTTGACCAATCAAATCCTTGTTCACATGTTTTTGCCCGTTGGACCTGATAACTTCGGTTCTTCTTACTCATCCTTTCTCTCTTTTTTCCTTCTTCTTTCTCTTTCCTTGTTTTCCATCCCCAACTCTCCTTTTGAGAAATGAAATGATCATTTCTTGTCATGAACCCTTGCTTGACTGAGTCATTGAGAGAAAATTTTACTCCAGTATTTAACTTTGTCCCTCATTCAATTGATTCCCTGCAACTGCTTGATAACTTAATTGTTGTCTCTATTGTTATTTCCTTCAACATATCTTCCCCTTAATCCTTCAAAAATTTTGCCCCAGTATGGCTAATCAAACGCGAATAAAGTTGCCAAAATTGCCCCAGTTTAAGCAATTCCAATTCATTGGCTCCAACTTTTGCTTAAACTGCCCTTTCGGGTTTTCAATATAACAGACTCTTTTCCCTTTTTCTTTTTTCCTTTTTTATGCTCAAATACCTCCTATTTATGGATTATCCCTTGAGATATCATTTTTTCCTTTAATTGGAACTTCTACGTTCTTTTCAATCTGAATTGTTCATTAAGGGATTGTCATCGGATGGTCAAATCATAATGTTGTACTCATGTTCACTTTACCTGAAGCATTACGTAATAGACAGACATGGATTCAAAAGTACAACGAAAAGGAATTCACTAAGTGAACAACTTCCAGATTAGTCTTGGAAGTTTGACTACACAAAAGGGTATATATGAAAAAAGACACAAACGATGGTATGAAATTCAAAAAGATGTTAACCCAATATGAATTGGTTTGATCCTCATGAAAATGATCTTTGGTTGCTCACTAGACATTATGACCAAGGATTTTCTTCTGTTGAACATCTACATCAAGCCAAATTGAATCGAAGAAAAATTTGCCCCAGTCTAAGACTGAATTGAATAGGACTGAAACTCGTCCTAGTGACCGAAAGATTTATCCAATGTAGGTCAATTGAACCAAGGAAAAGAAAAATTGCCTCAATTTAAAGTCAAAATTGAGCAAGGTAGAAATTTGTCCTAGTGTAAGAACTCGCCCTAGTGACTAAAAGATTTGCCCCAATGTAAGAATGTCCCAGTGTAGGGCTAGCTCGACCATGGTAGAAATTTGCCCTAGTGTAAGTTTCTTTTTTCTTTTTTCCTTTTCTTTTTTTTTTAAAAGAGCGATGAACTAGATACTTGGATGAGCGTAACCTTTGTCTCAAAATTAAAGTTAATGAAAATGAAAACAACCTTTCATTGATCAGAATGGACTTTTTGAGGCTTATAACGTGGCCAAGGTTAGGGGTTATGAAAGGAAAGATATAAGGCTCAAACAAGTGTTTAGGGGTTGAATGGGACTAAGGATCATTGACTAAAACTAAACTTCGTCAACTACTTTTGTGCTTTCAAGCACACATTTCTTTTATTGTTCTCTATTTCTTCCCTATTTCATTTTATTTTCTTTATTCTTTCTTTCCCTTCTCTTTTTCTTTGTTTTTCCTTTTCTTTTTTTTTTGGTTTTTTCATCATTTTTTTTATTTCTTGCCCCTTTCACCTTTTCTTCCTTTTTCATTATGTTTCAAAATAGTCACCATGACAATCAACCTTTGTCTTGTACTATCCCCTAGTATAGGGGTGATCCTTATCCAAGGTTTATTGAAAAAAATTTTAAACTCAAAAGGGGTAGTAAGGGATAAAGATAATGAAATTTTGTAAAAGATAAAGAAAAATGACCAGTCTTCATTTCCAAATCATGATTGTTTATCTTCAAAACTTTAATTTTGAGA
Source organism: Ormosia semicastrata (assembly GCA_029884595.1). Classification (NCBI taxonomy): domain Eukaryota; kingdom Viridiplantae; phylum Streptophyta; class Magnoliopsida; order Fabales; family Fabaceae; genus Ormosia; species Ormosia semicastrata. Next base: position 49,953,172 of record JAQQTO010000061.1, read on the forward strand.
CAAAAAGATAATGCACACCAAATGATCACTTCATTGCTCCTTTTTTATTTATTTTTAATTTTTTTAATTTTTTTTCAAAAGACACTTGCACTCGAGGACTTTATTGACGTCTACCAAACTGGGGATTACCAAGAATTGGACAAAAGGAAGACACTTTGTAGAAATGAAATAACATAAATGTCAAGAAAGATAATGTGTTGGAAAGAAAAGAAACAATGTACCCAGGCAAATTTATTACATTAATGCTTCAAGAAAGTTAACATAAGTTCAATATCACTGATTACTTTATGACAATCACTTCAAGAGTTGTTGACAATGCTAGGTCCAACTACTTCTTCAATGTCAAGCTTTCCATAAGTAGCTTCCTTATTGCAATCTTGAAGGATTCATAGTCTTAAATTGAGTGCCCTGGGATGTCCCTGTGGTATTTACAAGTTAAATTTGGGTTATACCACGTCGGGAATGGTGGTTCTAGGAGACGTATAGGATTTCCAGATATAAGGTGGGCATCAAACCGTCTTTGGAATAAGTCTACGTTTGAGATGGATAGTTTTGGGAAAGGGGGTAGGTTTTGGGGACAAGAATGACCTTGATTTTAGAAGTTTGGTCGAGGCTGTGGGTGATTTGGGAAATTTTGTGAAGCTGCAGGTGGATATTGGGTATAGGTCGGGCGAGTTAGTATATATGGTTGTGGAGTGGGGACATTGTTGATTTGGAATTATGGAGTTGGGGTGATGTTCATGGGAAGAGCAGTTAGGCCAAGTATATGAGAAGGTGCAAGTGTCTGATAAAAAGAGTAGGGGTTTGGGTTATATGGAGGGGCTCGATAAGTAGGGTAGAACAGTGGATAGCTAGGTTGTGAAGGTTGTTGGTTTTGCACATAGCTCACCTCAGGCTCTTTTTCCTTTTTTAGCTGGAATCCTTTCTCAGGAGCAGTATCCTCTGTATTGTTATTCAAGGTCCTTCCCACAACAGGCATCTCAGTAGTGATCACAAGGTTTGTCCCCATAGAAGGGATATTTGGTAGGCGTGTATGTGTTCCAGTTACTCCTATATCCCCGGCTGCCCCAATCAAGGTGAGGGTCTCCCTCATGGCTGACAACATTTCCTCCATTCTTCTCTGAAATTCTGCCATTTCGTTCATCCTCTCTTTCATCTCATCTACTTCCATACTCTGATTTCTTTCTTCATTCCCAGCTGTCATCGCTGTAAGCTTTGTTCGAGCCCTTGTGTTGTGAACTCGGGTTTGATTGGTGTCTTCTTTCCTTAGTTGCACAATGGTTGCTGAACACGGTAACATCATACAAGGAATGCGATAAAATGAATAAGATGAATGTCACGCATGAGATGAAATGAATGAAATGAAAACATTTTTTTAATGCATGGAATGAAAATGCATGATTTATTTTTTAATATTTTTTTAGAATGCTAAAGATGCTATGAAAATGCATGATTTTTTTATGAGAATGCATGATTTATTTTTTATTTTTATTTTTTAAATGCCAAGGATGTCATGAAAATGCATGATTTTTTAAAAAATGCTAGGAATGCCATGAAAATGTAAGATGATTTTTTTTTTTATGAATGCTAGGAATGCCATGAAAATGCAAGATGATTTTTTTTTAAAAAAATGCTAGGAATGCCATGAAATGCAAGATAATGTATTTTTTTAAAGCCTTTTTTTAATGCAAGAATGGATGACATGAGGAAAGAAGAAGTACGCTCCTTTTGTGTCCTAATGGGATTGCCTTAAACTTGGGACTCTCTATCCTAAAGATCTACGAGTCCTTCTGATCCGTGAGAACTTTCATTGGGTGACTCTTCTGTTCTAAAAGTCTCTAGAGCCAAGCCCCATTTCAGAATGTTGACCACAAACAGTGGGTAAACCACTAGGTATGGAACATTCACGAAAAAGGCACACTCTAGATGAGATTTTTGTGATAACCAAATAGGATGTAAATCCAAAATGGCTACCACTACGCAACCTCTACCTAACTTAAGCTTCACTCAGACCCGAGTATAGGGCCCCCACTTGAATGTGTGTGAACAACGTGTAGGTGCGGTGGGTGTAAGGAGCGTACAAACCTTTACAATCCTAAAGACTACCCATACCCTGCAAAATAGAGCAAACACAAAACAAACTCCAAAAGTTTTCTACCCTAAGGTTTAAATAATAAAACAATTAACACTAAAAATAGTAATAAAAAATCATCAAATAATAAAAAAGGAAAAGAAAAAAGGGTAAAACAAACACATAAAGATTACCAAAAATTTTGCATAACTAACTTTTATAAGCTTGACTCTCAAGCATTCCCCAGTGGAGTCGCCATCTGTCGCGACCGAGATCGCGGCGGGAGCGGCGAACAAAATAAATTATTAGGAGTCGCCACCAATTTTATTTAAAACAGGAAAAATTAGAAAACCTTTTTAGAAAAATGGTCTTTAGAACCAGATTGAATTCAGAAGTCGGTTATGTGTAAGGAAGGGTGGAAAATTAATCTCACAGCACCCCTAACACACCCGCCCTAAGACGGTACCTTAAGTTAATTATGCAAACTCTTAATAATCCTCAAAAATATTTATTTTACCCCTTTTGTAAAAGAAATAAATGAATTATGAAAAATTAATTTTTGGCTTAACAGAATAGAAATTATACTCCTACGTATCCCCGACTGCAATAAGGAAATCAAAGTCACGTAGTTCTTTATAAAATTCTTGTGGTTTGGTTGATTTTAATTTTAAAAATGAATCATCAAGCTATCGCAACTCAGATGATCATAAAAATTATAGGATCAACAAGCTGTTACAACTCAGTTAATCCCATTTATTTATTTAAAAAATAATTATTTTTATTTTTTAAAATTCATTTGATCTTTTTACGCTTCAAAAAAAAATTGAATCATCAAGCTGTCGCAACTCAGATGATCACAAGGGTTAGCAAGTTGTCGCAACTTAAATAACCTCGTTTTATTCTTAAAAAAAATTCAACTATCTTATCATTTTTTATTTCTTGATTTTTTTAATCATTTTCTTTTGTATATATATATATATATATATAATCCGAAAAACTAAAAGAACCTTTATGCCAAAAAAAAAAATAGAAGCTTACGAAAATGGAACCAACAGGGGGTTCTTTTCTATTTGAGATATTTACAGAGGAGTGGCAGTATAGTGCTGGCTAAAAGCAAGACGTGCGTGGCTGGCTGGGCGTTGATGGCAAGAGCTAGGATGAAAGATCCACGGTGGATCACGGTGTCTGGAAGCGGCACGAGCTTTACAGGTGATTCTGGGTGGGTTTATGAGTCCAAGATAGAGGCAGAAGATGACGACGCGAGGTGGGTGTGGTGTCGTGGTGTGCGACGGTGACACAGGTTGAAGACTGGCGGCGCGCGACTGGCTCTGCTGGGTCGCGAGGAATGGCGATTGTAGTGGATCTGCAGTTGTTGAGCGCGACACGACGGTGTGGGAGCACAGTGCAGTGTGGGTGGCACAGATCGAGATGGTGGTCTCGGTTGGAGTGGTGAGGAATATGGTGGCTTGGGTCACAGTGGTGAATGGGTTTCTTTGATAAGGTGAGGTTTGGATGGTTAAAGATGGGTGGTTGCTCACTGAGTTGACTCAGTTAGGTTTGGTTATGGATTGTTTGGTTGTTGTTTTGTTATGGAGGATATGGGTACCTTGTAGGGTGGTTGTAGATGGTGGCTACGTGGTTGAGGGATGGAGAAGGATGAATGGTATGGACGATGGCTTAGTGTGGAGCTCCACGGTTTTGAGGAAAAATGGTGGCAGGAGGTTGAGGTTGTATGGGGTGATGGTTGTTGGTGAAGTGGGTGAAGGTGGAGGTTGAAGGTGAAGTGGTAAAAAAATAAAAATATTATGGCAAAGGGAAGGTGATCACGTGATATAAAAAAAATGGCTTGGCTGTGAGTGTGTTTAAGCTCAAAAATCAGTAAGTTTGGTTCTGAGTGTGTTTTCTGTGCATGAGTTATGTGTTTTTATAGGAGATGATTAGGCTGAAGTGTTTGAGTTGAAGTGTGATTGGAATTTGTTTAGGATGATAAGTTGTGGTTGGTTTAGGATGAGTCAGGTTTTATTTAAGATGAGTGTGGGGGTTGGTTTAGGATAAGTCTTTGGTTGGTTCGGGATAGGTTTATTTAGGATAGTTAGGATAAGTGCTCGAGAGATTAGGATAATTGATAGGGTTTGTTTAGGATAAATCTTTGGCATATAGGTTATGGGTTAATGAGTTGAATCATGGGTTATAGGTTAATGGGTTGGTTTATGGGTTAATGGGCTAATGGGTTGGATAGTGAGCCACTAAGTGAAAGATGGGTCTTATTATTATTATTTTTTTTACAAAATACCTTGGACAAAATTGGGTGTTCACAAATACCCTAAGGTATTTTTGATGACATGGCAGAGTTGCCACCAGAGAGAGAAATAGAGTTTACTATAGATTTAGTGCCGGTACAGGACCTATATCTATAACACCCTATAGGATGGCATTTTTAGAGTTAGCAGAACTCAAGAAACAATTAGAGGAGTTGTTAGATAAGCAATTCATTAGGTCTAGTGTTTCTCCGTGGGGAGCACTAGTGTAACACCCCAAATTCTGACTATATGAATAGTAATAGCAGAATTACACTGTTTTGCATTTTCTTTGTAGTATAAAAATAATTTGACTGTTCTGAGATCATACTTGATCATTTTGTGTGATTTGCTCCTGGCTAGGAAAAATAATATTTTTCGGTGGGAAATTCTGATCGCCTCATTTCGAAACGGGGGATCTTACTAAACCCGAATCTGAGTGATTCAGAAAAGAATCTTTTTATTTTTAAAATCTATCTGTAAAAATAATAATATTGTACGGATAAGTATCCGTGATTGTATTTATAGCAGTCGTTGCTATGAACGTTGGACCCGATAAGTTTTAAATTAATAGAAAAAGTGTTTGGAACATTTCTTGTAAGTACAATTAAAGTGAACCAATAGGATATAGTCAAAACAATTGGCTAGACTTTTCTAACCAATGAAAATTGGTCAAGGAAAGAAGTTTAGACTTCCTTGTGGACCATTAGATTTGAAGCTTGACTTAGAAGCTTTGATCTTCACCATTGATTCAATCAATGGTGTAAAACAAATCCTACCAAAAACTATCAAGTAATATTCACCATAGATAAGATTAATGGATAAGATTTAGTCAACATTAATTGCTTGACTTTTTCTTAGGAAACTAATTAACTTTAATTTAGTTGTCCTAATTACCTAATTAAGCAATTAAGTAAACTAACTTAACTAAGGATTAGTTATAACTTAGTCCTTACTTTAATATCCTAATTCTAATTAGAAGTGATGATGTATGATTAAAATGTATTAGATACAAGCTAAATACATTAAACTAAAATTAGTTATGTACTTGAAGGATTAAGTAAGAATGGTTAGGAGATTAAACCCAATTAATTGGCTAACCAATTAACTAGTAATTAGGCTTGAAATAAGGATGAATTAAGGATTTAAAACTCATCTAAACCACCATGGACAGCAGCTGAATGCAGTAGAATTGAAGGCCCAATAGCAGCAGAATTTAGCTTGGATTAGCAATCAATTAAAGGACTTAAACTCACCTAAATTACCATGGACCAGCAGCAAATTTGGAGGCCCAACAGCAGCACCTAAGCTCACGGTCCAGCAGAAATTGGAGCAGTAGAATGGATGGCCTAACAAAGAAGACAAAATGGCCCAAAGAAGAGAGCGAAGTGGACGTCAACAAAGAAGAAGAACCGTCCAAAGATTTGTGAAGATTTCAAGTAATATTTGAAGGTTCAAATACCATGCAAAGTCAAGTGAGCAACCAATGAGAAGAGAGAGTCATTTTGCAATTAATGCATGGCTATTTAAGCAAGCAAAGGCTCACTCACGTCTATCACAAAGGCACAACATGGCAGCAGCTGGATGGAGGGGATAATGATGTAATAAAATTCTTATTTTATCACCACAATGATTCACGGCTGGCAGCTGTAATTTACACTCAAAATTAGATAAAATTTTCAAGTAAAATCATCCAAATATCACAAGTAATTCACGGCTGGCAGCAGCTCATTCACGTATTCATCTTCATTTTTCACTTCTCAAATATAAGCCAATTATCTCCCAAAATATTACACGGCCAGCAGCTCTCATTTTCTTATCTTTACTTTTTACTTCTCAAGGCATAAGTCCATTTCTCTCTAAAACACCAAAGAAAACTCACGCACCTCTCTTTCATCTTTTTCTTCCACTCGGTCATCATCTTAAACTTACACCATTCACCCTTTAAAATACTTATCTCTTGGTTTGCTTCAACTTAAATTCTACTCTAAACATTTCTTCTTCACAAGGTCCTAAGCTTCTTCAATTTTCCTCCTAAAGAGGTAAGCTTTGAGTTAATGATTCAAAGAGGATTTTTTTTAATTTTATTAACCATGATTTTTCCATGGTTTTCAACCTTGATTCTTGTATGGTCCTTCACTCATTTTTCTTGAAAATTTTAGGGCTTGTTAGGAGATTAACAAAGTTTCAAGGCAAGGGAGGAAAGCTTACAAAGCTTGTCTTCAAGAGGTAAGAGGGAGACTCTACCTTACCACCCATGTTCTGGTAGTATGAGGATGGTTTATTCGGTGAAAAATCCTTAAGGATTTATTCACCTATTGTTTGAGGTTAATTCCCTATTGTTTGAGCTTTTTGGACTGTGTTGATTGGACTGTATTGAGATGTGCCTGATTGTGTTTGTGTGTTTGAACTGTACTTGGGATGTACCTGATTGTGTTTCTATGTTTTTATGTGTAGCATTTATGAGATCTGCTTTTATTTCGACTCTTGTCGGTATGTTGTAATGCTTAAGGAATTGATAATATGTATGCATGTAGAATATATACTGTAGAGAAACTTATACTGTATGTAAGTGGAATTTATACTGTAAATTTTTGTAAATTTTATGAGAAAGGGATTTAATTGGAAATATTATGGAAATATGGGGTCATTATGTAAATATAAAGTTTTGAGGGACTATAGTGAAAATACTCTGTTTTGAGGGATAAAAATGTATTTTATGTATTTTGGAGAATGAAAATATAATTAATTTGTTTTGAGGGACAAAAATGTAATTTATGTATTTTAAGGGACTATTTTGCAAATATATGAGAAATACAATAAATTTTAATATTAAATTGAATAAAACAGTAATTCTGATTCAAAACGTATGAAAAATAATCACGAGATTGAAAAACGTTGAAAAATCACTACGTGATTCGAAAAGGCGACAATTAGTCGCGAATGAAAATATACGAGAATATGACTACGTGATTAAATTACAGTATTACTGCTGTTAAATTATTATATGAACCTGGTACATGTGATATTAATAGAAAATGTGAATGGTGCATAGTACATGCATTGAAAAAGTCCAAAGGACTGTGTATGGCAAGTTGCCTAGGAGAGATTACACCTCCTGAGTGGGTGCGATAAGCATAGTGTAGGTCACTGATTGACCTTGGGGGCATTGGCGTGCGGGTTGCCTACAATGGACAGTTGGTAGCTCTTCTGTACCGTGGGTTAGACCGATGCAACACACCAATGATCCGGACCGAGACACTATCCCTAATCATGATTTGATAAAGACCGTCGTGCATGTGCTAGATGTGCAGAAAATGAGCACGTGGTCTGAAGCATGTTGGTGCCGACAGATCTTTTCAGTCATTCTCTCCGACTTGAGTTGTAGCTCCATGGAGTAGGATATCGAGTCAGTGTACATTGCATTCACATTTGCATTCATAACGGATATATCATTGTAATTTTACTCATGTGTAATTCTTGTTTGAGGTAATTATTATATTGAATACTTGAATATCAAAAGTAGCATAATCGAAATTCTTATTTTATTTATTGTGTAATGATGATATATAAGGTTAATGGCTTAACTGTAATTATAGTATGATATTTGTATGATATTTTGAATATGTTTATCTTCATTGCTACCATACTGGTATTGGCATAGGTGATCTCACCTCTTGTATGTATATGTTATATCATGTATATGTGTTTTAAGACACTGAGCCGGACGTAGAACGAGAAGTAGAGAAAGATCCAGATTCTGTTGAGAACTTCGAGTTCTGATGGCGGTAGAGATTCCTAGCTTCTTGGGTTACCTGAGACTGACATTCATTGATGGGGACAATGCATGGACTGAAGATCTAGAGAGAGAGAGTATTTATTATTTGGGTGATGTAAATATTAGACTGAGTAGGTTACAGTCAGGAAATCCCTACTTTTCTGTCACTATTTATGTACAGTTAGAATTTCCTATATCTATCAGGCAGCATTGGGGAGCGTACTATCGCACCCCTCGAGAGAGTAGTGTCGTATCATCCGCTCGGACATTTGCTCCACGGACTTTACGTCGGGTTGGAATTCCCCCACCCGGAAGGTCTGAGGAGGATCCATCTAAGGATCCGACTACTTCTGAGGGCTCAGCTGCCTAGTTGTACTTGGGCAAAGATGTCAATGTAAATAGTGTTTAAACTTTTTGGAGTGACTAGTTTGTAATATGTACAGTATGATAGTGTTAAAGACTTATATATGTATAACCAGAGACTTGGATATGTACAAATGATGTAAATTATTTGTGATGATATTGTGATGTTTTATTTTTTGCTAAATTTATTTTCATGTTATTAAGAAATTTTGAATTTCGTATTTTTCCTACAATGTACGTTATCTATATAAGGTTAATTTGGTAATTATGTAACATAAATGTGGCATCCTAAGGTGGGTGTTACAACTAGTGTTACTAGTGAAGAAGAAAGATGGTACCATGAGGTTGTGTGTTGACTATAGGCAGTTGAGCAAGGTAACCATCAAGAAGAAGTATCCTTTGCCTGGAATAGATGATTTGATGGATCAATTAAGAGGAGCTTCAGTGTTTTCCAATATTGATATGAGATCTGGATATCATCAAATCAGAGTTAAGGGAGAGGATATCCGTAAGACCGCTTTTACAATTAGGTATGAGCATTATGAATATCTTGTGATGTCCTTTGGGTTGACGAATGCTCCAACAGTGTTTCTTGTGCTTGATTTGTGGTGGATTTAGGTGCGCTTTGATTGATATATGTTGGAATTTATATCACTTTTAATCTAATTATCCTTAGTAGCTCATGATTGGTCTTTCTCTATGTTTTTAGGTCAAAAAGAGGTGTTTTGACTTGACTCTATGAAGCTTTAGATTGATTTATTACAATGGATTTGAGCTCGGAATTTACATGGCCAAGATTCATAGAGTTTTTGACCTTTGCGTGATAAAATGATCATAACTTGAACTACAAAAGTCAAAACGAGGTGATTCTAGTGGCATTGAAAAGCTAAGAAAAAGATCTACAATTTTTGTGAAGATCACTTATGCAAAAAATGATGTTTTCAGTGATTAAGGAGTTACAAACGATCATGTGTAATTTGAAAAATGCTTCTGTCAAGCTCACACGACCCTATCTAACTTCAATTGAGCTTCTGTGTGGGATACACGGCCATGTCTCTTGGTCACCCGACCATGTGACCCTTGAACATGCAAATTATGTTATTTTTAAAGCTCATACAGCTGTGTTAATCAATCACACGGTCGTGTGAGGCTTCTTGACGTGAAAATTAAGCTGTTTTGCCCCCAAATCATTATAAATAGGGCAAATCCTTAAACCTAAAGGGAGCTTTTTGGCATAAACTTGTGTGACTATTGGTTTCGATACAGAGGCTGCAAGAGGCTTTGAGAGGCACAAGGATTGAAGGCTAGGGCTTGGAAGGCAAGAGCAATAGTCATTGAAGATCAACCATTGAAGTCTTTTCCCCTATCTTCATCTTTTCCATCTTTTCTTTTTATTTTAGAATCATGGTTGTTTCTTTAACCTTTGTTCTTGTTTGTACTACAATTGCCATGAGCGGTTAAACCCCTTTTTCTATGATTGGGATGAAACTCTCTATTTCTCTATGTGAATTGTTAATTTGATTCTTTGTTAATGAGATTTTTTGTTCTTGATTCATTCTTAGTATGCTTAATGCTTATGGTATGTTGCGTGCCATATTTACATGACCTTAGGCTTTAGGTGAAAGATCGAAAGATGAAATCTAATTGCTTGATAATCTAAGAATTGAACTTAGGAATTAAGACCTAGACATAGACTTAAATCCTTCGATGGGTAAACGATTGTCATGAATCTTAATGGGTTGGAACTTGGATTAATTGCCTTGAGAATGAGATTGATGAAATTTTAGCACATTTTTAGTACCAAAAAATTGAGCTTTAAATAATTTAGGACAAATCACCTTTAAGAATATACTTGAACATTAGCAAAGACAGGATTACAATTTATCATAGGGGGTAGTGTAGTGAATTCCTAGTCCTAGGCCTTTAAACCTTGATTGAATCTTAACTTTTCTTGATTAAATTACTTATTTAATTGCTTTGAGTTTTTTTATATTTTAATTTATCTTTCATTATTGATTTTGTTTGCTTAAATAATCAAAATCACCATAATAGTTTGTAATCAATCGATCCTCGTGGGAATGATCTTTATTTAATACTTGTATGATCTGTGCACTTGTGAAAAATCCACAACACCCTAATTATAGAAGTTTAGTTACACTTGCAGAAAGAAGAAAACAAAAAGAAGAATTCGACAAACTCCATGGAAGATAGGTGGGAAGGTTGAAGAAAATCCCTAATCTTCAAGCCTGGATGCGCCCATACCAAATTAGGGTTTGTGCCTTCGCTTCTCTCTTTGATGGCTGCTCCTTTTTCTAGACCAAAAGGGAGCTCTTTTGCTAAACTCGTTTCCCCCTTTTTATAGAAAAACTGATAGCTTTTTGTATCTAATTTACATGATTTTCTCACCCACCATATGACAGAATTTGCCTTCAATCTCAACAGATAATTTGTAACATTCTTTGTTAGCTTTTCAATACCGCAAACGACGCGTCGGTCTGATCTCTGTAGCTCAAGATGTGACTCAATTAACGAGGAATGGTCAGGATAGTGCGAGAATCTGAATCAAATCTTTTTTAGAATCCTTATCCAATTTTCAATATTAATAACATCTTAATTACAGAAATACAAGATATACACTCAATAAAGGGTGTGTAAGAGAGAAGTATTTTTTTTTCTTTTTTATGGGTATGGGAAAGGAAAATGTGAGTAAAGAAAAGAAATAAAAGTCAAACAATAACAAGGTTGGAAAAGAGGACCTAAGGATATAATATTTTTAAGGTTAGCTTGAAAGGCTCAAAATAGTCTAAATGAGACCCTTATCATTTCCTTAATCATGCATTGTCTAGGATTTTGTCTCAAGAGATAATCTAACAACTTTTAGATGCAAGTAATCCACATACATGCATTCCCATAAACTTTCTCTAAACTTGACATGCATTTATATTTTAAGGTCTATCAAACATAAAGATGAGAAATGCATTCATACATAATTAAAACAATAGAGATAAACACAACTCTTGAATTCTCATGTGATTTCCCAAGAAAAGATATCAATCCATAATTCATGCAATCATTGGATATTCAATTCAACAAACCAGTATGCTTAGTTTAAAAAATGTGACTCAAAACAAAAACTAGCGGACAACAAAAATTGGGTGTTGATGACAAAGTAAAACTAATAAAAATAAATAAATAAATGCGAAAATAAGATGCTAAAGGAAAGAGAAGAAAAAAAAGCTTTTTGACGGCTGACAGCTATATACATCCCCCTACAAAGGGTCCAAACTTGGGGAGACACTTAAATCGACTAAACATTAACTTAAAAAAAAAAAAAGAAAAAAATGTTAGTCAATAAAATAAAGAATAAAAAAATAATGGAAAAAACTAAAAACTAACTGAAACTAAAAGGATAAAAGAGTAAAGAAAAGGAAAGAAAACTTGGATTGCCTCCTAAGAAGCACTTATTTAACGTCATTAGCTCGATGTTGCCTTTTGTTCAAGGTGGCTTAAAGCAAAAGAATTGGAATGACACCTTTTCCTTTTCAAAGCAACGCTTCCACCCTTGGTCAATGATCTTGGAAATGCCTCCAAAGGCATTTTGAACTCTACTTGGGACTGGTTGTCCCAAATGTGCTTTGGCATGATAGATTCCACTGGGCCATGGTGGTTTCAATTGATCAACAAATAATGGACAAGTTTGCAATGAACCATGGATTATGGGGAGACCTTTCTCTGTTTTGACAACTTGAGTCTTAGGAGGATTAACATCAACTGTGTATAATGGTGGGGGGTCTTTAATAGACAAGATTTCATGCTTCTTAGCTTGAATGATATTGATATAAGTATAGAGATTTGACATCAGGGAAGATTTAGCATCCCCAAAGACATTGATTGTCCTATGGTCTCTATCCACTCTCAATATGAGTTCACCCCTAGGTACATCAATCACAGCTCCTGAAGTTGCCAAAAATAGTCTTCCAAGAATGAGAGGAATGTCAACATCCTCGTCTATATCTAGCACCACAAAATCAATTGGAAAAATAAATTTGTCTACTTTAACTGACACATCTTCCACTATATCGTAAGGGTGCTTGATAGATTAATCTGCTAGTTGAAAAGAGATCATTGTTGACTTTACCTTTTCAATTCCCAGCTTGTGCATCATAGATATGAGATTTATACTTGCCCCAAGATCACAAAGAGCTTTCCGAATATCCAGCTTCCCAATAGTGCAAGGAATAGTGAAACTACCTGGATCTTTCGATTTAGATGGTAGTTTCTTCTGAATTATAGTGCTGCATTCTTCAGTAAGTGCCACAGTCTCATCTTCCTTGAGTTTCCTCTTCTTTGATAACAACTCTTTCATGAACTTAGCATAGGAAGACATTTGCTCCAGTGCTTCAACAAAGGGGATGTTTATTTGAAGCTTCCTGAAGACATCTAAGAACTTCAAGAATTGCCTCTCTTGGTTGTCCATCTTGAATTGAGACATCAACATGGGGAACATCAATTTTCTCTTTCTCAATTCCTGAAGAACTTGGTGCTTATTTCACTTTTCTATCCAAAGTCTTGCCATTTCTCATAGTGATTACACTACAATTCTCCTTTGGATTGACCACAGTGTCACTGGGTAGGGTACTTGGAGGTCTCTCAGCAAGCTGTCTTACTCTTGGTTCTTGAAATTGGCCTTTGATTCCTGCATGAAATTGTTGGTGCTAAGAGTAAGTTTCTTAACAATACTTTCAAGATTGGATGGCTTTTCTTGTTGAGGTTGTGAAGATGGTTATTGATATGAAGGTGGTGGTGGTCATAGCATATTCTGATTGGTCCATGAAAAGTTTGGACGAATCCTCCACCTTAGATATGTGTTTGAATATGGGTTACCAAGGGGTCTTAAGGATTACCCATGAAATTGGCTTAATCTTGGGGAATAACACCTAAGTTGCTTGCCTCGCACTCACTATTAGCATGATTACCTCCACAAAAATCATAATTTAAAATTTGATGGTTTACAGAGCTTACTTGCATAATACCAAGTTACTTAGTGAGGTTGACGATTTGCTGCGAAAGATTTTTACTTTGCGCAAGTAAGGCATCAAAGGTGCTAAGCTTCATAACTCTCTGTTTAACCACAGACCTGTTAGTGTATGCCCTAGAGGCTGATACATTCGTCTGTATTTACATACATTCTATTATGTTTATTTTAATATATGAGACATTTCATTTATTATGTTCTTTTTTAATAAACATAATAAAGTCCTTAGAATAGTAAGTTTGATGCCATAGGACATCAAATGGTTGACTTGATCGTGAGATCCTAGTGGATATAATTAGAACACTATTCTTAAATGTCCCTAGTCAAGTATTATTGTTAATTAGGACAATAATAATGCGTTGATACTAGTATGTGCGAAGACTGATGACCACATCTCACGGGTCATGGATATGAGATATCAAGTCTACACATGGGTGCATATTAGAGTAATGATGTACTGGACTGACCTGCCATGAGAACACTACATGGATCATTACGTGAGTGTCATAAGCGATTCTCATAGTGACAATGGTGTCTGTGGTCCTTTGACCTGAAATCACTACGATTCCTACATGAAATCAGCTAATGACTAAAATTAGAGCAATAAATCCAAGTTAGACTCGGATTCAAATATGGGTCAGACTCATAACAGATGAGTCTAGGGTTGCACAGCTTACCTTGCTACTGCTCACAATCACTTAAGGCAGTCACTATTATAAATAGTACTGCTAAGGGGCTGCTAAGACACACATATTACATAACCCTAGCCGCACCTATAGAAAAGTAAGTGAGAGAGCGACAGGTTTCTTCTCTTCTCTTCGCAGTTAGCACTATGTGAGAGACTTGAGGCTTCTCTTTGCGGAAGTTGGATGTTCGTGAGTCTGTTCGTGTGGATACTGCAGAGACATCGTTTCTATTATGGTGTTGGTGATTCACGTCACTTCCTTTTGATCACGCTTCAAGAGGTAAATTATTTTAAAACTCGAATTATGGCTTTTCGCATGGATTCTTGGTGGGAATCCTATTTTTTCGCTGCGTGATGTATCCACAATTCCTAACAAGACCTTCCACTAAGCATCTGATATTTATTAGTAGCCTTGGTCTCAAATAGTTCTTGAGTCTCATCAGGAGTTTTAGTGTTTAAAGACCCACTTATAAATGCGTCAACCATAGCTTTGGTAGAGTGATTCAGACTATTATAAAAGATTTGGACTTGCTGCCAAATCTCAAATGCGTGGTGAGGACATCTTCTTAGCAATTCCTTGAATCTCTCTTAACCTTTATACAAGGATTCTCCCTAATTTTGAGTGAAACATGCAATCCCACTCCTCATCTTGGCAAACATTGTAACATCCCGAAAAGCACACTAGACTAGTTTATGGTTACCAAAGATAGCATATTACTTGTATGGCATATTAGATAAGTTTTGTAACAAACTGAGTTCGTTTAGGTACTTTATTGTAACACAAAGTGTGAAAAGTAGCATGAAATGACCCTGATAGTAGCATAAATTGCTAAAATAAGGTAAATAAACCTAGAGAGTTTGTTTCTAAGTCACAAATAAGTATAAGAAGCTGTAGTTAAAATTTGGGAATAATCAAAATTAGTTTTGTATTTTTAGGCATACTGGTTGTGCAATTAATACTGGATTGACTAGCAGTAGATTTGAAAAAATATGATAATGGTGAAACAATAATTTTAATGAATCTTAATATTTATTTTAAGGTTGTTGGAAGCAGAAAAACTTGTTTTAGCATAACTCAAGTTTCCTTAACAGATATAAAGTTCCGATTTTAGCCTTAAGTGCCAAAGTTGGACTTTGGCACCTTATTTCACTTTAAGTCCCACAGTTTCAGAACACAAAAGAAGCAAAAAATAGAAAACAAGAGAAGAGAAAAGAAAGGTAGAACCGAAGGGGGAGAAAGGGAGAAAGGAAAGAGGAGCAAGTTAAGATCAAAGGGTAAGGGCACGAGGATCAAGATCAGAGCATAAAGCTTGAAGATTGATATTCCATACTTGAGGTAGGGGGTTTCTATCCTTAAATCCCATCTTTGTTCTTTATCCTTTTCCTTGTAAAAAGTTAGGTCAAATGGAATGGATGTAGGATTAAGAAGTCAAGAATCTATTTTCCTGTTAGTTTATGCTTTCATTTATTGGGATGAGTTAGTTTCTGGTCAATGGATGCTAGATGGATGAGATTATCCAAGAAAGACACCAATTTGTCCCTAGAGTAGGAATTCAAGCAATGAACAAGTAAGTAGGTATTTTTGAGCATTAATCCAAAATTAAATGAATCAATAGGTTGTATAAGTGTTACAACATATTTAGGGGTTATTGGTGATACTAGAAATCACCTTGAACCCATTTATGGTGGCTTAGAAGCTACTTTGTTCCAATGGAACAGTAGCACAATTCTGCAAAAAAATGGAGAATTGTTACTATACAACTGGCTTTCAAGCGCCGGAAGCACAGGCGCTTGAGCACGCACTGCCCAAAGGCTGATGAGCATAGCAAGGTGTGGTGCACTTAAGCACCAAGGCGCTAAGCGCTCAAGCGTGCAACATTGGGCAGAATAGAGCATGGCTCTGTTAAGTTTATTTTTAGAGATTTTAAGTTTCTCAATTAGTTGGGAATAATATTAGATGCTTTTTAAAGTGTGTCAAGACACTTTTAGGGATATTTTATGAAGGAAATAACCACTTAGCATACAAGAGACCTTAGTGCAACCAATAGTAATGGTTTGCCATAGGTAGGTATCTAGACCCCTATGCAACACAGAGTTGCATTTAATATCACATATGAGGTGATGAGGATATGGTATACTAGATACAAGTAAGCTGAGTTCAATTGGCAATAGTCACTTGCCATAGTACATTAGTTACTGCTAAGCGAGAATATGGGGTTAGTGATGCATAAATAGTCATAAGTATGATTACTTAGCTAGAAACATGGAATATGCTCCTTTAATAGTTAGAAGTGAGAGGAGAGTACATGTTCACTAGAGTATAGTTCTTCACTTGGTTAGAGAGAACCATGTGATGAGTTAATGTGGTGGTTTCGTATAAGTTATACATAACGCTGCATAGTTTTCCATTACTTGCCAATTCCAAAGTAGAGTAATCTTTAATGATGTATAATCATATGGCCAAAGGAGATAGATGGGAAAGTCCAAAAGTCTCTTTGAGTGAGGATTTAGCCCTAGCTACTCGTTAGTGCCAGGATTACAAGTGTGAGTTAGAACCAATCCACTCATTATTAAGTAGGTATGAAGAGTTAGTCTTCTTATCTACAAGTTTAAAGTGAATTTGGAATAAGCAAGTGACATAGACAATTATATACATTTCTTGATACTCGGAGATTGTATGGGTAGTTGCCAAGTGAAGATGATATTTGATAATTGTATGCGTGGTTGTTGTATATCATTTATGGTTTTATTTATGAATAAGCTAGTTATGATATGCTACAACTGTGTAGATAGTTGTTCTTATCATATGAGTAAAGGACTTATATTTATAGGTTATGTGTTGTGTTTAGCGAACCTTTACATAACAGTATTATGTGAATGTTCTTGTGATATTGAATAGAGAGTTAATATCTAGTAGCGACCATAATCTACTATATAATGTCGAGATAAATTAGTTTTCTTTACATTATACTGTTGTGTGGACGATGATATAATGTTGATATTGACTATGTTTAAATGTGATTTATACTAATGAGATGCCATGAAATGTATGAATATTATTGAGAATTATATATTCTCACCCCTTTTTGTGATTCTTTGGGAAAAGTAGGCCAAGACTTTTCCAAGGGAAAGAAGATCAAGAAGCCAAAGAACTAAATGTAGTTTAGTTTTCTTTGTTTCTTTATAAAGTTGATGTATTTATTTATATTAGCTTTGAGAATGTTAAAGGTTGTATGTATAACTCTTTGCCTTTGTGGCAACTGATGTATATGTGTATAACTTTTTAGTTTTGGCTCTCTATTATAATTATTCAATTATATGGGATTAGTAAGATAGCGAGATTAGAAGTAACACTTTATTGCTTTATGTCTACATATATAAGTTATATCAAGAATATTGTATTAGGGTGTTACATTATGGTATCAGAGCAGTTAATCCTGTTAAGCCGGGGTATTGACTAGCTAGGCTTAGGCATGTTTAGAGTTTGCCACTAAGTGTTGTCCATTTCTTGTCTTATATGAGAGAGGTGTTGATAGAATTGCATGGCAGGCCTTAGGTTTGGATGTTAATATTTACTATCACACTTAGTGTGTATAGAGAACTATTACTTCACCGAGGAAAATTAGGAGAGTGAAGAATTCTTCTAGTGAAAGCTCAGCCATTATGGCTGAAGTGTGCTTAGAGAGAGTAGACAGCTATCGCAAACAGAACTCTTGTAACGCCCCTATTCCAAGGGAACGCCACATGGTCGATTACAATGCGGAAATAGAATTAGGTGAGTTGACACCCGGTTCGTTTTAATAAGACGCGTATATTCCCTAGGTTATAGTCGGGTATTCTAATTGGCAGTTATATCATATATATACTTTTTTTTTTCCATAATTAATAACCATGTTGACGAGACATCAATGGGAATAAAAGATCAAACAGAAGTAAAACATGCATAGGGATTAACATCTGCATCATCATATATATATATATAGGTTTATCAAAACATTTAGTTACAAGCCTGGTACATCAAAAAGCAAAGCTATACCGCCCTGCAGTATTACATACACATCCCCACGGTATCAGAATTTACAGCCCATTACAAACAAAACATCGGGCCCCCAAAATAAAATACTGGTAGCCTTCAGTAGCTACGAGTAACATCAATCCCTCAAGTGAGGAGGAATCGTGTCAGGATCCTCTTCAGGGTCCTCTTCGGGGTCGTCCTCAGGGACTTCCTCGGGATCTTCCTCAGGATCTTCCTCATCATTAGAGGAAATCACCATAGGAATAGCAGAGACACGGGACGGGGCCCGAGCTGTAGAACGAAAAGAGTCCTCTCTCGGAGTGAAGTAACGATCGCCCCACATCTCACGTATCGGTAGCTGAAACTCCAAACGTAGGCTAATACAACAGGTGAAGACAGGGTGGTTCGTGGCGCCTCCAGGCTAGTGATATCGAGACATCTCCCGTGTAGACACGGCGTTGCTCGAACTATAGTTGATATACCAAAGACGGCCCTCCTAAGAAAGTCGACGTACATCTCCCAAAAATCTGTGCGTACGGGGCTCCATAGTCTTCTGTAGTCGCTCAGTCAAGATAAGGCCAAAAACCAGGGAAGTTGGGAGCTTCCGGTTCCTCACGGTTGTCTTCGATGAGACGCAATGTACAGATAAACAGGAATGGAGAGACAGGAAGGAAAAAGAGGTAAGACATCCTTCCGTCATTACCAATTATAGCATCAAGAAACCAAACGGCGCAAAGCGCCCACATAGCATTTACAACAACAGTAATAGTAATAGACATTCAAGAGCAGTTATGATCAAGCAAACAGTTCCAGGCAGTCATAGGTATATCAACAATATATCAATGCCAAACCATGATAATGATAAATGCAAATAATGCACGGACTCTATACACACGAGCCCTCAATAATCAAGATCCTACTCCATGGAGCTAGACACAAAACACTCTGAGTGAATGATCGGGAGACATGCCAAGTATCTCGTCACCATAAAAACAAGTGCTTTCCGAGAAAATAATCGGTCATTTTGCGCAACAAGGCTTTATATAGCAAAGATTCTCACAAGATCTCGATATAGGATCGTGGCCGGTCGGGATCGTCGGTGCGTTTGCATCGGTTTGTCTCACGGCCCAGAGGGGCTACCACTGCCCTTTGTGAACACCCGCGCCCCAACGCCCTCAAGGCCAACTACAGGACCCCACTTGTCTATTCGCACCCGCACTAAGGTGTGTTCAACTCCTAGGCAACTAGGCCTTACGACAGTCCAACGGACAAATCACAATGCATACAGACTCTATGCATAATCATGTATGATCATTATCACATACTATTCCATCATATGTCACAATTTGCCAAAGTAAGAATTAATACAAATCAATGGTCTCCCACATGGACCCACAATAGCATAATATTGTTGTTAAATAAATTAATACCTTTTAAAGCGTATTATGGATTCTTGCTTAGGTTCACTTTACTTACAGAGTTTGTCTCTAAAGGAATTCTCTTAGTTAACTTAAGTCCTCTTAGGTAATTTATTCATATGTCCTTAGAAGGTTATTTTAAGATCTCACAATCTCACACTCTCATGTTCTTCCTCGTTTATGCATTCCTAAGTAATTTCTAGTCATCCCATTTATTTATAATCAATATTCCTCTATTAGTCCCAAGGTTTTGGGTCCAGGAAACTACACGGTCGGAATCACAAACTGAGTCACAGATTTCAATTACTAGGTGTTGGGTGATAGGTATACTTTTGAATTTGACAAGGACAATACGTTTTATGAATAATTGAAGCGCCATTCGACGAATAATAATATAACGGGAGGAGGAAAGAATGGGAAAACATTTTATAATAGGATTGGCAAGAAGTCATTTTCTCGTCGGATGGGGGTTTTGTCGGACGAAGAAATCATTTTTCGTCGGATGGGGGTTCGTCGGACGAAGATCAAACTGTCGAACCCTCCCAGATGGTCAGCAAAAGCCTCAATTCGACGGGTATTGGTGTCGACGTTGGAGAAAATCTCCCAAGTGTCGAACCGACGAACACTGGTCGAAATCTCTAATTTCGACGGGTCTGGAGAAATTCATCTACTCGATAGGCATGGTCTCTCAAATTCGACGATTATTGACTTTGGGGCATTTTCTTGTAAGTGTCCAGGGACTCTATTCGACGGGTTTTGGTCGGAAGATCAATCTCGACGGGCATGATTGGGGTTCTTAATCGACGGATTTTGACATATCACCAAAAGATCAAGGTATTATATTCGACGAGTTTGGCCAAATTTCATACTATTACTAGTTTCCACATTAAGTTTCCAAATTCTGGGCTCAACACCGTAACTATCCGAAAATCACTCTAACTCATTCCCTTCAATATTACACATTCCAATACATCCAGTTATATATTTATATATATATATATACATTCAAAACTCAAACAATCAAATAGCACATATACCATACAAACAACATACAAAAGCAGAAAGACCCTCAACACAATCACAGACGTTCCTAAATGCTAAGAGAGGTTGAGGAGGAGTGTCTTCCTCTTACCTTAGAGAAGCACAAAGAAAGGCTGCTCCTTTTGGTCAGAAATTATATTTTCAGCTCCTAGAGATCCTTGAATATTCAAGCTCACCAAAATCAGAATCAAGTGTTGAAATGGATACCCATGGTCATCAAAATGACAGTGGGTTACGAAAATGAGGAGAGATGAGGAAAAAGCTAAGGACTTTACCTTAAAGTTCCAACCTTTAAGCTTCAACCGTGGAGGAAAAAGAAGATGAAGAAAACGTAGAACTTTGAAGATGATTCCCTCAGGTATGGTGTTTCTCCAAACACGAAATGGTGCTAGGAGTGTGACGGTATTGGAGGATGAAAATATGAAGGTGGGTGGATAGTGTCTTCTAACATTGTAAGGAGAAATGGAAAGAGAGAAAGATGAGTGAATAGTGAGTGCTACGTATGGGAGGAGGAAAATGTGTGGATTGAAGAATGAATTAAGTCCCTTAATTCAAATGTGCAAAGCACAAAAATGGGAGGAGAGAGAAATAATAAAAATGATTCAAAGAAGCTTCCTTGAGAAGCTTCGCACGCTTTCTACGAAGTGCATAGTAAGCTTGTCTCCTTGATTAAATACCTCGACAGATGATTTATTACACTAACAGATAAAACCTCAAAAATGTAGACCTCAGAAGCGTGCTGGGACTCGGGTTTAGTAAGATCCCCCGTTGACACATTGATGGTCCAAGGTTTACTACTTCGGGAAAATATTCTATTCTCTAGGCTCCACTCAAGACACACACATAAAACGAAGAATATATTAAAATATTCGTCATCTCCGAGTAAAATTCCACAAAAATTCTTAAAAATTGCAAATATTATAAAATGATCGTTTTTAACAAAATAATAAATTTTCGGGATGTTACAACACTCCCCTTCTAAAAAGAAATTTCGTCCTCGAAATTTGCATACCTTAGAATAGTGTGGGTATTGCTCTCTCATCTTGTCTTCCAACTCCCTGTGTTGCATCTCCAAATCACCTCGTTCCAGATCACTTTCACCAATGCGATCTCCTTGCCTCTTAATTGCTTTATCCCGCTATCCTCGATTCTTATAGGAGACGTCTCATAAGTTAAGTTTTCTTTTAGTTATCGTATCCGGTGCTATGATATGACTTGGGTCAGGAAGGTATTTCCGAAGTTGTGACACATGGAAAACATTATGAATGTTTGAAAGAAAAGGAGGTAAGGATATTTGGTATGCTACAGGACCTACACGACCAATGATTTGGTATGGTCCAAGGAATTTAGGAGTGAGTTTTCTAGATTTTAAAGCCCAGCCCACCCCAGTCGTAGGTGTGACTTTCAGGAATACATGCTCACCTTCCTCAAACTCAAGAGGTTTTCTCCTTCGGTCCGCATAACTCCTTTGTCGACTCTGAGCCGTCCTCATCTTTTCCTGAATCATTTTAACCTTCTCAGTTGTCTGTTGTATAATCTCGGGTCCAATAGTAAGGCGCTCGCCGTCTTGGTACCAACACATAGGTGTTCGACATCGTCGTCCATACAGAGCTTCATAGGGTGCCATCCCTATGCTCGAATGATAACTGTTGTTGTAGGTGAATTCTATCAAGGGTAGAATGTCATCCCAACTCCCAGTTTGCTCTATGGTGCAAGCTCTAAGCAAATCTTCCAAAGATTGGATTGTTCTCTCCGACCGACCGTCGGCCTCATGCGGATGATAAGCAACTAAGTCGTAATTCGTCCCCAATGCTTCTTGCAAACTCTCCCGAGAAATTTGAAAAACCTCGGATCTCTATCTCGAAACAATACTTGTAGGCACACCGTGCGTCGACAATCTCTCCAATATAGATCTGAGTCAATCTCTCTAGCTTGTACTTGATGTCGATCGGAAGAAAATGTGCTGATTTCGTGAGTCGGTCCACAATTACCCAAATCGAATCATGACCTTTTCTTGTCCTTGGTAATCCGACTACAAAGTCCATTGCAATACTGTCCCACTTCCATTCCGGAATAGATAACGGTTGCAGCAATCCTGCTGGTCTCTGATGTTCCACTTTAGCTTTTTGACAAACCAGACAAGTAGATACACGTCTAGTAACGTCACTCTTCATTCCGTGCCACCAGAAAAATTTTTTTCAAGTCTTGATACATCTTCGTCATGCCCGGGTGCATACTCAGTTGGCTTGTGTGAGCATGATTAATGATGTATTCTCTAAGTTCTTGATTCCGAGGGACACAAACTCTCCCATGGAATCTCAAAATTCCATCCGTTCCTCTCGCAAACTCGTTTCATTTCCTTGCTTCATCCGTTCCCTCACTTCTTGCAAGAATTTGTCCTTCTTCTCGCTCTTTTCTTATGTCTTTGTCCATCAACTCGCTCGAGATGGTAACCATATTCATGCAAATCTTTCCAGGTTCTAACTTCACAAAAGACTATACATCTCTCGAATTGCTCTATTAGATCATTTTCCTTGATCATCGGGCGAGACACCGATCATCTTCCTACTTAGAGCGTCCGCCACAACATTTGCCCCGCCAGATGATACGAAGTTGGAAATCGTAATCCTTCAGAATTCTAACCACCTCCGTTGCCTCATGTTCAACTCCTTCGATCATACAAATACTTCGAGACTCTTGTGATCACCGAAAATGTTGAACGTTGCTCCGCAGAGAAAATGCCTCCATATTTTCGAGCAAAAACTACACCGCTAGCTCCGTGTCGTGCGTCGGATAATTCTTCTCGTGCACTCGCAACTGCCTGGAAGCATAAGCCACCACTCTTCCATGTTGCATAAGTACAGATCCTAGCCCTTGGTATGAAGCGTCACAAGACACTTCAAACTGTTCATTCGGATCGGGTAGCACTAACACCAGGTGAGGTAGTCGGTCGATTCTTCAACTCTTGGAAACTTCACTCACGTTGTCGGTCCACTCAAAAGTTTGGTTTTTCCTTGTGAGTTGTGTAAGTGGTCCAAGCAATCTTGGAGAATCCTCAATGAACCTCCGGTAATATCCGCTAAACCCACGAAGCTTCGAATCTCTGTTCGACTTCGACCTTTCCCATCGTAGTACCGCCTCCACTTTCGATGGATCCACAAAGCAATCCCACTCTTTGAGATCACGTGACCTAGAAACTTGACTTCTTCCGGCCAAAACTCACATTTTGACAAGTTTGGCATACAATTCCTTCTCCTTCGAATCGAAGAACTATCTTGGTGTTCAAAGATGGTCCTCCCGATTTTGAGAGTATACCGAATGTCATCAATGAAGACCACAACGAACTTATCCAAGTAAGGTCGAAAGATTCGGTTCATGTAGTCCATGAAGATAGCGGTGCATTCGTCACACCAAACGGCATCACCAAATACTCGTAGTGACCGTATCGGTGCGAAAAGCAGTCTTGGGTACATCCTCTGTCTTCACTCGTATCTCGATGATACCCGGATCGCAGATCAATCTTGGAAAACACCGCCGCTCCCTTCGGTTGGTCCATCAAGTCGTCAATCCTCGGGAGTGGATATTTGTTCTTAATCGTCACTTTGTTCACCGCCGATAGTCCACACATAACCTTGAGGTGCCATCCTTCTTGCGAACTAACAAAGACCTTGGTGCTCCCCATGGTGACACACTTGGCCCGACAAATTGCTTTTCCAAAAGCTCTTCTAGTTGTTTCTTTAGCTCGGCTAACTCGTTGGTGCCATCCAGACGGTGTTATAGACACGGGACCAGCTCCCGTACTAAGTCGATAGCAAACTCTATCTCTCGAGCCGGTGGTAAAAACCGGTGCACACTCTCGGGAAAGACTTCGGGAAACTCATTCACCACAGAATTGTGTCCACATCAACCTCGTTCTCGATTTTCAAAGAAGACAAGTAGCATGTATCCGTGAGCTCCTTCTTTCAAGAGAGCTTGAACTCGGTTGGCCGTCAAAAATCTAGAATTCTCATTTATGGGAAAAACTATGGTCTTTCCGGGAACAGTCTAACAGAACATGGTTAGAAGACAACCATCCATCCCTAGGATAATATCTAATTGGGAAAGAGGTAAACAAATCAGATCGACCAAAAAGGATCGACCTTCAACAATCAATGGACGTTTAGACAAACTTTGGTAGTAACTACCGGTTTATCGATGGGGGTAGAAACAGTTAAGTCAAAAGGTAAGGACGACACGGGTAGACTCGCTTTTTGCACACAGTCATACGATATAAAAGAATGGGTTGCCCCAGAGTCATACAGTACAGTTAAAAGATTACCTTCTATGATGCCTTCTCCCTGTATCAAATCTTCGGATTCAGAGGCTTCAGCTCCGCTCATAGTGTAAACTCGCCCTCCAGCTTGCGATTTCTTGGCTTTTGCAACATTCGTTGAAGGCTCGACCTTC
Organism: Ormosia semicastrata; assembly: GCA_029884595.1. Lineage (NCBI taxonomy): Eukaryota > Viridiplantae > Streptophyta > Magnoliopsida > Fabales > Fabaceae > Ormosia > Ormosia semicastrata. Next base: position 49,978,321 of record JAQQTO010000061.1, read on the forward strand.
GCTTGATTGCAGTCTCTGTAGATGTGTCCAGGTTTCCCACATCGAAAACAGATAATTCCTTTGATAGGACAATCCCTTGTCAGATGATCTTTTCCACACTTCCGGCATTTGGAGGGATATGCCAAGTTTTGGCCAGTCCGGTTCCCACTAGAACCTCCACTTGAACTTCCACCCATGGCTTGTTGGTGACTTCCCATTGGTCGAGAGTATGGCTTCTTCTGGAAGCGGTTAGCACTGTTATTGCCACCTCTCTGGAATCTCGCAGCCCAAAGTTTCTATTCCTCATATCTCTAGATTGCTCCGAGCCTCTACATCACAAAGCAAGTATCCAGCAGTTGTGAGAATTCATTGATCCTCAAGGTGATCACAGACTTTCCTCGATTCGTACCTCAATCTTCCGTGAATCTTCGGCACTTCCAAGCCTCATCCGGTTGGTTCGAAAGTAGGTCGAAAAGCGTGACAAATTTTCGAATCTCGCTGCGTACTCGCTAACAGTCATATTCCCCGTCGCAGTTGAGGAATTCGACTCCTTCGCATGCCTTGCACTCGCAGAAAATACTTGTCCAAGAACTTTTCTTTGAACAACTCCCAAGTAATCTCTCGGTTCGCGGCTTCTAGCATCCTCCGCACTCCGTTCCACCGGTTCTCGGCGTTGCCTACCAAAGATAAAAGTAGCATAATCCACCTTCTTACCCTCGGCGCAATTCATTCCTCAAAATACCTTCTCCAACTCCTTGATCCACAGACTAGCTTTGTCCAGGATCAAATTCTCCTTTAAATTGAGGAGGATTATGGCGTCGAAACTCGCTAAATTCGAGCATCGGCAGTAGCCTCTAACCGTTGAGCGGCTCGCTCTTGTTGTTGCGTAACTCTCTCTTCTTTGTTGTGCGGCTTCGGCTCGGTTGCCGTGCGATGACCTCACCATCCTTTGCATCGCTGTAATAGCAGTCTTGCCATGTCTTCCCTTCGTGCCATCTCACTTTCTCAGATTCAGATTATCTGAAAACACAGAAAAGTCAGTTGCATTCACTAAGAATACCAAACACTACTCCTTTACGAATACCATTCAGAGAACACACAGCACAAACAAGACAGACTCAACCACAAGACCCAAAGAAACATAAACCGGGGCTCTGATACCAAAAATGTAATGCCCCTCTTCCAAGGGAACGCCACATGGTCGATTACAATGCGGAAATAGAATTAGGTGAGTTGAGACCCGGTTTGTTTTAATAAGACGCGTATATTCCCTAGGTTATAGTCGGGTATTCTAATTGGCGGTTATATCATATATATACTTTTTTTTTCCATAATTAATAACCATGTTGACGAGACATCAATGGGAATAAAAGATCAAAAAGTAAGTAAAACATGCATAGGGATTAACATCTCGCATCATCATATATATATATATATAGGTTTATCAAAACATTTAGTTACAAGCCTGGTACATCAAAAAGCAAAGCTATACCTGCCCCTAGAGTATTACATACACATCTCCACGGTATCAAAATTTATAGCCCATTACAAACAAAACATCGGGCCCCCAAAATAAAATACTGGTAGCCTTCAGTAGCTACGAGTAACATCAATCCCTCAAGTGAGGAGGAATCGTGTCAGGATCCTCTTCAGGGTCCTCTTCGGGGTCGTCCTCGGGGACTTCCTCGGGATCTTCCTCAGGATCTTCCTCATCATCAGAGGAAATCACCATAGGAATAGCAGAGACACGGGACGGGGCCCGAGCTGTAGAACGAAAAGAGTCCTCTCTCGGAGTGAAGTAACGATCGCCCACATCTCACGTATCGGTAGGTGAAACTCCAAACGTAGGCTAATACAAGCAGGTGAAGACGGGTGGTTCGTGGCGCCTCCAGGCTAGTGATATCGAGACATCTCCCGTGTAGACACGGCGTTCGAACTATAGTTGATATACCAAAGCACTCGGCCCTCCTAAGAAAGTCGACGTACATCTCCCAAAAATCTGTGCGTACGGGGCTCCATAGTTTTCTGTAGTCGCTCAGTCAAGATAAGGCCAAAAACCAGGGAAGTTGGGAGCTTCCGGTTCCTCACGGTTGTCTTCGATGAGACGCAATGTACAGATAAACAGGAATGGAGAGACAGGAAGGAAAAAGAGGTAAGACATCCTTCCGTCATTACCAATTATAGCATCAAGAAACCAAACGGCGCAAAGCGCCCACATAGCATTTACAACAACAGTAATAGTAATAGACATTCAAGAGCAGTTATGATCAAGCAAACAGTTCCAGGCAGTCATAGGTATATCAACAATATATCAATGCCAAACCATGATAATGATAAATGCAAATAATGCACGGACTCTATACACACGAGCCCTCAATAATCAAGATCCTACTCCATGGAGCTAGACACAAAACACTCGGAGTGAATGATCAGGGAGACATGCCAGTATCTCGTCAGCCATAAAAACAAGTGCTTTCCAGAAAATAATCAGTCATTTTGCGCAACAAGGCTTTATACAAAGAAACATTCTCACAAGATCTCGATATAGGATCGGCCGGTCAGATCGTCGGTGCGTTTGCATCGGTTTGTCTCACGGTCCAGAGGGGCTACCACTGCCCTTTGTGAACACCCGCGCCCCAACGCCCTCAAGGTCAACTACAGGACCTCACTTGTCTATTCGCACCCACACTAAGGTGTGTTCAACTCCTAGGCAACTAGGCCTTACGACAGTCCAACGGACAAATCACAATGCATACAGACTCTATGCATAATCATGTATGATCATTATCACATACTATTCCATCATATGTCACAATTTGCCAAAGTAAGAATTAATACAGTCAATGGTCTCCCACATGGACCCACAATAGCATAATATTGTTGTTAAATAAATTAATACCTTTTAAAGCGTATTATGGATTCTTGCTTAGGTTCAGCTTTACTTACAGAGTTTGTCTCTAAAGGAATTCTCTTAGTTAACTTAAGTCCTCTTAGGTAATTTATTCATATGTCCTTAGAAGGTTATTTTAAGATCTCACAATCTCACACTCTCATGTTCTTCCCTGTTTATGCATTCCTAAGTAATTTCTAGTCATCCCATTTATTTATAATCAATATTCCTCTATTAGTCCCAAGGTTTTGGGTCCAGAAACTACACGGTCGGAATCACAAACCGAGTCTGATTTCAATTACTAGGTGTTGGGTGATAGGTATACTTTTGAATTTGACAAGGACAATACGTTTTATGAATAATTGAAGTGCCATTCGACGAATAATAATATAACAGGAGGAGGAAAGAATGGGGAAAACATTTTATAATAGGATTGGCAAGAAGTCATTTTCTCATTTCGGATGGGGGTTTTGTCGGACGAAGAAATCATTTTCTCGTCGGATGGGGTTCTGTCGGACGAAGATCAAAAGCTGTCGAACCCTCCAGATGGTCAAGCAAAAGCCTCAATTCGACGGGTATGTGTCGACGTTGGAGAAAATCTCCCAAGTGTCGAACCGACGAACACTGGTCGAAATCTCTAATTTCGACGGGTCTGGAGAAATTCATCTACTCGACAGGCATGGTCTCTCAAATTCGACGATTATTGACTTTGGGGCATTTTCTTGTAAGTGTCCAGGGACTCTATTCGACGGGTTTTGGTCGGAAGATCAATCTCGACGGGCATGATCGGGGTTCTTAATCGACGGATTTTGACATATCACCAAAAGATCAAGGTATTATATTCGACGAGTTTGGCCAAATTTCATACTATTACTAGTTTCCACATTAAGTTTCCAAATTCTGGGCTCAACACCGTAACTATCCGAAAATCACTCGGAACTCATTCCCTTCAATATTACACATTCCAATACATCCAGTTATATTTATATATATATATACATTCAAAACTCAAACAATCAAATAGCACATATACCATACAAACAACATACAAAAGAGAAAGACCCTTAACACAATCACAGACGTTCCTAAATGCTAAGAGAGGTTGAGGAGGAGTGTCTTCCTCTTACCTTAGAGAAGCACAAAGAAAGGTCTGCTCCTTTTGGTCAAAAATTATATTTTCGGCTCCCAAGAGATCCTTGAATATTCAAGCTCACCAAAATCAGAATCAAGTGTTGAAATGGATACCCATGGTCATCAAAATGACAAGTGGGTTACGAAAATGAGGAGAGATGAGGAAAAAGCTAAGGACTTTACCTTAAAGTTCCAACCTTTAAGCTTCAACCGTGGAGGAAAAAGAAGATGAAGAAAACGTAGAACTTTGAAGATGATTCCCTCAGGTATGGTGTTTCTCCAAACACGAAATGGTGCTAGGAGTGTGACGGTATTGGAGGATGAAAATATGAAGGTGGGTGGATGGTGTGTTGTAAGGAGAAATGGAAAGAGAGAAAGATGAGTGAATAGTGAGTGCTACGTATGGAGGAGGAAAATGTGTGGATTGAAGAATGAATTAAGTCCCTTAATTCAAATGTGCAGCACAAAAATGGGAGGAGAGAGAAATAATAAAAAATGATTCAAAGAAGCTTCCTTGAGAAGCTTCGCACGCTTCTCTACGAAGTGCATAGTAAGCTTGTCTCCTTGATTAAATACCTCTGACAGATGATTTATTACACTAACAGATAAAACCTCAAAAATGTAGACCTTGTAAGCGTGTCTGGGACTCGGGTTTAGTAAGATCCCCCGTTGACACGTTGACAGTCCAAGGTTTACCAGCTTCAGGGAAAATATTCTATTCTCCCGGCTCCACTCAGCACACACACATAAAACGAAGAATATATTAAAATATTCGTCATCTCCAGAAAATTCCACAAAAATTCTTAAAAATTGCAAATATTATAAAATGATCGTTTTTAACAAAATAATAAATTTTCGGGATGTTACAACTCTAGTGGGGATGGAAGTAAGTTCATCCTAGCAGCTAGTACCACTAGTACAGTTAGTCTATGGAATTGTGGTGGCAAAGAACCAAAGCTTATCAGATCTCTTAAAGTTTAAAAAAGCCAACCTTGCATCCTTCAAAGGAAAGTAAGACCCGTTTAGGACAAGAGATAGTGGTTTAAGGAAATGAGGAAAATCTTTATAGTTGAGATTTGTTCTGATGACCTGAGAGTTTTGGATGTCTCCCATATGTTAGTAGGGGAGGCAGAGTTTCGGTGAGTAGGTTCTAAGGAGTTGTTAAGACTTTTAACACTTAGATTACTTGGGGAGTGTTTAGGAATTTTTATTCTAGGTAAATACTACCCTAAAAACCAATAGAATGCCAAGGATATAAAGTTCCTAAGACCTTAATACGGTGGCATGTTGGCAAGCCAGAAAGCAGCTAAGTTGAAGAAGTAAGAACCAAGTATAGAGTAAGACACAGAATCGAACTTCAGTCCATAGAACTCTGAGTTAAGGTGTAATGGTGTTCATTTTCTGTGTTCATCATTCTTTATTTGTTTAAGCTGACAAAGGATGAATTGTAATGAGGTCTTCATGATACTTAAAGTAAAAATCATGATTAAGAACAAGCTCAGTTATGTTTCTAAATTTACATCTGAGTAGATAAAATTGAAAAAATTTATTAAAGTTGTTGATATGAAAGTTATCCTTATCATAGAGGCATGATTTACTCTCTTGTAGTTAGAGTTGAGTTAAATATGCAAGTTTTAGAGAAATACTCTAATGTCACCTTGAGTAGAGATAAAATGGAGTATTAGTAAAGAGATGGTTCCTTTATTAGTTAAAGTTGAACCATAGCAAAATTATCCTAACTAAGGGAGTGAGATAAGCCCCTTGGCCTTGCAAAGGAGTGAGAAAAACACTTTGCTAAGGATGGAGTTGTGAGACAAGGGAGCAAGAAAAGCACCTTGTGAGGGTAAAGATGTGAGTAAAACACTTTACCAATATGTAGATCGAGAAGCTCTCTACATAGGCAAGTGAGTGAGACCAAATATATTGAATCTTGCCAATAGTGGTAAAGGGGTGAGATAAAAACTTTACCTAGTAATGGTCGAGGAGTGAGATAAACACTCTACCTAGGATAAATTATTGAGTTAAGCTATTTGTCGAGAAATATGAGGAGTGAGAAAAACACACATGTAAGTGGTAGTAAGAGTGAGTTAAACTCTCTACCAAAGGTCTCAAGTAAAAGGTATTAGAGTGAGTTAAACTCTCTACCTAGGTTATTAAAGTGAGAAAAGCTTATACCAAGGGAAAATGGATGAGTTAAGTCCTATGCTAGACAAAGAAGTGAGGTAAGCACGTTGACAAGTAGTAAGGATAACTTTTAAGTAGTAGTTTAGAATGTCTTAAGATTAGTGTTTATCGAATAGACTTAGGGAGCTATTTGAATAGGCCATTTTAGAATGGTAAGTTAGGCTATCCGATTAGACAATGGGAGCTATTCATTTGGCAAGAGTTTTAGGTTGATCAAATATACTAAAAGAGTTATTCGATTAACGAGCTTTTAGTTTCGAAGAAGGCCTAATGAATAGATAGCTATTCTATACGTGTATATTCGAGAAGAATCGAACTAACTGGAAAGTAGTTCGACTAACATAGTTTCAATTAGTCGAGATAGGTAAGAGAAACTTATTTCGATTGATTGAAAAAGCAGAATAGTGCTTTTAGTGCTATTCAAAGAGAATAGTTAAGGGTCCCTATAGCTAGCCTCAAGTGGAATAATAGTTACAAGATTTTCATAAGAGGAAGATAGTGGATGATAGATATAAGCAACATGCTTTTGAACCTAGTATCCTCAAGATAAAGTTAAATAAGTTTAAGCAGAGGAGAAGGGACCAAGGTGTGTTAGATATAATGGTTAACATGGTGGAAGACCTTTTCTAGTAGGCTAAATAGTATGTTATATTTATGGTTGATCAGAACAGTTTTAAGTAAGTGTGCACAGAAGTAGGGAGTAGTGCCTAACCTCAAGTTAGAGTAAAAGTTTATACTCTGAATAGTAAGGAGGCGATTCAGACTCCCAATCTTATACGAGGTAAGGACATTGTTGAAGATGATCTTTAAGTTATAGTATATGATTTGGGAATATCCCCATTCTTTGATTTCATATGAGTAAGAACAGAGATTAGATTTATCTATGTTTGAGTTTTCCCCATGTTTCATCTTTGTCTACACCAATAGCAAAGTAAGTCACAACTTCCTCACATATGTTTGGATTGTTGTGTGAAGATAGAAGGTAGGATTTCCTTTATGAATCTTATCAGTTTATCTTTTCTTGACATAGACATTGGACTAGGCATGGTTTTGGTTGTTAGTAACCATGTTGTTGTGGAGTGATTCAGATTGGACATTGAGGTTTATATTTGATGATTCTTTCATGCCTATTCCTATGGAGTCTGTTTTGAAAGTTAAATGAGTGAGCAACTTCTTAGAACAAGGGACTTAAGGATATGATTTCCTTTTCTCCATATTTATGAAGTTGAGTAAGTCTCAGGGAATGTAGTTATGATAAGAGAATATCTGGAAGTGTTTCCTAGAAAGATAATCGAGCTACCTCCAAAGAGAAATAGAACTCATTTTAGTATTAGTATAAGTTAAGCTAGTGGATAGTTTTCCGACTCAGTAAGTTAATCTTACAGAGTGAGAACCTTTAATGTGGAGTTAGATATAGCTAAGGGAGGTGCAATTCTCTCGAGTATGGTAATGGTGGATAGATTAAGTAATCTGCTTTCTTTTTACCAAGTAAAGTTAGCTATTCTCTAGATAAAGTAGTTCAACTACTTTTAAAAGAAATAGTTAGTTTGCTTTGAGTCCCAGTGAATGTAGTGTTTGATAGAGATCCTAAATTCACTTTTAGTTTTTAGGAAGCCTTGCGAAAGAAGTTCAGAAATAAGTTAAGTTTTAGTACAACTTACCATCCACAAACAGAGGGGTCAAGAGCTTAGAGGTAAGCAGAGTTCCTCTAGAGAAGGTACGGTTGGGAGAAGCTGGTATTGAAATAACTACTTTGGAGTTGGAACTCCAGGTTAAGTGAGGTTACCCAGAGTTGTTTACATGTGTTGAGCAATTTTGGGGATAAAATTTTAAAAAGGATGGGAGAAATATAACATCCCGAAAAGCATGCTAGACTAGTTTATGGTTACCAAAGGTAGCATATTACTTGTATGGCATGTCAGATAAGTTTTGTTACAAACTGAGTTTGCTTAGGCATATTGTTGCAACACAAAGTGTGAAAAGTAGCCTGAAATGACCCCGATAGTAGCATAAATTGCTAAGATGAAGGAAATAAACCTAGAGAGTTTGTTTCTAAGTCACAAATAGGCATAAGAAGCTATAGTTAAAATTTGAGAATAATCAGAGTTAGTTTGGAATTTTTAGGCATACTAGTTGTGCATTTAATTCTGGATTGACTAGCAGCAGATATGAAAAGATATGATAATGGTGAAACAACAATTTTAATGAATCTTAATATTTATTTTAAAGTTGTTGAAAATAAGAAAACTTGTTTTAGCCTAACTCAACTGTCCTTAGCAAATATAAAGTTCTAGCTTTAGGCTTAAGTGCCAAAGTTGGAGTTTGGCTCCTTATTTCCCTTTAAATCCCACAATTCCAGAACACAAAAGAAGCAGAAAACAAAAAACAAGGGAAGAAAAAAGAAAGTTGGAATCGAAGGGGGAGAAAGGGAGAAAGGAAAGAGGAGCAAATGAAGATTAAAGGGAAAGGGCATGAGGATCAAGATCAGAGTATAAAGCTTGAAGATTGATATTCCATACTTGAGGTAGAGGGTTTCTATCCTTAAATCCCATCTTTGTTCTTCACCCTTTTTCTTGTAAAAAGTTAGGTCAAATGAAAATGGATATAGGATTAAGAAGTCAAGAATATATTTTCTTGTTAGTTTCTGCTTTCATTTATTGGGATGAGTTGGTTTCTGGTCAATGGATGCTAGATGGATAAGATTATCGAAGAAAGACACCAATTAGTCCCTAGAGTGGGAATTTAAGCAATGAACAAGTAAGTAGGTATTTTTGAGCATTAATCCAAAATTAAATGAATCAATAGGTTGTATAAGTGTTACAACATATTTAGGGGTTATTAGTGATACTAGAAATTACCTTGAACCCATTTATGGTGGCTTAGAAGCTACTTTGTTCCAATGGAACAGTAGCACAATTCTGCAGAAATATATAGAATAGCTGTTAAGTGACCAGTGCTCAAGCGTCGAAAGCACAGGCACTCGAGCATGCATAGCCCAAAGGCTGATGCGCGTAGTAGGGCAAGGCACGCTTAAGCGCCAAGGCGCTGAGCACTTAAGCTCGCAACGTTGGGCAGAATAGAGCATGGCTTTGTTATGTGTATTTTTGGACATTTCAAGTTTCTCAATTAGTTGGGAACTATATTAGATGCTTTCTTAAGTGTATAAAGACACTTTTAGGGATATTTTATGAAGGAAATAACCACCTAGTATAAAAGAGACCTTAGTGCAACCAATTGTAATGATTTTTCATAGGTAGGTATCTAGACCACTATGCAACACAGAGTTGCATTTAATATCACATATGAGGTGATGAGGATATAGTATACTAGATACAAGTAAGCTGAGTTTAGTTAGCAATAGTCACTTTCCATAGTACATTTGTTACTCCTAAGCGAGAAAGTGGGGTTAGTGATGCATAAATAGTCATAAGTATGATTACTTAGCTAGAAACATGAAATATGCTCCTTTAATAGTTACAAGTGAGTGGAGAGTACATGTTTGCTAGAGTTTAGTTCTTCACTTGGTTAGAGAGAACCATGAGATGAGTTAATGTGGTGGTTTTATATAACTTATACATAACACTGCATAGTTTTCCATTACTTACTAATTCCAAAGTAGAGTAATCTTTAATGATGTATAATCATATGGCCAAAGGAGATAGAGGGGAAAGTCAAAAAGTCTTTTTGAGTGAGGATTTAGCCCTAGCTACTCATTAGTGCCAGGATTACAAGTGTGAGTTGGAACCAGTCCACTCATTATTAGGTAGGTATGAAGAGTCAGTCTTCTTATCTACAAGTTTAAAGAGAATTTGGAATAAGTAAGTGACACACATAATCATATACATTTCCTGATACTCAGAGATTGTGTGGCAGTTGCTAAGTGAATATGATATTTGATAATTGTATGAGGGGTTGTTGAATATCATTTATGATTTTTTTTTTATGAATGAGCTATTTATGATATGCTACAACTGTGTAGATAGTTGTTCTTATCATATGAGCAAAGGACTTATATTTATAGGTTATGTGTTGTATTTAGCGAACCTTTACATAACAGTATTATGTGAATGTTCTTGTGATATTGACTAGAGAGTTAATATCTAGTAGCAACCATAATCTATTGTATAATGTCGAGATAGATTAGTTTTCTTTACATTATACTGTTGTATGGGCGATGGTATAATATTGATATTAACTATGTTTAAATGCGATTTATACTAATGAGATGCCATGAAATGTATGAATATTATTGAGAACTGTATATTCTCACCCCTTTCTGTGTTTCTTTGACAAAAGCAGGTCAAGACTCTTCCAATATTAAGAAGATAAAGAAGCCGAAGAACTAAATGTAGTTTAGTTTTCTTTGTTTCTTTATAAAGTTGATGTATTTGTAGAATTGTTGTAACACCCCAAATTTTGACTATATGAATAGTAATAGCAGAATTGCACTGTTTTGTATTTTCTGTGTGGTATAAAAATAATTTGACTGTTCTGAGATCATATTTGATCATTTTGTGTGATTGCTCTGGCCGGGAAAATAATAATTTTCAGTTGGGAAATTTGATCTGCCTCATTTAGAGACGGGGATCTTACTAAACCCGAATCTGAGTGATTCAGAAAAGAATCTTTTAATTTTTAGAATCTATCTATAAAGATAAAAATATTATACTGATAAATATCTGTGGATATATTTATAGCAGTCGTTGCTATGAACGTTGGACCCGATAAGTTTTAATTAATAGAAAATGTGTTTAGAATATTTCTTGTAATTAAAATTAAAGTGAGCCAATAGGATGTAGTCAAAACAAATGGTTGGACTTTTCTAACCAATGAGAATTGGTCAAGGAAAGAAGTTTAGACTTCCTTGTGGACCATTAGATTTGAAGCTTGACTTAAGAGCTTTGATCTTCACCATTGATCCAATCAATGGTGTAAAACAAATCCTACCAAAAACTATCAAGTAATATTCACCATAGATAAGATTAATGGATAAGATTGAGTCAACATTAATTGCTTGACTTTTGCTTAGGAAATTAATTAACCTTAATTTAGTTGTCCTAATTACCTAATTAGGAAATTAAGTAAACTAACTTAATTAGGGATTAGTTATAACTTAATCTTTAATTTAATGCCCTAATCCTAATTAGAGGTGATGATGCATGCTAAATATGTATTAGATGCATGTTAAATATGTTAAATTAGATTAGTTATATACTTGAAGGATTAAGTAAGAATGGTTAGAAAATTAAAACCCAATCAAATAGCTAATCAACTAACTAGTAATTAGGTTTGAACTAATGATGAATTAAGGATTTAAACTCACCTAAACCATCATGGACCAAAGAAGAAAATTGGGCAGCCCAAGAACACCTAAGCTCCACGGTCCATTGAATTGGAGCAAAGCAGAATTGAGCTTGGAATTAGCAACCAATTAAAGGGTTCAAACTCACCTAAACATGCCACGGTCCAAAGATGCAGAATGAAGACGCCCAGAAGAACAAATGACCCAAAGATGCAAAGCATGGTTCAAACAAATTTTGAAGCTTCTATGTAATATTTGAATGTTCAAATGTCATGCAAAGTCAAGCTTATGACCAATGAGAGGAGAGTGTCCTGGTGCAATTAATGAATGGCTACTTACTCAAGCAAAAATGTCATTCACGGTCAATCACAAAACAACATGCAGCAGCTGTGAAAATTGGGAGAATTATCCAAATAATTCTCTTCATTTCTCCTCACAAATCACATGGCAGCACTGGAAGAAATTGGATAATTTTCAAGCAAAACTCTTTATTTAATTCTCACCATTCACTCACGGCACCAGCTGGAAACAAATTGGACAAATTACTCAAGTAATTCTTTCCAAATGTCACAAGTTATTATACGGCCAGCAGCTTCTTGAAACTTCCTCATCCTTTGTTTTTTAAACTTATCAAATATAAGCTTATTTCTCTCAAAACACCAAGGAAAACTCACGCCTTTTTTCTTCCATTTTCCTTTCTTTTTCCAATCGGTCATCACTTCCAAATCACACCATCCATCCTTTTAAACACTCATCTCTTGGTTTGTTTTAACTTAAACTCTACTCTAATCATTTCTTCTTCACAAGGTTTGTCACAAAACCTATCCTACCTTGTTCAAAACTTCTTCAATCTAAGCTTCTTCAATCTTTTTCCTAAAGAGGAGGTGAACAAAGTTTCAAGAAAGGGAGGAAAAGCTTAGAAAGCTTGTCTTCAAGAGGTAAGAGGGAGACTCAACCTTACCACCCATGTTCTGGTAGTATGAGGATGGTTTATTCGGTGAAAAATCCTTAAGGATTTATTCACCTATTGGTTGAGGTTCTTGGACTGTATTGATTGGACTGTATTGAGATGTGCTTGATTGTGTTTCTATGTTTGGATTGTATTTGGGATGTGATTTGCTTGTGTTTCTATGTATCGTACGTGTAGTATCCGTGAGATCTCGATTTTATTTCGATTCTTGCTCGTATGCTATAATGCTTAAGGAACGATAATATGTGTGTATGTGAAATATATACTGTAGCGAAACTTATATTGTATGTATGTGAAATTTACACGGTAAATTTTATGAGGAAGGGGCTCAATTGGAAATGCCATGGAAATATGGGGTCATTATGTAAATATAAAATTTTGAGGGGTTATAGTGAAAATACTGTATTTTGAGGGACGAAAATGTAAATTATGTGTTTTGAGGGACGAAAGTATAATTAATCTATTTTGAGGGATGAATATGTAATTATGTATTTTAAAGGACTATTTTGCAAATATGAGAAAAATACAGTAAATTTTAATATTAAAATGAGTAAAACAGTAATTCTGATTTAAAACGTATGAAAAATAGTTACGCGATTGGAAAACACTGAGAAATATCTCCATGAGATTAGAAAGGGAGAGAATTGAGTCGCGAGTGAGAAAATATAAAAATATGACTACGTGATTAAATTACAGTAATACTACTGTTAAATTATTATATGAATCCTGTACATGTGATATTAATGGAAATTGTGAATAATGCATCGCACATGCATTGAAAAGGTCCAAAGGACTGTGTAAGGCAAGTTGCCTAGGAGAGATTACACCTCCTGAGTGGGTGCGATAAGCGTAGTGTAGGTCACTTGTTGACCCTGGGGGCATTGGGGTGCGGGTTGCCTACAATGGACAGTTGGTAGCTCTTCTGTACCGTGGGTTAGACCGATGCAACACACCAATGATCCGGACCGAGACACTATTCCTAATCATGATTTGATACAGACTGTCGTGCATATGCTAGATGTGCAGAAATTGAGCACGTGGTCTGAAGCATGTTGGTGCCGACAGATCTGTTCAATCATTCTCTCCGACTTGAGTTGTAGTTCCATGGAGTAGGATATTGAGTCAGAGTACATTTGCATTCATAGAGGATTGAGTCAGTGTACATTTGCATTCATAGAGGATATATCATTATAATTTTTGCTCATGTGTAATCCTTGCTCGTGACAATTAAAATATTAAATACTTGAGTATTGAAAATAGTATAATCGTAATTCTTGTTTATTTCATGTGTAATGTTGAGATATAATGTTAGTGGCATAACTGTAATTATTATTATTTATTTCCTGTGCAATTATGATATATGATGTTAGTGGCATAACTGTAATTATAGTATGACTACTGTATGATATTTTGGATGTGATTATCTTCATTGCTACCATACTGGTACTGGCGTAGGTGATCTCACCTCTTGTATGTATATATTGTATTATGTTTACCCGCTGTTAAGACATCGAGCCAGCCGTAGAGCGAGAAGCAGAGGAAGGTCCAGTCTCGTTGAAAATCTCGAGTTTTGATGGCGGTGGAGATCCCTAGCTTTCGGGTTACATGAGACCGACATTCATCGGAGGAGACGAGGCATGGACTGAAGATCTTGAGAGAGAGAGTATATATTTTCTGGGAGATGTAAATATTAGATTGAGTAGGCTACAGTCAGGGAACCCTTACTTTTCTGTTACTATTTATGTACAATTAGAGTTCCCTATATCCATTAGGCAGCATTGGGGAGCGTACTATCGCACCCCTAGAGAGAGCAGTGTTGTATCGTCCGCTCGGACATTTCCTCCCCGGACTTTATGTAGAGTTGGAATTCCTCCACCCGGGGAATCTGAGGAGGACCCATCTGAGGGTCCGGCTACTTCTGAGGGCTCAGCTGCCTAGTAGTACTTGGGCAAGATGTCAATGTAAACAGTGTTTAAACTTTTTGGAGTGACTAGTTTGTAATATTTATAGTATGAGAGTGTTAAAGATTTGTATATGTACAACAAGAGACTTGGATATGTATAAATGATGTAAATTATTTGTAATGATGCTGTGATGTTTTATTTTCTGCTAAGTTTATTTTCTTGTAATTAAGAAATTTTGCAACTCGTTTTTTTCCCTACAACTTACGTTATCTAAATAAGGTTAATTTGGTAATTATGTAACATAAATGTGGCATCCTAAGGTGGGTGTTACATTAGTTGGTATCAGAGCCGGGACCTCTCCTAGTACGGTGTGGTTCGGGGACGAACCAAGCGGAAGTTGGTGGGCATGTGGCGTCCCGGGGCCGACGAGGGCGGGGAGTGATCGCCGGTGCAATGAAGCACGGACAAGGAGCGGCTCCTGGCAGGCTTCTAGGCGGAGGGTCTGCATGAATGAACTGAATACGCACCGGAATGAGAGGGATTCAGAGACTGTGTAGGTATGGGACTGCATAGTTGAGGATGGCTTAAAGGAATTGATTTGGCGTAGCCATATCAACAAGTTGCAACTTCTTTTCGGGAGCCTAGAACATAAGAACTCCATGGTTAAGCGTGCTTAACCTGGAGCAATTGTGGGATGGGTGACCTCTTGGGAAGTTTCCTAGGATGCGTGTGAGTGAGGACAAAGCACGCTGAAAAGACCCGTGTTGGTTTGTGGAGACACTTATCAATCCTGTAGGCAGTCCCGGGTCATTACATTAATGGTATCAGAGCCCAAGTTAGAGTCTTTTGGGTTTGTGGTTAGGTTTGTCTTGTTTAAGTTGCGTGTTTCTCTGTGTTTGTTTGTGGGAAAGGAAACCATATTACTAGAAGATTGATTTCAACTCTTAATTGTGTTGTCCAGTTGACTTGAGAAAGATGAAATGGCTGGACGAGGAAGAGGGCGTGTTAATACTAGAGCAGAATATGAGAACGCCAGCAATGATAATCAGAATATGGCTGTAGCTATAGCAGCAATACAAAGGATCGCTGAAGTTGTTGTACAGCAGAATCAGAGAGCAACTGACGATGCTCATAGCTTGTCAGAATTTCAAAGGAATAATCCGCCTAAGTTTCATGGATAGTTTGATCCAGAGAAGGCTGATCTGTGGATTAAGGAATTAGAGAAGATATTTGATGGTATGGGTTGTACTGATGAGCAAAAACTTACTTTCGCGACGTTTGTGCTAGTTGGTGATGGAGAGGCCTGGTGGGCAGGAGCTCGAAGATTAATTGAAGCTGAAGGAAGAATTGTAACATGGCAGCTCTTTAGACAGAAGTTTTTGGCAAAATATTTTCCAGCGAGTGTGCAACATGCTAAGGAGATGGAGTTCCTTAGTCTGAGGCAAGGAGCAATGACTGTGAGCGAGTACGCAGCAAGGTTCGAAAGCTTATCTAAGTTTTCGAGGTACTTTCAGATGCATCCAGATGAGGAATGGAAGTGTAGGAAATTCGAAGAGGGGTTGAGGCTTGACATCAAGAGAGCTTTAGCGACGGTGGATATTGATCAGTTTCCGGTGTTATTGGACAAGTGTCGCAAGATTGAGGAAATCGATAACCAACGGGCGGCAAGGACTAAGAACTTTGGACCAGCACGGTTCCAACGAGGAAGGGGTAGCAGTGGCAACCGTTATCAACAAAAGCCCTATATTAAACCAGCAGCAAGTCAGAATCGACAACAGTCAGTTGGGGGAAGTTCAAGTGGTAGTAAGACAGCTTTAACTGGAACTTCTACACTTAAATGTTTTAAGTGTGGGAAAGGACATCTTACTAGAGACTGTCAGCATAAGGGGGTGATCTACTATAGATGTGGGAAGCCTGGACATTTTTCCAGAGATTGTGATCAGTTGAAGGCAGAACCATCAGTGGGCAATGTTCGTACTACAAGACCACAGGCGGGTGGTCGAGTATATACTATGAGCAGGGAGGAAGCCGCTAAATCTGAGGATTTGATAATGGAGGAGTGTGCCATTAAAGGTAACCCTTTAACAATGTTATATGAATCGGGAGCAACACATTCTTTCATTGCATGTGATTGTGTAGAGCGTTTGGGATTGACTGTGACTACATTGCCATATGATTTGACTGTGGTTACTCCTACTGATAAACCTGTGATAACTACAAAAGTATGCTTGAATTGCCCTGTTTGTGTTAGGGATAGAATCTTTCATGTGGATTTGATCTGTTTGCCTCTTTCTAAGATTAATGTAATCTTAGGAATGGATTGGTTATCTTCTAACCATATCTTGATTGACTGTTCGAGTAAGACGTTAGTTTTCCCTGAGGTTAAGGATTCTAAATTCTTAACGGCTACTCAAGTGGAAGCTTGTTTAAAGGAAGGAGACCTAGGATACTTGTTGATATCTTCCTTGGAGGTTCACTGTGAAGATGTTCGAAGGATATCTTTGTAGTGAATGAATTTCCCGAAGTGTTTCCTGAAGATATACCAGGATTACCGTCGGAAAGGGAGATTGAATTCTCTATTGATTTGGTACCGGAGTGGACCTATATCTATGGCACCTTGAGAATGTCACCGAGTAGAGTTGGCCGAACTGAAGAAGCAATTGGAAGATTTGTTGGAAAAGCAATTTGTGAGACCAAGTGTATCACCTTGGGGAGCTCTAGTGTTGTTGGTAAAGAAGAAGGATGGGACTTCTCGGCTATGTGTGGACTATCGGCAGCTGAACAAGATTACAATCAAGAATAAATATCCCCTACCGAGGATTGATGATCTGTTGGATCAACTGCGAGGAGCGACTATATTTTGTAAGATTGACTTACGTTCTGGTTATCACCAGATACGTGTAAAGGTGGAGGATATTCCGAAGACTGCATTCCGGACTCGATACGGGCATTATGAGTACCAAGTGATGCCTTTTGGTGTGACTAATGCACCTGCAATATTTATGGACTTCATGAACAGACTTTTCCATTCATACTTGGATAAGTTTATTGTTGTCTTTATTGATGACATCTTGATTTATTCTCGAAGTCAGGAGGAACATGCTGAACACCTCAGAGTGGTTCTCCAAATTTTGAAGGAAAATAAACTATATGCCAAGTTGTCCAAGTGTGAATTTTGGTTGAGTGAAGTACAATTCTTAGGGCATGTCATATCGGCAGATGGAATTGAAGTTGATGCTTCTAAAGTGGAGACAGTTGTTGAATGGGAAAGACCGAAGACTGTATCGGAGATCCGTAGTTTCATTGGATTAGCCAGTTACTATCGACAATTCATAGAAGGATTCTCAAAGATTGCAGGACCTCTTACCCAACTTACACGAAAGAATCAACCGTTTGTGTGGACTGATGCATGCGAAGAAAGTTTTCAGGAGTTGAAACGAAGACTGACTACTTCACCAGTGTTGATTCTACCTGATCCGAACGAACCTTTCGAGGTGTACTGTGATGCTTCTTATCAAGGATTGGGTTGTGTACTTATGCAGAACCGTAAAGTTGTGGCATATGCGTCGAGGCAATTGAAAGTGCATGAGAGGAATTATCTGACTCATGACTTGGAGCTAGCAGCAGTGGTGTTTGCGTTGAAGGTATGGAGACATTTTCTCTATGGGGCAATGTTCACTGTGTTTAGTGACCATAAAAGTTTGAAGTATCTGTTCGACCAGAAAGAGTTGAACATGAGACAAAGGCATTGGCTCGAGTTTCTAAAAGATTATGGCTTTCAGTTACAATATCATCCTAGAAAAGCGAATGTCGTAGCAGATGCTTTGAGTAGAAAATCGCTTAATGCTTCTGTTATGATGATGAAGGAGAAGGAATTGATAGAAGAATTTTGGGATATGCGATTATCTGTGAAGTTGACACCGGGGAAGATGTGTTTGAATATGATCACCATTTTGAATGATCTGATGGATAAAATACAAGAAGGACAGAATAGTGATCAATATCTGCAAGAAGCAAAGGAAGCAAGAAGTCAAGGAGTAGAATTAGAATTCAGCGAAGGTGTTGATGGAATTTTGAAATTCAGAGGGAGAGTTTGCGTGCCAAACGATCCAGGACTTAGGAGATCGATTTTGAATGAAGCTCATAGAAGTAAGTTGAGTATGCATCCAGGAGCCACGAAGATGTACCAAGATTTGAAGCAACTGTATTGGTGGCAAGGAATGAAGAGGGATGTCGCAGAATATGTATCATCCTGTTTGACTTGTCAGAAGGCCAAAGTAGAACACCAGAGACCATCAGGAATGTTGCAACCTTTGTCTATTCCTGAATGGAAATGGGATGACATAGCAATGGATCTCGTCACGGGACTACCAAGAACTCGGAAGGGTCACGACTCTATATGGGTAATTATTGATCGTCTTACAAAGTCAGCGCACTTTTTACCGATTAATATTAAGTACTCAATGGAGAAGTTGGCTCAGATATACATCAATGAAATTGTTAGACTTCATGGTGTACCATCCAGTATAATTTCTGATCGAGATCCGCGATTCACATCTAGATTTTGGACTAGTCTACAAGAAGCGATGGGGACAAATCTACATTTGAGTTCTGCTTACCATCCACAAACTAATGGTCAGTCAGAAAGAACCATTCAGTCGTTGGAGGACTTGTTGAGGGCTTGCGTTCTAGAGCAAACTGGTTGTTGGGATGAATTTCTGCCATTGATAGAGTTCACCTACAACAATAGTTTCCATTCAAGTATAGGGATGGCACCCTATGAAGCCTTATATGGGAGAAGATGTAGGACGCCATTGTGTTGGTACCAGGATGGTGAAAGTACGGTGATAGGACCTGAAATTGTACAGCAGATAACTGAAAAGGTAAAGATGATCCAAGACAAGATGAGGACAGCTCAGACGCGGCAAAAGAGCTATGCAGATAAAAGGCGAAGACCACTGGAATTCGAAGAAGGTGACCATGTATTTCTACGTGTGACGCCTATGACTGGAGTTGGACGAGTAATTAAGTCAAGGAAGCTTACTCCTAAGTTTATCGGACCGTATCAGATACTTCGTCGGATAGGTCCGGTAGCTTATCAAGTCGCGCTGCCACCATTTTTATCAAATCTTCATAATGTATTTCACGTATCACAACTACGGAAATATATTCTAGATCCGACTCACATTATCAAACCAGAAACTGTACAACTAAAGGAGAACTTGACCTATGAGACAGTTCCAGTCAAGATTGAAGACCGAAGGATAAAGCAGCTTCGAGGAAAGGACATTGCATTAGTTAAAGTAGTTTGGAACGATGTAAGTGGTGAAGCCACATGGGAATTGGAAGAAAAGATTAGAGAGCAGTATCCATTTTTGTGTTAAGTGTATGTCAAGTTTCGAGGACGAAACTTTATTTTAGAGGGGGAGAGTTGTAACACCCCAAATTCTGACTATATGAATAGTAATAGCAGTGAATTGCCTTTGTTTTGTATTTTTCGTGTGGTATAAAAATAATTTGACTATTCGAGATCATATTTGATCATTTTGTGTGATTGCTCTGGCCGGGAAAATAATAATTTTTGGTAGGAAATTCTGATCGCCTCATTTGGAGACGGGGATCTTACTAAACCCGAATCTGAGTGATTCAGAAAAGAATCTTTTAATTTTTAGAATCTATCTATAAAGATAAAAATATTGTACTGATAAATATCTGTGGATATATTTATAGCAGTCGTTGCTATGAACGTTGGACCCGATAAGTTTTAATTAATAGAAAATGTGTTTAGAATATTTCTTGTAATTAAAATTAAAGTGAGCCAATAGGATGTAGTCAAAACAAATGGTTGGATTTTTCTAACCAATGAGAATTGGTCAAGGAAAGAAGTTTAGACTTCCTTGTGGACCATTAGATTTGAAGCTTGACTTAGGAGCTTTGATCTTCACCATTGATCCAATCAATGGTGTAAAACAAATCCTACCAAAAACTATCAAGTAATATTCACCATAGATAAGATTAATGGATAAGATTGAGTCAACATTAATTGCTTGACTTTTGCTTAGGAAATTAATTAACCTTAATTTAGTTGTCCTAATTACCTAATTAGGAAATTAAGTAAACTAACTTGATTAGGGATTAGTTATAACTTAATCTTTAATTTAATGCCCTAATCCTAATTAGAGGTGATGATGCATGCTAAATATGTATTAGATGCATGTTAAATATGTTAAATTAGATTAGTTATATACTTGAAGGATTAAGTAAGAATGGTTAGAAAATTAAACCCAATCAAATAGCTAATCAACTAACTAGTAATTAGGCTCGAACTAATGATGAATTAAGGATTTAAACTCACCTAAACCATCATGGACCAGCAGCAAAAATTGGGCAGCCCAGCAGCACCTAAGCTCCACGGTCCAGCTGAATTGGAGCAGCAGAATTGAGCTTGGAATTAGCAACCAATTAAAGGGTTCAAACTCATCTAAATATGCCACGGTCCAGCATGCAGAATGAAGACGTCCAGCAGCAAACAGCCCAGCATGCAGCACGGTTCAGCAAATTTTGAAGCTTCTATGTAATATTTGAATGTTCAAATGTCATGCAAAGTCAAGCTTATGACCAATGAGAGGAGAGTGTCCTGGTGCAATTAATGAATGGCTACTTACTCAAGCAAAAATGTCATTCACGGTCAATCACAAAACAGCATGCAGCAGCTGTAAAAATTGGGAGAATTATCCAAATAATTCTCTTCATTTCTCCTCACAAATCACACGGCAGCAGCTGGAAGAAATTGGATAATTTTCAAGCAAAACTCTTTATTTAATTCTCACCATTCACTCACGGCACCAGCTGGAAACAAATTGGACAAATTACTCAAGTAATTCTTTCCAAATGTCACAAGTTATTATACGGCCAGCAGCTTCTTGAAACTTCCTCATCCTTTGTTTTTTAAACTTATCAAATATAAGCTTATTTCTCTCAAAACACCAAGGAAAACTCACGCCTTTTTTCTTCCATTTTCCTTTCTTTTTCCAATCGGTCATCACTTCCAAATCACACCATCCATCCTTTTAAACACTCATCTCTTGGTTTGTTTTAACTTAAACTCTACTCTAATCATTTCTTCTTCACAAGGTTTGTCACAAAACCTATCCTACCTTGTTCAAAACTTCTTCAATCTAAGCTTCTTCAATCTTTTTCCTAAAGAGGAGGTGAACAAAGTTTCAAGAAAGGGAGGAAAAGCTTAGAAAGCTTGTCTTCAAGAGGTAAGAGGGAGACTCCACCTTACCACCCATGTTCTGGTAGTATGAGGATGGTTTATTCGGTGAAAAATCCTTAAGGATTTATTCACCTATTGTTTGAGGTTCTTGGATTGTATTGATTGGACTGTATTGAGATGTGCTTGATTGTGTTTCTATGTTTGGATTGTATTTGGGATGTGACTGCTTGTGTTTCTATGTCTGTACGTGTAGTATCTGTGAGATCTGATTTTATTTCGATTCTTGCATGTATGCTATAATGCTTAAGGAACTGATAATATGTGTGTATGTGAAATATATCTCGTAGCGAAACTTATCTTGTATGTATGTGAAATTTACACAGTAAATTTTATTAGGAAGGGGCTCAATTGGAAATGCCATGGAAATATGGGGTCATTATGTAAATATAAAATTTTGAGGGGTTATAGTGAAAATACTGTATTTTGAGGACGAAAATGTAAATTATGTGTTTTGAGGGACGAAAGTATAATTAATCTGTTTTGAGGGACGAATATGTAATTATGTATTTTAAAGGACTATTTTGCAAATATGAGAAAAATACAGTAAATTTTAATATTAAAATGAGTAAAATAGTAATTCTGATTTAAAACGTATGAAAAATAGTTACGCGATTGGAAAACACTGAAAAATCACTACGTGATTTGAAAAGGCGGCAATTGAGTCGCGAGTGAGAAAATATAAAAATATGACTACGTGATTAAATTACAGTAATACTCTTTGTTAAATTATTATATGAATCCTGTACATGTGATATTAATGGAAATTGTGAATAATGCATCGCACATGCATTGAAAAGGTCCAAAGGACTGTGTAAGGCAAGTTGCCTAGGAGAGATTACACCTCCTGAGTGGGTGCGATAAGCGTAGTGTAGGTCACTTGTTGACCTTGGGGGCATTGGGGTGCGGGTTGCCTACAATGGACAGTTGGTAGCTCTTCTGTATCGTGGGTTAGACCGATGCAACACACCAATGATCCGGACCGAGACACTATTCCTAATCATGATTTGATACAGACTGTCGTGCATATGCTAGATGTGCAGAAATTGAGCACGTGGTCTGAAGCATGTTGGTGCCGACAGATTTGTTCAATCATTCTCTCCGACTTGAGTTGTAGCTCCATGGAGTAGGATATTGAGTCAGAGTACATTTGCATTCATAGAGGATTGAGTCAGTGTACATTTGCATTCATAGAGGATATATCATTATAATTTTTGCTCATGTGTAATCCTTGCTTGTGATAATTAAAATATTAAATACTTGAGTATTGAAAATAGTATAATTGTAATTCTTGTTTATTTCATGTGTAATGTTGAGATATAATGTTAGTGGCATAACTGTAATTATTATTGTTTATTTCCTGTGCAATTATGATATATGATGTTAGTGGCATAACTGTAATTATAGTATGACTACTGTATGATATTTTGGATGTGATTATCTTCATTGCAACCATATTGGTACTGGCGTAGGTAATCTCACCTCTTGTATGTATATATTGTATTATGTTTACCCGCTGTTAAGACATCGAGCCAGCCGTAGAGCGAGAAGCAGAGGAAGGTCCAGATTCTGTTGAAAATCTCGAGTTTTGATGGCGGTGGAGATCCCTAGCTTTCTGGGTTACATGAGACTGACATTCATCGGAGGAGACGAGGCATGGACTGAAGATCTTGAGAGAGATAGTATATATTATCTGGGAGATGTAAATATTAGATTGAGTAGGCTACAGTCAGGGAACCCTTATTTTTCTGTTACTATTTATGTACAATTAGAGTTCCCTATATCCATTAGGCAGCATT
This sequence comes from Ormosia semicastrata, assembly GCA_029884595.1. Taxonomy (NCBI): domain Eukaryota; kingdom Viridiplantae; phylum Streptophyta; class Magnoliopsida; order Fabales; family Fabaceae; genus Ormosia; species Ormosia semicastrata. Next base: position 50,001,756 of record JAQQTO010000061.1, read on the forward strand.
GGGGAGCGTACTATCGCACCCCTAGAGAGAGCAGTGTTGTATCGTCCGCTCAGACATTTCCTCCCCGGACTTTATGTAGAGTTGGAATTCCTCCACCCGGGGAATCTGAGGAGGACCCATATGAGGGTCCGGCTACTTCTGAGGGCTCAGCTGCCTAGTAGTACTTGGGCAAGATGTCAATGTAAACAGTGTTTAAACTTTTTGGAGTGACTAGTTTGTAATATTTATAGTATGAGACTGTTAAAGATTTGTATATGTATAACAAGAGACTTGGATATGTATAAATGATGTAAATTATTTGTAATGATGCTGTGATGTTTTATTTTCTGCTAAGTTTATTTTCTTGTAATTAAGAAATTTTGCAAATCGTATTTTTCCCTACAACTTACGTTATCTAAATAAGGTTAATTTGGTAATTATGTATCATAAATGTGGCATCCTAAGGTGGGTGTTACAATTGTCTTTGCCCCAATGATTTAATATGTTAAGTTTTGATGATGACAAATACAAGACAAAAAGAATGATGCTTATGCTTCATAGATATGCTTAATAGATGATAAATGCATTACAAAAGAATATTGATCATGTTACATAGATGTGCTTAATAAATTATATTGGATCATGCATGATTATGTACTTTATCTAGTTATATTTCACTTAATAATCATGCAATGAGATATGTGTAACATTCTTTATATAATATATCCAATAATGCTTTATATGAGTTATAATAAATTAATATTGGATTTGACTCTATTTAAATGAAGATATGCAAAATGTTCTTTGTTACATCCTATATAGAGCATATCTATTAGTAAATTAATAAATGTCTTATTTGGATGTGTCTGTGAAAGTCTTATATGCATGTTAGACTAACTAGAGTTATACATTTATGAATCATGCATATAAAGATACTGAATTATGAATTTGGACTAACTATGTTTGTTTAAGTGAGCAATACTTTGTAGGATAGTTCAAGTACCAAGAGTGAACATTGCAACAAGAAAGCAAAAGATCACAACTATGCTCAACTCAAGAAGAATGAAAATGATAAAGATGTTCCAAGCATTTGTAAGATTTGAAGAGAAGAAATTTTTGGAAGCTTGTATTACATCAAGAAGCCTAACGACCAGATTTGATGATGGCAAGATCAAGTCCAAGATCTTCAAGAATAGCTTATAGAACTTAGATCTTATGTAAAGGTAAATGGGAATCACACTAAGCTCAAATAAGTTTTAAAATCTTTAAAAGTGTTTCTTACATGATAAAATGTCTAACAAACATGTTTTGAAAAGCTAGTATTGGTGGTAATTCAAATCTATGAAAAATAGCCAAGTTTGTGTTTTGTAAAAATGACCTTTGGTTACTCTTTTGATCATAACTTTCCAAATACTTTGAGTTTTGTTATTCATTTGAAAATAGACTCAAAGATCTTTCCAATGAGTGGTCATTTGCTTTAAATGGATAATAAATGAAAAAGTTATGACTATTTAAAGTCAGTTTTTGAAACTAAAGTGCCAAAACCGATTATGGAATATCCATAGCTGGTTATTCACCAAGTCAAAAGCGTTTTTCATGTTTTTAAAGCCTATAACCCATTATAGAATATCCATAACTAGTTATTCGCCAAGTCAAAAGTATTTTTCATGTTTTTAAAGCTCATAACCGATTATGGAATAGTAATAACCGGTTATGCTAAACCAAATAACCAGTTATTGGAAATCAATAACTCGTTATCTGGGCAACCATAAAACACTTTCCAACAGTTATAATTAGATCATTTAATGCCCCCAACAACCACCAATGGCTCTCAATTGCTTTGGGCTATAAATACAAGTGTTTGGACATCAAACAAAGGTTAGAGATCAATTTGAAAATCATTGTTGAGCATCAATACGAGTGATAATCATATTTTACACATTCATAAGCCCTCATTTTTAGTGATTTACTCTCTTCATCTACTTAATTGTTTGACCTTAGACATGTTTTATAAGTTGGGCTTAAATTTGGGCTTAATTGAATTTTCCCAGCATTATTGAGTTTTGATGTTATTTCTGTATTCCAGCCATAACTTGAGTTTTAGATATCTAAAAATTATGCATTTTATCTTGTAGGAAAGCTGAGAGGAAGCTCTACAACTTTGTTGAAGAGCTTAAAGTCTCAATCAGATGTCTAGTGGGCCTAATTGGGCCTGGAAGTTCAGACTCGGGTTTGAAGAGCATATGACACTAAAGTGAGCATATCTTGGTCAATTCAAGTCCAATTTAGATGAAACTTAGGCCATTTCATTCCTACAAGACTCAGATGTGTTTGAGAAGTGTAATGAGACACTAGAGGCCAATTTAGGGGGTAGTTTATAGTTTGAGAGAGAGGGATCCGAAAATCAGTTTTTCATTTCCATACTTTTCTCACTTCTCTTTAGAACTCTCTTCTCTTCTCTCCCTTCTCTCTAGATTTTCATTTCTAGGTTTTCCTCTTCAGATGGAGGGCTAGACACCTTGTAACCAATTCAGGATTCTTGAAGAAATTTTGGTTTGGATTCTTGAGATTCTGTTCTAATTTCTTATTTTGAATTGTATTTGGATTCTTCTTCTTCCCCTTCTTTTTCTTTTTCCTGATCTAATTGGATCTTGATTTGGGATTAAGAATTGTGATTAAATTAGGTTGATTAATCTAGTTTAGTCACGGAATTAGAAGTTAGGTGCTGATTTGTGCTTAGATTAATTGAATTCAGATCTAAAATTAACATAGATCTAACATGAATTATGCGATTGTGAATTTGTGTATCAATTGTTAATTGAATTCTAGATGATTATCTAGAAAGAATTCTAGATTTAATGCTAAGATCTCGGTTAAGTCCAAGTTAATCATTCAAATGCAATCGAAATGTTTGTTTAATGATTTGTGATAGAATCCACCAAATTTCGGATAGATTTCTGGATTGATTACGCTTTTAATTGATTGTTCTTTCCTTAATTCTGTTATTTCATATTCTATTCATCGACTCAAACACCCCCAATCTCGGCTTGGTCTGATTAATTTGCAAACTAAGATCCTTGAGAGACGATCCAATGTTAACTCCTATGCTACAAGCCATAGGTACAACTCGGTTTTAATTTTGATTAAGTTCGGCGCTCCTCAACGAGCTTGAACTGTCATTTCCATAAAATCTCTGTTTATGAGCTAAAGTATGAACATCCATATACCCATTGAGCTTCAATTTATAATATACACTCTTTAGAGAGTTTATCTTTCTTAAACACTTTTATTTCCTATAAAGAAGGTGAGGTATCCCTCTAGAGAAAAAGGTGAGGTATCCCTTGATTGTAAAGAGGGTGAGGTATCCCTCAAAAGTTGTAAAGGGTGAGGTATCCCTGTTTTGAGGCTCAAGCACAAAGGGTGAGATATCCTAGAGGTGTGTTGAGTGCTTTGTGTTGTCAAGGTTTTCAAGCACCTATTTAAGCTTGAAGGTTTAGTGAAAAATCTTGGGTGGTTCACTTGAGGATTGGACGTAGGCCATAAGTGATTGGTGGTTAAACCAGGATAAATATTATGTTTGCTTCTCTCAACTCTATCACCTTTACATTTGTGTCTTAATTATATTTGCTTGAGTTGAATTTGATATCTAGCTTATTTGCTTGATTTATCCTATAGCCCAAGTGGTATTTGAGAAATCTCTAACAGTTGTACATTTGTTAAAATTATTCCGCTGCATGTGTTGATTGAAAATATCAAAATGTATAATTTCTCAAAGGTGTTTTAAGAATTTGTAATCACCCAATTCACCCCCCTCTTGGGTGATGGTTGCCATGACTAATAGTATTTATTTATATTAGCTTTGAGAATGTTAAAGGTTGTATGTATAACTCTTTGCCTTCGTGGCAATTGATGTATATGTGTATAGCTTTTTAGTTTTGGTTCTCCATTATAATTGTTCAATTATATGGGATTAGTAAGATAGCAAGATTAGAAGTAACACTTTATTGCTTTATGTCTACATATATAAGTTATATCGAGAATATTGTATTAAGGTTTTACAAATATAGACAGAGGAAAGTATTGAGTAAGGAATTTATTGACTAAACCATCCTAAGTAGTGATGCTCCCTTGAGGCTGGGCTTGTAGCCAGCTCTTAGCTTTATCCCTTAAAGAGAATAGGAAAAGCCTTAGCCTGATGGCATCATCATTTGCTCCATTGTACTTTATGGTGTTGCAGAGTTGCAAGAAATAGTTAATGTGCAAATTGGGGTCTTCTGACTGATGACCCCCAAACTAATATTATTGCACCAGCTGTAGAAGAGCTAGTTTGATCTTAAAATTATTTTGCTTGTATGGCAGGCTGCAATATACTGGTTGCAACCCTTTCAGTAGACGGAGTTGTATATTCTGCCAAAGTGCGTCTACGTTCTTCATTATTTTTAGCCATTTTTTATTTTTCAAGTTTTTTTTCTTTCTCTTGCTGCTTTCCTATTTGCTCTATCTGCTTTTTCAATTTCTAGATCAAAAAGTAATTCTTCCGGATTCACAATACATCGCGCAAACAAACAAGCAACCAAGAATGAAGTACATCAAAGTAATTTAAAATAAAACTAAAAATAAAAAAATAAAGAAAACAATAGTAAATAAATAGAACCAAATTAAAAAGAAAATTAAATAAAAAAATAAAATCAAACAAGAAAAATAATTATTTAGAAATAGAAAAATAATTAAAATTAAAAATAAAAATAAACAAAGAAAAATAAATACTTAAATTAGTATCTTTTTAACTACTATTTAATATTAACAATCAATAATCCCCGGCAACGGTGCCAAAAACTTGTTGTGATATTAGCATGTGCACCAAATTATAAAAGTAATAAAGAGTGAGTAGAGTATCATTTCTACGAGGATTATGTTGTCAATTACTAAGTTCATTAAATCAATACTATTTAAGCTGTCGAATAAAGAGAGTTGATAAGAATATAAATCAAAAGAAAACAATAACAAGAAAGTAACTAAAAAATATCAAGAATAAAATCAAGGGTGAAAAACAATGGTATCAAAGTGTTAGGGTTCAGATTTCACTTGAATTCTTTTGATGCAAATTCAAAGATTATTTTAATCAAGTTCTATTTCAATGATTCATGGTCAAATTCACAAAATTAATCAATATCCAATCCCTTGGTATATTAATCCTCTTCATATTATTTAAAGTTAACTAATCCCTTAATATAACCCCAAATAGAGAAGGCTTAATCAGAAACAAGGGAATTAAAAGGAAGACCCCACAACCCACAATGTCTATTCCTAGCGATTATAGAAATTGTGATGTTTATTACATGTTCTAGGTTCGTGCACAATTTTTTCAAATCATACATAAACCCTAAGATCATTCCCAAATTAATCAAGTTTAGAAAAGCATTAAGAGAAGAGATAAACATATAAATCATGAAATAGAAACTTAAATTAAACAAAAAATGAAGTTTACATCATCAAAGAATAAGATCCATCATCACGCTAACTAGAGAAGTTTAGTTACACATGGAGAAAGAAGAAAACAAAGAGAAGAATTCGACAAACTCCATGGAAGATAGGTGAGAAGGCTGAAGAAAATCCATAATCTTCAAGACAATATGCTATCAAACTAAGGTTTGTGCCTTCGCTTCTCTCTTTCATGGCTGCTCATTTTCCTCCTTTTTATAGAAAACCTGACAACTTTTCGTATCTAATTTGCACAATTTTTCTCACCTACCATATGACAGAATCTGCTTGATCTCAATAGATGATTTGTAGGATTTTCTGTTAGCTTTTCAATGTCACAAACAGCGCATCAATATGATCTCTGTAGTTCAAGATATAGCTCAATTAATGAGGAATGGTTAGGATAGTATGAGAATCCGAATCAAATCTTTTGAGAATCCTTATCCAATCTTCAATATTAGTGGTAGCTTAATTACAAAAAGCTGTTAACATGAAATTTGTAGATCTTTTTCTTAGCTTTCAAACACCACCAGAATAAGGTAAATAACATATTTATAGAGAAAGTTATCCTTAATTTACTGAGACATGTTTGATAATGATACTTTCCTTAATTAATCTTTAACCAAATCTCTTGTTTCCTATTTCTTTTTGTTGAATCCATATAAATTAGGAAACAAATATCCCACTCAAATTAAGAAACTCCTTGAGATCCTTGTATTAAACTCAGAAATACTTAGTCATGAAGTAGGGATTATTTGAACTCTAATTAAGAATCTAACTTGATCCTTAAAATTTATGAATGCAAGTTGACTTGGTCAAACTTTGTCATCCACTTTGCACACAAATTTTCACCTTCTTAATGTTACAACATTGTCCTTATGCTCTTCATCAAGATTTCAATAACCATACCTAAAATACCACAAAAGTCCTTAATATTCCTACAAAACACAATAAAAATGCATTTAATTCAATTGACCCTGAATTCACTCAGTATCATAAATGTAACATCCCCAAAAATCATGTTAGGCTTGTATAAGGTTACATAGGTAGTCTGGTACTTGTTTAGCATGTCAGTTAAGTTTCGTGACAAATTGAGTTAGTTTAGACACTTTGCTACAATACAAAATGTGATAAATAGCCTAAAATGACTCAGAAAATAGCATAAATTGCTATTTGAAGGGAAATGAGTGTGGATAACTTGTTTCTAGGTCACAAATGAGTTAAGTAAGGTATGGTTAAAGTTTTAGGATAATCGGAGTTAATTTGGTATTTTTAGGGATACTGGTTGTGCTTTTAATGTTGAATTGACCCCCAACAGATAGGAAAAAATAGAGAAATGGTGCAACATGATGTTTAATGAATCTTAGGATTTATTTTGAGTCTGTTAGAGGTTTGGAACCTTGATTTGGAGGATTCTAAGTATTCATAGCAGATTGGGATTTTCAGTACCACATTAGTGGTAATCCTTTAAGAAGCAAAGTGAGGCTTCTTTTCCTCACTTCCACAACTGAGAGCAAAAACAGAGGAGAGAAAATGAGAAAAGAAGGAAACCAAGGGAAGAAAGAAGGGAAAGAGGAGAGGAAAGAGAAGGAAATCAAAGGGGAAGCTCCAAGAGCAAGAGCAAGGCTTCAAGATCTTCATCCAAGCAAGAGGTAGGGATGTTTTCTATCTTTGTTTCTTCATCTTTTCTATGCTTTGGACTTAGGTCTTTAGATGAAGAAATTGGGTTTGAAAGATGGAAAACTAGTTTCTTTAACTTGATTCTTACTTCATTGATTGGAATTGGTTATTTCAACTTAATGAAAACAAGATAGATGGATTTATCCATAGTTTGAGCTAGTTGGTTCTTGAGTTGGAACCTAGGTCTTCAAGGAACTAAGTGAGTGATTTTTGGTGTTTGATCCAAGTTTTGTGAATCAATAGGTTTTAATGGTGTTACAACATGTTTAGAAGTTGTTGTTGGTGTTAGAAACCAACTAGAAACCAAGTTCAGAGGATTGGAAGCTGAGATGGTACAATGAAATAGTGCAGAATTATAAGTTTTCTGTAGAATTCTGTAAAAAATTAGCTTGATCCACAACATGGAGAGTTCACGCCGAGGTATGAGACTAGTTTGGCTTCGAGTGCCGTGGCGTGAAGAGGCCATACCACGACATTAGATGTATCACCTTGGCACCCAAGTGCAGGGCACCATGGCTTGAAAAAGGAGTATCGCATCATGACAAAGTATTGCTTAGATGTCACTTGGGAATTGATGAGAAAGTGAGAAACAAATGTACAGGCTAGATGGCAAGAGTTGAGTGCCATAGACCCTAGCTAGCAAAGGTGAATGCCAAAGTGCATGAAAGCTCTTAAAGAGAAAAGTAGAGCTAGTAATGCAAAGTTAGAAAGTATACTAAGTCTAGTTGACATTTGGATAAGTGTTGTAGTGCATGAACTGCTCTTATAAAGAAGAAGTAGTCTTAGTAGTGCAAGATAGACTTCCTACAAAGTTATGTGGTAGTTATGTTAGAGTTAGGACATAACTCCACATTTTCACACACTTCACTTCACACATATTTGCTATCCCTAGAGATCAAATAGTGGAGGCATCCACTCAGTTTGGTGGCGATATCCACCTAGTTTACTGTAGACTACCTGGTAGACTACTTAGTAGTGTAAAGAGGATACCTGTTATGGTAATAGACTTTGCCCCTACGAGGTAGGCTATATGAGGTCACACATTATTATGACAGAGTATCTCCTTGAGCAGGGGGAATAGTTAAGTATCACGACACTACACCTACACTACACATACTTTTTGTGAGCATACATCATTTCATCACTACACTATTTATTATTTGTTTAGATTGGAATTTTTGTGTTTGGTTTGTGCATATTTTGTTATTGCATTGTGCCTTTGGTGGCAGTTGTATGGGTAGTTGTCTAGTAGATGATTCTAAATGATTGTATGAGCAGTTGTTTTTTATCATCATGGTTTCGGTTATCAGATTAGAAGTATAGAATTGCTTAGGAACGTTACATAGAGAGGAAGTTTTGTAATGGTTCTTATGCAATGAGTTTTTAGTATGTTTACCTATTTAAGATGAGTTTATTCATTTCAAATGTTTAAACTGCTAGTTTTTGTTATTTATACTGAGAAATGTGATTTCTCACCCCGTTTATTTCCATGTAAATCTAAGTGGAAGTTCATCCAAGGGCAAGAAGAAAAAGTATGAAGACTAGGATAGTTTTTATGCTTAGTAGTTTAAAGCTTTATATTTATTTACTTTGCTTTTAGTTTGTATAAAGTTTATGTACACAATGAGCCCTTTTTGTGGCAATATGTATATGACTTTTAGTTTTCGCAAGGCTATCAATTATTATTTGCTTAAATGATATGGATTAGTATGATGTTAAGTTAGAAATAGCATAACTAATAATGTTTATCCTAGAGTATGTTTGATATACTAGGTTACTAGTATTATGGTCTTACATTATGGTATCAAAGTCAGTTCATCCTGTTGAGCCGAGGTATGGACTAACTAAGCTTAGACACGTTTAGTGTTTTTTCGCTAGTGCTATGCATTTCTTATCTTATATGTTATATGTGATGCTAGAATTGCATGTTTTGACATAGGTTGGTTTGTTACTAACTACTATTGCACGGTTACATGTTATTGAGACTGTAGCTTAATATGTATTGTTTCTGTGTGTGCAGGAAACTATGACACCAAATAGGTGAACTAGAGAAATAGAGAACATAGCTCCAGAGGGTCCCAACATGGCAGAAACGGTTATGGCTATGGCCAATGCAATGAAGGATCAAACAACCATAACAACAAATGCCATGAGAGATCAAGCAGTGGTGATAGCAGATGCCATGAAAAAGCAAGTAGCAGTAACTGCAAGAATGTTCAGATGAGGAGCAATCAGCTGGATCAACTTCAGCTAGTACAAGAGGTACAAGTCGGGAGGAACCAAAACTTCTAAGACTTGGCAGCTTTTAGGAAGATGAAACCTCTACCTTTTGATGGTGAGTATGATCCCATGAAAGCAGAGAGATGGTTAAACGAGATAGAGAAGATCTTTGAGGTGATGGTCTGCGCAGATGAGCAGAAAGTTTCTTTTGCACCCTTTATATTGAAGGGAGAAATAGAACATTAGTGGGAAGGAACCACAAGAGTGATGGTAGTAGTTAGAGCCTAGATGACCTGGGAGGTGTTTAGGACAACTTTCTTAGAGAAGTACTTTCCATAGACTTCGCGTGACGCGAAAGAGGTGGAATTTATGAGGTTAGAATAAGGAAGCATGTCAGTGGGCTAGTACGTGGCCAAGTTTGAGGAGCTATCAAAGTTTTCATATCACTTTAGGCATGACCCGGATGAGAACTAGAGATGTGTGAAATTTGAGTCTGGTCTAAGGACTAACATCAAAGATGCTGTGGAGCCCTTTGGGATTAGAGATTTTTTTTCTTTGGTCAACAAGTGTAGAATAATAGAGAGGCGTGCTAGGAAGCAACCAATAGTGGATCAAGAATCCCAAGGATCTCAGAAGAGGAAGTATAGTGAGCAAAAGTTCACAAAGGGTGAAAAGGGCAAATCAGATCAAGTGGATTCCAAGAAGGGTCAGTGCCCTAAGTGTGGAAGGTAGCATGGTGATAGACCTTGCCTGGAAGGGAAAATTGTATGCTCTAAATGTGGGCAACAAGGGCATTTTGCCAAAGAATGTCCACAAAAGGAAAGATCCCAACCAAATAGTAGACCCACAGTTTAGGGAAGGGTTTACATCTTGCAAGGCAAGGAGACAGAGCAACCTACAGGTTCATACAAAGGTGAGATTATGGTTTTGTTTCTTTAAAGTTTGGTTATGCTTGTTTTAAGTGTGAGTTGTTTGTGACTTCTTGCATGAGGTAGACCAAATTTTGGGGACATAATTTTAAAATGAAGGGGAGAATGTAACATCCCAAAAAATCATGTTAAGCTTGTATAAAGTTGTAGTCTAGTACTTGTTTAGCATGTTAGTTAAGTTTCTTGACAAACTGAGTTAATTTAGGCACTTTGCTATAACACAAAATGTGGTAAATAGCCTAAAATGACTTAGAAAAGAGCATAAACTACTATTTGAAGGGAAATAAGTGTGGATAACTTGTGTTTAGGTCACAAATGAGTTAAGTAAAGTGTGGTTAAAATTTCAGGATAATCAGAGTTAATTTGGTATTTTTAGGCATATTAGTTATGCTTTTAATGCCGAATTGACCCCCAACAGATATGGAAAAATAGAGAAATGATGTAACATAATTTTTAATGAATCTTAGGATTTATTTTGAGTTTGTTGGAGGTTTGGAACCTTGATTCTGAGAAATCTAAGTGTTAATAGCAGATCTGGATTTCCAGTACCACATTAGTGATAATCCTTTAAGAAGCAAAGTGAGGCTTCTTTTCCTCACTTCCATAGTTGAGAGCAAAAACAAAGGAGAGAAAATGAGAAAAGAAGGAAACCAAGGGAAGAAAGAAGGGAAAGAGGAGAGGAAAGAGAAAGAAATCAAAGGGGAAGCTCCAAGAGCAAGAGCAAGGCTTCAAGATCTTCATCCAAACAAGAGGTAGGGGTGTTTTATATCTTTGTTTCTTCATCTTTTCTATGCTTTGGACTTAGGTCTTTAGATGGAGAAGTTGGGTTTTAAAGATGAAAAACTAGTTTCTTTAGCTTGATTCTTACTTTCATTGATTGAAATTGGTTATTTCAACTTAATGAAAATAAGATAGATGAATTTATCCATAGTTTGAGCTAGTTGGTTCTTAAGTTGGAACTTAGGTTTTCAAGGAACTAAGTGGGTGATTTTTGGTGTTTGATCCAAGTTTTGTGAATCAATAGGTTGTAATGGTGTTACAACATGTTTAGAAGTTGTTTGTGGTGTTAAAAACTAACTAGAAACCAAGTTCAGAGGATTGGAAGCTGAGATAGTTTAATGAAACAGTACAGAACCATGAATTTTCTGTAGTATTCTATAGAAAACTAGCTTGTGTCGCGACGTGGATAGCTCACTCCGAGGCGTGATGCTAGTTTGGCTTCGAGTGCCGCAACTTGAAGAGGTCGTGCCACGGCTGAAGTGTATTACCTTGGCACCCGAGTGTAGGGCGCCACGGCGTGAAAAAGGACTGCTGCAACGTGCAGGTCTGAAACTCACCAAGATGCTAATTTTGATGGGTTGAGTTTCCTAGTTGTTAGAATCCTTTGTTTATGCCTTTTTAAGAGTGTTGAGGCACTAGAGAGGGTATTTCTTAGAGAGAAAGACCTAGTGGCATACAAGGGAAGATAAAGGAAAACTTATGCAATTCATTAAGTATAGATTGTCATAGATGAAAGTTCAACTTATGAGTGACAACGTGTTGCTTAGATGTCACTTGGGAAGTGATGAGAAAGTAAGAAAGAAGTGTACAGGCTAGATGGCAAGAGTTGAGTGCCATAGACCCTAGCTGGCAAGGGTGAATGCCATAGTGCGTGAAAGCTCTTAAATAGAGAAGTAGAGCTAGTAATGCAAAGTTAGAAAGTGTACTAAGTCTAGTTGGCATTGGGATAAGTGTCATAGAGCATGAACTGCTCTTACAAAGAAGAGGTAGTCTTAGTAGTGCAAGATGGACTTAGTATAGAGTTATGTGGTAGTTATGTTAGAGTTAGGACATAACTATGCATTTTGACACACTTCACCTCACTTATACTTGCTATCCCTAGAGATCAGACAATGGAGGCATCCACTTAGTTTGGTGGTGATATCCACCTAGTTTACGGTAGACTACTTAGTAGTGTAAGGAGGATACCTATTATGGTAACAGACTTTGCCCCTACTAGGTAGGCTATATGAGGTCACACGTTATTATTGCAGAGTATCTTCTTGAGCAGGGGGAATAATTAAGTACACCTACATTGAACATACTTTTGTTACTAAGTGGCTTCCAATACTCAAGAACGGGTGAATTAAGTATTTAAAATTTTTTCGCAAACGCTTATAAAACAAATTTCGTTAAAGCTATTTCTTAAAAGAGGTAAATAAAAAATAGAAGATAGAAAGCCTTAAGAATAGAAAATGATCAAATGATAATAATAAATAAATTGTAGGAAAATAAAATAAATAAAGATGAGAAGAGCAGACACAGCATTTATCTTGGTTCGACTACCTACCACTTGTAGCCTACGTCTAGTCCTCAAAAAACTATCTGAGATTTTTCACTATCAATGTAAGCTTGAACAGGTGCTTGCTACCGTTATAAACAAGAGTACTTTTCACATGCAGGAAAACTTTACCCTTGTGCTAAAGCCTCAACTTTCAGGAATATCTCACCCTTACAAAACATTTGAGTGATACCTCACCCTCTTTACAATAAAATAGAATATAGAAGAAGAGAAACTCTTAAAAGAGTAAATATCACAACTTGAAGCACTAAGAAGCAATTTAAGGATATCTTAGAATTTTGGTGAAAAAGAGCATAAAAAATATGTAAAAATATAAAATACGTGTTAAAGCAAGCAAAGATTGATTCAGATAGTTGGAGTTGTTTTCCAAGACAACCCAAGGTCATTATTTATAGAGTTCTGAAGAAAATAGCCATTGGGTGCAATTAAATCACGTAATAAATGCAAATATAGTTGTTTCTTTCTAAAACAGGATCCCGTGTTTATTCGAATAACTATTGTGTTATTTGAATAACACATGTTGAAAAACCACGTGAAAACCAAATATGATATATGTTATTCGAATAACTTGAGGGTTATTCGAATAACTCTGTAAAAAAGAGTTTTCTGTGAAACAAGTCTATTCGAATAACACATGAGTTATTCGAATAGCTCATTTAGAAGACGACATTCTGAAAAACCTATATTCAAATAGCCGAGGGTCTATTCGAATAACTTCTTTTAAAACAAAGGCACCCATGGGATTTTGAAAAACATTATTCGAATAACTTTATGGTTATTCAAATAACACCTGATAAAAACAAACTCTGTTTAACTTGGTTTATTTGAATAAGAGGGTTTTATTTGAATAACCCTATTGAAAAATATTTTTAAATTCTTTTCAAATCTTCCCAGATTGTTTTTCAAAACACCAAACCTTTTAATTTTCAAAGAGCTTTTTTATCACTTCTTCCAAATAATGAGATATCCAAAAGATTCCGTACAAAAAGACTCTAAGTCCTAAAGCTATTCTTGAAATCCTTGGACTTGGTATTCCCATCATCTTTGTAACGCCCCGATTTTCTTTTATTTTTGGATTATCTGTGATTTCTGCTATATTGTGAAAATTTTTTTTATGATTTTTGTGAATTATTTGACTTATTTTAATTATTTTAATTTTAATTTTAAAAAATTTTGGATTGTTGAAACGGGGCCAGGGGATCTTACAAAACCCAAAATCGGAGACAATTTTTGAAGTTTTCTTTGTGTGAGATTTTATCTGGAAAAATAAAATTTGGATATGTTCTATTATCTATTGGACAATAGATACTGATTTTTTTTGTTAACTGTAACTTTTGTTCATTGGATAATAGTTTTTAGTAAAGATCTAGTAGATGGTTCTAGATATAAGCCTAGTCACCTTTTTCTAGAGGTTTCTCTTTATGGCATCACCGTTGGGACTCATACCTTTATGTCTCATCAAATATGGACCAATAGAAAACTAGCTTCCTAAAGAAGCTTTGAGGAAGCTTGTTGGAGAAGCTTGTCTCCCTCTCTCCTTGGGAAGTCCACGGTCAAGCCCACTCAAGGAGGGTTCTAGGACTTTATTTTTCACTTATTCACTTTTCTTAATTTCACTTTCATCTTTCTACTAACAACCAAAAGCAAAACTCTCTCTTCTCTCTCTCACTGAAGCTCACGGCCACACCCCCAAAACCCACTCTCCAATCCTCTTTAATTCCAACCATCACATTTCTTGAATCTAAACCTCATTCTAAGACACTTTGGTGTTGTGATCTTGACCTTGTTCATCCTTTTTCAAGTGCTTCTTCAAGTTAGAATTTGAAAGCTTTCAAGGTGAAATTCCACCATCTTCATCTTTCTTTTCATTTTTACTTTCTAAGACCATGATTTTGATCCATGGTCATTCTATTCCAAGGCTTAGATGCTGACTCTTTTGCATGTTGTTTTCATTTTCAAGAGCCTCTTGGAAGAGAAAGTTTGATTTAAGAAGGCACCCAAGAAGTGGTTGGTCATCATCTAAGGTAAGAGGGAGATTATTCTCATAAACTTTTCATGGTGGTGAGAAATGAATTGATGTATTGAAAATGAAGAATCCATGTGAGGGTTGTTCACTTGATTGTATTGACTTTTGGTGATTTTATAATTATTTGCCCTATATGATTTTATGGCTTAATGTTGTGCATAATCTTGGTAGAATAGAAAATTTTGATGATTGAAATAAGTTATTTGCTTGGAATCTTGTTGTTGAAGATGAAAATTTTGTGGTCCAAAGGCCTTAGGGCTCACGGCCAAGTGACCCTAAATAGGGTATCCAAGACAAAACTTTTGTGTTGATTTGAAACTTAGATGCTTAGGTGAAAAAGGAATTGGATTAATGATTTATAATAATGAAGGAGTGATAAAACACGATTTGGTCATTTAATAAGAGAGGTTTCGAAATTGAGTGGAAAAATAAGCTTTTGAGAGAGATAATGAAAACTTAAGGTACTTTTAGGGTTTAGGGAAAGGAAAAGAATTTATGATATTAAGACAATGTGGTTTCCTGTTTATGTTCTTCGTGAAAAATATTAGGAGGTATTACCTAGAGGAGCCTAGCTAGAAGTGTGTTAGAACTAAAGTTAATTTCTATATTAAGTCTTGAAAGTTTCAAAAAAATTAAGCTTAAAAGTGAAATAAAAGTTTTACATGTTAGAAAAATTTATGATAATGTTTCATGTAATTTAAGAATGATGATTCCTGAATTTGCGCGATAAAGATACCTTGTGTCTGAAAATAATAGCAGTGTGCTGTCGGGCTCTCGAACGGGACCTGAAGATGTTGTTGACTGGTTTGCCTCATGAGTAGCTTATGTTTATGGAAAATCATAATATTAATATGTGTGTATGCATCGAGTCATTGTTCATGCATTATATCGGCGGTGTCGATTGAGGCTTATTGCCTAGGAGTTGAATTACACCCTAGTGCAAGTGCGAATTGCGTAGTGTGGTTCACTTGTTGAACTTGGAGGTGTCAAGGCACGGGTATCCCACAAGTGGCCAGTTGGTAGCTCCACTAGGTCGTGGTGACTGAGCAACACATCGACAATCTCGATCAGGCACTATTCTATTCACGATCTTGTGTAGACTATCTTGTATAAGCCATGATGCGCAAATTGAGAAACTATAGCACTTGACTTGAGGCTGACAAGATACAGACATGTCTTCTAGATCATTCTCTTCAAAAATTGTGTTTAGCTTCATGGAGTAGGAATTGGTCCATTGTACATATGCATAGTCTATCTACATATCATCGTGATATTTTATATCTTCTAAATTATCTGATACTTGATGCCATAACTGTAATTACTGTTCTTTATTATTTCTATGTTGCCATGTTAGTATTGATGTAGGGAATCTCACCTCTCTATTATGTTATTCTATTTTATGTGTACACGTTGATAAAGACTGAAAGGAAGACAACGAAGATTGTAACTTTCCTGTTGTTTTGTTTTCTATGATGGCGGCTAGAAGAGATTTTATTGGTTTTGTTAGAGTTTAGTTCCATGGAGGTACGAATGCTTGGCGTATCGATTGGGATACTGAACAAGTTAAATATGTAGGAGATATGACCCTATTTGTTCATAGGACCCGCGATGGGGATCCTTTCTTTTCTCTTGATGCCTCGGTACGTCTGGAGTTCATTATGCCGATCAGGGAGTTGTGGGGTGATTTGCATTACACTTCGAGGGAGGATCAGGACTCTATTGTGCCATCTGCTAGGACACCTATCAGTGAGATCTTGCCCCGGCTGAGGGATCTGTCGGATGAGGAGTCCGAGGAAGAGGACCCAATGGAGGATCCAGTAGAGGATCCAGTGGAGGACCCTACTCCCTAGGCACCTAAACTTGGGCTAGTTTTTGTTTTGTCAAATAGTTGTATATGTCTTTTGAGTACAAACCTTGTGTATTTTGGGTGGACATTGATCCATGCCACTTATGTATATATATTCTTTTGATGTGTATTATTCAGTAATTATATCCCGTGATGTTTATGTTTTGTTAAGATTATGCCTTTGAGAAAGAAAATTTGAAATCGGTATTTTACAAGATTAAACCTTTTCCGCGTTTTGTGAAGTTTTTGAAGTTTTAGTGTGCAAATGTGGTACCCCAAGGGGGGTGTTACATTAGTTGGTATTAGAGCCCAAGTTTGAGTCTTTGGGGTTTGTGGTTAGGTCTGTCTTAGTTATGTTGTGTGATTCTTTGTGTTTGGTTTCCGAAAGGAGACAAAATTGTTTGAAATGATTTCACCTGACTTTCATTGTGTATTATTTAGTCTGACTTCAAAGGAACGTGATGGCTCGGGGTGGAGGTGTACGTATGAACACTGGACGAGACAACGAGAGTATGGTTGTGGTAGCTGAAGTAATGCAAAGGATGGCAGACGTTATAGTGCAACAGAACCAAAGAGCTGCCTAACAATAAGAAGCGACTGCAAAAACTCAGAATCTGTCAGAGTTTTGCTGCAACAATTCACCACAATTTAATGGAGAACTCAATCCAGAGAAAGAAAACCTTTGGATCAAAGAGTTAGAGAAGATATTCAGAGGAATGGGAAGTAATGATGCTCAAAAGGTAACCTATACTACGTTTATGCTTGTTGGGGATGCTGAAAACTGGTGGGCAAGAGCCCAATGATTAATGGAAGCTGAAGGAGTAGTGTTTACCTGGGAAGTCTTCAAGAACAAATTCCTGGAGAAGTATTTTCCAGCCAGTGCGAGGAGGCCTAAAACAAGGAAGCATGTCAGTCAGTGAGTATGCTGCTAGGTTTGAAAGTTTGTCAAAGTTCTCAATGTATTTCTAGCTACAGCCTGATGAGGAGTGGAAGTGTCGTAAGTTCGAAGAAGGATTAAGGCATGACTTGAAGAGTGTAACACCTTCCTTAGGGCATCACAATTATTGTTACATAATTACCAAATTACCCCTATATTAGAAATCGTGCTTATAGTATAAATATGAGTTGTAAAATTTCTTAACGATAATATGATAAACTTAGCGGAAAATTAAAAAAAAAACATTACAACATTATCACAAATAATTTACATCATATATATATACAAGTCTTTAGTACTGTCATACTTAAATATTTACAAACTAGACTTTCAAAACATTTAAACTTTAAATTAAACTAACATACTGCCTAAGTACTACTAGATAGTAGAACCCTCAGACGGGTCCTCCTCAGATTCCTCAACAAGTAGGAATCCAGCTTGACGTGAAGTCCTACGGACAAGTGTCCGAGCAGACGACACAATACTGATCTCACTAGGAGTACGGTAGTAAGTCCCCTAGTACTGCCTAATGGATATTGGAAACTCTAGGTATACATAAATATCTACAGTAAAATAAGGATGTCCAAGATGTAATTTACTCAAAACAATATTTAAATCTCCCATATAGTAAATACGCTCTCTATCCAGATCAACGTGCCATGCCTCCGATCCTCCTCGAAACGTCAATCTCATATACCCAAGGAAACAAGGCATCTCCATCGTCTCAAAACTCAGTTTCCTTTACTGGAATCTGCTCCTCCTCAGCTTCTCGCTCAAGTCCTTGCTCAACGTCTTTACAGATATAAATACAATACAGAATAGGCATACAAAGAGATGAGATCACCTACGCCAATACCAGTATGGTAGCAATAAAGATAAACACATACAATATCTCATACAGCTATCATACCATAATTACAATTATGCCATCAACATCTTTTATCATCACAACACATGAAATAAGCAATAATTATGATCATGCCATTACCAATAACCAAATATTCAACAATTCAATTATCATAAATAATAATTACGATAATGCCCTCAATAACTATGTATATGCACATAGACTCAATTTCCTACTCCATGGAGCTAAAACTCAGGTCGGAGAGAGTGACTGAAAAGAATCTGTCTGTACCAACATGCCTCAGACCACGTGCTTAGATTTACACATCTAGCATATACGCGCCAGTCTTTATCAAATCTTGATTAAGAATAGTGTCTCGACTAGAATCATTGGTGTGTTGCGTCGGTCTAACCCATGGTACAAAAGAGCTACTAACTGCCCATTGTAGGCAACCCGCACCCCAATGCTCTCAAGGTCAACGAGTGACTTACACTACGCATATCGCACTAACTCAAGAGGTGTATTCTTTCCTAGCCAACTAGCCTCATATAGTCCATTGGACCTTTGCAATGCATGTACGATGCACCATTCACAGTTCCAATTCATTATCACATATTCAGGGTCCCCACATTGACCCAACAGTATTTTTATTGTATTTTCATCGCGTAGTCATATTTTCACGTTTTCTCAATCACGTAACAATTATGTCCAATTTTCAAATCGCGTATCAATTTTTTCAATATTTTCTCAATCGCGTAAAATATTTTTCACACGTTTTAAATAAAAAATACTATTTTTCTCATTTAACACTAAAAATTAACTTTATTTTCCATATTTACATAATCGTCCCTCAAAAACATAATATTTACATTATAGTCCTCATTTAAATAATATTTTCACAATAGTCCCTCTATTATCAAGTATTTATAATAAATACTTCTTTTATCAAATATTTATAATATGACCCCTCTTTAAATAATAATTTGCAATATAGTCCTCCTTAAATATTAATTATAATATAGTCCCTCTTTTATAAAAAAATTGTAATATTATCCCTCTAAAAGTCAGTATTTGTATTGTTTCCCAAAAAATGACAATTCTTTGTTTTACTACAAATATTACATCTCAAATTTTTCGGATGCGCTTCAAAACCCATAAGGTGAGCTATACGTCAGTAAACTTCAAGTATTGACCTTCATTTTATTTCATAACCCATTTATTTAATTATATCAATTTGTTTTCCCAAAACCATTTTGCTTGCTACATTCAAACTTTTCCAAATTCATTTCCTTCTCATTTAAACCATTCACCTCAATCTGAAACCATCATTTTCAGGACTTTGGTCCTCTTTAACCTAGTTGGCCGTGAACCTTCAAGCTCTTTGGAGCTCTCATAAATTCGTTCCATTACGTTATTCACATCCTAATTACACATACACTTGCATGCATTCAAAATCATACAGACAAGCATATTATCAAAGCTATAGACATACTATCACACATGCAATCATAAACACAAAGCCATAAACATCACAATCAAAATCAAAGAGACATCAAACAATAGGTGAATAAACCCTTATGGGTTTTTCACCATACACAACCATCTCCACACCACCAAAACTTGGTTGGTGAGGTAAAATCTCCCTCTTACCTCTTGAAGACAAGATCTTCAAGTTCCTCCTCCTTCTTCTTGATTTTCTATGGACCACAAACAAAACCCTAAAATTCTTAAACAATTAATAAAATCACAAACAAAGCTTAATAATGAAAAACCATGGAACAATCATGGTTTAGAAAATCAAAAACTAAATTTTAAACCAAAGAATCAAAAGTTTACCTTTAGGAAAGTAAACCAAAGCTTGGATTTGAAGCACTTAGGATAGGATTTTGACAAAACTTCCTAAATGAAAAGTGTTTAGAAGGTTGTTTAGGTTTAGGAAATGTCAAGAGGAAAAATTATAGAAGATGGGTGGTGATGTTGGGTGCTAGGGCCGAAAATCGAGAGAGAAAAAGAAAGGAAAAATGTTCTTGGTGTTCTTGGGAATTTGAGATAAAATAAAGCTAAGTCTTTAGGTGAAAGAAAAGTGAAATAATGAGAGTGAAATGAAGAGTAGTGCAGTCGTGTGAGTGTGTAGGAAATATTAGGAGATATACTTGAAATAAAACATCTCAATTGTGTTCACATTGAGAGCACATGGCTTGGTCACCATGTGGTCATCAAATTGTCACATAGAGGAACCTAGAACCTTATAGAACTTGGTAGAAATTAACCTCTTAGCCGTGGAACACTAGGGGGGTTTTAGGACTCGGTTTGACTTCAATTAAAGCCTAATTACATGCTAATTAGATAGCTAGTTAATTAGGTTAAGTTTCCTAATCACACTTAATTAACTATTTAACTAATTAAGTAGGTCATTGCACATGTCATGCCTAGTCATGACTTCTAGATAGAATTAAGATATTTAATTAATAACTAGATTATAACTAATTAGTAATTAGGTTAGTTCACTTAGTTTCTTAATTAGGCAATTTAGGATAACTAAATTAGGTTTAATTAGCTACTTAGTAACTAGTCAAGCCACTATTATTGTCTCAATCCTGACCATTGAAATTAACTTTGTTTCCTATCCATTGATCTGATCAATGGTTATGATCAAAAGCATCTTAATCAAGTTTTTCATCCAATGGTTCACAATAAAGTCTATGCCACTTTATTTGACCAACTCCTATTGGTTTAGAAAAGTCCAGCCATCGTTTTTGACTGATTCCTATTGGTTTATTCTAATTTAGGTTACAGAAAATATTCTAAGCCCATTTTCTGTCAATTAAAATATATCGGGTCCAATAATTCATAGCAAAAATTACTATAAATAAAATAATAGATATTTATCAGTGAAATATTTTATTTCACAGATAAATTCTAAAAATTAAAAGATTCTTTTCTGTGTCACTCAGATTTGGGTTTAGTAATATCCCCCGCCTCCGAATAAATCAGATAAGAATTTCCCCGGCCCAACAATTATTATTTTCCTGACCTAGAGTAAATCACACAAAACAATCAAAAATGATATCGGAACAGTCAAATTATTTTTATATCACACAAAAAACACAAAACACTGTAATTCTGCTATTACTATTAATATAGTTAGAATTTGGGGTGTTACAACTCTCCCATTTTAAAAAGAAGTTTCGTCCTCGAAACTTGATATACACTTAAAATAAAAATGGATACTGCTCTCTTATCTCCTCTTCCAACTCCCATATAACTTCACCACTTACATCGTTCCAAACCACTTTAACCAATGCAATCTCCTTCCCTCGAAGTTGCTTTGTCCTTCGATCTTCAATCTTGACTGGAAATGTCTCATAGGTTAAATTCTCCTTCAGTTGTACGGTGTCTGGTTCGATGACATGAGTCGGATCAGAAATATATTTCCGTAGTTGTGATACGTGAAATACATTATGAAGATTTAATAAGAATGGTGGTAGTGCAATCTGATAAGCTACCGGATCTACCCGACGAAGTATCTGATATGGCCCAATAAACTTCAGAGTGAGCTTCCTCGACTTAATTACTCGTCCAACTCTAGTCATAGGTGTCACATGTAGAAACACATGGTCACCTTCTTCGAATTCAAGCGGTCTTCATCTTTTATTAGCATAACTCTTCTGCCGCGTCCGAGTTTTCCTCATCTTGTCTTGGATCATCTTCATTTTCTCAGTTGTCTGTTGCACAAATTCTGGTCCTACCACAGTACTTTCACCATCATGATACCAACACAACGGCGTTCTATATCTTCTCCTATATAATGCCTCATAGGGTGCCATCCCTATGCTTGAATGGAAACTATTGTTGTACGTGAACTCTATCAATGGTAGAAATTCATCCCTATAACCAGTTTGCTCTAGAACACAAGCTCTCAACAAGTCCTCCAATGACTGAATCATCCTTTCTGACTGACCATCTGTTTGTGGATGGTAAGCAGAACTTAAACGTAGCTTTGTTCCCATCGCTCCTTGCAAACTATTACAAAATCTCGATGTAAATCTCAGATCTCGATCAGAAATAATACTGGATGGTACACCATGAAGTCTAACAATTTCATTGATGTACACTTGAGCTAACTTTTCCATTGAGTACTTAATATTAATCGGCAAAAAGTGCATCGACTTTGTAAGCTGATCAACAATTACCCAAATAGAATCGTGACCTTTCCGAGTTCTTGGTAGTCTCGTTACGAAATCCATTGCTATGTCATCCCATTTCCATTCAGGAATAGGCAAAGGTTGCAACATTCGTGATGGTCTTTGATGTTCCACTTTAGCCTTTTGACAAACTAAACAGGATGATACATATTCAATGACATCCCTCTTCATTCCTTGCCACCAATACAGCTGTTTCAAATCTTGATACATCTTTGTGGCTCCTGGATACAGACTCAACTTACTTCTGTGAGCTTCATCCAAAATCAATCTCCTAAGTTTTGAATCGTTTGGCACACAAACTCTTCCTTTGAACTTCAGAATTTCATCAACACCTTCGCTGAATTCTAATTCTGCTCCTTGACTTCTTGCTTCATTTGCTTCTTGCAAATATTGATCACTGTTTTGTCCTTCTCGTATTCTATCCATCAAATCATTTGAAATAGTGATCATGTTCAAACACATCTTCCCTGGTGTTAACTTCACAGATAAACACATATCCCGAAATTCTTCTATTAGTTCCTTCTCCTTAATCATCATAACAGAAGCACTAAGACTTTTCCTACTTAAAGCATCTGCTACAACATTCGCCTTTCCGGGATGATACTGTAACTGAAAGTCATAATCCTTCAGAAACTCTAGCCAATGCCTTTGTCTCATGGTCAACTCTTTCTGGTCAAACAGATACTTCAAACTTTTATGATCACTAAAAACAGTGAACGTTGCCCCATAGAGAAAATGTCTCCACACCTTCAATGCAAATACTACTGCTGCTAACTCCAAGTCATGAGTCAGATCATTCCTCTCATGCACTTTCAATTGTCTCGATGCGTATGCCATAACCTTATGGTTCTGCATAAGTACACAACCCAATCCTTAATATGAAGCATTACAATGTACCTCAAAAGGTTCGTTCGGATCAGGTAAAATCAAAATCGGTGAAGTAGTCAGTCGTCTTTTCAACTCTTGAAAACTTTCCTCGCATGCTTCAATCCATACAAACGGTTGATTCTTTCGTGTAAGTTGGGTAAGAGGTCCTGCAATCTTCGAAAACCCCTCAATAAATCGTCGATAGTAACCGGTCAATCCGATAAAACTATGGATTTTCGATACAGTCTTCGGTCTTTCCCATTCGACAATTGCTTCCACTTTTGAAGCATCAACTTCAATTCCATTTTCTAATATAACGTGTCCCAAAAATTGAACTTTGCTTAACCAAAATTCACATTTGGATAACTTGGCATACAACTTATTCTCCCTTAGAATCTAGATAACCACTCTGAGATGTTTAGCATGTTCCTCCTGACTTCGAGAATAAATCAAAATGTCATCAATAAAGACAACAATGAACTTATCCAAGTACGAACGGAAAATCCTGTTCATAAAGTCCATAAATATCACAGGTGCATTAGTCACACCAAACGACATCACTTGATATCCATAATGCCCATACCGTGTACGAAATGCCGTTTTGGGAATATCCTCCATCTTCACACGTATCTAGTGATAACCAGAACGTAAGTCAATCTTAGAAAAGATTGTGGCTCCTCACAATTGGTCCATCAAATCATCAATTCTTGGAAGCGGATATTTATTCTTGATCGTAATCTTGTTCAATTGTCGGTAGTCTACGCATAGACGAGAAGTCTCATCCTTCTTCTTTACTAACAATACCGGAGCTCCCTAAGGTGATACACTTGGTCTCACAAACTGCTTCTCCAATAAATCCTCCAGTTGTTTCTTAAGCTCTACCAATTCGACTGGCGGCATCCTGTAAGGCGCTATAGATATAGGTCCAGCTCCAGGCACTAAATTAATAGAAAATTCAATCTCTCTTTCCAGTGGTATTCTAGGTATATCTTCAGGAAACACTTCAGGAAATTCACTAACAATGAAAATATCCTTCAAGACATCTTCACACTGAACCTCTAAAGAAGACATCAACAAGTACCCCTGATCTCCTTCCTTCAAACAAGCTTCCACTTGAGTAGCCATTAGGAATCTAGAATCCTTAACCGCAGGAAAAACTAATGTCTTACTGGAGCAGTTTATCAAGATATGGTTAGAAGATAACTAATCCATTCCTAAGATTACATTAATCTTGGAAAGAGGCAAACAAATCAAATCCATATGAAAGATTCTATCCCTAACACATACAAGGCAATTCAAACATACTTTTGTAGTTATCACAGGCTTATCAGTAGGAGTAACAACACTCAAATCATACGGCAATGTAGTCACAGTTAATCCCAAGCGCTCCACACAATCACATGCAATGAAAGAATGCGTTGCTCCCGAATCATATAATACTGTTAAAGGATTACCTTCAATGGCAAAAGTCCTCAGATTTAGTGGCTTCTTCCCCGTTCATTGTATATACACGACCACCCGCTTGTGGCCTCGCAGTACGAACACTGCCCACTGATGGTTCCGCCTTTGGTTGATCACATTCTCTGGAAAAATGTCTAGGCTTTCCACATCGATAACAAATCACCCCCTTATGCTGACAATCCTTGGTGAGATGTCCTTTCCCACACTTGAAGCATTTCAGTGTAGAAGTTCCAGTTGAAACTGCCCTACTGCCACTAGAACTTCCTCCAAATGATTGTTGCTGATTCTGACTTCCTGCTGGTTTGGTGTATGGTTTCTATTGATAACGGTTGCCACCGCTACTCTTTCCTCTTTGGAACCGTGTAGGTCCAAAGTTCTTATTCCTCGCCTCACGCAATGGATCAATTTCTTCCACCTTTCGGCACTTATCCAACAATACCGAAAACTGATCAATATCCACAGTTGCTAAAGCTCGCTTGATGTCAAGCCTCAACCCCTCTTCAAATTTCCTGCACTTCCACTCCTCATCTGGGTGCATCTAGAAGTACCTCGAAAACTTAGACAAGCTTTCGAACCTTGCTGCATACTCACTTATGGTCATTGCTCCTTGTCTCAAACTAGGGAATTCCATCTCCTTAACATGATGAACACTGGCTGGGAAATACTTCCCCAGAAACTTCTGCTTAAAGAGCTGCCATGTCACAACTCTCCCCTCAGCTTGAATCAATCTCTAGGCTCCTGCCCACCAAGTTTCTCCATCACCGACTAACACAAATGTTGCGAAAGTAAACTTTCATTCATCAATACAACCCATGCCGTCAAATATCTTCTTCAGTTCTTTGATCCACAGATCAACTTTCTCTGGATCAAACTCTCCATGAAACTTCAGTGGATTGTTCCTACGAAATTCTAATAAACTGTAAGCATCCTCAGTTGCTCTTTGATTTTGTTGTGCAACAACCTCAGCCATCCGTTGTATTACTGCTACAGCTGCGGCCATGTTCTGGTTGTCGTCGCCACCATTTCCAGCTCCTGCCCTCGTATTCACGCATCCTCTTCCTCGTCCAGCCATTTCGTTTCCTCAAATAGACTGAACAACACAAAGAAGAGTTGAAGTCAATCTTCCAAACAATATTGTTTTCTTTCAGAAAAAAAACACAGAGAATCACACAACTTAAACAAGACAGACCTAACCACAAACCCAAAAAGCCTCTAACTTGGGCTCTGATACCAACTAATGTAACACCCTCCTTAGGGCATCACATTTATTGTTACATAATTACCAAATTACCCCTTCATTAGAAATCGTGCTTGTAGTATAAATACGAGTTGTAGAATTTCTTAATGATAATAAAATAAACTTAGCAGAAAATAAAAAAAAAACATTACAACATTATCACGAATAATTTACATCATATATACATACAAGTCTTTAGTACTGTCATACTTAAATATTTACAAACTAGACTTTCAAAACATTTAAACTTTAAATTAAACTAACATACTTCCCAAGTACTACTAGACAGTAAAACCCTCAGATGGGTCCTCCTCAGATTCCTCAGCAGGTAGGAATCTAGCTTGACGTGAAGTCCTACGGACAGGTGTCCGAGCAGATGACACAATACTGATCTCACTAGGAGTACGGTAGTAAGTCCCCCAGTACTGCCTAATGGATATTGGAAACTCTAGGTGTACATAAATATCTACAGTAAAATAAGGACGTCCAAGATGTAATCTACTCAAAACAATATTTAAATCTCCCATATAGTAAATACGCTCTCTATCCAGATCAACGTGTCATGCCTCCGATCCTCCTCGAAACGTCAATCTCATATACCCAAGGAAACAAGGCATCTCCATCATCTCAAAACTCAGCTTCCTCTGCTAGAATCTGCTCTTCCTCAGCTTCTCGTTCAAGTCCTTGCTCAATGTCTTTACAGATATAAATACAATACAGAATAGACATACAAAGAGGTGAGATCACCTACGCTAATACCAGTATGGTAGCAATAAAGATAAACACATACAATAACTCATACAGCTATCATACCATAATTACAATTATGCCATCAACATCATTTATCATCACAACACATGAAATAAGCAATAATTACGATCATGCCATTACCAATAACTAAATATTCAAAAATTCAATTATCATAAATAATAATTATGATAATGCCCTCAATAACTATGTATATGTACATAGACTCAATTTCCTACTCTATGGAGCTAAAACTCAGGTCAAAGAGAGTGATCGAAAAGAATCTGTCTGTACCAATATGCCTCAGACCACGTGCTCAGATTTGCACATCTAGCATATACACGCTAGTCTTTATCAAATCTTGATTAAGAATAGTGTCTCGGTTAAGATCATTAGTGTGTTGCGTCGGTCTAACCCACGGTACAGAAGAGCTACCAACTGCCCATTGTAGGCAACCCGCACCCCAATGCTCCCAAGGTCAACGAGTGACTTACACTACTCATATCGCACCCACTCAAAAGGTGTATTCTCTCCTAGGCAACTAGCCTCATACAGTCCATTGGACCTTTCCAATGCAAGTACTATGCACCATTCACAGTTCCAATTCATTATCACGTATTCGGGGTCCACACATTGACCCAATAGTATTTTTACTGTATTTTCATCGCGTAGTCATATTTTCACATTTTTTCAATTGCGCAACAATTATGTTGCATTTTCAAATCGCATATCAATTTTTTCAATGTTTTCTTAATCGCGTAAAATATTTTTCACAGGTTTTAAATAAAAAATACTATTTTTCTCATTTAACACTAAAAATTGACTTTATTTTTCATATTTGCATAATCGTCCCTCAAAAATATAATATTTACATTATAGTCCTCATTTAAATAATATTTTCACAATAGTTCCTCATAAATCTCATATTTACAAAATAGTCCCTCTATTATCAAGTATTTAAAATGCAGCCCTTCTTTTATAAAATAATTGTAATATGACCCCTCTTTAAATAATAATTTGCAATATAGTCCTCCTTAAATATTAATTACAATATAGTCCCTCTTTTATGAAAAAATTACAATATGACCCCTCTAAAAATCAGTATTTGTACTGTTTCCCAGAAAATGATAATTCTTTGTTTTACTATAGATATTACATCTTAAATTTTTCGGACGCGTTTCAAAACGCATAGGGTGAGCTATACGTCAGTAAACTTCAAGTATTGACCTTCATTTTATTTCATAACCTATTTATTTAATTATATCAATTTGTTTTCCCAAAACCATTTTGCTTGCTACATTCAAACTTTTCCAAATTCATTTCCTTCTCATTTAAACCATTAACCTCAATCTGAAACCATCATTTTCAAAACTTTGGTCCTCTTTAACCTAGTATGGCCGTGAGCCTTCAAGCTCTTTGGAGCTCAAATAAATTCGTTCCATCATGTTATTCATATCTTAATTACACATACACTCGCATGCATTCAAAATCATACAGACAAGCATATTATCAAAGCTATAGACATACTATCACACATGCAATCATAAACACAAAGCCATAAACATCACAATCAAAATCAAAGAGACATCAAACAATAGGTGAATAAACCCTTATGGGTTTTTCACCATACACAACCATCTCCAACCCACCAAAAC
The DNA here is from genome assembly GCA_029884595.1 of Ormosia semicastrata. Lineage (NCBI taxonomy): Eukaryota > Viridiplantae > Streptophyta > Magnoliopsida > Fabales > Fabaceae > Ormosia > Ormosia semicastrata. Next base: position 50,030,214 of record JAQQTO010000061.1, read on the forward strand.
TTGATCGGTGAGGTAAAATCTCCCTCTTACCTCTTGAAGACATGATCTTCAAGTTCCTCCTCCTTCTTCTTGATTTCGTATGGACCACAAACAAAACCCTAAAATTCTTAAACAATTAATAAAATCATAAATAGAGCTTAATAATGAAAAACCATGGAACAATCATGGTTTAGAAAATCAAAAACTAAATTTTAAACCAAAGAATCAAAAGTTTACCTTTAGGAAAGTAAACCAAAGCTTGGATTTGAAGCACTTAGGATAGGATTTTGACAAAACTTCCTAAATGAAAAGTGTTTAGAAGGTTGTTTAGGTTTAGGAAATGTCGAGAGGAAAAATTATAGAAAATGGGTGGTGATGTTGGGTGCTAGGGCCAAAACTCGAGAGAAAAAGAAAGGGAAAATGTTCTTGGTGTTCTTGGGAATTTGAGAGAAAATAAAGCTAAGTCTTTAGGTGAGAGAAAAGTGAAATAATGAGAGTGAAATGAAGAGTTGTGCAGCCTGTGAGTGTGTAGGAAATAATAGGAGATATACTTGAAATAAAACATCTCAATTGTGTTCACATTGGGAGCACATGGCTTGGTCACCATGTGGTCATCAAATTGTCACATAGAGGAACCTAGAACCTTATAGAACTTGGTAGAAATTGGCCTCTTGGCCGTGGAACACTAGGGGGGTTTAGGGACTTGGTTTGACTTCAATTAAAGCCTAAGTACATGCTAATTAGATAGCTAGTTAATTGGGTGAAGTTTTCTAATCACACTTAATTAACTATTTAACTAATTAAGTAGGTCAATGCACATGTCATGCCTAGTCTTGGCTTCTAGATAGAATTAAGATATTTAATTAATAACTAGATTATAACTAATTAGTAATTAGGTTAGTTCACTTAGTTTCTTAATTAGGCAATTTAGGATAACTAAATTAGGTTTAATTAGCTACTTAGCAACTAGTCAAGCCACTATTATTGACTCAATCCTAACCATTGAAATTAACTTTGTTTCCTATCCATTGATCTAATCTAAGGTGGATATCACTTAGTGACTTTATCAGGATTGTTCTCACACCATTGATCTGATCAATGGTTATGATCAAAACCATCTTAATCAAGTTTTTCATCCAATGGTCCACAATAAAGTCTATGCCACTTTATTTGACCAACTCCTATTGATTTAGAAAAGTCCAACCATTGTTTTTGACTGATTTCTATTGGTTTATTCTAATTTAGGTCACAGAAAATATTCTAAGCCCATTTTCTGTCAATTAAAATATATCGGGTCTAATAATTCATAGCAAAAGCTGCTATAAATAAAACAGCAGATATTTATCAGTGAAATATTTTTATTACACAGATAAATTCTAAAAATTAAAAGATTCTTTTCTGTGTCACTCAAATTTGGGTTTAGTAAGATCCCCCGCCTCCGAATAAATCAGATAAGAATTTTCCCAGCCCGAAAATTATTATTTTCTTGACCTGGAGTAAATCACACAAAACAATCAAAAATGATATCGAAATAGTCAAATTATTTTTATATCACACAGAAAACACAAAATAGTGTAATTCTGCTATTACTATTAATATAGTTAGAATTTGGGGTGTTACAAAGAGAGCGGTATTGCCTTTGGGAATTGATCAGTTCCCAGCTCTTTTGGACAAGTGTCGCAGGATTGAGGAGTTGGATCAATCACGAGAAATAAGAAACCATAACTTTGGACCCTCTCAGTTCCAAAGGAGGAGGAATGGCGATGGCAATCATTTTCAGCAAAAATCGTATTCGAGGCCACCGGGGAATCAATCTCAGCAACAATCACATGGAGGAGGTTCTGGTAGCCACAAGTTTGGTTAGACTGTGGCATCGTCACCAAAATGTTTCAACTATGGAAAAGGACCACTTAATGAAGGAGTGTACAGTCAAGGGGATTATCTGTTTCAGATGCAGGAAGCCTGGACACATCTCAAAGGATTGCATTCAACCCTAAGCGGAGTCCTCTGTTAGCAATGTACGTGCTGTAAGACCTCAAGCTGGAGCAAGGGTTTACACTGTGAGTGGAGCAGAAGCCTCCCAATCTGAAGATTTGATTAAAGGAGATTGTGCCATAGGAGGTATTCTTTTAACCGTACTGTATGACTCAAGGGTGACCCATTCTTTTATTGCCTATGATTGTGTGCACCGATTAGGATTATCTGTGTCTTCCTTACCTTTTTATTTGAATATTTCTACTCCCCCCTACTAGACCCGTTGTTACTGCTCGAGTTTGTTTGGACTATCCTATTTCTGTGGAAGGTCGAATCTTTTCGGTTGATTTAATTTGTTTGCCTCTTTCTTAAATAGACGTTATTCTAGGAATGGATTGGTTATCTTCTAACCATATCCTATTAGACTATTCCAATAAAACCTTAGTATTTCCTGATTCTAAGATTTCTGGATTTATAACTGCTAACCAAATCAAAATTTTCTTGAGGGAAGGAACTCAAGGATACATGCTTTTGTCTTCCTTGGAGGTCAAGCGTGAGACCAATGTGAATGCTATTCTTGTGATCAATGAGTTTCCTGAAGTATTTTCTGATGATATACCTGGATTACCACCAGAAAGAGAGTTAGAATTTTCTATTGATTTTGTGCTAGGATCTGGTCCTATATCTATGGCACCATATCAGATGCCGCTATCAGAGTTAGCCAAACTCAAGAAGCAGTTGGAGGAACTGTTGGAGAAGAAGTTTGTAAAACCTAGTGTTTCACCATGGGAGGCCCCAGTGCTGTTGGTTAAGAAGAAGGATGGAACTTCTTGGTTGTGTGTGGATTATCGTCAGTTAAACAAGATTACAATCAAGAACAAGTATCCACTTCCGAGGATAGATGATTTGATGGATCAGCTGATGGGAGTCACTATTTTCTCCAAGATTGATCTACGTTCTGGCTATCATCAAATTCATGTGAAAGTAGATGATGTTCCCAAGACGGCTTTTCGGATGCATTATAGCCATTATGAGTATCTTGTGATGCCGTTCAGAGTAACAAACGCTCCTGCTGTATTCATGGCATGAATCGGATCTTTCGCCCTTATCTGGATAGATTTTTTATTATCTTTATTGATGATATTTTGATCTATTCCCGAAGTCAGGAGGAACATGCCGAACATCTTAGTGTGGTTCTTCAAATTCTGAAGGAGAAGAAGTTATATGCTAAGCTTTCTAAATGTGAGTTCTAGTTGGAAGATGTTCAGTTTCTGGGTCATGTGATTTCAAAGGAAGGAATTGCAGTAGATCCATTGAAAGTGGAGGCAGTTCTTTAATGGGAAAGACCAAAGGTTGTAACAGAAATTCATAGATTTGTGGGATTAGCTAGCTACTATCGAAGGTTTATTGAAGGGTTTTCCAAAATAGCAAGACCTCTCACCCAGCTTATGTAACACCCTCCAGCTTATGTAACACCCTGATTTTTTATTTTTCTTGATATTTATGAGTTTTATAATATTTGAGAATTTTTAATTTATTTTGATTATTTTAATATTATTTTGGACTGTGTGTATGTTTGAGGTGGGCCTGAAAAAATAAAATTTTTTCGTAGACCAGAAAGTTTTAAACTGTTAATGCGGGGCCGGGGGAACTTATTAAATCCGAAAACTGGGAACAGTTGACGAAAATTTTCTTTATCTGAATTTTTGTTGAAATTTATTATCCATTGTGTAATGTTATTATCCATTAGACAATAACTAGCAGTAGCTATTATCCATTGGATAATAGTTTTTGAAAATATCTAGAAAATATCTAGCTTTGTCAAATATGATGGTTATGATAACTTTATGCATAACCAATTATAAACAAGCTTGGAAGGAAAGCTTTGCATATCTACCCTTGATTTGATCAATGGATGGAATGGGTTGTAGTGAGCAAATTGGTCATTCTTTCTCTCCATGAGATCCATGGCCATGATGCTTCATAGGAGACAAATATCAAGTTTACTAAAACACTTTCCAATCTCTCATTATTTAAACTAACTATACCACTTGATTCTAAACATCATCCTAAGCATCTTTGGTGTTGTGATCAAGCCTTAGTTCAACCATTTTTTATAACTCTATGAAATGTAGTTATTTATGCCCCATATTTGTGCTTCATGGCATGCTTAGTCCTTATTCTTATGCATATTTGGAAGGGTTTGTACTTATATTTGTGGAATTCTATTTTTAGATCTTCCTTTATGTTTTTGAGCAATTTGTGCATATTTGTTGATTGATTAAGTAGATTTGTAATTATATTTAACTTGGTGCTTCATCTAATGCAAGAATGGCTCAAAGAGACAAATTGATGCAAGCCAAGGCCCAACATTAGAGGAAAGAAGCTAATGATGCATTCCAGTATACCACACAACGGCGCAAAAATGTGTACGTCACGGCGTGATGGTCTCAACCAGCGCATACTGACAAAACAGAGAGCTACAGGCCGCGGCGTGGGAATGTTCATGCCGCGGCGTGCATCGGTGAACTAAGTCTATTTATTCTATTTTTCACGCTCTCTCTTCTCTCTCTCTCTCAGTTTTCTCTCTTTTATGTTTTAGGTTTTTAGTTTCTAGGTTAGAGGCTGCGGCTGGGTCTTCCATTGGAGGTGGAGATGAAGCTTGGGGAGCTAAGGATGGAAGCCCTCTTTCCATTGGAGGAGGATCTGAGCTTCAATGGTGAAATCCATAAGTTTTCCCCTTCTCTCTTTTCGCTTTTCTCTTTTCTCTTCCTTATTTCTTGAATGTGTATTTTGTAATTTGTTCTCATGTTCATTGTATAGCTGAGCTTTATTTAGGGATGACTTTGAATCCTTTTATTAATATTAATGATTTATTTTTCTCTGAGTTTGTGTAGATCTTTGATTTTGTTCAATCATATTGTTCTTAATGTTCTTGAGTGTTTGGCCAACATTTAAGTTGATTTGATAAAGTCCAATGAACCTAGACATAGGGATTTGGGTTTGAGATCGTATGTATGATTGATGTATATTCAGTTCTATTCCAATGGCGGGATGAGTTGATTCGCTAATGGGATAGAAATATACCTCTTAGCCATGCATAGCACATGTTTGATAATAGACTTTAAAGAGTGATTTTGTGTTAGCTCTCAAGGACACTTAGTGAGTTAGGCAATTGAAACCATAGTTAGATGACCTAGACATAGGCGTTTAGTTGATGTAGATTCTCAAGCTAACCTAATCATTGCATTCATATTTATGAAGAGATTGCATGTTGTTGGTTGAAGTAAAGGGTGAAGAAGGATTTCCCTAATCTTTAACCATTATCTTTACTACTTTTTAGTCTTTAGTTTAATTACTTTCCCCTATTTTTATGTCCTTGAATAGAATTAGGTAAGCTATCGGTTAATACTTAGCATTGGAAATAAACTTATCCTCGTGGGAACGATATATGTACTCATCATTTTATTACTTGCGCGACCCATGCACTTGCGGTTAGCAAATAGGGAAACAAGTTTTTTTTTTTACCCTAACATGTTTTTGGCGCCGTTGTTGGGGATAAGTTTTATTTCTGATTTGGTTAGCTTGATAAGGCTTTATGTCTTGGCAACGCTAACAAGGTTTTGGCGCCGTTGCCGGGGATAAGTTTTATTTCTGATTTGGTTAGCTTGATAAGGCTTTATGTCACGGCAATGCTAACAAGTTTTTGGTGCAATTACCGGGGATAAGGCATTATTTTCGTATTGCTTATATTAATAATGAGTTTGCTTAGTTCTACTTCAAGTTTTGTTTTTAGTTTAATCCAATAAGTCCATTTGGATATGTTTTGGTTCTTAGCTTTTTAAGTCTTTAATTATGTAGTCATAGTGTGATTTTGTGTTTTCTTGTGTTTTTGTTGTTTGCACCCTATTTAGTTCATTCAATAAGTCTATTTGGATATGTTGATCCTTTAGCTTTTGTAGTTTTGTTAAGTTTTTGTGTTTTTATTGTTGATTTGTTTAAATATGTAGTTATAGTTTGATTTTGTGTTTTTGTTAAGTTTTTGTTGTACATTCTGTGTTTTAAGTTTTTAGATATATTTTGCTAGTGCTAAAGGTCCCTTAGAAGCAAAAATGGCAACAAAGCTGAGTTTGCTGCAAAATTTTGTAGTCAGACCTCTCATGCCACGGCGTAACCCTACTCCACGTTGCAGCGTGCCAGTTTGGGGAATGTTCACGCCTCGGCGTGGCCCCTATTTTTGCATTTTTTTGTTATTATTTTTTTAGTTTTTCTTTGTTTAATAATGCTCAGTTCTAGTTAGGCTGCTGTTTTGACTTGCTCAAGTATCCTATAGACCATGAACACCAAGAACACACATTCACTTTGGTTTGGAGGAGTATTTTTACATGTTTTCACCCTTAATGCTTAATGTTTACATATGTTTTGATACTTTAAGCATGTGCTAGTGATAGTCATCATACTTTCATGATTATATCCTGTTTTGGCTATTACTGGTGAGCTGTTGATGCAAGTTTCAAATTTTCACACCTTGTACATGTTGTTATGCATCATTGAATGGAAAATGATGGATCTTTGGAATGCATGACATTATGCCATTTGCTAGTGTGTGATGGTTGGCCAATGATATAAATGTTTGCGATTGTCCTCAATTCTTTTGTGAATCCGTTTGAGATCTTGAAGTATGCTTAAGCAATCTTGTTTGTTTTTATGCATGATGTGTTTCTCACTTAGATGCTTGTTTAACTTTGGAAAGATTTGAGTATTTGTCTAGAGAATGTTTATGAATTGTGCATGTGGATGATTTCTACTATCCTTGAAATTGTTTGGTAACTCTCTTGAGGCGAAATCCTAGGTTGTGCGTGATTGAGAAAATGATTAGGGCATTGTTTGGACCGATTGAGCCTTAAAAAGCTTACCCTGATATGATGATATCCCTAGGTCCTCTTTTGAAGCTTTCTAAATGTTTGGCCTTCTATGTTCTTCTTTCACCCTCATATTTCCCACCTTGTACCCATTCTAACGCTTGCGAAAGTATTGCAATCTTTTCCTTCCCTTTATGTTTGTTGAGTGCATGATATGTTATTTCTTCACTTGAGTCCAATGTTTAGGGTATTTATGTTGTTCAATACAAAAGTGGCTTGAAGGAACCATTTTTTGTACAAAAAGTTATTTTTGTTAAAGAAAAAGAAAATACAAAAAGAGAAAAAGAAAAGAAAAGAAAAGAAAAGAAAAACAAATGAAAGAAAGAAAGCATAAATGAAAAAAGCATCGAGTGGTTCTGAATAGTGTTAATTGTTTTATTTTGCATACCCTTGTCGTAGTGGCTCAAGTCTTGAAATATCATGTTATGTTTCTTAATGTTTGTATGTTTTCCATTCCCCTTTGTTCTTCACCCCATCACCTTGGCCTTACATTACAAGCTATAAAGTCCCTTTTGATCCTCAATCATGTGCGATTTACATTAGTGGAGAGAGAGTTGTGCTACAATTTTGTGGAATCTTGATTTGTATCCATGTGTAGGTTCATAAACTTATCCGGATGAGCATGATTTGAAAAAGATAAGTTTAACTTTCATGTTTGTGGGAGATGTCATGTGCATGATTGGAAGCTTGATTGATGACATGTTAAGGATTGTGTATGTGATGAGCTTAACTGTGAGGCATGCGCATTCTTTGAGGGCCATTATAATCATTGTGCACTTGTTGTGGTTAAAAGAAAATTGAATTTATCATTGTTGAATGCATATGAGCATGAATTGTTAAAGTGAGTTTTCTTAGTCATACTTTGTATTACTCGAGGACTAGCAATATCTTAATTTTGGGGGTGTGATAACTCCATGAGATGTAGTTATTTATGCCCCATATTTGTGCCTCATGGCATGCTTAGTCCTTGTTCTTATGCATATTTAGAAGGTTTTATGCTTATATTTGTGGAATTCTATTTTGAGATCTTCCTTTATGTTTTTGAGCAATTTGTTCAAATTTGTTGATTGATTAAGTAGATTTGAAATTATATTTAACTTGGTGCTTCATCTAATACAAGAAGGGCTCAAAAGAGACAAATTGATGCAAGCCAAGGCCCAGCATTGGAGGAAAGAAGCCAATGATGTATTCCAGTATACTACGCTGCGGCGTAAAAATGTGCATGCTGTGGCATGATGGTCTCAACCAGCACATACTGACAAGACAGAGAGCTACACGCCGTGGCGTGGGCATGTTCACGCGCGGTGCGCATCGACGAACTGAGTCTATTTATTCTATTTTTCACACTCTCTCTTCTCTCTCTCTCTCAGTTTTCTCTCTTTTAGGTTTTAGGTTTTTAGTTTCTAGGTTAGAGGCTGCGACTGGGTCTTCCATTGGAGGTGGAGATGGAGCTTGGGGAACTAAGGATGGAAGCCCTCTTTCCATTGGAGGAGGATCTGAGCTTCAATGGCGAAATCCATAAGCTTTCCCCTTCTCTCTTTTCTCTTTTCTCTTCCTCATTTCTTGAACATGTATTTTGTAATTTGTTCTCATGTTCATTGTATAGCTGAGCTTTATTTAGGGATGACTTTGAATCCTTTTATTAATATTAATGATTTATTTTTCTCTGAGTTAGTGTGGATCTTTGATTTTGTTCAATCATATTATTTTTAATGTTCTTGAGTGTTTGGCCAACATTTAAGTTGATTTGATAAAGTCCAATGAACCTAGACATAGGGATTTGGGTTTGAGATCGTATGTATGATTGATGCATGTTTGATTCTATTCCAATGGCGAGATGAGTTGATTTGCTAATGGGATAGAAATATACCTCTTAGCCATGCATAGCACATATTTGAGAATAAGCTTTAAAGAGTGATTTTTTGTTAGCTCTCAAGGACACTTAGTGAGTTGGGCAATTGAAACCATAGTTAGATAACCTAGACATAGGCGTTTAGCTAATGTAGATTCTCAAGCTAAGCTAATAATTGCATTCATATTTATGAAGAGGATTGCATGTTGTTGGTTGAAGTAAAGGGTGAAGAAGGATTTTTCTAATCTCTAACCATTATCTTTACCGCTTTTTAGTCTTTAGTTTAATTATTTTCCTCTATTTTTATGTCCTTGAATAGAATTAGGTAAGCTATCAGATAATACTTACCATTGGAAATAAACTTATCCTCGTGGGAATGATATTTGTACTCATCATTTTATTACTTGCGTGACCCGTGCACTTGCGGTTAGCAAATGGGCAAACAAGTTTTTTTTTAGCCCTAACAATTTTTAAGCTTGATTTTTGAGTTCAAGTTCTAGGGTTTCAAGGTAAAGATCTTGAAACTTGATTTCTTAATTGATTCTTGAAATTCTAAGACCATATTTGATCTATGGTTGTCTTACTCTAGCCTTGGATGTTAATATATTTGTGTTTACTTTGATTTCAAGAGCTATTTGGTGGAGGAAGTTGATACAATGGATCATACAAGGAGCTTAAGAAGTTACATCTAAGGTAAGAGGGATATTAACCTCATCAACCAATTATGGTTGTGAGGGACATGAAATTGTATGAAGTTGATGAATCCATATGAGGATTTATTCACCGTATTTGTGTAATTGTGTGGCTTGTATTTATTTTGCTTATGTGATTTTATTGCTTTCATATTTTGTTTGAACTTGTTATAGTAAGATTTTGATATTAAAGTATGTTGTATGCTATAATAGTGTTAAAAAGGAAAACAATTTTTGGCTCCAATGGCCATAGAGGCTCACGGCCTCCAAGCCCTCCAAAGAGGAAATCCAATGCAAAATTTTTTATTAAATATTAACTTAGAGGATTTGTAACACCCTTGTAGGGATGTCACATTTTAAAATGCAATAAAATAAAATAAAAATTTTTACCCAAGTTGTAAAACATTTAGTACATAAATAATAGAAGTTGTAAAATTTTTCCTTTTTATATTTATAACATTAAATAAAATATCACAGAACACAAAATATGACGAAACATAAACACACTATAATATACATATGATTTTTTTTGTCTTAAGTATACAAATAATTTACAATTACAAATATTTAGCAAAGCAGTAAAGTGTCAGCATAAAACTAAAACATAACATGCCCAAGTGCACCTCAAAGATTTCTAACCCTCCGATGGATCACTCTCAAAGAGATCATCAAATGATAAAAATCCTGGAGGTCCCACAGCTCTACGGACACGAGTTTGTGCTGTCAACTCACTACTAAGCTCACTAGGCGCATGGAAAATCTATCCCCAATAATGCCTAAGAGTCAAAGACAACTCAAGATGTAAATACAAAGTAATAATAAATATAATCTCCCCGTCGAACTCTCTACACAGAGACACAGTCAGACATCCCACATAGACTACCGATCCTCTATCCTCATGCAGTCGCCAGGCCTCTGAACCTCCATGAAATTCGAGTCTTACAAAATTGAAGAATCCCAGCAACGCCATGATCACAGGATCAATCCAAATGGTAGGGGTGATCTATCGGCTCGCCGTCCTCGCACTACTCACTCGGCTGGCGCTCGTCCGGATACTGAATTTCAAGTGGCTATTCCTCTTCCTCTCCCTCAAACTCTTTATAGAATATAATAATAATACAAAGAAATACGTATAGAGAGGCAAGACAATCTACATCATTACCAGCATGGTAATAAAGAAAACGACAATACAAACAAATATCACAATAATACATACCAATATATCATATACAATATAGCAAATTAGTACATCATACATTCTATCACATATTATAGTAAACATGTAAAATGCAGATCATGAATGATAACACACACTGACTCGTTCCTACTCCATGGAGCTAAACACAGATATTAGAGAGAATGATCTGAAAAGAACCATCAGTACCTCAGGCTGCCCAACCAAACTATTACACTGTCCAACGTCGTGTCTATAGTTCACAGTCCAAAACATCGTGTAGTAGTACACAGTTCACAACATCGTGCACTACAGGCATTATACCAAATAGTCTCCACAAGATCTTGATTAAGAATAGCGCTTGTCGAGATCATTAGTGTGTTGCCCGTTACCACGGCCCAAAGGAGCAACCCACTGTCCATATGTGGAATTCTCCGCACACTAATGCCTCCAAGTTCATAAAATGAACCACACTACGCCTATCACACCCACAACACGGTGTAATTCGTCTCGTCAATCAATCGTCAATTTTCAACCAAATTGACACAACTCAATGCATGATTAAGAATCACAATTACAAAAATACCCTTGGTCTCAATATATTACCATATTTATGAAAATACCCTTAGTCACAATATTCCAAAATATAGTATGTCTCCACTTGACAGTACTATCTCTCAACATGTCTGGGTCCACCACTTTGGCCCGTCAGTAAAACTCACTGTTCCATTTAATCGCGTAGAAATTTTATCACATTTTCACAATCACGTCACTTTTATAAACATTCTTAAATCGCGTAAGTATATTTTGATGTTTTTGAACATCGCGTAATGTTTTTAAATCATTTTCTCAATCGCGTAAGATTTTTAAATTGTTTTCTTAACCATAAAGCTTAAAAATCATTATTTCAAATATGTGTAAGCTATTTCTAGTACTTTTAAACTACGTAGAATATTTTTCATATGTTACAAACATATTATGGTACTTTTTCTTTTTATTTGTCTGATTTTAGTAAATTTCGGCAGCATTTTGCCTAGAAAATCCATTAAATGGTATTTTTGACATTTTTCTCTAAATGTTGTACATTTTAACCTTAACCATTATTTACACCTCGAAACTTGCTAACGCGCCTCAAAACTCAAAGAGTGAGCTCTACGTTAGTATTTTTCAAGTGTTCGCTTTATTTCATACTTATAATAAATTCTTCTAATTTAGAATTCTAAAACTAACTTCATTCATTTTATTTCTCAAAGATTCATTGGAATCAAATTCTTTTGTAGATTAGTTACTTAACCTACCTTAGAAAATAACTTTGGAATCCAAATGTACACTAAATGGCATATTGGCTAATTCTCATTGTTTCACCTAGATTCATTAATCATTGTTTTAGAAAATGGTTGAGAACATTTTGGTTCTCTTTTTCTTGGAGAAGCCGTTGTTACCAAGTGGCCTTAATACTCAAGAGGAGGGGTGAATTGAGTATGTAAAACAAGTTCACAAATCTTTCGCAAATCGTTTGATAAAAAATTTTCGTTGAAGCTAATTAATGATTAGAGATGATTGGATATATGAGATAAACACTTTTACTTATAAATGCAATAGCCAAAGGGAACAATATTCAAGCAATTCAATAAAACAGTGCTCAATGTAAAGAGAAGGGTTTAGAGAAAACAAACACAATGATTTATCCTGGTTCGATCACCAATCCACTTGTGATCTACGTCCAGTCCTCAAGCAACCGCTAGAGATTTTCCACTATTTCTTCAAGCTTCAATAGGTGGTTGACAACCTTTACAACCTTGAGCACTCAACACTTTGGGATACCTCACCCTTGGAGCTTGAGTCTCTTCAACTAAGGGATGCCTCACCCTTTACACTTTTGGAGGGATGACTCACCCTCTTTACAAAGCAATGTAGATTGTTTGAATGAAACTCTTATAAGAGTAGATGATTACAAATTGAAGCTCTAATATGATCTCAAAGATTAACCCACGTTTTTCACAAAAATAGAGCAAGAATGGATTTGAAGATTAAATCACGTTTTGAAGTATTGGCAATTGATTTTTAGTTCAAGGTCAACCTCTAATAAAGACCTAACATTGGTATTTATAAGTTTTGTAATAAATGGAGCCGTTGGAGAGTTTTAGCCAAGCATTAAATGCATTTAATATAGCCGTTGGACACTGTCAGGTTGCGTGTAATCGATTACACAAACCAAATGTAATCGATTACATTGTTGTTCCAACGTGTTCTTGGCTTTCTGGGCTCTGTGTAATCGATTACATTATTGGTGTAATCGATTACATGGCTTCTGACTTGCTTTGTAATCAGTTATAATATCCATGTAATCGATTACATGACTTCTGACTTACTGTGTAATCGATTACAATATCCATGTAATCGATTACATGACTCTTTGAACGTGTTCTTGCCTTTCTGGGCTCATTGTAATCGATTACCAACTTGGTGTAATCGATTACATGGCCTCTGACTTGCTTGTAATTGATTACATTATTCATGTAATCGATTACAAGGCCTCTGTTTACTGTGTAATCGATTACAAACATCATGTAATCGATTACATTGGCCTTTGAACACATTTTTCAAGTCCAATTAAGCTTGTAAGTCATTTCTAACACTTCAAGACATTTGGTTAAACATAAAACCTTTCATGAGTGTTAAATTCAAGATTGAAACTCAAGTTTCTTTGAAAAACATGTTTAGTTTTGAATTTTCCCATTTATTTGGAAATGATAAATTGAAAAACCATTTGAGAAATCTTGAGAGCATTTAACATTAATGTTCTAAGTCTTATGACTAGATAAACCTCTTGACTTTTTTCTTTGATCTTGATCTATTCTTTTGCACTTAATCTTCATCTTTGACTTTGTTATCATCAAAAATCATTTGACATGCTTCAAGGACATAAGCATTCACAGCCGTGAGCCTCTTTTGTGTTCTTTGGAACACTCATGCAAACCTTGCATATTATTCACATCCTACATTAATACTCATGCATTTATAAACACATGCAATATATTTTAAAGCTATAGACATGCATACAATTAAAATCAATCACAAATAGGAAAGCATTAAACAAACACATAAATGAATCCTTATGGATTCTTCACACACATACAATCCATTTTCTCATCACCACACAAGGTTGATGAGATTAAATCTCCCTCTTACCTCTTGAAGACAAGGATCTCCTAGTCTCCTCCTCTCCTTTGATTTTCATGTAGCTCTCAAAATAAATCCCTAAAATTCTTAAACAATAAGTAAAATCACAAACAAGGCTCAATATTGAAGAACCATGGATCAAACATGGTTTAGAAAATCACAAACTAAATTTTAAACCATAAAATCAAAAGCTTACCCTTAGGGAAGTGAACAAAAGCTTGGATTTTGAAGTAGAAAGAGCAGGTTTTTGACAAAACCTTCTAAACAAAAAGTGTTTAGGAGATAGTTTTGGTTTAGGAAAAGCTAAGAGATAAAATTATAGAAGATAAGTGGTGGTGTTGGGTGCTTGGGCCGAAAACTAGAGAGAAAATGGAAAGAAAAGATGCTTGGTGTTCTTGGGAATTTTGGAGAGAATATTAGGCTAAACTTTAGATGAGTGAAAAAGTGAATAACAAGAGTGAAATGAGGAGGTACAGCCATGAGTAAGCTTGTAGGAGAGATTGGGAGATAAGTTTGGATAATAAATATCCTAATGTGTTCACATTTGCATGGCACATGGCCTATGTCACCAACTTGTCATGCAATAGTCACTTGGATGGTTCAAGAAGCTTGTGGAACTTGGTGAATTGCCTTCCTTGGCCGTGGGATGTCTAGGGGAATTAGGGCTTAATTTGATTTCACTTAAAGGCTAATTACATGCTAATTAGATAGGTAGTTAATTAGGTTAGGTATCCTAATTACACTTAATTAACATTCTAATTACATAGCTAATAAATTAAATATATAATTACATATATCATAGCCTCTAAATAAAATTAGGATATCTAATTAGAAATTAGATTATAACTAATTAATAACTAGGTTAGCTTACTTAGTTCCTTAATTAGGTAATTAGATTAACCAAATTAGGTTTAATTAGTTACTAAGTGAAAGTCAAGCCACTATATTTCACTCAATCCTAGCCATTGAATTTAACTTTGTTTCCTATCCATTGATCTAATCTAAGGTGGATATCACTTAGTGATTTAATTAGGATTCTTATCACACCATTGATCTGATCAACGGTTATGATAAAAAATATCTTAATCAAACTTTTCATCCAATGGTCCTTAATGAAGTGCATGCTTCTTTATTTGACCAATTCTTATTGGTTTAGAATTTTCAAGTCACTTTCGTTGCTCGTTCCTATTGGCTTAGAATTTAGTCCAGTCAGAATTGTTGACTGCTTTTCTAAACGTGGGTCCCATAGACTTTTCAGGGTCTATGGTCATTTTGGAGCAGATTTCTACTGTTTTTGAGACAGTATGTACTGTCAAATAAAATAATATTATAATAATATAAAATTATTTTATTACACAGTTAAATCCTAAAAATTAAAAGATTAATATATATATCAATCGAAATTGGGTTTAGTAAGATCCCTCAATCCCGAATAATTAAAATAAGATTTTTTCGGCCAGAAAATTATTATTTTCTTGACTCGGAGCAAATCACACACAACAGTCAAATACATTCACAAAACAGTCAAATTCAATTTGTAACTCACAGAAAATACAAAACAGTACATTCAGGATAATATTGTACTTATCCCAAAAGTTTGGGTGTTACAGGATTAATGGTAATAAATTTAATTAAGGAATTACAAAATGAATATGGAAATGAATATATTTTTATTACTAAGTAAAAAGTGGATTTCGGCCATCGTATTGGAAATAGGATGGAGAATTAAGTTTGAAACTTAAAGTATTTTATTTAAGAGGATTTTTAATAAGGAAGATGGAAAAGGTTTCATTAAATAAAAATGAATGTAAGTTTTGGAAAAGGATATTAGAAAATATTATTTAGAGGAGTTTTAGTAAGGAAATAATTTTTAATGATAGTTTGGAGTTTAAAATATTCTATTTAAGAAAGTTTTATTAAAAGTAAAGAACAAAGATTTTGATGTATTTTGAATTAATTTAGATGATTTAAGTTTTAGTGAGAAAATGTTAGAAATATTATTTAAAGGTGATTTAATAAGGAAATATTGGAATTAAAGTCCAATTTTTTTTAAATGAGAAAAGTTTTAATTTGAGCTTAGAATATTAAGAAAATATGTTATGCTATTGAAAATACATATAAAAACTCTTACACAATTTAAAAATGATGATTTTTAGGTACGCGTTTGAGAAAACGTTTTAAAATCTTTATGCGATTGAGAAAACGTTGAAAAACTATTACGCAATTTGAAAACATAACAAAAGTGTTACGCAATTGTGAAAAAGTGATAAAAATACTACGCAATAGGTGATAGCTGGTATTGGCTTGAGATATGCATTGAGTCATTGATCATGCATTATTTGTCAAACAATGTCGGTTAAGGCTATTTTTTCCTAGGAGTTGAATTACACCTTAGTGTAGGTGCGAATTGCATAGTGAAGATCTATGAATGATCTTGGAGGCGTCGGGAAGCGAAATTCCACATATGGTTAGTTAGAAAGTGCTACTATGCCATGATAACCGATGTAAACATACCGACGATCTCAACGAGAAACTACTCCTATTCACGATCTGGCGTAGAATGTCTTGTATAATGCCTGATGTGCACATTGATAAATTATAGCACTTGGTCTAAGGCGGCCGATATACAGACATATCTTCTGGATCATTCTCTCTGAAGTTGTGTTTAGCTCTATGGAGTAGGGAAATTAGTTCATTGTACATGTGTATAGTCAATCATCATACTATTGTGGTATATATGTGTTGTGGTAATTATCTGCTATTTGATGCAATAATTATATGATGTCATGAATATATTTATTAATGCTGTACATGAATTTTGCTATTGTTATTATTGTCTCTATGCTACCATGATGGTATTGATGTAGGGGATCTCACTTCTTTGTATTATTGTTTTGCCTATTCTATGTTATACTATTCTTCTATGAAGACTGCGACGTCGGCGAGGTAAGATCCATAGATTTTTGTTAGTGTATAGTTTCATGGGGACATTGAAGTGTGGAATGTCCATTGGGACACAAGGTGTATTCAGTATGTTGGAGACGTTACCTTACTTTGGAGTAGGACTCAACATGCAGTTGCTACGTTTTCTTTGGACGCTGTCGTTTGCTTGGAGTTTTATATGCTTATTGGGGAGTAATGGGGTAATCATAGAACTACCCCTAGGGAGGACTCTATGGAGTCAACTGCTCAAACTCCAGTCTGTAGTGACATGCCTCAATCAGGGAATTTATTCGTTGGGGATCCTGAAGAGGATCTGGAGGAAGATCGAGTTCAGGACCCTACTCTTCAAGTTTTTGGACTTGGGCTAGGTTCAATTTTTATATGGTAATTATGTATTGTTTGGAGTACGTAAGTTTTATGTAATTCAGTTATTACTAATTTATGTTATGTACTAGAGATGTATATTATTTAGTTCTTATATCTTATGTTTCTATAATTTGGTAAGTTTATGTTATCTGCGAAAAAGAAATTTTGAGACCTGTATTAAAATAATATCAAATAATTTATAATTTGGGTAAAGAATTAAAAGAAGTTGGTCTAAAATGTAATGCCCTTCGGAGGGTGTTACAGCTTACATGAAAGAATCAAACTTTTGCATGGACAAATGTGTGTGAAGAGAGTTTTCAAGAGTTGAAGAGATGGTTGACTAATTTTCCAGTATTGATCCTACCCGATCCCAATGAACTTTTTGAGGTGTATTGTGATGCTTCATATCAGGGTTTAGGATGTGTCCTTTTGTAGAATAGAATAGTGGTAGTGTATGCTTCAAGGCAATTGAGAGTACATAAGAAGAACTATCCTACGCATAACTTGGAGTTAGCTACTGTTGTGTTTGCATTGAAGATCTAGAGGCATTTTCTTTATGGAGTAACAATTAATGTCTACAGTGGTCACAAGAGTCTAAAAAACTTGTTTGATCAGAAGGAGTTGAATATGAGGCAAAGGTGGTGGTTAGAATTTTTGAAAGACTATGATTTCTAACTTCAATATCATCCCGAAAAGGCAAACGTCGTAGTAGATGCTTTGAGTAAGAAGATGCTTAGTGTTTCTGCTATGATGCTTAAAGAAAGTGAGTTAATAGAACAGTTTAGGGATATGCGGTTGTCTGTGGAGTTGACACTGGGGAAAATGTGTTTAAGTATGATCATTATTTCGAGTGGATTAATGGAAGGAATCTGAGAGAAGCAGGGAAGTGACTCATACTTACAAAATGAGAAGGAGCTGTTGAAGCAAGATGCTGTATCTGAATTCACGGAAGGACCAGATGGGATCCTAAGATTCATAGATAGGGTTTGTGTACCGAGTGATTCTGAGCTTAGGAAGATGATATTTGGTGAAACCCATAAGAGTAAGTTGAGTATGCACCCAGGAACTACTAAGATGTACCACGATCTGAAACGATTATATTGGTGGCAAGGAATGAAGAGGGATGTTGCCAAGTATGTGTCGTCTTGTTTAGTTTACCAAAAAGCCAAAGTGTAACACCAAAAGCCTTCTGAAATGCTATAACCTTTGGCTATTCTAGAATAGAAATGGGATAGCATTGCAATGGATTTTGTGGGTGGACTACCAAAGACTAGAAAGGGGTATGATTCAATATGGGTAATTGTTGATCAACTTACAAAGTCAGCGCACTTCTTTCCAATTAACATAAGGTATTCGATGGAGAGATTGACTTAAGTGTATATCGGTGAGATTGTTAGACTATATGGTGTGCCCTCGAGTATTGTTTCTGATAGAGACCCTAGGTTTACATCAAGATTTTGGCAGAGTTTGCAAGGAGCCATGGGAACAAAGCTTCATCTAAGTTCTACATATCACCTGCAAATAGATGGTCAGTCAGAAAAGATAATCCAATCATTGGAAGATCTGTTAAGAGCTTGTGTCTTGGAACAGACTGGGAGTTAGGATGAATTCTTGCCTTTGATAGAGTTCACCTATAATAATAGTTTCCACACAAGCATTGGGATGGCACCCTATGAGGCATTGTATGGGCGACGGTGTAGAACACCCTTGTGTTAGTACCAAGATAGCAAAAGTTTCGTGATAGAACCTGAACTTGTACAACAATCAACTGAAAAAGTTAAGATGATTCAGAAAAAAATGAGAGCAACTCAAAGCCGATAGAAAAGCTATGCCTATAAGAGACGGCAACCTCTTGAATTTGAGGAAGGTGAGCATGTGCTTTTGAGAGTTACACCTATGACTAGTGTCGGAAGGGTTATTAAATCTAGAAAACTCACTCCTAAATTCATCAGACCGTATCAAATTCTTCATCGGATAAGTCTGGTAGCTTACCAAATAGCTTTACCACCTTTTCTTTCCAACCTTCATAATGTCTTCCATGTGTCACAATTACGAAAATATAATCCTGATCTAGCCCATGTCATAGAACCGGATACAGTACAATTAAAAGAGAACTTGACCTATGAATCACTTCCTATTAAGATTGAGAATAAGAGAGTGAAGCAACTCAGAGGCAAGGAAATTGCATTGGTAAAAGTGGTTTGGAATGATGTGACTGGAGATGCAACATGGGAGTTAGAAGACTTAATGAAAGAGCAATATCTGCATTTGTTCTAAGGTATGATGAATTTCGTAGATGAAATTCTTTTTTGAAGGGGAGAGTTGTAACACTCTGATTTTCTTTTGTTTTTGGATTATCTGTGATTTCTGCGATGTTGTGAAATTTTGTTGTGATTTTTGTGAATTATTTGATTTATTTTAATTATTTTAATTTTATTTTCAAAAAATTTTGGACTATTGAAACGGGGCTGGAGGATCTTACTAAACCCGAAATCGGAGATAATTTTTGAAGTTTTCTTTGTCTGAGATTTTATCTGGCAAAATAAAATTTGGGTACGTTCTATTATCCATTAGACAATAGATACTGGATTTTTTTGTTAACTATAACTTTTGTCCATTAGATAATAGCTTTTAGTAAAGATCTAGTAGATGGTTCTAGATATAAGCCTAGTCACCTTTTCCTAGAGGTTTCTCTTTATGACATCACCCTTAGGACTCACACCTTTATGTCTCATCAAATATGGACCAATAGAAAACTAGCTTCCTAAAAAAGCTTTGAGGAAGCTTGTTGGAGAAGCTTGTCTCCCTCTCTCCTTGGGAAGTCCACAGCCAAGCCCACTCAAGGAGGGTTCTAGGACTTTGTTTTTCACTTATTCACTTCTCTTAGTTTCACGTTCATCTTTCTACTAACAACCAAAAACAAAACTCTCTCTTCTCTCTCTCATTGAAGCTCACGGCCACACCCCCAAAACCCATTCTCTAATCTTCTTTAATTCCAACCATCCACATTTCTTGAATCTAAACCTCATTCTAAGACACTTTGGTGTTGTGATCTTGACATTGTTCATCCTTTTTCAAGTGCTTCTTCAAGTTAGGATTTGAAAGCTTTCAAGGTGAAATTCCTCCATCTTCATCTTTCTTTTCTTTTTTACTTTCTAAGACCATGATTTTGATCCATGGTCATTCTATGCTAAGCCTTAGATGCTGACTCTTTTGCATGTTGTTTTCATTTTTGAGAGCCTCTTGGAAGAGAAAGTTTGATTCAAGAAGGCACCCAAGAAGTGGTTGGTCATCATCTAAGGTAAGAGAGAGATTATTCTCATCAACTTTTCATGGTGGTGAGAAAAGAATTGATGTATTGAAAATGAAGAATCCATGTGAGGGTTGTTCACTTAATTGAATTGACTTTTGGTGATTTTGTAATTATTTGCGCTTTATGATTTTATGGTTTAATGTTGTGCATAATCTTGGTAGAATAGAAAATTTTGATGATTGAAATATATTGTTTGCTTGGAATCTTGTTATTGAAGATGAAAATTTTATGGTCCAAAGGCCTTAGGGCTCACAGCCAAGTGACCCTAAATAGGGTATCCAAGAAAAAACTTTTGTGTTGATTTGGAACTTAGATGCTTAGGTGAAAAAGGAATTGGATTAAGGATTTATCATAATGAATGAGTGATAAAATAAGATTTGGCCATTTAATAAGAGAGGGATTTTGGCATTGAGTAGAAAAATAAGCTTGAGAGAGAGATAATGAAAACTTAAGGTACTTTTAGGATTTATGGAAAGGAAAAGAATTTATGAGATTAAGACAATGTGGTTTCCTTTTTATGTTCTTCATGAAAAATATTAGGAGGTATTACCTAGAGGAGCCTAGCTAGAAGAGTATTGGAACTAAAGTTAATTTCTATATTAAGCCTTGAAAGTTTCAAAAAAATTAAACTTAAAAGTGAAATAAAAGTTTTACATGTTAGAAAAATTTATGATAATGTTTCATGTAATTTAAGAATGATGATTCCTAAATTTACATGATAAAGATACCTTGTGACTGAAAATAGCAGCAGTATGTTGTCGGGCTCTCTAACGGGACCCGGAGATGTTGATGACTGGTTAGGCTCGTGAGTAGCTTATGTTTATGGAAAATCATAATATTAATATGTGTGTATGCATCGAGTCATTGTTCATGCATTATACCGGCAATGTCGGTTGAAGCTTATTGCCTAGGAGTTGAATTACACCTTAGTGCGGGTACGAATTACGTAGTGTGGTTCACTTGTTGAACTTGGAGGTGTCGGGGCACGGGTATCCTACAAGTGGCTAGTTGGTAGCTCTACTAGGCTGTGGTAACTGAGCAACGCACCGACAATCTCGACCAGGCACTATTCTATTCACAATCTGGTGTAGACTATCTTGTGTAAGCCATGATGCGCAAATTGAGAAACTATAACACTTGACTTGAGGCTGATGAGATACAGACATGTCTTCTAGATCATTCTCTCCGAAATTGTGTTTAGGTCCATGGAGTAGGAATTGGTCCATTGTAAATATACATAGTCTGTCTACATATCATCGTGATATTTTATATCTGCTAAATTATCTGATACTTGATGCCATAATTGTAATTACTGTTCTTTATTGTTTCTATGCTGCCATGTTAGTATTGATGTAGGGAATCTCACCTCTCTATTATGTTATTTTGTTTTATGTGTACACGTTGATAAAAACTGAAAGGAAGACGAAGAAGATTGTAACTTTCCTGTTGTTTTGTTTTCTGTGATGGCGGCTAGAAGAGATTTTGTTGGTTTTGTTAGAGTTTAGTTCCATGGAGGTACGGATGCCTGGCGTATCGATTGGGATACTGAATGAGTTAGATATGTAGGAGATATGACCCTGTTTGTTCGTAGGACCCGCGATGGGGATCCTTTCTTTTCTCTTGACGTCTCGGTACGTCTGGAGTTCGTTATGCCGATCAAGGAGTTGTGGGGTGATTTGCACTCCGAGGGAGGATCAGGACTCTATTGTGTCATCTACTAGGACACCTGTCCGTGAGATCTTGCCTCGGTTGAGGGATCTGTCAAGTGAGGAGTCCGAGGAGGAGGACTCGATGGAGGATCCAACAGAGGATCTAGTGGAGGACCCTACTCCCTAGGCATCTAGACTTGGGCTAGTTTTTGTTTTGTCAAATAGTTGTATTTGTCTTTTGAGTACAAAGCTTGTGTATTTTGGGTGGACTGTGATCCATGCCACTTATGTATAGATATTCTTTTGATATGTATTATTTAGTAATTACATTCTGTGCTGTTTATGTTTTGTTTAAGTTTATACCTTTGAGAAAAAAAATTTGAAATCCGTATTTTACAATATTAAACCTTTTCTACGTTTTGTTAAGTTTTTGAAGTTTTAGTGTGCAAATGTGGTACCCCAAGGGGGGTGTTACAATCTTCATGTTTGTTATCATCAAAAGCCATTCTTCAAAGTCGCATAATCAATCACATTTTTCCCTTTTTTGATGATGACAAACTAACACAGGGAAATGAGATAGTGCAGATAAATTGGAATTCACAAAATTATTTTTGAGAGAACTTACTCCCCCTCTTTTTTGTAAGAGGTGATCTATATTAGAGATGTGCATAGCTCCCCCTTATTTTTGGAATCCAATTTTAAGTTTTTCTGTCTTTTCTCAAATAAACTCAATTTTTCTCCCTCTTTTGTCATGAGCAAAAAGATGTGGCAAGGTAAAGCTAAAACATGTGATAATTATCCAAGTAAAAGCCATAAATGGATCAAAGTAGTGAGTGTGGTAAAGAGATAGTTATCCAATTTCAAACAACAGTAAAAGAAACAAGTAATGCACTAGGAACAAGCCATAAAGAGATAATTATCCAGATTTAGAGCATGTAATGCAATAGGCCAAAAGATAAGCAATTCATCTTATTAAGAAAAAAAATTGTCTAATTACAAGATAATAAGGAAAAAAACTAAAACAAAGATCCTAAGAACTAAGGATCTTGAAAATATGCATCTGGTGGCGGAGAATGGGAGTCAGGTGCTCTGTCAGTTAGCAAGGCTCGGAGGGCTGCCTGTTCACGCTCAACACCTTTTATTCTATCATACAGAATAGAGAAAGTGTTCTCCATGTAG
Source organism: Ormosia semicastrata (assembly GCA_029884595.1). Classification (NCBI taxonomy): domain Eukaryota; kingdom Viridiplantae; phylum Streptophyta; class Magnoliopsida; order Fabales; family Fabaceae; genus Ormosia; species Ormosia semicastrata. The sequence goes on from JAQQTO010000061.1 coordinate 50,053,440, forward strand.
GCTTTGTGGTCCAGCAGGGTTTCCATGATCTACTCATTTGTAACTAGACCAATAGGAGTAGTAGGAGCATCAGCAGGAAGAGCAGCAGTAGCAGGAGCAGAAGCAAAGTCTTCTTGCTCTTCATCTTCCACTTCATCCGGGTACACCCATCCTTCTACAGACCTAATCATCTTCATTTTGTGCAGAGTGTAGGACCCAAAAACACTGCGATGAGTTAACTTGGTGGCCCTCTCAATTTCCAGAATCTGAGGATATTTCCCAAGAAGGGTAGCGGTGATCAAGCCATAAGGTAAGTCAGACTTCTCCTCTCCTTTTGACTTCATCATATGCTTCATGATGAAGATTGACCAGTTGATTTGGTGACCTTTCTTTAAAACCCACAGCATGAAGATGTCATCTTCACTAAGGTAGGCATAATTCCTTCCTCGAGGAGCCAGGATATATGCATAAGTGTAATACAAGAGCCTATCTTGGCTCTTTAGCATACCTCCTTTGACACCTTTATCAGGTAAAGGTAGACCAGGTTTCAACAAATCCTCAATAGATCAAATTTTATTATACTCCTAAATGAATAGGCTACCATCTTCTTCAATATGCGTGCCCACAAACTGTAGTTCAAATAGCACAGCCCAATCTTGAGGGGTAATGACAATGTGTTGATCACAAACATCTGAGAGAAGGTGATGCACAATTTTTGATTGTCGCATTTACAAACTCAAGTGCAGGTTGTCTTAAGTAATATATTTCTCGGGAGTCCGAGGTCGATCCACAGGGAATTGTTGAAGATTAATTAAAGTGAAGTGAATATTTTGTTACTACGATTAAAATTATTTACTTGGGTAAAAAGATTTACTCTTGGTAAATAAAATAAAGGTAAGATCAATTCCTTTTATAACTCAATTAGAATCCTCGCAACATGGAGATTCCAATCGGAAAATACAACATTAAAAGTCCAATTAAAATAATATACGTAATTATATTATGTTTCCTAAAAATATTACCACCACTTATAAATAGGTTAAAGCATTCATTGTGCCAATATTTTGTCTACAACAAAACAAGAACTCCTCTTTACAAAGATGGTTTCTAAATTATAAGAAACAAATTATAATACGTATAATGGTTACTAGAAAAATATAAATCATTTAAGCACAAGAGAAGAATAAATCTAACCTTACTTTATTACCAAGAGCTTCACCCTTTCACCCAAGTAAAATGAAACTTAGTTACTCATAGATAAGAAGAAAGAAAGAAAGAAGAAGAAGAAGAAGAAAAACATGACTTTAATTTAGAACAAAGGAAAATTACTACAAGAAAACCTAGTAACAAAATGACATCATTTTGGTAACTAACACCTAACACCCTTAATGATCTGCTAAGGCTCCTTTTTATAGAGGATTAGAGATACAAAATGACAGGGGGGCTGAGTCATTAGTGGTTGGACGAGTAGAAAATGAGTGGAAAATGCCAAATGACTTTAGGTGAGTGGGAAATTATGGAGATTCCTTGTCTCCGAAATCATGTAGCTCTGAAGTCATTACATTCGTCATTTTTGAACCAAGTGGTCTTCATAAAAGTTGTAGGCCTGGATCTTAGCTTTCAAATGGCTTTAGTTTGAGTCCAATATCATTTCTCTAACTCCAGATACGTTCAAATTACTGAACACCGCCCAGGCCCAGTCACAGCTCCTCTGTTCTGACTTCCAAGCCCAATATCACCTTCAAGGAGTCCGATTCTGGAAAAGTGTTCAACATGAAAGTTGTATATATTGGTCTTAACGATTTAAAATCCAAATTTCAACCCATTTTACAACTTCTATCCCAAAAAATATGATGAACAGTACCCATAGGTTAAGCTATCAGGAAAAACACTCTGGTTCTTACTTTAATCCCAATTTGAGTTATCTACTCGTGTGATTAGGCCTTTGAGGTCTTCATAAAAGTTATATAACTCTCTCTTATCTTTCAAATGCCACTAGAATCACCTCCAAAGACTACCTACAGCCCAAGATATAACTCAAATACAGAAACAATGTAAGATATGAATCATGCTGAAAAATTCAATTAAGTTTAATTTGAGTCCAAACTTACAAAACATAATAAAACTCAATCAATTAAGTACATAGAAAGTGTAAATGACTAAGAATGAAAGCTTATTAATGTATCAAATATGTGATCATCAAACTCCCCCACACTTAGCTTTTTGCACTCCTGAGCAAAACACATAAGATCACTCACAAAAAAAAAAAATGAAACAGACTCAAAAGCTAAACACTCTAAAAGACTCAATTTCTAATAATATTTAAAAATGAAGAGCAATCATTCAAGTAATCAAAACATTCATGAGGTAACATATCTTCACTTCGCAAATCAACAAGCAAGGATATTTCAATTGAAAAGCATGAGTCAAGAATGATAGATTTTCACAAGATTCACTCTTAATCCCTCAAGTGTTTAAAAGGTAGGTATTTCACTCAATTCAACCCATGAAAATTGCACTACCATAAGTTGCTTATCTTCTACTTCTTCACTACTCAGAACACATGCACACACAAATCATGAGGACTTTATTCAAGGTTGTAATGGGGTCAAGGTAAAGGAGGAGGTAATATAGATATGACAAGTTAAACACCAGAGAATAAAAGAACATGAGAGCTGAGTTCAATTAACAAGCATGAAAATTCATCCCAACTCCACCTAATACAAATTCCCTTTACATATTTTTTTCCTTTCCTTTATTACCTTGTTGACCCTCTTCTTTTTACAATTTTTTTTGATTGATTTTTTTTTTTTTTTTTTTATTTTTACAAAAAGAACATCATATATACATTTTTTTTAACCATTCTGCACACACACCCCCACACTTGTTCAAGAACTCATCGAATGACAAAACTAATGTTCTCTTATTCCCTAAGCTCAAGTAAGAACATGGTTTTTCATTGAAGGCACATAATGAGTTCGAAACAAAGAATAGTCAAATAAGCTCAAAGGGGTTAAGCAAAAGGAAATAGGTCATTTCTAATGCTTTATGTTACCAGGAATCAGAGAATTTCCAAGAAGTGCTTGATATCATATTGAGACAACATGCTGCTAAACAAGGCTGGCTATTTGATTAAAGTAACTATTTGAAGAAAAATGCCTCAATCATATTTATGTATGCATATGAAAATGTAGTCTCAAAAAGAATCAAAGCAAGTTCTAGAGTAACAATTTCATGAGTGAGATTCACACAAGAAAGAAAAGAATAGTACAAATGTTCAATCCATTCATCAATAGGCTCAAAATCTCACAAGGCATAATTCTATCATTCTTAGTCCACCAATTCAACATCCATAACCAAGCATGTGAATTTTAAGAAAGAAGACAATTTACTCAATCATGCAAATTTCCCTGAATTTGAATTGCTACTTCCACATAAACTAGTTACTACCCCAATTACTCCTTACTCTGCCACCAATTTTTGATGTGTCTCAAGAGTAAATAATTTACTCTCTTCTCTGTCATCCCTAATTACTTTTGTTGTTAATAAATTGATGACAAACACAACAAACATATTAACAAACACACTTTTGAATTTGGGTTTTTTTTAATATAAACACAATAAACATATTAACAAACATACTTCCTAATTATTATTTTTTTTGGGGTTTTTTTTTTTACAACCATCCTTCCCCCCAACCAGATCACAACATTGTCCTCAATGTCAAAACATAGATAGGAAAAATGATAGAATATATTACCTGTTGCTGTAATTACTGAAAAGAAAAATCTCACACAAATCAGAAACAAAGTATGATAAATAAAACTAAAGGTTGTAATTATTTAAATAGTTAGAGTGTCTTGGCTGGCTTTCTTTTCATTTTGCTTCCTTCACCACTTCCTTCACCGCTTCCTTCAGACCAATCTATCTGAGCTGTTACTGGATCAGGTTCATAAACAAAAGCTTTTAATTTATCAATCAACTCATCAACAGTAGAAGTAGAGATAAGGAGTCGTCTTGCAGAAGGTGTGACAAATTTCTGTTCCACAGCAGGGTCAACAAAAGATAATAAATTATCAAAGAAATTATTAACATTCAACAAACCTATGGGTTTATGGTGGATGTTCAATTGGGCCCAAGAGACAACTTGAAAGACTTCTTCCAAAGTATCAAAACCACCAGGTAAGACAATGAATGCATCAGAGTTTTCAAGCATCGCCTTCATTCGTCCATGCATAGATGATACCTGAATTTCCAATCCAATTGTCTTTCCAACGATGTTCCTTCAAGTAAAAGGTTCAGGAATGACACCTAAAACTTGACCACCTCTTATATGTGCAGAAAGTGATACAGCCCCCATTAACCCAATGCTACCTCCCCCATATACAACACGAATGTTCCTCGCAGCAAGTGTTCTACCAATAGTGCTTGCTGCGTTTACAAACTCTAAGCTCTTCCCATAACTTGTCCCACAAAATACACAGATACTGACAAATCTATGAACAGAAGAAGAAGCTCCCTCCATTTCTACACTCACACTCTCTTTGAATGATTATGAGTTGCAGGAAAGTGAAGAAAATGGAGTGTTTAAATAGGGAAGAGAATAGAAAAAGTAATAATAACTCCTATACAGGTAGGTTGGCTGGTGTCAGAAAAGTTTGAAAATTTAAAAATAATAATAATAATAATATTTTTTTTTGTTTTTTGTTTTTTTTTTTTTTTTTTTTTTTTTTTTTTTTTACTTTAAGAAAACCATCGGGTAAAGAAGTCTAGAAACCCCGAAGGATCCCATCCAAAGGATCGTCTGTCCAAAACCAAAATTCAACAAAATCATACAAAGATAAAATAATAATAACAAATGATTACATACCTTTATGTACAGGTTTCATGGCAGATCTTTATACTGCGCGTCATGAGTGCAGTAATACCAAGACGGCTTAGCCAATCTGGGCATTCTTCTCCCTCCCGCTTGTGGGATATTTTGGATTGAGCTACGACGCCACTAATTAAAGTGTGTCAATCTGACAGCTACCACCAACGACCACAGCTAGTGAGAGGTCACTGAAGAGCCCATGGCATTAAATCACAGGATTTAGCTCAGAGGCATTGTCACGCGAGAATGCAAACACGGGATGCTTCTTTTCGTCCATCGCCAGCGAGCCTTTGGTTAAAACACAGGAATGCTTGCGCGGCTCTCTACGAGCATGGCACACGAATCTTATTTACCGACCCGGCATGCGAAGGTCCACCCGAGTCAATGACGGGTATGCCACTCCACCGGGGGCTCCTAATCTAATTATAGACCAAGTACAACCGAAATTTCGCCACTTTTTTATTCTTTTTTTATTTCATTTTTCTCTCTTTTTTCTCTCTTTTTTTTTTTCTCTTTTTTTACTTTTTTTTACTTTACTTTTTCTTTTTTTTTTTGGAAAATGTACAAGATAATATATACATGTTGTTGTGATTGTGGCTCACATCTTCCTCTGGTTTCACGTCCAGAAACGGCTTAAACGCCTTCTATGAGTCGAGGATAAGCTTTGTAACACCCACCTTAGGGTGCCACATTTCTTGTTGCATAATTACCAAATTACCCTTATTTTAGATAACGTACTTTGTAGGGAAAAATACGAGTTGCAAAATTTCTTAATAACAAGAAAATAAACTTAGCAGAAAAATAAAACATCACAGCATTATTACAAATAATTTACATCATTTATACATATCCAAGTCTTTTTTTTTTTATACATATACAAGTCTTTCGCACTATCATACTGTAAATATTACATACTGGACACTCCACACTTTTAAACACTATCTACATTGACATCTTGCCTAAGTACTACTAGGCAGCTGAACCCTCAGATGTAGCCGAACCCTCAGATGGGTCCTCCTCAGATTCCCCGGGTGGGGGAATTCCAACTTGACGTGAAGTCCGGTGGACAAACGTCCGAGTGGATGACACAACACTACTCTCTCTAGGGGTGCGATAGTACGCTCCCCAGTGCCGCCTGATGGATATCGGGAACTCTAATTGCACATAAACAATAATAGAAAAGTAAGGGTTCCCTGACTGTAGCCTACTCAATCTAATATTTACATCTCCCAGATAACATATACTCTCTCTCTCAAGATCCATGGTCCACGCCTCATCCCCTCCGATGAATGTTAGTCTCATGTAACCCAGGAAACTAGGGATCTCCATCGCCATCAAAATTCGAGGTTCTCAACGGAATCTGGACCTTCCTCTGCTTCTCGCTCTACGTCTAGCCCAATGTCTTAACAGCACATAAACATAATACAACATATGCATACAAGAGGTGAGATCACCTACGCCAATACTAGTATGGTAGCAATGAAGATAAACACATACAATATTTCATACAGCTATAATACCACAATTACAAATATTCAATAAATTAATTATCATAAACATAATTACGATAATACCCTCTATCATTATATGTACGCACACAGACTCAGTTTCCTACTCCATGGAGCTAACAACTCAAGTCGGAGAAAGTGATTAAAAAGATCTGTCTACACCAACATGCCTCAGACCACGTGCTTAGTTTTTGCACATCTAGCATATGCACGACAGTCTTTATCAAATCGTGAATAAGAATAGTGTCTCAGTCCGGATCATTGGTGTGTTGCGTCGGTCTAACCCACGCAAAGAAGAGCTACCAACTATACATTGTAGGCAACCCGCACCCCAATGCCCCCAAGGTCAACGAGTGACTTACACTACGCATATCGCACCCACTCAAGAGGTGTATTCTCTCCTAGGCAAATAGCCTCATACAGTCTCTCCGACTTTTCCAATGCATGTACGATGCACTATATACAGTTTCAATTCACATCACATATTCGGGGTCCATACAATAATCTAACAGTAATATTATTGTATTTTAATCGCGTAGTCATATTTTCACATTTTCTCATTCGCGACTCAATTCTGTCGCCTTTTCAAATCACGTAGTGATTTTTTTCAACGTTTTCCAATCGCGTAAATATTTTTCTTATGTTTTAAATCAAAAATACTATTTTTCTCATTTTAATACTAAAAATTGGCTTTATTTTTCATATTCGCACACTAGTCCCTCAAAACTCATATTTACATATTAGTCCCTCAAAATTAATATTTACGGCATAGTCTCTCAAAAATTAATATTTACGAATATAGTCCCTCAAAAATTTATATTTACGAACTAGTCCCTAGAAAATTTATAATTACCTTATTTTTGTCCCTCAAAAACATATTAATTACGTTTTAATCCCTAAAAATTTACATTTATGAAATAGTCTTTTATAAATTACTATTTATATTTTAGTCCCCCCTAAAATTTATATGTTCACTCTAACCCCTCAAACATTCTTATTTATATACTGGCCTCGCATTTACATGACATTTACAACTTAGTCCTCTTTTCATAAAAATTTACATAAATCAGAAAATGTACTATGTCCCAAAAATTGTTATTCCTTTTTTTTTTGTTTGCTTTGCATAAAATCATTTTATTTTTCTATACTCAAAATTTTTCCAAATTCAATTGGATCTCAAAATCTATCAATTTAATTGTATCTGATTATCTCCCCGCAACCTTCAAAACTTGTTCACATCATAAATTTCACACACATTCTCATGTCCTCATAATTATACATACTTTGCATACATTCTAAATTACACACACATACCTAATATCAAATCTTTAAACATTTCATCACACATACAAGCATAGCAATAAAATCATACACATCACAAATACCACACATATAAGCATAGAAACAAAACCATACACATCACAAATTCAATCAAAGAACCTCAAACAATAGGTGAATAATCCTTATGGATTTTTCACCGAACAAAACCATCCTCATACCACCAAAACATGGTTGGTGAGGTTAAATCTCCCTCTTACCTCTTGAAGACAAGCTTTCTAAGCTCTCCTCCTTTCCTTGAAATTTCGTTAACCTCCTAAACAAAACCCTAAAATTCCAAGAAAATTAGTAAATGCACATACAAGAATCAAGATTGAAAAACCATGGAACAATCATGGTTAGAAAAATTAAAAATCAAACTTTGAACCAAGAAAATCAAATCTCACCCTTAGGGAAGTAAGCAAAAGGCTTAATTTTGGACTAGCTAGAGTGGTTTTTTGGCAAACCCTTGTGAATGAAAAGTGTTTAGAATAGGATTTAGGTTTAAGAAAACCCAAGAGACAAAATTATAGAGGATTGGTAGTGTGGGTTTTGGGTGGTGGCCGAATTAGAGAAGAAGAGAAAGTTGGCTTAGTTTTCTTGGTGTTTTGGGAGAAATGGAAGCTTAAGTATAATAAGTGAAAAAAATGAATGGTGAGAGTGTATAAAGAGGGCTGCTACCGTGAGTGACTTGTGAGAAAAAAATAAAGAGATTTACTTGAGTAATTATCCAAACTTTAAGTGCACATGGACAATCACTTGTCATTGGTCACCAACTTGACTTTGCATGGCTTTGGAGTGTTCAAGAACCATGTAGAATCTCCTCCTAGCTGCTGCATGGCCGTGGGAGGTAAGTGGGATTAAGGCCTTAATTGTTTTAAATTCAAACCTAATTACTTGTTAATTTATTAGCTAATTAATTAGGTTTAATTTCCTAACCATTCTTATTTAATCATCCAATTATATAACTAATTAGTTTAACATATTTTAGCATGTATCATGACCTCTAATTAGAATTAAGATATCAAATTAAGGATTAGATTATAACTAATTAAGAATTAAGTTAGTTTACTTAGTTTCCTAATTAGGCAATTAGGTTAAATCAAACTAGGTTTAATTAGTTACTAATCAAAGTCAAGCCATTATTGTTGACTTCATCTCAACCATTGAAAATCACCTTGATTTCCTATCCATTGATCTCATCTACGGTGGATATGACTTGGTAGTTTTGTTAGGATTCGTTTTACACCGTTGATCAGATCAACGGTTAAGATCAAAGCTTTTAAATCAAGCTTTAAATCTAATGGTCCACAAAGAAGTCTAAGCTTCTTTCCTTGACCAATTCTCATTGGTTAGAAAAGTCCAACCATTTATTTTGACTGTTTCCTATTGGTTCATTTTAATTTTGGTTACAGAAAATATTCTAAGCACATTTTCTGTTAGTTAAAACTTATCGGGTCCAAAATTCATAGCAACGACTGCTATAAATATAACCACAGATATTTATCAGTACAATATTTTTGTTTTCATAGATAGATTCTAAAAATTAAAAGATACTTTTTTGTGTCACTCAGATTCGGGTTTAGTAAGATCCCCCGTCTCCAAATGAGGCAGATCAGAATTTTCTCGGCTTGAAAATTATTATTTTTCCTGGCCAGGAACAAATCACACAAAATGATCAAATATGATCTCAGAACAGTCAAATTATTTTTTATAACACACAGAAAATACAAAACAATGTAATTCTGCTATTACTATTCATATAGTCAGAATTTGGGGTGTTACAACTCTCCCCCTCTAAAATAAAGTTTCGTCCTCGAAACTTGACATACACTTAACATAAAAATGGATACTGCTCTCTAATCTTCTCTTCCAACTCCCATGTGGCTTCACCACTTACATCATTCCAAACTACTTTAACTAATGCAATGTCCTTTCCTCGAAGCTGCTTTATCCTTCGATCTTCAATTTTGACTGGAAACGTCTCATAGGTCAAGTTCTCCTTTAGTTGTACTGTGTCTGGTTCGATAATGTGGGTCGGATCTGGAATATATTTCCGTAGTTGTGATACGTGAAATACATTATGAAGATTTGATAAAAACGGTGGCAGTGCAACTTGATAAGCTACCGGACCTATCCGACGACGAAGTATCTGATACGGTCCAATAAACTTCGGAGTGAGTTTCCTCGACTTGATTACTCGTCCAACTCCAGTCATAGGCGTCACACGTAGAAATACATGGTCACCTTCTTCAAATTCAAGCAGTCTTCATCTTTTATCTGCATAACTCTTTTGTCGCGTCTGAGTTATCCTCATCTTGTCTTGGATTATTTTCACTTTCTCAGTTGTCTGCTACACAAATTCAGGTCCTACCATAGTACTTTCACCATCATGGTACCAACACAATGGTGTTCTACATCTTCGCCCATATAATGCCTCATAGGGTGCCATCCCTATGCTCAAATGGAAACTACTATTGTAGGTGAACTCTATCAATGGTAAAAATTCATCCCAACTACCAGTTTGTTCTAAAACACAAGCCCTCAACAAGTCTTCCAATGACTGAATCATCCTTTCTGACTGACCATCTGTTTGTGGATAGTAAGCAGAACTCAAACGTAACTTTGTTCCCATTGCTTCTTGTAAACTGTTCCAGAATCTTGATGTGAATCGCGGGTCTCGATCAGAAATTATACTGGATGGTACACCATGAAGTCTAACAATTTCATTGATGTATAGCTGAGCCAACTTCTCCATTGAGTACTTAATATTAATCTGTAAAAAGTGCGCCGACTTTGTAAGCCGATCAATAATTACCCATATAGAATCGTGACTCTTCCGAGTTCTTGGTAGTCTTGTGACGAAATCCATTGCTATGTCATCCCATTTCCATTCAAGAATAGGCAAAGGTTGCAACATTCCTGATGGTCTCTGGTGTTCTACTTTGGCCTTCTGACAAATTAAACAGGATGATACATATTCTGCGACATCCTTCTTCATTCCTTGCCACCAATACAACTGTTTCAAATCTTGGTACATCTTCATGGCTCCTGGATGCATACTCAACTTACTTCTATGAGCTTCATCCAAAATTGATCTCCTAAGTTCTGGATCATTTGGTACACAAACTCTCCCTTTGAACTTCAAAATTACATCAACACCTTCGTTGAATTCTAATTCTGCTCCTTGATTTCTTGCTTCCTTTGCTTCTTGTAGATATTGATCACTATTCTGTCCTTCTCGTATTTTATCCATCAGATCATTCGAAATGGTGATCATATTCAAACACATCTTCCCCGGTGTCAACTTAACAGATAATCGCATATCCCGAAATTCTTCTATCAATTCCTTCTCCTTCATCATCATAACAGAAGCATTAAGCGATTTTCTACTCAAAGCATCCGCTACGACGTTCGCCTTTCCGGGATGATATTGTAACTGAAAGTCATAATCTTTCAGAAACTCGAGCCAACGCCTTTGTCTCATGTTTAACTCTTTCTGGTCAAACAGATACTTCAAACTTTTATGGTCACTAAATATAGTGAACGTTGACCCATAGAGAAAATGTCTCCATACCTTCAATGCAAATACTATTGCGGCCAATTCCAGGTCACGAGTCAGATAATTCCTCTCATGCACTTTCAACTGCCTCGACGCGTATGCCACAACCTTACGATTTTGCATAAGAACACAACCTAATCCTTGATACGAAGCATCACAATACACTTCGAAAGGTTCATTTGGATCTGGCAGAATCAATACCGGTGAAGTAGTTAGTCGTCTCTTCAACTCTTGAAAACTTTCCTCACATGCTTCAGTCCACACAAACGGTTGATTCTTTCGTGTAAGTTGGGTAAGAGGTCCTGCAATCTTTGAAAACCCCTCAATAAAACGTCGATAATAACCGGCCAATCCGATGAAACTACGGATCTCCGATACAGTCTTCGGTCTTTCCCACTCAATAACTATCTCCACTTTCGAAGCATCAACTTCAATTCCTTCTTCGGATATAACGTGTCCCAAAAATTGTACTTTGCTCAACCAAAATTCACACTTGGACAACTTGGCATATAGTTTATTTTCCTTCAAAATCTGTAGAACCACTCTGAGGTGTTCAGCATGCTCCTCCTGACTTCGAGAATAAATCAAGATGTCATCAATAAAGACAACAATAAACTTATCGAAGTATGAACGAAAAATTCTATTCATGAAGTCCATAAATATTGTAGGTGCATTAGTCACACCAAAAGGCATCACTTGGTACTCATAATGCCCGTATCGAGTCCGGAACGCAGTTTTCGGGATATCCTCCACCTTTACACGTATCTGGTGATAACCAGAACGTAAGTCAATCTTAGAAAATATGGCGGCTCCTCGCAATTGGTCTAGCAGATCATCAATTCTCGGTAGGGGATACTTATTATTGATTGTAATCTTGTTCAGCTGCCGATAGTCTACACATAGCCGAGAAGTCCCATCCTTCTTCTTTACCAACAACACTGGAGCTCCCCAGGGTGATACACTTGGTCTCACAAATTGCTTTTCCAACAAATCTTCCAATTGCTTCTTCAGTTCTTCCAACTCTACTGGCAACATTTTGTAAGGTACCATAGATATAGGTCCAGCTCCAGGTACCAAATCAATAGAGAATTCAATCTCCCTTTCTGGCAGTAGTCCTGGTATATCTTCAGGAAACACTTCAGGAAATTCATTCACTACAAAGATATCCTTCAGAACATCTTCACAGTGAACCTCCAAAGAAGATATCAACAAGTACCCTAGGTCTCCTTCCTTTAAACAAGCTTCCACTTGAGGAGCTGTTAAGAACTTAGAATCCTTAACCTCAGGGAAAACTAACGTCTTACTCGAACAGTCGATCAGGATATGGTTAGAGGATAACCAATCCATTCCTAAGATTACATTAATCTTGGAAAGAGGCAAACAGATCAAATCCACATGAAAGATTCTATCCCTAACACATACAGGGCAATTCAAGCATACTTTTGTAGTTATCACAGGTTTATCAGTAGGAGTAACCACAGTCAAATCATATGGCAATGTAGTCACAGTCAATCCCAAACGTTCCACACAATCACATGCAATGAAAGAATGTGTTGCTCCCGAATAATATAACACTGTCAAAGGATTACCTTCAATGGCACACTCCTCCATTATCAAGTCCTCGGATTTAGCGGCTTCCTCCCCGCTCATAGTATATACTCGACCACCCGCCTGTGGCCTCGCAGTACGAACACTGCCCACTGATGGCTCCACTTTCAGTTGATCACAGTCTCGGGAAAAATGTCCAGGCTTCCCACATCGATAACAGATCACCCCCTTATGCTGACAGTCTCTAGTAAGATGTCCTTTCCCACACTTAAAACATTTAAGTGCAGAAGTTCCAGTTGAAACTGCCTTACCACCACTTGAACTTCCCCCAACTGATTGTTGTTTATTCTGACCTCCTGCTGGTTTAGTGTATGGTTTCTGTTGATAACGGTTGCCACCGCTACCCCTTCCTCGTTGGAACCGTGCTGGTCCAAAATTCTTATTTCTAGCCTCGCGCAAATGATCAATTTCTTCGACCTTTCTACACTTTTCCAATAATACTGGAAACTGATCAATATCTACCATCGCTAAAGCTCGCTTGATGTCGAGCCTCAACCCCTCTTCAAATTTCCTACACTTCCATTCCTCATCTGGATGCATCTGGAAGTACCTCGAAAACTTAGACAAGCTTTCGAACCTTGCTGTGTACTCGCTCACAGTCATTGCTCCTTGCCTCAAACTAAGGAACTCCATCTCTTTAGCATGTTGCACACTCGCTGGAAAATATTTTGCCAAAAACTTCTGTCTAAAGAGCTGCCATGTCGCAACTCTCCCTTCAGCCTGAAGTAATCTTCGGGCTCCTGCCCACCAAGCCTCTCCGTCACCGACTAGAACAAACGTGGCGAAAGTAAGCTTCCGCTCATCAGTACAACCCATGCCGTCAAATATCTTCTCCAGTTCCTTAATCCACAGATCAGCCTTCTCTGGATCAAACTCTCCATGGAACTTCGGTGGATTATTCCTCCGAAATTCTGACAAACTGTGAGCATCATCATTTGCTCTTTGGTTCTGTTGGGCAATAACCTCAGCCATTCGTTGTATTGCTGCTACAGCTGTAGCCATATTCTGATGATCATTGTCGGCATTTTCAGCTGCTGCCCTCGCATTCATACGTCCTCTTCCTCACCCAGCCATATCGTTTCTGAAACCAAAATGGATAACACAAAGAAGAGTTGAAGTTAATCTTCCAAACAATATTGTTTTTTTTTCTTTCAGAAAACAATTACAGAGAATCACATAACTTAGACAAGACAGACCTAACCACATACCCAAAAGACTCTAACTTGGGCTCTGATACCAACTAATGTAACACCCACCTTAGGGTGCCATATTTCTTGTTGTATAATTACCAAATTACCCTTATTTTAGATAACGTACTTTGTAGGGAAAAATACGAGTTGCAAAATTTCTTAATAACAAGAAAATAAACTTAGCAGAAAAATAAAACATCACAGCATTATTACAAATAATTTACATCATTTATACATATCCAAGTCTTTTTTTTTATACATATACAAGTCTTTCGCACTATCACACTGTAAATATTACAAACTGGAAATTCCAAACTTTTAAACACTATCTACATTGACATCTTGCCCAAGTACTACTAGGCAGCTGAACCCTCAGATGTAGCCGAACCCTCAGATGGGTCCTCCTCAGATTCCCCGGGTGGGGGAATTCCAACTTGACGTGAAGTCCGGTGGACAAACGTCCGAGCGGACGACACAACACTACTCTCTCTAGGGGTGCGATAGTACGCTCCTTAGTGCTGTCTGATGGATATCGGGAACTCTAATTGTACATAAACAGTAACAGAAAAGTAAGGGTTCCCTGACTGTAGCCTACTCAATCTAATATTTACATCTCCCAGATAACATATACTCTCTCTCTCAAGATCCACGGTCCACGCCTCATCCCCTCCGATGAATGTTAGTCTCATGTAACCCAGGAAACTAGGGATCTCCATCACCATCAAAATTCGAGGTTCTCAACGGAATCTGGACCTTCCTCTGCTTCTCGCTCTACGTCTGGCCCAATGTCTTAACAACACATAAACATAATACAACATATGCATACAAGAGGTGAGATCATCTACGCCAATACCAGTATGGTAGCAATGAAGATAAATACATACAATATTTCATACAGCTATAATACCACAATTACAAATATTCAATAAATCAATTATCATAAACATAATTACGATAATACCCTCTATCATTATATGTACGCACACAGACTCAGTTTCCTACTCCATGGAGCTAACAACTCAGGTCGGAGAAAGTGATTGAAAAGATCTGTCTGCACCAACATGCCTCAGATCACGTGCTTAGTTTTTGCACATCTAGCATATGCACGACAGCCTTTATCAAATCGTGAATAAGAATAGTGTCTCAGTCCGGATCATTGGTGTGTTGCGTCAGTCTAACCCACGCAAAGAAGAGCTACCAACTGTACATTGTAGGCAACCCGCACCCCAATGCCCCCAAGGTCAACGAGTGACTTACACTACGCATATCGTACCCACTCAAGAGGTGTATTCTCTCCTAGGCAAATAGCCTTATACAGTCTCTCTGACTTTTCCAATGCATGTACGATGCACTATATACAGTTTCAATTCACATCACATATTCGAGGTCCATACAATAATCTAACAGTAATATTACTGTGTTTTAATCGTGTAGTCATATTTTCACATTTTCTCAATCGCGACTCAATTCTGTCGCCTTTTCAAATCACGTAGCGATTTTTTTCAACGTTTTCCAATCGCGTAAATATTTTTCTTACGTTTTAAATCAAAAATACTATTTTTCTCATTTTAATACTAAAAATTGGCTTTATTTTTCATATTCGCACACTAGTCCCTCAAAACTCATATTTACATATTAGTCCCTCAAAATTAATATTTACGGCATAGTCTCTCAAAAATTAATATTTACGAATATAGTCCCTCAGAAATTTATATTTATGAACTAGTCCCTAGAAAATTTATAATTACCTTCTTTTTGTCCCTCAAAAACATATTAATTATGTTTTAATCCCTAAAAATTTACATTTATGAAATAGTCTTTTATAAATTACTATTTACATTTTAGAAAAATCATGGAACAATCATGGTTAGAAAAATTAAAAATCAAACTTTGAACCAAGAAAATCAAATCTCACCCTTAGGGAAGTAAGCAAAAGGCTTAATTTTGGACTAGCTAGAGTGGTTTTTTGGCAAACCCTTGTGAATGAAAAGTGTTTAGAATAGGATTTAGGTTTAAGAAAACCCAAGAGACAAAATTATAGAGGATTGGTAGTGTGGGTTTTGGGTGGTGGCCGAATTAGAGAAGAAGAGAAAGTTGGCTTAGTTTTCTTGGTGTTTTGGGAGAAATGGAAGCTTAAGTATAATAAGTGAAAACAATGAATGGTGAGAGTGTATAAAGAGGGCTGCTGCTGTGAGTGACTTGTGAGAAAAAAATAAAGAGATTTACTTGAGTAATTATCCAAACTTTAAGTGCACATGGACAATCACTTGTCATTGGTCACCAACTTGACTTTGCATGGCTTTGGAGTGTTCAAGAACCATGTAGAATCTCCTCCTAGCTGCTGCATGGCCGTGGGAGGTAAGTGGGATTAAGGCCTTAATTGTTTTAAATTCAAACCTAATTACTTGTTAATTTATTAGCTAATTAATTAGGTTTAATTTCCTAACCATTCTTATTTAATCATCCAATTATATAACTAATTAGTTTAACATATTTTAGCATGTATCATGACCTCTAATTAGAATTAAGATATCAAATTAAGGATTAGATTATAACTAATTAAGAATTAAGTTAGTTTACTTAGTTTCCTAATTAGGCAATTAGGTTAAATCAAACTAGGTTTAGTTAGTTACTAATCAAAGTCAAGCCATTATTGTTGACTTCATCTCAACCATTGAAAATCACCTTGATTTCCTATCCATTGATCTCATCTACGGTGGATATGACTTGGTGGTTTTGTTAGGATTCGTTTTACACCATTGATCGGATCAACGGTTAAGATCAAAGCTTCTAAGTCAAGCTTTAAATCTAATGGTCCACAAAGAAATCTAAGCTTCTTTCCTTGACCAATTCTCATTGGTTAGAAAAGTCCAACCATTTATTTTGACTGTTTCCTATTGGTTCATTTTAATTTTGGTTACAGAAAATATTCTAGGCACATTTTCTGTCAGTTAAAACTTATCGGGTCCAAAATTCATAGCAACGGCTGCTATAAATATAACCACAGATATTTATCAGTACAATATTTTTGTTTTTATAGATAGATTCTAAAAATTAAAAGATACTTTTCTGTGTCACTCAGATTCGGGTTTAGTAAGATCCCCCGTCTCCAAATGAGGCAGATCAGAATTTCCCCGGCCTGAAAATTATTATTTTTCCTAGCCAGGTACAAATCACACAAAATGATCAAATATGATTTCAGAACAGTCAAATTATTTTTTATAACACACAGAAAATACAAAACAATGTAATTCTGCTATTATTATTCATATAGTCAGAATTTGGGGTGTTACAAGCTTCCCATCCAATTTTCTTATAAATTGGCAAACAGGGTCTTTTTGAGTCAGATTCCCAAGACTATAACGCTCTTGCTCGTCCTTGAAGAGATTCCACAAACTAAGAAGTTCACGCTGCACAACTCCATAAGAATGCGTCTCAAGAGTCAATAAGATATTATCTAATGACTCCTTACTCAGTCCATTCTTAATGAAGAATATTTTATCTTCTCTGTTTACGGAAACCATCCCCAAAGAGTGACATCGCGTGTTGCAATTCCATCGTGCACACTTGTAACAAACTTTCATTCTTTTTGCTCTTCTCCTTTTTGAAAATGAACTTTTACCGAGACCAGGCATGTATGGGACAAATGAATATGAAGATTCACCAGCTAAACGAACCTTTGCTTCGATTATCCAGCGTATATCTTCTGGGATGCCCTTATACATTAACAATCTCAGTCTTTCACACCTAGCTTCATAGACTTTTGTTAGAGCATTTAGAGGGAGAGAAGGAAAATGTTTTCTTAGATTTGAGAGAATGACATCCATTTTAAAAGGAGAAGAATTCAGTTATTATGGGAAACTGAAAAATAAACCGACTTGAGAGTCACGGAGTACCGTTATCCGCCATTTAACCGGGAATACAAAGAACTGCAAAAAGAAAGAAACAACATTAAAATAAATTTTACTCATAACAAGGATTAGAAAGAGAAATGGATTCTACCTCAACAACTTGATGTTCCAGAAATGGTTTGAGTCTTTGTCCATTGACCTTAAATACAATACCATTCCTAGGATTCTCAATGTCTATGGCCCCATAAGAATACACATGTTTGACAATATAAGGACCAATCCACCTAGATCTCAATTTTTCAGGGAATAGGTGAAGACGAGAATTATAAAGCAGAACTTTTTGACTAATTTCAAAAGTTTTTCTCAAAATTGATTTATCATGAAAAGCTTTTGTTCTAGCTTTATAAATCTTTGAGTTTTCATATGCATCATTTCTTAATTCCTCAAGTTCATTCAATTGCAATTTGCGTAACTTGGAAGCATCATCAAGACTTAAGTTGAAAGCTTTAATGGCCCAAAATGCTTTATGCTCCAATTCTACAGGCAAATGACAAGGTTTTCCATAAACTAACCAATAGGGAGACATGCCCAAAGATGTTTTAAAAGCAGTACGGTAAGCCCAAAGTGCATTGTTTAGTCTTAAAGACCAATCTTTACGATTTGGGTTAACCATTTTTTCCAAAATTTGTTTAATCTCCCTATTTGCTAATTCAACTTGTCCACTTGTCTGAGGATGATAAGGGGTTGCAATTTTGTGGGTAATGCAATATTTCTTCATTAAAGATTCAAATGATTTATTGCAAAAATGTGTTCCCCCATCACTGATGATAGCTCGAGGAATTCCAAATCGACTCAAAACATTTTCTTTTAAAAATTTTAGAATAGTTTTATGATCATTATGCCGACATGGAATCGCCTCAATCCATTTTGAGACATAATCAACTGCAACCAAAATGTACACAAATCCAAAAGATGATGGAAATGGACCCATGAAATCAATTCCCCAACAATAAAAAATTTTAATGACAAGAATAGGGTTCAAAGGCATCATATTTCTTTTAGAAATGGACCCCAATTTTTGACAACTTTCATAACTTTTGCAAAAAATATAACTGTCCTTGAATAAAGTGGGCCAATAAAATCCACACTGCAAGATTTTCGTAGTTGTTTTCTTTGAAGAAAAATGACATCCACATGCTTCTGAATGACAAAATTTAATAACACTACTTACCTCATTGTCAGGTACACATCTTCGAAAGATTTGATCAGGACAATATTTGAATAAATATGGGTCATCCCAAAAGAAATTTTTCACCTCAATCAAAAACTTTTTTCTGTCTTGGTGTGTCCACTGAGGCGGCATCTTACCTGTTACAAGAAAATTGACAATGTTAGCAAACCAAGGCATGGAATTGACAGAAAATAAAAATTCATCGGGAAAAGAATCATTGATAGGTGTGCTATCAAAAGATGAGCCTGTTGTCAGCCTTGACAAATGATCTGCAACAACATTTTCGGCTCCTTTCTTGTCTTTTATTGTGATGTTAAATTCTTGAAGCAACAAGATCCACCGTATCAACCTAGGTTTGGCATCCTGTTTAGACATTAAATATCTAACAGCAGCATGATCAGTGAAAACAACAGTGGATGAACCAATTAAATAAGCCCAAAATTTGTCCAATGCAAAAATTACAGCAAGTAGTTCTTTTTCAGTAGTGGTGTAATTCATTTGTGCACTATTCAAAGTTCGACTTGCGTAATAAATTACATGAGGCTTACCTTCCTTTCTTTGGCCTAAAACAGTGCCAACAGTAAAATCACTAGCATCACACATCAACTCAAAAGGCAAAGACCAGTCAGGGGATTGCATGATAGGAGTAGAAGTCAAAGGACCAATTAATTTTTCAAAAGATTTTTGACAATCTTGAGTCCAATCAAATGGTGTATCTTTTGTTAGAAGATTACATAAAGGTCTAGATATGGCACTAAAGTCCTTTACAAATCTTCTGTAAAATCCTACATGTCCTAAAAAGGAATGAACTTCTCTGACTGTTTTGGAAAAGGCAAATGAGCAATTAATTCAACTTTGGCCTTGTCAACTTCAATTCCCTTAGAAGATATCACATGACCTAACACTATTTCTGAGGTAACCATGTAATGACATTTTTTTCAATTTAACACAAATCCTTTTTCTTCGTATCTTTTAAGAACTTTTTCCAAATTATCAAGACAATTTTCAAAAGAATTTCCAAAAACTGTCAGATCATCCATGAAAACCTCTAAATAATGCTCAATCATGTCACTGAAAATACTTAGCATGCATCTTTGAAAAGTTGTCGGAGCATTACAAAGACCAAAAGGCATTCTTCTATATGCAAAAGTGCCAAAGGGGTAAGTAAAAGTGGTCTTTTCTTGGTCCTCTAATGCAATTGGTATTTGATTATACCCTGAATAACCATCAAGAAAACAATAGTAGGGATGTCCTGCTACTCTTTCTAGTATCTGATCAAGAAATGGCAAAGGGAAATGGTCTTTCCTAGTGGCTGCATTCAATTTTCTGAAATCAATACACATACACCAACTAGATGAGACTCGGGCATGTATTAATTCTCCTTTTTCATTTTCAACCACTGTTATTCCAGATTTCTTAGGCACAACTTGTGTAGGGCTTACCCACTGGCTATCAGAGATAGGATAGATAATTCCAACATCAAGTAATTTAAGAACTTCAGTTCTAACTACCTCTTTCATGTGTGGATTTAATCTTCTTTGAGGTTGTTGAGATGTTTTAGCATTATCCTCTAAATGTATTCTATGTGTACAGATTAATGGATTAATGCCTTTTATATCCTTTAATGTCCATCCAATTGCATTTTTATGCCTTTTAAGTACTTCTATCAACTTACCTTCTTGTTCTTTGGTCAAGGATGAGGAAATTACCACTGGAGAGCTTTGTTCTTCTCCCAAAAATGTGTACTTCAACCCATCAGGTAATGGCTTCAGTTCCAGTGTGGGTACTTCTTCATGGGTATCATCATTCATGGATTTTAGCTCTTCGAATCTTGGCTTCCTTCCTTTGTATTCGATTTCCTGTGTACAGTCAAGCAAAGAGCATATTTGAAACATCATCATCTAATTGTGTGTAGCTGAATCAAATGAATTAATTAAACAGATTTCTAATGGGTCAGAAGAACTCCTGATTTGAAGATGATCATCTATAATGGCTTCAATCCCTTCAATCTCTTCCTTTTCATCATAAACTTCTTGTGGTTGCTTGCACATGTTGAAAACATTAAGCTCTAGTGTCATATTTCCAAAAGTTAGCTTCACCACTCCATTTCTGCAATTTATCAAAGCATTAGATGTTGCTAAAAATAGGCAACCCAAAATAACAAGAACTGACTTAGAACTATCAACCATAGGTTTAGTTTCCAAGACAATAAAATCCACAAGATATATGAATTTATCAACTTGTACCAATACATCTTCTACTATTCCTTTTGGAATTTTAATTGATCTATCAGCAAGTAGAAGAGTTACAGAAGTTGGTTTTAACTCACCAAGGTTGAGTTACTGATAAACTGAATATGGAAGCAAATTAACACTAGCACCAAGATCAAGTAAAGCTCGTTCAATTTTATGTTCACCAATAATGCATGAAACTGTAGGACAACCAGGGTCTTTATATTTCAACTCATTATTGTTTTGAATAATGGAGCTTACCTGTTCAGTCAAAAATATATTCTTTTTCACATTATGTTTCCTTTTAACAGTGCACAAGTCTTTCAAAAATTTGGCATAACAAGGAATCTGTTTGATAGCATCTAACAGAGGAATATTGACCTTCACTTGTTTAAAGATTTCAAAAATGTCACTGTTATGATTCACTTTACTTGAATTATTTAATGCTTGAGGAAATGAGGATGAAGACGAGGGTTTGATCTCCTTTTGGCTAGGTGGCTGATCAACTCCTTCCTCATCTTTGGGAATTGACTCATCATCTTTCTCAAAAAGTTCAGGAATTTGTTTTTCAACAACCTTTCCACTCCTAAGAGTTATCACTGAGTTGACTTGATCTATTTTTTGACTTTCTGAACTACCCTCATTTAGGCTAAACTGACCCTTGGGATTTGGTTGAGGTTGAGAGGGAAACTTTCCTTTCTCATGAATAGCAAGTGCAGAAGAAAGTTTAGCAAGAGTGTCTTTTATGTCAATTATGGTTTGATTGTTGTGGTTATTGATGGCCTCTTGTTTTTCCATGAATGCATGCAATGTTCCTTCAAGGTTTTTCCTATATGGAGGGACATAGGATGCATATCCTTGAGGATTTTGAGAATCTTGTTGTGCCTGAGGAGGTGGTGGTTGCATGAATTGTGGCTGGTTGTTATTCCTCCAACTGAAGTTCGGGTGATTTCTCCATCCCGGATTGTATGTATCTGAAAAAGAAGAAGTGAATGGCTTTTTAAAATTATTCATTGCATTTACTTGCTCATGCACAACTTCTTTAAAAACAGGAATTTTTGGACATTCATTTGTTGAGTGTCCTAATTCATCACAAATGCCACAAATTTCTTCATTTTGCACAGATTTGATTTCTTTTACTTTCCCTGATTCCATAGCTTCAACCTTTCTAGCCAAACTAGAAAACCTTACATTTAGATCTTCTTCTTGACTAAGATGATATTTTCCTTTACTAGCATTTGCAAGGTTAAATCTAATTGAATTTTCAGAAGGATTAGTACCATGCCAAGATTGAGAATTTTCAGCCAAATGGTCTAAATAGTCTAAAGCTTCTTCAGGTTCTTTATTAAGAAATTCACCATTGCACATTGTTTCCACAAATTGTTTGGTTTCGGGTGTTAACCCTTCATAAAAGAAGCTTATAGTGCGCCATTTTTCAAAACCATGATGTGGGCAAGAATTCAACAAATCTTTAAAACGTTCCCAACTTTGAAAATATGCTTCATTGGAATTTTGAAAAAAAATTTGGATTTGTCTTTTCAAAGCATTGGTTTTATGTGTTGGAAAAAATTTCTTCAAAAACTCACATTGCATTTCTTGCCATATGCCAATTGATCTTAGTTTCAAAGTGTTAAGTCAAGTTTTTGCTTTATCTTTCAAAGAAAAAAGAAATAATTTAAGCTTAAAACCTCTTCAGTGCAAGTTTGATCATGAAAAGCAGTACATACTTCCTCAAATTCTTTTAGATGTAAATATGGGCTTTCAGATTCTAAACCATGGAAATTAGGAAGTAAAGAAATCATACCTGGCTTGAATCTAAAATTGTTGGCATTGAGTGGAAAGATAAAACATGATGGACTAGAATTTCGAGATGGTTGCAGATACTCACGCATAGTTATAGCAGTTAATTTTCATGTTCATCATGCACACTTTCGTTTTTCACCATTGTGCTTAATGTGTGTGATTGTGATTCAAATAAATCAATATGTAAAGTATCCGGATTAACTCTAACCAAACGAATTTAATTTAAATCACGATACCAATTAAGCATAAACAAGTAACTTACAATAGAAAAGAAAATGTACAAGCTAGTAATATAAATCATGTCCATTAAATATTAACAAAAGTGTGGTATAAACCAACCACTAAATATATATTAACACTTAGTAAATAAATATTAACAAAGGTGTGGTATAAACTAACCACCAAATAAGTTAATAAGCATAAAAATTAAAAAGTTAGTATACTGAGATAAATTAAAATGTTAGAAGTAGATAAAGTAAAAAGTTAGATAGTTAGTAAGAGAGTTAGTAAGTTAGTAAACAAAAAAAAAAATGACGAGAAAATAAATACGAGAAAATAAAGTACAAAAAAAATAAAAGGAGAGTTACCCCCACTAAGTCAAAATGTACAAGAAAATAAAATGGAGAATTACCCCATTCGTACTGAGTAAATTAAAATGCAAAAAATAAAGTGCAGAAAGTAAACTACAAAAAAAAAAATAAGTAAAAGGGAGAGATTCCCGCACTAAGTTAGTGCGTAAAATAAAAGGGAGAGGTTCCCCTACTAGTTAGTATGTTAGTATATATACAAATTTTTACACTAGAAATTCAATCTTCAAATCAAGTCCCCAGCAACGGCGCCAAAAACTTGATGCACAATTTTTGATTGTCGCATTTGCAAACCCAAGTGCAGGTTGTCTCAAGTAATATATTTCTCGGGAGTCCAAGGTCGATCCACAGGGAATTGTTGAAAATTAATTAAAGTGAAGTGAATATTTTGTTACTGCGATTAAAATTATTTACTTGGGTAAAAAGATTTACTCTTGGTAAATAAAATAAAGGTAAGATCAATTCTTTTTATAACTCAATTAGAATCCTCGCAACATAGAGGTTCCAATCAGAAAATACAACATTAAAAGTCCAATTAAAATAATATACGTAATTATATTATGTTTCCTAAAAATATTACCACCACTTATAAATGGGTTAGAGAATTCATTGTGCCAATATTTTGTCTACAACAAATCAAGAACTCCTCTTTACAAAGATGGTTTCTAAATTATAAGAAACAAATTATAATACGTATAATGGTTACTAGAAAAATATAAATCATTTAAGCACAAGAGAAGAATAAATCTAACCTTACTTTATTACTAAGAGCTTCACCCTTTCACCCAAGTAAAATGAAACTTAGTTACTCATAGATAAGAAGAAAGAAAGAGAGAAGAAGAAGAAGAAGAAGAAGAACATGACTTTAATTTAGAACAAAGGAAAATTACTACAAGAAAACCTAGTAACAAAATGGCATCATTTTGGTAACTAACACCTAACACCCTTAATGATCTACCAAGGCACCCTTTTATAGAGGATTAGAGATACAAAATGACAAGGGGGCTGAGTCATTAGTGGTTGGATGAGTGGAAAATGAGTGGAAAATGCCAAATGACTTTAGGTGAGTGGGAAATTATGGAGATTCCTTGTCTCCGAAATCATGCAGCTCTGAAGTCATTGCATTCGTCATTTTTGAACCATGTGGTCTTCATGAAAGTTGTAGTGCTGGATCTTAGCTTTCAAATGGCTTTAGTTTGAGTCCAATATCATTTCTCTAACTCCAGATAGATTCAAATTACTGAACACTGCCCAGGCCCAAGCCCTCTGTTCTGACTTCCAAGCCCAATATCACCTTCAAGGAGTCCGATTCTGGAAAAGTGTTCAACTTGAAAGTTGTAGATATTGGTCTTAACTATTTAGAATCCAAATTTCAGCCCATTTTACAACTTCTATCCCAAAATATGTGATGAACAGTACCCATAGGTTAAGCTGTCAGAAAAAACACTCTAGTTCTTGCTTTAATCCCAATTTGAGTTATCTACTCGTGTGATTAGGCCTTTGAGGTCTTCATGAAAGTTATAGAACTCTCTCTTATCTTTCAAATGCCACTAGAATCACCTCCAAAAACTACCTACAGCCCAAGATATGACTCAAATATAGAAATAGTGTAAGATATGAATCATGCTGAAAAATTCAATTAAGTTCAATTTGAGTCCAAACTTACAAAACATAATAAAACTCAATCAATTAAGTACATAGAGAGTGTAAATGACTAAGAATGAAAGCTTATTAATGTATCAAATATGTGATCATCAGAAGGTTCTGTCCTTCAATCTCCAGGTTGTAGTAAAACATCTTTACCAAATCAAGGTAAAGGTCAGCTTTATAGGAGAAGCGATGAAGCACGCCCTGATTGTTCAGCTGGTTGACCAAATCAAAGCCTCATTCTCTCTGAATAAAGTTCAAATCCAAGTATTTTAGTTACACAAGATTGCACTCCCAAAAGTAAGTGATAAAGCGACTCAGTTCCTCTTTGCTGGAGGATAGTCTTCGTAGGTCTAGAGGATTGTTGCAGGGAGCAATTTTAATGCGATGACGTTTTACTCTAGAAGAAAAGGAAGCCATGGATGTGTTGTTTAGCAGAGAAGATGGTGAGTGCAGTGAGAGTGGGGTTTTGAAAGGGTGGAACGTGGGTGGAGAAAGATAGAAAAAGGTGGAGGAATAGTGGCGCAAAAAGGTAGAGGTGAGGTAGGCGTGGGTGGAGACAGAGGAGATAGAGAGGTGTGATTGAGCAGAGGGGATGCACAGAAAAAGAATGAGACAGGTGGAGAGAAGTGAGAGCGTTGTGGGCATATATAAGCCCATGTTTATTCGAATAACATGTGAGTTATTCGAATAAATAAATGGTAAACCAACGGTTATAGCTTTTTCTGACATATGTTATTCAAATAACCAACTAGTTATTCGAATCGACAAAAGAATATTGGCCTCTATTAAAAGAGCATTAGTCGAATAAGAAGCCTCTTATTCGAATAAGACAAATGCAAAGAGATAGATTATGCAAATAATTTATTCGAATAAACTAGGCTTTATTTGAATAAGAAAGACACCAAAAGCAGTGAGAAATTGATTTAGATATCAGTTTATTCGAATAAAATTTATTTTATTCATTTTTTTCGAATAGCACAAATATAAAACACTTTAGACTGTGGTTACTGGATTCAGGTTATTCGAATAAATTAAGTTTTATTCGAATAACACAGATGCACAATACATTTTTTTGAGCAGTTGACTTTGTTTATTCGAATAGCCACAGGGTTATTCGAATAAAATTATCAGAAAACAATAATAGGCACATATAGGGATACAATTAGAGAGAATGAAACATACCTAAAGATGATATACTTGCAAAATAATTTTTCGGATACCCCTAATGCTCAAGTTAGTAACGATTCAGGAATAATAAGCCAATAAACACAAGCATTCATTTATATGTATGATTGATCAATTATGCCTAATTCTGCTCTAATATAAAAGAATGCTTCTTTTGCTAAGGGTTTAGTGAAAATATCTGCAAGTTGTTTAGATGTTTCAATAAATTCAAGTATGTAGTCTCCCTTTTTGTACATAATCTCTAATAAAGTGATGCCTTATTTCTATGTGCTTTGTTCTAGAGTGCAAAATAGGATTTTTAGATAGATTTATTGCACTAGTGTTGTCACATCTTATAGGGATGTGATCAAGTTGAAGACCATAGTCTAGAAGTTATTGTTTCATCCAAATGATTTGAGCACAGCAACTCCCGGCTGCAACATATTCAGCCTCAGCAGTTGACAATGCTGCACTATTTTGCTTCTTGCTATGCCAAGAAACTAAAGAACTTCCAAGAAAATGGCGTGTCCCACTAGTACTTTTCCTATCTATTTTGCATCCCACAAAATCAGAATTAGAATAACCAATTAGGCTAAATGAGGCACCCTTAGGGTACCCCAAGCACATTTGTGAAGTGCCTACTAGATATTTCATGATTCTTTTAACAACACATAGGTGTGATTCTTTAGGATTAGCTTGATATCTGGAACACATGCATAAACTAAACATTATATCTGACCTACTAGTAATAAGATAAATAAGGGATCTGATCATACATCTATATTTAGTAATTTCTATAGATTTACCTACTTCGTCATTGTCTAAATAGTAGGAAGTGCCCATTGGTGTAGCCATATACTTGGTATTGCCTATTCTGAATTTTTTGCGCAGTTCCTTGCAGTATTTGGTTTGACTTATGAAAGTCCTTTCTTTTGTTTATTTGATTTGAAGCCCAAGGAAGAAATTGAGCTCTCTTATCATCGACATTTCAAACTCATTCTGCATTATCTTAGCAAATTTCTTACAAAGAGATTCATTAGTAGAGCCAAAAATAATGTCATCTACATAAACTTGTACAAGGAGAATATCATGCTTTTTATTTTTAATAAAAAGAGTTGTATCAACTTTGCCTCTCGAAAAACCATTTTCTAAAAAAAACTTACTCAACCTTTCATACCAAGCTATAGGAGCTTGTTTTAAGCCATACAAGGCCCTTTTCAATTTAAAAACATGGTTGGGTAGTTCATAATTTTCAAAACCTGGAGGTTATTCAACATATACCTTTTCTTGAATAAAACCATTTAAAAAAGTACTTTTAACATCCATTTAGTATAACTTAAAATCCATGATGCAAGTATATACAAGTAACATTCTAATAGCTTCTAATCTAACTATAGGTGCATAGGTTTCTTCATAGTCTATTCCTTCTTCTGGGTTATATCCTTTTGCAACTAACCTAGCTTTATTTCTTATTATTAAGCCAATTTCATCAAGTTTGTTCCTGAAGACCCATTTGGTTCCTATAATTGGATGTTCATTGGGCCTTGGAACTAATTCCCAAACTTGATTTCTTTCAAATTGGTTCAGCTCTTCTTACATGGCCAAGATCCAATGTTCATCGTTAAAGGCTTCATTTATGTCTTTACACTCAATTTGGAAAACAAAAGCCATGTGATTACATACATTTCTAAGAGAGTTTCGAGTACTTACACATTTAGATACATCACCTATTATTTGACCAAGAGGATGATATCTTGAAGTTCGCCATTCTTTGGGAAGGTCCATGACTTATGAATCTTCTTGTCTTGAGGTGTCTTCTTGACTTTCCTCTTGCTCTTTGGCTTCTTTTTCCTTGTTATCCAAATGTGTTTATGCTAATATTTTTGCAACATCATCAACAAAGTCCTTTCTCAGTCTATTTGGATTAGTTTCGTCAAAAAGCAACATGAATAGACTCTTCAATAGTCATAGTTCTTTTATTATAAATTCTAATAGCCTTGCTATGATTAGAATAGCTAAGAAAAATACCTTCATTAGATTTAGCATCAAACTTCCCCAAGTTATCCTTTCTATTATTTGAAAAAAAAATTTACATCCAAAAACATGAACGTGTGAAACATTTGGCTTCTTTCCTTTGTATAACTCATATGGGATTTTCTTTAAAATTAACCTTATTAGGGTCCTATTCATTATATAACACGCGGTATTTACCGTATCCACCTAGAAACACTTAGGAAGTGTAGCCTCATTGAGCGTAGTTCTTACCATTTCTTCTAAAGATCGATTTTTCTTTTCTACAACTCCATTTTGTTGTGGAGTTTTAGGGGCAGAAAAGTTATGTTCAATGCTTTGTTCATCACAAAAAGTTTCAAAATCATGATTTTCAAATTCACCTCTATGGTCACTCCTTATGGAAGTAACAGAAAAACCTTTTTTATTTTGGATAACTTTGGCAAGTCTTTTAAAAGCTAAAAATGCATCATTTTTATGGGAAATGAAAAGGAATAAAGTCCATGAGAACCTAGAAAAATCATCAACTATCACTAATGCATAGTAATTCCCACCAAAGCTCATAGTTCTAGATGGTCCAAAAAGAGCCATGTGCAAAAGTTGTAAAGGTCTAGAAGTTGAAACTATATTTTTTGCTTTAAAAGAAACATTTACTTATTTTTTCTTTTGACATACATCACATAATTTATCTTTTATAAAATTAAACTTGGGTAATCCAATTACTAGCTTTTTAGAGACTAACTTTTTAAAGTGATCCATGTGAATGTGTGCAATTCTCCTATGCCATAACCATGAATCATCAAGGCTAATCATATAAATATTGTTAACTCTATGACTAATGAACTTAACATGCTTATCATTTTTACCTTCAATTATGCAACAATTTGAATAAAAAATTACTCTATTTCCTTTATCACATAATTGACTAATATTAAGTGTTTAAGTCCTTCAACAAGCAATACATTATCAATGGATGAATTAGGACTTTTACCGACTTTGCCGACTCCAAGAATCTTTCCTTTGTTGTTATCTCCATATGTTACATGTCTGTGAGTCTTGGGAACAAGGAATGAGAATTTGGAGTCATCTCCAGTCATGTGCTTGGAGCATCCACTATCGAGCTACCAATTTGAGCTCCTAGCCTTTAAGCACACCTACAACACATATTTAAATTTTAACTTTTGGTACCCAAATTTTCTTAGGTCCTTGTATGTTACTTCTGGGTGTTTTATCCTTAGGAACCCAAACCATTTTAGTTCCATTTTTGTGTTAGTATTTTTCCTTGCATTACATGTTGATGCATTATGTCCTTTCTTCCCACAATAAAAACATTTAATAAAAGGACTACTTGAAGTACTTGAATGAACAAAGAAATTTTTATAATTTTTTTGCTGATTTTTAGGGTTGTAACCTATCCTAGCTTTTTGAAAAATAGCTCTTTATTTTCCTAACAAAATATTTAAATTATCTCTTCCAAAAGTAAATTTAGAAATTGTGTTCTTTAAATCTTCAATTTCTTTTTCAAGGACTTGACAAGATAATCAAGATGAAGATGTAAAAGTATATGAGGAACAGGTTGTGCAAGCATCAATTAATCCTAATGTTTCATTTTCAATTTTTAGTTCTTCAATTTCTTTATTTAAAATAAGAATTTGATTTTCTAAAGAAGAAATTATTTTCTTAGATTAAGAGACTAATTTGGTGAGCCTTAGTGATTCATCTTGCAACTCTTCAAAAGCTTTTTGTAATTCATCATAAGAAGGGGATAAGTCAATGTTAGAAGTTACCTCAGTGTCGCTTTCTTGTTCTTCTTCTTTTTTGGCCATAAGATATAGATGGGCTTCCTCGCTATCTGAGCTATCAGTTGAGTCCATGTCGTTGTCATCCCATGCTATGTAAGTTTTTCTTTCTTTTCTTTCCTTGAAGGATTTCTTCTCAAAATTCTCCATCTTCTTTTGGTAAATTGGGCACTCCATCGTCATGTGTCCTAGTTTTCCACACTCGTAGCAAGTTGGAGTTAAAGGTGTTCCTTCCTCTTTGTGATGGGTTTTCTTTGGAGGGAAAGACGGTCTTCTTTGACTTCCCATTTTCCTGAGAAATTTCCTAAACCTTTTTACTAGAAGACTAAGATTTTCTTCATTTAGCTCAAGGTTCTCTGTGCCTTCTCCATCTTCTTCATCATTATCATCAATTGTCGAGGAGGTGACTTTGAGTGCTATTCCCTTTTTCTTCTTATCATGCTATTCACTTTGACTTAGCCTGTTTAGATCCAATTTGTGCTCATAAAGTTTCCCAAAGAGGGTAGCTAGGGTCATCGTTGACATATCTCTTGATTCTGATATAGCTGTTTCCTTGGGTTGCCAAATCCTGCTCAGACATCTTAAAACTTTATTAATAAGATATTCATTAGAAAAACTCTTTCCTAGTGATGCAAGATGATTTACAATGTGGGTGAACCTCTTTTGCATTTCTTGAATGCTTTCTCATTGGTTCATTCTAAATAACTCATGCTCACAAGTAAGAGAATTGATTCTCGACCTCTTTACTTCACTAGTACCCTCATGGGTAACTTGTAAAGTGTCCCACATTTCTTTGGCAGTTTTGCAGTTTGAAATTTTGAAAAATTCATCATACCTCAAAGCAATTGTAATAATATTTTTGGCTCTTAAATTATGTTGAGCTTTTTCTTATCCTCATCAGACCAGTTACTTCTTCGTGTTTCAATCTTTACACCATCAACCTCACACGTGGGAACAAAAGTGCCATTTTCAACAGTATCCCACACATCTAGATCAATAGCTTCGATAAAAATTTTCATTCTTTCCTTCCAATATGCATAATGTTAGGGTCAAAACGTGTTACCTATTTGCTAACCGCAAGTGCACGGGTTGCACAAGTAATACAGATACAGAGTAAAAGTTCGTTCCCATGAGGATATTCGATTATAAAGCAAAGTACCAACCAATAGCTTAATCAATTCTAGACAAGGACATAAAAATAGGAAAATAATATAAAAACTATCTAACCTACAAAAGCAATAAACCTAAAAGCGGTTAAGTTTCAGGAAATCCTCCTTCAATCCTTTATTCCTTGACTCCAATCCACCATCAATGAAGATCTAGCCAAGCTATCTAACCTAAAACTAACCTAAACTAACTAAACTAACAAAACCTAAAAAGACTAGAAATAGCCAAACGGCCAGAACAGAGAAAACTGAGAGAGTGTGAGAAAAACATGTAAAAATCTATTTATAGGCTTCGCAGCCGCCTCCACGCCGTGACGCGTAATGGGTCGGTCTATGTATCGCTGCAACGTTCACTTAATTACACCGCGGCGCTCTTGTCCCGGGTCGAAGTATGACCAGGCTGAAAATCCTCTTTGCGCCGCGGTGTGCTCTGCCTTGCCTTGCTAGAATGCCAATTTGGCTTCCTCTTCCTCTTTAAGCTCAATTGCTCCATATTTAACCTTGTTTGGAGCCCCTCCTATCATAGAGAAAATACCAAATCAATAACATATATAAATCTACTCAATCCATGATCATTAAAGCTCAATTTTGCATAATAACATATCAGAAAGGCTTAGATTCAGAATATATCAAATATAAGCACAAAACCCTCCAAATATGCATTTAAATAAGGACATAGCATTCATTCTAGCACAAGGATAGGGCACAAATAACTGCATTCTATGTAGCTATCACATAACCATCCCCATTGAAAAAATGTGGTCAGTTTATGGAAGATCCTTCTGAAAAATCATTTGAAGAAGTCATGTTCTTTTGAAGTTACTAAGCTCTTTATACAAGAGTTTAGCTCTGATACTACTTGTTACCAAGTGGCTTCCAGTACTCAAGAGAGGGTGAATTGAGTATTTAAAAACTTTTTGCAAATGCTTATAAAATAAATTTCGTTGAAGCTATTTCTTAAAAGAGGTGAATAAAAATAGAAGATAGCAAGCCTTAAGAATAGAAAATGAGCAAATGATAATAATAAAAAAATTGTAGGAAAATAAAAGAAACAAAGATGAGAAGAACAAACACAATATTTATCTTGGTTCGACCACCAACCACTTGTGGCCTATGTCTAGTCCTCGAAAAACTATCCGAGATTTTTCACTATCAATGCAAGCTTGAACAGGTGCTTACTACCTTTACAAACAAGAGCACTTTTCACACGTAGGGAAACTTTACCCTTCTGCTAAAGCCTCAACTTTTAGGAATACCTCACCCTTACAAAACCTTTGAGGGATACCTCACCTTCTTTACAATAAAACAGAATATAGAAGAAGATAAACTCTCAAAATAGTAAATATCAGTACTTGAAGAATTAAGAAGCACTTTAAGGATATCTCAGAATTTTGGAAAAAAAGAACATAGAAAATATCCAAAAATATAAAATATGTGTTAAAGCAAGCAAAGATTGATTCAGATAGTTGGAGTTGTTTTCAAACACGACCCAAGGTCACTATTTATAGAGTTTTGAAGAAAATAGCTATTGGGTGCAATTAAATCACGTAATAAATGCAAATATGACAATTTCTTTCTATAACAAGATCCCGTGTTTATTCGAATAACCATTGTGTTATTCAAATAACACATTTTGAAAAACCACGTGAAAACCAAATCTGACATATGATATTCGAATAGCTTGAGGGTTATTCGCCTAACTCAATAAAAAAGAGTTTTTTGTGAAACAAGTCTATTTGAATAATACATGAATTATTCGAATAGCTCATTTAGAAGAGGACATTCTGAAAAACCTTTATTCGAATAGCCAATGGTCTATTTGAATAACTTCTTTTAAAATAGAGGCGCGCATGGGATTTTGAAGAACATTATTTGAATAACTTTATGGTTATTCGATTAACTCATGATAAAAATAGATTCTGTTTGACTTGGTTTATTTGAATAAGAGGGCTTTATTCGAATAATTCTGTTGAAAAGCATTTTTAAATTATTTTAAAATCTTCCCAAATTATTTTTCAAAACACCAAACCTTTTAATTAATTTTCGAAGAGCATTTTTTTCCTTTCTTCCAAATAATGAGATATCCAAAAGATTTCGTACAAAAAGACTCTAAGTCCTAAAGCTATTCTTGAAATCCTTGGACTTGGTCTTCCCATCATCTTTATGTTTGTTATTATCAAAAGCCATTATTCAAAGTCACATAGTCAATCACAACTTTCTGTGAGCATACATCATTTCATCACTACATTATTTATTATTTGTTTAGAATTGAATTTTTGTGTTCGGTTTGTGTATGTTTTTTTATTGCATTGTGCCTTCGATGACAGCTGTATGGGCAATTGTCTAGTAAATGAATCCAAATGATTGTATGGGTAGTTGTTTGTTATCATCGTGGTTTTGGTTATTAGATCAGAAGTATAGAATTTCTTAGGAATGTTATATAGAGAGGAAGTTTTGTAATGGTTCTTATACAATGAGTTTTTAGTATGTTTATTAGTTTAAGATGAGTTTATTCATTTTAAATGTTTAAACTGTTGGTTTATGTTACTTATACTAAGAAATGTGATTTCTCACCCCGTTTGTTACCATGTAAATCCAGGTGGAAGTTCATCCAAGGACAAGAAGAAAAAGTATGAAGACTAGGATAGTTTTTATGCTTAGTAGTTTAAAGCTTTGTATTTGTTTACTTTGTTTTTAGTTTGTATAAAGTTTATGTACACAATGAGGCCTTTTGTCGCAATATGTATATGACTTTTAGTTTCGCAAGGCTCTCCACTATTATTTGCTTAAATAATACGGATTAGTATGATGTTAAGTTAGAAGTAGCATAACTAATATTGTTTATCTTAGAGTATGCTTGATATACTAGGTTACCAGTATTAAGGTGTTACAATAAATACATAGCATAATTCTTATCTCAAAGTACTTAGATCTTTCAAATATTTATCTTTAGGAATTTCTTATTTTTACACAAAATATGATAATTTATCCTAAAAATTCAAATAATCGTAGGTGAAAATATAATTATTTAAAAATAAAGTAGCGAGTTAAAAATATAAAAATAAAAAAACTAAATAAATATAAATTAAAAGTTCCAATAAATAAACTCAAAAAATAAGTGTATTTTACACTCATCACCACATTTCTAGCTTATATATATATATATATATATATATATTTATTTATTTATATGAATTGAGTTTTAAAACATATTTTTCCCCAAAATAGATGAAAGTATTATGATGACACAGATTTTTAAAACATATATATATTCTCACTCCTTTTATTTGTATTCCATAATATTTTCAGGGGCGAGCACTTCAGCAAGCAGGAAAAAGAAGAAGTTGTAGGACAATTTTTGACATCTTTTGTATTTTGTGATGTATATTTATTATTTGTAACAGATTATGTAAATAGTATGTATTGTAGCATACTTTGTATATTATCCTTCGTAGTATATGTACATTATATCAACTCTCAACAGGCTCTTATTTTCTATATATTATTTAAATGTAATTTAAAATTATTATATTAGTTTTACATGGCATGCTTAATTTAGATTACTAATACATAATTCTAGATACATATATGGTAATGTTATTAAGGATGTTACATTTAAGCCCCTTAGTGTGAGAGCTACCTACCTGTAAATAATTTCCCAAGTTGTTTTAGTTTGAGATAGTGAGCTAGCGGTTTGTGCTAGTCACTGTGAGTTTAGTTATGAGTGACTAGGTTCAAAGACTACTCGATTTTAGTCTAAAGAGGTTGTGGGCCAAATAATATTTGTAAGCTTTAGCCTAGATGGGCTGTGTCATTCAAAGAATACTCAGATCTAGTGAAAAATCTCAGCCAAAAGTTAGGGACTAGACGTAGCTCACATGGTTAAGGGTGAATGAGTATAAGTCTCCTAGGTTAAGGTTCTTCTTCCTTTCTCTATGTTATTTAAATTGTTTTGATCAAGTTTCATTTCTCCCAGCTGGTTTATACAAGTTAAAAATAGTTTCAAACTCAACCAAATGTTTAGGAAACTAAGCGTTTTGTTTTTTATGTTTCTGTTATCCAAATTTGTTAAAAACATTTTTTTTTTTGTACAAAATCAAGTTTTTAAGTGTTAAAAAGTGTTTTGAAAATTACCCATTGCTTAGTTTCAAGTTTGGTTACTTGTTGATATTTCTAATAAAGTTGAGAAGAATGACTCTTCACAACAGTACTTGTGTTTTGTTCTAACTCTTCTCATCTCAAGTTATAATACTTAAGAAAGTTTTGAGAAGAGTGCCTGTTGTTGCAAAAACTTCTAAAGCTTAAGGAGCACAATTCAACCCCCTTCTTGTGCCTCTTGCCAACTTTAGTTTGTATCAGAGCT
The DNA here is from genome assembly GCA_029884595.1 of Ormosia semicastrata. Classification (NCBI taxonomy): domain Eukaryota; kingdom Viridiplantae; phylum Streptophyta; class Magnoliopsida; order Fabales; family Fabaceae; genus Ormosia; species Ormosia semicastrata. The sequence goes on from JAQQTO010000061.1 coordinate 50,089,332, forward strand.
TAGCCTTTTGATCTGTTGATTATTCCTATATTTTAATTACCTTGTAATTGATTCATTGAACTCCATTTGTACTTAATTGTCATCATTTAGCTTAGTTTCTGATATCAAACCCTAATTGGAACATTACTGTGAAACTTTGCTTAAATGTGTTCATTTGCACTCATAATTGAATTATGCTTTTCAGTCACTGGGCTTCTTAAGGTTCAATTAGGTTTAATTAAGTTAGTTTTAACATATTTTATGATATTGAGCCTAATTGGATCATTGAAGGAATTATTGCATGAATTAGCCCTAATTTATCTCTTTGACAGTGTTCAGTAAACTAGCTATAATTTGAGTTTCAAATATCTGATTGATGTAATTTTGGTCTTGTAGGAAAGCTAAGACAATTCTTTACTACTTTCATGAAGACCTCAAAGGCCCAATCACATGTTTGGATAACTCAAATTGGAGTTGAAGCAAGAACTAGGGTGTTGATCCTGACAGCTTGACCTTTGCATACTGTTCACGACATATCTTGAGCTACAAGTTGTCAAATGGGCTGAAATTTTGATAGTTGATAGTTAAGATCAAATCTACAACTTTTATGTTGAACACTTTTCCAGATTTGGAGGTCTAAGGGGTTATATTGGGCTTGGAAGTCAGATTACAGGACCAGAGTCAGAATACAGGGCCTGCGTTAGAATACAGGGCCTAAGTTGCGTAAAAATACACGGCCGTGTGAGAATACACGGCCTAGGCCGTGTATGCCTCTGACTTTGCATTTGAAATAGTGAATTTTGGACCCCAACTCAGTGTCATACACGGCCTAGGCCGTGTATGCATACACGACCGTGTATGACCTCCAGACTTCAATTATTGCAACTTCTGCGCGAAGTTTGTACGGGAGGCCTATATATTGACACCCTTGGCACGTTTTGAAGGGAGTTCTGACCTAGGAGAGCAGCTACAACTCCTTGGAGAAGGAGAGGGGAGTCTTGGATCAAAGATTGGAGTCTCGAGTTCGAGCAATTGGAGATCCATCATCCTCAATCCTCAGAAACTCATTTGCTTTAGTTTTTCTTCTGCACTTTGTTTCTTATATTGTTCTTTCTCAGTTTTTCTTGTGATTTCCTTCTAGCTATGTGTAACTAAACCTCCCTTGGTTAAGGGGGTGATGAAACCACTAGTATTGATGTTGTGAATCTTACATATTTGATTATTTCAACACAGTTATGTTTTTATTCATATATTTCTGAATATATTGTTGGTATGAAGGTTTTTGTACTTGTTCCCACTTTCAAAGTGGTAGATCTGGGTTTATTAGGCGCGGTTGTGGTAGTAGATCTAGAGGAATATATGATGTTTATGTGGGTATAATTATCTTTGTGCTATTTGCCAGTTATAAAAGTGGTAGATCTGGGTTTATTATGCGCTGTTGCGGTAATAGATCTAGAGTATATGTTCTAAGTAATTTAATCCCTGTGTGTGATTAGATCTTAGTGTAATTGGTTTTCTAAAACTTAATGCAATTATTGGATAGTTGTAAGAGCGGTTGCTTTATGACTAATCAGTGATTAGGAGTTGATTTGAGCGGTTGCTGAATTGGCCAACACGTAAGGAAAATAGAGATTTACTCTCACAATTGCATAAAAGCATAATTGAGCATGTTGGAATAAAAGGATATGTGGATTTACATCATCATATAAATCTAGTGGTGGATTCAATCTCTTAACCAATTTTCTTATATTGTTGATTTCAGTTTGTTTATTGTTATTGTCTTTGAAACTGTTCATTATTCATCAAAACTCCAAAACCCCCTATTTACTGTTTATTGTCAATCAGAGTCTAAATTGGGAATTGTTTAATAGTGTTAATTGAATTGGTTCTCTGTGGATCGACTCTTACTAACTATAACTAGTTGTAAGGTTTTTATTTTCTGGTGGGCCTAACAACTGATTTTTATCTTGAAATTTTAATCACTATATCCTCACGCACCAGAATTTTGGCGCCGTTGCCGGGGAACTAATTTTTCAATTACACTATTAATTTATTTTCTTATTTTTACTCTGTTTTTATTTTTGTTTTTATTTTATTTTTAGTTTTGAATCTTTCTTTCGAGTGTTTTGTAGGTGTTGATGTCCATTGAAGGGGTAGACGAAGGATTGCTAAATTTGAGGAACTATATTGATCAACTCACTTCACATCCTCAATTTCCCTTCCATCCAGGCTAACTTCCACTTCACACTGTGACATTGAAGTCGCCAGTTACATTGATCTATCAAGTTCAGAGACATCTGAGCCATCTGAAATATCTGAAGAAGTGACAATGGCAGAAAACACTTTAAGGGCATTGGGTGCTCCAGATCTAGATCAACAGCCTCTATGCATAGACATTCTTGAAAATGAAGAGGCAGTTGAATTGAAGTCCGGCTTAATCCATCTCTTACCATCTTTCAATGGATTACCCGGAGAGGACCCCAACAAGCACTTGAATGAAATCCATGTGGTGTGTTCTAGCATGAAGCCTGCAAGAATTCATGTAGAGCAAGTCAAGTTGAGAGCTTTTCCATTCTCATTAAAAGACTCAGCTAAGGAGTGGCTTTACTACTTGTCACCCGGATCCATCCAATCATGGCAGGACATGGCCCGAACTTTCCTAGACAGATACTTCCCTGCCTCAAAAGCTGCAACAATCAGAAAAGAAATCTGTGGTATTCAACAAAGGCATGGGGAATCACTCCATGACTACTGGGAGAGATTTAAGAAGCTATGTTTCAGCTGCCCTCATCATCAAATAAGCGAGCAGCTCTTAATTCAGTATTTCTATGAAGGTTTACAAGTGATGGATCGCAATATGATTGATGCTGCTAGTGGAGGAGCATTGGTTGATAAAACTCCTCAAGAAGCTAGAAACTTGATCTCAAGAATGGCTACCAATACTCAACAATTTTACTCTAGAAATGACACTGGAGTAAGAACAGTGAAAGAAGTAGAGACAACCAGTCTACAGTAGCAAATGACTCAATTGACTGCTATGGTTCAGTGGTTAATGGATTCAGGCAAAGCACCAGTTCATGCTTGTGGGATCTGTTGTTCATCTGGACATCCCACTGATATGTGTCCCACTCTCCAAGAGGACACTAATGAGGAGGTAAGAGCAGTAGGGGGATATCTTTGGACTTTCAAAAAATTACAACCCCTACTCAAACACATATAATCCGGGTTGGAGGGATCATCCTAATTTCAGCTATGCAAAGCAACCTCAAAATCAACCTCCAGCTTATAGACCTCCAGGATTCCAACAAAGGCAAGCACCTTTCCCTCAGAGACAACAGCAAGTTCAAGCTCCTAAGCAATCTGAACCTTCACTAGAGGAGCTAGTGAAACAAATAGCCACTGATAATTTGCAGTTCAAACAAGAAACAAGGACTGCAATCAATAACTTGCAGAATCAGATAGGGCAGTTGTCCACAGAATTCAACAAGTTTCAAAGCCAATCTTCAGGGAAACTACCCTCACAGCCAGAAGTGAATCCGAGGGAAAATGCTAATGCTGTCACATTGAGAAGCAAAAAGACAATGGATGAGCCTACACCTCTTCCACCAATCATTCAAGAGAAAGATGAACCACCCAAAGAAGCAAATGATAAGGGGCAAACTTCCAAAGCCCCTAAGGTAAGTATTTCTGAACCCCTTCCTAAATATGTCACTAAAGCTCCTTTTCCTAGTAGGTTGGTTAAAACCAAGAAAGAAGAAGCAGAAAAAGAAATACTTGAGACTTTTAGGAAAGTAGAAGTTAATATCCCTTTGTTAGATGCCATTAAGTAGGTACCTAGATATGCAAAATTTCTGAAAGAATTATGCACTAACAAGAGGGAGCTAAAAGGAAATGAAAAGGTCCAAGTGGGAGAAAATGTTTCAGCTGTAATTAAAAGGAAACTCCCAACCAAATGTAAGGACCCTAGCACATTCACCATTCCATGCACTATAGGTAACACAAGGTTTGAAAGGGTAATGCTTGATTTAGGTGCATTTATAAATATCATGCCATATTCTATTTATGCATCTTTATACTTGGGTCCTTTGGAACCTACTGGTGTTGTTATTCAATTAGCTGATAGATCTAATGCATACCCTAAGGGTGTGGTTGAAGATGTTTTGGTGCAGGTAAATGAATTAGTGTTTCCGGCAGACTTCTATGTTTTGGACATGGAAGAGGATGAGTCTCCCAAATCTGCTCCTATCTTGTTAGGGAGACCATTTTTGAAAATTGCAAGGACAAAAATTGATGTGCACTCAGGAACTCTAACAATGGAATTTGATGAGGAATTAATTAGATTCAATATTTTTGAAGCTATGAGATACCCAAGTGATGTGCACTCTGCTTGTCTAATTGATTCTTTTGATCCTTTTGATTCTTTAATTTCTGCAGCGTTTGATACTGACCATTTTGATGCTCTTGATATAATTCTAACTCATAGCTTAGATGTATAGGAGGAAAAGAAGAAGAGTGAAAAAGAGCCATAGAGTGAAGACATTAATGAAATTGTTGCTGCCTTACAAGAGCTCTCTTCCACTCTAGAAGAGCATGAGGTAACTTTTGTTGATTTACCTGTTACTGCTGATATACCTCAACCTTCTGTTATGCAGGCACCTGAATTGGAACTTAAAGCACTGCCTGATCATCTTAAATACATCTTCTTGGGGGAGAAGGACACCCTTCCAGTAATAATTGCAAAGTCACTCACCCAAGAGCAAGAAGAGAAACTGGTAGCTGTTTTGCAAGAACATAAGACAGCCATTGGTTGGTCAATAGCTGATATCAAGGGTATTAGTCCCTCCATTTGTATGCATAGGATATTAATGGAGGAGGATACTAAACCTGTGAGAGACCTTCAGCGGAGGTTGAATCCTCCCATGATGGAGGTAGTGAAAAAGGAGATACTGAAGCTCCTAAGTGTGGTGGTGATCTACCCCATTTTTGACAGCAAGTGGGTAAGCCCAGTTCAGGTAGTACCAAAGAAATCTGGAATTACTGTGGTAAGAAATGCTGAAAATGAGCTTATTCCCACTAGGTTGTAGACAGGGTGGCGTGTTTGTATTGATTACAGGAAGTTAAATGCCGCCACGAGAAAAGACCACTTCCCTTTACCTTTCATTGATCAAATGTTAGAGAGATTAGCTGGTCATTCTCATTATTATTTTCTGGATGGTTTTTCAGGTTACAATCAAATTGCCATAGCTCCAGAAGACCAAGACAAGATTACATTCACTTGTCCATTTGGTACCTTTGCATATAGGCGAATGCCTTTTGGACTCTGCAATGCACCAGGAACTTTCCAGAGATACATGATGAGTTTATTTTCTGATTACATTGAAAACATCATTGAAGTTTTTATGGATGACTTTAGTGTCTTTGGAAATGGTTTTGAAAATTGTCTGGAACATTTAACATTGGTGCTTAAAAGATGCATTGACACTAACCTGGTACTGAATTGGGAAAAATGTCATTTCATGGTTAAGGAAGGTATTGTGTTAGGTCATGTAATTTCTGCTAGGGGAATTGAAGTAGATAAAGCTAAGGTAGAACTCATGCATTCTTTGCCCCAACCCACTAGTGTGCGGGAGATTCGTTCTTTTATTGGTCATGCAGGTTTCTACCGGAGATTTATTAAAGACTTCTCTAAAGTCTCATTGCCCCTTCTTGAGACTTCTTCAAAAAGATGTCAATTTTAACTTTGATGAGAAATGTATGGAAGCTTTCAATAAACTCAAGAAGTTGTTAACTGTTGCGCCTATCATCAGGCCACCCAACTGGGAGTTACCGTTTGAACTAATGTGTGATGCCAGTGACTTTGCAGTAGGAGCTGTCTTAGGACAGCGAGTTGATAGGGTTCCTTATGCCATTTACTATGTATCATGGACTCTAAATGATGCTCAGCTTAATTATTCAACCACAGAAAAAGAACTTCTAGCTGTTGTATTTGCTTTGGAAAAATTTAGATCATATCTAATTGGTTCTAAAGTAATTGTGTTTTCAGATCATGCAGCTTTGAAGTATCTACTAATAAAGAAAGAAGCAAAGCCTAGATTACTCCGATGGATTTTATTGCTCCAGGAATTTGACTTGGAGATTAAAGACAAGAAAGGGAGTGAGAACTTGGTGGCAGATCACTTGAGTAGGTTGGTAACTGAAGAGGAAGAAATGCCTATCATGGAGACTTTTCCGGATGAATATTTGATGGTTGTCAAGGCCATAATCCCTTGGTATGCTGACATTGTTAACTACCTGGTTACTAAGGACTTTCCGGAGAGTTTGAACAAGGCTCAAAGAGATAAATTAAGGAGTGACTGTAAATACTATATCTGGGATGACCTGTACCTATGGAAGCTTTGTGCAGATTAAGTCATTAGGAAGTGTATTCCTGATTCTGAGACACACTCCATCCTCTCCTTTTGTCACACCTATGCATGTGGAGGACACTTTGGCAGTAAAAGGATAGCCAACAAAGTGCTTGACAATGGTTTCTATTGGCCCATAATTTTCAAAGACGCTTACAACTTCTGTAAGTCTTGTGACCGCTGTCAGAGCACAGGTAACATTAGTCCTCGTAATCAAATGCCTCAGACTCCGATCATTTTTGTGGAAGTCTTTGATGTGTGGGGTATTGATTTCATAGGACCATTCCCTCCCTCATTTGGTTTCACATACATTCTCTTATCTGTTGATTATGTGTCTTAATGGGTGGAAGCAAAAGCCACCCGATCTGATGATTCTAAAACTGTTGCAGATTTTGTTAAGTCACATATTTTCTCCAGGTTCGGGACCCCGAAGGCTATCATCAGTGACCAAGGGACCCACTTCTGTAACAAAACCTTTGATGCTCTATTGAAGAAATATGGAGTAATGCACATAATTTCAACTCCTTACCATCCACAGACAAATGGGCAAACTGAAGTGTCCAACCGGGAGATTAAATCAATCCTTGAAAAGACAGTAAATCCTTCAAGAAAGGATTGGAGCACTCGACTTGAAGATGCTTTATGGGCTTATAGGACTGCCTATAAGACTCCCATTGGCATGTCACCATTTCGGTTGGTGTATGGAAAGCCTTGTCATTTGCCCGTTGAGCTGCAACATCGCTCTTACTGGGCCATTAAACAAGTAAATATGGAATTAGAAGGTGCTGGAAAGCAAAGGAAGTTCCAGTTACAGGAACTGGAAGAATTAAGAAATGAGGCCTTCGAGAATGCCCTGATTTATAAGACTAAAGCTAAGGCATTCCACGACCAATTGATTTCCAGAATGAAATTTCACAAAGGACAAAAAGTTCTGCTATTCCAATCAAGACTCAAATTGTTTCCAGGTAAACTACGTTCTAAGTGGATTGGGCCATTTGTGGTAACTAATGTCTTTCCTTTTGGTGCAGTTGAGATCAAGAGTGAAATTTCAGGCAAAGCATTTAAGGTCAATGGTCATCTTCTCAAACCTTATCATGAACCTCCTGACAGTGCAGAGATGGAAGTGATGACCCTCATCCTTCCACAATATGAGGAGCATTGAAAGTATCATCATGTAAAGCTGAGGACAATAAACTAAGCGCTCATTGGGAGGCAACCCAACCACATTTGCTCTCTTTATCTCTTTTTAATTTTGCGTTTTTATTAGTTTCTTAGATTATGTTTTTATCTGTTTGATGGTTGTAAGCATTTGAATCTTTGAAAGAATCTTGTGTTTTGTTTGATTAATTTTGTGTTTGAATGGGTTGTTTATTTAATATTTGTGTGGATTAAGTACAGTGGAAACCAAGCAAAACTAGAGGAATTAGTTCATTTGTAAATTGTGTTTTGTTCTTCTGATTGTTAGACCATGTTCTTTGAGAATGATTTCATTCAATTGAGAAGTTAAATTTTAAGTTCTTGATGGATGGCCTGAGTAAAGAGTTATACTCTTGAGACGCATTCATATGAACTTATGCTTTATGAACTTCGTAGATTTTTGACATTCCCTCAAGAATGATGAGTTTTTAGTCTTGGGAATCTGACTTTAAAAGACCCTGACCTTTGCTTTTGAGCTAATTGCTTGAGTATTCTTCGACGAAAACCATTGCATGAGGGTTTCAAATCTTTTTCATAGTGAAATGAGCCAATTTGAGGAGGCATTTTTCAGGAAATTATGAGTAGGGGAGGTCATGTAAATATATAAAAAAAAAAGAGTGGAAAATAGTGTGCTACACGGCCTAGGCCGTGTACCCTTACACGGCCGTGTAAGGGTGCATAGCAAAGGGCAGGTGAAAATAGAATCATACACGGCCTGGGCCGTGTATTCATACACGGCCGTGTATGGTCACTTGGAACCCATTTTAGGGCCCTTCTTCCCCATTTCTGCTCTTTCTCTCTCCTCACCCACGAAGCCACCGTCCCCATCCCTCTCCCTCTCCTCCAAATCTTCCATTTCCACAACTCCAATCCATCATTCAACCCCATTTTCTTCACTAATTCCTTAAATCCTTCACATTTCTTCCATTATTTTCCTCTCTTAACCACCAATCTCTCCAATTTTCACACACACTCTCTCTCTTCTCCAATACCCACACGAACCACCATCCTCCATAGCCACCACGTTCCTTTTTCTTCATCTTTCTACTTTAAAATCACCAACCAAAACCATTTTCACTAACTAAGCACCATTCCTTCACACATTCTACCCAAACACCCATTTCCTTCCCTCACCACCGTGACCTCCCTCTTGTGCACATTACCCATTTGATTAAATTACTCAACAATGCCTCCAAGGAAGCGTGTGACGCAAAATGCAAGTAGTGGTAGAGGATTCAACAGCTCCTTTGTTCGACCTCAATCTCCTCCACGCGCACCATCTCCACCACCTGAGGTAAATGCTCATCCCGCTTTAGTCAAGGATGTTGTTCCAACAAAATTTTTAGATGAGGATACATTGCGACAAATTGGCTTGTATGATGAGGTTTTTGAACTGTTAGAGGGAATAGGTTGGGGTACATTTACTAGAATGCGTGCACCAACTTATGATACTTTGACTAGGGAGTTTATTATGAGCTTTGATAGGAAGTTGTATCCTCTTTCTGATCAACAAAAATGGCCTGGTAAAATTGAGTTTGAAATTTTTGACATTTCCCATGAGTTGGACATCCACCAATTTAATGCCATTTTTAGCTTTCCTATAGGCCACAACCAACTCCCCCGTGAATTTAGGTCTGACAGGGTTTGGAATGCATTGAGTGTAGCTGATTCTGATAATTATGATCCATGCAAATCTAAAGCTTCCAAACTTAGGTCTCCAGCACATAGGTATATTCAAAAATGGTTAGCAAATACTATTTGTGCTAGGGGTGAGAGTCAGGGCACTATTAGTCGAGCTGAATTGTTCTTTTTGAACTGCATGATTAATAGGGAGCCTGTTAATGGATCATACTAGTTGTGTAGTTCATTTAAACATTTAGGGACTGCTGTAACTAGCCGTATTTTAGTGGGTGGATTTGTTACAGTTTTTACTCAATACTTTGGAATAGATTCTGATATTATTACTGAGGATCCTGTATCGGGCTCTACTGCCTTTGATAGCTCTACACTGATTCATATGGGGTTATGTGAGAAAAGGAATGGGGACCTATTTTTGGTAGGAGCTGGTAATCAAGATATTCCGAGGGGAGTTCCACCACGGGCTGATGATGATGATTCAGCACCTCCAGAGTCTGCTTCTCATTTCACTTCTGAGGCCGGTCCGTCTTCTAAGGCTCGACCCACTACTCTTGATGATGTCATAGCACATGTAGATGCCCTACAGATGGACCATACTGCGTGCCTTCAAAGCCTTGATGATAGATTTCATGCATGGGAGGAGCGTAACGCTCATAGTATGGCATCCCTTCACAGCAAAATGGATGACATTCTACGACGCTTGCAATAGATTTTCCCTGATTTCCCCATTGATGTATGTAACGCCCCATTTCCTGTAGGGAACGCCACATTGTCAAATAAAATGAAATGCGGAAAATTAAATAATTAATCACTTAAGACCCAGTTTAAATAATTAAAGGTTGAATTACCTGATACTTTAATATGTAAAAATAGCAGTATATATATATTTTTTTATAATAATAATGACGATGCGGAATGTTAATTACCATAAAATAAAGCAATAAATGAAATTTCACCTGAATAACATACATACATATACTTAAATATAACGGTGTTTTAGTTACAAGCCTAGAATCAATCCAAAAAGCAAAACTATACCTGCCTATGGATTTACATATCAACACTACTCCAGAATAACAAAATATACAACCCATAAGAACAAAAATACCATCGGGCCCCAAAATAAAAGACTGGCAGCCATCAGTAGCTACCAGTGGTGTCAATCCCTCATGTGAGGAGGAATCGTGTCAGGATCCTCTTCAGGGTCGTCCTCAGGGACTTCCTCGGGATCTTCCTCAGGATCTTCCTCATCATCAGAGGAAATCACCATAGGAATAACGAGAGACACGGGACGGGGCCCGAGCTGTAGAATCAAATGAGTCTTCACGCGGGTTGTGGAAACGAGAACCCCACATCTCGCGAATGGGTAGATAGAACTCCAGACGTAGTCGAATATGGCAGGTGAGAACCGGCATCTCGTGTCGCCTCCAGGCTAGAGCAATAGACACGTCGCCGAGGTACACACAGCGATCGGAGCTGAGGTTGATGTGCCAGCATTCTGGCCCTCCCAAAAAGGTCAGACGCACGTCGCCCAGAAGTCCGTGCATGCGCGCCTCCATCTCCAAGCAAATGCTAGTTGAGGTACGGCCACCCGCTCGAAGGTTCAGTAGCACCGACCTCCTTGCCGTCGTCTTCGACAAATATAAAGTATATACAAATAATGCACAATAGCAATACAGAAAAGAGGTAAGATATCCTACCATCAATACCAATATAGCAACCCAGAACAGAACGGTGCATAGCACCCACGTAGCATGTAAAGGCAATAAATAAATTTCTAAACAGATATCCAGTCAGGCAGTCATCAACAGGGACAATAAATAAGTCCTAATATCCAGAGACATCAAATCCAGGCAGTTAAATCCAAGCAGTCCATAATAATAAGAGTAGTCAACCATTCATATTATACAAAACAGCATCAATAAATAAATGTATAATAATGTGATGCATATGCATGGACGCCCAATACCCTACTCCATGGAGATGAATCCAAAGTACATCCGACTCAATCGTCAACCAGATGTTTTCATAGTATATCCGACTCAATCGTCAACCAGATATTTCCATAATATATCCGACTCAATCGTTTTTTTATATCCGACTCAATCGTCAACCAGATATTTCCATAGTATAATTCAACGGCCCAATGTCACCATAACGATGCGTATTTAAATGCATATGGGTTCAATGCATGACTAAATCATGCTTCTCATATCAACTAGGTCAATCCTGCTTCAAATGCATGTCATAACATTTAGCAACAAGGTTTAATCCCATCCACGGATCCACATCAAGCCAATAACACATTTCAAAGATAATCACAATATCATTCATTAATACGTATGATTCACAATTTCATACAATTCCATAATATGCCGCAATTGGCCAATATAAGCATCAATATACAAATGGTCACTCACATGGACCCATATCATCGAGAATACAAGGATCAAGTCAATTGATGCGTCATTAGGTTCATTATGAATCCTAACTTAGTATTTGTTTCCGTTTTCAAGGTTCATGTTCAAAATCAATTCTTAAAATCAATTTAACATTCCAAGGCCATTCAATTTCCCAAAACTTGTAATTTATTTAAGCTCTTAGGCCTCACACTCTCATGTTCTTCACTCATTTAGAATTACCTTAAATTTTATGATGCTTTCACTCTTAGTCCTTTAAGATTTATGAAGTCTTGATTTTATTAAATCCTTCCAACTCATTAATTATCCATTTCATTAAATAGGTTCCTAATTTCTTAATTCCTTATGATTCCAATTTATCAAAATCCAATACTTACACTCAAAAATACCTTAGAGGTTGTGGCCTCACAATGGCTCAAATCTCAAATCCATTCAAGTCATCAACTACATGTCATTCCTCTAATTTATTTAAGTTATTCACTTGTTAAATTAACTCACCAAGAACCCTAATTTCTTGACTTAACTTTAAATTGAAACTGGGAATATACTACATGGGGGAAAATTCTAAAATTTTTATCACATGAAGCCTCACGTCTTAGATTTCAAATGGCACCGGTTTCATGTCCATACGACATCGGATCAAGAAATTATGCAATCATGTTTACTGACTGCCAGAATACATTTTTCGGCAGAATCTGTCGTGGGTTCAAACAGAAACTGGTATTGATTGGCTTGCTCAAGAATTCTGAAATTTTTACTACATGAAGCCTTATGTCTTAGCTTTCAAATGGCTCTAGAATCAAGTCATTCCGATATCGGTAGCTCGAGTTATGCAGCAAACATCGCTGACTGCTCACTGGATTCTGCTGAATCCGAAAATGGTTCTTTTGAAACAATTCTCATTTTCAATCACTCAAGATCATTTTCTATGTGATTTTAAGTTCTTAACTAGTTCATTAACACTTAGAAAACATTAATCACTAACTTAAACCTCTTGATTTGAATCAAACCCAAAAATCGCTCTCTTAGTTGTTCATGACCTAGGTTCAAACTCAAGAACCAACTAGTTCTAAAACCGTGGCACTCACTAAGGTCCAACAACCAGAATTTTGTCCACTTGGATCAACCTTAACTACTTGATTTAATTAACCTTGCATTGATCAAAATTTAAGCATCATTTCCCTTCATTTTCCAGCCCAAAACAGCCCCAAAACCGTGACACATTCAGGGGTCCAAAGAGCCAGAATTTTTCTCCACTTAAATCAACATTAAACACTTGATTAAATTAAGCATGCATTGACCAAAAATTAAGCATCATTCACCATGAAATTTCCAAGCAAAAACAGCCCCAAAACTGTGGCCTTCTCATAGTGTCCAGCAACCAGAAAATTCAGCAATCAAACATGGATTCTAATCACAAACAAACATGATTAAACAACCATTCAATCCATTTCTCAAAGCTAAACTAAGATAGCAATCAAGTAGGCAAATTTACAAGCATATTCAAGAATAACCACTATGTGGTTTTTCTTCCAAAAATTAAATACAAGGTCCCTAGTTGCTAAAGAGGTTGAGGGGGATTAATCTTCCTCTTACCAAGAAGAAGAACCAAGAACACTCCAAGAACCCCTTTGATTTTTTTCGGATTTTTGGCTCCAAAAACCCTAGAAAATGCAACATGAATTAGAACAAGGAAATGGTGTGAAAATGAAGAAGAGAATAGCCATAAAATCAAGGTGAAAATGAAAAACGAAAATGGAATTAAATTCGAGAATTTTCAGCCATGGAAGCTCACCTTCAAGGCTTGAAAAGAGGTTGAAGATGGAAGCTTTCTTGAAAACTCCAAGCACAAAAGATGATGAGAAGGAGTAGGAGATTAAGAAAGTATGATCAAGTATTGTTTTTGTGATGGTTGGGGAATTGGGAGAGTGGGCTTGCCGTGAGTGAGTGGGAGAGAAAAGAAAGAAATGTTGAAGAAGGAAATGGAAGAGGGAGAACGTAAAAGTGAAGAAGGAAATAAGCTTTTGGGTGATAAATGCTATAATGCAATATTTGGTTAGTTAAAACCAATCCTTCCCCCTTTTCCAAACAGCAGCTGACGTGAAAGAGGGAGAGAGAGAGTGATCAATTTTGGCTTCCAAAGGAAGCCAATTGGTTGGTCAAAGCTTGGGTCAAAGCTTGTCATGGAAGCTTAGAATAAAATACTATTAAATTTGAATTAAAGTGAATGGATTGGACATAAAATAGATTGCATTAGGATAATGTGATAGGATTTCTAATGCATGTTATTATCCAATGGATAATAGTTACAGTCGACAGAAGTCAGTATTAATTTATCTGACAGATGAAATTTACACAGTATTAATTTAATTTATCTGTCAAGGTTTCTCGAAAAATGGTGCGAACCTCGTAAACTGTGTCAAGTCTCGGGTTTAATAAGATCCTCCGTCGACTTATCCATAGTCCAAGATTCACAGAGAAAATGTCGCATTATCTCAGTTCCGCGCAGTAAGCACGCAAAACGAGAAATATAATAAAATATTCGACGTTTCCGGAGAATTTCCATAAAATTCTCAAAAATCACAAATATTAGGAGATGACTATTGGTGATGGAATAATCAATTTTTGGAGTGTTACACTGATCTCAGAAATTCTCAGCCCAGTGTGCACGCAAAACGAGGAATATATTAAAATATTCGACGTTTCCGTAAAATTCCAGAAAAATTCCTAAAAATCAAGAATATTATAAAATGACATTTTATAAATGAATGAACAGTTTTCGGGATGTTACAATACTCCCTAACAAAAAGAAATTTCGTCCTCGAAATTTACATACCTCAAAACAATTCGGGATGTTGCTCCTTCATCTTATCTTCTAATTCCCAAGTAGCATCACCGTTGCTTCATTCCAGATCACCTTTACTAATGGAATTTCCTTGCCTCGAAGTTGCTTTATCCGTCGATCCTCGATTCTCACGGGAGGTGCCTCATAGGTTAAGCTCTCTTTCAACTCAGACCGTGTCCGGTGCTATCACATGACTTGGATCGAGTGCAAATACTTACGAATCGTGACACATGGAAAACATTGTGTATGTTTGAAAGAATGGGAGGTAAGGCTATTTGGTAAGCTACCTGGACCTACGCGGCGAAGAATTTGGTAAGGTCCAAGGAATTTTGGAGTGAGTTTTCTAGATTTCAAAGCCGGCCGACCCAGTCGTGGGTGTGACTTTCAAGAATACGTGCTCACCTTCTTCGAACTCAAGAGGTTTCCTTCTCTTATCGGCATAACTCTTTTGCCGGCTCTGAGCAGTCTTCATCTTTTCTTGAATCGTCTTAACTTTCTCAGTCGTTTGTTGAATAATATCTGGCCCAATCGTAAGACGCTCTCCGTCTTGGTACCAACACAATGGTGTTCGACACCGTCTTCCATATAGAGCTTCATAGGGTGCCATCCCTATACTCGAATGGTAACTGTTATTATAAGTGAACTCTATTAATGGTAAGATCTGATCCCAACCTCCAGTCTGTTCAATGGTACAAGCTCTAAGCAAATCCTCTAGAGATTGGATCGTTCTTTCCGATTGACCATCGGTTTGCGGATGATACGCCGAGCTTAGGCGCAATTTCGTTCCCAATGATGCTTGCAAACTCTGCCACAACTTTGAAGTAAATCTCGGATCTCTATCCGAAACTATACTCGTAGGTATACCATGCAGTCTGACAATTTCTCCAATATACAGTCGGGTCAGTTTCTCCAAACTATACCTTATGTTAATCGGGAGGAAATGAGCAGACTTTGTAAGTCGATCAACTATTACCCATATCGAGTCATGTCCTAACCTTGTCTTAGGTAACCCCACAACGAAATCCATCGCAATGCTGTCCCATTTCCATTCAGGAATAGACAATGGTTGCAGCAATCCAAAGTGAGTCGTTGGTGTTCCACTTTTTTGCTTTCTGACAGACTAGGCAAGTCGACACACATCTAGTAATGTCACTTTTCAGTCCATGCCACCAAAACAACTTCTTCAAATCCTGGTACATCTTTGTTATGCCCGGGTGCATATCCAGCTTGCTTGAGATGGTAACCATATTCATGCAGATTTCTCCCGGTTTCAACTCTACAAACGACCACACATCTCTAAATTATTCAATGAGCTCCTTCTCCTTGATCATCAAAGCAGAAACACTGACAGTCTTTCTACTTAAGGCGTCAGCCACGACATTCGCCTTGCCAGGATGATACAACAACTGAAAATCGTAATCCTTCAGGAATTCTAGCCATCTCCGCTTGTCTCATATTCAACTCCTTCTGATCATATAAGTATTTCAAGCTCTTGTGGTCACTGAAGATGTTGAACGTTGCTCCATAAAGAAAATGTCTCCATATCTTTAGAGCAAAGACCACATTTGCCAACTCTAAATCGTGTGTGTAGTTCTTCTCGTGCACTCGCAACCTGTCGCGAAGCATAGGCCACCACTTTTCTCGTGTTGCATAAGGACAGATCCCAATCCGATACGAAGCATCACAATACACCTCGAATGGCTCATTCGGATCGTAATACCAATACCGGTGAAGTAGTGAGTCGTTCCTTCAATTCTTGGAAACTCGCTCGCAGCCTATCGTCCATTCAAAAGTTTGATTCTTCTTTGTCAACCGGGTGAGTGGTCCGGCAATTTTGGAAAATCCTTCAATGAATCTCTGTAATATCCCGCCTAAGCCCACGAAGCTACGAACCTCCGTTACGGACTTTGGTGTTCCCATTGTAACACCGCTCTACTTTTGACGGATCTACCGCGATTCCTTCCTTTGAGATCACATGGCCCAAAAACTTCACTTCGTCAAGCCAAAACTCACACTTCGATAGTTTTGCATACAGCTCTTTCTCCTTCAAAATTTGAAGAACTTTGCTGAGATGTTCAGCATGATCCTCCTGATTCTGAGAATATATCAGGATGTCATCAATGAAGACGACAACAAACCTATCCAAGTACGGACGAAAGATGCGGTTCATGTAGTCCATGAAGATAGCAGGTGCATTCGTCACGCCAAACGGCATCACAAGATACTCGTAATGACCGTATCGGGTACGGAAAGCAGTCTTGGGTACATCCTCCGTTTTCACTCTTATCTGATGATACCCAGATCTCAAATCGATCTTCGAAAACACCGCTGCTCCCTTCAGTTGGTCCATCAAATCGTCAATTCTCGGGAGAGGATACTTGTTCTTGATCGTCAACTTGTTCAATTGCCTGTAGTCCACGCACAGTCTTGAAGTACCGTCCTTTTTCCGAACCAATAATACAGGCGCTCCCCAAGGTGATACACTTGGTCGGACGAACTGTTTCTCCAAAAGCTCTTCCAGCTGTTTCTTAAGTTCTGCCAGTTCCGTTGGTGACATTCGATAGGGTGCTATAGACACAGGACCAGCTCCCTGTACCAGATCAATAGCAAACTCTATCTCACGAGTCGGTGGTAATCCAGGCACTTCTTCTGGAAAGACTTCAGAGAATTCCCTCACTACAGGAATAGTGCTCAAGTCGGCCTCAATCTCGATTCTCAAAGAAGATAGCAGCATGTATCCCTGAGCTCCTTCTTTCAAGAGAGCTCGCGCTTGGTTGGCCGTCAAGTATCTAGAATTCTCATCCACAGGAAAGACTATGGTTTTTCTGGAACAGTCTAACAGAACATGGTTAGAAGACAACCAGTCCATTCCTAAGATTATATCCAACTGTGACAAAGGTAGACAGATTAGATCAATAGGAAAGACGCGACCTTCAACAATCAGAGGACATTTTAGACAGAATTTGGTAGTAACTACAGGTTTATCAGTAGGGGTTGAAACAGTCAACTCAAAAGGTAGTTCAGACACAGATAAGCCAAGTCGTAGCACACAAGTCATAAGATATGAAAGAATGGGTTGCCCAGAGTCATACAGTACTTTTAAAAGATTACCTTCTATGGTGCCTTCCCTTGAATCAAGTCTTCGGATTCAGAAGCTTCGGCTCCGCTCATAGTGTAAACTCGACCTCCAGCTTGCGGTTTCTTGGCTCGAGTCGCATTGACTGATGGTTCAGCCTTCGTTTGATTGCAGTCTCTAGATATGTGACCTGGTTTGCCACATCGGAAACAGATGACTCCTTTGATGGTGCACTCCCTCGTAGGATGATCTTTTCCGCACTTCAAGCACTTAGAAGAACGTGTCATATTCTGACCAGGTCGGTTCCCAGTAGAACCTCCACCAAATTGTTGTTGGATTTCCGTCGGTCGGGAATAAGGTTTCTTCTGAAAGCGGTTTGAACCACTGCCTCCACCTCTTTGGAACCTAGTAGGTCCGAAGTTCTTGTTTCTCGAGTCTTTAGCTCGTTCCAAGGCTTCAACTTCACAGCACGTGTCCAGCAATTCTGAGAATACCTTCATCTTCAAAGTGATGACGGCTTTCTTCACCTCATATCTCAGTCCTCGGTGAATTTCCAACACTTCCAGACTTCATCGGTTTGGTGTTGGTAGTGTGTAGAAAATTGCTCCAAGCTCTCAAATTTAGCTGCATACTCGCTGACGGTCATACCTCCTTGCCGCAAGTTGAGGAATTCCAGCTCCTTTGCATGTCTCGCGTTTCCAGGAAAATACTTGTCCAAAAACTTGTCCTTGAACATTTCCCAGGTGATATCAGTTCCTGCGGCTTCCAATGCTTTCTGAGCTCCGTTCCACCAGTTTTCAGCATTACCCGTAAGCATGAAAGTAGCATAATTCACCTTCTTATCTTCGGCACAGTTCATGCCACGGAAGACCTTTTCCAGCTCCTTGATCCATAGACTAGCTTTGTCAGGATCAAATTCTCCCTTAAATTGCGGAGGGTTGTGACGATGAAATTCTGCTAAATTCTGCGCATCAGCAGTCGCCTTATGTTGTTGAGCAGATTGTTCTTGTTGTTGAACAGCACGCTCATTTTGTTGCGCAATAAGTTTTGCCATCCGCTGCATCGCTTCTACTGCAGCTGCGATATCTCCACTTCTCGCCATTTCACTTTCTCTTAAGTTATGTAAGTGAAACATATAGAGAGAGTTAAATGTATTCATTCGAATACCAATCACAGAGATTTCACACAAAGACAAAAAAGACAGACGCACACACAAAACCCAAAGAAAACATAAAGGGGCTCGATACCAACTTAATGTAACGCCCTTTTTCTGTAGGGAACGCCACATTGTCAAATAAAATGAAATGCGGAAAATTAAATAATTAATCACTTAAGACCGGTTTAAATAATTAAAGGTTGAATTACGATACTTTAATATGTAAAAATAGCAAGATATATTTTTTTTTTTATAATAATGATGACGATGCGGAATGTTAATTACCATAAAATAAAGCAATAAATGAAATTTCACCTGAATAACATACATACATATACTTAAATATAACGGTGTTTTAGTTACAAGCCTGGAATCAATCCAAAAAGCAAAACTATACCTGCCTATGGATTTACATATCAACACTACTCCAGAATAACAAAATATACAACCCATAAGACAAAAATACCATCGAGGCCCCAAAATAAAAGGCAAGCGACCATCGGTAGCTACCGGTGGTGTCAATCCCTCAAGTGAGGAGGAATCGTGTCAGGATCCTCTTCGGGGTCGTCCTCAGGGACTTCCTCGGGATCTTCCTCAGGATCTTCCTCATCATCAGAGGAAATCACCATAGGAATAGCAGAGACACGGGACGGGGCCCGAGCTGTAGAATCAAATGAGTCTTCACGCGGGTTGTGGAAACGAGAACCCCACATCTCGCGAATGGGTAGATAGAACTCCAGACGTAGTCGAATATGGCAGGTGAGAACCGGCATCTCGTGTCGCCTCCAGGCTAGAGCAATAGACACGTCGCCGAGGTACACACACGGCGATCGGAGCGAGGTTGATGTGCCGCATTCGGCCCTCCTCCCAAAAAGGTCAGACGCACGTCGCCCAGAAGTCCGTGCATGCGCGCCTCCATCTCCAAGCAAATGCTAGTTGAGGTACGGCCACCCGCTCGAAGGTTCAGTAGCACCGACCTCCTTGCCGTCGTCTTCGACAAATATAAAGTATATACAAATAATGCACAATAGCAATACAGAAAAGAGGTAAGATATCCTACCATCAATACCAATATAGCAACCCAGAAGCGAACGGTGCATAGCACCCACGTAGCATGTAAAGGCAATAAATAAATTTCTAAACAGATATCCAGTCAGGCAGTCATCAACAGGGACAATAAATAAGTCCTAATATCCAGACAGTCAAATCCAGGCAGTTAAATCCAAGCAGTCCATAATAATAAGAGTAGTCAACCATTCATATTATACAAAACAGCATCAATAAATAAATGTATAATAATGTGATGCATATGCATGGACGCCCAATACCCTACTCCATGGAGATGAATCCAAAGTACATCCGACTCAATCGTCAACCAGATGTTTTCATAGTATATCCGACTCAATCGTCAACCAGATATTTCCATAGTATATCCGACTCAATCGTTTTTTTATATCCGACTCAATCGTCAACCAGATATTTCCATAGTATAATTCAACGGCCCAATGTCACCATAACGATGCGTATTTAAATGCATATGGGTTCAATGCATGACTAAATCATGCTTCTCATATCAACTAGGTCAATCCTGCTTCAAATGCATGTCATAACATTTAGCAACAAGGTTTAATCCCATCCACGGATCCACATCAAGCCAATAACACATTTCAAGGATAATCACAATATCATTCATTAATACATATGATTCACAATTTCATACAATTCCATAATATGCCGCAATTGGCCAATATAAGCATCAATATACAAATGGTCACTCACATGGACCCATATCATCAGAATACAAGGATCAAGTCAATTGATGCGTCATTAGGTTCATTATGAATCCTAACTTAGTATTTGTTTCCCATTTTCAAGGTTCATGTTCAAAATCAATTCTTAAAATCAATTTAACATTCCAAGGCCATTCAATTTCCCAAAACTTGTAATTTATTTAAGCTCTTAGGCCTCACACTCTCATGTTCTTCACTCATTTAGAATTACCTTAAATTTTATGATGCTTTCACTCTTAGTCCTTTAAGATTTATGAAGTCTTGATTTTATTAAATCCTTCCAACTCATTAATTATCCATTTCATTAAATAGGTTCCTAATTTCTTAATTCCTTATGATTCCAATTTATCAAAATCCAATACTTACACTCAAAAATACCTTAGAGGTTGTGGCCTCACAATGGCTCAAATCTCAAATCCATTCAAGTCATCAACTACATGTCATTCCTCTAATTTATTTAAGTTATTCACTTGTTAAATTAACTCACCAAGAACCCTAATTTCTTGACTTAACTTTAAATTGAAACTGGGAATATACTACATGGGGGAAAATTCTAAAATTTTTATCACATGAAGCCTCACGTCTTAGATTTCAAATGGCACCGGTTTCATGTCCATACGACATCGGATCAAGAAATTATGCAATCATGTTTACTGACTGCCAGAATACATTTTTCGGCAGAATCTGTCGTGGGTTCAAACAGAAACTGGTATTGATTGGCTTGCTCAAGAATTCTGAAATTTTTACTACATGAAGCCTTATGTCTTAGCTTTCAAATGGCTCTAGAATCAGGTCATTCCGATATTGGTAGCTCGAGTTATGCAGCAAACATCGCTGACTGCTCACTGGATTCTGCTGAATCCGAAAATGGTTCTTTTGAAACAATTCTCATTTTCAATCACTCAAGATCATTTTCTATGTGATTTTAAGTTCTTAACTAGTTCATTAACACTTAGAAAACATTAATCACTAACTTAAACCTCTTGATTTGAATCAAACCCAAAAATCACTCTCTTAGTTGTTCATGACCTAGGTTCAAACTCAAGAACCAACTAGTTCTAAAACCGTGGCACTCACTAAGGTCCAACAACCAGAATTTTGTCCACTTGGATCAACCTTAACTACTTGATTTAATTAACCTTGCATTGATCAAAATTTAAGCATCATTTCCCTTCATTTTCCAGCCCAAAACAGCCCCAAAACCGTGACACATTCAGGGGTCCAGTCAGCCAGAATTTTTCTCCACTTAAATCAACATTAAACACTTGATTAAATTAAGCATGCATTGACCAAAAATTAAGCATCATTCACCATGCAATTTCCAAGCAAAAACAGCCCCAAAACCGTGGCCTTCTCATAGTGTCCAGCAACCAGAAAATTCAGCAATCAAACATGGATTCTAATCACAAACAAACATGATTAAACAACCATTCAATTCATTTCTCAAAGCTAAACTAAGATAGCAATCAAGTAGGCAAATTTACAAGCATATTCAAGAATAACCACTATGTGGTTTTTCTTCCAAAAATTAAATACAAGGTCCCTAGTTGCTAAAGAGGTTGAGGGGGATTAATCTTCCTCTTACCAAGAAGAAGAACCAAGAACACTCCAAGAACCCCTTTGATTTTTCGGATTTTTGGCTCCAAAAACCCTAGAAAATGCAACATGAATTAGAACAAGGAAATGGTGTGAAAATGAAGAAGAGAATAGCCATAAAATCAAGGTGAAAATGAAAAACGAAAATGGAATTAAATTGAGAATTTTCAGCCATGGAAGCTCACCTTCAAGGCTTGAAAAGAGGTTGAAGATGGAAGCTTTCTTGAAAACTCCAAGCACAAAAGATGATGAGAAGGAGTAGGAGATTAAGAAAGTATGATCAAGTATTGTTTTTGTGATGGTTGGGGAATTGGGAGAGTGGGCTGCCGTGAGTGAGTGGGAGAGAAAAGAAAGAAATGTTGAAGAAGGAAATGGAAGAGGAGAACGTAAAAGTGAAGAAGGAAATAAGCTTTTGGGTGATAAATGCTATAATGCAATATTTGGTTAGTTAAAACCAATCCTCCCCCTTTTCCAAACAGCAGCTGACGTGAAAGAGGAGAGAGAGAGTGATCAGAATTTTGGCTTCCAAAGGAAGCCAATTGGTTGGTCAAAGCTTGGGTCAAAGCTTGTCATGGAAGCTTAGAATAAAATACTATTAAATTTGAATTAAAGTGAATGGATTGGACATAAAATAGATTGCATTAGGATAATGTGATAGGATTTCTAATGCATGTTATTATCCAATGGATAATAGTTACTGATCGTAAGTCAAGTATTAATTTATCGACGATGATGAAATTTACACAGTATTAATTTAATTTATCTGTCAAGGTTTCTCGAAAAATGGTGCGAACCTCGTAAACTGTGTCAAGTCTCGGGTTTAATAAGATCCCCCATCGACTTATCCATAGTCCAAGATTCACAGAGAAAATGTCGCATTATCTCGGATTAAAAGCGCATGTGATAAGCACGCAAAACGAGAAATATAATAAAATATTCGACGTTTCTGGAAAATTTCCATAAAATTCTCAAAAATCACAAATATTAGGAGATGACTATTGGTGATGGAATAATCAATTTTCGGAGTGTTAAACTGATCTCAGAAATTCTCAGCCCAATGTGCACGCAAAACGAGGAATATATTAAAATATTCGACGTTTCCGTAAAATTCCAGAAAAATTCCTAAAAATCAAGAATATTATAAAATGACATTTTATAAATGAATGAACAGTTTTTGGGATGTTACAATGTATCCCCTTAGTTTCCATTGTATTGTCATTCTTTTGTATTATGTACATTTGGGATTTGATTAGCATTTTTGATTTATTGATGGATTTGTTTCTGCTTTCGATTGTGGTATAGCTGTTTTTGCTTATTTTCTTTTTCTGGATGTGTGTAGCATTTGTTTTATTTTCCTTTTCTGGATGTGTGTAGCATTGAGGACAATGCTTAGTTTAAGTGTGGGGGTGTTGATACTTTGATGCTCTATTGTGAATATTGTTGATTTCTGAATTATTCTCCTGGGATTTGAATGACTGATTGAACTTTCTTGGGGTGAGTGTATTTGATCTTGATGGTGTTGTTCTTCTTGTGATACTTCTCCATTGGGCTTTTTAAGTTTCCAATAAGCTTTCAAGTGATGTGATTAGTGAGCAATTGACCCGAAAAAAAACAAAACAAAACTTTGAGCATGATTGAATGAACTTTCTGGTTAGTGATTTTGTCGGATGAAATTCTAAAAAAATTAAAGGGTTTAATTGAAAATGATGAATCGAAACCTAGTGAGTTTTTGGGCTTTGTTGTAAATGGCTAACTTTAGGCCATTTTGGATCCTTGATTGTGTGATTCCACTCATGGTTATTGTGTTTTTCAGAACTTGTCTTGGTTCTCTTTTAAGCTGCTAATGACCACTGCATGCATTTGAAATGATAAAGGCAATTTTCTTTTTAATAACTACTGGCCAAATAGCCATCCTTGCATTTTTTTCCCATTGATTAACCCCTTTGAGCCTAATTGACTAAATTTCCTTCTATCTAAGCTCAATTTAAACCTAAAAGTGAAAAACTATTTTACTACCCTACCTTAGGGAGTAGAAGAGCTTTATGATTATGATGGAAATTGGTTCTTGAATAAGTGTGGGGGTATTTGAATTAATGATGTTTTTGCCTAGCTATGTTTGTATATAAAAGTCTCATGCTAGCAAAATATCATTGTGAATAGGATGTAAGGTGTGTATATATATATGTAATTAAAGTTAAAAAAGAAAAAAAAAAGAGAAAAAGAGAAAAAAAAAAGAAGTCAGAAAAAGGAAAAAGGTACAGAATAGGAATTTGAATTAGAAGATTATTGGGAAATTCTGTGTAATGATTGAATATCTTTCCATTTTGCTCTTCTAGTTCCTATGGTCTAGCTTTGTCTATCTTTGATATATCCTACCTTAACCCTGACCCCATTACAACCTAAATAAAGTCCTTTTGATCTCTGTTTGCATGTGGTCTGAGTAGTGGAAAAGTAGAGGCTTGACAAGCCTATGGTAAAGCATGTTCTCATGAGTTGGTTGAGTGAAAACACAAGCCTGAAACACTTGAGTGAGAGAGCATTTCAGTGAGGATTTATCATATTGATTGAACCCTGAAATTTGATTGATTTTGCTTGTCAACTTGGATTGCTAAGAAAAGGAATTCTTGATTGTTTAGATTCTTTAAAAACTAAAAGCATAAAGGTCTTTGCTCATTATTCTGCATTTGCTTGGCTTGTTGTGAAACTGTATTGAACTGTATATTTTTGCCTAGGAGTGAAAAAGGCTAAGTGTGGGGGTAATTGATCTGTTGATTATTCCTATATTTTAATCGCCTTGTAATTGATTCATTGAACTCCATTTGTGCTTAATTGTCATCATTTAGCTTAGTTTCTGATATCAAACCCTAATTGGAACATTACTGTGAAACTTTGCTTAAATGTGTTCATTTGCACTCATAATGGAATTATGCTTTTCAGTCACTAGGCTTCTTAAGGTTCAATTAGGTTTAATTAAGTTGGTTTTGACATATTTTATGATATTGAGCCTAATTGGATCATTGAAGGAATTATTGCATGAATTAGCCCTAATTTATCTCTTTGACAGTGTTCAATAAACTACGTATAATTTGAGTTTCAAATATCTGATTGATATGATTTTGGTCTTGTAGGAAAGCTAAGACAATTCTCTACTACTTTCATGAAGACCTCAAAGGCCCAATCACATATTTGGATAACTCAAATTGGAGTTGCAGCAAGAACTAGGGTGCTGATCCTGATAGCTTGACCTTTGCATACTGTTCATGACATATCTTGAGCTACAAGTTGTCAAATGGGCTGATAGTTAAGATCCAAATCTACAACTTTCATGTTGAACACTTTTCCAGATTTGGAGGTCTAAGGGGTCATATTGGGCTTGGAAGTCAGATTATAGGGCCAGAGTCAGAATACAGGGCCTGCGTCAGAATACAAGGCCTAAGTTGCGTAAAAATACACGGCCGTGTGAGAATACACGGCCTAGGCCGTGTATGCCTCTGACTTTGCATTTGAAATAGTGAATTTTGGACCCCAACTCAGTGTCATACACGGCCGTGTATGACCTCCAGACTTCAATTATTGCAACTTCTGCGCGAAGTTTATACGGGAGGCCTATATATTGACATACTTGGCACGTTTTGAAGGGAGTTCTAACCTAGGAGAGCAGCTATAACTCCTTGGAGAAGGAGAGGGGAGTCTTGGATCAAAGATTGGAGTCTCGGGTTCGAGCAATCGGAGATCCATCATCCTCAATCCTCAGAAACTCGTTTGCTTTAGTTTTTCTTCTGCACTTTGTTTCTCATGTTATTCTTTCTCAGTTTTTCTTGTGATTTCCTTCTAGCTATGTGTAACTAAACCTCCTTTGGTTAAGGGGGTGATGAAACCACTAGTATTGATTTGTGAATCTTGCATATTTGATTATTTCAACACAGTTATGTTTTTATTCATATATTTCTGAATCTATTATTGGTATGAAGGTTTTTGTACTTGTTCCCACTTTCAAAGTGGTAGATCTGGGTTTATTATGTGCGGTTGTAGTAGTAGATCTAGAGGAATATATGATGTTCATGTGGGTATAATTATCTTTGTGCTATTTGCCAGTTATAAAAGTGGTAGATCTGGGTTTATTATGCGCGGTTGCGGTAATAGATCTAGAGAAATATATGTTCTAAGTAATTTAATCCTGGTGTGTGATTAGATCTTAGTGTAATTGATTTTCTAAAACTTAATGCAATTATTGGATAGTTGTAAGAGCAGTTACTTTATGACTAATCAGTGATTAGGAGTTGATTTGAGCGGTTGCTAAATTGGCCAACACGTAAGGAAAACATAGATTTACTCTCACAATTGTATAAAAGCATAATTGAGCATGTTGGAATAAAAGGATATGTGGATTTACATCATCATATAAATCTAGTGGTGGATTCAATCTCTTAACCAATTTTTTTATATTGTTGATTTCAGTTTGTTTATTGTTATTGTCTTTGAAACTGTTCATTGTTCATCAAAACTCCAAAATCCCCTATTTACTGTTTATTGTCAATCAGAGTCTAAATTGGGAATTGTTTAATAGTGTTAATTGAATTGGTTCTCTGTGGATCAACCCTTACTAACTACAACTAGTTATAAGGTTTTTATTTTCTGGTGGGCCTGACAACTGATTTTTATCTTGAAATTTTAATCACTATATCCTCACGCACCACCTTTTGGTAAGAATGGCAAATCAACATGGAGGGGGTACCTACATACCTGAAGGCTCATCTACAAATAGACCACTGGCATTTGATAGGAAGGACTATTATTATTGGAAGGATTTTATGCAATTGTTCATTAAATCACAACATGTTAATCTGTCAGTAATCATAGAATATGGTCCATATATTCCCATGACAAGGTCTAATGATGGAAGAGCCGTAGGAAAACAAGAGATACAAGGACTAAAGAAGAGAACAAGTACATGTTTAATTCCAAAGCAAAGTTCTTTGTCACATGTGCATTGAGTAGAAATAAGTATGATCAGATAGTTGGTTGTAGCACTACAAAGGAGATATAGGATACTCTTAGGTCTCCACAAGTATAAGGGTAAACAAGTAATATAGAGTAAGTAAAAGATTACTATCCTTAGGGATTGTATAGTGCGCACTATTATTCAATTAATTACTAAAATTTAGACTTAAGAAATGCAATTCATTAAAGCAAATAACAAAAGAGCAATGTAATAGCTAGCTAAGAAGAAATTCAATTACATACGCACCAATACTAGATAGAAACAATGATTTAAGGGCCTAGGGGTCTTTCTTCACTCATTACTTCACTTGGAATTAACAATTCTCACAAGCAATCATTGATAAATTGATTTTGTTAGCTGAAACCTTAATCATAGCCAATAGCCTATGTCTAGGTCAATTGACTATGTATCTATCACCTAAAACACTATATGTCCATGTGAATTAGTATGATTTCTACCGATTAAGAACTTTTTTCAAACTCATGCTATGCAAGGTCAATGGGTATATGTCCAGCCTATTGGCTAATCAACATATCCAGCCCATGCAAATGTGATTGAACATGCACTACCTAAAACCATGGTCCTGTTTTCCTTTTCTTATGTCTAGTTCAAGGAAAAGCCCTAAATCAAACAATTGGTGATCAAGTAATTACAAGCATTAAGATTAGAATTGGGTAAACAAGATCATTTCATTAATAGTTACTCATAAGAACTACATCAATCCAAGATCCATAGACGAATCCAAAAGATCCCCTAGATACAAGTTTAGAAATCCATGGAAATAAAAGAACACAACGATAGAGTGAGATCCATCAAAATACAAGTAGATTAAGAAAGAAAGGGAGAAGAAGAACTAGGTGGTAGATTCTTAATGAGTGGGGCTTCCTCCAAGGTTCCCAGCCTTGATCTCCCAAGCATCCAATATCTCTCTTCAGCTTTTAAATCCCTAAAACAGATCCTTTCTCTCTAAATTAGGTGGTGAAGAGAATGAAAAAAAGGTCCCACAAAATGAAAATTAAAGGCCCAAAATCATGGGCCAATTACGCATTCCTGAGCCTAGGTGCATTGTCATTACATTGCTAGGTGTGCATTATGAAGTACAATTTAAGTGGTTGTACTTATGTTGTTGTGCCTAGGCACACCACATGTTGCGCCTAGGCGTAAGTGCCTCTATTTAGAATTTCCTATAAAACATACAGCAATGCGCCTAGGCACAAAAACCCTTGTGCACCTAGGCTTAATTGACTAGTCTTTAATTCTTTAGTTCTTTTTCCATCTGAGCTCCTCTCCTCCTTTCCTAGCATTCTCTTATGCTTTCTTCCCTGGGAAACCTACAAAGTAATGCCATCAAACCACATAAGGAATAAGGACTTCAAGGGATCACAATTTAAATCAAATATTGTTCAAGTATTTTCCAATTCATACTAGGAAAAGATAAAGGTGATAAAAATTTGAGCTAAAAACCTTGCTTATCAATGAAAAATTAAGACATAACAATGCAATTAACAAGAAAAAAGTACAACAATAACTTTATTTCCTAGAGTTTTCATAGCCCCAAACTTAAACTTTTGCTAGTTCTTGAGCAAAACAAAGTAAGGCAAGGGAATTTTAGCAATTTCAACAAAATAAGCAAGAAAACTATAATGCCAAAAACCACGAATCAATTACTTCCTCAAAGAACAATTTATGACTTCAATCAAAGTTAAAACACATTTTCTCTAAATTTACATAAATATGCATATTATTTCAAATACATATATGTAGAATTTCTTCCTAATCATGACATAAATTTTTAGATGAGATTATAAATATACAAATGCAAATCCACTCATGCATCACAAGGTTGCAAGTCTCCCTCCTTCTATTCAATCTAGGTAACTTCTCCCTGAAGATCATTAGTCAATCATTCAACACAACTTTAGTTCTCAGGCTTTTTCTTCTTCTTTTAATTAATTGGGTAAAACTTTCTTTCTAAGGTATGGCTTTGTAATAGCTTAATTTGTAACCATGCACCTAATCTAATCATCACAACTCTTGTTCAAAGGCTTAGAAATATGATTGTGCACTTACTCCAGACATCACAACCCTACCTTATACTAGGCCATTCATCTTCTTGTATTGACCATTTTTTTAACAGCTTTATTTCAAACTAAATCATCTCTTCAAGAATTGTTATCTATGATGTCATTTCAAGAGGGGATCAAACAACCAAGATGATACTCAAGCATTCATTGCATAAGCACTTTATAATCTTTTTTTTAAATATGTTTGCCACTTTGAATTCAAAACCCCACTTATATGCAATGAAGTCACATACATATGTGAATGGAAACAAAGGGGTTTAACATGCAAGCAATGAAACATATGTAACTCCCCATTGATCAAAGTCACCCTTTATTCAATTTCATCATTGGATGGTCATCTCAACATGTTTCCATAAAGCTCAACACTATCCTTAATTCAATTCAATTCAACTCACCATGGCCTATGATTGGCACAAACTCACCAAATAGCAAAAAATAATGTATGCACAAGTTATTAGAAAGTAATGGACTAACAAAACATCACAATTTAGAAAATAGAAAAATAAACATCATATACCATAACAAAACAAGCTAATTATCATGTCAAGAGTGCATAGGAGAAATGAGGGAGTCGTAACAACATCACAGTTAGTCATAATAACTTCATACAACTCAAAATAATGTATTACCCCCTAAACCTATGGGGAACAGTGTCCCCACTGTTCAAAAATTAAATAAAGAATAGAACAAAAGAAAGACACAAAAAGGTGAAAAGAAGAAGTGGTCCTGGTGCCTCAAAACATGTCCTTATTAGGTAGAAAGTCCTTATTAGCAACACTAGCATCAGACACAATACCATTTGCTGCATTCATCAAAGTCAGCTAGTTTAGAATGCCAACTGCCACCTCTGGTGGTAGCTCAAGTGCCAGGAATATGTCCATCGATCACCCTGTCCTCTCTGCAACTAAGAGACAAATCCTGTCAATGATAATGTCCAAAGCAATGCTAAGGGTTCAAGGCAAGGAAGCTGCTATAATCACATTGCTAGGGGGAGTAGGGAGATGAAGGACTACATGAATATCCTCAAGTGTGTACCTCACTAGTTTCCAACAAACTCAAACAACTTCCTCATCGTTAGTATAAGTCGTATTGGCATAAATTTTGCGCACCATTGGTATCATTGCCTTAGCCTCAGGGTGGGCACAAAAATGCTCCCATCCATAAGCTCTTATAATATGATAGATATCGGAATTGAGAGCCTTAAAAACGTCATTGAATTCATGCTCTAGGATAAGGGGTTTAGGCAGGATCACGACAATGTAGAAGTCATAGGCCTTGGGAAAGATGAAGACCATCGAGTCATATGGAGGTTGGGTAGGGGTTGACATCATTTTTGTTGGCTAAGACCCTCATCGGGCTGTTGACTAGAACCAACATCCTGTTGTTGACGCTTAGGTGCCATGGCAATGAAGGACGACACTTGCAAAGGAGAAACCAATAAATCAAACAATAAAAGCATGAAACCAGCAAACTAAAGCAAAAGTACAGTAGAAGAAAGTGAGAAAAGCATAGAGATGAGGCAAGGAGCAAGCAAGCAACCCTAGCATTCAAATCATCATGCAAAGCTATCAAATATCATGAAAAACAAAATACAAACAATGAACACTCACATGAGCATGAAAATAACAATAAAGCTCAAAGTGGGGCCAATAAGCGTATGACATACTTGGTCAAAAAATGGAAAACAAGAACGAAATACCACCAGTGAATACAAATAGGTCCACACAATAAGTACCCATCCTGAATACCTTAAATAATAACTGCAATAACAACTATAATGATAACTCAAGCCACAAATGAACGCACCAACACAATAAGGCAAAAATTTACAAGCAATACCCATCCTATGAACAAAATTAATCATGAGACATCATCGGCAATGTAATGGGGGTAAATTAGGAGAAAAATATCTGTACTATATCATGCGATTAGTTCCAACACATATTTTTCAGCACCTAACCATCACATTTAATAATATTATGAGAGTAAGGCAGCAAGACTAACATGAAAAAACATAAACAAATATGTGGGACAAAACACCAAAATGCTAGAAACACTAAAAAATCAGGCAACAACAACATTCACACAAAATAATAGCAAACCAAATTAAGACCAAGCACAAGAATGTAAAAATTATCAAGTTAGTAGAAAGAATAACCATCACAAAAAAGGCAAGGTGCTTATCACAACACTAGAAACATGTGGTAGAAGGCAAAAGGAAAGACAATCATGCAATCCGCTAACACCCAAGAAAATGCAATAACAACTACACACTGGCAAGGTTCGATTAGGAGCATATTAACCATCTCTCCAAGAAGAAAAACTTTATGGAAACTTGAAGAAATGCCATTTTGTTTTTACATATAGCATAGTCTTTTTAGGCTATCTTGTATCCAAAGATGGAATCAAGGTATCAAATAACAAGGTTGAGGCTATTGTTAAATGGCCTGTTCCAAGATCTAAATATGATGTTTGAAACTTTAATAAATTAGCATCTTTCTATAGAAAATTTATCAAGTATTTCATCACAATCATTGCCTCTTTAACTAATTGTTTGAAGGGAGATTCATTTAAGTGGATAATGGTAGCACAAACAAGCTTTGAGAAGATCAAAGAGATGCTTGTAAAAGCCTTTGTTTTTCAGATTTTGAGAAGGTCTTTGAGGTGGAGTGTAATGCATCTCTTATCCAAGAAGACAGTCCACTTGCTTATTTCAGTGAAAAACTTAGAGATTCTAAGAAGAATTATTTTAACTCTGATAAAGAGTTATATGCACTTAGTAGTGCTCTTGATAATTGGAGTCATTATTTGTTGCCAAAGGTGTTTATTTTGCACTCTAAATATGTGCCTTTGATATACATCAATGGTTAACACAAGTTGAACAAGACACATGCCAAATGGGTACAACTTCTTCGATCTTTTTCATTTGTTATTAAGAACAAGTCAGGAAGAATGAATACTGTGGTTGATGCACTTTCTAGAAGGCACTATATTCTTCATATGCTTGATGCAAGATTACTTGGTTTTGATATGCTCAAAGAACTTTATGCTAGTGATCCAAACTTTTCTTCTATTTCTGATAAATACTCGCATGTTTCTTTTGAGAAATATTTCATTTTGGGTGGTTTTCTTTTCAAAGAAAATCATCTATGTGTTCCTAGGAGTTCTTATCGAGAGCTTTTGATTAGAAAGGCTCATGGAGGAAGCTTAGCTGGTCATTTTTGGAAGAGATAATACCTTATCTTTGCTGCAAGAACACTTTTATCGGCCACATATAGTGAAGGATGTCCAGCAAATTGTTGATAGGTGTATAATATGTCATTTAGAAAAAAGTAAGTCATGTCATCAAGGATTGTATTCTCCATTACCAATTCCTTGTGGTCCTTGGGAGGATGTTATTATGGGTTTTATTCTTACATTGCCTCACACTCAAAGGAATGAAGATGCAATTTTGGTTGTGGTAGACAGAGTCTCAAAGATGGCTTATTTCATTCCTTGTAATACGACTAATGATGCTTCTCATGTGGCATATTTGTATTTTAGAGAAGAGGTTCAACTCCATGGTGTACCTATCACAATCGTTTCTGATAGAGATGCTAAGTTACTAAGCTATTTTTGGAAGACATTGTGGAAGAAGATTGGTACAAAGCTTCTGTTTAGCATAACTTGTCATACTCAAATTGATGGGCAAACCGAGGTTACAAATAAAACTCTTGGCACTTTGCTTAGGAGTTTGGTGAAGAAGAACTTGAAAGAATAGGATTTCTTGCTTACTCATGCTGAATTTGCTTACAATAATGCTTCAAATAAAACCACTAGTCATTCTCCTTTTGAGATTGTATATGGTGTAAATCCATTTACTCCCATTGATTTGATGCCTTTACTAATTGGTGAACAAGTGAGTATAGAAATAAAAACAAGGCCAAAGTAAATTAAAAAGTTATATGATCAGATTCATATACGAATTATCAAACAAAATAAAGCCTATAAGAAGCAAGCAAACAAGCATCACAAGGCTACAATTTTTCATCCTGGAGATTTGGTTTGGATTCATCTAAGAAAAAAGAGATTTCCTTCCAAAAGAAAATCAAAGCTTATTCCTAGGGTTGATGGTCCTTTCTTGGTTCTTGAGAGGGTAAATAATAACAAATATA
Organism: Ormosia semicastrata; assembly: GCA_029884595.1. NCBI lineage: Eukaryota > Viridiplantae > Streptophyta > Magnoliopsida > Fabales > Fabaceae > Ormosia > Ormosia semicastrata. Next base: position 50,122,673 of record JAQQTO010000061.1, read on the forward strand.
AAGTGTAACTACTAGGTGATTATGGAGTTTTAGCTACCTTCAATGTGGCTAACTTATCTTCATATTTTAAAGATGAAGGACTACTGAATTTGAGGGCAAATCCTTCTCAATAAGGGGAGGGTGATGTAGGAGCAAGTACAAACTAAATTAATCATGTAATGAGCAAAACAACTTCAAATGATATTTTGAATTTTGTGTTGTGGCAAGTGGATGAGATAAGCTTCATTAATGACTAAGTCAACAATTCAAAGGCACATGCATAATGAATTTGGTCACATGTTAAGTAATCATCTTGGAAGTTAAAAGCACTTTAAATAGAATTTTGGGAGTTGTTTCTTGTAATTTGCATTTTAGCAAGTTGTGTCTAGAAAATTGTAGTTATTTAATGTATTTTGAATCCCTTACGAGGTAATTTGAATGGGTCTTGAAAAACTTGTTATGAAGTTGGCAAGTGTACCAAATTGAAAAAGTAATAAAATGATGAGAATGAATTACGTTGTCAATTACTAAATTTGTTAAATAAACCTTATTTAAGCTATCAAAAATTGGATGCGATAAGAATGTAATTAAAGAAAAACTAATAAGAAAATATTCAAAATTAATATGAATAAAATTAATCAATTAGACAAAGGATTAAAAACAATGATATCAAAGTGTTAGGGTTCAAATTTCACTTGAATTCTTTTGATGTAAATTCAAAAATTAGTTTAACTAAGTTCTATTCCATGATTCATGATCAAATTCCCAAAATTAATTAATATCCAATCCTTTGGTATATTAATTTTCTTCACACTACTTTAAGTTAACTAATCCCTTAGTATAACCCTAAATAGAAAAAGCTTTATAAAAAATGAGGGAATAAAAAGCAAAACCACACAATCTACAACGTCTATTTCTAGCGATTATAGAAATTAAGGTGTTTATCATAAGTTCAACGTTCATACACAATTTTTCCAAATCATATATAAACCCTAAAATCATTCCAAAATTGGCCAAATCATGAAAAGTATTAAGAGAAAAGATAAACACGTAAATCATGAAATAGAAACATAAATTAAATACAAAAACAAAATTTACATTATCCAAGAACAAGACCCATCATAATCCTAACTATAGAAGTTTAGCTATACATGGAGAAAGAAGAAATTCCAACAAACTCCATAGAAGATAGGTGGAAAGGATGAAGAAAATTCCTAATCTTCAAGCCTAGATCTGCCCACATCAAATTAGGGTTTGTGCCTCTGCTCCTCTCTCTGAATTCATACCCAAAAACATCATTTCTTCTATTTATAGACAACAAAACGCATTATTAAATGTACTGAGTGATTAAGCGCTTAGCTTTTGGGCGCTTAGGCATGCAACATGATGCATTCTATGCTTGGGCGCTTAGTCGCTCAGAAATTGGGCGCTTAAGCACGCAGCACTTCCTTCTCTGTGCTTGGGCGCTTAATCGATGGGAAGTTGGGCGCTGAAGCACCCAACACCAACAACTTCATTTCTGCCTTTTTTGCTCCTTGTTCAAGCATCTAGTCTTCTTCCATGTGTAATCACCTAATAAAACAAATAAAACATGCAATGAGAACAAAGTTTAAAATAATAAAAACATGATAAAATTTGAGAATAAAGCTCAATCAAAAGGGATTGAAAGGGGGCGAAACCCAAGATTTTGAACTATAAAAACATGAGTTTTTACAGGTTCATCACTCCTCCAAACTTAAGATTTTGCTTGTCCTCATGCAAATCAAGAAAAAGAATTCAAAACAAAACAAAAAGAATAAAAATAAATAAAAACACAAAACATGCAAACTCAAAAAGGGCAATACTGGTTATTAAAAATCATTCATATCCTCAAAAACTACTTCACAACCTCACTTCAAGGTATCACACATGTACAATCCAATTGTTATATCGATTCTCACATGCAACTTTCATGCATAAATGACTTCTTATAGATATGAATGTAAGACCAATTCCTACTCATAGAGTACAAGCCCAGATAGGTTTATAAAATTGTAAATGCACATCAAACTCACATTCATAGGGTTATTTTTCATCTCTTTCTTCACTAATATAAACAACACATAACCAATGATCAAAAGGGTCTTTTAAAGCTTGTAATGTAAGGCTAAGGGTAGGGGTTAAGAAAGAAGGGATATGATGTTACCAAGTGGCCTCAATACTCAAGAGGGGGGGGTGAATTGAGTATGAAAACTAAGTTCACAAATCTTTCACAAATCATTTGATAAACGATTTTCGTTGAAGCTAATTGATGCTTAGAGATGATTGGATACAAGAGATAAACACTTTCACTTATAAATGCAATAGCCAAAGGTACCAATATTCAAGCAAATCAATAAAACAGTACTCAATGTAAAGAGAATGATTTAGAGAAAACAAACACAATGATTTATCCTAGTTCGATCACTAATCCACTTGTGATCTACGTCCAGTCCTCAAGCAACCGCTAGATATTTTCCACTATTTCTTCAAGCTTCAATAGGTACTTGATAACCTTTACAACTTTGAGCACTCAACACTTTGGGATACCTCACCCGTGGAGCTTGAGTCTCTTCAACTAAGGGATACCTCACCCTTTACACTTTTGGGGGGATGCCTCACCCTCTTTACAAAGCAATAATGATAGATTGAATGAAGCTCTCACTAGAGTAGATGATTACAAATTGAAACTCTAATATGCTCTCAAAGATTTTTCATATTTTTACAAAAAAAAATAGAGCAAGAAATGGATTTGAGGATTGATTCACGTTTGAAAGTATTGGTAATCAGTTTTTAGTTCAAGGTCAACCTCAAATGAAGACCCAACATTGGTATTTATAAGTTTCTCAATAAATGGAGCCGTTGGGGGGTTTTGGGCATGCATTTAATATTGCCATTGGACGTTGTCAGGGTGCGTGTAATCGATTACACAACATATGTAATCGATTACATTGTTGTTCTAATGTGTTCTTGGCTTTCTGGGCTTTGTGTAATCAATTACATTATTGGTGTAATCGATTACATGGCTTCTGACTTTGCTTGTAATCGATTACAATATCCATGTAATCGATTACATGACTTCTGACTTGCTGTGTAATCGATTACAATATATATGTAATTGATTACATGACTCTTTGAACGTGTTCTTACCTTTCTGAGCTTATTGTAATCGATTACATATATTGTGTAATCGATTACATGACCTCTGACTTGCTTGTAATCGATTACATTGCTCATGTAATCGATTACAAGGCCTCTGTTTGCTGTGTAATCGATTACAAATATCTTGTAATCGATTACATTAGCCTTTGAACACATTTTTCAAGTCCAATAAAGCTTGTAAGCCATTTCTAACACCTCAAGACACTTGATTAAACATAAATCCTTTTAAGAGTGTTAGATTTAAGATTGAAACTCAAGTTTCTTGAGAAGCCATGTTTAACTTTGAAATTTCCCACTTTATTTTGAAATGATATATTGAAAAACCATTTGAGAAATCTTGAGAGCATTTAACATAAATGTTCTAAGTCTTATAACTACATAAACCTCTTGATTTCTTTCTTTGATCTTGATTTTTCCTTTTGCGCTTGATCTTTACTTTTGCACTTGATCTTCACTTTGGCCTTTGTTATCATCAAAAACTATTTGACATGCTTTAGGGACATAAGCATTCACATTCTCCCCCTTTTTGATGATGACAAGCTGATCATAGGAAAAACAAAGAGTTTTTGCATTTATATATAATAGACATTTAGGCACAATGCTCCCCCAGAGTTTATGCATGATTATTGAGTTAGATTTTGCATATAAAAAGCTTAAAAGCTCAAAAGCTCAATAACTCCCCCGTACTCATGCAACCTTAATTACTCATGCAACCTTTAATTAGATTTCATTTCATTTTTCCTTTTTCATTTCATTTTTCCTTATTCTCTCCCCCGTTGGCATTATCAAAAAGACATAAGCATTTAAAGAAAAATGGACAGCATGACGGCTATATTTCATGATTCCCCAAAATTTGCCAGAACAGGAAATCCAAAGAGATTAATCAGTCCAATCAATTTATCAAACAGCCAGACATTCAAAGAATAGAAGCAAAGTTGAAACAAGTTCATATATCATTAATAAGCATGTACACAGTAACTTTTCACAACCAGTATAGCCAAAAACCAAAAACACCAGAAATGTATACCAATGTTATATAATCAGAGTCAAATCAACAAAAAAAAAGAAAATACAAGGTAGTTATCAAAAACATCAGGGCAATGGGCCATGATCACTATCAGTGGCCTCGCTGTCACTGTCTGGATCCGCAGCAATGTCTCCTAGATCAACGTTATCATCACCGGGCTCAAGATCGTTGTCAGAGTCTAGAAGCTCCTCATCATCAGCAGGAACGCCAGATAGACCAGCAAAGGACAGGGGAACCGAAGAGGCAGAGGATGTGGGAGGGGCAACAGCAGCACTCGGAGGAATGGGAGGTCCACCCAGGAGGGATCGAATCGAGGTAAGCTCCTGATCTGAGTAGCCCATCCTTAGCTCAAGGTGATCTATCTTTTGCTCAAGGTGATCCATGCGAGTGTCAACATTAGCGCTCAGGTTTTGCATCTCTTGAAGCAGGAGGTCAAGGGTAGCTGGAGCGGGAGCAGGAGCAGGGGCAGGATGTTGAGCCTCCTCATCATTGTCACTATCCGAATCGTGATGGATATGACCAAACGTGCCATGAGCAATGTAATACCACCTATCATCCATTTTGTAAAGCTGGAGCTTCTTCAGGGTATGCAAGCCAATGGATTGTGGTCCTTTCGAGCTGGTGTCCTTGGACTCCTCAGCCAGCGAAATGCGACAGTGCTCTAGGATGGTGGTTACCAACATGGCAAATGGGAGGGCAGAATTCTTCTTTTTCTTTACATCTAATATATGCTCTATAATGTAGTAACCCGAGTTTATCGGCCGCCCTGTGGTCATTACCCATAAGGCAACCACATCATCCTTGAGAACCTAGGAGTAATTCCTTCCCCTAGGAATCAATCCTCGGACCAAAAGGTAGCGGAGAACCCTGTTCTCCATAGTTAGGCCAGTGGCCATGATTCTTCTTTTAGGATCACTAGGGGGGTAGTAGCCAGTCCTAATTAATGAGAGAAGAGCAGCCTTATGCTCAAACTCATGCCCCCAGACATTTGCATTTCCACAGAAGTTAGCTCCATTAGGAGTGAGCTTCGTTAGCCTATACCATTCAGCCATTGTTATCCTTATTTGTTGCTTTTTTACTTTAGAGATTATGCAATTGTCCTCAAATTTTAGATTGGCATAAAAAACTCTCACAAGGTTTGGGTAGATAGCCTTCTCTATACTTAGGAAACCCAGCAAGCCTAAATTTTCTACGGTTCTAAAGCTCTCTAAAGGTTCACTTTCGCAGAAGGTGATGGGAAGATACCTGGGAGAAATGATTTTGCGAAGTTGGAAGTTCTTCTGGAACAACTCAGCTCGCTTCACTGTGGAGAAGTGGCGCGTGAGGTCCAGGCTAGAGATGTTGCGTAAAGCACCACCAGAGGACCTCCAATGGCAGCCCCTATTCTTGGGCGCTTTGAGCGATGAGAGGATTCAGCCATTGACGAGAAGGAGTAGAGTGGGATGAGTGGTAAGTGGTTGGGGATGAGTGAGGAGAGAGAGAGGGACGAGGTTAGGGCAGAGAAGTGGGGATGGGGTTCGTGAGAGGTGATGGGGAGATTTGAGTGAGGGATATAAGGAGATTTTGAGAGATGGGCTATGTGGAGAGAAGTTTTCCGAGATTGAGAGAGGTGAAATGAGGGATTTTGGTGGAGATTTAAGTGAAAAATGAGAGATTGAGAGGCTTGGGTTACGTGGGAGCAGAGGAGGAAGACGAGGGAGATGAAAAGGTTCCGAGAAATGAGCTCTGCGCTCGTCAGAAACCTTTTAAAAAACCTTGTGTAATCAATTACATTGTGTGTGTAATCGATTACATGCATTCTGGTGGATATGTAATCGATTACATTTCTGGTGTAATCGATTACCACGCTTCTGGGGAACCTTGTAATCGATTACATAGTTGATGTAATCGATTACCTGAGTTCTGAGTTGATTGTAATCGATTACAAAAGTTGTGTAATCGATTACATGCTTGACAGAACCTGTGTAATCGATTACAAAAGCATTGTAATCGATTACCAGCACACTTTAACTCAGATTTTGCATTCCAATCAGTATAGAATCAATTTTAATCCATCCAAATCAGTTCCAAAGCAACTTAGATCAATTCAAATCATCATGCAAACACATAATCTAATCATATTACGATTCAACTCACATAATTGATCAAAATTACCATTTTTACCAAGAATTACACTATTTTTTGTGAAATTGTGAGGATTTTGAGTTGCTTGGTAGTCTTGGGCATGAGGGAGCACCTGCAAAACAACTTAGGGGAAATCTCCGACGCTCAAGTCAGTATAGGATTCAAATATGATGAAAAATTTAGAGATTGTGCAGCAATATGGCATGATTATGCAGAAAAATATAAGTTAGGCATTGGTTTTATGATTATGCAAATAGTTAATTTATGCATGATTGATCCAATATACCAAGTTCATTTCTTATATAGAAAAATGCTTCTTTTGCTAGGGGTTTAGTGAAAATGTCAGCTAGTTGCTTAGTGGTTTCTACAAACTCAAGCATACAATCACCCTTTTGAACATGGTCTCTAATGAAATGATGTCTTATTTCAATATGTTTAGTCCTAGAATGCAAAATGGGATTTTTGGATAAATTGATTGCACTAGTATTATCACATCTTATGGGGATGTGATCAAGCTCAAGACCATAGTCCAAGAGTTATTGTTTCATCCAAAGGATTTGAGAACAACAACTCCCAACTGCAACATATTCAGCTTCAGCTGTAGATAATGCCACACTATTTTGCTTCTTGCTATGCCAAGAAACTAGTGAGCTTCCAAGCAAGTGGCATGTCCCACTAGTGCTCTTTCTATCCATTTTGCACCCAGCAAAATCAAAACCGGAATACCCAATAAGGCTACATGAGGCACCTTTAGGGTACCATAAACCCATTTGTGATGTGCCTATTAGATATTTCATTATTCTTTTAACAGCACTTAGGTGTGATTCTTTAGGATTAGCTTGATATCTAGCACACATGCATATACTAAACATTATATCAGGCCTACTTGCAGTGAGATAAAGGAGTGAGCCAATCATACCTCTATATTTCATAATTTCTACTAAATTACCTCCTTCATCATTGTCCAAATAGCAAGAGGTGCCCATAGGAGTAGCCATATGCTTGGCATTGTCCATTCCAAACTTCTTGAGTAGCTCCTTGCAATACTTGGATTGACTTATGAAAGTTCCTTCTCTCGTTTGTTTAATTTGGAGACCAAGGAAGAAGTTGAGCTCACCCATCATGGACATTTCAAACTCACTTTGGATAATGTTTGAAAATTCTTTACAAAGAGAGTTGTTAGTAGTTCCAAATATAATGTCATCAATATAGATTTGAACTAGAAGTATGTCATGCATTTTATGTTTTATGAAAAGGGTAGTGTCAACTTTGCCTCTAGAAAAACCTTTTTCTAAAAGGAATTTGCTTAACCTTTCATACCAAGCTCTAGGAGCTTGTTTCAAGCCATACAAGGCCTTTTTCAATTTAAAAACATGGTTGGGCATTTCAAAATCCTCAAAACCAGGAGGTTGTTCTACATACACCTCTTCTTGTATAAAACCATTTAAAAAAGCACTTTTGACATCCATTTGATAGAGTTTGAAATCTATGATGCAAGCATATGCAAGTAGCATTCTAATGGCCTCTAACCTAGCTACGAGAGTATAAGTTTCTTCATAGTCTATGCCTTCTTTTTGATTATATCCCTTAGCTACAAGTCTAGCTTTATTTCTTATTATTAAGCCTATTTCATCAAGTTTATTCCTAAAGACCCACTTGGTGCCAATTATAGGATGATCATTGGGCCTTGGAACTAATTCCCAAACTTGATTTCTCTCAAATTGGTTTAGTTCTTCTTGCATGGCCAAGATCCAATGCTCATCATTAATGGCCTCATTTATGTCTTTAGGTTCAACTTGAGAGACAAAGGCTAGGTGATTACATGTATTTCTAAGTGAGTTTCGAGTGATTACCCCTTTTGATACATCACCAATCACCTTGTCGAGAGGGTGATATCTTGAAGTCCTCCATTCCTTGGGTAGGTCCAAGATTTCTGAATCTTTTTGCCATGAGTGATCAAGGAGTCTCTCTTCTTGCTTCTTGGACTCTTTCTCTTGATTTTCCAAGTGCGTTTTTCCCAAGATTTCTACAACATCATCAACAAGATCCTTTCTCGGCTCATTTGGGTTAGTTTTATCAAATGCAACATGTATGGACTCTTCTATGGTCATAGTTCGTTTATTATAGACTCTAAAGGCCTTACTATGTATAGAATAGCCAATGAATATTCCCTCATCAGATTTTGCATCAAACTTCCCCAAGTTATCCTTTCCATTATTCAAAACAAAGTATTTACATCCAAAGACATGAAAATATGGCACATTTGGTTTCCTTCCTTTGTACAATTCATATGGGGTTTTCTTTAAAATTGGCCTTATTAGGGCTCTATTCATAATATAACAAGCGGTGTTAACCGCATCCGCCCAAAAGTACTTAGGAAGGTTGGCTTCATTGAGCATAGTTCTTGCCATTTCCTCTAAAGATCGATTTTTCTTTTCTACAACACCATTTTGTTGTGGTGTTCTAGGGGCAGAAAAATTATGCTCAATGCCATGTTCATCATAAAAAGTTTCAAATTCATGATTTTCAAATTTACCACCATGGTCACTTCTTATGGATGCAATACAAAAATCTTTTTCGTTTTGGATAACTTTGGCAAGCTTTCTAAATGATTGAAAAGCATCATTTTTGTGGGCCAAGAATAATGTCCATGTAAACTTAGAAAAATCATCCACAATCACTAATGCATAGTAATTCCCACCAAAGCTCATAGTTCTAGAGGGACCAAAAAGATCCATGTGCAAAAGTTGTAAAAGTCTAGAAGTTGAAACCATGTTTTTAGCTTTAAAAGAGACCTTTACTTGTTTCCCCTTTTGACATGCATCACAAAGTTTGTCTTTTTCAAATTTGAGCTTTGAAAGACTAATTACTAGTTCTTTAGAAACCAATTTGTTTAAGTGATCCATGTGAATGTGAGAAATTCTTCTATGCCATAACCATGAATCATTTTCTTTACTCATAAAGCATTTAGCATCATTTGAGGAGATATCATCGAGACTAATCATATATATATTATTGACTCTATGACCAATAAACTTAACTTACTTATCATCCTTTCCCTCAATTATGCAACAAGAAGAATTAAATATAACTCTATTGCCTTTATCACACAATTGACTAATACTAAGCAAATTATGATTGACTAATACTAAGCAAATTATGTTTAAGTCCTTCAACAAGCAAAACATTATCAATAGATGATGAAGGGACCTTACCAACTTTGCCAATTTCAAGAATCTTCCCTTTGTTGTTATCACCATATGTGACATGACCATGTTTCTTGTGTGTTAGGGAGGAGAACTTGGATCCATCACCGGTATGTGCTTGGAACAACCACTATCAAGATACCAACTTGAGCTTTTAGTCTTCAAGCACACCTACAATACACATTCAAGTTTTAACCTTTGGTACCCAAATTATCTTGGGTCCTTGTGTGTTAAAATTAGGCATGGTACCTTTAGGAACCCAAACTCTTTTTATTCCAACTTTAGTGTTTATGTTCTTTCTAACATTGCAAGTTGATGCACTATGCCCTTTCCTACCACAGTGAAAACATTTAACAAAGGGACTACTTGAAGTATTTGAGGAAACAAAGAAGTTCTTATAAGATTTTTGATGGTTGTTTGGATTAAATCCCAAACCGACTTTTTGAAACACACATTTTTGTTTCCCTAACAACACATTCAAGTTGTCTCTTCCAAAAGTGAATTTTGTAAGAGTGTTGTTCAAGTCTTCAATTTCTTTTTCAAATACTTTGCATGATGAACAAGGTAATGATATGGATGTGTTATCATGTGAAGAACATGTCATGCATAGTGAATTAGCATCCATAAGTCCTAAGGTCTCATTTTCAATATTAAGCTCATTTATCTCCTTACTTAAGATAGAAACTTTGTTTACCAATAAGGAAATTGTTTTGTTAGAGGACAAAACCATTTTTGTGAGCCTTAAGGATTCATCATGCAATTCTTGAAAGGCATCTTGCAATTCATCATATGAAGGTAGAGATTCTGAGTTAGAAGAAGTTACCTCGGTGTCGCTCTCTTCACTTTCTTCTCCTTGAGCCATGAGACAAAGATAAGCTTCTTCATCCTCTGAATTGTCGGAGGAGCTTAAGTCATTGTCCTCCCAAGCTATGTATGCTCTCCTTCCTTTCTTTTCTTTGGAGGGCCTTTTCTCAAACTTTTCCGTCTTCTTGAGATACATAGGGCACTCCATTTTCATGTGCCCCAGTTTTCCACATTCATAGCATTTTGGAGGAGTAGAGGATCCTTCTCCTTTGTGATATACTTTCTTTTGAGGAAAGGGTGGTCTTCTTTGAAATCCCTTTTTCTTTAGGAATCTTCCAAATTTTCTCACAAGGAGAATAAGATTCTCTTCACTTAGCTTAACACTTTCAGCATCCTCTTCACCATCTTCATCATCATCTTCAATTGTAGAGGAGGTGGCTTTGAGTGCGATTCCCTTCTTCTTTTTGTCATGCTCTTCATTTTGATTGAGCCTATTTAGTTCCAGCTCATGTTCTTGAAGTTTTCCGAATAGGGTGGCTAGAGACATTGTTGATAAATCTCTTGATTCCGCAATCGCCGTTACTTTGGGTTCCCAATTCCTGCTTAGACATCTCAAGACTTTGTTAATAAGATCCTCATTAGGAAATGTCTTTCCCAATGAGATAAAATGATTAACAATATGAGTAAACCTCTTTTGCATATATTGAATACTTTCACCTTGGTTCATTCTAAACAATTCGTATTCATGAGTAAGAGTGTTTATTCGAGATCGTTTTACCTCACTAGTACCTTCATGAGTTACTTGTAGGGTATCCCATATTTCTTTTACGGTTTTACAATTTGACACCCTAAAGAATTCATCATACCCTAAGGATGTGGTGATGATGTTCTTGGCTCTCAAATTGTATTGAACCTTCTTTTTATCATCATCGGTCTATTCATTTCTAGGTGTATTGATTTTCACACCATCTTTAGTTTGTGTAGGAACAAAAGCACCATTTTCAACGGCGTCCCACAAATCTAAATCAATAACTTCAATGAAAATTTTCATCCTTTCTTTCCAATAGGCATAACCATCCCCATTCAAATAAGGAGGTCTGTTTATAGAAGAACCTTCATTTGAAAAACCATTTGAAGCCATCACTTCTCTTGAAACTGCTAAGCTCTTTATACAAGAGTCTAGCTCTGATACCACTTGTTACCAAGTGGCCTCAATACTCAAGAGGGGGGGTGAATTGAGTATGAAAACTAAGTTCACAAATCTTTTACAAATCATTTGATAAATAATTTTCGTTGAAGCTAATTGATGATTAGAGATGATTAGATACAAGAGATAAACACTTTCACTTATAAATGCAATAGCCAAAGGTACCAATATTCAAGCAAATCAATAAAATAGTACTCAATGTAAAGAGAAGGGTTTAGAGAAAACAAACACAATGATTTATCCTGGTTCGATCACCAATCCACTTATAATCTACGTCCAGTCCTCAAGTAACCGCTAGAGATTTTTCACTATTTCTTCAAGCTTCAATAGGTGCTTGATAACCTTTACAACCTTGAGCACTCAATACTTTGGGATACCTCACCCTTGGAGCTTGAGTCTCTTCAACTAAGGGATACCTCACCCTTTACAATTTTGGAAGGATGCCTCACCCTCTTTACAAAGCAATAATGATAGATTGAATGAAGCTCTCACTAGATTAGATGATTACAAATTGAAGCCCTAATATGCTCTCAAAGATTTTTCACGTTTTTACAAAAAAAACAGAGCAAGAAATGGATTTGAGGATTGATTCACATTTGAAAGTATTGGTAATCAGTTTTTGGTTCAAGGTCAACCTCAAATGAAGACCCAACATTGGTATTTATAAGTTTCTCAATAAATGGAGCCGTTGGGGGGTTTTGGGCATGCATTTAATGCATTTAATATAGCCGTTGGACGTTGTCAGGGTGCGTGTAATCGATTACACAACATATGTAATCGATTACATTGTTGTTCCAACGTGTTCTTGGCTTTCTGGGCTCTGTGTAATCGATTACATTATTGGTGTAATCGATTACATGGCTTCTGACTTTACTTGTAATCGATTACAATATTCATGTAATTGATTACATGACTTTTGACTTGCTGTGTAATCGATTACAATATCCATGTAATCGATTACATGACTCTTTGAACATGTTCTTGCCTTTCTGGGCTTATTGTAATCGATTACATATATTGTGTAATCGATTACATAACCTCGACTTGCTTTTGTCGATTACATTGCTCATGTAATCGATTACAAGGCCTCTGTTTGCTGTGTAATCGATTACAAACATCATGTAATCGATTACATTGGCCTTTGAACACATTTTTCAAGTCCAATAAAGCTTGTAAGCCATTTCTAACACCTCAAGACACTTGATTAAATATAAATCCTTTTAAGAGTGTTAGATTTAAGATTGAAACTCAAGTTTCTTGAGAAGCCATGTTTAACTTTGAAATTTCCCACTTTATTTTGAAATGATATATTGAAAAACCATTTGAGAAATCTTGAGAGCATTTAACATAAATGTTCTAAGTCTTATAACTACATAAACCTCTTGATTTCTTTCTTTGATCTTGATTTTTTCTTTTGCGCTTGATCTTCACTTTTGCACTTGATCTTCACTTTGGCCTTTGTTATCATCAAAAACTATTTGACATGCTTTAGGGACATAAGCATTCACATATGATAAAGAAAGCAAAAGTTGAAATGTATAATCATGCAAATTTCAAAATTCAAGTCACAAAAATATTAAACAAATGCAAAACAAAGCATACGAATCAATCACTTTATTTTTTTCATGAAATACTTTTCATTTATTTCCTTCCATTCTTTATCATTTTTTTAGCTCCTTTAATACTTCATGCACAAAAATAACTAATTAGATGGCTTGAATAATAAAACAAGACATGATATGCATTCAAAAGGGAACATATGAGAAGAATTTTTTTTGTTTTAAGGGTAAGGAAAAGGAAAGTGTAGGTAGAGAAAGGGAATAAAGGCCAAATACATAAGGCTGCAAAAGGGGACCTAGGGATATAATATTATACAAAGGTTGGTTAGAAAGGCTCAAACGGTCCAAAGAATGCCCTTATCATTTCCTTAATCATGCACTGTCTAGGATTTTGCCTTAAGAGAGAATCTAAACAACTTCTAGATGCAAGTAATCCACACATATGCATTTCTGTAAACTTTCTCTAAGCTTAACATGCATTCATATTTCATGGACTACCAAACATAAAGATGGGAGATGCATTCATACATAATTGAAACAATAGAGATAAACACAACTCCTAAATTCTCATGTGATTTTTCAAGAAAAGAGATCAATGCACAGTTCATGCAATCACTGGATATTCAAATTAACACACCAGTATACTCAGTTTCAACAATGTGACTAAAAAAATACTATCAAAAAGCAAAAAATAAGGAAAAAAAAGTAGAGCTACTCCCCCAAAACTTAAGATCAATAGTGCCCCACTATACAAACAAAATATAAGCAATTAACAAAGAAAAATTAAAAATAATAAAATAAAAGTGAAGGGCAAAGAAAAACTCATTGTTTGGTGGTCTAATCAGTCTTGCTCCTCATCCTCATCATGCTCCTCCTCATCATCTTCCTCTTCCTCTTATTCTTCCTGTAGGATGTAGAGGGGAAGGTGTAACACCCTCATTCGGGCATTATATTTTCAACCAACTACCTTCAATTCTTTACCCAAGTTATAAAACATTTGATGTTATAAGGTATAAATTACAAAGTTGCGATTTCTTTTTTTTTTTTGAAGACATATGTAACGTAGTAAAATACGGATTTCAATTCTCCCTTTCTTAAGGTCATAAACTTTAAAATAAACATCAGAACACAAGATATAGCTACATAATATGACACACCAAAAATATACATATCAGTGGCACGGATCACAGTCTATCCAAAATATACTAAAGTTCGTTCTCAAAATACATCATAACCAACTAACACAAAATATGTACTGGCCTAAGTCTAGACATCAAGGGAGCAAGGTCCTCTGCTGGATGCTCCGATGGATCCTCCTCCTCCTCGGACTCCTCATCAACCAGAAACCTCAGTTGAGGTAAAAGTCCACCGAATGGTGTCCTAGCAAACGACACCACAAGGTCCGGATCCTCCCTAGGGGTGTAATGTAAATCACCCCATAGCTCCCTAATAGGCATGAAGAACTCTAAATGTACAGAAACACTAAGAGAAAAGAACGGTTCCCCATCACGAGTCCTGCGAACAGTCAATGTTAAATCCCCCACATATTTAATCTGTTCATTTCCCCAGTCGATGCTCCATGAATCTGCACCGCCGTGAAACTGAACTCTGACAAAACCAACAGAAGCTCTCCTAGCAGCCATCCAAAATAAAATAACAGAAAACAACAAGTCTTCCTCTTCTTCCTCTTAGTCTTTATCAATAGGAATACATAAAGTGGAAATAGACAGAGTAACAAAACCAAGAGGTGAGATCCTCTACACTAAATCTAGCATGGCAGCAAGGAACAGCAATACCAATAAAATCACAGCATACAGATATATCAAATTTAAAGTCTTAAAGTTTCTCAGCAGATATTTTAATAATATATCAACAAGCAAATCCACAATGTGATGGTAGATAATTTCATAGTATAGATATATCGCACTAAAATGCTCAATGATTTTGTGGATGCACAATGGACTGACACCTACTCCATGGAGCTAAAACCAACATTGGAGAGAATGATCAAGGAGTCATGTCTGTATATCGTTAGCCTCAATTCATGTGCTTTCTCAATATTAATTAATATGCGCAACATAGCTTATACAAGACACTCTCAACTGGATAGGGAATAACATAGTGCCTGGTCTAGATCGTCGGTGCGTTGCACAGTCACCACGGCCCAGTGGAGCTACCTACTGGCCACATGTGGGATACCCGCGCCCTGATGCCTCCAAGTTCAACCACAAGTGAACTACACTACGCAATTCACACCCGCACAAAGGTGTAATTCATCTTCTAGGCATAAAGCCTTCACAACAAGTCATTCTGACTTTTATAATGCATGATTTCATGACAAAGATAAACAATATTCATTAACACATAGATTCCATCAAAAGAGCCACAACAGGCTTAAGTCAAACACTGACATTTTCGGGTCTAGTACGTCAGCTCGATAGCACAAGGTTATTACATATAGTCGCAAAGCACTTCCATTGTGCCAATTTAGGAATCGTCATTCTCAACTTCATGGAACATTCTCACAAGTACTTCTTTTAAAACTTTTAGGAATTAACTTGAAGGTTCACTTTAAATTAAGATTCTCCTAGTTAAGTTCCTCTAGGTGATATTTCCTCATGTTTCTCACAAAGGCCTTAAAAGAAGACTACATTGTATTAATTTCACAAATTCATTTCTTTTTCTCCCTAAGCACTAAAAATACTCTATCTTATTATGAGTTCTCTTCTGAACCTATTTTTCCGCTGAAACGTCTCTCTTACTAAGTAGCCAAGATTTTATTTTTACCACTCCTTCTTGGTTATGAAGTCCTTAATTCAATCCCATTTCTATTAAATTTCCAATTTCCAATGCAGCACAAATTTTTATCTTGGATACCTTTTTTATGGCCTCTTGGCCGTGAGCTCTCTAGGGCATTAGGGTCTCAAAAATTTTATTTTTCTACAAAGGTTTCAAGCAATCCAAATGTATCAATCATCAAGAATTTAATTTTATCAAGATCATACACAACACCAAACCATAACATCATATAGAGCAAAAATCATAAAATCACCAAGAATCAATACAATAAAGTGAGTAATCCTCACATGGATCCCTCACTTTCCACACACCAATTTCGTTCCTCACTACCATGGAAGGTGGGTGAGAGAAATCTCCCTCTTACCTTAGAAGATATCCAATCTCTTCTTAAAGAACTTTTTGAAGCAAACCACCACTTCCAAGAGCCTCTTAGAAATCTTCAAACCCTAAGTTGAAGGATGCTTGAAAATGATGAATAAACTAAGATCTCCTTGCCAAAATGCCTTAGGATGGTGGTCTAGATTCAAGGATGTAGATAGTTGAGATTTAAGAAAATGAATGGGTGGTTGGGGGGAGTGTGGCCGTGAGGTGAAGGAGAGAAGATGGAAGAAGAAAAATGAGAGAAGAAAAGATGAGAGAAAAGTGAATAGCTATTTGGTTGATGAGAGAGAAGGTGATAGAAAGTTATGAATGAAAAGCGTTGAAAGGAAACTTACCCAAGAAGCCTTTCTCTCTCTCTATGGCTATGCACCTCTTGGGAGAAAGGAGCCAAGCTTCTCTTGCAAGCTTCTCCTGCAAGCTTCTCCTAAAGCTTCCTCAAGAAGCTTCCTCCAAAGTCAAAGATGATGTCACTTAGGTTATGTCATGTGGGTGATGTCATAAAAGTGACTAGGTAGAAATAATTTACTAGATTTTTACTACAACCTAGTATCCAATGGATAAAAGTTATAGTTAGTAAAGTCAGTATCTATTATCCAATGGATAATAGAGCATATCCAAATTTTATTTGTCAGATAAAATCTCAAAAAATAAAAACTTCATAAACTGTGTCCGACCTCAGGTTTAGTAAGATCCCCCGGTACGCTTCCACAGTCCAAAGCTTTTCTGGCCATGAAAAAATATTTTATTCTTTCGGCCTCGCTCGATGCGCATGCAAATCAAAAAATATAATAAAATAATCAAAGTCACCTAAAAAATTCATAAAAATTACAAATATTATAAAAAACATATATAACATAAAACAAAGAATTTTTGGGGTGTTACAACTCTCCCCTTATAAAAGAAATGTCATCCTCGAAATTTGTTATACCTTAGAATATATGCAGTTATTACTCCTTTATCTTGTCTTCTAACTCCCAAGTTGCATCTCTGATCACGTCATTCTAGATTACTTTTACTGATGCAATTTCCTTGCCTCTGAGTTGCTTCACTCTCTTATCATCAATCTTGATAGGAAGTGTTTCATAGGTCAAGTTCTCTTTTAGCTGTATTGTATCTGATTCTATGACATGGGCTGGGTCAGGAATATACTTTCGCAATTGTGACACATGAAAGACATCATGAAGGTTGGAAAGAAAATGTGGTAAAGCTATTTGGTAGGCTACTGGACCTATCCTACGAAGAATTTGATATGGCCCAATGAATTTTGGAGTTTTCTAGACTTAATAACCCTTCCGACACCAGTCATGGGTGTGACTCTCAACAACACATGCTCACCTTCTTCGAATTTAAGAGGTTGTCGTCTCTTGTCAGCATAACTTTTCTATCGGCTTTGAGTTGCTCTCATTCTTTCCTGAATCATCTTAACCTTTTCAGTTGTTTGTTGCACAAGTTCAGGTCCTACTGCAAGGTTTTCACCATCTTGGTACTAACACAATGGTGTCCTACACTGTCGCCTATACAATGCCTCATAAGGTGCCATTCTAATGTTTACGT
Organism: Ormosia semicastrata; assembly: GCA_029884595.1. Classification (NCBI taxonomy): domain Eukaryota; kingdom Viridiplantae; phylum Streptophyta; class Magnoliopsida; order Fabales; family Fabaceae; genus Ormosia; species Ormosia semicastrata. Next base: position 50,140,493 of record JAQQTO010000061.1, read on the forward strand.
GGAAACTATTATTATAGGTGAACTTTATCAAAGGTAAGAATTCATCCTAACTCCTAGTCTGTTCCAAAACACAAGCCCTTAACAGATCTTCCAATGATTGGATTATCCACTTCGACTGACCATCCGTCTGCGAGTGAGAACTCAGATGAAGCTTTGTTCCCATGGCTTCCTGCAAACTCTGCCAAAATCATGATGTAAACCTCGGGTTTTTGTCAGAAATAATACTTGAAGGCACACCATGTAGTCTAACAATCTCACCAATATACACTTGAGTTAATTTCTCCATCGAATATTGTGGCACCCGGAGCTGATGAGGGCGGGGAGTGATCGTCGGTGCAAAAAGATGAAGCACGGACAAGGAGTGGCTCCTGGCAGGCTTCTAGGCGGAGGGACACATGAATAAACTGAATACACACTGGAATAAGAGAGATCTAGAGACTGTGCAGGTATGGGACTGCATAGTTAAGGATGACTTAAAGAAATTGATTAGCACCACTCATATCAACAAGATGCATCTTCTTTTCAGGAGCCAAGAACATAAGTACTCCATAGTTAAGTGTGCTTGACTTGGAGCACTTGTGGGATGGGTGACATCTTGGGAAGTTTCCTAGGATGCGTGTGAGTGAGGACAAAGCACGCTAAAAAGACCCGTGTTGGTTTGTGGGGACACTCATCAATCCTGCAGGCAGTCTCACGATGTTACAAATATCTCATGTTGATTAGCAAGAAGTGCGCTGACTTCGTAAGTCGATCAACAATTACCTATATTGCGTTGTACGCCTTCTTAGTCTTTGGCAGTCCACTCACAAAATTCATCGCAATGCTATCCCATTTCCATTCTGGAATAGCTAGAGGCTGTAGCATTCCAGAAGGTCTTTGGTGTTCCACTTTAGTTTTTTGGCAAACTAAGCACGATGACACATACTCAGTAACATCCCTCTTCATTCCTTGCCACCAATATAGTCGTTTCAGATCTTAGTACATCTTAGTGGGTTCGGGGTGCATACTTGCTTTTATGGGCTTCCTCAAGAATCACTTTCCTAAGCTTGGGATCATTCGGTACACAAACTCTGTTTCTGAATCTTAGGATTCCATCCGGTCCTTCCGTAAACTCAGATATAGCGCCTTGCTTCACCAGTCCCCTCTCATCCTGTAAGTACGGGTCACTTCTTTGCTTCTCTTGGAATTCTTGCACCAACTCACTTGAAAAAGTGATCATATTCAGGCATATCCTTCCTTGTGTCAGTTCCACGGACAATTGCATATCCCTAAACTGCTCTATCAACTCTCTTTCTTTGAGCATAATAGTATAAACACTAAGCATCTTCCTACTCAAAACATCCGCTACCACATTTGCTTTCCCAAGATGATATTGGAGTTGGAAATCATAGTCTTTCAAGAACTCCAACCACCGTCTTTGCCTCATATTTAACTCCTTTTGGTTGAACAAGTATTTTAGGCTTTTATGATCACTGTAAACGTTGAACGTTGCTCCATAAAGATGTGTTTTGATGCATACCTTCGAAGACTTGTTTTGATGATAACAAACATGAAGAATAAATGAAGATGATACCAAGTCCAAATTTATATTTGATTAGCATTAGGACTTAGGATCTATTGTACGGAGCTCACTTTGATATCTCTTTGTTTTTGAAAGAAAAGATAAAACTTGTTTTTAAACTTAGTATCTTTGAAAACATCTTTGTCAAAACGGTTTTTGAACTGAGTTATTTGAATAGAGCTTAGCCTATTCGAATAAATGCCTTCACAAGGATCTGTTTCTTAAAGTGGCTATTCGAATAACTATCCCGTTATTCGAATAACTAAGGTTTTCCAGAACTCTATTTTTTAAGTAGCTATTCGAATAACCATCCTTTATTCGAATAAATGAAGTTTTTCAGAACTATATTTTAAGTGAGTTATTCGAATAACTCATACATTATTCGAATAAACCTGTTTGTCTGAACTTCTTTTAAACTATGTTATTCGAATAGGTTAGCTGTTATTCGAATAATCCTTCGTCTTTTAGAACTCTGGTTTTAACAGAGTTATTCGAATAACACATTGGTTATTCGAATAACCCATTTCAGACGAGCTTTTAATTTAGTTTCAGGAACAGTATTATTCGAATAACCTATTTAGTTATTCGAATAAACACGTTTGAATACGGAGTCTGATATGGAAACTTTCAAAAGCTTTGAATTCGGTAAATTTGTTTTAAATGCTATTAATTATACCTAAACGGCTATCTCCGCATTTTTCCCTATAAATAGCAAGTTTGGGTCACGTTTTTCTTTGCCCATAACTCTAATATATTTTCTGATTACTTTGTTTTGTGAAAACTATTTTCTACGCTCTTCTTGATTAAAAACTTTGAGATATTTCTGTGAGAGCTCCATTAGCACCTCAATTTGTATTACTTACTCAGAGTGAGAGTTTCTCTTCATCTATTTTCTGATATTCTGTATCGAGGGTGAGGTATCCCTCAAGGTTTGTATAAGGGTGAGGTATCCCTGCAGGCTGAGACTTTAGCACAAGGGTAGAGTGTCCCTGTGTGTGAAAAGTGCTCTATTTTGTAACGGTAGCAAGCACCTATTGAAGCTTGTATACTTAGTGAAAAATCTCGGCTTTCGAGGACTGGACATAGACCACAAGTGGGTTAGTGGTCGAACCAGGATAAATATTGTGCCTGCTCTTCTTCTCTTTATCTCTTTATTTTATGCAATTTATTTTATCGCACATTTATTTTCTGCTGTTCTTCTCTTCGTCTCATTCCTTCTGTGCATTTATTTATTAAGTTTTAATATTTATATTTTATTTAAAAGGTTTGCAAAAAAGTTTTATACTCAATTCACCCCCCTCTTGAGTACTGGAAGCCACTTGGTAACAAGTGGTATCAGAGCTAGACTCTTGTATAAAGAGCTTAGCAGCTTCAAGAGAATATGGCTTCTTTAAATGGTTTTTCAGAAGGATCTTCCATAAACCGACCACCCTTTTTCAATGGGGATGGTTATGCATATTGGAAGAAAAGAATGAAAATCTTCATCGAAGCTATTGATCTAGATGTTTGGGATGCTGTCGAAAATGGCGCTTTTATACCCACACATGAGGTCGATGGCGTAAAGACCGAAACACCACGAAATAAATGGTCTGATGAAGACAAAAGAAAAGTTCAATTTAATTTAAAAGCCAAAAATATTATTACTACTGCTTTGGGATATGATGAGTTTTTTAGAATTTCAAATTACAAAACTACTAAAGAAATGTGGGATACTTTGCAAGTTACCCATGAGGGTACTAGTGAAGTTAAGAGGTCGAGAATAAATTCTCTAACTCGTGAATATGAATTATTCAGAATGAACCAAGGAGAAAGCATTCAGGAAATGCAAAAGAGGTTCACCCACATAGTTAATCATCTTGCATCTTTAGGCAAAAGCTTTTCTAATGAAGATTTGATTAACAAGGTTTTGAGATGTCTTAGCAGGATTTGGCAACCCAAGGTAACAGCCATATCAGAATCAAGGGATTTGTCTACAATGACTTTGGCTACCCTCTTTGGAAAACTTCATTAGCACGAACTCGAACTGAGCAGACTGAGTCAAAGCGAAGAGAACGATAAAAAGAAAAAGGGGATAACACTTAAAGCCACGTCTTCATTAATCGACAATGATGATGAAGAAAATGAAGAAGGCTCAGAGAACATCGAGGTAAGTGAAGAAAATCTAAGTTTGCTAGTTAAAAAGTTTGGTAAATTTCTCAAGAAAAAGGGAACGCAAAGAAGACCTCCCTTCCCTCCGAAAAAGACACATTTCAAAGGCGAAGGAGCTTCATCGACTCCAACTTGCTATGAATGTGGCAAACCTGGTCACATGAAAATGGAGTGCCCAGTTTATCAAAAGAAGAAGGAGAAATTTGAAAAGAAGCCCTTCAAGGAAAGAAAAGGAAGAAAAGCCTACATAGCGTGGGATGAAAACGACATGGACTCAATTGACAGCTCAGATAGCGAGGAAGCTCAACTATGTCTCATGGCAAAAGGAGATGAAGAAGAAAGCGAAAATGAGGTAAGTGTTAATACTACTTTATTGCCTTCCTACGATGAGTTACAAGATGCTTTTGAGGAACTACATGAAGAATCTTTAAAACTCACAAAAATTATTTCTTCTTCTAAGAAAACAATTTCTTCTTTAGAAAATCAAATTCTTGTTTTAAATAAAGAAATAGAAGAATTGAAAATTGAAAATGAAACTTTAGGAATCATTGATGCGTGCACAAATCATTCTTCACATGCCTCTACTTCTTCATCTTGTTCTTCATGTCATATACTTGAAAAAGAAATCGAAGACCTAAAGAACACTCTTTCTAAATTCACCTTTGGAATGGATAACTTAAATATTTTATTAGGAAGACAAAGAATGATTTTTCAAAAAGCCAGGATAGGTTATAACCCGAAAAATCAACAAAACTTTATAAAAATTTCTTTGTGCATTCTAATGTTTCAGGTAGTCCTTTTATTAAATGTTTTTATTGTGGAAGGAAATGACATAGTGCTTCAACATGTAATGCAAGGAAAAACATAAATACAAAAATTGGAACAAAAATGGTTTGGGTTCCCAAGGGTACTATACCCAAAACTGACACACAAGGACCCAAGAAAGTTTAGGTACCAAAGGTTAAAAACTAAACTTGTGTTGTAGGTGTGCTTGAAAGCCAGGAGTTCAAATTGGTATCTTGATAGCGGCTGCTCCAAGCACATGACCGGGGACGACTCAAAATTCACCATGCTTATTCCAAAGAATCATAGACACGTCACTTATGGTAATAACAATAAAGGAAAAATCCTTGGAATCGGCAAAGTCGGTAAGAACCCTAACTCCTCTATTGAAAATGTACTGCTTGTTGAAGGTTTGAAACATAACTTGCTTAGTATTAGCCAATTATGTGATAAAGGAAATAAGATTATATTTGATTCAAACTGTTGCATAATTGAAGATAAAAATGATAAACATGTTAAATTCATTGGTCATAGAGTAAACAATATCTATATGATTAGTCTTGATGATATATCTTCAAATGATGCGAAATGCCTTTTAAGTAAGAATGATGATTCATAGTTATGGCATAGGAGAATTGCACACATTCACATGGATCACTTAAAGAAGTTGGTCTCTAAAGAGCTAGTAATTGGACTACCCAAGCTTAATTTTATAAAAGATAAGTTATGTGATGCATGTCAAAAGGATAAACAAATAAAGGTCTCTTTTAAAGCAAAAAATATAGTTTCAACTACTAGACCTTTACAACTTTTGCATATGGATCTGTTTGGACCTTCTAGAACTATGAGCTTTGGTAGGAATTATTATGCTTTAGTGATTGTGGATGATTTTTCTAGGTTTACATGGACTTTATTTCTTGCAAATAAAAATGATGCATTTCTAGCTTTTAAAAGACTTGCCAAAGTTATTCAAAATGAAAAAGGTTTTCAAATATCTTCTATAAGAAGTGATCACGGTGGCGAATTTGAAAATAATGTTTTTGAAAATTACTGTGGTGAACATGGCATTAATCATAATTTCTCTGCCCCTAGAACTCCGTAACAAAATGGAGTTATAGAAAGGAAAAATCGTTCTTTAGAAGAAATGGCAAGAACTATGCTTAATGAGGCTGCTCTTCCTAAATACTTTTGGGCGGATGCTGTAAGTACAACTTGTTATGTAATGAACCAGGCCCTTATAAGGCCTATTTTAAAGAAAACACCATATGATTTGTATAAGGGAAGAAAGCCAAATGTCTCACACTTTCATGTTTTTGGTTGCAAATATTTTGTTTTAAACAATGGAAAAGATAATTTAGGCAAGTTTGATGCTACGTCTGATGAAGGTATATTTCTTGGCTATTCAAATCATAGTAAAGCTTTTCGTATATATAATAAAAGAACTATGACTATTGAAGAATCTATACATGTTGCATTTGATGAAACTAACCCAAATGGATCGAGAAAGGATCTTGTTGTTGATGATGTTGCAGAGATCTTGGCGGAAACTCATTTAGATAGCAAAGAAAAAGAAATCAAGGAGCAAGAGGATAAACAAAGACAAGAAGATTCGCAAGCATTGGAACTTCCTAAAGAATGGCGAACTTCAAAATATCACTCCCTTGATCAGATTATTGGTGATGTATCTAAAGGTGTAAGTACTCGTAACTCACTTAGAAATACTTGTAATCACCTAGCGTTTGTTTCTCAAATTGAACCTAAGGATTTAATTGAAGCTTTTGATGATGAACATTGGATCTTAGCTATGCATGAGGAATTAAATCAGTTTGAAAGAAATCAAGTTTGGGAATTAGTTGCTAAACCTAATAATCACCCTATAATTGGAACTAAATGGGTTTTTAGAAACAAACTTGATAAAAATGGGTTAATAACTAGAAACAAAGCTAGATTAGTTGCTAAAGGGTATAATCAAGAAGAAGGAATAGATTATGAAGAAACATATGCTCCTGTAGCTAGATTAGAAGCTATTAGAATGTTACTTGCTTATGCTTGCATCATGGATTTCAAATTATATCAAATGGATGTCAAAAGTGCTTTTCTAAATGGTTTTATTCAAGAAGAGGTTTACGTTGAACAACCTCCAGGTTTTGAAAATCATGAACTACCCAACCATGTTTTTAAACTTAAAAGGGCTTTATATGGTTTAAAGCAAGCTCCTAGAGCTTGGTATGAAAGGTTGAGTAAGTTTCTTTTGGAAAATGGTTTTTCAAGAGGAAAAGTTGATACTACCCTTTTTATTAAAAATAAAAAGCATGACATTCTTCTTGTGCAAGTATATGTGGATGATATTATCTTTGGTGCTAATGAATCCCTTTGCAAAGAATTTGCTAAGTCAATGCAGAATGAATTTGAAATGTCAATGATGGGAGAATTGAATTTCTTCCTCGGACTTCAAATCAAACAAACGAATGAAGGGACATTCATAAGTCAAACCAAATACTGCAAGGAATTGCTCAAGAGATTCGAAATGGAAAATGCTAAACACATGGCCACTCCGATGGGCACTTCCTGCTACTTGGACAAAGATGAAGGAGGTAAATCAGTAGAAATAACAAAATATAGAGGTATGATTGGATCTCTCCTTTATCTTACTGCTAGTAGGTCAGATATAATGTTTAGTGTATGCATGTGTGCTAGATATCAGGAAAACCCTAAGGAATCTCACTTAAGTGCTGTTAAACGAATAATGAAATACCTAGTAGGCACTTCACAAATGGGCTTGTGGTACCCTAAGGGTGCCTCTTGTAGCCTAATAGGCTATTCTGACTTTGATTTTGCTGGGTGCAAATTGGACAGAAAAAGTACTAGTGGGACATGCCACTTGCTTGGTAGTTCTTTAGTTTTTTGGCATAGCAAGAAACAAAATAGTGTGACTTTGTCTACCGCTGAGGCTGAATATGTAGCAGCCGGGAGTTGTTGTGCTCAAATCCTTTGGATGAAGCAACAACTTTTAGACTACGGTCTTCAGCTTGATCACATCCCGATAATATGTGATAACACTAGTGCAATAAATATCTCTAATAATCCTATACTGCATTCCAGAACAAAGCATATAGAGATAAGACATCACTTTATCAGAGATCATGTACAAAAAGGGGATTGCATTCTTAAGTTTGTTGAAACATCTAAACAACTTGCAGATATCTTCACTAAACCCTTAGTAAAAGAAGCATTCTTTTATATTCGAGGAGAATTGGGCAAAATTGATCAATCCAATATATAATTTGTATGTTTTATTGCTGAATATTATCACATGGATACATGCTTTAAATTTCATGAACGTATGTTTTTCTGTGCTTCTTTGTTAGATTTATTCGAATAAACCTCTTTATAGCTTATCAAATGTGTGTTGAAGATCAGCCTTATTCGAATAGAACTCAGTTTATTCGAATAAATTGTTTCCTCTGCTAAATCCCGTGTGTTTTTCATCTCTGTCTATTTGAATAAGTCCTTCTTTATTCGAATAACCAGAGTCCTTCTTTTATCAGGTTCTATTCTTGGCCTCTGTCTATTCGAATAACCCCCTCTCTATTCGAATAACCAGAAGCCTTCGTTTATCAGTGTTTCTTTCTGCCCTCTGCTTATTCAAATAATCTTTAGGTTATTCGAATAACCTGAACCTCGTTTTATCAGTCTTGACTAATAGACCTCAGCTTATTCGAATAACTCCAATAGTTATTCGAATAAACCTTGTCAGCTAGCCAAAACGCTTGGCTTTCCCAGTTGGTCTATTCGAATAGAATACCCCCTTATTCGAATAAACCCTAGCTGTAACACCTTTTCAGTTTCCTGCGCGCCTGTCCTTTCAGCTTTCCAGCACGGTTTATTCGAATAAACCCATAGTTATTCGAATAAACACGGGTTTTCTTTAAATAACCCCTGCGCGCCCAAAACGTTTTTCACCCTCCATCTTCTCTGCTCTTCAAGCCTCCTTTGCTCCTGCCTCCCAAAACCTTTTCACCCCTACGTTTTCACTCTCTCTCACCTTCTTCCACCATGGCCTCCTCCTCCAGCAAGCGTCCACGCACGAAGAATGCTCCAGGCACCAACCCTCTTGATCTGAGAAGGCTCTCCTCCAACGAAGAGCATCGTGCACGCTTCATCTCACACTTTTGGGAGTGAAACTTGGTTCAACCCAAGTACCTGGACCTCTCTTTCTTCCAGCAGCATCGCGGCTTCGACTTTCTGACCCTGCTACAAAACCAGGGAGTTCTTCAGCTTTGCTCTCACCAGGCCACCATCTATCCAGCTCTGGTGAAGATGTTCTTCTGCAATCTGCCTTTTGATGGCTAGAATCTTCTCTCCGAGGTATGTGATTAGAACATTATGATCACACCGCTGGACAGGTTTTGAAAAGCTAGTTTGATCTCAAAATTATTAGCTGTCATAGCTGGTCTTATAAAACTCCCTCCATACCCTTTATTAGTGGGCATGGAATACTCAAGCATGGTCCACTTTGCTGGGGTAGCTCTTTCTTCACGATTCGCCTTAACTATTGGTTATCTCTCCATCTTGTTTATATCTTCTGTCATAGCTGCAATAAAAGACTACTTCCATAACCTGCGAGCAATTTTCTCAATTTCAAGATCAAATGTCAAATAAAAAACACTGAGATCGAGTAAGCATAAACAAAAAATATAAAATGACAAATTAAATAAAAATAAAAATAAAATAAAATAAAATAAGAAATAAAAATAAAATAAGGAAAAAAATAAAAAGGCATCTAAATTAACTAGAGCTTTTTACCTCTACTATTACTAAACTTATTCCCCAGCAATGGCACCAAAAACTTAATACGCGTAAAATACACTAAAAGCAAGTGCACTCTATTGCAAAGTAATAAAGGACTTGAGTCCTAGTTGTCGATCCCACGAAGAATAAGTGGTAATTACTAAATTCGTAAAACTCTTTGTTATTTAGACAATCGGAAGTGAAGAGAAATTCAATTTTAAATCAGAAAACAAATAAAGAAAAATAATGAACAATGAAACAATGTAAATATATTCAATCAGAGAGAGACTAGGGCGTAAGGTTCACTTGAATCCAATTATTCAGATTTTCTTTCATTTATGATGTAAGGTAATTTTTTTACCAATATTCTTTTACCTGCTATTAAATCCCAATGGTCATGAATGAAACAATATTCTATTCCTAAATTAAATCACCTATTTGGTCATTTAGTTGAATTAATTAAGAATGCATTAAGCTTTAATTCAAGAGATGAACTAACATACCTGTCGATTCCATTGGTAGGAAAAATTAATGTTTAGTCATTGACCAATCTAATTTTAGACTTACCATATAGATCCACTCATTGGTCACCGGTCAAATAACGAATTAACACTTGTCAAAAGTGATCAAGTTATGACAAGAATACAAGCAATATGATAAACCCTAAAAGAAATTACCTTAATCAAATTAGAAATCAAACCCAAATAATTAAGAAAATAAGATCCCCCATAGCCCTAGTTATGGATTTAGCTACTCATGTTCAATACAAACAAACTTATATCAAAATACAAACCCATGGAAAGAAAACTCAAAGAAATGGGAAGACTAGAGGGAAAGAGAAATCAAAATCCCTTTTATAGTGATTATGATCTTCTAGCCTTCAAGAATCAAATCTTCCCTTCGAAGTCATCCTCCAAAGTCAGCTACCGCGAAACTACTCTCTTAAGATTAGGGATTTTCTGCATGATGTTCTGAACCAAAGAGAGCTACTTTGATAAACTCATTTTCTCCCTTTTATAGAAAAGTTGACTGCTTTTTGTATTTGACTTGCACGATTTTTCTCACCCCTTTAAATGACTGAATTTGCCCTTGATCCCAACAGAGAAGTTTTAGGATTTTCTGTTATCTTTTCAATGCCATAAACGGCGCCTCGATCTGATCTCTGTAGCCCAAGATATGGTCTAATTACTGAAACATGGTCAGGAGAGTGCAAGAATCTGAATTTGCAACAAACTTTATCCCTTTGAGAATCCTTATCCAATATTCAATCTAATCCTTATTTAATATTTTGCATCCAATTAGAACTCTAATTAGTATCTAAGAATAGGATAAGAATCCTTCAAATATTTATCTTTAGGAATTTCCTAGTTTTGTACAAAATCTGATGATTTATCCTGAAAATTCAAATATGACTAGGTGAAGAAATAATTATTTAAAAATAAATTAAAAATAAAAATAAACTAAAAATAATTAAAAAATCAATTAAAAATCCTAATAAATAAACCCATAAGATGAGTGTATTTAACACTCATCATTCACCTGTAGCAATCTTTTCTCACCTGCAGCTTTTACATCAAATTTTAAAAATTTAATTGCCCAAAAAGCTTTATGTTTAAGATCCACAGGAGATGACATGATTTACCAAAGACTAGCCTATATGAGGACATACCAATGGGAGTTTTAAATGCAATCCTATATGTCCATAATGCATTATCTAACTCAAGTGACCAATCCTTCCTAGAGGTGTTAACAGTGTAACACCCTAAGCCGTAAGGTGTCACATTTATGTTACTTAATAACCCCCAAGTTCATATAAGGTGACGTTGTAATAAAAAGATAAATCAAATTTTTTTTTTGATGACCATAAAATAAACTTAGTGGAAAATAAAACATTATAGCAACCTCACACATAGATTACATTATATACATATTACAAACGTACTGTTGGAATTATTTATTTTACAGCTCATGTCTCAAACTAAAACATACTTAAATAAATTACACACATAGTTCATATCAGAGTTCAAACTTGCCCAAGTTTAACTAAGCAGCAGACCCCTCAAATGGGTCCTCCTCGGATTCCTCAGCAGATAGAAATTTGTTATGACGAGTAGCCTCACGGACAGGTGTCCGGGCTGACGATACTATACTGATTTCCGTTGGGACATAATTCCTAGTGTCCCAGTGTCGCATGATATTCAACGAAAATTCAACATGAACTAAAATAGTTACACAGAAAAACGAATTTCTACGAAATAGTCTACTAATACTAACAGTCAGGTACCCCTCGTAAATAAGTCCTCGCTCATCGGGACTTGTCCTCCATTCTCCAGCTCCTCCGTGAAATTGTAGACGTACATATCTGAAGAAACTGGCTCTTGTCGTCATACTGTCAGAATTCGACATTCCCAGTCGTGAGAAGTAACTCTTCTTCTGCTTCTTGTACCATTTCTTTCTCAACGTCTTCACCCAATTATCAATACAATATACAGATATACATACAAAGAGGTGAGATTGTCTACGCCAATACAAGCATGATAGTACAGAGATAATACAAATAACACATCATGCAAAAATATCATATCATGATCACAATTATACCATCATCATAGTGCAAAATAATAATTACCATTATGCCACTATCACTATTTAAATCATACAACAATTACAGTAACACCATCATATAGATATAGATGCTCAGTTTCATGCATGCGCACATTGACTCAATGTCCTACTCCATGGAGCTAATACTCAAGTCAGAGAAATTGATCGAAAAGAGCTGCTGGTATTTCGTGCTTCAGACCAAGTGCTTATAATTATATATTGCACATCTAGCACATACACAACAGTCTTTGTCAGATCTCGATTAAGAATAGTGTCTCGGTCCGGATCACTGGTGTGTTGCATCGGTCTAACCCACGGTGCAGAAGAGCTACCAACTGCCCATTGTGAGCAAACCGCACCCCGATGCCCCCAAGGTCCACAAGTGACCTACACTACGCGTATCGCACCCACTCAAGAGGTGTACGTTTCTCCTAGGCAATTAGCCATATCCAGTCCATCGGACCATTTTCAATGCATGTGTAACGCACCAATTACCAACCAATGGTAAATCACATAATTTCTCATACTAGGTTCAAATAGTATTTTTAACTGTCAAGTTTACTGTATAATTAACAGCGATTGCATTATCACACTTTTCTCATTCACAAAAACATTTTTGTCCCATTTTTACAGTCACGTAATATTTTATTACGTAATCAACGATTTGCAACATTTCTATTATGTTTAAAATTCGCGTAAAAATTTTCTAATTGTTTTCTAAAGTGCGTAAAAATATTCTTTCATCATTTTTTTTAACACATAGCAATTTTTCTACAACATTTCGATCGTATAAAATATTTGAACATTTTAAATTGCGTAGAAATATTTTAACCTTTTTCAAATCGCGTAACTCAAAATTTACATTTTTTTAAGTTCCATAAATCATTTTTCACCTTTTTTACGCTTCGTAAAATATTCCTTAACTTTAAAAATATTATTTTGGACTTTTCTTACAATAATATAATTCCTTACTTTATTTTCTTCTTATTCTTAGTAAAAAAATCTTTTTAATATATTTTTCTCAAAATTGCTTTTTATTGATCTAGTTTTACAAAATCACATTTAGTTTATTTAATTACCGTTTCTAACTTTTAAATTTCCTAACATTTTTCCAAAACCCAATAAATAAATTCTTTGTTAGTAAATTTAAGTTACAAACATTTTCTTTTATATTTCTAAATCACTTTCAAAAATTAATTCTCCTTGAAAATAATTTGAAGTTTAGCACCTTCAATCTCCCTTTTTCTTTTATTTATGAAAATTCCACCTGACAACACTTTAATTCTCTTTTCAAAATCCTTATTTGAAAATTCTTATATTTTATAACATCAAAACATTTTTTTTTCTAAATTATCAAGACCTTAAAAATGGCCATTGGAACCATGAAAGATTTTTCTTATAACTTAATGAATTACATTTTTGTTTCTACGCAAAATTAATTAATATCAACATAACTAAAAAGAAAACGTGTGCATTCTCTTTTGCAAAACCAAAATCCTTTTGTTTATTTCCTTTACTTCTCAAATTATAAAATTTTATTATTCATGAAAATATTAATTTGGTGAACACCTAATTTGAGATGTCTTGGCCAAAAATCTTATTATTCTAAGGACCCAAAAAATCAATTTCTTTGTTCTTGAAAAATTTTCAACATGAACCCCAATTTTGGGTATCAAACTGAACCTCTCCTTTGGCCATTGGAGCCAAAATTTTGCTTATTTCAACATACATCCATCATAATATATTTAACATATATCATCATGCATATTATAAGCATACCATATAAACAAGTAAAAATCATACTAAGCATGCATACACAATTAATTCATGCAAAGCATATCAAGCATAAACAAAATAATTAAAAACACATAACACAAATAATTTATTACATGACCATGGATATGAATCCTCACATGGATTCATCATCCATCAAATATAACCATCTCTCACCACCATGCTTGGTTGGTGAGATAAATCTCCCTCTTACCTCTTGAAGAACTCCAAAAGCTCATTGCTTTGGATTTAGAACAAGATCTCCACCAAGAAAAGTCTCTTGAACATAAAACAAATGCAAGAAAATTAGTATATTGAGCTTGATTAAGAGGAACCATGGATCAAACATGGTTTAGAACATGAAAAAGAAAAGAATGAAAGAAATTTCCTTACTCTTCACCAACAAGAACTCTAGAACTTGATCTTAGTAAAAGTCCTTCAAGATGGAAGATTTAGAGAAAGTCTTCAACATGAAAGTTGTTTAGAATAAGGTAAGGATTCAAGAAACTGGGTTGTATGAAATTAGAGAGTGATGGAGGGTGGATGAGAGTGCTTGGCCGAATGGCTCTTTAAGGAGAGAGAATGGAGTTTTTCATTTGGTTGGTTCATGAAACATAAGTGAGAGAATGAAGAAATGAAAATGTGAAGTGTAGAAATGAATTATTTGGTATCCTAAACTATGCATGGCCGTGGCCTTCATGGAGAGAAATGGAAAGTAAAGTTTGAAAAACATGCTCATTAATTGATCAATAAGAACTTGCCTTGAGATTTGACCATTGTCTTCATAATTTTCCTTGGCCTAAAAAGCCTATACTAACTTTGTCTCCCTTTCTCCTTGCTTCTTCAAAACCGCCCCCCCCTTGCATGATTCATGCAAATTGTCATCTTTTCAAACAATTATTTGAAGCCTTTCTAGCCATTGATTTATTCAATGGTTAGGATTTAAGTAGATTTTTAATTTTTAGAAGACAAAATCTAGGCCATTGGATCTTTCTCCTTTAAATCTTAGCCATTAGATGTGTCTCCAAAATGAAGGGTCAAGATTACACCTTCAAACTTTACATCCAAGGGTCCAAAATGGTTGTAATCATTTTTGATGACCAATTCTCCACCATTGATCTAAATCCAAATCCAATGGTCATTAATGATCCATCTCCACCATTGATTTATTTTACATCCAAGGGTTGATAATGGTCATAGTCTTTTATAAGATTAAATTTCTACCCTTGATTTAATTTCCATCCAATGGTTATAATTGATCTTATTTACTTTTAAGATCAAATCTCCACCGTTGATTAAATCAAGATTAAATCTCCAATGGTAATTAATCGATGGTGGATATCCAAACCACCAATATTGACTTAACAGTATAGAATTTTATTCTTATCTATCATAACCTCATAAAAGAATACATTCACTGTATTTTTATCATTCGATAATTAAATATAGTACAAAATACAGTAAAAGAAATTTTCTAAAACTGTTTCCGGATTCAGGTTTAGTAAGATCCCCTGTCTCCGTCTAAACAGTACAAATTTTTCTATGCATAGAAAATTTTTTCACTTCGCAGGACCCACCTGGGCCCACAAACACCTCGCGCGGCCCACAAATGGTAAAAAAATCAAAATCACACATAAAATTACAAAAATTAGAAAATTCACAAATATCAAATCAGATTACGTAAATTAATTAAGACTAAACAGTAAAAATTAAATTACGTAAATTTTTCTGGCCCGAAAATTATTATTTTCCTGACACGGAACAAATCACTCAAAATGGTCAAATATGCAGATGGAATATTTAAAATAATTTTTACATTGCACGAGAAATCACTAAACAAGTAGAATTCTGCTAACTGTTAAAATTACTCATTTAATACATAGAAAGTTTGGGGTGTTACAATTCTCCCCCTCTACAAAAGTTTCGTCCTTGAAACTTGACGAACTTGATTTCACATCCTTAAAATAAAAAGGGATACTGTTCTTTTATCTTTTCTTCTAGTTCCCATGTAGCTTCCCCGCTTACATCATCCCAAATAATTTTAACCAATGAAATTTCCTTACCTCAAAGTTGCTTTGTCTTTTGATCCTCAATCTTTACTGGAATAGTTTCATAGGTTAAATTTTCCTTCAGCTGTACTGTGTCTGGCTTGATAACATGAGTAGAATCAGAAATATATTTCCGTAGTTGTGATACGTGAAATACATTGTGAAGATTTGACAGAAAAGGTGGTAATGCAAACTGATATGCCACCGAACCTACCCGACGTAAAATCTGATATGGTCCAATAAATTTTGGAGTGAGTTTCTTAGATTTAAGCACTCGCCCAACACCCGTCATAGGCGTCACTCGCAAAAATACATGGTCACCTTCTTCAAACTCGAGAAAATTTCTCCTTTTATCAGCATAGCTCTTTTGCTGAGTTTGACTCATTCTCATTTTGTCTTGTATCATCTTCACTTTCTCAGTTGTCTGTTGAACAATCTCTAGTCCTAACATAATACTCTCACCGTCTTGATACCAACATAACGGTGTTCTACATCGTCTTCCATATAATGCCTCATAGGGTGCCATCCCTATACTTGAATGGAAACTATTATTATATGTGAATTCTATCAATGGCAAGAATTCATCCCAGCCTCCAGTTTCTTCCAGAACACATGATCTCAACAAGTCTTCTAACGATTGAATCGTCCTTTCTGACTGACCATCAATCTGTGGATGGTAAGCAGAACTTAAACGTAGCTTTGTTCCCATCGCTTCTTGCAAACTATCCCAAAATCTCGATGTAAACCTTGGATCTCGATCTGAAATGATACTGGATGGTACACCATGAAGTCTAACAATTTCACTGATGTACACTTGACCCAACTTTTCCATTGAGTATTTAATATTAATCGGTAAAAAGTACACTGACTTAGTAAGCCGATCAACAATTACCCAAATGGCATCATGACCCTTCCGAGTCTTTGGTAGTCCCATCACAAAATCCATTGCTATGTCATCCCATTTCCATTCGGGAATAGGCAAAGGTTGCAATATTCCCGAAGGTCTTTGATGTTCCACCTTAGCTTTTCGACATTAAACAGGATGATACATACTCAAGAACATCTTTCTTCATTCCTTGCCACCAATATAATTGTTTTAAATCTTGATACATCTTTGTGGCTCCGGATGCATACTCAACTTACTCCTGTGAGCTTCCTCCAAAATCAATCTTCTAAGATTCGGATCATTTGGCACACAAACTCTTCCTTGAAACTTCAAAATTCCATTAACACCTTCGCTAAAATCCAACACGCCCCTTGACTCTTTGCTTTTTTGCTTCTTGCAAATATTGGTCACCTGTTTTGTCCTTCACTGATTCTATCCATCAAATCATTTGAAATGGTGATCATATTTAAACACATCTTGCCCGGCGTCAATTTCACAGATAGTTGCATATCCCGAAATTCTTCTATCAACTCCTTTTCTTTGATCATCATGACAGAAGCACTAAGTATTTTTCTACTCAACGCATTTGCTACGACATTCGCCTTTCTGGGATGATACTGCAATTGAAAATCATAATCTTTCAGAAACTCTAACCAACGCCTCTGCCTCATGTTCAACTCTTTTTGGTCAAACAAGTACTTCAAGCTTTTATGATCACTAAAAACAGTGAACGTAGCTCCATAAAGAAAATGTCTTCATACTTTCAACGCAAACACCACAGTTGCCAACTCCAAGTCATGAGTCGGATAATTCTTCTCATGATTTTTCAACTGTCTTGAAGCATAAGCCACCACCTTACGGTTTTGCATAAGTACACCACCCAATCCTTGGTATGAAGCATCACAATACACTTCGAAAGGTTCGTTTGGATCAGGTAGAATCAACACTGGTGAAGTAGTCAATCGTCTTTTCAATTCTTCAAAACTTTCTTCGCATGCATCAGTCCACACGAACGGTTGATTCTTTCGTGTAAGTTGGGTAAGAGGTCCTACAATCTTTGAAAACCCCTCAATGAAACGTCTATAATAACCAGCTAATCCGACAAAACTATGGATTTCTGTTACAGTCTTTGGTCTTTCCCATTCCAAAACTGTCTTCACCTTTGAAGCATCAACTTCAATTCCTTTCTCTGATATCACGTGTCCCAAAAATTGAATTTTGCTCAACCAAAATTCACATTTGGACAACTTGGCATATAACTTATTCTCCTTCAAAATTTGAAGAACTACCCTGAGATGTTCAGCATATTCCTCCTGACTTCGAGAATAGATCAAAATGTCATCGATAAAGACGACAACAAACTTATCCAAGTATGAACGAAAAATTCTATTCACGATGTCCATGAATATAGCTGGTGCATTTGTTACACCGAATGGCATCACAAGATATTCGTAATGCCCATAGCGCGTCCGAAATGCAGTCTTGGGAATATCCTCCACTTTCACACGTATCTGGTGATACCCAGAACGTAGATCAATCTTAGAAAATATTGCGGCTCCTCGCAACTGATCCATTAGATCATCTATCCTTGGAAGTGGATATTTATTCTTAATTGTGATTTTGTTTAATTGCCGATAGTCTACACATAGACGTGAAGTTCCATCCTTCTTCTTGACCAATAGTACTGGAGCTCCCCATGGTGACACACTAGGTCTCACAAATTGTTTCTCTAATAATTCCTCCAGCTGTTTCTTTAGTTCGGCTAATTCTACCGGTGACATCCGATAGGGTGCTATAGATATCGGTCCAGCTCCAGGTACAAGATCAATGGCAAACTCGATTTCCCTTACCGGTGGTAGTCTTGGTATATCTTCAGGAAACACTTCAGGAAATTCATTAACTACGAAAATATCCTTCAAGGCATCTTCACATTGCACCTCTAAAGAAGATAATAATAGATACCCATGATCTCCTTCCTTCAAACAAGCTTCCACTTGAGTAGCCGTTAGGAATCTAGGATCCTTAGCCTCAGGAAACACTAACGTCTTATTCGAACAATCAATTAGGATATGGTTAGAAGACAACCAATCCATTCCCAAGATTACATTAATCTTGGAAAGAGGCAAACAAATCAAATCCACATAAAAGATTCTATCCCTAACGCAGACAGGACAATTCAGGCATACTGTTGATGTAACTACAAACTTATCAGTAGGAGTAGCAACATTCAGATCATATGGCAAAGCAGTCACAGTCAATCCCAAACGTTCAACACAATCACATGCAATGAAAGAATGTGTTGCTCCTGAATCATAGAGTATGGTTAAAGGATTACCTCCAATAGTACCCTCCTCCATTATCAAGTTCTCAGATTTAGCAGCTACTTCTCCGCTCATTGTATAGACACGACCTCCCGCCTGTGGTCTTGCAGTTCGAACATTTCCCACAGAGGATTCCTTCTTTATCTGATCACAGTCTTTAGAGAAATGTCCAAGTTTTCCACACTTAAAAAAAACAACTTCTTTATGTTAACAATCTTTCGTGAGATGATCCTTCCCACATTTGAAACATCGAATAGGAGTCCCAGCTTGACTTGTCTTATTGCCGCTAGAACTTCCACCCACAAATTGCTTCTTAGTCTGACTTCCTGCAGGTTTCATATATGGCTTTTGCTGAGAGCGACTTGCTTGAGTACTCTTTCCTTTTTGGAACCTTGCAGGTCCAAAATTCTTGTCTCTTGCCGCTCGTTGATGATCAATCTCTTCAATTTTACGACATTTTTCAATCAAAGTTAGAAATTGATTAATCTCCAACATCGATACAGCTCTCTTAATATCCAACTTTAATCCTTCCTCAAATTTCCTGCATTTCCAGCCCTCATCTGGATTCATCTGCAAATATCTCAAAAACTGAGACAGACTTTCAAATTTTGCCGCATATTCACTTACGGACATCAATCCTTGTCGTAAGCTCAGAAATTCCATTTCCTTCATATGCCTCACACTTGCTGGAAAATATTTCTCTAGAAACTTTTGCTTAAAAACTTGCCATGTCACCATCCTTCCTTCGGCTTCCAACAGTCTTCTAGCTCCTGCCCACCAACGTTCACCATCTCCTACTAGCATAAACGTTGCCAGCGTAAGCTTCCGTTCATCAGCACAACCCATACCATCAAATATCTTTTCAAGTTCTTGGATCCAAAGTTCAGCTTTCTCCGGATCAAACTCTCCACGAAACTTCGGTGGATTATTCCTTTGAAACTCAGACAAACTGTG
The DNA here is from genome assembly GCA_029884595.1 of Ormosia semicastrata. Lineage (NCBI taxonomy): Eukaryota > Viridiplantae > Streptophyta > Magnoliopsida > Fabales > Fabaceae > Ormosia > Ormosia semicastrata. The sequence continues at coordinate 50,160,362 of JAQQTO010000061.1, forward strand.
CACATTCTCATTAGCCCGTTGATTTTGTTATGCAACCACTTCCGCCATTCTCTGCATTCTTTGCTAGAGTGCAGCCATGTTCAAATTATCATTCCCATTAAGTTCCATATCTGTGCTTTCAATTCTACGTCCACGTCCTCGTCCAGTCATTACTTTCTCCACTTAAGCTGAATACAAAGAAAGTAAAGTCAATCTTCAAACAATATTGTTTCTTTTCGGAAACAATAACAGAGAATCACACAACACAAACAAGACAAACCTAACCACAACCCCAAAAGACTCAAACTTGGGCTCTGATACCAACTAATGTAACACCCTAGCTCTGATACCAACTAATGTAACACCCTAAGCCGTAGGGTGTCACATTTATGTTACTTAATAACCCCAAAGTTCATATAAGGTGACGTTGTAATAAAAAGATAAGTCAAATTTTTTTTTGACGACCATAAAATAAACTTAGCAGAAAATAAAACATTATAGCAACCTCACACATAGATTACATCATATACATATTACAAACGTACTGTTGGAATTATTTATTTTACAGCCTATGTCTCAAACTAAAACATACTTAAATAAATTACACACATAGTTCATATCAGAGTTCAAACTTGCCCAAGTTTAACTAAGCAGCGGACCCCTTAGATGGGTCCTCCTCGGATTCCTCAGCAGATAGAAATCCGTTATGATGAGTAGCCCTACGGACAGGTGTTCGGGCTGACGATACTATACTGATTTCCGTTGGGACATAATTCCTAGTGTCCCAGTGTCGCCTGATATTCAACAAAAATTCAACATGAACTAAAATAGTTACACAGAAAAATGGATTTCCACGAAATAGTCTACTAATACTAACAGTCAGGTACCCCTCGTAAATAAGTCCTCGCTCATCGGGACTTGTCCTCCATTCTCCAGTTCCTCCGTGAAATTGTAGATGTACATATCTGAAGAAACTGGCTCTTGTCGTCATACTGTCAGAATTCGGCGTTCCTAGCCGTGAGAAGTAACTCTTCTTCTGCTTCTTGTACCGTTTCTTTCTCAACGTCTTCACCCAATTATCAATACAATATACAGATATACATACAAAGAGGTGAGATTATCTACGCCAATATAAGCATGATAGTACAGAGATAATACAAACAACACATCATGCAAAAATATCATATCATGATCACAATTATACCATCATCATAGTGCAAAATAATAATTACCATTATGCCACTATCACTGTTTAAATCATATAACAATTACAGTAACACCATCATATAGATATAGATGCTCAGTTTCATGCATGCGCACATAGACTCAATGTCCTACTCCATGGAGCTAATACTCAAGTCGGAGAAATTGATCGAAAAGAGCTGCTGGTATTTCGTGCTTCAAACCAAGTGCTTATAATTATATCTTGCACATCTAGCACATACACAACAGTCTTTGTCAGATCTCGATTAAGAATAGTGTCTCGGTCCAGGATCACTTAGGTGTGTTGCATCGGTCTAACCCACGGTGCAGAAGAGCTACCAACTGCCCATTTTGAGCAACCCGCACCCCGATGCCCCCAAGGTCCACAAGTGACCTACACTACGCGTATCGCACCCACTCAAGAGGTGTACGTTTCTCCTAGGCAATTAGCCATATCCAGTCCATTGGACCATTTTCAATGCATGTGTAATGCACCAATGACCAACCAATGGTAAATCACATAATTTCTCATACCAGGTTCAAATAGTATTTTTAACTGTCAAGTTTACTGTGTAATTAACAGCGATTGCATTATCGCACTTTTCTCATTCACAAAAACATTTTTGTCCCATTTTTACAGTCACGTAATATTTTATTACGTAATCAATGATTTGTAACATTTCTATTACATTTAAAATTTGCGTAAAAATTTTCTAATTGTTTTCTAAAGTGCGTAAAAATATTCTTTCATCATTTTTTTTATCACATAGCAATTTTTCTACAACATTTCGATCGTATAAAATATTTGAACATTTTAAATTGCGTAGAAATATTTTAAACTTTTTCAAATCGCGTAACTCAAAATTTACATTTTTTTAAGTTCCATAAATCATTTTTCACTGTTTTTACCCTTCGTAAAATATTCCTTAACTTTAAAAATATTATTTTGGACTTTTCTTACAATAATAAAATTCCTTACTTTATTTTCTTCCTATTCTTAGTAAAAAAAAAATCTTTTTAATATATTTTTCTCAAAATTACTTTTTATTGATCTAGTTTTACAAAATCACATTTAGTTTATTTAATTACCGTTTCTAACTTTTAAATTTCCTAACGTTTTTCCAAAACCCAATAAATAAATTCTTTGTTAGTAAATTTAAGTTACAAACGTTTTCTTTTATATTTCTAAATCACTTTCAAAAATTAATTCTCCTTGAAAACAATTTGAAGTTTAGCACCTTCAATCTCCCTTTTTCTTTTATTTATGAAAATTCCACTTGACAACACTTTAATTCTCTTTTCAAAATCCTTATTTGAAAATTCTTATATTTTATAACATCAAAACATTTTTTTTTCTAAATTATCAAGACCTTAAAAATGGCCATTGGAAGCATGAAAGATTTTTCTTATAACTTAAATGAATTATATTTTTGTTTCTACGCAAAATTATTTAATATCAACATAACTAAAAAGAAAACGTGTGCATTCTCTTTTGCAAAACCAAAATCCTTTTGTTTATTTCCTTTACTTCTTAAATCATAAAATTTTATTATTCATGAAAATATTAATTTGGTAAACACCTAATTTGAGATGTCTTGGAAAATCAATTTCTTTGTTCTTGAAAAATTTTCAACATGAACCCCAATTTTGGGTATCAAACCGAACCTCTCCTTTGGCCATTGGAGCCAAAATTTTGCTTATTCCACCAAGAAAAGTCTCTTGAACATAAAACAAATGCAAGAAAATTAGTATATTGAGCTTGATTAAGAGGAACCATGGATCAAACATGGTTTAGAACATGAAAAAGAAAAGAATGAAAGAAATTTCCTTACTCTTCACCAACAAGAACTCTAGAACTTGATCTTAGTAAAAGTCCTTCAAGATGGAAGATTTAGAGAAAGTCTTCAACATGAAAGTTGTTTAGAATAAGGTAAGGATTCAAGAAACTAGGTTATATGAAATTAAAGAGTGATGGAGGGTGGATGAGAGTGCTTGGCTGAATGGCTCTTTAGGGAGAGAGAATGGAGTTTTTCATTTGGTTGGTTCATGAAACATAAGTGAGAGAATAAAGAAATGAAAATGTGAAGTTTAGAAATGAATTATTTGGTATCCTAAACTATGCATGGTCGTGGCCTTCATGGAGAGAAATGAAAAGTGAAGTTTGAAAAACATGCTCATTAATTGATCAATAGGAACTTGTCTTGAGATTTGACCATTGTCTTCATCATTTTCCTTGGCCTAAAAAGCCTATACTAACTTTGTCTCCCTTTCTCCTTGCTTCTTCAAAACCGCCCCCCTTGCATGATTCATGCAAATTGTCATCTTTTCAAACAATTATTTGAAGCCTTTCTAGCCATTGATTTATTCAATGGTTAGGATTTAAGTAGATTTTTGATTTTTAGAGGACAAAATCTAGGCCATTGGATCTTTCTCCTTTAAATCTTAGCCATTAGATGTGTCTCCAAAATGAAGGGTCAAGATTACACCTTCAAACTTTACATCCAATGGTCCAAAATGGTTGTAATCATTTTTGATGACCAATTCTCCACCATTGATCTAAATCCAAATCCAATGGTCATTAATGATCCATCTCCACCATTGATTTATTTTACATCCAAGGGTTGATAATGGCCATAGTCTTTTATAAGATTACATTTCTACCCTTGATTTAATTTCCATCCAACGGTTATAATTGATCCTATTTACTTTTAAGATCAAATCTCCACCGTTGATTAAATCAAGATTAAATCTCCAATGGTAATTAATCGATGGTGGATATCCAAACCACCAATATTGACTTAACAGTATAGAATTTTATTCTTATCTATCATAACCTCATAAAAGAATACATTCACTGTATTTTTATCATTCGATAATTAAATACAGTACAAAATACAGTAAAAGAAATTTTTTAAAACTATTTCTGGATTCAGGTTTAGTAAGATCCCCTATCTCCGTCTAAACAGTACAAATTTTTCTGTGCGTAGAAAATTTTTTCACTTTGCGGGACCCACCTGGGCCCATGTATGGCCACTTGGGCCTACAAACACCTCGCGGGGCCCACAAATGGTAAAAAAAATCAAAATCACACATAAAATCACAAAAATTAGAAAATTCACAAATATCAAATCAGATTACGTAAATTAATTAAGACTAAATAGTAAAAATTAAATTACATAAATTTTTTTGGCCCGAAAATTATTATTTTCCTGACACGGAACAAATCACTCAAAACGGTCAAATATGCGGATGGAATATTTAAAATAATTTTACAGTGCACAGAAATCACTAAACAGTAGAATTCTGCTAACTGTTAAAATTACTTATTTAATACATAGAAAGTTTGGGGTGTTACAAACAGTCTTTTCTAGAATGCTTTTCAATTTTCTGTTAGAAACCTCTACTTGACCACTTGATTGGGGATGATAGGGAGTAGCTACCTTGTGTTTAACATCAAATTTGCTCAAAATAGACTCAAATTATCTATTACAAAATGCTTACCACCATCACTAATTATTGCCCTAAGGGTGCCAAATCTAGTGAAAATGTTCTTTTTAACAAACTTGACAACCACTTTAGCATCAATAGTTGGTGTGGCAATGGCCTTCACCCATTTGGGCACATAATCAATTGCCATTAATATAAATTATTAGAAAATGAGGAAAGGAAAGGGCCCATGAAATCAATTTCCCATACATCAAACAACTCCACTTCCAGGATGTTATTGAGTGACATTTCGTGCTTTCTAGAGATGTTGCTAACTCTTTGACACCTGTAACCATTTTCAACAAAATTATGAGCATCTTTAAATAGGGTAGACCAATAGAAGCTAGATTGCAATACCTTTGTTATTGTTCTATTACCTCCAAAGTGACTGATAACTGCCGAGGCTACCAAATTTAAATCAATTTATAACCGAATCACCAAAACTACTTGCAGTATATGGTAACACCGGGTCAAGCCCATAAATCACTCTAAGTACAAAATTAGATTAAGAGGTTGATAAACAAGGGGAAAGGGTTTGTAAGATTAAACAATAGAAAGCAATTAAAAAGAGTAAACAGAATTTGCAAAACAACCAATCTAAGAGAATTAACCAATCTTGATCTTAATCCATCCTTGATCACTAAAGGTCCATTCAATTATCAATCAAATCCTTGGTCATAGATCACATCAAGATGCCTCTCAATGATCCATGGATCTTCTACTAGAAATGCTTCCAGAATTCAATTAATTAAGGTTAGACAAATTAAGCATCCATCCAAAACCCAAATTAACTTAAAAACTAATATCCAACCTAGCTAAACATTTCATCAAACACTTTCAATGCCTTGTTTAGTCTCTAAATTTCTTTCTTAGCACATGGTAATTACTCAATTATCAAATGCAAATCCCAATCAAATTAAGCACCCAATCAGAATTAGAAAAAGAGACGAAGAAGGGAAACTAGATTAACAATTGAATGTAAACAATTAAAACAGAATCTCAAGATTAAGATTCAAGAATGTTTAATTCCTTGGATTGATTAAAGGCTCTACCCCTCCATGAATGGGAGGAAAGAGCTCAGAAAAAGAAGAGAAAAACTAGACAGAAGGAAGAGAAGAGAGAAAGATCTAGATCTAGAGAGAAAGATCTAGATCTAGAGAGAGAATGAAAAGTGTAGAATAAGAAGATGCTTCGGTTCTGTGCTTCTAACCCCTATAACTACCCCCTAATTTTGCCTTACATGACTAGAAACTTATTAGTTACAAAGCTGGGTCCATTAGGAATCATTGGGCCTAAGTTCCATGTCAATTAGAGACCTACAACTAAAGTTATGCCCATTTAAGTGACATAAACTCGTCAGCAACTTGTCTTTATTTTCCAACTGCAATTGCACGCCCAAAATGATGTAGTTTGGCTTAAGAGTCTCATAAGAGTTGTTGCTTTGGATCTTAGATTTCATTTAGGCTTGGGTTGACATCCATTGTATTTCTATAACCCAAGATATGGGCTAATGAATACGTAGAGGTTAAGCTTTTAGGATCAGTATTTTGGCTCTTGCTTCAACTTCAATTTAAATTATCCAAATGTGTGGTTCAGCTCTCAAGGTCTCATGAAAGTTGTAGAGATTTGTATTAGCTTTCCTACAATAATTCCCATAATGATCCAATTAGGCCCAATATTATAAAATGTGACACAACTAATTTAATTAAGCCAATTTGAACCTTAAGACACCTTGTGATAAGATCATTAAATGAATAAAATATATTACTATCAAATTCTCTCACACTTAGCTTTTTGTACTCTTGGGCAAATCACTTAAGACCAAGACTAGGGAACAAGGAAAAACAACACAAACTCAAAAGCTAAAAACTCTAAAAAACTCAATTTCCAATGATATTCAAGTATGCAAAAGTTTACAAGCAAGAAGAGTAACCAAAGATTTAAGGGATCAAAACATTCATGAGATAACATTTATTCACATCTCAAACTAACAAGCAAGGTAGTTTCAATTTGAAAAGCATGAATCAAGAATGATAGATCCTCACAAGATACACTCTCAATCCCTCGATTATTTAAAAGGTAAGTATTTCACTTAATTCAATCCGTGAAAATTACACTGTCATAAACTTGCTTATCTTTTACTTCTCCATTACTCAAACACATGCACACAAAAATCAAGAGGACTTTATTCAAGGTTGTAATGGGGTCAAGGTAAGGGAAGGAAATAATATGGATATGACAAGCTAAGTACCCAAGAGAATAAAAGAACATTGGGGAGGAACTCAAATGACAAGTAACAAGCATGAAATTTTACCCCTAATTCCATATAATGCACATTCTCTTCACATAATCCTTTCCTTTTTTATTTCTTTTCTTTCACAACCTTTCTTGCATTTATTCTTTTTCTTTTTTTTCTTTACATTCTATTTTATTTATTTATTTATTTTTCTTTTCATTTGGCTCTTTTTTCTTTCTTTTTCTTCCACCAAACACTTTGCAAATTGCACATCAATTTGCACAACCCCCACACTTGAACTATTAATTACCCACAAGCAAAAGAGCTCCTCCAATGAAAATGAATCAATGCTCTCCTATTCCCTAAGGTAAGGTAAAATCATGGTTTTTCACATAAGGCATATAATGAGCTAAGACAAAGGATAGGTAAATAAGCTCAATGGGGTTAATCATAGGAAAATGATGCAAGGTTGGCTATTTGGTCAAAGTAGCTAATTCAAGAAAAAATGTCTCAATCATATTTATGCATGCAAGTGAAATGTAGCCTAAAAACGAATCAAAGCAAGTTCTAGAGTGATCAATTACCATGAGTGAAAATCACACAAGAAAGATGAGAATGGCATAAATGCTAAATCCATCCATCAATAGACTTAAAATCTCACAAGGTATGCATCTATCAAACTCAGTCCACCAATCAAACATCCAAAACCAAGCATGTCAAATTTAAGAAGGAAGAAAAATTTATTCAATCATGCTATGAACCTTGAATTTCAATTTCTTCAAACTCAAAAACTTCATAAATCTCAAAACATCATTGGAAAGCAATTAAAAACACACATATTTCTTTAAAAATAGAAAATAGAATTAAAAACAAAAATAGAATTAAAATAAAAAATAGAAATAGTAGTAGAAAAATAACAAAAATAGTGTAAACAAAAACAAATGTAAAACGAGAAACACAAACAACAAAATTCAAAGACAACACAAAATTAAAAATAGAAACAATAAAAAATGAAAAATAGAAAATAGAAAACTAAAATAGTAAACAACAACAACAGGAAAAAAATAGAACAACATAATTATAAATAGAAAAATTGTAAACAATGAGAAATAAAAAATTAAAATATAAATAGAAAAATAAAATTAGAACAAGTAACAATGAGAAAATGACAAAAACAGAAAATTAGGACATAAACAAAATTAAGCGCAAAAAATAGAAATAAAGCGAGAAATAGTAGAAAAATAATAGAAACAAAAATTAATAGCGAGAACGGAAGAAACGTCGAAACAAAAACAAAAATAGAAAATTAAAAACAAAATTGAAATTAAGATGAACATTAAAATAGAAATGAATTTAAATGTAGAAAACAGAAAATAGAAAAAATAGAAACAAGTAAAACCATAAAATTAAATAGGAAATAACAAAAAATTAATAGAAAAATTAGAAAAATAGAAATAGCAAAAATAGCAGCATTAAAATTACAAACAACAACAAAAATAGAATGTTAAAATTCCTCCCCCACACGTAAATTTGATATTGTCCTCAATGTAAAGCTCAAAAGAAAACAACGTTCCATAATTATCATCAATTAATCTAGGACAAGTAAAATAAAAGAGAGAGAGAAGAAACGTCCTTATCAAATATGGTAGATGGAGAGACTTCCACCAGGATCTCATTGGCGAAAGTATAATGATCGAGTTATGCTTGAAGCATGAGAGCTTCCACTGAGGTCCTATTGGCCCTCCTTAATTCCCTTGGGATTTACCCAAGTGATATCACCGGGATCCTAGGCTTTCTTATGCTATCTCGGGATTTGTAGAAATCTCTCCTCCTGTTCAACAAGGAGGTTCTTGGCCACGATCATAGGCAGCTGCTTATTATCTGCCAAGTATGCATATTTCAGGTGTTCAAATAATGGCTTCAGCTCCAACTTTAGTGGTTGCACTACATAAGGTAGCAATCTAGGGGGCTGCAATGATTCTGCTAATTTAACTACAGCATCACCTGCAATCTGTGTACCATCTTCTAAAATAGTATGATCATATCTTATAGAAGAAGGAAGTTCAAAAAATGTAGTATCATCTCCCATACATGTAAAAATCTCAGAACATGCAGCACACATACTACCAAATAGAAACAGCATATCTAGAACATCCATGAAAATCAACACCAAAATCCCATAATTTTAGGAAATTCAGCTAGCATATCAACATGCATATTATCAACAAGCAAATCAATGACATCTAACTGAAAAATAGAATGCTCTTCTAAAGTATATTTCATGGAATCAAAGATATTGAATTGAACTGTGTTATCCCCAAATTCCATGGAAATGGTACCAGCATGCACATCAATCTTAGTCTTGGTAGTTTTCAAAAAGGGTCCACCTAAAATCAATGGCGGCCGACTAAATGCAAATTCATCTTCCATGTTCAAAATATAAAAATCTATTGGAAATATTAACTCATTTACCCTTACCAAAACATCCTCAAGCACTCCTATAGGATGAGTTGTGCTCCTATTTGCTAGCTAAATGATAACTTTGGTGGGCTTCAACTCTCCAATCTGCAGGGATTCAAAGACTGATTTGGGCATGACATTAATTGAGGCACCTAAGTCCAACATTGCATGAGTAAATTGCTGGTTGCCTATTATGCAAGGACTGGTAAATGTTCCAGGATCCTTGCATTTAGGAGGCATATTTGGTTGGATCAAGGCAAAAACATTTCTTCCCATGTTCAATTTCTTATTTCCTTTCAACCTTCTCTTATGAGTGCACAACTCCTTCAAGAATTTGGCATACTTTGGTATTTGCTTGATTGCATCTAGTAGTGAAACATTGACTTCTACTTTCCTAAAAATCTCAAGCAGGTCTTTATCTTTTTCAGCCTCTACTATTTTTCTGAACTGTGTGGATCTGTGTGGAAAAGGAAGAACTATGGCAGATTGCTGCTGCCCATCCACAACTGCTGACTTTTTCACACCCTTAGATTGTTGGGCTATTTCATAATAATCAGAATCTTCTACTGGTTGTGGTTTGCTAACTACAACTTGAGGTTCAGGTGATGCTTGAACAAACTTGCCAGACCTCAGCATAATAGCATTCACATTCCCCTTTAGATTAGGAATTGTTTGAGAAGGAAGTTGGCCAGATGCTTGATTCTGCAAATGACTCAGAGTAGAAGCTGATTGTCTAATTTGAGTTTCCAAGTTTTGAATTGAAGCTTCTGTTCTCTGTTGAAATTGTATGTTGTTAGTGGTCATCTGCTTCACCAAATCCTCAAATGAAGGCTAAAGTTTTGTGGTTGCTGGACTTGGTAGTTGCATAAGTTGCTGAAATTGTTGTCTACTTGGTCCAGCTTGAGGTTGAAACTGCTGCTGTCTTATTGGATGTTAGAAGGGTTGCTTGTATTGTTGTTGTGGTGCTGCATTCCTATATCTCATGTTAGGATGATCTCTCCATCTAGGATTGTATGTGCTAAAGTATGGATCATATCTCAGCTACTGCTGCTGCTGGTATAGTGGTTTACCAGGAAAGACACCTGCTACAACAACAGATTGATCTGGAAAAATAGAACCACCATCCTGAAATGTAGGGCATGCATCTGTGGGATGAGATGAACAAGAACAAATGCCACACACAGTTACAGCTATCTGCATAGGTAATTGTTGTCCCACTACTAACTATCTCACCAAAGAAGTCAAATCCTCAAGTATGTGCTCCATTCTCTGTCGGTCAACATGAGACAATTGAACCTTATTGACTCCTCTAGTTAAGGTAATGACTCGTGTGCTAAATTAATGTGCATTTGCTGCCATATTTGCCATCAAATCTCTTGCTACAACAGGGGTTTTGTCAACTAAGGCACCTTCACTCGTAGCATCCACTATGCTTCTGTCCATTGGCAGCAAGCCTTCATAAAAGTATTGGATCAAGAGTTGATCATTGATTTGGTGATGAGGACAACTTGTATATAACTTCTTAAATCTCTCCCAATATTCATGCAAGGTCTCTCCTGTCATCTGCCTTATGCCATATATGTCTTTTCTAATAACAGCAGCTCTAGATGCAAGGAAGAATATCTCCAAGAATAGTCACTTCATGTCATCCCAACTCATGACTGAACCTATTGAGAAGTAAAGTAACTAATCCTTGGCTGCATCAGCAAGTGAGAAAGGCAATGCCCTCGCTTGATGTGCTCCTCAGGGATCCCTTATGGCTTCATGGTTGAACATACCACATGAAACTCTTTAAGATGTTTATGAGGGTCTTCACCTGCAAGACCATGAAACTTGGGCAACAAGTATACTAATCCAGATTTTAATTCAAAATTAGCATTAAGATCAGGATATTGAATGCACAAAGATTGGTAAGTTACATTAAGAGTAGCTAATTCCTTAAGAGTCCTATTTTGCATGTTATCACCCATAGCCGCAAAATTACTTAAGATCTCGGGTTCACTTTCAAATTCAAGATCAAAATCAAGTTCAAAAACAACTCTTGCACTTAGCCTACGATCTCTAATCAGTGTATGCAAGGTCCTATCAATTTTAGGATCAAAGTCAAGTAAGAAACTAATGGAATACCTAGCCATGAAACATAAAAAACTCAAAAACACAAAATAAGTAAAATTGACTACACAACACTAAAAATCTACAAAATAAATCTAGTTAACCTATCTAAACATTTTAAAAAAATATTGGACCATCACAGCAAGAAAACTACACAAAAATGAAACTAAAAGGTGTAATAAAAAATATTAAAAAATTAAAAAAGTGGTTAAAATGATGGAATTTGGGAAAACTAGGGGAGACCTCATAGTTCACTATGAGCCTTGTTTATTAGGTCATTTTCCTTCAACAAACCAAGTTTCAACTCATTCTAGGCACGTTTGTTAGTATGAAATTCTGCAAAGTGACCTGTAATCACTTGTTTTCACCTGAAAACCACCAAAACACAGAAACACTGGAGTTAGTGAGGGATTGTAGTCAAATATACTCTTAATAAGATTGATCAAAATCAGAGTGATCCCCAGCAATGGTGCCAAAAATTTGATAACTACTGAGGTTACCAAATTTAAATCAATTTATAACTGAATTACCAAAACTACTTGAAGTATATGGTAACACCGGGTCGAGCCTGTAGATCACTCTAATTACACAATCATATTAAGAGGTTGATAAATAGGGGGGAAAGGGTTTGTAAGATTAAACAACAGAAAGCAATTAAAAAGAGTAAATAGAATTTGGACAACAACCAATCCAAGAGAATTAACCAATCTTGATCTTAATCCATCCTTGATCACTAAAGGTCCATTCAATTATCAGTCAAATCCTTGGTCATAGATCACATCAAGATGCCTCTCAATGATCCATGGATCTTCTACTAGAAATGCTTCCAGAATTTAATTAATTAAGGTTAGACAAATTAAGCATCCATCTAAAGCCCAAATTAACTTAAAAACCAAGATCCAACTAAGCTAAACATTTCATCAAACACCTTGAATGCCTTGTTTAGTCTCTAAATTCCTCTCTTAGAACATGGTAATTATGCAATTATCAAATGCAAATCCAAATCAAACTAAGCACCCAATTAGAATTAGAAAAAGAGAAGAAGAAGAGAAACTAGATTAATAATTGAATGTAGACAATTAAAACAGAATCTCAAGATTAAGCATCAAGAATGTTCAATCCCTTGGATTGATTAAAGGCTCTACCCTTCCATGAATGGGAGGGAAGAACTCAGAAAAAGAAGAGAAAATCTAGAGAGAAAGAAGAGAAGAGAGAAAGATCTAGAGAGAGAATGAAAAGTGTAGAATGAGAAAATGCCTCGATTCTATGCTTCTAATCCCTATAACTACCCCTTAATTTTGCCTTACATGATTAGAAACCTATTAATTACAAATCAGGGTCCATTAGGAATCATTGGGCCTAAGTCCCATGTCAATTAGAGGCCTACAACTAAAGTTATGCCCATTTAAGTGACATAAACTTGTCAGCAGCTCGTCTTTGTTTTCTAGTTGCAATTGCACACCCAAAACGACGTAGTTTGGCTTAGGAGTCTTCATAAGAGTTGTTTCTTTGGATCTTAGATTTCATTTGGACTTGGGCTAATGTCCATTTCATTCCTATAACCCAACATATGGGCCAATAAGTGCACAGAGGTCAAGCTGCCGGGATCAACATTCTGGCTTTTGCTTCAACTTCAATTTAAATTATCCAAATGTGTGATTCAACTCCCAAGGTCTTCATGAAAGTTGTAGAGATTTGTCTTAGCGTCCTGCAAGACTAGAATCACAACAATCAGATACTTGAAACTCAGATTATAGCCAAAATACTGAACACTGCTTAATAGACAATTTAAGACCAATTCATGCAATAATTCCCACAATGATCCAACTAGGCCCAATATCATAAAATGTGAAAAAATAAATTTAATTAATCCAATTTGAACCTTAAGATACCTTGTCAGAAGATCATTAAAAATATATTGTTATCAATAAGCTCCATAGTCTGAACCATGACAATGCCACAGGATGCTTAGCGCTTCTTCATCTGAAATGCACATTCTAAACATACTGTCAGCACATCTTTTAAAAAAAATGGTTCATCCCAGACATAATACTTAGCATCATGTAAGAAATTTTTTCTTTGTTGCCATGTCAGCTCAGATGGTACTTATTCTTTTGAACCTCCTTCTAGTGTAATTCTTGACAAATGGTCAGCTACCAAGTTTTTCGTTCCTTTCTTGTCTCGAATCTCCAAGTCAAATTCCTGTGATAGCAAAATCCATCTAATCAGTCTAGGTTTTGCATCTTGTTTTAGTCAAGAGAAATTTTAAAGTTGAATGGTCAGTAGAAACAATATCTCTTGACCAAACCAAATAAGACATAATTTATCAAATGCAAAGACTATTGCAAGTAATTCTTTTTTTATGGTTGCATAGTTAAGTTGTGCATCATTTAAGATTCTACTCGCATAATAAATGATATGTAAAACTTTATCTTTCCTCTATCCTAAAACAGCACCTATAGAAAAATCACTTGCATCACACATTAATTCAAAAGGTAAATTCCAGTTAGGAGTAGCAATAATGGGAGCATAAATGAGCTTGTTTTTTAAAACATTAAATGCATTTAAACAGTCATCATAAAAAACAAAAGGTGCATCCTTAACAAGCAGTTGGCATAAGGTTTGGTGATCTTGGAGAAATCTTTTAAAAATATCATGTAGAACCCAACATGCCTGAGGAAGCTCCTTACTCCCTTGACATTAGTAAGAGGAGGTAGTTTCTCAATAATTTCCACTTTTAGTCTGTCCACTTCAATTCCCCGTGAAGAGATGCGATGTCCTAGAACAATTCCTTCCTGTACCATGAAGTGACATTTCTCCCAATTCAACATTAAGTTAGTCTCCTGTCATCTTTCCAAAACCAAAGAAAGATTAGATAAACAAGAATCAAAAGAAGATCCAAATACAGAAAAATCATTTATACAAATTTCAACAAACTTTTCAATCATATCAGAAAAAATAAAAATTAGAAACCTTTGAAAAGTTGCGAGAGCATTGCATAATCCAAATGGCATCCTTTGGTACGCAAAGATTCCATATGGACAAGTGAAAACAGTCTTTTCCTAATCCTCAGGTGCCACTAAGATCTGATTATAGCCGGAGTAGCATCTAAAAAGTAATAATAGGTGTGACCCCCAACCTCTCTATCATCTGATCAATGAATGGAAGGGGAAAGTGATCATTCCTTTTTGCATTGTTGAGCCTCCTATAATCTATGCACATTATCTATTCGGTGACAGTCCTTGCAGGGATGAGTTCATTTTTGTCATTAACTATCATCGTCATCCCCCCTTTCTTTGGAATAACTTGTACCGAACTTACTGTTGTGATATTGGAAAGTGCACCAAATCGCAAAAGTAATAATTAGTGAGTTAAGTATCAGCCCCAAGAGGATTATGTTAATAATTACTAAATTCACCAAATTGACACTATTTAAGCTATCCAAAAAGAGAGTTGATAAAAAATTAAAGAAACACTAATTAGAAAAATAATTAAAAATATCCAGAATAAAATTTAATCAATTGGGTACAGGTGAAAGATAATGATATGAAAGTGTTAGGGGTCAGATTTCACTTGAACTCTTTAAATGCAAAATCAAATATTGGTTTAATCAAGTTCTATTTCAATGATTTATGGTCAATTCCCAAAATTAATCAAATATCTAATCCTGTGGTATATTAATCCTCTTCACACTATTTGGAATTAACAAATCCCTTAGTCTAATCCAAAATAGAGAAGGCTTTATAAAAAATAAGGGAATTAAGAGAAAGACCAGACAACCCACAACTTCTATTCCTAAAGATTGTAGAAATTGTGGTATTTATCACAAGTTCTAGGTTTGTGCATAATTTTTCCAAATCATACATAACCCAAAAATCATTCCCAAATTAACCAAATTTAGAAAAGCATTAAGAGAAAATATAAACATGTAAATCATGAAATAAAAACATAGATTAATCTGATAAAAGAATTTACATCATCCAAGTAGCAAGATCCATCATCACCTTAACAAAATAGGTTTAGATACACATGAAGAAAGAAGAACACAAAGGGAAGAATACAACAAACTCCATTGTAGATAAATGGAAAGGTTGAAGAGAATTCCTAATCTTCAAGCCTAATTATACCCACACCACTTTAGGGTTTGTGCCTCTTGACGGCGGCTGCGTTTTGTCCACCAATGTTACTCAATGGCATAACTTTTCTATTTAAAAACAAATTAACGTGTTCTGTTACGCGACCAGCGCTCAAGCGCTAACTTTCCAGCTCTCAGGTGCTGGACATCTTTTCAAAAGTTTACTGATATGCATTGCACACTTAGGCATTAAGTCTTCGCGCTGAATGACCAGAGAGTTTTTCCATGTTCTGCCTTTCCAATGCTTAGGCGCTGGCTTTTCAATGCTTAAGCGCTGGACATCTGGACTTGTTTTTTCAACTTTTCTTCATCATTCAATTGTCCAATCTTTTTCATGTGCAATTACCTATAAAAAACACACAAAACACGTAATAAGAACATAATATAAAATAATAAAAACATAATAAAACTTAAGAATAAAACTCAATTAAAGAGATTAAAAGAGGATGAAAACCCAAGATTTTGAACCGTAAAAATATGAATTTTTTATGGTTCATTGTTCTCTCAAACTTAAGATTTTGCTTGTCCTTAAGCAAAAAGAATTAAAAACAAAAATGGAAAACTAAACAACTAAAGACACAAGACTCAAACATAGCACTACCGGGTAATGAATATCATGCATATCCTCAAAAATCGCTTCACAATCTTATTTCAAAGTGTCACATATGTACAATCTAATTGCTACATCGTCTCTCACATGCAACTCTCATGTATAAATGGCTTCCCATAAACATGAATGTAAGACCAAATCTACTCATAGAGCACAAGCCTGGATAGGTTTATCAAAATGCAAATGCACATCAAACCTGCATCCATAGGGTTGTTTTTCATCTTTCTCTCCACTAATGTAAACAACATATAACTAAGGATCAAAAGAGACTTTACAAAGCTTTAATGTAAGACTAAGGGTAAGGGTTAAGAAAGAAGGGGTAAGATAAATAAAATAAAAGTTGAAATACATAATCATGTAAATTTCAAAATTCAAGCCTTATAAACATTGAACAAGTGCAAAACGGAGCATAAGGATCAACATTTAATTTCTTTATTTTTTTCTTTTCTTTCTTCTTTTTTTTATAACCTCCATCACAAACTTATTTCTTTGCAATACTTTGGGTGGACTTTCTTTTTTTGAAATTTTTTTTTAGAAATATTTCAGCTCCACAAATACTTCACGCAAAAAAAAATGGCTAAGACTTGAATAGTAAAATAATACAAGATATGCACTCAACAAAGGGTGTGTAAGAAGGAAAAAAAATTTTTAATGGGTATGGGAAAGGAAAATGTGCGTAAAGGAAAGAAATAAAGGCCAAACAATAACAAGGCTGCAAAATGGGACTTAGGGATATAATGTGTTTACAGGTTGGCTTGAAATGCTCAAAATGGTGCAAAGAAGGCCCTTATCATTTGCATGATCATGCATTGTATAGGATTTCACCTTAAGAGAGAATCTAACAACTTCTAGATGCAAGTAATTCACATACATGCACTGTCATAAACTTTCTCTAAGCCTGATATGCAATTAAATTCCAAGGTCTATTAAACACAAAGATGAGAAATATATTCATACACAATTGAAATAATAGATATAAACATAACTCATGGATTCTCATGTGATATTCCAAGAAAATAGATCAATTCACAATGTTTACAATAATTCAATATTTAATTCAACATATCAGCAAGCATAGTTTCAACAAAATATCTCAAAACATAATAAGGTGATGATAACAAAATAAAAATAATAAAAACAAATGTGAAAATAAAATATTAAAGAAAAGAAAAGAAAAGAAAAGAAAAGAAAAACCCTTTTTGGTAGCCAACACTATATACATCCCCCTACAAAGGCTCCAAACTCAGGGAGGCACCTAAGCTGACTCAACATTAACTTTAAAACAAAAATAGAAAAAATTTTAGTCAATAAGATAAGAAATAACAAAATAATAGCAAAAACAAATAACTAATAGAAATCAAAAGGATAAAAGAGTAAAGAAAAAGAAAGAAAATTTGGGTTGCCTCCCAAAAAGTTCTTATTTAACGTCCTTAGCTTGACATTACCTTTTTAATTAATCAAGGTGCCCTGAAGCAAGAGAAGTAAGATGACGCCTTTCCTTTTTTATATTTATGTCTCCATACTCGGTCAATGGCCTTAGAAGTACACCCAAAGGTGTTTTGAACATGACCTGAGCTTGGTTGTCCTAAATTCATTTTGGCATGAGAAATTTCACCAAGCCATGGTAGTTTCAATTAATCAACAGATGAGGGATTAGCTTTCAATGAATCATTAGATAATAGACCAATCTGCAATGAATTGGGGAAAACGAGAGGATTTTTTTCTATTCCAGCAATCTTGGAGATAGGGGGACCTTTCTCTTCATCAATCATCTTAGAAGTGGGAGGATTAACATTGATTGATAATAAAGGGCTCTTACTAGCCAAATCTTGTTGAGGGTTACCTTGAATGCATTTGATGGGAGCATAGAAATAAAATGTCAGTGCATATTTACCAAAAACATTAATGGTCACCTTATCTCCATCTACCTTCAAAATAAGCTCACCTTTTGTGTAACATCCCAAAAATTAATTATTTCATCATAAATAATTATTTTATAATATTTATGATTTTTGAGAAATTTTCTGGATTTTTCTGGAAACGATGAATATTTTAATATATTCTTCATTTTGCGTGTGCACTGAGCGGAGCCGGGAAAATGAAATATTTTTCCTGAGGCTGGTAAATTTCAGACTGTGGAAACGTCGACGGGGGATCTTACTAAACCCGAGGCTGGACATAGTTTACGAAATTTATGTTTTACGAGATTTTATCTGATGAATAGAATCACTGTATCATAAAATCATATGATGAATAATAAAATATTATTTTCATCAACTGCAACTTTTATTCACTGAGAAAATAATTCTAACAATGTAATTAATTATCTGTCAGATGTATTTAATTGAGGAGACAAGTTTACTATGCACTTTATTGAGAATTGTGCAAAGCTTCTCAAGGAAGCTTCAAGGAAACTTCTAGGAAGCTTCTTTCCCAACCACTTTTCTTTCTCCTCCCTTTTTGGTGCTACACGGTTGGCTAAGAGGGATATTACACTTTCATTCTCCCATTTTCTCTCATTCACGTTGGTCACTCTCTCCCTCACGTAGCTCTCATTTCTCTTCCTCTCTTCTTCCACCCACACACTCCATTGTTAAGCTTTCAAGCTTCCCTTGCTCAAGCCAAACTTAAACCATTGTTTTCCCTAACCATCTTCAAGCTTTCTTCTTTGTGGAACTCACCTTGGCTCCTCCATTTTCGTGGTTGGCAGCCCAACACCAAAGCTTTAAGCTTTAAGGTAAAGCTCTTAACTTTCTTCTCCTTTTCTCCCCATTTTCGTGTTCCATGGTCACATTGGTGACTATGGATGCCATTTCCATTCTTTGATCTTGATTTTTATGGATTTGAACACCAAGGTTTTGGTGGTGGTGAAGAATGAGATTCCTAAGCAAAAAGGGGCATCCTTTCCTTGTGTTTCACTAAGGTAAGAGGAAGACACTCCTCCTCAACCTCTATTAGCATTTAGAAACCTTGTCTGTGATTGATTGTGAGGAAACCCTATTGAGGGTTATCCTTTGTTTGCATATTGTTTATAATGTGTTTATGCTATTAGATTGTTGTTTGCGTATATTAATGTATCTGAATGGATTGGAATGTATGACATGGAAGAAAATGATGTCGGATCAGTTCTCGGATGGCCACGATTTTGAGGCCCAAAATTTGGGGATTCTTTGTGAACAATTGTAACAATTTGAACTTCTGACCATTTACTACAATGTCAATATCCGTCGAATTTGATCTTCTAACCATATCCGTCGAATTTGATCTTCTAACCATTTAGTACAATGTCAATATCCATCTAATTAGATCTTCTGACCATATCCGTCAAATTTGATCTTCTGACCATTTAGTACAATGTCAATATCTGTCGAGTTAGGATGTCAATATCTGTCGAGTTGGAATGTCAATGTCCATCAAGTTAGAATTTCTGACCATTCAGTAGAAAAACTTCTCCAATGTCAATATCCATCGAATTAGAATTTCTGACCATATAGTACTTTCGTTAGTTCAACACTTAGAAGATTTCTCTAACGTCAACCCCCATCCATCGAATTAGGATTTCTGCTGACCTTCTAGTATATTCGACAATTTTTGATCTTCATTTGACAGAATCTTCATTCGACAAAACTTGACTTTTAGCCATTCTTGTGAAATAATGTTCTCCCGTCTTTCATCATTCTGTTATATTATTTTTCGTCGAAAGGTAGCCTCACAATTGTACACTAGAGTCATTAGCTCCGTCGAATCCAAAATTATAATTTATCACCTAACACCTAGTGATTAAATTAAGGATAATAGGATGCAAGAATTAGCAAATAGGAAAATTAAATTATACTTTGAGATTCATAAATTTTAAAGAACCAAGAATGGAATTTTCATAAGACTCGGGATAATGTTAATTAGGGTAAGAACAAGAGAGTGTGAGACATTGAGATCTTAGAATAACCTTCTAAGTGTATATGAATAAATTACCTAAGAGAATTTAATCAACTAAGAGAATTCCTTTAGAGACAAACTTTGTAAGGAAAGCTAAACCTAAGCAAGAATTCATAATACACCTTGAAAATGCATTAATTCATTTAATTCTAATATTATGATATTGTGGGTCCATGTGAGTGACCAATGATTGTGTTGATTCTTGCTTTGGAAAATTGTGGCACATTGTGGAATAGTATGTAATAATGATCATACATGATTATGCATAGAGTCTATATGCATTGTGAATGTCCATTGGACTATGTTAAGGCCGAGTTGCCTAGGAGTTGAACACACCTTTGTGCGAGTGCGAATGGACAAGTGAAGGTCATATTGTTGACCAGGGGGCGTCAGGGTGCGGGGACCTCGCAATGGACAGTTGGTAGCTCTTCTGTCCATGGGGCAGACCGAAGCGAACGCACTGACGATCCTGACTGGACACAGTCCTATATTGCGATCTAGCGTAGACTGTCTGTATAATGCCATGATGTGCACATGGATAAATTGAGAATTATAGCACTTTGGCCTCGGCAGCCTAGTTGCAGACATGTCGCCTGATCTTTCTCTCCGACCGTTTGTGTCTAACTCCATGGAGTAGGATTTTGACTTTGTATGCATATGCATAGTGGGTCCATGAATTATATGGCATTTATTATTATCATAATTAGAACTGTTGTATTACTGATATATATATAACTGTCTGGAACTGCTTGGTTGATTATTACTGCTATTTAATGTTTATTATCATTATTTCTGTCAAAAATGCTATGTGGGCGCTTTGCGCCGTTTGGTTTCTTGTTGCTATAATTGGTAATGATGGTAGGATGTCTTACCTCTTTCTTGTACTTTTCTTGTTCTATGTCAATTTTTGGTTAAAAACTGTAAGTGGGAACGAGGTTGGATTCTTTTGGACTTTCTTGGTTTGACCCACTGTATCCGGTGATGTCGTCGCGAAGGGAGTTCTATTGGGTTCGTTTGAATTGTGTTCACTGGTGGTGCCAAGACTTGGCGAGTTGACTGGACCGACAAGCGTATGCGATATGTTGGGGATATGACTTTGACCATGAAGAAGACTGCGATTGAAGACCTTATTCTGTATTTCTCACTACGCTGGTGAGCTCGGAGTTGCCTCACACATTCGGGATCCGATGGAGTGCCCAACTCCTTAGTCATGGATATGGTGTGAGTAGTTTATATTTTATTTTGCATTACTTGTATGAAGTAGTTTTTGGGTATATGTATGTTTTAAGGTGATTATCCAGTCTTAAATGCTGTAATTTGAGTACATCTTATAATTCATATTTTAACTGGTTGTATAAGTAACTACTCATTCGTGGCTCCTATTTTCTTCATATGCGAAATGATTAATATTTTTGGGAAATTTGTTATTTGACAATTGTAGCACACCGAAATTTAGTGACCGTGATATAATGACGATTGTGCCATGGTTATTAAATCGATGGGTGTTACATTAAGGTGGTATCAGAGCTCAGTTCATCCTGTTGAGCCGGGCTATGGACTGACTATGCTTAGACATGTTAGAAGTTTGTTTGTATGTTGTGTACTTCCTTGTCTCTTGAATTGAGATGTTGGGAAATGAAGGCATGACTTGCCATAGGTTGAATGCTGGTAGCTACTGTTGCACAGTTACATGATATTGAGTACTGGCCCACTCAATGTGTAATGTTCTGTGTCTACGGGAAACTATGACTTCACCTAGGCGTATTAAGGTAATAGGAGTTCTTTAAAAAGAAGCTCAGCTGGTATGACTGAACTTATTTAGGATCTGTTTGCATTTATACCCTTGTTATGTTACCTCTAGAATTGTTTGAGCCTATGGGTTAGAAAAAGGGTAATTGAATAAGACTTGCAAGGTTGGTGGACTGAGGTGTCCAAGAGGTTTTCGAAAACCGATTCTCTTTGGAAAAGAGTATCTGACATAAGTTTGGTTTGAGGAGCTACATAGGAGTTGAAGACTTACAGGAGATCGCGCCGCAGAAGGCAGAGTGTAGGAGCTCAAGTTAAAGTCTTTTGGGTTTGTCTCGTCGGGTTGTGTGACTTTTTGTGTTTGGTTTCCGAGAGGAGACAATATTGTTTGGACTGAATGCTTTTGATTTTTCTTATGATTTGATTTGTTTATTCTTGAAGGAAGACAATGACTCGAAATAGATGTAAGTGCGTGAACGCGGGGAATGACAATGATGGCACAACTGCGACAGCTAGAGTAATGCAAAGAATGAGTGGTGTAACAACACACTGGGATAAGAGGGCCGCATAGCAACAGGAGTTAGAAGTCGAGGTTCAGAATTTGTTGGGAGAAAGTCAGTTTTTGGGTAATTCTGAACTGCCTAAGTTCCAAAGGAGGAACAAAAGGATGATCAATTAGTTTAAGTGGAAACTGTATTCGTGACAACCGAAGGGACAACAGCAACAACAAACGTTGAAAGGGAGTGCGAGTGGTAGTAAGTCCAATCTAACCCTGGTACCGTTATCAAGGTGTAAGAAGTGCGAAAAGGACCATTTCACGAGGGACTGTAAGATCGAAGGAAGAATTTGTTTCAAATGCAGAAAACCAGGACATGTGTCAAGAGATTGTGCTTTACATGAGACAAAGGCTCCATATGCGATCAAAAGGGTAATCTGCTTCAAGTGTGGAAAGGACCATTTAACAAAAGATTGTACGATTGAAGGAATAATTTATTTCAAGTGCGGAAAGCTAGGGCATGTGGCGAGAAATTGTACCTCGCATAGGACAAAGCCCTCCGTTGGAGATATATGCACCTCAAAATCTCATGAATAAGGGAAAGTTAATTCCTCCACCCAGACTGAAGACCGAAATGAAGAAAGGGACTGTGCTTCAGTGGATGACCCTATGACTTCGTTGTGTAATTCCGGGGGTAACCCATTTCTTTATGACGTATGATTGTATGAGCCTATTAAGGTCGTTTGAATCTTTGTCATCTTTTGACTAAGTTATTCTACTTCTGCTACTAAGAACTTGTTGATGGTAGCTAAGTTGTTTAAATTATCCTATGACTTGTTAAAGACTAAGTCCTTCTGTTGATCTGATTTGTTCACTTCTTTTACAAACTAGATGTAATGTTAACAAAGGGATTGGTTATCTTCCAACCATATTCTGTTGAAATGTTTCAATGAAATTCTAAAAAGAGTTCATTTTTGGAATTAAGTTGTTTGTGTATTTACTTCCTTTCGAACCTGAATATTACTATCATCGTTTGTAAGCCTGCTCTCATCACAACAAGTTTACTTAAAACTATCCTATTGTTATTAGGAATTAGAACCATTTTACTAATTCAATTATCTACTTCATGAATAGGCTTGATCTCAGGAAGGAGATTGATCGTTTTCTAAACGGATCTCGTTATTTGGTTTCAATGGAAACTTAGTGTTTCTTGAGACAGAAATTTCCTAGATGTGAATCCATGAAACTCACTCCTAAGTTTTATTGGACCATATATCATACTCTTCATTAGGCGGGTCCAGTGGTAAATCAAATGACTCCCCTACTTTTCTAACCTTTATAACGTTTTTAGTATACTTCAATTGAGTAAATGTGTTCCCGAATCTGAACCAAAATAATGCGCTAAGTGTAGCACAATTAAGTGAGAACTTACCCTATGAGATATTTTGTTCGAATCAAGGAAAGACAGTCTGACAAATCAATTGAAGAACACCGCCGTTTTCTCCAAGACTAACTTGTATTCTGGACTATCATCTAGTTCACTCAAAGATTTGTCGTTGTCCTTGTTGGCGACATTCTGAGCTATTCTTGACGTTTGGAGGAACATACCAAATCTCTTGGAGTGATTCTTAAAATCCTGAAGAAGAAGAAGTTATACATAAAGTTGTTTAAGTACGAATTCCAGTTAGAGGCAGTTCAACTTTTGGGTTACGCGATCTCAAGGGAAGGAATTATTGTGAACCCATCGGAACTCGAAGCATTTCTTCAACGAGAAAGAACGACGACCATAAAGGAAATTCATAGCCAGATGAAATTAATTGGCTAACATGGGAGACTCATCGCAGAATTCTCCAAAGTGGCAAGACTTCTCATCTAACTCATGCATGAGGGTCAAGTTTAGTATGGACTGATGTATACAGGGGAAATTTTCAAGGATTGAAGAGACACTTGATTTCTTCACTAAAGATGATTTTGTCCAATCCCAACGAACCTTTTTGGGATGCCTAGTGATGCTTCGCATTGGAAGTTTAGAATGTGTGCTTGATCAGAATAGAAGGAATGGTAACGTATGCTTAGAGACAATCGAGAATACATGAGAAAGATTACCTTACACTAACTCAGAGTTAGCTTTGTAGTTGCATTGAAGATCTAGAAGCATTTTCTACAAGGAGAAATTCTCAATGCCTATGGTAATCTTAAGAGCCAAAGGTATTTTGGTCTATTGGAATGAGTTGAATATGAGGCAAAGACGAAGATTAGATGTCCCGAAAGATTTTGATTTTTTTTTTCATTTTAGTATAATCCCAGAAGAAGCGAATGTCGTAGCGGATGCCTTAAGAAGAAAATGAGCTTAGTTGTCTACTACAGTAAGCAAGGAGAATAAGTTCGATAGAGCCACTCAGTGATGTACAGTTGTTTGGAGAGTTGGCTGTTGGATGGCTGAAGACTCAAAGGGTGTAGAATCTTTCATTAATCGGCCTATGACGTCAACACGTTTTTGCCCGTTAATATAAGATACTCAGTGGAAGGAAGCAACCTTATTGCTAGTGATTTGGATTGATGCAGCTGAAGATACAACACGAGAACTAGGAGACAAAATGAAAGAAACACAGTCGCGTTTGTTCTAAGATACGATGAATTTCGAGGACAAAATTCCTTTTTAGAAGGGGAGTGTTGTAACATCCCAAAAATTAATTATTTCATTATAAATAATTATTTTATAATATTTATGATTTTTGAGAATTTTTTTGGATTTTTCTGGAAATGATGAATATTTTAATATATTTCTCATTTTGCGTGTGCACTGAACGGAGCCAGGAAAATGAAATATTTTCCCTGAGGTTGGTAAACTGTGGACTGTGGAAACGTCGACAGGGCATCTTACTAAATCCGAGGCTGGACACAGTTTACAAGGTTTACGTTTTACAATATTTTATCTGATGAATAGAATCACTGTATCATAAAATCATCTGATGAATAATAAAATATTATTTTCATCAACTGCAACTTTTATTCACTGAGAAAATAATTCTAACAGTGTAATTAATCATCTGCGAGATGTATTTAATTGAGGAGACAAGCTTACTATGCACTTTATTGAGAATTGTGCAAAGCTTCTCAAGGAAGCTTCAAGAAAACTTCTAGGAAGCTTCCTTCCCAAACACTTTTCTCTCTCCTCCCTTTTTGGTGCTGCACGGTTGGCTAAGAGGGATATTACACTTTCATTCTCCTATTTTCTCTCATTCACGCTGGTCACTCTCTCCCTCATGCAGCTCTCATTTCTCTTCCTCTCTTCTTCCACCCACACACTCCATTATTAAGCTTTCAAGCTTCCCTTGCTCAAGCCAAACTTAAACCATTGTTTTCCCTCACCATCTTCAAGCTTTCTTCTTTGTGGAACTCACCTTGGCTCCTCCATTTTCATGGTTGGCAGCCCAACACCAAAGCTTCAAGCTTTAAGGTAAAGTTCTCAACTTTCTTCTCCTTTTCTCCCCATTTTTCTGTTCCATGGTCACATTGGTGACTATGGATGCCATTTCCATTCTTTGATCTTGATTTTATGGATTTGAACACCAACGTTTTGGTGGTGGTGAAGAACGAGATTCCTAAGCAAAAAGGAGCATCATTTCCTTATGTTTCACTAAGGTAAGAGGAAAACACTCCTCCTCAACCTCTATTAGCATTTAGAAACCTTGTCTGTGATTGATTGTGAGGAAACCCTATTAAGGGTTATCCTTTGTTCGCATGTTGTTTATGATGTGTTTATGCTATTAGATTATTTTTTGTGTATATTGATGTATCTGAATGGATTGGAATGTATGACATGGAAGAAAATGATGTCAGATTAGTTCTCGGATGGCCACGGTTTTGAGGCCCAAAATTTGAGGATTCTTTGTGAACAATTGCAACAATTTGAACTTCTGACCATTTAGTACAATGTCAATATCCGTCGAATTTGATCTTCTGACCATATCCATTGAATTTGATCTTCTGACCATTTAGTACAATGTCAATATCCATCGAATTTGATCTTCTGACTATATCCGTCGAATTTGATTTTCTGACCATTTAGTACAATGTCAATATTCGTCGAGTTAGGATGTCAATATTCGTCGAGTTAGAATGTCAATGTCCGTCGAGTTAGAATTTCTGACCATTCAGTAGAGAAACTTCTCCAATGTCAATATCCGTCGAATTAGAATTTCTGACCATATCGTATTTTCATCGGTTCAACACTTAGAAGATTTCTCTAACGTCAACCCTCATCTGTCGAATTAGGATTTCTGCCGACCTTCTAGTATATTCGACAGTTTTTTATCTTCATTCGACAGAATCTTCATTCGACAGAACTTGACTTTTAGCCATTCTTGTGAAATAATGTTCTCCCGTCTTTCATCATTCTGTCATATTATTTTTTGTCAAAAGGTAGCCTCACAATTGTACACTAGAGCCATTGTCTCCATCGAATCCAAAATTATAATTTATCACCTAATATCTAGTGATTAAATTAAGGGTAATAGGATGCAAGAATTAGCAAATTGGAAAATTAAATTATACTTTGAGATTCATAAATTTTAAAAAACCAAGAATGGAATTCTCATAAAACTCGGGATAATGTTAATTAGGGTAAGAACAAGAGAGTGTGAGACATTGAGATCTTAGAATAACCTTCTAAGTGTATATGAATAAATTACCTAAGAGAATTTAATCAACTAAGAGAATTCCTTTAGAGACAAACTTTGTAAGGAAAGCTAAACCTAAGCAAGAATTCATAATACACCTTGAAAATGCATTAATTCATTTAATTCTAATATTATGATATTGTGGGTCCATGTGAGTGACCAATGATTATGTTGATTCTTGCTTTGGGAAATTGTGGCATATTGTGGAATAGTATGTAATAATGATCATACATGATTATGCATAGAGTCTGTATGCATTGTGAATGTCCGTTGGACTATGTTAAGGCTGAGTTGCCTAAGAGTTGAACACACCTTTGTGCAGGTGCGAATAGACAAGTGAAGGTCATATTGTTGACCAGAGGGGCGTCAGGGTGCGGGGACCTCACAATGGACAGTTGGTAGCTCTTCTGTCCGTGGGGCAGACCGAAGCGAATGCACTGACGATCCTGACTGGACACAGTCCTATATCGCGATCTAGCGTAGACTGTCTGTATAATGCCATGATGTGCACGTGGATAAATTGAGAATTATAGCACTTTGGCCTCAGCAACCTAGTTACAGACATGTCGCCTGATCTTTCTCTTCGACCGTTTGTGTCTAGCTCCATGGAGTAGGATTTTGACTTTGTATGCATATGCATAGTGGGTCCATGAATTATATGGCATTTATTATTATCATAATTGGAATTGTTGTATTCGATATATATATATATATATATATATATATATATATATATATATATATATATATATATATATATCCGCAACTACTTGGTTGATTATTACTACTATTTAATGTTTATTATCATTATTCCTGTCAAAAATGCTGTGTGGGCACTTTGCGCCGTTTGGTTTCTTGTTGCTATAATTGGTAATGATGGTAGGATGTCTTACCTCTTTCTTGTACTTTTCTTGTTCTATGTCAATTTTTGGTTAAAAACTGTAAATGGGAACGAGGTTGGATTCTTTTGAACTTTCTTGGTTTGACCCACTGTATCCGGTGATGTCATCGTGAAGGGAGTTCTATTGGGTTCGTTCGAATTGTGTTCACTGATGGTGCCAAGACTTGGCGAGTCGACTGGACCGACAAGCGTGTGCGATATGTTGGGGATCTGACTTTGACCATGAAGAGGACTGCGATTGAAGACCTTATTCTGTATTTCTCACTACGCCGGTGAGCCCGGAGTTGCCTCACGAATTCGGGATCCGATGGAATGCCCAACTCCTTAGTCGTGGATATGGTGCGAGTAGTTTATATTTTATTTTGCATTACCTGTATGAAGTAGTTTTTGGGTATATGTATGTTTTAAGGTGATTATCCAGTCTTAAATACTGTAATTTGAGTACATCTTATAATTCATATTTTAACTAGTTGTATAAGTAACTACTCATTTGTGGCTCCTATTATCTTCATATGCGAAATGATTAATATTTTTGGGAAATTTATTATTTGACAATTGTAGCACGTCAAAATTTAGTGACCGTGACATAATGACGATTGTGCTGTGGTTTTTAAATCGAGGGGTGTTACATTTTGGTACATCAATTAATGCTCCTGAAGTAGCTAAGAACGGTCTTCCAAGAATCAGAGGAATATCAACATTCTCATCCATATCTAAAATCACAAAATCTACTAGAAAGACAAATTTGTCTGCCTTTACTAGCACATCTTCAACTATACCATATGGACGTTTGATTGACCGATCAGCTAATTGAAGAGACATCATAGTCGGCTTCACTTTTCAATCCCAAGCTTGCGAAGAATTGACAACAACATTAGATTGATGCTAGCTCCTAGGTCACATAGAGCCTTCTCAATGGTCAGTTTGATGATAGTGCACAGAATAATGAAAGTGCCTAGATCCTTTAACTTTGGTGGTAACTTCCTCTGAATTATGATACTACATTCCTCAGTAAGTTTCACAGTCTCATCTTCCTTGAATTTCCTCTTCTTGGATAATAAATGCCTCATGAATTTAGCATAAGAAGGCATTTGCTTAAGTGCTTTGGCAAAAAGGATGTTTATTTGCAATTGCTTGAGAGTATTAAGGAATTATGAGAACTGCCTCTCTTGGTTCTCTCAATTCTCCTTCTTCAGTCTCTGAGGGAATGGAAGCCTAACATATAGTGAAGGGTCAAAAGGTTTATCCAAATCTGAGTCCTTCTTCTTTCTTCGTACTCTCGGTTGTTCCTCTTTCAATTTGTCCTTCTCAATCTCTTCTTCTTTATTTCCATCTTTCTCTTGGACTTGTCTTAAAAGATTAATTCCTTCTTTAGCATCATCTTCTTTCAGCTGAGGGCTAATAACTTTTTCACTACTCAAGGACATTACCATACATTGCTCCTTTGAATTAACTACTGTATCACTTGGTAAGATGCCTGAAAGTCTCTCGGAGAGCTATTTTGCTATCTAACCCACTTGATTCTCTAAACTTCGAATAACTGCTCCTTGATTCTAAAAATTTGCCCTTGTTTCCTCTATGAAATTGTTAGTGCTAAGAGCAAGTTTCTCAATAATACTTTCAAGATTGGATAAATTTTCTTGTTGAGGTTGTGAAGATGGTTGTTGATATGGAGGTGGTGGTGGTCTCAACATATTTTGATTGGTCTGTGAAAAGTTTGGATGATTCATCCAACCTGAATTATATGTATTGGAATATAGGTTACCTTGTGGTATTGAAGGATTGCCCATATAACTGACCAGTTCTTGAGGAATAGCACCTGAAATGCTTGTTTCACATCCACTATTGGTATGGTTACCTCCACAGAAATCACAATTTAAAAGTTGATGGTTTACAGAGCTTACCTACATACTACCAAGTTGCTTAGTGAGGTTAGTGATTTGCTACAAAAGACTCTTATTCTATGTAGGAATTGTATCAAGAGTGCCGGCTCCATAACTCCCTATTTAATTACTGCTTTTCCACTAGGCATCTAATATTCATTAGTAGCCATGGTCTCAAATAGTTCTTGGGCCTCTTTAGGAGTTTTAGGATTTAAAGACCTACCAGCAGATGCATCAACCATAAGTCGTGTGGGAGGATTCAAACCATTATAAAATATCTGCACCTACTGCCAAACTTCAAAAGCATGATGGGGACATTTTGAGTAAAGCATGCAATCTCACTCCTTTTAGTCCTAACGGAAGTTCGTATGATTTCTCCATCCCGGATTGTATGAATCTAGCTTAAATCTAAAATTATTGGCATTGAGTGGAAAGATAAAACATGATGGACTAGTATTTCGAGATGGTTGCAAATACTCACGCATGGTTCACAACGGTTGATTTTCATGTTCATCATGCATACTTTCATTTTAGCCATTGTGTTTGATGTGTGTGATTGTGATTCAGACAAATGAATATGTAAAGTACTAGAATTAATGTTAACCAAACGACTAGAATTTAAATCACAATACCAATTAAGAAAAAATAAGTAACTTAAAATAGAAAAGAAAATGTACAAGTAGGCGATATAAACCTGCCATTAAATATTAACAAGGATGGTGTATAAACCAGTCACCAAATAAATATTAACAAAGTACCAAATAAGTTAATAAGCAGATAAATTAAAAAGATAGTATGCTGATAAAGTAAAAAGTTAGAAAGTTAGATAGTTAGTAATTAAGTTAGTAACTTAGTAAGTTAGTAAACAAAAGTAAATGATAGAAAATAAATAACAAAAAATAAATGAAAAAAAAAATAAATAATAGAAAATAAATAACAAAAAATAAATGACAGAAGATAAATACAAAAAATAAAGTACAGAAAATAAAATACAAAAAATAAAATGTAGAAGGTAAATTTAAAACATGAAAACCAGAGAGAGAGGCAAAGCCCCACCTTTGAGTCGACGAATGACGAAGAAGAGAAGAGTCAACATTATTTTATTAATGATTGAAGATTACAAAGGGAGAAAAGAGAGTACAAAAGAGTTAATACGTTAGTATGTACAAAAAATAAAATAAAAGAGTAGAAAAGAGAAAAAAATATACAAAAATATATACAAAATATAGAAAAGACCTCAATAAATTTATTCTTAAAAGTAAGTCCCCGGCAACGATGCCAAAAACTTGATGCGGATTAAAAGTTGCAAACTCAAGTGCAGGTTATCTCAAGTAATAAATTTTTGGGAGTCCGAGGTCGATCCACAGGGAATTGATGAAGAAAATTTGTTGAGGTAAGGAAAAGATTTGTCACAAAAATAAAGATGATAAATAAAATTATTCACAAGTAAAAAGGACAATGACCAATATTTGACTAATGTTTGTAAAAATACAAGAGAGAAATTAATCTAACCTTAACTTATGACCAAGAGCTTCACCCTTTCACCCAAGTAAAATGAAACTTAGTTACTCATAGACAAGAAGAAAGGAAAAAGGAAAAAGAAGAAGGAGAACATAACTTTAATTTAGAACAAGAGAAAACTACAACAAGATAATCAAATAACAAAATAGCATGAATTTGGTATCTAACACCAAGCCTTCCAAATGATCAGCCAAGGCTCCCTTTTATAGAGGATTAGGGATACAAAATGACAAGGAGGCTGAGTCATGAGTGAGTGGATGAGTGGAAAATGAGTGAAAAATGCCAAACGACTTTTGATGAGTGAAAAATTGTGGAGATTCTTTGTCTCCGAAATCATTTAGCTCTGAAGTCATTGCATTTGTCATTTTTTCACCAAGTGGTCTTCATGAAAGTTGTAGGTTTAGGTCTTACTATTAACCATCAAAATTTCAGCCTATTTGACATCGTATATCCCGAGCTATGTCATGAACAGTACGCATAGGTCAAGCTGTCAAGATCAGCACCCTAGTTCTTGCTTCAACTCCAATTTGAGTTATCCAATCGTGTGATTAGGCCTTTGAGGTATTCATAAAAGTTGTAGAGCTCTCTCTTATATTTGAAATGCCACTAGAATCACCTCAAAAGGACACCTACAGCCCAAGATATGGCCCAAATACAGAAATAGTGAAAGACGTAAATCATGCTGAAAAATTCAATTAAGTCCAATTTGAGTCCAAACTTACAAAATATAACCAAACTCAATCAATTAAGTACATAGAGAGTGTAAATGACTAAAAATGAGAGTTTATTAATGTATCAAATATGTGATTATCAAATTCCCTCACACGTAGCTTTTTGCACTCCTAGGCAAAACACAAAGACCAAAACTAAAAAAAATGAAATAGACTCAAAAGTTAAACACTCTAAAAGACTCAATTTCTAATAATATTTAAGAATGAAGAACAACCAATTATTCAAGTAATCAAAACATTTATGAAGTAACATTTCTTCGTATCTCAAACCAACAAGTAAGGAAACTTCAATTGAAAAGCTTGAGTCAAGAATGATAGATCTTCACAAGATTTACTTTCAATCCCTCAAGTGTTTAAAAGGTAGGTATTTCACTCAATTCAACCCATGAAAATTGCACTACCATAAGCTTGCTTATCTTCTACTTCTCCACTACTCAGAACAGATGCACACACAAATCATGAGGACTTTATTCAAGGTTGTAATGGGGTCAAGGTAAAAGAAGAGGTAATATGGATATGACAAGTTAAATACCAAAGAGAATAAAAGAGCATGAGAGCTGAGTTTAATTAACAAACGTGAAAGTTCATCCCAACTCCACCTAATACAAAGTCCCTTTACATATTCTTTTCCTTTCCTTTATTGCCTTGTTGACCTTTATTTACATATATTTTTTTGATTTTTTTTCTTTTGATTTGATTTTTTTTGTTTTTGTTTTTTTGAAGATGAACATAATATATACATTTTTTTTACCAACCATTCTGCACACGCACCCCCACACTTGTTCAAAAACTCATCCAATGACAAAGCTAATGTTCTTTTATTCCCTAAGGCCAGGTAAGAACATGGTTTTTTTCTTTTTTTTAAGGCACATAATGAGTTTGAAACAAAGAATGGCCAAATAAGCTCAAAGGGGTTAAACAAAGGAAAATATACAAGGTTGGCTATTTAGTTAAAGTAGCTATATCAAGAAAAATGCCTCAATCATATTTATGTATGCATATGAAAATGTAGTCTCAAAAAGAATCAAAGCAAGTTCTAGAGTAACAATTCCATGAGTGAGATTCACACAAAAAAGAAGAGAATGGTACAAATGTTCATGTAATTAGAAACCTGACACAAATTTAAACAGAAACAAAGTACGATGAATAAAACCAAAGTTTGTAATTATTTAAATAGTTGGAGTGTTTGGCATGGCTTACTTTTCATACTGCTTCCCTCACCGCTTCTTTCTGACTAATCTATCTGAGCTGTAACTAGATCAGGTTTATAAACAAAAACTTCTAATTTATCAATCAACTCATCAACAGTGGAAACAAAGATAAAGAGTCGTCTTGCCAAAGATGTGACAAATTTCTGTTCCATAGCATGGTCAACAAAAGATAACAAATTATCAATGAAATTATTAACATTCAACAAACCAATGGATTTATGGTGGATGTTCAGTTGGGCCCAAGAGATAATTTAAAAAACTTCTTCTAAAGTACCAAAACCACCAGGTAAGGTTATGAATGCATCAGAGTTTTCAAGCATTGCCTTCATTCATCCATGCATAGATGATACTTAAAGTTCTAGCCCAATTGTCTTTCCAATGATGTTCCTTCGAGTTAAAGGTTCAGGAATGACACCTAAAACTTGACCACCTCTTACAAATGCAGAAAGTGATATAGCCCCATTAACCCACGGCATCCTCCCCCATATACAACATGAATATTCCTTGCAGCAAACGTTCGACCAAGAGTGCTTGCTGCTTTTGCAAACTCTAAACCCTTCCCATAACTTGTCCCATAAAATACACAGATATTGGCAAATCTACGAGCAGAAGAAGAAGCTCCCTCCAATTCTACACTCACACTCTTTTTGAATGATTATGAGTTACAGGAAAGTGAAGAAAATAGAGTGTTTAAATAGAGAAGAGAATAGAGAAAGTAATAATAGCTCCTGTATGGGTAGGTTGGCTGTTGTCAGAAAAGTTTGAATTTAAGAAACTATTTTTTTGAACTCTTTTTTTAATTTTTTTTCTTTTTTCCTTTTATTATTATTATTTTTTTAAGACTTCAAGAAAATCATTAAGGTAAAGAAGTCTAAAAACCCCTGAAGGATCTCATCCAAAGGATTATCTATCCAAAATCAAAATACAACAAAATTATACAAAGATAATAATAATAAATGATGACATACCTTTATGTACAGGTTTCATGGCGTATCTTTATACTATGCATCATGAGTGTAGTAATACCAAGACGGCTCATCTACTAATCTTGGAATTCTTCCCCCTCTCGCTTGTTTGAAGAAAAGAGAATAAAGAAGCCATCGTGGGTTTCCATCCTGGGTCTAGAACCTAGAGAGCTTACACTTGAGTTCGTAACATCAACAAAGATGCTAAAATTTGAAATCCGCAATGTCCAAGATCCTCATAACGCGGGTTACTTCTATCCTAACCAAAGTGGGACGCACCGTCCATCAACTCCAGAGCACAAATATCAACCTTTTCTTCTAATAAACTTGATGCGAATTAAAAGTTGCAAACCCAAGTGTAGGTTGTTTCCAGTAATAAATTCTCAAGAGTCCGAGGTCGATCCACAGGAAATTGATGAAGAAAAATTATTTGACATAAAGTAAATATTTTGTCACAATAATAAAAGTGATAAAACTTAGTCACAAATAAAAAAGACTTATTTGGGTTAGGAGATCCACTCTTAGTAAATAAATTAAGGACAATATTAATTCTTTTACAACTCAATTAGAATCCACACATAACGGAGGTTCTAATCGAAAAATACAGCATTCAAAGTTCTTTAAAAGTTATATTATGGTTCCTTTAATTATCCATTAACGCCAACACTTGTAAATGGGTTCAAGCATTCATTGTGCTAATTTTTTGTCTACAACAAATCAAGATCTCCACTTTACAAGGAGGGTTTCTAACTTCAACACTTGTAAATGGGTTCAAGCATTCATTGTGCCAATCTCTTGTCTATAACAAATCAAGAACTCTACTTTACAAGGAGGGTTTCTAAATTGATTAGAAACAAAGTACAACAAATATAATGGCTACTTGATAATATATCATTTAAGTACAAAAAAGAGATTAATCTAACCTTATTTCATTACCAAGAGCTTCACCCTTTCACCCAAGCAAAATGAAACTTAGTTACTCATAGACAAGAAGAAAGGAAGAGAGAAGAAGAAGAAGAAGAAGAATATAACTTCAATTTAGAACAAAAGAAAACTACAACAAGATAAACAAACAACACAATAGCATGATCTTGGCTTCTAGGACCAAGACTATAAATGATCTGTCAATGGTGCCTTTTATAGAGGATTAGGGATACAAAATGACATGGGAGCTAAGTCATGGGTGAGTGGAAAATGAGTGAAAAATACCAAAAGACTTTTGATGATGGGAAATTTATGGAGATTCTTTGTCTCCGAAATCATTTAGTTCTGAAGTCATTGAATACATCATTTTTGAGAAATATGGTCTTCATGAAAGTTGTAGGCCTAGATCTTAGATTTCAAATGCCGTTAGTTTGGTCAAAAATCATTTCTACAACTCAAGATATGGTCTGATTACTACTTACTACTCAGGCCCAGCGACAGCTCCTCTATTCTAACTTCCAAGCTCAATATGACCTACTAGACCTCAGATTCGGAAAAAGTGTTCAACATAAAAGTTGTAGATTTGGGTCTTAACTATCAACCATAAAAATTTCAGCTTATTTGACATCCTATAACTCGAGGTATACCATGAGCAGTACACATAGGTCAAGCTGTCAAGATCAGCACCTTAGTTCTTACTTCAACTCCAATTTGAGTTATCCAAACGTGTGATTTGACCTTTGGGGTCTTCATGAAAGTTGTAGGAAATTATCTTAGATTTCCTACAATACTAGAATCACATCAACCAGATATTTGTAACTCAAGTTATAGCCAGTTTACTGAACACTGTCAAAGAGATAAATTAAGGCTAATTTATGCAATAATTCTTTCAATGATCCAATAAGGTCCAATATCATAAAATGTGTCAAAACTAACTTAATTAAACCTAATTGAACCTTAAGAACCCAGTGAGAGGATTATAAAATGTATAAAATATATTGTTATCAAATTCCCCCCACTTAACTTTTGCACTCTTGGACAAAACACATAAGACAAAAACCAGGGAGCAAAGAAAAAAAAGACACAGACTCAAAAGCTAAAAACTCTAAAGGATTCAATGAATCAAGAAGAGCAACCAGAGATTCAATCAATCAAAACATTCATGAGATAACATTTCTTTGCATCTCAAACTAACAAGAATGGAAACTTTAATTGAAAAGAATGAATCAAGAATGATAGATCCTCACAGAATTCACTCTCAATCTCTCAAGTGTTTAAAATATAAGTATTTCACTCTATTCAACTCATGAATAATTGCACTACCGTAAGCTTACTTATATTCTACTTCTCCGCTACTCAAAAACAACATGAACACACAAATCATGAGGGTTTTATTTAAGGTTGTAATGGGCCTATGGTAAAGGAGAGGGGTAATATGGATATGACAAGTTAAATATCAAAGAGAATAGAAGAGCATTATGATATAGTTAGAGTGGAGAAGATGTTTGAGAACATTCAATTTAAATTTCCCAAGGGTTTCTTAGTTCATTCTCTATTTGCTTCCTTCTTATAAAGGATAATGACCAATATTTGATTAATGTTTTATTGAAGATCAATGCCAAATTGGTAGGTTAAATTCATTGTTAGGCCTAAACACTCTCCTTCTCTTCCTATTGTTTCCAAGCATCCACTCTCATTCTAGATATGAATATGTCACAAGGTGCATTCTTTGATTGCAGCAGTGGTCAACTCTTTTTTTTTTCCTTTTTTTTCTTGTTTTAGGAACATTTTACATACACACCCCCACACTTATTAAAAAACTCAACCAATAACAAAGTCAATGCTCTCTTATTCCCTAAGGTTAGGTAAGAATATAGTTTTTTTTAAAGCACATTATGAGCTAGAAACAAGGAATGGTCAAATAAGCTCAAAGGGGGTACACAAGGAAAAATATGCTAGGTTGGCTATTTGGTCAAAATAGCTATTTCAAGAAAAATGCCTCAATCATGTTTATGTATGCATGTGAAAATGTAGCCTCAAAAAGAATCAAAGCAAGTTCTAGAGTAACAATTCCATGAGTAAAAAAAATCACATAAGAAAGAAGAGAATGGTACAAATGTTCAATCCATTCATCAATAGGCTCAAAATCTCACAAGGCATATATCCATCATTCTCAATCTATCAATTCAATATCTATAACCAAGCATGTGATTTTTAAGAAGAAAGACAATTTACTCAATCATGCAAATTTTCCTGAATTTGAATTGCTACTTCCACACAACTAGTTATCTACCCCAACTAAAATGCGTCTCAAGAGTAAAATTACCTCCAGAGCAAAATTTACTCATTACTCTGTCATCCTTAATTGGTTTAGCTATTAGTAAATTGCTGACAAACATATAAACATGACAAACATATTAATAAATACATTTCCTATCTTTTGTTTTATTTTTTTTTGGTTTTTTTATTTTTATTTACACAATTATTCACACACCTATCCTTTCCCTCAACCAGATCATAACTGTGAATGCTTATGTCTCTAAGGCATGTCAAAAGGTTTTTGATGATAACAAAAGCAAAAGAGAAGATCAAGCGCAAAAGGAAAAATCAAGATCAAAGAAAGAAGACAGAAGGTTTATTTAGTTATAAGACTTAGGATATTAATGTTAAATGCTCTCAAGATTTCTCAAATGATTTTTCAATATATGATTTCAAAATAAATGGGAAATTTCAAAGTTAAACATGGCTTTCAATAAAACTTGAGTTTCAACTTTAAATCTAACACTCTGAAAAGGATTTATGTTTAATCAAGTATCTTGAGGTGTTGAAAATGACTTACAAGCGTTATTGGACTTGAAAAATGTGTTCAAAGGCCAATGTAATCGATTACATAATGTTTGTAATCGATTACACATCAAACAGAAGGCATGTAATCGATTACATTGTAAATGTAATCGATTACAAGAAAGTCAGAGGCCATGTAATCGATTACACAATATATGTAATCGATTACACAAAGCCCAGAAAGGCAAAGAACACGTTCGACGAGTCATGTAATCGATTACATGGATATTGTAATCGATTACAAACAAAGTCAGAAGCCATGTAATCGATTACACCAATAATGTAATCGATTACACAAAGCCCAGAAATGCAAAGAACACGTTCGACGAGTCATGTAATCGATTACATGGATATTGTAATCGATTACAAACAAAGTCAGAAGCCATGTAATCGATTACACCAATAATGTAATCGATTACACAGAGCCCAGAAAGTTCAGAAAACGTTGGAACAACAATGTAATCGATTACCTGAGCTGTGTAATCGATTACACAAACTCTGACAGCGTCCAACGGCTATATTAAATGCATTAAATGCATGCCCAAACCACCCCAACGGCTCTATTAATTGAGAAACTTATAAATACCAAAGTTGGGTCTTTATTTGAGGTTGACCTTGAATCAAAAACTGATCATCAATACTTCAAAACGTGAATCAATCCTTAAATTCATTTCTTGCTCTGTTTTCTGATTAAAAATGTGAAAAATCTTTGAGAGCATATTAGAGCTTCAATTTGTAAACACTTGCTCTAGAGAGAGTTTCTTCTATTTCAATCTTATACATTCTGATTAGTGAGGGTGAGGTATCCCTCAAGTATTGTAAGGGTGAGGTATCCCTTGGAAAATAGAGGCTCAAGCTTTTGGGTGAGGTATCCCATATTGTTAAGTGCTCAAGGTTGTAGTGGTTTTTCAAGCACCCATTGAAGCTTGAAGATATAGTGGAAAATCTCAAGGTGTTGCTTGGGGACTGGACGTAGATCACAAGTAGAGTGGTGATCGAACCAGGATAAACGACTGTGTTTGTTTTCTCTAAACCCTCCTCTGTTTATTTTTGTACACTGTTTCATTGGTTTGCTTGGATATTGTCTTCTTGGCTATTACGGTTATAAGTAAAAGTGTTTATCTCATCTATCTAATTGTTTCTAATCATTCAATAGCTTCAACGAAAATTGATTGTCAAACGATTTGCGAAAGATTTGTGAACTTATTTTTAACTACTCAATTCACCCCCCCTCTTGAGTATTGAGGCCACTTGGTAACAAGTGGTATCAGAGCTAGACTCTTGTATAAAGAGCTTAGCAGCTTCAAGAGAAGTGATGGCTTCAAATGGTTTTTCAAATGAAGGTTCTTTTATAAATAGACCTCCTTATTTCAATGGGGATGGTTATGCCTATTGGAAAGAAAGGATGAAAATTTTTATTGAAGCTATTGACTTAGATGTGTGGGACGCAGTTGAAAATGGTGCTTTTGTCCCTACACAAACTAACGATGGTGTGACAATTAATACACCTAGAAGTGATTGGACCGATGATGATAAAAAGAAGGTTCAATATAATTTGAGAGCCAAGAATATCATCACCACATCTTTGGGGTATGATGAATTCTTTAGGGTGTCAAATTGTAAGACCGCAAAAGAAATGTGGGATACCCTACAAGTAACTCATGAAGGTACTAGTGAGGTAAAAAGATCTCGAATAAACACTCTTACTCATGAATATGAATTGTTTAGAATGAATCAAGGTGAGAGTATTCAAGATATGCAAAAGAGATTTACTCATATTGTTAATCATCTCATCTCATTGGGAAAGACATTTCCTAATAAGGATCTTATTAACAAAGTCTTGAGATGTCTAAGCAGGAATTGGCAACCCAAGGTAACGGCGATTACGGAATCAAGAGATTTATCAACCATGTCTCTAGCCACCCTATTCGGAAAACTTCAAGAGCATGAGCTGGAACTAAATAGGCTCAATCAAAATGAAGAACATGACAAAAAGAAGAAAGGAATTGCACTCAAGGCCACCTCTTCCATACTTGAAGATGATGATGAAGATGGTGAAGAGGATGGTGAAAATATTGAGCTAAGTGAGGAGAATCTTAGTCTCATTGTGAGAAAATTCAGAAGATTCTTGAAGAAAAAGGGATTTCAAAGAAGACCACCGTTTCCTCAAAAGAAAGCATATCACAAAGGAGAAGGATCCTCCACTCCTCCAAAATGCTATGAATGCGGAAAACCGGGGCACATGAAAATGGAGTGTCCTATATATCTCAAAAAGACAGAGAAATTTGAGAAAAGGCCTTCCAAGGAAAAGAAAGGAAGAAGAGCATACATAGCTTGGGAGGACAATGATTTAAGCTCTTCTGACGATTCGGAGAATGAAGAAGCTCATCTTTGCCTCATGGCTCAAGGAGAAGAAAGTGGAGAAAGTGGCACCGAGGTAACCTCTTCTAACCTAGAACCTCCACCTTCTTATGTTGAATTGCAAGATGCCTTTCAAGAATTGCATGATGAATCTTTGAGGCTCACAAAAATGATTTTGTCTTCCAATAAAACAATGTCCCTATTAACAAAGAAAGTTTCCACTTTAACTAAGGAGATAAATGAACTTAAGATCGAAAATGAGACCTTAGGACTTATAGATGCTAATTCATTATGCATGACTTGTTCATCACATGACAATACATCCATATCATTACCTTGTTTATCATGTAAAGCTTTTGAAAAAGAAATTGAAGACTTGAACAACACTCTTGCAAAATTCACTTTTGGTAGAGACAACTTGAATGTGTTGTTGGGGAGACAAAAATGTGTTTTTCAAAAAGCCGGTTTGGGATTTAATCCAAACAACCATCAAAAGTCTTATAAGAACTTCTTTGTTTCCTCAAAAACTTCAAGTAGCCCCTTTGTTAAATGTTTTCATTGTGGTAGGAAAGGGCCTAGTGCATCCACTTGCAATGTTAGAAAGAACATAAACACCAAGGTTGGAATCAAAAGGGTTTGGGTCCCTAAAGGCACCATACCTAATTCTAACACACAAGGACCCAAAACAATTTGGGTACCAAAAGTTAAATCTTGAATGTGTGTTGTAGGTGTGCTTGAAGACCAAGAGCTCAAGTTGGTATCTTGATAGTGGTTGCTACAAGCACATGACCAGTGATGGCTCCAAGTTCTCCTCCCTTACACACAAGAAACATGGTCATGTCACATATGGTGACAACAACAAAGGGAAGATTCTTGGAATTGGCAAAGTTGGTAAGATCCCTTCATCATCTATTGATAATGTCTTACTTGTTGAAGGACTTAAACATAATTTACTTAGTATTAGTCAATTGTGTGATAAAGGAAATAGAGTTATATTTGATTCCTCTTGTTGCATAATTGAGGGAAAGGATGATAAGCAAGTTAAATTTGTTGGTCATAGGGTCAATAATATATATATGATTAGTTTCGATGATATCTCCTCAAATGATGCTAAGTGCTTTATGAGTAAAGAAAATGATTTATGGTTATGGCATAGAAGAATTGCTCACATTCACATGAATCACTTAAACAAATTAGTTTCGAAAGAACTAGTAATTGGTCTTCCAAAGCTCAAATTTGAAAAAGACAAACTTTGTGATGCATGTCAAAAGGGAAAACAAGTAAAGGTCTCTTTTAAAGCTAAAAACATAGTTTCAACTTCTAGACCTTTACAACTTTTGCACATGGATCTTTTTGGACCCTCTAGAACTATGAGCTTTGGTGGGAATTACTATGCATTAGTGATTGTGGATGATTTTTCTAGATTTACATGGACATTATTCTTGGCCCACAAAAATGATGCTTTTCAATCATTTAGAAAACTTGCCAAAGTTATCCAAAACGAAAAAGGTTTTTGTATTGCATCCATAAGAAGTGATCATGGTGGTGAATTTGAAAGTCATGAATTTGAAACTTTTTGTGATGAACATGGCATTGAGCATAATTTTTCTGCCCCTAGAACACCACAACAAAATGGTGTTGTAGAAAGGAAAAATCGATCTTTAGAAGAAATGACAAGAACTATGCTCAATGAGGCCAATCTTCCAAAGTACTTTTGGGTGGATGCGGTTAACACCGCTTGTTATGTTATGAATAGAGCCCTAATAAGGCCAATTTTAAAGAAAACCCCATATGAATTGTACAAAGGAAGGAAACCTAATGTGTCACATTTTCATGTCTTTGGATGTAAATGCTTTGTGGTGAATAATGGAAAAGATAACTTGGGGAAGTTTGATGCAAAATCTGATGAGGGAATATTCATTGGTTATTCTATTCATAGCAAGGCCTTTAGAGTCTATAATAAACGAACTATGACCATAGAAGAGTCCATACATGTTGCATTTGATGAAACTAACCCAAATGAGTCGAGAAAGGAGCTTGTTGATGATGTTGCAGAAATCTTGGAAAAGATGCACTTGGAAAATCAAGAGAAAGAGCCCAAGAAGGAAGAAAAGAGACTCCTTGATCAT
The DNA here is from genome assembly GCA_029884595.1 of Ormosia semicastrata. Classification (NCBI taxonomy): domain Eukaryota; kingdom Viridiplantae; phylum Streptophyta; class Magnoliopsida; order Fabales; family Fabaceae; genus Ormosia; species Ormosia semicastrata. Next base: position 50,202,913 of record JAQQTO010000061.1, read on the forward strand.
ACATGGCAAGAAGATTCAGAAATCTTAGATCTACCCAAGGAATAGAGGACTTCAAGATATCATCCTCTCGACAAGGTGATAGGTGATGTATCAAAAGGGGTAATCACTCGAAACTCACTTAGAGATGCATGTAATCATTTAGCCTTTGTCTCTCAAGTTGAACCTAAAGACATAAATGAGGCCATTAATGATGAGCATTGGATCTTGGCCATGCAAGAAGAACTAAACCAATTTGAGAGAAATCAAGTTTGGGAATTAGTTCCAAGGCCCAATGATCATCCAATAATTGGCACCAAATGGGTCTTTAGGAACAAACTCGATGAAACGGGCCTAATAATAAGAAATAAAGCTAGGCTTGTAGCTAAAGGATATAATCAAGAAGAAGGCATAGACTATGAAGAAACTTATGCTCCCGTAGCTAGGTTAGAGGCCATTAGAATGCTACTTGCATATGCTTGCATCATGGATTTCAAACTCTATCAAATGGATGTCAAAAGTGCTTTTTTAAATGGTTTTATACAAGAAGAGGTGTATGTAGAACAACCTCCTGGTTTTGAGGACTTTGAAATGCCCAACCATGTTTTTAAATTGAAAAAGGCCTTGTATGGCTTGAAACAAGCTCCTAGAGCTTGGTATGAAAGGTTGAGCAAATTTCTTTTAGAAAAATGCTTTTCTAGAGGTAAAGTTGACACCACTCTTTTCATAAAACACAAAATGCATGACATTCTTCTAGTTCAAATCTATGTTGATGACATTATATTTGGAGCTACTAACAACTCTCTTTGTAAAGAATTTTCAAATATTATGCAAAGTGAGTTTGAGATGTCCAGGATGGGTGAGCTCAACTTCTTCCTTGGTCTACAAATCAAGCAAACAAGAGAAGGAACATTTATAAGCCAATCCAAGTATTGCAAGGAGTTGCTCAAGAAGTTTGGAATGGACAATGCCAAGCATATGGCTACTCCTATGGGCACCTCTTGCTATTTGGACAAGGATGAAGGAGGTAAATCGGTAGAAATTACAAAATATAGAGGTATGATTGGCTCACTCCTTTATCTCACTACAAGTAGGCCTGATATAATGTTTAGTGTATGTATGTGTGCTAGATATCAAGCTAATCCTAAGGAATCACACCTAAGTGCTGTTAAGAGAATAATGAAATATCTAATAGGCATATCACAAATGGGTTTATGGTACCCTAAGGGTGCCTCATGTAGTCTTATTGGGTACTCCGATTCTGATTTTGCTGGATGCAAAATGGATCGAAAGAGCACTAGTGGGACATGCCACTTGCTTGGAAGCTCACTAGTTTCTTGGCACAGCAAGAAACAAAATAGTGTGGCATTCTCCACAGCTGAAGTTGAATATGTTGCAGCTGGGAGTTGCTGTGCTCAAGTCCTTTGGATGAAATAGCAATTCTTGGACTATGGTCTTGAGCTTGATCACATTCCCATAAAATGTGATAATACTAGTGCAATTAACTTGTCAAAAAATCCCATTTTGCATTCTAAAACTAAGCATATTGAAATAAGACATCATTTCATTAGAGATCATGTTCAAAGGGGTGATTGCATACTTGAATTTGTTGAAACAACTAAGCAACTAGCTGATATTTTCACCAAACCCCTAGCAAAAGAAGCATTTTTCTACATTAGAAATGAACTGGGTATATTGGATCATTCCTGCATAAATTAACTTCTGCTGCATAATCTTGTATTTTTCTGCATAATCACGTCAAATTGTTGCATAATCTCTGAATTCTTTCGTTATATTTGAATCCAATACTAACTTGAGCATCGGAGACTTCCCCTAAGTTGTTTTGCAGGTGCTCCCTCGTGACCAAGACTCCCAAGCAACTAATATCCTCAACAAATTTGTTGAAACTCTTGGTAAAAATGGTAATTTCAATCAATTATATGAATTGAATCATAACATGATTTGATTATATGTTTAAATGATGATTTGAATTGATTTAAGTTGCTTTAAAACTGATTTGGATGGATTAAGATTGATTATATGCTGTTTGGAACGCAAAATCTGAGTTAAAGAGTGCTGGTAATCGATTACAATGTCTTTGTAATCGATTACACATGTTCTGTCACGCATGTAATCGATTACACACCTTTTGTAATCGATTACAACCAACTCAGGACTCAGGTAATCGATTACGTCAACTATGTAATCGATTACAAGGTTCCCAGAAAGCATGTAATCGATTACATCAAAAATGTAATCGATTACATACCCACCAGAATGCATGTAATCAATTACACACTCAATGTAATCGATTACACAGGGTTTTTAAAAGGTTTCTGACGTGCGTAAGGCTCATATTTTTCAGACCCTATTCATCTTCTCCTCTGCTCCCACGCACCCAAAACCTCTCAAACCCCAAAAATCTCTTGTTTTTCACTCAAATCTCCATCAACATCCCACATTTCACCTCTCTCGATCTCGGAAATCCCCTTTCCACACAACCCATCTCTTCCAATCTCCTCACATCCCTCATCCAAATCTCCCCATCTTCTCTCACGAACCCCATCTCCATTTCTCTCGCCCCTAATCTCGTCCCTCTCTCATCCCCAATCAATAATCACTCATCCCTTGCTTCTCCTTCTCATCAATGGTTGAATCCTCTCATCGCTCGAAGCGCCCAAGAACAGGGACTGCTGTTGGAGGGTCCTCTGGTGGCTCTTCACGTAATATATCTGGCCTGGACCTCACGAGACATTTCTCCACTTTGTGAAGAAAGCTGAATTGTTCGGAAGAACTTCCAGCTTCGCAAGATCATCTCTCCTATGTATCTTCCCATCACCTTCTGCGAGAGTGAACCTTTAGAGAGCTTTAGGACAATAGAAAACTTAGGCTTGCTGGGATTCCTGAGCATAGAGAAGGCCATCTACCCTAACCTTGTGCGAGTCTTTTATGCAAACCTGAAGGTTGAGGATAATTGCATAATCTCTGAAGTGAAAAAGTAACAAATCAAGTTAACAATGGCAGAGTGGTATAGGCTTACAAAGCTCACTCCTGATGGAGCTCAGTTCTGTGGAAATGCCAATGTTTGGGGGCATGAGTTTGAGCATAAGGCTGCTCTTCTCTCTTTGATTAGGACTGGCTACCACCTCCCCAGTGATCCTAAACGAAGAATAATAGCCACTGGCCTCACTATGGAAAACAGGGTTCTCCACTACCTCTTGGTTCGTGGATTGATTCCCAGAGGAGGGAATTACTCCCAAGTCCTCAAGGATGATGTAGTGGCATTATGGGCAATGACCACGGGGCACCCAATAAACTGGGGTTACTACATTCTAGAGCATATCTTTGGACGTCAAGAAAAAGAAGAACTCGCTCTCCCCTTCGCCATGTTGGTCACCACAATCCTCGAGTACTTGTCGCATTTATTTGGTGAAGAGTCCAAGGACACCACTCGAAGGGACCCCAATCAATTGGGTTGCATACTCGAAGAAGCTTAGCTCTATAAGATGGATGATAGGTGGCATTACATTACTCATGGCACGTTTGGTCATATCCATCACGATCCAGATAGTGATGATGAGGAGGCTCAGTACCCTGCCTCTGCTCCTGCTCCAGCTTCTCTTGATCTTCTGCTCCAAGAAATGCGCAACCTGAGCGCCAACATAAACACACACATGGATCATATAGAGCAAAAGATTGACCATCTTGAGCTGAGGATGGACTACTCAGACCAGGAGCTTGGCTCCATTCGATCCCTCCTAAGTGGACCTCCTATTCATGAGAGTCCTGCTGCTGCTGCACCTCCCACATCCTCTCGCCCCTCCGGTTCCCCTATCCTTCGCTGGTCCATCTGGAGTTCCTGCTGATGATGAAGAGCTTCTGGACTCTGACGACGATCTTATGCCCAACGATGATAACATTGATCTAGGAGACTCTGCTGCGGATCCAGAGGGTGAAGTTTTTTGTGACAGCGAGGCCACTGATAGTGATCATGGCCTATTACCTTGATATTTTCTTGTATTGATGACCACCTTGTACTTATTTTATTTTGACTCTGATTATATAAAATTGGTATACCTGTATGGTTATATTTTGATTATTGCCTACTGGTTGTGATACGTTTCTTTGTACATGCTGATTATTAATACATGAACTTGTTTTCACTTTGAATGTTTGGCTTTTGGAATATTGATTGGACTGATTAATCTTTGTGGCTTTTCTGTTATGGCAAAAATTTGGGAATCATGAAATATAGCTGTCATGCTGTCTATTTTTCTTAAATGCTTATGTCTTTTTGATAATGCCAACGGGGGAGAAAATGAAGAAAAATGAAAATGAAATGAAATGAAATTAATGGTTGCATGAGAAATTAAAGGTTGCATGAGTATGGGGGAGTTATTGACCTTTTAAGTTATTAAGCTTTTCATATGCAAAATCTAACCCAACATCATGCATAAACTCCGGGGGCAGCATTGTACCTAAATGACTATTATATACAAATGCAAAAACTCTTTCTTTTTCCTATGATTAGTTTGTCATCATCAAAAAGGGGGAGAATGTGAATGCTTATGTCTCTAAGGCATGTCAAAAGGTTTCTGATGATAACAAAAGCAAAAGAGAAGATCAAGCGCAAAAGGAAAAATCAAGATCAAAGAAAGAAGACAGAAGATTTATTTAGTTATAAGACTTAGGATATTAATGTTAAATGCTCTCAAGATTTCTCAAATGGTTTTTCAATATATGATTTCAAAATAAATGGGAAATTTCAAAGTTAAACATGGCTTTCAATAAAACTTGAGTTTCAACTTTAAATCTAACACTCTTAAAATGATTTATGTTTAATCAAGTATCTTGAGGTGTTGGAAATGACTTACAAGCGTTATTGGACTTGAAAAATGTGTTCAAAGGCTAATGTAATCGATTACATAATGTTTGTAATCGATTACACATCAAACAGAAGGCATGTAATCGATTACATTGTAAATGTAATCGATTACAAGAAAGTCAGAGGCCATGTAATCGATTACACAATATATGTAATCGATTACACAAAGCCCAGAAAGGCAAAGAACACGTTCGACGAGTCATGTAATCGATTACATGGATATTGTAATCGATTACAAACAAAGTCAGAAGCCATGTAATCGATTACACCAATAATGTAATCAATTACACAAAGCCCAGAAAGGCAAAGAACATGTTCGACGAGTCATGTAATCGATTACATGGATATTATAATCGATTACAAACAAAGTCAGAAGCCATGTAATCGATTACATCAATAATGTAATCGATTACACAGAGCCCAGAAAGTTCAGAAAACGTTGGAACAACAATGTAATCGATTACCTGAGCTGTGTAATCGATCACACAAACTCTGACAGCGTCCAACGGCTATATTAAATGCATTAAATGCATGCCCAAACCACCCCAACGGCTCTATTAATTGAGAAACTTATAAATACCAAAGTTGGGTCTTTATTTGAGGTTGACCTTGAATCAAAAACTGATCATCAATACTTCAAAACGTGAATCAATCCTTAAATTCATTTCTTGCTCTATTTTCTGATTAAAAACGTGAAAAATCTTTGAGAGTATATTAGAGCTTCAATTTGTAAACACTTGCTCTAGAGAGAGTTTCTTCTATTTCAATCTTATACATTCTGATTAGTGAGGGTGAGGTATCCCTCAAGTATTGTAAGGGTGAGGTATCCCTTGGAAAATAGAGGCTCAAGCTTTTGGGTGAGGTATCCCATATTGTTGAGTGCTCAAGGTTGTAGTGGTTTTTCAAGCACCCATTGAAGCTTGAAGATATAGTGGAAAATCTCAAGGTGTTGCTTGGGACTCGGACGTAGATCACAAGTGGAGTGGTGATCGAACCAGGATAAACGGCTTGTGTTTGTTTTCTCTAAACCCTCCTCTGTTTATTTTTGTACACTGTTTCATTAGTTTGCTTAGATATTGTCTTCTTGGCTGTTACGGTTATAAGTAAAAGTGTTTATCTCATCTATCTAATTATTTCTAATCATTCAATAGCTTCAACGAAAATTGATTGTCAAACGATTTGCGAAAGATTTGTGAACTTATTTTTAACTACTCAATTCACCCCCCCTCTTGAGTATTGAGGCCACTTGGTAATAATAACATTGTCCTCAATGTTAAAAATTAAATCCAGACTGAAGAAATAATCATCAATATACATCAAAGGAATTATTGGGACAAAGTTAAATAAAGTAATGAGGAGAAGTCACATATCTGAAATACTTAGACGAGAAGAGAATAACTACATCTTGACAATGGTTAGTAATGACAAAAAAATAAAAAAAAATAAAAAAAATGAAATAAACAAGCATGCAAACAAATTTTTTTTTTGAGTTCTTTTATTTTTTTTTTTTGTTGGTCGACATTATTTACATCCCTATACAAAGGCTCCGAAATTTGGGAGACACTTAAGCCGACTCATTAAAAACACGAAATACTAAAAACTTACCTTAGCTTTGGTAGACAGGATCGTCTACTAAAGTCTCTGCTACATCTGGATCCTTCAACTCAAGTTATAGCTTCAACCGCTGACCATTTACCATATTCCAAATTAATTTTATAAGAACAGACCAAGGGACGAACACCTTTTTTATCAGCAATGCTCCAACCTTTCTTAGGAAACTCCTTAAACTTTGGTTGCCATGTCTGAGTGTCATGATCCTAAGTTCTAGTTAAAAATAGTAGAAATATCAACTATATCAGAGGAATTACTGATAGAATCAAACTCAGAATTGATAAGAAAATTCTCAAAGGGATCCAAATCATGGGTTGTAGAAACTCCCCTATCCATGATTGATTCAATCATGTATGTCTGGTGGCCCTCGTCATCATTTTCTAGCTTAACAAGACTTTTTGTCACCTCAGGTTCCTTGGGTAACCTTTTTTTTTTTAAACAAAGAAGATATGCAAAAGCATCACTACAAAGCAAGGCATCCCAACTATGTTGGCACCCCAAGCAATGCCAATCATCTGCAGCATATCAACAATTTATTAATAATAGGAAAGAAGAATACAAAAAAACCAAAATGGGGGGGCATAGACCAAACCCATGAAAACAGTTAAGAAAATCTATAACTAGGCAAACCATATCTATTATGGTAAAAATCATCACTAATGAAATGTGGAATTGAATTCCACTAAGTAAAACTATGAATACCTAAACCATGAGAGGCCAGTTTATCAGCACAATTAATGCCTTCCCGAAATATGTGAGTACAATAAAAATTCAAATCCTTTCTCAGAATCTTATAATTTTCCCATCTATTTCTTAATTCTTTTTCACATCACTAGGTTCCTTGGGTAACTCAGCATCACTACTCTCTTGATTCTTTTCCACATCCTCTAGCTCATTCACACTCAAGGAATTCATCACTTTGGACATTTGGCTCTTTATCTCTTTACTTTCTTCAACAACCTTTCCATTCCTAAGGGTTATTACTGACTTGACTTGATCTATTTGTTGGTTTTCTAGACTACCCTCATTTAGACTATACTAATCTTTGGGATTTGGTTGAGGTTGAGAAGGAAATTTTCCTTTCTCGTGAATGGTGAGTGCAAAAGAAAGTTTAGCAAGAGTGTCTTTTATGTCAATCATGGCTTGAGTGTTTTGATTTATAATGACATCTTGCTTTTCTATGAATGCATGCAGTGTTTTTTCAAGGTTATTCCTGTATGGTGGGACAAAAAGTGCATATCCTTGAGAATTTTGAGAGCCCTGTTGTGCCTGAGGAGGTGGTGGTTGAATGAATTGTGCTTGATTATTATTCCTCCAACTGAAGTTCGGGTGATTTCTCCATCCCAGATTGTATGAATCTAGCTTAAATCTAAAATTATTGGCATTGAGTGGAAAGATAAAATATGATAGACTAAAATTTTAAGGTGGTTGCAAATATTTTCGCATGGTTCGCAACGGTTGATTTTCATGTTCATCATGCACACTTTTGTTTTCAGCCATTGTGTTTGATGTGTGTGATTGTGATTCAAACAAATTAATATGTAAAGTACTAAGATTAACTTTAACCAAACAACCAGAATTTAAATCATGGTACCAATTAAGCATAAATAAGTAACTTAAAATAAAAAGAAAATGTACAAGTAGGCGGTATAAACTGCCATAAAAATAAAAATAAAAAAAACTTAAAAAATTAAAATAAATAAATAAAACTTAAATAACTTAAAATAAAATAAAAAAAATAATGAACATGTAGGTGGTAAACCGACCATGAAATATAAACAAGGGTATAGTATAAACTAACAACCAAATAAATATAAATAAAAGTGTGGTATAAACTAACCACCAAGTAAATATTAACAAAGGTAAATAAATATTAACAATATAAATAAATATTAACAAAAGTATTATATAAACCACCACCAACATAAATATTAATAAGTAGAAAGTTAGTAAGCGGATAAATAAAAGTTAGATAGTTAGATAGATAGTAATTAAGTTAGTAAGTTAGTAAACAAAAATAAATGATAGAAAATAAATAACAAAAAATAAATGAGAGAAAATAAATGAGAAGATAAATACAAAAAATAAAATACAAAAAATAAAGTGCAGAAAGTAAATTTAAAACATGAAAATCGAGAGAAAGAGCCCCACCGAGCCGGTGAAGGGAGGAAGAAGAGAAGAGCCAAGACTATTTCATTAATGATTAAAGATTACAGAGGGAGAAAGGAGAGCACAAAAGAGTTAGTACGTTAGTATGTACAAAAAAAAAGAGTAGAAAAGAGAAAAAAATATACAAAAATATATACAAAATATAGAAATGATCTCAATAAATTTATTCTTAAAATCAAGTCCCCGGCAACATTGCCAAAAACTTGATGCGGAATTAAAAGTTGCAAACCCAAGTGCAGGTTGTTTCAAGTAATAAATTCTCGGGAGTCTGAGGTTGATCCACAGGGAATTGATGAAGAAAATTTATTGAGGTAAAGAAAAGATTTGTCACAAAAATAAAGATGATAAATAAAATTGTTCACAAGTTAAAAGGAATTGCTTGGGCTAGGAAATCCATTCTTGGTAAATAAATTAAAGATAAGATTAATTCTTTTATAACTCAATTAGAATCCACACATAACAGAGGTTCCAATCGAAAAATACAACATTCAAAGTTCTTTAAAAGTTATATTAGTTATATTATGATTCCTTTAATTATCCACTAACTCCAACACTTATAAATAGGTTCAAGCATTCATTGTGCTAATCTCTTATCTACAACAAATCAAGATCTCAACTTTACAAGGAGAGTTTCTAACACCAACACTTGTAAATAAGTTCAAGCATTCATTATGTCAATCTCTTGTCTACAACAAATCAAGAACTCCACTTTACAAGGAGGGTTTCTAAATTGATTGGAAACAAAATACAACAAATGTAATGACCACTTGATAATATATCATTTAAGCACAAGAAAGAGATCAATCTAACCTTATTTAATTACCAAGAACTTCACCCTTTTACCTAAGTAAAATGAAACTTAGTTACTCGTAGACAAGAAGAATGGAAGAGAGAAGAAGAAGAAGAAGAACATAACTTCAATTTAGAACAAAAGAAAACTACAATGTGCCAATCTCTTGTCTAAATGATCAAGAAGAAAGGATTAAAAGAAGAAGAAGGTGTTATTATACTTGGGTCCTTTAAAACCTACTGGTGTTATTATTTAATTGGCTGATAGATCTAATGCATACCTAAAGGGTGTGGTTGAAGATGTTTTGGTGCAGATGAATGAATTAGTGTTTCTGGAAGACTTATATGTTTTGGACATGGAAGAGGACCAGTCTCCTAACTCTGCTCCTATCCTGTTGGGGAGACCATTTTTAAAGACTGCGTGGACAAAAATTAATGTGCACTCATGAATTTTAACAATGGAATTTGATGGGTAATTGATTAGATTCAATATTTTTGAAGCTATGAGATACCCAAGTGATGTGCACACTACTTGTTTACTTGATTCTTTTGATCCTTTTGATTCTTTAATTTCTGCAGCTTTTGATTCTGACCATCCTGATGCTCTTGATACAGTTCTAACTCATAGTTTAGATGTGAAGGAGGAAAAGAAGAATGATGAAGAAGAGCCATGGAGTGAGGTTATTGATGAAATTGTTGCTGCCTTACAAGAGCTCTCTTCCACTCCAGAAGAGCATGAGGTATCTTTTGTCGATTTACCTGTTTCCACTTACGTACCTCAACCTTCTGTTATGCAGGCACCTGAATTAGAACTGAAAGCACTGCCTAATCATCTAAAATATATATTCTTGGGAGAGAAAGACACACTTCTAGTGATAATTGCAAAGTTTCTCACCCAAGAACAAGAAAAAAATTGGTGGCTGTTCTGCAATAGCATAAGACAGCCATTAGTTGGTCGATAGCTAACATTAAGGGTATTAGTCCTTCCATTTGTATGCACAGGATCCTAATGGAGGAGGGTGCTAAACCTGTGAGAGATCCATAGAGGAGGTTGAATCCTCCTATGATGGAAGTAGTGAAAAAAGAGATACTGAAGCTCCTAAGTGTGGGGGTGATCTATTCCATTTCTAACAGCAAGTGGGTAAGCCCAATCCAGGCATAAGAAATGCTGAAAATGAGCTTATTCCCATTAGGTTACAAATAGGGTGGCGTGTCTGCATTGATTACAGAAAGCTGAATGCTTCCACTAGAAAAGACCATTTTTCTTTGCCTTTCATTGATCAAATGTTAGAGAGATTAGCTGGTCATTCTCATTATTATTTTCTGGATGGTTTTTCAGGATACAATCAGATTGCCATTCCCCAAGAAGACCAAGACAAGACAACCTTCACTTGTCTATTCGGTACATTTGCTTATAGGCGAATGCCTTTTGGACTCTGCAATGCACCAGGAACTTTCCAAAGATACATGATGAGCATATTTTCTGATTACATTGAAAATATCATTGAGGTTTTTATGGATGACTTTAGTGTCTTTGGAAATGGTTTTGAAAACTATTTGTGTAACATTCTGAAAATTATTTATTTTATTATAAAAAATCATTTCATAATATTTATGATTTTTTGGAATTTTTGTAAAATTTTCTGGAAATGTTGAATATTTTAATATATTCCTCATTTTACGTGCCCACTGAGCAAAGCTGAGAAAACAAAATATTTCCCCTGAGGCTGAAAAACTTTGGACTATAGAAACGTCGATGAGGGATCTTACTAAGCCCGAGGCTGGACACAGTTTACGAGATTTTTATTTTTCAAGATTTTATCTGATAAATAAAATCACAGTATATTTTATTATCTGTGAAATAATAAAATATTATTACGCTAACTATAAAATTTTGTCCACTGAGAAATAATTCTAGTAGATTATTTCTATCTAGTTATTTTTATGACATCATTTAAGTGACCACACACTTCATTTTATCGAGGAGCGTGCGAAGCTTCTCAAGGAAGCTCCAAGGAAGCTTCTAGGAAGCTTCCTCCCTACCCACTTTTCACTCTCTCTCCTCCCTCTCATTGTGTAGCATGGTTTTGGGGGAGAATATCTCAATGCATTCTCCCATTTTCTCTCATTCACACTGGCCTCACTCTCCCTCACGCAGCTCACTCTCTTCCTCTCTTCTTCCACCCACACACCTCCATTGTTGAACCTTCAAGCTTCCATGCTCAAGCCAATAAAGACCATTGTCTTTCCTCACCATCTTCAAGCATTCTTCTCGGTGGAACTCTTCTTGGCTCTGCCATTTTCGTGGTTGGCAGCCCAACACCAAAGCTTCAAGCTTTAAGGTAAAGCTCTCAACTTTCTTCTCCTTTTCTCCCTACTTTCGTGGTCCATGGTCACATTGGTGACTATGGATGCCATTTCCACTCTTTGATCTTGATTTGTTGCATTTGAACCCCCAAGGATCTTGTGGTGGTGAAGCACGAAATTCCAAGGACAAAAGGAGCTTGCTTTCCTTGTTCTTCACTAAGGTAAGAGGAAGATTATTCTCTTCAACCTATTTTGGTAGTAAGAAACTCTGTGTTTGCATGATTAGTATGTTTGCATATTATTTATAATGTGTTTATGCTTTTAGATTGTTTGTTTGTGTATATTAATATATTGGATTGGATTAGAATGCATGAAATGGAAGAAATTGATGTCAGATTTTCCCTTGGGAAGCCACGGTTTTGAGGCCCAAATTTTGGGGTTCTTTGTGATCAATTATAACAATTAGAATTTCTGTCCATTTAGCCCTTTCGTCGGTTCAACATGAGAGAAACTTCTCCAATGTCAATATCCGTCAAATTAGAATTCCTGACCATTTAGTACAATGTCAATATCCATCAAATTAGAATTTCTGACCATTTAGTACAATGTTAATATCCATCGAATTAGAGTTTCTAACCATTTAGTACTTTCGTCGGTTTAACACGAGAGAAACTTCTGCAATGTTAATATCCGTTGAATTAGAACTTCTACCCATTTAGCACTTTCATCGATTCAACACGAGAGAAACTTCTCCAATGTCAATATCCATTGAATTAGGATTTCTGCTGATCTTCTAGTATATTCGACAGCTTTATACATCATTTGACAGAACTGACCTTCTAGCATATTCGACAGCTTTATACATCATTCGACAGAACTGACCTTCTAGCATATTCGACAGTTTTATGCATCATTCGACAGAACTGATCTTCATTCAACAGAATCTTCATTCGACAAAACTTGACTTTTAGACATTCTTGTCAAATAATGTTTTTCCTATCAGCATTGATTCTGTCAAATTGAAACTTACCCATTTCCGTCACCAAATCACATTATGGCTGACATCTTTCATGATTCTGTCATATTATTTTTCATCGAAAGGTAGCCTCACATTTGTACACTAGAGGTATTTTCTCCATCGAATCTAAAATTAAAAATTTATCACCTAACACCTAGTGATAAAATTAATGGTAATAGGATGCAAGGATTAGTAAATTAGAAAATTTAATTGTACTTTGAGATTCATAAATTTTAAAGAACCAAGAATGATAGTTTGCCTTATTGTTTAGAGCAATTTTTGGAATAAAAGGAAGAACAAGAGTGTGAGAAGGGCTGTGAGGAACTTAAACTAAATATTCTAAGAGAGTTAACGCGAGAACATAATGGAATTAAAGCATAAATTTCATAGTAACTTTGAATAGTATGTGTTCACCTATGAGATTTTGATATTGATTCGTAATGGCGTGTGAATTTGAATAAGTTATGCTATCATTGTGAATTTATATATATATATATATATATATATATATATATATATATATATATATATATATATATATATATATATATATATATATATGCATGCATTGAATCTATATGCATTGAGCATGGTTGAAGCATGCATCGACATTGTGATTATGGAACCGAAGTACCGGACCAAGAAACCTCAGGTAGACTATTTAGTCAGATGTGGTTTGCTTTTATAACCAGAACCATTAGGTAGACAATTTAGTCAGAAAGGACTGGTTATCAAAGGAAACCCAGTTAATAGTGATACTATGCAGTTGTATGGGCGATTATATAATATCACTGATGTAAATGGTATTGAAACAATTATATAGATGGTTGCTTCAATACCATTGGGAATGGTACAACGGAGGGTTGAATCCCATTGAATATGCATTTGTGCATTATACAGTTATGGCGTATTATGCCTAGGAGTGGACGAGGACTTACAAGATAGTGGGGTCTTGTATAGACCTAAGGGGACTCCAGGGCGCGGTGTTTCACTTGTGTCAAGTTATCACCTTATATATATACCCCTGGCCGTGAAACACTGTTGCAACGCACTGGCAGCCCGACTTGGCACTATTGCTTTCCATAGCCTGGCGTAGACTGTCTTTTGAGGGGGGACAGATCTTCTGGGGTGTTCATCTCTAAAAAACCTTGAGTTAGCTCCATGGAGTAGGAAATGAGTACATTGTACATGAGGATGGTCAGCATACGCATTGTGCATATGCATGGTTAGTCCATATATTATCATGGGCATGGTTAACATACATATTGTGGAAATATAAATACTTGTTATATATCTATTGTGAATACTTGTTGTTATAGTGCTATTGATAATTGTATTATCGTGGTATATGTTTTCTGAAAATATCTATGCAATTGATAACTTGAACATATTTGTAATATCTGTATGTATGAAATGACTTCGTCATTCGTGTTATGTTTCTTTGCTACCATCATAGGTAATGAAAGTAGAATGTCTTACCTCTTTTCTGTATTTGTTGCTATCCTGTGTGGTTTTTGGTTAAAGTCCGTAAAGGGGGGGCGAGGTCGAATCTCTTAGATTTCGCTATGGTTTGATCTTCTGCGTTCGGTAAGGACAACTTGAAGGGATTCTATTGGTTTCGTCGTAATTGAATTCACCGAAGGTGCCAAGGCTTGGCGAGTCGACTGGACCGACAAACGTATACGATGTGTTGGGAATCTGACCTTGACCGTGAAGAGGACTGCGATTGAAGACTTTATCCCATATCTCTCACTACACTGGTGTGCCCGGGGTTGCTTTACGCATTCAGGATCCGAGGGAGTGCCCAACTCCTTAGTCGTAGATATGTTGTCGGTAGTTTATACTTCATTTTGCATTACCTGTATAAAGTGTATTTTTGGGTATATGTATGTTTTAAGGTGATTATCCAGACTTAAATGTTGCAAATTGAGTACATCTTATAATTCATATTTTAATTGGTTGTATATATAACTATTCATTCGTGGCTCCTATTTTCCTCATATGCGAAATGATTAATTTGTTTTGAAAAATTTGTTGTTTGACAATCGTAACGCGCTGAAATTTAGTGACCGTGACATAATGACGATTTTGTCGTGGTTATTAAATCGAGGGGTGTTACATTAGGTGGTATCAGAGCTCAGTTCATCCTGTTGAGCCGGGGTATGGACTGACTATGCTTAAACATGTTAGAAGTTTCTCTGTATGTTGTGTACTTCCTTGTCTCTTGAATTGAGATGTTGGGAAAGGAAGGCATGGCTTGCCATAGGTTGAATGTTGGTAGTTACTGTTGCACAATTACATGATATTGAATACTGGCCCACTCAATGTGTAATGTTCTGTGTCTATAGGAAACTATGACTTCACCTAGGCGTATTAAGGTAATAGGAGTTCTTTAGAAAGAATCTCAGCTGGTATGACTGAACTTACTTAGGATCTGTTTGCATTTACACCCTTGCTGTGTTACCTCTAGAATTGCTTGAGCCATTGGGTTGGAAAAAGGGTAGTTAAATAAGACTTGCAAAGTTGGTGGACTGAGGTGTCCAAGAAGTTTTCAAAAATCGATTCTCTTTGGAAAAGAGTATCTGGCGTAAGTTTGGTTCGAGGAGCTACATAGGAGTCAAAGACTTACAGAAGATCGCATCACAGAAGGCAGAATGAAGGAGCTCAAGTTAGAGTCTTTTGGGTTTGTCTCGTTGGGTTGTGTGACTTATTGTGTTGGTTTCCAAAAGGAGACAATATTGTTTAGACTGAATGCTTTTGATTTTCCTTATAGTTTGATTTGTTTGTCCTTAAAAGAAGACAATGACTCGAAGTAGACATAAGCGTGTGACCGCGGGGAGTGACGATGATGGTACGACTACGGCAACTGAAGAAATGCAAAGAATAGTTAATGTAACTACATGCCAAGATCAGAGGGCAGCACAACAGCAGGAATTGGAAGTTGAGGTTCGGAATTTAATGGAAGGAAGTCGACTTTGGGGTGACTCTGGACTACCTAAGTTCCAAAGGAGGAATAAAAGGATGATCAATCAGTTTAAGTGGACAAACGAAGGGACAACAGCAACGACAAATGTATAAAGGGGATGCGAGTAGTAGAAAATCCAAACTAGTACCTTTATCGAAATATAAGAAGTGCGAAAAGAACTACTTAATAAGGGACTGTAAGATTGAATGAGTAATCTCTTTCAAATGCAGAGAGCTAGGACATGTGGCTAAGAACTGTACTTCGCAAAGGATGAAGCCTTTCGCTGGAGATGTGTGTATTTCAAGATCTCACGGAGAAGGAAAAGTTAAATTCTCAAGTGGAGTGGAAACATCCAAGATTGAAGACCTGAACGAGGGAGCTCGTACTACAACCGATGACCCTGTGACTTTCCTGTATAATTTCGAGGGTAAACTATTTCTTTATGATGTATGATTGTATGAGCCTATTAAGGTCGTTTGAATCTTCGTCATTTTTTGACTAAGTTATTTCTACTTCTGCTACTAAGAACTTGTTGATGGTAGCCAAGTTGTTTAAATTGTCCTATGACCTGTTAAAGACTGAACCCTTCTGTTGATCTAATTTGTTTACTTCTTTTACAAATTAGATGTAATGTTAACTAAGGGATTGGTTATCTTCCAACCATATCCTGTTAAAATGTTCCAGTGAAATTTTAAGAGTCCGTTTCTGGAATTGGGTTATTTGTGTATTTACTTCCTTTCAACCCGAATGATACTATTCACATTTGTAAGCCTGCTCTTATTGCAACAAGTTTATTTAAAAACTATCCTATTATTGTTAGAACTTGGAATCCTTTTTACCAATTTGATTACCCACTCTCTTCATGAATAGGCTTGATCTCAAAAAAGGGATTGGTTATTTTCTAACCACGTTTCATCGTTTGATTCCAATGGAAACTTAGTGTTTCTAGAGACAGAAATTTCCTAGATATGAATTAATAAAACTCACTCTTAAGTTTTATTGTATCATATCATATTCTTCGTTGGACGAGTCTAGTGGGAAACCAAGTGACTCCCTTACTTTTTTTTCTAACCTTTATAACGTTTCTAGTATACTTCGATTGAGCAAATGTGTTCCCGAGTTTGAACCATATCATTATGCCAAGAGCAGCACAATTAGGTGAGAACTTACTCTATGAGACATCTTGTCCAGATCGAGGAAAGATGGTTTAACAAATCAATTGAAGAACACCACTGTTTTCTCCAAGATCATGTTGAGTTCTCAACTATCATCAAGATCACCTAAGAGAATGATATATTTCTAAGGCAACTTTCTCTGACGCGTAGTAAACAGCACAGGTATATCGTAATGTCATTCCACGTAATGAACGCTTCAGTAGTACTCATCAATTACACAAATGAGACTTTTCTTCTCTATTGAGACAGAATTGTCGTGTTATTCTTCAAATTTTGAAGAAGAATAAGGAGTTACGCTAGAAGCTGTCCAGGTGCGAATTTCGATTTAAGGCAGCTTAACTTTTGAGTCAAGTGATCTTTAAAAGAAGGAATTATTGGAGATCCATCACAAGCTGAAGCAGTTCTTTCGTGGGAAAGATCAAAGACTGTATTGGAGATTCGTTATTGTGTGGGATTAGTTGGTTAATACGGGAGACTCATCACAGAATTCTCCAAAGTGGCAAGACTTCTCATCTAACTCATGTATGAGAGTCAAGTTTTGTATGGACTGATGCATACGGGGGGAAATTTTCATGGATTGAAGAGACACTCGATTTCTTTGCTAAAGATGATTCTGCCCAAATCCCAAAGAACTTTTTGGAATGCCTAGTGATGCTTCGCATTGAAAGTTTAGACTGTGTGCTTGATCAGAATAGAAGGAATGGTAATGTACGCTTTGAGACAATCAAGAGCACATAAGAAGGATTACCTTACACTAACTCGGTGTTAGCCTTGTAGTTGCATTGAAGATCTGGAAGCACTTTCTACAAGAAGAAATCCTCTATGCCTATGGTAATCTCAAGAGTCAGAGGTATTTTGTCCTATTGGAATGAGTTGAACATGAGGTGGAGATAGTGATTAGAAGCTCTAAAGGATTTCAATTTTTCGTTTTGGTATAATCTTGAAAGAGGCCAATGTCGTAGCGGATGCCTTAAGAAGAAAATAAGCTTAGTTTGTCTGCTACGGTGAGCAAGGAGAATAAGTTCGATAGAGCCACTCAGCAATGTACGGTTGTTTGGGGAGTTGGGTGTTGGAATAGCGGAAGACTCAAGGAGCGTAGAATCTTTTATTGATCGGCCTATGACGTCAACACGTTTTTGCCCGTTAATATAAGATACTCAATGGACGGAGGTAACCTTAGTACCGGTAATTTGGATTGATGCAGCTGAAGATACAACACAAGAACTAGGAGACAAAATGAAAGAAACACAATCGCGTTTGTTCTAAGATGTGATGAATTTCGAGGACGAAATTCCCTTTCAGAAGGAGAGAGTTGTAACATCCCGAAAATTATTTATTTTATTATAAATAATCATTTTATAATATTTGTAATTTTTAGGAATTTTTGTGGAATTTTCTAGAAACGTTGAATATTTTAACATATTCCTCATTTTGCGTGCCCACTAAGCGAAGTCGAGAAAACGAAATATTTTCCTTGAGGCTGAAAAACTTTGGACTGTAGAAACATCGACGGGGGATCTTACTAAACCCAAGGCTGGACACAGTTTACGAGATTTTTATTTTTCAAGATTTTATCTGATAAATAAAATTGCAGT
This sequence comes from Ormosia semicastrata, assembly GCA_029884595.1. Lineage (NCBI taxonomy): Eukaryota > Viridiplantae > Streptophyta > Magnoliopsida > Fabales > Fabaceae > Ormosia > Ormosia semicastrata. Next base: position 50,221,403 of record JAQQTO010000061.1, read on the forward strand.
ATATTTTATTATCTGTGGAATAATAAAATATTATTACGCTAACTGTAAAATTTTGTCCACTGAGAAATAATTCTAGTAGATTATTTCTATCTAGTTATTTTTATGACATCATTTAAGTGACCACACACTTCACTTTATCGAGGAGCGTGCGAAGCTTCTCAAGGAAGCTCCAAGGAAGCTTCTAGGAAGCTTCCTCCCCTCCCACTTTTCACTCTCTCTCCTCCCTCTCATTGTGCAGCACAATTTTGGGGGGGATATCTCAATGCATTCTCCCATTTTCTCTTATTCACGCTGGCCTCACTCTCCTTCACGCAGCTCACTCTCTTCCTCTCTTCTTCCACCCACACACCTCCATTGTTGGACCTTCAAGCTTCCATGCTCAAGCCAATAAAGACCATTGTCTTTCCTCACCATCTTCAAGCTTTCTTCTTGGTGGAACTTTTTTTGGCTCTGCTATTTTCGTGGTTGGCAGCCCAACACCAAAGCTTCAAGCTTTAAGGTAAAGCTCTCAACTTTCTTCTCCTTTTCTCCCTATTTTCGTGGTCCATGGTCACATTGGTGACTATGGATGCCATTTCCACTCTTTGATCTTGATTTGTTGGATTTGAACCCCCAAGGATCTTGGGGTGGTGAAGCACAAAATTTCAAGGACAAAAGGAGCTTGCTTTCCTTGTTCTTCACTAAGGTAAGAGGAAGATTATTCTCTTCAACCTATTTTGGTAGTAAGAAACTCTTTGTTTGCATAATTAGTATGTTTGCATGTTGTTTATAATGTGTTTATGCTTTTAGATTATTTGTTTGTGTATATTGATATATTGGATTGGATTAGAATGCATGAAATGGAAGAAATTGATGTCAGATTTTCCCTTGGGTATTTTGAGGCCCAAAATTTGGGGTTCTTTGTGAACAATTGTAATAATTAGAATTTTTGTCCATTTAGCCCTTTCATCGGTTCAACACGAGAGAAACTTCTCCAATGTTAATATCCATCGAATTAGAATTCCTGACCATTTAGTACAATGTCAATATCCGTTGAATTAGAATTTTTGACTATTTAGTACAATGTCAACATCCGTCAAATTAGAGTTTCTAACCATTTAGTACTTTCATCGATTCAACACGAGAGAAACTTCTCCAATGTCCATATTCGTCGGATTAGAACTTCTACCCATTTAGCATTTTCGTCGGTTCAACACGAGAGAAACTTCTCCAATGTCAATATCCGTCGAATTAGAATTTCTAACCATTTAGTACTTTCGTCAGTTCAACACTTGGATGATTTCTCCAATGTCAACACCCATCCGTTGAATTAGGATTTCAGCTGATCTTCTAGTATATTCGACAGCTTTATACATCATTCGATAGAACTGACCTTCTAGCATACTCGACAGCTTTATACATCATTCGACAGAACTGACTTTCAAGCATATTCAACAGCTTTATGTATCATTCGATAGAACTGATCTTCATTTGACAGAATCTTCATTCGACAGAACTTGACTTTTAGCCATTTTTGTCAAATAATATTTTTCCTATCAGCATTGATTCTGTCAAATTGAAACTTACCCATTTCCGTCACTAAATCACATTATGGCTAACATCTTTCATGATTTTGTCATATTATTTTTCGTCGAAAGGTAGCCTTACATTTGTACACTAGAGGCATTTTCTCCGTCGAATCCAAAATTAAAAATTTATCACCTAACACCTAGTGATAAAATTAATGGTAATAGGATGCAAGGATTAGTAAATTGGAAAATTTAATTGTACTTTGAGATTCATAAATTTTAAAGAACCAAGAATGATAGTTTGCCTTATAGTTTAGAGCAATTTTTGGAATAAAAGGAAGAACAAGAGTGTGAGAAGGGCTGTGAGGAACTTAAACTAAATATTCTAAGAGAGTTAACGCGAGAACATAATGGAATTAAAGCATAACTTTCATAGTAACTTTGAATAGTATGTGTTCACCTGTGAGATTTTGATATTGATTCGTAATGGCGTGTGAATTTGAATAAGTTATGTTATGAATCTATATATATATATATATATATATATATATATATGAATATATATATATATGTATGTATGCATTGAATCCATATACGTTGAGCATGGTTGAAGCATGCATCGACATTGTGATTATTGAACCGAAGTACCGGACCAAGAAACCTCAGGTAGACTATTTAGTCAGATGTGGTTTGCTTTTATAACCAGAACCATCAGGTAGACAATTTAGTCAGAAAGGACTGGTTATCAAAGGAAACCCAGTTAATAGTGATACTATGCAGTCGTATGGGCGATTATATAATATCACTGATGCAAATGGTATTGAAACAATTGTATGGATGGTTGCTTCAACACCGTTGGGAATGGTACAACGGAGGGTTGAATCCCATTGAATATGCATTTGTGCATTATACAGTTATGGCGTATTATGCCTAGGAGTGGACGAGGACTTACAGGATAGTGGGGTCTTGTATAGACCTAAGGGGACTCCAGGGCACGGTGTTTCACTTGTGATCATGTTATCACCTTATATATATACCCCTGGCCGTGAAACACTGTTGCAACGCATTGGCAGCCCGACTTAGCACTATTGCTTTCCATGGCCCGGCGTAGATTGTCTTTTGAGGGGGGACAGATCTTCTGGGGCGTTTATCTCTGAAAAACCTTGAGTTAGCTCCATGGAGTAGGAAATGAGTACATTGTACATGAGGATGGTCAGCATACGCATTGTGCATATGCATGGTTAGTCCACATATTATCATGGGCATGGTTAACATACATATTGTGGAAACGTAAATACTTGTTATATATCTATAGTGAATACTTGTTGTTATAGTGCTGTTGATAATTGTATTATCGTGGTATATGTTTTCTGAAAATATCTATGCAATTGATAACTTGAACATATTTGTAATATCTGTATGTATGGAATGACTTCGCCATTCGTGTTATGTTTCTTTGCTGCCATCATAGGTAATGAAAGTAGAATGTCTTACCCCTTTTCTGTATTTGTTGCTATCTTGTGTGGTTTTTGGTTAAAGTCTGTAAAAGGGGCGAGGTTGAATCTCTTAGATTTCGCCATGGTTTGATCTTCTGCGTTCGGTATGGACAACTTGAAGGGATTCTATTGGTTTCTTCATAATTGAATTCACCGAAGGTGCCAAGGCTTGGCGAGTCGACTGCACCGACAAACGTATGTGATTTGTTAGGAATCTGACTTTGACCATAAAGAGGACTGTGATTGAAGACTTTATCCCGTATCTCTCACTATACCGGTGTGCCCGGGGTTGCCTTACGCATTCAGGATCCGAGGGAGTGCCCAACTCTTTAGTCGTAGATATGTTGTGGGTAGTTTATACTTTATTTTGCATTACCTATATAAAGTGTATTTTTGGGTATATGTATGTTTTAAGGTGATTATCCAGACTTAAATGTTACAAATTGAGTACATCTTATAATTCATATTTTAATTGGTTGTATATGTAACTATTCATTCATGGCTCCTATTTTCCTCATATGCAAAATGATTAATTTGTTTTAGAAAATTTGTTGTTTGACAATCGTAACGCGTCGAAATTTAGTGACCGTGACATAATGATGATTGTGTCATGGTTATTAAATCGAGGGGTGTTATAGTTTGGAACATTTGACATTGGTCCTTAAAAGATGCATTGACACTAACCTTGTCCTGAATTGGGAAAAATGTCATTTCATGGTAGAGGAAGGTATTGTATTAGGTCATGTAATTTCTGCTAGAGGAATTGAAGTAGATAAAGTTAAGGTAGAACTTATGCATTCTTTGCCCCCACCTACTAGTGTGCGGGAAATTCATTCTTTTATTGGTCATGCAGGTTTCTACCGAAGATTCATTAAAGACTTCTCTAAAATCTCATTGCCCTTTTGCAAGCTTCTCCAAAAAGATGTGCAATTCAACTTTGATGAGAAATGTATGGAAGCTTTCAATAAATTGAAGAAATTGTTGACTATTGCGCCTATCATCAGGCCACCTAACTAGGAATTACCATTTGAATTGATGTGTGATGCTAGCGACTTCGCGGTAGGGGCTGTCTTAGGACAACGAGTTGATAGAGTTCCTTATGCCATTTACTATGCATCAAGGACTTTAAATGATGCTCAACTTAATTACTCAACCACTGAAAAAGAACTTCTAGCTGTTGTATTTGCTTTGGAAAATTTTAGATCATATTTAATTGGTTCTAAAGTGATTGTGTTTTCAAATCATGCAGCCTTGAAGTATCTCCTGACAAAAAGGAAGAGAAGCCTAGATTGCTTCGATGGATTTTACTGCTCCTGGAATTTGACTTGGAGATTAAAGACAAGAAAGGGAGTGAAAACTTGGTGGTCGACCATTTGAGTAAGTTGGTGACTGAGGAGGAAGAAATGCCTATCATGGAGACTTTTCCGGATGAGTATCTGATGGCCATTAAAGCCATTATCCCTTAGTATGCTGACATTATTAATTACCTGGTTACTAAGGATTTTTCAGAGGGTTTGAACAAGGCCCAAAGAGATAAATTAAGGAGTGACTGCAAATATTACGTGTGGGATGACCCGTACCTTTGGAAGCATTGTGCAGATCAAGTCATTAGGAGGTGCATTCCTGATTCTGAGACACACTCCATTCTCTCCTTTTGTCACACCTATACTTGTGGATGACATTTTAGCATTAAAAGGATAGCCAACAAGGTTCTTGACAATGGTTTCTATTGGCCCACAATCTTTAAAGATGCCTATAATTTCTGTAAGTCCTGTGACCGTTGTCAGAGAACAGGCAACATTGGTCCTCGGAATCAAATGCCTCAAACCCCGATTATTTTTGTAGAAGTTTTTGATGTGTGGGGTATTGATTTCATGGGACCATTTCCTCTTTCATTTGGTTTTTCATACATTCTCTTATCTGTTGATTATATGTCTAAATGGGTGGAAGCAAAATTCACCCGATCTGATGATTCTAAAACTGTTGCAGATTTCGTTAAATCATATATTTTCTCCATGTTTGGAACCCCAAGGGCTATCATCAGTGACCAAGGGACCCATTTCTACAGCAGAACATTTGATGCTCTCTTAAAGAAATATGGAGTGATGCACAAAATTTCCACTCCTTACCATTCACAGACAAATGGGCAAACTGAAGTGTCCAATCGAGAAATAAAAGCAATCCTTGAAAAGACAGTGAATCCCTCGTATAAAGATTGGAGTTCTATACTTAAGGATGCATTATGGGCTTATAGGACTGCCTATAAGACTCCCATTGACATGTCACCATTTCGGTTGGTGTATGGGAAGCCTTGTCATTTGCCCGTTGAGCTGCAACATTGGTCTTATTGGGCCATTAAACAAGTCAATATGGACTTGAAAGGTGCTAGAAAATAGAGGAAGTACCAGTTACAAGAACTGGAAGAATTGAGAAATGAGGCCTTTGAGAATGCCTTGATTTATAAGACTAAAGCTAAGGTAGTCCATGATCAATTGATCTCTAGGAAGGAATTCCACAAAGGACAAAAAGTGCTGCTATACCAATCCAGACTCAAACTGTTTCCAGGTAAATTGTGTTCTAAATAGATTAGGCCATTTGTGGTAACTAATGTCTTTCCTTTTGGTGCAGTAGAGATCATGAGTGAAGCTTCTGGAAAAGCATTTAAGGTCAATGGCCACCGCCTCAAACCATACCATGAACTTCTTGACAATGCAGAAGTGGAAGTGATGACCCTTCTCCTTCCACAGTATAAAGATCCATGAGAGTATCACAATGTCCGGCTGATGACATTAAACCAAGCGCTTATTGGGAGGCAACCTAACCAGATTTGCTTTCTTTATCCCTTTTATCTTGTGCTTTGATTGGTTTCTTAGGTAAATTAGTTTTTGATATATCTCTTGAATGATTGCTTGAGAATATTTGAATATCATTGAGTGTTGGATTGCTGAGTTTGTGCTTGAATGCATTGTCTAATTGTTTAGTGAATGTTTGTTATTGTGCTTTTATAAATTCCTAGTCAAGTTCTTTGGGAAAGACTTCCATAAACCAAGAAGATAAAAATTTATTTCATTATGAATGGGCTGAGTAAGGAGTCATTAGGTTACATCTTACTGACTCTTGAGATGCATCCTTATGGATTTGTACATCATGAACTTCTTAATTTAAGGAATCTCTTCAGGGACAAACTTAGGTGTTACAGTCTTAAGAATCTGACTCTAAACGACCCATATTTCTTTTTCTTTTAGTTGTTTTTGTTATTTTTGTAATTTTTGTTTAAAACACTACTCTTGTATTGGGATTTTTCAGGCTCTATTACGGCATTGATTTTTGTGCTTCTTTTCTACCTGGCCTTGTCTTACTCCTCACTAAGTTGTCTTGCTCTTTTCTTTACCCCTTTATTTAGTTCTCTTATGCATTGAGGATAATGTTTGCTTTAAGTGTGGGGGTGTGATGATCTTAATTGTATTGTATTGTTTTTCTTGTGGATATTTATCCAATAGGCTTTCAAGTTTCCAATGAGCTTCCAAATGATGTGAATGGTGAGCAATTGACCCAAATTTTTGAGAAAAAATTAATTAAATGTTAAGCTTGATGGAATGAACTTTCTGGCTATCAATTTTGTCGAGTGAGATTCTGAAAAATTGAAGGGTTTAATTCAAAAATGATAATCAGACCTCGTGAGTTTTTGGTGTAACACCCCAATTTTTGGGGTAATTACAATATTGTCCTGAAATGTACTGTTTTGTGAATTCTGTGAGCAGTAAATTAAATTTGACTTTTTCATGAGTGTATTTGATTATTGTATGTGATTTGCTCTGACCCAAGGAAATAATAATTTTCTGGCTGGAAAAATCTTATTTTAATTAATTGGAGCTGGGGGATCTTACTAAACCCAATTCTGATTGATATATATATATATATTAATCTCGTAAATTTTAGGATTTAAGCGTGTTATAAAATAATTTTATATTATTATAATATTATTTTATATTACAGTACCTACTGTCTCAAAAATAGTAGAAATCTGCTTCAATTTGACCACGGATCTTTAAAAGTACTATGGGACCTGCGTTTAGGAAAAATAGTCAACTATGCTGACTGGACAAATTCTAGCCAATGAGAGCGAGTCAACGAAAGTGGCTTGACTTTTTAAACCAATAAGAATAGGTCAATGAAAGGAGCGTAGATTTTAATTTGGACCGTTGGATGGAAACTTCGTTAGGAAGCCTTTGATTTCAACCGTTGATCAAATCAATGGTGAGATTAGAATTCAAGATTTATGACTAATCAATATCTGCCTTAGATTACATCTAGGGCTAGGAATTAAAGATGAAATCAATGGTTAGAATTAAGTCAAAAATAGTAGGCTTGAATTTGGTTAGTAGCTAATTAAGCTTAATTTGGTTAATCTAATTACCTAATTAGCAAACTAAGTGAACTAGCTTAGTTATTAATTAATTATAATCTAAATACTAATTAGATATCCTAATATTGATTAAAGGTTATAATATATGCTAATATATATTAAACTAATTAGTTATATGATTAGAATGTTAATTAAGATTGGTTAGGATATTTAACCTAACTAATTACCTAATTAATTAGCATATAATTAGGAGTAATTTGAAAGCAATTAAATCCCTAAAACACTAAGGAGCCACACGGTTTGGACAGCAGCTTGGGAGGCTTGGATGGCTAAGTTCTACATGGTTCTTGAACCCTCCAACATGACATAAGCCATGTGCACCACCATGTGAACTCAATTAGATATTTACCATGCAAAATTGAACACTCAACCTCACCCAAAACACTCACACGGTAGCAGCCCCTTATTTTCACTCTTCACTTTCATTTTTACACTTATCACAATTAAGCTATCCATTTCTCTCCAAAAATACCAAGAACCCATGCACACTTTTTCTTCTATTTCTTTCCCTCTCTATTCGGCCAAGTACCCTACCCACACCGCCAAACCTCTATAATTTTATCTCTTCATATTTCCTAAACCCAAATCCTATTCTAAACACTTTTCATTCACAAAGTTTAGCCAAAAACCTACTCTATCCAGTCCAAAATCAAATCTTTTGCTTACTTTCTTAAGGGTAAGTCTTGATTCTATGGTTCAAATTTGGATTTCTAATTTTTCTAACCATGATTGTTCCATAGTTTTTCAATATTGAACCTTGTATGTGTTTTTATTAATTGTTTAAGAATTTTAGGGATTTGTTTGGGTGATTGCACGAAATTTCAAAGAAAGGAGGAAACTAACCGATTAATTGTCTTCAAGAGGTATGAGGGAGATTTAATCTCATCAACCCTAAGTGGTGATGGGAAAATGGATTTGTATGTGTGTGTAGAATCCATAAGAATTCATTTGTGTGGTTGTTTATCGCTTTTATTATTTGTGTGATTATTTAAATGCTTTCCTATTTGTGATTTATTTTTACTATGCATGCCTATAGCTTTAAAATAAATTATATGTATATTGTATGTGTTTAAATATGTATGTGTTATAATTGTATAATTATTAAAGTAAGATGTGAATAACATGTAACGATTTGCATGAGTGTTCCAAAGAACACAGAATGAAGCTCATGGCCTTACATCAAACAGATAACCAAAATGTTCTCAGTAATTTTTGAAATCACTGATTTAAAGAATCTAGGTAAAATAATGGATTTAAGAATGATTTTGATCAATTATGGCCAACATGCCATTTAGTGTATAATTGAATACCATTTTATTTTTGATTTTGGCCAATATGCCATTTTATTTTCTAAGATAGGTTAGGTAATGGATTTACAAAATAAATTGATTCCAATGAATCGTTGAGAAAACAAAAGGAATAAATTTAGTCCTAGAATTCTAAATTAGCAGAATTTAGTTTAAGCAAGAACTAAATCAGACGCTTGAAAAATACTAACGTAAAGCTCATTTTATGAATTTTGAAGCGCATTAGCAAGTTTCAAAGCGTAATTATTAGGTAAAAATAAAATGAACTATATTTAGTGGAAAACGTCAAAAATACCTTATACTGATTTTACAGGTAAAATACTGCCAAAATTTACTAAAATCAGGCAAATAAAATGAAATGATTTCATACTATATTTATAACATAAGAAAAATACTTTACATATTTTAAATGTACTAGATATAGTTTTACACATATTTAAAATAATAATTTTAAGCTATTCGGTAAAGAAAATGAATTAAAAATCTTACGTGATTGAGAAAATGATTTAAAAACATTACGCGATGTTCAAAATGTCAAAATATCTTTACGCGATTTAAAAACGTTTGTGAAAACGATGAGATTGTGAAAATGCGATAAAATTCCTACGCGATTGAACGATACAGCAAGTTTTGCTGTCGGGCCAAAGTGGTGGACTTGGACATGTTGTGATGTAGTATTGTCAAGTGGGACATACTATACTTTGGTATTTTGTGACTAAGGGTATTTTCGTAATTATGGTAAAATTTGGATAATAAGGGTATTTTTGTAATTTTAGATCATGCTTAGAGTGTTGTGCCAATTTAGTTAAAAATTGGTGATTGATTGATGAGGCGAACTACACCGTGTTTTGGTGTAATAAGCGTAGTGTGGTTCATTTATGAACTTCGAGGCGTTAGTGTGCGGAGAATTCCACATGGGGACAATGGGTTGCTCCTCTGAGTCGTGGTAACTAGCAACACACTAATGATCTTGACAAGCACTATTCTTAGTCGGGATCTTGAGGAAACTATTACGTACTATACCTGTAGTGCACAGTGTATTGACTGTGTACTACTACACGATGTTTGGACTGTGGACTATAGTCACGATGTTTGACAGCGCAATAGTTTGGTTGGGCAGCCATAAAGTATTATTAGTTTCTGTTCGGATCATTCTCTCAGACATCCATGTTCTGCTCCATGTAGTAGGAACGAGTCAGTGTGTGTTCATGCATTATTTGCATTTTACTGCTTACCATAACCTATGATAAAATGTATAATTTATTACTTTAATATATTATGCATGATATAATTGTATGTGTTATTTTAATATGTATTGCTTGATATATATATTATGCATGATATATTGGTATGTACTGTTGTGATAATTATTTTGTACTGTCATTTTCTTTATTGCCATGTGGGTAGTGATGTAGATTGTCTCACCTCTCTATATGTTTTCTCGATATTATTATATTTTTGTAAAAAGTTTGAGGAAGAAGAGGATCAGCCTCTTGAGATACAGTATTCGGACGAGCGACAGCCGGGCGAGCTATTCGAGGAAGAGGAGCCGGTAGATCACCCTGATCATCAAGACTGATCTTGAGATCATGGTGTTGCCAAGATTTTTCGGGTTTGTGAGACTTGAGTTTCACTGAGGTTCTGAGGCCTGGCGTATGCGAGTGGATAGAGGGACAGTTGTATATGTGGGACGTTTGACTGTGTCCCTATGTAGAGAATAAGATGGAGATGTCATATTCACTACTATGTTATATTTACATCTAGAGTTGCCACTGACTCTTAGGCGTTACTGGCAGGGAGTATTCTATGCGCCTAGTGAGCTCAGTAGCGAGTCAACAGCCCGGACTCGTGTCCGTAGTGCTGTCAGATCTCCAAGATGTCAACTTTTCGATGGTCATTCTGGAGGATGATCCAGCGCAGGGTTAGATACCTATCGAGATGCACTTGGGCAATACTATGTCTTAGTTTTATGTTGTCTTTTATTGCTTTGTTAAATACTTGTAGTTGTAAATTACGTGTGTACTAAAGAAAAACTCATATGTATATTACAGTGTGGTTATGTTTGTTATATTTCGTGTTTCATGTTTCGTGTTATTTTATTTAATGCCATAATTATAAAAGGAAAAAAAATTTACTGCTAATATTATTTAAGTATCAAATGTTTTACAACTTGGGTAAGAGTTTTATTCTATTTTATTTTATTGCATTCATAAATGTGACATCCCCACAAGGGTGTTACATTAGTTAGTATCAGAGCCCAAGTTAGAGTCTTTTGGGGTTGTGGTTAGGTCTGTTTTTGCTTGTGTTGTGTGAATCTCTGTGTTTTGTTTCCGAAAGGTTACATCTGACATTGTTTTGTCTTGTTGAAGAAAAAAGATCTCTGGAGGAAGAGGAATGCATGCAAACGCAACACGTAATGTGGATCCTATGGTTGCAGGTGCAAAAGCTAGGCAGTGAATGGCAGAAGTAATTACACAGCAAAATCAAAGAGCAGCTCAACAGCAAGATGCGACTACTGATGCTTTGAATTTGTCTGAGTTTAAGCGCAACAACCCGCCATAGTTTAGAGGCGAGTTTGACCTTGAGAAGGCAAGTCTTTGGATTCAAGACTTGGAAAGAGCGTTCGAAGGAATGGGGTGTGCAGAAAATAAGAAGGTAACATATGCTACATTCATGTTGAGAGGAGATGCTGAGAATTGGTGGAGAAATACCCGCCAATTGTTGCAAGCTGAAGGAACTGAGATCACCTGGGAGGTGTTTTGCGAAGTATTTCTGGAGAAGTACTTTCCTGGTACTACTCGACATGCCAAGGAGATGGAATTTCTTGGTCTACGTCAGGGGAATATGACTGTTGGAGAATATGCTGCAAAATTTGAGAGTTTGTCGCAGTTCTCAAGGTATTTCCAAATCCGACCAGATGAGGTATGGAAGTGCCAAAAGTTTGAAGACGGGTTAAGGGTAGAGCTGAGGCGTGCAGTACTACCAATGAGGATGAGAGAATTTCCTGTGTTGATGGATACTTGTCGACGACTTGAAGCGTTGGAGCCATCCCGAGATCAGAGGAATCGTAACTTTGGACTGACTAGGTTTCAAAGGGGAGGTAGTAGTAGTAATACCCGGTTTCAGCGTAAGCTTTATGTGAGACCGTCAGGAAGTCAGCCTCAACATCCATCTGTTGGGGGAAGTTCTAGCGAAAATCGAGCTGGTTAGAATGTGGCGTTTACGCCGACATGTTTTAAATGTGGCAAGAGTGGCCATATATCTACAGATTGCTCGATCAAAGGAATGATTTGTTTCAACTGCAGAAAACCTGGACATGTTTCTAGGGATTGTACTCAGCCGGAAAGGAAGCCTGCTATGAGAAATGTTCGTGCTACTCAGCCGAGATCTGGAGGGCGAGTGTATACGATGATCGGAACCGAAGCTTCTCAATCTAAGATCTTATTCAGGGAGAAGGTGTCATTGAAGGTAATCACTTGACTTTGCTATATGATTCGGGTGCAACACACTCATTTATTGCATATGATTGTGTGGAACATTTGAAACTGCCTGTGTCTTCTCTGAGTTTTCAATTTATTGTTTCTACACCAACTGCCAAGCCTGTTGTTACATCCAAGATATGTATGAACTGTCCTATTGTTATAAAGGATCGTATGTTTTCGGTCAATTTGAATTGTTTACCTCTTGTTGAGATAGACATAATATTAGGAATGGATTGGTTATCTTCTAACCATATCCTGATAGATTGTGCGAGCAAAACCATAGTTTTTCCTAAGGAAGAAAGTTCTGGATTCTTGACTGCTATTAAGGTCAAGTCATTGTTGAGGGATGGAGCTCAAGGGTTTATGTTGCTGTCTTCTTTGGAAGTCAAGAACGAGAAAGATGTGAGCGCTATTCCTATCGTCAATGAGTTTCTAGAGATTTTTCCTGATGATGTACCTGGTTTGCCACCGGAAAGGGAGATCGAATTCTCTATCGACTTAGTGCCGGGAGCCAGTCCTATTTCGATTGCACCATACCGAATGTCACCAGTAGAGTTGGCGGAGTTGAAGAAGCAATTAGAGGAACTGTTGGAGAAGCAGTTTATGCGACCTAGTGTTTCGCCATGGGGAGCACTAGTGCTACTAGTCAAGAAGAAGGATGGAACTTCACGTCTTTGTGTTGATTATCGTCAGCTGAACAAGGTGACTATAAAGAATAAGTATCCACTACCGAGGATTGATGACTTGATGGATCAATTGAAGGGAGCCGATGTATTCTCTAAGATAGATCTACGATCAGGTTATCATCAGATTCGTGTCAAGGTCAATGATATACCTAAAACAGCTTTCCGAACTCGTTATGGACATTATGAGTATCAAGTAATGTCGTTCGGAGTGACGAATGCTCCTGCAATATGCATGGACTACATGAATAGGATTTTTTCATCCGTACTTAGACAGATTTGTCGTTGTCTTTATCGATGACATTCTGATCTATTCTCAAAGTCAAGAAGAGCATGCTGAACATCTCAGTATAGTTCTCCAGATTTTGAAGGAGAAGAAGCTGTATGCGAAGTTGGCAAAGTGCGAGTTTTGGTTGGAAGAAGTTCAATTTCTAGGTCACGTAATTTCTAAAGAAGGTATTGCGGTAGACCTAGCAAAGGTGGAGACTGTTTTGCAGTGGGAAAGGCCTAAGACTGTGACTGAGGTTCGAAGTTTTGTTGGATTAGCCGGATATTACCGAAGGTTTATTGAAGGTTTTTCCAAGATAGCTGGACCACTTACACAACTCACAAGGAAGAGCCAAGCTTTTGATTGGATGGAGGAACGTGAAGCGAGTTTCCAAGAGCTGAAGAAGAGATTAACGACTGCACCAGTGTTAATTTTACCAGATCCTAATAAATCTTTTGAGGTGTATTGTGATGCATCTTATCAAGGGTTAGGATATGTGTTGATGCAGAATCGGAATGTGGTAGCTTATGCTTCAAGACAGTTGAAGGTTCATGAGAGGAACTACCCAACGCACGATTTGGAGCTAGCCGCAGTAGTTTTTGCGTTGAAAGTGTGGAGGCATTTTCTGTATGGAGCTATGTTCAATGTCTTTAGCGATCACAAGAGCTTAAAATACTTGTTTGATCAGAAAGAATTGAATATGAGACAGAGGCAATGGTTGGAATTTTTGAAGGACTATGATTTTCAGCTTCAATACCATCCAAGAAAAGCGAATGTGGTGGTAGATGCCTTGAGCAGAAAGGTGGTTAGTGTTTCTACTATGATGATAAAGGAAGAGGAGCTGATTAATCAATTCAGAGATCTATGGTTATCAATAGAGTTGGTACCTGAAAAAATTCGTCTAAGTAAGGTTGTGGTTTTAAATGACTTGCTAAAAGTAATCCGAGAAAAACAAGATGAAGATGCGTTTTTACAGAATGAGAAGGAGTTGTTGAAGCAAGGTCATAAAGCGACGGTGGAGGAAGGATCTGATGGAATCTTGAGGTTTGAAGGAAGAGTTTGTATACTGATGATCCCGAACTTAAGAAAACAATTTTGGATGAAGCTCATACTAGTAATTTGAGTATGCATCCGGGGATGACTAAGATGTATCAAGACTTGAAACGACTGTTTTGGTGGCCAAGAATGAAGAGAGATGTAACTGAACGTGTGACGTCTTGTCTTGTTTGTCAGAAGGCAAAAGTGGAACATCAACGACCTACTGGTATGTTACAACCTTTGACTATTCCAGAATGGAAGTGGGATAGTATCTCAATGGATTTTGTTACCGAATTTTTGAGGACAAGGAAGGGTCATGATTTGATAGGGGTTATAGTTGATAGGCTTACGAAGTCAGCACATTTCCTGTCGATCAATATTAAGTATTCGTTGGAACGTTTAACCCAGATATATATCGACGAAGTTGTTAGACTACATGGTGTGCCTGCAAGTATAGTTTCTGATAGAGATCCGAGGTTTACGTCGAGACTCTGGCAAAGTTTGCAAGAAGCCATGGGAACTAAACTGTGATTGAGTTCTGCATATCATCCATAGACTGATGGTCAGACGGAGAGAACGATTCAGTCGTTGGAGGATTTGTTACGTGCTTATGTGTTAGAACAACAAGGAAGTTAGGATGAATTTCTGTCTTCGATAGAATTCACCTACAATAATAGTTTTCACTCGAGCATAGGGATGGCACCCTATGAAGCACTTTATGGATGACGATGCCGAACACCATTGTGTTGGTATCAGGATGGGGAAAGTATGACTATTGGGCCTGATCTTGTGCAGCAGACTACAAAAAAGGTGAAAATGATACAAGAAAAATGACTCAGAGCCATCAGAAGAGTTATGCTGATAAATGGAGACGACCCCTGGAATTTGAAGAAGGCGATCATGTGTTCTTAAGAGTTACGCCTATGACTGGTGTCGGAAGAGTTATTAAATCTAGGAAGCTTGCTCTTAAATTTATAGGACCTTATTAAATTATTCGTCGGATTGGTCCTGTAACTTACCAAATAGCTTTACCACCTTTTCTATCCAATCTCCATAATGTATTCCATATGTCTCAGTTGAGGAAATACATTCCTGATCCAGCCCATGTTATACAACCTGATGAAGTATAGCTGAAGGATAATTTGACATATGAAACACTTCCTATTAGAATCGAGGACAGGAGAGTGAAACAACTTCGAGGGAAGATGATTGAGCTGGTGAAGGTAGTGTGGAATGATGTAACAGGAGATGCTACATGGGAACTAGAGGATAGGATGAGGGAGCAATACCCTCAATTATTTGATGTATGATGAATTTCGGGGACGAAATTCTTATTAGTAGGAGAGAGTTGTAACACCCCAACTTTTGGGGTAATTACAATATTGTCCTGAAATGTACTGTTTTGTGAATTCTGTGAGCAGTAAATTAAATTTGACTTTTTCGTGAGTGTATTTGATTGTTGTATGTGATTTGCTCCGACCCAAGGAAATAATAATTTTTTGGCCGAAAAAATCTTATTTTAATTAATTGGAGCTGGGGGATCTTACTAAACCCAATTCTAATTGATATATATATTAATCTAGTAATTTTTTGGATTTAATTGTGCAATAAAATAATTTTATATTATTATAATATTATTTTATATTACAGTACCTACTGTCTCAAAAACAGTAGAAATCTGCTTCGATTTGACCACGGATCTTTAAAAGTACTGTGGGACCCACGTTTAGGAAAAACAGTCAACTATGCTGACTGGACAAATTCTAGCCAATGAGAGCGAGTCAACGAAAGTGGCTTGACTTTTTAAACCAATAAGAATAGGTCAACGAAAGGAACGTAGACTTTAATTTGGACCGTTGGATGGAAACTTAGTTAGGAAGCCTTTGATTTCAACAATTGATCAAATCAATGGTGAGATTAGAATTCAAGATTTATGACTAATCAATATCTACCTTAGATTACATCTAGGGCTAGGAATTAAAGATGAAATCAATGGTTAGAATTAAGTCAAAAAAAGTAGGCTTGAATTTGGTTAGTAGCTAATTAAGCTTAATTTGGTTAATCTAATTACCTAATTAGCAAACTAAGTGAACTAGCTTAGTTATTAATTAATTATAATCTAAATACTAATTAGATATCCTAATATTGATTAAAGGTTATAATATATGCTAACATATATTAAACTAATTAGTTATATGATTAGAATGTTAATTAAGATTGGTTAGGATATTTAACCTAACTAATTACCTAATTAATTAGTATATAATTAGGAGTAATTTGAAAGCAATTAAATCCCTAAAACACTAAGGAGCCACACGGTTTGGACAGCAGCTTGGGAGGCTTGGATGGCTAAGTTCTACATGGTTCTTGAACCCTCCAACATGTCATAAGCCATGTGCACCACTATGTGAACTCAATTAGATATTTACCATGCAAAATTGAACACTCAACCTCACCCAAAACACTCACACGGCAGCAACCCCTTAGTTTCACTCTTCACTTTCATTTTTACACTTATCACAATTAAGCTATCCATTTCTCTCCAAAAATACCAAGAACCCATGCACACTTTTTCTTCTATTTCTTTCCCTCTCTATTCGGCCAAGTACCCTACCCACACTACCAAACCTCTATAATTTTATCTCTTTATATTTCCTAAACCCAAATCCTATTCTAAACACTTTTCATTCACAAAGTTTAGTCAAAAACCTACTCTATTTAGTCTAAAATCAAATCTTTTGCTTACTTTCTTAAGGGTAAGTCTTGATTCTATGGTTCAAATTTGGATTTCTAATTTTTCTAACCATGATTGTTCCATGGTTTTTCAATATTGAACCTTGTATGTGTTTTTACTAATTGTTTAAGAATTTTAGGGATTTGTTTGGGTGATTGCACGAAATTTCAAAGAAAGGAGGAAACTAACCGATTAATTGCTTCAAGAGGTAAGAAGGAGATTTAATCTCATCAATCCTAAGTGGTGACAAGAAAATGGATTTGTATGTGTGTGTAGAATCCATAAGGATTCATTTGTGTGGTTGTTTATCGCTTTTATTATTTGTGTGATTGTTTAAATGCTTTCCTATTTGTGATTTATTTTTACTATGCATGCCTATAGCTTTAAAATAAATTGTATGTATATTGTATGTGTTTAAATATGTATGTGTTATAATTGTATAATTATTAAAGTAGGATGTGAATAATATGTAACGATTTGCATGAGTGTTCGAAAGAACACAGAATGAGGCTCACGGCCTTACATCAAATAGAGAACCAAAATGTTCTCAACAATTTTTGAAATCACTGATTTAAAGAATCTAGGTAAAATAATGGATTTAAGAATGATTTTGATCAATTATGGCCAACATGCCATTTAGTGTATAATTGAATACCATTTTATTTTCGATTTTGGCCAATATGCCATTTTATTTTCTAAGATAGGTTAGGTAATGGATTTACAAAATAAATTGATTCCAATGAATCGTTGAGAAAACAAAAGGAATAAATTCAATTCTAGAATTCTAAATTAGCAGAATTTAGTTTAAGCAAGAACTAAATTAGATGCTTGAAAAATACTAACGTAAAGCTCATTTTATGAATTTTGAAGCGCGTTAGCAAGTTTCAAAGCGTAATTATTGGGTAAAAATAAAATGAACTATATTTAGTGAAAAATGTCAAAAATACCTTATACTGATTTTACAGGCAAAATGCTGCCGAAATTTACTAAAATCAGGCGAATAAAATGAAATGATTCCATACTATATTTATAACGAAAGGAAAATACTTTACGTATTTTAAATGTACTAGATATAGTTTTACACATATTTAAAATAATAATTTTTAGCTATTCGGTTAAGAAAATGAATTAAAAATCTTATGCGATTGAGAAAATGATTTAAAAACATTACGCGATGTTCAAAACGTCAAAATATCTTTACGCTATTTAAAAACGTTTGTGAAAATGATGAGATTGTGAAAATGTGATAAAATTCCTACGCGATTGAACGATACAGCAAGTTTTGCTGTCGGGCCAAAGTGGTGGACCCCGACATGTTGTGTTGTAGTACTGTCAAGTAGGACATATTATACTTTGGTATTTTGTGACTAAGGGTATTTTCATAATTATGGTAAAATTTGGATAATAAGGGTATTTTTGTAATTTTAGATCATGCTTAGAGTGTTGTGCCAATTTAGTTAAAAATTGGTGATTGATTGATGAGGCGAACTACACCGTGTTTTGGTGTGATAAGCGTAGTGTGGTTCATTTATGAACTTGGAGGCGTTAGTGTGCGGAGAATTCCACATGGGGACAATGGGTTGCTCCTCTGGGCCGTGGTAACTGGCAACACACTAATGATCTTGACAAGCACTATTCTTAGTCGGGATCTTGAGGAGACTATTACGTACTATGCCTGTAGTGCACGGTGTATTGACTATGTACTACTACACGATGTTTGGGCTGTGGACTATAGACACGATGTTTGACAGTGCAATAGTTTGGTTGGGCAGCCATAAAGTATTATTAGTTTCTGTTCGGATCATTCTCTCAGATATCCGTGTTTAGGTCCATGGAGTAGGAACGAGTCAGTGTGTGTTCATGCATTATTTGCATTTTACTGCTTACCATAACCTGTGATAAAATGTATAATTTATTTCTTTAATATATTATGCATGATATAATGGTATGTGTTATTTTAATATGTATTGCTTGATATATATATTATGCATGATATATTGGTATGTACTATTGTGATAATTGTTTTGTACTGTCGTTTTCTTTATTACCATATGGGTAGTGATGTAGATTGTCTCACCTCTCTATATGTTTTCTCGATATTATTATATTTTCGTAAAGAGTTTGCGGAAGAAGAGGATCAGCCTCTTGAGATACAGTATCCGGATGAGCGATAGTCGGGCGAGCTATACGAGGAAGAGGAGCTGGTAGATCACCCTGATCATCAAGACTGATCTTGAGATCATGGCGTTGCCAGGATTTTTCGGGTTTGTGAGACTTGAGTTTCACGGAGGTTCTGAGGCCTGGCGTATGCGAGTGGATAGAGGGATAGTTGTATACATGGGATGTTTGACTGTGTCCCTATGTAGAGAGTATGATGGAGATGTCATATTCACTACTATGTTATATTTACATCTAGAGTTGCCACTGACTCTTAGGCGTTACTGGCAGGGAGTATTCCATGCGCCTTATGAGCTCAGTAGCGAGTCAACAGCCTGGACTCGTGTCCGTAGTGCTATGAGATCTCCAAGATGTCAACTTTTCGATGGTCTTTCTGGAGGATGATCCATCGGAGGGTTAAATATCTATCGAGATGCACTTGGGCAATACTATGTCTTAGTTTTATGTTGTATTTTATTGCTTTGTTAAATACTTGTAGTTGTAAATTACGTGTGTAGTAAAGAAAAACTCATATGTATATTACAGTGTGGTTATGTTTGTTATATTTCGTGTTTCGTGTTATTTTATTTAATGCCATAATTATAAAAGGAAAAAAAATTTACCACTAATATTATTTAAGTATCAAATGTTTTACAACTTGGGTAAGAGTTTTATTTTATTTTATTTTATTGCATTCATAAATGTGACATCCCCACAAGGGTGTTACATTTGGGCCTTATTGTGAATGGCTAATTTTAGGCCATTTTGGTTCTTTGATTGTGTGGTTCCACTCATGATTATTATGTTTTTCAGAATTTGTCTTGGTTCTCTTTTAAGCTGCTAATGGCCACTGCATGCAATTGAAATGAAAAAGGCATTTACTTTGAAATAACTATTGGCCAAATAGCCATTCTTGCATTTTATCCATTGTTTAACCCCTTTGAGCCTAATTGACTCTATTTCCTTCTATCAAGGCTCAATTTAAACCTAAAAGTGAAAAACCATTTTACTACCCTACCTTAAGGAGTAGAAGAGCTTGATGATTATGTGGGAAATTGATTTTTGAATAAGTATGGGGGTATGAATTAATGATGTTTTTGCCTAGCTATGTATGTATATAAAAGTCTCATATAGGCAAAATATCATTTTGAATAGGATGCAAGGTGTGAAAAAAATAATAAATAAATAATAATAATAAAAAAGAAAGAGTCAGAAAAAGGAAAAGGTACAAAAAAATAAATTAAACTTGAAGATTGTTGGGAAATTCTCTGTGCTGATTGAATATTTTTCCCTTTTTGCTCTTCTAGTTCCTATGGTCTAGCTCTGTTTATCTTTGATGTATCCTACCTTAACCCTGACCCCATTACAACCTAAATAAAGACCTTTTGATCTTTGTTTACATGTGGCCTAAGTGGTAGAGAAGTAGAGGCTTGACAAGCCTATGGTAAAGCATGTTCTCATGAGTTGATTGAGTGTAAACACAAGCCTAAAACACTTAGATGAGAGAGCATATTAGCATATCAGTGAGGTTTATCATGCTGACTTAACCCTGAAATTTAACTGATTTTGCTTGCCATTTTGGATTACTAAGAGAGGGAATTCTTGATTACTAAAATTCTTTAAAGAACTTAATGCATGAAGGTCTTTGCTCATTATTCTGCATTTGCATAGCTTATTGGGAAGTTGTGTTTAACTGTATATTTTTACCCAGGAGTGCAAAAGGCTAAGTGTGGGGGTATTTGATCTGTCGATTATTCCTACATCTTAAATGCCTTATAACTAATTCAATTGGATTCCATTTGTGCTTAATCGTTATCATTTAGCTAAGTTTCAGATATTAAGCTTAATTGGAACCTTATTATGAAGCTTTGCTTAAATGTATTTATTAGTACTCATAATTGAATTATGTCTTTCAGGAGATCTATGAGTGATGGAGTCCATTAGCCTCAAACTAGGCCTACTATCCACTTGAAGAAAGAGCTAAGGATTCAAGGAGATCAATATCACCTCTTAAAGCAATGAAAGAAAAGCCTTTGTAAAAAATCCGGGCTGAAAACGAAGGAATCAAATTACAGGGCCTGTATCAAATTATAGGGCCTGGGCCGTGTCCTCCTCTGAATAAAATAAACACCTCTTGTGCTTGATTTGAGGTCCAAAAGAGGTATTTTAACATGGTTCTATGAAGTTTTGGATGGATTCATTGCAATGGAGTTGAGCTCAGAATTTATATGGTTAAGATTAATAGAGTTTTTTACCTTTGCGCGATAAAATGAGCATAACTTGAGTTTAGAAGTCAAAACGAGGTGATTTTGGTGGCATTGGAAAGCTAAGAAAAAGAGCTACAACTTTTATGAAGATCACTTCTCCAAAAAATGACGTTTGGAGTGATTAAAAATGGAGACACGGCTATGTCCCTTGGACACACAGCCGTGTCTCCCCCGAAACTTAATCAACAAGTTGCCTCCCATCAATCCTTGCAGGCTAAGCATGAGACATGGCCGTGTCTAAGGGAGACACAGTCGTGTCCCCTATAGGAGCCCAAATTGTCTATAAATATTAACCTGGAGGCCTGCACGAGTAGTTTTAGGTTCTCTTCAGTTTTTCTTCTTTTTCTTGTTTTTCATAGTTCTAACGGTGGGAAAGGCTAGGAAACCTTAGGAAACAGAGAGAGGAGGTTTGGATCAAAGATTGGATTCTCAGGTTCGAGCAGTCAGAGATTCATCATCCTTAATCCTTGGAAATATGTTTGATCTTTTCTTTCCCTTCTTTATTTTGTTTCTAATGTTGTTCTTTCTCAATTTTTCTTGTGATTTTGTTTTAGTCATGTGTAACTAAATCTCCCTTGGTTAAGGGAGGATGAAACCACTAGTATTAATGTTGTGAATCTTGCTTATTCGTTTATTTCAACACAATTATGTTTTTATTCAAATATTTCTAAATTTATTGTTGGTTTGGAGATTCTTATGCTTGTTTCCATTGATTTGAATGGTAGATCTAGGTTTATTATGCGTGGTTACGGTAATAGATTTAGAGGATTATATGTTAATGGTATAAGAATTTTTATGCTCATTTGCTAGTGATAAAAGTGGTAGATCTGGATTTATTATGCGTGGTTGCGGTAATAAATCTAGAGGAATATATTATCTAAGTAATTTAATCCCGGTGTGTGATTAGATCTTAGCGTAATTGGTTTTCTAAATCTTAATGCAATTGTTGGGTAGTTGTAAGAGTGGTTGCTTTATAACTAATCAGTGATTAGGAGTTAATTTGAGCGGTTGCTGAATTGGCCAACACATAAGGAAAACAAAGATTGAATCTCATAATTGCGTAAAAATGTAATTGAGCATGTTGGAATAAAAGGATATGTGGGTTATCAATATCATGTAAATCTAGTGGTGATTCAATCCCTTAACCAATTCTCTTATATTGTTAATTCTAGTTTGTTTATTATTATTGTTTTTAAAATTGTTCATTGTTCATCAAAATTTCAAAACCCCTCTTTTTACTGTTTATTGTTAATCAGAGTTTAAATTGGGAATTGTTTGATAGTGTTAATTGAATTGGTTCTCTATGGATCGACCTTTACTAACTATAACTGGTTGTAAGGTTTTTTATTTTTTGGTGTGCCTAACAACTGATTTTTATCTGAATTTTAATCAATATCAGCCTCACACCAAAAAAGATTTGTAAATTATTAATCGATAAAGATGCATATTTGAGTCCACATCAATTTGATAATTACATATTTGATACATTAATAAACTCTCATTTTTAGTCATTTACACTCTCCATGTACTTAATTGATTGAGTTTTGTTATGTTTTGTAAGTTTGGACTCAAATTGGACTTAATTGAATTTTTCAGCATGATTTATGTCTTACACTATTTCTGTATTTGGGCCATATCTTGGGATATAGGTGGGCTTTTAAGGTGATTCTGGTGGAATTTGAAATATAAGAGAGAACTCTATAACTTTTATGAAGACCTCAAAGGCCTAATTACACGATTGGATAACTCAAATTGGAGTTGAAGCAAGAACTAGGGTGTTGATCCTGACAGCTTGACCTATGCATACTGTTCATGACATAACTCGGGATATAGGATGTCAAATGGGCTAAAATTTTGACGGTTGATATTTAAGACCCATCTACAACTTTTAAGTTGAACATTTTTCCAGAATCTGAGGTCTAATGGGTCATATTGGGCTTGGAAGTCAGAACAGAGGAGCTATCATTGGGCCTAAGCAATATGTAGTAATCAGACCATATCTTGAGTTTTAGGAATGCTTTTGGGCTCAAACTAATGGTATTTGAAAGCTAAGATCCAGGCCTACGACTTTTATGAAGACCACTTGGTGAAAAAATGATGAATGAAATGACTTCAGAGCTAAATGATTTCGGAGACTAAGAATCTCTATAATTTTCCACTCATCAAAAATCATTTGACATTTTTCACTCATTTTCCACTCATCCACTCACTCATGACTCAGCCCCCTTGTCATTTTGTATCCCTAATCCTCTATGAAAGGGAACCTTGGCTGATCATTTAGAAGGCTAAGGTGTTAGATACCAAATTCATGCTATTTTGTTGTTTTATTATCTTGTTGTAGCTTTCTTTTGTTCTAAATTGAAGTTATGTTATTTTTCTTCTTCTTCTCTCTTCCTTTCTTCTTGTCTATGAGTAACTAAGTTTCATTTTGCTTAGGTGAAAGAGTGAACCTCTTGGTAATGAAATAAGGTTAGATTAATTTCTCTCTTGTGCTTAAATGATATATTTTCAAGTGATCATTATACGTATTGTATTTTGTTTCCAATCAATTTAGAAACCCTCCTTGTAAAGTGGAGTTCTTGATTTGTTGTAGACAAGAGATTGACACAATGAATGCTTGAACCCATTTACAAGTGTTGGTGTTAGAAACTCTCCTTGTAAAGTGGAGATCTTGATTTGTTGTAGACAAGATTTTGGCACAATGAATGCTTGATCCCATTTATGAGTAGTGGTGTTAATAGATGATTAAAAGAATCATAATATAATTATGTATATAATTTTTAATGAACTTTGAACGTTGTATTTTCTGATTGGAACCTCTTTTATGTGTGAATTCTAATTGAGTTATAAAAGAATTAATCTTGTCCTTAATTTATTTACTAAGAGTGGATTTCCTAGCCCAAACAATTCTTTTTTATTTGTGACCAAGTTTTATCACCTTTATTATTGTAACAAAATATTTTCCTTACGTCAAATAAAATTTTTTTCATCAATTCCCTGTGGATCGACCTCGGACTCCCGAGAATTTATTACTTGAAACACCTGCACTTGAGTTTGTAACTTTTAATCCTCATCAAGTTTTTGGCGCCGTTGTCGGGGAATTGTTTTGAAGAATAAATTTATGGTATAAATATTTTGTATATATATTCTACTCTTTTAATTTTTTTTTGTACTTACTAACATGCTAACTCAATAGGAGAAACTCTCCTTTTTACTTTCTGCACTTTAAATTTTGTAATTTACTTTTCGTGTTTTATTTTCTATATTTTATTTCTAACTTTCTAACTTACTAACCTACTAACCTTTTAATTTTCTTGCTTACTAACTTACTAATTATCTAACTTTCTTACTAACTATCTAATTTTTTACTTTATCAGCTATCTAACTTTTTACTTTACTTGCTTCTAACATTTTAATTTATCTGTATACTAACTTTTTAA
Organism: Ormosia semicastrata; assembly: GCA_029884595.1. Taxonomy (NCBI): domain Eukaryota; kingdom Viridiplantae; phylum Streptophyta; class Magnoliopsida; order Fabales; family Fabaceae; genus Ormosia; species Ormosia semicastrata. Next base: position 50,246,209 of record JAQQTO010000061.1, read on the forward strand.
TTTTTCTGCTTGTTAACGTATTTGGTGGCTGGTTTATACTACACCTTTGTTAATATTTATTTACTAAGTGTTAATATATATTTGGTGGCTGGTTTATACCCCATTCTTGTTAATATTTAACGGCAAGTTTATATCGCTTACTTGTACATTTTCTTTTCTATTTTATGTCACTTATTTATGCTTAATTGGTATCGTGATTCAAATTCTGGTCGTTTGGTCAAAATTAATCCTGGTACTTTATATATTGATTTGTTTAAATCACAATCACACACATTAAACACAATGACTGAAAATAAAAGTGTGCATGATGAACATGAAGATCAACCGTTGTGAACCATGTGTGAGTATTTGCAACCATCTCGAAATTCTAGTCCATCATATTTTATCTTTTCACTCAATGCTAACAATTTTAAATTCAAGTCAGGTATGATTTCTTTACTTCCTAATTTCCATGGTTTAGAATCTGAAAGTCCATATTTACATCTAAAAGAATTTGAGGAAGTATGTACCGCTTTTCATGATCAAATTTGCACTGAAGAGGTTATTAAGCTTAAATTATTTCCTTTTTCTTTAAAAGATAAAGCAAAAACTTGGCTTAATACTTTGAAACCAAGATCAATTGGCACATGGCAAGAAATGCAAGGTGAGTTTTTAAAGAAATTTTTTCCAACACATAAAACCAATGCTTTGAAAAGACAAATCCAAAATTTTTCCCAAAATTCAAATGAAGCATATTTTCAAAGTTGGGAACATTTTAAAGATTTGTTGAATTCCTGCCCACATCATGGTTTTGAAAAATGGCGCATTATAAGCATCTTTTATGAAGGGTTAACACCCGAAACTAAACAATTTGTGGAAACAATGTGCAATGGTGAGTTCTTGATAAAGAACCTGAAGAAGCTTTAGACTATTTAGACCATTTGGCTGAAAATTCTCAATCTTGGCATGATAGTAATCCTTCTGAAAATTCAATTAGATCTAACCTTGCAAATGCTAGTAAAGGAAAATATCATCTTAGTCAAGAAGAAGATTTAAATGCTAGGTTTGCTAGTTTGGCTAGAAAGATTAAAGTCGTGGAATCAGGGAAAGTAAAAGAAATCAAATCTATGCAAAATGAAGAAATTTGTAGCATTTGTGATGAATTGGGACACTCAACAAATGAATGTCCGAAAATTCCTGTTGTTAAAGAAGTTATGCATGAGCAATTAATTGCAATGAATAATTTTAAAAAGCCATTCACTTCTTCTTTTTCAGATACATACAATTCGGGATAGAGAAATCACTCGAACTTCAGTTGGAGGACTAACAATCAGGCACAATTTATGCAACCACCACCTCCTCAGGCACAGTAGGACTCTCAAAATTATCAAGGATATACACCTTATGTCCCACCATATAGGAAAAACCTTAAGGGAACATTGCATGCATTCATGGAAAAGTAAGAGGCTATTAATAACCAAAACACTCAAGCCATGATTGACATAAAAGACACTTTTGCTAAACTTTCTTCTGCACTTGCCATTCACTAGAAAGGAAAGTTTCCCTCTCAACCTCAACTAAATCCCAAGGGTCAGTATAGCCTAAATAAGGGTAGTTCAGAAAGCCAACAAATAGATCAAGTCCAATCAGTGATAACTCTTAGGAGTGGAAAGGTTATTGAAAAATAAATTCCTGAACCTTGTGAGAAAGATGATGAATCAAGTTCCAAAGATAAGGAAGAAGTTGATAAGCCAACTAGCCAAAAGGAGACTAAACCCTTGCCTTCACCCCCATATCCTCAAGCATTAAACAATTCAAGTAAAGTGAATCATAACAGTGATATTTTTGAAATCCTTAAGCAAGTGAAGGTCAATATTCCGCTGTTAGATGCTATCAAACAGATTCCTTATTATGCCAAATTTTTGAAAGACTTGTGTACTATTAAAAGAAAGCATAATGTGAAAAAAAATGTATTTTTGACTGAACAAGTAAGCTCCATTATTCAGAACAATAATGTGTTGAAATATAAAGACCTTAGTTGTCCTACAGTTTCATGCATTATTGGTGAACATAAAATTAAATGAGCTTTACTTGATCTTGGTGCTAGTGTTAATTTTCTGCCATATTCAGTTTATCAGCAACTCAACTTGGGTGAGTTAAAACTAAATTCTGTAACTCTTCTGCTTGCAAATAGATCAATTAAAATTCCAAAAGGAATAGTGGAAGATATATTAGTACAAGTTGATAAATTCATATATCCTGTGCATTTTATTGTCTTAGAAACTGAAACTATGGAAAATAGTAGCAAGTCAACTCCTGTTATTTTAGGTTGCCCAGTTTGGCAACATCTAATGCTTTGATAAATTGCAAAAATGGAGTGGTGAAGCTAATATTTAGTAATATGACACTAGAGCTTAATGTTTTCAACATGTGCAAGCAACCACAGGAAGTTTATAATGGAAAGGAAGAAATTGAAGGGATTGAGGCCATTATAGATGATCATCTTCAAATCAGGAGTTCTTGTGACCCATTAGAAGTTTGTTTAATTAATTCATTTGATTCAGCTACACAATTAGATGATGATGTTTCTGAAATATGCTCTTTGCTTGACTATACACATGTAATAGAATATAAAGGATGGAAGCCGAGATTTGAAGAGCTAAAACCCATGAATGATGATACCCATGAAGAAGTACCCACACTGGAACTAAAGCCATTACCTGCTGGGTTGAAGTACACATTTTTGGGAGAAGAAGAAAGTTTTCTAGTGGTAATTTCCTCATCCCTGACCAAAGAACAAGAAGGTATGTTGATAGAAGTACTTAAAAGGCATAAAAGTGCAATTGGATGGACAATAAAGGACATAAAAGGTATTAATCCATTAATTTGTACACATAGAATACATTTAGAGGATAATGCTAAAGCATCTCAACAACCTCAAAGAAGATTAAATCCACATATGAAAGATGTAGTTAGAGCTGAAGTTTTTAAATTACTTGATGTTGGAATTATCTATCCTATCTCTGATAGCTAGTGGGTAAGTCCTACATAAGTTGTACCTAAGAAATCTGGAATAACAGTGCTTGAAAATGAAAAAGGAGAATTAATACCTACCCGAGTCTCATCTAGTTGGTGTATGTACATTGATTTCAGAAAATTGAATGCAGCCACTAGGAAAGATCATTTCCCTTTTCCATTTCTTGATCAAATTCTAGAAATAGTAGCAGGACACCTCTATTATTATTTTCTTGATGGTTATTCTGGGTATAATCAAATACCAATTGCATTAAAGGATCAAGAAAAGACCACTTTTACTTGCCCCTTTGGCACTTTTGCATATAGAAGAATGTCTTTTGGTCTTTGTAATGTTTTGACAACTTTTCAAAGATGCATGTTAAGTATTTTCAGTGACATGATTGAGCATTATTTAGAGGTTTTCATGGATGATCTGACAGTTTTTGAAAATTCCTTTGAAAATTGTCTTGATAATTTGGAAGAAGTTCTTAAAAGATGCAAAGAAAAAGGATTTGTGTTAAATTGGGAAAAATGTCATTACATGGTTACCTCAGGAATAGTGTTAGGTCATGTGATATCTTCTAAAAAAATTGAAGTTGATAAGGTCAAAGTTGAATTAATTGCTCATTTGCCTTCCCTAAAAATAGTTAGAGAAGTTCGTTCCTTTTTAGGACATGCAGGATTTTACAGAAGATTCTAAAGAACTTTAGTGCCATATCTAGACCATTATGTGATCTTCTAACAAAATATGCACTATTTGATTGGACCCAAGATTGTCAGAAATCTTTTGAAAAATTAATCGGTCTTTTGACTTCTGCTCCTATCATGCAATCCTCTAACTGGTCTTTGCCTTTTGAGCTGATGTGTGATGCTAGTGATTTTGCTGTTGGTACTGTTTTAGGACAGAGAAAGGAAGGTAAACCTTATGTAATTTATTACGCAAGTAGAACTTTAAATAGTGCACAAATGAATTACATCACTACTAAAAAAGAACTACTTGCTGTAATTTTTGCATTGGACAAATTTTGAGCTTATTTAATTAGTTCTTCCACTGTTGTTTTCACTTATCATGCTGCTGTTAGATATTTAATGTCTAAGCAGGATGCCAAACCTAGGTTGATACAGTGGATCTTGTTGTTTCAAGAATTCAACATCACAATAAAAGACAAGAAAGGAGCCAAAAATGTTGTTGCAAATTATTTGTCCAGACTTACAACAGGCTCATCTTTTGATAGCATGCCTATCAATGATTCTTTTCTCGGTGAATTTTTATTTTCTGTCAATTCCTTACCTTGGTTTACTAACATTGTCAATTTTCTTGTAACAGGTAAGATGCCGCCTCAATGGACGCACCAAGACAGAAAAAAAGTTTTTGATTGAGGTGAAAAATTTTTGTTAGGATGACTCATATTTGTTCAAATATTGTCCTGATCAAATCTTTCAAAGATGTGTACCTGATAGTGAGGCAAGTAGTGTCATTAAATTTTGTCATTCAGAAGCATGTGGAGGTCATTTTTCTTCAAAGAAAACAGCTGCAAAAATCTTGCAGTGTATATTTTATTGGCCTACATTATTTATTTCAAAAACTTGATGCAGATTAAAAGTTACAAATCCAAGTGCAGGTTATTTCAAGTAATAAATTCTCGGGAGTACGAGATCGATCCACAGGGAATTGATAAAGAAAAATTTATTTGACGTAAGGAAAATATTTTGTTATAATATTAAAGGTGATAAAACTTGGTCACAAATAAAAAGGAATTGCTTGGGCTAGGAGATCTACTCTTAGTAAATAAATTAAAGACAAGATTAATTCTTTTATAACTCAATTAGAATCCACACATAACGGAAGTTCCAGTCAGAAAATACAACATTCAAAGTTCATTAAAAATTATATACGTAATTATATTATGATTTCTTTAATCATCTATTAACACCACCACTCATAAATGGGATCAAGCATTCATTGTGCCAAAATCTTGTCTACAACAAATCAAGATCTCCACTTTACAAGGAGAGTTTCTAACACCAAAACTTGTAAATGGGTTCAAGCATTCATTGTGACAATCTCTTGTCTACAACAAATCAATAACTCCACTTTACAATGAAAGTTTCTAAATTGATTGGAAACAAAATACAATACGTATAATGATCACTTGAAAATATATCATTTAAGCACAAAAGAGAAATTACTCTAACCTTATTTCATTATCAAGAGCTTCACTCTTTCACCCAAGCAAAATGAAACTTAGTTACTCATAGACAAGAAGAAGAAGAGGAGGAGGAGGAGGAGGAGGAGGAGGAGAACAAAATAGCATGAATTTGGTATCTAAAACCTTAGCCTTCCAAATGATTAACTAAGGCTCCCTTTTATAGAGGATTAGGGATACAAATTGACAAGGGGGCTGAGTCATGAGTGAGTGGATGAGTGGAAAATGAGTGAAAAATGCCAAATGACTTTTGATGAGTAGAAAATTATAGAGATTCTTTGTCTCCAAAATCATTTAACTCTGAAGTCATTGTATTCGCCATTTTTTCACCAAGTAGTCTTCATGAAAGTTGTAGGCCTGGATATTAGATTTCAAATGCCTTTAGTTTGACCCCAAAAGCATTCCTAAAACTCAATATATAGTCTGATTACTGCATACTACTCAGGCCAGTGATAACTCCTCTATTATGACTTCCAAGCCCAATATGGCTCATTAGACCTCAGATTCTGGAAACGTGTTCAACATGAAAGTTATAGATTTGGGTCTTAACTATCAACCATCAAAATTTCAGCTCATTTTACATCCTAGATCCCGAGCTATGTCATGATTAGGCCAATTTGAGTTATCCAATCGTGTGATTAGGCCTTTGAGGTCTTCATAAAAGTTATAGAGCTATCTCTTATATTTCAAATACAGCTAGAATAACCTCAAAAGACCACCTACAGCCTAAGATATGGCCCAAAAATAGAAATAGTGTAAGACGTAAATCATGCTAAAAAATTCAATTAAGTCCAATTTGAGTCCAAACTTACAAAATATAACTAAACTCAATCAATTAAGTACATGGAGAGTGTAAATGACTAAAAACGAGAGTTTATTAATGTATCAAATATGTGATTATCAAATTCCCTCACACTTAGCTTTTTGCATTCCTAGGCAAAACATACAAGACCAAAACTAAAAAAAATGAAATAGACTCAAAAGCTAAAAACTCTTAAAGACTCAATTTCTAATAATATTTAAGAATGAAGAGCAATCAATTATTCAAGTAATCAAAACATTTATGAGGTAACGTTTCTTCACATCTTAAACTAACAAGCAAGGAAACTTCAATTGAAAAGCATGAGTCAAGAATGATAGATCTTCACAAGATTTACTCTCAATCCATCAAGTGTTTAAAAGGTAGGTATTTCACTCAACTTAACCCATGAAAATTGCACTACCATAAGCTTGCTTATCTTCTACTTCTCCACTACTCAGAACACATGCATACACAAATCATGAGGACTTTATTCAAGGTTGTAATCTGGTCAAAGTAAAGGAAGAGGTAATATGGAAATGACAAGTTAAATACCAAAGAGAATAAAAGAGCATGAGAGCTGAGTTCAATTAACAAGCGTGAAAGTTCATCCCAACTCCACCTAATACAAGTTCTCTTTACATATTCTTTTCCTTTTCTTTTATTGCCTTGTTGACCTTTATTTACATATATATATATTTTTTATTTTTTTTCTTTTGATTTGATTTTGTTTTTTGTTTTTTTGAATATGAACATAATATATACATTTTTTTTACCAACCATTCTGCACACATACCCTCACACTTGTTCAAGAATTCATCCAATGACAATGCTAATGTTCTTTTATTCACTAAGGCTAGGTAAGAACATTGTTTTTTTTTCTTTTTTTTAAGGTACATAATGAGTTCGAAACAAAGAATGGTCAAATAAGCTCAAAGGGGTTAAGCAAAGGAAAATATACAAGGTTGGCTATTTAGTTAAAGTAGCTATATCAAGAAAAATGTCTCGATCATATTTATGTATGCATATGAAAATATAATTTAAAAAAGAATCAAAGTAAGTTCTAGAGTAACAATTCCATGAGTGAGATTCACACTATAACACCCCTTGATGTAGCAACTGGAGCATAATCGTCATTACACCACAGTTACTAATTAAAGTGTGTCACAGTCATGATAACAGTAATTTAGATTCTCAAGAGTCTATATATATTTTTTTCTTGACGATTTGCATAAGTAGAAAATATGAGCCTCGAATGAAATATAAATATATTCAACCCATAATACAACCACTGAAATAAAATCATATTCCTTATATATATTTTTTATAGTTAATTTACACAAATCACTGATGACATAGAATATAACAATTACAGAGTCCAATAAAAATACAGCGGGGATAAAACACTAAAGGGGGAAAAGTAGTAACCCAGGGATGGGTACTACTAGCAGACAAAGCCGTAGCCCCATATGTACGTGACGCACAGCGTCCCAGTTGACACGACGGGCATTAATGCCTCCACGCGGTTGAACTCTTACGTAGTCAAAGAAATCTTGTCCAGACGCTCAAGCCAATCAACCAAGGTGTGGTCTCTCTTTATCTTCCTCACGGTCTTTTATCAAATATAAATATAAAATAGAAATGCACAAATATAGGAAAGAGGTGAGACACCCATCTTTCATTACCACTATTGGTAGTAAGAAAACAGCACGGCGCAAAGCGCCCACCAAGCAATACAGTTCATATATTCATCAACAGCAACAGCAAAATTTATAATAAAAGCAATTCAATTCTAAGCAATAATCAGAGTCAATAATAATAGTGATATTTATAGTAAAGGTAGAACAACAGTAAGCAATAGCAGGAAGATCACAATAGTATTTCCAAGAATCAACACAACAATCAGATAATCATTTACAAAAGCACAATAGTTATCTTCACATTCACAGGTGTTCATGCTCAACAGTTTAGGAGACCGATAATGAACGATGCACAATGCATTATGATACCCCAATTCCTACTCCATGGAGCTAGCTATAAACAGTCGGAGAGAATGATCAGGGAGACATGCCAGTATCTCGTCAGCCATAAATCAAGTGCTTTCCAGAAAATAATCAGTCATTTTGTGCAACAAGGCTTTATACAGCGGCATTCCCACAAGATCTCGATATAGGATTGTGTCCAGTCAGGATCATCGATGCGTTTGCATCGATTTGTCTCACGGTCCAGAGGGGCTACCACTGCCCTCTGTGAGACGCCCGCGCCCCGACGTCCCCAAGGTCAACTACAGGACCACACATGTCTATTCGCACCCGCACTAAGGTGTGATTCAACTCCTAGGCAACTCGGCCTTACAGCAGTCCGCAAGACATTTACAATGCATAATGACTCTATGCATAATATGTATGATTCACAATTTCATACAATTCCATAATATGCCACAATTGACCAAGAGAGCATCAATATACAAATGGTCACTCACATGGACCCATACCATCATAATATTGAGATCAAATCACATGGTACATTCTTAGGTCCGTTATGAATCCTGACTTAAATTTTGTCTTTCCTACAAGGTTCATTTCCAATTAAATTCTCATAGTTAGTCTAATCTTCCTAATACAATTCATTCTCATAAGCTCTCAAGACTCACACTCTCTTGTTCTTGCTTTCTTGAACCTATCCTAAGTCTTATGAAAGTTTCACTCTTGGTTCCTTTAAAATTTATGAAATCTCTAATCATATTGAGTCCTTCAAATTCATTAATTTCCTATCCCCTTACATAGATTTTTAATCACTTGATTACCTAAACTTCTAAGTTACTAAAGTTGTATAATCAAGCCTCAAAAGGCCTTAGAGGCCGTGGCCTCTCAAGGGATTCAATTCCCAAATATTTTAAAGTCATCACATTACATGTTATACCCTTGATTTACTTAATCTTTCATTTGTTAAATTAGTTCACCAAGAACCCCAATTTTGGGCTCAAAAACTGTGACCTTCCTAAATCCTCAAATTTTCATTCTTTCACATATCATGTGTTAGTTACTTGATACTTAATTACTCAATTTCCATTTCTCACAAGATTAATTTAATTGCCTAAGATCCATGCCAAAACCATGGCTTCATAGGTCTTCTAAGTTCCGCTTTTTATTCCTCATTTGTGTATTAATTCCTTAAGATCAATTTTCTTAAGTTTAATGTATCAAGGTCATTCCATTTGCCTTATTGCTCAAGCTAAAACCGTGGCCATCAATGAGTCTTCAATGTCCAATATTTCCTTCTCTTTTAGGTATTAACTTCTTGTTATTAATTCACTTAAGTTTTTAGTTCATTAAAATCAATCTAAGTGCCCAAGACTCAATGCCAAAACCGTGGCTTCATGATGTCCATTATCCAATTTTTCTTTCCAGTTTTATGCATTAGTTTTCTTAACACTAATTCACTTAAATTTAGTTCATCAAAATTAATCCATTTGACTCTTTACTAAGACCAAAACCGTGGCACCCCTCTTGGGTATTAAACTCTCAAGGTCCTCTATTCATTTGTGTTAATACTATCATTCAACCTTTGATTACATAAGTCTTATTTCCCTTGTATGCAAAACCAATTTTCACCCCTAACTTCTAGTCAAAACCGTGGCACCATGTTGAGGTAGGAAACTCCGAATTTTCCATTTAGCAACCCCAACATGATCAAGCACAATTAATATATCAAACATATTCAAGAGCATAATCAAGTATCAATCAAATTCAAGAATACTAAAGCATACAAAATTTATAATTCAAGCAAGCATACAAAGAGCATACAGAGATGGATTTCTCTATCAACACACATACAAAGTCTCCTCACCACCATAAGTGGTTGAAGTGAGTAGTCTCCCTCTTACCTAGAGGAGACAATGCAAGAAAATAACTCATTGGTTCCTTGATTTGTAAATTTCAGAATCCACCTTCAAGAGAACCATAAGGTGGTCAAATTCTCATATTTACAAACTAAAGCTTGAAAAGAATGATCCTTGGTCACATAGGTAACCATGGAAAACGAAATTGATAGGTGAATTGGAAGAACTTTACCTAAAGCCTTAAGCTTGAACTCCTTGAGATTCCTTTTTTTGGTGATTTTCGGATTCCACTCTCCCGAGAACCCTAGAGTGTTCAAAATCACTCAAATCACTCATCAATGCTCAAAAAGAGAAGCCCTTGGTCACATAGCAACCAAGGAAAACGAAAATGAGAAGAAAATGGAGAGAAATCAAGAATCTTTACTTTGGAAGACAATGGAAACAAGGTTGGATTTTGAGCAAACCTTCCAAATGAGACTTATAGAGAAGATGAAGATGAGTGTATAAATGTGTTTAGTGGAGAGCAAAATCAAAAAGCTTGGCCATCCATGGAGGAGTGATTTTCGGATTTGAAGGAGGAGGGGTAGAAAGGATGGATTTTTGAAGAGATTTTCTAAAGAGAAAGTGTAGAGGAGGTTGAGAGAAGTCTAGAAATGGTGTTTATGAAGAGAAAAGTGAAGAGAAGACTCTCTAATGGTGGCTGGAAATTTCGGATCTAAGCGGAGGAAGAAGAGAAGAGGTGGAGAGAAAATAGAGGTAGAAATGGAAAATGGAGAAACTTTCTACACAAAGAAGGTAGAGGAAGTGAGTGCAAGTGTGGAAATGGGCTTAGAGAGGAGAAAAGATGAGCAAAAATGGAGGAGGAGGGGCTGCCATTTTCGTGCTCATGGTGGAGGTAGAGAGAAGGAGGAGAAAAAGATGAAGAAGATAAAGTGAAGAGAGAAAAAGTGATAGGTAAAGTGAATTAGGGTTTGATGGATTTAGGTTTAGTGTGCAAGTCACAATTTTGCCCTCCTTGGCTAGTGTGGGCTGCTGAATAGAGGAGAGAGTGAGGGGAAAAATTTGGCTTCTCATGCAAGCCAAGGGTAATTGGGTCATTTGGTGGTCAAAGCTTCTCAAAGAAGCTTTGAAAAAGCACACAAATTTGAATTAAAGTAGATTTGATTTGACATAAAGTGAATTGTATTAGGATAGGGTGATAGGATTTCTTATGCATGCTATTATCCAATGGATAATAGTTACAGTCGACAGAAGTCAGTATTAATTTATCTGACAGATGAAATTTACACAGCGTTTTATCATTCCGACTGCTAAATTTTTCAAAAAATGTGAAACCTTGTAAACTATGTCCAGCCTCGGGTTTAGTAAGATCCCCCATCGACAGGTCCATAGTTCAAGGTTCTCGGAGAAAACATCTCGTTTTTTCGGCTTCGCTCAGTGCGCACGCAAAACAAGGAATATATTAAAATATTTAACGTTTCTGGAAAAATCCCAGAAAATTCTCAAAAATTACAAATATTATAAAATGACTATTCGACTTATCATTTTCCAATTTTTTTGAAGCATTACAGTCGTTTTCGCGACTCTGCTCAATACGAACGTAAAACGAGGAATATATTAAAATATTCATCATTTCCGAAAAATTCTGAAAGAATTCACATAAATCACAAATATTAGAAAATAACTATTCGTAATAAAATTTTCCAACTTTGGGAGCATTACGGTCGTTTTGCCAACTCTGCCCATTGTGTACACAAAACGAGGAATAATATTAAAATATTTCACATTTTCAAAAAAATCCAGAAAAATTCCAGAAAATCCCAAATATTGTAAAATGTTCATGTATCCTAAAATTATTAATTTTCGAGATGTTACAACTCTCCCCTTCAAATAGAAATTTCATCCTCGAAATTTTCATTCCTTAGACTAAACGTTAATGTTTTCCTTCTCCCCACGTTCTAACTTTCACGTTGCGCTTCTAATCGCGCCCATTTAGATTACTCTTAGCAACGCGATCTTTATATCCCTGTGTTGCTTTGTTCTCCTATTCTCAACTTTCACAAGAAGTTCTTCATAGATTATATTATCTCTCCATCCCTTACAACTGATACTTCCACTTTAACGTTTAATATATCTTGGTCACTTTTCCATTTCCTTTGAATTTCTCCCAATAGACCACTGAAATAGCAATCGTATCTAGACATACTTCGTTTGGTATCGCTTCCAATAATAACCACAAATTCTCAAATTACTCCGCTAACTTCTTCTTCTTTCAAGTTTGAAAAATTAGATCAAAATGTCCAACATACTTTTTCCACGTGTTTGAGAATAGATCAGAGTATAGTTGATAAGGACAACAACAAATCTGTCTAGGTAAGGATGAAAGATCTGATTTAGATAGTCCATGAATACGACAGGAACATTGGTTGCTCCGAATGGTATAACGAGATACCTGTAATGTTTAAAGCGCGTTCGAAAACCGTATTGGGAATATTTTAAATTTCCCGCGAATTGAGTGACGATAAGAGTGTATGTCTATCCTGGAGAGAACAACAACTCTCTTCTCGTCGATCCATTGAATCGCTTATTTTTCTTCGGGGACACTCATCCTTGATAGGAGTATAGTTCCTTTTGTGACAGTCCTCGTCTCACCGAGAAGCTCCATTCTTTTCCTTACTGACAATATGGTAGCCCAATCATACGAAACTCTTTGACTATCAGAGTGGCATTTATACTCTCCTTATTGTTGGTCCTCTACGAAAAACACTTATATGTATCCTCAGGCTCCTTTCGCTTACAAAGCTTCAACTTTGTTGGCCGCTACGAATTCAGAAGTCTTAATTTTGAAAACCACTAAGGTTTTCATTGGAATGGTTTAGTGGGATACGACTAGAAAATGGTCAGTCAGTCCCTAAATCGCGAACTCTAACCGATGCGATTTCAAGTAAGCGAAATAGATCAACAAAAGGTTCAATCTTTATGAGAAGTAGGATAGATTAGACAAACTCAGGAGTCAAGACAAGTCTCAACAACAGAAATGGGAACAACTAAGTCGAAGATAAGAACAATACAGATGAATCCAAATGATCCATGAAGTTACGAATTGTAAAAAGGGAGGGTTACCCCCAGAATTATACAGCACGATTATTGGATCGTCATTTGAGGCGTAACTTCGCTTGTTTAGATCTCCAAATGTCGAGGTCTAATTGGATCTACTACTACTAGCACTTTCCCTACGGGTTGGGTGTTGTTGTTACTTTCTTGGTACCCGTAAACGTAGTTCCCGTTTAACTTATTAGTTTTTCCATTATTCCTCCTTTGGAATCTAGGTAGTCCATGGTTATCCCAAGTCTGACTTTCCTTCAATAGATTTTAAACCACAACTTCCAATTTTCATTACTATGCGGTCCTCTAATCTTGGTGAATTGTCACATCAGCTATCCTTCATATTTCTCCTGCGATCGCAGCCATACTTCGATGGTCTTATCTTACGCTCATATGTGTACGTCTGCCATAACCCAGTGTCTTTCTTCGAAGACGGACCAAACATAACATAATAAAACAAATGTAATTATTGCCTCCCTTCGAAAGCCAAACACAAAGAGTCACACAATGCACACCATTCAAGCAAGACAAGCTAATTTACGAATCCTAACTGCTTCCAGCCCGAACTTCTTCGTTCTGCCTCCACAGCGTAATCTCTCGTAAGTTGTCAACTGCTTCACGAACCTAACTTACACCAGCTATTTCTTTCTCTAGAAGATCGATTTTCCAAAATCTTTTGATCTCCTCACAAAAGAATTCCTATTTTCCCAACACAGTACGCCTAGGAGAAGTCATAGTTTCCTGTACACAGAACATTACATATTGAGTGGATCAATCCTCAATATCATGCAACTGTATAACAGTAGCTATTAACATTCAACCTACGGCAAGTCATGCATTCCTTTCCCATCATCTCAATCAAGAGACAAGGAAGTGCACAACAGACCAAGTTCTAATATGCCTAAACATAGCAAGTGCATACTCCGGTTCAACAGGATGAACTGTTCTGGTACCACCTAATGTAACACCCCTTGATGTAGCAACTGGAGCGTAATCGTCATTACACCACAGTTACTAATTAAAGTGTGTCACAGTCATGATAACAGTAATTTAGATTCTCAAGAGTCTATATATTTTTTTTTCTTGACGATTTGCATAAGTAGAAAATATGAGCCTCGAATGAAATATAAATATATTCAACCCATAATATAACCACTGAAATAAAATCATATTCCTTATATATATATATATTTTATAGTCAATTTACACAAATCACTGATGACATAGAATATAACAATTACAGAGTCCAATAAAAATACGGCGGGGATAAAACACTAAAGGGGGAAAAGTAGTAACCCAGGGATGGGTACTACCAGCAGACAAAGCCGCAACCCCATATGTACGTGACGCACGGCATCCCAGTTGACACGATGGGCATCAATGCCTCCACGCGGCTGCACTCTTACGTAGTCAAAGAAATCTTGTCCAGACGCTTAAGCCAATCAACCAAGGTGTGGTCTCTCTTTATCTTCCTCACGATCTTTTATCAAATATAAATATAAAACAGAAATGCACAAATATAGGAAAGAGGTGAGACACCTATCTTTCATTACCATTATTGGCAGTAAAAAAATAGCACAGCGCAAAGCGCCCACCAAGCAATACAGTTCATATATTCATCAACAGCAACAGCGAAATTTATAATAAAAGCAATTCAATTCTAAGCAATAATCAGAGTCAATAATAACAGTGATATTTATAGTAAATGTAGAACAACAATAAGCAATAGCAGGCAGATCATAATAGTGTTACCAAGTAGCTTCCAGTACTCAAGAGGGGGGTGAATTGAGTATAAAACTTTTTCACAAAATCTCTTTTTAATTAAGACAAATATTAAAATCTTAATAAATAAATGCACAGAAGGAACGAGAAGAAGAAAAGAAACAATAAAGAGCAGCAAAAAATAAATATGTAGTAAATTAAATTGCATAAAATAAAGAGATTAGAGAAAAGAGAAGCAGGCACAGTATTTATCCTGGTTCGACCACTAACCTACTTGTGGTCTACGTCCAGTCCTCGAAAGCTGAGATTTTTCACTAAGTAAACAAGCTTCAATAGGTGCTTGCTACCATTACACAAACAAGCACTTTTCACACACAGGGAAACTCAACCCTTATGCTAAAGTCTCAGCCTGCAGGGATACCTCACCCTTATACAAACCTTGAGGGATACCTCACCCTCGATACAGAATATCAGAAAATAGATGAAGAGAAACTCTCACTTAGAGTAAGTAATACAAATTGAAGCGCTAATGGAGCTCTCACAGAAATATCTCAAAGTTTTTAATCAAAAAGAGCGTAGAAAATAGTTTTCACAGATTAGAGCATTCAGAAAATAATTCAGAGTTAAGGGCAATGAAATTCATGACCCAAGCTTGCTATTTAGAGGGAAAAGCACGGAGATAGCCGTTTAGGTATAATTAAAATCATTTAAAACAAATTTGAAAACCTGTCTGTTTCCATATACGTAAACAAAAGCTCCGTAGTTATTCGAATAGAGCAAAAGCTTATTCGAATAACACTGTTTCTAAAATCAACGTGAAAAGACATCTGAAATGGGTTATTCGAATAACCAAAGTCTTATTCGAATAACTCTGTTAAAACCAAAGTTTTAAAGTTGAAGAGGTTATTCGAATAATAGCTGAACCATTCGAATAACGTTGCTAATAGAAGTTCAGACATAAAAGATTTATTTGAATAACGTTTGAGTTATTCGAATAACTCACTTAAAACACAGTTCTGAAAAACTTCATTTATTCGAATAAAGGATGGTTATTCGAATAGCCACTTAAAAACAGAGTTCTAGAAAACCTTAGTTATTCGAATAACTATCCTGTTATTCGAATAGCTCCTTTTAGAAAACAAACCTCGTGAAGGTGTTTATTCGAATATGCTAAGTTCTATTCGAATAACTCAGTTCAAAATCATTTTGAAAAAGGTGTTTTCAAAGATACTAAGTTTAAAAACAAGTTTTATCTTTTCTTTCAAAAAATAAAGAGATATCAAAGTGAGCTCCGTACAATAAATCCTAAGTCCTAATACTAATCAAATATAAACTTGGACTTGGTCTATTTATCATCTTCATTTATTCTTCACGTTTGTTATTTATGCATTAATAATAAAGAGAGTCAATTACACAGGCCAGAAAATCAATAACATGAAGCCAAAACACATTCAACGCCTAAGAACTAAAGTTCCTAGAAGTAAGCATCCGGAGGTGGTGGTGAAGAAGCAGGTGCAAGAGCAGGTGAAGCAGATCGGAGGGCAGCAACCTCACGTTCAGCGCCTTCTATTCTATCAAACAGAATAGAGAAGGTATGTTCCATGTAAGCTCGGTTATCCTGCAAGGTTGCCATGATCTGTTCCAAAGTGACAGGAGCAGGAGCAGCAGCAGGTACATCAGCAGGAGCAGCAGAGGCATCAGCAGGGTCAAGCTCATCCTCAGCAACCTCATCTGGGTACACCCAGCCTTCATCTATTTGGATAATCTTCATTTTCCGTAAGGTGTGAGCGCCAAAGACGTTGTGGTGAGTTAGAGCAATGGCTCGCTCAGTCTCCAAGACCTGAGGATACTTGCTCAGCAAGGTAGTGACAAGAATGCCATAAGGCAAGTCAGATTTCTCCTTGCCCTTGGCCCTCATCATGTGCCTCATAATGAACACAGGCCAGTTGATCTGATGGCCATTCTTCAGAAACTACAGCATGAAGACGTCTTCCTCGCTGAGGTAGGCGTAGTTTCCACCGCGAAAAGCCAGGATGTGAGCGAAGGCGTAATGCAGAAGCCTATCTTGGCTCTTTAGCATTCCACCCTTGAGACCCTTATCAGGCAGGGCTAGACCAGGATTCAGCAGGTCCTCAATTGCCTGAAGCTTGTTGAACTCATCAAGAAATGGGGTGTCACCATCTTCAAAAAGGGCACCAGAGAACTGCAGCCCGAACAGAGTCAACCAGTCCAGCGGTGTGATCACAATGTTCTGATCACATACCTCAGAGAGAAAATTCTGGCCATCAAAAGACAGATTGTAGAAGAACATCTTCACCAGAGCTGGATAGATGGTGGCCTGGTGAGAGCAAAGCTGAAGAACTCCCTGGTTTTGCAGCAGGGTCAGAAAGTCAAAGTCGCGATGCTGCTGGAAAAAAGAGAGGTCCAGGTACTTGGGTTGAACCAAGTTTCACTCCCAGAAGTGCGTGATGAAGCGTGCACGATGCTCTTCATTGGAGGAGAGCCTTATCAGATCAAGAGGGTTGGTGCCTGGAGCATTCTTCGTGCGTGGACGCTTGCTGGAGGAGGAGGCCATGGTGGAAGAAAGTGAGAGAGAGTGAAAACGCAGGGTGAACAGGTTTGAGAGGTAGGAGCAAAGGAGGCTGGAAGAGCAGAGGAGAAAACAGAAGGTGAAAATATTTTGGGCGCGCATGGGTTATTTAAAGAAAACCCGTGTTTATTTGAATAAACTGAGGTTTATTCAAATAAACCTTGCTAGAAAGCTGAACAGACAGGCGCACAGGAACCTGAAAAGGTGTTTCAGCTAGGGTTTATTCGAATAGGAGGGGATCTATTTGAATAGAACGTCTGGGAGAGCCAAACATTTTGGCTAGCTGACAGGGTTTATTCGAATAACTATGGGAATTATTCGAATAGACTGAGGCCAATCAGTCAACACTGATAGAAACAGGTTCAGGTTATTCGAATAACTTGAGGTCTATTCGAATAGACAGAGGCCAAGAACAGAACCTGATAAAAGAAGGACTCTGGTTATTCGAATAAAGAGGGACTTATTCGAATAGACAGAGATGAAAAACAAACAGTATGTAACTCAGGGGCCAGTTTATTCGAATAAACTATGTTTTATTCGAATAAAACTGATATCCAACACAATTTTAACATGCAGTAAAGGAGCTTATTCGAATAAAGGCTTGCTTATTCAAATAAAACTAACACAGAAGCATAGAAAAGACATACATTTATGAAATTTGAAAGCATATATTCATGATAATATTCAGCAATAAACAAGCAATTTAAATATTGGATTGATTAATTATGCCCAATTCTCCTCGAATATAAAAGAATGCTTCTTTTGCTAAGGGTTTAGTGAAGATATCTGCAAGTTGCTTAGATGTTCCAACAAACTCAAGAATGCAATCCCCTTTTTGTACATGATCTCTGATAAAGTGATGTCTTATCTCTATATGCTTTGTTCTGGAATGCAGTATGGGATTCTTAGAGATATTTATTGCACTAGTGTTATCACATCTTATCGGGATGTGATCAAGCTGAAGACCGTAGTCTAAAAGTTGTTGCTTCATCCATAGGATTTGAGCACAACAACTCCCTGCTGCTACATATTCAGGCTCAGCGGTAGATAAAGCCACACTATTTTGTTTCTTGCTATGCCAAGAAACTAAAGAGCTACCAAGCAAGTGGCATGTCCCACTAGTACTTTTTCTGTCCAATTTGCACCCAGCAAAATCAGAGTCAGAAAATCCTATTAGGCTACAAGAGGCACCCTTAGGGTACCACAAGCCCATATGTGAAGTGCCTACAAGGTATTTCATTATCCGTTTAACAGCACTTAAGTGAGATTCCTTAGGACTTGCCTAAT
The DNA here is from genome assembly GCA_029884595.1 of Ormosia semicastrata. NCBI lineage: Eukaryota > Viridiplantae > Streptophyta > Magnoliopsida > Fabales > Fabaceae > Ormosia > Ormosia semicastrata. Next base: position 50,264,754 of record JAQQTO010000061.1, read on the forward strand.
ATCTAGCACACATGCATACACTAAACATTATATCTGGCCTACTAGCAGTAAGATAAAGGAGAGATCCAATCATACCTCTATATTTCATTATTTCTACTGATTTACCTCCTTCATCTTTGTCCAAGTAGCAAGAAGTGCCCATCGGAGTGGCCATGTGTTTAGCATTTTCCATTTCGAATCTCTTGAGTAATTCCTTGCAGTATTTGGTTTGACTTATGAATGTCCCTTCGTTCGTTTGTTTGATTTGAAGTCCGAGGAAGAAATTCAATTCTCCCATCATTGACATTTCAAATTCAATCTGCATTGACTTAGCAAATTCTTTGCAAAGGGATTCATTAGTAGCACCGAAGATAATATCATCCACATATACTTGCACAAGAAGAATATCATGCTTTTTATTTTTAATAAAAAGAGTAGTATCTACTTTTCCTCTTGAAAAACCATTTTCTAAAAGGAACTTACTCAACCTTTCATACCAAGCTCTAGGAGCTTGCTTTAAACCGTATAAAGCCTTTTTAAGTTTAAAAACATGGTTGGGTAGTTCATGATTTTCAAAACCCGGAGGTTGTTCAACGTATACCTCCTCTTGAATAAAACCATTTAGAAAAGCACTCTTGACATCCATTTGATATAATTTGAAGTCCATGATGCAAGCGTAAGCAAGTAACATTCTAATAGCTTCTAATCTAGCCACAGGTGCATAGGTTTCTTCATAATCTATTCCTTCTTCTTGATTATATCCTTTAGCAACCAATCTAGCTTTGTTTCTAGTTATTAACCCATTTTCATCAAGTTTGTTCCTAAAACCCATTTAGTGCCAATTATAGGGTGATTATTAGGTCTAGCAACTAATTCCCAAACTTGATTTCTTTCAAACTGATTTAATTCCTCATGCATAGCTAAGATCCAATGTTCATCATCAAATGCTTCAATTAAATCCTTAGGTTTAATTTGAGAAATAAACGCTAAGTGATTACAAGTATTTCTAAGAGAGTTACGAGTACTTACACCTTTAGATACATCACCGATAATTTGATCAAGGGAATGATATTTTGAAGTTCGCCATTCTTTGGGAAGTTCCAAAGCTTGCGAATCTTCTTGTCTTTGTTTATCCTCTTTCTCCTTGATTTCCTTTTCTTTACTGTCCAAATGTGTTTCCACCAAAATTTCTGCAACATCATCAACAACAAGATCTTTTCTCGATCCATTTTAGTCAGTTTCATCAAATGCAACATGTATAGATTCTTCGATAGTCATAGTTCTCTTATTATATATACGAAAAGCTTTACTATGATTTGAATAGCCAAGAAATATACCTTCATCAGACTTAGCATCAAACTTGCCTAAGTTATCTTTTCCATTATTTAAAACAAAGCATTTACATCCAAAAATATGAAAGTATGAGACATTCGGCTTTCTTCCCTTATACAACTCATATGGGGTTTTCTTTAAAATAGACCTTATAATGGCCCGGTTCATTACATAACAAGCTGTACTTACAGCATCCGCCCAAAAGTATTTAGGAAGAGCAGCCTCATTAAGCATAGTTCTCACCATTTCTTCTAAAGAACAGTTTTTCCTTTCTACAACTCCGTTTTGTTGCGGAGTTCTAGGGGTAGAGAAATTATGATTAATGCCATGTTCATCACAATAATTTTCAAAAACATTGTTTTCAAATTCGCCACCGTGATCACTTCTTATAGAAGATATTTGAAAACCTTTTTCATTTTGAATAACTTTGGCAAGTCTTTTAAAAGCTAGAAATGCATCATTTTTATTTGTAAGAAATAAAGTCCATGTAAACCCAGAAAAATCATCCACAATCACTAAAGCATAGTAATTCCCACCAAAGCTCATAGTTCTAGATGGTCTAAATAGATCCATGTGCAAAAGTTGTAAAGATCTAGTAGTTGAAACTATATTTTTTGCTTTAAAAGAGACCTTTATTTGTTTACCCTTTTGACATGCATCACATAACGTATCTTTTATAAAATTAAGCTTGGGTAGTCCAATTACTAGCTCTTTAGAGACCAACTTCTTTAAGTGATCCATGTGAATGTGTGCAATTCTCCTATGCCATAACCATGAATCATCATTCTTACTTAAAAGGCATTTCGCATCATTTGAAGATATATCATCAAGACTAATCATATAGATATTGTTTACTCTATGACCAATGAATTTAACATGTTTATCATTTTTATCTTCAATTATGCAACAGTTTGAATCAAATATAACCTTATTTCCTTTATCACATAATTGGCTAATACTAAGCAAGTTATGTTTCAAACCTTCAACAAGCAGTACATTTTTAATAGAGGAGTTAGGGTTCTTACCGACTTTGCCAATTCCAAGAATTTTTCCCTTGCTGTTATCGCCATAAGTGACGTGTCCATGATTCTTGGGAATAAACACGGTGAATTTTGAATCGTCCCTGGTCATGTGCTTGGAACAGCCGCTATCAAGATACCAATTTGAACTCCTAGCTTTCAAGCACACCTACAGCACAAGTTTAGTTTTTAACTTTTGGTACCCAAACTTTCTTGGGTCCTTGTGTCTCAGTTTTGAGTATAGTACCCTTGGGAACCCAAACCATTTTTGTTCCAATTTTTGTATTTATGTTTTTCCTTGCATTACATGTTGAAGCACTATGTCCTTTCCTTTCACAATAAAAACATTTAATAAAAGGACTACTTGAAACATTAGAATGCACAAAGAAATTTTTATAAAGTTTTTGTTGATTTTTCGGGTTATAACCTATCCCGGCTTTTTGAAAAATCACTCTTTGTCTTCCCAATAAAATATTTAAGTTATCCCTTCCAAAGGTGAATTTAGAAAGAGTGTTCTTTAGGTCTTCGATTTTTTTTCAAGTATATGACATGAAGAACAAGATGAAAAAGTAGAAGCATGTGAAGAATGATTTGTGCACGCATCAATGATTCCTAAAGTTTCATTTTCAATTTTCAATTCTTCTATTTCTTTATTTAAAACAAGAATTTGATTTTCTAAAGAAGAAATTGTTTTCTTAGAAGAAGAAATAATTTTTGTGAGTTTTAAAGATTCTTCATGTAGTTCCTCAAAAGCATCTTGTAACTCATCGTAGGAAGGCAATAAAGTAGTATTAGAACTTACCTCATTTTCACTTTCTTCTTCATCTCCTTTTGCCATGAGACATAGTTGAGCTTCCTCGCTATCTGAGCTGTCAGTTGAGTCCATGTCGTTTTCATCCCACGCTATGTAGGCTTTTCTTCCTTTTCTTTCCTTGAAGGGCTTCTTTTCAAATTTCTCCTTCTTCTTTTGATAAACTGGGCACTCCATTTTCATGTGACCAGGTTTGCCATATTCATAGCAAGTTAGAGTCGATGAAGCTCCTTCGCCTTTGAAATATGTCTTTTTCGGAGGGAAGGGAGGTCTTCTTTGCATTCCCTTTTTCCTGAGAAATTTACTAAACTTTTTAATTAGCAAACTTAGATTTTCTTCACTTACCTCGATGTTCTCTGAGCCTTCTTCATTTTCTTCATCATCATTGTCGATTAATGAAGAAGTGACTTTGAGTGCTATCCCCTTTTTCTTTTTATCGTTCTCTTCGCTTTGACTCAGTCTGCTCAGTTCGAGTTCGTGCTCATGAAGTTTTTCAAAGAGGGTAGCCAAAGTCATTGTAGAAAAATCCCTTGATTCTGATATGGCTGTTACCTTGGGTTGCCAAATCCTGCTAAGACATCTCAAAACCTTGTTAATCAAATCTTCATTAGAAAAGCTTTTGCCTAAAGATGCAAGATGATTAACTATGTGGGTGAACCTCTTTTGCATTTCCTGAATGCTTTCTCCTTGGTTCATTCTGAATAATTCATATTCACGAGTTAGAGAATTTATTCTCGACCTCTTAACTTCACTAGTACCCTCATGGGTAACTTGCAAAGTATCCCATATTTCTTTAGCAGTTTTACAATTTGAAATTCTAAAAAACTCATCATATCCTAAAGCAGTAGTAAAAATATTTTTGGCTTTTAAATTAAATTGAACTTTTCTTTTGTCTTTATCAGACCATTTATTTCGTGGTGTTTTGGTCCTTACGCCATCGACCTCATGTGTGGGTATAAAAGCGCCATTTTCGACAGCATCCCAAATATCTAGATCAATAGCTTCGATGAAGATTTTTATTCTTTCCTTCCAATATGCGTAACCATCCCCATTGAAAAAGGGTAGTCGGTTTATGGAAGATCCTTCTGAAAAACCATTTGAAGAAGCCATATTCTCTTGAAGCTGCTAAGCTCTTTATACATGAGTCTAGCTCTGATACCACTTGTTACCAAGTGGCTTCCAGTACTCAAGAGGGGGGGTGAATTGAGTATAAAACTTTTTCACAAAACCTCTTTTTAATTAAGACAAATATTAAAATCTTAATAAATAAATGCACAGAAGGAACGAGAAGAAGAAAAGAAATAATAAAGAGCAGTGAAAAATAAATATGCAGTAAATTAAATTGCATAAAATAAAGAGAATAGAGAAAAGAGAAGCAGACACAATATTTATCCTGGTTCGACCACTAACCCACTTGTGGTCTACGTCCAGTCCTCGAAAGCCAAGATTTTTCACTAAGTATACAAGCTTCAATAGGTGCTTGCTACCGTTACACAAATGAGCACTTTTCACACACAAGGAAACTCAACCCTTGTGCTAAAGTCTCAGCCTGCAGGGATACCTCACCCTTATACAAACCTTGAGGGATACCTCACCCTCGATATAGAATATCAGAAAATAGATGAAGAGAAACTCTCACTTAGAGTAAGTAATACAATTGAAGCGCTAATGGAGCTCTCACAGAAATATCTCAAAGTTTTTTATCAAAAAGAGCGCAGAAAATAGTTTTCACAGATTAGAGCATTCCGAAAATAATTCAGAGTTATAAGCAATAAAATTCGTGACCCAAGCTTGCTATTTATAGGGAAAACCACGAAGATAGCCGTTTAGGTATAATTAAAATCATTTAAAACAAAATTGAAAACTTGTCTGTTTCCATACACGTAAACAAAAGCTCCGTAGTTATTCGAATAGAGCAAAAGCTTATTCGAATAACGTTGTTTCTGAAATCAACGTGAAAAGACATCTGAAATGGGTTATTCGAATAACCAAAGTGTTATTCAAATAACTCTGCTAAAACTAGAGTTTTAAAGCTAAAGAGGTTATTCGAATAACAGCTGAACCATTCGAATAACGTTGCTAACAGAAGTTCAGACATAAAAGATTTATTCGAATAACGTTTGAGTTATTCGAATAACTCACTTAAAACACAGTTCTGAAAAACTTCATTTATTCGAATAAAGGATGGTTATTCGAATAGCCACTTAAAAATAGAGTACTGGAAAACCTTAGTTATTCGAATAACAGGATAGTTATTCGAATAGCTCCTTTTAGAAAACAAACCTCATGAAGGTGTTTATTCGAATAGGCTAAGTTCTATTCGAATAACTCAGTTCAAAACCGTTTTGAAAAAGGTGTTTTCAAAGATACTAAGTTTAAAAATAAGTTTTATCTTTTCTTTCAAAAAACAAAGAGATATCAAAGTGAGCTCCGTACAATAGATCCTAAGTCCTAATACTAATCAAATATAAACTTGGACTTGGTCTATTTATCATCTTCATTTATTCTTCACGTTTGTTATCATCAAAACAAGTCATCAAAGGTATGCATCCAAACACAAATAGTATTTCCAAGAATCAACACAACAATCAGATAATCATTTACAGAAGTACAACAGTTATGTTCACATTCACAGGTGTTCATGCTCAACAGTTTATGAGACCGACAATGAACGATGCACAATGCATTATGATACCCCAATTCCTACTCCATGGAGCTAGCTATAAATAGTCGGAGAGAATTATCAGGGAGACATGCCAGTATCTTGTCAGCCATAAAATAAGTGCTTTCCAGAAAATAATCAGTCATTTTGCGCAACAAGGCTTTATACAGCGGCATTCCAACAAGATCTCAATATAGGACTGTGTCTAGTCAGGATCATTGGTGCGTTTGCATCGGTTTGTCTCACGGTCCAGAGGGGCTACCACTGCCCTCTGTGAGACGCTCGCGCCTCGACGTCCTCAAGGTCAACTACAGGACCACACATGTCTATTCGCACCTGCACTAAGGTGTGATTCAACTCCTAGGCAACTCGGCCTTACAACAGTCCACAAGACATTTACAATGCATAATGACTCTATGCATAATATGTATGATTCACAATTTCATACAATTCCATAATATGCCACAATTGGCCAAGAGAGCATCAATATACAAATGGTCACTCACATGGACCCATGGCATCATAATATTGAGATCAAATCACATGGTACATTCTTAGGTCCGTTATGAATCCTGACTTAAATTTTGTCTTTCCTACAAGGTTCATTTCCAATTAAATTCTCATAGTTAGTCTAATCTTCCTAATACAATTCATTCTCATAAGCTTTCAAGACTCACACTCTCTTGTTCTTGCTCTCTTGAACCTATCCTAAGTCTCATGAAAGTTTCACTCTTGGTTCCTTTAAAATTTATGAAATCTTTAATCATATTGAGTCCATCAAATTCATTAATTTCCTATCCCCTTACATAGATTTTTAATCACTTGATTACCTAAACTTCTAAGTTACTAAAGTTGTATAATCAAGCCTCAAAAGGCCTTAGAGGCCGTGGCCTCTCAAGGGATTCAATTCCCAAATATTTTAAAGTCATCACATTACATGTTATACCCTTGATTTACTTAATCTTTCACTTGTTAAATTAGTTCACCAAGAACCCCAATTTCTGGCTCAAAAACCGTGACCTTCCTAAATCCTCAAAATTTCATTCTTTCACATATCATGTGTTAGTTACTTGATACTTAATTACTCAATTTCCATTTCTCATAAGATTAATTTAATTGCCTAAGATCCATGCCAAAACCATGGCTTCATAGGTCTTCTAAGTTCCACTTTTTATTCCTCATTTGTGTATTAATTCCTTAAGATCAATTTTCTTAAGTTTAATGTATCAAGGTCATTCCATTTGCCTTATTGCTCAAGCTAAAACCGTGGCCATCAATGAGTCTTCAATGTCCAATCTTTCCTTCTCTTTTAGGTATTAACTTCTTGTTATTAATTCACTTAAGTTTTTAGTTCATTAAAATCAATCCAAGTGCCCAAGATTCAATGCCAAAACCATGGCTTCATGATGTCCATTATCCAATTTTTCTTTCCACATTTATGCATTAGTTTTCTTAACACTAATTCACTTAAATTTAGTTCATCAAAATTAATCCATTTGTCTCTTTACCAAGACCAAAACCGTGGCACCCCTCTTGCGTATTAAACTCTCAAGGTCCTCCATTCATTTATGTTAATACTATCATTCAACCTTTGATTAAATAAGTTTTATTTCCCTTGTATACAAAACCAATTTTCACCCCTAACTTCTAGTCAAAACCGTGGCACCATGTTGAGGTAGGAAACTCCGAATTTTCCATTTAGCAACCCCAACATGATCAAGCACAATTAATATATCAAACATATTCAAGAGCATAATCAAGTATCAATCAAATTCAATAATACTAAAGCATACAAAATTTATAATTCAAGCAAGCATACAAAGAGCATACAGGGATGGATTTCTCCATCAACACACATACAAAGTCTCCTAACCACCATAAGTGGTTGAAGTGAGTAGTCTCCCTCTTACCTAGAGGAGACAATGCAAGAAAACAACTCCTTGGTTCCTTGATTTGTAAATTTCGGATTCCACCTTCAAGAGAACCATAAGGTGGTCAAATTCTCATATTTACAAACTAATGCTTGAAAAGAATGATCCTTGGTCACATAGGTAACCAAGGAAAATGAAATTGATAGGTGAATTGGAAGAACTTTACCTAAAGCCTTAAGCTTCAACTCCTTGAGATTCTTTTTTTTTTGGTGATTTTTGGATTCCACTCTCCTGAGAACCCTAGAGTGTTCAAAATCACACAAATCACTCATCAATGCTCAAAAAGAGAAGCCCTTGGTCACATAGCAACCAAGGAAAACGAAAATAAGAAGAAAATGGAGAGAAATCAAGAATCTTTACTTTGGAAGACAATGGAGACAAGGTTGGATTTTGAGCAAACCTTCCAAATGAGACTTGTAGAGAAGATGAAGATGAGTGTATAAATGTGTTTAGTGGAGAGAAAAATCAAAAAGCTTGGCCATCCATGGAGGAGTGATTTTCGGATTTGAAGAAGGAGGGGTAGAAAGGATGGATTTTTTAAGAGATTTTCTAAAGAGAAAGTGTAGAGGAGGTTGACAGAAGTCTAGAAATGGTGTTTATGAAGAGAAAAGTGAAGAGAAGACTCTCTAAAGGTGGCTGGAAATTTCAGATCTAAGAGGAGGAAGAAGAGAAGAGGTGGAGAGAAAATGGAGGTAGAAATGGAAAATGGAGAAACTTTCTACACAAAGAAGGTAGAGGAAGTGAGTGCAAGTGTGGAAATGGGCTTAGAAAGGAGAAAAGATGAGCAAAAATGGAGGAGGAGGGGCTGCCATTTTCGTGCTCATGGTGGAGGTAGAGAGAAGGAGGAAAAAATGATGAAGAAGATGAAGTGAAGAGAGAGAAAGTGATAGGTAAAGTGAATTAGGGTTTGATGGATTCAGGTTTAGTGTGCAAGTCACAATTTTGCCCTCCTTGGCTAGTGTGGGCTGCTGAATAGAGGAGAGAGTGAGGGGAAAAATTTGGCTTCTCATGCAAGCCAAGGGTAATTGGGTCATTTGGTGGTCAAAGCTTCTCAAAGAAGCTTTGAAAAAGCACACAAATTTGAATTAAAGTAGATTTGATTTGACATTAAGTGAATTGCATTACGATAGGGTGATAGGATTTCTAATGCATGCTATTATCTAATGGATAATAGTTACAGTCGACAGAAGTCAGTATTAATTTATCTGACAGATGAAATTTACACAACGTTTTATCATTCTGACTGCTAAATTTCTCAAAAAATGTGAAACTTTGTAAACTGTGTCCAGCCTCGGGTTTAGTAAGAACCCCCATCGACAAGTCCATAGTTCATGGTTCTCGGAGAAAACATCTCGTTTTTCCAGCTTCACTCAGTGCGCACGCAAAACGAAGAATATATTAAAATATTTGACGTTTCTGGAAAAATCCCAGAAAATTCTCAAAAATTACAAATATTATAAAATGACTATTCGTCTTATCATTTTCCAATTTTTTTGATGCATGATAGTCGTTTTCCCGACTCTGCTCAATACGAACGCAAAACGAGGAATATATTAAAATATTCATCGTTTCTAAAAAATTCTGAAAGAATTCACATAAATCACAAATATTAGAAAATAACTATTCATAATAAAATTTTCTAACTTTGGGAGCGTTACAGTCGTTTTGCCAACTTTGCCCAGTGTGCACACAAAACGAAGAATAATATTAAAATATTTCACATTTTCAGAAAATTCCAGAAAAATTCCAGAAAATCCCAAATATTGTAAAATGATCATTTATCCTAAAATTATTAATTTTCGGGATGTTACAACTCTCCCCTTCAAATAGAAATTTCGTCCTCGAAATTTTCATCCCTTAGACTAAACGTTAATGTTTTCCTTCTCCCCACGTTCTAACTTTCACGTTGCGCTTCTAATCGCGCCCATTTAGATTACTCTTAGCAACGCGATCTTTATATCCCTGTGTTGCTTTGTTCTCCTATTCTCGACTTTCACAAGAAGTTCTTCATAGATTATATTATCTCTCTATCCCTTACAACTGATACTTCCGCTTTAACGTTTAATATATCTTGGTCACTTTTCCATTTCCTTTTAATTTCTCCCAATAGACCACTAAAATAGCAATCGTATCAAGACATACTTTGTTTGGTATCGCTTCCAATAATAACCACAAATTCTCAAATTACTCCGCTAACTTCTTCTTCTTTCAAGTTTGAAAAATTAGATCAAAACGTCCAACATACTTTTTCCACGTGTTTGAGAATAGATCAGAGTATAGTTGATAAGGACAACAACAAATCTGTCTAGGTAAGGATGAAAGATCTGATTTAGACAGTCCATGAATACGACAGGAACATTGGTTGCTCCAAACGGTATCACGAGATACCCGTAATGTTCAAAGCGCGTTTGAAAACCATTTTGGGAATATTTTGAATTTCCCGCGAATTGAGTGACGATAAGAGTGTATGTCTATCCTGGAGAGAACAACAACTCTCTTATCGCTGATCCATTGAATCGCTTATTTTTCTTCGGGGACACTCATCATTGATAGGAGTATAGTTCTTTTTGTGACAATCCTCGTCTCACCGAGAAGCTCCATTCTTTTCCTTACTAACAACATGGTAGCCCAATCATACGAAACTCTTTGACTATCAGAGTGGCATTTATACTCTCCTTATTGTTGGTCCTCTACGAAAAACACTTATATGTATCCTCAGGCTCTTTTCGCTTACAAAGCTTCAACTTTGTTGGCCGCTACGAATTCAGAAGTCTTAATTTTGAAAACCACTAAGGTTTTCATTGGAATGGTTTAGTGGGATATGACTAGAAAATGGTCAGTCAGTCCCTAAATTGCGAACTCTAAACGATGTGATTTCAAGTAAGCGAAATAGATCAACAAAAGGTTCAATCTTTATGAGAAGTAGGATAGATTAGACAAACTCAGGAGTCAAGACAAGTCTCAACAACAAAAATGGGAATAACTAAGTCGAAGATAAGAACAATACAGATGAATCCAAATGATCCATGCAGTTACGAATTGTAAAAAAGAAGGGTTACCCCCAGAATTATACAGCATGATTATTGGATCGTCGTTTGAGGCGTAACTTCTCTTGTTTAGATCTCCAAATGTCGAGGTCTAATTGGATCTACTACTACTAGCACTTTCCCTACGGGTTGGGTGTTGTTGTTACTTTCTTGGTACCCGTGAACGTAGTTCCCGTTTAACTTATTAGCTTTTCCATTATTCCTCCTTTGGAATCTAGGTAGTCCATGGTTATCCCAAGTCTGACTTTCCTTCAATAGATTTTAAACCACAACTTCCAATTTTCATTACTATGCGGTCCTCTGATCTTGGTGAATTGTCACATCAGCTATCCTTTATATTTCTCCTGCGATCGTAGCCATACTTCGATGGTCTTATCCTATGCTCATATGTGTACGTTTGCCACGAGCCGGTGTCTTTCTTCGAAGACGGACCAAACATAACACAATAAAACAAACGTAATTATTGCCTCCCTTCGAAAGCCAAACACAAAGAGTCACACAATGCACACCATTCAAGCAAGACAAGCTAATTTATTAATCCTAATGACTTCCAGCCCGAACTTCTTCATTCTGCCTCCACAGCGTAATCTCTCGTAAGTTGTAAACTTCCAAACTGCTTCACGAACCTAACTTACACCAGCTATTTCTTTCTCTAGAAGATCGATTTTCCAAAATCTTTTGATCTCCTCACAAAAGAATTCCTATTTTCCTAACATAGTACACCTAGGAGAAGTCATAGTTTCCTGTACACACAGAACATTACATATTGAGTAGATCAATCCTCAATATCATGCAACTGTATAACAATAGCTATTAACATTCAACCTACGGCAAGTCATGCATTCCTTTCCCATCATCTCAATCAAGAGACAAGGAAGTGCACAACAGACCAAGTTCTAATATGCCTAAACATAGCAAGTGCATACCCCGGCTCAACAGGATGAACTGTTCTGATACCACCTAATGTAACACCCCTTGATGTAGCAACCGAAGCGTAATCGTCATTACACCATAGTTACTAATTAAAGTATGTCACAGTCATGATAACAGTAATTTAGATTCTCAAGAGTCTATATTTTTTTTCTTGATGATTTGCATAAGTAGAAAATATGAGCCTCGAATGAAATATAAATATATTCAACCCATAATATAACCACTGAAATAAAATCATATTCCTTATATATATATTTTATAGTCAATTTACACAAATCACTGATGACATAGAATATAACAATTACAGAGTCCAATAAAAATACAACGGGGATAAAACACTAAAGGGGGAAAAGTAGTAACCCAGGGATGGGTACTACCAGCAGACAAAGCCGCAACCCCATATGTACGTGACGCACGGCGTCCCAGTTGACACGATGGGCATCAATGCCTCCACGCGGCTGCACTCTTATGTAGTCAAAGAAATCTTGTCCAGACGCTCAAGCTAATCAACCAAGGTGTGGTCTCTCTTTATCTTCCTCACGATCTTTTATCAAATATAAATATAAAGCAGAAATGCACAAATATAGGAAAGAGGTGAGACACCCATCTTTCATTACCACTATTGGCAGTAAGAAAATAGCATAGCGCAAAGCGCCCACCAAGCAATACAATTCATATATTCATCAACAGCAACAACAAAATTTATAATAAAAGTAATTCAATTCTAAGCAATAATCAGAGTCAATAATAACAGTGATATCTATAGTAAAGGTAGAACAACAGTAAGCAATAGTAAGTAGATCACAATAGTATTTCCAAGAATCAACACAACAATCAGATAATCATTTACAGAAGTACAATAGTTATCTTCACATTCACAGGTGTTCATGCTCAATAGTTTATGAGATCGACAATGAACGATGCACAATGCATTATGATACCCCAATTCCTACTCCATGGAGCTAGCTATAAACAGTCAGAGAGAATGATCAGGGAGACATGCCAGTATCTCGTCAGCCATAAAACAAGTGCTTTCCAGAAAATAATCAGTCATTTTGCGCAACAAGGCTTTATACAGTGGCATTCCCACAAGATCTTGATATAGGACTGTGTCCAGTCAGGATCATCGGTGCGTTTGCATCGGTTTGTCTCACGGTCCAGAGGGGTTACCATTGCCCTCTGTGAGATGTTCGCGCCCCGACGTCCTCAAGGTCAACTACAGGACCACACATGTCTATTCGTACCCGCACTAAGGTGTGATTCAACTCCTAGGCAACTCGGCCTTGCAACAGTCCACAAGACATTTACAATGCATTATGACCCTATGCATAATATGTATGATTCACAATTTCATACAATTCCATAATATGCCACAATTGGCCAAGAGAGCATCAATATACAAATGGTCACTCACATGGACCCATAGCATCATAATATTGAGATCAAATCACATGGCACATTCTTAGGTCCGTTATGAATCCTGACTTAAATTTTGTCTTTCCTACAAGGTTCATTTCCAATTAAATTCTCATAGTTAGTCTAATCTTCCTAATATAATTCATTCTCATAAGCTCTCAAGACTCACACTCTCTTGTTCTTGCTCTCTTGAACCTATCCTAAGTCTCATGAAAGTTTCACTCTTAGTTCCTTTAAAATTTATGAAATCTCTAATCATATTGAGTCCTTCAAATTCATTAATTTCCTATCCCCTTACATAGATTTTTAATCACTTGATTACCTAAACTTCTAAGTTACTAAAGTTGTATAATAAAGCCTCAAAAGGCCTTAGAGGCTGTGGCCTCTTAAGGGATTCAATTCCCAAATATTTTAAAATCATCACATTACATGTTATACCCTTGATTTACTTTATCTTTCATTTGTTAAATTAGTTCACCAAGAACCCCAATTTTGGGCTTAAAAACCGTGACCTTCCTAAATCCTCAAAATTTTGTTCTTTCACATATCTTGTGTTAGTTACTTGATACTTAATTACTCAATTTCCATTTCTCACAAGATTAATTTAATTGCCTAAGATCCATGCCAAAACCATGGCTTCATAGGTCTTCTAAGTTCCACTTTTTATTCCTCATTTGTGTATTAATTCCTTAAGATCAATTTTCTTAAGTTTAATGTATCAAGGTCATTCCATTTGCCTTATTGCTCAAGCTAAAACTGTGGCCATCAATGAGTCTTCAATGTCCAATCTTTCCTTCTCTTTTAGGTATTAACTTCTTGTTATTAATTCACTTAAGTTTTTAGTTCATTAAAATCAATCCAAGTGCCCAAGATTCAATGCCAAAACCGTGGCTTCATGATGTCCATTATCCAATTTTTCTTTCCACTTTTATGCATAGTTTTCTTAACACTAATTCACTTAAATTTAGTTCATCAAAATTAATCCATTTGTCTCTTTACCAAGACCAAAACCGTGGCACCCCTCTTGCGTATTAAACTCTCAAGGTCCTCTATTCATTTGTGTTAATACTATCATTCAACCTTTGATTACATAAGTCTTATTTCCCATGTATACAAAACCAATATTCACCCCTAACTTCTAGTCAAAACCGTGGCACCATGTTGAGGTAGGAAACTCCGAATTTTCCATTTAGCAACCCCAATATGATCAAGCACAATTAATATATCAAACATATTCAAGAGCATAATCAAGTATCAATCAAATTCAATAATACTAAAGCATATAAAATTTATAATTCAAGCAAGCATACAAAGAGCATACAGGGATGGATTTCTCCATCAACACACATACAAAGTCTCCTCACCACCATAAGTGGTTGAAGTGAGTAGTCTCCCTCTTACCTAGAGGAGACAATGCAAGAAAACAACTCCTTGGTTCCTTGATTTGTAAATTTCGGATTCCACCTTCAAGAGAACCATAAGGTGGTCAAATTCTCATATTTACAAACTAAAGCTTGAAAAGAATGATCCTTGGTCACATAGGTAACCAAGGAAAACGAAATTGATAGGTGAATTGGAAGAACTTTACCTAAAGCCTTAAGCTTGAACTCCTTGAGATTCCTTTTTTTGGTGATTTTCGGATTCCACTCTCCTGAGAACCCTAGAGTGTTCAAAATCACTCAAATCACTCATCAATGCTCAAAAAGAGAAGCCCTTGGTCTCGTAGCAACCAAGGAAAACGAAAATGAGAAGAAAATGGAGAGAAATCAAGAATCTTTACTTTGGAAGACAATGGAGACAAAGTTGGATTTTGAGCAAACCTTCCAAATAAGACTTGTAGAGAAGATGAAGATGAGTGTATAAATGTGTTTAGTGGAGAGAAAAATCAAAAAGCTTGGCCATCCATAGAGGAGTGATTTTCGGATTTGAAGAAGGAGGGGTAGAAAGGATGGCTTTTTGAAGAGATTTTCTAAAGAGAAAGTGTAGAGGAGGTTGAGAGAAGTCTAGAAATGGTGTTTATGAAGAGAAAAGTGAAGAGAAGACTCTCTAATGGTGGCTGGAAATTTCGGATCTAAGCGGAGGAAGAAGAGAAGAGGTGGAGAGAAAATGGAGGTAGAAATAGAAAATGGAGAAACTTTCTACACAAAGAAGGTAGAGGAAGTGAGTGTAAGTGTGGAAATGGGCTTAGAGAGGAGAAAAGATGAGCAAAAATAGAGGAGGAGGGGCTGCCATTTTCGTGCTCATGGTGGAGGTAGAGAGAAGGTGAGAAAAAAGATGAAGAAGATGAAGTGAAGAGAGAGAAAGTGATAGGTAAAGTGAATTAGGGTTTGATGGATTTAGGTTTGGTGTGCAAGTCACAATTTTGCCCTCCTTGGCTAGTGTGGGCTGCTGAATAGAGGAGAGAGTGAGGGGAAAAATTTGGCTTCTCATGCAAGTCAAGGGTAATTGGGTCATTTGGTGGTCAAAGCTTCTCAAAGAAGCTTTGAAAAAGCACACAAATTTGAATTAAAGTAGATTTGATTTGACATAAAGTGAATTGCATTAGGATAGGGTGATAGGATTTCTAATGCATGCTATTATCCAATGGATAATAGTTACAGTCGACAGAAGTCAGTATTAATTTATCTGACAAATGAAATTTACACAGCGTTTTATCATTCTGACTGCTAAATTTCTCAAAAAATATGAAACCTCGTAAACTATGTCCAGCCTCGGGTTTAGTAAGATCCCCCGTCGACTGGTCCATAGTTCATGGTTCTCGGAGAAAACATCTCGTTTTTCTGGCTTCGCTCAGTGCGCACGCAAAACGAGGAATATATTAAAATATTTGATATTTCTGGAAAAATCCCAGAAAATTCTCAAAAATTACAAATATTATAAAACGACTATTCGTCTTATCATTTTCCAATTTTTTTGATGCATGATAGTCGTTTTCCCGACTCTGCTCAATACGAACGCAAAACGAAGAATATATTAAAATATTCGTCATTTCTGAAAAATTCTGAAAGAATTCACATAAATCACAAATATTAGAAAATAACTATTCGTAATAGAATTTTCCAACTTTGGGAGCATTACAGTCGTTTTGCCAACTCTGCCCAGTGTGCACACAAAACGAGGAATGATATTAAAATATTTCGCATTTTCAGAAAAATCCACAAAAATTCAAGAAAATCCCAAATATTGTAAAATGATCATTTATCCTAAAATTATTAATTTTCGGGATGTTACACACACAAGAAAGAAGAGAATGGTACAAATGTTCAATCCATTCATCAATAGACTTAAAATCTCACAGGGCATAATTCTATCATTCTCAATCAACCAATTCAACATCCATAACCAAGCATGTGTTTTTTAAGAAAGAAGACAATTTACTCAATTATGTAAATTTTCCTGAATTTAAATTGCTACTTGCACACAAACTAGTTATCTACCCCAACTAAGATGCGTCTCAAGAGTAAAATTTACTCCTTATTTTGTCATCCTTAACTGGTTTAGTAAGTTACTGACAAACATATAAACACAACAAACATATTAATATACACACTTCCTAAATTTTTTTTTTGGTTTTTTTTTATTTTTTATTTACACAACTATCCTTCCCCCAACCAGATCACAACATTATCCTCAATGTCAAAACATAGATAGGTAAAAGATAGAAGATAGTACTTGTTGTTGCAATTACTAAAAAGAGAAACCTGACACAAATTTAAACAGAAACAAAGTACGATGAATAAAACCAAACTTTGTAATTATCTAAATAGTTGGAGTGTTTGGCATGGCTTGCTTTTCATACTGCTTCCCTCACCGCTTCTTTCTGACTAATTTATTTGAGTTGTTACTAGATCAGGTTCATACACAAAAGCTTCTAATTTATCAATTAACTCATCAACAGTGGAAGTAGAGATAAGGAGTCGTCTTGCCAAAGGTGTGACAAATTTTTGTTCCACAGCATGGTCAACAAAAGATAACAAATTATCAAAGAAATTATTAACATTCAACAAACCAATGGGTTTATGGTGGATGTTCAGTTGGGCCCAAGAGATAATTTGAAAAACTTCTTCTAAAGTACCAAAACCACCAGGTAAGGCTATAAATGCATCAGAGTTTTCAAGCATTGCCTTCATTCGTCCATGCATAGATGGTACTTGAAGTTCCAGTCCAATTGTCTTTTCAATGATGTTCCTTCGAGTTAAAGGTTCAGTAATGACACCTAAAACTTGACCACCTCTTACAAATGCAGAAAGTGATACAGCCCCCATTAACTCATGGCAACCTCCCCTATATACAACATGAATATTTCTTGCAGCAAGCATTCGACCGAGAGTGCTTGCTGCGTTTACAAGCTCTAAACCATTCCCATAACTTGTCCCACAAAATACACAGATACTGACAAATCTACAAATAGAAAAAGAAGCTCCCTCCATTTCTACACTCACACTCTCTTTGAATGATTATGAATTGTAAGAAAATGAAAAAAATGGAGTGTTTAAATAGGGAAGAGAATAGAAAAAGTAATAACTACTCCTGTATGGGTAGGTTGGCTGTTGTTAGAAAAGTTTGAATTTAAGAAACTATTTTTTTAAACTCTTTTTTTCAATTATTATTTTTCCTTTTTTTTTGTTTTATTGTTATTATTATTTTTAAGACTTCAAGAAAACCATCAGGGTAAAGAAGTCTAGAAACCCCTGAAGGATCCCGTCGAAAGGATTGTCTGTCCAAAACCAAAATACAACAAAATCATACAAAGATAATAATAATAAATAATGATATACCTTTATATACAAGTTTCATGGTGTATCTTTATACTGTGCGTCATGAGTGCAGTAATACCAAGACGGCTTAGGTAATCTTGGAATTCTTCTCCCTCCCGCTTGTTTGAAGAAAAGAGAATAAAGAAACCATTGTGACTTTCTATCCTGGGTCTAGAACCTGGAGAGCTCACACTTAGGTTCGTAATATCAACAAAGATGCTAAAATCTGAAACCCGCAATGTCCAAGATCCAGAATGATCCATCCTAGGGCGCTGAGAGCCCCTTCTAATAAAAGAGAGGATCAAGCTCAGATGCCTCATACGCTTTGGCAGCCGCGGGTTACTTCTCACTAATAACCAAAGTAGGACGCTTTTACTTGTCCATCAACTCCACAGTGCCTAGATGGTGAACATTGGGTTGTGGAGTGCGGCTCTCTACAGAGCATGGCACACGAACCTTATTTAGAACATAACTTCAATTTAGAATAAAAGAAAACTATAACAAGATAAACAAACAACACAATAGTATGATCTTGGCCTCTAAGACCAAGACTCTTAAATGATCTGCTAATGGTGCATTTTATAGAGGATTAGGGATATAAAATGACAAGGGGGCTGAGTAATTAGTGAGTGGATGAGTGGGTGAATGAGTGAAAAATATCAAATAACTTTTGATGAGTGGAAAATTATGAAGATTTTTTGTCTCTAAAATCATTTAGTGCTAAACTCATTGTATTTGTCATTTTCTCACCAAGTGGTCATAAAAGTTGTAGGTCTGGATCTTAGCTTTCAAATGTCGTTAGTTTCAGCCCAAAAACATTCCTACAACTCAAGATATAGTCTGATTACTACATACTGCTCAGGCCTAATTTTAGTTCCTCTATTCTGACTTCAAAGCCTAATATGACCTAGTAGACCTCAGATTCTGGAAAAGTGTTCACATGAAAGTTATAAATTTGGGTCTTAACTATCAATGATAAAAAGTTTAGCCCATTTGACATCCTATAACCTGAGCTATGTCATGAACAGTACGCATAGGTCAAGCTGTCAGAATCAGCACCCTAGTTCTTGGTTCAACTCCAATTTGAGTTATACAAACGTGTGATTTGGCCTTTGAGGTCTTCATGAAAGTTGTAGAGAATTGTCTTAACTTTCCTACAAGACTAGAATCATATCAACCAGATATTTACAACTCAAGTTATAGCCAGTTTACGGAACACTGCCAAAGAGATAAATTAAGGCTAATTCATGCAATAATTCATTCAATGATCCAATAAGGTCCAATATCATAAAATGTGTCAAAAACAACTTAATTAAACCTAATTGAACCTTAAGAAGCCTAATGAGAGGATTATAAAATGTATAAAATATATTGTTATCACCTTGTTTTCCTTAAGTTTCATTTAATTCAGCAACCGTTCAAATCAAACCCTAACCATTAGTTATTTGTAAAGCAACCGCTCTTACACCTACCTAATGATTGCATTAAGAATTAGAAAATCAATCACACTAAGATCTAATCACATACCGGGATTAAATTACTTAGATCATATGTTTCACTAGTTTTACCACCGCAACCACGTATAGCAATCCTAGTTTTACCATTTTCAAAATTTGGCAAGAATATAAAGACCTTTATATTGATTTAAGATCAGAAACATATGAATAAAAACATAACTATATTGATATAAAAAAATATGCAAGATTCATATAATCAAAAATAGGATTTCATATTCCCTTAACCAATCAAGAAGTTTAGCCACACATGACAAATTCAAAATCACAAGAAAAATAGAAGAAAAACATAGTTCAGAATGAAAGTACAAAAGAAAACTGAAGATTAAACTAGTTTCCAATGATCAAGGTTAATTGATCTTCAATTGCTCGAACCCGAGATTCTAATCTTTGAATGAATCTTCCTCTTTCTTGTTCTTCGTGTTCCCTCAGTTCCCTTGACGGCTCTTAGTCTAGATCTCCTTTAGGGACTCTAAGCAACCCTATTTATAAGTTTGGATACCTAATTCAGCATCAAAATTCGAATTTAAGTTTCTGAACTGATGACACGAGCCGTGTCATACAACACGGCCTTACCCATGTCTGAATTTGGTAACATACTTCCAGCTAATTTCAAAGTCAGAGAAGAACACGCCCTAGCCTGTGTCATGTGGCACGGGCCGTGTTATTGGTCAAGGCTTAAAACTGAATTCCCTTGTAAAGACAGAGATGTACACGGCTTACCCCTGTGTCATATGACACGGGCCATGTTGACCAAAAATAGGATTTAACCTAGCCTTGAGGTAGTCAGAGGAGTACACGGCTCACCCCATGTCACTCAATTTCTTCAAATGCAACCTTGATTCTTCACAAATGCTCTTCTTTCTTTGTTTCTAAGGGTAAAATTGATCTTCTTGAGTCTTCATCTCTCTCCTCAAATGGTCATCAAGCTTGGTTTGATGCTAATCGACTCAAACACTCAAAGATCTCCTGAAAGGCATAATTCATTTATGAGTGTTTATAACCACATTCAAGCATAGTTTTACAATAAACATCTGATTAAGCTCTATATCAGAAATTAGCTAAATGTCAACAATTGAGCACATATAGAGTCCAATTAGATCAAATAAAAAGCATTTAAGATACTAAAATTATCAATAGATCAGTGTGCTCATGCAAAATAAAAAATTAGTGGCTTACGCTTCAAGACAGTTGCGAGTGCATAAGAAGAACTACCCAACACATGACTTGGAATTAGTAGCTGTGGTATTCGCTTTGAAGATATGGAGGCATTTTCTTTATGGGGCGACATTCAATGTCTTTAGCGACCACAAGAGCTTGAAGTACCTGCATGACCAAAAGGAGTTGAATATGAGACAGCGAAGATGGTTGGAATTCCTTAAAGATTACGAGTTTCAACTTCAGTATCACCCTGGAAAGGCAAACGTCGTGACAGACGCTTTGAGTAGGAAGATGCTCAGTATCTCTACTATGATGATCAAGGAAGGGGATTTGATAGAGCAATTCACGGATGTATGGTCCTTTGTGGAATTGGCACCGGGGAAGATTTGTATGAACATGGTCACTATTTCAAATGACCTAATGGAAGATATCCAAGAGAAACAAAAATATTGATAAGTTTTTGTAAGAAAAAAAGGGAGCTAATAAAGTAAGGCAATGTAACAATATTTGAGGAAGGAACTGATGGAATCCCAAGGTTCAGAGGTAGAGTTTGTATACCCAAGGATCAAGAACTTAGAAAGTATATTCTCAAACATGCTCACACGAGCAAGTTGAGTATGCATCTGGGAATAACCAAGATGTATCAAGACCTGAAACGATTATTTTGGTGGCACGAAATGAAGAGTGATATTTCCAGATGTGTGTCATCTTGTCTAGTTTGCTAGAAAGCAAAAGTTGAACACCAGAGACCATCAGGAATGTTATAACCCCTAGCTATTCTCGAATGGAAGTGGGATAGTATTTTGATGGACTTTGTGGTTGGATTACCAAAGACCAGAAAAGGTTACGATTCAATATAGGTAATTGTTGATTGACTCACGAAGTCAGCACATATTCTACCAATCAACATAAGGTACAACATGGAGAAGTTGACTCAGCTGTATATTGGTGAGATCATTAGGCTGCGTGGTGTGCCTACTAGTATTATTTCTACTAGAGGTCCAAGGTTCACATTAAAGTTTTGGCAAAGTTTGTAAGGAGTGTTGGGAACGAAGCTACGATTGAGTTCTGCTTATCATCCTCAAACCGATGGTCAATCAGAAAAGACGATTCAATCATTGGAGGATTTGCTCAAAGCTTGCACTTTTGAACAGACTAGAAGTTAGGTTAAAATTTTACCATTGGTAGAGTTCATCTACAATAATAGTTTTCATTCGAGCATAGGGATGGCACCCTATGAAGCCCTATATGGACGACGGTGCAGAACACCTTTGTGTTGGTACCAAGATGGAGAACGCCTTACTATTGGACCTGATCTTATACAACAAATGACTGAGAAAGTCAAGATAATTCAGGAAAAGATGAGGACGGCTCAGAGTCGACAAAAGAGCTATGCAGACAAAAGAAGAAAGCTTCTTGAGTTTGAGGAAGGCGAACGTGTGTTTGTAAAAGTCACGCCTACGACTAGGGTTGGCTGAGTTCTGAAATCTAGAAAACTTACTCCCAAATTCCTTGGACCTTACCAAATTCTTCGCCGGATAGGCCCAGTAGCTTACCAAATAGCTTTACCACCTTTTATTTCTAACCTTCACAATGTCTTTCATGTGTCGCAATTACAAAAATATATTCCTGACCCTAGGCATGTCATAGCACCGGACACAGTATAATTGAAAAAGAACTTAACCTATGAGGCACCTCCTGTAAGGATTGAAGATAGGAGAGTAAAGCAACTCAGAGGGAAGGAAATCTTGTTAGTAAAAGTGATCTGGAATGAAATGATTGGAGATGCAACATGGGAGTTAGAAGACAAGATGAAGGAGCAACATCCACAATTATTCTAAGGTATGGAAATTTCGAGGATGAAATTTCTTTTTAGAAGGGGAGAGTTGTAACACCCAAAAAATTATTTGTTTTATGATAAATAGTCATTTTATAATATTTGTGATTTTTTTGAATTTTTTTGGATTTTTTCAAAATTATTGATTATTTTAATATATTTCTCATTTTACGTGCGCACTGAGCAAAGCCGAGAAAATGAAATATTTTCCCCGAGGCTGGTAAACCTTGAACTGTGGAAACGTCGACGGGGGATCTTACTAAACCCGAGGCTGGGTATAATTTATGAGGTTTACATTTTTCAAGATTTTATCTGATAAATAAAATCACTGTACCGTGAAATTATGCGATGAATAATAAATACTATTTTTATTAACTGTAACCTTTGTCCACTGGATAATAGTTCTAGTAGAGTGTTAATCATCTTTTTTAGAGTGTTCACTTTATGTGACATTACCTTGATGACATCACACAAGTGACATCATCATTGAATTTTCAAAAAGGTGAGTTTTGGCTTCTTGAAGAAGCTTTGGAGGAAACTTCCTAGCACCTTCCTATTGGCTTGTTGGAGAAGCCAATTTAGCTCTCTCCTTTGTGAAGCTACACAGCCAAAGGGGGAAAAAGGTGACCCAAATACAATATTTTCATTTTACTCTTACCTTTCAAAAACCTTACTATCACTTTATCTCTCTACCTTTTTCTTCTCTCACTTTCTCCTTCATATTTTCTCTCTTTTTCCTCTCCTCTCCTACCTCACGGCCTCACCCTCTTTTCATACCTCCATGATTGTAAAAATTTCAAGTAACCATATTTTCTTGAACTCCATCACATTCTAAACCTCTTTCTAGTTGGAATCTACCTAAAGAGCTTCCATCTTTATCATCTTCTTCAAGCCTCAAAGCTTAAAGCTTTATGGTAATGTTCTTGATTCTTTACCTTCTCTTCTTCTTTTTCGTTTCCATGGCCACCACCATGACCAATGATCCTTTCTTCCTCAAGCCTTGGTGATGATTTGATGAGTTGTGATTCTTAGGGTTTTTAGAGGAGCTTGGCCGAATTTACAAAGAGCAATCAAGAAGGTTTCTTTTCTCATTTTTCTCTTAGGTAAGAGAGAGATGATCCTCTTCAACCTATCTTGGTGGTGAGGAAACATTTTTGGTGTTGTTAATGAGGAATCCATATGGGATTACTCTCTTTGTTATGTTGTTCTTCATGATTTTGTAGCTATTTTGACTTGTATGAATTTATTGATTGTCATTGTGCATCTTGATGGCTTTGGAATTATATATTGGATTGCTTAGATTGATATATGGAAAATCTAGGGCTCTTTACCCCTTTTGGATTCACAGCTAATAGGCCAAATTTTTGGGTGTTCAAGATTTAATTTTTGTAGAAATTGGAACTTAAGAAATTTAGTGTTAAGTAATTAACAATGTGATGAAAAAATTAGTTGGACTCTTGTCCTTGGGAGTTCACGGCCTCAAGGGCCATATTAGCTAAAAATTATGCATCAAGCTAAGGCTTAGGTGATTAGGTAACTTAAGAATTTATTATGGATTCATAAGATGGAAAGAAACTTATTTGATGACCTAGGGTGATTCTTTTGAACTTAAGGGAAGAACAAGAGTGAGTGTGAGACTTAGAGAACCTTAGATAATTTTTTAAGTAAGTATGATAAAATTTAAGTAAAGAACTTAGCTAATTGAGAGAAATAAAGATTTCATAAGAAATGTTAAATTAAAGTAAAACTTCATAATAAACCTTAAAAAGTGTATTGTCTCATTTGAGAATTTGATAATATGTTATTATGGGTCCATAAGTGGGACCAAAATTCTGTTGATGTTTAACTTAGCCAAATTATGGCATGTTATGGGATAAGTATATCATTATTGAATATACATGAATATGCATTGAGTCATCATGCATTGTGAAAGTCCGATGGACTATTGTTAAGGCCATGTGGCCTAGGAGATTGAATCACACTTTAGTGTGGGTGCGAATAGACTAATGTAGGTCATAATGTTGACCTTGGGGGCGTCGGGGTGTAGGTGTCTCATAATGGTCAGTTGGTAGCTCCTCTGGGCCGTAGGATAGACTGATGCAAACGTATCAACGATCCAGACCTAGACACTGTCCTATATCGTGATCTTGTGAAGAATGCCACTGTATAAAGCCTTGTTGTGTAAAATTATTGATTTTTCTTGAAAGCACTTGATTTTAGGCTGACAAGATACTGGCATGTCTCCCTGATCATTCTCTCTGATGTTTGTGTCTAGCTCCATGGAGTAGGATTTTGGTATCATATGCACATGCATAGTGAGTCCACATATTATTTGACATTTATTCATATGATGATTAGAACTGTTGTCTTATTGATGTTATAACTGTCTGGATTTGTTAAGTTGTTTACTATTTGCCATCTTGATGCTGCTTATTATTCTTGCAATGCTATGTGGGCGTCTTATGCCGTTCTATTTCTTTATTGCCATAATTGGTACTGAATATAGGATGTCTCACTTCTTTTCTATATTTCTGCTATTCTGTCTGTCTGTATGTTTCTCTGAAGACATCGGTGAGGAAGGGGAAGTGCACGAATTCCTTGGCTTAAGGCCTGATTTTGATTAGATTCCTGTTTGGACATGGCGTCTGTTACCAAGTGGCCTCAATACTCAAGAGGGGGGTGAATTGAGTATGTAAGTCAAGTTCGCAAATCTTTCGCAATTCAATTGATAAACAATTTTTCGTTGAAGCTATTTGATGAGTAGAACTAATTGGATAAATGGAATAAATACTTTTACTAATAAATGCAACAACCAAGAAGAACAATATTCAAGATATTCAATGAAACAGTGCTTAATGTAAAGAGAAGGGTTTAGAGAGAGCAAACACAATGATTTATCCTGGTTCGATCACCAATCCACTTGTGATCTACGTCCAGTCCCCAAGTAATCAACTTGAGATTTTTCACTATATCTTCAAGTTTCAATGGGTGCTTGATAACCACTACAACCTTGAGCACTCAACACTATAGGATACCTCACCCAAGAGCTTGAGCCTCTATTTTCAAAGGGATACCTCACCCTTACAATGTATGAGGGATACCTCACCCTCTCTAAACAGATTGAATAAGATTTAAATGGATGAAACTCTCTCAAGAGCAAGTGTTACAAATTGAAGTACTATGATATTTAGGATTCACACAAACCCAAGCTCAAAACAGTTGATTTAGTAAAATGATGAGAAAAACTTGTTTAAGGCACACAAGGAATTTTGCAGAATGATTCACTCAGTTTTTCTAACCTCTCAACGAAGCCCAACATCCAAATATATAGGTTAGTGCTATTAAATGTCGTTGGAGGTGGTTGTGAGCAATTAATGCTCTGCAATATAGCCGTTACGAGCTTCTGCAAATTTTCCTAAATATAGGCTAACCGGTTAGCCATGTATCCTAACCGGTTAGGGACTCATTTTAGGCTTAAACAAAGTGTTTTGGTTTAATAGCTAACCGGTTAGGAGTAAGTCCTAATCGGTTAGGACATTACCAACGTGAGTTCTGAGTTATAGAATAACCGGTTAGGCCATCTGCCTAATCGGTTAGGGCAACACATTTTTGGTTTCTGACTTTGTGAATAACCGGTTAGGTCTTCTACCTAATCAGTTAGGCCAACATGATTTTGGTTTCTGACTTACAGAATAACCGGTTAGGCCATCTGCCTGATCGGTTAGGACAAAACAATCTTGGCTTCTGGAGATGAGACTAACCGGTTAGGTCTTCTACCTAATCGGTTAGGATAAATATATTTTGGCCTCTGACTTATAAGATAACCGGTTAGGAGCCTTGCCTAATCGGTTAGGCATTTGAAAGAACACGAGGCAAGCCATTTTCTGAGCAGGCTAACCGGTTAGGAAAAGGTCCTAATCGGTTAAGAGCCTTAGAATTTTGAATCCTAACAGGTACAGAGATAGTTTTGTGCATGTCAAAAGGAGTTGGAAGGTTCTAAAAGACTTTGTCTTAAGTTTGACATATGTAGGAGAACATGTTTGATAGAAAATCTAAGATATCAAAGCAATTGTTGCACAAAAAATGTTTTTGAACCTTTCATGAAAAACCATTTTGCAAATTCATTTTAGAGAAGTCATTTGAGCTTGAGGTGAATCACTAGAATACCTTTACACTAGTTCTATAGCCTATTTGCTAAGCTTGAGTTCCTTGTGACTTGATCATTGTACTCCCATTGCTTCCTTGTTTGTCGACATCAAAATCATTTGCATCTTGTCCAAGCAATCACAGCGTCTCGTCCGCATGACTTTTTGGGTTATGTGAGACTGACTTTTCATGGAGGTCTGGACTGCTGGCACATCAATCTGAGTACGAATCGCTACATCTACCTCGGAGACATGATTGTGTCTCTGGGGTGAGCGCTATTACTCCCCACAAAAGGATTTGTTCTTATCCTCTGCACGAGCCCCCGCTCGTAACTCAGTTGCTCCGATGAGGATTTCCTCTGACAAGGAAGACCCTGAGGAGGATCAAACTATGGTTCCTTCTCATTCGCTTTAGGGGTTGATATTGTTGATGGCCGCTGATGGCTATCTGTAAATCTTTTTGGGGGCCTGATGTTTTGTCTTTTGGTGGACTATATATGTGTAATCATTTTGGGGCATGAAAGCTTCTGCTTTTTGTATATCTAATGATGTACCTAAAAAAAGTATGATATAAGTATATACATATGTACGAGGTATGAATGTATGGTTTACTTCTCATGATTGCTTTCTGTTGTAACCATGTATTAACATTTTTATTACCATAAAAAATGAATTCACCAAATTATTTATATGATTACAACTAAAATAGGCTTATCTATATTATAATAAATTGGGTCTTAGTTTATACATTTTGTTTTCATTTCGTGGTTATAGTGTGACGTTCCCTCCTCAAAAAGGGGCGTTACACTTTTGCAATATTTTTTTAAACTAATTAAATTAGTCAAAATTAAATTGTTATTTGGATAATAGTAAGAGTTCTGAATGTTAGTAGTTAACTATAAAATTTAGTAACAAATCCTCGTGGGAACGACTTTTATTCACTACTATATTACTTGATTGACACATATACTTACGTTGTTGGATTTTTCCCATCAAGGTTTTGGCGCCGTTGCCGGGAATTTAGTTTCTAATTTTGTAGTTAATATTAACGCAGAGAATTGCTTATTATTAATTCAAATTGGTCTCTTGTTGTATATTCATATTTATTTTATTCAATTTAATTTTTAATTAGTTTAGTTGGTTTTACTAATTTCAAGCAATCTTTTACCTTATATGCAACAAACTCGATGAACGCAAAGTCCTAAGTTATTACCTTTTGATCCTGAGATCGAAAGAACACTCTGAGGAATTAGAAAAGAGTGTTCAGAGTCGAAAAGCAACTCTCAATCAATGGCTAAAGAAATGCTAATGAAATCATTGAGGGAGCATTCTATCCCTCAAGTTTAGAGTCTGTATTCTAGCATTCAGAGGCTAGCCATCCAAGCTAATAATTTCGAAATCAAGCCAGTGACAAGCGCCAAACTCTATTAAAATTACAACCGAGTTATGCCTATAGCTTGTAGCATAGGAAACAACACTGGATAATCTCTCAAGGATTGTAAATGCAACTTAATCAAATCAAGCTGAAATTGGGGGAAGGGATTTAAGAACTCAGAATATGAAAACAATAGAATTAAAGTGGAAGAAATTCAATAAAAAGAATGATCAATTCAGAAACCTATTCGAAATTGGGTTGATTCTATTATAGATCTTTCAACAAACATTTGAAGTGCAATTAAATGGTTAATTTGGATTCAATCAAAATCTCTGCATTAAATCCAAAATTCATACTAGAAAATCATCTAGAATTCAATTAACAATTGACACACAAATTCGCAATCGCATAATTCATGTTAAGATCTATGTTGATTTAATCTTCGAATTCAATTTATCTAAACACAAATCAGTAACTTAACCTCTTTAATTCCATGATTAATTTAGATCAATCAACCTAAATTCATCACAATTCTTAATCTTAAATCAAGATCCAGTCGGATTAAACATAAACAGAATCACCATTCATGCATTCAAGATCAAGAAGAATAGGAAGAAGAAGAAGAATCCAATTCCAATTCAAATACAAAAACAGAACAAAGATCTCAAGAATTCAAACCACAATTTCTTCAAGAATCTTCAAATTGATTACAAAAGCTTAGTCCTCCATGGCCATCACCACGAAGGAACTTGAGGAAGAAGAAGGAAGAGGAGAGAAAAATCTAGATCTCGAGAAAGATGGTGAGAAAAGTGTGGAATGAAAAACTGATCCTTGGATTTCTATTTCTACAGCTATAAACTACCCCCTAAATTAGCCTCTAGTGCCTCATTATACTTCCCAAGCACAGCTGGGCCTTGTAGGAATGTAATCGCCCAAGTCTCATCTGAATTGGATTTGAATTGACCAAGATATGCTCACTTTAATACCATATGCTCCCCAAACCTGAGTCTAAATTTCCAGGCCCAATTAGGTCCACTAGACATCTGATTGAGACTTCGAGCTCTGCATCAAAGTTGTAGAGCTTCCTCTCAGTTTTCCTACAAGGTAAAATGCATAATTTTCAGATATTTAGAACTTAAGTTATGGCCGAAATACAGAAATAGCGTCAAAACTCAACAATATTGGAAAAATTTAATTAGGCTCAATTTGAGCCCAAACTTACAAAACATGACCAAACATCAATTAATTAAGTACATAGAGAGTGTAAAAAACTAAAAATGAGGATTTATTAATGTATAAAATATGTGATTATCAAATTCCTTCACACTTAGCTTTTTGTACTCCTGGGCAAATTACATAAGATCAAAACTAGGGAACAAATAAAAACAAAAACTCAAAAGTTAAAAACTCTAAAAGACTCAAATTCCAATGACATTCAAGAATGCAAAAGTTATAAGTAAGAAAAGTAACTAAAGATTTATGGAAACAAAGCATTCATGAGGTAACATTTATTCATATCTTAAATTTGAAAAGCATGAATCAAGAATGATAAATCCTCACAAGATACACTCTCAATCCCTCAAGTGTTTATAAGATAAGTATTTCACTTAATTCAATCCATGAAAATTACACTACCATAAGCTTGCTTATCTTCTACTTCTCCACTACTCAAATACATACACACACAAATCAAGAGGACTTTATTCAAGGTTGTAATGGGGTTAAGGTAAGGGAAGAAAACAATATAGATATGAAAGTTAAACACCCAAGAGAATAAAAGAGCATTGGGAAGGAACTCAAATGACAAGTAACAAACATGAAATTTTATCCCCCAATTCCATATAATGCACATTCTCTTTACATATTCCTTTTCTTGCCATCTCTTATTTTTTTTTCTTTCATAACCTTGTATTTATTCTTTTTCTTTTTTTTTTACATTCTTTTTTTTATATTTTGATTCTTTTTTTTTTCTTTCTCTTTTTTTTCTTTTTTTTTTTTGTTTTCACTAAACACCTTACATATTGCACATCAAATTACATAACCCCCACACTTGAACTATTAATTACCCACAAGCAAAAGAGCTCCTCCAATGAAAATGAACCAATGCTCTCCCATTCCCTAAGGTAAGGTAAAAACATGGTTTTTCACATAAGGCATATAATGAGCTAAGCAAAGGATATGCTAATAGGTTCAAGAGGGTTAATCAAAGGGAAATGATGCAAGGTTGGCTATTTGGCCAAAGTAGCTAATTCAAGAAAAAATACCTCAATCATGTTCATGCATGCAAGTGAAAATGTAGCTTCAAAAAGAATCAAAGCAAGTTTTAGAGTGATCAATTGACATGAGTGAAAATCACACAAGAAAGAGAAGAATGACATAAATGTTAAATCCATCCATTAAAAGGCTCAAAATCTCATAAGGTATGCATCTATCAAACTCAATTCACCAATCAAACATCCAAAACTAAGCATGTCAAATTTAAGAAGGAAGAAAATTTTATTCAATCATGTTATGAACCTTTAAATTTTAATTGCTTCAAACTCATAAGCTTCACAAATCTCAAAACATCATCTGAAAACAATTAAAAACGCAAATTTTTATTTTTATT
The DNA here is from genome assembly GCA_029884595.1 of Ormosia semicastrata. Classification (NCBI taxonomy): domain Eukaryota; kingdom Viridiplantae; phylum Streptophyta; class Magnoliopsida; order Fabales; family Fabaceae; genus Ormosia; species Ormosia semicastrata. Next base: position 50,295,281 of record JAQQTO010000061.1, read on the forward strand.
TTGTTTAAAATAGAAAATAGAATTAAAAAAAGAAAATAGAATTAAAAACAGAAATAGTAGCAGAAAAATAACATAAACAAGACAAAAAATAGAAACAACAGTAAATCAAGAACATCGAAAATTAACAAACAAAAATAGAAGAAATGTCGAAACGAGAAACAAAAAATTAAAAATAGAAACAAAATTAAGACTAAACATTAAAACATAAACAAATTTAAATGCAGAAAATAGAAATAAAATAGAAAGCAAAACCAAAAAATTAAACTTGACAAATAACAAAACATTAATGAAAAATCAAGCAAAATAGAACATAGCAAAAACAGCAGCATTAAAATTGCAAACAAAAACAAAAATAGAATGCAAAAATTCCTCCCCCACACTTAAATTTTATATTGTCCTCAATGTAAAGCTCAAAAATCATTAGCAAACCATCAATAGCATCAACGAATATGAGACAAGCAAAATAAAAGAGAGGGGAAAGAAATATCTTTATCAAGTGTGGTAGATGAAGAGACTTCCACCAGGATCCCATTGCTTGAAGTGTAATGACCAAGACCAAATTAAGCTTGAAACACTATTGGAAACATGACTTGAAGTAGGAGAGCTTCCACCGAGGTCCCATTAGCCTTCCTTAATTTTCGTGTCTGCACTACTAGAATGCAATATGTGTACTTGATCAACTTTATTTTCCTTATTTATGTTAGACCATAGCTCAAAAACAAAATCCACCACAACTGCCATCCGGTGGTCTTCTCCCTTTTCTAAAAATTCTTCAATGGCTTTCAACTCAAGGGTAGGTGGTTACTGCACTGAAGGTATCAAGCTAGTTGAAGAAATTAATTCTATTGATTTAACTATAGCATCACCTATAATATGTGTACATTCTTCCAAAACAGCATGATCATAACTCATAGAATAAGAAAATTTTGAACATGCAGCAACATCTCCCACAATAGCTAAAATTTCAGAATAGGCAGCACACATACTAGTCCCATCACATCTAAAACATCCAGGAAAATCAACACTATCCAAAAATCTCACAATTTTAGAAAATTCAGCTAGCATATCATTAGGCATATCATCAATAAGCAAATTAATGACATCTAACTGAAAAACATAATGCTCTTCTAAAGGATGTTTCAGGGCATCAAAGATATCGAATTGAACTAAGTTATCCCCAAATTTCATGGAAAGAGTACCAGCATGCACATCAATCTTAGTTTTTGTATTTTTCAAAAAGGGTCTACCTAAAATCAATGGCAGCTAACTAGATGCAATTTCGTCATCCATGTTCAGAACATAAAAATCTACTGGAAATATTAAATCATTTACCATTACCAAAACATCCTCGAGCGCTCCTATAGGATGAGTCGTGCTCCTATTTGCCAATTGAATTATTACTCTGGCTGGCTTCAACTCTCCAAGCCGCAGAGATTCAAAAACTGATTGTGGCATCACATTGATTAAAGCATCCAAATCCAACATTGCAAGAGGAAATTGCTTGCTGCCTATTATGAAAGGAATGGTGAATGGTCCAAGATCCTTGCATTTAGGGGGCATATTTGGTTGGATCAAGGCAGAAACATTTCTTCTTATGCTTACTTTCTCATTTTCCTTTCAAATTCCTCTTATGAGTGCACAGCTCTTTCAAGAATTTGGCATACTTTGGAATCTGCTTGATTGCATCCAAGAAAGGGATATTGATTTCCACCTTTCTGAATGTCTCCATGAATTCTCTTTCCGTTTCTGCTTGAGCAATTTGCTTGGACTGTATGACCCTATTTGGAAAAGGTAGTGGAATGACCAGGTTTGAATTCTTGGCATATTTCTTCTGTGTCACGGATTTCTGGACTGAGCTATTTATTTTGTGCAAACTTTGCTGTTTCTGGTCAATATCTAGTTACTGCATTGGGAGCTTTGGTTGTGGTAAACTAGGACCATCAACTTCTTTGCCACTTCTCAAGGAAATGACACTCACATTGCCTATTAGGTTATTAACTGTTTGTGAAGGCAATTGGCTTGACCCTTGACTTTTCAGCTCACTCACTCACAATGGTTACCAACTGCCCAATTTAAGTCTATAAATTCTAAATGGTGGCATTGACATTTCTGCTGGAACTGAATGTTGTTTGTGGCCATTTGTTTCATCAAATATTCTAAGTATGGCTTGGCTGGAGTGGCTTGGATAGACTGCTGCATAGGTTGTTACTGTCTGAATGCAGGTAGTTGGTATCTAAATTGCTGCTGGTGTTGGGGCTGTTGTTGCTTACCAGAATTCCCATATCTCAAGTTGAGATGGTCCCTCCAGCCAAGGTTATAAGTATTAGAAAATAGGTCATATCTTGGCTATTGTTGGGACTTCTGATATTAAGGTCTACCAGGAAAAATGCCAACTGCTGCAACTGATTGCTCTGAAAAAATAGAACCACCATCCTGAAGTGTGGGGCATGCATCAGTAGGATGAGATGGACAAGAGCAAATTCCACACACCCTTGCAGGCTCTTGTACAGAAACTGGTACATATTGTCCCACCGCTAATTGCCTCACCAAAGAAGTTAATTCATCAAGTCTGTGTTCCATTCTCTGTTAGTCTACATGAGACAATTGAACCTCATTGACTCCTCTAGTTGAGGTAAGGGCTTTGTGCCAAATTGTTGAGCATTGGCAGCCATATTTACCATCAAATCTCTTGCTACAGTAGGGGTTTTATCTACCAAGGCACCTCCAGAGGTAGCATCCACCATACTTCTGTCCATTGGCAAAAATCTCTCATAGAAATATTGAATCAAGAGTTGATCATTGATTTGGTGGTGGTTACAGCTCGAGCACAACTTTTTGAATCTATCCTAATATTCATGCAAGGTCTCACCTGTCATTTGCCTTATGCCACAAATGTCTTTTCTAATGGCAGTAGCTCTGGATGCAGGGAAGAACCTCTCCAAGAATAACCTCTTCATATCATCCTAACTCATAACAGAACTGGTGAAAGGTAGAATAGCCAATCCTTGGTTGCATCAGTAAGAGAGAAAGGGAATGCCCTCAACTTGATGTGCTCCTCAGGAATCCCATGCAGCTTCATGGTTGAACAAACCACACGGAACTCCTTTAAGTGTTTATGGGGATCCTGGTGCGCGTAAAATACACTAAGAGCAAGTGCACTCTATCACCAAGTAATATAGGACTTGAATCCTAGTTATCGATCCCACGATGAATAAGTGGTAATTACTAAATTTGCAAAACACTTTGTTATCCAGACAATCAAAAGTGTATGAAGAAATTCAAATTAAAAGCAGAAAACAAATAAAGAAAAATAATGAACAATCAAACAAAGAATAGATAATCAATGAGAGAGAGACTAGGGTGCAAGGTTCACTTGAATCTAATTATTCAGATTTTCTTTCATTTATGATGTAAGGTAATTCTTTTGCCAATATTATCTTACCTGCTATTGAATCCTAATGGTCATGGATGAAACAATATTCTATTCCTAAATTAAATCACCTATTTGGTCATTTAGTTGAATTAATTAGGAATGCATTAAGCTTCAATTCAAGAAATGAATTAACATACTTGTTAATTCCATTAGTAGAAAAAATTGATGTTTGGTCATTCACCAATCTAATCCTAGGCTTACCATATAGATCCACACATTGAATGAGGATGGTCACCGGTCAAACAATGAATTAACACATGCCAAAAATGATCAAGTTATAACAAGAATGCAAGCAATATGATAAACCCTAAAGAAATTACATTAATTAAATTAGAAATCAAACCCAAATAATTAGGATAACAAGATCCCTCATAGCCCTAGGTATGGGCTTAGCTACTCATGTTCAATACAAACTGTAACACCCACCATAGGGTATCACATTTAAGACCAATCCTAATATAACTTACCCAAGTTGTAAAAGAATTAATCTTGTAAAAATATTAATTTTTAAATTTCATTTGTGGAGTAAAATAAAATAAGTTAACTAAATTATAACATTAATAAGACTTGTAATAAACACACCAAAAAATATATATACATTATATTACAAACTTTGTCCAAATAATTTACATAAGTACAAACCAGCTCTAAAAGTAAAATACAAACATAACTACTAAGCAATGCTCTAAAAACAAACCTAAGGATTTGGTTCCTCAGAAGGATCCTCCTCCTCCTCCTCTACATTATCATTGAAGAACCCAGGCGGATACAGACACCTCATAAGGGTCCTTGCTAATGATACTACAGAATTCTCTTGGGGTGTGTAGATAGACACAGTTCCACCCCAAAGTTCACAAATGGGTATCGTGAATTCTAAATGCACAGTAGCATGTTGAGCCAACACGGAAATCCCATTCAGGGTTCCACTCAAACTCATAGTCAAGTCCCCAGTGTAAACAAACCTCTCATTACTGTCAAACCTCCAAGCGTCAGCTCCCCTGTGGAACTGAACCCTGACAAAACCTAAGACTTGTCGTCTTGTCGCCATCACAGCTAATAAACAAACAGACAGCTACTGATGGTAAATAGATTTACCCGCTTCTTCGTCTTCCCGGTCTTTATCTAACATACACAAATAAGCAGATACAATATAATAACGAGGTGAGATCCCCTACATTAATACTAGTATGGCAGTAAAGGAAACGATAGCAAATAAACAGCATATTATATTATATGAAAACATTAAATCATATTATTATGTCACAGATAATAAATTGAACAAATTTAAATAACCAATCAATATGCTCACTAACTATGCATATGCACACAGACCCATTTCTACTCCATGGAGCTAAACACAAATTCAGAGAGAAGATCCAGAAGATATGTCTGTCACTTGGCTGCCGTGGCCAAAAGTGCTATAATATATCAATTTTATCAATGTGCACATCAAGGCATTGGACAAGACATTCTACACCAGATCTCGATGTAGGACAGTGTCTCAGTTCGGATCATCAGTGTGTTTGCATCGATCTGCCTCACGGATAGAAGAGCTACCAACTGTCCATTGTGAGGTACCCGCACCTCGATGCCCCCAAGGTAACAAAGTGACCTACATTTGTCTACTCGCACCCGCACTTAGGTGTAATTCATCTCCTAGGCATACAACCTTAACCAAACAAGCGAATACACTTTTCTATGCATGATATATGATTCAAACACACATACTATTATTATTTTTACAGAACCTCATATATCATTACCTTTCCTTGGCGATATTAATATTCAACACAACTGGGCCCACAACAACTCTCGACAACAAACTGCTATTTACACTCAATCGCGTAGCGATATTATCGCATTTCTAAAATTATGGAACATTTCTCCTACGTTTTTAAATCGCGTAAGGATTTTTCAACATTTTCTCAATCGCATAACCTAAAATTATTATTTTTGAGTTGCGTAAATATTTTTTGATGTATTTTCAATTGCATAAAATATTTCTAACATATTTAAACCAAAAATAATGTTTTTGTCAAAAATTTGACTTTATTTTCATTATTTACATAATAGTCCCTTATTAAATAATATTTACATAATAATCCTTGTTTAAATAATATTTTCATAATAGTCCCTCCTAAAATAATATTTGCAAAATAGTCCCTCTAAAAATTAGTATTTCTACTATTTCCCAAAAAATTGTGTTTCTTTAATTTACTTGGGATATTACAACTCAAAATTTTATAACGCGCTTCAAAACTCATAGGGTGAGCTATACGTCAGTAAATTTCAAGTATTCACTTTTATTTCACTACATAGCTTAATTAGACCAATTTTAGTTCTAAAAATTAAATCACTTTCATGTTAAATTCCAAATTGAGTTCTTACTATTAAAACACCTAATTTACACATAGTAAAATAATTTTTGGATCTTGATCATCACAAATTAGCATGCTGGTCGAATTCGCATTGTGTTTCAAAATTCATATTTAAATTATTTTATAACACTTTAATTCTTATAAACTCATTTAATTAAATTTCTAGCCATAAATTCATTTAATTCTCAATTAAGAAAAATAATTTAGGATTCTTGATCCTCTTTAAGGTAGTGAGGCCGTGTGCCTCTAGGCTCTTTGGGGCCTTCATAAAATTTTTCCAACATGTTATTCACATCCTAAACTACACATAAATTTGCATGCTTTCCAATGCATACATACAATCATATTATCAAAACTATAATCATACCAACACACATGCAAACACATTTTCAAAACCATAAGCATAACAAACAAAAACAAAGAGAGATTAAACAAGCAATTGAATAAATCCTTATGGATTTTTCACCACAAACAATCCATTTCCTCACCACCAACACATATTTGATGAGGTTAATCTCCCTCTTACCTCAAGGGAGACAAAATTTTCAAGTTCCTCCTTCCTCTTGAATTCGTGAGCTTCAAACAAAAATCCCTAAAAATCTTAAACAAATTCTAAAGTCGTAAACAAAGCTTAAGAACAAAGAACCATGGATCAATCATGGTATAGAAAATCAAAAATCCAACTTAGGATCAAAGAATCAAAAGATTACCTTTGGAGTAGTAAACTAAAGCTTGGTTTTTGATGCACTTAGTGTAGGATTTTGATAAAACTCTCTGAAAGAAAAGTGTTTAGAATGAGGTTTAGCTTTAGAAAGTAGGAAGAGATGAAATTATAGAAGTGTGGAGGTTGGGTTTGGAGTAGGAGGCCGTGGGGTTCAAGGTGGGAGAAGATGAAGAGTTCTTAAGTGTTCTTGAGTTTTGAGAGAAAAAGATGAAGGCTTGATATTATGAAATATGATTAAAATGCAAATGGATGGCTATATTGAAGTGAGCAGCCATGTGGTTGCATGGATAGTAACTTAATGTGATAGAAATTCACTCACATGGTCTCACATGGTGTGCACATGGCTTAGGTCACACAATAGTCATCAAGTAGTCATTTAGATGAACTTAGAACATGGTAAAAAGGCCTTCATGGCCATGTGGCTCTAGGAAAAATGGAACCAATTTGGTTTCATTCTAATCTCCTAGTTACACTTAAACTAATTTAGTTAGGATTTCTAGTTACATTCTAAATAGTTTGTTACATTATTATGTCATTATATATGTCATGCTTAAGTCATGTTTATAAACAACTTAGATATTTATTTAGTAACTAGCTTCTAAGTATTTAGTAATTAAGTTAGTTCATTTAGGTACTACTCAAGCTTATTAGAGTAACTTAGTTAGCTTATCTAGTTACTTAGTAACTAGTCCAACCTTTTATATTGACCATTTTCTATTGGTCTAGAAAAAGTTTAACCACTAATGTTGACTCATTTCTATTGGTTCATTTTAAAATAAGTTACAGAAATTATTCTTAATCTATTTTCTAATAAATAAAATATACCGGGTCCATTATTCGGTAACAGAAACTACTGTTAGTAAAATAGTGAATATTTTCTTATGAAATATTTTTATTTCACAGTTAAATTCTAAAAATTAAAAGATTTGTTTTCGTGTCTCTCAGATTCAGGTTTAGTAATATCCCCTGTCTCCGAATAAATCAATAAATATTTTCCCCAGCCCGAAAATTATTATTTTCCTGACTCAGAGCAAATCTCACACCATGATCAAAATCAGTCTCAGAACAGTCAAAATAATTTTTTGTAACACAAAAAGTACAAAACAATACAATTTAGTCATTACTGTAAAATAGCCAAAATTTGGGGTGTTACACAAACAAACCCATGTCAAGATACAAACCCATGGAAAGAAAACCCAAAGAAAAGGGGAACTAGAAAGAAAGAGAAATCAAAAACCCCCTTTAATGGAGATTATGATCTTCAAACCTTCAAGAATCAAATCCTCATTTGAAGTCGTCTTCCAAGATCTGCTACCGTAAAACAAATCTCTCAAGGTTAGGGATTTTTTGAGTAATATGCTCTGTGTGTTTCTGTCTCTGTCTATGTTGAATTTGGCATAACTTTTCCCATTTATTGAAAATCACGTGTTCTGTTATGCAACCAACACCTAGGCGCTCAGTTCTGAGCACTCAAGCGCTCAGCCACTTAAGTCCAGATGCGCGCTGCTACCTCCTGGGCACTCAGGCGCTACTCACCCAGCGCTCAGGCGCTATGGGTGCTCAAGCGCTTAACTCTGAGCACTCAAGCGTTGGACATTGATGCAAAATTCTTCTTTTCTTTTTTTGCTTCTTTGAACATCTAGTCTTCTCCATGAATAATTACCTGACAAAAACATACAAAACACTTAATAAAAATACAATCAAACAATACTAAAAATATAACAAAACTTATGAAAAAAATAAATAAAAAGAATATGAAAAACTAAGGAATTGAACTGTAAAAATATGACAAGTTGACGGTTCATCAACTCCCCTACACTTGAGCTTTACTTGTCCTCAAGCAAAGAATAGGAATCAACAACAAGATCAAACTCAACATCAAGAAACATGAATCAAAGAAAAATTTCACAATTAAAAGAAATTCAAGTTCAACAATCAAATCCAATCAAGCAAGATCATTTAACACTTAAACAATTAGAGGCTTGAGTCTAGCTTGCAACTGTTCTCTTTACCAAACATCTGAGATCACTCATCTTTCCATCACTCAAGTGTTTAAAGGACAAAAAGATCACTCAAATTTCTCTTGAAAAATGCAATTCGATAGGCTTACTTATCAATCTCATCTCCACTTTCAAGTTCATATACAGCACAAGAATCAAAAAGACTTTCCTTTGGTTGTAACAGGGCCAAGGGTATAATGAAAGGTAGGAAGAAAGGATAAAATAGGGATAAAGAATGCTCATAGATAAATCAATACAAAGCAGAATCAGGCTAAAAAGATGACATATAGAGCATAATGCACAAAGATATAACAAATTCTCACTTTCAATCCAATATTCTCATTATTCTTCACCAACAATTTTTTTTCTTCTTTTTTTTTCTTTTTTTTTTTTGTAACCCTTGAAAACAAAAATAACTTTTTATGACTTCTCAATCAACAAATTAGATGCTCCAAAGAATTCAACCTGATTATTCAATTGGGTATTCAAAGAAATCAATTTCAGGCTCAAATGGGGCAACTAAAGGATTATTTAATCAATGCAACTCTGAAAGTCAAGAAGGAATTAAGCCTAATTGATTTAATCATATTTAAGTCTGTATGTAAATCATTAAAGCCTCAACAAGATATCAAAGCAAGTTCTAGTGCACATCAATCAAGATAAAACTCACTCCAAAAGAAAAATAGGATTTTGTTTATGAAAAATTCAATCATTAGGGCTCAAAACTCACTTTTTGGCTAAGTTGATAAAGAGAACAAAAGCAAGCAAACATGGCTAAATTCCAAATAAGATGCTAAATTTCACTTTACTTCATTGAAAAAGATTGCTTCACACATTATCAACTCATGATCAATGGAATCCCCTTTAAAACATATCTCTATCAGCTCAAAATAAATCAAGACATTAACACACAATTCCAGCTTAATTACCAGCAACACTCAAGTGCTCATCAAATTTTTTTTTTGCACAAAAAAATTGTAAAAGTACCTTGATGCAGATTAAAAGTTACAAACCCAAGTGTAGGTTGTTTCAAGTAATAAATTCTCAAGAGTCTGAGGTCAATTCACAGGGAATTGATGAAAAAAAAATTCTTAGACGTAAGGTAAATATTTTGTCACAACAATAAAAGTAATAAAACTTAGTCACAGATAAAAAAGATTTACTTGGATTAAGATATCCACTCTTAATAAGTAAAATAAGGATAAGATTAATTTTTTTTATAACTCAATTAGAATCCACACATAATGGAGGTTCTAATAGGAAAATGCAACATTCAAAGTCCATTAAAAATTATATACGTAATTATATTATGATTCCTTTAATCATCTATTAACACCACCACTTATAAATGGGCTCAAACATTCATTGTGCCAATATCTTGTCTACAACAAATCAAGATCTCCACTTTACAAGGAGGGTTTCTAAATTGATTGGAAATAAAATACAACACGTATAATGACCACTTGAAAATATATCATTTAAGCACAAGAAAGAAATGAATCTAACCTTATTTTATTACTAAGAGTTTCACCCTTTCATCCAAGTAAAATGAAACTTAGTTACTCATAGACAAGAAGAAAGGAAGAGAGACGAAGAAGAAGAAGAACATAACCTCAATTTAGAACAAAAGAAAACTACAACAACATAAACAAACAGTACAATAGCATGATCTTGATCTCTAAGACCAAGATTCTTAAATGATCAGCCAAGGCTCCCTTTTATAAAGGATTAGGGATACAAAATGACAAGAGGGCTAATTCATGAGTGAGTAGATGAGTGGAAAATGAGTGAAAAATGCCAAATGACTTTTCATGAGTGGAAAATTATTGAAATTCTTTGTCTCCGAAATCATTCAGTACTGAACTCATTGCATTTGTCAAAATCTCACCAAGTGGTCTTCATAAAAGTTATAGGCTTTTGTCTTAGCTTCCAAATTCCATTTGTTTCAGCCCAAAAAGCATTCCTACAACTCAAGATATGGTCCAATCACTGCACACTGCTCAGGCCCATCTATAGCTCTCTGTTCTGACTTGCAAGCCCAATATGACCTCTAAGCAATCCAAACAAGGTCATGTTTGTTGAAAGTTATAGATATGGTTCTTAACTTGCAGATGCCAAAATTTCAGCCCAATTCAGTTCTTACAGCCCGAGTTATGCTCTGATTACTGCACACTACAGGTTCCAATCACAAAACCTGTGTTCTGATTTTCAAACCCAATTAGTTCCACTAGATGTCCGACTTTGACCTAGAGCTCTCATGAAATTTGTAGAGCTCTCTCTTATCTTTTCAACAAGGTAAAATACATAATTATTAGACATCTAGAACTCAAGATATGGCCAAAATACAAAAATAGTGTAAGACGTAAATCATGCTGAAAAAATCAATTAAGTTCAATTTGAGTCCAAACTTACAGAACATAACCAAAATCAATCAATTAAGTACATGGAGAGTGTAAATGACTAAAAATGAAGGTTTATTAATGTATAAAATATGTGATTATCAAATTCTCCCACACTTAGCTTTTTGCACTCTTGGGCAAAACACATAATACCAAAACTAAAAAAAAGACACAAACTCAAAAGCTAAACACTGTAAAAGACTCAATTTCTAATAATATTTAAGAATGAAGAGCAACCAATCATTCAATGGATCAGAACATTTATGAGGTAATGTTTCTTCATATCTCAAACCAACAAGCAAGGAAATTTCAATTGAAAAGCATGAGTCAAGAATGATAGATCTTCACAGGATTTACTCTCAATCCCTCTAGTGTTTAAAATGTAGGTATTTCACTCAATTCAACCCATGAAAATTGTATTACCATAAGCTTGCTTATCTTCTACTTCTCCACTACTCAAAACACATGCACACACAAATTATGAGGACTTTATTCAAGGTTGTAATGGGGTCAAGGTAAAGGAGGAGGTAATATGGATATAATAAGTTAAATATCAAAGAGAATAAAAGAGCGTGAGAGCTGAGTTCAATTAACAAGCATGAAAGTTCATCCCAACTCCACTTAATACAAATTCCTTTTACATATTCTTTTCCTTTCCTTTATTGCCTTGTTGGCCCTTCTTTACACAATTTTTTAATTTTTTTAATTTTTTTAGAAGAACATAATATATACATTTTTTTTACACATTTTTTTCAACCATTCTATACACACACCCCTACACTTTTTCAAGAACTCATCTAATAACAAAACTAATATTCTCTTATTCCCTAAGGCTGGGTAAGAACATGGTTTTTCATTTAAGGCACATAATGAGCTAGAAACAAGGAATGGTCAAACAAGCTCAAAGGGGTTAAGCAAGGGGAAATAGGTCATTTTCAATGCCTTATGTTGGAAGGAATCATAGAATTTCCAAGAAGTCATAAGAGTGCTTGATATCATATTAGGAATCAGAGAATTTCTCAGAAGTCATAAGAGTGCTTGATATTATATTGAGACAATATGCTGCTGAGCAAGGCTGCCTATTTGTGCGCTAATCATTCTGGGCTATTTGGTTAAAGTAGCTATTTCAATAAAATTGCCTCAATCATGTTTACGTATGCATGTAAAAATGTAGTCTAAAAAAGAATCAAAGCAAGTTCTTGAGTAACGATTCCATGAGTGAAAATCACACAAGAAAGAAGAGAATAGTACAAATGTTCAATCCATTCATTAATAGGCTCAAAATCTCACAAGGCATATTTCTATCATTCTCAGTCCACCAATTCAACATCCATAGCTAGGCTATGATTTTTAAGAAAGAAGATAATTTACTCAATCATGTAAATTTTCCTGAATTTGAATTGCTACTTCCACACAACAAAGTTGTCTACCTAATTATTCCTTACTCTGTCACCAATTTTGATGCGTCTCAAGAGTAAATAATTTACTATTTACTCTGTCATCCTTAATTAGTTTTGCTATTAATAAATTACTGACAAATATATTAATAAACACACTTCCTAATTTTTTTTAGTTTTTTATTTTTTTTTCACACAACTATCCTTCCCCCAACCAGATCACAATATTGTCCTCAATGTCAAAACATAGATAGGTAAAGGATAGAAGATAGTACTTGTTGTTGCAATTACTAAAAAGAGAAATCGCACACAAATTTAAACAAAAACAAAAGTACAATGAATAAAACCGAAGGTAAAGGAAAGTTATAGATGAAGTGCCAGATCACACTATTGTTCCTTGCTACCTCCCTAGATGCTTCCTTTGACCAATCTATCTGAGCTATTACTAGTTCAGGTTCATAAACAAAAGTTTATAAGTTATCAATCAATTCATTAATAGTTGAATCAGATATAAGGAGTCGTCTTGTCAAAGATGTGATAAAGTTCTGTTTCACAGCATGATCAACAAAAGATAACAAATTATCAAAGAAATTATTAACATTCAACAAACCTATGGGTTTACGATGGATGTTCAGTTTGGCCCAAGAGATGATTTAAAAGACTTCTTCCAAAGTACCAAAACTACCCGGTAAGGCAATGAATGCATCAGAGTTTTCAAGCATTGTCCTCATTCATCCATGCATAGATGATACTTGAAGTTCTAACCTAATTGTCTTTCCAATTATGTTCCTTCGAGTTAAAGGTTCAGGAATGACACCTAAAACTTGACCACCTCTTATATGTGCAGAAAGTGATACAGCCCCTATTAACCCAATGCTACCTCCCTCATATACTACATGAATGTTTCTCACAGTAAGTGTTCTACTAACAATGCTTGTTGCGTTTACAAACTCTAAACTCTTCCCATAACTTGTCCCACAAAATACACATATACTGCTAAGTCTACGAACAGAAGAAAAAGCTTCCTCTATTTCTACACTCACACTCTCTTTGAATGATTATGAGTTGCAGGAAAGTGAAGAAAATTGAGTGTTTAAATAGGAAAGAGAATAGAAAAAGTAATAATAGCTCCTATATGGGTAGGTTGGCTGTTATTAGAAAAGTTTGAATTTAAGAAAAAAAATTATTTTTTTTATTTTTCTTATTTTTTTATATTATATATTTTTTTTTAGACTTCTAGAAAATCATTAAGGGTAAAGAAGTCTTGAAACCCCTGAAGGACCCCGCCTAAAAGAACGTCTATCAAAAACTAAAATACAACAAAATCATACAAAGATAAAATTATAATAACAAATGATGACATACTTTTATGTACAAGTTTCATGGCATATCTTTATGCTGCGCGTCATGAGTGCAGTAGCCTTCATAATCTTACCACCCCATGAAAGAGACATTAAATTCCCTTAAGGAATTTTAGACTTAAGGCACTCCTCCCGCTTGTGGAATATCCCAGCCTATGCATCATCCCTCTAGTTAAAGAGAGAAAATCTGAATACGACGATCAATGACCACAGCCAGTGAAGCTACGCTCAGGAACCCAATAAATCAATACCAGGAATTGAGCTCAGAGGCATTGTCACGCAAGAATACAAACACGGGACACTTCTATATATCCATCAGCAAGCAGAGCCTATGGTTAAAACTTGGGAATGCTTACGTGGCTCTCTACAGAGCATGGCACACGAACCTTATTTACGGACCGGCATGTGAAGGTCCACCCGAGTCAATGACGGGACAGGCATCTACCCAGAGCTCCTAATCTAATTAAAGACCAAGTACAATTGAAGTTTTGCCATTTTTTTATTTTTTAAAGATGTACAAGATAATATATATATATTGTTGTGATTGTGACTCACGTCTTCCTCTGGTTTTATGTTTAGTAACAACTTAAACATCTTCTATGAGTCGAGGATAAGCTTCCCATCCAATTTTCTTATAAATTGGTAAACAGAGTCTTTTTGAGTCAGATTCTCAAGACTGTAATGCTCTTGCTCATCCCTGAAGATATTCCACATATTAAGAAGTTCACGATGCATAACTCCACAAGAATGCGTCTCAAGAGTCAATAAGATATCATCTAATGACTCCTTACTCAGTCCATTCTTAATAAAGTATATTTTATCTTCTCGGTTTACGGAAACCATTCCCAAAGAATGACATCGCGTGTTACAATTCTATCGCGCACACTTGTGACAAACTTGTATTTTTTTTGCTCTTCTTTTTTTAGAATAAGAACTTTTACCGAGACCCGGCATGTATGGGACAAATGAATCTGAAGATTTACCAGCTAAACGAACTTTTGCTTCGATTATCCAGCGTATATCTTCTGGAATGCCCATGTGTATTAACAGTCTCAGTCTTTCACACCTAGCTTTGTAGATTTTTATTAGAGCATTTTGAGGAAAAGAAGGGAAATGCTTTCTTTGATTTGAGAGAATGACATCTATTTTAAAGGAGAAGGAATCATTTATTATGAAAAATTGAAAAATAAACTAACTTGAGAGTCACGGAGTATCGTTATCCACCACTTAACCAGGGGCACAAAGAACTCAAGAACTTAGTTTTTCCAGAAATGGTTTGAGTCTTTGTCTATTGACTTTAATTACACTATCATTCTTAGGGTTCTCAATGTCTATGGCCCTATGAGGATACACATGTTTGACAATTAAAGGGTCACACCACCTAGATCTCAATTTTCTAGGGAATAGGTGAAGACGAGAATTATAAAGCAAATTTTTTTGACTAATTTCAAAAGTTTTTCTCAAAATTGATTTGTCATGAAAAGCTTTTACTCTAGCTTTATAAATCTTTGTGTTTTCATATGCATCATTTCTCAATTCCTCAATAATCAAAAATTTCAATGACGATGATAGGGTTCAAAGGCATCTTGTTTCGCTTAGAAATGGAACCTTATTTTTTACATTTTTCATAACTTTTTCAAAATGTATAGCTGTCTTTAAATAAAGTAAGCCAATCAAATCCACACTGGAAGATTTTCGCAGCTGTTTTCTTTGAAGAAAAGAAACCTCCATGTGCTTCTAACTGACAAAATTTAATGACATTACCTACCTCACTGTAGGGTACACATCTCTGAATGATTTGATCAGGATAATTGAGGCAAGATCTTTCATGTTTGAAGAAAATTAATTATATTAGCAAACTAAGGCTTAGAATTGACAGAAAATAAAATTTCATTGGGAAAAGAATAAATGATAGGTGTGACATCAAAAGGTGAGCCTATTGTAAGTATGGACAAATGATTTGCAACAACATTTCCGGCTTCTTTCTTATCTTTTGTTGTGATATTGAATTCTTGAAGCAACAAAATCTACCGTATCAACCTAGGTTTGCAAAAGCTTGTTGAGAAAATCGATAAGTGCATTGAATAGTCAAAGAAATAAAGTAGTTGATTAAAAGGGAAAAAACACTAAAACGCATAAAATTAAGAGGGAAAAGAGAGAGTAACGCACATGAATGCAAAACACATTAAGGATGTAAACAGATGAAATTAAAACACTAGGGATCTGACTTCACTTGATTCAACAATCTATCATAGACAATAGAATAGCTTTGGGACCTTCATTCTAATTAATTTTAATCATTCAATTGATGGAGAGAATCCCTTAATTAATTAATGTTACCAAGTGGCTTCCAGTACTCAAGAGGGGGGGTGAATTGAGTATAAAACTTTTTCACAAAACCTTTTTTTAATTAAGATAAAAATTAAAAGATTAATAAATAAATACACAGAAGGAACGAGAAGAAGAAAAGAAAATAAAGAAAAAGCGAAAAATAAATGTGCAACAAATTAAATAGCATAAAATAAAGAGATTAGGGAAAAGAGAAGCAGGCACAGTATTTATCCTAGTTCGACCACTAACCCATTTGTGGTCTACGTCCAGTCCTCGAAAGCCAAGATTTTTCACTAAGTATACAAGCTTCAATAGGTGCTTGCTACCGTTACAAAATAGAGCACTTTTCACACACAGGGACACTCTACCCTTGTGCTAAAGTCTCAGCCTTTAGGGATACCTCACCCTTATACAAACCTTGAGGGATACCTCACCCTTGATATAGAATATCAGAAAATAGATGAAGAGAAACTCTCACTCAGAGTAAGCAGTACAAATTGAAGTGCTAATGGAGCTCTCACAGAAATATCTCAAAGTTTTTAATCAAAAAGAGCGTAGAAAAAAGTTTAGAGCATTCAGAAAATAATTCAGAGTTATGGGCAATGAAAAACGTGACCCAAGCTTGCTATTTATAGGGAAAAATAGATGAATTAGCCATTGGGTAAAATTAATAGCATTTAACACAGATTGAAAACTTGTCTGTTTCCATATACGTAAACAAAAGCTTCATGTTTATTCGAATAGAGCAAAAGCTTATTCGAATAACACTGTTTCTGAAACCAAATTAAAAACTCATCTAAAATGGGTTATTCTAATAACCAATATGTTCTTCGAATAACTCTGTTAAAACCAGAGTTTAAAAACCGAAGGGTTATTCGAATACCAGCTTATTTATTCGAATAACGTAGTTTAAAAGAAGTTCAGACAAAATGGATTTATTCGAATAACGTATGAGTTATTCGAATAACTCACTTAAAGCACAGTTCTGAAAAACCTTATTTATTCGAATAAAAGGCCATGCTATTCGAATAAGAACTAAAAACACAGAGTCTCGTAAAAGGATTTATTCGAATAGACTAGGTTCTATTCGAATAACTCAGTTCAAAAAATGTTTTGAAAACTAAGTTTAAAAACAAGCTTTATCTTTTCTTTCAAAAACAAAGAGATATCAATGTGAGCTCCGTACAATAGATCCTAAGTCCTAATGCTAATCAAATATAAACTTGGACTTGGTCTATTTATCATCTTCATTTATTCTTCACGTTTGTTATCATCAAAACAAGTCTTCAAAGTATGCATCCAAACACATTCTCCCCCTTTTTGATGATGACAAACTATCAATGAGACTAACAATGAGAAAAGCGTTAGTGCATATAATTGGAATTCTCAAAAAGGTATAAAAGCTTACTCCCCTTCTTTAATTGTAAGAGGTAATGTATATCAGATATGTGCGCAGCTCCCTCTTTCAATTTGAATCCAATCTCATTTCAAATTTACCTGTCTTTTCTTAATTAAAGTCACATGATCAAATATTTCTCCCCCTTTTGTCATAAGCAAAAAGGAGGGGTAAGTCCCATAAACATATATAAGAATGCATAAAAGGAAATGTACTCATAGCAATAGATCAACAGGAAATTTTATTTATGCATTAATAACAAAGAGAGTCAATTACACAAGCCAAAAACAGACAGCCTAAGAACTAAAGGTCCTAGAAGTAAGCATCCGGAGGTGGTGGTGAAGAAGCTGGTGTAGGAGCAGGTGAAGCAGATTGAAGGGCAGCAACCTCACGTTCAACGCCTTCTATTCTATCAACTAGAATAGAGAATGTATGTTCCATGTAGGCTCGGTTATCCTGCAAGGTGGCCATGATCTGTTCCAAAGTGACAGGAGCAGGAGCAGCAGTAGGTACATCAGCAGGAGCAGCAGGGCCATCAGGGGCGTCAGCTGGGTCAAGCTCATCCTCAGCAACCTCGTCTGGGTACACCCAGCCTTCATCGGTTTAGATCATCTTTATTTTCCGTAAGGTGTGAGCTCCAAAAACGTTGTGGTGAGTCAGAGCAATGGCTCGCTCAGTCTCCAAGACCTGAGGATACTTGCTCAGCAGGGTAGAGACAAGAATGCCATAAGGCAAGTCAGATTTCTCCTTGCCCTTGGCCCTCATCATGTGCCTCATAATGAACACAGGCCAGTTGATCTGATGGCCATTCTTCAAAAACCACAGCATGAAGACATCTTCCTCGTTGAGGTAGGTGTAGTTTCCACCGCAAGGAGCTAGGATGTGAGTAAAGGCGTAATGCAGAAGCCTATCTTGGCTCTTTAGCATTCCACCCTTGAGACCCTTGTTAGGCAGGGCCAGACCAGGCTTCAGCAGGTCTTCAACCGCCTGAAGCTTGTTGAACTCTTCAAGAAACGGGGTGTCATCATCTTCAACAAGGGAGCCAGAGAACTGCAGCCCGAACAAAGTCAACCAGTCCAGTGGTGTGATCACAATGTTCTGATCACATACCTCGGAGAGAAGATTCTGACCATCGAAGGCTAGATTGCAGAAGAACATCTTCACTAGAGCTGGATAGATGGTGGCCCAGTGAGAGCAAAGCTGAAGAACTCCCTGGTTTTGCAGCAGGGTCAAGAAGTCGAAGCCGCGATGCTGCTGGAAGAAAGAGAGGTCCAGGTACTTGGGTTGAACCAAGTTTCACTCCCAGAAGTGCGAGATGAAGCGTGCACGATGCTCTTCATTGGAAGAGAGCCTTCTCAGATCAAGAGGGTTAGTGCCTGGAGCATTCTTCGTGCGAGGACGCTTGCTGGAGGAGGAGGCCATGGAGGATAGGTGAGAGAGAGTGAAAAACGTGAAGAAAACACAAGGGTAAGCAAGATTGAAGGTAGGAGCAAAGGAGACGTGAAGAGCAGAGAAGATGGAGGGTGAAAAAACATTTTGGGTGCGCAGGGGTTATTTAAAGGAAACCCATGTTTATTCGAATAAACTGAGGTTTATTCGAATAAACCTTGCTGGAAAGCTGAACAGACAGGCGCGCAGGAAACTGAAAAGGTGTGGCTGCTAGGGTTTATTTGAATAGGAAGGGTTCTATTCAAATAAAACAACTGGGATAGCCAAGCGTTTTGGCTAGCTGACATGGTGTATTCGAATAACTATGTGAGTTATTCGAATAGACTGAGGCCAATCAGGCAACACTGATAGAAACAGTTCAGTTATTCGAATAACCTGAGGATTATTCGAATAAGCAGAGGGCAGAAAGAAACACTGAAAAACGAAGGCTTCTGGTTATTCAAATAGAGAAAGTGTTATTCGAATAGACAGAGGCCAAGAACAGAACCTGATAGAAGAGGGACTCTGGTTATTCGAATAAAGAGGGACTTCTTCGAATAGACAGAGATGAAAAACAACAGTTAGCAACTCAGGGGCCAGTTTATTCGAATAAACTATGTTTTATTCGAATAAAACTGATATCCAACACAATTTTTAACAAGCAGTAAAGGAGCTTATTCGAATAAAGGCTTGCTTATTCGAGTAAAGCTAACACAGAAGCATATGTTTATGAAATTGAAAGCATATAATCATGATAAAATTCAGCAATAGACAAGCAAATTAAATATTGGATTGATCAATTATGCCCAATTCTCCTCGAATATAAAAGAATGCTTCTTTTGCTAAGGGTTTAGTGAAGATATCTGTAAGTTGCTTAGATGTTTCAACAAACTCAAGAATGCAATCCCCTTTTTGTACATGATCTCTGATAAAGTGATGTCTTATCTCTATATGCTTTGTTCTGGAATGCAGTATGGGATTCTTAGAGATATTTATTGCACTAGTGTTATTACATCTTATCGGGATGTGATCAAGCTGAAGATCGTAGTCTAAAAGTTGTTGCTTCATCCAAAGGATTTGAGCGCAACAACTCCTAGCTGCAACATATTCAGCCTCAGCGGTAGACAAAGCCACACTATTTTGTTTCTTACTGTGCCAAGAAACTAAAGAACTACCAAGCAAGTGGCATGTCCCACTAGTACTTTTTCTGTCTAATTTGCACCCAGCAAAATCAGAGTCAGAATAGCCTATTAGGCTATAAGAGGCCCATTTGTGAAGTGCCTACTAGGTATTTCATTATTCGTTTAACAGTACTTAAGTGAGATTCCTTAGGGTTTGCCTGATATTTAGCATACATGCATACACTAAACATTATATCTGACCTACTAGCAGTAAGATAAAGGAGAGATCCAATCATACCTCTATATTTCGTTATTTCTACTGATTTACCTCCTTCATCTTTGTCCAAGTAGCAGGAAGTGCCCATCGGAGTGGCCATGTGTTTAGCATTTTCCATTTCGAATCTCTTGAGCAATTCCTTGCAGTATTTAGTTTGACTTATGAATGTCCCTTCGTTCGTTTGTTTGATTTGAAGTCCGATGAAGAAATTCAATTCTACCATTATTGACATTTCAAATTCATTCTGTATTGACTTAGCAAATTCTTTGCAAAGGGATTCATTAGTAGCACTAAAGATAATATCATCCATATATACTTGCACAAGAAGAATGTCATGCCTTTTATTTTTAATAAAAAGAGTAGTATCGACTTTACCTCTTGAAAAATCATTTTCTAAAAGAAACTTACTCAACCTTTCATACCAAGCTCTAGGAGCTCGCTTTAAACCATATAAAGTCTTTTTAAGTTTAAAAACATGGTTGGGTAGTTGATGATTTTCAAAACCTGGAGGTTCTTCAACGTATACCTCCTCTTGAATAAAACCATTTAGAAAAGCACTTTTGACATCCATTTGATATAATTTGAAATCCATGATGCAAGCATAAGCCAGTAACATTCTAATAGCTTCTAATCTAGCTACAGGTGCATATGTCTCTTCATAATCTATTCCTTCTTCTTGATTATACCCTTTAGCAACCAGTCTAGCTTTGTTTCTAGTTATTAACCCATTTTTATCAAGTTTGTTTCTAAAAACCCATTTAGTGCCAACTATAGGGTGATTATTAGGTCTAGCAACTAATTCCCAAACTTGATTTCTTTCAAACTGATTTAATTCCTCGTGCATAGCTAAAATCCAATGTTCATCATCAAAAGCTTCAATTAAATCCTTAGGTTCAATTTGAGAAACAAATGCTAGGTGATTACAAGTATTTCTAAGTGAGTTACGAGTACTTACACCTTTAGATACATCACCGATAATTTGATCAAGGGAGTGATATTTTGAAGTTCGCCATTCTTTGGGGAGTTCCAAAGCTTGCGAATCTTCTTGTCTTTGCTTATCCTCTTGCTTCTTGATTTCTTTTTCTCTATTATCCAAATGTGTTTCCGCCAAGACTTCTGCTACATCATCAACAACAGGATCCTTTCTCGATCCATTTGGGTCAGTTTCATCAAATGCAACATGTATAGATTCTTCAATAGTCATAGTTCTTTTATTATAAATACGAAAAGCTTTACTATGAATTGAATAGCCAAGCAATACACCTTCATCAGACTTAGCATCGTACTTGCCTAAATTATCTTTTCCATTGTTTAAAACAAAACATTTGCAACCAAAAACATGAAAGTGTGACACATTCGGCTTTCTTCCCTTATACAACTCATATGGGGTTTTCTTTAAAATAGGCCTTATAAGAGCCCGGTTCATTACATAATAAGTTGTACTTACAGCATCCGCCCAAAAGTATTTAGGAAGAGCAGCCTCATTAAGCATAGTTCTCGCCATTTCTTCTAAAGAACGGTTTTTCCTTTCTACAACTCCGTTTTGTTGCGGAGTTCTAGGGGCAGAGAAATTATGATTAATGCCATGTTCATCACAGTAATTTTCAAAAATATTATTTTCAAATTCACCACTGTGATCACTTCTTATAGAAGAGATTTGAAAACCTTTTTCATTTTGAATAACTTTGGCAAGTCTTTTAAAAGCTAGAAATGCATCATTTTTATTTACAAGAAATAAAGTCCATGTAAACCTAGAAAAATCATTCACAATCACTAAAGCATAGTAATTCCGACCAAAGCTCATAGTTCTAGAAGGTCCAAATAGATCCATGTGCAAAAGTTATAAAGGTCTAGTAGTTGAAACTATATTTTTTGCTTTAAAAGAGACATTTATTTGTTTACCCTTTTGACATGCATCACATAACTTATCTTTTATAAAATTAAGCTTGGGTAGTCCAATTACTAGCTCTTTAGAGACCAACTTCTTTAAGTGATCCATGTTAATGTGTGCAATTCTCCTATGCCATAGCCATGAATCATCATTCTTACTTAAAAGGCATTTCGCATCATTTGAAGATATATCATCAAGACTAATCATATAGATGTTGTTTACTCTATGACCAATGAATTTAACATGCTTGTCATTTTTATCTTCAATTATGCAACAACTTGAATCAAATATAACTTTATTTCCTTTATCACATAATTGGCTAATACTAAGCAAGTTATGTTTCAAGCCTTCAACAAGCAGTACATTTTCAATAGAGGAGTTAGGGTTCTTACCGACTTTGCCGATTCCAAGAATTTTACCCTTGTTGTTATCACCATACGTGACGTGTCCATGATTCTTGGGAATAAGCATGGTGAATTTTGAATCGTCCCCGGTCATGTGCTTGGAATAGCCGCTATCAAGATACCAATTTAAACTCCTAGCTTTCAAGCACACCTACAACACAAGTTCAGTTTTTAACTTTTGGTACCCAAACTTTCTTGGGTCCTTGTGTGCAGTTTTGAGTACAGTACCCTTGGGAACCCAAACCATTTTTGTTCCAATTTTTGTATTTATGTTTTTCCTTACATTACATGTTGAAGCACTATGTCCTTTTCTTCCACAATAAAAACATTTAATAAAAGGGCTACTTGAAACATTAGAATGCACAAAGAAATTTTTATAAAGTTTCTGTTGATTTTTTGGGTTATAACCTATCCCGGCTTTTTGAAAAACCACTCTTTGTCTTCCTAACAAAATATTTAAGTTATCCCTTCCAATGGTGAATTTAGAAAGAGTGTTCTTTAGGTCTTCGATTTCTTTTTCAAGTATATGACATGAAGAACAAGATGAAGAAGTAGAAGCATGTGGAGAATGATTTATGCATGCATCAATGATTCCCAGAGTTTCATTTTCAATTTTCAATTCTTCTATTTCTTTTTTTAAAACAACAATTTGATTTTCTAAAGAAGAAATTGTTTTCTTAGAAGAAGAAATAAATTTTGTCAATTTTAACGATTCTTCATGTAATTCTTCAAAAGCATCTTGTAACTCATCGTAAGAAGGTAATAGAGTAGTATTAGAACTTACCTCATTTTCGCTTTCTTCCTCTTCTCCTTTTGCCATGAGACATAATTGAGCTTCTTTGCTATCTGGGCTGTCAATTGAATCCATGTCATTCTCATCCCACACTATGTAGGCTTTTCTTCCTTTTCTTTCCTTGAAGGGTTTCTTTTCAAATTTCTCCTTCTTCTTTTGATAAACTGGGCACTCCATTTTCATGTGACTAGGTTTGCCACATTCATAGCAAGTTGGAGTTGATGAAGCTCCTTCGCCTTTGAAATGTGTCTTTTTCGAAGGGAAGGGAGGTCTTCTTTGCATTTCCTTTTTCCTGAGAAATTTACTAAACCTTTTAACCAACAAACTCAGATTTTCTTCACTTACCTCGATGTTCTCTGAGCTTTCTTCATTTTCTTCATCATCATTGTCGAATGTTGATGAAGTGGCTTTGAGCGCTATTCCCTTTTTCTTTTTATCATTCTCTTCGCTTTTGCTTAATTTGCTCAATTCCAATTCGTGCTCATGAAGTTTTCCAAAGAGAGTAGCTAAAGTCATTGTGGACAAATCCCTTGATTCTGATATGGCTGTTACTTTGTGTTACCAAGTGGCTTCCAGTACTCAAGAGGGGGGGTGAATTGAGTATTAAAACTTTTTCACAAAACCTCTTTTTAATTAACACGAATATCAAAAGCTTAATAAATAAACACACAGAAGGAATGAGAAGAAGAAAAGAAACAATAAAGAACAGTGAAAAATAAATGTGTAATAAAATAAATTGCATAAAATAAAGAGATTAGGGAAAAGAGAGGCAAGCACAGTATTTATCCTGGTTCGACCACTAACCCACTTGTGGTCTACGTCCAGTCCTCGAAAGTCGAGATTTTTTACTAAGTATACAAGCTTCAATAGGTGCTTGCTACCGTTACAAAATAGAGCACTTTTCACACACAGGGACACTCTACCCTTGTGCTAAAGTCTCTCACTGCATAGGATACCTCACCCTTATACAAACCTTGAGGGATACCTCACCCTCGATACAGAATATCAAAAAATAGAGATGAAGAGAAACTCTCACTCAGAGTAAGTAATACAAATTGAAGTGCTAATAGAGCTCTCACAGAAAATATCTCAAAGTTTTTAAATAAGAAGAGCGTAGAAAATAGTTTTCACAAAAACAGAGTAATCAGAAAATAGTTCAGAATTATGGGCAATGGAAAATGTGACCCAGGCTTGCTATTTATAGGGAAAACTAGGTTAATTAGCCGTTGGGTAAAATTAGCAAAATCGGATTGAAAATCTTGTCTGTTTCCATTTACGTAAACAAAACCTTCGTGTTTATTTGAATAGAGCAAAGGCTTATTCGAATAACACTGTTTCTGAAAAACTCATTTGAGATGGGTTATTCGAATAACCAACCTGTTATTCGAATAACTCTGTTAAAACTAAAGTTGTGAAAATGAACGTTTATTCGAATAAAGACTTATCTATTCAAATAACGTATTTAAAAGAAGTTCAGAAGGAAAGGTTTTATTCGAATAACGTATGACTTATTCGAATAACTCACTCAAAGCTTAGTTCTGAAAAACTTCATTTATTCGAATAAGGGAAGCTTTATTCGAATAGCCTCTTACAAAACAGATTTCTGAAAAACCTTAGTTATTCGAATAATGGGGTAGTTATTCGAATAACATCTTTTAGAAAACAAACCACGTGAGGATGGTTATTCAAATAAGCAAAGCTTTATTCGAATAACTCAGTTCAAAAAGAGTTTCAAAAAGATGTTTTCAAGGATACTGAGTTTAAAAACAATTTTTCTCTTTTCTTTCAAAAACAAAGAGATATCAATGTGAGCTCCGTACAATAGATCCTAAGTCCTAATGCTAATCAAATGTAAACTTGGACTTGGTCTATATATCATCTTCATTTATTCTTCCCATTTGTTATTATCAAAACAAGTCTTCAAAGGTAAGCATCCAAACACATTCTCCCCTTTTTGATGATGACAAACTATCAATAAGACTATCAATGAGAAAAGCGTTAGTGCATATAATTGAAATTCATAAAAGGTAAAAAAAGCTTACTCCCCCTCTTTAATTATAAGAGGTAATGTATATCAGATATGTGCGCAGCTCCCCCTTTCAATTTGAATCCAATCCTATTTAAAATTACTTGTCTTTTCTCAATTAAAGTCAAATGAAATGATCAAATATTTCTCCCCCTTTTGTCATTAGCAAAAAAGGTGGGGTAAGTCTCATAAGATATCAAAGTACATAACAGGAGATATACTCATATCAAAAGATCAACAAGAAACAATATTTATTCATTAATATAAAGAGTCAAATACACAAGCCAGAAAATAAAACAACATAAAGCCAAAGACAAACAGCCTAAGAACAAAAGAAAACTAAAAGTAAGCATCCGGAGGTGGTGGTGAAGAAGCTGGTGCAGGAGCAGGTGAAGCAGATCGAAGTGCCGTAACCTCACGTTCAATGCCTTCTATTCTATCAAACAGAATAGAGAATGTATGTTCCATGTACGCTCTGTTGCCTTGCAAGATGGCCATTATCTGTTCCAGAGTGACAGGAGCAGGAGCAGCAGCAGGTATGTCAGCAGGAGCAGCAGGGGCATCAGTAGGAGCATCAGCAGGGTCAAGCTCGTCCTCAGCAACCTCATCTGGATACACCCAGCCTTCATCGGTTTGGATCATCTTCATCTTCCGTAAGGTGTGAGCTCCAAAGACGTTGTGGTGCGTCATAGCAATAGCTCGCTCAGTCTCTAAGACCTGAGGATACTTGCTCAGCAAGGTTGTGACAAGAATGCCATAAGGCAAGTCAGATTTCTCCTTGCCCTTGGCCCGCATCATGTGCCTCATGATGAACACAGGCCAGTTGACCTGATGGCCATTCTTCAGGAACCACAACATGAAGACATCTTCCTCGCTGAGGTAGGTATAGTTTCCACCGCGAGGAGCCAGGATGTGAGCATAGGCGTAATGCAGAAGCCTATCTTGGCTCTTCAGCATTCCACCCTTGAGACCCTTACCAGGCAGGGCAATACCGGGTTTCAGCAGGTCCTCAACTGCTTGAAGTTTGTTGAAGTCTTCAAGGAAGGGCGTGTCATCCTCTTCAACAAGGGCGCCGGAGAACTGCAGGTCGAACAAAGTTGACCAATCCAGTGGTGTGATCACGATATTCTGATCACATACCTCAAAAAGAAGACTCTGGCCGTTGAAAGCTAGATTGCAGAAGAACATCTTCACCAAGGCTGGATAGATGGTAGCCCGGTGAAAGCAGAGCTGAAGAACTCCCTGGTTTTGCAGCAGGTCGAAGTCGGCCGCGGTCTTCTGTTGGAAGAAAGAGAGATCCAGGTACTTGGGTTGAACCAAGTTTCACTCCCAGAAGTGCGAGATGAAGCGTGCACGATGCTCTTCGTTGGAGGAGAGCCTTCTCAGATCAAGAGGGTTGGTGCCTGGAGCATTCTTCGTGCGAGGACGTTTGCTGGAGGAGGAAGCCATGGAGGAAGGTGAGAGAGAGAGAGGAAGAGACGCAGAGAGAAAGGTTTGAGAGGAAGGAGTGAAGAGCAGAGAAGATGGAGAGTGAAAACGTTTTGGGCGCGCAGGGTTTATTTAAAGAACCCCGTGTTTATTCGAATAAACTGAGGTTTATTCGAATAAACCTTGCAGGAAAGCTGAACAGACAGGCGCGCAGGAAACTAAAGAGGTGGGGCTGCTAGGGTTTATTCGAATAGGAAGAGTTCTATTCGAATAAAACAACTGGGAAAGCCAAGCGTTTTGGCAAGCTAACAGGTTTTATTCGAATAACTATTAGAGTTATTTGAATAGATTGAGGCCAATCAGTCAGCACTGATAGAAACAGGTTCAGGTTATTCGAATAACCTGAGGTCTATTCGAATAAGCAGAGATTAAGACCAAATCCTGATAAAGAAGGTCATTGGTTATTCGAATAAAAAAGTGCTTATTCGAATAAGCAGAGGGCAGAAAGAAACACTGATAAACGAAGGCTTCTGGTTATTCGAATAGGGAATGTGTTATTCGAATAAGCAGAGATGAAAAACACACAGGGTTAAGCAAAGGTATCAGTTTATTCGAATAAACTGAATTCTATTTGAATAAGGCTGATGTTCAACACACAATTTAACTATTAGTGAAGGAGTTTATTCGAATAAGACCTTGCCTATTCGAATAAAACTAATACAGAAGCATGTACGTATATGAAATTAAAGGCATATAAACATGATAATGATCAGCAATAAATAAGCAAATAAGCAATTCAAATATTTGATTGATCAATTATGCCCAATTCTCCTCGAATATAAAAGAAAGCTTCTTTTGCTAAGGGTTTAGTAAAGATATCTGCAAGTTGCTTAGATGTTTCAACAAACTCAAGAATGCAGTCCCCTTTTTGTACATGATCTCTGATAAAGTGATGTCTTATCTCTATATGCTTTGTTCTAAAATGCAGTATGGGATTCTTAGAGATATTTATTGCACTAGTGTTATCACATCTTGTCGGGATGTGATCAAGCTGAAGACCATAGTCTAAGAGCTGTTGCTTCATCCATAGGATTTGAGCGCAGCAACTCCCGGCTGCAACATATTCAGCCTCAGCGGTAGACAAAGTCACACTATTCTGTTTCTTACTATGCCAAGAAACTAGAGAACTACTAAACAAGTGGCATGTCCCACTAGTACTTTTTCTGTCCAATTTGCACCCAGCAAAATCAGAGTCAGAATTGCCTATTAAGCTACAAGAGGCACCCTTAGGGTACCACAAGTCCATTTGTGAAGTGCCTACTAAGTATTTCATTATACGTTTTACAGCACTTAATTGAGATTCCTTAGGGTTTGCCTGATATCTAGCACACATGCATACACTAAACATAATATCTGGCCTACTAGCAGTAAGACAAAGGACAGATCCGATCATACCTCTATATTTCGTTATTTCTACTGATTTACCTCCTTCATCTTTGTCCAAGTAGCAAGACGTGCCCATCGGAGTGGCCATGTGTTTAGCATTTTCCATTTCGAATCTCTTGAGCAATTCCTTGCAGTATTTTGTTTGACTTATGAAGGTCCCTTCATTCGTTTGTTTGATTTGAAGTCCGAGGAAGAAATTCAATTCTCCCATCATTGACATTTCAAATTCATTCTGCATTGACTTAGCAAAATCTTTGCAAAGGGATTCATTAGTAGCACTGAAGATAATATCATCCATATATACTTGCACAAGAAGAATGTCATGCTTTTTATTTTTAATAAAAAGAGTAGTATCGACTTTTCCTCTTAAAAAACCATTTTCCAAAAGAAACTTACTCAACCTTTCATACCAAGCTCTAGGAGCTTGCTTTAAACCATATAAGGCCTTTTTAAGTTTAAAAACATGGTTGGGCAGTTCATGATTTTCAAATCCTGGAGGTTGTTCAACGTATATCTCCTCTTGAATAAAACCATTTAGAAAAGCACTCTTGACATCCATTTGATATAATTTGAAATCCATGATGCAAGCATAAGCAAGTAACATTCTAATAGCTTCTAATCTAGCTACAGGTGCATAGGTTTCTTCATAATTTATTCCTTCCTCTTGATTATACCCTTTAGCAACCAATCTAGCTTTGTTTCTAGTTATTAACCCATTTTCATCAAGTTTGTTTCTAAAAACCCTTTTAGTGCCAATTATAGGGTGATTATTAGGTCTAGCAACTAATTCCCAAACTTGATTTCTTTCAAACTGATTTAATTCCTCATGCATAGCTAAGATCCAATGTTCATCATCAAAAGCTTCAATTAAATCCTTAGGTTCAATTTGAGAAACAAAAGCTAAGTGATTACAAGTATTCCTAAGGGAGTTACGAGTACTTACACCTTTAGATACATCACCGATAATTTGATCAAGGGAGTGATATTTTGAAGTTCGCCATTCTTTGGGAAATTCTAAATCTTGCGAATCTTCTTGTCTTTGTTCATCCTCTTTCTCCTTGATTTCCTTTTCTTTACTGTCCAAATGTGTTTCCGCCAAGATTTCTGCAACATCATCAACAACAAGATTCTTTCTCGATCCACTTTGGTCAGTTTCATCAAATGCAACATGTATAGATTCTTCAGTAGTCATAGTTCTTTTATTGTAAACGCGAAATGCTTTACTATGATTTGAGTAGCCAAGAAATATACCTTCATCAGACTTAGCATCAAACTTGCCTAAATTATCTTTTCCATTGTTTAAAACAAAACATTTGCAACCAAAAACATAAAAGTGTGAGACATTTGGCTTTCTTCCCTTATACAACTCATATGGGGTTTTCTTTAAAATAGGCCTTATAAGAGCCTGGTTCATTACATAACAAGCTGTACTTACAGCATCCGCCCAAAAGTACTTAGGAAGAGTAGCCTCATTAAGCATAGTTCTCGCCATTTCTTCTAAAGAACGATTTTTCCTTTCTACAACTCCATTTTGTTGCGGAGTTCTAGGGGCAGAGAAATTATGATTAATGCCATGTTCATCACAGTAATTTTCAAAAACATTGTTTTCAAATTCCCCACCGTGATCACTTCTTATAGAAGATATTTGAAAACCTTTTTCATTTTGAATAACTTTGGCAAGTCTTTTAAAAGCTAGAAATGCATCATTTTTATTTACAAGAAATAAAGTCCATGTAAACCTAGAAAAATCATCCACAATCACTAAAGCATAGTAATTCCCACCAAAGCTCATAGTTCTAGAAGGTCCAAATAGATCCATGTGCAAAAGTTGTAAAGGTCTAGAAGTTGAAACTATATTTTTTGCTTTAAAAGAGACCTTTATTTGTTTACCCTTTTGACATGCATCACATAATTTATCTTTTATAAAATTAAGCTTGGGTAGTCCAATTACTAGCTCTTTAGAGACCAACTTCTTTAAGTGATCCATGTGAATGTGTGCAATTCTCCTATGCCATAGCCATGAATCATCATTCTTACTTAAAAGGCATTTTGCATCATTTGAAGATATATCATCAAGACTAATCATATAGATGTTGTTTACTCTATGACCAATGAATTTAACATGCTTGTCATTTTTATCTTCAATTATGCAACAGTTTAAATCAAATATGACTTTATTTCCTTTATCACATAATTGGCTAATACTAAGCAAGTTATGTTTCAAACCCTCAACAAGCAGCACATTTTCAATAGAGGAGTTTGGGTTCTTACCGACTTTGCCGATTCCAAGAATTTTACCCTTGTTGTTATCGCCATAAGTGACGTGTCCATGATTCTTGGGAATGAGCATAGTGAATTTAGAGTCGTCCCCAGTCATGTGCTTGGAGCAGCTGCTATCAAGATACCAATTTGAACTCCTAGCTTTCAAGCATACCTACAACACAAATTTAGTTTTTAACTTTTGGTACCCAAACTTTCTTGGGTCCTTGTGTGTCAGTTTTGGGTATAGTACCCTTGGGAACCCAAACCATTTTCGTTCCAACTTTTGTATTTATATTTTTCCTTGCATTACATGTTGAAGCACTATGTCCTTTTCTTCCACAGTAAAAACATTTAATAAAAGGATTACTTGAAACATTAGAATGCACAAAGAAATTTTTATAGAGTTTTTGTTGATTTTTCGGGTTATAACCTATTCCGGCTTTTTGAAAAACCACTCTTTGTCTTCCTAATAAGATATTTAAGTTATCCCTTCCAAAGGTGAATTTAGAAAGAGTGTTCTTTAGATCTTCGTTTTCCTTTTCAAGTGTATGACATGAAGAACAAAATGACGAAGTAGAAGCATGTGAAGAATGATTTGTGCATGCATCAATGATTCCTAAAGTTTCATTTTCAATTTTCAATTCTTCTATTTCTTTATTTAAAGCAATAATTTGATTTTCTAAAGAAGAAATTGTTTCCTTAGATGAAGAAATAATTTTTGTAAGTTTTAAAGATTCTTCATGTAATTCCTCAAAAGCATCTTGTAACTCATCATAAGAGGGCAATAAAGTATTAGAACTTACCTCGTTTTTGCTTTCTTCTTCATCTCCTTTTGCCATGAGACATAGTTGAGCCTCTTCGCTATCTGAGCTGTCAGTTGAGTCTATGTCGTTTTCATCCCACGCTATGTAAGCTTTTCTTCCTTTTCTTTGAAGGGTTTCTTTTCAAACTTCTCCTTCTTCTTTTGATAAACAGGACACTCCATTTTCATGTGACCAGGTTTGCCACATTCATAGCAAGTTGGGGTCGATGAAGTTCCTTCGCCTTTGAAGTGAGTCTTTTTCGGAGGGAAGGGAGGTCTTCTTTGTGTTCCCTTTTTCCCGAGAAATTTACCAAACCTTTTAACCAACAAACTCAGATTTTCTTCACTTACCTCTATGTTCTCTGAACTTTCTTCATTCTCTTCATCATCATTATCGAATGTTGATGAAGTGGCTTTGAGCGCTATCCCCTTTTTTCTTTTTATCGTTCTCTTCGCTTTGGCTTAATCTGCTTAACTCCAACTTGTGCTCATGAAGTTTTCCAAAAAGGGTAGCTAAAGTCATTGTGGACAAATCCCTCGATTCGGATATTGCTGTCACTTTGGGTTGCCAAATCCTGCTAAGACATCTCAAAACTTTGTTAATCAAATCTTCATTAGAAAAGCTTTTTCCTAATGATGCAAGATGATTAACTATGTGGGTGAACCTCTTTTGCATTTCCTGAATGCTTTCTCCTTGGTTCATTCTGAATAATTCATATTTACGAGTTAGAGAATTTATTCTCGATCTCTTAACTTCACTAGTACCCTCATGGGTAACTTGCAAAGTATCTCACATTTCTTTAGCAGTTTTACAATTTGAAATTCTAAAAAACTCATCATATCCCAAAGCAGTAGTAATAATATTTTTGGCTTTTAAATTAAATTGAACTTTTCTTTTGTCTTCATCGAGACCATTTATTTCGTGGTGTTTCGGTCCTTACACCATCGACCTCATGTGTGGGTATAAAAGCACCGTTTTGACAAAGATCCCAAACATCTAGATCAATAGCTTCGATGAAGATTTTCATTCTTTCCTTCCAATATGCGTAACCATCCCCATTGAAAAAGGGTGGTCGGTTTATGGAAGATCCTTCTGAAAAAAACATTTGAAGAAGCCATATACTCTTGAAGCTGCTAAGCTCTTTATACAAGAGTCTAGCTCTGATACCACTTGTTACCAAGTGGCTTCCAGTACTCAAGAGGGGGGGTGAATTGAGTATTAAAACTTTTTCACAAAACCTCTTTTTAATTAACACGAATATCAAAAGCTTAATAAATAAACACACAGAAGGAATGAGAAGAAGAAAAGAAACAATAAAGAACAGCAAAAAATAAATGTGCAATAAAATAAATTGCATAAAATAAAGAGATTAGGGAAAAGAGAGGCAGGCATAGTATTGATGCAAAATTCTTCTTTACTTTTTTTGCTTCTTTGAACATCTAGTCTTCTCCATGAATAATTACCTGACAAAAACATACAAAACACTTAATAAAAATACAATCAAACAATACTAAAAATATAACAAAACTTATGAAAAAAATAAATAAAAAGAATATGAAAAACTAAGGAATTGAACCGTAAAAATATGACAAGTTGACGGTTCATCAACCACCCTACACTTGAGCTTTACTTGTCCTCAAGCAAAGAATAGGAATCAACAACAAGATCAAACTCAACATCAAGAAACATGAATCGAAGGAAAATTTCACAATTAAAAGAAATTCAAGTTCAACAATCAAATCCAATCAAGCAAGATCATTTAACACTTAAACAATTAGAGGCTTGAGTCTAGCTTGCAACTGTTCTCTTTACCAAACATCTGAGATCACTCATCTTTCCATCACTCAAGTGTTTAAAGGACAAAAAGATCACTCAAATTTCTCTTGAAAAATGCAATTCAATAGGCTTACTTATCAATCTCATCTCCACTTTCAAGTTCACATACAACACAAGAATCAAAAAGACTTTCCTTTGGTTGTAACAGGGCCAAGGGTATAATGAAAGGTAGGAAGAAAGGATAAAATAGGGATAAAGAATGCTCATAGATAAATCAATACAAAGCAGAATCAGGCTAAAAAGATGACAGATAGAGCATAATGCACAAAGATATAACAAATTCTCACTTTCAATCCAATATTCTCATTATTCTTCACCAACAATTTTTTTTCTTCTTTTTTTTTTTTTTTTGTAACCCTTGAAAACAAAAATATCTTTTTATGACTTCTCAATCAACAAATTAGATGCTCCAAAGAATTCAACCTGATTATTCAATTGGGTATTCAAAGAAATCAATTTCAGGCTCAAACGGGGCAACTAAAGGATTATTTAATCAATGCAACTCTGGAAGTCAAGAAGGAATTAAGCCTAATTAATTTAATCATATTTAAGTCTGTATGTAAATCATTAAAGCCTCAACAAGATATCAAAGCAAGTTCTAGTGCACATCAATCAAGATAAAACTCACTCTAAAAGAAAAATAGGATTTTGTTTATGAAAAATTCAATCATTAGGGCTCAAAACTCACTTTTTGGCTAAGTTGATAAAGAGAACAAAAGCAAGCAAACATGGCTAAATTCCAAATAAAATGCTAAATTTCACTTTACTTCATTGAAAAAGATTGCTTCACACATTATCAACTCATGATCAATGGAATCCCCTTTAAAACATATCTCTATCAGCTCAAAATAAATCAAGACATTAACACACAATTCTAGCTTAATTACCAGCAACACTCAAGTGCTCATCAAATTTTTTTTTGCACAAAAAAATTGTAAAAGTACCTTGATGCAGATTAAAAGTTACAAACCCAAGTGTAGGTTGTTTCAAGTAATAAATTCTTTGAGTCTGACGTCAATTCACAGGGAATTGATGAAAAAAAAATTCTTAGACGTAAGGTAAATATTTTGTCACAACAATAAAAGTAATAAAACTTAGTCACAGATAAAAAAGATTTACTTGGATTAAGATATCCACTCTTAATAAGTAAAATAAGGATAAAATTAATTCTTTTTATAACTCAATTAGAATCCACACATAATGGAGGTTCTAATAGGAAAATGCAACATTCAAAGTCCATTAAAAATTATATACGTAATTATATTATGATTCCTTTAATCATCTATTAACACCACCACTTATAAATGGGCTCAAACATTCATTGTGCCAATATCTTGTCTACAACAAATTAAGATCTCCACTTTACAAGGAGGGTTTCTAAATTGATTGGAAACAAAATACAACACGTATAATGACCACTTGAAAATATATCATTTAAGCATAAGAAAGAAATGAATCTAACCTTATTTTATTACTAAGAGTTTCACCCTTTCATCCAAGTAAAATGAAACTTAGTTACTCATAGACAAGAAGAAAGGAAGAGAGACGAAGAAGAAGAAGAACATAACCTCAATTTAGAACAAAAGAAAACTACAACAAGATAAACAAACAGTACAATAGCATGATCTCGATCTCTAAGACCAAGATTCTTAAATGATCAGCCAAGGCTCCCTTTTATAAAGGATTAGGGATACAAAATGACAAGAGGGCTAATTCATGAGTGAGTGGATGAGTGGAAAATGAGTGAAAAATGCCAAATGACTTTTCATGAGTGGAACATTATTGAGATTCTTTGTCTCCGAAATCATTCAGTACTGAACTCATTGCATTTGTCAAAATCTCACCAAGTGGTCTTCATAAAAGTTATAGGCTTTTGTCTTAGCTTCCAAATTCCATTTGTTTCAGCCCAAAAAGAATTCCTACAACTCAAGATATGGTCCAATCACTGCACACTGCTCAGGCCCATCTATAGCTCCTCTGTTCTGACTTGCAAGCCCAATATGACCTCTAAGCAATCCAAACAAGGTCATGTTTATTGAAAGTTATAGATATGGGTCTTAACTTGCAGATGCCAAAATTTCAGCCCAATTCAGTTCTTACAGCCCGAGTTATGCTCTGATTACTGCACACTGCAGGTTCCAATCACAAAACCTGTGTTCTGATTTTCAAACCCAATTAGTTTCACTAGATGTCCGACTTTGACCTAGAGCTCTCATGAAAGTTGTAGAGCTCTCTCTTATCTTTTCAACAAGGTAAAATACATAATTATTAGACATCTAGAACTCAAGATATGGCCAAAATACAAAAATAGTGTAAGACGTAAATCATGCTGAAAAAATCAATTAAGTTCAATTTGAGTCCAAACTTACAGAACATAACCAAAATCAATCAATTAAGTACATGGAGAGTGTAAATGACTAAAAATGAAGGTTTATTAATGTATAAAATATGTGATTATCAAATTCTCCCACACTTAGCTTTTTGCACTCTTGGGCAAAACACATAATACCAAAACTAAAAAAAAGACACAAACTCAAAAGCTAAACACTGTAAAAGACTCAATTTCTAATAATATTTAAGAATGAAGAGCAACCAATCATTCAAGAGATCAAAACATTTATGAGGTAATGTTTCTTCATATCTCAAACCAACAAGCAAGGAAATTTTAATTGAAAAGCATGAGTCAAGAATGATAGATCTTCACAGGATTTACTCTCAATCCCTCCAGTGTTTAAAATGTAGGTATTTCACTCAATTCAACCCATGAAAATTGTATTACCATAAGCTTGCTTATCTTCTACTTCTCCACTACTCAAAACACATGCACACATAAATTATGAGGACTTTATTCAAGGTTGTAATGGAGTCAAGGTAAAGGAGGAGGTAATATGGATATAATAAGTTAAATATCAAAGAGAATAAAAGAGCGTGAGAGGTGAGTTCAATTAACAAGCATGAAAGTTCACCCCAACTCCACTTAATACAAATTCCTTTTACATATTCTTTTCCTTTCCTTTATTGCCTTGTTGGCCCTTCTTTACACAATTTTTTAATTTTTTTAATTTTTTTAGAAGAACATAATATATACATTTTTTTTACACTTTTTTTTCAACCATTCTGTACACACACCCCCACACTTTTTCAAGAACTCATCTAATAACAAAACTAATATTCTCTTATTCCCTAAGGCTGGTTAAGAACATGGTTTTTCATTTAAGGCACATAATGAGCTAGAAACAAGGAATGGTCAAATAAGCTCAAAGGGGTTAAGCAAGGGAAAATAGGTCATTTTTAATGCCTTATGTTGGAAGGAATCATAGAATTTCCAAGAAGTCATAAGAGTGCTTGATATCATATTAGGAATCAGAGAATTTCTCAGAAGTCATAAGAGTGCTTGATATTATATTGAGACAATATGCTGCTGAGCAAGGCTGCCTATTTGTGCGCTAATCATTCTGGGCTATTTGGTTAAAGTAGCTATTTCAATAAAATTGCCTCAATCATGTTTACGTATGCATGTAAAAATGTAGTCTCAAAAAGAATCAAAGCAAGTTCTTGAGTAACGATTCCAAGAGTGAAAATCACACAAGAAAGAAGAGAATAGTACAAATGTTCAATCCATTCATTAATAGGCTCAAAATCTCACAAGGCATATTTCTATCATTCTCAGTCCACCAATTCAACATCCATAGCTAGGCTATGATTTTTAAGAAAGAAGATAATTTACTCAATCATGTAAATTTTCCTGAATTTGAATTGCTACTTCCACACAATAAAGTTGTCTACCTAATTATTCCTTACTCTGTCACCAATTTTGATGCGTCTCAAGAGTAAATAATTTACTATTTACTCTGTCATCCTTAATTAGTTTTGCTATTAATAAATTACTGACAAATATATTAATAAACACACTTCCTAATTTTTTTTAGTTTTTAATTTTTTTTTCACACAACTATCATTCCCCCAATCAGATCACAATATTGTCCTCAATGTCAAAACATAGATAGGTAAAGGATAGAAGATAGTACTTGTTGTTGCAATTACTAAAAAGAGAAATCGCACACAAATTTAAACAAAAACAAAAGTACAATGAATAAAACCGAAGGTAAAGGAAAGTTATAGATGAAGTGCCAGATCACACTCTTGTTCCTTGCTACCTCCCTAGATGCTTCCTTTTGACCAATCTATCTGAGCTATTACTAGTTCAGGTTCATAAACAAAAGTTTATAAGTTATCAATCAATTCATTAATAGTTGAATCAGATATAAGGAGTCATCTTGTCAAAGATGTGATAAAGTTCTGTTTCACAGCATGATCAACAAAAGATAACAAATTATCAAAGAAATTATTAACATTCAACAAACCTATGGGTTTACGATGGATGTTCAGTTTGGCCCAAGAGATGATTTAAAAGACTTCTTCCAAAGTACCAAAACTACCCGGTAAGGCAATGAATGCATCAGAGTTTTCAAGCATTGTCCTCATTCATCCATGCATAGATGATACTTGAAGTTCTAACCTAATTGTCTTTCCAATGATGTTCCTTCGAGTTAAAGGTTCAGGAATGACACCTAAAACTTGACCACCTCTTATATGTGCAGAAAGTGATACAGCCCTTATTAACCCAATGCTACCTCCCTCATATACTACATGAATGTTTCTCACAGTAAGTGTTCTACTAACAATGCTTGTTGCGTTTACAAACTCTAAACCCTTCCCATAACTTGTCCCACAAAATACATATATACTGCTAAGTCTACGAATAGAAGAAAAAGCTTCCTCCATTTCTACACTCACACTCTCTTTGAATGATTATGAGTTGCAGGAAAGTGAAGAAAATTGAGTGTTTAAATAGGAAAGAGAATAGAAAAAGTAATAATAACTCCTATATGGGTAGGTTCGCTGTTATTAGAAAAGTTTGAATTTAAGAAAAAAAATTATTTTTTTTATTTTTTTTATTTTTTTATATTATATTTTTTTTTAGACTTCAAGAAAATCATTAAGGGTAAAGAAGTCTACAAACCCCTGAAGGACCCCGCCTAAAAGAACGTCTATCAAAAACTAAAATACAACAAAATCATGCAAAGATAAAATTATAATAACAAATGATGACATACTTTTATGTACAAGTTTCATGGCATATCTTTATGCTGCGCGTCATGAGTGCAGTAGCCTTCATAATCTTACCACCCCATGAAAGAGACATTGAATTCCCTTAAGGAATTTTAGACTTAAGGCACTCCTCCCGCTTGTGGAATATCCCAGCCTATGCATCATCCCTCTAGTTAAAGAGAGAAAATCTGAATACGACGATCAATGACCACAGCCAGTGAAGCTACGCTCAGGAACCCAATAAATCAATACCAGGAATTGAGCTCAGAGGCATTGTCACGCAAGAATACAAACAGGGGACACTTCTATATATCCATCAGCAAGCAGAGCCTATGGTTAAAACTTGGGAATGCTTACGTGGCTCTCTACAGAGCATGGCACACGAACCTTATTTACAGACCGGCATGTGAAGGTCCACCCGAGTCAATGACGGGACATGCATCTACCCAGAGCTCCTAATCTAATTAAAGACCAAGTATAACTGAAGTTTTGCCATTTTTTTATTTTTTAAAGATGTACAAGATAATATATATATATTGTTGTGATTGTGACTCACGTCTTCCTCTGGTTTTATGTTTAGTAACAACTTAAACATCTTCTATGAGTCGAGGATAAGCTTCCCATCCAATTTTCTTATAAATTGGCAAACAGAGTCTTTTTGAGTCAGATTCCCAAGACTGTAATGCTCTTGCTCATCCCTGAAGATATTCCACATATTAAGAAGTTCACGATGCATAACTCCACAAGAATGCGTCTCAAGAGTCAATAAGATATCATCTAATGACTCCTTACTCAGTCCATTCTTAATAAAGTATATTTTATCTTCTCGGTTTACGGAAACCATTCCCAAAGAATGACATCGCGTGTTACAATTCTATCGCGCACACTTGTGACAAACTTGTATTTTTTTTGCTCTTCTTTTTTTAGAATAAGAACTTTTACCGAGACCCGGCATGTATGGGACAAATGAATCTGAAGATTTACCAGCTAAATGAACTTTTGCTTCGATTATCCAGCGTATATCTTCTGGAATGCCCATGTGTATTAACAGTCTCAGTCTTTCACACCTAGCTTTGTAGATTTTTATTAGAGCATTTTGAGGAAAAGAAGGGAAATGCTTTCTTAGATTTGAGAGAATGACATCTATTTTAAAGGAGAAGGAATCAGTTATTATGAAAAATTGAAAAATAAACTAACTTGAGAGTCACGGAGTATCGTTATCCACCACTTAACCAGGGGCACAAAGAACTCAAGAACTTAGTTTTTCCAGAAATGGTTTGAGTCTTTGTCTATTGACCTTAAATACACTATCATTCTTATGGTTCTCAATGTCTATGGCCCTATGAGGATACACATGTTTGACAATAAAAGGGTCACACCACCTAGATCTCAATTTTCTAGGGAATAGGTGAAGACGAGAATTATAAAGCAGAATTTTTTGACTAATTTCAAAAGTTTTTCTCAAAATTGATTTGTCATGAAAAGCTTTTACTCTAGCTTTATAAATCTTTGTGTTTTCATATGCATCATTTCTCAATTCCTCAATAATCAAAAATTTCAATGACGATGATAGGGTTCAAAGGCATCTTGTTTCGCTTAGAAATGGAACCTTATTTTTTACATTTTTCATAACTTTTTCAAAATGTATAGCTGTCTTTAAATAAAGTAAGCCAATCAAATCCACACTGGAAGATTTTCGCAGCTGTTTTCTTTGAAGAAAAGAAACCTCCATATGCTTCTAACTGACAAAATTTAATGACATTACCTACCTCACTGTTGGGTACACATCTCCGAATGATTTGATCAGGATAATTGAGGCAAGATCTTTCAAGTTTGAAGAAAATTAATTATATTAGCAAACTAAGGCTTAGAATTGACAGAAAATAAAATTTCATTGGGAAAAGAATAAATGATAGGTGTGACATCAAAAGGTGAGCCTATTGTAAGTATGGACAAATGATTTGCAACAACATTTTCGGCTTCTTTCTTATCTTTTGTTGTGATATTGAATTCTTGAAGCAACAAAATCCACCGTATCAACCTAGGTTTGCAAAAGCTTGTTGAGAAAATCGATAAGTGCATTGAATAGTCAAAGAAATAAAGTAGTTGATTAAAAGGGAAAAAAACACTAAAATGCATAAAATTAAGAGGGAAAAGAGAGAGTAACGCACATGAATGCAAAACACATTAAGGATGTAAACAGATGAAATTAAAACACTAGGGATCTGACTTCACTTGATTCAACAATCTATCATAGACAATAGAATAGCTTTGGGACCTTCATTCTAATTAATTTTAATCATTCAATTGATGGAGAGAATCCCTTAATTAATTAATGTTACCATGTGGCTTTCAGTACTCAAGAGGGGGGGTGAATTGAGTATAAAACTTTTTCACAAAACTTTTTTTTAATTAAGACAAAATTAAAAGATTAATAAATAAATACACAGAATGAACGAGAAGAAGAAAAGAAACAATAAAGAGCAGCGAAAAATAAATGTGCAACAAATTAAATAGCATAAAATAAAGAGATTAGGGAAAAGAGAAGCAGACACAGTATTTATCCTGGTTCGACCACTAACCCATTTGTGGTCTACGTCCAGTCCTCAAAAGCCAAGATTTTTCACTAAGTATACAAGCTTCAATAGGTGCTTGCTACCGTTACAAAATAGAGCACTTTTCACACACAGGGACACTCTGCCTTTGTGCTAAAGTCTCAGCCTGCAGGGATACCTCACCCTTATACAAACCTTGAGGGATACCTCACCCTCGATACAGAATATTAGAAAATAGATGAAGAGAAACTCTCACTCAGAGTAAGCAGTACAAATTGAAGTGCTAATGGAGCTCCCACAGAAATATCTCAAAGTTTTTAATCAAAAAGAGCGTAGAAAAAAGTTTAGAGCATTCAGAAAATAATTCAGAGTTATGGGTAATGAAAAACGTGACCCAAGCTTGCTATTTATAGGGGAAAACAGATGAATTAGCCATTGGGTAAAATTAATAGCATTTAACACAGATTGAAAACTTGTCTGTTTCCATATACGTAAACAAAAGCTTCATGTTTATTCGAATAGAGCAAAAGCTTATTCGAATAACACTGTTTCTGAAACCAAATTAAAAACTCATCTGAAATGGGTTATTCTAATAACCAATATGTTATTCGAATAACTCTGTTAAAACCAGAGTTTAAAAATCGAAGGGTTATTCGAATACCAGCTTATCTATTCGAATAACGTAGTTTAAAATAAGTTCAGACAAAATGGATTTATTCGAATAACGTATGAGTTATTCGAATAACTCACTTAAAGCACAGTTCTGAAAAACCTTATTTATTCGAATAAAAGGCCATGTTATTCGAATAAGAACTAAAAACACAGAGTCTCGTAAAAGGATTTATTCGAATAGACTAGGTTCTATTCGAATAACTCAGTTCAAAAAACGTTTTGAAAACTAAGTTTAAAAACAAGCTTTATCTTTTCTTTCAAAAACAAAGAGATATCAATGTGAGCTCCGTACAATAGATCCTAAGTCCTAATGCTAATCAAATATAAACTTGGACTTGGTTTATTTATCATCTTCATTTATTCTTCACGTTTGTTATCATCAAAACAAGTCTTCAAAGTATGCATCCAAACACATTCTCCCCCTTTTTGATGATGATAAACTATCAATGAGACTAGTAATGAGAAAAGCGTTAGTGCATATAATTGGAATTCTCAAAAAGGTATAAAAGCTTACTCCCCTTCTTTAATTATAAGAGGTAATATATATCAGATATATGCGCAGCTCCCCCTTTCAATTTGAATCCAATCTCATTTCAAATTTACCTGTCTTTTCTCAATTAAAGTCACATGATCAAATATTTCTCCCCCTTTTGTCATAAGCAAAAAGGAGGGGTAAGTCCCATAAACATATATAAGAATGCATAAAAGGAAATGTACTCATAGTAATAGATCAACAGGAAATTTTATTTATGCATTAATAACAAAGAGAGTCAATTACACAAGCCAAAAATAAAGATAACATGAAGCCAAAAACAGACAGCCTAAGAACTAAAGGTCCTAGAAGTAAGCATCCGGAGGTGGTGGTGAAGAAGCTGGTGCAGGAGCAGGTGAAGCAGATTAAAGGGCAGCAACCTCACGTTCAACGCCTTCTATTCTATCAAATAGAATAGAGAAGATATGTTCCATGTAGGCTCGGTTATCCTGCAAGGTGGCCATGATCTGTTCTAAAGTGACAGGAGCAGGAGCAGCAGCAGGTACATCAGCAGGAGCAGCAGGGCCATCAGGGGCTTCAGCTGGGTCAAGCTCATCCTCAGCAACCTCGTCTGGGTACACCCAGCCTTCATCGGTTTAGATCATCTTTATTTTTCGTAAGGTGTGAGCTCCAAAAACGTTGTGGTGAGTCAGAGCAATGGCTCGCTCAGTCTCCAAGACCTGAGGATACTTGCTCAGTAGGGTAGAGATAAGAATGCCATAAGGCAAGTCAGATTTCTCCTTGCCCTTGGCCCTCATCATGTGCCTCATGATGAACACAGGCCAGTTGATCTGATGGCCATTCTTCAAAAACCACAACATGAAGACATCTTCCTCGTTGATGTAGGCGTAGTTTCCACCGCAAGGAGCAAGGATGTGAGTAAAGGCGTAATGCAGAAGCCTATCTTGGCTCTTTAGCATTCCACCCTTGAGACCCTTGTCAGGCAGTGCCAGACCAGGCTTCAGCAGGTCTTCAACTGCCTGAAGCTTGTTGAACTCTTTAAGAAACGGGGTGTCATCATCTTCAACAAGGGAGCCAGAGAACTGCAGCTCGAACAAAGTCAACCAGTCCAGTGGTGTGATCACAATGTTCTGATCACATACCTCGAAGAGAAGATTCTGACCATCGAAGGCCAGATTGTAGAAGAACATCTTCACCAGAGTTGGATAGATGGTGGCCCAGTGAGAGCAAAGCTGAAGAACTCCCTGGTTTTGCAGCAGGGTCAGGAAGTCGAAGCCGCGATGCTGCTGGAAGAAAGAGAGGTCCAGGTACTTAGGTTGAACCAAGTTTCGCTCCCAGAAGTGCGAGATGAAGCGTGCACGATGCTCTTCATTGGAAGAGAGCCTTCTCAGATCAAGAAGGTTAATGCCTGGAGCATTCTTCGTGCGAGGACGCTTACTGGAGGAGGAGGCCATGG
Source organism: Ormosia semicastrata (assembly GCA_029884595.1). Lineage (NCBI taxonomy): Eukaryota > Viridiplantae > Streptophyta > Magnoliopsida > Fabales > Fabaceae > Ormosia > Ormosia semicastrata. Next base: position 50,338,703 of record JAQQTO010000061.1, read on the forward strand.
AGGATAGGTGAGAGAGAGTGAAAAACGTGAAGAAAACACAGGGGTAAGCAAGACTGAAGGTAGGAGCAAAGGAGACGTGAAGAGTAGAGAAGATGGAGGGTGAAAAAACGTTTTGGGCGCGCAGGGGTTATTTAAAGGAAACCCATGTTTATTCGAATAAACTGAGGTTTATTCGAATAAACCTTGCTGGAAAGCTGAACAGACAGGCGCGCAGGAAACTGAAAAGGTGTGGCTGCTAGGGTTTATTTGAATAGGAAGGGTTCTATTCAAATAAAACAACTGGGATAGCCAAGCGTTTTGGCTAGCTGACATGGTGTATTCGAATAACTATGTGAGTTATTCGAATAGACTGAGGCCAATCAGTCAACACTGATAGAAACAGGTTCAGGTTATTCGAATAACCTGAGGATTATTCGAATAAGCAGAGGGCAGAAAGAAACACTGAAAAACGAAGGCTTCTGGTTATTCAAATAGAGAAAGTGTTATTCGAATAGACAGAGACCAAGAACAGAACCTGATAGAAGAGGGACTCTGGTTATTCGAATAAAGAGGGACTTCTTCGAATAGACAGAGATGAAAAACAATAGTTAGCAACTCAGGGGCCAGTTTATTCGAATAAACTATGTTTTATTCGAATAAAACTGATATCCAACAAAATTTTTAACAAGTAGTAAAGGAGCTTATTCGAATAAAGGCTTGCTTATTCGAATAAAGCTAACACAGAAGCATACGTTTATGAAATTGAAAGCATATAATCATGATAAAATTCAGCAATAAACAAGCAAATTAAATATTGGATTGATCAATTATGCCCAATTCTCCTCGAATATAAAAGAATGCTTCTTTTGCTAAGGGTTTAGTGAAGATATCTACAAGTTGCTTAGATGTTTCAACAAACTCAAGAATGCAATCCCCTTTTTGTACATGATCTCTGATAAAGTGATGTCTTATCTCTATATGCTTTGTTCTGGAATGCAGTATGGGATTCTTAGAGATATTTATTGCACTAGTGTTATCACATCTTGTCGGGATGTGATCAAGCTGAAGACCGTAGTCTAAAAGTTGTTGCTTCATCCAAAGGATTTGAGCGCAACAACTCCTGGCTGCAACATATTCAGCCTCAGCGGTAGACAAAGCCACACTATTTTGTTTCTTACTGTGCCAAGAAACTAAAAAACTACCAAGCAAGTGGCAAGTCCCACTAGTACTTTTTCTGTCTAATTTGCACCCAGCAAAATCAGAGTCAGAATAGCCTATTAGGCTACAAGAGGCCCATTTGTGAAGTGCCTACTAGGTATTTCATTATTCGTTTAACAGTACTTAAGTGAGATTCCTTAGGGTTTGCCTGATATCTAGCACACATGCATACACTAAACATTATATCTGGCCTACTAGCAGTAAGATAAAGGAGAGATCCAATCATACCTCTATATTTTGTTATTTCTACTGATTTACCTCCTTCATCTTTGTCCAAGTAGCAGGAAGTGCCCATCGGAGTGGCCATGTCTTTAGCGTTTTCCATTTCGAATCTCTTGAGCAATTCCTTGCAGTATTTGGTTTGACTTATGAATGTCCCTTCGTTCGTTTATTTGATTTGAAGTCCGATGAAGAAATTCAATTCTCCCATCATTGACATTTCAAATTCATTCTGCATTGACTTAGCAAATTCTTTGCAAAGGGATTCATTAGTAGCACTAAAGATAATATCATCCACATATACTTGCACAAGAAGAATGTCATGCCTTTTATTTTTAATAAAAAGGGTAGTATCGACTTTACCTCTGGAAAAATCATTTTCTAAAAGAAACTTACTCAACCTTTCATACCAAGCTCTAGGAGCTCGCTTTAAACCATATAAAGTCTTTTTAAGTTTAAAAACATGGTTGGATAGTTGATGATTTTCAAAACCTGGAGGTTGTTCAACGTATACCTCCTCTTGAATAAAACCATTTAGAAAAGCACTTTTGACATCCATTTGATATAATTTGAAATCCATGATGCAAGCATAAGCCAGTAACATTCTAATAGCTTCTAATCTAGCTACAGGTGCATATGTCTCTTCATAATCTATTCTTTCTTCTTGATTATACCCTTTAGCAACCAGTCTAGCTTTGTTTCTAGTTATTAACCCATTTTTATCAAGTTTGTTTCTAAAAACCCATCTAGTGCCAATTATAGGGTGATTATTAGGTCTAGCAACTAATTCCCAAACTTGATTTCTTTCAAACTGATTTAATTCCTCGTGCATAGCTAAAATCCAATGTTCATCATCAAAAGCTTCAATTAAATCCTTAGGTTCAATTTGAGAAACAAATGCTAGGTGATTACAAGTATTTCTAAGTGAGTTACGAGTACTTACACCTTTAGATACATTACCGATAATTTGATCAAGGGAGTGATATTTTGAAGTTCGCCATTCTTTGGGGAGTTCCAAAGCTTGCGAATCTTCTTGTCTTTGCTTATCCTCTTGCTTCTTGATTTCTTTTTCTTTATTATCCAAATGTGTTTCCGCCAAGACTTCTGCTACATCATCAACAACAGGATCCTTTCTCGATCCATTTGGGTCAGTTTCATCAAATGCAACATGTACAGATTCTTCAATAGTCATAGTTCTTTTATTATAAATACGAAAAGCTTTACTATGATTTGAATAGCCAAGAAATATACCTTCATCAGACTTAGCATCAAACTTGCCTAAATTATCTTTTCCATTGTTTAAAACAAAACATTTGTAACCAAAAACATGAAAGTGTGAGACATTCAGCTTTCTTCCCTTATACAACTCATATGGGGTTTTCTTTAAAATAGGCCTTATAAGAGCCCGATTCATTACATAATAAGTTGTACTTACAGCATCCGCCCAAAAGTATTTAGGAAGAGCAGCCTCATTAAGCATAGTTCTCGCCATTTCTTCTAAAGAACGGTTTTTCCTTTCTACAACTCCGTTTTGTTGCGGAGTTCTAGGGGCAGAGAAATTATGATTAATGCCATGTTCATCACAGTAATTTTCAAAAACATTATTTTCAAATTCACCACCGTGATCACTTCTTATAAAAGAGATTTGAAAACCTTTTTCATTTTGAATAACTTTGGCAAGTCTTTTAAAAGCTAGAAATGCATCATTTTTATTTACAAGAAATAAAGTCCATGTAAACCTAGAAAAATCATCCACAATCACTAAAGCATAGTAATTCCGACCAAAGCTCATAGTTCTAGAAGGTCCAAATAGATCCATGTGCAAAAGTTATAAAGGTCTAGTAGTTGAAACTATATTTTTTGCTTTAAAAGAGACATTTATTTGTTTACCCTTTTGACATGCATCACATAACTTATCTTTTATAAAATTAAGCTAGGGTAGTCCAATTACTAGCTCTTTAGAGACCAACTTCTTTAAGTGATCCATGTGAATGTGTGCAATTCTCCTATGCCATAGCCATGAATCATCATTCTTACTTAAAAGGCATTTCGCATCATTTGAAGATATATCATCAAGACTAATCATATAGATGTTGTTTACTCTATGACCAATGAATTTAACATACTTGTCATTTTTATCTTCAATTATGCAACAACTTGAATCAAATATAACTTTATTTCCTTTATCACATAATTGGCTAATACTAAGCAAGTTATGTTTCAAGCCTTCAACAAGCAGTACATTTTCAATGGAGGAGTTAGGGTTCTTACCGACTTTGCCGATTCCAAGAATTTTACCCTTGTTGTTATCACCATACGTGACGTGTCCATGATTCTTGGGAATAAGCATGGTGAATTTTGAATCGTCCCCAGTCATGTGCATGGAATAGCCGCTATCAAGATACCAATTTAAACTCCTAGCTTTCAAGCACACCTACAAACAAGTTTAGTTTTTAACTTTTGGTACCCAAACTTTCTTGGGTCCTTGTGTGTCAGTTTTGAGTGCAGTACCCTTGGGAACCCAAACCATTTTTGTTCTAATTTTTGTATTTATGTTTTTCCTTACATTACATGTTGAAGCACTATGTCCTTTTCTTCCACAATAAAAACATTTAATAAAAGGGCTACTTGAAACATTAGAATGCACAAAGAAATTTTTATAAAGTTTCTGTTGATTTTTTGGGTTATAACCTATCCCGGCTTTTTGAAAAATCACTCTTTGTCTTCCTAACAAAATATTTAAGTTATCCCTTCCAAAGGTGAATTTAGAAAGAGTGTTCTTTAGGTCTTCGATTTCTTTTTCAAGTATATGACATGAAGAACAAGATGAAGAAGTAGAAGCATGTGGAGAATGATTTATGCATGCATCAATGATTCCCTGAGTTTCATTTTCAATTTTCAATTCTTCTATTTCTTTATTTAAAACAAAAATTTGATTTTCTAAAGAAGAAATTGTTTTCTTAGAAGAAGAAATAATTTTTGTCAATTTTAACGATTCTTCATGTAATTCTTCAAAAGCATCTTGTAACTCATCGTAAGAAGGTAATAGAGTAGTATTAGAACTTACCTCATTTTCGCTTTCTTCCTCTTCTCCTTTTGCCATGAGACATAATTGAGCTTCCTCGCTATCTGGGCTGTCAGTTGAATCCATGTCGTTCTCATCCCACGCTATGTAGACTTTTCTTCCTTTTCTTTCCTTGAAGGGTTTCTTTTCAAATTTCTCCTTCTTCTTTGATAAACTGGGCACTCCATTTTCATGTGACTAGGTTTGCCACATTCATAGCAAGTTAGAGTCGATGAAGCTCATTCGCCTTTGAAATGTGTCTTTTTCGAAGGGAAGGGAGGTCTTCTTTGCATTCCCTTTTTCCTGAGAAATTTACCAAACATTTTAACCAACAAACTCAGATTTTCTTCACTTACCTCGATGTTCTCTGAGCTTTCTTCATTTTCTTCATCATCATTGTCGAATGTTGATGAAGTGACTTTGAGCGCTATTCCCTTTTTCTTTTTATCATTCTCTTCGCTTTTGCTTAATCTGCTCAATTCCAATTCGTGCTCATGAAGTTTTCCAAAGAGAGTAGCTAAAGTCATTATGGACAAATCCCTTGATTCTGATATGGCTGTTACTTTGTGTTACCAAGTGGCTTCCAGTACTCAAGAGGGGGGTGAATTGAGTATTAAAACTTTTTCGCAAAATCTCTTTTTAATTAACACGAATATCAAAAGCTTAATAAATAAACGCACAGAAGGAATGAGAAGAAGAAAAGAAACAATAAAGAACAGCGAAAAATAAATGTGCAATAAAATAAATTGTATAAAATAAAGAGATTAGGGAAAAGAGAGGCAGGCACAGTATTTATCCTGGTTCGACCACTAACCCACTTGTGGTCTACGTCCAGTCCTCGAAAGTCGAGATTTTTTACTAAGTATACAAGCTTCAATAGGTGCTTGCTACCGTTACAAAATAGAGCACTTTTCACACACAGGGACACTCTACCCTTGTGCTAAAGTCTCAGCCTGCAGGGATACCTCACCCTTATACAAACCTTGAGGGATACCTCACCCTCGATACAGAATATCAAAAAATAGAGATGAAGAGAAACTCTCACTCAGAGTAAGTAATACAAATTGAAGTGCTAATAGAGCTCTCACAGAAAATATCTCAAAGTTTTTAAATAAGAAGAGCGTAGAAAATAGTTTTCACAAAAATAGAGTAATCAGAAAATAGTTCAGAATTATGGGCAATGGAAAATGTGACCCAGGCTTGCTATTTATAGGGAAAACTAGGTTAATTAGCCGTTGGGTAAAATTAATAGCAATTAATACGGATTGAAAATCTTGTCTGTTTCCATTTACTTAAACAAAACCTTCGTGTTTATTTGAATAGAGCAAAGGCTTATTCGAATAACACTATTTCTGAAAAACTCATTTGAGATGGGTTATTCGAATAACCAACCTGTTATTCGAATAACTCTGTTAAAACCAAAGTTGTGAAAATGAACGTTTATTCGAATAAAGACTTATCTATTCAAATAACGTATTTAAAAGAAGTTCAGAAGGAAAGGTTTTATTCGTATAACGTATGACTTATTCGAATAACTCACTCAAAGCTTAGTTCTGAAAAACTTCATTTATTCGAATAAAGGAAGCTTTATTCGAATAGCCTCTTACAAAACAGATTTGTGAAAAACCTTAGTTATTCGAATAACAGGGTAGTTATTCGAATAACATCTTTTAGAAAACAAACCACGTGAGGATGGTTATTTGAATAAGCAAAGCTTTATTCGAATAACTCAGTTCAAAAAGAGTTTCAAAAAGATGTTTTCAAGGATACTGAGTTTAAAAACAATTTTTCTCTTTTCTTTCAAAAACAAAGAGATATCAATGTGAGCTCTGCACAATAGATCCTAAGTCCTAATGCTAATCAAATGTAAACTTGGACTTGGTCTATATATCATCTTCATTTATTCTTCCCGTTTGTTATTATCAAAACAAGTCTTCAAAGGTAAGCATCTAAACACATTCTCCCCCTTTTTGATGATGACAAACTATCAATAAGACTATCAATGAGAAAAGTGTTAGTGCATATAATTGAAATTCATAAAAGGTAAAAAAAGCTTACTCCCCCTCTTTAATTATAAGAGGTAATGTATATCAGATATGTGCAGCTCCCCCTTTCAATTTGAATCCAATCCTATTTAAAATTACCTGTCTTTTCTCAATTAAAGTCAAATGAAATGATCAAATATTTCTCCCCCTTTTGTCATGAGCAAAAAAGGTGGGGTAAGTCTCATCAGATATCAAAGTACATAACAGGAGATATACTCATATCAAAAGATCAACAGGAAACAATATTTATTCATTAATATAAAGAGTCAAATACACAAGCCAGAAAATAAAACAACATAAAGCCAAAGACAAACAGCCTAAGAACAAAAGAAAATGAAAAGTAAGCATCCGGAGGTGGTGGTGAAGAAGCTGGTGCAGGAGCAGGTGAAGCAGATCGAAGTGCCGTAACCTCACGTTCAACGCCTTCTATTCTGTCAAACAGAATAGAGAAGGTATGTTCCATGTATGCTCTGTTGCCTTGCAAGGTGGCCATGATCTGTTCCAGAGTGACAGGAGCAGGAGCAGCAGCAGGTACGTCAGCAGGAGCAGCAGGGGCATCAGCAGGAGCATCAGCAGGGTCAAGCTCGTCCTCAGCAACCTCATTTGGATACACCCAGCCTTCATCAGTTTGGATCATCTTCATCTTCTGTAAGGTGTGAGCTCCAAAGACGTTGTGGTGCGTCATAGCAATAGCTCGCTCAGTCTCCAAGACCTGAGGATACTTGCTCGCAAGGTTGTGACAAGAATGCCATAAGGCAAGTCAGATTTCTCCTTGCCCTTGGCCCGCATCATGTGCCTCATGATGAATACAGGCCAGTTAACCTGATGGCCATTCTTCAGGAACCACAACATGAAGACATCTTCCTCGCTGAGGTAGGCGTAGTTTCCACCGCGAGGAGCCAGGATGTGAGCATAGGCGTAACGCAGAAGCCTATCTTGGCTCTTCAGCATTCCACCCTTGAGACCCTTATCAGGCAGGGCAGTACTGGGTTTTAGCAGGTCCTCAACTGCTTGAAGTTTGTTGAAGTCTTCAAGGAAGGGCGTGTCATCCTCTTCAACAAGGGCGCCGGAGAACTGCAGCTCGAACAAAGTTGACCAGTCCAGTGGTGTGATCACGATATTCTGATCACATACCTCAGAAAGAAGATTCTGGCCGTTGAAAGCTAGATCGTAGAAGAACATCTTCACCAAGGCTGGATAGATGGTAGCCCGGTGAGAGCAGAGCTGAAGAACTCCCTGGTTTTGCAGCAGGGTCAGGAAGTCGAAGCCGCGGTGCTGCTGGAAGAAAGAGAGATCCAGGTACTTGGGTTGAACCAAGTTTCGCTCCCAGAAGTGCGAGATGAAGCGTGCACGATGCTCTTCGTTGGAGGAGAGCCTTCTCAGATCAAGAGGGTTGGTGCCTGGAGCATGCTTCGTGCGAGGACGTTTGCTGGAGGAGGAAGCCATGGAGGAAGGTGAGAGAGAGAGAGGAAGAGACGCAGAGAGAAATGTTTGAGAAGAAGGAGTGAAGAGCAGAGAAGATGGAGAGTGAAAACGTTTTGGGCGCGCAGGGTTTATTTAAAGAACCCCGTGTTTATTCGAATAAACTGAGGTTTATTCGAATAAACCTTGCAGAAAGCTGAATGATGTGCGCGCAGGAAACTAAAGAGGTGGGGCTGCTAGGGTTTATTCGAATAGGAAGAGTTCTATTCGAATAAAACAACTAGGAAAGCCAAGCGTTTTGGTAAGCTAACAGGTTTTATTCGAATAACTATTAGAGTTATTTGAATAGATTGAGGCCAATCAGTCAGCATTGATAGAAACAGGTTCAGGTTATTCGAATAACCTGAGGTCTATTCGAATAAGTAGAGATTAAGACTAAAACCTGATAAAGAAGGTCACTGGTTATTCGAATAAAAAAGTGCTTATTCGAATAAGCAGAGGGTAGAAAGAAACACTGATAAACGAAGGCTTCTGGTTATTCGAATAGGGAATGTGTTATTCTAATAAGCAGAGATGAAAAACACACAGGGTTAAGCAAAGGTATCAGTTTATTCGAATAAACTGAATTCTATTCGAATAAGGCTGATGTTCAACACACAATTTAACTATCAGTGAAGGAGTTTATTCGAATAAGACCTTGCCTATTCGAATAAAACTAATACAGAAGCATGTACGTATATGAAATTAAAGGCATATAAACATGATAATGATCAGCAATAAATAAGCAAATAAGCAATTCAAATATTTGATTGATCAATTATGCCCAATTCTCCTCGAATATAAAAGAAAGCTTCTTTTGCTAAGGGTTTAGTAAAGATATCTGCAAGTTGCTTAGATGTTTCAACAAACTCAAGAATGCAGTCCCTTTTTTGTACATGATCTCTGATAAAGTGATGTCTTATCTCTATATGCTTTGTTCTAGAATGCAGTATGGGATTCTTAGAGATATTTATTGCACTAGTGTTATCACATCTTGTCGGGATGTGATCAAGCTGAAGACCGTAGTCTAAGAGCTGTTGCTTCATCCATAGGATTTGAGCGCAGCAACTCCCGGCTGCAACATATTCAGCCTCAGCGGTAGACAAAGTCACACTATTCTGTTTCTTACTATGCCAAGAAACTAGAGAACTACTAAACAAGTGGTATGTCCCACTAGTACTTTTTCTGTCCAATTTGCACCCAGCAAAATCAGAGTCAGAATTGCCTATTAGGCTACAAGAGGCACCCTTAGGGTACCACAAGCCCATTTGTGAAGTGCCTACTAGGTATTTCATTATACGTTTTATAGCACTTAATTGAGATTCCTTAGGGTTTGCCTGATATCTAGCACACATGCATACACTAAACATAATATCTGGCCTACTAGCAGTAAGACAAAGGACAGATCCGATCATACCTCTATATTTCGTTATTTCTACTGATTTACCTCCTTCATCTTTGTCCAAGTAGCAAGACGTGCCCATCGGAGTGGCCATGTGTTTAGCATTTTCCATTTCAAATCTCTTGAGCAATTCCTTGTAGTATTTTGTTTGACTTATGAAGGTCCCTTCGTTCGTCTGTTTGATTTGAAGTCCGAGGAAGAAATTCAATTCTCCCATCATTGACATTTCAAATTCATTCTGCATTGACTTAGCAAAATCTTTGCAAAGGGATTCATTAGTAGCACCGAAGATAATATCATCCATATATACTTGCACAAGAAGAATGTCATGCTTTTTATTTTTAATAAAAAGAGTAGTATCGACTTTTCCTCTTAAAAAACTATTTTCCAAAAGAAACTTACTCAACCTTTCATACCAAGCTCTGGGAGCTTGCTTTAAACCATATAAGGCCTTTTTAAGTTTAAAAACATGGTTGGGCAGTTCATGATTTTCAAATCCTGGAGGTTGTTCAACGTATACCTCCTCTTGAATAAAACCATTTAGAAAAGCACTCTTGACATCCATTTGATATAATTTGAAATCCATGATGCAAGCATAAGCAAGTAACATTCTAATAGCTTCTAATCTAGCTACAGGTGCATAGGTTTCTTCATAATCTATTCCTTCCTCTTGATTATACCCTTTAGCAACCAATCTAGCTTTGTTTCTAGTTATTAACTCATTTTCATCAAGTTTGTTTCTAAAAACCCTTTTAGTGCCAATTATAGGGTGATTATTAGGTCTAGCAACTAATTCCCAAACTTGATTTCTTTCAAACTGATTTAATTCCTCATGCATAGCTAAGATCCAATGTTCATCATCAAAAGCTTCAATTAAATCCTTAGGTTCAATTTGAGAAATAAAAGCTAAGTGATTACAAGTATTTCTAAGGGAGTTACGAGTACTTACACCTTTAGATACATCACCGATAATTTGATCAAGGGAGTGATATTTTGAAGTTCGCCATTCTTTGGGAAATTCCAAAGCTTGCGAATCTTCTTGTCTTTGTTCATCCTCTTTCTCCTTGATTTCCTTTTCTTTATTGTCCAAATGTGTTTCCGCCAAGATTTCTGCAACATCATCAACAACAAGATCCTTTCTCGATCCACTTTGGTCAGTTTCATCAAATGCAACATGTATAGATTCTTCAGTAGTCATAGTTCTTTTATTGTAAACGCGAAAAGCTTTACTATGATTTGAGTAGCCAAGAAATATACCTTCATCAGACTTAGCATCAAACTTGCCTCAATTATCTTTTCCATTGTTTAAAACAAAACATTTGCAACCAAAAACATGAAAGTGTGGGATATTTGGCTTTCTTCCCTTATACAACTCATATGGGGTTTTCTTTAAAATAGGCCTTATAAGAGCCCGGTTCATTACATAACAAGTTTGTACTTACAAAGATCGCCCAAAAGTACTTAGGAAGAGCAGCCTCATTAAGCATAGTTCTCGCCATTTCTTCTAAAGAACGGTTTTTCCTTTCTACAACTCCATTTTGTTACGGAGTTCTAGGGGCAGAGAAATTATGATTAATGTCATGTTCATCACAGTAATTTTCAAAAACATTGTTTTCAAATTCCCCACCGTGATCACTTCTTATAGAAGAGATTTGAAAACTTTTTTCATTTTGAATAACTTTAGCAAGTCTTTTAAAAGCTAGAAATGCATCATTTTTATTTGTAAGAAATAAAGTCCATGTAAACCTAGAAAAATTATCCACAATCACTAAAGCATAGTAATTCTCACCAAAGCTCATAGTTCTAGAAGGTCCAAATAGATCCATGTGCAAAAGTTGTAAAGGTCTAGAAGTTGAAACTATATTTTTTGCTTTAAAAGAGACCTTTATTTGTTTACCCTTTTGACATGCATCACATAATTTATCTTTTATAAAATTAAGCTTGGGTAGTCCAATTACTAGCTCTTTAGAGACCAACTTCTTTAAGTGATCCATGTGAATGTGTGCAATTCTCCTATGCCATAGCCATGAATCATCATTCTTACTTAAAAGGCATTTTGCATCATTTGAAGATATATCATCAAGACTAATCATATAGATGTTGTTTACTCTATGACCAATGAATTTAACATGCTTGTCATTTTTATCTTCAATTATGCAACGGTTTGAATCAAATATGACTTTATTTCCTTTATCACATAATTGGCTAATACTAAGCAAGTTATGTTTCAAACCCTCAACAAGCAGCATATTATCAATAGAGGAGTTTGGGTTCTTACCGACTTTGCCAATTCCAAGAATTTTACCCTTGTTGTTATCGCCATAAGTGACGTGTCCATGATTCTTGGGAATGAGCATGGTGAATTTAGAGTCGTCCCCAGTCATGTGCTTGGAGCAGGCGTTATCAAGATACTAATTTGAACTCCTAGCTTTCAAGCATACCTACAACACAAATTTAGTTTTTAACTTTTGGTACCCAAACTTTCTTGGGTCCTTGTGTGTCAGTTTTGGGTATAGTACCCTTGGGAACCCAAACCATTTTCGTTCCAACTTTTGTATTTATATATTTCCTTGCATTACATGTTGAAGCACTATGTCCTTTTCTTCTACAGTAAAAACATTTAATAAAAGGATTACTTGAAACATTAGAATGCACAAAGAAATTTTTATAGAGTTTTTGTTGATTTTTCGGGTTATAACCTATTCCGGCTTTTTGAAAAACCACTCTTTGTCTTCCTAATAAGATATTTAAGTTATCCCTTCCAAAGGTGAATTTAGAAAGAGTGTTCTTTAGATCTTCGTTTTCTTTTTCAAGTGTATGACATGAAGAACAAAATGACGAAGTAGAAGCATGTGAAGAATGATTTGTGCATGCATCAATGATTCCTAAAGTTTCATTTTCAATTTTCAATTCTTCTATTTCTTTATTTAAAGCAATAATTTGATTTTCTAAAGAAGAAATTGTTTTCTTAGATGAAGAAATAATTTTTGTAAGTTTTAAAGATTCTTCATGTAGTTCCTCAAAAGCATCTTGTAACTCATCATAAGAGGGCAATAAAGTATTAGAACTTACCTCGTTTTCGCTTTCTTCTTCATCTCCTTTTGCCATGAGACATAGTTGAGCCTCTTCGCTATCTGAGCTGTCAGTTGAGTCTATGTCGTTTTCATCCCACGCTATGTAAGCTTTTCTTCCTTTTCTTTCTTTGAAGGGTTTCTTTTCAAACTTCTCCTTCTTCTTTTGATAAACAGGACACTCCATTTTCATGTGACCAGGTTTGCCACATTCATAGCAAGTTGGGGTCGATGAAGTTCCTTCGCCTTTGAAGTGAGTCTTTTTCGGAGGGAAGGGAGGTCTTCTTTGTGTTCCCTTTTTCCCGAGAAATTTACCAAACCTTTTAACCAACAAACTCAGATTTTCTTCACTTACCTCTATGTTCTCTGAACTTTCTTCATTCTCTTCATCATCATTGTCGAATGTTGATGAAGTGGCTTTGAGCGCTATCCCCTTTTTCTTTTTATCGTTCTCTTCGCTTTGGCTTAATCTGCTTAACTCCAACTCGTGCTTATAAAGTTTTCCAAAGAGGGTAGCTAAAGTCATTGTGGACAGATCCCTCGATTCGGATATTGCTGTCACTTTGGGTTTCCAAATCCTGCTAAGACATCTCAAAACTTTGTTAATCAAATCTTCATTAGAAAAGCTTTTGCCTAATGATGCAAGATGATTAACTATGTGGGTGAACCTCTTTTGCATTTCCTGAATGCTTTCTCCTTGGTTCATTCTGAATAATTCATATTTACGAGTTAGAGAATTTATTCTCGATCTCTTAACTTCACTAGTACCCTCATGGGTAACTTGCAAAGTATCCCACATTTCTTTAGCAGTTTTTCAATTTGAAATTCTAAAAAACTCATCATATCCCAAAGCAGTAGTAATAATATTTTTGGCCTTTAAATTAAATTGAACTTTTCTTTTGTCTTCATCAAACCATTTATTTCGTGGTGTTTCGGTTCTTACACCATCGACCTCATGTGTGGGTATAAAAGCACCGTTTTCGACAGCATCCCAAACATCTAGATCAATAGCTTCGGTGACGATTTTCATTCTTTCCTTCCAATATGCGTAACCATCCCCATTGAAAAAGGGTGGTCGGTTTCTGGAGGATCCTTCTGAAAAAACATTTGGAGAAGCCATATACTCTTGAAGCTGCTAAGCTCTTTATACAAGAGTCTAGCTCTGATACCACTTGTTACCAAGTGGCTTCCAGTACTCAAGAGGGGGGGTGAATTGAGAATTAAAACTTTTTCGTAAAACCTCTTTTTAATTAACACGAATATCAAAAGCTTAATAAATAAACACACAGAAGGAATGAGAAGAAGAAAAGAAACAATAAAGAACAGCAAAAAATAAATGTGCAATAAAATAAATTGCATAAAATAAAGAGATTAGGGAAAAGAGAGGCAAGCATAGTATTTGTCCTGGTTCGACCACTAACCCACTTGTGGTCTACATCCAGTCCTCGAAAGCCGAGATTTTTCACTAAGTATACAAGCTTCAATAGGTGCTTGCTACCGTTACAAAATAGAGTACTTTTCACACACAGGGACACTCTACCCTTATGCTAAAGTCTCAGCCTGCAAGGATACCTCACCCTTATACAAACCTTGAGGGATACCTCACCCTCGATACAGAATATCAGAAAATAGAGATGAAGAAAAACTCTCACTCAGAGTAAGTAATACAAATTGAAGTGCTAATAGAGCTTTCACAGAAAATATCTCAAAGTTTTTAAATAAGAAGAGCGTAGAAAATAGTTTTCACAAAAACAGAGTAATCAAAAAATAGTTCAAAATTATGGGCAATGGAAAACGTGACCCAGGCTTGCTATTTATAGGGAAAACTAGGTTAATTAGTCGTTGGGTAAAATTAATAGCAATTAATACGGATTGAAAATCTTGTCTGTTTCCATTTACGTAAACAAAACCTTCATGTTTATTCGAATAGAGCAAAGGCTTATTCGAATAACACTGTTTCTGAAAAACTCATTTGAGATGGGTTATTCGAATAACTAACCTGTTATTCAAATAACTCTGTTAAAACCAGAGTTGTGAAAACGAACGTTTATTCGAATAAAGACTTATCTATTCGAATAACGTATTTAAAAGAAGTTTAGAAGGAAAGGTTTTATTCGAATAACGTATGACTTATTCGAATAACTCACTCAAAGCTCAGTTCTGAAAAACTTCATTTATTCGAATAAGGGAAGCTTTATTCGAATAGCCTCTTACAAAACAGATTTCTGAAAAACCTTAGTTATTCGAATAACGGGGTAGTTATTCGAATAACATCTTTTAGAAAACAAACCACATGAGGATGGTTATTCGAATAAGCAAAGCTTTATTCGAATAACTCAGTTCAAAAAGAGTTTCAAAAAGATGTTTTCAAGGATACTGAGTTTAAAAACATTTTTTCTCTTTTCTTTCAAAAACAAAGAGATATCAATGTGAGCTCTGTACAATAGATCCTAAGTCCTAATGCTAATCAAATGTAAACTTGGACTTAGTCTATATATCATCTTCATTTATTCTTCCCGTTTGTTATCATCAAAACAAGTCTTCAAAGGTAAGCATCCAAACACACTTTGGGTTGCCAAATCCTGCTAAGACATCTCAAAACTTTGTTAATCAAATCTTCGTTAGAAAAACTTTTGCCTAAAGATGCAAGATGATTAACTATGTGGGTGAACCTCTTTTGCATTTCCTGAATGCTTTCTCCTTGGTTCATTCTGAATAGTTCATATTCACAAGTTAGAGAATTGATTCTCGACCTCTTAACTTCACTAGTACCCTCATGGGTAACTTGCAAAGTGTCCCACATTTCTTTAGCAGTTTTGTAATTTGAAATTCTAAAAAACTCATCATATCCCAAAGCAGTAGTAATAATATTTTTGGCTTTTAAATTAAATTGAACTTTTCTTTCATCTTCATCAGACCATTTATTTCGTGGTGTTTCGGTCCTTACGCGATCGACCTCATGTGTGGGTTTAAAAGCACCGTTTTCGACAGTATCCCAAACATCTAGATCAATAGCTTTGATGAAGATTTTCATTCTTTCCTTCCAATATGCATAACCATCCCCATTGAAAAATGGTGGTCGGTTTATGGAAGATCCTTCTGAAAAACCATTTGAAGAAGCCATGTTCTCTTGAAGCTGCTAAGCTTTTTATACAAGAGTCTAGCTCTGATACCACTTGTTACCAAGTGGCTTCCAATACTCAAGAGGGGGGGTGAATTGAGTATAAAACTTTTTTGAAAATCTCTTTTTAATTAAGACAAAAATTAAAAGATTAATAAATAAATGCACAGAAGGAACGAGAAGAAGAAAAGAAACAATAAAGAGCAGCGAAAAATAAATGTGCAACAAATTAAATAGCATAAAATAAAAAGATTAGGGAAAAGAGAAGCAGGCACAGTATTTATCCTGGTTCGACCACTAACCCACTTTTGGTCTACGTCTAGTCCTCGAAAGCCGAGATTTTTCACTAAGTATACAAGCTTCAATAGGTGCTTACTACCGTTACAAAATAGAGCACTTTTCACACACAGGGACACTCTACCCTTGTGCTAAAGTCTCAGCCTGCAGGGATACCTCACCCTTATACAAACCTTGAGGGATACCTCACCCTCGATACAGAATATCAGAAAATAGATGAAGAGAAACTCTCACTCAGAATAAGTAGTACAAATTGAAGTGCTAATGGAGCTCTCACAAAAATATCTCAAAGTTTTTAATCAAAAAGAGCGTAAAAAAAAGTTTAGAGCATTCAGAAAATAATTCAGAGTTATGGGCAATGAAAAACGTGACCCAAGCTTGCTATTTATAGGGAAAAATAGATGAATTAGCTGTTGGGTAAAATTCATAGCATTTAACACAGATTGAAAACTTGTCTGTTTCCATATACGTAAACAAAAGCTTCGTGTTTATTCGAATAGAGCAAAAGCTTATTCGAATAACACTGCTTTTCGAAACCAAATTAAAAACTCATCTGAAATGGGTTATTCGAATAACCAATATGTTATTTGAATAACTCTGTTAAAACCAGAGTTTAAAAACGAAGGGTTATTCGAATACCAGCTTATCTATTCGAATAACGTAGTTTAAAATAAGTTCAGACAAAATGGATTTATTCGAATAACGTATGAGTTATTCGAATAACTCACTTAAAGCACAGTTCTGAAAAACCTTATTTATTCGAATAAAAGGCCATGCTATTCGAATAAGAACTAAAAACACAGAGTCTCGTAAAAGGATTTATTCGAATAGACTAGGTTCTATTCGAATAACTCAGTTCAAAAAATGTTTTGAAAACTAAGTTTAAAAACAAGCTTTATCTTTTCTTTCAAAAACAAAGAGATATCAATGTGAGCTCCGTACAATAGATCCTAAGTCCTAATGCTAATCAAATATAAACTTGGACTTGGTCTATTTATCATCTTCATTTATTCTTCACGTTTGTTATCATCAAAACAAGTCTTCAAAGTATGCATCCAAACATAATTAAAACTCAATTCCTTGGTCAAAACCCTAACTCTTAAGGCATAACCTTTACTCTATGAATTCTTATGGAAAATACCATAATTATCCCACACAACCTATAACTTCTATTCCTAAATGATTATAAATCGTGACACTTATTATTTATGGTCTAAGTTATATACAAACCTTATGATTCTACATACACCTCACTAGATCAATTTATGAGTGGCCAACTCATAAAAGTATTAAGAATCATAATAAGCACTCAAATTGAATAAAAAAGAAATTACTTCTCTAGGAAAACTATCCTGAACACCTCCAAGGTCATCTGAGCTCCAGCTACTGCCATCACTCTTGTGGTTCATTTCCACCAATGTTCATATTCTCCCTTCAACATAAAGGATCCAAAAGAAACTTTTTGCTCATCTGCACAAACCATAACCTCAAAGATCTTCTCTATCTCGTTCAACCATCCCTCTGCTTTCATAAGATCATACTCACCATCGAAAGGTGGAGGGTTCATTTGCCTGAATGCTGCCAAGTCTTGGAAGTTCTGGTTCCTCCCGACTTGTACCTCTTGTACTGGCTGAGGTTGATCTGGCTGACTACTCATTTGATTAAACATCCTAACAGTTGCTACTACCTGCTCTTTCGTGGCATCTGCTGTCATTGTTGCTTGATCTCTTACGGCATTTGCTGTTATGGTTGTCTGATCCCTCATTGCATTAGCCATGGCCATAACTACTTCTGCCATGTTAGGACCCTTAGGTACTATGTTCCCTGCTTCTCTAGTTCGCCTCTTTGGTGTCATAGTTTCTTGCACACACAAAAATAATACATATTGAGCTGCAATCTCAATATCATGTAACCGTGCAACTGTAGCTAATAACAAACCAACTTAAGGCAAAACATACAATTCTAGCATCGCATCTAACATATGAGACAAGAAATGTATAACACTAGCGAAAAAACTCTAAATGCGTCTAACCCTAGTCAGTCCATACCTTGGCTCAACAGGATGAATTGCACTAATACCATAATGTAACACCCTAATACCGGCAACCTAGTATATCAAGCATACTCTAGGATAAACAGTATTAGTTATGCTACTTCTAACTTAACATAATACTAATTCATATCATTTAAGAAAATAATAATGGGGAGCCTTACGGAAAACTAAAGTTATACATACACCTTTGCCACAAAAGGCCTCATTGTATACATAAACTTTATACAAACTAAAAGCATATAAATAAATATAAGTTTTAAATAACTAAGCATAAAAAGTAAGCTACTTTAGTCTTCATACTTTTACTTCTTGCCTTTGGATAAACTCCCACCTGGATTTACATGGCAACAAACGAGGTGAGAAATCATATTTCTTAGTATAAGTAACCAAAACTAGCAGTTTAAACATTTGCAATAAATAAACCGAACTTAAACTAATAAACATACTGATACCTTCGGCATAAGAAACAAACACAAACTTCTGTGCAACGTTCCTAAGCAATCTATACTTCTAATCTAATAATCAAAATCATGATTATAACAAAAAATCACCCATACAATCATTTGGAATCATTTACTAGACAATCGCCCATACAATTATCACTGAAGGCATAAAGCAATAGCAATGCATACACAAACCGAACCCAAATTCTAGTCTAAACAAATAATAAATAATGTAGTGATAAAATGATGTATGCTCAAAGAAAAGTGTAAGTAATATAGGTGTAGTGTCATGATACTTAACTATTCTCTCTAATTAACAAGATACTTTGTCATAATAATGTGTGACCTCTTATAGCCTACCTAGTAAGTGTAACACCCCAAAAATTGCCTGTTTTATTATATATATTCATTTTATGATATTTGTGAATTTTGTGAATTTTTTCTAGAATTATTTGAATTATTTGATTACTTTAATATATTCCTCGATTTACATGCACGCTGAGCTGAGTCGGGAAAATAAAATATTTTCCCCGAGGCTAGAAAACCTTGGACTGTGGAGACGATGATGGGGGATCTTACTAAACCCAAGGCTGGACACAGTTTACAAAGTTTTTATTTTTCAAGATTTGATCTGATAAATAAAATCGCGGTACGTTTTATTATTCGTTAGATAATAAATATTGGTTTTGTTAACTGTAGCTTTTGTCCACTAGGTAACAGCTTTAGTAGAGTGTTAGTCATCTTTTCTAGAGAGCATTTTAATGATATCACTAAGATGACATCATCAAAGTGACATCATCCTTGACTTTTTCCAAAAAGTGGACAAAGCTTCTCAAGGAAACTTTGTATCAAGCTTCTCAAGGAAGCCAATTTTCCTCTCTCCTCCCTTAGAGACTCCACAGCCATGCGGAAGGAAAAGATGACACAAATTGTCATCTTTTCACCTTTTCTATTTTCAAAAGTTTCTATCACTTTCTCTCTCCATTTTCCTTTCTCTCTCAACTTTTCTTTTCTCTCACTTTTCTTTCACATTTTCTTTTCTTCCTCTCCTCTCCAACCTCATGGCCACACCCCTTCCTTCATCCTTCATGCTTGTTTAATTCCAAGCAATCACATTGCTTGAAACTACATCTTGATTGAAGACCTTTTCTTGTTGGAATCACCTCCTAAAGCTCTCAGCTCCATTTTCTCTCCTCATTCTCACGGCTAACCACCACCATTGATGGCCATCCATACTTATTTGCTCAACCAACCTTATTTCTTGCATCTACTCATCACCTAGAAGCTTTTTCCTTTTATCACCATCACTTGATCCTTCGATCTCCATCTTCTTCCATAAAGCCCTAAACTTGAAGTTTTGAGGTAAAGTTCTTGACTTTCTATTTTCTTTCCTTCATTTTTCGTGATTCTTGGTCACTTTGGTGATTAAGGACTCTTCTTTTCAAGCTTTGGTTGTTGATTATGTGAGTTTGTTCATCCTACGGTTTTGGTGGAGGAGTTAGATGAATCTCAAGAGGTATAAAGGGAGCTCTTTTTCTTGTTATCTTCTTAGGTAAGAGGGAGATCATCCTCTTCGACCTTTCATGGTGGTGAGGAACTTATTTTTGTGTTGATAGCAAGGAATCTATGTGTGGGTTACTCACTTTGTTGTATGGTTTTGGTGATGCTTGATGATTTTTGTGTTGGTTTTACTTTGTATGATTTTTGATTGCTTGCTAGTGTATATTTTTTATGGTATTGGATTGATTGGAATCATGTATGGAAAAAAAAATAGGGACTCCTTGCCCTTGTGTTTGAGGCTCACAGCCATGTCTTATAAATGAGGTGTCCAAAATTTAAAACTTTGTAATAATTTTGGGGACTAGCTAATTTAGTATTTAATGATGATTGGAATGAAGAAAATTTTAGGTTCCTAGCCTTTAGGGCTCACAACCATAGAGTATAAAATGGTGAAATTTTGGGTAGGATGGAAACTTAACTAATTAGAGGATTAGATGTTGATTAGGGATTCATAAAATGGAAAGAACATGAGTGTAAGGGAAGTTGGAAGAAAACTTGAAATAATTACTCTAAGTGAGTTATGTTTAGAACTAAGAGAATGACTTGTTTAATTAGAGTAGCAAAGATTAGGTGAAAAATACTAAAGGATTTCCCTAGAGAGACTTAGTAGGAAAAGTGTTGATGTTAAAGCATAATTTTATATTGAACCTTAAAAGTATGCTTGCGAAAGTAAAAATTTGAATAATGAATTGTTGCAGGTCCAAGAATGGGACCAAAGTTAAGTGATATTGTTTTGGCCATTTATGGCGTGTGGATAAGGAAAGGTTATGCTATTATTGAATATATATGTATATATACATTGAGTCATCATGCATTTTGAAAGTCCGGTGGACTATGTTTTTTTAAGGCTTTATGCCTAGGAGATGAATCACACCTTAGTGCGGGTGCGAGTAGACTAGTGTAGGTCACTTGTTGACCTTGGGGGCATCGGGGTGTGGGTATCTCACAATGGGGAGTTAGTAGCTCCTTTGTACCGTGGGACAGACCGATGCAAACGCATCGATGATTCGGACCGAGACACTGTCCTATATTACGATCTTGTGAAGAATGTCTTGTATAAGCTAAGTTGCACAAATTGTTAATGTTGAAGCACTTGATTTGAGGCTAACGAGATACAGACATGTCTCCTTGATCATTATCTCCAAAATTGTGTTTAGCTCTATGGAGTAGGATTTTGGTACGTTGTACATGTTCATAGTCGGTCAACATGTTTATATGGCATACATACAGGTATATATGGTATATAACTATTTATTTTACTGATATTATGATTGTCTGGATTAATAAACTGCTTATTTTGGAATCTTGATACTGCTTATTATTTTTGCTGTGTTGTATGGCATCATTCATCATTTCTGTTTCTTACTGCCATAATTAGTAATGATGTTGGATATCTCACCCCTTTACTTTGTTATTCTACTTATGTCTATGCTTCTTTAAGGACCGAGGCGAGGAAGAGCCCGAGTTTCCTAGTTTTTGGTCAGTTTAATTTTCTGCTTGTCATGGCATCTCGATGAGGTTTTCTAGGGTATGCCAGACTGAGGTTCCACGGAGGCATTGACTATTGGCACGTCGACTTGATCACCGAGTGCTTCGTCTTCATGGGAGATGTGACTGTATCTTTGGCTTGGGTTCGTTATGATCCACCTATTTTCTTTTTTGATGTTGTTGTATCGCTGGAGTTCTACATGCCGATACGTGAGCTGTGGGGTGATCGCGAGTATACTCCACATGAGGATTCGTTCCTATCCTTTGCATGAGCTCCTGCTCATGAATCTATTGCTCCTGTGAGGATTTCCTCTTCTAAGAAAGACCCCTCTGAGGCTTCTTCTCAGTAATTTGTTGGGGGTATGATACTTTTTGTTGCCTTGGTAGCTATCTGTATATATCTTTTTGGGCATGTAAAGCTTTTATTTTTTTTTTTGCTAAAATTGTTGGTGTATGTAGATACTTATGTTATGTATCCTCTGTATAAAAGTATGGTTTGATATTCACGTTAATTTTTGTTAAGTCTTTATTTTTTGCTTGTTAAAAAAAATATATTTTTTATATAAAAGAGAAATTGTCAAGTTGCTATATGATTTATAAATAAACAAATTACTGCCTATGTGTATATAAATTGGGTCTTAGTGTATGTTCTTTTTAGTTTCGTATGTTTGGTGTGACGTCCTCCTCCCGACAAAAAGGGCGTTATAGTAAGAGCAAAGTTTGTTACCATAACATATATCCTCGTAATCCTACTAAGTAGTCTACCATAAACTGGGTGGATATCGCCACTAAACTAAGTGGATGCCTCCACTATCTGATCTCTAGGGATAGCAAGTATATATGAAGTGAAGTGTGTGAAAATGCAGAGTTATGTCCTATCTCTAACATAACTACCACATAACTCTATACTAAGTCCATCTTACACTACTAAGACTACCTTTTCTCTGTCAGAGCAATTCATGCACTACGACACTTAACTAATGCCAACTAGGCTTAGTACACTTCTATCCTTACATTACTAACTCTATTTTACTCTTTGACAGTTTTCACGCACTGTGGCATTCACCCTTGCCAGCTAGGGTCCATGGCACTCAACTCTTGCCATCTATTTCCTTAACTCTTTAATCACCTCTCTTGTGATATCTGGTCAATACTAGGTTGCTTAAAAGTGTGAATGCTTATGTCATGAAGACAGTACGATCTTTTGATGATAACAAAGCCAAGTCAAAGTTTGATGACAACAAAGCCAAGTCGAAGACCAAGTCTAATAATTGTAGCAAAGTTGGTATAGTATTTGGAACTTAGAATGTAAATGTAAAAAGCTCTCCAAATTATCTCAACGACTTTCTAAATAGAGTTTGTTTTAATTGGTTTTTCTAAAAATCTTATTTTCATGAAAAACAGAACCATTTCTTTAACAAACCAAGTTTTTTTGAAATCTCAATGTTTGCAAAGCTTAATTAGGCTTAGGAATGAGTTCAAGGATGTTTATAAGTTTATCTTAGGCTTAGTAATCAATTTACAGCTTCTTTGGCAGCCTGTAATCGATTACAAATGCCTGGTAATCAATTACAAACATGCGGGGAACCATTTCTTAAAAGTCAGAAGCTTTGTAATTGATTACATGAGTTTGTAATCGATTACATTACTTTCAGAAGCTTGGTAATCGATTACATGAGGTTTGTAATTGATTACATTGCTTCCAGAGACTTGGTAATCGATTACATGAGTTATGTAATCGATTACACTCAGCCCAGAAAACTAAGAACTGAGTTCAAGAATAATGTAATCGATTACACCATTCTTGTAATCGATTACATCGCGGCTGAAAGTGCGCAACGGTCATTTTTTGGGCTTTTATTATATCCTTAAATTGCCCTAACGAGTATTTTTCTTGGGAACATTATAAATGGATGTTTTTAGGTCTTTCTTAACACAGAACAACAACTGAAAAACATCTTTTAATTGCTCTTAATCTGATTTTCATTTCTTTCTCATATTTTGCTCTGTTCTTGAAATTATTGATATATGTTTGAGAGAGCTTAATTAGTGCTTCAAGTTGTAATACACTCTTTTTGAGAGAGTCTCTTTCTTTGATATTCCTTGTTTCAATTATAACGAGGGTGAGGTATCCCTCAGACTATTTGTAAGGGTGAGGCATCCCTACTGTCGAGGCTCAAGTACAAGGGTGAGGTATCCCAAAGTGCGAGGAGTGCTTAGGTTTGTAACGGTAGCAAGCACCTGTTTGTTGGGAATTGCGGATCAAAATATCTCGCAGCGGAATAATAGGATTCCCATACAGGATCCATGCGAAAAGTCCAAAATCCGAGTTTTTAAAATTTACCTCTTGAAGCGTGATAAACACAAGCGAGGTGAATCACCAACACCGTAATAGCGACGATGTTTCTGCGGTATCCACACGAACAGACTTGCAAAAGGAGTCACGCCTCTGTTTCGCGGTGCTAGCTGCGAATAGAAGAGAAGAACCTTTCACTGTCTCTCACTCACTTTCTTAGGTGCGGCTAGGGTTGTGATGTAACATCTATAGCAGCCCCCTTAATAGTACTATTTATAATAGTGGCTGCCTTAAGTGAGTGTGAGCAGTAGCAAGGTAAGCTGTGCAACCCTAAAACCCATCTGTCATGAGTTAGGCCCACAATTAAATCCGAGTCCAACTTGGATCCTTATTGCTCCAATTTAGTCTGTTCTAAGTGTGCGGCCCCTGCAGTTCTCATGACGTTGGTAGTAATATTAAAATCTCATTTTAATATTACAAAAGATGAGCGGTATCTAGCAACACATCACTGCTACCCAAGTAATGAGAATGTCAGTGATTTGACATAACCTATCCGTGATCAATGTTTCCGTGTAGTTTAGTCCCTTTGTCCAGATATCCAGATTGAACACAAGGCATGGAACGTGTCACCCTTGTTTAATTCAATCTTCGTTTCGATTCCCGAGTAGACATAGTAATAACAAATGAGATCAATATCTCATATTGACTCATTTGAGCATGGCCATGCATTTCATAGTCTCACTCAATCGGGGGCCCAAGATATCACTCTGTTATGTAGGAGGGACAAATCCCATCTAGGTCACTCACATTCCTCCACATGCATCGCAATATGTCTAATAACCAACTTTATAATCATCTTGTTACAGATGACGTTTGATGGCATTTAAAACACACAACTCCTCATGTAGGAATCGTAGTGATTTCAGGTCAAAGAACCACATACACCATTATCACTATGAGAATCGCTTATGACACTCACGTAACGATCCACGTAGCGCTCTCATGGCGGGTCTGTCCAATACATCATTACTCTAATATGTATCCATGTGTAGACTTGATATCTCATATCCATGACCCGTGAGATGTGATCATCAGTCTACGCACATACTAGTCTCAATGCATTATTGTTGTCCTAATTAACAATAATACTTGACTAGGGACATTTAAGAATAGTATTTTATCCAATAGGATCTCACCATTAAGTCATCCACTTGATGTCCTATGGTATCAAACTTACTATTCTAAGGACTTTATTATGTCTATCAAAAAGAACATAATAAATGAAATGCCTCATATATCAAAAATAGCATAATATATA
Source organism: Ormosia semicastrata (assembly GCA_029884595.1). NCBI lineage: Eukaryota > Viridiplantae > Streptophyta > Magnoliopsida > Fabales > Fabaceae > Ormosia > Ormosia semicastrata. The sequence continues at coordinate 50,363,738 of JAQQTO010000061.1, forward strand.
ATGTATGTCAATACAAACAAAATGTATTGGCCATTAGGGCATACACCAACACTGTTGAAAGCTTGCATTAATAGTGAAGAAAATCTTTGGTGGATACTTGAGGACTAGATGTAGGTCACAAGTGGCTGGTGGCTGAACCAGGATAAATCCCAGTGTTTGCTTTTTCTAAACTCTTCTCTCTTTTATTGCGCTTTAATTTCATAAATATTTGTTTAAATCATTGTTTGGCTTATTAAATTAGTAGTACCTTTTCTTCTTCCTTGTTCTATCTTTTCACTCCATAAATAGCTTCAACGGAATTTTTTTTTAAAGTGTTTGTGAAAAAGTTTTTTTAAAGAATTGTTTAATTACTCAATTCACCCCCTCTTGAGTATAGAAGCCATTTGGGTAACAAGTTGTATCAGAGCTAGGCTCTTGCGTAAAGAGCTTAGCAGCTTCAAGAGAACATGGCTTCTTCAAATGCTTTTTCAGAAGGGTCTTCCATAAATCGACCACCCTTTTCAATGGGGATGGCTATGCCTATTGGAAAGAAAGAATGAAAATTTTCATTGAAGTTATTGATCTAGATGTGTGGGATGCTGTCGAAAATGGTGCTTTTGTGCCCACAAGTGAGGTCAATGGTGTAAAGATTGTGACACCAAGAAGTGATTGGACTGTTGAGGATAAGAAAAAGGTTCAATAAAATTTAAGAGCCAAAAACGTCATCACCACTGCTTTGGGGTATGATGAATCTTTTAGAATTTCAAACTGTAAAACTACAAAAGAAATGTGGGACACTTTGCAAGTCACCCATGAGGGTACTAGTGAAGTTAAGAGGTCGAGAATTAATTCTCTAACTCGTGAATATGAACTATTTAGAATGAATCAGGGAGAAAGTATCCAAGAAATGCAAAAGCGTTTCACCCACATTGTAAATCATCTTGCATCTTTAGGTAAGACTTTTTCTAATAAAGATCTTATTAATAAAGTTTTAAGATGTTTGAGCAGGATTTGGCAGCCCAAGGTCACAGTAATTTCAGAATCAAGAAACCTGGCAACCATGACTCTTGCCATTCTCTTTGGGAAACTTCAAGGGCACGAATTGGAACTCAACAGTGTAACACCGTTGTGGGGATGTCACATTTTTAATGCAATAAAATAAAATCTTACCCAAGTTGTAAAACATTTGGTACATAAATAATATGACTTGTAAAACTTTTCCTTTTTATACTTGATAACGTTAAATAAAACAACACGGAACACAAAATAAGGCAAAACATAATCACACCATAATATACATATGATTTTATCTTAAGTATACAAATAATTTACAACTACAAACATTTAGTAAAGCAGTAAAGTATCAGTATAAAACTAAAACATAACATGCCCAAGTGCACATCACAGATTCCTAACACTCTGAAGGATCACTCTCAGAGAGATCATCGGATAGCAGAAATCCAGGATGTCTCGCAGCTCTACGGACCTGAGTCTGCGCTGTCGACTCACTACTAAGCTCACTAGGCACATGGAAAATCCCTCCCCAATACCGCCTAAGAGTCAAAGGCAACTCAAGATGTAAATACAGAGTAGTAGTAAATATAATCTCCCCATCAAACTCTCTACATAGAGACATAGTCAGACGTCCCACGTAGACTACCGATCCTCTATCCTCACGCAGTCGCCAAGCCTCCGAGCCTCCATGAAAATCAGGTTGCACGAAACCAAAGAATCCCGGCAACGCCATGATCACAAGATCAATCCAGATGGTAAGGGTGATCTAACGACTCGCCGTCCTCGCACTGCTCACTCGGCTGGCGTTTATCTGGATACTGAATATCATGAGGTTGTTCCTCTTCCTCTTCCTCAAACTCTTTACAGAATATAATAATAATATAAAGAAATACGTATAGAGAGGTGAGACAATCTACATCATTACCCGCATGGCAATAAAGAAAATGACAACATAAGCAAATATCACAATTAATGCATACCATCACATCATATATAGTACCTCAAATTAACACATCATACATGCTATCACAGGTTATAATAAACATTTAAAAATGCAGATCATGAATGCTAATGTAACGCCCCTTTCCGTAAGGGAATGTCACATTGCCAATTACAATGTGGAAATAAAATTGTGTAAGTTAAGACCCGGTTCATTCTAATAATATGTATATTGACTTGATCATAGTTGGGTAATTAAATTGGCGAGTATATTTTTTTTTTGTTGATTTAAAAACCATGATGATAATGACAATAAATGGAAATAGAGGATGAAGACAGAATTAAAGCATACATTGGAAATTAACATTTCATATTCATATATATTTATCAAACTGTTTAGTTACAAAGCATGGTACATCAAAAAGCAAAACTATACCTGCCCCCAAAGGATTATACATACAAATCCCCACGGTATCAGAATATACAGCCCACTACAGACAGAACATCAGGCCCCCAAAATAAAATACTGGTAGCCCTCAGTAGCTACAAGTAAAGTCAGTCCCTCAAGTGAGGAGGAACCGTGTCAGGATCCTCTTCAAGATCCTCCTCGGAGTCGTCCTCAGGGACTTCCTCGGGATCTTCCTCGTGTGGAAATAGGTTTGCCCCAAATGATTTAATATGTTAAGTTTTGATGATGACAAATACAAGACAAAAAGAATGATGCTTATGCTTTATAGTTGTGCTTAATAAATGACAAATGCATCACAAAAGAATGTTGATCATGTTACATAGATGTGCTTAATGAGATATATTGGATCATGCATGATTATGTACTTTATTTAGTTATACTTCACTTCATAATCATGCAATGAGATATATGCAACATTCTTATATGCATGTTAGACTAACTAGAGTTATACATTTATGAATCATGCATATTAAGATATTAAGTTATGAATTTTGGACTAACTATGCTTGTTTTAAGTGAGCAATACTTGATAGGATAGTCCAAGTACCAAGAGTGAGCATTGCAACTAGAAAGCAAAAGATCACAACTATGCTCAACTCAAGAAGGATGAGAATGAAAAGATGTTCCAAGCTTTTGCAAGTTTTGAAGAGAAGATTTTTTTTGGAAGCTTGGATTACATCAAGAAAGGAATGGAAGTGCAAAGATCAAGTCCCAAGACTCTTCAAGCTTAGCTTATAGGACTTAGATCTTGTGTAAAAGTAAAAAGGAATCACACTAAGCTCAAACAAGTTTTAAACATATTTATAAGTGTTTCTAAAATATTTAAATGCCCAACAAACTGTTTTGGAAAGCTAGTTATGGTAATAGTTCAAAACTATGAAAAATAGTCAAGTTTGTGTTTTACAAAACTGACCTTTAGTTACTCTTTTGATCATAACTTTCAAAATACTTTGAGTTTTACTTTGAACCTTATCTCATTTGAAAATAGACTCAAAGATCTTTTCAATGACTAGTCATTTGCTTTAAACGGATAAGAAAGGAAAAAGTTATGACCAATTAAAGTTTGAGTTTTGAAAATATGACCTTTAGTTACTATTTTGAACATATCTTTCAAAATACTTTAAGTTTTATTCTGAAACTTCTTTCATATGAAAATAGACTCAAAGAGCTTCCCAATGAGTGGTCATTTGCTTTAATTGGATAAGAAATGAAGAAGTTATGACCTTTTAAAGTCAGTTTTGAAAACCAGAAATGGTGTAATCGATTACACAAATCATGTAATCGATTACAACGTTGATAGAAGCCGTGTAATCGATTACACAAAGTATGTAATCGATTACAAAGTGCCCAGAAAGCTTGTAATCGATTACATGAAGCTTGTAATCGATTACAAAGTGCCCAGGAACGTTTCTAACGGCTATAAACGACTAGTTTTCATAGAAAATCATTATTAAACACTACCAACGGCTATTTTATCATTTGGGCTATAAATATAAGTGTTTGGGCATCAAAAACTGTTGGAGAACATTTTGAAAATTACCCTTGAGCATTGAAAACGAAATTCATCATTTTTTTCTCCAAATCTTTATTTTGAGCTAAGTGTGTAAATCCTTTATACCCATAAGCTTCAAGTTGTATTATCTACTCTTCAAGAGAGTTTCTATCTTCTACACTTTGTGTAATCTATAAAGAGAGGGTGAGGTATCCCTCTAGAGTAAAGGGTGAGGTATCCCTAGAGAGTGAGGCATCTCTCAAAGTTAGTAAAGGGTGAGGTATCCCTTGAGGGTGAGGCATCCCTCAAAAGTTGTAAAGAGTGAAGTATCCCTATTTGAGGGTCAAGCACAAGGGTGAGGTATCCCAAGGTGTGTTGAGTGCTCTCAATTGTAAAGGTTATCAAGCACCTATTGAAGCTTGAAGATAGTGGAAAATCTCTAGCGGTTGCTTGAGGACTGGACGTAGATCACAAGTGGATTGGTGATCGAAACAGGATAAACTATTGTGTTTGATCTTCTAAACTCTATCTCTTTACATTTGCACCTTAATTATATATGCTTGAGTTGAACTTGATATTTAGCTTATTTGCTTGATTTATCCTATATCTCAAGTTGTAGTTGAGTAATCTATAATAGTTGTACATTTATTGTGTATATTCCGCTGCATTTATTTATTGAGTGATTTAAAATGTATAATTTGTCAAAGTTGCATTAAAACTAGTCATCACCCAATTCACCCCCCTTCTTGGGTAATGGTTGTCATGGCTAACAAGTGGTATCAGAGCTTCGTGCTCTGTTGAAAGCTTAACCGCTTGGAGTTAAAGATCCTTGTTTGTTTGGCAACTATTAACAGCTTTTCAAAATGAATGGTTTTGAAATTAATAAACCACCATTCTTTGATGGTGCGAATTTCATTTATTGGAAAGCTAGAATAGAAATTTATATGCAATCTATTGATATTGATTTGTGGGATATTGTGCTTAATGGATTTACTTGCAAATCAAAACAACCTTGGAATGACTATGATAAGAAATGCTTTTCATTGAACATTAGAGCAATGCAAATATTGAGAAGTGGTTTAAATGATGATGCTTATGCTAAAATTAAGAATTTCTCTAGTGCTAAATATATATAGGATGCTCTTGATTTTATCTATCTTGCTAATAATAATTTTGTGCATAAAGTTGTATATAGAGAGCAAGAAGAGGAAAAGTCATTGAAGGAATCTTGTTGTGCAAAATATTCTCAAAATAATGCTCAATTTGAAGAGGTGACAAAGCAAGACAATAATGAGGAAAATGATGATTTCCTTAAAGAGCCAAGTATGCTAGGAATGGAGACTACTTCATATATGGCTAAAAGGGACTTTGAGGTAAATAATGCTAAACTAGATTATAGTCCTTCCTATGATGAGCTACAATGTGCATATGATGAATTATATGATGGTTTGTTGAATTTAGAAAATAAAAATTTATTTTGTTTGGAAAACATTTCCTCCATTGAAAATGAAATTGAGATTTTGAAAAATGATTATGCTTTTCTTGATGAGGAAATGCCTTTGAAATGTGAAACCTCAACTTCTTGTGAAAAATGCATTAATTTAGAAAATCAAGTTGAGAACTTATATTGTGAATTTGCCAAAGCTAATGATTCTAATTGCTTACAATCCATGATTGTTAATAAGAATGAAATTGATGTTATTTCACATGGAAATTCAAGTAAGGCTTGTGGCAAAAATGACATAGAATATAAAAACAACAAAAGACTTATGTTTTCCAAAAATGATCTTCAAAGGACCAAGTCATCATTAAATTCAATTATTTGTAATTTTTGTGGTCATCTAGGACATATTTCTCATTTGTGCAATTATAGAAGAAATCCTTATATGAGAAATAACTTAGTTTGGGTTCCGAAAAGTCTTAAAGGTTCTAGTACTAACATTGAAGGACCCAAGAAGAAGTGAGTACCAAAAAGTCCTCCTAGTGCTTCAATTATGCAGAAATTTTCTCAAAAGGATGGACTAATTAGTCAAAGGAAAAAGGAATCATCAAAGGGAATGCTTCTAAAGCCCATTGGTAGAAGTTTTGATCAAAGAAAGAAGATGACTCAACTGAAGCTTCTCAAGTATAAAATGTGAAACTTTCAAAGTTCAAAACACCAAAAGAGAAGCAATGGGTAAGGAAAAGAGCTTCCTTGATCATTAAGGTCAAGGTATCAAAAGTTTCTACCTCTTATGCACATTCACTTGTAAAGTCAATGAATTTGAGGTATATTCCTTGTAGGCCTTAAGTGATTAATTGAATCATGCGTACTTAGTAAAATTTGAATATTATATATAGTACATGATTATATTATTGTTACACCCTTTACTCACTACCTTGCATATCTCTTGATAATAAGGTATTCTATGACTATGGATGCTTTCTATGCTTTAAATTTTCTATACATTTCTACATATGATAATATGCTAGATAAACTCACTTCTTGTTTGAAGTAGCACATTCGATAAAAATATCTTAGAACTTGGCATATTGGATAAAACATAACTCTTGCTAAAAATCATAACTTTTGTTGCATAAAGTTACAATTTTCTGCATAATTTGTAGTTTTTGCATAAACATGAGTTTTGGATCAAGAACTGGTCAGTTTTTATGCTTACATGATGTTTGGAATTGTTTTGGAAAGTTTTGGAATTAATTTGAAAGCTTTGAGTTCGGACCCTTACTGTTTGAAGTGCAAAAACTGAATTCAGCAAGCTTGTAATCGATTACAAGACCTCTGTAATCGATTACAGAGGCTCTGCCAAGTATTCCAAGCAAAGTCAGAGAGCGTGTAATCGATTACACATACTATGTAATCGATTACAACGTTTCCAGAACTCATGTAATCGATTACACCAACCCTGTAATCGATTACAAGGTTCCCAGAAAGTTGGTAATCGATTACACAAAATATGTAATCGATTACATGGATTTCAGAGGACTGGTAATCGATTACACATATATTGTAATCGATTACACAGGCTTTAAAAATGAGTTTTAGTGCGCAAAAAGTCATATTTCTTCTATTACTCACCTTTTCTCTTGGTATGTGCTTAATGATCAATAAAATAAAATACCTTTTATCCTTGTGAACTCATTTATTATTTTTAATGCTTATTTGCTCATGAGTTTGGTATAATGACTAACCTCCATGGATCCAAAATTAGTGGATACCAAAGAAAGTTCCTTGAATTGTGTTGTAGGGTGACTATTAACTCAAGTATGCATCGAAGTGAAATACAACTACGTCACTTGAGGTTGGAAAAATTTGAAATGGTCTAAGTTCTCCAAGAGTAATGAAAACATAAAAGGATGGCATGGAGAACCACAACATTCTCAAGGAGCCATGATGCATATAAGTTGGAATCACCTACAAAAAAAAAACTCAAAAAGTACACTTTTGGTGACATCAATCTCTTATCCTCATCTATGCTTTAAATTGAATATCATGTGATATTTGGAGAAGTAGAGAGTTGTTTTTACATTCCTTACATGAGTATTGTTTGCCCCAAAAATGCTTATATATGTTTTGATGATGATCATGTCCTTCTTGACAAACTTGACTCTTGCTTTGAAAATGCTTAAACTATGCTTTTGGATTCAAGTGCATATGTTCTTCCTTTATTCTTGTAAGAGCTAACATTGCATGGTTGATAATGTGGTACTTGTTTTACATTGTATATCAACCTAAATTATGCTTGAAAATAAGTTTAAATGATATTTGATGCTAACCCATGTTTTAGAGAACTTTTGAAATATAGTCATCAAATATTGAAATGTCAAGCATATGTGGATAAATGAGAAATATTGAAGGAAGAGGAACATGAGGAGACTTTCTTCAAGTGCAATGGAATGGAATACTCAATGGAAGAAAGTACAAACTCAAAGGACCTAAATGAAGGACATTCTAAAGAAGCATCACTCTCTTAATAAGTATCTATATCCTTAAGCTATTGTGGTATTCTATATAGTATTGATTGTATGATACTGTTGATAATTTAATCTTAAATGATTAGATGATTTCTTTACATGAAAAGTATGCTTAGCATTGACAAAGTGCCTAATTGGATATTAACTTGCTATTTTTGTCATTGCATATAAGGTGGATGATATTAGTTCTATACATGCTTTGATCCCTATAGCATATTTCATCATGGTGAATATTTGATATCTATAATTCTCTTGATCTATGGTCTCTTAGTGGTATAACACTTATGAGAATCATGCACTTGTTTTGAAAAGAGTTTATGGTTTGACTAAAATGTTTTTTTTAAAGCAAAATATCTTATCATATTTAAAAAAAAAAAAGCTTTTAAAGTTTCATATCCTTGAGAATCATTTGAACTTGTCTTAAGACCTTGAAAGTATTTTCACCTCCTAATTGTCTTGAAAATTTGGAAATCATTCGATTTGTGCTATAAATGTAGTACTCTCTTCATTGCTTTGAAATGTTTTATTAAATCTTGAGAGAATATTTTAAAAAGTTTTCAAATAAATCTTTTGAAATGTTCTATAGAAACCATCTTAATACTTCAAAAGATAAGCCTTGTTCTTCAAAAGTGTTTTATCTTTTCAAGGCTCTTGTTCAATGTGAAAAAGAGGTAATGTACTTTCAAATACTCTTTTGACTTAGATTTGATCATTCTCAAGGAATATGTGATTTCAATATAAAACCCTTCTACCCTTCTAAAATGCTTTTGGAAATGTAATGTGTTATTATAAAATTCTTTTTGAAAGGGGGAGAAGTTTTTAGAATGGTTTTGTTTGAGGGATTAAGAATATGTATCTATGCCTTGTTTTACTTTATGGTAATGTGTTTACATGGTCTTGGTATGCATATTTTCCTTTATCTATCTTGTGCTTCAATAAGGGGGAACTTATCTTACATATCATTCTTCCATATCCTTGTTGACTAAGAACATATGCATAACTATGTTAAACCATTATATTTGATATTTTGATAATATGCATATTTTGAGGGGGAGCCTAGTTCTTAAATTATTACTTATATCTCTTAGCTTACATCCTTGTCTGACATGAAATATTTTATTGTTAATACTATCAACATGTCAACTAAGATCATTTCTTATTGTCTTTCTCTCTATCAATGAAAGAAAGTAAACTTTCTTAAACTTCATATCTTTTAATTCTTTCATTGAGAAGATCCTACCCTTCTTGACAACATGAGTTTTATCTATAGGGGAGAAAATATTATATTTCCTTCCCAAGCCTTTTTGTTGATGTCAAATAGGGGGAGTAAAAATTGGAAAGAAAAATATGTTCTTGTGCTTATTGCTTGATACGCTTACATGAATATCAATCATGTGCTTATTGCTCAATACATTTTTCTTTAGTGATTTGTCATCATCAAAAAGGGGGAGATTGTGGAAATAGGTTTGCCCCAAATGATTTAATATGTTAAGTTTTGATGATGACAAATGCAAGACAAAAAGAATAATGCTTATGCTTTATAGTTGTGCTTAATAAATGACAAATGCATCACAAAAGAATGTTGATCATGTTACATAGATGTGCTTAATGAGATATATTGGATCATGCATGATTATGTACTTTATTTAGTTATACTTCACTTAATTATCATGCAATGATATATATGCAACATTCTTATATGCATGTTAGACTAACTAGAGTTATACATTTATGAATCATGCATATTAAGATATTAAGTTATGAATTTGGACTAACTATGCTTGTTTTAAGTGAGCAATACTTTATAGGATAGTCCAAGTACCAAAAGTGAGCATTGCAACTAGAAAGCAAAAGATCACAACTATGCTTAACTTAAGAAGGATGAGAATGAAAAGATGTTCCAAGCTTTTGCAAGTTTTGAAGAGAAGATTTTCTTTGGAAGCTTGGATTATATCAAGAAAGGAATGGAAGTGCAAAGATCAAGTCCCAAGACTCTTCAAGCTTAGCTTATAGGACTTAGATCTTGTGTAAAGGTAAAAAGAAATCACACTAAGCTCAAACAAGTTTTAAACATATTTATAAGAGTTTCTAAAATATTTAAATGCCCAACAAACTGTTTTGGAAAGCTAATTATGGTAATAGTTCAAAACTATGAAAAATAGTCAAGTTTGTGTTTTACATACTTTGTGTTTTACTTTGAAATATCTCATTTGATCATAACTTTCAAAATACTTTGTGTTTTACTTTGAAATATCTCATTTGAAAATAGACTCAAAGATCTTTCCAATGACTAGTCATTTGCTTTAAATGGATAAGAAACGAAAAAATTATGACCAATTAAAGTTTGAGTTTTGAAAATATGACCTTTGGTTACTATTTGATCATATCTTTCAAAATATTTTGAGTTTTGTTCTGAAACTTCTTTCATATGAAAATAGACTCAAAGAGCTTTCCAATGAGTAGTCATTTGCTTTAATTGGATAATAAATGAAGAAGTTATGACCTTTTAAAGTCGGTTTTGAAAACCATTAATGGTGTAATCGATTACACAAATCATGTAATCAATTACAACGTTGACAGAAGCCGTGTAATCGATTACACAAAGTATGTAATGTAACACCCACCTTAGGATGTCACATTTATGTTACATAATTACCAAATCAACCTTATTTAGATAACGTACTTTGTAGGGAAAAATACAAAATTCAAAAATTCTTAATAACAAGAAAATAAACTTAGCAGAAAATAAAACATCACAGCATCATTACAAATAATTTACATCATTTATACATATCCAAGTATCTTGTTATACATATACAAGTCTTTAACACTATCATACTGTAAATATTACAAACTAGTCACTCCAAAAATTTTAAATACTATTTACATTGACATCTTTGCCCAAGTACTACTAGGCAGCTGAGCCCTCAGAAGTAGCCGGACCCTCAGATGGGTCCTCCCCAGACTCCCCGGGTGGGGGAATACCAACTCGACGTAAAGTCCGGGGAACAAATGTCCGAGTGGACGATACGACACTACTCTCTCTAGGGTTGCGATAGTACGCTCCCCAGTGCTGCCTGATGGATATAGGGAACTCTAATTGTACATAAATAGTAAAAGAAAAGTAAGGGTTCCCTGACTGTAGCCTACTCAATCTAATATTTACATCTCCCAAATAATATATACTCTCTCTCTCAAGATCTTCGGTCCATGCCTCGTCCCCTCTGATGAATGTCAGTCTCATGTAACCCAAGAAACTAGCGATCTCCACCGCCATCAAAACTCGAAGTTTTCAATGGAATCTGGACCTTTCTCTGCTTCACGCTCTACGTCTGGCTCAGTGTCTTAACCATACATAAACATAATACAACATATACATACAAGAGGTGAGATCACCTACGCCAATACCAGTATGGTAGTAATGAAGATAATCACATCCAAAATATCATACAGATGTCATACTATAATTATAGTTATGCCACTAACATTATATATCATCATTACACAGGAAATAAAACAAGAATTACGATTATGCTATTTTCAATACTTAAGCATTCAATATTTTAATTATCACGATGCAAGAATTACACATGATCAAGAATTACTATGATATATCCTCTATGTATGCAAATGTACACTGACTCAATATCCTACTCCATGGAGCTATAACTCAAGTCGGAGAGAATGACTGAAAAGATCTGTCGGCACCAACATGCTTCAGACCACGTGCTCAATTTCTGCACATCTAGCATATGCACGACAGTCTTTATCAAATCATGATTAGGGATAATGTCTTGATCCGGATCATTGGTGTGTTGCATCGGTCTAACCCACGGTACAGAAGAGCTACCAACTGTCCATTGTAGGCAACCCGCACCCCAATGCCCCCAAGGTCAACAAGTGACCTACACTACGCTTATCGCACCCACTCAGGAGGTGTAGTCTCTCCTAGGCAACTTGCCTTACACAGTCCTTTGGACCTTTCCAATGCATGTACTATGCACTATTCACAATTTCCATTAATATCACATATGCAGGGTTCATATAATAATTTAACAGCATTATTACTGTAATTTAATCGCGTAGTCATATTTTCATGTTTTCTCACTCGCGACTCAATTCTATCGCCTTTTCAAATCACGTAGTAATTTTTCAATGTTTTCCAATCACGTGAATATTTTTCATACGCTTTGAATCAGAATTACTGTTTTACTCATTTTAATACTAAAATTCACTGTATTTTTCTCATATTTGTAAAATAGTCCCTCAAAATACATAAATTATATTTTCATCCCTCAAAACAGATTAATTATGTTTTCGTCCCTCAAAACACATAAATTACATTTTCGTCCCTTAAAACAGATTAATTATGTTTTTGTCCTTCAAAACACATAAATTATATTTTCATCCCTCAAAATATAGTATTTTCACTATAGCCCCTCAAAATCTTATATTTACATAATGGCCCCGTATTTCCATAACATTTACAATTGAGTCCCTTTCTCATAAAATTTACAGTATAAATTTCACATACATACAGTATAAATTCATTTACAGTATATAGTTCACATACATACATAATATCAGTTACTTAAGCATTTCAGCATACAGGCAAGCATTGAAATAAAATCATACCTCACAGATACTACACATACAAACATAGAAACACAAGCAGGCACATCCCAAATACAGTCCAAGAACCTCAAACAATAGGTGAATAACCTCAAACAATAGGTGAATAAATCCTTAAGGATTTTTCACCGAACAAACCATCCTCACACTACCAGAACATGGGTGGTGAGGTTGAATCTCCCTCTTACCTCTTGAAGACAAGCTTTCTAAGCTTTCCTCCTTTCCTTGAAGCTTTGTTAATCTCCTAAACAAGCCCTAAAATTTTCAAGAAAATTAGTAAAGGATCATACAAGAATCAAGAGTGAAAACCATGGAGAAATCATGGTTAACAAAATAAAAAAATATCAAACTTTGAATCATCAAATCAAAGCTTACCCTTTAGAAAAAGGTTGGAGAAGCTTTGAACAAGATAGGATAAGTTTGTGATAAAACCTTGTGAAGGAGAAATGATTAGAGTAGAATTTGAGTTAAAACAAACCAAGAGATGAATGTTTTAAAGGATGGATGGTGTGAGTTTAAGGTGGTGACCAAATGTGAAGAAAGAAAATGGAAGAGAGGTGCGTGGTTTTCCTTGGCACTTTGAGAGAAATGACTTATGTTTGATAAATATAAAAGCAAAAGGATGAGGACATACATGAAGGTCTTTGACCGTGTGTATTACTTGTGAAATTTGGAAGAATTACTTGAGTGATTATCTAATTTTTGAGTGCATGAAGACAGCTGCCACCGTGTGACTTGTGAGGAGAAAATAAGGGAATTTGTTTGCATAATTATCCACTCCTTCCATTTGCTGCCGTGAGTGAAATTGTGAGGATAAATAAAGAGTTTTATTTGTATAATTGTCCAATCTTTCAGTGCCACCACCAAGATTGCCGTCGTCTTGTCTTGGTGTGACCGTGAATGACATTTTACTTGAGTAAGTAGCTATACTTAAATTACACAAGGATACTCACTTGTCATTGGTTACCATCTTGACTTTGCATGACATTTGAGCATTCAAATATTACTTGGAAGCTTCTCAAATTTCTTTGAACCGTCTTTGCATCTTTTCTTGGGACGTCTCCAATCTATTTGCTCCAAAATCTTTCTTTGAACGAGTGGAGCTTGGTGAGTTTAATCCCCTCAATTTGTTGCTAATCCAAGCTTAATTACTAATTGATTAATTAGCTAATTAATTGGGTTTAATCTCCTAACCATTCTTACTTAATCATCCAAGTATATAACTAATTTAGTTTAACATATTTCGCATGTATCATCACCTCTAATTAGAATTAGGATATTAAATTAAGGATTAAGTTATAACTAATCCCTAATTAAGTTAGTTTACTTAATTTCTTAATTAGGTAATTAGGTCAACTCAACTAAATTAAGGTTAATTAGTTTCCTAAGCAAAAGTCAAGCAATTATTGTTGACTCAATCTTATCCATTGAAAATCAATTTGATTTCTTATCCATTAATTTTATCTATGATGGATATTACTTGATAGTTTTAGTAGGATTTGTTTTACACCATTGATTGAATCAATGGTGAAGATCAAAGCTTCTAATCAAGCTTCAAATCTAATGGTCCACAAGGAAGTCTAAGCTTCTTTCCTTGACCAATTCTCATTGGTTAGAAAAGTCCAACCATTTATTTTGACTATATCCTATTGGATCATTTTAATTTTAATTACAAGAAATATTCTAAACACATTTTCTATTAATTAAAACTTATCGGGTCCAACATTCATAGCAAACGACTACTATAAACATAACCACAAATATTTATTAGTAAAATATATTATTGTTTTTATAGATAGATTCTAAAAATTTAAAAGATTCTTTTCTGAGTCACTCAGATTCGGGTTTAGTAAGATCCCCGTCTCCAAATGAGGCGGATCGAGAATTTCCTACACGAAAATTATTATTTTTCTGGCCAGGAGCAAATCACACAAAATGATCAAATATGATCTCAGAACAGTCAAATTATTTTTGTACCACACAGAAAATACAAAACTGTATAATTCTGCTATTATTATTCATATAGCCAGAATTTGGGGTGTTACAACTCTCCCCCTCCAAAATAAAGTTTCGTCCTCGAAACTTGACACACACTTAACATAAAAACGGATACTGCTCTCTAATCTTTTCTTCCAACTCCCATGTGGCTTCACCATTTACATCATTCCAAACTACTTTAACTAATGCAATGTCCTTTCCTCGAAGTTGCTTTATCCTTCGGTCTTCAATCTTGACTGGAACTGTCTCATAGGTCAAGTTCTCCTTTAGTTGTACAAATTGTCGGTTCGATAATGTGAGTCGGATCTGGAATATATTTCCGTAGTTGTGATACGTGAAATACATTATGAAGATTTGATAAAAACGGTGGCAGTGCAACTTGATAAGCCACCGGACCTATCCGATGAAGTATCTGATATGGTCCGATAAACTTGGGAGTAAGCTTCCTCGACTTGATTACTCGTCTAACTCCAGTCATAGGCATCACATGTAAAAATACATGGTCATCTTCTTCAAATTCCAGTGGTCTTCGTCTTTTATCTGCATAGCTCTTTTGCCACGTCTGAGCTGTCCTCATCTTGTCTTGGATCATCTTTACCTTTTCAGTTGTTTGTTGCACAAATTCAGGTCCTACCACGGTACTTTCACCATCCTGGTACCAACACAATGGTGTCCTACATCTTCTCCCATATAAGGCTTCATAGGGTGCCATCCCTATACTCGAATGGAAATTATTGTTGTAGGTGAACTCTATCAATGGCAGAAATTCATCCCAACAACCAGTTTGCTCTAGAACACAAGCCCTCAACAAGTCCTCCAACGACTGAATTGTTCTTTCTGACTGACCATCAGTTTGTGGATGGTAAGCAGAACTCAAATGTAGATTGCTTCCCATCGCTTCTTGTAGACTAGTCCAAAATCTTGATGTGAATCGCGGATCTCGATCAGAAATTATACTGGATGGTACACCATGAAATCTAACAATTTCATTGATGTATATCTGAGCCAATTTCTCCATTGAGTACTTAATATTAATCGGTAAAAAGTGCACCGACTTTGTAAGCCGATCAATAATTACCCATATAGAGTCGTGACCCTTCCGAGTTCTTGGTAGCCCCGTGACGAGATCCATTGCTATGTCATCCCATTTCCATTCAGGAATGTGCAAAGGTTGCAACATTCCTGATGGTCGTTGATGTTCCACCTTGGCCTTCTGACAAGTCAAACAGGATGATACGTACTCAGCTATATCTCGCTTCATTCCTTGCCACCAATACAGCTGCTTCAAATCTTGGTACATCTTCGTGGCTCCTGGATGCATACTCAACTTACTTTTATGAGCTTCATTCAAAATCGATCTCCTAAGTTCTGGATCGTTTGGTACGCAAACTCTCCCTCTGAACTTCAAAATTCCATCAACACCTTCGCTGAATTCTAATTCTGCTCCTTGACTTCTTGCTTCTTTTGCTTCTTGCAGATATTGATCATTATTCTGTCCTTCTCGTATTTTAT
The DNA here is from genome assembly GCA_029884595.1 of Ormosia semicastrata. Lineage (NCBI taxonomy): Eukaryota > Viridiplantae > Streptophyta > Magnoliopsida > Fabales > Fabaceae > Ormosia > Ormosia semicastrata. Next base: position 50,379,745 of record JAQQTO010000061.1, read on the forward strand.
TCATCAGATCATTTGAAATGGTGATCATATTCAAACACATCTTCCCCGGTGTCAACTTCACAGATAATCGCATGTCCCGAAATTCTTCTATCAATTCCTTCTCCTTCATCATCATAATAGAAGCATTAAGCGATTTTCTACTCAAAGCATCCGCTACGACGTTCGCTTTTCCGGGATGATATTGTAACTGAAAGTCATAATCTTTCAGAAACTCAAGCCAACGCCTTTGTCTCATGTTCAACTCTTTCTGGTTGAACAGATACTTCAAACTTTTATGGTCACTAAATACAGTGAACATTGCTCCATAGAGAAAATGTCTCCATATCTTCAACGCAAATACCACTGCTGCTAGCTCCAAGTCATGAGTCAGATAATTCCTCTCATGCATCTTCAACTGCCTCGATGCATATGCCACAACCTTACGGTTCTGCATAAGTACACAACCCAATCCTTGATAAGAAGCATCACAATACACCTCGAAAGGTTCATTCGGATCAGGTAGAATCAAAACTGGTGAAGTAGTCAGTCATCGTTTCAACTCCTGAAAACTTTCCTCGCATGCATCAGTCCACACGAACGGTTGATTCTTCCGTGTAAGTTGGGTAAGAGGTCCTGCAATCTTTGAAAACCCTTCTATGAATCATCGATAGTAACCGGCTAATCCGATGAAACTACGGATCTCCGATACAGTCTTCGGTCTTTCCCACTCAACAATTGTCTCCACTTTAGAAGCACCAACTTCAATTCCATCTGCCGATATGACATGCCCTAAGAATTGTACTTCACTCAACCAAAATTCACACTTGGACAACTTGGCATATAGTTTATTTTCCTTCAAAATCTGGAGAACCACTCTGAGGTGTTCAGCATGTTCCTCCTGACTTCGAGAATAAATCAAGATGTCATCAATAAAGACAACAATAAACTTATCCAAGTATGAACGGAAAAGTTTGTTCATGAAGTCCATAAATATTGCAGGTGCATTAGTTACACCAAAAGGCATCACTTGGTACTCATAATGTCCGTATCGAGTCTGGAACACAGTCTTCGGGATATCCTCCACCTTTACACGTATCTGGTGATAACCAGAACGTAAATTAATCTTAGAAAATATGGTGGTTCCTCGCAATTGATCCAGTAGATCATCAATCCTCGATAGGGGATACTTATTCTTGATTGTAATCTTGTTCAACTGTCGATAATCCATACATAGCCGAGAAGTCCCATCCTTCTTCTTTACCAACAACACTGGAGCTCCCCAGGGTGATACACTTGGTCTCACAAATTTCTTTTCCAACAAATCTTCCAATTGCTTCTTCAGTTTGGCCAACTCTACTGGCGACATTCTGTAAGGTGCCATAGATATAGGTCCAGCTCCAGGTACTAAATCAATAGAGAATTCAATCTCCCTTTCCGGCGGTAATCCCGGTATATCTTCAGGAAACACTTCGAGAAATTCATTCACTACAAAGATATCCTTCAGAACATCTTCACAGTGAACCTCCAAAGAAGATATCAACAAGTACCCTAGGTCTCCTTCCTTTAAACAAGCTTCCACTTGAGTAGCCGTTAAGAATTTAGAATCCTTAACCTTAGGAAAAACTAACGTCTTACTTGAACAGTCAATCAGGATATGGTTAGAGGATAACCAATCCATTCCTAAGATTACATTAATCTTAGAAAGAGGCAAACAGATCAAATCCACATGAAAGATTCTATCCCTAACACAAACAGGGCAATTCAAGCATACTTTTGTAGTTATCACAGGTTTATCAGTAGGAGTAACCACAGTCAAATCATATGGCAATGTAGTCACAGTCAATCCCAAACGCTCCACATAATCACATGCAATCAAAAAATGTGTTGCTCTCGAATCATATAACACTGTTAAAGGGTTACCTTTAATGGCACACTCCTCCATTATCAAGTCCTCAGATTTAGCGGCTTCCTCCCCGCTCATAGTATATACTCGACCACCCGCCTGTGGCCTTGCAAGACGAACATTGCCCACCGATGGCTCACCTTCAGCGATCACAATCTACGGAAAAATGTCCAGGCTTCCCACATCTATAGCAGATCACCCCCTTATCTTTGCCGGTCTCTAGTAAGATGTCCTTTCCCACACTTAAAACATTTAAGTGTAGAAGTTCAGATTGAAGCGCCTTACTACCACTTGAACTTCCCCAACTGATTGTTGTCGATTCTGACTTCTGCTTTGGTTTAGTGTAGGGCTTTTGTTGATAACGGTTGCCACCGCTACCCCTTCCTCGTTGGAACCGTGCTGGTCCAAAGTTTTTAGTCCTTGCCGCCCGTTGGTTATCGATCTCCTCAATCTTGCGGCACTTGTCCAATAACACCGGAAACTAATCAATATCTACCGTCGCTAAAGCTCTCTTGATGTCAAGCCTCAACCCCTCTTCAAATTTCCTACACTTCCATTCCTCATCTGGATGCATCTGAAAGTACCTTGAAAACTTAGACAAGCTTTCGAACCTTGTTGCGTACTCGCTCACAGTCATTGCTCCTTGCCTCAGACTAAGGAACTCCATCTCCTTAGTATGTTGCACACTCGCTGGAAAATATTTCGCCAAAAACTTCTGTCTAAAGAGCTGCCATGTTACAATTCTTCCTTCAGCTTCAATTAATCTTCGAGCTCCTGCCCACCAGGCCTCTCCATCACCAACTAGCACAAACCTCGCGAAAGTAAGTTTTTGCTCATCAGTACAACCCATCCCATTAAATATCTTCTCTAGTTCCTTAATCCACAGATCAGCCTTCTCTGGATCAAACTCTCCATGAAACTTAGGCGGATTATTCCTTCGAAATTCTGACAAGCTATGAGCATCGTCAATTGCTCTCTGATTCTGCTGGACAATAACTTCAACGATCCTTTGTATTGCTGCTATAGCTGCAGCCATATTCTGATTGTCATTGCCGGCGTTCTCATATTCTGCTCTAGTATTAACACGCCCTCTTCCTCGTCCAGCCATTTCGTCTTTCTCAAGTCAACTGGACAACACAAATAATAGTTGAAATCAATCTTCTAGTAATATGGTTTCCTTTCCGATAAACAAACACAAAGAAACACGCAACTTAAACAAGACAGACCTAACCACAAACCCAAAAGACTCTAACTTGGGCTCTGATACCAACTAATGTAACACCCACCTTAGGATGTCACATTTATGTTACATAATTACCAAATCAACCTTATTTAGATAACGTACTTTGTAAGGAAAAATACAAAATTCAAAAATTCTTAATAACAAGAAAATAAACTTAGCAGAAAATAAAACATCACAGCATCATTACAAATAATTTACATCATTTATACATATCCAAGTCTCTTGTTATACATATACAAGTCTTTAACACTATCATACTGTAAATATTACAAACTAGTCACTCCAAAAATTTTAAACACTATTTACATTGACATCTTTGCCCAAGTACTACTAGGAAGCTGAGCCCTCAGAAGTAGCCGGACCCTCAGATCGGTCCTCCTTAGACTCCCCAGGTGGGGGAATACCAACTCGATGTAAAGTCCGAGGAACAAATGTCCGAGCGGACGATACAACACTACTCTCTCTAGGGTTGCGATAGTACGCTCCCCAGTGCTGCTTGATGGATATAGGGAACTCTAATTGTACATAAATAGTAACAGAAAAGTAAGGGTTCCCTGACTGTAGCCTACTCAATCTAATATTTACATCTCCCAGATAATATATACTCTCTCTCAAGATCTTGGTCCATGCCTCGTCCCCTCCGATGAATGTCAGTCTCATGTAACCCAAGAAACTAGGGTTCTCCACCGCCATCAAAACTCGAAGTTTTCAATGGAATCTGGACCTTTCTCTGCTTCACGCTCTACGTCTGGCTCAGTGTCTTAACCATACATAAACATAATACAACATATACATATAAGAGGTGAGATCACCTACACCAATACCAGTATGGTAGTAATGAAGATAATCACATCCAAAATATCATACAGATGTCATACTATAATTACAGTTATGCCACTAACATTATATATCATCATTACACAGGAAATAAAATAAGAATTACGATTATGCTATTTTCAATACTCAAGCATTCAATATTTTAATTATCACGATGCAAGAATTACACATGATCAAGAATTACTATGATATATCCTCTATGTATGCAAATGTACACTGACTCAATATCCTACTCCATGGAGCTACAACTCAAGTCGGAGAGAATGACTGAAAAGATCTGTCGGCACCAACATGCTTCAGACCACGTGCTCAATTTCTGCACATCTAGCATATGCACGACAGTCTTTATCAAATCATGATTAGGGATAGTGTCTCGGTCCGGATCATTGGTGTGTTGCATCGGTCTAACCCATGGTACAGAAAAGCTACCAACTGTCCATTGTAGGCAACCCGCACCCCAATGCCCCCAAGGTCAACAAGTGACCTACACTACGCTTATCGCACCCACTCAGGAGGTGTAGTCTCTCCTAGGCAACTTACCTTACACAGTCCTTTGGACCTTTCCAATGCATGTACTATGCACTATTCACAATTTCCATTAATATCACATATGCAGGGTTCATATAATAATTTAACAGCATTATTACTGTAATTTAATCGCGTAGTCATATTTTCGTGTTTTCTCACTCGCGACTCAATTCTATCGCCTTTTCAAATCATGTAGTAATTTTTCAATGTTTTCCAATCACGTGAATATTTTTCATACGCTTTGAATCAGAATTACTGTTTTACTCATTTTAATACTAAAATTCACTGTATTTTTCTCATATTTGTAAAATAGTCCCTCAAAATACATAAATTACATTTTCATCCCTCAAAACAGATTAATTATGTTTTCGTCCCTCAAAACACATAAATTACATTTTCGTCCCTTAAAACAGATTAATTATGTTTTCGTCCTTCAAAACACATAAATTATATTTTCGTCCCTCAAAATATAGTATTTTCACTATAGCCCCTCAAAATCTTATATTTACATAATGGCCCCATATTTCCATAACATTTGCAATTGAGTCCCTTTCTCATAAAATTTACAGTATAAATTTCACATACATACAGTATAAATTCATTTACAGTATATAGTTCACATACATACATAATATCAGTTACTTAAGCATTTTAGCATGCAGGCAAGCATTGAAATAAAATCATACCTCACAGATACTACACATACAAACATAGAAACACAAGCAGGCACATCCCAAATACAGTCCAAGAACCTCAAACAATAGGTGAATAACCTCAAACAATAGGTGAATAAATCCTTAAGAATGTTTCACCGAACAAACCATCCTCACACTACCAGAACATGGGTGGTGAGGTTGAATCTCATTCTTACCTCTTGAAGACAAGCTTTCTAAGCTTTCCTCCTTTCCTTGAAGCTTTGTTAATCTCCTAAACAAGCCCTAAAATTTTCAAGAAAATTAGTAAAGGATCATACAAGAATCAAGAGTGAAAACCATGGAGAAATCATGGTTAACAAAATAAAAAAATATCAAACTTTGAATCATCAAATCAAAGCTTACCCTTTAGGAAAAGGTTGGAGAAGCTTTGAACAAGATAGGATAAGTTTGTCATAAAACCTTGTGAAGGAGAAATGATTAGAGTAGAATTTGAGTTAAAACAAACCAAGAGATGAATGTTTTAAAGGATGGATGGTGTGAGTTTAAGGTGGTGACCGAATGTGTAGAAAGAAAATGGAAGAGAGGTGTGTGGTTTTCCTTGGCACTTTGAGAGAAATGACTTATGTTTGATAAATATAAAAGCAAAAGGATGAGGACATACATGAAGGCTGCTGACCGTGTGTATTACTTGTGAAATTTGGAAGAATTACTTGAGTGATTATCTAATTTTTGAGTGCATGAAGATAGCTGCCAGCCGTGTGACTTGTGAGGAGAAAATAAGGAAATTTATTTGCATAATTATCCACTCCTTCCAGCTGCTGCCGTGAGTGAAATTGTGAGGATAAATAAAGAGTTTTATTTGTATAATTGTCCAATCTTTCCAGCTGCCACCATGAGTCATTGCCGTCTTTGTCTTGGTGTGACCGTGAATGACATTTTACTTGAGTAAGTAGCTATACTTTAATTACACAAGGATACTCACTTGTCATTGGTTACCATCTTGACTTTGCATGACATTTGAGCATTCAAATATTACTTGGAAGCTTCTCAAATTTTTGAACCGTCGCATCTTCTTTGGGCGTCTCCAATCTATTTGCTCCAAAACGCTTCTTGAACCGTGGAGCTTGGTGAGTTTAATCCCTCAATTTGTTGCTAATCCAAGCTTAATTACTAGTTGATTAATTAGCTAATTAATTAGGTTTAATCTCCTAACCATTCTTACTTAATCATCCAAGTATATAACTAATTTAGTTTAACATATTTAGCATTTATCATCACCTCTAATTAGAATTAGGATATTAAATTAAGGATTAAGTTATAACTAATCCCTAATTAAGTTAGTTTACTTAATTTCTTAATTAGGTAATTAGGTCAACTCAACTAAATTAAGGTTAATTAGTTTCTAAGCAAAAGTCAAGCAATTATTGTTGACTCAATCTTATCCATTGAAAATCAATTTGATTTCCTATCCATTAATTTTATCTATGATGGATATTACTTGATAGTTTTGGTAGGATTTGTTTTACACCATTGATTGAATCAATGGTGAAGATCAAAGCTTCTAATCAAGCTTCAAATCTAATGGTCCACAAGGAAGTCTAAGCTTCTTTCCTTGACCAATTCTCATTGGTTAGAAAAGTCCAACCATTTATTTTGACTATATCCTATTGGATCATTTTAATTTTAATTACAAGAAATATTCTAAACACATTTTCTATTAATTAAAACTTATTGGGTCCAACATTCATAGCAAACGACTACTATAAACATAACCACAGATATTTATCAGTATAATATTTTTATTTTTATAGATAGATTCTAAAAATTTAAAAGATTCTTTTCTGAGTCACTCAGATTCGGGTTTAGTAAGATCCCCCGTCTCCAAATGAGGCAGATCAGAATTTTCCCGGCCTGAAAATTATTATTTTTCCTGGCCAGGAGCAAATCACACAAAATGATCAAATATGATCTCAGAACAGTCAAATTATTTTTGTACCACACAGAAAATACAAAACTGTATAATTCTGCTATTATTATTCATATAGCCAGAATTTGGGGTGTTACATGTAATCGATTACAAAGTGCCCAGAAAGCTTGTAATCGATTACATGAAGCTTGTAATCGATTACAAAGTGTCCAGAAAGCTTGTAATCGATTACATGAAGCTTGTAATTGATTACAAAGTGCCCAGGAACGTTTCTAACGGCTATAAACGGCTAGTTTTCATAGAAAATCATTATTAAACACTACCAACGGCTATTTTATCATTTGGGCTATAAATATAAGTGTTTGGGCATCAAAAACTGTTGGAGAACATTTAGAAAATTACCCTTGAGCATTGAAAACGAAATTCATCATTTTTTTCTCCAAATCTTTATTTTGAGCTAAGTGTGTAAATCCTTTATACCCATAAGCTTCAAGTTGTATTATCTACTCTTCAAGAGAGTTTCTATCTTCTACACTTTGTGTAATCTATAAAGAGAGGGTGAGGTATCCCTCTAGAGTAAAGGGTGAGGTATCCCTAGAGAGTGAGGCATCTCTCAAAGTTAGTAAAGGGTGAGGTATCCCTTGAGGGTGAGGCATCCCTCAAAAGTTGTAAAGAGTGAAGTATCCCTATTTGAGGGTCAAGCACAAGGGTGAGGTATCCCAAGGTGTGTTGAGTGCTCTCAATTGTAAAGGTTATCAAGCACCTATTGAAGCTTGAAGATAGTGGAAAATCTCTAGCGGTTGCTTGAGGACTGGACGTAGATCACAAGTGGATTGGTGATCGAAACAGGATAAACTATTGTGTTTGATCTTCTAAACTCCATCTCTTTACATTTGCACCTTAATTATATATGCTTGAGTTGAACTTGATATTTAGCTTATTTGCTTGATTTATCCTATATCTCAAGTTGTAGTTGAGTAATCTATAATAGTTGTACATTTATTGTGCATATTCCGCTACATTTATTTATTGAGTGATTTAAAATGCATAATTTGTCAAAGTTGCATTAAAACTAGTCATCACCCAATTCACCCCCTTCTTGGGTAATGGTTGCCATGGCTAACACCTCAGGATCTTCCTCATCAGAGGAAATCACCATAGGAATCGCAGAATTACGGGACGAGGCCCGAGATGTGGAACGAAAAGAGTCTTCCCGCGGAGTGAAATAACGGTCACCCCACATCTTGCATATCGGTAGTTGAAACTCCAAACGTAGACTAATACAGCAGGTGAAGACAGGTGGCTCGTGGCACCTCCAGGTTAAAGATATCGATACATCCCCCGTATAGACGCAATGCTCAGAACCATAGTTGATGTGCCAGCACTTTGGCCCTCCCAAGAAAGTCAGGCGCACATCCCCCAAAAATCTCTGCGTGCGTGGCTCCATATTCTTCAGTAGTCGCTCAGTCGAGGTAAGGCCAAAAGCCGAGAAACTCGGGAGCTTCCGGTTCCTTGCCGTTGTCTTCGATGAGGCGCAATATACAGACAAACAATAATGGAGAAATAGAGAAGAGGTAAGACATCCTACCATCATTACCAACTATAGCATCAAGAAACCAAATGGCACAAAGCGCCCACATAACATTTATGACAGCAATAATGGTAATAAACATTCAGTAACAATTATGATCAACTAAACAGTTCCAAGCAGTCATATACATACCAATAATACAATAATTCTAAACTATAATAACAATAAACGCCAGATAATTCATGGACTCATTATGCACATGCTCTCAATAACCAAAATCCTACTCCATGGAGCTAGACACAAAACACTCGGAGAGAACGATCAGGAGGTATGTTTGTATTCCTTGGCTGCCCAGGCCCTCAAGTGCTATAATTCTCAAATTATCAGCGTGCACATCATGGCATTTTATAAGACATTCTACACAGATCTCGACATAGGACAGCGTCTCGGTCCAGATCGTTAGTGTGTTTGCATCGGTCTGCCCCACGGACAGAGAGCTACCAACTGCCCATTGTGAGGTACCTGCACCCTGACGCCCCCAAGGTCAACAAGTAACCTACACTTGTCTATTCGCACCTGCACAAAGGTGTAAGTTCAACTCCTAGGCTACCGGCCTTAACCAAGTCCAACGGACAATCACATTCTTTTTGTTCAATACATAACTCAATCATGCTCTTTATGACCAACTAGGTCCATCATGCTTCAAATGCATGTCATATCATTTAACAACAAGATTTGATCCCATTCACGGGTCCACAACAAGCCAATAGTACCTTTTAAGGATAACCACAATTTCCATTCCTAGTCATGATAGAAGTCAACCATTAAATTCATTATGTGCCTCACAAGCTCACCCATACTCATGTTCTTACCTGTTTATGAATCCCTAATTAATTTCTAGTCATCCAATTATTTATGATTAATATGCTTTTATTAATCCAAAGGTTTTGAGTCCAGGAAGATACACGGCCGGAATCACCAACAAAGTCACAGATTTAATTGCTAGGTGTTGGGTGATAAACCATACTTGTGAATTCGACGGAGACAATGTATTTAGTGGAAAATTGAGGCTGCCATTCGATGAAAAATAACATGACAGAAGGATGAAAGATGGGAGAACATTTTATAACAAGATTGGCTAAAAATCAATTTCTGTCGGATGGAGGTTCTGTCGAACGGAGATCAAAACTGTTGAATTTTTCTAGAAGGTCAGCAGAAGTCCTAATTCAACGGATGTGGGTGTCGACGTTGGAGAAATCTCCCAAGTGTCGAACCGACGAAAACACTGGTCAGAAACTCTAATTCGACGGATCTGTCATTCTAACTCGACGAATTTTAACATTCCTAAATGATCAGGATATCAATTTCGACGGGTTTGGCCAGGAGCTCATACTCGATGGATTTTAACATTTTACTAAGTGATCAGGACATCAAATTCGACGGGTTGGGCCAGGAGTTCATACTCGACAGATTCTAACATTTTACTAAGTGATCAAGATATCAAATTCGACGGGTTTGGCCAGGAGTTCATACTCGACGGATTCTAACATTTCACTAAATGATTAGGATATCATATTCAATGAGTTTGGCCAGGGGTTCATACTCGACAGATTTTAACATTTCACTAAATGATTAGGATATCATATTTGACGAGTTTGGCTAGGGGTTCGTACTCGACGGATTTTAACATTTCACTAAATGATTAGGATATCATATTCGACAAGTTTGGCCAGGGGTTCATACTGTTACTAGTTTTCACATGAAATTTCCAAATTCCTGGGCTCAACACCGTAACCATCCGAGAACCAGTCGGAAGTCATTCCCTTCCATATTACACGTTCCAATACATCCAGATATATATCAAAACACACAAATAACCAAATAACACATATACAATACAAACAACATGTAAAAGCAGAATGACCCTCAACACCAATCACAGACATTCCTAAATGCTAAAATAGGTTAAGGAGGAGTGTCTTCCTCTTACCTTAGAGAAGCACAAAGAAAGGTTGCTCCTTTTTTATCAGAAATTACGTTTTCAGGTTCCAAGAAATCCTTGAACATTTAAACTTGCAAAAATTAGAATCCAAATATTGAAATGGATACCCATTGTCATCAAAATGACAATTGGTTACGAAAATGAGAAGAGAGGGAGAAAAAGCTAAGAGCTTTACCTTAAAGCTCCAACCTTTAAGCTTCAAAGACGTAAGAGAATGGAGATGGAGAAGATGGCAGAACTTTGAAGATGATTTCCTCAATGATAGTGGTCCTCCAACACAAAATGGTGCTAGGATTGTGACGGTTTGAAGAACAAAATGGAGGTGTGGGTGGATGGTGTTCTTCTTTGTAGGGTGAAAGAGAAGAGAGAAAGATGAGTGAATAGTGAGCTGCGTACAGGGAGGAGGGGAAAAGGTGAGAAAGAAAATGAATTAGACCCCCAAATAGCCAAACGTGCAGCACCCAAGGAAAGGAGGAGAGAGAAAAAAAATATAAAATGGTTGGAAGAAGCTTCCTTGAGAAGCTTCGCGCGCTTCTCGACAAAGTGCATAGTAAGCTTGTCTCCAAATTAAATACATCCGACAGATGATTAATTACACTGCTAAAATTATTTTCTCAGTGAATAAAAGTTACAAGTGATGAAAATAATATTTTATTATTCATCAGATAATTTTATGATACCGCGATTTTATCTAGCAGATAAAATCTCGAAAAATATAAACCTCTCAAATTGTGCCCGGCCTCGGGTTTAGTAAGATCCCCCGTTGACATGTTGACAGTTCAAGGTTTACCAGCCTCAGGGAAAATATTCTATTTTCCCCAGCTCCGCTCAGTGTACACGTAAAACGAAGAATATATTAAAATATTCATCATTTCCAGAAAATCTACAAAAATTCTTAAAAATCATAAATATTATAAAATGATCGTTTATAATGAAATAAAGAATTTTGGGGATGTTACAACACTCCCCTTCTAAAAAAAAATTTCGTCCTTGAAATTTGCATACCTTAGAATAACTGTGAGTGTTACTCTTTCATCTTGTCTTCCAGCTCCCAGATTGCATCTCCAGTCACCTCGTTCCAGATTACTTTCACCAATACGATCTCTTTGCCTCTTAATTGCTTTGTCCTCCTATCCTCGATTCTTACAGGAGACGTCTCATAAGTTAAGTTTTCTTTTAATTGTACTGTATCCGGTGCTATGACATGACTTGGGTCAGGAAGGTATTTTCGAAGTTGTGACACATGGAAAACATTATGAATGTTTGAAAGGAAAGGAGGTAAGGCTATTTGGTAGGCTACAGGACCTACTCGGCGAATGATTTGGTATGGTCCAAGAAATTTTGGAGTGAGTTTTCTAGATTTTAAAGCCCGGCCTACCCCAGTCGTAGGTGTGACTTTCAGGAATACATGCTCGCCTTCCTCAAACTCAAGAGGCTTTCTCCTTTGGTCTACATAACTCTTTTGTCGACTCTGAGCCGTCCTCATCTTTTCCTGAATCATCTTAACCTTCTCAGTTGTCTGTTGTATAATATCTGGTCCAACGGTAAGGCACTCGCCGTCTTGGTACCAACACAGAGGTGTCGTCCATACAGAGCTTCATAGGGTGCCATCCCTATGCTCGAATGATAACTGTTGTTGTAGGTGAATTCTATTAAGGGTAGAATGTCATCCTAACTTCCAGTTTGCTTTATGGTACAAGTTCTAAGCAAATCTTCCAAAGATTGGATTGTCCTCTCTGATTGACCATCGGTCTGTGGGTGATACGCAGAACTCAGTCGTAACTTCATCCCCAACGCTTCTTGTAAACTCTCCCAGAAATTTGAAGTAAACCTCGGATCTCTATCCGAAACGATACTTGTAGGTACACCATGTAGTCTAACAATTTCTCCAATATAGATCTGAGTCAATCTCTCTAGTTTGTATTTTATGTCGATCGGGAGAAAGTGTGCGGATTTCGTAAATCGGTCCACAATTACCCAAATCGAATCATAACCTTTTCTCGTCCTTGGCAATCCGACTATAAAATCCATGGGATACTGTCCCACTTCCATTCAGGAATAGACAACGGTTGCAGCAATCCCGCTGGTCTCTGATGTTCCACTTTAGCCTTTTGATAGACTAGACAAGTTGACACACGTCTAGTGACGTCACTCTTCATTCCATGCCACCAGAACAACTTCTTCAAGTCTTGGTACATCTTTGTTATGCCTGGATGCATACTCAGCTGGCTTGTATGAGCATGGTTGATAATATATTCTCTAAGCTCTTTGTCTTGGGGAATACAAACTCTTCCACGAAACCTCAGAATTCCATCCGTTCCTTCTGCAAACTCTGTTTCATTTCCTTGCTCCACTTGCTCTCTCACTTCTTGTAAGAACTTATCAATCTTCTGCTTTTCCCTTATGTCATCCATTAGCTCACTTGTGATGGTAACCATATTCAAGCAAATCTTTCCAGGTTCTAACTCCACAAAAGACCACACATCTCTAAATTGCTTTAACATATCCTTTTCCTTGATCATCAAGGCAGAGACACTGATCATCTTTCTACTTAGAGCGTCTGCCACAACATTTGCCTTGCCAGGGTGATACAGAAGTTGGAAATCATAATCCTTCAAGAACTCTAACTACCTTCGCTGCCTCATGTTCAACTCCTTTTGATCATACAAATACTTCAGACTCTTGTGATCACTGAAGATGTTGAACGTCGCTTCGTAGAGAAAATGCCTCCATATCTTTAGAGCAAAAACTACAGCCGCTAACTCCAAGTCGTGCGTCAGGTAGTTCTTCTCGTGCTCTCGCAACTGCCTTGAAGCATAAGCCACTACTCTTCCATGCTGCATAAGTACAGATCCTAGCCCTTGGTATGAAGCGTCACAGTACACTTCAAACTGCTCATTCGGATCGGGTAGCACTAACACCGGTGAGGTAATCAGTCGATTCTTCAACTCTTGGAAACTTTGCTCACAGCTGTCGGTCTACTCAAAAGCTTGGTTCTTCCTTGTGAGTTGTGTAAGTGGTCCAACAATCTTGGAGAATCCCTCAATGAACCTCTTGTAATATCCCGCTAAACCCACGAAGCTTTGGATCTCCGTCACGGACGTTGGTCTTTCCCATTGCAGCACTGCCTCTACCTTTGATGGATCCACTACAATCCCATCCTTTGAGATCACGTGACCCAGAAATTTATCTTTTTCCAGCCAGAACTCACATTTTGATAGTTTGGCATACAGTTCATTCTCCTTCAGAATCTAAAGAACTATACTGAGGTGCTCAGCATGGTCCTCCCGATTTTGAGAGTATACTAGAATGTCATCAATGAAGACCACAACGAATTTGTCCAAGTAAGGATGAAAGATTCAGTTTATGTAATCCATGAAGATAGCTGGTGCATTCGTCACACCAAACGGCATCACGAGATATTTGTAATGATTGTATCGGGTACGAAAAGCTGTCTTGGGTACATCCTTCGTCTTCACTCGTATCTGATGATACCCAGATCGCAAATCAATCTTTGAAAACACCGCTGCTCCCTTCAGTTGGTCCATTAAGTTATCAATTCTCGGGAGCGGATACTTGTTCTTGATCGTTACTTTGTTCAGCTGCCGATAGTCCACACACAATCTTGATGTGCCATCCTTCTTGCAAACTAACAGCATTGGTGCTCCCCATGGTGACACACTTGGTCTGACAAATTGCTTTTCCAAAAGCTCTTCTAGCTGTTTCTTGAGTTCAGCTAACTCTGTCGGTGCCATCCTATAAGGTGCTATAGACACGGGACCAGCTCCCAGTACTAGGTCGATAGCAAACTCTATCTCTCGAGCCGGTGGTAAACCAGGTACATCCTCAGGAAAGACTTTGGGAAACTCATTCACCACTGGAATCATGTTCACATCAACCTCGTTCTCGACTTTCAAAGAAGACAGTAGCATGTATCCGTGAGCTCCTTCTTTCAAGAGAGCTTGAACTCGGTTGGCCGTCAAAAATCTAGAATTCTCCTCTACGGGAAAAACTATGGTCTTTCTGGAACAGTCCAACAGAACATGGTTGGAAGACAACCAGTCCATCCCTAAGATAATATCTAGTTGGAAAAGGGGTAAACAGATCAGATCGACTGAAAAGGTTTGACCTTTAATAACCAATGGACAATTTAGACAGACTTTAGTAGTAACTACCAGTTTATCAGTGGGGGTAGAAACAGTTAAGTCAAAAGGTAAAGACGACACAGGTAGACCCAGTCTTTGCGCACAGTCATATGATATGAAAGAATGGGTTACCCCAGAGTCATACAGCACAGTTAAAAGATTACCTTTTATGGTACCTTCCCCCTGTATCAAATCTTCGGATTCGGAGGCCTCAGCTCCGCTCATAGTGTAGACTCGCCCTCCAGCTTGTGGTTTCTTGGCTCTTGCAGCATTCACTGAAGGTTCGGCCTTCGCTTGATTGCAGTCTCGGGACACGTGGCCAGGTTTGCCACATTTGAAGCAGATGAATCCCTTCATGGTACAGTCCCTTGTGAGATGGTCTTTCCCACACTTTAGACATCTGGAAGGATACGCTGTGTTCGAGCCAGTCTGGTTCCCAGTAGAACCTCCACTTGAACTTCCACCCATGGCTTGTTGCTGATTCCCCGTGGGTCGGGAGTATGGCTTCTTCTGGAAGCGGTTAGCACTGTTACTACTGCCTCTCTGGAATCTCGTAGGCCCAAAGTTTCTGCTCCTCGTGTCTCTAGATTGCTCCAGAGCCTCTACATCACAGCAAGTATCCAGTAGTTGTGAGAATTCATTGATCCTCAAGGTGATCACAACCTTCTTCACTTCATACCTCAGTCCCTCCGTGAATCTTCGACATTTCCATGCTTCATCTGGTTGGTTCTGAAAGTACGTCAAAAACTGTGATAAGTTTTCGAATTTCACTGCGTACTCGCTAACAGTCATATTTCCTTGTCGCAGGTTAAGGAATTCCCACTCCTTCGCATGCCTTGCGCTCGCAAGAAAATACTTATCCAAGAACTTTTCCTTGAATAAGCCCTAAGTAATCTCTCGGTTCGCAGCTTCCAGCATCTACTGCACTCCATTCCACTAATTTTCAGTATTGTCTACCAGCATAAATGTAGCATAGTTTACCTTCTTGTCCTCGGCGCAGTTCATTCCTCAAAAGACTTTCTCCAATTCCTTGATCCACAGACTAGCCTTGTCCGAATCAAATTCTCCCTTAAATTGAGGAGGGCTGTGGCGTCGAAACTCTGCTAAATTCTGAGCATCAGCAGTAGCCTCTAGCTATTGAGCAGCTCGCTCTTGTTGTTGTGCAACTCTCTCTTGCTGCTGAGCAGCTTGCTCGGTTTGTTGTACGACGGCCTCAGCCACCCTCTGTATTACTATAATAGCTGCTGCCATATCTTCCCTTCGCACCATCTTACTTTCTTAGATCAGATTAACTGAAAACATAGAAAATTCAGTTGCATTCACTAGGAACACCAAACAATACACCTTTACGTATACTATTCAGAGAACACACAGCACAAATAAGACAGACTCAATCACAAGACCCAAAGAAACATAAACCGGGGCTCTGATACCAACTTAATGTAATGCCCCTTTCCGGAAGGGAACGTCACATTGTCAATTACAATGCGGAAATAAAATTGTGTAAGTTAAGACCCGGTTCATTCTAATAATATCTTGATCATAGTTGGGTAATTAAATTGGCGAGTATAATTTTTTTTTGTTGATTTAATAACCATGATGATAATGACAATAAATGGAAATAGAGGATGAAGACAGAATTAAAGCGTACATTGGAAATTAACATTTCATATTCATATATATTTATCAAACTGTTTAGTTACAAAGCCTGGTACATCAAAAAGTAAAACTATACCTGCCCCCAAAGGATTATACATACAAATCCCCACGGTATCAGAATATATAGCCCACTACAGACAGAACATCAGGCCCCCAAAATAAAATACTGGTAGCCCTCAGTAGCTACAAGTAAAGTTAGGCCCTCAAGTGCTATAATTCTCAAATTATCATCGTGCACATCATGGCATTTTACAAGACATTCTACACAGATCTTGACATAGGACAGCGTCTCAGTCCGGATCGTCAGTGTGTTTGCATCGGTCTGCCCCACGGACAGAGAGCTACCAACTACCCATTGCGAGGTACCCGCACCCTGACGCCCCCAAGGTCAACAAGTAACCTACACTTGTCTATTCGCAGCCGCACAAAGGTGTAAGTGTTGGTGTATGCCCTAGTGGCCAATACATTTTGTTTGTATTGACATACATTATATATTATGCTATTTTTGATATATGAGGCATTTCATTTATTGTGTTCTTTTTGATAGACATAATAAAGTCCTTAGAATAGTAAGTTTGATACCATAGGACATCAAGTGGATGACTTGATGGTGAGATCCTATTGGATAAAATACTATTCTTAAATGTCCCTAGTCAAGTATTATTGTTAATTAGGACAACAATAATGCATTGAGACTAGTATGTGCGTAGACTGATGACCACATCTCACGGGTCATGGATATGAGATATCAAGTCTACACATGGATACATATTAGAGTAATGATGTATTGGATAGACCCGCCATGAGAACGCTACGTGGATCGTTACGTGAGTGTCATAAGCGATTCTCATAGTGATAATGGTGTATGTGGTTCTTTGACCGAAATCACTACGATTCCTACATGAGGAGTTGTGTGTTTTAAATGCCATCAAACGTCATCTCGTAACAAGATGATTATAAAGTTGGTTATTAGACATATTGCGATGCATGTGGAGGAATGTGAGTGACCTAGATGGGATTTGTCCCTCCTACATAACAGAGTGATATCTTCGGGCCCCCGATTGAGTGAGACTATGAAATGCATGGCCATGCTCAAATGAGTTAATATGAGATATTGATCTCATTTGTTATTACTATGTCTACTCGGGAATCGAAACCGAAGATTGAATTAAACAAGGGTGACACGTTCCATGCCTTGTGTTCAATCTGGATATCGGACAAAGGGACTAAACTACACGGAAACATTGATCACGGATAAGTTATGTCAAATCACCGATATTCTCATTATTTGGGTAGCAAAGTGATGTGTTGCTAGATATCACATCTTGTTTGTAATATTAAAATGAGATTTTAATATTACTACCAACGTCATGAGAACCTGCAGGTCGCACACTTAGAATAGACTAAATTGGAGCAATAAGGATCCAAGTTGGACTCGGATTCAATTGTGGGCCTAACTCATGATGATGGGTTTTAGGGTTGCACTGACTTACCTTGCTACTACTCACACTCACTTAAGGCAGCCACTATTATAAATAGTAATCGTTAAGGGGCTGCTATAGATGTTACATCACAACCCTAGCCACACCTAAGAAAGTGAGTGAGAGACAAGTGAAAGGTTCTTCTCTTCTATTCGCACTAGCAACGCGAAACAGAGGCGTGACTCCTTTTGCAAGTCTGTTCGTGTGGATACCGCAGAAACATCATCGCTATTACGGTGTTGGTGATTCACCTCGCTTGTGTTTATCACGCTTCAAGAGGTAAATTTTAAAAACTCGGATTATGGACTTTTCGCATGGATCCTGTATGGGAATCCTATTATTCCGCTGCGAGATATTTTGATCCGTAATTCCCAACAGTAAGTTCAACTCCTAGGCTACTGGTCTTAACCAAGTCCAACGGACAATCACATTCTTTTTGTTCAATGCATAACTCAATCTTGCTCTTCATGACCAACTAGGTCCATCATGCTTCAAATGCATGTCATATCATTTAACAACAAGATTTGATCCCATTCACGGGTCCACAACAAGCCAATAGTACCTTTTAAGGATAACCACAATTTCCATTCCTAGTCATGATAGAAGTCAACCATTAAATTCATTATGTGCCTCACAAGCTCACCCATACTCATGTTCTTCCCTGTTTATGAATCCCTAATTAATTTCTAGTCATCCAATTATTTATGATTAATATGCTTTTATTAGTCCAAAGGTTTTGAGTCCAGGAAGATACACGGCCGGAATCACCAACAAAGTCATAGATTTAATTGCTAGGTGATGGGTGATAAACCATACTTGTGAATTCGACGGAGACAATGTATTTAGTGGAAAATTGAGGCTGCCATTCGACGAAAAATAACATGACAGAAGGATGAAAGATGGGAGAACATTTTATAACAAGATTGACTAAAAATCAATTTCTGTCAGATGGAGGTTCTGTCGAACGGAGATCAAAACTGTTGAATTTTTCCAGAAGGTCAACAGAAGTCCTAATTCGACGATGTGGGTGTCGACGTTGGAGAAATCTCCCAAGTGTCGAACCGATGAAAACACTGGTCAGAAACTCTAATTCGACGGATCTGTCATTCTAACTCGACGAATTTTAACATTCCTAAATGATCAGGATATCAATTTCGACGGGTTTGGCCAGGAGCTCATACTCGACGGATTTTAACATTTTACTAAGTGTCAGGACATCAAATTCGACGGGTTGGGCCAGGAGTTCATACTCGACGGATTCTAACATTTTACTAAGTGATCAAGATATCAAATTCGATGAGTTTGTCAGGGGTTCATACTCGACGGATTCTAACATTTCACTAAATGATTAGGATATCATATTCGACGAGTTTGGCCAGGGGTTCATACTCGATGGGTTTTAACATTTCACTAAATGATTAGGATATCATATTCGACGAGTTTGGCTAGGAGTTCATACTGTTACTAGTTTTCACATGAAATTTCCAAATTTCTGGGCTCAACACCGTAACCATCCGCGAACTAGTCGGAAGTCATTCCCTTCCATATTACACGTTCCAATACATCCAGATATATATCAAAACACACAAATAACCAAATAGCACGCATACAATACAAACAACATGCAAAAGCAGAATGACCCTCAACACCAATCACAGACGTTCCTAAATGCTAAAGTAGGTTGAGGAGGAGTGTCTTCCTCTTACGTTAGAGAAGCACAAAGAAAGGTTGCTCCTTTTTGGTCAGAAATTACATTTTTAGCTTCCAAGAAATCCTTGAACATTTAAACTAGCAAAAATCAGAATCCAAATATTGAAATGGATACCCATTGTCATCAAAATGACAGTGGGTTACGAAAATGAGAAGAGGGGGAAAAAAAGCTAAGAGTTTTACCTTAAAGCTCCAACCTTTAAGCTTCAAAGGCGTAAGAGAATGGAGATGGAGAAAATGGCAGAACTTTGAAGATGATTTCCTCAATGATGGTGGTCCTCCAACACAAAATGGTGCTAGGATTGTGACGGTTTAAAGAACAAAATGAAGGTGTGGGTGGATGGTGTTGCTGCTGTGGGGTGAAAGAGAAGAGATAAAGATGAGTGAATAGTGAGCTGCGTACAGGGAGGAGGGGAAAAGGTGAGAAAGAAAATGAAGTAGACCCCCAAATAGCCAAACGTGCAGCACCCAAGAAAAGGAGGAGAGTGAAAAAAAAAATGTAAAATGGTTGGAAGAAGCTTCCTTGAGAAGCTTCGCGCGCTTCTTGACAAGGTGCATAGTAAGCTTTTCTCCAAATTAAATACATCCGACAGATGATTAATTACACTGCTAAAATTATTTTCTCAGTGAATAAAAGTTACAAGTGATGAAAATAATATTTTATTATTCATCAGATAATTTTATGATACCGCGATTTTATCTAGCAGATAAAACCTTGAAAAATGCAAACCTCGCAAACTGTGCTCGACCTCGGGTTTTGTAAGATCCCCCGTTGACACGTTGACAGTTCAAGGTTTACCAGCCTCAGGGAAAATATTCTATTTTCCCCGGCTCCGCTCAGTGTATGCGCAAAATGAAGAATATATTAAAATATTCATCATTTCCAAAAAAATCCACAAAAATTTCTAAAAATCATAAATATTATAAAATGATCGTTTATAATGAAATAAAGAATTTTTGGGATGTTACAGCTAATGCACACTGACTCGTTCCTACTCCATGGAGCTAAACACAGACATTAGAGAGAATCATCTGAAAAGAACTATCAGTACCCCAAGCTGCCCAACCAAACTATTACACTGTCCAACGACGTGTCTATAGTCCACAGTCCAAAACATCGTGTAGTAGTACACAGTCCAAAACATCGTGCACTACAGGCATTGTACCAAATAGTCTTCACAAGATCTTGATTAAGAATAGCGCTTGTCGAGATCATTAGTATGTTGCCTGTTACCACGGCCCAGAGGAGCTACCAACTGTCCGTATGTGGAATTCTCCGCACACTAATGCCTCCAAGTTCAATTAATGAACCACACTACGCCTATCACACCCACAACACGGTGTAATTCATCTCGTCAATCAATCGCCAATTTTCAACCAAATTGACATAACTCTCTATGCATGATTTAGTATCACAATTACAAAAATACCCTTCGTCTCAATATATTACCATATTTATGAAAATACTCTCGATCTCAATATTCCAAAATATAGTATGTCTCCACTTGACAGTACTATCTCACAACATGTTTGGGTCCACCACTTTGGTCCGACAGTAAAACTCACTGTTCCATTTAGTTGCGTAGAAATTTTATCGCATTTTCATAATCGCATCACTTTTATAAACCTTTTTAAATCGCATAAATATATTTTGATGTTTTTGAACATCGTGTAATATTTTTAAATTATTTTCTCAATCGCGTAAGATTTTTAAATCGTTTTCTTAACCATATAGCTTAAAAAACCATTATTTCAAATATGTATAAGATATTTCTAGTACTTTTAAACTACGTAAAATATTTTCCATACGTTATAAACATACTAGGGTACTTTTTCTGTTTATTTGTCTAATTTTAGTAAATTTTGGCAACATTCTGCCTAGAAAATCCATTAAATGGTATTTCCTACGTTTCTCTCTAAATACTACATATTTTAACCTCAACCATTATTTACAACTTGAAACTTGCTAACGCGTTTCAAAACTCATAGAGTGAGCTCTACGTTAGTATTTTTCAAGTGTTCCCTTTAATTCTTACTTATAACAAATTCTTCTAATTGAGAATCCTAATTAGCTACTTAACCTACCTTAGAAAATAACTTTGGAATTCAAATGTACATTAAATGGCATGTTGGCCAAAATCAAACTATCCTTTACAACTAATCATTAAATCATTTTCTAACCTCTAAATCATTTCCAAATTCATTGTTTTACCTAAATTCATTAATCATTGTTTTGGAAAATTGATTGAGAACATTTTGGTTCTCTTTTTCTTGGAGAAGCCGTGAGCCTCTTTGTGTTCTTTGGAACACTCATACAATCCTTACATGTTATTCACATCCTACATTAATAATCATGCATCTATAAACACATGCAATATATTTTTAAGCTATAGACATGCTTGCAAATAAAATTAACCACAAATAGAAAAGCATTAAACAACCACACAAATGAATCCTTATGGATTCTTCACACACATACAATCCATTTTCTCATCACCACACAAGGTTGATGAGATTAAATCTCCCTCTTACCTCTTGAAGACAAGATCCTCAAGTCTCCTCCTCCTCTTTGATTTTCGTGTGGATTCCAAAATAAATCCCTAAAATTCTTAAACAATTAGCAAAATCACAAACAAGACTTAATATTGAAGAACCATGGAATAATCATGGTTTAGAAAATCAAAAACTTAAATTAAAATCAAAGAATCAAGAGTTTACCCTTAGGGAAGTGAACAAAAGCTTGGATTTTGAAGTAGAAAGAGTAGTTTTTTGACAAAACCTTCTAAATGAAAAGTGTTTAGGATGTTGTTTAGGATTAGGAAAAGCTAAGAAGAAAAATTATAGAAGATAGGTAGTGGTGTTAGGTGCTTGGGCCAAAAACTAGAGAGATGGAAAGAAAAGTGTGCTTGGGTTCTTGGGAATTTTGAGAGAATATTAGGCTAAGCTTTAGGTGAGTGAAAAAGTGAATAACAAGAGTGAAATATGGAGGGTGCTGCCGTGAGTGAGTGTGTAGGAGAGATTGAGAGATAAACTTGGATAGTAAATATCCTAATGTGTTCACATTTGCATGACACATGGCCTATGTCACCATCTTGTCATGCAATAGTCACTTGGATGGTTCAAGAAGCTTGTGGAACTTGGTAAATTTGGCCCTCTTGGCCGTAGGGCACTAATGGGTTTAGGGACTTAATTTGACTTCAATTAAAGGCATTAACATGCTAATTAGATAGGTAGTTAATTAGGTTAAGTTTCCTAATTACACTTAATCAATATTCTAATTACATAGCTAATTAATTAACTATGTCATGCTTAGTCATGACTTCCAGATGATATTAGGATATCTAATTTGTTACTAGATTAGATCTAATTAATAATTAGGTTAGTTCACTTAGTTTCCTAATTAGGCAATTAAAACAACCAAATTAGGTTTAATTAGCTAATTAATCAAGCCACTATATTTGACTCAATCCTAACCATTAAACTTAACTTTGTTTCCTATCCATTGATTTAATCTAAGGTGGATATCACTTAGTATTTTTATTAGAATTGTTCTCACACCATTGATTTGATCAACAGTTATGATCGAAGAAATCTTAATCAAGCTTTACATCCAATGGTCCTTAATGAAATCCATGCCTCTTTATTTGACCAATTCTAATTGGTTTAGAATTTTCAAGCCACTTTTGTTGACTTGCTCCTATTGGCTTAGAATTTAGTCCAGTCAGAATCGTTGACTGCTACTCTAAACGTGGGTCCCACAGACTTTTCAGGATCCATGGTCATTTTGGAGCAGATTTCTACTATTTTTAAGACACTAGGTATTGTCAATTAAAATAATATTATAATAATATAAAATAATTTTATTACACAGTTAAATCCTAAAAATTAAAAGATTAATTTACATATCACTCGGAAGTGGGTTTAGTTAGATCCCCCAGCTCCGAATAATTAAAATAAGATTTTTTCGGCCAGAAAATTATTATTTTCTTGACTCGGAGCAAATCACACACATCAGTCAAATACACTCACGAAACAGTCAAATTCAATTTATAACTCACAGAAAATATAAAATAGTACATTTAGGACAATATCGTACTTATCCCAAAAGTTGGGATATTACAACTCTCCCCTACTAATAAGAATTTCGTCCCCGAAATTCGTCGCACCTCAGAATAGTTGAGGGTATTGCTCCCTCATTTTATCTTCTAGCTCCCAGGTAGCATCTCTCGTTACATCATTCTAGACTACCTTTACCAGCTTAATCATCTTCCCTCGAAGCTGCTTCACTCTCCTGTCCTTAATCTTAATAGGAAGTGTTTCATACGTCAAATTATCCTTCAATTACACTTCATCTGGCTGTATAACATGCATTGGATCGGGAATATATTTCCTCAGCTGAGACACATGGAATACATTATGTAAATTGGACAGAAAAGGTGGTAAGGCTATCTGGTAGGCTACAGGACCTACCCGATGAATAATTTGATAAGGCCCTATGAACTTAGGAGTAAGTTTTCTGGATTTGATAACCCTTCTGTTACCAGTCATAGGTGTTACTCTTAAGAATACATGCTCACCTTCCTCAAATTCTAGAGGTCACCTTCGCTTATCAGCATACCTCTTCTGTCGGCTCTGAGTCGTTCGCATTTTCTCCTGAATCATTTTCACCTTTTCTGTAGTCTGCTGTACAAGATCAGGCCCAATAGCCATACTTTCCCCATCTTGATACCAACACAAAGGTGTTCAGCATCGTCATCTATAAAGGGCTTCATAGGGTGCCATCCCTATGCTCGAGTGAGAACTATTGTTGTAGGTGAATTTTATCAAAGACAAGAATTCATCCCAACTCCCTTGTTGTTCTAACACACAAGCACGCAACAAATCTTCCAACGACCGAATTGTTCTCTCCGTTTGACCATCAGTCTGCAGATGATAAGCAGAACTTAATCGCAGTTTAGTTCCCATAGCTTCTAGTAAACTTTGCCAGAACCTCGACGTAAACCTCGGATCTCTATCAAAAACTATACTTGCGGGTATACTATGAAGTCTAACAATTTCACTAATGTACATCTGGGTTAATCGTTCCAACAAATACTTAATATTGATCGGCAGGAGGTGCGCTGACTTCGTAAGCCTATTAACTATAACCCATATAGAATCATGACCCTTCCTCGTCCTTGGCAATCCGGTAAAAAAATCCATCGAGATACTATCTCATTTCCACTCTGGAATAGTTAAAGGTTGTAACATATCGGCAGGCCTTTGATGTTCCACTTTTGCCTTCTGACAAACGAGACAGGACTTCACATGTTCTGCTACATCTCTCTTCATTCTTGGCCACCAAAACATCCACTTTAAGTCTTGATACATCTTAGTCATCCCCGGATGCATATTCAAATTACTAGCATGAGCTTCATCCAAAATTGCTTTCTTAATATCAGGATCATCAAGTATACAAATTCTTCTTTCAAATCTTAAGATTCCATCAGATCCTTCCTCCACCATCACCTTATGTCCTTACTTCAAAAATTCCTTTTCATTTTGTAAAAATGAATCCTCATCCTGTTTTTCTCGGATTACTTCCAACAAGTCATTCAAAACCACAACGTTACTTAGATGAATCTTTCCTGGTACCAATTCCACTGATAACCATAGATCTCTAAATTGATTAATCAGCTCCTCTTCCTTCATCATCATTGTAGAAACACTAACCACCTTTCTAATCAAGGCATCAGCCACCACATTCGCCTTTCCTGGGTGGTATTGAAGCTGAAAATCATAGTCCTTCAAGAATTCCAACCATCGCCTCTGCCTTATGTTTAATTCCTTTTGATCAAACAAGTACTTCAAACTTTTGTGATCGCTAAAGACATTGAACATAGCTCCATACAGAAAATGCCTCCATACTTTCAACGCAAAGACCACTGCGGCTAGTTCCAAATCGTGCGTTGGATAGTTCCTTTCATGAACCTTCAACTGTCTTGAAGCGTAAGCTACTACATTCTGGTTCTGCATTAACACACATCCTAACCCTTGGTAAGAAGCGTCACAATACACCTCAAAAGATTGGTTAGGATGCGGTAAAATTAGCATTGGTGCAGTCGTCAATCTCTTCTTCAACTCTTGGAAACTTGCTTCATGTTCCTCTGTCCAATCAAAAGTTTGGCTCTTCCTTGTGAGTTGTGTAAGTGTCTAGCTATTTTGGAAAAACCTTCAACAAATCTTCAATAATATCCGGCCAATCCAACAAAACTCTGGACCTCTGAACCTATTTTAGGCCTTTCCCACTGCAAAACAGTCTCCACATTCGACGGGTCTACCGCAATACCTTCCTTGGAAATCACATGCCCTAGAAATTGAACCTCTTCCAACCAAAATTCACATTTTGCCAACTTTGTATACAGCTTCTTCTCCTTCAAAATCTGGAGAACTATACTGAGATGTTCAGCATGCTCTTCTTGACTTTGAGAATAGATCAGAATGTCATCGATAAATACAACGACAAATCTATCTAGGTATGGATGAAAAATCCTATTCATGTAGTCCATGAATATTGCAGGAGCATTCGTCACTACGAACGCCATCACGTGATACTCATAATGCCTATAACGAGTTCGAAAAGCTGTCTTAGGTACATCGTCTACCTTGACACGAATCTGATGATAACCTAATCATAGATCTATCTTAGAGAAAATGACGGCTCCCTTTAACTGGTCTATCAAATCATCAATTCTCGGTAATGGATACTTATTCTTTATCGTAACCTTGTTCAGCTGACAATAATCTACACAAAGTCGAGAGGTTCCATCCTTCTTCTTGACTAGCAGTATTGGTGCTCCCCATGGTGAAACACTAGGTCGCACAAACTGTTTCTCTAACAGTTCCTCCAATTGCTTTTTCAATTCTACCAACTCCGCAGGCGACATTAGATATGGTGCAGTCAAAATAGGACCTGCTCCCGGCACCAAATCAATAGAGAACTCGATCTCTCTTTCCGGTGGCAAACTGTGTAAATCATCTGGAAATATCTCTGGAAACTCATTGACGACAGGAATAGTGCTCACATCTTTCTCACTCTTGACTTCTAAAGAAGATAGCAACATATATCCCTGAGCTCCATCCCTCAATAATGACTTGACCTTAACAACAGTCAAGAATCCAGAACTTTCTTCCTTAGGAAAAACTACGGTTTTGTTCGCACAATCTATGAGGATATGGTTAGAAGATAACCAATCCATTCCTAAAATTATGTCTATCTCAACAAGAGGTAAACAAATTAAATTGACTGAAAATACACGATCCTTTATATTGATAGGACAGTTCAGACATATTTTAGATGTAACAACAAGCTTGGCAGTTAGCGTAGAAATAATCAATTGAAAACTCAGAGAAGACACAGGCAGTTTCAATCATTCCACACAATCATATGCAATATATGAGTGTGTTGCACCCGAATCATATAGCAAAGTCAAGTGATTACCTTCAATGACACCTCCCCCTTGAATGAGATCTTCAGACTGAGAAGCTTCAGTTCCAGTCATCGTATATACTCGCCCTCCAGATCGCGGCTGAGTAGCACGAACATTACTCACAGCAGGCTTCCTCTCCGGCTAAGTGCAATCCCTAGAAACATGTCCAGGTTATCTACAATTGAAGCAGATCGTTCCTCTAATCGAACACTCCGTGGATATATGGCCACTCTTTCCACACTTAAAACATCTCGGTGTAAACGCCACATTTTGACCAGTTCTGTTACCACTAGAACTTCCCCCAGCAGACAGACGTTGAGGCTGACTTCCCGGTGGTCTCGAATAAGGCTTGCGCTGAAACCCGTTATTACTGTTGTTGCCACCTCTTTGGAACCTTGTCTGTCCAAAGCTACGATTCCTAGGATCTCATGGCGACTCCACCTCCTCGAGTCGTCGGCAAATATCCATTAAAGCAAGAAATTCCCTCATCCTCATAGGTAGTACTGCTCGCCTCAATTCTACCCTCAGTCCATCCTTAAACTTACGGCATTTCTATATCTCATCAAGTTGAATTTGAAAATACCTTGAGAACTGTGACAAGCTCTCAAACTTAGCAGCATACTCCCCAACAGTCATGTTACCTTGTCGCAAACCAAGAAATTCCATCTCCTTGGCATGTCGGGCACTACCAGGAAAGTACTTCTCCAGAAATACTTCACTAAACACCTCCAAAGTGATTTCAGTCCCTTCAGCTCGCAATAATTGGCAGGTTCCTCTCCACCAATTTTCGGCATCTCCTCTCAACATAAAAGTAGCGTACGTCACCTTTCTATTCTCTGCGCATCTCATTCCTTCAAATACCCTTTCCAAGTCTTAGATCTAGAGACTCACCTTCTCGAGGTCAAACTCGCCTCTAAACTGCGGTGGGTTATTGCGCCTAAACTCAAATAAATTTAGAGCATCAGCAGTTGCATCTTGCTATTGAGCTGCTCGTTGATTTTGTTGGGTAATCACTTCCGCCATTCGCTGCATAGCCTCAGCAGCTGCAGTCATTGGGTCCACATTACGTTCCACATTCGCACGCGCTCTTCTTCTACCAGACATCTTCTTTCTTCAACAAGACAAAACAAGGTCAGATGTAACCTTTCAAAAACAAATCACAGAGAATCACACAACACAAGGAAAAACAAACCCAACCACAACCCCAAAGACTCTAGCTTGGGCTCTGATACCAACTAATGTAACACCCTTGTGGGGATGTCACATTTTTAATGCAATAAAATAAAATCTTACCCAAGTTGTAAAACATTTGGTACATAAATAATATTAGTTGTAAAACTTTTCCTTTTTATACTTGATAACGTTAAATAAAATAACACGGAACACAAAATAAGGCAAAACATAATCACACTATAATATACATATGATTTTGTCTTAAGTATATAAATAAATTACAATTACAAATATTTTAGTAAAGCAGTAAAGTGTCAGCATAAAACTAAAACATAACATGCCCAAGTGCACAACACAGATTCCTAACACTCCGAAGGATCACTCTCAGAGAGATCATCGGATAGCAGAAATCCAGAATGTCTCGCAGCTCTACGGACCTGAGTCTGCATTGTCGACTCACTACTAAGCTCACTAGGCACATGGAAAATCCCTCCCCAATAACACCTAAGAGTCAAAGGCAACTCAAGATGTAAATACAGAGTAGTAATAAATATAATCTCCCCATCAAACTCTCTACATAGAGACACAGTCAGATGTCCCACGTAGACTACCGATCCTCTATCCTCACGCAGTTGCCAGGCCTCCGAGCCTTCATGAAAATCAAGTCGCACGAAACCAAAGAATCCCGGCAATGCCATGATCACAAGATCAATCCAGATGGTAAGGGTGATCTAACAGCTCGCTGTCCTTGCACTGCTCACTAGGCTGGCGTTCGTCTGGATACTGAATATCAAGAGGTTGTTCCTCTTCCTCTTCCTCAAACTCTTTATAGAATATAATAATAATATAGAGAAATACGTATAGAGAGGTGAGACAATCTACATCATTACCCGCATGGCAATAAAGAAAACGACAACACAAGAAAATATCACAATTAATCCATACCATCACATCATATATAGTACCTCAAATTAACACATCATACATGCTATCACAGGTTATAATAAACATTTAAAAATGCAGATCATGAATGCTAACGCACACTGACTCGTTCCTACTCCATGGAGCTAAACACAGACATTAGAGAGAATCATTTGAAAAGAACTATCAGTACCCCAAGCTGCCCAACCAAACTTTTGCCCTGTCCAATGTCGTGTCTATAGTCCACAGTCCAAAACATCGTGTAGTAGTACACAGTCCAAAACATCGTGCACTACAGGCATTGTACCAAATAGTCTCCACAAGATCTTGATTAAGAATAGCGCTTGTCGAGATCATTAGTATGTTGTCCGTTACCACGGCCCAGAGGAGCTACCAACTATCCGCATGTGGAATTCTCCGCACACTAATGCCTCCAAGTTCAATTAATGAACCACACTACGCCTATCATGTAACACCCCAAAATTTTAGACTATGTTGCAAGAGCTGACAGAATTACACTACTTTGTGTTTTCTGTGCATTATAAAAAATAATTTGATTATTCCGATACTATTTGTGATTATTTTGTGTGATTTGCTCCTGGTCAAGAAAATAATAATTTTTAATGTGGGAAATTCTTGTCTGATTATTTAGAGACGGGGGATCTTACTTAACCCGAATCTGAGTAACACAGAAAAGAATCTATTAATTTTTAGAATTTATCTGTAAAATAATTCTATTTTACTGATAAATATATGTTGCTTGATGCATAGCTGTTATTGCTATGAATTATTTTGACCCGGTATAGTATAATTTACCATAATAATCAACCGACCAAAATTCTGGAATTCTAATTCAACCAAAATTCTGGAAATCCCAATCCGACAGAAGTTCCTCAACATTTTCTCAAATGGTTTTCATTTCAAAACCTGTTTCGACAAACCGAATTCGACAATTTCTTTTGAGAATAGATTATTGTCGATACTGACTTCATTTCAAGCCTATTCCGACAAACAAAGCTCGACAGTTTTATGAATATACTCCTGTCGATAGACTCGGTCTTTCTCAAGCCTTACAGGGATCCAAAAGATCAATCTCACGTAACTCATTCGACAATCCAAGATTTTTGAAGGTCTTGACATCGACAGAATTTGGACAAGATCCAAACACTTGAATAAATTTTCCTAACATTTTGATCCCGTCGGATTTAATTACTGAATGCAAGCATAAGTTAAATAGTGAGTTGAATTCGACACTTCCAGAGCATTTCCCGACAACATCAATCGGTAGTTCGACAAAACCCAAAATACCTCAAGACTGGATGAAACTGATTCTCAATTCTTGAATCAGAAATCAAAGATTTTGGCTGTTATGGCTGCCTCTTCCGACAAAGACCATCTCTTTCGACCAAGACCATCTTTCCGACAGAAGACCATCTATTCAAAACATGGGAGAAGTCCTCAGGTTCGACAAAGCGATGGACGTTCTGTTAGCAAAGAATCAGTTAAGAACAATATGGTTTTCCTTTTCCCTAAATCTTGTTGGACGATTCTACAAATCAAAATGAAGATGTTTATATTCGTCGAAATATACCTTTTAAAACAATACCAAAATTCGTCGAAATAGGATCTTTTAAGACAATGTCATATCCATCGAATTTGGACTTCTATCCAAATACGTCGAATTTAATCTTCTTACTAGTTGGTACCATGTTAAAATCCGTCGCATTGGATCTTTTGATTATTAAGTACCAAGTTAAAATTTGTCGAGTGAGGATGCTAGTATCAGTTAAGTGAAAATGTCAATATTCGTCGAGTGAGGATGCTCATGTCTGTTGAGTTACAATGTCAATTTTCGTCGAGTGGGGATACCAATGTCCGTCGAATTTGAATGATAATGTTCGTCGAATTATGGTGCTAACGACCGTCGAGTAAGAATTCCTGATTTCAGTAGAAAAACTTCTCTAATGTCAAAATCCGTCGAATTTGATCTTCTAACCATATAATATTTCGTCGATTCGACAATTGGAAGATTTCTCCAACATCAACACCTGTTCAACGAATTAGGATATTTGTTGACCTTTTCAAGTTCATCCGATAGTCTTTCATTTCGTTTGACAGAATCACCATTCGACAGAGTTCTCATCCGACAACACTTGATTTTAACCATTCTTGGGGAAATGATGTTCTCCCATCTTACTGAATGTTGTTATGTCATTTTTCATCAAAAATTTCCTTGGAAACTCACGTTCATGCAGCAATTTGGCGGGGTTTTACGTCGGCCACGTAGCAGCTTGAAGGAGGTTCTACAAGGTTCTTGAACAATCCAATAACCTTGAAAGTCAAATGAATGACATCAGCCACGTGCATTCAGAATAAGATATTTTACTTCATGGAAATCCTAAACTTTATTTAAGCTTATCCCACGGTAACCGCCTCATAATTTTACTCTCATAAAATTTCATTTTCGCTCACATCAAAAACAGTATTCATCTTTTCTCTCAAATCCCACGAACCTGAGCATCATCTTTCTTCCTTTTCTCTCCATTTCATCCTCACGAATTCACCTTCTCTCACCCAAAGACTTCACTCCATTTTCTTTCAAAATGGTTTACGGCCATGCATAGTCAAAGTCTTCATCTTTCTTCAAAATTCTCCAAATAGCAAAAGCTCTCAAATTTCCTTCTTCTTTTCTTCTCCAACTTCACGGCCTTCCACCCTCTTTTCATCAATCACTCTTCTATAATTCTAAACTATCTTATTTCTTGCTTTCCTACTTCATTTCAAGACATTTTGGTAGTTAAAAACCTAAGCCTAAATCATCTATTTTTTTTATCTTGTTCTTCAAAGCTCAAGTTTGAAGCCTTGAAGTTTCCAAGAAGCTCTTGGTGGAGGGAGTTTGCTTGAAGGAGACATACAAGGAGCTTTGGAGGTTCTTCAAGAGGTAAGAGGGAGATTTAACCTCACCAACCAAGTTTTGGTGGTGTGGAGATGGTTGTGAAACGGTGAAAAACCCTAAGGGTTTATTCACTTATTGTTTAACTACTTCTTTAGTTGTGATTGTGTTGTTGGTGATTTTATGTTTGTGATTGTGGTGTTTATGGCTTTGAAATTATGATTGCATGTATGATAAAATGTTTATTGTTTTGATAAATGTTGGTATGTATGAAACCGAATGCATGTAAGTGTATGTGTAAATTAGGATGTGAATAATATGATGGATTAAAGCGAGAATTTAGAATTTGAAAGAAAAGGAATTGAATTTGGAAGAGTCGAATACAAAGAAGATGAAATGATTATGGAGAAACAATACAGATTATGATTTTATAGGAGCAATATTATAATTTTTGTATTTAATGGGGACATGTTGTAATTATTGATTTTTGAATGGTTATATTGTAAATATGATTTTTGAGGGACTATTTCATAAATATAATTTGTATGAGAAACTATTTCGTAAATGTGATTTTATGAAGGACTATTTTGTCAATAGGATTTTTATGAGGGATTATGTTGTAAATTATGAATTTTATGAAAGATTATTTCGTAAAAAGGAATTTTATGAAAAACTATTTCGTAAAATATGAATTTTTGAGGGACTATTTTGTAAATATGAATTTTATGAGGGATGATTTCGTAAAATATGAATTTTTGAGGGACTATTTTGTAAATAAGAATTTTATGAGGGATGATTTCGTAAAATATGAATTTTTTTCAAGGGACTATTTCGTAAATGTGACTTTTATGAGTGACTGTTGTGAAAATATTATTTGGATGAGGATTATTATGCAAATATGAAAAATGAAGTTGAGTTTTGGTGTTAACGAGGAAACTAGTATTCTTGATTTAAAACGTGTGAAGAGTATTTTACGTGATTGAGAAATGATGAAAAATTGATACGTGATTTGAGAAAATGCGAAAAATATGGTTTCGCGATGAAATTACAGTAATAATATTATTGGGCCTATATGAGGACCCCAAATATGAGATAAAGAAAATTGAATTGAGAAGATGAGAGAATGAATTGAACTGAGAAAGGTGCATTTGAATGTGCATTGAAAAAGTTCGAGGGGCTGAATAAGACTGATTGTCGAAAGAAGGAAAGAACACACCTCCTGAGTGGGTGCGATGTGCGTAGTGTAGGTCACTCGTTGACCTTGGGGGCATCGGGGTGCGGGTTGCCTACAATGGACAGAGAATAAAGCTTCTGTACCGTAGGTTAGACCGATGCAACACACCGATGATCCGGACCGAGACACTATCCATAATCGAGATCTGATAAAGACTGTGATGCATATGCTAGATGTGCAAATGCTAAATGAGCAAATGCTAAATGAGCAAAGAGAATGAGCACGTGGTCTGAGGCATGTTGTGCAGACAGATTCTTTTCGATCACTCTTTCCGACCTGAGTTTTAGCTCCATGGAGTAGGAAAATTGAGTCTAGGTACATGAGTCTAGATGCATATACAGAGATACTGAGGGTATTATCATAATTATTGATTTTGATAACTGAATTATTGAATAAGTGAATATAGATAAAGACATGGATGTAATTATGAATTATTGTATGAATTATGATGATAAATGATGTGTGTTAGATAAATGATATTGATGATATAATTGTAAATATGTATGATGTATGGTATGAGAATTTGTATGTGTTTATCTTCATTGCTACCATACTGGTATTGGCGTAGGTGATCTCACCTCTTTGTCTATCTATTTCTGTATTGTATTTATAATTGTAAAGAGATTGAGCAAGACGTTGAGTGAGAACGCAAGGAAGATCAGATTTTCGAGAAGGAAGTTGAGTTCTAAAGAGATGGAGATGCGGAGTTTTCGTAAGGTATATGGGAACCAGAGGCATAGTGCGTCGAGCTAGATGGATAATGTATTTCTCACATAAACAGTAATAGGGAGCTTACTACCGTACTCCTGGTACGGTTAGTATTGTATATTTTGTGTCATGTTGGATTCCTCCTTGTTGAGGAGTCTGAGGAGGACCCGTCTGAGGGTTCTGCATGTTTAGAGTTACTTGGGCATTATGTAATTTAATTAATGTGCAAATATTTTTAGAGTCCAATTTGTAAATATTAAAGTGTGACAGTACTACGACTTATGTATATATAATGTAAAATTTTATTGTAAGGATGCTGTAATGTTTTAATTTCCGCTAAGTTTATCTTACTATCACCAAGAAATTTTACAACTCGTATTTATATTACAAGCACGATTCATAACGAAGGGGTGATATGATAATTGAGTAACACGAAGTGTGACACCCTAAGGAGGGTGTTACATTAGTTGGTATCAGAGCCCAAGTTAGAGTCTTTTGGGTTTGTGGGTAGGTTTGTCTTGTTTGTGCTGTGTGAATCTCTGATGTTGAACACAGAGATATGTTTTGGTTTCCGAAAGGAGACAAAGTTGTGTGAAATAATTACATTTAGTTTGACGTGTTTTTGATTTTGTTTATCTTTGAAGAAAGATAATGGAACGAAGCGAACATGAGCATAAGGATGCGAGACGTGATGAAGATCGTATAGCTGCAGCTAGAAGTGTAATGCAAAAGATGATTGAAGTAGCAGTACAACAGAGACAGATGATCACTCAGCAACAGGAACTGATAATCGAACTTCACAACTTACTAGGATTGGAGCAGCCATCAGATGTGAGAAGCTGTAACTTAGAACCTTCGATAATCCAAGATGGAAGGAAGCGTAAGGTCGATCGTGTTCAGCAAAAGCAGTGTGTACAACCACTGAGGAAGCAACAACAAACAAAGAGAGGAAGTACTAGTGGCAACAATTTTGGTCAGACTGTGGTATCATCACTGAAATGTTTCCAAGTGTGGAAAAGATCATCTCACTAAAGATTGTCAGCATAAAGGGGTTATTTGTTATCGATGTAGGAAGCTTGGACATTTCTCCAAAGATTGTGATCAATTGAAGATGGAACTTTCCATTAATGATGCACGTATTTCAAAATCTCAAGAAGAAGAAGAAGAAAGAGCTGGTGCAAAGAGTATAGTGAGAACGTTCAAATACAAAACTTAACGAGCGAGGAAGTTGTGCCATAGAGGGTAATCTTAAAAATGTATTGTATAATGCGTAAGGTAACCCAGTCTTTTGTGATCTGTGACTGTGTAAAATCTTTTAGGTTATCGTGTTTTGTTCTTTTCATAATACTACTTCAACTTCTAAACTTGTTATTACTACTCGAGTCCGTCATCGAAACTACCCTATTATTATTGGAGTTTGAAACTTTTCGTTGATCCTGGTTTATCTATTTCTTGTTCAAATAGACTGAGTAAATCAATTTGACTTATCCATGTCTTCGTTATAGTGTGATCGGAGTATTTCTACTCTTCTTGTTAAACTTGTTGTTTATACTCAAGTTTTCTAACTTTATCCTATACCTATTGAATATCAAATCTTTTCTGTTGATTTGATTTGTTTATCTAAAATTACATATATTTGAGAACCTGACTTTATAAATGGATTGGTTATTTTCCAACCATATCCTACTAGATTGTTACAATGTAACCTTAGTGTTTCCTTGATCTAAGATTTTTGGATTCGAATCCAGAAAGTTCATTTCTAAAATTTTTGGACTATGTTCATTTCGAAATCTATTAGACCATTTCAAATTCTTGTTAGACTAATCTAGTAACCTATTGAATAGTCTGATTATTTTTCCTTATGACTTTCAAAGTGTCTTTCATGTATCTCATTTAAGAAAGAGTTATGCGTAAAACTAGTCGAATGCAAGTTCTGTTAGAAGTTCAACTTGTGAATTTAGATTGAGTGTTAAGATAAAATAGAAAGATGGTGACGTATACTTCAAGGCAGTGGAACATACATGAGAAGAATCATTCGATTTACATTTTAGAATATGCGATAGTTGTTTTGTAACGAAAATTTGAAGATATGTTCTTTCCTATAAAGTCTACCATAATTTCAAGGGTTTGAAGTACCTGTACAATCAAGAGGGGTATGGATATAAGGAAAAGACGGTAGATAGAATTTTCAAAGGATTTGTTGAGAGCTTGTGTTCTAGAATAAGCTGGTTGTTGGGGTGAATTTCTACCATTGATAGAATTCACATACAACAATAGTTTTTGTTCGAGTATAGGGTACCTACCCTATGAGGCATTGTCTGGGTGACGAGGTAGAACATCATTGTGTTAGCATCATGATGTTGAAAGTACAGAGGTAGGACCAGAAATTGTGCAGCAAACTACTGAGAAAGTAAAGACTATCTAAGGCAAAATAAGGACAACTCAGACACGACAAAAGAGTTATGAAGATAAAAGACGAAGACCGCTTGAATTTGAAGAAGGTGACCATGTGTCTCTACGTGTGACACCTATGACAAGAGATGGACAAGTGATTAAGTCGAGGAAACCCACTCTGAAGTTTATTAGACAGTATCGGATACTCTGTTGGACATCGTACAAATGAAGGAAAATTCAACCTACGAGACGTTTCTAGTCAAGATTGAAGATCAAAGAACAAAGTAACTTCGAGATAATGAAATCGCATTGGTTACAGTGGTTTGGAACAATATACGTGGTGAAGCAACATGGGAATTAGAAGATAAGATAAGAGAGTAGTATCCATTTTTATTTTAAGTGTGTCAAGTTTCGAGGACGAAACTTATTTTAGAGGGGGAGAGTTATAACACCCCAAAATTTTAGACTATGTTGCAAGAGCTGACAGAATTACACTACTTTGTGTTTTCTGTGCATTATAAAAAATAATTTGATTATTCCGATACTATTTGTGATTATTTTGTGTGATTTGCTCCTGGTCAAGAAAATAATTTTTTCGGGGAAATTCTTGTCGATTATTTAGAGACGGGGATCTTACTTAACCCGAATCTGAGTAACACAGAAAAGAATCTATTAATTTTTAGAATTTATCTGTAAAATAATTCTATTTTACTGATAAATATATGTTGCTTGATGCATAGCTGTTATTGCTATGAATTATTTTGACCCGGTATAGTATAATTTGCCATAATAATCAACCGACCAAAATTCTGGAATTCTAATTCGACCAAAATTCTGGAAATCCCAATCCGACAGAAGTTCCTCAACATTTTCTCAAATGGTTTTCATTTCAAAACCTGTTTCGACAAACCGAATTCGACAATTTCTTTTGAGAATAGATTATTGTCGATACTGACTTCATTTCAAGCCTATTCCGACAAACAAAGCTCGACAGTTTTATGAATATACTCCTGTCGATAGACTCGGTCTTTCTCAAGCCTTACAGGGATCCAAAAGATCAATCTCACATAACTCATTCGACAATCCAAGATTTTTGAAGGTCTTGACATCGACATAATTTGGACAAGATCCAAACACTTGAATAAATTTTCCTAACATTTTGATCCCGTCGGATTCCCCCCAATTACTGAATGCAAGCATAAGTTAAATAATGAGTTGAATTCGACACTTCCAGAGCATTTCTCGACAACATCAATCGGTAGTTCGACAAAACCCAAAATACCTCAAGACTGGATGAAACTGATTCTCAATTCTTGAATCAGAAATCAAAGATTTTGGCTGTTATGGCTGCCTCTTCCGACAAAGACCATCTCTTCCGACCAAGACCATCTTTCCGACAGAAGACCATCTATTCAAAACATGGGAGAAGTCCTCAGGTTCGACAAAGCGATGGACGTTCTGTTAGCAAAGAATCAGTTAAGAACAATATGGTTCTCCTTTTCCCTAAATCTTGTTGGACGATTCTACAAATCAAAATGAAGATGTTTATATTCATCGAAATATACCTTTTAAAACAATACCAAAATCCGTCAAAATAGGATCTTTTAAGACAATGTCATATCCATCGAATTTGGACTTCTATCCAAATACGTCGAATTTAATCTTCTTACTAGTTGGAACCATGTTAAAATCCGTCGAATTGGATCTTTTGATTATTAAGTACCAAGTTAAAATTTGTCGAGTGAGGATGCTAGTATCAGTTAAGTGAAAATGTCAATATTCGTCGAGTGAGGATGCTCATGTCTGTTGAGTTAGAATGTCAATTTTCGTCGAGTGGGGATACCAATGTCCGTCGAATTTGAATGATAATGTTCATCGAATTATGGTGCTAACGACCGTCGAGTAAGAATTCCTGATTTCAGTAGAAAAACTTCTCTAATGTCAAAATCCGTCGAATTTGATCTTCTGACCATATAATATTTCGTCGATTCGACAATTGGAAGATTTCTCCAACATCAACACCTGTTCGACGAATTAGGATATTTGTTGACCTTTTCAAGTTCATCCGACAGTCTTTCATTTCGTTTGACAGAATCACCATTCGACAGAGTTCTCATCCGACAACACTTGATTTTAACCATTCTTGGGGAAATGATGTTCTCCCATCTTACTGAATGTTGTTATGTCATTTTTCGTCAAAAATTTCCTTGGAAACTCACGTTCATGCAGCAATTTGGAGGGGTTTTACGTCGGCCACGTAGCAGCTTGAAGGAGGTTCTACAAGGTTCTTGAACAATCCAATAACCTTGAAAGTCAAATGAATGACATCAGCCACGTGCATTCAGAATAAGATATTTTACTTCATGGAAATCCTAAACTTTATTTAAGCTTATCCCACGGCAACCGCCTCATAATTTTACTCTCATAAAATTTCATTTTCGCTCACATCAAAAACAGTATTCATCTTTTCTCTCAAATCCCACGAACCTGAGCATCATCTTTCTTCCTTTTCTCTCCATTTCATCCTCACGAATTCACCTTCTCTCACCCAAAGACTTCACTCCATTTTCTCTCAAAATGGTTTACGGCCATGCATAGTCAAAGTCTTCATCTTTCTTCAAAATTCTCCAAATAGCAAAAGCTCTCAAATTTCCTTCTTCTTTTCTTCTCCAACCTCACGGCCTTCCACCCTCTTTTCATCAATCACTCTTCTATAATTCTAAACTATCTTATTTCTTGCTTTCCTACTTCATTTCAAGACATTTTGGTAGTTAAAAACCTAAGCCTAAATCATCTATTTTTTTTATCTTGTTCTTCAAAGCTCAAGTTTGAAGCCTTGAAGTTTTCAAGAAGCTCTTGGTGGAGGGAGTTTGCTTGAAGGAGACATACAAGGAGCTTTGGAGGTTCTTCAAGAGGTAAGAGGGAGATTTAACCTCACCAACCAAGTTTTGGTGGTGTGGAGATGGTTGTGTCTGGTGAAAAACCCCTAAGGGTTTATTCACTTATTGTTTAACTACTTCTTTAGTTGTGATTGTGTTGTTGGTGATTTTATGTTTGTGATTGTGGTGTTTATGGCTTTGAAATTATGATTGCATGTATGATAAAATGTTTATTGTTTTGATAAATGTTGGTATGTATGAAACTGAATGCATGTAAGTGTATGTGTAAATTAGGATGTGAATAATATGATGGATTAAAGCGAGAATTTAGAATTTGAAAGAAAAGGAATTGAATTTGGAAGAGTCGAATACTGACAAGATGAAATGATTATGGAGAAACAATACAGATTATGATTTTATAGGAGCAATATTATAATTTTTGTATTTAATGGGGACATGTTGTAATTATTGATTTTTGAATGGTTATATTGTAAATATGATTTTTGAGGGACTATTTCATAAATATAATTTGTATGAGAAACTATTTCGTAAATGTGATTTTATGAATGACTATTTTGTCAATAGGATTTTTATGAGGGATTATGTTGTAAATTATGAATTTTATGAAAGATTATTTCGTAAAAAGGAATTTTATGAAAAACTATTTCGTAAAATATGAATTTTTGAGGGACTATTTTGTAAATATGAATTTTATGAGGGATGATTTCGTAAAATATGAATTTTTGAGGGACTATTTTGTAAATAAGAATTTTATGAGGGATGATTTCGTAAAATATGAATT
This sequence comes from Ormosia semicastrata, assembly GCA_029884595.1. Taxonomy (NCBI): domain Eukaryota; kingdom Viridiplantae; phylum Streptophyta; class Magnoliopsida; order Fabales; family Fabaceae; genus Ormosia; species Ormosia semicastrata. Next base: position 50,419,819 of record JAQQTO010000061.1, read on the forward strand.
TTTTTCAAGGGACTATTTCGTAAATGTGACTTTTATGAGTGACTGTTGTGAAAATATTATTTGGATGAGGATTATTATGCAAATATGAAAAATGAAGTTGAGTTTTGGTGTTAACTGAGGAAACTAGTATTCTTGATTTAAAACGTGTGAAGAGTATTTTACGTGATTGAGAAATGATGAAAAATTGATACGTGATTTGAGAAAATGTGAAAAATATGGTTTCGCGATGAAATTACAGTAATAATATTATTGGGCCTATATGAGGACCCTGATATGAGATAAAGAAAATTGAATTGAGAAGATGAGAGAATGAATTGAACTGAGAAAGGTGCATTTGAATGTGCATTGAAAAAGTCCGAGGGGCTGAATAAGACTGATTGTCGAAAGAAGGAAAGAACACACCTCCTGAGTGGATGCGATGTGCATAGTGTAGGTCACTCGTTGACCTTGGGGGCATCGGGGTGCGGGTTGCCTACAATGGACAGAGAATAAAGCTTCACGTATCGTAGGTTAGACCGATGCAACACACCGATGATCCGGACCGAGACACTATCCATAATCGAGATCGATAAAGGCGTGATGCATATGCTAGATGTGCAAATGCTAAATGAGCAAATGCTAAATGAGCAAAGAGAATGAGCACGTGGTCCGAGGCATGTTGTGCGACATGATTCTTTTCGATCACTCTTTCCGACCGAGTTTTAGCTCCATGGAGTAGGAAAATTGAGTCTAGGTACATGAGTCTAGATGCATATACAGAGATACTGAGGGTATTATCATAATTATTGATTTTGATAACTGAATTATTGAATAAGTGAATATAGATAAAGACATGGACGTAATTATGAATTATTGTATGAATTATGATGATAAATGATGTGTGTTAGATAAATGATATTGATGATATAATTGTAAATATGTATGATGTATGGTATGAGAATTTGTATGTGTTTATCTTCATTGCTACCATATCTTTGGTATTGGCGTAGGTGATCTCACCTCTTTGTCGTCTCTTTTCGTATTGTATTTATAATTGTAAAGAGATTGAGCAAGACGTTGAGTGAGAACGCAAGGAAGATCAGATTTTCGAGAAGGAAGTTGAGTTCTAAAGAGATGGAGATGCGGAGTTTTCGTAAGGTATATGGGAACCAGAGGCATAGTGCATCGAGCTAGATGGATAATGTATTTCTCACATAAACAGTAATAGGGAGCTTACTACCGTACTCCTGGAACTGTTAGTATTGTATATTTTGTGTCAAGTTGGATTCCTCCCTGTTGAGGAGTCTGAGGAGGACCTGTCTGAGGGTTCTGCATGTTTAGAGTTACTTGGGCATTATGTAATTTAATTAATGTGTAAATATTTTTAGAGTCCAATTTGTAAATATTAAAGTGTGACAGTACTACGACTTATGTATATATAATGTAAAATTTTATTGTAAGGATGCTGTAATGTTTTAATTTCCGCTAAGTTTATCTTACTATCACCAAGAAATTTTACAACTCGTATTTATATTACAAGCACGATTCATAACGAAGGGGTGATATGATAATTGAGTAACACGAAGTGTGACACCCTAAGGAGGGTGTTACATATCACACCCACAACACGGTGTAATTCATCTCGTTAATCAATCACCAATTTTCAACTAAATTGACATAACTCTCTATGCATGATTTAGTATCACAATTACAAAAATACCCTTAGTCTCAATATAGTACCATATTTACAAAAATACCCTCGATCTCAATATTCCAAAATATAGTATGTCTCCACTTGATAGTACTATCTCACAACATGTTTGGGTCCACCACTTTGGTCCGATAGTAAAACTCACTGTTCCATTTAGTCACGTAGAAATTTTATCGCATTTTCATAATCGCATCACTTTTATAAACCTTTTTAAATCGCATAAATATATTTTGATGGTTTTGAACATCGCGTAATATTTTTAAATTATTTTTTCAATCGCGTAAGATTTTTAAATCATTTTCTTAACCATATAGCTTAAAAGTCATTATTTCAAATATGTATAAGATATTTCTAGTACTTTTAAACTACGTAAAATATTTTTCATATGTTATAAACATACTAGGGTACTTTTTCTTTTTATTTGTCTAATTTTAGTAAATTTCGGCAGCATTCTGCCTAGAAAATCCATTAAATGGTATTTCCTACGTTTCTCTCTGAATACTACATATTTTAACCTCAACCATTATTTACAACTTGAAACTTGCTAACGTGCTTCAAAACTCATAGAGTGAGCTCTACGTTAATATTTTTCAAGTGTTCCCTTTAATTCTTGCTTATAACAAATTCTTCTAATTGAGAATTCTAATTAGCTACTTAACCTACCTTTGAAAATAACTTTGGAATTCAAATGTTCATTCAATGGCATGTTGGCCAAAATCAAACTATCCTTTACAACTAATCATTAAATCATTTTCTAACCTCTAAATCATTTCCAAATTCATTGTTTTACCTAAATTCATTAATCATTGTTTTAGAAAATGATTGAGAACATTTTGGTTCTCTTTTTCTTGGAGAAGTCGTGAGCCTTTGTGTGTTCTTTGGAACACTCATGTAATCCTTACTTGTTATTCACATCCTACATTAATAATCATACATCTATAAACACATGCAATATATTTTTAAGCTATAGACATGCTTGCAAATAAAATTAACCACAAATAGAAAAGCATTAAACAACCACGCAAATGAATCCTAATGGATTCTTCACACACATACAATCCATTTTCTCATCACCACACAAGGTTGATGAGATTAAATCTCCCTCTTACCTCTTGAAGACAAGATCCTCAAATCTCCTCCTCCTCTTTGATTTTCGTGTGGATTCCAAAACAAATCCCTAAAATTCTTAAACAATTAGCAAAATCACAAACAAGGCTTAATATTGAAGAACCATGGAACAATCATGGGTTAGAAAATCAAAAACTTAAATTAAAATCAAAGATTCAAGAGTTTACCCTTAGGGAAGTGAACAAAAGCTTGGATTTTGAAGTAGAAAGAGTAGTTTTTTGACAAAACCTTCTAAATGAAAAGTGTTTAGGATGTTGTTTAGGTTTAGGAAAAGCTAAGAAGAAAAATTATAGAAGATAGGTAGTGGTGTTGGGTGCTTGAGCCGAAAACTAGAGAGAAAATGGAAAGAAAAGTGTGCTTGGGTTCTTGGGAATTTTGAGAGAATATTAGGCTAAGCTTTAGGTGAGTAAAAAAGTGAATAACAAGAATCAAATATGGAGGGTGCTGCCGTGAGTGAGTGTGTAGGAGAGATTGAGAGATAAACTTGGATAGTAAATATCCTAATGTGTTCACATTTGCATGACACATGGCCTATGTCACCAACTTATCATGCAATAGTCCCTTGGATGGTTCAAGAAGCTTGTGGAACTTGGTAAATTTGGCCCTCTTGGCCGTGGGGCACTAATGGGTTTAGGGACTTAATTTGACTTCAATTAAAGGCTAATTACATGCTAATTAGATAGGTAGTTAATTAGGTTAAGTTTCCTAATTACACTTAATCAACATTCTCATTACATAGCTAATTAATTAACTATGTCATTGCTTATGTCATGCTTAGTCATGACTTCTAGATGATATTAGGATATCTAATTAGTAACTAGATTAGATCTAATTAATAATTAGGCTAGTTCACTTAGTTTCCTAATTAGGCAATTAAAACAACCAAATTAGGTATAATTAGCTAATTAATCAAGCCACTATATTTGACTCAATCCTAACCATTAAACATAACTTTGTTTCCTACCCATTGATTTAATCTAAGGTGGATATCACTTAGTGTTTTTATTAGAATTGTTCTCACACCATTGATTTGATCAACGGTTATGATCGAAGACATCTTAATCAAGCTTTACATCCAATGGTCCTTAATGAAATCCATGCCTCTTTATTTGACCAATTCTTATTGGTTTAGAATTTTCAAGCCACTTTTGTTGACTTGTTCCTATTAGCTTTGAATTTAGTCCAGTCAGAATCGTTGACTGCTACTCTAAACGTGGGTCCCACAGATTTTTCAGGGTCCATGGTTATTTTGGAGCAGATTTCTACTATTTTTGAGATAGTAGGTACTGTCAATTAAAATAATATTACAATAATATAAAATAATTTTATTACACAGTTAAATCCTAAAAATTAAAAGATTAATTTACATATCACTCGGAAGTGGGTTTAGTAAGATTCCCCAGCTCCGAATAATTAAAATAAGATTTTTTCGGCCAGAAAATTATTATTTTCTTGACTCAGAGCAAATCACACACAACAGTCAAATACACTCACGAAATAGTCAAATTCAATTTATAACTCACAGTAAATATAAAACAGTACATTTAGGACAATATCATACTTATCCCAAAAGTTAGGGTGTTACAACTCTCCCCTACTAATAAGAATTTCGTCCCCGAAATTCGTCGCACCTCAAAATAGTTGAGGGTATTGCTCCCTCATCTTATCTTCTAGCTCCCAGGTAGCATCTCTCGTTACATCATTCCAGACTACCTTTACTAGCTCAATCATCTTCCCTCGAAGCTGCTTCACTCTCTTGTCCTCAATCTTAATAGGAAGTGTTTCATACGTCAAATTATCCTTCAATTGCACTTCATCTGGCTATATAACATGCGTTGGATCGGGAATATATTTCCTCAGCTGAGACACATGGAATACATTATGTAAATTGGATAGAAAAGGTAGTAAGGCTATCTGGTAGGCTACAGGACCTATCCGACAAATAATTTGATAAGGCCCTATGAACTTAGGAGTAAGTTTTCTGGATTTGATAACCCTTCTGACACCAGTCATAGGTGTTACTCTTAAGAATACATGCTCACCATCCTCAAATTCTAGAGGTCGCCTTCGCTTATCAGCATACCTCTTCTGTTGGCTTTGAGTCGTTCGCATTTTCTCCTGAATCATTTTCACCTTTTCTGTAGTCTGCTGTACAAGATCAGGCCCAATAGTCATACTTTCCCCATCTTGATACCAACACAAAGGTGTTCAGTATCGTCATCCATAAAGGGTTTCATAGGGTGCCATCCCTATGCTCGAGTGAGAACTATTGTTGTAGGTGAATTTTACAAAGACAAGAATTCATCCCAACTTCCTTGTTGTTCTAACACACAAGCATGCAACAAATCTTCCAACGACTGAATTGTTCTCTCCGTTTGACCATCAGTCTGCAGATGATAGGCAGAACTCAATTGCAGTTTAGTTCCCATAGCTTCTAGTAAACTTTGCCAGAACCTCGATGTAAACCTCGGATCTCTATCAAAAACTATACTTGCGGGTACACTATGAAGTCTAACAATTTCACTGATGTACATCTAGGTTAATCGTTCCAACAAATACTTAATATTGATCGGCAGGAGGTGCGCTGACTTCGTAAGCCTATCAGCTATAACCCATATAGAATCATGACCCTTCCTCGTCCTTGGCAATCCGGTAAAAAAATCTATCGAGATACTATCTCATTTCCACTCTGGAATAGTTAAAGGTTGTAACATATCGGCAGGCCTTTGATGTTCCACTTTTGCCTTCTGACAAACGAGACAGGACTTCACATGTTCTGCTACATCTCTCTTCATTCTTGGCCACCAAAACATCCACTTTAAGTCTTGATACATCTTAGTCATCCCCGGATGCATACTAAAATTACTAGCATGAGCTTCATCCAAAATTGCTTTCTTAAGATCGGGATCATCAGGTATACAAATTCTTCCTTCAAATCTTAAGATTCCATCAAATCCTTTCTCCACCATCGCCTTATGTCCTTGCTTCAAAAATTCCTTTTCATTTTGTAAAAACGAATCCTCATCCCATTTTTCTCGGATTACTTCTAGCAAGTCATTCAAAACCACAATGTTACTTAGATGAATCTTTCCTGGTACCAATTCCATGATAACCATAGATCTCCAAATTGATTAATCAGCTCCTCCTCCTTCATCATCATTGTAGAAACACTAACCACCTTTCTACTCAAGGCATCAGCCACCACATTCGCCTTTCCTGGGTGGTATTGAAGCTGAAAATCATAGTCCTTCAAGAATTCCAACCATCGCCTCTGCCTTATGTTCAATTCCTTTTGATCAAACAAGTACTTCAAACTTTTGTGATCGCTAAAGACATTGAACATAGCTCCATACAGAAAATGCCTCCATACTTTCAACGCAAAGACCACTGCGGCTAGTTCCAAATCGTGCGTTGGATAGTTCTTTTCATGAACCTTCAACTGTTTTGAAGCGTAAGCGACTACATTCTGGTTCTGCATTAACATACATCCTAACCCTTGGTAAGAAGCGTCACAATACACCTCAAAAGATTTGTTAGGATCCGGTAAAATTAGCACTAGTGCAGTTGTCAATCTCTTCTTCAACTCTTGGAAACTTGCTTCACGTTCCTCCGTCCAATCAAAAGCTTGGCTCTTCCTTGTGAGTTGTGCAAGTGGTCTAGCTATTTTGGAAAAACCTTCAATAAAAAATCTTCGATAATATCTGGCCAATCCAACAAAACTCCGGACCACCGTCACTGTCTTAGGCCTTTCCCACAGCAAAACAGTCTCCACATTCGATGGGTCTACCGCAATACCTTCCTTGGAAATCACATGTCCTAGAAATTGAACCTGTTCCAACCAAAATTCACATTTTGCCAACTTCGCATACAGCTTCTTCTTCTTCAAAATCTAGAGAACTATACTGAGATGTTCAGCATGCTCTTCTTGACTTTGAGAATAGATCAGAATGTCATCGATAAATACAATGACAAATCTATCTAGGTACGGATGAAAAATCCTATTCATGTAGTCCATGAATATTGCAGGAGCATTCATCACTGCGAAGGGCATCACTTGATACTCATAATGCCTATAACGAGTACGAAAAGTTATCTTAGGTACATCGTCTACCTTGACACGAATCTGATGATAACCTGATCACAGATCTATCTTAGAGAAAATGACGGCTCCCTTCAACTGGTCCATCAAATCATTAATTCTCAGTAATGGATACTTATTCTTTATCGTAACCTTGTTCAGCTGACAATAATCTACACAAAGTCGAGAGGTTCCATCCTTCTTCTTGACTAGCAGTATTGGTGCTCCCCACGGTGAAACACTAGGTCGCACAAACTGTTTCTCCAACAGTTCCTCCAATTGCTTTTTCAATTCTACCAACTCCGCAGGCGACATTCGATATGGTGCAGTCGAAATAGGACCTGCTCCCGGCACCAAATCAATAGAGAACTCAATCTCTCTTTTCGGTGGCAAACTGGGTACATCAACAGGAAAAATCTCTGGAAACTCATTGACAATAGGAATAGTGCTCACAACTTTCTCACACTTGACTTCTAAAGAAGATAGCAACATATATCCCTGAGCTCCATCCCTCAATAATGACTTGACCTTAACAGCAGTCAAGAATCCAGAACTTTCTTCCTTAGGAAAAACTACGGTTTTGTTCGCACAGTCTATAAGGATATGGTTAGAAGATAACTAATCCATTCCTAATATTATGTCTATCTCAACAAGAGGTAAACAAATTAAATTGACCAAAAATAAACGATCCTTTATAATGATAGGACAGTTCAGACATATTTTAGATGTAACAATAGGCTTGGCAGTTGTTGTAGAAACAATCAATTGAAAACTCAAAGAAGACATAGGCAGTTTTAATCGTTCCACACAATCATATGCAATATATGAGTGTGTTGCACCCGAATCATATAGCAAAGTCAAGTGATTACCTTCAATGACACCTCCCCCTTGAATGAGATCTTCAGACTGAGAAGCTTCAGTTCCAGTCATCGTATATACTCGCCCTCCAGATCGCGGCTGAGTAGCACGAACATTACTCACAGCAGGCTTCCTCTCCAGCTAAGTGCAATCCCTAGAAACATGTCCAGGTTTTCTGCAATTGAAGCAGATCATTCCTCTGATTGAACACTCCGTAGATATATGGCCACTCTTTCCACACTTAAAATATCTTGGCGTAAACGCCACATTTTGACCAATTCTGTTACCACTAGAACTTCCCCCAGCAGACAGACGTTGAGGCTGACTTCCCGAGGGTCTCGAATAAGGCTTGCACTGAAACCCGTTATTACTGTTGTTGCTGCCTCTTTGGAACCTTGTCTGTCCAAATCTATGATTCCTAGGATCTCGTGACGGCTCCAACTCCTCGAGTCGTTGACAGATATCCATTAAAGCAGGAAATTTCCTCATCCTCATAGGTAGTACTGCTCGCCTCAATTCTACCCTCGGTCCATTCTCAAACTTACGGCATTTCCATATCTCATCAGGTTGAATTTGAAAATACCTTGAGAACTATGATAAGCTCTCAAACTTAGCAGCATACTCCCCAACAGTCATGTTACCCTGTCGCAAACCAAGAAATTCCATCTCCTTGTCATGTCGGGCACTACCAGGAAAGCACTTCTCCAAAATTACTTCACTAAACACCTCCCAAGTGATTTCAGTCCCTTCAGCTTGCAATAATTGGCAGGTTCCTCTCCACTAATTTTCGGCATCTCCTCTCAACATAAAAGTAGCGTACGTCACCTTTCTATTCTCTGCGCATCCCATTCCTTCAAATACCCTTTCCAAATCTTGGATCCAAAGACTCGCCTTCTCGGGGTCAAACTCGCCTCTAAACTGCAGCGGGTTATTGTGCCTAAACTCAAATAAATTCAAAGCATCAGCAGTTGCTGCTTGCTGTTGAGCTGCTCATTGATTTTGTTGGGTAAACATTTCCGCCATTCGCTACATAGCCTCAGCAGCTGTAGTCATTGGGTCCACATTATGTTCCATATTCGCACGCGCTCTTCTTCCACCAGACATCTTCTTTCTTCAACAAGACAAAACAAGGTCAGATGTAACCTTTCAAAAACAAATCACAGAGAATCACACAACACAAGAACAAACAAACCCAACCACAACCCCAAAGACTCTAACTTGGGCTCTGATACCAACTAATGTAACACCCTTGTGGGGATGTCACATTTTTAATGCAATAAAATAAAATCTTACCCAAGTTGTAAAACATTTGGTACATAAATAATATGAGTTGTAAAACTTTTCCTTTTTATAATTGATAACGTTAAATAAAATACACGGAACACAAAATAAGGCAAAACATAATCACACCATAATATACATATGATTTTGTCTTAAGTATACAAATAATTTACAATTATAAATATTTAGTAAAGCAGTAAGGTGTCAGCATAAAACTAAAACATAACATGCCCAAGTGCACATCACAGATTCTTAACACTCAGAAGGATCACTCTCAGAGAGATCATCGGATAGCAGAAATCCAGGATGTCTCGTAGCTCCATGGACCTGAGTTTGCGCTGTCGACTCACTACTAAGCTCACTAGGCGCATGGAAAATCCCTCCCCAATAATGCCTAAGAGTCAAAGGAACCTCAAGATGTAAATACAGAGTAGTAGTAAATATAATCTCCCCATCAAACTCTTTACATAGAGACATAGTCAGACGTCCCACGTAGACTACTGATCCTCTATCCTCACGCAGTCGCCAAGCCTCCGAGCCTTCATGAAAATCAAGTCGCATGAAACCAAAGAATCCCGGCAACGCCATAATCACAAGATCAATCTAGATGGTAAGGGTGATCAAACGGCTCGCTGTCCTCGCACTGCTCACTCAGCTGGCGTTCATCCGGATACTGAATATCAAGAGGTTGTTCCTCTCCCTCTTCCTCAAACTCTTTACAGAATATAATAATAATATAGAGAAATACGTATAGAGAGGTGAGACAATCTACATCATTACCCGCATGGCAATAAAGAAAATGATAATACAAGTAAATATCACAATTAATGCATACCATCACATCATATATAGTACCTCAAATTAACACATCATATATGCTATCACAGGTTATAATAAACATTTAAAAATGCAAATCATGAATGCTATCGCACACTGACTCGTTCCTACTCCATGTAGCTAAACACAGACATTAGAGAGAATCATCTGAAAAGAACTATCAGTACCCCAAGCTGCCCAACCAAACTATTACACTATCCAACGTCGTGTCTATAGTCCACAGTCCAAAACATTGTGTAGTAGTACACAGTTCAAAACATCGTGCACTACAGGCATTGTACCAAATAGTCTCCACAAGATCTTGATTAAGAATAGCGCTTGTCGAGATCATTAGTATGTTGCCTGTTACCACGGCCCAGAGGAGCTACCAACTGTCCGCATATGGAATTCTCCGCACACTAATGCCTCCAAGTTCAATTAATGAACCACACTACGTCTATCACACCCACAATACGGTGTAATTCATCTCGTCAATCAATCGCCAATTTTCAACCAAATTGACATAACTCTCTATGCATGATTTAGTATCACAATTACAAAAATACCCTTAGTCTCAATATATTACCATATTTATGAAAATACTCTCGATCTCAATATTCCAAAATATAGTATGTCTCCACTTGACAGTACTATCTCACAACATGTCTGGGTCCACCACTTTGGTCCGACAGTAAAACTCACTGTTCCATTTAGTCGCATAGAAATTTTATCGCATTTTCATAACTGCATCACTTTTATAAACGTTTTTAAATCGCATAAATATATTTTGATGTCTTTGAACATCGCGTAATATTTTTAAATTATTTTCTCAATCGCGTAAGATTTTTAAATCATTTTCTTAACCATATAGCTTAAAAATCATCATTTCAAATATGTATAAGATATTTCTAGTACTTTTGAACTACGTAAAAAATTTTCCATACGTTATAAACATACTAGGGTACTTTTTCTTTTTATTTGTCTAATTTTAGTAAATTTCGGCAGCATTCTACCTAGAAAATCCATTAAATGGTATTTCCTACGTTTCTCTCTAAATACTACATATTTTAACCTCAACCATTATTTATAACTTGAAACTTGCTAACGCGCTTCAAAACTCATAGAGTGAGCTCTACGTTAATATTTTTCAAGTGTTCCCTTTAATTCTTATATATAACAAATTCTTCTTATTGAGAATCCTAATTAGCTACTTAACCTACCTTAGAAAATAACTTTAGAATTTCAAATGTACATTAAATGGCATGTTGGCCAAAATCAAACTATCCTTTACAACTAATCATTAAATCATTTTCTAACCTCTAAATCATTTCCAAATTCATTGTTTTACCTAAATTCATTAATCATTGTTTTGGAAAATGGTTGAGAACATTTTGGTTCTCTTTTTCTTGGAGAAGTCGTGAGCCTCTTTGTGTTCTTTGGAACACTCATGCAATCCTTACATGTTATTCACATCCTACATTAATAATCATACATCTATAAACACATGCAATATATTTTTAAGCTATAGACATGCTTGCAAATAAAATTAACCACAAATAGAAAAGCATTAAACAACCATATAAATGAATCCTTATGGATTCTTCACACACATACAATCCATTTTCTCATCACCACACAAGGTTGATGAGATTAAATCTCCCTCTTACCTCTTGAAGACAAGATCCTCAAGTCTCCTCCTCCTCTTTGATTTTCGTGTGGATTCCAAAACAAATTTCTAAAATTCTTAAACAATTAGCAAAATCACAAACAAGACTTAATATTGAAGAACCATGGAACAATCATGGTTTAGAAAATCAAAAACTTAAATTAAAATCAAAGAATCAAGAGTTTACCCTTAGGGAAGTGAACAAAAGCTTGGATTTTGAAGTAGAAGGAGTAGTTTTTTGACAAAACCTTCTAAATGAAAAGTGTTTAGGATGTTGTTTAGGTTTAGGAAAAGCTAAGAAGAAAAATTATAGAAGATAGGTAGTGGTGTTGGGTGCTTGAGCCGAAAAGTAGAGAGAAAATGGAAAGAAAAGTGTGCTTGGGTTCTTGGGAATTTTGAGAGAATATTAGGCTAAGCTTTAGGTGAGTGAAAAAGTGAATAACAAGAGTGAAATATGGAGGGCGCTGCCGTGAGTGAGTGTGTAGGAGAGATTGAGAGATAAACTTGGATAGTAAATATCCTAATGTGTTCACATTTGCAAGACACATGGCCTATGTCACCAACTTGTCATGCAATAGTCTCTTGGATGGTTCAAGAAGCTTGTGGAACTTGGTAAATTTGGCCCTCTTGGCCGTGGGCACTAATGGGTTTAAGGACTTAATTTGACTTTAATTAAAGGCTAATTACATGCTAATTAGATAAGTAGTTAATTTGGTTAGGTTTCCTAATTACACTTAATCAACATTCTAATTACATAGCTAATTAATTAACTATGTCATTGCTTATGTCATGCTTAGTCATGACTTCTAGATGATATTAGGATATCTAATTAGTAACTAGATTAGATCTAATTAATAATTAGGTTAGTCCACTTAGTTTCCTAATTAGGCAATTAAAACAACTAAATTAGGTTTAATTAGCTAATTAATCAAGCCACTATATTTGACTCAATCCTAACCATTAAACTTAACTTTGTTTCCTATCCATTGATTTAATCTAAGGTGGATATCACTTAGTGTTTTTATTAGAATTGTTCTCACACCATTGATTTGATCAACGGTTATGATCGAAGACATCTTAATCAAGCTTTACATCCAATGGTTCTTAATGAAGTCCATGCCTCTTTAATTGACTAATTCTTATTGGTTTAGAATTTTCAAGCCACTTTTGTTGACTTGTTCCTATTGGCTTAGAATTTAGTCCAGTCAGAATCATTGACTGCTACTCTAAACGTGGGTCCCACAGACTTTTCAGGGTCTATGGTCATTTTGGAGCAGATTTTTACTATTTTTGAGATAGTAAGTACTGTCAATTAAAATAATATTATAATAATATAAAATTATTTTATTGCACAGTTAAATCCTAAAAATTAAAAGATTAATTTACATATCACTCGGAAGTGGGTTTAGTAAGATCCCCCAGCTCCGAATAATTAAAATAAGATTTTTTCGGTTAGAAAATTGTTATTTTCTTGGCTCAGAGCAAATCACACACAACAGTCAAATATACTCACAAAACAATCAAATTCAATTTATAACTCACAGAAGATATAAAACAGTACATTTAGGACAATATTGTTCTTATCCTAAAAGTTGGGGTGTTACAACTCTCCCCTACTAATAAGAATTTCATCCCCGAAATTCATCGCACCTCAGAATAGTTGAGGGTATTGCTCCCTCATCTTATCTTCTAGCTCCCAGGTAGCATCTCCCGTTACATCATTCTATACTACCTTTACCAGCTTAATCATCTTCCCTCGAAGCTGCTTCACTCTCCTATCCTCAATCTTAGCAGGAAGTGTTTTATACGTCAAATTATCCTTCAGTTGCACTTCATCTGGCTGTATAACATGCGTTGGATCCGGAATATATTTCCTCAGCTGAGACACATGGAATACATTATGTAATTAGATAGAAAAGGTGGTAAGGCTATCTGGTAGGCTACAGGACCTATTCGACGAATAATTTGATAAGGCCCTATGAACTTAGGAGTAAGTTTTCTGGTTTTGATAACCCTTCTTGTGTTTGGATGTATACCTTTGAAGACTTGTTTTGATGATAACAAATGTGAAGAATAAATGAAGATGATAAATAGACCAAGTCCAAGTTTATATATGATTAGCATTAGGACTTAGGATCTATTGTACGGAACTCACTTTGATATCTCTTTGTTTTTGAAAGAAAAGATAAAAACTGTTTTGAAACAAACTCAGTGTTTTTTAAATATCTTTTTGAAAACAGTTTTTGCTTTGATTTATTCGAATAGAGCATAGTCTATTCGAATAAACACCTTCACGATGGTCTGCTTTATAAAGTTGCTATTCGAATAACTATCCTAGAAATTGAACCTCTTCCAACTAAAATTCACATTTTGCCAACATCGCATACAGCTTCTTCTCCTTCAAAATCTGGAGAACTATACTGAGATGTTCAGCATGCTCTTCTTGACATTGAGAATAGATCAGAATGTCATCGATAAATACAATGACAAATCTATCTAGGTACGGATGAAAAATCCTATACATGTAGTCCATGAATATTGCAGGAGCATTCGTCACTCCGAACGGCATCACTTGATACTCATAATGCCCATAACAAGTTCGGAAAGCTGTCCTAGGTACATCATCTACCTTGACACAAATCTGATGATAACCTGATCGCAGATCTATCTCAGAGAAAACGACGGCTCCCTTCCACTGGTCCATCAAATCATCAATTCTCGGTAATGGATACTTATTCTTTATTGTAACCTTGTTCAGCTAACGATAATCTACACAAAGTCGAGAGGTTCCATCCTTCTTCTTGGCGAGCAGTATTGGTGCTCCCCACGGTGAAACACTAGGTCGCACAAACTGTTTCACCAATAATTCCTCCAATTGCTTTTTCAATTCTACTAAGTCCGCAGGCGACATTCGATATGGTGCAGTCAAAATAGGACCTGCTCCCAGCACTAAATCAATAGAGAACTCGACCCTTCTTTCTTGTGGTAAACCAGGTACATCATCAGAAAAAATCTCTAGAAACTCATTGACGACAGGAATAGTGCTCACATCTTTCTCACTCTTGACTTCTAAAGAAGATAGCAACATATATCATTGAGCTCCATCCCTCAATAATGACTTGACCTTAACAGCAGTCAAGAATCCAGAACTTTCTTCCTTAGGAAAAACTATGATTTTGTTCGCACAATCTATGAGGATATGGTTAGAAGATAACCAATCCATTCCTAATATTACGTCTATCTCAACAAGAGGTAAACAAATTAAATTGACCGAAAATACACGATCCTTTATAATGATAGGACAGTTCAGACATATTTTAGATGTAACAACAGGCTTGGCAGTTGGCATAGAAACAATCAAATGAAAACTCAGAGAAGACACAGGCAGTTTCAATCGTTCCACACAATCATATGCAATATATGAGTGTGTTGCACCCGAATCATATAGCAAAGTCAAGTGATTACCTTCAATGACACCTCCCCCTTGAATGAGATCTTCAGACTGAGAAGCTTCAGTTCCAGTCATCATATATACTCACCCTCCAGATCACGGCTGAGTAGCACGAACATTACTCATAGCTGGCTTCCTCTCCGGCTAAGTGCAATCCCTAGAAACATGTCCAGGTTTTCTGCAATTGAAGCAGATCGTTCCTCTGATTGAACACTCCGTAGATATATGGCCACTCTTTCCACACTTAAAAAATCTCGGCGTAAACTCCACATTTTGACCAGTTCTGTTACCACTAGAACTTCCCCCAGCAGACGGACATTGAGGCTGACTTCCCGGTGGTCTCGAATAAGGCTTGAGCTGAAACCCGTTATTACTGTTGTTCCGCCTCTTTGGAACCTTGTCTGTCCAAAGCTACAATTTCTAGGATCTCGTGACGGCTCCAACTCCTCGAGTCGTCGGCAGATATCCATTAAAGCAGGAAATTTCCTCATCCTCATAGGTAGTACTGCTCGCCTCAATTCTACCCTCATTCCATCCTCAAACTTACGGCATTTCCATATCTCATCAGGTTGAATTTGAAAATACCTTGAGAACTGTGACAAGCTCTCAAACTTAGCAACATACTCCCCAACAGTCATGTTACCCTGTCGCAAACCAAGAAATTCCATCTCCTTGGCATGTTGGGCACTACCAGGAAAGTACTTCTCCAGAAATACTTCACTAAACACCTCCCAAGTGATTTCAGTCCCTTCAGCTCGCAATAATTGGCGGGTTCCTCTCCACCAATTTTTTGGCATCTCCTCTCAACATAAAAGTAGCGTACGCCACCTCTCTATTTTCTGCGCACCCCATTCCTTCAAATACCCTTTCCAAGTCTTGGATCCAAAGACTCGCCTTCTCGGGGTCAAACTCGCCTCTAAACTGCGGCGGGTTATTGCGCCTAAACTTAAATAAATTTAGAGCATCAATAGTTGCATCTTGCTGTTGAGCTGCTCGTTGATTTTGTTGGGTCATCACTTCCACCATTCGCTGCATAGCCTCAGCAGCTATAGTCATTGGGTCCATATTACGTTCCACATTCACATGCGCTCTTCTTCCACCGGACATCTTCTTTCTTCAACAAGACAAAACAAGGTCAGATGTAACCTTTCAAAAACAAATCACAAAGAATCACACAACACAAGAAAAAACAAACCCAACCATAACCCCAATGACTCTAACTTGGGCTCTGATACTAACTAATGTAACACCCTTGTGGGGATGTCACATATTTAACGCAATAAAATAAAATCTTACCCAAGTTGTAAAATATTTATTACATAAATAATATGAGTTGTAAAACTTTTTCTTTTTATACTTAATAATGTTAAATAAAATAACATGGAACACAAAATAAGGCAAAACATAATCACACCATAATATACATATGATTTTGTCTTAAGTATACAAATAATTTACAACTACAAATATTTAGTAAAGCAGTAAAGTGTTAGCATAAAACTAAAACATAACATGCCCAAGTGCATATCACAGATTCCTAACACTCCGAAGGATCACTCTTAGAGAGATCATCAGATAGCAGAAATCCAGGATGTCTCGCAGCTCTACGGACCTGAGTCCGCGCTGTCGACTCACTACTAAGCTCACTAGGCGCATGGAAAATCCCTCCCCTATAACGCCTAAGAGTCAAAGGCAACTCAAGATGTAAATACAGAGTCGTGGTAAATATAATCTCCCATCAAACTCTCTACATAGAGACACAGTCAGACGTCGCACGTAGACTACCGATCCTCTATCCTCACGCAGTCGCCAGGCCTCCGAGCCTTCATGAAAATCAAGTCGCACGAAACAAAAGAATCCCAGCAACGCCATGATCACAAGATCAATCCAGATGGTAAGGGTGATCTAACGGCTCGCCGTCCTTGCACTGCTCACTCGGCTGGCGTTCGTCCGGATACTGAATATCAAGAGGTTGTTCCTCTTCCTCTTCCTCAAACTCTTTACAGAATATAATAATAATACAGAGAAATACATATAGAGAGGTGAGACAATCTACATCATTACCCGCATGGCAATAAAGAAAATGACAACCAGAGCAAATATCACAATTAATGCATACTATCACATCATATATAGTACCTCAAATTAACACATCATACATGCTATCACAGGTTATGATAAACATTTAAGAATGCAAATCATGAATGCTAACGCACACTGACTCGTTCCTACTCCATGGAGCTAAACACAGACATTAGAGAGAATGATCTGAAAAGAACTATCAGTACCCCAAGCTGCCCAACCAAATTATTACACTGTCCAACGTCGTGTCTATAGTCTACAGTCCAAAACATCGTGTAGTAGTACACAGTCCAAAACATCGTGCACTACAGGCATTGTACCAAATAGTCTCCACAAGATCTTGATTAAGAATAGCGCTTATCGAGATCATTAGTGTGTTGCCTGTTATCACGGCCCAGAGGAGCTACCAACTGTCCGCGTGTGGAATTCTCCGCACACTAATGCCTCCAAGTTCAATTAATGAACCACACTACGCCTATCACACCCACAACACGGTGTAATTTATCTTGTCAATCAATCGCCAATTTTCAACCAAATTGACACAACTCTCTATGCATGATTTAGTATCACAATTACAAAAATACCCTTAGTCTCAATATATTACCATATTTATTAAAATACCCTCGTCTCAATATTCCAAAATATAGTATGTCTCCACTTGACAGTACTATCTCACAACATGTCTGGGTCCACCACTTTGGCCTGAGAGTAAAACTCACTGTTCCATTTAATCGCTTAGAAATTTTATCACATTTTCACAATCGCATCACTTTTATAAACGTTTTTAAATCACATAAATATATTTTGATGTTTTTGAACATCGCATAATATTTTAAATTATTTTCTCAATCGCATAAGATTTTTAAATCATTTTCTTAACCATATAGCTTAAAAATCATTATTTCAAATATGTATAAGCTATTTCTAGTACTTTTAAACTACGTAAAATATTTTCCTTACGTTATAAACATACTAGGGTACTTTTTCTTTATATTTGTCTGATTTTAGTAAATTTCGACAGCATCCTGCCTAGAAAATCCATTAAATGGTATTTCCTACGTTTCTCTCTAAATACTATATATTTTAACCTCAACCATTACTTACAACTTGAAACTTGCTAACGCGCTTCAAAACTCATAGAGTGAGCTCTACGTTAGTATTTTTCAAGTGTTCCTTTTAATTCTTACTTATAACAAATTCTTCTAATTGAGAATCCTAATTAGCTACTTAACCTACCTTAGAAAATAACTTTGGAATTCAAATGTACATTAAATGGCATGTTGGCCAAAATCAAACTATCCTTTACAACTAATCATTAAATCATTTTCTAACCTCTAAATCATTTGCAAATTCATTATTTTACCTAAATTCATTAATCATTGTTTTGGAAAATGGTTGAGAACATTTTGGTTCTCTTTTTCTTGGAGAAGTCATGAGCCTCTTTGTGTTCTGTGGAACACTCATGCAATCCTTACATGTTATTCACATCCTACATTAATAGTCATACATCTATAAACACATGCAATATATTTTTAAGCTATAGACACGCTTGCAAATAAAATTAACTACAAATAGAAAAGCATTAAACAACCATACAAATGAATCCTTATGCATTCTTCACACATATACAATCCATTTTCTCATCACCACACATGGTTGATGAGATTAAATCTCCATCTTACCCCTTGAAGACAAGATCCTCAAGTCTCCTCCTCCTCTTTGATTTTCGTGTGGATTCCAAAATAAATCCCTAAAATTCTTAAACAATTAGCAAAATCACAAACAAGACTTAATATTGAAGAACCATGGAACAATCATGGTTTAGAAAATCAAAAACTTAAATTAAAATTAAAGAATCAAGAGTTTACCCTTAGGGAAGTGAACAAAAGCTTGGATTTTGAAGTAGAAGGAGCAGGTTTTTGACAAAACCTTCTAAATGAAAAGTGTTTAGGATGTTGTTTAGGTTTAGGAAAAGCTAAGAAGAAAAATTATAGAAGATAGGTAGTGGTATTGGGTGCTTGGGCCGAAAACTAGAGAGAAAATGGAACGAAAAGTGTGCTTGGGTTCTTGGGAATTTTGAGAGAATATTAGGCTAAGCTTTAGGTGAGTGAAAAAGTGAATAACAAGAGTGAAATATGGAGGGTGCTACTGTGAGTGAGTGTGTAGGAGAGATTGAGAGATAAACTTGGATAGTAAATATCCTAATGTGTTCACATTTGCATGGCACATGGCCTATGTCACCAACTTGTCATGCAATAGTCACTTGGATGGTTCAAGAAGTTTGTGGAACTTGGTAAATTTGGCCCTCTTGGCCATCAGGTACTAATGGGTTTAGGGACTTAATTTGACTTCAATTAAAGGCTAATTACATGCTAATTAGATAGGTAGTTAATTAGGTTAGGTTTCCTAATTGCACTTAATCAACATTCTAATTACATAGCTAATTAATTAACTATGTCATTGCTTGTGTCATGCTTAGTCATGACTTCTAGATGATATTAGGATATCTAATTAGTAACTAGATTAGATCTAATTAATAATTAGGTTAGTCCACTTAGTTTCCTAATTAGGCAATTAAAACAACCAAAATAGGTTTAATTAGCTAATTAATCAAGCCACTATATTTGACTCAATCCTAACCATTAAACTTAACTTTTTCCTATCCATTGATTTAATCTAAGGTGCATATCACTTAGTGTTTTTATTAGAATTGTTCTCATACCATTGATTTGATCAACGGTTATGATCGAAGACATCTTAATCAAGCTTTACATCCAATGGTCCTTAATGATGTCCATGCCTCTTTATTTGACCAATTCTTATTAGTTTAGAATTTTCAAGCCACTTTTGTTGACTTGTTTCTATTGGCTTAGAATTTAGTCCAGTCAGAATTGTTGACTGCTACTCTAAACGTGGGTCCCACAGACTTTTTAGGGTCCATGGTCATTTTGGAGCAGATTTCTACTATTTTTGAGACAGTAGGTACTGTCAATTAAAATAATATTATAATAATATAAAATTATTTTATTGCACAGTTAAATCTTAAAAATTAAAAGATTAATTTACATATCACTTGGAAGTGAGTTTAGTAAGATCCCCCAGCTCCGAATAATTAAAATAAGATTTTTTCGGCCAGAAAATTATTATTTTCTTGACTTGGAGCAAATCACACACAATAGTCAAATACACTCACGAAACAGTCAAAGTCAATTTATAACTCACAGAAAATATAAAATAGTACATTTAGGATAATATCGTACTTATCCCAAAAGTTGGGGTGTTACAAACAGGCTTGACCAAAGTGGGAACATGATAAGAAAAAGAAAGGGATTGCACTTAAAGCCACTTCCTTAATCATTGATGATATGAAGATGAAGGAGATGACACGAAAAACTTCGAGTTGAATGAAGAAAACCTTAGTCTCCTGGTAAGGAAATTCGAAAAATTTCTCAGAAAGAAGGGAAATCAAAGAAGACAACATTTTCCACCAAAGAAGACTCATCACAAAGGAGAAGGCACCTCGTCCACACTCACATGCTACGATTGCAAAAAATCAAGACACATGAAGATGGAATGTCTTGTGTATCAAAAGAAAGTTAAGAAATTTTAAAAGAGACCTTCCAAGGAAAAGAAAGGAAGGAGAGCCTACATAGCATGGGACGACAACGACATAGATACCACAGATAGCTTGGATAATGAAGAAGCTAACCTATGTCTCATGGCTAGAGGAGAAGAAGATGATGAAAGCGACATGGAGGTGTGCTTGAAGGCCAAGAGCTCAAATTGGTATCTTGATAGCGGCTGCTCCAAGCACATGACCGGAGATGAATCCAAGTTCTCTTTCCTTGTTCCCAAGACACATGGACACGTAACCTATGGAGATAATAACAAAGGGAAGATTCTTGGAATCAACAAAATTGGTAAAATTCCCACTTCCTCTATTGATAATGTATTACTAGTTGAAGGACTTAAACATAACTTGCTTAGTATTAGTCAATTATGTGATAAAGGTAATAGAGTTATTTTTTATTCTCATTATTGCATAATTGAAGGAAAAGATGATAAGCAAGTAAAATTTGTTGGCCATAGAGTAAATAATATTTATATGATTAGCCTAGACAATATATCCTCAAATGATGCGAAATGCTTTATGAGTAAAGAAGATGATTCATGGTTATGGCATAAAAGAATCGTACATATTCATATGGATCACTTAAATAAGTTGGTCTCTAAAGAGTTAGTAATTGAACTACCAAAGCTTAAATTTGAAAAAGATAAATTATGTGATGCATGTCAAAAGGAAAAATAAGTAAAGGTTTCTTTCAAAGCTAAAAATGTTATTTCAACTTCTAGACCTTTACAACTTTTGCACATGGATCTTTTTGGTCCCTCTAGAATAATGAGCTTTAGTGGAAATTACTATGCTTTAGTGATTGTGGATGATTTTTCAAGGTTTACATGGACCCTATTCCTAGCTCATAAAAATGATGCATTTCTAGCCTTTAAGAAACTGTCCAAAGTTATCCAAAATGAAAAAGGTTTTAATATTACATCCATAAGAAGTGACCATGGTGGTGAGTTTGAAAATCATGATTTTGAAACTTTTTGTGATGAACATAGCATCGAGCATAATTTTTCTGCCCCTAGAACTCCACAACAAAATAGAGTTGTAGAAAGGAAAAACTGGTCTTTGGAAGAAATGGCGAGAACTATGCTCAATGAGGCTACTCTTCCTAAGTATTTTTGGGCGGATGCGGTAAGTACTGCTTGTTACATAATGAACAGGGCCCTAATTAGGCCAATTTTAAAGAAAACCCCTTATGAACTATACAAAGGAAGAAAGTCAAATGTTTCTCATTTTCATGTCTTTGGATGTAAATGTTTTATTTTAAATAATGGAAAGGATAACTTTGGAAAGTTTGATGCTAAGTCTGATGAAGGTATATTTCTCAGCTATTCAAATTATAGTAAGGCTTTTAGAATTTACAATAAAAGAACTGTGATTATTGAAGAGTCTATTCATGTTACTTTTGATGAGACTAATCTAAATGGACCGAGAAAGGATTTGGTTGTTGATGATGTTGCAGAGATTTTGGCAAAAACACACTTGGATAATAAGGAGAAAGAAGAGAGGAAGCAAGAGGAAGGCCAAGAGGACCCCTCAAAACAAGTAAATTCACAAGTCATGGACCTACGTAAGGAGTGGTGAACGTCAAGATACCATCTGCTTGACCAAGTGATAGGTGATGTATCTAAAGGTGTAAGTACTCAAAATTCAATTAGAAATACATGTAACCACATAGCCTTTGTTTCACAAATTGAGCCTAAGGACATAAATGAGGCCTTTAATGATGAACATTGGAGCTTGGCCACGCAAGAGGCGCTAAACCAATTTGAAAGAAATCAAGTTTGGGCACTGGTTCCAAGGCCCAATGATCATCCAATTATAGGCACCAAATGGGTCTTTAGGAACAAGCTTGATGAAGCAAGCTTAATAACTAGAAATAAAGCTAAACTTGTAGCTAAAGGGTATAATCAAGAAGAAGGCATAGACTACGAAGAAACATATGCACCTGTAGCTAGATTAGAGGCCATTAGAATATTACTTGCATATGGATGCATCATGGATTTC